>OU612030.1:0-10000000 GCA_914767945.1 Eilema depressum | reverse complement strand
AGAAATTATATGATTATTATTCATGGTTAATCTGTTTGAGGTTTACCTTCTCATCTTATTCATAAAAAAATATAAAGGGAATAAATCTAAAAATCCATAAATTGATGTTTATTTTTAATAAGGAAATTACTTCATACGTTGCCAAATAGTGATGGCTAAAATATTTGTATAATTTATGAAGAACATAATATTGAGACCTAATTGATATCACCTCAAAACATATCATTAAAGCCTTGAATCCTACTAATTCATAAAGAAGGTATATTTTCATAGATAGAGTTGGGTAATCAAATAAGCATAAAAGTCAAATAAAATGTTCCTAATGACATTCGATTTCAGTAAATTATTTTCGGTGAGGACACAAGATCAATCAGGCCATCCAAATATTCATGGCGATCGACGTCCGATATGTATGTTTGGACTATGTTTTCATATTATGTGTGTGTATGCATACCTACATTTAATGATCGTAGTTATTTGTCATTGGCTAATGGCTAATAGCCGATGAGCCACGTCGAAGACAATATCACCTAGGCAACCAAAATGACAACAAAAATGCGCACTAAGTATATTTTAGTATTCTGGTCCTCAACAAAGACTTCAATTATTTTAAACGTAGTGCAGCTAGGCTGGCTAGGGTCATCGCTTACTATCTTTAAGTTTTCAAATCTGATTAAAAACTTGAACTTTTTAAAATACATGGATACCTTATATAACTTAGAATAAACCCTCTTGACGGATCTTTCGTTCACATCCCAATCATAATAAGCAAAATTTCACTTAATCATTCGCCAGCGACGAAAACATATAGGTAAACTTCCAGTAGCATAGAGTCGGTTGATGTCATTAGTCCAAAATGAACTAGAATAACCCAAGTTTGAAACACTTCTAAGTTCTTCAGAGAGAAACGTTATTTATGTTTCATTTGTCTAATCTCTGACTCTTGCTTTTAAAACTTTGCGTAATATTATAACGTGACAAGGTAGTTCGCTTCTACTTTCAGCTTTCTAAAAATTATTAAAAGAAAAATTATTGAACAATAAAAACAATGGTTGTTTTTTCTGCCTAAATACACAGGTAAGCATAAATTTTGGGTCATGATAACTTGACTGTTTTCCAAGTAATGATCCAATCCATTCCAAATTTCATATTAGCTAAATACGCTCTTACGCACAAAAACTCCGAATGTACGATAATACAAAGTATGGCATACCCAGACTCCTGCCCTAAAATATCGCTAACGAGTTTTGCATTATTTTTGATGGAAGCTATTAAATAAAGTCCTGGTATAATAATATCAATTATCTTAAAAAATGCCAAGCAGTTCGTTGAAATTATTTGTTCTGAACGAGACACTGTGTTTTATGAAGCCCATTTTTCGGACGTCGCGTTTTTATTGTAAAATCTAATAGATATTATCATTTAAATGTTATATGTAGAATACCCGTTTAGATATCATGTCTAGTTTTTGCAAAAAAAAAATCCAAAGTTCGCAATATTTTTGACTTGAAATTTAGAAAAAATGAAATTCTAGTCAAAGTATGTACAAATCGTGAAAATAATGTTAGAAGCATTGGTAGAGAATCTGGCACCGCATATTTTAAAGTTAAATTGAACAACATAACCCTGTCAGATCCAGATTTATACCTGATTTTATGATTTTCGTTTTTCCGAATTTTCTCAAAAGTTCCACCGTATTGGTGCGAGTTCTCTATACCAAAATAAAGCTCTTTAGTTCTTCTATACACCACTTGAATTTCACAAACCAATTCCATGGAACTTAGGAGATAAAGATTTTTAAAGATTCACCCGGATTTTTCTTCATTAAGGACGACACACACTCATAAAATATTTTTTAACCGTATTTGATTTCGATACAAAATACTATGGGAAATAGCACTGAAACTAGCTGTTTTAGTATTATATCACAGAAAAACAAAATACTCGATCAAAATGGTGATTTTTCAAGAATTTTATCTTTGACATTCACCCGCGGCTCCGACCGCGTGAATGTTGGTTATCGCGGCTTTTGCTCGTATTTCCGGTTCTACTGATCCTATTACGATCAGACAAACGTAAGATTTTAAGTCTGACCAGGACCTTTTTATTAAAATCCATTCAGTAGATTTTACATCCATTGCGGACAAACAGTCAAGATTTTTTTTTCTGTTCAGTGTTAGAAACCTCAGTGTACGTATCGCGAGATTGACCCCGGCTAGGCTGACCATTCTTCTGTGTCTCACATACTTGGTGCGTCATTCGTTGCGTACTCATTTGTTCTACGTACCCAAACCATCTTACCTTAAACCCTGTTCTATCTACATTACAACATGCTCTCACAGGCTACACCATTCTCGAATCTCTATACAGGGCAACCTCAGTATAATGAACGTGAAAGGAACAAATATTCGTTATATTAAGTCATTCGTAAATCTGAGGTTTGTTATATCAAGGTTCGGTAGGTCTAAAATTCGTTATACAGAGGTAAAAAAATAGGTACGTAACAACTTTTTTTCTCTTAGGCTAAATATCAAAATTAAATGCAGTAAAATCAGTAAAAGTAGGTATCCAGGTGGATGCATTCCTGTTCTATGAAAAAAACGGGCCGAAACCAGTCGTGACATGAACCAAATACAATGAAATTCAAGAATCATTATATTGATGCGTACGTTATATAAAGGTTTTGGTTGACAAAATTCGTTATCTAGAGGCGTTTAAAATTTTTTGGGAAGTTCATAATCCATACTAATATTATAAATGTGAAAGTAACTCTGTCTGTCTGTCTGTCTCGCTTTCACACCTAAACCACTGAACCGATTTTGATGAAATTTGGTATAGGGGTAGATTAGATCTTGAGAAAGGACATAGGCTATGTTTTGTCGCGATAACCGACATCCACGCGGGCGGAGCCGCGGGCAAAAGATAGTTCTATATAAAGAGGTAGTGAGCAAAAAATGTTCGCAATGTAGAGGTATATTTTATATTGACTCTTATGGATAATTCAAGGGGATTTAGAAAAATTCGTTAAATCGAAAAATTTGCTATATCGAGGGTCGTTATATCAAGGTTGCACTGTATTTCTCTTTCTATCTACCAGCCTTCCCCACAATATTCTGCAATTACCGCATCTCCACTGTGTGTATGGATTTTTCGAACCCTGATTGACCACTCATGAAAGAATATAGTACACTATTCGCATGATTTTCCACGGTCGATCTCCTTTGAATGTCTCCAGCGTATTTCCCATCCCTTGTAAACAGATGTGTGGCAAACTGGGTTCCTACTCAAGTATACAAACTCAGAACACTTGTTTCACCTTATACCTTCAATCAATACTTTGCATTCAGCCATCATCTCTCCATCCCTTGGTTCCTCTAAAAAACTATTATTTTTTCGTCTTACTCGTATTTATTTTCATACGCTTTAATACGGCCTAATTAATGCAGTTACCTATTTTCTGACACGAAGGACAATAACAGTGCTCGGAATAAGGCAATACTCACCTTATACCCATTGCGTGAGATGAAATACTTACAAATGTTTAAAGATATTTTTTAAGTATTTACACATCTGTCTTTACCACTACTACTTTCGGCATGATAGTACCTAAATTCATCACCATAGTACCTGAATTTAACTGTTTTGTGAATCATAACTGTTAAAAATATAATATAAATTCAGCTATATTAATCCGGTTAGAGTGTGCGACGACCTTAACAAAAATAGTTAATTTGATTTATCTCCTGAGTTCCATGGAATTGGTGTGTGAAATTTACGTGGTGTGTAGGGGGTATAATGTTGATAATTTTGGTACAAATAACTTTCACCAATACGGCGGCACTTTTGAGAAAAATAAAAAAAACTTAAAACCTTAAAATGCTCATAAATCTATATCTACTGAAGCTACGACTTTTATTTAGGTCTCTATAGAAGCTGTATAGAAAGTACTTTTAATAAGCTGAACTTACCTATTAAGCATCATGGCTAGTTTAGGAGTAATATTAATTTTTATTTATATCCGGTCCAAAAAATGGTCATTTTCAAAAAAAAATTACTCGGAAACTAGATGTGCTGGCGAAATGGGAATAAGAAATCTTGCATTATAATCATAACATCTACAAGATTTTACAATAAAAGCGCGACGTCCGAAAAATGGGCTTTATAAAACACAGTGCGAGAGTAAATTCTATGAATTGTGTTTACATTCAATATTAAAATGAAGCTCAAAATACTTAATTTTCGTTTCAGGGCCTACTAAACGCGTTGGAGATTTTATTTATATACGAGTAGATTATGTTTGCAACCCTAAAATTTCTAAAAGCAACTCAAAGGAAAATATAGAAGAGAAATACTGTCCCCGATTAAATATTTATGTGAGACATGGAGGGTGGTATAGAACGGCTAAGTATCGGTTCTGCTGTGGGAACCAACCGGTGTTGTGACAATCATGCAGTTGTGACCTAATTTGCCTGGCCGACGACGATATTCCAGCGATATTATTTTAATAAACGAATAATTGCTATTGGAAGACTCGAGAACTGAATGTCTGGTCTGTAATTTACTCGGCTTAGGCACTGAATATTTCATGCCAGTGGAAGCTACAATAGCTACTATGAGACACGATAAATGGATGTTTCGAGGTTACTCCACAGCACTTATTACGACCCCCTTCTGGAAAACTTGCAGGTGTCCTCAATGGCGCCACTTGTAATTTGAATGCAAGTATAATTACTTATTCGAAATGAAATTGATTTTGCATTACAGAAAAATAGATACAATGCAATTATGTATCGTTGTGTGGTACACATGTGCAACTTGCAAGGTAATGGCAAGACCTGAAAGAATGTTATATGTTGCCAGGGACTTCTGCGCTATAAAAGTGACATTTCGAAAGGAGATTGGCACAAAGGTTAGTAAGGACCTAATCTACTATTGATAGAGGCTTGGTTGGCAAGGCGAAAATTCTATTAAGAATACTATTATAATGAAAACGGCCTGCTATTTTCCTTAAACATAATATACCTATTACACTAAATGAAATGATTTATGTCAATCAATCACTACCGTTCAAGAATCTCTGTAAAAACATATATAGGTACTAGCTGCCCCGGCGAACTTCGTACCGCCATATTTTCGGCCCGCGTGGTATTCAAATCCCGTTCCCGCTGCACCCTTATCACTTAGGGGGATGAAAAATAGATGTTGGCCGATTTTCATAGATACCGGATAAGCACAAAAAATTTCATCAAAATCGGTCAAGCCGTTTCGGAGGAGTTCGATTACGCACCCCGTGACAGAAGAATTTTATATATTAGATTGGATTTATGCAAAGGACAACAAACTTTAGTAGCGACTCTATTTTAGTGATATGTTTTATTTTACGTAAAAGTAATAATAATTCAACTTGATTAATCCTCGACACTTCGTGTGGGTCAAAGTCCTTTTAAAATGCCCCCAAAAGATTTCTTACTCTAGGTATGTAGCTTCCCAAAAGCGATTAGCTCGCGCCGGCAGTACCCAATCCGCGCATTTTGCACCGTTCGATACAGACGCGTATTTCTCGGTAAAGCTCGGAGGTATCCCATGTGATGATTGCCGTTAGTAAATCTAGACTATACTGACAAGTTGCAACAAATTCAAATTTGATGAGATGACAGAGAGTGAGAGAAAAAGAGGAAAATTATGAAGTTATTGGTGGTGTAGTGTCGAGGATGACGAAGAAAATGTGATTTAACTTGTAGAAGTTAGTGTACATAACAAAGAGCAAAATGGCGAATCAATAAATAGTGATGAAGAGGACATACCATGAGAGGATTCACTGATGCTGCAATTTTTTATTGTAAAAAAGAGAAAGGCTCACTCTCTCTGCCTACTGTTAGACCAGGACATCATAATATGTAGTTACAGAAACAACAGAATGTCAATTCTCCTACTATCTATACTATTATATAATTGTAAAGTGGTCGTGTCTGTACATTGGAGATATTTAAAAAAAAAAACTTGGGTTATGTTATATTAACGCTACTGAACACGAAAATATATTTTTTTGAATTTCCTGTCTGTTTGTCTGTTTGTCCGCGATGGACTTGATCAGACTTAAAATCTTACGTTTGTTTCATCGCAATCGGTTGAGTAGAACCGGAGTTGTGAACAAAATTGATATTATTCGGATTATGAGCGGCAATATAGATGGCGCTTTTTACTATTATTGGACAATTTTTATAGCAATTTTTATCCGGGCAAGTATGTTAATTTATAGATTTTATTTTTACATACACAATTGTGTAAACCAATACGTTTTTAATCATGAAATTAAAATTTGAATTTTAATGATTTATAGTTACAGAATCATAACTAGATGGCGTTCTCGCGTTTAAATTCAAGCTATCGTTTGGTTTCAAACTCCCGATATACCCGAACCGGTATTTTGTAATACTTTTTAATTTCTAATTTGTCAATTGTGAAATAGATCAAAATCGTTTTTCACGCAAAGATGGAAGTGAGTGGGTGGGAGAAGGGCAAAGGTATGGGGACTAGAGAGTCGAGTAGATATCCAGGTAGAAAGATTATTATTACGTGTCCTACCTCCTCTAAAAAATAAAGATCCTCTAATCAGCGTTCAACCCGCAACTCTCTGCACAAAATTAATAACACCACGCGATTAACGCCATCCACGTGGGCGGTGCCGCGGGCAACAGCTAGTGTAATATAAAGAGATTCAAGGAACGAATTCGTATCCGGCTACACTCAGCAACAGCATACAGCAGATACAGCGTACCGTGAAATAGATTTACATAGAATGTGATAATATTTTTATAATCATTGTGACTTTTCTGTCTCATTTCTTTTTATAATACAAATATTAAAAATTCATAAGTATAAGAGTTTTTTTTAATATGGTAAAACAACTTAACTGTAATTCTTTAAAAGAATATAATGAAATATATTATTTTTAGCTTCGTGCTACAATATAATTAGGCGTCACGTGGCGGTTATTGGGGTTCAGATTGTTAAGAACTGAAACATTCTGTTTAGGACGAAGTCGGACGAAGAAAAAATCTGTATACGTAGTACGTATAGGTTTCATGGAAATAAAACTATTTATTTTTATACCTGTGGACAAGAAATTATTGCAAAGGTTAACAAACAAGGAACCAATTAACTCCTATAAATGTATATTGCAAGATTGCAACCTTTAACGCAATTTTTTTTTAAATAATTAATTGGTGTTAAATCTGAAGAACGTCATTTATACTCATCAGAGGTAATTTAGTCCGAGTCATAAAAAACTGGGATGAAGTGTACAAAATCTACCTTTGTCACTAAAAACTAAATTAAACAACACTTCTTGCACAATCCGGTAATCAAACCTGAGAATAGCCACTGTTTCACTAGTCACAGTCACTACCGTTGCATCACCTCATATCAAACGGAAATCGGTTATACATAACATGACGGTGGCTTAAGTTAACCAATCAATAGTCGACAAAATAGTGTATAAATCGTTAATCGTCGTGATTGCCACTTGAATGAAACACATTTCACGCTTCAAGTCCCACGTTGGGCGCCTGTTTCTACCGCATCCGCTGTAAGATAATGGGCATTGAACCGTAATGGCATTAGATCCATATCAAGTTAGTAATTTCATGTCCGCTGCTTCCAAAAGATTACAAAGAAGTTTTAATTTTTCTTCACAAAGTCCAAAATAAGGCACACCTGAGTTGTCTCATAATTTTGAGTCAATTATTTCTGTAGTTGATTTCGTATCGATTTCGAGTCGACAAAAGTACCTACTTCATAGATTCTATCGAGATTTATTTGTGTTCATTAGATTAATTTACACTATTCCCTACGTTTCAGTTCCTTTCAGTAGCCATGTTCGCAGGTTGACTTTTTAATGCTTTTGGTCCTAGTGCAGTACCATACAACACACCCCATTGGTAACAGTTATTTTTTGTGAAATGTATTACATAGTACATAATATTATGTTTAGTCATATTTTTAACTATAAAACATTCTAATGATTGTTTAGACAAATAATATAAAAATACATTATTGTAGGCAAAAACTGATTTTCATTAAAAATATTAATGTAAATGTCCCTTGAACGTCACCGACATCACAAAATACAACTTGAACTAAACTCAAACGCAACTTAAAGAAAATTAACATATTATGAATGTTATAACGATTATTCAAGAGCAGTGTTGACGTTCCTGAACGCAGAGCTTAATTGTTAGTTCAAAAATGTTGACGGCTTATGTTTAAGAATTAATGAGGTACCCTGTATAAACCAAACGCTTGGGTAATTAGGAAAAAGCACAACGAATATGCCCGTTCGCCCCTAGTGGCCTTTCAGACAACGGTTATCCATTTCGTTGCCTCATGGGCCGCGGGTGTGTGAATATTTGATGGTTCTATCGATCATAACTTCTTGTGCCACGCTTTCGTGCGATAGGCGTGCCAGTTGCCACTTCGTTATGGAAATACTGATGTTTTAGTTTAGATCATTCCTTAAGGCAGAGTAGTAAAGTTTGGCTTAAGTTTACGATAGTATTTTCCTTTAATTTTATCTGTTAACTTTTAACAGAGAATTTGAATGGATGTTTGTTAATCAACACGGCAGAACGGTTAAACAGATCTGGATGGGCATAAACTCCTGTGTTCAAAAATTAAAATAGGGTTGTCTTCAAATCCAACGAGGATATAATTTTTCAAAATCAAATGGAATCGATCAGTACAACGTGCACTGGATGCTAAAAATTTTGGAAAAGTTTTTCATTTTCAAATATGAATTTAGCGCGAAAGGCAAGTAGGTAGGTACTATGACAATTTATGTTTCAACGTTATCAGCAAGTATCATTCGCTGTAACATAAAGGAAGTTAATAAAATAAAAGCACCGATATGGTAGGATCCGACTGCCTACGTTCATCCTAGGGTCGGTCGGTTGGACGCTATTTCGTACGTTCGGATACCCTTCGAAAAGATATTCGAAGAAGGTACCTAGTTAGATGGATTCTGCCATATCTTTGAGTGTGTTACTAAATTGCACAAATTACAGTAATCCAATATTAACCATTATAGCCACCGATTAGCAACAAAATGTAGAGTCATAGATATATGAAATGGTTGCGAAATAGGATTCAGACGCTTATCAGCAGGTCTAAAAAGGCCCCTTTATTGGAATCGTATTATGATAATATTTTGTGCTGCGGCGTTATTTACACGAAATGAGAATCTGGTTATTAAATGAATTGTTGTAAATCTGATCATAATATGTATGAGTGACTGAGTGACCATTTTGCGAATTTTATATTCCTATAAAATTCGCAAAATGGTCACGGAAGGCGATCTACTGAAAATTCACAAAGTTACTCGTTTTTAGTGGAATCGCTCAATGTGACCATTTTAGACCCGCAGTAAACGAGTAAGAAGAATTCGAAGGCTTAACTTCAAATCTCACATTAGAATATAAATGTGTTGAAACAAAGTTAGAAAAATAAGGTTAGTGTAGTCGTGCCCATAAAAGTAGTATAAGCCAAATCAAAAGGAGTTAGCGGACCCGTGCTCTGTGGTGTAACTCTCGTATGCAATTGGGTATAACGCTGAGATGATGATGATGATGAATCTTTAGTTATGGTATGCTATGATTTTCAATTAAGAATAGGATGGCACTTATATTAACTTCAATCACACTTACCTACGGGAAAGAATAAGGTAAACAACAGGTAAAGCAAAAAATTTAGCGATTCATTTTTATGACGACTTTCTTTATACTTTTTCGATAATTTGACTATTTTTCCATAGATATAAATAGAAAACAACTCCCAACCCCAATTTTCATTTAAAAAGACAGTTGCATCTAATATGTAAAACCCAATATCTGCTATTACAAACTCGTACCTATTCGATATTAGCGTGCCAAAAACGGAATTTTAAATAAAGTGTTTAGGGTTGTAATGGGGTCGTCTTCATGTCTTATGAATACGACATGGTTGCTACGGGGTGAAAATAGTCTAGAATACTAGGAAAGGTATCGGACGGACATTTCGTGAGTGTAATTGGAGAAGTTCGTGGGCGTGTCGCACGCTATACGGCGGCGCCACATAACCAGGCGGGAGACATCTTATATGTATTTGCCTCTCTAGTAATTTTCCCGTCCGTCCTTGTATATTTAAGCGTCGTCGTTGGAGCCGCTCTCATGCATATGTCATGAGCAGTTGCCGTGCGACGGTTTGTTGACGGTCTAGCCGCGGGAACCGCGACCACCGGCCCCCAACCCATTGTCCACCGGTCCCACCACCGATAATTATTACGTTCTACTTTCGATTCCAGTTACTATCGGCACCACCCCGCTTGTGGTGGCCACGGAGTGGCGTACCACCACCCGCAGAGGAATGAGGCGACAATTAGATTTCCGTTTTCTCCAATATCGTATTGCATGTACGCTCAAATTAAATGGCAGACACCGTAAAAGCAGTCATAAGTCCGGTGTACACACGCAAAGCAATAAATAACATGGCTCTATTTAATGTCCCCGTAGACAAACACCAGCGATGGGTTATTGAATAAAATCATTAACATTTTTACGATATATTTGGGTACCCTCATTGGATAAACAGTAGGATTGATACAGTTATTAGAAACTGCATTTATCTTTTATAGGTATATGTATGCTATAAAAAGTACAAATAGTCGAACTCTGATGGATCCATCACCTTCTTTGAGATAGATTACTTAAGAGATTTCATAGGTGTTTAACTTCGTTATGGATTAGGTACCTCGAAAATCAGATTATCATTTTAGGGGTGAAAAGAAGGGCCCCATCATTAATTACCACTGTTATATAGGCACATAGTCACAGTTACGGAGTATTAAGAGCAAACGAGCGTTTTTATGTTACGCTGTTACTACCAGTTTTTATTGCACATAGTTAACTATACAATTGAGAGAAACCGAGTTTGCATTTTTTGCAGTTTCATTTCACGCAATTCAATATTACAACCGTACTACTAATAAACTTATGTAGGTATTTACTCTTTTGATGAACTTCAATAAATGGAGAAGTCTTTTTCTTTGTGTTCGTCAAGACCTACATCACGACGAAAAAAATACCTAATCCAAAAAAACTCAAATAAGAATAGAAACCAAGTTTTGAAAGAAAACTAAACTGGCTTGTTAATATTGTACTGTAGTTACTAGATTCTGTTAGTACAGTCAGCATCATAATGATTGCACCTGTTAAAATCCGCAAAAAACATCCATCTAATTCTGTAGACCATAATTGGATTTTTTGGGGCTCCATAGACCCGGAACGACCGACCCATTGATGTTCGTATGGTAATTGGGGTCTCAATGTGAAAAGAATGGTCACCCATCCTAAAACTGACCTGGCTCGTATTGCTTTATCTTGCAATGTAACATAACTCAGTTACTACTTAGCCATGAATATCTGTCCAGTACCTGGGTTTTCTCGTATTACAAGAATTCTTCTATTATACATACATACATACATACAATCACGCCTCCATCCCCGAGGGTTAGGCAGAGGTCAATTAACACTCAATGTCAATTAACTATTTATATTAATTCTGTTTAATAACTTATCACTTCACGTAACGTAGGTACGATTTTTACGAATGTATATTAATATACGTAAATTTGCAGCTAATAAGCGCTTACCGCCCTAGATGGATAGTCTGCAGTGGTGTGTCCTTTCCCAGCGCACCCTAGTCGCGAGTATGTCATTAGAGCTATTAGTCCAAAAATATTTGCATTTATGTGAGGTATGGATACGTTGACAAGCTCCATTGGGCCCAACTTACAATTCAAGTACTTAATTTTAAACAATTTCCTATACATAATTTGTTTCTCCTTTGCCGACTTTACCAAATCTATGGGAAGGCTGTACCTTTACAGGGCCTGCAGATTGCATTGACACTGCTAGTGTTGGAGGTGTCCACAGTACATAAGCTATGGTGAGTACCTACTTACTATCAGGTGAACCCCACACGTTTTTGCCATTATTATGTTAAAAAAGAAGAATATCAATTACTCTGTATGCATTATGCAACAATCTAAATTAGGAATCAACAGTAAGATTAAAAGAGAGAATCTTAAGTTTTGGATGCTATATTATACTAGAACTAATTCTGTGAAGATATTGATGAACCATAATTCAACATTTTCTGACAGGAGATAAAGAATTAAAATGGTCAAGTGAGGCCATAAACTGTAATATTTATTGGCTTTGGGATTCTGTAGTGAGATATGTGCAATGTTGATCATAAAAATAATTAAATCTGGTCAATTGAGCCCATGGGCTACATAGACCGTGGACCGAGTTGTCCCTGGAGGGCACTTATCAAATTAACAGACAATCCCAAACAAAGTTCCTGTTGCTATGTTCTTTCATTATAATATCAAATTTACTTATCATATACATACGTAGTAGGTATGTAGATACATAATATTGTTTAATGTCTGTCGAAACATTGTGTATCGATAAGCACACATAGAAACAACATGGTATTGTTTGATGAGTAAATAAAATTACCAGCAACTATTTTTAGACTAAATAATTACATGTCACACGTACATTTCAAAGACATCATATTAATAAGTTTCTAGAAAATCAATGCTTCCTTGACATGGACTGTAGACAAAACAACAAACTTAGATGTAAACTTTGTTCATAAATCTTTATCAATATTAATACTTCTATTTATATGCTTTTGTACAGTTACATTCAGTTCTTCACGAAATTAAGAACTTTACTATTTCATGCTTCAGAGTTCAGAATTCTTCTACAGTGCAAAGACACAGTAATACTTAAAATCAGAGTTTAATTCTACACATTGCAAAAGTGAATATTGACAATTAATATTGAGGTAGATAGTAAATAATGGTAATGCTTTTGTAGTATCAAAATTCCTAGAAGTGTAAGTATTTTTCACTGAATGTGAAAATGCATGTGAAGGCTTTTATAAACGCAATTTATGTAGACAACAGTAGTAAATTCAAGGCCATGAAACTGAAATTTGTTGATATTTTCAGGTAGCATACAAGGTTGCGATTAATTTATATCTAAAATGCACATTTCAACTAAATTATATGTAAGTAGGAGATAGATCATCAGAGATATAAGTACAACTGTACAAAAGTACAATTATTTCATAATATCATCATCAAAACGTAGGTTAAGTTAGAAAAAAAATATGACACAATTGTCAAACTGCTAGAAGAAAATTCATGTTACTTCCTTAATATAATAATATACATAATCGTGCCAACTGATTGCCTTGTATCGCTTCGCTATCATGACGTAAACTACGAAACGAACACAATAAAAATATGATTGAGCCAGAAACAAAGCCGGCTGCTAAAATAATCGATAACATGACATGACTATCGTGTATTCAACAATAAATCAAATTACGAAATGAACATACCTGTAGCAGATGAAATGTGATACTCGTTAAAATCTTCACAAATACTTATCACTGAATTGATTATTTCGTTTCTTTTACAAGCTCAATAAATTGCAAAACAGGAAAACCACAAAAAAATGGCGGCAATGGTGAAAAAGAAAGATGTTTGGTATGTTTTTAATTATGTATTACCAGATTAAATAAATGCCGTATTAGCTAAAAGTCTTCCCAACGAAAGATGAACAAATCATTTTTACAAAACTTTTAAGTGTAAGTAAGTATAACAGCAACAGGTTTTTTATATTTTAAAATCTTCGAAAACTTCTTGATACATAAATAAATGCTATCATTTTCGAAGTTCTCAAAGTGAATAGATTATTTCGAACCATGGTAAGATAACAGCTTAACTAGCTTTAACTAACCATACTTAGATACTTTTTTCTGTATGTATTATTTATAGAAACTCCCAGATCACTGGAAATAAGCATATTCATGCATATAAATATTTGCACTGAGCGGCAATCGAACCCTAGTCGAACGTTCTACAACTACGCCAGGGAGAATGTCAATTATCTAATATTTTATGCTTGCACTTCATTCTCGTCGAGGTTAGGCGAGGTAGCGCGAGCATGAGAGTGTGGTGGGAGCCCTCGCGTCACATCGCCGCGCCTCGCGTCACCGCGCCTGGCCTCGCGCGAGGAGACGCGAGGTGCGAGGGTAGACGAGGCGAGGCGCAGCCTCCACATTCTCGCGTTCGTTCAATCAGTATGCCATAGTCTTGTGTTTAATCGGACATTTACCGGTATGCACCGTACTAGTACAATTCGTACAAAGTACTAGTACGTGAAATAACGTGTATAACGTGTGTATTTACGTACTAGTATGTTTATAACAATGGTAAGAGTGAACCTCGTCTAACTTCGTCAAACCTCGCCTCGCCTAACCTCGACGAGAGTGAAGTGCTAGCAAACCTCGTGTCGCCTCGCCTCGCATAACATCGCCTAACTTCGTCAAACCTCGCCTCGCCTAACCTCGACGAGAATGAAGTGCAAGCATTATAGTAAATAGGGCATTGAGTCTTTTGTTCACATAACTATAAAGGTCCGCATACTTGATTTGAAACATGGTCCCTCACTATGGGCCATAAGAGCAAGCTCAAAGTGGCCCAACGAGCTATGGAGACGGTTATGCTCGGAGTTTCTCTGCGAGATCGAATCCAGAAACGAGGAGATCCGTAGAAGAACCAAGATTACCGACATAGCCCAACGGATTAGCAACTTGAAATGGCAGTGGGCAGGGCACATAGCACGGAGGACTGATGACCGATGGGGTCGAAAAGTTCTCGAGTGGAGGCCACGTATCGGCAAGCGCAGCGTAGGACGTCCACCCACACAAGGTGGACTGACGACCTTAATAAGGCCGCGGGAACGCGCTGGATGCGAGCCGCTTCCATCCGGTCTTATTGGAGATCTTTATGGGACTATCTTTATGGGACTATGTAAAAAAACGTTTGAATGTATAGTTGAATTATCTAATAAACAAGTCAGGTGTTTTTCGGTCACACAAATCTGCTAGCGTTACGCTGCTTAAACTCGTGCTTTTTTTCTTTATTTTTGAGCACTTTATACAAAAAGTACGATAAACACTAGGCTTTCAACGAATATTCAGTTACTATTCGATGTGCAGCCTAATATTATACATTGGGATATTTAAAAAAAAATACTTGGATAATGTTATGGTAACGATACTGAACACAAAATATTTTTTTTTTAATTTCCTGTCTGTTTGTCTGTTTGTTCGCGATGAACGCAAAAACTACTGAACTAATTTTGATGCGGTTTTTTTTTGTTAGAAAGGGCTTGATCAGACTTAAAATCTTATTTTTATTTGATCGCAATCGGTTTAGTAGAACCGGAGATATGAGCAAAGGTCGCGAAGCGAGATGCACGCGGGTGGAGCCGCGGGCGGGAGGCTAGTATATTCATATTTTCATTTCACTTATAAGCATTTAAGTAGTCATTGGTACATAACAGGTACTTAATCATCTTCTGTATTAGAAAAGGACATCATTCAGATTGGGCTAATTTTTATTTTGCCGGCCAAAGAAAAAAAATACAATATTCGGTTAGAGCTTGTTCTTACTAACATTTTTTATTAGTGCGTCGAAGTTGAGGGACCACTTCCAATGGTTTTATTAGAGTTTAAAAATCTTAAAAATATACACTTTTTATGATACGAACTATTCAAAATAAATGAAAAATATTGTTATACATTGGAAGAATAGTTAATAAAAGCAATAAAAAATAAACCCCATACTGCATATTGTTGTTTTTCGTCCATTTATTTACGGCTAAAATTAAAAGTGTCGATTAAAGAAAATAAAATCCGCTAGAATTTTTCCTTATTAGCATTTTTTATTATGGCGTCAAAGCTGAGGGACCACTTCCCTCAGTTTTATTTATATTCGAAAATCTTGAAAACATACATTTTTTATGATACGAACTATTGAAAATGAATTAAAAATATTGTTCTATATTGGAAGAGTAGTTCATATAAGTAATAAAAAATAAACCGCATATTACATATCGTTGTTTTTCATCCATTTATCTAGGTTAAAAATTGAAAGTGCCAGTCAAAGAAAACAAATGTGATATTCCGCTAGAGCTTGTACGCGTTTGCATTTTTATTATGGTGTCAAAGCTGAAGGACAACTTCCCTTGGTTTTTTTTTTTGAGTTCAAAAATCTTGGATATAATACATTTTTTTAAACGTATTATTGAAAATGAATGAGAAATATTGATTTATATTGGTTAAAGGTGCATTTCCAATTATTGAACTTAGTAAATGTGTTGATCATATTCCACAGTTACAAGGCACTAATGGCAATGCCATAAGGTAGATTCGTGGACGATAGCAATCACGAAATGTCCAGGTTCATCAACATTATATATACATTATCATAGATAAAACAAACAGGGTTGAGTGCAATGAAACAGTGTTATTGCTCGTGTATTTTATTTTTAATTGCTTATTTTTATTGCTTTATTGCTTTTATCAACTATTCTTCCAATATAATACAACATAATTTATTATTCCTTTTCAATTATTTATTTTATTTAAAATATACGTTTCCGAGATTTTTGAACTCAAATAAAACCGAGAGCAGTATTCCCTCAGCTATGATGCTATAGTAAAAATGTCAATGAAGACAAGCTCTAACGGAATATCATATTATTTTTCTTTGGCTTCACTTTCAATTTTTGGACCTAACTAACGAAAAACAGCGATATGCAGTATGGGATTTATTTTTTATTGCGTTAAACAACTATTCTTCCAATATAGAACAATATTTTTCATTCATTTTCAATATATAATATCATAAAAATTATATGTTTCTAAGATTTTTGAACACCAATAAAACTGAGGGCAGTGGTCTCTCAGCTTTGACATAGTAATAAAAAGTGCTAATAAGGACAAGCTCTAGCGGAATATCATATTTGTTTTCTCTGACCGGCACTTTCAACTTTGGATCTCAATAAATGGACGAAAAACAACAATATAAAGTACAGGGTTTATTTTTATTGCTTTTATTAACTATTCTTCCAATGTATGTATAGCAATATTTTTCATTTATTTTCAATAGTTCGTATCATAAAAAGTGTATATTTTAAGATTTTTAAACTCTAATAAAACCGTTGGAAGTGGTCTCTCAACTTTGACGCCATAATAAAAAATGTTAGTAAGAACGAGTTCTAACGGAATATCGTATTTTTTTCCTTTGGCCGGCACTTTCAAAACTAGCCCAGATTTGTATGGAGAGTGAATGTTGTCCTTTAAGGATTCTACGTATCTGAATTATTATTTTGTCGACGAGTATCTCGTTATGGGTAGTTGGAGCCCTAAAAGTACCTACCATAGATGTTCGTGTTCGTTCATGTCTGTCCGGTTAACAGCCGGGAACGATGCCTCCGTGCTCTCCGATACACCAGAAGACCAATGCAAAAAGTCATAATTCATTATTCATGCATACAAATGTGGTAAGTATAAAAAATACGGGAACACAGCTATAAGTCGCGTCGTATAATTTTATGTTTAGACAAATTATTGAACGAATTTTATAAAGATCAGATAAATGTCAATGTCAAATCAAAAGTGACATTGACAGAAATGACATCTGTGTGTGATTTTAATTTTACCAAAGAATGATTTTACCTATACTCTAAGATTTTACCACATAAAATATCTTGCTTGATATTATCACTTATTATTTTTCTCGAATATCGTTGATTTGAACGTAGTTTTGATTTTTACTTTCTTCTTTTTTATTCTTTGTGCCTAGAAATTTTAGATATTTTTATAATGAATGTAGCTGGTGCCAGTGTTTTATATCCATAGATTATTTATTTTTCAATCTGAGAAATGAAAAATGAATAATAGCTCAGATAATATTTATTGGTCTGAGCTACATTGCTCAAAGGATGCCCTCACGGATAGATATGGCTGGTTTATGCAATTTCTTTTGGCTGTATTAGCCTTCACATGCTTAATAGGTAAGATATTGTGAAACAGTGTTACGCAGTATTTTACCGTGTCTTATTTGATTAAACACTCAAGAGTTTTGAGGCTTTATCTCTTACTTCGCTTTATTGACTAGTACACATAAACCATATCAAAACTAACTAACACATGAATATGTTGAAATAAAATGTCACTACAGAACTTTTAAATGGTCATTCTAATTTGCATGTGAATGGAAAGAGATATACGCCAATTTATTGCGAACTTCAGTTTTTCTATTTTAATATTAAACATACCATTCTGAGTGTTTTGACTGTGTTAACAAATTAATTGTTCCAAATTATTTCTAGGCAAAAGATTCTGTGAACCACGATATGCCAGAAGACCATGGCTGATTTGGTTTTATGATACATCGAAGCAAGGACTGGGGGCGTTGATAATTCATGCAGCCAATGTGTGGCTATCTCCACATCTTACTGGAAACCCATGTACTTGGTAAGTATTTTACTAATACCCATAAGCCATGTTAGTTCCCGGTGGAGTGGAATAGGGCCACCCTATCTCTTCCTGTGGATGTCGTATAAGCCAACTGAGGAGTAGGGTTGTTCTCCATCTGACAATAAACATAAAGCCCATGACAAAGTGCCCGCTAGATATCAATAGGCTCGCCCCCTATTATGTGAGAGTGAAAATCATAGCAAAATGTAGGTGTTAATACACCTCTACTCATGCCTGTTATTCCTCGAAGGGGTAGGCCCCTTCGGGGAATAACAGGCATGAGTATGTATGTAATACCTATAAGTGTATACTAATACCTATAGGGTAACAACTTTAGTCAACTGTTCTGTTCTAAATTTGTTCTGTTTTCTATAAATGGTTTTACACATAATACAAAACAGCCCCCTAAACAAATGGAATTGCCATTTGTCTAAAGGCCGGTTATTGTAGAATATCTGTCTGACTGTCATATGTCAAATCCCATACATTCTTCATTCTATTCTACTATGCACCGGCCAATGAATTGCTACTTGTCTAGGGGCGCTGATGTCAAATTGCTCCTGTACAAAGCCAAAACATTACTAATCCTATCCTACTAATATTATAAATGTGAAAGTTTGTGAAGATATTTGTGTACAACCATGCTCTAATGGTTGAATGGATCTGGATGAATTTTAGTAAGAGATCGAAACACACTACTTTTATTCAGGGAATAGGTGGGTTGCAGGAATAAGTAAGAGCAAAATAAAAGTATGTAAGTATAAGTTTCATGTGCAAATTCAAGTCTTTCAACGAATCAAATGAAATAGATACTTCTGTTATGTTGAGTCACTATTAACTTTCAAGTACAGTTGCACTTGAATGCGCTGTCTGGTTATGTTTCCGCCTATCTTATTTTATCTGTGTTTTCACATGAAAACATACATATGAAGGCATTAAATTGACATTTATTCTAGAGATGGGATGTATATGAGATGTATATCATTAGGTAAATCTTACAATCTATAAAGTCCTATGGTTCCCTGCTATTCACTCACATTTACTGCCACATGTATGGTACCTTTGAAATTGTCCATGGAGAGAGTACTTTTTGATTGTCAGCTGAGATTCAGCTACTATTACTACTATTACTTCCAGTAGGGTTGCTGTTGACCGGAAGGATACAGATACATAGCATACACAGGAATAGCTAATAATTGGGAGTCATTGCTGGGATTCTGGGATATCCACACTCGTACGTAAGCGAGCATCCGCCTTTGTTCGCAAAGTGTGTAGTATACAGGACACATTTATCTTGGACCTAAGTCGCGAGACAAACAACCGCTAGTGAATTTCATCGTCGCCAGCGCCGCAGCACCCCGTGCTATCCTCAAAAGACACCCAAGAAACGTGCACTGCGCGTATAGTGCACAGTTTGAGCACATTTTAGGTCCAAGATATATGTCCCGTCTGACTCCCGAGGTATATCTACACGGCATTATCACTACATATTATAAAACAAAGTCGCTGTCGCTGTCTGTCCGTCCCTATGTATGCTTAAATCTTCAAAACTACGCAACGGATTTTGAAGAGGTACTGATAAATTTAGAGATAATACCACGCGGGCGGAAAATATGGCGGTACGAAGTTCGCCGGGTCAGCTAGTTAGCAATATAAAATCATTGCCGAATCCGAAAATAAAATCCATGATACTGTCTGAAGTTTAAGCGAATCTCACTCATTGAAATTTAATTAGGAATTCATTATCAAACATACTGGTGACGTGTGACAGGGTCGTGCAATGCGATAGCTTCGCCGAGTAGCGCAACACATAACCGCATGAATGATTCGCGCGACGAACGTTCGCAGTAGTTTCTTATTGGAACGACGCGCAACGTCTTAGGTTTTACGGGACTGACTAATGTCTCTGAGTACCTACTACTACTAGTACTACTACTTCCAAAGAGGACTCCGTTACCCAGACGGGTGATCAGCCCTTCTGTATGGGCCATTTTACCCATATCCCATATAACCAATGTCATAGATGTTCGTATGACAACCGGGACTGACGGTTTAACGTGCTCTCCGAGGCACGGAAATACCCAGATATATCCATGCATACAAATATTTACACTGAGCAGGAATCAAACTCGCGCCCGCGCGTTGCAGTTGAATGCACTACCGCTGCGCCACAGAGATTGTCAGCCTGAGTACCTAATTTCGTAGTTTGCCTGGAAGGGTTCAGCTTCCAGGCAAACTACGAAGCGGTTGCCATCTGACCTCCACAATCTACAACTGACTGATAAAAGGTCCACCTAACGAATGCGTTTGATTTTTGCATTGCAACCAGGACCAACAGAGCCCCATCCAAGTCTGACCTGGCTAGTATCGCTTAACCTTGCAATGTTTTAACCTACTCGGTTACCACGTAGCCATTTTTTTATTACTATCATATCACGATAGTCATGATACCTACTGTCTGAAGCTTACGCGAATCTCACTCATTGCAATGAAGCTACTTACTTTTTAACGGATTCTATCGACCCGCGACCATGGCTGCTGTAAAGTAGCCGAAACGTCGGCCTAAAAGTAAATAATAACAAATATGATATAATCCGTTAAAAAGTAGTTTTATTTCAATAGGTACCTAACTACTATCATATCTTTAATGCCACAAGATAAACTAGTCGATTGATGTCAAAATCATCATACTCGGTCCATGCGTTTCTTCTTTTGAACGCTACTAGTGATCATAAGTAGCTCTATCTATACAATAATAATAAATGAACTGATAAACACATTTTCCTCCTTTAAGGTATGATTCCGTAGCCGACCGCATACGACAACTGCCGACGCATGCAGCACATGCACGTAATTCATTGCGGCTTCTCAATGGACCCCTTTATCCGTATCGGAGTTTGACAAGTAATGAATGGGTACGCTGTATGTGCTGCATGCGTCGGCAGTTGTCGTGTGCGATCGGCTACGGAATCATATCTTTACGTCCTGTAGGCACATGCTGTAACTTGCATCTCGAATGATCGAAGTGAGCTCGATAGCTGAATCCGCGGTGATTTGTCAATTTCGCGAAATTGACCAATCACCGCGGATTCAGCTATCGAGCTCACTTCGATCATTCGAGATGTTTGTTACAGCATGTGCCTGCTGTAGTCAAGTAATAACAAAAGAGGACATAACTTACAACTAGGGTATGTAAATGACCTTCATCAGTAACTGTTGTTACTGCTTATCAAGCAGTAGTTACAATAGATAATTAAGTCGATGCCTTCATTTATTTTTATTTAGGGATGTTTGACTGATAAAATGAACACTAAATAACATCATTATACTGCAGATATCGTAATTACTTAAGTATTCCCTTACTCCAAAGGTATACTTTTCTCTTTTATTTATTTAGGGGTATAAACGTGTATGCACGCATTTATGCCAAACTGTTGGATAATCCGTTTCTTTAATATAGTTTCTGGAAACATTATGATTCGAAGATCCGGAAATAATACCTAACCACGTTTAAAGTTGTAAAGAATCTTCCATACTTTAATATCATAAATGCGAAAGTATCTCTGTCAATCTGTCTCGCTTTCACGCCTGAACCACTGAACCGATTTTGATGAAATTTGGTACAGAGATAGATTAGCCCTTGGGAAACGACATAGGCTCGGAGCCGCGGGCAACAGCTAGTCTATTTATAAAGGGAATATTATTATGTGGTTGATCATTAATGTGATGACGATTTATTGCTTGCATGCTACTTGCATTGGCAAATGAAAGAAAAAGTTGAAACCTCTATAAGGAACTTCTATTATTCTTTGGAGAAGCCTAAATATTATATTATTTAATTTTTATTTTTTCCACAGGTACATAGTCAATTTTATGCTGGACTCCACACTGGGCTTGCTAATAATATGGGCTGGTATCAGACTTGCTCAATACTACGCCAAAGCTTATGATATTCCACTTATAAATTTTGGAGAATATGGTAAATAAGATCATCTAATACTTGCTTTATTTCGGCATTATGGTTATTAGGAAAAAAGATGGCTGGGATGGACTGGATGCGAAAAACAGATGATCGGGAGTAATGGTGCACATTGCGAGTAGCTTATGCCCGATATTGTTTGATCATCTTCTTCTTCGAGTCAATGGTTCGATCTGGCATCTATATAGTGACTGACTTTTTTAAATTTTGTCGGCCTAAAACTCGGCCACTGCAACATCACCCTCCGTTGCTCTACAAAGGTCGTCGGTAGCAGAGGTGTAGGGGCACAGCGAGCAGGAGAGCAAATGTGACATGGACTGGGATTAGGCCCCGCAATCGCAGGACTCTTGCGATTGATCATGATACTCATGACTTCAACTTCCCTTCTGGTGTCATCTTCATCATCATTATGCGTTCATCCAGGTTGCTTCCAAATCTTGTACTTTGGGGCCCATTCTTTCATATCGATTTGACGTATTTGATTTTTGTGAGAGTGTCACGGTCGTTAATCAAACAGGTGTACCGGCTTGTAGGTGGTTGTTTTGGGACCCTAAAACACCATACCTTGCTGACGTCACCTTGTAGTGTATAAAAGACCAACCTAGTTGCATATCTAGATACAAAGTTGCTCATATATTAGAAAGAAATGTGACTTATACTAGTCATACGTCATTAAACCGAGTTTAGGAATAGTGTTCAATGGAGCTTTTGCTGCTACCTCATGTGTTCATATAGAATCGAAATGGAATTCAACTAATTATTATGTAGGGTGACACAATAAATTAGCTGAGCATTCGATTTGCAACAGGTGACTAGGCCAGAATTATACTTTAAATCCATTTTTCGTAGGTAAGCCACCAATGTTTGCGGCATGGATATGCCAGTGCATCCTGTACGCGGCGTTGGCAACGTTCGCCAAGTCAGTGTTGGCGCTGGTGCTGCGACTGCCGCCGGTGGTAGCCGTGCTGTCGAAGCTCCGACTGTCCCCGGTGTCGGACCCGAGACTCGAGCTCGCAGTTGTTATGCTTATTATACCTTTCTTTGTTAATGTGAGTATTTGAGTTACTTTTCTTTGTAAACGATGTTTAAAAAATAATTATCATCATATCCACTAAGGTCTTGGTTGGGCCCTATGCATCCAATTAAGGGGCTGTCCATAAATCACGTGATGTTTTTTTAGCAATTTTCAAACCAGGGGTTTGAAAAAAACTCCCAAGGTTAAATAAACCTACCCCTCCCCCCTAGCCAAAATCACGTGTATTTTCTTGAATTATTATTAAAATGCTAGAAAACTAGGTATCGTGACAAAAATCACCAGTTATAAGAAACAATAAATACACGTGATATCCCAATATACCCCTCCCTCCCCCTGGTGATATTTCGTGATGTTTTCCGAACATCCCTGACCCCCTCCCCCCCTGTTGAGCCTCACGTGTTTAATGGACAGCCCCTAAGGATCACCACACACGGATCACACGTGTCAGCCACCAACGCCGCCACAAGTAGCTCGAAGCGGCCCCAGAAGTGGCTGAAGCGCTCGACAGCCACTTTTAGCCAGTGACACGTGCAGTCGGAAGCCGCTACTTTTTTTACCCGTATCTGTCTGCAAGCTACTTTTTTTACCCGTATCTGTCTGCAATAGTCTGACCGAAGAGACGACGTTGACGCGGGCAAAGTCGCGGGCATCAGCCTTTAATTATATATTTGTACATACTTTTCAGTACTTACTTAATTAAACTCGATTAAGCTATTTCAATAAATGCACTAGCAGACAGCGTGAATGCGTGATGACCTGAGTGAACTCTCTCATTTCAATCTTAAGTGATAATCTAGTTAAATAGTGTTCTAAGTGTTTATCATAATAACAATGAGTGCTCAACGTCGTCTATAAGAATAGGTTCAAAATAGAATAATAATAATGTACTAATAATTGTATGTCAAAGATATACCTAGATGTTGTACATATAAACACAATCCAATGTGCAATGCAAGCAAATACAGATACTAAGCCGTATACGCATGTTTCAATAATTACAAACACGTGCCTAATTATTCAAATCGATTAACGTTGGAAAAAGTGAAATGCACAGACGGAACTTGAACTCGTCCCTTACTAAGTACCTACCGCCAGTGCCTAATCGCCTGTAACGAAGGCATTAATATAGGTAAAAAAAAGGTTTTTTGTGTATCAATGGACGAAGGTATTAAAAAATATCAATAATAAATTGTGCTCTTATTGATTCCAGATTTTAATATTTTGGGTGACTGACAACTTCCTTATGTATCATCCGAGAGGAGTCAGTTCGAAAATTAAAACAAGGGTAAGTTCGCTGTATTTGTTTTACCTAAAATTCATTCTTGAAATTAAATTAAAAAACAAACTCAATTCTCAAAATTGAATGAAATTTTGAAGCATTTATTATGCTTTATTACTGTTCAAATCGATTTAGAAAGAGAAAAGAGCATCGACTTCGGGCGGGACTCGAACCCGCGATCTCTTCCTTACAGGGGGAATGCTATGACTACTAAGCCACCGAAGCTCGAACGAAGCGAAGTCGATTCTCTTTTCTCTTTCTAAATCGACTGAATTCACGAAAATCTAAATAGGACGTTAATTTTAAAAGCTATGATAAATAATAATTGATCTCATTATTTTTTAACTACCGTGACAAATTTTACATTTTTCTTTTTTTTTTTTAAATATTTGTTTCTTATTTTATGTAAAGGGTGATCGGTATCTTAAAATGTGTTAGATAATACATTGTTCACAACATTATTTTATGCAATAAACTGCAGCTGCTTACTTATTATTACCCGCCTATTAAAAATTTATAGACACTTTTCGTTTGGATTAACTTAATCTAGCCTTATCATAGTATCAGCGTTCCACTTGTTTCGCAGTGCCGCCGCTATAATAATATGTATATATCGAGATAAACTTGCTATCAGAATTATAGATATTATAAAGTTATGAAATGCATTTAATAGTGCATGAAATTTTTATGCTAACTTTTCCTGTAAATTTAAATGTACAATAAATTAAAAGGATGAGATTTCAACCTATGGCAGTCGCTTTCTGGGTTAACAGTTAGACCAACTGAACTACCTGATTTTTTTTTGTGTGATTGCATTAAGTTAGTTATATCACTTAAACTATAGGGAGGCAAATTAGGTGTTTGCTCCACCCTGCTCTACCCGAAGTTAAGAATTTTAAAACACACAGACGGCAACAACCCCCTAACCCCCCATCTCCGGGATCTGATTTGACTTTTGCTCCATCTCTTACAGAAAGCTAAGTACACTGGTGGGGATTGACCATAATTCTATTAAATCGCAAAAAGATTACTATTTGACGTATTTCTGTTTCAGGTAAGATACCAATCTATTAAGAAAGAGAAGTCAGGGTCGGAGGAGGATGAACATTCCGCAGATGAACGACTGTTGGGCGCCAGCGTATGACCTTACAGGAAGCCCAGTGTGTTCCGGGCTTAAATAGTAATCTCCTAAAGTAGTCACACCATATACTAAGTTTGGACGTGGTGGAAAGTGAGGGGAGTACAATTAATCATTTATGCTGTCAAGTTAATATGAGCTTAATGTTTAGTGCAATGAGGGTCAAATTTAAGTGGCTGCTTATTGTACCATGCAGTTTTATTATCAATAGGAAAATTGACAGTAGTGGGCGCTATCATTGTTATATCGTTATTTGAGTTTATTTTTAAGGTACGCTGTATATTAAGGCATCATATTGGCAATCGTAGGGTTGCAGGCTCGAATCCAATACAGGTAAATTGTTTTTTTTTTTACGTTTTGTTCCGTTAGAAGAGGATTCTCTTCCGTCATCGGCAAATCATCTATGTATACTAATAAAATTTAGCTGAAGAATTTGTTTGCTTAAACGCATTTATCTCTGAAATTACCTGTGCTATTTGATAAATTCTTTTGCATTTTAATAGCCCAGCTCTTGGGGATGGTTTATGGGCGCCCTTATCAGCCAACCAATAAGAAAAAAGTCAGTAACATGCGTGTAGCTTCCAGAATATAATCGAGTACTTGGAAAGTCAGGAGGTGAAAACGCAAGGCACAGCTAGTTTATTTACTGTATAGATGATTTCCGAAACTCTATCGAGAAGCGTACGAGTTCGTCCGCTCCCTAAATTTTATATTAGGGCTAGAAGAATTTATGTGATACTTTATAAGCGTGGTATATAATAAAAAATATTGGTTTATTGTCTTGAATATTGCATTGTTATAAAATTCTAAACTTTTGAAATGTGTCGCAAACTTAGTTTAAAAAAAAAAAACTAAATTCCGCCTGTACGTGAAACATACACTATGAATGCGAGTTGATAAAAACGTGACACCTAAGAAATTTAAATCGGATTGGTAAAAACTGTGAAAGTAAAGAGACTAAACTGAACAGTGGAAAAGAGTCAGTCAGACTATGGGATATTTTACACCCACAAGTGTCTGCAACTTTAATTGGTGACTTTTTACACCATAGCACTAACTCCCCGACCTCCTAAATTTGCCTGCTTGTATCGAATAATGATAGTCTCGGTGGAATTATAGCTAACTGAGTCTGTATTGAGGTGTCATTACTCATTACTGATTAGCCGAATTCTGCTGATTCCGCACGTTATTTGACCAATCGACCCGTTTGCTATTTGCTCTTGCGTCATGAATCGGTTAACGATTTCGAACGAACGAATAATTATAATCATTACTTAAATTCAATCTTCACGTCAACTTCACTCGTATTCGAATAAATAAAATAAAAAGTATTGTACATAAACATGTGTATATTAAAACTTTTTGTACGAACTTATCGCAAGTTATGTAGTTTACATTTTATAAAATGCTGCACATGCTACACATAAAAGTACCTAATTAGACATTTCTAAATAATATTGTTGTATACTTCCTTTAGCTGTAACGAAAAGCTGTTTAATTTTTATACAGGCTTATATTAAAAAGTAATTACAAACATAAAAGAATATATTTGGTATTTTTGATTTTTTATTAGGGTAATACTTGAAAACGATGTTGCCATAATTATTGTACATACAATGATTTGATTATTAGTACTAAAATTCAGATATTTGTACTCTTAAAGATTGACTGACGAAGTTGGATCTAAATAAATTCAATTCTAAAAATCAGCGCGTATGGAATTGATATTATGTATCGCTTTATAACACGCCGAAGTATAAATTATGTACAAATACGCCATTTTGCTTCAATTAAAAGTAATAAATGATATTAATAAAATATATTTTTATACATTTTACTTTTGAAGATGTAATAATTTTAATGTTCCTAAATTGTATTGTACTTGTATTCTTATAGTAGTGCCATGTATTGTGAATTGTTTCGAAAAAAATATATGTACACTGACATCGAATAAAGACTGAAAAAGTCATGAAGCACCTTACAAAATTCCTTTATAATAATTAAAGCACTCGTTAGAGTAGCAAGTCACATTAGAGTTAATTTTTTACATCACAAATTCGATGGGTGGACTTTTGAACAATTAGTTATAGATATTTTTTGATTCAGATCATTTCACACCTAATAACTTTAAAATATTGTTGAATTATACTGTCTGAAGCTTATGCGAACCTCATTCATTGAAATAAAACTACTTTTTAACGGATTCTATCGCGATATTTGGTTGTTATTTACTTTAAGCCCGACGTTTCGGCTACTTTTCAGCAGTCCGAAACGCAACAAATATATCGCAATAGAATCCGTTAAAAAGTAGTTTTATTTCAATACTGTGGTATTTTTAAAATAAAATTAGGGGAAATAACACGTTACGGTAACATAACTTACACACTTGCCTGTAAGGTAAATAGAAATAAGTTATTAAGTAGCTACCTACCTACTTTATCTTCCAATTTATCCCGATTGCTCAATTAATACACTCGCTACTCGTTTTTTTTTTTGAAATTCAACTCTGAAGGAATACTTTATAAGAACCTTATTTTATCAGCGTGGGTACTGCATATCATTTACAACTGATTTGTGATATGTGCACACCGCGGAATATTAAAAAACATTATCACAAAAATAAAATAGTGTCGCTAAAATTAAGCATAACACCTATTCAATGATATGTTACAAACTATAGATACGCTGCCCGCACTCTAAAATGGCTATAAAATATTTTTCGAATTTGTTTCAATGCTACATTCGCGTAAACTGCCGGCAATGCATCACACAAACAGTGACGTCATTGGTTTTATAATCTTTTAAGCGGGCGGTTCCTTTAGGTGAGGCGTGAAAAAGCATCTGATGAGGTCGTCAAGCTGAGTGCCAACATTGTATCATGGTATGTGCCTATAATGGTGACCCTCTCATCCGAGATTTTGCCTTCAGCTTACCATCCGGCAAGGTGAAGTCAAATTGACATGTCGTATATAAAAAAGAGAATTGCAGCAGAGAACCAGCCTAAAAGTAAATGTCAATTATAGTAGCCAATTGCGTGCGAGTCATGTTGAATATCTATAAAGGAAAAAGAACTGCAGTTAATCCATTATTCTATTCCGAGGTTCACAGTCAAAAAAGAGTCCAAATCGATACAGAAAAAAGTAAAAGGTGTTTGTCAGCTACAATATTTAAATTGATATAACTAAAATTAAAGATTTAAAATGATATTACTTCCTAAATTGTGTTACTCTATCTATGGTATAAAAAAATATCATCTATGATTGTGATGTATGTAAATATTGATGATAAGAACAAGTTTTGTAAAAACTATGATGTATATATTGATCCATATTTGTGCAGCTGTTCATTGTTTGTGCGAATATAATTCACATAACGAGTTTATTGGCATTTTCATTTATAATATAAGTCTACAAATAACGGTTTCAGATATTAAGGAGCCTTTGATAAAAATGTTGAGAATCCGCGAAGAGTTGAGAAGTATAGCCATCACACCTCCAGTCAAATTAATCCGAGAGCTGGTATGATTTGAGTACGTTCTTGAGGCAAGCTGGAAACTTGTCAGACAACTCTCCTGATATACCTCAACACGATGGTGCAGACCTGGCTGGTGGGAACGGGGGCTAAATCAACCCTCAGATTTTTAAATATATTAAAAAAAAATCTAAAAATACATGTTTGAGATAATACGCAATTTTTATAATGTTGTAGTTGAATGTTTAAGGAATACATAAAAAAAGACAGGCGATTTGGTGGGGCTTTACCATTGCCAGGCGGGTTGCCCTGCCCTGCTATTCGGCCTGATGACTAACAGTCATCATCCCATACAAAATGAGGCATATGCAATTATAAAGTATTATAAGTAAACTTAAGTTAAAAAAAGTACCTAAAGATAAGTACGTTTTTTTCGTACGGAAATCCACGAATACCACTGGGGTGGTTAATATTAGACTCGAACCTAAAACTATTATCTGTTCTGTGGTATAACATAATGTATAACATAATTCTCTTTGGTCGAACCGACTAAAACTCGAACTCGAACCGGTCTCTATTACCGGGTTGTAAGGGTAGCCAACAAGCCAATTGAGGTAATTGGCTTGTTGGGTACCCTCGAAGTGGTAAGTACCTATTTAATTTATAATGTATAACATAATTCTCTTTGGTCGAACCGACTAAAACTCGAACTCGAACCGGTCTCTATTACCGGGTTGTAAGGGTAGCCAACAAGCCAATTGAGGTAATTGGCTTGTTGGGTACCCTCGAAGTGGTAAGTACCTATTTAATTTATAAACTACCTTTATGGCTTTTGATTTTGTTAGTATCACCAGTGAATCCCCCTGACACTATCGGACAGTAGCAAAGGGTGAAAATGTTCAAAAGGGAAGCCGGTGGTAATTCAGTATCTGAAATTTGAGAGACTTTCATACGTTATAAAACAACCATGGCAATAACGTATGAAATTCTTTCAAATTTCAGATACTGAATTTCAGATACATCCAGTTTTAGATAATGTATATTATTTATCAGAGTATAAGCTTAAACATCTTTACCACGGCTTCCCTTTTGCAGAGCAAGCCGGCAGGAATCGTGTTATAGGGAACCCTCGCCAGTGCTATCGGACTATGCTATCGGCGCGCGTCGCCGCAGTGGGTGGAGTGACCGTGCGCTTGTCTCTATAGAAACAAATCTCTGGGAAGTCGTATCTATCCAACTTCTAAGGACCGTATCGATTCGGAGCTTTGTGTACCTATGTGACATCCGGACAATAATTCATAAATTAAATTGACGCCATCGAGCTGATGTGATGATGGAGTGAAGTGGATAATAGAACTCTACAACGTCTATAATACCTAAGACTTAGGTAAGTATTTGGTTTGTTTGAATGGAATTTAAAGATATAACTGGACTTGTATGTTCTTATCTTTTTTTATTTCGACTTTTATTGTCTTACAAACCTTGTCTTGACTGTAAAGAACAGAACAGAAAAATGTTCAATTTGGTGCAATCGTAAAGATAATATTTGTCTGGTTTAGACTCCTTGTTCTTTCTTCATAAACAATCAGCTGTAACCACAAGTGGTTGCTATGACTACTTTCATAAATTCTTCTAACAAGTCTGACAGCACCCTATTAGCAGACATTTGCTGAGCAAATGCGTCATAATAACTTTGATATAATGAATATATTGTTTTAGATAATCATTTAAGATGGAAGAAAGAGAATTGAGGAAGTTATTGCAAACGAAGAACGGCTGCCGTGTGCCGAAAATGAATCCTATCCCTGATGTACGTGTGATGGAGGAGTTGCCTTTCACACCTCTGCCACCATACCACAGAATTACGGTAATATTATACAGTACTTATTGCTTTCTATAATTCATATACCTACCGTAGGTTTTATGCCACTAACAAGTAGTATATATGTAAACTGGTGATGGCCCAGGATCAGCCAGGATGAGAGGGAAATGCCATAACTATAGAAACTTTTTTAATTCGGTACCCATTTATAATATACAACCCCCCCCCCCCCTTCTGGCCGGCGCGGGGCGGTTAAATCGGACTCAAACCGACTAAAACTGTACGTCATCTCGGGTCTCAAGTGGGAGTATGCTGAATAAGACATTTCCCTCGCCCTTCGGCTGACCTTGGACTCTAGGCCATCTCCACTTTCGAGATGACCCCACAGAATGTCTATTGGAGATGCGAAGCTTAACTAATTGAATAGAATTTTAAAGCATTTGCTATGCTGACTACTCAAATCTATTAAGAATGGAAAAACTGAAACGACCAGGCGGATTTGTGCCCCACAAATCCGCGACCAGTCCCTTACAGGGTGAATGTTCTATCCACTGAGGTTCTAATCTCGCCTGAGTGATTCACTTTTTCCATACTTAATCGAGCTTCAGTAAGTATCTGTGTATAAAATACTATCGTATAATTATGAAGTATTATAACTTTGAAACTCTCGCGTTTCATGATATACAATAATGTTAAGGGGAATTAAAGCTATCAAGGTTAACGCTACCATACCTCTAATTTGAATTATTGAATTGCCTGACTTTTGACTAGCCTGTAACCACGGCTGGTGTAACTCTGGTCGAAACGTATGTTTCAACACCAGGGGAATGTGACTCCCCTGGTGTTGCACTTGCCCTAGACCACGGTAACCACTTACCATCAGGAGGGCCGTGTGCTTGTCTGCGACCTCTGCGAAAAAAAACGTCAGGCAATTCAAAGGTAGGTAAGTACGAGTATGTACCTCGCTATATATGAATGGGTTAATTCCCGTTATCATTATTATAAATTTTAAAGTAGTCACATCTGTAGGTCTTGGTCAGGCCTAGGAAAGTGATTCGTAGATTCCCCTTATTTGCAGTCTACCTAGACTTTACTCTTGTTATAGGCCAGACAAGCTAAGTTTAGAAGAATACTCGAGGAAAAGGCAACACGAAGGAAAGCAGAAATCGCACGACCGCCAATTGAGCGACGTGAACGAGATCATTTAGAGATATCACAATCACGACATATTGAAGTTCTACGAAAATGTGCTAATAACATAAAACCGCCACCTATGTTGAAGCAATGGGAACGAAAAATTTATGAACTTATTCCTGATAAGCTTCGTGAGGCGTTTCCTAAAGTCACAAAAGATTTAATGGACGAGAGTAAGGAGGAGTGGAACAAAGTCCTGCATAATCTGGCTGTTAAGGCTATCATTAGAGATGAACCAGGTGTATCTAGGATTAGGTATCGAGAGCCCTATTTTAAATATAATGGTGTAACAGAGAATTATGGTAAAATGATTCGATTTCGTAAAGCGCTCCAACAAGGGTCACTTTTATTACATCCTTTCATTAGACTTGTTCTTGAGTCTGCTGAAAAAATGTTTCCTGCACATATAATTAATTTAGCAAAGTACAGAGCTCTAGGTCCTTTAAATTTAATTGATTTTAAGTCAAAGGCTTTGGATGATATTAAGCGTGCTGATTATTTGGTATCTAGCACGTGGTACGGCGTTCTTACTAAGTGGTTGAAAAATCCGAGGTGTTTGAAAGGTATGCGTCCTAACAAGATACCAAAATTCATAATATGTGCATGTAGAATGATATCAATGCAAATTCAAGATCTGATGCGTAGGTCTATTTACGATATTGTAGAAACTCTTAAGGATCCAGACTCCGTCCCTATTTTGAATTTAGAGTTAGATTTTGAGGACGGAGAATTTATATATGATCCATCGCTTGAAACAGTTTATGAAGTTTTCCACGACATAGCAGATGCAATTTCAAATATTGCACAAAGACTTATGCCTATAGAACAATATCTTAAAATGCCTTATGATTATGACGTATTACCTGTTCATTACAACGATTGGTTAAAAAAAGACGGTCATGAAAAGTTACAAAATCAATTATACATAGTATATGAACCATTACGTAATTACTTAGACAAACTCCGTCACCAGTACAGTATGCTATATGGAGATGTTGCAAAAGAAAAACTCTGTAAGTTTATTAAAGAAACAGAGGAATTCGAAGTATCGCGAGATAAAATTCAATGTTTTAAAGAAGTTGACTCCGAGATAACTGGTATATTGGAAAACGAATACTTTAATTGTGCAATTGTAGGCCAACTTAGAATGGTTGATGGTTTGAAAAATAAAGCAGCTGAATTTATAAATGACATAATAGCAGGCATAGTAAAAACACACATGGCTGAAAATGATGATATATGTAGTGAGTTTGAGGAAATCGCTGCAAAAGCTCTTAAACAACCAGATAATGCAGAAGAATTAATACAACAAGGAGTTTACATTTTGCATGCAAAAGCAGTTTTAGTTGAGGCATTGAAAGAAAGAATTTTAGTGCAACTTAATATTATTACTAACCTTCTCCAAATGACTTCGCTTACACCAGAACATCTAGCATCAAACACACGAACTGTTAACTGGCTCAATGATATTAAACCGATATTCGAGAAAAACGCTTCATCTTTCGAAACGTTTAAAGGGGAGATGGAAGATAAGCTGCAATCTCAAATTGCACGCCTTAATAATGAAGTCATTAAAATGACACCTTATTTAGAAATGCTAGATAACATGGACGATATTGACAATACACTTGAATATTTAGAATACTTACGGAAACTTGTTCATAAATTAGACGAATGTGATGAACTTGTCAGATGGATCAATAAAGAAGAAGTTACCTTTAAATTTCCTGTAACAAACTATCCAGACTTAGAGGAATTAAAAGAATATATTATCCCCTTTCACGGCCTTATTTACCTGCTTCATAAATGGAAGCGAAGTTACTACACTTGGATGGACGGACCGTTTGAATATATGGATCATGATCAGATAGAACAGGATCATGACTATTATTACAAAGAATTTTTAAAAATATCCAAAAACTACAAGGCTAAAATAAAACAGCAAATTTCTGAGGGTATAGAAAAAAGATTCCAAGGCTTAGTTGATGATCCTGATGTAAATAATCTCCCATCACCAATGAAGTTATGTGCTCAAGCTGTAACCGAATTAAAGGAATGGAGACCTAATGTACAAATGGCTCATATCATGTGTAATCCGGCATTAGTACAAAGACATTGGGATGAAATGTCAAACATAGCTGGATTCGATTTAACTCCTACCGCAGGGACCACGTTGAGGAAGATCATAAACTTTAACCTTTGGGGTGAACTTGATCAGTATGATATTGTGAGTGTTGCAGCTACAAAAGAACTTGCTTTAATAACGAGTCTCAATAAAATGATGGCTGAATGGACTGATATATGTTTCAAAACAAGTCCATACAAGGATACGGGTATACACATACTTTCGGGGTTGGATGACATACAATGTGTATTAGACGATCACATTGTAAAAACTATAGGTATGAGAGGATCTGCTTTTGTTAAGCCATTCGAAACGCAAGTCAAAGCATGGTATGATAAAATTATGAGAACGAATTCTACTATAGATGAGTGGGGTAAAGTACAGGCACAGTGGCTATATCTATTGCCTATTTTTTCTTCTAAAGATATAGTAGCACAAATGCCAGAAGAAGGAGTCATGTTTGTTGAAGTTAATAATATATATCGTAGATACATGGCCTGTGTAGAAAAAGACCCACACGCGCTTGAGATCGCCGGTGCTGTTGGAGTATTAGAACAATTGAAAATAGCATCGGGTATGTTAGAGAAAATTAATGATGGTGTAAACGATTACTTAGAAAAGAAGAGACTTTATTTTCCGAGATTCTTCTTTTTATCTAATGATGAAATGTTAGAAATTTTATCTGAAACTAAGAATCCGTTTAAAGTACAACCGCATCTAAAAAAATGTTTTGAAGGTATCAACAGATTAGTATTTGACGAGGACTTCAACATTTCGGCTATGATATCAATGGAGGGAGAACAAGTAGAATTTCTAGATATAATTAGTGTCCAAGCTGCAAGAGGTTCTGTCGAAAAATGGTTAGTTCAAGTGGAAGAACAAATGTTAAGAGCTGTTAAATCAGAAACTGAATTATCTTATTATGATTATGAGAATATGGGTCGACCTGAATGGATACTCTCCTGGGAAGGTATGGTTGTTTTGGCAATATCACAAATATACTGGGGTATTGATGTTCACGATGCATTAAACACCCATAAATTAAGCGAATTACAAGCCTTCAGTAACACTTTAAACAAACAGCTGAATGAAACTGTCGCTATTATTCGACGTACAGATATTAGTAAATTAAGCAGTATAACAGTAAAAGCTCTTATTGTAATCGACGTACACGCCAAAGACGTAATTGCTGAGTTAGTAGTAAAAGAAGTCAACGAGGTCACAGACTTTCAATGGTTGGCGCAACTTCGTTACTATTGGGAGGACGAGAAAGTAAGTGTGAAAATTATAAATGCGGTTGTGCGCTACGCCTACGAATATCTTGGAAATTCAGATCGTTTGGTAATAACACCGTTAACAGACAGATGTTACAGAACACTAATAGGTGCTTACTACCTTCATTTAAATGGTGCTCCTGAAGGTCCCGCAGGAACTGGAAAAACGGAAACAACGAAAGATTTAGCTAAAGCACTCGCCGTGCAGTGTGTTGTATTCAACTGCTCTGATGGATTGGATTACAAAGCAATGGGTAAATTTTTTAAAGGTTTAGCTTCATGTGGCGCTTGGGTATGCTTTGACGAATTCAATAGGATAGACGTTGAGGTTTTGTCTGTAATAGCACAGCAAATTTTGTGCATTGTTCAAGCTGTACGACAAAAAGCAGAAACATTTTCATTCGAGGGTACCATATTGACTTTAAATCCGGCTTGCTATGTTTGTATAACTATGAATCCGGGTTACGCAGGGCGTTCCGAGCTACCAGATAATTTGAAGGTTCTCTTTAGGACAGTTGCTATGATGGTGCCAGATTATGCAATGATTGGTGAAATTTCATTGTATTCTTTTGGTTTTGTTGATGCCAGAAATTTATCTATCAAAATTGTTACAACGTATCGTTTGTGCTCAGAACAACTATCATCACAAAATCACTATGATTATGGTATGCGTGCTGTAAAGACTGTATTATCAGCAGCTGGCAATTTAAAAAGGGCTTTCCCAAATGAAAGTGAGAGTATCTTACTGCTTCGATCTATCACCGATGTAAATTTACCAAAATTTTTATCATTTGACGTACCTCTATTTGAAGGTATAATATCGGATTTATTCCCTGGAATCAGTTTACCAAAACCAGACTACGTGAACTTCATAAATGCCTGCATTGATAGTTGTGCTAAAGAAAACCTGCAACCAATGGAAAGTTTTCTATTAAAAATAACACAAACTTACGAAATGATGATTGTAAGACATGGATTTATGTTAGTTGGTGATCCTTTTGCTGGCAAATCAATGACGTTGAGAATATTATCTGATTCTTTAACTTTGATGAAAGAAAGAAAACAACCAAACGGGTCTGAATGCACCTATAAAGTATTAAATCCAAAAGCAGTTACCATGGGTCAATTGTATGGAGCGTTCGATCCTGTATCTTACGAATGGACTGATGGTATAGTGGCGGTAATGTTTAGAGATTTTTCACAAGAGGACACCCCAGTGAGGAAATGGATTGTATTTGATGGTCCGGTCGATGCTGTGTGGATTGAAAATATGAATACTGTATTAGATGACAACAAAAAATTGTGTTTAACATCTGGAGAAGTTATTTCTATGTCAAATGTGATGTCAATGATTTTTGAGGTCATGGATTTAACTCAAGCGTCCCCTGCAACCGTATCCAGGTGTGGAATGATATACATGGAATCGGCTACACTTGGCTTCATGCCTTTTTATAAATCCTGGATGAATACTCTGAATCCTATTTGGTTAGACGAAAATGAAGAATTTATTTTCGACATGTGTGAATGGCTGTTTAAGCCGTTGACATATTTTGTCCGAAGACAGTGTTTGCAATTAGTGACAGCTGGAGAAGTGAATTTAGTGATCAGCACGCTTCGACTGATAGTTATGTTAATGGATGATGCGGTAGAAGGTGAAGAAGATACGAGGCATACGAGAACATGGTTTTTGGCATCATTTATGACGGCTTTGGCCTGGGGTATCGGTGGCATTTTAAACTCACATTCCCGTGAACAATTTGATAATTTATTAAAAGAATATTTTAGGGGAGAGCATGGTATACCTGATTCAATCGATCGGCTTGATGTATCTATTCCAAGTGAAGGTATGATAATAGACCATTATTACATGTACAAAGGAAAAGGTTGTTGGAAACCCTGGGCAGAGGCAGTTAAGGCAACCCATGTAAAGGAACAAATTAATCTGCTTCAGACTGTAATTCCTACTATGGAAACAGAAAAATACATTGCACTGTTCAAATTACACACACAATTTCGCCAGCCTTTACTTCTCATAGGACCAACAGGAACGGGTAAAAGCTTCTACGTTCAAAACTTCCTGATGAATTCTATTAGTATTGAAAAATATACCCCTGGTTTTGTAACGTTTACAACTACCACCTCTTGTAATCAAACACAAGATTTAGTACTTTCAAAACTGGTCAAAAGGAGAAAAGGTATTTATGGTCCTACTAAGGGTAAACAAGCGGTGATATTTATTGACGATATGAACATGCCGGCCAAGGAAGTTTATGGAGCTCAACCAGCAATAGAATTGTTAAGACTTTATTTTGATCAGAAGCATTGGTATGATTTAAAGACAACTGAAAAACTATACATATTAGACACATTCTTTTATGGAGCCATTGGTCCAGTAGGTGGTAGCCGACAACTGATATATCCAAGAATGTTACGACACTACAATATATACTCTATAAACGAATTCTCAAAAGAAAGTATGAGTAAGATATTCACGTCTTTATTACAATTAGGGTGGAGGAGAAATGGATTTGGTCAAGACGCTCAAATACATATAGCTAATATAATAGTTGCAACAATGGACATATATGACCAAGCAACTGATGGTTTGAGACCCACACCAGCGAAATCGCATTACATATTTAATTTAAGGGATTTCTCAAGAGTAATTCAAGGTTGTGCTCTATTAAGAAAAGAATCTGCTGATAATAAAAAGACGTTCATTCGAGTCTGGGTTCACGAAATTATGCGCGTATTTTATGATCGGCTTATAGATGAAGAAGATCGAACATGGTTCTACAACATTTTAAAAAAGTCTACTCGAGAATATATGAAAGAATCATTTGAAACTGCATTAGATACATATCAAGATGATAAAGAAATAGTTACTCAAGTAACTATAAAGAATATGATGTTTGGCTGTTATTGTGATACAGATAACGTTGAAGGTGAAAAACGTTACGAAGAAATGCCGTCAAAAGAGGTAGTCTTAAATGTTGCAACTGCAATGTTGAATGAATATAATACGATGCATAAATCGAAAATGAATATAGTTTTATTTGATTATGCTTTGGAACATTTATCGAAAATTTGTAGACTTCTTTCTATGCCTTCAGGTAATGCTTTATTGGTAGGTGTAGGAGGTTCTGGTCGTCAATCGCTTACCCGGTTAGCTGCCACTATGCTTGGTCAAAATGTTGTTCAACCAGAAATTACAAAAAGTTACAGTATAAAGGATTGGCAAGAAGATTTAAAACGAGTACTTCGGGAATCTGGTGGCTTAAACAAAGACACAACTTTTTTATTTACGGAAAATCAAATAAAAGAAGAATTATTCATACAAAATTTAGACAGTCTTCTAAATTCGGGCGAAGTTCCAAGTCTATATGGTTTAGACGAACAACAAGAAATTGTTGAGTTGGTACGCTTGGGAGCGCAGGGTGGTAATAGAAATCTGGATATTAATCCCCTTCAAATATTATCTTTTTTTGTTGGTCGTTGTAAAGCAAAATTACACATTGTACTATGTTTTAGCCCAATCGGCAGTGCTTTTCGAACGAGACTCAGGCTTTACCCATCATTAGTAAATTGCTGTACTATTGATTGGTATGATAGTTGGCCCGAAGATGCATTAGAAATGGTAGCCCATCACTATATGTATAAAGTGAATGTACCCGACAGTGTAAAGGCTGCTGCAGTAGTTGTTTGTAAACAGTTTCATGTTGATGCTCGTCATGTCTCAGCTGATTTCTATACTAATTATGGAAGAAAAACATACATAACATCTGCATCATATTTAGATTTAATTAGATCTTTTACATCTTTGACAAATAAAAAACAAAAAGAATTAAGAGCTGCTAAACTTCGATATACTAATGGTTTAGATAAACTCGGTCAAGCTGCGGAGGCTGTGACAATAATGCAGCGAGATTTAAACGCTCTAAAACCTCAGCTGATGGTAATGGCTGCAAAATCAGTTAAAATGATGGAAGAAATAGCAGTTGAAACTGCTATTGCTGACAAAGCAGCAGCTCAAGTAAGAGAGGATCAAAAAGTTGCTAATGTCCAAGCTGCAGCTGCTCAAGAACTTAAAAAAGATTGTGAAGCTGATTTAGCACTCGCGTTGCCGATTCTGGAAGACGCTATTTCTGCTCTGAATACTTTAAAACCCGGTGACATAACGATTGTGAAATCGATGAAAAATCCTCCGTACACGGTAAAACTAGTAATGGCGGCAGTGTGTGTAATGAAAGGTATTTCACCTGATAAAATTCCCGATCCTGATAATCCTGGAAAAAAAATGTTTGACTATTGGGGGCCGAGTAAAAGGATTCTGGGTGAAATGAGTTTTTTAGAGCAGCTAAAAAGTTTTGACAAAGATAATATACCTGTTGCTGTAATGCAAAAAATTAGGAAAGAATACCTCTCCAATAAAGATTTTAAGCCCCACATTATTGCAAAAGCCTCTACTGCTGCTGAAGGTTTATGTAAGTGGATAATTGCCATGGACATGTATGATGCAGTAGCCAAGGTGGTAGCTCCAAAAAAGGCTAAGTTAGAAGCAGCTGAAAGAGAGTTCGCAGAAACAATGGCTATCTTGGAGGAAAAAAAGGCAACTGTTGCAAAATTAGAAGCTAGACTTGCAGAACTTAATGAAGCTTTAGAGGAAGCAAATTTGAAAAAGAAAGCTTTAGAAGATGAAGTGCAATTGTGTATTGATAAATTATTCCGAGCTGAAAAGTTGATAGGTGGTTTAGGTGGAGAAAAAGTACGTTGGACGCAAGCAGCTACAAATTTACAAACCCTCTTTGATAATCTAGCTGGAGATATACTTGTGTCGTGCGGGATTATTGCATATTTATCTCCGTATACATTGCCAATTAGGATGAAAGTAATTGATAAGTGGCGAGATCAAGTTATCAAATTAGATATGCCACATTCTGAACATTTTGTATTTAAGGATATCCTTGGAACTGACATTAAAATACAAAACTGGTGTATTGCTGGACTCCCCAGAGATTCATTTTCAGTCGACAATGGAGTCATTCAAGATAATTCAATGAGATGGTCTTTACTTATTGATCCTCAAGGACAAGCTAATAAATGGATAAAAACGATGGAAAAGTCAAACGACTTGCAAGTCGTAAAATTCACGGATGGCAATTATATGAAAGTTATTGAAACGTGCTTGGAATACGGCAAACCTGCCCTTATAGATTGTATTCTTGAAGATGTGGAAGCGCCACTGGATCCAATTTTATTAAAAAATACTTATATGCAAGGTGGTAAAGAATTTATTGCCATAGGAGATAATGCTATAGAGTACCATGCTAACTTTAGACTTTATATGACAACTAAACTTCGCAATCCTCATTACTTGCCAGAAATTTTTAATAAAGTGACATTAATTAACTTTGCTCTTACTAAAGACGGATTGGAAGATCAACTATTAGGTATAGTAGTAGCAAAAGAGAGGCCAGATTTGCAAGAAAAACGAGAGAAGCTCATAGTACAAGGTGCCGCTAACAGAGCGGCACTAAAACAAGTTGAAGATGATATCTTACGTACTTTACAAGAGTCTAAAGGTGATATTCTAGAAGATGAAAGTGCAATAGAGATCTTAGACTCCTCAAAAATTTTATCCATTGATATTATGAAGAAACAAGAAGCTAGTTTGGAGACAGAAAAGGTAATCGAGGAATTTCGTCTTGGCTATAGACCCATTGCTTCACATTCTGCGGTGTTATATTACTGTGTCACTGAATTACCAAACGTCGATCCAATGTACCAATACTCTCTGGCATGGTTTATTAATCTATATATAATGTCAATCGAAAATGCTAACAAATCGAAAGATTTAGAAAAGAGATTGAAATTTTTAAAAGACACTTTTACCTACAATTTATATAGTAATGTATGCAGATCACTGTTTGATAAGGACAAACTAATGTTTTCTTTTATTATGTGCTCAAAAATGATGTTGTCAACAGAAGAAATGGAACCAGATGAACATTTGTTTCTTATTACTGGTGGTATTGCGGTCCAAAATCCTCATAAAAAGCCAGTTGAATGGTTACCTGATAAAAGCTGGGATGAAATTTGTCGTATTAGTGATTTACCAAATTACAAAGGCTTTAAAAATGATTTTACAAAAGATATTACGCAGTGGAAAACTGTTTACGATGACCTAGAACCACATAATAAAACACTTCCAGGTAGTTGGGATAAAAAGTTGTCAGCATTTCAAAAACTGCTGATTGTTAGAATATTAAGACCAGATAAATTAACCGTAGCGGTATCAGAATTTGTTGAAAAGGAAATGGGTAAAAAGTACATAACTCCACCACCGTTTGATATCAGCAAGTCGTTTGGAGATTCAAATTGCCTTGCACCTCTAATATTTATCTTGTCACCCGGCTCAGATCCAATGGGAGCGTTGATAAGGTTCTGTGAACGTATGGGATACTCGCACAGGTTCAATTCTATATCTTTGGGGCAGGGACAAGGGCCGATTGCACGGGCAATGATAGAACAAGCTCAAGGTGAGGGAGGCTGGGTATGCTTGCAGAACTGTCATTTGGCTGTTTCATGGCTCCCAGTTCTTGAGAAACTTACGGAAGGATTTGATTTAACTAATACAGATTTGAGTTTTAGGTTATGGTTAACAAGTTATCCGTCGGATAAATTTCCACAGTCTGTTTTACAGAATGGTGTCAAAATGACAAATGAACCACCAACAGGACTTCAACACAACTTAAACCGATCTTATATTTCCGAACCTTTAAAAGAAGTGGAATTTTTTGAAGGATGTCCTGGGAAGGATAAAGCATTCAGTAAACTCCTTTATGGAATTAGTTTCTTCCATGCTGTAGTGCAAGAAAGAAAAAAATTCGGTCCATTAGGGTGGAACATTCAATATGGTTTTAATGATTCCGATTTTCAAATATCGGTGATGCAGTTACAGTTGTTTTTGAATCAATATGAAGAAATACAATATGTAGCCATTAAATATTTAACCGGGGAATGCAATTACGGCGGCAGAGTAACTGATGATTGGGATCGTCGATTAATAGTTACAATATTGGATAATTACGTTAATGCTGGAGTAGTAGAGGATCCAAATTATACATTCTGTGATATTGGTCCTCAATATGTATTACCTCGAAGATGTGAATATCAAGATTACCTTAAACATATAGAAACAGTTCCTGTGAACCCTCCACCGGAAGTGTTTGGGCTACATATGAACGCTGGTATAACTCGTGACTATGCTGCTTCAATGGCACTCACTGCAGCATTAGTACTCGTTGAGGGTACTGGTGGTGGGGGTGAGGGTGGAAATACCGAAGTTATTCTGGTAAATATGGCTACAGAGATTCTTTCTAAATTACCTAAACTTTACGACATTGAAACCGCTCAGACAAAATATCCAGTAGATTACAATGAATCCATGAACACTGTCCTTGTTCAAGAAATGGAGCGTTTTAATAAGTTATTGAATGAGATTACTGTATCTTTAAGGGACTTACAGAAAGCTGTAAAAGGTCTTATCGTAATGTCTCCTGCTTTAGATTTACAATCTAATGCTATGTTACTTGGCAGAATACCTACTAACTGGGCCAAAGTTTCGTACCCAAGTTTAAAACCTCTACCTAGCTATGTAGCGGACTTTCTAGAACGCTTGCATATGCTACAAGATTGGTATGATAATGGAAAACCGACTACTTTTTGGCTGTCAGGGTTCTTTTTTACCCAAGCTTTCCTTACAGGTTCTGTCCAAAATTTTGCTAGAGCTAAGAAAATTCCTATAGATTTATTAATATTCGATTTTGAAGTTCGCCACGTGGATTATGAGATGACATCTCCTCAGTGGGGTGTATATGTACAGGGCCTTTTTATGGATGGAGGGCGCTGGGATAGAAAGGCATATGCAATAGCTGAACAACTTCCAAAGATATTAAATGACGTACTACCGGTTGTCTGGTTGTATCCTAAAATAAAATCAGAATTCTTGGAAGGTAAAAGGTATAGGTGCCCACTTTATAAAACTTTAGAGAGAAAAGGAGTGTTAGCTACCACCGGCCACTCATCTAATTTTGTACTAGCATTTTATTTACCATCAGATAAACCAGCAGCTCACTGGATTAAACGCAGCGTTGCCTTACTGCTCCAGTTGGACAATTAAGTTACGTTTTCCAGGACGTGACATATTTTATTCTATTTTGCACCATCTTTTTACGCTTCATAAAACTATTGCTGGCTTAGATTGCAATACCTCCTTATTGACATACAGGTTACTGAATCAAGTCAGTAATAGAACAAGTTCAAAGTGGAAGTCCTGTACCAATACTTCATAAATAATTGTGGTTGAAAATATTCATAAACTAATTTTTAACTTTGATTCATAATCGGTAGTCGTCAATCGAAGATTTTTTAAAGTAATCATGTTTATTTTTATAATTTAATTTATAATTCTAATTTTATGCTTCTATTTTAATCAATTTAATAATTATTGTTTTAATTTGCAATTATTCTATTTTTACTTAATTTTATTGAATTTAGTGCTTTATATTCGGAGTATTTAATTTTATTTATACTTACTATACAATACCAAAGCTTTAATTTGGTACATATAACAAGAGTGTTATGATCGATTGATTAAGAGCGTTCTCTCTATCGGACATCGGGCTGATACAGACAGTTTAAAACATTTATAGAGTAGTCAAATCAGTTTGTGGTTACTTACATACCATAGTTGCGGCACGCTATGATGGCTGTTGACACGACTGCTTTTGCTCGTTTTCTCTTTTTGATTCTCTCTCTCTTTTTGCAACTATAATTTAAACTATAACTTCTGTTTTAACTACTCCAAAAAGATGTCACGCTGTAGAGATGCACGGTCCGATTGCGAGGACATTTTACAAAAATATAAACATCCGAATTGAGAACCCCCGCTCAGAAGTCGGTTAAAAACAAAATACGCCGATCTTAGTTGACCTCTATTAACTCTTAATTTTAAATCACTTGATAATTCATTTTATCAAATGAGCTTATCTAATTCAATTGTGTACTAATTTTGTGATCCAATTGTATTTGCTACCTATGTTAATTGTGTACGTTTTGTTTATGTTAATTAATTTTCTAAAGTTTTACATTTTGTAACAGTTTTAAATAATATTTCCTATTTAGGTATACTTAAAAAAAATATCTGATTTTTTAACACAATATTGGGAAATATGACATATTTTTAACTGTTTTGGATGTGAAGTTATTTTATAACAATAAATTATGTAAAGAAATGTTTTATAAATATTATATTTAATTTGTCATTATGTTTGTTCTATAATAACTTATATTGTTATTTTATTATTTTAGCTTTTACATCTGATGATTATATTTAACTTTTTTGGATGTGAAGTGATTTGATAACAATAAATTAAAGAAATGTTTTATAAATATTATATTTAATTTGTCATAATGTTTGTTCTATATTAATTTATATTGTTATTTTATTATTTTAGCTATTATATCTGATGATTATATTCTGAAGTTTTTCTTTAGGTATTCATTTTATCTCAGGTAGTAGACACCGCGCTTCACAATCTAGTGGAGTGCCTTGTGTGGGCATGACAGATCCACAGTCTCATGACAGCCACAGGTACGAGAAGCTTTTCTCTGGTCTTACAGGGTCAGCAGCACGAGTGTAACTATTCTGGTGTTGCCAGTATAAAAAAAACCCCTCGCTTGTGATTGAGTGAGACTATTGCTCTGAATATGGTCCGGAGTAAGAGAGCGTGTCATGTGCGCAAAAGAGTCGGCGGAAAGGGATCGGGAGAGAGCTAGCACTCACCCTTCCCGTAGAGGGCGGAGGTGGAGAGCGCTGCACTATCTCCGGCCTTTATGAGCGCAGTACGAGTGAGAGGTGGACGTTACCCCAGCAAGAAAGTAACACGTAGAGTGACATGAATGGCACGTATAATTAGAGCGTTATATGCTGTAAATATGCGCCACATAAAAAAATTGTGCGTGTTGTCGTTTAGGAAAAAAAAACGGAAAAAATGATTCTTGCTGGGGTAAAGTTTTTTCAGCAAGTTTCTGAACGAATAATCGGAGAGAGAATTATTAAACATGGGCCCATCACATTGGCGATTTGAAAAATTGTAAGTAAATACCATCATTAAAAAAGGTTGCAGTTATTAAGTTGTGCCCTGTGATCTCCCACACACGTAAAAAATTTTTTTTTTCAATTTTCTATCTTCCCGCTGCTGTTGCATTGCAATTTTATATAATGCTTAAAATAATGCGGTAATATGGAATTATCCACTACATTATCATTATCGTCAGCTGGCTTTTTTCCTTACTGAAAAAAAAAATCTAGGTACGTGCGTGGTACGTTATCGCAACTTAACCCGTGAGTCACTGGTCACAGGAGCTGAAACATTTTACGATTTATCGCCCGGGAGGAAATGACTGAAAGAATGTGTGCTTTGCTCGAGGAATCTTATTGATTTGTATTTAGACAGCGGCTCTCACTAAATACTTACCTAATGTATCAAACGTACTAAGTATTTATAGTCATCTATATAAAATTGTTTGTAGAAATATGATTCCATAGCCGACCGCCGACAACTGTCGATGCACGCAGCAAGATGCGCTTCATTACGGCTTCACAATTCAATCTCATGATACATCATAATTTATCCGTATCGGAGTTTAACAAGTAATGGGTACCATACGCTGTATCTGCTGCATGAGTCTGTCGTTGTATGCCGTTGCCGTCGGCTTCAGAATCATACCTTGGATTGGATTACAAAACCACAGGCAGTTGCGAAAGGTTGCGATTACTCTTTTCTTGAATTCCATAAACAAATCTGACATTGCGCAATTGGCAGATAAATGCAATTGCAACCAACATGTTATATATTATCACAATAATACAATTTATTTTTTAACGAAGAGCAGAATATAAATTAGAAGAATTCAAGATGGAAGAGAGGGAGTTGCGATTATTATTGCAAACGAAGAACGGTTGTCGTATACCGCCAATGAAGCCTATTCCTGATGTGCATCGAATGGAACAGTTGTCTTTCACGCCCACTGCACCGTACAATAGATTGAAGGTATCTACCTAGATATTATCATTTAGTTTACATTGAGTGCACCTATAGGGCCCTCTTAACGTCTTTGAGGCTCAAGCCAATCTCACCTGCTAGTCCGTGGCGGTGCACCTGCTAATCAACGGACGAGGTGTCAACTTTCCTTTCGGGTTAGGAAGGTCAGATGGCAGTCGTTACCGGAAAACCTGCCATACTAATCAAAAACAACAAGCAGACGTCCGAATTGCGGCATTTTGAGTAGTAGGTAGTTAGGTAGGTACTCGTAATTAAAGAGAATATTAGTAGAGAAAGAGTTTTTTTATTTATTTATTTAGACGCAACTGGGTAAAGGCCGTGACTCCGGCAACCGACGGCCCACAGACGGCGTGCGTTTTAGTCGGTTCGAGTCCGACATAACCTCCTCCTCCGGCTCCGGCGGGGGAGGTAACCGTGGGGATTTTTAGCACGATAAAAAAAATGTAAAGGCCGTGAGTAGGGTAGCCAGAACTCGTTAGAGAGATTTTGTCCTGTAAGTGGGAAAATCAAAGGCTTGTCCGACTTATCTTCTGCGCTGACGGCACAGAATCTCTCTGTTCTTACAGTGTCGGCAGCACAAGTGTAACTCCCCCGGTGTTGCACTCGCCCATAGGCCACAGTAACCACTTCCCATCAGGTGGGCCGTCTGCTTATCTGCGAGCTAAGTAGTATAATAAATGGCATGAAAATAGACTGCATGCCCAAGTGCAAAATGATGGTGCCATAATTATATTTGGCCTAAATCCAATTTTATAGCGATATTCATACTACGTGGGGAACAAATGCCTGGCAATGGTACCCCCGCCGGGTCCAGGTAAAAGGGGTAGGCCAAAGAAGTCCTGGCTTGACGTCGTGGAGGGTGATATGCGTGCAAATGGTCTCACTACCATGGACGCCCAAGATCGTGCGAAGTGGAGAAGGAGGAGCCGGAAGGCGGACCCTGAGCTCCGGGGTCATCTTGGCCACGGATGCAATCGGGAGAATGCGTCTATATGCAGATGATGATGATGATGATGATTCATACTCAATAGCTATTGAAAAGTTGAGTATAGGTATTAACTACTATTATGCGTTATTACAGGACAAACGTGAAAAGTTTCGAAAAATACTCGAGGAAAGAGCAAGTCGAACGAAAGTAGCGATTGCCCGACTGCCTGTGGAGCGAAATGAGCGTGATCGCTTAGAGATAACACAGGAACGACACATTGAAGTGCTTCGGGCATGTGTGAATAAAATACAGGCGCCACCTATGTCGAAACCATGGGAAAGTAAAATTTGCCATTTAGTTCCTGCCAGTCTTCGCGACGCGTTTCCTAATACCATGAAAGAACTAATTAACGAAAGTAAAGAGGAATGGAACAAAAACCTGCATAAACTGGCAGTGAAGACCATTATCAGAGATGAGCCCGGAATATCCAGAATCAGGTATCAAGAGCCATATTTTAAATATAACGGTGTTACGAAGAATCATGGTAAAATGCTTCAATTTCGTAAAAAACTCCAACAAGGGTCGCTTTCATTACATCCATTCATTAGGCTAGTTCTTGAGTCAGCCGAAAAAATGTTTCCTGCGCGTATTATAGATTTAGTCAGATTTAGAGCTCTGGGTCCATTAAGTTTAAAGGATTTTATGGCAAAAGTTTTGGATCAAATTAAGCGTGCTGATTCATTAGTATCTAGCGCATGGTACGGAGGAGTCCTTACTAAATGGTTGAAAAATCCAAGGTGTTTGAAAGGTATGCGTCCCAAAAGTATACCAAGATTTGTAATATGTGCAACTAAAGTCATATCAATGCAGATTCAAGATCTAATGCGAAGGTCTATTTACGATATTGTAGAAGCTCTTAAAGATCCGGAGTCCGTTCCTATTTTGAATTTAGACCTAGATTTTGTAGACGGGGATTTCGCATTTGATCCATCTTTGGAAACCGTTTATGAAATGTTTCATGACATTGCAGATGCGATTTCGCACATTGCACAAAGACTCATGCCTATAGAACAATATCTTAAATTGCCTTACAATTATGATGTATTACCTGTTAATTACAATCATTGGCTAACTAAAGACGGTCATGAAAAGTTACAAAATCAATTATACATAGTGTTTGAACCACTACGTAATTACGTAGACGACTTACGCCGCCAATACAGTATGCTGTATGGAGATACTGCGAAAGAAGATCTCCATAATTTTATAAATGAAACAGAGGAATTTGAGGTTTCGCGAGATAAAATACAATTTTTCCTAGATATCGATTCCCAAATAACAGGTACCATAGAAAATGAATATTTCTACTGTTCCGTTGTATGCCAGTTGAGAATGGTTGATGGATTAAAAAGTCAAGCCACGAAATTTATAAACGAAATAATAGCAGGCATAGTAAAAACACACATGGCTGAAAATGATGATATCTGTAGGGAGTTTGAAGATATTGCCGAAAAAGCTCTTAAACAACCAGAAAATGCAGAAGAATTAATACAACAAGGAGTTTACATATTGCATGCAAAATCTGTTTTAGTTGAAAATTTAAAGGAAAGAATTTTAAGTCAACTTAATATTATCACTAACCTTCTCCAAATGACTTCCTTATCCCCAGAACACCTTGCATCAAACACGAAAACCGTTAATTGGCTCAAAGATATTAAACCCATTTTTGAAAAGAATGCCTCAGCATACGAAACGTTTAAAGGGGAAATGGAAGATAATTTACAAGCCCAAATTGCTCGTCTTAACAAAGAAGTGAATGACATGATACCTTATTTCGAAATGTTCGATCTCATGGACGACATTGACCATACGCTCGAATATTTAGAACATTTGAGGAAATTTGTTCATCGCCTAGATGACTGTTCTAAACTTGTAATATGGATTAATAAAGAAGAAAAGACGTTTAAAAGCCCTATAAGTTCTTATCCTGAGCTAGACGAGTTAAAAGATTATGTTTTGCCTTTTCACAGCTTGGTTCACTTACTTCATACATGGAAACGTAGTTATTATACCTGGATGGATGGTCCTTTTGAATATATGGATCATAACCAAATTGAACAAGATCACGAATTTTATTACAAAGAATTTTTAAAAATATTGAAAAACTACAGGACTAAAATAAAACAGCAAATTGCTGAGGGTGTAGAAAGAAGATTTCAAGGACTGGTTGATGATCCTGATATAAACAATCTCCCAGCGCCAATGAAGTTATGTTCTCAGGCAGTAGCTGAATTAAAGGAATGGAGACCTAATGTACAAATGGCTCATATAATGTGTAATCCAGCATTAGTACAAAGGCACTGGGATGAAATGTCAAACATAGCTGGATTTGATTTAACACCCACAGCCGGAACTACATTAAGAAAAATTATAGATTTTGATCTTTGGGGTGAGATCGACCAGTATGAGATTGTCAGCATAGCTGCTACGAAAGAACTTGCCCTAATAACGGGCCTCAATAAAATGATAGCCGAATGGACTGATATATGTTTCAAGACAAGTCCATACAAAGATACAGGTATATACTTACTTTCTGGGTTGGATGATATTCAAAGTGTGTTAGACGATCACATTGTCAAAACGATAGGAATGAGAGGATCTGCTTTTGTTAAGCCATTCGAATCACAAGTAAAAACATGGTATGAAAAAATTACGAGAACTAATTCTACTATAGATGAATGGGGTAAAGTACAGGCACAATGGCTGTATCTATTGCCTATTTTTTCCTCGAAAGATATAGTAGCACAGATGCCTGAAGAAGGAGTCATGTTTGTTGAAGTTAATAATATATACCGTAGATACATGAGTTGTGTAGATAAAGACCCACATGCCCTCGAACTCGCCGGCGCTGTTGGAGTTTTAGAACAATTCAAAATAGCATCTGCATTCCTGGAGAAGATTAATGATGGTGTAAATAATTACCTAGAAAAGAAAAGACTTTATTTTCCGCGATTCTTCTTTTTATCTAATGATGAGATGTTAGAAATTTTATCAGAAACTAAAAATCCACTTAAAGTACAACCGCATCTAAAAAAATGTTTTGAGGGTATTAATAGGCTAGTATTTGACGAAGATTTTAATATTTCGGCTATGATATCAATGGAAGGCGAACAAGTAGAATTTCTAGAAATAATTAGTGTCCAAGCCGCAAGAGGTTCTGTCGAAAAATGGCTGGTGCAAGTAGAAGAACAAATGTTACGAGCTGTTAAATCAGAAACTGAATTATCTTATTATGATTATGAGAATATGGGTCGACCTGAATGGATACTGTCCTGGGAAGGTATGGTTGTTTTGGCAATATCCCAAATATACTGGGGTATCGATGTTCACGATGCTTTAAACACTCATAAATTAAGTGAGTTAAAGAACTTCAGCAATTCCTTAAATAAACAACTTAATGAAACGGTAGCCATTATTCGGCGTACAGATATAAGTAAATTAAGTAGTATAACAGTAAAAGCCCTTATTGTAATTGACGTACACGCAAAAGATGTAATTTATGATTTAGTTTTAAAAGAAGTCACCGAGGTTACGGACTTTCAGTGGTTGGCGCAACTTCGTTACTATTGGGAGGATGAAAAATGCAACGTAAAAATTATAAATGCAGTTGTACCCTACGCCTACGAGTATCTAGGAAATTCAGATCGTTTGGTAATAACACCGTTAACAGACAGATGTTACAGAACACTAATAGGTGCTTACTACCTTCATTTAAATGGTGCTCCTGAAGGTCCCGCAGGAACTGGAAAAACGGAAACAACGAAAGATTTAGCTAAAGCACTCGCCGTGCAGTGTGTTGTATTCAACTGCTCTGATGGATTGGATTACAAAGCTATGGGTAAATTTTTTAAAGGTTTAGCTTCATGTGGCGCTTGGGTATGCTTTGACGAATTCAATAGGATAGACGTTGAGGTTCTGTCTGTAATAGCGCAGCAAATTTTGTGCATTGTTCAAGCTGTACGACAAAAAGCAGAAACATTTTCATTCGAGGGTACCATATTGACTCTAAATCCGGCTTGCTATGTTTGTATAACTATGAATCCAGGATACGCAGGGCGTTCCGAGCTACCAGATAATTTGAAGGTTCTCTTCAGGACAGTTGCTATGATGGTGCCAGATTATGCAATGATTGGTGAAATTTCATTATATTCCTTCGGTTTCGTCGATGCCCGAAACTTATCTGTAAAAATTGTTACCACGTATCGATTGTGTTCAGAACAGCTGTCATCGCAAAATCACTATGACTATGGCATGCGTGCTGTTAAGACTGTTTTATCAGCAGCTGGCAATTTAAAAAGAGATTTCCCAAATGAAAGTGAGAGTATCTTACTGCTTCGATCTATCACCGATGTAAATTTACCAAAATTTTTATCATTTGACGTACCTCTATTTGAAGGTATAATATCGGATTTATTCCCAGGCATAAGTTTACCGAAACCAGACTACGAAAATTTCCTTAACGCCTGCATGGATAGTTGTAAAACAGATAATCTACAACCAATGGAATGTTTTCTCATAAAAATAACACAAACTTACGAAATGATGATTGTAAGACATGGATTTATGTTAGTAGGTGATCCTTTCTCAGCTAAATCGATGACGTTAAAGACATTATCTCAGGCTTTAACTCTGATGAAAGAAAGAAAACAACCAAACGGGTCCGAATGCACATATAAAGTATTAAATCCTAAAGCAGTTACTATGGGCCAACTATATGGAGCGTTTGATCCGATATCGTATGAGTGGACTGATGGTATAGTAGCTGTAATGTTTAGAGATTTTTCGCAAGAGGACACCCCAGTGAGGAAATGGATTGTTTTTGATGGTCCGGTCGATGCTGTGTGGATTGAAAATATGAATACTGTATTAGATGACAACAAAAAATTGTGTTTAACATCTGGAGAAGTCATTTCTATGTCAAATGTAATGTCAATGATATTTGAGGTCATGGATTTAACTCAAGCATCCCCTGCAACCGTATCCAGGTGTGGAATGATATATATGGAATCGGCTACACTTGGCTTCATGCCTTTTTATAAATCTTGGCTGAATACTCTGAACCCTATTTGGTTAGAAGAAAATGAAGAATTTATTTTCGATATGTGTGAATGGCTCTTTGAACCCCTGATGTATTTTGTTCGGAGACAGTGTTTGCAATTAGTGACAGCTGGTGAAGTTAATTTAGTAATTAGCACGCTTCGACTGATAGTTATGTTAATGGATGATGCGGTAGAAGGTGAGGAAGATACAAGGCATACGAGAACTTGGTTTTTGGCATCATTTATGACGGCTTTGGTTTGGGGTGTTGGTGGAATATTAAATTCTTATTCTCGTGAGCAGTTTGATGATTTATTAAAAGAGTATTTTAGGGGAGAGCATGGTATACCTGATACAATTGATCGACTCGATGTTTCTATTCCAAGTGAAGGTATGATAATAGACCATTATTACATGTACAAAGGAAAAGGTTGTTGGAAACCCTGGGCAGATGCAGTCAAAGCTACTCCAGTAAAGGAACAAATTAACCTGCTTCAAACTGTAATTCCTACAATGGAAACAGAAAAATATATGGCACTATTAAAATTACATACACAATTTCGCCAGCCTTTACTCTTTATTGGACCAACAGGGACGGGCAAAAGTTTTTACGTTCAAAACTTCTTGATGAATTCTATTAGTATTGAAAAATATACTCCAGGCTTTCTAACATTCACTACGACGACTTCTTGTAATCAAACACAAGATTTGGTTCTTTCGAAATTGGTCAAAAGGAGAAAAGGCATTTATGGTCCTACCAAAGGCAAACAAGCGGTAATATTTATTGACGATATGAATATGCCGGCCAAGGAAGTTTATGGAGCTCAACCAGCAATAGAATTGTTAAGACTATATTTTGATCAGAAGCATTGGTATGATTTAAAGACAACTGATAAATTGTACATATTAGACACATTCTTTTATGGAGCCATTGGTCCAGTTGGTGGTAGCCGACAACTGATATATCCAAGAATGTTACGACACTACAATATATACTCTATAAACGAATTCTCGAAAGAGAGTATGAGTAAAATTTTCTCATCTTTATTACAATTAGGATGGAGGAGAAATGGTTTTGGTGGCGATGCTCATGCATATTCATTAAATATCATAGCCGCGACAATGGATATATATGATCAAGCTGCTGGTGGCTTGAGACCAACACCAGCAAAATCACATTACATATTTAATTTGCGGGACTTCTCTAGAGTCATTCAAGGTTGTGCTTTACTTAGAAAAGAATCTGCGGAGAGTAAAAAGACTTTCGTTCGAGTCTGGGTTCACGAAATTATGCGCGTATTTTATGATCGTCTCGTAGATGACGATGACCGAACTTGGTTTTTCAATGTCTTGAAAAAATCTACCCGAGAATTCATGAAAGATACTTTTGAAAATGCATTGGATACATATCAAAATGATAAAGAAGAAGTTACCCAGGAAACTATAAAAAGTATGATGTTTGGCTGTTATTTAGATACAGATAGCGCTGAAGGCGAAAGGCGCTACGAAGAAATGCCGTCGAGAGAAACAGTTTTGAATGTTGCAACTGCAATGTTGGCTGAATACAATACGATGCATAAATCGAAAATGAACATAGTATTGTTTGACTACGCTTTGGAACATTTGTCAAAAATTTGTAGACTTCTTTCTATGCCTTCAGGAAATGCTTTATTAGTTGGTGTAGGAGGCTCTGGACGGCAATCATTGACGCGATTGGCTGCCACTATGTTAGGTCAAAACGTTATTCAACCAGAAATCACAAAAAATTACAGTAATAAAGATTGGCAAGAAGATTTAAAACGAGTTCTTCGAGAATCTGGTGGCCTCAACAAAGACACAGCGTTTTTATTTACTGAAAATCAAATAAAAGAAGAATTATTTATTCAAAATTTAGACAGTCTTCTTAATTCCGGTGAAGTCCCTAATCTATACGGTTTAGATGAACAGCAAGAAATTCTTGAGCTGGTTCGTTTAGGAGCGCAGGGTGGAAATAGAAATCTAGATATAAGTCCATTGCAGATTTTAGCTTTTTTTGTGGGTCGATGTAAAGCTAAATTACATATTGTACTATGTTTTAGCCCAATTGGAAGTGCTTTTCGAACGAGGCTCAGGCTTTACCCATCATTAGTGAATTGCTGCACTATTGATTGGTATGATAGTTGGCCCGAAGATGCATTGGAAATGGTAGCACACTACTATATGTATAAAGTGAATGTGCCCGATAGTGTTAAGGCTGCTGCAGTAGTTGTTTGTAAACAGTTTCATGTTGATGCTCGTGTTGTCTCAGCTGATTTTTATAACAATTATTCAAGAAAGACATATATAACATCTGCATCATATTTAGATTTGATTAGATCTTTTACATCTTTGACAAACAAAAAACAGAGAGAGTTGAGAGCTGCCAAAATCCGATACACCAACGGTTTAGATAAGCTCGGTCAAGCTGCTGAAGCTGTTACAATAATGCAACGAGATTTAAACGCTTTGAAACCTCTGCTAATGGTAATGGCTGCAAAATCGGTCAAAATGATGGAAGAAATAGCAGTTGAAACTGCCATTGCTGACAAAGCAGCTGCTCAAGTGAGAGAGGATCAAAAAGTTGCTAATGTCCAAGCAGCAGCTGCTCAAGAGCTTAAAAAAGATTGTGAAGCTGATTTAGCTTTAGCAATGCCAATTCTTGACGACGCTGTTGCTGCTTTAAATACTTTAAAACCTGCTGATATTACAATTGTGAAATCGATGAAAAATCCTCCATACACAGTAAAATTAGTAATGGCGGCAGTATGTGTTATTAAAGGCATTCCACCTGATAAAATTCCCGATCCTGATAATCCTGGAAAAAAAATGTTCGATTTTTGGGGACCCAGTAAAAGGATTCTAGGTGAAATGAGCTTTTTAGAGCAGCTGAAAAGTTTTGACAAAGATAATATACCTGTTCCTGTGATGCAAAAAATTAGGAAAGAATACCTCTCCAATAAAGATTTTAAGCCCCACATTATTGCAAAAGCTTCTACGGCTGCTGAAGGTTTATGTAAGTGGATAATTGCCATGGATATGTATGATGCAGTAGCCAAGGTGGTAGCTCCAAAAAAGGCTAAGTTAGAAGCAGCTGAAAGAGAGTTCGCAGAAACAATGGCTATCTTGGAGGAAAAAAAGGCCACTGTTGCAAAATTAGAAGCCAAACTTGCAGAACTAAATGAAGCTTTGGAAGAAGCAAATATGAAAAAAAAAGCCCTCGAAGATGAAGTTCAATTGTGTGTTGATAAATTATTCCGAGCTGAAAAGTTGATAGGTGGTTTAGGTGGAGAAAAAGTACGTTGGACACAGGCAGCTGCAAATTTACAGACACTATTTGACAATTTAGCCGGCGATATTTTAGTATCATGCGGTATTATTGCATATTTAGCTCCTTATACATTACCAATTAGGCTGGCAGTGATTGATAAGTGGCGAGATCAAGTTATAAAATTAGATATGCCACATTCTGAACATTTTGTATTTAAGGATATCCTTGGAACTGACATTAAAATACAAAACTGGTGTATTGCTGGACTCCCCAGAGACTCGTTTTCAGTCGACAATGGAGTCATTCAAGATAATTCAATGAGATGGTCTTTACTCATTGATCCTCAAGGTCAAGCCAATAAATGGATAAAAACGATGGAAAAATCAAACGACTTGCAAGTCGTAAAATTCACGGATGGTACTTATATGAGAGTAATTGAGACTTGTTTAGAATATGGTAAACCTGCTCTAATAGATTGTATTCTTGAAGATGTGGAAGCGCCACTAGATCCAATTTTATTAAAAAATACTTACATGCAAGGTGGCAAAGAATTTATTGCTATAGGAGATAATGTTATAGAATATCATCCAAATTTTAGACTTTATATGACAACTAAATTGCGCAATCCTCATTACCTGCCAGAAGTTTTTAATAAAGTGACATTAATTAACTTTGCTCTTACTAAAGACGGGTTGGAAGATCAACTATTAGGTATAGTAGTAGCAAAAGAGAGGCCAGATTTGCAAGAAAAACGAGAAAAGCTCATAGTACAAGGTGCCGCCAACAGAGCAGCACTGAAACAAGTTGAGGATGATATTTTACGCACTTTACAAGAGTCTAAGGGTGATATTCTTGAAGATGAAAGTGCAATAGAGGTCTTAGACTCCTCAAAAATTTTATCCATCGATATTATGAAGAAGCAAGAAGCTAGTTTGGAGACTGAAATGGTAATCGAGGAATTTCGTCTTGGCTATAGACCCATTGCTTCACATTCTGCGGTGTTATATTATTGTGTCACTGAATTACCAAACGTCGATCCAATGTACCAATATTCTCTGGCATGGTTTATTAATCTATATATAATGTCAATCGAAAATGCTAACAAATCGAAAGATTTAGAAAAGAGATTGAATTTTTTGAAAGACACTTTTACCTACAATTTATATAGTAATGTATGCAGATCACTGTTTGATAAGGACAAACTAATGTTTTCTTTTATTATGTGCTCCAAAATGATGTTATCAACAGGCGAGATGGATGCTGATGAACATATATTTCTTATAACAGGTGGCATTGCGGTTGAAAATCCCCTTAAAAAGCCTGTTGAATGGTTACCAGACAAAAGTTGGGATGAAATTTGCCGTATTAATGATTTACCAAAGTTCAATGGCTTCAAAAAAGACTTCGAGAAAAATATTGTCAAATGGAAAACCGTTTATGATGACATAGAACCGCATACTAAACCACTTCCAGGAATTTGGAACGACAGTTTGTCATTATTCCAGAAACTGTTAGTTGTGAGAATATTAAGACCAGATAAATTAACCGTAGCCGTATCAGAATTTGTTGAAAAGGAAATGGGTAAAAAGTACATAACTCCACCACCGTTTGATATCAGCAAGTCGTTTGGAGATTCAAATTGCCTTGCACCTTTAATATTTATCTTGTCACCCGGCTCAGATCCAATGGGGGCTTTGATTAAGTACTGTGAACGGATGGGATACTCGCACAGGTTTAATTCTATATCTTTGGGGCAGGGACAAGGTCCGATAGCGCGGGCAATGATAGAGCTTGCCCAAATCGAAGGAGGCTGGGTATGCTTGCAAAACTGTCATTTGGCTGTTTCATGGCTCCCAGTTCTTGAGAAACTTGTTGAAGGATTTGATTTAACTAATACGGATTTAAATTTTAGATTATGGCTTACAAGTTACCCATCGGATCGATTTCCACAGTCTGTCCTACAGGTAGGAGTTAAAATGACAAATGAGCCCCCTACAGGTCTTCAACATAATTTAAACCGCTCCTATAATTCAGAGCCCTTGAAAGAATTGGAATTCTTCGAAGGTTGTCCTGGAAAGGACAGACCATTTAGTAAACTCCTATATGGAATTAGTTTTTTCCATGCCGTAGTGCAAGAAAGGAAAAAATTCGGTCCATTAGGGTGGAACATTCAATATGGTTTTAATGATTCTGATTTTCAAATATCAGTGATGCAGTTACAAATGTTTCTGAATCAATATGAAGAAATACAATATGTAGCCATTAAATATTTAACTGGGGAATGCAATTACGGCGGCAGAGTAACTGATGATTGGGATCGCCGATTAATAGTTACAATATTGGATAATTACGTTAATGCTGGAGTAGTAGAGGATCCAAATTATACATTCTGTGACATTGGTCCTCAATATGTATTACCACGAAGATGTGAATATCAAGATTACCTTAAACATATAGAAACAGTTCCTGTGAACCCTCCACCGGAAGTGTTTGGGCTACATATGAACGCTGGTATAACTCGTGATTACTCTGCTTCGATGTCGCTTACTGCAGCATTAGTGCTCGTTGAGGGTGGTGGTGGCGGTGGTGAGAGTGGAAACACAGAGTTTATTTTAGTCCAAATGGCAGCAGAGATTCTGTCGAAGTTGCCTGATCTTTTTGACATTGAAATTTCACAAAAAAAATATCCCGTTGACTACAATGAATCCATGAATACCGTTTTGATTCAAGAAATGGAGCGTTTTAATAAATTACTGAAGGAAATTACTGTGTCTTTAAAAGACTTGCAAAAAGCTGTAAAAGGTCTCATCGTTATGTCACCAGCTTTAGATTTACAATCCAATGCTATGTTACTTGGCAGAATACCTACTAACTGGGCCAAAGTTTCGTACCCAAGTCTAAAGCCCCTACCTAGCTATGTTGCGGACTTCATAGAACGGTTGGACATGCTAAAAGATTGGTATGAGAATGAAAAACCACCAACTTTTTGGTTGTCAGGATTTTTTTTTACTCAAGCTTTTCTCACAGCATCTGTCCAAAATTATGCCAGAGCGAAAAAAATTCCAATTGATTTACTAATATTTGATTTCGAAGTTCGCCATGTGGATTACGAGAACACGCCACCTCAGTGGGGTGTATTTGTACATGGCCTATTTATGGATGGGGGGCGGTGGGATAGAAAAGAGTACGCAATAGCTGAACAACTTCCAAAAATATTAAATGACGTACTACCGGTTGTCTGGTTGTATCCTAAAATAAAAGCAGAGTTTTTGGAAGCTGCAAGATACAGGTGCCCCCTTTATAAAACTTTGGAGAGAAAAGGAGTGTTAGCTACCACCGGCCACTCATCTAATTTTGTACTAGCATTTTATTTACCTTCTAACAAACCACCAGCTCACTGGATTAAACGCAGCGTTGCCTTACTTCTCCAATTGGATAATTAGGATTCAGATGTTGACTATGCTATTCCGTGTTTTGTGAGTAATTCCGCAGGTAAGGCCATGGATTAATTCCTACCAAGAGGAACGCAAACTTACGTAATATTAGCTGATATGAGGTGCGTCAGCGTGAATGTATATTATCGCATCTTTTGGATCGTTAATGTAACCAAGTATTTTTCCTTATCTCCTGCGTCGACTACTTTACAATAGTTTAATAATAGAATAGATTATTCAATTTCTTATAATAAATAAAACTTTATGTTAGTTACTTCATTAAAAATAATGTATCAGTATACCTAAATTATGTGTTAATGAATGGAGGCACTCACTCACCTATTAGGTAAGTTTGTGCTTTAGTTTCGCCATTGCAGTCATCACCTAAATTACGACTTGCGGACTGAATTTCGACATTACAATACTTCGACATGTAGTGAACTTCGAAAACACGTAGATCGACAAGTACATCCAATAAGTACTAATCTCACAAAATCGCAATATTTATCTTACATGAAGTTTCAATGTACTCGTAGCAACCAAACTCTACATACTTCAATAATGATAAATGATAGATTCTATTAGGTATGGTGTTATGTTAGGTGAGTGCTCCCACTGGAATCTTCAGCATGTTATCATCATGTTGTGATAGTTACTGTGTTTCCTGCTTTAATCTTAGTAATATGTAAGTAGGTAGGTACGCTAAGCTACCTAAGTATTTTTTATTTATTATTTATTCTTATAGATTTATGAGAACCTCACATATGGATGTAATTTAATATTACTGTTACTGATCGGCACGTCCTTAACTGAAATTATATTTTAGGTTGTTTTAAAGACATAAACAATGACGCGAATACCGTATGTACTGCTATACATTTTAGGTAGGTATATGACAATTATAATAGTGGAATATTGTGATAGCAACGATGATACGCACATAATAACATTGTCTTATCGTGAAGACAAACAGACTACCCACACAGTCTCGACCATCGCGATCCATGGTGCGAGATGTGGCTATACTACTTACGCCATGTGGCTCCATCCCTCTTCCATTGGTTCCCGGCCCAAAACACGATCGTTATAAGAGCATGTCATGGCAGCGGTGCAGCTATGGAATCCTCTAAGCGTTCAGTGGCGTTCAGCGTCGAGCACAGCGCTGCGACAGCCTTGATAGAGATTGTCATTGGTCGAACTGTATGACGTCACTGGAGATCGACCAATGACTATCTCTATCAAGGCTGTCGCAGCGCTGTGTTCGACGCTGTATGCTTAGAGAATTACATAACAGGTCAAAGAGGTCAAATACCTATAGCTAAACTAAACGGAAAAAACGTCTCTTTCACGGGCAATAATTCTTACAAATATATTATGTATTATTTTGATTGTAGTTTATTATTAATATCATGAATGTATGGTTAGAACCGAAGTAAAATTATGTTTAAATATTTTTACCTAATTTTGAATCATTATTTTGTAATAATCGGATGTTAGGTAGGTAAGTATGTGCCTGCATTTAGTTTTACGTTTTATTTTTGTCGCTAAACTCGTATTTATTACCTAATTTTGTTTTCGTATTATTATATGAATTAAATAAAGAATATTATAAATCTAGAAGTTGTATTTAATTCTAACAGCTGCAGCTGTCCCTACTTGATACTCTTAAGTTACATACTCTGACTCAATTCCATAGCGCACGATGATGATGAAAAGATCACACGGCATGGAGTTTGGCTACACGCCTGCCATAAGATTAACTACGCGTTAATTATATAATCATCATTGCGGTTGAAAATCCATCTCTTAGGTCTTCCTCTCCCCTTGTAGACATTCACTGCCATAGTTACCCGAACCATTCAAAGTCCAACCGTTGGACAAACAATTTCCTCGTAGCTTTCCGTATTATAAGGCTGAAGAATTTGTTTGTTTGATTGAATGCGATAATCTCATCTATACTGGTTCGAATTGAGAAATTGTTTTTTTGTTGAATAGCTCGTTTATCAAGGAAGGTTATAGGCTTATTATACCATCACACATTCCTGTCCAGAACAACTCCAACGGTGGAATCCATACCGTCTCGCACAAAACGGTTTGAGGCCTCCTTCGTCTCTGAAATGCTCCTGCCTGCGCATTTATACAGTCCCGGGTTCTTCAAGCGGGGCGTGAAAAAGCATCTTTCTAGGCCGGCAAGTTAGTTACCACCATTTTCAAGACTGCACCTCAGTTTTTTACGAACTACCTAGCAGTCAATTGACGGACCAAATATTTATATAGGTAAAAAATATCACGCTATTTCTCGAAAGGAGCGGAGCAGGCAAGGGCGGGTCGTCTAGTCGTTAATATAACATAACCCATTTTTTAAATATCTCTAATGTACGGTTTTTTTTTTTACAAATATATACCTAGTATTTGTCTGTATATTGAATTTAATTAGATATTGAAACTCCTTTAAATTATGAATTACTTACCATAAAAAATATGTTACCATGTCATATAGTTGTTTACTGTATCCAACTGTCTGTAATACCTCTCAAAGGAATTTATCTGACCAAACTTTGCTATAATTATAATCATTTTGTTGTCAGAAATCATTTGTATACATTATTTATTTTGTACATATTTTTATGTTTATTCACAATGTGTTATCACAAAGTTTTTTTTATACGTTTGTGATTGTGAAACAAAGTGAACAATTATTTAATGATTTTATTTAATTCGTACTGAAAATAAAGAGATTTAAAATGGAAGAACGGGATTTAAAGAAATTATTACGAACGAAGAATGGGTGTCGTATTCCCTATATGAGTCCTATACCTGATGTATGCACGATGGCAGAGCTACCATTTATACCGTTGCCTCCCTACAATAAATACAAAGTAATAAACAATTCATATTTATTTAATTATTTTTTTTAAACTAGCTTATATTATATACCCGTCAGCGTGGATCCAACTTAATAAATAATAATAATAAATATTGTAGGACATTCTACACAACTTCCCCCTATTATTATAAATGTCAATGTTAAAGTTTGTGATGATGCATGGAATGGATGGTAATGTATATTGCTCGGAACTTTTACCTATCTTGAACCTAAAATGTGCTCTATATGCCCAGAACACGTTTCCTGGGCGTCTTTTGTGTATATTCAACTGCGGTGCATGAGCTCAAATTCACTAAGCATGTATTATTACAAAAAAATCCGCGCGTGGCAGGGCCACATTTGTCTCGCGATTTAGGTCCAAGATACGTGTCCCGGGGGGTATATGAGTGTGTGAGTATTTGTCACTATTTCAAGCAGAAGCCGCTGAATGGATCTGCATGAAATTTGACACTGATATAGAGTAAACCTTGTAAAAGTTAAAATAAACCTATAGGAATAGGATAAACTATAGGAAGGTGGAGTAGGAGTGCGAACTCCGGGCCCCAAAGTGCAATCTTTGGATGTAACGTAATTTTTTACCGTATGAAGCTCCATTTAAACATATTATAAACAAAAGTGAATGCCACTTTTTCAGTAGGTACAATTTGTGATTTCAGTGCAAAAAAGCGGCCTCTCGCAAATTACGTGAAGAAAGAGCTACTCAGAAGAAAATAGCGATTAGTCGAATCCTCTTGCCACGACGCGAGCGTGATTTTTTTAAGATATCACAATCTCAGCACATTGAAGTGTTGCGACAAAGTGCCAACAAAATTCCATCATCACATATGCTAAAAGAATGGGAGCGCAAAATTTATAGTTTGATTTCTGCAAAACATCACAATGAATTTCCGACTATGATAAAAGATCTAATTGAAGAAAATAAAGAGGAATGGACGAAAAATTTGCACGAGCTGGGTGTAAAGACTATCATTAGAGCTAAACCTGGTGTACCTCGAGTAAGATACCAAGAATCATTTTTCAAATATAAAGGCATCACTAAGAATTATGTAAAATTGGTCCAATTTCGTAAAAAACTACAAAAGGGGGCCCTTATATTACATCCTTTTATTAGGCTTATTATTGAGTCTGCCGAAAAGATGTTTCCAGAATATATTATTGACCTAACTAAGTATAGAGTTCAGGGTCCCTTAACTCTAGATGATTTTTGGACAATTGTTTTGGATGATATAAAACGTGCTGACAATTTAGTATCAAGTAAATGGTACGGCGTTCTTACTAAGTGGTTAAAAATTCCACGATGTTTGAAAAATATGCATTCTAACAGAATATCAAAATTTGTTATCACTGCCTCAAGAATGATATCTATGCAAATTCAAAACCTAATGCGTAGGTCTATCTACAAAATTATAAGTTCTCTTAACGATCCAGAATGTGTTCCTATTCTCAATCTTGATTTAAGTTTTGATGGAGAATTCATATATGATCCACCACTTGAAACAGTATACGAAGTATATCATAGTATAGCAGATGCGATATCTCATATAGCCCAAAGACTTATACCTATAGAACAATACCTTAAAATACCTTATGATAATGATGCAATAAACGTCAAGTATAATGATTGGTTATACAAAGATGGCCATGAAAAATTACAAAATCAATTGTTGGTGGTATTTAAGCCTTTAAATACTTATTTAGATGACCTTCGTCAACAATATAGCATGCTGTATGGAGACAATGCTAAGCAAGCTCTTTTTGAGTTTATTGAGCAAAATGTAGAATTTGAAGAATCACGAGATAAAATTCAATACTTTGGCGAAAAAAATTCTAAGATAACAGCAATTTTAGAGAATGCCTATTTTAATTGTGCTGTTGTAGGACAACTGAGAATGATTGACGGCTTAAAAAGAAAAGCCTCTGAATTTATTAATCATATAATAGCAGGTGTAATCAAATCACATATAGATGAAAACAATAGCATCTGTAATGAGTTCGAAGAAATTGCAACAAATGCTATTAAACAACCTAAAGATGCAGAAGAATTAATACAACATGGGATTCATATTTTGCATGCTAAAACTGTTTTAGTTGAAAACTTGAAAGAAAGAATCTCAGAACAGATTAATATCGTTTCTAACCTTCTTCAAATGACTTCTCTTACACCGGAACACCTAGCATTAAATATTCGAACTGTTAACTGGCTCAAAAAAATAAAACCTATTTTTGAAAAGAATGCTTCCGCATATGAAACGTTGAAGGCAGAGATGGAAGAAAATCTGCTTAGTCAAATCGCGAAACTTAACAAAGAAGTGATAGATATGTCACCTTATCTAGAATTGTTAGATAATATGGACGACATTGATCATACATTTGAATATTTAGAATTTTTAAGGAAACTTGTTCATCGATTGGATGATTGTGACGAACTCGTTACTTGGATTAATAAAGAAGAAAAAACATTTAAATTTCCTATAACTGTCTATCCAGATTTAGAAGAGATAAGAGAATTTATTATACCTTTTCACAGTCTTGTTTACCTGCTTCATAAATGGCGGCGTAGTTACTTCACCTGGATGGATGGACCGTTCGAATATTTAGATCATAACCAGATAGAAGAAGATCATGACTATTATTACAAAGAATTCTTAAAAATTTCTAAGAATTACAAAAATAGAATAAAACAACAAATTTCTGAAGGCGTTGAAAAGCGATTCCATGGATTAGTAGATGATTTTGATAAAAATAAACAGCCAGCCCCAATGAAATTATGTGCTCAAGCTGTAGCTGAATTAAAGGATTGGAGACCTAATGTGCAAATGGCACATATAATGTGCAATCCTGCGTTGGTACAAAGACACTGGGATGAAATGTCTATTATTGCTGGTTTTGATTTAACTCCAACAGCTGGTACTACCTTAAGAAAAATTATAGATTTTAATCTTTGGCATGCAATTGATCAATACGAAATTGTTAGTATAGCTGCTACAAAAGAACTTGCTCTAATAACGAATCTAAATAAAATGATGGCAGAATGGACTGATATATATTTCAAAACAAGTCCCTATAAAGACACGGGTATAAAAATACTTTCTGGATTAGATGATATACAAAGTGTCTTAGACGATCACTTAGTTAAAACGATAGGTATGAGAGGATCTGCATTTGTTAAGCCGTTTGAAGTAGAAGTGAGAGCATGGTACGATAAGATTACGAGAATAAATTTAACAATAGATGAGTGGGGTAAAGTACAAAGCCAATGGTTGTATTTGTTGCCAATTTTTTCTTCCAAAGACATAGTAGCGCAAATGCCAGACGAAGGAGTTATGTTTTCTGAAGTAAATAACATATATCGCAGGTACATGACTTGTGTTCAGAAAGATCCACATGCGCTTGAACTTGCAAGTGGTATCGGAGTATTAGAACAATTAAAAATAGCGTCTGAGTTATTAGAAAAAATTAATGATGGCGTGAATGGTTATTTAGAAAAGAAAAGACTTTATTTTCCACGATTCTTCTTTTTGTCTAACGACGAGATGTTAGAAATTTTATCCGAAACTAAAAATCCCCTTAAAGTACAACCGCACTTAAAAAAATGCTTTGAAGGTATTAATAGACTGGTCTTTGATGAAGCGTTCAACATATCAGCCATGATATCTATGGAAGGAGAAAATGTTGAGTTTCTTGAGATAATTGATGTTCAAGCTGCAAGAGGTTCTGTAGAAAAATGGCTAGCGCAAGTCGAAGAACAAATGCTGAAGGCCGTTAAGTCAGAAACGGAATTATCTTATTATGATTATCAGCATGTAGCTAGACCTGAGTGGATTCTCTCCTGGGAAGGCATGGTAGTTCTTGCAATATCTCAAATTTATTGGGCGATAGATGCGCACGATGCTTTAAATACACATAATTTAGCTGAAGTACAGTCATTCTACGTATCATTAACGAAACAACTAAATGAAACTGTTGCCATTATGCGACGTACAGATATCAGTAAATTAAGCAGTATAACAGTTAAAGCTCTAATTGTAATCGATGTGCATGCAAAAGACGTTATTTCTGATTTAGTGGTTAAAGAAGTCACTGCAGAAACAGATTTTCAATGGCTGGCACAACTTCGTTACTACTGGGAGGATGAGAAAGTTATAGTGAAAATTATAAATGCTGTGGTGCCCTACGCCTACGAATATTTAGGTAATTCAGATCGTTTGGTAATAACACCTTTAACAGACAGATGTTATAGAACACTAATAGGCGCTTATTATCTTCATTTAAATGGTGCTCCTGAAGGTTCTGCAGGAACTGGAAAAACAGAAACGACAAAAGATTTAGCGAAAGCACTCGCCGTACAATGTGTTGTTTTTAACTGTTCTGATGGATTGGATTACAAAGCAATGGGTAAATTTTTTAAAGGTTTGGCCTCATGTGGCGGGTGGGCATGCTTTGACGAATTCAATAGGATAGACGTTGAAGTTTTATCTGTGATCGCCCAGCAAATTTTGTGCATTATCCAAGCAGTACGGCAAAATTTAGAGACTTTCACATTTGAAGGTACTGTACTAAAGTTAAACCCTGCTTGCTATGTTTGTATAACTATGAATCCAGGTTATGCGGGTCGCTCTGAATTACCTGATAACTTGAAAGTTCTTTTTAGAACAGTCGCTATGATGGTCCCAGATTATGCAATGATTGGTGAAATTTCATTATATTCTTTCGGTTTCATCGACGCTAGAAATTTATCTGTTAAAATTGTTACCACCTATCGATTGTGTTCTGAACAATTATCGTCACAAAATCACTATGACTATGGTATGCGTGCTGTAAAGACTGTTTTATCAGCAGCTGGCAACTTGAAAAGGGACTTTCCAAATGAAAATGAGAATATTCTACTGCTTCGATCTATTACTGATGTAAATTTACCGAAATTTTTGTCATTTGACGTACCTCTCTTTGAAGGTATTATATCGGATCTATTTCCCGGTATTGGGTTACCAAAACCAAACTACATAAATTTCTTGAAAGCATGTACCGAAAGTTGTAAAAAAAATAATCTACAACCCATGGAATGTTTTCTTATAAAAATAACACAAACTTACGAAATGATGATTGTTAGACATGGTTTTATGTTAGTAGGCGATCCATTTTCAGGTAAATCTATGACCTTAAAGGTATTATCTCAGGCTTTAACTCTAATGCATAGCAAAAATCAATCGAACGCGTCCGAATGCACCTATAAAGTATTGAATCCTAAAGCAGTTACTATGGGCCAATTGTATGGGGCATTTGATCCGATATCTTACGAGTGGACTGATGGTATAGTGGCAAAAATGTTTAGAGATTTTTCTTCAGACGACACTCCAGTGAAGAAATGGATTGTATTTGATGGTCCGGTCGACGCTGTGTGGATTGAAAATATGAATACTGTATTAGATGACAACAAAAAATTGTGTTTAACATCCGGAGAAGTTATTTCTATGACAAATGTAATGTCGATGATATTTGAGGTCATGGACTTAACCCAAGCATCCCCTGCGACCGTATCCAGGTGTGGAATGATATATATGGAATCAGCTACACTTGGTTTCATGCCTTTTTACAAATCCTGGTTGAATACTTTGAACCCCATATGGTTAGAAGAAAATGAGGAATACATTTTTAGCATGTGTGAATGGCTCTTTGAACCTCTGATATATTTCGTCCGAAAACAATGTATTCAGCTGGTGACAGCTGGAGAAGTGAATTTAGTTACCAGTACGCTTCGACTTGTAGTTATGTTGATGGACAGTGCAATAAAAGGTGAAGAAGATACAAGGCATACGAGAACATGGTTTGTAGCATCATTTATGACTGCTTTAGTTTGGGGTGTTGGTGGAATATTAAATTCTCATTCTCGTGAACAGTTCGATGTTTTAATTAAAGCTTACTTCAAAGGGGAACATGGTATACCGGATGTAATTGATCGAATAGATGTATCTATTCCAAATGATGGCATGATAATTGACCACTATTACGTGTACAAAGGTAAAGGTTGTTGGAAATCATGGAGAGAAGCAATAAAAGGAGTTCACGTTAAAGAACATATTAATTTACTTCAAACTGTTATCCCAACTATAGAAACCGAAAAGTACGTTGCATTATTTAAATTACACACACAGTTTCATCAGCCTTTGTTACTCATAGGACCAACTGGAACAGGCAAAAGCTTTTACGTTCAAAATTTTTTAATGAATGGCCTTAACATTAACAAATATACTCCTGGATTACTGACATTCACAACTACAACATCTTGCAATGAAACACAAGAGTTAGTTCTTTCGAAATTATATAAAAGGAGGAAAGGTATTTATGGTCCATCTAAAGGTAAACAAGCAATAATATTTATTGATGACATGAATATGCCCGCCAAAGAAGTTTACGGAGCCCAGCCAGCCATAGAATTGTTGAGGTTATATTTTGATCAGAAGCATTGGTACGATTTAAAGACAACTGAAAAACTTTACCTAGTAGATACATTCTTTTATGGAGCCATCGGTCCAGTTGGAGGCAGCCGACAATTGATTTACCCGAGGATGTTAAGACATTATAATATTTATTCTATTAATGAATTTTCAAAAGACAGTATGAGTAAGATATTTACATCTTTATTACAATTAGGGTGGAGGAGAAATGGATTTGGTCAAGATGCTCATATGTACATAGTTAATATCATAACTGCTACAATGAACATATACGATCAAGCAACAGAAGGTTTAAGGCCGACGCCAGCCAAATCGCACTACATATTTAATTTAAGGGATTTCTCAAGAGTAATTCAAGGTTGTGCTCTACTAAGAAAAGAATCTGCTGATAGTAAAAAGACTTTCACTAGAGTCTGGATTCACGAAATTATGCGCGTATTTTATGATCGTCTTGTGGATGTGGACGATAGAACGTGGTTCTATGACGTTCTTAAGAAATCTACGCGAGATTTCATGAAGGAAACGTTTGAAAATGTATTGGACTCCTATCAGAATGACAAAGAAGAAGTTACCCAAGAAACTATAAAAAGCATGATGTTTGGTTGCTATTTAGATACAGACAGCGTGGAAGGCGAAAGACGTTATGAAGAAATGCCTTCAAGAGAAGCTGTATTAAATGTAGCCGTTTCAATGTTAAGCGAGTATAACGCGATTCACAAATCAAAAATGAATATAGTATTATTTGACTATGCCTTGGAACATTTATCGAAAATTTGCAGACTTCTTTCTATGCCTTCGGGAAACGCTTTATTGGTTGGCGTTGGAGGGTCTGGCCGTCAGTCACTTACACGTTTAGCGACCACTATGCTTGGTCAAAACATTTATCAACCAGAAATCACAAAAACTTACAGTAACAAAGATTGGCAAGACGATATAAAAAAAGTACTTCGTGAATCTGGTGGTCTTAATAAAGACACAACTTTTTTATTTACGGAGAATCAAATAAGGGAAGAACTATTTATTCAAAATTTGGATAGTCTGCTTAATTCTGGAGAAGTCCCCAACCTATACGGGTTAGATGAAAAACAAGAAATTCTTGAACTTGTTCGCTTAGCTGCACAGGGTGGCAACCGAAATTTAGATATAAGTCCATTGCAAATATTGTCTTTTTTTATAGCTCGTTGTAAAGCAAAATTACATATTGTACTATGCTTTAGCCCAATAGGTGGAGCTTTTCGGACCAGGCTTAGGCTGTATCCATCTCTAGTAAATTGCTGCACTATTGATTGGTATGACAGCTGGCCGGAAGGCGCTTTAGAAATGGTAGCTCATCATTATATGTATAAGGTAAATGTAACCGACCGCATAAAGGCAGCTGCAGTTATTATTTGTAAACAGTTTCACGTTGACGCTCGTAGTATCTCCACTGATTTCTTTAATAATTACGGTAGAAGAACATACATCACATCCGCATCTTATTTAGATTTGATAAAATCGTTTACTACCTTAACCAATAAGAAACAAAGAGAATTAAGAGCGGCTAAACTCAGGTATGTCAACGGTTTAGATAAACTCGATCAAGCTGCCGAAGCTGTCATAATAATGCAACGTGATTTAAGTGCCTTAAAACCTCAGTTGATTGAAATGGCTGCTATGTCAGTTAAAATGATGGAGGAAATAGCAACGGAAACTGCCATTGCTGATAAAGCAGCTGCACAAGTAAGAGAGGACCAGAAAATTGCTAATGTTCAAGCAGCTGCTGCTCAAGATCTTAAAAAAGATTGTGACGCTGATTTAGCACTCGCAATGCCCATATTAGATGATGCTATTGCTGCGCTAAATACATTGAAACCTGCAGATATCACCATTGTAAAATCCATGAAAAATCCCCCAAAAACAGTTAAACTGGTTATGGCAGCTGTATGTGTTATAAAAGGCGTTCCTCCTGATAAAATGCCTGATCCTAATAATCCAGGTAAAAAAATATTTGATTATTGGGGACCCAGTCAGAGAATATTGGGTGACATGAGCTTTTTAGAGTCACTGAAAAACTTTGACAAAGATAACATACCTATTCCAGTCATGCAAAAAATTAGAAAAGAGTACCTCACTAACAGAGATTTTAAGCCACATATTGTAGCGAAAGCTTCCGCAGCTGCAGAAGGGTTGTGTAAGTGGATAATTGCCATGGATTTGTATGATGGAGTAGCAAAGGTGGTAGCTCCAAAAAGGGCCAAATTAGAAGCAGCTGAAAAAGAGTTCGCAGAAACAATGGCTATCTTGGACGAAAAAAAGGCAACTGTTGCAAGATTAGAAGCTAAACTTGCAGAATTAAATGAAGCCTTGGAAGAAGCGAACTTTAAAAAGAAAGTTCTCGAAGATGAAGTACAATTGTGTATTGATAAATTATATAGAGCTGAAAAATTAATAGGTAGCTTGGGCGGTGAAAAAATACGTTGGACTCAAGCTGCTGAAAATCTACAAACTCTATTTGATCATTTAGCCGGAGATATTCTTGTATCTTGTGGTATTATTGCATATTTAGCTCCTTATACTTTACCGATAAGGACTAAAATGATTATTAAATGGCGAGATGAAGTTATCAAATTAAAGATGCCACACTCTGAACATTTTGTTTTTAAAGACATCCTGGGAATTGATATAAAAATTCAAAACTGGTGTATTGCGGGATTACCCAGAGATTCGTTCTCAGTAGATAATGGGGTCATACTATACAATTCATTGAGATGGTCCTTACTTATAGACCCTCAAGGTCAAGCAAATAAATGGATAAAAACCATGGAAAAATCAAACGATTTACAAGTGGTGCGATTCACAGATAGCAATTACATGAAAGTGATTGAAACATGTTTAGAATATGGCAAACCTGCTCTAGTGGATTGTGTACTTGAAGATGTAGAAGCACCACTTGATCCAATCTTGCTAAAAAATACTTACACGCAGGGTGGAAAAGAATTCATTGCTATTGGGGACAACGTTATAGAATATCATCCCAACTTCATACTTTATATGACAACTAAGTTACGCAATCCTCATTACTTACCGGAAATTTTTAATAAAGTAACTTTGATTAATTTTGCACTCACTAAAGATGGACTAGAAGATCAATTATTGGGAATAGTTGTAGCAAAAGAGCGGCCAGATTTACAAGAGAAAAGAGAAAAGCTAATAGTACAAAGTGCAACTAATCGAGCAGCCCTTAAACAAGTTGAAGATGATATTTTACGCACTTTACAAGAATCTAAAGGAGATATTTTGGAAGATGAGAGTGCAATAGAAGTTCTGGATTCATCAAAACTACTAGCAATTGATATTAGAAAGAAACAAGAAGCTAGTTTAGAGACAGAAATTGTAATCGATAAATTTCGTCTTGGTTATCGACCTATCGCTTCGCATTCTGCAGTATTATATTATTGTGTTACCGAATTACCAAACGTTGACCCAATGTATCAATATTCTTTAGCGTGGTTTATAAATTTATATGTCATGTCAATCGAAAATGCCAACAAATCAAAAGATTTAGAAAAAAGGTTAAAATTTTTAAAAGAAACATTCACTTATAATCTATATAGTAATGTATGTAGATCACTGTTTGATAAGGATAAGCTTATGTTTTCTTTTATTATGTGCTCCAAAATGATGTTATCAACAGGCGAGATGGATGCTGATGAATATTTATTTCTTATAACCGGAGGCATTGCTATCCAAAACCCTCACGAAAAACCGATCGAATGGCTACCTGACAAAAGCTGGGATGAAATTTGTCGTATTAGTGATTTATCAACGTATAATGGTATCCGAAAAGAATTTGTGGCAAATGTCTCTAAATGGAAAGAAGTTTACGATGACTTAGAACCACATAAAAAACCTCTACCAGGTTATTGGGATAAAAAATTGTCATCGTTTCAGAAATTGTTAATAATAAGAATAATGAGACCAGATAAATTAACACTAGCTATATCAGAATTTGTTGAAAAGCAGATGGGCAAAAAATTTATAACTCCACCACCTTTCAATATCGCAAAATCATTTGGTGATTCAAACTGCCTTGCGCCACTAATCTTCATTTTATCACCCGGTTCCGATCCAATGGGGGCTTTGATAAAATATTGTGAACGAATGGGATATTCAAACAGATTTAATTCGATTTCTTTGGGTCAGGGACAAGGTCCGATTGCACAAGCAATGATAGAAAAAGCCCAACTGGAAGGTAGCTGGGTATGCTTGCAAAACTGCCATTTAGCAGCTTCCTGGCTCCCAGCTCTTGAAAAAATTATAGAAGGATTTGATTTAACCAACACAGATCTGAGTTTTAGATTGTGGTTGACAAGTTATCCGTCTGATAAATTTCCACAGTCTGTTCTGCAGATTGGTGTGAAAATGACTAACGAGCCACCTACAGGACTTCAACACAATTTGAACCGCTCTTATATTACAGAACCTTTAAAGGAAACTGAGTTTTTCGAAGGGTGTCCAGGAAAGGATAAATCTTTCAGTAAACTTTTATATGGCATTAGTTTCTTCCATGCCGTGGTTCAAGAGAGGAAAAAGTTTGGTCCTTTGGGATGGAATATTCAATACGGTTTTAATGATTCTGATTTCCAAATATCAGTAATGCAGCTACAAATGTTTCTTAATCAATATGAAGATATACAGTATGTAGCCATTAATTACTTAGCTGGTGAATGTAATTATGGTGGTAGAGTAACTGACGACTGGGATCGTCGATTGATTGTAACAATATTAGATAACTATATCAATCCTGGGGTAGTTAATGATTCAAATTATTCTTTTTGTGATATTGGTGCTCAATATGGATTGCCTCGTAGAACAGACTACCTAGATTACCTTAAATATATAGAATCAGTACCTGTGAACCCTCCTCCAGAAGTGTTCGGGCTTCACATGAACGCGGGTATAACTCGTGATTATGCTACTTCAGTGGCGCTTACCGCGGCACTGGTGCTCGTTGAAGGTACAGGTGGCGGTGGCGATAGTGGAAATACAGAAGTTATTCTAATGCGAATGACTTCAGAAATTCTCTCTAAGCTACCCAAAGCATTTGATGTTGAAATCGCACAAAAACGTTATCCTGTTGACTACAAAGAATCAATGAATACCGTTCTGATACAAGAGATGGAGCGTTTCAATAAGCTATTGAAAGAGATAATTGTATCTTTGAAAGACTTGCAGAAAGCTGTAAAGGGTCTAATCGTAATGTCTCCGGCTTTAGATATGCAATCTAATGCGATGTTATTAGGCAGGATCCCAGATAACTGGCGCAAAGTTTCTTACCCGAGCTTGAAGCCTCTTCCTAGTTACGTAACTGATTTGACAGAACGTTTGGGCATGCTAAAAAATTGGTATGAGAAGGGAAAACCGCCTACATTTTGGCTATCAGGATTCTTTTTTACTCAAGCTTTCCTCACCGGCTCGGTCCAAAATTATGCAAGAGCCAAAAAGATTCCCATAGATTTATTATTATTTGATTTCGAGGTACGACATGTAGATTATGAACATTCTCCGCCTGTAACGGGAGTATTCGTAGGGGGGCTATATATGGATGGAGGACGCTGGGATCGCAATGAGTTTGCAATAGCAGAACAATTTCCAAAGATATTAAACGACTTACTGCCCGTAATTTGGTTGTATCCTAAAATAAAGACAGAATTCCAGGAAGGCTCAAGATATAAGTGTCCACTGTATAAAACTCTGGAGAGAAAAGGGGTATTAGCTACTACTGGTCACTCGTCTAATTTTGTGTTAGCATTTTATCTTCCATCAAATAAGCCATCAGCTCATTGGATAAAAAGAAGTGTGGCCCTAATACTGCAACTGGATAATTAATTTCCCAGAAAATTGTAGTTGCGAGGTCGTGTGCAACATGATCTCTAATTAATGTAGTTATTTACTAATATTTACCGTAAAGTTATTATGTAATGTTAGATAATTCCAACAAATCTAACACTATCAATTTATCAAGAGATTGATATTATTATACTATAAATACTTTACTTTTTATTTAATTTTTTTGCTAATTTTTTTATGTATTTTTTCATCATTTTTGTTTTTTTTTTTTCAGACAGCCGGTACAGAGACTACATTTAAGAAAGATGTCGTCGTCGACGATTAACTATTCGCAATCCAAAACAGTTGAGAAGTTTAAGACTAGTGGCATCCTCTAACCTTTTGAATATTGAAGCGATCTTGTTTCATTATTTACACGTCCACCTGCGTTTTCATTCAAAGGTAGCCTTGTTAAAGGAAAGGACGTACAGAAGACATATTTGGTTCGTTTACCCGTGCTCCCCCATACGGCCATTCTCACATTAAGTAGGTACGCTTGTACGACTTCGACCACATTTGACTTTCCTTCTAAGATAGTTCTGTTATGTCGACGTCATATGATTAAAAGTCCACTCGTCCTAATCAATGCGAGTTAATCCATCATTCAAATATTTTCGAGTCTCTAGTATTATCAGCAGTTCCACCAGTCCCTATCAGTTGATCATCTGATGGGAATGGGTCCACCATTCCCCTAACCCGTTTAGATATTGGTAAAATTACTACTACTACTACACTATACTAAGACCACAAAACGTCTTATTATCTATATATAGTAAGAAAAGATCACACGAGAGAAACTCCCGCCCATGATAATAATTATTAACTGCCCATTAAGCTCTATAGTTATTAGGTATCCTTTTTTATGCTACTTAGGTCACAGACAAGCACACGGCTCTCCTGATGGTAAGTGGATACCGTGGCCTATGGGCGAGTGCAACACCAAGGGAGTCACACTGGTGCTGTCGACCCTGTAAAATCCTCTAATTTGATTCTGGATTAGTATCAATACCTATTCGTACCTTAACACTATCTAATGCTCTCAGCTGTGCAATTTACTAAGCAAGCACAACGATGCGACAAAGATGCGAGTCGCAACGATGTGCGCGATAGACACTGTCATTGGTCGATTTCCAATGACGTGATACAATCTGACCAATGACAATCTACGTTGCGCCTCGCATCGTTGTGCTCGCTTAGTGAATTTCAGTGCTGTACCTAAACTAACATGATGGGTAGAGATTTTAAAGCCCCTAACGCACTTGCGGGTACCCACAAGGTGGGCAGCCGCATTGAAGCTGTCCGCATGTCTACTTTTGTATGAAAATGAACCGTATGATGGGGGCGCCGCGCCGTCTATTCATTTGACAGCGCAAGCGAGTGTGCCTTTGCCTCTAAACGATAAGCAAACTATTTTTATGTAAGTACTTTTTTATTATTATTTTAAGCTCGTGTACCTTTTTTTATTTATTTATTGATTTTACACTGTTTTATTTTTTACTTCACTTTTTGAGAAATATACCTACTTTTTTTACATTTTTTATGTGATAGGTAATACTGAACTTTCATATAATATTTAAAATATAATTAAAATACTTACGTATTTGAATATTAATAAAAACTTGTCTCATATTATTTCATTGTTATAATGTATTTCTTAGTAAAAATATAAAGCTATGACACATACAATGGTTTTATTGTCCGAGTCCAATCATTCTCATTCATTATGGATGTTCGTGTTGTTCTGGGAGATTCGCTTCATCCGTTCGCGTCTTAAGTTTTCTGCTTCCAGTAGCTTTCTCCTTAGCTTCAACAATATAGCGTGATTTCGTTTCTGAAAAACAAAACTGTTAATTAAGAACAACTACAAGCAGTCCATATCAGCAATATCAACATAATGGAACATCAGAACATGTGACATTGTATTGATGAAAACATTTTTATCCCTCAACCGCAGTCAGAGGCAGATTTAGCTTGCATATAAAAGTATCCGATTATCGCTAAGGTCACCACTTATCGCTAAGGTTACCCCTTAACTATACTGTCTTGGGAACCTCACGCTATGAGTGCTTGTAATGGCGCCTCCTTGTTTTCGAAGCGCTGATGCGCACCAACAAAAACACAACAACAACAGCGCGACAAAAATCATAACACTTCTTGACAATCGGGTAAAAAAGGAAAGATCTTGAGTACCGTGCCCGTGTCCCGAGAAGATCGGAAAGATCGGGTGTCGGATATCACGGTATGATCTCCGTCCTCCATGACGGTTCAGCTAGCAGATATAGGTTCAGGGTGCCGATGCCTCGTGCTGTCGCGCGTGCCTCTTCAGGGGAGAGGAAATTAGATCCCCGCAACAAGTCGGGGTTGCCAACGTTGGCATGGCACCCAATGCCGGTCGGGGTAAATGTGAGTTGTGCTCAAGCAAAATAAATCAACTGCTGCGTGGTATAGCAATTGCTGTGAGCTCATTTATTTTGATTATACTTACCTACTTAATTTATTTCACTTCTCTGCTCGAGGCTTACCAAAACGTGCTGAAACCCTGAAACTCATTCATTCGAGCGAGAAAAAAGAATAAAGCTATACCTAACCTACAGCCGAAATAGCTCCATAGTTCCATCCCCGCATTCTCGCTCGATCGACTTGGTAAGCAAAAGCATCAACCCCAGATATACCTTGTGACACCTATCTTGGACCTAAATCGCGAAACAAACGAGGCCCTGACGCCCACAGATTGTTTTGTAATAATCTATGCTTCCCCATTCACCGCAGTAGCACCCCGTGCTATGCTCAAAAGACACCCAAGAACATTTTAAGCACATTTTAGGTTCAAGATGTCCCGAGCAATACTTACTTTAAGCACAGTACATTCTTGCTCAATAACTTCACACTCCGATTCAATAGCTAATACTTTTCTCTCCTGCTTTTCATTCTCCTCCGCTATTTGCATTTCTTTCTGTCGCATCTCTTCCATCTGTTCTATTTCCTTGTCCCTCTGGGCTTTAATACGAAGCTCTGTCTCCCTTTGTTCTGGAAATCCATAGCTTATTTACGCTATATGTACCTACCTATAAACTACGTACATGGGTTTGTTCACTTTTTTTAAAGGGAACAAACCCACTCTCCTTTTTGATACACTTTTTGAAAATCCCTGTCAAATCATCAACCATAGAAGATTCTACACAACGCTATGACCTATGTAGGTATATTTTAGATACATAGGTATTAATAATATAAAACTCAACGGACTATTTACCATATTGTTTATGTCTTTTGAGTATCGGCTTGTAACACCGCCGAAATATCGGATATTTGATAGGTAGATACAAAAAACATGATAAATATCCCGATGAGTGTTATACTATTAATGTAAATGACCATGTCAATCCCAAATCATACAGATTACATATCAATTAAATTCAATTCAATTCAAGAAACACTCAGATCAATTCAAATAGACATATTCTATTCATCCATAGTTACAAATAGGTATGTGCAATGAGCAAGAATCGAACTCTGACGTAGCCGAGCGCTCTACGCCACAGAGGTCGTCTTTGTAGAATTAGCGAATTCCCACACACGCGTAGCAGACGCGTAAATGCAGTCTTTACGATATTTTCCACATTTATTCTTTTTCAAGAACTAAAATATCAACAAACCCCCTTTAGGCGACTTAAGTCTATCAGGAAAAAATACTAGGTATAAAAATGACTAGAAAGTGATATTGGCAAGATGGAAAATTGGAGAAATGGATTATTAACTAAGTATAAAAATGTCGATATCAAAAAATAGTCGAAGATGATTATTACCTAAGTATAAAAATGCCAACATTTAAAAAAGTCTAAGATAATTTATTACCTTAGTATAAAAATAACGATATATAAATATCACTGTACTTCAGTCATGATGGGTACGGTAAACTCATCAGTAACTGGCCGCTTAAACGCATCGCTCAATTTAAAAAGGTGCTATGTCAAAGTGCATCAAGATATTGGCACTGAAATATTACCATTGGTTAGTAGTGCATGTATCTGTTTATTCGTTTATGACAAGAAAATAATAAAACCAATTTGACTTATTTAGAATTTTTGAATTGAACGAAAAAGTTATCAATTTTAGCAGTTACTGGCCATAATTTTTAGAAAGTGGCCACCATAATATTAGTTTTTGACCATATCAAAATAATAATCACAATCAATCAAAAAGTAGATAAAAACATATTAGAAACACAAAAAAAAATCTTAAGAAACATAATAAGATAAATTCTAACAATATTGTAGGTAGGTAGGCCTAATTAACCTTGGCTAAAATGAGATCAATATACCACAGTTTTATTTTATTATTTTAAAGAAAGAAGGAACTTAGAACTATTAATCTTCTTCATCCTAGCGTTAATTCCCATCATCATCTTCATGTGACGTATTACCCTGATCGCATCCATGGCCACGTTGACCTCGGAGCTCAGGGTCCGCCTTCTGGCTCTTCCTCATCCACTTCGCACGATCTTGGGCGTCCATAGTAGTGAGACCATTTGCACGCATGTCACCCTCCACGACGTCAAGCCAGGACTTCTTGGGCCTACCCCTTTTACCTGGACCCGGCGGGGGCGCCATTGCCAGATATTTGCCACCCACGTAGCCTGGCGGTTGCCGCAAGACGTGGCCGCACCAGCGAAGGCGGCTCTCTTGCATTTTATCTGCGATGTCACGGACATGAAGGCTACCGCGGATGCGAGAGTTTCTCACGCGATCTATACGCATGACGCCGCACATCCACCGCAGCATTTTCATCTCCGTGACATGCAGCTCTTGCTTGCGTCGCTCCAGCAGCGGCCACGCCTCACAACCGTGCAAGAGGACATCTTCATATTTAGTTGGATCATCATCTTGCGAAAGTAATATGTTGATATTTTTAAATGTTGTCATTTCTATACTTTTGCTTTATGGGTTATAGACATTTTTACATATTGTCATTTCTATACTTTCACTTTTTGGGTTACAGACATTTTTACATATTGACATTTGTAAATATCGACATTTTTATATCACGACATAAAATAACCTTCGACAATTTAATTTTATAATTTCGTCATTTTTATACCTAGTAATTTTTCCTGATAGACTTAAGTCGCCTAAAGGACAAACCCTTGTCGAAGAGTTTTTGAAAGCCTTCGAAATGTACATTCAAAACATTCACGTGGTCTCCAATTTTTACATTCTCCGAACTCTTGCAAATTTCTATCATTGAAATTTGTTGTTTACTTTGAGTTAATTGTGTCTTTAGCATCTGGACAATCGAAAGGTAGGTATTATTTCTGAAACTAGGTACTTAGAACCCTATACCTACGAGTATAATCGTAAATAAACTTATTTAAATTTAGGGCGCGTGTATTGCGAATTTGCGATTCAATATCGCAATCCTCAGAGTCGTAGGTAGGTGTCAATATTATCAATATCATCATTATACCTATTGACTGTCTACACGCGCCCTAAGCTATTGATTTCTCAATACCTAGGTAGGTATCCACAAAAAGTGTAAAAAATTGTCTAAATTACATTAAATGATCTAGTCTAGAGTTTTGATATTCATTAAATCTTACTTCCAACTGTTGTGATAAATATTGTATTTCTCCTTTCAGTAAATTAAGCTCATCAGAAAGAGAACGTTCCTTGTTGCGTAATCTCAATACTTCTCGCTCTGTACATATTCTACTCTTTGTCACTGCGGATGAAGATGGCATTTAGGTACTTTTCTTGAAAAGATCACTAATACGGGGTCGTGTTCGTGTTAAGTACTATAATGTTACCATGCTAACTGTAGCCCGGGACTCTACCGTCGTGAAATACCTACCTACAGATCGCGTTGTTTCAACAACCCACAGAAAGCTAGGTAGGTATTCCCAGGACAAAACCGTGAAAGAGTAACAAACACACAAACTCTCAAACACTCATCCATACCAATCAGTTCACAAACATTTCATTTATAATATTAGTAGGAAGTTGGAAAGGATGATATGCTAGAACACAAGGACATTACTTATGGGACATTCTAAATTCTAAATATAGATAATGGGTAGGTAGCTCAGACTAATAGAATAGTCTGAGGTAGGTAGCTAAGTAACTAATCAGTTCATTCTAATTTCGTCTGAAGTGTGTGATAAATCAGTATTGATAAGCATACATGTATCTATAGGTACTGCACCTGCGGGGCAGCCTGGTTGCCCGGGACATATGACATATATCTTGTACCTAAAATGTGCTCAAAATGTACATACCTCCTATAGGCACCTATAGGTAGGTATACGCGCAACGCAATACGTTTCTTGGGTGTCTTTTGAAGATATCATGATGTACTACTGCGGTGGAACAGCTCAAATTCAATGAAATTATAAAATCATCATCATTCATAAAATCCGCGCGCGCCAGGGCCCCATTTGTTCCACAACTTAGGCAACTTAGGTCCTATATACGTGTCCCAAGGAATACCTAAAGTTGGCTATTTTTTATTATTTATTTACAAACTCACCATTTTTTAATTTTAATTTAAGTATCTCAATATTATCATTGTCACAAGACATTGTTGGCTGGGTTGATCTTCTTATTTTATTAATTTATTTAAGTATGTAGTACCTACGTATGTATCCACCAATTTAAAATAGTTATTAGACTAAACTCGTATTCGGATATCCCGCCAATTTTTTTTTTCAGATTTTGGCAATATTGGCACAGATAACATAATACTAAAGATATTGGGCGCTTTTATAATGTACCGTTCACTGTAGTTTTTTACAAAAGCAATATTCGGCGAACGGAAATTCCGTAACATGCTATCGCCACGCTGCAAAGTGGATAGTTTTCTACAGGCTATTTTATTTACAAGCTTTTCTAACGTTCAACATATATTTTTTGCTCTTGTAGAAATTAAACTGAATAAGTTTAGTATGGTAGAAATTTTCTACCATACTAAACTATAACTCGATTCGGCCTGAAAAAATTGGCAACACAGATTAATATATGTTGGCAACTTTATTTGCAAACTTGCTTGCAAGCGTGTCGTTTGTATGTGACTGTGACATTGTGATTTGATTAATGTGATTTTGTGATGTTTCACTGAAGTTCTTTCCAGCTTATATGGAAAATGTAGAATAAAAGCAGTGAAATCTGTTTTACTTTTTAAGTTATAAGTGTTTAGAATATCCAAATTTGCCTTATGTGCAAATCATCGAAAATGGTGTCGGGCAGCACGAGGGTGATTCAAGTCACCAATATAGCGCCCCAAGCCACCAAAGATCAGATGCAGACCCTTTTCGGGTATCTGGGTAAGATTGACGATATCCGACTGTATCCTACAATCAGAGATGTGTCCTGTCCCGTGACCTCTCGGATATGTTACGTTAAATACTACGATTCGGCTACAGTTAATGTTGCTCAACACATGACCAACACTGTATTCATCGATCGAGCATTAATTGTAATTCCCATGCAATCAGGAGAGATTCCTGATGAACATAAAGCTCTAGAGATGTCGAGTAACGGAACTCTAGTACCGGGACTGAGCACTGTCGAGCCTCGCTTACCGGCACATGTTATTAATACTTTAGAAGGTGTTCCACCGAACCAAGTGATACAAACACATGATCCTAAGATGGTGGCTGCTGGACTGCCGCCGTACCCGCCACTGCCAGCGGCCTATGACTCCAGGAAAATAGAAGAAATCAGAAGGACACTGTTGGTGGGGGATATTAATTCATTGACTCCACAACATTTGATAGATCAATTCTGTCAAGCTGGCGAGATTAAATACTTGAGGTTTTGTGAAAGGGATTCCGATAAACAGAAATATGTTTTAATTGAGATGACTGAACAAGAGACTGTTCTAAAAGCTTTGCAGTTTAATGGCGCTACTATTGATGGACAAACTATCAAGGTGAGACATCATAATAATAATAATAGTCTACAACATTCTACATAGCATACATAGGTTGCCTGTAAGAGATTGCCACTAGGCAATAAAGGCTGCTTATTGTTTATACTTAAAATGTACTCCCTAATAATCACACATGTTTTCTCCTTGGTGTGCACAATAAAGATATACATACTATACTATACATAATAAGTTGGTGGTGGTCAAAATGCAGAATGTGGTCTTGTTCGACAATGCCCAAATAGTCCTGTACCATCTCTGCCAATTTGTGCTTACACTTCAGCTGACTGTTGTCTACATTGCCAGGAATATCTTGCTACCTCTTCCAAACTCTGGGGTAAAAGTGATTGCAATGCAATGAAAAATAGTAATAATGATTTATTTCCATGCAAAAATTTATTTTATAAGATAGATTTACCCAATGTATGCACATCTTAACAAGCTTGTAATATGGGATATTTAATATGAATATATACTCCAGGCACATGTTCTTTTTATCTAAACATGAAATAAAACACCACACCAATGCAATAAAATTTGTCAGTGTCACATGCATCTCATGTGTTACTGCCAACTTCTATAGTGGTTGGTACATTTGGGGACTCATTTAAATCTAGCTGCAAAGTTTTCACTTGAGAGCCCAATGCCCTCTTCCCATTTTATGTAATATATTTACTTAAGCTAATTACAATGATGTTTTTTTTTGTAGCATTGTAAGACAAATAGTTAATTTCAAAGATTGTTTGCCATCTAAGTTATTCTAGAAATTTTACAATGAAGTTTTCACCAAGAAAGACATTTTAGATATTCGTCAGCAGAGGACAGACTTTAACTTTTTCTGGTAGATTCTTAGCTCTTTATCTTGTAGATGATTTGCAATAACCATTCGAATTCTAACTGTACCATTGTCACCATTAGATTCTGCATTCAGTCTAGGTCAGTAATTGGCAAAGTACAGCCTGCAGGCCATCTCTAGCTTGCGCAGGCGTTCGAGATGAAAAGTATATGGCCTGCGATAATTATATTTTGTCAGATCAGAAGTATAATACAGATAGTAGATTCTGGTATCACAGTAGCTGATCTGCAGTGCTGCTAGTGCTGCTCGACAGTGGTTATCCTCAGTATAGCACATTATAGTGGGGCTCTGTGGTCTTCATCACTGTGGATTTTTCCTATAATTCTGGCCCTTCTCTAAAATTTCTTAAAGTTTCTGGACTCTTTATATCATACTAATTTCTTTTTAAATCACCAGGTACACCATGCTACCCAGGCTATTTGCAAGCCACAAACCAAGAGCAATGAAGCAGCACAGAGGGAGATAGAAGAAGCCATGTGTAGAGTGAAAGAGGCCCAAAATTTGATATCTGCTGCCATTGATCCTGTCATAGGACTCCTGTCCAAAGATAAAAGGAGGTAAGGGTTTCTTTTGTAATAAAATAACACACAAATGTACACCTACATTTTGACAGCTATATTTCTGATGTATGGGCCCACTAAGACTGACTAACCAAGCCAACCTCACATAATTGATGGAAGAGGCTGTGCAACAGGTTCTTCCCTCCGGATTGTATGGTCAGACTATAGTTGCTTCCATAAAAGCCGTGTAAACCACACCAGAAGGAGTAAGCAAACCCCAGGCCCAAAGTGGAAGCCCTGAATGCAACCATGAGCAGCATTAAGATGACATTATTGCTATATGAAATTGCATGGTTCCCGGCAGAGTAGAATTTGGGCCACCCCATCTCTTCCCATGCGGTGTCGTAAAAGGCCACTTAGGGATAGGGCTGTTTAACAGCGTATACAGCGCGAATTCAATAGTGCTTAGAATACGCCAATAGGCTCACCCCCTATGGTAAGGGACCTAATACAATGATTGGTGAAATATGGATGTTAATTCACCTCTGCCTGACCCTCCAGAGATAAAAGCGTGATTATATGTATGTATGTTGCATCAAAGAGTAATAAACCTCCATAAATACACAGCTCCATACATTTGCATATTTATTACCTAATACTATTATATTACTATTTAATAACAAAACATTACAAATTTGCAGGACGCGGTCTCGGTCCCGCTCTCGACGGCGGTCCCGATCGCGCTCGCGGCGTTCGCGGTCCCGTCACCGCTCCAAGCGCTCGCGCTCACGCTCCCGCCACCGCTCAAGGCGCTCTCGCTCGCGTCATAGACACCGAACCCGGTAAGAATACACTAGCAACCATTAAATTTTTTAATATTAAGACATAAAACTCCCTATTAAGGCCGATTTGAGATTTTGAAGTTGAGCGTCCTAAACGCCTACTTGAACATGCAGTATGAAATGTGTAAGCAGGTGTTGACGAAACTCAACTAACAGTTAAAAATATTATAATTATTATTTTATTCCCGTATCTTCAAGCCCACTGAATAAAATAAACTTTCGTGTCTTTTAATTCCACAATTCTGAAACTAACATCAAAGTTTTTTTATGTAGTTGGTATGTATTCTTAATTTAAAAAATTATTATTTCAGCTCACGCTCCCGCCATCGCAGTTCCCGCCGTTCCCGCTCCAGGTCACGACACCGCAGCTCGCGTTCCAAGCGGGATCGTTCTCGTGATAAGGACAAAGATCGCGACCGTAAAGACAAAAAAGACTCCAGTGAAAAGGAGAAAAAAGATAAGTCTAAGTCCCCTCCGAAAGACGTTGAAAAGAACGAGAAAGAAGAAACTAAGCAGGAGACAATAGAAACAAACGGTAATTCTACTGAAAGCAAGTCAAAAGCATCCACTCCAGCTGACGATAAACCAGATAAGGATATCGAAAAAGAGAAAGACAGATCGCCTTCAAAGAAAAGAGACCGTTCTAGATCCCGAGACAAAAAGCGTGACAGGTCTCGATCACGGCGCAGATCACGTTCACGGTCACGTAGAAAGCGCTCGCGATCCCGTAGGAGGTCTCGATCCAGAGAGAGGAAGAAATCTCGATCGAGAGAAAGAAAAAGGACAAGGTCACGGGACCGCAAACGCACTCGCTCACGAGACCGTAAAAGGTCTAGATCTAGAGATAGAAAACGGTCAAGGTCTAGAGATAAAAAGCGTTCGAGGTCTCGTGATCGCAAACGTTCCCGTTCGGGCAGTCACCGATCCAAGAGTCGCTCTCATAGGGATTCTAAGACGCCACACGAACGAAAATCGCGCGACCACACCCCCAATCTTTCTGTCATAGAAGAGAAGGACATCTCTACTCTAGAAAATAAACTCCCTGATGTGAATGATGAGAAGAATTCACCAGACAATATGGATATTTCTAACTCGCCGTAATAATGATCAGCTTCAATCTCGATGATTTGGGGATTGTAATCATTGACCATTTTATTTTTATTTGCGTTGTATGGATTATTTTTCGTTACATGATGACGTTTCTCAACACATTGTATTTTATATAAAACGTGTCAACATTGTGTTTTAGTAATAGTTAATATAGTTAATTTCTAAGAAGCAATAAATTCAAGATCAAATAAAATTTGCGTTTTCTTTTCTGGAATACGGCACTTTCTTTTGAGAATCATCCTTTTCAAATCATGCATGAGACGATATTGTAGCAGATATGCTGTGACATGTATAGTGAGTGAGACGTGTGAGTGATGCAATGGAACTGTGACAATCGCATTTAATGATTGACATAATGACGCTCGCGGTTCACCTCTCTACTTTTAGAAGAGATCACATCACGCGTGTAAAATGTGAGGAAACCCCGATTCCTCATAATATTATAGGCTCCCCTTGATATATGTATATTCTCTGTGACGTAGCGGTAGTGAACTCGACTGCTACGCAGGAGGCGCGGGTTCGATCCCCGCTCAGTGTAAATATTTGTACGCATGAATATGAATATTTGCATCGGTCTGGTTGTTTTCTATTATAATTAAAGACATGAGTGGATGAAGGGGGTAACTAACATTTTTGAGATTTTTGATTTTTTGCGTTATATGACGGTTATAGGTGTATATAAACTATATTAGATCAAAAAACTCCGCAATTTAAGCTTAGTTTCCAAAATACCAGAAGATGAAGGGCATAACTGCAATAAAAAAAGCAAAAGTTACATGGAAGAAGGAGGTATGTGCCTTAACGCCTTCTTCCATTGAAAATCGGTCTATTAAACGTATTTCTTCAATGGAAGAAGGAGTTATGTGCAAGAAAATGTACTGCCACGATGCTTTATTTCATTCATGACCAAGCTCTTTCATTCCTGCTCTTCTATGTGTATTACTAGACTGGCTGTGTGTAACAAATTTTTTTTTTTTTTTTAACTCAGTAACTTTTTTGAAAAGCACTACATGATCAGCACCAATGAGCAACTTTTTGTTGCCGTTATACTTACATGACAGTATAAAAAGGCACACTGTAGATATACAGAATGATGTCAGAATTCATTAGTTCACCTCGTTTTTATACCACTTAGATGGCAGACAAGCACACGGCCCGCCTGATGGGAAATAGTTACCGCGGCCTATGGACATATGCAACACCAGGGGCGTCACGTGTTGCGCGTTAAATGCGAAAGACTCTACTTTGATTTGACTCCGACTCAAAACCAACTTCACTCTGATTTCCTCCAACTTCAAACCGACTTCATTTCGACTCCCTTCGACTCCAACCTCGCTATAACATAACTCTAAACCGACTGCCGACTCCACTCCCACTCCACTCTGACTCTATTCCAACTACATAGCAACTTCACTTCGACCCCATGGCGACTTAGATCCGACTCCAAACAACTCTACTCTAATTTGAAACTAACCTCCACTCTAACCTTCGGCTCCATACCGACTTCACTCCGACTCCAATACGACTTCTTTACTCCAACTTCATACTGACTCCGCTACGACTCGGTCCAACTCCAAACGCACTTCACTCTGATACTCCGACTCCATACCGACTTCACTCCAAATCTGCACCGACTACACTCCAACTTCAAACCAACTTCACTTCGACTCCCTCCGACTCCAACTCTAAACCGACTCCTGCTGACTCTGCTCCAACTCCATAGCAACTTACTTCGACCTCATACCGACTTCAATCCGACTCCAATCGATTTCTTTACTATAACTTCAAACCGACTTCACTCTGATTTCCTCCAACTCCAAACAGACTACACTCTGGCTGTAAACCGACTGCACTCCGGTTCCAAAGCAACTCAACTCCGGCTCCAAACTGACTTCAGTCCAACTCCAAACCGACTAACTTCTACTCCATTCCATCTCCCTCCAACTCTACTCCAAAAAAACTTTACTCCCATTTTAAACCGACTCCCGCCGACTCCTCTCCAACTCTGTCCAAGACCGTGCGAGATGGAAAAGTAAAAGCCGGAAAACGAATCACGGACTCCGAGGTGAAAGCCTCGGATGCGGCCGGGACTAATGTACAGATGATGACGAATGATTGTCATGCCTGTTCTAAAGTACAAAAAAGTCTCGAGTGTGACCAGGCTTCAACACTGAAATAAAAAAATTCGCACGATAAAAAAAAAAAAAACACCCGAAGTAAGCATAGCTTAACTAGCTTGTGTTATGGGTTCTAGAATGCGGATAAACATATTTGGATACATTTTTTTCTTACATATTATACCTACATAGAAACACCCAGACCATTGCAAATATTCATATTCTTGCATACAAATATTTGCACTGAGCGGGGATCGAACCCGTGCCTCCTGCATAGCGGCCGCGTTCACTACCTCTACACCACAGAGGCAGTCAAAAATTATGATGATATGTTAAAAGGTTGCAGCAGCAAGCAGTAGACATTGAGGTTGGAAGAAAATATAGCACTTGCTCACAAATTTATTTGTGTAAAAACGTAAGTTAGTATTAAAACATGAAATTTCTGAAACCAGAATGTCAATATTGATAACATTATTGCCCATGACAAAAAGTTGCATCAACTATGTATATATCCATTCTAAGCAATACTAATAATAATATTATAAATACGAAAGTAAGGGCCAGGAGGGCCGTGTGTAAGTAGGGCCGTGTGTAAGTAGTATAAAAATAAAATAAAAAGAGTAACTCTCTATGTCTAATAAGCTTTCACGCCTAAACCACTAAACCGATTTTGATGAAATCTAGTACAGAGATAGATTAGACCTTAGGAAAGGACATAGTTACCAATATAGGAGGTTACCTTCTGCACTGATGGCACAGAATCTTTCTGTTCTTACAGGGTCGGCAGCACGAGTGTGACTCCTCTGGTGTTGCACTCGCCCACAGGCCACGGTAACCTCTTACCATCAGGAGGGCCGTGTGCTTGTCTGCGACTTAAGTAGTATAAAAAAGAATAGAATACGACGGTGTATCCGTCCCAATCAAGCAGTCCGACTGAGGGAGTACCTCCGCCCTACAGAAAACCGTGGCTTAAAATCGTGTTGTTTCCGACGGTGAGTAGGATAGCCAGAGCTCACTGGTGAGGTTGTGCTGTCAGTGGGATAACCAAAGTCCCACTTATCTCTTGCACTAACGGCACAGAATCTCTCTGTTCTTACTGGGTCGGCAGCACGAGTGTGACTCCCCTGGTGTTGCACTCGCTCATAGGCTACGGTAACTGCTTACCACCAGGAGGACCGTGTGCTTGTCTGTAACCTCAGTTGTATAAAAAAATATCATAGGCTATGTTTAGTCGCGATAACCGACATCTATGCGGGCGGAGCCAGGGGCAATAGCTAGTTTTTTATATATTTAATGTTATATACTCCCTTCTTCCACGCTTAGTATTCATAATATCATATTACATTGTCAGTGGATGAAGAATGTATATACACATTTTGTCAAATAAATACATTTCCATCCACTCAGTTTTATTTTTATGCTTCCATAATAATAAATATGGACAATTACAATAATTTGACACCATAATATGATGACATAAATAATCAGAAAACATAATATTTGCAAATGAAATGTTCAAACTTTGAAGCCGATTATCTCGATATTGAGATTTTGTTAGTTACCTCCTTCTTCCACTCACGTCTTCTTATGTATGTATTATGTATTTACAAAAAAAAAATTGTATCTAAGTATATTTATCCGCATTCTAGAACCCATAACATAAGCTAGTTAAGCTATGCTTACTTTGGGCCTAGATAGCGTTGTGTAGAATGTCCTACAATATTTATTTATCTTGAAATATCAAAAGTTGGCGAAAGCCAAGACTCGAACTTACTAAAACCGCACGGTGTTTGAGGTGTTTCGTCACCGACCCGAAAAAAAATAAAACGATGAGCTCTCTGCCTACCCTGAAGAGGAAAAGGCGTGAGTATGCGAAACTATAAAAATGAAGTACTTTTTTCAGTGTTATGTTATCGTTGAAGAATCATCAAATGTTTGGTTAGATAGGTATGTATACCTACTTGAAATGATGTTCGGTATTTTCAAAGGCTTATTCCCAGACATCCACAACCCATTGTTCTCGAAAAATAAACTTTCATATATTAGTTCCCCCTACTTCCACGACTATTAAAATTAAAATATCAAATATTATTTTCTTTCCCACGACATCCATACACAAGTTATCAAGTATGGTCAGGAAGAAAATCAGGGAGAAGAATATTATGCACGGCGTAGCCAGCTTCTATACTAGAGGGGGGCGAGTCAGATTTTTGCCACCGGATCTAGTGGGGTGGAGCGGTGGGGGTAGTTAAATAAAAGTAAATTTGATGAATTTAGGTTTAGGTAAAGGTTATTAAGGTACAATTATTAGTATGGTAGTTCTTTCACGAGTAGAACTATTACTTTATAAGTAACTTTCGAGGATCTTCCTCAAAACGGTTTATAACATCTTCTGTGAAAGCATCGCCCATACTGCTTACAAGTTTTTTGTACACTGAGCATACAAAGACCGTTTAATCTGCCTTTGATCATTGATGATCTAAGCCACGTTTTAACGCGTCTGAGTGTTCTGAAGGATCTTTCTATAGTGGCCGTGGAATAAGGTATTGCCAGTAAGTAAGTTCAAGGGCTGTTTTCACTTTCGGATAAAAAGATTCTGTTTATTCTACTTCCAAATTTTCGAGGTCCTCCTGCTTGTTTATCCAAAAAGTGCGCCATAATTCAGCTTCAGAAGTGATCCCTTCTAACTCATAAAATTTGGATACTTCGTCCACATAATCATGTAGCTTTGAAGCTGTCTTTTTTGTCATTTAAGCCTGGTGTAATAAGGATAGAGCAAACGCTGGTGAATAATCGTTACTGAATAATGAATCCAGATAGCGAACCAGCTGGATTTTTTGCTCTATATTGTTGGCGACTTACTGTCCTTGGAAACCGCAGCTCAAGTTTCAAAGCTTCTGCAATTTCATTGCCTGCTTTTAATGAATCTTCAGCGCCTTCTTCAGCTGACACTCTGTGCTCCGTAATGATTGTTTCACTAATTTGAATGTGCTCTGTACACTTAATTATAAAGGGTCTTTCAAATAGGGCGGGTCGATGTTAATAATTTGTGGCGGCCGTTTTGTTTTCAAGCATCTGTCAAATCTGGTGTTTCTTATTCAGTCACTGATGCCCAATCACCATGGCAAGTTACACGGTTGAGCAGCATGTGCAAATGTTATTTTTTATAAATAAAAATTAGTGTTCGTTAGTGCTAACGTTGCGCGCATTGCGCCCGAAAAATTATTTTTAGCGACGAGGCACATTTTTGGATGAATGTTTTTGTTAATAAGCAAAATTGTCATATATGGGAAGACCACAACCTACATGAGGTTCACCAGGTGACAATGTATCCATAAAAAGGTACATTTGTACATTACCTAATTATGTTTGCCATTTATTTTATGTATACTTTTCTTTTTTGTTTGGTGTACAATAAAGTTTATTTCTATTATATTCTATTCTACCTACTGTTTGGTGCGGATTTTGGTCTGGTGGCGTCATTGGTCCGTACTTCTTCGAAAACGAAGTCGGCGAGGCCATCACTGTCAACGGGGAGCGCTACAGATCAATGATTCACAATTTATTTTGGCTTGAATTGAACAATATGGACGTGAACGATATGTGGTTCCAGCAAGATGGCACTACTTGCCACACAGCGAATAACACAATGGATATTCTGTATGAACGGTTTGAGGGTAGGGTTGTCTCTCGCGGAGGTGACGTGGATTGGCCACCAAGATCCGATCGACTCCGCTAGACTTTTTCTTGTGGGGCTTTCTGAAGTCGCAGGTTTATGCCAATAAGCCACAATCGACCGTTGCCCTAAAAGCCAACATTACGCAGGCCATCACTTAGATTCAGCCGGATCTATAAAGCAGAGTCATTGAAAATTGGACCTCTCGAATTCGTGCCAACATACGAAGCCGCGGCGGATATTTGAACGATGTTATATTCCATTCATAATGGCTTAAATGGGCCTTTCAAATAAAACAAAAATTTCGATATTATCTCACACACATCTTGTTACAATTTTACATTTAAATATAATTTTGCACAATTTTAACATCGACCCGTCCTTGTTTAAAGAAAGACCCTTTATATAAACTTTTGGATTGTAAAGTACGCTTGCTACGGGTTGCAGCAGTGCATTATATTTATCAATGACACATAACGCTAATATGAATTGCTTTTGTCCTACAGCTGATAATAATTGGAAAGCAATCTTTCTCGTTCCAGAATTTATTTTTATTTATTTATTTATTTATTTATTTATGTACACACAAACAAATATAGACAGATACATAGGTGGAAATAGTAGTACAGAGGCTCTGCTTATTTCTATAAGAAATTTCCTCCAGCAGACCTGCGAGAGGAGAGAGTGAGAAGTAGAGAACTTAGTGAAATGTGTGTAGGGAAGACGAAAGACAGATATATAAATATATAAAGATATAATATAATATAATAAATATAAAAAAAAATGTATAGGTACATGAAAGCAATATAAAATATAAGAATACACAGTTACATAATATATGCAAGAGTATCATAAGGGTTAGAGGAATGAGTCAGTCATAAATAGAGGATAGATAGTGCTGACGGAGTTTATACTTAAAACTATTAATTGTATTGCAGTCTCTGATATCAGCAGGTAGCGAGTTCCACAGCCTTACAGCATGAACGGAAAAGGAAAAAGAGTAGTAGCTGGTTTTATGAGAAGGAAATTTGAGTGTGGATCGTAGATGGGATCTGCAGGGTGCTTCGGGTGAACGAGCATAGGAAAAACGTTCCTGCAAGTAGGAGGGAGCTGAAGGATTATGGAGAATGTTGTAGAGTAGGCACAGTACCCGAGTGTTCCTGCGGAGACGGATAGGGAGCCACTTGAGTTCTCTGCGATAGGAGGAGACATGATCGTATTTCTTCAGGTTAAAGATGAAACGGATGCACAGATTTTGCAGTCGCTCAAGCTTATCCAGGAGTTCTTCATTCGCATCCAAATAGCAGGCATCAGCATAATCGATAATGGGCTGTATAAGGGTTTGAGCTAAATAAATTTTTGTTTTAAATGGTAAGAAGCCTTGGAGACATCTCAGTGAGTGAAAAGCGTACCGTACCTTTTTACTGACTTCAGCAAAATGAGTATGCCACGAGAGATAGGAGTCGATATGAACTCCTAAGTTCTTTACTGAGTCAGACAAAGGTATTTGTATACCGTCTAATAGAATTGGGTCAACTGATGAATCAGCGATCTCATTACGCTTAAACCTGCTGCCAATAATCACAGCTTGTGATTTGGCTGGGTTGATAAGGATACCGAAAGATTTAGCCCATTGGCTAAGGCGACACAAGTCGCTATTCATATCAGCAACAGCTGACCCGATGTCGGCCGCCACAAAATGACGATACATTTGCAGGTCGTCTGCATAGAGATGGAAGCGGGAAGAGATAAGTTGCGTGACAGAGTTAATAAAGATAGAGAAAAGAAGAGGAGAGAGGACGCCACCCTGGGGTACGCCCATTGTGAGTTCACACCACTCTGACGTAGATTCGTCTCCCCTGACACATTGCGAGCGTCCCCGGAGATAGGAGTCAAACCAAGCAATCCCTTCTTTAGAAAGCTTTTCCAAACCCTCGACTATTTGTATAAAATGATTTTTAAACATAGCTATGCTCTTACATTTATGTGACCATCTTGTCTCACATAATAGTGATATTTTAGGCAGGCGCGGTCGCAGCTTGAAGTTTTGGGGGGAGGGGTCACTTCGGAAATTCCTTAAGAAATTTAACCCCCCTCCCCTCGTACTGGGACTTTTCAATATGACGTGCATGGTTTTGGGGGGGGGGGGGTCATGTCCCCTGTGACCCCTCCCCCCCCCCTCGGATCGCGCCTGATTTTAGGGACATATTGCTGGCGTAAAACCGATTCCCTAAAAAAATTAACGGTGTCTTTTACCATTCCGATGCAGTTTCGGATTTCTGGAACATAATTCAAGTCGTTTACTATACTACTAAGTTTAACTTGTGACAGGCATAGCGAAAATGTAAACTTTTTATACGTTTCTCTCAATATTTTTTGGACACCACCATCTCTTCCCGCCATCGTAGCACACCCGTCGTAGCCTTGTCCCACGCATTTGTTAACATCAATGTTTAAAGTTTGAAAAGCCCATTAATTTCAGTAGCTATTTTTTAGCATCCATTTTTTGCAACTGAAGAAAACCTATAAAAAATGCTGTAAGCACTTGCAACTTTGACATCTGCGACAAGTTTTTCTCTAATTAGAACTCCGTATATATTTAAAATCTCATTTTGTATTTGTGGGGATGTATATTGAGCATTTTTTTTTCTAAGTGTTTTCGCAAGATTTCATCACCAGTATCAATTTTTAATTTCAGCAAATTTTCCTCAATGGCAAATCATGAATACCGCAAAAGAAATATTGTATATTAGCTATAGATTGTAACGAATTGTGCTTGTTGTCGTATGAATTAAACAACTATAGAAAGTTATTCATTCATAATATTCATTAAACAAGAGCTTTTATAACAAAAAAGAAAGTCAAAATAAATGGAAGATGATTCTTAGTACCTAAATCGATATCTATTCAAAATTATCTTCGCGATTCATCTAAATCATAAAACCTAGTACATGTTGACGGTACTATATATTTCTTGGATGTCCTGAGAATTATATTTGTACACAAATAAAAATCGTGGAGGTGGTGGTAATAAAATTTTGGAGGTCTGGGAACAAGCCTTTTCAAAATACCGGAAAATATTGCATAATAATTTTCTGAATTGTGCAATCATAAGATAAAATTATTATTATAATTTCATAATTTGTGATTATATTATTACTCAACAATTTCTTATAACACAGAAATATTGCACAACATTATTATGATCATGCAATACCTACCACCAGGTAGGTAATTCCTACTTATGCTCTCTTGGAAGGTAACCCAAAGAAAATATCCCCGTGATTCCAGAAAATTACACTTGATGAAAGTGGTAGTAAGAACCTCCTTATTTCTTGGAATGTGCACATTCTGGCTACTGTTCCACCGAGTAAGACAGTAGGTAGTGAAAACGCGAAGTACCGTCCAGCATGTATAACTAGCAACACCAGTCGAACAACAGACGACGCTCTGGTGCTGACTTTCCTTTCGTGGTTCGGAGGTCGGAGGTCAGTGGCAACCGCTCTCGTAAAGGACTAGGAAACACGGACGCGGGCTTCAAAGCTATGCTTTGGATGCAACTGTGATCTACCTTTCCAGGCTGCCTTACCACCAGATGTGCTATGCTACATTGCTATGAATCCGTTTGATATCCACCATTCAAGGAACGTAAGTAACCAACCAAGGAAAGTAAGTAACTTCGCATAAACCAAACCAGTGCCAAACGATTCATATAACACGATTCCTGCAGGCTTCCTTTTATTTCCAAATAACCACTGGTGAAGAGAATTTGCTTCGCTTAAGTAATCAGCCATTGTCACTGTAAAGGGTAAACTGGGATAGTCTATAGTAGTTAACAGTAGTTAACTAGGTACACTGAACACGAATAGGTGCACAGTACACGTTTGCCTATAGGTACATGTATGTATTGAGTTATCTTGTTAGATAAATTACTGCGCTTCAAGTGATATTACACAAGTATTTCACAACAGGAGAAAATATTGTGCAATTATTGCACAATTTGTGAAATAGTTACTCAATCATAATTTGTCAAGTTGTATGAATCTGTATAAAAGCCCAGTATCTTGTCGAATACATTCAGTCAACGGAAGCCTGTACGAGTAATATGGTATGCTTAGGAACAAACTGATACAAATTGAAACATTCATCGAAGCAGCGCATTTTGAAATCATGGAAACGGTAACCTACATCCAAATTCGGAAAACTCATCTAACTAAGAACGCATGTAGTCGGCCAGCGATTATTGTGGAAGAAGTAAGTGATCGGTCAAGAAGTGGCAGCTCACTCATAGAACACTCCAGAGAAAGATCTCGTATACGTTCCAAAGAGAGATCAGGAGTAGAATGTGGTGGCCACTCGAGAAGAAAATCTAGGGGACGGTCTCGAGGACGTTCCAGGGGAAGGTCTCGAGGACATTCCAGGGGACGCTCTCGCGGACGTTCTCGTGGACATTCCAGGGGACGCTCTCGAGGACGTTCTCGTGGACGCTCTCGTGGACATTCCAGGGGACGCTCTCGAGGACGTTCTCGTGGACGCTCTCGTGGACATTCCAGGGGACGCTCTCGAGGACATTCTAGGGGACGCTCTCGTGGACATTCCAGGGGACATTCTAGAGGACATTCCAGGGGAAGATCTCGAGGGAGATCAGGAGAAAAACACGCTGACAGACAAAGATCTAGAAGCCATTCGAGGGGAAACTCGCGTGTGCGTTCCAGAGGCAGGTCTCGTGGACGTTCTAGAGACCATTCGAGAGATAAATTTCGAGGCCACTGTAGAGGTAAAGTTAGGGGCCATTGCAAGGAACACATCAAAAGAACCGAAAGGGCTCATACTGAGTAAGGAATACACAACGGATAATATAATCACAGTATACGACAAAAGTATACTTACTAATAGACTAATATCGTACTAAAATATACCTAATTGTGAGGTTAGTCACAGTAAATAACAAGAAAAATAAATAAAAAATAGCTACAAAGAAAGTACGAAAAAAATTCGGTATGTACCTAAGTGTAAATTAAATAGGTACCTACTACTATAAAATAAACGGGAAAAGAATAACAAATTGGTCATAAAGTAGAAGAAGGATCATATTTATGAATGGATGTTATTTTCAATATATACCTACGTACCGAATTACCTATAGATAAATAGGTATATTAAATTTTTACGCATTTTAGACTCAAATTTTAGCAAAGCTCTTGTAACAAACAAAATCATAGAATCCGTTGAATCGAAGAGAGAGAAAAAGAAAAAATAAAATAAAAACACGGACAAGAAAAGAGAATAAGCGCAGACAATACAAACTCCTCCCAAAAACAACTCGGCAAGAACTACGTGCCGAAAGGCTGATTGAATTATAGGTACCTCGGGATATAGGTACATTAGGTACATCCTTAACCCATAATGAGCTCTATATGCGCAGTACAACGTGTCTTGGGTGCCTTTTGAGGATAGCACAGGTTTCTAACGTGGTGGACGAGCTCAAATTCACCAAGCATAGATTATTACAAAACAATCCGCGTGGACTTTAGTCCAAATTATGTGACGTATGCACTACTTAACCCAATGATGCACAGTTTGTGGAAAAACCGTCAGCAAAGCTCTCTGAAGGAACTTGTCTTGTGAAATGAAGTGCTTGAGAGCACTTAGACATCGCTCACATTCAATCCTGTAAACAGTGAAAGAAATAAACTTGTATCTACTCCTAAATTATTGTTTGTACCTATTTAGTAAGTTAAGTAAAACCTATTAATAAGTGTAATACCTCAGTAATAAATCAACTTTTTATTATTAAGAATGTCTATTATTTAATAACATAACATATATTATCTTCTGTCTACATAACCCTTTGTTTTCCTGTATAGCTACATAGGTACTGGTACTCCAAGTTTTTCAAAATAAAGAATCACTGTATCTCGGGCCCTTTGGATTTTACAGACCCTCGATTCAGCTAAAGCAAATCCACTGTCATACCCCAACCATTACAGTGTAAAAAATGGGGTTAAATTATAAACTTTATTGCTATAGCATTAAAGTCCAAAATTAAATGAAAAGAGTTTCATTACACTTTTTCATTAACTCTACAAAAAGCCATTTAATTTTAGGCTTTAACCGCATTAACTTAAAGCCTAAAATTAAATGATTTTTGTAGTGTCTGTGGTATGTCAGTGATTTTGCTTTAGCAGAATAGAGGTCCAAATGGCCCGTCCTGTGTACCTACTCGTCTACCACCTAAGTGGTATAAAAACCATTATAACCCGAAAGCCATTTCATTTCTGTAAATATAATTGCGGTAGCAAAAGGTTCGTATTGCAATTATAAAATATAATTCCAACGCAACCGTGTTATTAATCAATGCCACCAGCAATTATTCGGATGCCCCATAAAACACAATCAGAAGTTATCGATGTTCATGTAAGTAATACTTTTGAAATAAAAGCAGTTTTTCATGGATTCCGGAGAGCCGACGTTTCGCCTACTTTTTAGCAGTCATGGTCGTGGGGTGCCCAAAAATAGGTTTTATTTCAACGAGTGTGATAAGATAAGTATTCGCATAAACTAACGACAGTATCAAGTAATACTATTGGGTTCTCCCTAGGTAAAGAATTTCTTGTACAGTCAGCATCAGATCGATATAACTAGCAAAGTAATCGAAAGTACTCAATAATTTAATGCTGACTGTACAATGTACATACATTTTTGATTAAATTCGATGTAGTGTAAATATTTGTTTGATGTTCGTGATCAAATATATCCATCCCTTCAAACTTTCCCGAGAGGAATTATCTAACTACTAATGTTTCCAGGGATACATGACAATCGCTGTTTATATTCATTATTTCTTACCTGGCAGTCTCAAAATACAGACTACATTGCGAACAATAAAATTGGGAGACATTGCGGCACTAATAGACCATCGTCAGTTAGAAGATAGCATAGTTTCTAACACGAGAAGGAGTAGCAGGTGGTTTCCGAAGCGTGAAATGCCTTATCCTGGTTTCTGTCGAGCGCCGGGGTCGCCATTATGTGTACCAGCCTTATGCAACTGCCAATTTCTTCATAGAAAGTGGAAGAATTATTTACAACAAAGACAGCGCGAAGATGTACCAAAAGGATTTATATTTAGCTAAAAATGATACACAATCGGTATATAATATATTTTAATAATTCTATAATCCTAAACAGCTATTACGTAAATAACGTGCATTTTGTATATACATAGTCAGTGTTCAAAAAAGATTTAGTTCATAAAAGTACAAAAGTAATAAATATAAATTCCACTAAACAATGAATATGTGTCTTTTTCTTGTTAATTTTAATTGGGACCAAATTAACACTTATAATGGGCATCTTTTTGCATAAACACTGAACAGGACCTCAATTCTGCTAAAGCAAAACCACTACTATACAGTGGTATGAGTATACCACAGGCAATGCAAAAAATGGCATTATATTTTAAACTTTATTACTAAAACATTAAAGTCCAAAAGTAAATGAAAAGAGTTTCACTACACTCTTTCATTCACTCTACAAAAAGTCATTTAATTTTAGATTCTAAATAAGTAGATACATTACCTGCTTTAAAGTCTAAAATTAACTGGAGTGAAGTGGAGTGTCTGTGGTATGACTGTTGTTTACAAATTAGCAGAATCGGGGTCCTGATCTTATTTCTTACTAAGTAAATACTGCGTATATGCTTAAGAAAAATAAATAATACGACTATGGAATCGAAATAAGTATGTAAAATTTCGACTTGAAAGAGTACTAATAGTGTTCCTTTCGTGTCAGAGCGTCACTTCTATACCGTTCATTATTATTCTTATGCTATAACCTAATACATAGTTCTAATGCAAACAAACGAGATGTTATCATCAGTCGATTTACAATCATTCAACCCTGTAATATACATATTAAAAACTGCGCCATCTTGACCAAGTCAGATCAATATCTTCCCCTCATGTATGATTTGCATTAATGGTATAGCACACGCCGGGATATTTACCATGTTTTTTTTATATTCATTGAGTATCAATATTTCGGCGCGGTTACAAGTGCCATGATCACGGATAACATAATAACTATCGCGCTAATTTGTATAATATTTATTGACATACTACGCATACGTCACAAATATGATACAATAAAAAAAATGTAAGTAGATAACAATTTTGCTATATCTTAGCTTGCATATTCAGAGATCTTACCTTCCGTTTAGATGAGCCTGGCTCGTAGAAGAACATTTCTAAATTATCCTTAGTGGTACTTGAATATATCGACAACCACAATCACAGATCACTACATTATATACGGATCTATGTGGAATTATAACTATAGTAGGCCTAACATGAAATGTACAGTCATATTCAGCGTCAAAAATACATATGATTGACAAACTTAAAAACCTGATGGATTTTTTTTAAATTAACGTTTTAGCAGAAGGTAGCGGAAAAACAGACAGACCTGAGACATACGCGGAAAGCGACTTGATTTTCCGCGAGCCTTATAGTTTAGATGGGAATAATCAACTGTTTTTACACCATTTAGATGGCAGATAAGCACAGGGCCCACCTGATGGGAAGCGGTTACGGTGGCCTATGGACGTATGCAACACCAGGGGCCTCTATCAGCGTAACAACATAAATGTCTAGCATTCTGTGCAATAAGTCGGAATGAATCAACAGTAAATATTGTTTTCCTCTATCACTCTAAAGTTTGCTGGAAGAAAACTCAATACATATTGAGTTAATACCACCTTTGATATTTGTTATTAAAATGATTGTGTTTACAATAAAGAATATATGAATATATAAACTTTTACATAAGCCACTTTTATGAAATAAGGATTATCAAAATCCTGTTATAATAAATGTATTCCACACCAAAAAAAAAAATCCAAGGTGCTGATATATAAGTACTGTACGAGACCTTCAAACCAACACACTTATAAATGACGCCTGCAGAGTACGAATTACTATGTGATAATCCTCTAGGTACCGTTTCTTTATAGGGTGACTTCTAAGAGCTGTACAAGTTCACTTAACTTCGGTCGCGGGTCTCAATAAGGCATGACGTCATGCATCGCATACCGCCAGGTCCAATTCCTCGCAAGAGTTTCGAATCTCTGTCGATCTCGTACATACATCTCACCGAGTTCTGGTTCCATGCATACCTGGTAACAATCAAAAATAAGATTTCATAATTCAAGGGTCATTCATAATTAGGGAGGGATAATTCATAACAAGGGATTTCATAATTTCATAATTTCAAGTATACAGTATACTTGGGCATCGATTCTGCTAAAGCAAAACCACTATGACATGGTTTGAAACCATGGACATAGCAAAAAAAAAACCCATTAAATTTTAGACTTTAAAGCAACGTTTTTAAAGTCTAAAATTAAATGGCTTTTTGTAAAGTGAATGAAAAAGTGTTATGAAATCCTTTTCATTTCATTTTGGACTTCAAGTCTATATGGATGAAGTCCAAAATTGTATGCATTTTTTTCAGGGTCTGGTCTATGGTGGTTTTGCTTTAGCAGAATCGAAGGCCTGATGACTGGCGGACGAACGCTCAGGCGCATTTTACCACTTGTACAGTTCTTTCGCACAGTCGCGCAGTTTTCAATTCTCGGACCGTAGGCAAAAGATATATTTCTGCTTACAGCTATTTTGAGATTATTGTCGCTGTTGTATGGAAGTGGTGTATCTGTTACGAAGTAACTCATCTAATCTGTGCCCCCGGGTTCCATGATACATACATATAATCACGCCTTTATCCCCGGAAGGTTAGACAGAGGAGAATTCACACCCATATATCACCAATCATTGTATTCGGTCCTACGTAATAGGGGGACTGGAATCCTCACCACGCCTTAGACCGGACTTGGAGACGAAGTATCATTGCTAGAGGCGCAAGGCATCGGAAAGACTTAGAGCGAAACAAAACGCGATGCTCAAGACCGACAGGGATGGCGGCGCACTGTGGACGCCCTCTGCCCCATCTAGGGGCCACAGGACCTAAGTCAAGTAATAAATAGGGGGCGAGCCTATTATCGTATTCCGGGCACTGTTGATGACAAGAGTCAGGCAAGCGCATCTGAGGCTGTCTTTCATGATGCAAGTTTTATTTGCAAACATAACAAGCACTGTTATGTTGACAAGAGTTTAGTTAAACTTACCGCAGTATACGGGTCCGTGAGCAAGCTCTGGATAGATATGAGGACTTTGCTGATGGTGAGGGCGAGCGACCAGTTGTGGTGCACGGAGTCTATGCCCACGTCGCCGTGACGCGAGATGTTCGGGTGAAGGATCCGAGTCAGGAATCTTACCACTGGAGGACTCATTGGGTAGCTAGGGGAACAAACAATATGATAAGTCCAAATCAATTTAGAAAGAGAAAAGGGAATCGACCTCGGCGGGACTCGAACCCGCGATCTTTCCCTTACAGGGGGAATGCTCTGACCACTAGTGTTAGCATACTAAATGCTTAAAAAATCATTCAATTAAAAAATACCCTGAAAGTAAAATAACACAAAATCTAAATTTTAAAAATAAAAAATATGTTTAATAATAATAATAATAAATATTGTAGGACATTCTACACAGCGCTATCTAGACCCAAAGTAAGCATAGCTTAACTAGCTTATATATAATTCTACTGTACGTGTGTATGTCATCTAAACCATCCAGGGTGCCACCCAAATGCATACAAAAATATTCATTCAAATCGATCCAGCCGTAGGAGTTCAGTGACATACACACATACAGTAGAATTATATATATGGAAAGAAGAAAAAGAAGATAAAAAAAAGAATGCAACTCACGCGTATGGCACCTGTATGTACAGGTAGAACACCCCGCCCTCGTAGGGCGAGCCCACGGGCCCGGTGACGCTGGCCTGCCAGTGGCAGCACTTGGCGTCCAGCGGGGTCGCCGCTATGCCCTCTGGCGGGTCGTTTCGCAGCATCTACATAAATAATACATCTACAACACAACGCGCAAAAGTCAAACAAAATTGCGCATATTACTTGACTTTATATTCCGTTATATATCATTTATATGCATTATCTGCTATTTGCCCCTTAAAATAAATATATAGTTTGAGATATATCAGTTAAAAATAATATTCATGCACTCCATAAACGAATACTTTTTAAAACCCTGTGTTTTTAAAAGATCATAATAACGTTAATATTTTCACTAAACAAAACAATATCTTTGCACCAGCAGTTTTAGATTGGCGGTGTAGACATTATCTCATCGCTTTCCAATGGGTATGGACATGGTGCATGACAAACTAGATCGAAGTATGTTCTTCTTCCACCGGCTTCCCTTTTAGAAATGTTCACCCTTCGCCGCTGAAACTAGATACGTCGTACTTTTTTCAGTGATTTCATTGATCGAAGAGGTATCTCAAGTTTGTCGATATTCACCATGCTGAGGCAGAGAAAGATTTCTATCGATCTATATAATAGCTCCTTGTACGTACCTTCAGTTCGATCCGTAGCCTGTTTCGTCGCCACGCGTTCTCCTCCCCTGCGGGCTGCGCTTGCACGCACATCTGTACCAGACAGTTGCGGCAGAAACACGACTCCACCAGGGATTGGTACTTCTACAGGAAATAAATGCGTTTCTTATGGTATAGAACGTAGATGAAATGGCCCACATCGGAGGGCGGATCACTCGTCCCGGTCACCATACTTACTTACTGCCAGTAGAGGAGCCTACTGGCAGTAAGTAAGTATGGTACTGTACCTATGATAGAGTACATTGCCAAGAAGTTTGTCGGTTACTATATTTCGTGGTCATCATCATCCGTACGTTAGTCCCGGTCACATCTGAGGCCTAGGGAGTCTAGGGTCCACCTACCGGCAACGCTGCTGAAATTCGATGTTTTCCGTGAAGCGACTGCCATTTGAACTCAAAAACCCATTGGCGATATTGCAGTTCTGTGGTTAGATTAGTTGTCAGACTTTTTAGAGCTTCTAACTACTGGATGTCCACGGCAACCGGAAACGACGGCTTACCATGCTCCTCCATAGCACAGAGGGATCTAAATATCTTAAGAATGGTCTCCCGTCCCAAGATCGACTTGATTAGTGTTGCTTAACCTTGCAATGTTATGTTGAATTACTCTAGTAACAGAGTAATTTAACATATTGCAAGGTTAAGAAACAATAGCCAGATGGATGAAATGAGTCGCAGAAGTCATAGGTGGATCATCTGTCCGGCCTCCGGTGTCCCCACAGTGAATACTTGGCATACTTGGTAGTAGTTTTGCTAAGAGGTAGGACACGGCGGTATTTCCATCCCAATCGAGCAGTCCGACTGGAGAAGTACCTCCGCTCTACAGAATACCGCGACTAAATAACATCGTGTTGTGTTCCCGGCGATAACCAGAGGTCACTGGACAGGTTTTGTGCTGTCAGTAGGAAGACCAAAGGCATGACCTACTTGACTTCTCCCCCCAAATCCCCTCTGTTCTTACAAGCTCGGCAGCACGAGCGTGACTCCTCTGGTGTGGTACTCGTCCATAGGCCAAGGTAACCACTTTACATCACGTGGGCCATTGTACTCTATCTGCGGCCTAAGATGTATAAAAAAAGAATGTAGAAGTAGTACCTTGTGCCAGTCGATGTTGGCGAGTAGCGGCCGGTACAGCGGGAAGCGCCGCGCGGTGAAGGCGGCCCAGCGCGGCGGCGACACGCGCGCGCGCACCAGGCGCCACCAGCGCGCGCACACGCACGCGCACGCGCACAGGGACAGGTCGTCCAGGTAGCTGAATATGCACAGCAGCACTGCGGGCGATAACAACCTTCAGTGCTTGGAATGATGTCTAGCTTAGATATTTAGCTATAATTATTCTATGCTGTAATCCCACAAATGACTTACAGAATTTATAACTGTTTAAAGCGAGAATAAACTCATTCCCGGTTAGGAGAAAACTTTAATTAAATAAAATGTAGGTCAAAAACTGAGATGGTTTAATTTCAGTGGTTACAGTAGTGAATGCGATTAATTTAAGCTTGTCATCTTCGCCCTTGCTTAAGGTATGGTATCACGGGCTGGTATCCGCTACTCCACGTTAAGGCACGGTTTTTGCGTGAGGGCGAGCATTTCACTTGATCCACCCCAACTCATTGAAGAACGCCAGCAGACAATTTTTTTTTTTTGACCTTGATAACACGCTGCTGGTAGCTCTCGCATAAATTACATAGTAGAACACCAAACACAGCCTTGTGGATTGCTATATGTAGCTTGGTATGCGTGAACAATAACATGTTACTCACCCTCAGATGGCAGCTGTTCCACTAAACCTGGGGCTAGATTATCTTGAGGTCGTGGTGTAGATAACGCTTGAAGCGAATGGGCAAGGTTGGGCGGAGGTGGTGGCGGTCCGAGCCCCGCGCGCTCTTCAGCAGCACCGTCCGACCGAGAACAGCCTCCTACACCTCCACTACTCGCACTACTGCCCGCGCTACCATTGCCTGTCCCACGACCACTTCCTAGGCCTCCACCATTTCCAACTGCACTGGGAGCAGCGCGGATAGGCCCTCCCGGTCCACTACCCCCACTCCCACTTCCACCTGCGTTGCCTGCAACTGGTCGACCCGACCCGCATGCACCAACTGCTATCCCTCCACTAGTCGATCCGCTTCGACCAGATCCTGCCACTGGGTTTACAGGGCCTCCACTTGTTGCAGGGATTGGCACTCCACGACTGCTCCCTCCCGCAGCATTTCCAATGCTTCCATTTCCAGATACAACGCCGCGGCCACTGCCGCCCACTCCAGCGCTACTTGGTCCGACACTAAGGCTGCTTCCCGCTGCACTGCCTGCAGCGCTGGCCGCCCCACAACTGGTACTGCCACTTCCATCATTCCCACTGCTGCTTGCAGCAGCTCCTGAATTACTTGCACGACTTGCTTCATCTTCTGGACTTGTTTCACTATCTATTGAACTCTGAAAGAATAGTCGAACGGAGATATATTTATGGTTATATGCTTCCAACCGGTCTTATTGGAGATCTATAGGGGAGGCCTATGTCCAGCAGTGGACTTCCTATGGCTGAAATGATGATGATGATGATGATGATATATTTATGTACCCTAGCACAATGTCACCTGCATGTGAATACACTTGTGAGTCTAAAACATCATGAAGACACAAACATGTACTAGCAGTAAGAGAAGTTTATTACACTCTGATGGATACAGCTTTTCATTGATGTTCAATTTCAACAAAGGTATGATTTCGTGTAGCCGACCACATACGACAACTGCCGACGCACGCAGCACATGCGCGTAATTCATTGCGGCTTGTCAATAGTCGCCCTTTATCCGTATCGGAGTTTAACAAGTAATGGGTATGCTGTATCTGCTGCATGTGTCTGTCGTTGTCGTATGCGGTCGGTTTTGGAATCATACCTTTAGGAGATTTACAATTCAAGGAACACTAAAAGATAGGTGAAGAGATCTTTTTGTATGTTCTAGTGAGGATAATGATAACACACATGGCGCATATTGGGAGACGCCTATGTCCAGCAGTGGACTGCAATAGGCTAATTGATTGATTGATTGACATTGCCACATGGTTACAACTTAGAACTGAGCCACTTCTGATTCCATCAGAGTCCCATTGAATAGAAAAGAACTTAGTTGACTCTTCTCTGTAACAACTATTTGCTGTAGGCTGTAGGTGTACTATGTAAATACTATAATAGTTTATAAACTAAAAAGATAACAAGAAAATTAACCCTAAGCACATGCAAGAGGGTGAATGTTTGTTTTTAATGTACATACATACTATAGAATTATCTATTACTGCCTTAATACATATACATACATAATAATCATGCATTTATCCCAGGAGAGTTAGGCAGAGATGAATTAAAACTTACATTCACCCACATTTTACCAATCATTTTATTTGGTCCCACGTGATTGGGAGTAAGCCTATTACCATATTCTGAGCACTATTTTACTCGAGCCATGCATCTAAGGCTGAGTCTGGGCTGTATATATCTGTCTGATGTATGGGCAGAGATGGGATGGCCCATATTCTACTCTGCCAGGATTTCATTTAATTGTAAATAAATTTACTTACCCTGTAATACCACCAAGCTGGTAGGGGGCAAGCTCTGTTGACTTTACGTTCAGAGCTGAAGTTCAAATCTGATGGTTCATCATTCCCCGAATCGCAATCATCGGTCTTTTCACTGCAGAAATATGATGACGGCAAGTAGGATGGAAAGTCAGGGAAGAGAAATGCATGACATGTGACACATACTGGTTCCCCAAAACTAGGTCCATAGTAGCCATTACAAACATGACATGTAGAATTCTGTAATAATTTTAGACATTTTTAATGTATGATTGGCACGTAAAGACATGTAAAAACATATTTATATTATATATTACTTACATTGAATTCAAAGTCCTGTTGCTGTTCGAAAGGTGTATTGGCAGTTAGTTTGTCACCGTTTTCTTCCAATTTCTTAATAAAATTAAAGAATTCTGGACCCATAGTACACATTCTGATATCCGGGTGTACAAAAAATGATAATAATCACAAAACTTCGTCGGAAATAGTAACCGTAATCTGTGTTACTAATTAATAAGACTACGATAAGTTTAGTCTATACAATTCGATTTACTATACAATGAAAAATTGTTTATATATGAAATAATCAAATAAGTAAGTTTATTTCTTAGATCATAATAACTTTACTTTCATAATCAACAATGTATTTTTTGTTTTTCGTCATGATTGACAATTTGACATCAAATTGACAGTGGTGACACTGTTGATTGTTCAACACAATTGCCAATAAAAAAAAGGAATATTTTTTGACGAACCATAGAATAAAAATATTAATTTTACTGAAGTCGTAAAATAAAAGCACCAATGGCGGACACTAACCCAATAGAATTACTTTCGAAAAAAAAAACCTTTATTTAAAGAAACTTCAGTCTACAAAAATAAAATATATATGGTGCTTTCACGTTAGTATCACCTATAGCATGAAAATTGCAATATCAGCCGTTCGTCTTATCTACCCGTCACATATTATGTGCATATGTGTGCGTGAGTCAGGAATAATATTATTCCTTTTTCTAAATCCGAATCGGTAACACTAAACTATATCGAAACCGGCAGACACATCGGAGTTGTGAGGTTAGTCACTCTCATAAAAGCCTATCAAACCCAAATATGGAAAGGAGATGCAACCAGAATAAGCGCTCAGGGTGACTTTGAAAATCGTTTTTCAATCACTTTTCGTATGTTATGGGAGTGGACAGAAATAATAGTCAAGGAAAAAGTCATAGGGTAACCTTTGGTTTTCTCATTTATCGTAGTAAACTCTTGACGCACCGTTAGTGGGTGCGTGGGTGGTGGTAGTTTCTAGCTTGACCCATCTAAAGTGGTAAAACGGGGAGATGGTCTCTGAAAAAGCTGTTCTAAATCGTCTTACTTCAATGTGGAATTAAATAGTTTGCGTAAGCGCTTGTCCAGAAAGTACGAATTCGCCGCGAAACGTATCACGCGAAATCATTCGCGCGTTGGTGAGATACTAGGCACCAATACGTCGCGCCCACAAGCATCACGCGAATTCAAAATACGCGCGTAAATCGCGTGCACTACGCTAGACTCTCGACTCGCACGCATAACGCGCGAGTCGAGAGTCTAGGTAGAGAGGTATACCGGACTAATCACCGAACTACTGAGAATAGGGGGAGATACTAGGGATAGGAATAGGGACGCCTTGTTGCGCCCAGTTAACGCGCGGACTCAACAAGTGCACGTATCCAGGGAAATGGAGCGCCAAAATGCTGGCGTTAATACCTGTAGGTATGTACTCTGTACTCACACAGGCACAGTATGCTAATATCATCAGGAATCAGGATAGATAAATCAAGAGGAAGTGCATTGAAGCTCGTTTATAGTATGGGAACTAGGTGTCATCAAACTACAACATTGTAAACCATCAATCATGCCATAGAACTATGACGTAATTAAAATATATAGTACCGTCAGGGTGAATAGAAATCAATGGGTAAATAGAAAATATAATGGTCCCTAGATTCTTTTAATATAGGTAATTTCTTTTACTACATTTGTAAGTATCTAACGAGATATTTGATAATTCTGTTAGTCCATAGTTTCACTTGAAAGAAAATAACTACAGAATTTGGGTGACCATTTTATTTCTATTCACCCTTTGATCTCTATTCACCCCGTTTTACCCGGTAGTAATTCTCAACAGAATAATACCTAGGTAGGTACCTCCTAAAAATGTCAGTAGTGTTATCTTGATTTACTATTTATTTCAATGGAATAATGTACATAGTTAGAAATCCCTCTGTCCACTTGGATCCATTGATGGATCTAAGTACAAATGGTACTAATAATGTGACAGTTTGTGAAGACGTTTGTTCTTAATCACACTCATGCCCCTCTACACCTATACATCTAACTGCAGACGTCGTCGATAGACGCATCCGCAGATGTCCATAATACCCCCTCTTCATCGGCAGAAGTCAGCAGATGCATCTGCAGATGTGTTAGATGTGTCAGACGTGTGGACACTCCGAACTCGCTCGCACTGAATCCCTTTGATCCGTGCCACAAAAACTGACAAACCGACAACAAACAGATTAGTACCAGATGCATCTGCAGACGTATAATACCTACGACAAACGAGCAAATCACCTCCTCTACACGTCAGCGTACGAGACATCGGCAGATGCATATGTCTAGGTGTAGAGGGGGCATAAGATATAAACGGATCTGGCTGAAATATTGTACAGGGACAGATTTATATCCTTGGAATAAATTCGCATGGGTTGTCGGACGGGATCAGAACTCCACGCAAACGGCGCCGCAGGCAACATTAACAGCTTATTTAAATTATATAGGTTCTAGCAAGATAGTCGAGAAATAAAACAACAGCATCATTCTTAAAATTATTCTTAAATTACTTTAATCTTTTTTTGACTTCTTTGTTTCGAGTTTTTCTGTGTGCAAATTTTCATAAATTTTGTTTTGCAAATAATACATAATAATGTCATCGGTGTACATTGTACTTTACTATCAAGAATGGAGCATCAAACTAATTGATAATAATTCATAATACAATCATTACCCATTATCATTGTAAAGGTTTACAATTTTAATGGATATAATTTAAAATCATAATAATAGGACGAATAGGAATTAATATTCAGTTGGCAAATAATACTATCATACAGAAACATATTAAAATCATATCTTATAGATTTGTCTATGTATAAACACAAACATAGGTACAGTCAAGTACTAAAATAAAACGGTCCTGCACCACTAAGAATCTTGTAGCTATTTTTATACAGATCGAAATGTAAATAGCTGTAATTCAAAATAAATTTAGCTTTCTATATAATGCCGATGTAACAACCAAGCATCATTGCAATGTGTTATTCTAAAAATATCTCTTACTACATTATACCAGCGCATCTCAAGACTAATATTCTCACAGATTCAAATTATGATTACTATTATATCTAACACCTAACCGCAACATGAACAATGTATGCCAAAATCAATATTCACAAAATTATCATCTTTTAAGGCGAATATAATACAAAGTTTTGTTAAAATGAAAATACTTCATTCTTATATAAATGATGTACATACATAACGATATCTCCAGCCAGTCTGCGACCGAAGGCAACATAGTAAATTTCTCTTATTAAACGTCTACTTACTCTATACATATCGCCCTAAACGAGTCCTAATTCATTGTTCACAATCAAAAACAGCACGGTCACTTCATTTCAATACCAATCTTATACAAATAAAAATCAATCTCCCTATCGCGATCCATCGTGAATACACACCGAAGTGCCAGTTTACCTTACCTATGAATTCTATCATCATTAAAAAGTAAAGGTAAAGGGTGAGGTAAGTATAGTCCAGTGGCGCAGGCTAGCGGGTTTAGTCGGGGGTCGACGTCGCCGGCGGTCAACACTAACTAGCTAACCCACTCGCTAGCGATAGCGAACGCGCCGCGGCCGGGGGCGTCCCCCCTCTACCGCACTCAGTACGGAGAGTAATACGTGCCGCGCCTGTAGCCTCTGCGAACAAGGCACGCCGTTAGTCACACCTGCTACACACGTACAAGCGCTCCGGCTACACGGCTCCCTCGTCACGTCATCACTACATCAAACCTACCCCATAACATCTATTGCTTCTTGCACGTATTGCTCCGGACATATACCTTGGACCTAAAATGTGCTGTGTACGCGTAGTACACGTTTCTTGGGTGTCTTTTGAGGATAGCACGAGGTGCCACTGCGGTGGACGAACTCAAATTCACCAAGTATAGAATATTACAAAACAATCTGCGGGCGCCAGGGCCTTGTTTGTTTCGCGATTTAGGTCCATGATATGTGTCCTGATGTATAATTGAATACCATTTCGAATTTTTATAAAACGTTTATTATTACGCCATATTTGCGAGACGTATCGAGATGGTGTCCAAATACCATCTCTATAAAGTTAAGACAGATTTGGCTCAACTAAACATGTAAAGCGGGGCCACAATGCGCAAACCAAACTGCGAAGTCAGACGCCACGTGTAACCGGACTGTAACAAATACGACACTACTGCTACGGCTACCGCATGCGCATGCTACACAGACAAAGGAGGGGCACTGCATTGAAAATGCTCATAATTTTCAGTGACAAACTTTATTTGTAAAAGTATCTATAAATATTGTCTTTCTTTTGATCAATTTACAACTCAGCTTGTACCAATTTTACAACAGTGTCTACTGGCTACAGAGTGGGTTGTCGAAGATGTCACGATAAGAACAGAGTAGATCCCCTGACAAACTATCACGATAACGAATAAAATGGTGTCTGCATTGCATTGATAACATTGCACATCAACCCGATTATTATGATTGATAAAAAAGACAAAAATAGTAAACAATAGTGACATCTTCCACAAGTGCTAGTAAACATTTAGCTAATTTGCAACTGTTATTCATAACATAATATCTTGTGTTAACACAATGGCAGTGAAGTAACTACATTATATAATGTAGCATATCAGCCCAAATAATCATACAACTTATACCCCTTTTAAAATATTACATGCTATGTGGTACTAAACAAAACTGATAAATAAATAAAAAAAATAACAATCACAAACATATAATAACTTTGCAGGGTACACTAATTATGATTTTTGGAAAATTTCTTGCATATACAGTGCCCGTTTGGCATCAACTTTGACTCGTATGTATTTTAGTTTAATTACTTACATAAAACTAAGGGTAAGAATTTCTTGGAAAAATAAAAAATACTTTTAAATAAAAATAAACTTGAGCATAAAAAATATTTTTATATCATATCCTCATACATAATTGTGGTCGTAAGACAAGAAATCCATGGACCTAAATAGTGTATTTAGAATAATACAGTATCAGTACAGTGTGGTGAAAGAGAACTAATATGGACGACTAAATAAAAAACAATATCCTAGTTTTTGTCAAGTTAAAAAAACATAAGAAGTTGATTTGTCAGAAATGTAAAATTGTACTTTTTATTTCACAACAGGTATGCATTGCAATAGTAGTGCATATATCAAATAGGTGCATAAAAACATTGTAGAAGAAATCTGTAATACGCCTGTAGACAGTCTCAAGTATTTTATAACAGTTGCAAATTAATTTCGAGAACGTCCAAGAAAGTGTGTAGACAGTGTTAATATGGATTGTACCTGCCGCGTCGAACGGGCCGGTAGCCCGAGTAGTACGGAGAGAAACCTCCGCGGAACGAGCCGCGCCCACGACCGCGTGACGATCGTGGCGGCCTATTCGTCGTCGACAAACCCGGTTTATTCGTGCGTTTTGGCATCACCTGAAAACATGCAAATAGTACACGTTTATAAAAACTCTAGTTAAATAGCGGTCTGCGCGCCTTCCCATACCCGGAGACGAGTTGGGGACTCCGTGGTCCCCACACCGAAAGAGGGCCAGATTTAGAGATATGGCCCTGGATTGGCCGGGGTGTGAGGGATATGTCTACGATAATCTCACCTCCGGCCCACAGACGGCGTGCGTTTTAGTCGGTTCGATCCGACAGGAGGTATCCGTTGGGATTTTTCGTACGATAAAAAATGTTAAATAGCGGTCATTATTGTGCTTCGGTATTAAGGCTTTGCTGCTGTCTACAGATAACCATTTTAGAACGATTATAAGTCTTTAGGCAGTAATAAATAAATCTATAGTTTTTGTACACCCTGACAATAGCATTGGCTGCAGGAATGACAAACTAACTCTAATTATGGCCATAATGTAGATTGACTACTAAGTACTATAAGTAGACTGCAGTTAATTAATTAATGAAAGTTAATTAGAAATGGTTTGAGATTAAATATTCATTTCCCAAAGGTTATACAATCAATTAATGATTAGTGATTATAATTATTAGCTTTTCAGGTCATGTTTACTTCGAGTATTACATTTTTAATTAACAATGATGATAAGCAGTTATAGACATGTGGTACACCAAACCAAAGTCTCATTGAATTAGTTCCCTCCCTACTTTGTCCATGTGCCCCTTTTCTTGGGATTGACCAACCGCAATGTGAATACGCGTCTTTGTACCCCATCTTTCGAGTTTCCGTAAAAATTGCAAATGCAAAGATATTTTAGAGCTAGAGTTGAGTACATACGTATATTCTGCTGATTGGCGGAAAATGCTGGCGCACGATATTCTTTCGCGGTAGGGTGTTCAGACGGCAGTTAATTTCATAAATACTGTATAAGTCAAACTAAAAGGGGAAAAAGAAAGAAGACCCTAAGCTCAAGGGTGACAGCCTCAAAATTGCAACCAGGAATAGTGCTCAAAGTTGCGAAAGGAGCATAGATTATATGAAGGAATTTGAAGAAATACACTGATTCAGCCCTATCATTTAAAAAAAATATATCATGATGACATACCTTAATTTGGCGTCCTCTAAATAATGACTCGTCCATGGCCATTGCAGTCTGTACACTGTCTTTGTCACCAAACTCTATATATGCAAATCCTTTTGGGTGACCATCAAATTTATTACATAAAATTGTAACCCTGAAACCACATTAATTATTGCTGATTATTACAATCTTAGCTCAGATGACTTACAGAGACTCATGGGCTTATAATTCCCATGTGCAACTCAGGTTTATGGTGTTAAAGCTTTCTTGATCACTAAGTAACAAGCTCATAATTATGTTTCGATTCATATACTGATTCTTTACACAGAAATCCTTACTAATATTATAAATGTGAAAGTAACTCTGTCTGTCTGTCTGTTACACTTTCACTCCAAACCCATTAAACTGATTTTGATGAAATTTGGTACAGAGATAGATTAAACCTTAGGAATGGACGGAGTCGTGGGCAACAGCTAGTACATTAAAATCAGGTGATATGAATTTAATTGAAACTTTTAATTCAATGTATAATGGTGATGGAATACATAAATGATGCACATATTCCATCAAAAGTGGATCATGACTGATTCTTTAAAAATAATATATTGATTAATCATGGAATTGAATAAGTTATGTACCTTTTCTAATAATTCTGTTAATACCATACAGAGACTAATTTGATTAACTTTATTAAAATATAATAGTATTTGGGCGATACATACCTATTAATAGATCCACAGCCATGAAAATGCTGCTCAAGTTCTTCAGCAGTTGCTCCATAATCCACATTACCAACATACACTGATCTGTTGTCAGCCTCTATCTTCTCTTCTATGGACATATTGAGTGGACTTGCTGTGGAGAACATCACTCTATTAAACACAGGTATTTAATTTGACTATAACTACTCACTACACAACTGCAGCTATAACACTACCTCACTATTCTTTATATAAGGTAGGTTGTCAAATAGCCTCATTTTGTGTTATTATAATTATATATTTTATAAAAGAAATATAAAAGAAATTAGTTAATGCCTAGTTCTAATGCATCTTAATGACCTTGATTATCCATTATGCATTAAATTATAACATCAATGTCATTTATATCCCATAATATTTGCAACTTGTATTTAAATGGTAATGGTTATCATTACGAGCCATTGCTACACATGCTGGCCCTCAATTCTGCTATAGCTAAGCCACTGTCACACCACAGATACTGCATAAAATTTTAGACTTTATTTCTATAAATTTAAAGTTCAAAATTAAATTTAAAAAGTTTCATTTCACTCTGTCATTCACTCTACAATAAACCATTGAATTTCCGGCCGTCTCTGAAAATCAGCGCCGGCCGTCTCTGAAAATCAGCGCTGTCCGCCTGCACTACAACGCGGACAGCATTAAGCTGAGAGGCGGCCATTATTCTACCTGGCTATTTTTTATGCATATAAACATATACTCTAAGATATAAACACAATGTGTAATTTTTGTCTTGTTGAACTGTGTATTGCTAGGTTGAATAAAAAATATTTTCTTTCTTTCTTTCTTTCTAATTTTAGACTTTAATGATATTACTTTAAAGACTAACATTAGATGGTTTTTTTTACAGTGTTTGTGGTATGACAGTGGTTTTGCTTTAGCAAAATTTAGGCCCTGGTCATATTAATTAATCTCTTAATATTTATGACTCATCATCACTATCACTACATATTATAAAACAAAGTCGCTGTCGCTGTCTGTCCGTCCCTATGTATGCTTAAATCTTTGAAACTACGCAACGGATTTTGAAGCGGTTTTCTTTAATAGATAGAGTAATTCAATAGGAAGGTTTATATGTATAACTAGCCCGCGTGAATTTTTGATGCCGTTCCCGCTGCACCTATTTTCTCACCCTTTAAACCTTCCTTGGGCATCCGCGAATATTTCAAGACTAAAATTAGGCAAATCGGTTCAGCCGTTCTTGAGTTATAAACTAATAACGAAAAGTGGCATTGATTTTTATATAGATACATGCATAATACTGTAAAGAAATACTGATAAATCGGGATCAGAAATACCACGCGGGCAGAAAATATGGCGGTACGAAGTTCGCCGGGCCAGCTAGTTCTATGTAAAGGTAGTTTCACTGATAAGATTACTAATTTTTTCTTGTAAAATAAATTGTATGCATATTATTTTTGTATTCTTTAGGAATCAGCCTAACTAATCAATAGAAAGCTGTGAGAGTTCACAGTTACGTACATTGGAGCCTGCGGTCTACCTGTTATTTTTATTTTATACTAGCTGACCCGGCGAACTTCGTACCGCCATATTTTCCGCCCGCGTGGTATTATTTCTAAATTTATCAGTGTTTCTCTACAATATTATGCATGTATTATACATATAAACCTTCCTCTTGAATCACTCTATCTATTAAAAAAAAACGCTTCAAATTCCGTTGCGTAGTTTTGAAGATTTAAGCATACATAGGGACGGACAGACAGCGACAGCGACTTTGTTTTATAATATGTAGTGAAGTGATAGTGATGATAGTGAAGTGAAGTGATGATTATTTGTATGTTGGCTTTCTGAGAGTGTCTGCTGTCTCTAGCGGATGTCAATCCGTTCAGTACTTCACCAGTGAATTACAAAAACCCATTAAAATGAAATTTTAAAGCAATTAGTATGCTAACTATTCAAAATTGATCAAGATAGGAAAAAGAGAATCAACACAGGTGGGATTTGAGCCTGCAACCTGTCCCTTACAGGGGGAATGCTCTGACCACTAAGCTACCAAGTCACACCTCAAATTCTCCAATATTTGTAAGTGTGTGTGTGTGTAGAAAATATTTTCTACACCAAAAATGTTTTCTACATAACAAAGAATGACCCTTAATAATTATTTAACATATAAAATAAAAACTATCATCAAAACTATCTTATACATACATAATTATTATATAACATTTTGCAAAGGTATGTAATTAAAAAGTTAATTTATCACATGCCCATATACCGTGAAATGCTGAGAAAAGCGGTTTTTTTTTAAATTTACTATACTATGCTATGTTATACATTTTAAGACCCATATTGTATATAGTGGTATGTAGGTAGAATGGAGATTCTGAATGAATGTTTCCAGAAAGGGTAACAGCAATAATGAGTCCTCTGTTATTTGTTAACTATGAATATTCAATGCTTAGGTTGGATTTTGCCAGTGAAAGTAATTCATTAATGTGTTTTCCATGATATATTATTCAGTGCCATCTAGGTTATGGAAAGGGGACTCGTTTGTCCGCACTTAGCCTCCTTTTTTGGGCCATTGTGACCATCTGGACTATTAAATTGTTTCAACTGTAAGTGAACAGAGCCGAACTAACTTGTAATATAGACTACTTCTATTTTGGGGACACTGTTGGCCAGACGGGTGATCAACACCTCTGAGTTTACTATTTCACCCATTTCCCCTACATAACGACTATCATAGATGTTCATATGGCAACCAGGCAGCAGGACCAAAGGTTTAACGTGTTCTCAAACGCACGACAAGACCAATGAAAATACCCATATTCATCCATGCCTCCTGCATAGCGGTCACATTCACTACCCTCATGCCACAGAGGCTGTAAATACATACATAATTATAGCCTGGTTTTGTACATCTACAGAGTGAAGGTTGAGCTTTCAACTATAAACTAGTCAACTAAACTGGGTTCTTCTCAAGTTTTACTGAGTGAAATCCATTTCATTAAAAGAAATTAATGTTTCTATGATATTACCACATGATAATGCAGTTTAATTTAACTTAAATGAAAAGAAATATCCCTTAACATCCTTGCATTAGTCCTGATTGCATCTGAGGCCTTCACCTCAGTATCTGGGGTCTACTTGAATATGATGGGGCTGTTTTTAGGCTATATTGGGAGCTAAGAGGGCCAGATCCAGAGTGATGGCCCTGGGTCGGCAGGGTGCATGGGGATTTTGATCATGATATAAAAAAGCTATATTGGCAGCGACTGACATCAAAATCACACGTGAAATCTACTATTAGTTAATAATAACCAACTTAGTCCAGTGCCAGATTTAACTACATCTACATTGCAACAAAAAACAGAAATTTGGAACTTACTAAGTCCCGGTGGGCTACCCATACTCATCTGCTTGTCAACTTCAGTCTGCATTTGTTTTAACTTCTCAGCCTCTTCTTCCATTTCCCTTACTCTAGCCTTAATTGCAGCCAAGTCAGGCACTTCACTGCCAGTAGCCTCATCTCCACCCTGAAAATATATCAACAAATGAAAGAAGTTGTCATAACATCTTCAATACGAAAAAGAAGGCAAACTAACATTTATGGAGGATAGGTGTAAAACATGTGTTATTAAATGAATTGAATTCATAATAAATGTACTCGGCAGTATACCTTATTTTCACAGTTATAGCACAGATTGCCTGGTACAGTACATAAACATGTAAATGTTTATACCTTGATAAAGTGATTATAACCTTAAACTGTTGTTTATGAAAAAGCATAACAATTTTAATATACCACGTAAGGAATATATTACTTATCATTAGAAATATCATTAAACCGGGCAATCTGTTCGTAGATTACCGCGTAAACTAGTATAAGTTCTGTAGGTACCGTTAGATAACCACTAACAAATTTAAGCGATAAGTACAAGTTGTTTTCTACAAATAACAACAATCGGTATTTAGGTTACACACTCCAATAAACTTTATGAAGTATTAACTATATCTAGAGGTATTAAAACTCACCCCGAGGCTATTGTCGGTCATGTTCAGGGATCCGTTAGTTCCGTCCAAGTGATTGTTGTCAATCGAATCTAAATAATCATCATTTTCTGCCATGACCACGACTTGCTTCTATCATTAAATCAACACATATAACTTCTCACTACACTAAAGATCTGAAAAGTACACGAATATTAGTGCAACTACAGCAATATATTGTTTGATTACGAAGTAGCTCTGACGTACCGGTAACCAAATCCGTTAATAGTGCAAATGACCTACTTTTAAAATACTGTTCACTTTAACAACTTTTGGTCATTTACAATCGTTGTGAGCGTTGTGACTTCATAAACATCATAATGTTTCCTTGATATTTAGAGATTCGTCTTGACCAAAATACCAAAAAATTAAACGCCAAACCAAACAAGTCCACTCTAGTGTGACCAACGTAAATAATTATCTTAGAGTATATAGATAATTATTATAGATAAAATAAAATAAATAATGTTGCAAAAGTAAAAAAAAAAACTGTGCTGCTAAAGGAAATCATTCGTAAGTAAGTATATACAATTTATAAATACTCTAAGCGTGTGCGCCTATGAAAATGGAGCATTCGGTTTTCTGAATCTGAATTTTTGATCATGGAACCGTATTCGGAAACCGTATGTGTGCGGCCAGGCTTAGGGTGGCCAGGTGTACGGTTTCCCAAGACGGTTTCCGTCCACGGTTTCCTGATTAGGAATTCCGAGTGCCGACTGCCGAGCGCACACGTTCGGTTTTTTGCATTAGGTTTTTTTATTATCGATTCCGGATGGAAATTTCCTGACGTGTGCGGCGATTAGTACAAAATGTATGCGAGTGCTACGTTCGGTATGACGTCATTAGGTTTTTTCCGTTCTGAACGGAACGTCGGGTTTTTTCCGTTCTGCAAAAAGTAAGGACGTGTGCGCCTAAGGGCGGCCGCACATGTACGGTTTCCGGAGACGGTTTCCGTCCACGGTTTCCTGATTTGGAATTCCGTGTGCCAAGCGCACACGTCAGGTGTTTTGCATTAGGTTTTTTTATTATTAGTTCGAAGCGATGAGTGTTGCCAGTGCTAAATTATCAAATGTAACACAAGCTGGCTTAAAAGTTGCATTTTCAAAGTTGCAGTTCAAAAGAGGAGCGGCGCCACTGTGCCACTGTTGACATCGTTTCTGTATAAAAATTTACCTAATAAATAATTTACGGCATTTCAAGTGATACAGTTTGTAAACAAACATACTACAAGTTATGAATCATCCAGAAAGTATAAAGTTCTAGTGAAAAACGAAGTAATAGTGAAAAAACAATCAAAAATACAACGGACACTAAACAACAAAACAACCACTTTCCATATAGTGTTGAACATTATAAACTGAAAATAAAAGTGAAGTGAATTAAAATCTACATATTTAGGTGTTCTACCAGGTCAGTCCTGTCCATTTACGCGAAACTACGAAATAACTTAACCTAAAAAACACACCAAAAATATCCAAGTCATCGCGGTGTAACAAATAACTTAGAAAGGTGCCATCTAGCGACCAATGTTTGAACTACATCGATAAAGAACAAACGCAAAATCAATATCTACAACCGGCACTGATACTACCCAGCTAAGAGCTTCTGCCAATAACTACAAGAGGACGCTACGCGTATCTTTAAAAATAATGGAAGAAGTTTTGAAAGCGCTTGAGGCAATAAGGAAAGATTTGGATAACCAAAGACACGAAATCCGTGAAATGGGAAATGATGTTACTGAAAAAGTTACACAGAATATAAGCAGTATGTTTGAAGAAAAATTTTTAGCATTAGAAAAAAGTCACGAAAATTTGAAAGAAATAGTAGAAAATCAGGAGAAAAGAATACACGCTATAGAAAGACAGGCAAGGAAAAATAATTTGGTATTTTTCGGCATAGAAGAAAAGGAAAAATCATATGATAATCTAGAAAGAAACTTCATTATGTGGACGGAACAATATCTTTCTCTAAAAGTAAGCTACATCGACATCCAAGAAATAAAAAGAATAGGAAAAATAGGCGAAAAACCACGCCCGATAGTGGTGACCTTCACAACTCTAGGCACAAAGATAAAAATTTTGAAACACAAAAGAGCACTAAAAGATACACATTATTACATTAAAGAAGATTATCCAAAATATGTATTAGAGAAGAGAAGGGAGCTACATGAACAATTACAACAGGAAAGAGAAAAAGGAAACTTAGCTAAAATTATATATGATAAACTGATTATTACAAAGAATAACACTAAAAGGAAGCTGCCTACGTCACCCGAGAATGCCACTGAAACCAATGTAGAGAAGAATACGCAATTAAAAAAGAAGAACAAAACACAACAAATTGTCACATCGGTCAGGAGGTCTAGCAGCTTCTCTGAAGGAGTTATTAAAAAAGGAATACTAAACTACGTAGTGAAAAATACAGCGAATAAGAACAATAATCAAAACAATCAAGCATAGCAATTCAGCGCCTCCTCCTCCAGCACAGAACAAACAAACACACAAATAAAAACAAGAAACAACAAAAATAATCTTCCAATCCGGCCGGTCACCGTGGAAGAGTACGACCATAACCCTCCAAAAATAGACGCCACAAAGGCTAAGAACAGAAACAAAGAAAAATCACAATATTTACACATAGCAACTTACAATACTAAATCCTTATCGTCATACGAACGCCTACTAGAACTAGAGGAAGCAATACAAGAAATAAAATACGACGTTATAGGAATATCAGAAATAAGACGGCTAGGTACCAACATACAAGAGTATAAGAACTTTATATTTTGTTACGTGGGTCACACGCCCGGCCTGTATGGTGTAGGCTTTATAGTAAACAAAGTACATAAAAGCAATATAGAGAGTTTTACGGGCTTGACGGAAAGAATCGCTGTACTAAACATGAACATTCAAAGCTTCTTAATCTCTATTATACAGGTGTATGCACCAACGGAATCTGCAAGTGAGGAAGAAATTGAGGAATTCTACAAAACTATAGACAAAGCTATGGACACTACACATAATAATGTCATACTTATGGGAGACTTCAATGCGAAGATTGGGCTCCCTAAGAAAGAAGAACATATAGTAACAAAACATTTCGGGAGTGGGACGAGAAACGAAAGAGGACAGAGGCTAGTGGATTTCGCATTGGAGCATAAACTAACTATAATAAACACATGTTTTAAAAAGAGATTGAGCAGAAGATGGACATGGCGGTCTCCGGATGGAAAAACTAAAAATGAAATAGATTACATATTATCAAACCAACCGAGATTGTTTCAAGATTTGGGTACTATGAACTTAAACTACCCCTCAGACCACAGGCTAATCAGATCAAAAGTAAAACTAACTAAACTAAGGAAAAGTAGAGTTAGTTACAGTATTAGACATGCAAACCAACTGAAATCTGATGCAGAAATCGCTAATTACAGGGAAACCTTATCAGGAATGGTATCCAGGCAAGGTGATGACCACGGAAACACCTCAGTACAAACCCATTACGATAACATCATAAATGCTATCACCACGAGTTTAAAATCATCCCAAGCAATGAGAAAGGAACACAGACGACACCAGATACTATCGGAACGCACTTCATCTCTTTTACAGAGAAGGAAAGAACTTCAAAAAACTAAAAACAAATCGAGATCTATGAAAAATGAACTCTCCGCACTCTACAAGCTAGTAAATAAATATATACGAAAGGACTATTCAGCATATAGACAAAGTACATTAGAAAGGCATCTAAACCTCACAGGCAGCACAAAAAAGGCCTACAAAGAACTCAGGACAAGCAAAACCTGGATAGAAGGTCTAAAAGAGTTTGGCAAAGACTTAAACAATCGAAAAGACGTCATTAACACAGCAACTAATTTTTACAGAAACCTATATAGCAATAATAATCAACTAACTACATTAAAAAATAAAAACACTATAAAAACTATAAACATGAAGGAAAACCACACTGAACAAGTTAACGAAGATAACATAAAAGCAATTAACGAAATTGAAATCATAGATGCAATAAAAAGGCTCAAACTGGAAAAATCACCTGGATCAGACAACATAACAAACGAAGCTTTGAAAACAGCTTATCACTTACTGGCAACACCGCTCGCTGAACTATTCAGCCTGATATTACAAAGCTCTGAAACGCCTTCACAATGGTCTGAATCCAACATTATTTTAATATATAAGAAGGGAGACCCAAAAGATATAGGCAACTATAGACCGATAAGCCTGCTACCAACTCTGTACAAGCTTTTCTCGGCGATTATAAACTCGAGAATCAGCCCCGTAATCGAAGCAAGACAGCCTGTAGAGCAGGCCGGTTTCCGAAAAGGTTTCTCTACGATAGATCACATACACACCTTAGAGTTAATTATTGAGAAGTATCGGGAACAACAGAGACCACTCTATCTCGGATTTATTGACTACCAAAAGGCCTTTGACACGGTTGCTCACAACAGCGTTTGGCAATGCTTGAAAGAACAGGAAGTAAATGAAGTGTATATAAAAGTGATCCAGAATATATATAATAACAACAAAGGCAGAATAAAGCTAGACATAATGGGCCCGTGGTTTGAAATAAAGAGAGGTGTAAGGCAGGGCGACCCCTTGTCGCCAAAAATATTTATAGCCATACTCGAAAGCATCATTAACAAACTGAACTGGAGCAAACGAGGAATCTACATACAAAGAAGCTTTCTGAGTCATTTGCGTTTCGCCGATGATATAGTAATATTATCCGAGACCTTCTCAGAACTACATCTCATGGTCAATGACTTACAATCAGCTAGCACAGATGTAGGACTTGAAATTAATCTCTCTAAGACCATGATAATGACTAATAGCCTCAAAAAACAAATAAAAATCAATGAATATCCACTAGAGTATACAGACAAATATACTTACCTAGGAAAAACAATCAGTTTTGAAAAAGAAAACAACGAACTAGAGATTGAAAGAAGAGTACAGCGAACTTGGAGTAAATTCTGGAGTCTGAAAGGAATTTTCAAAAGCAACATGCCGATAAAACTAAAAACTAAGACATGGAACTCTAACCTCTTACCATGCTTAACATATGGATGTCAAACATGGAAATTTTCGTCAAAGGCTAAGCAAAAAATAACATCCTGTCAGCGCGGAATGGAAAGAAGCATGTTAAAAATTAAAAAACTAGATAAGATTAGACATGTAAGGATAAGAGAAATAACGAAAGCCACTAATGCCTTAAGCTACGCACAAAAGTTAAAGTGGAAATGGGCCGGCCACATAGCGAGGCTTAGAGACAAAAGATGGACCTATAAAACCACCATATGGAGAGGACCCCAAGGAAAAAGAAAGAGAGGACGGCCCTCATCACGCTGGGAGGATGAAATAAAAAAAGTCGCTGGTCCAATGTGGTGGCAAACAGCTCAGGATAGAGAGAAGTGGACATCGTTGGAGGAGGCCTTTACCCAACCTGGGGACCTTGCTAATAAATGTAACTAAGTGTTATAGATAGTACCTAAATTAAGATGAAATGTAGCAGGATCAAATAAAGGCTTTTTTATTTTTTTTTATTTTTTTTATTTTTATTTTTTTTTTTTTTTTTTTTATTTTATTTATTAACTATATTACTTCTCTTGAAGTTTCCCGCTATATTCACCACTTGCGATGTTTATTGCGGCTCGTGTACATATATTGCCAATAAAGAGTTAAATAGTACCTTAATGTCGGATATTTTGCTTTAATAATTTATCAATATTTATAATACTTGCCACTTATTACTTCTGAGTTTAGGTCTAGTGTGAATGTCTAAATGCCCCACATAAGCACAATCCCCACAAATTCGCTAATCGGCTTGAAAGTCCCCACTCTCTTGGGGATTGACAACGTTGGACACAATTTAGGGTGGCCGCACATGTACGGTTTCCGGAGACGGTTTCCGTCCACGGTTTCCTGATTTGGAATTCCGTGTGTCGAGCGCACACGTTCGGTTTTTTGCATTAGGTTTTTTTATTATTAGTTCGAAGCGAGCAGTGTTGCCAGTGCCAAATTGTCAAATGTAACACAAGCTGGCTTAAAAGTTGCATTTTCGGGGGAAAAGTTACGTATTCTTGTTTTTTTTATATAGTAGAGACAAATCCTCTCGGTTTATCTCGGGTATCCGCCCAATTTAGGAGCCGGCCTTCCGAGATGCTCCTTGAAATCCCACCGGCCATTGAGTACGAGCCCCAGCTATTTCATCTGGGACTTAATGCAGCTGAGAGCGTCTACCACTATGGGGCTGGGTCGTAAGAGAGTCAAAAGTTACGCAAAATGTAACAAAAGCTACAATACAATCTGGCAACCCCGGAAGCGAGACACAATCAGTGTTGCCAATTACTGATGATCTGAATTCCCCACAAACCCAACAGAAAGGCCCCAATATTAGACATTGATAACTATATTACTTCTCTTGAAGTTTCCCGCTATATTCACCACTTGCGATGTTTATTGCGGCTCGTGTACATTGACCCCAATTCTGTCTTGTCACAAGCTAACTAAAATAAGCTAAAAATCTCTAAATGTCAGTTTAGTCCTGTCAAAATGTAATTTCGTATTCTGAGAACACACAACTAACTTATAATTAGCTTGACACAACTAAAATTAGAGAAAGTACTCAACGGTCATTTTTGGTTAAACGGTATTCTGTTGTACGTATATGCACTAAAATAAGAAATGTCAAACTAAAATTAGACATCATCTAAAATAATGCCAATTGTCGTTCTATATACGCTTAAAGCCTTTATAAAGCTATATAAATCGTCGATTGATTTGGATTTTATAAATAACTAGCGGATCCCGCGAACTAGCCAGGTACGTGGACCGAGAAAAACTGTATTTGCTTGGTTAAGACTGAGAAATATCACAGTTTGTTTACTATTTGATCAATAATATGCACTAATTATCATTTGTCGGCATTCTAAAGACTTATTAAGATAAGTTTTTACAGATTTTATGAAAATCTTTATTGTTCATTCTTAATTTTTTAATAGTTGTAACACTCGTTTTAGCGACGTCATATTCAAATTTAGTGCTGTCTTGTGCTTAGCAAACACTAAATTTAGTTTGACATAACAACAGAATATGGTTAGAAATGTCAATCGCTTATCTAAAATAAGAAAATTTTAGAGAAATTTAAGTTTAGAGATGGTAACGTCAGAATTGGGGTCATTATATTGCCAATAAAGAGTTAAATAGTACCTTAATGTCGGATATTTTGCTTTAATAATTTATCAATATGTATAATACTTACCACATAATACTTCTGAGTTTAGGTCTAGTGTGAATGTCTAAATGCCCCACATAAGCACAATCCCCACAAATTCGCTAATCGGCTTGAAAGTCCCCACTCTCTTGAGCATTTCTCAAAATAATTGCACCATCTAAAGATAATGTCCAAAAATAAAAATGTTAAAATAAAGTTATTCATTTTGTTTTTATTTGTAGATAGGTGTCTAAAGATTTTGAAAATGAGGTTTATTTCGTTGTTTAATTTGTAAATAAGTAGAGAAATGTGTAGAAATATGCCGAAGGGGGAGAAATATTCCTATTTTGTTACCTACTATCAATTACGTTAATTAAAACATCAAATCAATTTAGACAACTTTTAATGATTTAAATAGGGTGTCATAAACATCATTTAACGTTTCTAAAAAAAACTTAACATTTACACAGCAACATGTTACATAAAAGCTGTAATTATATCCTTTACGTTACTATTTGTCCACAACTCTGTTTTATAATCACATTATAGAAGTTTTGATGTTGTTTTATTATAAAGTACGTTCAGAAATTAAAATAATATTACATTAATTTATACTTTTTTGCATAAAAATGGCAGGTTTAGTTAAATAATAATATATTTTTAAAAGAAATACGTTCGGCTTTTATGGGACAGTAACAAAAATGGAATACTGGTAACGAAATAGGATTTTATAAGGCTAGTGTTCATTGTGATACATTTTTTTTCTTATTTTTTCCAGAGCAGCCATAAGTAGGGCCACCCTCTGTTACCGGCTTATCCTTGAATTTTGGGACACCCTGTATAAATATTTTGCTTTAATCCTTTCTAAGTTTCGTATTCGCTGCTCCTCCATCTTTTCTGGGTTTTGTTTGAGTTTTTCGCGGTACCGCCTCATTTTTTCAGCCGGGGTTAGAGGCATTTTTATTGAGAGCTGTAAAAAAATTAAGCGTAACCATGCTCAAACATTTAACGGTCTTTTTAATCAATCCTAATGGTTACATATCAAAATACCGAAGTTTACATTACCGTATTTCATAATGTAAATTTTAGAGTGTGGTCAACATAATATATCATTATCATCATCATACAATCACGCCTTCATCCCCGGAAAGTTAGGCAGATGTGAATTAACACCCACATTTCACCAATCTTTTTATTAGGTCCCAACTCTCATGTAATAGAGGGTGAGGCTATTGCCGTTTTCCGGGCACTATTGTTGACTCGAGCCATGTATAGACTAAGTTGGACTGTATATAATATAGAGGTCATTCTCATGCTCTTTTAACCTATATTATGTGTCCAAGTCATGGCGCGCAATGTCCACCCCGCACAATCCGACTTGGATAGATTAGGTTAGAAAGCTAAAAAAATAACCACCGAAACATTTGATTTTCGAGATTTGGAACTTCGGGATTTTGTACTTCGTGACTTTGAACTTCGTGATTCGGTATTTTGAACGTTCGATCAAACGAACATTCGGGATTTTGATTTTCGGTCGAAACGAAATACCGAAGTACGATATACCAACGTATGAAAGTATATCGTACTTCGGTATTTAATACATTCGGGATTTTGATTCTCGGTATTTTAATACGTAACCATCCTAATGGCGTTCGCCGGTGAAAGCAAAAAGCAGATGGCACCAGCATAGCTTGTTCCCAAAACATTGCATTTTTGTATGGATCATTTCATAAAACAATTCCAAACAGCTACAATGACGCGCTGTATTGTTTCTAAATGCGCCGAAGTCGGCACGCACCAAATGCCAAAGGATATAAAAATACGAAAGCTTTGATTAAAAACCATCCGTCGCCAATTATTAATTATTACCAAAAGTACGAGGTTATGTGGTTTTAGGTTGCCCAGAACAACAGATAAGTATTTTAAAATTTAGCCCACCATATCAGAAGCTGAATATCATGCATTAGTTCCGTCTTTACTATGACCGCACTTTTAGATTAAAACAAGTAGATATTTAAAAGCTGCATTTGTAAATAAACTAACAAAACCGACTGAAAAATACTGACAACAAGCTCCGAATCTATTTCATACTACTATCACAAATCTGTAATATATAATAATAATACAAGTAAAAAAAACAAAGAAATTGACGCCGTCGTCGACTCAGCGTAATGATTTCCTATTTTGTTACTCTCTTTTCCATTTATACGTTACCACACAAAAGTAACAAAAAAAGAAGTAACGAACCGAGTACAACATAATTATTTTATTTGTAAACATATACAACTTAAACGATTACTCTTATTCGATTTAATTTAGGAAATCAAGATTGGGAGCTTTAATAGTAGTCTCAGTGAAATAACAATAAAATCTGCACTTACCTATGTTTTTTGAGTAACAAAGCTGGAATTTTTTTCTGACCGCTAACCTAACTAACGACTTGCACCGTTCACACCGGCACCAGAAAGAACCTATCGAAATTGAAACAAGATGGATACCAAGTTGGCTAGTTTTGCCATTGTTCTAAAATATGTGCATTAATCGATTCTAGTAAAAAAACCCAAAATTATGGTAACAAACCCAGAAATTACAATGTGGAACTTTTTGTGGGACAAGTTTAAATCATTAATTAAAAAATTAATAATGAAGTAATGCTAAAAAGGATGTTTTATGATGAATTATGACTTACAGCTATAAATAAATAATATTTGATACATATGCAATGCCCATGTCCACTCAACTAAAGACCGATGGTTTGGTAAGATATTGAGATTGGGACACTTCATTTTTCATACAACTGCTTGAAGCTGATTTTTGATTATTATTTTTTTTTAAATCTTATGGTATTTATGTCTCTTTTGTTTATTTTTTTTTAATGAGTAGAGTAGTTTTACTACATAAATGAATTTATAAAAAATAGTAAGTGACCATATATGGGCCATAAAAAAATATTGAAAACATGGGACAGAGGCTTATTGTCTAGTGGCAAAAAATTTGAGAAATGCTCTCTTGGGAATTGACAACGCTGGACACAATTTAAGCGCGATTCCGGATGGAAATTTCCTGATGTGTGCGGCGATTAGTACAAAATGTATGCGAGTGCTGCGTTCGGTATGACGTCATTAGGTTTTTCCGTTCTGAACCGAACGTCAGGTTTTTTCCGTTCTGCAAAAAGTAAGGACGTGTGCGCCTAGTAGAACATTTTGTATGAAAATGGAGCATTCGGTTTTTCAAATCTGACTTTTTGATCAGGAAACCGTGGACGGAAACCGTACGTTTGTGCGGAGCCTAAGGGTCCATTACACGGTAGATTTTGCTGTCAGTTTAACCCATGGACGTATTATAACCATCAATCACGCCGTGATTGACCAATAACAAACGTCATAATAACCGATTGACCAATAACTTACATGATTGACGGCGTGATGCATGATGCTTGCATGAGCATTTATTGACAGATAATATGACAGTTCTGTTCTGACAGTTATGTAAAATCAATAATAATAAATGATTTATTTATTGTGTAAATTGTCTTGTAAAAAAATTAATTAACTCAGTAAATTGTAATTTGCTGTAGTGCCTGTAGGTAGTTGTTTACAAAGCATAATAAGAGTACCTAAATGAATACTGTTAAATTAACATTTTAGTTAATCCATGATTTCTTCTAGTTTTATGTATAAAACCTTCTTTGCGGTGAGTATATCTCAAAACAAGAAGTTATAAATTAACGTTTGGAAGTTTTTTCTCAACTGTTTTTTCTGTAATTAATTACTCAGACTCACACTTTAATTCCCTGAACACTAGAAGCACTACAACACCACGGCCTACCAGGCAGAGCTGTAGTGCTGAAGAAACCTAGGTATAGGTACCATCATATTATTTTAACATAATATATTTTTGCAGTTATTTGTGTGTGTAAGTTGGTTGCACGCAATTTATCTTTGCTGGAGTTTGTCTGCCGTGCAACATGCCACTCACAGCTGATGTTGCTGCTCAGCAGGTGCAGGTTAGTAGGGCATTAAAAAAATATTTATTTTTTTGTCCACCAACAACTATTTTTAGTCATACAAGTTCATGTAGGTACAACATTAATGCCTTGGAATTTACCTACATTTCATAGAGGTCAGTCTTTTGGGTATGTCATTGCAATGGCAAATGGTAGAGTTTAATGTTTGTCTGTGCAAAAGTCAGCCTTCTGGTTAAGAGCATGAGTTTAGAGAGCTTACATCCCTACTAATATTATAAATGTGAAAGTAACTGTCTGTCTGTCTTTCTGTCTGTCTGTCTGTCTGTCTGTCTGTCTGTCTGTCTATCTCGCTTTCACGCCCAAACTACTGAACCGATTTTGATGAAATTTGGTATAGGGGTAGGTTAGACCTCGAGAAAGGACATAGGCTATGTTTGGTCTCGATAACCGACATCCTCGCGGGCGGAGCCGCGGGCAAAAGCTAGTAAAAACTATATGATGCCTACAAATAATGTGAACTCATGGACTCCCCTAGTATTTGAACTCAAAAATACATAATCTGAGTCACTAATGTTTGAAGCAGCAGGGCAAGTTAGACTAGGGCAAGGATATGGGACAACATAAGAAGTTTTAACCTACACCAAAATCCTACACCCATTTTCTTCAACATAGTCTTTACCACTATTAGGATCAACACATATAGTTGTATTATACTTTTAACTCTACCATATTATTTCAGGAGAGACTTAGATCCTTGCACAGGTTAATCTATGACATTGAGGCAGAACGATTGCGCAATGAGCAATGTATTGATTCAATTCTGAGAGCAGAAAAAGCTGCAGAATCACCTCCATCAAATGATGAATCATCGGGTTCTTCACAGCAGGTAAGTGTTGTTGTTCCTAATATTCAGATATGTTTTGTGTTGTTGATGTCAATATTGAGATTTAGAAAAAGCACATACAATGTAGTATGAAGTTAGTAGTTAGTATGAATGTGATCATGGTCACAGTCATTGTTCATGGTCTTAAAGAGTCTTTTGATTACAGTTAAGGGGGGTGATCCATTGGTGAGCAAAACCGCTGGTATGCCAACGAACTCGCGAGCCAAAAGTCTAAACCGCTAATAAAGCACCTAAAAGTCCGCGGACTTAAAAACCGATGGTTTTGCTCGCTGGCTCTTGGTGCATGCTTGAAATTCTAAGTCCGCAGTGCAAGTTTATTTTTTATTTTAATAATTTATTTATTCTGTCTCCTGATGTTACAGTATACCCAATTAACGAAGTAACTCCATTTGGGAACACGCCATGACTTCGCTAACGATGAGAGTAGACTGTTTGGTACGCTAATGGATCACCAAAGCGGTTCGACGAGCCAACGGTTTAGACCATTGGCTCGCCGGCTCGCCAATGGATCAACCCCTTAAGAAGTATCATCTTTTGGGGATAGTTAAAATTTTACTTGATTTTTTAGGTTTTTCCCTACAAAATAGGAAACGTTTTTGACGATTTTTGTCTTTTCTAGTACTCATACCTTGAATGTGTCTTTTGATCCCCACAAAATAGGATTGATTGGTACCAAAAATGTTTTTCGAACTTTTAGCATTTTTCTTGCTGACTGTATGGTTACCTCAAAATTTCACAGCAAAGCCAGTTAAAGAATTTATACAAAGCTGGTCTGTCTGCAGCTGAGCAAGAGGAGGCTCTTCTAAGGAAGGCCCTGACACGCATTTATGAAATACGCAGTATCAAAAATGAGAGAAGAATTCAGGTAATCCTTTACCAAGTTATTTATAAAACGAAATTAAAATTGATTAAAAGGCAACATCACCATTCACCATAGTATGAAAAAATGGGACAGCACTAAACCTAGTTCGATCAGATTACCAGATGATATGTATATCATTAGACTCATCTTTGATGGGAGAACACAAAATGACTATGCTGCAAGGCTAAAAACCTGGTTGTAATACCAAAGAGCATTTAAAAATCGAAAACCAATCACTTACACTTACAAGAAAAAATTAGGCTTTATTGACATTGTCATTAGATTCACTTGAATTGTAAAAATACCAAAACAATATAGTCTGTAGCAGCTACCGCGCCTATACAATATCTATTATTTTTCTGTATAAATCATTAACTTCCGTAAATAATTATTCAAATGCTCTTGCACCAATTTAGAAAGGCACAATATTTCAGGCACGATATGCTGGTAATAAGGAAACCATTGGATGTGGCGCACTCATGAAAATGTTGCTGAGCGCTGCCCAGACGTTACCTCTGCACGTGGGGCGAGTGGGCGAGCGCGCGCCTCCGCTGTGTGGCGCGGTACCTCCCGACGCTGGACATATCGCGAAGGCCGGAGATGCTGTTGCAGCGCTTGTACGGGTATCGGAGAAGGAGGAAAACTGGATATTGGCTGAGGTATGTTTGGGGAAACTTTTTTTTAACACTAACACTAGACTATCAGGCCAAGGTTATACACAACATGCTGAAATGGCTTGCACAGGTTACATTTCATCATCTTAGTATTGTTCTTGGTTACATTTGACTTTCTTACTTTACCTTACTTACTTATTAGGGCGTTTACCAAAAAAAATGACCACTCGAATAATGGCATGTCCTACGACTTGTAACTAAATTTTGTGAACTATTGATATGAAAAGCTAGTTCCTTTAACATTGTACATTATAAAACACATTCAAAGCTAATAATTTACATAAGTAAAAACCAAAAAATATAATAATTTCACATAAATTTTGATAAAATAAAATGAAAAAGTAGTCATTTTTATAGTGTCCCACCATACTTTTCCAAACTTCGGTACGTGATTTTTATAAGTTAACTGTCTCTAGGTTATGAACTATTGTGTTTTTCAGAAAGATTATATCAACCAAATGTCATTTTATAGCTTGTTGGCATAGATTTAGAGATCAAACTATAAAAAAATACGTGTTTTGACGTGGGTCAAAAAATGATGTATGTGGAAAAATTCCGGAACGCTACGACTATAAAATGAGTTTTTACAACAAATTTCTACTAACTTTGTCAATTTTTATGAATGGCAACATTTAACACTATAAAACACGCGCCATTTTAATTTTTTTAGCGGCATAGCTTCAGAAAGTCTATGGAAAGTCATGTAGTGACTGGTTGTGCGTCACGCTGGGCTACTTTTATGTTCCACTACGAACCTTGTTTTTATTGGTAAGTATGGATATCTTTGCCTTACAGTTTAATAAAACTTATTGCGTTTGTTTTATAGAAAGCGATTCAATGCTCTTATTTATTAAATATGTATTAAAACAACAACTTTTTTTGGATTTGGTTATGTACCGGCATCAAACGTCACGTCCACCACGCGACGTAATGTACTAGATTTCTCTATGTATTTTTTTTCTCCTGGGTGGAATTCCATAACGCGACGGTCATTTTTTTTGGTAAACGCCCATTAATCCTCTCTTTGGTTTGACACACGGCTTTAGTTTTTACATCTTTACCACCAAGTCAATGTTCACTCAACCTATTATATTTGCAACGTCATGCGTCACCCGGATTCTAACATATCTCGTGACTTTTTAGGGTTCTGTAGCCAAATGGCAAAAAACGGAACCCTTATAGATTCGTCATGTCTGTCCGTCTGTCTGTCTGTCTGTCTGTCTGTCCGTCCGTATGTCACAGCCACTTTTCTCCGAAACTATAAGGCCTATGCTGTTGAAACTTGGTAAGTAGATGTATTCTGTGAACCGCATTAAGAATTTCATACAAAAATAGAAAAAAAAACATTAAATTTTGGGGGTCCCCATACTTAGAACTGAAACTCAAAAAATTTTTTTTCATCAAACCCATTTTCATCGGGTATCTATAGATAGGTCTTTAAAAATGCTATTGAGGTTTCTAAAATATATTTTTTTTAAACTGAATAGTTTGCGCGAGAGACACTTCCAAAGTAGAAAAATGTGTGTGTCCCCCCCCTCTAACTTTTAAAATAAGAGAATGATAAATCTAAAAAAAATATATGATGTAAATTGCCATGCAAACTACCACTAAAAATTAGTTCGAACGAGATCCAGTCAGTAGTTTTTTTTAATACGTCATAAACCGTGTTTTTCGCCTTTGCTACTACGGAACCGTTCATGGGCGAGTCCGACTCGCACTTGGCCGATTTTATTTAAACCATGTTCCGACAATTACAAACTTAACAAATAAGAGAAAAATCATTTCAGCGATTTATTTTATTTACACAGATATTATGTATTTTGTTCAGGTTGTAAGCTGGCTGCCCGCCCAGGGCAAGTACGAAGTTGATGATATCGACGAGGAGCAAAAGAACCGCCACATCCTGAGCAAACGCCGCGTAGTGCCACTGCCGCTGATGCGCGCAGACCCTCGCACAGACGAACACGCCCTGTTCCCTAAAGGCGCCGTGGTAATGGCCCTGTACCCACAAACCACGTGCTTCTATAGAGCAATAGTGAACAGACTGCCTGCAAGCGCGGCAGACCCTTATGAAGTTCTATTTGAGGTAACTTTTAATACAATATTCAGTCTTGTTGTGAGAACATTGGTGAAAGATTCATAAAAAATCGAAAAATTCGAAGTCCAGCCAAATCCGCAGTTGAATTGGTAAAGCAGACCCTAGACTGCGAGGTGAAAATTTTAGATGCGACTGGGATTAACGCTAGGATGAAGAAGATAGTCGAAACGAAAGATCCATCTATATACTCGCAGCTTTCTCAATATGGGCTCATTTTAAAGTATCGAAAAACTCTGCAATATTTCTAAAACTTTGTGTACATTCTGTATAAATGAAAAGTAACACTGTGTGTATAAAAAGTAAAGATATCTTTATGCCTACAACTTCAGGATTAATTTACAGCATTATGACCATTAAAGCATTTCCAAGTGACTGTACTGTATACCGCAAGGATTAACTTACTATTTGTTGTTAGGATTCATCGTACGCCGATGGCTACTCGCCGCCGGAGCGCGTGGCGCAGCGCTACGTGATCGCGATCAAGGAAGGCAAGGGCCGCGCCACCTGACCCGCCTCGCACTCGCGCCCGCCCTCCTCCCGCTCGTCCCCACTCTCCTCCACCGACTCGTCGCTGCTCTAATGGCCACACCGGGCGCGGTGGCCACGAAATAAGCGCATCTTTTAAGACAAGGCCAAACCAACGCGATCAGCTTGCGTCCGCGGTGGCGATCAGTTGCTGGCCAATCGCAGGCCGCGGCGGTGTGAACACGTCTATACAAATTCCTGTTCGCCACCGCGGACGCAAGCTGATCGCGTTAGTTTGGCCTTACCTTTATGTAGTCCGCTTAAGCTTAAGCATAAGCGCTTCTACTTTATTAGCGGTACTGTTAATTCATATGGTGTAGCACGTGTTATAAATTCAACAGTTGCAAGCCTGCAAGGTAAAATGATGGAAGTGACGTTGCTTTTTCCAAGAGAAATGATTGTAAACGACACTGGTGGTTGCAACTTGCTTTTTAGTTTCGACGGATATGGAAGCGATTGAGATAAACAAATCGTAAGATTTGATCTTCCTTTTTCTAATGTAATGAATGATTGTATTATCCCTTTAAGAAAACAATCGGGTCCCCTTTTTTCATCAATGCCAACATCGTGTGGGGGATCTCTAGTTATAATTTATTAAAATAGCTGGTAGGTAGCTTAGTTCAACTTTTTAATCATTATGTGTAAATATGTTTTAGCATATTAGACAAGTTAATGTTATTGTCAAAAGGAAATTAAAGATATCTCTATCGTGGGTCAGGTTAAATCACCTCTCCTAAGCAATAGGTCTTTGGAAACGTATGTTTGACTTAAGCATTTCGTCGTGCCCTGTGATGTACTCAGATCTTTAACATGAAGCAAGTGTAATGCAAACAGCATAAACAATTTGTATAGCATACTAAATTAATTAATTCATCATTAGCATTTGTGAAACATTATTCTATAATTTTATAAATTAGTTTGCATGTAACTAAATATGTCAGTTGTTATTTGATACTTGTCTTAGAGCCATTGTAGTGATGACACTAATGTAAAATAAATTAAAAAGCTCCTTCCTCAATTTTAAAGAAACATTTTATTTTCTAAAAACCTCTTCAGATTCGTGTACCCTTTGGTAGATGTTCTAGCGACCAAATTAAAACGGCTTTGTCTGTGTTAGAATACACAGCTTAGGCTAACCAATTGAGAGGACACATTACTTGTGAGACGTTTGTTTACAACACCCATGTCCCATGATGCTTAAAGTATCCCATTTTTTTACCTGACCATGCTATTGTTGAGAACTTTCTATAGCGCGCTTGCCCCCAAATCGCTGTGATCTTCGCGTTTAAAGGTATGATCCTGAAGCCTTCGGGTCACCTCTGGGCCGAAGACGACGGTGGTTTTTCATACTCAGAATTGGATGACTTATCAGATGAACCTGGTTTTCTCTGGTAATCTATAATATAAAAATGAATCCCTAAATATGCTGCTAAGCGCAAATCTCGAGAACGGCTGAACCGATTTCGCAAATTCTTTTTTAGAATATTCCATGAAGTACGAGGATGGTTCTTACGGAGAGAAAAAAAAATAAAATAAAGAATTGATTGTTAGGCGGTACGAAGTTCGCGGGGTTAGCTAGCCGAAATACCGATCTTTTGCAGTTTTTCAAAATGGATTTTTGGTATCACCACGAGGATGGTGCCGTGGGCAGACTTATTGTGCTTTCTTTTATGCGCGCTCTACACTCGCGCCACGAACGCCCGCTGCACAGTATATTATTTTGCCTCAGTAGCGGTCATCCTCTTTTTTTTGTGTTTTAAGATGGGAAACAACCAAACTAGATTTGTAGTGAAACTCCCAAATTTTTATCTATCATGGTTTAAGAGAAATTGGGAAAATCGAGAAAAGTCCATAGAAACCATAGAAACCATTAATCTCCGTTGTTATTCGTTCTTTTTCATGGATTTTTTTTTATATGATCCTGTTATAATTTAGGCACCGATTTATAAAAAAAAAGTGAAATAATGTTCTCTAATTTAGGCAGAATATTTTATTTTTCAATTATTTCATTTATTTTTTTAAAGACGTATCTCTGGACGGTCGCACGTTTTTTTAATCACAAATTGTTAACTGCAGTTATTACTACTACCAAAAAAAACTCTAGACGTTACGAGCTTAGGACAGCTGCGATATTCAGTTTTAAAGTTTTTAGTTAGGGTTGTCTCTCAAGTCTATGGTATAGTTTAGTTGTCATTATATATTCTTTTTGTTATTATTTTGAATCAAAACTGAATGATAGCCTCTGAGACGTGGTGGTAGTGAATGCGGCTGCTATGCAGGAGACGCGGGTTCGATCCCCGCTTAGTGCAAATAATATGCATAAACATTGGGTATTTTTATTGGTCTGGGCGTACCTCGAAGAGCACGTTAAGCCGTCAATCCCGGTTGCCATACGAAGATCTACGTTACGGGGATTTGGAACCCTAATAAGTCCTCAACTAGTTGAATGGCAGTCGCTTCACGGAAAATATTGAAGTTCAGCCAAATCTGCAGTAGGTATAGCGGACCCCAGATTCCGAGGCACAGTGTATTATTTTGCCTCAGTAGCGATCATTCTCTTCTTATTATGTTTTAAGATGGATAACAACCATATTTAATTAGTAGTAAAACTCTTAAATTTTTATCTCTCATGGTTTCAGAGAAATTTGGGAAATCGAGAAAAGTCCATAGAAACCATTCATCTCTGTTGTTATTCGTTCTTTTTCATGGATTTTTTTAATATGATCCTGTTATAATTTAGGCACCGATTTATAAAATAAACAGTGAAATCATCTTGTCTAATTTAGGGAAAATATATATATTTTTTTCAATTATTTCATTTATTTTTTTAAAGACGTATCTCTACTCTGTCGCGTATTTTTTTAATAACAAATTGTTAACTGCAGTTATTACTACTACTACAAAAAAAATTAAACACTACGAGCTCAAGAGAGCTGCGTTATTCAGTTTTGAAGTTTTTAGTTAGGGTTCAAGTCTATGGTATACATAGTTCAGTTATCATTAGGTATATTTTTTATTTGTTATTAATTTGAATCAAAACTGATAGCCTCTGAGACGTGGCGGTAGTGAATGTAGCTGCTATGCAAGAGACGCGGGTGCGATCCCCGCTTAGTGCAATTATTTCTATGCATAAACATTGGGTATTTGCATTGGTCTGGGCGTACCTCGAAGAGCACGTTATGCCGTTAGTCCCGGTTGCCTTACGAACATTTACGTTACGGGTAGTTGGAACCCTAATAAGTCCTTAACTAGTCAGATGGCAGTTGCTTTACGGAAAATATCGAAGTTCAGCCTAATCCGCGGTACGTAAAGTGGATCCCAGACTTCGAGGTGAAAGCTTCGAATGCGACTGGGATTAACACTAAGATAATGAAGAAGAGCATTATGAAATAATATGAATTAATATCGGCTTACTAATATGATAAGTAAATTACAAGTAATCTATCAAAATAATAATAATGATAAATAAACTCTAAATTAAAATGAAAATTAAAAAGTGAAAAATGTTTATCAAAAGAAACCAAATAGTAACGTTTTTAATTGCATACCTATATATTTTTGTCTTTACCTCAAACAAGTAGTGCTGAATCATCTTTGATGAAATTCAATATACTACCTCTATTGCACGACTTATCAAACCGGAAAGAAACATCACAATCACGCTTTAATTAGTTGAATGACGGCTATCCGCAACTGACAAACATACATTATATCTGAAACGTCTTACGAACTTAAAGCGAAAATTAAAGAGTTCCGCTTATATATATCTTAAGTTAAAAATAGGGCTGTGTCACTAAATCATGCTAAAATTTAAGCCAGTCTAACTTTATCTCAATCGTACCGTCAATCTGAATATTATAAATTTTGGATACCTATAATTTTTTTGTGACAACCCTATTTCCATAGAAACTCATAAAAAACTTAGAAACGCCATACCTCAGCTGTCCTACATCGAAAAAAAACGAAAGTTTGTAAAAAGGAAGCTACATTGCTGGAGTATATTTTGCCAGCAAAAAAGCATGCGACAATCTTCTAGAAAATTTACTATTATTATTTTTCTGAAATTTGCTAAATATTTTTTTTTTCTTATTTCAGAGTAGTTACAGACTTGTGATCTTTACAGTCAATTACATATATATTCCTCCATTATTTGGTAATTTTAAATAAGATATTTTTTTATTATTTCGCGCTAAATCTGTAAAAATCTTTTTGTCAAAGTTCAATGACCTTTCAAAAGAAGCTGTATATTTTAAAAACTAAGCCATATTTTTTTTTTGGTGTGTCATATTATGATGTATTACGATTATATCTATCGAAATTGGCTATAAAAGGAGGATGACCGCTACTGAGGCAAAATAATATACTGTGCGCTGGAATGCGAGACGATTCCACGCCTCACGTTCACGCTTTGCGGCGTTCCCCGATCGGTGTTGATTTTTTGTACCGCAACAAAGGGTTCGCGCTTTTCGGAGTAGCGTAGCCATAGTATAAGAGCGGACAACACTAAACCTAGTCCATCAGATTACCGGATGATATGTATATCTTTAGACGCGTCTTTAATCGGAGAACACAATTGTAGATGCTGTAAGGCTAAAAAATTATTTAATAAACAATTTTAGTTCTTTTTATATAAAGTGGCTCTCTTTACTTCTTCATTTTAAAATAATTATATTGTTATTGTATTTTCTTTGCTTATGTTACTTCGCGAACTATTGCTACTAATAAAATCGGCCAAGTGCGAGTCGGACTCGCCCATGAAGGGTTCCGTAGTAGCAAAGGCGAAAATTGCGGTTTATGACGTATTAAAAAAAAAAACTACTGATTGGATCTCGTTCGAACCAATTTTTAGTGGTAGTTTGCATGGCAATTTACATCATATATTTTTTTTAGATTTATCATTCTCTTATTTTAGAAGTTAGAGGGGAGGGGAGGGGGGGGGGGACACATTTTTCTACTTTAGAAGTGTCTCTCGCGCAAACTATTCAGTTTAGAAAAAAAATATGTTAGAAACCTCAATAGCATTTTTAAAGACCTATCTATAGATAACCCACACGTATGGGTTTGATGAAAAAAAAAATGTTGAGTTTCAGTTCTAAGTATGGGGACCCCCAATATTTAATGCTTTTTTTATTTTTGTGTGAAATTCTTAATGCGGTTCACAGAATACATCTTCTTACCAAGTTTTAACAGCATAGGCCTTATAGTTTCGGAGAAAAGTGGCTGTGACATACGGACGGACAGACATGACGAATCTATAAGGGTTCCGTTTTTTGCCATTTGGCTACGGAACCCTAAAAATGTAGCAATAGTACGGTGCGTTGTACTTACCGGACTACTGCGACTAAAAAGTAGCATTAGTTCAGTATACCGGACTAATCACCGAACTACTGCGAATAGGGGGGGCACCTTCTGTAAAAAAGACAGAGCAGACCTTTTTACAGCATCTAGGTACTTCTGTTGGAATTTATTAATACGTGAAACATCAACTCGACGAATTAGGGCTTGTTTGAAATAAAACACGACATATAGAATACGATCTTTTACTATCGATAGGTAAAATCTATTAAAATACATGATATATAGTTTTATGTCCGAAATATACAATCATTTAATTTTGATAGTGTTAAAACAAAATTGATTTTCTCTTTGATTACTTATCAACTAAGGAATAATACAATTAATGGAAGAAAGTAAAGTTGTCATATGGAATAACATAACGTACAACCGAACGAAACATCTACCAAGGAAAAGCTATGAAATAAAACATTTATTAGGTATAAGCAGATGCCATATACTTCTAGACATTTGAAATTAAACTTAAAATAATGTGTAACGAACTGAATCGCGTTATGAATTCTTATAATTAAAATAATAAATCACTGTTGACTATTGCTCTTGCCTTTCACTTAAAAGCAATTCATACTGACACAGCCTTAATAAAAGACTCCAACATTAAAATAACTTAATCTTACGTAAGCAATGAGCAAAATTCAAGGTATGGCATATGAATACTTTATGTATTACATCATAAATAAAATGAGATCAATATGTTTTTCTCAACAGTGTGTGCTAAGTACGCTCAATAAAATCAGCACCACTTGTCCACAAGACAAACATTGTGACAAGTCAAACATTAATAATATAAACTGTGGTCACCCTTAACAAAATTGATTTTACATTTACATTAAATTCGTCATATAATCAAATAATTTTACACAGGAAAAAATGACGGCTAGAGAGCTAGAAGTGATTTTTGGTACTAAGGGAAACAAAATAAATATGACTAAGGACGTGATTAACACGACGCTGGATGGAATCGAATTAATCTGAAACAAAACAGTAGTATTAATTTTTGAAGATCGTCAACCTGTAGTACGGTTAGCAATAAAAATAGCTTAAGAATTAAGACGTTACTTCAACAGATCACCGTTTCTTCTTGAAGCTAAGCGTCTACCTATCGGTATCGTACGCAACAGACGCAACGCATCAAACGGATCGTAGTACTTATTCATTATATAGAAAGTCAATAAGTGCGTCCACCAATCCGCATCTACTCATCGGCAATGCTAACGCTGTTGCTCCGAGAGGCATCTTTTGCGATGCGTGCCGATTCGCGTATTCGCTCCGTCACTGACATATTTCGCACCTGCGTACGGTTCTACGCAAATCCGAATGAAGTGGCGTCGGCAATGCTATTGCTGACAGTTTTGGCGGCAAATGCGATTGCTGCCGATCAGGTGGACGCATTGTGAAAAATTCATCCGTTTGATGCGTTGCGTCCGAAGCGTACGATGGAATCAAATCGGGCTTCAACTCGAACTAAATCGGACCTGAATCGACTAAAACTGTACGCTCTTTCTCGGAACAGGTGAACCTTAAAGACTCCGACGCGTTGCTGGGATGATCCTCCCCAGGCTCGTACTGGCGGAGGACGAGATAGTTCTGTGATCTGGGCCGCGTGCGTCAAATTGTGTCTCTCTGTGTGTGCCTTTGTGTCGAGTATGTATGTATGTATGTTACCTCTAGGCTGGTGGCGGTCCTGCGCCTGGCGGTCCGTCATGAGGCCGTGCAGCTTCCTGGCCACGCCGGCGGCGCCATAGCGCGCGCGCTTCACCACGTCACTGGCGGACAGGCTGCCGTCGCCGGCCACCGCGCTGGCCACGAGGGCGCGCTTCAGGCCGCCCACCTCGCACGATATCATCGTGTTTATCGCGTGTAAATCCTGGAAACGATCAAATACATTTTATGGAAATTATATACTAAAATATTATAAACCTGAATAAGTTTGGTTGAACGAGCTAATTTCAGGAACTACTGGTTTGAATTGAAAAAATAATTTGTGTGGAATAGTCCGTTTATAGGCTAAATATCATCATGCAATAAATGTCAACAATCTGGAAAATTATTAACAACATTATTTAAAAATCAATAAATTGTGGGCATATAATTTAAACGGGTGATATGGTGTTTTGAAGTATGCTACGTGCGAAGTATGACCCGGACGGGTTAGCTAGTTAATTATATCAAAATTAGAAAGGAAGAAATCAAAAGGTTTTTATTTTTATTTATTTTTTATTTTATTTTATTTTATTAGGTATAGAAACAGAAAAAGGCAGTGGCAGTGAGTGTGTCAGGTAGTACCTTGGCGGGGCTGCGGCTGAAGCGGTAGGTGAGGTGCAGGTTGGCGGGCGGCGGCGTGGTGAGCGGCTTGACGTACAGCTGGTGGCGCTCCGACACGCGCTGGCCCGCCGGCGAGCACGCCGCGTCGCCGCGCCCGGCCGGCAGCGGCGACAGGCTGCACTCCTGCGCGCGACACGCATTAGCGATCGGCAAACTTACAAACTACCTACTCTAGCTATACTTCTTCATATATACAAACATACAGTCACGCCTTTATCCCCGAAGGGTTAGACAGAGGTGAATTAACTCTTCTTCCTTCTTCTGCTACTTCTTCATCCTAGCGTTAATTCCCAGTCGCATCCGTAACTTTCATCTCGGAGTCTGGGTCTTTACTAGTCTTAATTGCGATTTGGCTGGACCTCGACATTTTCTGTGAAGTGACTGCCATCTGAACTTCACAATCCAATGGTGACAGTAGGCGATAACGAAGCATTGTAGCTAGACCGTTGTTGTTGGACTTTTTAGGGCTCCAACGTGGCAACGTGCTCTCCGAGGCACGACCAGACCAATGCAAATACCCATAATCATGCATACAAATATTTGCACTGAGCGGGGATCGAACCCGTGCCTCCTGCGTAGCGGCCGCGTTCACTACCGCTGCACCACAGAGGCTGTCAAGTACTCTAGCTATACCTCGGGACACATATCTTGTACCTAGTCGCGAGACAAACGAAGCCCGAACGAGACACTGTAAGAGCAGCGGTCAGATTTTGGTATTTTGTTTGGTGGCCTCGCGGCGTCTCGTGACGCAACGTTGCACCTCCTTTGCCTTTAAATGACTATGAACCAATGGAGAGAGGTCCCTATAACACGATTCCGGCCGGCTTGTCTTTATAGAGACCAATGGATCGCATTTTTTTTATGGCTGCGTGTATGGCTAGTGCTTGACAAACTAGGTTGCGGTAAAAAAAAACATTTTTTTCCGGTGGTAAAATTCAAAATGGTTATGAGGTTGTTATAAAATTTAAAATTGACCCTACTAGGCAGGCAAAACACTTCGTTTCGACTTTCTACACTTTTCGCTTCTTCTACTTTCAAAATGGTTTTCATACACGCTCACTGCTGATTGTCCTCTACTCTCAACCTGGTCAATAAAAGGTCTACGATCTGATTGTCATATAACTACTATTCTGATTATTAATACTTACATCCTTGTTTCTCCCTGTAAACCGTAACGCAAAATCTTGCATACATCGCACGTACACTTTGTTATAAAAAAGGATTAAATCACCCCTCTCTGCTGCATCTAAAAATAAAATAAAAACCGGTATTATTAAGAAAATTACTATTATTTTTTCTGATCTTTGTGGATGTAGTGGAATTATGAGGAAACTGATGACAATGACTTACTTTCTCCTTCAGTTGGCTTAATCAGTACAGATCTGTAAACATGATTGTCCGCTAGAGGTCTCTGTCTATAACATTTCATGATGTCTGCAAACGATCTCTCTACTTGATTTGTTGAACTATTGGAAACCTGTAACACAATAACATTATTTTATCGAAGTATTTTATTTATTAAGAATATTAGTAACCGAAATTAATCGCCCTAACGCCACGCCTACAACTAGGAATGGATTCAAATCGGCAGTGTAATGGCCAGGATTCCAACCCAAGATCTATCGATCATAACGTCGACTCATTAACCACTAAGCTAACGATATTCATATCTCAATACCATACAGACAAGACAAGACACAGTACTGTGGTATGGGGTTAAATAATGCCTAAAAAGGTGTAGGCTCCTGCCAGTCTTATGTTCTTACTTACCTTGCATATAACATAAACAGCACACATTAGTAGCTGATCCAAATGTCTATCTTGCATGAGCGGGGTCTGGTGCATGATGGAGTATTCTAGACACGTCCAAATCTTGCGTTTCAACTCCTCGTCGATCAGCCCGAGTCTTGTGCAAAGGTCATTGATACGCACCACAGCTAAACTGTAAAACTGTTGACAAAGGATTATTATCAGTAGATAATGGTAGGAGATTAAAAAAAAACATCTTGATGACAGCAGCTTGTCACTGTCTTGTATCAATGGACCTGAAGACATTTCGGAAGGGGAGGGGTCAATAAAATTTACCGTTTACTTAACTAGTCACAGCGTGGTTTTGTATGTAAGAAACACACAAGGATTCAGTAGCTCAGTACTTGCTCTCCACATGCAGCTTAAAAACCGTGGTAAACTTGGCTTCAGTAGAATCATTATTGACGTCAATAAGAAATAATTGTATTATTCTATAATGAAAATAAAAAACTGAAGACTATGACTACTATAACTACGAGTACTATAACTATGACTTGCCTGTCAATTTCAACCAGTTTTTTTAAATACTTGTACAGCTCTTTTACTACTTATTTATTAAATAAGAATTTCGACATTGAAATAATAGAATTGCATACCTTTCTGAAGAACAGTATTAATGAGTTATTAGTTTTCTTTGGTGTCGTGCTGCACTCGCCGTTAGTCGGGGTCTGTGGCGGCGGCAACGTCCCAGGCTCCTGTTTCACTTGGACGTTGTTTGCGGCGACTACAAAATAACAGCCTCGTTACATTATGACGACATGTGGCGAATGAAACAAGTGACGGGCGGAGCGAGGGTCACAGAGTAATATGAGCATAGAGACATCGGGTAATTTAGTATCTACTAAAGCCTTGTTTTTATTTTGAGTTTTCTCTCTCAAGAGAAGATTGAGAATTTTGTACCATTATTTAATTTAAAACTATATGTGCAGTCATATATACACCCTCGATGCCTCAATTAAATTCTTAATTATGAGAATTGAGAAAGAAACTTGAGTATTTTATACGGGTGTATTGCCGGTATAAAATTCTCAATCTTCTCTTGAGAGAGAAAACTCAAAATAAAAACAAGGCTATAGTAGATATTAAATTACGGCCGTTCCCAATAACATATCTACAGATAAAGGTAAAGGTAGAGATAGTTCCTTTGTCAAATTCTATTGTTATTTTGCTACTATGAATTGCGTTACCATAGAGATTTATGACGTATTTATCCTTTCTAATGTCAAAACTGGCGATAGATAGGTTATTGGGAACGGCTATTAGGCCGCCTTTTCACTATGGGATGTAATATATATTACATCTTGAGATATATATTACATCCCGCGATTGCTGTTTTCACTGTAAGATATATTATATTTGGGATAGTTCAGTAGCTTTACCATGAGTTGACACCAAAATTTGACAACTTCGTTACCCTATCGAACTGCGTACGCGAATCTGATTGGTCTGTGTAGAATGCATGCGCGAATTCCCTGACTTCTGATTGCTCAGTTTAAAATGACAACGTGATTTCACATGCGCGATCAAACGTCGCCATTCAAACGGGCGAGACAGGGGGAGGCGTGGTGTCCGGGGACGTGAGGTAAAATATACACCTTCAAATATCGCTCGAAAAAATATTTATAGTTTGGGATGTAATATATATTATAGCGTAGTGTAAACGGTCTCGTACAAAATGTATGACGAGCGATATGTCAAGATGTAATATATATTACATTACATCCCATAGTCAAAAGCCACCTTAAAGGTGGCTTTTGACTAACGAAGTTGTCAAATTTTGGTGTCAACTCATGGTAAACCTACTGAACTATCCCAAATATATATCTTACAGTGTAAATAGCAATCGCGGGATGTAATATATATCTCAAGATGTAATATATATTACATCCCATAGTCAAAAGCCGGCTTTAGACTGCTTCGTCAGCTGTCGTTGTTTCGATTCTTGCTCAGTGCATATATTGTGTGCATGTATTGTATATGTCTATTTGCATTAGTCTGTGTGTTTCTAAGTTATGTTAAATTTACAAAAAGAAAATGTATGTTTGTAAAGACACTAGAGTGCATATTAGAAACTATGCTTAGTTATTTTATTACAAATACACTTTGAAAAATCGAGTAAATGTTTTGAAATGCCCAGTATCTAAAACATTCTAATATAGATTGTTTGCAATATACTCCAGACAAAGAAAAGTTATTTTAATGACATAATTTCCGTATTATATAATGTGTACTCTGAATATGTATGCATACAAATAATAGCAGGCTTAAAGATATCTTCGGGTTAGTATTACAGATATTAAACTTGCCTAGTAAAGACTGTCCAGGTTTAATAGGGTCTTTGAATAGTTGCTTCTTAGCCTGGTCTGGAGAGAAAAGTCTTTCACTCATTGCTGACACCGGTGATTGTAGACCATCTACAAAAGAAGTTAAACTTAAAATTGCTTTGGTCTTGAAAAAATGATGATTTAATACTAACACCTGCATTATATGCCCTATGGTAGCCTATTTCATCCAGATCCATTCAGCCATTCTGAATTTATTGAGAACAAACATCCATCCTTTCATGTTTCCTGTCTTTTTTTATTACTTTCGTTCACAATAATATAATGAACTATTAAAATGAGATATTTTTTATGACAAATATACTTTTAGAGATATTTGATTTAAAAAATTAAATTTCTCCAGGTGACCAAAAACGCGCCGTACAAATCGTGGCACGCAGTGACGTCACAGCGTGCTAGCGCGTAGTGCACCAATCCACGTTGCATTTACACGTGTACAATGTGTAATAACATTGTTTGAAATTTAATAAGGAATCTAAAGTTATTAATTTTGAGTTAATTCGATTGTTTATTTTACAACCTATTTTAGGAATTAAAATAATGAAAAGTCATAGTTTCAATTTAGTTAGGCAAAATCTTAATTTACTATGCACATTTTTTGAGAAAAACACTATTGGTAAGAATCCGACGACTATGCCGCTTTGATTGTAGTAACTTACTATTCCGTCGGTGTGGTGAGTCGTGCACTTTCACGTCGTTAGACGCCGGCACCAAAGTCCGATTAAGCTGCTCCCATAATGGACTGCCTGATACCCAAACTAATGATTCCAAAACTTCTTCCTCCACCTAATGAAAATTACACATGTTAGTCATCAAATTGTATAGCCTAAGATGGTATATTAACAAGATAACAAATTATCCAAACGATAAAACATAATTCTACAGAATATTAACTTCCTGTATTAATTAAAACATTTGTGTAGAACTTCTTAAGTTTTCAGTGTCGAATTATACGTGATTTATCACGATTCATCGTTAAAGATTGTTATTTTTTAGATTGAATGATACTCACGGCATTCAGATGTTTGATAACATCCCGGCTAAGTTTCTCGACTACGGCCTGCACAACCAACTCAATGATTTTGTAAAAATGAAAGGCACTCAATCCATATATTTGTAGTACCCGTGGGAATTTTAGCGAGTGTATGCCATACGCGTGTATGACAATCTCTGTACAGCACGCATATACTGTGAGCTGATATGTTTCCTGTGTGAGCAGCATCTGTGAAATGTTTTATTACAATTAATTTAAAAATACTTTGGTACTATTAAGCTTCTTATATTCTGTTAGGAAAACTGACCATTTTTGTGTAATAATTTATTAACATCTAGTCGGCTAACACTACGTGATTGATTGTGATAAGGACAATTCACGTAGATAAGTACGTCATGGGGCGCGAAAATAAATCTTAACTTACCTGTAAAGACACTTGCGGCTTTTTTCTATGTTCTTCCCTAATAATATGTTCTAATACTTTATAATATAAGCATGTAATCATATTACAGCGGAACATGATTGTTTCATTGCTAGAACTACTATTAGTCTCCCTCAGACTGTTTGCAAACTGCTCCTTCCAATTGTTGCATGGCTGTATTAGGTTAGTGTTTATAGTCTCTCTGCTGACATTGCATTCTCTATGGGAATAAAAGTTCTATGATAAATCAATAATATTTAATAGTTTCCATTACATACAATGAAAAATACAAAGGTACCTCTATACAGTTCCACTATATGTAGGTATAGAGCGATGGAGTGGAGCTAATTTGAACTAATATACGAAAACTACGATACGTGAGGTGAAAACTCTTAATCGTACGAAACGCTGGCCCACTGCAGCAATATACTTATATACTTACGTGAACAATTTGAGTAGATCTCTGGATGGTTGGGGTGCGGCTTGCCGCAAGTACGACGCGAGACGTGCGAGGCTATTTTTAGCTTCTGACACTGGTGTAAGCTCTTCTCCTCGTCTCGCCAAGTACCGCCGTCCCGTCAACGGAGTCTCGTGGACGGCACGATTACTCTAAGACAGAAAAAATGAAATTACCAAGTTTATAGATTACAGCATTTTACTCTTGGTTGCTACAGCTAGATTGGAAACTCATGCAGATCGGAAACTAATGGCATTATGATAGTTGTAACGGTCATTAATAAATGCCCGGCATTTGCTGGCCTGATGAACTTTGAGAGATTGACTAATACAGACGCATTCGTACATTCACGATATTTTATTTTTATTATGACCACAAATACTTACTGGTCCAAACGTCGCAATTACTTCCGATATTTCTTCTCCAGACACCTTATTTCTAGTTCCGATTTGTTCATTAGCGTGCTCACCTAAAATGAAATGTGGTTTAAATTGCTTGCATTATCATTGAGATTTATTTTAAACTAGAAGATAAGTCATTCTTACAACATTTCTGAAACATTTTACCTTCGTAAGTCAATAAAGGATATAAATAATAAATATGAGACATTTTTATCAACTGTCAAACAAACACTGAAGCAAAGAGAATACAATAATACGTAAGACACTGAAGGATTATGTTTATGATGTTTTTTTTTCTTCCCAGGTAATACACAACCTTTTTGGTAGGCGTCACGCAAATATCCATAGCTGGGATTAATTAGACTCCCCTTTAAAGTACTCAGCAGGCCTACCATGAGCTCTTAAAACAGGTCAATAATTGAATAGCTGTCATACTACCAACTGTAAAAATAACTTTATAATCCCATAGAAATATATAGGATAACATGACAGTCGTTCAATTATAGACCTGTTTTAGCAGTTCATGGTATGGGCTCATTAGTAACATTTGAGAGTCTGGTAGTCAATTATTTGACCATATTCATTGTATCAACACTTCTTGATGATGCATATAATGATAAATATGATAGATATGATGCATGTAAATTGAGAGATAAACTCACCTAAGAATATTCTTTCGTCAAATTCGCCTACACTTAAGACGTAAGTTTCATATTGTTTGTTTAACGATTTCAAGTTTGAATCAAAATATCCAATATCCAGCACTCCACTTAAGCTATATTGATCACCTTTTAGAATCTGAAATAATAATGTAATGAATATAAATCTTCATGAACTTAATGAAAGGAAATGTTGTATTTACTTGAAAGATTGTACTTATAAATAAAATAAAATTAAAAGTGCAGCTTTAAGGACTGTGTAATTAATGGTTAGGGATCAAACCCATGACCACTGGATTGTAAGCAGCTGTACACCTAAGTTGCTACTATATTTCTGCTGCTGCTATTATTTAATACTTACAGATTTTTCAAAAAAGCTTTTTATGACCGGCTTCCACACATATTCCTTAGTAGCAGCTGCATCCACTAGTAGGCCATCATTGAGTTCACACAATGCTGATATGATGCAAGGTGGATTTGCTGGCATTTTAAAATCATCTTGTAACCAATCTGAAGGTAAACCTACATCAAAAAAAAAATGTATTGTGTATAGAGTTGAGTAGAATATAGAAATCTATAATCAAGAAATTTGTTATATCGAGGGTCGTTACATCAAGGGTGTGTTTCCAACAGAGCAAATCCATTGATGCACTGACAGTAACAATTTAAAAAATACAGAAAAGCAAGTGTACAGCAACTTACCTTTAAATGCAGGGTCAATCAAGTCAGTACTTCTGGACATGAAGGCATTAGCAAACACAAAGTCCAAGCAGGCTAGTAGCAAATGATACATATCCACAAGATCATGGGCAGATCTGTGGAACTCTCCTTTCACACATATGTAGAGGCACCAGGTAAACTCAAACAAAGCATTGGTGGAGCATGGCATCCTGAGTGGGGAATAGAAATATTAATACACATCATTGGATGAAACCAATTAATAAGGTGAAAGTTTGTAGCTTTTTGACAGTAAAGGTAACAAATTAATCTGGATAGTATAGTAGAGATGACAAAATGTCTGAAAACATCATATTTTAACTAGAAATTGCTTGAAATATGCAAGCATAAAAAATGTATTACCTTGCTCTCTTCCTGGCACTTGATTTTAATGGTTCATTAGTTAAATCTAAGAAAATCTCTTGGAAAATAGGCTGGAATTTTCTATATAGGACAGTCGATACAGCAAATTTATGCTGTAAATGAGATATTCTTTCTTTGAACTCAGTTGACATTGCAGCCATCTCCATCCAGTTTTTGATTTTGTTGAAAAATTGTATTAGGCTGGAAAGAAAAGTTCCCACATAGTAACGGAATAATTAAATAATGTAAAATTAACATTTCAAAATTTGAATTATTTTTTCTTTACCAAATTGATAATTTGAATACCTTATGTTACATAGCCTAAGAAGCCTGGTAAGACTGACGCAGTTTCCTTCTAGAACTTTTCCTGTCTGCACAGTAGGTGTGATGGATGTACGGCATGCAACATACAGAGCGCATGCCATCCAGTGTGACATATCACCCTAGAAGTAAAAGTGGATATATTATAACTTGATATTTTCAATATGGCATCTATGGTGTAGCATTGGATTGTTTGATTACAATGCAGGGGACATAGATTGGATTCACCCTCAGTGCAAAAGTTTGTATGCAAGAATATGCATTTTGACCACACACATGGCCAATGTATGAGTATTTCTATGTACCAATATGTATCCTCATTCTAGTAAGGGTAACACAAGCTAGTTATGCTTACTTTAGGTCTAGATAGCAATATGTAGAATGTTGTAGAATAGTTTTTTTATCATTATCAGTAAGGTTTTACAAAAAGATCATGGTGTACTACTATGGACAAACATTTTACTGAAACATAAGGTCTAGCTAGACTCAAACAATCTTGAAATGTGTAGAAAAGGCACCACTTGAGAAGAGGCTATGTAATCTTAAAAATGAATGCGTATTATGGTATAAGGTATTGTTGATAGTGGAAAAATACTCAGTTTTCAGGTTATGAGACAAAGCAGTTAAACTAATGTAATCTGTGATGTGATGCTTTCGAGAATTACCTCAAAGCGTACAAATCATCATCGTGCATATTCATATAAATATGCATTACCGATACTGATGTAAATTACGAGTAAACAGTATGAAACAAAGGTCTTACACAAAACGCAATCGATAGTTCTAATATGGGCTGCTACCGTGGTTTACCTTAATGATATATAGAAGGTAGTACCTGTGGTAGTACGTATAGTGTTGTTAAGACAATGTGAAAGGAATGTGTTACAGAATAGTCTACAAAAGCCTACTTCATGTGAAATCCAACGTATCTCAATTCGTCAGACATGATTAGAAAGTAAAACTTAAATCGGAAAACGTACAATGAGTAAAGATGGAGTTATTATACTTACATCTAATGTGTAATTCCTTTTGATTTCTAAAAAGGACTCCTTTGATTTTTTAGCAGCAACAGGGTCAATATTTAAATTTGCACAGAGATTGTCCATCTTCGCGATCCAGTTTTCCTCGCTGTCTTCTAAATTAGACATTGTCGCAATAGTTTCAATAAAATTTAATAAGTAATTGATAACATAAAAATAAACAACCTACTCCTCGTAAACTTGGACCAATTTTGTCAATTTGACAGGTATTTGGCGGGAATAGCAATGTTCCTCCCACGCGCGGCCATTTTGTCTGTGGTTAAGTGTGGTTTAAAAAAAATCTTGTTGCAAAAAGGTTGAACTTAAGCTTAACTACAAAGAAGTCATAATCATAATTAAATAATAAAGAATATTGAACGACTCAATACAGTTTTTTTTATCACAGCTGGGCACCGTTGATCATATAAAATTCGTTCAAATTATAAAGGTAAACAGTACGGATAACAAAGGACAAAATGTAAATTTTGGCGGGCACATTATTTGGAACAAACTTATAAGTTATATTTAACTTATAGGGTTAAAGCACCAATGGGGGACACTTTAAGGATAAATCTTTCACTCTGCAACAAAATTAAATGTATTAATAATTTAGCCAAACATATTATAACGACAAGCAACTTAAGGTACGGCTACAGCTCATGTTTTTCGCAACATTTTCATTAGCACAACGTTGAGCACAACACAACAAAACATGGAAATCACTACATCTCTCAGGTGCTTATTGTAAAATATTTGGCAAGTTACTTTGCGGCGTGTTTTTAGTGAACATGTTGCGAAAAACATATATAACAGTTTTGAAAAAAGTGATTTGTTCATCTGTCGTTGGCCAAACTATAACAACGAGCAACAAGCGCCAGCAAAACATGAGCTATGTACGAAGCTTTATATACTCTGTGTGACTCCTTGATGATGATGATGATGGATGCTGACATGCATGCCATAAAGTATGGAATAGATTTCAAGTCAGGTCCCAGACGAAAAATTGTAATGTCAACAGCAGCTGGCTGGTTCAGTGATTTGACATTGCATTGACGTTTGACGTAAGGCATTGCATTCCTGATTCCTGATTTCAAATTCAAAACAAAAAATTGTTTTGAGTTTTTGATTAAACGTTTCAGTAATAATATTATGTGCAGAATTAAAACAGTTGCATGTTCAATAAACGTTTTTCTTCATTAGGCATTGTATTATTTAATTAATTATTTAACTAAGTGCATAATATATTAGAATGCTTTCTTTTCAACGTTTTTATCACGTCTCCGGCGTCGCCTTCAATCTCAAGAAACAGGGTATAAAACTTTGTAAAATGCTAAGCCCGGGTAAAAAGTACGAATAATAATATTAAAATTTACTAATCGAAATTCAGTGGTTGAAATCAGATTTGAGGTTATGTTTACATTTATGTTTCCAGAAAATCTTGGCACCCAGTTATTATGGCTGAAGACACAATGCCCACTATCAAAAGCCTGGCTAAAAGTCATCACGAGCCTGGGAAACGAGGGATACGAAGATCAGCTATGCTGAACAAAATATTTATGAAACAGATAACGGACTTGATGTCAACTGGTACAATTGCCATGGATATTATTGGAAGAGGCATTGAGGTTTCTAAAGTATGTAGAATACGTTACTTTTTGTTATAAAGCGCTTCATAGATACTATGTAAGGATAGAGGCTGCCTACCCCGGAGCGAAATAGGCGTGAGCGTATGTATGTATGGATTTATGGATAGATACCATGCATAATCCATATATCTGAAGACTTAGCCTTTATTATTATTGTCATGCCCATCGTAACTAATATTGACATGGATGGTAGAAGATTGACATCAGAAAGTAAAGTTAGGGTTTCATATAGTTATGGACTTTTATTTTTATTTTTCAGTTCTATATTTGAATTTACTAATATGTGAATATTTGCGATGCTTAGCCACATTCTCTTACTTGGACAGGATGTAGTTAAAACAGTTTGATGATAGGTATTGAAGTAAACAGTGATGGAGTATTACCACTTCTTATCACAGAATTGGTAATACTCCATGGAAATGGAATCATCAACTCACACAGGCAGAGCTGCAGGCAACAGCTAGCGTAAAAGTATAGGAAAATAAACTCTTATATTCATTAATTGTAAAAGAAAATCCAGAAAACTGCTGAGATGGCCAATGGAAATCTATATAATATAATTTAGATAGGAACAAAACTAAAATGTATTAATAGCCTATCAATTACTTACAATCACTTGCAGGTAAATGTTACCCCAGACTTTCAAACAGTGAATGTATTTTGGGTCTGCAAAGGTAATGCATCTGATGACGAGACTGAACTTGTGCTACAGAAAGCAGCAGGTCCACTTAGACATGAATTATCTACACTAAGAATTATGGGAGAAATACCTTATATTGTCTTTGTTAAAGGTAGGTAAATGAAGATCTGCTCCAATGGGTATAACTTGATGCATTCATTACAATGATCATAAGGGACACAAGATGTTATCCCAATCTATTACAATGCATCTATGTACAAAAAGACATAATAATATATTGTTTTCGTTTGCACTCATTAAGTATTATGCTGGTATTGCCAGTGCTTTGGCAAAAAGGTAGATATGTCTACCTTTAAAAAATATAGTACATATAATTTATTAAGCCTTGTGTCCTTCAACATTGTTATAAGCTTATCATAGTTCCCAACCATCTTAATTTTGAAACTATGCATTAAATAATAAATCAATATTTAACACAAAATACTTTACATATGATAATAAAAATAAACTAAATCAAAGAATATTAAATTTGTCCTGTGTGTGTAGTTCTGAGGATGGTAGTACCATGATTGTGTATCACAAGTCTTATCCAAAAATGAATAATAACATTCACATATTTCAGATAAGCAAGAAGCTCACATAGCGGAGCTAAATAGACGTTTAGCTATAGCAGATTATGGTGAGGACTATGTCACGACTGAGGAAGGACACCTGCTCAAATCTGAATTTGTACTAAACACTAAGTTATCACCTGAAGTTAAGGTACATTTACCTATAATCTTCAGCCTGCTACACTACTACCCCTAGTCAGTTACATTTTTGCTCTAATGAATTCACTCCTTTCTTAGCCATATCATACCACACAATTCATACACTTAAGTACAATTTAATAATAACATTATTAACACTTTTAGGCTAAAATTAAACAAATGGAAGATGAGTTACCAATAGATGAAGAGCCTTTACCAGAAATGACTAATAACGTATTTGGTCTGGACCATTCGAAGATAATGAACAGACTTTTAGCAGCTAGGAAGAAGACCCGTGATGCCTGGGATAACCTGGATACGGACCAGGTCATTTCATATAGATCGCCTGTTAGTATGGCGGTACCTGAACCTTCAGTTAGCACTCAGTCGAAGGAACTAGCCAATTTCTTATTGCAGCGGAAGGTGTGTATCTTTTATAGCTATAGATAGATAGATAGATAGATAGATAGATAGATAATTCTTTATTGTACACCAATAGATTTACAGTAGTACAAGTAGGTAGCATGTTACAGTTCAATGTACAATGGGCGGCCTATGTTACGCTCTTTGCCTATTCTCTCTATAGTTACTACTCTAGTCATCATCAACTTAGCGTTGATCCAGATTGCATCTGAGGTGGCCATCTCGGAGCCGGAAGTAGGTACTTTTATTTATTCAGTGGCCGGACCCCGAGGTCCAGGTTCCGATGGTTGTGATGACAATGTGTTGTGAGCCCGACTGTCGTCGGATGTCCAAACCACAGGTCCAAACTCCGTAAAGCCTCGTATCCTCTAGGTAACATAACGATCAAAAAGTTCTGCAACATTGTGCCCCACGATCTTGCCAGCTGACGCGTGTACGTTACCCCAGCAAGAATGTACCTCGTAGAGTGACATGAGTGGCACGTATAATTAGAGCGTTATAAGCTATACATGTGCGCCGCATAAAAAAATTTGTGCGTGTTGTAGTTTTGGAAAAAAACGGAGAAAATGATTTCTGCTGCGGTAACGTTGTTCCAGCAAGAAAATTCTGAACGAATAATCGGAGAGAGAAATATTATGCATGGGCAGAGAGCTTATATTTGTGCTATGATGTGCGCCGAAAATGAAATTTGTGCCTCTTCAGGTTTTCGAGAAATTGCATTTCTTGCTGGAGTAACGTTTCGCATAATCGTGTATCTCTGAAACCATTCTATGTGCGGCTGTGTAGTAAAAATATACGAGAATCTCTTAATTTGTGCTTATTTCTGGCAGAATTAGATTTTACAAAACATTTATAGTTTTCAAGTATTTTCGCTTTTTTGAAAATAAAATAAACCTTCGCTGCGCCTACATGATAAAACTTATGAGCTCGCTGAAAACTTTATTCGGTCCTCCTTGGCGTGTATAATAACCATAAATGATTTCAAACGCGTGCATTCACTCGTTATTGAATAATATTACTAAAAGCCAAACCGACGGCACCTTAACTTTGAAGTCGCCGCACAAGAAAACGGCCCAAGCTAAGATCTGTGGGTGTAAGCTAATAAATAGAGCGTCTAGTCAATTAACTTATTGCAAAATATCAGCTTGAAATGTTTCGCATTTAAATTGTTATAAATATAATACTAAACGTATAAGCCACGACTGATTATCCGACCAAATTAGAATGACTACAAAAAAGCGACGGAATAGTACAAATTGATGACCTTCTTAACTTTGTTCACGAACTGGTTGTAAAGTGTTGTTCATGAGTACACTTACGTAGAAAATAACTAACTCAAAGAATAAATTTACTATTGAATAATCTGAATGTTAGTTTTTTGACTTTGCACATTACTAAGTACAAGTACATTCAGTATATTTGTTGATTTTAGTCTTATTAAATACTAACTACTTCGTTTTTTTTTTAATACTATTAGTACTACTTAGGTCGCAGACAAGCACATGGCCCACCTGATGGAAAGTGGTAACAATTAATATGCACAAAAATCAATGTGCACTAAAAGTCGAAAATAATTGCGTATTCTACAACTTAATAATCAACTTTTATAGTTTTCCTACTTATCAATATAATATTTTTTAGAGTTCTCTTAAGTAAAATGAAATGAAAAAGATATTTGACTACTTATAAGTAAATCAAATTTTTATTAAATAGATAACGAATTTAATAATTGAACAATAAAAAAATCTGTCTTTTATAAATGAAAAAAAAAAAAATTAGGATAATATAATTAGTTACAATAATTGTTATTTTTGGAGTCGGTATCAGCCAAGGTAGGTTCGTAACTATATACTTACATACATAGTTACAGGTGAGATGTATCTATTCGTGTCGCACGCGTTCCTTGACGACAGTCAGACAGACGAGGCGAACGGTGAGAGCGGCGTCGCGGGGCTGGAGGGGAGCTGCTGGCCGGGACGGGCGCGACACGCCATGCACGCGCCGCTAGCACTGTGATGTGACGACGGACGGTATCGCTTTAACGCGTTAAATGTTGTTAGTTTTGTTTAAATTAGGTAAGTTTTTATTTTGGTTTGGTTCTGCTCAATATGTAACAATAATTTTATACCTACAGACAGTACCCGATTTTGATAAAAAGGTGATTGAACATTTTATTTCAAAAAAATGTCCTCGTATTTAATGTAAGTATAAAAAATCAACATATTCCTGTAAATTGCTGTTGTATTGCAATTTCTTATCTTAATAAGTAGGTGCATACCTTTTGAACAAGCAAAGCGCACCACCGGTTTGATGACCCACCAGCCGCAAACACAAATAGTTAAATCTAACTATTTGTGTTTTCTTATTTTGGGTAATTGACCTGTGATTTGATGTTATAATATAAGAATGAAGATAATAATTTATATATCAAAAATGTGTGTCATTTGATATGGTCATGACTTTAATTTAAAGTATATTTGAATTAGCTTCCAAAACTAAATCACACAGTTGCCAATAAACGTTTGAACGCGACTGTTCGGACAACAGCTTATGATAAAGACGTTAAAAAAGAAGGTCATCGATATGTACTATTCCGTCGCTTTTTGTAGTCATTTTAATTTGGTTGGATAATCCGTCATTGCTCATACGTTTAGTATTATATTTATAACAATTTAAATGCGAAACATTTCAAGCTGATATTTTGCAATAAGTTAATTGACTAGACGCTCTATTTATTAGCTTACACCCACAGATCTTAGCTTGGGCCGTTTTCTTGTGCGGCGACCTCAAAGTTGAGGTGCCGTCGGTTTGGCTTTTAGTAATATTATTCAATAACGAGTGAATGCACGCGTTTGAAATCATTTATGGTTATTATACACGCCAAGGAGGACCGAATAAAGTTTTCAGCGAGCTCATAAGTTTTATCATGTAGGCGCAGCGAAGGTTTATTTTATTTTCAAAAAAGCGAAAATACTTGAAAACTATAAATGTTTTGTAAAATCTAATTCTGCCAGAAATAAGCACAAATTAAGAGATTCTCGTATATGTTTACTACACAGCCGCACATAGAATGGTTTCAGAGATACACGATTATGCGAAACGTTACTCCAGCAAGAAATGCAATTTCTCGAAAACCTGAAGAGGCACAAATTTCATTTTCGGCGCACATCATAGCACAAATATAAGCTCTCTGCCCATGCATAATATTTCTCTCTCCGATTATTCGTTCAGAATTTTCTTGCTGGAACAACGTTACCGCAGCAGAAATCATTTTCTCCGTTTTTTTCCAAAACTACAACACGCACAAATTTTTTTATGCGGCGCACATGTATAGCATATAACGCTCTAATTATACGTGCCACTCATGTCACTCTACGAGGTACTTTCTTGCTGGGGTAACGTACACAGCTGACGCGCGAAATTTTGCGCAGTTTGTTGCTTGTTCGACGATTAATCACATATATATCATCTATGATTAATCATGTGTGGACAGATAACAAAGTTCCGCGTTGCTGTGTTTAGTTGAACAACGTTGTGCAAAAATTTTACTGTGTTGCCTATTGGATACTAGGCGTTTAGGGCCTTTATGCGCAAAATACCAGATTCGCAAAATACCAGATTCTCAAAATACCAGATTCTCAATATACCAGATTCTCAATATACCAGAAGTACACTTAAATGCATAACTTGTACAGGTACTACAGGCAAGAAAAGAGAAGGAACAAAATTGAATGTATTTTATTTAATTGAACCTAATAGCAAAAACAAAATAAAAGTACCTATACAGAAAAACTAAAAGTATCTTTTATACTCGTAAATATACTCCGGGTTCCGGGTGTGACAAGTGAGAAACGGTTTCTTCAAAATCGCGTTATTGTAGCTAAAAGATTTATACAACCGGTAACTGTAATTTTGTTACTCATACAATCAGAAATAATGTTCTGAATTTTTTTGTCTTTTGCCATGTCTTTTGCCCTTCTTTTTTATCTGGACAGTAGAGAGCATTTCTTCTTATTTTAATTCTATTCTTTTGTGCTTCAGATTTCATTTTCTGTATAAACTGAAATAGCGAAGGATTGGTTGGAATTAAGGCGTTAATTCTTCGGTGCCAACCTTCTACAGCATTTAGTTGTTCTATTTTTTTCTCCGTAACAACTAAATTGTGATTTTCTGTATCCATTGGCTATTAAATAGCCTAGAAATTTCGTTATTATCTCATTTTTTAGCGCAATTTCACTTATAGCGAGGTAGGCTTCGGGAATAATAACTGGAGGAAGCAATGCTAATTGTGAGCAAAGATGTGTTATCTCGCGACCTTCTTGGGATTCACTGAAATTCAATTTATGGAATATTTTTATTTTTATTTTTTTATTTATGGAATAATAACAGGAAAACTAATAATAACCTTTATTGGTATAACTTTTGTCTATTCCTACTAATATTATAAAGAGGAAAGATTTGATTGTTTGTGTGTTTGTTTGTTTGAATCGAATACGCTCTGAAACTACTATTGATTTGTAAAATTAAAAACAATTATATTTATTTATTATTTTTCTTTATTGTTATAATTATGTTTACCGCTGGTATAACCCGCGGAGCTGCTAGTAAGTGAATAAAATAATAACAATTTTGTTTTCGAATGTGCGAAATATGCTATAGTGAGAATCTGGTATATTGAGAATCTGGTATTTTGAGAATCTGGTATTTTGCGAATCTGGTATTTTGCGCATAAAGGGTTTAGGGCACCTTCGCGAGAGCTTTATCCGTTGGTCAGCAGCCGCTTGGGTCCCAAATATGTGTGTGCAGCTCCTTCTACGTATACCTAGTAGCTATTTATCGTTATTTATAATATAGTCTTAGGAAAGTAATCGTAAAAGTTTACGTTCTATGAATTCTATGTTTTGATACTCTGTTGCTCTATTTACTCCATGTAAAACAGGCGGTATATATAGATACAATTCCTTTCTCTTATCATGCGCCAATATCCATATCCATACTTCCATACTAATATTATAAATGCGAAAGTAACTCTGTCTGTCTGTCTGTCTGTTACGCTTTCACGCCTAAACTATTGAACCGATTTGAATGAAATTTGGTAAATTGCCCGCGGCTCCGCCCGCGTGGATGTCGGTTATCGCGACCAAACATAACCTATGTCCTTTCTCAAGGTCTAATCTGCTCCTATACCAAATTTCATCAAAATCGGTTCAGCGGTTTAGGCTTGAAAGCGTAACAGACAGACAGACAGACAGACAGAGTTACTTTCGCATTTATAATATTAGTATGGAGTATGGATATGAATTTATCAGGACTACCCATCATTTCCGTAATGTCGGTAGTTCAATATTTTGATAAATTGATTATTTAAGTAGGTAGGTATACTGTTGGGCATTTCAGCAGCAATTTCAAACGTCGGGATTAATGTAAAAAAAAAAATAATAGGTATTTAAGCTTGATCGTTCATATTACCTACTATTAGAGTTTTCAGAATATTTATCAACCTAAAAGGTATGTACTCAATACAATACAGAGTATCCGATATTTCGGCGCTGCGCTGTTGCAAGCACCATAATCACGGAGAGGAACTGAAGTACTGGCGGTAAACAGTGAAAAAGTTTTTAGGAGTAAATATATTGATCTACCCTCCTTCGAGTTCTCTTGCTACGCGTATGAACACTACCACTGGTTTCACTCTCACTGTAAACTCGAACTGGAATTCGATCTCGATCACGTTCACGACACGACACACTCTGTATCAACTCGCGATTTTGTTTTGGCTTAGTCCCTGTTCACCGGTTGCAGGTTTATAAGTGCCCGGTTAATGGCAATAGGCTCGCCACCTATTACATTGGGACGGCGAAATGTGGGTGCTAGCACCTCTGCCTAATCCTTCAGGGATATAGGCGTGAGTTTATGTTATGTATAAAAAAATAACATTATTTAAAGCGCTACATACGGGTAGAATCTCTTAAAATAATTTTATTTCATTGTGTAGGTATTCAGGTAAACTTCCTAAAATATTATTTCGTATTTTAAGTAAAGTTATGAGAAACTTAACTTTCATATTGTTTTTTTTTTAAGATTCTCAATAAGAAGTTAGCAAATCGAACTAAGGATACTCGTGATGATTTCCAACTTGTGTCATCACCAGACGACGAGCTGGATTATAACCCTGATGAGTATTACTACGAAGATGTGGACGAGGAAGAAGAAGAGGATGAGTATCAGGAAGATCAGGAATTCGAGGGAGTTGAAGATTTGGACGTGACGAAACCAAAGGAATAGATCTAGTTAAATAGTTTAGTTATTATTTTAATTATTTTAATTCTAATAAAGTTTTTGTTAGCACATGATACTTTTATTTTTAAGACTTTTAGCATATTTTATAAAGCCTACTAAAATTATTTTTCTTAAAAATAAGTAGTGTAACTCTTTCCGTTACATATACTTATTTTTAACCGACTTCTAAACAAGGAAGAGGTTCTCAATTCGGATGTTTATATATTTTACAACACACCTGCTCATAAAATTGATATTATTTGCCGCAATAAGGCACGTAATGACACCTCACCTATTTATCAAACTGTGACCTTTTCATTGCTATTATTCACAAGTGAGTTATAGATTATTTTTTAAATTATATAGGTTAATTTTAGGCCTTAAAGTAATGAGCAGTTTTCCAGTAGGTATATTAATCAGTTGGTTTTTAAATCATCAAGAGATGGCGCTAGCATAGCTTTTGGTAATTTTAATGTACTCTGTGGTTTGTTGCTTAATTCTTTTCGCGTCAGTCTGTAATTTAAAATAATAATATTATATTTAAAATAATTTCATCAGAAAACATGTCAAAACATTTATGTAAAGTAAATCATTACAAACCGAAGAACATTTTTTCCATAAATTAGTTACCAAAAGTGCCGGCTGCGCCATCTAGCTTGTCTTTAGGAACGCTATAAGTACATACAGGAAAACTGCTCATTCAGTTAAAGTTTAAATTTAAATGGCTTTTTGTAGAGTGAATGAAAGAGTGTAATGAAACTCTTTTCATTTAATTTTGAACTTTGAAGGTATAGCAATAAAGTCTAAAATTTAATGCAATATTTTGCAGTATCTGTTAGTCCAGTCATTTGGTATTTTTACCTGGAAAGTTTTCCGGGAGTTTTGAAAATTGGCAATTTTATAGATTTTGATATGCTCTTTCCAAATTTGAACTTTGCCACCTCGTATGTTTGCCGCTCGCACCGCCATTTTGAAAAAATGGCGCCCAAAACCAGTTTTTTGATAATAACTCCTTTCCGACGCATTTTACAGGAAAACATATTTCCACAAAATAAAAGTAGAGAAAATTTCCTACAATTTATGTCAAACTTTTTCTTCCCTAAAGGCAATAGTTTCGGCGTACGAGCGCCGTAAACCATTATACATCCACACCAACGTGTAATATTTACTTTAAACTGCTCATACTGTGATATACAAAGGTTAAATATTGTTCCATAGAATGAAAACCTAGCTAACTATAGTCTGTCATGTCTGCGCAGGTATAAAGGAATGCGTCCCTTCTGTGTCAGGCCCCTTCTTACCCTTCTAAGAAGTCAGCTGACCTCAATAGAAATATTTAGTCTGAGTCATCAGTACACGTTTATCATTATACAGTGTGAATTAGGATTAGGCCTACTGGGGATACCACGATAAAAAAAGCGCGCCGATTTCACTACCTCATGGTGGTGTGGAAATGAGTATTTCTGCCGAAACGTGTATTTAATTACACTTTACGGCGCTCCTACGCCGAAACTATTATATTTAGGGAAAAAAAGATTATGACAAATTGTAGGAAATTTTCTCTACTTTTATTTTGTGGAAATAAGTTTTCCTGTAAAATGCGTAGGAAAGGAGTTATTATCAAAAAACTGGTTTTGGGCGCCATTTTTTCAAAATGGCGGCGCGAGCGGCAAACATACGAGGTGGCAAAGTTCAAATTTGGAAAGAGCATATCAAAATCTATAAAATTGCCAATTTTCAAAACTCCCGGAAAACTTTCCAGGTAATGTTCTAGGTTTTCGCCCAAATGACTGGACTATGTGGTGTGACAGTGGTTTTAGTTTAGCAGAATCGAGGTCCGGGCCGTAGGTACCTACTGACTGACATAGAGATGTTCGTTTGGCGACCGGGACCGACGACGGCGGCGACGGCTTAACGGCAGCCGTGGTACTAGTGGCGGATCCAGGGGGGGGGGGTCGTGGGGGTCATGACCCCCCCCTGGGCGGGTCACCTACTAAAAAATATCCCAATGTCACTGATAAATTTTAAAAAATACCACGCATAAGAAGACTGTCTCTTTGTACCTAATAGTATTATAATTTTATGAGGCACCAAACATCAGTATAAATATTTTTCGCACGATTGAAAATTTCAATTTATCGTGCAGCGCAGCCGATCAACCAATGGACTCGAATAGTTTTCGGACCTGACCTTCGCTATGTTAAAGAAATAAGCGCGAATGACTAACCAGGCCGGCAGTCGAAGGTCTGGAGCTGACAGCCATGAGGTCCTTTTTCGATTCGGGCAACAATTTGACTTGGGCTCAGCTTCAAAGGCCCCGTATTTATGTTACTGTTTGCTTACAAAAACTTTTTGTGAACTTGGAAGAAGCCTTACTTTCTGGATCCGACGTAGGTAGTCACCAAAGCACCCGTGCCCGGTAATAACCTGCGTCAGCCGGTACGAGAGGCAGCCGTGTGGCCTCTCTAGCCACTCCCCCATAGGATGGGGTGGGCCTTACTACCGCTATTACCGCGGGCCCAGTGGTTGTGGCCAGTGGCCATCTTCTGCTGCGGATGACGCAGCTGGCTCATATGCCTGGTCCTTTTTTTTATCGTGCGAATAATTCCCGCGGATACCTCCCCCGCCGGAGCCGGAGGAGGAGGTTATGTCGGACTCGAACCGATTAAAACGTACGCCGTCTGTGGGCCGTCAGTTGCCGGAGGTGAGATTGTCGTAGCCATATCCCTCGCACCCCGGCCGACCCAGGGCCATATCTCTCGATCTGGTACTCTTCAGGTGTAGGAACCATAGAGTCCCCAGCTCGCTCCCAGGTACGGGGAGGCACGCAATGGGCGCCGCCGCGGCCTGCTTCTGCTAGGGTGACAGGCGGCTCCACCCGTCACCCCCAGGTCCGCGCTCATGGGGGACGGAGGTCATTCTGCGACCTCCGACGCCCGAGTTGCCACCGCTCGTCGCGGGCCGCGCGGTTTGCGATTCTCCTTCGCTCCTCGCGGGCCGCAAGGTCTGCGATTCTCCTTCGCTCCCGCTCCGCCGCCTACTTCACGAGCATTAGAAGGATGCGCCGGCGGCCCACGCATTCATCGCTGCGAGCAAAGTGGCGAGCGTGAGAGCTCTCACTCCCAGATGCCTTGCCTTACATCTGCACATTCTACGACGTCAAGCCAGCACTTTTTGGGGCTACCCCTCCCACAGGGGCCCGCCCGGGGTGCCATTGCCAGACATTTGGCATCCACCTAGCCTGGTGGTTGCCGCAAAAGTTGCTGTTCGCATAGGCGATGACTTGGTCGAGCGCACGGACCAGGTTAAGTACCTGGGGGGCGCGCCGTAATATCGGCGCCGTAAATGCTTACAGTGATGGCGTAAAACCGTAAGCTCGCGGCTGCCACCGCCTCCAACTGAGAGCAAGTAATGCTCGAGAAGGAGGCGGGGGAACGGGTCTGGAGAGGATTCAGTTGTTTCCCATTCCGCATAATACACAATGCGCGAAGGACTCGGGCGACGTAGGTCACTCAACATCTCCATTATCGTATCAATATCTCCATATCGGTCCCCATTAGCACGGGCCTGGAAATGACAGGGGGAACCGCCTGACACTCTAGAAGAAGCAGGCCGCGTTGGCGGCGCGATGCTCGCCTCCCCCTTTCATGATTATCGTACATATTTTCCTGATTGCTTCCGAATCCGAGGTGACCTCGGAGCTCAGGGGCCGCCTTCCGTCACTTCCTCCTCCACTTCGCACGACGTTGGGCGTCCATGGCGGTGAGATGAGACCATTTGCACGCATGTCACCCTTCACGACTTCAAGCCAGGACTTCTTGGGCCTATCCTTTCCACCTGGTCCCGGTGGCTGTGCTACTGCCAGCCATTTGTTATGTGGCTCCTTCTGAATTCGCCGCAGCTAACTTCCGAAACATCCATATCCGGTGATCATCTGCGTCAACCGCTACGAGAGTTTCCCATTGAAGCCTTTCTAGCCAGTTCTCCTTGATGGGTGATAGTTAGCTGCGGCTAGCTAGTTAACCGTGATAGTGGTGGTAAGAAATACCACCACTATCACGGCGTGCCCTGCGCTTGGTTGTCCAAGTCGTAGTTTCAACTCCACCATGTCCCGATAAAGCTGGGACTTCGTAGCCTCGATTTCTCGCCTTTTGATACGGATTTAGTACCGAAGGTGCTCTGACATCTTTTTTCGCCATAGAGTCTCCTGCAGGAGTCCTCCAGCCCCTTAAGCCAGAGTGCCAGCTGCGTCCTTCAACTTGGGGACCAGCAGCTTAACCGGGTTCTGGATTGTATTTAACAACAGTCGTTCAAGGTATCTTACTTTACTCCTCTCACCTCATTCCTCCTCCATTATTTCGTCATGAATTTCATACACATTATTTTCATTGTATTATTCAATGACATTTTATTGGGAGACTAGACACCCCCCTCCCCCCGAAACTATGTCTCGGCTACACCATGACCCCCCCCTGAATTGAAAGCTGGATCCGCCCCTGCGTGGTAGAGGTATTTAATTTTAAACTCTAATACATATATTAAAAAATCCAGCTTCACGGCTTTTAAAAATTTAACCACCAATGAGCTATGCCTATCTTCTTCATCCTAGCGTTAATTCCCAGTCGCATCCGAAGCTTTTCAGCTCGGAGTCTGGGGTCCGCCTTGGCTAGACTTCGATATTTGCAGTGAAGCGATTGCCATCTGACCTCTGCAACCTAATGATGGTAACATTAGGCGATATCGAAGCTTTGCAGCAGTAGGTATTGTATTCTCTTTGCTTTGCAGCTAGACCGTTGTTTTTGACTTTTTAGGGCTCCAACTACCCGTAACGACTGTCATAGATCTTCATATATTATGGCAACCGGGACCGACGGCTTTACGTGCTCTTCGAGGCATGACCAGACCAATGCAAATAGTCATATTTCTTGCACACAAATATTGGCACTGAGCGGAGATCGAACCCGCGCCTCCTGCGTAGCGGCCGCGTTCACTACCGCTACGCCACGGAGGCTGTCACCACTGAGCTATGGTATACCGCCGTTTGCCCGAATTTTATTTACCCTAATATCATTTGCCATAATAGTCAACAGCCATAATATTAACAGACATAATATTCATTTGCCCTACTCTTATTTGCTATATTAATCACGTGCTAGAATCTTTGTTTCCCATAAAGTCACTTACCATAACATCATTTGTCAGAATCATTGTAAGCCCTAATTATCACATGCCATAATTATCACATGCCCTAACTATCACATGCCATAATTTTCACATGCCATAATTATCACATGCCATAATTATCATAAGCCATAACATCAACTGCCATCGACATTGTGTAACAGTGACAGTGTGTAACGGTTATATCAGGTAAAACTGGATGCAATCGGGACTTTAGGGCACCGCGACTCGGATAGGTTAGGTTAGAAGGGGATGGCGGGGTCGTTTGAGCGAGCGAAGCGAGCGAATAGACCCCGCTATCCCCTTCGTGGTTATTTTTTTATAAACCACCCAGAAGTAGTTTGGTTAGGTGCCATTAGAGTTAGGTTAGAACTGTGACCATTAACCCATCCACCCATCTCACCCATCGACATCGACAGCCAGAAAGAGCAAGAAGAAAATATTATGTCTAATAATCATTATGGCGTTTAAATATTATGTCTAATAATCATTATGGCGTTTAAATATTATGTCTAATAATTATTATGGCAAATAAAAATATGTAAAACAATACGTATGGCACTCGTATGTTATGGTATCTAAGTTTCGGGCAATTAAAAGTATGTCATATGTCTTTTAGGTCAAACAAAACATTCGGGCAAATGAAATTCGGGTAAATGAAATTCGGGAATATGATGATTATGGCATATAATCTTCGGTTAAACAATAGACAACCCTGAGCTATGCCTAATGTTTAAAAATGATATATAAGTAGGTAGGTAGGTACCTAGTTGTTTTTACAACTGATATCTAACATTGTATTGTATTGTAATATCGAATGTGTATATTTTCATCGTCGAAGGTCGCGCCGATAAAATTAACAGCCTCTTATTTATCACGTAAACAATGCGTTTATAACCATTTCATTTCAATAAAACAAAAGCGTGCAGTGGTTCAGAAAGTATTATCGTGCAATTATTATCCCATACATAGGTATATAGGTATAATGTATGTAGGTACATATGTGACTGGAGTAAACAATGGAAATATTAAGTTTAGTATGTAATATACCTACCAGCTTCATCTACCTTCTTTAATTCAACAGGTTGCCTTTGTATTCTTATAAAGCGAAGTAGGTAGGTATCTACGTGTGGATATCTGAACATTAGATAAAATATGTATAAACTTACTTAACTAAGTACATATTGCTAAGTTAAGATAAGTGAAATACAGTGTTGCTATTATTCGCTACACATTGTATTCCTCGTGGTCGCTCAATAGCTCTGTCTGACACATGCACCTTCAGTAGTCATAAATTATACTATCGATCCCGTTGCCAAGTCACGTTCAGGGTGACTACAATTTACGGTTTAAGTTCGGGAATTAGGCATATTTTTGTGACTACACGGCGTCTACAAACTAATAATACTAAGGTAGGTACAGCTTTTTATATCGACCTCTATGCAATAAAGTTAATCCAGGTCCTGTGTAGTGTAATATCGGGCGGGGTGCTCGGCGCGGGGCAGAAACCGGCTGGCGCGGTGGCCACCTGTTCGCCGCTCGGTGGCGCGCGTGTGCCCCCCTCGCCGCCCGCACTCCGCGCCCCGCGTCTCCCCCGGCACCCTCTCGACTCTCGACGTCGCGTTGCGCGCGCTTCTCCCTTCTCCGACTCATTCGTTTCGCGACGCGTCGTCTCACCGGCCGGCTTTCGTTGCATTACATTCGCCCGGGCTCATTCCCATCGCGTCCGCTAACCGCACCGCTCCGATCGCAGCACTTAGCTCGTAGTTAAATCAAAAATCTCATTAACCATGACGGAAAGTACAGAAACCCCTGCTGCAGCAGCGCCAGAAAAGACTCCCACTGAAAATGGTGCCACTGATACTCCACCTGAGGAGACCCCTGAGAAGGCTACTGAGGAGAAGGAAAAGGCGGAGACTCCTCCACCGAAGGAGATGCGCGCTGTAGTCCTTACCGGCTTCGGAGGTTTGAAGACTGTCAAGATCCTGAAGAAACCCGAACCAACCGTCGGGGAAGGCGAAGTCCTCATTCGTGTAAAAGCATGGTAAGTCCTACTTAATTTAAAGTAGCTAGATAGATTAATTTTAACATTTTTTTTACAAATGTTGCGTTTGATTGTTTTCGATTCGATTCCGGGCCAAACAATAGTCGTTTGAAAGACTCATAAGTTGCAATACAATTATTACCTTGAAGTACATTGTAATAATTTTATTATAGCTACATTATTAATATTAATAATATGAATAAGCAATTTGTACCCTCATATTTCAAATGTCAAATACCTAGCTGATGATGTTTTTTTGGTACACAGCATCGAGTAGTAGTATGTACCCACTTCTCATTGCATGTAAGGACAAGTCCCGTTTATATAGCATCTCGAGTCTGGCTGCCTCATTAACATCTGCCTCCGCCGGGATACACGGCTGGCTCATGCACCCGTCCGATTGAAATTTCTGCACGCACACGGCCATCCACTACCGATCGTGTGACGCGCCCTAAAGCGGATTTACACTTCGTCGAGCGCCCACCGTGCGCAGTCTATAATATTCCGGCGACAATCTATAGAGACACTATGCTTAAGCCTCTATTTAACTTCTCTCCAAGTTAATGTACAATGTTTACGTAGTCGTGTTCTTTCGTTCGATTTCGCTAGTTGATTACTTATTCAACAGGCTATGGAAATTTGTTTTCAATCGGGACTGGAATAACTGCATGCCTGAACAACTGTGCCTACCGGAGCGCGTCGCTGCGTGGACGCTGCGTGGTCGGTTGTTACAAATTAATGTTATTTTGTCATATGAAGCTACTGCGAGTCGAGTTCGTGCGAAAGGGAGTTGAGCGCCTACTGACATTGTTCTTTGTTCGTTTTTATCGCTTCAGTGCTTCAGATAATGCAGCGAAGAGTGGCGTCAACTGCTGACAGTCGCTAGCTACTTACTGCAAGGACATACAAGTTATCTGCCACTTTTCTCGTTGCCATTATCTGAATTAGTCAGCAACTTAACAAAGGACACGTGTCGTACTGCTCAAAGTGTCAATTTAAGGCCAGAAGCTAACGGCTTATAGTTCCAGAATTAATGAGTATATATCAAATTAACGAATAGATCAGGCTCACTAAATTTTAAAAGGTATATTTACCTTTATTTAAAATTATTGGGTGTGAAAATGCAACACCTACAAACCAAAAAATTGCAGTTGAATTTTCAGAAAATCTAATGAGAAGGTATGAGGTGTGTAGATGAGTCGCGAGGTACAAGGACTGAGGCACAGGCCACATCCCTGCTATGCTAAATATAGCGCGCTTATCGTCGACTTACTGTATGTAAATGACCGCGACATACCCGACGCCATCTGCTGCAAAAATATTAACTGACTGGTTGAGTTCCGACCATCGACTGGCACCAGTAAGTTAGCTCACTAGTTTTGAACTACAAAAACAGGGGAGTGCCGCCTACACAGGCAAATAAAACGACCTACCTATAAAGTATGCGATGCTGGACTGGTTTCGGTTTTATAACGCTTACACCTCACAAATTGTCTTTCAGTATTATGAAGCTCTGAAATAACTATAAATCCGTCTCACATACTAACAATAATTACCTGAAATAATCCTTAGTAGAATTTGAATAGACAAAGATGTAGTTTAATTTTAAGTAGAATCCGTTTGCTATGGTGTTTCAAAAACACGTGCACCACCCCTGTAGGTTTACTTAATACAGTTAAACAGTTAAATTATATATATGTTTTTGATATACATAATACGTACAGTAAGTAGTGAAATCATAAAATAGTCAAATAAATCGCGATAGAATCCGTTGAAAATATTTTTATTCAAGGTATTAATTATACGTTAAAACACGATTTCTCTAAGTTTTACTGCTGTTTTATTAGTTATTCGGTTCATATTTGGTAACTAGACTAACTGTCGAAATTGAAAAAAGTTTCATCGGACATTTGGAAATCATAACGATGCCTTTTATAGTAATAGCATTAGTAAACACCTAATAAATCATTGTTCGAATTAGGTTAAATTAGGAAACCGTAGGTACCACTTGATTTCCTAAAATCTGAAAATATTTGAAAAATAAATCCAAATATGAAATATGATATTTCGGAAAAACAAACGAATCTAAACCTGTCATTTGGATAAAAATATCATTAAGATGGATATTGTGGATTGATTTAAGTTAATTCCAAATGCTATAAAGTTATTTGATACCATGAAATAAAACCTTTGAAAGACGCATGGTTTTTCAAAACTCTTGTTTTTTCATTCTTAATACGAACTCGTAGTTGCTCCATATGTGAAGTGCCTTGGAGGTATCATTTGAGACATCATGGCCTATTAAATTCTCGTTACATAATATTATGTAGTGTCTAATGTTGGTGTTAGAGTCACGTACTCTGTAGTTTGTAGGGCCACCATCATGTAAGGTCGATTGAGATATTACTTAAACACTCCTAAGGTTAAGTAATAATAAATATTGACTAAAGTATTTATGACTACTAAACATAGTCTCGGTAAATAGGTTTCATAGAAAGTATTTCTGCTCACAGCTAACGTTCATTAACATGTAAGTTTAATTAGGACTTAATATCTGTGTTAATATGGCTTTGTGCCATCAAGCTTGCAATAATTTTAAGGGCCATTTTAGGTTTTTCTTTTTCGATGAAAATAGTTTTAAGCACAAGATACCTTCGAAGATAAAGATATAAAAATGCTGTCATAAGCAAGACAATAATTTTGTACGACTGCATTTCTAAATAAGAAGTTGAGTGAAAATGCATCAATTTAGCGACCACAATAAAGGTAATATCCATTTTGATTGGAAAAGTGTTTTGAATTTGAATAGTTAGCACCTTAGCACGTACTAATTGCTATAAAATATTTCATTAATATATGACTTATTTTATCAGTTTTACCATATTAGTTTGTGCTTCTCTCTGTATTAAATTAATTTTACAATTAATTATACCTTGACATTGTTACAAAAATAATCATTACAAGATTCTAATTTAATATCATCTTATTGTATTTCATTGTAATTCTAAACTCTTGACATATTTCTTACTTAGATGCAATATGCAATGTGTTGGTTGCGTATTTATAGTACTCAAGTTGATATTGTTGGAAGTTATAATGTAGCTTCTACCAATACTTCTATTTTCTGCTTTATAATAAGTTTTATTATCTCAGCTGCAAAGCTTCGATATCGCCTAATGTTAACATTGGGTCGTGGAGGGCAGATGGCAATCGCTTCACGGAAAATATCGAGGTCTAGCCAAATCTGTAGCTATGACTGGTAAAAGCGGACCCCAGACTCCGAGCTGAAAGCTTCGGATGCGACTGGGAATTAACGCTAGGAGGAAGAAGAATAAGTTTTATTATCTCTATAGTATTTTAATGTACTTAGTCATTTCAATTTCAAATTATTCACTATCTTATCTGAAGTAACACCGAAATATTAATATATTCCAATTTCTCGAAATTTGAGTCACCGCAGTCTATTTGGTATCAAAACACAGGATGATAATCAACGTATAATGATGTAATTATACGTAACAACTTATACCACGAAAACCAACGCTTAAACGTATTGCTCGGTGCCTACAAGGATCGCTTTCTTGCAGATGCCTGCCGCCTCCTTTCGGCTAATGTTTTGTAAGACTTCACTAAGGGATCAGACCAATGAATAACGCATCATTATTTTCAATTAGGTCAAGTCAGTGTCAGTAAGAGATGTCTTCCGAGAACAATGGCTACACTCACGCCTCGTATAAGTGGCTTTCTTTTTTAATATAGAGAGTGCTTAATCGTATGTAGAGATGATGGGAAATGCGGTGGCCAGTTTTTTATTTTTTGTTTCGACCATATGTGTTTGAGGCGTCTGGCCTACATTATTTTGTACACGAGTTTATATTAGAGACATGGGTATCGTAAATATCATGGATGCCAGCGTATACTTATGACTACGTGATTGTGGTACTTTTTGTATCGAAAGTGCGTGTTAATTGCTTACATCCTTTCCTTTGTTGGTGTATCAATTTAAAGCCTAAAAATAACGTCTGCCCCTCGAGTACAGAGACCGGGCTCTATGGTATAAAGTGCAGTATTGTGCATTTTAATGGGCCCCGAAGCCACATAAGATGGGAGAGATGAATTTGTTTATTACCCTCTTCCTTATTGAGAGCGTCTGCGTAAGATAGCTCTCTTCCTATGAGTCACGAGAAAGTTATGTTCTTGAGCTAACTCGATTCAAATAACTCGCTGTACCTGACTGCAAACGTGTGGGTGGAATCGTTGCAAATCCGTACCGAACTGGACCCTCGGCCTCGGTACTAGCGTGTATATGATAGCCCACCACATGTACTCACTGAACACCCACCCCAGACGTCTGCCTTCTTGTTAAGCTTTTTATATATAAATCTATAGGTATGCTTATACCTCAAGCATACCTATAGATTTATATATAAAAAGCTTAGCATATGATTTATTATTATTTTCACGCTAATTGTCGACAATTGAAAGCAGGATAGGGGTATATTGTGTTCGTTTATAAAGTTGTTCAATCATTATTGGTTACAATTATATAGATTAACTATTTATAGCCCCTATTTTATTGGGATTTCAATCATTTCATAAAACGAATCAACCTTTTATATTGCCTGCATTCCTACTTTTTTGTAATCTTTACAAAAGTATATATTTACATAATTACATGTCAAATAAAGATTACTAGTGTTATAATAATAACAATGCCTATTATTATATTCGTATATTTATAATAACATGTTATCGTTGGCGTGACCTGAGGGATAGGCGGTCATACATCAATCAAACATGATGAGAGACAGCGCTTCTACACGTGCAGGCTTAAATCAGCTATGAGATTTACTTCTCGATTTTTTTTAAAAAGTTAGTTCATTATTTTAATAGTAATAATTACTAATTAGCGTATATGAGTAGAAGCGATGCGTCACGACCTTATTCCCGTATACTTGCATTGCATGCAGTTAACATAAACAGATGAGTCAGTTCAAGTTAGGCTATCGCAACTGACTCACTAACAACATAAATATAGGGCCAACAACAATACCGGTATGCCCTTCAATTAGGGTACTCCATTCAACTAACTCCTATTGATAACTCTGTAAGGTTTTTTTTTACCAAAATAGTGTGTATCTGTAATTAATTTAAGTAAGATTATATTACTGGTATCTATTCAAAATGTAGGTCTTTATATTATGCCAATTAATAAAATCATTAATTTAGGTAATTATGTAATGAGTGTTAAAAAGTATGTATTGAGTATTAGTCAATCAAATCATAATTACAAAAACTCGCAGTAAATTATCGGAAGCTGCAACATACATATTAGGATTGTTTCTATAAAATCCTTCGTTGGACAGCAGATGCGGTAGGCGGGTTCGCGTCGTCCCAGCCGCCGCCGCCGCCCGCGGGCACATTGTTCGCGGAGTCAACGAACTTACGAAAATTCTCCTTCGCTTATTGTGCCCATAATCGAATCAAGTCGCTACTGTATATGGTAGTACATGTCGCATACTTTCATTTTTTGACAAATAAAATGCTCACGACAACATAAAACTTCCAGTATTATACATTCGGAACACTTCACTGAAAGCAGCAATCTTTATGAATGTCTTATTGAATCTTAATTTACCGTCAATGCTACCAAGAACACAGTTTAAAAAGGACTCTGCCAAGACTATCATCAAGAAATGGCACGCATCGCGTTATCATGAAAGGGTAATAGGCTGTTTTATTTTCGTTCATTCGATATAAGTACATATTTGCTTTCTAACGATACTAACAGATATTGCTTATGGTCTCGAAGGCTAAGTAAATTAGATTGGAAAATCCCGTGACTCGATCCTTCTATGAAAAAGGGGTGTGGTTGCGTTTTACCCGGGTGTCAGCGAGGTGGTGTTGCTCGCTTGCTGAGGGGTAGGCACTAGAGTTGGCGGGGGTGAGGGTTGCGAGTGCCCATGTAATGTCTGGCGAGGAATGGGGCAGGGGGCACGGGGCGAGCGCCGGATCAATACGGCGCGTCCCCTACCCGCGCCATGCTGCGCGACCAATCTCCGCAGGCCCTACGTCTTTCGACGCCAATGCTTGTTTTTTTATAGCTGCCATTAACCATGCTCTTCGATAAATGAATAAAAGCATGTGTTGGTATTTTTTTCCAGCTGCGACTAGCGGTAGTGGTGTTTTTATTTTGTCTTATTGGTCGAGTGGTCTAACTGTTATATCTCAGTTCCAATTTATTGGATTGAAGCGGTATCGTAACATGTATTTTTTGCTGAATTAAAGTTTCATTTCTCACATGAAAAAGTTAATCTAATTGTTTGCAAACCTGTTTTGAGCTTTATGTAGCGCATGCAAATCACGTGGATCTGGTCTGATCTCTGATCAAAGTGTCTGGGACCTGGATGGGCTGCAAAATAAAATGATGAACAAATATTTCAATCATTCAATATTTAACTGTTTAGTAGATTTAATATGATAAATGGTATAGGTACAAAAAATATCCTGAAAATATCCGACAACATACTTTCCCTACTCGAGATTTCAAATTATTTTTATTTTACTTTTATTTACGTGAGAGTGTAGTAGAGTATGTTTTTTTATATATATGTCATTGAATCTATTAGACATTAATATATTGTTACAAAGGATATGACTCCCGAGTACTTTAAGCTCCCGAGTGAGTGGTGGGTATATCCACAGTTAACTGCTCAAAGCTACTGGACTGTTGCGGGTATATCGCAGTATCGCAGACGTGTTTAGAGTATAAATTCCTTCAGCTGAGTTGCAGATCTATATTTAGTTAGGTAGAAGAAAGGGCACCCTCCTCCTGAACCAACACACGCCTTAATATGCTTCAACGTTCCGACAATCCGACACCTTTTTTGCTTGCTAACATTTGGGTCGCGGGTCGGCCACTATATGATATTCCGTTTATTACTCTGCGTCTCATATGCTGTTGTGTGTAGATGACTTTTTTGCCCGCATGTGTTCCATATGAGGGTCTGTTACATTGATTTCGGATATTATGGCTTTGTTAAAAGTTTTACGGTTGTTGTAATGTAATGTCCTGGGAGTTTTTGGGAAGTTTCTTAGTCGTGTTATTAGTGTTCTTTTGGTTTAGTCATCATCATCGGTATGAAAGTGTTAATCTTTAACTCTGTCATGTAGATAGTGTCCTATCTTAATGATGTAGGTACCTAAATGTTAGCAGGAATTCGTCTAGCAAGTCATACCGATTGTGTCACTGGATCTATTAACTTTAATAATGTCGAGATTAGGCGCGGATATCAGCCATACTCCATAAATCTGAAGCTTTTGACTATCTTACATTTTGAATAGCAGGCTGTTTTTGCTTGTGATATCTTGGTAAAATATCTTTTTCATCCCACCATCTCGGAAAGACTATTTTTGCTCTTCGATAACTGAGCGTAAAAGTCGTTTTTATCCTCTAGAGAGGTAAAGTAAATTTGAATTTAGAACATCGTGTGTAATAGGTTTGTGGACTCAAAACATCATTAAACCTATTTACTTCTACCTCTATGGTGCCGAATTTATCATACAACTTTTTTTTAATTCATGAAAAACTCAGACTCGTAACCTCCTTGGTGTACTTTTTTTTTAATTTGCTTTGCGCGCATCAATTTTTTTCACGTCATATTGTTGACATTGTTGTTGAATTTTTATTTTGTTGTATTTTATTACTAGTATTAATACACATATTATACAGCCTCCATGGCGTAGTGGTATTGAACGCGGCCGCTACGCAGGAGGCACGGGTTCGATCCCCGCTCAGTGCAAATATTTTTTATGCATGAAAATGGGTATTTGCATTGGTCTGGTCGTGCCTTGGAGAGCACGTTAAGCCGTCGGTCACGGATGCCATACGAACATCTATGGCAGTCGTTACGGGTAGTTGGAGCCCTAAAAAGTTCAACAACAACGGTCTGGCTGCAATGCTTCGATATCGCCTAATGTCATCATTGGGTTGTGGAGGTCAGATGGCAGTCGCTTCACGGCAAATATCGAGGTCCAGCCAAATCCGCAGTTAAGACTGGTAAAGCGGACCCCGGACTCCGAGGTGAAAGCTTCGGATGCTGACTGGGAATTAACGCTAGGAAGGAGAAGCATTTCATTATTTCCTCGTGAAAAGTTACGTGTTGCACTCGAGTGCAAAGATTTTTCACCTTGTGCTCTTTTGATTCCCTCGCTAACGCTCAAGATTCTAATTTGTGAATCACTCGCTACGCTCGTGATTCAAATTTAGAATCTTTCGCTTGCTCGGTCATCAAAAATGAGCACGCGGTTAAAAAGCAACTTTGCACTCTTGTATAACAAATAACTATTATTGTGTAGACTGTGGACTGTGCTACCTACCGAGGTATTTACCTATATAAAAATCGTACTAAACACGATTAGTCACAAGACTCAAGTAAATTTTTGTTATTTGACCATAATGTTATCATTTATTTGCCTTCTTTATCGCCCTTGAAGCAGATAACGGACCTCACGATTGTTTTCTTACTAAAAAAACTCCACATTTTTTTATTCCGATATCTACAAGAGAATGTGTATTGTAGTCAAATATGAAGATACGAGTGGTAGATGACTTAGTATGATTCATTTTATGTGAGAGATGAGTCGGGCCAGAGAAGTTATGTCATCAAAAATGCAATAAGAGTGTAAATATAACAATCTTACAAAGAAGTGAAGGCATACTTTTGTTCATGTAAAGGCTCATTCACACGAGGAGAGTTTCTCGCCTGCAAGATATGATTATCGAAAGGACAGAAAAAAAGTGGCCTCATCTAAAAAATCGCAGAAACGGCTATTGTTTTTGCGATTTTTAGATGAGGCTCGCTTGTCCACGCCTGGCGATATTTGCCTCGCAATTGAATTTTGGTAATGTCATGTCCGTCTAAACAAAATTTTCAAGCAATCGTATTTTGACATAGGCGAATTATGCCACTTGCGAATCTCGTATGATATAATCGTAGGCGAGAATTTTGTGTTTGCCTGTGTGTAAACACATTGATACGTTACGTTATTGGTATGGCGATTATTGCAAGCGATAGTAGCGTACGATTTCCCGAACCAAAACACGCGAGAAACTCTCCCCATCTAAATGAGCCTTATGTTTATGAACATCTCAAATGATTCAAATGTGTAGCATCTTCGGGTTTTTGAACTCTTGAAGCAGCTACGTGAGTATAAAATTTGTGGCTATTATCAGTGGTTGCGTAACACGCGTTTTGAAACCGATAATTGCTTGGTTCTGAATCGAATTCTTGTCTGTTTTATAGAGCACGGGAGTACGCGTCCGGCGTAATGCGTACGTTTGATGTGTGGCTTTTCCATTATATTTAAGTTCCTAAATGAAGTACTTCTAAGATAAACATCAATAAGTACGCAGCGTAGCGGTAAAGCATTCGACTGCTAATTCAGAGGTCGCGGGTTTGATTCCCACTTAATCGGCTTAGGCTATTTTTATGCATGAATAAATTTTATTATAAAAAGAAACTTAGGAAGTTTTTTTGTAAACAATATTAGTGTTACGTACGTAGCCGAGTAAAATACAAATAATCACATTAGTATTATGAAGAAAAAGCACCATAGATTAATATATTTACACTTTATTCGACAAAAATTACAAGGGAAGTGAAAAATAACAAAAGACGGTGTATAACATTTTTACATAAAAAAAAACTTACTAACTATGCAGTATTTAAAGAAAAGGTTTTATGTCGAAGAGGTTTTATACAAAATAATATGAGCGTCGCTAACAATTAGTAACCAAATTTACTAGTAGGTACTTCCACAAACCCCTCCAGGGTAAGACTAAGAGGTAAGCTAAAATTATATTAGTAGTGAGTTCACGTCGGTAGTGCAATGGTGAGATTCGAACCCGGGACCTCTTGATCGTAATGCCATGCAGTTCCATTCCATTGCAACAATTGAACACGTAGATATGCTTGTTCGTAGCTATATGTTATAGAACCGAAAATAATAAAAGTGCTAGACAGGTTGTCATCATAATAAATTAATTCAACATTGACCTAAAGTTATTTTAATTTAATTAGGTACGTTTCCTTCCAAAACATCTCATGGCGTATAGCAAATCATCATTTTTTATGTGACAGGCTATTTCTATGTCCGTTGTTATGTCGAGCCGGTCGATTGGTCCGTTATTTTGGGTCGACTATTCGCCGAGAGTGGTGTCCTATATCGACACCTGCAATGATAAAAATCGGGCATGGTTCTATCGTAGATTCGACCTTGCTTTACATGAATAGCGTATAGTTTGCAACGGTGGCGTTACCATATTTCGCACTGTAGAGGTACCCGTATCATACCATATTTCGTCACTTTCGTATTTCTAATGTGTATGTGCCTCAGACTAATACTATTCTATTAGTCTGAGGTATGTGCTTATTGATCGTCGGCGTCGGTTACATTGTACTTGTGCATAATCCCAAATAGTGTGAAAGTTCAGACATGGTTTATCAATTTGAATAATGAAGACTTCCTTAGCATTCATTATGATATGAATACGGATAATTACAGGACCGAACGGACGGCGAATTACAGAATTATATTAATACGCAACACACTCAAAAATTCTTCCGCATTTCACGAAAACAACAAACAGCGTTATAAAATATTCAACAGATATGAACCTCAAGTCTTTAACAATTTATAAAATGACTGCGGAGACGGCTTAATGACGACTCAATTGAAATTATTTAGTCAACCCCAAGCTATACGCTCAGTCATCTGCGGAATGCAAGCTCACTTCCTGGGTGGACAATTAAAGCGGATGAATGACGTGCGGGTCGAAACATGACGAATTTGAACCGTCATTAGCATACTAGTGACTAATGAGGTCGCTACTCGTATATTACGATCAGGTTCGTTTGCCATAACATCGTGTATACGTAATTTTATGCAAGAATAAATTAGATAAGTATGTGTTTCATTGTTAAACAGTACAATGGATGTGCTTCACTGTCAGTTTTACTTGAAAACCTTCCACACGGGCATATTTTATATGGGGCATAGTTAAGGAACTTTTAGGTCGTCAGGGTCGTTAGGGTTTAAGTCCCAGATCGACTGCTGTAGGGCAGTATATTATATCAGCCATATAATTTACACTTCAAATAATTACAGTTTTCTTAACTGTACCCAGTAAATGTTCACCGAATTAAAAGTCACTCAATTTGCTATTAGGATAGCAGTCCAAATTACGGTAAAGAAAGTGTTCCAAATTTTAAAAACCAAAACGAATTCGTTTCAGTGATTCCTGCAGAAAAAACTTTCACTCATTAGGTAATGAACGAGTCCATTACAGGAGGAAAGTGAACATTAATTAGAAATGTCATATAAATTTTATTTAGAGTGGGGTGGATCTGTCACTGTCTGGTATTATCACTATCAGTTAATTGCAGCTGCAGCTTACAACACGGAATAAATGGTAGTAGGAGTGATAGTAAATTGGGTGTCACACACGGTTGGCTGGTGTTCTTGGTATCCTCAGATCGGAAGTCGATAGCTTCGTCACGCGTGTCATGGGGCATTCATTCTGGTCAGCGGCCGACTCCGCTAGCCGGATACCATCGCTTTTTTTGAAGCACCTTGATATTAGGCCTTATAACCTTCTATGTGTGACAGAAAAATTATGCAACTTTTAAAGGGAGCAACCCTTTAAAAGTTGCATAAATTTTTCTGTCACACATTTTGGCCCTTTAGGAATATTTTTCTCATAGTAATCGATCTGGTAGAATGATATAAAATGTTTATAATTGAGGCAAGATACTTATAAACAACACTGTGTTCCAATTTTTTATTTATGACAATAAATAAAAGTGGGATATGCCTTAGAACATATGCCTCCGGCTCTCACAATAGCTTTATTTATATTGACTGCCGCTGCAGATTGCACGCTCTCGAGATTTTATGTTAGTTTGGAAAAGAAAATAATTGACAGTTTAGTAGCCGTACAGTAATAGACATTGGTTTAAAAGCACCCTAGGTAGGCGAGTGTTTATGAGACATTATCCTGATAATTTCACCTCTAGCAATCGCTGTAATTATAATTAAAGGGTTTTCAATTATCGAGAGGTAAAATGATATTGGATTTCTGCCAATTTCATTAATTTTCAGGCACTGGCATGTTTTACTTTTATTTTTTACGCTTGTGCATGCGCTGCACCAGTTCATACGCGAATTAACTAAGATTATAATTTGAATAAAAACATAAATCAAATTGTAGACGGGATCAGGTTTTCTAAATAGCCGGCTCACCAAGTTAAATGTTATCTAAGAACTCATCTCTTTCCTGCTTCTAAGAAATCATAGGTTGAACACGTCTGCCCTGAATGTTTCCACGCCCATTCTGACTGACGCACGAGGCCCTATTAAACTGAACTGTTTTAGTATGTAGTGGTTATATATAGCCCCAGATAATAGTCGAGCACCAAAGGAGTAAGGCATGGTAAGGCGATCGTTTCTTTGTGCGCACGTCAACACCATCAGTGATCATTGTTGGAAGTTACTTTATGGTATAAAGGCCTATTTGATCTCCGTTACGGTTATTATAGCACAGACCACAAGCCGCAAGTGGCGCAAGTTTCTCAGTACCACTGTCCACAAGTAAAACAAACTAACTAGTGTTAACTAAACATTAGGTCAGTTAGTTCATGTCACGCTAGTGTTGTTCAACATACTGGTACAAATTCCTTTCTTTGCGTGCTAATACCCGATTAAATTCTATTTTAAAACTGTATAATAAAATTATTGTAATAGCCGCAGTCGTATAACAGTGTTACTAAGACCGCATAGCTCTAATATCTATTTAAACCACATAATGAATAACTTAACTATTCGTAGTAAATAGCGACAAATGTTTCAATTTATCCTGTAATGTGACCGCAGGCGTAGAATGCGTCACAAATATGGATTCATACGTCGAACAGATTGATCCGGACGACTAACTTCCGGCGGTTAACAAAGTCCAATAACATAATACTTATAGACAACTTAACGTCAAACTATGTCCACGCAGAATACGAATGAATCAGAATGTACGTGAATAAGGAAATTCCATTAAGTGCATTCGTACTAGGGGCACATGTAATGATAAGTTATGCTATTAGTATGAGCTATTCGTATTCATAGGCCGTAATCATTTTGTTGGAGGTTGTATTGTATGTATAGTATGAGTCACACTTATAGGCGCGTGCTGCCGATTTCAGCATAAAACAACAATTAACTGACGCTGAGTTAGTATTTTAATTAATAATTTTGTCTTAGAATACATGTTTGAAGACAATTCGCTTTGATCTTATCCAACAACTGCTATGGATTTAACTAGGCACTTAGTACCTACAATGATTATAAGAAGTGTAATCAATCAGAAAAATCAATCCTACTACTACAGTCTTCTACTGGATATAAGAGTCGCTCAATGTACGCCCATAGCATCCGGTCTTATATCTTTTCTTTGGGTTTAAATCGATGAATTATAGCAGGTGTTCATATACACCTATTAAAACGATCATTGTAAAAAAAAATGGAAAATTTCATCCTTTCATACCATCATCGTTCGTTTGACGCCCTGCTAGTCTGCTACATAAATATGACCGTTCACCATGCTCCATTTGAAATTACGATACTGATGTTATGTTAATATTAATTGGTAAAACAATTGAAACGGTTATAAGCACTGTCCCATGAGTCACAAGTTCATAACCGTACGTTCAACTTGTTAGTCAATAACAGCCTTTGTGAGATAGTTAAGTTTACGAAGTTCGGTGATAAGTCAACGTTATTCACTCACTTCCACTACCGCGACACGTTCAACATGAAACATGAGCGGCGAACGGAAGGAGAGTTTTTAAGTTATAGCTTGACACACACCCTGAATTACAATGATGGCAGACTCCCGAGTTTTTGGTCAGAGCCATGTTCTATTACTGGATTCGGGATGATCTTTATTAATTGGTTTAATTAAGCTTAAGAATACAGAACTGTCAACGATGATCCAGTTGCGAGTCGTTTTGAAATTCGTTTTAATTGAGCTTGAAAATATCAAGCTTGAAATTTATCTATGAACTTCGACCATATTTTTCAAATATTTATTTGGTCAATATTTTTTAAATTTAATTCGAAACTATTGAATTTAAAACGGTTTTTTTTGTAGGCCGTGACGGCCAAGGCTCAACTCTATTGTTCCTTTTTTATACCAGTAGATTCATCTTGTTCATCAACATAACAATGGATAAGAAGTGTTGATTGTCATAATATATTTCCTTTTAAAGTCACCATTACATGAGCCTACAACAATGTTCTTTTTACCATAATGAGTCATACAAAGAAGACTCCTCCATTACTTACCTATTTTAAATCGGACAAACAGCGCAAGTGGTCTGTCCGGTTCGGTAGTTTTCACTGTCGCGCGTTGAAAACGAAAGTGCAAAGTTCAGAAAACGAATTCTACGTTCGTGTAAAGTCAAGTGCGGGCGCTGCAGATGGTTTTCGCCGAAGTGCACTGGAACGTGACGCCCGACATCCGACTTGAGCAAGTTCCTCGACTGAAGCGAACATGCCACAAAGTTTATTCTCTTTACTATCTAGATTGGAACAAGAATCATGCATTTCAACATTATTCTTGATCGGAGTCCTAAATTGAAAATTATGTGTCTGAATTCTGAACACAAGTTTGCTGAAGCGAAGTTATAAAGAGGCTAGACGTCTATACTTACGTCCCTTTTGCGAATAATTTCTTAACGACAAAAGTTTCTTGGGGCAGTGACTGGCGAAATAGCCATTTGTTAAATTGTATATACTTAGGTATATACCTAGCTTGGAGTAGTATGTAGAGAGGGTGCCGCGTCGCGGTGTCGCGCCGCCCGTCGCCGGCAAGTCGGGTCTACAACCCTGACGCAATTTTAAATTACCCCGAAGTGAGGGTGTTCATTCGTTCATTTTAAATGTCCATTATAAATACTTGTGCACACGTGAGGGGGTGACCGGGTGAATCGCAAAGCAAATGTGTACGTAATAGACATATTCAAAATTATTCTCGTCATATCATTCTACTAATGTGCAATAAACCGTGAAGTTATTCGAATTACAAGAATAGAAATTGTATGCAATGCAATGCATTAATCGCATTAGCGCTTCAGTGGGGTTGTGTTACGTGTGTACTATGTTGAAGACCCTTTGGGTAATCCTGAACTTGTACGTGATCTAATTGCATCAGGAATTGCGATGATGGCGTGTATCAGGTTTACTTAAGGCATGTATTCTTATGAAACTACATATGTACTAACTAGGAAAGAATTTGTAACAGTGCTTACCTACCTACCCTTTATTGATGAATAGGTCCTAGGTTTATAATTACGTGACTCAAACAAAAATAACGCGATATTTCTAGGTCTCTTATCAATTTTAACTAGTTTACATTTCAAATTGTGGAAATGTATACGTACCTAATTAACATACCTAATCGAAGGAGGACAGGGTTGAGAATTAGCTTTAGTTTAACGAGTCCGTTTTATTAACCCCGGGGCCTTGAGTTAAGAAGTCTGAAGCACGCGAACAACACCTAGAAACAATGTCCGGACATTGTAATTTATTCAAGTGGCAAACACCCTTTATACCTGGATGTACCTACTATAAAGAGACTGGTAATAAAACCTACGCAGCTATAAAGTTTGAATGGTTTTCTTCAAGAGATAGCCACATATTTTATGTGATACATTTCGCTAGAACACAAAATAATGTTGTTTCTTATCAAATAGTGCATTATGAATGATCTAATAAAGACTATTCCTTTACCTGCATATGAGGAGTTTGTTACACACTATTGTTGTAGGAGGAAGCCATACAATGTGCGTTGAATAAGCGGTCAGGTAGCGTGCGTAAAATTCGATACATGAGACATGAGTCGCAGCTAGGGATTATCTCGGATTAAAATTCCGACCCAGGGCAAGTCGGATCCCAGGATTGTCGCCTACGGGTTACAATGTAGGACAAAGCTTTTTCGTAATGAAAGTAGACCCAACCCAATTTATCCAATAAAACATATGCGGGCAGGAGTGGCGTGCGACAGCCGACACCGGGGCGACTATCGACTAAATTCATCTCTCATGTCGTTGTAATTATTCGGAATTAAGCCCATCGACATTGGGAAGGGGAGCTCTGAATATTTGCTTTACCTCCTTCGTGTATGAACTTCATATGTTAATATTAGTTACAATACAAAGTATTAAATGAATCATCTGTTAATTGTTTGTGAAACATTCAAAACTATGATTAGCTAGTTGCCTAGTCCGCCCGCTCGTGTATAACACTCATTACAAGGTAACGGTAATGGTTACCTTGTAATAAACGAATGATTTATTATGTTAGCATTACAAGCTTTTAACCAATTGTATACTTAGTTACTTAAGTTTTTGTACTTATTGTGCGTGTACTTAATATAAAAGCCTAAAATCTGGTGCCTAACCTTGGCTCTTGTCTGCCCGGGTTCGTCCACTCTGATCATATGATCCGTTGCAAGTGGAAACGGATCAGGCATTTTAGTACACTCCGATCGCGATATCAGTTTCGCCTAAAATTAAACGATTAAAAAGTAGAATCCGATCGCGTGATCCGATTCCACCGAGACAAGGTATAGACCAGGGGAATGAAGCTCTCATACAACAGTGTTTTACATTACTACTAGCGTCACCTAGCGTGCAGCAAATCATTTACAAGCCCTTTAATGCTTATTATATGAAACAGATGGCACTGATGCGCAAAAATGTTATAATTAATAATAAGTAATAAAATTTATGTTTCTATTTTTTTTATTTAACTTAATTTTTACGGTTAATACATAGGTACCTATCCCATGGATTATCGAATATCCTCTTAAATTTTAGTTATGGTATGAAGTACCCACAAATTAACCATAAATTTAGTAAACCTACCCACAAAGCTACAAACCTCCCTGATGATATCGCTTCTTACGTAATTATGTATGTATTCTCTTTGACATGACTAATGACAGTTGATGAAATTTTTAATGAATTCGACGGATTTTTCATTTTAAAACTTTGTGCTGCTAATTATTTTGATTTTCGATATCTCGGCGACTGTGGATTGCATTGAACTTGTTGATACCTTCTATTTACGTTTGACCCCGGCTTTTCTCTATTGGACTTGTGATTTCTACTTTCGTTTGACCCGGCTTTTCTTGGATTTGTGTCTTCTACGTTCTTGTGACCTGGCATTTACTTGGACTTTGTAATTTGTGCTTATAATGGCAAATGCATCTGTTAAGCGTTGTTATTGTGAAGTGTGTGTGTGTGTGTTCTTATTTTTTCATATTATATGAAACGATTATAGAAAAAATAAAAAATGTACTCATCGATTATATTTTGGTAGTTTTATTTTTCAATCATAATATTTTATTATAACAAATAAATAATATATATAATATACATAGGTAAAACTGTATTAAGCCGCCATCTAGTGCGCCACTATAGTAACTATATACGCCACCTGGTGGGCAGCAGTAACAAAATATGACTATTTGTCTCTCACTCTATTGTAGAGTGACTTATCTATACCCTATTTATATATTTCATCTATGGTATAGACAATGTCCACTCCACAGACGTATAAAGAGATTCTCTTTATATGTCTGTGGTCCACTCTGATCACATAAACTTCAAAGTGTTGCACAAACAGGTTTTAAAATAATCAAATTAAACAAATTAGAACAAATCAACAAAGCTATATTGTCTTAAACATGTTCTCATATTAATTATGTCATATTAGGATACAGCATTCTAAATCTAATATTTCCAATAAATTAATTAATATCTAGAACTAGTGGGTAGATTAGTATCAAACTACCCATACATATTATTATCCACACATTATTATTCACAACGCTAGTGATTGCATTCTGTCGTTTTGTTTGAAACAAGTATAATTACTAATATTTAATTCACATTGAATTTGTAATGTGTAGCTTGCCAGCTCCCGGCCCTAGTTTAGGCAAACATCTCAGTTTTGTACAACGAAATGGAGGGAAGGTGTTGGTTAGAGATGGACGTCAATATACCAAATTGCGACAAAACAAAAGAGGATCAAGCAAGTGGCGCTGTACTAAGTGGAGGAAAGAGAAGTGCAAAGGTGGACGCTTGATTTCGAAAAGGCTGCTATTTTAGTTTTGAAAGAGAGTTTTTCTGGAGTTCAAATTAAAGGCTGCTATTTCCATTTCACACAGTGTGTCTGGAAAAAGGGAAAAGAGCTTGGCCTTACGAAATCCAGTGAAACAAGAAGAATAGTTGCTCTCAGTGCCCTATTGGCGCTGCTTCCAAAAGATCACATTGCTGATGGCTGGAAATATATAACTGAGGATACAATAATTGAAGTAGTAAAATCTAAACAAGTAAATGACTTCATTGATTACATGACTCGACAGTGGTTCAAAAACGAAGAGTGGATAGATATTTGGTGCGCAAACAAAGAACTCCATCGTACAAATAACGCATTGGAGGCATGGAATAGAAGACTTAACAAAAACGTGCGTAAAAAGAAACCGACACTACTATTGTTGTTGAAAGAGTTGAAAAATGATAGTAATTATTATTCAATTCGTATAAAATCAAACGGGGGCAGTGAAAAATTGCTTAAATATAAATCGCGCGAAAGGTGGATTACATATTATGTCTTGGAGCAATTAGAAAATAAAACAATTAGCGTGGGTCATTGCCTTGAGAAATTAAGAAAATAGATTAGAGGCAGATGTTTTTAATCTCAATTATTTAGTTTTTATAATTATTAAATACATAAAAAACTCGTGATGGCAGACGTCGTTTCAGTGGTTACCGTGATGTGATTAAACGCAAAAAACACAAACTTTCACATTTATAATATTAGTAAGATAATATAAGATTGTTATATATATATATGATTAGATTTAGAATGCTGTATCCTAATATGACATAATTAATATGAGAACATGTTTAAGACAATATAGCTTTGTTGATTTGTTCTAATTTGTTTAATTTGATTCTTTTAAAACCTGTTTGTGCAACACTTTGAAGTTTATGTGATCAGAGTGGACATTGTCTATACGTTGTCTCGGTGGAATCGGATCACGCGATCGGATTCTACTTTTTAATCGTTTAATTTTAGGCGAAACTGATATCGCGATCGGAGTGTACTAAAATGCCTGATCCGTTTCCACTTGCAACGGATCATATGATCAGAGTGGACGAACCCCAGCCTAGATAAGCGGCAATTCCAACGAATTCTTCTTCTCAACGAAGAAGAATTCGTTGGTCGGCGTATTGTAGAATATAATGATGAATGTATGGGATTTGACGTATAATATGACAGTTGTAAACGTTAGATATGTCATAAACGTCCAATCTTATACATTCGCCATTCTAGTCTACAAACTCTACAACGCGCCGGCCTACGAATTGCCACTTGTCTAGGGGGGCTGCTAGGAATCGATTTTGTGTATTGTTCTTGAAGTTTACAAGAATTTTAAAGTTCCCTAATAGTCGTCTATACATTTTTTCATGTAATTTTTTTTTAAACAAATCGTCTCTTCGCATAAAAGGGGTAATATGAAAGAGAGTGACATGTTGCGCGACCCTGTATAATTCGGACAAGGACAGGCAGGTGACGATGATGTTTAACAAAACAGGGAGCAAAACGAGTAGGTTTGATTCTCAGACTAAAAGATTAGTCTGAGGTTTGATTTTATTACAATCGTGGTCCCGGTGGTCCAAATCGTAGTAAACGAGCAACTCTGCGATACAATTTGCCCTTTAAATTAGAAAATCTTCAACATCATGACTCGTGATGGTCATATTCTGATTAGGTATCGTTTTATCTTAATGGGTTGTAAAGGTCGACTGATATTTAGTCCCATGAAAATATTAGTTATTTGTCAAAAAACTTATGGAGGTTTGAGATGATGAAAATTCAAGCAATACTACTTTTAGTGGTTAGAGTTCATTTATTTCATTCATTTTGACTTTTCGTAGTTCATGTATTCAATTCAAACCTGATTCAAACTAATCACTTAGGGCAATTCTTGGTGCAACGAATCGTACGAAAATATATTTTATCTAAAAATTCACTTCTCCATATTGTAATAAGAGTAATAAATCATATTTTCCGCGTTCCGTAATATACAATTATGGTTACGGGAATTTACGCGATCATGGTAGGTACGTGCTTGACGTTTTGATCAGGTTGTGGTCCTCGGCATAGACTGTGATCACGTTAATTTAAGTAAACAGAATAATATTCCCCATAGTGATCTTGAAAGTTTCTGTAATCTCCCATGCTTCATAACGTATCTATTGTAGAGAGCACTTGCTCGCTTAAGATAAATAATAATCATCACATTCCTACTAATTCGAGAGTGAAACACTGCTTTCCACCAAAACCATGCACCAGAAACACAGGGATAATCAAAGACGAAAGAGAAGAAATCCAACAGGATACAACTAATGATGAAGGTGACATAAACTCTGAGACTTTTCCCAATGATCGACCACCATACAATTAGTTGTTCCGTTGATCTACTTCATACAATCAGTCAGATACTACTACCGTCTACGAGACAGGTTCACTGATACTGAATGGAGCAATTGAATATTTAACGGAAAAGTAGATACCGATAAACACGTACCTAATAGAATGAAATGGACCACCTGGAAGTCCCTAAATAGGTTGAGGTCTCAGGTTGACTGCTGTAAGGCGAACCGGGTAAAATGAAAGAAAGAAAGAATTCTGGGCTGGGCGCATCTTATTTTTATATTAATTTGCTGCCATTGACACGATGAAGAAGAACACGTACAATCTACAATTTACAAATGTGCACTTTAAACATTACTAACTAAGCCTCGATATTACAGTATAATAATCACGATAATATGTGGCAATAACTTAATTTCTACCTAGTTGGAATGGAATGGAATGGAATCGTGTGCAAAGTCTAAACAGGCTACTGAAAATTCAATTTCAGAAGCTGGTCAATAACGAGCTATCGGCTTCAAATATACAATACATATCACTTACAGCGTGATAAATATGTGGCAAGTGGCAATAACCTAATTTCTACCTAGTTAAGGAATCGTGATTAAATTCTAAACAGGCTGCTGAAAACTACATTTCAAAAGCTAATAACGAGCTGTCGACTAATAGCAATAGCACGGATTGGGTAATAAATAAAACGTTAGTGTTCTCAATAAGGCCTATTATTGCTGTTCACTGCCAAAAATAGGCCTGGCTCAAATTGCCCATATTATTTCTCATATCCACCGCCTTCCGCTACCTGTCTATCATCGGTATTATGTGGATGGGTGGCATGGCATACCTTACGGTTAGCTAGGAATTGTTTTGATCTAACGGTTCTCACTCCTTCATAACATGCTAATAACGTAGTATAATTAATCATTGTTTATTCATACTTAAATTATTTTGTTTCCTGCATAGATTTAGCGGAAAATAACTACATATAATATATGCCTTACCTATACCTAAAACATGAGTGTTTATGAATGAAATGAGAATATAAATGCCAAAGTTATTCACTTCCCAGTATCCAATTATTTGTGTCATTATATAGTAACAATTATTCCGTGTGATGGCAATTATATTAACAGTGCCTATACATATAATATTGTAAGCTTTGACTAGGTACATTACCCCTACTGATTAGCAGGGCACAAATCAAGTGGTTCTGCTTTATAATTGTGGTTTTATAAAGTTCTTCCATAACCAGGCTGTTCCAATTTCGAACGGGAAATCCCTCCTCTGTAAAACGGGTAAAATAAAAAGTACCTATATGATGAGAGTCAACAAACTTGTACCTACTATAATCTAGTCTGTGACTCAATAAAGACCATTGGGTTTCTTTCCTGTTATGCCCCATCGACCTTAAGCTGAATCCAGCGAAGCCTCTCTATGAAAATAACACTTGTGTTGAAGACTCTAGGATTATTACTCGTCGACTCTCCTTGTGGGGAGTGATAACCCAAAATAATGAACACGTTGACGAATGATGACAAATGCTATTAATTGTACGTTGCCACTGTGGTGTATAAAATACCAGGAAGAGGGTTAATGTTGATTCGGTGACTCATGAAATTGAGGGGGAGTTTAATGCGCTAGGAGTTTCTGAAACGTTGCAATAAGTTTTTGTCTATACAAATAATTATCGTCGTGTCTCACATGATTCATCAACGCAGTCTAAAAAACTAGCGCTACAATTTTGAAATTTTGGTATTTGATTTCTATGCAATTGCATTTGCTGTCCTCCGTGGTTCGTACAAATTCACTCCTATAACGGTGCTGCTGCAGGCGCAGCTGAATCCGCAGTGAGATTTCAATTTCGCGTGCTGCATATTTGGTGATGTGAGCACAAGTCGACTTTGATGTATGTCTACGTGCACGACAACGTCTGAACTAAACCAATATGTATTTCATTTTGTTTAGCTAATATTTAAGTTTGAGAGGGCCCTAATCTCGAAACGAAACAAATTGATTTCTTTAATTGGAAATCCATTGAGTAAGTAAATCATGATAAGGCCGTTTTAATTGATCTCGGTTCCTATCATTGCAGAAATCTATCTTAATTTAAGTTTGATTCTTTCATAACGGTAGGATTTCATAACGTAAGTTTACTTTTCTGTTGCTAAGTATAAAGCTCTTGCGAGTTCTTTGTTTGTACTTTTTGTAGTGCCAAGTTCGGAAATATTACGGATATTTTTAGCGTTCTATTAGCACCAACATCGCTATTTCCTTGTTTATTTAAAGCTATGGATACAGAAAGACGTAATCTATCACTATTATCATTTAGAATTATATGGTTCTAGTCTAGGTATCCTCTAATATAATTTTCTAATATCTAGGCATCTCTTGTTCCTTTATATGCAAAATCTCCCCCAGAGGTACTGGTAGGTACTGAATACTACCAACTGAGCAACACAAACGGTCTTCACACGGAGGACAGAATAGAAAGTTTAACATTGAATTATATCAATGAATAATGTAATTCTTTAATAATAAAAGCTATTGTTAATATGGCCAATAAAAAAATATCTTTATTAGGTAGGTGTAAATAGACCGAAAATAACCCCCTGAATTTCTAGCCGGAGTGTTTACAGGATGTCTGATGATGATAGTCCAGCAGGTCTAAAAAGGCCATTTTATTGGAATCTTATTAGGATAATATTTTGTCGTGCACCGATATTTACACGAAATTGGAATCTACTTAATAAATTAATTACTGTGATTCTGCTAATACGACGACGAGTGACCATTAGACGATTTTTTTTAGGAATCTTTGAGATCTACTGGGAATTCGTATAGTTACTCGTTTTTAGCAGAATCGCTCGATGTATCCTTTTTAGACACGCTGGTATCTAGATTTTTGAGCTAAGATGCTCAGTAGTTTAGAGGCTCAGAATATTCTGTATTCTGAGTTAAGAGGTAAGGCATAAGATTCTTCTGTTGGCGACTGACCTGCTCAAGGATACGTGATAATTTAATTCCCTAGTGCGGTACAGGAGCTTTATTGCTTTCCAGGATAGAACTCTGAGCACTTAAAAGGTCAAGTCACTTACATTTAAGTATCGCATGACACGACACAACAATCTCAGATTAGATAAGTAAGTGTCTGTACTCTAAAAGATTTTTATTCAGCACTAGCCTTCCGCCCGCCGTTCCGCCCGCGTAGATGTTGGTTATCGCGGCTTTTGATCATATCTCCGGTTCTACTTAACCAATTGCGATCAAAAATTAAATGTAAGAATTTAAGTCAGACTTAAAATTTCCAAAAACTTTTAAACGAAAAAATCCGCATCAAAATCCGTTCAGCTCCCCTAGACAAGTGACAATTGGAAGGCCGATGTATTGTAGAATAGAAAGACGAATGTTTGACGTTTATGACATGCGTTGACGACTGTGATATACGTCAAATTCCATACATTCGTCATTCTATTCTACAATACGCAGGCCATCGAGTTCAGTAGTTTTTAGGTACCTACGTCCATCGCGGACAGACTAAAAGACAAGAATTCAAAGAAAAAATATTTTAGCATCCAGTATCGTTAATATATCCAAGTGCCTATATACCTACTATTTTTATTATCTCAAATGTATAGACACGTCCACTTTACAATTACAATAACACCCGTAATATAGATAATATCTACTGTGTTGACGCGTGTAGACAAATTGCGTTCATACACTTCATACTTAATCATGATACGCTGTATTGCGGGGGAGACAATCGACAAAATATCGATTAGGGTGGAGTAGGTACCATGCCCGCCAGTCTGGCAGACACCTACGTACCAGACCAGCTATGGCGGCTCTTCTATACACATTGTAGTCTCAATCACATAGGTACATGTTGGTCATTGTTCAGGCAGACAGACATAAGTATACCTACGTAGTAATGTTGTGTGGTTCTTTATCTAATTACCTATGTGAGAGAATACAACGTGTGCCTTCAGTTAATCGAGTTTGTTTTGTACGAAAGCTCATGATTATTTATTATTTATTCGATACATTAGTTGCAATAAAATAATGTTAATAAGTAGGTAAGTAGGGGCTATAGATCCTGTCGCAGCCCACTAGCTTAATCAGCCGTTCAGTTAACTGCCTAGGCCGTTAATTTAACGGCGCCTTTCAAATCTTTCAATTAACGGCCGGAATCAAACAGCTAGGCAAATCACTTGTATCTGTGTGGTTATAAAAAAAAAATAACCACGAAGCTGCTGCTTGCGGCTGCTGATTTAGCTAGTTGGCTGCGACGCCTGCGATATAGACACTATCATTTCGGAGATTAACCGGAAAAAACATACCATTAAGTATTACGAAATTACTATTTCAAAATTAAAAATATACTAAGTATCTACTCATTGTTATAAGTACGAAAGTGTTTTGCGCTTTTACGCCTAAACCGCTGACTGAGCCAAGTTTGATTAAATTCGGTATAGAGATATTAGACCTTTGGAAAGGACGTATCTAATTAATTTATGTTTGGTTGCGATAACCGACATCAACGCGGGCGGACTCGCAGGCTAGTATTAGATTAGAGCTAGATTTTATAATCAATCATACAACTACCTCATGCTTTACTTATATCCTCTGACCTAGTCTATGTTGCCGTATTGATGTAGCATCTTACAAAGTATATTAACTTTGTAGTACGTGCCGTACATCAATCAACACGTTTGAGATTAATTTAAATGCGAGCTTCTTTATTCTGCGTGCAGCTTAAACAACATTGACAATAAATGGCTGCCGCATTCCTAACGAGCCTTATTTAATTAAGTACACCACACTACGCAGTACTTTAATGAATTCATTAGTTCGCCACAATCAGCTTCAATGATGAAGTGCCGAAGTGAGTTAATTCTCGTAAACTTGTATTTAAGTTCTAACTAATGTCATGAAACATTTAACACTAAAGTTTTTTTTTATCAATGAATACTTATATGTACTACTTAGGTATACCTACCAAAAATATTTGTAAGAAATCAAAATCTTAATCTAGGTACCTGCATCTACCAATAGACATAGTTGATTGAACAATACTTTATTCTCTCAATACTAAAAGTTTATTCTGTAGTTGAACTAAAAAAAATCCAAATACTTAATACTTAATGATAGTGTAGACAGGGTGGTTTATGAATTCATACTTAGGCTGTTAGCACGAAAAAAAAAAAAAAAAAATCATTCTAACCGGATCTACTGACATGAGCCTTCGATCCTTCTTTCAACATATTTTCAAATTTCCCAAATTAGTAATAGTAATAATACTACTAACACAGATGACTAGATGTCAAAAATATTGCAAAACCCCTTTTATTACTGCCATGCCATGCCATTACCTAAATGTTCTGTTTTTGGGGCTTCGGCATCATGGCTTCGGTCGGACTCGCAGTCAATTATATTTTGAAGCATAGCCTTTTTAAAAACAAACTATTAATAATATTGTTTTTCTTGTTGCAGCGGTCTTAACTTCCAAGACCTCATTGTCAGGCAAGGAGCCATCGATTCTCCCCCTAAGACTCCTTTCATCCTTGGATTCGAATGTGCCGGAGAAATCGAGCAGGTTGGCGAGGGTGTCACCAATTTCAAAGTAAGTATAATAGGTATAATTTTTAAACACGAGTTAAATTCAGGGCTTAAATGCGAAAACTTTGGTTGGAAGAATGTTTGTTACTTAATTACGGCAGAACGGCTGACACGCGGAATGGTGGACCCGCGAATCACAGCTATTGGAATCTAAATATGACCATAACCGTAAATATATAAATAAATACTATAGGTAGGCAGATAGATAAGATGGATGCGAGGGATGTAGAACACTATAAAATCACCCAAAAGAACATTACCGGAAACAGGAACCAGTGCCGGTGTTAACCGGAAACAAGAACTACCGGTGGAAAGACAGAAGGCCTATGCCATGAAATACACTAAATAGGTTTGAAATGCTAATGAGTATTTCATATTACTTTCATCAAATGACATCAAACGGCCAGCGTAGTCTAAACATGTCGCTTTTAAATTAGTTTGTTCGGTAAATCTGAATGGCGCCGCCGCCACCGCGCTGGTCGCAGTTCCTCGACAACGAAATGCCTTTCGCGTTAAGAATATTAAGTAATTCGGTACGTATAAGCACAATGCCGTAATTAAGACTTCTTTGGTGTCGTAGAATACCGAACGGAAAATTAATATAATCATAATCCATTCTTTAGAAGAACTGAAAATGACTTGGTACAGACGAGACAAAAAATCAGAAAACAGACGATCCTATCCACTTAGCAAATCAGATCTTTTCGCTTTTACCTTGGTAAAGGGTAACTTATTAAACCTCTGAAAGAAAAATGGAGTTCTTATTAATCAATTAGCCTATCGCAGTCCACTGCTGGATATAGGATATAGGCCCCTCTTAATGTTGGGAGTTGGGAGGCTTTGGCCTACTGTTTCCACGCTGTCCAGACGGGTTGGTACGGGGTTTTATTTCGAGTTTTCCTTCTCTCGCAGTGATATAATCGGCGTATTTTTCCGTTAGTCGCCTATCACTCTCATCCTTCAGATGAGATGGGGTGGTGAAGCTTGTATTCTTTCTCTGTCACCACACGGATCTTATCATTTTTAGGTAATCAATCATTCTTATTACTTGTCAGTAGGTACACTTGTAGATATCTAGGCAGCTATCAACTATAGGTACCTTTCCTTCTAAGGCAGACAAAAACAAAAGCCAGCGATCAGCTTCTGGCCTATAATATGAAGCTTCTGCTATCATAAAACATTGGCTCGTAAAGATAATAATTGGCTATAACCGTTGCCATTGGTAATAGTGTACGAACCACACGAACGTCCCTTTACAATATTTTTTACCAATTGTACCAGATAAAGGGATGTTTAGAAGGTTCAGACACGTGGATAGAATTGACGAAAGAAGACTGACGAAATAAATTTATAAAGCCAGGGTGAATAGCAGTGTTGCCAACCCCTACATTGCCCCAAACTGTAGATATACTTGAAAAAAACTGTAGAAACCTGTAAATCTCAAATTAAAAAACTGTAAATCTACATCTTTATCTATTTATTGTATTAAATGTAATACACATGATAAACATGGAATTAAAAACCAGAAAAATATCGTGTAATTATCAAAGGTTTAATAAAATTTTATGTCAAAAAGTGTCAGACAATCTAGTCCAATAAAACTGACTAAAGATATAATAGCTGTGAATACGTCTTACATTTAGATAGTGTCACTAGCTAGTGCTTACTATTTCTAAATCTTGATTATCATTCTCATCTCTACTATTGCTAAAATCGTACATAATATATCTTTATAAATTTTTTTGTAATGATCATTTGTGACATTGAACTCATTTTTTTTTTTATGATTTTGTGTGCCTGGTCCCTTGTGGTCGTGGAAATTTTATTTCTCAGCTTGGTTTTCATAAAATGAATGCTCGAAAACAAGTGTTCTACCGTAGCAACACAGCGAGAAACATAGAAGTTTTCAGTTTTCATAGTCATTTTAATATCTGATTTACAGATAATTAACCACCGAAACATAAAGCCCGAGCACCGAAGATATATGTAATCTACGATCGACCCCTAATAACGCCATTAATTAAATCGGTTGACCATTACCACAGTATTTCACAGGGATTCCAAAGAAGAGTACCTATAGGGTTTGCTGAACCCGAGTTTCAGTGTACGGTACTGACTTTGTAGCTCGCTAGCATCTTAAATAAAAAACTGTAGATTTGGAGGCCTAAACTAAAAACTGAGAGAATTTCCAAAAACCTGTAGATCTACAGTTAAAACTGTAGGGTTGGCTACACTGGTGAATAGGCAACCCGGTAGGGGTGGACCTATGCGTGTCAATCAGATCAAAGGAATTTTAAGCTGTTGTACATGTACTTAGTTCATTTTCGGGAACCAGTTCATATCCTATACATCAACCAACACTAAAATATCTCATAAATCTTGTGCCTATAATTATCTACAGATGCGGAAATTAAGTACATTGATGCTCTTTAGTGTACGGACATGTTTATGTAAACACTTTTTATTATGGGTTTCAAATGATCGGATACGAACGTTTTCAGTGATGAAGTGTAAATTGTTTTCATTGACTTCGCAAGACTACCCACTCATAATACCTAGTCATCGTCATGGGCCATTAACGTTCCCGCACTCCTGTACCTACAGGTGAAAAATGATAGAAAGTCTGTTTTTATACTACCACTGCAACTGAACAAAAATAACATGCGGTAATAAATAATAGTTATGTCAGTATAATGACAACAAATACTTTAACATTACATAATGACCACTAACCAATATGATTATTAAATGAATGAGTCTTCGAAGAACATACAGCTATCAAATTGATGATTGACTGAGATTATGTACCTACAAAATTAAACCGTCTTAAAAAAATCGTAGCAGTAGGTAATCTAAAAAAGATTGCAACGTTACCCCCGTCACTCTCCGTGGCAGAAAGAGCCTGGAGCAGGGATGTGCAATAAATTAAACAAATATGTTCAAATGGCGTCTACTTCAATTTGGGATAAGGGTAGGAGGATGATGATGCCGTCTCCACTATCTTCAGTATCTTCCTATTCTGAATTTCATTAAGTTCTAATTTAAATAATTTTCTTTGACAGGTTGGCGACCAAGTAGTGGCTATGCCCGAGTACAAGGCGTGGGCTGAACTAGTCTCCGTGCCAGCGCAATACGTGTACGCCCTACCCGAGGGTATGACTGCCCTGGACGCCGTGGCTGTCACCACCAACTATGTGGTGGCTTACCTGCTACTCTTTGAGATGGCTAATCTCACCCCTGGCAAGAGCCTGCTGGTTCACTCCGCTGGAGGCGGCGTGGTAAGTGTTACTGAGAACCTAGTTATTATTATGACGCTTAGGCGCAGAAAAAAAGAGCCCGAAGACTATCAGATTTTGACTCCACGTGTAATCCGCTTTCCGCCTCTTTAGTTCACCATTATTCTAGGCAAAAGGCGCTTTTGGGATTACTAAACAGTAAACACTGTCAAAAATGGTTAAACTAGTTCTTCATTATCATAAACAGAACACCGTGGTTTTCGTATTGTTCTATTAATACTTTTTTTTCTGTTATTGCCTTAGAATAATGTAGGAAACATGAATATGAACTGTATCTATGCTGAGTGTATTTTTTTCAATCAGATTGAATCTTTGATAGGTATGCTTACATAAGATAGTAATTAGCGCCTCGGAATGCTGTTTTCAATTCGTACCTACTAACTAGGTATTTTTTTAAATTTATGAGTGCATTAGAAGTAATGTTTCTGAAATCTACTAGACCATCAACCTTGTAACCAGATTTCTCCACTCCTCAAATAGTTTTGGTCTAGTTTGTGTATGTAATTTTTGTTTATTGCTATAATACAATAATTAGTACCTCATTGTGGATCTTTAATTTTCCAATCATTTTAGATTAACTGCATTTCGTAAGGCTCCAATCAAGGGTATACCTACAGGGCGTCCCACGGCAATGCCACATGGGGGGAAAGTACCTTAAAATCCTTAAGTTGGCTCAGTTTACAAGGAGACATCATTTTATTTTTAAAAAGAAACAAAACTGCATTCAAAGATTTTTTTAAATTCGCTTCGAAATTTGAACTGACTAAAATCAGAAAAAGCATTCCATTTAATAATACAGGATGTTACTTTTTCGGATTTCGGTTAAATTATCGAATGATGTCTCCTTTAAAATGAGCTAACTTAAGGATTTAAGGTACTTGCCCTCTATGTGGCATTGCCGTGGGACGCACTATATAATGGTGAACTCCGACCTTAGCCTGACCGGATATGTCTGCAATACCTACACAGACATAAATGAACCTTAGGTTACTATTTAAAAGTACCGGTAATAGGTGGAATTATTATATTTCTAAATTCTGCAATTTACTTCAGATAGTTTTTTTATATAGGGCACGTCAATTTGACTTCACTGATTCACTCCCCTGATGGTAAGCTGAAGGCAATGTCTCAGAAAAGAGGATCACCATTATAGACTCGTACCATGTTTAAATCGTGGCACCCGTGGCACTCAGCTTGACGGCATCATAACATGATTTTTCACGCCCGCTTAAAGGACCCGGGACTGACATCATCTTCATGGAGACGCATTTTCCTGATTGCATCTGTGGCCAAGATTACCTCGGAGCTCAGGGTCCGCCTTTCGGCTCTTCCTCCTCCAATTCGCACGATCTTGGGCGTTCATGGTAGTGAGACCATTTGCACGCACGTCACCCTGCACGGGACCGGGGCTGTAGGAAGTATTAATTTCGATGCGGGTGCCAAGACAGTTTTACTGGTTTTACTTTCTCTGGGACTTTCTGCGTGTGATGAGTCGATGTTTTGCGGGTCTTTCGACCCTGATGTACGGGCGTAGGTACAGTTGCTGGAATGTTTGTGGGAACTAGGAACAGTCATGTGAAATACCGGAGATTATACACTCTTGGCGGACCGTGTGGATGTTTGCCTCAAAAAATTAATGAACAAGTGGAAAGTTTTTAGTTTTTAAATGCCAGTTAATTCCTAATGAGACTACTTTTACTTTTCTACTTAATATTCTGTATGATTCCTCTCGTAATGTTAAGACGTTGTAGATATTTGCCGAGATGGCCATAACGATATTTCTGCTAATTTTGGAACTGCAATTCTTGGGAGTTCCTCAAACCTACGAGACACTGTAGTTCTTTCTTCTTTTGTTGAAAACAAAACATCTAAATTTTATTAAAAGAATGCGTAAGTTTTGTTTTTATGCAAGCAAGTAGGGAGTTGGCAAAATAATAACATATTACTTGCGCCACGTATCTTGGACCTAAATCGTAAGACATACGAGGCCCTGGCGCCCGCGAATTGCTTTGTAATAGTCTATGCTTGGTGAATTTGAGTTCGTCTACCGCAGTAGCATCCCGTGCTATCAAGAAATGTGTACCACATGTGTACTGCGCGTATAGGGTATAACATTAAACAGTAGTATAGGTTCGCTTGGGCTTTGGATTTTTCATTTTATCAGGAAAGACACGTAGATAGATCCATATTTAAATCTTAAAAAGCAAAATCTTATCTAAATACAATTTTTCATACAAATCTTTGCAACGATTTCTGAGATAGTAATGTAAAAAATTGGCAAGAATGGCTCGTTTAGTAGTATTAGATTAGATTAGATAGGTAGATACATTTTATAAATAAGCGGCAAGCTTAATGATAAACATTAGTTGCATTAATCGCTTTTTTGCAAGGCAGTCTCTTCATTTTTATTTTACTATACAACCTAATTTGTCTTATACAGGAATGAAGTGAGGTAAAACTGAAATTCTGCCGACTTTGATTACAGTCACACGTTTTCCACGTTCTAACTTTTGTCAGATCTGTAATATAATCAGGTTGAGAATTACTTATTAACTTTACTTTTCCCATGTCTAAAATCCAACCCAACACCATAGCTGCGTTACCGAAGTGGCATCTAAACAAAAATGACGTTAACAGTGACAGTGGCGTGACAGTGAAAGGTATGAGGCTCAGACGCTAAACGGGGTGTGAGCACTAATTATTTGACATATCACCAGGGGCAACCAATTAAAAGGCTAATAACCTGTACGATAATGGATAACTGTGAACATAATCTGTTTCCTTTTTTGTTATGTTTTGTTGGGCCAACATAAAATCAACTCTGTTGTTTATACACAGAGTTAATTTTGTTTTATACTGTATGTTAACTTACGTCATTTGGAGTTGAAATAAAAAGGATGTTTCGATTTTATTAATAGACATTTTAGTATTGTTTTGCTATTTTTATTCTATGGCAGAAGTTAGATTCAAGCCGTTGCCGTTGTAGGAAACTTTCTTTTTTTTATTTTAAGGATGAAAGTTTGATCAAATATTGTAAGGATGAAACTGTAACTGTACACTGGCTATGGTGTTGTACATTGCCACCTGCAGAGCAAGAAAAGGAGCCACGAAACAATTATCACGATGATATTGTTACAAAAAAATAGTTATTTTTTGGATCTGAAAATTTAATTTATTTCTCTGTTACAGGGTCAAGCAGTAGCCCAGCTGGCTAAGACCGTCGATAACGTGACCGTGTTTGGCGTATGCTCAAAGTCCAAGCATGAAGCTCTCAAAGCGAACAACAATAATATTGATCATCTCCTCGAGAGGGGCAGCGATTACACCAGCGAAGTCAGAAAGTGAGTACCCACCGGAACTTGATATTTTAATCACTTGGGACAACCACATGCCTAGCCACGTATACAAGATTTCGACCGGGGAGAGGGGAATGTTATAAAGATATCCCTAATCCTATAGAATAAAAAATCGTGGTTCAAATTCAACATCTTTATTTTTCAAAATAGTGCAATACTGTCAGGTACAGCTTTTTGAGGTCATCATGCGTGATGGACCAAGACAGAGAGGCATTTCATTAAATGATAGAACATAATGCAAATGGATGGTTTATTTTACACACCGAAAGGCATGCAATGAAATTTGAAGGAAAGTCAACATACTTTTTCAATTCTGCTCTTCCAAATATTGCCTGCATAAACCCTCTTTTTATTAACATAGCTACGTTCTGCCCAAGCACCGTGTACCAGGTACCAGATCAGTAGTCAACTAGGTATTATTTTTAACCTTAGAATAGGCTCACGCGATTTGGACCATTTCATTCCTATATTTTCACCCGTGTAAAAAAAGTAATCTCGTTCTCTTATCCCACAGGAACCTATTACCGAATAAAAAATGAAGCCTGTGTGTTATTCCAGACTTGATATATCTTGGTGCTGGATTTTATTTAGATACGTTCAGCGGTTTTTGCGTGAAATAGTAACAAACATCCACAACGCACACACACAGTAGGTACATCCATCCTCATAAGCTTTCACATTTATAAAAACTTATATGAATGTGAAATACTAATAATGAGGATTTGCTTTGCTATGTTTCGTCAGATGCCTACAACGTTTGCAAACCTTGTAGGTAGGTACATACGTGCATTACAAATCTACATTTGTTCGTCGGAATGTGGGACAGGAACTGATTATAATTGAATGATCTCAGTTATGCGGACGATAGACCTTTAATTAGGGTACATATCAAGAATTCGGTGAGATCATCGCACACGGTGAATGAGTTTCTTTGTGCTTTGAACACGAGCCAAAAATAAAAACGTGGCAAATGTAGGTAGGTACTTACAAACATTAATTAGAAGATCAATATTTTTGTGGCATTTACGCTCAGGTAGATTTCAGGATAATCAAACTGCCGATGACGATTTGAACTTGGAGTAATGAATTTGTTTGTGTACATTTTAATATTCTTACAGAATTTTAAGCTTTTCAACTCCATTTTGAATTTGAAATATTTGATAGGTATAATTATTATGATGAAAACATGTAGGTAGATACATAGACTTAAGATACCTATGATAAATTCCTTATTATTTGGGAATGGTTCTTTTACACATGAGCTAGGTTTTCAAATTTCCTTCGATGTTTTTGTGGTGGGACTGGGTGCGCATTTTCTTACATAACTTTTCAACTCCTATCATCGGATTTCCGAAAATTTTTCTCATACCATTTAAAGTCATAATGATCATTCTTCATAAAAATTTAACAAATAAATATTGAAATATATAATCATTGAAATTCATAATATCACTTATTATAAATTTGTTGTTACTAATATTTGTTTTAATATATTTGTTTATACTAATAATCGAAACTCATACATAATCATTTCAATAATAGTACATTATGGTACAAGTGAGCAACGTTGGTGATTACCGCCGAGGCGCCATTGAGACCCGAGCCGTCAGGCGAGGGTCTTAAGACAGCCGAGGACGGTAATCATCATGCTCACACGTGCCATACGACGTTTTACAACACACTTGCGAATAAAATAATACTACAATACTAAATAAACAATACTACAAATTAATTCGTTTTCCTATGCGCGCGCATTTAACAATGGCGGTCGACCATATTTAAAAAAAAATGAGGTTTGAACTTAACTTTTTTTTACTCTGTTTTTTTTTCTGAACTTAGAGAAAAAAAAAGTTAAATTTGAGCGAAAATTTTGTTTATTACACAAGTATTACAAGTTGAAATTATTTATTTAAATACGAAAATGCATCAAATGACCATACAATAGGCGTATTAATTTATTCGTACTATTAAACACGTTATTTTTTGTATCAAAACTTTTTTAAGAACATAGACAATTATAGACACTTCCTATAAAATTTAAAAAAGAATCTATAACTCACTTTTGTGAATAATAGTAATGAAAAAGTCACAGTTTTATAATAGGTGTCATTCCGTGCTTAATTGCGGTAAAATAATATCACTGTTATGAGCAGGTGTGTTGTAAAAGTTATTTACAACACACCTGCTCATAACAGTGATATTATTTCACTGCGGGAGGATTTTTAGTGTACTTTTATCTGGTGCGTGTGAGGTTATATAGACTCATGGAGGATTTTTTAACTGTGCGTATGTGGTCATATTGACCCATAAAAAGTTCAGTTTTAATATAGGTTTTATTCAGTGGTGGTAGCGATTTTTGTCTGTTTTTTTTTTGCAGTACATAGACCTTTATATGGTGTATATGTGACTACCGGCGTTTTTGGCTCTCATGTTTCGTTTATGCTATAGAAGAGAAACAATTTGTGAGTTCATTTTGACCACACAACGCACTGAAGATATCAAAAAGCTAGTGATGGGAAACACTTCTATTAATATTCATATCGATAAATTGACGTAGAGCTGTATTACTTATAGGTTATACTACTTAATACCATTGGAATCTTAGAGGCTTAAAATGAAAAATCAAAGACTTAAACCGTTACGGTTTATTTTAATATGATGGCACCTATGGCACGTTCCTCAACAGTGCTGCCCTCCTTCCTCAATAAATTATTCATATCAAAACATACATGTTAATTCAAAAAATTCTATCGAATTTGAGTAGATGTTCCATTAAACTATTTTATTAACTTTAAAATCAATCCCTATGATTAATAACCGCTTCTATCTTGTTCATTTTTAACATTTTTTTTTCCATATTCTGGGTTTTTCTTCTCTTCTATTCTGCTCTTCTCTTCGTTTTCTACCTCACAGTCATAATTTAGTTTTTTCTACTTCGTTTAGGCATTTCTAACACTTGCCGAGAACACCACACTACCTAACGAGTATAAAATACTAAAATTCAACGATACAAGAAAGATCGAAAATGTAGGCACTCAAACGACGTGACATCTACGATGTCGCTCTGCATTACAACACTACCCGCACAAAATGACGCCAGCGCATCGTTCAGTGCGGATGTGAGGTGCAGAGAGTGTGTGGTCATATTGAACTCACACCGCACTGGAATGAAATATTTTTCTTCTGGTGCGGGTGAGGTCATATTGGGTCACGACTATTTAAAAATGCTGGATTGTTCACATTAAAGCGGTGAATATAATGGTATATTCATCTCTTTCCTGTAAAATATATTCTTAAAGTTATCCCTCTCGCACCAGGGGAAAGTACGCTATTTTCGTCCCGCACCAGACAAAAGTTAGCTATGAGCCAAAATGACCTCACAACGCAGCGAACGTGTTAAGACCCTCGCCTGGCGGCTCGGGTCTCAATGGCGCCTCGGCGGTAATCACCAACGTTGCTCACTTGTACCATAATGTACTATTATGTTCATAAAGGTGTTTTATTCTAATATTGAATAGCTATTGAATTAAAATATTGAAAATTGAAATAAAATTGGAAAAATATTGAATAACTTGATAAATATATCATTGTACAAAGTATTGTTTATATAAGGCTTCATTTAATAAATTAATTATTTTAAACATTTTAATTGGCAAACAGACAGTTAGTAATAGATTCATTGAGAAAGCTGCTCATTCCGACTTGGATAGATTAGGTTAGAAGGCTAATGCGGGAGCGGAGCGGAGCGAAGCTCCCGCATTAGCCTTCGTGGTTATTTTTTTTTATAACCATGCAGAACTATATTTAATCCAAAAACAAATTTAAAACAAAATTTGTCACTCTAGAAAAATGATAATATGAGTTAAAATGTTTTCTTGGTAATACCCTTTATTAATACAAAAATTATGATAATTGAATGTTATGAAGAAAAAATTTATGAATAAAAAAAATATGATCACTAACGGTTATGAACTCCGTTGTTAGAAATAGAAACGTATGAATACCTAAAAAATATATGAAAAAGAAAATTATGAAGAGTGATTATTATGAGCACAAATCGGTAGTAAGACAAAGAATAGGATTTAAAATTTTATGTAAGCCAATATGGACCCGGTGGGACTATTCTCTATGTCCCTATTAACATTTCATTTATATAGATAATAATATAGATTTTACCAGTGTATCCACGTTTAACTCGATTTCATTCATTGTTAGGTGAGGATAAGTAGTTGAACGGACTTTTACTGGTAAAAAGTACGTTGTTGTATTATTTGAATAATAGGTACATTTATAACATTATTATAGCGACAGCCATGTCATTTTTGTTGTATTAACTACAACAATTTTCCTGGCATTTAAATAAATAAATGAAACAACTGCTACATATTCCCGGAACAAATTAATCTACACAACGATTTAAAGAATTCTGAAGCAAAGGGATGGGGCCGTATCTTGATATCACAGCTAAAAATACGCGCCCGTTGAGCGGCCCTTCATTACTAATAATACCTTTGTTTACATTACACGCATAAAATGCTTGGAATGTGAGAATTTTCATGCCGGGTGGTTCTAACAATGTCAAAATAAAACTTTCAATTAACACTAAAACAAATATTTTCATTTATGAGCATACATTCCAGTAGGAAAATAATGAAATTGAGCTTCAAAATGTTCACTTTAGTGATATTTTTCAGAAATAACTAACTATCACAAGAGATAAAGCTGCAATATAGCACAATAATGCTTGTTAATATTTTGTCTGTCTGATTTAGTTCCATCTGCTCCAGTACTGCCTGAGCAATCCGGAAATTATGGTAGTTCCTCTAGATTTTAAATAAGACTTAGGTACATTTTTAATCTAAAATTAACTGCAACTGAGTCAACGACGCTTCTATGGAAGTTATAATCAACAAACAAACAGCGTCGTTAAGGAAGTGGTATACGCAATATTTATGCGTCACTTCGACTTAATTGACCCTAAACTTGAGCAGTTTGAAGATAAACCGTGGCTATTAGCTTAACGTTAATATCATGTATTAAATGATGATGCAAATCTCTCCCAAGGCTTAATTAAGAATTTAGTGTACCTATCTAAAAGGGAAAATTGAATTACATTGTGTTCTCGATTCTGAAGACATTTCGAAAAGCATCTAAAAGAGGGGAACAAGGGGATAAGGTTTCTATATAAACATGTTTAAGGTCAATAAACATTAGGTACCTAGCTACTACTAATTAAGTACTTAAGTAAATATAGAAAACGACAGTTAAAGTAGTTAAAAAGGGGCATTGAAATAACTTGATAGTGGAATTAATTACTGTTACGTATGTCAGTATTCCCGCTTCCCGGTAATTATTGAATTAAAGAGTTCCATCTTGAGTGTTTCCCCTTGCAACATTTCTGAGCAAATAAACTATATTGTCCTCAATCCCATACTTAGTTAATTGGTGGTTATTACAGTTACATATTTCAGTGTGAGCTCCTCGTGTGATACTGCACACGTCCAGTTTATGAAAACCTCTCCCATATCCCTGGTAGTATTGTTAGTAGTTATACCATGTATATAAAGGATAACTGAGGCTGGGTTCTCAATTAGCTGGTCGAGCAGTACGTTAATTGTTCGTTTTATAACCCGCTCCTTAGGGCAGCTGGCTCGTAACAAGACCGTCATTTAATTCTCGTAAATAGACAAAGATATTTTTATATCTGTTGGGCACTTTATAATGTAAACAAACCAGCCGCTAAGGTTCAATGTAAATAAATAAATCTATATAGTGATCTACTGCTTGTCTTCATACAGAGAATATTGTTTTAAACCTAGGTATCTAATATACCTACCTACCTATTTATCTACGCTATTGTAATAGTTACGAAGATTAATTATTTCTTTTTACCTTGTGTACCTAGTTGCAATAAACATTTTGTAATTAACTTTAAAATTCAATGCTTAATTGTAGTGAAACGCGAGGATATTGCAAAACTTGTGCGATTAAAAATTACTAGTATTAACACCAAAAAACTTGTCTGCAATTCAACACTTATTTTTTGTCGATGAGATTATGTGCTGCAATCTGCAATTGAAAGTGTAAATAAATTCAACGTCCCGGACGAGGTTTCCCACTAAGTAGGTACTAAGTAATCTGTGACTGGATTAGGACCCACGACAGGTCCTCTCTCTAATTCTCTAAAACTTTTCCCAAAGCAGTTGGGTTCGGTTTTCCAGTCTAATTGTGATGCGGTTGAACTTTGATATTTTCCGTGGAGCACTGCCATCTGACCTCTGTTCTGTAGTTAAACTAGTCGGATTTTGAGGGCTCCAACTACCCGTAACGACTGCTAAGCAATTTAGTTTTTTTTAGACCTATGCAAAGTACTTAATACATATCTAAGTATATGTCAGTATTAATTTTTATTCATTACTTTCTTCAACAGGGTGTCTCCCGACGGAGTGGACATCGTGCTGGACTGCTTGTGCGGTGAGGAGTGCAACCGCGGCTACTCGCTTCTGAAGCCCATGGGCCGATACATTCTTTATGGTAAGCACATTTTATCCAATACTTTGCTATAACAGCCTTAAGGTATAACAATACTTATTTATAATTAAGTACTTAGGCTCACGTGTAGTTAGGGTTAATAAAACACTTGGATAGATACATTACCTATGTAATTCGGAAATTCCTAAAATATTTTTGTACTATGTCTTATATATCACCAGTACATAGCAATACATATTATTATTGTTACTTTTGCTGGTTACTGATATATGATATAAATTATAGTTACAGTTACAGTACTTACCGATATTATGTAGGTAGATATACGGTTGTTTGTAGATCGGCAAAACTATCTTTAACAAATAAATTATTTTGTAATATAACACGACTTGTCAACTCATTGTGATAATTTTCTTTTTCTGTCGAGTAGGTTACCTACATTCCTATTTAGTTACAGCGTGGTTACAGTCGGTCTACAGAATTCGGTTTAAAATACCTACCTGTCATAGAAATATTGGACCGATAAATACCTACTACATTGAGTTTTACTGATTAGTTTTATCGTTTTGCTAAACGATTGCCAAGAATGCCAAGTTCTAATAAAATCAGTAATTTTTTTTTCATTCGGTGAAAAATGTGTGCTATAAAGTACTATCAGCAAAAAAACTTGAAATGTATTTTTATAATATTTTATAATATTTTTTAACTCGGATAATTATATTAGGTGATTTAAAGAACCAGATCTCAAGCTTTTGTTATTAAACGAAGAAAAGTAATCCCTACTTCCCTACTAATATTATAAATGCGAAAGTAACTCTGTCTGTCTGTCTGTCTGTCTGTCTCGCTTTTACGACTAAACCGCTGAACCGATTTTGATGAAATTTGGTATAGGGGTAGATTAGACCTTGAGAAAGGACATAGGCTATGTTTGGTGGCGATAACCGACATCCACGCGGGCGGAGCCGCGGGCAAAAGCTAGTATATACATATTTATAAGAATTAAATGAAGGAAAAAATAACTCTAAATTCTGTAATTATGGGGCGAACTGGTGTAGTACGCACCCGGTATTATTTAGAAGGAAATCCCCTCTTTAGTTACTATGTCAAAAAAAAAAATCGGTATGGCAATAGATACTTAGTTCATAATAAACTAATTTCAAACGTTGATATCTGGAAAGGTCTAAGACATGTTTCAAAGTTCTCATTAAGTTCTTTAAGCTGCGCATGAATAAATGTATTAAAACAATGGTGTTTATCACAGGATCATCAAACATCGTGACCGGCGAGACTAAGAGTTTCTTCAGCGCTGCGCGTGCCGTGAGTACATTATATTTACTATCTGATCGAGCTTGTGCGTGCTCACTTCTTTAATAATATAAATTACAAATGACTTAATATAATAAATAATCAGACTAAAAAAGACAGACGTATCAAGCCATTCTATCTCATAAATTTGATGATATTGAAATAACTATAGCCATATCTATAACCTGAAGTAGGGAGAGGAAGAAAGGAACTTATCTCCATACAATTTATATAATATTTATTTATTTAATATGTTGTTTATTGCTTTACAGTGGTGGCAAGTGGACAAGGTGTCCCCGATCAAGTTGTTCGACGAGAACAAGAGCCTCGCGGGCCTGAACTTACGCCACCTGCTGTTCCAAAACGGTCGCTCTGATTACGTCCGCCGCGCCGTCGACCGCGTTTTCACGCTTTGGGGTGAAGGCAAGGTCAAGCCCCTCGTTGACTCCACCTGGGCGCTTGAAGATGTAAGTTCAAATTACTGACACTTCATTATTGTCAAATAATCAATTAGTATTTTATATCTGACTTCTAAAAATTTATTTTAGCTATAGAAAAGTCAGCTTAGAGTTAAAACCTTTTATTAGCTTCTCGTGCCAATATGTAGATCCTATGAAATAAAGGAAAACAAGCTTTCTTACCCCATGACTAATATATGCGTTATAAATTCAAAGGTGGGCGAGGCGATGCAGAAGATGCACGATCGTAAGAACATTGGCAAACTTGTGCTAGACCCATCACTGGAGCCCAAGCCGAAACCCGCTACCCCCGCCAAGGGCAAAGCCGGCAAGGAGAAGAAACCATCCAAAGAGAGCTCAGAGGAGAAGAAGGACAAAGAGGTCAAAGAAGAGGAGAAGAAACCAGCTGAGAATGGTGAGAAGAACGATGAAAAGAACGGTGAAGAGCCGATCACTAATGGTAACAGTGACGAAGGTCAGTCTCGAACCTTTGTGACCAGGCATGCGTAGACGCGTACATGCTTCAGTACGTACACCTACGTACGTGCGTAACAATATCATAATGCAAATGGGTGAAATAACCAGAGCTTTACTATTCATTGTGTATATAATTTATATTAATATTAGTTACGTAAATAATTATGCTGCTTATATATTTAATAAATATAAATAAGTAATAATATAAATAGCTTCTAAAATTTAGTAAGTATTATAGATGTAAAAAATTGAAATTATGGATCTACTTATTATTGAGATATAAATTTTAAGACTTTGATCATTCGCTTCTAAAATATATGCAGCTTACTTTGTTGATCAAAGGACATGTAAGGATAACATAACATAAACTCACGCCTATATCCCCGAAGGGGTAGGCAGAGGTGCTAGCACCCACATTTCGCTGTTTATGTTTAGGTCCCAATGTAATAGGTGGCGAGCCTATTGCCATTAACCAGGCACTTATAAACCTGCGATAAATACACATATCATAATGTAAGGATGTCATCATATATTTTCAAAAGAGTGGGTTAGACAGCGTTTTAATTTGTTGACTCTACAAAACAAATTGTAGAGTCTGCGACTATATCACAAAATGTGTCTGTATAAATTAACGCTAATTATTAATGATTGCCTGCTGTTGGGAGTTTCACCCATATTATTATTATGTATTTTAGCTTATTTGAATTAACTACGCACGCATAAATCGGCTAAACGCATATATGCAAGGGCTTCTAGCTGAACCCTTTTAAAATTAGAAAAGTATTATATTTATGCAGCCTTTAGACTTGCCTATTAGCGGTTGTATCAATTATACGCTTGCATCTCGCTTATAACTATTTAATCCTTATAAAACCAGTTATGGGAATGTACAACAAATCCTGTTTAGATCTTGTATCAGATATTTATTTACAATTTGAACTCTTGGAATAGAGGGTCAGACGGCAGTCAATTCCTCAAAAGCAATATAAACCCCAAAGTGCAAACTTTAGATGCAACTGGGATTGCATCCAGAGCTGGATGGTAAACCAGATGAAGTATGCACTAACTTACCTTCTTAAAATACCATAGAATGATACTTACTGGTAGGTATTAACCTGTAAATGTCTAAGGGCTGTTGTGTTGCCTGATCATCATCACGTTTAGCCAGCTTGGTCATAAAAAGTCGGGTCTGAAGTCAACTGTTTTGGTGAGAACTAGATATTAAATGATATTTTCAAGTTATATCAGGGCCTACATAAAGTTATATGTATAACATTTATATTACTTTTATATTATAAGCACGTAGCACATAGCATCATCACTTATTGGCATACGCAATTAGCATACATATTTTATTTGGTACAACACTATGGCTTCATATATTTATTTAGTGCCGTTTGTTTAGTAAAATATACTTATTCTGTAATCTGATAAATAGAAAGAACTCTTGAGCACTAATTCATCAAGATTTAGTGAATTAGAAATTATGATTAGTGAATTATATGATTTAAATGAGTCATGTTTTTATAATATCGAGTTCACATATTTTTTAATTAATTAAATCATAATTTAAATAGAATATAATTCATGTAGTTGGCGACAACCCAACAACTCGATTACTTGGTTAGTAATAGAATATTTATATGATATTCATATATTTTATTAGTATCTATTTAAAAAAAAAATAGCGTCACAACTTAACTTTTTTCTTGCATAACTCTTTCAATATATGTAGGTATACATACAGATAATTTTTTGTAGTAAAATAATAATATTTCAATATAAAGATGTCAATTTGTAAGTGTTCAGCTACTTTTCTGGTTAGCTGTACATGTAGGTGTAGGCACATTGAGTACCAAAATCAGTATTATAACTTATTCTATTCTATCAATTTCCAGAGTCAAAGGAAGAGAAGAAGGAGAAAGAGTCCAGCTGAATTATTTCCAGTGAGGACTGAACCCGATAAACCACCGCCAATTGATTATTTTAGAGTTGAAGCTACTCGTTTTACTGACGTGTCGTCGCTGCGCTTGTTGGCACCGGCGCCAACGCCAACTGTCTCTGTGTTGCCTCGTCTATATTATGTTTACATCTATATAAGTCTGAAAACCGACGCCGTTCGGTCGCCACTCATATTTATAGTTTTTGATGTTCGTTCGTATGTTAATAACAATCCGACTAGACCGAACGGCGTCGCACAATTTTAATTTAGTTTTTAATTATTCGACAATCATCACATTCGTAGTTTTATTGAATTATAAAATTTATCGTTAAAAATGCAACAGCGAAATGACAATGAATTTATTATAATTTTAATCAATTCTTTTTTTAATTACATTTATTTGGCCTAAGTTAGGAGTCGTCTCAGTAAATACAACATGTTTTTATAGTTTAATGTTTAAGACTTTATTTTTAAGATGAGATATTTTAATCTGCAGTTATTTTGAATGGCTATTGTATATCTAAGGTGCAGAGATGCTTAATCTTTATGTATGTTAAGCTTTAATATTTTATTAGTAAATGTTTAAAATTTTGGCCCACGAGACCCGCACCCCCGCCCCGGGCCGCTTTGATCAACATTGATCAACACATGGTCGACGTCTCACCACATATTCATGTTATTGTGAACAAACGAATGAGTAACCTTCGTGTGATATTTTGTGGTAGGTATGCTAGGTGTTTTGCGGTATTTTTTATGCTGCCATTACGTGACATTATTTTTATTACTTTGAGTTAAAAAAAAATCGATTACTTTATATTTTTTATACTTAAACGTTTTGTAAATTATTTTCTAGTTAAGAGATTTCACAAAGTTTATTTGATCGCACCACTCTTCGATTCTTTATATAGGAACGGTCGTCCGTCTCAGTGTAGGCTACCCTAGACTGAGTTGTCACTTCAGGACCTAACAGGGCGAGCTTATAGTACCAAATTGTCAAGTATTTTTGTGGCTACTTACGTCATAATATTATAAATCAACGTAATCGATATCGCCTATGATGTAATGTAAGTAATATTTTTATATTCCAAATAAACGTTTATATGGTGTCTCATGTCATATAATGAAGCTTTTTATGTATCTTTACACAATTATCACATATCTAATCAATCATACACTTCACATCATGATATAAATTAGGATTAATATTTTGATACCGATATTCACTGCATTTCTTTTGATATAACTAGCATATTATATTTGTCTATACTCCTTTATTTCTTAAGGTTGTAAGTAATTTTTGACCGCCATATAATGTACAGTATGGTTGTAGGTATATGTACCCAGTACTAATTAAATATTTTATCTATAATACACATATCATGCGGATGTAAAATGTAATTGTCAGTCTGATCCGTAGTCCGGCGCAGGAGTAAAAGATCCACTTCCCGATACTGCTCAAACGACATCGCGCTCGGGTAAACGTGTGTTCACCACTATCGCCGACTTGTTTAACAGACTTGGTTTTTTAGAGAACTTTACTCTTTTTGAACATTTTTGCAAAGTTATAGATTACTATCTGAGCGCGTGTCGTACATCCGACCGATACATGCTTCAAATTCCGGCGCTTAGTGCCGTACCGTAAGCTCAGACTGCCGCAGGTTGTGAGGGAAGAGACCATCAGACTGTTTGCACTCGAACGACTCGATGTAGGTAGCTTTTGTATACTGTAGTACAAGAGTGGCAGGATTGCTATAAGACGCTGCTTTGTTTTACCGTACTGTGGCTTGGTGCTAGTTTCGCAACGCGGATACAACTCGCTTCAGTGTCTCGGACCAATATCTTAAAAGCTATTTTAGTCTTCTTATCAAAATATTGTTCGCTTTGTGTGTCAAATATGTGCGAATTTCTTGTAACGTACCTAAACATATTATATTGATTAAATCTTGTGTATATCGACCTGTATAATGGTTTAGATATCTCTGAATTTTCTTCTATAAGAATATTTGATGAAATTCAATAGTAATTAGAGAGCTGGGGTGACTGCGCCGTTTGAGATTGTGTCCAAATTGTTGTAGGTTAGTGTCGAATTTGATGCCAATATTTATTATCTACAGGAATGGTTCTTATAGGGAGGGAACTCGCGCGGTCACGCCAGCGGACTCATAGCAAACTGGGTCGTTATTGTATTACACATTTATTTTTATAAGGGCGGGCCAGTGTGATATCTATACTATGAAATAAATAAATAAATATGTATGATCTGTAAAAATGCTTACTACTGACTTTCATTTTACTACCCCATGTTAACTATCGTTATACCAATATCACTTCGATTATACTCAATCGATGTTGCATGAAACAGAATTATAATAAAACTAGACTGGTGGTAATTATTTTCATTCAAGAAAGTAACGAAAGCAAGGACATAAAACGTTGGGTTATGAATTCTCGCTTCGCCTTTTGACATTCCAGTGCTTTTTGCCACCGTAGTAGCGTAAACAGAAACAACTGGCACGTCATTGCTACACTTAAATGCCTGGGATCAGAGATGAAAATTATGATACTATCATACCTACTTTAACTTTAATTAGTTCTTTCATATCTAGTTTAGGCGTAAGCTTTCCCCTTGAGCTTAAAGAGTCAGACTGCAATCGCTCCCGTAAAGGTCAAGATAAGCCATATTTGAAGGAAGCGAACCTCTGAATACACAGTATAATATAAATGATGTTGGGATGATGATATTAGGAAATAGAATACAGTGGTCAAAATAAAAAAAAATACGAATTAATTACAATTTTATTTGGCTATAATCCCTTTCTAATCTAAATAAACTCCATACACTACAATACTGGCAAATATATGGGGGTTCTCATAATTGTATGAGGCAAAGGAGTCTCTTTCATGATCCCATAAGAATGTATGGAATAAAACGACGCTCTGCTGACGCCGTTGGCCGATGCTCACGCACACGATAATCCTGCATCTGAAAACAACGCGACCAAAATATATTCTAAGACATTTTTAAATCTTGGGGCATATATTTTGGGTTGAAAATGTGCTTTATACTCGCGGTACGCATGGATGTCTTTAGAGGACAGTAAAGGGTGCTACAAGTGCTACAACGGTGGACGAGATACGAGATCAAATTCACCAATCATAGACTCGTTTCGCTCACAACTTGGGTCCAAGTTAAGTGCCCTGAGGCATACCGCATATACAATATACGCAATGATATATCTTGGCCCATAGTAAGCATAGCTTTACTAGCTCATGTTACGTATTCTAGAATTTGGATACCTAAACATAATATTTAGATTTTTTTGTAAGTAGGTAGGTATATTACACAAACACCCAAAAAAGTGCATACAAATATTTGCACTGAGCGGGAATCGAACCCGCGACCTCTGACTTAGCAATCGAACGCTCTACTCCTAGACCACAGAGAAGTGTGTAAGAAATAATACTAATAATAATAAGCTCTTGTACCTGTTGGTGCCTTTATACGACACTACAGTGGGATGCTACACTTGACGGAAGTACTGTCGTGGCTCTTCTAAGTCGGAACGCCATTAAGTAAGGAGCCCCAAAAAGTCCGACAACTGGGTTAACTACAGAACTCCAATATCGTCAATAGGTTGAAGAGGTCAGGCGGCAGTCGATTCACGGGAAATATCGACATTCAGCCACTCACAGACAGAGTCAAATGGACCCCAACTCCGGCTTTTTATATAAGCATGACCTTTAGAAACTAACACAGGGTGCTTAAAATGTAGTTCATACCTGTCATAATTGTATTCTTTAACAGCGTTACGTATAGTTTCTGCTAGACTTGAACAAAGATCAGGTACTACTTTGTCACTGTATTCGATTTCCGCTAGCTCATCGTCCACTATGCGTTTTAACAGCTTTTCGATCTGCTCAGCATCAAATCGTTTTCTGGCATTCAGCTGATAAGTTGGTTGATATGTCCGGACCTGTTTGGATGGTTTATTCTCCGTCATGTTGTTTGATCAATACTGAACGAATATCAACACAAAGTGTAGATAGGTATGTACAGTTTACTCTTTTGGTTAAGTGCGTGCGTCGGGCACTTAACCAGAATAGTTATTTAACTTATTTATAGAGTCACTATATTGTAGATGCCCATAACACAACAGATACCACGGTTAAATAACCTCATGTTGTGTTCCTGGCGGTGAGTAGCGTAGCCAGAGCTCACTGGAGAGGTTTCGTACTGTATGTCAGTGGGAAAACCAAAGGTTAGTCCTACCTACATATCTTTTACGCCGACGATGACGGCACAGAATCTCTCTATCCTTACAGAGTCGGCAGTACGAGTGTGAGTCCCCTGGCGTTGCACTCGCCCATAGGACACGGTAGCCACTTACCATCGGGTGGGCCGTGTGCTTGTCGGCTATATAAGTAGTATAAAAAAACGAATGCTCAATACTATTTAACTACTAATAATAGAGCTTGTGGGTATGAATACCCACTGATAATGTTTTTCTAGTTATAATTCGTTGTTTTATCATATTAATAAATCTGAGGTTTATCCTTGCACGTTAACATTTTATTAAATGTACCTACATAGACTACATAGACCTACCTACATAGACTACATAGAATGCGTTATAATTCTATGTGTACCTACATAAATGGATATTCATGCACACCTATGTAGGTATAAGTATTGTCTTATATAATTAAATTACCAATCTTTGGTTTAGTGGTCGACTGACAAATCCTCTGCTGAAGCCTCCACTAGTTCTTACTATAGAATATCTTTTATATTCACGCGACATATTGATATTTTAAGTAGCCTCCTAGCTTAGAGTATCTATCTTAGCCTCCTAGATTTGACTATAAAGTTAAGTATAGCTATATACCTACATACCTATACATAGTTTTAGATAGTAGTTCACCCAAACTACTGATTAATTTAAGTTAGGTATGTCCGTATGTCATATGAAAAGAGTGAAGGGCCCTGAGGGTAGTAATTTGAATATTGCAAAATTAAGCCCAAAAGACTAGTAGTCAAACTTAAACATTAAAATTAAAAAAGTTTGGATTTGATAAGTGCTGCCAGTTAAACTCATTTTCCACTGGATTCAGGAATTTGTATGACTTGTAAAACACATTTTTGGAGTAGGATATAGATATGTCTATGCATTTCGTCCTAAAGTTAATTCATATTGCTGTTGTACAAAGTGGTCATTCCAATAGAATTTTAAGTGAGGTTAAAATCTGTGGTTAAAATATTTATCAATCATAAATTGCATGCATTCATCAAAAGAATTACTGGCTGCGATATCACTGATAGCTGACCTATTCACCTATTGACAAAGATTACAGAAAAAACTCACTATAAAAAAATAATTACTGCATATTTTTTTTTATATAAGTAGCTACCTTCTTACTTTCATCGTACCCTGGAGAAAGTGGGAAATTTCAAATTTTCAGACATCTACACTGAATTTGACGTTTGCTCGGTTTGACTTTGACGTATTTTGATTTGATGTTGAAGTTTTGAATTTTTCGAGATTGGAAATATTTTCAATTTCAAATGTACTATACTTAATTTAAATCTCTACTCTGATGATTAATAGTTGAGTTGGGTTACCGAGTCTGCATATTTGTTTGTTTTGTACTTGTTTTTTGTTGTGTAATTGTGCAGCTGAATGTTTACCAGTTTTTAATAACCTCTTGACTAAAAGTATTACAACAATATTTACACATTTCTATTTTTATGTGAATATGAGCTTACAAACATCACTGGACACCTTTTTTAAACACAAAGCTTCTGTACGAACACCTCAAGCAAAAGACATGAGTACTGATAAAAAATCTAAAAAACGCAATTTGAGCCTCACAAGATCATCTCTGCCTTATGAATCAGTCAAAAAGCTTGATCAACAAGTCAGTGAACAGGAAATTATATGTTTATCGAGCAGCAGTGAAGAATCATTTACATCACCAAAACAACAGCCTCAAAATGATGTATCTTTATTTGGAAACAGCTGCGAATCAACGCTTTCGCAAAACAAAACGCCAGCTAAAGAGCCTAACATCCAAAGGAAAATGGACTCTGATAAGAAAGCCAAAAAGCGCAATTTGAGTCTCACACGATCATCTCACTCAAACAAGTCACCAAAAATGCTTAGTCAGCAAGAGAGTGAGTTCAAATCAGAAGATGTATGTTTGTCTAGCAGCATTGAAGACTTACTCACACCCCCAGATCATAACAACAAAACTTCTCAAGAGAAAACATGGGATAAGTTACTTAATGTTCAAGGAAGCTTAGATTCTCCAAACAGTAGTGCTGATTCTTCATCAACCATTGTATATAGCTTTTCACTTAACAAATCGCAACAGTCTCAGTCTCCTGTAACACCTTTGAAAACCCCGAAAACACCAAAATCTGGCACAAAGTTCTTTTCACCAACGAAAAAAAGGGTTGTTTCAAAGAAAAATGCAGCTAAGAGAAATTTAGATTTTCAATTTCAAAATAACAAACCTAGTGTCATGGAAGATGAAAAGTTGAATAAAGTAATGTTTGCTAAATACCAGGATGATAAAAGTAAGTACCTACATATTAATATGTTTAAGGTATATTTATGATGATCACAGGCATGACAACCTTTGTGGCGAAGAACTTGACTATTAAGTCAGAGGTTGTGGGTTCGATTCCTGCTCAGTGTAAGTAATCTATACTATGTACAAAAAATGTATCTGTGTACCTGCATTCTAGAACCGATAACATACGCTAATTATACTTACTTTGGGTCTAAATAGCACTATAGAATGTCACAGAAAATCCATTTTATTTCTAAAAAAGTTAGACGTCAACTTGGCATATGCCTGCTGGCTTATTTTAATCCCTACTTCATGACTATTTTTGCATTGGTCCAACATCCAAAGGGACACCCCGGAGTCTGGGGCATTCTCCCATACATCTGCATCTTACTTATTCCAGTATAGGTGAGAGCCAAAAACACTAAAATTCCTTTATTATTACAGCATTATCCCTTCTTGCTATAATAGACCAGTATCTAAGAGCTGATGAACTAAAGAAGCTATTGAAAGATGATTCACAGGAACTACTTTCAAATTTCGTGCATTTAGAAGAGCCAAGTATGAGAGTGGTGTGCCGCTTGTTCTGGCGTCAGCCCGGGTGGTACAGAGCAGAGCAACTTGAGCAAATAGCCATTGGAAAGATGAAAAGTCCTGTTATGCATGAAATATCAAAGTTAGTAGATAGTGGATGGATAACTTCAGCTCAAAGCAAAGGTACATTATATTTCATACTTTTAACTACCGTGATTTATTACTTTTTAGGGTTCCGTAGCCAAATGGCAAAAAACGGAACCCTTATAGATTCGTCATGTCTGTCCGTCTGTCTGTCTGTCTGTCCGTCCGTATGTCACAGTCACTTTTCTCCGAAACTATAAGGCCTATGCTGTTGAAACTTGGTAAGAAGATGTATTCTGTGAACCGCATTAAGAATTTCACACAAAAATAAAAAAAAAGCATTAAATTTTGGGGGTCCCCATACTTAGAACTGAAACTCAAAATTTTTTTTTTCATCAAACCCATACTTACGTGTGGGGTATCTATAGATAGTAGTGATGTGCCGATCATAACTTTGGCCGACTAGCCGACTAGCCGACTATTCGGTTTCTAAACAGCCGACTAATCGGCCGACTAGTCGGCCAAGCCGATCATGGTTTCGGGTTTTTCCGGAACGTTTCGTTTACAGCAGGCACATGGAATCCGCGGTGAGATGACAGTGATGTATGTCTATGTGCTCGACTAGCTGACCAAATTTACAGCACGTGAAATTGAACCACGAATGCTGTAGAGTTCGTTCGATCGTTCGAAAATGTTTTACAGCATGTGCCTACAGATCGTTCGCGCGAGCCGCACCGCCAGACGAAATTCAATTTTCTTAAAATCAAAATAGTTTGAAAAAGCTATCGATACGTGCTTAGTACTATTCTTTACACGTTATGCTACAGTTGGTATTTCATAAAGTTGTTTGTTTCATCAGTTCCTAAAGCTCAAAGGTGCTGACTCTGCAAGTTGCGTAGATAAATGCGTACGCTATTTTTTTGGTTTCTTTACTGAGGGATTCAATAAAAAAGGTGCATATATATAATTCATCAGACAAAAAATAATTAGGACGTATAGGTAGGTATTCAATTTTTTACGCAATTTTTTTTTTTGTTTCTCAGACCATTATCTTTACAGAAACATAATATATAGGAACATAGAAACTTTAAGTTCTTTAGGACCACCCAACCCTCAGCTATTATAATCAATGACATTTTCTTGCCCATTTTTGACCTTCTTGAACAAAGTTTATGATTTTTTAGATAACAGTGCTCAAAAAAATATCGAGATTTGTTCAATCTGCAGCATCATCCTCCAATGATACCTTAATCGTAGGTTTACAAAATCCATGCTATCTTATCTAGCATTGTATTAAATAATAATAATAATAAAGACAAGTGGTTTGGACAAGTGTGCGGTCATGCATGTGGAAAGGGGTGGAATAGTGGAATCTGAAGGCTTAATACTTTCGGATTCCATTAAACTTAAATCTCTTTCCTCAACCGAAACCTACAAATATCTGGGTATGTCACAGGCATTAGGAATTCCTGAAGCTGGCGTGAAACAGGCATTGCGGGAGCGTTTCTTTGGCCGCCTGAAAAAAGTTCTAAAAAGCTTTTTATCGGGCGGTAACAAGGTGCGCGCCTGCAATGGTTGGGTCATGCCAGTCCTAATGTACTCCTTTGGCATACTTAGATGGACTCAGACTGAACTAGACGCCCTGGATAGAAAAGTACGATCACTGTTAACCACATTTCGGATGCATCACCCACGATCTTCCGTAATGAGGTTGTATATCCCGCGGAAGCTGGGGGGTCGTGGCTTTCTTAATATTAAGAACCTCCATAACCGTGAGATATACAACCTCAGACAATATTGTCTACAGCAAGCAAACACGGATATGCACCGTGATGTGGTTGCAGTGGACAATGGTTTAACCCCTCTTGCGTTGGCTAAAGAGAACTGGCGCAAACCTGTAGTACTTAGTACTGCTGATCGCAGGGAGGTATGGATGGGCAAAGAGCTACATGGACGGTTTTATCGGGCCTTAAATGGACCCGATATAGACTTAAAAGCGTCCGTATCTTGGCTACGGTTCGGTGATCTTTTCGGAGAAACCGAGGGTTTTGTCTTTGCAATTATGGACGAAGTTGTCATGACGAATAATTACCGGAAGTATATAATGAAGGACGGTACGGTGGACATCTGTCGGGCATGCCACCGCCCCGGTGAATCACTCAGACACATTATTTCTGGTTGTTCTCGTCTTGCCAACGGCGAGTATTTGCACAGGCATAACCAAGTGGCCAAGATTGTACATCAGCAACTTGCCCTGAAATACAACCTTGTGACTTCGGAGGTGCCATACTACAGGTATGTGCCCGACCCAGTTCTCGAAAATGGTCGTGTCACATTATATTGGGATCGATCTATTATCACTGACAGGACTATTGTCGCCAATAAGCCTGATATAGTGGTGATAGATCGATTAGAGCGCCTTGCAATGATTGTTGATATCACCATTCCTCATGACGAAAACCTCATGAAAGCCGAAAAAGACAAACAAATAAAATATTTGGATCTGGCTCATGAGGTTGTTGACATGTGGAATGTTGATTCAGCAATCATTGTCCCGATAGTCATATCGGCCCATGGGCTGATTGCTAAGAGCCTCGACCAACACCTTAAGAGGCTCTCGTTAGGCAGCTGGATCAAGGGCTTGATGCAGAAGGCGGTACTCCTCGACACGGCACGTATTGTGAGGAGGTTCCTCTCTCTGGAGCCCTAACCACCGGTAGCTTGGTCCCTATACCCGATACCGGTGGGGCACTATTTTTTATATTTTTAAATATATGTTTTTGTTTTATATAATTATGTATTTAAAAATATAATTTATAAGAGTTTTTAAAATAATAAAGAGGAATAATAATAAATATTCTACAACATTCTACACAACGCTATCTAGACCCATGGTAAGCTTAATTAGCTTGTGTTATGGAATCTAGAATGCGGATATACATACTTAGATACTTTTTTTTTTGTAAATACATACATATTATACATAGGAACATCCAGACCAATGCAAATATGCCATTGGAGTGCTAAATTTTACTGTTATGGATAAAAATAAGTTGCAGAATACTATTCATAGCTTTAGAACTTCAGCCGCTTTAAATTGAATAGCTACTAGACTGCTAGAAATTAGATACTACTAAAATGCATTATTATCTAAGGTACACAAACCAGTGAACCGGTATGAAGCCGGATAGTCGGCGCTCTTTGCCGACTAGTCGCCGACTAATCGCCGACTACAAAAGTGGCCGAATAGTCGGCTTTATCGACTAGTCGGCGACTAGTCGGCATATCTCTAATAGATAGGTCTTTAAAAATGCTATTGAGGTTTCTAACATAATTTTTTTCTAAACTGAATAGTTTACGCGAGAGACACTTCCAAAGTGGAAAAATGTGTGTCCCCCCCCCCCCTCTAACTTCTAAAATAAGAGAATGATAAATCTAAAAAAATATATAACGTAAATTGCCATACAAACTACCACTAAAAATTGGTTCGAACGAGATCCAGCCAGTAGTTTTTTTTTAAAACGTCATAAACCACAATTTTCGCCTTTGCTACTACGGAACCCTTCATGGGCGAGTCCGACTCGCACTTGGCCGATTTAATTTATTGTTGTTGACTATGTCCAGTACATAATATAATAATAATTGCATAATAGTTATCTTAAGTAACAACCACAAATGTTATGTGATGAGCTGTTGCCCGTGTGAAATTACTATATCGTTTCAGCTACACCCATTTCCAAATGAAAGTAGTACCCAGGTCAGTAGCTATGACAGTGTGATAATGATTTTTTTCATTTGACTTACTAGGCAACATTGTTGCACAGCATTACGACGCGCAACAACGCGGAACAATGTTGTCGGTCCACATATGATCAACCGTCAAATAAACGACTAGCCGTGCGTGATGTTGCGCGTCAGGTGACGAAATCCCACGTGTTGCGCAAGTGTGCCTTATTGGGTACTAACCAGTACGCAACATTGTTGTACAGCACTAAGAGACGCGCAACAACTCGGTACAATGTTGTCTGGTCACACATGATCAATCGTCAAATAAATAAACATCAAGCCGCGCGTGATGTTGCGCGTCAGGTGACAGTATCACGCGTGTTGCACAACTTTGCTGAACTTGTCTTGTTAAGCAACACGTGTTGCGCGTCGAGTGTTGCCTAGTTTTATTATTAAAATTTTGAAGTGAAAATTAGTAACAAAAAGTTACAAAGTATACTAAGTGGTATCAGATTTTTTTTTTTTTTTTTTTTTTTTTTTTTTTTTTTTTTTTTTTTTTTTTTTTACTCTTGTTGATCTTGGTGTTCCAGGTGACAGTAATATGGACTTTGATGATTATGTAAAACTCCTTAAAAGACCTGAGCTCTTAGATATTTGCAAAGATCTAAAATTGAAGATGCAATCGAAGCAGGATGCAGTGGATGCTCTGAAGAAGTTCTGCCAAAGCAGTGCCATTAGCAACTTCTTCACTGGCAAGATGGGTAACAATCGTAGCAGAGTATTAAATATGTAATTATTTGTTTATTTAATTCTATGATCTCCACATTTTATATCTCTTTTGACCTATATCTATTTGTGTCGGGGTGCGCGGTACCGTATTCTGCAGATAATTATCGATATATTTGGCGACAGATGAGACAGATCTACCATTTTTACCGGAATACGGCAATGTCAAAAGGCAGATTATGAGTACCAACGTTTGATAACTAAATATAAGTTTTGCGGATAGAATATATTTCCCATTTTTTAATCAATATCGGTATACCTATATCAAAAGGTCTAAGTTTAGCAGTGATTGAGCTCACGATTTTTGGTGGTAGTAGGAGGCTACAATCAGGTTATAGAATTTCCTTACAAATTAAATTGGATGAAGCTGAGACAATCATCATCATCATCATTTCAGCCATAGGAAGTCCACTGCTGGACATAGGCCTCCCCTATAGATCTCCAATGAGACAATATTAGGTGCGATTTACACAGAAGAGACGTGGCAAGAACGTGTGGTGGTGGTGTATGGTAACACAATATAAACCTTATTGTACGTAACATAGACTCCTTTTTGCCGTAAAGGAGAAGTGCTTTTCCTTATGACAAAAACGACGCTATGCTGCATACGATAAGGTTTATATTGCATTACTTTGACTATCCGCCACTGTCATCTTGTCTTTTTGTTATAAACCGCGCCTTAGGCCCTTTTAACATGCACACGGTCGCGTGCCGTGTGAAGTAGAAATGTATGAGCTACATAGACAGCTTTCACATGCACACGGTCACGGCACGGGCGACCGCTCATACATTTCTGCTTTGCACGGCGCGGCGACCGTGCCCTGACCGTGTGCATGTGAAAAGGGCCTTATATCCATACTTTTTATTACATATAATAAAATTACATTGTTGGTATTTGTTCCAGGCTGAAGGTGAAGACAGGCCAATGCTACAAACTGTCTGATCTTGCCCGTAGAACATTGCATAAATTATACATTCTCATGTATATGGGAATGGACTATACAATCATAAGAGAGAAGCGGTTGGAGCTAATATTGTTACATGATAAAATAAAGAAAGAAACTTATCCCATAGATAAGCTTATGGTGGTTGATAATGCAAGTGTTGTGTTTCAGAGCCGAGATGATTTTTATAGGTATATCTATAACTTGTACATAGTTGAATAACATAATATATCTATTGAGAAAGAGAAAAGAGAATTGACCTCGGGCGGGACTCGAACCCGCAATCTTTCCCATATAGGGGGAATGCTTTATTCTGAAATGTAGTTGGGTGTAAGATAAAGAATAGTATCACTTTAATTATTGTTTTTAATTATTTTAAATTAAATGAATCGATTCTGTTCCAATAATATAAAAACGACTGCCAGATATAGAGAGTGTGACATTTTATCGAATCTCTATAACTACACTGCTACTGCAGGTGACCAACTGAGTTGTCATTGTATCAACATCTTTCAGGTACCTAGAAGCTCACCAATTGTATGAGAAATATATAGAATCAACCGATACTGAAGAACAGTGTGATATAGTACTACAAGCATATAAACTGTATAAAGAAGTTGATGAAGATGACATGTCACGGTAATAACATTATGTAGCATATTATATTGATACCTGGGGAGAAAATGATTTTAACTCGAGTTTTTGGAACTTTCATCTGTCAACTCAGTGTTTGCTAGACTAGGGTTGCAACTAGAAGTAAATACACGACAAAACATACGGACAGAGTTCGTTCTGACTGTGTTTCCACCAGTGGAAAAGGAATAAGGAGAGCCTTATTCTTTTTCCGCAGACTCCTTGGCGCGCATCACTGTCTTGTGAAAGAAAGTTTTTGGTTCAGTCCCACTGATTTATCTTTGTTATTTTTGTCTGTATGTGTGTGTGTGATGAGTATTGTCAATCAATCATTCAATTAGCCTATTGCAATCCACTGCTGGACATAGGCCTCTCCCAATGTACACCACGTCTGCCGATCCTCCGCCTTTCGTATCCAGTCTGTCCCGAGCGCAGGATCGGCAGACTGAATATTGTAGGATTAAAAAAACTACAATATTTTATTTCAGTTATAAGTCTTTGCCGCCATGGTTGCGTAGATATACCCCTGCGTACATTTACGTGAAGCTGTTAGAGAATGGTGTTCAGGACTTGAAGAAAGCGAAGTCAGAGAAGCAGTACACAGTCGCAGTGCACATTCTAGACTCCCTGATCTCGCAGCGAGAGTTTAGGCAGCACCACCAGTACAAGTGGTATGCGGAGAAGGCACTTATTTTGCACAAGCATTTAGATCGCACGGAACAGGTAAGCCATGTTTTACTTGAGACAAAAGGATCAGATCGATTTAGAAAGGAAAAAGAATCGACTTCGGGTGGGACTCGAACCGCTAAGCCACCGAAGCCCGCACGAAGCCGACTCAAATTCCTCTATACGCGAGTCCCGCGTCCCGCGCGCAGTCGATTATTTTTCCTTTATAAATCGATTTGAAAAGTTAGCATAATAAATGCTTCAAAATTTCATTCAAAAAGATCAGATGTTGTCTATTAAATTAAATAGTAACAGCTTTTTAATTACTGCATACAAAAGTAGTAGTCGACTAAAATCTTACATTTTTGGCCTTAGAGTACATTTATCAGAGGATGCCATTTTCTTTTTTAGATATCAAGCAAGGGGTAGTTTAAAGGGAAATCCAATCCTTGTCCCACGGCCGCCATCTTGGAAAAAAGGGTTTAAATGGGCTTTACGCCAGATCCGTCTTTGAAAATTTTGCGGGCCTCGCTAGTTAGATATAAACATGATATTTGGTCATTAGGTTCGGTTTTCTGAAGGCCCCGTACCTACATAAAACGGAGATCCTTGCTTAACACTGGCACACGATTCACGGGTGGAAATTAATCTACAACTAATTTATTTGTAGGCAGTGCACACTTTACTAGAAGGGTTCAAAGCAGACTTGTCAGAGGAGGCCAAGGATGTTTTGCGTCCGCGCGCCAAGCAGATCGCCAACCAGCGGAACGTGGTCCTCAACGACGAACTAAGAAAAGCGTTGCGTGGGCACGTGGAACAAGAATACATATTAGAGAGTAATCTTCCTGCCGACCATGTCTACAAACAGCCTATGGAGTAAATATGTTTATATTTTTAAACACTAACTGATGCCCGCCTGGATGTCGCGGCTTTTGGTCATCACTCCGGTTCTGCTCAACCAATTGAAATCAAACATGCGGCAAATTTTTAAGTCTGACCTTTCTAATTTAAAAACCGCTCCAAAATTCGTTCAATACTTTTTGCGTCGTTCGCGATCAAATACGTACAAGAATTCTACTAATATTATAAATGTGAAAGTTTGTGAAGATGTTTGGATGTTTGTTACTCAATCACGCTCTAGCGGCTAAACGTAACTGGATGAAATTTGCTAAAGGGAAAGTTTATAGTCTGGAATAACACACTTTATATCCTGGGAATAGGTTCCCATGGGTTGCGGAAACGGGATAAAAATTCCACGCGGGCGAAGCCGTGGGCAACATATAGTTTAAAATATATATTCTTGGGTTCTATTAATTACGTTTGTTATAGCAATCATAACCAAAGAGGGAAGTTGAAGTTCGAGGCGCGCCTTGAGCAAGGGAGATCCATAATGAGTGCGGAAGATTATTGCGTGGTACATTATACGCACAACGGGGAATTTACGCATGGTAAAACAATTATTTTATCTCTACTGCCATACTGTCACTCAGCAATAAGGATGACTATTTTTTTTAATCTCGAAAATTTTTTACAATAATAACATTATTTTAATGAGCAGTTTTCCAGTAGGTATAATAATCAGTTGGTTTTTAAGTCATCAAGAGATGGCGCTAGCATAGCTTTTGGTAATTTTAATGTACTCTGTGGTTTGTTTGTAGTATTTTTTCATGAATTTGCGAGTTTAATTTCATTTACCCATATTATAATAAGGTCAACTTGGGGAAGACCGTCTAGGGGGCAAGTCCAAATATAAGGTTTTTTTCCCTTTTATAGCAACTCTATGCGGTTCATTACTCTGTCGGTAAAACAGTTGGCAAATTTTGATTTAATTTAGTAACGATAGATGGCGCTATTAGATGTATGTTGGCTAAAAACTGACTCGAAAATTTTGTGAAGCTTTGAAAGACACAACGATGCACGTGTGCTACGGAAAAAAAATAATTGTGGTGTGATTCAATCATTAATTTGGATTTTGATTATGGTGAGTATCTTTTTATATATGCACTAAAGTAATTTACTGCACTGATTTGTCGAAAACTGCTTTAGATATTGAATTATACTGTTGTAACTTTTTCTAACCTAACAAGTTAGTAGTGGTGAAGTCCGTCTATACCACGTGGGGCAACTCCGGCATACGACGGTCTTGCCTCAAATCAGGGGTTAATGACATTTTCTGTTTAAATACTTATTTGTTTGTGGTTTCGCTTCATTTACTGATGATTCGTGTTCATCAAATAAAGTCTTTTTTCCTTTTGCAGTAAAAGCATCCAAAATGGTGAGGAATTATAAAAGAAAAACGGATAAAGGTTCTTATAACAGAGAAACAATAAGGGAAGCCGTACGAGCAGTACAAACTGGCCAGCTCAGCGGTTATAAAGCTGCACAACTTTACAATATACCACGTATGACTATAATGGACCATGTCAATAACAAACGGTTTAAATCAAATACACTTGGGAGAAGTACAGTATTATCTTTACAAGTTGAAAAAAAATTAGCCTCATGCCTACATTTGATGGAGAAAAATGGATTCGGCTTAAGCAAACAAGAACTTTTACAAATGGTAAGAGATTATGTTCAGGCAAATGGACTTTCAACGCCTTTTAAGGATGATATGCCTGGGGAAGCCTGGTTTTATGGTTTTAAAAATAGACACCACCTATCTGTCAAGAAACCCCAAGGTGTAGAACATGCAAGAAAGAAAGCGATCGACCCATACATTATTTATCCTTATTTCGACCTCCTCGAAAAGACGATTGACGAATTAATTTAATTTGCAAAATAAGCCAGAAGCTATATGGAATTTAGATGAAACGAGTTTCTGTAATGACCCCTCCAAAACAAAAGTTGTCGGTGCAAAGGGCTATGCTGCAACCAGAGTCATTTCGTCACCAGGTAAAAACAATACCACAGTGCTATTGGGTGCTAATGCCCTAGGAGAAAAAACACCACCCCTTATAATATTTAAGAGAAAAAACGTGTGGGATACATGGTCATCTCCTGACGGGTATCCTGGGACGGCTTATGCTGCAACCCAGAACGGGTGGATGGAGACTAAGGTTTTCGAAACATTTTTCAAGAAAACATTTTTAGCGACTATTGGTGGTCAACGTCCAATACTACTTATTTATGACGGCCACTCAACACACGTTGGAATAAATATAATAGAAGAAGCACGTAAAGAAAATATCACTATACTAAAATTACCACCGCATTCAAGCCACGTGCTACAGCCATTAGATGTAGCAGTGATGAAATCTTTTAAAGACAAGTGGGACCCTCTTCTTGTGAAATGGCAACGCTTGAATGTGGGTATGACACTACCCAAGAAAGAGTTTTCTCGTCTCATCGGCGTAGTTTGGAGCAGCATAGATTCCGAGGTTATAAAGAATGGTTTTAGAAAAACTGGAATTTTTCCACCATGTCGTGAAGAAGTGGCTGAGAAAGTATTCGATGCTCTAAAACTCAAGCAATGGAAAGAGTCTCAAATAACTCATGATACAGTACGGCACGATGTCGTAAATACCTGCGAAACTACCAATCAAATGGAACATAATATGGAAAAAAGAAACAAAAGTCCTGTTAAGCTACCCTTGAGCTTGCTCTCTTTAAGTCTCAAGGTTGTGACAAAGCTGGATCCCGTATATTTTAGCAAAAGCAATAAGAAAAAAATCACTCCTAAAGCAGAAACAAACCCACACTTGCAAACTACAGGCACACAAACCAACCACACCAGCCCAAACAAACTTAATAAATTTAAACTTACGTCACCACATACATACCCACGAAAGCAAACTTCAGGCACACAAACCAACCACACCAGCCCAAAAAAACTTAACAAATTTACACTTACGTCACCACACTCAGACCCACACAAGCAAACTTCAGATACACGAACCAACCACACTAGCCCAAACAAACTTAACAAATTTACACTTACGTCACCACACACAGACCCAAACAAGCAAACTTCAGGCACACGAACCAACCACACTAGCCCAAACAAATTTAACAAATTTACACTTAAGTCACCACACACAAACCCACACAAGCAAATTTCAGACACACAAACCAGCTACACTATCCCAAACAACCTCCACACCTACACAATACCGTCATCACACACCAAATGCACATACAAACCCTTGTTACTGAACAAAACAAATGATAAAATAGTTTTAAATGAGCCGTCTGCATCATCTCAACCGTCCACATCTTCTATTCAGATTTTGGAAAATGTCGAAGTAAAAGTGAATTTCACATTTGAAGAACTGCTGCTAGCAAAAGTCAAGGCTGGAAATGCCATGAAATTAAAGAGAAAAAGAATTGCAGAAGGTGCGGAAGTGATTACCCATGACGAAGTGCTCCGTCGAAAAATGGACGAAGCAGTGAAACATATAAAAAAAGAAAAGCCATTGTTGCAAGTACAGAAGAAACTGAAGAAAACTAAGAAAAAAGTTAAAACCCAGCTAAAACGAGAAAAAGCAAAAGGAAAAAGAAATGTATCCATATCATCAAGCGAAAGTGAAGAGTCGCTACCTGATCTTAATGATGATAGCGACTACGAACAAATAACACATTTTTCTGAAGAGGTTCTGACTTCAGACGACGAATTTGAAAAAGAAAACGTTTCAGGCAATATTTGTATACAACCCATGATAAATTCAGGAAGCAAATTACCCAAAGTTGAAGACTGGCTGCTGGTAAAATTTGCCACTAAAAAAACGTTAAAGCACTATGTAGGTGTTGTGATCGAAATAAATAAAGATCAAAACCCTGTGGTGCAATATCTGCGCAAATCAAACAGATGGAATAAAAGAATAGTGTTCTCATATCCTTATGTAGAAGATGTATCAGAACTTCGACATCTTGAAGACATTGCCTTATTTCTTCCCCAGCCCGTCAAAGAACGTCGTGGTCTTTTTCACTTTGGGGAAGTTTTTTTCGGAGATTATAACATTCAATAAACAATTATTAAGTAATGTGTTGTGCAAATTAGTTGTTAGAGGTAATATGTCGTTAATCTTGTTTAACTAAGTACAACTAAGTTCCTAATTAGTACAATACGTTGATCTCAATTAATACTAAAGATTACTTAAGTTCATTTATTGATTCTATTGCGTAAGTAAGCATTAGATCTTTTTTTTAACAAAATGTTTATATGCTTTTAATTTTTATTAGACACAATAGATGTGTAACAAAATGTTTTTAGATTTTATTTAACCCAGAGTATTAGACGTAATAGGTAATTGCCTAAATAGTAACAGAAATTTTCTTGCAATAGTTGTCCAATTAAAATCATTTAATTTAGCTAATAAGAATTACTGTATGTCTTTGAATTATAAAGTACCTAAAATTCATACTTATGAAACTTAAAAACATTAAATACTTGTTTTTTACATCACTTTTTTACTTTAAATCACCCATATGAAAAAAATGTTCGATAGCCCTGAACCCAAAGTTATGCCGGACTTGCCCCAATTATTTTTTTAACTAAATACAAACTAAATTAGGCTTTATGATAATGATAGTAAAGTTTTTTTGTCATTAACATGTACTTGCACATGTCACTATCTGGTTTTAAATCTGTTTAGTGTACATGCAATGTCGAAAATTGCCTCTAGACGGACTTACCTCAATTACTAGGGAAGTCCGTCTACAAGATGGTTTTTTGAAATATCAACCATATTTGCCAAACATTTAAGTGGAGACGTTTGAATTTTTTATTAAGAAAAGAAAGAAAGAAAAGAAAGAAAGAAACGTTTATGTACAAAAAACTACTTGTCATCTACTGTGAATGTCGTTTTTCTAGAGTAATTACAAAACAGATAGTGGCAACTCAAACTCAACTTTAAATAAAGTATGCCGGTCTTCCCCAAGTTGACCTTAGATAAAATATAATAAAACGCTTAATTCTTTTCGCGTGTCTGTCTGTAATTTAAAATAATAATATTATATTTAAAATAATTGTATCAGAAAAAATTACAGAATATTTATGTAAAGTAAATCATTACAAAACCGAAGAACATTTGTTCCATAACTTAGGGAACACTAGATGTGACAGTGGTGTCAAGAAGAGTGTGGACTCTTCTTACCAAAAATGCCGGCTGCGCCATCTAGCGCGTCTTTGGGAACCCTATAAATACGTACTGGAAAACTGCTCATTAATCGCTAAAGTGAAATTTTATTACCACAAATAGTTTACATTATTTTAATTACATGCTAAAGTGAAATTTTATTACAACAAAAAGATATTTGATTTTGAAAATTCAATTTCTCGAACCACCCGAAAACGTACAGTCTGTCTAGTAGATTCTTAGGACTTGACTTAAGACACAACTGGTTTTTTTCACAGGTGAACACTGGGAAGGTAGAATAGTGGTCACTATATTTTTCCTCTTGTTCTGGGATATCATATACACAAAACCGGAGGGCATACCCGGTATATTCATGAGTCACTATCAGAGACATCCACTGGACTTGTACTCTGAGAGCTTCTATATTAATAGGAAGACTATGATTGATGAACGTATCAAGCTTCTCGAAGAAAGTACGGACGAAGCTGTAGTTGGAATGATGCAACATCGTTGGGATGAACGGCCTGAATGTGAGTATTTGAGATCAATATGTCATCATTATATCATTTATATGCCATTATCGTAATCATAAAGTCTGCGTATCCACCCGCGCCCGTGAGGGTTTGACGCGGTTTTAGTGAGAAAAAAAAAACGGTTTTTACAATGTAGTTGAAACCGAAATTATTATAGTTTTAACCTGACTCTGGCTCCATGAAGATTGTAGGCCATTTTTTACGGTAAACGCTAACAGTACAATGTCTTAGGCAACGCCGGGCCGCGCGTTGAGGTCAGGCTAGGCTCTGACGTCTTTAAAAATCACAGTACACAGTTGCTTAGACCGCCTCCTCTCTGTGTTTGCTCTGTGGTTGGGACCTTGGAGTTCTTGTTGGAACCCTAACCCTAAAACAGCACTTTAAGATTATTATTGCTCTGGACATAGATCTAGACCTAAAATGTGCTCTATTCGCGCAGTAAGTACATATTTCTTAGATGTCTTTTAAGGATAGCACGGGATGCTACTGCGGTGGACGAGCTCGAATTCACCAAGCATTATTTATACAAAGAAATCCGCAGGCGGTTCACTATCCATTTGCATAAAAAAGTAACCATAACCTATTTTGGCATATTATTATGGTAATTTAGACTAATGATCTTTTGGCATAATTACATAGTAAAATTATGCCAAGTATAATAATTATACTTGGCATAATTTAATAAATAATAAATAATATTTTGGCATAATTATTATGCCAAAAAAATATGTCATATTCATTATGCCAAAACATTTTAGGACAAAATATTTTATGTTAACGAAAGGGAACCCTCCGCGGGCATCAGGGCCTTGTTTGTCTCGCGATTTACGTCCAAGATACGTCCCCCCTAGACAAGTGGCAATTCGTTGGCCGGTGTATTGTAGAATAGAATGATGAATGTAGGGGGTTTGACGTTTATGACAGTCATCAACGTATGTCATAAACGTGAAATCCCATACATTTGTCATTATATTTTAGATACGCAAGTCATGCGATTACCACTTGACTTGGGGGCTGTCCATTAATCACGTGATGTTTTTTTAGCAATTTTATAACCCCCCTCCCTCTTGGTGATACGTGGTGAGGTTTTAGACTACCTTCCCTCTCCCTCCCCAGCCAAAATCACCTGTATTTCTATAATTTATTATTTAATATGTATGATCGTGAAAAAAATCGCGAGTGATGAGAAAAAATAAATTCACACGATATTCCAATATACCCCTCCCTCCCCGGTGATATTTCGTGATTTTTCTGAACCCCCTGTTGAGTCTCACGTGATTAATGATTTGGGGGGCTGAGGTATAACGTATAGTATACCTCATACGTAACACAACGTATAGTATACCTCATACGTAACATAACGTATAGTATACCTCATACGTAACATAACGTATAGTATACCTCATACGTTACATAACATATAGTATATCGTAGGCGAGGTGTCGGAGATAGGCCGCAGTATGGGGTGGCACAACGTGTCGTCGGTGGCGGGCTGCCTGGGCGCGCGCGCTCTGGCCGCCATCTTACGCCGACTGGCGAGGGACTACAGCTACACGCACTCCGGCTTCCCCGACTTGACCTTGTGGAACGTGCACACTAAACAGGTATGTACTACATGTGATCGGAGTACAGTCGACAAAGCAGATATGGTTGCATTTTTAATATATACACTCACGCCTGTAAATCGCTGAAGGGGGCAGACGCAATAGGCGGCGAGCCTATTGTCGTCAAGTGGGTACTAAGTCATGGGCTGTATGTTTACTATCGGATGGAGATTCTTAAATACAACTTTATATAAAAAGTGTGACCGTATCTCCCCTGTCGACTGGTACAGTCAAATCACCGTTTACTCGTCACCAGTGAATGTGGGAAAAATCTCGCACTAGGCACACACTACAATGTGTTGACGTGCATTTGCACGTCAATCACAGGGAGAATTGGACTAACTTATTTTTATTTTTTTAAACTTTCTTGGTCGTTCACATTACTATTGGAACTATCGGGATATTTACCATGTATTTTTTGGAGTTTCCGATATTTCGGCGCTGTCCTCCGTGATCATGGTGCTTGCAACAGCGCCGTAATATCGGAAACTCCAAACATTACATGGTAAATATCCCGATAGTTCTAATAACTTATGGTCGTCAGATATTCATTCAAAAAAATTAAATGATGCTTATACACATCAATAACATATTTCTGCTTTGCTATTTGGAATTATTTTTAATAATAATAATAATAAATAATAAATAAATATTGTAGGACATTCTACACAACGCTATCTAGATCCAAAGTAAGCATAGCTTAACTAGCTTGTGTTATGGGTTCTAGAATGCGGATAAACATACTTAGATACATTTTTTTTTTTGTAAATACATACATATTATACATAGAAACACCCAGACCAATGCAAATATTCATATTCATGCACACAAATATTTGCACTGAGCGGGGATCGAACCCGCGCCTCCTGCGTAGCGGCCGCGTTCACTACCGCTACGCCACAGAGGCGTATAATAATAATAATGGCGTAATAATTCCAAATTATGTGGAGTTTCATCCCTACTAATATTATAAATGCGAAAGTAACTCTGTCTGTCTGTCTGTCTGTCTGTCTGTCTGTTACGCTTTCACGCCTAAACCACTGAACCGATTTTGATGAAATTTGGTATAGAGGTAGATTGGACCTTGAGAAAGGACATAGGCTATGTTTCGTCGCGATAACCGACATCCACGCGGGCGGAGCCGCGGGCAAATGCTAGTACACTATACTTTATCTAATCTCATGAAATAATGAATATAATTTACGTTAAATGACAGAAACGTTGAGCGCCAAAATACATTTTGCCGATAAGAAATGCGCGTTGCCCCGCGTCCACAAATTATATAGAGACAAAATGCATTGACACCTTGTGTCCAGCTGAAGCGGTATCGTAATGGAAAACAGTTAAACCAGTGAAACTGGTACCTATACAAAGTAATGATAAAATGTGCATAACAGGTCTCAAGTCAATGTCAGTAAAGGTCATCCTCAATATATTGTCGAATAATATTAACTAGCTGTTGCCCGCGGTTCCGCCCGAGTGGAATTTAAATCTCGTACCCGCAACGTGTAGTACCTATTCCAGGGATAAGAAGTAGCTAATAAGTTATTACTACGCCTACGGGCTATAATTCATTCATGTACCAAACTTCAACCAGATCTGTTCAGCCGTTTGAGCATTATAGAGTAAGATATGCTTATATAAAGAAGTTACCGGTATCGGCTAGCTACCCCGACAAGTTTCCATAGCAACAAAAATTATTATAGTTCGTCGTTTACGTTATAATAATATGGTGAAAAACAAGCGCAACGCATTCGCGCCCTAATGTTTAAATTAAAAAACACATGGGCACGAATACTTTGTGATTTTTTTGACAAACGACGAATTGACATGACGGCAACCGATAGCCGACACAGATATCCTGTTTCATTAAGCATCCTAATAAGCATCCAATTATGATTACAAACTTTCACGATAAGCATCCAATTTATCTTTCAAACTACACGTTTATAATTATCAACTAGGATAGTAGGATCAACAGCTAGTTTATAATAAACGATTTGCAATTTTGTCGTGTCTTCGATGACGTCAGAAAAAAGATGGCAATGCAACCACTCAATAATTGTTTTATACTTCTATATTTGGGTTGCCCGAGATTTCCGGTTCTGATATCCGTTTTCATTATTGAATTGGTCACTTCTTGAATATTATTATAATACTTTTTCTTGTAATTGATTGTGGAGGTCAGATGGCAGTCGCTTCACGGAAAACATCAAAGTTCAGAGGTATCACAGACTAGAAAGCATATAATAAAGAATAACATAGTAGTTTCTGAGATTCAACCAAACAAACAAACAAACTCTTCAGCTTTATAAAACTAGTATAGATTTTGAATGACACCGCAGGTTGTGCAAAACATTTATGTACTAACAATGCAACAGTACAATAATTATTTTATACCTACTTCTATATTTAGGTTTTCCTTATCGCACCCATAGCGAGGTTAATAATGAAATGGTCACTTGATGAATATATTTCAAACAACGAAGCTGTACCTCGCAATTTGGTCAGCTTTTAAAATGTAAAAAAGATAAATTACCAAGTTAATGCTCAATTCAGTATCGTAAGCTCGATATCCTTGTACCTATAAATAGTGGCAGTCTGCATTTGACCGCGGTCGCGGCAGGCATGTGTCGGTCAACGACTTAACGTGCGAAACGGTGCACATTTCTGATATTGAAATATGCAAATTGTATCAGTAGTGTGAATGTGTATTGAAGTGAATAAAAATATGACATATGTGTAGTGTTAGTGTTTATTATATTCAGAATAGATTAGTATTAAAAGAAAGTTCTATTTGTGTATTTGTGAGTAAGTGCTTTAAGTACTAGAAGTTATAAGTATGTATTATATTATGATGACTAATACACACCCGGTACACACGCAAAACGTAATTTTCTTCCCGCCCAAATGAGGTCATAGTCAACGAATTACAAGGCAGATATTGTCTTACTTATGGAGGAGGTCAAGATCCGTCATGGACTCTTGTATAAATAGTAAACTTTTTATATATATTACTAGCTTCCGCCCGCGGCTTCGCCCGCGTGGTGTGTTGACCGGGATAAAAAGTAGCCTATATGTTAATCCAGGGTATAACCTATATACATACCAAATTTCAACCAAATCGGTCCAGCCGTTTATGCGTGAAAGAGTAACAAACATCCACACATCCACACATCCATTCTCACAAACTTTCACATTTATAATATAAGTAGGATTGTCGCACTGATCGTAAACTGGTGACAGGTGTAATTTGTGACCCCAAAGTACACTCGGCAAAACTTTTGTTAAGTGTTCCGATTAGCACAGGCGCATTTACCGTCTAAACACAAACTTCCGAGGAGTGACTTTATCAAACTTACCACCAGTCACCACTTCTTCACACTGGCAATGCTCGAAGCTTTCGTCTATATCAGTGGTGGGCAAACTTTCATAATGAGGGTTCAGAAAGTTTAAGAACTTTCAAAGGAAGGTCAGAATTATGGGAAAAATGCATTTCGTGTTGGAACTTTTAAATCATATTAAAAACATTACAGCATTTCACATTTGCACAAATGTAAAAGAATTGTAAAATTAAAATTTTACTTTTATGCAAAGGCCCTGTTAATATAGCAGGCGAGTGAAAAATATGGACTGGCCAAAATTTATTTCACAACATACCTGCTCATAAAAGTGCTATTATTTCACCGCAAATAGGCACGGAATGACACCTATTATCAAACTGTGACTTTTTCATTGCTATTATTCACAAGTGAGTTATAGATTCTTTTTTAAATTTTATAGGTTAAGTTTCTATGTTCTTAAAAGTTTCGATACAAAAAAGAACGTGTTTAATAGTACGAATAAATTAATATGCCTATTGTATGTTCATTTGATGCATTTTCGTATTTAAATAAATAATTTCAACTTGTAATACTTGTTTAATAAACAAAATTTTCACTCAAATTTAAAGTACAGAAAAAAAAACAGTAAAAAAAGTTAAATTCAAACCTCATTTTTGTTTAAATATGGCCGACCGCCATTGTTAGATGCGCGCACATAGGAAAACGAATTAATTTGTAGTATTGTTTATTTAGTATTTGTAGTATTATTTTATTCGCAAGTGTGTGTTGTAAAACGTCGTATGGCACGCATGAGTTTGATGATTACTGTCCTCGGCTCTCTTAAGACCCTCGCCTCGCCTCGGCGGTAATCACCAACTTTGCTCACTTGTACCATAATGTACTATATTTATTTATACACACTTACAACTATCTCCTAATATTTTCAAATGCAGGTTCGAGCTGTGATGAAATAACTTTCAGCTAATTTTAAATGTTTTTAGACAACTTCAACTCTCATCTATAAATTGAATTTTCCTTGCAACTTTTTATTTAACTTGTTTAGGTGTTCGAGCGAATCGGTAAAAAATATATTAAAAAATGAAAAACCCAACTGCTGTCTAAAAGATCGAAACAAGTTTGATAGCAGGCGGTACCCATTTGCCAATCATAAGCGGAAAGAAAATTAATGGGTACTGCCTGCTATCAAACTTGTTTCGATCTTTTATACAGCAGTCGGGATTTTTTATTTTTTAATAATTTAATTTATTTTAAACTTTAGTGTTATGATATGATATACATATATTTTTGTAATCTACTTTCAATTCTCTTTATTTTGATACCCTACTCGATAAATTTGAATGAATTTTTTTTTTGACAACATGCATTTTGGCACCGAAAATCCACATAATTTTTGCTGACATCTTATGTACCCTATGACACTCGGGAGATTAATACCTTTCATTTGGATCATTTATGTATTATTCTAACAAGTAAAATCTACTTTATACGTACTTCTGGACCGTCAAAATATAAATTATAGCGGACCATATACTATTCATGTTGAAGAGTGCTTATACAGGCTACCGGTATCAGCTAGTCGTCAAAAAAAAATCACAAAGTATTCGCGCCCATGTGTTTTAAACATTGGGCGCGAATGCGTTGCGATTGTTTTATACCATACTAGCCTTCCGCCCGCGGCTCCGCCCGCGTGCATCTCGGTTAACGCGACCTTTGCTCATATCTTCGGTTTTACTCAACCGATTGCGATCAAACAAACGTAAGATTTTAAGTCTGAGTAAGCCCTTTCTAACAAAAAAAACCGCATCAAAATCCGTCCAGTAGTTTTTGCGTCCATCGCGGACAAACAGACAAACAGGCAGGAAATTAAAAAAAAATATTTTCGTGTTCAGTATCGTTAACATAACATAACCCAAGTATTTTTTTAAAATATCTCCAATGTACAGACACGACCACTTTACAATTATATAATAGTACTAGCCTTCCGCCCGCGGCTCCGCCCGCGTGCATCTCGGTTAACGCGACCTTTGCTCATATCTCCGGTTCTACTCAACCGATTGCGATCAAACAAACGTAAGATTTTAAGTCTGAGCAAGCCCTTTCTAACAAAAAAAACCGCATCAAAATCCGTCCAGTAGTTTTTGCGTCCATCGCGGACAAACAGACAAACAGACAGGAAATTAAAAAAAAATATTTTCGTGTTCAGTATCGTTAACATAACATAACCCAAGTAATTTTTTTTAAATATCTCCAATGTACAGACACGACCACTTTACAATTTTATAATAGTATAGATAGATATAGATGTGGTGTTAGAACGTAAACGACGAACTATCATCGATGTTGTTGCTATGGAAACTTGTATGGGCAGCTAGCCGATACCGGTAACCTGTTTTTTATATAAGCACCCAGGCCGGAGCTGGCCTGCGGGCCCTACATTGCCCATCACTGGTCTAGATTCATGACAAGCGTACAATGTTGTGTAGTGAAACTCTTTCCAGGTATGACCATGCAATTGACTACTTTCAATTTATTTCGTTTTCAAATACGTTGTTACGATGACAAGATCTACACTAGTCTTCAGCCACACCCATTTTGAGGATATCCTTACTGCCCGTGTTGCGAGTACCGTACATGAAACCTCTTAAACACGCTTAAATTCTTCACTCTACATATTCGGCTTAGCTACAATCGGTCGGTGGCCTCTCTGATTGTAACAATACTAACAATCCCATTGATAAGTACCCTTTCGGCCATAAATCAATCGTTATAGAGTTATACCTCTGAAATTACACTCTGTTGGCTCCTGGAGACCAAACAGCTGATCCGTTCTTCCCATCAGGTGAATTAATTTCCATTTGCTTATAGCCATTCCCTATGAATCGGAAATTGCTGCCTTTCCACCAAATGTAACGCCACTGCCCCTTTTCAATCAATCAGTTAGCCTATCGCAGTCCACTCCTGGACAAAGGCCTCTCCAATATTGGACGGTTTTAGCCTACTGGTTCCACGCTGGCCAGACGGGTTGATACAGGATTTTATTTCGAGTTTTCCTTCTTTTCTTCTACCTATACGATGACGATAATATACAGGGTTATTGGTAACTCGAAGTATTCCTGTCAGGGGGAGTTAGGGGACCCAAAATGCTACAATTTGGAGCCCACATATGTATGGCCGAAAATCAATAGTTTTCGAAATAATTGACTTTTTAAGTTTTTTCCATAGTAACCCAAAATTCAGCCTTCAATTGCAAATTTAAAAAAAAGTTTTTGCAAAGTGGGACTTATTCTAATTTATTTTTGTAGGTAACACTTTTACTAACCTAAACTAGTAATAAAAACTAAAAAAAAAAAAAATAGAAAAACTGTGGAGTATTTCAAAAAAATTTTTTTTACAATTTTCAACTTACTCTCCAGTAATTGTCGTATGTCTCAAAAAAATACTATGGCAGTAAGCGTACAAATTACATGAAAAATTGTGCGTTTAATCAGCTTTCCAAAAAGGTAATGACATCCATAGAATAATATTGGATTTATGAAAAAAAAATAGTTTTAATAAGCGCGGGTGAAAATGCACCAAGGAAATTTTCATTCTTTAGGATCGACATTTTGGGCACAAGGTCATCCGTTTATCATTTTATCTGAGTTCGGAAGTTGCAAATGGCTGTATGTTGTATTGCAGTATTAGTTTATTAGGTTTTAAAATTAGAATAAGTCCCACTTAGCAAAAACTTTTTTTTAAATTTGCAATTGAAGGCTGAATTTTGGTTTACTATGGAAAAAACTTAAAAAGTCAATTATTTCGAAAACTATTGATTTTCGGCCATACATATGTGGGCTCCAAATTGTAGCATTTTGGGTCCCCTACCACCCCCTGACAGGAATACGTCGAGTTACTAATAACCCTGTATATACATATTTTTCTGTTAGTCGCCTCTACTTCGCCTTCGGATGAGGTGGTGATACTTGTATTCTTTCTTGATCACCACACTCCTTTTACTAATTACCTGAATTATTAACTAATTCATCAATTATAGTGATTTGTAAGAAACTTAATAGCATTTGTCATATTAACTATCGACATTTTGTATTTCACAGATAAAATTCGTGGAAGTGAAGACGGATGCAGACAAGCCGTCCATGAAGCAGTTGCAGTGGCTACAGTACTTGATGAGCCACAATATCGCAGCTGGGTTCTGTTACGTCGGCGTCAACACCACTAGGTGTAAAGCGAGGTCGCGCGATAGTGCACCGACTGTTTGAGTAAACAAAAGATACGATTAAATCATACAATTGCCATTTATGTGGTTTTCATAAACATACAACCTATCCGTTAAAAGTGATTGCTGTGAATTTCAATTACCTCAAAAGACGAGCGTTGCTAATGTCGTGCCAGTTATTGATAGACAATCTTTAATATTATTCATGCTAAACTCCTAGATAATATATAAACGTTTGTATGGATACGTGACGCGCATTTGTAGCTTATCGATTGTCCTGTTATCTTATAGTACATATATAAACGGAACAGAGTGATAGAAACTGTTAGCATACAATAATCAACAATAACCGTATCTTGAAGAAAAGAAATTATTAAATTGTGTACACAAAAATCAGTTACCGCACAACAAACACTTGGGTCGGTTCATAAACGATATCTATATTACATTTAGTTAACATGAAGCAAACAACCCTTGATACATATTTTAGAAAAAGAAAGAACCAGGATAGTGACGAGATCAGTTGTAAAAGGTCTTGCTCGCAGAAGCAGTCCTCCGATGATGCCTTGCTACAAGGTAATGATCAGATAATATATGGCAGTATCAGGGTAATTTCCGAAGCAAACTTATCAAAAGGATGTAGCGTTTCACCTAAAGATATCTCAAGACAAGAAGACCAACAGATTTTCCATGATAATACAGTCTTCAACGGAAGTGCGAATACGTCACATATGCTCTGTCAAGCATCAATTGATGACATCTTGAGTTCAGAGAGGGACCAGATAGCGCATGGCAGTACCATCGCAAGTAAACATTTGGAAGCTGAATTATCTAAAGTATGCGGCGTTTCGCCTCATGATAACTTAGGACAGGACAAGCTCCACGTTTTGCATGACAAAGCAGTCGCCAGCACAAGTGCAAACACGGCACCTGTGTTCTGCCAAAGGTCACCTAAAGGCACCTTTACAGAAAAGAGCGATCACAAAGCGCATGGCAGTACTAATGCAACTTCGGCAGCTGAACTATCGAAAGACTGCAGCGTGTCACCTCATGATGTCTTAAGACAAAAGGAGGTCCAGGATCTACAAGATAATACAGTTGCCAACACGAGGGTAAAAACGTCACCTGTGCTCGCCCAAGGGTCGCTTAACGGCATCATTACAAAGGAGAGCTATTACATAGCGCAAGGCAGTGCCTTCATAAACGAAATTTTGGAAGATGCATTATCTAAAGTATGCGGCGTTTCGCCTCAAGGAGTGTTAAGAAAAGAAAATGTCCAAGTTTTGCATAAAGATACAGTCACCAGCACAAGTGCAAACACGGTACCTGTGCTCTGCGATCACATAGTGTATGGCAGTACCAATACAACTTCGGAAGTTGAACTATCTAAAGACTGCAGCCTGTTACCTCGTGATGTCTTAAGACAAAAGGAGGATTTACAAGATAATACAGGTGCCAACACAAGTGTAAAAACGTCACCCGTGCTCAGCCAAGTGTCAGTTGATGGCACATTAACTCAAAAGACGCACCAGATAGCCCATGGTACTGTCGTCGCGAACGTTTCATCTAATGATATCATAAGACAAGAAGACCACCAGATTTTGCATGACAATACATTTGTCAACGGAAGTGCAAAGACGTCACATATGCTCTGCGAATCATCAAGTATCACCTTGGGTTCAGAGAGGGACCAGATAGCGCATGGTAGTGTCATCGCGAGTAAACATCCGGAAGCTGAATTGTCTAAAGTATGCGGCGTTTCACCTAATGATGTTGTGAGGGAAGAGAATGACCGGTTATTGTATAGTAATGCAGTAGCTTCTACAAGTGCAGATTCCGTATGGAACGAAAATGCAATTTCCAATACAGATTCAGAAAGTGAAACATCTATGGTATGCGAAGTGTCACCTGATGCGGTGAAGCATATAAAGAATTCATTAACGCCTTTAAAATCCTCTAACAAGAGATCAAATAACACAAGTAGTCCTAGAAAAACATCTAAATCGGCGGCCTTGAACAGTGGTAAGTTCCATTTCATACAGAATGACATTGCAGATTATATAATTTTCCCTATAGTCATATTAGTGTAGGGTTGCCATACGTCCCCGTACGCCGGGATATGTCCCCGTTTGAGGCCTGGTGTCCCGGCGTCCCGGCCAATAAGCAAATTGTCCCGGTTAAACATTTTTAGTATTATATTAGAGAGCTGGACTTGGTTGGTAATCAGTAATATACCTACAATAAACGCGACTAAGTAGCTAGGCTATTAATACGTTGATAGAACGACGAAAGCGCTGATATTTTTCCATACATGAATATGTTAATGAGTAATAAAGACCCCGGGGCCAATGATTTTACGAGAAAAACGCGATGAAGGACAGATGGCGCTCATACTTCCAACGACATGCTGAATAAGCAGCAAGAGGTGCATCCACCAGACCTCTTTCCAACAAGGACAAGGACTAGTGCCACCGATAACGCCTGCAGAAGTACAGACAGACTCGGCCTCGACGAAATCCCCATCGAGGCTTGGAAGGCAATGGGTGCATTGGGTGCTCGTGGTGTGAGCATTCTAACAAATCTGTATAACCGCGTACTTCTCACCGTGAGATCCTGAGCCAGTGGAGACTGAGCTTCATTACGCCAGTATTCAAAGGCAAGGGATCGGTGCAGGAGTGTGGTAGTAACCGCGGTATAAAGATAATGTCCCACACCATGAAGCTCTATGAGCAGATAATCGACTCCTGGATCCGACAGGAGAGTACACTCTCGGAGTGTCAGTATGGGTTTCGTCCCGGGCACGGGATCATTGATCCGGTGTTCTCCCTAAGGATTGTGGTGGGGAAATACAGGGCGAAGAACACGCCCCTGCACTGCCTATTCTTAGACATGCAGAAGGCCTTCGACTGTGTTCCTCGCGCGGTGATCTGGTGGGTACTGTGGGATAAGAGAGTTCCAGAGACCTACATTGACACCATCCAAGATATGTATCATGATTCTGGTTCCGTGGTTCGGAGTGCTTTTGGTGACTCAAAAGCCTTCCCCATCACCATCGGAGTACACCAAGGATCCGTCCTTAGTCCTTACTTGTTCAGCTCGGTATTAGACGTCTTGTTGGACAGTATCAGAAAACCACATAAGCAGCCTCCGTGGTTGCTCATGTATGCTGATGTTATTGCGCTGAAGGACGCGGATAGGAGCAGATTGGTGCAACACGTGAAAGTGTGGAAGGAAGCGCTTGAGAACGGTGATATGAAGCTAAATGTAGCGATGACAGAAAGTTTAGCGTTAAACTCGACAGATTTCACACCGGTCCGCATAGGCGATGATTCGGTTTAAGAACCTGGGATCTGTACTTCATGTGACCAGTGAAATCGACTACGACATCAGGGCACGCATTGCTTCCGCGTGGGCCAGGTGGTGAGAAATGACTGGCGTCACGGGTGATCCCAAAATGCCAGTCAGGTTGAAGGAGCAGGTCTATAAGACGATCATTAAGCCTGTCCTCTTACATGGTTGTGAGAGCAAGAGCGTAAGCACGTAAGAGCTGCATGTCACGGAGATAAAAATGCTGCGTGAGGAACTCTTGCAGCCGCGGCAGCCTTCATGTCCATGACATCGCAGATAAAAATAATGCTAGAGAGCCGCCTTCGCTGGTGCGGCCACGTCTTGCGGCAACCGCCAGGATACGTGGGTAGCAAATGCCTGACAATGGCGCCCCCACCGGGTCCATGTAGAAGGGATAGGCCCAAGAAGTCCTGGCTTGACGTCATGGAGAGTGATATGCGTGCAAATGATCTCACTACAATGGACGCCCAAGATCGTGTCAAGTGGAGGAGGAAGAGCCGGAAGGCGGACCCTGAGCTCCGGGGTCGTCTTGGCCACGGATGCAATCGGGAGAAAGCGTCTACATGAAGATGATGTTTAACTTAATGTTGATTTCGTCAAAATATTTTGTACAATTATCAGAAGTTAATTCTGATAATTTTTCGCCTTTCAGAAAACATAGGAAGCCCGGGTCGCTGCCTGGCAGTGTTAAAAGTTGTTGTAATAAAAGTTCCTATTTTTCTACCTTTACTAATTTTTCTTCAAATGTCCCCGTCTGGGTCCCCACACTTATGGCAACCCTATATTAGTGGCAAATGTTTGCCAGCATCTAGTGATGCTTCTAAAATTATCCAAATGAAAAACAGTGAACGAAAGATTCCTAATATCAGACACTCACGAGCAGTGGATTCGGGTCGGTGATATTTTTTTTAAAGAATATTAGCAACCGAAATTATCAATATGCCCGCTAACCCCTCCAACTAAGCTAAATTGCTTGTGACCAGTAATTACTATATCCTTCCGATCGTAATTACTATATCACACAAATATCTACACAGACATAAAAGTTAACATAGAAATATAAACACAGATTTCTCCAATATTTTAATATAACGCAACGCAATTAATTACAGTTCCAGTCATACTTCATACAATTGATCTATATGATAAACATCTGAGGACTAGTGGTGCATTGAAAGGCATACTGAAGGATGACTCCCTGGTCTTATTATCAACGTGGGCACTTGTGACGGAGCCTGCTAAAAGAATAGTCTGCTATTTGTACTGTATTGATCACGAAGAACAGCTTGAGATGATATCTGAAGAAATCAAAACGCAAGAGATTGAAGAAATTAAGATATCATTGTCTGAGAAGGGGTTTATAACTCTGGGCTCTGAAGGTAAAAAAATGTTAAAATGTGAATTGTGGAGCATTAAACTAAGTACCGATCTTACTTCTATATATCTGTTCTTTTCTGAAACTCGAGCCAAATTGCAGAAATGCAAAAATGTTGACTTGAAATATGTAAAATTTTCGTGTTATGAAAGTCCCGTTCTGTATATTAACTTTCTCTTAAAAGAATATTGCATTAAATCATTTTATTTATTTATTATTATTATAGGCAGTACAGACCAACTAACATTATCGGCTTTGAATGAAGTATGTAAGAAGTTAAAATTGAAGCCCTCGTCTAATAAGATGAAAGCTAAAAAGAACCTCAGCATGTACATGAACACAACAAATATTGCGGACTGGTTTAAAGGTTCCAATCAAGCCGACATCCGCAAGAGAGATTCAGATGTTTCAGAGGAGTAAGTTAACTTAGTTATTTGTGAAAATTAGGGTGTGTTTTTGAAACGGGTAACCTTACTACCCGAAACGGGTAGCCTTACTACCCGAAACGGGTAGCCTTGCTTCCCGAAACGGGTAGCCTTACTATTACTTCCGTTATAGTTACAGCAAAACGTACCCATAACCTTTTAAGATATTCTGAACTGAATTCACAGATTTTGGATACATCATCGAAAAAGCCTTACAGTTGGCAAGAGTGCTAAAATATACTTTTTTAACAATCGATCCTATTTCTTGTGGGGATCAAAATACTCTATTGGGACTGGGACCATTGGATAAGATGATGATGAGTACTAGAAATGACAGAAATCTCTAAAATAATTTCCCATATATTTTGTAAGGAATAACAAAAATCTTAAACATTATTGGTCAAAAAATACTACTTCTTACTGTTATCAAAATAAGGAAATCAAATCCTTAAGGTCCTCCTGTTAAGTATTAATTTATTAAAGTTAATTTGGGACGAAACATCATTTCAGATTAAAATCAAAGCTGAAGAAGAAATGGAAGTTATCGGACCACGCCCGCGAAACGATTAATGAACTACTGATTTTGATGCACTTGGATAATATTTTTAATATGGGCTGCTCACTCGACCCTACAGAGAGGAAAAATAATAGACCCGCAATAAAATTTAAACCTCCCGTAATTACGAAAAATTATCCCGTGAATAAGGAAATGGCAGTGGACAACGCAAGTATTGTTTTCAAGGACAGGGAGGAATTTTGTAGGTATGTACATTTATTATGAATTTTGGTGACAAATGGCGACAGAACACAAAACATAATATTAAATGCTTGTACTCCTAAAGGCTCATATAGACGGGGAGAGTTTTTCGCACGTTTCGGTCCAAAAAATCGTACGCAACTCACTAGCAATGAACGCCATAATATTATCGTACCAAAGTGTTCACAGACAGGCACGCACTAAATTCTCGCCTACGATTATATCATACGAGATCCGCAAGTGACATCGCCTATGTCTAAATACGATTATTGCCTAAAAATTCTGCTTAGACGGACACTTCGATATTCAATTGCGAGGCAATTCTCGCCAGGCGTGGACGAGAACAAGACGAAGCAAGTTTTTTCTGTCCTTTTCGGTAATCGTATCTTGCAGGTGAGAAACTCTCCCCGTCTAAATGACGCCTATTAACCGACAGCAAAAACGCACTTTACTGCGTGCGTGAGGAAAAGTGATTCAAATTTCGAACATCACCTTTTAAACTACTCGGGAGAGGACGCGGTACCTAAGCTTCCCGAAGAGCGATACCTATGCTCGGGCCTTCTCCGTGAGTAGCGGTAACGCTGCGAAGCCAATTACTATACCATCGCTGAATAACAAACATCTTTACAATTTTTCTAACTATATATATTAAGTAGGATAGGATTCCTCTTCCTATCAGCGAGCCTATGGTTATGAAAAATGTTTAATAAATTATGATTTTTGTTGTCATTTTCAGATATCTAGAGGCTTATGCGTACTACAAGAAATATAAGACAACGAAAAGTAAATGTTGTGATGTCGTGTTAGACGCTCATAAATTATATACAGAAATTACAAGAAACGAAGAAAGTATGTTACGGTAAGTGAAATATAATTATTTTTTCAACACACTTGCTTATAAAGAGAGTTTTATTTCACCGCAAATTAGGCACGTAACCTATTATCAAACTGTGACTTTTTCATTACTATTATTCACAAGTGAGTTATAGATTTTTTTAATAATTAATATACAGCAAAATAACAATAGGTTTGCTCATTTGATGCAACCTCGTATTTCAATAAATAATTTCAACTTGTGTGGTATTTCGTACTTGTTTAATAATTAAAACTTTCACTCAAAAATCAAAAAGAAGTTCAATTCAACCCTCATTCTTTGAAATATCTATGGCCGATCGCCATTGTTAGATGCGCCCGCAAAGGAAAACGAATTATTCGCAAATGTGTTGAAAAACGTCGTATGATACACGTGTGTACCGTCCTCGACTCTCAATGGCGCCTCAGCGGTACTTGTACCGTAATGTACAAATTACCATTGATACTCGAAAAACGACTAAAAGCCACCAAAATGTAAATACCTGGCTGGATGAAATATGGCTCAGATTAAATTTAGAACAAAAAATCCCGCCAATTAGCTGTGAAATTTTCCTTTTAAAAGTTTATGATTGTCTTTTCTTAAAATGACTTCATCCAGTGATGAAAATGAAACTCGTTCCGGAGTCTTTTCGCGTTAAGGCGCCTATTGTTAGTGCCTCGAAAAGAATTCACCTTTTTTTCACTTGTTGGGTAATCTATTATTATTACTTACTTTATAGCTGCTCGCAGCTTCGCCCAAGTGAAATTCTGTGCCCGTTTCATTAATTTACTTAAACTTACGCTGATTGGTGTTTAAATACGGTTTAAACTTTTTCAGCAATTGGACATTACCGATGTGGCTACGTAGATTCACACCTGCGGATCTTTACGTGGATATACTCGAGGACGGCGTCAGCCACTTGAAGAAATCACAACTTCAAAAAAAGAACAAGAAAGCGCTGGAGGTGCTAGACTCATTGATCTCGCAAGCGACGTTCAGGCAACATAAGAAAGCTGAGTGGTACGATATGAAGTACAATATTCAGCTGAAATGTTTGAGATCCGTCACTAAGGTAAGGGTTTTTTAAACGCTTGCAACATGGGGCAGGTGGTACCCATTAATATTCTTTCAGTTTACGATTTATTTTGATCTTTTCAGCAGCCTTGGGGCTGTTCTTTGATTTGTTTTTTTTAATGTATATCACTTAAAAATGGCTTCACTTCACCTGATAAAGTTAAAGTCGCAGGTATAAACATAATAGTGGCTTTAAACCAGCTTAATCAGATACTTTTTCACGCCGCTTATAGGACCTGGGATTGTACGAAAAAGGTAACGTGTGATGTTAGTGAAAAAAATCCAAGTCTTTAGAGTGCGCCAAAAAAAGAGGTGTCGAACTGATCCTGGAAAATATCTTATATCTTAGGTGTAGGTGGTTTTCTTGGACTTACATTTAATTTCGTTTTGTAATTTGCAGGCAGCAAGCACCCTAAAGGAGGCATGCGAAGCTGACTTACCGGAGGAAACCGTGTATACTTTGCGACATCGTGCCAAACAGATTGTGGATAAAAGTAGAATCGATCAAAACCTTCTCAAGGCACTACGTGTACATGCGGACAAAGACATATTAGAAAACAGTATACCTGGTCCTGACTACTTTTACCAACAGCCTATAAAGTACGTAGTATTTGTGCTATTACATTTTTACATCTTTGGCCTTTCGCATTCAACGGTATTTCTCTCGCCTTCTTACTCTTTGAAACATCCGTGATCAGCCCCTTAGACAAGTGGAAATTCGTTGGAATATTGTAGAAAGTAAAATAGAATGATGAATGTATCGGATTTGACGTATATGACAGTCGTCAAAGTATGCCATAACGTCAAAATACATGTCACATACGTCATCATACATGTCATTCTATTCTACAATACACTGGCCAACGAATTATCACTTGTCTAGGGGAGCAGAGCGAGATACATGGCAAATAGCGTACACATTCTTTCGCCGTCGTATATCTCGTTCTGCGTCTTGACCCTAATACAACAGAAATAATATGTATAATGTATGGTTTTGTTATAGGAAAATAAATTCAAGGAACAGACCTAAATACATGTGGGAAGATGAACCCGTATTCGCCGAAGTTTTTTGCTGTAATAGATATAAGCAAGGCGATAATTTGAATATTGGTAAGAATAATATTGCTTATGCTAAGTTAGGCCGGCTGTCCATAATTTCAATAACTAGGTTTTTATTATAACACAACGTTTATCGCGAATCGGGATAGAATCAAAGTTCCCATTTTTGACTTTTTCGCCAATATCTTTAAAACGGTGCGTCGTTGTAGAAAAAAAATATATTCTACGTAATGAAAGCTTATAAAATTTTCTACAAAATTTGTCTTATACACCTTTTCCAAATTCTCATCAGTTTTCGAGCATAACGCTCCGAAAAAGTGAAAATGAAACTTATTCAGTGTGACCGGCATTACCTGTTAAACTATAACATACATACCACATTCAGTCAGGATACATACAATCACGCCTTTATCCCCGGAGGGTTAGGCAGAGGTAGCTTTAGGCGCCAGAGTCTTGTCCGGTAATCAGCAGCCATACTGGCTTGAGGTTGGCTTGGTTTCGTAGCTCTTGGTGGGACTACATACACAGATCTGAAACAATTCTTTTGATGCAGGTGGGCACTGGGAGGGTAGAGTTGTGACAACCATATACTTCCTTTTGTTCTGGGATATCATATACACGAAGCCGTTGGGCGTCTCGGGTATATTCATGAGCCACTACCAGCTGTACCCGTTAGATATGTGGTGTGAAAGTTTCTATATCAACAGAAAGACGTGGATTGATAACTTTCTGACAGTTATAGAGAAGAGCACATCTGATGAGATAGTTGAAAGAATGTTGAAACGGTGGAAGGATTCTGCTAAATGTAAGTACTAAGTATAATTCTAATCCTACTAATATTATAAATGTGAAAGTTTGTGAGAATGGATGTGTGGATGTTTGTTACTCTTTCACGCATAAACGGCTGGACCGATTTGGTTGAAATTTGGTATGTATATAGGTTATACCCTGGATTAACATATAGGCTATATATCAGCGATGAACGGGATCAGAATTCCACGCGGGCGGAGCCGCGGGCAACAGCTAGTTATATTATGTATTAGTAGTCCCGGCAGACTTTGTCCTGCCCATTAAAATAGTGCACATACCGACAGCAGCGCTACCTAACTATCCAAAAACCTATTGAGAAATATAGGTACGTATAAAATTTTGTCCAAGTGAGACCTGCTGGGTTGGTTAGGTGACAAACACACGTATACAACAGAATTTTATTCAGGGTAGAATTTTTCAACCCTGCCTGGTGGGAAAGTACTCTAAAAACATGAGATAGCAAATTTTACGCAAAAGAAACATTCCGTTTTTTTTAATAGAAACAAATCTGCATTCTGATTTTCGGAAAGTTGCTTGCAGATGACGTTCCAGACATAGTTCGTTCTATCGGCTGGGGCCATATTGAGACAGTGGTTCGCCTTCTTGGTCCGCGGGCACTGGCCGCCATATGTCGCCGGCTGGCGCAAAACTACGAATACACACGTCACGGCTTCCCTGATTTAACCTTGTGTTACACAGACTCTATAAAGGTAACTATAATAATGAGATTTTTATGTGAATACCTTGTTTCGTATGTGTATTATCTTCTTAATTACTGTCTCGCATAAAATCCGCATCTTGTGTGGCCGCGTGGTCCAACAGCTTCGTCCGACTGATCGGACGACACGCATTTTTTTCCTTGTTTAACGGATAAGGTAACTATCAGTGGCGATGTGGCGAAGGGAGAAATTTTTCAAAAGGGGTGCTGATGGAAAAAATCTTGCCTCTTATAGAACGACCACAGCAATTTTGTATGGAATACTGGGCGTTCTGAATTCAGATACTGAATTTTAGGTTCAGAATTGTAAATTCCGTATATTATTTCCATTTGTTGAGCAAACCGGTTGAGCAAGGAATAAGCTTATATGGACCTCTGGCAATTTGGTTTATTCGGGAGGCATTCTATTTCTAAATAAAAACAAAAAATAAACTACAATAGTATGGTTAAAAAAAGGGTTTGAAATATACTCATAGTTAAAGATAGATACACAATACCGTTTTATCTATCAGATATAACAATTAAATATAATATTTAGCTCTTATATTAATCATTTTCAATTGTATGTACACTTACAGTTCAGGGAAGTGAAGACGGACAAGGATAAGGCACATGCACACCAGATGCAATGGCTACTTTATTTAATCAAACACAATATCGATGCTAGCATATGTTATTTACGTGACAACCCTGATCAGCAGCCACGTGAGAATAACGAGATATCTAATAGTGAAGAGGAATTAGACAGAAGCCAGGGAGATCGTACTGAAGAGGCACTAGATAATAGCAAGTAAGAGGTACTGAAATATTAGACAGTAAACATAGAGGTGGGACTGTAGAGGTATTAGATAATAGCAAGCGAGGAGGTACTGAAGACTGAAGAGGCATCGAAACTACGTACCATATAAATTGATGATAGGACATCATTTAATAATCGAGTATTAAATACAGTACCAGCAAAATTTCGGATCTGTCACTAATGTCTCGTGGTTCGTTGTCACATTTTCTCGAAACCAAGAGAACGGAATATCTACAGTAATGAACATATTATCATTATAAAAAGGAATCCTGTGAGTTATCATTGCAATTATATTCTTGTACCTTTAAACAAGAGAAACTGCGGGAGTTCTATTAAGATGCACGACTTTTACTTTGTTGACATGTGTAGCAGTTCAGATTATGTAAGTTTTATTAGATGGGATTCGAAGATTCCCTCATACAAACATGTCATCTCACAATATTTGCTCCGTCTCGTCTTTAAAATAAGTACCTATTAATATAAGTAGGTAGTATAAGTATGCATAAGTTTATAAATTATTTTTTTATAAATCAAAAATATATTTTTAAAAATTACTTATGTCTTGTGTTATTATTTACCACTTCGTTGTTACGAAAATCCTCTAATTTAAAGACTACACTACATTGAGTGATCATGATCACTATCTGTATGATGTCAGTATTTAATAAGTTCTAAAAGTATTAATATTTTCGCGACTTCAAATTGTACTGAATTATCATGTCATTGCGTACGCGTTACCTTGATTACAAAACGATTTGTTTGAATTGAAAACAAGTGTGACACTAGGTCTAGAACATACTTATTGGATGGCATACTTTTCGAGTTAGATATCTACGTACGATAAGTACGACATGTTATCTATCTTCGTCCTGTCTATATACCTAAGTATCGTGAATTTGTAGCTTATCTATGATATTGTTATCTGATAATATTTATATAATGGAACAGTGACATACGCGCTGTCGAGAAGCACGATACAACAATCTAGAGAGCGTACGATAAAAAATGAATAAATAATAAACACGCTTGAAGCAAAGGCAGAATAGACGAAAGAACAGGATAATCCAAGTGTTATTTAATAGTGCTCTGATCAAGTGCAGCATTAAACGATATGTGAATATTTAGTTATCATGATGAAAGACTTATTGCACTATTTTCCAAAAGTGCAAAAAAAATATAACAGCGGCAAAAACATAGTTCAAAATTCAAAAACAAATAATTCAAATAGTGCCGTCGCGAGCAAAAATTTGGTACTTGATTCACCCAAATCACCAGTCGCCAGTACAAGTGCTTATTCTGTATCACAACATAAAGGCAATAAATTGCCACCATCTCATCACAGTTTGGTGCGAGAGAGCAACCCGATAGTGAACGAGAGAGAAGAGAATACAAATAAAATGCGACATTCTTCTATTGATAAGGCACCCCGTGTGTCATTTCAGGGCAATTTTGTGAGCAGAAGCGACCAAAGAATTAATCCGGCATTATCTAAATGCAATGAGTCCTCTAAAGATGTGTGTGCGCAATGTAAAGTTGGTGTACCGAATCAAGCAAATAAGAGTGAAAGAACTAAAATAGGAAACAAGAAAGGTAAGTTTTCGTTCTATTGATTATATTCTATACAGGAAAAAGCCGGCCGAGGGGCGGCCCTGTAGAGGGCTGTTCGGAGGCTCTCCATGTGTCCCTCTGAAATCTCCTTAGCAGAAGACACAGTGAAGAGTATGCCAGAGGCGTGCTGATTCTCTGTATGCAGGCTTGGGGGGTGACTGGTACCGCTTGTCACCTCAGCAGGAGCAGGGCGCGACGCCACCCTACCTTTTTGCGGTAGGATGGGGCTTTTTTAAAACAGTTCGTTCAAATCCATCTCCATTTCTTGTTCATTTTATTATAATTTATGTGCCTGAATAACTTATTAAACTTTAACTCATATTGCCAGGTTTAGGGGTTCTCAATAACGCGATGGTGGAATACATGGAGCGGTGAGTAATTAATCCTCTAATTAATTAAATCATCAATGAAGAGATTAATAAAATATAAAATAAAAGTTAATTTTGCTTTTAACAGATACGGCGATATAAGTAAATGTCACGACAAGGTTCTTCTGATACAAAAGTGGGAGGAGTTGACTAAAACACTCAATGCGCAAACAAACGCAAATAGGAGCTCGGAACAATGGAAAAGGGTACGATATTTGTCACGCTATTACTGCCCTTGACTTGACCAAGGTTATCGACATACATCATATCTACATAACAATAATTATGCTTCTCATCTGCTTCTATCCTTAAGCGGTTGGCACACTACCCCACATCACGCAGCGTAGCGAGGGAGTGCGTGCTTTTACTATGGCAAGAATGCGCGTGAATGCATCTTCTGTATGTTGTACTACGCGTGTTTTCAATATAAAAAGAGATACTTAGAAGCAATGTAAGAAAACGTACGCCAACCGTTTTAAACTCTTCACGAGCTTCCTCTACTGTCAGCCTACTTACCTGCATAAAAATTAGAAGTCAACATCCCGGCCCTCGATTCAGCTAAAGCAAAACCACTGTCATACTACAATTTTTGTAGTATGACAGTGTCCGTGGTACGACAGTGGTTTAAATATAGCAGAATCGATGTCACTGCCACACCACAGAGACTACGAGAAAATTTCCATTTTATTTTAGCCTTTAAAGTAATACAGTTAAAGTTTAAAATTAAATAGCTTTTTGTAGAGTGGACGAAAGCGTGTGATGAAAATATTGTTATTGAATTTTGGACCTTAATGTTATAGCAATAAAGTCTAAAATTTAATGCCAATTTTTGCAGAGATTGTGGCACGACAGTGGTTTAGCTTTAGCAGAATCAAGGGCCAGGACGGAACTTGAACCACCATACATTATCATCATCATCTCAGCGTTGAGCTCCGGTTGCACCAGCACAGTCTCTGTGACTTCATTCATTGTTTCCGTCATTTCGTAGGAATTTTCGGTAAACGGCTCCAACGTCGCCCTAAGTAGACGATAATTAATGAATTGAAGAATAAATTAAAATTAATTAAAGACTAATATCAGAATATACCCCTAGAAACAGACTGGTCACGGTCCTTTCCTGAATGTTGAGTTGAATGTTTCAGATGTAAATGTTGCTATAATTCACATAATTTAATTGTTTTATTTCTGGCAAGATACTATTATCTCATTATTTTGATTTGGATGACCAGAAATGGCGATACTTAAGACATCATGCCACTCAAAAGAAAGAGGACATCGCAAACGGACTAGCTGGAGGCGCAGATGCTAATTCGACTTACAAACTCGCTGACTTGGCGCGCATCCTTAAAATAATCGAGTCTCCAATTGTGACAGATCGGCATGATGTGAAGGAAGGCCCTGTTGCGGTAATATTTAATTATTGCTATTGCATTAAACATGTGCTGTTACTAGGCAGGTGAATAGGTCTCACCAAGACCTACTGGGCCAAGCTAACATCAACTCCAAGCCGGTACGCCTGCTGATTAAGGGATAAAGCTCTGGCGCCTACTTTCTCAGGGCTTGGAGGTTTCAGGTGGAGTAATCGGACTTCGGGCTCCGATGTGAATGCCACCGGGAACAACGCTAAGATAATGAGAGTTGTTTCTGGATATTTTTTTTATATAAGCCTCATACGATGTTTGAGCATCTCGTGAAAATTGCATTAGTGCCATGTGCTCTCTGAAAGTGTGGCTGGGAGAGCACGTTAAGCCTTCGGTCCCGGTTGCCATTAGAACATCTATGGCATTCCTTACACCAGTAAGGACTGCCATAGAATACCAATTTGGAGCCCTAAAAATCCAACGACTGTTCTAACTGTAATACTTCGATATTACCAATGAGTTGTGAAGGTCAGATGGCAGTCGCGTCACGGAAAATGTCGATGTCCAGCCAAAATGCACGGATGTCCATGTTAGAATGGAAATGTGAACTTCGGACTCCGAGGTGACAGCTTCTTATGTGCCCGAGAATAAGCTACGATGAAGAACAAGGCTTACTAAACAATGATTATGTATATAGGGCATATACCTATTATTCATGTTATGTATTCATATTTCAGCCTATCAATACACATATGTTAGCTGAGAATCCAGAAGAACCAGAAACACAGGCGTTGCTGCCGGAGCCACCTACACATTTAACGAATATACATCATGACCTACGTATGTAATATTTGATTATTTTTTATACTATGTATAATTTAACCATACTGGCAATAACTTTGGATCTAACCATGTCCCCTATACTACATACCATAGTCGACTGATTTTCTTTCACCATAGTCGTGTGATCCTTTCAACATTTAACAGTCAATTGAATTTATTACAAATGTCAAAAAATATTAACAATTGTATTTAATACCTACCTAATATTATACAAATATGAATTGAATTTTACAATGGCTTGTTCACGGGGAACTCTGACCTAGGAGTAGAACGCCCTACCGTTAGGCCATGGTCTTTGAAACATAATTATTGAAACATTTGAATAATCGTAGATAAATAGACAAATCTCATTAATATCTTTTATTAACGCTACGCTACGCTATTGAATTAACGCTAGGATGAGAGAAGCTTGCTATAAAAATGGTTTCGTGACCTTAGGACAACTTGATGTTTCAGCTTCGGAACAAGTGATGCAAACCGACGGAAGCAGAGAGTCCAGTCAAGTGGACCGTGAAGAGGACAGACCAGTGGAGTCAATTACCCACACTCAACAGAGCCATGTGGGACCCCAACGACGTCGTTTTGTTCGCCGTCGGTTACCCCCGTCGTGGCGTCGTAACCGCTCTGCACAGGCTGATGCAATTGCGGATAAATTTCATACCCTGGTGGAAGACTTTGCCAGTGAACATATCAGACTGCGACGGTTGGAGCTGGAGCAACAGGCTCAGTTCACAACATCGTTTACTAGATTCGTAGACTTGTTAGAGAATTTAAGAAATCAAGAAAGTTAAACTGTACCTATTTACTTTAATAACTGCGATGTCTCATTGACTGTGTCAAAATCGTGTAGGTTAAAAGTTTTGATAATGTATTAAAGATTTTGTAAAAATATATTATAGTTTTATTGCAGATGTTAACAGTTTATATTCCGTTTTTGACTGAAATGTTGTAAAAAAGACCACAATGTAGGTAATATCTATTTTTCCTGGCGAACGGACTGCCAGTTTGATATCTACAGAGCAATGAAAACTGAGTTTATAAAATATTGAAACTATAACTTCGGTTTCAACTGCTCTAAAAAGAAATCATCAGTCAATCAATCAGCTGTAGAAATGCACTGTACGATAATGAAAATGCCCTACAAAAGTGAAGCACGCTGATCCTAACCCAACTCGCTTTTCATACCAACACGGCGTGACGTCAAAAGCGAGATACTATATCGACTTACGTAGGTGAGAAGGTATTTATCTAAGTCGATATTAATGTTGTTTCCGTTACTAAAAGATAATTTACGAGTATTTTACTAAATACAGGTATCTTTCTTGAACAATGTAGCTAACGTTGGTATGAATGTGACGCACCAGTCGCTTATCGATTGTATTGTTATCTGATAACAGCTTGATTCAGCGTCTGTCATCGACATCGGATATAACAAATTGTTTATGAAGTGCCCCGATCTAGTGCAGTGTTGTCGTGACTTTTGTGATTATGGCTTAATGTATAAGAGTCCGCATATATGGCGAATGATGAGATTGATTACAAAAGCGATCAGTAGTTCAAAACAGTCGTCATGAGCAACAATTCGAAAAGCAAAGTCTTCAAACATGGAGCAATCGCCAGCACAAGTACACATTCTATATTTTCTGTACCCCAAGTGTCTGATCAAGACGCCTTAATGACAGAGAGTGACCGTCTAGTACGTAAGGGTGTAAGTGCCAGCAAGAATTCGGACAGTGATACGCCTATAGTCTGCGACGTGTCACCTGATATCGTCTCCTATATAAAGACAATGTCCTGTAAAACCTCTCAAAAGGTCTCGAAAAATATAACAGGTGGTACGAGAAAGACATCAATGGGCACCAGGAAAAATAATAGATTGTCCCTCTTAATACGGAATATTTTTAACTATTTAGGAAAAAATCAGAGGAAAAGCATCGTCATGAGCGACAATTCGGAAGCTGTACCCATAAGACAAGAGGAGAGTGAACCAGCTATGGCATGCGACGAATCACCTAGTACCTCGTTTATAAACACACCAGCTATGATACATGATGATGAAACGCCACAAAGATTATCGAAAATGGAGGTACCGAATAATAATGGACCAGGAAAATTATCAGTGAAAATTAGGAAAAATGGTATGACATTATATTTTTATAGGGGTGTATGTATCTGGGGCTCCATCAAGATTTTCGAGGTCCAAGTCATCATCACCTGTAAGCTGATGCTGGACGCCGATTCTGCTAATTTTCAACACTGTCATATCACTGATACTGCAAAAAATGTCATTAACTTTTAGGGTTTATCCATATAGGCTAAAGCCCACACTCTACAAGATGCCATTTAATTTTAGACTTTAACCGCATTACAGTTAGTCTAAAATCAAATGGCATTTTTACCGCGTCTGTAGTATGATTGACAATTAGCAGGATCGGGGTCCTGAATGACGGACTTGGGGTTAGTACGTTATGAATATAAAGCCGCATAAGCTTATTATAATGCCAAATCTAAAGGAGGGCAAGGAGTAGGCGGTCCTTTTTTACCGACTAGAAAGTAATTTCTGGAATGTGCACAACTATTAGTTACCTACCGAAGTTTCATCAAAATCAGATAACAGAAAAAGTACATACCTACTTAGATTAAGGCTCTTACTGCCCCGAATCTAAAGTATCCACTTCCACAAGGCCTAATCAGAATCTAATGTACCAAGTATCATCAAAATTGGTCCAGTGGATTTTCGAACTTCGAACTCATTTAGTTTTGGCGTTACTTGATATACTTGTCTAATGATACCGTATCGTGGAAGCGTATAGTCGAGCATTCCAGAGTTGATTGATGCGCCGCCGCGTGGATGTCTTTCCTTAACCTACCTAATGCAATCAATTGCAGCTCAATTCATACTTCATACAATGGACCAATATGACAAACATGTGAGAACTAGTGGTGCATTAAATAGCATACTGGAGGATGACTCCTTGGACTTATTATCAAAGTGGGCACTTGTGACGGAGCCTGCTCAAAGAATAGTCTGCAATTTGTACTGTATTGATCACGAAAAACACCTTGAAGGGATGAGTAATAACATAGGAACGCAAGACATTGAAGAAATGGAGATTTCATTATCCGAGAAAGGTTTTATAACTTTGTACTCTGCAGGTAAATATACCTATTACCTACCTACTCAGTACCGATATAAAAAGCAACCGCTACTTCTCTTCCCAACATTCTTCATTTTCAAGCTTCATTATCAACCATATTTTTTTGCATTCTATTAATTTTATATAGTAGCAGTTAACAAAAAAGATTAATAGTAGAACACCGGCCTTTGGGGTTTCTTCGACAATGACATGGCCGAAAAATCTATTTCCATGACCAAAATGCCTATTTCATTGGTCAAAGAACCAGACCCTCGATTCTGCTAAAGCACAACCACTGTTACACTACAGAGACTGCAAAAAACTACATTAAATTTTCGACCTTATTTCTATAGACTTATAGTCACAAAATGAAATGAAAAGAGTTTCATTACACTCTCTCATTCACTCTACAAAAAGTCATTTAATTTTAAGGTTTAACTGCATCACTTTAAAGGCTAAAATCAAATGGAATTTTTTCGCAGTCTCTGTGGTGTGACAGTGGTTGTGCTTTAGCAGAATCGAGGCCCAGGAGTTTGCAGTGCCTACAATGTTATCGTCCACTTGACCTAGTATTTATATTTCAGTATATTTAAAAACGAAAATTAGGAAGATGTGGAAGTTATCGGAGCACGCCCGTGAAACAATTAATGAACTACTGATTTTGATGCACTTGGGTAATATTTTCGACATGGGCTGTTCAATCGATCCGGTAGAGAGGAAAAACAATAGACCTGCAATAACATATAAAGCTCCTACAACCACAAAATGTTATCCTGTGGATAAGGAAATGATAGTGGACAACGCAAGTATTGTTTTCAAGGACAGGGAGGAATTTTGTAGGTATGTAGATTTATTATTAATGAAATTTTAAAGCATTTATTATGGACAGGCACGAATTTTAAAATTATGAGATTCTTTTTCCAGCCCTCGATAATTGTAGGATTACGTTGAATACATTAACAGTTTTTAAAAATTGTCGCCAAAATTAGACAAAATATTTTTAGTATATTACTTTTCTATTGTTTTCAGATATCTAGAGGCCTATGCGTTCTTCAAGAAATATACGACAGCACAAAATAAATGTGCTATCGCGTTGGACGCTCATAAACGCTATAAGCAAGTTACAGACGAGTGTATGTCACGGTAAAAGGACAAATACTTATTTTATTTATTTTCTTATACTTAGGTATCATAGAAAGAATAGAAACCATAGGCGTCAATTCCACGACCGCCGTCTGACCTCCCCCTAACCTCAAAGGATAAGCTTGCGTTCATTAACCTTAGTTTTAAAATAAATAATCATTATATAGACTGTTCATACCTTGAGAGTATAAATAACTATAGAACGCGCAGTATTGATTAAAAACCGTAGACACGAGTATTGTTCATACCTAGTCTCCTGGCTCAACCTTAATCAGTAGCAAATCAGTACCCGTCAAATTGACTTCGTAAATGTATTGAATTCAACATTTTATATCAGTATTTTCTGTTACTCGTACAAAGTGTAGTATTTTTTTTTTGTAATACTTACATAAAATGCTACTATTACCTATTTTGTATCTTGGTTTTAATTTTGTCCCAAAAAAATTCATAACATTATATATACTGAATTCATAAGTCCAACTATTGATAGTTTCGGTAATGCATAAAATTTCACTGCGCACCTATGCGCTCAAAATATCCCTAAGAATGTCACGGGTATGAACATACACGTGCCTACGCTCGGCTCAACGGACCCGGGCGATACGCGCGCTCTCTATATCTGTTTATCTCTATCTCTGTGTATCTCTATATCATACTGTTGATCGATGGCACTTGGTGGAACTTGCTACACATATTGAATAACACACTTGTACTTTTCCCACTTTATTTGCATTATTCAACCTAGGTTTCGCCTCACGGCATTCTCAAAAGCCTCTCATCCTAGCGTTAATTCCCAGTCGCATCCGAAGCTTTCACCTCGGAGTCTGGGGTCCGCTTTACCAGTCTTAACTGCGGATTTGGCTAGACCTCGATATTTTCCTTGAAGCGACATACATTGTCGTTATCAGTTTTTAAATCATTCCAGGTATTTGACATTGCCACTGTGGCTACGTAGATTTACACCTGTACATATTTACGTGGCAATACTTGATAACGGTGTTAAACACTTGAAAAAATCGAAGCGGTACCAGAAATTTGCGCTGCAGTTGCTGAACTCTTTGATTTCGCAAGTGACGTTCAGGCAACATAAGAGAGCTGAGTGGTACGATATGAAGATTAAAATTCAGCTGTTCGATTTGAAATCTGTCAATAAGGTGAAATATTTATAAGATAATTATTTAAGTATAATAATTAAAAAGTATAATAGCAGGGCCGGATTTAGGGGGGGCCAACCGGGGCCATGGCCCTGGGCCTCCACAAATAGGGGGCCTCCACAAGAGTCGAAAAAAAAAATTAACACTAGTAAACAAAAACAAAAAAATCGGCCAAGTGCGAGTCGGACTCGCCCATGAAGGGTTCCGTAGTAGCAAAGGCTAAAATTGCGGTTTATGATGTATTAAAAAAAAACTACTGACTGGATCTCGTTCGAACCAATTTTTAGTGGTAGTTTTCATGGCAATTTACATCATATATTTTTTTTAGATTTATCATTCTCTTAGTTTAGAAGTTAGAGGGGGGAGGGGGGGGGGGGACACATTTTTTCACTTTGGAAGTGTCTCTCGCGCAAACTATTCAGTTTAGAAAAAAAATATGTTAGAAACCTCAATAGCATTTTAAAGACCTATCTATAGTAGGGTTGCCATACGTCCCCGTACGCCGGGACATGTCCCGGTTTGAAGCATGGTGTCCCGGCGTCCCGGCCGATAAGCAAATTGTCCCGGTTTAAAATCATAGTATTATATTAGAGAGCTGGACTTGGTAAACAGTAATATACCTACAATAAACGCGACTTACTACTTCTTTCTTTCTTCTTTCTGGATTGAACGATGTAAGCGCTGACATTTTTTCGTACACGATTAAGTTATTGAGTAATAAAGACCCTGGGAGCAATCTGTTGTACGAGAAAGAAGCGGTGTTGGAGAGATGGCGCTCATACTTCCACGACCTGTTGAATAAGCAGCTTAAAGAGGTGGAGCCACCAGACCTATTTCCGAATAATCAAAGACTAGTGCCACCGTTGACGCCTGCAGAAGTACTGCCATTCACCGCATGAAGAACCGGAAAGCTGACGGACCCCATCGAGGCTTGGCAGGCAATGGGTGGTCGTGGAGTGCATTCTAACAAATCTGTATAACCACGTACTTCTCATCGGTGAGATCCTGAGCCAGTGGAGACTGAGCATCATAACGCCAGTATTCAAAGGCAAGGGATCGGTGCAGAAGTGTCACAGTAACCGCGATCGACTCCCGGATCCGACAGGAGAGTACACCCTCGGAATGTCAGTATAGGTTTCGTCCCGGGCACGGGACCATGGATCCGGAGTTAGCCCTAAGGATTGTGGTGGGGAAATACAGGGCGAACAACACGCTCCTGCACTGCCTATTCTTAGACATGGTGAGGGCCTTCAACTGTGTTCCTCGCGCGGTGGTGGGCATTGCGGGCTAAGAGAGTTCCAGAGACCTACATTGACACCATCCAAGACATATATCATGATTCTGGTTCCGTGGTTCGCTTTTCGACTGCTGTTGGTGACTCGAAAGCCTTCCCCATCACCGTTAGAGTACACGAAGGATCCGTCCTTATTTGTTCAGCGTGGTATTAAACGTCTTGTCGGACAGTATCAGAAACCCACATGAGCAGCCTCCGTGGTTGCTCATGTATGCTGATGATATTGCGCTGATGGACGCGGACAGGAGCAGATTGGTGCGACACGTGAAAGTGTGGAAGGAGGCGCTTGAAAACGGTGGTCTGAAGCTAAATGTAGCGAATACAGAAAGCTTAGCGTTAAAGTCGACAGATTCCACAGCGGACGGCATAGGCGATGATTCGGTTTAAGTACCTGGGATCTGTATTTCATGTGACCGGTGAAATCGACTACGACGTCAGGGCACGCATTACTGCCGCGTGGGCCAGGCGGTGAGAAATGACTGGTGTCACGTGTGATCCAAAAATGCCAGTTAAGTTGAAGGGGCAGGTCATGAGACGATCATTAGGCCTGTCCTCTTACATGGTTGTGAGGCGTGCCCGCTGCTTGAGCGACACAAGCAAGAGCTGCGGGTCACGGAGATGAAAATGCTGCGGTGGATGTGCGGCGTCACGCGTAAAGATCGAAGAAGAGAAGAAGTGTTTTATTTTACCAAATTGAATTTATAATTTTAGGTTTCAAGGACTTCCTTTCATTTAATTTACCATGTTTCTTAGAGATATTTGATCCTTATGATTGCCACTATCGATTGATGCGATAAAAATACAGGATGTTACTTTTTCGGATTTTAGTCGGTTCGATTACCGGGTGTGGCAAGCGAATTTTTAAAAATCTTTGAATGCAGTTTTGTTTCTTTTTAAAAATAAAATGATGTCTCCTTTAAGTAAAATGAGCTAACTTAAGGATTTAAGGTACTTTCCCTCCATGTGGCATCGCCGTGGGACGCCCTGTATAGAAAACTTTCATTCAAATTTAACTTTTTTTTTCTCTGTAAGTCTCTAAGAATCTCTATAAGAATCTACAGAGAAGAAAAAAGTTAAAAAAAGTTAAATTTAAACCTCATTATTTTAAATCTCTATGGCTGATCGCCATTGTAAGAGATGCGCGTGCACAGGAAAACCAATTATTTTTTACTATTTTTTAGTATTTTTAGTATTATTTTATTCGCAAGTGTGTTGAAAACGTCGTATGACCCACGTGTGTATTGATGATACCGTCCTCGGCTCTCTTAAGACCCTCGCCTGACGAATGAATGATTAATAGTACCTCTTTACTTACTTCTACATTAATTATCTACATTAAAACTATAAACTGTGCCTTAACATGTTTACTATAGGTTTAATATTTTAATAAATATGTAAGATTCTTAATAAATACCCGAATTATTTGGTGTGAGTTATTTAATTTTTTTTATAAACCATAAAACTTTTTTTAAAAGTATTACTCGTTTCAATTTGCAGGCAGCTTGGACTTTAAGGGAGGCATGGGCAGCGTACTTGCCGAAGGAAGCTAAGTATACTATGCGACGTCGCACTAAGCAGATAATTTATAGATATGGACTCAATGGAGAGCATTATCGCGCGCTAGAGGCTCAAGGGAAAAAAGTTACAATAGAAAATAGTCTAAGAAATCCTGAATACTGTTACCAAGATCCTATGAAGTACGTGCCATATATTCGAACATTTGTCACATTAATCATTCAAGTGTTTGGCTCTTCACAATTCAAAGAACGTTTACTATTTAGATAATGATTTATTTATTCAGAATAACTTTTTCAACACACTTGCTTATAAACAGGCTTTTATTTCACCGCAATTAAACACGGAATGACACCTATTATATTACTGTGACTTTTTCATTGCTATTATTCACAAGTGAGTTATAGACTTCTTTTTTTAATTTCATTGATTAAGTTGCTTTGTTCTTAAAAAAGTTTCGATACAAAAAAGATTGTGTCCAATATTTCAAACGAATTAATATACCTATTGCTTGCTCATTTCATGCAACTTCGTATTTTAAAAGATAATTTCAACTTGTAGTACGTGTTTAATAAACAAAACTTTCACTAAAATGTATTTTTTTACTCTGTGAGTATTTACTGAGAAAAAAAATCATAAGGTAACTGTACCAATGCTCGACACTTTAAGGAAAAATAAAATTTCAATCTAAAAAATTTTAACTAATTAATTACAGCATGGTCGTTACATTCTTTTTTAACTGTTACAGCAACAATTAGACATTAACTTTTGCCCATAAAATCTTTAAAATCTATCATACTTTTACTTTAAATTAAATTATTATGCACTTGGTCGAAAACACCAATGCTAGACATCATTGTCCCAATGGTCCAAGTATGTCAATAACTTCAATATTTATAACGTTTATACTAAAATTAGTAATAATCATAACTTATAAACAAACAAATCACACCTATAAAAATCAGTACCCTTGGCAAAAATCTTAAGAAATAACACGACCGTGTTCACGGAGTCACATTATTTGCTGTCAACAGTCTTTCTAAATTTACTTCGGATGGTGTTGCGAATATTTGAACATATCTTATAGATACCATTAGGCATCTTTTAAGTCAATAGTCTTATAAAATAAATGGATAATTTTCTCAAAATACTGGGTTTTGTTCGAAAGTGTCTAGCATTGGTACAGTGTCGAGCATTGGTACAGTTACCTTATTTCAAATAAGTAAGTAGATGACAAGGCAGCATGGTGATAGACACCTTAGCCTGTTCCGAAAGGAACAAATAAAAAATGTTAAATGCGCGCGCATATGTAAACAAATAGATTTTTACCTACTATTGTGTTTTGATTGTGTTATGTAGTATTTTTAGTATTATTTTATTCGCAAGTGTGTTGAAAATAGTCGTATGCCACTCGCGTGTATGGTGATTACCGTCCTCGGCTCTCTTAAGACCCTCGCCTTACGGGTCGGGGCTCAATGTCGCCTCAGCGGTAATCACCAACTTTACACGCTTGTACCATAATGTACTATTACATTGTGTTGAACATAGCAGAGAAAGAAAACATAATAATATTGAATTATACAAGAACAGCAACATATCATGCAAAAACATTTACATTAAATATCAATGATAGCACAATAAATGTCAGTACCTAAAACGCAATTTAAAAAGTGATGGTGAAGCAATTACCAATTAAAATGAGTTAGATAACCTACTCGATAAATTAAAATCGGAAAAGTTAACATCCAGTGTCATACCACAGACACTGCAAAAAATATGCATTTAATTTGTGACTTTACAGATATGCTGTTGAAGTCTTAAATCAAATGGCATCTTGTAAAGTGAATGAAAAAATGTAATGAACTATTTTTCATTTCATTTTGGATTTTAAGTATGTATGTTTATAAAAGTTTAAAATTTAGTGGCTTTTTTGCAGTGTCAGTGATATGATATGAGAGTGGCTGTCCGCTATCAGTGGGGGTTTTGTGCACAACCCATGGGTTAATTATATTAAATATGCCCAAAATGCTTCTGTTATAGGGGTAATGAAGACGTATCAGCCGAAATCTTCTGCTGCAATATGTACAAGCAAAAGGAAACTGTGACAATTGGTAAGTATAAATTACTTCTGCTAGTACTTACTCTGAAGATTCAAAGAAGGCTGGTTTAAACAGTGCGAGCTGCTGCCTGGCTAGTAGACAGCTACTCGATTTGTCTACTCGTGTGCAAGTAGCTCGGCTCGCCTTTGCTGTCTACACTACACCTAGCTAGCTACTGCCCAGTCCGAGTCGAGTCGCAAATTCCATAGGTTTTCTTGTTCTCTGTAGAGTTCTATGTATGAAATATTAGTGTCAGAAGACCATCTATCCGCAGCCATTTTGAACTCGATTTCGTACGTAGGCGTAGCACACAACACGGGTTCCACTCACAACTGTCCGGCTGGCACTGGCGAGCTACTGCCGAACGCGTCCAAATGGTGCGATCGACGGCCGAGTCGCTGTCATGTGCGAGTTGTGGCTGGGCGAGCAGGCGACTGAAAACAAAAAATGTTGAAGTAACTCGGATGCGAGCTACTGACCAACTCGCCCGTACGAGATACTCGTAAATTACGTCCAAACAGTGCAAGTTACTGCAGTGCAGCTACTCGGAAGACTGACTCGTACGCTAGCTCGCACTGTGTAAACCAGCCTTTAGTGTGTAAAATGATATATTATGGTGTGTGGGCCCACCAAGTAGCTACCGGCCGCACTAACCTCACCTACTTTCTTCTGCTTCTTTCTCCACGGGTTGGGTGGTCAGGCGGTAGTCCCATAAAAATCGTATAAAGCCAAGTCTAAAGAAATGAGCGGATCCGGACTGCGAGATGATGAGCAAAGGCATCGATGGCAGGATCCGACCAAATTACCTACGTCGTCGGTCCTACTCGCTACTTAATAGCTGTCTGTCGGACACTATTACTTAAAATGTTTTGAAAGTATAAATAGTCAAAAAATCTTTGCAGGCGAACACTGGCAGGGTAAAGTTGTGACAACCATATACTTACTTTTGTTCTGGGATATCATATACACGAAGCCGTTGGGCGTCTCGGGTATATTCATGAGCCACTACCAGCTGTACCCGTTAGATATGTGGTGTGAAAGTTTCTATATCAACAGAAAAGCAAAAATTGATAACTTTCTGACAGTTATAGAGAAGAGTAAAACCGAAGAGATAATTGAAATGATGAGAGAACGATGGCATGATCCAGTTAAATGTAAGTACAGAGGTAATTATATACTTGTATTTTAAAATACAGTAGCAATTTTTATATTTATTTATTTATTCAACTTTATGCTCAAGTACATAGGCGGACTTAATGCCGTAGGCATTCTCTACCAGTCAACCAAAGGTGGTGCAGAGATATAAGAGATAATATAATAGTAGGTGCATTATAGAGAATGACATTTAGTAGATGAACACTATACATAAAGAGATAGACATATACATTCATAGTAAATAAATATACCTACACATATACATAAAATTATACCTACATATTATACATAAATATCCTATCACAAATACCATATACCTAAATATATATTATAAATAAAAGTATGATCTAATTGAGATTTGATTGCCTCGATGATTCTGCCAGATTGTCGAGAAGTAATTGGCGAACTTTCGCCTTGAACACTAGACTGCTGGTGGCCTTCCTGATTTCAAGAGGTAGCGCGTTCCAAAGGAGCACAGACTGTATAGGAAAAGAAAAGTGAACAAATCCAGAAGTATGAGTAGGACAGCTGAGCTAATCTATGTAGGTACTGCTGTATGTGGGCTGCATAAGTCCATATACTGTATACAATACATACATACATAATATAAACACTCTCACCTGTAAATCCCAAGAGGTCGACAGAGGTGTATTAACAGTTATTACCCATATTTCGCCGATTATGATTTTCAATCACAAAATGAAACATAGTCTCGATTCTACTTAAGCCAAACCACCGTTATACGACGGACATTGTAAAAATATTCCATTTCATTTTAGGCTTTATAGTAATGCTTTTTAAGTCTAAAATTAAATACCATTTTTTGCAGTGTCTGTGGTATGACAGTGGTCTTTATTTTGCAGAATTGAAGACCTGTATAAAACTAAGAAACACCTTTACACAAAGTTAGTAGAGAAAGAAAGAAATGTATTTATTTACAGTTAATACATTGATGGTTACCAGTGTATTACTTACTCGATAGCGTGTGGTGTCCCTTCATACAATTTTAGTTTCAAATTGTCCACGGACTTTTGCAGGCCCTTGTAGGTACACAACACCAAAGGTAGCCTAAACTGATTTTGTTCCATACTTGCAGATACTGTTCCCGGCATAGTTCGCACTTTAGCAAATTGCAACGACCATTGGGTAAACATTACGACAGTAGTTTACTGTCTCGGTTCGCAGGCACTTGCCGCCATCTGTCGGAGACTAGCGCAAAACTACGTATACTATCGTAATGGGTTTCCCGACTTAACCTTATGTGGTATAAACTCTATAAAGGTACGAGTAACATACAATGTGAAATAATCTCACTCTTATACTACTAGATACTATCTACTATAAATGCGATAGATCGATAGATGGATAAATGAATGAATGGCCGTATGATATATAAATGCACCAGACAATTGAAGCTTTCGCAGTCTACCACTCGGGGTTAGGTTAGGTCAAACGTCAGACGGCAGTCTCTCTCGTAAGTCAAACATTAAATGAAAATCGGATCTCTTAATATTGGACAACAAATAACTAAAAAATATATATCACGAGACTGGCACAGAATAAAATAAACTTCACACATCAAAAAAGAGAAAACGAGCAAAACCAGTCGTGTCAAAACGGCCATAATACCTAGCGTGCCGCAATTATAGTAACCACGTTATGATTGTGATTAGAACTCGCTTCCATACAGAATAATACCTCGGATCCGTTCAGTCCGTAAAAGAGTACAACAATCCACCTGGGCCCGGCTTTTACTAATTTTATATCATAACAAAACCACTGTCATACCACAGACACTGCAAAAAATTCCATTTAATATTAGACTTTACTGTTATACAGTTAAAGTCTAAATCATCTGGTAGAGGGAATAAAAACCTGTAATATTTAATTTAATTTCGAATTTAAGTATATCAATTAGGTTTATCAGACATTCTTTTTGCTATGACGTAAAATTAATAGAATTGGGGTCCTCGTTTTTGCTAAAGCAAAACCATTGTCACACCACCACCATCCATTTAGACTTTAAATTAATCCTACTAAAGTTTAAAATTAACTGGATTTTTGAAATGTGAATGAAAGAGTGTAATGAATGTGAATGAAAATTCACTCTACAAAAAGCTATTTAATTTTAAACTTTAACTGCATTACTTTAAAGGCTAAAATCAAATGAAATTTTCTCGCAGTCTCTGTGGTGTGACAGTGGTTGTGCTTTAGCAGAATCGAGGCCCTGGATTGTTGTGTTCATGTGTTGGAAAATTTACACTATTATAAACACTGAAACGTGTTTACTCTTGATGATTAAACCTGTTTATTTTTGTGTAACAGTTCAGGGAAGTGAAGACTAAAGACAAAGCAAAACCTAATCAAATGAATTGGCTACTGTATTTACAAGAACACAACATTGATGCCAGTATTTGCTACTTACGTAAAACTCTTGAAGACGAGTCGTCCGAACATTACCCAACGTCAGATAGTGAAGAGGAAACAGATAATAAGCAAATGCCAGATGTTGATGGGCTATCGGATAGTGAAGAGATGATGTTATTATAACCCAATAGTATCTACTTCCATTGTCATCTTATAATGTTTCAGCATATAAATACCTACTTATCTAGTGTTTTTTTTACAAATGTCTTTATAAATTAGATTTAAGTTCACTTATGAAAAATCTGTTTAAATAATTTTTCGTGTTTTATTTAGGAAAATTAATTGAACCACTGGAATTCACCGATGAATTAAGCGTGTTACATAGATTTTAAACTACCTTTGGCATATTCTATTCGATGAAGGTGTCAGTAGCTAAAGGTGCGTACAAATCATATAACATAACATGTTATAAAACAATGTTAGATAATGTGGACGTGTTATATAACACAAGTTATACAACATGTTACATGATCTGTACGCACCTTTAGTGATTTAGGCTAAGAGGTCCTGGATACGAATTCTGAAACTACACTACCGTCGTCGTGAACCCACTCCTAACACAAGCATCTTAGCTGGAGGGGTTAGGGACAATATGAATAATTTTGATTACTAATATTCTTTATTTAAACTTAGCGGTATTGGCTACCACTGTGGGTAGAGGCACATACCGCATAAGTATTCAGTATGAGGTTTACGGCTAATGTGGAATTGTTGGACTTCTTCTTCGAGTCAATGGCTGGATCTGGTATGTAATGACTGGTTTCTTCAAATTTTGTCGGCCCAAAACTCGGCTACAGCAACAGCGCCATCCGTTGCTCTACAAAGGTCGTCGGTTGTACAGGTGAAGGGGCACAGCGAGCAGGAGAGCAAATGTGACATGGACTGGGATTGGGCACCGCAATCGCAGGACTCTTGCAACCGATCGACAAAGCCCCATTTTACCGTATTTTCCCTACAGCGGCCAACCTGGGTCCGCAGGCGGTTTAAAGACTTCCAAGTTGACCACTGCAGATGGTGTCCAGTCGGCAGGTCTTCGCTTGGTCTGATGAAACCTGCTGGAACTGGATGCTTGTCCGTCCACCTTTGCTCTCTCGTTCGCCGTGGGGGACTGTCTGTAGGCAGAGCGGATCTCATGAAACTCCGGCGACTTTTTAAGCGGACAGGAGGCATTTCGTAGTTGTACAGTAGGTGTCGGGGATCTGTTTCGGCGAGTGCAACACCAGGGAAGTCACACTCGTGCTGCCGACCCTGTAAGAACAGAGAAATTCTGTGCCATCAGCGCAAAAGATAAATAGGATTTTGTTTCTCTACTGCACAAGCTATATCTCGCCGAACGTCTGGTGGAGCTATACCCGCCCGTTATGATCCTGCACGTTTCATATAACGCTACATCGACGTTGGGAAATAGAGTTCAGTGAACCCAATGTATTACTCATTACTCTACTCTATGATATCAACTATCGGGGCTCACAGGCGACATCACTGATCTCTATTATTTAAGATCAGTGGGCGACATACAGCCCCTCCGTTCCAAAAGTTTATAAAATGTCATAGACAAAATCTTCAAAAAGTAGGTATGTGATTCAGAAAGGAGGTAGGTGAATCATAGGTAGACAGTCGTATGGTGTTGTCCTAAACTCGCATAATCATAAAGTCACTTGTCACTGCAACATCTGTCACCGCTCATATAATTTCAATATGATTTTACGAGTAGTATACAATAATAACACCTAACATCTCTTGAGTTTCCACCAGTTTCCATGAAATGTATCCAGTATACATCCCACTGTTGGCCATGTCCGCAGTATCAGCGCTCTCCGTTATATTTCTGTATTGTAAAAACCGTGGGAACTCGAGGAAAGGATACATGGACGTTGAACAAAAACCTTCTAGTGATAACCCGAATTAGTGGTACTTAGTCATAAAATGGGCTTATGTTTTACTGTTTAATATATTTAAATATATGCTAGTTGCTTTGTTACATTGTTGTTCATTCGTTACCAACCTGTTACCCGCGCTACGGTGTGGATGATAATTGCAACTGCCCTGTGAACATGATCTCTCTATTTTTGTGTCCATTCTATCCTGAAGGTTCATCTCGGTAACTCAACCGTTCACAAGTGCAATATGAAACCAAACAAGTGAACAATAAATAATATATATAATTTGCTGGGTCGTCCAGATGTTGTATGGGAATCCATTTGGATTCTTGATTATTTTATTAGATGGCAGTACCTACTATTTTTGAGATGAGATAAGTCATTTTTCAGAAAAAGGTAGCGGTGCTTTTTCACCTTCATTTTTGGTCTATTTTGGGATTTTTTGATTGCAGCCTAACCCCCAACATCGATAGGAAAGCATCTGCTAAAGCAATGTAGGTCAATGGGCTTTGGAGATCTTGGTTAATATGTACATCCAAATGAGCGACATTTAGAGGCATGGATACTTATAAATAAATAATAAAACATTTTTGTAACATTATTTATTAAAATATATTCTACTAAAATTCATAACATAGTATGTACATTTTCAACAGTACACCTCTTTAGGACAATAAGGCACCTATTATTTAACTTACATAATAAACCTACGACTTTTGAAACCCTTAAACATTTATTCACGATACTAATTCATACACAAAGTAACTCTCACCACATAACAGTAAAACCAATCGAAATAACAAGTGATATAATATATCGTTGAGCATTTATTAACAAATATATTTTGTTCTACTACATTATATATGTAACATATACATAGATACAGTACTAAAATCAAGTCTAAAGTACATATATATACATACAGCAACAAATATTACTGAACACATTTGAAATTAGAAATCAAAACCTATATAACCCGTAAGTGCGCAGGTGATGTATAAAGTGTGTTCAGTAGTTTTATGTTCACTGTATGTATATTATATAAAAATATAATCGAGATAAAATGCCTAAAGTCACCATCACTCCTTATAATTCATTATATAATAGGACGTTCCCTAGTGATTTCTTAATATACCATCACCTACTAAACTTCCATGGTAACTTCCAACACTAGAATCATTGACTTTATAAAATTTAATCATTTTCGACTCTGTATGGAACAAAAATAAATAAATAAATAAATATATAGGATGTTTCTATGACTTGTGCGTACTTTATATCATTATAGGCTATAGAAATAGTACAGAACAATATCACAACTTCGACCAATGAAATAGACAAAAATCCGCCACTTTCCGACTCATTTCGTTTGTCAAAGAGTCTCAGAGGAAAAGGAATCTACAGGGGGCTTACCATGAGTATCGTTCGAGCGAGAAAGAAGGATGTTTAATAGGGTCATAGATATCCGATTACAGATATTTGATATCAGTGCCTAGCGAGAAAATGGGATGGAACTATATTCCATCCCATTTTCTCGCTTGAATTTCGAGTTTTAAAAGGCAATCTGCCATAATTTTAGACAGCAGTATTTACCGCCTTTGCTAAGCTGTGGGCTCGATAGATATGTAAACGCAGTAAATCCTTGATTCCAGCAGATCCCAACTTAGCACTTCTTTTTAACAAAAATAGATTAGAAAATAATGTTCTCAATGGGTTCAATTATAAGATTATGCAGTTGTCAAAAACACTCAAAGTACTTTAACAGTTTAGAAACATTCTATATATTAATAGTACAAAATCCATACGATCGGGAGCGTAACAATTTTACTATACTATAACCACAACTTGAAGCCTAGTGGCTAAGAATCCGACACCTACATTTAATAGTTTAAATACAACATGTATAAAAAAGTTGGCTAAAGCTCATTTCCTACACCTAGGTATGAAAACATGATATACAAGTTACAGGCACAAATCGGTTAAATTCTTTAATTCTTATCAACTCTCAATCTGATTAAACATTTTCTCCGTTTCTATATTTCTTTTTTCAAAAAGGCGAGATAGGCACAATGCGAACATACAAATTTAAACGCTTCTATATTCAAATCTTTTAGGATTTCTACTTTGTGCAGGTATTCGTATAAATAATCATTCTTGTCATATAAAAATAATTTCAATTTTAATAATAAAATAAATACATTAATTTTATTTCATTATATATCATTGCATTTCCCAAGTTTACTTTAATTTTAAACTAGAGTCCAATCAACTATACGTAACTTGATTTAAGGACTCCTGGCTATTTTTAAGATTACAATATAAGAGATTTATAATGTATTTTCCCGTTTTTAGACTCTGCAGATCGCACCTCCATTAATCCAGGTGGCTCCTACGATACCAGTTTACCTATATCAATACGTAGGTATTGGTCGGTACTCTGGATCACAAAACCGATACACTATTGGCTTATTCGTAGGTACTTCCATAATGCAAAAATATATTCATTTCAGTCTCTCCCAGTGTATTTTAATGAGATAGTACTTACGGTACTATTGCGTGATGGCTACACATGAGTTTATGTGTCTAATTTATGAAGCATACGTTTCACGAATATTATCCAATCAAGATTCGCATTCTTCGACTATATTTTATAGCAGCGACTTTATACGATTACTGTCACGAATCGTATTTGTCCATTTATTGATTTGAGTGAACTTGCACAAGGAAATTACTGGATCGCTTTTTCAACTAAATGCACATTAAATTTGAAAGAATGAAATGTAATTGTGACAACCACGACTCGTGACAACCATTACAAAATTTCTGTTAGAACTATAACATCGTAATGTCGGCAGTCTTCATCATTGGTGGCTCGTATTCGGGGCTCCTGTTCGAACAACACGATATATTTGTTAATATAGGCCTATAGGCATATACGGGCCACACCCATCCCCGGTGAGTATACCTTCACCCTTACCACCAATGATTAAATATTAGTTATGATACTACAGTACGCGGCTTTTGATTTAGCATATCGGGAAGAATAGTGAGAAGAGATCAGCTTTGATTTTGTAGAGAGTTCTCTCTATCACACTGACAGCTCGATATCTTTATAGAGTAGTTAAAACCGTTTGTGTTCATAAAATAATAGAGGTCCGCGGCCCGGCTCGGCCCGGGAATATATAATCGTGAATATTTAAGTATAGGAATACTACTTTGGCATTTGTAACAAAATCCTTTCTTAGTGGATACTTATAACCTAAAAGCATCTACTGCCAAAATTTCAAGTTTGTAAGTAATTTTATATGTATAGATTAAAACAATAGTCTTGGTTTTAACCACTCTGAAGAAATATTAAGTTGTGGATGACTCACTCTTTTCTTCCAGATGTGCTTAATCAAAAGTCGAATACTAAAATATGTTAGTACTCTGTTAAAACAATTTGAGATAACGTTAACTTAATTTATAACAGCCTAGATATACTTACAAATGTAGATAGATATAGGTTATACATATCAATAGTCACATTCTAGACAAAGCGTAGTCCAAAATAGGTATATGATTAGTAAAATTATTTATAATGGCAGTTATACTACTCTAGAATATAAGACACAAGTTCATCACAAACTTTTTCAAGTAAGGCACTCCTTATAAACTGTATTTTAAGAATAGTATTCTATACGTTCAATTTCTTTGTAATTGTATATAAGCACTTGTAGGAAGGTAGAACGGCCTCAGCCAGATAGACTAGACCTAAAAAGGTTGTCTGGAATAGACTGGATGCGGATGGCGGAGGAACGAGTGATATGGCGCATATTGGACCTATATTTTTTTTATACCACTTAGGCGGCAGACAAGCACACGGCCCACCTGATGGAAAGTGATTACCGTCACACTCGTGCTGCCGACCTTGAAGAAACCTAATGCCCTTCTTGAAGAACCCCATATTGTAGTCGCTTGGTATACTTTTGACAGTTGAAATAAAGCGTCTTAATAAAGCACTTATTGTTATTTGCACATTACCAAAGCTGAAAGACTCATTTTTACTTTGTTAACCAAAAGTGTGTAATCTAATCACCAAAATGACTGAACCGACTTAGGTGCAACTTTTTCAGGAAATATCCTGTTTTATTTCTTTTACAGTACCATGCAAGTAGAATAGACCGTTTTTGCATGAATATTAGTAGGATATTATTTTAGGATGATGATTTCCAAATACATAAAAAATCTTACTTAATTTACTTTTGCAACAGTTGTTTGAGCGGTATCAAGGTGAATGGGGACCAGCCATGCTTGGAGACTACTGTTGGTACCTTCAGAGAGATAGCGCGATAGCCGACTACAAGAAGAAAGTTTCATTCACTAATTATTTCTTTAATGTTTTTAATACAAAAGTAACGGAAATTACTCGTATGCCCGCGAGCTCCTCCAATTGAAGCAAGTTGCTTGTTTTAGGAGTAGATTCACGTCGGTAGTGTACTGGCCAGGATTCGAACCCGGGATCTTTCGATCGCAATGTCAATACATATAAATACACAATGAAATAGAACCCTTAGAATACTATTCTACACATGCATGCGTATCATATCTCATGATAATTATTAAAAAAGTACTGTATAATAACGCTGCATTACACAAATAGAACATATCCAGTCTACCCTCTAGCAGCCACATGTATCATTTATAACCAAGGAACATAAAATCGAAAGTAAGTGACCTCAAACCTCGATAATACATTTTTACAAAAGCATTATACAAATTAGCATAATAATAGCATAAATTAGCAAAATAGCAAAAATACAAATTAGCAACTGAAATTACTAATACTGCCCCTAACATGTCTTAAGCTGCGATTATATACTCGCGGCAGAGCGAGGGAAGTGGCGAGAGAAGTGGGCAGAGACGTGGTGTGAATGGTATATTCGTCATGCCGCGAGTACTGCCGCGTATGTTGCTGCGAATGTCGGCTTGGCGGCGCAAGTCAAAGGAGTGGCCATACTAGCGCGATGAACTATACGAGACCGCTAGATGGCGCTAATCAGTTAACACGGCTTTCGTTATTGCTCCTCGAATATCTACTTTTAAAAATATTTATATCGATCTACGGAAAGTGTATAGTAGTATAGTAGTTGAAAGTGATAGTTTTTATTAATAAATAGATTATTTAATTAATTCGCTATGCTGTAAAAGCATAATGCGTACACTGCTACAGCGTTGTCCTCCATACGTTTACGTCCGTCTCCATTGCAGGGCGAATACTGTAATGCGGACCAACACGATGACGCGCGTGTGTGAACGCTAGGGCATTAATCGCGCGAATATTTCCGGCAACACGATGAGCAATGCGAGCGGCAGTATGTAAACGCGGGATTAGGCTTGTGTCACGTGTAGGTTTACGTCGGCCAAGATTCGAACTCTGGACCTCTCAATCGTAAAGTCTTTACCTTAAAACTTTCACGAATTTTCATTATTTCATATACCAATTGATGTTGTTTATGAAGAAGTTTCAATCGGTTATGGTTCAATATTTTTTTGATTTGGCGATCTTTTACACGAATATTACAAATTGGTACATAACTATTTGAGTACATAACTTTAAATAAATCGTTAGAAATTGTGTAGTACGTATATATAGATGGGTAAAGGGCACTCCGTTTTGATTTTATATTTCGTGTATAAGTTTGAACATAATTTATAGAGGTCTTAAAAACGATTATTGTATAAATCGGCTGTATAATTTCAAAACCTAGCAAGAGACATATCGGTTTACTAATTCATTTTATAGTTCATTTATGACTTAAAGCATTAACTTTTTTAAATATAATAGTCTTACTTTTAAAACTTTTTCATATTCATATCGAAGTTTTCAAGCACAGTAACCTGCAAAATGCAAAGACCCTTTTCTAACAGATATCCCTAACCAATTTCTGAAATTACACAACCGAAAAGTCAAAACGACCCAACAAAACATGATTTCAATATTAACATTCTAATCTATAAAATATATTGATATGATTTCGTGTATAGTTATTATTCACAAGAGCCATTTTGAACCGGCAATGTATTGAGATGAGGATGAATGAAGTTCTCACATGTTGGGTTCCTGCTTGAAGGGCATAGGTTCGAGGAAGGGCTCGTGTAGCGGCAGGGGGCCCAGCGGGGGAGGGGAGGCGGCCTGCGGCGCGGGCGGGGCAGCCGGCGAGGAAGCAGTCACGCATGCCGGAGACTCTTCAATGGCCGCTTCTGTTGACGCCCCTGCGTGAATACACGGTTAAAGTTTCTAAAACAGTTCGGAGAGGACCTCCTATCTTTGGGTGCTTATATGGGTGATTTTATAGTCGTTTCGGAACGAAAGATTTTAGTAACAGTTTCGTTAGCAAAATCATCTGGAAGTATTATTTTGGCGAAAAATAGTTATTTGCGTTATAAGTGAAAAGTTGCTTTTTAACCGCATGCTCAGTTTTGATGACCGAGCAAGCGAAAGATTCTAAATTCACAAATTAGAATCTTGAGCGTTAGCGAGAGAATCAAAAGAGCACAAGGTGAAAAATCTTTGCACTCGAGTGCAACACGTAACTTTTCATCCCACCTCAGCGAGGAAATACCTAACATAATGCAAAAAAAATACATTCAACAACAATGTTCTAACAATATGACGTGAAAAAATGTTGCGCGAAAAACAAATTACAAATTTTTATTACACCTGTACACCTGCTTTGGTTTGAATTTGTGTTTGAGTCTGAGTCTGAGTCCGAGTCCTAGTCTGAGCCTGAGCCCGAGCCCGAGTCCGAGTCCGAGTCTAAATCTGTATCTGAATCTGGATCTGATTCTGAATCTGAATCTATCTAACATTCTGATGGTCTCTGATATATTCTGATAGGTAGTATATCTGATAGTCTGAGTTCGTCATAAATAAAAAAAAAGATGTATGACAAATTCGGCACCATAGAGGTAGACGTAGAAGTAAGTAGGTTTAATGATGTTTTGAATTCACAAACCTGGTGCACACGATGTTCTAAATTCAAATTTACTTTATCCTCTAGCTAGAGGATAAAAACGACTTTTGCACTGTTTTTTTTTCGCCAAATTTTATTAATACTTCCAGACGCTTTGTAAAAATGTAAATTTTATAACATGCAGAGCTCAAGCCGACCATATTCTGGGCAAAATTTTATGACCCATAACAATAATTTTATAATGAGAATCTATCAAAATCTGACATTATCACCCCGATGGCCGACAGGGGTGATATCCGTGGGGAATTCCACACAAAAAAAGGTACGGGACCCTATGGTATAATATAGTATCACGGGCTGGTATCAACAACTCCACGTCAGGTACGTGACCCTAAAAACAATTTAGTTTTTTTTTTGGTACGGGACCCTAAAAAAATACTTCAAATGCCGTAATACTAGAGTGACGCACCTCCGAGCAGCATCTCCTGCAGCAGACTGTCGACGTGGGCCACTCCGAACAGCTTGGCGAACTGGATCTGCTCGATCATCTGCCACGTGATGCTCTGCAGCGGCGGCAGGCACAGCAGCAGCTCGCCGAACCGGCCGCGCCCGTCGTACTGCCGGTCCGAGATGTAGTCCTCCAGGTTGATCTGGATCTGGTAGCGGAGCTGCTTGATCTTCTGCGGCTGGGATAGGCCCTTGGCGTCTGCGGAAGCGGGATATCAAATACTATATCACAACTACGAGTAGCTGATGTCTGCGGTCTTTGGTGATATAAAAAGTATGTTCTTTAGGTTACTTAAAACTTAATAGCAAATGGAAAAAGTGAATCGCCCAGGCTGGGGTCGAACCCGCGACCAGTCTCTTACAGGGGGAACGCTCTGACCACTAAGTTACCGGATTCGACTGAGGCGTTCCAAATTCTTATATACTACTAGCTGTCCCGGCGAACTTCGTATCGCCATATTCTTTTCACCGCGTGAATTTTTGATCCCGTGCCCGCTGCACCTATTTTCTCATCTTTAAACCTTCCCTAGACATCCACGAGTATTTCAAGACTAAAATTAGCCAAATCGGTTCAGCCGTTCTTGAGTTATAAACTAACAATGAAAAGTGGCATTGATTTTTATATAGTCAATATTTCAATGATAATGGATAGAGTTAATTTTTTATTATATGCCACCTAGAACAGAGGTCACTTAGAAAGAATGTATTAATGTGTACTGACTTGGGTCAAAGAACACGATCGCCTTGAGGCACGCGAACTCGGTGTCGTCGATGTCGATTTCTCGCAGCGGCTTCACGATCTCGTCCATGACACGCATGCCGATCATGCTGATGTCGATGTCCATGCGCCCGTCTGGCAACAATATTCACATAATATAGTTTGAAAATTTAAAAAATATTACCCCGCACTTTTTACCAAGTGTATGTTAAAACAAATCAAATGTGTTCAAACTCGAGGTGTTGACGAGTAGCCTTTGAAAAGTTTCACTAACTGCTTTCTGATTCTAACTACATGTTCAACTAAGTTCAATAGCGTTGATTTTTTTTAAAGAATATGAGCAACCGAAATTACTAATAATTCTCTCTAACCCCTCCAGCTAAGCTAAATTGCTTGTGTTAGGAGTGGGTTCACATCGGTAGTGTAATGGCCAGGATTCGAACCCGGGACGTCTGGATCGTAAGGCCGACTCCTTGACCACTAAGCTAGCGACGCTTTGTCAATTTCTGTATAGTCAAGTCATCTTTATGTTTACGTCGTCCGCACACGCATGAGGCAGCCTGTTTCGTGTAAATAACGTTGTGCTAATTTCGTGCAAAAAATAAATTGGACGAAACAGCAAGCAGCATCAGCTCTGCAATTCTCTAAGCAGCATTGCACAGCAGAACCTCGTCGGTTGTTGAGGTGATGTCTATTTAAAACGGTAAAGAAGGTGAAGCTCGAGCCCAACCCTCTGCGAGGAGGGCCCTTCAGTAGGCAGGCAGGCAGGGTTGGTCAGATTACAGTGAGTAATGAAATACAGATTGAATGCTTATCCTGTGATCTGTATACGGCGGTGATATTTGACATCATGAGGGTCCCAGGTGTAGGTATTGGTATATCTCGGGATCACGAGACCCTGGCGCGTGCGGCTTATTTTGTAATAATCTATGCCTCGTGGATTTGAGCTCGTCCACCGCAGTAGCACCCCGTGCTATCCTCAAAAGACACCTAAGAAACGTATACTACGCGTATAGAGCACATTTGAGGTCCGAGAGACATGTCTTGAGCAGTACGTACCGATGTTGTGCTTGGTGATGATGCAGTTGTTCCCCAGCAGCAGGATGTCGTTGAGGTGCAGCGACCGGCGCGCGCAGCCCAGCAGTAAGTGCTCACCCGCATGCGCGCGAAGGAGCGCCACCTGCCGTCATTAACAGACGAGAGAGTGAGATACACGCGGATTTCGTTGATTTCTTCAGTCTCAGTGATATCATTTGTATAGGCCACACAAGCTACACACAGCTGACTTAACGGGTAAAATATCAATACAAGAATACTATAGCTCGTCTAAGATGAATTGTTCTAAGGGGTTGTTGTTTAACGGTCGTTCCCAATAACATATCTACAGATAAAGGTAGAGATAGTTCCTTTGTCAAATCCTATTGTTATTTTGCTACTATGAATTGCGTTACCATAGAGATTGATGACGTTTTTATCCTTTCTAATGTCAAAACTGGCGATAGATAGGTTATTGGGAACGGCCGTAAGTATGCAGGGGCCTTACTCCGAAAATCGAAAACTATCGTATTCGTTGACGTTTCGGCCATTTAGCTACCCCGAAAGTGTTTCGTATCCGTCTTCGATCGTTTGACATTGAGGTTGTCGATCGTGGTCGGTGCACCTACTCCCAAAATACATTTGACGTTTTCGTTGTCGTTGTTTGACAAGTAATCTTGCGGATTATTACTTGAAATTCAACGAAAGCTATATACCTTTCGTAAGGCTTTCGAAGGTGAATTTTTATCTAAGAAAATGGCGAGATTTTTATTGTTGGACGAAATGATGAGGGAAGAAGCGGCTGAGCGAAGCCAAAATCGTCACCGGCTTCGTGAAAAAACAATTTATGGGGCAAATTCCGGACATGGAATTTGTCTCTAATTAATAGATTGACGAGGGTACTTTTTGAGGAGCTATGCGAGGAAATCATTCCTCTACTTCCTCAAAAAAACAACATTTTGGCAAAGGGGCATTGAACCAAACCAACAACCATTATCCATTACGGAAGTATTTGATGACCCCAGTAGATGGCGCTACACACATACGGACACCATGACGGGCACTCATCTCTATTAACTTAATAGAGATAGTGCATACGGGTATCAAAGTTTCAAATTTGAAATTGTCAAACTGTCAAAGTACGTATTAAAAACATAGAACAATATTATGGCACGAGGGTTTTTAAGATCCTTCACATTAAATATACGTAAATTCTTGAAAAATTACATTTTAGTGATCTAACAGTACCTTTGTAATAAAAATCTCATATATTTTTTAATTTGACGTTCTTTTCATGAGAATACAACTATATTTGTTGATTTTTCATTTGTTAACGGTTTTTAGATGTTTATAATATATCGGTCCACACTATTCATCTAGACTCGATCGTTAGTCTATGATTCCGAAGACGGCGGCATCCGTCAGTCGTCACCGAAAGGTTTTCAGAGTAACTTTAATGGTCCGTGTTCGGCGACCGTTCGTTTCGATCCGAAACGTTCATGTTCGTTTTTGGGAGTAAGGCCCCAGGTGCGGTTGCAGTCTGAAATTGGCGGGGGGGGGGGGGGGGGGGGGGGAGGTGTCTCTCCGTCCATTTCCTTTATCCTGTGTGAAAAAATCCATCCATTTCCGACGTTTAGACTGTCACACTTGATAAAATACTACAATTTTGATTACTTTCCCCGAAGTGGCTATCTTATCTGAAACTTCTGGGAATTACTACTACCATCTATGCAATTACTAAATTAAAAATCATTTAATTTTGTATTCTTTACCCTTTTTATCACAATAATAAGCTTATAATATAATAAAAAGTATTGCATTCTTCTACTATATACTATCACCACAGTGAATTTAAAAAAAATTACGATTCTTATTCACAAACTTCCATATTTATATTAGTAGAATCTATTGCAAATGACTCAGAATTAGTAAAATAGAATGTTATATACTACTAATTACTAATTACTTACAGTACACGTTAATCCATATTCCATACTAATATTATCTCCGTCTGCCTGTCTATTACCTTTCACGCCTGAACCCCAGAACAGATTTAGATGAAATTTGGTACTGGGGTAGATTTGGGGTGGTAAACGTTTTGTAATGAAGCAATAAAAGCGCTAACCTGATCGTCTAACTGCAGCTCTGTGAACGCCGGGATGTACTTTGCCCACTCGACCAGTATGAGTAGCTGCTGTTTGATGGAGTCGCAGACATCGTTGATCTTCGCCAACTTGCGATTGTTGATCTCCGCGTCCGTTACGTTATTTGTCTGTCAATTCAATTAATATCAAGCTTTAGAAGCTATTTAAGATCAATGATGCTAATGATTAAGAACAAACAAAACTAATGTACAGTCAACGCCAAAAGCAGGTTAACAATTAATTCTCAACTTATCTCAAATTAAGCTCAACTTCTATAAAAATATGAGAAATTGGCGTCTTTGGCGTCTGCCCATACACGATTACATCAATTACGATTAGTGTATTATGTATTCCAATACAAAAAGGAACAACTTTTGAACCTAACTTTACACTAGACTACAGTGTAGAATCCTAAGTTCCAAGTACTGACCTCATCAATGACTTTCCTGCTCAGCAGTTCAGCATTGAGTAGCGACACGACTGACAGCCCGTTCGCTTGAGCCGGCTCCTCATACGACGGCCTCCGACAGTTGATCCGGTCCCGCTCGTTCTGTACAGCTAAAAACGAAAAAAAAAAAAAGCATTAAGTCTAATGTGTATTTGTTCGTATCGATGAAACACGAAAACGTTTTCGTGTTTTACGCTTAGCAAAATTGTTCCAATTCGGTTATTTTTTCCTATGTCCCTTAAGCTCCACGGAATATTTATACAGAAATATATTTTATGCAGAAAAATGCTAGTGTGCAATAATAATTGTATTGGTGGAATATCTAGGACGGAATTTCCGTCAAGGCCGAACCGTTCGCATTAGCTGAGACAATTAAGTTAGCCCCGTATTCATGGTAAACATTTGTTTAGCAAGTTGAATCAACATGTTGCGGAGTTGCTGGCAACACTGCGTGTTGCAGAGTTGATAACGGCGGCGTAAGTTAAGATAGTTAAGATAATTTTCCAGCAATATTCTCTCCGCTCATCAACAATGTTGATCAAATGTTGCTTAACAAATGTTTACCATGAATAATGGGGCTTTAAGTTTTTGTGTTATACGCCAGTTATTTTCCGTCCGAACTTGCGTTGTCAGATTGTAGGTATATGGCCCTGGAGGTACTTCTCCAGTTGGGATATTTGTGGCATATTTTTCCCCCTCCAGCGAACTACATATTATGAAAGGAAAGCCTGAGATAAATTCATAACCTTAAATGGCCAAGTTTCCATTTAGGCATCCTGAATTGACGTCATTAGTCGCAGATATAATAATGACAAATAACAAGAAATGACAGACGACTGTGGTTCGAGTGAATTCAATATTAATTATAAATGTTTACATTGATTGGTTTCCTATGAAACTGTATGAAAATGATAATTAATATGAATAATATACGTAATAACTGTTATTGAGTATTCGAAACAATCAATTATATTGTATTGTCGCTTGACCGATAAGTAGGTTTGCGACCTCGTGAGTTCCAAAGGACAGTGGAGAAACCCTGTTTCATGCCTAAAAAATCTGACAGGATCTGACACGAAGATGAAAAAGTTGCGGTAGATGTGCGGAATCGCATAAAGATCGCGTGAAGTGAAGTGATAACGTGAATGAGCGTAACTGGAGGGGCGGTTATGATATCGGTTACACTTTAAAAATGTCCTAATTTCACACATTTTTCTGAGTAGCCCTGTGCTTTTAAACTTTGCAATAACTTTTTTTAAAACGACTAAAATACCATTTCAAACTTAAAATATCATGTTTGCCTTTGGATTGATTGCAACATATTGCTAAAATGATGAATTATGTATATTATATCTAGGTATAGAAATTGTATAGCTTTAGATTGAAAATTATGAATTTCTAATTAAGAAACTGATTACCTATGCTTCTATTCTATTGTAGTGATATTAATACAGGTGGGCAGGTCACCTAACTTACGCCAGTCAGTGATTTTGCGCATTTAGTTTAGGTATAAAATACTAATCTACCACACTAATTTTACAAATGATTTTTACATTGAAATAAATCGTTAAATAATAATTAATTGATGTACGACTATTTTTGTAATCTTTGAAAGATAAATTTAATAGATTTCATTTACAAATGAATTCAATTTACAAATGATATTTACACTGTCATAAATCGTTAAATAAATTTATTTGTAGTACAACTATTTTTGTAATCTTTGAAATATAAATTTAACACATTTCATGTTTTGTATTAATGTAATGTTTGGAGCTAAGGTGACCGGTAATTTGAAGTACGAGTACCTACAAGTTCTGAAGGCGACTGTATGCTAAGCATTGTGCGATAGAAAACTGTTAGTTCGGCAGTGTAAAAATGAATATAAATTGAAACACTAAACCTCAGTTGATAGTACAAAATGCATTATGCATAATAATATGATTCATTTGCGGTTACATTTTTGACCGACTTTATGCTTACTATCTCGGTACGAGCATTTTGTTTAGGATTTACGTCGATTTGTCGCTTTCAGTGATAGATAACCCGCCAAAAGCTGTCATTATCTCACCGGATTTGGTAGGAATGTTACTGATTTATCAAAATAATAATCAGAAGCGAAAGATAACAAAAGATGCATTGGCAGATCACAACAACTTCCGGTTTATTTAACCGAAACTTTTTATAAACACAAAAAAAATGTGTTTAAAAAAGTTTAACTACACTTGCCTTGCCACCCTCGCCTCATAGATCTACTTCCCTAGACAAGTGGTAATTCGTAGGCCGGCGTACTGTAGAATAGAATGTTGAATGTATGGGATTTGCTATCTTCCCCTATTTTCCCCTATTTTCCCCCTTTGACCCCTCATTTTCGCGAAATAGTGTAGCCTATGTCTGTTCCCATGCTTCAATCTATCTCTGTACCAATGTTCATCAAGATATCTTCAAAAATAAATTTTCATCCCCTATTTCCCCCCTTTGACCCACCATTTTCGCAAAGAAAGGTAGCCTATGTCCGTTCTCATGCTTCTATGTACTAAATTTCAACAAGATCGGTACAGTGGTTTAGGCGTGAAAGCGTAACAGACAGACAGACAGACAGAGTTACTTTCGTATTTATAATATTACATATTATGTTGTCGAACTTGTACCGCAGTAGGTACTATTTTTTACGCCGCGTTGAAATCACACTTGCTGCGTCTAGGTATAGAGTTTGTATATAGTCTAAGGTACTAACATTCCTTTTAGTACAACCGATTTAGCTCAATTAAGGGGCAAACCTAGAAATAATTCCTAGTAGCAATTTTCTTTTTAAATTCGTTGAGGAAGGTCCCTGGTAGTCTAAGTTTCGATTTGCGTGGTATTCGGTTCGTTGCGTTCTCCGTGATCTTGAATTTAAGGATACATTTTTGTTTACTGAATAAATCGTTTAGTTCTAATTTTACACAAAAAGTTGTTATTTCAAAGTTGTTTAGAATTAAATTTTCTACAGTCTAGCTCTTCTTAATTTTTTCTAGGATCGATATTTTTTGATTTATACCCCAAAAAGTGGTAAAACTTTGTTTGACTTTTTTGACTTATGAAAAATTCCTAGTAGCTATTTTCTTTCGGAAATCATTAAGGTAGGTCCCTAGCAGTCTACATTTGGTTTTGCGTGGTATTCGGTTTGTTGCGTTATCGGCCATCTTGAATTTAACGGTAAATTTTTGTTTACCGAATAAGTCGTTTAGTTTTATTTTTACACTAAAAATAGTTACTACAAAGTTGTTAAGAATTAAATTTCCTACCTTTTAGTATTCATAATTTTCCGCTAGGATCAATATTTTTCGATGTATACCCCAATAAGGTGTTGAAATTGTATTCGATTTTTTTACAAAGGAAAAACTCCTAGTAGTATATTTCTTTGGAAATTAGTTGAAGCAGGTCATTGGCAGTCCAAATTTCGATTTGCGTGCTATTCGGTTCATTGCATTCTTCACCATTTTGAATTGAAGTGCGAAATTTTAGTTACTGAATAAGTCGTCTATTTTTAGTTTTACACGAATACTGGTGACAAAACATCTTTTTTTCTTTTTGAAATTTAATTCTAAACAAATTTTAAATTACCATTTTTAGTGTAAAATTAAAAATAGACGACTTATTCAGTAACTGAAATTTCACCCTTAAATTCAAAATGGTGAAGAATGCAATGAACCGAATACCACGCAAATCGAAATGTAGACTGCCAGTGACCTGCTTTAACGAATTTCCAAAGAAAATAATTACTAGGAGTTTTTCCTTTGTCAAAAAATCGAATACAATTTCCCCACCTTATTGGGGTATACATCGAAAAATATTGATCCTAGGAGAAAATTATGAATATTAAACGGTAGTAAATTTAATTCTTAACAACTTGGTAGTAAATATTTTTCGTGTAAAAATAAAACTAAACGACTTATTCGGCAAACAAAAATTTACCCTTAAATTCAAGATTGCCGATAACGCAATAAACCGAATACCACGCAAAACCAAATATAGACTGCTAGTAACCTCCCTTAATGAATTCCGAAAGAAAATTGCTACTAGGCATTTTTCTTAAGTCAAAAAAGTCAAAGAAAGATTTACCACTTTTTGGGGTGTAAATCAAAAAATATCGATCCTAGGAAAAAATTATGAACAGCAAAATTGTAGAAAATTTAATTCTAAACAGCTTTGTAGTAATAATTTTTCCTGTAAAATTAAAAATAAACGACTTATTTAGTAAACAAAAATGTACCCTTAAATTCAAGATGGCGGAGAACGCAACGAACCGAATACCACGCAAATCGAAATTTAGACTGCCAGTAACCTCCCTCTATGAATTCCGAAAGAAAATTGCTACTAGGAATTATTCCTGTGTCAAATCCTAATTTTCTCGTACTATTTATGTAGGTACACTTGTGCAAATGTGGTGAACGTCATTATCCTTATAATGATTTATGTTATTGTTTTATTGGCCCAGATTATTACAAAATAATATCATTTTTTCTACGTAGGTAGGTAGTACCTACCTCCGTAGGTACTACCTACCTACGTAGTACTTATTAGGTACTTCCTCGAAAGAACATCAAGTCAAGATTTATAATAACTACTGAAGACAGTTGAATATTCAGGATATACCTACCTAATATACATACTAATATACCTACTAACTATTATTACAAAATGCGATCTTTTTATATTTCTTAACTAGGGTACCTAAACCTTCAATAATAACCTTCAAACTATAAATGCGAAAGTAAATCTGTCTGTCTGTTTGTTATTGTGATTTAGACGTGAAAGCACGCCTGAACCACTGAACTGATTTTTATGAAACTACTGTACAGAGTTGAACGAAATTTTAAAACATTTAGTACCTATGCTAACTATTCAAATCGATTAAGATAGAAAAAAGCAAATACAGCTCAGGCGGGACTCGAACCGCGATCCACCGAGCCACCATTATGATGCAAACGTGCAATGATCACAGATAGTGTATCCATTGTGACAGAAAAATACTAAGTTATTAAGCTAATCTCACCTTTTTTCATCATCCCCGCTTTGAAACATTTCCTTAGCCTACAATATCTGCACTGATTTCTTTTGTCTTTGTCCACAACACAATTTCGGCTGAATCTGAAAACAAAACAAAACATTTTGGTAAAACTTGTGTTTATAGGCTATCTGTACCTAATTTAGATGGACGATGGACGAGTAACTGACCAGAAAATGAGCGGTACAATCCTCTAGACCAGTAGCAATTCGTTGGCCAGCGTATTGTAGAATAGAGTGAAGAAATGTATGGGATTTGACGTATATGACCAGTCGTTCTGCGACAAGTATGTCATAAACTTGTGTCATATACGGCGGTCAACAAATTGCCACTGTTCTAGGGGGGCAGCCCGGGTAACAAAGTTGGCAATCGGCGTTAACCTTAGAGTAGGTATATAAATAGAGAGCGCGCCCCTTACTAAGTATGAACAGTAAGCACGGGTATGAAGAGTACCGAGGATCCTGGCTCAACCGCAATCAGTAGCAAAACAATACCTATCAAAGTGTCTTCGCAAATAATATTTAATTCGATATGTTAAATCAATATTTTATATTACATCGTATATTTGTAGTATTTATTATTTTTGTAATACATAAAATGACACCATTATTTTGTATTTTGGCTTTAATTTTATGCATCCATATCAAATTGAACAAAAAAATTACACTACATTCATAAGTGCAACTATTGATATTTTCAGTAATGCATGAAACGTCACTATAGGTGCACTATACCATCGCAAAGTATCTGCCTACACTCTGACCTGAGTGATACGCGCGCTCTATACGCTGGTGTTATCTGATATAGGAACACTACCAAAGTAAAAAGTGTTATCTTTGGCTGCCCCGAACATTTCCTATGTAGGTACATTATGTGCTATGAAATAAATAGTTATGTACTTAAAATGTTGATTCGTATATCAGACTTACACCCGTATTCACAAACAATATCAGAATCAGAATCAGAATTTTTTCAGAATCAGAATAACATTTATTTGCCTACTTTGTGTTACAAAAGTGTCTCCGAGGCCGGTGGGCCGTGCAGAGGTGAGTCAGCTAACTTATGTCCTAATGGATCTATGTTTGCTGTGCTTTACTTATTCGTAATATATTATGTTACAAAGTACAAACAGATTACGTGTTTTATTTATCTTGTGTATTTGTGTGTGTGTGTGTGTGTGCGTGTGCGTGTGCGTGTGCGTGTGCGTGTGCGTGTGTTTGTGTGTATTAATCGATATTTAGGTAGATATTAATGTATATATGTATAGGTATACCTGTACTTATTGTATTATTTAATTTTTAGGGGGCGCGGAGCCTCCGTTTTGTCGCTGGGCCACCGCTTGTATCCTTTTTTATTAGGGTCATACAATATTTCACCTATTCTGTGATTAACCCTAAGCGGGTTGAATTCTCCATACGCTTGGTAGGCGTCTCCAGGTGATTCGAGGTCTTCTATTTCTAATTTTGCTATGTTTGCCAGCATTTTGGTGTTAAGGTCCTCTGCGCGTAGGTGCCAAGCTTCTATGTCAGCCATCTCCCAAATCAGTTCAGTGGGTGTTCGTCTTGGTAGTTGTGCGGCATTTTTCAGTGCCAGTCTATATTGGCGTTCTATTTTGCTTAGGTTCGTTGCGCTATACCTTGAAAGTAGTTGCACCACTCCGTAGTCCATCAGTGGTAATATGCAAGCTTGAATGATGGCCAGTTTCGTGTCTACTTCCGTCTTTGCATTGTATCCTATTATTGGACCGAGGGCTCCTCTGACTTGTTTCAGTTTTTTGACGACCTTCTCGGTGTGCTGGTTCATCTTCATGTGTTTGTCGAAGATCACTCCGAGGTACCTGATCTGTTTTTGATAGTGCAACGTTTGTTGTTTCAGTTTCACTGTTGGCCGGTATTTTTTCTTTTTAGAGAACATGATGCATTCTGTTTTCTCTATGTTACACTTTAACCCCCATCTTGTGTAGTAGTCGACTATGACTTCCGCTGCCCATTCAGCCCGGATAGTCGCATGTTCCGGATTCGTGGCTCTATTGAGTATACAGAGATCATCTGCGTACTGCGAAAGTTTGAGACCTCTAATGTGATCTTGTATGTCCCAAATATCATGTACGTACAAGTTAAAGATAATTGGTCCTAGGATCGAGCCTTGGGGCACGCCGTGAAGTATCGGTTTCTCGTTTGTAGTGGTAGTTCTAAACCTACCTCTCAGATTTCTGCCTCCGAGGTAGTTCTCAATTATTTTAATTATATTGTTAGAAACGTCTTGATTCTGAAGTTTCTTAACGAGGCCCTTGTGGTTGATGGAGTCAAAGGCCTTCGATAGATCCGTAGATATCATAGAGACGCTGTCTTCCGTGGCTAGAGCATCAGTGATTATTTTCCCGGTACGTAAAATCTGCGTTGCTGTGCCTCTTGCCGTTGTGAAGCCGTGCTGGAACTTTGGCTGTAGCCGGTCGATCGTAGCAGTAAGTCTTTTCAGGATTAGTCGCTCACATAGCTTGCCCATGATGTTGAGCAGTGTGATCGGGCGATAAGATGATGCTTGACGGTGATCTTTGCCGGCCTTGTGCAAGAATATGCACATGCCAGTTTTCCATCGCTTAGGAAAGTAACCTGTGGACAATACAAAGTTAGCAAGAGGTACAAATGCCTCAATGAAGACTTCTCCCCCAAGTTTAAGGGCGTCTGCTTTTATTCCATCTGGTCCTGGTGCCTTTTTGTTTTTGAATTTTCTAAGTGCTGTTTGAACTTCTTTTATTGACGTTAAGTCGAGCGGTTGGAACGGTGTCGTCTGTTCAGTTCCCTCATCGTCTTTTGCTATTTTGGCCTCTTTAACTATCGCTGTATCAGTGAGTTTGTCGATAGTTTCTATTTCTGTACTGCATCCCATGATGTTTGGTAGTTTAGCAATAGGCTTCTTCATGCTACGTTGGATGCGCCACATTTGTGATCTGTTATCCCGTGGATCTTGGAGTTTGTCAAGCCAGCCCTTTTCACAGTATTCTTTCAGTGCATTGTCAGCTTCTCTTTTAGCATAGTTGTAAAGAGTGCGTATTTCATATTGGAGTCTGTGGCTGCAATGTCTCACTTGCCATACAAATCCCTTTAATTTGTTTCGAAGGTCTATTTTGTTATTTATTTCCTTCGGTAATTTTTCTTGCCTTGTTGATTTCTTCAGTGGTGCGTAAGTGTCTAGGACTGTGATGATGGCATTTTCCATAGTTTCGACATATTTCTCGCAATCGGCTTCTGTTGTGATTTCTTTGTTAAGGTCGCTGAGGCCTTCCCACATTGTCTGTTGGTATGCCGCTCTTAGTTTCTCGTCCTCGTAGATTTTCTTTGTGTTACGGGATAGGTATTCCTCTATATTATGTTCAATTTTTACCGTTAACAACCATGGAAGGTGATCTGAACCAACGCTCTCCACCTGTTTGGCCTGCGCTTCTAGTTGTTGGTGTGTTATTATCGCCAGGTCTAGGTAGGTGTCACCTTGACTGAACGGTCTAGATGGTGCATTGGCGTGTTTCAGCGAGCAGATTCCGTCTTTCATTGCTTTTCTAACGACGTTGCCGAGGCCGGAGTTCCTGCTATGGCCCAAGGTTTGCATACGTAAGTTCATATCGCCGATGATGATGGATGGCTCGTCAGCTAGGGTCTCAAACAATACTTCGCTATGCGTACCACCAAAACTGTGCAAAGAATGACAAATTCTCAGTGCGTTCGTTTTGGCAAGCCTTTTTATTCATTGATAACACTTAAGTAATACTTCGTCGAGGGAACGCACTAAGTTAGATAGTGCTCCGTGATGTTTGTGAATTAATGTTACCAGCCCTATGCGCTCGAGCACACTATGAGACCTCACAGTATCGTTTGTGAATACGAGTGTTAGTATTCCATCACAATATCAAGATTGTTCATTTTATCTAATAAATTATAACAAACAAACAAACAACAAACAGCATATTTGAATTTAGAATCAGGAAACAAACTAAATAACGGGTTAGTCTCATAATGCCTACCCACTTTGTCATGTTCCTGCTGTTCAGTAGGAGTCACAGATTGAGAAGATATCTGGATAGAAAGTGAAGACACATGAACAGTAAAAAAATCGTCGTACCTCAATACGTCTATGGTATGTCTATCGCAACACTAGTCCGCGAAAGTAAATCTGTCTGTCTCTCTATTTGTTAAGGCCTCTACACACCAAACCCGGCGGGTCAGGCCGCCGGCCTTGTTTTGCGATAATCATACCGCAAAAACCAACCCGCGGGCAATGCCGGCGGGCCGGCGGGTTTGGTGTGTAGACCGCATAACGCTTTCACGCCCAAAACACGGAACCGATTTTTATGAAACTACTGTAAAAATATATAGATAAGATAGGCCTTGGGTAAGGCTAAGTGTAGTCGCGATAACCGAAATCCAAGCAGGCGGTACCGTAGGTGACACCTAGTATAAATAAACTAAAATAAGAGTAACTTAACACGAAACGCCATACCCTTCTAACCTTACCCATCGGTGACGGGATGCGTGGTGAACCATGAACTTGTTTACCTCGCTCCCGTCATTTCATAATCTATTATTGGCTCCCACAGTGTTTAATGAACGGTCTAGGCATCCAAATCTTAGTTTAACCAAATATGCAACATACGAGTATTACATTTATTTAGGTATTATTAAACTTTCCTATGATTAGGATGTATAAATATTACGAGGGCGGGTCAATAAGTCCGTGACTTTTTCAATGAAATATAGGTTTTTAGATAAAAAGTTATTTTATTTTTCAATATAGTCTCCTTTGCACTCTATACACTTAGTCCAAAGTTTCTCCAGTTTTTTTATACCTTCTGAATAAAAAGATTTGTCGAGGTCATCAAAATAGGCATTTGTTTGCGAGATGATTTCATCGTTAGAGTCAAATCTCTTTCCGCCAAGCCATTTCTTTTAGTTTGGGAACAAGAAATAGTCACTCGGGGCTAAACCTGCAGAATAGGGTGGATGTGGGAGAAATTCGTAGCCCAATTGAACATCTTCTAACATTCCTGCGAAATTGTTCCACGGTTGCGTTTGTGGTCGATTGTGAGCAAACGCGGCACCCACCTTGCGGAAAGCTTTCTCGTACCCAAGTGTTCATTCAAAATTGAAACCACTGAGCCATATGAGATGCCTATGGCTTCCACAATCTCTCTCACTTTAAATCTCTGATCGGCTAAAACCATATCGTGATTTTTTTTATGATTTCGGACGTGGAGACCTCAACTGGGCGTCAAGAACGTTGCGCATCTTCCGTGCCTGTGCGACCACGTCTGAATTCAGTGAACCACCACTTTTTACCATTTAAAAAGATGGTGCAGAGTCCCCATAATACTTATCAAGCTTAGCCTTGGTTTGTGCGATGGTTTTTTTTAGCAAAAAATAATGCTTAATAAGCACTTGAAATTCACTTTTTTCCATTTTCTTCTCCAAAAGCGAGCTAGTCTGCTATCAACAACTGTGAAACACAAACGAAATGACGTAGCTTGTTCAAATTTCGACAATAGTCTACTGAAAGATGCCTGTTGACAGAAGCAGAGTTTTTATTTCAATAAAGAAGCGGGAAATTTAAAAAGTTACGGACTTATTGACCAGCCCTCGTATTATAATTACAAAATGTTAAGTAAGAATAAACACTAACATGGCTTGATGCAATATTATATCTTATCTGTAATGTGTATAAAGCGATACTTTTAGTCCATAATCATGAAAGATATCTTTAGGTTAATAACAACTCTATCGCATGACAGGCAATAATTTGGATAATATAGATCAAAATAATATCTATTGGTACAGTATGACAGTTAAGATGATTGAAAAAAAAAATTACCGGTAAAAAAAGAAAGAGGAACAGAGAGGACTACACTGTTAGTGGTAGGTTTTTCAGTATTTTCAGTATATTTTATTCGTGAACAGTATTAATATTGTGTTTGAACATTTTTACAATCCTACTAATATTATAAATGTGAAAGTTTGTGAGAATGGATGTGTGGATGTTTGTTACTCTTTCACGCATAAACGGCTGGACCGATTTGGTTGAAATTTGGTATGTATATAGGTTATACCCTGGATTAACATATAGGCTATATATCAGCGATGAACGGGATCAGAATTCCACGCGGGCGGAGCCGCGGGCAACAGCTAGTATACAAATAAAATAATAACAGTAGCTTTATTGAGAAAGTTATGCAATCCGACTTGGATAGATTAGGTTAGAAGGCTAATGCGCTTTAGCCTTCGTGGTTTTTTTTTTTTTTATAGCCATGCAGAAACAAGTCATTTGCCTAGCCGCTTAATTAAATGGCTGAATATTATTCAGGCAGTTACTTGAACGACTGATTAAGCTAGTTGGTTGCGACATACATATAATACTAGCGGCCTCTGCGACATCGTACGTGTAAAGTTCGCTTTACCCCCTTAGGGGTGGGGTCTTGTTAAATCCGTTCTTGCGCGGATGTCTACAACCTGTGGGTGTTATATTGTCTGAGATTTCGTGATTAATCAGTAAGTGGTATTTTGCTTTTATATATAGATAATTATACTCTTATCTAACTTGTTTACATGAAGATGCTGACACACCGATATTTAAAAAAATTATAATTGGCAACACAGGATTCTTTACACGTCAACAGAATCAGTTAACTTTGTAACATTCATAAAATAACTCAGTCCATTACTACAAATATGTTACATAAAAGAAGGCAAGTAAATAAACAACCATTTTTAGACATTATATAGGCAAAGAAACCTTCACCTATATTGGTAATGGAAAATTAATCTTATTTATCACACTCATTGACGTTATAAAATGATGCCACAAAAACATGATCTGTTAGAACAAGTTTCTCACTCATGGTAAACCGCATTCAAACTTACGCACCATTATACCTACCCATGAATTATAGTGAACTATGACGTAATACGGACACAAATATCATATACCTACAAGAAAATAATCACTTATACACCTAAGTTTTTGCCTCTCCTCTCAGGTAAGAAATAGTAGTTTCATTATCAACATGTGCCTGCCCTTGTCCCAATTATTTGCTATCGGCGCCACAAGTCCTTCTCCTCCACACATTCTTGTCAGCTAGCATCTCCTTAATCACTTCCTTCTTTGCTATTCGCCTTTTACGCATGCTATTCATCTTCCTTGGGCATACTTCTTCATCCTAGCGTTAATCCTAGTCGCATCCGAATCTTTCACCCTCAGGTGAAAGATTCGGATGCGACTAGGATTAACGCTAACAGCGGGTAACAGCGGGCTCCAGACTCCTCCCAGTGTCCCAAAACTGGGAGGAGTCTGGAGCCCGCTGTTACCAGTCTAACTGCGGATTTGGCTGGTCTTCGATACTTTGCGTAAAGCTACTGCCATCTGACCTCCATGTCCATAACCATAACCCAATGGTGATATTGGACGATATCGAAGCATTGCAGCCAGACTAGTTGTTGAACTTTTTAGGACTCCGTAACGACTGTCATAGATGTTCATATGGCAACCGGGACCGACGGCTTAACGTGCTCTCCGAGGCACGATCAGACCAATGCAAATACCCATATTCACGCATACAAATATTTGCACTGAGCGGGGATCGAACCCACGCCTCCTGCGTAGCGACCGCGTTCACTACTACCACGCCACTGAGGCTGTCAAAACTTCAAACAATGTCTTGGGCACACCTACCTACTACTAAAGCAGCAATTACAAATTGGGGGTGAGATATCGTGTTTCTAACCTGCCGCCATTTCGTCCAACCTGCGTCATTCTGTGCTTCACTGCATCTAAGTATAAGACAGAACTTCTCTTTATACTATGACTGCACTATCAATTACCCCATAAATGTGGTTAAGTAAAATAGGAATTTATTGGAGCCAAATGTGTTTACAATTTTTTTTTTAAAACAGGCTGATGTTCATAATTAAAAATCTGTTTTAATCAACTGAGTTAAACAGATCTTCAGTTATGAAATGTGCAAACGCAATTGAAATTAGATTAAACGCGTTTATTCATCAGTGGAATCTTTACGCACAGAATACTTACAAAGACACCATTAGCATATAGGACTGTAGAGGATGTTAATGATGTAACATAAAAAAGAGTTGAATTCGGCACTGCTGATTAAAAGAGCTCATGTAAATATCACATGTGTAATGTTTGTTGTCACTTACACTTGGCAACACTAGTGCGAAGTTCCGATCAACGTATACGACAACCTGCCAAAATATTCATTCAACAGCTTCACAAATTCTCAACTCAAGAGAGCTATTATGAGTCGCTAACATATAAGACATCAATCCAATCACTAAGAAAATTAATCGTGTAAATTGCATTTTTTTACCTCTACGAGTACAAGTACTTACATACATAATGTACTTCTTCATGGAGTTTTTTAACGAAAAGGTCATGTTTTTGCAATTATGCCTAGTCTTATAATAAAAACTACTTGAAAGATTTTATAGAGATATACTTTGTTGCATTATGGTCAAATAGCTTATTATTCTTATTAAACTTAAACTAATGACGCGCGTGGCAACATTTTTTGCACAAACAGGAAACTTCAGACTGATTAATTTTGAATTTTATTGTGTAATTATTGAATTAAATAGATGAAAAAACGATTACCAATACGGCTGTTTGATAGCTCCTTTTTGCGCGTGTCATCCGTTTTACCATTTTAGTCACCTCCTGTACCTATAATACCAGTTTAGCTGTCTATATTATGGTAATTACCAATGAGAGATGCCAGTGACTCTGACTCATACCTACATAACCATTTGTAGGTATTACGTTGAGTGAATGGATTAACAGGTTTCCTGAATTTCGATACATTTTCCAGACATTTTCCACTACAGAAGAGAGCGAGAAGTAAATTAGAAATGTTTACTATATCGTCAATGGTATATTAATCACTTAGGCCCGTATTCTAGAACCACACCCAGTCCTGGATCTCGATGCATCTGAGGACAGATCGTATAGACAGATTGTCAGATATGACAGATTGTCTATGCAATCTTTCCTCAGATAAATCGGAATTCAGAACTGAGTACCATTCTAGAATACGTGCCGTACTGTCTCGTGAGATTTCGTATAATAAGATCCGTGCACAGCGTGGTCACTACTTAATTAAAGTAACAACCAATGGTGCATAACCAATTGAAGATCAATTAATAACCGATTTTATAAAGTGACTTTCAACTGATGTTACGGGATTCCTTAAATTTTTGAAATATTTTGTTTAATATTTGTAACGTTAAGTTTGATATTGATTGAAATATTTACCGTTCCCGTGGGAACTTCGGGAAACAAAGTATTTACAAATACACTTGGTTAGAATGCAACATCCTGTCAAAATTTCATGTCAATCTATATAACATTTTCGAGTTCTTCGACCATAAACATTTAACCCCGCGTTTACATACTGCCGCTCGCATTGCTCATCGTGTTGCCAGAAATATTCGCGCGATTAATGCCCTAGCATTCACACACTCCCATCATCGCGTTGGTCCGCATTACAGTATTCGCCCTGCAACGGAGACGGACGTAAACGTATGGAGGACAACGCTGTAGCAGTGTACACAATAAGCTTTTACAGCATAGCGAATTAATTAAATAGATTATTAATAAAAACTATCACTTTCAACTACTATACACTTTCCGTAGATCGATATAAATATTTTTAAAAGTAAATATTCGAGGAGCAATAACGAAAGTCGTGTTTTATTTAGCTTAGCGCCATCTAGCGGTCTCGTATAGTTCATCGCGCTAGTATTTGCGCAACATACGCGACAGTACTCGCGGCATGACGAATATACCATTCACACCACGTCTCTGCCCACTTCTCTCGCCACTTCCCTCGCTCTGCCGCGAGTATGTAAACGTAGCATAACACATATTTTCAGAGATTCAGAGTTCATGATTTTGCATAGTAAATTAAAGTTATTTTTACTCCATTTCCACTCTAGACCATTTTGGTTGCATGGGATCGTAATCTAATGTATTGAGTTCATAAATGTATTTTCTTTCTTTCTTAATCTTTCTTTTAAATCTAAAGGTATGATTCTGAAGCCGACTGCATACGATTACGACAGACGCATGCAGCAGATACAGCGTACCCATTACTTGTTAAACTCCGATACGGATAAAGGGGACCATTGAGAAGCCGCCATGAATGCATCTGCTGCGTGCGTCGGCAGTTATCGTATGCGGTCGGCTTCGGAATCATACCTTTAAATGGAAAACTATCATTTAACTGTATGAAATACCTGCATGTATATTGATGGTTCTTTCTGACGCTTCTTCTGAAGAATCCCTTGCAGCCATCGCAGGATGACGCTCCGTAATGCTTGCCGGTGGCTCTGTCGCCGCAGATGGCACAATGCTGCGATAACGCCGTCGAGCTCGCAGCTGACGCCTCGCTGCTGCTCGTCTCCAATTGCATGTCACTATCTGTAACAATAGAACATGCATCACAGAGACTGTTTTCGGAATTTCCGTCTTTCTACAACCCCGGATAAATGTGTGGTGAAATAGCATCTATTGAGGCCGTCAAAGTGAGAACCACCATTTTGGTGTTTCGCACTGCTGGCATCTATAGGTAATATTGGGTTTCATTCCATAGACTTCACTTACAGCTTCTAAATACTTTGCAAGGAGGAGAAATATTGACGTTCCTTATATCAAAGAATTCAACATGAGGATATGTTAGATATGCAGCAGCAAAGAGTACAGAGACAGAGTATGATAAATTATTGACCGACATGATATACATTATTATTGACAATATTGATTTTCCCTTGTGCCCATTGATAGCTTCAAGTAGATTCACAATACGCGTGTAAGCGTCTAGCTGTACTTGGTACGAAAAATTCATGGTACCGATCAGTGGGATGCCAATCCCGGTTGCATCCAAAGCTCAGGAGCCACTCCTCCTTTTCGTCATTATCGTATTGGCACTGGTGTCGGTCTGTATCCGAGACTTTTAAAGGCGAGAGGAAAGCCTGCGACAACGCCTCGCTCGTCAATCAAGCGAGGTGGGTTAGGGCCCCGAGGATAATATTGTCCCTTATAATTTTCACGCTAAATTAAGGAATAAGGATGCATTTTGCTTCTTTTCAAAATTTAGACAGCCTCTGTGGCGTGGCGGTAGTGAATGAAGCCGCAGTAGGCGCGGGTTCGACCCCCAGCTCAGTGCAAATATTTGTATGCATGAATATGGGTATTTGCATTGGTCTGATCGTGCCTTGGAGAGAACTTTAAGCCGTCGATCCCGGTTGCCATGCAAACATCTCGTTCGGGTGGTTGGAACCCTAAAAATTTCAACAACTTGTCTAACCACAATGCTTCGATACGCCGATGGGTTGTGGAGGTCATATGGCAGTCGCTTCATGGAAAATGAAAATCGGAAAAGCGGAAGCCAGACTTCAGATGCGACTGGGATTAACGCTAGGATGAAGAATTTACCAAAATTTAAAAATACAATGTGGTTGTGTATTAATCTTCAACGCACAGGTAAGGTCGTAAGGTCAGGTAATTTTTTTTTAATTGAAGGTCATATTATATTATTTATATATACCTAATGAGACTGATTACTTGTATTCGCGGGTTTACACGTGATTAGATTCACATAAGTTGCAAAAATATAATTGGTAAATAAAGAACGGTAGGGTATCGAATTCCTATTTTGTTTTACTTTACTACCAAGCACTTTCAGATCTACTTTACAGACTTTAAAAAGAGTATAGGTTATTCCGTGGCAAAGGGTCCGTGTATAAGCGGCTTTCCTATGTGATTTGTTAACACACCAGGGGCTCGTGTGGCGGCTTGCAACGAAAATCATAAAACATCTTTAATTTTATTTATTAGCATAGATAGCTAAGCTCTAGCACGAATATTTTAAATATTCTAATCAAGATTCACAACAAGATGCTGGGACATTGATGTTTGTAACTCTATCACTTTTGGTATAGGGTAAATTATTCTGAAATAACGCATTGGTTTTTATCGCTGGGATAGGCTCCCATGGCTTCTGGGAACGAACGCAATATGAACTCCACTCGGTTGGAGCTGCAGGCAAAATGGGTTAGCAGAATCAGTGCAGTTTCAGTCTCACTTATTATTCATATTCTCATCATATTCATATTTTGGTTCAAGAAAATGGACAACTTAACCTTACTTTCTTCACTTTTCCCTCTTCAGGAGAGTAACACGCGCGTGTTCATATAGGCCACGATAAAATGGGTCAGAAGTGTCTTTGTGTACTTAATTGCATCTTTCTTTCTGTTTGCAACATTAGTAGTAGGTATACAAAATCACATGGTCAGCAACGTGCATGTAAATCCCTAGAGTTGGAAAAGTCCATGAGCTAAACCAATAATTTGAGGAATTTATGTTTGTTTGTAGCCTTAGCGTTGTTTAAAAACAACTCTATCGGTATTTTCCACTCAAATTACTAGGAAATTCGGCAAGGATATCGTTTACAACGGCTAAACAAAATGTTTGATTCAGTGATATGATAAATAAATCTTCCTGTATTCAATCTTAGAACTAGGGACAAAACACTCTACATCTTTGGAAATTTTCCAGGAGATGCAACACCGCAGCAAGTCCTTAAAACGTTGAGCCAAAATTAGTTAACAGAAGGGTAGAAGAAGGGCTTTTTTTTAAAATAGTAGAAACTATAGCCAAAGGAGGATCCTTGGTAACTTAAGAAGTGTGTAATCGTTTATTTTTTAATCATATCTAACATAGGTATCTGATCATATTGTAATCGACATTGGTAATATTTATAACTAGACACAAACAATTTCACAACACAGACTATTTAAGCCTCGTCATCACCAATTATATCTATCGTTTTAAACGATAAAGCCGTAATTAATTAGCTTAAGCAACGATTTAAAAATGGCTGATGTTAATATAATTTTGACAAATAGTGCACTTTTCCAGAATCTCGCGTCAACAAAAACAGGGAAATACCAGTTAGGAAAATGAATTCAGAAAACAGGGTGACAACATAATACCTAATAGGATACAGAGCAGAACCCTTGAATCGGCAGTCTGAGTTCGTTGACATGCATTTCTTTACAATCCTTCAAAAGACTGTTAGGCGTGTTTTATCTGACCCTTACTACACAATAATATCAATAAACAACAAACCTTCGGTGTTGTATGACACGGTATTGTTTACCCGCGCTTCTTGCGGGCTGCGCAACACCGCTCCGTAGCTATATGGGCTATCAGGGTGCTTCTCCCACACGTGTGATGGCACCATGTACTCCGCAGGTGTATACATCGGGCACAGCTCCTGTGAGGTCATCTCGTAGCCCAGCACAGGCATTTTCCACCCGCCACTAAACGTTCACCACGACCAACTGTTATCTACTAAACGAAGTAGAACGCGCGTCGATATTGCTCCAAAACTATTACTTAGCAGGTGATTAGCCCACTAAATATTGTTATATAAACTACCTTATCACTAAAATAATGACACTTAATCGTTTTTGTTCATCACTATAAATATTTATCCTGTAACGAGTGTGACAGTACGTTTCCGGGTAATGTTTGTGTTTTCAAACGGTAATTTGTCTAAGTGGGTTGTCGATAGCGTTGTTTACTGAGTGTCACGCCGGTGTCAAATGTCGAGCGAGTCAACAAGGCGCGACCTTCCGCGTATACGGTGTCGCTGCGACTAACCAACGCGCTGACTGACCGTCATCTATCCTCCGCTAAGTCGCTGACAACACCTATGACCGATTCGCTTACTGTCAAAGTCAGCAAATGGAGGCGGTGCGCCGGCGCTCCATCAACACCCGGCGACTGACTCATTCGTTATCGGAAATCGACGGATGTGGCATCGAATGCGCCGACCGAGGAGTCACCCGGTACCAGCTGACGAACAGAAGCTTTTTGCAAAACCGTCATGTCGTTTAAGTAAACAAACTGTGACTAATTAACTGTCACTTATAGATTCTTTGTCTGCGCGTGCCTTTGTTGCTATGGGTTCTCATCTATAGTATTGATTGTAACTTAGAATTGTCTATCAGCGTTCTGATAATGAGATAGATTATATTTTGTCAGGCAAGAGATAACCCCTAATGACGATATAGGCTCTGACTGGTATCAATATTTCAGTGACTTCACCAACGATATGATATAATATAATAATTTATCAAACACAAAATCCAATTGGGATTTCTTTTTCCGCTAAACGTGTGTAAAATTGACTTTCTGTAGTATTTAATTGGTGTTCCACAAGGCTCATCGCTGGGACCATGTTTTAATTCTTTGTCAAGTTCCCTTTTTTGGAAATGTGTCAGCAAATACCAGACCTATGAAAGTACAGGGGGGTTAGAATTTTTAGAACTCTGAGGCTCAGTTCTAGTCGTTAGCCCGAGATACGTCTTTTAAGGTGCTGTATATTGAGTTACAGTGCCTGCGACCTGCGCCCATATTTTATTAAAAATATATAAAGCAGCGAACAAGAAAAAAATAAAATTCTTTTGCTTTAATTTGTAGGAAAGGTTTTTGTTTTCAAAAGACCAGAATCTGAGAATCTCTGATCATTTTTTAATTACCTTGCCTAAATAATTCTAGTCCAGTACCTTCTTGGCTGCATTAGCATGATTGTGAGGAAGTTTTTAGGTAACCTTTCAGACGGTTAACCTGTTTGTGGTAGGTAACCTAGGCAGGTACACGAAACGAACTCGCATTAGGAATTCCCATTGCAAGTTTAATGTCATTGCGACTCTTCGATGAAAGTATTGCATCTATTGCAGTTATGAAAGATTGAAACTAGAATGTAAACATGTCGTGCTGTGATTTGTGCTTGCAACGTAGTTTTAAAGATGTAAACAATCAGAGCAGTATGGCCGCTATCTGACAGGGCAGGTCGGGGTCGCAGTATCTCGGCCGACTATCCGCAGTGATAGCTATACTGTCTTTTATATACTTTCTATGGCACCATATTGATTAAAAAAACGTGGAATTTCCGTCTGATCCGATATAAATAACAGGACTGAAATTAGAATATGTTTGATTTCAGTCCAATAAATGAAGAATCTATAATGATGTAACTTCTGTTATTGATGATACCATCATACAAACTCATTAATAAAGGAGAAACCCGGTTTCGAGTCAGGAAAATCAGGTCATGCTACGAGAAATCGTTACGATCGCACTGCACAGCACAAACGGCTCCAGAAAGAAGCTTTTTGAAACGAAAAAATTTCAAAAAATTGGAAGCGAAAATATGAAGAGAAAAGGAGAAAACTAAATAAAAAGATACTCTGGAGTACGCTTTGTAGTAAAAATGGCAGTGAGCTGGACATACCTGTAGAGTAAAGGACAAGAGATAGACCCACAGCAATGCACGTAAGGGACAAAATGGAAAGGACCTATAAAGATACGTCAGGAGACCAAAGAATCGATGGGCTTTCGAAGAGATTTTGGGAAATGGAGATAGACCATGAAAGATACAGTTATCGCAACATCTACGTTATTTGTTCCTGTACAGTTTTTACAGTAAAAATAAGTTTTTAGTTCGGTTTATTTCCGCAATTATGAAATGTATTACAGTAATTGTAAAATACGTATGGCAGATTTTAATGACAAAGTACTTTATAAACACATTAGTAGGAACCTAGGTACATGCTTTTAAAAAGTATAGCGTAACGTAAGTGATATATTAATTTATCAAGGTTGTGTAACTTAAAGCATTTTTCATAAATGATCATGCCCTGAATACGAATCTACACGGAAATCAGAAAGGTTATGTATCTACCTGGTAATATAATAAAGTTTAATATACAACTCGTATATAATTTATAGGTAAATAACTTTTAACTTCAAGGTAAGCGACGCAAGCAAGCAACCAACGGCAACGTGCGCAATAGAATGAACGATACATTAACGGATTTTAATAATTATTAACATTCAATCTTCATACAATTAAACATTACTGCTCATGCATGATACAACATTTTGCATGTACAATAAATTGTAGAGGTCATCCGACATAGCGCTAAAGTTACCGCAGAATGAGCAAGCTGAAGTGACAGTGGGCTGGCCACAGTGGCCACATCTGTCGAAGGACTGAGGGCCGTTGGAGCAAAGAGTCCTAGAGTGGAGAAGGCGAGAAGGAAAACGGAAGGTGGGACGCCCCCTAGCCAGATGGACTGACGACCTGATAAAGGTGGCTGGGACACAGTGGATGCGGAAGACGGAGGATCGGCAGACGTGGCGCATATTGGGAGAGGCCTACGTCTAGCAGTAGATGGCAAGAGGCTGATTAATTGATTGATTGATTGAATAAATTGTAAATAACATAGATGAAAAACTTATTTACACTTGATTAACATCTTACAAACATTATAAATATGAAAGTTTTTAAAGATGTTTCGATGTCTTTTTTGTCACTAGAAAAATCACGTTAAAAAGGTTGAACGAATTATCTTTTTTCGTATATTTCTGGTTGAATTAGCAGGGCGAGTGTGACGCGAGTGACGCGACACCCCTGGTGTTGTACAAGATGCACCCACATACTCACATCCATTTTATTAAAAAAAATACAAATTGACTGACTCATTTAGTAAAATATGCCAAGGTATTTTAGTTCCACTTTCACGCTACTAATATTAGTGAAATCCCTTTCAGAGTCTTAAACCTATAGTACCTATAAAAAACTAATTGAAATGTTTGTTTCATCTGTTCATCGACGTCCTGTGAAATGTTAAAAATCTCTTTACAGTTTTTGCGATTAGTAGCGCTTACGTTAATTCGAATCATAATTCATAACTGACATAAACTTTATTAGAGACGACAGACAAGATTAAAAAACAGTGAAGAGTATACAAAGAACATACACGCCGAAACGAATAAAAAATACACGGAAAATCCGGTTCGATGCAGCGGTTTCTCGTAAACACCAAGAATATAGCCAATAATAGCTTATATTATTGGCTACATGTGCTGTTACCTTATCAACAAAGTAGCATTTTGAATGAAATTTTAGTATATATACTATTTTAAAGTATTCAAATCGATTATGATAAAAAAAAAGTCGCCCTGAGACGGATGTGTAAAAAAATTTGGATCAACTTCGGGCGAGGCTCGGTGGCTCAGTGGTCAGGGCATTCCCCCTTTAAGGGTAACATAGCGGGTTCGAATCCCGCCTGAGCTGTATTCGCTTTTTTCTATCTTAATCGATTGGAAAGTAGCATTATTATGTAACATTTGCATTGCATTGTAATATATTAATTAAGTTAATGTACATTAATGAAAAAAGTAAGTTGGCAATGGTTAACTTAGTAGAATAGGTAATGATGAAATGGTTTGATAATTGGAACTGAAGTGGTTGTCAAGTGGCGATTATGTGGTCTGCGTCTGCCTGGTATCTCAGAATTTGGAACGAGACGAGGAGTTCCTAAATAGACAACTGACACTTGATCTATCTTATTTTCAGTGTTAATAGTCTGACATTGTAACAAAAAAGCAATACTAGGGCGTTTCAGAATAGCACAGCGCCATCTAGTGAACATTATTACAAACAAATATATAATGATGGCGTGAAGCCCGGTGCGAAGACCCCGTAGCCGACAGCAGTAGGCCCGGGGTCAAGCGACCTGCCTTGGCTGAGGTTGCCAAAGAAAGGCTCGATCAAGTGCACAGGGGGGCCCCGTTCTACATATAGAAATTCTAGTTATACAAATATGAGGCAAACATGAATTGAACCTTGATTATATCACTTTGTCTCTTTTTTTCCAATATACAGTTGTGTCTGCTAAAAAGAGACAAAAAATTTAAGTTATTGCTCACTTGGGAAAATGAGTATGAGAATTTGACAGCGTGCCGACGGTGCCAACATTTATGAATGATTTGCGCCAACATTATGAATGATTTGCGACAGCTATTGTTGAATTTTTCTAGACCATACTACTACAAGCATAATAGTGATGTACTCCAATAAATGATTTGACGACGAACGAAACTATTCTTCTTTACAAAAATGTAGGTACTCTTTTGAAGAAATACGAATTGACAAAATTGTAATGTCTTCTGTTTTTCCGTATTAGAACTAGGCAATTGTGGTATTGTTAGAAACGTCTTGATAATCCGCTGGTTATAGGCAATATGACGTATGAATGACTATCTGAAACTCTGACTATAATAGAAAAAAACTTGAGATTATAGAACGTGTTTGGTATGAAATTAAAGGGCTCTATTTGCACATTAAAAACATGTATACATTATTGGGTGTTGCTTGCACCAAAACAATACAAATAAAAATCAAGTCTAAAACTAAAATCCGACTACTGCAAATCACGCCCTAAGAAGTATTAAGCAAGAAAATATCAAGAATAAGAACCGAGAAGAAGAAGAACCATTTACTCTAACAAAACAATACATTCTAGGGATTCGTGATTCTGCAGTAGTCGGGTTTTAGTTTTATAGTTGCGCCACGTATCTTGAACCTAAATCATAAGACATACGAGGCTCTGGCTGGCGCCCGCGGAATGCTTTGTAATATTCTATGCTGGGTGAATTTGAGTTCGTCTACCGCAGTAGCATCCCGTGCTATCCTCAATAGACACCCAAGAAATGTGTACTGCGCGTATAGGGCACGTTTTGAGCACATTTTAGGTCCAAGATACGTGGCGCGGGTTATAGTATAAATAGATATCGACAAATATTACGATAGTAGAAGGTGCATCCCTAGCATAGTAACCGTCGTCAAACGTTCATTCATAAAAATGGAACATAGGTATACACGTCAATTCTGTAGGTATACCCTGTCTATAGTATCCATAAATTTATAAGAGAGCAGATGGGTTATACCTACAGAATTAACGTGTATTACCTACGTTCCATTTTTATGAATGAACGTTTGCCGACGGTTACTATGCTAGGGATTACCTTCTATTATCGTAACATTTGTCGATATTTTTCTATACTACCTGTTAAAGTGTACCTACTAACCATAACTTTAAAACTAAAACCCGACTACTGCAAAATCACGAATCTATAGAATGTATTGTTTTAGTAGAGTAAATGGTATACGACCACGGCTATTCTTGATATTTTCTTGCTTAATACTTCTTAGAGCGTGATTTGCAGTACTCGGATTTTAGTTTGAAACTTGATTTTTATTTGTATTATTTTGGTGCACGCAACACCTAATAATGTAACATGTTTTTAATGTGCTAATTGAGCCCTTTAATTTCATACCAAACACGGTCTATATATCTCAAGTTGTTTTTCATTATAGTCAGTTTCAGAGAGTCATTCACACGTCATATTGCCTATAACCAGCGGATGATCAAGACGTTTCTAACAATACCACAATTGCCCAGTTCTAATACGGAAAAACAGAAGACATTACAATTTTGTCAATTCGTATTTCTTCAAAAGAGTACATTTTTGTAAAGAAGAATAGTTTCGTCGTCAAATATTTTATTGGAGTACATCACTATTATGCTTGTAGTAGTATGTTCTAGAAAAATTCAACAATGGCTGTCGCAAATCATTCATAATGTTGGCGCAAATCATTCATAAATGTTGGCACCGTCGGCACGCTGTCAAATTCTCATACTCATTTTCCCAAGTGAGCAATAACTTAAATTTTTTGTCTCTTTTTAGCAGACACAACTGTATATTGGAAAAAAAGAGACAAAGTGATATAATCAAGGTTCAATTCATGTTTGCCTCATATTTGTATAACTAGAATTTCTATATGTTGAACGGGGCCCCCCTGTGATAGTTTCTAAGTCTATGATCAAGTGCCATAGTTTTGACACTTGAAGTAGTGTACTAGTGATGTCCAGTCACGCTCGCGCTACCATAGATAATTAGTTATTCGAATAGAAATTACTAAAATATCGAATAATTGCGAAATAATTTTAAAATTTATTCAAAATAAATCCACAACGTTACAATAAACAGTGATTTAACAGTATTGCATCGTTCTATGTGGGCTCGTTAGTTATTAACTAATTATACAGGTGGATACTGTCTCAAGTTTTACATTTAGTTACTGTAGTATGTATTGTCGATGTAATAATTACATGGGGTAGGGGTCGCACGAAGATCTTCTGGGCATACGCCTACCTTATCTGCAAGCTTGCAACTACCTGGTTGACGGACAAGACTGAATGGCATAGAGTTTCCTCTAGGGGCTGTGGTTTAGACGGGAGTCACTTCCATAAAAAGCAGAATAAGTTAAAACAAGAGTATAAGTAAAGAGTGGAGCTCAGGGTCCGCTTTCTAAGTGTAAGATTTGAATATTTGAATGCTACTGAACTAACACTGTGATGAACATGCAATTCCAAAGTCTTTTACACATATACTATAATCACGCCTTTATCCCCGGAGGGTTAGGCGGAGGTGAAATAAAACCCACTATTCACCAATCGAATACAATATTCGGTCCCACGTAACAGGGGATGAGCTTATTGCCGTATTCCAGGCACTATTGTTGGTTTGAGCCATGCATCGGTGGCTGAATCTGGGCTGTATATATTATATCTGTCTGATGTTGGTGCGTTTGGATTGTTGGTGTAGGTATGTTATATTCTAGTAAAAGTGACTACAATAATTAAAAAACCGGAATCCTTCTAAATCAGGTTTTAGTACGCAGGCAGTTATTAAAATCAATCGGTAAAAATTCACAACACGATGACTTGCATAATATATTTCTCTATATGTTTACGTGTTCACCTACTGGACTTTGCCCCCAGCAATCTGTAGAAATGTCACAGTCCAAAGTCCAATTTCATCACTAAATTGATTGTATTGTGGAACGGAGAAATACGAGATTGAATATTTATTAGAACTAGTGCTTACACTGGGATACTATAATTTACGACTGTGTTATATTTATGCTCTCCTTCCCCCACAAATATGTTGTAAGTTTGTAACCACAGATATATATGTACTTAAGTAATCATTTAAATCAATGCATATACGTATGTTATTTGGGAAAGCAAATAGGTTTCTAGGGTGGACTTTAGACTTCAGTACATAAATCAATCAACTCTAAAAAAATGGTCATACATTATTATGTTAGATTTGAAACGTGAAATATAGTAAACAGATTTATGCACATAACTATTTCCTACTTTTCCAGATACCAACTTATAAAAAACTGACTACACAAAATTTTGAGTTCTATATAATACGAGTATAATCTGAAACACCGTTAATCGTTATTTCAGATTATACATATATGTAGGCAAATAAAAATTATTATTTAATATTTAGCAGCTATCAACGGTGTTTCAGATTATACAGGATGTCCCAAAAGTCGACGTCAAGCCGAAGTCGCATGATAGGTAAGGTCATAACAGTTATCAGAAAAATATAAATAAGTATGTCTTTTATTTTTTAAATTATTGCAAAAAAAATATTCGCGAAAATGTACCATCCTGTAACAGTTTTTACTTTCTTGTTGCTAAAAATCTTTACATTTTGCCACTTTTTTTTTTCCTAATTTCATCCTGAATAGTGCTTCTGTAATTTAATTTGTAACCTTAAAATCTGAGCTAACTGCTCTAGCTTGAAAGAAGATGTCATGTTTTGCAGAACCACGTTTTGAAAATCAGTTTTTCATCCCACCATCTCGGAAAGACTATTTTTGCTCTTCGATAACTGAGCGTAAAAGTCGTTTTTATCCTCTAGAGAGGTAAAGTAAATTTGAATTTAGAACATCGTGTGTACTAGGTTTGTGGACTCAAAACATCATTAAACCTATTTACTTCTACCTCTATGGTGCCGAATTTATCATACAACTTTTTTTTAATTCATGAAAAACTCAGACTCGTAACCTCCTTGGTGTACTTTTTTTTTAATTTGCTTTGCGCGCATCAATTTTTTTCACGTCATATTGTTGACATTGTTGTTGAATTTTTATTTTGTTGTATTTTATTACTAGTATTAATACACATATTATACAGCCTCCATGGCGTAGTGGTATTGAACGCGGCCGCTACGCAGGAGGCACGGGTTCGATCCCCGCTCAGTGCAAATATTTTTTATGCATGAAAATGGGTATTTGCATTGGTCTGGTCGTGCCTTGGAGAGCACGTTAAGCCGTCGGTCACGGATGCCATACGAACATCTATGGCAGTCGTTACGGGTAGTTGGAGCCCTAAAAAGTTCAACAACAACGGTCTGGCTGCAATGCTTCGATATCGCCTAATGTCATCATTGGGTTGTGGAGGTCAGATGACAGTCGCTTCACGGCAAATATCGAGGTCCAGCCAAATCCGCAGTTAAGACTGGTAAAGCGGACCCCGGACTCCGAGGTGAAAGCTTCGGATGCTGACTGGGAATTAACGCTAGGAAGGAGAAGCATTTCATTATTTCCTCGCTGAGGTGGGATGAAAAGTTACGTGTTGCACTCGAGTGCAAAGATTTTTCACCTTGTGCTCTTTTGATTCCCTCGCTAACGCTCAAGATTCAAATTTGTGAATCACTCGCTACGCTCGTGATTCAAATTTAGAATCTTTCGCTTGCTCGGTCATCAAAAATGAGCACGCGGTTAAAAAGCAACTTTGCACTCTTGTATAACAAATAACTATTTCGCCCTACTTTAACTGACGGTCCTGAAAAAAAATTATACCACGCAAGTCGGGCAAGTAACTTCAAAAGTTAGCCATTTAATAAGGATTCTAAAGTGGTATAACACTTATTACATTATTTCTTAGATCGAGTACAAAAAATAGTTTTATCAAGGCAAGTCGGTTTTGAATAATTTCTTTGACTTTACTAAAAGTGATTCTAGTGAACTCAAAGCGTTCCTTAACGTTCAGTCGCGTATGGTCAAACTCGCAATCGGTCAAGTGACTGAAAAACCGTCAAAATCGTATTAGGTCAAAATTGCGATTGGTCCATATCTCAACCTGTCAAAATAGCAATTGGTCCATATCGCGAATGGTCATATTTGCATTTTTTCTAATCGCAAATAGTCAAGTTCGCAAACAGTCAAAATCGCAAACGGTCAAATTCGCAAACAGTCAAGATCGCAATCGGTCGAATATTTTACTTCACAAGTAGCTCGTAAGATAATGTATACCAATCCATCGCCTTATATATTAAATTGGACCAATCGCGCCTTAAGGTTACTAAACTGTTACAGTCAAATACAAACAATACTGAAGATTAAAAATAAAATTAAGGTTCAATAGTATTTTATTAATAATCAACACGAAAAACTTTACATAAGGTACAGTCAGCTTCAGAGAAAACGGACCCCCTCAATACTTAAAGAATATCGCCGCCTGCGCCGCGCCGACCGCGTTACATGACTCACGAATGACGTCACTTGATGCGATCGTCACTGAGCTGCAGCCTTTTATTTGCATGTTCATATATTTGTAATTTTCTGATATTTTTCGTCTTTGGGCTCAATTGTATACCAAGATACAACATACTCACAAAAAGATGCCACATTAATTTATGTGCCGTTTGAGGATACGAACCCGCATCTCCAGCGTCAGCTGATTACTTAGACCGCACCTTACTCCACTAGGCTACGGTTCACTTGATAATAATGGCGAAAATATGAATTACATTACCTACTCCTATTATCGAACAAAGTTGATTACGGTGTTATTTTGTAGAACTTAAGGTTTAAATTTGAACTACATCATATGTGATGATAATAACTGCTCAATTGACTAAAAGATAAGGTTGAAATTAGTATAGATTTCTCGTTTAGTTCAATAGATTACGCTTGATACAGCTTATTGCACTACCGTCATTTTGTTTTTTACTTCAAAAACTTATCTGCTGTATGAGCTGCGGCTATAGTATTTTAATATCTGTGACAGCGCGCTAAGGTTGCAATTAGAATACTTCTTTGTCATAATTACTAAACTGTGATTGAAGGTAACTTTATAATTCGTGGTAATTTGCATTGGTGTTAATCCTCCTCGTAATATTATTCAATTTATTAAGTTGTTGATCAGTTTTTTGAGTAAATTGAAAGTATGGTTCGAATAACAACATTTTTGAAAGCTAAAATTGTTATTCTCTGGGAGCAAGAATAGAGGCATAACGGTAAGAGTTACGATAAAAATATATTATATACCTATTTATTGCTTAATCATGTTACATTTTCATTTACAAGTTATATTTTTGGAGTTTCTTTTATTTATTATCATTTTCATTACAGAGAAATACAGTGCGTAGATGGATTCGAAGGTATCAAGCGACGGGTGATATAAAATGTGAACGCGAAGGACCTCGCCCAGTTGCTTACACTCATGAATCAGAACGGCACCATGATATTGCGGAAGTTCACTCAGTGGCACCCTTCAACCCTAAAAACGTATAAGACTTAAGAACAAGCGGGCGGTTAACATTAGGTAGGTAAGTAAATGATTATAATAATATTCTTTAAAATAAAATCACAAAAAAAAAACAGATTTGAAAAGGTTTATTATTTTAGGTTACTGGAGATGGATTTCTTCAATGGGCCCAGGCGAGCTAGTGGAAATAGGTGGCCGCATGAACAGTGAGCGATACCTTGAAGTGTTGAAAGACGTAATGCTGCGCATAATCAGTGCGGGTCGCATATCCAGAAGGACAAATTTACCTGGTTCAGGATAACCCTTTAGTGCATCCCGAATTGTGCAAGACTGGCTAAATGCACAAGAAGATATAACGGTGTTTGAGTGGCCGGCTAAAAGCCCGGATCTTAATCCTATAAAAAACTTGTGGGTCAAATGGTTTTAAACTGGAACTAAGGTAAACAGAACTTGGGAACTAATGCGAAATAGTGTCCTCCTAACATTCATAATAATAATATTATATTATTATTAATACCTAATCCCATTACTCTTGTTTACAAGTTTAGTTTTTTTTTTTTTATATAAGACATTTTTTTATATAGGATAGTAATCTTCTAATGTGTTAACGATGCACCATCTGACCTCACATATTTTTCTAATGTTGTATTAAAAGGGTTACTTATCAGAAAATGTGATCAAAGAGGAAGATGTATATTGCTATACTGTTATAGTTTAGCATGTTGGTTCTTTCTTTGTGATTCACAGGCATAAATAACATTTCATTTTTCAACCATTCTTTTATATTCAAAGATTATACAGAGTGTAAAAAATTAATGTTTGCAACTTTAAATAAATAAGTAAATAAATATTGTAGTTATGTTTCTAGAACTATGTATAATATTAAACATTTTATATCACATTTTATACTTAGGGTATTGTGTTTTGTCAATAAATTAACGTTCTAAAATAAGTAAATCTAAAAATAAGTAACCCCAATTTAACTCAGATAGAAAAACTGTATACTCAACCAGGAAATGGACTCCATGTAGTCCTAGAAATGTAATTCGAGAAATAAATTAATATTGTTTATACAACAAGCCTATCTTTTCTTACAAACCTCATACCTACTATAAAATTTGATTCCTTAAATAATAATTAACAAAAGTGCTCATGAGAATAAAAAAATAATTATACGAAATAAAAAAAGAACTTTGTGTCCGAGGATTTGAACCCCCGGTTACCGTATTCACAAAGCATAGGTCATAACCACTAGACCAACATGACATTTACGTAAAGTTTCAAAAAACTTCAATGCTTTCATGTCATTATCAAGGGGGGTCCCTTTTCTCTGAAGCTTACTGTACTAAATATATATACTTATAATTTGTGGCATATATAATAACAATAACATAATATTTTACTAATAATTATTTTACATAATTATTGGTTAAAATAACCAGGTTACATATAGTCCTCATAATGTATGTATATACATTATATTACCTATCTACTAGATCTATATCTATACTTATCATTTTTCTATGCTTTTTCATATAAAATAGTACATTATGGTACAAGTGAGCTATGTTGGTGATTACCGCCGAGGCGTTATTGAGGCCCGAGCCGGCAGGCGAGGGTCTTAAGAGAGCTGAGGACGGTAATCATCATGCTCACGCGTGCCATACGACGTTTTACAACACACTTGCGAATAACATAACACTACAAATACTAAATAAACAATGCCACAAATTAATTCGTTTTCCAATGTGCGCGCATCTAACAATGGCGGTCGGCCATATTTAAAAAAAAATGAGGTTTGAATTCAACTTTTTTTTTTACTGTTTTTTTTTTCTGTACTTAAAGAAAAAAAAGTTAAATTTTAGTGAAAATTTTGTTTATTAAACAAATATCACAAGTTGAAATTATTTATTTAAATACGTAAACGCATCAAATGAACATACAATAAGCATATTAAATTTATTAGTACTATTAAACACGTTCTTTTTTGTATCGAAACTTTTTTAAGAACATAGAAACTTAACCTATTAAATTAAAAAAGAATCTATAACTCACTTGTGAATAATAGTAATGAAAAAGTCACAGTTTGATAATAGGTGTCATTCCGTGCCTATTTGCGGTGAAATAATAACACTGTTATGAGCAGGTGTGTTGTAATAGTAGATTACCCAACAAGTGAAAAAAAGGTGAATTCTTTTCGAGGCACCAAGTTGTATCCCGAGAGGAGCGAAGGTTTCTCCGGTAGAATCCCGAGCGTAGCGAGGGGTTCTAGAGAGAAACCTGAGTGGATCGAGGGATACAAGAGCCGAGCTGAATTCTTTTTTCACGTGTTAGGTATTCAACTTTTCACCATTGACTACGAGAAAACGATTACTCTGTGATTATGAATTACATTTTGTTATGGATAGTACACAAAAGAAGCAGCAAATTATTAGTAATAGCTACCGCTTTAGCGCGAAAAGACTCAGGAGTCTTTTCGCGTTCGAGAATATGAGTTTAATTTTCATCACTAGATGAAGTCATTTTATGATTATGAGACAAACAAACTTTTACAAGGAAAATTACACAGAAAATGGTGGCATTTTTTTTTTCTTAATTTAAACTGAGCCACATTCCATCCAGCCAGTGATTACATTTAGGTGGCTTTTAGTACGTTTTTATAGTGAGAGTGTGCAACCTCTTTGTATGTTTCACTAGAATCCGTACATTCGCGCATGTTCCAAATTCAAATTTTTTTATTCACTCGGTGAAACAAAGAGCGTTTTATTCACTGTTTTTGATGAATCACGGGCCCTTTTTCGAGTGTCAATGGTGAAAATGTATTTTATAGTAAGCCACAGAAAAAATGCAAACCTAATTGAGAATTTAAATTAACTAAGAAAGAATATAATAAATGGCAACAATTGAATGAATTAAGAAAATTTATTCAATTTTTGCCATTTATCACGTATTCGGCAATTAGTACTATTTTCATAGATAACTGGTAAGGCTACAAAAATCCTTACTAATATTATAAATGCGAAAGTAACTCTGTCTGTCTGTCTACCTTTTCACGCCTAAACCGCTGAACCGATTTTGATGAATTTTGGTATAGAGATAGACCCTGAAGGACATAGACTACCTTTTATCCCGAATTCCGATCCACAAAGATGTTAAACTGTTGAAAGGTTTTGAAAAATTGTGGTAAAACAGATAACTTCACCCTTGAATAATACATAAAGATATCTACGTATAGATGAATACAAAATTCATCTACAACAGCTGGACTGTTCGCCACTTGACGTTTTGCTATTTTGACGTTTTGCTATTTTGACGGTTTGCTATTTTGACGCTTTACTATTTTGGCGGTTTGCCGTTTTGACGCTTTGCTATAATGACGACTTGCTATATTGACGGTTCGCTATTTTGACTAACTGCTATTTTGACTAGTCGCGATTCTATGAATTTGACCGATTGCGAATTTGACCATACGCGACTGAACGGTTCCTTAAGACCTCAAATTTCGTGATGTTTGATCAGTCTTTTCACCTATTTTTTGGATGTAGTAAGGTGCGAACTTTTCGACTTTTGTTCAAAAAGTTTACAGGCTCTGATACTATTAATGGTACCTAACTATGACTCATAGTGACTTTCTCGGAGACGATTGACGAAAGATCAAGGGATAATTTAATTATTATTCATAACAAATAGTGCAGTACGTATGAATCATTTCTACGGGTCTCGTTGTACTTATTAACCTACACTGGTGTAGTATGATGTATGACTAAAGTACCTAATGAGAAATATACCTAAGTAAAACAGATTTGAAACAAAGTGTCTTAGTTTGAGTCACAATATATTATTACAAGCCCAAGATAATATGATGAAGGCTAGCGTGTTACGTAAAGACACAACTAGGAGGTATAATAATCATTTTAGTAAATGGCATGCAATGATGACTGGGCAATAAATCTCTATAATTATTACAAAGAAATAAGCTCTATGTAAATTAGTACACTAAAAATAAAAAGACGAGGAAATATACAAAACTCAAACCACTAAAGTTTATAATAATTTAACGACATTTGAACACAAGTATAATTTTAATCGGATAAGATAGAAAAAAAGCTAAAACAGCTCAGGCGGGACTCTAACCCTATCTTAATCGATTTAAGTAATTATGTTAATTAACTAAATGCTTTAAACTTCATTCAAGTATCATTTTGTTTTTAATACTTTTTTATAAATTACATAACTATTATTATTATATTTACGGTCACTGAAGTCGATTTTTGTTGTGTAAAAATATTATAATACTACGAAATTGAAACTATTTATGGAAACTACAAAATATACAGCAGTACATTAATGCAGTGAAAAAGATAAAAAAAAATGACATTTTGTGCTCAACTATTCGTGACAATTATGGTAGGTAGGTACCAAGTAAATGATTTTACAACACACCTGCTCATAAAAGTGATATTATTTTACCGCAATTAAGCACGGAATGACACCTATTATAAAACTGTGACTTTTTCATTGCTATTATTCACAAAAGTGAGTTATAGATTCTTTTTTAAATTTTATAGGAAGTGTCTATAATTGTCTATGTTCTTAAAAAAGTTTTGATACAAAAAATAACGTGTTTAATAGTACGAATAAATTAATACGCCTATTGTATGGTCATTTGATGCATTTTCGTATTTAAATAAATAATTTCAACTTGTAATACTTGTGTAATAAACAAAATTTTCACTCAAATTTAACTTTTTTTTTTTCTCTAAGTACAGAAAAAAAAACAGAGTAAAAAAAAGTTAGGTTCAAACCTCATTTTTTTTTAAATATGGTCGACCGCCATTGTTAAATGCGCGCGCATAGGAAAACGAATTAATTTGTAGTATTGTTTATTTAATATTTGTAGTATTATTTTATTCGCAAGTGTGTTGTAAAACATCGTATGGCACGTGTGAGCATGATGATTACCGTCCTCGGCTGTCTTAAAACCCTCGCCTGGCGGCTCGGGTCTCAATGGCGCCTCGGCGGTAATCACCAACGTTGCTCACTTGTACCATAATGTACTATTATCTGACAACAAATTGTAAGTACGTAAATCACTAATGTATTTTTGTACTTGACTGTCACAAAATATTTCCGGCAATTATTAAAAATCTAATTATGTACATACATAATTATGTTGTCGGTAGACAGTTTTTACAAAAAAAGAACTGACGATGAGGGTCATACACTATGTATTCTGTGTAAGTAGTAATTCTCGTTAACCTTGTTTTTATACATTTTATTTGTCTTATGTATATTGTATAATGTATTTAGTTAAGACTTTAAGAATAAATAAAAAATTGACGCAAGTTAGAATGGGCACCAAAGTGCTAAACAGCTAAAGTGAGATCAATTACTACCGCATTTGTTTCTGTATGTTACCAAATCTCAGATTTAGTAGAAAATCTCCAGTGCAGATGTACGCATCCATCTAGTATGTAGCGTTTTTGGGTTACCAGCAATAGAGGCCAAGTCCTGAGGTCTTTTAGGTCAGAGGCATATTCATTCATTATTATTCTATTCTATATTGTCATTATTTATTCATTACTTCATTCCGCGAACATATCATCTCTCCAGCCAATAGATTGGATAAAAAACCATACCTTTTAGATACAAGTTGTATCGTGTTATAATCTGAGAATATACTTACAGATATTTATATATCGCTATCTATAGCTTATTACGATATTTTTATATTTTAAATTACTTTTCACAAGATAACATATCAATCATTGGCTCTTAGATATATGTAGTAATAGCTGAAGTAACCCAATGTGTATCATTAAAATAGATATCAAATTTAAAGCCGCGTATCCACTCGCGCAGCTTCGTGACGTGCTACCTCATCATGAGCGTGAGGTGAGCTGCGGAAAGTTTGTACGAGTATGTCTTCAGCTTCACTCGAAGCACGTAATGAGCAACCGAGACAGCTGGCCTCTGTTCGAGTTACGTACGAGGTACAATTTTCTTAGCTTCGTACATACGTACCAGTACCAACTGAGGCACCCGCTCAACCCGCTGCTCCCCTAATGGAGATTTGGCTCTAGAGATACTTGTCATCCGCTCGAATATATTTGAGTCTCAGTATCAGAACAGATGCTTGGGTGATTGGGACCCCGACAAGGGTTTCAAGCTCAATCCAACTTCGACTGCAAACTGGTTTATCTGCTGATTAACGGACGAGGTTCTGACGCAGGCACTTCCGCGACTGCCCAAACAAACCAAATTAAGGAAAGGAGGAATAGTAGAGGAGATCCCAGGCTCCAAAGTACAAACTTTGAATGTAATCGGGATTAACCCTCGGATGGAGAGGAAGAAAATAGCACTAACGACCTTGTTTCAGAACGTCATCAATTTTCCCGGCGCATGGTTGTGAGGTCAACCGTGACCGTCTTGCGCACGTATATTCGTACAGAGTACTGATTCATTCCACGTGCTCGAATCACTATGAAGACGTGTTTGTGGGTATTGATGATTTGACTACAAAATACCTTTTAATAAGTATACTTGAGTAAAAAAACATGACTGCACAACAACATATTATTGTTTTTTACAAAAATAATTGGATACTCATTATAAAGTAACCTATTAAGTTTTTAAGAAACGTGCAATAAACATTAACCATAAATGTTGTTAATAAAGTCTCAGCATTGCGCAAAATAACAAAGTTACTAACAATAATTTTACATCCAGGACAAAGTTTTTCCCTTTTTCGGGGGATTTGTCAAGTTCGATTTTAACCATACGTAGTAAAACGCACGTACATAATTAACTAGCTGTACCACACGGTTTCACCCTCCGTACTCTGTTCTATTCTCGCGCGTAGGGCTTCTAAGGGTAAGGATCGTAGATTGGTGTTATATGGCCAGTGAACGTCCTGTCAAAATCAACCCAACCTTTTATAAAGATTAGCAAAGTGAAAAAAAAAAAACAATAAAAATTTCAAATTATTTTTGCATAAGTTCCTTATGATATAAGCATTTACAAAAGAGCTATTATTTAAATACTAGCTTTTGCCCGCAGCCCCGCCCGCGTGGATGTCGGTTATCGCGACCAAACATAGCCTATGTTCTTTCTCAAGGTCTAATCTACCCCTATACCAAATTTCATCAAAATCGGTTCAGTGGTTTAGGCGTGAAAGCGTAACAGACAGACAGACAGACAGACAAATAGTTACTTTGGCATTTATAATATTAGTAGGTATGGATATGGATTAAACACATGCACTACAATTTTATTTACTTGCATAGATAACTTTCATGCCTTTAATGTAACATATCAGGTCATAACAATAAATGGGCTAGCACGCAATTGCCGAGCCTAGCGTGGCAACTTACAATTGAGACTAATTGCGTCCTTAGACCGCCGTTAAATGCACACTGCTCAGACACACATCACAGCAATTACCTCTTTAAGTTTCATTTTAACATTGTTGCATGCACATTACTTATGAACTGCCAAGTTTTGTATGGCAGTTTTAGATGTACCTACGAAAATTGTTTGGTGATGCTAAACTCACTAAAATGATTAAGGTGATTACATACGCGAATGACTTTGACCATACAAATGCTCAAGGTCATTGGCTCATTTGAACCGTAAAAATCAGTAAAACCAATTTTAATAGATAACTTTATAGGCGACGGTTACTAACTAAGAAGGTCAGGTCATGCTAATACACTTATTTAACATATATGTGAAATTTTAGATTATTTGGATACATATTGTAGAAAATATTTGGTTTCATAAGAAAGAGTAGAGTGATGTTCTTTGAGTCTCTTTTCTATTTTTTTTTTTTGGTATATGAAAAGCAGAAGTTACTTTGTATACCTATCTTGTAGTATCCAGGTATGTGAATTCCAGATCTTTAGGTTTCATAGTTAATAAGAAAAACGGTTTCGAAAATACCGATTTTTCGATGCTGATCTGATTCGGGGCCTTAAGAACGGAAAAACGAATCGCCCAGGCGGGACTCGTACTCGCGACCAGTCCTTTACCTACAGGGGGAATGCTCTGACCAACTGAGCGTCTGGGCCTGGCCGGGTCGGTCAGAGTATTCCCCGTGTAAATGACTGGTCGTGGGTTGAAGTCTCGCCTGCCCCTCTAGACAAGTGGCAATTCGTTGCTCGGCGTATGAAGGAATAGAATGCCAAATGTATGGGATTTGACGTATATGACAGGCGTCAACGAATGTCAAAAACGTCAAATCCTAATGATGCCACGGCAGGCTGTGTCGTTTGACGAATAAAGTAAAATGAACTATAAAGCATATGAGATAAGGTTCTAAATAACTTGATTAGTAATAAATTCCATGCCGTGCCATGCCCTTAAGCATAAACTTTCATGAAAACTTGGAAATTACTTGCAATATCAGACAAAAATTAGTTGCATCGCATAATATCAACTAACGAAAATATTCCTCACATGCTAGCGCTTCAAATTCACATATTGAGTTGTCAAGTACACAAAGACTCAATTATTTATGAATCACACAAATAAATTGACCCATGAATGGATTAACCCACAATAATAATATGCACAGTTGCCTACGGAGACTGTTTAGATACCACACAACATCTATGCATTATTTAAATACATATACAGTGGAAACTTGACAGTATATTCTTGAGTTGGTTTGACTGTATATCATACTGGACATATAATATGTAATTAGATTCTTAATTACCTATCTAGCTTGTGAATTGCAACCTAATTTGGATGATATTTATTGTTATTGAGTTCATTATGCATTGCAATACATCAGAAAATGAAATAAATATTAGTGTAAAGAATAGAAAAGTGTGAACTTATTTTCACTTTTTTTTGTTTATATTACTTAGGTTGCAGACAAGTGCACGGCCCGCCCTAATGAAAGTGGTTACCGTGGCCTATGGACTAGTGCAACACCAGGGGAGTCACACTCGGGCTGCTTACTTTTATGGGCGAGGAGAGGGGGGATGAATCCTCCTGATTACCTCCTGGCTATCCAATACTGTTGTATTTGTTTTGTTGTTGTGCTGTGTGTACAATTTAATAAATTTGGATACCTAATTTATTAACCTTAACAGGAAAACAGCAATGTAAAACTACTTATTGACATATACATTATACCTTATTAAGTAATAGATAACATGATAGAGGTCAAATCTATTCTCTACATATCCGCAAGCACTACCGCAAACAAACATACTTACTAAGTGTGAAAGCAAACAGTTTAACTAAATAACATTAAAAAATGTCGTCAAGTTTACAAGAACTTGCATTACGACGTAGTATATCGAAAACTACGAACCGTGTTATATACTCTGTATCTGCATATGCGTGATTAAAACCGAGTAATAATGCATGATAAGTATCTTATGTATGGAAAGAAATGATATTGACTGTAATTAATTTGTTTACTATCATTATTACCTCGTTAAATAACTGTTAAAAAGATATTGAAAGTGCGCCTACCTTCGTCACAGAGTCCCATAATTTTGTTAACCTCTTTGTAACATGAATTTTATTGGATTTGTCGCCAATATTCAATATTCTTTTAGCATTATACACTTTACAATAAATTGGATTCTTACTACATAATTATGACAATGATAATTGACAGCTGTCACCTTTGTATGACTTAACATATGATTTTTACGGAAGAATGAACGAATGAGCAATTACCTAAATGGTAATTTATTATAGCGACATCTAGGATCAGTTATAAAAAAAACTTTTATGGTAGTGGATAGATGGCGTTACCAGACCACTTTATTTAAACTCTACAATCTACAATATCGTCATTTAAATTACTATGGCTGTATTTGTTGAAGATAAGAATGATAAATAAAGTTTGTAAATAAGTACATACGTATACCTAGATCAATGCAAATATATAATGGAGGGATATAAAAAAATTAAACTAGGTGGGAATCTAACCCGCGAACGCGATCTCCAGTCCAACGTTCCACCACCGCTACGCCTACGCCAGGTGCACCACACACTACATTAGACCCTGGGACTGGGACCCTGCCAACACTATCACACTATAGTAACTTATTTTATGTTGAACTGTTGAATCAATCACATGAATAAAAAAAGATATAGGTAAGCACTTTTAAGTAGGTATATTATGCATTTACGATCAAAATTAATGATGCATGGGGCAGGCTCCATCAAGATGTCACCCCTTGGTGGACGATTTCAACTTGTTCTTGCTTGAGTGAATGTAAGTGGTGTCGTCTGACTCTGACTAAAGCCTGTGCTAAAGCTCTCTTAGTGGCTCGCTTTGTAGCTCTGTCTGTTCGCGGTCTTTGCTTTGGCGATTTGGACGCTTGCTTCCTTCATCCTAGTCTCCACTCCCCCCTGGACCTTGTTTCACTACCAAGTGTCCCTTATCTCTGCACTGCCCGACCCTGCTGGCGCGTGGCGTTTTTTTTAAGACTCATCAATATGCGTTCGCGCTGGATGCGAGCCGCTCCCAACCGGTCTTATTGGAGATCTATAGGAGAGGCTTATGTCCAGCAGTGGACTTCCTATGGCTGAAATGATGATGATGATGATGAATATGCGTTCGCCTCGAAAGATGGTAAGATCTATACATAAATCTCAAAAAAATAAACATAAAAATCCATCGAGACTTAAGTATTTTTTATAATGTAGTAAGATAGATAGTAGCAGTAATAGGTAGGTAAACACAAAACGCAGTCGGCGCCGTTTCATTCTAAAATAGATAAATCTATTTATGAAGTTCGTTTCCATGATTGAATATTAAGAACCGGTAGTATAGTCGAAAAAACACAAGAAAAATAAACAGTTTTATAAATAAATACAGAAATAATTATGTGTCAAGACTGTCAAGTACAGTCGCTTTTATTAAGTGACTTACTTATTTATTTTATTCTTTATTGTAGTTAGGTACACATAAATGATATAAATAACTGTCGTACAGGCGAATTGAGTTAGATTATGTTTTTAGCATCTACTTACAAATTCAAATAGATTTCCTATTTATTTTTTTAAGTACCTAGGTACTTATTAACTTAAACGGCAACTTTGCTGTTATCTAACGATAAAGTGTTAATAGTACATTATGGTACAAGTGAGCAAAGTTGGTGATTACCGCCGAGGCGCCATTGAGACCCGAGCCGCCAGGCTCGGTTAAGAGATCTGAGGACGGTAATCATCATACTCACGCGTGCCATACGACGTTTTACAACACACTTGCGAATAAAATAATACTACAAATCCCTACTATAATATTATAAATGTGAAAGTAACTCTGTCTGTCTGTCTGTCTCGCTTTCACGCCCAAACCACTGAACCGATTTTGATGAAATTTGGTATAGGGGTAGATTAGACCTTGAGAAAGGACATAGGCTATATTTGGTCGCGATAACCGACATCCACGCGGGCGGAGCCGCGGGCAAAAGCTAGTACTAAATAAACAATACTACTATTCGTTTTCCTATGTGCGCGCATCTAACAATGGCTGTCGGCCATAATTTAGAAAAAAATGAGGTTTGTATTTACTTAACTATTTTTTTACTGTTTTTTTTTCTGTACTTAAAGAAAAAAAAAGCTAAATTTGAGTGAAAATTTTGTTTATTAAACAAGTATTACAAGTTGAAATTATTTATTTAAATACGAAAATGCATCAAATGAACATACAATAGGCATATTAATTTATTCGTACTATTAAACACGTTCTTTTTTGTATCGAAACTTTTTTAAGAACATAGAAACTTAACCTATAAAATGTAAAAAAGAATCTATAACTCACTTGTGAATAATAGCAATGAAAAAGTCACAGTTTGATAAAAGGTGTCATTACGTGCCTATTTGCGGTGAAATAATATCACTTTTATGAGCAGGTGTGTTGTAAAATAGCTTTTCTGTTTTTTTCATACATTTTTCAAATTATTAGGTGGATCCGCTTCAATTAATAGAGTTTGGGGCCCGCTTTCGGCTTATTGTTTTTGATTGTCATACATAAGTCATGTTGGCTTTTCCGGGAGTGACTGCCGTCTGACCTGATGACTGACTTTGAGCGGAAAGTCATAAAAGCCGTAGGTATAAGGTCCAAATTTGATGTCATCTATTAGTAAAGTTGACAAGTATTTTTGACTACCATCGCATTACGATTAACCTACTTATGATTCCGATGATAATTACGTGCATGCATGTGAACACTGTAAATCACTGGTGACATTGAAGTTCTAAAACTGTTTGCTGGTTTAGTCATTACCTAAAATTTTAGCGGTAAACATGTTTTTATAGTTATCTGTGCATTGTGAATTGTCAAGCTGTTTGCCTCAGTACAATACATACCTACTTACCATCTGTGTTTATTTAAGCTAAGTATATGTTTAACACCCTCATCGCCATATGTATCAATTACGAAACACATTGTTATATATAGTACTTATCACTGAGTTAAAAATCAATGTATTGTATATAGGTATCAATGTAAGATATTTGTATTCATGCATACAAATATCTTCAATAAGCGATAATCGAACCCACGACTAGTCGAACACTCTACCGCTGCGTCACTCGCCATCACTCACACACAGAGACTGTGGACTCTTGTTTCATAATTAAACAAAGGTGCATAGGACATAGGTCTGGTGTTATTCCCCGAGTGCCAAGAAGGGTTATGGTTTCTTTTATATTTATATTTACAGACAATAATAAATAATCTTACAGTCAAGATAAGATCGAGATATTCGAAAATCTTATCAAAAGTTCCTGTTTGGAATTTATAAAGATTAGATTGGTCACTGATAATGATAACAGTTACAGTTTAATCTGCCTTTAAACATGCTAATATACCTGAACAGCTTAATTAGTAAAATATTAAATATGAACTAGAGACACAATGGGAGCCACACCAATATCATTCAATGTTGTGACTTGTGGATGTACCTATGGGTGCCATACCAAGATTTTCGGAGACCAATTACTTACAATGCAAGTGCAATTTACTTCCGAGTTGACTAAATCGACCCTATCCCTTCCTTAGTCGCCTACTACAACTTCGACGGGTAGAGATGGGGTGGGTGGCCCTTTACTCCACCGGAAAATAACACGTACCTATGTGGTAAGCTAATTTCGTGCAAAAAATACATACGATTTGCAAGAGCAGTGCGTGCGCACACGCAGAAGGCAACGAACGCCCTTAATGAGACAGTTCCCTTCAACATAAAAAAATGCAACATCTATAAATACACAGTATCTTAGTGCAGCATCTGGCAATTATGTAACGATCTAATAATAATGAATCATGATCTACACCCCGACGTCACTTCTGTTGGCAGTGCTGCGAACGCTGAAATTGGCAGGCGTGCGCGGTCGTTCAATGACACGGTTCATTTGACAGATCGATGCCACTGCTGTCAGTGACGCGATCCATTCATACCTGCGGAGCGCCTACAACAGGTGCATTCCTGTAATGCAATTCACTAAGCGAGCACAACGATGCGAGTCGCAACGTTGTGCTCGATAGAGATTGTCATTGGTCGGATTGGGTCACGTCACTGGAGTTCGACCAATGACAATTTTGCTTGCTTGCTTAGTGAATTGCATAGCAGCACAGCGCTGCGACACCCTTGATAGAGATAGTCATTTGAGATTGCCCGCCTAAAAAAGTTGAAGATCCGGGGCTGTCCCATACTCACAGGCGATGTGGAACCTCTCAGTCTCAGGAGAGACTTTGCTTCCCTGTGTGTGTTTTACTGCCTATGCAATGGTTTGTGCTCAGATGAATTGTTTGACATGATGCCCACAGCTACATTCTATCATCGCACTTCTCGCCATAGGCGGGGAATTCATCCTCACACATTGCGACCGGAAATGGTACGCACTGTGCGGTATGAAAGGAACTTCATCCCTCACACACTCAAGCTGTGGAATGAACTCCCCGCGATGGTTTTCCCAAGCGACTACAATATAGGGTTCTTCAAGAAGGGCATTAGAAGGTTTCTTCAGGGTCGGCAGCACGAGTGTGACGCCCCTGGTGTTGCATACGTCCATAGGCCACGGTAACCACTTTCCATCAGGTGGGCCGTGTGCTTGTCTGCCACTTAAGTGGTATAAAAAAAAATGCACGCAATGGGAGGGAAGAAAAAAGGCACCCAATCCGAACGTTTTCATTTCATCTGAAGGATGTGACCATGTGACGAAAAAATCTAACGTGCTTAACCTACCTGTCTACAAGTCGGCATTATTAATAATCATTTTTATAATTGGACGCATAGACAAACTAATTTATTTTACAACACACCTGCTCATAACAGTGATATTATTTTACCGCAATTAAGCACGGAATGACACCTATTATAAAACTGTAACTTTTTCATTACTATTATTCACAAAAGTGAGTAACCCATAACACAAGCTAGTTCAGCTATGCTTACTTTGGGTCTAGATAGCGTTGTGTAGAATGTCCTACAATATTTATTATTTATTATTTATTTTTAAATTTTATAGGAAGTGTCTATAATTGTCTATGTTCTTAAAAAAGTTTTGATACAAAAAATAACGTGTTTAATAGTACGAATAAATTAATACGCCTATTGTATGGTCATTTGATGCATTTTCGTATTTAAATAAATAATTTCAACTTGTAATACTTGTGTAATAAACAAAATTTTCGCTCAAATTTAACTTTTTTTTTTCTCTAAGTACAGAAAAAAAAAACAGAGTAAAGAAAAGTTAAGTTCAAACCTCATTTTTTTTTAAATATGGTCGACCGCCATTGTTAAATGCGCGCGCATAGGAAAACGAATTAATTTGTTGTATTGCTTATTTTGTATTTGTAGTATTATTTTATTCGCAAGTGTGTTGTAAAACGTCGTATGGCACGTGTGAGCATGATGATTACCATCCTCGGCTGTCTTAAGACCCTCGCCTGGCGGCTCGGGTCTCAATGGCGCCTCGGCGGTAATCACCAACGTTGCTCACTTGTACCATAATGTACTATTATTGACAAGAATAGAATACAGAATATTTAACTCGGTCAATGGGATATTTTCCGTTCTATTTTGCAACATAGCTATTCCAAAAATACGAGTTGTTTGTCTCGTAGGAAATTTCAATAATAGCTATGAAAATATTATGAATATAACCTATGTGAGGCGCTAGGAAAGATGAACTTACTGATTGTAACTTTAATAAAAAGTAAAGTCGAGGCAGTGTGGTTATTAAAATCTTTTAGGCTGTGCAGCGTCTTAATTTCTGCCCCATTATCACCAACCATGCCAAATTTTAAGAAAATTGATTCTGCTGTAGGTACCTATACCTACTTAGACTTGAAAAAGTAACAGACATACAGAAAGAGTCTACAGAGTGTACGGCCCACTTAACCTGCGTTACCACCCCGTTAGGTACCATAAATTGACTGTATATTGTATAACACTAGGTATCAATTAAGGAAACGAAGTTCAATTAAGTACAATTAATCCTTCTGGCCTTCACCCTGGCTACTTATCATCTGGCGGACTGCAGTCAAATGTCAGACCACAAAAGAGAAACAAAAAAACAGACAAATAAAGGCAAACACACAAGAAACCAAGAGCTGACCGAATCCCAAGATAGCTGCCTAGAGTTATAATAATAAACCTTGAAGATGTTGAAGGTCACGGATAAGAGACGCTAGTATTATAACTATTATAAGTGTAGACATTAATCTAGCGACTCAAACTGTTATTAACCTTGGCGGACGCAAGACGCAAGTGGCGCTGACAAAAAGAGTAATTTTGTTAAGTAGGTAAATATTACCGGTATTTTTAACCGTAGGAGAGACGACCCAGCTCATGCCCATATACCTAGCAGAGCAGCCACTCGGCAATCTTTATGGAGACTTCATCATCATCATCATAGCGTTGTTTCCGGTTGGATCCGAGGCTTGCACCTCGAGCTTGGGGTCTAATTATGCCTTCTCATCGTTTTGGCTTTCATCAAAAAATTACTGTTCTTGTGCTCTATACCTACTAAATGTCGTAAGGAAGGTATTAACTACGGCAGTGGATGGCTAAAAGGGGAGAGGAAGACCTAAAAAGAGGTGGATGGACTGTGTGAAAGATGATTTGGTTAAGAAGGGAGTGAATGTTGAGATGACCAACTAGAGACGAATGGAAAAAGCACACATGTTGCGCCGACCCCAAACTTAGGATAAGGGCAGACATGATGATGATGATGATAATAGAAGCCACTTGGCTAATTTTATGGAGTCATCATCATCATCTTAACGTTTTTTCCAGTTGCATCAGAGGCTTGCACCTCGAGCTCGCCTTCTCAGCCGTTCGATTTGGTTCCGGCTTCCATGAAAAAATTACTGTTTTTGCGCTCTATACTTACTATAACTATCTTTAAAGGTAGGTAAGTACCATCTATTGCCCGCGACTCCGCCCCTCTGGACTTCTGATCCAGTTCCCACTGCAGACCCTCCCCGACTATTGGTAAAAGAATTTTAAAATCGGTTCAGTAGGTACAATCAGAAATTACCCCCTACGACGACGACGTCACAAACTTTACCTCTTTATAATAATAGTAAGGAGTAGTAAGGTATATGGTATTTATCCTGCGTTTGATTAAAAAAAAAAGATATTAAATATAATCGTCCCTGAACACCACATCACTTAATTGCATCTTGCATCTAAAAATAAGTGTTAAAGAAATATGTAACCACCCATCAACATCGAGAACTTAATGCAATTTTTATAATAAGATGCTATTAAAATAAATCAGCTTTAATGTGTGTGTGACTGATATGACATGCAAGGTAGAAAAGTCAAGGAAAATGAGGCTCTATCTATAGCTATATCAAGCCTCGTCCAGAGCTCACGTTTTCGCAACATTGTCACTAGCACAACACAACAAAACATGGAACTAATGGAACTAATTGTAACAGATTCTATTTGGCGAGTTACTTATTTGGCAGTTTTATTTATTCCACACTTACGTAAAAAAATAAAAGCTCCGTATACCTACTCCCTACAGTCTCTACCATTGTATTTATCTCTTGGCAGATAGGGCGACACCGTCCGCGTCGGCAGACGCTTTCAGCTGCTAACATCCGCAGATGAATCTGTCCACGTGTATATGTCTGCTCATATCCATCGATAGGAGGAAAAGAGTGCAAATACTAGAATGGATGGGATTAATGCCGGCTTGAATGCTGTCGGGGACGCTGAAGAGCGTACCTGAAATAGACTCCGTGAAACTTATTAACCTAGGTATACCTACTTTTTTTTCGATTAATAAACTACATGGTACCTACAAAAAGTAACAAAAAAAACTACAAAATTTGATAAAAACCCCATTCCGGGCCATTCCCTTCGTAAAACGATCCAGATACAGGTTATCGAGGAGGTCACCGCCACACGCGTTCCTAGGTAATAACCTATTATCTCGGTAAATTACGTTATAACAATGCGTATTATTGTGCACAGAGATAAATTATACGTGTAGATGTAATTATTAGCTTTCTATGTTATCTTACCTCAAAGAGGCGTAGCGACAATCGATAAGGCTGGCCTTCTGTCCCCTGTACTTATCACTTATCAGTAACAATAACACACCTATTGTATGAGTCTTATTTACTAGGTACCTATAAGCTGGGTGCGTGGTTCGGAACCTCCACGTGGGGCACCCTGGGCAACGGGGACGGCAGTGTCTCTCGCCCCAGAGGGAGAGACTGCCGCCTGAGGCTTATTTCGGCTAAGGCGGTTGTGGATCTGTAGAGGATTGCTCGGAGGCTCTCTACGTGTTCCTCTGACTAGCAGATAACACAGAGCAGGCAAGGGGTAGGCTGGTTTTCCGAGCGACCAATAGAACCCTCCGACGCGGTGCCGCGATGCTCGGTGACGCTTTTTGTTCTTTTTTTATAGCACTTGGTAGCAGACAAGCACACGGCCCACCTGATGGAAGTGGTTACCTGTAGCCTATGGACGTGTGCAACACCGGGAGAGTCACACTCGTGCTGCCAACTCTGTAAGAACAGAGAGTTTCTGTGTCGTCAGTGCAGAAAACTAAGCAGGACAAGCCTTTGGTTTTTCCGCTGACAGCACAAAAACTCTCCAGTGAGCTCTGGCTACCTTACTTTGCTGGTTAGCTTTAAATGGCTAGCAATTGGGATTGTCGCTTGGATGAGGATGTTTAAATATATTTTTCAAAAACTATTACCTACCTAATTTTGCTAAGTTCCTCAACTACAAAATAATACATCGTACCTACGTTTTTACAATGCATCGAGGTTACCATAAAAGAAAAAAAAAGCAATTATTTATTTCCGTGGAGTTGTGCAAGTTTTTCTGATGGCTATTAATCTTTACCATATCTTTACACGTCTCTGTACATTTTATAATTTGTAAACTAATCTAATCAAGGCCGGTAATTTATAAGCAGGTACGTAATAATTGCTTCGCCTTCAATCAATAATTTTAGCTAATATGACCAATATGAAACGTTACAAATATCATTCAGCCATTAGTCGAAAGTCAACCACCACAATCATATTGAAAAAACAGCTTCCAAAAATATTTTATTTAGAGCACTTAACTAATCAATGCTAGGTACTACTCGTAAATAAAAATGTTGAAGCACTTTATGCTAACTTTTCCTGTAAATCACAATCGGGGAAAGGCCAACATCCAAAACGGGACAAACGCGCGACCATCAGTCCCTTCCTAGGGGGAATACTCTCCCCAACTGAGCTCGTTACGTATGTACAAAAAAAAATTGCTTTTTATGTGCCTGTGCCTACTATACCTTGGGACACGTATCTTGGACCTAAATCGCGACAACCGAGGCCCTGGCGCGAGTTGATTATTTTGTAATAATCTATGCTTGGTGAATTTGAGCTCGTCCACTGATGTAAGTAGCACATTTTAGATCCAAGATATACCTATGTCCCGAGCATTACTTATCGCAGCATCTATGCTTCACGGTGCTACAGGTTATAGTAAACTAAGTATTTTAAACTAAGATATATAAAAAAACAATTGCTTTTTATGTGCCTGTGCTGTGGTGCCTAGTGCCTACTACCAGTCGCGTAAGTTATTGAACGTGAGCGCATTGAGGGGCAACCAAGTGGGACCAAGCCAGTGGGCTCTTATGCGTTTAATTTTAAAAATATTACCTAATTGAAGATCTTCAAGAACCAAGCGGTCGGTCGCCTCATTTTTGCTGCACCGTAAAGACCTAAAATTCTCCTTATAGTCTTGGAGGTCTGTAATGGTGCCCTTATTCCTGAGACTTTCCTATTAGTTTAAGGCGAAGTGACCATTAATTGCCCTTTTTTATTTAATGATAAATTCAAATTACAATAATTAAAAATCATAATATAATACTACTAAAATATAATAGGTATACCTATATGCTTAGGTAAATTTAAAAAAATTGTTGCATGTGAGTTCAGTATTCTCTAAAAACGTAGTTGGGTACAGTCAGCGAAAAAAAATAGGTACATGAACTACGAATAATTGTTTATTAATTGAAAATAGTCGAAACTATTTACTGCAACTGCAGCAGTGTCTGCGATAGGCAAATTGATTGATTGCCCATATTTTTATCAAAAGTTTTAGATCCCAGGATTGCAATGTATCAAGTAACTTTAAATGCTGATAATAAGTGAAATTAATTAGTGAAGATAATGATGGAATGTCGTCATCGTTTTACGAGACTGGCTTGACGTCTGTGGCTAGGCTGTAACTGTCGCGTGTCGCTTATTTATTAATTATCTAATTCTTCATTCGACCTTGACGTTAAGACCTATATTTGGGATTTTATTTAATCTTACTAAATATGTACTTATTAGTAGTATATTAATACTTTTGAAGATAATTGTACGGAGGCTAGATCCCCCAGTCAAACCATATATGTACTCGGTTTTGGGGTCAAAGAATGTATCAATAAATAAAAAAATAAAAAAATAGTCTATAGGTTACCTACTTAAAGAGATGTTTGTTCGGATCTTCTACACGGAATCCTGGAATCCTGGAAACGGATCTTGTACCCTGGAAAACGGTGAAAAATACTTCTTTCCCAAGGTGGCAGCAGGAGAGACATTGGAGCGAACTCTGAGAGAAGCGGGAACAACCCTTTTATGGTTCAGTCGGCCTGCAGCTTTAGTCTTTTATAGGTAGCCAAACTTCCATTACATAACTTATCTAATTACATATTACTATTCAGCCAAGTTATTTACAGCCAAATAAAGGAGGAGGAGTAAGTGGACCCCGGATCCCGGGCTACGAGGTGAAAGCCTCGGATGAAACCGAAACAACCTTAGGATGAAAATTGATAATAACTTTTTTATTTATTCAATTAAAAAATAAAAGTGATTCCACAAGCGCTTTTGATCCAGTTCCAATGACCCACTGGAATTTATTCGAGTGAAAATATTATCCAGCTAGTAGATCGGTTAGCCGTTCTTATGCCGCATGATTGAGTGACATTCATCCATCTCTCTCTCCATCCATTCATTCAAACTTTTGCATTTATAAAAGTTGTTGCGGTCCTTTGTTTAAATTTGTTATCATCAACTTTTGTTGCTGTCTGTACTTGAAATTTTGGGGAAGAAATTATTTATTGACAATTTTATTTAAGTATATTTACCCTTTAACTTCTCTTCACCCCGTTTTATCGGTTTTATAGATTCATAAATAAGTAGGTAAGTAGGAAGGTATAGGTACCTACCTACCTACTTATTTACAAATCCAATATTATACAACTATTTGTTCGTTGATAAGTAATATATTTACGATTTTACAAGTATCGAGTATAGCTGATAATTATATATAAGCCATAAATAGTTACTGAAACCAATACTCTACACTAAAACTATTTGCTTGGTATTTATCGACGAAACGGTATTGATTACAAACCGCATATCATTAAATTTTAATATCAATAACTTATGTAGTTTGGGAACAGAATAAGCGTTATTTTATTATTACATAAAATAACAATTTTATGACTAGTTCTAACAAAATTGCACTTATGTTTATACATAGATGAAGCAAACATAATATTGAAATCAAATAAGTTATGTTCACTAAGTATACCTATATTTATGCAGGCTTTTGTCTACACAAAAAGAACACTTGTTTACTGCAAAGGCGGTTCTCCACGGTGCGTGATTTTGCAGGATAATTACACACGATATACACTCACAGACAGCCCCGGCCACAAACTGCCTTTCCGAAGACCAAAAGTGCGTATTCGGCTGCGCACTGCTACGGACGTGTCTTCTACGCCTATACCACAGCTTCTAGCTTCTACAGACGACTAATCCCTGCACGATGCGTAGTCGGTGCGGGCTGAGCCGCAGAAGCAGATATCATGGAATAGTACCACATGCCCGCTATCGCAAAGCTTCCAGTACAAAAACAAGAAAAACTTCGTTTTCCCTGACTGCGTGACATAAAGGAGGGTTGTGTTCGGCATTTTCGGTAAGGATTAGGCAATAAATAAATATCGCGATATTTGTAATCCTGACAATATTTATTCATGTGCAAACGCATTAGTTAAATAGATTTTATGAGAATAAAACCTGCGCCAGCTCCTCATCTCATCCGTATCTGCGTGGGAAATGCCGAACCGGTACTCATGGCGACTCTAGGGGTGGTATTTCTCTCGCTCGGGACATTGCTCACAGGCAATGGCACGGAGAGGAGCGCGAGTGCGTGGGCTGCCACCACCTCCTTCGGCAAGCAAATAGTTAATGTTCGAGAATAAATTCATTTTAACAAAAAAGTTTAACCGACTTCAAGAAACGAAAAAGAGGCACTGAAAAGCGAAAAATAACTTAATTTACAGACTTACTGATTTATTAGAAGTCGGTGCTTAGCCCAAGAAGCCATATTTCAATTGATTGCATCATATAATAGTAGTTCAGACACAACAAACAAAGTTGGCTGGCACCGACTTCTAATAAATCAGTAAGTCTGTAAATTAAGTTATTTTTCGCTTTTCAGTGCCTCGTTTTCGTTTCTTGAAGTCGGTTAAACTTTTTTGTTAAAATGAATTTATTTCTCTCTTTTCAGTGAGTTTGTACAGTCTCACGACTTTACATCGCATGTATAGTGACCTGACTGTACATGCGCTGCTGACGCTGCACTACAGACCGGCCACGCTAATAGTACATTATGGTACAAGTAGTGAGCAACGTTGGTGATTACCGCCGAGGCGCCATTGAGACCCGAGCCGCCAGGCGAGGGTCTTAAGACAGCCGAGGACGGTAATCATCATGCTCACACGTGCCATACGACGTTTTACAACACACTTGCGAATAAAATAATTTCTACAAATACTAAATAAACAATACTACAAATTAATTCGTTTTCCTATGCGCGCGCATTTAACAATGGCGGTCGACCATATTTAAAAAAAAAAAGAGGTTTGAATTTAACTTTTTTTTACTCTGTTTTTTTTTCTGTACTTACTTAGAGAAAAAAAAAAGTTAAATTTAAGTGAAAATTTTGTTTATTTCACAAGTATTACAAGTTGAAATTATTTATTTAAATACGAAAATGCATCAAATGGCCATACAATAGGCGTATTAATTTATTCGTACTATTAAACACGTTATTTTTTGTATCAAAACTTTTTTAAGAACATAGACAATTATAGACACTTCCTATAAAGTTTTAAAAAGATTCTATTACTCACTTTTGTGAATAATAGCAATGAAAAAGTCACAGTTTTATAATAGGTGTCATTCCGTGCTTAATTGCGGTAAAATAATATCACTTTTATGAGCAGGTGTGTTGTAAAAAATATTATTAAAGCATTATTCAAAAAGAATTTTTAAAATCAATGCATATTATACACCGGAAATATAGCTGAATATTCTGAACACTTCTGCGTACCCGTTCAAAGGACCCAGGCGTGATGTTATGATGTGTAATGGCAGAAACATTGCAATAATATGCCATTGTAGCAATCGCGGCTGATTTCCTGGTACTTTTTGAAGAGTTCCTTGGTCTAATCTCGGAAACCCATCATCAGATCTTTACGAAATTTAAATGGGACCACTTCGGAATAATCTATTTACGAACAGAAAAATAATTTTCAAAATCCGTCAAGAATTGGCTTCACAATCGCGTAACAAACATACAAAAAAAAAATTGGATACGAATTGAGAACCTCCTTTTTTGAAGTCGGTTAAAAAGGGCCGAAGGCCAAATGAGACTCAGGTCTGTCCCGTCCCACATAGTCCGCAATGATACACCAATCAGTATGTACCATAAGGTATGTAGTCCTACTGCAGTTCTCTTATGAACTAAAAACAAAATGTAGATATATGCAGGTATGCAGCACTTATCAAACCCGATAGGTGGCAACTGACGACGACACACGCCGCACGCGTGCTCAGTTGCATGTTGGCATAGGTTAGGAAGCCGTTGGCAACAAACCCGCATGCCTATGTTGCTTTGAACTGAACTCATTTATTATTATACTAAAGCATGGGAGTAGCTAGGCGAGGCGAGGGGGTGCGACCGAACCGGTACACCCCTGCTGACACCGGCTTGCCTCTCGGGTTTGGGGTGTGCCAGACGGCAGTCGCTTCAGTAAAAGCTAGGACAAGTCATACTAAGAGGAGAGAGCGTAGGAGAGATCTCATACAGTGTTTGTCAGTAGGTAACAAAGAACATGTACCAATCAATTATAGTCACGCTTAGTCACGTTTAAGGAACAAGTGACCAGTGACTATAAATTATAATGAAATATTATGTCTTTAGTGAATTATTTTTATTTATTGTTGTTTTTCTAACATCTTATTGTTCATCTACTTATGAGTAAAACATTTTTTGCACCCTGGGCAACAGAAATGGCATGGAACGCTTCTCATGCAGGGGAGAAGCAAGGAAGGCAGGTTATAGAACTACTGCTGCGGCGCGGCGTCTTCCGGATAATTAGCTCTCCTAAGTTTATTTCAAACAGCTCAAAAACTAATTTTCAATACAGACATAATTATATGAGTTGAGCAATTTGAGCATAGTCTGCGAGTTGAGTTATAATAGTACATTATGGTACAAATGAGCAAAGTTGATGATTACCGCCGAGGCGCCATTGAGACCTGAGCCGCCAGGCGAGGGTCGAGGACGGTAATCATCATACTCACGCGTGCCATACGACGTTTTACAACACACTTGCGAATAAAATAATACTACAAATACTAAATATACAAATTAATTCGTTGTTTTTCTGTACTTAGAGGAAAAAAAAAGTTAAATTTGAGTGATAATTTGGTTCATTAAACAAGTAGTACAAGTATTATTTATTTGAATACGAAAATGCATCAAATGAACATACAATAGGCATATTAATTTATTCGTACTATTAAACACGATCTTAACCTATAAAATTAAAAAAAAAAAGAATCTATAACTCACTTGTGAATAATAGCAATGAAAAAGTCACAGTTTGATAATAGGTGTCATTACGTGCCTATTTGCGGTGAAATAATATCACTTTTATGAGCAGGTGTGTTGTAAATAATCTTATTAAAGTGCTTGTCTGCCATATAGGTATATGGTATAAAATTTTTTTTTAAATATACTCGTGAATAAAGTATTATTAAATAAAAAATAATTCTTATAATTTTTGTCTGTCAGTCTGTTTGTTGCGGGTTGCGTTGGTTGCGTTGCGGGCTTGCGGGTTATCTCTGAAGTGCCTGAGACGATTTTGTAAAGTCTTTACTGCAGATACTTATGATTTTAGGCGTAATTTACGCAACTTTTATTCATAAAAACTATTAGGACTCCGCATAAAAAAAAACCTCAGATTTAAGTCCATGCGGACGAAGTCACGGCCACACCTAATGTACATACCTACATAACGTAACCTTATGAATATTTATATGTATTTTATGTGCTATATTATACAGTGCAGTCAGTGGTTCCTTAATACCACTGGCGTAGCTATGGGTGGGCAAGGTGGTGCGGTGCACCAGGGCCCCCAGGCTCAGGGGGCCCCAAGCTCAGGTGCCCCTCGAGCCTGAACTAGCAAATTTCATAATGAACTACCAAAAAAGTCATACTTTTGTAATGCGAAAATAACACAACACTAATCAGTGCAACTAATTAGTTGGAAATTTTATGCAGTATTGTCTCGTTGAAAGATTCGCCAATTGCACTCACATTTGCAGCTAGCTTGGGGGCCCCCTGTGCCCTCCAAGCTTAATGTCTAGAGAATTATTCTAGCAGTCATAATAGGTACAATATTTTACTTATAGTCAATTGATTGTAATAATATTATAATAGTAATACGAGTTTTAGTATCTACTTTTTTTTTAAGCTATTGCATAGCTTCTATCGCGGGCCTTGAGCGTGGAGACCGAATCCAGAAATTCCGTAACGAAAAAACCTAAGCTGACACTCCGAGCTCGCACGAATCAAGCCGTGAATCAAGGCTTGATTCGTGCGAGCTCAGAGTGGGGGGATAAATGCATAAGTCGATAAAAAATGCTATGCAATAGCTTTACCGCGGCAGTCCCCGAGTGCCACACGTCTTTTTTTGTTAGAGAATCGCTGGTCTTCTAACTGAAGCTTCAGCCACCCCACCTATCTAATCGAACTTTGCCGGTACTAGAATAGTGAACTCTCCCGTACCACAGAAGGACGGTGGAGATCACGGAACGATCTCCTTCGACTAACCGTCTTTCTAGCAGAAGCAGACCTAGTAAGGTGGCGCGTGAGGTGCTTGGACGAAATTTGAGACGCGTGCACCCTGGGTAACGGAGACAGCAGCGCCTGTCTCAAGATGGCATAGACGCTGCGGCCTAAGGCCAACTATGAACTTTTCACGGTCCACGTGTAACTCTGATTAGCAACTGTCGCAGTGGAAAGCAAGTAAGGGGGTGGGATGGTTCTGGGCCATATGGAGATATCGTGGTTCCCATATTTGAGAGGGCCCATCTTAAAGTCGTATATGTCCCGGGGTCTGTCGAGGTGCCATGGAATTTTCTTAATGGTCCCGCTTACAGCCCGGCGATTGAGACCCGAGATCCCATGCAGTTGAAGTTGGTTCGATTCCGGCCTAAACACCTTCACCGGATGTTTATGTCGCATTTTCCTGATTGCATCCGTGGCCAAGATGACCTCGTCGCTCAGGGTCCGCCTTCCGGCTCTTCCTCCTCCACTTCGCACGATCTTGGGAGTCCATGGTAGTGAGACAATGGGCACGCATGTCACTCTCCACGATGTCAAGCGAGGACTTCTTGGGCCTACCCCTTTTACCTGGACCCGGCGGGAGCGCCATTGCCATGCATTTGTTACCCACGTAGCCTGGCGGTTGTCGCAAGACGTGGCCGCACCAGCGAAGACGGCTCTCTTGCATTTTATCCACCATGTCACGGACATAAGGGCTGAAGCGGATGCGAGAGTTCGTCACGCGATCTTTACGCGTGACGCCGAATATCCTCCGCAGCATTTTCATCTCCGTGACACGAAGCTCTTGCTTGTGTCACTCTAGCAGCGGCCACGCCTCACAACCATGTTAGAGGACAGGCCTAATGACCTGCCCCTTCAACCTGACTGGCATTTTAGAATCACACGTGACGCCAGTCATTTCTCGCCACTTGGTCCACGCGGCAGCAATCCATGCCCTGACGTCGCAGTCGATTTCACCAGTCACGTGAAGTACAGATTCCAGGTACTTAGCCTAGGTGATCATCGCCTATGTGAACGTGTGTGTGATCTGTGGAGTTTAACGCTAAGTATTCACAAAAATAAATGGAAATTTACATCTACATGAAGGAGGATTGCTGTACATTCACATGTCCCTCTGACAAGCAAAGGGCACGATGGAGAGCAGGCGAGGAGCGGACCGGTTACCGAGCGCAGGTGTGGGGGTTTCATGTGCGGCCGCCTGTCATCCTTTCACCCCCACTGGCGCCGCGGTTCGATGTTCGTTTTCAGAGTCCTATGGGTACACCGTGCTTCTCACACCCAAGGAGGCCATTTTAAAACCGTAGATGGCCCGGAATCAGCCGGGGTGCCAGTGATTTGCTCTCGGTAACCTTACACTCCGGCAGCTTTTGTATCTGAAGATCCGAGATGGCGTGTGGTTTTAATCGGCCCGAGTCCGACATAACTACTTCCGATGGCCGACGACGGGGGTGGTATCTGAGGTGATTTCCGCACGAAAAAGAGGGAGAGAGGAGGGATTTCATCCCCAACAGCACGTTAGCGACCGGTAGGGGATATGCCCACCACAGCGTTTACTTCGGTAAGGCGACGTACCACGCCCGAGGGAATTTTCGGAAACAAAAAAAAATAGGGGGGCCCCTGTTTCTTTTTGCACCAGGGCCCTTGATCATCTAGCTACGCCACTGCTTAATACCCATTATCCACATCCAAGTCATCGCCCTCACCACTGGCCTTGACGGGAAATGTTCACTTTATGCCGGTTGTACACGTTGGGCCAATGTGCCGCACAGGCCGCACTATACATATTTATATAATTAAACTATTTTGCCGCAACCGCAAGGTTACGTCGCGCGTCGTTAACAAGTGTCTGACCGTATTCCTTCCACCGGGTCCGGGTAGGAATCAAAAATTCAAGAAATATTTTTTATTTTTTATTTATTGAACTTTATGCACAAATACATAGGCGGACTTAATGCCGTAGGCATTTGCTACCAGCTTGTCATTATTATGTAATCTTCTTAATAGCCCAGACTGCGATGTGTAAGCTTTTCGGAAGCAAAGCAACTGGGAAAATGACGAGTAAACCTCAATATATTATGCTAGAATGATGTATTTGAATTTGAATTTCATGATGATGTGACTAAAGAATTCGTTGTCAGAACGTAGGACTACTGCCATTGCCGTAAAATCGTTGGGGGAATGTGTACAGCCGGCTTTATTAGAACATTAGGAGCGACGTCGACGTAGGAACCACATGTATACGTGAAGTTTAATAATAATATATATCTCAACTCAAGAACATATTGCGTGACGTGACGTGTATTATGCTCACAGAATAATACATCGAAACAAAATAGTCGAAACTCGAAACACTTAATTCTTAATTGTACCTATTACAGTCGTATTCAGTTACCCACGAGTGTTGGTTGATAGGTTGATGGTGTCGAGGAGTGAAGATTTTTTTCGGAAGAGTAATTACTAGTAATAACAGAAAATTAGTATTCCCTTCAACTAAGTTAATTTGCTTCTGTTAGGAGTGGATTAACGGCAGTACAGACGTAAATCTAGTGCTATGGTCAGTATTCGAAGCCGAGACCTCTTGATCGTAAGGTTCTTAACCAATAAGTTTCCGAGAACGCTGTGTGAGATAGATATTTTATTATATAAGAGGCTTTCGAGGGAGATTTAAACCTTCTGTCTTTTCGAATACGTCGCCCATGTATGCCTCTCCTACTCTCTCGTTATTCTATTCTACAAAACGCCGGCCCACGAATTGCCACTTGTCTAATGGGTCCATTACACGCTAGGTTTTGCCATGGTTTAACCATCAATCACGCCGTGATGGACCAATAACATAACGTCTAATAACCGATTGACCAATAATATTCATGATTGACGGCATGATGCATGACGCTTGCATGAGCGTGTATTGGACCCCTAAGGGAGCTATGAGTGTGACTCAAGTAGAAAAAAGACTTAGGTACCTACAATAAAAAGATGATAAAATATACCTACCTACAATTACACTTGAAAATATTTAAGAGATACGATTTGACAGATGTCTGGATTCATGGTAGGTAACTAGGCACTATTGAAAGGATACATAAAACTGTTATAAATTAAGTTAAACCATTTCTAAATACGTAATAACTTATAATAGTAAGTATAAAAAATATGGTGTGACATAAATATTTCACTTTAAATTACTACAAATATTTTAAGAATTGCTACAAATAATTTAAAATAAGACGTGATTCTTCATTTTTCGAAATCTCGTGTGACAGCTACGTCATATCGTTCTTATTTTTTCATTTGAGTGTTGCGGCTGTGTTCTCTATGGTTGTTACATTTTAATCGTATGGAGTTTATGTCAACTCGTTACGTTTATGGTCGGCGTTGCCAGAATGTAACTTTTGTAATATTATGTATTTCTTTTTACCCTCTTATGTTTCTTCTAAGTAATACAAATGAAAATATTGCTTAGATTTTTCTTTTATCGTATCGCTTACTAGAGACAACGAATTTTTTTTATTTTTTTTTCTGATACTGAAATCGAAAGTAGCTCAGACAGTGAATATATAAAAATTATAAATACCCATTTCGTATTTTCATTTACCCTGCTTTATTAACATTATATATCCTGAACCTAATATCAATACTAGATAAATATTAAATTGATTGTAAAAATGCACCTCTTAGATTATTTTGCCTACCAGCATCATCATGCGCATGGAGACGTATTTTCCTAATTGCATCTGAGGCCAAAGCTTGCCAAAGCTATAATTTTTAGGTTTTTAGGTTTCCCGTAGGAGCCGCGTGGTTCCCGGCAGAGTAGAACTTGGGCCTCCCCATCTCTTCCTATGCGGTGTCGTACCAGGCGACTAAGGGATAGGGCTGTTTATCACCAGACAGTTATATAGGTACAGCCACAACTTAGCCTCAGATGCATACCTCGAGTCAACAATAGTGCCAGGAATATGGCAATAGGCTCACCCCCTATTACGTGGGACCGAATAACTACAAATGCCTATTTATCTATTATTTTTAACCTATTTATCTATTTTTTTTTGTATGTTTGTTATGCGATTGTGAAGCCAATTCTAGACGGATTTTGAAAATTCTTTTTTTGTTCGTAAGTAGATTATTTCGAAATGGTCCCATTTAAATTTTGTAAAGATCTGATGATGGGTTTCCGAGATTAGACCAAGGAACTCTTCAAAAAGTACCAGGAAATCAGCCGCGATTGCTGCAATCGCATATTATTGCAATGTTTTCATTAAGCCTAACACATATAGGTACTAATCCAAATATCAATACTAGATATATTACATGATTAATCAGTGTTGCCAGGTCCAGATAGTCTAGTGTAAATGTAAACAAGATAGCCTAAAAAGTTACTTAACAGGGAAAAAGTAACGTTGTTTTATGGTATGGAAATCTTGTCGGATAATTATTATATTGCGCGGTTATGATGAATAGTTTTATTTATTTACAATGTTACAAAAGTTACATTTTGGCAGCTATGCGATTAATCTTTTGTTACTTGAATCGATTATTCTGACAATTGATTTAAGAAGCTCCATCCCTAGACTATAAACGTCAAATCGTATCTTTTAAATATTTTCAACTGTAGTAGGATTTTGTTGTCATCTTGTCATTGATATTAAACGGAATTTCTTGATATCTAATTTTATTTAGCTATGCTTTAGAACAGAACTAACTAGCAAAGATAAGAGAAAAATGTTTGAACCATTGAATTATTATCGTTCTGTAATATTATGTAGGTAGGCGTGTAGACATAAATTATGATGTTTACTCAAAGACTTGGTTGGACGTACCTACTTCGGTAGCTTTAATTTGTTATGAAGCAGTAGGTATAGGTAACGAGTATTCTTATAGAAAAAAAAAATGAATTGTAATTTGACATAATGAGCAGTTTTCCAGTAGGTATTTATAGGGTTCCTAAAGACGCGCTAGATGGCGCAGCCGGCACTTTTGGTAAGAAGAGTGTGGTGTCACATCTAGTGTTCCCTAATTTATGGAAAAAATGTTCTTCGGTTTTGTAATGATTTACTTTACTTAAATATTCTGTCATTTTTTCTGATAGGTACAATTATTTTAAATATACTTAATATTATTATTTTAAATTTACAGACAGTAACGCGAAAAGAATTAAGCGTTTTATTATATTTTATCTATTATAATATGGGTAAATGAAATTAAACTTTTGCAACATCGCATATTCGTGAAAAATTACCACCTTTATTACCACAAACAAACCACAGAGTACATTAAAATTACCAAAAGCTATGCTAGCGCCATCTCCTGATGACTTAAAAACCAACTGATTGTTATACCTACTGGAAAACTGCTCATTGCCATTGACTTTTTTTTAACTATAAGTAAGTAATCTAATCAGTGACAGTAACCACACAATCACACAGGCTAGGCCTCACCTCAAGAAGTTGATGAGTTAGACGGCAGTCGCTTTCATAAAAGAAATTATACTTAAATGAATTCAGTCGAAACTGTCGAAAGATTGGGAAAGTGGACCCCGGATTCTAAAGTACAAGCTTTTGATGCAACCCTCAAATCTTCGATGTACCTACAATTAGTTACCTATATACCTATAGAGATTTCATGTTTTTATTTTTTTATAAAAGGTTTTACAGATGGTCGTTAACTCAGAATGTGTTTAGTTACTTTTGAGGGACACTGTACATAAAAAAGGGCAACGTATTAGGGTCATACATAGGTGTCATAAGTCATAACCTCTTACCACAGAGTAACAAAAGTAATACATCATTATTACTGTATTTGCTGAGTAACGATCTTCGACGCAGTTGTGTAAACTTCTACAAAGTCTATAATTTTTTGTTTTCACAAGTTGTTACCCATAATTTGGATTTATAATACTCAATATTAAACTCATTACGTGTCCCTTCCGCGTCTTTTTAGATGTTTACAATTAAATTTAATTATGTTTTTTCTCCAATTCCCAACACTGACCTCAGCTTAACACCTCAAGGTACATATCAGCTTGGAAATTGAATTAACCTCGTATTTAGGTAGAAAAACTCTAGTCGTGTGAATGCTTACAACACACAAATTATCCAAATTAATTTTAATTAATTCAAACTATATTTACTTATAAGTTTTGTCCCTTACCCTTGTGGAATTTTTTATAGTTAAATCAAGAAAATTCCTGTCCTCGTTCAAACATGTACTTAATAGGGATGAAAGTAATGTCATAAGGAAGGCATTAAACTATGGAAGTGGATGGTTACAAAGGGAGAGGAAAACCTAAGAGGACTGGACTGTGTTATCGATAGTTATGGACAGGAGAGATGACTGCAAAGTTCTCAAACGCGCGGTATCCTAAATACTAAATTATTCTGCCCATCCAGCTACCCGAGGGACGTCTTTCTGTGTGGAAATTTGTCTAATTAATTTAATACGTGATGATTACGTAACAAGTCATATACCGGCACTTTTCAAGGTTATTGAATAATGTTTGACTTACAGAAACATTTGTAAGATTATTTTTGATACTTCAAGCAAAAACAAACAAATAATTATCTCGATCTTGAAATATCCTACTCACCTACCTCCTTTTCTTGTTATGAACATTTTCGTCTTTTCAATAATAACTCATTTTTGTACAGCTGTTGCCCTCGACTTCACCCGCGTGTACCTAATTTATACCAAAGTGGCAGTGGGCGATGGGGCGTGGTTCAAAACGTGTCCTAAGGTGGACACCGCTGATCGGCAAACGGAAGATAGCACTAAGAGTACTAGTACTACCTACAACCGGACGTCAAACTAACCCTGAAAAGAATAACTACATCAAAGCCTTATCCATCAATGGGCATGTGTACTAGCCTGCTGGTGAGTTTGGCTTGGCCATAAAACTCTTGGGTAGTACGCGACATATGGTCCTTCGAGCCGGATCATGATCGAAATGGTACCTACTAATGTAATTGAATTATGAAATAGCGCGATTCGTAAACTGCTGACTACACGTAACGTGACTGTACGATGCTTGTGTTGATTATTGCATCGCACATACACCCTTTATTTATTTATGATTAATTTATTCATTTATCAAAGAAAATACCCCCTCGTATTCGTTTACCTTTTATGTGACTTTCTAATAAATTACAACGGAATTATTCAAATGTTTCGTTATTCAATTTCACTAACATGTAGTACGGTATCAATCCGAATCTAAACGAGCGACTGGACGAATAATTTACCAGAGGAACAATAAGGGTTGCGACCTCACAGTTAAATGAACACATGCCGCATTTATTAACTTTGTTCCTACGGCTACGGTCAATAACATATTATAAAATTCAGTATTTCCTTAAAAATACTTTTTCATTCTACTGCAACTCTACCTACCATACCATGACGTGTTAATGCGTTCGTGAATTGTGTTTTATTTCGTTTGCAAATAAAATGATTTTCTTCATATTATATAGTTCGTCATAATAACTGTAAAACGTAATATAAAACAGAGTAGATGTATTATAGGTGTGTGTATGGAGCAGTTCTATGCAACGGCTCTATTTGCCCATACCGACCACAGATTACCTGCGGGGCCACGAAATATGAATGCGATTTACAGTTTTTGTCAAACGGTTTGAAACGGAATTTGAAAAAAGAAACATTAAAAACTATAGCCCTAATGTCAAATGTGTGGTCACGAAGCTGCAAAGAACTCTGCTTTTCGTAACAATGACAAGCTTTTGGTCGTGAAGTTTTGTATTTACTTATCAGTGCAGTTTTAGGCAGTAAGCAAGAGGGATAGGATAGACGGTAGGTACCATGACTTCGTTCTGTATACTCACGTGCATCTCCAGTGTTAGTTATAAGCTCATTGGTCAAGTAGACTACCTACTAACCAATAACACTCATAACATAACACAAAAATTGCTGAACGTCGCTCAATCAACGCTCATTTATGAAAGTAACCACTGAAGTAACTAATTTTTTGATCAGTTTGATCATTCATCTTCATTGGGCTTGTCAGCTTGTGGTAACGTGGATTTTTTTCAGTTCTGAGGTAGATGCCAAGATCCGTGTTATGCCTTATTCGTAATTAACTGTTATAACCTTGAAGATAATATTTATTTTACGTCCTTATATTTTCTCTAGTCATTGATGATGAGTAATAAGACCGGTTGTTTTGACTGAAACTAGGGTAGTATCTTATTTAGATTAAATATTACTTACAAATCGATATAGTGACTAAACAGGTAGGTACAAGCAGATAAGTATTTATAGCACTTTACTTTTGTAAACGTGATTACAATATACGCGAGTTGATAACGCATTGATAGTAGGGCGCAACGACCCGGATTTATATAAGAAATAAATTTATACATAATATTGTAAGTAGGTACGTAGGTACTGAACCATTTATCTGTGATTTCGTGCCAGACCTACTCTCTTAATTAATCTGTCTAGACATCAAGATGTATATAAATCAATGCATGTAATTATTTATTGTTAATCATAATTCATAACATTGATATACCTAAATAACATAACACAGTAGTCCGGTCAACCAAACTACTCACCGGACTACTGCTACACAAAAGTAGCAACAGTTCGATTCCGTTTGACAACCGGACTACTGCTACTGAAAAGTTGCAGTAGTCTGATCAACCGGACTAGCAATCGGACTACTGAGACTAGAGGTCCAAACATCATCGACTGAAACTTCACTTACAGCAGGCACATGCTGTAACAAACATCTCGAATGATCGAAGTGAGCTCGATAGCTGAACAATCAAGATCAACGTTAAAAGAAGAAGATAATGATGTAGGTACTACTACCTACCGGGCCTTCAGGCAAAGTGATATTCTATTAGCGATAACAGTGTTAGTCTCTCTAGAAGTAGCTAGTAGTCTGTAGTGTATGTAAATTGGAAAAGTTTTTATTCAAAACATAATTTTAATTGTAATTAATGTTCTGTAGGCACATGCTGTAACTTGCATCTCGAATGATCGAAGTGAGCTCGATAGCTGAATCCGCGGTGATTGGTCAATTTCGCGAAATTGACCAATCACCGCGGATTCAGCTATCGAGCTTCTAGAGAGACTAACACTGTTATCGCTAATAGAATATCACTTTGCCTGAAGGCCCGGTAGGTAGTAGTACCTACATCATTATCTTCTTCTTTTAACGTTGATCTTGATTGTACGAGAAACCGGAGGAAAATGTTGTTGTAGGTACGAGTACGACACTTTGTATGTTGTATCTGTTGTGAGTTATCACACGGTCACCATCCTTCCGTTTTGAGCGGAAGGATGGAGAGATGGAGACCAACATTGAACTCATGATCATTGTGACATTCATGATGACCTAACCTAACCTAACCGATATTTATATTTAAAAAAATCTGATAATATGTGGATGGAACGCCAGGTTTACCTTCCTTTGGGGCCAAGCCAACCTCACCTGTTATAAGTACACCTGCTGAGTTATGGACAATACTCTGCTGTAGATTTTCCTCTTAGGTGGAGAAGTCAGACGGCATTCGCTCCCATAAAAACCGTAATAAGTCAAACCAAAAGGCGAAGGACTAAGCGCACCCCGGGCTCCGAAGTGAAAGCCACGGATGCAAACGGGAGCAACGCTAAGATCATGATGATTATGAACGTAGTTGAACCATTTTGAGACATAATATTCTTTTTAATTTTTGATGGGTCAAAATTTATGAAAATATGTCTCAAAACCTGTGAATTCATTTTGCCAGCTGTGACGGATATCTTTGAATGATTTGCAGATCGAGCTGGCATTTTCATTCACACGCACTAGTTAGTTTCCTTGTTGCACTCTAGGCGACGGCTACGGCTAGTCGTGGGCCATCATGGGCTATTGTGTACAGCAGCCATTATGTAGCGTCTCCCCCAAAAATAAAAAAAAATAAAGCAGTTTGTTCACACGATTTCGGTTCACTAAGGTGACTTCTAAATTATGGTAAAAACTGAGTAGGTACTAAACAACTAACCGTAATAAAACTTAACGCCCATGTAAATTTTGACTGACTATGTAAAAACAGGACATTTTCAATTCAATTCCTTTTTCATGTTGTGTTAGTTTTTGTCATCAAGTCTGTATTAGCATAATAGGTATGCAGAATGAATGTGTGAATATAATTTAATCTTATTCTAATCTTATTTTAATCTAAATCATCTTAAAAGCGGTTATCCCGGTTATGATGAAAATGTGCTTTGGAACCTGCGGGTCTAAAATGACTACATCGATCGATTCCACTAATTACGAGTAACTTTATGAATTTCCAGTAGATCTCAATAATTCTTATAAAATTCGTAAAATGGTCACTCATAATATGAGCAGAATCGTAACAATTAATTTACTAAGCCGACTAGTATTCGTGCGAATAAATTATCATTCTATCATTCATTCTAATTTTGTGTAAATAACGCCGTACGATTATATATATACATATTATATTATATTATATACATATTATATTATGACGATTCCAAAAGCGACCTTTTTAGACCTTCTGATCTGCTCTCCTAGGCTTTCTCGTCCTGGATATAGCTTATCTTGGTTTTTATTGGAGCGACTGTAAACCCCGAGAGGAATGCCTTTATCAGAGCCTCGCCAGCAGATGCAACAGCACCTGCTGGCTGACGAGGCCCGCAGACTGTATTGCGTTGCAATCTCTGAAAAATAGATGCAAACAGACAGCCTATTTTATAATAACACTAATAAGTAGGTAAGTAGGTACTAACCACCAGAAAAATAATCAGTATGACGTAGGTGCCTAATACAGGTTTTAAAAACTCTATGTAAATGATAATATACTTACACAATATTAGGTCGGTGTAATGTGTATATTCACATAGATTTTTTTAAACCTATTCTTTGTCGTGGCTCCTGGTGCAAAGACGTAGGGAGTGACATTGATTCTAGCAAGATAATTTATTTTTAATCGACTTCCAAACAAGGAGGAGGTTCACAATTCGGATGTTTATATTTTTTGGTTTTCCTCTATACCTACCTACGTAGGTAAATTAAAACGTATCAATTGTTTATGTTTGATATCGGTACAGTCAAAGATAAAATTTGCTCGATACTAAAATATTGTCTGTCTGTTTATTTGTGCTAATCTTCGAAGTGTCTGGGATGATTTTGTGAGGAATTTTCACTGCAGACAGCTGATGTTATAACTTAGGTACTTTTATTTTAGAAAATGTATGGTAGGGCAAAGACTAAATCCGAAGAATTAACTTAAGAAGAATAACTAGCACAGAATTGGAGAGTTTGGCGAGTAATAGATGTTTACTCTTCAATTCTATGATAAATAGAGTGAAATAAAGTTAAACACTCCGACTCAATCAGTAGATAAGGTTTAAAATCGTCTCTACAAAGTGATATTGCAGGTATCGTTATTATTACATTACGGCTTATGGGCAAAATACATTAAACAATACATCCTATTTATACTATGTTATGGGTCAGGCAAGAGTCTAAAGGACTAAGAGAAATTTTTCGTTGCTTCACGCAGTAGGAACCTCATCATAATATGTAATTCCTCTCCTGTACATTTGGTGTTAGGGCAACTCGAGTCAGGCGCGGATCCACTAGGGTGGGCAATATGGGCATGCCCACCACCTTAATAGACCTGTGACGTCACTTTTTTTATGGTTTATTGAAAAAAAAAACCAAAATGAATCATGAATCACGCGTGATTTGGAACACAGCGTATAGTGCAATAGACAATATACCAGCATTTGTTTACACTGTTACTATATCAGAAATTACACGCTATTATTGCGGCTTTTTTGTACACCTTTTTAAGGAGCACAGGTCTGAGGTGTACATTCAACCAATCAATCTGTTAGTATATTGCAGTCCACTGCTGGATATAGGCCTCTCCGAATATGCGCCACGTCTGCCAATCCTCCGTCTTCCACATCTAGTCTGTCCCAGCCACCTTTATCAGGTCGTCAGTCCATCTGCCTAAGGGGCATCGCACCTTTCGTTTTCCTTCTCGCGGTCTCCACCCTAGGATTCGTCTGCTCCAACGGCCATCAGTCCTTCGACAAATGTGGTCAGCCCACTGCCATTTCAACCTGCTTATTCTGCGGGCTATGTCGGTAACTTTGTTTCTATTTCGGATGACCTCGTTGCGAATTCTATCCTTCAAAGAAACTCTAAGGATACCTCGCTCCATAGCCCGCTGCGCGAATTCTAGGTCATGGACTAACCCTACCTTCAGTGGCCACGTTTAGGCACCGTAAGTCATAGCAGGCAGGACGCACTGGTCGAAAACCTTTGTTTTGAGGTATTGCGGTAGGGGGGAGGAGAAGACCCGACGTAGTTTACCTAATGCTGCCCACCCCAGTTGAATCCATATGGCTATTTCTTTCTCGAAGTTGTTTTACCGAGCTGGATACCGAGTTGTTCAAAAATATATCCCCTGGGGCAGGTCCCCAGGAGATATATTTTTGAACAACTCCGAGTGTCACCCCTTCGATGTTCCAGCGACTAAGCAAATAAGACGATGTCGTCGTCGAACCGAAGATGCGAGATGTGCTCACCGTGGATGTTGGTACCCCGCCAAAGTCCAATCCAGGGTCTTGAAGACGTCGTCCAATGCGTTGGTGAATAGTTTGGGAGATATAACATCTCTCTACCTCACTCCACGCTGGAGGCTAATGGGTATCTCGATGTATCGCCAATCTACACGACACCGCTGCAGGGCATCCAGCACTGCCCAGGTTTCGATAGAGTCGAAGGCTTTTTCGTTGTCCACAAACACCATACACAGCGGCTGATTGTACTCCTGCGTCTTTTCTACAATCTGCCGAACAGTATAGATGTGGACCACGGTACTATAGCCTTTTCGAAACCCGGCTTGCTCAGGTGGCTGGAACTCGTCGAGCTTATCCGCGAGGTGATTTGTGACGACTTTTGAGAACAACTTGTAGACATGGCTCAGGAGTGAGAGAGTCTTATCACCTTTTTTGAAGAACAGTACCACCGCACTCCCGCTCTATGCCATAGGTGTTAGCTGTTGCCGGATGATGGAACTAAAGAGACTCGCTAGCTCTTTCAGGATTGGAGCGCCACTTTCAGCACCTCAGTAGTAATTACCGTCATCACCAGGGCATCTGTTGTTCTTCAGTTGCCTGAGAGCCGCCTCTACCTCGCACTACTCGACATCTGGTATCTCCTCGGTGCGCGTGAGTGGCACTACTGAGCGAACACTTTTGACCCCCTATATTGCTCGATTGCCTCCTGGATGGAGCGAGTGTTAGAGCGTTTAAGGTCGCGTCGTATCGGCTTTTTAATTTATTGGTTTAAGGCTCTCCCATCTGACGAAGACGACTGTGTGTATGGTTGTTCAGTGTTCACGCCTTTTTCTTATAAGTTCGAGAGTCTCAGGAGAGAGCTTGGACTTTTGCTGTTTGCGTTTTCCGGGTATAAGCTTTCGAGACACTTCCTGCAATGTTTTGACCACTATGTCGGCCTTCTCGTCAATGCCGCTAGGTTTCCAGCATTGCGAAACGATTTTGAAGTTCCAGTTGGAACTTTTCGGACCTTAGAGCTACTTGGAGCGGTGTAGGTCGGAGGGTTGACCTTATCATTCGGAATCTTTCAGCCTTGATGTTGATATTTAGAGAGCCTCAGATAAGTCGGTGATCGCTTCCAGTATTAACTTGTTGATCACAGAGACATAATATATCTAAATATGTGCTTAGGTACTGTCCGTTATGAAAAAGTCAATCTCGTTCCTTATCGCAGAGTCCCGGCGTTGCCAAGTCCACTTCCTCCACAGGTTCGATTTTCGTCTCGTCGCGTTCAATTCAACAGGTTAATGTGAGACCAACACCGCCAAAAAGACACCCCCCCCCCCCCCCAGGGGTATTTAACATGCTTGACATGAGTTCGCACTACGACTCGCACTTGACCGACTTTCGGGTACCTGTGCCCACTACCTAGTTCCGCGCCTGGATCCGCGCCTGACTCGAGTGGCTGTTTATTATCAATCGCATGCGTGTTTACTATCTTAGTAGCATATCATATAGATGATGCTTTTTAGTTATAAGGCGGCATGAAGAGATCCTGACAAACTATACTCTGTTCACACTAGAAAAAAGTTATCACTTATGAACTGTTCACATGGGTTATTCCCGATACCTCCCAAAATTTTAATAGCGTTTCATCAAACAAAATCAAGGTGATACAAATTATTTTGAAGAACGGTTCTTCGGAAATGTCGCACGACCGCTGTCTTACTTGGCCAAATTAATGGCATTACAGTTTCCAGTTTAAAAAGACGTTTCTGTACAATCGAGAATTCAAGTTGTGATAACGGTAAGTTGTAGGTAAAATGTTTTTGGATCTTATGCGGAAAGTGCCGGACAATCCGTACACACTCTGAACATATCGATTTATGAATTTGTCAGTCGATCTCTAAAGGTTGATTAACATCAGACACTTCCAAAGTGGAAAAATGTGTCCCCCACCCTCCCCCCTCCCCATCTAACTTCTAAAATAAGAGAATGATAAATAAAAAAAAAATATATGATGTAAATTGCCACGCAAACTTCCACTAAAAATTGGTTCGAACGAGATCCAGTCAGTAGTTTTTTTTAATACGTCATAAACCGCAATTTTCGCCTTTGCTACTACGGAATCCTTCAAGGGCGAGTCCGACTCGCACTTGGCCGATTTTATTTTTCTTGCGATGTTTCTAGTTACATCCACATTTGCTTCTCCTTTAGCTTTACAGCTTTCATCGATGAAAGGAAAGTCTGCAGAGCATCTGAGAGTCAACAAATCAAACAACAGATATACCGGCTGACAGATCAGATTGACTTGGCACCGAAAATCTTGATATAGGTAGGTACAGGGTGAAGAAATAAGTCGGGCCCTGGAGGGAAACTACCTTATATCCTTAAGTTGGCTCATTTTACTTAAAGGAGACATTCCTTTATTTTTAAAAAGAAACAGAACTGCATTCAAAGATTTTTTTAAATTCGCTTAGCACACCCGGTTTTCGAACCCACTAAAATCCAAAAAAATAACATCCTGTATTTTTATGGCATCAATCGATAGTGTCAATCATTCGAATAGTGCACTAACAAGAGTGGTCCATTGGTTTAGTACAAATAATCTTTGCCTTAATGGGAATAAAACTAAATGTATTAAATTTACCCTACCTAATGTTGAACAGGTGGAAACCAATGTACAACTCAATGGTCAGGTGTTGAACCTTGTGGAATCAACAGTGTTCTTAGGTTTAAGTATTGATGCCAAACTGCAGTGGGCATCACATATTGATAAAATAGCCAGTAGATTAAGTTCAGCTTCCTACGCTGTAAAAAAGATTAGGACTCTGACAGATGTGGATACGGCTAGAATAGTTTATTTCAGTTATTTTCATAGTATTTTGAGCTACGGAATTCTCCTTTGGGGTAATTCCGCGGATTTGAATACAATATTTATATTACAAAAGCGGGCTGTGCGAGCTATTTATAATTTGGGCCCAAGAGTCTCCCTCAGAGAAAAGTTTAAAGAAATAGACATTCTGACCGTAGTGTCACAATACATTTTCGAGAACCTAATGTATGTAAGGAAAAATATTTCCAAATTTCCAAAAATTTGTGACAGGCATAACGTAAATACGAGACATAAAAACAATCTTGTAGTCTGTGATAGCAGACTCCAAAAAATTAGTAATTCTTTCCAGGGTAACTGTATACGCTTTTTTAACAAGCTCCCTAATGAAATTAGGGATTTACCTATAAATAAATTTAAAAATGAAGTTAAGAGGAAATTGTGCCAAAAAGGCTATTATAAAATACAAGAATATTTAGATGATAAACTTGCTTGGAATTGAGCTGTTCACTCATGCATGCTTCTCAAACAAATGATTGTATTTAGACTAAGTAGACTAAGCATTTTTTGTAAATAGACCAAAAAAAAAGCCCGCTGAGTTTCTTGCCGGAGTCTTCTCAGGCCGGGGCCGCGTTTCGAACCGGTGGTCCATTTGCTAAGCTAGTCTTTAGTACATATATGTATATTATTGACGTTTTGTAAGTGCCGTTTTGATGGTCTATACAGAATAAATGATTTTTGACTTTGACTTTGACTTTGACTTCATAAGGATAAAATCTCTTTGAGAAACATGGTAAATTAAATGAAAGGAAGTTCACAAAACCCTAACTTTTAAATTCTATGCAAACAGACTCAGCACTTTTACTCAAGGAGCCAACACCCCTTGTGATATCACGAGTAATGGGGGATATCCCATTCCTCGTGATATCACTGGGGAGTCATGGGAACTAAGACTATTCCCCCTGACATCACTGGGGATTCTATTCCCCCTGACATCGTTTGGTGGTGCCCCGGAGGAAAGAATGATTCTGTCTACTTTTCATCATTCCTAAATAGCAGACGCTAGTTACAACTAAAAATAGTAATTGTGATTTTAATATTCTTGTTTGATAATCGCGTTGCTGTATTTAACCTTGACTTATGAATAATTGTTGAGCTATTGACGCATTCGATGAACAGTGTAGTACCTAAGTAAAAATAAATATTTAATAGCAACAGTATTTAATTAAATTTTACTTCATTCATTGTATATCTGATCTGCGGGATCCAAGTCGGTACATGTACTTCATTCCTTGCACTTTTAAACTGTGGAATGAACTACCTGCCGTGGTTTTTCCAAGCGATTGGCCGCGAGCATAAGTTATTACAACATAATATCATTATGCGTGATTTAATCAAAAAATTAAAATAATTAAATTTAATTATATGCATGAAATATATTTACACACGCATTGGTGTACCTATCCTTGTGGTAACAATGAGTATTTGCAAAATTATTCATATTTTTGCTATTGTTCTGCATTTACAAGATAAATGAATTACCTACCTAAATGTATTGTAAAGACTAGGTAGGTATACTTTGTGTAGGTTTTTTTTGCTGCTTGTCTGCAGCAGCTGTAGCTGTAGGTTAGTGGGTAACAATAAGTAAGAATTATTCTAACGTACCTACGTACCTAGCTACGTACCTACTTACATGATAAGCGCTACCAGTTCAAGGAGATACACTTGTCTCGCCATCATTGTCATGACATCTTGCAAGGTGAAACCAATACTAGGTAGGTACTATTATCTGTTTTGTGCCAATACCACAGATGATACGTACTTACAAGATCAAAATTGTATATTAATATGAAAATAAAAGAAAACTCGAGTGAAACTCGGTTAGGTACCAGTTTTCCAGGTATAATTCTATCTCTCAGACTAAAAGAATAGTATAGACGGAGCGCTTAGAGCTAGCCAGTGAAGCCGCCAAAAGCAATACTATAAAGCAATGGAGTTGTAGGTGCCCCTACTATGTGTAGTAGCAATGACGTCACCGCAGAGCGGGACAAGTAGCGAATTGTATCCAACTAAGGGCAGTCGCCCAGCGTACCGTGTAAGGTCTAGACATTAGAGCTCTGTGCAACTTTGTATTAGGGTTATACGACTGAAATATATACATCCTTCATATAGTTATCAGTAACAGTGACTTTTATTTACAACCTTTTAGATAGAGTCAAGTGACGGTGTGAGAACAACCCACAGTGGTGACCCCGAAATAGAGCACGTGTTTTAAGTGAATACGACTCAACTACCTACGCGTTCGTACTCCAAGCAAATCATACGTAAACGGAATGAACACCCAAAACCCATCAGCACCACCTCAACAACAGCCTAAGGTACCTGTAGCTGACAGTAAAGGTACGGCAGGTACGGCAGGAGTAAGCATGTCCGCCGATCTAGCACAGATTACCGTGGCCTCAAAAATACCGGAATTTTGGACCCAGATGCCAGGGCTCTGGTTTGCGCAGTTCGAAGCAATAATTGCGTCGCAGAAGCAAGGAGACGAGTCAAAGTATAACTTGGTGGTGTCTAAATTAAACAGAGAGGCACTGCAACAAATAAGTGACATATTGCTCTCCCCTCCAGAGACAAATAGGTATAGAACCGTTAAGGAAAGACTCATAGCAGCGTTCGAGGAAAGTGCCGAACGGCAATTTCAACGCCTGGTAAGCGAGCTGGACTTAGGTACTCAGAAACCTACACAGCTACTACGCAAGATGAGAGACCTTGGTAAAGCAACTCAAGTGTCGGAACAGACACTAAAGAACCTATGACTTTCAAGACTACCATCCACAGTGCGAGCGGTCATAGCAGTTTCCACGGATGAAAACCTTGAGAATCTAGCCAAGGTTGCCGACAAGATCATGGAGTCGATCAGCAATAACGGAACGATAGCGGAGGTAAGCAGCCAGGCAACCTCCTCAAGTAACGCGGTCCTCTCAGAATTACTCACGCAGGTGCACAAACTCACCCTAGACATAGCTGAAATAAAAGGACAGAATCAACGACGCCAAAGCCGGCCATTCAGGAGAGGAGGCTTCAATAGATCAAGGTCAAACTCACAATACGACGAGCGAGGCGGTCTATGCTTTTATCACGGAAGATTCAAACAGCATGCGCGTAACTGTGTGCAGCCGTGTTCCTGGAAAAACAAACAGAACAGCGACACCAACGGACGGAACAACAGCCAGCAGGGAAACTGAGTGAGGTACACTCTGAGACGGCGGAACAGGTACCTTTTTCTAATCACCGTCTTTTAATTAGCGATAATAAAAATAACTTGCATTTTTTGGTAGACACCGGGGCTCATATTTCAGTGTTGCCTTATCAGCATTACAAGTACAAAAACATTAAAGAATCCGGCTATAAACTCTTTGCGGCAAATAACACTGAAATAAGAACCTACGGTTGTGTTACTTTAGAGCTTAATTTAGGTTTAAGGAGAGCTTTTAAGTGGGTATTTGTAATATGTGACGTCAAACAACCCATTTTGGGCGCGGATTTCTTGTATGCCAACAAACTTAGTGTAGACTTGTTCAACAGAAAACTCATTGACGGAACCACTAATTTAAGCTCCGTAGGTAAGTTAGTTAGGGATGCAACTCCATCTATTAAAACAATTCAGGACGGTCATCCGTACAGCGAGTTACTGCATAGGTATGAGAACGTAACTAAACCAAGTTATTACCGAAATGTCTCTATACACACACCCTTCCACGTAATTGAAACGACAGGTCCTCCGGTGTTTGCCAAAGCTCGGCCGCTACCACCGGACAGGTACAATAAAATTAAAGAGGAGTTTAGGATAATGCGGGAATTAGGTATATGCAGACCCTCTAAAAGTCCGTGGGCAAGCCCCTTACATGTGGTACCCAAACGCGACGGACAGTTAAGGCCTTGCGGCGACTATCGTCGTCTCAATGCCGTAACGAAGCCAGATCGTTACCCTATACCCAGAGTACAAGATTTCACATACAACTTAGCGGAAAAAAAAATATTCTCACGAATAGACCTTAACAAGGCCTACCATTTCATTAATGTGGCACCGGAGGACATAGAAAAAACCGCCATCATCACGCCCTTCGGATTATTTGAATTTCCAAAATTAGGATTTGGCCTTGTCAATGCTGCCCAAAGTTTTCAAAGGTTCATGGACACTACAGTATTACAGGACATACAATTTTTGGGAATAAATTCTAAAAATAATCATACAAATGAGACACACAACAATGACTCGCTATCAAGTAGTTCGAATGCCCACGCAGAAACCCGAGCTGCATCGTGCCTGCACTCGTACATAGATGACGTAATCATTGCGTCGTCGGACGAGTCAACGCATCTCAAACATTTAGATATTTTATTTAAACGCTTGCAAGATATAGGATTAACAATTAACTTAAAAAAATGCGATTTTGGAAAGTCTTCTATAGATTTTCTAGGATATAAAGTGTCGCAATCGGGCATCACTCCTTTACCAGATAGGGTACAGACCATTTCCGAGTTTCCTAAACCGAAAACCGTAGATGAGCTTCGGCGTTTTCTGGGGATGGTTAACTTTTACAGGCCACACTTGCCCAAAGCTGTAGAGTATCAAACGCACTTGAACAAATATTTAGTTAACACTAAGAAAAAGGATAGATCACCGATTCAATGGGATCAAGACTCGGAGAAGGCATTCGAAAACTGTAAAGCAAGCTTGAGAAACGCCACATTGCTTGCTCACCCAAGATGTAACGCGCCATTAGGGCTATTTTCCGATGCCAGTGATACATGTCTAGGTGCGGCCCTCCAACAAAAAACTAGCAAAGGTTGGGAACCATTGGGTTTTTTCTCTAAGAAATTATCGCAAACCGAGAGCAAATATAGTACCTATGACCGCGAGCTCTTAGCCATATTTTCAGCAATTCAATATTTTAGAAATCAGGTAGAAGGTCGACAATTGACTATTTATACAGACCACCAACCCCTAACCCACGCATTCTCGAAAATCGGTAGCAACAAAGAATTACCAAGGCGAACTCGACAACTTATGTACATAAGCGAATTCACAACCGACATTCGACACGTAGGCGGAAGCGAGAACAGGGTAGCCGATGCTTTGTCGCGAATACAGGAAATCACATGTCCAAGCCCATTAAATTTCAACGAATTAGCTAACCAACAAAGGCATGATTCAGAACTTGCAACATTGTTAGAACGCACTTACAAGTTAAAAAGTCAACTCAAGTTTGAGTTAAAACTATTACCACATTGTAACGTCCCGATTTATTGCGAAACGTCTACTGAACGAGTGAGGCCTTACATACCTTTAGAATTTAGGAAGTTAGTGTGCAACGCGGTTCATAATCTTAGCCATCCCGGCGTTAGGACAACTAGGAAGATGATCACTAGTAGATATTTTTGGCCGAACATGAACAAGGACGTAAACAAATTTGCTAAATCATGCATTGAATGTCAGAGGTCGAAAGTCACTAGACATACATTTTCAGAATACGAACCATTCCAGCAACCCTCTGCCAGCTTACAGCATTTACACGTGGACATTGTAGGACCGCTCGGCACTACAAGCGAAGGGTTCAGGTATTTAGTCACCATGGTTGATAGGTTCTCAAGGTGGCCAGAAGCGGTACCCGTCAAAAACATAACAGCAGAAACAGTCGCGCAATGTATTTTTGAATGCTGGATTAGTAGATATGGTGCTCCAGAAAGAATTACATGTGACCAGGGGAGACAATTCGAAAGCGATCTATTCAGAAAGCTCACACAAACTTTAGGGATATCAAAAGTTCATACAACCCCCTATCATCCCCAAAGCAACGGGTTGGTCGAAAGGTGGCACCGCTGTCTAAAAAGTTCGTTAACAGCTCGGTTGCTACAAAATCCAAATGCTTGGACAGACGAACTACCAGCTGTTCTCCTAGGCCTGAGAGCAGCTGGCCGTAGTAATTCGTTCATTAGCCCATCCGAGATGTTAATGGGAAAGGCTCTGAAGTTGCCGGGCGATTTCTTTAGTGATAATGATTTTATTCAAGCCACCGATGACTTTACTTATGCAGAAAAATTAAAGCAAACAATTTGCAATCTTAAACCATGCTTTAAGAACAACTCTAGTACCAAGAAGTTTTTTGTTCATTCGAGTTTAAAAGATTGCACGCACGTTTTCGTTAGAGACGACGCAGTTAGGAAACCTCTTACTCCTGCTTACAAGGGACCGTATCGGGTCATAAGTAAGCAAGGAAAAGTATATCAAGTACAGCTAGAAAAAAGAACAACATCGATCTCTATCGACCGGCTTAAGCCAGCTTTCACCTTAGCTAGCTCCGAGTGTATTGAACAGGACAGTGAACCCGTCAATGTATTTTCTGGGGAAAGCGCTGAGGACAGCTATGAGGCAAATATAGTAAGAAATAATCCCGAAAGTAACATTAAGGTATCGCGCAGTGGTCGCATTATAAAAAGACCAGTTAGATTTAAGTTAACATAATATATTATTTTTACTATATGAAAATAAACCATCACCGCTTCTTTTGCTACCAGTACATTTGTAAAGTATTCACCGTAGAACGTATGCGATACGTAACTTAATCTAAGGTTGACATGTAGAGTAAGCAAATTCCGGTGCATATGAAGGCTAAACCATGCAAGCCTGCAACGCTAAGCGTTAGACACGTAATTCAATTCATTACATTGTTAACAACTTGACGAATACATTGTCATTAGTAATTAATAATGGGAAAAACATACAGTGTAGAGAAGAAGGAAGAAGAGATTGTGATAGCGCAAAATGGCGCGAACAATGCTTCGAATCAGCATTTAGAGTACAAAATTCACACGTTTGAAATAGTAGTATCAGTGATATCCATGCTGGTGGCCATTTTGCTCCTATATTTAATCTATACATTCTGTGCAAGGAAGGCCAAGCGTTTTTTAAGAAAAGAATTCGGAAACCTGAGTAACAGTGTTAACAACATACCGCTGCAGACAGTGCAAAACAATCCTCAGTAGGTACAATGTATAAATGTGCAACTTTCAGTGTAACCCAATGTACTTAGTTTTAAGGTAGTTAAGTTGTGGCATCTATCATCTTTGTAGCAATCTATAGTTTAAAATGTATTAATCATTGTTTCCATTCCTACTTGTTATAATCTAAGTATCATAATGCAAACAATTGTAAAATGAACACCTGTTGGCAATGTTACTGTGTAATGCAACATGATATGACTCTTATTAATAATAACAACTGTACTATGAAACAAGTATTTGCTTATCTGCAATTCTAGGATAAGACATCGGGTACTTGTACTGCAGGGTGATATTATGTATTAAAATAACCATAAAAAAAAACAAACAAATTTCTTTTGTAATTGTTTTAAAAAAGGGGGGGATGACTGTAGGTGCCCCTACTATGTGTAGTAGCAATGACGTCACCGCAGAGCGGGACAAGTAGCGAATTGTATCCAACTAAGGGCAGTCGCCCAGCGTACCGTGTAAGGTCTAGACATTAGAGCTCTGTGCAACTTTGTATTAGGGTTATACGACTGAAATATATACATCCTTCATATAGTTATCAGTAACAGTGACTTTTATTTACAACCTTTTAGATAGAGTCAAGTGACGGTGTGAGAACAACCCACAGAGTATCGCTTCGCTCGCCACTCCTTGTGAGCAGCGAACGAATGCGCACGTCCGATCACTGCTGAACAAAATATTATAAATATGACGTATTGTGTAATTTGTGTATTGAAAAGGTGTAAAAACACATCAACAATTCATAGAAATAATACTGGATTATCGTTTCATAAGTAGATAACTATTTCATAATAGATTTCATAATATTTTTCTAAATAATTTAGTTGCACAAACTAGGAACACAAAACCTCCGCCATATTCTACAGTGTTGCCATAATTTTTTTATCATTTCCATAAAATATTTTGAAGTATTTGTGGGAATTTGTAAAGTACTGAGTAAAAAAAAAACAGTATCATGAATGTTGACAAGCTTGATGTTTCTAATCATCATCATCATCATCAACATCATTATCATCATTCTTGCCTTAGTCCCGAACTCCCGATCACATCTGTGTCTGCGATCTGCTTAACATGTGGCTTTATTTTTTCGGCAATCTTGGGAGGGACTGCAATCTGAGCTCCCAGCATGAGTTCTGATTAGTGACCAACCACTGACAGAGATATTCAGGTTACCAACACAGGCCTCAGTCTTAAAAGACGTTTTACGTGCCGTCCGAGGCATTGAAGCGCTCAGGTGAAATACAACTTAGGTCACCCATCCAAATTACAATCGCGTCTATGTTACATAACCCACTGATCGTTTAGTGAAAAGTGAGCGCATTTGGCCACGAGCACTTCAACTGTTGTTGTGTGTTGTGATACTGTTGTTTATCCGACTTATAAAAAGGAGGAGGATTCGGATGTTTACTTTGTTTATGTTTATACGTGATTAGCTCCGTCATGCGTAGACGGATTATTACATTGTTTACGTAATTGTGTATTTTTTGAAAGATAGAATCTAAAGTGTGTTCATCATAAATCACATAGGTACATACGCACATGCCTATTTAATTTCCTTCCGCGGTAGGCAGAGACATCAGCTCGCCATTCTAATAATCATTAGTCTAACTGATATAAAATAATAACATTTATTATAACAAATATTGATATTCCATATGTCCAATAGGTACATAGATATTTCTGGGAGACTTTTTCATTTGCCGGCAACATTACGCACACACCGTTAGTGGTATCGTTACACGGAAATCCGAGTCACACACGCACACATTGAAAGTGTTTGGCTTCAAGTGTTTGTTCGCAGCGCGCTGTCTATAGTATTCTTATAGTCTGAGTTCTATCTATCTATGTTCCTAAATTCATTCAAATCGGCTCAGTAGTTTAGACGTGAAAGCACAACAGACAGTTAATCTCGCATTTATAATAGTAATTTGGATACGGGTTTTAGTGCCATGGAAACACACGAATACATACCTACATTTATTATGAAATAAAATGAATATAAAATTTATATTCATTTTATTTGTATTAACGAATAAATTGTTGTTTTATTTAATAAAACAACAATTTATTCGTTAATACAAAATTCTAATCCATGTGCGTGCATGCAACATCGATTTGATTTTTATCTGTAGAAAATGATTGTGTTGTGACTTGTGTTACTGTGCGGATTGGGGAAATCATCTGCATTAATTTAAATTTCATATTTCAAATCGACAAAATGCGTTAAGTTACCTACTATGGGCAGTTACACTCTTTGAGCTCTATTTATAATGAGTAAAATTACTCTTATTTATAAACCATAAATACCATAATAGTACAATAGCAGTGATGAAGCCTGTAATTTTGAACTGAGCTTAGCAATTTTGTAATGAATTCTACCACGGCTTCTCTTTGCAGAGCAAGCCAGCAGGACCGGGACCGGGTTATAAATGACCCCTCGCAACTGTACAATAGCATATAGCATAATAGCCGAGAGAATATAGCATGATACTATAGCAGTTGAAAGCATGCGTTGAAATAGCTATCTATCATAAAAAGCTGGAGTGTCTGTTTGATTGTATCTATTGGCAAAAGCTAGTAATATACATAGATAATATTTATTTATGAGGATGACATTTGTTACTCTTTGACGGAAAACCGCTTTTTGGATCTGGATGTCGACATAGAGATAGATTATTATCGTAACCCGGAGTGGCACATAGGTCACTTTTTATTCCAGGATAAGGTTCCTATGGGTCGCGGCAACGGGATATGTAAGTAAGTGGAGGATGACCATTATCAGATACTGACATTGCCATTGTGGTGAGAGAATGGTGTGGTGGTCAGCCTAGACTCTGCGTTACCGAGTCTAGCTGCTCTCCGCGTGGTGCTTCTTCAAAACAAAGCAACAGCTTGTACCTTACTTAACAAATTAACGTATGTATTTCATATACCTATGAGCAGTATGAGCACCCACTCCGGTCACGTACCTTTGCCTTATTAAGTTCAATAATCTCTTCATAGGAATAAATAAATAATAATAATATATTGCATAAATTAACAATTTAATTTTTTAAGTTAGATCCGTAAAAGATGCTAACAGGTTCACAACTATCTATGATATTTTTATTGGACATAGGAATTAAACGATTGTAACAGATGAACATGATTGACTTAATTAGAAGGAATGCGTAGTGCAATAATGAACAAAAAGGAAGCGATAAGTCTTTTTGCTTAAAATTTAGTTTGACCAGTATCTCTGTCCCCTTGTAACTTGGCATAATGCAGGTTGCTTTACATAGGTTCAAAATATTTTTAGCATGTTATGTATTTATATTAAGTTTTATTTATATAATAGCCTTCCGCCCGCGGCTCCGCCCGGGTGCATCTCGGTTAACGCGACCTTTGCTCATATCTTCGGTTCTACTTAACCGATTGCGATCAAACAAACGTAAGATTTTAAGTCTGAGCAAGCCCTTTTTAACAAAAAAAACCGCATCAAAATCCGTCCATTAGTTTTTGCGTCCATCGCGGACAAACAGACAAACAGACAGGAAATTCTAAAAAAATATTTTCGTGTTCAGTATCGTTAACATAACATAACCCAAGTATTTTTTTTTAAATATCTCCAATGTACAGACACGACCACTTTACAATTATATAATAGTATAGATGACTACAACACATAGCATAAGTCAGAATGCAGTCGACATATTTTGCAAACGAAACACACTAGGGCGCCTGTTTTATAAATAACTCTCTCTTAACTTAACCTTCCTATACCCGCGTCTAGTAGTTACAAATATTCCCTTTGGTCTGTCAGACCAAAAAACATGCAAATGGTGGAAACCGCCTTACTATCGAAGAAGATAGCCAAGAATTCGAACCCCTACCAGTGCTACCGACCGGGACCACGTGAACGGTGAACCCATAACCCATAACCCTTAGCTTGAGGGGTTAAACGACAATAGTGTCGATTTCTTACAGACTCCCTAAACTTAAAATTGAATCGCTAAAATTTAATTTATGCCCGTGAATACGACAAATTATAAAATAGGTATCTGTAAAGTGTAAAATTAAAGAACATTTAAAAGATATGTGGAACAGTTAGGTACCAGTTTTGTTTGCAGAAATGCTTAATAGAATCGCAACCAATAAGTATTAGTAATTTCGGTTTTTATTGTCTACATAAATACACAGGTAACTACTAAAGATAAACTACAGAGATAAAGATAAGCTAGCGTAGTACTAACTTTGCAGCCACCATGGAGCACAAAACGCCAGCGTTTTCTATTCAAAACTAAACAAGGCAAATATAGATATATTGTCGGTCTGTCAGACCAACGTGCGAAGTATAGGAAGGTTAAGTAGCCGTAAGCTTTTTGCCGACCCTAGCCCTTTATTATAGCAAAGAGTTCTAATCGTTGGATTAGGTTAGGCCGGTGGGGTAATGGAATTATCCTAAAGTGCCATTTGGTCGAGGGTATACTCCCGCGCCTATTGAAGATGTCATTTTAATTTGGAAATTGTTTTTCACATTAATTGAATTTAGTTGCCCTTTGGGCATCTTTGGGATCGGGAGTCTTTCGGGACCGGTCCCAGATTCCCCCTATAACACGTAAGGTCTATTTGTTGTCTTAGTAGTATAAAATAACCTAACCGTTGTGATTAAATTATGTGGTGTATAGTAAAAGAACTTAAATGTAAAGTTTAACGAGTGACGACTAATAACATGATGGTAAGCTTGGTTAGGTAAACGGAAGACACTTCCTGAACTACCTACGAATAAGGACTACCGGTCTACTTAGCTAGGTATTTCAATTGAGTGTAAGTAATTTTATCCGTAGAGTAGGTAGTACTTCAACTTGTTCACACAAATCCTACTTTAAGTCCTAATACTAACCGTAATGACATTTAATTTTAATTTGTACGCCATGTAAGTGGTAGGACATAGTGTACTTCTATTAATTATTTTAAGATCTCTGTAAAACCTATGTTCCACAATGTAATAAATAAATAAATAAATAAATGAGATTTAAACCAAAAGCACGTAGTAGGTACTATTAGTTAATCTGTGCTAAATTTTATATTTCGAGTTTAGTAGGTAATAGTTGACAATATTATTTTTAATTAAACTGTGGTACATAAGCCTTGTAGTTTTTATTATTATTACTACATACATATAAGATAAAAAAAGATAATATACCTACCTATCTACTGAGCCCGTAATAAACATCGAAATCTATAGGTGTCCCAATTATTTCGATTGGAAACGTTAATTTTAATTGTAATTTGTTTAATTCAGCATCATCCTATCCTTGTCCCCTTATTCATATACTTACATAATTGCTAACTGTGCGGTTTCCGCTCTACTTACAGTCATCATAATCTTAACTTAACATTCACTTTCTTCCTGGCTATGTCAACTTTCACACACTCATCCAGCGCCTCTTAGGTCTATCTCTTCCCTTGTAGCCGTCCTCATTCACACTTTAGACTTTAGACCATCTTTCTTGAATTGATTGAAAGATAAGTACCTAAGTAACTCGTTTTTCCGGCAGTTACTTAATTCTCCTCAAAAACATGTATGAAAATAGAAAAAGCGAAAGATGTAAGTATGCTAGAATCGTAGCCAGTGGAAACAGGTGGTCCCTGCCTACCACACTAAGAAACAGGCGTCACCGTATGTATATAAAAAACACATATTTTGCTGAATCCGTATAGGAGAATAAATAGAAAAAGATAAACTGCTATAATATCACAATTAACTGTACTTCATAACAAGACGCAATTATTCTGAATTAAGTCAAATTTACATCATCTTAAATTTGAAGTACCTAGTAGGTACGCGATACCAAAAATGATAATAATTTACGACAACAATGATGTCAACCAAAGTCAATGTCATAATTAAGTAAGCATTCACATAAGTAGTTCCACTCACCGAGTATTTGCAGAAAGCTATCCTCCAGCCTCATGGTGGAGGAGAGAAGGTAGTCCGTCCCCTCCAACTCACTCGGTGCCAACACGTCGCTCCTCATTTTCACCTTACAATCACTGCACAAGGTTCAATTTCCAACAAAAGTTCCTAGTAAGGAGCCATAATTTGTACCTAATAATATAATCCTTTAAATTATTTCCGCTATGTATCGTAGTTCCACTAGGTATCTAATAGGTTGTTTATTTTGCTCACACACTTCAAATAACTAGTTACATAACAAAAACTGATGTATAGATAAGTTTTTTTTTATAATTTATCACGAAAAAACACTGTTGATGTTAGTTATTGTGTCACTGGGTGTTTGTAAGATAATTATATTGCTGTCAGTTCCCTCGGACTGGTGTCGTAATTGTGTGGTTGTTGAAACACCGTAAACAAGCCTACGGAGCCGGTTTACTGCTGGTTCACGTGTATAAAAATTTGCACGATAACGTTAAGATAGCGCGGTATAGTAGGATCGCGGCGCGGTGTCTTCGCGCGGGCGTGCGCGGTCACACTCGCCGAGTCGAGGCACGCGTCCCGCGGCGCGGGCTATACACGCGGCGCGCTCATCAGCTGATCCACACTATAAATAATACGAAATTATTTTGTAAGTATATTACAGCGTTGCCACACCGCATCTCCGAGGACATATATCTCAATCAGCTTTAAGTACGGACCCCCTTAAACACACTACGTCCTACGTCTTGTGTACCTAAAGCACCTATGGTGCTATCAGTTTAATCAGTTACACACCTATTTTCAACCGAATATCTTGTATAAATATTAGATAGTCTAAACGTCTCGGACGGATATTATCGGGTTCTTAATCTGCTGTTTTAAGACACGTGATAAAATAAATACTATCTGTATCCTCGCCTATTATAGGCAAAGGTACAGTCACCTCGAAAAGTTTTAAGTATGCGCATTTATTATGAATTTAAAATGCATCATTTACATAGGTAGAAACTGGTAGAAACTTTATTTGTCCATACTAATATTATAAATGCGAAAGTAACGCTGTCTGTAGGTACGTAGAGCCAGTCTATGTCATAGAAGTCAGAGGTGGTGCCTACATCCGGGATACATTTCTACATAAATGTCTGTACAAGGAAAATTATATCTTACGAACGTAAATAAGCCTATGCAGAGGTAATTAGACAGCTTATTATGTTAATGAGCATAAATTACGTTGCACAGGGCCTCTATTCTGATGTAGTAAACCATATCTTACCCATATACTCATAAGAGTAAAACCACTATCATACATGCCACAGACACTGCAGGAAATGACATTAAATTTTAGACTAAACTGCTATAGTTTCAAAGTCCAAAATTAAATGAAAAGAGGTTCATTACTCTCTCCTCAAAAAGTCATTTAATTTCATCACTTTAAAGTCTAAAATTATTTTGCAGTCGTGGTATGAGAGTGGTTTTGCTATAGCAGAATTGAGGCCCTAATATGTGATTAAAATAAGACGTGACTGGCCGAGTACGATTCATCATCATGTTGACGCTGTCGTGGTTTAATTTGAAGCTTTCACTTGCCCGGGGTCCATTTAAGGTTCTTCCGTAGCTCATGTTTTTCGCAACATTTGGCACTTTAAAGGAATAATACTTACTCTAAGGTGCTTGTTGGAAAATGTTACCACCTTAGAGTAAGTAATTTTTCTCTAAAGTGCCAAATACGGTAAAAAATGTTGTGAAAAATTGAACACTTCAAATAGACAGTCCAATTTTGTTTATTTTTATAGATGTGTAGATACTATGGCGATGTCAAAAGTGTAAGCGCGTTGAATGAAAGCTTGTTTTCGTTTGCACTCACTGGTGATTAGTGCATATCTTGCTATAGATATTCTTGGACCTAAAATGTGCTCAAAATGCACTCTATACCTACGCGCAGTACACGTTTCTTGGGTGTCTTTTGAGGATAGCATAGCACGGAGTGCTAACGGCGGTGGACGAGCTCAAATTCACAAAGCATAGACTTATAAAACAATCCGCGCGCGCCAGGGTCTTGTTTATCTCGCGATTTAGGTTCAAGATACGTGTCCCGCCCGAGGTATATTCATTTTTACTGTGTAGGCGAATTCCCCGAGAGCCTCATCTATCTACGTCCTAGACCTAGTAATATGGGCTGTACGTGACTGTACACAGATAATATTTTTACTACTGCTAATCTACTGATTTCGCAATCAGTTGAAAGTGATCTTTGTTGTAAATAATGCTGATAACGTTGGTATAATCCACTTATAAAGTAATTTTTGACAATATCTGGTTTTAACCTTCGATTACATCACTAGGAAAATAGAGTAGTAGCACAGGTAGTAGTTTATGATAGATAGGTATTGTTGGAATATCCACTCCAAGCACCCTGGGCAACGGAGACAGCAGCGCCACTCTACGCCTACGCCACTCGCGGGAGACGAATGCAACCTATGGTCCAAAACTGGATGCGAAGAGTAGTATATAATTAGTATAGAATTGAAAAATATATTAGATTAACGATTCTGAAAACAATGTTCTTTGTATGTTTGCTTGCAGTGGCCACAAAAACACTTATTCGGGTTTACAACCATTTTTTTAGCGCCTGTTGAGTTCTTAAAGCAACACGAACACAGACATATCATTTAGATTAAACGTACACAGACATTATCATTTAAATTAAACGGAGTTACTGCGCTGTTTTTTTTTTTAAATTTTACATGTATTTATGTATTTTCTCTAAAATTATTTTTCTTTCGATTTCGAAATCTAGTACCAATTTTAGATTTTCTAGAAAGGTATTTGTCAAACATTGATTTCAATAAAGGAATTAGGGCGTCGACGAATTGTCATGTTTGTCCGACTTTATCTATGAACTTATTCACTATCTATTAACTAGATTAGATTTAAATATCTAGGATATTTAAATCTAATCTAGTTATAGACAAAACCACAAATAGATTATTCGATGATATCGAATGTAGAAATTCGATACCGATTGTAGATTTTCCATAATAATAACATGATAGGGAACTAGATACATAGATACGCATATCGCACTCAACTATGATAAAATTAATGGTTCAATTAACCGCCTAGATCGTAAATTATGCGGCGCCGTCGAATCTCTACCACTGTAGGTACTATTAATCAGCCCCGGATCTACAATTTTTTTTAGGCGGGGCAAAAGCTTAAATTGCCGCCCCCACCCACGTTTTTGTAGTGTGTAAATTCCTTCGGATATAGGGTGTTCCGAATGGATTGGACATCCATGTGTTGCACATCGCGCCATGCCGCTTTTACTAGGATGACCGGCATCCTGTCACCCCCAGACCAGCCCTCATAAAGCTTGGAGTCGAAGGTTTCTACCTTCGACTCTCTCGCCCCATCGCTGTGAGCAAAGGGTTGAGCGAGAAGACTCCTCTGAGGGCCCGTGTCTGCGTCTTCCACACCGGGCACCCCACCAGCGTGTGCAACCCTAACTCCTCGCTCGCATCACAGTGACGATACACAGACATTGAATCCTTCCTGATCCGAAACAGGGACGTGGACCACCATGAAACTCCCACTCCCGGAGATCACCTGCATAAGTACGCTCCCGTGTCACCTCTTTAGCCTCCATGATGGGTCTTACTGCCGATAACACGGCGTGCCCTGCGCTCAATTATCCAAGTCGTTCCCTCTACTTCACCATGATGTCCTAGCCGAACTTCACAGCCTTGATTTCTCGAGGCTCGGTTCCCGTCCCTGTTCCTGCGTCAACTTTCACGACTAATACAGCAATTTGGAGACCAGACTTCGGAGAATAACCCTGAAGTCCCATTGGCCGTCGAGTACGAGCTTCAAATATTTCATTCAGAGCTTGATGCTGATGAAAATTGCTTCCACTATGTGGCAACATCCCTAATGTAGCACGCTCCATGGCCCATGGAAGAACAGAGTCGCGGTTTTATGCAGATCCACCTCGAGACCCAACCACCAAATCTGCTCCACGACTTGGAATACTACGCTTCACGACTTGGGATACCGAAGTACCGGCCAGCTTCAGGGTCGTTTCGTGGTGGTAGCGCCGCACGCCGTAACGAACCTGTCATCCACATAACACGTGGTGTCAGTACCGTCTGTGAACTCATTGCGGAACACACAGTCCTATCCGATGTTCCACAGGAGCGACGACAAGACCGATTCCTGCGGAATCAGCCAACAGTGATGGCTAAGGCCGGTCACTGTTTGGTAGATGACGGCTCATTCCGTTAAATACGCCCCAAGCATGCGATGAACACGACGAACAACACCGCTAACATTATCTCGCCCCGGGCCACCGCATCCTTCACCTCATCATGTGCATGATGGTATCTATGGTGGAGTGCAGCCAGCTGAAGCCATATTGGCCATCCGCCAGCTCCGGTGGCACTCGAGAGTGGTACCCGATGAGGCACTTCGGATAAAAATCTTTCAAAGAAGCAACACTATGGGTCGGTAGGCGGACGTTGAGTCCGCAGGGCGTCCTTTCGGACGAGGATCAGTTTCCCCGTCTTCCACAGTGTTGCGGAAACTAGCTCCGCTGCAAACATGCGCTAAGAAGCTCTGTCAGTCGGGGCTCGAGAACTTCTTCGACTAGAGCAAGGACTCACTCCTATCCTGGAATGTTGGATGCCAGGCTGGTTTTATTACTTCTGGCTCTGAGCATTGCACTGCCAGCTCTAGTTCTACCGAAGCAAGGAGGCGGCCTTTCCAAGTCCAGGGCGGTTTTGCCGCCCCCTGATGTTGCCGCCCGGGGCACGTGCCCCGGCTTGCCCCCCCCTAGATCCGGCCCTGCTATTAATATTGTTTATAAAGATTTATAGGCTATCTTTGATAAATTAAGTACTATAAACTACTTGATCTGCGTGTGTGTCACTATGACACAGCACTATTTAGATTACAAGTTGAAAATATTTAAAAGATACGATTTGACGTTTATAGTCTAGGGATGGAGCTTCTTAAATCAATTGTCAGAATAATCGATTCAAGTAACAAAAGATTAATCGCATAGCTGCCAAAATGTAACTTTTGTAACATTGTAAATAAATAAAACTATTCATCATAACCGCGCAATATAATAATTATCCGACAAGATTTCCATACCATAAAACAACGTTACTTTTTCCCTGTTAAGTAACTTTTTAAGCAATCTTGTTTACATTTTACACTAGACTATCTGGCCCTGGCAACACTGATTAATCATGTAATATATCTAGTATTGATATTTGGATTAGTACCTATATGTGTTAGGCTTAATGAAAACATAGGTATCATTATTATTCCTCTTTATTCCTTGAAAAATTTTATAAGTTATATTTTTAAATTCATATACATAAAAGAACATATATTTAAAAACATAAAATATAGTACCCTACTGGTATAGGGTACAGGGACCAAGTCTCACAATACGTGCCGTATCAAGGAACACCGCCTTCTGCATCAAGCCGTTGATCCAGCTGCCTAACGAGAGCCTCTTAAGTATTAAGTATTTGTATTATGTATTTGTATTTGTATTATTTGTATTAAGTACTTAGAATAAACATAAGAGGGTAAAAAGAAATACATAATATTACAAAAGTTACATTCTGGCAACGCCGACCATAAACGTAACGAGTTGACATAAACTCCATACGATTAAAATGTAACAACCATAGAGAACACAGCCGCAACACTCAAATGAAAAAATAAGAACGATATGACGGAGCTGTCACACGAGATTTCGAAAAATGAAGAATCACGTCTTATTTTAAATTATTTGTAGCAATTCTTAAAATATTTGTAGTAATTTAAAGTGAAATATGTCACACCATATTTTTTATACTTACTATTATAAGTTATTACGTATTTAGAAATGGTTTAACTTAATTTATAACAGTTTCATGTATCCTTTCAATAGTGCCTAGTTACCTACCATGAATCCAGACATCTGTCAAATCGTATCTCTTAAATAATTTCAAGTGTAGACTAGAATGCTTATAATGATTCTAGTTAAGAAAAAAAAACAAAGAAAAGAAAAAATAAATAAAGAAAAAGTTATTTCAAATTGACTACCGCAATATTCTTAAATTAATATTTGCAAACTAGTACGACATACACATACCGGCGATAGTGATTTTGTAATGTATTCATAACAAAACCACTGTCATACCACAGACACTGCAAGAATGCCATTAAATTTTAGATTTTACTCATATAGACTTGAAATCCAAAATGAAATGAAACAGATTTCAATACATTTTTACACGGGAGCCCCTTGTTTAGCAGACAGAAATTTCATAGAATTTCGTTTTCCCGAAAATGTTTCACATAATATTTGGTACTTATATTTTTATTTCGAATGTTATTGTTTCAAAGACAATTCACCAGAATGAAACATATTTCACAGAAAAACAATTTAATGAATTTTTATTTACATTTTTTTGTTTAATAAACTTATCAAACAATAGAATTATTTTTTAACACGTTGAACGCCGCACGAAAAATCGAGGTTTTCCGTTCAGGCCACAGGACTCACCGGTGAGCGTTCCCTTACTGTTCCGTTCAAGCCACGTAGGTCACCCGTGAGCCTTTTGACAGGTCTAACGAAAACGCTTCCCACAAGCCACAGATTGCAGTTATCAAACAAAACGTATGTAGGAATGAGCCGCGAGGCCCTGCAGCGTATTCGGACGGCGTGGTTTTGAAATCCGGTAAAAACTTGTAAGATTTTTTCGAGGTTCTTGTAAGATGCAAGGGTCGTCCTACGATTCAGTAGAAATTGTTATTTTGATTATGGAGTGTGAATCGAACTAATACATAATTGCGAATATTTTTATTCAAAATATAATAGGATATAATATTTTCTTCTTCACCAAATAAAAATCTCGCATTACGTTTTATATAAAATCTTGTTTACAACATTTTATATTAGAATATTCAAAAAGTCTTGGAATGGAATGGAAAGGGGACTTTTGTCCGCACTTAAACTCCTTTTTGAAGACTGCAGGCTATAGTAGCCAGCCTAACACCGCCCAGAAGCGCAGAAGCTTACTGGGTGCTTCACAGGCTTCGCGGAGCGACCTCACTGTGCCGAGGATTCGAGAACGTTGGGGGGCTACTGCCTCGCATTCTAATACTACGTGGGCAGTCGTTTCCACGGCGATGAAGCACCCCCGACGTAGAGGGCTACCCGTGATCAGGATGGTGTAAAGGTGCTTGTTTAGGTGACAGTGACCTGTTATTGTCCCCAGAATTGTTTCGTAAGCCGGTTGGTTCAATGATGGCAAGGCCACTTTTGACTGGCTGCAATCTGTGGTTCCTGCCCATCTTTGGATGTGTAGTTCGGCAAATCTCTCACGCAACCAGTTGCGGATCTGTGAGAAAGGTATCGGTAGTAATGGTAGTGGGCCATTCAACGACATGAGCCTCTTCACGCCAGTTAATTCGCGGCATCGTTGCCGTAGGACCCACTGTGCCCTTTTATCCACTGTAGCGTTACTACGTTGTTGGTGGATAGCTTGTGTAAAGCTGCCTGACACTCCGCTATTAGTATGCTGTTTGGTTATTTGGTGGTCTAGTGCTTTTAGGACAGCTGTGCTGTCGGTGAGGAGTCTTATATTTAAGCCCCTCACCTCCAGTCTGTTTCTTTCCGTTGCAGCTGTTGTTATGACGACAAATTCAAATTGGAAAATCGAGCTGTATTTGCCCAGTGGTAAGTGGATGTTTAGGCCGAGGTCCAGGGAGTGTACGCCTGCTCCTGAAACATTTTCTGTTTTGGAGCCGTCAGTGTACACGCGTACCTCTTCGAAACCGGAGTAGTCCTTATCCTCAAAAAGTCTCTAAAAATCACATTTATGACAGGAGTCCAGGCTGCCATTCACCGCATGAAGAACCAGAAAGCTGTGGGACCCGACGAAGTCCCCATCGAAGCTTGGAAGGCAATGGGTGCCCGTGGTGTGAGCATCTTCACAAACCTATACAACCGCATACTCTTCCCCGGTAAGATCCCGAGCCAGTGGAGACTGAGTATCATCACGCCAGTCTTCAAAGCTAAGGGATCGGTGCAGTTACCGCGCGCCGCGGTTTAAAGATAATCTCTCCCACCATGAAGCTCTACGAGCTGATAATCGAATCCCGGATCCGAAAGGAGAGTGCACTTTCGGAGTGTCAGTGTAGGTTTCGCTCGGGGCACGGGACCGTGGATCCGGCGTTCGCCCCAAGGATTGTGCGGAGAAATACAGGGCCAAGAACACGCCCCTGCACTGCCTATTCCTAGACATACAGAAGGCCTTCGACTGTGTTCCTCGCGCGGTGATACGCGCAATACCCACCAGGGGTATTGCGGTCCAAAGATGTTCCAGAGGCTTACATTGACACTATCCAAGACATGTACCACGATTCCAATTCTGTGGTTTGGACCGCTGTTGGCGACATGAAAACCTTCCCCGTTACCGTCAGGATACACCAAGGATCCGATTATCTGAGCTCCGAGGTCATCTTGGCCTCTGATGCAATCAAGAAAATACGTCTCTATGAAGATGATGATGAATCACAACTATGGCAGTTTTTAATACTGATTCGACCAATCCAATGTTCCTTTGGCTTTGGAGGGCGGGTGAGCCGCGGAGTGAGCCCGCGGCCCCCGGCAACGGAAAAATTGATATTCCTTCGTAGGAGGCCACGGGACCCTCATGTGAGCCTTTTGCTATATCACTGAAACTAGACGGTAGAAGTCGCTAATTTTTATTTTCTACACGTTTTATAGCATTTTATTGACTTTGGGATGAAAATCAGAAGTTGTAAAAAAATACGGTTTCGTGATTTTTGGCGTGGCTCAAACGGAAAAGTACGCTAGGCTCACCGGTGGGCCGCGTGGCGTTCAACGTGTTAAGGAGATGAGATCCGATTCTCAGCACTCCATGAATTCACCGTGCGGTCGCCGGGTCCATAGCGTGATACAGAGAGGAACACCGTGACGGCGACTGGGACTTGCGACCCAGATGTAGGTTTAGGGTGGCCACCTTGTGACTACCACCATAAACGTATTAAACCACCACCATAATCGAAAATAATTTGGTCTAACGTTTAATAATTTAGAACACGTCATTATAGTTTACACCCCGACTCAGAGTACCCCGACTTGGATAGGTTAGGTTAGTGTGGTTATTTTTTTTTTTAACAACCCAGAAATAGGAGCCCCGCGGAGCGGGGCTCCGTCGAATTAACTTAGCGCAAATAAGTTTTATATCTTTTGAGTGGTATGTCAAACGATTTTATATTTAATGTATGTTATGATAATAAAGAATATTTGATTTGTTATTCTATGAATTGATTATTCTATTATTCTAACATTAAACTTAATGTGAAACAAAAATCAATGATTTAAAAATCTTCAAAATAAGTATTCTGTGTATTGATTATTCTATGAAACGAAAATATGAGAAAAATTTTATGTGAAAATATTCTATAAAACAATTAGCTATAAAACAACGCACACTCTTTTTCACTCACTCTACAAAATGCTATTTAATTTTAGACTCAAACAGCATAACAGTACCTATAGTATATAATTAAATGCCAGTTTTTGAGTTCTGTGGTACGACAGTGGTTTTACAATGACAAAGTTAGCAGAAGCGGGGCCCAATACATTGTATATTACACACATAACATTTTAAAATAAAAAATAGACATGCTCAGTATAAAATATTGTTTATTACATTTTACAATACGTTCTACAAAATATAAAATTGTATAACATAAACGAACAGTAAATTACATCAAAAAGGCACTTACGAATACCTAATGTATGGTAGTTCAAGCGAAATTTTATCAAAAAATTTGTTCATTATATTTATTAGAATAAGCAGTGTTTCCACAGTAAAAAAATCTTTATTAAACTATATCAGGCCGTATTTTCACTGCACAATACCGTACTACAGACGGCAACGGTTGGAATGACTACATAGCGTACTACACCAGACTGGCAACCGTACTCGGTTTGGTTCGACTGATCCATCGAACAATAAGGATTTTTAAATCTTCTTCGTACGATTAATCGAACTATGCGATCGAACTATGTTGCCACAAGGTCACCGTAATACCATCTCGTGCAAATGCAGCCTTATATTCTCTCTAGAAGTCCGAACGTAAGGGGTGAAAGTAGCACAGGGCACATAATAAAAATATAGTCACTCAATGCAACGATACACATTGCATTTTAGGGCACCAGCGTATTGGACCTATACGTTTATATCTATCGGAAAAATTATAATATTGAAGCAAATTATAGATATTATCATAATATCCATACGATAGGATCGAAAAGATAGATTGTTATACTATGTATCATAATAGAATTTGAAAAAATGGATAACTATTAAAAATAACTTTGCATCCGTAGTTGAACCGCGTGTTCCGAACGAGCAATTTATGTATGTTCGCGTGATCATAACGATTCAATAGAGCCTACTGCGTAACCGTATATTATATCTGCGTATAATTTGTTTAGTGGAACGTAATTACTACATAATGCATAGATAATTATCTAGAATTCTAGGGCAATAAGAAAATTATCTATACATAGGGTTTGTCGACGTGTGTTAGATATTATGCGACATAAACAGTCTGTTTTGATAAAGCTGCTAGAGCGGGACTGCACAATTAAGAATTACAGATCAAACGCGTGTAAAAGGTATAAATGCGTAAGTATGAATTGGGTTTGATATGTGTACCTTAATTATGTGTTCATATTTCTTTGCCGCGTGGTACCCGGCAGAGTAGAATTTGGGCCACCCTATCTCCTCCCATGCGGTGTCGTACAAGGCGACTAAGGGACATAAGGCTGTTTAACATCAGACAGATATATACAGCCCAGACTCAGCCGCAGATAAGTACATGCCTCGAGTCAACAATAGTGCCCGGAATACGGCAATAGGCTCACTTGGACCGAATACAATGATTGGTGAAATGTAGGTATTAATTCACCTCAGCCTAACCCTTCGGGGATAAAGGCGAGATTGTATGTATGTATGTATATATTTTTTTGCGTTTGATGTAGGTACAATCAGCGTCAGAACGATCTCGACTGCAAAGTCTCAAAATGATCTTAATCTTGGTATTAAGAGCAAATCAAACTGGCCCTCGATTCTGCTAAAGCGAAATCACTTTCATGCCACTGCCACTGCAAGAAATTTCCATTTAATTTCAGCCTTTAAAGTAATGCTGTTAAAGTTTAAAATTAAATGACTTTTTGTAGAGCGAATGAGAGAGTTTAATGAAATTTTTTTCATTTAATTTTGGACTCTGAGTCTGTAGCAATATAGTCTAAAACTAGCTTTTGCCCGCGGCTCCGCCCGCGTGGATGTCGGTTATCACGACCAAACATAGCCTATGTCCTTTCTCAAGGTCTAATCTACCCCTATACCAAATTTCATCAAAATCGGTTCAGCGGTTTAGTCGTAAAAGCGAGACAAACAGACAGACAGACAGAGTTACTTTCGCATTTATAATATTAGTAGGGATTTAATGCCATTTTTTGCAGTCTCTGTGGTATGACAATGGTTTTGCTTTAGCAGAATCGAGGGCCTGTTTTATTGATTTAAATTGTATTGTTGTTCGAACTAAAGGTGTGAACAATCAGTCAACAGGAAAGCGGGAATACCAGGACATTAAGATTATTTTGAGTACTTTGTTCATCAAGATTGATCTGATGCTGACTAGATCATCAACTGCACCCCTCTATCGAGGTATTTTCAGATCTTTTTACAAGAAGACTAGAACATTCGTCATTTTGATTCGTGATTTTTTTTAAAAACGCAGTCTTTTGTCGCGGGTCTATGGCAAAGAACTATGGCGACCCTACACATCGGTCTTCTGTGCAATTATCGTTAACCTAGCAAGTACATATATCAGGCGAGCTATGTGCTTGCAAGCCGGTAGCTGATGTAAAATTTCATTGCGGAAACACTGCTATTATCAAGATATCATTAGTGGCATTACATTTCTTAGTTAATTTGTGTTCATTGAGATTCTTTATTATCACGATGGGTTTAGTATTTTTGTAATTCAAGGAGTAACAAAGCAGAGAGTAGATACTATTAATGTCTGTTAGTAACCAACGCGATTGCCTATCATATATGCTGAACATCTTCACAGCATTGTATACACTTCCCCTTGATTCTATAAGTTAGTCTTGGTCAAGCAACGTGTTTACAATACAGATCGGTAACACACTTGTACTTTTCGAGGATATTTATTATTGGACGATCGGTTTCGCCGTATGGCATGCTCCAAAGTTTACCATTGACAGTATGAATAGTGTTTACAGTACTATTCAATGCTTTGTTAATTCCTTTGAGACTGTGCGTTCATTTTAATGTCCACATGTAAATGGAATAAAAAAATAGAGTAACTTAGGTCTTTCTGTGTGCATCCGGTTACTTTTTAATTACCGTCTGATATGCTGTGTACTACAATATAAATTATGTATAATATATAGTATTGATGTATTTTTGTGGTTATTATTAAAATAATTGCAAGTCGTTGTTGACACTTATGGAAATTCCAATTACTGATTCCAGTAAGTTAATACTTAGGAAGACTTAGGATCAAGGCATGTTGAATAAGCACCGCTATGTGAAACCAGGCAGGAACGAATTTCATAACTGATAAATGTTTTTATCTGTAACACTAAATACATTGAAGATGTATAATTTTCCACTGCACAATTATATGAATTACTTCAAACAATTATACCGAATGAGTAAGATGTTCCCTACATTACAATAAAGTAAAAAATAATGGCATTTTTTGTACAAGCAATACATTTGGCACTTCGAGATTTATTACAACATCTCTCAAAAGTATACGTATTTATAAACTAACTTATTTCTAATATGAAGGCACTGTTGATTTCGTTTAACAAAATAATTACTTAAATGTTAAGGACGGAAGAACATAGAACTGGATAAGGTATAAAAATGTTGATACCCGGTTATGAATGTACATTATTATACTCACGGATTTCGTGAATTTACTGCCCGCGGGCAAAGTTGTTAAATGAGCAAAGTCGGTTTTAAACATAGGCAGATCCGGGAGATCATGGGCAAATTTGTTACCTGTTTCAAATTGTTATTTGAAAGTACGGATTTTCCATAAAATCAAATAAATATTACAATTTACAACCGGGCATAAGTTAATTTAATTTATAATTATTACAATATATTTAATGTTAATAAAATCTATATATATATATGTTATATTATAAATATATGAGATAATTATAAATATATATTAGCACTGGACAATAATTTATAAAGGTACATAGGATACTAAAATTAAAATCTTAAAATAATAATCGATACCATGAAAGTACAGTTTTTATAATTTTCACTGAAATTATTGTAATATTTTATAGTGTTAAAATATGGCGATTATTACTTTTCACAACGGGCAACACCGGCACTAATGCAGCTTATGATAAATTTACTTTTGTGAGTATTTTATAATAATACTTTTAATTTGTTACATCACATCACGCTTGGGCAAAGTTTAAAAAAAAAACAAGAGATTCTTGGACACGCGGCAGTTCTACTATGTGCAAATCGCAATGGTCATCGTAATATGCACAGTAAGATTCCTGATAGGAAAGGCAGCCAATAGTCCTGATCGATTTATAGCTATTTTGTCAATGTTTTGTGTGCGACCAAAATCAGCGGCATAAGGTCATAATAGTTATAGAATAAAATGTATAAAACTGGTCTTTAAGTAATAAAAATTAGTTAAAAAGTCACTAATGTTGTTTGTTACGGCAAAGAATTAATCTATCCGTATTTAGTATTTTGATGTCAGAGGTAAATAAATATCAATTTTATAAATACTCTTAAAACGATTTCGTTACATTGATAAACATTATAATTTGACTACTTACACTATTTTAGTGTTCTTGATTCATATTATTAATAAAATATTACTTTGCAATAGTAATAATAAAATTGTATTTAGTAAATCAGATCTAATACGTTTTTGTCCAGCTAAATTCGTTAAAAACAATTATTACGTACACATCTAAAATAATATTTAAGTCAATAATAATATTATTGAAAGGGTTATTAAAAATCCTACTTCGCTAAACAGTCTACATTTCTAACCAGAAACGTATATGAAATTCTTAAAATACATAAAAATTGCATGATTCCATATGAAATACTTTGAATTGCAAATTCACAAAAAAAAATGTTTCGCAGGCAAAGTTTGATCGACTCTTTTAATGGCAAATATGGCAATCTTTCGTTCCATTAGAACTATCATGAAGCAATTAATACCTCCAATAATATAAAAATGGAATACCAATACAATATTCCATCAAATTAAAACTATAATACAGGCTAGTAACTGGAGAAATTCCACTCCAATAATAATTGGAGAATTCAATTCCAATGATGAATCATTATATTTTTACTTTTTTGATATATTTATCCAAGTCTAGTATAATATTATAAAATACGTTTACTTATCTACTGTTACTACATCCTCCTTTTAATACATCAATATTATAATTGTAATTAGAATACATATTCTAAACTTTTAACTACGTAGCACACTACAGAACCGAAAGTAAAAATCGTAACTAAACGATATCTACTCTTACCATGGCAACTCTCTGGCTCTCTCTACTCGACTACAATAATATTGAAGTACTTATACAGATTGGGCGTCGACATCCTCGCCATAATCAAGGTCATCATAAGACAGGTCCTCATCGAGTGAGTTCACTGTGGTATCCTTGCCACCGGGACATGCCAGACACCTGAAAATAATTAATACAACGTTCAATCAGTACTATCATCATCTTCATAATTTTTCATAGGACCTTTTCCAAATAAGGTTGGGGTCGGCATGCCGTCTAAACAGCCAAACTCCGATATTTCGCGTGAAGCTAAATCAACTGACTGACTGCACTACCCAACCCATGGTTATATCGAAGTTCATATTAATTGTCAACCACTAACACTGCAGAAAATGCCATTTTTATTCTTTATTAAGACTTAAAGTCCAAAATAAAATGAAAAGGTTTTCATTTTAAACTTCTAAAAGATGCCATTTAATTTTAAACTTTAACAGCATAACAGTAACGTCTAATATTCAATTGTCTTTTGCAGTGTTTGTGATATAGTAGTGGTTGACATTTAGCAGAATCGGGGTGCATGTTGTCAGACTTTGATTGATTGATTGATTCCAACTACCAATAAAGAATGCTACAGATGTTCGTATGTAAACCGGGACGGACATTTTAACGTGCTTTCCGAGGCATGAGGGTATCTCAATGTGTTAAAACCGGTCACCCACCCTAGGACTAACGTGACTAGTGCATTACTACTTGCTTACCACTTAGCCACGAGCCGTTTGGTAGCCAATCTAGCAAGTACTATATGAGTCAAAAACGAGTAACTGTGTGACAAAGATACTCATTGATAAATTAATATATGCAATAAATACAAAGATTATACACCAGGTTAATAATAAGTCATTAAAATGGTAAATCATGTTAGACATTGGAATTAATTAGCACAGCACCTGGCGGTAACGCGATACGTCCGTGCTACGGTGCTGTTATGCAAATCATCCGATATTTCATCTTAGCGACCTCGGTACGCAAGTGTGCCTTCAGATTTTTAATCCAAAAATATGACTGTCACAGAATCCTACTGACGTTGTCCACAAAATATAGAGTAGTGTTTTTTAAACTTAAAAATAATTGGGACTCTCTTTTTCGAGACTGCCTTCAGCTTACCATCAGGCGCGGCGAAGTCAAATTGACGTGTCCTATATATAAAAAAACTACTCGTAGCTTCGACGAGCTGTACCATCCAAAAGTACGACCTAATATCGATTTTTCATATCGTTAAACTTTGATTTAATTTAACCCAGTAATGTAGACACGTTTGATTCAATTTAAACTACGAGTAGGTACGTTAGTACATTTTACTGAATTTTTTTTTGTTAGCAATCAGACTTATAGTTAGGTCGCCTTTGTCTAACAAACTGATCACTGTGTTGTTAAAAATAACATTAAGTAAAAGATGAAAACTAGCTTATGAGATTGCAGTAGGTATAAAATGTCGATGTTAGTTTTCAGTAGTAGAATTTTCAGATGACTATAAATTAATAGACCATCTAACTTAATTTTGATAAAATGTAGTGTAATGGCCAACGCAATATACTATAGACACGACGACGACTACATAGATAATGATTGTATGAATAGTATGTGGCTATAAATCTTGTGTTTATCTGAAATGTTAACATTATTAAATGCGTATAAATAATTACGTACTTATTATTATACTTGATCTGTAGCTGGCGAGATGAAGTTATACTGAAGTGACCCTTATAGAGGTAGTTGGAGCCCTAAAAAGTTCAAAAACAACGGTCTAGCTGCAAAGCTTCGATATCGCCTAATGTTAACATTGGGTCGGTTGTGGAGGTCAGATGGCAATCGCTTCACGGTAAATATCGAAGTCTAGCCAAATCTGTAGTTAAGACTAAAAAATATTTTTATTTTCTCAGAACAATTACAAATACAAATATAAACACAAACAAAGACTGGTAAAGCGGACCCTAGACACCCGAGCTGAAAGCTTCGGATGCGACTGGGAATTAACGCTAAGAAGAAGAGGAAGAAGATAGTCTACGATTAAAAAAAATACTGTGTAAGTATCACAGAATTTTTTTTTTCCATTCCAATTGGAAAAATATCAACTGAGAGTGTCACAGAATCAAGATTCTGATTTCTCTAATTATATCTGATCTAATTGATCTATCTAATCTAATAGATCTATCTAATCTAATTGATTTATCTAATTTAATTGATCTATTTAACCTAATTGATCTATTTAACCTAATTGATCTAGCCTAATTAAATCTGGCAAGCTATGCACCTTCTCAATACATTATATTTTATCAAGTTTTTATTGAACTATCCTTTCCACGTTCGATGAACTAAAAACCAATAACAAATGAAGCTATTATTATAACATACTTATACATAATTATGAAGAATAATTGAATATAAACCTCAGAGTTATCGGTGAAAGTTACTAATCAAAATAAATTACCTGCTTTCATTGATTCCGTAATACAAGCATTTGTCTCCGACACACTCGCAGCATCCGTCATGGAACCATCTGTAATGCGTAAACAATATTTATGAGATAACGAGGAGCAAGTGTGTAGATATGTCAATATTGTTAATTTATGCGATATGTATTATGATTCATAACAAAACAAGAAACGTAGGCATTTCCTTAGCTTTTGTATTTTATCAAATTAAATGACCAATAGACTTGTCGTACTCGAGAGGGTACCTACCTTAGAATAATGATTTTATGGCTCCATAGCGTCCGAGTGAGTGAGGTTGGTTTGTCATACCCACCCCATCACTCCGTATGTCGGATTTTAACCGACTATACTGCATGGCATTACGACACATGAGCCTGTTTGGCCGGGGAATCGAAATTTAAGATCTAGTGATTCGAAACTGATTTAATTTACTGAATTATGGTAGATGGATTTGAATGGGAATATCCTAAAGTAATCATATTCAGCCAGTAGTTAACTCCATAATACAAATTCGATTTTGAGTCTCTCTCAGACGGGAGTTTATTTCGGCTATGTAAGAGAGCACGCCTTTAACTTTGGCGCTTACAGCGCGTTTTTGTCCTACCCGATGTCACAGATTATTAAATAGTTACTACCTCCGATGTCTTCACCCGATGATTCAGATGACAACGTTATTATTTCATGGTAAGACATACAGTACCTGAGGCTGTTGGCGCCCATTGACCGGCAAGACGCGCGGCACTTGTCACAGGACATGCACTGAGACATGTACGCGACAGTGCAGTTGAGCGTCACGATGTCGCGGCTCACTGGCGTCGCCTCCTGCTCCACGCTCTCTGCAGGACAGGTATATTTTACTACGTCAGACATGTTACGGGAAACAAAAACCATGATCTTGGACACGTGGTTATCTTTACTAATATTATAAAGAGGAAAGATTTGTATGTTTTTAAGTAGGTAATGAATAAACTCAAAAAGTACCTACTGGACCGATTTCAAAAATTCTCTCGCCATTAGAAAGATACATTATCGATACACATAAGCTACATATCATCACGCTACTATCAGCGATAAACGGGATCAGAATTCCACGCAGACGGAGCCGCGAGTAACAGCTACATAGTAAGTAGTTATTGTAGATAAAGGAGAGATTTGAATCGGCACAAGTATCCGAGATAATGTTACTTATTAGCGTTGTGGAAAGTTATAAAAGAAGCATGGGAGAAGTCAAAAGCAGCCATAATGAATGTAATAACGGATGAAGAAGATGCAGAAAATTGAATATTAGATTAGAGGGACGGAGGAAGTATTTTGAGAATATGTTTAAGATAGATGTGAATGAAATAGAGCATAATGGAAGAGTGATCGACGCGCTTCTAGCTTCTAACACAGAACAGATAATAGTACTAGCCTCGACACATAAAGCCAACAAAAAAGCTGATTTTATCTAGATAGTAGTACTTATAGTAGGTAGGTAAGTCTTTAATGTGTAATTAATTTATATGGCATTACATAATATGACTTAATCGTATAACCCGACAACAAAATAATATGACGCTGATGATATACATAACAAGGGAAAGCATTGAAAATAAACTTGTATAACCACTAAAACAAAACATAAATATCTACGACATCAAACAGACCGGCTGGTCCACTGAATGAAATACAACAGTTACGGTCAGTTCCTGTTAATATCGATTGTTAAGTAAGCAGGTACCTAAGATTTGCATTCCTGGATGATGACTCGCTTCATCTCTGTGGGGCGCCCGTTGTTTTTTTCTTAAGATCCCGAAATGAATGTTTTTATGAATCAAACGAATGCATTGTCGGTGAGAACAATAAATCGATATTCTAATACTAATGGTTTATTAGCAGTGCCATAGCAAAGCATATGAGGTATATCTTTTTCCGATTAATAAACAGAACACAAATTCAGGGTGTAACTGGACTGTGCTGTGGACACGGCCGTATGTTTTATGTGAATATTTTCCGTGAAAAGATTGCCATCTGACCTCCACAACCCAGACACAGACAGTCCTACACAACCCAATGGCGATATTGGGCGATATCGAAGCATTGCAGCTAAACCAGTTGTTGGACTTTTTAGGGCTCCAACTATCCGTGACGGCTTAACGTGCTCTCCGAGGCACGACCAGACCAATGCAAATACCCACCCATATTCATGCATACAAATATTTGCACTGAGCGGGGATCGAACACGTGTTTTATGTGAATATACGTCTGTAAATTACAGTTGTATAATCCTTGGCAAAGTTTGCAACTTGGGCAAAGTTATCTAACGTGGGCAAAGTTGTGTAACTTAGGCAAAGTTGGCAACCCTAGTGTTTATTTAGTAGCTTTAAATTTTTTGTATTGTTTAGTTAACAATTGACATTTTCTGAGAATACTTATCTACTGCAACTGTTAGAATTAACAACTGGCTGCTTCCTTTGAACCCACAGATAAAGTGATAATGTAATTCTTTTGCACCGACGCCGATGTCGTTGCTGGGGGCGCCATGGGTGACGTTTTATCGTAACGGCTTCTTATTTATACTTTTTCTTTTCTATTGTATTAGTATGGTATGGTATGGCGGGCTGTTATCCGCTACTCCACGTCTTGGCGCGATTTGCGTAAGGGTGGGTATTTCTATTGCTAATACAGGCAAAGCCTTCATTAATTATTATTTACATAATTTAACTAACATATTTACGTTACTTAGGTATATTCCTAGAAAACGCCTATCATATTCTTATTTTCTAGAAAATTACTTCGAAGCGGTCACTTACATAACCCTGGCACAAAAAGAATTTTCCGTTATGTCCTGTACCACTTAGGTGGCAGACATCAGACATGCACACGGCCCACTTGATGGATAGTGGTTACCGAAAACCTATGGAGGTGTGCAACACCAGGTGAATCACAGTCGTGCTAACGACTCTGTAAGAACCTTCTAATGCTTGGGAAAACCAGAGCAATGAGTTCATTCCACAGGTTACATTACATACTAGACGACTAAGGGGTGCGACTGTTCCACCTCGCAGTATGTATGCGCAGATTAAACCTCAGCAGCGTGAGTCGCGGCGAAACAGCAATAGATTCACGACATGGGGCCTAAATATAGATTGGTGAAAGGTAGGTGTTTTTTAACCTGTACCTAACTCTTCTAGAATAACAGGTGTGCCTATAAATACAACGATTTTAATAGATAGAGAAGTCAATTTATTACATTTAAAACATAAAAGCTTATTACGTAATAACTTAGGACAGAAGGTCCCTGAAGTAGGGACTGAATAAATTGACCGACTTGGTATTACATGGATCTCACAACTTTTTGCGGTAGAAGAACCGAGGGCGGCGAGGCTTGGCATTTTTTTACAAGTATTGTTTTTGATGGGATTACTTATACTGGAAATAATAATAAAAACTAAGATTCTATTTATTGAACACCTGTTCCCTCCTGGTGTGCCAAACTGACTAAGATACATGTTAATGATTTTTTTTAATGAAACATGATATATTATGTATATGAAAAGTAACATGATACACTATTTAATTTCTTAATGCAAATTAATGAGGTGTGGTATCAAGATAAACAACTAATGTTACTTTATGTATTACATATAAACTTGTAAAAACAGGTAAGTTCACTTTACTGTAGGATTACTTAGTTAATATGGAATTCACATAATTATTTCTTACTATAATAGGTGTGTGTGTAAATGCAACTGATTGATTTAAAGTTTCTGCTGAATAAAAAAGTAATACATTAAGGTCCAACCCCACCAAACGGACGGCATTGGCAGCATTTAAAGTTTATACTACCAAGTCACGCATGACAGCTTGACGTGCGTCATGCCGCCGCACGTCGCTGTCAAGCTGTTGTGCGTGACTTGAAAATATAAACTTTAAATGCTGTGATATAAGATTTATTTTGTTTAAAGATTGTAAAATCCGTTCCGATGCCGTCCGTTTGGTGGGGTTGAACCTTTAGACATCAACTGAAGTTTCTTAGCTTTCCATGGCCCTGATTCTATGGAGTACTCCTTGCAACAAATCAACACTTACCTCCACAGCTGTCTACTGTATTCCTCCCTCTATCTCCAATGCCATATCGGTTATTCATGATAAGGTATAAAAATAAGATAGTTATGAACTTACGTAAATGATAAACCAATTGCTTCTCGGGTACAGGCCTGTAAGCAGACAGATCAATGTCTACTGGGTAAGTAATGGACAGCCACCTCTTCTGTGGGTCTGGGTCACTGGTGAGAGCAGCAAACAGTCCAGGCACTCCATCAGCCAACTCCTCCACATATGAAGTTTTGGATAGTTCTGTTTGTGTGTCATTTGGTTTTGGACACATATCTGTGAGTAGAAAGATGATACAATAGGTTGAGGGGCTTGGCATTTTGTATATTGAATAAGCATTGTTTAAAACCAGCAAAGTTAGAAGAAGAAATTGTAATTAGAAGGTTAAGGATGCCTGGCAGAAATTGCTTATAGTGATAAGTTGTACATTTATCTATTTACATGTGGGTTTGTTTAATGAATCCTAATAAACCAACTAGCATTGCCCCGCTAGCCCTGGGTTGGCTGGTTGTGTTAGGAATTTATCGAGCTCAAAATCAACGCTTATAAATTATTACATATCTTCTTACTTTCCACTCCCAACTGGTCCTTTGTAAAAAGGGAAAGCAATGAAGATTTAATACAACTTTGTAGTTGTCAAGTAGGTACTAATTGTGTTAATATTCAAATTCAAATCTAGCTAGCTGTTTCCAAGCCACCAAGGCCATCATTTAATTATTTAAAAGTAGTATTTAGTTGGTATAATGCTCTAATCATTGGAGCATTATGCCAACTAAAGTTATATAGTAGTAAGACCTCTTACTTTACTATCTATACCACGGAGGACAGAATATGATTAGTAAACGGAGATGCCCCAGTGAAATTTCTCGTAATAACAACGCGTCGCCAAATGCGGGTGGGAAGAAGACGCGGGGGGCATGACGCCATACCTCGTCCCCCACGCGTCTCTTCCCCTAAGTCTAAGCCCCTCCCACTTTTTAGAATGCCATCTAGTGTAGCATAGCAAAACCGAATACAAATAATGCATGCAATTTCCATTGTAGTTTGACCACTCGCCACAAAGCGCTGCACAGAATTCTAGAATAATCTGTGTGTTTAATGACAGCGGGACCACTTACATATTGACCACTATATATACAAGCTGTTGCCCGCGGCTCCGTCCGCGTGGAATTCTGATATAAGGAATATAAGGACATAATGATTGGGTTGCATTATTGGAGTTTTAGCGCCTTCGCTGGCGTGCGCTCGCCTGTCCGTCGCGGACGTCCGCGACGGGCGTATACCAGTATAATTTCAATAGCGTCGTTAGTAGTATATTACTTAGCCAAAAGACGACGACGTGAACAAAGGCGTCAGCCAATTAGCCCATATTATGTCACGTCTAGATTGTTGTGTGGAGAATTTGTAACCAAGTTTTCGTATAAGAATGTATAGCTATCATAATTAGTTTAATGTAAATCAAAGACAATTTTGCACGGTTTGTCAAAACTGAAGAGAAAGAGGCGAAATTCCATTAGTTCACAGAATTTTTGGTTTTACTTTACACAATATACCTATTAGCAGGGCTGGCTCGCGGCTCACTTGGGGGTACAAGTGGTGCAATGCATCCGGGAGCAGGTTCCTGCTTTTGCATTTCATATTGATATGTTGTTCTATGAATAATATAAGACTGACCTTCAAAATAACATTCTATTTGAGTTTCGTTTACCAAAAAATTTCAAAGGTATTTGCCTTAAAAAAGCTTTCAGTTTGCAGCTAAGGATTATTCTAAGTTTATTGCAACGACTGTACAAGCACGGCGCGTGTGACACGGATAACGTAGCGGCGGTCGATGATTTTGTTGAAACAGACCGGCTCGCGTGCTCCGTCGCGCGGACACACGGCGCGTGCCCCGCTGCCCGCGTGGTGGGCCCCGCCACCCGCGTCACGTGTGACGGGTATCCGCCTCACGTAGCGCTGCTCTTGAAATAACATGAAACAAGCACGCGAAGCGGACGTCCGTGACCCGCACCCGCCTATGCCAGCGAAGGCGCTAAGTACGGATCCCTAACTTTTCCAAAAAGGAAATGAATAAAGCAAGAAAATAATGTAGAAATATAAAAAAGTGATGCTATTATATTGTAAAATTTTCACTTAAGTATTTCTGGTATACGTATATACAATTAGGTATAGCAAATTTAGGCCGTAATTTTTTAAATCCCTTTTTTGTTTTATAGAAGTCATCTTCATTGAAGGGCCTCGAACAGATTCTGGAATATTTTGTGGGGTACCTACCAGCTGGAAGGTCTATTTAAAATACGTACCTATCCACGTATTTTTTTATTTCTGGGTTACTGGGAAATCTAAAATGATATAATATAATGTTGACAATTTTATTGGCTTCCTAAAAATAATGTGAATATAGTGGTCTCACTACTATGATGCACACCATTTATTTTAAATAAGGCCATCTGTAGAATTATAGCAGAATCATTTAGCCCCCATAAATGATTTTGGCAGATACCGACAGATGGCTTAATTTTTTTATTTTCTATTTTCAATTTCACCCAAATATAACGTAAGAATAAATAAAATAACAATTGCGGAATTACTAAAGAAGTCCGGTGAAATTATTGTGGTGATTTTTTTATAGAATTAATTGAATTGTTGTTACAACATTATACAAGTAAGACAAGGTTACTTATTTCTTCTCTCCGCTAGATGGTTCTATAAAGACATTTTTTTTTCTAAATATAAAAATAAAAATATAGCGGACTTACTGATGAAACGTTATATCATCAATATATTTAAACATCTTATCTCTACAATTTGTACACCCTTGGACCGCACACTTCATTCTTAAATCGGGTCAAAACTATTTCTATCGTTGAACTTTTAACCAAAAATGACAACCGATCGCAACGACGTGCCACTAGAACTGAGTGGTGACGTCACAGAACTGACGTCTATATATAGGAGTCCTTTTGACAATATGGAAGCACGCGACTCGATTGCCTTTGCAACAACTCCGCTATCATTTCCTTCTCCATGATCTATACCTAATAATTATGAATCCCTAGATAAATATATTACCTGACCTGATTCAATAATACAATAAACTTACCCACACAACTGCAACATTCGCTATACAAATAGCTAAGACAGCTGAAGCAGTCCTTGCAGCAAGAACAGTCTTTCAAGTCGCATTTACAAGATTGAGTTAACATACACTTCGATACAACACTGGCACATATAGCCTCGTTGCATGCGTACACTATAGGCATCGCACATATTATAGCCAAAACGAAGTAAATTTTGCTAGCCATTGCCAAAATCTCAGATAAAATTGTAAACAAAGTTGAGGAATTTACAAAGTTGTAAAAATAAACAATTCCCGTTTACTTTTAAACACTCTCAGTAAGTTAGAAACTGGAAAAAAAACTTTTCAAAAATATGTACAATAGTGCGCATGAGCAGTTAAGACTGTATTAATACAATATTCACTTAATTTAAATGATAAAATAAATAAAATTTTAAGCTGATAAAACTTGTTTCACGTCCTCCTGTCGTAAAAAGTTTACTTCGAATGAATGAAAAGTTATGGACCACAGACAGAATAAAATATTCTCCGAGAAGTGACCGAACAAGGTGAACTACAAAAAAAAGTGCTTACAGTACAGATAATGTAAGAACTTGTCTAAAGAACTTCCTGTTTTTTCAAAGACTAAAATTAGACATCATTTTATTATTTAAGTATAAGGTAACTGTACCAATGCTCGACACTGTACCAATGCTAGACACTTTCGAACAAAACCCAGTATTTTGAGAAAATTATCCATTTGTTTTATAAGACTATTGACTTAAAAGATGCCTTATGGTATCTATAAGATATGTTCAAATATTCGCAACACCATCCGAAGTAAATTTAGAAAGACTGTTGACAGCAAATAATGTGACTCCGTGAACACGGTCGTGTTATTTCTTAAGATTTTTGCCAAGGGTACTGATTTTTATAGGTGTGATTTTTTTGTTTATAAGTTATGATTATTACTAATTTTAGTATAAACGTTATAAATATTGAAGTTATTGACATACTTGGACCATTGGGACAATGATGTCTAGCATTGGTGTTTTCGACCAAGTGCATAATAATTTAATTTAAAGTAAAAGTATGATAGATTTTAAAGATTTTATGGGCAAAAGTTAATGTCTAATTGTTGCTGTAACAGTTAAAAAAGAATGTAACGACCATGCTGTAATTAATTTGTTAAATTTTTTAGATTGAAATTTTATTTTTCCTTAAAGTGTCGAGCATTGGTACAGTTACCTTATTCCTTTATTCTAATCTAATAAAATACTAAAGTACGAAATGTAAACCAACAACAAAACATACAAAATATCTTTATAACTAAATAACTTTTATTCTTCTTCTTCACTTGGCCGCGTGGGCCAAGTGGCGAGAAATGACTGGCGTGACCTGTGATCCTAAAATGCCAGTCAGGTTGAAGGGGCAGGTCTATAAGACGATCATTAGGCCTGTTCTCTTGTATGGTTGTGAGGCGTGGCCGCTGCTCGAGCGACACAAGCAAGAGCTGCGTGTCACGGAGATGAAAATGTTGCGGTGGATGTGCGGCGTTACGCGTAAAGATCGCGTACGGAACTCTCGCATCCGCGGCAGCCTCCATGTCCGTGACATTGCGGATAAAATGCAGGAGAGCCGCCTTCGCTGGTGCGGCCACGTCTTGCGGCAACCGCCAGGCTACGTGGGGAACAAATGCCTGGCAATGGTACCCCCGCCGGGTCCAGGTAAAAGGGGTAGGCCAAAGAAGTCCTGGCTTGACGTCGTGGAGGGTGATATGCGTGCAAATGGTCTCACTACCATGGACGCCCAAGACCGTGCGAAGTGGAGAAGGAAGAGCCGGAAGGCGGACCCTGAGCTCCGAGGTCATCTTGGCCACGGATGCAATCAGGAGAATACGTCTATATGCAGATGATGATGAACTTTTATTCTTGTCATCTATTTTGTGACCAACATTTCATCGTTTGAATAAATTGGAAATACCTGTTATTTGATCACTTTATTTGATAACCTGTATTTCCATTCTTACAAACACTTTTACCATTTCATAAACTGGTAGTTGCAAAAGACCAGCTTCAAACCTCTTCAAACAAAGAATTCCTTACCGGTTCACGTGCTTCCCTCTTCCTACAGTCCCGGGTTCTTTAAGCTGTGCCTGCGAGGCGGGAAAAAGCATCTGAGTGCCACCATTGCAACACAGTACGTGTCTTTAATGGTGCCCCTCTTTTTCCAAGCCTTTGCCTTCAGCTTACCACCAGGCGAGGCGAAGTCAAATTGACGTGTCCTACAGCGCTAGTACAAAGTATAACATACATACATATACATACATAGCTACAGCAGATTACATAAATCGTTAGTAAAACTTTGGGAAGCGTAGTGGTTTACATTCTCTTCTGGAACAATTAACAAATTACCGAAATCACCTGTTTCAAGAGCGTGTTCTGCGTGTTCATACAAAACCGTGATTATTATTGACAAACAACTGGCAAAAATGATGCATGCATCACATGCATGATGCATTCATCTGCGTGCATTTCAGTAAAGAAGAACATTTTGAGAATACATTTTACCTACCTAAGTAAGTAATTAATATTATTTTCATCCCACCATCTCGGAAAGAGTACTTTTTTTCTTCGATATCTGAGTGTAAAAGTCGCTTTTATCCTCTAGAGTGGTAAAGTAAATTTGAATTTAGAACATCGTGTGTACTAGGTTTGTGAACTCAAAACATCATTAAACCTATATACTTCTACCTCTATGGTGCCGATTTATCATACAACTTTTTTTTAATTTATGAAAAACTCAACTCGGAACCTCCTTGGTGTACCTACTTTTTTTTTTAAATTTGCTTTGCGCGCATAATTTTTTTTTTCACGTCCTATGGTTGAACATTGTTGTTGAATTTTATTTGTTGATATTTTATTATTAGTATTATTACACATACTTAATTATTATACAGCCTCCGTGGCGTAGTGGTAGTGAACGTGGCCGCAACGCAACAGGCGCGGGTCCGATCCCCGCTCAGTGCAAATATTTGTATGCATAAAAAGTTCAACAACAACGGTCTAGCTGCAATGCTTCGATATCGCCTAATGTCACCATTGGGTTGTGGAGGTCACATGGCAGTCGCTTTACGAAAGATATCGAGGTCCAGCCAAATCCGCAGTTAAGACTGGTAAAGCGGACCCCGAACTCCGAGGTGAAAGCTTCGGATGCGACTGGGAATTAACGCTAGGAAGAAGAAGCATTTCATTATTTCCTCGCTGAGGTGGGATGAAAAGTTACGTGTTGCACTCGAGTGCAAAGATTTTACACCTTGTGCTCTTTTGATTCCCTCGCTAACGCTCAAGATTCTAATTTATGAATCACTCGCTATGCTCGTGATTCAAATTTAGAATCTTTCGCTTGCTCGGTCATCAAAACTGAGCACGCGGTTAAAAAGCAACTTTGCACTCTTGTATAACAAATAACTATTTTATGTGGCGACAGCAAACTATGCTATGAGTATGAGCCTTATATAATATACATATTATGTATTGCTTATATAGCTTCAAATTTAAGTATTCCAAAACTGTGATGTTTAAGTTTACACGATCGTGTCATTCGCTTCAAGGTAACGTACCTACCGTATTAGGTACATATACCTACCTATTATGTACATAATTAGCGGGCATTGTTTGGTGATTCGTGTCCTCAGTGACAGAAACAGTTAAGATATTTTTTCTGTTTTATACTATTTAGGTGGCAGACAAGCTCACGGCCTACTTAGGTACAGGAAGTGATTACCGTAACTCCATTGGCGGAGACGGAGACAGTGATTCACTTTTACTTTCTTCAGAATGTCCTCGACAGACGTTGGAAGTTGACCCCTTTGGTTGACCCTTCCTGGGTTACCCATTCACCCTCACCTCAAAATTTTGTCAATTTTTTTTATTACACATTCTATGCCTACTACATATTATCCAAACCATGTTTTTTATAAGTAGGACACGTAAATATGACTTCACCTTGCCTGATGATAAGATGAAGGTAAAGTCTCAAAAGTAGAGGCACCGCACCACAGATGCCAGCTCTCAGATTGAAGGCCTCATCAGATGCTTTTTCACGCCCTGCCCGGGACCGGTCGCAGGACCCGGGACTGTATGAAGAAGGAAAGACGTGTATTCTTTACTACACGCACTCACAGGTAAAGAATTACAAGAAGACAAAGAAAAGAGGCGCTGAACCGCTTGGCTCTTGATGGATGCACCGTATGAGGGTAACATCTAAGCCCTGCACGTGTAGTCCTAAGGAGAGGGTGTAATCACCTCTTTGATAAACGAGTAGCCAGTCATGCCTTGTCATGCCTTATATCAATATAATTAATTAGCAGGTGTACCGATTAGCAAGCCTTGGGCCCTTAATCACGGTGGAGCCCTAGCTTAGATCATATAAGTACAGCTTTTTGCGTCTAGGTATAGAGTTTGTAATATAGTCTAAGGAGTTTGTAATAATATACTCTCCGTAAAACTTGTAATATGATGCAGAAATTTTGCACCGGTGCATATTAGTAGCCCGATTTACTTATAATATAAATATGCTAACGTACGTAGGTACCCAACCTGCTTATCTTTGCAAAGACTAGTAGACAAAGCACTACTCCAATGTAGGTATATACAGACCTACCATTTCAATAAGTTACAGTAAAATTTGGATCTAGATAACAACATAATAATGTGTGCGATTTACCGGTTTTGCGTCTCACTTCGACAGTAAATTTGTGTACAACGAAAACAATTCCAAATGTACAAAACATAATAACCTGCGTGACTGGTCTGCTAAAGAGCAACCGCGGAACCGGCGGAACCGCCTGCGCCCGCGCAGACGTCGTCGCCGTCCGGTGCCGCGCCTCCATTCGACGCTATGGCGCTACGCTCTACACTCCTACGCAACTGTAAGTGTGTAACCACGATTTTAATTTAATAATACCACATATCCCATTACATTACAAGATTTAGCGAGACCGGTCGCAGGATTTAGGTATCGTGTGTTTATTGGATGTAATACAGGTAAGTACATAACTTCTTATGTGTGTGTGAAGTGTGAGAAATGAAAAAGTCTGTGTTTAACAACACGACCTTGCTGTTACTTCTGTTGAGCTACAGACAGGTAACTATAATATCAATTTATTCCGGTATTGTTTTTTCACCAGTGAAAAAGTTCTACTAAGTAGTACCTAGTTAGGATAATGTTCTCACGTTTTGTTCAAAGAAGCTTATTGGTTGAGGTAACACCTTCTGTGTTATCATTAGTGAAATCCGCTCATAATATTGATAGGAACCGCGATCAGGGTGTGACCACAACCACATTTCACTCGATGAATTTCATTGAATTAGCCTAGATTCAATCTAAACAGATTTCACATCTTACTTAAGTACCTACTCATTGGCATGTATGCTTACTTTTTACTTACAATCTAGTATATAGGTAGGTCTGTACTATAGATGTAAGGCCGGAATAATTCCAAATATTCCGATGAGGATAAAACGAAAAATCCCGAATAATTCCCAAATGACCCGGAATAATTCGGAATTATTCCGGTCGATATTTATGTAGATAGATGTAGTAGGTATTGAAAGTCTTGACTCTTGTTGATAGTCTTGTGACTCGAAATGCAGTTATGATTCGCGTTTTATACGGTTATAGATATATCTAAATATATATAACTCAAAGGTGACTGACTGACTGACTGACTGACATAGTGATCTATTAACGAATAGCCTAAACCACTGGACGGATCGGGCTGAAATTTGGCATGCAGGTAGATGTTATGACTTAGGCATCCGCTAAGAAAGGATTTTGATTAATTCTACCCCCAAGGGGATAAAATAGGGGATGAAAGTTTGTACGAAACTTTGTCAATTTTAAACCGATCGGGCTGAGACTTGGCATGCATTAAGCTACTATGACGTACTCTTTAAGAGTGTTTTCACAACATCCAATATCCGTATCGGACGACGATGGCCGACATCCGATATCCGACACCATATTATTATGTTGTTTTCATATAAATATCCGATAAGATCGGTCCGATTTGGCTATTTGCTACATAGCAGAGACTAGTTAAGGATGCTAGGGATAAAAAACCTTAAAAAACGTAGTGCAAGCAATTTTCGACCTTATTGACATGACATAGAATCGAGTTTTTTTTCTTAAATTCGTAATCAGTGTCGTCTATTAGCGCAAAAAGACACGTAATTAAGATAATGTCATTAAGGTCGAAAGTCGCTTACACTCGCTGTTTTAGTATCTGTGTGAAAGTTGTAGTCATATTATACCTACATATTATAATAAAATAAGTAGGTACCGTATGTACATCTTGACTTGACGTCAAGTCGCGAGAGATGCTCGAATTGGTTTGATATGGTCTACGATTGGTGGATTTGAGCTTCTCCGTCACCATGGTACACGGGGTACCACAATGGCGGAGAAGCTCAAATCTACCTAATCCACAAAAGACATCCAAAAACGCGTAGGTACTGTTACTCGTACTGCGCATATACATACATATAAGTAGGTACATTTTGTGACGTCACTGAGGTCAAGATATATAATATTCCGGTATCTACCTACCTATATACCAATACCTACATAGGTCTGTACTTAAGTTTTCGCTTAGTAGGTAGGTGGAAGCACAGTTATTTCATTTTTTGTAGGTGAGTTCAGCGGGAATAATTCCGGAATATTTGAGAATATTTGGGAATAATTCCGAATATTATGGAATAATTCGGAATTATTCGGGATTTTTACATCTATAGTCTGTACCTCTACCTATATATGTAGCTTTACATCTATATAAGTCTAAACAAAAAATATTGGTATAAATAAAGTGCATCACAGATTAAGGAAAAAACCGTTCACCGATCGCAAATCGCAAGCAAGATATGATAATTTAGCGCTAGAACCCTGGCAAACATAATATTATAGGTGTGTTCATTCAAATTGCAAAAATGCGAATGGTACCTACACACCTAATTATTTAATTAACGATGCATAAGCTAAAATAAGAAAATTTAAGTAGGTAACTAGGTACATTGTAATGTAGGTTAGGTATTATAGATACATTTTACGAGATTATTACGATGCATTACTCAGTGCTACGTGCTATGCCTATAAATGTGTTAATAAATAACACTTCTTGGCAGTTGGGTAAAAAGCGCACGTAGCTTAGTGGTTATAGAGTCGGCCTTCCGATCCAGAGGTCCCGGGTTCGAATTGTAGCCAAAACACTAGAGTGAACCCATTCCTAAAACAATTCAGTTATTAAATATTAGCTGAAGGTTACCCTTACCAGAAATGACGGTTACTGGTTCGTAAGTTATGTAAGTAACTACTTACTCTTAAAAAAAACGAACAAAAATGGCAATATACGTACATTCTATCTATTCAAGACTGTTATATAATAGAGTAGGTTCCAATACTTCCAATACATTTGTATTTATCTACGGTTTTCACTGCTGTCTTGTGTTTTTGTACTTTTGTCTTCGGTGAGCGAATACCTAATGCATAATAGGGTGGTTTATTTTTGCGCACCTTGAATATAGATTGCATTGTAATGAGATGAGTTGTTAAGTGTGAACACAGATAACAGATACACCACTGTGCGAAGTAATAGGTAGTTTGCTTATCTGTAGATGTAGATATAAGTAGAGGTAATAAGATGAATTATAAATTCATATTACTTAGGAATGTGTAGCTGTAGGATTTGTTGGTTTAGGTAGGTACGATAATATTTATGTAGGTATATAAAACAACATACCATTTTATACATCAATTAATTTGAAATAGAGCTACTTTTAGATCTGATGGGAGCCGAATTGGTGCAAATCTTAAGATGACAGGAATACCTGGGTAGCCTTCACAAACAGAGCAGCCTCGCACACTTGCACTCTATCAAATAATTACCATTACGATTATGTCCCTTCTATGTAGGTAGGTAGGTATACTATCACGACATCTGGATCAGATTCATCATTTATTAACCATATTGAGGAGCTTTGGTGACTACATTCTAAAGTTATCTATAAGAAAGAGTAAGAGTAAGAGAATTCAATCATCTGCACAATTTAGGTCTCATATATATCTAGTTATGTATCTAAAGATCATACAGTAGGTACCTACATACATACTTAACTTATGTAGTAAAAATATCCAGTTTCTTTGAATTCGTATCGTAATATAATAATACTAGCTTTTGCCCGCGGCTCCGCCCGCGTGGATGTCGGTTATCGCGACCAAACATAGCCTATGTCCTTTCTCAAGGTCTAACCTACCTCTATACCAAATTTCATCAAAATCGGTTAAGTGGTTTGGGCGTGAAAGCGAGACAGACAGACAGACAGACAGACAGACAGAGTTACTTTCACATTTATAATATTAAGGGAGTAGGGATTTGTCCTGTATTACATAACATCAATATCATCGTGTGTATAATACCTACTTATGTAGTAAAAACTTGTAGAAATCACTTCCAAAAATCCTTGACCAGTAAAATCTTCACTATAAAATAATTAGATACAAGTCGATCAAAAGGAAACTTTTCTTTCAGTTTTCAATGGAACCCAGACTCGTCAGCTGCACGAGTTACAGCAAAAGGACCGCCCAGGAGTAGCCATACTGCGGGAGGTGCTCGAGGACCGTCTAAGAGAGATCAAGAAGGCGAAGACTTGGAAGCATGAGAGGGTGCTCACTACACCGCAAGCCGTCAAGGTACGAATCATAAACCTTGAACTCCATACTTTGTAAAATAGTGAAAATGTCAAAGATAACACGACGATTTCACTGGACGCATCTAATCAAATTTGCACCAAGAGGCGCGCGACTATTTCATGCACCTAGCGTTGCGCCCGATTGCATCCAAGGCCTTCATATTGAAGTCAAGGATTCCCATACTGCTTCTCTTCCCTTTCATTTGGCTGATACGGCTTTCATTATAGCGACTGTCGTCTGACCATTCTCGTAAAGAAAGTCTGCCCTAGCAATTCTCAAAGTAATAAATTACTCCCAAAGCATTATCTACGTTATTAAAGTGCTAATAACTTCTATAAACCTCAGGACTGTATCTTGGACCTAAGTCGTGAGACAAACGATATTTTGTAACGATGATACTTTAAACGATGGCGATGCTTTGTAATACTAGTAATCTATAGTTACTTGGTGAATTTGAGCTCATCCACCCCGCCGCCGTAGCACCCCGCGCTATCCTCAAAAGACACGAGAAACGTGTAGGTACTGCGCGTATAGAGCACATTTTTGCGCAACTTTTTGGGTCCAAGACATAATTATGTCCCCCGGAGTAATACGCAATGCGGATGGTAGTTCAAAGTACGAAAATCTATCATTTTACTTTACTTTACAGGTGAAAGTGAAGGGGTCCGAAAAGGAGTTCCTGAATTTCTGCGCAAACAACTACTTGGGCCTTTCGGTAATTTACGCACAACTATGATCATGAATTATGAATTGACTCATGGCATAGGTACATAGGCTTTGTTAGTTCGTTCTATTTCGACCTAGTCACCTCAACCGTTAGTCCCCCCAGGGAATTGGTAGACTGTTATGTTTCGTGAAAATAAGTGTTGTATTGACAAAATTAAGTATCTGGGTGACAGCTTAAAATACCACAGCCACAGTGTTCTTATTCTAATACATGTACATTTGTACAATTTATTGTATCTACACGTATTCCACCAAGAGGACTGAATCCTCCTGGAATTTTGAAACGTGAAATAAATATGCCCGAACGCGGTCAATAAACACAATTCTGCTCGGCATTACCAAGAAAAGCAATTCAATAACATAAGACGTATCGCGCAGTTCACGAACAAGACATACCTACCCTCAGAACAAGCGTAGGTACTCCTACCTACTTAGTTATTTTCAGGTATTTTTTATAGAGTTTGCAGTGGTAAGTATCAATAAATTTGTTGCAATATGTTTGTAATGCATAATCCAAACTAACTAGGTATAATAGAAACAATAGTGTGCAAGTCATCCATACTAATATTATTAATGCGAAAGTAACTAGGGTGAAGTCTCCTAGTATCGGCCACGTCCTTATATCGGCCTTTTCGAAAAAATGGATCATAACTATGAAAATAACCCTAAAATTATGATCGTTTTTATGCAAAAAGCGACTCTATATCCATACGAATAACATCCCATATTTTGGTGCGGGTACCTCCATATTTGAACGTTCAGGTGGCAATAGAGCACGCGCAGGTACCGACTTGTGTCGTTTGTTGGCATTTCCGAGTCAAATCCCGGAATCGACGCACTCCGTTGATAAGTATTTGAATGGAATTAAACATACCTTTGGTATTTTATATTATTTTATAATAAAGAAAAACAGTCGAAGTACCGTTTAGGTAGTGTGTTTTTAAATTTATTTGTACTTTTTATGAAATAATCGGGGAGTCGAGATTAGGGATCTTTATTTTGGATAAATCTCAATATCGGCCACCTGGTCGATATTGGGGAAATGCATGAAAACACTAAACTATAGGTTTAGCTATTTTATATATTAGCAGTAACATTAATAAGGTTAAAAATGAAATAACAGCTCTGTTTGATGACTAGATCCTAACATCGGCCGCCTAAAAACTATTTTTGCCAGCTACGGCCGATATCTAGAGAATCGATGCGTAATAACGGCCACTTTATTTTGTATAGGGTACTTACTTTCCTACAACCTTCGAACTTGTTGTGTTTATTGTAAAACAGGGACGTGGTGAACAGGGGCGTATTTAAAGATTTGGCGCCCCGGGCCACTTAGGTTTGCCGCCCCCTATGCAGGCGCGGTCCGAGGGTCACAGGGGACATGACCCCCCCCCCCCCCCAACCATGCACATCATATTGAAAAGTCCCAGTACGAGGAGGGTGGGGTAAATTTCTTAAGGAATTTCCGAAGTGACCCCCCCCCCCCCCCAAACTTCAAGCTGCGACCGCGCCTGCCCCTATGTGACGTTCGCGTTCACCGTTAGCCTGCGCCCAAGGGGCTGACACAAAATAGGGGTCCGTCAGAAATTGCTGGAGATTTTCAAGTGATTGATGATTGATTCGTGAGATCTCTATCTTATGGTGCGAGGGAAGTGACGTGACAGTGCCGCTACCACCTCGGCCGGAATTAACCGTAGGCGGTAGCGTCTCCCTGCGAGAGAAAGGCGCTGCCGTCTTCGGCGCCCAAGCTGCTTGGCCCCAGTTACACCGTACTTGAACGCAAATGTTATTTAGGGTTTTCTAATTTGAATGCAATTAAAAGAATGAGTGACATAGTCATATTGTAACTAAGTAAGCTCCGAAAAATTAAAATAAAAACAAATATACGTAATATTTGGGCGTTTACCAAAAAAAATGACCGTCGCGTTATGGAATTCCACCCAGGAGAAAAAAAATACATAGAGAAATCTAGTACATTACGTCGCGTGGTGGACGTGACGTTTGATGCCGGTACATAACCAAATCCAAAAAAAGTTGTTGTTTTAATACATATTTAATAAATAAGAGCATTGAATCGTTTTCTATAAAACAAACACAATAAGTTTTATTAAACTGTAAGGCAAAGATATCCATATTTACCAATAAAAACAAGGTTCGTAGTGGAACATAAAAGTAGCCCAGCGTGACGCACAACCAGTCACTACATGACTTTCCATAGACTTTCTGAAGCTATGCCGCTAAAAAAATTAAAATGGCGTGTGTTTTACAGTGTTAAATGTTGCCATTCATAAAAATTTACAAAGTTAGTAGAAAGGGGGTTGGGTAATGTTGGCGTCGTGTCGGAATTGAGCGGCCATCAATGAAATTGGTATAATATGAAAGTACAGTATAAAGTGATCAAAAGTTACTATGGACAAACTTCTCTAAACTATATCGGGACTTAGCTATACAGGGTGGTATTTTTCAACTTTACTTAGATGGAAGTACTCTAAATACTGAAGATAGCGAATTCCACTGAAAAGAAACATTCCCTTATTTTTAAAAAGAATCAAAACTGCATTCATAGTTTTCTGAAAATGCCACACCCGGTAGTCGAACCGACTAAAATCTTCCTATAACCCTCTATTTCATAGATTTCCTTTTACTTAATTTACCAAGTTTGTTAGAGAGATTTGAACCTTATGATCGACCCTATAGATTGATGTAATAAAAATACAGGGTGTTATTTTTTCGAATTGTAGTCGGTTCGATTATAAGGCGTGGTAAACGAGTTTTCAGCATTCCTTAAATGCAGTTCTGTTTCTTTTTTAAAAACATACTAAACTGTATGCAAAGTTTTCTGAAAATGCCACAGCCGGTAGTCGAACCGACTAAAATCTTCCTAAATCTTCTTAAATCTTCTATTTCATGGATTTCCTTTTATTTAATTTACCATGTTTGCTAGAGAGATTTGATCCTTATGATCGACCCTATCGATTGATGCAAAAAAAATATAGGGTGTTATTTTTTCGAATTGTTCGATTATAGGGCGGGGCAAACGATTTTTCAGCATTCCTTAAATGCAGTTCTATTTCTTTTTTAAAAACATACTAAACTGTATTCAAAGTTTTCCGAAAATGCCACACCCGATAGTCGAACCGACTAAAATCTTTCTAAATCTTCTATTTCATGGATTTCCTTTTATTTAATTTACCAAGTTTGTCAAAGAGATTTGATCCTTATAATTGACCCTATCGATTGATGCAATAAAAATACAGGGTGTTATTTTTTAAAATTGTAGTCGGTTCGATTATGAGGCGTGGCAAATGATTTTTCAGCATTCCTTCAATGCAGGGCTGTTTCTTTTTCAAAAACACACTAAACTGTATTCAAAGTTTTCTGAAAATGCCACACCTAGTAGTCGAACCGAATAAAATCTTTCTAAATCTTCTATTTCATGGATTTCCTTTCATTTAATTTACCAAGTTTGTTAGAGAGATTAGATCCTTATGATCAACCCTATCGATTGATGCAATAAAAATATAGGGTGTTATTTTTTAGAATTTTAGTCGGTTCGATTACAGGGCGTGGCAAGCGATCTTTCGAAATTCCTTAAATGCAGCTTTGTATTCTTTTTTAAATAAGAGAGTGTTTCCTTTGAATGAAATTAACTATCTCCGGTAGTAAGAGTAGGTACTCGTACCCGGTTCGACTACCGTGTGTGGCATTTTCAGAAAACTTTGAATACAGTTTAGTGTGTTTTTAAAAAAGAAACAGCACTGCATTTAAGGAATGCTGAAAAATCGTTTGCCACGCCTTATAATCGAACCGACTACAATTCGAAAAAATAACACCCTGTATTTTTATTACATCAATCGATAGGGTCGATCATAGGGATCAAATCTCTCTAACAAACTTGGTAAATTAAATAAAAGGAAGTCCATGAAAAAGAAGGTTTTGTAAAATATTAGTCGGTTCGACTACCGGGTGTGGCATTTTCAAAAGTCTTTGAATGCAGTTTTGTTTCTTTTAAAAAATAAGGTAAAGTTTCCTTTAAGTAAAATTCGCTATCTTTAGTATGAGGGTACTTTCCTTCAAGGTAAAGTCGAAATGTTCCACCCTGTATATCGCAGCTCCGATATTACTTACAATGAAAATAATGACATTTGTACATGTGTTTAACACAGTACAATGAAGTGGTATCAAAATTAATTATGGCCGCTGAAAAAATTAAGAACGCCACTGTCCATACTAGATTACCCAATCCCCTTTGTCGTAAAAACTCATTTTATAGTCGTAGCGTTCCGGAATTTTTCCACAGACATCATTTTTTGACCCACGTCAAAACACGTATTTTTTTATAGTTTGATCTCTAAATCTATGCCAACAAGCTATAAAATGACATTTGGTTGATATAATCTTTCTGAAAAACACAATAGTTCATAACCTAGAGACAGTTAACTTATAAAAATCACGTACCGAAGTTTGGAAAAGTATGGTGGGACACTATAAAAATCACTACTTTTTCATTTTATTTTATCAAAATTTATGTGAAATTATTATATTTTTTGGTTTTTACTTATGTAAATTATTAGCTTTGAATGCGTTTTATAATGTACAATGTTAAAGGAACTAGCTTTTCATATCAATAGTTCACAAAATTTAGTTACAAGTCGTAGGACATGCCATTATTCGAGTGGTCATTTTTTTTGGTAAACGCCCATTTACTCTAATAGGCGCCTTTTAGAGTCAAGATTAAGGCGCCCATAGACATAGACATTCGGGGCGGCAGGTTGCAAGGGGCGGCGGAACCGCCCCGAGCGTCTATCTCTGGGCGCCTTTTAGAGCAAGAATAAGGTGCCCAGACATAGACGTTCGGGGCGGCATTTTGCAAGGGGCGGCGGAACCGCCCCGAGCGTCTATCTCTGGGCGCCTTTTTGAGTCAAGATTAAGGCACCCAGAGATAGACGTACGGGGCGGCAGGTTGCGTGGGGCGGCGGAACCGCCCCGAGCGTCTATCTCTGGGCGCCTTTTAGAGCAAGAATAAGGTGCCCAGACATAGACGTTCTGGGCGGCATTTTGCAAGGGGCGGCGGAACCGCCCCGAGCGTCTATCTCTGGGCGCCTTTTTGAGTCAAGATTAAGGCACCCAGAGATAGACGTACGGGGCGGCAGGTTGCGAGGGGCGGCGGAACCGCCCCGAGCGTCTATCTCCGGGCGCCTTTTAGAGCAAGATTAAGGCGCCCAGAGATAGACGTTCGGGGCGGCACGTAGCGAGGGAGCCGCCCCGAGCGTCTATCTCCGGGCGCCTTTTAGAGCAAGATTAAGGCGCCCCGAGATATACGTTCGGGGCGGCAGGTTGCGAGGGGCGGCGAAACCGCCCCGAGCGTCTATCTCTGGGCGCCTTTTAGAGCAAGATTAAGGCGCCCCGAGATATACGTTCGGGGCGGCAGGTTGCGAGGGGCAGCGAAACCGCCCCGAGCGTCTATCTCTGAGCGCCTTTTAGAGTCAAGATTAAAGCGATCTGATCTGGGATCAGATCTTCAGGGTCGGCAGCACGAGTGTGACGCCCCTGGTGTTGCATACGTCCATAGGCCACGGTAACCACTTTCCATCAGGTGGGCCGCACCGTGTGCTTGTCTGCAACCTAAGTGGTATAAAAAAAAAGTTAGACGCTCGGGGCGGCTCCGCCGCCCCTCGCAACCTGCCGCCCCGGGCCATGGCCCCCTTGGCCCTAGGGTAAATACGCCCCTGGTGGTGAAAAATGAACAAATACTTAGGTATTTTAATTTTAGTCAACAGGTAGGTATGCCATAATGATGTCCCAACAAAAAGAGAAAGGTTTCAAACCTATGGTTATATGACCATAGGTTCTATGACCCGTACAGGTTCTATGACCCCTATAGGTTCTATGACCTCTATAGGTTTTATGACCCCTATAGGTTCTATGACCCCTATAGGTTCTATGACCCCTATAGGTTCTATGACCCCTATAGGTTCTATGATCTCTATAGGTTCTATGACCCCTATAGGTTCTATGACCCCTGTAGGTTCTATGACCTCTATAGGTTCTCTGACCCCTATAAGTTCTATGACCCCTATAGGTTCTATGATCCCTATAGTTTCTATGACCGTAGTAGAATAAGAGATGGAGTAAATGCCGTTCAAAGAAGCAGGCAGTAATACAATGCTTCAATGTTACCATTGGGCTTGTGGAGGATAGATGGAAGACGTTTCGCGGAAAATATCGATGTCTAGCCATATCCGCAGTTAAGACTGGCAAAGCGGACCCCAGAATCCGAGGTGTAAGCTTCGATTGCGACTGGGAATTAATGATAGGATGAAGTAGAAGAAGAGTAGCATTTCGACAATACGAAATTTTCAGGATCACTTTACAAGACAGACTTCCTAGAAGAATAGATACAGAGAGAAAGAGAAATCTGGACAATAGAATATAAAACATAAACCAGTCAAATAAAATAAAACTAGTAGATAGAAGAAGAAGAGTATTAAAATAGAAGAAGAGAATATTAACGGACAGCGTAACTGACCTCATGATTTACCTTTTTAAGAAGAAAAGATGAAAATTCTTTATGGTGGCTGTGAAGTAGAACTAATTAGTGATGTCGAAGAAGATGAAGCCAAAAATATTAAATGTGACTTATGTATACAAATGGTTCCACTTAAAGTGTACAGTTCATCGTGGGCGAAATTATATTGATGTGGCTAAAGAAGATTTTACTTGCTGTCACTGTTTAGTGCATTTAAATTGAAAAAACCTTTAAAGAAAGTCAAGTTTTCTGTTGACTTTATTAAATAATATTTTTTCTTATAATAATATATTTTGGAAATCTTCATTTGTCTTAAATTTTTTTAATCATTGTGATCATTAGTTTATAATAACAGCAATTACTGTAATTTTCAAGGCTGGGATATAAAGAAAAGACAAATTAATGATAGATAAGCGTTAAAAAAAATAATTTGAACCTGAATTGGAATAGAAAACGTTATATTTTTTTACTTTACTTAGTTTTATTGACCTAAATTCACGTTGGAAAAGATATGACGATATTAGGGTTACAGGCGGCAGAAATTAGGGTGTTAGAGGCCGATATTAAGGGAAATCGACATACCCGGAAAAAAACATCTATATTTTCAAAAATAACAAAGAATTGGTAATTTTACGAATGTAGTAATGGAGTTTCAGTATCCCTCTACCCGAAAAAGGCATCGCAGGAAAGCAAATGCTATAAACCAAAAAATTACAATCAATCAAAGGTCAAAAAATGTTGACATGGCCGATATATGGTGCCACCACCCTATGTCTGTCTGTCTGTTGCGCTCTCACGCCTGAACTAGGTACTGAACCGATTGATGTTTGGTACAGAGATAGATTAGTTAGAACTTGGAAAAGGACATAGGCTATGTTTAGTCACGATAACCAACATCCACGCGGGCGGTCCGCGGGCAACAGCTAGCTAATTCATAATAAGTGAACTCTACAACCAATTACCTGACGTAGTTTAACCTTGGCGGTCTTGACTTATATTAAAAATTACCTACTTATCCTACACAATATTGTATGACAATAATTTCAAAATAGTTAAGTCAAAAGTAAGTTTACTACAACACCATGCCGTTACTACGAGTAACTAAAGTAGATAATATGCTCTGAAACACTTGAATAAACAGAAGAAATGGGAACGAAGTAGGTACCTATTTGATTGCAGATATGTTACCTACCTACATTGCAAATAGAACATTTCAATACTTTGGATATTCTTTGACTTTGGGTGGGCACAGAATAGTTAAGTAATAGGTAGTAGGTAGGTACTACTTTGGGGAATGGTTCGCAGTATGAATGTAGTTTGTGTCCATTATTAACGCATGTTCACTTCATTTCATTGACTTCATCATCATCGTCTTAAGTCGTTTAGCCACGATTGCATCCGAGACCCTTCATGTTCACTTATGCAGGCGTTATTTATAAAGAAAACAATATTTTTATTATTTTACAGAATCATCCTGAAGTCGTGGAGGCAGCAAGAGAAGGCTTGAAGAATTATGGAGCCGGTCTCAGTTCTGTCCGCTTCATTTGTGGAACCCAAACGTTACATAAAGTAAGTTAAGGATGTTGTTGGGAGATTTCTTTATACCACTTATGCAACAGACAAGCACACGGCCCACCTGATGGAAAGTGGTTACCGTGAGCTATGGACGAGTGCAACACCAGGGGAGTCACACTCGTGCTGCCGACCCTTTATGAACATTATTGGTGTTGTAGGTACTTGGTGCACATACTTGCCTGATCTGCAAACTTTACATCAATTTTAGTAACATATTATTTCGATGCTAAACAAGAAATTGTACCCTCTAATTTCGCTCTTAACTAAAAATTATCTTATTGTTGTCAACAGGATCTGGAGGACCGTTTATCCCAGTTCCATGGCCGTGAGGATACGATCCTCTACGGCTCATGCTTCGACGCCAATGCGGGTCTTTTCGAAGCCATGTTAACGCCAGAAGACGCCGTATACTCTGATGCCCTCAACCACGCCTCCATCATCGACGGCGTTAGACTTTGTAAAGCTAAGAAGTTCCGCTATCCGCACAGGGATTTGAATGGTACGTTAGCAGGCACATGGCATGATGAGTCGCCATCTTAAGAACTGTGATATGTTAAGGAGAACTCTTCCCTGTGACAATATAGTGACGAGCAATTGAGAAGCTATAGTCATTTGGCACCAACCTTAGTAGGTACGAAGAACACGTCACAATAACGGTTTTCGAGAATTCAGTTTTGCTAGATGTATAGGGTGTTCCCACCAAGATCTTCGGTATACAAGCTAACCTCATCTGCACATACTTGCTGATTAACGATAACGAACGACGTCACAGGCTTTTCTGTCGGGGTACCTGCACCTGTGTAAATCTTGACAGCATCCATTTTTCTTTAATCCATCATCAGCACAGTGTTAGTTTTGGATGCATCCAGAACTCGCACTTTGGCGATCGGATCCGCACTCCTACTTTCTTATCTGAGGATGTGTGATAGAAACAGTAGCATTCGAATTTGTACAGCGGCCGGATTCCCTCTCTTTTTTGCGACGTGCACGTGCCAACTCAAGCGCCGAGTACTGTACCTACTGTACTGTAACTGTACTAAGGCATTAAGTAGGTAGTTATTTAGCTATTTTCTGAAACCAAAATCACGTACCTATCTACAGAACTAGAACACCTGTTGGCACACAGTGAAGCGCGCGTGAAACTCATCGTGACGGACGGCGTGTTTTCCATGGATGGGAATGTTGCGCCGCTGAAGGGCTTGCGGGATTTGGCTGATCGGTACCGCGCCCTCCTGGCGGTGGATGACAGTCACGCTACTGGATTCTTCGGTGAAACGGGCAGGTGTGCACAATAAAATATAATATGATTTGGGTAGTGGGGCCCCATCAAGACGCAAGCTTTTCTCTCAAGGTGAATTTAGACTTTTAGACCAAAGGAGCATTCTTTCTTAATATTTAAGTGTAAACGAAACCTTGTTTACAGAGTATACATAAAAAAGAACAACTCACTTAATGTTCTGTCCTGTCACTGTTTACACTAATTTAATAGAATTTGACTTGAAGGGATACATTGAGCATTCGATCGTCTGATGGAAATCTGCCTTCAGAGGGGGTTCAGACGAATGGTTTTGAGTACCTACAATGAAGTGTAGACTGCGTACGCGTACAGCAAAGCGTGTATGATTATTATGTTTAGTAGTGTGTAGAACGTATAGCACTAATTTTTTTTATAACAAGGAGACAGACAAGCAAACGGCCCACCTGATGTAAAGTAGTTACCGTAGCCTATGGACGTATGCAACACCAGGGACGTTAAACTCGTGCTGCCGACCCTGAAAAGGCCTTCTAATATTTGAATATTTCCCTATTCTGATACTTCCAGAGGCACAGAAGAATATTGTGGCATGTTAGGCCAGTCAGACATCATCTGTTCGACGCTCGGCAAGGCTATAAGTGGTGCGGCTGGCGGGTATACCACCGGACCTAAGGAACTGGTGACACTACTGAGGAACGTATCCAGACCTTATCTATTCTCTAATGCACCACCTCCGCCCGTAGTTGCTGCTTCTTTGAAGGTAGGTTTATTTGGGCTTAGGTTTGTATTCCATCGTGAGCTGTAACTATAGTAAGGTTTCATCTTAGAGTATATACATAAGTATTTCTATTTCTATAGAGTGCGCCTTACCAGCTTTGCTAAGTATAAGCAGTAGGCACGAGTATGATATGATGTACCGAGGATCCTGGCTCAACCTCAATTAGGTACTTAGTAGCAAAAAGAAAATACCCGTCAAAGTAACTTCGTAAATAATATTAACTTCGATATTTTAATTCATTATTTTATATTACATCGTATATTTGTAGTATCGTAATATATGAAACGATACGACTTTTTTGTATCTTGGTTTTAATTTTATCCATCCATAGCAAATAGAGCAAAAAAAATTCATAACATTACACTAAATTCATAAGTCCAACTATTTATATTTTCCGCAATGCATAAAACGTAACTATTAGGGTGCGCTATATAATCACTAAGTATCTACCACGGTATGAACATAGACGTGCCTACGCTCGGCATAACAGACTCACATGATACGCGCGCTCTTCTAATGTATGCTCTAAGGGTAATGTATCATTGTAAATTCTATTCTCGTCTCAACAGTCTCTAGAAATAGTTGAAAGAAGCGGGGAGCTCCGCGAGCGTCTACGCGAGAACACGCGAGCATTCCGCAATGGACTGAAAGCAGCTGGCCTGACGGTTACCGGTGACGATCACCCCATCGCACCCGTCATGGTGGGCGAGGCGCCGTTAGCTGTGGAACTGGCTCGTGGGATGCTGGGTAAGCTGTGATGATAATGTTCTGACGCAGCGTGATGAATGTTCAATCAAGAACGTTATGAAATATGCTTCTTGTATTCAACTGTTACATCACAGAATATAATTTTTCATCTAAAAAATGTAGGTAGGGACTCTTAAAATAACCTCAAGTTACAATCAGCACATTCTTAAAGCCTTAAATAGTCACGTGTAACACTTGCTAACCAACGAAAATACCCGAATTTTCCAAAGTCCGTCAAATCGTGTGTCGTTCACTCTTTACTATGCGCCAATCAAAATCGTATGTCCGGATAACCGATCACCGGATATTGCATTCCGGTTCTAAAGTTGAGTGGATATCCGGTAGCCGGTCAAAAAGTTGTTTCATCGCTACTTGTTAATTAAAAAAATTTGTAAGTTCCTATAGCTCCTGTATCGGAATGTGAGTGTAGCTCTGTTGGAAGATTCTCAGTAACATCTTAAAGTCCGAAACGTGCCCGGTAGACGACAACAGGCTCACCTCTTGTGACTTAAGATCATCAATTTACAGGTTTTCGTTCTAATAAAATTAATATTTTTGTTCCAGACCGTGGCATCTACGTGGTAGCGTTTAGTTACCCGGTGGTGCCGAAGGGCGGCGCGCGAGTGCGCGTGCAGTTGAGCGCTGCGCATTCGCTGCTCGACGTGCAGCGAGCGGTCGAAGCGTTCGCCGACGTCGGCCGCAAGATCGGCATAGTGAAACAGTAGACTTGACTTGCGTTGTTGATCTCAAGAGCAATTGTGTACCCAAAGTATTGCTCGGGTCGGGACATATCATGGACCTAAAATGTGCTGTATACGCGCAGTACAAGTTTCTTGGGTGCACTTTGAAGACAGCATGAGGTGCTACTGCGGTGGGCGAGCTCAAATTCACCAAGCATAGATACAAAAGTCTGCGCGCGCCAGAACCTCGTTTGTTTAGTTATTTAGGTCCAAGATACGTGTCCCGAGGTATAGCAACGGAAGCGCTTACTTTTTTATCTATACTCCATTCGGTTAGGTACTTAAAACTAAAGGTAAAAAATCTTGTAGCGACTTTCTAAAAAAAAACACATATTAAACAAATAAACTAGGCCAACTGACTAACTAGTGGTTCGATTTCGGTTTTTAGTATTCAAAATAAGTTTCCAAACAGAAAAATAGATATTAAAGATTGTTTACGTTTAGTTACGTACCTAACCGAATGGAGTATAGGTACCTACTCAGTGCTTGATATATTTTTCTGAATGATAAAAATATCTTTATGGAAAGCTTATGTAGTTAACTCTAAGGACCGGTTTTTTTTTGTATATTCTCTAGTGATAGTAGTCAATAAAGGTAAATTGACTATAGTCAGACCTACCTCTTCATTAGAGTGCCGAGAGGTTTATGCGAAGAGTATTCCAAGAGTTAAGTTAACAGTAATATTATAGGGTAATCCCGTTCGTATGAGGTTGAGGAGGCAACAACCGGCCCAGTTTCATTCTATTTTTTATGTTAGCATTAATCTTTATTATATTTAATGCTGTGATTTTAGGAGTCATTCATGTATCAAATAAATAGTTTAAAAATATTACCTAACAAAGCACTCCATGTGAGTATATTTTGTAATTACCGTAAACTACGAAATGTATGCTGTGAAATTTTAAAATTACAATACTAAATAATTGTTATATTGTCTTTTAATTTGTACTACAGTACACGGTGTTTGATTTGGCCCTTCGGGAAGAAGATGGACTTGCTTCGGTTTTGAAGAGCGTTCTCTATGCCGCACAGCGCATGTCTAGCTTGCTTTATATTTGAAGAGTATTTAAGAGTACGGATATATATTTTTAATACAAATGATTTTATAGAGTAGCAGCTTTATAGCTATGAAACTGACAGTCTTATGTGCGATAGAGAGAAAACCGATATTACTTGGGTTCCTAACAGGAATGTGAAGGCTAAATGACAACTGAGCCCATTGTCAATTTCATCATCTTCTGACCTATTTTCCTGATTGCATCCGAGGTATCAAGCTTCCCGAATATACCCGAAGTGAATTCAAGTTCTCGAAGTCGATTCTCGCTCGGACAAGATTCGAGCGAGAATCGACTTCGAGAACTTTTATATTACACAATATCGCTAACCGTAGGTATTAATAAAATTAAACCACTTTGTGTAATAATAAACGATCTATTAACAATAATTTATTACAAGTAATAAAACTCACACTCGTATTGACAACATCACACACAGTGCGTCGTGACTACGCGCCATATAAACTAACAATTACAATTAAATATTTACAGTCAATATTCGTACAACTCTCCTTCGAACCTTTTATTGCATTGGTGTGTTTTCCTTGCATAAATATTGTATCAATTTAAAATAAACTTCATACCCATAGAGAAAAAGAAAATAAAGAGTTTCATTTAAACTCTTAGCACAAGTAGAAACACTAAATAAGTATAATAGTACTTTAAAAGTCAATGTACACAAACACACATATTATTTACACAATAAGTTTTGAATTAAATAAATTATACTGAAACATTGTATGGCAAATTCAAAGTCGCCGATAAAATCGAAGTCGTTGAAAAGATACGAAGTCGGCAGAGTCAAAGTCGACGATCAGAATCGAAGTCGATTCAATATAACCGTTAAATGAACGGTGTCTTTTCTTACTATATGTGGAGGGTATCCTTTGTCTACTTCTCTCGTAACGTCTACCATCGTATATTCTTGTTGTGGACGTATGTTGAGACAAGACTGAGCATTTCTCTCGCTACCCTTGGGGTTCACGAGTTAGAAGGTTGCGATTGCAGCACAACTGGTTTACCTAGAATAAAAAAAAACATAGGTTTTTAACAATTTTATGGATGCCGTACGTAAAACGTAGTGAATATGATACAGTCTGTAGTTTCCGCGAATCTCACTCATTGAAATAAAACTAATTTTTTCTAACGGATTTTATCGCTATGTATTTGTATTATAATTTACATTTAGCCCGAGGTTTCAGCTACTTTAGTCACCCCCGCAACCATGGCTGCTCAAAATATAGCTCTATAAATAAATACCAAATACTTCGCGATAAAATCCGTTGAAAAGTAATTTTATTTCAACGTAGTGAATAGAAATAAAATCCGTGGGGATTTCCGCACGAAAAAAAGGGTAAGTCAGTTTTATGAGTTCATGTGGATGACCTAATTAAAAACTATATGGAATAACGAAGGCTAACCTACTCATAGGAGATATAAATGACCGTTGAAAATAAATGTTGTATAATTTTAAAGTTTTGTGAAGTAATGTCATATAGATAAATAGGGGTATTTTGACTGTTACGACCCCGCAACCATGGTTGCTGCTGAGTAGCTGAAACGTAAATAATAACAAATAAATCGCGATAGAATCTGTTAAAAAAAAGTGGTTAATTTCAATGTTACGAAATTATGCATTGAACTATTTAATTATTAACGTAACAGTCAACATTCTGTTAACATGTTTACAGAACCTATTGTTTTAAAATGTGTACCTATAGAATGATAATTTAAAAGGTCAGAGAAAGGGTAGAGGTGGTTTGGGCACGTAGAATGAATGAGGACTGAGTGCATGACACATCAGGAAAATAAATCTAATGAGAGTGGGCAGGTGGACTTGCAGCTCTACACCGGTCAGACAGGTAAGCAGCACTCGAAACAGGCAAACATAAATACATATAATCACGCCTTTATCCCCAGAGGGTAAGGCAGAGATGAATTGACACCTGCATTTCACTAATCATTGTATTTCGTACCACGCAATGACTAGAGTCATGCATCTGACTGAGGCTGTATATAGCTGTCCTATGTTAGACAGCCCTATCCCTTAGTCGCTTCGTACGACACCGCATGGGAGGAGATGGGATGGCGGATGTCCCAAATTCTACTCTACCGGGAACCACGCGGCTTCACCGAAACAGGCACTCTATTGTATACGCATGGACCCAAGATTCATTTTAAAATAAATGTAATCTTTATACCTTAATTACATTTTGAATCAATTAGTAGTATCGATTAAGAATGGAAAAACTGAATCGCCCAGGCATTTCCATTCTTAACCGATTTGATAGTAAAAAGTAATGAATGGTAAAGCATACTAATTGCTTTAAAAATTTCATTCAATTAGTAGTGTGCTTGCCGTTTCTGATACAAATTAAATCAGAAAATTCAACATCCAAGACTTGAACTCGTTGATAGAAACGGGTATATGTTTCGTACGTTTCTTTCTAGGGGGAATTCTCTGACTCACTATCCTTCCTGAAAAGTTGAATTTTTCGTCTACTTACGGATTAGGGCGACGTATCGAGTTTCTGAAACGTCGGGTGCCTAAAAACTTAAGTGCGCTCTAGGCTTAACAACATGATAGAAAGAATGAAAAAAGTACACGCACATAACAAACAGATAAAAGAATATTGAAGATGTGCGTGTCTTAAGTGGTTGCTGTTTCAGCTTATATGCTACACATCACTTGTCAGAGGTCAGGACCTCGATTCTGCTAAAACAAAACCACTGTCATATCGCAGACATTGCAAAAATATTCCGTTTAATTTTAAACTTTAAAGTAATGCCCTGAAAGTCTAAAATTAATTGGCTTTTTGTAGTAAATGAAAAAGTGTACTGACACTCTTTTCATTTCACACTTTAAGTCTATAGTTATAAAGTCTTTACCAGTTTAGCAGAATCGAGGACCAGATATAGTTGCAGTGAAGCTCACCTGGAGGTAACGTAGTGGTGGACGTATTCGATACGTTGGGTTGCGGTGCCGAGGTGGGCGCCGCGGGCGCGCCTGCCTGTACCAGCGGCGCTGCCGTACTTACAGGCTTCTGCAAACACGAATTATAAAATATCAATAGGTATAACATATGTGGGGACTCTGTGGTCCCCACACCTGAAGAGGGCCAGATCGAGAGCGTTGGCCCTGGGTCGGATACGATAGATATGTCTAACCCCGCGTTTACATACTGCCACTCGCATTGCTCATCGTGTTGCCGGAAATATTCGCGCGATTAATGCCCTAGCGGTCACATACGCGCATCATCGTGTTGGTCCGCATTACAGTATTCGCCCTGCAATGGAGACGGACGTAAACGTATGGAGGACAACGCTGTAGCAGTGTACGCATTATGCTTTTACAGCATAATAAATAGATTATTAATAAAAACTATAACTTTCAATTACTATACACTTTCCGTAGATCGATATAAATATTTTTAAAAGTAAATATTCGAAGAGCAATAACGAAAGCCGTGTTTACTGATTAGCGCCATCTAGCGGTCTCGTATAGTTCATCGCGCTAGTATTGCCGCTCCTTTGACTCGCGCCGCCAAGCCGACATTCACAGCAACATACGCGGCAGTACTCGCGGCATGACGAATGTACCATTCACACCACGTCTCTGCCCACTTCTCTCGCTCTGCCGCGAGTATGTAAACGCAGCTTAAGACAATGTCACAGGCTTTCGGCAACTGGTGACCCGCAGACGGTGTGCGTTTTAGTCGGTTCAAGCCCGACATAACCTCCCCCGCCGGCCCCAGCTATATTCGTAGGGATTTTGCGCACGATAAATAAAATGTAAAAGATATTTGTTTGAGTGAAAGGCTAACTGCATTCGTGACCCATATAATAGGTTTCCTGTAATACATAACCCCTATATACTATTTTGTCCGCAAATTTAAGTCAAATCTATATTAAATAGATGCCATGAAAAGATAAAAAGTGATAAGTTCGAGCGATTTGTGATGGCGCTATAAAGCGTGTATAGCTTCATCCTTTTTTCGCGATTGAACGACCGAGTTATACTTATAACACGTCATGGTTTGATTATAATAAATGCAAATCCATGACCGAATTGAATGTAACAATAAAAGTTCAAATAATTTACATTCAATGAAATTTAAATAAAAAATGTAAACAGTTCTGGTTGAAAGAGAGCAATAGGAAAGGCATGAGCCGGTGATTTGAGGACACCAGTAGTAATAGGTATTCCACTATAACTATATTAACGGGACCTCGCTTAAGATACGAGTATAAGATGAACAATAACTTTCTAATAGGTCACAGTATAGTTATCTCTATCTCTATATATATAAAAATGAAACCCATTTTCCGTTGTCACGACATGGCATGAAAACGGCTGGACCAATTTCGATAATTCTTTTTTTAGAACATTCCATAAAGTACGGGGATGGTTCTTACGGAGAGAAAAATTGAAAAAAAAAAAGAATTGACTGTTAGGCGGTACGAAGTTCGCGGGGTCAGCTAGTATGTATATAAAAATGAATCCCCATTTCCCTTGGTCACGCCATCACGCGTGAACGGCTGGACCGATTTCGCAAATTCTTTTTTTGGAACATTCCTTAAAGTACGGGGACGGTTCTTACGGAGAGAAAAATTGAAAAAAAAAAAAGAATTGACTGTTAGGCGGTACGAAGTTCGCGGGGTCAGCTAGTATGTATATAAAAATGAATCCCCATTTCCCTTGGTCACGCCATCACGCGTGAACGGCTGGACCGATTTCGCTAATTCTTTTTTTGGAACATTCCTTAAAGTACAGGGATGGTTCTTACGGAGAGAAAAATTGAAAAAAAAAAGAATTGACTGTTAGGCAGTACGAAGTTCGCGGGGTCAGCTAGTTACAGTATATTTAACGTGGTTAGGTAAGTACAATTTTACTTAATTTTAAAGGTTCTTTTGAAGAAAAAAACATCAGGAACTATTCCACATGAAACAGTAATATTGAACTTCATGAGGTAGGTATACTTTTCTTTTATCGTGCGAAAAATCCCCATGGATACCTCCCGCCGGAGCCGTTGAAGGAGGTTATGTCGGACTCGAACCGACTAAAACGCACGCCGCGCCGTCTGTGGGCTGTTGGTTGCCGGAGGTGAGATTGTCGTAGCCATAATCCTCATGAGGTACAGCTATATCCATTCAATATATTTGTATCTATGTATACAATTTTGATTTGAAAGGACGATAAAGTAAACTCCGTATGATACGTAGTTGTTATAAATAAATTTCTATGTGATTAACCGATAATATCATGATAACAGGAAACGACGCGAACCATTGTTGTAAATGTATTATATTGCAATGTCTTCCAACAATAGAGTTCTTCTTCAAATTCAAGATGTCTTTATTCAATGCTACAATAGTCATTAGGCAGGACCACACAGAGCGATTGGGTCAATTCCTACTGAAAGAGCAGCGGTTAACAGCGGCCGGCAGCAGCCAGAATTTGGTACTAGAAATGTTTTCGAGAAGGCTCGTTCAGCACCACGTGGCCCCTCCTTCGCTTTCAAATGATTATGAACCTTTTCGCCCGTAAATAAGATTCAAAATCCTTTGTAATATTGTGGTTCAAAGGTTGCTGTCGGCCTCTGTTCTTTCAGTGGGAATTGACTCAAAATGTGGGAAGCGTGCGAGCCGAGCTTGCATTGGTTGTTCGGGGTCGTTTTGTATGAACCCGGCTAATGTCTATGTCTACCCAAAAATTGTGTATTTGTTCTTGAGGTAGGTTAGAATGAATTTTGAATCAGGAACGTGACGCAGGAACTAGATAAATGAGTCTGTTAATCAGTTTTGACACTAGTATCTATCTGAGGGCGCCTTATTGTTACCTTCATACAAATGTCATCATTCATTACAAAAGGTCGCATGTTAAAAACGTAGACACAATTAAGTATTCCACCGTAGTGAAAATTTAAATACAAGTCCACCATTGTGTATTCAACGCTGACTCCAAATAAGGCCAACGATATTTAAACACCTAGAAATTTCCTTATTAATTTTAAATATTCCACACCTTTCCAAGGTTTTACCTCAAAATTACCTCGGAACTGTTGAATTATTCTGAAACATTAAACCTAGGTCTCACTTACAGTGGCTTCCTGTATCCTCTCCTCCAAGGCGACAAGCTTGCCCGTGAGCGTGTTGTTTAAAACTGCAATTTCTGTTCTGATGTCGTCACCTCGCTTGAAGTTGGCTGAGACGTTGGCTATCGTCTCGTTGGTCTTGGCGTCTAGCTGGCTCAGCAACGTGCGTACTTCCTCGACGCCAGTCACTGCTAAGTGAGCTTGTTTCGTGTTTGATTGTACTGTACTATCAAACCCGCTTATCTGGAAATATAATAAAAAACTCAACTTGAAAATTATTGGACAAATAATGTAAAAAATATTTCATATGCCAATTTTGTACAAAATACATAATTTGTATATAGACATCATATAACCAGGAAAAGTCTTAAGTAACGCAACTTAAGAGGGGGTATAAAGCTAAATTGCCGATCGTAGATCTGATGTTTATACCCGAAAGTAAGCCACAAATGAGCTGGGTTTTTTTTAATAGAAAATACGTTATATTTGTAAGGGACTGCTCATGGTGAAAACATAAAATAATAATATTTTTTCGATAGAATAAAATCACAAAGTTATGCCTTATTTACTACTAAAATCAATTTATTTCCAATATTATGCACACAACTGAGTCAATATTTGAATACTAAGTGTAAAATTATGTAACCCAGTGACTCTATTTTCACTTTGAAAAAATTGTGTGGATTTTACGAGTAATTAAAAAAAATGAATTTGGCGCTTACGACGGTCTTATTCCGCGCATAACGCTCTCTTTCTATCGCACCTGACCCGAGGTATCGGCCATATTCTGTTATTTCATCATTTAGTCGGGCTCGCCCCGTTGAGACGGGAGGACTGTATTTCTGTTTTCCGTGTCAAGAAAGTTCGTTAAAAATGAGCCAATTAAAAAAATATAAAAGAAACACTCTAAAAGAGAATATAAGAAACTAAGAATTCAACTCATGGCTAATTTTCGAAGGTAATGTATCTATATTATTTTACTTTCTTTAGTTTGTTACCAAATATCCACCGTTGCTAGGTAACTCTGGAGTAACGTCGGCTCGGGTATAGTATATGCAAATCAAATAGATGTTTTTGACTACTCGCGTGTTTATTGTATAATATTATTTATATAGCACTAATATAATTATTAAATATATTGCGAAAGTATTTATACATTGTATTATCAATTTTAATGCATTTCAGAGTTGCTTCAGCTCGTAATATCACACAAGCTGATGAATCCGATCCGGTCGAATCGCTTAGTAAAAAACTTTCGTCAACTTTGTAAGCTTATTGCAATTGTTTTTTCTCACATTCAGAAAATATTTCAGTAAAATATGCAAATTAATATGAACATGAACAAGTAGAATGATATGATTTGAGATTAACATGGTCATTCACATTAGTACCGAATGTTCACACATTCAAACGGCATGGTAAATACGAGTATCCCGGTGATTTTAATAAAAAAAATTGACCACACGGAAAGCGGATGACTGCCCGTGGAAGGATAGCTCAGAGTAAGAGCGCTGGAACGCCAAGGTTCGCGACCCAGGCATTCAAGTCCTATTGTGGGTTTGATTTTTTCCATTATGTACTTATTTAGCATTTATATCAAATTATCTACAAGTAGATTGAATAGATGCAATGCTTATGTGATTGATTTGTCATTAATTTGCAATTATTTTTACAGATCTCCCATTAAACATTTAGAGAAAGTTGAAGTTTTGAGAGAACTAGATCCAAATTGTGATGGAAATTTTGCACCAGAGTGGAATGAGCGGTATATTTTAGCCAGCCTTGATTCAATATGTCAGGGCCCTAGCTTCTTATACGTAATGATAAAATAGGGCAACCATATATTATACACAATGTTCATCAGTAATATTGAACCACTATTTGGACTATTTGGATGACCCGACTCAGGATTAGTATTAAATTAATTGAATTCGCAAAAAAAAAAAATATTTGGGTAATTTATCACATATAGTTAGACGAACATCGCTAGATGTTAAATTAAAGTAAAAGCATTGTTTTTCCCAAATCGTCAAATCGTCGGTGCGCCTGCCAAAGTCGTTATGTGCATTTTTTCGATTTTTTTTATTCGCTAGATGGCCTTAAAAAAATGCGCATCGACTGAAAAAACAACCAAGTGTTAAGAGCCATTTCACGTTTTCGCACGAATTTATAATATTTTGAGCTCCTAAATTACCCTAGTCTGTAATATCTAGAAGTTATTGAATATGCGCAAAAATAGGCCAAGCTTTCGTGTTGACGTTTAATGTAACACATTTTCTAAAAAAAAACTTATTTGATCTATAGTAATCAATTTCCCACAAGCATTTTATTGAAAAACGGGCGCAGAGTTGATTTCAAAGTCGAATTTCAATTAAAAATACTTATAAATTGAGCTTAAAAAAATACATAAAACATTGGATATATATTTTATTTGTCATTTAATGTAACAGATGATTGAATTGTATTATAATTATTTAGTTAAAAAATAAACCATTCGGCCAATTTTTCCGTTTAACATCGAAATTTGATCGTGATTTTTGGTTTAAATACACAGTAATTACAAAAATAAAATTATTCCAAAATAAACTACGTCTATTAGAGAACCGATTTCTGCAATAATATAGGAAATTATTGCATATACTTTGTCAAAATATTGATATAACTTCAATCTAAATAACAATAAATTACGATACACAAGTGGGCACCGTTTAGTACGGCGCGAGCGCCCATTGGAGAAGGACCTGTGTCATTTTTTCCCGCGTCCCGATTATCGAGCGTTCGTAGAGAGAAAGCATTATTGTACTGCGACCAAATAGCTTTGATTCGCTTTGTATTTTTTTCACAAGGTAAAGTTTGGTTTATTATCAAGTATACTGTATGATTTTCATTGTTTGTAGAATAAATATATATTTTTGTTTTATTGGTTTTAGCAATGGGGGGCAAGGATTGTGTATACCGTTGTGTTAAAAAAAGGAAACGTGATAATTCTGCAGCCTTATGCCGGCCCACACGTTGCGGCGGACTTGTACAAGTCTAGACTTGTAAAAGTCCGCGTTTTTTCGATGTGCCCACAGACGCTCAAGTATACTTGTACAAGTGTCATTTTTGTCAAAGCGAGCGTCCAGGTACGTCGTGCTGCGATGGATGACGCATTGGCAGTAGGTACTTAGTTGGCAATAAGTATGCAGAAAATTATTAAAAAATAAAAATATTTGTACTTTTCCACAATTATTTATTTATTTGAACCTTACCGGTTTCACCTTACGGCATTATCAAAGGTTTACAATGGTTTAAACTAAAACTACAATATTTTATGTGTGGGTACTTTTAAAAAAGAGTATGCCAGCTTCAACTTTTTTCCCCAAAATTTGGGGAAAAATTTATGAAATTTAAAAAAAATCCCCAAATTTTGGGGAAAAAAGTTGAAGCTGGTATACTCTTTTTTAAAAGTACCCACACATAAAATATTGTAGTTTTTAGTTTAAACCATTGTAAACCTTTGATAATGCCGTGGTGAAACCGGTAAGGTTCAAATAAAAAAATAATTGTGGAAAAGTACAAGTGATTTATTCAATATGTGTAGCAAGTTCCACCAAGTGCCATCAATCTCCAGTATAAACAGTCAAAAAATAAAAATCCCGACTGCTACTGAAAAGATTGAAATAAGTCTAGTATCAGGGGGTATCCATTTACCAATCATAAACCGAAAGAAAATTAATGGGTACCGTCTGCTGTCTAACTTACATATTTCAATCTTTTCAGTAGCAGTCGGTTTTTTTTTTATTTTTAATCATTTGTCTTATTTTATACTTTTTCGTTATGATATAACTTTTTGTAATCTCCTTCTATTTTCCTGCATTAAGATACCCTACTCGATAAGATCGAGAATTTTTTTTTTATAACATTGGTTTTGGCGCCAGAAAACCGCCATTACCCTCCTTTCTCCGGTAGTCGGGTAAAAATTAAAAGTTAGATACAAAACGAACTGTGTGGATTAAAGAATGGTTAAAAAAAAGTAAATACACCTCTGCCTACCCATTCGGGGATTTATAGGCGTGAGTATATTTATGTATGTTGGAATGTATAAAAAACGTGAGTATTCGCGCATCAATTTATTATATAAATTGAATGTTGCATTCCAAAGATTGGAATGTACAGATTGACCATCAGGCGAGGCGAAGACAAATTGACGGAACCTATATACAAATAAAAACATACATACATCATACATACATAGGTACATCACACATACATACATCCTCTTTCCTCTTTACAAGACTTTGCCCTCTGCTTACCATCAGGCGAGGCAAATTCAAATTGACGGAACCTATATACCTACAAAAAAACATACATACATCATACATACATAGGTATAACTGTGGACACGAGTGATGGACCTAAATCGGCAAGTTCGCGCATGGTGCACTACCGGACAAAAAAATGGCTACTCTATTTTGTGTTTTAGCGTTTCTGACATTTATCGCCCGAACTATTAAAAATCTTCATTTTAAATTACCTATTTAAATTATTTAGGTATTATGTAGAAATTGTTACGTAATAATATTTAACAGTTAATCCCCGTCAACGTGATTGTAGGCGTATTATGTATATCATGAAACGCTATAATTTAAGGGTTAGAAATTAGAATATATTTAATTGTCAACAGTATAAAAAATGTATCTTATTCTGTCAATTTATTTATTTATTAACTATACCAATAGATAAGTACTAACCTACAGAATTAATAACCTCGTGTTGTGTTTCCGACGGTGAGTAGGGTAGCCAGAGCTCACAGGAGAGGTTTTGTGCTGTCAGTGGGAAAACCAAAGGCTTTGTCCTACTATCTTTTCGGTTAATGGCACACAATCTCTCTGTTCTTACAGGGTCGGCAGCACGAGTGTGGCTCCCCTGGTGTTGCACTCGCCTATAGGCCACGGTAACCACTTACCACCAGGAGGGCCGTGTGCTTGTCTGCGACCTAAGTAGTATAAAAAAATAGTAACCAAAATTACTAATATTCTCATTAACCCCTCACCCCTCCAGCTAAGCCAAATTGCGTGTGTTAGGAGTTCACGTCAGCAGTCCCGTATGATTTGAACCCGTCCCGAGTTTGATTCGAACACGGGACCTCTCGCTCGTAAGGCCGACTCCTTAACCACTAAGCTCCCGATGATAAAAATAGTTTAATAATCACAAAGAGTATGTGCCTACGCTAGCGTTAAAAAAGCTAGTAAGTTTCCTAGGGTAAACAAAAACCGTATATAAATCAAGATCAACATATAAATCGCAAAATAAAAAACTTATATGATATCTTCAAAAAAAAATATTGTATATAGGTACACACGGCGCCAGACCTCGGTTTACAGGCCACACCAACATAAAGGAAGTGTGCGTGACAACAATACTATTAATACATTGCTTAAAGATGTGTGTCATAACAAGTAAACCAATCAGGGCCCTTGACGCACTCACACATTCGCTATTTTACTTACATGAAATATAGGTATTGATGATAGCCACTGCACCAAGTTATAATAGCATATTTAGCGAAAAACTAATAAGTAGATATAGCTGAATGGTTTAAATATGCAGCTCAACCAATAGAATCAATACCGGGTTCGGTCCTCGAGCGAGGTGCACTTTTTGTTCCTCAATATATTGAAGTCCGATTGGTCTAGTTTATTTACAGGAAACTAAGTGTATAAAATTCATATATTATATAATATAATTTAATATATTTTTTGTATATTTCCTTGATGATACTATTTATTCTTAATGGATAAAAAGAAAGGAAAATAAAATAATTAACTTATTGTTGCAATGCAATAATATATTTACTATTATAAGCATGATATTTTTCTTAAGTATGGGTATAATTAATTATTTATAGATAATAATTAATTAAGTATCAGATAAAAATATTTGATCTTTAATAAAAAAATACAAAAAACACATAAGTATAATTATTATAAACTTCTAAAAAGATATTGGAACATAAAATAAAATGTTATGTCTATTAAATTGACTGACATAAAGATGCACGAATGACAAAAAGAGAATTCCGCTGTTAAGTTCCGAACCAACGACCGGCGACAACGGTGAGGTCCAAACTTACTTACTTGCATTCTTATCCATCTCGACTATGAGAACAGATAGTATAGTGACTAAATTTGATAACTCCTATTAGTTATAGATACAAAATGCTGCATACATTTCATAAAATTAGTTTAGAATATGATTTATTATAACCTTGGTGCATTTTATGTAAGTAAAATAGCAATTGTGTGAGTGCGTCAAAGGCCCTGATTGGTTTACTTGTTATGACACACATCTTTAAGCAATGTATTAATAGTATTGCTGTCACGCACACTTCCTTTATGTTGGTGTGGCCTGTAAACCGAGGTCTGACGCCGTGTGTACTAATTCGAAATAATTATTGTGGTGATAAATTCAAATTTATTTTTGCACGCAAGTGTTCGGAGAAGGACGCGGGAGTTTAGCGCCCGCTGATTGGTTTAAAACGTTGGCACGCAGCTCTATGATTGGTGGATGCGTCGTATTTCCTCCGCCGTCGCACCCCCGTGCTTTCCTCAAAGGGGACCTAAAAATCGTCTACTGCGCAGGGTCCAAGACATATGTCTTCAGTTATACATCACACATACATACATCCTCTTTCCTCTTTCCAAGACTGCCCTCTGCTTACCATCAGGCGAGGCAAAGTCAAATTGACGGAACCTATATACAAAAAAAAACATACATACATCATACATGCATACATACTCTTTCCTCTTTCCAAGACTGCCTTCGGCTTACCATCAGGCGAGGCGATGTCAAATTGATGAGTCCTATATAAAAATAGCTATAACAATTGCGTCTGGAGGTCTGGATAATGAATTTATTATGAAGAAAATCTCACTCATTTTGGCGGGAAATCGATCACAGAACATACGTACGTATAGGCGCGCGCCTAGTACGCTACTGAGACTTGAACGCAACGCTGGCAGCGGGCACACACGTTCATGTATACTTGTACAAGTCTAGACTTGCGCAAGTTTGGAATCGAAAGTTGGAACTTTTTTTGAGACTTGTACAAGTCTGAAACTTGCGCAGTTATCTTCCAACACACGTACAAGTATACTTGTACAAGTCTAGACTTGCGCAAGTTTGGAATCGAAAGTTGGAACTTTTTTTGAGACTTGTACAAGTCTGAAACTTGCGCAGTTATCTTCCAACACACGTTCAAGTATACTTGTACAAGTCTAGACTTGCGCAAGTATACCGCAACGTGTGTGGCCGGCATTAGAGAAAGCAACAGAAGCGAGGTAAATACCTATTTAGGTATTTTTATTTACAATTTCTATGTTCTCAAAAAAGGTTCGATACAAAAAAGAACGTGTTTAATAGTACGAATAAATTAATATGCCTATTGTATGGTCATTTGATGCATTTTCGTATTTAAATTAATAATTTCAACTTGTAATACTTGTATAATAAACAAAATTATCTTTTTTTTCCTCTAAGTACGGAAAAAAAACAGTAAAAAAAAGTTAAAGTCAAACCCAATGATATTAAATATAAATAGATGTGTTATTGCTATTTCTACGTTGATTTGTAAGCATATGACATATCTATGTTATGAAATTATCATTGGTCAAACCTCATTCTTTTAAATATGGCCGATCGCCATTGTTAGATGCGCGCGCATAGGAAAATGAATTCATTTGTAGTATTATTTATTTAGTATTCGTAGTGTTATTTTATTCGCAAGTGTGTTGTAAAAGTAAAACGTCGTATGCCACGCGTGAGCATAATGATTACGTCCTCGGCTCTCTTAAGACCCTCGCCTAACGGCTCGGGTCTCAATAGCGCCTCGGCGGTAATCACCAACTTTGTTCACTTGTACCATGATGTACTATTATTGAATCGACAATAATATGTGATTGTTTTTATCTTAATTGTTATTACATATATTATTTTACATACCTAACTTCTTGTTTTTCTATTTACCTAACTTGCAAATTTCGTTAGACTAAATAAAATATATAACTTTTTATAAATCTCATATAAAATCACATTACGGCTCAAGAATGCTTCGTCCGTCTCGTCTCTCGCGTTACACTGTTTATGTTACGTTTGTGTGCGTAGCTACGCACACATAAACAATTATACAGTATTTTACCTAAACTCGAGCGCAATCATTTTGTGAAATGGCTCTTAATTCCTTCTAGAAATAGATTTGACAAAATATACATGTGCAATTCTGACACTGCAAAATTGGTTATGTGTTCACATCAAGAGTTTTTCATCCTCATGTTGCACATGTCAGAATCGGTTTGCACATAGACAATTTGACAGCTTGTTTTTCTTCGGTTTGTTGGTTGTAAAATTAGTGTTCTACCTTTGTAACAACGTAAATAATCTTATAATAGTAAACAAAACGAGACAGATGATTAAATCAAAACAGCCTCACGTAAGGTCGAAGTCCTGAATAAAGTGAGACGTTTTTACACCATTTGTGTGAGAATGAATTCACTGTCTATGGCAAGCGGAGCGGCGATATAAAGTAAAAATATTCTAGGCATTATATCAAACAATTCTTCTGAATACAAACCATCATACAGGCGGTAAAACAACCACAGCAAGTACCTTCTGAGGTTGAGAGGGACTACTACCCCGCCTGTGAGTATGGGATGGTCGACGATCCTCAGCGCCCGTCTTTGCAGTAAGTCGAAGAGGTCTAGCTAGCCCAGGCAAAACTGTGACAGCAGTACTCCATGTGGGGCAGAACGGGAGCGTTTTAAAGAAAGAGTATTTGCCCGGCAGTGATGTACTACCTTGTTTCTTTGATACCAGCTTGACTTAGTCTTCCAAGTGACTACGGCGGTGATCGTCGCTGACGATAGCGACACAGAGGATCCCTATACTCGAAAAGATGTTAAACGGTGTATCTAGAAACTTGCGGCGCTATGCTATGCAGACGATAGCACCTTACACGGAGGCTATCACGGACATCCTGCGGCCAAGCAGTCTGATATCGCGGAAAAAAGAAGACCGGACCCTGAGCCACGTTTCTCAATGGGGCTCGGAAAACCTGGTCGAGTTCAACGCCAGGAAACGCAGGCATGCGCGTTCACAGCAAAGGTATCTTCTTTCCTTCCCCTTCCAACTCTTCAGAGCACTCCACTGCCACTACAGGACAATCTCAATATCCTAGGTATGGATGTTCGCTGCAAACTGAACAACAAAAACTACATTGAGAGTATCATCAAAACAGCCTCGCGTAAACTCGGTGTCCTGAACAGAGTGAGACGTTTTTTCACGCCGGAGCAGCGGTGCCTTCTCTATAAGACACAAATTCGCTCTTGCGTGGAATACTGCTCTCATCTCTGCGATGGCTTCGCAAAGTACTTACTAGATGCTCTCGACAGGCTGCAGCGACGTGCGGTCTATATTATTGGGAATCCTGAGGTCACCAACACCCTCGAGCCTTTGCAGTTGCGTAGAGATATGGCATCTTTGGCGGTATTTTACCGTCTCTACCATGGTGCATGTTCTGATGAGCTCTTCCAATTAATCCCACCCTCTCCTTTCCTATATAGGACAACACGTGCAGGACTTAGATGCCTCCCGCATACGGTGCAGAATATTCCATCAAGAACCAAGCGGTTCGGCGACTCCTTCTTCTGCCGCACTATTAAGTCTTGGAATTCCTTACCAGTTCACGTGTTTCCCTCTTCCTACAGTCACGGGTCCTTCAAGCGGGGCGTGAAAAAGCATATTCTGATGAGGCCGTCAAGCTGAGTGCCACCATTGTAACATGGTACATGTCTGTAATAGTGACCATCTTTGCAGAGACTTTGAAGTCAATTTGCCGTGTCCTATATTAAAAAAAAGACTGGAAAAGCGCACCGCGGACTCCGAGGGGAAGGGCTCAGATGCAACTAAAGTTTATAACTAATTAGCAGCATAATGTGCACCTCGGAACTCGGAGATTTGCTCTTCTTTTCTGATTATCGTATTATCGGCTATTCCAGGAACGATCAGCAATTAGTTCCCAACTCCGAGAGGAAAATCGGCACCAGAACCTCGTCCGTTGTTTAACATGTGCACCGACTAGCAAGTGAGGTTGGCTTGGGTCTCAAAGGTACACGGAACAGTTTGTACTACTTTTATTTTTTTTACTTGTATGCCTTAATAAAGTTTATAGTGGGTATTTATTTACTTCGTATGTTATGTACCTTGCCATCTGTCAGTATTTATCCCTTATATAAATCCTATTGAGGTCCATAACAAATCTGATATGTATATATTTTTCACTTGTAAGAAATGGCGCTAGGAAGATAATTCTGATATGTGTATCAAAATGGAAAAAAAAAAATTGTGGATGGATAGTACCGTTTATAATTTTCACTTATATCTCAGTACATGCAAAATATTTTTTGGCATCATACTACATTTTTAGTTTTTTGATACGCTCATCAATTATTTAATAAAACAGTTTAATGTCTCTCCTGAAAACTTGACCAAAAACACATAGAGGTTTTGGCAAGCGCAACGACGACATATTCCTTTACTTACTTACTTACCTTTTCATTTTATCAGAAATATTTTTTTTACCAAAAAGAAATTTATTGTGTTTCCAAAGTTTTATCTGAGTATTTTGGGTATACTGTGCGCCTTCAAACTATACATGGCGGGTCGCTGCCACACAAAATAGGTGGCGGACTTGCCGGAGCGACGACAGGCGAGAGCGGGACGTGCGAGGGGTGCGGGTGAAATCAGATTTTTTTCTAGCTTTATGCGCACTCTTAACGGTGAATTAGTCTGTCCGTTGCATGGTCTACCTATTCCATCACAATGTTACTATTGACTGATGATCCCACCATAAATAATTAATTATATTTTGATTATAGGTACCTATTCTTGAGCAATGGTCTCCCCAGCTCTGTTTACTTACACATTGATATAAATCCCATTTGACACATTAAATACAACGAATAGGTCGGACGAATACTAAGAAAGAAATTAGGTCAACACCGAACTGGGTCAAAATAAGCATATAAATACAGAACTAGATTATTAATTTACCGAAAATGTCTGTCCTGAGTTTATAACTCTGCTCTGCATGCAACCCCAAACCCCAAGTGGTTGGTTATATGTAGGAATAGTATGAATACCAATATTTTGCTTTGTATATTCAGTCTTTACGTTACTACAGTCCTTTTTATGCTATGTTGTTACGTCCTTCCAATTCTATTTCTGAATATTTCGAATTTATCTAATTTATCTTATCTCTGGGATAGGTGTCATGCTCGGTGTACTCATGGGTTGATGTTCGTTCTTGAGCTCCGAAGCTGCAGTACTGATGGAAAATAATGGACGAGGCTCACAAACCGAAGTATTCAGAATTTTCCGTAGCTCGTTATTTCTACCATGATCGTAAACTTTATACATCGTTAAAGGTAATGGACAACACAATTAATTCGTCATTGTTAGGTGTAAAAAGTAATGAAACTGGATTGGCAAGAGAATGTATAAATAACGGAGTGGAACAAATTGTCTATTCGGTACATTTTGTTATACTATGAAATGTGAAGGTGAAGAAATTCGTTACTCACATCATTTGACATGATGTTATGAATGTTGACGCAAACTTCTACAAGTCTTTTGAATGAAATTTTGAAGCATTTATTATGCTGACTATTCTCTTTCTAAATTGATTCTACAGGTCCGGTAACGGAGGAGACAAGTCTGAAAGCGGACTCCGGGCTTCGAGGCAAGGGCATCCGATGCAACCGAGACTCAACACTATAATGACCATGATTAGGAAATTTAGTCAAAGAATGCATCTACCATTCTGCTGCTGCATCATCTACATTACACATACCTACATGATAGGTATATAGAAGCAGAAAACCTCTCAAAAACGAATTGGAGAGGTTTTCTGCTGTCAGTGGGAAGACCAAAGGATTGTCCTGCTTGACTTCTTTGCTGACGGCACAGAATCTCTGTTCTTAAAGGGGCGGCAGCACGAGTGTAACTCCCCTGGAGCTGCACTAAATAGTCTATCAAAGTGGGAAAAACAGTGTCGGTACATTAGTACATAGGATCTTGAAATGTTTACATCCTTGCTTTTTTAAATCTATAATTGAAAATAATCTCCAGCATATCTTATCCAAAGCGATGGATAACAGGAACCAAATTTTAACGCTGAACACAATAGGACTCCGTGCTCCGACGCCTCTGACAAGTTGGATGGCATGCGAGATAGCGATTAGATTATATTGACCTAGTTCCGAACAAAATGATATTGAACTACAATGCGGTTCTGACACGCATGTGAAGGCATTAAGGCAATCAAGCGAGCTGTGATAATGGATACAAAATTGACGAAAATTCAAGCACTTGGTTTTATTGATTGCTGGTGCCTATAAACTGTATTGATATGCTATTATCTTCCCTCCTCAAAATAATGAGCTCTGCCCCCCTAGACAAGTGGCAATTCGTTGCTTGGCGTATGATGGAATAGAATGACAAATGTATAGGATTTGACGTTTTTGACATTCGTTGACGCCTGTCATATACGTCAAATCCCATACATTTGGCAGTCTATTCCATCATACGCCGAGAATCGATAGTGCGTTCGACTGCTAAATCAGAGGTCACGGGTTCGAGTTCCACTCAGTGCAAATATTTGTATGCATGTGTTGTGTATATTTGGTAGATATGTATTGACAAAAAAAATGTATCTCTGTATAGTCTGTATGTTTATTCCCATAACACAACCTAGTGAAGTTATGCTTACTTTGATTCTAAACAATGCTGTGCAAAACATCATAGAATTTAAATGAAAGAGTACCTAGTTAGAGTAGTACAGTACTTTCATAATTAAGCAGTGAGTGTTCAGACTGTTCAGCTATAGTATTGTTTTATTTAAGGTTATGACTTGCTGAACCATTGTGAAGGTATAGGTACCTACATAAATTACCACTTAAAATGCGATACTCCCCTATCTACATTTTATAACTGGTTATATTACTGATAATTTCGGTTAATGATTAGTTATAACGACAATGTTATTATCAAGGTCAGAGTTTAGTAACCTTGACCCATCTAATCACTTGTAAAAAACCTACTTAATGTTATGAGATGTAAGATTAGGTACTGTTAAAAATAACTTGTTAACTTGAAGAATCGATAAGTTAATATTTTGATATTAACCCTCATATTTTTGCAAAAAAAATCATTAAGGTACGTCTACAGCTCATGTTTTCGCAATATTTCACTAAAAACATGCAACTTACTTACTCTTAGGTGCCAACAATTTAACAACAAGCACCATAGAGAAAGTATTATTTCTCTAAAGTGCCAAATAAAATAAAAAAGCAAATAAATGAAAAAATAAATAAATAAAAAAGCAAACAAATAAATGAAGCGTCGGTAGCTTAGTGGTTAAGGAGTCGGCCTTACGATCGAGAGGTCCTGGGTTCGAATCCTGGCCATTACACTACCGACGTGAACCCACTCCTAACACAAGTAATTTAGGAGGGGTTAACAGGAATATTAGTAATTTCGGTAGCTAATATTCTGTAAAAAAAAAAAAAAATTTAGTGAAAACCCATAGAGATGTAAATCTCTAATGTTGCGTTGCGTGTTTTTAGTGAAAATGTTGCCAAAAACATGAGCTGTAGCCTTAACGCCTGTCTCTCACATTAATGATATTCTCGTCAAGCCCTCTAAGCTTACTGGTTCTATAAAAAAATAATCTTAAAATAATAACCTGAGATCCAAATTGGGCGACCAGCCTCTTGAGATCTGCTATCGTTCTAGGAGCGTCTGCGAGTTTGGGTGCGGCAGACAGCTGGCCGGAAACCACCGTGAGGTTCTTTATCGTCTGGTTCACTCGACTTTCTAGTTCTATGTGCATTTTTTTCAGTTCTTCGAGCCTGTAGCTCAGGTCGCTGGCATTGGCTGTGAATTCTTTAGCCGTTGCGTGGCACATTTGTAAAGCGTCGTTCAGGATGACGTTTGATCTTGATACTGTGGACAAAATTATGGGTATATTAGTCAATGCTAGGTAGATGTGTGATGATTGTATTTTTGGAGCGTAGACCCGCGAAGGCCAAGGAACAAGAGAGCGTCGCAATTTAGGTTAATGTAGTCCTTATACTTATAAATACTATAATACTAATACTACTGTATTTATATATGGGTGGATCTCAGACTTCCGAGAGGAAACCCTAAGTCAGAGCATTTTGGTTCCTCCTAATACAGGCATCACAGAGGGGTTTGGTTACTATTATATTTACACCAAGTTTCAAAGGGATAAAATAAAATTTAGAATTAAAAAAAAAAAAATTCAGCAGGTGTACCGAGTGCAGGAGATTCGCTTGGGCCTGATACAAAACAAAAATGAATCTTGTGCCTTAATATAATAGTTAGTACCAGTAATATAATAGTAAACATGACTTATGTTTGTAATACTTGTGTTTGTTTGTAAGTTTACAAGGAAATTGGAAAACAACTGTAGCCGATAACAATTAGCTATTCAATCTAAAATATGGCCTGTACAAAACAACTTGACGGACATCAAATGATTTCTATTAGATGATTGATATTAATTGCTATTTATGCTTGACATTATAGAGTCATAACTTTTGGTCCCTCCGTAAATCAAAATTGCACTGCCAACAAACATATTTTTATTGAATGGATTTACAGTTTAGCACATAATCAGTAAAATAACAATGATAACATAGCTGACGTTTTTTATAATTATCTTGGTTAAGTATTTACTTCGAACGTTAAGGCAAAAATTTTCCATTATTAGATTTAGGTACAATTTAGCCCATAATCAACAAAAATAACAATGGTAACAATTGCAAATGCACACTGGTTTGTCAGAAACAAGGAAATACATGAATATCTGGAGATTCCGACCGTAAAGGAGGTAGTCCGCAAGAACAGCATGAGATACAGGGAAAGATTGAATGAACATACAAATGAACTGGCTAAGAATCTGCTGACTCAACGAGATGATGTTACTCGCGTAAAAAGATGGCAAGAAGATGGACAGGAGAAACTAAGCTAATATAAGATAATATGATAATTGGTTTTTACCAAGATATAGGTACGGTAAAATGGCGCTCAATCAAGTTCTACTCATAAAATATCTGATTATGGCTGATAGCCGATTGCAGATCAAATAGAACACAAAAATAAAACTTGGAATTTACACCTCCGTTAAAGGTATGATTCCGATGGTGACAGCATACATTACGACAACTGCAGACGCATGCAGCAGATACGCGTAACTTATTGCGGCTTCTCAATCTTCCCCTTTATCCTTATAGAGTTTAACAAGTAATGGGTACGCTCTATCTGCTGCGTGCTCTATCTGCTGCGGAATCATACGTCAAGGCGAAAGATTTCCAGAAATGATATTTTTAGGTGTGATTTACTAATAAAAATTCTGAAGGAAGTGAGGGAAGGTAGCGAGTTTCGATGACACAATAAACATCACATCTGCCGGTAATAATCATATTTACGGAAACATGTGTAGGTAAGAGTTTTATTGGTGACTTGTTAATAAACTTGTTTGATCAGATAAAAATCATATCCGGATTACTTAATAGGGCACAGGGCAAGGTTATTTAAAGTCTTTAATATAATAAAAACAGTAACGTAGTAAGTAAACACTTTGGTAATTCATTGTTCCATTATAAGACGCAGTATAATAACTACGTAGGTACCTACTAGTATTTTTTACCCGAACGCCAAAGATTCCACTTTGGAACTCAAGGTCCACTCTTACTCCTCCTTCCATAACTTAGTTTATTTAGCTTTTACGGAAGCGACAGTCACCTAAACCCCAACTATGGGAGGAGAACCAGAACCTCGTCCATAAATTAGAAGTTAATGCACAAAATTCTACTTTTTAATTGCAGGCACTTTGCTTCACTAGGTGACAATTGAACGTTTTGCTATTCATACAGTAAATTATTTAATTACTTTATTAACGCTCTGTAAGAATATTTAGTAACCGACATTTTTAGTGCTACGTAATTTTTCAGCTGTATAAATACCTATACCAATTCTATTCATATCACTTGAGTAAGTAAATGCTATTTAGTAAGGTATTTAGCTACTAAACGTGAGGTAGCTGTAGCTTAGTCATTAAAAATGAAATAAATAGCCGGAAACCAAGTTATTCATACGTACGTCCAGCCTCTTCCTCAAGTTTGCAGTCTGCTGTGCAATTCTCTAAGCAGTCTAAGTATTCAGTGTCGCGCGCAGTGCTGCGACCTATCCTGATAATTATTGTCATAAGGGGGACTGAGTGACGTCACAAGAGATCGACCAATGACAATCTCTAGCAAGGTCGATCGCATAGCTGAGCTTGACGCTGAATGCTTAGAGAACTGCCCAGCAATAGTTTATCGTTGCCTTTATTACGGAAGCGTCTGTCTTCTTCAGTTCGTAATGCGAAAGGTCGACATGCGAATCGTAGAGAGTGGACATGGATATGGACCTCTTTAATAACCGTATGTAAGTCGTGACTCGTGAGTCGCGAGCGCCATCTTCTCAGTCAAACAGAAAAGTACAAGTCTACTCTAAGTAGCAAATACCAGTAGGCTCGGAGCTCACTAAAGTATTAAGAACGAAATAGCGTGAATTTTGTCAGTAATTGGACGATAGCACCAAAACTAGGACAAGGCAAGGTCAAGGAACAAGCTGACCTGACCTTGTATTAAATTATAACGGTCCCCCTATCTTCCTCCACAGTCCAATGTCATAAAAGCGTGACGCTTCCAGTATTATTCATACATAAGCAATCGCAAAAGTTAATCCCTGATATAATTTTGTACATTTCTTGGGGTTCTCACTCGTATAGTTAGGTAGGTACTATATATTTATTTATATAGTATACGTTATACCAATATTTGTAATACTGTTATTGGTTTTGAATTAGAAAATTCCCAGAACTGCAATATCTGCCAAATGGTATATTATGTATTAATGTATTACAATCGTTGCCCGGGCCCACCAGTCTATCTATACTATTAAAGTCCGACCAATAAAATAAAAAACCCGTACTGGGGGCGCCAAAAACATCTATGATATGACAACACAAAGTATAGTGATACACATGTAAAATGCCAAGTGTACAAATATTTTTTCAACACACTTGCTTATGAACAGGCTATGACACCTAATATAAAACTGTGACTTTTTCATTGCTTCTTCTTCCTCCTAGCGTTATTCCCAGTCGCATCCGAAGCTTTCAGCTTGGAGTCTGGGGTCCGCTTTTACCAGTCATAGCTACAGATTTGGCTAGACCTCGATATTTTCCGTGAAGCGATTGCCACCAGACCTCCACGACCCAATGTTAACATTAGGCGATATCGAAGCTTTGCAGCTAGACCGTTGTTTTTGGACTTTTTAGGGCACCAACTACCCGTAACGACTGCCATAGATGTTCTTATGGCAACCGGGACCGACGGCTTAACGTGCTGTCCGAGGCACGACCAGACCAATGCAAATACCCATATTTAATGCACACAAATATTTGCGCTGAGCGGGGATCGAACCCGCGCCTCCTGCGTAGCGGCCGCGTTCACTACCGCTACGCCACGGAGGCTGTCATGTTTTTCATTGCTATTATTCACAAAAGTGAGTTATAGACTTCTTTTCTTTAATTTCATTGATTAAGTTGCTTTGTTCTTATATAAGGTTTTATATAAGGTTTTATTTTTATTTTTTATATACCTACTTGACGCGAGACGATTGGGCTACACCTGGAATCCATAAAAGTAGAAAGAAACTGTATGAATTATACGAGATAAAGGCATCTACAAACGAGCCACAAATAATTGAACAAATTAAAAGGTATTCAAAGCTGTTCAAGAGAGTCTGTTCAATAGCCAAATCTAATTATATTCGGGCTAAAATAAAAAAATCTGATAATAAAATAAAGGCAACATGGAACATTATTAACAAAGAAACCTGTAAGACAAGGTCACGTGATCGATCCTTCGAGTTGGAAGTGGATGGTGAGCACATTAATACTGATGCTGCAGTGGCCAATGCATTCGAATCTTTTTTCACAAATGTTGCAACTACAACTACAAGTAAATTAAATTCTTCAAAAAATGCAGCTGCTTCTCTTCTTAAATCTAGTGTTGATAAATGTAGTGTTAACTTTAATTTTCAGTATATTGACTCTGAAACCATATTTAAAACTTTTAAGCAACTGAATATAAAAAAGACTGAGGATCTTTGGGGCATTTCAACCAATATAATAAAACCAATAATGCCCGCTATTGCGCCTTATCTTGCAATCATATTCAATAAATGTATAGATGAAAACCAGTTTCCTACTCTTATGAAGTACAGTAAAATCATTCCGTTATTCAAAGCAGGGGAAAAAAGTACTCCCAGCCCTTAGTAAAATTTTTGAAAAAATAATTTTTAATCAACTGCTTTCACATTTTACATTTAATAAATTACTTCATGAGAAACAGTTTGGGTTCACTAAAGGCAGAAACACGACGGATGCAGGAATTGCACTCGTCAAACATATATTTGATGCATGGGAGAAGAAGCAGGATGCCATTGGTATTTTTTGTGATTTATCAAAAGCTTTTGATTGTGTTGATCATGAGACTTTCTTATTGAAATTAGGTTATTATGGTGTTTCTAATGGCTCACTTAGCTTAATAAAGTCTTACCTCAATGGCTGAGTACAAAAAGTCAACATTAATGGCACCGACTCTTCTAGCGCCCCTTTAGTCATGGGAGTACCCCAGGGCTCGATATTAGGACCCCTTTTATTCTTGATATATGTAAATGATCTTCCTTACTTCACTAAAAATCTTTGTGAAATAGTATTATTTGCAGATGACACATCATTAATTTTTAAAACTGATAGACAAAAAGTAGTACTTGACGATGTGAATAATACCCTTTCCGAAATATTGCATTGGTTCACAAGTAACAACTTGTTACTCAATGCAAAAAAAACAAAATGTGTTAAGTTTACTATGCCCAATGTAAGACAGATAGATACTCATATTGTAATGAACAATGAATCAATTCAAGTAGTTAATACCACAGTTTTTCTGGGAATAACTCTAGATAGTAAACTGCAATGGGGTTCTCATATCACAGCCTTGGCAGGAAAACTTAGCTCAGCTGCCTATGCGGTTAGAAAGTTAAGGTCACTAACTGATGAGGAAACGGCACGATTAGTTTATTTTAGCTACTTTCATAGCGTTTTGTCATATGGTCTGCTGCTGTGGGGCTCAGCTGCCGATATTGAGACTGTTTTCATATTACAGAAACGCGCGATACGAGCAATCTACGGCCTCAGACCCCGTGACTCGCTGAGAGAAACATTTAAAGAAATTAATATATTAACGGTTGCTTGTCAATATATTTACGATAATATTTTATACATACGGAAGAACTTAAATCTTTAAAAAAAAAACTCGGACACACATGATTATAATACGAGAAATAAAGATAAACTAGCAGTGCCAATACTCAGGCTTCATAAGGTTGGTAATTCATTTGTAGGCAACAGTATAAAAATATTCAATAAAATTCCTCAGGATTTGGTTGACATGCCACTTAATATTTTTAAAATAAACGTGAAAAAAAGTCTAATGGAAAAAGCTTATTATAAAGTAGAAGAATATCTTAATGATAAAAATGCATGGTCAACCTAATCACTTTCTTGCCCGCACATTGTAAATTGTATAAAAACCGTATTAAAAAATAAATAAATAAATAAAAAGGATAATTGAGTTCTCTGAGTTTCTTGCTGGTATCTTCTCAGTAGAACCAACTACCGAACCAGCGAAAGAATCATTTTCAAATGGTTTACTTTAATTTATTTAATATTTTATTTTTTGTTCACATACTTCTTGACACAATTGTAATATTTTGACGTTCATATGTGCTCTATATGTGCCTAACTTGAATAAACGAAATTGATTCTTTGATTCTTTGAGACAAATGTACATACGTTCATATTTAGTCTTAAGAAACCCTTTTATTTTTTGTAAACTGACGTCCTTAAAATGCCGCAGTGGAGTTTGTTGCGCCGTTTCTTCTCCATTAGCGCTTAGGAAGCGGTGGTAAACTTAGTTTTAAGGAGTTTTTGACGTCAAAAAGCTGTAACAGTGTTGCACTATTTTGAGAAATAAAGACTTTGACTTTGACTTAAAAAAGTTTCGATACAAAAAAGATCGTGTTCAATATTACAAACGAATTAATATACCTATTGCTTGCTCATTTCATGCAGCTTCGTATTTTTAAAGATAATTTCAACTTGTAGTACGTGTTTAATATACAAAACTTTCACTAAAATGTATTTTTTTTTTCTCTGTTAAAAAGTTAAGTTTTTCTCTGTTAAGTTTTCTGGTTAAAATAGAAAAATAGACGCGGCGTGTTATACTGGTTACAAGGACTGGGCACAAATCAAAACACAGTAGTATCCGTATAATAGTTTACTGCTTGGAATGGTAAATACAAGTTAGACATACAGTTACATTACACTATGTATAGAACAGGGACCACGCGATATTGGTTTTCGGACTGCATAAAATTCTTGTATTTTATGCCTAACAGCACAGAGATCAAAATAATCGAGCATGATTTTCTTTTTTGCGTTAGGCTTATTTTTCTTAGGCGTAGAAAATACATTTGACGTTTGACCTTCTCTTCGTATTTTTATTACAGAAGATCGGGATATACCTAAAAATGTGAATAATAATTAGTCACAGTAAAATCAGTAGTTTAGGCCAATTTCATTGCACGTACTCTATGATGTACCTACCCGTCATGTTGACAACAAGGTCTGTGATGTTATTTAGAGGAACAGAGTCCAATCCTTCCTACTTTTTATCCGACAAATACTTTGTTATATTATAAATTACTTTTCTTAACTGGCTTTTAATAGTTTTCGGCATATTACTATAGTTTTGTAGCGCTCTCAAACTCAACAACACGCACAATTGACACCACACTGACAGATGACCATAATGACATTGTATAGATTGTTACCATATGAAGAAATTAGTTCCAATAGTTTACCGCAATATGGCGAGGTATTTTATTTTACTGGTCGGGCTTTATATAATTGTAAAGTGGTCGTGTCTGTACATTGGAGATATTTAAAAAAAAATACTTGGGTTATGTTATGTTAACGATACTGAACACGAAAATATTTTTTTTGAATTTCCTGTCTGTTTGTCTGTTTGTCCGCGATGGACGCAAAAACTACTGGACGGATTTTGGTGCGGTTTTTTTTGTTAGAAAGGGCTTGCTCAGACTTAAAATCTTACGTTTGTTTCATCCCAATCGGTTGAGTAGAACCGGAGTTGTGAACAATTATGATAATAAACGGAAAATGACCCGATAGACAGATGGCGCTTTTTATTATTATTGATCAATTTTTATAGCTTATTACATCCGGGCAAGTATGTAAATTTAAAGACTTTATTTTTACATACACAATTGTGTAAACCAATACGTTTTTAATCTTGAAATTAAAATTTGAACTTTAATGATTTAGTTACAGAATCATAACTAGATGGCGTTCTCGCGTTTAAATTCAAGCTATCGTTTGGTTTCAAACTCCCGATTAGGGATTGCAAAATTCGAAAAATTTTCAATTTCGAATTATTCGAATTTCACTTGACCTAAATTCGAATTATTCGAATTATTCGAATTTTTCCAAGTTTTTTTTTGCAAAGGAGCATATTTTATTACATTTGGATTTTTTAGTGAGCATAACTACACTGATCAATAAGAAAAAAAAAGGCAGCCCATTTTTATACAATTTGCGTTTAATAAACTTTACTTAATTATATTTGCTTGGTATCTTGGTATCTTGGTATCTTATTAAGTGAGCATTCCCTCATTCATACTCACTCTCAATTTAATAAAAGTTAATCTTCTTCTAAACATTTAAAATCACAGTCTCAATCAGAACTTAATAAAAGTAAGGGTTTGGTCTTCTGGTCTTGAAGCTGGACGGACATTGTGGTAGTGTCATATAAGCATCTCATCTCTCGTGTCCAATCGACACAACACCGCTGCAGGGCATCCAGCACTGCCCACGTTTCGATAGAGTCGAAGGCTTTTTCGTAGTCCACAAACGCTATACACATGGGCGATTGTACTCCTGATTCTTTTCTACAATCTGCCGAACAGTATGGATCTGGTCCACGGTACTATAGCCTTTTCGAAACCCGGTTTGCTCAGGTGGCTGGAACTCGTCGAGATTACCCGCGAGGCGATTTGTGACGACCCTCGAGAACTTGTGGACATGGCTCAGGAGTGAGATGGGCCTGTAGTTCTTCAGCAAGGACTTATCACCTTTTTTGTAGAACAGTACCACCGCACTCCCGCTCCATGCCCTAGGTGTTAGCCCTTGCTGGATGACGGAAATAAAGAGATTCGCTAGCTCTTTCAAGATTGGAGCGCCACCTGCTTTCAATAGCTTAGTAGTAATTAGGTCATCACCAGGGCACTTGTTTTTCTTCAGTTGCCGGAGAGCCACCTCTACCTCGCACCGCTCGATATCTGGCGTCTCCTCGGTGTAATGGCGCGTGACTGGGGAACTGTGGTCTTCATAGCTGTGTCCCATCGGTTTACTTATCCGTGATGCATATAGCCATAAAATTCCTCGATCTCTTCAAGTATCTCGAACTTTGAGGTAATCGTTTTGCCATCCCCAGTTTTAAGTTTCGTTTTTTCACTTTCACTCAATTGCCTCCGGGATAGTGCGAGTGTTGGAGTGTCGGAGGTCGCGTCGTATCAGTTTTTTGATTTGTTGGTTTAAGGTTCTCCCATCCGATGAAGATGACTGTGTGGATGGTTGTTCATGCCTCTTCCTCATAAGTTCGAGAGTCTCAGAGAGAGCTTGGACTCTTGCTGTCTGCGTTTTCCGAGAAACAACTTTCCAGACACTTCCTGCAATGTTTTGACCACTATGCTTGCCTTCTCGTCAATGCCGCTAGAGGTTTCCAGCATTGCGAAAAGATTTTGAAGTTCTAGTTGGACTTTTCGGACCCTAGAGCTACTTGAAACGGCATGGGTCGGAGGGTTTATCTTATCATTCGGAATCTTTCAGCCTTGATGTTGATATTTAGAGAGCCTCGGATAAGTCGGTGATCGCCTCCAGTTTTAAACTTGTTGAGCACAGAGACATCTCTAAATATGTGCTTACTGTCCGTTATGAAAAAGTCTATCTCGTTATTTATCACAGAGTCCCGGCGTTGCCAAGTCCATTTCTTGTGGGGTTTTTTCTTAAAGAACCTATTCATAAGAAGAGCCCCTGTAACTCGAGAAAGCTGACTAGCATTTGCCCTATGCGATTTCTGCTCCCCACTCCATAACGTCAAATTTTCGTCTCGCTGCGTTCTTGTACTCCCACTTTGTCATTGAAGTCCCCCATAACAACTTTGTAAGTGGCCTTGGCGGTGTGATTAATTGCCTCAGCAATATCCTCATATACCACCTCGGCAGTTTCTTTGGGGTAAAACGAGGTCGGCGAATATACCTGTATCACCTTCAGCGAACGACTGTTCGTGATTTTCAAGACAAGGTACAGACAACTTCAACAACGCTGCTGATGAGGTCCTTTTTACCAGAAAGCCGACTCCTCCCTGGGGGAACTGATCACCTTCTCTAAAATAGAACAGGTCGCCTGACTCAAGGGTTGTCGTGTCCTCCCCTTTCTTCAGATCTCTGACAGTCTCAATATGTGCCAGTTTATGCGAATTAGTTCTACCTCGAGTTCGGTGAGGTGCTCGTCTAGTCGTAGTGTACTGCAGTTATAAGCTGTCAGCATTAGATGGTTTCGGTAGCTTCCCGCTACCATGGCTGGGAATAGCGGGACCATTGGGAACTGTGGAGACACTCTCACCATGCACAGACGCCAAAATAAAAGGCTTATTTTGGCGTCTGTGCATGGTGAGAGTGTCTAGCCTACTATTGCGTAGTAGTTTTTCATGATAGTAACCGAAATTCGAATAATTCGAATCTTTGGTTTTAAAATTCGAATTTATAAATTGGCCCAAAAATTCGAATAATTCGAATTTTTCGAATTTCGAAGTATTCGAATTGCAATCCCTACTCCCGATATACCCGAACCGGTATTTTACTCTTCTTTTTTTTTAATTCTAATTTGTCAATTTGTGAAATAGATGTCGGTACTGTTTTATGATTCGTCACAAAATCGTTTCTCACAGAAGACAGATTAGAGGTAGAGCGTGGCGAAGGATAATAGTGGAGTAGACAAGACAAGAGACACAACGGGGAAAGGGAGAGGTTGGTGGAAGGGCAAAGGTATTGGGCTTAGGTGACAGACAATCACACGGCCCACCTGATGGAAAGTGGTTACTGTGGCCTATGGACGTATGCAACACCAGGGGCATCATACTCGCCCTTCTTGAAGTACCCCATACTATAGTCGTGAGTCGAACTGTAGTAGTGAGGTTGCAAACAAGCACACGACCCTCCTGATGGTAAGTGGTTACCGTAGCTTATAGGCGACTGCAACACCAGGGATTCACAGTCGTGCTGTCTACCCTGTAAGAACAGAGAGATTCTGTGCCGTCAGCTCAAAAGATAAGTAGGACAAAGCCTTTGGTTTTCCCACTGACAGCGCAAAACCTCTCCCGTGAGCTCTGGCTACTCCAGCGGAAACACAACAGGAGGTTATTAAGCCGCGGTCTTCTGTAGGGCGGAGAGGTATACTGTCGTGTACCTAACTTCTCGAGTCGAATAGAGAGGCGAGTAAAGTGTCTAATCAGCGTTCAACGCTCAACTCTCAGCACTAAAATTAACAACACCACGCGATAAACGACATCCACGCGGGCGGAGCCGCGGGCAACAGCTAGTAGAATAATATAATAACTTTATTGTGGAATCTAAGGCTCGTATTCTCCTGAATTTCAATTTATCTGAGGACAGATTGTATAGAATAGACAGATGGACAGTTTTGACAGATTGACAGATTTGACAGATTGTCTTATAGACAACCTGTCCTCAGATAAATCGAGATTCAGAACTGAGTACTGTTCTAGTGTTTCGCTAGGTTGAGCATTGTTTTATTTTTAACTCTACGGGAAGAAATGATCATAATATGAAGGGCGAGAAATTTAAATGATACCTACCAAAGAGGTAGGTATTACATCACAATTGACACGTGTATATTTCGCATGAATCCTCCCAAAAAAACTTAATTACAAATTGCTATTACATAAACATTTTACTTTCGAATTCTAAGGATATACTATTAATAGTCTGTTATGATATATTACGGTATCAACAAGGTCTTATTGACCTTACTTTTATAACTACTGGCAACAACGACACAACACGTAAACATTCTCCTGTCGTTTTCAATCTAACACGGCATAATGTAAACATTGTAAACAAGCCCTTGGATCAGGAAATACCTTTTAATGTGGGTAAATTAATCGTTATTGGTAACATTAGCTTCCTTATTTACGTGTATGCTATGTAGCTCATGTAGACTATCTACCTATTTCTAGCCTAGTATATTTGGCTGCTAGGATGTGTTTGGCAATAATTTGGGGTCACAGGTCTCAGCTATAGAAATCCGGTATCACATTTTGCATACTTAGTCTCTGTAGAGCTCAGTCTATCATGCAGTTTACAAAGTGCGTGTGTGTATAAAGGTGGATTTAGATCAAACGAACATAGAGCTAGAAAAAGTGCATTCTTTCATAATATTTTAGTGTAAATGAAACCTTATTTTCAGTGTTTATATAAGAAAGTACAACGAACGAATGTTCTGTCACTGTTTGCACTAATAGAATTTGACGCAGAGGTGATAGAATGAGCATTCACTCGTCTGATTAACCTTACCCCGCGTTTACATACTGCCGCTCGCATTGCTCATCGTGTTGCCAGAAATATTCGCGCGATTAATGCCCTAGCATTCACACACTCCCATCATCGCGTTGGTCCGCATTACAGTATACGCCCTGCAACGGAGACGGACGTAAACGTATGGAGGACAACGCTGTAGCAGTGTACGCAATAAGCTTTTACAGCATAGCGAATTAATTAAATAGATTATTAATAAAAACTATCACTTTCAACTACTATACACTTTCCGTAGATCGATATACCTAAATATTTTTAAAAGTAAATATTCGAGGAGCAATAACGAAAGTCGTGTTTTATTTAGCTTAGTGCCATCTAGCGGTCTCGTATAGTTCATCGCGCTAGTATTTGCGCAACATACGCGGCAGTACTCGCGGCATGACGAATATACCATTCACACCACGTCTCTGCCCACTTCTCTCGCCACTTCCCTCGCTCTGCCGCGAGTATGTAAACGTAGCATTAAGAAAATTATTCATCCTCGTATATTTCAGACACGCCTCTTACCATTGGGGTAGCCGGCTGAGATCTCATATTACCACTTGTTACGATCCTGCTGTACAGCAAGCCCATTCACTCCTAGTTAGTGATGTACAAGCCTCGAGGCGTCGAGTCCTATTTCTGAAGCCTCGAGGCGGAATGGCAAGACTCAGTGATCTCGGTAAGCTCGGAGTCCTGAGCCTAGCCAAGCCGCGAGTTTTATGAGCCATGGCTCGAGGCTTCAAAAGAGTTCGAGCCTTCAAAAGAGCTTGAACCTATCAAAAGAGCTCGACACTTCAAAAGAGCTCGAGCCTTTCAAAAGAGCTCGAGCCTTCAAAGAACTCGAGTCTTCAAAAGAGTCGTAAAACAAGCTCGAGTTTTAAAATATCTATCTACCTATATTTATCTTATCTTGCTCTTGAAACTTATTTATATATTCTTCTTATTCTTATTTTTCTTATTTTAACAGTTTACATAATATAATATACATAAGACATTAGTTAATTTCGTAACAATAACCTGAAATATTATAATTTTTAATTAAAAATTTAATTAAATAATATGAAATATTATAAGTTTCCTGAGACAGGCCTCCCGCCTGGTTTAGGAGACAGGATTCACAACAGTGAACATCTGGGCAGAAAAGGACTAGTGCGCTTAAGAGAAATGCTTCGAGATCGACCGAGCGCTCAAAAGAGCTCGTGCCTTCAAAAAAGGCTCGAGTCTTCAAAAGAACTCGAACCTTCAAAAGAGCTCGAGGCTTCAAAAAGAGCTCGAGCCTTCAAAAAGGACTCGAGACTTCAAAAAAGCTCGCGCTCTGAAAAAGACTCCCGAGTCGTCGGGCGCCATACAAACGAGGCGAGCCTTGTAAATGACACCGAGCTCTAGGCAAAGGGACTCGGACGCCTCGAAACTTGTACATCACTACTCCTAGTTTAGTTTAGAACTGGGAACCCCACTGAAAACAGCTTCGATAGTTTTGTTAAAATTAATATTACAGTCTATAGATACATAGTTCTGCCTCTACTAAAAGGCATGTCAAACGAATAGCCGGCACATCATACGTAGGTGTAACATCCATTGTTGCACGATTAGATACCATTGTATGCATCATCCCATTTTGGGAGAGAATTCAAGATACATTTTGCACAAGGAACACCCACGCTTTCCCATTAGTTAGGTACCGTATGACGCATTGAATGATGTAAGGTATTGTGAACTATTGTGTCGCGTTAATGTCGCAACAACGTCTCTACAATAAAATACATTCCTATTTTCTATGTCCATTGTTGTATAATTGATATTATAAACAATATCGTCATAATCTTCCCAGTGGCTATCCCGGTTCCTTTCAAAGATAGCACTTCGGAACCCGAGGTCCACTCTCCTACACCAACTATAAATTTACCTAAGCTAATGATGAAGTCTCAGGAATGAGAGTCATCTTTACAGATATCAATAACGCTACAATGATGGCCTCAGCTTGACAGTGTCATCAGATGCTTTTACACGCCCCGTTTAAAGGACCCGAGGAGGATTGTGTAATGACGTTCAGTCATGTTTATTTGATTGAGGGTATTATTACTTTCGTATAAAGTTTACGGTTTCATAGGCTCATGATAAAAAATCACTTAGTTAAAAACTAGTTTTAGGGACTGCATTTAACTCTAAAATCAACATAGAACATCAAAAAAGATGTACATAATTTATGGTAAAAAGGTATATGTTTGCTTGTTCGAGCATAGCAGGAAAATTACGCATCCGATTTGATGGACATTTTTGAGTACTACACGCTACTTACCTACTGGCCTAATACTGGTATACAATATAACATTATCTCACAGAGATGACGCAAAGTTGAGATTTTATCACATACCTACCTAATTATGTTTACCCATAAGCCTATAACCCATTTTAGAAAATATTTCAGATGTGTCTCATCAAATTAGGAATATAGGATATTATTTTTTAAGGAAGGAATAATACAGTGTTGCAGGCATGCTGCATACCCACGTGTTAGCAATCGGTCACCATAATCTATAAACGTCTGCAACACCAGGCTAGCAATAAATACTCAACCGTACATCTTTATTAGTTTGTGTAGTCAAACACTTTAAAATCAGCCAAATAAACGTCTCACCAAAACAGCATAAAAATAATAAATAAACCGGGTGAGACAGAACAGATACATATCAATCACGTTTCTCCATCTTATGGAAGGAAAGAAGACGCGCATTAAACTTCATTTATGGTAGTCTCAACGTAAGAGGCCCACTATGACATTTGTCATTTGGACGTAACTAGGGATGTAACCACACCACTCGGTACACGATACTCAAGATAAATCGATTCAAGTTTGTATGCGTATTTGATCGATTAGAATATGTATTGTATTGTAGTGTAAAGTTCATTGGCTTAAAGTTCTAATTAGAAAATTTAATCTAAACTTTGATATTGTAGGTATTTTTAAACAATACAATACTGCAAAAAGTCAATTTTCTTTCATTTAACATTTTTATTACAATAATATTCACTCAATAATAACCAATAGAAATCGCATGAAAATGAATCTTTAGTAAATCATTTTCTTGATACCTACTGTCTGAAGTTTACGCTTATATCACTTATTGAAATGAAACCACTTTTTAACGGCTTCTATCGCGATTTATCTGTCACTATTTACTTTTAACCCTACGTCGGCTACTTTCTAGCAGCCCTGGTCCCGGGGTGACTTAAGATGATATTTGAAGCCTAGGAATAAAAAAACCTAGATAACAGCAAACACAACAAAGTCACAAATTGGGATAATGTCATATTTGTCGATGAGACTTGGCTGAACTCGAATCATACCGTGCCGCAGTCATAGACAGATGATACCAAGGCCTCTTGCTCAAAAGTGCCAATAGGAAAAGGTGGACGCTTAATCATCTGCCACGTCGTCGGGTCAGCTAGTGGTGGTTTTGTGAATGATACCTTGAAATTTCTGTCTGCGAAATCTAGTCTAGCTGCAGTGCTTCGATATCGCCCAATATCGCCATTGGGTTGTGGAGATCATTAGATGGCAGTCGACCAATTTATTAATAGTCTGTGGAGAGTATAAAAAACTCGTTATGGACAGCACTGAGCGGAGTGGGCGGTACCCATCAATGAAAAATGTCATTCTACGTTTGAAAAATATAATTGTTTTACGTTCTCAAAATTGAGAACTTCATGGACTTAAAATGTCCAAACGGGCTTTTTAGATAGCGATTACTTTAGTACCTAAACTCGTATCACCAAACTCAAATATTATGAGAAACCACGTCACGGAAAACAGTGACGTAATTAGTGATAATTAATTATATCAATAGAGAAGCTAAGTAAGCTGGTAGTCAATCACGTTGAGATTTATACTGAACATCTTCACAGCAAAGTGGAAAACATTAGTTACCTACAAGCTTAGAGAAAGTTGCTTGCGATATAGTATAAACGAAAACCGTATTCCCGTTACTGTAACTCCCGCACCGCAGGATCCACAGCATTGATTCACAACAATGAGTGATGACTCTCTGGAGGTCCCAGTAACTATCTTGAAAACTGCATACAAATTAATCAGTAATACGTACATTGGCTTAGAAATCATTAAATTCTCTTCTTCCCTTCTTACGACAACTTCTTAGCAAAACGGACACACATTATTAAATTATTGATTCAAGCCATATTTGAATTCGAACAGCCTAAGAGATGCCAAAGCCACCTACCGACCTCCTATCTGAAAGAAGACCACCTTACTCTGTGATTTGATTATGAATTACATTTTCGGTAATACATAAAAAGAGTAGCAAATTATCAGCAATAGCTACCGCGTTAACGCGAAATGCCTCCGGGATACAACTTAGTGCCTCGAAAAGAATTCATCTTTTTAGGATTCCGTAGCCAAATGGCAAAAAACGGAACCCTTATAGATTCGTCATGTTCTGTCCGTCCGTATGTCACGGCCACTTTTCTCCGAAACTATAAGGCCTATGCTGTTGAAACTTGGTAAGTAGATGTATTCTGTGACCCGCATTAAGAATTTCATACAAAAATAGAAAAAAAGCATTAAATTTTGGGGGTCCCCATACTTAGAACTGAAACTCAAAAAAATTTTTTTCATCAAACCCATACGTGTGGGGTATCTATAGATAGGTCTTTAAAAATGCTATTGAGGTTTCTAACATCATTTTTTTCTAAACTGAATAGTTTGCGCGAGAGACACTTTCAAAGTGGAAAAATGTCCCCCCCCCCCCCCTATCTTCTAAAATAAGAGAATGATAAATCTAAAAAAAATATATAATATACATTGCCATGTAAACTGCCACCAAAAATTGGTTTGAACGAGATACAGTAAGTAGTTTTTTTTTAATACGTCATAAACCGCAATTTTCGCCTTTGCTGCTACGGAACACGGAACCCTTCATGGGCGAGTCCGACTCGCACTTGGCCGGTTTTATTTTAAATATAGGACACATCAATCCAAAATTTCCAATCCAAAAGTTGCTACCAGTATCCAATCCAGTTCTGTGCTGGTGTTGCACTTAGGAGGCAAATGCAAGATTACGACTTCAATTTCATGAAATCGTGCACTGAAAGTCTGCATGCAGATCTAGCTTCTATTATTCAAAATTGGCAACAATGATATCAATGACCCGACGATTTGTCCATTAATGAAATATTTTTCAGCCTTTAAAATTTAAAGGCACAGGTATTGTATTGTGGTGTATTTATTGCTACTTGACTGACCACTTTCCAACGACCTCGCTATTACTTTGAACCAAAAAATTAAGTTGGCGAAATGTATATGCACAATATTATGCTTCTGCATCTCTGTACAACGATGTAATACTACTCAGAATTTTGTGTATCAGACGCATTATTCTTTTAATGGCAGGTAACCTTGTATCTATCTATCTATGTTTATTGTTTACAAAAACTGTTAGTTCCGAATGTAATCAATTTGAAAAATTGCCTCATAGATCTCAGGGAGATTAATATAAAAAAAAAGACGTGTGGCACTCGGGGACTGCCGCGGTAAAGCTATTGCATAGCATTTTTTATGAACTTATGCAATTATAATCATTTGAATTTGAATTTGAATTTCTGAGTTTTGAGTTTTGAGTTTTGAGTTTTGAGTTTTGAGTTTTGAGTTTTGAGTTTTGAGTTTTGAGTTTTGAGTTTTGAGTTCTGAGTTCTGAGTTCTGAGTTCTGAGTTCTGAGTTCTGAGTTCTGAGTTCTGAGTTCTGAGTTCTGAGTTCTGAGTTCTGAGTTCTGAGTTCTGAGTTCTGAGTTCTGAGTTCTGAGTTCTGAGTTCTGAGTTCTGAGTTCCGAGTTCTGAGTTCTGAGTTCTGAGTTCTGAGTTCTGAGTTCTGAGTTCTGAGTTCTGAGTTCTGAGTTCTGAGTTCTGAGTTCTGAGTTCTGAGTTCTGAGTTCTGAGTTCTGAGTTCTGAGTTCTGAGTTCTGAGTTCTGAGTTCTGAGTTCTGAGTTCTGAGTCTGAATCTGAGTCTGAATTTGAATTTGAATTTGAAAACTAACAACTTATGCAATTATAATAACTTACGTTAAGCGGAGCTACTTCGGAGCAGCTCGGCTCGATTCGTGCGAGCTCGGAGTTGGGGGTGTTACCATTTTTCGTTACGGAATTTCTGGATTCGGTCTCCACGCTCAAGGCCCGCGATAGAAGCTATGCAATAGCTTAATAAATAAAAAATGTGTCAAATTAGATACCTCCATTTTAAAGCCGGCTAAAACCTACACCAAGTAGAATTGTCAGGTGTGGAGTTTCCCAGCGATTATCGTTTATTAACAGTAAATTCAGTTCGGTAATTAGTACCATAGCCAAGGAAAACTACGCCCGAACTTGTTAATTACTTTTTACTTCAATTAAAATAGGTACGTACTAATTACAGTTAGTTAAGGCAGGTAGTCGTAATCTGAAAGTGTTTTCAATTAATTATATCCCAAGATTAAGTTACGTTATCAAGGCTGCGCATAGTGCGTGAAAGTACAGTGTGTAAGTTAAATATTATTTTTTGCAGCTTTTAATAACTTAAGTGTTGAGTAATGTAAGTACTTTAACCTCGATCCCAATCATCAACATAAATAAGCTCCTAACTTTTATGACTTATGATCCAATCAACCCAAGTGCTGTACCAGTTGATTTAATGACTAGACTTAAAATGAGACGTAATTATATAAATACATCCTAACCTCCATCCATTTCAATGCGAAGAGATGAGATCTGCCTCCGGACATCAACGAAGAGCCAGAGCACAATTGCAGCTGACACCACACATACACAGAAGGCAAGGCCTGCAGCTAACCGCATGAACGGTCGCGAGCGCCTTCGACGGGAAGTCCTCCGACCCCAAGGTTCGCCCTCATCGCTAGAGGCAGACAGTAACCGGCCACCTCGAGATCCACCTCCCCCGACTAAAGCGTCAAGTTCTCGTCGTTTCCTCATCTTCTTCCCGACCCTGAGGGGCACAGACGCGTGCACCGCACTCTCCATAACGCTACCGAAAACGCATCCGCGCACTCACAACACTTAATTCACTTTCACCTCACCGATCAAAATATTTTGACACGTGCGCACTAGACGCTGTCTGCTACGCGAGTGGCGATTGATACAGACCATATGATAATTATAAATCGCCTTATTTATTCCACACTACCTATTATGAAGTTTATTATCTCAGCGTCGGAACACTGATGTGTAAATTGGAATTACTGTTTGTCTGTGTGTTTAAAAGCTTGAGACAACGGTGAATCAAGTGACGAGATAATATATTAATCTGTACGATAGATCGTTCGCGAATAGACTGTGTTAAAAAGGCTTTAGCAAGTAGCCGCAGCGCATTGATGAATCACCACACGATCGATAAGAGCAAAATAATAAATGTTATGAATGGCTATAATAACATTAATAACACATGGGAGGGAACAAGTGCTTGCTTAGATCTTAAATCAATAGTAAAAGTGATAAATTGAGGAAGGAAGGATAATATAACTTTGATCAAAGACGTTACTAAAACTGAAACGGATTCTAAAACGGGTTAAAGTGTTCTTCATAAAAATGGTACATTAATATATTTATACAGCGAGTCCGTTATTTCTAATTTATTCAGATATGACGTAGGATTAATTATTTAGCTGCAACCTGCTGTTTTAGCTGCTGTAGGCTCTACAAAGATAGCGGAAAAGAACTGTAATCAAATATTTGTCGGCTATGAGGGCGTGAGAAAAAATATTAAAAAACCCATGATATTTTTCTAATTTCAGGCTCATCGCAAGTACTTTGTTAAGAAAACATCTATTATCTTGTCAATAACAAGGTCAATTTCCAATACCTGTGAAATAAGATTTGAACATCCATATACGTACGAAAAGAAATAATTTGCTACGTTTGTCATTGAGACAACAAACGAAAATAAGCGATTCAAAAATATTGGCCACACTATTGTATAGTTCATGGCGGATACGTGACCGAATTGATAATGCGCTTAAACACTTATCCGAGTACATAAAACTATTACATTCTGAGCATATAAAGGCTAATCACGTGAATACATGGCTACTGCCAGACATTGGCTTTTATAGACGTCGACTTCCTGATTAAGTCCAAGCGAAGCCTTTACATCTATGTAATCCAGTTATTAAAATTCTATATTTTGTTCGAAAATGGCTTTTTTGTTTTATTTTGTATAATATGTAATGTATAAGTCGCACTAACTAGTTTAATCAGCCGTTCTATTAACAGCCTAGCCTCTTTACCTAACAGCGCCGCACATACAGGTATTTGCTCGATCTACGCGGCCAAAATTATTTTAATGCATAATTGGTATCTAAACAAGATAAATAAACAATAAAAATACTTTTTTTTTAAATAATACTATATTTTACAAAAAAACGCCTTAGTGGAGTACCTAGTATAGTAATATAGCTTTTTTTAAGTTAATTCATCGCTTTCTGATGAATTTTCTATTATTGGATTGTATTCTGCAGACACAAACAGCCAAAGTTTCAGGCAAAATGTTTTCGCTTTCCTTTTTTTTTATATTTCGCATGCTACTTAGCAGAGTTCTGCTCAGTTCAGATCCTCTGCTAAGTACATACATGTTGTATAAATATACTTAGCAGAGGATCTGAACTGAGCAGAATCGGTTAATTATATCTTGATTGCAATTTGTCCTCGAACATTTTCTTGCTAAATCTTGATGGTAACAGCTGAAGTGTTTATTTCTAGCCACAGCTGCATCTCGGAAAGCTCTCCTATTGACAATAATGCCTTTTCAATTATGACTGCGCCATAATCGTTATCGTACACGATTCTTCTTGGCTTTTTGTAATGCACTTTAACACGGAAAAAAAACCTTATTGGTCTTTCTCATAATCTCGTACTGTCCTTGTGTCAAATCGGCATCTATAAACATTTGCAAAGCCTGCATTGGTGTCAAGGAGGACTCCTCTTTACTGGGTCGCGTAAGCAAAAATGCCTTTATCTTTTCGGACAATTGATGCATCTTTGTTACCAGATCTACCCAGTTCCACTTTCGCAGCATGTATAAAAGTCTACTTTTCAAAGTTAGAACGTAGTTCTTCAGTCTTTTGCCTTTTGCTCTGGCTCTTTTTGAGAAGTTTTATCAACAGGTCTTCCAAAAGTGCCTTCCAGCCAAGACCGGTTGTATTTTATAAATTTATCTTGAGCTTTGGTTCACCTTTGTTTTATTTCAGATTGCAAATCATGAATTTGGTCGTTATTGTAACCTTCACATGACAAAAGTTTATCTTTTAAATAGTTTAATTTGGCATCTAAAGTAAGGAAATTTTCTTTCTTTATTAGATCAAATAAGTGTTGGCGTGTTACAACTCTTACTCCTGATGCATCTTCTGAACCTAAAACAAACAAATACAATGTAGAAAGTCACTAAAAGATATTTCCTATTTTAAACGATATTTAGCTGAATCTCTTCAATACCTCTAAACTGTATTTATCCGGACGTTTCCGGAGATGATTTTCACTGTATTTACAAATTAAAGGATCAGAGAATAACCTACAATAAAAATTATAGCCGGATCTAACCCGATACATAAACAAAAACACTAGCAAAGATTTTTTTTTAAATAAGTTATGGTGTGAAAATGGGTTTTTTTATCACTACAAAAAAAATATAGCTTGTTAATTGATCATAATTTTATTTATGCATTTTATAAGTCTTTTACCTTGTCCATCAGAATCCATCACTTTCAATTCGTAGGAAGAACTTGAGAATTTAGAAACACACTTCGAAAGTTTGATGTTTAGAAAAGCGCCAACATGAAATACGCACACTAAGTGAAACGGTCAAATTGCGACTGATGCCACAGAGGCGGGGTGCAAGGTAGCAGGTAGATAAAGCATGGGTATTGTGCCAGGGTTCATATTCTGATCGTGGAACTAGTTTTTATGAATGTTATTGAATTTTTGATAATGGGACTTTTGGCCGCGTAGATCGAGCAAATACCTGTATGTGCGCCGTTTAACTAGCAGTACATTAGGAGGAGAATTTTGATACATTTCGATAGCATTATGTACATGTCTTTAATTCGAGATTGTAATAATAACGTATCTAAATTTATGAGTGCGGATACTTAGCATACAGAACAGAGATTGAAGCATCATCATATTTATGCAAAGCTCTATGTTAATAGACTCTACAACACTCTTATCTTGTATATTTTATAATACATTTATATACAGATGGATGTAGAGCGTGTCGAGAACTCGAGATTGCACACACACCTACGCAGGTCTTGGCTTGTTAACATATTAAGGTCATTTACACGTCGACATTGGAACATGTACCTTAGAATGCCAACGAACCTGATCTTGCGATTTGTCGCCACTTTTGTTAATCAACAGGACATAACAAACAATACATAGGAACAATCAAACAGATGACGGACAGCAGGAGATAATGGAAGATAATGATATGTTGCACAGACCACAAAATAACAAGTACACACGGCCAAGGAAATAAGTATACACCTTTACATACCTCACTGTAGGTAAAACACCTATAGTGTTCACGCACACAGCCTAAAGAAAACCCATACAAAGGTGCTAAAATTTACTGTGCGCAGGAATATTCCAGGCTTTTTTGTAATGTAGGTCACGGCAGTATAATTTCACTTCCACTAATAGTTAGCTAAAGGTGAAATCTTAAGAATGAAGACCATAGTTACATACACCTCCAATGGTCTTTGTGCACAGAAATGTCTCTGCCTTTGAGGACCGATGAAGGCGAGATCTTAATGCGAAGAGCAACCAACTAAAGAGTAAACTGCCTTCAAACTTGCTTATAAGTATTACTCAGTTAAATGGCGTCTTCACGCGTAGCAACACTGCGCTAGGACTTTTAGTACTAAGATTGGATATATCGGCCATATCAGGACGCTTCAGTGTCAGTAACCACAACACCAGCTCACCTACAGAAGGTGGTTGCCGTAGCCAAAATCGGCTTGGAAAATATCGTATCTTAAACGTGACTGTGTTGGTAATGCTTTTCACGCCCTCTATTCCGGGCTTGCAAGAAGAAACACGTGTGTTAGTGAAGAATTTCAAGTCCTTAAGGTGGGGCAAAGAAGAGGAGGTTCTTTGAACGCTGGTCTTACAGCACGCTACGTGAAGTTCAATGCTTTTTAAGGTCATATGCTAAATCATTATAGTTAAAGGATGCTCTTAATCACTTGACTAAGCAGACGTACCGTATATTATATCATCACCTAACTATAGGGGTACCAGAATAAACGTCATTACAGACATTGTTAATAGATAAATGATTGGAAATTCATTTAAGTCATAATTAAGTATTAATACTATTTATAATTAACATCATTTTGTTGACTCCTATAATTCTGGAACCGTTATCATGAGGAAAACAGCCTTACATAAATAGTAGCTGCTGCCTGTGGTTCCGACCGCGTGAAACATCAACAGATACCTACGGAATTAGTAATTCTGTTCCTATGACCCACGGTAACCTATTGCCGGGATAAAAATTGGTTTTCCCAGCTCATTTGGGCATTTTTCTAGATAACCTGCCTGCTGACTGCCACCTGACCTACATAACCACTGGTGACATCGAAGTTCTGTAATTATTGGAAACTGTACTGTACTTATCAGATTGTCGGACTTTTAGGGTTCCAGTTACCCGTAACGGATGCCTCAGGTGTTCCTATGACATGACAAACATTAAGAGTAGTTAAGTACCTATTGAACCATAACACAGTATGACGTCATAGCTTGTTATTTCGAACAAATTGTCACATAACTTACTGTTTATACGTTTACTAAAGAGAAACGTATTGACAGTCAAGGTTCTATCGAAAACAGCTTCCGTGAATAACCATTTAAAATTACAATACTAATACTATTAGCGTATTTGACAGCTCTATAAAATATCTTGGTCAGTTTGCATGGCTGTGGCCTCGCAGAAAGGCCTTCTCGGCTGGAACAAAGTATAGTCACCCTCAGAGGTTCTAGGACATTAATAAACAGCGCGATCTAGATACAAACTAAGTAAAGCTTGTCATTGTGTTGGAAAATAGGTTAGGAAATGCTGATAAATATACCGCTGCTTCACCAGCGTGGATGACGGTTATCGCGACCTAAAATAGCCTACGACCTAGGTATTCTAGACCTACCAAATGTATACAAAGATTTCATATAATTTCAATTTTAATTTGACTTGGAAGATAGCTGATAATATACCTTAAGTAACTTAATTTTGTGTGACTACGGACCGTCCCCTTTAGACTACCCTTATTTTAGAAAAAGAGCTCAATTGATTCAGAGGCTTTTATTTAAAAAAATACGTATAAGGCCTGAACAGACCGTTAGTAAATCAAGATATACCTAAATATTTTTGTAATCCTCAGAAGACTACACGTTCTGCTTATTAGGTATTTTTAAAAGGTTTAAGAGCAAGGTGATTATGTCACTTTTGAGAGTGACTGTACTTTAGGTATTTACTTGTACTCCTATTACGAGTTTTGCAAGTCACCGACTGCACTGGCTCCAAGAGCTCTGCAGATTCTAAAGTAATGATGTAACTAGATTGTATGAAATTGTTAAAGGCGAGAGATATAAATATGATAATATGACGTAAGCGTCTCTGCGGCGGGGTAGTAGAATACTACATTGAAGTTCGCAGGTTCGATTTCTACTCAGAGCAAATATTCGTGGAATATGTCTATTTGCATTGGGTCTGGGTGCTTCTATGTATAATATCTATGTATTTACACAATAATAATAGGTATATGTTTTTTTTATCAGCATTCGAGTAGCCATATTACAATTTAGTTAAGTAATGACTAAACTGGGTCAAGAGAGTGATGTGTATGTCGTAGTAGAATAGATGGGTATTACATTTATGTTTATTTTATAAAATTTAGATTTAGATGGAAAGTAGTCAATCCAATACAGGGAACCCGCGATAAGTAAACTAATAGATTGTTATGAATATAGTACCATTTTCTTTTTATTAACGTGAGAAATTCGGTTGGTAAAGTTTTAAAAAGCTCTAAAACTCTAAATAAAATAAAAACTTCAGTATTTTGTTACACACCAAAAATCTTACAAGAATAACACAATTTTTGATACAGATACTGATGTCAGTGTAGACATACCTAATAAAATAATACAAGCACTTAAAGGAGAACGGGCACTTTTGTATGAGCTGCGTCCCAACCCTTGTAACAAGTTGCGACTAGTGTAAACATGTTCATTTAGTCTATTTATGTGTAAAAATGAAAGATTTTTATCAGAAATTCGTGCAGGTCCAAAGTTATAAGGGTGTAAGTAAAAAATATTTTTTGTGCAATTAGGCTTTGCAGTATAGTTCTACGGTTTTGTATCATTTCGCCGACGGTCATTACAACTACGGTTGACTCAACTAGGGTTAATTCACCTACTGGTTGACATGGTTCATGGTTGTACCGATCACATATTTTTAACAAAAAGAGAGGTGTGTGTGTGTGTGTGTGTGTGTGTGTGTGTATGTGTGTGCGTGTGTGTCAGTCTGTCTGTAGCATCGTAGCTCCCAAACGGCTGAACCGAATTCAATTCTGTTTCTTTTGATCGAAAGATGGTTTAGTCGAGAGTATTCTTAGCTATGTTTCATAAAAATCGGTTCAACCATTTGAAATATATTATGAGGAATGAAAATCAATCCAAAATCTAATCTATTTTCAAATATACCCGTATTGGGTATCAAATGAAAGGTCATAATTTATACATCACGATACAGCAGGTTTTATGGAAATCGGTTCAGCGGTGGCAACCGCTGAAACGATTTCCATAAAACCTGCTATTATTATAGGTATATAAAAAGCATGAAACAAAAAAAATTAAAAGCAGAAACCAATATTTTAATTTTCTCTTTCTAAATCGATTTGAATAGTTAGCATAATAAATGCTTCAAAAGAACATTATTCACGCTGCATACATTTTTGGTCCAAAATTGAAAGTGCTGGCCAAATACGATATTTCGTTAGAATTTGTTCTTATTGGGGCGTCAAAGTTGAGGGACCACTTCCTTCGGTTTTATTTGAGTTTGAAAATCTTGAAAACATACATTTTTTATGACACAAACTATTGAAAATGGATTAAAAATGTCGTGCTACATTGGAAGAATAGTTAATAAAACTAATAAAAAATAAACCCCATACTGCACACCGTTGTTTTTCGTCTATTTATTTAGGTGCTAAATTGAAAATAAGTAGCGGCCAAAGAATACAAATATGACATTCCGTTAGTCGGGCAGTGGACCCTCAGCTTTGACGCCATAATAAAAAATGCTAATGAGGACAAGCTCTAACAGAATATCATACTCATATTCTTTGGCCGGCACTTTCAATTTTGGACCTAAATAAATGGGTGAAAAACAACGGTGTGCAGAATGGGGTTTATTTATTATTGATTTTATTGACTATTCTTCCAATATAGAACAATGATTTTTATTCGTTTTTAATCATTCATATCATAAAAATGTATGGTTCCAAGATATTTGAACTCAAATAAAACTGAGAGCAGTGGTCCCTCAGCTTTGACGCCATAGTAAAAAATGCTAACGAGGACAAGCTCTAACGGAATTTCATATTTGTATAGGTACTTTGGCCAGCACTTTCCATTATGGACCTAAATAAATGGACGAAATACAACGATGTGCAATATGGGGTTATTTTTTATTGCTTTTATTAACTATTGTTCCAATATAGAATAAAGTTTTTCATTTATTTTTAATAATTCGTATCATAAAAAATGTATATTTCCAAGATTTTTAAATTCAAATAAAACCAAGCGCAGTGGTCCCTCAACTTTGACGTGGTAATAGAAAATGCTAACGAGGACAAGTTCTAACGGAATATCGTATTTATTTTCTTTGGCCGGCACTTTCAATTTTGGAGTAAAATGGGTGATGTCCTTTCATTCAAAAATCCCAATAATTTATACATATTTGAAATGTACTAATTAAGGCCTTTAATTTGATATCAAACACGGTATATTTACCTCAATTTTATTTTTTAACGCAGTACTTTATGACCGCTAGAGGGCGCCACATTAAATTCAGTGACACATTATATAGCCTATAATAAGTGGACGATCAAGACACTTCTAACAATACCTTACTTGTCCAGTTCTAATTAGTAGTTGAAGAGCTATGAGGGAATTAGTGAATATACATACATAGTTCATACATACATACATAGCCTGTCAAAATCATAATCCTCCTTTGGCTTTAACATAGTCGGGTAAAAATAGCATAAATAAATAAGTATTTTGTCATAAAAACACTAATTATTTAAAATAAATTAAATACTTTCTTAGTAACTGAAACCTCCACAACTTTTACCCTGCACGAAATACAGATTTATGTCCATACAAAAAAATAATACACTCATTGAGACCTTTCATTTGATATAGGTCAAAAAGTGTTACACCATATGGGACGAAACGCCCATTCGCCTTTACGAGCCAAGTACCGTGGTAATATCGACCTAAGGGTAAGCTGAACGCGGTGAATGAAAACCGCGCATGCGTACAACCACCTGCGACAACCAACACCACTGTATTCTAAACAATATTTTTATAGAAACCTTTTTATTTTAAAGTAGCATAAACAATCGGGTTTAAGTATAGCCAAGCGAATTGAAAGCAAAAACAACAGAACATCATTTAAATATTTAAAAATCGAACCGAGACACACAGACAAACAGTATGGAAATCGAAATTTAAATTACACGTAGCACAACCACTGATTAACTTACACAAATACTAAAAACTTTAAATTTAAAGAGCAAACTTTGTTTAAAAATAAACAATGGTTCAAAGAGTCCCGAGCAATATTATGAGAGCAGTATAGGTGAGCAAGGGTCCAGGAGGACGTTGGAAAATGGACTAACTGTGACGTCACGCAGGCGCGGCGACGCATGCGTAGAGAAACCACCGCATCAGATATAGAGTTTTACTAGATAGTAAAGTAGGTTTTTTTCTTCTTCAGAGGACAAGATATTTCATGTATTGTTTTTTTTTTAAGGTTTTAGAGCTAAGATAACTTGGTAAGATGCATTGCTAGTTGAGGGTGGTGTACCGAAACACAATGATGACCAGACGTAGAAGTACTTAAAACGGAGAAAAACAGGCGAGGCGCGAAGAAAATTTTCCAAAATGTAGACCCCATGGTTGACGTTAGTTAGGATGTTCTGTCGACGCAATGGTTAATATTTTTCGATATCAGTGCCTACGTGTTTACCAGTAGAAGAAATTTCATTGCGCTATTCAGAATCCGTAGTAGAAATCTATACTAATATTATAAATTCGAAAATAACTGTCTGTCTGTCAGTCTGTCTGTTAGTTTTCACGCCTAAATCACTGAACAGTTTTGATGAAATTTGGTACAGAGATATAAGGGCAAGGAGAGGCTATGTTTAGTACCGATAGAAGACATCAACGCGGGCGGAGCCGCGGGCAACATATATGTGATATGTGACATAGGCGCAACAAATAAAATTAGCGTGATATGTCACATGTCCTATTCAGTTAATATCTATATCCATGTTTACTACGGTAGGTAGCGTAACCGGTGTTAGATGCAGGGTGCCCCAATTTGTATTACATTAATTACTTAGGAGCACAGAAGCCATAAATTAAACATTATTTAGTTACATGCAAAGTTCGCAGGAGGCGCGGGTTCGATCCCCGCTCAGTGCCAATATTTGTATGCATGAATATGAATATTTGCATTGGTCTGGGTGTTTCTATATATAATATGTATGTATTTACAAAAAAAAAAGTATCTAAGTATTTATATCCGCATTCTAGATTCCATAACACAAGCTAATTAAGCTTACCATGGGTCTAGATAGCGTTGTGTAGAATGTTGTAGAATATTTATTTATTTATTTAACGAATTATGTAGGTATTTGATACCTGCCCTCGTATACAGGGGTTACTGGTAACTCGACGTATTCCTGGCAGGGGGTGTTAGAGGACGCAAAATGTTCCAAAAAAGTCCATTATAATCTAATAGCTTTTCTAAAAGTAACGTGATTACAATGTAAGCAGAGTCGTTGACAGCCTCTGTGGCGTTACGATAGTGAACGCGGCGAGGCGCGGTGGGTTCGATCCCCGCTCAGTGCAAATATTTGTATGCATGAATATGGGTATTTGAATTGGTCTGGACGAACCTCGGAGAGCACGTTGAGATGTCTTCGTTATTGCGTTGTCGAGGTCAGAAGGCAGTCGTTTCACGAAAAATATCAAAGTCCAGCCAAATCTGGAGTTAGACTGGTAAAGCAGACCCTAGATTCCGAGGTAAAAGCTTCAAATGCGACTGGAATTAACGCTAGGATGAAGAAGAATGTAAACAGAGTCATTTAAGTATATTTTTGTCTTTGTTAGTTCATAATTAGCATTGTGACTAATTTACGATTATTAGAATAGAATGTATTCCTTCCTTAACTATCTGGTGTTCCCCCACACTTCGATAGTGCTATGACATGAGGTAAAACTCATAAAACCGAGTTAATTTTCCAGCTGTGCTTTTCTGAGTAGTAGGGTTCTAGGTAGTGTGTGACGTCACAAAAAGTATATATTATGTAGCCCATGGACGTGTTCAACACCAGGGCGAATTGGTTCCATACGAATTACGTTATTTGAACTAGCTGTTTTGAGGAGGCCACGGCATTGGAAGTATAATAAGGAAAAGATCGAATTTTAGTAATATTAATACCATTCGAAATATAACTAAAATTATTTTATTTTATTACCAAAACACAAATTTCATGTTTATTCAGTAGTGTAGGTATGTTATGGCTTCTGCCTCTGTACACCAAAGTTCGCGGCGCGCGGCAACAACTAAGGCAAAACAACAAGTTAAATTTTGGGGCGAAATGGGATTTCGAACTCCCAAATCCCCTTGTAGCCAGGGCACCTACACCCATGGGCAAAATTAGTGTATTACATATTATTATAATATTAATTTATTCTTGAGCCCTACATTCCTCGTAATACGGACTATACGTAACTTTATACTTCCAGTAACCAAACGGAAGTCTGGTGGTGTTTGCTTTATTCCAGATGTTATTCACGGTACATTTTATAGTTAACCACCGAACACCGATATTTACCACGAAGCGACTACTACCTGACCTCCACAACCCATTGGCGACATCGAAGTATTGCAATAAGATAGATGTTCGTATCTCTTCGAGGCACGGAAATACCCAGACCAATGGAAACGCTGCACTCATGCACACAAATATTTGCACTAAGCTAGAATTGAACCTGCACCTCCTGTATAGTATAGTAGTTAAAGGAGATGGATATGCTTTCATACATACTTGGGCCAAGATGTAAAAAGATGAGAGTGGCCTCAATTAAGAGCTTACATATTATTAAACCATCCCTGAAACTTCTGCAGATTTTAGTGATCTAAGAGCAAAGTTTTAAGAGATTAAATAAGTGAGGTTATGCAAGACATGAATGTTTTTGAACTGTGATTTGATTTAAACCAATAACTAGCTATTTATATGCATGTATGCACAATGTTGTAATTTTATTTCTGGTTGCTAAGCTGTGTATATTTTAGTAAGCTGGGTTGAATAAAAATATTTTCTTTCTTTCTTTCTTTCTTTTCTCATACAGCACACTGATATGGTACACTTTTGTACATTATTTTATAAACAATTGTATATATTTTATCTCGATAATTAATTGATTTTGAAGATTGAATAAATAAACGGATTGACTGAAAGTCAGGGAGCTGTCAGCTATCATAGCACACATAAAAAATACAGTTGATACACGTGAGAAATAATACGATTAACGAAAATCAATTCATAATTTATTTTTATTACCTACATTATTATTATGATTTTAAATGGTTATTATTATTATTATTATTCTATTTGTTCAATCTGATTGAAATAATACTGTGATGCAAGTTTTTATAGACAATAATGTTTAAATAATTCATAGTAATTGATACCTATTTTATTTTATTAGTGGAATAAACTTAGTTTTAGGAGTTCTCGTCTTCCAAATTATCAATTGAGCGGGTTTTTTTATATTTTGAAATAGGAAAATATACCGCTTTTTTGAGCCATATCTCAACTCATTAGATTTTGGCCCAGAAATCCCCGTCTCCTTTAATATCGCCATGGCCCCATCCTCATAGAATATTGATCCTAGTCCCCATCCCACAACACCTTGTCATCATCATCATCTAATTAGAGAATCTTAACCCAGAGACTGTTCATGCTATGGCAACAATTGCTGTCTGAGAGCCTCATACAAAAACGTATTTTTATGCTAATTGAACATTTCATAATTATATTGACTGTAAGATTTGTTCATAATCATTGAATGCAGTTCTAGGTTTTTTAATAAGTTTGGATAGTCTCATAAGAACGTTTTGATGTAACCATAATGGTGAAGGTACCTGTCCTTATTGCACCGTTTCAAAAATATGCTGTTTTTATGTTTTTAACAAAAATTATACATAAGGTAAAGGTAGCATTTCTTACAAATATAATATCAGAACTGAAAACCATTTATATTTATATATTTAGAGTAATACTCAGTTTTTGTACCTAGTTGTTTTAATTTGCAGTTGTTTTAGCTAAACATTACCAAGGTCAAGTTATGGACCATCCAAGTTCCAACTACAGTTAAGTATGAAAAAATAATAAAAATAATAAATAATTTAATTACTTGATACTTATGCCAAAATTCCAGGATTAATATCTATGCACTCAAGTCTATAGTCTATGTATAACTGCTAATAGTTCAAGACTTACCTTGACTGATGTCTGTGCGCATAGTAGATACTTGATCATAGAGTGCTGCACATATCCAAGTTAGCATTAGAAGCCACAACAAAAGTGTGCCTCTGACAGCCCAGCGGAGAGCACATTGTACCTCAGCTCCAATATTAGGCTCATGTGCCTGTGCTGCAGGTCCTCTACTGCGCTCACGTCTGTAATAAGGATTATATTTTATGAATTCAGCCTCCATGGTACAAAATAAATGTCAATTTTTTAACTATACTGATGGTAAATTATGAAATTGCAACAGTCAACAGTCAAATGAGTCGATGTTTGTACAACTGAAAGCAAGTTTATCATAACATTGGAGGGTTATCAGTTCCACGACCTGTCCGAAAGTTGAAATGTTATCAGAACAGTGGTTCTTATCCACTGTAAATCCTTAGAACACTGAACACTCATGCAAATGTCAGTTATTCTTGTATAATATTTTGCTTCTTCTTAGACATATAATAGAAAAGATCCTTTATACCGTTCACTGTAAAACAAAGCACATACCTCGTAATTTTTTTCTTTCTACTGGGAATTATTTCTAGTTGTAAATCTTCAGACTCGTCTTCGCTAGACATGTCCAACAGGCGAAAGTTCTCTTTGTTGACTTTTGATGGTGCCGACATGTTTGACTTGAACTCATACTATTTCTTAGTGTTATATGATAATCATCAGATAGATGTTACTGTATTTATTATCTTCTAAGAATCTATTGTCTTGAAGGTTACCTACAACTTCAAATATTGAACATGCTTCCCTCGACAACACGATTTGAATAGGACTCACAGCTGCACTTATAAAGTTTGTTGTTTATATAGGATATGTGAATGTATTGCTAAAATGTTTACTACGTGCGATAAAGGTACGATTTATTGCTAACAAAATAAAGCTAAAGAGATAAAGATATGGCTAAATAGAAACAACAAATGTCAAAATGTTGAATTGTGAAGACGTCAATGAGACGTCAATTTTGCAATTTATTTACGTTTTACGTCAAGCGTACAACAAGTCATTTATTTTTTAGTTTTTTACATGTAATTTATAACAGACGTTTTCATATTATTTTTATTTCTGCATAAGCATTTTCGATATTTCTATTGTTCGGTTGCTAAGTTGCTTTCACAGAACAGAACACTTATATCCTGTTGCTTTGAAGAGGACTTTGCTGTTTTATACAATATACCAAAGAGTTATAAACTTTTAAAACACGCAACTTGTCAGTAATGTCACTTTGGTCACTATAAATAGTTGTCACTTGTCAGTGTCAGTGTCTAGTAAATTGTCAATCGAGTTATCGAGTTCCATTCGGACATGCAATGGATCTTGTATTAAATTTATTTAACTTTATTAACTAGAAGATTGATATAAATCTTTCTTCCAAGCAGTGACAATCATGAGAGAAAAATGGAATTTTATTCTTTATTTAATTTGGTTTTCATACCTTGTATTATCATCGGTTCGCATGTTCGGGCAGGGGTTCCTTTTATCCCGGAAAACCTTAAGTGATGTTACTGAATGTATACCCCTTGATCAGTTTGGGTGCGACGGCCGCGAAAAGAGCAATCCTAATGAGAAGGAGATTTGTAGCGAAAATGATAAGATTCGCCGTATTCTGTCAGTACCTGGTGGTCCACTGGCGTGTAGTCCCGAGCGGTCTAGAGTTGTATTTTTGCTAGTGGACGCTCTAAGGTACGACTTTACTGAATATGATGCGACTATAAAGAAGCCACTACCTTACCAAAATCGTTTACCTGTGATGCATGAGATGTTAGACCGTTATCCAGATCGAACGCGATTGTTTCGCTTCATGGCAGACCCGCCAACCACCACCCTTCAGCGAGTTAAAGCTCTTGCCACCGGCTCCTTGCCAACGTTTATAGACGCGAGTTCAAACTTTGCAGCTATGGAACTGCAGGAAGACAGTATAATTGATCAGGTAAGTCATGCCTATATTATAGCTGAATGCTCATGTATCTAAAGGAAACATTCTTTGATATCCTAGCATAAAAAATCATGCCTTTTTTTATTTGATTAAAATATTTTTTTGCTTTAGCCTATTATTATGTATATGATTCTCACTGTTCCCTTGTGTCATCATCATCATCATTGGTTTTCTTTAGTAGACTGCTAGAGCTTTAGTTAGTCTTACAAGGATCTCAGTCTTGTAAGAAGCCTAGGTACTAAAAATAACAAATATTCTAGTAAAATACATTAGACACTTTAGATAGTAGGCTCCACCTAAACCTAAAGCTTTCATAGCTTGTAAAATAAGTTTCATAAATTTCATAAAACAAACTTCAATATTTTATGTATTTTTTTTGTAAGCCAGTACCAATAGGTATGTTGCCAATATTTACACTGGGCAGGAATTGAACAACCTTTGACTAAGGAGTCACACCATACAGCACTAATCCATTTATTTTCAGGTTACAAAGAAAGGAGGTAAAGCTGTGCTTCTGGGTGATGACACATGGGCACGTCTGATGCCTGGCAAATGGCTTAGATCTCATGCTATGTACTCATTCCATACTTGGGACCTAGATACTGTAGATATAGGTAATTCATATTTTTATTTAGAGTCATTACTTGGGTGAAATGGCCCATATTGGAGGGTGGATCAACTGTCTGGTCAATGGTGTCCCCTGCTGGCAGTAACCTTGATGACTGTACAATGATAAAGAATTACTAAAGAATAATAGCTGAACATGGTAATGGACTATACAAATACACTTGCTTGCCAAACTATATGGTAAAGCTAAAGTAAAAAAAAAATACAGACCACCTTACACCCAGTATTTGAAGACCTGAGTTGGTGTGCAGTTTAGTCAGTCCGAGTCGGATGTATTGCCAACACTGGCCAGTGGGGTGGTATCTGTGGGAATTTTCGCACGAAACAAAGGCATTCTTTTTGTTGAAGGGAATTTATTTTTCATGAATTTACATCTGCTCTTCATTTATTCTTCAGTTTTAATTTCCTTTTTCTTTTGACAGAGGTAGATTCCAAAATATATGATGAGTTGAAAAGAAATGATTGGGATTTGTTAGTTGCCCACTACTTAGGAGTGGATCATGCTGGCCACCGATATGGGCCCAACCATGCTGAAATGACACGGAAACTTGACGAGACAAATAATAGATTAAAAAAGATTATTGAAGTGTTGCCTCCAGATGTACTTCTGTATGTGGTTGGAGACCATGGCATGACTGAAACAGGTGTGTGTCCATTTTATATTTAAACAATCTATATAATAATAAATAATGTCAATTCTAATATATTGGTATGGTAAGAGATTTGCAAAGTAAATTATATGTAATTTTGAGAGAGGAAAATGTAAACATTATTTATCTATATTATGCGGTAACAGGAATGTGATGTTATTCCCTAAGGGTTGTGGCGGGGAAATACAGGGCGAAGAACACACCCCTGCACTGCCTATTCTTAGACATGCAGAAGGCCTTCGACTGTGTTCCTCGCGAGGTGATCTGGTGGGCACTGCGGGCCAAGGGTGTCCCAGAGACTTACATTGACACCATCCGAGACATGTACTACGATTCCGGTTCCGTGGTTCGGACTGCTGTTGGCGACTCGAAAGCCTTCCCCATCACCGTCGGGGTACACCAAGGATCCGTCCTTAGTCCTTACCTGTTCAGCGTGGTATTAGATGTTTTGTCGGACAGCATTAGAAACTCACATGAGCAGCCTCCGTGGTTGCTCATGTATGCTGATGATATTGCGCTCATGGACGCGGACAGGAGCAGATTGGTGCGACGCGTGAAAGGATGGAAAGAAGCGCTTGAGAACGGCGGTCTGAAGCTAAATGTAGCGAAGACAGAATACTTAGCGTTAAACTCCACAGATCCCACACCCGTCCGCATAGGCGATGATTTGGTCGAGCGCACGGACCAGGTTAAGTACCTGGGATCTGTACTTCATGTGACCGGTGAGATCGACCACGACGTCAAGGCACGCATTGCTGCCGCGTGGGCCAAGTGGCGAGAAATGACTGGCGTGACCTGTGATCCTAAAATGCCAGTCAGGTTGAAGGGGCAGGTCTATAAGACGATCATTAGGCCTGTTCTCTTGTATGGTTGTGAGGCGTGGCCGCTGCTCGAGCGACACAAGCAAGAGCTGCGTGTCACGGAGATGAAAATGTTGCGGTGGATGTGCGGCGTTACGCGTAAAGATCGCGTACGGAACTCTCGCATCCGCGGCAGCCTCCATGTCCGTGACATCGCGGATAAAATGCAAGAGAGCCGCCTTCGCTGGTGCGGCCACGTCTTGCGGCAACCGCCAGGCTACGTGGGGAACAAATGCCTGGCAATGGTACCCCCGCCGGGTCCAGGTAAAAGGGGTAGGCCAAAGAAGTCCTGGCTTGACGTCGTGGAGGGTGATATGCGTGCAAATGGTCTCACTACCATGGACGCCCAAGATCGTGCGAAGTGGAGGAGGAAGAGCCGGAAGGCGGACCCTGAGCTTCGAGGTCATCTTGGCCACGGATGCAATCAGGAGAATACGTCTATATGCAGATGATGATGAGGAATGTGATGTTATTCATTTTATTATCGATTCGCAATTTCGGTCTTATTTCTGAAATATAAATTAAAAATAACATCACATTTTCTCATAGTTTACTACCTAATCACTGATCACAGATTAAAAAAAAAACAAAAAAAATTTTACTGCCTCACAAATTAGGACATAAATTGGATCGAAGAAGTGTTTAAGTTATCATGGAAGTTTTAATACATTTGATATCCGTGTCTTGCATTATGAAATGTAGCAAAAATAATCTAGGTACTGAGGTATATTACTTGTAATTTTGCTGAAGACTGAAACTTTTCAAATTGTTTTTTAGACTCACATGAAGGAAACTACACTGAGGGTAGGTATTCAATAGTATTGCTTGCAAATGTAGCATTTTATTGTGTGTAATTATGCGTTTTTCTGTAAGCTAAACATTTTGCATTATGTGTGGAATTCTCTAGCATATTTTTGTAGAATTTTGTGTTACAGGAATTTATAGACCTAATGTTAAGTGTTTTATTTGGATTTCATTTATAAAATTGAACTATACTAACTTTTCACACTATTGATCGCATCTGTGGGCATGTGCAATGGTGACCCTCGATTTTAACAAAAAAAATCGATTTATGATTGTGCCACATCCACACATGAGAATCACACTGCCCTGTAAGTAACTTATACCAGGCCCTCATTGTTTTCTTTCCTGTGTGTGTTCGACTAACGAAAACGATTTGCCCCAGCCTCTTAATAAAAAATATCATGTACATACTCCGTGGCGCTTTTTTTAAAGTCATCAATATAATCCGAGAGTGGTGTGGCTTGGCTTGAGAGAAGATGAAGGTAGTTACGAAAGTTGAAATTAATACTGAGCGACCGCGCAATATAGCACAGGGAAAATATAAAAAAGTGCAAAATCAGAGTAGGTCGTGAGATCTCACAGAACAATATTGCAAAAGGGCAGATCAGAAGCATTCGAAACCGGCGCGCTAGCATGAGGGATTTAATAATGGCGTAAATTATCACAATCTGATTTTAATTTGTAGTAAAGCTAGCCAAGCATCTCATTTTCTACCAAAATTAAATATTTTTTATGACTTAACTCTTCCTTTTTAAATCAAAGTGTATAAAGCTATGCATGCTAATCTGCGGAAGTCTATTTAAGTTTCACCTATTCGGTAAAAAACAATATAATTATCATTCTCTTAGGTGACCATGGTGGCGAGAGTAGGGCTGAACGTACGGCAGCATTCTTTGCGTACCGAGGGTCTGGCCTAGCTGGTAGTGGTCCAGACATATTAACAGGAAGAGAAGTTCAGCAAACAGATCTGGCGCCTTCTCTCAGTGCTGCGTTGGGCAGACCCCCGCCAGCGCCATCTCTAGGCAATCTGCTGCTGCCTGTACTGCCCAAATCTAGTACAGCAAATACTTTATTGCAGCTTAGTAATAATTTAAAACAGGTGAGGCAATTTATTTCTTTGAATTTGAATTAAATCTATGGATCTACCACGAGACCTGCAAACGAAGTTGCGGACCGATGTTTCGGGCAATTATCCTGCAATTAGGTCTGAAAACCTTGTTACTTAGGTTTTCGGACCTCATTGCAGGATGATTGCATGGGTCCGAATTTCCCAATAAATGTTTCATGGGAGCCTCCCTGGTTTGTTCCACTCGAAGTCATTGTAACCATCGCTAGTTTAAGTTGATTTGACTCCAAACTATGTGCTTCCATACTCATATTATACTCACGCGCTGCAAGGTTGTACACAGTAACCAAACCAATACCAAAAGGTTTTTGCACGGTAAATATGTACACATGTTTTTCCTTATCTCAATTCTCGTTTAACTAAAATTTAACAGAGCATGCTGCTCTTTAGAAAATATTTGTTTTATCTAACATTCTTATTTGCTATATGTTATTTGATGTCAACCTCGAGCCTACAACATCGTCATATTTCCTCGTTCTACAATCTTAGTTTCTACATGTTTGATGATGCTAAATTCGATTAGCAATTTTGAATTGCTCAACAGAATCAGCTATGCAGTTCTCTAAGCATACAGCGTCGACCACACCGCTGCAACCTGCTGCAATGCAACCGACCTTGATTGATAGAGATTGTCATTGGTCGAACTGAGTGACGTCACTGCAGATCGACCAATGATAATCTCTATCAAGGTCGGTCGCAGCGTTCTGTTCGACGCTGCATGTTTAAAGAATTATACAGCTGCATTGAATTTGGAACCTTCATTCTATTATTGACATCGCGGCTTGTAAACAAACCGACACACACCGTGGAAAGCAATTGATGCGCGGTACGTGGCTGTACGCGGTTGTGTATCGTAAGTGATATAATATACGGAGTGATGCACTGTGGAAAACCTAAAAGCAGATCGGCATCAATATATTTTCAGTCATACAGAAGTGCCGCCTCCTTGCCTTTTACAGATAACGCAATATCTCATCCGCTATGGTGAAGAGTCGCAACAAGTGTCGTTGGACCGACTAGCGCAACTTATCAACACTACAAGAGAACAATTAGATAAAGCAGCACTTGTTGAGACTGATGACGATCTCAAAAATTATATTGCAGATGTTAGGTAATTATTTAAACAATCATTTGTTATCAAAAAGAATTATTTGCCGCGTGTCTATTAGTGTTAATTAGTTTTTGCGGATATCTATATCTGCATCGTTTGTACGAAGTATCTATCTATCATTTTTATCATTTGACTGTTCCTTACATGTTATGTTGTTCAATGTTTTACAATTATGTAAAACATTGAACAACATACCGGTAATAATGTGTTCCATTTTTGTTTCAGGGCTTTAGTCGACAACATTCGAAATGTTTTCCGTGAAGTCTGGGTGGAATTTGACACGCTATCTATGCTTAGAGCGTTGCTACTTCTCATTTTAGTCATCTTCTTCAATTGGCTCATAACTGAAGGGATTCCATTGGATAGACTTCCTAATGTGTTCGCCAGTACTTTCGTCCCTAGTTGTTTAATCGCAAATGCGTTGTGTATTACCGTATGCTACACAGCATACACTTTTGAAATGCTAGAGGATTTAGAACATTCAGTAATTTTGAGCACAGGCTTGATTTCAGGGGCTTTAACATGCGTTTTGGTGTTAATGCACTGGGACGGAATCTCCCAGAAGTGGTACGAGAGTCGTTCACCGCTTTATGAACGTTTTGCCCGCGGTGCCTTAGTTGCTTCTGCGGCAGTTCTTGTATCCAATAGTTATATAATTGAGGAGGGAGCTGGACTCTCGTTTTTATCCTTGAGCATATTAGCCATGATGACGTGGAACGTTGGTAATGCCAAAGCTTTAATCGTTTGGACTTTATGTGGCATTTGTTTGGCTATATCTAGATTGTATCGAGGATGTAGGGAAGAGCAAGGTGACTGCTGGACATCAGGAGCCAATATGCCTTCAGGACAAGCTTCTAGAGCAGCGTTGGTATTGGCTTTAGGGTCGATAGCCGCTGTTTTGGCTATTGCAAGACGGCATGTTGGATGGCAGGGATATGGCCTAGTTTTGGCTGGACTTTGTGCTTGCGCCCATTGGGCAGTCGGCTGGGGTTCTTTGGGATCTCCAAGCCGTTCGAGGATGTTAGCACGAGCGTCTTGGGTAGTTCTTGGGGTGATGTTTGCCTTACTCTGGAGGCGAGATGGCCGCGGTGCAACATTGCCTTTAATTGTCTGTAGCTTATTGTTATATATTGCGAACACTTTAGTTCTCGGTGTGGCGTATGCGCCGTCAGCAGCCATAGCACTTGTGATAGGATTCCTGGCTCTTAGCATAGTTTCAATGATGAAGAATGATGGATCTTCTAAATTTTGTAAGTATTATTATTATGTCTTTGATTTCTATAAAACCTTTAGTATCACCGGTTTTAGTCTAGCGGTCAGTAGTTGATAATAATAAAGCAGTCACAGTAGGTGTTGAAGTCATTGCGATTTCCACCGATGGAGGTAACTGCAATCAGGTGCTCACGTAATATTTGAACGATTAACTGGATTAGACTATTCCTATTACACCCAGAATGACTATTGTAACGAAAATTATTTCCAATACTTTGTAAATAATTATTTCACGCATTATTTTACTGTATTTTTTTTTCAGCTCTGGCCACTCGTTGTAACTCGAGCGTGGCTTGTATGTGGGCGTTACTGGCGGTATACAACTTCTATGGAACTGGTCACCACGCGACGTTGGGACACGTTCGGTGGGCGCCAGCTTTCCACGCCGGTGACCCCAACTACCTCGGTATAGGACCAATCATCACAACAGGATTGATGTCACTCGAGTTGTTTGGTAAGAATGTTTTGTTTATCTAATCTCATACTAATTAAATTAAAAACAAAACTTTAATGACGGTCTTTATGCACACAATATAAAAAAAATATTGAAAATTTCATTGTGACACAGCTCTTCTATGGCCAACTGTATCATAACGTAACTTTTTTCCATTAAGATACAACTTTTGGCGCTCAACGTTACTGTCATTTTATATTATTATTTATTATATTAATTACTAGCTTTTGCCCGCGGCTCTGCCCGCGTGGATGTCGGTTATCGCGACCAAACATAGCCTATGTCCTTTCTCAAGGTCTAATCTACCTCTATACCAAATTTCATCAAAATCGGTTCAGCGGTTTAGTCGTAAAAGTGAGACAGACAGACAGACAGAGTTACTTTCGCATTTATAATATTAGTAGGGATTTCATGAGATTAGATAAAGTTGTGTACAAAACTGTACATAATTTGGTCTTAAAACACTCGTATGATACTATATTAATTCACATTCGTGTTTTAAGAACCCTTATTATGCAACAGTTTCATAAACTACTACTATGAGCTTGGGCCCTGAAGATATTGGTGGGACTACATACACTTGATTAAGTGGCTAAAATAACTGTTCTTTCATAGGTATGCCCTTTATGTTCGGCGCGGCAGTGCCTCTGCTCGCCCTGTGGGGTCGCTCTGGTGCCGCAGCGGCAGGGCCTCGTACGCAGCTTGCAGCGGTCTTCTCACTGAGTCTCAAGTTCGCGCTTTGCTTCGCCATCAGGGTACGTATAATGTCATGAAGGATAAAACAGTGATGTAGTGACTCCCCGTCACTATGAAAATATATAGAGCACAGGAATAGATTCCATGGGTGGTGTATAATTCCACTAAGGGATGGGGCTGTGTTTTCCACACATAGAGAAATTACAGACTCCTATCTGTAATTTCTCTTGTAGTCAGATATCCCTGTAGAAGAGCGCGTGTTATTTGCGGAGGTGAAGATGTACAGGGGTTAGATGCTGCCTACTTCATTTTCCGCCTACTAGTAAATTGAAAAACTACTAAAATCATTGTGTCATTAAACTCATCATCAAAAATTTAGTAGACGTTTTTTTTTTGGATTTTTGGATTTGGATTTGGAGACACTAACGCTGGGAGAGCTGTGCACAGATAAATATCAGCAGTACACCAATGGCAATGTCTAATGGTACCACGGTGAATAAATGCACAGACTAAGGCCAAGCCTAGTGGAATGACGTCGGGGTAGGCCCAAGAGTCGTAGTTACTGAGGCCGCCTCCTCTCTGCCTTTGCACCTGACAATTTTCACCGTCGAACATCTTTATGCCCTAATGACAGCAATAGGCTCGCGATAGCTATTACGTGGATCTGAGAAACATTCTAACTATATTGGCCTATTTATGTACTTGTTCATCTTAGCGTTAATCCCAGTCGCATCCAAAACTTTCACCTCACCAGACCAATGCAAATACCCATATTCATGCATACAAATATTTGCACTGAGCGGGGTTCGAGCCCGCCCCTCCTGCGTAGATATGTTAATTATGACAATTATTAACAACTCCAGAGAACTCGGGCTAGTGACAGCCATATTTCGGGCTTTGTACTTACCTCCATTGTATTAAGTTTTCACGTATATCTTTACATGTATTGCTTTTGTTTAGGTATTCGCATGTGCGCTCTCAGCGACGGTCCACTGCCGGCACCTCATGATCTGGGGCGTGTTCACCCCCAAGCTTTTGTTCGAGGGAGGCTCGTGTGCAGCCGCCCTAGTAGGCGTCGTGCTCGGCCTCACACTCACCGCGTGGCACCTGCCTACGCAACAACGCTCCAGTTGACACAAACAGGAGTGATCCAGTACAGACTGGATATGTGGGGGGCCCTCGTTTTAGTACTGATTTATCTGCCTGAATAATAAAGCTGCTGACCCATGCGAGAAACGTCTGATATATCTATCGATACAACGTCAGCTTCCATAGGCAAGTGGCGATTCGTTGGCCGGCAACAATAAGAACAGAATGATGAATGTATGGGATTTGACAGATATGACAGTCGTTAACATTATGTCATAAACGTCAAAATACGTGTCATATACGTCAAATTCCATACATTCATTATTCTATTCTACAATACGCCAGCCAACGAATTGCCACTTGTCTAGAGGGGCTGACATTTCCCTTATTTTCCAAGTGACGCTTAATCTCAGTTTTCCTTTGTTCTTTATAAATGCATAATTATGTCATGACAAATTCTAGGGATAGCCGTGATATTGGGTATTAAACAGTGATGTTTGACGTCATAGTTCAAACTCCAGCCTTGCCCACTTCATAAGCGTCTAAGAAATTAATCATGGCTTGCTTTACCGAAAAGGAAAATATCGCTGGTAGCACCTTTAAGATTAGTTTAGCGAAGTTTCGTTGAGTCAGACTAGGAATTTTACACCTCTCTGAGGAAAAGTGGCTCATACCAAGCAGTGCCTAGTAGATATAATTATATTTTTATTTGTCATGCAATAAATAACCGCAGTGGGTTAGTGGCAAGTACTGAAGTACGAAATATATAGGCTGATGTATTCTTCGAGCATGAATGATGGCCCCCAAGTTCTACGCTTCAGACTATCGACTAAAATGTGTTAGTTGACTACGAGATTTTATTCATGCGGACGTTAAAGACATTTAAATAATAATATTATATTTTAATGGAATGTTTAAATTGTGTGTTTCGCGAGATACAGCATCGTTGTCTAGATGTTTCAACCCTGTATAGTCGCACATATTTGTACGTTAATTTCGATGTAATAAATAAATAAATCTAGTGTGACCGAAGAATGTATGGAACCTCAAAAGTACAAGTGGTGAAGTGATTGTACTCGTGCATATTATTAGACTTTATTGAAAGGACTATGAAAATATGTGTTGTTGCTGAGATGCTTAGCTATGTTTGAACGTTGTTTAAAAGGGTTATGTTTGAAAGGGTTTGAACCGTTACTCATGAAATACGGGTTTTTGTTTGTGCTTAATGGTTGTATTACTTTTATTAGTGTTTATATGGGTATGTGATGTCTACACAAAGCATTTTTAATATAGATATTCAATGTATTTTGAACACAATTTTATTATGGTAATTGAACAAACACTGCCACAGTTATGTATTGTTATTGGATAATGTTTAAAATTTGTTGTACTTTTTATAATTATTGTAATGTTAAAATATTCTAGATACATAGAAACATCAGTATTTGTTCTAGTTACATGCAACATGTTAGTTATAGCGATTATTATAAATGGCCATTAAATATTGTATAAAATATTTATTGCCAATTGTGATTTATGATTTTGATTGTTTTTTTATCATATTACGACAAAAATAAACTTTTAGCACACACTGGGATTTTAATAAATTAAAATAGCTCATCAATAGATATTAAATATATATATTAATTATTTAATTTGTATTGCTAAAATAAGAACACTATATTTACCATTGTATGAGGAAACCAAAAAATAAGATACATAAATAAATGAACCCCTTGAGGAATACAATATACAGAGGTTTTGATAACGAAAGCTTGTGACAAATAGCACCTGCACACACCGATAAAGTAATTTGAAACTAGATAAAGTTATAACAACACTGATAATATACACACAAAGCTATGATTACAAACTGGAAGTTCATGTACTGGAAACAGGTGCGGGCACATACGGCGTGAGGAGGTATTCGGAGAATGCGTTCACAGCCGACGCGCCGCGCACTTCTTTATCAAGTAATGGAAGCTTAGTCACATGGAAATCTTCATACAAGTCTGAGATTTGTTCTAGATACTTCTCTTGGACTTTATGTCTCGCTGCGCACAGGTCGCAAGGCGCAGATGTATGCAGCAATAACTGGTTCACGATAATGTTGTGTGTGTCGATGCCACAGCGCGTCAGCTCCTGGACTAGTCGTTCAGTTTCATATAATGACAGGAATTCGGCTATGCAAACACATACAAATGTGGTTTGGTTGGGGTCTTTGAACTGGGCGTTCACTTGTCTTATCACTGACAGCATTTCGTCCATTTTATTGCTAAACATGTCGGAGTTGAACTCTGCTAAGCCAAATAGAGTTGCTACTTGATTGATGAATGGGGCAACCTGGGAAATTTAAATAGACCATTTGTTAGGCAAGTACTGGCAAAAAATGGGCACTTAATCGTAAGGAAGTTGGTGATATCCACTACTTTAATTCAAGTCGTCATCATCATCATCATCATCATCATTTCAGCCATAGGAAGTCCACTGCTGGACATAGGCCTCCCCTATAGATCTCCAATAAGACCGGTTGGAAGCGGCTCGCATCCAGCCCGTTCCCGCTCATCATCATGGCGACGTATTTTCCTAATTGCATCCGAGGCTAAGGTATACTCGAAGCTCAGGGTCCCCCTTCCGGCTTTTCTCGAACTCTAGCGTTTATCCGCGATGTCACGGACATGACACGTGTCATTTCACGCCACTTGGCCTTCGCGGCGGTAATGGGTTGGTAATAGAAATTTCTCCTATGTAGAATACGACTTTATGAGAATGTCAACAATGAATTCACTTCTGGTCTGGACTAAGGATTATACCTCAAGATATAAAGATACAATATTGTAGACAAGTCTCAATTAGAATACTTGAAGTATGTCATTTATATATTATGTATTATCTGATTCATAACAACATTAACTACCTTAGACTTAAGACGCATGAGCTTTCCCAGTCCTCTCTCAACAACCTGCGGGAATGATAGCAGACGTAAAGTGTGTCCAGTTGGTGCAGTATCAAATACAACTGCACTGAAGTTCATGCCTTTTACCAGCTTCATAACCTGCAAGAGAATAAAAATTATGTCTATCAAATCCATGGCAAATTGTAGCAGAAATTCATGACATGCAGTATGTATCTCAAGATCATGGTTTATTACTTGACTCAGTAGTAGTCTGTGCAATGGTCATGCTGAGTCAGGAGCTGAGTTTGAGGCATATACAAGTATGTTGCAAGATGAAAGTGAGTAGTTTGTTTGCACAAACCAATATACTGAGATCCTCACAATGTATGTGTGAATCTGTGCCATGAGATTTTATGTAGTAATTATGTAAATTATTAGCGTAAAACAACTGTAGGTTCATTGACCGAATTAAATTACATAAAGGAGAACGGGCACTTTTGTATGAGCTGCGTCCCAACCCTTGTAACAAGTTGCGACTAGTGTAAACATGTTCATTTAGTCTATTTATATGTAAAAATGAAAGATTTTTATCAGAAATTCGTGCAGGTCCAAAGTTATAAGGGTGTAAGTAAAAAATATTTTTTGTGCAATTAGGCTTTGCAGTATAGTTCTACGGTTTTGTATCATTTCGCCGACGGTCATTACAACTACGGTTGACTCAACTAGGGTTAATTCACCTACTGGTTGACATGGTTCATGGTTGTACCGATCACATATTTTTAACAAAAAAAGAGGGGTGTTATAAGTTTGACGTGTGAGTGTGTGTGTGTGTGTGTATGTGTGTGCGTGTGTGTCAGTCTGTCTGTGGCATCGTAGCTCCCAAACGGCTGAACCGAATTCAATTCTGTTTCTTTTGATCGAAAGATGGTTTAGTCGAGAGTATTCTTAGCTATGTTTCATAAAAATCGGTTCAACCATTTGAAATATATTATGAGGAATGAAAATCAATCCAAAATCTAATCTATTTTCAAATATACCCGTATTGGGTATCAAATGAAAGGTCATAATTTATACATCACGATACAGCAGGTTTTATGGAAATCGGTTCAGCGGTGGTAACCGCTGAACCGATTTCCATAAAACCTGCTATTATTATAGGTATATAAAAAGCATGAAACAAAAAAAATTAAAAGCAGAAACCAATATTTTAATTTTCTCTTTCTAAATCGATTTGAATAGTTAGCATAATAAATGCTTCAAAAGAACATTATTCACGCTGCATACATTTTTGGTCCAAAATTGAAAGTGCTGGCCAAATACGATATTTCGTTAGAACTTGTTCTTATTGGGGCGTCAAAGTTGAGGGACCACTTCCTTCGGTTTTATTTGAGTTCGAAAATCTTGAAAACATACATTTTTTATGACACAAACTATTGAAAATGGATAAAAAATGTCGTGCTACATTGGAAGAATAGTTAATAAAACTAATAAAAAATAAACCCCATACTGCACACCGTTGTTTTTCGTCTATTTATTTAGGTGCTAAATTGAATATAAGTAGCGGCCAAAGAATACAAATATGACATTCCGTTAGTCGGGCAGTGGACCCTCAGCTTTGACGCCGTAATAAAAAATGCTAATGAGGACAAGCTCTAACAGAATATCATACTCGTATTCTTTGGCCGGCACTTTCAATTTTGGACCTAAATAAATGGGTGAAAAACAACGGTGTGCAGAATGGGGTTTATTTATTATTGATTTTATTGACTATTCTTCCAATATAGAACAACTAGCTTTTGCCCGCGGCTCCGCCCGCGTGGATGTCGGTTATCGCGACCAAACATAGCCTATGTCCTTTCTCAAGGTCTAATCAAAATCGGTTCAGCGGTTTAGTTGTAAAAGCGAGACAGACAGACAGAGTTACTTTCGCATTTATAATATTAGTAGGGATGATTTTTATTCGTTTTTAATCATTCATATCATAAAAATGTATGGTTCCAAGATATTTGAACTCAAATAAAACTGAGAGCAGTGGTCCCTCAGCTTTGACGCCATAGTAAAAAATGCTAACGAGGACAAGCTCTAACGGAATTTCATATTTGTATAGGTACTTTGGCCAGCACTTTCCATTATGGACCTAAATAAATGGACGAAATACAACGATGTGCAATATGGGGTTATTTTTTATTGCTTTTATTAACTATTGTTCCAATATAGAATAAAGTTTTTCATTTATTTTTAATAATTCGTATCATAAAAAATGTATGTTTCCAAGATTTTTAAATTCAAATAAAACCAAGCGCAGTGGTCCCTCAACTTTGACGTGGTAATAGAAAATGCTAGCGAGGACAAGTTCTAACGGAATATCGTATTTATTTTCTTTGGCCGGCACTTTCAATTTTGGACTAAAATGGGTGATGTCCTTTCATTCAAAAATCCCAATAATTTATACATATTTGAAATGTACTAATTAAGGCCTTTAATTTGATATCAAACACGGTATATTTACCTCAATTTTATTTTTTAACGCAGTACGTTATGACCGCTAGAGGGCACCACATTAAATTCAGTGACACATTATATAGCCTATAATAAGTGGACGATCAAGACACTTCTAACAATACCTTACTTGTCCAGTTCTAATTAGTAGTTGAAGAGCTATGAGGGAATTAGTGAATATCCATACATAGTTCATACATACATACATAGCCTGTCAAAATCATAATCCTCCTTTGGCTTTAACATAGTCGGGTAAAAATAGCATAAATAAATAAGTATTTTGTCATAAAAACACTAATTATTCAAAATAAATTAAATACTTTCATAATAACTGAAACCCCCACAACTTTTACCCTGCACGAAATACAGATTTATGTCCGTACAAAAAAATAATACACTCATTGAGACCTTTCATTTGATATAGGTCAAAAAGTGTTACACCATATGGGACGAAACGCCCATTCGCCTTTAGTTTTAGTATGAGAGCTGACGTCATTAACTCTGGTCTGATCAGATTCCTGAATGAAATGTACATCATTAGACGCGCTTTTAATTAGAGAACATGAAATGGCTATGCGGCAAAACTAAAAACCTGGTAGTGATACCAAGAATCCATTTTGAAAAACCGAAAAAAATCGGTATCTAGTATGATAAGATTACCAGAAAAAACCTGGATCATCTGAAAAGTCATCAAATTCTATGTGTGAAGGAAGAAGTTATTGAAGGAAGTTTTTAGTAAGGTCGGGCGGGGCTATTCCGCCGGAGGGGCTAACCCGTCGTTTCGCTTTAACTTCATTATTTTAAAGTATTATCACTATTGACATCTATGATTTGATAAAGAAATTACTAATTTTTTTGTTAAAGTATAGATGGCAGCGCTAACTCTTATACTGTTGTAGCGACAGCCACTTGTTTTTAGGATGCCATTTTAGCTATGCAGTAGCAAAACACGTGCTTACCCTAATTTAGTTTTTAAGTGGAATAAGTGAGTTTTTAAAACTTTATCAAAGGTGAGTGATGATTTGAAACAACCAAATTCAATTCTCTAATATCAATTTTACTGCACGTTTTGTTTTTCCTGAGTTATTGTGTGAGACATAATAGCCCCTCAATATTTTGAGAGAGGTCCAAACACGTCTAAAGTGAGGTGGCGTAATAGCCCCACGATTTTTATATGAGTTTGCAAAAAGTTAGTGTTGTTGCGAGTCGATAAAACTACGATAATTTTGTTTACTGTAAATGCACTTTCGATACTCAAATCCTTAATGGCTGAACCGATTTTGATGAAATTGTTTGTATGCTTTCGCCTGGATCTTTGAATAGTTTCGCTTTAATTATTTGATTTATCCTTTATTCCATGTTTTTCAACATTAGAACTTTATTAACATTTTATTTTTAGATGGTCCGACATTACAAAAGAAAAACAGAAAAAACTTATTCAGAAAACTAAATTCAGAAACCTCCTATTGTAAAAACAAAAGGCTGATTTTTTATACTTAATTACTTTAAATAAATGAAAGTTATATTTCCGAAATCTATTTATTTTATTGAAAGACAAATTCAACATACTGAGAGAAGGCTCGTGTCCCAGCAGTGAGAACATGAAAAGGCTGATGATGGTGACAACAACCGTTGATAGATTTTTCAGGGTGCGCTGCCTTTTTATTAGAGGTTGCGCCGCCTATTTATTAGATAAAATGTCAGGCGTTATTGTAAAATATTCGTTATCAAAGTTTTAATAAGTGCACTACTATCGATGAAATGCAGCACATCACTAGCATGTATGGGAGCTCGGCGGATTTACCCCACGTTTGACCAAAAAACATTTTTACTCAAAAGTAAGCGTTAGGAATGAGCCATAGAGTCATAGATAGCATGCCAACTATTTCAAACTTTATTTTGTACTGTGTTTTAGATTTGTAACTGTTTTAAAACTAAAGATATAAATAATCGTCGTAATTGCCCCGCGGCGGGGTAAACCCGCCGTTTATTGGATCCCCGAATAACCTTAGCCTTTTTAATACACCATTTGTTAGTTATTTACGACATAAATATATTGATACAAATCTGAAAGCAATGCTTTTTAAAATAAATTCATAAAATTATTAGAATTTTCATCCGGAATGACTCAATTTTGATTCAAAGTTAAGGTATTATTTTTTTTCGTCGGAATAGCCCCGCTTGACCTTACCTAACAATATAAAATGTCTTTATGCTACCAACAGGTGATTTTTAAAACTATTCCAATACAGTAGATTATATACATAGACTTATCCATGTCTAAAATTGTTGATTTAAAATTCCAGCTTCAATTAACTACATCCTACTTACTCACCTCAGCATAACTCATAGCTTCTATGTGTGAAAAACCACTGCTGCAATTCGAAAGCCCTGGCGAAAGTGGTGGCAGCAGTGTTTGAAGGTCAAAGAAGGCACCTGCTTGTTTTGTATTTGCAATTAGACACACTAGCACAGATAGACATCTGTCTATCTATAGGTTCTTCTTTTTAGTTTTGCAGCATAGCCATTTTGTGTTCTCCATGGCTAAGGCGCGTCTAAAGATGTTCATCTCTTTTAGGAATCTAATCAGACCAGAGTTAATGACATCAGCTCTCATACTATTTAGTTTGAACGTAGAACACAGCTGTTAGCATAGATAGTATTATAGGTATTCTGTGATGCAGTCTAGTAAAAATATTAAAAAATAAATAGTATTGTGCAAATGCTGATCATGTAATAATTGTATGCTGATATTGTGCAATTAATATAATGAATGAGTAAGTAATACTTTGAGATGTGGCCTAGCTTTCAGCCTATGTTACAGTAAATGTAAATAATAGTAGTAGTACTACAGCTCCTGAAGAAACATTGCATACTTATAATATGGCTGACTGGCATCAACAGCTAGCTTAGAAGATGTACTTTACTGTGTTTCAGTCCTGATTCAGATATAAACATTGAAGGAAGTTTTTAGTACCTAACAATATAAAATGTCTTTATGCTACCAACAGGTGATTTTTAAAACTATTCCAATACAGTAGATTATATACATAGACTTATCCATGTCTAAAATTGTTGATTTAAAATTCCAGCTTCAATTAACTACATCCTACTTACTCACCTCAGCATAACTCATAGCTTCATCAATGCCAGGGAAAGCGCCCACTATTTCTTGCATCACACCCTTGCCTAACCTCATAGCTTCCGTTTCTCCCTCGAAATACTCCTCAGGAAGCTCTGTGAGGCCCACATTGGGATCAATTTCCATTGCAAATAAATTGCTAAAACCTTTCACTTTGGTAGGTACCTGAAAAATATTTAATGTCTACTGATTTTACTGTTTTCTTTTCTAGTTTTGGGTAAGTAAATACTTTACCAAGAAAATTTAGCTACAAGATTTAGTTACAGTATATCAGTTGTGACATCCAGTCAATTAGCAATATAGCAATATAGCAGTATATTCCATTCATGATGTCATGAATGGAATATACTGCTATATTTTTTTCAATACCACTTAGCTGGCATCAAGCACACAGCCCACTAGATGGAAAGTGGTTACCGTGACCAGGGGGAATTTTACTAAATTAACCCTTCAACACCGATAAGATTATTAAGAAAACAAAGAAATATACATTTCAATAGTATTACATTTGGCTTGCATCATTAACATAATAAGTGGGATGTTTATTTCATAATAAACTAGTGACTAGTGACAACTCATGGTTATAATTTTAAAGCATTTAGTATGCTAAACTAAACAAATTATTATAAATTGCTCGCTCAGTGGCATTCCTCCTGTAAGGGAAAGATCGCGGGTTCGAGTCCTGCCTGAGCTTGATTTAGCTTTTTTTTTCCAATTTATAATAACTAATGGTTAGTAAAGAAGACTTCTAATGGTTAGTAAACTAGATTCAATAAAGTGCACTTACTATTTCTAACCTGATTGTAACAGCATTTATTTCAATAGTACAGTGGTATTGTAAGACATTTTTTTTTTAATTTCTGTACTAATAAGAGTACAATCAGAATAGAGCACAACAATCAAATACATATTCTTAAACCCATAAAATGGTTGTAAATGGATAAAAATTACTTATGTTAGGAGAATACTTCAATTATAACCTACCTTTGAAAACTTCTGATCAAAAGCATCGGATATGTTATGAGCTGGATCTGTAGAAATAATGAGAACGGATTCTCGAACCTTTGATAATTGAACAGCAAGACTGCAGCTAAAATCAATTCACACAGTTAGCGTAATCATGAAATTGGCTAATTAGGTGTTATTTATTGTTTATAAGGCTTACCTGCACGTAGTTTTGCCAACACCTCCTTTCCCTCCAACAAATATCCATCTCAAAGATTTCTGTTCAATTACATTCTTCAAGGAAGGTTCTAGTACCTCAAAATCTTTGTCCTCTTCCATTTTGAGTAGGTAATTAATTTAAACAAGATATGTATGTACCTCAAAAGCAGCGATAGGAAATTGCAAAAGTGGTAAATTTTGACTTTGACGTAGAATTTGACAATATGATTTGTGAAGTGACGTGACATGACATGCGTGACATGCGCTTTATGATTTGATTTATGAATAGAAAATAGATAGTGAATGAAATTCAATGAAGAGTGACTTCAATATTATAATGATGAAAATAAACGATCAATGAAAAATATTTTTTTATTCATGTCATCTCATGTCATATTCCCTTAAATTATTATTCAAACAGCCGTGTCTGTGTTGTGTGATGGACCCAAAGAGTATATGATGGACCCAATGACATTTCATAACATAGACATGTCATATGCTTACAAATCAACGTATTCACCCATATCCGATGTCTCCGATCCATAAATTTATAAGAGAGCAGATGGGTTATACCTACAGAATTAACGTGTATTACCTACGTTCCATTTTTATGAATGAACGTTTGCCGACGGTTACTATGCTAGGGATTACCTTCTATTATCGTAACATTTGTCGATATCTTTCTATACTACCTGTTAAAGTGTACTAACCATAACTTTAAAACTAAAACCCGACTACTGCAAAATCACGAATCTATAGAATGTATCGTTTTAGTAGAGTAAATGGTATACGACCACGGCTATTCTTGATATTTTCTTGCTTAATACTTCTTAGAGCGTGATTTGCAGTAGTCGGATTTTAGTTTGAAACTTGATTTTTATTTGTATTATTTTGGTGCAAGCAACACCTAATAATGTAACATGTTTTTAATGTGCTAATTGAGCCCTTTAATTTCATACCAAACACGGTCTATATATCTCAAGTTGTTTTTCATTATAGTCAGTTTCAGAGAGTCATTCACACGTCATATTGCCTATAACCAGCGGATGATCAAGACGTTTCTAACAATACCACAATTGCCCAGTTCTAATACGGAAAAACAGAAGACATTACAATTTTGTCAATTCGTATTTCTTCAAAAGAGTACATTTTTGTAAAGAAGAATAGTTTCGTCGTCAAATCTTTTATTGGAGTACATCACTATTATGCTTGTAGTAGTATGTTCTAGAAAAATTCAACAATGGCTGTCGCAAATCATTCATAATGTTGGCGCAAATCATTCATAAATGTTGGCACCGTTGGCACGCTGTCAAATTCTCATACTCATTTTCCCAAGTGAGCAATAACTTAAATTTTTTGTCTCTTTTTAGCAGACACAACTGTATATTGGAAAAAAAGAGACAAAGTGATATAATCAAGGTTCAATTCATGTTTGCCTCATATTTGTATAACTAGAATTTCTATATGTTGAACGGGGCCCCCCTGTGCTCCGATCCGATGATCATAAATGTCATAAACAGAAATTATTTTTTTTTTGCAAGAGCAACTTTGATTTTCCAATGTCATTTTTCAATTGTCAATGTCATAATATTTAATTATGTTGGTGAAATTATTAAACAGATCGACAAAAAAAGTTGATAATTAATGTATTTAATGACTGAAATGCACCAATTCATAAATGAAAATAATGCTCTACCGCTTGTTTCGTGGTCGCTTGACATTCAAGTTTTATGTAGTGTTCGCAGTAATTGTTGTATTTTCAATATGTAGTTATTTATTTCCTCAGTTTCGTTTTTATCCCATAGCCCCTGTTACTGTGTCGCCTAATTCATTACATGGTCGTTCCTCTCGACATCTATCTAAATTGATTACTGTAGTATTTCGCCAGTTCGAGGATTTCGAAAATGATATCGCAGATAGCGTACAGTCGTTTGTTTCAGCGTTCCCAAATATGCCAGTTGTTGTAGTCTGTGAGACTACACCATACCCACCGTTTCCTTTTTCAGTTACAAACGATACATTACGCAATGTAAAAGTTCTATCACTAGCACTAAAGCTGGACGCTTCTCCTCAAGATTTGAATCCTCTGACGCACATATTCACTGAATATGTGTTATTTGTTCCTGATTCCACTCGTGTCTCAAGACGGGTGCTACAATTGGCAATGGGGGTAGTTTCCGGCAGCCAAACACAGGCTGTAGCTGTCAGTGTTGGTAACTCGCACTTGATTTGTCAGCAAGTGCAGTGGAAGTATGCTGACTGGACATTGCAGTACAGTAAGGATGCATCTGGCAAAATATGTGATGCTGTACATGGTCAGCATGCTTTGTTAATCAAGACTGAAGTGCTGCATAAGTTACCACAGCCATTTGGCCTACCATTTCCTGAGTCTACATATTTACAAATGGCGGTAAAAAATGTTAAGGTATTATTATGTTTATTTTTCATTCTGTAATTGTTATTTTAAATCCAATATGTTCATGGTTCAAATGAGATTTAATTTTAGAGTGTGAAATTGTACAGTAACCCTCTGAAGTTGTTTTTTTCTGTAATTATGAGAGGAATAATCCATACTAATCCATATCCATACTTATATTATAAATGCGAAAATAACTATCTGACTGTCTGTTACACTTTCATGTCTAAACCACTGAATCAAATTTCATCAGATTTGGTTCAGTGGTTAGACCCTATGGTTAGATTAGACCTTGAGAAAATGTTGGCATTTTCTGATTAACATTTATCCTAGCAGGTTGTTAGGTTTCATGTTATTCAATATGATTTCAGGTACAAATATCAGACGGCAAATTTGGAGCAGGTCGTGGCATCCTCAAATCTCCAGGAGGCAAACAGAGGGCTTCAAGACATATGAGAGATTACAGAGTAGCATTATACAAACAGTTGGGCATCAAGGCAGTTGTCAGAGAGGATGGCAGGGTGCAGTGGTTCGGGTGTAAGAGGGAGACACAGGTATGTTCCATCACCTTTGTAAAAGTTTTCAATAATTGTAACTAAGTTTAGAAATTCATGTGGTACTTTTATCACCATCCTCTAAACCTTTTCCCAACACAGTTTTGACCGGTCTAACTGTGATGCGGCTGAACTTCAATATTTTCTGTGAAGCAATTGCCATTTACCCTCCACAACCGATATTGGGAAAATATAAGGACCATCGCACTTAGTGGCAAGATGTGGTTATTAATTATTAGGGGTTTTAAATCTGGTCAGAGTTGCTGCTTCTACTCAGCCAACTGTAGCACCTGTATAAATAGTTACTTAAAGTGGGGGCATTGATGGGCAAAGTACCCCCAAGCCAGCTCTGGCCCCCGAAAGCATTTAATCGGGCCCGCCGACGGTCCTTCGAGTACACGGCCCACTATAATTATATTTTGACTTTCCAGAAGAGCCACCTCAACCTCGCACTGGTCGGAATTTCTTCTCCTCTGAAATTTCTTAAACTTTCTGGAACCCCACTTAGAAAGTTTGCCTACCACTGCCTTTGACTGTTAATGTCATTTATTAAAGCTACGTAAACATCTTCCACAGCGTTGCTACCCATCAGTGCAAGGCACGCCGTCATACATCCTCTCAGGCCGCAACACACCGCCGTGCTGTCGTCGAAACATGCGGCGCGTGGCGGGTCACGTTCTACGCGCACTGCTGCAGGCCGGCGCGAGGTGCTGGCTCGAGACTACTTCCTTGCTTGGTGCTGTTATTAGGTAATTCACATAATTTATATCCATATCCATCCATATCAATATTCCATAGTTACTTAATATTATAAATGTGAAAGTAACTCTGTCTGTCTGTTACGCTTTCACGCCTAAACCACTGAACCGATTTTGATGAAATTTGGTATAGGGGCAGATTAGACCTTGAGAAAGGACAGAGGCTATGTTTGGTCGTGATAACCGACATCCATGCGGACGGAGCCGCGGGCAAAAGTTAGTTTATTATAATTCATCAAATTAATGTCCAGTCCAGTTCGTTTCAGTGGGCCCCTAAAACGAGACAGGTCACGGGCTCAAGTCTCGTCTTGTGTTCCCAGCAAGCAGTGTGTGTGTTCGTGTGAATCAAATAGATATAAAATTTATGTTGCTGTCTTGTGGATATAGCTGCGTAATTTACGTAAAAACGTGTGTTCTCAAAATGCCGACGCTGTTTTCTCTGCCGTGCGCAATGCGTTTTGATCCATTAGCTATCGATATTACAAGTGATGTTATTCGATTTTGAATGTACCTGATCGATATTTTGGAGATAAGAATTAAAAGTGTGTTCTCCTCAAAACGGAAAAGAAAGATGCAAAATATACAATGTGTAAGATTGGGATTGTATCAGTGTATTATTGAACAATAAAAAATAATAAAATTCATTATTCATTCATATATAAATCAATTTATATTATTTATCCCTAATAATTTTTCAGAGGCGACATATTACCATGGGCAGAGCATGTAGAAATTGGAATTCATGCGGCAGACGTATCCCGAGTATCTTGGCTGCAGCGAGGGGGCGCCGACGCCGACGGCTATGTATGGGAGCGAGCGACCAAGGGCCACTACTACAGAGTGGCATTCTCTGCTACGAACCGTGTATATGTGCTGATACTGCCGTTCACCCCTAAAAATGGGACCATGTGGCCCGCTGACTGGGTTTTGGCCCATCAGAGAGAGTTCCCAGAGAGACATTTACATCCGCTAGCACAGGTGATTATAATGATAATATAAAATTATGATTTTATTTTATACTATTAGTTATAAATGCTATGATAAGTGGCAATAAAAAAAATCCGAGGGCCAATTCTCGTAATAAAAAGGAAATTCAAAATTCAGTCTCGATCTGATTTCAATCTTCCGAATATTAAAAACGGTATTATGGTAACACAAATTATCAACATATTACTCTGAAATATATCGTTGAAAAAAAAAGTGATCGTTTTTGACATTTCGGAGATTGAAATTAGATTGAGACCGAATTTAGAACAGATTTTTTTTACAAATAGGTGATGGTTTTGCTTCGGAAACTCATTCCTTTTTAATATTCATTTACAGGTTTCGTTCTTAACAAATGCATACTACTCTCCTCATACTTGATATTGTATACTTGCAGATTACTTTCGCTGGACGGCAAGCGCCCGCGCCGAATGACGCCAGAGCATTTCTCGACTTGAAACTTGGCGCCAACGCAGTCGAACGATGTGACAAAATTGGGTCTAAGTTGCTCTATCCTTAGGTTTACAGTATTATATCGCAGGTTGAACACCTAAAAGGTGTAAGGTCTTGTGGTGAGATAAGGCTTTGTAACACTTAGCGTAAAAACATTGCTAATAAATACGACACTTGTTGTAGTTGTAACTCATCTGTCGTATATAGCATTTTCACGTTCTTTACATTCTCATTGTACATATCCTTTGTCTATATACACATTAAACACAACGATACTTTAATAGTTGCCCAATCTTAAACTTGAACCATAATGCACTTTCATTATCTGATAATTGATAATTTCAAAAGTAACAGCATGTAGCAGTGTGCATGAGAATAAATAAATAAATAAATAAAAAAATAAAATAAATAAATAATAATAAATGTTTTACAGATTTATTCGAAAATATTACAGAAAGTACATATAAGTACGCATAAATCCGAAAATACGAATACTTCGATATATAGATTTCTTGTAGATAGCGCAATACTTGTATGTTTTAAATAGTCATTAAGATTCTACACTACAGGTCATTATTGTTTTTTGTATTTTGTGATGTTGTTTTTTTCTAGTCGGTTTTGAACGTACAATATTATACTCGTATATAGTGTAATTTCTAGTCAGTAGACTAACACTGTGAATTAATCTTTAGCGTAATACATATATTGCATCGTTAATTAGAAGAGAATATTAATTTATAATTGTTTTCTGTCTAAAATTGTTTAAGAAGCTTGAATATTTTTTGGTGATTAGTACCTAATAAAGAATTGTTTTAAAACATGGATGATTCAAAATATCCGTTTATCAGACATGTCTAAATTTTATTAATTAATAGATATATTACATAGGTAAGATAAATATATTTTCATTATAATCTAAGCAGAAGGAGTAGAATAGGGTGAATAGAAATCAAACGGTGAATAGAAATAAAATTTTCATTAGAAATTCGTTATAAGTAAAGTGGAACCAACAGTCCGAAATCATTTCTTTCACATCATTTCAAGCAAGAACCTTACTTACTACCGGTGGAGATTGATGAATAAATGGAATAATGGGATGATTGCACATTATTTCATTGAAATAAACCATTTAAGAAAAAAATAAATGCAAAATTTATTTGACCATTTCTATTCACCCCTTGATTTCTATTACCCGATTTAACCCGGTAGTCACTTTACGTATCACACCTGCATTTAGTGATAATTAATATATGGGATCTCACAATGTTCTAGTCTAATATTAGCGTAATCTTCAAAAGTCACGACCATTTTAAATGGGTTGTTTTGTTTTTAGAGTTTATCAAATTCGGCGTTTAGGTCTTATGTGCCTTTTTTGTAGGCACCCTTCAGTTGTATTAGGCTAAGTTATAATTTGAAAGCTTTATTAGATTAATTAAACAATAACGAGTATACTATTGTTTTATTTAAATGTAATTATAAACTAATGGCAGAATTATAGCATTTGTTGGCAGTTTGCTTCTATTTAATCGTCTTCAAACTTCTCGTCTACTACGCCTGTCTGGAAGGGAGGGTCTCTTACCAAAGTTAAGAGCTTATCGAGCTTCATTATCTGAAAAATAAGAAAAGTGAGGTGACTTAATTAAATATAGCCCGGTTAGTTTAAATTTGGACCTGGCGTCGATGACGCTACGTCGTCGACGGGTTGTAGGTAGGCACCTTTCATCGGGGCCTCGTTTCTGCTAAGCAAAACTACTGTCATAACATGGACACAGCAAAAAGGCCCATTTGATTTTAGACTTTCAAGTAAGGACGTTAAACTCTTAAATTAAATGGCTTTTTGTACAGTAAATGAAAATTGTAATGAAACTCTTTTCATTTAATTTTGAACTTCAAGCCTATAGTGATAAAGTCTAAAATTTAATGCCAAATTTTGCATTGTCTGTGGTGTCATACCCATAGTGGTTTTGCTTTACCAGAATCGAGGTCCTGCACGATTGTGGCCGAAGGCGTAGATTTAGAAACCGATTTATTATCGTTGTATATCATATCATACAAATGAAGGGTCCACTGCAATAATGATGTATGTCCAAAAATATGAAAATTTACGTTAGTGACGTCATTCGGTCACTTGATAGATGCAGTTACTAATCTCATTTACAAACTCGTTATATAATCTTCCAATCCTGAGATAAATATGTTTCTAATATTTGACTACACGTCTAGAACGCTCAATGTCACAAGTATTCACGGCAATAATGATAGGTGTCCATCGCCTTGCAATTTCCACGATCTTGTAGTGGAACTACCCGCATTCACGCCAATTGTACGGTTGGTTTCGAAATGTCTCGCAAAAGCTGCGTTTACATACTCGCGGCAGAGCGAGGGAAGTGGCGAAAGAAGTGGGCAGAGACGTGGTGTGAATGGTATATTCGTCATGCCGCGAGTACTGCCGCGTATGTTACTGCGAATGTCGGCTTGGCGGCGCGAGTCAAAGGAGCGGCAATACTAGCGCGATGAACTATACGAGACCGCTAGATGGCGCTAATCAGTAAACACGGCTTTCGTTATTGCTCCTCGAATATTTACTTTTAAAAATATTTATATCGATCTACGGAAAGTGTATAGTAGTTGAAAGTGATAGTTTTTTTAAATAATCTAATTAGTTAATTCGCTTTGCTGTAAAAGCATAATGCCTACACTGCTACAGCATTGTGCTCCATACGTTTACGTCCGTCTCCATTGCAGGGCGAATACTGTAATGCGGACTAATACGATGATGCGCGTGTGTGAACGCTAGGGCATTAATCGCGCGAATATTTCTGGCGACACGATGAGCAATGCGAGCGGCAGTATGTAAACGCGGGGTAGGCTAAGCGTATCGTAATAAAGTGATTTCTTTATTAAAATTATGGAATCTGACAGAAACGAAATTACTTCAAAAAAAAGAAAAAAATCAGGCAGAATGAGTGATGAACTTCCTCATGTGTGAAATATTTGATTATTTTTTATTATTTTTGTATTGTTTCATCCATGGCTAGCAGTAATAAAAGCTACACGAACATAAATCACGTCATTACTTAAAGGTTAAAGCAATAATATCATTATTGACTGTGAACATAGTATGGACATGAATCATTTTAGTTCTGTTATTTGCAGACTTACCTAAGAATATATAAATTATTAATAGTTTGTAATGCCTAAACAATGATTATTTTCTTAATAAATAATACTATGATATTTGTTATTTAATTTGGATAACAAATATTTCCCGATATCTTTAAGCCCTTTAGTCCACACCGTTTATAAACTTAAAATCCAATTATCTCAAAATAGAATCCAATGGACATACATCGTTATTGCAGTGGACCCTTCAAATATAAATATGCATGAATGTGTATATTTGTATTGGTCCGGGTGTATCTATGTATGTATAAAAAATATGTAAGCATATTAATCCATAGGCCATGTAAAAAAATGTAAGCATATTCATCCATGGGTAACCTTGAGAAGAGGGGGCATACTCCCCACCCTGCACTGCTCTGCCCGAAGAAACACAACAAAGCCCTCTCAGATCTAATTTGATTCTAGTACTTTTACATTCTAGTACTCATAACACAAGTTACTTTGAGCAGATAACTCAAAGATACTGGATACTGGTGGTGCTTACTTTGGGTCTAGATAACGCTGTGTAGAATGTCGTAGAATATCTATTTTATGATACCTGTTATTTATTATACTCGAATTGAATTTGTTAATTATTCTCCCCTTTCACTTCTCCCTTCCTCTCCTATTTTTCTCTCTCTCTTCTTCCATCTGCCATCCCGGTTGCATTTTGCTTGCACTGTGGAACAGGAATCTACCCGCCTACTTCTCCCTGGCATATCTTGCCTTTTACTGGAGCAACTGATGTCCGACCTACTAAGTTATTCGTTATTCTAAAAAATAGTAAAAAAGTCTACCTGAAGCGTTTTTTGTTCAATTACTTCTTTTGCCTTCTTCGGCGGTTTACACATGACTCTTAAATTCGGTGATAATTTCAGTACATGACACGTGCCCCTGCAATAATAAAAATATTTACCTAAATAACTTAAAATATTGTTTAAAAGTGTATAAAAATGATAAAAACAGTTTGCAAAAAATATCGTAATCTGATGCCTCCAGAGAGATTTGAACTCTCGACCCCTGGTTTACAAGACCAGTGCTCTAACCCCTGAGCTATGGAGGCGATGTAAGGCGCAGCGAAATACCCCATTGGATGCTACAACGCAATTTTTAGACAAAAAATTACAATTGATAAGTTAAATCATGAATAAAATGAATAAAATGATCTCTTGTTTATTGCTTCGTCATTAGAATACAACATAGTACACAAACTTGTGTATTCCATTTACAACTTTATGCAGCAAAAGATGAAGTTGCTTTTACAATAACAGGTTTAAAAGGATGTAGCTATAGCATCAATCTTTTTGTTGATATTGATCATTGTTGATTTCAAATATTTTAAAGAGATAATAGCTGATTACGTATTAATTAAAGTATGTACTGAATTAGTAAGCGTTTAGTGAATTCTAATTCAAATATTTGTCATAGGTACATAGTGAGTCAGATTAACGGTACCTTGCGTACTATGACGTACCTACCTACCTACATACATTGTGTGTTGTGTTATGTTTATAGATGGCGATTGAAGCCGTAGCTACCATTTTGGCAAATCGAAAAATATATCTTCCCATAGTATAGTTATTAAATTGAAATAAAATAAACAAAAGTAGGTTGGGATACGTTTTGGATATTAGCTAGTTTAGCTACTAATGTTATCGAGGTCAGACTGAACCTAACCTGTAGCCTGCTGAGTTTTTGTATTATGAATGGGTTAAAGTACAATAGAACCTACCTAACTAAAGGTTAAAGTTACGTAAAAAAACTAATACTTACCTGCTGTTAGGGTAGCAAACAAGCAAGTGGGCCATCTGGTGGTAAATGGTTAATGTCCTATGAAAGCTTAGGTAGGTTTACTATCAGAGTTGTGAAAGAAGACCACAATCAGGGACTGATTAAGAGTTCTGACCGCCCTAGGCTAATTTTGAAGACGCGCCCCCATCAAGTGTGTTACCGTTTACGGTCACCTTAAAGAGTAGTAGGTATAGGAGTTTTGACATTGTTTACAAGTGTGAAAATTTTAACATGGTTCTTACTACGAGTACTAAGTATAAAAGTTTTCAGATCATCTGCAAGTAAAACTTTTTTTTTAGCTGACCGTACATATAGGCAAAGCACCTCACGCATTATACGACCAAAATCACGACAAGTGATGAAGTGACTGCAGGCTACCAAGTAGAAAACTTAGTTTCTATAAACAACTTAGGTGATACAGCCATTGATGATGAGCGTGGTCATCTAGCGTGTGAAGAATGTGAAGATGCTGCGATTTTAAATCTTTTTTAAATATAAAAAGACGAGAGGCATAGGCGTAGCCAGCTTCTGGCCGAGAAAGGAGGGCAAGTCAGATTTTTACGTCGAATCGTCCGCGGCTATTTTGTTATACTCATTACCCAAATACACCTAAATGCAATGATATATTATAAACTATAGATGCGTTGTCCGCAGTCTAAAATGACAAGAAAAAAATAGGACAAATTAGGTATTGTCCTTATTTTACCCACTAATCTATGGCCACCTGTTTACTCCATCTTCAGACTCTGAATACCATGTAATACTAGAGTGTTTACCAAGACAAAATAAATAAGCCCAAGCTCGATGCATTTATCTTGTTTAATTTAAGAATTTCTATGGCCGCCTTCGTTTTCCATCATCAGACCAGTTCCAAGGTGCCATAGTAACAATAAATAATTATCCAAGACATCCAAGGCAATCTCGATAACTTTATCTTCTTTAGTTCAACAGTTCCTACAGTCACTTTTCTACTCCATCTTCAAAACCTGACTGTCATGCATGTAACAAAAGACAGTTTTCTAAGACAAAACAAATGGGCCCAAACTGACTGAATTTATCTTGTGTAGTTTAAGGAGTTCCAATGGCCACCTTCTGATTCCATTTTCTGACGCTGAATACTATGTTAATGGAGTGTTTCGCCAAGACAACACAAATGAGCCCAAACTAGATGGATTTATCTTGTTTCGTTTAAGCGTTCCTTATGATCCCGAGTTAGTGCAGGCTGGCTGAGGAATATCCGCCAGTTTTCAAAGGCAAGGGATCGGCGCAGGAGTATGGCAGCTATCACGTTATAAAGATAATGATTCACACCATGAAGCTCTACCAGAGGATAATCGACTCCCAGATCTGACAGGAGAGTGCACTCTCGGAGTGTCAGTATGAGTTTCGTTCCGGTCACGGGACCATGGATCCGACGTTTGCCCTAAGAATTCGCGGAGAAATACAAGGCGAAGAATACGCCTCCACATTTTCTATTCGTAGACATGCAGAAGACCTTCGACTGTATTCCTCGTGCAATAATCTAGTGAGCACTGCGGTCTAAAGGCGTTCCAGAGGCTTACATTGACACCATCCGAGATATACAGGGCGTCCCACGGCGATGCCACATGGAGGGAAAGTACCTTAAATCCTTAAGTTAGCTCATTTTGTTTAAAGGAGACATCATTTTATTTTTAAAAAGAAACAAAACTGCATTCAAAGATTTTTAAAAATTCGCTTGCCACACCCGGTAATCGAACCGACTAAAATCCGAAAAAGTAACATCCTGTATTTTTATGGCATCAATCGATAGTATCAATCAAAAGGATCAAATCTCTCTAAGGAACATGGTAAATTAAACGAAAGGAAGTCCTTGAAACCTAAAATTATAAATTCAATTTGGCAAAATAAAACACTAACTCAAAGTTCATCCATCCATCTGATACCATATTAACAATAAAATTCCATATTTGAATTACTTTTCTTTTTTTATCGTGCTGAGACCGCTGCTGGTCAGCAGTAGTATTTAGGTATGTCGAACTCAAACCGACTAAAACCGCACGCCGTCTCAATTAACAGGTTATAATATTATTAGGATATAAGTTGATCCAATAGGGCAATTCTCTCGCCATTTTCGTGACCCAGAGTACACCGCGTGCAGGTTTCTAATCAAGCACCCAAAAATAACTACCTACTCTACCTACCCTACCTACATACCTCATGCAGTTGCTCAATAAAGTTACATTTTAAACAGGTAACAAAGTTCATTCATTTAGCATTTTACTAAATAAATTTCATCAAAGATATCTCTAGTGTTGATAGGTACCTTATAAGAAAATGTTTTATTTTACCAAATTGAATTTATAATTTAAGGTTTCAAGGACATCCTTTCATTTAATTCACCATGTTTTTTAGAGAGATTTGATCCTTATGATTGGCACTATCGACTGATGCCATAAAAATACAGGATGTTACTTTTTCGGATTTTAGTCGGTTCGATTACCGGGTGTGGCAAGCGAATTTTAAAAAATCTTTGAATGCAGTTTTGTTTCTTTTTAAAAATAAAATGATGTCTCCTTTAAGTAAAATGAGCTAACTTAAGGATGTAAGGTACTTTCCCTCCATGTGGCATCGCCGTGGGACGCCCTGTATACCACGATTCCGGTTCCGTGGTTCGGACCCCTGTCGGCGACATGCAAACCGGATCCATCACTGTCGTGGTATACCAAGGATCCTTGATTAATCCTTACTTGTTCAGCGTAGTAGTAGAAGTTCTATCGGACAGCATCAGAAACTCTGACAGCTTCACTCTTCAGCAACAGGATGCTCATGTATCCTTAATGGTGATGATATCGCGCTGATGGACACGGACAGGAGCAGATTGGTGCAACATGTGAAAGTGTGGAAGGAGGCGCTAGAGAACGGCAGTCTGAAGCTATATGTGGAGAAGATATATAATACTTGGCGTGGGTCCAGCGGAAAACGACAGGCGTCATATGCAACCCTAAAATGCTAGTTACATTGAAGGGACAGGTCTATAAAACGATAATTAGGCCTGTCTTTTACATAGAACGACATACGCAGGCGCTACGTATCACGGACATGAAATGCTGCGGTGGATCTGCGGAGACACACGTAAAGATCGCGAGAGGATCCACCGCAGCCCTCATGTCTGTGACATCGCAGATAGAGGGCAAGAAAGTCGCCTTCGCTGGTGCGGTCACGTTTTACGAGAACCGCCAGGCTAATGGCAATGGCGCCCCCACCGGGTCCAGTCCAGACGGAAAGGGTAGGTGCAAGAAGTCCTGGATTGACGTCCGTCGTGGAGGGTGAAATGCGCGTGCGAATAGTCTCACTACAATCACGCACAAGATCGTGCGAAGTGGAGGAGGAAGAGCCGGTAGACAAACGAAACGTCCGAAAAATGGTTTGCTTATTTTGAACGGACAACTTGCCTAAAAATAGGTACCATGCAACATTTTGCCATTTTTTTGGGTTTAATCAAAAGTCCGCTCAGATGATTTATACTCTGATTATGCAGCATTAAAGTCATACATCTTCTGCTAGGATTCCAGGGGGGGGCTGCCATAGAAAGTATTTTTTTTGCAAACTATTCAATTCGAGTGACAAGTAGATGTTGGTTTTGTGCGCGCTTATTATTATTTCTTAAAATCAGGGACTCTCAAAAATTATTCAGGTCACAGCGCACTTAGTTTTAGTGTCTATTTGGAATATGTAGAGTGGATGTAATTGTGCTTGATGAATAGTGCATGCGAAGATATGATTTCAGCGCGCGCGCCCCCGATCCTTGCCCCCTGCCCCGATGCTCGCGCCCCCCGGTCCTCGCGCCCTAGGCTATAGCCTAATTAGCCTAAGGGTTAATCAGGCCCTGACCACAATGATTTATCTGGTCGAGATTTCGATGGGGTTGTATATCCTGGGTACCTACTTCGTATCTCCGCAGACGATGACTGGAAGCCGCGAGTTGAAGTCTAGTCTAGTCAGCTTCTTAGTCTTTTTGGAGACCACGGCTTGCACGCAGATCGGCCTGTACTTATCCACGTTCAGGTCGAATATGTAGACCTAGACAGAAATAAGTCCTTCAATAGGGGCCTCCGTCAATATTCAATATACAATGTACTTTCATTACCTATCCGGTTTATTTTTATTTTGGCAAGTCGGAAAGAAGAGCGATCCCAAATAACTTCGGCTCGTTTCGTTTTAGTAGAGTCAGTCTGATGTGAGATGAAGAGAACTTCATCTCACATCAGACTGACAGACAAGGTATAAAAATCCAAATAACTATTCCATACTAATCATCACTACATCCCTACTAATATATAATCATCCCTACTACTGTCTGTCTGTCTGTCTGTCTGTCTGTCTGTCTGTCTGTCTGTCTGTCTGTCTGTCTGTCTGTCTGTCTGTCTGTCTGTCTGCCTGTCTGCCTGTCTGTCTGTCTGTCTGTCTGTCTGTCTGTCTGTCTGTCACGCCCAAACCACTGTACCGATTTTGATGAAATTTGGTATAGGGATAGATTAGACCTCGAGAAAGGACATAGGCTATGTTTGGTCGCGATAACCGACATCCACGCGGGCGGAGCCACGGGCAAAAGCTAGTAATTATTATAAAACAAAGTCGCTGTCGCTGTCTGTCCGTCTCTATGTACCTATGCTTAAATCTTTAAAACTACGCAACGGATTTTGAAGCGGTTTTTTTAGGGTTCCGTAGCCAAATGCCAAAAAACTGAACCCCTATAGATTCGTCATGTCTGTCCGTCTGTCTGTCTGTCCGTCCGTCCGTCCGTATGTCACAGCCACTTTTCTCCGAAACTATAAGACCTATGCTGTTGAAACTTAGTAAGAAGATGTATTCTGTGAACCGCATTAAGAATTTCACACAAAAATAAAAAAAAAGCATTAAATTTTGGGGGTCCCCATACTTAGAACTGAAACTCAAAATTTTTTTTTTCATCAAACCCATACGTGTGGGGTATCTATAGATAGGTCTTTAAAAATGCTATTGAGGTTTCTAACATACTTTTTTTCTAAACTGAATAGTTTGCGCGAGAGACACTTCCAAAGTGGAAAAATGTGTCCCCCCCCCCCTCTAACTTCTAAAATAAGAGAATGATAAATCTAAAAAAAATATATGATGTAAATTGCCATGAAAACTACCACTAAAAATTGGTTCGAACGAGATCCAGTCAGTAGTTTTTTTTTAATACGTCATAAACCGCAATTTTCGCCTTTGCTACTACGGAACCCTTCATGGGCGAGTCCGACTCGCACTTGGCCGAATTTATTTAATAGATAGCGTGATTCAAGAGGAAGGTTTATATGTAGGTATAATAAATGCATAATATTGTAGAGACACACTGATTAATTTAGAGATATGCAGCGGGAACGGTATCAGAATACCTCCACGCGGGCGGAAAATATGGCGGTACGAAGTTCGCCGGGTCAGCTTATTATATAAATGTGAAAGTATGTCTGTCTGTCTGGCTGTTACGCTTTCACGTTTAAACCACCAAGCTGATCTTGATGGGTACAGGGTTGGACTGGAGCTTGGGAAAAGACATGTTTGGTCGCGGTAACCGACATCCATGCGAGCGGAGTCGCGGGCAACAGCATCATTAAAGGTCTTCTTCTTCTGTCGTGTCGATGGCATATCGACTCAAAATTTTATGTGTGCTGCTTCCTGGATTACATTCCCAAAGGCGCTCATGAGTTCTTCTGATAGACCTATCCGTTAGCAACGTCATAGTCTGTGGAGTACCTAACTCCTTATTCACATCACACATCACCTGACCCATTCAAGAGCTATTTAACTATTTATTCAAGCAAGTAGGTACTCCCCTATGATTTGATAAATGCGGGCGAACTTTGAATAATCAACGTCTCACTGTATCTCATTGACTAGACAAGGTACTTTAACCGTAACACGTATTTACATAATTCGTGAATAATGTTATGTTTACACAGCAGCTTCGAGCTTACATTAATGGGATGTCAATTTATTCTATTATTAACGAACAACTTATCGTATATTACTTGTACTACATATGGGTATAAAGTAAAAGATTAAATATCCGGCTTTTGATTTGACTTTTCAGGGAAAAAATTACTCCGGCTGTTTTGCAGAATTGGGGTCCTCTCTATCGTACGTATCAAAGATCGTTTTAAGGCTGATTTACATAAAGGTGTATTTATATCAAACGAACATAGAGATAGAGCTAGAACAAGAGCATTACCTATTATTAGGCTGATTTACATCAGATTAGCGAATGCTCAATCTATGCTCTTGTTCTAGCTCTAGCTCTATGATCGTTTGGCCTAAATTCACCTTTATAGAGTAGTCTTAATCAAATATTAGCTGGCTCCCGCTTGGAATGCTGATCCCGTCCTGAAAGTTTCAGGCCATGGGAACATATTCTAGTGCAAGGTTTTGAGTCCGCTTGACACTTTTGACACTTTTACGAGAGTGATTGCTGCTGTACCTACCTACTCCCAACCTCGAGAGGAAAACCTGCGCCAGAACATCATCCGTTGTTTAGTAGATGCATCGACTAGTACCTAGTGGCCTGGAAGATGTTAGTACGGCCTAACCGCTTTTGTGTACCAATTTCGTGATAAGCATTTTTGTACCATTCAATAAACGTACCTTGCCGTCTGCAGTGCACGCTGCGAACACGGTGCTCGAGTATGGCGCCCATTTCACATCGCCCACCGGAGAACCCAGCTCGAACATGAACAACGGCTCACTGAACAGGCATAATTAGATGTTATACTGCATCTATTTGCAATAAATTCCTAGGGTTGACGCCTTGGCAAATTGAAATTAAAAAAAAAAACCCAAATTTTAATAGAGAAGTTGATTGGAGCGTACCACCAGCCTGAGATCCACTTAATCAAACTCAGTAAACAACAAAATACAGCAAAACTTAACGACACAGATAGCTCATTCTGCGTAAAATAGTAATAACATCAACACCTAAAATTCATCATAATTACTTTGATGACTACTACACGTGGATTTTTGAAATAACTTAGGTATGCTTCAAACTACGTGTCAACTACCATCCTTAGTCTCCCCCCGACCATGGCTGCTGAAAAGTAGCCGAAACGCCCAAAAGACCCAAATAAATTGAGTGATATACGCGTAAACTTCTGAAAGTATCATGTAAGGTCATACTAACTCTCTCCCATCTTCCCATATCTTGACTCTCCAATCTCCGGAACACGACGCGTAGATGCTGTTATTGAAATTGTTATAGTGTATTCTGTAAACGGGCATGTGGTGCCCTTGCACTGATCGCACGTAGTTCCTATTGTATTTGAGAGAGCATGTATGGATCATCCCGTCTTCCGTTCCAACCATAAATAGCTCTGGATTCTCTGGGTGAAAGCAGATGCAGCTACCACAACCTGTGACAGAGATCACCCATTGTACAAAATTGAAATAAGCAGAGGTTTATCTTCTTATTTATAATCCATACTTCCACACTTCTATACTTCTATAAATTCGAAAGTAACTCTGTCCGTCTGTCTTTGTGTCTGTGTCTGTATGTTACGCTTTCACGCCTATAAACCACTGAACCGATTTTGATGATATTTTGTACTGAGATAATTCTATCTCTATAATATAGAATATTCAGACATGGGCTATATTTGGTTGCGATAACCGACATCCGACGCTTGAGAAAACCACAGCTTGAGCGTGCGTGGGATGAAGTTCCTTTCATACCGCACATTGCACATTCGAGAGGATGACTCCGAAACAGACTGCCAGACGAGGACGCATTGCTTTGGATTTACAGACGCTAGTACAGCAGACGTAGCACTTTTATTTTATTGCATTCCTTAAGACAGCTATTTTGGCTGGGCATTACTGAGTAGGTATTATTTTGTAATTCAAGTGCAACTCTGCAACTCTCGTTCGCCGTCGTCCACAACGCCTGATAGAAAATTATAGGCAATGTTAGCCACTACACAAGCTATACAATAGGTATTTAATAAGATATGATCACAGGAAAAATCCATAATTATTATTTTTTGTCGTATAAGATGTATAAAAACGAGCCTAAGTACTGATTCATTTACCTACGTTTCTTTTCTATCCATGTCGAGGCGCGCAGTGTCCATCTCCAATTTGACTTGGATAGATTACTTTTGAAGTGGATATATCGCGCATTAATCATAAATCACGCATTAATCACTTGTATTAATACAACTTATACCATATTTCCTAAATCTAAGTCATTTTCTACGAAACAATACGCACTGTTAACAGTCAGCATGGTTCCATCAGGGCCTGCTATAGGCGGCGCGTTGGACGATAGCGTGATGATAGTGGTGGCCTGCAGCTCCCCGGGCATCACGGCCCACTGGACCACGCGACCGTCGCCAGAGATGGAGAAGAACGACGCTTCTCCGTCGATGAGGCGTGGTCCCCAGCGGATCTTTAAAATCGAGTTATAGTGAGGACTATCCAAATCCAAATCAAACTGCTCCTGGTTCGGAGCAGTTCGATTTGGATAAATTAGGTTATAATAAGGTGGGAGCGAAAGGAGACACGGCGGCGTGAGCAGTAAAGTAAGGTGAAAGTAGAGGTCTTAGATTCCTACCTCCCACACGATGTTGCTGTGTTTATCTCTAACTGAATCAGACTTGTACTGATATGACGCTTCCAAAGTCAACTGAGAGTTATACACGCACACGTTCCCGTCGTACAAGCCTGTAACAAGTAACACAATGTACTTACCTACAATAGAACTTATCAATCTTACGATGGCACAGATTAATAAATAGTTACTACGTGCTATGGACCGTTTCCAATGTGCTTGTATGTATGTGTGTATGTATGTAGCGTAGCGAGTATGATGTGCTATAAAACTTCCTACAAATATTCAAAATTGGAATCTATCCTCCATCCATAGCACACATTCATAGCACGCATCTTTCTATGCAAAAACATAGCTTAGTTGAATCTCTTTCCACTAGTGCTATGCTATGTGGAATATGATTGGTGGATATCAAATACATCCATAGCAATGTAGCATACCACGTCTTTGGTGGACAGGCAGCCTAATAGCTTGTATTAGAAGTTGATATATCGATAGTGTATTAGCCAGGATTCATACTCAAGACTGATCGTAAGGCAGACTCCTAAACCACTAAGCTGCCGAAGCTGCGAGGGCTACGTACCATTAAAATACCCGTTCCGCCTCTTTTTCTAGCTCCTAGAGAAGAGTAGTCATGTTGGTACATACCTACACAGAAAAGGTACGGTATCTCGTGGTACACATCGAGGCATATAACAGGAGAGTCGGTGATGACGGCATACTCAGGGTAGGCGGGGTTCTTGATGCTGTACATGCAAAGACATCCGTTCTTCTGTTGGTTTGTGAAGTCCACTGTAAGATAAACATTAGGAGCAAGCTGAAATACTTTGGAACGATGGATTTTTTATAGTTTAGGTAGAGCCTACAACTACTACGTCCTAAGTCCTAGGTGGGTTCCTTAAATAAATGCACAGTTGACAATATACCTCATTATAATTACAGTTGAATGAAGTGTATCCTTAGCCGAATGTACTAGGGATGTAGATATGATAAGCAGGGGCCAAGTGACGCGGCTAATATTTTTTTCATAAGTCTAATTCTTTTTAACTATACTTATCAACTTAGAAATCTCTGTGGGGTTTAGTTTGTAACAACCATACTTTGACGCCTTCGACAAATTCAAAACGATTACAGACCGGAGTCAGTACCTAACCAAATAATTTGTCTGTGCACGTGTAGGGAACTCACTACAATTGAGTTTGACACAGGATAGATGTAATGATTACCTTGCTCGTCAATTGACGAGAAACTTGTTGGTAATATATATATTTTCACCATTGACACTCGAAAAAGGGCCCGTGATTCATCAAAAACAGTGAATAAAACGCTCTTTGTTTCACCGAGTGAATAAAAAAATTTGAATTTGGAACATGCGCGAATGTACGGATTCTAGTGAAACATACAAAGAGGTTGCACACTCTCACTATAAAAACGTACTAAAAGCCACCTAAATGTAATCACTGGCTGGATGGAATGTGGCTGTTTAAATTAAGAAAAAAAAAATGCCGCCATTTTCTGTGTAATTTTCCTTGTTAAAGTTTATGTTTGTCTCATAATCATAAAATGACTTCATCTAGTGATGAAAATGAAACTCATATTCTCGAACGCGAAAAGACTCCTGAGTCTTTTCGCGCTAAAGCGGTAGCTATTACTGATAATTTGCTGCTTCTTTTGTGTAATATCCATAACAAAATGTAATTCATAATCACAGAGTAATCGTTTTCTCGTAGTCAATGGTGAAAAGTTGAGTACCTAACACGTGAAAAAAGAATTCATCTCGGCTCTTGTATCCCTCGATCCACTCAGGTTTCTCTCTAGAACCCCTCGCTACGCTCGGGATTCTACCGGAGAAACCTTCACTCCTCTCGGGATACAACTTGGTGCCTCGAAAAGAATTCACCTTTTTTTCACTTGTTAGGTAATCTACTATTTCACCATTGACACTCGAAAAAGGGCCCGTGATTCATCAAAAACAGTGAATAAAACGCTCTTTGTTTCACCGAGTGAATAAAAAAATTTGAATTTGGAACATGCGCGAATGTACGGATTCTAGTGAAACATACAAAGAGGTTGCACACTCTCACTATTAAAACGTACTAAATGCCACCTAAATAACTGGCTGGATGGAATGTGGCTCAGTTTAAATTAAGAAAAAAAAATGCCGCCATTTTCTGTATAATTTTCCTTGTAAAAGTTTATGTTTGTCTCATAATCATAAAATGACTTCATCTAGTGATGAAAATGAAACTCATATTCTCGAACGCGAAAAGACTCCTGAGTCTTTTCGCGCTAAAGCGGTAGCTATTACTGATACTTTGCTGCTTCTTTTGTGTACTATCCATAACAAAATGTAATTCATAATCACAGAGTAATCGTTTTCTCGTAGTCAATGGTGAAAAGTTGAGTACCTAACACGTGAAAAAAGAATTCATCTCGGCTCTTGTATCCCTCGATCCACTCAGGTTTCTCTCTAGAACCCCTCGCTACGCTCGGGATTCTACCGGAGAAACCTTCACTCCTCTCGGGATACAACTTGGTGCCTCGAAAAGAATTCACCTTTTTTTCACTTGTTGGGTAATCTACTATTTCCTAACTACAAACTCGAGTCAATCGGTCAAATTCGGGACCACTCTATCTCCTGCGTTAATAGCTCTACTACCACTACGGGATATTGGCGAAATTGATGCTAAAAGCACAGAGCCATTCATTAAGAATTTAATGGAATTTATTTTCCGCTCATGATTTATTTTAATTAAGTTGCAAAAAAGCGTTTTAGGATTCGGAGGTCAGACGGTAAAAGGCAAAGATAGAAGAAATATAGAGAGAAAGAGAATCATATTAGGAGAGAAAAGTATATGGAGCAGACCTTGAACCCCAGAGTTTAAGCTTTGGAAGCAAACGGATAACCACTCTAGGTTAATGATGTTTGTATGAAAATTATAAGGAACATAGGTAGAGTCGGGCAGACTTACCTAAGGTGGGGCTCATAAAAGGGTCAATAGTTTTGTTTACGTCCAACAGTTCAACCGACAGGATTCCTCGCGTATAATGGGCACGTAGGTTCTTTATTGAAGTAGGTACCTACGGTTTATTGGCGTGGGAAAACTCGATAGATGCTACTCAGACACCACAGCTAATATTCATGCATAATATTCTACGAGATAGAGACAAGCGGTCCACCTCATGGAAAGTCGTTCACGTGGCCTATGTACATGTGCAACACCAGGGGCATCGTACTCTTGCTGAATTCTTCTGAATATAAACAATTGTGTGGCAAAATAGACTAAACAAGCGATTTACAAAAATTGTAAATCTCGGGACAACTATCTTAGACCTAAAATTTGCTCACAATGTCTTCGATACGCGCAGTACACGTTTCTTGTGTGTCTTTTGAGGATAGCACGGGGTGCTACGGCGGTGGATAAGCTCAAATTCACCAACCATAGATTATTACAAAGCAATCCGCGCGCGCCAAGGCCTATGTGTCCCGACTTCCCGAGGTATATCACGGTTTCTGGGTGAGGCGGGAAAGAAATTTGAATTTCGAATTTGGAACGGGACGCAGAAACTAAATAAATAGGGCTCCAAAGTACAAAATTGGGACGTTGATCGAATCAACTCGTCAAATCTTCATCATCGATCTGACATTGAATCGTTATCAGATCGATGATGAAGATTCCAGAATTTGTAGAAAAGAACTTGTAGGATGAATCCCAGACTATAAATGAAGTGAAGAAGTAAAAGCAGGAAAACGTACCCTGAACTCGATGAAGGCCTTGGATGCGATCGGGACTAACGCAAGGACGATTATGAACTTACTGGACGAACAAATCCTTGGTGAAGTGGGACAACCCTAAGTACATGATAGTTCAACATTTAAAATTGATTGGCCACTCTATTGAGTGTCAAGTGCCATTGAGTTGAGCTATTCACTGACCATTTTATCACCCCTATATGCACACGATGTTCAAGTTTGTTTTCTGTTTTAGGATACTAGAGTCGTTTTGGCCACTAATATTAATTGGAAGACACTTATTTAGTACGATAATGTTTTATGGGTTACCCACTTCGGATACCATCATCTTTTATCGTGTCGTTTCCATATAGTGCGATTAAATTATGACATTACCAACGCGGTATCATAAAAAATGAAAGGAATCATTATGGGACACCAAAAACTACTTCTACGATCAGCCACCTTAGGTTGAACCATGCGACCACACCTGTTCACTTGGCCAAGCTTCGGATTACGGATAACTCGATCTGTGAGTGTGGTTCGGAAGACGCTATATCATCTTTTTTTTACTTGTCAGATTTTGCAGCATTCTTTGTTTGACATACTACCCTCACATATCCCTCGTCCTATCTGTATGAAATATCTCCTCTCCCTAGCCTTTATACCTTTTGTGAAAATGTTGGACGGATTTATATCATCTAATCAATTGAAATTTTAAATTTTGGATTGGATTTTTCCTCTTTTGTACCTATATACTGTATACTATATGCCCTTTATGTGTTTAACAGTATATCCCTTTTTTACAATTAAGTACTTATTTTATTTATTTATGTATTTATTCGTGCTGTTTCTGTTTGTTTAGATCCCACTGCTGGGATCATTGCAGGAATCATCGATCACATTCTTCAGTAACGATCAAACTCCTTTGTTTAATCCTCTAACCACGGACACTAGACGGAAGTCTGGGAGATTGTCTGGGTCCAAAAAATCAAAAATTGAATTCAATTCTAGGGACACCAATACTATTAACTACCTAATCACAAAAAAGAATCCGCACTAACATGAGCCGTACGCAACAGCGAAAAGGTCCTGGTAATGCGTGTTCCACTGTACGTCGCAGACGGCGTGTTTGGCCATGGGGTCAAATTGGAACTTCCACAGCGGCAGCAGAGACCCCATGCCTTCGCGGAACTCGTCCGAGGGGTCGTCCCAGTAACGGTAGTCTTGTGCTGCAATTAAAATGAAATGTACAGATGGGACATTTTACTGAAAGAAGACTTTATTTTAATTTTAAAAACCATTTGGACTGTATTCATATATTTCTAAGTAATAAATATTTTGTCTCTGTACTAGCAGACCCGGCAGACATCGCCCTGCCCGGACAAGCAGCGCCCATACCGACAGAAGTGCTACTTAGCGGATCTAATTGTAATTTCAAATCATCTAGGAACCCATTGAAATATATTTACATCAAAAAGGTCTAGTCGACGTAAAGGAGGAGTTAGGTTTCAAACACATGTTGTATAGAAGAATGATATTATACAGGCTGGAAGATTTGAACCTTATCTGGAGGGAAAAAACTTTAAATAATGGAGATATCGAATTACTCTCAAAGGTATTTTAGTCGGTTCAATTACCGGGTGTAGCAAGCGAATTTTTTTTTTTTGAAAATAAAGTTTATTTAAAAAAATAAAGGTATGTTTCCTTTTAAGGAAATTCCCTATGTCCAGTATTTAAAGTACTTCCCTATCTCAAGTATATAAGTATATAAAAAGATAAATTACCGATGTCATCATAGACGTTCTGGTTGACGAGCCTCTCAAGGATGGACCATGCCTCTCTGATCCGCTGTGCCAGCTTTTCGTCGTGGATTTGTTGAGGCGTTTTCGCATGCTTCGCTTCTTTTTTCTTCATCTGTAGATGGAAAGGATTAGTAAGAATGGATGAATTCAAAAGATAAGTATCAATTTTAAAATGCTTCCCAATGTTGCATAATAACATCAAGAATATTTATATTATATCCACTCACTAGAGGGATAATAAATACATAGGTATTATGTTCAAAATCATTTCTATCAAGTCAAGTGTAGCATAGGCGGAATTCGCGTCATACTGACGTGACGGGACAACTACATGCTAAACGATCGATGAGGTTTTGGCGCAGGCTTTCCTCTCAGATAGTCAGACGGCAGCAGCTCTCGTAAAAGCCAATAAACCATTCAAAAATAATAAGCAGGCTTTGAAGCGTAAATCACTGAGAGGGTATGTAATGAATTATTAAATTCAAAAGGTCTGTGGGTCTAAAAAGGCCACATTCAAGGATTCCGTTAAAAACGAGTAACTTTATGAATTTCCAGTAGATTTCAATAGATTCCTGTAAAATTCCTTACTATATTTCATTTACTAAGATTCTAATTTCGTGTAAATATTGCTACAAGACAAAATATTATTCTAAGTCGATTCCAATAAAGTGGCCTTTTTAGACTTAGGTCGTATCATGTATAGCACGCGTGGAGTAGTAAATAAAATATATGTATTTAGAAGAGATAATTTTCTAATACAGTTATCAAAAACAGTTATCATATCAACGCTAACGAATATTTGCCAGTACTTGATAAATATGTTTACATTACACATCTGCGTGTAAGTGGAATGTACCAAATTTGTTTCACGATATGCCTTATCATAGGTCGCCATCAATAATTCATCACCTTCTCTTTTACCTATCGTACTAGTACTATACGGGGTGGGACCTAACCCCTGCATTTGAGACCTGAGAAGGAGTGAATGGATGCAGTACCTATGTTGGTTACTCAATCACGCCGGAACTGCTGCATGACTGAAATCTAGTAATAGTATTGGCACAGAGATAGATTGCGGTAGAGCCATAGTTTTCCCACGCTGAACGGTGTGAAGTATTTTCACTAAAATATCGACTTCGATGCTGTAATTATGCTAGATTAAGCTGTATTTCTTTCTGCTGTAGGTATATATAAAGTAACCGAATCTATTTTATTATTTAGGCCGAAATAATAACAAATAAATCGCGATAGAATCAGAATAAAAAGACAATGAATCGAAAACCTAACACATGAGTCTTTGGCACCAAGTCACAAAAACTTAAGTTTTCCTATGAGTTGGATTTTCCTATGATACTAAAGAATTAAATAGAGTGAAATTTAATTATATCTAGTTTCGTACATAGATCGTAAGTAATGAAATACAGTGAAACAAAATAATTCATACTCTTTTAGGCTTTTCATCTTCCTTCTCTTTCATTTTCTTAGCGTAATCTTCTGTGTAGTAGTCGAATATGATGCACTGTAGCGCCGTGGAACCGTAGTTTGCTCTCGGCGGCGGGATGGTTTGGGTATCAACCGACTGTACAACATAAGGACTTATTACTAATCTCCATTGACACGCTATTCGTGTACAAGCGTGCGTAGCGAATGCGCATCTACGTCTCATACGTCATTGTAAAATACTGAAGTGTAAACAACCAAGTGCTCCAAGGTGCAAACGTGAGTATGGCTTCAATATTTGGAAATAGAAGTGATTTAGAAAATGGAAGTGTTTTAAAAGTAAATTAGTTTTTTTTAAAATTTTTTTATATCATCTATGTGTTCTAATTTTAAGTTTAAAAATTATAAATATAAAGTTTTTACGTGCAGTGTGAACAGTAAAATAATTATAATTAATTTAGACTATATCGTATATTAATACGTGAGAGTGAGAAAGTGTTTAACTAAACTACAAAAGTATTTTAATTATTTAAAAACGTAATTTACATAATTATTGTATACCTATTTCTATATTGAAACAAAAATATATTGAAAACGTAGAAGCTAATAAACTACAAGGTATGTTTGATTGATAAAATTAATTACTTTTTTCTATACATACGTCGCGGGACACGTTAAAAATAAAGTTACATATTAGTTACATATAAATGGTTACATAATATTGTACTTAATACACAGAGATACTAAGGACAATATGTTACACAGAGGTAAGTTAAATGATAAATTTAGTTTTTATAGGAAAGAATTAAGTTCCGTATAAATTTTAGCTTTTAGTCATGGTGATTTTGATATTATTCTTAATCCTTATACCCTAGAAGAGCACAGGTAGTGGTTAATAGTATATTAACTAGTATTTGTGAAGTATAAAATATTTTGCTATATATCTCTATATTTAAACAGTAAATTGTATACGATTGTTGAGAAAAATCATGAAAATAACCTTTGTGTAACACATTGTATTTTAATAATTTAATACGTAGTTTGTAGAAAATACTCGTATCATGCTGCAACCACGTAGTGCTAGACCTAAACATAAACAGCGTTAATGTACAGCGAGCATTCACTTATAATTAACATGCCTAAAGGCACTATGTACAAGAATTTTCAGCAGAAATTTATTTTGACTTTTGTTTATCTAAGCGCGCTGGCAACTTCAGTTTAGTATACTTTTAATATTCTATTAAATAAATAAGTTTAGATAGAATAATGCAAATAACAATGTATCCTAGCTTAGCAGATCAGAACTTGGTTTTTACTAACTGTCTTGCAGGTCTAAAATGGCCACATTGAGTGATTCCGCTAAAAACGAATAACTTAATGAATTTCCAGATCTCAATAATTCCTATAAAATTCGTCAAATGGTCACTCAAATGAGCAGAATCACAACAAGCAGATTTTTATTTCGTGCAAATAACGTCGCATGACAAAAAATTATCCTAATACGATTCCAATAAAGTGGCCTTTTTAGACCTGTAGCTCATTAACACCACTGGTAAGTACCTAAATCGTTTTATAAATGTCTTCAATTTTCTCGAAATGTGAAAGGTTGTGTGGTAGATACTTTATCTATGATAAAAAAAAATAACCAACCTACAAATGTAATTACAAATAGGTAAAGTATACTGCATTAACTCCATAGCAAACACTGAACACAGGAGCATTTGTGAATTGTAAGAACTCATGTAAACTTCGTAGTTTGGTAATTTGTTTGCTAACATCAGACTAAATGCAAATATTTACAGTGAATTCACTGTAAATTACAGTGAATTCAAATCAATACGTATTTATAACATATATACTGTATTTTTATATCTTATAGCGATTACTCCATGTCCGAATAGCGGTCCTATTTACTAGCCAATAGCGCTTTCTCAAATATATATGTGATAATGATATTCTCAAAAGAATGCTAGACATTTGCAGACTGTTTGCTATTGCAAGATTTAAAAATACAGATAGAGTATGGCAGAATATATATGTAGAGTAGATGTTAGATCGCGATGGATGCAAAAATTACCTAAATGGATTATGCGGTTTTTTTAGAAAGGTCTTAGTTAAAATTTTACGTTTGTTTGATTGCAATCGGTTGAATAGAACCGGAGATTAGAGATTCAAGCGGGCGTAGCCGCGGGTGTTCATGAGTTAAAGTTCATGAGAGATAAAGTTCAGTTATAATTACCTACTATTATAGTACAAAACTGGCTATTTCCTATACCTATTTATTCCTAGTTCATCGTGATAACGATTTGGGACAAGATGATAATCCTCGAGAGCAAATAAACCATGGTAATTATCCTGTTAATCATTAAAATAGTAATTTAAATGAGCATATTATCTCCATCGATTCGATCGAGTGAGGATCAGCCTGATAAGGGAAAGCTGTTGTGGTGTGGTTGAAGATTTGCGAGGTTTTTTTTTATCTCTTATAATTTTATTCCGTATTAACTACGACTATTATCCTGACCAAAATAGAAGATGGAAACTGACTCGTCTCGGATAGTTGTATGTCAGGGCAGCGCGTTCACAGAAGTTGAACTGGTTTGCTAGTTTCTTCACTTTCGGCTTTATGTCCAGGACACTAAGTGCTGCATCAATTGCCGACGCTGGCTCCTCTGTATAAAAACAATCGATAATATTACTTATTACAATACGATTGTGTTAGTTTATATGATAACTGTTAAATACTTCAGATTTACGTTCAGGCCCCTTTTTTTTGAGTGACGAATTTTTCGTAACTACGCGCGCTCATAATAGTATGACACATTTGAGTTGGTTAGTTTTCCGCCAGTTCTAGGTATTCTTCATATTTACCAATTTATATTTACCGTCTTCTCACGTTACGAGTGTGTTTGAAACTCTATGTCATTCAAATAATGCCCCAGCAGTGTCTGTGAATCCTTTGCAAGTTTACAGAAGACACGTATGTAAACTTCTGTCTTGTACTGTTTGACATATTTTTTCTAAAGTAAATTCAGGTTTAGATCGATCATTTTGTTGCTATAGTTTTCAATATTTAATTATTTACTTATTTGTAAACTTACGGTCTTCGTCTCCCCCTTCATCTTCAACAGCTTCAGCGCCAGCTTCTTCACCTCCTTCTCCTTCAGCTGGAGGAGGCTCCGCCTCTTTTTCTTGTTCTGCTTCTGGGGCAGCCTTCTCTTCATCAGGCGCTACATCCTCTGGAATAAATATATCGATAAGTTTGAAAGACAACTATAACAACATCTCACTCTCCACCTAACTACCTGATCCCTTCACCTTGCAGATATTTCAACTATATTTATCACCTTTTGCCCATGTTCCAAACCAATACGTAGGTCAAAAGGCGGTGTATGTGTGTGTGTGTGTGTGTGTGTGTAAAGACTGACTATTACTGTACAGTACGCACATTCAATTAAAGAAGTTGAAAGGTAGTAGTTTCAAATCGTTTCATTTAATTTTAATAAGATTATGGCCATATTACCTTCTGCTGCAGGGGTATCATCAGCAGGAGGGGGAGCTTCTTTTTCCTCTTCTTCTTCTTCCTCGGCAGAGGCCTTCTTCACTTTTGCCCGTTTTGGCCCCGCATCGTCAAATCCAACCATGCCTGTAAACACATTGTATAAATATTATAAAAGGTTTGTGTATGAACAATAAAGAAAATAAGAAAATCCCTATTTAAACCTTCACAGGAAACTCCAGGCCGTTACTGAATAAATTATTTTGCTATTTATCTTATCCTACATTTTCAGTTGACACATGCTACAAAATTCTAACTAACGAATTCTTATTTACAACTTACCATAACCAGCACTTATTTGAGCTTTGGCTTCTTCTGAATCTTTACGTATAGCAGTACCCGCAATAATTAACAGAGGGTATGCCTTACCAAACGTTGGCTTTGGTTTCACCAAGAATTTATGCCGACCATAATGGTAAGCTACTTCATCAGCCACCCATTGGGGATTGATTGTAGTTAGAATACGTCCAACCTCCTCGACCAAGTCCTGCAAAAATAGAATTTTGTAGAGTTTATACTTTTCTTAGGGTGCTTACATAGAGAAACAGGTTACCGGCCTGTTTCTACACCGAGTTTTTTTTGAATATAAAAAAGAGCTTTTCTGCTCTTCTGTAAAATTGAAAAGCACAGATTCGCAACTTTGCCATTGAGGCGAAGACATGTTCAAACTCAAATTAATGTAAATACCAATTTATGTCACGCATATAAACAATAACATACTAACGCTATGGTGTACATTTAAGAATATCTTATCTTATCTTTTCACAGTAATAATTCCCTACATACTCTTGAAATATTAAAACAATCGCATTAATATCTTACAGCATCCGGCACATCCTCTTGTTCCTCAGGCTTTATCAACTGTCGTGGTTTGAGCCAATCCAAAGCATCATCTTCAGCGAGATTCGCACGTGACTTTTGCGCCTCTTTCTGTTAAAGTTTAAAATGTTCATGAGTTTAAACAATTCACACCCGACACAATATATATTGGTTTCACAGCATTACGCACATCAAAGCACTGCAATGGATTGTTCAAGTGCACAGTTTCTTCAGGGATGTTGAGAGCGCGTTTGATCATAGCCTTCAACATTTTGTTTAAAATAGTTTGGCTTACAGAAACAAAGAAATACGAAAGCACGCAAGCGTTGTCTGACAGCAAATGAAACACTGCTTAGTTTCCTAAACGTTGGAGAACTCGGAGCCGATTTACGAGGAAATATTCTGGCGACATTTGCATATTGTTTGATAGGTCTTTACGGGGTACGATCATGTAATTCGACTATAAATAATTCTAGCCACTTTTAGTTAAGCGAAGCAAGCGTAAACAAACGATTAAACCATTGCGTGCCCGAAGCATGCTGGATTGTATCTTTATTCATGATAATTTGTGTTAGGGCCTGGGTTTTATTGGTCACTGAAAGTTTTACATTGATTGTACTTACGTCAGAATTATCTTCCGAATCGGAAGACATGTGTATAATGTATTGTGATCTAATTTACTAAGTCTTCACCTAAATTTCGTCTGCAGTATACGAAAGAAATTTTACAACTGCAACGCCTCTCGTTAATGCAAATAGTTCACACCAAGGTATCATGAAAACTTAGAACGGCGAATAAACTGCATTGGTAATCGTAGTAGCTAATATACCTACCTAAGTAATAACTAACCAAAAGGCTTACGAAGTTTCGGTGCTTTTCAATATATGATACGGGAATAACAAATGATTTTATTGATATAAGTATTTGACTTAAAACTAAATTTCATTATTCTTAAAAATAGTTCGAAATCATAACGAAGTTCTAAAAAAGTTACCACGCTAGAGGAAATTAATAACTTGACGATCAGCGCAGTAAAGACTAATATTTCATTTTGTCATGTTAACACACGAAACCCTATGCCATAAATCCCCACATTTCGGTAGTAAGAGTAGATTTATTTATTTATTCAATTTTATGCATTAGCTTGTGCTATTTTAGTTTCGATATAAATATATTTGTACGTATGTTCAGAATATAAATAAGTATATTATGAAGCACAGAAACACGCAATCGCCATAATTTTCGGTCATTACGATTTAAGAGCTAATTCTGAAGCTATAAACTCAATTATTTAACACGCTCATAAAGCGTTTTTACAACTACAAGCTTATTTAGATTTGAATTTTATTTTAATGTCTCATAAAGAGCAATGATATTATGATAAATTATGCCTGAATTGATAAAAACTGCAGAAGCATAATTGAAACAGTTTATTTTGGTTATGCACTTGAATACTTTAAGACGTAGGTATGTATACTCATTTAAAGACTCAATAATATTGTTATACAAATAAAAACTTTACGATAAAGATACATCTACAGGGTATGATGTATACAGTAACGGCCTTTAAACTTAGCTGGAAGAAGAGTAGAGTCCAGCTAAGATCAACTTGCTTCTGTTTTGTAGTGTTCTCATCGCACGGCGAGAAATCTTTTTACAATAGTGTTGTTACCGTTATAACTATAGTTATAACATTAAGAATAAGCATTGACATTCAACGTGGTCATGCTGCCAGCCTTCTGGGAACGTTACCGGTCGGTGATGATGCGGAGGCAATTCATGACTGATTACATTATGTATGAAAATAGTTCATTTATGCATTTTAGCTTATTTTAGTAATAATGGTTTCTAGTTTTAAATTTCAGTTAGTATTATTTATATTTAATTGTACCTACATTACAATAAGTTTTAGTTTAATGGTTTATAAACAAACCGTTTTAACAACTCTATACCTAAAGGTATCAATACTGTTAGTTCGATATACGGTAGAGAATACTCTACAAAATTGAAGTAAATCACACTAGGACGAACTCTCGCGTTTCTTCTCAATGACAACGTGCTGAATCCAAATCCTGGTATTCTCAAACAAATAAATGTTGTAGTTTTTTCGTGACGTTTTTATTTAAACAGAAATTAGGTAACTGCCGTAATCAGACTTGTTATCTATACTAATATTATAAAGAGGCAAAGTTTGTGAGTTTGTTAGGTTGTAGGGGGTAGGTACTCTCTGAATTTACTGAACCAATTTTGGTGAAATTTGGTGCAGAGAGACAAGAGCTTGGGACCCTTTCCCAGGCTCTTGTCTCTCTGTTCCAAATTTCATACTCTCTGTATCGAATATCTTTAGGTACATGACGGAGCCATGAGCAATAGCTAGTACTAGTTATTACAAAATAATAAGTATATTATTTTATTTCAGGTACCTAAGTATATTTGCATGTTCTTGAATCTATTCAGTTTTCATCACCATGTAACTTATTTCAAAGATCTATCAATAATAAATTTAATTAGAATATATCCATTTATATCAAAGGTCCGCTCATGCTGTCGGTACAAAGTTTGTAATTTACTTCCCAAGCTGGGCGTGTCACCAAATTCTAATTAGTCCCCGTGTCTGGTATTAGCTAGTACTGGAAAGTTGGCTCACGAAAGCCTGTGCGACAATGTCGCGCGTACATTAGTAGCCACGGTTCCCTATCGCATAACTCACATTTACCTTTAGGCTAGGATTGGCTACAGTCATAATAGCGGAAATATTTTTTTAATAGAAGATAATTTCCGTTTTGGTGAGTTTTAGTTTTATTTTGTATTTTAATTGATAAGTTCTAATCAATTTTGTTTCTGTATTTTTTGTGTCAATTTTGTCTGTATTTTTTTTTAACTATTCTGATTAAATCTGCTTGCGTATTATTAGTCGGACCAAGGAGGTAAAATTGGATTATAATGTTCCCATAGTTATTGACCCTTATTTTTATATGCTATCCTGTTAAAATGAAATACATATAACAGAAAATATGACCAACACATATTGGAACATGTACAGGATTGATACTTTCGAACCAGTAAAAAACCTTTAATTTCGGAATTAACTTTGAAATTATAAATAAAGAAATAAATTTTTAAAATTAAATTTTTATTTCTACGCTTTAACATAGTACTTAGGTATGCACGATAGAAATTTCAGCAAAAATGTAATTACATATTTTTTTTTTTTTTGTTTTTTTTTTTTACAATGATTATTTTTTTATTAACTGCTTAGCAATATGTTTAGTCATAATTCAATGTCAAATTTACAATACATTAACAAAATAAATATGTCACCTTAATACTAAATAAAATAGGTCAGTCAAATAACCCGCCCCTGATCGCGCCCGGTGCAAAGGTGCCCATCACACTTGCCGCATTTCCACGTTGGATTGCGACGGCCATCCTCTGCACCAGGAACGACCCGGAGCGAGAGTCACCCGTGGCCTCTATGAGCCTTTGCCCAATCGCCCTTATAAGGCTTTTGGCCTCTTTGCCCCAGCTCCCCAAAGTCTCCACCGCCACTGGCACAAAGTGATACAACGGCTCCAGCTCGGCGTACTTGAGCCTCTTCCTCAAACCGGCATCATCGGCGGCGGCCGACGGAGAGTGGATGGTGCGACTAAGGTGGCTGGCGGCTACAGTGCTGACACAAGTTGCATCCCACAGCAGGCACTTGCCGTTCTTCCAGGGCACCAAAGTCAGCCCGTCCGGTCTCTTACCATCCGACCTGCTCAGACCCGGAGGCTCAAGCACGCAGGGTACGTTCGCCGACACAAGGGCTCTGCGGATAATTTCGTTCAGAGCGTGGTGTCGCGGAAACCTTCCATTGCACCGCCGACAACTCAAAGCATGATGGCCATCCGCTTCCACCATGGAACCGCAGGTGCATATGTGGGGTTCACACACCTTACAGCCCAGGCGGAGAGCCACCGCCACCCGCAGAGAGTCGTCGTCGAGCAGGGTACCCACGTGAGGCGAAGGTAACGCCTGTAACCACGCTCCGGATTCCGGCTGTGACACAGCCCGCAGCCTAGCCTTATCGGCCCCCGTAGCTCCCTCCAATAGTTGAGCTTGGAGTCGCCTCACCCCCACCTCATCCCACGCCCGCTGAAGATGCCTCAGTTCGGGTATCGATACACCCCCATTGAGGGCCGACCATGCCGATACAGCATCCGACACAAAGGGCACGTTCCCCCCGTCACCGTTAGGGTTTAATAAAATAGTGATGAGGTTACTAACCCCCTGCGCAGACGCCAGAAAGGCCGGGAGGCCCACATCACGCACACAGCGTATTCCCAGACCACCACTTCGGATTGGCAGGGTCGCCTGACTCCACTGATTCCCATCTAGGGAGACGTTGAGGACCGACTCTATCACCGACTTCAGGGCATCGTCGAAGGAGGAGACCTCCTCAGGACAGAGCCAAGGTGGGGTAGTCCGCAATAAGTACGCGATCTTCGGGAGGGCGAAGCACATGCGTAACAAGACAATCGCAACGTGCGCGGAAAGTCCTTTCAGTCGTTCGTGAGCGGCAAGAAGAAGCTGCTTTCGAGCAGTGATGGCATTAGGAACTGCAGAGAGAAAAATTGGTGAGCCCAACAGGTTGAAGTCCGAAGGAGAAAGCTCCTTGAGGCCAGGTAGAATGGTACTTAACTGACGAAAGTATGTTCGAGACTCAGTGCCACAGGAAAAAAACTCACACTTCGAGGGATTCACCTCCAGACCCAGGTCTACTACATAAATAAAAGTATTACATAAATAAACATCCTATTATGCCTTTTGATACATATTTTCATTTTTTACTAGCTGACCCCGCGAACTTTGTACCGCCTAACACTCGATTCTTTTTTTTTGTAATTCTTCTCTCCGTAAGAACCATCCTCGTGCTTTAAGTCATACCGTGAAATACTCTATTGAACTATTAGCTGAGGAGTTCTGGTTGTTGACAGCGTTGACACACGTTTTAAGTGACGTAGGAGCATCTAGGTACTGGTTGTCTTTTTAAGAACTAAGTATGTTAGGAGTTATTTTTTAAAAATGGTCGGTGAGCTGGACAAATAGCTGATCTAATCTGAGAACCTACTTGTAAACTAGACCGGAATTAATACTAGCTCATTATTTATAGGCACCTAAAAGCAATAATAAAATTAGAAAACCAAACGTCAAGTCATTATTTGTCGGCTAATGTTAGCACGATTCAGTTACCTTTCTTCGTATAAAAACTAGTTGACATTTTTATTACGAAATAAATAATGGTCGTTTACAGAACAGCTCATAACCATTTGATTAAGCCGTTTCATGACTTTAATTTGTGAGGAGTGACGTAACTAAAACTAACTGTTTAGATTTAAATAAAAACAATTTGCTTACAATTTTCATTTCGATGAAATGGAGACAGATGTCTACAGCCTTTCGACTGACAATGTTTCTTTTTTCAGATTACACACTTCCCATAATGTACAACTAGGCTAAGTTGACTGCATTTCACAATGTCTTATTCACGAAAAGTACATCCGAAAATGTCTGATTCCCAATATGAAAACTCTCCCTGAATGTAAGACCTTTTCGTGTGATAACAAAAAGATAATAGCCACTCATAACACGTAAACAGATGCATCTGCAGATGTCATCTGCGGACGCGTCAATATTCAAGGTGGGCTCCCTTAAAACAAACGTGATTTATTGCCATTTTTTTTTGCAATGCAACTTAGCTAGCCTAAACGGAATGATACGACATATTGGTTAAGTGGACTTTTCGGGAAAAAATGTTTTTTGGGAAGTGCTCAAACTGGGAAGTGATTGTATGGGCCAATAGTCATTTTGGGAATACATATTTCGGGAAAGTGTACATTATGGGAAGTGTATAAATTGAAAAGGAGACATTGTCAGCCGAAAGGGTCTACAGTGCCTCGAGCACGAAAAATATTCGTATTCGTAACGTAAACGCCTATTAAGTACATATTAAGCCTGTATTGTTATTAGGGTATTTAGCTCTATTGATACAAGAATTGCCAATTGTAATCTAATTAGATAAAAGTGTTCAATTTCCAATCCTTGTATCAATAAAGCTGCTCTAAAAGAGATCAAACTCATCTGAAAGCACGAACAGCGAATAATCAACTAAAGGTTGATTTACATCAGACGAGCGAATGCTCAATCTATCCCTTTTACGTCAAATACTGTTAGTGTAAACAGTGACAGAACATTCCTTCGTTGTTCTTTCTAATATAAACGCTGAAAAATTGGTTTCGTTTACACTATAATATATGGGGGAGGCCTATGTCCAGCAGTGGACTGCAGTAGGCTAATTGATTGATTGACACTATAATATTAAGAAAGAATACTCTTGTTCTAAACTCTAGCTCTATGTTCGTTTGGTCTAACTCCACCTTAAGTCGGCAGGTAGTTACGTATGACATCTATTTCCGTCGTAAACCGACGCGAAGTCGTCAAATTCTATTACTGTTATTACCATATCCAAATTCGAACTCATAATTTAATTTCGTCGAGAAACCGAAACAAAAATAATTTAAACAGTTACGCGCATAAAGTTTTATTGTTTGTATTTCCGCCATAAGCTATCGCGTGATGGATGGCAAATGATGATGTTCGATCGATGAGACAGTATTGCTGATAATCGTTATCGTGATAACAAACAGTTTTAATAATGATCGGAATAAATTATTAATTGGGTGAAGACGTCAGTGGCGTGTTTGCTGTGCGACTATTATGTCGTGTAGTTCAATCAGGGAAGTGGTATTGGAATAAAGAATATTTCATTCGCTTTTGATTATTTCTGGACACAGGTGAGAAGATTTTCAAATTTTAAATAATTCCGCATTTTTAGTCACTAAACATATTGCAGCCTTTCAACAACGTTCCATTTTGAATTATATAGTTTGATTTTCATCAAAAATGTCCTTATGTATTTTAATAGGATTATAATTTGAAATATTGAAATATTAGGATAATAATAAGTAGTTTGCAGTTTGTAGAGTTGTATTTGATTTCCCGAATCTGACACTTTGATGCTGTGTGCTAATTGTAGGTACGTATTTATCTTAGTAAATACTGTGGAATAGGCACAATATGGAAATCATGACAGAACATTATTTGATTCGTAGATAAGTGAATTTTCTCTAAGCTACAATTCCAAGCATTACCCATAGCGTTCACAGCAACTTTGGAATTACTTCACGATCAAAGCGAAGCTTAGGAAACGACTGGGACACAATTAAGCGTGCGTGGACATACACAATATGAATATTGTTACACAAATATCTATTGAAGATATACATAAAGTGAATAAGTGATGATGTGTGCTTCACAACACAACATGTATAATGGACTGCCAGGGTCATAATCTTAGAACTAAATGTTATGTCGAAGAGGCTACCACGAAGTATAAACTAAGACACGTTGTTTTGGATTGTCATATGACATGAATCAGTGGTGTTTGAACTTAAGACAACGTTTTTTGACATTTTGTAGAGGCCTTTATCAATTTTCATTTCGTACATTCGGCGAGATAAGGCAAAAAAATATTTGAAATGACTTTTGTGAACTATACTGTGAGGAGTGAGATAAGAATATTGCTATACATACTATAGACATCCTTTGGTTTAACTAAGGGAACTGTAGGTACTCCTACGTGGTTGAATGAATGGAATGAGATTTTTTAAAGAGGGGAAGAAGGTAGTGGAGGTACTTCTATCTTGCTTTATTGTACAGTCAAACGCCTCTGTTTATACTTCGTTGTTAACACTTCGATATAGTTCACAATTTCAAGTTCCTTCATCGAGCGGACGGACACAAACGACGCCAAATACTGGCTGAGACAGACACAAACACATAAGGTTATATTTACAAGGGTTGTTGCACACGCATGCTGAGTCCTAAGGACTGTTACTCACTCTCAACCTCTTAAGTAGTAGCATTCCTAGAGATTTCTCCTTGGACTTACTTCGCCAGAGTTCTGGCAGTTGCTGTTTCGCCCCTTTCGGGCTCGGTGCCTGTCAGCAGTGAAACTTTTAAAATTGTTACAAACTTATGTTTTGGATAGTATTGTTTTGTATTAATACGTATACTTGCGTTTTGTTTTTGAACGTTACGTATGGTTACGTAAACTTTGCGTTAGTTATATTTTGCCTGTTTTGTATTTGTATTTCGTTAATTAACATGTTGGTCGAATACTTACTGATATTTCTGTGAAATAAATCATGTACAACTGAAATACAAAAATCAGTCACTTTGTACGCTATATTGCAATAATCCTATGGATGTCTGTGTTTGTTAGTAGGCTGTATGTAATCTTACCTCCAACCTATCCGCCGAGTCAAAGGGCACGAAAGAGTGTTTAAATAAATAGTGTCTCAAAGCTATTGCCGAGAGAGAGCTATATCAGCAAAGTACACACCAGTAAATTTAAAACACCATTCATGCTGATTCTACCCTTATAAGGTGAGTAATCCCTCTTCCTTTTTTATAATGAGTGCACGAAATAATTGATCACCGCCTTCTCTGATCCGTTAATCGTCATAGCTCTTTCATTACTGTCAGGACAGGTCGTTTTTTTAGGAGCTTTTTTACTCAGAGTATGTAGTTTCTGCCCATTATCGATCAAGGTTACGTAATTATTGGAAGATTCTAAATCTATATTTCCCGTCTTGGAATAAATTGGCAGATCTGAACGCGATCTGAATCTGAGTTATTTCAACGCAATTCAAAGCTAGTTCCTGTTTGTTGCCAGTCTCGGTTAGGGCTTTATCGAACGGAGGTTTATAACAGATAGTGCACAAATACAAGCAAATTCCTGAACGAGATTCTTTCAATGGATTCGATTTATGCGTTTTACAGGGTTAGTCTTTAGGAGAGTTTCATTATACGTAAATAGGTATAAATATTATCAGATATTTGAACAAAATAACAACAGCAAGTGCACACAATTTATTTGTATAAGGGGAATTAAAATATTACTTCTGTTAGATATTTTTTATTATAAGCGTCAGAACGAAAAATTTTAATATCACGCATTAGGTTACATATTACCTAAGTACTCCAAAATAGCGATTTACTATGAGGCTGAAATTGGCAGCCAAAATCGGCAGCCAAAATTGGCAATCAAATTGTAGCAGCCAAAACCAAAGCATTAAGCGCCTTCACTGCGTTAAGCGGGTTCACGCTATCGAAATTATACTGGCGCCGGGTGCGGACATCTCCGCACCCGGCGCCAGTATAATTTCGATAGCGTCGGTGCTGTACAGTCGATAACTATGGATCTTTTATCGATATATTACTTAGCCAAAAGACGACGACGTGAACAAAGGCGTCAGCCAATCAGCCCATATGTCACGTCTAGACAGTTGTGTGGAGAATTTGTAACCAAGTTTTCGTTTTTAAGAGAAAGTAGGCAAAATTTTCAAATAGTTATTTTAAAATGTCACCGTCTAATTTCACGAACTGTTTTCGAAACTTGAAAGTTGGTGGAACGACGAGGAAGAAGGGGAAACAATTTAAAACGTAGTTCATATTATATCTGTCCTCAGATGAATCGAGTTTGAGTTGAGCGTCATTCTAGAATACGGGCCTTAGTTTATTGCAACGACTATATAAGTACGTCGCGTGCGACACGGATAACGTGGCGGCGCTCAATGATTTTGTAGAAACAGACCCGCTCGCGTGCTCCGTCGCGCGGACACACGGCGCGTGCGACAGGTATCCGCCTTACGCAGCGCTGTTCTTGAAATAACATGAAACAAGCACGCGAAGCGGACGCCCGCGCCGTGCGCCCGCTAAACGCAGCGAAGGCGCTAAATTAACTGATTTATAGTATTTCCTACTATCGCGCAACGATAGAAACTTCTGTAAATTGCCTGACCATGCGAATCTGTGTTTGGCTGCTACAATTTCGTTGCCAATTCTGGCTGCTACAATTTGGTAGCCAAGATTGGCTGTTACAATATTGGCTGCTAATTTCAGCCTGATTAAATTAATCAGGTTGAAATTAGCAGCCTACTTGTAATGTTGTCTAATAAGTCGAATGTGTTTTAGGCTCCCTTCTCGACGGTTGGTGACTGAAGGTTAAACTGCACTACAGTAACTCTCATCACAGCACTCGGCCCACTACGGCTGTTATGAGATGATTTCTGATATGCCCAACATTCTCTTTAGGTAAGTAAGGACAAAGTGATTGATTTTTGCTCTTAGATTTTAAATTAAGTGGTAATTTTGGTGTTAAGTCCCATTGGATATGGAGTCTATTACTGTATTTTCCAATGAAGTTGACTTTAATGGTCGTGTGAAGATTTGTGATTTCTTCAGTAAAGTATTTCGTTTACTGTTTTCTACTCAGCATTATTTTGAGCAGTTCGCATTTACAAATTATTTTTAAAGTTACCTACTAAACGTTACTAAACTGTAAACATAAGGTGTTCCCATGTTTTAATATCAGTTAGTTTATGTCTAGTTATCTCACAATGTCTGATAAACATGTGTACTTTTGTGGTATCCTGAAGAAGAGTATATTTTTTGTTATAAAGGTACCAGTTCTGTAAAACAGAGTACTTATTACAAAGAATGTCCCATAAATGAATGCTTATAAATTGATAATGTATTGTTTGTTTGTTTGACTTTGTGTGCATTGTGTGTTCTTGAATAAATTATTTTTTCTTTCTTTCTTTCTTCTTCTAAAGATAACGAGGCATTTAAATTAGTTGCTCTCTAGAAAGTGGTTGGAAATAGTGCTTTGAAAAATAATATGCAGTAGTTTCAGTAAATTTAACAAGATCAGAATTCTTGTCATTCTACATAAACTAATCTAAACTAACATTTGGTATGTAAATCAGTGTTGAACAGGAGTTATGTAAAGTGAAATGTAGGTATCTAAGGTGTCCACACAATGAAGATACTGTTTGATCGATGTTGCTAGTTCACTAGTCTACGTAATAAATATAGGTATACTTAATATGTAAGTACCTAAGTATAAAGTAGGCAAATGTGCAAATTGCTCCTTATGAAAAGGATTTCTTCATAGATATACTTTCATAAACACCTAAATGACGAAACGACTTTTTATTAGTAATAGAAACTTGATGTAATAAGTTCGTGTCCACGTATTTGTGTACTATTGAAACTATTTAATGTGTATTTTTGAGCTTTAGTTTAACATGGACTCACCTTTTTGGGCGGCATTTTATCGTAAGTTAATCAATATATTATACTAAATAAAGAAAAAAATACTATAACTTCGCTAATAAAAGTCTTTAGATCCGCTGAAAAAGTTTGACAAATTCGTAAATAAATTTGACGTAGCTTTACGTGGGGTGGGGGTGCGCGCGCAGCTTATCGTTGCCATGGTAACGGGGAGGAGCGCCCTCTAGAGACTAGAGCGCTGTAGCCTGTAGATCTGCAGTACCTTCTTTGTAGCGACGAGCTTCGAGGTGTTTATCAAATCATCTGTTGCCTTTTTCCATCCCATCATTGAAACCTAGCGGTAAATATGCTTATTTTCTTTGTTTGAAATTGTACCTATTATTGGGTAGCATTAGCAATGATGATTATAAATCTTAGTGGTATATTATGTCGACTGTAGTCTCCAATTAGCCAATCGATTTGTGTATACCAGACAGTTGCAATTAGCAACATGTTGATATTTTTGTGTTCATGATTTAGGCACTATCTTGTTAGGTAATTTGATTTAGAAATAATGTGGCATTATAACAGATTAGCAAGTAGAATAAACGCAAGACTATCAGAAATATTTCACGTACCTAGATATAAATATATCATAGAATAATTGAGTAATGATAGGATGACCTTGTATCGATTGAAAAGGCAATATGTTCCGATGGTAAAGAAAGATGACCACTCAATGTAATGTGTGTACCTACTGAAAAAAAAATTGAACAAATTCGAAAATAATTTTCATATTGCAAAATGATAAAGACCTCGTCTTTTGCTACACGTTTAAAAAGTGTACATCTTCATTGTCATTGTTCTCTTTTGCTCCCCAAAAATCGAACAAATATGTCTATTCAATATTTCGTTTCCATCTCACCTGACCTTTTCGTTTCTATTTATAGAACCCGCAGTTCTGAGCTTGTTTTCAACAAACTGATTTGAGATTTATGTATTAATAGGTTTATTATAGTTGGCATTGCGAAATCAAATGCATCAAGTATTTATGTGTCTGAATCCTAGAATCTTTTACTGAATTAGTAATTTCATAATTTATGCTCGCATTGAATAATGGGTAACTTATAACAGTAAGAATTTAACCTTGGCAATGCTTTGGGCTCATTTAGGATTGTTGATAATAGTACATTATGGTACAAGTGAGCAAAGTTGGTGATTATCGCTGAGGCGCCATTGAGACCCGAGCCGCTAGGCGAGGGTCTTAAGAGAGCCGGAACGGTAATCATCATACTCACGCGTGCCATACGACGTTTTACAACACACTTGCACTACAAATACTAAATAAACAATACTACAAATTAATTCGTTTTCCTATGTGCGCGCATCTAACAATGGCCGACGGCCATATTTAAAAAAAAAGAGGTTTGAATGTAACTTTTTTTACTGTTTTTTTTTTCTGTACTTAGAGAAAAAAAAAGTTAAATTTGAGTGAAAATTTTGTTTATTAAACAAGTATTACAAGTTGAAATTATTTATTTAAATACGAAAATGCATCAAATGAACATACGATAGGCATATTCATTTATTCGTACTATTAAACACGTTCTTTTTTGTATCGAAACTTTTTTAAGAACATAGAAACTTTACCTATAAAATTTAAAAAAGAATTTATAACTTGTGAATAATAGCAATGAAAAAGTCAGAGTTTAATCATAGGTGTCATTACGTGCCTATTTGCGGTGAAATAATAGCACTTTTATGAGCAGGTGTGTTGTAAAATAGAGTTACTAAACGACATCGAAATAACGAACTACTATTTAACGGAAGCGTTTTATATTGTTCCGTAAATAATTTATTTTGATTTATATCTGTTGACAGATAGAAAATTAAAAGTTCTTAATCGGATCTGCGTTTCTGTCCATCTTGTTTTTGTCTTATTTTCGTAATTCATGATTTCGTCAATAATTCATTCATTTTATTTGCAATCCCCTGATTTAACTACCATCTATAATGCAAAGAAGACTACGACCAAGATGCTCTTGCTTTGCTTTACTTTGCTTTAGTTAAGAAATCTGATTGTCTTTCCGTTCAACGTTATTTGTTGACACTAATGCAGCGGTTTTAGATTTAGTAACTTTCTGGTGTCGTCTATCCGATAGGATTTTATTTTGAGTGAACAGTATAATCTATCTTTTCCTGTGCGGCACATCAAGCTGTGCGCGCTCACGCTCTGCCCCAGCGTGCTGGGTGGGAGCAAAGCGCTGAGCGAAAAGACTCCTTCTCTGAGTGCCCGTGTCAGCGCCTTCCACACCGGCTACCCCGCCAGCGTGAGCCTCGAGTCTTCGCTCGCAACACAGTGACGAGAGACGATATACAGACGTGGACTCCTATCTGAGCCGAAACAGGTGGTCCACGAAACTCCCTCTCTTGGAGATCACCCGCATCACCCGGTACAGGAGGCTCCGTCCGTGTCGCCTCTCTAGCCAGTCCTCCATGATGGGTCTTACCGCCGATAACACGGCTTGCCCTGCACTCGGTCGCCCAAGTCGTTCCTTCTACTCCACCATGATGTCCTGGTGCTCCCACGTCAATTTTCACCACTAATATAGCAATTTGGAGACCAGACTTCGGAGATGCACCCTGAAGCCTTACACCTTATTGCGATTACGAACTGAACTTATAGCAAAGCACCCAGTCGTATCCGATGTTCCACAAGAATTGACACGAGCGACCCCTGGGGTCGACTCAGACCGATCTCTGCAGAGTACCGCATGACATTTGATGACGACCAAGGCCGGTCACTGTTAGGTAGATGATGGCTCTCTCCGTCAGATACCCCGACTAGGCGGCGAGGGTAGACATGCACTTCATAATACACGAGCGCCTCTCTGAGGTAAGTCCAGGGCAAGGTCTTGAACGCATTGGCGATGTCCAAGGACACCGCTAACATTACCTCGCCCCGGGCAACCGCATCCTTCACCAGAGCCCTCATGCGCATGATGGTATCTACGGTGGAGCGCCTCTGGCTGAAGCGATATTGGCCATTCGCCATCTCCGGCCACAACCTGGAGAGGTGTCCGATGAGGCACTTCCCTATAACTCTTTCAAAGAGTTTGCGCACTTCGTCAAGCACCACTGTAGGTCAGTAGGCGAGCGGTGAGTCCACCGGGCGCCCTTTCGAACGGGGACCATTTACCTTGTCTTCCACGATTGCGGATATTGGCTCCGCTACAAACATGCGTTAAGAAGCTCTGTCAGTTGGGGACTTGGAGATCTTCGACTAGAGCAAGGACCCACTTCGTCCGGGAATGCCGACGAATTTTGTTACTTCTTGGCTCTGAGCATTGCACCGCCAGCTCTAGTTCTACCCAAGTGACCTCGAGTCGTCGTCGTCATCCACACTGAGCGCCATAGGCGACCGAGGCTCAGTAGTTTGCGGTGGAACGTGTTTCGTCGGCTGCGCTGGGAACAGGAAGCCATCAACTCCTCTGAATAGCACTGGTGGAGCACTTGCTGCTTACCATAAGGCAAGGCCGCCCTCAAGGGGGTGGCCTTTCATCTGCAAAGTTTGATTTTGCCGCCCCCTGATGCTGCCGCCCGGAGCGCGTGCCCCGGCTTGCCCGCCTCTAGATCCGACCCTGGTTAGCACGTCGGTAAGATAGATTTGCTTCGGTTTTGCAGGAGGTTCTCTATGTCGTACATTGAACTGGTTAGTACTTTTGTTTTGTACGGAAATGGGCTGTGGCGGTTAAATTGGATTCAAACTGACTGGTTTTAGTCAGACTGACTGGTTTTAGTCAGATGACTGGTTTTAGTAGACACGCCGTCTTGGGTCTTCAGGTGCTAGTGTAAGATGACCAATAAGGCCTCGCACCCTGGTTGACCCAGGGAATGCCGAGTACCTACAGTCCTACACTGTATTTGAACATTTTGAATTAGGTATGAAGAAATATGCTTTCCTAGGAGGTAACATACACACATCCGTCCGGGAGTGTTTACAAATGAACCTTCTGATATTATTTTCGTGAGACTGTGACGTCGGCAAATGTAAATGCGCCGCGTGAATATGTAGGTCACTTTGTATACAAGTTTTGAGATGCACCATGTTGAAAATAGTTGCGCGCGCCGGTATCAGACTTGTGATAAGTGAAAATAGAATGCATTTACGTTTTTATTTATTTTAAACTCTAAAGATATTATATAGTATACGCAGTAATTAAAAATCTATGTTTTATAGACCACATTATACTAAAAGACTATCAGTTTGTACCAAAAACTGTTTCGCAGTTCGGGAGAGTGCCGGCAGGAGTGCGAGGGTGCAGTGACTTGCATATTACGGATGTTGCTTCGTGAATAGAATTATAACTAAGTATAACACATTTTCCAAACAGATTTTTATTACTCGCATTGAACAAATTACGGGTAAATTACGGTCGTAAATAAGTCGATAAAAATGTTCGCGGTTTTACGATAGTTGAACGAAAATGAATAAAGGAAAATCAATAATAGTAAGTGACTATTTGAAGACAGTCTAGATACATAAAATTCGGAAGTAATTTAGGCAGTCTATCAGTTTATGAATCTACTAATAGGTCACAGTCCGGCGCTTCTATAAGTCCCCACTTGTGAAGATGGTAGTTGCATCTCCCGTGTCCAGTTCTGAACCGGTTGACCCTTGACCACACCGTGTGACAACTCTCAAAACCGGGCGGCTTAGTGGTGGGGTCAGGTACCAGGTCCTTACAGGGAAGGTGCTGATTTTTTTTTACTGTAGCTGATTGGATACCTATATCTGTTCGCGAGTCGAAATAATCCCGATAAACTTCCAGTACCTAGGTAAAATCAGACACTTTGAGATGGGTTTACATTATCGATGGATGTATTAATAGATTGATTGCATACTATTTAGATACTTTACGATAAGTCAATATAATTTTAACCTTGATTTGGGGATAATTCGACGTAAACAATTTACAATACGAACCGAGTGCATTTGTTTATTATACCTAATTAGATTTAAGTATCTACGTGATGTCATCTTTCACCTTTGGTGCGTTAGTTACAACATCGTGCTTATATTAATGGCGATAAACGGAAGTCGCCCCCATAAAAGCTAAGAAAAGCCAAATAATTAAGAGAAAGCACAAAGCCCACATTGCTCAGACTAAAGGATTAACATAGACGGAATGCATACAACTAACGTGTGAAGCCGCGTAAAGTAATACTAAAGTAGTACCATTTCGCTCGCACTTTTTGTGTGCAAGTACGAGTGCGAGTGAAAAGGCACTAGGTACTTTGGTATTACTTTCGGGTTAAATGCGTCTTCACAACCTTAAGATTGCAAAATCAATGTCTAATAAATTACAACACTACTGTCATTTATTTAGTTTCATCCTGTTGTGAATTTCAGGTCCGTATCAAGGTTACCTGATAAATATCAACCATCAAGCTGGCGGCGGTAAGGGATCCCCCAGTCCTATGGCCCGTAGCATTGGACCAGTATGCTCCCGAGATTGTGGAGTTTGAGCGTTGGACCGAGGACAGTGGCATCAGTAGTGACGAAGCTATGGATCCCGCGCCAAGCATTGGTCAGGTACGGATATTTATATGTACTTATTAATGAGCGAAGATATAATATTATAGTAATACTAGCTGCCCCGGCGAACTTCGTACCGCCATATTTTCGGCCCACGTGGTATTCAAATCCCGTTCCCGCTGCACCCTTATCACTTAGGGGGATGAAAAATAGATGTTGGCCGATTCTCATAGATACCGGATAAGCACAAAAAATTTCATCAAAATCGGTCAAGCCGTTTCGGAGGAGTTCGATTACGCACCCCGTGATACGAGAATTTTATATATTAGACTAGCTGCCCCGGCGAACTTCGTACCGCCATATTTTCGGCCCGCGTGGTATTCAAATCCCGTTCCCGCTGCACCCTTATCACTTAGGGGGATGAAAAATAGATGTTGGCCGATTCTCATAGATACCGGATAAGCACAAAAAATTTCATCAAAATCGGTCAAGCCGTTTCGGAGGAGTTCGATTACGCACCCCGTGACAGAAGAATTTTATATATTAGAAAATAAAACTTTTTAATTACCAAATAAAAAATAAGGGTTGATCGTAGAGGGGTGAAAATTTAGGGTTGCATGTATTTTTGTATGATGTATCATAAAAAAATAAAAACAAAAAATTTTGTCAGAAAAAAAAAAAATTAAGGGGTGGACCACCCTTAACATTTAGGGGGATGAAAAATAGATGTTGGCCGATTCTCATAGATACCGGATAAGCACAAAAAATTTCATCAAAAGCGGTCAAGCCGTTTCGGAGGAGTTCGATTACGCACATTTTGTGACACGAGAATTTTATATATTAGACTAGCTGACCCGGCGAACTTCGTACCGCCATATTTTCCGCCCGCGTGGTATTATCTCTAAAGGGGATTGGGTAATCTAGTATGGACAGTGGCGTTCTTAATTTTTTCAGCGGCCATAATTAATTTTGATACCACTTCATTGTACTGTGTTAAACATACGTACAAATGTCATTATTTTCATTGTAAGTAATATCGGAGCTGCGATATACAGGGTGGAACATTTCGACTTTACCTTGAAGGAAAGTACCCTCATTCTAAAGATAGCGAATTTTACTTAAAGGAAACTTTACCTTATTTTTTAAAAGAAACAAAACTGCATTCAAAGACTTTTGAAAATGCCACACCCGGTAGTCGAACCGACTAATATTTTACAAAACCTTCTTTTTCATGGACTTCCTTTTATTTAATTTACCAAGTTTGTTAGAGAGATTTGATCCCTATGATCGACCCTATCGATTGATGTAATAAAACTTTGAATACAGTTTAGTGTGTTTTTGAGAAAGAAACAGCCCTGCATTGAAGGAATGCTGAAAAATCATTTGCCACGCCTCATAATCGAACCGACTACAATTTGAAAAAATAACACCCTGTATTTTTATTGCATCAATCGATAGGGTCAATTATAAGGATCAAATCTCTTTAACAAACTTGGTAAATTAAATAAAAGGAAATCCATGAAATAGAAGATTTAGAAAGATTTTAGTCGGTTCGACTATCGGGTGTGGCTTTTTTGGAAACCTTTGAATACAGTTTAGTATGTTTTTAAAAAAGAAATAGAATCTGCATTTAAGGAATGCTGAAAAATCGTTTGCCCCGCCCTATAATCGAACAATTCGAAAAAATAACACCCTATATTTTTATTGCATCAATCGATAGGGTCGATCATAAGGATCAAATCTCTCTAACAAACTTGGTAAATTAAATAGAAGGAAATCCATGAAATAGAAGATTTAAGAAGATTTAGGAAGATTTTAGTCGGTTCGACTACCGGGTGTGGCATTTTCAGAAAACTTTGCATACAGTTTAGTATGTTTTTAAAATAGAAACAGAACTGCATTTAAGGAATGCTGAAAACTCGTTTACCACGCCTTATAATCGAACCGACTACAATTCGAAAAAATAACACCCTGTATTTTTATTACATCAATCTATAGGGTCGATCATAAGGTTCAAATCTCTCTAACAAACTTGGTAAATTAAGTAAAAGGAAATCTATGAAATAGAAGGTTATAGGAAGATTTTAGTCGGTTCGACTACCGGGTGGGGCATTTTCAGAAAACTATGAATGCAGTTTTGATTATTTTTAAAAATAAGGGAATGTTTCTTTTCAGTGGAATTCGCTATCTTCAGTATTTAGAGTACTTCCATCTAAGTAAAGTTGAAAAATACCACCCTGTATAGCTAAGTCCCGATATAGTTTAGAGAACTTTGTCCATAGTAACTTTTGATCACTTTATACTGTACTTTCATATTATACCAATTTCATTGATGGCCGCTCAATTCCGACACGACGCCAACATTACCCAACCCCCTTTATTCTATTAAAAAAAAACCGCTTTAAAATCCGTTGCCTAGTTTTGAAGATTTAAGCATACATAAGGACGGACAGACATCCACAGCGACTTTGTTTTATAATAAATGTACTTAGTGAAGTTACAGTAATTGCTTACTAACGGCCGTTCCCAATAACATAATTACAGATAAAGGAAGGTAAAGGTAGAGATAGTTCCTTTGTCAAATCCTATTGTTATTTTGCTACTATGAATTGCGTTACCATAGAGATTGATGACGTTTCTATCCTTTCTAATGTCAAAACTGACGATAGATAGGTTATTGGGAATGGCCGTAAAAGGTTCCGTGTGTAGTTTATGAAATACGTCTCTACAATATCAAAGTTAACAAAAACTTGCAATGATAACCTTTATTAGTTTATTCAAATACGTTCAAAACAGACTTTAAATACGTTTTTCTCTTTTGTCTTTTTCGCTCAAAGATTCCTGGGTTATTGGACGATTCGCACGAATTGAACTCGCACGAAACGTGCGAATGATTGGGTTGATTTCAAACTTTAAGTTTTCTTATAATCGGATACTGAGTCCTATCTGCTGGGTCCGACATAATATTATATTATGTGACCTCATTAAAACATTTTGGTCTTCACTGATCATACTATAATAAAACTAGCTGCCCCGGCGAACTTCGTACCGCCATATTTTCGGCCCGCGTGGTATTCAAATCCCGTTCCCGCTGCACCCTTATCACTTAGGGGGATGAAAAATAGATGTTGGCCGATTCTCATAGATACCGGATAAGCACAAAAAATTTCATCAAAATCGGTCGAGCCGTTTCGGAGGAGTTCGATTACGCACCCCGTGACAGAAGAATTTTATATATTAGATTTTTGCCAAAAAATTAAAGTTTATAATTCACAAAAAAAAATAGGGGTTGATCGTAGAGGGGTGAAAATTTAGGGTTGCATGTATTTTTGTATGATGTATCATAAAAAAATAAAAACAAAAAATTTTGTCAGAAAAATAAAAATAAAAAATTAAGGGGTGGACCACCCTTAACATTTAGGGGGATGAAAAATAGATGTTGGCCGATTCTCATAGATACCGGATAAGCACAAAAAATTTCATCAAAATCGGTCAAGCCGTTTCGGAGGAGTTCGATTACGCACATTGTGACACGAGAATTTTATATATAAGAAGATACAGACCAATGCATACGTTTAGGCATAAGTGCAGCCTGTTCGAGTGTGAGTGGGGGGAGGGAGAGGGGGAAGAGTGTCTATCCATGGGGATTTCAGCTCGAAAAAACGTTGCAACTTGGACTTTTGAAGCCCCGTACCCACTTTATCTCAAGTCTGCCATGTTCATTAGTCAAAGATACTCATACACACATGCTACAATTTATTAACCGATTAGTTTAACTAAATAGCTGCGATATATCTTCTAAACCAAGCTTATACAGTCCATGGACCCCTAGGAAATAAACAATAAATCCAAGGAGCTCTTATTAAAGATAATTAATGTCGGGCCAATGATTTTAGTAGTAAAAATAACGATTGCATAAAAAAAATACAACGTAGGTCTGTGCTGTTGTTAGTGATTTTTTGGTTCATGTATTGTACTCTCAATCGAACGAATCTAAAAGCGCGGCTAGCTCAATTCGCAGAGCATGAGACTCTTAATTTCAGGGTTGTGGGTTCGAGCCCCACGTTGGGCGCCATTGAAACGTAAATAGGTTTGCCTGCCTCCCTGCCTCGGCAAAATGGGAGAACTAGAAAATAAAAGATTCGGCAAAATTTAACAATTGGTATATTACACATTTATAAAATTAAAAATATGAGGTTAGATTAGCCTCAGGGAGTGTGTAACACTTTACACTCGTTTTGTTTCTGAAATGGTTCTAGCGAACCCCCTATGTGTACTAACGGACCCTCGGGGGTCCGGGAACCACAGATTATGACACCCTGTTCTAATCTATTAAACTGTGTGCTAAAATGAATGTTATTAAACTTTACAGTCCAGTGAAGACCCAAGCAAAAATAACAGCGTGGAGAACCTTCACGAGGATCCGGTAAGTAACAACTTCTCATAGTTTCACATTGCTTCACTTATTGCCAATTGCCTAGTAATTGTTGGTGTCATAATACAGACTGAGTCTACTAACTCCCCAAAGATCTTCTGGGTCCAAACCAACCTGATCTGTAAACTGGCATACCTGCTTATTGTAGGAAGAGGCTTTGACGTCGGTTTTCCTCGCCGGGTTGGGCGGTCAGACAGTAGTCTATAAACCAAGTCATGAAAAGAAGTAAAAGTAGACGCTATAGGTTCCATGGTGCAGACTTTATATGCCCGAAATTGACACCAAATACAGAAAAGATCGAAATTCATTTTGTGCCTTACTTATACATTGATACATATAAATTCTCAGAGGAGTGAGCAGAGGTGTATTAACACCCATATTTCGCCAACTATGATTTTCGGTTCCTGGTAATAGGGGGCGAGTCTATTGCCGTCAAGCGGTGTTGAATTGTGTCTTATTTTTCATCTTACTTAGGCTGAACTTGAACCTGTATCAGTTATTACCCTTTATTCAATGAGTTACTTAAAATAAGACTTTCAAAAATTTGATGAAATTTTAATCACATAGGCCTCCTCCAATATGCGCCACGTTTGCTGATCCTCCGCCTTCCGCATCCAGTCCGTCCCAGCCACCTTTCGCAGGTCGTCGGTCCACCTGGCTAGGGGATGTCCCACCCTCCGTTTTCCTACGCGCGGTCTCCACTCTAGGACTCGTTTGCTCCAACGGCCATCAGTCCTTCGGCAGTGGACTGCAGTAGGCTAATTGAAAAAAAAAAATCACATAATTTGGTGTTGTATTTGTATATTTAATTGCTTACAGCGCGATGTCAAAATAAAAGATTTGGGGCATCACTTGTACATCGACAATCGGCGTATGAACATTGCGTATCTTCCTGTGTACGATGCAGATCCGGTTAGTAATGATTTTTTATAATTTTCATACTACCGTATACCGTCTTACATAATCATCTATAGACTTTATTCGGCGAAGCTTAGTACAAAGTCTTTGAACGTCAATCCTGTTCGAATACAAGGTGTGTAGGGTAGCCAGAGCTCACTAGAGGGGTTTTGTGCTGTCAGTGGGAAGACCAAAGGCTCGTCCTACTTGTCTTCTGCTCTGACGTCATAGAATCTCTCGGTTCTTTCAGGGTAGGCAGCATGAATGTGAACTTGGTGTTGTACTTATTAAATTCTACTAAAATATATTTTTTATTGAATGCGATAAGGCCGCCCATTATACATTAAACTGTATAGATACATGCTACCTACTTGTCTATTGAATCTATTGGCGTACAATAAAGTATTATCTATCTTTCTAATTTAAGCTAATTTAATTTAATATTATGTACTAGCTGTCCCGGCGAACTTCGTACCACCATATTTTTCCCGTTCCCGCTGCACCTATTTTGTCATCCTTTAACTAAACCTTCCCTGGACACCCACGAATATTTCAAGACTAAAATTAGCCAAATCGGTTCAGCCGTTCTTGAGTTATAAAATAACAACGAAAAGTGGCATTGATTTTTATATATTAGAAGATAATGTTTAATCTTACAGATAGCCCGGAGTCTAAGAGAGATGGGGCTTGGCTTGTATCTCGAGGGGGGAGGTCGACAACAGCAACACGCGCCTATAATAGCCTCAGACAGGGAACGCGCTTCACCCCCACTTTACGAAGTAGAACTGACTGCTTCGGACGAAGACGACGATGCTTCGGTACTCGAATTAGTTATCCCGATGAAGAATTCCAAGTACCAACGAGTACCAACATCTTCACCGAAGAAAGCGAAGCCAAAGGTAGTTAAGAAGTATTTCTGCGGTCTGTTGTGTTGTGCTCGCTCCCGTAAGTAGATAAGTGTTTTTGATCTTGATGTTGAAGATGTGATGTTGTGTTATGTTATTATAGTCATATTTAGTCAAGGTTATGTTGAAGACAAGATAAATCTGCAAAATATTAGTGCTATAGTCTTTTTTTTTGGGTTTTCTGGGTTTGGCTTGATTATACTTCGTCTATTTTTAATAACGGCGCATCAAATCTGCTACTTAGCGATGATTCCAGATTTCCTAGCCCAGGAACAAACCAGCAAGAGAGATTTTATTCACTCTTCTAGCAAGACTTACTTATGGCATGGCAAAGGTATCTCAAGGTATATGTAGATACTATTTCTGTATCTACATATACTTTATTAAAATTAAAATCACGGCCTAGGTCAAACTCAAAATCAAAATCAAAGCTTTTGAATAGAAATAGGTAATCAAAATTGGTCTTATAGTTTTTATGTGATGTGCTAACAAACCAACAGATATTTGCAGCTTTACGATAATTCACATGAATTACAACATTACCATAATATTGATATCTTAGCTGGTCTTTTTGTGTTGTCTTCTGCATTTCCTTTTATTGGATACCATAGGAATATCTAAGTTGAAGCACTAATAAGTTAAAATGTTTTCTGGGAAACCTTGTTCACGTTGATCTTAAACATAATGAGTGTTAGATTCTATGTTGCTATAAATAATAATGTTATTTATTACCAAAATTTTAAGTTTAACTGTATGTAGCATTTAATTTATTTTTATTAAGATATTACAGGAATTACACAAAATTGTATCAAGCGACAGGTACAATTTTGTGATCTGGAAATGATTAGGCACCAAACAGTGTAATGCTAATTTTCCGCATTGCGGAGAACTATTCGCTTGCGAACCAAAATCCGTGATTGTATCAATCCACCATAAATTGTTACTTAATAACCAATCCACTCTGAACACAATCCGCGACGGAGAGTGTTCGCTAATCCACTCGCGGAAACTCTACATTGCATAGGTATCAGTGGTGAGGGGTCCCTGTAAACCGATTTATACCGGTTTGCTCTGAAAAGAGAAGCAGTGGGAGAGATTCTCAAAGAGGTAAGATCTTTTTCCACCAGCACCCCTTCTGAAAATTTTCTCCCTTCGCCTATGACGAGTACCTATAGATACCCTTTTTTTTTCGTGCGAGAAATCCCCACGGATACCTCCCCCGCCGGAGCCAGAGGAGGAGTTTATGTCGGACTCGAACCGACTAAAACGCACGCCGTTTGTGGGCCGTCAGTTGCCGGAGGTGAGATTGTCGTAGCCATATCCCTCGCACCCCGGCCGACCTATAGATACCCTTTTAGATTGTGAAAACACGGAAACTGGAAAGAGAATTCTCAATTACATACCTATATATCGTCGGCCTAGGATGGTACGTAAGCTTCAGAGAAAAGGGACCCCCCTTGTTAATGATATGAAAGCATGAGGGGGGTCTGTTTTCTCTGACGCTGACTGTACTCGACCATCTCCAGATGTTTTGAGTTAAGTGTGCGGTTTACCTATACAAAATTAATTTCCTATATGATTTTAATGACTTACTGAAGTGTAAAAGAGGTTTTTGACTTATATCCACTATACTTGCTTATTTCTGCCGGTAAGCAGGGTCTCTTTAGGGAACGGGATAGGATCAGTAATGTGAGTGTGACACTTTTGATGTTGTGAATGTCTTCAGACGTCGAAAAGCGTTTACCACCAGGTGATAGTTTGCCACAGTACGGTTACCATGTGAAAGTACCGTATTAATAAATTGCTCTCAATATTGAGATTGAGATAGATCTTGAATTCAAGAGCTGTAAGCGTTAGAAAGTTCCTGTCTCATAGGGCAGGAATTGTCTAAAAGTTGCCATGCGTTTCCCACTCACATGCCAGTTCTATCTTTGTTATATATTTTTGTGGTGCGGTTACTGCCTCTACCTCTGTAAGAACTTCCTTGCACATCACAGTTTCATCGTTAAGTTATGAGTGCTTGAAAATATTGCCAAAGTAAAATCTACAACATAAATTGGTTATATTTTTTTAAATGTCAATTTAATATAATTAAATTAGCCAATTTTACATTGAGTGAGAGTATTTTTAATAGGGGGTGGGTGCTACAATGCACCTCGATAAAGGCCTATGTGGACTGTAATGGGCTACTCGTAATTGATGGCTTGAGAATATTTCGGTCAATTATACAAGAGGATGTCTGTTATTAAAATTTGTGTAGATTTTGTATTTATAGGAAAGTTATTGAGAGGATTACTGAGTAAAGTGGGGTGAATAGGAAAAAAATGCTCAGATAAATTTTGCAGTTATTTAATCTAAAGTGAAACTATTGATTAATTCCATGTACCCTCTAAAGTTTACGTGAATATCACTCATTGAAATAAAACCACGTTTTAACGGATTCTTTCGCTATTTATTTGTTATTATGTATTTACTTTTACCCCGACATTTTGGTTGCTTTTCGAGTAGGTAATTTTCGAGAATTATGAAATATCTGGTTGTACATACACCTACTTGACATTTTGTAAAAGAAATGATTTAAAAGAATCTAACGACTGTTTTATCTCTATTCACCCATTGATCCCTATTCACCCTGTGGTACTTTTGCCTTGTTAAGGAGAGGACTTGAAACACGATTACTGAATCAAATATATTATATAATTATTTACCAAGTTGATCAAGGTTACGGTTTGATCAGATCATGGTCTGTGTCTGACCGAATCGCTACCTTTGAAGGACGAAATGAATCCTCCGTGATCATGGTGCTTGCAACAGCGCCGAAATATCGGAAACTCCAAACAATACATGGATAAACTCCAAACAATACATGGTAAATATCCCGATAGTTCTAATAATAAAATGAAATGAATTTTGTTGGTCAATTTTTAATACACATTCGGAATTGGAATTCAAAAAGAAGCTATTGTGTAATGGCATATTATGTGTAATTTATACATATATGGTATGGGTATTAAGTTTTTTGTACATTATAATATTTTTCTCTTCTATAATATCACTGAAACTCACAATGAGATCTTTGTTATTTTTTTAATGAAAATGGATGTTTATATAATAACAGTATTTATCGTTATCAAATAAGTATTAATGTGTATTTATGTATAAATGTGTAGTTTAAATATAAAGTGAGATGTTTCCAAAGAGGCTCCCACACAGTAATTGTTTGTGTATGACATCTATAAAATTAAAAATTATGTATATAATTACTTACCTATGTATTAAATGACAGGTCAACTTTTTCAGAGGTTTGTACATTATTTATACAATTATGTCTACAGGAATAACCTATACTTATAGTAAATACATTCAGAGGGTTCGAGTTGAGGGACTCTGGTGCAATCGGGACACAACGTTATGTAATGATATTTTTGATGATATTTATGATATATTTTTCGCACGGACAATGCCTGATGTCGAGCAAAACCGTTTTTTATATCTTTACTTTCCGCTAATCTTGAGCCTCTCAAAAAGGACTGAGAGGCTTTTAGGGATCAAACCATTATGTATGACTATTGGAACTATATTTCTGTGGACGTTTATACGTCCGCAGGAAATACCCATTACTGTACCCGGTCCCGGATATCAGGTCTATTCACTAGAATAGTCCTATCCGTGATGATAGATAGATAAGAACAGGAAAAGCAACCCCTCCTTTACCTTCAAATGACGGTAATAGTAATCTCTCTCTGTCTCTTCTTCATCTTCTCTCTCTCTTCTCTTCTTCTTCTCTTTCGCTTTCTCCCATAGATAAGTTTTATTACAAATGTTTCGTAATAAAAAGCCGCTGCCGACCGCTGCTCTTTCAGTGGGGATTGACTCTTAGGAGATAAAATAAGAGATTAATGTATGAAACCGGGCCGGGTCAATAGTTATAGATATTTATGTAAATTAATAAAATTACTGCATTGTGGGGTCTTCTTAACTCTTGCTCTAAAATAATGAGAAATACTGGTGTCAATGTAGTGTAACTTGATGTATGTAAGACGACAAATCATGGTGTTTGTATGGGTAGTTTAACTATCGTTCTTATCTAATAAATGTATTTAAAAGAGAAATTGTGTTTCTTTTCGTATCCTATCGAAGAATAAGAAAAATATATATTTATAGAATAGAAATAAACTTTATTTGCCAACCTCTGTGGTGTGGCGGTAGTGAACACGGCCGCTACTTGGTGCGGGTTCAATTCCCGCTCGGTGCAAATATTTGTACACATAAATATGTTTGTATGCATTGGCCTGGTTGTTCCTGGGAGAGCACATTAATCCATCGGTCCTGGTAGACATACGAACATCTATGGCAGTCGTTATGAGAAGTTAGATCTTTAAAAAGTCAAACAATTCGTCTAGCTACTTTGCTTCGATATTGCCCAATATCGCCATTGGGTTGAGGAGGTCGTGAGGAGTTGCTCGAAGCCAAAGCCGCAGTTAGGACTGGTAAAGAGGACCCCAGATTATGAGGTGAAAGCCTCAGATGCAACTGGGAATAACGCTGGGATGAAGAAGAAGAAATGAACTTTATACAAGAACTGTATTATAAGTACCAGATTTGATTAAGGGTACCTACCAGAAAAATGTGGCAGAGGGCGCTCGCGTGCAAATTTTGTTTTGTTATATAAATTGTTAAAGAAATTGACCGTGAGTAGGTATAAAAATGCCTACTTATCTTCAATCTGTGTTGAAACCAGAACATGAATAAAAAGAAGTATTTCATAGTCGCTGAAACACTGAACCGTAATTCAATAAGTAGTATGCACTAGATGGCACATCTACGGTTCATGAAACTTCCCGGTTGAAATATATGGTTCATTATGAAGTTTGTAAGTTTTTGCCGTCACGCTACTCGACAACAGATGGCCCTGAACACAATTTTCATACAACCTGCAGACATTATAGAATAAATCTCTCTTTCATTGAAAAAATTGAATTCTCTTTAGTTCTAATCATAATTTGTTCCAAGAACTAGTAGATTTTTTTCTCGTACAGCCGAACAAACGTGAAAATTTAATTTAGTTAAACCGTGCCGAGTTCGTTTCCGATGGAGTTGAGTAGGGTTACCCCCATATCCCCCATGATGTTGACCCCATGTCTTCTCGTAGGTGTCGTAGAGGGCAACTAAGGATTAGGGCAACTTTTCTCATCAAGTAAACATACAGCCCCATGATAAAGTGCATGCTTGATGATAATTGGTTCATCCTCTATTACGTGGAACCGTGAATCAGTTGGAGAAATGCGGGTATTAATATAACTCTGCCTAGCCTTTCAAGAATTTACAGACGGTATGTACCTATGTTAGGGCAATTTTACTGGTGAAATCTAGCCATATTGATTCCACCGTATTTGTTCTACGGAAAAACGCTATTTATTTTTAACTGATATTGGTCTGGGTGTTTCTATGTATATATGGTATGGTATGTATTTACGACAAAAAATGTATCTAAGTATGATTAGCCGCATTCTAGAACTCATAATACATGCTAGTTAAGCTAAACTTACTTTGGATCTAGATAGCGTTGTGTAGAATGTCCTACAATTCAATTTTGATCATTAGTTAATTCTATATTTAACAAAGTCATTTAGTAAAATCTAGCTCTAACTAGGGAAAACGCGTTCTATCTAAAAACTAGTTTTAACTGTAACATATCGATATACTTATCAGCGGTAAATTACATGAATTAAACGAAATATCTGTAGTATATCTGAATGCTTTAGTACTTTCTAGGAGTATCCAATATTTGAAAGCGAGTCTTACATCAGACTCTATAGACATTAATAATACTGTTTAGTCTATACTAAACAGTATTATTAATGTAAAACATGTTAGTTTCCTCTGAAGTTTCTGTTTCTTTTTATTAAACGTCAAAATGGTAAGTTCTGTGGAAGCTTAAATTAGCAACGTATGACGTCATACCTTAGGCTGCCTTTCCAACAAAGATATTATGCTATACAGACTGAGTTGCTATGGATACGTTTGATATTTACTAATCATATTCATTGTTTCTATATAGCATAGGACTGGTGGAAAGGGGTTCAGTTAAGCTATGATTTTTATGTAGAAAGATGCGTGCTATGAATGTGAGCTGTGGATGCGTAGTGTGGATGCGAATGGGTAGAGTCGAATTTTGAACATTTGTAGGAAGTTTTCATTCTGTACAGTTCGCTGTTATGTGATTGATACATCCCATAGCTCGATCTGCACATCTTCATCGTACCTACATCTTTCTCGCTACGCTACATAGCATAGTGGAAAGGCAAAATTATTTTGTAACTTTCTACTAGTGTTTAGTTCGAAGACTGAAAATGATAAAATGGAGAAAGAAGAACGTACGTATGTTCTTCTTTTAGTAAAGGTGTTTGGAGTAAGACATTAGGTGTAAAGGATCTTTCTTTATCTCCTATCATCATCGGCATCAAACCCGGCTGCATCCAAAGCTTGTTCTATAGAGCCCAGGGTCCGCTCTCCTAATCCTCCTCTTCTAGATTACTAATTTGGTTTATCTTGACTTTTACGAGAGTAATCAGATCTGCCCAATGCCAAGTTAATAAGTTGCTCAACAAGTGCAACAACGTTGCGCAACAGACGCGATGTTGCCAGCTATTCACGACGTCATGTGTAGATAGATAGTATTGTAAGGGGCGATTAACGAAAAAATACGCAGACGATATCATTGCGAGACAAGGAAAATTCGAAATAAAGCCCTGTCTGGCCAGCCCCCCTAGACAATAGGCAATTCGTTGCTCGGCGTATGATGGAATGGATTGACAAATGTATTGGATTTGACGTTTTTGACATTCGTTGACGCCTGTCATATACGTCAAATCCAATACATTTGGCATTCTATTCCATCATACGCCGAGCAACGAATTGCCCTTGTCTAGAGGGGCAGAGTGGAAACAGTTGGCCAAAACCGCCCAACATTGGGAGAGGTCTATGTCCAGCAGTGGACTGCGATAGACTAATTGATTGATCGATATTTCAACAAAAACTGGAGGAAGCGAACGGTGTACTTACGATAAGTTGAAAAATGTGATCTGTCTACCCTAATAATAATAAAGAGACGGTACGATTCGCGAGTTTCGAAGGTTTTTCCTTTTTCTTACTCTCGTCTTTTGTTTCCTCTATTTAATTTCAGACGTTTTAATTGTGTGTGTGTGTTTAGAACCCACAGTGCTTACCTTCTGCTTTTAGGTAGGTCACATGCTTACTTGCAGCCTTACAATTTGCTATCTTGTTTCCAGGGTATCGTACCCAAAGAGTAAAACCGGAACCCTATTACTAAGAGTCCGCTGTCTGTCTGCTTGTTTGTCTGTCTGTTTGGACGAGTTCCTTTAGGAATGACACCTCATCATTCACAGTACCATTTCTCCATTCAGTTGAGATCATCTTGACGTCATAATTTCTAGAAGGATCTCAGAAGTTTATCTATATATCCGTTGACAGTAGTTGACAGCTGTAGTCAAATATGTAGATAAACTTCTGAGGAAAAACCATATTCAAATCCGAATTTTCATCTATATTGTTGAAGCGGTTGCCGAGATAGTAGTGTAGGTATAATATAACATAATAATATAGATCCGTGACGAGGGGCCACTTTAACCAGATTCCTACCAGCATATTCAGCAAAGGGTACCTACCCGTGGTAGAGATGATTCTGAAATTCGGAATTGGAAAGTGAAATTCAGTGTCTAAAATCAGGACACCCAGAATTCCATACAAAATTGCTATGGTTGTTCTACGAGTATAGGTAAGAGCTAAAGTTTTTCACCGGTTTCCTTTTTGAAACGTTTCACATTTCGCCACTGATATAGATTTACATTACCTACTATAGTTGCTCGTGCTCAGTTTTCGAAACCTTCCTGGAATAAACACGGGTTTAAAAAAGCATTTAGGTATATCGACCGCCAAGCTAAGAACCACCATTTTAGAATTGATAGCATCTTGAATAGTGGCCTTTACTTTTTGTTGGACATTAGCCAAGCCACCCGGCGGGTGCAGTCAAATTGACGGATATCCATACATGTGCAAAAATGAATTCCTGTTTCCTTCGTGACGTCATAACTTGAGAACGATTTACTGATACCTACCATTCAAATTTATTTAAGGTTTGTAAACAATTAATGACCATAAAGAAGGTTCTCTATGAAAAGAAAAAGAAAAACAATCGCAGGAAAAGTGTTTCACGCGAATAGAGCCGCGGACAAGAGTGCTAGTTAAGCAGATAAAAAATTTAGAACCTAATAATTCGACAGACATAAAGGACGACAAAAAGCAGAAAAAAAATAAAAATAATTTCCTACATTTGGTCGGATTCCAGCTTGTCCTAACTAAAAGTCGTTCGGTATATTGAATTATAAAGCAATAACAAACTTATTCTCAACTTTATAACACTAATAACTTTTTAATGTGACGTCTGTCCTCATCAGACGGATATAATCCAACTTTACCCAGTTATTCAGGCATCGCTATGTCTCAGGATGTCAATAAACCGGTAAATACTGCGTGAATAACTGCAAGTAATCCGTGCCGAGTGTAATCTCTACATTTAAGTGTAGGTGAGGTTTATTAGCCGCGTGCTTTTAAAGCGCTAGTCGTACACGTGAAGGCTGTTTAATCGCGTCTGGGTCGCGCGGCGGCGGCGCCCCGCGTGGCTCAGTGGGCGCGGGGCGGCGCCCGAGCGCCCGCCGTCAGTCGCGACTCGAGCCCCAGAGGGGCTGCACGTGTCCTCGCTCCCGCCAAGCGACTTATATAACCATCCGCACGGTGAGTCCGCAGCCTCCGTGCCCCTTCCTCCTCAACATCGACCCCGCGATTCAAACCCACGCGCTTTATCACACGGCCGCGCTGTCCGACCGTGCGCGGTGTGAGCACGCGCTGATAACCCTCGCGATCTCAACTCGTACTTGTGTTATAACCGTCAGCTGAGAGGTGACATAATCGATGCAGTAAGTACCGGTGTCCGGTGAGAGAGAGTTCGCGGAATGCAGGTGTGTTATGTAACGGGAGTCGGAGGCGAGTTATAGCAGGACTCGCGGCAGGATACGAGCTTGTTCACGCAGCTTGTCGGAAAAATCTCGATCGCATGTGTCTCTAATGACACTCGTTATCACGTTTGATTCCTTCCTAAACGAGCCACTTAGACGGTTTGCACAAACACATTCAATACACGTTTTTATCACTGATGTTATAAACTGTTTGAGCAATAATCTATCTTAACAAATGCCACATTTTCAGTACTTTCTTGGGTAAATTGCCTTCATATAATAAGCAAGCTATAAGCAAGCGAGTAGAAAGATTTCTATAGATTGGCGCCTAATTGGAAAGGTCGGATTCACGTAAAAATCCATTCATTCGTGGGGAAAATACGTTACTGGGTCAAATGCTTTATATCTTTAATTTATGGCACATATTTTTGAGAGGCAATAGGAGTAGGAAAGTTTCCCCTCTTTATTGGAATAATATTTTTAAGGATAAAGAATTTGATACCTATAATTTCAGCTTATGTAATATTTTTACTGTAAGGTACAGTTATTATCATTTTACACAAGGAAACACTTCGTATTAGAGACCTATTATTAACTAAAATGACTGATTATCTAGGAAAACTAGTATCTAGGTATAGTAGTATTCTGGAATTTTGGACATGTTAATATCAGATAGATATAATAACGTAGAATTTAGTCTCTAGTATTCTCCAGAGGGGACAATTGAAGTAGTTACCTTAGAGTGCAGTTCAAGAAAAAAAACATTGCTAAGATTACTATTTACCACGATTTCATGATATTACTGTTGACATTCGGACAAAGGCGTTTTATCTGTGCGGCCTTATGACCTCATTGATGTAACTTTATTGAAGGCAATTTATTTGTGTATCTGATAGAGGCCTACCTATAACGTGTTTTAGATCTCTAATTAATTAATTAATCTAGACTAAACCAGAACTTGTAAGTTGTTTTGTATGTATATTACTCATTGTTTTATACACATTCAATCTTCAGACTGATAAATGGGCCCAAACAAATAATAAACATGACTGGGACGATAGAAATTACTTTAATCATTATAGCAAAACCATAAAAATAAAAATAAAGGGATACCTGAAACTAAATTATGTCATATCTAATTCCCATACGATTATCATATCACCCTGTGACCTATATGTTAGCGTTATTTGATTACCTACTTAATCTATGCGTATTAATATACTTATTCACTTCGATAGATTATTTGTTGCACCTAGGCTATGTACAAAAAGGAATCTATACTAAAAGTAAAAAGGAATAAAATTGAGACTAGTGTTAATAATAAATATATAAAAATAAATAATAATATCTTGGCCTGGTATTGCAATAATAAAATTAGCGATGAGAAAAAAAAATAGAAAATTTAACATCAGACAGATATACCTATACAACCCAGACTCACCCTCAGATGCATGGTTCGAGTCAACAATAGTGCCCGGAATACGGCAATAGGCTCACCCCCAAACGTGAGACCCTTGAAATGCAGTAGCACCTACATTCACCTCTGCATAACCCTCCGGCGATAAAGGCATGATTATTGTAGGTGTATGTATGTTTAATGACCTACATTTTCTAACAAATCGCTAATAAAAAAATATAAAACACAACTAAAATTGTTGCTGCCGTTTTTAAAAATCACGCTCATCTTTGGCTATGAGCACACGAAAAGCAATTTCTGCTCTCGTTTATCGAAATTGGCAGTAAATTGATGGAGCCACAGCTTCCGATATGCGGAAAAGCATTACGAAATTACGGGGAATTCTACTTAGTGTAAAATATATTAACTAAAATGATGTTAAAAGAATATTGAACGATAGTAATAGTTACCTTTTCGGAAAATTATAGTATAGTTTTACATTTTACCTTAGGTATATAATCGTGTCAATAAATTAATTATTATGATTTACGTATTCAGGTACGTTATATATTTTTTTAAAGAAGATGAAGCGAGAGGCATTTGCCTGGATCGCAGCAAGTTGAAAGATATTTTTTATTAAGACGTAGATAGAAGTTTTTTTTCATTATGTTCGGTCTGTTAAATGAACTTTATGGCGGTAACGTTAGGTGAAACCCAAAACATAAAATGAATCCAGATCGTAACTAGACGGCCTTGAAGGATGTTGTTTGTAGGTAGGCGGTACTTTAAGGACCCGGTATTATACAATAAGCAAACAAAGGTGAACAGAAGCACAAGGTACGAACCGATTACTTCAAGCTTATAGGGGTGACACCAGACCTTTGCCTTGCATGTGTTCTGTAGGTAGTAAAAGAGAGAGAGAGAGATATGGTAAAAATGCCAATGAGACAATAATAACTATGTGCATGTGTTGCCGTCAATGTGTATAATCCGGCATTCTATACAATTCCTAGGCAATGTATGAAATATTATCAAGAACATAAATGGTGATATAAAAAAAATCACGAAGGCTAAGGCGGAAGCGTAGCTCCCGCATTAGCCTTCGTGGTTGTTTTTTTGCCTTCTAAGCTATGGTCGGGGCGCAGTGTCCACAGCGTGCAAAAATGACATGGATAGATTAGGTTAGAATCATCCAGAAATAGAATTCCCGCAAAGCCATGCGCAAAAATAGATCTACATCTATTTATTTCAGACATTGCCGGTGGAACAGCAGGCATTCCAGCAGGAATTCTATAGAATAGCATACATTGCCTAGGCATTGTGTAGAATGCCTGCATTATAAAGATTGCCGGTAACATTATATTCCTTTGACTAATGAAGCTCAATAATAAACAATATATTTATTTTATTAAGGTTCATACGCTCCAAGCCATAGAAGTGGTAACTGAACCACAGATGTAGTCGCACAGCTGGCAATAATGTGTAAATTAATGTTTTCATATTTTTACACAGATTAAACACTAGATTGAATGTTAATTTCTACAATTAAATTACTTGAGCGAGTACGAAAAATAAAAACCGCGAAATCAAAACTTCCGCAATAAAAAAAGCGGTATTTATCGGTCGATGACTTGTGTTGTGCGCAATAAGGTTAGTCAGTGTCCAGAACAATCCTCGTGGGTGTATAAACATATTTACTACTTAGATACAAGTCTAAAAAGAGATTATAATTATAATATCCATGAATATTTGAATGTACAATTACTGCTAAGGAGCCTGGGGCTTTAGTATTTAGCCTCGAATTAATTCAGAACAGTTTTTTTTATCTGGCAGACAACGGAATTAAATTACGTACCTATTCAATTAAGTATTAATATGTTATAAATGTTTACATATCTAATGGTCTACAAAAGTGAATATAACTATGTTTATCAAGCAGCTGTAACTATCGGTTTGGTCATCGGTACTAGCAGTTTCATATTTTCCAAAGATAGTAAACCTCTTTCAATCAAGAGAAATACGATCGAGATCTTGTTTTCGGATTGAGTTATAGAGTGCTGATGACTGCCAATACTACCATTAGTCCATTCGGTAGATCTTCAGGTAGGTTTACTTACGCGCGAAGGTTACAGTACAGTAGACTATGATTCTTTCTATATTGAGGTTAGAGTCTCCGTTGCTCTTCGATTCTAGCCATTTTATTCCGCACGGTAAAGAAGTGGAACGCTCTGCCTGCACAACTGTTTCCCTCTTATTACAATCCCAGGTTCTTCATGTGGGTTGTGAAATAGTATCTGTCAAGGCGTTAAGGTAGGGGCCACTAATGCCACTATTGTGGGATTGTCAGTATCTGGAATGGTGGTCCATATCATTCGAAATTAACCCTGGCTTAATTTTTATGATGTTTCGCGACATAACACGATTCAATTATTATGAAACTTACTTTTGCCGGCGTATCGGATGTGTTGCAGCACCCTTGGTCACTTGGCTGGTCTGCAACCGTAGAGAGGTGTGCAGGGAACATTTTTTGTGCGCCTACCCTTCATTACTTTTATAATGAATGGTAAGACTGGCGACACACCACACTCACTACGTCAGTTTTTAACGGCACTGTGCTTTTGGGTTTGAGTCTCTTAATCACGGGGTTCTACGTCCCGGATAGTTTAAATCCATCTTCCCTACGCATAATTCGTGAATAGTAGCCCAAAAAATGTTCCCTGCGCACCTCTCGACGCTCGCAGGCTAGTAAAGCCGTGACCACGGGTGCTGCAACGCATCTGAAACGTCGGCAAAAGTAAGTGTCATAATACATAACTAATTTAATCGCAATAAGGGCCGAAATATCATAAAAATTATGAGTTTATACCGTGATAGTTTTCATTCAGCGGAGTCTAGTCGATTTGCTGACGGGCAGAAAATGAAAAAAAAAAAAAATAGTCAAGAGGCGATCGCCTCAAAATGGATTCAGCCCGCAAACCCGCTTATCTCTTTGATGTCCTTCCAATGTCCTTCGGTTAATCAAAGAAATTCGCGGAGAAATCAATTATGCCAAAACGTACTTCCGCGGCAATATATTAACCGGAAATGGCAACGCCTACCCATGGAAAAGATATACTTGTGTATACCTACGTTGCCGCTTCCGTTGCCCATGGTGCCACTGGGAGGGTTCCGCACACCCTATCCTAAAACCCCTTTACGTATTAAATTTCTGTAGTCATTATTTACAAACAAATAATAATGGCAAACGTGTTTGTTGAATCTATCTGGTGGCGAAGGATGAAAATTTTTTAAATGGAAGCCGGAGGGAAAATTCTTGCCTCGGTCTAGTTTATTAAATTTAAAAATCTCTATCATCTATGCAAAGGGAAGCCAGCAGGAATCGGGTTATAGGGACCCCTCCCCACGGCTATCTATATTTGGATTAAACTAAAGTATGTTTTTGGCATTAAAACGACAGTGTTCAATGATCGCATATTAATGTATTTTTAATACTTTGTCAGTTTTTGTGTATGTTAGTTTGTTAAATTAGTTGCGATAGGGATTGATGATTGGGATTCTAGCGCAGGCTTTCTTCTTTGGGTGGGGGGTCTGACGGCAGTCGCTCTCGTAGAAGCCAAATAATTCAAATCATGGAAAGGAGGGGCAGAAAAGCAGACGCCGGGGTCCAACCATCGAGTTACATTACATTATGTAAAACCCATTACATTACAAGCAGATATTATAGTTATACCACCAATGATGTATTATAAACTATAGATATGTTGTCCACACTCAAAAATGGCGACAAAAAAATGATGACTTTTGGTCATCATTTTTATGCACCAATCAGAATCACGGCAATGCGCCACCCAAAAAAACGTCTTTAATAAGAAATTCGTAATAATCAAATATTATTGTTATAAATATTAATATAATTCATATAAATTAATAACATTGACGTATTTTTAGTAAGCAGTTATATTTTTATTTTATTTAGTGTTTGCGCCATTTTTGAATGCCGCCATCTTCTTGTATGACGTATCTATAAATTTAATACATCATTGTATACCACTATATCGTTGGCAGAAGGCACTACGGCAACGACGTTGCGTAGCGGTAGAGCGTTCAGTGCTACGGAGGGCACTGGTTCGATACCCACTCAATGCAAATATTCTGTATAGTATATCAGCACTGAATCCATTATATAAGCTAGTTAAGCCATGCTTACTTTGAGTCTAGGTAGCTTTGTGTAGAATGTTCTAGAATATTTTCTACGTTTTTAGGGTTCCCTACCAAAAGGGCAAAACAGAACTCTGTTACCAAGTCTGTAACCCTGTAAGTCTGTAATCCGTCCCTCTGTTTGTCTATCTCTTTGTCCGTCAACAGGCTGTATCTCGTGAACCGTAATAGCTAGACAGTTTAAATTTCCACAGATGATGTATTTCTGCTGCCGCTATAACTACAATTACTAAAAACAGATATAGTAGGCCTTCGTGTCCGAGTCCAACTCGCACTTGACCGGTTTTTCGTCCCCACGTAATACGTATCAGCCCATTACAGTGTGGCCCTTGGTGAACCACGCGGCAACAATAATACATTAAAATGTCTATGACTATCGAGGCCAAAAGTGATTTATTTACGACTATCAATATGATTCGGGATATAGGCCAATAACTTTTTCATCCCACCATCTCGGAAAGACTATTTTTGCTCTTCGATAACTGAGCGGAAAAGTCGTTTTTATCCTCTAGAGAGGTAAGGTAAATTTGAATTTAGAACATCGTGTTTACTAGGTTTGTGAACTCAAAACATCATTAAACCTATTTACTTCTACCTCTATGGTGCCGAATTTATCATACAACTTTTTTTTAATTCATGAAAAACTCAGACTCGTAACCTCCTTGGTGTACTTTTTTTTTAATTTGCTTTGCGCGCATCAATTTTTTTCACGTCATATTGTTGACATTGTTGTTGAATTTTTATTTTGTTGTATTTTATTACTAGTATTAATACACATATTATACAGCCTCCATGGCGTAGTGGTATTGAACGCGGCCGCTACGCAGGAGGCACGGGTTCGATCCCCGCTCAGTGCAAATATTTTTTATGCATGAAAATGGGTATTTGCAATGGTCTGGTCGTGCCTTGGAGAGCACGTTAAGCCGTCGGTCACGGATGCCATACGAACATCTATGGCAGTCGTTACGGGTAGTTGGAGCCCTAAAAAGTTCAACAACAACGGTCTGGCTGCAATGCTTCGATATCGCCTAATGTCATCATTGGGTTGTGGAGGTCAGATGGCAGTCGCTTCACGGCATATATCGAAGTCCAGCCAAATCCGCAGTTAAGACTGGTAAAGCGGACCCCGGACTCCGAGGTGAAAGCTTCGGATGCTGACTGGGAATTAACGCTAGGAAGGAGAAGCATTTCATTATTTCCTCGCTGAGGTGGGATGAAAAGTTACGTGTTGCACTCGAGTGCAAAGATTTTTCACCTTGTGCTCTTTTGATTCCCTCGCTAACGCTCAAGATTCTAATTTGTGAATCACTCGCTACGCTCGTGATTCAAATTTAGAATCTTTCGCTTGCTCGGTCATCAAAAATGAGCACGCGGTTAAAAAGCAACTTTGCACTCTTGTATAACAAATAACTATTGTTAGGAGAAGAACTACGTTTATGTGCTTGCGAAGCACTTATATTATAACTTTAGTGTGTCACTGTTCACCATAAATATTCACTTCACTAAATCTTAATAGGTTTTGTTGGTTTCGTCCTTCTAACTTATACGGCTGCCCCAGATCAAAACCCCGTAACAGCTTTTCAACAAATTTTACAGGAGAACGTAAAAACATAAAACGGACCGGCCATTTTATATTTGTCCTGATTTGTTTCAAAACCTAGTACAAGCACACGGCTTACCAGAAGGAAAGTCCTGCAAAAAGTACTAAATTAAAATCTTCTGGGTTACGTATCATTTGAAAATTTAATTTAACAGCAAAATGAATAACGAGAATTTTATATAAGACCAGGATTAAATACTGCTATCTTTGTTCTTTTCATAAAATTTCTTTGAATTTACCTAATTAGTTATTGACCTAAATGTAGCTAACATTTTGTATAGAGCGTGCTGCTGGTAATATCCTCTTAACTGGCGATTCTTTCTCATTTCGTTGGCACATTAAATTCTTTTACAAAAAACAGAAGGCCAATAGTGTTCTTGGATATACGATTTAATTAAGTTAGGTTATTAACGGTCGATTCTAAGAATATTGTTCTTAGTAATCATGAATAGAAAGTATAAAGATTTGTGTACCAAGAGTTATACCGCCATGCTCGGGGCCTGATAGATATCACCATCTCCACAAGCCGGTACAGCTATCTGCTAGCCGGTTCACCTGCCTGCAAGTCTGCTATGTTTTCTGAGTTAGTATGAAAACTGATTGTGTCGTTTTTGCCCAACATAAACAGAATCGTTTCAATCGCGCGCAATTTGTCGCGCCTATACGCTACACTAGTCCGCTTGGGTTGCAGTATCTGGCTTATTCGATCTGTTGTTTCATTCCCAGGTTGGATAAATGGAATAACTTTTTCATCCTTTTTTTCTCAGGAGGTGAAATTCAAAAATATAATGTCCGCCTACAATAATATCTCAATTTCTCTTTCCCACGTTGGGTGGGGATTACGAGGGAGAAGCAAGTGACTACTTTAAATTTACCTTTTTATCTGATCTATTTTTTTAATAATCGTACATATATTATGCTATAAATAATAACATGTGATTTAAACCTTGACATGATGCCATAAAGCTCCATTTAACTCGTAGACTCGTAGAATAAATCATTTCGGTTGTTAAATTGTGCATGAAATAATGGATAAAAAGTTTTATTTGATTCGGAGTTTCGGTAGTAATGAGTGTATTAAGTTTTATGTCCATATAGTTGTACGTTAACCGGGCACTTCAGGATTAAATGAGAGAGAAATTGGGACTATAAAATTCGAATCTGTTGCTCATATGAACTTAATATGGTAATAATTCTTATTTCGAAGTTAATTATTTGTTCGTCTACAGCCTAAAGCAACTAACTGTTCCGTACGAGATTTTCTTCGCTCTAGGAATTTCTTACGGTCCTGTGCCCTTCAGAGTACAATTCGTGATACGCTTGATGTCGTCGACCCAATGAGCTGGTGGAGGCCTCACGCTCGGCTTACTACTCATTAGGCGTTATTCACTAAGTCTTGGCTTAATCTGCTATAATTTCTTCTGGCTAGGAGTTCTTTTTACTTCTATAACGAACTTTAAAACTATGGAAGGTCTCAAGTGCAAGTTTTGATCATGTGACTTGCATTTCGCAGTTCATATTATTCAGCAAATGAATACCTACCTATGGCCTCTCTGAACATATCTGTCTGCTATAGGTAGTAAAATTTTATTTCCAGTCATACTTAGTAAACTATTCAGAGGTTCATTAATTACTCAGACGGGGCAGAATAACTGCCCAGAACCATGAATATCTGAAAGTTCTTCACATTGTTCTATTCTTCATCTTGAAGCTTGATTATTATTTGGACTGTTTCCAAATAAGGTTATTATAATTGATGTATATCTAATCGCTATACATTATAATTATCCCAAAATTTATTGCTACGTTAAAACATAGGAACCTACCACAAATGTTTTCACTTTAATAAAAAGAACATAAAATCCACTAGAAAATTAAACAGAAACTACAAAACACAAATGACGTGTTGTATTTAAATATCGCAGTAAAAACCTTTGTCCAAGTACTGAAATGAAACACAAAGGCTTTTGTGGCCACAAGGACAGAGCAGAGTAACTATTACCCAGTCTGAGATCAAGTGGTACTTCATCCCGTTCTCTCATTTTAATGTTCGCATATGTGCAGGTGGGACTTCCGAAACACAATGAGCTATGAGTGAAAAATTTTGTAGTATTTTTTTTACAAGTGAAAATGAACTTTGTGAGTTAACAGCAATCGTTGTTTTGTCAACGTGGTCATGTTTTTTATCGTTTATCGTATAATAGAAAAGATTTAAGTTTCTTTTTATGTACAAAACTTTTAGGGCGTATTAAAATATGACCTTCACAAATATTTTTAATCATCATAAATATCAACTATACGGACAGCCTCCGTGGCGTAGCGGTAGTGAACGCGGCCGCTACGCAGGAGGCGCGGGTTTGATCCCCGCTCAGTGCAAATATTTGTGTGAATGAAATATGAGTACCTATTTGCATTGGTCTGGTCGTGCCTCGGAGAGCACGTTAAGCCGTCGGTCCCGGTTGCCATGAGAACATCTATGGCAGTCGTTACGGGTAGTTGGAGCCCTCAAAAATCCAAAAACAACGGTCTAACTGCTAAACTTCGATATCGCCTAATGTTAACATTGGGTTGTGGAGGTCAGATGACAATCGCTTCACGGAAATTATCGAGGTCTAGTCAAATCCGTGGTTAAGACTGGTAAAAGCGGACCCCAGACTCCGAGCTGAAAGCTTTGGATGCGACTGGGAATTAACGCTAAGAGGAAGTAAGTATATCAACTATACCTATTGCTTATTAAAGAAGTGATGTCATTTATTTATCTTCTTCTTCTTCATCCTAGCGCTAATTTCAGCCCCATCCGAAGTTTTCACCTCGGAGTCCGGGGTTCGCTTTACCAGTATAACCGCAGATTAGGCTGAATTGCAATACTTTTCGTGAAGCGATTACCGTCTGACCTCCACAACCCAATAGCTATATTGGGCGATATTGAAGCATTGCATCTAAGGTGTCATTCATTTATCATAATATTCTAATAATTAACTACATACCTATTTAGTAAAATAAAGTCGAGTTTCATCCAATGGTACACTTTTTAATAAGAGTTTGTAACTGGAATCATTTATGTCTAACACATTTTCTGGCAAATAATTGCAATAAAGTCTTCGGTGAAATTTACAAACGCAATAATTTACAAACGTATTTTATTGTTGTAATGATTTTACAGCTCGTTTAATTCATTGTTGACTTCGAAAGTAACACATTTATACACGCAATTAGACTTTTCTTTGACTTTGTAACATTCCTTGCAAGCGATGTTTGTTGTCTTTCAAAGTTATTCGATTTTTATTGTTTTTTGCAACTATGAAGAAATATAAAATTGAGTTACGTTGCAGGGATTGTTTAACTTGCAACTGCCTAAAGACCAAAAAATACCCTTTTAGGTTTTAGAACACCTTAACACAGTCGGTTAAAATATTTCCAAAATTTCACTGATTGTGAATTTTAATACAGTGTAACTGAATTTAACCTCTCCTTAGGGGTAACTTGCGACACTGAAGCGGGCAACCCTGTCTATAAACTAATACCGGCGACCAACAAACCGAGTAAACAGGGATATTACACCTACACATTGTCTTTTTGGGGTATTCTCTGGGGTAAGTGCGACTTAAGGTCTGATTCCCATAGCCAAACTATTTTTTTTTTAGAAAAACGTTTTTATTCGCGTACTTATTATACGCGATAGTACAGGTGATATATCCGCTAGATCACCTGTACCATCGACTAATACCATTGATGGTACAACAGGCACTGATTTGTCCTACTAATATCATCGATGATACAAATGACACCATTGTATTCTTAAAGTACCAATGCGCAAGTACAAAGGACACTAAAATTTATTGCACAGTAATCTTGATTGAATCATAAAATATATTTCGTCATAGTTTTTATGTTTCGGGACTTATCGCGATTAATTATTATTGTGGAACAAAGTAGCGAAATACGTGCGAACATCGAAGGACGTCATACCTCTACAAACACCAGGTGTCTACAAAGTGGATTGCAGCTGCGGTAGTTCCTACATAGGCCAAACGAAGCGAACCATTGCAGAAAGGGTCAGAGAACATATCGCGGCTGGGAAAAACCGTCAGCACAATAAATCGGCAGTAGCAGAACATCTTGAGTCGGGGGCCAATCACTGGATTGAGTTTCATCAGCCTAGAGTCCTCTCCACTGATCGCCACTATTATTCACGGATTGTGCGTGAAGCTATTGAAATCAAAAAATATAAAAATTTCAATAGGGAAGATGGATTCAGGCTGTCTGGGACGTGGAATCCAGTGATTAAATTACTCAAACCCAAAAACACAGTGCCATTAAAAACTGACGTAGTGAGTGTTGTGTGTCGCCAGCCTTACCATTCACAAATAAGTAGTGGAGGGTAGGCGCACAAATTAATCCCGCGCACCTCTCGACGCTCGCAGACCAGTCAAGTCGTGACCACGGGTGCTGCAACGCACCCGAAACGTCGGCACAAGTAAGTTCCACAATAATAATTAATCGCGATAAGTCCCGAAACATAAAAACTATGAGTTTACACCGCGATAGTTTAAAAATAATATTTCGTCATAATGTGCAGACGACGATTGCACAGGAATCAGACCTTAATTCAAATAATATTCCTTTGTGAGTGAAATTTCTTACATACATAAGTACATTTTCAAACAAAAGTGAGAGATGTAGGTAAATAGGTCACAGGTTAGAAGGTTGGGGTGGGCAGGCACTTCATAACTTGAAAGAAGTGGTACAGTCGCGACATAGCGTTTTACATAACAAAAATTACAAGCAACGTTAGTCTCCAAATGATTTATTTTTTACCTGGGTATACATTTATTATAATTACAATTAAATGGTAAATAATATGAAATTAATCTTATTTATACAGTAACAAAAAAATTAAAATTAAACTAAACGAACTAATACTAAACAAATTATTGCTAAAAATTAAAATGCGTCGTGCAATTCCTCCGCATCGTATGCCTCTTATGGTAACTGTACGGGACGTTATCCTGTACATCGACTCCTGTTGTGGAGTATGTGGTAGTGGTAGTTGTTGTGGAGACTCAAAGGAAAGATAGCCGAAAGTAAACGAGTAAACGTATATTGTAATGTTAAAGTTAACAGAACTACTAAGTGGCCGATCTTTCCTAGATAGAGTTCATTGGTAAAGTCGTGATGATAGTCTCTATAATCGTCTCGTTCCCAGAAGGCTGGCAGCATTGACACGGCAGGTACTAGAAGCTTGAGACCATACGCTTCGCAATCTCCCTGTAGAGATTGCGAGCGCTCGGACTCCATTTTTTTGTACCACGGGGATCTATTAACTTCTTCCTTCAGGGGCTTCCTGTAGATTTGTCAGAATATTTACAGCCGGTCGATGCGGGATACGCGGCAGACGCGTTTTACCGCAAGATGGCCGCCGCTGAAGACGTTGAGGCAACTAATCACATTCAGAGGATGTAAAATGCGTTTTAGCGTTTTATTTTACTACTAGATACTCACTAGGTTAATGTGTTCGTACCTGTTCTCGAATCACTACCTAACTTTACTCATAACTATAAACCTATTTTACTGTCAATTTTACGGCTTGAACTTTATTTATACTTTTAATGTATTTTGATTCAAGTTCATTGAACTGGGATTTTACAACAATAATTACTGATTTATTATGTACAAGCTTCACGCCCCGGAACTTCATGGTACCTAAGTGCTACGTCTTTCATTCGTATTTCGTGCAAGTCTATACTTTCGGTTTTAATAGTAGGCCCCCTTCCTGTTCAGAGAAATCACTTATTCCATAAATTTTGACAAAAGAACCATCCAATTATATCAATTAAGTCGTCACCCAAAATTTCTCTGAGAAACTTAAGTTTAAGCTGCAAATTAATCCGAAAACTTCGTCAGCATTTAATTATGACAATCTTCGATACAATATCGCAGCTGTTTGAATTCGGATTATTTGCCACTGCTGTCATGGACGTGAAAGGCTGAGAGTAGGCCTTTGTTATGATGCCTTTTGTACTGAAACGCTTGTATACATCGGCCGACGTGGATGACACGTATAGACGTGAAATGATTCATTGCTTGTCAACTCGTGTTTTACAACTGATGGACTAGTCAACTTTATTGCTTTGCTTTATTGGGAAAATAGCTTCTATTTTTGAAAACTTTGCCTTTTTTTTAAATAAGTGTAGGTTAGCGAGGTTAGCCTTAGGATGGGTGATCATGCTTATACTTCCCGCCATATATCTTGGACCTAAGTCGCGGCATATATTCTATGATTGGTGGATCTGAGCTCATCCACCGCGGTAGCACCCCGTGCTATTCTCAAAAGACATAAAAAACGCGTACTGCGTATATAGAGCATCTTTTGTCCAAGATAGGTATATGAAGGGAAGTACAATAAAATTATATGCCTCGTTGAGTACATTAAGCCGTCAACTCCAGCTATCTTACTGGAAGATAGCCGGAGCTCAGATACCCATACGAGGTAAGGTTGTGATATGTCAACCTGTAGAAATTACAAAGGAATCACTGTACTGATACGAATTCACGTAACAATTTCCACTTAACTAAAACGTGAGCATGATGTTGTCCCCAACAGGCAGTTCTTTTCTGTAAACATTGCGTTTGTTTTTTACTTCATAATGGTTGTATGTTTTTACTAATTAGCGAATTGGTATTTTCGTTCTTTTTTCCCTTTTGTACGTGAACAATGCATGACATTTTAATGGTTGTTTTTTTGTACTTAATGAAGGAGCGGAACCTTGAAATGCCTGAACAAATAGTAACAATATAAAAAGTAATATGTAATTCAAAAGATTATAATAAACTAGCTGTTGCTCGCGTTTCCACCTACATGCGTTCCGATCTCATTTCCGGAACATATGGAAATGAAAATTAGCCTATGTGTTCATTCTAAACTATAATCTATCCCTGTATCTAATTCCAGCAATTCATTTCGCCTTTCAGCGTCACTGAGACATCCAGACATCTTCACAAACGTTCTCATTTATAACAATAGCAAGATGATTCTGTATGTTGGATTGACAAAAGCAAGTACAGTCAGAGTTGAGATAGAGACTAAAAGGAACTTTTGTAGTCCTCGTGGCAAGTAATTATCTAAACCATCTGACCACTCATGTTTTATTGCCTTTGCAAAAAACTAAAAAGGTAGTCATTACGCCGGACCGACACGATAGCCGCACTGCCTTGAGGAACACTTGAGATCCTATTCATCGCCATTTGAAGCTCACTGTGAGCCACATCTACTGAATGGTGAAGATGTTCTGCAATTCCAGTCAGTGCAGCCCTCGTTTGACTTACATGAAAGATCAGTTTAGTAACAACTTTAAGACAATTTCCTACTGTCGATGAACATAATCTTGAAGAGATTTTTATTGTTTAACAAATCTGCATAAACTGGCCATAGATTATTGAGCAAGAAGTCATCAAAGAAGAGGACCAGGATCTAACTTAGTTTCAGAGAAATACGTGGACAATCGTAGATACATATCAAAAAATGTATATTTAGTTGGAAGCCCTTAAACACCGGGATACTCTTGGCAGGTCTTAAGGAAAAAAAGGACGGTTCCTTTGCAAAATTTAGCCTTCGGCATTAGCTAACCTATCCTTTAATACCCAAAAATAAATAAAAAACTAAATAATCCGAATTCATAATTAGGTATAGCCAAAAAAACGAACATACCTACTCGTATATTAATAGTGTAACAGGCAAATTTGTAAGCCAAATGCCTTGTTTCCGAGAAAAAAGGTAGCACAGAACGAGGAATGAAGGCACTTAATGGTGAGCCGAGCCTTGACGTGGATTGATTCTGCTAACTTGTCTGTTTGTGGACAACACCTCTCCATTTGTTCAATTTGTGGAAATGTTTCGCACATAATGTTGCAAACAAAGTTTTGGAACATACCTATACTTTTGGGTCGGTATTTAGTGAAGAAACTTCCTCAAATACGTTTTTGAATAAATTATTATTCATTTAAATGTACTCCAGGGAAATGTAGTCGGGAAATGTTTGGGTTTAGCTACTCTTGGCAATGATAAAGATAGCACCATTTAAACTGACTCTTGTGTAAATCAACTTTGTGTCAAGCTCAAGCATTTCATGATAAATTAACATTAGGATTTCTGAATTGTGCATATTTCCCATTGTTACTCTGACCAACTAACTGATCAACTTTTATATTTCCTGACATCCGTCCTAGACAGGTGGCAATTCGCTGGCCAGCGTATTGTAGAAAAGAAAGGTGAATGTATGAGATTTAACGTATATGACACGTATTTTGACGTTTATGACACACGGTAACGACTGTCATATACGTCAAATCCCATACACTCATCATTCTATTCTACAATACGCAGGCCAGCGAATTGCCTAGGGGGCAGCTCAATTTCCTATTATGCGCCTTTTCGTTACGAGTACACTTTACTCATGAACATTCCAAAAAAATTAATTAATGCATACCTTGTCCTAACAGTAAAAATACAAATAAAACAGAAACAACAACCTTCCTCTTTTTTGTAGGCGGTAAAAAGAAATACCTAAGTAATTTGATGCAGTCGTGCGGTAGTTATGCGCGTAAATACAGTTCGACGATTCATTTTGATTTATAAATATAACCAAATACATAAATAACATCTCTTTCATCGGTAACTAGGTAAACGTATGTGACGGTAGCTCCAAAAGATTAAGTCGGCTCAACATCGTGGAATCCGCAATCAGTCGGAAATCTGTTTTCCGGCTCCATCGGTGATTCAATCTTGAAGTGACGGTCTTAAACTTATTCGAGAGGCGAGATTGAGAATTCCGATGCTTGTTTGCAGCTTGAAGTAGCTAAAATATAGGACAAGGAAAAACTCTTTAATTTGAAGTCGTAAACATTAGATGTACCTACATAAAGAACTGATTACAACACTAAGCTGCACTGCAGAGCTGCACTAAGACGACCAAGACTGCAGCAAAATTCAAATAAATTATGCAATATAAGTAATTAGTAATGAAAGATTATTACTCTAGTATTTAATAAGTATTTCACCCAGGAGGTGGAAGATTACAAATATTACATTTATAATATTTCTTTGTTATTTTCTGCGTTATTTTTAGTTAAACTTATTAAAAGTTGTAGTGCACTTACAAAGTTAGTAATATTGCCGGAGTTTCTTTTAAAAGTGTGAGCTGCGCATAGTGCAAGAGTCGGACCAAGTATTATATACCATTTTAGGGTTCAATACTTAACACAGCAGGTTACCTTCGAGGCCCTTGGTTCATATCAACAGTGGCTTCTAATAGAGTCAACTATGATATTTCACTCATAATCATAATTTCGGATCGTTCTAAAGACTTACCTACCTTACTACAATATATTATAATCAAGACATTAAAACGGACCGTAAACATAGATCCAGTTTGTGCCAAAGCCAATACCACAGCCAATACTGTCCACAACATGTCTATTATTACAATGAATAATTACCATAAATGACGGTAGTTCAATATTCAGGTAATAGTTTCAGTATATTGTGGTGTACACGACACTTTTTACCCGACTGCGCCAGCGAGAGGGTAATGTGTTTCGCGCGTATGTATGTATGTAGTTTTCTTTGTTCCCCTCTACAGGCCTAACGCCTGGACGGATTTTGATGAATAGGGTCTCAAATGAAAGGTATTCATCTCCCGAGTGTCATAGGGTACATAAAATTCCAACAAAAACTATACGGTAGATTTTTGATGCTAAAATATGTGTTGGCAAAAATTTTTTTTCATTCAAATTTATCGAGTAGGGTATCAAAATGAAGAGAATTAAAAGGAGATTACAAAAATATATAGATGTCATATCCTAACTAAAAAGGTTAAAATAAAATTAATTATTAAAAAATAAAAAATCCCGACTGCTGTCTAAAAGATTGAAACAAGCTTGATAGCAGGCGGTATCCATTAAATTTCTTTCGGTTTATGATTGGCAAATGGGTACCGCCTGCTATCAAGCTTGTTTCAATCTTTTAGACAGCAGTCGGGTTTTTTATTTTTTAATAATTTGAAACGAAGTGTTAGAGTTTAGAGAGTTAGATATTAGATACTTGTTGAAATAGAAAGTTTAAAAGTAAATTGGAGACTAAATGAAAGATGCTAAAAAAGATTTCCAAATTGTAATCCAGAAAGTTGGTTATTACAATTATAATAAAATTAATAAGAAGAATCTCAGGGGGTGAGTTAATATTAATTAAGACCAGCACTGAATTATTAGGCGATGAGAACGACCCGACGCGATGTGGGCAGCAGGGCACTTAGCTTCGCCGCTGGAGTACGTGCCGCGCCGACACGAACCGTCGCGTGGCTCGTTCAACGGCGAAGATAAGCTCTGCTAGCTGCTAGCTGCTGCCTCGGGTCCTCGTGCTGGAAAATATAGTGCAGAAGCAAAATCAGTATGTTGTATGACATACTGCTAGTGCGGGCGTGGCAGGTAAGGTCCAAAGCAGGTGGTCAAGCTTCTCCCAGGCACTTAGTGCAAAAAGGTCATTACAGTAAAAGCCACACCCAATATTGCAAGCAGAAGAACAGATGCACAGAAAATAAGTTACACCGAATAGGGTAGGTAGGTAGATGGTAAAAGATCAGGAGGTCGATGACCCCATGGTCGGCAGGTCACTGTCCTTTTGACAAGCAGAAGGAAAATAAAACAGCCTAAGAAAAATAAGCCTTGCAAATTATTCTAATCGAATAATTAAAATAAGATAAAAATGGTCGGACGCCGCTCGCGTAAAAAGCAGACGCCCCAATGAAGTTTACCCCTCGCGCATAGGCGCGACGAGTATGAAAATATTCCATATACGATATTTTATCGGATGGATTAAATTGAAATATGGCACATCTCGCTCACGTAAAAGACAAGATGTACCTGGAAGAGCTTTGCAATGGCGACATGAGTACGACGTGTCATCGTGGTAAAATATAGTGATAGTAATCACGAGAGTTATAGGAATAACTCCTGATGGAAAAGATGGGAACCACGTCATTCTCATGTTTCCAATGCGACACCTTAAAATAAAAGAATTAGCACACAATATGAAAAAAATATAGTATTCTCACCCGGGACGGACAGTATCTTAACCGAAGGTAGTTGTAACCGAAGCCAGCAGATAATGAGCTCGGAGTGGCTCGTCCCCCAGTTTTTATAGCTGGTTCGGTGGTGGAACCCACTTCCGGCCCAAAATTACACGATTAGGCCGTAATAGCCTTTGGGTTTTGATTTTAATACGTACTCTTTTGGCAAATACAGTCAACTGCAACCGCCATGTTGACATGACACTTGCAGATTTGCTCGCACGCAACCATAGACAAGATGCTAGGTCCACTGAGTGAATAGAATACAGATAATATTAGTCGAGTATCGATCGATACCGATTGAATATCGATCACTACTCCACCAATACTATAAATTAAAAAAAAAAAATACAGGATTGCAATTAAGACAATCTGCAATGTCACAATACTCCCCCTCAAGCGTCAGAATTTCTGTTAACAGAAATTCGATACTGTGCTCAGGACTACAACCAATCTACGCTTACACATCCTAACTAACTGACATGCATCCCTACATACAACTCTTATAAAATGTGGCGGTTACCATCAAAGCTATGGTAAACGCCTCCTATCAGACAGAGTTTCCAACATCATGACCGTTGGAGACTCAACGTAGACCAGTTGAAGGTATTAGGTTGTAGGACCAGTACAACTGTTTCTACTAGAAGAACTTGAGCAAAAGAAAACCACTGTGTAATTTCAACCCGTGAAAAGTGTGTACAATAGGCTTATTTTTGACCTGAGTTTGCACAAACCGCTCAGGGTAAACAGTACCCAGATACTGGTTGAATATCCCAGTTCCAAGAAGAATACAAAAATCCCATGGTCAATGGTTAATGGCCATTGCCGGGGGTAGCCCGTTGGTTGAATCGCCAACGAACAAAACAAGTAAGTATTGTTTAAAAAAAACAATAAAGGAAGAAGAACATAATAGGTCCTTCAATAACCTGGACAAAATCCAAAGCTTAAAATAGAAGAAAGAAGTTGGAATTACACAGTAGAAACGAGGTAGTAAGGGTTGTGACATAAAAAAAACTTGCACATAATGTTATGTGAAAGAAAGTTTAAAAAATTAAAGTACATAGTAGTTGTAAGTCATAAATTGCAACTTACGTGGTAAATAGGCGAACATGACCAATGTAACCACAATATCACGTATAAACGTGTTGGAATACAACATTAAAGCAACTATATTCCACAAAGAAAAGTTTTAAAATCAAAACAAACCAACGAAATGTTTTGAAATGACATCAGAATTGTCACAACGTTTCGTTTCACTAAACGTTCATTGCGTTCAGGAACGAACTAAGTGAATGGAATAACATTCGGGTCTGTCAAAACAAATGTCATTTTGACAGATGACATTAGTGACTAAACGTCAAACATAGTTTGTTTACATCACGCAGAAAAGTTAAAAAAATTTGTAAAAACAACATTTTATTAAAAATACGGTATAATCGTATGTAAAACCATGCATATAAAAGAATAACCAGACAAGTTATAAAAGTAAAGTGGAAATTCTATTGGAATTGTAGTAATTACAATGGAAATTACTCGAACCGGTTCTTGTATGTGAAATAACATTATCGTACTTTTTCTTAAGTAGGTAAGCAGTGCAATCAGACAACTTAGTGCGGCTCCCACTAAGTTTCAGCAGTATCATACTGCAAACTTATCTTACTGTATCATGCAAGCGAACAAAGTTATTCCCTGTGTGAGACCCGAACATAACCAAAACCACAGGTGTCACCCTAACCGACAAGAACTCAAGAACATCCACAGAACAACAATGTTTAAGTTATTTTAATCTGGAATGAATCCAGACAAAGTTTATTTAAAAATATTTAATTAAAATTTTAATTGAAAAGTTTAGTTTATTTAGTAAATTATATTAAAACATGACATGTTTAATAACAATTACACATAGTGTATTGTGTTTTATATATTATTCTTTGTAGTTTGTAAGTTTTATATCTTTGATGTGCCAATCACCCAAAGGTTTACCAGACATATCAACCAGTTCATAAACTAAAGGTGATTTCTTTGTTAGAATTTTACATTTGACAAACTTAGGAGCCAGTTTCGATATTTGCTTTCTGAGTTCAGCAACGGACTCAGAGTCAGATCCACCGCGAAGAGCGACTTCATATTGAAGTTCAGCCTTTTGTAACGATAGGAACTTAATAGTGTACGAAGGCATAATTGGGATGTGAGAACACTATACTATTCCACACAGTGCACACAAAATAATGTCAGCTGACTTACTAGTGAAAAAATTAAATGAGGAAGTGAAAAACTACAGTTTGAAGCGTTTAAAATTTTTATGAAATTCCCAATAAAATTATTTTATTGGTCCAGTACCATAAGCACTAGCAAAAATAATATAAGTGATTAAATAAAACACTTATAATAAGTGTACCACAGCACAATAATGGTGTTGCACGAGGGTAGCACAAAAAATTTTCCTAAGGGACAAAATAACTCCAGAAGGAATCCCTCCCAAAAGGACAAGAAAGATTGCTTCAAGCCACTAAAACGTTAATTCACTTCACCAGCAAGTCACCTGATGGTAAGGGAAGAAAAATTAAATAAATCACTTACGGGCCGTTCTCATCTTAAAAAGCTGGAAAAAAACCATTATTGGGCGCCATTGAAACGAAGTGTTAGAGTTTAGAGAGTTAGATATTAGATACTTGTTGAAATAGAAAGTTTAAAAGTAAATTGGAGACTAAATGAAAGATGCTAAAAAAGATTTCCAAATTGTAATCCAGAAAGTTGGTTATTACAATTATAATAAAATTAATAAGAAGAATCTCAGGGGGTGAGTTAATATTAATTAAGACCAGCACTGAATTATTAGGCGATGAGAACGACCCGACGCGATGTGGGCAGCAGGGCACTTAGCTTCGCCGCTGGAGTACGTGCCGCGCCGACACGAACCGTCGCGTGGCTCGTTCAACGGCGAAGATAAGCTCTGCTAGCTGCTAGCTGCTGCCTCGGGTCCTCGTGCTGGAAAATATAGTGCAGAAGCAAAATCAGTATGTTGTATGACATACTGCTAGTGCGGGCGTGGCAGGTAAGGTCCAAAGCAGGTGGTCAAGCTTCTCCCAGGCACTTAGTGCAAAAAGGTCATTACAGTAAAAGCCACACCCAATATTGCAAGCAGAAGAACAGATGCACAGAAAATAAGTTACACCGAATAGGGTAGGTAGGTAGATGGTAAAAGATCAGGAGGTCGATGACCCCATGGTCGGCAGGTCACTGTCCTTTTGACAAGCAGAAGGAAAATAAAACAGCCTAAGAAAAATAAGCCTTGCAAATTATTCTAATCGAATAATTAAAATAAGATAAAAATGGTCGGACGCCGCTCGCGTAAAAAGCAGACGCCCCAATGAAGTTTACCCCTCGCGCATAGGCGCGACGAGTATGAAAATATTCCATATACGATATTTTATCGGATGGATTAAATTGAAATATGGCACATCTCGCTCACGTAAAAGACAAGATGTACCTGGAAGAGCTTTGCAATGGCGACATGAGTACGACGTGTCATCGTGGTAAAATATAGTGATAGTAATCACGAGAGTTATAGGAATAACTCCTGATGGAAAAGATGGGAACCACGTCATTCTCATGTTTCCAATGCGACACCTTAAAATAAAAGAATTAGCACACAATATGAAAAAAATATAGTATTCTCACCCGGGACGGACAGTATCTTAACCGAAGGTAGTTGTAACCGAAGCCAGCAGATAATGAGCTCGGAGTGGCTCGTCCCCCAGTTTTTATAGCTGGTTCGGTGGTGGAACCCACTTCCGGCCCAAAATTACACGATTAGGCCGTAATAGCCTTTGGGTTTTGATTTTAATACGTACTCTTTTGGCAAATACAGTCAACTGCAACCGCCATGTTGACATGACACTTGCAGATTTGCTCGCACGCAACCATAGACAAGATGCTAGGTCCACTGAGTGAATAGAATACAGATAATATTAGTCGAGTATCGATCGATACCGATTGAATATCGATCACTACTCCACCAATACTATAAATTAAATAAAAAAAATACAGGATTGCAATTAAGACAATCTGCAATGTCACAAATTATTTTTTTTTGTTTTTTTTTTTTTGTTTTTTAAAAGAATATTAGCAACCGAAATTACTAATATTCCCGTTAACCCCTCCAACTAAGCTACATTGCTTGTGCTAGGAGTGGGTTCACGTCGGACTCCTTAACCACTAAGCTACCGACGCTTCTAAAAAACTTTGACGCAAGGTGTACAGGCGGCATAAGATGTTATCAGAAAATTACGCAACAACGTAACTTAAGTGTAACGGGAGTAAAATTTCGACAAGATCAAATATTAATTGAAGTATATCAAGTATCCAAACCAGTTTCCACTAAGTTATTTTTTGCCCGTCGTCCCCCGGGTGCGGCCGAAATAACGCCGAGAGCATCGGTCGGTGGCACGTAACGAGGGCGGGACGCCAAATTGGTAGGGAAGGTGAACACACTAGGGTACGATACACCTAGAAGTGCCAACTCATTCACGGAAATTTGACGCGACGTGTTGTGGAGATGGGACTACGTGTCGTTTTAGAGGTTTGGCGTTTGATGGAGTGAATTTAGTAAAAGGTGAATAAGATTTTAGTTTTCTTTTAGGATTTTCTGTTTTAGTTCTATATATTGAAATTGATTGAACGTTGACTAGTTATTGAACTAACAAGTCCCCGAATCCCGGTTGCATCCATAAATAAACCGATTAAAGGGTTCCTTCGCTCCGGCTAAGGACCTGACGGTAATCACTCCCGTAAATTCCAGAAACCAAAATATGGAAAGGAAGAATAGTAGAGTTCCAAAGAATAAGTTTTAGATACAATAAAAAAGGAAAACTGCTGGCGCGATTATGCCTTACGCCTCTTGTCTCTTTTGCATAATTTAAGTATGCCTATTAGTATCAACAAATTGCCTGAATGTTTTAACAGAAAATTTAAAAGCTTTACCTCCAACATAAGTTGTAATGAATTGATTAATACTTTGAATCGTGGGATTCTTAATTATACACAAATATTCCCAATGCGACTAAATTTTAGCAGATTGAAAATTAATAAATTGGTTAGATACATTACAAACTTCCAAGAAGTTGGGTTCTCCGGTTTTATTTTTGGTTATCCTTTTGGATGGCAGAGATTTCATGATAGTCTTAGGCGTAAAGTATACAGGAAAGACATAAGCCGTAATGAAAGTAAAATCTTGGTGACTGTGGAGCCCCATTTATTTCCCTCCATGTGTTTCCCTCTTCCTACAGTCCCGGGTCGTTTAAATAGCGGGTGAAAAAGCATCTGTTGAGGCCGTCAAACTGAGTGCCACCATTGTAATATGGTAGGTACGTGTCTATAATGGTGACCCTCTTTGCCGAGACTGCCTTCAGCTTACCTAACGGTACAAGTCAAATAGACGTGTCCTATTTAAAAAAAAATGTCGTATTTGTACTCTTGCCCACTGTGTCCCTCCAACTGTACCTACTATCGAGAACCATATACAAGTTTTGACACCACTTCCCTATATAGGGAAGTGGTGTCAAAGCTTGTATACTTTCGTAAAAAGTAAGGTTTGCAAATGCGCGTATAATCTAATGCCAATCCAAGTGAAAGTGACAATCCTGTCTGTAATAAATTAATATTATCGAATTTCCAAAATTCCAAAAAGAAACTCGCTATTTAAAATATAGAGAAAAATATAGACGACTCATAACTGGATTTCCTGTTAGAATCACGAAGCCCGAGTGTTAAAAGCAAAGCCGTACAAAAACCAACAGTTAAACAACTCTCGACTCTTCTGTGAATAGAGTTACCAGAGTTCTTTGAAAAGGTGTAAAATCGGATTACTCTCTAGCGTTGCAAACGTTAATAATCCTTTAAGTTTTAACTGCGCTTATTGTTTTGTGGCAGGAAGCTTTTCTTTGAGTAACACCATTACTGAAGAAATAACTTTAAAGCTGATCGAACTAATTTAGTTGTTTAGCGAAATAAACCTTAAATTGCTTAGGACATAATTATATCTTGGACCGTTTCTTGAGTGCCTTTTGAGGACCAAAGCCTCATTTGTCTCGCGATTTAGGTCCAATATACGTGTCCCAAAGTTTAATCAGGGCAGTAAGGGCTTGTACATAGGCGAGGTACATACACCTTTATGGAGTTCCACCACACTTCGTGACCCTAGCCAACTTCCATTACAAAATCGGTGCAAGCACCAGATCATTGGCGGATGAGACTCTAGCGCAAAATTTCCTCTCTGAGTTAGGAGGACGAACGGCAGTTTATCAAAGCCGTAATAGCGTATCCAAAGGAAGAGATGACATAAGCGGTTCCCGGGTATCGTGGTGATAGCCTCAGATGCGACTTGGAACAAGATTAAGATTACTTGGTCTGAAAATATTGTAATATGAATGATTATGTTCATATTAATCGAATGACTCAAAGTTGGCGAAAATTGCGTTGATAGATTCCATTACAACATTATAAAAAACGTTTAATAAATCACCATTCAATAGATCTTTCTCTGTAATAAACTTTTAAATCTAGCTAAAAGTGGGTAAAATATTAGACGAGCTGGCAACACAAGGAACCACAGACACGGGACGATCTCCCCGTTGACAATAATGTAGTGCCTCCTCCATAACCCCCGTTTGCTGCGAACCGGGTTCCAGGTACCTACGGCATCTGTCGCATGTCGACACCTCGGTGATTTATTTCTTATAGCAAGGTGTTTAATTTCAGTCGATACGCGTATAATTTTGTAGATTTTAGATGGTTCGCATGTTAGAGCAGACTGGTATATATTTAAGCAAGTATATAATATAAATGTATCTACATAGTTAATAAATACACGTAATCAAAAGCGATATAAGCTAAGGATTATTTCTGACTTAGTGAAAGGTACATCACTTACTGATAGGTTCAGGTGCTCGCGAGCTCAAAGGTTATATGGATTACATCGTAAAGTCGGAATCAGTGTAAATAATGAAATAACACCAAATAAAACGCGATAGAATGCTTTGAGATAGTTTTATTTCAATGTATACTCTTATCCAATTAATTTTGTATTTCACGAAATTCTAATCGAAATTCACCATCATGATAACATTGTTGCAAACCGCATTCGAGGCTTACATCCTTTTGATTTGACCTAAACCTACGACTTTTGTCTGGGAGCGACTGCCGCCTGACCTTATAACCCCGAGAGGAAATCCGGCACCAGAACCTAGTCTAACTCAAATAAATGGACCTACTAGGATCATTGTCCATTTTCAGTTCGATAAATAACAAAAATAATGTTATTCTCTCAATATAAAAAGAATCGGCCAAGTGCGAGTCGGACTCGCCCATGAAGGGTTCCGTATAGTAGTAGCAAAGGCGAAAATTGCGGTTTATGACGTATTAAAAAAAAACTACTGACTGGATCTCGTTCGAACCAATTTTTAGTGATAGTTTGCATAGCAATTTACATCATATATCTTTTTAGATTTGTCATTCTCTTATTTTAGAAGTTAGAGGGGGGGAGGGGGGGGACACACATTTTTCCTCTTTGGAAGTGTCTCTCGCGCAAACTATTCAGTTTAGAAAAAAATGATGTTAGAAATCTCAATAGCATTTTTAAAGACCTATCTATAGATACCCCACACGTATGGGTTTGATAAAAAAAAAAATTTGAGTTTCAGTTCTAAGTATGGGGACCCCCAAAATTTTATGCATTTTTTTTATTTTTGTGTGAAATTCTTAATGCGGTTTACAAAATACATCTTCTTACCAAGTTTTAACAGCATAGGCCTTATAGTTTCGGAGAAAAGTGGCTGTGACATACGGACGGACATACAGACAGACAGACAGACAGACAGACAGACAGACAGACAGACAGACGGACGGACAGACATGACGAATCTATAAGGGTTCCGTTTTTTGCCATTTGGCTCTGGAACCCTAAAAAGTAAAAAGAAAAGGTATAAAGGCGTGATTGTATGTATGTATGTATAACCAAAAGTTATCGCAAGAACATTCTCGTGTTTTATTTTTCTATTCTTAAAGGACGTCCTAATCTAGTATCATTCTTTATTGTGGATAAATTTTCCTTTAGGTGGCATAAAACGGTCCGTCCGTGGCCGAACCGGAAGAATCTGTATTGAAAGATCATGTCGACGACCCTTTCGATCTCGGAGATACTCATGCGATAGCACGTAACATGATCAATAAAATATAGCTGTCTAGCTTCTGAAATGCGCTTCGATGGAATTCAACTTGTTAGTTCGAAAGGTTTATCACATAAATATTTTTTTAGATATTTTTTTCTTTTATCATAGGAATAAAAGATTAATAAGTAGTGAGATAGAACGTTATTTGATAAATATAAATTGTTGTTGTGAAATGCGCGAACTCAACTAGTGAATTTCAGAAATTCTGTATCCTGACTATCCTTTTCTTTTATTTTTAAGCGTAGACTGAGCTGCCTGAGAACCCTCTCTGATAGTTGCAATTCTCATCCACATAATATAAGCTAGGGAGTCTAGTCTTATTTCATTTAAAAATAATATTTCGAGAGTGTTTTTGAGCTTCACATAAGCTTACCATCAGACGGGGTTCAGTGAAAAGGCCTAATCTAGCGAGCAATGAAAATTTTAAGTGGAACAGAGCCTAGATATGTCAAATCAGCTATCTTGAATAAAAAATCGCAGACATCCTATCAAGAAATTTATTTTCACATAATTCACATCGAGACAGCAAATACAAAATAATAAAAATATGGTGTCGTAAGGTACATTTATTTCACTGGCATTTTCATTCGAAAGAAATAAAACTTTTATGGAGGAAACAGGTTTGATCTTGTAAGCAAGATTAATGAAGGCTTCAGCCTCGTCAAAACAACCTTCCTTCCTCTTCAAAGATAGGGGATTTAACGCTTTTAAATGTGTTTTACTTATTCTCTATTATACATCTGAAACATAATTACTTTTACAAACAAATATTGTATCCCATCAGTACAGACTAGCAGAGGTGGCTAACGAACTTAGAGAATATTTCAATATTTGATTGTTAATTGGTTTTTCGAACTTTTTCTAAAATGTATTTTTTGTTTGATATTCAATGTGCCTAAACGTCGAATATTTTTTATAGTTTAGTGGTAGAAGGAACAGTATTATGTATGAGGCGTTATTCCCAGATCGATCTCTACAGAGGATAATTTTATTAGAGTTGTTCATTTTTTTTTTTTTGACTTTAGTTAGTTTTGTTGTATTTTATGTTTGTTTGTATAGCCTCTCTCTATACAAGGAGAGAGCTACAGTAAACAATTGCTATTACTGAGAGATGTTCATGAAGATAAGAACAATAAAAATTGATTTAGGTCCTAAAACTATAATTTGATGTATTTCCTTTGAGGCTGAAGTTCAATTTGAAGTTAAAACTTTTAGTCTTATATTTAGCATCTGTTAGGGTGATTTTATTTTCAAATTTATGTGAGAGGACCCATGTTGATGTCCCTCTTTTAAATTGGATTACCCAATAAAAAGTTATGTGAGGTTAACATTAAAAGTAATATACCTATATTTTTACACATGGGACTGAAAAACATCTTTCTGTTTCATTTATTTTTACAAATGAAACAGGACAGAGACAGACAATAACAATAAACAGATCATCCTTATTTCTGGGTGGATCCCAGTTGCATTTGAAGCTTATACCTTAGAACATCGGATAAACTTTCCGTGTAAGCCAGTGGGCCCCAGAGTGTAGTTTGGTCTACTGGTGTCAGATGGCCGTGGATCCTAGTGGACTGAAAGAACCTATTTTGATTATTAAGGGATTGCTAGGCATCGGAGTTCTGAATCCTGAGAGGAAAACTTGCGTTGGAATCTCGTCCATAAATCGACATTTGTACCAGCTAGCAGGTTAAGTTGTATTGTGCTCCAAGATGCTAATAACGTAAAAGCTCCTATCAACGACCCCCTAAAATTTGTATACTATCACCGATCTAATTTTTAAATCTTTCATATCAGACATAATATAGGTTCCAGAGAACTTATATCTTGAAAATATGTGAGGTACATTTGTTGGACAACAAAAAGTATAAAGTTCGCGTATCTAAATTGCCTGTGAATGAAATAATCTAACAATAAGTGGGACGCGCCCGAAACGGACGGACGTTTCATAGTGACGCGGCTCCAGCCACGTTAGTACACCTCAATATTACTTAAGGAAAATAACATACTAAAAATTCATTTATGTTCTTGCTATCGCATTACAACTGTTATGTATATATTCAATTTCTAAACTAACTTTTAATATTACGCTTTTCATTGGTTTTAATGTTATAAAATCATGTTTTAATTTGAGGCGGTGATAGAATCCATATTTCAAAACTTGAGTCTATCAACGATCCATGGCGTTGTTAGGAATTTGACAATATTTTGTATTTTCAAATAATCTCTATTATAAACTACCTACTTTTATTTTATTTGTTTCTTGTTCAATTCTTAAAACGATTTTACTTCGTTAGATCAATTAACGACCAAGCATATTCTTAAATTTTTAGGGTAAATCTAGATTCAACGTTACCCATCATCTGTAATATTATATAGGATATTATACTTTAAATAACCTTTATTATTTGAATTAATGAGTAATTGATATTAAAAGAAAATGTATAGCAATGAGATCGAGTGTAACAGTTTTTCATAAAGTAGATATTTTAGCGGTTTGTTATTAATTGTATAGGTCGCTAATAGAATATTGTAATCTTCATACTTAATTCTATTACCGACTCACAGCTGTAACGATATTTTGGTACATAATATTATAGTACTTACACAAAAATGAAGTGTATGTTTTTAACAAACTGGCTTAGATGCTTACCAATTTTCTAACCACCGACATAAAAGTAGGGTATTATAGGTGTGAAGTGTGTGTGTGAAGTGTGTGTGTGAAGTGTGTGTGTGTGTGTGAAGTGTGTGCGTGTGTGTGTGTGTGTATGTGTGTATGTGTGTGTGTGTGTGTGTGTGTGTGTGTGTGTGTGTGTGTGTGTGTGCGTGTGTGTGTGTCTGTGGGTGTGTGTGTGTGTGTGTGTGTGTGTGTGTGTGTGTGTGTTGTGTGTGTTGTGTGTGGTGTGTGGTGTGTGTGGTGTGGTGTGTGTGTGTGTTGTGTGTATGTGTGAGTGAGTATGTTGTATGACAGATAAAAATATTTTTGTTACTAGGTTTTAATATTTAAATTAGTATGTAGGTAATTAATAAGTAAATATTTATTTATTTCTTTCCTGAGACTGATTAATTTTTTTGATTTATGATTATAATATAGTAATATTGATCTCAAAACTATTGTTATTACTTATTAATACCTCAAAACCTTTTTTATTTTATCTTATCGAAAAGAAGTGACAATTTCTTATGGGTCGGTAAAAGAAGCAGAAAAGGTGGTAATAGAATCTTGCCGCATTCTATGGGTCGGTGATAGAATCAACTACTCTTTCGGATTAAACAATTATTTAATAAATATTGTGTTATTTAATATTGAATTTAAGTACTGAATTTCAAAGAATACTTCGTTGAGGTTAATTATAAATTATAACATCTTTGCTAACATAACAGCTTATAACTATTTTTTTGAAGTGAATCCAAAGACAGCTAAAACTGGCGGTAATAGGCGCATTTACGTTAGAACCAGCTTCAAAATAGGTATCCTAATAATAATATAGCTATTAAAATATTACGAAATGTGTTTAATGAAATTTTAAAGCAATTAGTATGAGAAATATTCAAATCCATTTAGAATGGAAAAAGCAAATGCTCAAGACGGGACTTGAACCAGTGCTCTTTCTACTTAAATTGACTGACTGATTAAATCTAAATTGTACTTGATGATTATATTTATTAGATTTCAAAATCTCAAATTGATCGGAAATACAAAAGCGGATGAAAATTGAATCACAACATTCCATTAACATGATTTTTCGACTAAAAGGATAAAAAGGGTAAACAGACAGTAACGTTAGAGGACATGCTTAAGCATTATCATGCTCATACGATATTATTACGTACATCGTAAAGACGAGATAGAAGAACCCATATCTAATATTTATGTAAAAGTGACATAAATGTTGTGAATACGGACCAATAACACACAGACATTGAGTGAAAAGATATATTAAAGAAATTATACAGGGCGTCCCACGGCAATGCCACATGTAGGAAAAGTACCTTAAATCCATAAGTTGGCTCATTTCTGTATCAAAGATATTTAAGAATTCCTCAAATAAATATTAGTACCTACTGATCCGTGCGGATATATGTATTACCTAGATTAAATATTTATGTCATCCATCAATCATCATCAATTGTAGTCCACTGCTGGACATAGGCCTCTCCCAATGTGCGCCACTTCTACCGATCCTCCGTCTTTCGCATCCAGTCCGTCCCAGTCACCTTTTTCAGGTCGTCAGTCCATTTGGCTAGGGAGGATTCTACCTACCGTTTGTCTTCTCGCAGTCTCCACTCTAGGACTCGTCCGCTCCAACGGCCATCAGTCCTTCGACATATTAATGTATTTACAAAAAATATTCCTTATCCAAATATTTATCCACATTTTAGTTTGAATACCGATATTTAATATTATTTGGATAGAGATGACATATCAGAGTCACTTTCTATTTGACAGCACCTGGAAACGTTACTAGTGAAACAAACAACAATGTTCCAACGTTCAGTATTAGTTTATTTTTTATACCACTTAGGTGGCAGACAAGCACACGGCCCACCTGATGGGAAGTGGTCACCGTGGCCTATGGACGTATGCAACACCAGGGGCGTTTATTACTCAACTCAGCCGAAATCCACATAGAACGGCCACTACAGTCAGTGAGACGAAAATGTACTATTAGTGAATATTGGGCTCTTTGTTTCACAGGCAATTTTTCGCTGACAGGCACCGTACGTTTTGTAAATGACGTCAAATTAAGATTTTAATATCTACACAGAGAGAAATTTTATTGTTTGAATTAGATTACAAATGACGCTAATTCATTTTGCACGCTTTATTTTAGCACGTTTTGTGTTTCAGTTTCCGCGTTTGCTGTTTACATTTGGTGTAACAAAATATAACTCATTAGCTGTTGCCTACGGCTCCGCCCGCGCGGAATTTTGTTCCCGTCCTGTAACCCATCGGAACAGTTTCCAGTATATGTGTCTGTACTACGTTTCAGTCAGATTCGTTCAGCTCTTTGAGTAAGAAACATTGATAAATATTTTCAAACTTTCATATTAATAATAATCTTACTGGGCAGTAGGATATTTGATTATACCGGACCAGATCAGAATATAGTACGAGGATCAGGAGCTCTATTTCTATCTTTATGTTAGAAATACTAGTGACTTAAATAATTTTAGCAAGGAACTAAATTATCAAAACAAATAATACTGCAGCGATATTCATAATGTATTGATAGGTACATACTTACATAAAAATAACGAATGTAATAATACATATTATATTAGTAACATTAATCCAGATTCAATAAAATACAAATAAGAAGTAGAAGAAGAATCTCGAAAATTCAGTTTTTTTTTTCGTAATTTTTGCGACGACCACCCGTTGCCCAATACAATAAAATATTCATCGAAATTCGTGGAATGCATTGGTATGCCAGTTCCCGGCTTTCAATAACCTCAACGCTGTTGAAAAATTCAGAAACATAAAATGTTTGTTTTAAATAATTTAGAGCACCGTTTCTCAAATTTTATTATACCTTGTTATTCTAAAGATTCTCCAGAATGATCCCTTGCAAGTTTTATACGAGTATTCCGTGTGATTCAGCATTTGAGAGCCTCTGTGGCGTAGCGGTAGTGAACGCAGGAGGCGCGGGTTCGATCCCCGCTCAGTGCAAATATTTGTATGCATGAATATGAATATTTGCATTGTTCTGGGTGTTTCTATGTATAATATGTATGTATTTACTAAAAAAAAATATCTATGTATGTTTATCCGTATTCTAGATCCCATAACACAAGCTAATTAAGCTTACCATGGGTCTAGATAGCGTTGTGTAGAATGTTGTAGAATATTTATTTATTTATTATTATTTACAATATTTATTTATTTATTTTATTTATTTGTGTCAAGTGTAGAGTAGACCTTATAATGCAAAGATAGAATAAAAAACTGTAGAGTAATAAAATATAATGACCATTTCATCGCAAGCTAATAGAAACATAAATTTAACTAACTTACGACAAAAGTTTTTATAGCACTTAAGCTTATTTTGTTCGTCATTGATAGCGAGGTATGACATGGGGTGGGCGAAGGCAGAAAAGTGTTTAAACTTCATAGCACTAGCTGATAGCTACTTAAATACGGGTGATTTTAGTCAGATGTTTTTTATACAAGACCAGCTGTTGCTCGCGGTTTCACCCACGTGAAAGAAGTTTTGAAATCGGTTCAGTAGTTTTTGAGTTTATTCGTTACATAGATATAACATTATATACCTATATAATGTTATACCTATATAAACCAAGACCAGCTGTTGCTCGCGGTTTCACCCACGTGAAAGAAGTTTTGAAATCGGTTCAGTAGTTTTTGAGTTTATTCGTTACATAGATATAACATTATATACCTATATAATGTTATACCTATATAATGTTATACCTATGTAACGAATAAACTCAAAAACTACTGAACCGATTTCAATAATACTAGGTAGTATTATAGACTAGCTAGCTATTATCTGGAACTGCTGCGCGTGGAATACTAAAATAGTTGATAAGTTTTCTGAAATGCTAATTTTCTGTACAATTTTTTTATTTCTCTTTCCATAAGAACCGTCTGCTACGTATTAGAAATTTAAAAAAACGAAATGGTAGAAATCAGCAAAGTCGTCCTCAAGTTACAGCGAGACTCGTGAAAACAGGGAATTGTTTTTATATCTTTCATGAAACCCAATCATTGTTAATCAAATACTCTTGAAATCTAAATATTCCGTAACTCAATAGTATAATATAATGTCCATTTAGATACAACAAAGCCTGAAGCTTGTCAATATTGAAACACAATCACCATTAACGATAATGGTAACCCAATATCGTCTATCTGCCGCTATAAGTAGGCTTTATCCTGCCCCTATAGACAAGTGGCATTTCGTCGACCGGCGTTTTGTGGAATAGAATACCAAATGTATAGGATTTGACGTATATGACAGGCGTCAACGAATGTCAAAAATGTCAATTCCTATACATTCGTCATTCTATTCCATGATACGCCGAGCAACGAGTAGGCTATTTGACAACATTAAAAATTTACTACAAATTATGGTCATCCTATTAGAAAAAAAATAACGTTAAAAGACCTACGAGACTACAATTTACTCTTAAATATGTGTATTTTATGAGAATTTCAATTATAAAAATGTTTTATTTTGTTGATTTATTGTCTATGGCAAAAACGCTCGTGATTGGTCAGAGCTCTGGGTGACGTCATTGCTACAAAATATCTCCAGTTGTATCAGCTATAATTGTTTGTTTCGGTGTTATTATTTGCTTTTTCCTTGATTATCGCGAGTTTTATGGACATATTTTGTGATTAAGTTCGAAATGGATACAAATTTTGTGCGAGCTGATGATAACAGCAACTTACAGTGACGTCAATACTCGCACGCATCGCCATTTTGATTAAATATAGCGTTTTTCGCGCACTTCAGAAAATTTAAACTTTATCATTGATTTTTTAACATAATGCGTTGTTTTTTTACAGAAATATTAATGTGATATGTTTATACTGTCATAAGCAATCACTTAAAGTGGTTTTTGAACATTAGTCAAATAGCCTATTGCCACTTGTAGGGGGGCTGAGTACGTACTACAGAGAATATTCAGTAGTAGTTATGTAGTTTTTGTATTAAGACATATTATATTAATAGCAATATAATAATTTACTCTACTTACAGTAAATTATTATGTTGCTATTATTATAATATGTTTGGGCGGACGATTAAAAATAAAATAAAATAATACGAAATGCACCTTTATTCAAATTCTAATTCAATAAGATTATTTAATACTTAAAGTACCCAAATTATACAATCTGTTCCTTTTTTGAGTCGAATTTATAATAATGTGAATACGAGTATAATCCGCGAAAATTAGAATTATTTGAATGTGTAATATCCGGGTAAACTTAACTACAGTAGTTTAAACAAACTGACGTTGTTTTCAATAGTTTCAAAGTACATAACTGCTACGAACGATTACATCCTCTATTGTAACGTCTTATGCAGAGCACCAGCTGACTGAGCTTCAACCGGAAACAAAGGCATACGTGCCGCGAAACTGCTCGAAAAGATACAACAAAAGCTATGTAGGTACCGGAAAACATTTACCCTCCCAACCCTTGCTTAAGGCTACGTTTCAACCAGAGATAGGCGAGGGTGCATAGCGAGAGATGTGTTTGTTAAGAACCAATATAATCACTGCATTTATCTAGCCTCGCTCAGTGCAGTTCTAGTCGAAACGGCCCAGCAGAGCGAGGTTTATTTAAATGTGTAATACAAGGAAAAAGTGTGTGTTACGGATGTGTTGTGAGGGATGTGTTGCGTGTCGCTCACATACCGCTACCCATCTTTCAATCGCTCATACGCGCTCCGTTTCACATGTCGCTCAAAATGCACCCCCAGCGACCTAGCACATTTTCGGTGGAGACACTTACACTGGCGCACAGCGTTGCTACGCCTCCTCGCGCCGCCCAGCTCGCACATCTCTAGTGAAAACGCAGCCTAAACTAAAAGTATTACACTAGCATGACATCTGGCGTCGCTTCGTAATCTCTATTTCGGAAATGTTGTTAGTTAAATTAAAGTTGAACTGAGATAAACCGAGAGGAATTTTGAAGTGAAGATTTTCTCTCTGCCAGGTAGTAGAAATTGAGATTTTCCTGTAACAAGGTTCTGTCTACAAATTATGTGCTGGACGTGCGGTTAGCTTTTAAAATATTTTTATTCATGATCACGGCGCTATCTGGAAGAATTTTAAACTTGAATACTAATAATTCTCGTTATGTAATAAAGGCGAAATGTGGGTGCTAGCACCTCTGCCTACCCCTTCGGGGATATAGGCGTGAGTTTATGTTATGATGTTATGTTATTGTAAACCAAATAATCTAAATATACGATCATTCACAAATAAATTTGTTGGGCCTTCGTAGTTATATTTATGTTAGATCTGAGTTCTGAGTTCCGTAGCTCAACTAGTGTGCATTGCAAATATCCGAGTTTAACCTCCGTACCTATTAGCCTATCTATGAATCTATGTATCTATGAATATACCTATGTATTAAAACTACGGTAAACAAAGCGAATTGCCCGATATACCTGCTCTAACAATCGTATATCTTTGTAAATTTCTGTTTCTGAGAATAAGACGTTGTTTTCTGTAATTTTAGATGCTATATAAACATTGTGTAAGTTTGATCTCGGGGTAAGTAATTAGATAGATAGATAACTTTTCAAACACTACCATTAGTTATACAGACAGAGTAGCATGGAAAATGTACATTGGAGAGTTGTAGGTATTTATATTGCAAGAAAAATATAGCTTTCATGATGCGCCGTTCAGTTGCACATATATTGCCTTGCACGTCTTGCATTACCTGTAAGGATCACCAACACCCTATTGAATGTATTATTCTGTGCCTAAGTTTTCTACCTTTTGTGTTTGGAACATGTAATCATAATTAATAACAAAAACAACAAACACAATCACAATAAATTATAGTTTAATAGATGATATAAAAACAAGTTGTTGGCATAATTTAGGAAAGTAGTAGCATTAGTAAGACATTTTATTTGTAACTTCTGTTTCCAGTAGTCATTACTTTTCGGTACTTATCGATTATTTGTAACTTCATGCTAACGATTAGAAATTATTAGAATCCACCTAGGTTACTATTAGTTACTAGATAACAAGGGTATTCTGCTTATCAAGACTTGACAAAGCTCTTATCGATGATAAAACGATACGGCATAAGCCGTATTCAAGGTCAGGAAAAGTTAATTAATAATGAAAGAACTTGTATTCCACTAAAATAATATTTTGACATACTACACGAGTTCTAAAATAGTTATTTGTTATACAAGAGTGCAAAGTTGCTTTTTAACCGCGTGCTCAGTTTTGATGACCGAGCAAGCGAAAGATTCTAAATTTGAATCACGAGCATAGCGAGTGATTCATAAATTAGAATCTTGAGCGTTAGCGAGGGAATCAAAAGAGCACAAGGTGTAAAATCTTTGCACTCGAGTGCAACACGTAACTTTTCATCCCACCTCAGCGAGGAAATAATGAAATGCTTCTTCTTCCTAGCGTTAATTCCCAGTCGCATCCGAAGCTTCCACCTCGGAGTTCGGGGTCCGCTTTACCAGTCTTAACTGCGGATTTGGCTGGACCTCGATATTTTCCGTAAAGCGACTGCCATGTGACCTCCACAACCCAATGGTGACATTAGGCGATATCGAAGCATTGCAGCTAGACCGTTGTTGTTGAACTTTTTATGCATACAAATATTTGCACTGAGCGGGGATCGGAACCGCAACTCCTGCGTTGCGGCCACGTTCACTACCACTACGCCACGGAGGCTGTATAATAATTATGTGTAATAATACTAATAATAAAATATCAACAAATAAAATTCAACAACAATGTTCAACCATAGGACGTGAAAAAAAAATTATGCGCGCAAAGCAAATTTAAAAAAAAAAGTAGGTACACCAAGGAGGTTCCGAGTTGAGTTTTTCATAAATTAAAAAAAAGTTGTATGATAAATCGGCACCATAGAGGTAGAAGTAAATAGGTTTAATGATGTTTTGAGTTCACAAACCTAGTACACACGATGTTCTAAATTCAAATTTACTTTACCACTCTAGAGGATAAAAGCGACTTTTACACTCAGATATCGAAGAAAAAAAGTACTCTTTCCGAGATGGTGGGATGAAAATATTATTTTTTGGATATGAAAATAAAAGTTATACTGTAGGTATCTTTCGGAAAGTAAAAACAGAAAATCTGTTAATAATAGTAACTAGTGACCACAAGGGTTCTTCATCGTGTCAATGGCAGCAATTTGTAATAAAAATTAGATGTGCCCAGCCCAAAACTGGGCGACATTGGCTGCACCTTCCGTCACTTCATTTAGGTCAGCAGTTGTGCAGGTGTAGGGGCATAACGGGCACAGCAGAAGGGGTTATGCCAGACCATAATCTATCTCTGTACTACCATCATTCAAATCCATTCAACCGTTTGACCGCGATTGAGTAATAACCATCGAAATATTTTCATAAACTTTCACACTTATAATATTAGTAGGAAGTAGGATAACTATCCTAATGTAGTGGAGATACTAAAACGTAATACGATAACTTTGTGATATTCAATAGAGTATAACTCATTGCAATATCGTCAAAATAATAAATAAAAAAGTGTCAAAAATAAGTCGTGCATAAGTAAGCAAGTTACTCGACTGGTTCTGTTTGTGGAATGCCATAGCTTTATTTCTTATTTTACTGTAACTGTAATAATGTAGGTACGTCCTGGTCAAGTTCATTCGCCTGGGCAAGGTTTAGAGTAAGCATTAAATGGTACACTTAGTTTCTTTTTCAAGTCACCGTGCAGGACGGACCAGCACAGTAAATTGGTTCGTGTATTCCGATTTTTTTTCTCATTTTATCATATCTTAGTATGTAATTCTAAATATCAAAAAAAAAAATATAAACATCCGAATTGAGAACCTCCTCCTTTTTTGAAGTCGGTTAAAAAGTATCAAAACTATTTATTAAGAACCTAAATAAAATAATTTGACCTCGCAGAACATACACTGATTAAATTGAAGACTTATTAAAAAAAGAGCAGGTCAATAATACTCTTAACCTGGCTTGCATGAATGGTATTATAACAGTACCTAGAGGATACTTCCTCTAGGTACTGTAAGAGCAGAAGAAGGAAGACAGACAGCTGTCTCCGCTTATACCAGGGAGAAAAAGGCATGAGTATATATTTATGTAAGATTGTTAATATCTCATCAATGATTAACATACAAACCAATCACTTACGACAACATAATTGTTGCACAGTTATTTTTCTGGAGTAACCAGACAGATAAAAAAAACTCTCGTACAATTTAAAGATTATAATAATTAATAACAAACAATAAACCGGTTATTTTCTGCAGATTGCACAAAAAAGTAGTCCTTGTAATCAAAAAACGGTTGTTACAGAACCAGTTTATTATGGTATCGTTATTCCATCGCGATTATTATCGTAATATAACGTTCTGAATCCAAAAATAACAGCCAATCAATGACTTCTACTAGGTACCTACTATTAATAGACAAGATTTGGAAGAAAAATTAAGTCGCGGTTACGGGGTTAGGTGGGGAGGTGGTGGAGGGATACGGGATGCAGAGACTTATTATGACCTAATGTACTTTAGGGTCTTTACATATTGACAGCTACGTTTCATTAAATTGACCAGTTTCTCGAACTCGAACAGTAAGACAGTTTACAAAAAGCAATTCAAGCATACGGTGCAGAATATTCTATCAGAAACCAAGCGGTTCGGAATGACTTGGAATTTCTTGCCAAGTCACGTGTTTCCTTCTTCCTATAGATCCGGGTCTTTTAAGCGGGACATGAAAAAGCATCTTAATGAGGCCGTCAAGCTGAGTACCAATATTGTAACATTATTGACCCTCTGTCCTGAGATTTTGTCTTCAGCATATCATGTAACGTATAAAAAAAGAGAAAAAAAAAGACTCTGTCCCTGGGGTTGGGAGGTCAGATGGCACCCACGCCCAAGAACAGAGTTGTGAGGGTTACAATGTTTTAGATGAAGATAAAGATACCTAGATAGACTCTCGGAGATCGCAATGAACTATTATTTCAAAGATCTCTCATATGATTAACAGCCTCTGGTTTGTTTTGGGAGTTGACAATGAAACGATGGTATAATTTCATGCACAATTTGTATAATCCATGAGATTTTACAATACTCTTAAAATATAGCTTTAAGATTAAGGCTTTAAAGTAAACTCTAACAATTAGCTAGACGCGATACGTAAGTCCGCACTGCAACACTCGCGATGCCACGTATGACACTTGTACTGGTGAAAAATGTAACTCACGTGAACGCAGAACTGTACCCTGGCGAAAGCAATTCTTCAGGGTACGTAATCCTCCAACGCCAGCTTGCGCGGGCGCACCGCGTGACATGCGCCAGCCTCTCAGCGCATACCTCGTGCTCAAAAAGAGAGAGCCTCAGACTCCCATGGCAGAAAGGGGTGGAGAAGGTGACCCTTGGCGTCGTCGAATCTGGCCACACGGATCCGACATGGACAGCCCCCAGATGTCCAGCCTACGGGTGATGGCGGTGCTTCGTCTAACACGCTGACATCTAAATGCTGGCGTGGTTCGTGATCGACATCATCCGAACCAGATTTCTATTGCGCTCCCAACTTTCTGGGATGCGGGAATGAATTGATGATTTCGGATCACTAGGTCCGAGCACAAAAAAACTGTTTGTTCAAAAATAAATTACAGAGCCATCTTTTAGTCAACCGCAATGGCCGCTATCCAAAACCAGAGTCTTCGTTCTCTATGATTACTTTTTTTAACAAATAAAAAATATCATAGACCACGCAGCCCTCGGGAATTTAATACAAAAATTGATTAAAGCTAGCCTTTAATTCTAACTGAATTTATGACATAGTGATACATGTAAATCTTAAAATTATTAAATTATTAAAGACGGAAATCCCATCAGAACTCAATGGTACATTTCGTAGCTAGCTATGAGAACGAAACGCTTGACTGCAATGACAAGCATGATTCGCGAACATACCCTTCCCCGAATGTCAGTAATGTCATTCCAGTGTAAACAAAAAACCGTATGTTATAAATTTGTGTTTCAATGTAAGTGAAATAAAAAAATAGATCACTACAATCATCAGGCGAGGTGAAGTCAAATTGACGTGTCCTTTATATAACGAAAAAAGCAACACCAGGACCTATGACCATAATAAAAATAATTTTACTCTTTATTATTCTCACTCCAAAAATTATCGTAAAAGCGAGCACACACATGGGTCAAGAATCCTCTACATTTTAGAGCCGTATAACAGCAAATTATTTTAATTAAAAAGCAATGTCTACTTATTAGCTTTTTGAGTACAATGTTGCGCAACCAAATAGCTCGTAACATTCGAGCCGTTCGTATATTATCGTGTACGTAGATACTCCAGAGAAGTACCTATTAAAATTCAACATTTTAGCTCCCGCTTTACATTTTAGTTAGCTGTGCAAATTAATTTTGTTTTTGTTCTCACTCGAGTATTTTCGCACGAACCGAGTCTTTTCGGCGCACGAACAATAAACATTTTGTCGGTTATACTCGTACAAACATGTTTTAATGTGAGTGATATCAACACACGCCTTTGGTGCTAACTGATATGTTTGGTTTGTATTCCGAGATGCGAAGTTCAGTTTAGTTTTAGTAAATTACAGTTACTTACTGTTCTCTTATTTATCGAAAAAAAAAAATAGCATTGAAGTCTAAATTAAACTAGTCAAGGTCCCAGAGAACGTAGTCTTCACAGTTCATGACCATGGGCAATCTGCCTCCCTACCCTAGACAAGACAAGATAAGACAAGAAATTTGTTGTATTGTAGAATAGAATCATGAATGTTTGGGATTTGACCATATTTATGACACGTATTTTAACCTTAATGACTGACAGCCTCCGTGGCGTAGCGGTAGTGAACGCGGCCGCTACGCAGGAGGCGCGGGTTCGATCCCCGCTCAGTGCAAATATTTGTGTGCATTAAATATGGGTATTTGCATTGGTCTGGTCGTGCCTCGGAGAGCACGTTAAGCCGTCGCGTCGGTCCCAGTTGCCATAAGAACATCTATGGCAGTCGTTACGGGTTGGTGCCCTAAAAAGTCCAAAAACAACGGTCTAGCTGCAAAGATTCGATATCGCCTAATGTTAACATTGGGTCGTGGAGGTCAGATGGCAATCGCTTCACGGAAAATATCGAGGTCTAGCCAAATCTGTAGCCAAAGACATTTCATAACATAGACATGTCATATGCTTACAAATCAACGTAGAAAAATGTGCCGAACTCACACACACACATTTTTAATTCATCTACACTTCCCTACATAACCAATGGATTGAAAAGAGAGGACATGAAAAATACAATATAAAAGAAGAAGACAGCTATTGTTTGTCACTCTGACTTTAATGATAACAATGTACCAATCACAGTGCGGTTGCTAGTCGGTGACATAGGCTAACAAAATTATTGAAAAAGAAGGTACAGAGCTCTCTGAATTGAGGTTATTGCCTAATTTTGTTTAGACAAAGATGTTTGTTAAACTTTGTTAATGTATTATGAAAAAGCTAGTTTAAGTTTTTAATTTTTAAATTTCATTATTTTGTTGCTGTCAGTAGTACAATTTTAACAAGTACCTAAGTAGGTACTTGCCAGTAAAGTGAAGTTTGAGATAATTGCGTAATTTTGTTTAGACAAAGATGTTTGTTTGTCATTGTTATTGTATCTTCTTATATATAAAATTCTCGTGTCACAATGTTCGTTCCCGTACTCCTCCGAAACGGCTTGACCGATTCTCATGAAATTTTGTGAGCATATTGAGTAGGTCTGAGAATCGGCCAACATCTATTTTTCAAACCCCTAAGTGAAGTGATAAGGGTGAAGCGGGAACGGGATTTGAATACCACGCGGGCCGAAAATATGGCGGTACGAAGTTCGCCGGGGCAGCTAGTTAAGTATAAAAAAGCTAGGTATGTTTATTCTATTTCATTATTTTGTTGCTGCCAATAGTACCTACAAATTTTAACAAGTAGGTACTTACCTAAGTAGATACTTGCCAGTGAAGTGAAGTTCGCACTTATTAACTTACTTGAACCACATAGTATTAGTAGGCAATTATAAAAAACAACAAATTAAAATTGTGAGGTAGTATGTAGTGAGTTTAATGCCTACGATATTCTCATCTGTACTTTAATCTATGTTCGGATCACACACGTCCTTGTCGCTCACGCACCAAATTATATCATACTGTCTCTTTTTATTTTCGTGCTGACAATTTTAAATTGAATATTATGAAAGTCAGAAATTTGGTCTTTATCAGTCGAAATATGTATTATTTCCATGTGATATGAAATCCCTTTTGATGTATTAACTTTAGAGTAATAGTTCGTGCAGTGTCTATAAACATACGATGGCATTTTCGTTATTTTTATAAGTCACTGATGCTTCCGCTCAACGTCCGGCCGGCGCCGCTCGGCACGCGGTACTAGAGGCAAACGTTCCAATTGACTCGTTTTCGAATCTTCACGATTTTCGCGCAATAACGAATCTACTTCTTTTTATATATAATATCTTTGTCTGTAGCTATGACTGGTAAAAGCAGACCCCAGACTCCGAGCTGAAAGCTTCGGATGCGACTGGGAATTAACGCTAGGAGGAAGAAGATTTTGACCTTAATGACATACATTGACGACTGTCATTTATACGTCAAATCCCATACATTCTTCTTTGTATTCTACGAGTACAATACACCAGCCAACGAATCGCTGCTTGTCTAGGCTTGTGTTGTTTTGAATAAAAACAGTTTAAAAGTACGCACCCTAAACCGATGGGCACGTGAGATTTGTTGAAATAGCAAAAGCAAATTGAGATTACAATCACTTGTCTAACAGAGCTCCTCGTAGCTAATCTAATAATCCAGTTATAATAAAGATTTGAGCTTGCATATATTCGCATAGAGCTTATGTGTGCGAACTTATGTAAGCTTAACATTTAATTTCGTCTTTTTTGACTGGATTATAAATGCCCCGCTAACCTAACCTAATGCAAAAACAAAAATTAGCTTATTTGACACAACAACGTAAATTACAAGTAGGTATCGCATAAAAAATGGTGATATATTCCTGCTGGTACTAAGCATTTTGAAGGCTTCTCCCATTTAAGTAAAGAATGGTCTCTTAATATCTTAAGCATATCGTTACAGAAAATACAAAATTATTCTGTCAATTTTAATCTTCAAATTGTCCCAAATAGACATTTTCGTGGCTCATTCTCTGGAGTAAAAGTGCTCCTAACTTTCTTAAATAAGGAAGATGGGCCTTTAGTCCCTCATCGGAGTCATTTCGAGAGTACAGGAGTGGATAAAGATAAGGATAATATATTTTTAATTGAAATAATTACAGGACACCGCCTAATCACCGAAATAACAATACTTGTTCGTTATAGAGAGTAGATAAGTAGTACTTTCTTTAAATGTTTATTAGATCTTTATTGTTTTAATTCTATTCTTAATCGCTGGTAATAAAGATAGGAGTTATAGAAATCACGTGTATGTCTGTGTAGTTATCAGACAGCCGACATGGCACCATACGTCATACCAACATGGCATTGGAAAAATCCAGCACCAAAATTTGTCTGTTCGATTGCGAAGGGACAGATTTTGATGCAATTTGCAAAACGCGTCATTCAAACTTATATGTGTCCATGTCTAAGCGCACAGTGTCCGCCTGTGTAATCTTACTTGGATAGATTAGGTTCGAAGGCTAAGGCATGCCTTCGTAGTTTTTTTTATAACCACCCAAACAAAACTACTCAAAAATCTAATTTTGTACTTCGGGATTTTGTACTTTCGGTATTTTAAACATTCGATCTTGAACTTCGGTCTTTCGTACATCGGTATTATGTGTTTTGGGATTTTGATATGCAACCGATGGAACAAATAAATAAGGTAAAGATCTTGTTTACGTTAATAATATAATTAGTGATATGGTTAACAACTTTGTAAGGAAGGAAGGTGTCGTTCTCAGCCTGGGGACACAAATAATATTGAAATATAAACTTTACAGGATTACAGGACAAAACTAGTTCATTTTGAAACAGAGTACAAACTAATTTGAACTTGCATTGCATTAGACAAACTTAATTAATTATAAACTATGTACAGTACAGGTGTGGTTACACATAATCTTGAGTCGGGTTTGAGAACTTAGCTTGTTGAAGCTGATTGGCTTATTAGTATCGGATCTCGGGTCGTAGGTCTTCTTAATTGCCTGGTTACAGGATATGATTACACGTTAAATTCGATGATTCAATCGATTTGAATTTATCCGCGATATTTTAGATGCTGCGGACTCCTAAGTGTAAACTTTGGAGGCAACTGGGAAAACGCTAGGAGAATGTTGATGACTAGGGTGGCCGCTTGTTTAGATGTTTAGGTAAGAAGATAGGTAGGATATCCGAGACAGTGTGTGGAAAACCACACACTGTTGTTATGTCAAACTCGGACCGACTAGAAAGTCAGTCCGAGTCTGACATAATAACCCCTGATAGTCGACGTGGGTAAATCCTGCTTACTTTATATTTTATAGTTTCGCTAAAATGTGTGTGAAACTATAAAACATACGCTCTACAAAGATATATAGGATAGTATAGGTTATTTGGATGTTACAAAAAAAAGAAAAACAAATATCCAAACATCTTTGTTTGTTGTTTGTTAATGAACCACGTTCTTAAGGCTAAACGAATCTGGTTGAAATTTGGTACAAGCATAGATTACAGTCTGGAATAACTATCCTGGGAATAGCTTCCCATGGATACGGGCGGAGCAAAGGGCTACAGTTAGTTGAAAATAATATAAACCGTGAGAGCTCTTCAGGGAGTTATATACGCAACGTCATGATGTGGGGATGTTAAATTTGTTTCTACTACGTAATTCACAGCTGTAACTGCCATCATAATATAAATTGCGGCTTCTGAGGTACGTAATGGTAAGGATGGGAAATTTACATTCACACAAAAGAAATGTATTCAGGTTTCCCTAGGTACAAAGAATTTCATATGAGTATCGGTCGACACTCCAATCTTATTGTAAGCCATAGTAGGTACTGTTAGTGAAGTCTCTTTGATATAAACCTTCTATACCTCATAATATTAGTAATTAATTTGAAAGTTTGTGAGAATGAATATTATTTCACTTTCCCCCAAAAAGGCTGAACGAATCTGTATAAAATTTGACAAAATCAAAGTGGCATTAAAGTCAGAAATAGCACTTATCGAATGGGCTAGTTTTTATCTCGTAGAAAGATTCCTGGGGTCGCGAGAACGGGATAGTGACATTTGCGTTATCAAGATGAATCTAATATACCGTACTAGCTTTTCGCCCGCAGCTCCGCCTGCGTGGATATCGGCTACCGCCACATTAGTATTTGTTCTAAACTGACGGACTTGTTGTTATAAACTTTCAACGCCTATTTCACCCTCTCAGTAGTGAATTTTTCAAAATGTAAACTGTAAGAAACATTGGCCCTGTCATACAAAAAAGTGGTAGGTTTTAAGAACATTATATCAGAATAAAAATATTGTTAGCATCTTTTTATTAATAATAGTAAATGGCAAGAAAAATACTGGTAAGAAAAAATTTACAATAATTGCTAAATATTATACAATGTCATTTAAATTAATCATTTAGCCTATAGCATACCACTGTTGGACTTAGGCATCAACCAATATCCTACATTTATCAGTCTGCTTTACTATATCCCCACTGTCAGTTCCAAGTTCCGGCCCCGTGTGTCATATCATAACAGGGAAGTAGAAACTTCGACGAATTTATCCAATGTAGCCCACCCAATTCGATCATTTGGTGACCCCAGGTACACTTAATTTTGAACAGCTACGAAAGTCGACCTTTCGATGGGTATCTCCCTCGTCTCATTTCACGATATGAGCTTTTGGGCTTCATCTTCTGATCTTGGAGCTGGACACAGCTGGAGGACATTGTGGCGGCATCATAAGCATCTCAGTGCTCATCATTTGCGTATAGACACATTTTCCTGATTGTGTCTGTGGCCAAGATGACCTCGGAGCTCAGGGTCAGTCCGCCTTCTGGCTCTTCGTCCTCCGCTTCGCACGATCTTGGGCGTCCATGGTAGTGAGACCATTTGCATGATCCATTTGCATCGTCGAGCTTGCTCGCGAGACAATTCATGACAACTCTCAAGAACAACATGTAGATATTATGACTCAGAAGTGATGAGTCTGTAATTCTTCTGGCCTTTTCGGAGAACAGTACCACCGCACTCCAGGTCTATGTTCTGTGTTCTGTATGGTGTTGCATACGTCCATAGGCCACGGTGACCGCTTCCCATCAGGTGGGTCGTGTGCTTGTCTGCCAACTAAGTGGTATAACGCCTATTTCATCCTCTCAGTAACTGAGTTTTTCAAAATAAAAATGTGAAATGTAAGAAGCATCGAAAGCCTCTGTGGCGTAGTGGTAGTGAACGTGGTCGCTACGCAGTAGGCGCGGGTTCGATCCCCGCTCACTGCAAATATTTGTATGCATGAATATGTGTATTTGCACTGGTCTGGTCTTGCCTCGGAGAGCACGTTAATCCGTTGGAACACTAAAAAGTTCAACAACAACGGTGTAGCTGCAATGCTTTGATATCGCCTAATGTCACCATTGGGTTCCGGAGGTCAGAATATGGCAGTCGCTTCACGAAAATATCGAGGTTTAGCCAAATCCGCATTTAAGACTGGTAAAGCGGACCCCAGACTCCGAGATATAAGCTTCGGATGCGACTGAGAATTAACGCTGAAACAGAAGAAATAAGAAACATCGGCCCTGTCATACAGACACAGTAGACTGTAAGACATTGGTATCTTTACATGAATAGTAAATGGCAAGAAAAGACTGGTAGGAAAAAATTTGAGTACCTACGTAAAATTATACTATTTCGTTCATATCAATCAATCAATTAGCCTATTGCAGTCCACTGTTGTCCAATGTGTGAAACAGCACCCAATCCTCCACCCAATTTCTCTGGTTGTATGTCCCCATTGTCGGTTTTCACGTTACGGCCCCGTAAGTCATAATATGGAGTAAACTCGACGACTCAACCCAATTGGATCCTTATGGTGATCTAAGGTAGACCTAATTCTTGAACAACCTCGGGTGTCGACCTTGCGGTGGGTATCTCCGTTGTTTCATTCCACTTTGTAGGCTTTTAAGGCTTCGTCTTATGAGCTTGGAGCTGGACGGACATTATAGAAAGAAAGAAAGAAAGAAAGAAAGAAAAAATATTTATTCTAGCTAGAAACTTAAGATACACAGCACAGAAAAAAAACAAAGGCGTTAAATAAGCAATTATACAATTGTGTCGTTTATGTACCTCTCGCGCCAACAGAATTATGGCGGTATCATGTAGGCATCTCAGCACTGATACGTCATATCAGCACGATACCTTAGTAGAGAATCTAGAAATACCCAGGTCTCGATGAAGGGTTTCTTGTAATCTACAAAAACCGTACACAGCGGCTGATTGTACTCTCAGGTCCTTTGTATGATCTGCTGGACAATGTTGGCTACAATACTATAACCCTTTCAAAATCCGGTTTGCCCCCGTTGGTTGGAACTCATCGAGCTTACTCGTGAGACAATTCATGAACCAGCGTCCCTTGTGTTGTCATTTATATTGTATCAGCGTCAATAGGTTTAAATTCACATACCTTGCTGTTTCAGGGCCTGTAAGTGAGTATTCAACTGGATGATAACGTGTTGTAGCATTGCTTTTAGGCCGTGGAACTTACTGAACATTTTATTTCTTTTAGATTGTTTTTCTATTTCTAATCAATTAAATAAAGAAACTGCAGTACATACAGGTACATACATAATATTTTTCACGTTCTTGCTTAGGTATTATACGTGACAGAGAGTGACGTTTTAAGAATATTATCATTTGACAGATCAAAATGTGACACCATCACTTTAGTTCCGTTGTCATGGTAACAATTTTGCTAGCGATATTAGCGCCATAATATTTCGTATTTTCTTTAATATTACATTATTTCGTGAATTTGCCACATTTTAATTGTGATAATTGCTATTCGGCGACAAAGCCAAATTAAAAAAACCAAAGATCATAAAAATCTGTTCAGCCGTTCTTGAGTTATAAGAAAGTACGTTTTTGGCACTTTTTAGGCACTTAGGGACCGAATTTCGAAAAATCGTTTCTTAGTACACCTCCACGCATCAAAACATACATTCTCTATAAATTTCAAGTCTCTAGGACCAGCGGTTTAGGCTGTGCGTTGTCTCTAAGTCAATCAGTCAGTCAGGACTAAGAGTTTTATATATAAGATTATTTACAAAATTCGGTTGAGCGGTTGGGTAGTTAGTAGTTACGAGTAGACATAGGACACTTAACCCAGTAACCTTTTTCTGCGGTCAAGTCAAAATTGTGTAACTCTAAATTTTATGTGGATTCGTACCATTCGTACTGTTTTCAGCTGAGTTTAAATATTGAACGGATTTCATAACGTTATTATCGAATTCAAGTCTATCGTTAACATTATTTTCACCATCTTGTCGGACTCCCGTCCAAAGTTTTGCAGTTAATAAAGTAATGAATCGCTTCACCTCAGGGTTATAAGGCGAAGACAAGACCAACTTCAAACTTCGGCCAGAGTGTTCTAAGTAAATAGTTTAAATATTGATTTTTAGAGTAAGACGAAAAATACTGTCTAGTAAAGCTGTTTCACTAATGAAGGAGGATGAAACTATACCTAACAAAGGGTATACAATGATTTCGACGGGGTGTAAGCGATTTGAAAGGGTGTAAGCGACAACTAGAATTGACAGAAAAGACAATTTTGTCTATACCTTTCCTTTGGACAGTCGATGTCGCTTGCAGCCTCGTGATTTTCAACGGCCGTCTATATGAATGAAAACATTTTTGACCTGAATGATTGATATTCACAATAGGACCCACTAGGTGGCGCTGCAATTCGATTATAGATATTTTTACAACTTTATGCCATTTGAAGCCAAGACGCTCGTCTTGGCGTAAGGACATAGCACACCTTTCGAAATTAAAATGTGCACCGCGTTATGAATAGAGCAATAAAGTATCATGTATGTATATTTATGCATTGTATTGTGATCAAATAATTACAGAGAAACGTGAGCATTGTTATGCTAATAGGTCTCTGAGGTGTATTCCCTGACGTCATCAAAGAATGGATTTCATAATAATTATTACGATGACCTATTATTGTATTATTCAGGCGGTATACATAGAAATGCCTTTTGTATTTTCTTTGCCGAATTCGCCTTCAGCTTACCATCAGGCGAGGCGAAGTCGAATTGACGTGTCCTATATAAAAAAAGACAACGCTGTGGACATTACAATAAACATATTTGCTAGTTGTCTGGAAAAGATCGCAGACCTGCGATGAGACCGCCCATTGTTGCTTATATCCTATGTTTGGTGTGCAATAAAGTTAATTTATCTTTACGCCACCAGTTCCATAAAAACTTCATGATAGGCTCGCAGACTGGTAGAGTAGGTCTAGGGAATATTCAGAAACAAACAGATAAAGAAATAACAAAATCTTTTCTTCAAACAGACGAAAACAACACCTATAAGGTGCACGCAATGAACCTAGAAATGCAAAACGAATGGTTGACCCTAGGTGAATTTTGTATTCCCATAGCCTTAAAATGGCGTACCATAATATACGACTGGTCACCGGCCTTACTTAAATTTTACCTAAATGCATTCCAGTTGACCCTCCCCGACCAAAGCAATCTAGTCAGGTGGGGAAAAGCCACAGATAAAACATGTAACTCATGTGGTGAAGCAACTGGAACGGCTAGGCACCTGCTAGTGGGTTGTAGGACGCTATTAGACCGGGGTCATTACTCGCGCCGACATGATAAGGTATTAGAAATCATACGTGAGGCTGTAAGTTTGGCGGTAGCTAGAGCGAAAAAAGGATTAACCACAAACCAAAGAAATGACATTGTGTTTGTAAAGGAAGGCTGCTCAAAGAAATCACCTCAAAAGCCATATTCAATTTTGATAGCTGCCGTTGACTGGACAATACTCGTAGACACGTATGAGAAGCACTATAAAATACCGGAGGATATATGTGCCTCATCATCCAGACCCGACATATTCCTTTTTTCACGATCGCATAGGCGTGCAGTGCTTGTAGAACTCACAGTACCGTGGGAAACTAATATACCTAAAGACCACGCTATAAAGACAAACAAATACTTTGACTTGACTAACGAGTTAACCAAGAACGGCTACGTGGTTAAACTCTACGCCGTAGAAGTAGGAGCAAGGGGAATTCCAGCTAAATCCCTGTACAACTTACTTAAAGACCTCGGATTGCCAAGAGCTTCAGTAAGCTCTTTACTAAATCGAATATCAAAAGCGGCATTGATAGGATCTTACCAAATTTGGATAGGTAGGGGGGGGAACACTACTGACGGTGGAGGTGAGCGCTGATGCATCACAAGGTGGCCACCCTAAACCTACATCTGGGTCGCAAGTCCCAGTCGCCGTCACGGTGTTCCTCTCTGTATCACGCTATGGACCCGGCGACCGCACGGTGAATCCATGGAGTGCTGAGAATCGGATCTCTAATAAAATACAAACCAGAGATCAATTTGCAATAAGCAGATACAAACATCCTGTAATTTGTTGAAGTGCAAGTGTGGTGAGGTGATTTGCACAATGGCTGGCATCACAGACGGTGAATGGCTCGAACGGCGACGAATCCGCGAGTACAATGCCACGTATTTGGGACGAGACGAGTACCGCGAAAATAGACTTAGTGGAAAATCGATATACGAGGTGCTGAGACCGGGTACTTACTTCTTGGCTGGTACTTTTAAATTGTGTCATTTTTTTTTTTTTAAGGGATAACAATATATTTAAAGTAATTCGTACAGTACAGCAACGTATACAAAATATATGACAAACAAGCATTGATTTGTATATGGGATGAAATCCAATCAAGGAATACGGAGGACGGTTTTTAAAATCTATAAAGATAATTTTTAAAATATGTGATAAAAAATAAGGAGTGAAATAAAATCTAGACAACACTGCATTTTACAAAGTATGTATATTTAAAATGTTATTTGTAAGAGTGGTATTTTTGTTCGTTTGTAGCGAATGAAATCAAAAATTAGTAAAAAAAAAAATGTGACCAAGTATTGCAATAGAGATTTATGTACAATTAATAGGCAATAAATGATTAAAATTTGAACTAATGAATCGGTTTCAAAATGTCTTTCACTATTAGAATGCTACATTATAAGAACATAGGCGCTAATGTTTTGTTAGATGGTGTTAATATAAAAAGCCTAATAAGTATTCATAAGAAAATATATGTAGGAGTACCAAAATTAACTACAAATTAGATCCCTTTTCGGTCGGCGCGGTAATTAGTGAGCTTAATAAAGTCATCAATATAAACTAGTTAGTCATGTTCAGTTCGAACTGAAGTGGAAGCCACTAAGAACTCATCGTTAAGTGAATTTTGAACGTAGTTCATGTGGGAGTTGCCTACAACCATTAATCAGGACTTGAGGCGAATCAATCATCGGTGTTTATACCGCATTGTTGTTACTGGCCAGTTGCATTGTTTCTAATTAACTCAACGCTTCTAATTGGTATGATAGCTAATGACGTGCTATCTATTACACAGTTTACAATATTTAGTTTAGATAGACGTTATACAGTTTTTAGTTTGGCTTGGCAAGCAAGTTAATCTTAACTGGATTGGCAGAATATTCCAGCAAGAATCAAGCGGTTCGGTGACTCCTTGCTCTGCCGCACCATTAAAACCTGGAATTCCTTACCAGTTCACGTGTTTCCTTCTTCCGAATTCTGGGTCCTTTATGCGGTGCGTGAAAAAGCATCTGATGAGGCCGTCAAGTTGAGTGCCACCATTGTACCTACATGGTACATACGTGTCTATAATGGTGACCCTCTTTTCCGAGACTTTGCCTTCAGCTTACCATCAGGCGTGGTGAAGTCAAATTAAAAAAAAGGATTCTCACTTCTTACAAACGGACTTTGCAGTACATCTAATATAATATTAATAGTAAACGTTATCGACGGAAGGTGCGAAGTGAAGTCTATCAGTTTGGCTTGACACTTTTAGCTAGATCTGTTACTTCGCTTATTACGGTTAAGTCATTACCAACTTTGTTATTAAGTTTATACGTCTCATGAAAATCATAAGCGATTAAAGCTGATTAAATTCGAAACGGTTTATTCAGTTACTATCACAACTATTTACCTAATTTTAGGTATTTGATTACGAGTTTGTGTCAGAATATCAGAATTAATTTGAATATTTATAGTTTTAACCTTGATGACAGTAAAACATTGGTGTTATAATATTGCAGTTGTAAACAGATACATAATTAACACCCCCCCCCCCCCCTCCCCCTAGGCAAGTGGAACTTCGTTAGCCAGTGTATGTGACATAATATGACATGTATTTTGACATTTATGACATACGTTGACAACTGTCACATAATTACGTCAAATCTCATACATTCATGATTATATTCTACGATACGCCGGTCAACGAATTGCCACTTGTCTAATGTCTATGTGTGTAGGACAATATTTATATGTTCTCTTACACGCAAACTACTAAATAGCTCAGGTGAATTAAGTTAACAAAGCCCCTTTATCGTGGGTCTGTCTGAAATCCTGAAGCCTAAGTACCTACATATTAATTTAAACTTTAAATTGAATCTTTTAAAGGCAGGCCATTTTCATGAGCCATTCGAGTTACCCACGTTTATTTATTTTACATAAGGACAACAAACATTTACAATTATAGTAGATACCTACAATAACTAATAAAGAATATACATGCTTTTTTATTATTTTATACTATGTTATCCGCAGATTAACATGCTTAATATCGGAGTGTGCCACTAGAACTTCAAATAAACAAATATTTATCGTAGAAAGTAAATTATATTGCAAAGAATAAGAAAAATAATAGAGATAAAAAACTATAAAATCTTACTCAAATAAACGCAACTTATTCTCAAAGCATTATTCCGTTTCGCTGTACAATATATTTAGCTGAAATGTGTTACGCTAGAAAGCTTCCACAGTGGCCTGTGTCGTGATACATCACTAGTTCGTCTTGTTCTTACTGCACCAGGTTTATTGCTGCCGTTTTCTTTGTTGGATAAACATCTGGTATCTTTTATGCTTCCTATTTTCTCGGGAAAAATTGTCACAGCATCTGCTCTTTATTGGAATTTGAACAGTTTTACATTAGTTTTGGATAATATCGTTCAAAGTTTGTTTAAAGATTTGAGAACGTTTGAGCTGCCCGTGCGAGTATCCGTAAGTGCCACAGGTCCCCAAGGCCTAAGATGGCAGTCATTCCCGCATAAATCAAGATTAACTTAATCAAGCGAAAGGAGAGCGAACTCCGGGCTTCAAAGTGAAAGCTTTGCATGTAACCGGGCCCAACACTGCGAAGGTGATGATGATGATGACGATTCCTACTCATCATATGACTCATAATGACTATGCCAAAATTTCAGTCATCTAACAATTTGATGAAATGAATTTTCGATCTGAATAAAGCATAACATAGGTATATTAGTATGTTAACTCTTAATACTTCTCACTACTCCCCGTGATCATTGGGACGTAGATGTTACATACATACATAATATATAATCACGCCTTTATTCCCGGAGGGTTAGGCAGAGGTGAATTAACACCCACATTTCACCTATCATTGTATTAGGTCCTATGTAATAAGGGGTGAGCCTACTGCCGTATTCCGCGCACAATTGTTGACTCGAGCCATGCATCTGAAGCTCAGACTGAGCTGTTTATATTTGTCTGATGTTAAACAGCTTTATCCTTGAATTGCCTTGTACGATACCGCATGCGAAGAGATGGGGTGGCCCAAATTCTACTCTGCCGGGAACCACGTGACTATTACAGTGCCGGTATATCGATGAATACAAACAAATGAACATTGTAAATATCCCAATAATTATTATTATAATAGTAACTAATAGTGAATATTGTTGATAGTGGTAATTAACCCTCTAAGCTCGAATTCGTCTACTTATAAACATTTAGTTAATTAATACTCAATATCAGTTTACTTTGAGATCAAATGAGTTACCTATAGTAAAACAGTGAGGTTATTAATTATGCAGTATTGTGTTAAGTTACTCTCTGTTTATTATTCATAACTATGATATGTGTATATTGTTCACGTGTTCTTTGTTCACGAGGAAGTAATCCTAAAGATAGATTATAGTCTTATACACTTCTAAAGGTGTTGGGTGTGCACTACAGGGCCCTACTAACGCCTTTAAGGCAGCTTCTAAGTGGTAAGATCTTGTTGGTGCTCCATACAATTTAGAACTAGACCACCCCTACTACTTCAGTAAATCCTAACATGATAAATTCATGTTAGGATTTATTTTGATACCCTTAGAAGACTTTTGATGAAAGCATTTGGGATTCGACATAAATATGACCCCAATTGTCATCATTAAGCTTTTTATCCCAATGCACCTGGTGTCGGTATTTCAGTGTAACTGAAATGCAGCTGAATTTCGATATTTTCCGTAAACAGCCTGCCATCAGGTCTGAGATCTCCACAACCAATTGGCTATCGCCATATCTGAGTTCTGTAGTTAGACCAGTCGAACTCGATAAGAAATCAAATTAAGATTTATTACGTACTGGTGCGCAGTGGTGTCTCTCTCACTCTTGAGACGGGAAGACTCAGGAAAGGAATTAGCTAACTTACCATCAGGCGAGGTGAAGTTATAAAAAATATTTCTCCAAAATGATCTCTTTTGTTGACAGTTAAGCCCTTATTAATAATTCTAGTCAATCCATGTCGAATAAGAGGTTAACAAAATGTAAATAACATTGACAATATTTTGCATATAATTTTGCAAAGTTGGGTTTATCTCGACGGGGTCCAAACGTGATCAGGGTAACATTACGAAATTAGGACGGAACGTTGGCTGTTGTACTCCATTGTATCATACTCAGAACTTATTTTTCTGAGTTGTTACGACTCATTATCATACTTTAAGCGTTATTATAGACGGGGAGAGTTTCTCGCACGTTTAGGTTGGATAAATCGTACGCTATCAGTGGGGTGAGCACGAACAACTACCGTAATCGTAGCGTGAACGTAACGAGAGCATGGAGCATTGCGATTGGCAGGCTTCAGGCAGGCGACCAATCGCAATGCTTCGTGCTCGCGTTACGCTTACGATAGTTGTTCGTGCTCACCCCACAGTAGGAATAATCGCCATACAATTATCGTATCAAAATGTTTACACACAGGCAAACACTAAATTGTCACTTACGAATTACGATTTATAAAAGACGGGCTTAGGCCTCGCTCGCCCCGTGGATCTTGCCCCCGACTGCTTTAATGTTGCAACTCGCCCCCTTGAACATTAGATACCCCAAATCGCCCCCGATTGTTAGTAAGTTAAAAGTACTGTCAGCAATAAAGAGTTTTACAACAGCTCATAACATTGCTATTATTTCACCGCAATTAGGTATGTAATGACAGCTATTATCAAACTGTGACTTTTTCATTGCTATTATTCACAAGTGAGTTATAGATTCTTTTTTAAATTTTATAGGTTAAGTTTCTATGTTTATAAAAAAGTTTCGATACAAAAAATAACGTGTTTAATAGTACGAATAAATTAATATGCCTATTGTATGGTCATTTGATGCATTTTCGTATTTAAATAAATAATTTCAACTTGTAATACTTATATAATAAATAAAATTTTCACTCAAATTTAAATTTTTTTTTCTCTAAGTACAGAAAAAAAACCAGTGTAAAACAAACCTCATTCTTTTAAATATGGCCGATCGCCATTGTTATATGCACGCGCATAGGAAAACGAATTAATTTGTAGTATTGTTTATCCTTTTTTTAACGTCACGTTTTTCAACGTTAACATTATTTCAATCTATCAATACCAACAAGATACTATTGTTTTAGTAGTCAGAATACGATTTTGTTTGCCGACTAAAGAAATATTTAATTCAAAAATTAGATTATTCATTTGTGAATAAAGCGGGAAGCGATATTAAAACGACTACTAAATAAAAGCCAAACAAAAAGTAAAGAATAAAACTATTTTGCAAATTTAATTTACATAAAATATCATAATACGATTGTAATACAAACTTACCTGACTTTCAATCCAAAATTTATATATGTTATAGGCAATGTGTATAATCCGGCATTGTATAGAATGCCTAGGCATTCTATACATTGCCTAAAACGTTCAGGCAATGTGTATAGTACGATTAATTTCATACATTGCCTAGGTGTTGTATTAAATGCCCGAAGCGCATCAGGCAATGTGTATAATGGACGGGTTGTTGTAAATTCGTCTCTTTAAAATGATATTTCATGTGCGAAAATTCGTCTCACCTTGATAAATAAGTACTGTTAGCAAACAAAGTAATAGATTAACAAAGCGTCATTTATTTGCGATCCTTTAAGAAGCCCTTTGAAATTTGGAATTTGAAAAATGGATATTACTGCTGAAAGAAAACCTGTTCATTCCAACTTGGATAGATTAGGTTAGAAGGCGGAGCGGAGCTCTAGCATTAGCCTTCGTGGTTATTTTTTTTAACCATGCAGAATTTCTATAGGCCACGGTAACAACTCTCTTTCCATCAGGTTAGGTGGTTGACAAGCACAGGGATGGTGGTAAGAGAGTGGTTGCCGTGGCCAATAGAAATTCACTGCTATGTGAGAAACTTTCTACGCAAAAAACACGTAGGTACTTAGGCATACCTACCAATAGAACACAAATGTCTTATCAGCACTGCCTGCTGGTGGAAGTTGAAATTAGGATTAGCTCTCAAAAGATTAGTATCTAGGTATCTAATTAAATCATAGAGAAGAAAAATAGATTACATACATTACCTATGCTTCAACCGGCATTCTATACAATGCCTAGGTGTTCTATACATTTCCTAGGCAAAGTGTAAAATAGTTTAAACATTGAATATCATTTCATACATTGCCTGAACGACCCCAGCATTCTATACATTTCCTAGGTATTGTATAGAATGCCTGCATTATACACATTGCCTATAACATATACACAATATCACAATACTCTTAAATATTGTGCATATTCTGTTGCACTTAGATGTCACTAATCACTACTATAGCCCGTTTTTTAATCTCAGATACTAATTTGAAATTACCTGTTGTCGGTTTTTTGCAATTAAAAAATAGTCATGTGCCACCAGTATCGAAATTTATCGATAAATTAAATTTAGTACAAATATTTGTAGGTTAATCTATAAAATTTATAAAATACTAATTTAAATTCGGTATGTAAGTTACCTAAATGAAACAAAACTTAAATAGGTATATTGTCATTGAAACAAAATGGCGTCCATTTTGCGTCACTTGGGTTGTCATTGTAAAAATCTAACTTAAGGCTTCATAAGTTTCATTTAATCGATTTGCAGAGACTATCGATAAAGATGACGCTATACTAGTCTTAGAATCTGAAAATTGTAGGTATGTAAATTACGGTATTTAAAATTTTTTGGTACTCTAATTTAAATTTAAATTCAAAATAAAAACAAGAATTCGACTGATACTAAAAAGATCAACACAAGTTTCAATAATTTATTTTATTTAAAACTTTTTAGTTATATATTTTTGTAATCGTTTTCAATTTTCTTCCATACAGTCATGCGAAGTTTTCGTCTTTTCATCGTAAATTTCTACTGTCTAAATTAATATGTTAGAATAGTTGACACCATCCGAGACATGTACTACGATTCCGGTTCCGTGGTTCGGACTGCTGCAGCTACAGCTGTTGGCGACTCGAGAGCCTTCCCCATCACCGTCGGGGTACACCAAGGATCCGTCCTTAGTCCTTACCTGTTCAGCGTGGTATTAGATGTTTTGTCGGACAGCATTAGAAACTCACATGAGCAGCCTCCGTGGTTGCTCATGTATGCTGATGATATTGCGCTGATGGACGCGGACAGGAGCAGATTGGTGTGACGCGTGAAAGGATGGAAAGAAACGCTTGAGAACGGTGGTCTGAAGCTAAATGTAGCGAAGACAGAATACTTAACGTTAAACTCCACAGATCCCACATCCGTCCGCATAGGCGATGATTTGGTCGAGCGCACGGACCAGGTTAAGTACCTGGGATCTGTACTTCATGTGACCGGTGAGATCGACCACGACGTCAAGGCACACATTGCTGCCGCGTGGGCCAAGTGGTGAGAAATGACTGGCGTCACTTGTGATCCCAAAATGCCAGTCAGGTTAGTTTATAAGACGATCATTAGGCCTGTCCTCTTGCATGGTTGTGAGGCGTGGCCGCTGCTCGAGCGACACAAGCAAGAGCTGCATGTCATGGAGATGAAAATGTTGCGGTGGATATGCGACGTTACGCGTAAAGATCGCGTACGGAGCTCTCGCATCCGCGGCAGCCTCCATGTCCGTGACATCGGGGATAAAATGCAAGAGAGCCGCCTTCGCTGGTGCGGCCACGGCTTGCGGCAACCGCCAGGCTACGTGGGGAACAAATGCCTGGCAATGGTACCCCCGCCGGGTCCAGGTGAAAGGGGTAGGCCAAAGAAGTCCTGGCTTGACGTCGTGGAGGGTGATATGCGTGCTAATGGTCTCACTACCATGGACGCCCAAGATCGTGCGAAGTAGAGAAGGAAGAGCCGGAAGACGGACCCTGAGCTTCGAGGTCATCTTGGCCACGGATGCAATAAGGAGATGCAGATGATGACGATGAGTTGTAGCGCAACTTTAAATCGATATAGATCCTAAACGGTAAGTCAAATCGAAAAATGGTGAGAAAAAACTGAAATGATTTTTAAATACCTATTCAACGATACCCCACTTGACATAGTTTGTTGACATTAATGTGTGAATCTTAAAAATCGGGCCAGGCGTTTGGTATGTATAGAGTTTAATAAAGGAACATACAATTAAACACATTACTATTCCTTTGCGTCGCGCAGTCGGATAAAAAACTAATAAACATTTTATATTTAACTTTTCTCTTAAAATACATTATAGCTAAACCACCTGTATCTAGGCAGCAAACATTGTCGATAGTTTCGACTTTCGAGTACACCACTAAATACAAAGCTGGTATCATTATTTCACAATTTGACATTTGCACTTGTCAATTTAGTATCTGAGATAAAAAAAAAACAGACTATAAACCACTACGCAAATATCGCAAAACATATCCCTTCCACATTATAATACGAACTTAGAAAGAGAAAGCATTATATATATGACTCTCTCCGACCTATTTTAACAAAGCTTTTGTTTATTGGACCCTTGAAAACGTTCCTTTTGTTCTACCTAATAGGTAAGCCAGGTAGCAAAAACTTAGTGTACGTAGTTGGTGATAATAATATTACAGACATCAAACATGGTAATTTTCATTTAAGTGTACATTTTTCTGTCTGACTGTACCATTTCACGGCTTATTTCAAAAGAAATACCTCAAGGGGCGATTCACACCACCAAAATATTTATTTAAATGTCAATTTTTAACTCGCCCCGTGGCAAGGGGCGAGTCACTACACCAAAATAAAAAAAAAAGGGGCGAGTGAAGCATTTTAATCGCAAGGGTCGAGATTCAGGGGGCGAGCCAGGCCTAAGCCAAAAGACGTTACAGTGAAAACCACTCAGAGATGAATACACATCTTGAACTATGAGCGGCAAGTGTGTTCGTAATATGAGATTCGCAAGTGACATTTCGTCTATATCAAAATACGATTATTGCTTTAAAATAATGTTTATTCGGACACTATCAATATGCAATTGCGAGGCAGTGATAACTAATATAATTAAACTATATTGTTTGGCTTGCATATTATTATGCAAATTTTATTTGGTCAAATTCAATTAAAAGTAATGAAACTTGTTCAATCTGATTTCAACTAAAGTTGAGCAACTACATCTATAGAGGTTTGCATCAATTATTAACTTCGATAGTATCGGGTGTATTCATGTTCATGGCATCAAAATTAGTTTATTAATCATGAAACTGAAGATAAAAACAATTTTGTAATTACTTAATTATAAACCAATAGGTAGTTTTATGTGTTTGGTACATTGCAATTTTGCTTTCGATATTTGTTTTCAAAAGTATATGAGCGAGTTTTCGAGAACTATGAGCTGTAACGCTTTTTTTTTATTCAGATAAATACTTTGATAAGTACATACAAATTTAATGTGTGCTAATTACGAATACAATTCTACTAAACATACTAATTATAATAATAAATACAGAAAAACTACATAATATTATTATATGCAAAATAAAGTAAAATAAAAAGAGAGTCAGTAAGCTTCAGGATAAAAGAATTCCTCCCTATCGATGTTTTCTAGTATCGTGTGAAAGACTTGCGGCATTACTTACCTACATAATAACTAATAACTTACATAATAAAATAGTAACCCTGATGTTGCACACGTACATAGGCCTCGATAACCATTTCCATCAGGTGGGCCGTGTCCTTGTCTGCCACAAGAGATATAATTTTTTATCTAGTTTTGGTATTACCGAGTTGAATCAGTTGAATGACTATGTAAGTGATTATAATTTTTCTTTTAGCACCAAGTCTAGGAGTAACGAAATTCATTTTTATTTTAATTTATAACTGTAGCAAAGCAAATAAAAAATGGCCTCGAACTAATGACGTAGTAATGTAACTTATTTATAACAGTTTAATTTAGAAAAAAACAATCATTTCGATACTATATTGCTGATGTTTAGCAATGAAACGTATTTCATATTTAGGGCAGCGAAGATTGGAGACGGAAAATAATTTGAGGCTGCTATCTCAAACGTAGCTTTCGATTTCAGTGGGAACCTCTCTCGATATTATATGTTTCATTACTTTTAAATTACAGACAAGAAAACTATTTGAGGTTGATTATTTCAAATAGTAGATATTCTGTATTTTTAGGGCATTACTTAGGTATAATTGACTTTTTTGCAGTCGGTTTTTTTTTAATTTAAAAATTATATCATTCATTTATTTCATTCTTTTTCTATACATTTTTGTGAACTCCTCAATTTCTTCATTTTGATACTGCAGTCGATATTATGTCTGAATAAAAAAATAATCACTGAGGTACAATTTTAGCGGCAAAAATCCAACAAACTGATGTTATATTAAAAATACCTATCTAAGGACACTTAATTTTTTCAGACGAATTTGATCATATCTTAACTCTTTATCCATCTAACCAGTGCGAAGATATCTGGTAAAAAGAAACTTTACAAACGTACGAGATACGCATGAAAAAAAAGCTTAACCCTTCAATAGTAGTCTATGAAAAAAAATTAAGATGGCCTGATGGTGTACCGTTTGACATCTTGATAAAACGTCAATAGCAGAGTGCAACGTCTTGAAATGAGCAGAACTGGCGGATCAACTTTTAATGAAATAACGGACTTAATCGCTAATCTCGCAAGCTGTCACGAGCACTCGTTAAAATTATCAGATTTACCATTTTATTTTATTCCTTTTCCGCTTCGCTAGTTTATTTGAAGTTTTCTTTTTGGTTACGAATTTGTTCTAAAAATTGTTTGTGGCCCCTGACATAACCAACAAATATTTATTTTATGATCAACAATTTACGCAATATTTCTTTCGAAGGTTCTCTATCGTTAACATTTTTAAACATTTTTTGATCTGCGCTTATTGAATTAGGAGAAGTTACGTCTGTATAATTTAAAAATCCGTTCAATTATGACCTTAATTAAATACTAACTGATTCCTGCGGCTTCACCCCTGTAGAATTCTGGTTACTTGGAAACCCATTCCAGGGATTAAAAGTAGCTCATGTATTATTCCTGACTAGAATCTAATATTGCACCAATATTGAAATAAAACTACTTCTTAACGGATTCTATCGCGATATATTTGTTATTATTTACCTGCTTTTAACCCGATGTTTTCGCTTCTTTTCAGTAGCCATGGTCGCGGGTTTACTGTAGTATTCGTTAAATTAGTAATTTCAATGACATCAGACAGTATCATTGCACCAACAGTTAGATCCATTCAGGCGTTTGAGCATGACATACTCGTACATCCAAACATCTTCACCAACTTTCACATTTATAGTATAAGGATGTTGCTTATTATTTAGATTTGAACGAATTAACTCGATCGGAAATGTAACATCTCTCATAAATATTATTTAGAATCAATGAATGAATGGAAGAATGAACACACGAACGAAGGAAAGAGCTAACAAATGAATGATAGAAGTAATGAATGGTTGAGTAATAAATACATGAATGAATGAACAAATAAATTAATTAAGAAAAGAAGGCACGTTAAGATTTTATTACGTTCAATAAAATGCATTCCAATTTTAAATTCAAATGTGAGAAAATAGAAACAAATGAACTGGAGAAGCAATTGTACAATATTGCAACGAAATATATAAGAATGCACGCGCGAAACTAACATTGCCAGTCGTTTAGTGGCTCGATGACATCGACTCGATGTATTCGCTTTTATACCGTTATTGAAAACAACGAACATTATTTTATACATTTTATATTTCTACCACTAGCTCCGCTGTTTTACCAACAGTACCTACGAAAAGAAGCAGTAATCCTTTTTGGCTCAATGTAGAATTTAACATTGGAGAAAATCTTTTTTCTTATTTAAACAAAGCACCTAACGTGGTAGCTTTTTGGGTGTATGAGGTGTCACTAAATCAAGCTCACTTACACCTGCTGTCTAACGGACGAGGTTTTGTGCTGTCTAACGGACGAGGTTTTGCTGGAGGTTTTCGTACCAACCCCGAAAAGGGATACCTTTATTAGAGCCTCGTCGGTCCATCTGCACTATCTAATATAGGTAAGGTCAGCTTAGGTCCTGAATATCTCAATAGGGCCTGAAGAAGTAGGCACGTATAGTAAATCTAGGTATCAACTGGTAGGTTATTTCACAATGTAGGATAAATATAACACGAAATTCTCGTCGACAGTTTCTTAAAATAAATAACAACAGAAAAAGAGGTAATTTTTTTTAAAATGAAACAAGTTATAGTCTAAACAGGCTATGCTTGTTCGAAGTGCAGGGATTAGAAGCTTTCAAAAGATTAACTCGACCAGACCTCGGCCTGACCATTTCATTAAAACTTCCTTCCCGCCGCCAAACCCTAATTACATTTAAAGTAAAAATCATTTCGTGACTCAATTAGAACGTTACGTGTTATTTATAATTCGTTCAAATGCGCGCATTTATTGACAGTGACATACCTATGTCATTTCCTAATTTACGGTGAGCTTTTTCACTTCCCGCATGTAGCACAATTTGTCCGACACACCGACATCGCAATGCGCGATGCCACACCAACGTTCGTTCTGTGAAATTAATTTCATCGTCATTCAATTACCGCGGTATCGATGAATATTCATTTAGTACTTTCGTATCAGTGATTATTCCCACTCATTGCTAATTATAAATTATATTTGTTTCAGATATTACGACGGGAAGCGGAGCTAAACTCACAAAATTATTAATTAATTAATTAGTTAAATATAATACAATCGAACAAACGACGAAACGCCTTCAATCGATACTTCAATTACTCATTAGTTAGCTTTTTAAATATAGAAGATAGTATCACAAGTGCCAAACGTTCGAGGCGCGTGGCTGTCGCGCGTCTGTCGTCCGTATCGCGTGTCGCGTGGTGGCGTGTCGTGTGCCGTGTCGCGATCGATGCGTGTGTGTGGTGTCGCCCGCGTCAGCCGCCGGAGGGCGTGAGTGAGTCGCGCGCGTGTGCGCGTCGGTCCGGCAAGATTGAGGTGGTGGCCGGGCGCGGTTGGGGCAGGCGCGCGCGCGTGCGCCCGTTGCACGCGCTGGGCCGCGCGGCCGGTATGTTGGCTTCGCAGCGTTCGCAGTCCTGCAACGAAGAGGGTGCGTTCTTCGGGGCGCGCGCGCTGCGCCGGCCGCGCGGCAAGGGCAGCGGGAGTCCCACCTGCTAGGGGTACGCCATGTCGCTGCGCAGCCTACACCGGCGGCTCTCCTCCGCCAATAACACGTAAGTACCATTCCCTTTAACGACGTCATCATACCAATGACAATGCTCGCGTATGTCACTTATCTCGATTACTAATACGAGCCGATTTCGGTAAGCCATTCATATTTATTCCAATTTGAAAGACGATCGAACCTACTCTAGCGACAAGTCATCAAAATGTCGAACGGGCGACCATCGGGATGTGAATATTCAATTACCGAACCTAAATCCAGAGCGCACTGCCATAAATCCGACGAAAATGTGCAAAAGTAGACCTTGATGCTTTATAATTTGATTGATTTTTGTTCAGATTTTTAGTTTCTGCTCGTTATTATCTGGGCTAGCACAATTAGAGTTCGATTATCGTGGTCAAATTTATGGAAATTTAAAAACCCATGCCTTTAATTTTTTTTAAATGGAATGCTTTAGATAATCTGGTAGTTAATAATCACATTCAAGATATTGTTACCAAAATACTGTCCGAGTGCGCATAAATCATTCTGATTGACGCATCAAAGGGGTCAGTTGATGTCCTGACAAGGTTGCGAGGGGGTATTGATTGGCAGAATTCTCGATCGGACGTATGTTGGCTGAAATTGACGGCGAACAATTGTTGGCACGTACACTCACTTCACGCTCAATAGGCAGAACGCTTGCATTCATCGTTGATGCGTCGGAAGCTAGATATCGTATTATGATTTGCCGGTTTCAATTAAACTTCTATTTATGTTTTATGCTTGTGTTGCATTAACAGTGCAATTAAAGTTATTTGTTTCATGTTCTGCATTTAAACGATAATCAATCAATCAATCAGTTTCTGTACGTGTACGTCTGATTAACATGAATACAGTGGAAAATAGGTAGATGGCTTATGATGGCTTTAGAGGAGTGGATTTAATCGTGTAACAAGAGTTGCGAGTAAAAAAATCTGGATAAAATCATCGAACATAGAGGCCCTCATACCTGCTCAAAGACACACAGACTTATTGGTTCTTTGAAAATATTCTCTTTGTGAATTTCAGCTGTTGGTTTGTTAGTAAATTTAGTAAACTCGTCCAATATTACTCTAAGGGTCGTTTCTAAGTGGTATTGACTACAGGTGGATTGGTTTGGATTGATTATACACCGGTAACTTAATTAAAAATGTATCACTATTTAAGAAGCTTCACCTGTAGTCTGTGTAGCTTCACCTTTTACAACTGTCTTTGTGAAATTTTTCATGGGGACAATTCAAATATTATGGTAACCATTCTTACTATGATTATAAATATACGAGTATAAATTATAAAAAGTGCTTAAGTTTAAAAACGTGGGTATTACTTACTATTAAAATACTTAACATCACATCGAAAAATTTGAATTGTATTCAGGCAATTATTTCTAGTAAAATCAATCAATTCCTAATTTCAAAGTGTGCGGTTAGGTGCCCGCATAGCGACCGATCAGACACGTTTTGCTGAATAACAAAACCTAGTCGAACACATTGTATCAAATAATTACCTAGCTACGAAATGGATAGTTCGTGTGCTGCAGTACCATGTTGTTTCCTACTGCCGTGTGCGGTCAGCTGCTACAAACACGTACCTTATAGACATGGAATTCTTTAACAGCACACGTGATTAATTCTTCTTATAGTCCCGAGTCTTTTAAACGTATGATGAGGCCGTCAAACTATGGGTCGCCATTGTAGCATTGTTTATATTTTTAACCGACTTCAAAAAAGGAGGTTGAAATTGTTGTGTCTGAACTACTATGATGCAATCAATTGAAATATGGCCTCTTGGGCTAAGCACCGACTTCTAATACATCAGTATAAGTCTGTAAATTATTTTGTTAAAATTAATTTATCTTATAATCCCTAGTCTTTTAAACGTATAATGAGGCCGTCAAACTATTGTTTTTATTTGATTGCTGTTTTTTTATATAGGACACGTCAATTTGACTTTGTTGGGTAAGCCGAAGTCAAAGTCTCTGGTAAGAGGGTCACCATTACATTCATAAGGCTTTTCCTTTAGCTTACTACCAGATGCGGTCGACTTGCACTGAATGGGCATCGAACTCGACATTCTGACTTTAGTCGAACGTTCTGCCACCACGTCATATCGAATATTGAGTTCAAGAAACGAATAGTAGGGTAACCAGAGCTCACTGGAGAGGTTTCGGCTGATAGTAAGAAGACCAAAGGCTTGTCCTACTTATCTTCTGCGTGTCGGCAGCACGAGTGTGACTCCCCTGGTGTTGCACTCACCCAAAAGCCACGGTAACTACTTCCCATCAGGTGGGCTGTGTGTTTGTCTGCGACCTAAGTAAAGGTGCGTACAAATTATATAGCACTAGCTTTTGCCCGCGGCTCCGCCCGCGTGGATGTTGGTTATCGCGACCAAACATAACCTATGTCCTTTCTCGAGGTCTAATCTACCCCTATACCAAATTTCATCAAAATCGGTTCAGTGGTTTGGGCGTGAAAGCGAGACAGACAGACAGACAGAGTTACTTTCACATTTACAATATTAGTAGGGATAACATGTTATAAAACAATGTTATATAACATGTTTCAGTAATGTAGACACTGAAGTTATAAAACATGTTAGTGAGTTATATAACACGTTATTTTTATTTTAAAAGCACTGCAACGTCCAACGAAATTGTTATACAACATTGTTATATGACATTGTTAAATCTAATGTGTACAGTATTGTTAAATGTTGCAAAGTTATAAAACAATGTTAGATAATGTGGACGTGTTATAAAACACAAGTTATACAACATGTTACATAATCTGTACCACCATAACCATAACCTTAATATAAAAAAAATAAGTTGAGGTACATTATATTTATTCAGACTCCTTTCATCTAATGATGTCAAAACATACTTACATACGAATTCTCATAAACGAAAACAGCGAAAATTTCCAAGCTAAGTAAATCGTACTCGTTTTTATGGGTAATCTGAAGAAAACATTGATTGGTTTTATGTAAGAGGGCTCCGATGTTAGAGGGTGGTTTGTGGTTTCACCTTATATTTGTATTTTTATTAGAAGTAATGAAAGCTCCTCATTGCAGTAAAAACGTTATATGTCGTCGACGGCTAGAATCGTCATAACACGTTCTTGTATCATGTTAGAATTGTATGATTTGGGCTATTGAATTGAAACATTCATATTTATATTATAAATGAGAAAGTAACTCTGTCTGTCTGTCCCGCTTTCAAGCCTAAGCCACCGATTTTGATGAAATTTGGTACAGAGATATTTTTGACTTCGGAAAAGGACATAGGCCATATTTGATCGCGATAACCGACATCCACGCGGGCGGAGCCACATGCAATAGTTAGTTGGATGTCCAATAGAATTTGTTTCCTTTTTAATTATTTACTAGATGACTAGGCGTTCTTTCTCGTAGACTTAGTTATGAGTTTTCTTATTATGCGTGGAACTTCTACACTTTTCTAAAATAAATATAGCCGATGTTACGCCTTAGAACATCAGCTATCTATAATAAAAAGCCCTTTGAAATCAGCCCCTAATATTAAAGATTATCCCTACTAATATTATAAATGTGAAAGTAACTCTGTCTGTCTGTCTGTCTGTCTCGCTTTCACGCCCAAACCACTGAACCGATTTTGATGAAATTTGGTATAGGGGTAGATTAGACCTCGAGAAAGGACATAGGCTATGTTTGGTCGCGATAACCGACATCCACGCGGGCGGAGCCACGGGCAAAAGCTAGTACTGAATAAACAGACAACACTTTAAAAAGACTTACATGCATTTATAAAATGCTGTTATTTTAACGTTACAAACAGACTCTTCAATTATTATCTAATTAATTAATTAAAAAAAAATACTTTATACAAAGAATTTAAGATTAATCCAACCAGAAGACTTGGGCATTGTTATAGTTAAACTAAAAGTTCATATCGTAGCTATTGAGTAATCAAATAATGTACCGGGCGCTTTAACTCGTAGCAACACAACCCGAGAATGTATCGTAGCAGTACTTCCAAACTTCGTAGAATTCCGTAGCAACGGTTTCTGCCAAGTCTACGGCACTTAGAAAATTCACACAAAGGACTATTGACTTTAACACTTAGCGTTACGGTTGAAATTTGAATGATGGCTGCAGCGGTTGCTTTAGGTCTTTGGCCAGTGTACAAGGGTCATACCGCAAAGTGGATTCCCAACCGCGTAGAATGTATTTCCGCCCTTTGACTACATAGTGATGGCGAGGTGCTCACTAAAAGTGCTATTTTTCAACCCACTTAAGTTTTAATTAAAGCTTCGTAGTAAAAATTTGTTTAACACTGATTTTTGAACTATCTAGGATGGCATTTTATACATGTTTGAGCTTATATTAAACCTCTAGGCTTTTTATCACCGTTAATTTGCAGGTAACTTTTGTACCATTAAGGTATGATTCCGAAGGCAACCGCATACGATAACTGCAGACGCTCGCAGCAGATACGCGTAATTCATTGCGGCTTCTCAATGGTCCCCTTTATTTGTTTCGGAGTTTAACAAGTAATGGTTACGCTGTATCTGCTGTATGCGTCTGCAGTTGTCGTATACGGTCGGTTTCGGAATCATACCTTCAAGAAGCAAATAGGGGGCTACCATGAAACATCCGAAACTTCGATCCGCAACTGCGGATGCATCTTGGACTGCAACTGCGAATGTATCTTTGACTTCTTCTTTCTTGTTTTATAATCGGTCTACAGTTGTAAGCGTAGACGCTTACTTGTTGAAGAGTCTGCAGTAGTAATTTTTGAAGTAGTCAACGTAAAGCCTTTTAACGTCAATAATAAATTTTCTCAAGGATTGACCGCAGCTAGACACACGCCCGCTTCATTTCAAGTCCACCCTACATCTAGCTCCACCATAACTATACCGTACAATAAACTTCTCATGTAATAAAGAGAGAATGCTACCGTTTATTTTCTTTTGGATGGAACTAACTTTATCCGAAGGGCGTGAGGAGAATAAAAGATTATCTTGTAAAGAGTTGTTCACTGACAAGCATTTTAGTGTTAAATATCAGTATTATACCTCTACTGTCAGACGTTTACAGGGTTGTTACTTGTCAAGATATAATTACCGGTTTATATTTTGACCCCAGTCACGTCAAAACATTTACTTTAAATGCGCAGCACATATTGTTTGGGTCTCTTTTGAGGAAAGCTGGGGTGCTACGACGTCGAAGGAATGCAAATGCACCAATCGTAGATTATATCAAACCAATCTGCGCACTAAAGCACATAATAAATAATAGTACTACGTACTAAAGTGTCTTCTCTCTCAAAGTCAAAGTCAAAAATCATTTATTCTGTATAGACCATCAAAACGGCACTTACAAAACGTCAAAAATATACATATATGTACTAAAGACTAGCTTAGCAAATGGACCACCGGTTCGAAACGCGGCCCCGGCCTGAGAAGTCTCCGGCAAGAAAGTCAGAGGGGGTTTTTTTTTTGGTCTATTTACAAAAAATGCTTAGTCTACTTAGTCTAAATACAATCATTTGTTTGAGAAGCATGCATGAGTGAACGCGACTTGGGGTCATCATACGGGGTATCTTAGGGTATACACAAGTAGTGGTTGAATTATTATACACCGAGTGTCATCGGAGCGCCAATCTCAGTTGCATTCAAACAGTGCATATTCCAAAATGCAATCTATCTATTACTATTGTCTAATAATACACTGGAAATGTTTGTTCGCGATGAATGAAAAAACTACAGAACGGATTTTGAGGCGGATTTTTTTTGTTGGAAAGGTCTTGGTCAGACTTAAAATCTTACGACTTAAAATGTTCCGTGCGTTCCGTGCTCCTTTTTCCAGAATTTTGGTTTATACGGGAGCAACTGACGAGTAACCTGAGGGCTAAATCATCCTCTAGACTCCAAGGTATGAGTCATGGAGCAACCGGATTTGACATTTGGAAAATAGGTCTGTGACTGTACGTTGCAACATGTTGTGTTGCTCTATTTCTTGTAAATCCTTCAATTAAGTGAAATGCTTGTTATGAGTCGGTTCACGTCGGCAGTGCATTAGGATGCACCACGTCTGTATTGTAAGACCGACGCTCTAGCCATTACGACATTGTCACAGTGCCGCTCGTTATGTTTCTCTAGTGCAATATAATTACAGAAATGTCAGAGCGATGTTTGAAATATGGACAAGTTGGCCACTTGGTCGAATTAAAAGTATTGTAATCAAAATAATATGATGCAATTCAGAATTCTATAAGTAGTATTATCTTTTCTTGAGTGTTCTGATCACTTGCTCTCGGGGTGGGCTGGGTCTGACGTCAGTTCCTCCCATAATTCAGCTTACCATCAGGCGAGGCGAAGTCAAATGGACGTGTCCTATATAAAAAAAAAGCTAAACCAAAGCTGAGCAGAACTCAAAAGCATTTGGAAACAATAAGAACAGATCTTTCCACGATTGAATAAAAGACATGTAAGAACTAAACCGCTGTTGAAAATTGATTATTGTAGTCTAAAAGATAATCTACTAAGTTTTTCGAGTGTTTTCAAAACTTATAATACACCTGAGTAATAGTAGTACCTAGTATTAAGTACACCTGTGTACATGAAGTTTAAATAAAAAAAATAGAACGAATTGTATTGGCACTAAAAAACGGCAACGTAAATCAGTGTAAATGATAACATAACACCAATCAAGACGGAATCAGTTAAAAAGTAGTTTCATTTAAAAATACCTATTTTTTCAATTTAGTTTTCATTAATACGATTTAAATTGTACAAAGAGATAAATTTTATTGGCACTTGGTATAAAAATAAAAGGTATTCGGTGAACCGTAGCTGTTCAAACTAATATTTAGTACACTCGCTGCCGTGTCTCCGACAGTTTTAATTGCCCAATGGTGAAATATTTAATGTGGGTGCTAGCACCTCTGCCTACCTCTTCGGGGATATAGGCGTGAGTTTATGTTATATGTTATGTATGAAATATTTAAAAGCAATAGAAAGAAATTTTGAACTCGTGTTATTGCACTGAATATTAAAGTCGAAACAATGAAATAGTCATACGAGTTCGTATTAATATTTGGAAAGTCATTATCGCGTGGTTTGTGGTTATAAATAGAAGAGGTTATATTTAATTCAGGGGTATATAAGCTGATTAGTTTTATTCATTGTTGTACTATATTTACACATAGCTACATCGATCAGTCTTGTTTTCATCCATTGAGCCTTTTTCCAACTGAGTTAGGTTTGGTTTTTCAGTCTCAGCCGCTTCACTTCGTAGCTTCGTGGCCACGAAGCGCTTTTCAATATTTTTTCGGAAAAAAATGGAAATAAACAAAATGGAGTAGTTTAAGCTCGTGCATCGATTTGCGTGATGCAGAAAGCCGCAGAACGGGTGCGGTGAATCAACCACAATTCGATTGGCTCTCAGCGTGCCAACGATGTGGAAATAGTGCAACATCAGTGTACGCATGCTGAATTTAAGAAAACTTGAGATATCCTACTAATATTATAAATGTGAAAGTTTGTGAGAATGGATGTGTGGATGTGTGGATGTTTGTTACTCTTTCACGCATAAACGGCTGGACCGATTTGATTGAAATTTGGTATGTATATAGGTTATACCCTGGATTAACATATAGGCTATATATCAGCGATGAACAGGATCAGAATTCCACGCGGGTGGAGCCGCGGGCAACAGCTAGTAATAAATAAATAATAGATTAATTTTGCTATCCAAAGACGTGGGACAGAAAAACATAGTAGGTGAAATGTGGGTGTAAACTCGCCTCTGCCTACCCCTTCAGGGATTTACAGGCGTGGGTATATGTATGTATGTATGGGCCAATTTGTTGAGTCGTTAAAAAATCATTAACTCATTTTTCAAAACTCTGCGTCCCCTCTCCCGTTTCATCTCCGAATCGTGACATCCGAGTTGTTTTAAACATTCTAAATATTATTCCAGAAGTTGTTAGCCATTAAAATAATTTACGGAACACTAAAAGTCATACGAGTTACAACAGATTAAGTCCTAAGAGCGCGACCAAAGTCAAGTGACGACAATCATTAACGAAACGTAAATTAAGATATCAACGAAACGAAACCTTAATGGGTGTTCAGGGAGGTTTGAACTCAACGTCCAATTAAAAATATATGGCTCGATAACAAGCAATTATTTCTGAGCTTGAGTACAATTGCAAAAATGTATAGGGGTGCTTCTCAAGGTAGGAACAAAGGCTGAAAATCAGCAATATATAGTATGGTTATCCCTGCTATAAAATCCGCAGTATATAGTATGCTTACTTTGGGTCTAGATAGAGCTGTGTAATATGTCTCCGAATATTATATTATTCGTATTCCTAAACTGAATATACCTTTTGTGAAAGTCTATGTAGGTTTTAAACGAAATTACTGCTTTAGCAACCTTCAGTAGCATATTTGATATTTTCCAATCATACATACCTACATACAAATTTTTTTTCTACCCACATATGAAATACTAGCTGTTGCCCGCGGCTCCGCCCGCGTGGAATTCTGATCCCGTTCATCGCTGATATATAGCCTATATGTTTATCCAGGGTATACCTATATACATACCAAATTTCAACCAAATCGGTCCAGCCGTTTAAGCGTGAAAGAGTAACAAACATCCACACATCCATTCTCACAAACTTTCACATTTATAATATTAGTAGGAAGTAGGATGGTTATATCGTAGTGTTTAACAATTGGAATGTTCATAACTGTCTATGTAAACCTTTGAGAATGCCGTTAGGCGAAACCAGTTATGTCAAAAAAATATCACAGAAAAGTACAAGTGTGTTATCAATATGTGTACTTTACATACATATACTTACTACTTTTCCTTCAGGGTAGGCAGATACAACTGCCGGCCATCTGCTTATATCCTTACACAGTACACGAGCTTCCTCATTTGTCATTAAGCCTTTCATACAAATCGGCCGGGTTCAAGTGCTATCGACCTAACCTTTTTTCAATACCTACATCATTAGTTTGATCAGTGTATGTTCTGTAAATAAATAATATGTTTTCTAAAGGTATGATTCCTTAGCCGATCGCATACGACAACTGCCGACGCACGCAGCAGATACAGCGCACACATTACTTGTTAAACTCTAATACGGGTAAATTGAGAAACCGCAATGAATTACGTGCATGTGCTGCGTGCGTCAGCAGTTGTCGTATGCGGTCGGCTACGAAATCATACCTTAATCCTGACACGAAAATCTATGTAATAGATTTTATTGTGTTTCATTAAAATCACTCGTTGAATGAACTGTTTACTGTTAAGAATTTTTTAATAACAACAAAACGCGGTCGGCGCTCTAGACAAGTGCCATATCGTTTGACGTTTATGGCATGTCTATCCCATACATTCGTCATTTTATTTTACAATACGCCGGCCAACCAATTGCTACTTGTCTAGTGGGCTGGAAGGCTGCCTGTTTCATCCCTTATAACCTTGTATTGTAAACCTAACAAATGTGGGTTTACAATACACATCTACCAACCCCGTCGAGGATACACTAGCGTGATATATAAGTCTAACGAAAGATATAAACACAAAAGCCCGTTCCTATTCCCCGTAGGCACGAAGTTAAAATACAAACCGTTTCTAAACGGGAAATCGATCTAGTTCGCTTGAAGTTAGATGCCAAACTTAGACTAAACTTGTACTCTAAAACGAAAATATCTTGAAATAGTTTGGGCATGTCGAACTGAAATAGTGAGATTCCTGCTGACGTCATGAGTCGAGTGACGTCACGTTATTATGACCTTGACTGTGGTTACGTGAAGGTTGATATTAGTAGTAAGTGTATCAAATAAAGTTTCATATTTGTTCAGTCATTATGTTGACTGTTTATTACTAAATAATAAATTTAATTCGATTATAACATACCTACTGGTATTATTGCTCAGGACATTATAATCTTTGACCTAAAATGTACTCAAAATGTCCTCCATACACGCAGTACCTACACGTTTTTTGGGTGTCTTTTGAGGTGCTACTGCGACAGTATATGCTGCACAGTAAATACTGCCACAGTATATGTATGCCACAGTATTCTATTTATACTATGCTACTGCGGTGGACGAGCTCAAATTCACCAAGCAAATTACAAAACAATCCGCGTGCGCCAGGGCCTCGTTTATTTCGCGATTTAGGTCCAAGATACGTGTCCCGAGGTATATCTCTTTCGGTTTCAGTATCAGTTGCATAATATAAACTTATTGACTCGCGCCATGCATCTGAGGTTCATCTTATAACATCATCAATATATGAATCGTATTAACTTGCAATTTATTACGTTAATTTACTCGGTTACCCACCACGAGCGTCTTATTATACCTACCTAACCATTTAGCTTAATAAAATGAGAATAGTTGTAAGTGTAAGCACGTTACTGAAAAATTCAGAACTCGAAATTCAAATTGGAAGAGTCATTCAGTTCGGAGCAGTTATGAATTATTCAGTATGCCTGCAAGGCTTTAATTTATAACTGGAAGTCCCCGAATACTGACCATCCAGTTCATATTCAATTTACGTATTAGGTAGATACTTATGAAAATTCACTGTCAATTCCTGCTTATATTAGAAATTGAGGGTTTGGATAGCCACTTAATACTTGGTAGACTAAAATATTGTTTGTTCAAGATAGGAAAAAGAAACGACTCAGGCGGGACTCGATCCCGCGAACAGTCCCTTACAGGGGGAATGCTTTGACCACTGAGCTACCGAATCACATCTTGAGTGCTCTAAATTCTCCTATACTAACTAAGTCGAATTGAAACATACTAATTGCTTTATAATTTTATTCAAATTTACAACTCCAGGGGAATCACACTCGTGCTGCCAATCCCATAAGAACAGAGAGATTCTGTGTCGTCAGCGCAGAAGATATATAGGACAAACCTTTGGTCTTCCCACTGACAGCAAAATACCTCTCCAGTGAGCTCTGGCTACCCCACTCACCGCCGGGAACACAATACGAGGCTATTTAGCCGCGGCGTTGTGTAGGGCTGCTGTATATACTGAAAAATGCGACCAAGCGCACGCGCTATAGTGAAACCCTCGTCAAAAGGTTATAAAAAATTGGGGTGGTTGCAAAATATTCAGCTGGACTGGCAGTGCCAGGACTGGACTGGGATGGAACCAGGAACAACGCTGTTATAAAACAATGAATAAGAAAGTTAAAGGTATGATTCCGTAGCTAACCGTAGTTGTCGTATACGAGTACAACGCGTAATTCATTGCGGCTTCTCAATGGTCCCCTTTACCCGTATCATTATCTAACAAGTAATGGGTACACTGTATCTGCTGCATGCGTCCGTCGTTATCGTATGCGGTAGACTTCGGAATCATACCTTAATGCAAATCTTTCCATCACAAGTAAAAACATTCCGTTGGGTGTAATTTCTTACCAAAATTATGTAAAGGCCCGGTCTAGTAAGAAGCAAACATTCTAAGAGAGACATCAATATAACAGTAGTGCGCGAGTGAAAGGGACAGGTTATGTTATTTGGCAGGCAACACGAAGGGGACGCCGTGAGATGGGCACTCGATCTTCCTACGTTTAAGCTGAGGTTACTTTATGATACATCTGATTTAGGACCAGTTCGAGATTTGATGGTGCTGGATGTATCATTTGGATTTTATAAACTGTGATTTATATTTCAACTGTAAAATGGAATGATGGATGACAGATATGGTTACGGGTAGAAATTTACCTATTCTAAAATATGTACCTCCATATATTTAGCCGGAGACGATGCTTTCGATCATCCTCATAGGAATTTCCTAATTTCGTCCAAAGTTTGCACTTCGGACTCCGAGGCCCGCTCCACGTTATTTATTGTAAGGTCGGCTTTTAGGGCTCTTTTGTAAACGCGGGGCGCGACGGCAAATGCGCGCCAATCAACCAATCCATAGATTTATGTTATACTAATCACATGCATCTGATGATCTGAGATGAAAAAGCATCTGATGAGGCCGTCAAGCTGAGTGCCACCATTGTAACATGGTACGTGAATATAATGGGTCATCAATAATGGTGGTACGTGTCTATAAAGACACGTACCGTACGTGTCTATAAAGTCACCGTATGTACCTACGTCTTTTACGAGACTTTGCCTTCAGCTTACCATCAGGCGAGGTGAAATCAAATTGACGTGTCCTGTGTGTATAAAAAATGCTTAGGACTCGCGTTATTGGTTGATCAACCTAAACAAGTGGTAATTCGTTGGCCGGCGTATTGTAGAGAGGAACGACGAATGTATGGAATAGACACTTATTTTGACGTTTATGACATACGTTGACGACTTTCATAAACGTCATAGACGTCAAAATACGAGTCTAATGTATGGAATTATACATTTGGCATTCTATTATTGGTTTTCTGGTTGCCCAGTCAGTGCACAGCACATGCGTGAACTTTTTGACGCTTAATCACGAAGATTACCGATAACAAACTGTTGTATGATTTACTAGTATCATTGCAGTCTATAAATATGTAGACTACAATGGCTTATATTCTGAATATCCATTGTCGTATAAAACAACATCTCTAATCAAATCAATCAAATCAAAATAGTTTATTTGCTAGAATATGGTACAACAGATATTACAAAATGCTTCGTTTCCTCACCATGAATGGTATTTTATTTTTATTTTTTATTGCATTGGTGTTTTTCTTTTTTTTGTGTATTATTTTTGTGTATTTCTTTTTGTGTATTTTTTGTGTATTTCTTTTTTGTGTACCTCTTTGTTTTGTGATTATTTTAGTATGTTGTGTCTTAATTTATTAATTTAGTATGTCCAGTACTGTTTTGGGGTCATCCCTGTAAAGATGGTGGATTAAGTTATGAAATAGATAAATAAATAAATAAATAAATAAACATTCTGCCTTAACTGGTTAAAGAACAAAAAATCAACCTGTATAAAATTCAATTCAATTTTTTTTCTTGACTGCTACGAGTATTTTAAGAATCTCGTGACATAATTCCAATTATAAATAACCCTAAGGTGTTTATGCACGTTCGATTAACAATAACCGGTTCAACCTTCTGGCTAAAATCAATCGATTCCTTTTCAACCGTAATCGAGGCCAACAAAAAACAAGGCCCGTTCAGGATTCTTTTACTTTAATAGGTATTCAATTAGATTTTTTGGGATCCCTCTCGTCGAGGCAAAGTTAAATTTTGTAGAAAATAACGGTCGCTGTTTTCATTTCTTTATTTTGAAACGTTTATCTTTGAGTTGGGGTTGAGACTTAAAGTGTTTTGTTAGGTAATACGTTTATTTTTATACTATTGAGTTAGTAAACAAGCACGCGACCTACCTGACGATAGACGATTACCGTGGTTTGAACACTTGAAAAATCAAAGTTAGAAAGAAAGAAAAGTTAGCGGTAAGGTAGGTAAATGTATTAAATATGAACTGGTATACTATATTGTATAGTGATTTTGTTTGGAACCGGCTGATATGATGGATTTATATATTTTGGGGTTAATTGATAGAGTCTATGTCCAGCAGTAGATAACAATATACAGTCTAATTGATTGTTCCGTTCAGAAGGTATTGTTTATAAAGAAAAATAGGTAGGAAAAAGGGTGGGAAATGTGTAGATAAAAGAAGGGAGGAAAATCTTCAATGATCACACCCATAGTACCTACCTACCTAAACACTATACAGCCGAATTTCAAATATAAAATATAGCTGTTGCTCTGCCCGCGTGTAATTCTCATCCCATTTATCGCTGATAATAGTAGCTGACCGATAATGATATGTAGCCTATGTTGGCACCTGATAATGTAGCTTTCTAATGGGGAATAAAAAAATTTGAAACCGGTCCATTATTAATTTTTTGATTTTATTCGTTACATACAAAAATACAAACCTATAATCTATATAATATAATTATAATATTATAGACAAACGAAGACCAATTGAGAATCGCCTCCTTTTTTGGGCGTCGTCGGTCGCGTCGCGTGCGTCGGTGAAAAAGTACCTACTGATATATTTTGGAGTCAAATCAAAGTATTGTAAACATGCCCTTTGCCGTTAGGACATTCTCCATTTAAAACCCGTTATTTGAATACAAATTCGGCATATTGACATAATATATTACAATCTCCATATTCGCAGCTCGTGTGTGAACGTGTTTAATACTTGGTCCACTTTATGAATGTATTGAATGAGGACGGCGGTCCGCGATAGCTTCTAAATATTCATGGCTTTGGCGAATGAAAGCGATAAATTTGTAAAAATGCACAGGTAGGCGGTCGCGGTTCGTCGATACGATGCAAAGGTTAATGATGTTTGAGTTATAACATGCACATTGATGTAAAAAATGATAAAGAAGAAAATAATGGAACGCAAACTTTGAAAGTGAGAATTTTTTTTTACTAGTTAAATCGCAAACAAGTACACGGCCCACCTGATGGAAAGTGGTTACCGTAGCCTATGGACAAGTGCATCACCCGGTGAGTCAGGGGAGGGCAGAAACAGGGCAGAAACAAGGCTATACACATAGCTATTTTTAATAATTCGGTTCCATAATATTTATTACAAATAAATCCGGATTCATTCGTTAATCAACACGCGAATTAATGTGATTGGTGAATGCGACGATTTGGGGCGCGTGTTCATTGAACAGTGACTGATGCGTTACATGTATCGAAGGCTGTACCCGCAACGCGATTAAATTGTTCTATCTGCACATAGATACAACTCACTAACAATAATAAGAAATGTCAAAAGAAAAAATAATATTTTTTTATACCACCGATCACCTGGCACGCGGCCCACGTGATGGGAAATGTATACCATGGCTTAAGGATGAGTGCAACACCAGGGGTGTCACACTCTGGCTGCCGATCTTGTAAAAACCATTTGATGCCCTTCTTGAAGAACCCAAAACCCATGATAGCCATGACATTACAGTGTATTAGCAGCCTTATTTTTGTTCATATTTTTTTTTCAAAATGAACTGAATTTTAATCATTTGGCTGAATCCTGCCCCCCAAGACAAGTGGCAATTCGTTGGCCGGCGTATTGTAGAATAGATTGACGAATGTATGGCATTTGACGTTTATGACAGTCGTCAAAGTTTGTCATAAACGTCAAATCTCATACATTTGTCATTATATTCTACAATACGCCGGCTAACGGATAACCACTTTTCAGGGGGGCTGATCAGTCATCTTCAGCCGACTGACTTTTAATCTACCAAGTTGTTAAGCGTTGAGAGATTGTTGTTCTATCCATCCTGTAGAAAATGGCATAGGCGTTCAATTTACTGGCTAATTAATCCAGATAGCTGCGACATATACTTACATACCTACAATAACTTAAAACCTGACAGATGCTGCCGACAAAAAATAATACCAATTTTAATCTGCGAATAAACAGATTTTGGTCTAACGAGAATTATGTAAACAGCAACACGAGTGTGGGCGTATTGAGCATGTCGTGTGCACGGTCGATTGTACCCATATTGTGTTTACACTGTAAACTGAATGAAAAATGAATGGATTGGACAAAAGCAAATTATTACGCCACTGAAGTGGACAGCGTGTTGGCTTGTATTTATCGTTTGTACAGTGACCAATATGTTTCTTTATTGGAAAAATTGCCATCAATAAATATAAAACTGTTTCTTTTTGACGCGCTTTTCGGGTGAAAACTGGGGCTCAGTTGGTTATTTATTTTTATATTGTTAGGAGTCACACATTACATAGGTACTCATCTGCCATAGCGACCTTAAATAATTATTCTCTGAGTCTTTTCCCAACTCAGCAGGAGTCAGCTTTCCAATATAACTGTGATGCGGCTGAACTTCTATATTTTCCTTGAAGCGACTGCCATCTGACCTCTACATTTAATTGACGATATCGAAGTTCTGTAGTGAGATTAATCGGATTTTGAGGGCTCCAACTACCCGTAGGCTGCAACGGCTGCCATAAATGTTCGTATGACAACTGGAATCGACGGCTTAACGTGATTTTCGAAGCACGGAACATCCAGACCAATGCAAATAGATATATTCACACATAATCGCGCAATCGAATTCTCGCCCTGGTTACAATCAGAAACGAAATATTACTCCAACTAATTTTCGGTAGAGGTAGGTACATCACTAGGCCGCTAGCTCCAATTTCAAACGGGAAATCACGTTACATCCCACCTCCAATATATTTGAATCCGTTAAAAGTGATTGGTCGGTGGCTATTTGGGTTAAGTATTGGTATGCCTCTTTAAAAAACTACTGAGGTACTAGAGGTATAACTGTCAGCAATCTATCTTGAAAGAGTTATCCTACTTCCTACTAAGTTTTTGAAGATGTTTGGATTTTTGTTATTCAAACACGATCTAACGGCGGATATGGCCCTGGGTCGGCCGGGGTGCGAGGGATATGGCTATGACAATCTCACCTCCTCCGGCAACTGACGGCCCACAGAAGGCGTGCGTTTTAGTCGGTTCGAGTCCGACATAACCTCCTCCTCCGGCCCCGGCAGGAGAGGTATCCGTGGGGATTTTTCGCACGATAAAAAAAGGTATAGAGATAGATTATAATCTAGAGTACTGTAATTTTATGCTGTTTTTTATCCCAGGAATAATTTTTTACAAGTAATGGAATCTCTCAATTTTTGATTTCTACAGAATTTCAGACAAATTCAGATTTAGGTAATGTATTATGTATATTACTGATTAGAGTAAAAATTTAAACATGTCTACCAGAGCCTTCCTTGCAGAGCAAGCCGACAGAATCAGGTTATAGGGACCCTATGCGCTACGAAAAGTTGTGCATTGTTGTTGGCTTTAGGCACAGATTAGATATTAGTCTTTTGGTCAAGTGGCGGTGTTTCGCGATTCCAATTTTTTTTGTGCCGTAGATACAGTCAGTTTTATAGCATACTAGCTTTTGCCCGCGGCTCCGCCCGCGTGGATGTCGGTTATCGCGACCAAACATAGCCTATGTCCTTTCTCAAGGTCTAAACTACCCCTATACCACATCAAAATCGGTTCAGCGGTTTAGATGTGAAAGCGTAACAGACAGACAGACAGAGTTACTTTCGCATTTATAATATTAGTATGGAAGTATGGATATTAGTACTGTAGAAGTCCTTACTTGGACCATGTTGTTTTTCAACTGATGATAACTCTAATAGTTATTAGAGTGCCTTAGAGTGGAGTAGCTAGGGTTGGTAATGTATGTATGAAGCCTGGTGTAGCATTTCTTCATACAAGTTTCAAGTATCATAAACCTACTCATACGGAAAGTTCACACACGCTATGCCCGTCAATTGCAATCTGTTGTGACGTCACTCAAGAATAGAGCTTATTGATCTGACCTTGAACATCTGATGCGAAAACTGGATCATGTTCAGGAGGTACTTAAAATAGTCAATTACTTAATGGATTGAATTGAATTATTTTTCCATCATAGGTATGTACAGATGGCAAAGGGGAGAAGTATACACGTCTACGCACAACTTTATATGAAAAAGTGTATACTTATTTCCTTTGCGATGAGTACATATAGAACAATAACTTGTCCAGCTATAGGTACTCCAAGTGTGACGTAGCACTCGAATTTCATTCGCTTAACAGGTTCAGTTGGCATGCTGCCAGAGCTTCATAATTTAATCAATACGTCAGCCTTTGCTCAGAGGTTTTTACTCATCAGTTCATGTAATTTGCAAATTAGTACATTGTAATGTGGGTTTGCATTCATGAATCTGTGTAGAAGTCGTTTTTAATCTGGCGACCTACCTGTAAAATACGGTTGATTAAAGAATGGCTAACATTCAGGTTAAGTAACGTACGAGGGAGCCAGGGAGCCTGGGAGCCAGGGATATTTCTTAGGCAATTTCATACTGAAGACTGAAGTTTTAGTCGGTTCGAGTCTGGCATAACCGATCATTGGTAGGTATGAGGAGTAGGTATTCCGAAAAAAAGTAGTTCATTTATCTACGCTATTCTGTGGGGTTATGTACCTATCCATATATTTTAAATAATAGTTAAAAAACTGAGAAAAGTTTTGACATTGGACCGTTTAACTAGAACAAATTTACCACCATTAATGCAGCCATAGCCATCACTTCAAAAATTGCTACATATTTAACATTCATAAAAATACAACTTAAAAATTGTGATGACCTATGCTATGACCCAAATGTCAAAAGCTGGCAGCTGGCCAAAACATGTTATCTACCAACTATGGAGTGGAATACTAGTTGTTCCCAATTTTCACTTTTTAATTATCAACCACTTGACTTTGATATTTGACAACCCCTGCATTCTGCTTTTTTATTTTTGTCTCGTCATAAACACTTGTATGCTTGGCACAGTTATTTGATTTTTTTTAATAGTGATAGAACAATTCTTTTTTGCATAGTTTTAAATGTCGAACTCTTACTGGTATACATACATTTCTATATTTTTTTATCTTTTACATAAAATAACTTTAACCTACATGACAGTTATTACGTATAAACATAGGTACAACTGGCCCAGGAAACTGTTCTCGTAGCTAGGTCTAACTTTAGCATTGGCAAGATTGGAAAGAGTCAGAACAAACTTCGTGAAAAACCGTCAAAAAGTTCACGCATGTGCACTGACTGGGCAACCAAAAAACTAATAATAAGACTGCCCCCCTAGACAAGTAGCAATTCGTTGGTAAGCTTATTGTAGAATACAGCAATTTGACGTTTTCGACAGATGTGAACGTATATCAATCCCATACATCTACCAATCTTTTCTATTCTATAAACGTATTACCACTTCTCTAGAGGGGCAGTATCTTAAGCAAACGAAAAATATCTCAAGTCCTGGTTGAGATAATCCCAATAGTAGAAAATTGAATTAAGATATTTAAATACAAACCAAATTTATTGAGATTACCTTTCAGACAGAAGTTGTTCACGAAATAAGATGTTTTATGTTCAAAGCCATCTATATTGTGTTGGGAATAGAGCAGCTATACTCTAAGTGTGTTCCGCGGAACCCTAGGGTTCCGTGATACCTCTGTCGGGGTTCCGCAAGAATTTAGAAATAAAAAAATCAAAACACCTCTCTCTGGTCGCTCCGCGGCTGTGCGGACTCCGCGGCCGCGCGGAGACAAAACGCTATGAATGTTATTTATTTATTTATTTGTATTTGTATAAGCTTGTGTTACATTAGCTGGTACAATATCTCATAAGTTTGGTCTCAACAATTTTATACTTGTACAACGCGTTCGCTCTAAGTTTGCCGGTCTGTGGAATGCGCGTACCCTCCCCCACGTGACAACAAAACTTATAATGTGTCATAGTTTTACCCAAATATCTAACGTACACAATTTTTATTGTTACAAATTAAATAAAAAAATTTGAACGTCATACACTCATACCTATCGCCAGCGGCAAACTTAAAACGAGCGGGTAGTATACTTGTAAGCGCTCAGTCTCTTTGATAAAAGCCGCCTCTGAATTAGACGCTATAGTTGTCAACAAGCGACTTTCGTCTCTAACTTCAAAGGATAAAGTCGATATTGTTTACAACGCTATTTTTAAATTTCTGTTTTTATTTTTGCTTTTTGTTTATCAAAGGTGCCGACTCGAGTATTTTCGAGAATATTTGAGATCGAGTCTAGGACTAAGTATAAAAGCGGCGATCGCGCGTTGGCGTCGTCAGTTGATGATTAGCGTTCGGAGCGATAAGTTACTACCTACTTACAAGCTCGCTAGCGAGAAACTAGTGTTCATTGTTTTACTGCCTGCTGTATTCTGTTGTCTCAGTTTTATACATTTCTTCCCTGTAGGTTCTAAATTTAGTCTCTTATACGCAGTAACGATTGTGCATTATTTAAACCCCACTATCCTGACTTGTAACATTATAAATAAAGAAGAATGGAACGTTGGCTTAAAGGTGTTAAACGTGTTCCAACAACATCTTCTAATGACGCTGAATGTTCAAAAGCAATGCGCGCGGAGAATTTAGCAATCACCGATCCAGAAGATGATGCCACGAGTGCCACGACGTCAAGCTCGACGGTTTCAAAGACGAAAAAAAGGAAGTATGATGAATCTTATATCAGTTTCGGATTTGTTGATTCCAACGGCTCACCTCTCTGCATGCTCTGTAGTAAACTGCTTCCTAATAGTTCCATGGCACCTGCCAAATTGCGTCGACATTTAGAAACCGTACACCCCGAGACTAAAGACAAGAATAAAGAATTTTTTGTTCGCAAAAAAGATCAGTTATTAGAAAGTCAAAAAAATATGATGCATGTAACACAAACTACCAACGAAAAGGCCACGGAGGCATCATATTTAGTTAGCTATCGCATTGCACAAGCAGGTGAAGCGCACACTATCGCTGAGAAATTAATAAAACCATGTGTATTAGACATAACAAAATGTATGCTTGATGAAAAATCTGCAAAGCATCTTTCTACTGTTCCGCTATCAAACGATACTGTTTCACGACGAATCCATGATCTGGCAAGCTACGTCAAACAAGAACTAGTTACACGTCTACAAAATACACGATTCGCTTTGCAAATGGACGAGTCGACTGATGTCGCTGGTTTGGCTATCCTGCTGGTTATTGTGAGATATCCATATAAAAGTTCTTTTGAAGAAGACATGCTTATGTGTTCATCGCTGCTTACAAACACTACCGGGGAAGAAATTTTTAATAAAATAAATATATTTTTTGAAGAACATAATCTCAGTTGGAACAATTGCATTGACATTTGTACAGATGGGGCCAAGGCGATGACAGGTAAAACAGCAGGAGCAGTGTCACGAATGAAAAATAAAGCGCCTAATTGTAGTTCCAGTCATTGTATTCTGCATAGACAAGCACTTGCGATGAAGCAAATGCCGTCTAATCTAAAATTAGTTATGGATGAAGCGGTAAAAATAATTAATTTTATCAAATCACGACCACTACAATCCCGATTGTTCTCATTATTGTGTGAAGATTATGGCAGCAAACATAAAACACTGCTGCTCCATACAGAAGTGCGATGGCTGTCTCGGGGAAAAACTTTAACAAGGCTATTTGAACTTAGAGCCGAGTTACAAATGTTTCTTTCAGCAGATACTTATTTTAATTTGAAGGACCGTTTGTACGATAAAACTTGGTTGTTCCGATTGTCTTTTATGGCGGATATCTTTCAAAAACTTAACGAATTAAATTTATCGTTGCAAGGTAAACAGACAACAGTGTTTCAGGCCTATAATAAAATAACTGCTTTTAAAAGAAAATTAGATTTTTGGATCATTTGCATTGGTAAGAAAGAAATAGAAAGTTTTACATTACTCAGTGAGTTTGTTAGCGAAAACGACTCAGAAATGTTTGAAGATAATGTGTTTGAAGAATTGGTCCAATATCTCAGTTCGATGCGCGCATCTTTTGAAAAGTATTTTCCCGAAGAACACAATACAAAAATTAAAGTGAACTCCTGGATTCATAATCCTTTTTTACCCAACTTGGAAAAGCCTGAAAACATGTCAAATGAGATATATGAATCTCTTTTAGAAATGTCATCAGACACAAGTATGGAGTCATTGTTCAAAACGACGCCTCTTAATGATTTTTGGTGCAGAATCCAAGATGAATATGCAATGCTTGGCCAAATGGCTCTGGATATTCTTCTCCCGTTCCCAACTACATATTTGTGCGAAACAGGATTCTCTACCTACGCAGCCACGAAAACAAAATATCGCAATAGACTGGACGCCGAAGCTGATATGAGACTCCAACTTTCTTCCATCAAACCTGATATCAAGCAATTGATGAAAAATAAAAAACAGTTTCATACCTCCCACTAGTTAGATTTTTTCTTTTTTAATGTTTTCTATTATTGTCCTTACCAAGTGGTGAAGTAAATAATAATTAGTAACTGATACATTGTACTTTTATTATGCTGATTAATAAAGAATACACTTATAAAAATAATTGTTTTATTGTAGGGTTCCATCAAGTATTTTGCTTCCCAAAAGGGTTCCGTCATTTAAAAAGTTTGAGAACCACTGGAATAGAGCATTGATATTTTCCGCCAACACCCAATAATTTAAAAGACAATGGAAGGGGAGCTTTCCAATAATAAATTTATATGGAGTTCAGCCGTCTGCCAGTGTTGCCGTTCCGGGTATTTTTCCTCATTGTAGGGTCTTTTTATGGGATGGGAGAATGGGACGGAAGGAAAAGTAAACAGATATTTTTGAACGTCAGTGGAAATGAACTGCTTCACGCCTTTTTATCCTTGAAGAGTAGGGACCCACAAAAAAATCGCATGCTATGTTTTTCAGGCACCATAAGCATAAGCTATAGTTTCCAGAATTTAGGATAATAATTGATGTAGATTATATTCAATTTATGTAAAACTCGTATATACTCATGGGAGCCTATTCTTAGGATAAATGACTGTGTTCCAGGGACTAAAATATTCCTTTACCAAATTTCATCCAGATCCTTTCATCCATTAAAGTCTGATTGAAAAACAAACATCCAAACATCCTCACATTTATAATATCAGTAGGAGTAGTATGGTAGGATACAATTTAAGCGATTAAATTATGATTACACAAACATTAATTATTTTTTTACGTCAAGGGTAATTTTGTGTATAGGTATGGTAACACTGCCTTCAACATTTTTTTATAACGTACGTACGAGAAATAGAGCGTTGCGTTTTCTATATAAATCCATAATATTTTTTCCGTTTCCACGGATTCTTATTCATTCCAATACCTTGGGCCCGATCGAAATGTATGAAGTTTTAGAGTCTGTACGAGAAACGAATAGCAAATTGTTTCATGTACGTTACGTAAATATTATACACTGAAACTTGACTACTGGGGATGAAACCGTGGGGCACAGCTAGTTAATATACTTACCTAATTTTTTTTGAAAATAAATTTTAGCTTCCTTCACCTCACCGGATGTGATGTCATAAATATATTCGTTCTCACAGGCTCTAAAAGTGTCCCTTTTGTTTTCATTGCTGGTCAAGGATTTGAAGACAGTCCCGGTACGGAATAAATAATCAGCAATATCCATTAGAGATCGAATCAAAGTGAACAAAATCCATATACGATCACAACAAACATAGCAATGTATACTTGAATGAAACAAACATAGCAATCTCCAAGTTTGTAATCTCATTTTTCTTAAAACCACCGCGTGAATCTAGCCCAAACTTACATGAAATCTTCTTCTAACACTACACTATTAAAGATAAAAAGGAAAACTTCAAAAATATTTGTATCTTTAAAGATACAGGTTTTTCACGTTTTTCTCAAAATCAGTAAAAGTGGAGATTGCCAACTTTGTTTCTATACCCCTCATATGGTTGTCACGTTTTCTATAATTATACTACCAATAGTACCTAAAGCTGATGAGAGTTTATTTGCAATACGATTTATACTCGCAGTATGTGCAATGTGAAAACTCATTTTTGCATGGATAATCCAGTCTTTAGGAAAGGTTATACGGAGGTTATATAGCATCACGTTATTGACTTTAGGAGCGGAGCAAGAAGTAAAAAGGTAAGAGATGAAGGATGGAATAGCATTGAGTTCGGTTTTTGAAACCGTGGGGTAAGTACATAGAATATGGTTAGAATTCCAGCAAATCTTTAGACTAAATAATTTTGTCGCCGAAGATTCGCTTACACCGGATTGTTCATCTAAAGTTTGAAATTATTACCCCTAACCTAATCTCAGTTGAATCAGATAAGATAGAATACCTTATCTTCCGTCCGCTAGAGCGGTCAGGAATTATCGCCCTTTTGTATGTTGGAAAAACACCTATAGGATCTTGAAACTTTCAAAGACATTTTTTTAAGGGCTATCTTTATACCTAGATGGTTTATTTTACAAAAATGGTCTGCGCCACACAGTTCTTGATTGATGAGATATTAAACCTCATCAAAAAAAATACTCATTTTATAAGTAACCTTTTTTAGGCACCTGCCTCGCTAGACCAGTGGTAAATTATTGGCTGGCGTATTGTATAATATAATGATGAATGTATGGAATTTGACATAATATATGACAGTCGTTAACGTATGTCAATCTTATTCATTGATCAATCCATTCTATTCTATTCTACAAACGATTTGCCACTTGTCTGGAGGGGCTTTTCAATTTACGCCAATGAGATTAATAATCAATAGAGGGATAGACTTCATAGTCCGACATAAAAAAAAGGTAACCTTATAAACGAGTAGACGACGAAGCAATGTTTGTTGTCTGACTATCACTTGGGTCGAAACATAGGACCGTGATCCTATGTTGTGTTGGGGCGGATTTTCACGTCTACTATGCATCTAGTTACATATTAAGTAACAATTTAAATCAATGATTTAAGCTTAAAGTCATCAAAAGTCAGGTGATACCAAATGTGGATACTCGTACCTCGTAGAAGTCAGCCTACCTGGAGGGGCTAGACAAGTGGCAAAACGTTTGTAGAATAGAATAGAATGGATTGATCAATGAACGGGATTGACATACGTTAACGACTGTCAGAAACTTCAAAATACTTATCAATCCCATACAATCCCATACATACATCAGAATTGTCTAGGGGGAAAAAAAAGAATACCATGAAACAAAATACTTAAGGATAAAATTAGTCATGGGTACTATATTTCACACTTCCGAAAATAGTCCAGTAACTTTTGTAGTATCCATTTTAAGTTTTCATTGGCAAATGATATTTTAATCAAAGAGACATCAAATGACGTCACTGTCTATTGTGTTTCGCTGGCACGGCGGCGTAGAACTTTCTAACGTCCATGACCTTACGAATAACAGATATTATGTCTCCGTAGTCATATGCCGCATTCCGTTCATTAATCACTTTACATAGTAGTTGTCGACTATTGTTTATTAGTATTATGTTGAATATTGTACAGGAAAGCTCTGTGGCGTGGCGGTAGTGAACCCGATTGTTACGCAGGAGGCGTGTGTTCATTTCCCGCTCAGTGAAAATATGTTTATGCATGAATATGGCTATTTCAGCCGGGGTGCGAGGGATATGGCTACGACAATCTCACCGCCGGCAACCGACGGCCCACAGACGGCGAGCGTTTTAGTCGGTTCGAGTCTGACATAGCCTTCTCCTCCGGCTCCGTCGGGAGAGGCATCCATGGGGATGTTTCGCACGATAAAAAATATAGCTCTTTGCATTGATCTGGTCCTGGTCATACTTCGAAGAGCACGTTAAGCCGTCCGTCGGTTTCTGGTTGTCATAAGAGCCGTTACAGGGAGTTGGACCCACACAAGTCCGACTAGTCTAATCGCGAAAACCGATCAAGGTCATTCATGGTTATACCACGGTACCAGTATATCTGGTTTTCCTTGATCAGCCCGACCCCTGATTGTATAGGTCAGATGGCAGTCGCTTTACGGAAAATATCGAAATTCAACCGCATCACAGTTAGACTGGAAGCCGACCCCAACTGAGTTAGGAAAAGGCTCAGAGAATGTCATTTGTAATTAATAAAAGACGAATATATAGGAGAATATATCATCTTACAGATAAGGTTAGGTTAGGATCTTAGTCTAAAATACTGAGAAAGCAACATCTACTAAAAACAGTCATCAATTTGAAGACATATATCTGTAGGACTGTTCACCATCCGACAGTAAACATACATCCCACGACGAAGTGCCCGCTCAACGGCTTTAGGCTCAACTCCTTCCGATAATTATATTTGGCGAAATCCGGGTGTCAATACACCTCTGCCTACCTCTTCGTACAAAAAACTGAGCGAATTAACTTCCCTATAGTTATGCATGAGTGGAATATAAACCTTGCTGTTACCTGGTATCATAACTGTACGCACTTAAGCATAATTTTAAACGTAATTGCCTCTGAAGCCGGCGGTGGTAAGATTCTAATTTGCCTGGCTTGTGCTTTAAATTTACACGAAATCCTTATTTATAACGTAAAACTTTGAAACAGGGTACGTCCTTATCTATAATATGTCTAACTATAATATAATTCTGAGGGTTGTTAATTAGCTGATTGTATACTACTGTAATAACCTGCCAAGTAAAACATTATAATACCCACACAACACCAGTTTACACTTTGAAAAAAAAAAAAAAAATATCTTGCCTAATTGTTTCTATGTATACTATTGAACTCACTGCAGCCTACAGCAAAAACTGGCTGCTACCATGAGCACTTAAAACAGGTCACTAATTGAGTGGCTGTCATACTACCAACTGCATAAATAACTTTGTAAAACCATGTAAATAATATAGGATTACAAAGTTATATTTGCAGTTGACAGTATGACAGCCGTTCAATTATTGACCTGTTTTAAGAGTTCATGGTAGGTCCGCGGTAGAGGGCTGCTCGGAGGATTTTCATATAGGTATCCGGACCGGGTCGGGGCGGGGCCAGTCAGGACAAGCTGCTAGTATGGTATATTCTTCACATGAACGAAGATCTCGCGTTGTGCATACTGATTAAGCGTAGAGTTATTGACAGCCTCTCGTTTCCTGCACAGTTCCAAAATTACAGCGAACGATGCTACAATGTATGGCGCATACTAATATTTACCTAGAAGACTGTCTCGGTACCTCGGTACTTCGAGGTTTGATGCCCGGGTTAGTAAAGTATTATTGGATAATCCAGAGCTTCGATTTTGCTAAAGCAAAACCACAAAATTCATTTAATTTTAGACTTCAAAATAATGCCGGAGTTTTTTTGCCGGAGGTTGATATTTATGATTACTGCTCCGCTGCCTTAAGCTGTTGATTTATTATATTCAATATCAATCTTCCAATAAATGGACTATTCAACACAAAAATAATTTTCATCCTGAGATTAGTGCGTTCAACCAAACAAAGAAATAAAGTTTTCAGCTTTATAGTAATAACTAGCTGTTGCCTGCGGTTCCGCATACGTGGATATCGGTAGCGACCAAACGTAGCCTATGTTCTTTCCCAAGGTCTAATCTATCTCTGTACGAAATTTCATGAAAATCCGTGCTGTGATTTAGGCGTGAAAGTGTAACAGACAGACTGACAGAGTTACTTTCGCATTTATAATATTAGTATGGAAGTATAGATTCAATATCATATTATTTTACTGTTACCAAAATAAGTTTCGTGTTTAGATCTAGATTTCGACCAGCGCCGGAAACTTCTGTCCGCCTCTTGAAATCGGTGGACGTACTTATGCAACGGACAGATGTTCCATGTTCCACAAAGTCCTATAACTGTAATGAATTTTGTTAAACAGTTTTTGTTCCACAATAAATTATGAAATGGTGTCCTCGTGGAGTAGGGTTATTTGTTAGACAGTTGGAAGCTGCTTATGTTGTTAAACTATTCTCCGTTTAGTTTTTAACATGCTCTAGTTTCAGTACTTACATTATTTTTTTATTATCATTTTTTTAAATCTAAAGTACTAGTATACCCCCTAATCATTCTGGCTAACTTGCTTGTGCTTGTGCTTGTGCTAGGAGTGGGTTCACGTGGGATTAAATCATCATCATCTGCATATAGACGTATTCTCCTGATTGCATCCATGGCCAAGATGACCCCGAAGCTCAGGGTCCGCCTTCCGGCTCTTCCTTCTCCACTTCGCACGATCTTGTGCGTGTGGTAGTGAGACCATTAGCACGCATATCACCCTCCACGACGTCAAGCCAGGACTTCTTTGGCCTACCCCTTTTACCTGGACCCGGCGGGGGTACCATTGCCAGGCATTTCTTCCCCACGTAGCCTGGCGGTTGCCGCAAGACGTGGCCGCACCAGCGAAGGCGGCTCTCTTGCATTTTATCCGCGATGTCACGGACATGGAGGCTGCCGCGGATGCGAGAGTTCCATACGCGATCTTTACGCGTAACGCCGCACATCCACCGCAACATTTTCATCTCCGTGACACGCAGCTCTTGCTTGTGTCGCTCGAGCAGCGGCCACGCCTCACAACCATACAAGAGAACAGGCCTAATGATCGTTTATAGACCTGCCCCTTCAACCTGACTGGCATTTTAGGATCACAGGTGACGCCAGTCATTTCTTGCCACTTGGCCCACGCGGCAGCAATGCGTGCCTTGACGTCGTGGTCGATCTCACCGGTCACATGAAGTACAGATCCCAGGTACTGGGTAATGGGATTCAAACCCGGTCATAAAGCCGTCTTAAAACTCATTATTGTCATTAACCACTAAGTTACCGACGCTTTCTGATAACGATTACCTATTTTGTAAAATCACCGTGACAGAATGATACATTCTAAGCGCGGCAGTTGTGTTTTTACTTTTAGTTACCATCACTCGAATGCCGATTTTATTTTCATCTAAAGCTCCATCTTACCCTATGCACCGGCGACTGCCGTCTAACCCCAGTCCTGAGTAGCGAACCTGAGCTATAGTCTCGTTCATGTGCAATGTACAGACACGACAACTTTACAAATAAATAAATAGGTACATGTTATAACGTTCTAAATGCCCCACGTTGGGCGCCAATGTAACAATTGAAAGTTTTATAGTAGGTTTGAAATGGAGTTAATGTGATATGACTGAACACTGTAAAGTAGTTAATAATATAACTGTGAATATAATGTGTCTACCTGGCTAGATATGAGAAATAAAAGGTGATTATAACATATAACAGTTACTGTTATAATCGGTTAATGTAAGTAAAACGTTACATGAATTTGTAATATAGGTAATTAGGTGGTACGTATAAAATATTCTGCCGAGGCGTTGTTTGGGCCGTTAATAAATCCGTGATCTTTTCTTATATAAACCGTCGATCAATATATCTTCAGTAGAAGACGGTAACTCACTGAAACAAGTTTTCAAACTTGCCATGTTTGAACCCAGTTCGTCGAATAAAAAGCGGAACGAGAAAATTCTTTGTATGAGCGGTTGAACTGAAGATAGGTATAAACTGCAGTTTATAGTACCCGATTGCGGTCTGATTGATTTGTAATGAATTATGTGGAATTTATTTAAAAATAGCTTTTGTTTCGGTCGCGTCGCGAGCATAGGACAAAAGTATTGACAGTTTAACACTTCTTTATTTAGGGTGAATAGAATACGCATCGGCAGTAATCGATGGTTGTAAATAAATTGTGACTATTTCCTACTTTGTGAATATGACTACTATTTACAATGTAAATAGAGTAGTGGGTATTTATACCTAGGAAAATTTTCCTTTGGTACAATCAGTTGGATATTGCTCATATACCACAGGTAATACACCTTTAATAGATGTTTTCTGTCTTGTTTGGTAACTTAATGTTACCAATAAACATTTTCCTCTCCACTAACGTTCGAAATATTTGCGAGGACATGTTGTGACAAAGAGTACTAAGTCGGAAATCTAGTTTTATAGGAGAGGCGTATTAAAAATATGAAAAAATGCCTCCCAAAATTAGCTTAACACGTTTAAAAATACTAAATAATATATAAACGCCTCGGTAAACTGAAGAAACATTTTTGACAGAGCCGGGGCGTGGTAAAATAATGAAGATAAAGGGAGTTATTATGGGGAAACGGCAGGCGCGTTCAATTTCCCTGGCACAACTTGATTTAATAAATTAAAAAGAAGAAAATGAGTTTTGCACAAATTCAATTTAAAATTTTTAAGTAGCAACATGGCATTACAATGCGATAAGTCAGGTATAAACTTTATCCATGTTTAGATTGAATTAAAATTGACAATTTATATGAAACTTAAACATTGCTTTGGATTTCATTTGATTAAAGCTGAGAGAGTGAGACGTTGAGGACAGATCCTCAGATCTATAAAGCCATATAAATAGTTATTAAATTTAAATGCGAAAGTAATACTGTCTGTTACACTTTCACGCCTAAACCACTAAATCGATTTTGATGAAATTTGGCACAGAGATAGATTAGATATTGGGAAAGGACATAAACCATGTTTGGTCGCGATAACCGACATCCACGCGGTTGGAGCCGCGGGCATCAGCTAGTAGTTTATATATCTATGGTTATAAATCGAGATTTAGAACTGAGTTACGTTCTGTAGAAATATGTACGTGTATGATTGTAGGTTGATTGTATTGGTTTGGTTCCCAGTGGAGTAGAATAGAGCTGTTCTTCATCTGGCAGTAGACATGCCTAACGTGTGACAGAAAATCATAGTTGGCGAAATGTGGGTGTCAATACATCTCTACCGTAAATTTACAGGCGTGTATATTATATTGGCATATATTGGAAGTTCTGCACTGTCAAAGACCTGGGTCTTTTTGGGGGTCACCAAGATTTTTGGGGTCCAAACTAATCTCCCATTGATCCGACATCCAGCACATCGTCCGGCCCGGCAATCAGCACTTGTACCAGCCTGCTGGTGAGGTTTACTATTTCTACAATTTATCAAAAGGTAAGTACTACTTGTAGACTTCATTATAAAACTACAAAGGGAACTAAATCTAGTGATGATGTACTCGAAGTACCTACATCGTCTAGCTAGTATTGTATATAATTATTTTCTATACATTTCTCTCTCGCGTTTCTTCGCAGACTGCGACTCGTAATTGGAAACGGTTCAAAAGCCTTTGATCAGAAGTCTCTGAATTGGTTAGACTCTATTATAAAAAGCTATGTAAAAACTCTTTAATTAATACTCTAAACTTTTAAAACAATATTATTGATAACACACTTGTACTTTTCCACGACATTTATTATTGAAACTTATCGGTTTCGCCTTGCGGCATTCTCAAAGGTTTACACCGACCGTTACACTACAAAAAAAAATATGACAATTGATATACTCATTTATTCATATTTTAATATACAGTACACAATATTAATAAAATAGTTATACACACATGCATCAATTTCTCGGAGCATTTTAATCCTCGTAGCTTTTGTGCCACCATTAGCCGAGCTCTTCTTGTCTTCTCTACTAAACTTCTCTACGTAAATAGAAGCAAGCCTATTGCCATAAAAGTGGGATCAAAATACACCTCTGCTTACTCCTTCGGAAACATACAGGCATGAGTGTAAAAAAACGTTACTATCATATTATTTCACATCCCGCGCGCTTTCTCTTAAAATAGGTCGAAAAGAAATTCAAGTTTGCGTACGATATTTTTTTTTCTGTCAGAATTTAATGAGGGTTGATGAATGTACTATCTCTACCTAAGGCCGTTACCGTAATGAGTGAATATAAGTCTATGCCACAGGACTAGTACTTTGTTTAATACTTGTGATGTAGCACGGAGTAATACTGCTAATATTATATACGAAAGTTTGGTTTTGATAGATCGCAGCCGATCACGCAATTCTTCTTTATACGGCCCATCTGATGAAAAGTAGTTACCGTAGCCTATAGACGTGTGCAACACCAGGGAAGTTATACTCGTACTGTCAGTTCAGAAGACGAAGCAGTGCAAGCCTTTGGTCTTCCCATTGACAGCACAAAAACTCTCTAAGGAGCTCTGGCTACGCTACTCACCACCGGGAACATAATACGAGGTTATTATGACCGCAGTATTCTGTAGGGTGGAGGTACTTCCCCAGTCGGACTGCTCAGTTGGAACGGCAGTAAGTACCGTCGTGTCCTACCTCCATGAGAACCGACGCATTTTCTTATCATTAATTTATCTACATAAATTTTAAGCATGACATTTTTTAAATATGCTTGTTACTCAAGCAAGCGCAGAATGGATCTGGCTGAAATTTTGTGTAGAGATAGACTAATGTAACGTCATCTCAGTAGTACCAAATATCACCCAGATCTCTTCACCCTTCAGACCGTGATTGAGTGACAAAATAGATTATAATCAGGAATAACGCATGCGCTACTTTTCAGCTCTCAAATAGGTTCATAGATTCCAGGAAAGGGCTCAGAATTCCAGAAACCAATTGAAACCTAGGGGCACAGGGCCCATACCATGAACTCTTAAAACAGGTCAATAATTGAACTGCTGTCATTCTACCAACTGCAAATGTCACTTTGTAATCCTATATGTTTATATGACATTACAAAGTGACATTTGCAGTTGGCAGAATGACAGCATTTCAATTATTGACCTGTTTTAAGGTTTATGGTAAGGCCGCAGGTCGTCTGAACTTATAACGTCAGTACTTAATGTTTAAATTTGGATCCATCGCACGGTCCATTTGTCACAATTTTAAGCCAAAACTCAATAAGTCGTAAGTCGCTATTTAGGAAAGCCGCGATCCGCCGGCTGACACGCAATTAATCAATTATTTCACTTCATTAGCCCAGTTAAATTTGTCTCATCCCCTCACAGGGTGTACGCCGTGTACGGCTATAGCAGATTAAGCGTTCTAATGTACCCAACACGCCTGTCGCATAGGATTCGTTTTAACATTAATTTTGAAGTTGGTATTTTACGATCCATGGAGTTTTTAATACGCTTTTTATTAGCCACTCTTGTATCTAATAAGCAATGTAATTAAATCAACTTCAAATGTTGATAATCTTTTAATTGTCCTCATCTGGAGGGCTGATTTATCGTCTTTTTTTGTTAGTTCCGGTCGCATCCGACGCTTTCACCTCAGAGTTCAGAGACTGTTTTTTTTTCAGTCTAACTGAGAATTGGCTGAACTTAGACATTTTCTGCCATTAGAACTCCATAATCCATTAACGATATCGAAGATCTGAAGCTAGACCTGCTAGACTAGTTGAGGACAGAATGTACAGTACACTAATTTAACATCGTTTTCGCTTCGAGTTGATTGGTTGACGAGATATATTATTGTACTGTAAACTTATCATCATTGTACTGAAACTCATCCTAATTGCAAAGGTGACAACTTTGAAAATATAATACATTGAAATTATACACCGATGCAATTTAAAATGTTATTATAAATCATTCAGGTATTACCCTTAATTTAGTATAATTTTAACAGTTCCCAGAAGTGTATAATATGATACACAAAATCTATTACATTACGTTAATAATGCTATTACGTTATATTAAAATCGTGAATGTGTAAAAGGATATTAAAGTTAATTAATGTAATGAATTAATCATACAATGACTGCCGCTTGGTGACTGAATAAATGATCTACCAAACAGAATTACTAGGTAAACAAATACTTTTCCGATTACTTTTTATATTATTCTCATACCTGTATCTATTATTCTTGATAGGGTAGGCAGATATATATCTATCTACACTATTATATAATTGTAAATTGGAAATGTTTGTTCGCGATGGATAAAAAAACTTCTGTTCAGTAGTTTGTAGATTTTGATGCGGTTTTTATAGAAAGGTTTTGTTCACATTTAAACTCCTACGTTTGTTTGATTGCTATCGATTGAGTAAAACTAAGGAGATAAGGGCTAGTTATATTGTATATACAAACTTCACCAGTCATATATTTTATTAGTCGCTACTGCTACCGGGAATTACACTTAGTCAGACCCGCAGAACCCGAGACCTCAATGGAATGGCCGGATTCCTTACCGCCGCGCCGCTGCAACACACACAGTGCTTCCGAAGAGAACTATTAAAACAACAACAATTCTATGAAAACTTGCGTATGTTTAAAAAGTTCAGTAAGCTATATTAGGCGCTGCACTATACTTCTATGACCAACAATGTTATTGGCACTTACTATTATTGATAAAAAATTGGAAATTCTCTGTGTATCCCTTCAGGAATATAAAGGTACTACTAGCCTTCCGCCCACGGCTCCGCCCGCGTGCATCTCGGTTAACGCGACCTTTGCTCATATCTTCGGTTCTACTCAACCGATTGCGATCAAACAAACGTGAGATTTTAAGTCTAAATAAGCCCTTTCGAACAAAAAAAACCGCATCAAAATCCGTCCAGTAGTTTTTGCGTCCATCGCCGACAAACAGACAAACAGACAGGAAATTCAAAAAAAAATATTTTCGTGTTCAGTATATCGTTAACATAACATAACCCAAGTATTTTTTTTTAAATATCTCCAATGTACAGACACGACCACTTTACAATTATATAATAGTATAGATATAGATAGATGAGTATATGTCATTCAGAAACAATATACTCGACTGCTTCTAAGTTATTAACGGTTTTCCCCATCGTTCCAATTTTTCTTCTGCTGTTGCTCGCTATACAAAATTTAACAAAGCGCCCTTCTAATCTTCACGAAACATCCCATCAAAAATCAAAAAAGCCGTCGGAAATCCCCTCCTAATCTTTTATGAAGCTATCTTTTCTTTTATTAGACATTTTCGTGTATGAAACGGGTTCTCCCAAGCTTGTATTTGTTACTCCCCTTATATCATTTAACTAACTGGTCCCCTGACTTTTTGTCGTTCATTTTTTATAACATTACTTTCACATGATCCCATCGTTTTCGGCACAGAATGCGATGAAATATACAGCCTATAACTGTTAGTGAATTATACACCAATAAAAAGGTTTCGTAATTTTTTGTGCAAAAAGGCTGACGTGAAAAAGGTGCTTTTACCCGACTACGCGAAGGAGGTAATGTGTTTCGTGGTGGTGATTTGGTCCTACACGATAAAGAGGGAACCCCACATTCAAGAGTCCAACCTGTTTCCAGTAATTCCTGTACAATTATTATTATCCACATAATATCGGCTATTTCGCAATCGGCTATTTAAACTAACAAGGTATAAATTTTAATTGGAAACAGTCAAAACCCATAATGTGTTTTGAATCTGCAATTGAGTAAGTATAGGTGATTTTCGAATATCCAAGACGTATTGAAGTCAGGCTCGGTTAAACAGTTTGAGGGGCTTGTGGCTAAGTGGTAACCAAGTAGATAAACCCATTACAAGGTTGAGCACCTCAGTTGCCGTACGAACATCCATGACAGTCATCACGAGTTACGAGTAAAAAGACCTGGCCCTCTTAGACAAGTGATAATTCATTGGCCAGCGTATTGAAGAATCGATTTATGAATTTATGAGATTATACGTCAATATGTCACGTATTTCGACGTTTAATACATACGTCGACGAATGTCATATACGTCAAATTCCATACATTCATCATTCTATTCTACAATACACTGGCCAACGAATTACCACTTGTCTGTCAAAGGGGATTGGGTAATCTAGTATGGACAGTGGCGTTCTTAATTTTTTCAGCGGCCATAATTAATTTTGATACCACTTCATTGTACTGTGTTATACACACGTACAAATGTCATTATTTTCATTGTAAGTAATATCGGAGCTGCGATATACAGGGTGGAACATTTCGACTTTACCTTGAAGGAAAGTACCCTCATACTAAAGATAGCGAATTTTACTTAAAGGAAACTTTACCTTATTTTTTAAAAGAAACAAAACTGCATTCAAAGACTTTTGAAAATGCCACACCCGGTAGTCGAACCGACTAATATTTTACAAAACCTTCTTTTTCATGGACTTCCTTTTATTTAATTTACCAAGTTTGTTAGAGAGATTTGATCCCTATGATCGACCCTATCGATTGATGTAATAAAAATACAGGGTGTTATTTTTTCGAATTGTAGTCGGTTCGATTATAAGGCGTGGCAAACGATTTTTCAGCATTCCTTAAATGCAGTGCTGTTTCTTTTTTAAAAACACACTAAACTGTATTCAAAGTTTTCTGAAAATGCCACACACGGTAGTCGAACCGGGTACGAGTACCTACTCTTACTACCGGAGATAGTTAATTTCATTCAAAGGAAACACTCTCTTATTTAAAAAAGAATACAAAGCTGCATTTAAGGAATTTCGAAAGATCGCTTGCCACGCCCTGTAATCGAACCGACTAAAATTCTAAAAAATAACACCCTATATTTTTATTGCATCAATCGATAGGGTTGATCATAAGGATCTAATCTCTCTAATAAACTTGGTAAATTAAATGAAAGGAAATCCATGAAATAGAAGATTTAGAAAGATTTTATTCGGTTCGACTACTAGGTGTGGCATTTTCAGAAAACTTTGAATACAGTTTAGTGTGTTTTTGAAAAAGAAACAGCCCTGCATTGAAGGAATGCTGAAAAATCATTTGCCACGCCTCATAATCGAACCGACTACAATTTGAAAAAATAACACCCTGTATTTTTATTGCATCAATCGATAGGGTCAATTATAAGGATCAAATCTCTATAACAAACTTGGTAAATTAAATAAAAGGAAATCCATGAAATAGAAGATTTAGAAAGATTTTAGTCGGTTCGACTATCGGGTGTGGCATTTTCGGAAAACTTTGAATACAGTTTAGTATGTTTTTAAAAAAGAAATAGAACTGCATTTAAGGAATGCTGAAAAATCGTTTGCCCCGCCCTATAATCGAACAATTCGAAAAAATAACACCCTATATTTTTATTGCATCAATCGATAGGGTCGATCATAAGGATCAAATCTTTCTAACAAACTTGGTAAATTAAATAAAAGGAAATTCATGAAATAGAAGATTTAAGACGATTTAGGAAGATTTTAGTCGGTTCGACTACCGGGTGTGGCATTTTCAGAAAACTTTGCATACAGTTTAGTATGTTTTTAAAAAAGAAACAGAACTGCATTTAAGGAATGCTGAAAACTCGTTTACCACGCCTTATAATCGAACCGACTACAATTCGAAAAAATAACACCCTGTATTTTTATTACATCAATCTATAGGGTCGATTATAAGGTTCAAATCTCTCTAACAAACTTGGTAAATTAAGTAAAAGGAAATCTATGAAATAGAAGGTTATAGGAAGATTTTAGTCGGTTAGACTACCGGGTGTGGCATTTTCAGAAAACTATGAATGCAGTTTTGATTCTTTTTAAAAATAAGGGAATGTTTCTTTTCAGTGGAATTCGCTATCTTCAGTATTTAGAGTACTTCCATCTAAGTAAAGTTGAAAAATACCACCCTGTATAGCTAAGTCCCGATATAGTTTAGAGAAGTTTGTCCGTAGTAACTTTTGATCACTTTATACTGTACTTTCATATTATACCAATTTCATTGATGGCCGCTCAATTCCGACACGACGCCAACATTACCCAACCCCCTTTACCGATTTGAATTTATAAGAAAAAAAAGTTGGAATTTCATTAACAATTTAGTTAACTTAATATTGCTAAACAATTCACCTACACAAATAAACACCTCATAATGAACCAACACACAATTTAATTCATTAAACGCAAAACGGAACCAAAATAAAAGTACCCTCACAACCCTTATCATTTAATACTGTTACGGGTTGTCGTTTTCAGATACCGTTAATATGTAAGAGGGGACGAAAGGAATATCTAAGTGGGTCAAGTCCCTGCCTCCACCTGCCCCTATATTTGCACCTGGCTGTACCTGAGCCCCGTGATATCCCGTAAGCAAACAAAAACACTTATGTAACTCTATTACGGACATCCTAACAAAAACATTACTTGTATTGTATTTTGTATTTATAGCTATTCTTTAATGTAAACTTGTCTTTGCAATGTTTTAGAGAGTTGATATGATTCGATGGTCTAGACTAGAAGACAAACGTGCTAAGCACCATCAATGTAGTGTTCATATTCCCTCCGTAACAGAATGTCAATAGTAAAACATCTGAAATCTAAAATAGTCATACTAGTAGAACGTCTGAAATGGAAACAGCGTGCAAAATTTTGCACTTGGCATGTTTGTCTTCTAGGTCATCAAAGTATTAAATTTTTACATTGAACATTTTTTTTTTTTTTTTAATCTTTATTTATTTTGGGGTTTTGATCCAGTAAGGATATGTCAACCCCATCGTACCTTAGTTCATAGTAGACACAGTCCTAAAATAATTGCTACAGTCTAGGTATATTTATTCTAACGAATCATTGCTGAACTATTGTAATCAGGTGACATAATTTTTGGGCTGCTTCGGAACTTGGACAACTCATAATACTTTGTATTAGACCCACATCAAGAGCGTTTACTTTTAGTTCGTAAAGCAGAGCCTCCCGTTCAGTTTTATTCCGGTCACAATCCATCAGTGTAACGGGCTTTATTATATTGGTTACAAGGGAAGTTAAGTTACGCCGTACAGAACAGGGCATACGCGACAATGATTGTTTGCTATCGTAGCGCAACGTCGACCGTCTGCTCTCACTGCGCGGCACCGACTGTCTCGTCCTTCGATCGACGCGGCGCGTCGCACGCGCCATAAGTACATGTTTAGGAGTGGTGTAGTCTGGTAGACGTAATGTCCGAATAAGCATCGCTTGCCATAAGTACATGTTTAGGAGTGGTGTAGCTAGTAGACGTGATGTCGGGTTACATACTCCCCCTCTAGTTCGGACAAGGCGCCCTCGCGTTCGGACTAGCACTCGATTAGCCTACGTGGCCGACCGCGTCTGCGCTTCTCCCTAACGGGTGGGTCTACGGCGCTGCCTACGTAAGGTGTCAAATGGGAGACGTGATACTTCCCTACGTACTCACCTCTCGTGATGCCTTCCACTATGTATGTCGTGGGGCTCGCCACCTCCTTAACCCGGTAAGGGCCATCCCCTCTAGGTGCGAACTTGGCGGGCTGGCCGGGAGCCACATCCACAGCCACATCGTTAGCGCCTCGCGTCTCCAATAGGGCTAGGTCACTTACCTTACAATCAGAAGGGGTTCGTCTCCCTTCGTCCTCGTATCTCTTCTTGACACGCTGGGCCCTTTCATGGACCTTACCAGCGTCATGGAAGTCAGCAAATATCCTTCCTCTTTCACATACAGGGACCACGAGGCAGGCGGAATCGACGTCATCTACCTCGGGTGCGCACCTGTACGGTACTCCGTCGGATATCAACCATCCACGGTTGGACCGGTTTCTCCCCCTGATGGGGTCGTCGGGGCCCTCCCCCTGCATTGGAACTGCTCCGAGACAGTAACCACTACTGCCGGTCTTCGGAGAGGAAAGCCCGGTTTCATCAGTGCGCTGCAGCTTCTCTATCTCAACGCCTAGTAGCTCCATCTTACCTCGCGACATCCGGTACGATGGGGAAGCGGTCAGCTCCTGCTTCTCATCGACTCGAATGCGTTGGGTAGCGCACGGCGTTGGGGGTCTCGCTGCGGCGAAGCGCTCGGCCTTCGACACTGCAAGCTGGTTCAGCTGCGTTCTCTGACCGGGTGACAGCTTGAAGCCCTCGTCCTGCCTTAACTTGAGACTGACGGTACTAATCCGCATCAGCTCTGCGTCGTTGGCGGCTTCAAGACTGTAAGACTGCACAAAGGGGAATTTCTCCTTTGGTAAATTATTAAAAGACCAACAACCCTGTTGGAGGTCGAGTAGTATACCTGCTTTCGCTATGAAGTCCTGTCCGAGTAGCGTTCTGTTGTCGGCGTCCGGTAACACCAAAAAGCTTACGGGGATAACTCGACCCTGTATAGCAACGGTGGTGTCACCTATTAAGGTTTCACGTGACTGACGCGTCCCGTCCGCCAGGCCTATGGAGCGACGCACTTCGGTAAAACTTACCCCATTGTCGGTTAAAATCTTGTAGAGTCCGGGACTCGCAAGGCTCTCGGTGGCGCCGGTGTCGAGCACGGCGACACCAGTTCGAGATGCTACTTGAATCATCACTGTGGGTCGCGTCACATCTGAATCGTTAGTGACGGCACTTTGGAAACTTACCTTATCAGTTGCGGAGGCGTCCTTACATGTCGGGCATTTAGACCGTATCACACCTTCCCGTCCGCAGCCATAGCAAGCCAGTGGCACCTGGTTGTCCGTTGTACTATCACTACTTTTTGACTTAACCTTACATTCATCTATCGTATGACCAAACCGTCTACAAAAAGCGCAGCGCGGCCTTACACGTTTCTGTGCAGAGTCGCGATCGTTATTGTTTACATTTTCGGGTTTAGCTACAACTTTGCTATCGGCGATCGCAGGGTTGACACTGCGACGCATTGTATTATTCGCGGCATTAGGGGGAGCAGTATTAGTATTTGATCGACTCACCTCACCCAGCGACTCCTCTACATACCTCGCTCGTGAAAGCAGACCGTCGACACTATCAATACTATCTCTTGACACTCTTTCCCTAACCTTACGATCTAAGAGTCCGTACACAATGTCTAGCTGCACTATCTCCGGTAGATCATACGGTAATCGCGAGAGGTTTGCGCGCACTCGCGATATGTACGAATCGGCACTTTCGTCACTCTGTTCTCGGGCGAAGATCTCACGGAAGATCCGGTGCGCGGGGCGGGGTGCGCCGTACATGAAACGCAGCCGCCGTAATGCTTCGTCCCAGGTCTTCGTGGAATTTTTCACGCCGTGCCACCACACGGCGGCTTCTCCGGTCAGCAGCATCGGTAGCCCCCGTAGTGCGTGCTCGTCGCTGACGTTCGCACATTCCTTATACACTTGTGTGCTTTCGAGGAACGTTTCTAGCACATCGGCGCTCCGGGTGGCCCCGTCGAATCAGGCCGTGCATCTGGTGAAGTTGCTCGTCGGTCCGGCACATTCGGCGAACGTGGGCGTCGGCGTCGGTGTCGCGACACCTCGCATCACGTTGGTCAGGAGCCTCGTAAGTTGATCTTCCGACATGGTGATCGTGCCCCTGTCGGCTGCCATCGGCGTCGTCGCGTGGTTTGCCTCGGGTTCGTCGATTGTCGTCGGCGTCGGTGTCGCGGCGTTCTGCGCCGCGTGAGCGTGACGACCAGTCTCGCTACTGCAACCGGCGGCGACGTGATCACCGGCGCTAACCACGTACTCTGTCTCGCTGTTGGCTCCGTTGTTTGTTGTCGGCGTCGCGGCGCTCAGCGCCGCGTGAGCGTGACCTTCAGTCTCGCTACTGCAACCGGCATTGTCGTGGTCGTCGGCGGTTTGTTGGCGTGTCCTTGGCATGTCTGTCGTCTATGCCTACGCTCGTTCTCGATCCGACTCGCACTCAAAACGCGGGAACTGTCCACGGATGTACGCAGGTAGGTAAATGCGGCGCGTCGGTGCCGCCTTGTTAGTATCTACTTGAGTACGGGCCACTAGTTGGGCGCAATTTGTAACTGGGACTTTATTATATTGGTTACAAGGGAAGTTAAGTTACGCCGTACAGAACAGGGCATACGCGACAATGATTGTTTGCTATCGTAGCGCAACGTCGACCGTCTGCTCTCACTGCGCGGCACCGACTGTCTCGTCCTTCGATCGACGCGGCGCGTCGCACGCGCCATAAGTACATGTTTAGGAGTGGTGTAGTCTGGTAGACGTAATGTCCGAATAAGCATCGCTTGCCATAAGTACATGTTTAGGAGTGGTGTAGCTAGTAGACGTGATGTCGGGTTACATCAGCAAATAAATAATAAATAAATAAATAATAGTATTCGCGCTAAATTGTTGAAATAGGTTTACGTTGGTATTTGACTGAGGCAGGAACTCACGTTACCACAATCTCTTTTTTAAATACATACTTAGAAATACTCAGATAAATGCAAACACACATATTTGTGCATACAAATATTTGCACTGAGTGGAAATCGAGGGCACCCTGTTACTTAGCAGTGGAGCAGAGGTTCTAAAAGTAAACACCAAAACAAATGTAAACAAAAAAAATGTAAGGATTGTCTGCTACTCTTCTTAATTGCTGAAGTTACGTTAACCCAGAAATATTACTTAGAAATATTAAACATGATTCCTTTGACCCCAATCCAGCGCTAGCGAACAAATCTCTTATTCCTTATCTAATTAGCGAGGAGTGCTTAACAAGATTAATAGCAATTGGACAGATTCCCGTCATTTAACGGTAGATGCTTTGACCGTTCTCACAAACAATGGTATGATAGTAAACATGGTCGGAACTCCACTACATATTGAGATAATGCCAAAGAAATTCCTAATAAATGAAATGTAGTGTAGTCTTCATTCTATTAGACGGCCCCTCTCTTCCTCCTAGCGTTAATTCCCAGTCGCATCCGAAGCTTTTTTTTTCAGAGTCTGGGGTCCGTTTTGCCAGTCTTGGCTGCGAATTTGGCTGGACCTTGATATTTTCCTGTGAAACGATTGCCATCTGACCTCCACGACCCAATGGTAACATTAGGTATATAGAAGCTTTGCAGCTAGTCCGTTGTTTTTTGGAATTTTTAGGGCTCCAACTACCCGTAACGACTGCCATAGATCTTCTTATGGCAACCGGGACCGACGGCTTAACGTGCTCTCCGAGGCACGGCCAGACCAATGCAAATACCCATATTTCATGAACACAAATATTTGCACTGAGCGGGGATCGAACCCGCGCCTCCTGCGTAGCGGCCGCGTTCACTACCGCTACCACGGAGGCTGTCAATTACAATTAGACGGCCCCTAGCCCCTACTGTAGACTTTTTTTTCTGCTAAAGGATGAGGGAAGTTGGAAAAGATCTGTTTTTACCACTTAGGTGGCAGACACGTACACGGTTCACCTGGGGGGCAGTGGTTACCGTGATCCATGGACGTATGTAACACCAGGGGCGTCACACTTGTGCAGGGGAGTATTGTAAGGGACATATTAAAATATGTTATATGTATGTCCGATTTCCTTATTATTTAGCTATAATAACGTGGAGACCATGGCTGCTGAAAGGCAATTAAAGTTTCGTTTTGTTTCACAGTTAGACGTTTATGTTATGAGTATATCTTTGTCCCTCTTTTATCCCTCATTGTCCATCTTTTTCACGCGCGAAACTCTACAGCTATAGATAAAAATTTAAAACGAAGCCAGTAAGCCGCCAGACGGAGAGTAAAAAAAAACGATTTAGAAACCAATTTTCTCTAAAATGAAAGAAGACATTTGATTCCAATCCCATCATGATAGCACTTTAAGTGGCTCGAACACTTAGCATCGATTTCAGTTGTCTCAACGATACAACCATTATAATGTTATCGAAAGCCCCTTTTGTATTATTGTCTTTGTTGGAAATATAACGCGTTTTAGATATGCAATTTACTGTCATAACAATGATTGCTATAAAGCCTAAAGTAGCTTGTTTAAAATCATTAATATACCCAACACATTGTAATTGTTATACTCTTACTAATGTCTTCTTTTTGTTCCGTGCATAAATTAAACTAAAAATTATCTAAATTGTTGAACCCAGTCGCAAATAATTTATAACCCAGTGAAGTAGATGAAATACTTTGCGCGATACAACCTTCTGAAATCCATATTACCCCTGCATAAAGCTATCTTAGCTATCACATATTACTAGTTGTTGCCCGCGGCTTTGCTCACGCGGATTTCTGGTGCCAGTCCCGCAAACTTTGGGAACCTACTCCAATGATAAATAGTAGCCTATGTGTTCTAATCTATCCCTGTAAAAATTTCAGCCAGATCCGTTCAGTCAATGCGTGATAGAATAACAAACATCTAAACATTTTAAGTAGGAAGAACAACTTATTTTTGCCGACCGCATACGGCAACTGCCGATGCAAGCAGCAGTTGCGCGTAGTTCATTACGGCTTCTCAATGGTTCTCTTTATCCGTATCGGAGTTTAACAAGTAATGGGTACGCTGTATGTGCTGCATGAATCAATCCTTTAATGAAACTACGGAACCCGATGTATTGCGAACTCTTCTTTATTCCCTCGGATGCAAAGCTACCGTTCTAGGTACGTAGACTGCGAATAAATAAACCAGGAATAATCGAAAACAGAATACAGGCTTCAAACTAAAACTAGAGTGAGAATAACCAACTATTTGCCCTAGAGAGTTTCCTGTGAATATTGCAGTACATTTTGTGAATCCAAATGCCAGTTATATGATTGTGAATACCCTGTACGCTGTTTATGCTCGGGTCGAATACTTTTATGTGAGCCTATTCGTATTTCTATAAAGGTGTATTTAGACCAAACGAACATAGAGCTAGAGCTATAGTATAGTTAAAATCTCGCTGCAGACTCGGTCATAAATCATAATCGGCGTAGGGATGTGTGCTAGTTGACCGACGGTATCTGTGGTTCAGTGGTAGAATGCTCACCTGTCGATTTACAATAAAACACGTTTATAAGGTTTTATACTACTGTAAGAGAGCGAAACACTCGAATGATTCATGACCGACTGCAGCGAGATTTTAACTACACTACAGACAAAAGCATTCTTTCTTAATATTTCAGTTTAAATGAAACCTTGTTTTCAGCGGTTATTTATGAAAGAACAACGAACGAATGTTCTGTCACTGTTTACACTGATAGAATTTGATGTAGAGGGGATAGAGCTAGAGCTAGAACAAGAGTATTCTTTCTTAATATTTCAGTGTAAATGAAACCTTGTTTTCAGCGGTTATTTATGAAAGAACAACGAACGAATGTTCTGTCACTGTTTACACTAATAGAATTTGACATAGAGGGGATAAAATGAACGTTCGCTCGTTTGATGTAAATCAACCTTTATATTACTCGCTTCTAAACCCATGCAACGGGGATAACAAAGTTCTAATTTTGACAATTGATTTCATTTATGTTATTTGTAAAGGGATTTTTGGATTCACCCCTGATAAGTTGAAATATCGATAAAATATTAGGTGTTTTAAAGTTTTTTTTTGCTAAGTTTTGTAAATCATAATAGTTTTATTGTACTCTTATATAAGCCGATAATTATAATATTTTATTACTTACAAAATGTGACTGTGCCCCGCGGTTTCATATTCCGTTCTATCAGGACAGTCGTCGTCGTCGTTGATTTAAACCAAACGTACATCAAGAGTATTCTAAGAGCAGTCTCTCGTAATATTTTAGTGTAAATGAAACCTTATTTTTAGTGTTTAAACTAGACAATTATTTGCAGGGTCTCTTCAAATATAACGAGGTAGGTAGGCGACTGCATTTACTGAAATATGCTAACAATTTTTACTCTTTACAATATTTCCCTTTTTAATTAACACGGTGTACAAACAGAAACGTGTTATTATATTTAGAAATCAGATTTTCCTGCGCGCGTTAAAGACATATTTAGTTTGTTTACTCAATTATTGCCATTTGTCGGGATGTTCCCCTCTAAGCTCGTTAAGCTTGGAACCGAACATTTTATGTAGGTACCTCCATGGACTGTTTTTTTAATCAATTTTTTGGTGTTTGGGCCAATAGGCCGGAGCTAAATACAGTTGACTTCAAAATGACTGCGAGTATTTTGTGTACCAATTATTGAAATTTTATTGGTAGGAGTAGCAAATAAAGCAAAAAAAATGTTAAATTTACTCTCTAAAGATTACAAAAATAACACTTATTTATTGATTTATTTCAATGTAGAGAATGTTTAAAAATGTAATGTATAATAACTTTTGAGGACGACTGTACAATTGACGTTTGTAATGTATACAGCTGTTCCACGATTGTGTTTTTTTTTAACACTAGAAACAAAAAGACATCGAAAATCACATAACAAAGGAAAAAAACAGTTAATAGAAGAGTACAACTAGCCGACGGGATAAGGGGCTTAATTACAGACGGAGGGTGCGCGGGGGCGAGGTGCGCGAAGAAATGGATGGCCTCCGGTTCCTGGCCCTTAGTTCGGTAATTTCAGTTAGCGGCGAATGGGGAGAACTTGGACGTGCCTAATGTTGAATTGGGGACACTCCATGACCGGAATACATCGATTTGAAAATGAGTAAGAGGCTAGGCTTGCGTTTTTTGGCAAAGTAATTTGAATATGGAGTGGAAGTGAAATGCCTTTGAAATTTGAGTGGGGCAGTTCTTATTCATACTTTTAATTGACATTGGTAGTGGTTGTGGCTGTTTTGAAATTAGAATTAGGACGCTATTGCGAAAAGCTTTCAGCGTGCAAAAACGCGTACTTTGAATTTACATGAAAATATTATCTATTGCGAGGCTGAAAGATAGGACTGATATGAGTGTGGTATATTATATGGTTATATGTTTTGGTATTGTTTTAAAAAGTCTTTTATTTGATTTTTCATACAACGAATAACAACAAACGAACGAAGAAAAAAATGAGGTCGTGAACCGTATCAGAATACAAATCGCCAAAATTGCGGTATAATAACCCGCCATAGTTTGTCAACTCAGACTTTGACTATAATTATCTTTTAATTCATATTTTCACACTAACTCAACACCGGTATAATGTCGACTACCGACTATTATCGCAACTTTACGATGAAAAATGAACTCGTAAAACGAGAACGATTTTAGCACTCCGCTGATAATATCACAATGTCCGGAACACGTTTTAATAATATTTCAGCTTACGTGACTTTCATTGCTATTTACTCGACGGATTCTTTCGGTGTAAGCGAAGAACTCGTTTAGCTAAATATTTGCCGCGAACTTTTAGGGCAGGTGCAAACTATTTATGAGTAGTTTATACTTTAGGTCAATGTAAATTCTTTGTTCTGGGATACAATCGCGATGCCAAAAGGGTACCGCGTTATATGATAGAAGTCATAATTTGTTCTTGCTTGCCACTTATTGATTAATGCAGTTACCTCTCAGGTTTGGGCTATTGAAATCTAAAGGAGGAGAAGGAAATTGCAGAGGACGTTGAGGTAAGTCTCTGATGCAACCGGGTACACGCTAAGATGGTGACGAAGCTATGATAAAATTATTTCTGAGTCTAAACAATGATTTGTCTCAGGATAATGTCTAATGGGTTAACGTTAATATGATTAGGACACTATGATTCACAGTAGTGCTATAATCCAGGGGTGTTAACCTGGGTAAAAATGTGGGGCTCAGAACTAGCTTTTTCTATATTCATATAGAAAAATGTATCGTGTTGGTGTCATAAATGTTATTTTATATGATTAATGTGAGCGGCAGATTAGAAAATATTTGTTTGAATACAAACAACGTTATACTACGAGTATCTAACTACGCTTTACCAGTCATTTCTGTTTTAATAATCAATAACTTTATTAGCTTATGAAAGGTAATTGCCTTTCAAATCGGATCAAATGGGGTTCTAAGCCAAGCCATCTTGTATTTGTGATGCAGTCAATTCTGTTTAGACAGTCGACGAGACGAGACGTATGCTTGCAAATTCATCGCTACCAAAATTCATTTCATGTAACTTAATTTGAATGTTAAGTGAAGCTGTATATTAGAATTAGGTTTACAAGTTTAGTGGCGTGATATAGTTTTCCTCGTCGGAAAAACTATCAACTTCAGCTATCCACTGAAGTTGCCTTAGATCCTGATCTTGTATATCCACGGACGACCGGGACGACAGTATATCGTTTTAGCGTGATTAATTAATACTTAAATATCCATGCAAACTAACACGTTTATAACAGTAATAAGAAGTATTTAGGTTTATTAGGGTATTTAGGTAAGATTTAGGCAGGATTTATTTAAAAGCCTGAGAAGTGACTTGATGAAGCTAAATCTAAAAAAAGGTACGATGGAAGAATGTTCCTCAGTTTTATTTGTATTTGTATTTCTATATACTTTTCTACAGTATGTGTATAGCTCAAAATGAACAGAAAGTAAGCTGCACAGTGTGACATGACCTTATACAGTTATACAACACTTAGGGAAAATAAATAGCCAAAGTTTCTGCTGCTATATAATTACATAACAACAATGACCGTCGTCTTTCAACTAACTCTTTGTTAACAAAATAATTACTGTTTATACCGAGTCGTAATTTTAATGAGACATAATTTACTGAAGAACTTGAATCCTGATAAGTTTGCGCAATGTAATGGCACGTGAAAAGCAGTAAAACTGTTCCAGACATTTGCATCTGCATTTGTTAGTGAAGTTAATGCAGTAACGTCATCATATAGAGGTACATATTCACGATTTTATAATAGTTACTAATCGTGTCGTTACTATATATGTATATACCTATTTATCGCTATAATTAGACTCGAACCGAATAAAACCGCACAGCGTTTTCGGTCTGCTGATGCCGGGATGTGACATTGCCTAAAGTACCGTCGTACCCCAGCTAACCCAGGCAATACAACATTCTATGAGTAAAATTCCTTCACCAATAAGTTTTCATCTTTGTGATAAAGGTACATATTATGTATATCATACGTAGATATACTCACGCCTGTAAATCCCCGAAGGGGTAATCAGAGGTGTATTATCACCCACATTTCGCCAACTATAATTTTCAATAATAGGGGGCGAGCCTATTGTCGTCTAGCGGGCACTTATTCATGGGCTGTATGTTCACTGTCGGAAAACAGCCCTGTATCTGTCTATCTATCAGATGACTATCAAATGTCTATCACGCCACTGCTAAACCAAAAATGTTACTCATAACGATGAATTGACGTAACTAGTACAATATATATTTTAGAAAACTTTTAGCGAATTATATAACATAACAGGAACAAAATTTAATGAACACGAAATTTTTAATAACCATAGGCATTTTCCCGAAAAACCCGCTTAATTGGTTCACCTTGCCATTTTTTTTTCAAACACCTTTTATAAATTATTCCAAGAGTGAATATGTTGGTGAGCTGTAATCATTAAAAATATTCGTTTAATAACATTAACTAGAAATGTTTTCTAAACGGAAGATAGAGATAAAAAGTCATTCGGCTAGAAAAAGAAAGCAGCTAAAGCCAAACATTTTATATTAAAAAAAAACATTAAACAGTTTTATTTAGCTTGTTGGTAACGGTAGGTCAAATTTAGTAATTATTTTACCCCCTTCCTTTTGACTGATTGACCTGATATTTGGTACACACCTTTAGTTCAGATGATAATACAAAACGGTTTAGCTATAAAAATGCTGTATCAGGTACCTAAAACAAATAGTGTATCTGCCCCCCTAGACGTTGGCTGACGTATTATAGAATACATACATATAATAATATATAAACACAAGCTTTCATCCCGGGAGGGTTAGAGGTAAATTAACACCCACATTTCACCAATATTCGATTCCATGTAATAGGGGTGAGCCTATTCCCGTATTCCGGGCACTGTTGTTGACTCGAGCCATACATCTGAGGCTGAGTCTGGGCTGTATGATCTCTGTCTGATGTTATACAGCCATATCCCTTAGTCGCCTTGTACGTCATCGCATGGGAAGAGATGGAATGGCCCAAATGCTACTCTGCTGGAAATCACGCGGCGAACCTTTTGACTGATTGACCTGATATTTGGTTACCTATACTTCAGTTGATATTACAATATAGAAAAACTTATTAATAAATCTGTTGATAAAGTACCTCTACATTTAGTTCTTTGTATTTTAAACCGAATCTTCTTCATCATCCTAGCGTTAATTCCCAGTCGCATCCGAAGCTTTCACCTCGGAGTCTTAACTGCGGATTTGGCTGGACTTCGATATTTTCCGTAGAGCGACTGCTATCTGACCTCCACAACCCAATGGTGACATTAGGCGATATCGAAGCTTTGCAGCTAGACCGTTGTTGTTGGACTTTTTAGGGCTCCAACTACCCGTAACGACTGCTATAGATAGATTTTAAACCGAATATGAGATCAAAATAAATACCAAATACATATTCTTTCTTCGTTGAGTGTACATACACCTTTATTGTTCTGTGAGTGTAATCAAAAATATACCACCCCTATAACCATAACATTGTACTAGGGGATACAAAAATTAAGTCGCGGATGTTCAAACATCGCTGTCAATGACAGGCCATGGCCATAAAGGTGAGCGAACGTGGCTGGCGACCAGAGCCGTCGTTTAATTACTGCTCCCGATGATGTAGCTGACAAATAGCTATCAAGTCATCGCGTACCATATCGTGTGTATTGTGTACGTGCCGCATCCACAATTTAGATATATAGATAGGTAGAACATTCTTTATTGTATACCATATCTGTAAGGATAGAACATTATATTATTGAACAGTAAGTTGTGTGGTATATCTAGGTAGTTTGCAAATTTACTGAACCCGGCCTGATGGTAATCTAGGATGTAGTCCAAAGAAAAGGGGTCGCCATTACAGACGTTGGCCTTAGAACGGTAGTCTCTAACTTGACGGCCTCGACAGATGTTTTTCACGCCCTGACTACTAGGATACTTGGATATTATGTTATACTCGTAGGTACTTGGATTAGAGTTCATTAACTTCATTTTAGAATGCAGGTTACTAGAAAACGTTCACCGACCACCACCAAATGTAACCTTCTTCGAGTCTTCACTATTATTGTTACTTTATTTGCTTATCATGTAACATTTATTTATTAATTTTCCAGAAAGCATCTCATATATTTTTGTTTTGTTGCAGGTAAGCAGTTTTAAAACAAATCTACGCTTCATATATTTTAAGAATGGCGAAAGGTTGGTTACTTTAGGCTTTTCTAAATAGTTTAAGGCGTCTAATTCAGATAAAAAATATAATTTAATTGCGCACCTTGAATAAAATTGTATTTTACTGTTAGTTTTGTGTTAATCTATGAAAATATAATTCCATAGCATTTTGTGTTTATTTTCGTTTCATTATGCATTTGTGCCCCTAAAGGTTAAAATTCTTCGTCAATAAAAGGAACTCAAGTAGGTAGGTACCTGCTCTGTTTTAGATGATAACCTTTTATGAATTCTACACACAAACATTTTTAATCCATCCTAATATTATAAATGCGAAAGTAACTCTGTCTGTCTGTCTGTTACGCTTTCACGCCTAAAACACTGGACCGATTTTGATGAAATTTTGTACAAAGATAGATTAGACCTTAGGAAAGGACATAGGCTATGTTTGGTCGCAATAACCGATATCCACGCGGGCGGAGCCGCGGGCAAAAGCTAGTAACAAATATAAAAGGATATTTCTGTACAAAGGCGAGCTTAACTCAATGTTGAGTTTTCTTCCAGCAAACCTTAGGGCGCTTTTCACCTCAGAGTCTGAGGTCCGCTTTACGTGCATACTCATTATAGTATATAATATAGGAAGATCATCATTAAGTAAATTACCTAAGATTCGTTAACAAAACATCGCAGTTAATCGCGAAAATCCCCCTTCATCTAATATTGTTCAACTATGGATTCTGTAGAGCGAAAGTGCTTTTCAAATTGAGCAATTCAATATTTGAACGGGTAATCTCTTTAGTAAGTACATTTTTTATAATCCTCTTTCCTCTCAAATTTCTAAGGTTTTCATTTCTATGTCACTGATTTTACCGTCGTAATCAATTGAAGAACACATTCGATATCACAGTCCATTTATACCTCACATTTCTGTCAATTGAGGTGAAGTCAAGTGTAATGTACACAACTTCAGCTTCGAGCACCGAATACGATGCCTTCACATCACAATACAGATGAGTGAACAGGCATCTTAGGGTAAAGTCGATTTACAGCTGCAATGTGCACTACATATTTTGATTTCATAAATCGAATGGAAATCGGCGTCTATTGAAAATATTATGCAATTTTAATTGTGTATTTGATAAATCGAATAATTTATATGACCTGTCGTAGCCAACTAGCTTATTCAGTCGTTCAATTAACTGCCTAGGCTGTTAAATAAGTGGTGCCGTTCAATTAAGGCCCCGAATCAGATCAGCATCGAAAAATCAGTATTTTCGAAACCGTTTTTCTTTTTAACTATAAAACCTACAGATCTGGAATACATATGCCTGCATACTACAGGATATACAGAGTAACTTCACCTTTTCATAAATTAAATAAAAAAGGAGGAAATAGTTGAAAAGAGGTTCTGAACATTACTCTACTCTTTCTTATGAAACCAAATATTTTCTACAATATGTATCCAAATAATCTAAAATTTCACATGTATGTTAAATAAGTGTATTAGCATGACGTGACCTTCTTAGTTAGTAACCGTCGCCTATAAAGTTATCTATTAAAATTAGTTTTACTGATTTTTACGGTTCAAATATGAGCGAATGACCTGGAGCATTTGTATGGTCAAAGTCATTCGCGTATGTAATCACCTTAACGGCCTGAATGATAATCAGCCATATCGTTTGTTACAACATTTAACAAACTGGCTTGATAATGCTTAGGCCATTCGTAGGATAAGTTACGACCCAGAAATAAAACAGAAAGTTAGTGATAAGTTTATTGTGAAAAGCAGTGCAATCCGACTAGGATAGGTTAGGTTAGAAGGCTAATGCGGTAGCTTCACGGTACGGAGCTCCCCCTTTAAGATAATTGAACAACACCGTTTAGTTAACAGCCTAGTTGACTGCGGCACATCGATACACGCAGGTAAAATTATAAGGTAAAATATTTCTCAAATGTTTATTACCTATTTACAAGAATACCTCACGCACATATCTTGTAGGTACGTACCGAAATAAATAATACGAGGACACATGCCATGTCATATCATTGATATGTATTACTAAAGCTTAATATTGTTAGGTTGGCAGATTTCTAAGATATCGGTGTACCTACGTAAGAATATGACAAGGATACGAAACAATAAATAAATACTATACCTTTTTGAGATCATTATTATATGAACAAATGACAAACGCTTGTTAGCACTATTTACATTAAAGTTATTATTCGTTTACGAAAATGTATAACTACCACACACATCCGGTACCATTCTAAGTAACTAGCACTTGCTCGCGGCTCCGCCTGCGTGGAATTCTGATCTCGTTCATCACTGATAGTAGCATGATGATATATATAGCCCATCTTAGTACCTGATAATGAAGCTTTCTAATGGTACCTAAAAGATTTTTTTAAATCGGTATAGTAGTTTTTTAGTATACAAAAATACAAATCTTTCCTCTTTATAATTCAGACTATAATCTATCCCTGTATATCAGTCAGATTCATTTAGCGTGATTAGGTAACAAACATCCAAATGTCTTATCAAACTTTCACATTCATAATACTTATAAGTTGGATATATTGTTTAATGACAGTGACAAAGTGCCCGCTAGACAGCATTAGGCTCGCCCCCTATTACGTGGGACCGAAAATCATAGTTGGCGAAATTTGGGTGTTAAAACACCTCTGCCTACCCCTTCGGGTATAGCGTGAGTTTATGTAAGTATATATTATTTAATGAGTCAGTCCCTACATGGTATCCATATCCATACTAATATTATAAATGCGAAAGTAACTCTGTCTGTCTGTCTGTTACGCTTTCACGCCTAAACCAGTGAACCGATTTTGATGAAATTTGGTATAGGGTTAGATTAGACCTTGAGAGAGGCCATAGGCTATGTTTGGTCGCGATAACCGACATCCATGCGGGCGGAGCCGCGGGCAGAAGCTAGTTACATATAATCAACAAAGAGAGCCATCGATCTTCGCGTGAGTCATGTAACATCCCATCCGTTATATGTGTATAGGTAGTGTGTCATCGCAATTCTATCACATTCTAAAAACGAGCTCGACAACTTGGCGACTCAGTGTCTCGAAGGCTTATTCGTAAAATAAACATGGGGTTAGCTGTCATTAGGTACAGTCAGCATCAGATCGATCATGACTAACAAAGTACTCAAAATGATCTTCAATAGGTACCTTGGTATTCTCCCCTTCCTGTTGACTGATTGTTCTGATATTTGATACACACCTTTAGTTTAGATGTTCTTCTTCCTCCTAGCGTTAATACCCAGTCGCATCCGAAGCTTTCACCTCGGAGTCTGGGGTTCGCTTTACCAGTCTTAACTACGAATTTGGCTAGACCTCGATATTTACCGTGAAGCGATTGCCATCTGACCTCCACAACCCAATGTTAACATTAGGCTATATCGAAGCTATGCAGCTAGACCGTTGTTTTTTTGGACTTTTAGGGCTCCAATACCCGTAACGACTGCCATAGATGTTCTTATGGCAACCAGGACCGGCTTAACGTGCTCTCCGAGGCACGACCAGACCAATGCAAATACCCATATTTCATGCACACAAATATTTGCACTGAGCGGGGATCGAACCCGCGCCTCCTGCGTAGCGGCCGCGTTCACTACCGCTACGCCACGGAAGCTGTCGAGTTTAGATGTTATTACAATTTAAATTAACTTACCTACTCTTACCTTGTTATTAAGATCATTTTGAGACTTTGCAGTCCAGATAGTACTGAGGTCCTGACGCTGACTGTACATTGTAAACAAAAACTACCTAAAAATAATACGAGTAATAATAGTTTCTTTTACGAGTAATAACACACCAAGCTTAACTTTTAATAAGTCGGCTTCGGAATAGACAGATTTACTTTTAAACTTAATTAGGTACTTAATTAACTTTGATGAAATAAAAATGATTAGCGAAAAGTGGGTTACCATAACGAATAGGAGGTATTAGTTCTTTTTAGTACTCTTTATGTTAGATTTTTTTTTAAAGAATATTAGCAACCTAATGACTTTTCTTCTAACACCTCCAGTTAAGTTAAATTGCTTATATTAGGAGTGAGTTCACGTCGTCGGTAGTATAATGGCCAGGATTCGAACCGGGACCTCTCGATCGTGTCCGCCGACTCCTTAAGGCCCCGAATCAGAACAGCATCGAAAAATCGGTATTTTCGAAACCGTTTTTCTTTTTAACCATAAAACCTACAGATCTGGAATTCACATGCCTGCATACTACAGGATATACAGAGTAACTTCACCTTTTCATAAATTAAATAAAAAAAGAGGAAATAGTTGAAAAGAGGCTCTGAACATCACTCTACTCTTTCTTATGAAACCAAATATTTTCTACAATATGTATCCAAATAATCTAAAATTTCATATGTATGTTAAATAAGTTTATTAGCAGGACGTGACCTTCTTAGTTAGTAACCGTCGCCTATAAAGTTATCTAATAAAATTAGTTTTACTGATTTTTACGGTTCAAATATGAGCGAATGACCTTGAGCATTTGTATGGTCAAAGTCATTCGCGTATGTAATCACCTTAACCATTAAACTACCAACGCGACGCTTCGAAATGCACCAGTAATAGCGCATGTAGTGCTATATCACAATTTATAGTGATAATCGCTATAAGTTTTTAGTTAGCTGCAGTAATCTGTTCCCCATTCGGCTATAAATTTAAACGAGAAATCCCGTGTTACTCTACCTCCTTTTCATCTGTTCTTCAAAATTAAGTATATTATCTTAACGCGAGGAAATTTAAATCCTTCTTTTATAACAAGTATTTAGTACAAGTGGCGATTATTTTGTGTCAGCAGTACAATTTTAGTATTCATGAATTTAACAAACAAGCTCAATGACCAGTCTAAATACATTTTGCGTTAAGCAACTCTGTGCCTGACAAATTATTTAATAATAAATGAAGATGTTTCGAGGATAATAATAATGAATATAAAAATGGTTTATTTGTTTGTGATTCAATAACTCGACAAATGCTGGATGAATTTTGTTGAAATTTACATCCCCATTGATGGACAAGACTCTGACATAGGCGTATCGCATATTTCTCGTGGTTTCATCAGGTGGTGGTAGTAGTTCCAGGAAGAGTCGAAGAGGGGACTTGAGGTGCCAAAGTCCAGACTATAGATACGATCAGAGACATTTTTCTGAGTGACATAGAGTTTTAAATTCCGTTCAAATGTGAGAAAACGGAAGATTACAGTCGGTTAAGAAGAAAAAAATGGCGTAAAAACTAGACCGACTTAAATGTGTCGGCTTTTACGAATTTTACGAGTTACCAAACTGTTTGTCACTCATAATAAGGGGCCAGGATTGATGTTAACACGAAGAAGATTGTCGCAAAGGGCATTTATAGAAGTCAAGAGCGTTCGATTGCGAAACACAATTGCGATGGCAGCTGGTGTAGTAATAGTAACCTCTTCAGCGATAATATGATCCTCAAATATATCCAGGACCCCTACTTAACGTATCCGTGCGATAACGAAACTTAATGTCGTGTGTGAGTACGGCTCATAGCAATTAACAGCCCGTTGAAATCCAGTGATATAGTGTAGTAATTATTGTTACAATTTTAGCAGAGGTAACTTTAGTAACTCATTTATATAACGTCTTTGTTTTATTCAACGAACTAAATGAATGTGGTGATAAAGTGGTGAGATAATTATTTTTACTTTTACAAGGTTATGCCAGCAACTACTTTGTCTTTGTCACTCATACATGTAATCACACCTTTATCCTTGGAGAGTTAGTTAAGACCCCGAATCAGATCAGCATCGAAAAATCGGTATTTTCGAAACCGTTTTTCTTTTTAACTATAAAACCTACAGATCTGGAATTCACATGCCTGCATACTACAGGATATACAGAATAACTTCACCTTTTCATAAATTAAATAAAAAAGGGGGAAATAGTTGAAAACAGGCTCTGAACATCACTCTAATCTTTCTTATGAAACCAAATATTTTCTACAATATGTATCCAAATAATTTTAAATTTCACATGTATGTTAAATAAGTGTATTAGCATGACGTGACCTTCTTAGTTAGTAACCGTCGCCTATAAAGTTATCTATTAAAATTAGTTTTACTGATTTTTACGGTTCAAATATGAGCGAATGACCTTGAGCATTTGTATGGTCAAAGTCATTCGCGTATGTAATCACCTTAAAGGTGTTAATTCACCTCCAGACACCCACATTTCACAAATCATTGTATTCGATACCACGTAATAGACCCCCTATTAATAGAGCCAATTATTGCCGTATTTCGGGCACTATTATTGACTCGAGCCATGCACTTAAATATTGACTTTGTCTGATGACAAACAGTCCTATCCCTTAGTCGCTTTGTACGACACCGCATAGGAAGAGATGGGGTGACCCAATTCCTACTCTGGCAGGAACCACGTGGCTTTAATTTTATAAAAATACAACAAACATAGTTACATGATTGAACTTTCCAAAGTACAGCGCTTTTATAACGGGCAGGCAATTTCGACGCAGAGTGAATGAAAATAATGATTGATTGAATGAACGAATACACTTTATAGAGCTTTCAAATCGGGTAACCGTGCATATTGGTGAGGAAACAGCATTTTATTGAAGCCGACGATTTGGGTAGATTTTATATTGGTAAATAAATAAAAACTAATATAAAAGATGTCACTTTTCAGGGTTCGTCGCAATTTGAAAGGTCTCTGGTTATTATGTGATTGAGATTATGTTTTCCTTACATATCTAATGATGGTTTTTTTTTTCAGTAGGTATATGTATCGTTGGGTACCTACTTCGAAAAATGATCCTAACTAACATTATAAATGAAATTATCTAATAACGCACAGTTGTTACCTACCATAGGTGGATTCCTATGGTAGAAGATAACAACTGTGCGTTATTATAATAGATAATTTATCCCTCACATTTCACGATGGTGGCGGTGTGACCACCTGTATTATGACTAGTGTGGACCACTACCACAATTTACCGTGGTTCCTTGTTCCTTCTCAGAATCCGTGGTAAATAATTAATATGACAAAACATGGTATGATTTAAATTGTTTGATACTGACATAGCTTCTTCACGACTTGCCCCAATTCCATGTTGGGGTATTCCAAATTCCATACGTACAAAAAAGGGTTTTGTCTCTTAGCAATATATCAATAAAATATAAGTTGTGCTCCAAGCCATTGTACTCGAAATTCTATATTGGTTTTAGTAACCTTGGCCGTGTTTACAAAAGCTCAGGGCAAATATTTGACTAAATATAAAATAGTTGTACCTACGATATTCTGAAAATGTATGCCCTTTGTTAATATTGAATTAGTTCTCGTAAGTTATTTTAGGGCTAATAAGTTATATGAATCGATATTTGGAAATTATTGGAAGCTATATTTATCATGAAATGAAAGTACTTATTTGTAATTTTATATTGTGTTTATTCCATACATTGGCAGGCATAGGCTTAAGTAGGCATAAGTATGTATATAGGTATTTAAACATTCAGGGTCGTTCAAATTACGTTCACAGTACGAATTACATTTTCCATCACATGATAACAATGTTTATTGTCAATTAGACATTTAATCCAGATGTTGTTGCCACAACTCGTACCCGAAATCTGATTGAACAAGAATACTTGGAACAAGAGATTTCTAATATTTACAATTGCATTAAAAAAAAGCTTTTGAACTTATTTAAAACGTCTGAAATATATCAAGCATAATTATTATTTCTAATAACACAAATTCATTGTGTACTTACATCCTAACACAACCGGTTGGGGTAAAACAGTGAAATGAAATTGTACACAAATCTCATTCCCATAATTTTACATAATGAGATGACAGAGTACTGTCCTTCTGATACCACATAAGAGCAACAGTATTAAAGAGATTCATGTTCATTACATTATAAAGCCTTTCCTTACTTGCTATGCCAACCCTACGACAGACATCACAGAATTTTGAGACGAAGCATTTCAATCTAATCTGAGATAGCAAACTGAGCCTCAATTTGCAAAAAAAGGTAGAACTTTCCCCTCCATTTGGCTACTTTATAACGTCGTGAGTGAGACAGTGTCATTTGCTGCCAGTAAGAGTAACAGAGACAGACATAAAAGGATATGTTCAAGGAAAAATGCAACGGAATGAAGAAAAATAGCGTTGGGTAAAGATGTGGAAGAATCGTTTTTTCGATAACTACTGCTGGAAGAGACCAGATCTTTTATTTGGTTTGTTGATGATAATCATGGGATTTATACGTAATAATGTTAGCTGTCAGGATTGAAGTGAATTTCTTACTTATTGGGAAACCCAGACTTCCGCCAATGTCCGTGGTTAGAGTAATAAACGAAGAAGTTCGATCGGTAATGAAGAATATGATCGGTGACTCATGCAATGATCCCAGCAGTGGTAGGCTGTCAGGATGTTTCAGGTCCAATCCAACGTCACCTATAAGTCAAAATCTACGGATACTGTTCGACAGATAAGCTTGTGTGCAGGGTTTCTGCTCAGGCTTGGCAGGTAAGACCTGTCCCAAAACCCAAAGATAAATTACTAAAAGAAGGAACGAGTGAATGGACTCTGGGTTTTAAGGTGCAAGCGTTGGATGCACTGACGATTGATGCAAGCTTTTTTCTTTTCTAGTTCTTTACTGAGACATCTACCTTATAGTCATATTTTAACCAATGGCGAAGACACGGTTACCTAATTATTGTTCGTATCGAATACAAAACACATGAATTGCCGCTGTCCACAACACAAAATACGAATATCTCACAGCACAAATGTACCAAATTCACGAGCAACAGATTAATTTCACATGAACTGTTTGACTAATTCTGCCCAAAGCGGGCAGCAATTCTTTTAAGTGACCCATATTACGTCTTTGACGTTACGTAGCTTGCCTCTACGAAAACGCTACGACGGCTCTACGTAGGTTCTACGCCGATCAGTCAATGTCGACGAGCTCTGAATACTTGATGCCTGTACCCACCTGCAAACGTCTGATACAAGCTTGCGTAGATACTAGATGGGCCGTTTTAGTTACAATTATGAAAGGTTTTAATATTTAATATTCCTTCATCTTAACTCATTTGTACACGCGTTCTTGTGGAATGCAACCCTGACTCTGATCCTATTGCTTCGTGTTATTATTGTATTTCTTATTGGTTGTAATCTGTTACGTGTGATAAATAAATAAAAATAAATAAAAATAAAATAAAAATAAAATATGAATATGTCATAATCATCTTAACGTTATACCAGATTGCATTTGAGACATTCACTAGAGGCCCGCTACCAGGCGCGGTCGCAGCTTAAGTTTCGGGGGGGGGGGGGAGGTCACTTCGGAAATTCCTTAAGAAATTTATCCCCCCCCCTCGTAATGGGACTTTTCAATATTTCGTGCTTGGTTTGGGGGGGGGGGGGGCATGTCCCCTGTGACCCCCGCCCCTCGGACCGCGCCTGCCGCTAACTCCTCCTCCTTTTGGTTTGGCTGAGTGCGAGTGCCGTCTGATCTCTCAACCTTGAGAGGAATGTCTGCTAGAGCCTCGTTCATTTACCGCAGGTGTAATGGTTAGTAGGTAAGGTTGACTTGACCCCAAAGATTTTGGTGAAGCCCCATTCCCCGTTATTAACATATTATTATCAATGCATAAAATATATTTTTTTTAGAATAAATCTTAGTAGGTAATATGTATCATATAATACAGCTCTGTATATGATATTAGGCAATCAGCCAGGAATTCAGTACTCAGCAATCTTTCTTAGACTGTATTATCATAATCATGATATTACTATAATAAAATAACCTTCTTATAACGATAATGTTTTATTTATGAATTTTGTTATGGATAGATTCAACAAGGCTAAAGAAGACTTGATACTTTAAGGTCGTATGTATATAAAAATTAGACCATGTGTTATTTTAGATTACAGTTTATCCCTGTACCAAATTTCAGCTACATTCGTTTCACCATTTGAGCTAGATTGAGGACCAGACATTCAAATATTTTCACAAACTTTCACATTTCTAGAATAATAATTTTATTATAAATCACGAAATTGTGGTGAGGTAGTTTGTTCCATTTGCATAAATTTTCATATCAAAATTTATATTAAAGTAGTCCATCTAGGAACGATAAATTGTACCCATTTGATATTTTGACAGGATAGGAGAAAGTATTGGAGGGTTTTTGGTGAGTAAAGATATCAAGCATCAATTCAGAACTGTCTGACTGGAGGTATTTCCCCGGTCAGACAGTTCATATATTTTCATGGAAAATATAGCGTTATGCCAATCACCTTTGCTCTTAACCCTTTCATAAAGTAATAAACAAAACATTCAATATTTATATCATACATATTATCCAGACCAATGTACATTTGCATTGGTCTGGATATGTTTTTATTTAACATGTTTGTATTTACAAAAAGATTCTACTTATGCTTAACCGCATTCTAGATTCCATAACACAAACTAGTTAAGTTATACTTACCATGGGTTTAGAAAGCGTTATGTACAATATTGTAGAATATTTATTTAGAATATTAAAATTTATTCAAATATCAACTCTTCTCTTCTTGATTCCCTATTCTAGAAAATGTGGGAATTTTAGGGAATAGGGATTCAATAAATATAATAGGGAATCTTCCCTAGCAAAAGGCTTATAAATATAGTGTTAGCGACTTTAGTCATCGACTGTACCTTTATTTCGTTTAATTATTCACGAGTAGCAGCTAGATGATTACATCAGGCGGCACAGTACATGAGTGTCATCCATTTGAGCCACCCGCCACGGAGCCGGGTGTCTTATGATGAATGAACGTCGACGCGACAATGGAACGTTAACCGTCGACTAGATACGGTAATAGCTTATTTTTTTAGAAAACCAAAATGTCAATTTTATACTCGCATCTGTATATTCGTAAAGGGTTAGATTGCGGGTTAGGGAAGTTCCACCGAGATCCCACACGACTCTTAATATACTTAAGAGTCATGTGGAGTCTCGGTGGAACTCCCCTATCCTTCCCGTGATGTAGAAGGCGTCTAAGGGATAAGGCTGTTCATCATCTGATAGTAAACTGATCAACGGAAGACGCTCTGATAAAGGCCATACTCTAAGAGTGGAGAGTTTGACAGTTGCAACCACCGTGATTAGTTGAATTAGGAAAAAGGGTAGGAAAACTTGGGCTTGAAAGTACAAACTTTAGATTTTACTGGGACTAATGCTGTGATGATGATGCTGACGAACATAATAGGCATCAAATGAAAGGTATTGAAATGACAAAAATATGTAATATAAATTGTGTTCGTACATATGTAACAGTATTTTTTTAAATATGTTTAATAAAAGAAAAAAATAGAATAATAAAAGAACCCACTTAAAAAAATTGCAAAACCAGTCTCTATTTTCTGTCACTACTGTTCCAAATATTTCTTAAATGAATGAAAGCTTGAACGGTGAATTCAAGCGTAATTTTAAAAAGGCTTAATGCATTATAACGGTGAACGCTGTGGACGAGATGAGTCGGAATGAGCGGGCTAATCCCATCTGTGAACTCAAACGTGGGAACGTTCGTAATTTGATTTTGAACTGTTGACCGGATCGAAATTTATGACCTTTTTAGTCTACTGAGTTGACAGTCAAACAATAACCTAATGGCAAGCGGTTATCATACGTTATGGGCACTTACTGTGAGTTCAACATCCTTGTCCTTGCGATTTTCCAGTTGCAATCAAAGTTTACCATTTGGAGCCCGGGGTCTTCTTATTATTATTTTGGTCGCAAATGCAAATAATAACATTTTTTTTTTGTATTTTGCCACGTGTCTTGTAATTTGCCTTTTTCACGTTGTGTATGATATAATATATTTGAATTTTAACAATGTGTGATGCCATAACAGTAATCTATACATGTGTAACTTTAGAAATAAATGCGTTATATAAGTGAAACGACCCAGGCGTTTAAAATTTCATTCAAAACTGTTGTATAGTCATTGCGATGTGTTATTATCGTTCAAATATGCACATTGAACTTTGAACTTCATACACAGCAACACCACTGTTACTATAAAGGTAACAAAGCCTCCTAAATACCAAACAAAGGGCAACTTCCATATGGGACTCGCCTTGACATCGCTACAAATAGGGTAACTTTCTTTTTACGCAAACCGGGAACATTATGGAAAATGATGCAATCAAAATATGGTATTTTATATACTTTGTAAATATGAGGGTGTGCGTTTATAGGGCCCTATCAAACCTTTGGGGTCCAAACCAATCTTACCTACTAGTTGGTGCACCTGATGAATAACGAGGCTCTAATTAATGTAAAAATAATAAATTAACTGATGAATCAAAAATAAAAAATAAATTAAAAAAATATTTCAAATAAACACGCTTTAAAATAACATTTAAAAAAAAATGCTTACTAAAAGTTTTTTGTTGCTTTCTACATTATTATTTTCAATATCAATAAAATTTAACTTTGATATATGTAGTTAAAGTTGAAATATTTAAGTTATTCTGTATTAGTCCCCCTAAAACTCGCACCGTTCTGAAATTTCTTAACTCATCCAGATTTTTATTCCGCATTGGTCCCATTTTTATTTATTTTCTGTTCTCACTCCTTCCATTTTGTAATCTATTATTCTTAATTCAACTCATATCACACATATTATAATATGTGCCTAACGTAATCATCAATCATTGTCTATTTGAGAACTCAATTTACATCACAAACCTCATTAAACGGATTAGATTTACGGAATTTGTTTGTTTAAGCCGAGATCCGGATGTGTAATTTATATTAAACTCGTACCACGGGTTGACAGTGGAACAATTCATAAAACTGACACTTTTAAGTATTGTAGTGAATTTTTGAAGCAATTAGTTTGTTGATTATACCTACATTATATAGATTTAGATCTGAAAAAGTAAACGTCCAGGTTACTTTGTTCGAGCTAACTACACGCGTGAAAGATATTCATGTCCATACAAATGCCCCTAAAATTCGTATCCATGGGAGAACTTTGAATTGTAACTCAAGAAGATGTATTGTTTACTATACTTAACTTCTTTGTAAAGTTTATTAAAGTTTTTAGTCAGTAGATTTTTTTTCTAATAAATTTAGAAGTGCATCAGTGACACTGGTTACTATGGTTGATATTGTAATAGGGTGACATATTCACTTCGTGAGCAAACCTAAAAATCATTTAAGATGTGAGCGACCGTCATGGCAAAGATATTACCTTACAGTCACACACTTATTATGAAAAGAGACGAATGTAGTTTTCTTAAAACGGTCCAAAGGTGACACATAGTTCGTGAACATACAAACACTGCACATTCAAATACCAGCTTGTAAACAATAAACACATAATGTAGCTTCTGGTTTACAATATCGACGTCAACAAATCACCGCACCACACCAATGCTGTACCAATATTTCACTAACAATAACTTGATACCTGGGAATCGATAACACGTTGAAAGCACCATATAACACTGCACAGATGGTAAACACTTCATTTCAGTGTCACAAAGGCACTACATGCGCCAGTCGCACTATGTTATAAAGCAATTAAGTGTACTAACTCAATTAGTACAAGCTTTCGCCTTTGGATAATATTGAACTCGAATCTAGGATCGAATTGTACGTTTCGATTTGGTTGGAAGATTCCGTATTCGATTGTTTTTAATTCTATCGAATAACTGAGCAATAGTAATTATATAAAGAATAATTAATGATAAATAGAACTGTTTCTATTAGTGATACTTTTTTGATTGGAATATTTTTCTGTACGGAAGTATTGGTTGCATTAACATAATTATAAAGACATAATGGACAATTCACACACTCAATTTACTAAATGGCATAATAAATAAACCTCACTAGTGAATTACTGTCACTGAGGGATTCCTCAGTGACAGTATTCTACTAGTGAAGTACTAATTTCAAGTTGAAGTTAGCACCACCAAGCGTTAAGTTACACATAACAATATGTAAGGTATATTATTTTTCTAAGTAACAAATTATGTTTTAAACATAGAACCAAACACATTTTTGGATAGAGCCATTTAAATATGTTTTTATTACCAAAGTTGTATCTTTAGTACCTACCACTTAATAGTACCTAAAATACGAAGGAAAAGAAAATATGTTATTGGGAAAAGCGTCTTTTTTGTGTAGTGTATTCAGGACTGGTACGGTGCACCGCGGTGGTGTCTATTGTGCTCCATTTGTAAAAGCCAACCGAGCAATTACGCAGTATTTGTCGAATCAAATGGACGTTTGCGAATCGACACCGTTTTTGTCAATCCAATTTGAATGTGTCTAAAGTTATCCTCTTTCCAAATAATCCTTTCTATTTTAAACTCGATAAATTGAAAATTTAACTATAAGAAGAAGTGGTTCTAATTTACCCTGTAAGGTCTAGACGAGTGGCAGTTCGTTGGCTGACGTATTTAATTGTACAATAGAATTATGAATGCATGGCATTTGACGTATATGACATGTATTTTGACTTAGACAAATTACTGTCATATACGTCAAATTCCATACATTCATCATTCTATTCTCCTTCTACTAAACTCGACGAGCGTCCGAAGCTCTCGGACTTGTAGTCCAACACTTTTTATTTAATATAGTAGTCCCTAAAAACAGTAGGTAATGCTTTACAGTAAATTCTTAAAAACTAGGTATCCTACTAATATTATAAAAGCGAAAGTTTGTAAGTTTGTGAAGATGTATGTGAAGATGTATGTAAGGATGTTTGTTATTTTTTCACGTAAAAACTACTGAATGGATTTTAATGAAACTTTACAATACATCAGAATAACACATAGGCTATATATCAGCAATGAACGGGATCAGAATTGCACGCAGGCGAAGCCGCGAGCAACAGCAAACACACACAAAATAACAACATACAAAACAAAAATGCATATTATTGTCCAAGAAGTTATAAATGTGTTTCAAAATACGGATGATCATTCCCCATTGACCATTATAACATAGACATACCTATATACAATACAAGGTATACCCATATTATCATACTAAAGTTTCGCAATACTCCTTAGAAGTAATTTTAACTTGCAAATTCAGTTGAAATGCAAAATCGTTCTTTGTACCTTAGTTGAAGAAAAACTGCTTTGAATAAGTATCAATTTGTTAACTTATATTTACCTGAACCTGTATTAATATTCTTGGCATACCTTCATTATTGTAAATACGTATATGTATGTGTGTTGTTCTCTAAATACATAATGGTATTTCTGTTAACCCCTCCAGCTAACCTATAATATTATCCACCTATAAGGTGGATTTAGAGAAGAACATAGAGTTAGAGCCAGAATTCTTTCTTAATATTTTAGTGTAAACGGAACCTTATTTTCAGAGTTTACATAAGAAAGAACAACGAACGAATGTTCTGTTACTGTTTACACTAATAGAATTTGACGTAGTGGGGATAGATTCAGCATTCGCTCGTCTGATGTAAACCAACCTTAAGGAGTGGGTTCACGTACTCACCGGGACCCGGGTTTACCGGGTTAGCCCTTAAGCTGCCGAAGAAATACCAAAAGCATGACATGTTTAGAAATAAAGATGTTTGAAGTATGACTTGATTATTTTTAATGTTCTCTGTGTTTCTATAATAACTTATAAGTATGCGCCTTGTACTAGTTTGCCAAATAAGTAATACAAAAAAAATCACGTTTGTAGCTGGTTATGAAATATTAGTTACGAAAATGGACGAAGCCATATCGTCTAATGGAGTGAAAATTTGAAATAAGTACAATTTATTCAAAGGGTTTCCATGATGGTGTTGTCAACTCTATGAATAAAACAGCAGAATTTACTGTGACTCCAATATTGAACATGAATATTACGATTGTGCACGTATGCCGTTATAAGTAGGCATTTTGAATATGTAGCTCTTTTGTATGTGATATACCTTTTACAGCCACCGTGGCGTAGCGGTAGTGAACGCGGCCACTACGCAGGAGGCGCGGTTCGATCCCCGCTCAGTGCAAATATTTGTGTGCATGAAATAAGGGTATTTGCATTGGTCTGATCGTACCTCGGAGAGTACGTTTGTCGTCGGTATTGGTTGCCATAAGAACATCTATGGCAGTCGTTACGGGTAGTTAGAGCCCTAAAAAGTCCAAAAACAACGGCCTAGCTGTAAATCTTCGATATCGCATAATGTCACTATTGGGTTGTGGAGGTCAGATGGCAATCGTTTCACGTAAAATATCGAGGTCTAGCCAAATCCGTAGTTAAGACTGGTAAAGCGGACCCCAGACTCCGAGCTGAAAGCTTCAGATGCGACTGGGAATTAACGCTAGGAGGAAGAAGATACCTTTTACCCACCCATTTAATAGATACATAAATAGGTACTTACCCATGCGTTTTTCCCTGTGCGGTAGGCAGGGACAACAACCAGTACAATCACACATCACTTTGATTTTTGATCTGGACCCTGATTCTCCTAATGGTTAATCACTGTCATATATCACTGGCCCTGCAAACAATGCCATTTAGTTTTAGATTTTACAGTTATGCTGTTAAAGTATAAAATGAAATGGCATCTTGTGGAGTGAATGAAAAAAATTAATGAACCCATTTTCATTCAATTTTGGACTCTTGCAGTGTCAGTGGTTGACAATTAGCAGAGTCGGGGTCCTGATCGCCACAGTGCAGTAAAATTCCAAGATTTCCTCCAAAGATCTATACAATACATTAAGGTGACCTCAACGCGAAGGTAATTGCAATTTCTTCAAAAAGAAAGAAAAATAAAGACTGATAGTTTTTATTTATTCATAGAATACGTAGTAAATAATACCAGTTGATACAACTCAATAACTAAGAGTGACTTGCTTCCGCAGTGCAAGTTGCTAGTCTAACTGACAGTCGTATTTATTATTCACTGTGTTGAGCACGGACGAGGGCGCTCTGTAGCGGAGACGAGTGCGGCTCTACGTGGCTGAGACGTGGCCGAGACGAACGGAGATGTACAGCGAAGTCAGTTGGGTTTAGCGTGTATTCTATAATATACAGTTATATATAATTGTACAATGTACAGTCAGAGACAGTACTGCTATACCCTCCGTTTTATTTTACTCTGCCAATCTTTGCTCCAGTTGCGTTGCAACTTGCACGGGTTGTCCGTTGCAATGGTTCACTATAATAGTACATTATGGTACAAGTGAGCAATGTTGATGATTACCGCCGAGGCGTTATTGAGGCCCGAGCCGGCAGGCGAGGGTCTTAAGAGAGCTGAGGACGGTAATCATCATGCTCACGCGTGCCATACGACGTTTTACAACACACTTGCGAATAACATAACTCTACAAATACTAAATAAACAATACTACAAATTAATTCGTTTTCCTATGTGCGCGCATAGACTAACAAAGGCGGTCGGCCATATTTAAAAAAAAAATTGAGGTTTGAAATCAACTTTTTTTACTGTTTTTTTTTCTGTACTTAAAGAAAAAAAAGTTAAATTTGAGTGAAAATTTTGTTTATTAAACAAATATTACAAGTTGAAATTATTTATTTAAATACGAAAACGCATCAAAAGTACATACAATAAGCATATTAAATTTATTAGTACTATTAAACACGTTCTTTTTTGTATCGAAAGTTCGAAACTTTTTCAAGAACATAGAACCTTAACCTATTAAATTAAAAAAAAAAGAATCTATAACTCACTTGTGAATAATAGCAATGAAAAAGTCACAGTATGATAATAGGTGTCATTCTATGCCTATTTGTGGTGAAATAATAGCACTGTTATGAGCAGGTGTGTTGTAAAATAATGTATACAATCATGTCACGCACTAACTTTCACCATAGATTTTCTTTGATTCAGAATGATAAATAAGTAATTGTGGAGTCACTGAGGGACTTCAAATTTGAAGTGAAATATTAAGTCAATTTTTACCCGTCTCCGTTCCGCTCATCTCCGCAGGCTGTAGACTTGTAATCACAACTTAGTGTCTGAGAACTCCGGTTTGGTAATCAGAGTTTTCTGTATGAGAAAAAAACCAAGGACTGCTAGTTCTATTTATTTTATTTAGAGGACACAAAGTTTAAAATAACTGTACATCTTTATAACTAAAAGTAACTACTCCTCTGTGCAAGTGTCTGGTTAAGTAACCGTTGTATTTATTATTCATTATGTTGGTCAGATACCTATCACTTTTCGCTTTTAACTATCGGTGCATCTATGATACTCGCACCAACCCGTATCTTGTAATTTTTGGTACCTACAATTTATGTATTTATAGGAATCCTTCTTGATTAATTTTGTAGTCATCGTTTATATACCTAATTCTAGCCTTCCGCCCGCAGCTTCGGCCGCGTTGATCTCTTATCTATTCAACTGATTGCAATTAAACAAACATAAGATTTTAAGTCTGAGCAAGACCTCTCTAACAAAAAAATAAAACAATTCAGTGGCCGCTACTGAACTGTTTTTTTTTTGTTAGAGAGGTCTATCGTGAACAAACATTTCCAATGTACTCTTATATAATAGTAGGTAGGTATAGGTATATTGTCTTCATGATGAGTACGACAGACGTTTTTACGTTGTATTAAATGATTTCCTTGGAGATCAAGGCGCGGGAAAACCATTTGTAAGAAACAAATTAATAAAAATGTTTTTGTGTTACTATCGGGATTATGTATATTTGATGGCACGCAATAGTTTTTTTGCCGGGATATAAATTACTTACAGTACTCTCAACATTATATTGTATTCCTTCCAGTACCTCATAATTGACATAGAATTCGATTTGCTGGCAAAAGTGAATGCTCTGCTTGGACTTCAGTTTTTTTGATCGAAATAGATTTGAATAGTTAGTAAGTATATTCATTCCTTTAAAATTTTAATTATTGTATTTTAAGTATTGTATTGAAAAAAGAGCAGGGTCTTGATTCTGCTAAAGCAAAGCCACTGTTATGCCACTGATACTGCAAGAAAATTCTATAATTTTAGTCTTTAAAGTAAAGCATTTCAAGTTTTAAATGAAATGACTTTTTGTAGAGTGAATGAAAAAGTGTAATAAAACTCTTTTCATTTAATCTTTGACTGTAAGTCTATATAAATAAGGTCTAAAATTTAATGCAGTTTTTTGCAGTCTCTGTGGTATGACAGTGGTTGTGCTTTAGCAGAATCGAGGGCCAGGTCTGGTCAGGCCACTCGAAACTGGCGGGTTTGCATTAATAACAGAAACGTTAGACACAAATGGCGGGTCTGAGCATATGTATATGTGCTGTACAGTCCGCATCATTAGTAGGTATTAAAATCATTTTGAATACTTTACTAGTCACGATCGATCTGATGTTGACTGTACTGTAAGTTTATCGTTTCATTTTCATGTGCGAAAGATTCCTAGGATTTGCACGGAAACACTGCGTCACCACACTGGTGGTCTGACGGCTTAGCCAATTTAGATATTATTAAATTTACAAGTACTTTACAATTTTATATTTAACTTAGGTACCTTCGTACTATATCCCATTATTCACATTCACCTTCAACATCCAACGCTTAGTTAACTAAATTATATTCAAAATCCAATATGGCAGGCTCCCAAAGTTGGCGAATCAATTAATTATATTTTATACACCCCTATGATATGGGGATATGAAGGGGTGGCAGAGAGAAATACGCAAGCTCGTTATTAAAAAGTTTTATTTCAATATGGTGAATGAAAATAAAAGTTTATAGGCGTCGATAGCCATATGCTCGCTTGTCAAACTTGCTGGTTTGTGTAATATTCAAAAGTATAAACTGCGCCAATACTTTAACTATTACTTAGGTACTGCAGTTACTGCTAAGTAATACATTATATTGAGAACAAGAAAAAGAATATAAGAAAAAAATCGTTAAGCTTTTTTATCCTCCTTTTTTGTACCGTGCTAAGCTAAATTACTTATGTTAGGAACCACTATTTCGGTAGTGTAACGACCAAAGTTTGAACCCGGAACCTCGCGATAAGATCAACTCTTAACTATTATGCTACCGACGACGCTTCAATCTTCCATCTTCCTCCTAGCGTTATTCCCAGTCGCATCCGAAGCTTTCAGCTCGAAGTCTGGGGTCCGCTTTACCAGTCTTAACTACAGATTTGGCCAGACCTCGATATTTTCCGTGAAGCGATTGCCATCTGACCTCCACAACCCAATGTTAACATTAGGCTATATCGAAGTTTTTGCAGCTAGACCGATGTTTTTGAACGACTGCCATAGATGTTTTTATGGCAACCGGGACCGACGGCTTAACGTGCTCTCCGAGGCACGACCAGACCAATGCAAATACCCATATTTCATTAACACAAATATTTGCACTGAGCGGGGATCGAACCCGCGCCTCCTGCGTAGCGGCCGCGTTTACTACCGCTACGCCACGGAGGCTTCAATCTTCCATGTGCGTCTTTAAACTTTTATGAGACACAGATTAAATACATATTAAAAATAGGCTGCGACCGATATATATATAGTAAACTTGTAAAAGCTGACATGGAGGCAAAAGTTCTGCTGAAACTATCGGAGAGTTGTCTTGACCTAATTCTGCAGCCGCAATAACGGATTAGGCCAAATGGAAAGATAATATGAAGTCGCCACAGCTAAAGACCCACCTTTATTGACTTGTTTCATTTATTTTTATAATCATCGTCAATCATCATCATCATCTCAGTGTTTAGCTTTGGTCGCATCCGACGCTTTCACCTTGAAGCCCATGTTGCGACTTGCAATACCAGATTTATGGTTTTATGGTAATTTTAAGATAGTATTATGGCAACACTTGTAACTTACCTCTTCAACCTAGGTCCGGCTTTTTTTCTTCCACGTCACATGGTTTTGGACTGGATGCGGAAGGTGGAGGATCGGCAAACGTGGCGCATATTGAGAGAGGCCTTTGTCCAGCAGTGGACTGCAATAGGCTAATTGATTGATTGACATGTTTTTGGTCATCCCTGCAAGCCTGTGCACCTTGAATGACAATCAAGGCTCTATTGCAGGTTTTTGTCTCGGTGTTGGAGGAGGTAAGACGTTACGGCAGTTGCCTTTATAAAAGACAAAAGCGACCAATTGAAACAAGACCAGACGAGCGGACCTAACCAGTGCAAGTTTTAAGTGTAATAGTAAATGGCGAAATATTTATTAGGTAATTAAATTAGCAGTTCAAATTATATATACTCGTATAAAACAATTTTATAGAATGAAAACAGTATCTTCAGACTCCACTTAACTTTAGCTCCAGTTAGCATTCACTATAATATGTCAACTTCATAGTACGTGGGTACCTCGTTCAAAATTTTCATCTTAATTTCACAAACCTTCGTATAAATGGTTCACTGTAAATGCTACGGGTGTCACCGCAATATAATAGTGTATTATCTAGTGTTTAATAACCGTGAATAACGCGATGAAGGTATTATCTGGACATCTATTTAGTATTGGAACGTACGCTAGATTAAAACGTAGTGTTTTTATCCTCTTTGCGCTAGATTATGGATTAGAGGCAAGCGTTTTAAACAAACAGAGAATTACATATTTGAAATTCACTCGATTACTTTTATCGATGTTGAAGTCTAAAAGTCTGTTTAGAGGATGCTTGGGACTCAATCAAGGCCTTCGAAGCTCATAGCTGTCTTTAGCTAATCACTGCTAGTCTTTGTACTTTATATTTGTTCCATTTTGGCATTTACGGGAGTGTCTGACCTCTCAAACCTAAGTGGTAAGCCGGCACCAGAGACTGGTCCCTAGATCGGCAGATGTACCAGCTCTTTAAGCGAAGTTGGTGGTTCCAAAATGTTAATAAACCCTAAAACTCCAATGCGAATTATAATAACTTATTCTTAAAATGAAACTACGGTAGTGAGTTTAGTCCGTAATATTCTAGACATGTAATTCTTACAAGTAGCAAAAAACTTAATCAGAAAAATTGTGGAAGCAAGAGAAAAAGTTTCCCATTCAACTCTTGCATAACTTGCTTGGAATATAAATCAAAGGCACGCGCCACACTCACTTCATAAATACACTAGTAAGCTGTACGTATGAACGATATACGTGTGCTAGAAGAACTTATTCAAATTGTAAACAGAATCGTTTGAAAAAAAATGTTTCATAAAATTGTGAGTAAAATTTTAAAGGAGTTCGTAACCTAGAATTTCCTGTATTGTAATTCACCATTTAGATTAGGACTTGAACCCGCTACAGGCTAAGGAAAATTAAATATAAGGAACTAGAGGCCGCTCGCGATTTCGTACCCGTGGAGTTTTTCATTTTACCCCCTTGTGGTGGAGCTTGAGTTTCGTAAAATCCGTTCTTAGCAGATGACCATACCCTATACCTAAAGAACTTACCTGCCAAACAAGATTGTGATGTTATAGTTTCTGAAACTTCGTGATCAGTGACTATGGTATTTCGCTTTTATATAAAGTCGCACGCAAGGAACAATTCTGTAGCAAAAGTAAAGGAAGACATCTTTTTTTGCGATTAATAACGTGTGGTTGAATCTGTATGAATTTAGTATTACCATTTTATTTAAATTCAAATTAAAAAAGTATTTTTATAGAGTCCATTAAGTAGGTGAACAGTTATATTTCAGTTAAATGAGAAATGATATTAAAGTATACAATCGATGTTTGAGATGACATATTTCAATTACAAAGTTAAGTTTGCTTTTCAATCCGACTTCCGACTTTTCTTCCCGTTACAGTAAATGGTGCTTTCATAGTTTATGAACTTCAGTGATGTTAATCATTCTTCGAAACTTTCCGACGAGCGGTCTTCATAAAAGTTTGTATGGGATCCCTTAGTGTGCGAATGCGAATTGTAGCAGTCGGTTTTATTTGATATACAAGTTTTTGCCCGCGGCTCCGCCCGCGTGGATGTCGGTTATTGCGAACAAACATAGCCTATGTCCTTTCCCAAGGTCTAATCTACCCCTATACCAAATTTCATCAAAATCGGTTCAGTGGTTTTGGCGTGAAAGCGTGACAGACAGACAGACAGACAGACAGACAGAGTTACTTTCGCATTTATAATATTAGTAGGGATAGTAGGGATACAAGTTTTCGCCTTCAGCTTCCCTCTAGATTTGGTAGATTTCGTATTTATAGACGTAGCCATTAATTCATGTCAGCATGCTAAGCCGTTCGAGTTACTTTTAAAGGCCTAAACTACAGAACTGATGTTGATGAAATTTAATACGGAGATAGACTATAGCTTGAGACAAGACATAGGCTATATTTGGTTGCGATAAATGGTACCTACGGTGGAGATGCCGCGTGCAATAGCTAGTCATAAAGTCATGTCATTCATTGTCATCAGCCTATTGGTGATGGTGATGGTGAGCCTATGGGTGAGTTCTAAAGAATAAATGTGTAATTACATGTTTGTGATTCTGTAAGAGAACCGCCCAATTTCATTCCAATCCGTTCAGCTGTTCGTGTAATTGAGTAGTAAACATTTATTCAAATTTTCGGATTCTTTTATGATAAGCTCGCGTTTGACCATAATCTCACATGTTGGTTAGTGACGATGTGGACGACGTAACCTATTCACACTAGTCTTGAAGACATCCAAATTGTAGCTATAGCATTTATAATAGTTAAGGTACATTCTATACTGTGATGTCTCCTTATATAACTAATATCTTTTCTAAGGTAGAGACACTTCCCCAGACGGATGATTGAAGATGTGTGGGGATTTCGTTTTCCCCTATTCTCCAAAACTGTAATACAAGCTCACAAAAGGAGGCTTTAAAGGTAGATCTCGCTATTTTCGTATGTGAATTATTTTCCGTACATTTGTGACACACCCCCCGAGACTAGGTGTGATTTAAAATACCGATGACAACTCTCATAGGCTTACATTGTATCCGACTTGAGTTTGGAACTGTTTCAAGGATTTTGTTATTCAGCATAAAGAATGTCCCATTATAGTGGTGTTATTGATAGAATCTATAAGAATAAAGTTACTGTTATAGTTTTTTGTACATATATAGGTATATTGTGTATTGCTTTTATTATTTTATTACAATTAAAATGGTAAATCATATAAAACAAATTCTATCTAAACAGTACTAAAAAATTACTGTACCGACATCGGTTGACTCGGAAAAACGTTCGCGAATCGTACCGCGGTTTTTGGTCTAGTCAACCAATGGCGATAAAAAATTAGTAAGATTTTTAAGTCTGACCAAGAAATTTCTATTTATTAAAAGCTCTCTCTGAAACCCGTTCGCTTACAAACAGACAGGAATTTAAAAAAAATTGTGCTCGAGATCGTTAATTTAATTAAACACAACCGTATCTCCTTTGTTGACTGTACAGACACAGCTAATTTACAACTTTATAATATTTTTATGATAGTTGTACAATTTGAGTGACGTCACAAGAGAGCGTCATGCCATTAAGGTATTTGCAGTTTCAGTATACGAGCGACACTCACACCCAAAGCGCACTAGACGATTCACATCTAAAATGGCTTGCATTAACCTGAATATGGAGCCAACATATGAAATATAAGGCACATAAAACTCACACCCAGATTTTAAGTAGGATATGAAGCATTTGCTTTTTAATGAGGCCATAAAACCCCACCATTAATCCGCTACGAGTATCGATGACTTCTTCAGTAGTTCCATTTCCACCCTCATTATTTAGCTTTTGAAATACTAGTGAGAAAGTTTTATAACTTAATTGTATTTTAAGATACAAATTTGAATATAATAGAAGATAGATTTATCTTAATTTGTAAAATATGTATCTATGTATTTACAAAAACATAATAAGTTTAAGTATTGTCAAGAAGACAGGTGAGTAGGGTAGCCAGAGCTCACTGGAGAGGTTTTGTGCTGTCAGTGGGAAGACCAAAGGTTTGTCCGGCTTGTCTTTTGCGCTGAAGGCACAGAATCCCTGTGCTTACAGGGTTGGCAGCACGAGTGTGACTACCCTGGCGTTGCACTCGTCCATAAGCCACGGTAACCACTTTCCATCAGGTGGGCCGTGTGCTTGTTTACGACCTAAGTCAAAAAAGACCGCTTTCTGTCAGGGCCGCTTTCGACAGTCTACAAAAGTGAAAAAAAAAATCAGATTAATTCTATAACATCTTTTCAATGACAGACAAAGTTTGTACACCAATGGATTTTGTGACGTATGTATGACGTAGGTATGAGGAAAACTTTTTCGGATTTCGCTGTTTTGACCTCGTATTCGGATTAAGTTAAGCATCACCGATGTCCACCGCTGTCGGCAAAGTGGTCAGAGCGAGACCGTTTGTTGGTGAAAAACTTCCTTGACTTATAAGACTACTAGCCTTTGCCCGCGGCTCCGCCCGCGTGGATGTTGGTTATCGCGATAAATTAAAATTGCGACTATAATTTGAGATTTAAACTATCCTATCTCTCAAGTTGGATCGAACTGTACATGGTGTGCGAATTTTATTATAATCGGTTAAGTGGTTTAGGAGTCCATTGAGGACAAACATTGTGACACGAGATTTATATATATTAAGATAAGATAAGTCAAGGTTTACATTTATTTTTAACGTAAAAAAATAAAATAAAATAAATATTCTACAACATTCTACACAACGCTATCTAGACCCATGGTAAGCTTAATTAGCTTGTGTTATGGAATCTAGAATGCGGATATACATACTTGGATACTTTATTTTTTGTTGTAAATACATACATAATATACATAGAAACGACCAAGGTTTAGTTAATTGGAAAATGGTTATAAAAATTTGTTAGTACAGTTAAGATTTCAATATCGTTTACTAATAAAATAATCCTGTTAATGTTAGAAAAGTGAAAGTTTCTGAAAATGAATGGATGTGTATTTTTTACCTAATATATAATATCTATACATATACAAATTGCTCGGGACATATATCTTGAACCTAAAATGTGCTCAAAATGTGCTCTGCTCTATACGCACAGTAAACGTTTCTTGGATTTTTTCTTGGTGGACAGCACGGGGTGGAATGGAATGGAAAGGGGACTCTTTTATCCGCACTTAGCCTTTTTCATGGGCCATTGTGCGTGGACAGCATGGGGTGCTACGACGGTGGGCGAGCTCAAATTCACCAAGCATAAATTATTACATTTATTACAAACACCCGTGCGAGTGACATCATCGTAAGAATGCGCTAGGGTTATGCCTATGATGAATGATCGGCAGTGGATCATATCAGGGGATCCAACCGGAATAACTCAACAAATCCGCGCGCGCCAGGGCCTCGTTTGTCTCGCGACATAGGTCCGATTTAGGTCCAAGATACATGTCCCGTGGTATACCTACATAAATGAATAAAGGCCTAAAAGAGCTTTTATTCATCGCTAGGATAAAGTCCAAGGTTTACTCTTTTTTGAGAACATTGTGTTTGGGAAATTTCGAATTTCATGTTTTATAAATAACTAGCTGACCCGGCTAACTTCGTACCACCATTTTTTCTGATCCCGTTCCCGCTGCATATCTCTAAATTTATCAGTGTCTCTACAATATTATACATATAAACCTTCCTCTTGAATCACTCTATCTATTAAAAAAACCGCTTCAAAATCCGTTGCGTAGTTTTGAAGATTTAAGCATACATAGGGACGGACAGACAGCGACAGCGACTTTGTTTTATAATATGTAGTGATGATGATGATAGTGCAGTGATATGATTTTTGTTGTAAAATATTTTGTTAGGAAGCATTTATTTAATTGTGTATAAACTGTATTTTAAATGTTTACTAAATAATGTACTTTTTACTTTCAGGTAAGTTCTCATGTTAACTTGGGGCAACTACGTAAGTAAATCCGGTCTTTAATTTGAAACACAATTCACATCAAAAACACATTTTTTTTCAATGTAATAAAAAGTAAAAACACGTTTTATCACTCGTAGGAACGAAGTTGTACTGCAAGTAACAAAGTTGTCACCAACAAAAGACGTTTGACGTTCCCTGAATAGAACGGAAGACATATCTGTTTTTATAACATGCTGTTGTATTAAATTGGTAAAGTTGAACAATGCGGTTACCGTACAAATTTTAGTACGGCACACTCCATTTGCTTCTGAGTAGACATTTAGTTTTTTATAACCGTATTCATATTCGTACTCCTATTGTAGTCATTTTTATATCCTGACTAGCTGTTGGTTTCCGGTGATGTAGAATAGGGTCACCACATCTCTTGCTGTGGGTGTCGTAGAATGTAACTATGGAATAGGGCTGTTCTTCATCCGACACATGACAAAGTTACCGCTTGATGGCAATAGACTCGTCCCCCATAACGTGGAACCGAAAATGTGGGTGTTAATACACCTCTGCCTACCACTTCGGGTATTTACAGGCGTGAGTATGTATGTTATTGTTTCTTTTATACAAATTGCTTTACAACTTACCGTTTTAACGTATAGTAAAAAGTAACTAATTGGACTAGACAGTCAAAATAATATCAAATTGACGTTGAGATGATGATGATGAATTACAATACTAATTAAAATAATTGCGATCGTAACGACACAGGTGGGCTAATAAAAAAGCTGCGACCTTAAAAAATACATTCTCATAGCATTCATACTCTTGACATATACTCTTGGCATTTCTAAATCACGTATAGAAAAACTACATGTCTCTTAGGATAAGAAAGGTACCAGAGGGAACGGTAAGCATCCCATTACATAATACAACCCCTTCTGCTCCCAAATCGTGTTTTCGTTTATTAATGCCATCCTAAGTTAATGGTTTCGCATACATTTTAATGATTAGGTACCTTTTCCTGCTCTTTAATCACTAAGTCATGAACACTTGTTAAGGGGTATTGTAGTGAGACTTCATACCTCGAACATTTTGACTGACGAAACGAGAGCTCAAATACAGCAAATTTGAAAATTTTTGCGGTTTAAAAAAAATGAAATCTGTGTGGTAAATTATAACTTCACCAATCTCTAGATATTTTTATGTTCTATTTTATAATACAATCTTCGGCATGATTTGATAATGGCATCTAGTGAGAAACGTGTTTGAAATAGTTATTTTTTTTAGACCTAAGTTTGACGCTAATTTCTATCGAGCCAATTATAATGAATCGTGTTTTTGTTTTCACACGAATCTTGAGGGTTTAGTCTACTTTATGAATATGTTTTTTATTTGGCGTAATTTGCTATATTACTTTATATCCAGCCGTTTAAAAATGTTAAAAACTACTGCAACCTGGGCCTTGATTCTACTAAAGCACAACCACTGTCACACCATAGAGACTGCGAGAAAATTCCTTTTGATTTTAGCCTTTAAAGTAATGATTTTAGAGTTTAAAATTAAGTGGCTTTTTGTAGAGTGAAAGAAAGCGTGTAATGAAAATATTGTCATTTAATATTGGACTTTAATTCTATGGTAATAAAGTCTAAAGCTTAATGCCAATTTTTGCAGAGACTGTTGCACGACAGTGGTTTTGCTTTAGCAGAATCGAGGGCCTGGACTTAAGCTAAATTATGTCCATCACTCGCATTTCGTCAACTATAATTTTCACTCTCAAGTAATAGGGGGCGAGCCTATTACCGTCTATCGGGCCCTTTGTCATGGGCTGTATGTTTACTTTCGGACGGAGAACAGCTCTATCCTTAGTCACCTTTTGCCACACCCACAGAAAGAGATGGGGTAGCCCTATTCTACTTCACCGGGAACTAACATTATGACATCATAATATTTTATTGTCAAACTAGCTGACCCGGCGAACTTCGTACCGCCATATTTTCTGATCCCGTTCCCGCTGCATATCTCTAAATTTATCAGTGTTCCTCTACAATATTATGCATGTATTATACGTACATATAAACCTTCCTCTTGAATCACTCTATCTATAAAAAAAAACTGCTTCAAAATCCGTTGCGTAGTTTTAAAGATTTAAGCATACATAGGGACGGACAGACAGCGACAGCGACTTTGTTTTATAATATGTAGTAATGATAATTCCCTATTACCGGTTGGGTGGATGATTAAAAAAAAAATGAACAGAGACAACTTTTACCACTCTTTTACCAAGAATTTAATGAAATCTTTTATGATTGATTTAATGAAATAATTGGTTTTAACTACAGTTAAATATCCAATTCCGGTTGCATCCATAACTTGGACTTTAAGCTCGGAATAACCGCTTTCCTGTTCTCTCTGCTCTGCGAGATTTACGGAATGACCAACCCTCTAACCTCCCGAGGAAAGCCTGTGCTACAGCCTCGTTTGGTATTTAGCAGGTGTACCAGTTAGTAAGGGAAGTTGGCTGGGACCCAGATCTTAGCGGACCTCTATAGATCAAGCGGTTCGGTGACTCTTTTCTTTACCATGCCATAGTCTGAGAATTCTTTAACAGCACACGTGTTTCCTTATATTCCTACAGTCTCGGGTCCTTTAAGCGGGACGTGAAAAAGCATCTGATAATGCTTTCAAAATGAGCGCCAATATTGTAACATTGCTAGTGTCTGCAATGGTGGCCCGCTTTCCTGGGACTTTACCTTACTGAGTTTATCATTAGGCGGGATGCCGCAGGATGAAGAAATATTGACGAGTCCTATATTAAAAAAAAAACGGGTCAAAGCAAAATCATACGTATCTCTCACTCATGTTGACTTTGTAAAAGATTTAAAACCCTCTTGGATCACCCCAGACGTTTTTTAACTCTCAATCTGTCCATAAAGCAAAAAATCACTCAAATGTACATAATGTTCTGAATGTTAACTGCTATATCTCGGTACACATATCTTGGACCTAAGTCTCGAGACAAACGAAACCCTGGCGAGCGCGAATTATATTGTAATAATCTATGCTTGATGAATTTGAGCTCGTCCACCGCCGTAGCACCCCGTGCTATCCTCAAAAGACACTCAAGAAAAGTATACTACTCGTATAAAGCACATTTTAGGTCCAAGATACTTGTCCCGAGATAAACTAACTGTCAATAAAAGTCATTTCGTAAAAAGAAATCGCAGCACAAAAGTGAGCAACGACTCTTTTAATTCGGAGTGATCCAGTTTCCTGAGCCATGATGGCGGTGACACTCCTACCACCAGTTGTGTCCACTTGCATATTCAGTTATCGGGAGCGTGTTCCCATTGGAAGCCAGCCAAATTGGCCTCACACACGTACCGCTACGAACTACTACACTACATAATTGTTCTGCGGGCGCACGCTGTTGGCCACATGGCTAGTAAACATCTCTGTTTTACTTCTTTTTGTGCTTTCAATTTTAATGGAATCAGATTCAGGATGCTGATGCGTTGCGCTTGGATGGGTTTAATGAAAATAGTTGAGTAAAATGCTGTTTGGTAGGTATTGCTTTTATTATAATGATGGTAGATACTAATATTAAAAATGTGATAGTGAAGATATTTGTGATGGGAAATTTGGTACATAATACATTATAGTCTGTATATACTTAAGCTACTTTGATCTCAGGAATACGTTGCCATAGCTGGCGGGAACGGGATCAGAATTCACGCGGGTGGGTTCACAGGCAATGCATGTTCTAGCTTGTATATCGCTGGATTAAACGGCAGTTACTTCATTAAAAACCAATATAAATTAATCCTTAAGTACAGAAAAATGTAAAAGAGAGAGCGGCCTAGGGCTACCGTAGAAGCCATGATAAAAACAATTCCGAGAACTGAGTTTGGGAGTGAACCCTGGACTCCAAAGTGCATGCAACGTATGCTGCGCTATACTAAACAACATCTTTTTCATACTAGTGTCCATCGCATCCGAAGCTTTTACCTCGGAGCCTGGGGTCGTCCGAAGCGCCCGTCCGTGTGGATTTATTTGTTGAACTTTTCAGGGCTCCGACTACCCGTAACGACTGCTATAGATGTTCGTATGGTAACCGGAACCGACGGCTTAACGTGCTCTCCGAGACATGACCAGATCAATGCAAATACCCATATACATGCATACAAATATTTGCACTGAGCAGGGATCGAACCCGCTCCAGCGTAGCGGCCGCGTTTAGTACTGCCACGCTACAGAGGCTGTCAAACAACAACGATATTTGAATATTCCACGTGGACAGAGCGACTAATAGCTATTTACAATAAATAGAATCTGCTATTTTCAAAATTCAGTCACGTTCAAACGTTTAAATCCAAACTAAAATGATCAAACTCACTTTACATTCGTGTAACGTTTTGTTGCTGTTCCATTTCAGTTGCTCCAAAGTCAGATAATGTTCAAACTAATGCACTTAGCAACACACAAGTTCACACAAGTGCAGAACGACGTGAACGCGGCGGTTCGGTAGCCTAGTTCGAACAATTATTATCTGACTGACAATTAGAGGTAGTGTATTCCACGAAACTACCGCGTGTCTTGATTTCTGAAGTAGAGCAAACTCGATACAGTTCGCTGTGTATATTCAGACGTATAAAGACATTAATTCATGCTAAGTTAAACATTGCTGTCTGAGTTAAAGCAATACAGGTAGTTGTGGAAACTGTTTGATCTTGTGTGTGCATAACTACATATGGAGGGTTCAAACAAATGTTATTATATGTTATTGCTTTATGAAACTTAAGTCTACTAGTAGTTTTTCAGGATATTAATGTATACTTGGATGTTCCTTGTGTGTTTTAGAAGAACTGCGATTGCAGCGATTGTCACGGGTCTCTTCGGGCAGTGCAGAGCAGTGTAGCTGCTCTGCTCTGCCCGAAGAAACCCGTGACAATAGATTCAAACCCCCTACCCAGATCCAATTTGACTTTTGCCCCATTCCTTATAGAAAGCTAGGTACGCCCATGATAGGCAATATAAAATTATTTAACTCATTTATAACTAGTTTCTGCATCCTGTTTCTATTTTTGAAATTTAAAATTCATTTCCACCTCACCCCTGAACTGTGACACAATTTTTGTCCTGATAACCTCAATAGAAGTCATTATTAGACTCACATAACTAATAAAATTTTACGATGTAGTTAGTGTTTGAGCTCACAGTACCCAACACAGCAATAAACTAGAACTTCGTCAGAGTGCCACTTAAATAGCTACATATACCGTAAAAATTAAAACAGCTTTCCATTTACATTCTCACACTATGACTGTATAATAGGTGCTTGGTGTGCCTATTGACAGCTATTGCCTTATAAGACACAGTCTGCTGCGCCCTGGATCATGGCTTGCTTCCAGCGGTACAACTTATGAAGATATTAGAGTCTTAAACACACATTGTATACTGTGTTGTAGTATTCATAGTGGTCACAATATATTTTGGCGACAGAGTTGTATCCCCTGCCCCCCTAGACAAGTGGCAATTCGTTGCTCGGCGTATCATGGAATAGAATGACGATTGTATAGGATTTGACGTTTTTGACATTCGTTGACGCCTGTCATAAACGATAAAACCCATACATTTGGCATTATATTCTACAATACGCCGGCTGACGAATTGCCACTTGTCTAGACGGGCTGTTCGCACCTCTTGAGAAGACAAAAGGATGTTGATAAGGGCCGTAACTCCCCTGGACGGAGGAGACAAAGCCTCTTCATTTTTCCATAAATTTATGGTGATTTTGTCTCCCTATACTTGAAAATTCATCATAGGTTTCCTGTAACCATGAAGTAACACAGTCTCGGCCATGCTTAACTGGGCCACCCGTCCCCTAGTCGAGTCACGCAAAAAATCTGAGGAATCCGAACCCAGGACTACCAACTCGGCAGGAAGCACCAACAGCTTCCCAAGAGAAAGAAGTTAAAATTTTAGTTGCTGCCACTTCCGCAAAAAATTTTACTAAGCCTAGACTATCTCTAGATAAAGTGATATTCTATTAGCTTGAATCGAATTTGCTTCGAAGCGATTCCTATAATATAATATCATTTTGTCTGAGGCTCGGGATTCCGTTTACGGTATTACCCAGCCGTGAGCTCATTTGCCATGAATTTTGTTATAAAAGAAGCATACATTTATATGTTGAGTGTATCAATTTTTATTGTTCATGATGATAAATATCTTCAGAAATATGTGCTTGCCAACAGTAAGTGTAATCTTGGGGACTTGTTTTAATAAATAAAGCGCCTCGGCCACCAATAGGCGTATGAAGTACAAAGAACACAATAGATACAGTATTGTCTATATCCATAAACATACTTTGAAATACATACATGCATTATCCTCAGCCGAGCCGAGAGTACTTTATACCACACACCCCTTGCTTTATAATTAATTTGTAGCCACTATTTACGTGGGTAAGCTGATAATCCTCGTTAACCAACCACTTCAACTAGGTATATTAAATAGTCTGCGGTAAGAGCGGATTCATACGTGTACCGAGAGTCAGTACGGGTGCCATTGCCAGGACATTTTTGTTACCCACATAGCCTGGCGGTGTCCGCAAAATGTGGCCGCACTATCGAAAACCACACTTCTGCATTTTTTCTGCGATGTCACGGACAAGGCTATCACGGATGCGGGAATTCTAGGAAGCATTGTATGAACTGAAAAATCCAAAGACGCTTTTTTATACCACTTAGGTGGTAGACAAGCACATGGCCTGTCTGATAGAAAGTAGTTACCGTGGCCTTCGGACCTGTGCACTATTGCTACTCTGTAAGATCAGAGTTTCTGTGCCGTCATTGCAGAAAACAAAGTAGGATAAGCCGTTGGTTTTCCCACTGATAGCACAAAAACTCACCAGTGAATTCTGGCTACCATACTCACCGCCGGGAACACAACTCAAGGTTATTATGGCCGCGGATTTCTGTAGGGTGGTGGTACTGCCCCAGTCGAACTGCTCAATCCTACCTTCGTCAAAATAAATTTGAGAGTCAAACCCGTTAGCTCAAGAACTGTATTCGTCACCAAGGCAGTCCGAGCAGTAAATTAACAGAATCATACGAACTCCATTTCACTCTGTATAATATAGATATGCTTGTGTATGTTTGTTATTCACGATTATTTGAATATAAAACAGTCGTGTCCCCGATATTGCATCTGCAATGCAACATGAATACATGATTAAGGTTCTTGGTAGAAACGCCATTTTGTATGTAGTATTCGTAGAAAGTTGTATGATATTCAACAAACAAACGGATTTTATATGTTATTGGATTAGATATTTATAACATAACATAACATAAACTCACGCCTATATCCCCGAAGGGGTAGGCAGAGGTGCTAGCACCCACATTTCGCCGTTTATGTTTAGGTCCCAATGTAATAGGTGGCGAGCCTATTGCCATTAACCGGGCACTTATAAACTATATATATAGATATTTATATATGTAAATATTCTACGGCAAAAGAACCTCTGAGTACATACATATTACCCAATCTTAGTCCTTTAGTTTTAAATTATAACTACCTACTTTTTTCATTTTGTTCTAACCTCCGTAATAATAATGTGTAAATAATTAAGTGTATATAATGTAGTGACAAAAAAAAAAGATATATAAATAAGGTAAAATTGTTTATCCTACACAAACCCTATCTGGGTTTACAGGATAAATTTATTAAATTTATGTAAACAATTGTAATAATAATTATTAAATAAATAAATAAATATAGAAGTTTGACTACTTTTTTCAAATATACTATGGAATACTTCTAAATCTCTCCCTTTTTTTTTATCGTGCGAAAAATCCCCACGGATACCTCCCCCGCCGGGGCCGGAGGAGGAGGTTATGTCGGACTCGAACCGACTAAAACGCACTCCGTCTGTGGGTCGTCAGTTGCCGGAGGTGAGATTGTCATAGCCATATCCCTCGCACCCCGGCCGACCCAGGGCCATATCTTCTAAATCTCTCCCGGAATCGTGTGCAATATACATATAGTGTGCATTGCCATACAATATTTAAATGTAGAGCCTTTTTGAACCCCTAGAAAGTTACTTTTCCTTTCTTCTTTTTAACAAACTTACATTTAACTTAAAGTAACAGTTTAATTTACACAGTCTTTAATCAGCTTCAAATTTTTGTGCCCTGAAGCCTGAAAATATTCATGCTTATTCTGTAGGTCGACTTTCTACGATCTTTTTTGCAATTAACATAACTAAATTACGATACAATACCGACACTTTAAAAAAAAAACTCCATCTATATCGAAACGCATTTGTGTATACCCTGTGTTGTTATATCTGATATTGCCATGGACACAGCTTGTTATCGCCGGTAATATCAAGGCTGTTTCAAGGTAACGACCACTCCAACGATGGTAGCACACAATAGTATCAACATTAGGTACCTACTGATAACTTTTAATACATTGTCCTATATTCCAGACAAAAGTTCGAAGCAGATGTCATATGTAGTAGCCAGAAGGCATAGGTGTGTGACGGATGATACTATTATATATATACATTTAAATTCAACGCTGTATTTCAATAGCAAGCTTAGCTTAACTGAATCGCGCTATTGAAGTACAAACTGACTTTAAATTATTAACATTACATATTTTATTTATTTATTTTTATTTGATTAAAACGTTAAATGATCAATTACAATAATTACTTAACTTAGGTTAAATTATATAAAGTATCTTAAATAATAATTACTATACCTACATATTTGTATGGGATCCTTACATCTATATACCTACTATTATATAATCTATATCTATACTATTATATAATTGTAAAGTGGTCGTGTCTGTACATTGGAGATATTTAAAAAAAAATACTCGGGTTATGTTATGTTAACGATACTGAACACGAAAATATATTTTTTTAATTTCCTGTCTGTTTTCCTGTTTGTCTGTTTGTCTGTTTGTCCGCGATGGACGCAAAAACTACTGGACGGATTTTGATGCGGTTTTTTTGTTAGAAAGGGCTTACTCAGACTTAAAATCTTACGTTTGTTTGATCGCAATCGGTTGAGTAGAACCGAAGATATAAGCAAAGGTCGCGTTAACCGAGATGCACGCGGGCGGAGCCGCGGGCGGAAGGCTAGTACTATTATATAATTGTAAAGTTGCCGTGTCTGTACATTGGAGATATTTTAAAAAAAATACTTGGGTTATGTTCTGTTAACGATACTGAACACGAAAATATTTTTTTTTAATTTCCTGTCTGTTTGTCTGTTTGTTCGCGATGGACGCAAAATCTACTGGACGGATTTTGAGGCGGTTTTTTTTTTTGTTAGAAAGGGCTTGGTCAGACTTAAAATCTTACGTTTGTTTGATTGCCATCGGTTGAGTAGAACCGAAGATATGAGCAAAGGTCGCGTTTGTATCGCAGGAACATTCTACCTCTATCCTTCTTCAAGTCTTATTATATTACACTGATTGAACCTCAGGCTACGCGAAGGAAGCCTCGAATCCAACCGGTATCACCGCTTAGATCATAACACAGGGTCGGCAGTACAACGGTATCGCCCTAGGTGTCGCACACTTCGATAGACCACGGTGACCGTTTTCCTTCAAGCGGGCTGTGTTAGTTATAAGTGAAAAAAATCACCGTGTACTCTCGATAGCAAGCCTAACACTAGCCACTAAACTACCACTACTTGACCGTAATAAACTATCAGATTATCTACTTCTACCTAGCTCCTAGCTTGACGGTATACAGGCGTGACTTCGAGTATCTACTTACATTTAATTTACGTGATGGCTAGTACGTGAAACATAAACAGAGCTGGGAGACAGTACTATTAGGTGTAATGCGTGTGCTCAAGCACTTTTGTTGACCTTTTCACAAGATCTGTATCTGATTAAAGGTCAAAGCGTGATGTTTGTCCATTAAAGACCTTCTGAATTACCAAATCCCTCCATCATGTTAACCTAAAAATCCACTAAGAAAGAGTGACTAATTTTTAATTCATCTGTAAAGCAAAATGCCTAAATTGCTAAGCGACTTATTTTCAGAATGCCGTTAGAGTAAATAGACTAGTCTGTAGGAAGACTAAAACGAAAATAGAAATGATCGAATTAACGTTATTTTTAAACTGATATTTTTAAACTGATTGAATTAAATTTTGAAGCATTTATTATGCTGATTGTTCCAATCGATTTACAAAGAGAAAAGAGATTTTGACTTCGGGCGGGATTCGAACCCGCGACATATCTCTTAATATTTATTCTTCTTTTTTAATTTTATGTGTATTTTAGTACTGTTTTACACCCGGTTTATGTGTCAGAATTACTAAATAAATTACACGCGGTAGTTACCAGCTATTAATCCCGTGGTTCACTCCACTGCTGTCGCGGAAGACCCCAGCTCAAGCAAGTAGCATAAGTACGCCGATTTGTACTCTTGGGGAGCTGGGGCAAGGAGGCCAAAGTCTTGTAGAGGCAATTTTTTTATGTTTTTTTTATGTGTATGTGAAAGAATATTAGTAACCGAAATTACTAATATTCCCTTTAACCCCTCCAACTAAGCTAAAGTGCTTGTGATAAATAAAATAAATTGTGTAAATTAGGCAGAAGCTCACAGAAAGTACCTACTGGTGACTTATGATCCGAATTGTTCCTAGTTTACATCCAGCGTGGAAACGCGGCAAGCGTGATGGGCATGGGTGCTTGGGGGAGGTATCCGTGGGGATTTTTCACACGATTAAAAAAATAAAAAAGGCATGGGAGCTTTCATTATGGTCTGTAATAATAACAGTGTGTTGTGTACTAATAAGATAGGTCTGTAACAGTGTGTACTAATAACATAGATATAAATATATTGTGTATTATTATTCTGACATAGATTATGGTGAACGTTTATCCTCATTCATTTATTATTATTATGCAATATTTTTTTATTTTTTTATTTTATTTATTCAGGTACACAAAACACATTACAATCATATAAAAATAATAAGATTAAAATACAGTTCCGTTCTGGATTGTAACATAACTACATGTGTACACAGTTAAAACAATATTTAAATACAGTAAAACCTCTTCATCAAACAAATTGGAAAGAGTATAATAATGACGTGTTATTATCACTTACAAGGCCGAACTGTTATGGAGGATGTCTTTCAGAATTTTAACAAATCTGTTATGATTGGAATCAAATATGTCTAGGTGTTTGTTCTGCTTTGCCAACTCGTTATATTGGCGCGCCATCCTTGTTAAAGGGTTAAAGAAAGATATGTTATTCTTATAAACCTGGAGGGAAAATAGATTTGTCTCTTTAGACCTACGGGCGCTAAACTTTATATTAAAAGTGAGTTGAGAAATTAATCCTGGCGAATCTATGAGATAGTGTATAATCTTGTACAAATAAAGCAGATCAAAATATGTGCGTCGGGTTTCCAATTGTTGTGCGTTGAATTTGCTGAGTCTACCCTGGTAATCAATATTCGACCGCCCAGGGTCCTGACGGTAGCTTAGAATTCTAAGTGCTTTCTTCTGTATACGCTCAATTTCGTCCATATGTACCCTGTAGTTTGGTGACCATACAGGACTGCCATATTCTAAGATACTTCTCACCAGAGCATAGTACAGGTACAAACCACCAAGAGGCCTTCTGAATTCCTTGGTAGATCGCAAGACAAACCCTAGAAGTTGATTGGCTTTAGAGATGATGCAACTATAATGAGCACGAAATGAGAGCTTGTCATCAAATATAACACCGAGATCCCTGGCAACCACCGACCGATTAAGCGTTTCGCCTTCAATATCATAGGACCACGTAATCTTATTATGCTTGTTGGTGAATGATATAACAAAACATTTCTTAATATTTAAGTACATGCGATTAGTGTGACACCACTGTGACAATGTATTAATGTCGCATTGAAGGGCTAGACAGTCTTCTGGTTTAGAAATCAACGTAAAAATCTTCAGATCGTCCGCATATAACAGGCAATTACATGACAATTGTTGAACGAGATCGTTAATAAAAATAACGAAGAATAAGGGCCCCAAATGGGAGCCTTGAGGGACACCAGAAGTTACCACGATAGGTGAAGATACAAAACCTTTCAATGCAACCAACTGGGTTCTACTGTCTAGGTATGAACAAATCCAACGAAACAAACTGCCGTGAACACCATATGACGCAAGCTTAAGACAAAGCATAAGCAAAGCAAATATGATGAATCTCAATAAATACTAAATTGTTCTCTTCATTGGTAACGGAATCCCCTTTAGGACAAAGAAGCACCACGAACCGAACCTCCATATCTCTCCTCAAGGAAACTATGGCTACAAGCAGAGCTACCGCACTTGTAGCACCGGGAAAGCACGTCTGCCATAAGGAAAACAAAAGTGCATACCCGGGCATTCCCTTGTGTTTTCCTTATGGTCCAAATCTGAGGGCAAAAAGCGTTCGGAGAATATGATATTCAAAACGGTCATAAAATGGTGATGAGTTGTAAAGTTATATACTTTTGTTATCAATTCAGGACCTTGAAAGTTCTGTAGGTATTGTGTTTGGTTTGAATTATCGCTTTTGCAGAGCGGTACTTAAATAAATTAGTTGCAACAGGTTTGCTTCTAGGTTATACAATACAAAGATAAATCGGTTTTGAACTTCGTCAATTGCCAACCAGTTTAAAAGATGCCAAGAACAACTCCTGACCCACTCAGACTTTGGTAATTGCGATCACACAAACGTGAGATTTTAATTTGATCAAGACCTTGAGAATTTAACTTTTAGCAAAGAATCCGTTCATCAGTGTTTGCGTCCATCGTGATACCGCCGGGTCCGCTAGTCTCCTTTAAATTTAGCTGCCGTCTGGCGTCCAACCCCAAAAACTTATACCAGAACCTAGTCTGTCAGACAGTAGGTGTATCAGCTTCCAGATATGATGGTTTCATGAAATAAAACTAAGTCACACGATTTTTTTTGTTTTTTTTTTCTATTTCAATAAGCAATCCTTACTTCAATTGAATTGGATATCTGATTAGATAAAATACAAATAGAACACCCATTTCTAATAACCTATTTTATTTACATAAGTACATTAGTTTTGATCAAAAGATCTATGTTTCATTTCGTATAAGAATAACAAAAATAGCAATTATTTCTGTGCCTTGGAAAGAACCTATAGCACGTATAAGTTGTAATACCATTTTATTGAAAGGAAAACTGTTTACATCTGAAATGATTGGCAACTTGAATACGTCTTGAATCATAAGTTGTAAGCTGGTAATACTTATCAAAATAAATGATATTACACAAATTCTTACAGTAACGACGGAGTTTGTAAAATTATCGCGTTTTTCCTTACACTTAATAATGATATAGAACATCCTACTAAAGTATAATAAGTTCACAAACGGAGCAATAAATTTTATAATTGTCCACGACATAAACAGTATTCTAGAATATAACTCATTATCATATACACTTAACACTTTCCAGAACAACATATAAAATATCACAGTTACAAATATAGATAAGAACCAGACAACCACTGATAATTTTAAAAAACTCCACTTCTCTGGTACAAAATTTTTCACAATTTTTTCGTATAAATTCTTCGTGTAAACACACGTCCACCACCTTAGGCTCATATCTGATATTTCAAGTAAGATATAAGTGAAGCCTCTGAATGAATAAAGCTTGTTTTTTCTGACCAACAAGTAAAGGCAAGTGAAGATTGAATGCATCAAGCGCGACGCTGCTATCTGCAGAAGGACTTTTGAATCAAATTTCCTTATTTTCGGCCATTGTATAAACAGTAGAGTTTGTATTAAGAAACATATTGTTGAGAATATAGTTCCAGCGAACAGCAAGATTTCCAAAGATTCCAACATTATAAATAGATGTGTCCTGTTAGTTCGAAGGATGAACATTGACTAAAATGTAAATTATAGTAGAAATATACAAGACAGACGAGAGACGTAATATTGAATGTGGAAATCCAATATTTATTTTCCTTATTACTATGGTAGTTTAGCACGATACAATATTTTGTTAATTATTCATTCTATTACACACACACACAATTTTATTCATTTTATTCACACCAAAAAGAGTAGAAAACAGAAGTAAAAGTAAGAAAAGAAGTTCCATATTTGCTCAGTGTTTCTGAGAGATATATGGAAATTCTTTTGCATTTTCGAAATGAGTTTACTTTCTATAGAAATCGCTAAATATCAAGCTCACAAAATATCAAAATATACACAAAATATCGATGTGTAGCCAAATCTGTAGTTAAGACTAAAGCGGACCCCAGACTCCGAGCTGAAAGCTTCGGATGCGACTGGGAATTAACGCTAGGATAAGAGATCAACCTCAATTTTCTTTTGTTGTTTTTCTCTTGCTCTTGAAAATAAAACACGGTATATATTTCAATTTCAATTTCTTTTTCATCAAACCCAAAGTGTGGGGTATCTATAGATAGGTCTTCAAAAATACTAAGTATTGAGGTTTCTTACATCATTTTTTTCTGAACTGAATAGTTTGCGCGAGAGACACTTCCAAAGTGGAAAAATGTGTGTCTCCCCTCCCCCTCTAACTTCTTAAATAAGAGAATGAATCTAAAAAAAATATATGATGTACCTACATTGCTATGCAAACTTCCACCGAAATCAATCGAAAAAAGATCCAGTTAGTAGTTTTTTTAATACGTCAAAAACCGCAATGTTCACCTTTGGGCGAGTCCGACTCTCACTTGGCCAGTTTTTATTTTAAGTTGCTGCCTTTCTCTTCTGTTATTTTAGTCATTAGAGGTATCAAACCATTTACACCTTATTAATATGATTAGGAAGAAATTATTATAAATATTTAACTGTTTCTTTGATATTAGTAATATTGTCATAACTTAAAAACTGATTTCTTTAACAATAAGTGCTATAAACTTTTTCACACTGAAGTGTGTTCAATAAACAATAAGCGAAAGTTCAATGACCTGGATTAATTTAATTAAATGGGATTGTTGTCAAAGAAACTGATGACAAATTTACAATTCAATTTGTAAACAATCAATGTTCAAAATGTAATTAAATTTCTAGAATTCTCAGTTTTCAATTCACTTCATTTATTTTTTGTGCGGCAGTATTTTATTTATTTTTTATACCTAAAACCTTCTTAATAAATTAAGCTCCATCAGACAGAGATTCTATTACTTACGAAAACTATATTAAACTATTACTAACCTTGGGAGTATAACGAGTTCCAGTTGCATCCTAAACACAAAAAATTCAAATTTAAGAACATGAGAATAAATGAATTCTTGATTTGGCTCAAAATAAACCTCATAATTATTAAGATGTTTCGTATCATCATAAATAATATGAGTTTACACCGCGATAATTGAAAGTATATCTTTAAAATATCTTATTCTGTAAGCGAAACATTTTCACGAGTTCCAATAGAACTACAATTAGCGCTATAAAGTGCTAAGGTGTGTCATAATTAGTAGGTAATGCTTAGATAATAATTACAGAATTAAATTTGATCAAAAAGGAATACGCATTTGGGGTCAATTAAGAATGGGATCAATCGTTGTGGGATCAATACGGAACAACCCAAAAAAACTAGTTATGTCGCATTTCGCATTAGGATAACGAAAATAGCAATTATTTCTGCACCTTGGAAGGAACCTATACCTCGTATTAGATGTAATACCGTTTTATCGAAATGAAAGTAATTTGTTTTCAAAATGATTGGTAATTTGAATACATCATCGACTAAAAGTTGCAAGCTGGTAATGCTTACCAAAATAAATGAGATTATACAAATTTTAATAACAACAGCAGAGTTTCTAAAAGCGTCGCTGTTCTTATATCTAAACTTACTCTTAATAATAACATAGAATATCCTGCAGAAGAATAAAAAGTTCGCAACCGGTGCAATGATTTTGATAATTCTATACAATAACATCAATGTTGTAAAATATAACTGTCGATCAGTAACCGAAACCCACTGTTTTAATGTTAACGTTGCAGTTAAAAATATCACTGTTACAGATATTGACAAGAACCAAACAATTATTGACAATTTTAGAAAACGCCACTTCTCAGGAACAAAAACTTTCACAATTTTATCGTACAAATTTTTCGTATAAACACACGTCCACCATCTTAGGCTCATATCTGATATCTCCAGTAAGACATAAATTATAACATGGCAGGGTTGTTTCCAATTTTCTCTGGCCAATAAGTAAAGGCAGGTAAAGATCGAATGTATCAATCGCGACGCTGCTAGCTGCATAAGGATTTTTTGATCCAGTTTTCTAATCTTCGGCCATTGTATAAACAGTAGAGTTTGTACTATGAAACACATTGTTGAAAATATAGTGCCGGAGTAAAGCAAGATTTCTGGATATAAAACCATTTTGTAAAGGTGTCCTGTTAGTTCGATGGATTCCGTCAGACTAGTTTTATATATTTTATATTAGTTTTTGAATAAATAAAATGTGGTTTATTAAAAGTCACCGCAGTTTATGACGCTCTTATTATGGTTGTTCATAATTTTATTATAGATATAAACTCATTGGTTGTTTACGCAGGCAAGGCAGATAACATTAAATAAGCAATTTCAATATCCATTGTCAACATGTTCATTGTATTTTGTAATTATTTCATATAGTGATTCATTCAAAAACAACAAAAGCTTTTGCCCAAAACGAATATTGAATTTATAAGTTTCGATTTCAGATATTTCCTTTCATTTAATTTACCATATTTTATTAGAGAGATTTGATCCATGTGATTAATCATGAGAAAATAATAAATATGGTAAACGAATATCTGAAAATCTTTGAATACAGATTTGTTTTTTTTTTCCTTTGAGTGAAATTTGTTATCTCTAGTATTTAGGGTACTCTACCTCCAGGTAGGGTGAAAGAAAGAAGAAAGAAAGAATTTATTTGCTCATAAACATGGTACGATACAGATCTTAATGAGTATATCAGTTATAGCCGAACATGTTTAGCCACGGCATGTGACATGCAAATATTTTAATTTTTATAAATAAACATTATTACATTTAAAATTAAATAAAAATAAAAATTAAATATGCAAACATTTCACCACGAATATATAAAAATTGACTACTCTTTTTGAATTGTCTAATACTTTTTAGAAGGTTCGTTTTCTTGCGAGCAACAGCGCGTAAAGAAATAAAGCTAAAAATCCCATAACTGTTTATTCATTCTCATATTTTTTGGCAACACATCCGTAGAATCCCATGTGGCAAGGTGTGGCATAAAAGTTGTAATCACAATATTGACATACAAAGTAAGTTGTGTGTTTGTGAAATATAGTTCGTGCACCTGTCGTCGCCACGCATCCCTTTAGAGTCGACCCACATTCAGTCGAACTGCCTTTGACCCAACAATAGGGTTACACCGTAAAGGCAATTTCGTAGGATAATACCTAATTTTAAACGATTTCAGCAAAACATTTTGTCATGGGCATTTTATTAGTAAGCATTTTATTTGGAGAGATTTTTTTTATATTGAGGTATCTTAATCGATTTCAATAGTTAGCATAATAAATGCTTTAAATTTGCATTCTATTGAGGTAGGTATTATTTTTCACTGAATCTAAATGGTTTGCCGTTTCTTATTATTCAGATACTACTTACTCGTCAGATGATCGAAATAGGAACACATAAAAGACAACCAAACAAAATATTAATTTTATATACCAATGTCAAAATTCAACCATAATTGACAGTGGAGAAAAACTAACTGGGCGTCGATTCTGCTAAAGCATAATCACTGTCATACCATAGAGACTGCGAGAAAATTCCATTTGATTTTAGCCTTTAAAGTAATGCAGTTAAAGTTTAAAATTAAATGGCTTTTTGTAGAGTGAACGAAAGAATGTAATGAAACTCTTTTAAATTTAATTTTTAACTGTAAGTCTATAGGAATAAGGTCTAAAATTTAATGCCGTTTTTTGCAGTCTCTGTGGTGTGACAGTGGTTGTCTCCCCGCTCCCCTATAGCGTAGATGTAACCGAATGGAACTTAATTGAATAATTAAGTTGTTGTTATTTGCCTTTTTGTATGGTGTTAAGGCAGTGGGCTTCATAGGAGAAAATGTGGTCGAGAATTAGTCGGGAGTTACCTACTTATACATAGTTATATAGATTAACCCGCGCTAGCGACTTCGCCCGCCGATACAAACATCTGAAATAAAGAAAATTACATATTCAGGACGCGAACTTTCCACACATTTTGCGATAGGTATACACAACACTGTAGCTATATTGGAGCCCAGTTTACTTGTAAGTCAAATAGAAAATGTTGTGATTTTTAGTAGGTAAGTACGTAAGCAGTTTCTACCTGTGATATAACACAACAATAAATTTCAAAATAAGGTATATTGGGCTTGGATCTACAATCTTCGGGGCCTAAGTCTACCTCACTTGCTAGACGGTACGACTGCTTATTAATGAACGAGTTACTGGAACACACTTTCCCTTTGTCTGATTGCCATCTTCTTCTTCATCCTAGCGTTAATTCCCAGTCGCATCCGAAGCTTTCACCTCGGAGTCTGGGGTCCGCTTTACCAGTTTTAATTGCGGATTTGGTTGGACCTCGATCTTTTCTGTGAAGCGACTGCCATCTGGCATTAGGCGATATCGAAGCATTGTAGCTAGACCATCTGATTGCCATCACTACGATGAAAGCGAAGACTCGGGACTGTACACGTACTAAGGCATGTAGCAGCCTTGTGGCGTGTGGTGCCATGCTCATGTTCGCAACTATAGTACGGAGTGCGAGCGCGTGGGCTGTCACTACCTCCTTCTACCTCCTTCTACAAGCAAGTAATGCACGGGAAGGAGGCGGTGGAGCAGGCCCGGGAGAGACAGGACTCTCCCGGTCCAGCCGAGCCCGTGATCGACACGCGGTACTCGAAAACGCACCAAAAATTTCGAAGCCCTAGCCCAACTGTTTAGGCACTACTATAATGAGTCAGTCGGAATAAGTAATTAGGTGAATTACGTACAAAAAATTAAATTACAGCGCCATCCACTAAAATATAGTCTGGTATTCTATTTTGGAAGTTAGCCTATTTGTATTATGATTAAGAGTTATTTTCTTTCACAAATGTATCTACTATTTGTTGAGCCTAATAGGGATGAACCAGTGCCGATAACAAACGAGCACAGGGAAAATAATTAACTAAAATAGATTAAGTTTGCCCTCATTTCGTGACTACTCAGTAGCTCAGAGAGATTAGTTGGCCTTATTTACATTCCACGGCTTATTACACAAAAATAAATATAATATACAAAATGTTAAATGCAATCCCTAGTTACGTATGAAAATGTCACCAGCTATAACAATAACAAAGCATTCAGCACATTTCAAGCGCTGAATGTAGAGGAAAATAACATAAAAAATAGGCTTACGCAAACTTGTTCGGTATATTCATTCCCGACAATACACAAACCAGGTAAAGTGTACAAACATAGCCCTTTTGTGTATTTTGTTACTTTCACTGCACCTATTTTGTAACTGAATTATTCCCGTGCAATGGCCCAATTTTTAAAGAGTAGCGGCACATACCTATTGCGATTTTCAAAATATTAAAACTATTGAAAAATATTTTGAAATAAAACGTTTTTGAAACAGATTTTAATCCGATTTATTTGGATTTTGGGAGGAGTATAAATAACATCAAATAAAACTTAATAAAATACATTAAAATTGTTTTATTCCAACGTCTGATATTCGCATTTATGTACTGCTTAAAATAATCCACATAGTCAAATTAGTCATGGGTTTCTTTCATCTAGGTGCACCTACAGCGTGTATTTCATCTAGATCTAGAGATACTCGTATCTCTAATCTAACGACCACAAGAAAAACAACATGCTGCATTGCTGTAGTTTTGTTCATAAATCAAAAATAAAATAGATAAATTGCCCTCATTTTCGTGACTCCTAAGTAGTAGAGATATATAACACAAAAAATATATTGAAATAAGACCACTTTTTGTCGGATTCTAAACACCAACGCTCATCAAAGTCAGCTGTATGTGAACACGTGCAAAAGGGTACCAACCATTACTTAAGGTTTGATAAACCACAAATACTCGCTAAAGAACATAGATAAAGGTATACCAAAAATGATTCACGAGGCTATTCAAATTTAAAAAAACATTCAAATTTTAATTAATCTTATGACCTGAATGGGATCATTCAGGCTATTGAAATAGGCTATTGAAATAGGCTATTGAAATAGGCTATTGAAATAGGCTATTGAAATAGGCTATTGAAATAGGCTATTGAAATTTAAAAAGAAAACATGTAAATTTTAATTAATTTTATTAGCCTGGGACCCAGTCATCCACTTAATCAAACCCAGTAAAGTGCAGAACGTATCTTCGTAAACAGTAACACCAATAATTTATCATGATTCGGGTATTTTGAAATAACTATAGTTACTTCAAGTTATGATAACTACCATCCTCCCCAAGCCATGGCTGCTGAAAAGTAGCCGAAACGTCAGATTAGAGTAAATAATAACAAATTTATCGCGATAGAATCCGTTAAAAATCCGTTTTATTTCAATGATATTTCAACTGATATTTGCGTAAACTTCAGAAAGTATCAAAGAGATAATATCTGCACGAAAAAACTACATTACGGCGTTTTTCCTCTGCGCGGTTCCTGACATTTCAAATCGCTATAAGCTTATGACTTAGTTGCCTTTAGTGAATAATGTAGATAGCGGTAGGCATGGTCGCGTGTCAGGGATCATGAACCAGCTTGCGTGACAGTGATACACTGTTTTGTAGTATTTACATCGCTTTATAATCGTCACGGTGCGGCGTCAAACATACGCTTTTTCGACACACTTCTACTTCCCTTCATCGTGTTTTATTGTACGGATAGGTATAAATATTTAGATCGTCCGTTATTTATGTCTTGGAGGTAGTTTCGAGCGCCAATTCCGGTTATGTCAAAAGCTTGATGCGACACTTTGGAACCCTGAATTAGGTCCACTCTAGTAGGCACTTCACTTTGCCATGATTTGATTTATTTTGTTTTTATACGGAAGTCCGAGACAAACACTTGTGCCAGAGTTCGTCCTTCCAATCAGGTATGACAGGCAGATGAGGTAGTCCCGATGGAGTACAAGGAACACGGGTTGGGTATTCGAAATTCTGGACGTTGAGTCTTCCCATTTTAGATTAAGAAACGTTAGCATATTAAATAGCTTCAAACATTTAATGGAAAAAAGAGCGACTACCTTATGGAGTTCTTCAAAAAGGGCATTAGGTTTCTTCAGTCCATAGGCCACAGTAACCACTTTCCATCAAGTGGGCTGTTTTCTTGTCTGCTACTAAATGGTATAAAAAACCTTTCCTTTTTCATGTTGGTTAAAAATCAACAAAATTGTCCATACATAATTGCAGTGGAATCACTAGGGAGCAATTGTAGTTTGCCCGACAGTGTTTACGATAAAATTAATGTTCCAACTACTGGATTATTTATTCTTTTGCCCAAATACAGGGTGCGTCTCTAGGGAGTGGACGTTACGTAACGTTTACGTGTCGAAATGTAGGGCTTAAGCATTTTTAATATAGTTGGGTTTCTGTGTCATTGTACAACACACGGAGTTAAGAAGTATCAATCAAATCAGATTGAATAGCAAAATACAAATGTAATCATACAACCTTAGACCATATATACAGCCTGCTAACAAAATGCATCGCAAGAAAAACACGTTTTTTGTGAGTCAGCTAATGTGAATATTGTTCTTTAATCTGCCAATGTGTGCATGTTATAGAATGTATGTATACATGTATGTACAAATGTAGGGCTCATTTTTAATATGGTTTCTGTGTCAACGTATACCGAAGTAGTAGTAATTTTTTACGCGACGTTGAAATGACACTTGCTGCGTTTAGGTAATAGTTTAATATAATAGTCTGCGTAGAACTTAATAATAAAAAAATACTAAATAATAAATTTAAAACTATCGATACCATAAGGGGTACTTGACTCCTGCGGGTATGAGAGGGGTTATGTAATATTTGATGGCTTAAGAGGGGGTATAAAGCTAAATTGCCGATCGTAGATTTGATGTTTATACCCGAAAGTAAGCCACAAATGAGCTGGGTTTTTTTAATAGAAAATACGTTATATTTGTAAGGGACTGCTCATGGTGAAAACATAAAATAATAATATTTTTTCGATAGAATAAAATCACAAAGTTATGCCTTATTTACTACTAAAATCCATTTATTTCCAATATTATGCATACAACTGAGTCAATATTTGAATACAAAGTGTAAAATTATGTAACCCAGTGACTGTATTTTCACTTTGAAAAAATTGTGTGGATTTTACGAGTAATTAAAAAAAAATGAATTTGGCGCTTACGACGGTCTTATTCCGCGCATAACGCTCTCTTTCTATCGCACCTGACCCGAGGTGTCGGCCATCTGTTGTTTCATCATTTAGTCGGGCTCGCCCCGTTGAGACGGGAGGACTGTATTTCTGTTTTCCGTGTCAAGAAAGTTCGTTAAAAATGAGCCAATTAAAAAATATAAAAGAAACACTCTAAAAGAGAATATAAGAAACTAAGAATTCAACTCATGGCTAATTTTCGAAGGTAATGTATCTATATTATTTTACTTTCTTTAGTTTGTTACCAAATATCCACCGTTGCTAGGTAACTCTGGAGTAACGTCGGCTCGGGTATAGTATATGCAAATCAAATAGATGTTTTTGACTACTCGCGTGTTTATTGTATAATATTATTTATATAGCACTAATATAATTATTAAATATATTGCGAAAGTATTTATACATTGTATTATCAATTTTAATGCATTTCAGAGTTGCTTCAGCTCGTAATATCACACAAGCTGATGAATCCGATCCGGTCGAATCGCTTAGTAAAAAACTTTCGTCAACTTTGTAAGCTTATTGCAATTGTTTTTTCTCACATTCAGAAAACATTTCAGTAAAATATGCAAATTAATATGAACATGAACAAGTAGAATGATATGATTTGAGATTAACATGGTCATTCACATTAGTACCGAATGTTCACACATTCAAACGGCATGGTAAATACGAGTATCCCGGTGATTTTGATAAAAAAAATTGACCACACGGAAAGCGGATGACTGCCCGTGGAAGGATAGCTCAGAGTAAGAGCGCTGGAACGCCAAGGTTCGCGACCCTGGCATTCAAGTCCTATTGTGGGTTTGATTTTTTCCATTATGTACTTATTTAGCATTTATATCAAATTATCTACAAGTAGATTAAAATGGCAATGCAATGCTTATGTGATTGATTTGTCATTAATTTGCAATTATTTTTACAGATCTCCCATTAAACATTTAGAGAAAGTTGAAGTTTTGAGAGAACTAGATCCAAATTGTGATGTAAATTTTGCACCAGAGTGGAATGAGCGGTATATTTTAGCCAGCCTTGATTCAATATGTCAGGGCCCTAACTTCTTATACGTAATGATAAAATAGGGCAACCATATTATACACAATGTTCATCAGTAATATTGAACCACTATTTGGACTATTTCGATGACCCGACTCAGGATTAGTATTAAATTAATTGAATTCGCAAAAAAAAATATTTGGGTAATTTATCACATATAGTTAGACGAACATCGCTAGATGTTAAATTAAAGTAAAAGCATTGTTTTTCCCAAATCGTCAAATCGTCGGTGCGCCTGCCAAAGTCATTATGTGCATTTTTTCTATTTTTTTTTATTCGCTAGATGGCCTTAAAAAAATGCGCATCAACTGAAAAAACAACCAAGTGTTAATTCCTTCTAGAAATAGATTTGACAAAATATACATGTGCAATTCTGACACTGCAAAATTGGTTATGTGTTCACATCAAGAGTTTTTCATCCTCATGTTGCACATGTCAGAATTGGTTTGCACATAGACAATTTGACAGCTTGTTTTTCTTCGGTTTGTTGGTTGTAAAATTGGTGTTCTACCTTTGTAACAACGTAAATAATCTTATAATAGTAAACAAAACGAGACAGATGATTAAATCAAAACAGCCTCACGTAAGGTCGAAGTCCTGAATAAAGTGAGACGTTTTTACACCATTTGTGTGAGAGTGAATTCACTGTCTATGACAAGCGGAGCGGCGATATAAAGTAAAAATATTCTAGGCATTATATCAAACAATTCTTCTGAATACAAACCATCATACAGGCGGTAAAACAACCACAGCAAGTACCTTCTGAGGTTGAGAGGGACTACTACCCCGCCTGTGAGTATGGGATGGTCGACGATCCTCAGCGCCCGTCTTTGCACCAAGTCGAAGAGGTCTAGCTAGCCCAGGCAAAACTGTGACAGCAGTACTCCATGTGGGGCAGAACGGGAGCGTTTTAAAGAAGGAGTATTTGCCCCGCAGTGATGTACTACCTTGTTTCTTTGATACCAGCTTGACTTAGTCTTCCAAGTGACTACGGCGGTGATCGTCGCTGACGATAGCGATAGCTCCCTATACTCGAAAAGATGTTAAACGGTGTGTCTAGAAACTTGCGGCGCTATGCTATGCAGACGATAGCACCTTACACGGAGGCTATCACGGACATCCTGCGGCCAAGCAGTCTGATATCGCGGAAAAAAGAAGACCGGACCCTGAGCCACGTTTCTCAATGGGGCTCGGAAAACCTGGTCGAGTTCAACGCCAGGAAGACGCAGGCATGCGCGTTCACAGCAAAGGTATCTTCTTTCCTTCCCCTTCCAACTCTTCAGAGCACGCCACTGCCACTACAGGACAATCTCAATATCCTAGGTATGGATGTTCGCTGCAAACTGAACAACAAAAACTACATTGAGAGTATCATCAAAACAGCCTCGCGTAAACTCGGTGTCCTGAACAGAGTGAGACGTTTTTTCACGCCGGAGCAGCGGTGCCTTCTCTATAAGACACAAATTCGCTCTTGCGTGGAATACTGCTCTCATCTCTGGGATGGCTCCGCAAAGTACTTACTAGATGCTCTCGACAGGCTGCAGCGACGTGCGGTCCATATTATTGGGAATCCTGAGGTCACCAACACCCTCGAGCCTTTGCAGTTGCGTAGAGATATGGCATCTTTGGCGGTATTTTACCGTCTCTACCATGGTGAATGTTCTGATGAGCTCTTCCAACTAATCCCACCCTCTCCTTTCCTATATAGGACAACACGTGCAGGACTTAGACGCCTCCCGCATACGGTGCAGAATATTCCATCAAGAACCAAGCGGTTCGGCGACTCCTTCTTCTGCCGCACTATTAAGTCTTGGAATTCCTTACCAGTTCACGTGTTTCCCTCTTCCTACAGTCACGGGTCCTTCAAGCGGGGCGTGAAAAAGCATATTCTCATGAGGCCGTCAAGCTAAGTGCCATCATTGTAACATGGTACATGTCTGTAATGGTGACCCTCTTTGCAGAGACTTTGCTTACCATCAGACGAGGCGAAGTCAATTTTACGTGTCCTATATTAAAAAAAAGACTGGAAAAGCGCACCCCGGACGCCGAGGGGAAGGGCTCAGATGCAACTAAAGTTTATAACTAATTGGCAGCATAATGTGCACCTCTTAACTCGGAGATTTGCTCTTCTTTTCTGATTATCGTATTATCGGCTATTCCAGGAACGATCAGCAATTAGTTCCCAACTCCGAGAGGAAAATCGGCACCAGAACCTCGTCCGTTGTTTAACATGTGCACCGACTAGCAAGTGAGGTTGGCTTGGGTCTCAAAGGTGTTAGTAGGACCCTGTACACGGAACAGTTGTACTACTTTTATTTTTTTTACTTGTATGCCTTAATAAAGTTTAAAGTGGGTATTTATTTACTTCGTATGTAATGTACCTTGCCATCTGTCAGTATTTATCCCTTATATAAATCCTATTGAGGTCCATAACAAATCTAATATGTATATATTTTTCACTTGTTAGAAATGGCGCTAGGAAGATAATTCTGATATGTGTATCAAAATGGAAAAAAAAAATATTGTGGATGGATAGTACCGTTTATAATTTTCACTTATATCTCAGTTCATGCAAAATATTTTTTGGCATCATACTACATTTTTAGTTTTTTGATACGCTCATCAATTATGTAATAAAACAGTTTAATGTCTCTCCTGAAAACTTGACCAAAAATACATAGAGGTTTTGGCAAGCGCAACGACGACATATTCCTTTACTTACTTACTTACCTTTTCATTTTATCAGAAATGTTTTTTTTACCAAAAAGAAATTTATTGTGTTTCCAAAGTAGATAGTTAATGATGCAACTCGTATTTTGACAATTTTATCTGAGTATTTTGGGTATACTGTGCGCCTTCAAACTATACATGGCGGGTCGCTGCCACACAAAATAGGTGGCGGACTTGCCGGAGCGACGACAGGCGAGAGCGGGACGTGCGAGGGGTGCGGGTGAAATCTGATTTTTTTCTAGCTTTATGCGCACTCTTAATGTAGGGAATTTCATCTGAGGCTGTTGCCTTCCTACCTGGCTTATCGCTAAAATACTTAGGGAGATGTTTCAGACAGAAATTAAAACTTATCCTAACGTTGATCTGTTGCGTACCATTTTGATGGTCCAATATTCTATTTAAAAACATTTCTTTTTCGTATCTAGGTACTTTAGCTATAGATATTTATTTATTTCTTTGGGTAGTATATTTTGTATTTGTAAGTTTCTTATTTATACACTATACAAATAAATTACATTATCTTATCTAAGTATTATTTACAAATTAATTAATTAATAAAACTATGATATCAATTAAAATTTTATTCAATATTTAATTTTTATGTTATTTGGGTAAGTTATATTATAAACTTTGTAAACAAGTAATCGAGAATATTGAAAGTTTCTTACAAATAAGTATATACATTTAAGGTACTCATATATAAAACAATTAAGGAACCTTCTCCAACCAGTCAGTTTCCAGCTAAGCAAAGTTCAACAATCCTTTGCAAACAACACCTAAGAAACTTAAAGCAAGTCGAAAACTTTACAATAAACATTATCGAGAAAACGTGATTGCCTTGTATATTATAAACGATGGGTACCTACTGAAAATTACGGTTAACGTTACCATTACAAACACTTTTGCACGAGACTCAAAATAATAACTTGTTGTTGTCATACAACTTAGTTATATGACTTATATTTTGTCTTTTGGTTTTTGGTTTGGTGGTTTGGTAGTAGGTTACCACAATGCAAAGTTAAGATCACACAACTGACTGACCTGGCTAGTTGATACTAGCCAGGTCAAAATATGTGTGTCTCGTTTAAAAACAAAACACAACATGCCAGCCTCTTAGAGATGGAAGCAGAGGAATGTCTCAGACAATCTTACATCCCCGGCATCTGAAGACTTCTAGGGGGAGAGAAGAAGAGGGAATTTCCACACGAAAAAAAGTGACTGGCAACGCTGAAGTCCAGTCTGTTGTCTATATAGTAGTCCCCTGGTGTTGCACTCACCACGGTAACTACTTACCATCAGGAGGGCCGAGTCCTTGTCTGCGACCTAAGTAGTGTAAAAAAAATCTTTATAAGATTCAGTCTTTACTATTCGATAGTAAAGTGATTCTTCGGTGTTCAAGCGTCTGCAAGTTATGGTAACTGATTACCATCATATAGGCACTATGTAAAAACCATAAAGTTAATATTATATACTTATGAAGTTTAGGGAAAAAACTACTTTCGATAAAGTAAATCTAATTTAACTGAACCTAGAGGCTACGCTGAAAGTGATTTTTCTTTGTTTACAGATTAAATCTGTCGGAAAATTAAAATAATAAACTGTCCATAAAAGCTTTACTCGAACAAAGGTTATGAAAAGAGGCTTACGTATGCGTGCGATGAAAATTGGTATACGTGTTTACTCATACAGAATAATTACTTATTCCGTGAGTAATTATTACTTATTATAGTAAAAAGCACTTATTGCAATGTTTTTTATATTCTGAAAACACAATTGTCCGCAAGCAATTCACAGGTTCGCATGAGCAATCGCCTACCAGCTGACATCTTGCTCGTACAATGGTTAAAAAAGTTGCATTATGAATTTTTGTAATCGAGAACGGTCCAAACGTTTTTAGGGTTCCGTAGCCAAATGGCAAAAAACGGAACCCTTATAGATTCGTCATGTCTGTCCGTCCGTCTGTCTGTCTGTCTGTCTGTCTGTCTGTCTGTCTGTCTGTCTGTCTGTCTGTCTGTCTGTCTGTCTGTCTGTCTGTCTGTCTGTCCGTCCGTATGTCACAGTCACTTTTCTCCGAAACTATAAGGTCTATGCTGTTGAAACTTGGTAAGAAGATGTATTCTGTGAACCGCATTAAGAATTTCACACAAAAATAAAAATAAAGCATTAAATTTTGGAGGTCCCCATACTTAGAACTGAAACTCAAAATTTTTTTTTTCATCAAATCCATACGTGTGGGATATCTGTAGATAGGTCTTTAAAAATGCTATTGAGGTTTCTAACATAATTTTTTTCTAAACTGAATAGTTTGCGCGAGAGACACTTCCAAAGTGGAAAAATGTGTGTCCCCCTCCCTCTAACTTCTAAAATAAGAGAATGATAAATCTAAAAAAAATATATGATGTAAATTGCCACGTAAACTACCACTAAAAATTGGTTCGAACGAGATCCAGTCAGTAGTTTTTTTTTTTTATAATACGTCATAAACCGCAATTTTCGCCTTTGCTACTACGGAACCCTTCATGGGCGAGTCCGACTTGCACTTGGCCGATTTTATTTATAATGTTCAGGTCATCAGCTGACGTATTTTTCACCGCGCTATCGGCAGCTGATGTTTTGTTTTCCTCTAGACAATGGATTTACTGTAATTTAGCCAATTTTGAGCGGGGAGGTAATGACTGAAGGTTTTTTTTACAAGTTCAGTCCACTGCGCTAACGGCTGCTGACGTTTTGTTTCTTCAAGACATTAGATTAACTCTAATTTAGTCAATTTTCAGCTGGGAGGCCATTTTTCAGCTAGGAGGAAATGACTGAACTATTTTATATTTTACGTGTTTGAGCCGTTGTGATTTAAACCTGTAGAGAAGTACACGTATAACATGATTTATTCCATAGTTACTTAACGCAAACGTAGTACAGCTAGAGAATTTAAATAGATGAAAAAATAATGCTTTTAAAATGAAGTTCTATTGTTCTTGGAGAGACGGTGCGAAGCTGGGCATTAGTGCAGCTCTGTTTTTTAAACTGATTCCACTGCTGAAAACGGGTTTCCTGCCAGTAATGAGAAGGGTTAGGAAATATTTAGACTTGCTGGCCCTTGCAGATTCGAAGATTTTACTCACTTTCGCGAATATTATTTTATTGGAGATCACGTAGATATTTGAAGGTGGGAGATTCAACATTTTTAATTATCTCTGGATTTCCTTACTACTGGCAACAATATCTGAGGTATTCGAAACGTACTTCATATAAATACCAGCTATCTTTTAGATGGTGGTTACAAGATAAAGAGCTGGCCTTAAACTTCGATGTGAACCCACAGCTTAGCTTAGTTAGAGGGGTTTGCAGGAATATTAGTTATCCCTCTTAATAAAGTCCCTAGTAAACTCATACAGTCTTTCCTCCTGATGGTTAATTTTGCTTCTGCGGGTGCGACTGCCGTTTGAAATACCAGCCCTGAAAGACATACCTGGGTCACGTCTGTCATAACGACGGTCTTAGTAAAGACAGAAAAACACACAGATATTCTTTGTAAGTACAACATTAAGTCTGATCCCAAGTAGCTCTCATCCAAAGCACAAACGAACTCGAAAGGCTCATTCAGCAGTCGACAATTAGGACAAGACGTAATAAGTATTGATTATGTTCAATCAGCCTTTCATCGTGCGAGCAAACAGTACTAGCAGAATATTAATAAATGGCAGTGATACTTACAATAATTTTACGAGCAAGATATCACAGGATGTTATTGTCTTAGCAAAAGTATTCTTCTCAACTGAGTAATACTTTCGGTGGCCATTCAATAGATGAGAACATTTTTACGCCGTCATGCTTGTAATGTAGATCGGTTCTATTAGTCGAGTGCTAGGCTAGTATTGTTTACTAGTAATTAATGTTTTTGAAGTCAAAACTACAAAGGTGTGTTGGTAATTTTTTGGAAAAAGTTATTAAACTTCCAACACCGTTACCGACACCTCTGTATCTATTGAATTTAGTATAGCGCCATCTAGTAGAGGTTTTAGAACTACTAGCATTTACATTGAAAGTGCGTTTCGTTTTATATCTGTCGTTTGTGTCCAATCTTTCTATCTTTAGCCAATATTTTATATGCGCCCCCATTCATCAAGTTGGTATGTCCCACTTTTTCTTTTGTGACCAATCTCACCCACATTTCCCCCGCTGTAGCTCCTAAATATAATAAACATTGAAATATAATTAGGAACCCAATAATGTTTATTCATAGTTTATCTATTTCATAATCCTACCGTCGCGTCGCGTCGTCGCGTAAATTCGTACACATTCGGCAACGGCTCCAGTCTACACTAGGTTAGGTAAGGCTTAAATATTACTTGGACGTTCTTAAGAGATTTCCGGCTTACACCGACTTGGCTTCATCTTCTTAGTGAACTTTGGCACTTTGCAATGAAAAGGCTCACTTCATTTATACTTTTTATTTACAAATAAAATAAGTAGTGAAATAGGAAGTCGGCATCGGAGTGTCCCATTAGTAAACTGAATTCTATACTATGCTATTTGGCTACTAATGTTATAAATTACCTACTTGTTTTCTTCGGCACGGACCCCGTGAAATTCTAATCCCGCGCCCGTAACCCATGGAAACCGAAACCTACTCCAAAAATGCCTAGACTATGTGCTATTAAAGATATGTCGATGTCGATGGGGTTTGATATTTAAGGGATAGGTACGTCTACGCCACTGTCATATACGTCAAATCCTATACATTCGTCATTGTATTCTACAATACGCCGGCCGACGAAATGCCGCTTTAGGGGGGGCTGACACACATAACATACCTATTAACTTTTCTATTTTGTTTGATTTCCGAAACCCTTCGTTACCCGTGTTACTACCAGTCTTACTACCAGTAGTAACACGGGTAGTTTTTTTTGCCCGTGTTACTACTAACTGCTGCAGTAGTAACACGGGACAATTTTCGTTACCCGTAACGACTAGACTTTCACAGGTTTTAGATGTCATTTTAACCCTTATTTTAAGCTACTTTTATTCCAGAAAAATAATTATATTGCTGCGCAATAAATATTAAAAACCTATATCTAAATCCACGCAGAAGATATCACAGGCACAGCCAGTAATTATTTTACAAATAAAAGCCAGATGAGGACTATCGTCCCAATAAATAAAAATAAAGGATTAAACGCGATCACTTTAGGTGTTAAATGTTCGCACAATTTAACCGTAGGAGCCGGAAGTTTGTGACCAGCCCGTGTATTATTTATCTTTTGTTAACCAGACAAGCGGGATAATGGACATGATTTGTATCTCGTTTATATTATACGGCTCTATTACCGCTGTAATAAAGGGTAAGGGGAATGAGAGGAAAAATGTAATGTTTTGAGAAATTATACAGCATCAAATAAACTCAAACTGTGTATAACTTTACTGCCTATGGGTTACTTTTAGTACCTATAGGTTCTCTAGGTCTGTTCTAGAGTAGGTTTTGGGAATGGACCCCGCAATCAAATGCTACTTTTGAACACTCAATATTGCCATTTTTTTTGTTTGCAGTGGCTACTAGCCATATTAATCGCCATGGATAATATGTTTGATATGATATTACAAGCATGGGCCTAGATAGCGTACTTAATAATTCGGTTATATTCTTATAAACTTAAATCGGAATTTATCAATGGCGCTACTATTACCTACTCAATACATATTTCGTACGAATGGTAGAATTTGCGTACAGCGATAAGAGGCCACCCATTGTACTGCTCTTTTATACTTAATTTTTGGATCCTGAATGTTGTAATTCAATAATCATTACTAACTGTAACTCAATGATCACTTTTAACAATACATTCAGATAACAAGACAAACACATTTAGAATACAAATCAGTTTTAAAAGGCCGTATAAAAGCTTGTTTTTTTTGGAAAGAAATGGTTAGCGAGGCAATAGCGGCGGCCTGTCATCGCACTAATTAGACGGAGGCTCTTGAGCAGAGGGCACTCGCGCCAAGAGTGACTTTCTTTGCGACACTGGCAGCCTGCTCTACTTAATTTATGCGCTGCAAGTTGATCTGGGTGAAAACTGTGGCTTAAGTGACTTGTGAGTTTGAGTCGATCGGTGTTAACGATGCTTTGATCTTTTGATTTCTTTGTAATAGGAGTAGTCCCTACCGACCCTTAAACCTTTAGTTTGAAAACTAATACTTTCTCCAATAATGTTAACGGGAATTAACGTGATCATGGTATAGGTACCTACATACATACTTTTGATTTGCCTGAGCAATCAGACTGTGACCACGGCCGGTGTAACCTTGTCGAAACGTCAGGCAAATCAATAATCGTCAAAATACAGTCGACTTTATACGAAAAAGTGTGACCGTATCTCCTTTATACGGTCACACTTTTTAGTATAAAGTTGTATGTAAAAGTGCAACCTTATCTCCTTTGTCGACTGTACCTATACTATGATCGCGTTAATTCCCGTTAACATTGTTATATGATGGTGAAAGGTTTTTCTAGTCTAATCTAATCTAACTACTTAAAGACAGAAGTGTCGGTAACGGTGTCAGTGTCGTGAGGTCTATTCTTTCTTCCTATATGAAAAAATGCCGAACGCGCCTAAAAAGTTTTCACTTCAAAAATAACATAATCACATATTTTCTCATCATTAGAAGATTCGTACGAAAAAAAAAGTGTTTACCTCGTACCATTACCAGTGATGATTCGTGTAGAAAAATAAAAGGGCTGGCCATCAACGGTGAACCTGAAACAATAGCACAAAAAGAGTTCAGCTAGCTCCTCAGACGAAATGATTGACGAGCGCGGGGCGAGGGGCGAGGAGCACGGTAGAGAGGGGAAATCTGGAATTTCATATTATATTCGAGTTAATGTGTTATGTCTACAGACGATGAACGATTTTGAATGAGCGAATCACTCACAAGTTAATTTGCACCTTTGGGTCTTTTCTTTTAAAGATCTTTTTACTATGGCAAAATTACTTTGTGCTGAAATATAAAGTAAAGACTAAGCTATCACTCGGACCAATAACTTCTCAATAACATGAATACTACCTATAATATAAGACTGATTATACGGAACAAAACAAATGGTATGTATCATGAAACACGACAAACCTCACACAATTTGTTTATCATACAGAAGGTATTACTAAAAAATTTGATCAGTAAACTATCGTATTAAAAGTTAGTAGGTACTTAGTAATTTAATTCGACTTCCAAGATTTGTTTACATGCACAAGTAAATTAGAATTCCAGTTTACCTGGCTACTATAATATTAGCCCGTGAAGTATGTAAGGATAGAGTAAAATGGCGGGCTGTCAAGTGGCAGGCAGAGACTGCCTACCCCGGAGGGAAATGGGCGTGAGCGTATGTATGCATGTATAACGTGTTAGAAATTTTGAGACTACTCTTTTAACATGAAATCCACAAATTTTCTTTCTTCAGTCTTGACTTCCACACATTTGTCACTACATGCTCTTCTATTGCAGATTTACCCCGTACTACACGATTCCACACTATCATCCAATTTCCTTCCGCAGATTTTTTTCAAGGAGCACATCTTCCTCGTATTACTCTACTTTTATCCTTTCACAAAAAGTATACATGACTATGTATGGACAGACGACCTCATTAAGGCCGCGGGAACGCGCTGGATGCGAGCCGCTTCCAACTGGTCTTATTGGAGATCTATAGGGGAGGCCTATGTCCAGCAGTGGACTTCCTACGGCTGAAATGATGATACACGACTATGATTTTACGCATTCTAGACTCCATATAGGTTACCCCTATTTGACAACCCTGTCCATGTAGCAGGATGCAGTCAATTGACCCGAATTGTTGGTTCCCGGTGGAGTAGAATAGGGCCACCCCATCTCTTTCTGTGAGTGTCGCAGAAGGCGACTAAGGGATAGGGCTGTTCTCCATCCGATAGTAAACATACAGCCTACAAGTAAGTGCCCCGTTGACGGCAATAGGCTCGCCTTCTATTGCGTGAGACCGAAAATCATAGTTTGCGATATGTGGGTGATAATACACCTCTGCCTACCCCTTCAGGGATTTACAGGCGCGAGTATATGTATGTGTGTAAATATAAATAAAATCGGCCAAGTGCGAGTCGGACTCGCCCATGAAGGGTTCCGTAGTATAGTAGCAAAGGCGAAAATTGCGGTTTATGACGTAATAAAAAAAAACTACTGACTGGATCTCGTTCGAACCAATTTTTAGTGGAAGTTTGCATGGCAATTTACATCATATATTTTTTTTAGATTTATTATTCTCTTATTTTAGAAGTTAGAGGAGGGGGGGGGGGGGACATTTTTCCACTTTGGAAGTGTCTCTCGCGCAAACTATTCAGTTTAGAAAAGAAATATGTTAGAAACCTCAATAGCATTTTTAAAGACCTATCTATAGATACCCCACAGGTATGGGTTTGATGAAAAAAAAATTTTGAGTTTCAGTTCTAAGTATGGGGACCCCCAAAATTTAATGCTTTTTTTATTTTTGTGTGAAATTCTTAATGCGGTTCACAGAATACATCTTCTTACCAAGTTTCAACAGCATAGGCCTATAGTTTCGGAGAAAAGTGGCTGTGACATACGGACGGACAGACAGACGGACGGATAGACATGACGAATCTTTAAGGGTTCCGTTTTTTGCCATTTGGCTACGGAACCCTAAAAAGACGTATAGTATGTGGCATGGCAGTGAAGCGTTCGAGTGGCGGTCATTTCAGTGTAAATATTTATATGCATAAATATATCTGAAAATATTGCCCTTCTTTTTTAAGTAGTCGTGTAAAAATCACTAATTAAATTACAACATGAATATAAAGCCCGACCAGTAAAATAAAAAACCTCGCCATATTGCGGTAAACTATTGGAACTAATTTCTTCATATGGTAACAATCTATACAATGTCATTATGGTGATTATGGTCATCTGTCAGTGTGGTGTCAATTGTGCGTGTTGTTGAGTTTGAGAGCGCTACAAAACTACAAAACTATAGTAATATGCCGAAAACTATTAAAAGCCAGTTAAGAAAAGTAATTTATAATATAACAAAGTATTTGTCGGATAAAAAGTAGGAAGGATTGGACTCTGTTCCTCTAAATAACATCACGGACCTTGTTGTCAACATGACGGGTAGGACATCATAGAGTACGTGCCACTGAAATTGGCCTAATCTACTGATTTTACTGTGACTAATTATTATTCACATTTTTAGGTATATCCCGATCTTCTGTAATAAAAATACGAAGAGAAGGTCAAACGTCAAATGTATTTTCTACGCCTAAGAAAAATAAGCCTAACGCAAAAAAGAAAATCATGCTCGATTATTTTGATCTCTGTGCTGTTAGGCATAAAATACAAGAATTTTATGCAGTCCGAAAAACAATATCGCGTGGTCCCTGTTCTATTAATGGTGTAACTGTATGTCTAACTTGTATTTACCATTCCAAGCAGTAAACTATTATACGGATACTACTGTGTTGTGATTTGTGCCCAGTCCTTGTAACCAGTATAACACGCCGCGTCTATTTTTCTATTTTAACCAGAAAACTTAACAGAGAAAAACTTAACTTTTTAACAGAGAAAAAAAAAATACATTTTAGTGAAAGTTTTGTATATTAAACACGTACTACAAGTTCTTTCTTTTTCTTTTCTTTCTATATTAATTCGTTTGTAATATTGGACACGATCTTTTTTGTATCGAAACTTAAGAACAAAGCAACTTAATGAAATTAAAAAAAAGAAGTCTATAACTCACTTTTGTGAATAATAGCAATGAAAAACATGACAGCCTCCGTGGCGTAGCGGTAGTGAACGCGGCCGCTACGCAGGAGGCGCGGGTTCGATCCCCGCTCAGTGCAAATATTTGTGTGCATTAAATATGGGTATTTGCATTGGTCTGGTCGTGCCTCGGAGAGCACGTTAAGCCGTCGGTCCCGGTTGCCATAAGGACATCTATGGCAGTCGTTACGGGTAGTTGGTGCCCTAAAAAGTCCAAAAACAACGGTCTAGCTGCAAAGTTTCGATATCGCCTAATGTTAACATTGGGTCGTGGAGGTCAGGTGGCAATCGCTTCACGGAAAATATCGAGGTCTAGCCAAATCTGTAGCTATGACTGGTAAAAGCGGACCCCAGACTCCAAGCTGAAAGCTTCGGATGCGACTGGGAATAACGCTAGGAGGAAGAAGAAGCAATGAAAAAGTCACAGTTTTATATTAGGTGTCATTCCGTGCTTAATTGCGGGGAAATAAAAGCCTGTTCATAAGCAAGTGTGTTGAAAAATATTGGCATTTTACATGTGTATCACTATACTTGGTGTTGTCATATCATAGATGTTTTTGGCGCCCCCAGTACGGGTTTTTTATTTTATTGGTCGGACTTTAAATCAATTATAACCGTTGAATGTAGGATAGGAATGCAATTAAAAGCAGATAAGACAGACTTCGCAGCCGTAAGCCCGGATTGTGGACACAAGACAAACAAATGGCCCCGGTAGCGAAACTCTCGGAGCAGTCAAATTCTTTGCCGTGTAGTTGGCTGGTTGGGTTGTAAGGGGTTTTTTTTTCTTCATATTTATGTGTGTATGTATGCCGATGGATCATTATGGATGGTTGTATGTCAACGGTAGAAACGGCCGTTCCCAATAACCTTGCCAGTTTGACATTAGAAAGGATAAAAACGTCATCAATCTCTATGGTAACGCAATTAATACTAGCAAAATAACAATATGACCTTAAGCTGTTGGTATGTTATTGGGAACGGCCGTTATAAAGGACAAGTTGGTCTTATTACAATATATCCCTTGTTACGTTTTATACCTAAAAAGTAGATTCTTGCTGCCTCTGCCGTGTGAAAAAAACGTTTTAACACAATTGAAATTATTATACGCTATTATTTAGAAAGAAAATGAAATTTAGTTAAGCGCCATCTATTGTCCAGTAGTCAATAGTCAACAAAGCTATTTCATTTAAGTCTACGTACGTAGGCTACGTAGCTTCACGTCTACAAGCTATACAAATATCCAAAGCTACTATTTTAGTATCCAAAATTCCTGGTATACTAATGTAATATTTAAAACAAATGTTTTTTATAATTAACATTTACAAAACGAACAGAAATTAATCGAAAATAGAAAACATTTCTGAAATTACTCAACGATATTTCCATACCTATTATTCCATTCTACAGTGGCCTTGTCAGGTTTATAGAGAGCCGGATGTCGTCAACACAATGAAAGAAACGTAACTAAGTATAAAGAAAAGCTAAGGAATTGATGCCTGTGTACCACAAAGACATTTTCCTTTTGTATTCGTAAAGAACCGTGCTCAAAGGCGTTTCTAAGACATTTCTGTAATGATTACCTCGTGATCCCCTCTCTGTATACTTACTACAACGGGGCAGACGGCATTATAACGTAACACTGAAGAAACTAAGGAAAGTGTTATTGTTTGAAGTTGAACTATTTGCCAATAGATGGCACTACTATTACGTAAGCCATACTGTTACCACAGTCTAAAGAACTCTTTGAGACGTTCCACTGTGCTATTCTATTACCATAACATGTGATGCCTACCTATATAAATATTAATACTTAATACCTACATTTTAGTCACCATCGTTCGAGCGCCAATTTCGGCTACATCCATAGCACTTAGGGCTTACTCTATTAATTCCCCTTTTCATAATTTGGATTATTTTGAACTTTTCTGGGAACACCCACTGTCTGACCCTACAATGGGCACATCTGCGGATTGACTGACGAGGCTCTAGTGAGGCTTTCCTATCGGGGTTGGGAGGTCAACGGTAGTCGCTCCCATAAAAGTCTAAACAAGCCTATAAATAGGGTGAGTATTAGGAATTAGGCACGACTGGGGTTGGCACTGATATGAAGACAATAATGATTCTAACAATTGATTATTGTAAGGACTTACAAAACGGACTGAGTCTTGTCTTAGTTTTAAAAATAAACTAATGTGGATTGATAGTTCTTTACCTAGGATAAAGAAAAAGCACTTATTCTTCTTTCGTGACAACGATTCATTTATTTGAATAGTTTAAGCTTAAACACTCTCTTTCTGCCATGTCGACCGTAGTTTCACCTCGGAGCTCGCCTTATCTATCGTGCTATATTGCAGAGGAATTTTAACCTTAGCAAAAATAAGTTGGTATGGGCGAGTCCGACTCGCACTTGGCCGGTTTCATTTATATTATAGACTAGTGGACCCGACAGACGTTGTCCTGCATGATATTTTTCTTTTTTTTTTGTGAATCTAAAACTAAACCATCCAGGGTGCCACCCAAACGCATACAAAAAAAAATCATTCAAATCGGTTCAGCCGTAGAGTAGAGTAGAATTCGTATGTTAGAATTTTAAAATTCTGTGTTTAGCGCTCTATGTCACTCATTTAGATAGGTATTCGAATTCCGAACCCCATTAAACATGATGGCAGGCATCATAACGATTTTTTGAATTTGGAATTACAAATAAACATAAACTCCTTTGTGGTGAATCACTTTAATGTGGGTTGTTATCGAACGTATGGGTTTTAGGCAACATAAAAATAACATGAAAACGTACCTATTTGGGTGCCGAGTGATGGGTATTTTATGCGGCACAACGTTCATTATGTTTATGCTTCCTGAATAGCGCATTAGAACAGCAGACAAAAGTCGAATAATACCTTTATGTTCGAAATCGTTATTGATATTTTGCATTTCATTAAAAAACATCTGTATCCGTACGATCGTGAACGATTTTAAAGCTGGAACCAATGAGAATCCATTTCCGACATTAGCATGAAGCTTCGTTGCTCGATTTTTCAATGAAATTCATGAGATAAAAAGATTACCCTTCTTTCTTCGGCAGTCGGGTAAATATAGTGCCAAACGCAATTTGTCTTGATCACAGATCTTGTTATTGGTGCAATCCGCTCCATAAAACATTGGCAAAAAGTTCCATTATGATCCACTATCGCCCATTTCTGTAATAAATTTTACTTAGGCATATTTTCTTACAAACTATTGCCAAAAGTTAGGTACTTAAAATTGAAATGAAATGTAATTACCTGTTGAAGTCCTTAACAATAATTAAATACTCATACAATATACCCACCCTCTTCAGCTTACAATGGTATGAAAACAATGAAAATAAAATCGCAAATTCCTCAGTCCGAATTTGACGAATGGAAAGCAGACATCACGTGTTCCTTTTATGTTTGAAAGCCTTGATACAGATTGTAAGATGTTTATCCCAAGAGCTTAGTATAAATTGAGCTCAGCTGGACAGGAAGGCACGGATAGACCGTGCAGGCGACAGGGGGTTGCGGGGCCGTGCGGGGCACGCCGGCTGGTGCGGGGCGCGGCGGCGCATCATCCAGCGACGCGCGGCCAGTGCTCGCCTAGCCCACATCCCGCGCGCATGTCCTCAACGACAAACCCTCCACCAAAATTTCCTCACAGAACGTGACTCCGTTACATAATATACCCAAAAGGGCACATTAAATTCTAGTGTTAAGGCTTTTTAACTGTGATCGATACATTTTTGCACGTTTTACACGCGTAGTTAGGTTAGTGTTACGTAAGTTGCCACCGTCCATGAAGCTTCGCTTGCCACCGCTTATTGTGATATTCGGTTGTGATATATTCGTTTTAGGCTAGCTTATGCTCGTAGTGTCACAAGTAAATATTTTTTATAACTCGTACTGTTAAGTTGCGTCGTGTAACGGAGTCATCGACGTCTAAGCCGCCGTTTTGACGTACTTCTGTCTGGAAATTATTTCCTGTCGACTCTGTAACTTGTTGAGCGTTTTCGTCCCTGATCCTTATCCCTATCCCTGTGTATCCTAATCGTATGGTGAGCACTGGGTGGGTGTTCGTAACGTGCGAGCGGTCGGTGTACGCACCGGACTTGTTGATCGCGGGGTGATAATGCGCGCGTAGCGCTCCCGAGAGTGGCTCGTCACGGATTCGCGCGGCTGGTGGCGGCGCGCCACGCCATCTGGCGGCTCCGGCGGTCTGGCTCGCAGCCGGCGCAAGACAACAATGACCATGAACAGACCAACCATCTGTACGTTTCTTCCTCTATCTGCAACGCTCATTGTCTGTCTTGCAAGCTTTTGTTACATCATGACTTTCCATCAACCAACATTGCCTTTACTGTGTTTTAATTTATCATTCCATGAGTTTTCCACCTCTTAATGACTGTAAACTGATGCTCCACTGTGAAGAGTTGCAAGTTTTCTAAGATCAAAGCGCTTCACGTTTCAAAGTGTGCTAAAATAAGCAAAGTGGTAGTGCAAAGAGCTCATTTAAATGCACTTCCGAGGTTACTCTTTCACATTTAGTTTGTTTTGGCTCGCCTGCCAGCTGTTCACCTGCTTTACTTTTTCAGTTTTCACATTTCCCATTTCACTACAGAATTACGGTCGCAGCCTGCCCTTTCATCGTCGACCATTATGCAAATGCCTATCGTAATAAATGTGTATCCCACAAATGTTGTTTTATTTTGCCATTCGATGTGTGCTACCTCAAGCGTGGGTGAACGAATGCTTGTAGTTAAATGTTTAGAAAGGTGCAGTCGATGTTTAGTTGAAGTATTTAGTCGCACATTGATCGACACACATACAGTATATCACACAGTTCATCACATTAGCTCATGCCCTAGTCAGCTAGGTTACATAATGGCGCCCAACGTGGTACTATTCTATTGAACTAATAAATTACCTTAATGCAGACGGATGTGTAGCCATGACGTCACAATACTATTTATAAATATAATAATAACATAGATGCCGTTTATTTTTATAAAATTGTATAGGTACAATGGATTCTACATTATATTGGAATGTATATTTTGATGATTCGACAAAAAATATTTGCTTAGTAACTTTTAATAGTAATTTTGTATTTTTTCCAAAATTACATTATAGCGTAATGTGTAATAAATTGATATTTATTAAAATCGTTGATATTAAGTAGGTACACAACATTATTTATGTTGGAGCTATTGAATTTCTTTCAATTAAAGTTTCCTTTTGTTGTGTTTATTTTGAACTATTAGGTGGGATTTGCAGACAAAGTGAGAGAAATACTTCATAATCATATATAAGCCGATATCGCCCAAAATGGCGGTTAAAACATTTTGCCTTTCCAGCGTCGATATGATTTAGAAACAGGAAGATGTTTTAAACTTGATTGGATTTGTGAACGTAGCATACTCTATTTATACTAAACTTCTTTTGATTATACCTATGATTTCAAACAATAATATAAACCCAGATCATTAAAACTAACCGATAATATGTTCCATCAGTGCATTCCTTTGAGCAAAGCATTAAAACAGAATTCAATCTAACGGCTTTCCTATGAATTGATAAACTTCAATCATACTTGTTACTAAAAAAACAAACAAATTTCACGCAAAATTCTTTCGGATTTTAAAGTTACTAGAGCACTAAGCCAAATAGCACTATGTAGGTTAACACACAATGCAAGCCGGTAGTGCTTCCAAGATTTCTAGCCAAAAGAGAATAATGAAGCCAGACCGATTTAGTCCTCGGCCTGGCCTTGACCAGAACTTCCAAACGCCGGATTACGATCGCGCCAGACTCGCATGAGTTGCAAAACTCGAGTTTAGATCGATCGAATTCGTGTTTCAATAAACGACCCAAGATTTTGTATGAAGTAGATTTATATTTGTGAGTCTAAAGCCATTTATGAATGTTCGTATTATGTTAATTTATCACTTTGGTCTTTATACACTGTTATTTTTGGCATAAATGAATCAATACGTCCAAAGAAATTGTCAAGTCATGAAGGAATTCATTGAAATAAAACTACTTTCTAACGGATTCTATCGATATATTTGTTGTTGTTTACTTTTAACCCGAAGTTTCGATTACTTTTCAGCTATTTTTGGCATTAATGAATCAATACGTCGAAAGAAAAGTCATGAAGAAATTCAATTTCTATCGCGATATATTTGTCCACTATACCCAAACTTCAAGAAAGTAATCACTTAGAGCGCGATAATAGATTCCTCCTATAGTTCTACCTCTTTGCACTCCCGGGATAATAAATATGATGGTTTCATTTCGGTATTTTAGTGGTTATGAATTATTTATTGCACTTTGAATATATTTATAACAGATTATTATACAGAATAATCCTTACACGTTTTAGAGATCTATACTAAACTTACATTGAATAAATTTGAATATATAGAACTAGTTTGGTTCTAAATTTGGGAATATCAAACTTAGGCAGTTACTTTTTGCATACTTATATCACTTAATACACTGTATACTAAATACCCTTTTTCCCCAAGAAAGTTAAGTAATAATAAATATAAAAAGAAATTTTATAAGTATATGACATAACAAAGTGTAATATGTCGTAAAAAGTTATTATTACTACTTGGAACCAGTTAGGTAGCATCAGAATCGTAAACTTATTTATTATTTCTCACTTTACTATTATAGTAGTGTGTCATAACATAATCCATTCATAATATTGTTGAACATAAGTCGTTTGTAGTCTCAGTAAAATGTTTTACACATTCCAGACCACGATCACTTGTTTGAGGCATTCGTTAAAATATTCAGGCGATGGCACTCGAAGTTGGGTGCTAAATACGAAGGCCGGCGTTTTCATAGCCAAATTATCTGTTATTGGTACTCATTTATTTAATTGAATAGTATTTGGGTCACTTTTCTTCCTGGTTCTTCCTGGAGGATAGATAGTGTCGTAAGGCATAAGTACGTTTCGGTTTATCATCATCATCTTAGCGCTGTCCCCGGTTGCTATCATGACTTTCAACTCAAAGCCGGATCCGCTTACTCCTTTTCCTGCTTACAGTTTGACTTATACGACTTATAAGGAGCGACTGCCATCTAACCTTTTAACTCCGAAAGGAAAGCCTGCTCCAGAGTCTTATCCATCAATCAGCACGTTCGTGTACCAGCCTACAGATGGAGTTGAGTTGGTTTAAGGTCGGTTGGGCAACACTTAAGTTATTATGCATTCGAATATCGTGGATTTATCGCAATAATTTTTATATAAATGGTTTTCAATGTAAAAACAGTTTCCAAACATGTTATTCTGATCGATTAAGAGAGAGAAATCGACCTCGGGTGGGACTCGAACCCACAATCTTTCCCTTACAGGGGAAATGCTCTGACCACTACCGAGACCCGCATGAAGTCAATCCAAATTCTTCTATACATCCGTATTTGGGGTGATTTCATTCAAATGTTATTCTGGTCAGGCACTTTTGTCTCTAACTGTACTTTGTGAGGGTGTTAACCATTTAATGTCAAATAGCACTTAATACATTTCCTTTGAGTAAACAATACAACTGGGAAACGTGAGTGTTTGATACCGATAGCTTATTATTGATTTATGTGGAGTTCAAAGAACTTTAAAGAGCTCGCCCATTTCTCCGAGCAAGTGAAGGAAAAAGCTATTTATCTTATCGGACTGTAATTATCGAGATATTTACGGTTACTTAAAGAATCAACCTTTTTTTGTGACGTATAGGTCAACGGTTTCATGCTAACTGAATAATTGTTCGGTTCATGTTAAAATACGTAAAAAAATTATCAGTATTTAGGATCATTTCACTTATTGAAATGAAAGCTTTTTAGACGCGTTGGCCATTTAATGTAGAAAAGTTTTTGAGATGGGCAAAAAACCGTTGTACTCGCGACAGATTGTGACAATTCACCGATTGTGACAATTCATCGATTGTGACAATTCACCGCTTGTGACAATTCACCGATTGTGATAATTTACATGTGACAGTGACTCTTTGTACTTACATACCAATACAGAAACTATTATATCTGTTATTGGCCAGTTTTTAACTCGTGTCTGCTCTGCCACTGTTTTTTTTTCTTTTTTTTTTTCATTCTTTTATTCTTTGATTTTCGCAAACTTCGTTCACAGAGATCATTATCTCACCATTGTCTTTAAATTTGTCGGCCCTGAGTTACCATAATGATTTTCAAATGAATTCAACACCAATTCCCCAAGGGTAGGTACGTACTAAGATATTGCCAAGGTAACACATGGTAGCACCAAGGCTACGAATAACGATACAATGGGGGACTTCAATGCCAAAATGAAATTATAAGAATACGGCAAAACACATAATGGAGACAATAGAAAAGCCTAAAATAACTATAGCTCTTCCAATCATTTCTTTAATCCAGAAGAAACCCTAAACTGTTATAGGATTTAACAAAACCGTAATGTTATGACGAGGAGCGAGACAGGTTACCTCAATACGGACAAGAAGCTGATGCTTAACGTTAGACGTTTCTGTGATGAAGAAGTTCAATACCAAAACCGATAAAAGACTGATTTGAGGCACTAAGTGCCCACTTTAAGACTAGAAAAATAATACTGATGTAACTTCTGGATTCTGGATTTGGTTTAAAAAGTTGCAACTAGAACTTATATGTCATTTCGTTATCCAAAAAAAAGCTACTGGTAATGATGAAAAGAGAATATGTTAATCAGAAATCGTTAACATAGAATTCAGACATTCTTCTGGGATTCTTGTAATTTTTAATAATTAAACACATACTGATGACATATTTGTACTTTGCCACGATCTTTATTATAGAACCTAACCAGTTTCGCCTTACGGCACCCTCAAAGGTTTACATTGATAGGAAAACTACAAGTGTGTTATCAATTAATGTGTAACAACAAGTACAACCAAGTGCCATCAATCAACAGTGTAAATAATATAACAGTAAAAGTCTGTGAAAATATTTAGATGGCAAACGGTTGAACGGATCTTACTGAAACGAGCCACAACACAATAGATAATACACTGTAATAAAACATAGGTTATCTTCTATCCCTGAATTAGGTTTCCAAGGATTACAGAAACGTGATCAAAATTTCATGCAGATGTACATAGTTATGACCGACTACAGTTGAAAATATTTAAAAGATACGATTTGACGTTTAATAGTCTAGGGATGGAGCTTCTTAAATCAATTGTCAGAATAATCGATTCAAGTAACAAAAGATTAATCGCATAGCTGCCAAAATGTAACTTTTGTAACATTGTAAATAAATAAAACTATTCATCATAACCGCGCAATATAATAATTATCCGACAAGATTTCCATACCATAAAACAACGTTACATTTTCCCTGTTAAGTAACTTTTTAAGCTATCTTGTTTACATTTACACTAGACTATCTGGCCCTGGCAACACTGATTAATCATGTGTAATATATCTAGTATTGATATTTGGATTAGTACCTATATGTGTTAGGCTTAATGAAAACATTGCAATAATATGCGATTGCAGCAATCGCGGCTGATTTCCTGGTACTTTTTGAAGAGTTCCTTGGTCTAATCTCGGAAACCCATCATCAGATCTTTACAAAATTTAAATGGGACCATTTCGAAATAATCTACTTATGAACAAAAAAAGAATTTTCAAAATCCGTCTAGAATTGGCTTCACAATCGCATAACAAACATACAAAAAAAATAGATAAATAGGTTAAAAATAATAGATAAATAGGTATTTGTAGTTATTCGGTCCCACGTAGTAGGGGGTGAGCCTATTGCCATATTCCTGGCACTATTGTTGACTCGAGGTATGCATCTGAGGCTAAGTTGTGGCTGTACCTATATAACTGTCTGGTGATAAACAGCCCTATCCCTTAGTCGCCTGGTACGACACCGCATAGGAAGAGATGGGGAGGCCCAAGTTCTACTCTGCCGAGAACCACGCGGCTCCTACGGGAAACCTAAAAACCTAAAAATTATAGCTTTGGCAAGCTTTGGCCTCAGATGCAATTACGAAAATACGTCTCCATGCGCATGATGATGCTGGTAGGCAAAATAATCTAAGAGGTGCATTTTTACAATCAATTTAATATTTATCTAGTATTGATATTAGGTTCAGGATATATAATGTTAATAAAGCAGGGTAAATGAAAATACGAAATGGGTATTTATAATTTTTATATATTCACTGTCTGAGCTACTTTCGATTTCAGTATCAGAAAAAAAATAAAAAAAATTCGTTGTCTCTAGTATGCGATACGATAAAAGAAAAATCTAAGCAATATTTTCATTTGTATTACTTAGAAGAAACATAAGAGAGTAAAAAGAAATACATAATATTACAAAAGTTACATTCTGGCAACGCCGACCATAAACGTAACGAGTTGACATAAACTCCATACGATTAAAATGTAACAACCATAGAGAACACAGCCACAACACTCAAATGAAAAAATAAGAACGATATGACGTAGCTGTCACACGAGATTTCGAAAAATGAAGAATCACGTCTTATTTTAAATTATTTGTAGCAATTCTTAAAATATTTGTAGTAATTTAAAGTGAAATATGTCACACCATATTTTTTATACTTACTATTATAAGTTATTACGTATTTAGAAATGGTTTAACTTAATTTATAACAGTTTCATGTATCCTTTCAATAGTGCCTAGTTACCTACCATGAATCCAGACATCTGTCAAATCGTATCTCTTAAATATTTTGAAGTGTAATGACTAATAATACTAATATACAATACAATATCTTATACTAATGACTACTTTCAGTCAACAAAAGACCAATATTACATAATATGTAATGGCACAGTAGGCAAGTAAGTTCTTTCATAAAGCCTTTTAGGCGGAGGCGACGACGTTCGTAGGCCCTGCGTGGGAGGCGGTCGGGCGGATGCAATTCATAAGCGACCCACGTACAGACGCCCACAGCCTTCGAAGTCTGAAGTCTGTGGCATCTAGTTACGACGATAATATATTTCTACTTTCAAGCAATTTATTACAGCTGAATGGTTCTCTTTTGCACGTATTTTGGTATCGATGTGAAGTTATTTCGATAAGTAAATGTAAATTACTATTATAAATAATTTAGTATTCTTTGAAAGGAACTCATTGGCGGTGTGGAACCGATCGCTGTGCGTGTTTTACCGCCTGTATGATGTTGTATGTCCAGATGAATTGTTCGACATGATGCCCACGGCTACTTGAAACGGTACGCACACTCGGGTATAAAAAGAACTTCGACTCTGGAATGAACTTCCTGCCGTGGTTTTGCCAAGCGTACATGGTTCTTCAAGAAGGACATTAGATGGTTTTTATGGGGTCGGCAGCACGAGTATGACACCTCTGGTGTTACATTGCATACGTCCATATGATAGGCCACGGTAACCACTTTCCATCAGGTAGTGCGTGTACTTGTCTGCCACCTAAGTGGTATAAAAAAAAGGAATTAAAGTTTATAAAGGAGGAAAGTTTAGTTATATACAATTTGTATCTATCAGACAATTTTTTACATTTGTGAGCCTACCAAATAGTTCAACCGACCTAACTAAATCCACACAGCCAACAGCATTCTTTCAAAAGTATTTCATCGTAGTCCCGAAGAGCCTTCGTATCGGTCCGTTATCGATCAGAGCTACCGGGTTGGCAGACATAGTCTAGAGCATACCAAATTTGATGCAGGTATGTGAAAGAATTCCAGACGGTAAAATTACCCACCCCGCCTTGGGAGATTTTTGTAAAAACTTTCTTCCTCACTACTCCGGAAAGTAACCTTTTTGTGAATTACATTTTGGCTGGATTTAGGTAGGTATTATGTGATTGAAAATTCCTACATTATGACAGACTATAACTATTAACTATGCAAGTATAAATAAATTAAATTGTAGAATTTATAAAATAATTTTCCTTTGAAATAATGATAGTCAACAACTTATATTTACTTACATAATTTGGTAGGTTCTGCATCCAAGTGCCAAATTCAGTTGTATCCCATCCCAAGCTATGAGGCTCGTGGTCGAATTGGCTTCACAATCGCGTAACAAACATACAAAAAAAATTGGGTACGAATTGAGAACCTCCTTTTTTGAAGTCGGTTAAAAAATATAATACAATTTGCTATATTAAAATGTATTCGTATGTATTCTTGTTTGTTAATTCCCAGTCGCATCCAAAGCTTTCAGCTCGGAGTCTGGGGTCCGCTTTTACCAGTCTTAACCACGGATTTGGCTAGACCTCGATATTTTCCGTGAAACGATTGTCATCTGACCTCCACAACCCAATTAGGCGATATCGAAGCTTTGCAGTTAGACCGTTGTTTCTGGATTTTTGAGGGCTCCAACAACCCCGTAACGACTGCCATAGATGTTCTCATGGCAACCGGGACCGACGGCTTAACGTGCTCTCCGAGGCACGACCAGACCAATGCAAATACTCATATTTAATTCACACAAATATTTGCACTGAGCGGGGATCGAACCCGCGCCTCCTGCGTAGCGGCCGCGTTCACTACCGCTACGCCACGGAGGCTGTTAAAATGAATTGAAAGAAAAGAAGCATATGAAACCGGTGGGATTGCACGAAGGATGACAGTGGAGGAAGCTCGTTAAGTATCTAAAGATAGAAGATGGTGGGATGTTGTGCCTACCCCAGAAAGATATAGGCGTGAGTATATAGATATTCTACTCAGTCGTTGCAAATATTATTACTAAGTTAAGGTTCCATCGATCCAAGGGTCGTTTGATTTACGAGGGTCAATGATCTTGAAACATTGTGCTTGCGAATAACAGTAGTCGGTTTTCTTCGGTAATAGAACCGTAACTATGGAGAGTGATTTATTTATGTAGTAAATAGACGTTTGGATTTCGAAAGGGGTTCTATTCGAAATAGGTTAAACACTATTAGCCAGGTCAGTCTGAATCGCAGACCGCGCGGCCCGCGACGAGCGGCGGCAACTCGGGCGTCGGAGGTCGCAGAATGACCTCCGCCCCCCATGAGCGCGGGCCTGGGGGTGACGGGTGGGGTCGTCTGTCACCCTAGCAGAAGCAGGCCACGGCGGTGGCACGCATTGCGTGCCCCCCCATACCCGGGGGCGAGTTGGGGACTCCGTGGTCCCCACACCGGAAGAGGGCCATATCGAGAGATATGGCCCTGGGTCGGCCGGGGTGCGAGGGATATGGCTATGACAATCTCACCTCCGGCAACTGACGGCCCACAGAAGGCGTGCGTTTTAGTCGGTTCGAGTCCGACATAACCTCCTCCTCCGACTCCGGCGGGGGAGGTATCCGTGGGGATTTTTCGCACGATAAAAAAAAAAAAAAGCCAGGTCAGTCTTAGGATGGGTGACCATTTTTAAAACATCGAGTCCCCTGTGTCTCAGAGAGCACGTTATGTCGTCGTTCCCGGTTGCTATACGAACATTTGTGACAATCGTTCCAAGTTTCTATACAAAGGTATCATTCCGAAGCCCGCATACGACAACTGCAGACGCATGCAGCAGATACAACGTACCCATTACTTGTTAAACTCCGATGCGGATAAAGGGGACCATTGAGAAACCGCAATGAATTATGCGTATCTGCTACGTTCGTCTGCATTTGTCGTATACGGTCACCTTCGGAATCATACCTGAAATATTTTAGGGCCGATAACCGCTAGTCTCAGCCATGCGTTGACGACATGCACGTCAAATCCCATACATTCGTCATTCTATTCTATAGTACGCTGGCCAATGAATTACTACTTGTCTAGTGGGCTGTATGGAAATTCAATACCGCTAGTGGTTGGGCTAAAAGCCTCCCAACCGATTTGGGGAAAATACTCGGAGGATAATAATGAGCTGTCAGGATTCTCGATAGTTTTGTAATTTACTTTGAAGAATAAAAACGAACAACGGACTCCTTTCACATTAACCTGAACCATAAATATTAAAAGGTTTTATAGGGTGGGTAGCTCGAGTGCCACGCCACTAGTGTACAGTTGACAAAGGATATAAGTATACACCTTTTTTCATTTAAATGTGTATTAAACATAAGATAAGATAAGATAATTCTTTATTGTACACAGACAAACTACAGTACATCAGGGACAATATAAGATATTTACTTATATGTACAAATTCTTATCGCTGCAAGCGATCTCTTCCAGGCAACTTTTGGATGGACTTATTTTAAAATATGGGCAGAGGTGAATTAATACGTACGTAACAGGCATTAAGCCCATTGCCGTATTCCGGGCACTATTGTTGACTCGAGTCATACATCAGAGGCTGAGTCTGGGCTGTATATAGCTGTTATGTTAAACAGCCCTTAGGTGTATGAAAAGGTGTATTATTATATCCTTTCTCTACTGTAGATTGTATGTATACAATCTGCCAGCATGAACCCATAGGCTGCCGCTTCTGGTAACCGCTTCTCATCAAATGAGCCGTGTACTTGTCTGACATCTAAGTAGGTAGTACAAGAAATCCATATAAACAGTGTATGAAAAGAAAAGTGTATATAAAGGAAACAAACAAAATAAAATAACAGCTAATTATGTAAATAATTGTAATTTATTAATTGAGTTAATAACAGCTAATTATTAATGAGCTAGTTCGGTTAATAAACCGACAAAATATACACAAAACACTACAATTAGTTAAATATTATTAAGGTATTAAAGCGTAATCACAAAATACATGTGCATACGTAAACAATATTGTCTTGTTACGTATAACAACACAATCCCCTTATTTGATATTTGTGTTATTCCTCGGACATCAGCCTGAACAAATAGAATGTCAGATGTTTGTACCCGTTTCGCAACCAAAGAATCACAAATATCACAATGCAAATATATTTCGTTAGAAGCGTAAAGATTATCATAAATATCACAATACAAATATATCTCTTTTGAAGCGTAAAGATAATCATAAAAATATCACAATGTATCTTATTATCGCATTTATTCAGCATCTATAAGCATTCAGACACAGATAAGCATACATAACAATATGTAAAGGGACTAATGCCAGTAAGCCTAGACGACGGAATTGAAAAATGATTTGGCTACGACATCGGCGCGCGTAGGCTTGTCACGTAGCGAACGTCTACGAGCTACGGAGTCCCGTAGCGGGTCTAAAAGCTATTAGACTACTGGCCCGTGTAGAAAAATGATGGGTCATTTGAACCACCAGGTGACCTTTATAGAACGATATAAGAGCATAAAATAATAAGATTCAGCACTATGCCGTCACTTGTAAGCTGTCCAACTGAGTGCAGGTGAAGAAGAGGGGGTTGTAACCCACGATTACTTCACCATGTCGCATGATTTTTGTACGGCGTTGCGGAATAATAGATTAGAAGCAGTATTGAAATATTATGAAACTGATGCCGTACAAAATCAAATGACCAAATTTACCCTGGTAATGTCGGAAAATAAAATAAAAATTCCGACTTTGTGGCTCACCATTTTTTGTACAGCACTACGCGTTTGCTTGTTATTTTTCATGGATCTATCGATGGTAAGAATGCCGTACAAAAATATATGACCAAAATGTACTCACTCTACCTGTACTTTGTACCTGTACTCACCTGCACTCAGTTGGACAGCTTACAAGTGACGGCATAGTGCTGAATCTTATTATTTTATGTTCTTATATCGTTCTATATAGGTCACCTGGTGGTTCAAATGACCCATCATTTTTGTACACGGGCCAGTAGTCTATATATTTATACATACATTGTGCTATGTTCGATTTAGATTGGAATTTGTATTATGTACCTGTTCTGTGATGGGATGACACTGGATATTTAAATGTCAGCAATGGGCGGGGTTTAATAATGGACATGATTTTCATGACTTTTATATGGCCGCAAGAATAGGAAATCGAAGTTAATTCAATCAATTCAGTCAATTAATGAGAATAAGATGAACAAAGATTTCCATTTCCAAATATAAAAGATCTTATATAAAAGTGGATAGTTCTCAGAACCTGCAGTTTACTTTCAGCAAAGCGTTTCAAAGTGTTAGTTGTTATTTAGCACTATAATAAGATAAGAACAAGAAGTAAGCTTCTTTTCCCTGAGCACGTAGAACAAAACAACAATACTACGTATTCAGAAGGAAAAGAAAATAATTTAAAGTAAAAGAACATTTCCATCGTCTAGTCTTTGTGAGTTACGCTGGGGTTGCAACACTATATGAATAAAATATCGCGTTACTTTACTTGTTACGTTCTACCAGTAATGGGTCGAAACCTAATAAAGTAGGTATACACATATACAATATGTACTAAAAACTGAAAACTAAGATAAGTCGATGAGAAAGGATATTTTACATCCTCAATCATGACTATATTTGAATGAAATTTTAAGGCGTTTAGAATATTACTTGCTAACTATATTAACATCGCTTAAGATAAGAAAAAGCGAAATCAGCTCAGGCGGGACTCGAACCCGGGATCTTTCCCTTACAAGGAACCCAAGATGGATGAATATGAAAATTTGGATAGCTTCTGGCGTGGCTCGTTAGCTCAGTCGTCAGAGCATTCCCCCTTTGTAACAGGGTAGATAAGTCAACACTAATTATTGCATATTCCAAATACGTGGCGAGAAAATAAACATATTCCCGGGTCCTTTAAGCGGGGCGTGTAAAAGCATCTAATGAGGCCGTCAATAGTGCCACCATATTGTAACATGGTACGTGTCTATAATGGTGACCCTCTTTTCTGGGACTGCCTTCAGCTTACCATTAGGCGAGGCGAAGTCGAATTGATGTGTCCTATATAAAAAATATTGTTTTATTATTATTAGACACGTATAAACTAGACGACTCTTAAATTTCGGTCACGTCGTTATCGAGAAATCGAGCTATTTTAAGACGGCGTACGGTTTAAGTCAGTTCTAGTCAGACATAACCATGGCCATATTTCCGTCGAAAACCTTCTCCGTTTTTTGAAGTCGGTTAAAATCGATCGCTGATATTTTTTTTATATTTAATGGGCCTGCGTTTGACCCCTAATAGTTTTCACTTTCTATCGCGTGCGGCCTCCATGTAATCACTAAATCAATATTAGTATTACAGAACACCATGGGCCTCGAGCCTCGAAGTAATCCCTGATTTCCTAGAAACTATAGGTTAATTTGGTTTCGCCCACGTTCATTATTCACAATGACAGCATAATAAGCTGGTTTGAAAAGGTTATACACATAATTATATCCCAGGAGGGCTGTTAAGGCAAAAACTGTTGAGGCAGAGACATAATATAAACTCACATTTTGTTAACTAAGTCTTTTGGTATCATAGTACAGAGTAGTACAGTCTATTAGTGCTTTAAAAGTAGTTAGGTAAAAAGTTTTCGAAATTAGTAACTAATTCTATAGAATTAAACTTATGATGCTATTTCGATTTTCAACTTTTTAACCTCGTAACCCTGTGTCTTTGCCGCTGGGCCTAAAAATAGTTTACTGACAGTTATCAATCGCCCCGAGGTTCCATTCGCGCAAGTCCTGGGCGTTGATTCTATTAAAACAAAACCATTGTCGTACCACAGAGACTGCAAAAAATGGCATTAAATTTTAGACTTTATGACAATAGAGTCAAAGTCCAAAATTTAATGAAAAGAGTTTCATTACACTCTCATTCGCTCTACAAAAAGCCATTTGATTTTAAAGTTTAACTGCATTACTTTAAAGGCTAAAATTAAATATAAATTTCTTGCAGTGGCATGACAGTGGTTGTGCTTTAGCAGAATCGAGGGCCTGATTCAGTGGGAACTTCGGGTTATAAAGTAGCCTTATAAAGTAGCCTTATAAAGTAGCCTATGTTATACAGTAACCAGTAACTTTAGAGTGTATATAACAAATAACCAATTCTTTCCTCAGACGTTGATTTCATAGATTTCAATATTTAAAGATTACTAACTATATTTACAAAAACAAAATTTAAAAATACTCAGGTAGCATTTTCGCTAAAAGAATCAGTTTATTTTAGTCAAACACGAGTCGATCAGAAAATGTTGATTATTTTTAACGATGACTATACGGGCGATATACAACAGAACTGAGCAAAGGCTTCAATATTATAAAGAAGATAAAAATGATATTAATAACAGTACAAAGTACCTACATTTTTAACAAGACGTACCTACCTGAAAATAATCCCTATAGTATATAATATAATGTACTACCTACACGAATTATTTTTCATTTTACAATGAAAGCAAATACACCACTCAGATTTCACTCTATACGTACATTGTACACCCCAAAGGTACACGGGTACCCTACTTCGTGTAACCTTGTCCTATACTATATTGCAGTTATCATGTTCTGTTATAAAGGAGTTCTTAGAAATTTTGTCATAAGGGTTTTTACGGCAGACCTTGCCGTTTTCTCGGCCTCTTAAGTAAAATTCTTTTCATATTTTGTATAGGGATAATGTACGCAAAACAGATGTTTGGTTTTTTATTTCAATTGAAAATTCCTGATGATTTACAATAGAATAACGTGTTGTAATCTTCTATATAATTTTTGCTACTTTTATTGTAACTACAGAAAGACACCGTAATCGATGTAAATAGACATTTATTATTCAGGGAAACAGATATATGCACTAATCGGGATATGAACCTGTGATTGGAGTTGCAGTTTCGCATCCCGATAGTCAAACGTTCAACAGCTAGGAATCGATATAATTCAATTAAATAGTAACTTCCCTTTAAGATCTTTGGGGGCCAAATTCCACCTTATCTACAAGCCACCTGCTGATTAACGGACAAGAAACTGAGACAGGCTTTCCTCTCTGAGTTGGGAGGCTAGACGCTAGTCGCTTTCATAAAAACCCTATAAGCCAAACCAAAAGCAGGGTCCGGGATCCGGGTCCGGGTCCGGGATGAAATCCCCGGATATAAACCGAACCTCGAGCCTTAACCGAGAAGAATGTTATAATGAATTTCTACGTAGTGATGTAATTAAGGACTGGATTCGAAAGGCGAAGGATCGGGAGAAATGGTGCACATTAGAAGAGGCTTATATTCAGCGGTGCAGAGCGGTTGATTGAAATAATTAAGGATATTATACTGTGTAAAGTTCACGCGAATCTCACTCATTGAAATAAAACTACTTTTTAACGGATTCTATCGCGATATATTTGTTATTATTTACATTTAGCCCGACATTTCACCTACTTTTCAGCAGTCATGGTCGCAACGTCGGGCTAAAATTAAATATTAACAAAAATAAATAAATAATAAATAAACATTGTAGGACATTCTACACAACGCTATCTAGACCCAAAGTAACCATAGCTTAACTAGTTTGTGTTGTGGGTTCTAGAATGCGGATAAACATACTTAGATACATTTTTTTTTTGTAAGTACATACATATTATACATAGAAAACACCCAGACCAATGCAAATATACATATTCATGCATACAAATATTTGCACTGAGCGGGGATCGAACCCCCCGCCTCCTGCGTAGCAGCCGCGTTCACCACCGCTACGCCACAGAGGCAGTCAAAAAAAAAAAAAAAATATTGCGCTAGAATCCGTTAAAAACTAGTTTTATTTCAATAATTAAGGACAGTTAAAATTCAATTTTCCTCTTTTTGAACGATTATACGTGTTCAATTGCAATATGATGTCATTCACAGTTTTCCACGAAATCGTACAACAGACGACATTCACTATAATGAAATTGCTATCATTCCATGACCTACTAACATAAATAGAGTTACTTCAAGAGCTTTTCAAGTAATGACACAATGACACAAGTGATATAATTGCTGACCTTATATGACCTTTAGTACCTATCTCGGGTATATGAAGCCCTACCAAGATCAATCTCAATACTGATTGATGAACGAGGCTCGAGGTTTGGTACATTAGACAGTACCTCCGGCAACTGACGGCCCACAGACGGCGTGCGTTTTAGTCGGTTCGAGTCCGACATAACCTCCTCCTCCGGCTCCGGCGGGGGAGGTATCCGTGGGGATTTTTCGCACGATAAAAAAAAGGTATATTAGACAGTTCGCTTCCATAAAGATCAAGATAAAGCTTTGTCTTCTGCGCTGACGAAAACTCACTGTTCTTACAGTCGGCTGCACGAGTGTGACTCTCCTGGTGTTGCACACGTCCATAGGCCTACAGTAACCACTATCCATCAGGTGGGTCGTGTGCTTGTCTATCACTCAAGGGGTATATAAAAAAATTGTTGTTGGAAGTTGAATTCTAGGTTCACAAGTAGGTATAAAGTCACTTTTCAACAGATTCTTTTGTGATTTATCTGAATTATATTTTAGCCGACGTCACGGCACTTCAGCAGTTCAGCACTCATGTTCGCAGGGTGTTTAAAAATGTTAGTTTTCACGTAGTTTTCAATAGCAATATTATATGTCTAATTAAAGTGCTTATAAATCAATAAGTGATAATTACTTAAACTTCACAGTATCGCTTGTATGTAAAGAATAGATAAACCAAACCTTATGTCTAACTATAGAATTTCGATATCGCCAGTGGGTTGTTTAGGTCAGATGGTAATCGCTTAGTGGAAAATATAGAAGTTCAGCAATTTCCCATTAGACAACAAAGCTGAGTTGGAAAAGGCATGACCTTATTATATCTCATTAATTCTAAAAGTGACATTTACTACACTGAGTAAACTGTGTACAAACTTGTTCTTCCGTGCCAATTTGGCTGTGTACATATTGACCTATATTAACGTATGTGTGTCAGTAAGACGAGCCTTAACCTCGAGTGTACAACATGTATTCTGACAGTTAGAGACCTTAACGTATATTGCACACACACATACATACATATACTCACGCCAGTAAATCCCAAAAGGGGTAGGCAGAAGTGTATTAACACCCACATTTCGCCAACTATGATTTTCGGGGGCGAGCCTATTGCCGGTTAGCGGGCACTTTGTATGTCTACTGTCGGATGGAGAACAGCCCTGTCGCTTTGGAAGCCTGTTGCTGTGTTGGCTCCCGGTGGATTATAATAGGGCCACCCCATCTCTTCCTGTGGGTGGCCTAAACGAATATTGAAGAACTTTAAGGCCGATTGAAGGCAGAATGAAGTTGTTGTACTCGTATCTCTCTCTATTTTTCTGTCTCTCACTTTTCGATTGAACAGTCCCCGAATTCGTTGGCCGGCGTATAGTAGAATAGAAAGAAGAATGAATGGGCCTGTCATATACGTCAAATCACATACATTTGTCATTCCATCTACATCTACACTAATATTATAAAGAGGAAAGATTTGTACCTATTTTTGTATGTTTGTATGTTTGTAATGAATAGGCTCCGGAACTACTGCACCGATTTCAATAATTCTTTCACCTATAGAAAGCTACACTATCTGGGAGTAACATAGGCTATATAACATCACGCTACTACTAAAGGGAGCGGAGCAGTGAGCATAAATGTCAATAAATCGGGCAGATTTCCATACATTAAAGTTGGACCGGAATCCGAATTCCACGCGGACGGAGCCGCGGGCAACAGCTAGTTCTACAATACGCTGGCTGACGAATTGCCACTAGTCTAATGGGTAGATTTGACGAAATTCAGCACGATACACATATACCTAGCTTCGAATTTGCGGAAAATAAATTCGATGCCTACCGTCATGAATGTTCATGAAACTGTTTGGTCGCCGAACGAGTCTGTGTATTGACCCGTCTATATTTAGCGCCGCGAAACTATGGTTCGGTGTCGGAGTGCGGGGTTTATGGCGCAATGTTTACACTATGCCGACACGCTGTCTCGTGAATTCGGGGCTTTCTGTCGTAGCTAATGAATTGTACTAATTGGTTGTACCTAGTTTGTAGTGTTTATCGCGAATGTTAATATGGTACCTGGGGTAGTTTTATTTTCTTTTTTATTTTTATTAGCGTGTACGTGAACGAGGTTCTTGCGAGTGTTTATAGGCGCTAGTTAAAGTTACCACTAGGCGCACCCCGCGATCTTATTAGTGAAATATGTAATATATAACTATAAAGTATATTACTTTTAGCTAAGTGGTTATTAAGTGCACAAATTCTTAGCTGAAAGTTGTAATAGAGGCCCTCCTAGATATAATGATTACGAAGAAAATATGATTTTCAGAGCTAAGACAACTTGCTGATGACTAGGATCTAGCGCAGGTTTTCGGTGTTGGGAGGTCAGTTATACCCACAAAACTCGTACAAACACGCATAAAAATTAGAATGCTGTCTCATAAGCAGTGATGTGGGATCTCTCGAATAAATCTTATTATTATTTCGAACGTACGAAATAATTAATTTTACGATTTTTTTAACGACGAAGTCATTATAAATATCTAGAAGAATGAATGATGTAAACTCATAAACTAATTCATCATGTCCCAAGTGAAACCCATGGTTGCCTTTGTTTCGGTTCCACGTCAACCAGTAGAAGTCATAGGTACATACATAGATATACTGACGTCTGTAAATCCCTGAAGGGGTATGCAGAGGTGTATTAATACCCACATTTCGCCAACTGTGATTTTTGGTCCTACGTAATAGAGGGCGAGCCTGTTACCGTCAAGCGGGCACTTAGTCACGAACTGTATGTTTACTGTCGGATGGAGATACCCACAGGAAGAGATGGGGTGGCTCTATTCTACTCCACCGGGAAACAACAGTCATAGGTATATTGTAGTGAAACGATTCTATCATAATATAGGATACAATTGACTCAAGTAAGTACAATTATTTACATAAATTAATTACTAGTTTAAAAACAATATCTGTACCTATACCTATATACAAAGCTGCAGGTTTAGGCGTCAAAAAATTCCTCCCCATCGACGTCAACTGGGAGGGTGGCCAGAAGGCTGGCGGCATTGCCACGTTGAATGGCAATGCCAATCCTTTGTGCAAGGAATGAACCAGCGTCACGGGTAGCGTCTATAAGCCGTTTAGAAATTTCTTTAAATAAAAGACGGGCACTTGGACCCCATGATCCCAGCGTCTCAACCCCAAACGGCTCAAATATGTAATTACCTGTTAAATTACTATATTTGCGCCGTTTAAGGGTCTCTGCCGAAGCAGCTACTCAAGACATATTTCTGTATTGTGTAAGCCAATACGAAGAAGTACTTATAATAAATGTCCCAGGCCCGCAGTCTAATTTGCCGTGTCTCGAATAAATCCTATTATTGCCTGTTCTAACTTTTTCAATTACGCTGAATCGACGATTGGGAACTTCTTGCTGATATTATAAGCGGAGGTACCTAGCTGGCGAAGATTGGCTTTTCAACTTCGTGGCATAAGTATATTAAGGTACAAAAAAGCAACCAGTTATTTCATTTGTATTTGATAGATATCGTTCTATATGCAAGGAAATTCTTATAAGGGGACCACTAAAAGAAATAAACACCCACTGAGATGTTGTTGATGAAGACTGAGCACTTACAAATTACCCAAAAAGGCAACTAAAACGTTTAGCAAAAGGACTACCGGTTTACAACGCGGCCATGTCGCCGAAAAAGATGCCGGAAAACATCTCAGTGGGTGTTTATTTCTTTTGGTGGTCCTATTATAAGAATTTCCTTGCGTGTATATTAGGTATATCCCGGATATATATTTTATATTAGGTATATCCCGAGGTATTTTAACTATAGGCCTGGCCTATAGTTAAAATACCTCGGGAAACGTATCTCGGACAAACTAAATCGCGAGACAAACGAGGCCCTGGCGTCCACAGATTGTTTTGTAATAAATCGAGAGTGAAGTCGAGCTCGTCCACCGTTGTAGCGCCCCGTGCTATCTTCAAAAGATACCCAAAAAACGTGTACTGCGCGTATAGAACACATTTCAAGTACCTACATTTCTAACACGACTACGAGCAATACAAAATACCTAATTGATATTTGACAGGCAACCAAAAAAATTTCAAAGGAGAACAATTTTGTATAAAATCATAATGTTCCCTCTTTCGGCTTATCTGGCTTTTGTCGGCTCTACACAAGTAACAATCGGATCGGAGTCAGAGTAAAAATGTCTAAGTTTTAAACGGATTACTAAAGGACTGCTTCTTCACATTGTTTTCTAAAATTTCAGTAAATGGACGGATTTTCATTGGTGAAATCACGCCAAGTATTTTAACACAGCCAGTACCATCTTACAGTACAGTTAGGAACTAAGTTTTTCAGGTGTGTTTCTATTGCGTTAGGGTGGATTTAGACCAAACGAACATAAAGCCAGAACAAGAACATTCTTTCTTAATATTTTAGTGTAAATTAAACCTTATTTTCAGCGTTAACATAAGAAAGAACCACGAACGAATGTTTTGTCACTGTTTACACAAATAGAATTTAATGTAGAACAGATAGAATGAGCATTCGCTCAACCATAATACTTGTTAAGTTAACTGTTAAGTAATAAACCGCGGTCATAATATGGTTAAAAGGGTTCGAAAGGTTTCGAAGTGTTCCACGGGTGAAGCCGGAGAGAACCAGCTAGTAGGATATTATGTTGACAGGATCACGATATTTAAACGCGCCCATAGATGACAATTTTTATTTAAACTGCAAAAAAGAAAATTGGATTTTAGAACACACGTTTCAATTTCTTTTACTGTTATTTAGGAACCATAGTGTGCGTATATACGTAGTTTAGACAAGTATATCTATGCTAATAAGGCAAAATAATTAATTTTATTCAACACGAATAACTAACTAACTAATATACTTACTGTTAGTTAGGACCTAAGTACTATGTGAATTTAAATTAAAAATCGATTGAGAAAGAGAAAAGAGAATCGACCTCGAGCGAGACTCGAACCCGCGATCTTTCCCTTACAGAGGGAATGCTCTGACCACTAAGCCGCCGAGACCGCACGAAGTCAATCCAAATTCCTCTATACTATTTCTCTCTCTTCTCTATCTCTCTCTATATCTTTTTCTAAATCGATTTGAATAGTCAGCATACTATATTATTATTATTATGCTTAAAAATTTCATTCAATTATATTAAACAATTAAAAAGAACTCTCGTTTCGTGTAAATTGGACCATCCAGCTTACTTTCAGATTAATTTACTAAAATTAAACAGGATGACATTTTTCACGACTACGTATAACTTTTACTGAAAGCAATTATTGCTAAGTGCACAAAAAGCATTAAAAAGTTCGCTGCACAAGCGCTACAGTATCATTTCAGCGAACTAGGTTTCGTTACTTCGTGTCTTTGAAGAATACTAGAGGGCGCTGTTTTTAAGTACTATAGTTTCACTATTCCCCGACAGATGGCGCTAGCAATTTTTTAATCCGAAAATATACCTACACAATTAGTTTTTCAATCCATTTTGCGTAGCATTAGCAATGAAAATAAATTACATTTACTTAGTGAGATAATAGCCGTAATTTTCAACACGGAAGGGGTGACGTAACAGCAAAGGCAGCAGCTGTTTGCGAAAGTCATTGATGTCGGCAAAGTACACCCTTATAATAGTAGGTAGGTAGGTATAGGTATAGGCAGGTATATAGGCCGACCCTGACCCTTCCACGCGAGGTCGCGTGCGCCCCGGCCTACCTGAATATCCAGGGTTAGACAGTACACCAATATCAGATGCTTTTCGAACGACAGCCTTTTAGTTTTTATAGTTTAGAGATAATATTTTGTAGAATTGGCTATATCGGTATCAAACTCCGTTCTGTTTCGTACAGACCAGTGGCAAAGGGTCCCTTTATCCCGATTCCTGCCGGCTTCTCGTTGCAGAGATGGTAAAAATGTTTTAATTTGTTAAACTAGAATTAACTAGATCGAATAAGAATTTATTCCACCTTTCTCCCTTCGCCACTGATAAGTACCTAGGTACCTATCTACAATAAAAACTTACAATCCCTACTAATATTATAAATGCGAAAGTAACTCTGTCTGTCTGTCTGTCTGTCTGTCTGTCTGTCTCACTTTTACGACTAAACCGCTGAACCGATTTTGATGAAATTTGGTATAGAGGTAGGTTAGACCTTGAGAAAGGACATAGGCTATGTTTGGTCGCGATAACCGACATCCACGCGGGCGGAGCCGCGGGCATAAGCTAGTTATTAATAAAAGTGTTACAAAGATCAAATTATAGAAAAAGTTTTCATTACTAAACATTATTTTGTTAGTTAGATATAATTTGCATAAAATGACGGAAACGTTGATGGCCAATTTTTTTTTTACTGAAACGCTTAGATACCTATGCGTGTTTCGCCGAGTCCACAGTTTGTAGAAAAAATCCAGTGAAGCACTGAGTTGAAGTTTTATCGTAATGGAAAAAAGTTAGGTACATTAATGATACAGGTACCATCGAAGAGCTGTAGGTATCGTAATGTAATTTTTTTAAATTTATTTTGATAGCCTGTGCGTCATTAAAGTTTTTATTTTTAAAGAATATTAGCAACCGAAATTACTAATATTCCCGTTAACCCCTCCAGCTAAGCTAAATTGCTTGTGTTAGGCGTGGGTTCACGTCGGTAGTGTAAAGGCCAGGATTCGAACCCGGGACCTCTCGATGCGCAATGGGTCAGGATTAGAACGAATTGGTCAATCAAAACTCGAACGTGGTTAGTTACGTACTACCTACTGCTAAGGACCCATCGATGCATAAGAAATCATTAGGTTTCTTCAGCGTCATCAGACTTGGAATTACACGTGTATTACCAGTACACGTGTTTCTTTCATCGTACAGTTCTGGGTCCTTCAAGCGGGGCGTTAAAAACACAGAACAGTTAAAGAGGACCTCTTTAACTGTTCTGTGGTTAAAAAGCATTTCATGAGGCCGTCAAGCTGATTGCCACCATCGTAATATGGTACGTGTCTATATAATGGTGACCCTCTTTGCCGAGACTTTGTCATCAGCTTACCATCAGGCGAGGTAAAACCAAATTGACGTGTCCTATATAAAAAAATATCAGCAGGATTTTTTTTTAAAGTACCTACCTTGATTCAAACATGTAAGTAAGTACTTAAAGGTGATTAAAAAATGTACTTTGTTAACTCTCATCATCATCATCATCATTTCAGCCATAGGAATTCCACTGCTGGACATAGGCCTCCCCTATAGATCTCCAATAAGACCGGTTGTTAGATATGGTAGGTATATAATAATTACCTACTTCGAAGCTGACAAAGTGGCATCTCTACATTTTCTACTTTGTCTATCTGGTCGGTACCAACGCGTACTGCCTCCGACATTTATCGCAGGAAAATGCAATGGCTCCATCGCATGCTATGATAAAACGCAACCTACTAATTTTGCAAGCAATTAATAGAACCCAAAAATAGCAAGATTCTTTTCTCATAGACTTTACTATTGACATTTGTGTTATACAGACGCCTTGGTAATCTGGTTGCAATTTAAAGTAATGTAAATAAAAGCTTAATGCTTTTATTAGCCAAAGGAAGTGGTTCCCAAACTTAGTAGGTACTCTCTCTCTCTCAGCGCTGTACCCTATACTATCAATCAATCAATTAGCCTATTGCAGTCCACTGCTGGACATACGCCTCTCAATGTGCGCCAAGTCTGCCGATCCTCCGCCTTCCACATCCAGTCCGTCCCAGCCACCCTTTTCAGGTCGTCAGTCCCTCTGGTTAGAGGCGTCCCACCTTCCGCTTTCCTTCTCGTGGTCTGCATTCTAGGACTCATCTACTCCAACGGCCATCAGTCCTTAGACAGATGTGGCCACTTCAGCTTGCTTATTCTGCGAGCTATGTCGGTAACTTTTGTTCTATATCAGATGACCTCGTAGCGAATTCTAACTTTCACCCTATACTAATAAGAGAGATATTCAGAGATTGAGAAATCAGAGAGAGATAGACAGAGAGAGAGCGAGAGAGAGAGAGAGAGAGATCAAAAAAGTGCTCGTGCCAAGTGCGCTCGTTGTTCGGTAAACGAACAGTGAGTTAAGCTACCTAGGTGTGGTTGCCATTTGGATGGGCAACCACTTAGTGGGATTTTATCTAAGCACTTCCATGCTTTAGAGCTACCTTAAAAGTCGGACCCAGCTGTCAATAGTCGTTAGGTCAAGACGAAGGTCTACATGGACTACCTAAACCAGTCTGTCAGAAGCGGCTTCTAACCACAACTCATGCTGAGAGGTCAGGCGGCAGTTACTCCCAATATAGTCAAAATACCAAGCCACGTCCTAAAAGCGAACCCTGGAAAGACCCTCCGAGGTAATGATCTAGAATGCGACCGGGACTAAAGCAATAATGATGAGGATTCAAAGATATCAAAACTACACATGATAAACATACTTGTAGTGTATAAATATAAGTAAAAATGAGTGTAAACATACATAACAAGAAACAATTATTAATTACACAACACACAGTAAGTACTCTTATTTATAGTTCTTATCTGTTAGGCATGCTATGTTGGTCCCGGTGGAGTAGAATCCCACCCCATCTTTTCTGAAGGGTGTCGTAGAAGGCGACTAAGGGATAGGGCTGTTCTCCACCCGACAGTAAACATACAGGCCATATCTAAGTGCCCGCTTGACGGAAATAGGCTCGTTCCCTATTACGTCGGACCGAAAATCATAGTTGGCGAAATGTGGGTGTTAATACACCTCTGCCTACCTCTTCGGGGATTTACAGGCGTGAATATATGTATCTGTTAAGCAAATATGGGATTTACCTTGCGAGTGGTACATCTTGGGAGGGTTAAGGTACCTTAACCCTAACGAAAACCGCAGAGTAGAAGTATCACTTACATAATTTTCCTGCTTGTGGGATAACCTACGTCACCTGGTCTTACAAAAGGATTTGCCAGGTTTGGATGACTTATTAAAATTATGCTATCTGCAGTTGTGATGTGATGAAGGCGTATTGTGCTCTCCGAGGCACTAGGTACCATACATAAGGAAGGCGGAGGATCGGAAAACGTGGCGCATATTGGGAGAGCCATATGTCCTTTTTTTTATAGTGCGAAAAATCCCCACAGATACCTCCCCCGCCGGAGCCGGAGGAGAAGGTTATGTCGGACTCGAACCGACTAAAACGCACTCCGTCTGTGGGCCGACAGTTGCCGGAGGTGAGATTGTCGTAGCCATATCCCTCGCACCCCGGCGGACCCAGGGCCATATCTCTCGATCTGGCCCTCTTCCTGTGTGGGGACCACAGAGTCCCCAACTCGCCCCTGGGTATGGGGAGGCACGCAATGCGCGGAGAGTCATATGTCCAGCAGTGGACTGCAATAAGCTAATTGATTGATTTTTTTGATGCATACAAATATTTACACTGAGCGGGCATCGAACCCGCGCCTCTTGCGTAGCATTTGCGTTCACTACCACTTCACAGAGGCTGTCAAGCTGAAAACTGTACAAATATAATTTATTTAGGTATTAACTCTATAACAGAAACACGATTACTCCGTCAACTTTTGATGGAAATGAGGCAGCAAAATTTTAATTCTCTGCTATCTAATCCTCTCGTCGCGGGTTGAACACCTTGACCCATTTATCTTTAATGAAAGTAAAGTAGGCCATTGAATATTACATTTTTGGAAACCTTAGTATAAAGCGTATTACAATACACCTGACATGAGTTAGCAAATTACCGATACAGACATTATTTGAAAGGTCTGCTCGTTTATTTTTCTTTATACGTATATATTATATCACTAACCGTCCCGGCAGACGTGGTCGTTCTGCACAGAACAGTGCACAATTGCACATAGCTATATCTATAGCAGTACCACCTACCGCGTCTAATTATGTTTTCATAACATCCAGGATCTCATTGAAATACACATTCGTCGTCGGCCGAAGGGAAAATTTCATCCCAGACAGTCTAGCCTTTTAGAAAAAGTTCACAAACTCACGTACAAAAATTATAAAGGGTAAATACTTGTGCCTATATGGGTGTATATGACTGCACCAACACCTTCTGGGCCACGCCAATCTCACCTGTAGACCAGTAGACCTACTATTTTACGGACGAGGCTCTAGTGCTGGCTTTTCCTCGAGGTTGGGGAGTCAAACGGCAGTCACTTCCATAAATGTTGATATGTCGAATCCTACTAATATGTATTATAAATGTGAAAGTTTGTGAGAATGGATGTGTGGATGTGTGGATGTTTGTTACTCTTTCACGCATAAACGGCTGGACCGATTTGATTGAAATTTGGTATGTATATAGGTTATACCCTGGATTAACATATAGGCTATATATCAGCGATGAACGGGATCAGAATTCCACGCAGGCGGAGCCGCGGGCAACAGCTATTGTTCCATAAACGAAGGAGGAGGAGTACTATGGCACACTGGGCTCCTTAGTGCAAGCCTTAGATGCAACCGGGACTGGCATTCAGATGATGGTGATACAGACGGTTATACAAAAACGATTGCATTACAATAACGTTGGTCTGGAATTTCACAATTGTTTAGGTCTTGCTCGGTTGAATTCGCGAGCAAATGCTATTAATAACAAACAGTGAGTAATTTCAACTATGAATGTTAATGATGATTGACCGGCTTGCAAAATAGCAAGTTGGTTATTATACTAGCCCATGCTAGATCTAGATTGACCAACATTTTTATGACATGGGATTTACACTTTGTAGTTATGTAACATAAGATTACATTTTTGTGTAACAACAAATTATATTATGTAGTAATTTGTTGATATGATACCTGTTTGACGCTTACTTCATGTTTGACGCCTTACCCTGTCTGTGAGTATAATATGAATGCAATATAATGCGATAAACCCAATAGTTTCATTATGTTTAGAAATTTTAATGAATGATGTAGTAATAAGGTGATAGTGGTTTCGTAATGCAACCGAGTAACTGTATTTTCATTTCTAAAATTTACTATAACATTAGCAGACCTAAGGAGTCTCCTCTCTCAACCCAACCCCAACAACAATGTTGGTAGCCAAGGTCGTTCATGGTCTCCAGGATATCCTTTCTAGGCTACACCCTAAAGGACCCAAGGGCCCAAAAAGGATTAAGTCATTTGAATCCGGAAATCAACGACCGTTAATTTTCGCAACGGTTTTCAAATACATGTATATAATGTTACTACTTACTACTAACTATTGCTAATAAATCGGCTCGAAGAAACAAGTTATTTTAATACAGTATCCTCTTTATAACACAAATACTAGATTTTGCAAAATATAAATTGACAATCAGAAACTTCATAAAACTTAATTACAAACTGCAGTCTGCAAGAATGACAAAGAACGTTCTGGTAAAGCCTTAATTAGCAATGTTCTCGAGCTTTCTAGTATCCATTTTAACTTAATTTTTGCATTGACGTCATCATTTCTGCAGTAAAGAGATTGAGACGGCATATTTAAATTTAAATAGTCTCTAGGACACATTGTCACAGCGTCATCTAGATCCAAAAAGACGGAAGGCGGATATGTGTTCCGAGAGCACCTCGACCTCGGATGCAATCAGGAAAATTAGGTACTTACATCTCAATAATCTCAAAAAACTGGATTCTAGGATGTGTATAAACTTAGGTACTAATAATAATAAATAATAAATACAATATATTCTTTTTGCAAATATACCAAACACATATAAATATAGACATACTCATATATAAAATAAATATTTAGATGGAACGGGAAACAAATCCGCAACCTCTGACGCGACAACCGAATGCTCTATCTATCGCTACACCACTGTGCTTTTCTTAGAGCTCTCTGCTCTAGTGACCAAAATTACTAGCAGTTTGTAACTCTCGCGTTCCATGATATACAATAATGTCTGATTGTTGATGATTGCTGTGAATGATGTTTACGGAAATTAAAGTTAATTCCCGTAAACATCATTTTATATTGAATGTTCCTGTTTTCCCTTTCAGCTAAGCTAAGCATTGCTTGTGTCAGTAGAGGGTTCACGTCAATAATTCGAACCCGGTATCTTACAATCTAACTTATAGCTCTTAACTCGTATTTTACATTTCTCAAGTATGTATTCATAATTATGGCAACTTGTCATTCTCGGTATAGTCAATAAAACATTATTTTTACTACATAACATAATAATATACAAGTCAATATAACACTACACGTGTGGAGACACGTCCTCTTATGACTACTTAATTACCAAAGAGATTACACGAATTGTGACATACTATAAATTAATGTACCTACCTACGTACATTTTGTATATGAAATAAAATTAAGTCGTAAATTGGATGTCTAATTCAGAGATCGCATGTCTGGTTTCATCAGTATAATGGTTTGGCTCGAGTTCCAAAACATATTTTAAGTGCAACGTTGTTATTCTGGTTTATTCTATTAATTTAGATAATTTTGAATGCAGATATTCTAGGCTAAGTTGAACGTCAGGGAGAAGACGTTCTGGATTCTAATTCAGAACACGTTTGGGAACGTCTGCATTCAAAATATCTATCTCGATACTGAAGGATGCATTAAATTTCAATTTTCGAATATTACCTATATAGAAGGCATCCTGACTTAACAGCCAGACTACGTATATAGTACCTACTATTATTTATTCTGTGGTCAGACAGCCTGTGGATTTCTGTGGTTATGTTATGTAAACGGTTTATATAGGTACACCCCCGCAAAAATTTTCCTTAACGTTCTAACCTTTTTATTAATTATTCTTGCTGCCCGTTTACAACCTTCATTAATCAATTAACCCTTCACACAATTAATCAATATAATAATTTGATTACTGTCCAAAAGTCTGTTTAATCATCTCAATCAGAAACAAATTTAACCTAGCAACTTTCCATAAATTAGGTTATCAGAACACCGGTAGCTGCAGTGATTTCCCTGAAATATGGGTAAAAGGCAGCTTTTGTACTCGTATTAAGCTTATCAGAACCTTAACCTAGATTAGCTAGTCTGTAATCTACAGGATGAATTTTTAATTCAAGGATGAGTCTTGCGCGATATTTTGTCAATTTTTTATTAATTCCGCAAAGAAAATCTGATGTTTTCCATATTCTGGATATTGCACGAATATTAATACTTATATAAATATATAAATATTCCACAACATTCTACACAACGCTTTCTAGACCCATGGTAAGCTTAATTAGCTTGTGTTATGGAATCTAGAATGCGGATATACATACTTAGATACTTTTTTTTTTTTGTAAATACATACATATCGACACCTCTGGGTTCAATTGGCGTATAAACCAAAACACGACTTTTCAGGAGAGCAAAAAAACGATTTTATTTTTAGAAAAAAAATCATAACTTTTTTATTTTAGAAGCTACATAAAAAATTCCAAGGAGAAAGATTCTTAGAATTTGGGGATGAAGAAGGCTAAATCATTCAATCATATCTATCTTCTTTGGTTTAGAAGTTAGCATGGATATACGTCTTAGAAAATACCAATTTATGGTGTATACGCCCCATGAAAATTGGATGAAAAACCAAATATGGATATAAGCTGTACTTATATCCATATTTGGTAAAATTAAGTTCACATTTACTGATGTAAAAGCACGTAACTGTAGATTTTTTTGCTGTAAAAACTATTTACTTTGCACATCAATAGAATTATAATTAATAAAAACAATCTCGATACTGTTAGAATGTGGCAGAATTACATTAATATTAGTCTTACACAGAATTGTGGTCGATAATACGAAATTAAACTACCAGAAACGAAATTAACTTAGTTTTATTAAATAAAACAGATTATTATGGCACACATTATCAGTCATGATCAGATTACCAAACTAATAAAGGCAATTATTTAAATCTGTAGCTCTTACACAGCCATCTCTCTTTCACCGCGACTTCCTCGTACAACAGATTGTCCTCAGGGTCTTTGTCTTTAATTCAGCGGCCTGCGGCACAGAGCCTGCGCCATTTTGGCCGTGGAACGCGCCAACTTATAGATAAGCTTTTGCCCCTCAGACGATTCCAACTTGTTATATAGCGGTTGCAAGTGGTCTCGTTTGGCCCTGGCTACCGCTCTCCTGGTGGCGCGTTTTGCATCTTTGTACGCGTCCCGGTCATCGAAAGATTTGGACGCTTGCCACTTTTTTAAGGAGGGCTTTCTTCACCCTGATCTCTCTCTGCACTGTGTCGTTCCACCACCAAGTGTCCCTGTCATAGATGCGTCCACCCTTAGACGTACCGAGCACCGCCCTCCCCGCCTCAAGGATAGCTGCCTGAATCCTGTCCCAGCAAACCTGTACTGGTTCGTCTACAGCATCAGCGCACTTGTCACCGATAGCTGAGACGGGACTTTGGGACTTGGCTTCACCACCACCTGATTCTGCGTTGGCCACGCTCGTCACGTTTGTCTTTGAGTTTCACGCGGAGGTCCATGACAAGGAGACGGTGTTGGCTAGTGAGACTCTCCGGGTATTACCTTGCAGTTGGCCACCCTGCTGATGCTATGCCTCCTAGTGAGTAGGAAATCGATCTGGGTAACCGTGCTCTCCGCTCTTGCAGGTGACAAGAAGTTCGGTTTTCTTTTTGAAGAACCTGTTCACGACGGCAGTTCGGTGGCCGTACACGTTTTGAGGATGTGCTCACCCTCTGGGTTACGGCTACCGTGTCCAAAACCGCCGTGGGCATGTCCAAACTCCTCACACCTGTCACCCACATGACTGTTCGTGCAGTGGTTTTACTTTAGCAGAATCGAGGGCCAGGGCCTCGATTCTGTTAAAGCAAAACCACTGTCATAACACGGACACTAATAATTTTTTGAATTTTTACTATTCAATTTGAGACTTTAAAGCAATGTAAGAATGTAAAATCTAAAATTAAATGGCCTATTGTAGAGTGAACGAAAGCGTGTAGTAAAAATATTGTCATTTAATTTTGGACTTTAATTCTATAGCAATAAAGTCTAAAATTTAATACCATTTTTTGCAATGGATATGGTTTATACATCCATGTTATTTAAATGTTTGGATTAACGACCTCAATTTTAAATTACGTTTAAGAAATATATTCATTCGTCACGGCGTAAAAACCATTTACAATCAAGGCAGATCTTACGCCCCGGGTTGGTAAAAATCTTGGTCATAACGTCTTACTAAAAATTTAAAAAAGAAAAATTCGGCTGTTACATTAACATTTTATCTTTTTTGTGGTAGGATGATCTAAATTTTTTGGGTCGTAAAAGCATTTTTTTTGCGAATTTGAACATTTTAAATATACAGATCGATAGAGAAAAAAATTCTGAACTAAACGGTGTATATAACTCATTTTGGCCAAAATGGTTTATACGCCAATTGAACCCAGAGGTGTCGATATTATACATAGAAACACCCAGACCAATGCAAATATTTATATTCATGCATACAAATATTGGCACTGAGCGGGGATCGAACCCGCGCCTCCTGCGTAGCAGCCGCGTTCACTACCGCTACGCCACAGAGGCAGTCTAGTTCTAGTTGTACCTAATCGGTTTATTTCGGTTTTAGTCATCGACCGCCCACCGCATCGCATTACCCGCGTCTTCCGGACCTTTTTTTGCTTCTCTTCTCCTAGGGTCATGCATGCATGCATGATGTTAAATAACCTAACTTTTCCAAGCACTGAGCTATACACAAAATCAAATTGCACAGGCAGTTCCAGAGTTTGGCGCGTACCAACTTCATGTTTATTATTAGTAAATATATATTAAATGATCGTTAAAAAAATTCTCGGTCGCCTGTCTGTCTACAAAAAGCAGGTGAACGACACATTCAAGGTGAACGATTATTTAAAATTCACACTGTATATTAACAAACTTGCACGTTGCTATGTTTGTGTCAAGGTCATATACAGAGTGTTTATCAAATAATTAAAAACAGAAAATGTGTTTTAACCTATTATGTTATCACTTATGCAAAAATTGTCATCTTTATGGCAGGAAAATTCTTCTGTTCTATTTTGAATTTAAATGTTGAATTTTGTTCTATTTTGTTAGATAGTTCTGACTGAAAAATTATATAAAAAGGAACCAGTTTCCTATTTGACCCTCATCATCACTGTCCTTTTAGTATGGTTTCAAATTACATCCGCCTGTTACTGTTACCTACCTGTTACCTATACATACTTACTAAAATTTTATTACAACAAATATTTTTAAAGATATTTGATTTGATTTGTGCACACGTAGGTATATAGACAATAATAAAAAAAAGTTATAAATTTGAACTCACTTTGATTGTTTTTACTTTGAACTATTATGGAAACTAAAAATAATAAAAAGTCATAGTTTCAGTGTACTTGGCAATATATTTTTTTAACAAAAACTAAGCTAAGCAGTATTTGGTAGAATGGGAGGACCTTATCATCATCCCTATTAGAATAGCGCTAAGCGAATACCGATGTTTATAGCGACCACAAACTCTTCGATTTTATGATAGCGACTATACAATACGGTATATTACACATGTGAAGTTTTCAATCCTCCTGTATATAATAAATATAACACTACTATAATAATAAATACACTATATCTCCCCACGTCAATCATATCAGTTGTTGACTAAACCTTTTAGGTTGTTTACGGTAGTGAAATAATGTGAGGAAATATTGAATTAGTTTAGATAATACTCGCAAGTATCGAATGTCACGTGTCAAGATTACCATTATGTTAATGATTATATTAATACTCGTAGCTTAGATTAATTAGAGGTCATGAAAGTAGGTGCTCATTGCACAATAACAAGATAGATACATCCCTACTAATATTATAAATGCGAAAGTAACTCTGTCTGTCTGTCTGTCTGTCTCACTTTTACGACTAAACCGCTGAACCGATTTTGATGAAATTTGGTATAGAGGTAGGTTAGACCTTGAGAAAGGACATAGGCTATGTTTGGTCGTGATAACCGACATCCACGCGGGCGGAGCCGCGGGCAAAAGCTAGTTTTCTATAAACAACTTGGTAGCTTGGGTTTTGATTCAAATAATGCGAACTGCAAATGATATTTGGCTATTTCATAAACCTTCTAGAATAAGTTTGAAGTTGAAGCAATACCCTACCGTCATACTTTAATAACCTTTCTCCTTTGTCTGAAAACCCATTCCCGGGTTTAAAAGTAGCAAATGTGTTGTTGTTGACTGTATAATTTTCCTGAACCAAATTTCAACTAAGTACCTACGTAGATTCAGCCGTTACAGCGAGATTGAATAACAAACATCCCTGGTGTGGCATACATCCATAGGCCACGGTAACCATATCCTATCAGGTGGGCCGTATGATTGTCTGCTGCCTAAGTGGTATAAAAAATCCAAACTTCTGAAGGTCTTTTTTTTTACCGTGCGAAAAATTCTCATGGATACCTCCCCTCCCCACTGGAGCCGGTGGAGAGAGACTTGAACCGACTAAAATGCACGCCTTCTGAGGGCCATCGGTTGCCGCAGGTGAGATTATCGTAAATATAATTATCCCTTGCACCCAGGCCGATATCCCTCGCACCCCGACCGAGCTTCTGAATATCTAAACTTCTTCAGAAACTTTCACATTTATAATATTAGAAGGAGTAGGAAGTAGGATAAACCACCGTGGCAGCAGTAGTAATAGTGTAATTCTATTTATTTCTTACATTAACGAAGAATAACTATATACCCTATGGTGGTGTAGCGATAAAACGTTCGTATCTAACACTAGTTTACTAAATGCTCCTTCGATATTTACCCATATTTCTCATAGTTGGTACCAACTCGAATAGGTATTCAAAGCGTGCACAAATATAAGCTCGTATATTCTCCAATCGGTGACCGACAAAGTTAGACCATTGCACGCGGTTCATGTAATTAATAACCGTGTAATATGCAAATGCACAATTGTTAGTTACTAGGTACGTTTCTGTACAGGTTAGCCTCTGAACGCAGATATTGCACCTATGATTGCAGATATTGCCCTAGTGACGCATCGATCACGCAATAATTCTATCTACTATTATAAATTTTAAAGCATTGCTACGTAAATATTCAAATCGATTAATTTCAAGTCGCCCCAAGACGGATGTATAAAGGAATTTGGATCGGCTTCGGGCGGGCCTCGGTGACTTAGTGCTTACCACTAAGTCTAGTCCACTAGTCCTCCTGTAAGGGAAAGATCGCGGGTTCGAGTCTAGTCCGAAGTCGATTCTCTTTTCTCTTTCTTAATCGATATCTACTATTCTACTCATTTAATGAAGTAAAGCAACTTAACTAGGATTTAAAATCATGGCAAAATATGGGTGATATGATAATACACCTCTACCTACCCCTTCGGGGATTTACAGGCGTGAGTATATGTATAATTATGTTAAAGTAGGTAATTAGTATACCGATAGTTCGTATGCTTACCGGTACTAGGCTCCCATTGTCGCCCCAAGACGATTGTATAGGAGAATTTCAAAATTCCTGTAGCTCGGCCAGTATATCAGGCGGGTGGAGCTACGGGCAACAGCTAGTCATTCATAAAATACATAAAATATACTTATTACATACATAAACACTCATGCCACTTCAAGAGTCCGCTGGAAATCATTTAATAAACAGATGTAACAATAGAATCCTCATTAAGATGAGCACTCTTATGAAGTACCTAGGGAACCTAGATATAATTAAGAAACCTGGATTCTAATCAGGTAACCAGGTCTTTAATAATGCAAAAGGTGAACTTCAATTCTACAATTTCGGTTCAAATAGCTTTATTAAAATGACTAAACGAGAACATTTTAGACGAAATGTCTGCTTTAATAGCTGTCTATCTTGTTGTCAGTTTGTCACTGAAATCTCGTAAATTCAGATTCTCATAAATTCTAATTCTCTTAATTTAAATTTCGTAACTCTCGTAGATTCAGCAGGTCTAGTCTCTCATTTAGTACACGTGTAAATCGCAAACTATGAAACCGCAGAGACAATCCAACTTAGTTATCTCTGATCAATGAATGGTCTATCAAATTAAGTTTAGTTCGGTAAGCTAACTTTGACACAGCCTATTCAGTAACTTACAAATGCGGTCAACATAGACTTATTTCGCTTAAACTTTAGTTTAACCGCATCGGTATTAATTGTACGAAAATACATTCAATGAGTGAGAGAATTCTAGTACGTTGTTCGTGGCTGCCTTCGATGGCTTCGATCTTAGAGTCCGGGGTCCGGAGTCCGGGGAACTTCTACTCTAGGAAAGCTTAAATAACTACCAATGTCGCTGAACATAAAAACATTCAACAAAATAAAACTACTTTGAAATAAAACGGATTTTAACGGATTCTATTGCGATTTAGGTATTTAGTATACACTGCGCCCAACGTTTCGTTTTTATTCGTTTTCAACAGCATGGTGACTCTGTTAAGTCAGTCCGTATCCAATAATACTCAATAAATCGTGATAGAATCCAATACAAATTGTTTTATTTCAAATATTCGCGTAAATTTCCAATAAAACCACCTTTTTAAAGTGTTTATAAAATAGGCCGAACATATGCAATAAATAATCTTATTGTTTCATTACCTCATTAATGCATACATAATTACATCGAAACAAAGGATTATTAGCCGGTATTTGTATTAATCCATCTGTTTTGACAAAAGCGGTACAGCTAAACGAGGTTATAATGTATTTTCGCAGCAACTGGGTGACATTTTCCCAAGCGCGGTCCGTGACAGAAAGTTACTGCCGCCACTAATTGAGACAGAGTGACTTACTGAGTGTTTCCAACTCCCACAGCTGTAGAACAATCTATATGTGTTTGTATATACTACATATGTACATCGGTTTGAGTCACAGCAAATGTACTATACAGTTGCGGGTTGTTGCTATATATTTGTAATAATTTAACGTGTTCACCAAGTGACGGGATCAAGGCTCCAATTTAAAATGTATTACATTAAAGTGTTTGCACTAGATACTTAGGTTAAATTGTTTACTATCGAACCCTAAACAAGGCATTTATTAGTATGTACCTATAAAGGGAAAGGAAATATTACAAGACGTCTCTGGATCTGCCAATTAGATTCTCGGCCTTTTTATTCTTCTGCAATTAGATAATTACTCTCAAAAACTAAAATCAAGAACCGGCGAAGAACGACATAGATATAAAGCTAAATCTTAACTTTTAGACACAAGCTAAATCATAACTTAACAACAAAATATTCAACCATATAGTTACTACTTTCTGGTTGCCCATATCGAAGTCAAGACTCCAAGGCTAAGCACTTACTGCAACAATAAATCGTTGCAAAAAAGAAAGCGCAGTCCAGAAATACACTTAAATTAAATCCACGAACTGCAAAAATATATCGTTCGCAATCACTGTAATTATATATTATCGTTTGCGATATTATTTCGCAATCCAAAAATTGCAACAAATAACGCAGTGCACACTTCACCTAACATTCAAGAGTTATCGGTCCATCTATCTACAGTCTATCGATTATATAGATTGGTGATCCTTGAACCGCGGCAATGGCAGCTTTGATCCACCTTCCGCCTTCCTGATAATGGTAATTAGCAATTATATAGTTAGTTGCAATGATTACGCAGAAGATAATATATTTTCTGTCTGCCTATTAATTTACAGCAACTTTTTGTGGCATTGACTTTGGTAGCCGCTTACCTTGACAGCTATGTGTAAATACTAGCTCATGCTCGTCGGGTGTCATAAAAAGTGACTTGGGATAGGGTTGTTTTCCATCCGACAATAAGCATACAGCCCATGACAAAGTGCCCGCTAGACGGCAATAGGCTCGCCCCCTATTACGTGGGACTGAAAATCATAGTTGACGAAATTTGGGTGTTAATATGCACCTCTGCCTACCCCTTCGAAGATTCCCCAATGGGATATTTATGTATGTATGTAGCTCATGCTCGTAGCTTATCCTAGATAAAATACGGGTATCAGACTCACACCTACAGGGACTGCCATCATTGCCATCATCCCAGTGTTAATCCTACGCTTTCTGCTCGTGATCTGCCCCCAAGTGGCAATTTGTTGACCAGCGTATTATGGAATCATTTAAATATCAATGTATATCATTTGACGTATATGACAGTTGTCAAGTATGTCATAAATGTCAAAAATCTCATACAGTCACAATTCTATTCTGCAATACGCCGGCCAACGAATTGCTACTTGTCTAGGGGGGCAGATCGCGGTAAGAAAGCGTAGGATTAAAGCGCTATTTAGACGGTAGAGTTTCTGGCAATTTGATGATCGAGGCAGGCAGCTTCACCTAGTAGAGGTCTCGAGACGTCACGTGCACTTACAAACTGCGTCCATCAAGATAACTCAAAAGGAAGGGCAAGTAATAGCCGCTGAAGGCAGACCACGTCATTGCGTCGCCACGGGGGTATATCCGCATGTAATCATTGCATCACTACTGTAAATGGGAGTATTGAATTGCCCCTCACTGGACAAATTTTTACAGAGGAAAACAGCTAGCTTACTACCTACTAGGGAAAGTAGAATTGAAGTCGTGAAGATGTAATTGGGTATTTGACTGTCTAGTCAAATTAGTTACTTTTTACTAAGTGTCAAAACGGTAAGTTTTATGAGAGTTTGTATGAAATAAACAGTTGTGACGTCATAATATTTAATTATCAAGTAATTTACTTTTCGATAAAATAAGAACAGACGCAACTTTTACCGCTGTTTTACCATTTTCAATTTAATAAGTTCAGATAAATAATTTATTTTAACTACAGGAAAATATCAAATTGCACTACTTAGAGAAAATAAAAACTGACTGAAATAAAATCACTTTTTAACGGATTCCATCGCGATTTATTTGTAACTTTTACCCGAAGTTTCCCCGACAACGTTAGCCCGGGGATTTCAATGAGTGATATTCGCGTTCGCGTGTTCTGTGAGTTCGCGTAAACTTCAGAAAGTGTCAAATTGAAACTATATAGCACGAATTCCTGTTATTCAACGAAATTTTCGAAATTCGAAAATATTATGACATGTATTACAGGCACCACAATTTACAGTGAAGCTCGGTGATGCTAGTGCTATCATAAATTGTTAACTCCTGTCCCGAAACCTTTCCCTCTATTTTTATTTACAAGTAAAATATAGTACCTACAGAACATATTTCAAAAGTTAAACGTATTTCTACAATTAATACATACTAAAGTTTGGTACTTGGAGTACCACCCCAAACACATCCGCCCTTGAAACTTTTAGATTGATGTGTCTACATCGGTTTTATAGCCTTGTACCAAAAGCCTCGCGTTTAACAGACTACCTTACAGGCAGACAAATATGACGTCAATCGGCCAATGGCTTCAAAAGACCACTCTAGTACTGAAGTTTCAAAGTGCTCACTACTATTTTATTGGTAACTAGGCAAATACTTACTGAAACTTAACCACAAAAGTTGACAAGAACGAACCTTATAAAATGTTAACTTTACCTCTTTTGGGTTCATAATGCTTTTAGAATCAGACCCTCAATTCTGCTACAGCAAAAACATTGTCATACTACAGACACTGCAAAAAATGGTATTATATTTTATACTTAATTGCTATAAACTTACAGTCCAAAATTAAATGAAAAGAGTTTTTCATTTACTCTACAAAAACCATTTAACTTGTGGACTTCAAATCCATTACTTTAAAGTCTAAAATTAAAGGGCATTTTATTGCAGTATCTGTGGTATCACAGTAGTTTTGCTTTAGCAATATCGAGCAGGGGTTGGAATTATACCCACCACCAACCCCACCAAGGTCTTTTGGACCCAAGGAAATCGCCATACACCTGCTGATTAACGAACGAGGTTCTGAGGGTCAGACGGTAGCGTAACCTTTATGGGAATAAAGGTTGGCTATGCTACACTTCGGTAACGTGTTCCAAATTCAAAATTCAATCCCGCCAATGCCTAGAAACTGTGACACAATGTTCTGAACAGCTTTTCTGATATACATCAAAGTATTTGACAATAACTTATTCATGAAACTTCAATTGTATCACATTGTTACTCTGTACAAACATTACAGGATAAAAGATGTTCCTCGTACACAGTACAAATAAGAATTGTCTCAAAACGATTTGAGTTCATTGTGAAGCTATGTAGGTTACCGACGATCGTCAAGCTCGAGCGTGTCAAGAACACGGCTTGAGATTTCTTTGAACACTCTAATATCAAGTGACACCAAAATGGTTTTTGCTACAAAATGACAGAGAGCTCAGCGGCGTTCGGGCACTTGGTGTAATGTGCTTACTGAAGACCGCTTCGAGATACGAGTATGTATCCGAAGGTTTTATCCTCTAGTACTTGTATTGAGGACTGATACACTGCGAAGGGACCTATGGACATCAGAGAGTATATCTGTACCTGAAAACTTTAAAATATAGGTTTATTGTGAAATACGAACATCTATGGCACAATACCTTGCTTCTGTAAATTTTTTTGAACAATATTTTTTATAATGGGAATGTCAATATTATTCGCCTCGCCTGGTGATAAGCTTAAGATAAACTTTCAGGAATGAGGTTCACCACACTGTAAGAAGAAGGAAACGTGTGCCGATAAAGAATTCCAAGTTTTTTCTTATGGCAAAGACATCATGCGATGCCCAAGCGCTTCATTCTTGATAATTGAATTGAATTGTTGGTTCCGTATGAGGGTGACCTACCTTAGCCCCTTGAAGTCCTACTACACATTCTTATTTCATACATACATACAGTCAAGCCTCATTCCCAGTGGGTTAGACAATACTTAGTTCTAATACTCTTAGTGTGTATATAAATCACCTAAGCTCTCATACAGGTACCTACTGAGGTTGTTTTGATGACTTTCAAAGTTTACAGACTTGTAATTACCACCTAAAACTTTATTATTCCCAAAGGCAACACCTCATGAGATGTTTAGGAGCTAATTTCTATTTGGCATCTAATGGATTAAGAGACAAGTAATAATTTGGCTACTTTGAAATCGCTACTTTTAGCGCCAAAGTGCATGAATACAAAGAGTTTTTTTTTTTTTGAAAATATACGATTTTGGCGACAAAAATACCATTTAGATATTGTATAAATAAAATATACTCAGTGGCATTTGAGCTATAAAGACGAATCTAATTATTATATCACTCATCAACATTGATTCAGCCGTTTAGTAAATACTAACAAACCTAGGGACGAAAAACCACGATCATCATACACAACCCCACTTTTTGCTTTCACCGCAGTCGTCTGTTTTTATTGCCTGGCTCTTTGCTAACAGGCTCTCTCACGGGCTTTATCTATTGTGAATCTGGCAGTAAATGGAAATAATCTTGAAGTTCATTATGTGTTACTTTGAGACCTACATGATTTTTATTTTGTTTTTTTTTTAATGATAACCTCTAACAAACGCACATTATAGGCTCTATAGCATATCTTATCTAGCTACTTTTTAGTAAATAACTAGTATTCCAGACAAGTGATTTCGGTACCAAAAAAGTTTTGTATCTCCTTGCATTTGTTTAATTAACACAATACAACAAAAATGACAATTAAAACACGTACCCAGCCGCAATATTCACTTCACAAACATATTATACCATTTGTGTTGCCGGCCATTTGTGTACAGTCCATCGAAAATTGAACCGCATCGCTCCATTAGACATCCCCCAAATTGGTTCATATGACGTTGGTGAAGGGGAGAGTGGGGAGCCAAGTTATACTGGTATATTGAGACGATTCCGAACATCGAGCCTCCCTCGTTAGGGGGTGAGTAACGGTTATACGTAATGCATACAGACGCTCAGCAGATATCCCTCGAGACTGAAGCGGACATATCCAGTTAGGTATCCCATCGATGAAATAATATACCGGCCTTCGGATAGAGATATATAGCGTTGATCAATATCTGTCACGGTGTAAATAAGTTATCGTTAGCAGTTAGAAGGTAACAGTAGTATTCTGTAAAATTACTATTTCTGGCAATTTTCTAGTTGACAAAGAAAGTAACCTCTCATCTATAAATATAAAATTATTTACTACTGCTACTAATAACTGACTGGTTCATCAACGCAGAGTCTCAACTGCTGGAATATTTTAGCAGTTGATGAATTTTAGCACTTTTAGGTTGTAAGCATCCACTAAGAGAGGATTTTTGGAAATGTATCTACTAAAGGGGTACAATAGGCGAAGAACGGGCCAATCAATTGCCACGTGGTTCCCGGTAAAGTAGAATGTGGGCCACCCCATCTGACTCAGCCTCAGATGCATGACTCGATATGTCATACGCATAATACCCAATAACTAAGTTATAGTACCGACAGACTTTTGTGACAGTATCGCATCTATTGACGTCGTTTGAATTTACAATACGATTGAACTCGATTTTTATTATACGATTGACATTTTATTCATTGTCAGGTTTATAGCCAATCCATCCAAGACCTTGTCTTTATTTCAGGTAACCTCATACTTGACTCATTTTTGCATTCTATAACGCAAGTTAACAGCTATAAAGTGCATCGCATGCACGACTTTAGCTATCTTGATTGTGTTAAACTTAGGTTACGTAGTGCTCCGAAAGGTTATATTATGTAACACTACCTATTAGCAAAGTTCCGAATGGCAATGAAACAAAATGTGAGAAGTCGAAACTTTTAATGGCAATTAATAGGTAGGTTAAGTTCGACGAAGTTCCTCTGGGATGTTTTACCGCGTAAACTAAGTCTTTTGCATGAATAATGTTCCGTACGTGCGATTTGAAAAGAAATTGTTCCCCGTAGAGTTCCCGCTGTTCTAGTTTGTGTAGGACGTACGATTTCCTGGAAATTTTATCCGTAGTGCCTTGGATTTCTAGGAATGTGATACGCTAAAGTTTCGGGGAAATGGTGTGGGTATTTTTCCGGTTGCATCGTTTGTTACATGAAGTTTGATGATGCTGTACTATACACTATTCACTGAAGCTTGGCACACTACAATACCTACTCGTATTTGCATGTTTATCTAACTTGGTATCTTTATAGCTAGAAAAAAGTTTGGAAACTGAGGCATTTACACATTAGATTAATTTTATGACCATATAACTTGTCGTTATCGTAAAGATATACAATTAAATTAATTAAGATTTTTTAAACTTGAAACATGTGATTAAAATATGATAGGAGAATTGATATGTCACCTTTATAACCATATCAAAAGCCATAGCGGATTTCAAAAATGAACCACTACTGACGCAACTCCGGTATAGTTGGAAATTGGAAACCTCTAAAAGCAAAAAAAATATTTCGTTAGTTTTTCTTCAATTAATGAGGAATTCTATTAAGACGTAATTCGGTGTTGAACAAAAAGTTATTTATCGTGGCGTCTATTGGGATAATTATAATCGATGTGCTCGTGGGCAATTTTTGTTTTTGTAATATACTAGGTGCTACGATCGCTGCAAAATTAGAAAGTGGCTAAGCCGGATCTGACTTTCACAGGATATCTGAAAATCAGATCCGTCTTAATTATCTACCATGCGGACGTAGCGTTATAGATAATGTCTACCACAGTTTCTGGATGCCACTGATGTTTGATGTTCAGAAACATATGAAACCGCATAACCATAATACAGTTAGAAATTGTAGAATATTATATCTCAATACATACTCAAAATGTTTTCGATCCTACGTAATATAGGCCAAGGTATTGCCTCTATGACAATTAGGTCAGCCCGGGAATGGAACCTAAGTCCTCATGCATAGGGCAATGATGTACGATGATTGATGGCATTCTACGTACAGCTCTGAAGTCGATACTTTGAACCTATTCTTTTTATTTATTTTTTAATTGAATGGCTCTGTGCTTTCCTTAGTTGATGCCTAGAATTATCCATGGATTTGACGTCAACTGCTTTCCAGAGTTCCGGATGTATATCCAATGCGCCTTTAATACAAGAAATGAAGCAAAAACATTTTCATTGTAAATGTAATTACTCTCAAATTCTAAGAAAATATTATCAAAACAAACTTGCTTATACTGGCTGTAAGTATATGAATTTTGTTGCGTTTTGTACACATAATTAGTTTCATGACGAAAGCCTTTGTTCCGCACCTGAAGTCAAACGAACAATGACGTGGCCTGGTCTATGCGCTACTGTACTTCATTTAGCTATGGTCGATATTCTTACAACGTTGATGAAACAAAAGCAAAAAGAAATATAAGACATAGGTACTGGCCGAAATTTGTGTTCGACATTTAAATTTGTAATTGTATTAAAAACTCAGGTGAATATTTTATAAATTATTGTAGTGGTAACACTTTAATTTCCATTAAATTTTAATTTTCTTTCCAGCAAATTTCGTTGAAGTCATCATCATTGTCATGAAGACGTATTTTCCCGATTGCCGAGGAGAACTCACAGTCCGCCTTCCGGCTTTTCCTCCTCCACTTCGCACGGGTTTGGGCGGCCATAGTGGTGTGACCATTGGTTCACATGACACCCTCTACGACGTCAAATCAGAACTTCTTGGGCCTTCCCCTCCTACCGGCCCCAGTGGGGCCGCCCTTCAGACATTTGTTAGCTGAGTGGTTTCCGCATAACGTGACCGCAGCAGCAATGACGACTTTCTACATTTTATCTGCGATGTCACAGACATGAAGGTTGTCGCGGATGCGTTGATTCGTTGAGTTGAAATAAAAAAGTCAATAATATTATCGAGTAGCATTAGATGTGCAGTATAGTATACACTTCTTGATCGTTTTCAAGGCGCATCAGTAAGATGACATGAAGAAGTCAAATCGCCCGTTGCAGATCACACTATATCATCAACTTGATTGCGCCAGATTTTCATATCGATCCTCAAATGACTTCGTACAAAATACACTTACCAGGCCTTTTATCTACCTACCTAGTATTAAATGTAGTCCAATCCCATATTATTCTTAAAATGGCAGATAAATAAAAATGTATTGTTTTATCTCACAGCACCCGGCACATTTTGAATATATTTATGTTCTTAAATGGTGTGAAGAGATTTTAAAAATCCTTTATGATGAGTGCGTTATAAATATGTTTAACAGTTAAGTGGGTATGTTTTTAACATTGTGTATATACAAATATAATTTTAATATAAGAACCGAAATTAATAAATAGATACTAAAGCGAGTTGTCGCGAATTACTCAATGAACTCAGGTTTAAAATAAAATAGCAACTAAACATAGCCTATGTCCTTTCCCAAGGTCTTATCTACCTTTGTACCAAATTTCATCAAAATCGGTTAAGTGATTTAGGCGTGAAAGCGTAACAGACAGATAAATAGAGTTACTTTCGTATTTTAATAATCATAGTATATAGTATATAGAAGATGATTTCATAATAGACATTCTAATTAGATATGTAGATATATTATATTTCGTGTTTCTTCTGTCAAGTTGTACTATATTGAGTGTAGGTACCTATGTCTGTTTTTGAATGCACGTGTATGGGTGTCCGAAAATATTGGAACGTTATAAATCTTCCAAGCTAAGCTACTTTAGTAGAGGAAGCTCGTAAGGTGCATCGGAATTCAACCAAATGCTTACCCCTAATGTATATTGTACTTTGTACGTATATAGTTTACTTATGTTCACCGTTTTATCACTTACTGGCAATAAAAAAAAAGTAATGATGAAATCGATCATCCTATTTAGTTCAAACATGATGTAATATGTAGGGTTGAAATTGATATCGTATGGAAGGCGTTACGCAGATATAGGTATAGGTATGTGGAGTATTACAAGGAAAGAGGAAGACTTATGAAAAGATATATAAACTGTGTGAAAGATTATAATAATATGACCAGGAAGGGAGTGAATGTTGACTTAACTGCATGCAGAGATAAAATCTATAATGAGGTCAGAACTTTGATCTCACTCACACATCACAAACAACACTCGCTAGTACTCCAGTTTATTATAGTCTTCTCTTAAATCCTATACCTACTTATTCAATGATATAAAACTACTTTTTAACGGATTCTATCGCGATATACCTATTTATTATTATTTACTTTCAGCCGAATCGTTGCGCCAGAAGTAAATAATAACAAATATATCGCGATAAATTCCTTCAAAAGTAGTTTTATTTAAATAAGTGAGATACGCGTATACTTCAACAGTATCACAACCTATTCAAATTTATTGAATTACTATATAACACATAAATATTATATACAATGTTTATAGTTTCTTAACCTAAATTTCACAAACAGCTGCAAGACTACTATTGTGTCTATATGTCTGGGTTTTCGATCACAGAAATAAATCGCTGTTACAAATCTTCCAAAAGTATTACCCATTTGTTTAGGTATTAATCCGAACTACATACATTGACCTATAATATAATATTGTTATCATAATTTCAATATTCGAATACAGAACATATTCGATACTATCTATTCTGGATCACGTACAGAAACCATTGAAAAATCATTGACTGAAACCCTACCGAGGAATATTTTGTCCTACTTTCCGACCGAGGCCAGAGGTCTGTTTCTTAAAGCCCCACATTATTTCTTTTGTTTTATTTTCTTCGTAAAAAGTATCTACTTACTGACTACCTTTTTGTTTGTATATTACAAGCAGGTATGAAAGAAATGTAACTCGGAATGGATTTTATACTACAACAATATTAATTTCGTTACCATATTTTAGGAATTCTTTAGCTAGGACATAGCTTTTGCTCTCAATTTCGTTTATACAGATGTTGGAAGGGATGGATAAAAATGCGAACTAACCTATACTATTAATAAAATTCATTAGTTTTTTTGTTCGTCTACGCTAATCGCTGTGACTGCCTGTATGCAATTTGAAAATGTATTGACTGGACTACGAGTATCAAATGATTACCCAGTTTTTGCGAAAGCCTATACTATGCTATATTATGTCATACAACGAATAGATAAGGACTCTTCGTACAACGTTTAAATGAATAACTACTTTCCCAACAAGCCAATAATGTTCAATTTAAGTCACACCAATCGAATACGTACTGCTCTTCTGCATGTGTCATTTCACCCAATTTCCTTATTACTCCCCTGGGAAGGCTGAGGAGCGTCCGGCATTATGGCCGTCTGTCAATCGAAAATGCCTCTATGCAGAATCTTGCTATCTGCTCCACGTTCAGTTCCTCGAAGTCTTCTATCCCTAGCGTGTCCGTCCCCATCGTCTCCCATTCGATTAGAAAAAAAATACGCACATCGTACACCTCTTTTTGAATTTGCACAGCTTTAAAACCCATCAATCGATCGGTGGGTTTTATCATGTCCTCATTTAGGTCATTTATAAAAATGAGGAGACGCTGTTATCAGATTCAGGTCAAGATTTTATAAGTTATTCTTCTACCCATTTTCGTAAAGTTCAGTATCATCTGATAACTGATGTTTTTCACCTAGTTTCCCAGATAAAATGTAATTTGTGTATTAAAATGGTAATTTCATTAAAAGTGGTTTATTTACTGCGATTTTTATGTGCCCGTTTAATGTAGAGTCTAAGAAGCTATCGTGTTTTTTGAGGTGAATCACCGTCGACCAGATTTTTGACATGGCAATTGGTGAACTGTTATCTGTGACTCCTGGTAGTTCTCTTTTTCATCCTAGCGTTAATCCCAGTCCCATCCTAAGCTTTCACCTCGAAGTCTAGGGTCCACTGCGTCTAACTGCGGATTTGGCTGAACTTCGATGTTTTCCGTGAAGCGATTACCACCACTGACCTCCGCAACCCAATACCGTACCTACCCGTAACGACTGCCATAGATGTTCGTATGGCAACCGGGACCGACGGATTATCGTGCTCTCCGAGGCATGATCAGATTAATGCAAATTATTTTAAATTGGAAAAAGCGAAATCAATACTCGGGCAGGACTCGAACCCGCGATCTTTCCCTTACAGGGGGAATGCTCTGACCACTGAGCCACCGAGCTTCACCCGAGATTGATCCAAATTTTCCAATACATCCATCTTGGGGCGATGGTGGGAGCAATCCACCGATATTCGTACGAACTATCGGAATCAATGAATGATGACCTGCCCGAGTATTGATTTCGCTTTTTCCAATTTAAAATAATTTGTTTAGTTTAGCATACTAAGTGCTTTAAAAATTATCACAAAAGGTTAATGCAAATACCCAAATACATTCATACAAATACATATTTGCACTGAGCGGAGATCGAACGCGCGTCTCCTGCGTAGCGGCCGCGTTCACTACCGCCCGCCACGCCACAGCAGGCTATCTAGTGAACGTTAACGTCGTTCTCGCAATTGCCGTTGATATAAATTAAGTGGTTTCAATGTGACTTTTATCATTTATTTTATGTTCTTCCTCAAGAGATTAGTTTCGAAAATAAAATGAACACACTCAAATTCCTCAAATTCCTCAGGTGATCTGAAACATATTATGACGCTAAGCTTAATACTCTAATAGACAAGCTTTTTCTGTTAGAGTATCATATTTCTCGAGACCTATCGATTCTCCGTGAAAATTTAACGACAGTTGCTATAAAAACACCACACACAAAATCCGGAAGAATCCAGCTAGTTTGTTAAATGTGGTAACAAACGATACCGCTGAATATTATTCAGGCCTTAATTGAACGGCGCCGTTTAGTTAACAGTCTAGGCAGTTGATTGAATGGCTGATCATGCTAGTTGACTGCGACAGACACATCACTCAAGAACACACGTACTTATTGTATAGGACTGTCACTTTTGATTATTACAACGTTTCGATGATATCAGGTTTACTTCACTTGATGTATTGACTCATTGTACGAGTATGAATAGAGTACCTACTTAAAGAAGGAAATATATGAGTGAAATAAATTTACCCCGCAACTTAACAGGGGATGTACCTAAATACTACAAAAGATTGTGATGACGTCACGTTTTCCTTGCAATGATTAAGGATTCTTAAGAATGCGCTTTGGAACAATAACGTCTACCTATAGGTACTACTTATACGATACTACTTAACTGAACGGAACAAAAAAATTGCTATCGTGAAAGACGCCTCACTAATAGACTACCAACAATCCGCAACTTTTTGTTGCTGCCATAAGACCGAAGTCCTCTTCTTTCGTCTGTCCTCTCAACCCTAACAGGAAAGCCTACGCCAATGCGTTGTCCATTGTTTAGCAGATATACCGACCTGCAGGTGAGGTTGATTATCCCACAAAGATATTGATGGGGCCATGTACCTACATGTATACAACTTACATCCTGTGAAAATGATACCAAAATAACTTTCAACTGTCGATTAACAATAGATTTCTCTGTTTGTCTCCAGATGCGAAGATGGTGGAGGTGGCGCGGCGACAGGCACGGGCGGGCGGACGGCGTCGCTACGGCTCGCGAACGGGCGCGTGGCGGCGCAGTCGGCCGAGCAACTACCCCACTCGCCCGCCGACTGCGCATCCGTGCGCATCTCCATGGACAACACCAACACCTGCTGCACCGACTCGCTCGTCACCGCCCTCGACGACGAGACCCTGCTGCTAGGTAACTACTGTAAGGACACTTTTGTATTCTCGTACTACACTGTAAATATATCGAGGCAAGATTTATACAGAAGAGACGTGGCGAAACCTGTGGCGGTAGCGGGTAGTCCACGAAACACAATATAAATCTTATTATATGTATATGGGTTAGCGTAGTTTTTGCATGCGTGCAAATGGTCTCACTACCAGCCGGAAGGCGAGCCCTGAGCTCCGATGACACCTAGGCTTCGGATGCAATCAGGAAAATACTTCTCCATGAAGATGATGATGAGCGTCTTTTTTGTCATTACAGTAGAAGGACGTTGCCTCGAGGCGCGGGCACAAATTCTCAATTATGACAAAAACTATACTATCCTACGCCACATCTCTTCTGTATGAACCGCGTCTAACGTCGGTCTCACATTCAGGCTTATCTGTAGATAGCAGCTGCCATATGTTGGTTAGCTCCAGCTTCTTCCAACGGCAATAATTGTGAAACAAAATTTGAGGTTAAGCAAAGAGGTACGTCCAGATAAACTATTGAATAACTTACTGTTTTGATTGGGGCGTTACGGCTTTACGAGGAGTGACTCCCTGCTAGGCTGATGTTGCAACTGTTGCAAGAGTACACGAATTCACAGCGGAATAGCAAATTGGTTCAGATAGTACCATATAACAAAAAAGTTGCGTACATAATCTAACCGTTCGAAAAGTGGGAAGTGACTTTGTAAGAAAATGGAAAACAATTCGCATTTCGACTAAATACATACTATTCAACAATAATCGCTATCAAACTGATTTGCAATCGTAATTGCAATCGTTTTATTCATCCCCAACAATCTTGTAAATTGATTGTCAACATTCATTTGTAAGGTACACTTAGAAGTATGTGCGTGGTTATTTACCTTGGCATAGTAACAAAGAAACTTGTGAATTCTCAAAAGGTCGCACAAGGAGATACTGACCAAGTTCCATTGTCCCTTTTCTTGAATAGCAAATAATCCAAATTGGGTGCTAATCTAACCTTCACGAATTTCGGCTACTTATCTACTTACATACAGCTACTAAATGTAACTGATTGAAACTGCGATTCTCAGAATATTGTTGTTTGAATCATCTTCATCAATAACCCTATTGCAGTCCACTGCTGGACATATGCCTCTCCCAATGTATGGTCATAGTCAGCGATCCTCCACCATACGGAGCCAATCTATCTCAGTCACTTTTTTCATTCCGGTCGTCCGTCCATCTTCGTGGAGGACGTCACACTTTCCGTTTGGCGATTCGCACTAGGATTCACTAGGAGTCTTCACTCTAGGAATCATTCTGCGAGCTATTTTAGTAACTTTAGTTCTATGTCGGATAACCTTATTAGATTTGAATAATAATACATACATATTAGTAGGTACTCTAATGAGGGACGTAAAGCACTGAGGTGTATGGGTTCCACCAAGATCTCCATGACCCAGGTCAACTTCACCTGCCACCTGATAGGTACACTTGTTAATTAATGGATGAAGCTCAGACGTAGACTTTCCACTCTCGGTTGGCAGTAGATCTCGTGCACCACAGTGTATGCTCAAGCTAAGCACGCTCAAGCTATTTCAACCTTTGGATGTGTGGATAACCACTGAGATGATGATCATTGTTCAACGACATACTACATACCTGCTACATATTCACACTAAACATAGTATTAATACCAATGGGTATTGCAGTTAGCTTAGCAATGCATAACAAATAAGTATTAACTTAATTAGCATGCATTACATGATTGCACACAACAAGCACCAATTAGTTAACAAGTTGTAGATATAAATTAATTGCTAATGATGAAAATTATGTTAACATTACAATATTATATTGTTTAGAATCATTTTGTGGGTAAGTAGTTTGTTCAATTTGTTGTCAACAACTATAAGATTCCGAAGGTGACCGCATAGGACAACTTACCTACTGCAGACGCACGCAGTCGATACGCGTAATTCATTGCGGCTTCATGGCGGCTTCGCGGCTGTATGCATCTGCAGTTGTCGTATGCGGTCGGCATCGGAATCGTATCTTTAATTGGTATAGAATTAGGACAAAGAAGTGCATTAAGAAAGTGTCTCCTCCTTTCACGTTACTAGCCCGAGGTACCGGGTTGGAATCCTAACCATTACACTACCAACGTCAACCCACTTCTAATACAAGCAATTTAGCTGACTAGGGTGGATAACAGGAATTTTAGTAAATTCTATTAAGTATTACTGTTTTTAAAAAAGAAAATATTGTAATTTGAACGTGGCTTAAACATTTTTTTTACATTAATATTTGGTAAAGTTTCTTACTTAATTTCACTGGGATATTTCTCAAATACCAAGCGATCATGTTGCCGTGACGGTCACAAAAAACTGCATCCGATCTCGGGACGGAAAGAAACTAAAAATGCCATCTGTGTCAAGGTCAGTGACAGCTGACTGACGCACCAGATTTGACACGAAACATTTTAAAATAACAGAACGCTAATCCCTACTAATATTATAAATGCGAAAGTAACTCTGTCTGTCTGTCTGTCTGTCTGTCTGTCTGTCTGTCTGTGTCACTTTTACGACTAAACCGCTGAACCGATTTTGATGAAATTTGGTATAGAGGTAGGTTAGACCTTGAGAAAGGACATAGGCTATGTTTGGTCGCGATAACCGACATCCACGCGGGCGGAGCCGCGGGCAAAAGCTAGTTTCTATATATATATTTTTTTTTTTTTATATAATAGTAAAACCAACAATTCCGTGAACTGGAGTCCGCCACCGTCAATTCAATATTGTCAAATCATGCTAAATTGTCTTTGATTTGCAATAAAATTGTGTGCATTTCATTTGACAGTGAAAACTGTAGTTAAAATGAGTTTGGAAGTGTATTATTGTTCATTTGTTCAAAAGTCAACTGAAATATTATTTCCTCAATGTTAATCCCATAAATGTTAGAAATAAAGGTTAAAATCATCTAAGCCATCGTTATCTTTCCAGTTAACTGTTCTTAAATATAAAATATTATAATTATGTTTAACATTGATAAAAGGGATTATTATTATTGCAATTTGTTACATTTCAGCAGAAATCTATATCGATATTAAAAAAATGTTAAGTTGGTTTGTGAACTCATAAGCTCTGCATATTATTCTCAAATTTTGACACAACCCAATTTTTATTTTCAAGCGAAGTCAAAACTGGCTGCTAGTTGTGTAATAATTTGTCTATCTTGAATTTTCCATCTTGGTACAGTCAGTTTCAAAACGATCTTGACTAGCAAAGTACTCAAAATGATCTCAATACCTTGGTATTCCTCCCTTTTTTATTTTTTTTTATCGTGCGAAAAATCCCTACGGATACTCCTCCGCTGAAACCGGTGAAAGAGGTTATGTCGGACTTGAACCGACTAAAACGCATGCCATCTGTAGGACGTCGGTTGCTGGAGGTGTAGTAGTCGTAGACATATCCCTCGCACCCCGACCGACTCAGGGCGATATATTATTCCCCCCCTTCCTATTGACTAATTGTTCTGATATTTTACACACTAAAGTCCAAAGGATAATACAATTCAAATCAATAAAATGATTTGTGATAATTAACATTAGTAGGTAATATATCATAAAGTGATCATTTTGAGTACGTTTGCAAATCAAGATAGATCTGATACCGAATGTACAAATTCGTGCAATCCCACATACGTATGTTCGTATATTATGTAAAAAAATAAATAAAAAAAGGAATGTCTTACATGCTCGTTGCTAACAAACAACGGCATGTCTACAAGGGTCGATACCTACAAGTGACTAGTCATGTACAAACAGATTCGGGATGAATATAAACGGGTTGAATTCTTTTTCTGAATATTCTTTCCCTAAGGTCTAATACTTCGCCGTATTGGCTATCCAGTCACGTCTTTATAATGACCACAATTTGTCTTGATCTGTTTTTCATATTTTATTGTTAGCCATCACTTCATCAAGTTCATATTAAGATTTGAGCTATGATTTCAATACTTAAAATAAGCTATCAAGTAACTAAATTACCATAAATTTTTCCAGCACAAATAGGCTTGACTAAAAAGATCCATCCATGTATCCAAAAAGGTATAAGTAATTATTATACCATGTTTATCCACTTTTTAGAACTCATATTGCAAGTTATGCTTGGTTTGGGTCTAAATTATGTTGTGTAAACTGTGTGCACTTGAATCATGTTTTCGTTTGGTACGCAATAAATTCCATGTAGAACAAAAACTCACAAGTATAATATTTGCCTTAAAATTGATTGATGATTTCTATCTATCTATCTGCGTATGATTACGTAATAGTACATTATGGTAAAAGCGTGTAAAGTTGGTGATTACCGCTGAGGCGACATTGAGACCCGAGCCGTTAGGCGAGGGTCTTAAGAGAGCCGAGGACGGTAATCACCATACACGCGAGTGGCATACGGCTATTTTCAACACACTTGCGAATAAAATTATACTAAAAATACTACATAACACAATCAAAACACAATAGTAAAAATCTATTTGTTTACATATGCGCGCGCAACTAACATTTTTTTTTATTTGTTTCTTTCGGAACAGGCTAAGGTGCTATCACCATTCTGCCTTGTCATCTACTTACTTATTTGAATTATGATTTTTTTTTCTCTGTAAATACTCACAGAGAAAAAAAAATACATTTTAGTGAAAGTTTTGTTTATTAAACACGTAATAAAAGTAGAAATTATCTTTTAAAATACGAAGTTGCATGAAATGAGTAAGCAATAGGTATATTAATTCGTTTGTAATATTGGACACGATCTTTTTGTATCGAAACTTTTTTAAGACCAAAGCAACTTAATCAATGAAATTAAAAAAAAAAATCTATAACTCACTTTTGTGAATAATAGCAATGAAAAAGTCACAGTTTTATAATAGGTGTCATTCCGTGCTTAATTACGGTGAAATAAAAGCCTGTTTATAAGCAAGTGTGTTGAAAAAGTTATTTATCTATTCGTTCAAGTGATTGAGGTATGAAAAAAAACATTTCTGTTCAATGGGAAGTGGGTAGGTAAATCTGATTATTACTCATAAGCTGACGTATCAAACTACCTCAATAATCGCATCACATCTCTCTCAAAAGATGAATTGAATGGATTAATGACATAAGTAAGTATGACAACAGAAACATTTAATAAAGTCAAATAAAACGTTATCACCAGAAGTTCCGTCTGCAGTTATTGCTTTTTGCCAACACGAATGAATCACATAAATGACCCCGCAGAATATAATAAAGCTCCGGAACTCGGTCACGAATCTCAATTTTATTTTTTTAAAGCACACCTACACCGGAACTAAAATATGTACAAACAAGTGTGAAGCGAAGATTCGGCCCGCGATGGCTTTGCGCGCGGATATAAAACCCGTTTCCTGAAACAATTAAGGCGCCCAACATTAAATATGCAAAGTTGACGCCGCTCTCCATCCGAGCGGTTAAACATTCAACGATATTGCTCTCACACTCGCCAGCCTACAGATCGAAAACTGTACTGGTACGAGTTTCAATTCACTAATAAATATCGTCCATAAAAAGCTTCTCGTAACACCCTACCAATCGCTGTTATGGATACATGCAAAAGAATCTATCTTTTGCCCGAGTAGGCTGAGAAAATTCACTTAATTCACCTTGTGTCTGCATTGTTGGTTGTCTATTATCGCCTAATTGAGACTGCCTCTTCCATTTAGAATCTAATCATTCTTGCAAATAGTAACACTCCAATTTATTCAGTAGGTAACAAGTGTAAATTTCCAATCACCCGTAGTTCTGGGTTTATTTATACGCAGTCAACCGATGCGTGTAATTGGCAGCAATTTGACAAGGTATTAAAATTCAGCGGCAAAGTGTTGAATTTGAGCTCCAGTAGTATTGGCTATCAAGCACTTAACATTGACCATGAATGCTGGGTATGTGTGGATTTTGTATGGCGAGCAAGCGGTAGCCGGCAAGAGCACGATACGCGCATGGCTCGCTTCCGACGGACGGTGTGCTGAGTTGCTCCGCTGCTCCGTGCAGTCCTACGCCGCCCAGCCGTGCGCGATGACATGCCGCGCTCAACCCCCCACGCCTAAAGCTCTGTACATACGCGATCGAAGCTCACATCATACACATTAAATACGATTAATCAAAAATTCGGTGTCGCGTGTGCAGTGATTAAATTTCAACGATATTGTTTTCCAACGTGTACCGATTTGTTCACCGAAAATGTTGGAAAGGGGATTCTGTCACGTTCGTAGATAATTTGAATTTCAGTGTCACAGCTTATAAATGTTGTAAATGTCTATATGTTCGAATTTGTTTCGTCCATCAGATAAGGGTGTAACCAAGGGACTAACCATGAAATTGAAAGTTAAAAACTTCAATGGGAAATTCGCAGAATAACTTATTCAGAAGAACAGTTGTAAATTTTTCAGTGTAAATAAGGCTTCTGAATTCAATAGTCTAAACGATTAATTAATTGATTAGACTCTAATTCAAAATTATAACTTAAGTAACAGCAGTAACTTAAGTTATTAACTTGAGGAACATAACACAGAACTTGCACAAAACTAAAGAATAATCAATTAATTAACTCAACTGATTGGAATGACGTTATCGCATGATTATAACAATAATTCTAGCTTTTAAAATAAACATAACTACTCGTCTTACCAATGTTTTTATTTAGAAATGCAATTTTTATTTAGAAAAACAATGGTAACATGAATAATAGATGTGGGTTAACACGTTGTCGGTTCATTCATAGTGCCAAACGGTATTACAACACCATCGCGCTCCGATTGCCAGAATACTCTGAATAGGATTTTATTTTAGAACATATTCTAGAGGACACGATAAAATCAATCCAAGTATTCCTGAAAGTTCTGGTTCATAATAAAAACGCTGGTGAAGATTATACACATTGGTAATTTAATGTAAGCAGGTGGGTCTTAATAGAATCTATACATGAAATTCAACAAACACAACATAAAACATCATAATAATAAAGTCATCACTCGTAACAAATTTTTAGAAATACCAGAAACAATAACTATAGATTACGGCGTAGAGAATAACATGCAAAACAATGTCGATACCATTGATAAATTGTAGGAATGTAGGTACATTATATAGTGTACAAAATGCTCGCAATGTGATCTTGATTACCCTTAACAGTAGCCTGATAAAGCAACGGCTACACATGATACCGACGCATCCGATCCCAGTTCAATTGATATAATCCACCATTCCTTACGACTGGTATTGCTTACAAACCACTTGATTCTTGACACTGCAACAATATTATTTAGCATTCTTGATCACGTGGCGCGGCCGTCGCACGATGACGATTAATTCATGTTTATTAAACAAATTAACGATACTAGTGTGGCATTAGATACGAGTCGACTAATTGCCGCTAGAACGAACTCACTGACCATCACTAAAATAATATAGGCTAAAAGGTTAAAAACGCGTAACCGTAACGGTATCAGCGAGAATAATTTTCATGTCGATAAAAAACATGTTAAGAAAAATAAGTACATCAAATACTAAACTGAAAATCGTGGTTATAGAATCAGATTCAGTATCATTCATCAATTTGTCAACTATACCCGATAGATATATTATTTTCTCAAGCGTTGAGTGGTCCCAGACTTAGTGGAATAGACGCCCACACACATGGAACTCAATTTCACACCTACGCCAATTTAAGTATCCTTCACCTGAGATTGATGGCCCCATATTCTGTAATCTCTGCCATTGACAAATCTTCTCCATTATTAAACGAACTTCATCCATTGTAGAATTAGCTCAAATATTCCGACGACATTGAAAGGCTTTTACCGTAATGTTTTCACTTGTCTGTGTTAAACTCAAACATATTCCACTATTAAAACTTGATCAAAAATAACCACTTTGATATGGAAATGGATATTTTATGAAATAATTAACTGATGAATTTCATCATCCAAAAATAAACCGGGCGAAATTATACATTCTAAATGTGTCTTTTTGAGTTAATCCGACACCAAACTATTTTGCATGCCAATAAATGATGCATAAGCGAGAGGAACCGCATTTTACAATTGACATGGGAGTGGGGTTCAACCGAATTCAATAATGAGAGGTTTTGCAGTGTCACTAATTGGGAAATGAAACTATTCGCTGATTATAACCTGCATATAACGAGCTTATACGTAGGTACAGTTGGTTTTATAGCTGTGATTGCACCTATTCATAGCAAGTACAATAATGTATCTGGATTCGGATCAATTCATTTGCTCAAAGGGACTATGAAAGTGCGGACAACGTGTTGTGTCCACACTTTCATAGTAATATAGATTTGGGTCACAAGTATTCATTGCGCATATAATAATACAATAATTTAGGGCATGGTTCTAAGGAGAGGATACGGATACAATATTCTGTAATAAATGTTCCTCACTCAGTCAACATATCTGTATAACTAACGTGTGTTATTCATTGTAAATAATTTCAGCATATTTTTATGTTTTGCGATATTGTTTTCCTGAACACCAACGGCCAATAGTTTAGCGTTGTGCTCAGAAAAATAATTGATGATTAAATTTCTTCTAGGTTTTTATAAAATGGGTGTTAAATTTATGTATTCCAGCTGTGGGTAAGTGAATTATTTTTTCTCTAAATGAGTAAAGTAATAAAAAATACTTATTTGTTGCCAGTTTCTTAACACATTTTTCGTTTCAACTGAAAAGATTTGGAGGTTATAATAATAAGTAATAATATTAACACCAAAATGAAAAGCGAATTTAGTGAGATATCAATAACGTATTTATTACGAAAGAGAATATAATGAAACTTATCGCACCTCGGAGTTTAACGGAAATATTTATTCTGTAAAGGGTCTACGTGAGAAATATTGTTATCAAAAGTAATTGGTAGAGCCAATGAAGTATTTGGAAAGTAAATAAAGGGATTAGGGTCGCAACAGATTCGAACTGCCATTATAGACACTACTCAACGAAATAGGCACTGCCCCCATAGACAATAGAATAACCAATGGATAGGATTGGCATATTATTAGGTACGTTTATGACAGTTATATTATAAACATATTGATTATTCTATTCTACAAGATTTTGAAACGAAATTCTCGAACATGAAAAGTCTATTAATGCTCGCTGGTTACAACTTCACAAACTCGTGTTTATTATACAAACAAAGTCAAACGAAGTCTTGCGTGCCTGGTAGCCGTACAAGAAGTAGTATCCTTCTATCCGTCCTTGCATAGTGCATAGCTGAATGCCCAAAGAACACTCAGCAGTTATATAAACTTTGTGGGTACGAGCACTTATGAAAATTGTGAATTCCGGCAATGAAGGTTTCCAAATTATACTAACCTAGGTTTTAAAAAATCGCTAAAATATGTATTGTAGTAGATATGTGTAAAATTATAATCCATAGATGCAATCCAATTTTTTAATTTCTTGTGAGTTTCTTTTTACACACTTTAATGAAACTAGGGATAATTCACATTTTTATTCAATGATTAAAATATTTAAATAAGTACGATACCTAATTTTTAAACAATAATTTTGTCCCATGAACGGGTGTATTATATAGTGCGCGTACCTACTCGTACCTCTTCATGGTCTTAGATGTCTGGCGCCGGGTTTCCTCATGGTGTTAAGAGGTGAGACAGTTAACTAACAAGAAAATAGTAACTGGGGTTACAAAATGTAAACATTGGACACAACTAGGCAATTCAATGAAACAAAAACATTAGGCCGAAAAGTGGGAAACGAAAACTGAAGATGAGACGCTTAATACTTCTGTTGAAGACGAAGTAGTGTCGGTGGGATTAGTCACATAAAATTGCTTCATCAAAAACATCTTTACAATAAATATTCTAAGAAACTAATTCGCAAACTAATTGAACTGGTGATTACCACCTGAGTGCACACGTCATCGCTAATTAATGCATACACAACAATATGCTCAGAATACTAAATACTTATGTAGGTATACGAATATACTGCGAATCCATAAAACAGAATTCACTACTATTGAGGTTTTTAAAAATACGCGCATTGAAGCAGCTGTTGTCGAAGAGGATAAATAATGTTGTAATAATAAAAATTAAAAACAGTATCATATTTGCGCTTCTCATACACCAAAGGGTGTATGAGGAATAGAAACCAAAGGGTGTATGAATAGGCAAAATCCCGTTTAAATCCTACTAATACTGCTAATACACAAACTTTCACATCCATAAAATGCGAATCTTTATGAGAATGAATGGATATTTCGACTTAGATGATGGAATCTAACTTAGGAGAATAAAATACATCTCCTCTAGAAGTTATTTATTGAATGACTACTTAATGTCTGCTTCCAAATGGATACAAGCGTTTTTTTTTATTCTAAAGTTTAGGGCGTTTTGATCGTGTACTGTTTGTTTAAACCTCTCTTCGTTTGTACCATTGTTTTTGTTTCATGCAAAGGGTCGGCGAAGGAAACGTTACCTTTTAGAAACATTGTTTGTGTAGCTGTGTCCTTCCTGACATTACTTAATACCTCATTTTCTTCTTTATACGGGACATCATTAGTATTAATGCAGTTAAATGAAAAGGGTCAGGCAGTCTTGTATTTCACGCTTATATTACGCCTGCTGCACATTTGATGCCACGTCATTGAGGAGTCTATTGTCGTCAACCGGGTGCTTAGGCATTACAAATGGAAATTTTTTGAATACTTAAAGGTTCATAATAAGATAGAGGATATCGCTTTCATTAAGAATTTAGTAGGTAGGTACTAACACGAAAGGTTCTCTGGAACTAGTACTGAACGCGTTCAAATTTAAATATAAATAGAATGTCCATTTAATGCTTCCATGTTGCTCCAACGAACGGTAATGTGACGTCACAATTACCATATGATTAATCAAATTTGTTAGATCATTATTACTTAAGTGAGTGGAAGAAATATCGGTTATTAAAACCACGTGCCGATACTGGTTTCATAGTAGCTATATTAATATATGCAATGTTTATAAAACACAACCAATAAAATTAAGGCGGCACACTTTATAAGTCAGTTTTATTTTAAGCATACAGCAAGCATGTTGTGTTTCTGTGGCGCTGTACATGTTCGGGTAAAAGTTTGGTGTTTTATATTATTGTTCCGTAAAAGTTGACGAATATGGATATCTTGAAGCGAATCGGTGCGTCTATACGAAAGACAGTGAGGAAGACACTCTATTTGCCACGAAATGCGAGAAGTAAACGCTCGTATTCTCCAAGTAAGACAGTATTTGTTTTCCATCATTTCTTCGTGATTAAGTTGAAATAAGAAAGTGTATAGCACAAATGTAGGCTAAAATGTATGGGCTTGAATGAACTGTGCACGAATAGAAAAGAGCATTGACCGTGATATGTATTATTAATGTTATTTTCAGTCCAACTAAAACAGCAGGTATGTCTGAACGCTGACGTACAATGTGACCAATATAAACTTCAAAACAATCGATCGAGTTTCAGAGTTTAATTTGAATCCAGTCACGTAATTTTTATTTTTATTTATTTATGTAAAAGACGACTTACAAGAATAACATTACATTTTAAATATGTAAATACGTAAAATAAGATATAAAATTTGAAAATTATACAACTGGATAATACTGTTTTGAATATAAACAAAGAATTTGAATCATCATAGATATTATATCTACTGAAATATCTTATGCCAAAATCAGGCCAAGATGTTACTAGGTATTATCATTACCAGGTATTATACTTATATGTAAATTTGTAAAAGAATAATGAATAAACTCAGTAACAAAAACGGCCAAATTAAGATTACAAAATTCCTTGGAGGCAACAGACGAAACAAAATTACTTGTGTTAATTAAAAAGTTTTGGCCGTGTTTTACCTACAGTATAACAGTATAGACATGTATCGAAGTTTTTCTTTCAGTAAATATAAATATTTCAACGACTTCATCTTTGCATATAATATAATGTATTGGGGACACGACTAATACCTATCTGTCTTCGGGGCACAAGCTAAACACACCTGCTAACCGGTACATTTGCAGATTAACGGGCATGCAACTTTCTTTTCGGGCCAAGCCAGATCTCAAAAGTCAAAATAAACCAAATCAGGAGACCAGACTCCTGGCTCTAAAGTACCTACTAGTTTTGAATGCAACCGAGATTACTTTCAAAATTTAAATTCTATCTATTTCCCACCATCCTATCTATGTAATGTTTTTATGTATGTACAAAAAAGTTAAATTAAATCCCCTTTGATTAATAAAAAAAACAGTAGTACCTACTCTGAGAGTGCTGACAGAAGTAAAAAATGGTCAATATTATGTAAATACTTATACAGAGGTACCGGTAACAATGTCGTGAGTTCAATTATCCAATTATTTCTTCCAAAATCATAAGCCCAACGCGCATTAAAAAAAATATTTTGTCGTATGGCGAGTCAACAATCTGTCTAATCCTCTAATCTGTCCAATGCCAAAATCTGTCGTATAGCGAACAATCGGAAATTTTCACTTCTGAAATAATACGCTCCATTTTTTAATTCTCTTTTCGACAAATTCTACTGTGTATTCAGCCTGCAACTAAAAACTAAAAGGAATAGACAAGCACATCTGTCGGCCGACATAAAAAAGCTGATATGTTTTCCCATATAATCTGCGTTACCATTCGGCCTATCGCAAAAACTACTACAAACATTCTTTAGAGAACCTACTTCACAAATGATATTTTTATGTAGGTCGGTAAATGATCTGTTTTTGTTACATACAGCTATATTAGTCTATAGTGATCTATGATGACTAATATAGCTGTATTTAACTCTCGAATGGGTAGACAGAAGTGTCTTAGCAACTGTCTTAGCAACAATCAAACAAAAACGTAAACAATCTAGCGACTTTTTATAAAAGCACATATTAAACAAATAAACTAGGCTAACTAACTGACTAACTAGTGGTTCGATTTCGGTTTTTAATTTTCAAAATGAGTTTCTAAACAGAAAAAGATTAATAAACTGAGTTTTTTAAATAAAACATAATAAACAGACACATCAAGATTGTTTACGTTTAGTTAAGTACCTAACCGAATGGAGTATATTTATATTTCGTGAGTACCTATTTATGGCTTTTTAATAAATTTATGTGCTTAAAATAATGAGCTGGTCCACTGCAGTAGTACCCCGTGCTATCCTGAAAAGACATCCAAGTTACGTGTACTACGCGTTTAGAGCACATTTTACGCCCAAGATATATATTACTAGCTTTTGCCCGCGGCTCCGCCCGCGTGGATGTCGGTTATCGCAACCAAATATAATCCTTCCTTTCTCAAGGTCTAATCTACCCCTATACCAAATTTCATCAAAATCGGTTCAGTGGTTTGGGCGTGAAAGCGAGACAGACAGACAGACAGACAGACAGACAGACAGACAGAGTTACTTTCACATTTATAATATTAGTAGGGATGTCCCGAGTAATCTAAACACAAGTCAATCATTATCGCAATCCACTACTAGACATAGGCCTTTCTCAATTTGGGAGACTTTGGCCTACTGCTTCCACGTTGGTCAGAAGGATTGGTACAGTGTTTTATTTCGAGTTTTCCTTCTCTCACAGTGATATTATCTGAATATGTTTTCGTTAGTCACCTCTTAAGACACCCTTCAAATGTGATGGAACTTGTATTCTTTCTCCGTCGTCACGTCTCATATGCAGCGAGCCTAATGTCATCAAGAGGTCACATTTTCATCGACTATTTTTTCTTTTAATGTAACTTTATGTAGGGTAGCTATGTAATTATATGAGAGGTAAAATCATTGTAAACATGACTGTAGAGATCGCAACGGGTAAATATCTACGTATTTGAAAAATATAGGAAAATACCCTGTACGGTTAGACCAGGTAAGAAAAATAAATAATGACTTACCCGAAAGACTGCTACAATCATTACGAACTGGTTTTTACAGACTACATTATTACATTTTCATTAATTTGAGATTACGTTTAGAGCTATTCATGAATAAAGGTAGATTATACCTTTGTAATGTAAAGACAAAAATAAGTATATAAGATGTGCATTTTTGACAATGTAGATTATTTATAAATTAATAATGTATTGAAAAAAGGCAGGTTTGAAGTACTCGATATCGGCGGGCTTGCATGTAAAGCTTAGTGACATATAGAAGCAAATAACCCCTTTTGAGCGGGTTACCTAAATTGCACGATGCCTATGAAGCAAATTGCCTAAAGTCACGAGCTACTGTCTCTATTGTTCGGGACTTCTTGCACCTAAAATGTGCTCAAAATGTGCTCTATACGCGTAGTACACGTGACTTGACTTGGGTGTCTTTTGAGGATAGCACGGGGTACAAATGCGGTGGATGAGCTCACATTATTTTAAGCACATAATTTTATTCAAAAGCCATACTAATAAATATGGACAATGAACAATGAATTACATTTTAATTAAAAAGTGAAATAAATTTACTCATATTATGCAGATATATTGAAATTTCTGTACTATAATAACCGCATTGTCCAATATTCGAATTCACAAACAATTTATCGATTCGTTTGATAGCTACCAGGAAACTATATCAGGACTAGGATTAGGCTCTAATATTTGATACCTTTTTTTTTTTTTTTTTTTATCGTGCGCAAAATCCCCACGGATACCTCCCCCACCGTAGCCGGAGGAGGAGGTTATGTCGGACTCGAACCGACTAAAACGCACGCCGTCTGTGGGCCGTCAGTTGCCGGAGGTGAGATTGTCTTAGCCATATCCCTCGCACCCCGGCCAACCCAGGACCATATCTCTCGATCTGGCCCTCTTCCGGTGAGGGGACCACAGAGTCCCCAACCCGCCCCCGGGTATGGGGAGGCACGCAATGCGTGCCGCCGCCGCGGCCTGCTTCTGCTAGGGTGACAGGCGGCTCTACCCGTCACCCCCAGGCCCGCGCTCATGGGGGACGGAGGTCATTCTGCGACCTCCGACGCCCGAGTTGCCGCTGCTCGTTGCGGGCCGCGCGGTTTGCGATTCTCCTTCGCTCCTCGCGCTCCCGCTCCGCCGCCTCCTTCACGAACATTACTTGCTCGCAGAAGGAGTCACCGGCGGCCCACGAATACTTATTAATATTTGATACCTACTAGGAAACTATAAACTAAACATGGAACTTAGAAGTCAAACGAAACAAAACCATAACACACTGTGTACTAGGAAATATATGTAGGAAGTCTATTATGACTTGTGACCCGAGTGTTCAGGAATTGGTTTCCATCGCCATAAAGCCGATAACGGTGCCGGCCTTTTAGCTCAAACTAGGCGATCTTTCGTCACAGTTTTCTAATCCACAATCAGCGCTTTGTTGCTAGTGGACCACGTGCGATACAATGTGAGAAAACTACGATTTGATAGTACGCGTTAGGCGTTTGTGAGCGTAAGTGCACGGTAATGTTTGTAACCAAATTTTATCTTACGTTCTTTGATTAAGTATTTGAACGGAGTCAAAAGTCTAAAGGCATGATTCCGAAGTCGACCACCAACCGACAACTGCAGACGCATGCAGCAGATTAACCGACTCCAAAAAACAAAATAGACATTGAAAATTGAAGAATAACTGAATCTTTTAAAACATATCCACCGATTTCTCCAGGATTCCATCATAGGATCCTGACTTCTGGACATGGGACCACCCTTGAAGTATCATCCTCTTTTCAACAAAGTCATAAAGTTTCAATCATAATTGGCGGTGTAATCGCGTAACAAATATACAAAAAACATTCAGATCGAATAGAGAATCCTCCTCCCCCTTTTGAAGTCGATTAGAAAGAAATCGTACGAATGCATTTTAGTTCATATTTACCTAGATAAAAAATGTAAAGTGAACTCTAGTAACCGGGTCTACCATTTTCTGAATTTCCTTCAACAGAGTTATTATTTTATTCATTTAGTTGTACCTACCTTCCAGTGCTCCCTAACAGATATTATACTATTCTGTGAACTTAGCACTTTTAAATGCTCGTGCCCCATTAACTCGCTTATCGATGTATGATCTTCACTGCGCTTGCTTTCGGAATGGTGCACTCATTAGTCATATGGGCTAAAGATATTTGTAAATACGACTATCTATATCTACTAGAATTTGTTTGTTCTGTAACTTTACAATTATATTACCTACTTGCGGGCTACTAGAAATATTATTGTGCAGGCCTTGAATCCACTAGAGTGAATTTCATAACTTTTGGACTATTTAAGTGTGTAACCTGCTCATTCTGGAAATAATCGTGACTTTATAACGCCTTCCGACTATACAAACTTTGTCTATTTTTAACTTTTATCTATCAATTTGCTTAGGTTTTACTATAGGAAGGGGGTTTCTTAAATTTTTAATTCCTTCAAATTACTTCTAATTTTAGCCTTCTCTGGAACGAAACGCCCGTGTTTTCTTCTGTCACTATTGTTGATGTAAGATTTCTGTAGCCCAGAGTGCTTCTTTAGACTTCATTATGACCTCAATAGAGGAAAATGTTGTTTAAATTTGTCGACAGGTGGCGCTAATTCAATTTTATACAAATCACAATTTATATATAATAGATACGTTATCGCGTGAATAATTGCACGTGATTTCTTATTTGATTTCGAATTATAACTGGTGTAACTATGGCCTTTTTATCTTGCACCAGGTGTCCCAGCAACCTAATCCATATTTTTTTAGAGACTAACTCCTTAACCATTAAGCTACCTTCAATTCACTTCTGACTTCAGTTTACTAATCGTCGACTCCTTAACAACTAGGCAATAATTTAGTCATTCTTATTCATAGCCCTTAAACAATAATATGAAATAAATATTGATAGCCAAAGCTGGCGTTTTAAGTGCGATCTCTTTGTGTCGGTCACGTACTCTTGACTCAATTTTTTTATCACTTACATAACTACTCTAACGGACAATATAGGAAAACATGGTGTATGATACTGTCTGAAGTTTACGCGAATCTTTGAAATAAAACTACTGAAAAGTAACCAAAACGTCGTCGGGCTAAAAGTTAATAATAACAAATATGCCTATCGCGATAGAATCCGTTAAAAAGTTGTTTTTTTTTTCTCAAAACACATTTGTAATTTTTTTTATTAAGGAAACCTGCATACTTGAGATAATATTTTTATAATCGAATCTTGTTTTCTACTCCAATGGATGGAATCCTTGACCATCAAATTGGAACCTCGAGAGGAAAGCCTACATCAGAGCATTGTTTAGAAGATGGCAGCAGGTGGGATGGGTATGAGCCCGAAACATTTGGACTCTGTACATCCAATATAATTAAACATAACATGAAATGTAATGACAAGTAGTGACTGATGTTACTTTGGAAAACAATTTATTACATTACAAAAAACACATGAGCCATTATATTGTGCGGAAACTATTGAATTCAAAATTGCCGATGTAACTATGAATGTAAGTACCTTACCCATATCGTCATCGGCTTTCCTTTTCAAAATGTTCAAAGGCGCCACGGACAAGCTGTGATAGATGCCTTTATTTCACTGATGGACGAAAACCCTCACGTAATATCTGATAGAGGCTAACAGTGAAGTGGCTATGTAGGAATCGAACTGGGTGATCAGGCGTATGGAGTACTGACGTATGGAGTGGGAGCGATTGCGATTCTCTCTCAGATTCCCATATCTAAGTTATAAATCAAAATATCTTTACTTGAGTAGGTCACAAAGTAATTTATCAACGGCAAGATTATTGCTTCTATATTTACTGTCAGATTCGCAAGGTAATAGGTAAAGCCTGTAAAAAAGAACTAAATAAAACTCACGACCACATTAGTTTTGTTTATTGACAACACAATCCTCACTCAAAACACATTCCTAAACTGAATCGTTAAGTACATTGGTTTTTTTTTTTTCGTATATCTTAGAGTAGTCTTTCTTTCTTACTTTTTCTTTCCATTCAATCCATGATAAGTCCTTTTATGGTAAAATGATTAAAAATTTCTTGTGTCAATTCTTTAGAGACTCCTCAATTCTATACCTGATTGGTAGTTGAAAGATATTTTATCAATTTCTTGACAAAATTTTTAACAATCCTCTCGACATAGGTTTATGACTTGTGGGACAATTCGTATTTCGTAGTATAAGGAGCCAAATGTTAGTAATTGTTTAGAAACTCATAAATTTCATAAAATGCAGGCCACGTCTTGATGAAGTGACTTGCTTACCTAGCAGTTATCGGCTTACCTAGCAGATGTATCGAAGATTTTACTTATAAAGTTAATGTTAGCTATCTACTTGTAGGTTTATTAACTTCTTGCAGCCAGTGTTCTGCTTTCGCACGTGAGTGTATACAGCTATACTGGCTCCAAGGTATAAGGTAAAAACCTCAGTTGCTACCGAGATAATCGAAAAGATAATTTGGCTAAGCTATTATTGAAATGTTTCAGAACGTGGTCCGAACAATCTTCTTAACACACCATTCCCGGGCAGTAAGCAACTGAATATTTCTTTCTGAACGTTTTGCACAGTTTTATTATGTTGCAAATTGCCTGACAGTCGTGAAAAATTTGACTGATAGCTATCGTTCCGTGTGACAGTGTTAACGCCGCTGCCGTCTCCAGTTATATTGTTTACACATCAACACGCTCGGTTAGGCCAACAATACTCATACAAAATTATGCCTTGCCTTGATCTAACACTGACGGATATAATTATTTGATTCTACGATGTCTGTCAAGTTTGTATTTTGCGCTTGGAAACGGCTGATGTAGTCAGTTAAATGGTCTCATTAAAAATTAAAATTTCGAAGTATGTTATTTTTGGTAGGTAGGATATTACGTCGTTTTATTCAAATTGTTATAATAGCCAGCTTTTGAGTGGGTACATCGGGAAGAGAGTGTGAATTTGCCCCCCTAGACAAGTGACAAATCGTTGGCCGGAGTATTGTAGAATAGAATGACGAATGTATTTGACTGACGTTTATGACATGCGTTTACGACTGTCATTTACTTCAAATCCCATACATTCGTTACCCGTGGTAAGCATAGCTTAACTACTTTTTTTTATACCACTTATTTGGCAGACAAACACACGGCCCACTCGATGGGAAGCGGTCACCGTGGCCTATGGACGTATGCAACACCAGGGGCGTCACACTCGCGCTGCCGACCCTGAAGAAACCTTCTAATGCCCTTCTTGAAGAACCCCATACCTTATGTTATGTTATGGAATCTAGAATGCAGATAAATATACTTAGATGCTTTTTTTGTAATTAGATACCTATCATACACACAAGATGGCACTTTGTCATGGACTATATGTTTACTGTCGGATGGATGAACAGCCCTATCCTCTGGTTGCCTTCTATTACACCGACGAGAAGAGATGGGGTGACACTATTCTACTCTAGTCTAACTATTGTTGTGCAAGTAATTCATACCTATATTGACACCGATCACGATATTACATCGCGATATCTATTGACTGTCTAATCTTTGCCTTAATCCATGATTTAAATCGGTCCAATACTGTGTAAACATAATATTGATAGTTACTTAGCAGTGCAGTTTGTACAGCTGTTCTACACGTTCGACAAGGTCATGTCAAAAACTAAAGGGGTCGATTCCGTAGTATCCGTTATAACTACTCACTACTTAATATAAAACAAAGTCGCTGTCGCTGTCTGCCCGTACCTATGTATGCTTAAATCTTTAAAATTACGTAACGGATTTTGAAGCGGGTTTTTAATAGATATAGTGATTCAAGAGGAAGGTTTATACATGCATAATATTGTAGAGAAACACTGATAAATCGGGATCAGAATACTACGCGGGCCAAAAATATGGCGGTACAAAGTTCAACGGGTCAGCTAGTTATCTATATACTCGTATTCCCATGTAGCTGTTGCCGCGTGTTTCCGCGAGAAGGAAAACTGAAGGTGGTCCCAGCCACCCTTTTCAGGTCGTCAACCTGAAAAGGGTGGCTGGGACGGACTGGATGCGGAAGGTGGAGAATCGGCAGACGTGGAGCACATTGGGAGAGGCCTATGTCCACAGCCTGCAATAGGCTAATTGATTGTTTGATTGATGTAATTTTAAATATACATACTAAACCCCGCGATCACGTTGCAATGCTATTTGCATAAATGCTATCATGGGTCATGAACATGTCAGTTATCACTGCATAGGTCATGTAGTGTCATGTAAATACTGTAGGTACTTGTCAATGAACTTGTAACGACTTTGTTTTTAATGAAATCTACATAACAATACTTAAAATAATTATGTTTATCTTAGTAATAGCGTTCAGTTTATTTTTGTATGCAGTAGTGAAGGTTTAATATTTTCGGAGGGCAATTCGAAAATGTTTTCGAACGTAATTTCAAACAATTTGATACGAAAAGGTACGTAATTTATTGTATCTTTTGATGAAAATAACTCTATCTTTTTTTCTTGCGCCAGGTATGAATTCTAATATCCCAAAATTCTCTAAACTAAGACAAAATATCGTTTTATGTATTTGGAATATTCTGACCAAAAACTATAATTAGATTATTAAAAAAAACATATTTAATACTATCTTTTCGAAGTTCGATTTTACTCCGATGCCAAGTAGAATGAAGTTTCGAAATTTAAATAAAAATATTTTTGAGTGTATGCTGTTACGCATCTCACCAATGTAAACAGGTGACTATACATGCGTAACAGCATACATACATATTTACTTAAACATTTTTGGTCTTTCAACGTAACAATTTAAATCAATGTCTTTAAAGCTTACTTATAAGCTCGAAAGACCAAAAACTAATCGAGGCAGTGTGAATGATATGGTTCTGTCTGCCTACCCCTTCGAGAATATACAGACGTGAGTGTATAAAAGAATGTAATGTTATATGTCATTTATTAAAATTATATGAACGAATCTTGTTTGTGATCCACGATCGAAACAACAAGAAAAAATAGAATGAAGATCCATTTGACTCAATTGTTAAACTTGATCTTGGACCAGTTTCGAAGTAAAAGGAAAAATAATTTTACCTAATATCTACCAGTATATTTCCATCGGAAACGTTAAAAGAACTAGATCGTCATAATTATACAACAGTTGGAATCAATTGCGATGTTAGTTTTGGCATCGATAGCCGGTGAACGATATTTTTTGCAGTTATCCCAGATAACAAATCTGTTTCTTACTCCCTCATATATTCATTTTTATATCTATAGTTATATTTAAGTAAAGTTACTTTAGTAAAAATTACTTTTTAGTAAAAGTCCCAAAATACGGATAGACTAAAACGATACAACTTACAAAACGTCAAAAAAGAACCTCCTTTTATTAATGTTTATCTGACGTTTAGCAATAATTTGCAACTAACATTATTAAACAGTATAAAAATTTATATATTGCCCGCTTTCAAAAAATTAAATCAATAATCTTAAATCGGTGAATTTTGAATGGTCTTGCGTCAAAAGAAATTCATGCTCAAGGACGTCGCTCGGGGAAGCCCATTAAATTGACCATCACTATACACTTACATTTAATTTCACACAGGGAAAATCGTAAGCTTATTTCAAAAACATCAGATATCTCTCGATGATATCTTGGTATTCATTGTGTTGAAAACCACAACGCTAATGGTTTCTTAGTAATGCAAAACTAAGCGATGACTAATCTAAAAATTATGTTTTTATTATTATAAAAAAGTGGGAAATTAAATATAAATGCAGATACTTGAGTTATACTAAAACAGTGGAAAATTATTCGGCGACGGCTATATGCCTGTCGACAGTGTCTTTTGTTTTATTTTTGATAAAAATAACTCAACATTAGCATAAACTGCTAATGCTAAAAATGCAACAAAATTTAAGTTGCATATCTACATTATATTCACATCTTATGTTTGATATTTCGTACATTATGTTTATCCTCATCATATTAGCATTATTCTTAGTTGCATTCGACTCATCCGAGACTTTCACTTATGGGACTCTCAACCTTGAGAGGAAAACCTGCACCAGCAATGCAATTCTGCACTGAAATTCATCAAGCGAGCACAACGATGCGACTCGCATCGTTGTGCTTGCTTAGTGAATTGCACAGCGACGAGCACAACGTTGCGACAACCTTGATATAGATTGTCATTGGTCGATCTCCAGTGACGTCACCCAGTCCGACCAATGACAATCTCTATCTAGGTTGTCGCAACGTTGCGCTCGTCGTTGTGCGCTTACAGCATTACATTACAGAGCCCGGTCTGTCAACCAGCAGGTGGCTTACGGGTACAGGTGAGGTTGACTGGGCCCTGAAAGTTATAGTGGGCCACCCGTACGTTATGACACGTACGTCTTTCTTCCTTCGGGATATTCCTGCAGGTCACTTTAATCTTAGAAATAAATAAATACATTCATTCATTCATTTATAAGTGCCCGGTTAATGGCAATAGGCTCGCCACCTATTACATTGGGACCTAAACATAAACGGCGAAATGTGGGTGCTAGCACCTCTGCCTACCCCTTCGGGGATAAAGGCGTGAGTTTATGTTATGTATGTTATTCATTCATAAAATACCTACTAACTTTGGAACTGGAAGATAATAAAATAATATAGGTTATTTTATTATCTTCCAGTTTCAAAGTTAGTAGGTAGCTAGCCTACAGCACTCCTGAATAAAGTAGCTAATATTTGTGCAGCATTTTTAAACTGTATCAGTATTTTTAAAGATTACCCCCTACGAACAAACTTTACCCCTTTATAATTTTATTGAAGATAAAAAATGTTGTACATTTAAAGTAAATAGTGTTATCTGTGATGTGATAAGATACCATAAACAAAACCAAAGAAAAAAACTTCAAAATATTTGTCTATCAAAGAGGATTACTGGGCAGTCATTATCTCTATGACATGACATCCCCAGGGAAGTAATTCGACAACTAAAAATGAAACCCATAGTTTATTCTTAAAACTATTTGTCCATTCAGACCCATCGTTAATTCTTCAGATATACATCTAAAGACCTGCCAAAGCTTATTATTTTAGGTCGGCCACACGCCGCACGTGGACATTCCTTCTCTCACAATGTCATTTTAATGAATGAAAGATAAACAGATGTTGAAAAGAGGTGTTCAAAGGAACCTATACAAGAAAATAACAATGCTATACAGATCTATTACAATACAATTAGGAAGGTATTTTGGGGGCCCAAGATCTATGGGGCTCAAGTCTACATAATATCTTGTTGGTCCCATGTCATAAATCTTGTAATGTCATGTCTTCAGTTATTAATTAAATTCATCAAGTATAGGAAAGAACGTTTAAAAGTCTGACAACATAAGTACGTAGCTATCCTAATGCTAACAAAACATCTAACCCACAGTGTTTTAGTGTGGTTTTAGTCCCACATGGTCACGATACAAACTGCAAAGGCAATAACTTGTTTCATAATGTATGTACATAGTTATATGTGACTTATACAGGAGCTTCACCGCAGAGCCGAGGAAAGTCGGAAGCAGGCTACAAGTTTAGGTACAAGAAAGTATTGATCTTCCCACAGCAGAGGCCACTGGGGCACAGTTGCGAATTAGAATACAAAAGATTTTATTGCTCTTTTATTTTTCACCTGCGGAACACATTGAGATTCGAATGCATTCAGGTGGAATTTAAAGTTTTGTGGAATTTATTCGTCCGGGAAATATGTAGAAATGTTTTCGGCTTACAAAGTCATGGGTAGTTGTCACTTTCGTAATGGGCCATAGTTTGTATCATATTATGCATATATGTGTGTAATGCATGTGTGTGCATTTAATAATAGATAATACTAGCCTTCCGCCCGCGGCTCCACCCGCGTGCATCTCGGTTAACGCGCGGCCTTTGCTCATATCTTCGGTTCTACTCAACCGATTGCGATCAAACAAACGTAAGATTTTAAGTCTGAGTAAGCCCTTTCTAACAAAAAAAACAGACAGGAAATTCAAAAAAAATATTTTCGTGTTCAGTATCGTTAACATAACATAACCCAAGTATTTTTTTTTTAATATCTCCAATGTACAGACACGACCACCTTTAAAATTATATAATAGTATAGAGTATAGATTTCAGGACCACACAACACTGTCTAGTAGACAGATATATAAGACCCCAAATAAATGTAACTTAACTAGCTTATATAAACAAACTTATATTAAAACACTAACTATAACCAATTCAAATATGCGCTAAGCAGGTATTTAACTCGCAACTTCTAAATTAGTTCTACCGAACCGACGCCATATAGATACAAGACGTGCCTATCATGGTGACGCTTTTTTCCGAGACATTGCCTTTAGCTTACCATTTGGCGAGAGTAAATCAAATTGACGTGTCCTATATAAAAAAAATGCTGATATATTTGGTTCATATAGACTAGACACTAAAAAAAGAACATTTATTTAACTAATAGACTGCATTGCGAAGCCACAACGTCGCAACGCATTGTTCGGTGATAAACTTACAAAGTTATCACAATAGGACTGTAAGTCCCTTCAAAGACAGTTAGTTAATAGCGTGAAGGTCATGTCATGACGATTAGTGACGACCTATGTAGCGAAGCAGTAGGGCGTTCGACTACTAAGTCAGAGGTCACAAGTTCGATTCCCGCTCACTGCAAATATTTGTACGAATAAATGTATATTTGCATTTTGCATTGGTCTTGGTGTTTCTAATATTGTATTTTTAAAATGTGTATCACATTCAAGAACATAGTTACACTATACTTAGGTACTTAGGGTCTAGATAGAACTGTGTAGAATGCTCTGGAATATTTATTTATTATTATTTTCCATACGAGACACAATCCTATATATTTTCCTATTACTTTATTTGTAAACTCTCTCACCGCATTCATTCATAAAAAGAAAAGTTGCAACAGCTTGTGCGGTACTAAACTTCTGCGTAACACAATATAGTTTCATTTTTTAAGAATTCTTGTACAGTTAATGCAAAAACTGTTACAAGATATTAAACGTACTGAGATTGGTAAGATAATCATGAATGAGCCTTAATTAGATTTCTTTAAATAAAATAGCAAACTGGAATAAAACCGGACTATAAGTTTTTAATGTAATTTCAGAACTACCATTACAGTTTTAATTACTTTCCTTCATCTAATGAAATATAAATACATAGTCATAAAAAATTCTCCTTTTTCTCTCTTTTCTCCTGTGGCATGTATATGTGTTATTATTCAGAAGATTTTATGTAAAATTTTAAAGCTGGCACAGTATAGTAACAAGAAAGATTTGATACGTTTATTGAGTGGTTAAAACTGTAAGTCTGTTTTATTTTCTCTAAAAATATAGGGTAGACGACAGGCAGTGTAGAAATTAATTAGTGCTCTAAGTATTTAAAGCAACATTTACTGCTTACTATCAGACAGGTTAAAAACATATTATCGAGATTACTTTTTTCATTTACAGGCAATAGGGATGTGCTTCTCACGTCGCGTCGATCGTAAAGTTGGAGTGAAATATTGGTAATAGAGTAGCACCCTGTACCTGACCTGATTTCTCTAAACCATACTCACTTCTCCAGGCATTGAATAATTAAGGCTGTTGTTCGCTCACTTACGTAACACGGAGATCTGCTTCTCACGAATAAATAATATGCAACTACGTTGTTATTTGAGTAACGAAAAACGCTTTTCTTGAAAAACGGTTATCTGAAAAAACGATTCCCATGCTTTTGTAATAACATCCTAAAAAAAATCAGAAGGAATATTTCACCCTACAAAAGGTAAGTTATTTAATAGAAATCTGATAATAAATAGATATTGCTCTTGGAAGTAGGTGGTTATCATGGATCATAGTCGCTAGCAATAGGTACAGTAAGACCACGTAAATGATTTAGTAAGCACTAAGCAGTCCATTTTAAATAAGTCACTACTTGTACTCTCCCACAGTATTTTATTTTTGAACCTGACCGGTTTCGCCTCACGGCATTCTCAAATGTTTAGCAAGTTCCATCAAGTGCCATCAATCAACAATAAAAGCTGAGCAGTTCATTTAAGCGTAATAAAAATCCCACCCAGTATCAGGATCCTTCCTGGACCGTTCTAATTTTCGTATAATACACATAGGTACATCTGAAGGGTCCACGTCCCTCTACACGTAGACAGATTCGTCTGTGGATTTTAAGCGGCAGACACGTTCGCCGATATGTGGACGGGAATCTATCTACGTGTAGTGGAGTAATTAGGTTAACGTTGAAGCCTATCAGCAATCTCACAAACTACAGAACAGTGAATGATGTCACACTTATTTGCCACATTATGGTCCTTAAAGTTAGGGTCTAAGACATAATGTAGACTGTAATATCTTCACCCATGTCACAAGCCTCAGAATTATTTGGAGTTTCTCTCTGCCACACGATGGACTCGGCACCCGCACCGTAAATCCTAGGAAAGCTAAGAATTTTTAGGTCATGTTGTCTTTCCTTTTTAAATATTCAGCCCACAGTATTACTAGATACAATACAACACATAAAATTTTAGCCCAGATCCATACAGGCTCGGAGAGTGTCAGAAAGTTATAATGATACTCGTACATCATTCATTCACGCGAACATATTTTAATTGTTTCTGCTCCATCTAGAATTGCATACGACGAACGACGATGCTTCGTCCCAGAAACCTTTTTTCTCCGCTCTATAGAGCCGGAAATTAATGAAAAAAATTTCGTGTGGAGCTGTAAATGCAATAACTACGGCCCGCGTCCCTCACGCCTCACACGTGTACTCAAGTTAATGTATAACAGTCTACTAGTTTTATTTTCCAAGGTACAAAACTTGTATGTTTACAATGATGGAAGGATAATAAAACCTACTCGATTAGTGTGAATCTATATTAGAAGAAATGTATCGCAAAAAACGGCAAAAAAAGCGTTTTGTGTGAGTAAGATGCTGTCAATAATGTTAATATTGTTCTTTACACTGTCAATGTGTGTACGTCATGTAGGTGTGTCAACTTATACCAAAGTAATAGCCATTTTTAAGCCGCGTTGAAATGACGCTTGCTGCGTCTAGGTATAGAGCTTAGTCTAAGACTAGTCATATTCACTGTCTGCTACTCGTTCCATATAAAAAGCTAATACACTCATTTTAACTAAGTACAAGACAGAATTAACTAAACCTCTATTACTGAAATAACTGTGCATAAACGGTTATTACCTAAGTAACGTGTAATAACACAGTATAAATTAATAGGTAGATATATCATTTGTTACGCCACCAGTATCAATGTCAGCCGAAACTCGAAACAAATAGTTCAGGGGGCAGTCGTTCCCACGTTCATTGAAAACTGCAAAAGGCCACGGTCGTGTTCACGAGGCTCCTTCCTTCCTGTACCTACCTTCTGTTGAGTAATAACAACTTGATTATTATTTATAATCGTTATCGGAATCAACTTATACTATAACATGTAGGTCTGTAACCTGTTACATATTCAACGGAAGACATGAAACTAGTTTTTTCAGAATTGATTCCTAATTTGGTTCTATCAGTATATACCTATGTGAATATTTGCCCGTGGTTTAGCTGAACAACATTAAATCACAGATCTTTCATTTTAGTTTTATAATTTAATAGTAGGTATAATAATATTATGAATATGAACTCCGGGTTTCGAGGTGAAGGCCTTGGATGCAACCGGGACACAACCCTGACACATGATGATTCCACAGTGTAACGTGACGATTCTATGAGACTAGGATGTCTAAAGCTGCGTTTACATACTCGCGGCAGAGCGAGGGAAGTGGCGAGAGAAGTGGGCAGAGACGTGGTGTAAATGGTATATTCGTCATGCCACGAGTACTGCCGCGTATGTTGCTGCGAATGTCGGCTTGGCGGCGCGAGTCAAAGGAGCGGCAATACTAGCGCGATATACTATATGAGACCGCTAGATGGCGCTAATCAGTAAACACGGCTTACGTTATTGCTCCTCGAATATTTACTTTTAAAAATATTTATATCGATCTACGGAAAGTGTATAGTAGTTGAAAGTGATATTTTTTATTAATAATCTATTTAATCAATTCGCTAGCATAATGCGTACACTGCTACAGCGTTGTCCTCCATACGTTTACGTCCGTCTCCGTTGCAGGGCGAATACTGTAATGCGGACCAACACGATGATGCGCGTGTATGAACGCTAGGGCATTAATCGCGCGAATATTTCCGTCAACACGATGAGCAATGCAAGCGGCAGTATGTAAACGCGGGGTAAGATCTAGCATTTATTGCATGGTATGATAAATGTACCTACCAGTACAGTTGTATGCGCACAAGCGTGTTTCGGTGTGTAAACTTTATAGCAGGTATCTTGATCCGCTGCCTCAACAAGATTACAATAAGTATTGGTAATCAACTATTGCACTTAGAAAATACTAATAATTAATTGGAATCATAAGTAGCGGAAAGATGAATGACAAATGTCGTTTTTCCATAATGACTGTCCGGTTAAAACCTCACCGTTTTCCCGAATGGCGCTATAACCCAAACAAAATGTGGTGTTTTACTCACCAGGGACTCCCAATGACTCAATAGGTATTCTCTAACTCAATAACTAGGAAACAGTACACACACAATTTATAATTTGTAAAAAGTAAAACATAAGTATATAATTTATCAATTAATATATAACTCGCATTACGTATCCTCTTTACATAAGAATCTATTCAAAAATTACAAATTAATCCATTAATTCGAAATACTTTTTTCTAACCTAAAAATATTTTTAATTTTATATCATTCCCAAATTCTAATTCGTATTCATACGTATAGTATAGATAAGCGTTTTTGGAAATAAAAATAGTGATATTAATCTTCCACTTAATAAAAATGGATTTTCCTTAGCGCATAACTCGAGAACTGCTAGACCGATTCGGCTTTTTTTCCTTATTTTTAAAAGTTCCACGGAATATTTTAAGAAAAAAATGTTCCCATGGGTCACGCGAATCTCGCAGGAGAAGCCGCGGGCACTACATATTATTCAACTTATTAACATTTACCTGTAATAAATTTATATATGTTATAAATACAGCACGTGTACATTATCACATTATAGTAACAAAATAAACACATTATTATCCACGTCGATAGCTGCTTCCGTCTGCATTGGCTCCGTAAGCTGCAATTGATAGGTATAAATGCAAATATCTGTCTATATTGCTCACATGCAAATTCAAATAGCCACTCATTACGGTCGAACTGTATTATGTTTGTATGAACCTCATGAAGTACCACTTCACCGAGTGCACGACAATGTGTAAAACCATATGGTGCTGCCGACATCAGATTTATGAGGTACTTGCTGAGACAAGCATTTTTTTTGCGCGCAATACATATCTATCCCCCCCCCCCCCCCGCCTTTAGCTAGGACCTTTAAGCCACCCTTGGCCACACATGGTTATTTGTTGGACGGCATATTGTATAATAGAAAGATTAATGTATGGGATTCGACGTATAAGACACGTATTTGGACGTTTGCGACTGGCATATACGTCAAATCCCATACATTCATCATTCTATTCTACAATACATACACCGGCCAACGAATTGGCACTTGTCTACGGGGGAAGGCCAGCAGAGAGAGTCGACTCGCCAACATCCTTTGTAGAGGAGATCTTTTTGTCCAGCCGACCATCATTTGACCACCGTGAAGATTTTGGCACATAAAAAAAGATGATTTTCGACTGTCCAATACGGGCAAGTTCGAGATGCAAGTCTTCTGTGCAGTGAAGATTACTGTCATTGAAGAACATTGACATCCCTTACTACTGTAAGGGATGTCAATGTTCTTCAATGACAGCAATTCCTATACATAATTGATTTTAGAGGGGTGACAGCATGATACTTGATTTAGGTCAAAAGTTCACAAACCGGTAATTATTCAAACCGGTTCAGCCAACATCATATCTAATACCGAGCGCCTTTGACGGAGAGTTGTTAAGCAGATTCCGTTATAATTAGGTTATTGCATGAATGATTAGTACTGTCATTGCAAAATTACAGGCGAAACCGGTTACTTTTAACCGGTTCTTTTATATACGTTGTTACTTACTTGACAAGTGTTAGGTTGACAGCTTGAGTGATATAAAACAGACATAGGTACTTTTGAAATTACAACTAACATAAACAGTGATTGACCGAGTTCCGGTTCCATACCTGAATTTTATTAATCAACGAAACATATCTGTGGTTTTAAATAACTAATAAATTTTCTTTTTTTTTTTTACTTTGCTACCATCATTATTTTACTCATGACGCTGACTGTGTGTAACCCTTCGCATATTATTTAATTTAAAAGATTTTTCTATGTTGGTATACGAACTATAAACACGAAAACTTACCAACACACGCGTGTTATATTTGTTCTGCTTGCTAGTATTTATGATTACGAAAGTAGCTATCTGTCTGTTACCTTTCTTTCTTATCTTTTGAACCGATGACGGTCTAGAAAGGTTTCTTGCAAAAACAACAAAGAATGACGAAACAATGCGAGAGAAAAATACACCTTGACAGGCTTGGGGTCAGCGAGCAGGAACGGGGAACATGCATTTCCATTTTATAAAAAAGTATAGTTTATTATACCGCATAAGTCTGTTATCCTCTAACTCCTCCTCGATTACATAACTGATATTGTTGCGATTTGGGCCGTCAATTGGATATTTTTTTCAGGGAAGGTCTTTATGTATGAAGTAGGTATAATAATAAAAGTCGCATCCCATAAACTTGAAATGCAACCGTGGAAATCGGGTGGTTTACTGATGAAATAATATTAACTCTCCATATCTATCCTTTGTACCTGCATAGTCTAAGAGCAATCCTATTACCAGCTAGCAGAGCAGTGATCCAAAGGTATAGAACAGGGGTCGGCAAGTAGTTTTAGGTGGGGTCCAGATATTGTGGACAAATTTTAACGAGATCCAGAAAAAAAACCACTGATATTATTTTACGATCGCTCCTACTTTTTTTTATCTTGCGAAAAATCCACACGGATAAACTGGACCGCGGTCCGCCTGTTGCCGACTGTTGGTATAGAACATAGTTTAACTACTCATTTAAATGTGAAACCGGTTATTCCAAAAACCTTAACTCACTAAACATCATAACTATTTTTCCCTGATCAACAAACATGAAAATCAACCTACAAAATGATTGTGTTACTCCTTATTCATGAAATATTAAAGTGTGAGTTTGCTATTGAATGGGTTGTTTTTTGCATGCTCGACACATGTCAAACATAACAATGCGAGGACTATGCTTAACTAACATTCTGTAAACGAGTATTTAAAGCTGTTAGTATTTAAATACCCAGCTCCATTTGAATTTGTATAAACTGAATGAGATGTATGATCGCTCTTCTGTGACGTACACGAGCGTAAATTCTCCAAATTAGAAGAAACTAGCTGTTGCCCGTGGCTCCGCCCGCGTCTAATATGCTAGGACATTATGAACTGTACAAGAATAATAATAAAAGATGTGACATCCCTATTTTTTAAAGTGTTGTAGGGAAATTAGTTAATTGGTACTTTTATTCGTAAATGATTAGCTTAGCTAACCTTAAATACATACTTACATAATATGAAATACAAAATATTTACCGTCTATTGAAATAAAACAGACAGACAGTATCATTTACCTTCTACATAGGTATTCAAACTATCATGGTCACTCACATTATTATAGCTACCATGTATTTTTCACTTTTTTACCGTATACCGCCAATACTCCAGTTCCTCCGTGATCATGGTGCTTACAACAGCGCTGAAATATCGGAAACTCCAAGCAATATATGGTAAATAATAAAAGCTCTAATAATAATTTACCTACTGCATACATTCTAATTTCGTAATAATACCTGCCTATTTCAAAACTTTACACTACAAATGCTTAAATGCTTGCTTATAAGCTGTGTATAGTACACATAATAGCACAAGCTTATGTGTACGTTTGTGTACACTTCGAGTTGTCGTATTCACCAATATTTGCACACAGGCTAACGACCGCTTTAATTCATAATGCAAATGAACCGTGCACGACAGCAAGTCGGAAGAGTGTAGCTTTAACGCCAAGGTTCCGCGCATGTAATACATGCATGCTACATAATGGGGCGTTACACATGTACTATATTAAAAATAATATCTATATGATTGGTGAGGTGCTCGCCTTGTGCTAGCAAGGCGAGCGCGTTGGTCATCGCGCACCACTTAGTCCAAATTGTATTGTAAGGAAATGAATTAAGTTTTGTGAAATTATGGACAACATCCTGTATTTTTGTAGAAAGGAGGAGTCTAGGGTACACTAGGTTCCCCGTACCACATCATGGCTGACGTGAGGTACTCCGTGCGGTTATGTCATTCAAGTCCCACCTTCGATGATGTGAACCCTTGAGGGGTTCGTCACGTAAGACGGGTTTATTTCTTTCAAATCTTTTTTTCTTTTCTTTCCTCCTTCTACCAAAATTTCCAGAATGCTTGCATGTTGTTACTTTCACTGACTGGATTCAGAAATCGTACCCACTGCACGGTTGCGTCGATGAATAAGTTGGCAAATAACCATAATGTGCTCAGTGGCTAAAGGTTATCAGTACCCTTGAGTTTCCGAAACCTTCACTTTGAAGCTCGTGTTCTGCTTACTTCTTCTACTCCTTTTGGTTTTTATGGAAGCGCTTCGGAACTCCAAAAATAAACCTTGTCGTCAAAACCTTGTCCATCAAGCAATAAGAATACTGAATGAGCAGTTTTCCAGTAGGTATAATAATCAGTTGGTTTTTAAATCATAAAGAGATGGCGCTAGCATAGCTTTTGGTAATTTTAATGTACTCTGTGGTTTGTTTGTGCGATGTTGCCAAAGTTTAATTTCATTTACCCATATTACAATAGATAAAATATGATAAAACGCTTAATTCTTTTCGCGTCACTGTCTGTAATTTAAAATAATATTATATTTATAATAATATTATCAAAAACAAATGTCCAAACATTTATGTAAAGTAAATTATTACAAAACCGAAGAACATTTTTTCCATAAATTAGGGAACACTAGATGTGAGACCACACTCTTCTTACCAAAAGTGCCGGCTGCGCCATCTAGCTTGTCCTTAGGAACCCTATAAATACCTACTGGAAAACTGCTCATTGCAGGAGAGGTTGATTTCGTCCTAAATACCTTGGGGTAGGTATGTTCCTACACTCTACTCGGAAATGCTTGCAACGCTAGATTTCTTATTCTTTGTTCTCTCCCATCAAGTCAGTCTATACAGAAACTACGCACTCCTAACTTTAGCTATAGTAGAACGTTCCTATTTGTACAAATATTACTCGCAATAAAATTAGTTTTCTTTTTCAAACTGGGTTTCTGTAGGACAGAGGTAATACCCCAGTTAGCCTGGGTTTTATGCTTTAGGTTTTGCGGTTTTTGTTTTCTGCGAAGTACATATACCTTCAGAAATACTTCAGGTCACGAATTGTATTGTTTCTTTGATATTTTTATACAAGGATGTGGTCATAGTAGACGTTAAGTAGATACTTGAAAAAAATTCATCAAATGAGCGTGTAAAAGAAAAACCTATATCAAGATGTTCTAAAGAAAAATATCTTAATTAAGACCCTATTAATTTAAAGAACGGTAGCTCAGTGGTTGCAGTACCTTACGTTCCTGAGGTCCCGGGAACGAATCGTAGCCATTACACTACCGATATCACACAGTAATTTAGCTTACCTGAAATTACTAGTACTCTTGATAAACAAAAAAGAAAAGAAATCCCTAGCATAACTTTTGCTTCTCCTACTTTCATAATATTTTTCATACATGCGGACGAAATTGCAAATTAAATTATTAAGATTTGTGTCGTATTAATATTATGGCTGACGTTGTGTAAGTAACAACTATTGTAAATAACTACCATATTCCGTATGAACAAATAGCTATAAATCTTTTTAAATTTATTAAATAGGTAATTTCCTCATATATTTTGTACATCATGCGATGATACTGTCCTTTTAACTCGGAATCTGTGTGACATGTTCGCTTCAAACACAAAGCTATGATGTCACCAGGACATTACTGACCAACCATGCAAAGATCTAAATCATATCGATATATATGTTCGACAACAATAGCCGACAATGCTGAATTGTATTCTAAATAGACTAATAAATAAAGAGGTTGGCTCAAAACTGGATGATTCAATATCAAATATTTCCGGTAGTGGAAATAAAATTGAGTTAAAAAAGTCGACCATCTGAAAGTTAATTCTTGTAACCTACATCTGAACAAAATTGATTTTCAATCTAATCTTAATCTCCTAAATGTCAAAAATGGTATTCTCGTGCCACAATAAGATATCGTGATTCTTTTTCACATTTGAGAAATTTAAATTTGAACGAGACAGAATTTTGAATAGACTTATATTACGAGAATCGGTGTCACAACTTACCTTACAAGATGACACAATAATATCAGGGGTTATGTTTTGGAATTTTTAATCCACCTTAAGCATATCTAACCTAAGGTATAATCATGATTTCATAATGTTATAATAGAAACTTATCAGCCACTAGCTGATGCCTGCGGCTTCCGCAATTTCGTTCAATAGACATCAATCATTGGACATCTATTCATATACCAAATTTCAGCCAGATCCGTTTAACCATTCAAGCGTGATTGAGTAACAAACATCTAAACACTATCGCATTTATAATATTGAGTAGGATTTAATTTTAGAAATGTAGGTACACCTAAGTAGATACTAGCTCCGCGACCTAACATAGCCTGTGTCCTATCCGAAGGCCTGATCTATCTTTGCACCAACCTACATCAAAATATGTTCAGTAATTTAGGCGTGAAAGCGTAACAGATAGAGAGAGTTACTTTCGCATTCATAATATTAGCATAGATATGGATTTATGTAAACTTATACAGTCAATAGTATGTTACCTCTAGAAACAATTTAACTCACAATAACTCACTACAAATTAGACCCATTAAAACCGTCTAACTTCTTCAGTAAATATGACTTGTAACGGATTATCGTAAAGGTGGATTTAGACCAAACGAACATGGAGCTAGAACTAGAACAAGAGCATTCTTTCTTCATCATCATCATCATCATCATCGTCTGCATATAGACGCATTTTCCTGATTGCATCCGTGGCCAAGATGACCTCGGAGCTCAGGGCCCGCCTTCTGGCTCTTCCTCCTCCACTTCGCACGATCTTGGGCATCCATGGTAGACCATTTACACGTACGTCACCCTCCACGACGTCAAGCCAGGACTTCTTGGGGCTACCCCTTATCATACCCCATTCTTTCTCCAAATTTTAGTGTAAATTAAACCTTATTTTCGGCATTTACATAAGAAAGAACAACGAACGAATGTTCTGTCACTGTTCCTGTACAAATAGAATTTGACGTAGAGGGAATAGAATGAGTATTCGCTCGTTTGGTGTAAGGCAACCTTAATAGATTAGAAGGGAGTACATACGAGCATTTGAAAACATACTAAGTATTTTAAATGTTTGTATACAGGAATAGTAGAATTAGTCTCGCACGTCATTTGCGTGTTGCGACAGTTTCAAAGGCAGACACTACTTTTTGCACGCCATATTTAATAATATGTACATACACTACACGCCTTTAATTAGTTGTCAAATTTGTATACGCTATTGTATATAAGTTTGTTGAATTTCGTTGGCCTAAGAACATTGCCGTGACTAAAGTCTCGACGCGTCGTCAGTGTCAATTGACATTTTAGTCGACTAAACTAAGTAATTTTTAAGAGTAATTTGTCTACCTTGTAATGTATATAAGTACTTACGAGTATGTTAAGTAGGTATTATACTGTATCATTAAAATTGATTGAGTCTAGATTAACTAGCTGTCAAACTATGAAATATGAGACCGCCACTGTCCCGAAGAAAATACAAATATTTTCATTTATGTCCCACTTAATTTTAATGTGCTTGTTAATTACTGAAATTTAAGCACCAGAATATTTGCTCATGTGAATTATTGGGTACGTATTTGAATACCTAAAATTATAATACCTAAAGTTAAATAACCTAAGTTCAAAATACCTAAAATCTAAATACCTAATGGTGGGTTGACCTAAATTTTAAAATACCGAAAGTTTAAAATGGCTAAGTATTTGAATACCTAAAATTATAATACCTAAAGTTAAATAACCTAAGTTCAAAATACCTAAAATCTAAATACCTAATGGTTGTTTGACTTACTTTTAAAATACCCAAAGCTTTAAATGACAAATTGATATTATAGTGAGTACGTATTACAATGCCTAATTTGAAATTATCGAATTTCATAAGCCCTACGAACGGAAGGCCGAATATTAAAATCCCGAATGTTTATAATGATCGATAGTTCTAAATACCGAAAATTAAAATACCGACAATTTAAGAAATAACATGTGGTACGGCTTAAAGAAAAAGGGACACTGCTCACCCCGACTCGGATAGGTTAGGTTAGAAGGCTAAGGCGGGAGCGGAGCGGAGCGGAGCTCCCGCCTTAGCCTTCGTGGTTATTTTTTTTTTATAACCACTCATACAAGGATTGTCTGCTCCAATCCTGAAGTTCCAAATCCTTGTATGTGTGGTTATAAAAAAAATAACCACGAAGGCTAATGCGGGAGCTCCGCTCCGCTCCGCTCCCGCCTTAGCCTTCTAACCTAACCTATCCGAGTCGGGGTGGGCAGTGTCCCTTTTTTTAAAGCGCTGGATGCGGGCTGCTTCAGATCGGTCATTCTGGAAGTCTATGGGAGAGGCCTATGTTCAGCAGTAGACTGTGTGTGGCTGATTTATTTTTAGGTATTTTGACCATTTGGTATATTAAATTTTGGTATATCAAGCTTTGTTGTTTTAACTTTAGGCATTTTAAACATTAGGTAATTAGTCCAATAGGTATTTCAAATTTAGGTATTAAGTACTTAGGTATTAGTGGTTTAGGTATTTTAAACCATTTGGTATTTAGATTTTAGGTATTTTGAACTTAGGTTATTTAACTTTAGGTATTATAATTTTAGGTATTCAAATACGTACCCGAATTATTACCTGTGTTATTACGAGGTGAGACAATGTATAAAATACTGTAAGACTACCATAAAAACAACAATAATATCGTCAAAAGTAAGTAAGCACTCGTTGCCTGAGGGTTCCGTAAACTATAAGTTACTAGCTGTTGCCCGCGGCTCCGCCCGCGTGGAATTCTGATCCCGTTCATCGCTGATATATAGCCTATATGTTAATCCAGGGTATAACCTATATACATACCAAATTTCAACCAAATCGGTCCAGCCGTTTATGCGTGAAAGAGTAACAAACATCCACACATCCATTCTCACAAACTTTCACATTTATAATATTAGTAGGATGCCTGACCTAGTCACAAGTAAAGTTATATTTATAATTTATTGTATCTATTATTTATTACATTGTTGTATCATGTACCTATCTATTAGTTACTAATACAAATTAGTAATAATTCACGTCGTAAATGGTAGCGTTATGCTTTTCATAGCACCAATGGCGTGGCTTGACGAACGGATGACTCACAGGCAGTGAAAACGGATCCCGATGCAAAAGTTCACATACATGAATATGTCTATTTATATTAGGCTGCATATTTAGTTCTATGTTTGCACCTATTTATAAAAAAAATATAAATATGTTTATCCATATTCTAAAACCTATATTACAAGTGATTCTTTCTCGAACTTACTAATGCAAACAGTAACCTGCCAAAGTATCAAAGTTTGGGAAAGACATAGAATATGCACTTCATCTATAAATAGAACGGAAACTGTAACTGTCACAGGAATTCCATTTCAAGGTTCTAAATATGCTGGCCTTTAACACACAAACAGGCAATGGAATTAATAATAAGGTTCACATGTGACTTTTCACTACGGAACCCTAAAATATTAATGATGACATTAATTTTCTGTTGTTTCACTTTGACATTTTTGACCAGTACTGTTGAAAGACAGAATGTAGCTACTAAAATTATACAGAACACTTCTTCTTCATCTCTTCGTCATCTTCGTTATTCCCAGTCGCATCCCTAGCTTTCACCTCGGAGACTCGGATCCGCTTTTACCAGTCTAACTGCGGATTTGGCTGAGCTTCGATATTTTCCGTGAAGCGATTGCCATCTGACATCGAAGCATTGCATTGCATTGCGATTGATTTCGAAGCATTGCAGCTAGACCAGTTATTGGTCTTTTAGGGTATAGATGTGCGTATGGCAACCGGAACCGACGGCTTAACGTGCTTTCCGAAGCACGACCAGATCAATTCATCCATACAAATATTTGCACTGATTTGCACTGCGTAGCGGCCGCATTCAATACCGTTATCATAGTTATAAATATAAATTATCACTTTTTATTTGTTACGTATAATAAGACATTGAGATCTTACTTCTTTGCGAGAACTGAAGGGCTCTTTATTGTAATAATATATTCTTATGTCCTTTCAGTGTAAGAGCCCGTGACTATGTCATAGTATGTAATTAGGTAATCTGCGGTCATGGCCCTATGGGCCAATCAGGCCATGATCAAGTTTAGCGTATCAATATCAAATAGCTTTCATAATATGAAATTCTCTCCCAAAAACCTCTTAATTAATTACGTCTTGGCTACCGACCAAGAACTTCAATTTATGATTGAAAATACGCTCTTTTGATCAAGCGATGACATGATTAAAATACGAGTATTTTTGGCTGGTAATTTTTAAATGAGGTTAGTCCTTAAATATAGCATTCGAAATTCAAAAGCTTCTATTAGTAATTACGTAATAGTAATACAGTGACAGCCTTAAGTAATACAGTAATAGGTATTTTTCTTATCATAAAATAAGATCCTCTTTTATTAATTTTCAGGGGCATTTTACTAGCACCTAGGATATTCAGAATAATGAGCACATCCCTGTACTGTACATCCTTGAAGGGGTAGGCAGAAGTGTATTAACACCCATATTTCGCCAACTATCGTGTTCGGTCCCACGTAATAGGAGCGTGCCTAATGCCGTCAAGCGGGCACTTCATCACCGGTGTATGATTTATTAAATGTGCTTGGTGAATTTGAGCTCGTCCACCGCAGTAGCACCCATACCCCGTAGGCTCATAAATGTATGATTTCAATCAATCAATAAGCATCCCCTCTAGACAAGTGGCAATTCGTTGCTCGGCGTATGATAGAATAGAATGCCAAATGTATGGGATTTGACGTATATGACAGGCGTCAACGAATGTCAAAACGTCAAATCCTATACATTTGTCATTCTACTCCATCATACGCCGAGCAACGAATTGCCACTTGTCTAGGGGGCCATATTGCAGTACTATTTTATGTTCTGTGCTATTGCAGTCCAGAGTTGGAAATGTGCGCCATTTCTTCTGATTCTCATATATGATTTACCTATAACTATAATATTTAAAGTGTCTCTTGTCATTAACCGTGCAGTGAATAACCACAGGAAGTTATTAACACTTAACTGCGCAGGATTGTCTTTCAGTGCGATGTTAGTAAACAAGTAGGTAACTGTGTGTTTCTAAGTGGCCTCTTGTGACAGTGACGGGTTGAGGGATTCCTTTGATCTTAATGTACTTTATGCTTGAATGACTAGGTGGCGCTACGGTAGCGAGAACGAATAGCAAATGAAATTCCATGTCATAACTAAAAAGAACAAAATAAAATAAATTATTAAAATAAAAAACCTCGACTGATGCTGAAAAGATCGTAACAAAGATAGCAGGCTGTACCCATTTGTAAATCATAAACCGGATGAAAATTAATGAGTACAGCCTGCTATCAAACTTGTTTCTATCTTTTCAGTATCAGTCGGGATTTTTATTAGATATTCGGTCCGTCAATTCATTGCATTCTGCTGAACAACATTCCAGATGCAGTCGATCCTAAAATGGAACCTAACCTAACAACCTCGACAGATGCTTTTTCATACCCCGTTCACAAATTGTATAAAATTTTCGTTCACATATAAAAGTCTCCAAATCACATCATAAACGTTTAACTAAAAAGCAGTTATCTGTAAGCAGTTATTGCGCTTACCCACTTTTTAGCCTATCATTCATCATGCTCGCGCACTAAGAAATAAACTCTGTGCCACACTAAGTGTCTTTCATATGGGTTTGGCAGGATTTATCAGTTTTCTTGCTTAAATGGGACAGGGTCTCAAAGTCAAAAATCGTTTATTCTGTATAAATAATTAAAACGGAACTTACAAAACGTCAAAATTTTAAAAATAATGATACTAGACCAATGGAGCTCCGGTTCGAAACACGGCCACGGCCTGAGTAGACTCCGGCAAGGAACTCAGTAGAGTCTTTTTTTTTTGTTCTATTGAATTTGAAATTGGTCACGTTGAATTTAAAGCTACATACTGACTTGTACGATGTTAAGAGGCGCAGAACATAATTTTATTTTTAGGATATCAAAAGGGTATTAGTATAAAGTTAAATCAAAGTTTATCCAACCCTTATCCCGCGGTCGCCATCTTGTTAAAAAGGAGAAGGGGGAAGAATGCTTTTTACGCCATATTGGGCAAACTTTTTTCGGAGACACACGTCTGACAGATGCTTTAACCACTGCACGTAAGAAATATACAAAACAAAATATTTCGAACAATAACAAAATAATGTATGAATAAATCACGTTTCGTTAAACGTGGAAACAAGCGTCCAAAAGCGTGGGAATTCTCAAGTAACATAATATAACTAGACTACAGCCTACTGTCTACTTTTCTTTTATTGATATGTATTTAGAACACTCAAAAACACAGTACAACCCTACCAACACCATTATTAGCTTAGCATGTGAGGTACAGTCAGCATCAGATCTATCTTGACTACAAATTCTCAAAATGATCTTAATACCAAGGTACTAAGAGCAAATCAAACTGTTTTATTGATGATTTAAATTGTATTTAATTTATCATCCGAACTGTAAGTGTGTACCAAACATCATTCAAAAGGAAGGCGAGAATGCCAAGGTATTAAGATCGATCTGATGCTGTACTATTGAAACCTAGTGGTTACATAACACTAATGCCTTTAATGCACTGCTATTGTTTTCAATAACTATCAAGCCTACTCTGCAATACTGGCTTCTTCCAGAAAAGTTCTTGGCCACTTCAAAATGCAAAAGTTTTAAGGATTCAAGAATCATTCATTATAAACGCATATTAGGGAAAATACAACAAAATTTGCTTTGATTAAATGACGAAGAGTATCCTAATACTACTTTAGTACACCTCTGCATATTTATCGTATTCATAAGACAACTCCCACACTATGACTCTTATTTTAATGAGCGGAAATCCCCGCGGATGTGATTATGTCAAACTCGAACTGACCAAAACCGTACGGCCGACTCGGGCCGTCAGTTACTGGGTGTACAAGTTGTTAACCGAATACACGCAGCAGCAGCAAATGACGTGTCGTCGCTTTCGTGAGAATACATTGAAACCCGTACCTAGTGTCGCTGCGACACGTCGTCGTCCGCTGTCATCCGCTATTTCATGGAAATACATTGAAACCAGTAGTGTCGTTTCGACACGTCGTCCGCTGCTGCCTCATGTCGTCCGCTGCCAACTCGTACCTGATATTCTCTGACACATCCTTCGTATACCTGGGCTGCCCAGGGCTATCGAAGTCCCCCTCGGGCACCTTAGTACCCGGAATTGTAAAAGGACGGAAACACATCCTTTAGTAGAGATCCAACCCCCCCAAATCAGTAAGGTATGACCTAATTTATCTTGACCTTTACACGAAAATTAGCCTCATCTTTAATGTAAACATCCATCACATCGAAGTTAGTAAGACCTTTACATAAAAGATAATAAAACGGTTGAGATACAGGTACAACACGCCACAATTTTCACCAAAGCAAGAGGGTCTGCTTCGCTATTTAAATTTGCATGCCAAAGGTTAGGCATACATTCTGACTTCAATGTGAACAAAAACTGGTGTTGTACATTAAACAATACGTGTTTCTCCCTAAGGATTGTTCCTAAGTATTACCTAAGTATTGGACACTACTTGTGACACAATTATTAAAATAGCTGTTGCCCGCGGCTTCGCCAACCTGAAATACTTATCCCATTCAAGTGACCCATAGTTACCTATTTCTAGAATAACTAAGCTTTTAGGTACTGTTCCAAACTAGAATCTATCTCTGTGCTAAATTTCATGCAAATCTGTGCAGCCGTTTTTGCAGTTATAAACATCCACGCACAACATGCATGCATCTTCACAAACTTGTTTCATATTAATTGTAGTTTAGTAAGATAACTGTATATTATTAAAAATAATTGCTGCACCATTCTATTTTGATAATGAATTAATCAACATGCAATCGCAGTGCAACCTATATATTTTGCTTTACTTGTTAAAACTAAAACGAAATGAGTAATTTTGTTCCGTTTACTTAATATTTATGGAAACATAATATATTTCTTTATATTTTAGTTCGGTCTTCACAGACACGATCGCTCCATGTCTCCCCTGAGGCAGCCACTGAGGGCGACAGGGCACCGAAGTCGTTTATTTTAGTTATAATGCCTGCCCGATCTCGGTTTTCTGTTTCCTACCTATGGCCACACCCAATATCATATCTAACCAATGATGACGATTAATTTGCACTTTGATTATTACAACTTTATTTTAAAATTGTAAAGAATTTATACTGTAAAAGATTAAGTAGACAACAAAAATGAGAACCGAAAATATGTATTAATAATATATTATGTCCTTGATAATATTATATCCGCATAATTAATCCTGGGCTGTTTAACATCAGACAGATAAATACAGCCAAGACTCAGCCTCAGCTGCATGGCTCGAGTCCACAATAGTTCGTTATATACGGCAATAGGCTAACCCCTTATTACGTGGAACCTAATACAATGATTGGTTAAATGTAGGTGCTAATTCACCTCTCCCTAACCCTCCGGGGATAAAGGCGTGATTATGTGTATGTATAGATATTCCTACACTTTAGACACACTGACAAACTATGACCTAGAAAAGGACATGGGATACCTTATCCCAGTAATACTGTTACCGGAATAAATGTCATAGGATACTTTATCCCAGTACCTAATACTGGCACTAGAATAAAGGATATGGGATACTTTATTCTAGTAATACTGGCACTAGATTATAGGATATAAGATACTTTATTCCAGTAATACTGTTACCGGAATAACTTTATTCTGGTAACAGTATTACATTACTGGGATAAAGATTATTATGTCTCGATGTGCCAAATTTCAGTAATAGGTTTCTCTTTAATATTCTTCGCAGACAGATCCACAGACCTAGAACAGCATGTAACGTAGTTATAATATCGTTAATCATTAGATACGTATATATTGTTCTAATAATTAGAAACCTTCATACCAGGAATAAGAAACAAAGACGCTACAAATCATATATTGAAAAAAACATATTATTCTGTCATAAAGTCATAAACGACGAACAACTGTCAGTTGTTTGTCGTTTATGTCGTTTAAGTCAATCAGTGCAAAAATAAGTGGGTAATAATCTAACTTACCATACCTCCTACCTCACTTTATGTTGCCTCACTATCAGAATAGTGAAATAATGGAGTCATTGAACATAATACTTTAATATAAGACATATTAGCTGAGAAATACCAGTGATCTGACTCTGGTTTCGTCAGTCATTGGCATTAATTGGTCTCTGTATCGAAAAAAATATCAGTGCATGGTGGCTTGCGAGCACGGGCGGGCGCTCGGTGCGTTCGTTTACAATACATGGTATTATAAGCTCAGTGTATATTTTGGGGGCGCCGTATCTCATTGAAACCGAGCCCTGCCACCACAAGCCGGTCAATTGTATAGTGCTATGTGCGTCGATCAGTCGCGTTTGCCCTATCGTACCTCGTCGCCGCCCGCGCGTATACCAATCAAAATGACATTCTCGATACATTGACGTTTAATTAAAAACATTCAACATGTGCTGTGCCAGGTTCACTAACTACCTGTTCCGTAGTGTTGTGAAATACACATGTGGACTAGCAAGCCGCGAAAGTAAGTATAACTTGCGTATAGTATTCGCCACGCATGAAGCACTCGAATGTGTTCCTGACTCTAAAATTAAACCCGATAACGCGCTGTAGGTACAATTATGTGAATACGAAATTTATTGTGACTTATCAACATCTGTGGTTCATTACCTTTAATACATTATTGTGTTTATGGAACGATTTAGTATTCGCTTATTGATTTCTCTCGTCAATTTACAGAACTAGCTTCTAGTTATAAAATATTCTTATTTGCATTAGTGTGACATTTATCTACTTTTACACAATCACAATATATTTGCGATATAACATTCTAGAATTTCATTAAGTTATTTTGCTAGTGTAAACTTAAACAACTTAGAAACTTACAGTTAATTTGTGGGAGTTGATATAAAACAAGTTGTGTTGATTTACCTCCAGTAAAATCTGTGTTTGTATATCTAGTGACGTTCAGTTGTTCCGCTACACGAATTTACGTTACCTGTAAACCCAAGTTTGACGCTGCGCATAAATTTAATATTACACGACTTGTATAACCTAATACTGAATAAATAATTATTTTGTTACAACATTTTCACATGTAGGGAGTAGATCTTTACACTTGTTCGACAGCTATGTTCATTAAAAGTAATAAGAGTTATCTACATCATGTAAAAATGCATTTAGTAGATGACGTAAACGAAATGTTCAAAAGTCAAGGTCTTTTCTAATCTTTTGCTTCGTCAAATACATTATTATCAAATTATTTATACTATTACAGTTGAATGAATAAACTCAACACGTTATATTTTTAAGAAACTTTTTTGAACATGAACAGTCTAGATGTAATATATTTTAAATAAAACAAAGGATTTGCCACAGACAACTTCCCACCATTTTTCCTTTTTTCCATTCGTTATAAAATTATAATTAGTTTATTTTAATCCCACTACAAAAACGTCTTATACTCGTATAATATGCCATCCTTTAATATGCGAACCGAATTTATAAAACTTTTTTGTTTTCTTTTTCCATTTTGATTTACAGTAATCTCAGCCGCTTTTACCATCTTCTTTCCTTGCTTATTTTAATACCTACACGCCATTCAGTTAGGTAATTAAGTAAAGGTAAACAATCTTGTATGACTTTATAAAAACACAAATTGAACAAATAAACTAGGCTAATTAAGTGACTAACTAGTGGTTCGATATTGGTTTTAAGCCTTCAAAATGATTTTCTAAACACGAAAGTACCTTAAACTAGTTTTTCAATAAAATATAATATTAAAAAGACAAATCAAAATTGTGTACGTTTAGTTAAGTACCTAATCGAATGGAGTATAGGTACTTCTTTCCCATTTCTCCATTTAAGTAACTCTGCACTAAAGAAGACCTAAACAAAGCCACTGACAGCGCAGTCGAGATTGCAGAATATTAGTAATATTACTCTCGAATAATTTAGAGCAGTGAAAAAGAGGATCATTGGATCATTGACACGAAAGAAGAAGTAACTCTGTTTTCACCAGAACTTTCCGTTCCTTCCATTAAATCTTTAGTAGTATATTGTCAATCGATTTCTGCTCGAGACCTTCCAACCTTATCTCGATCTTAATAGGTACACGCACTTGCTGAGTGTAGGATAATTGCATAGATGCCTATACCATAATTAATGTGTATTTCTAGACCAACTGCATTTCAAGTGTGATTCATCATAAGGATCGTATTATAATTCAAATGGGGCTAACTATTGGGTGATGTTCTAGTAGCGCTAATTAATAATAACGGTCTGTAAAGCACCCTTTCACTAATTAATAATCATCATCACTATCATCATCATCATCACTACTATTATAAAACAAAGTCGCTGTCGCTGTCTGTCCGTCACTATGTATGCTTAAATCTTCAAAACCACGCAACGGATTTCGAAGCGGTTTTTTTTAATAGACAGAGAGATTCAAGAGGAAGGTTTATATGTATAATACATGCATAATATTGTAGAGGAACACTGATAAATTTAAAGATATGCAGCGGGAACGGGATCAGAAAATATGGCGGTACGAAGTTCGCCGGGTCAGCTAGTAGTTTATAAAACAATTAAAGGGTCATTGCAAGCTAGTAGTTTTTTAAATTTGTACAAAAAAAAAATTAGAAAGAAATCGTTGTCATTCCTCAAAGTAAATTGGAATCCAAGCCAAGTTCGCTCTCAAGTGGATACCTGCTGATTGAGGGATAAGGCTGTGACGCATTCTTACCTCTCATGGTCAGGTCAGATAGCAGTCACTCCTATAGTGAATATTTAAAAAATCCATGAGAGGAGTAGTAAGGGAGACCGCGGAGTCATAGTATCGAAGTCGTACATAACAGAAATCTAATACATCTGGCGCTGTTTTTTTGTAGTGATGTTTTTTTTTTAAGAAATTGTATTTTCATTTAGTTTTACTAACACGGTGGAAAATGAACAATGTTAATTAAACGGTATAAAAAATTAATAAAAATAAATTTTAAGAAAACCAAAAAAATCATATTGGCATAAAAAAATACGATTTAGCACCAAAGCCGAAGGCCAACCGAGCACTACCAAAAGCCAACACTAACGGCTTCGGTTACTAGTAAGGCCTTCGGCTTCAGCTTCGGGAACATTTCCCTAAAACCCTGTATAGGTAAATACGGTAAATAATTATTGTGGATCATGCCTAGATGAATCAGCTAATACTAGCACTTCGTTTATGCGTACATCGGTTACCGCAGACCGCGGACTCAATCGCAGTCGTGTCGTGGGTAAAAAGTACCTAACCTTCTCCAAGTCCAGGGCTACTTTACTATTATGTTTCATTATGATCGGTGCAGACGTTTAGCCGTGTGAAAACGTAACAAACAGACGGACAAGGTTATATACCTCATTTAGTTAGTGTGAATCATGCACAGTTTGTGAATTATATTGAAAACATATGTTAACTTACAGTCAGAGTGACTGGTACCTACGTTTTTAAATTGTGGCATTAGTCACTGGCATTACGGAGATGCTTTTCTATATCCAGGTGCAAATACTGGGCCCGTACCACGAACTCTTAAAACATGGCAATAATTGAACGGCTGTTATACTGCCAACCGCAAATGTAACTTTGGAATCTCATACATTTATGTGAGATTATAAAGTTACTTATGCAGTTGGTAGTATGACAGCTGTTCAATTATTGACATGTTGCAGAGTTCATGGTACGGAATCAGTTCCCTTAGACAAGTGGTAATTCATTGTATTGTAGAAAATAATAACAAATGTATGGGATTTGACGTATATGACAGTCGTCAATATATGTCATAAAGGTCAAATCTCATACATTCGTCATTCTATTCTACAATACGCCGGCCAAAGAATGACCACTAGTCTAGGGGGTAGCTCTCGTTTCAGCAATCCATAGGAACCAAATCTTATACGCAGCTACAGACAACAATAAATTACTTGTCACTCATTATGTATACCTAATGTACAAATTAATTTTATAACATATTACACAAAGATTACCTAATGTCTGGTAAAATGTCTAGTTAATCTTTGTGCTAAATGTAATCCAGCCCCCCTATGCAAGTGCAAGGAAATTCGACGGCCGACGTATTGTAGAATGACGAAGATTTGATGTTTATGACAGTTGTCAACGTATATCATAAACGTCAAAATACGTGTCATATACGTCAAATCCCATACATTCATAATTCTCGCGCCGGCCAACAAATTGCCTCAAATTCTAGGGTAGTAACTAGATCCGTTCAGTAATACTGGCGTACTTAATTTACTTCCAAACTTTAAACCTTTATACATATTATTATCTAATAGGTAGAATTTGATTCTATTTCAATACAAAATAAAGAGTTGTAGTTCATCTAATTTTCAATGAAATAGTCGTCACGTGAAAAATTAATCCAAAAATAAATTGTTTAAATCTAGCGTGTCAACTTTTATTTCCAATTGAACGAATAAGCCGATGACCTTGACACGACGGCCAAACATTATCCTTTTGTCTCAATTGGCCCGTAATTGCTGGGGACGTCTTCAGCTTGGATCTATTCTCAGATACAATTTGCACTTACCTACTATTGTCACCACCTTAGCTATGGCACCACGTTAGAAACTAAACACCTTCTAGATAAGACGAGTTATAATCCTCCTACTCAGAAGAAACAAAATCTAATTAAGTTTAATTACGTAAATTACAAAGTAGTTACTAAAATTCTAAGGACAGTAAAGATATTGACGAACAAAGTACTCAAAATGCTCTTAATGCCTAGATTTCCCCTCTTCCTGCTGACTGATTGTTCTGATATTTGATACACCTTTAGTTTGGACAACAATACAATTTAAATCAATAAAACAGTTTGATTTGCTCTTAATACATTTGTTTTTAAGATCATTTTGAGACTTTGCAGTCATGATCGTTCTGACTCTGACTGTACATAATTTAAACAAATTAGAATTTGACAGTGAAAGAAACAATCACTCTAATTACACTTAACAAGTTGCTTCGGAAATTAACGTAACAATTGGATTTTTCTTTTGGATCTTGTAATACTTAGTTGTGTAGTATTCTTACTGGAAAATAGCTTCTTTTAACTAGTCTGCACATATTGTTGGCAATCAAAAAACAGAAATTGTTTGTGTTAATGTTATATGATTGATTTTTATTACTTCTACTCTGTTCTACTCTGAAATAGTCTAATTTTGTACGTTCCTATACTATGTAAAAGTTCGTCCATGATTCGGATAATTCGTTTTCATTAGTCATTCGCTGTCGATTCTTAATTTGTTCCTCAAACATAATTTAAATTCGATAGCATTACAGGTAGCACCTTTTACTAAATGATTTAATAATTACGTTGTAGAACTAGAACTCAGTATTCGGCAAAACGTTTTCATTTTGGATCATTTCAAATAGAATATATAATATATTGTGGTAACGTCTATCCAATCTTCCAACAATCATAATATTTTCATTCCAGCGAAAATCGAAAGCCAAAATCAGTATAGTCAATTATACTTAGTTAATGGAATAATTCGAATATCTACAGTGTAACTTTAACTAATATTGTAAACGAATGTTCTGCTGTGTGTCGCGTCGTGGTGTCTCCTGATGTGTGTTTTATGTGATGTGCTTAAAAACTGCATGGATCGCCTCGTGGGTTATATTTATCACTAACCGCTAACCACAAACATCACGTTCACGGGGAAGTGTAATATCTAAAGATGCCTAAAGGTAAGTGTGTAATCTTCCACTTAACATTGCAATTGACTCTTTACTATACCATGATGCAATATCTAGATTAAAGATCAAATTTAATTTAATGATATCGACGTTTATGTGTAGCATGTTACAATTTATATTATCTGAACTATGTCTGTACCTATTGACCTTTATGGTGGTATTACCGTATAATCCTATTGCCTCTGTAACCAATATGATTATATGGTTATAGTTACTAGCATGAAGGTTTAGTTATTCGTCTTATAGTTTTCACGGACAGAAGTATTTTACATGAAAACATAACCCTTTGAGGAAACTTCGGAAACCTGTAACTTCCTCAATAGATTGTAATATTATTAATTTGTCCTCTTTTTCATTTTACGTATATATTCTGTATTGTCAAGAATATATTAATATCAATTTTTTGCTAAGGGTCTAAATCTATCTCTATCTTTAATAAATTGTACCCTATTGACATACTCCACATTCTTTTGATCTGAATCTATGTAGAAGATTAATATGTCTACGTAAATTTATCTCCTTTTGGAACTCCAAGTAATATGAAATTTTTAATAATTTCAAAAACAGTAAGACATTGAAATCAAATTCGCATACTTTTTTTTATGATAAAATTAGTGCAATGAATATCTATAAACATACTTTCTGCACAGCAATTGTTTAAAAATGTTAAAAATGAAAATACTTCCTTGTTACAGTAATTAATGATCTCGTAGAGATTTTAAACGAATATAATGTGCGCTTGTGCTTTGTAAATCCACGCCTGTATGAGCGGAATGTTTATAATTCCCTGATGCGGTAACTCACGTGTTTGTATCTCGTGACATCACCGCTATCATGCTGTATAGTCAAACCAACTCCAAGGTTGACAATAATAAACAACAAATACAATTATAATAACCCAACAATAAAAGAAAGAAAGAAATCAATCGCATACCTATTTTGCCACGCCTCGTGCTATAAACGCACAACTTTATTATTATTCGTATCAAAATTACTTTCACACAAATTGCTTCGAAGGATGCAACTATTCGCAATGGCGCACCTGTTTCTTGAATGCACATTCAGAGTAAAACTTTCCGTTTAATTAAAGTTTGACGAATAATACCCCCTCCACAAATAATATTTGAAACAACCATAAATCTCACTTCAGTTCATTGTTTCAGCGATAATGAATCATTATTGTTTATAACAAAATCTCTTGCTTCGTCTTTTCAACACTACGTTTCAATATATGTATCTCTAAAACCTAATCTATCAAGAATAGCTAATATGATCGATATAGAAATTGAGGATAACGTTGAAAATAGTCGCAGTAAAGAGTGAGATAGAACCATACATTACTTTTTAAAGGTTCATATTCATAAATACAAGATTATTTATTTTTAAAACAACTGCAAAAGCCAAAGACAACGTTGTTTATATTGAGAAAGCTTTAAAGAAAACGATCATTTGACGTGTTACTTTTAAGGGTTCTCTACACAGATAGACAGATTCATCTGCGGGTGTTAGCGGCGGACGCGTCCACCGATGTGTGGACGGGGAAGTCGCCCCGTCTGCACATCGGCAGACGCGTCCGCCGATGACATCTGCGGTTGAATCTGTCTACGTCTAGAGGAGCCAGCAGAGTTGTGTATAATTGATCGTATACACATACATTTAATCCCATACACATAATATAATATGGTAACCCTACACTATGAAACTCACACCACCATAAAACAAATCACATTTCTGTCGCATTTTAGATACGCGGCATTTGGGTGTATGGGGGCTCACCTAGATCTTGAGCCCCAAGCCAACCTCACCTGCAAGCTGGTGCACCTGCTGAACAACGGACGAGGCTCTGGCGCTGGCTTTCCCTTCGGGGTTGGGGGGTCGGACGGCAGTCGCCCCCGGAAAAGCCAAAAATTGCCAAATTTAAAATGAAATGGCTCGTAGAAAAAGGAATCGCAATGAGGGTAGGGCGCCGCCGCAAAACGGCGCGCATGAGGGTCGCCCGCCTCGTGTCGCAAGTGGGCAAGGGCTACCGTGCCTGAGCCGGGCACGGCTAAAGATGTTAGGCCAACTTTGTGATTCCGGAAAACTCCGCTTCGCAACGTGGAACATCGGCACGTTGACCGGTCGCACGAGGGAGTTGGCTGACGTACTCTGCAGGCGGAGAGTGGCCGTGGCGTTCCTGCAGGAGACTCGGTGGGGTGGCGATAGCACCATGCACATTGGGGAGGGCTACCAGCTGATGTACACAGGTGCACCTGATGGGCAGGCCGGGGTGGGCGTGGTGCTCTCCCGGGCGTTGCAGGATGACATCTTGGAGGTGAAGAGCTATAGCGCCCGACTTATGGTTGTGAGGGTGCTTATCGATGGGATTATAACCCACCTGATAAGTGCTTACGCTCCACAGGCTGGGCGTGGCGAAGCCGAAAAGATCTTGTTCTGGGACCAACTCGGGGGAGTACTTCGTGACGTCCCGCTGTCGCGGGAGATTGTCCTGGGCGGTGACCTGAACGGTCACGTGGGTGACGGGTGTGAGGAGTTTGGGCGTGTCCACGGTGGTTTTGGATACGGTAGTCGCAACCCAGAGGGTGAGAACATCCTTAGAACGTGTGCGACTGCCGACCTGGCCATCGTGAACACGTACTTCAAAAAGAAATCCGGACATCTTGTCACCTACAAGAGCGGGGGGCACTTAACCCAGGTTGATTTCCTGCTCACTAGGAGGCACAGCATCAGCAGGGTGGCCAACTGCAAGGTTATACCCGGGGAGAGTCTCACTAGCCAACACCGTCTCCTTGTCATGGACCTCCGCGTGAAACCCAAAGACAAACGTGCCGAGCGTGCCCAACGCAAAATCAGGTGGTGGCTGCTTGATGAAGCTAAGTCCCAAAGTTTCGTCTCAGCCATCGGTGACAAGTGCGCCGATGCTGTAGACGAACCAGTACAGGTTTCTTGGGACAGGATTCGGGCAGCTATTCTTGAGGCGGGGAGGGTGGTGCTCGGCATGTCTAAGGGTGGACGCAAGTGTGACAAGGACACCTGGTGGTGGAACGACACAGTCCAGAGAGAGATCAGGGTGAAGAAAGCCCTCTTTAAAAAGTGGCAAGCGTCCAAATCTTCCGACGACCGCGATGCGTACAAAGATGCAAAACGCGCCACCAGGAGAGCCGTAGCCAGGGCCAAACGAGACCACTTGCAACCTCTATATACCAAGTTGGAATCGTCTGAGGGGCAAAAGCTCATATATAAGTTGGCACGTTCCAGGGCCAAAGCGGCGCAGGGTCTATCCAAGTGCCGCTGCATTAAAGACCCTGGGGGCAATTTGTTGTACGAGAAAGTCGCGGTGAAGGAGAGATGGCGCTCATATTTCCACGAGCTGCTAAATAAGCAGCATAAAGAGGTGCAGCCACCAGACCTCCCTCCGAATCAAGGACTAGTGCCACCGATAACGCCTGCGGAAGTCCAGACTGCCATTCGCCGCATGAAGAACCGGAAAGCTGTCGGACCCGACGAAGTCCCCATCGAGGCTTGGAAGGCAATGGGCGCCCGTGGTGTGGGCATTCTAGCAAATCTTTATAACCGCGTACTCCTCACCGGCGAGATCCCGAGCCAGTGGAGGCTGAGCATCATCACGCCAGTCTTCAAAGGCAAGGGATCGGTGCAGGAGTGTGGTAGTTACCGCGGTATAAAGATAATGTCCCACACCATGAAGCTCTATGAGCGGATAATCGACTCCCGGATCCGACAGGAAAGTACACTCTCGGGGTGCCAATACGGGTTCCGTCCAGGGCACGGGACCATGGACCCAGTGTTCGCCCTAAGGGTTGTGGCGGGGAAATACAGGGCGAAGAACACGCCCCTGCACTGCCTATTCTTAGACATGCAGAAGGCCTTCGACTGTGTTCCTCGCGCGGTGATCTGGTGGGCACTGCGGGCCAAGGGTGTTCCAGAAACTTACATTGACACCATCCGAGACATGTACTACGATTCCGGTTCCGTGGTTCGAACTGCTGTTGGCGACTCGAAAGCCTTCCCCATCACCGTCGGGGTACACCAAGGATCCGTCCTTAGTCCTTACCTGTTCAGCGTGGTATTAGATGTTTTGTCGGACAGCATTAGAAACTCACATGAGCAGCCTCCGTGGTTGCTCATGTATGCTGATGATATTGCGCTCATGGACGCGGACAGGAGCAGATTGGTGCGACGCGTGAAAGGATGGAAAGAAGCGCTTGAGAACGGCGGTCTGAAGTTAAATGTAGCGAAGACAGAATACTTAGCGTTAAACTCCACAGATCCCACACCCGTCCGCATAGGCGATGATTTGGTCGAGCGCACGGACCAGGTTAAGTACCTGGGATCTGTACTTCATGTGACCGGTGAGATCGACCACGACGTCAAGGCACGCATTGCTGCCGCGTGGGCCAAGTGGCGAGAAATGACTGGCGTCACCTGTGATCCTAAAATGCCAGTCAGGTTGAAGGGGCAGGTCTATAAGACGATCATTAGGCCTGTTCACTTGTATGGTTGTGAGGCGTGGCCGCTGCTCGAGCGACATAAGCAAGAGCTGCGTGTCACGGAGATGAAAATGTTGCGGTGGATGTGCGGCGTTACGCGTAAAGATCGCGTACGGAACTCTCGCATCCGCGGCAGCCTCCATGTCCGTGACATCGCGGATAAAATGCAAGAGAGCCGCCTTCGCTGGTGCGGCCACGTCTTGCGGCAACCACCAGGCTACGTGGGGAACAAATGCCTGGCAATGGTACCCCCGCCGGGTCCAGGTAAAAGGGGTAGGCCAAAGAAGTCCTGGCTTGACGTCGTGGAGGGTGATATGCGTGCAAATGGTCTCACTACCATGGACGCCCAAGATCGTGCGAAGTGGAGAAGGAAGAGCCGGAAGGCGGACCCTGAGCTCCGAGGTCATCTTGGCCACGGATGCAATCAAGAGAATACGTCTATATGCAGATGATGATTTAGATACGCGGCATATAATTGACTGCTGACGATTCATACTGATTCATACTATTGCAATTTGAATTAAGATTAACTTATCATGGTAGCTGCTAGCGCCATGCTTATGCTGAACTTACAACTCGGATTATAATATCTATATTATAGGCCTGTGTTTAATCCAGTATTGTACATTTCGGTGACTTTTTCTTCGAATCAAAGATATAATATTTGTTCTCGTCGTTGACTCGGTTAATATGCGATTGATTTCAATTTTACCCTGAAGGCCAATTATTCTCCTAAAAAATCTGTTTGAAATTCAGTGTCGATTTAATCTCAAATTCACAAATGTCTAAAACGATCACGATTTCAATTAATAACATTATATTTTATGAAAAAAAATAGAAGCATCTCTATGGGCTACTTAACACTTGTATGACGTCTAAACTACAGAACCAGCTTAATAAAAGAAGGGCCCAACCGAAGCGTCAATCTATTGCTTTGTGAGATTGCTACCGTATTTTTGAATGGCCTCGGTTGATTGGCTGTCTCCAGTTACAGTGTTGACGCCACTTGAATCAATGAAGTGCCATTGGCTCATTGTTTAATCGTCTGTTTTATCAGCTGTAATGAACATACCCGAGATGCTCGTCCATGCAACTTGTTAAAACACACAATCATGATACATCGACTCTCAATTTTTTTCTTCCACTTTATACCAAAAGGATCCTTTTATGACCCAAATTATATTTGTTCTGAGTTCTGATATTAAGAACATTGTTTTGTCAATTGAATTCTACTGTTATTTCTCTTGGCATTTTTAGAAAACACGCTTAGGGTTCCAATATGTTTTTACCTGTTCTATTTTTTCTTTCATCGCTACCCTACCATCTGTTCAAACAATATCTCGTTTAATTTAATCAAAAACATATATATGATATAACCTAAGTTGAATCGGTGTTTTGGTTTGACCTTTGAGCAAAGTCAATGTTATTTTATAAACCGATATAACGGCTCTTTGTGGTTCAATTGAGTGCAAATCGGGGAACCTCGGCCTTGTATCGAATCCGTCATCAAGACGTAACTCCGAAATCCGACTAGCGTTACGTTTTTCCCATGTGGAACATTAATAAGCTTTACTTTCCAATGCTTGATTTAGCCATTTTATATGATACAGTTTTGTGAAAGTAAATGCATTAAAAGAGAAATAACATTGTTAGCATCGGTGTGCCCTAGGCGTCCGCCATTGTGGTCTGTGCCGGGTACCATTTCTATTGATTTTGGAACAATGTGCACTAGCGAGCGTCACTGACCCTGGTGTATTGTTGATACATTTGAATTGAGAACTATTTCTCTGCAGGCAACGTCACATTTAACTTGGGTTTGTTCAAGTAGACGTGAATAGAACTTTGATCCTTCAACTTGTACGAGTACACCTGTTTAAGCTGAAACATATCATTTTTATTACAAGGAAAGGATTCCTCAAACAAACACTTTGAACACAAAACTGTAATCAATGAAAGTAAATTGAACTAGGTATATAGAAGTTTGAGAATTTCAAAGTTACTACCTATTTATGAGCTTATTAATGAACTACTAAGTTCTATTTTCATTGCTTGTACTCGTACGCACGATAAGTTTTCTAAAGGTACTAATCGAAATATTAGTTTAACTACGATTTTCATAATCACGAATGTACATTCCTCAACCGCTTTGTTTTGGTATTGATTGATATAACATTAGGATCTCATTACTAGGTATTGAAAATTCTGACGCACTCTAACTTTGAATAAATATCAGTGAATTAGTATTAATGGTATACAAAACCAAGTATAATACCTACTATTAATATTCTTTCAATATCGTAGCCTCTTTTCTTAACCTCATTTTTTGGCCTATGCAGTATCCAGAATTTTTGTAGTATTATCATTGAATTGAAACACTGTTAAAACCATGAATTAAAGATTTGCGATAATACTTACATGTAAAATATAACAAAGCTGCATGAAACATTCACAAGTGTCAAAGTGTTACTATGTCCATTTTTTCCTGTTCTCAATCAGACGTTTGTTCACAGGCGACGCCGACATGTCGCTGAAGCAGGGCAGCGGCACCGGGAAAGTCCACTTTGGTGGTTTGGACGATGTGTCCTTGTACGGTACGCCAGTGGAGCCAGCCCCACCGGTGTCGGACGCCAAGCAAGGCTTCCTGCGGAATCAGCTGCAGGCTCTTTTCCAACCCACCGACAACAAACTAGCCATGAAACTCTTCGGTTCTAAGAAAGCGCTTATGAAAGAGCGCATCAGGCAGAAAGCGGCTGGCCATTGGGTCATACATCCCTGCAGTAGTTTCAGGTTAGTGAATTATTCATGACACGATTTTTATTGAATGCAATTCTATAGAGCAAATTGCCGTTGCACCCGTGGACAACGACTTCGTTGTATAGAAATTGATACTAGATATATTTTATTGTTACTACAATACCTTTATGACTACTAATACTACGTGTCCGACCGAGCTTTGAGATTGGCTTAATATTCATGGCGGCAATATTAACAGGCAGGTTTAACTTTTCAATTGCACATAAATGAATATTCATATAGTTTTTTATACTCACTCCAGTATATCTGAGTAGACAGGCAGAAGTGTACTTTACACCCACGAGGGTCATGATGACAAGGATTCTTTGCTTTGGGAGTATTTTTACTTCTTGCTGGGTGTAATAGGATCAAACCATCCTATCCCATCGGTTTGTACACCTGCCGATCAGACGGACAAGGTTCTGGCACCACCTTTCCTTGCGAGGTTGGGCGGTTATACGACACTCTCACCCATAATAACTCAAATAAGTGCAATGCAGTTGCATGTACAGAATACATTTTATATCGACTAGGGCTTAAATCTGTAGGTTGGATTAATACTTTACCACGTATTTGCTAAGTCCCTGGGATAAATCAAAAGTGATACATACATTTGATCCCTTTGTGACACTCGAAATCCTTCGCTATATCTAGGCTGACTGCTAGTGCCTCGCCTTGACGCTCAATGGCTGTATAATCTGTATATGAGATGCACAAGAAGGTCGCCGCTTGAGTGACTGTAGCGGAAGCTGTACTCTCGGTCATTTCATAAGTCATACCCTTCAAGATATCTCAAGAGCTGTGTTTATTACACGCCTCGATGTCCTTTGAAAGATGAACGAAGTGATAGCGATAGCTTACTATTGGAGAGGTCAGTTCTTTCACCATTCTTGGACACTGCATCAGGGACTTGTCAGTACTGGTACTACTGGTCACAGTACTTTAGTTCCTCCGCTGCGATGATGTGCTGTCTGACGTGTTCAATTTATAAATATTTAGGGACGTTACTTGTCATCGAACTTTGTATTAGATGATTTTAATTTCTAGCAGGATGTGCTTGAAGTCTTTTGGTGTAAGAATTCATAAGCCTATTTACGGCCTAGTTACGATCGACAAAACTTCCAAGAAAATGAATCGTGACGACGGCGATGGTCAATGGAGTAATAACAGGCTATCAAGTTTTATTAGCGATTTGAGAAGTACTCATAGACCTTATTTAGATCATACTTTATGAATAAAGGTCTACTGTAAGTCATTGATCATACTTAACGAAGGCAAAAAAGTTAAGTAAATCTTCCTCTTTATGTGCCGGCTAGTTATACTATTAAGTAATTTTGACACAGGAGGATTTAATCATCTTTAGTTCTCAAGTTTCACATTATGTTTTTACTTCAAAAATGTGTTTACTTTACAAACGCGTATTGCATTGTAGCCTCACTGTTCTCCTTGTTTTTTTACCTACACCGCACAAATATTTCTTCTAAATACTATAAATAGGGTCTTTCGGACAGCCTTGCATTCAGATGAAGTTTAATGTTAAATGTTTTCAGTCTGTTAATTCTTTGAATCGTAATTTTTGATGTGTACTGAGACATGTGCGTTTTGTTTGCACATTTCAATGTCAAACTTTTTGTGAAGTGCTTTTTGTTTTGATAATTTCATAAATAACATTTTCATTGTGATGCGTCCGTGATGTCGTATCTGTCTTCAATTGTCTTAGTAATTTTCGTCGGTGCGTCACGTACCTATATACCTATTATCATGCAAAATCTCAATTTGCTTAAACCGTTTTGTTTCAAAATCAGCAATCTGGATGATACTGGTTTGTTTATTGATGTAATTATTGGCATATCGATGGGTTTGTTAGAAATTTCTCAAAGTTATTTTTCTTCGTATTTTATCACTTTGGAAAGTAAAACGAAAGTGTGTTTGTGAATGTTGACTTATCCATCTTTCATGACATCATTGTATGCGAGACACACTGTCTCATAAATAACATGTATTATTGTGTATGAGACCTAGAGTGTATTCCTCTGAGACACGAATTCCTACGTGGAATTGGGCTCTGGCGTATTTCTCTGTTGCATGCAAAGCTTCTATCTCAGAGTCACGGCCACGTCCACTTTCCTAATATTTCTTCTTCTCTAGTAGCTTAAATAAGTGCAGTACAGTTTCAATGTAGAGAAAGCACTTTGTATCTACTAAGGCTTAAATCTATATGTTAGGCAAATACTTGTGTATAAAAATCTAGCTGTTGTTCGCGACTCCGCCCGCGTGAACATCGGTTATCGCGACCACACATGGCCTATGTCCTTTCCCAAGGTCTAATCTATCTTTGTATCAAATTCCAACAAGATCGATTCAGTGGTTTAGGCATGAAAGCGTTACAGGCAACAGACAGAAAGACAGACAGACAGAGTTAATTTTGCATTTTTAATATTAACACATTAGTATGTATAAGTCTCATAAAATGATAATGTAACTAATTCCATGCTAATAGATATTGACACTCTCACGCCAAAAATATATCTATTAATATCACCACAATATTGTGATATACAGATATTCATAATCATAACAGATTCAAAACAGTTTTATTTTATTAATATGTTAATTTTAACATTCCCTTTGACACTGTTGGCGCCAAAATTCTTGTTAACTATTAAATTATTCTCTTTTACTATAAAGCGAGTTTTGCTACAAAATAAATATTCATTTCTAATAACATTAATCTCATTTATATATTCCTACCTACTATTTATTATAACATTATAATCTAGTAGTCTTCAATCAAATTTTATTAATATAAGTTTATTTTCATTGCTAATTCATTCATGATAAGTATGTTTTTTATGTTGCTGTTTTTTTGTTTTGATGTTAGCATAATTTGAATATTAAGGACCATACGGGTGTGTTCAAGCATCCACCTGTTAGCCGTTTAAATAAATACCCTGATAAAAAGAATAATCATAAATACCCTTCTCTTTTTCGAAAGGGTACCTATATTTTAGATTTTTTTAATGACGTGTCTAGTAAGTAGCAATAGCTAATTAATCCTAAATTATTACACGTATCTTGGACCTAAATCTCACGAGACTAACGAGGCCCTGGTACTCGCGGATTGTTTTGTACTAATCTACGAGTATGCTTGATGAATTTGAGCTCTTCCACCGCCGTAGCACTCCAGCCCCCCTAGACAAGTGGCAATTCGTTGCTCGGCGTATGATGGAATAGAATGACAAATGTATAGGATTTGACGTTTTTGACATTCGTTGACGCCTGTCATATACGTCAAATCCCATACATTTGGCATTCTACTCCATCATACGCCGAGCAACGAATTGCCACTTGTCTAGAGGGGCTGAAAAGAAAAAGAAACGTGTAGGTACTGCGCGTATGGTCATTTTAGTAGTATGGTCAGTTTAGTGATCATTTTAGGTCCAAGCTATATGTTCCGAGCAATAACACAATAATGAGAATGACAATGAAGTCATAAGGTGGTACTTGTGATAAAATTCGCAGCCATCAATTTATTGTCGTGTTAGTATGTAAACGTGGCGATTAGTCATTTGCTGATCATTTAGTGCAACAGACCGTACGTTACAAGTGTTGAATCTGTAATTACAGCACACAACACATTGTTAGATGCTAACGATTTGCACAATCACAAACGTATATGCAGATAATTTACAACTATACATGACGCTAACAAAGTTTTGACACACTTTTCATTTCCATTTATTGTTTTTACATTTTATTTATTGTCATTTATTCACTACTCTTGTTCCAATTCACAGCTTACAGTCAGAAACTTAATTCTCGAAATCTTAAAACATCACAGAATGAAATATGATAAAATTATGAATTGTTGAAAATAAGAATTCTGCTCGTAAGAAATACAATTTCGTATTTTACATCTATAGCTTTAGTCTGATCTCAATATTGATTCAATCACATATGATGATCGCATAAAAATATCTAAATTGACCTACATATAAAGAGAGATATCAATTTAGTCTAGTAGTTAGTCTAGTAGGTACTCTAGTAGAATACGAGTTTGCATTCATCTAGTTCATAAATGCAAATCGGTTCAACGCTACACCAGACTGCAACTAAGTACTTCAGTTTTAACTCTTACCAGATGTAGCCCGAATTTTGTTTTGAATAGTTTCTTACTAATAGTTTATTCTTAAATGCCTATACATAAAAAAAGCTGTTATACCCTACCAAGATGACTATAAAAGTATAAAGGTTAAAATGTAATATTATAATGACGTAAGCCAATATCGTTATAATTACTATTGGACTGAATTTACACCTACATGGGAAATTATAGACAATAGGTACCTACTTGTAGTTTCTGTATGGCGTAGTCAGTGTTATATATAGACCTTTTATGTACTGTATTTTAAACATGTATTGTAACTTTGAACAATACTACTACCTAGTTAATTATTTTATGCTCAGTGAGAGGGTAGTGGTTTTCATAGGCTGTATTAATACACAACGACTTAATGACATGAAAATGTATGTGTTGTATTACTGGCGGTTTTGTGCTGTCAGTCGGAAGACCAAAGGCTTGTCCTACTTGCCTTCTGCGCTGACGGCACAGAATCTCTGTGTTCTTAAAGGGTCGGCAGCACGAGTGTGGAGTCAGGGGAGTCCCTGAATATACTTCGGTGGTTCGCTTGGGAAAACCTGCGCTGGTTTTATCAAGCGACTACAATATGGGGTTCTTCAAGAAGGGCATTAAAAGATTTCTTCAGGGTCGGCAACACGATTGTGACGCCCCTAGCGTTGCATATTTCCGCGGTGACCACTTCCTATCAGGTGAGCCGTGTGCTTGTCTGCCACCTATGTGGTATAAAAAACAATACTTATTTTGAAGACCTCACTCACTAGTACGTACAAGGTATACCTTGTGCGGTGTATACCTACTAGTTAATACTTTGTAGATAAATTAATTACTTAGCAATGAGATTGTTATTACCAACATGTTTAATGGCCAAGCAGTCATAAAAACCAAAGAGAACGTCGTTTTTATGATACATTATAATAATCGTTATTTGTCTTATAGGTGCCACAATATGAAGTAGGTACAGTGAGGAAAATAAATCTACTAGTTTCTCTTTATAGGATATACGAGTAGGACAGGAACAGTCAGCGCCTCACTGCAGTTTTAGGCGTGAACGTGAACTTTACAGTAACATTCTTGATATTCATGACGTATTCAAAGCAAAATCGAAAGTATCGACGAAATGTATATGTAAAAAAAGGAAATAACGCGCGATTGGATGTCATCATCCCTCACAAAATTCATTATAATTAATAAGATAGCCTTTATAAATTTAAAATTGAATACTGACGGAGCGCGGAAGCTCGACCTCAAAAGCATTGTACCCTAATTCGGACCACGAATTTCAATTAGACCAAAATCACAAATTGCCATTCAGAGAGAAACCTCCCGAACTATTTCACAGATTTCTGAATTCTGCAATTAAATCCGCTAACGAGCTTCCGACAAATAGAACTAAAAATTCATCTAGTAAAGCCAGTCCTCGAAACTTGTTCCATAAAATACACTTTTACGATGGCGAAGCGGATGCTGTACATTTTCATGTACAGCACTACTTCTAACGGGTTACATTTTCTTGACGGCAATAGGCCCACTCTCAAATATCTGAAACCTAAAAATATAACAATACATTTCAAGTATGTCATCTGTGGGAATGAGCATGTCAAAGAAGCAAGGAATGGTGTCGTGATAGCTAAGGTGTTAGACTACAAACAAATGGTTGTGGGTTAAATATGAACCCCACCTGGTAAATTCTTGATGTGCACCCATTTATCCAGGTTAGAAAAAGATAGCCTAGTCTAAACTGCGATAGAAAAAGCGACGATACAATTTGATACCGTCAAATTACTTAACTAAATGGCGGCCACTTTGAGCTGCACCTCAGTTCACCATTAGGCGGAATGCAGCCAAATTGACGAACTAAATATAAAAAATTAAGATCTAATAACAGTAAAGCATTACTTGAGCTGTATGGATAGAATTTTACTTATATTCTTAGATCTTATAGTAACCTAAAGACTCAACGCGATTAGTGAACTCAATGAATATCTTTGTTTAAATTTTGAATGCGTAAATAAAAAAAATCCGACGAATTGCGAACCTTCCTCCTTTTGGAAGTCGGTTCAAAATAGAACAATAAATTAAGACTATTCACTGACATGAGATATATCGTTAAGTGAAAGGTGACGAATGAGACAAACTTTCTAATCTTGATTAGATTTGTTATATGAGTAGAGTGACTCTGAAAGCGAAGTGAAATCCAATGTTAGCCGTATCGGATAGTGTCGTCAGTCGGACAGCTTCCGCTCGAGTTGCCGTCGCGACTCGGCATCTCGATTATATACAACTGTTATCGATTGCAACGATTCGATGCCTGCTATCGGATCCATCAAGGAACCAGACCGGCTTCTTATTTCAAAATGTTTCTTTTACGGGTTGTAAAGCTGCTTTAATGTCTGTGGATTTTTCCCTAGAAAAGGATAAAATCATTCAAATTTTGAACATGTCTATTAGATCATGTTAGCTTTAAAAAGTCAACATTCGAATTGTAAAACTAATTTCTGACTGATAACTTTAATTTTAAAAAAGAAATTTTCGAGGTACTTATAATGAGATACCAACTCTTTTGAATGGTTAAGTAACTATTTGAAAGTTATAGTTATGATGAAATATAATCTAAGGAATAGTGGAAATCTGCCCAGGGTACACACAGGTCGCAAAAATCATATGCCTACAATTTTTTCCGATATCTACAATGTATCTTAAACGCGTCGCGCCTAATTGAGCACTTTTTACTCAACTTGAAAATCGAATTAGTTACTTTATGCAAAGTAGAAATCCTCGTTACCGCTACGCCACCGTGACTATCTTCATCAATAAACCATCAATAAATCATCAAACCTATCCATTCTAACTGGAAGCTTGTAAACAAAACGGCTTTTTTTATAGCCATACCATATGAGCAAAACCGCGGTTGTCAGCTTGTTTGCGCTGAATTATCCCTATGTCATCATTTATTTATATGGCATAGCTTCGCTCCGTTCACTGTTTATTAACGTCGTTTCACTGCTCCACAACAATGAAACAAAAGACTATTCCGAGAAACAAATGCCGCGTGAAAATTTGAAACATGCTGCAGGATGTATAAAATCAATATGTAACGATACTCGTAAACTGATAGGGTGTATGGGACCCGCCAAAGTCTAAAAAAGTACATTGTAAAAACACTTTTTAGCGGCAGTGAACGCGGCCGCTAAACAGAGGGCGCGGGTTCGATCCCCGTGCAGTGCAAATATTTGCATTGGTCTGGTCATGTCTCGGAGAGCACGTTAAGCCGTCGTCGGTCCCGGTTGCCATACTAACATCTATGGTAGTCGTTACGGGTAGTTGGAGCCCTAAAAAGTCTAATAACTGGTCTAGCTGCAATGCTTCGATATCGCTCAATATTGTTATTGGGTTGTGGAGGTCAGATGGCTGTCTCTTCAGAAAAATATCGAAGTCCAGCCATATCCGCAGTTAGACTGGTAAAGCGTACCCCAGACTCCGAGGTGAAACCTTCAGATGCGACTGGGATTAACGCTAGAATGAAGAAAAAGCTATGTTATTGACAAGGCCCCTACGTAAGGCCCCTAAGGTTATATATGCCTATAGTAACACAACTCTAAAGACGGACAGTGACCTTTGAAGATAAATAACACATTAGTAAAAACTAGTATTGCCCCACTTTCTCACCCTTCCTGCTCATTGACGGGTGATGTTTTAGTGCAGATTTTTCTCTCGAAAAGGAAGGAGTTCACACGGTAGTCGTTGTCGTAAAAATCAAAATAATAAAAATAAACAGGCTTCGGTAGGAAAAGACACGTAAAATCTAAAAATAATCACAAAAACTACGTAAAAATTGCTGCAAATTGAGCAATCTGTATCTATTAAATAGGTACATGCTTCTTAGTATTACGACGTTTATGTTCAGTGACTATAAACTTGTAAGTAAACATAGGAAAACCACAAACGAAAATAATTCTAAAGCCCGTATTTTAGGTCGATACTTAGACCTGGATCTCGATTCAGGTCGAATGGCGGACATCGACATAATCGAGACATTTCTTCGACCACTGAAATCGCTGAAAAAAGGTGTAACGTCACCAAAACGTCATGATGAAGACATATTGGTCGAAAAGAAGCGAATAGATATGCCTAGCCGCTTGCCAAGGCTAACTTTACCGATTGTCTTTAAACAATTTGTCCTCAAATAAATCGAAATTAAGAACTGAGTACTATTCTAGAATACAAGCTTAAGTTACTTAAGTCGCAAAACGTATAACCACAGATTACCTAATAGTTGGAGTATAACGTTATAATATTATAATAATTAAATAGAATACATAATTATTGATGTGCAAAACAAACGCAATTGGTCCATACATCGTATCACGATATTGGATCGCGATGATTATTGATACTATCAATGTAATATCATGCCCTATGTACGTATATTCATCGCAGTAGATGATCCTTTTCAGATTATAAAATTTAAGTAGGTATATCTATGCAAAGTAATTTTTTTCACTGAAAATTAATATTTATAAATAAAAAAGTGAAATAATTAAAAATAAGTAAAATATAATTAATGATATTCACTCGATTTTGAAATCTGTGCAATCATCATAGATCTACTTTTGGCGCTGACCGGACATGCCGTCACTATGAACTCTATATCTATACCATAGTGTAGTGAGTGATAGAGGATTTGTGTCGAGTTGAAATGGTAGATACCTTATTCAGCCTCGCATAGCTACATATTGACTGTAAGTAGTATAATCTGTTTAATGTGGTAAACAGTATAATTATATAGGTACCTATACTTATGTATTAGTATTGACAACTTATACCTATGATATTTTACTTTATGTGCATGTCCTGAATATATTTATTACTTTATATTTGTTGAGCATAATAAATCTTCTAATTCATTAAACGCAGACGTAATTATTGATTATTTCGAGCTGGTTACACACCAACATGAATCGCATGAAGTCCACATTCTAGTTTATAAACATACACGTACAACAATCAAACAAAAATAGCCAGTACAATCAGAGTGTGCACCTCCATTAATAAAATCAACAAAGTAACAATGTTCATCTAAAGCTATTGCGGCTTATTGGCGGAACAATAGGAAGCGTGCTCGGCCAGCATAATGACCATACAATACACAATACGGGATATAATGGACACAAACGGTTAGAGTGTGCTTTGGTAACCCGTATGCATTTTACACCAGTAAATAAACTTATTGGAAGGATACAATCGGCTGTCAATAATACTATGAATAACTAAACTATGGAACATCGGTCGGTACCTGTATTTTAAATGTATATTTGATTTAATTTATATTTGAGTCTGAGGAAATTAACACCAGAAAAATAACTGATTGGATACCTACAATCGGTTGTCAATATCATGAATAACTAAACACTATTGTAGGACATCTAATATTTGATTTAATATACTCGTATTTCTGAGTGTATGAGGAAATCACCCTGACATCAATTTGTAAAGCATTCTGTCAATATTAAAATCAATGGATTGATAATTTGCTATATTCAATTTGTGATCATTGTATTCGTAATATGCTTAACATAATATGTTACAATATGTCCGACAATTAAAGGAATGATTTGCAAAGGTATGATTCCGAAGGTGATCGCGTACGCCAACTGCAGACGCACGCAGCAGATACGCGTAAATGCATTGCGAATTCACAATGGTCCCCTTTATCCGTATCGGAGTTTAACTAGTAATGGGTACGCTGTATCTGCTGCATGTGTCTGCAGCCGTCGTATGCGTTTAGCTTCTGAATCATACCTTAAGACTGCACGGTTTACAGTACCTGTCTGATGAAAGAAGAGATTTAAATAAATCTTTGGTGAAATGAGTGACAAATCCGCTTTCACTTCAATCGTAAAACCTCGAATGTCATGCTCAAATACTAAGAATATTGAAGGGCTAAAAACGTCTTTTGCCCGAACACTTGTACCTACAAAGTTTACTGTGAACTGGATGAGAACGTGAAATTTCAAAAGTATAAGCAAATATATCCACTTCGATTGCTGAAAGAGACCTTTTCAAGTTAACAGCGAATGAAACCGAATTTATTACCTATTCTTTTAGAACTGATACTGTTGAAAGTTTAGGCGAATATTACACATCGATTTAAAATTATTTGTAACGAATTTTATAGCAACCATGATCTCAACGGGGAGAACATCCTTAAAAACGACCATACCTAGAAAGACCAAACCACACCAGTTTTATTCCTCTTATTTCAGATACAGTAAGGGCAGACGCACAAATGATGACGTATTACGATAACTACCTACCATTAAGGGAATTTTATATCACTTTTTCACTTCAAGGATGATTCATTTGGCGATTACTTTTATTTTGAAACAAATTACTTAGCAAATCGTCGGTCGTCATTCACAGTAAGGCAGTTTATTTAACTACTGGGGTGATCCAGTTATGTCTAACTACACCTAAGTCATTATAACGATCGAGTTCCGCTTCTGGTGCCATTTGCAATATGATTGTCGTTTCGTGACACCTTCGAAACGAACCTGAGGCGAAAATTGATTTTACTGTAAGGCCACACCGATTACATGTGATTTACCTTATGAGATGATAGGAGTAGTATTTCAGGAAGTTTGTAATGGATGTGTTAAGCTAATAGACCAATAAGAGTTCGTGATGTCAACTTTTCAAGGTCGTGTATCGACTAAACAAATCGCCATTCTTATTCCACGTTTTATGGAGGGCCATTCAACTTCGATGGGATAGTGAAGTAGAAAACTTGTAAAAGGATTTGGGTGAAAATTTTAATGTCATATTGAAATGGTGAACAGTCTGCTATGAATTTGAAAAATAAACCTTTACGATTCTTAGCTTAACGTGACGATATTACAGCGAGTTCCTTAAACTACGACTTATATTAGCTGTTTACAACAATCCCTCTTCTTTTAGAGACCCTTCCTCATCACCACTGCTACTGAGTGCTGTCATATTTTCTGGAGGGACTATGGACAACTAGTAGTTTCTTCTATCTTGTTGTACAGTGCCTTATGGAAAAGTTCGTGAACATTATGCAGTCAGTCGTTAACAGGAATGTTTAATGTAAATAGCTTAATTATATTTGACCATGGCCTTCAAAGATCTGTTCGCCGAGTTCATATCAAGCAATTACCTACGTTAAAAACTTTCTTCATAATTTAATATGCTGGTACACGTTTAAAATACTATTACAGTTGCAATTGTGTACATATTCCAGTTCCAACTATCATGAAACGAGATCGTAAATTTAACATTCTTTAGTATCGTAACTTTTTAAATTAACTCCATCTATATCGTATTTCCTTCTTCCTTCATCATCACCATCTTAGCGTTGTTCCCGGTTGCGTTCCCGTGACTTTCACCTCGTAGCGCGGGGTCCACTTCCTCCTCCTTCTTTTGGTTTGGTATATACAGCTTGATGTTGGTTGATGTTGGTTTGGTCCGCAGTCTTCGTGGGGCTCTACACCGGTACTTTCCTACCTTCTTCACGGTATAGATACGAGAGACGTTTGTGAATAGCATAGCTGGCAACAAATGGCAAGCACCTACTGCAATTTTATTATTGACTCTCTGTTTATTCTATAATTACATGCGAAACTAGCTGGCCCTATGGTTTCATTCGCCACACACAGTTATACATCAGCGGCCGCTTGATTGTTTTTCCGAGTTTTTTTCTTATTACTACATTTCTAAGTGTCGAAGCGTAATTTTGTATATGCTACAACCAACAAACAAGTTCTACAGGTTTATTATTAGTATAAATGAATAACAAGCAACAATAGCCATCAGTTTAAACATATAAAATATTTAAGTTAAACGAATGCATTCATATTGCATTTAATTGTTTAACGAGTAGGAAGGCCCGAATAATTCGCGTGAAAACTGAAATTCAGGTCTTTTTCGTGCAAAAAAACCATTGAATGATATATTTCTGTGATTTTATTACTGGTAGAATACACAGCTTAATACATATAAATAAAAATGAAACCCCAAATGTATTGTACGCGCATATTTCCGAACGACGTTATCAAATTGTGTGATTCCTTTTGTCTATTTTTGTTATTGTCTGAAAAAGTTTGTATGAAATTACATAAGCAGAGGTGATTTAACACCCTGATTGGTATGACTGATGGATGAATGGATGGAACTGGTATGAAATTAAATATTGAAAATTCCACTGATAAGGTGTTATAATTGCACTTGGGAGAAGCCACCCTGGATTGGCGCAGCTAGTGATGTACAATAAAAAATAATAGGTAAGTATGTGTGAGATTTTAAACACAAAGTTTCAAAATTTTGAAATGTTGGCTATTTGGAGGCTCTAGGGAAATTTGGCAGCTTTTGTACGTACAAAAGTTCGTCTACCGTTTGGCACACACAAAAACTAAACATGACGGCGTTGTTCCAATTCGTATGTCAAATTTATAATGTAAACGAGCTTTGGCTCTCGTCTTCGATGTCCGATAAGGCAAACGACTTCAGGATCATCGCTGAATAGAAGTAACCTTTGTCCTTTCTCAAGTTTCAGACTCCTGCGTGTTCAAGTTTCGTTATGATAGGCTCAAAGATATGTTGATAGAGAAAGATAAAGAGGAATCTGAGTCAAAGGGTAGTGTAGAAATCGTTTTATTTACTGTCGATAGCACACACATGTCGATAGCAGCATGTTGGTAACACATGTGAAAATTGTAATAAATGTTTTTCAAAATTTATCCGTAATTTATATTGATGTAACTCCATTTAATACTGCATAAATACAATTCATTTGTGTGTTCATGGTATGATTATGATGAAAATTGGGTTGTAAATCATACGCATGTTTTTAGTGATAGTTTACTGCAGTCAGATGTGTAACAGAATCGGCAACATTAAGGCGTTGCATTACGGTTAGTCGCAAGTGCGTTGTGCCTCTAAATCTAAAATAGAATCCTTAGTTTCGCACACTCGTTCGCGAACAAGTAAAACCTAATCGATACCCATAAACGGTTGCAACAGAACATGTAAAATCAAGGGCAATATGCAATAACAAATGGCGCTACTAGGAAATGAAGAAATTGCTTATCGATATGGTTTCCTACAACGCTCATATCGCGGGCAATGTTTTATAAACATCGGCCGTACGAGAGGCATGGACAATGGGAACGCAGTAATTGAACAACAAACCCCCTGAGCCGTGCACCTAGCATTGTCCGCTCTTATAATCCTCTTAAAACTTCAAAATAATACAATATTTTAACTAAGATTATAGTTCTGTTGTAAAACATGTTGAGCAACTTGCTGAAACACGGACGAAACTCTGGTGCAGGTATTCCGCTCAGTATTGGAAGGGTTAGACGGTAGTGGCTCTCATAAGATAAACCATAATATGGAAAGGAGGAGAAAAGAGTAGAAGTAGAAGAGAAGAGCACGGAGTGGCCCTAATAGTGCCGTGTACAGTAGGTGATAACGCAAGGCACATCTAGTTTCTTCCTACACTCATATGTAAGGAAATATGTGTAGGCCCTTTAGAACATTTCGCACTAAAGTTTACGACTTCCTTAAATGTTATTGTTTTAGATATAGATTGCCTACTCTTTGTTCTATAAACAACCTAGAAACAACGGAAGTAAGGCGTTTGTGATGAAGGTAGGGCATGACGGGATTTCCTGATCGAATTCGGGGCTGCCCAAATGGGCAAATACACATCTTACATAAAAACCGAGGTAGCTTTAGTTGGTTGTAGAGAAAATAGAATTACGAGATCTCTTTTTGTAGGTAGGGACAAGAGAGACCACTCTGGTATCGCAAGCGTTAAGACACAGGGAAAAGAACTTTAGGAAAATTAGAAATGATTTGTTTTGATTACAGTTTTGTTTAGTAAAAAAATAAAACGCTTACAATTCATACATGTATACATACATAACAAACACGCCTTTATCCCTGGAGGGAAAGAGGCAGAAGTGAAATAACACCCACATTTCACCGTTTTCCGGGCACTATTATTGACTCGAGCCATGTATAGGCTGAGTCTGGACTGTATTATATCTGTCTGATGTTCAATCAATCAATTAGTCTACTGCAGTCCACTGCTGGACATAGGCCTCTGAGAAATAATGTTAAAATGTAATGTTTTAGGTATCAGCTAAATACATTTCCTGTATTAAATAAAGACTATTTGTAGTGAAACTAACTTTAAACAGTGTAACACTCTAGCTGTAATTAGGGCAGTATACCCACAAACATACCATGTTTAGGGATGTTTTATGGAGCTGGCCCGTCAGCTGATTGATCGTTCGCTATGTTTACGGGTCTCATGGGTTTTATAAGACCCAAAAAACTACATATATTCACCGTAACATGTTAGGTTAATTTATTCTATCAGAATTTATCGTTCACGTGTAAACACTAGTTGGGAATCCCTGAAGGTAGATAAACCTAAACCTAGACAAAGCTGTAAAACTGCTCCTTTGAATAAACACGGTCTAAAAATGTATATTTTTTGAATGTTTATTGTAACTTCTTCCTGCTAAATATTAATGTATGACGAAAATGTCAAAACATCGCTAATTTCTTTCTTCTTTATACAAGCTGTGGCCCGCGGCTGCGTCTGTGTGGAATTTTGATTCCGGTCCCACAATGCATAGGAACCTATTATACCCGGGATAAGAAGCAGCTATGTGTTATTCCAGACTGCAATCCATCCCTGTAAAAATGATCAGCGAGATATGTTCAGCCATTAGGGCGTGATTGAAAAACAAACAATTATAATTAGTAGGATTAAATTTTCGTAACTGGTTATGAAAGCAAGAAAAAAAATCCTCCTTCGTAGCTGGTTATGAAAATGACAGTTACGAAAATGGACGAAGCCGGATTAAATGGCATTATTTAGTGAACTAACATAACATTCAACATAATCTTTTATACTATACATATTCAGGGACTAAAAAGTGTAGAAGGCGATAAAAGATGAGAAAATGAAAGCTAAAAATTAATGAATTAAAGCGAATGAGGTGCTTTGACGAACGGCCGTTACTCGTATGAGTGCTATCCAAAATTTTACGACATGATACAGATATAATTATCATGACGTTTTAGATTGATTACCTCACAAGAGGTCATAAATAAAAATTAACTGTTCTTCAGTGATGATTTAGAACAGGGGACAGTGAAATCCTAATTTAATTTGTGATGTTTCTTTTGTTCTTTTGAAGTCGTTCTAATTTATTACTGATGTATTTAACCTAAACATAAACGGCGAAATGTGGGTGCTAGCACCTCTGCCTACCCCTTCGGGGATATAGGCGTGAGTTTATGTTATGTTATGTATTTTCCCTATGACATCACACACACATCCGCAGTTCCTATCAACAAGCCATTACACTTGTTTGTGCAAGTGGTAGTCCATCTCTTGAAAACTACTGACTGATTTTGATTAAATTTACCTGGTCCTACATCAAGTTGAATTATATATGACCCAATCAAAAAATAGATCTAAATAATAATTTCGAAGACTTTTCTTCATCCTAGCGTTAATTCCCAGTCGCATCCGAATGTTTCAGCTCGGACTCTGGGGTCCTCAATACGTCTTAACTGCTGATTTGGCTAGACCTCGATATTTCGATAATAATTTCGAAGAATATGAGCACTTAAATTTCAGTTCTCAATAGAATTATTAGGTTATTTTTATATCTTTTATATACGCTGATATACAGTCAACAAAGGAGATACGTATACACCTTTTTAAATAAAGTTGTTTTAAAAGGTGTATCTGTATACCTACTTATCTACTAATTTTTTTTTAATTCAGTGATATTCCCATTTATTGATTTGGTTCCACGAAACCTCCTTACACTGACCTGCAGGTAATCGCTGCCGGCGTGATTGGTGCGCCATTCAACTATTAATATCCGGTGTTCGAATCTACATCCGGCTGTCTGTACAACATTAATCAACGTTTGATTATACAGGCTGTTTTGACAAAGTTATTGCAAGAAATATTTTTTAAAAGTACCTAATATACTCGAAGGCGTCAGTCGAAAATATGTCTGTTTAATATAAAAATCGATTGGAATTTAGGTCTAAACATTTAAAAAACAAAAAATAAATAAACATGAAATATAGGCAATAAAATCCTCTACAGTTTACAAAATACGTCATCAATGTAAGGATCCTTCTAAAATTAGCCTTCACATATTCGTAGTTATAGTATTTACACTGGAAGGTGCTTATTGACCAAAGAAAGAGGGATAATAAAAAGGGGGACAAGACGTCTGCCATTAGGCCCTTGTTTCTTACTGTAAAGGTACACCTATATCAAATTACTCAGTATTGAAAATACGATTTTACCTTTCACGCGAATAACCGATTAGTTTCCAATTAGCGTGTAAGACTTGGTTGTATTCACAAATGAGAACATCAGAACAATAAAAAAAAGAATAAGAAAACCTAATTAAATGTTTTGCTCTTAGTAAGAACTTAATACGTAGGCAAGTACATGTTTCTTGCCTTGAGAAGGTAGAAATAAAACCATGCTTGTCTGCTCACATCTTTTATTTGAATTTGGAACCACCCGTCAGGGGAAGTACCGCCGCTAGAGAACCGTAGTGAAACAACGATTTTTGTTTAATGTTGTATTTCTGTGTATAGCTAGGATGAAAAAAAAAATTGTCATCCATAGAAACCAGACTTCTATTTTCAAAAATAATACATAATTTAATGAAATTTAAAAGCAATTAGTATGCTAACTTTTCCTATAAATTTTGATCGGAATGTGTAGATGGCTGTTCACTTTTGCCGATCTAAATCTATAGGATATACCTACCTACATACATACAACATACATATAATCACGCCTTTATCCCCGGAGGTTAGGTAGAGGTGAATAAACACCCACATTTCACCAATCACTGTATTCGGTCCCTCGTAATAGGGGGTAAGTCTATTACCGTATTCCGGGCACTATTGTTGACTCGAGCCATGCATCTGAGGCTGAGTCAACAATAGATACCTACATCATAAAGAATTAGACATATTTCACAGCACCTGGCCCTCGATTCTGCTACACACACTGCAACACAACCAATGGTACACTGTACACACTGCACACAGAGACTGCAAAAAATGTCATTAAATTTTAGACCTTATGTCTATAGAAGTACAGTCAAAAATTAAATGAAAAGAGTTTCATTACACTCTACAAATAGCCATTTAATTTTAAACTTTAACTGCGTTACTTTAAAGGCTAAGATTAATAGGTTTTTTTTGCAGTGTCTGTAGTATGACAGTGATTTTGCTTTAGCAGAATCGAGGCCCTGAATGAAAATAAGCATTAGGTATAAGGTTGAACATATTTTTTAGTACCTAAACAAATGCAAAAGGACATAACATTGTGGCATACCTACAAATATTTGCGCCGGGGATTACCTACGTACAGAAAACTAACCGCATTCACGTGGAAGCCGAACGCTATATGCCGAGCCACACAGATGTTACAATTATTATGAAACTCTTTAAAGTGTGATCGCATTTATTTAGTTACTAGCTTTTGCCCGCGGCTCCGCCCGCGTGGATGTCGGTTATCGCGACCAAACATAGCCTATGTCCTTTCTCGAGGTCTAATCTACCCCTATACCAAATTTCATCAAAATCGGTACAGTGGTTTGGGCGTGATGGACAGACAGACAGACAGACAGAGTTACTTTCACATTTATAATATTAGTAGGGATCATTGGTGGCTAAAGGAAGAAGTGGAGTGTAGGAACTTCTCGTTTAATAACTCCTTAGGCAGATGGACTGACGACCTGATGAAGGCGGCTGGGACAAACTGGATGCGGAAGACGGAGGATCGGCAGACGTGGCGCACATTGGGAGAGGCCTATGTCCAGCAGTGGACTGCAATAGGCTAATTGATTGATTGATTGGTAGCTAAAAACTAGAATCGAAATCGGACACGTGCAGGGCTTAGATGTCACCGCATACGGTGCAGAATATTCCACCAAGAACCGCACCATTAAGTCCTGGAATTCCTTACCAATAGGTACACCCTCTTCCTACAGTCCCGATAGTCCTTTAAGAGGTGCGTAAAAAAGCATCTGATGAGGCCGTCAAGCTAAGTGCCACCATTGTAACATGGTACGTGTCTATAATGGTGATCCTCTCCGAGACTGCCTTCAGCTTACCATAAGGCGAGGTGAAGCAAATTAACGTGTCCTATATGTAAAAAATACTTTAGTAAAATACACTAACACTTTGATAAATGGAGTATAAAAGTGAACAGACAAATTGACCTTTGCATCAGTGACACATGCATGGTCTCTTGATTAAAGAATGAAATTATGACGTCACTACGAGTGAACTCGTCGTGCGCTTGCACATGTTCATTAAGTTAATTTTGTAACTTGAAATGTTTCAATACTTAATCGCTGAAAAAAAATTGTAAGCAAAATTACTGGTACGAAAGTTGATATAAAGAGGGAGTGCTAACCTCGGTAAGCTAGCCTCAGCTGCCTCAGCCTATCAAAATTATAGTGGAATAAGCATAATTTTCCTTTCATAAGAGGGTCCAGCTCGACCTAGTAAAAAAGGTAAACCACAACATGTAAAATAAAGTGTTGTGTGTGTACACACACAGCTGCACAGCTGACATTAGTTTATTACTCTCAACTATTAAATATCTGTGCCCCGAGCACTAAAAACTATCGTACGTAACATAAACGTATGGCAAGAACGGAGCATTGCTATTGGCCGCCTGCCTAGTGTGAACCTGTGTATGTGTGAAGCCTGCCAATCGTATTGCTCCGTTCTCTCGATACATTTACGTTACGATAACGATAGTTTTTCGTGCTAGGGGTACTGTACTACCGCTAGTAGGTACAACTAATCTTTAATGTCTCAATGTTGCAAAGAATATGTTCTGTTTTTTACGTGGCTGCGTCGCCAGTTGCTTGCGTCACTGTTTTGTGTCACAATTTTTTATTATTATAATTTTAAAAACTAGTTTCTTCTCTAACAGTACCTCTTACTAAGTAATTTCCTTTTAAATTTAACGGGAAATACTACTCTGAATGGCTTTCCTCTTTCCCATTTTCGCTTGAATCTATTGATTAATATTCGCGTTAATACACATTTAACTTTACACAATGTTAAACTCATCAGGTATATCAGGCAATATATTGCAATAGTCCACGATACAAGTGGACTATTGCAATATCAGGGGCCTACATTCCAACCTGAACGAGGTCCACCACCACCTTGAAACAGCACAACCGACCCTTTTCTTTCTGACGGAGACGCAAATATCATGCCCGGCCGATACAGCCTACCTAATGTACCCCGGCTACAAGCTCGAGCACAACTTTCTGAGTAAAGCCGGGGTATGCTTGTACGTCCGGGATGATGTTTGCTGTCGCCGTCTAAATGGCCTTGAGGAGCGAGACCTATCAACGCTATGGGTGCGTATAGATCACGGTGGCCACACCCGTGTTTATGCGTGCCTGTACAGGTCTCATAGCGGTGATCTGGGCACGGCTCAACTGTATGAGCATCTGCAGCGGTCGGCGGACACGGTAATCGAGCAGTACCCTACCGCGGACTTGTGGTCTTGGGGGACTTTAATGCTCACCACGTGGAGTGGTTGGGGTCCACCGAGACTGATTTTGCGGGAAGGGCTGCATACAACTTCGCCCTGACCTATGGACTCTCGCAACTGGTGCATTCTATCACTAGAATACCAGACATCGAGACCCATAGAAGCTCTATACTGGACCTTCTGCTGACTACGCGCCCGGATGAGTACTCCGTGAATGTGGAAGCGCCATTAGGCACTTCGGACCACTGCCTTGTCCGGGCGCAAGTGACTCTCGCGCGGCCTGAACCACCGCGGCCACCACAGTGGCGGCATGTCTGGCACTATAAGTCGGCAGACTGGGATGGACTGCGAGAATTCTTCGCGTCGTACCCGTGGAGGCGGCTTTGTTTCACTTCAGATGATCCAAACTCCTGTGCAACAGCAGTCGCTGAAGCGATCCTATCGGGCATGGAATGTTATATTCCTAACCGCTGGATCGCGACAGGAGCGAGCAAACGCCCGTGGTTTAATAGGCCTTGCAGAGAAGCTAGAGACCGCAAGCAATCTGCCTATAAGGCTTGGACCACAGCTCTTGCCAATAGGGATCCGGATATCGCTGAAGTGAAGCGTAAATTGAACGCCGCCTCGAGGTCCAGTAAAAAAGCAATAGCCAGGGCTAAGTTCGAGTTCGTTGGCGGAATTGGCGAGCGGCTTGCGCGGTATCCGTCAGGAAGTCGTGCTTTTTGGTCGCTCGCCAAAGCTGCCGAGGGAAACTTCTGCCAGTCCTGCCTTCCGCCGCTGCAAAAACCTGACGGTAGTCTGGCCCATGGCGCTAAGGAGAAAGCCGATCTCTTGGGTCGTCTCTTTGCGTCAAACTCGACTATGAACGACGGGAACGCCGAGCCACCTATTATTCCCAGCTGTGGTGCTTCCATGCCTGAAGTGAAAATCACGCAACGGCTGGTCCGGCGTGAACTTAAATCCCTAGATGTTCGAAAATCGAGTGGGCCGGATGGTATACCGGCGATGGTGCTCAAGCACTGTGCTCCCGAGTTGTGCCCAGTGCTTACACGCCTTTTCGCGCTCTCCTACTCCACAAGACAGGTCCCGGCTTCGTGGAAGACTGCATTCGTGCATCCTGTGCCTAAGAAAGGCGACAGGACAGATCCGTCCAACTATAGGCCTATCGCTATCACCTCGCTGCTCTCGAAGGTGATGGAGCGTGTGATTAACACACAGCTCCTGAGATACCTTGAGGGAAACGATCTACTGAGCGACCGACAGTACGGTTTTCGCCACCGTCGCTCTACCGGTGACCTCCTAGTGTATCTCACTAACCGATGGGCGCAAGCCATCGAGAGTCGGGGTGAGGCTTTAGCGGTCAGCCTAGATATAGCGAAGGCCTTCGATCGGGTCTGGCACAGAGGTCTTCTTGCGAAGTTGCCACGTTATGGACTCCCCGTGGGATTGTGCGCATGGATTGCCAGCTTTTTGTCCAACAGAAGTATTCAAGCCGTCGTCGATGGCAGCTGCTCGGACCGCATGGACATAAACGCTGGTGTTCCGCAAGGCTCCGTGTTGTCCCCGACCTTGTTTCTGCTGCATATCAATGACATGCTGTCTGATGGCTCCATTCATTGCTATGCAGATGACAGCACCGGTGACACGTATTACACGGGCCGTGCAAATATCCCTAGGTCGGAAGTGGAGGAGAGTCGCGAACAACTTGTGTCCGAAATTGAGACTACTCTGTCTGGAGTATCCGATTGGGGACGACTAAATTTAGTCCAATTCAACCCTACCAAGACACAAGTATGTGTATTCACCGCTAAGAAGGCTCCATTTGTTGTAGCGCCGCAATTCCTGGGCACACCGCTCACCATCTCCACAAGTATCGGGATTCTTGGTGTCGATATCTCCAGCGACGTCCAATACCGAAGTCATCTGGAAGACAAGGTCAAGTTGGCATCAAAGAAACTTGGGGTGCTCAACAGGGCGAAGCAGTACTTCACTGCGGGGCAACGACTCCTCCTTTATAAGGCACAGGTTCGGCCTCACATGGAGTACTGCTGTCACCTTTTTGCCGGAGCGCCTGCGTGCCAGCTTGACCCTTTCGACTCGGTACAAAGACGGGCGTTGAGGCTCGTCGGCAATCCCATACTAACAGGCGATGTGGAACCACTCAGTCTCAGGAGAGACTTTGCTTCACTGTGTGTGTTTTACCGCCTATACAATGGTTTGTGCTCGGATGAATTGTTTGACATGATGCCCACAGCTACATTCTATCATCGCACTTCTCGTCATAGGCGGGGAGTTCATCCTCACACATTGCGACCGGAAACGGTGCGCACTGTGCGGTATGAAAGGAACTTCATCCCTCGCACACTCAAGCTGTGGAATGAATTCCCCGCGATGGTTTTCCCAAGCGACTACAATATGGGGTTCTTCAAGAAGGGCATTAGAAGGTTTCTTCAGGGTCGGCAGCACGAGTGTGACGCCCCTGGTGTTGCATACATCCATAGGCCACGGTAACCACTTTCCATCAGGTGGGCCGTGTGCTTGTCTGCCACCTAAGTGGTATAAAAAAAAAGAAAAAAAAAAGCCATACGTGATCAATCAATTAATTCCAACGATCCATCCATCATGTGTACTTTAATGTATTTTTATACAGCTAATTACGAACAACACATTCCATACTATAATACCGTATTAATCACTGTAACGAAAGGCTTATCTTTGTGCAAAATTGTTACTAACGCTTGGCAGCCGAGAGACATGTCATAATTTGTCATACTGCTACATACGCGCTACGAATGATGAGAATTTCAAATTTTATCTTAAGTTCTTATTTTTCAATAAAATTACTGCGTTACTAATGTGTATTGAAGTATGCTTCCTGCATAGATTTTCACAACTTTCGATGAAATGTTTTGATCGATTTCAGAAAATTGGGTAGGTACGAATTATCGATTCATAGGAAAAAGAGTTGATGTGTTGATTTTACTATAGCGCTCAATATTGTTATTTAACACAGTACTAATAATTATAAAATCACCAATTACAACTCCCAGCAAACTTGCCAGATATAACTACATAATGACTAAACTATGTTTGAATTATGAATGGATAAGTCTGTCTGTATTGCATACTTCGGGTAGATGAAAAAAACGATAGGTTACCTGACGTCATTGGACTAATCCATAGATATTTCCGATTAAGAATTGTGTTAACTATGCTATCCAGATGGCTGATCTACCTTAATATAGATAGAGTTACTACAAGATCAAATTTCCTCGAATGTGGTCGTCAGCAATCATTTTACCTCGTATCTATTAGTCATGTCATACCCAAAGATAAGTACATACTTTGTTGATTGAGATTTACTTATAGATTAAAGTTTCATAGTGACCGCAAATTGACCTTGTAACCTTTTTACCCAACTGTCAAGAAAGGTTATGTTTTTGACAGTATATTTTAGACTGCTGAACTCGAGTCCTCGTTGTTTAGCAAGAACCAAACTTTACTGGTCTAGTTGTATAATGTTTTTTTTTGCTGCCGCAAAGAGCTTTCAGTGCCTACTGTGCTTTATTGGCGGTAAAGATTATGAAGGATGGCGACCTATCTCAGATCGTACCACCACCATCTTTGAATGAATTGGCACAAGATACAACCATCCACCTCGACTTTCAGTTCACTTTTCATCATTTTTTTTATTTTATTTATTTTTAAACTTTATGCAGATAAAAATTGTACAAAGGCGGACTTAATGCCAAAGGCATTATCTGCCTGTCAACCTTAGGGTGATGCATCATCATCATCAGGGTTATGTGTTCATAAGTGGTATTCTCCTCTAGACCATAATCATCATACTGCGTACCCAGTCCGATTTTTATAAGATTTTTAATCGTCACAATTACTTTGAATAAAAAGTATTCACCAGTATTATAGGATTCTTTACAAACCGCTGTAGGTGATGCCGCGGTCGGAAACAGGTAATAAAATAAACATCTACCATAAAATATCTCGTTTACTTACCATTGCCTATAAAATCGAAGTCTTTCTCGGTAACATAATACATTGCCAGGAAAATTTAAGTAAACAGAGCGAAAAATTAAATTACAGATCCAGACAAGTTTATTCGAGTATTTTTTTTGTAGATGAAAGAAAATATTATGTCAGAGGTCACGTAAGTCCGCCATGTACTGTTATCTAGATATACGATATGGCTGCTTCTCGTATCGGCTAACACAGTACACTCAATTGTATAAGTAGTGACTTGTAAGGCAACGCACGTAGATTCTCCAATTTCCACACCTTTTTTTTCTGGTGTTCAAGATATTCAGAATAGGTATGCTAAAGTTTCAGTAATTTATTGAGAATCCAAAAATAGGAAGTTCTCGAGAATACTTATTGAACTTTCAAGTAAGCGTGAAATAAAATAAACTTACAGTACCTAAGCATTAAGTTAAATATTGAAAATATTTAACATTCTAAAATGGGCTAATTTACACACGTAATAGGTATATGTTCTTTCTTTGAAAATCTCTTTTAATCCCGAAAAAGAGCATACTTTCACAGAAATCTCGAGCAAAAACAATAAAGGTCACGATGTCTAGTGACCGAGGGGGACAGACATAATCATTAGTCTACGAATATCCTACTCAGCAATAATTACATGAACGCTAGTGATATTTAACTGTCAGCTTAATGTTAAAAAAAAAAAACAATTTCATTAAACCCAAACATTCGTATTCATAACATTACTTTTCTACAATCATTTATTTTCTGTGGAATGGAGAAGAGCTTTTATTTTTTGCTGATATCAATTATATTCAAAAGCAATCCCGCATCGCACTCCAGATTTATATTAATGACGAAGTCTTGTTTTATGTGGTCGCCTTTCATTACTTAATGATGTAGAGAACTTCTTTAATTATGTTGATCCAATCATTAACGCGACAGTTTGTGGTTTTTTAATGATTATTGCAGTTTTACGTCGTTATTAATGACATCACCTGATGAAATGTAGACACAGTGATTACATTTTTTCATCATCATTTCAGCGGGAACGCGCTGGATGCGAGCCGCTTCCAACCGGTCTTATTGGAGATCTATAGGGGAGGCCTATGTCCAGCAGTAGACTTCCTATGGCTGAAATGATGATGATGATGATGATAATTTTGAGTACTTTGTTAGTCAAGATCGATGTTAAGCTGACTGTACTAATTTTCTGTAGGTACCCAACTAACAGCAGTCTTTCATTCATACTATGGAAATCACGTAGCTTGTAACTTCGTATTAGTGTGTGAAGTGGCGAATTTACCAGCAAGTTTAGGTTCTAGCCTATGGTGGTGGATTTTAGAGGCGGCAAATTTGGAATTAACCTTTTTAAGAGTTTTACAGAAATAAAATAAAAATATACCTTTATTCTATATGCAATATATTTCACAATTTACCCGCTCTGAAGTTAACTGCCCGGTTATTTTTAGCGCGGGTAAGAACCTATTACTCGTTCTTGTGCAATCTTAACTAAATCAAGATTTTAAAAATAGCTTATGAATTATTGTAGAAGACCTCGGTCGTACCGGACGGTAAAATTTGAATAGCTTAGGTACTCACGGCAAATGAGTAATTCGTATGTCGTGATTTATTAACTGCAAAATTATTTGTATAAACTAAAAATTTGTAATCCATAATAATGTTCAAAAGCTTTAAACAATATGACGAAGTTTAAAAAAAAAAATTAGGTGCGAATAATATACGAAGTGACATGAATATAAACTCACGGACATGAGTTTTCATCTATTGCACGTGTTTCCGTTTGCATATATTTACCTAAAAGTACGCCAAAAAGGATAAACATAACATGTCTGTATAGCATATTGTAATTTAAAAATGCTATTTAAGTGGTAAAACTAATAATGATTTAACCATGACGTTGACTAATTTGTTCGTCACTGCGCTGCGTACAATTCTATAGACTAATAGCACTATTAAAATGACATTCCGCCACAATCACAATAATAATGCCTATACTATGATGTCGTAATAAACTTTATAGGTATGCTAGGTATTCTAATGAGGTTGTCATGGAATCTATGGATCTCTGATAGATGCGGGCAGCATTCAACAGGAACCTGAATATTATAAACTAGCTAACCCGGCGAACTTCGTACCGCCATATTTTCCGCCGCGTGGTTATTATCTCTAAATTTATCAGTGCTTCTCTATAATATTATGCATGTATTATACATATAAACCTTCCTCTTAAATCACTCTATCTATTAAAAAAAACCGTTACAAAATCCGTTGCGTAGTTTTGAAGATTTAAGCATACATAGGGACAGACAGACAGCGACAGCGACTTTGTTTTATAATATGTAGTGATAGTGATGAAGTGATTTGTCATTGCATTTCTCTAAGCGTTCAACGTCGAGCACTACGTTGCGACATCCTTCATCCAGATTGTCATTGGTCAGACAGGGTGACGTCACTGGAGATCGACCAATGACAATCTCGATCAAGGTCGTCGCTACGTTGTGCTCGACGCTAAACGCTTAGAAAATTGCATAGCAGTATTATTGAAAAGCGGTACAATTATTTTTTTCCAGCGGTAACATAGAATGACCCACTAATATGTAGTTACAAGTACATAGTACTAATTAGTAAGTAGTTACAATAAATTTCAATGCACCGATAAATAATTCTAAAATATCAGCTTAACATAAGTCATATTATGTTTATCGTTTTATAAAAAGTTTCTGTAAACTAAGATTTATTCAGCAACTTTTGTTGCTGACTGTACTTGATATATCCAAAAAGTTAAATGATAGAATATAATACTGGGGTTTCAGTATATTGACTGACAGTTCCGAATAATATTGAATTTAGTTATATTCAATCGCTGATCCTACGATTACTGAAATTAGCTTTACCCAGATCCATCTGATCCAGGGTCTTTGATAATTGTGTAAGTGTGAGACATGTGACGTATTTAAATAGGTACGAGCGTTTCTGTGTTCAACCCACGATTTTCTACCCACGAATATTTTTCCGATTTCCACCCAGAGGTCTTTCCGTTTTCTGCTCATGAAAATAAATTTAATTATTTTTTCTTGAAAAACGTTGTTGTGTTGTAAACAGATAGCTTTTAGGTAATAACATTTGTTTATTTTCATGATGTTTTTATGTGGGTATGTTATATTAGTCAGACATGTAACGGAAGTGAACAGCACGCAAATGGGCAAATAGTGTAGAGATGTACCTTTATAATTATTTACTTCTAATAATAATAGATAGAGTAGATAATGTATACTTTAGGATTTCCTCGTATTCAAGAGCTAGAGAATATTTATTTATTGAGATTGATACTACTTATCTAGTTGAGGTCTGTATCATCGGATTAGGTAAACCATTTTATTTGTTATAGTCGGAAGATAAAATTAAAATTGTCGGAACTTATATAAAAATTAATCACCATGTGTCGCTAAGCGCAAATCTTTTTAATGGCTTTAGAGATTCGATGATTTATTTTTTGTTGTGTACGTAATTGTCAGAACAAGGTTTTTATCAATGAGAATAGAATATGATTTTCTCCATGATATGGTTTTTATCAATCAACGTTTTTGGAAAATCCACGTGATCATCAGCACCTGGGCCACGTGCAGCTAGTAATTACTTAAGTTAACGTTTGTACTATACGCATAAATAAATAAATAAATAAATATTGTAGGACATTCTACACAACGCTATCTAGACCCAAAGTAAGCATAGACTAACTAGCTTGTGTTATGGGTTCTAGAATGCGGATAAACATACATAGATACATTTTTTTTTTGTAAATACATACATATTATACATAGAAAACACCCAGACCAATGCAAATATTCATATTCATGCATACAAATATTTGCACTGAGCGGGGATCGAACCCGCGCCTCCTGCGTAGCAGCCGCGTTCACTACTACACGACTGAACGAGGAACTCCTTATAACGTGAACCGAAAGGCTCCTGTTGAGGCCTTGTAGTATATAAGCCACCTGTAGAACTTCCGGGTCCAACCACCAGCCGGTACAGCTTCTAAAATTATTGGTAATGGTTTTCCTCCCGAGGTTGGATCAAACAGCAATGCTCTCATAAAAGCTAAGATACGCTACATCAGGAGGAGAAGGCAGACAGGCTACAGGCTCCAAGGGGATTAACGCATGTATGTTGATGGTGTTTACGTACGCATATGGCACCTGTATCTCGGTCCCTGTAGAATCAAAATCTATTTGGGCGTTCCAAAAATACGCACATGAGTACAACCGAGTACAATGCTTTGTAAACAAACATCTATGAAAACGACTGTCTGACATTTGATGTTTTAACACGATACATTTTTACAACGTTTATGTAGTTTCGTGTTTGTGTTGTAGACTTCAAGGTCATTAGATATTACACTTTTTATAAACTGCAAGGCCGGATATGTACCTTTTTTTTTTTTTTTTTTTTTTTTTTATCGTGCGCAAAATCCCCACGGATACCTCCCCCACCGTAGCCGGAGGAGGAGGTTATGTCAGACTCGAACCGACTAAAACGCACGCCGTCTGTGGGCCGTCAGTTGCCGGAGGTGAGATTGTCGTAGCCATATCCCTCGCACCCCGGCCGACCCAGGACCATATCTCTCGATCTGGCCCTCTTCCGGTGAGGGGACCACAGAGTCCCCAACCCGCCCCCGGGTATGGGGAGGCACGCAATGCGTGCCGCCGCCGCGGCCTGCTTCTGCTAGGGTGACAGGCGGCTCTACCCGTCACCCCCAGGCCCGCGCTCATGGGGGACGGAGGTCATTCTGCGACCTCCGACGCCCGAGTTGCCGCTGCTCGTTGCGGGCCGCGCGGTTTGCGATTCTCCTTCGCTCCTCGCGCTCCCGCTCCGCCGCCTCCTTCACGAGCATTACTTGCTCGCAGAAGGAGTCGCCGGCGGCCCACGAATCTGCGCAGCGAACCATCGCTGCGAGCAAAGTGGCGAGCGTGAGAACTCTCGCTCCTAGGGTCGCCACCAGCTCCCGTCTCGGCGTCTCCCACGCCGGACACTCGGTGAGCGTGTGCAGCGCCGAGTCCTCGCTCGCGTCGCAGTGATGGCACTCGGACGTTGGCTCTTTCTTCGCGGTCCGATGCAGATACCGCCCAAAACACCCATGATTGGTGATGATCTGCGTCAGCCAGAACGAGAGGCCGCCGTGTGGCCTCTCTAGCCACTCCCCCATGATGGGTCTTACCGCCGCTACTACGGCGTGCCCTAGGCCGGATATGTACCCGATTTAGCCGATTATAGTGCATCTGTATATGGGGTGATTCTTGCTAAAGACACAAGACCTACACAAGAATAAACAAATATCTGTGTTGCAAAAAGAATGACGGCATATTTATGCATTTAAATACTTGTCACATTCATATTTACATGTGGCAGGATCGAAGCTGCCGGGCAAGCCAGCTGAACAAAAAAAGAAAGCTTTAAGTAGAGAAAGCTTTTCATCCAAGCCTGCCAGGGCCGAATACTTTTCAATAATCGAGCCTTCTTTTCAATAATCCTCAATAAGTTCATACAGAGTCGCAATAATTAAATATACTTATTATATTGCTGACGGCCAACCTCCAGTAGTGGAGAGGCACTAGAAGAAGAAGAAGATTATATTATAGATATTCATGAAATATATAGAAATCTAGGAGTTCTGATGGACATACAACTTTATACCTACATGTATTGCGGAAGTAATCCCAAAGACTTGGTACACAACACATTGCGTGTTTAATAACAGTATGTACTAAAAATGTGTGCTCCAGAAAATTTATGTCATGTGTATAAAACCTCTAGTCACGAAGTCTTATAATGTTTGTTTTAAAGAGTGAAATGCTGTTATTTTTTTATAAAGAATATTAACAACTGAAATTACTAATATTCCCTCTAACCCCTCCAGCTAAGCTAACTTGCTTGTGTTAAGGTGCGTACAGATCATGTAACATGTTGTATAACTTGTGTTATATAACACGTCCACATTATCTAACATTGTTTTATAACTTTGCAACATTGTACTAAATTCAGTGTCCACATTACTGAAACATGTTATATAACATTGTTATATAACATGTTATGCTATATGATTTGTACGCACCTTTAGGAGTGGGTTCACGTCGTAATGTAATGGTCAGGATCCGAACTCGACTCCTTAACCACTAAGTACATAAACATACGAGTACCTACACAAAACTTAACGTTACTATTTTTTGATCAATATGTAACATTTTGTAAACTTATTGACCAGTTTTACAAAATGCTGTTTACGATTCATCTTTTTATGGATTACTAGCTGTCCCGGCAAACTTCGTATGGCCATATTTTTTCCAACCCGCGTGAATTTTTGATCCCGTTCCCGCCGCAACTATTTTCTCATTTTTAAACCTTCCCTGGACATCCACGAATATTTCAAGACTAAAATTAGCCAAATCGGTTCAGCCGTTCTTGAGTTATAAACTAACAACGAAAAGTGGCATTGATTTTTATATATATAGATTCCATTATTTTTATAGTGATATCACCTGACTGTCTGGCCATACACCATGAAATCCATCATTTAATCGCATGTTCCAATCGGCTTGATCAAGCCAAAACTATTGAATTTCGATTGTACCGCCAAGTACAGCAGTAGGTACGTCACGCCCACACGCAGTCAGTTACTTAGACCTACTTGATTTAATTGGTAGCATCATGACGAAAGTATATATGGACGCTAGATTCCTGACTTCTGCCAGTTCCGTCCACCTAACAATAATAGTATAATATGTATAATATTGACCACAACTAAGTATGTAAATATTTAGTTCCGCATAGCCTGTCTAATACATAGAAATCTTTGTTCAATACAAATAGTTTTAACTAGTACCTATTGTATTTACTACTGTAATAACTCTTCCAACTGATATTACAAACAACCTTAACTCTGAAAATACACACAAGAAGGGATCAACGAACCCATAATAGAAAGACAATCTATATGAACATAATATTATTATTTAGCCTTACGATATTGACAATAAATGTACCAAATACGTCTCTATAGCCTCCCTGACTGGCTAACTTTTAATTAAATATGTACACGCTACAAAGATCTCTGTCTTACAAGTTTGGCTTATAGAACTTCTGAAAAGACGGACCTTTTACCTAAGTGCAAACAATATTTTCTATACCTTCTAAGATATGGTTACACATGTTTCAAATTAAGAATACTACATTCATATTTTGAAAATGGATTTAAAATAACCGTTATAAAAATTAAGGTCAAAGATTATTTCCGAATGAGGTTTGAATGTGTAGAATTCCACAAACGATTCGTGTATTAATGAACTTAACAGAATTCATTATATCAATGAACTTAGTGGAATTGGACTGAGGTTAAGTTTTCAATTTAATAAATATATCTATGTTAACTTAAACTTTCCGTGAAAGTTATTTAGGTGCACATAAATTATAAGCATAACTCCAACTTCACTTAATCAACATTATTTACCAATTAGAACTTAAGAATTCCAAAAATTTTCATATTCAATGTTGTTGATAAAATCATCGAAACCTGGAAAAATAGGAAAACATTTTAAAATATTACTTTAATATTTCTGACCTGTCCAACTTTATTTAATCAAGTTAATAACTTTGTAACGAGAAATCATTTTTAATTTCCAATGAAATGAAAAATGTTTCAGAATTCTCGCAAAACTTTAAAACTTCGCATAGATATTAATAAAATTTAAAAATCTGTGGAATCAGCACTAACACCTTTTAATTAACTGTTGAACGACTTCTATACTTATTTTTCTACTCATTTTAACTTATTTTATCTTAACTTATTAAATTTAGTATAAATTATAAGTTTATAACTCATAAGTATTAATAAAAATCTGTGGAACTTAGCACTGACACTTTTTAATTAACTGTCGAATGACTTATAAACAGATAGCGTTGTGTAAAATGTCCTACAATATTCTTATTTATTTATTATTTAAACCTAATTTTTATGTTACTTGCTTCTGCGTATAAATATTAGGTAGGTTTATTGAATGGCAAATAAAAATTATTACGAGTACCACGTGAATTTATCTATATAATATAGCTGACGTGAATTAAATAATTTTACCAGATTAGTATAGAACTTCGACTTTCTTCGAGAGAACAGGATGAAGCCCATAATTAAGATTTCTTTCACCTTCAATGGTATTTCTCCTTCTCATATTAAACTATCTGTTTATATAAAGAGTAATGTTTATTTGAGCTGACTAGGATATTGATAAATGGACAGAGTAAAGAGTCAAAGGTCATCTGTACATGCGAGCTTCGGTGTCAGCGGAATGAGCTTAAATATTGACACTGCAATCTATCTTTGAAAGCTCTACTCCTACTAACGAGCTAGCTTAAGATATTTCACTTTTAAGTATTCTTATTTTGTAGTTTACCCGTACATTTGTACGTTATGTCACCTCTAATTCAATGTACTTTAACACTGAAGTCCTTCCAAAAAATATTACCTGCGGAATTGTGACGATGAATTATCACCGGAGCGAAATTATCAATCGTAGTTTGATAATTGTAACATTGATTACAAATTGTGATATTGATTACAGAGTTCGTACTCAGCAGACTCCCAATGTCGCCATTGCAGTTTTGAAACTTGGCAAATGAATAATTACATTGGACTCTGAGGAAAATGATTCAGACACATCAAAATAAATTAAATTCACAGTAATAAAATTGTAAAGACTTTTAAAGCCGCGTCATAAACTTTATTTTTTAATGTTGGCAACAGCTTTACGGCACGATAGCGTTCAGTCACATCTGGACTTGATGGCCACGGCCATCTATCTATGAGGAAGTGTAAGGAAAGTAATCAGCTTGTCTATGAATTTGATATTGAATTTCTAAGGCCCGCGGCGTTGGAAAGGAGAATCAGACGTCACTACGACTACAATACGGAGTTCTTCAAGAAGGGCATTAGAAGGTTTCTTCTGGGTCGGCAGCACGAGTGTGGCGCCCCTGGTGTTGCATACGTCCATAGGCCACGGTAACCACTTTCCATCAGGTGGGCCGTGTGCTTGTCTGCCACCTAAGTTGTATAAAAAAAACTCAACCATCTGCGTCTTTCATGGGTGCCCATGCACGCCTGGGGTGACTGGTGGAATCGCCTATCACCCTAGCAGAAGCAGGCCGGGGTGATGGCGCCGCGATTTGCGTCTTTTACTGGTTCTCAAACTTGAGGGGACCACCAGAGGAGACCCTGGGTCAGCTAGGGTGTGAGGTATATGTCATAAGCAAATCTTACACCCTGGCTCTACATTCGCAGTTCTATCTATGCACCCGGCTCGTGTTGGATTATCCACCCCCGTTGGGTGTCGGGGGTTCCGAGAAAATTTCTTAAAAAACATGTTTTTAAATAACTGAAATTTCTATGTTCCCATTATAGAATGGGCATGTTACGGAATAAAATAAATGTATAATATTACTTACTTTTTAAAATGTGTGGAACGCGGACTCCAATGTGAAAGCTTTAAGATGCAACCGGGATTATCTGAGCTGGGATAATAATGACCTACATTATAAAATATATTTCTAAAATATTGCAGATTACTAAATCAGCATGGCTGTGTAATATACTGTAGGTAATAATGCTTGCATTACGTTCGCTCAGCGTCATAATGTATACAGATCTTTCGGCATCAAAAAAACAGATACCTACGTTTACAATTTTTATACAAGGCCATCCATTGTAGAGAAAAGATAGGTAATTACTGTGGATTCCCCACTTCATTCGTAGCCGTTTGACTGCGGAAGTACCTACCTTAACCACATTAATAAATCTTACTTTAAGAACTTCTATCGTAGGTATATTATCAACGCGGCCGGGGTGCGAGGCACATGGCTACGACAATCTCACCTCCGGCAACTGGCGGCCCACAGACGGCGTGCGTTTTAGTCGGTTCGAGTCCGACATAACCTCCTCCTCCGGCTCCAGCAGGGGAGGTATCCGTGGGGATTTTTCGCATGATAAAAAAAAGGTATATTACTTACGTACAGTTGCTGAGCAAAGTCACCAGGCTTCCTTATACCGCCTATTGGTTACTGGCAAAGAACTGTATGAGAAGTCTGTTTATTCTTTGCCAGTACACACACACTTCCTTTGATTGCAGACGACTTTTACTAATATCCCTAAAGTTACCAGAACCGAAATATTTTACTGTATCTTATAAGTATTTGCATATTACACACTAGCTTTTGCCCGCGGCTACGCCCGCGTGCATGTCGGTTATCGCGACCAAACATAGCCTATGTCCTTTCTCAAGGTCTAATCTACCCCTATACCAAATTTCATCAAAATCGGTTCAGCGGTTTAGTCGTAAAAGCGAGACAGACAGACAGACAGACAGAGTTACTTTCGCATTTATAATATTAGTAGGGATATTTTTTTAACACGTATGTGTTAAAAAAATGGCATTAATATTTAACATTGCATGTTAATGCCTTATTCTATGCCTACAGATCCCAGTATTTACTCTACACTAACGACAATTTTTCTTTATAGGTACATACAAATAGATAAATCAGATTTAAAAGTACCCGTAAGGTTTTAAAAGTAAGTTTAAATACATTTGGCGGAACATACAGTTCACACACGGTTGAACCGGAACTGTTTCACTGTTTAGCGAAAGAAAAACCGCAGGAAGCTTTGTGTAAATGAACAAGTTTGCGATTCCACGACCTCTTTGCTTGCCGTTTGTTTATGATTTATGCCAACTAACCATTGTTTGTACATTCAGTATTGCTACTTAGAACTGCAGCTTTATGTCTTGGCTAAACATAATGATCGGGTTTTGTTCAGGACGGGCGTTATCAAAAGGATTGTATTCTTTACTCGACTAGTTATAAGTGTGCAGATGTGTTTGTTTGACTCAGATGCTCTCATTACATCACAAATATCAATCCACCAAAACAAATTAACACTCTCTTTTGAAAAAAACTTTTTATTTCCTCATGTGAACTTTCTAAAGTCTCCATTTATAAGACATATTGAATGTTTCAGAAATTAATAAGTACAATTTAAAAGCGCTTTTCGCAATATCATATAGGTAACATTATAAAATCACAAATACTAATTATATCAAATTTAAAATAAATCTGATATACATAATTGGTACACACACACGTTACCTCATGACATCACTCTTTCAATGGGCTACGAGGCCCGCATTTCTGTAAGCACCTACCTACACAATTTACTGTGTTAATAAAAGTATGACTATTATTTTTCTTACAGTAATGCCATACATTGTAATACTTAGAACACCCATGATCGATTATAACATAACGAACCGTACCAGCCACCATCTAATGCATGTTAAACCAACAATATCCGTGCCCAGAATTCAAAATGTGAGTTAGCCAAATGCCTAGTAAGTATTAGAACACTTGTATAATTTGTATGAAGAACGGTGTCAAAACACGTAAGCTTTCAGAGACGTTCTGAATTTAAAATATGAATGTGGCACATAAAAATGATCGATTCGAAATCGGAACAATGTCTTTATTTTAATATACTAAACTTGACAGTAATAAAACCTGTTGTTGTCTACTGTCTTCTTTGAAATTCGAACACGATGCTCGTTTCTTCAAGACACTTGGACCATTCTGGAAAATTTCGGTCCTTATTTCGAGGAGCAAACATTCATAAGTCAGGCAAGGCGTTCACTGGAGTCTAGTAAGTTATTATTTTTATTGAAACGGCGCCGAGCGAGGACTCAGTCACATTATTCATTCCTCGTTCTTTTTATGACCGACATTTAAAACGTTCCCTGGATAGGTAATTCTTCATGTTAAATTTCATAGCTCTTTGCTAGTAGTTTTGATTTATGTGATTCCTACAATGAAATGCCATAATTATTACTACTATAAATTTGATAAAAAATAGGTACATTTAAGAATATTAATTTCTGATAGGTAAATGACCAAGTAGGAAGGTATGAGGAAATATGAATCACCATAAATATACATAAAATATAATAAGTCAATAACCTATGTTTTTTAATATTAAAGATATTATAGTAGGTCACTTAGCTAGACATGCCTCTATACTCACGATAGGCCTAAAGTTGCCCCCAACCATCAAAGTGGCGGATCAAAATTAAATGAACAGATGAATAATATTACTATAAGTCTTCCCATAAATGTATACACATCTGAAAAAGAAAAAATGTTCAATCTATCCCATTATGTAAACAGAACAGTAGGTAATTTCTCACACAACGGGCAAAACGGTTGTTTCTATCGAGATTACTCCGCCATTAGTCTTACTTTATCCCGCAAGGGACAGCTTCAAACTTATTAGATTTATTGCGTGAACCTAATACAGCGTAAATAAAATAGCTGTCGTGTGCTACAACAAACTGACTTATAACTTTTCTTCACGTTAGTTTTGCAGATAAACATAACTATATCATATCAAATTCAATCTAGATAAATGATTCCCGCCAAAGTAGAATGCAGTATCATGACGTGATAACCCTATCTGCTTGTCTTTGGTTTTTTTAACTTTTTAAGTAACTACGTGCGTCATCAAAATTAATGCTGCATATAACTATTGTTCATGCAGTGAATAAAATGTATTCATTCATTCTTTCTTTGTTTTTGTCTTTCATAAATACCGCTACATACCACTTTGTATGACAACCACGGATAGAGGGTGCCTCAAGGCGATGAAATTGCATTCTAACATACCTACTGACCAAAAAAATGTGTCCAATTGATTCTTGGACACTGAAAAACTAGTTGGCGAATGTGGGTTCACCTCAATATTCAACATCTCAGGCTACATAACATTATACTGTTAGTGATAGGTATATTTATCTGTGCGACGAAATTCCTTATTTTATTATTGAACGGTTAACGCTTATTTTATAGAGGCTGACTGTGCCAACTGGAATGAATTTAAACAAAACGTAAACTGAGTCATTGGTGAAATAAAATCTAAAAGAATAGATACCACTACTGACTGTTTTGTGACTGTGACTGGTGGAAGAATTAATTTTATGATATAAATAAAAAAGTAACTTTATATCCAATGTGTATACCTCAGGGAATTTACCTTGTACCGGAATTTACCTTGAAACTTATACCGGAATTTACCTTACCCACAAATGTGAAACATTGACAGTTAGCCGTCCCAACGTTTAAATAAGTTCTATAGTTTAAAAATAAGACGAAAAAAAAATAGAATGCAAATGCTCTTTGGTCGTGTCTAAACAATGGCGTGAATTGGGTTGGGTAAGTAAAAAGGCGGCTGCGACACGTTCAGGTGGTCGCTCCTAACACAAGTGTCTCTCGGCCACTCGCCCTCGTCGAGGCCCCTCAAGCTCTACAGACAACGACGGCAAAATTCTCCGTACTCTCGATACCTATTTCCGTTATAAGATTGCAATTTTCCAATAATCATATTGTCTAAAATTCTGAATAGTTGACGATAAAGATGCGATTCTTTTATCAAAGCTAAAATCGTAAAGTTACGACTTCAGTAGGTACACCAGATTTCGGTGACCTACAAAAACACCGGGTAATACTGGGCCGCACTCGGGAAGTCATATAGTGTTGCATTTTCTATGGTTTGAAGCAAAATTAACCTTAAATTAATCCAAAAATGTCTACTTATGTATTTTAGTATACCTTTGTAGACATTTTTCTATTTCAATAACGTCTGAGTGCACGTATTTAAAAATTGGTCTCCTTAGGTAAACCTAAGGTCACCCTGCGCCAAAATCTTAAGAAATGTACCTACTTATTTAATTTAAAAAAAAATGTTGTTAAACAAATCACGTTGCTCATATCAAAACTACTCTAGAAATGTTATTGCAGTAAGTACGTTTGCATCTATAGGGTAAACGAGTAGCATGTATTTCAGCACTGCAACGAACTTAATTCAAATTGAATTCTTACCAAAATGGAGCATGAATTTTTAGAGTATCTACTGAATGTGAAATGGAGCATGAATTTAGCTCTTAACTCTAGGAATAAAACTTACAAAAGTATTTCTTGGAAGATTATTGATGGACCTAAAAATATGAACAACTAGCTGTTACCCGCGGCTCCACCCGCTTGGAATTCTGATCCCGTTCATTGCTGATATATAGCCTATGTGTTATTCTGATGTATATTATTATTGTAGTTCCATTAAAATCCATTCAGTAGTTCTTACGTGAAAGAGTAACAAACATCCTCACATACATACATCCTCACACACTTACAAACTTTCGCGTTTATAATATTAGTAGGATGAAAACGCTTATAATACCTGAAAGTGTAATCCATAACTAAAACTTTTATTCATAAGCCAATAGGCAATCTTTTGTGATAACAAAAGTTTCACGAACAAGTACTACTGACAGGCTTTTGATCATGCCAATGCGACGTCAGCATTTTCCCGAAGACCTCTCGAAAACGTGATAGCTTGCCATCTCAACAGACAGCGGCGAGCTTTGTTTATATTTCAGGGGAATACCGTAGCATAACCGCAGACACTATACATTTTGGCTGTAATAGTGATGTATGTTGTAACTTAAAATTTAAAAATAAAATTATCAATGTATAGATTAGACTTTGTGCGTTGAAGTCTTTTTCATAAAGACTTTACAAACACCATGTTTAACAATTTTGTTCACTAAGAATCTCTCAATTACTCTTAACACGAATGTTAGGCAGCAGAATGCTCCCTGTTGTATAGTGCCTAGGTATCACACAGGTGAGGTCCATCACTTCTCCTACGCTATCAGCGCGGGGAAGGCGTATAATCACCTATCTAACATTGTAATTATTATAATTATAATGAGGACTAACAGTTTTTTCGTAAAACAATTTGTTCATCCCTCATACACTAAAAATCTTTGACCTATTTAAAATGAACGATGATTCACGGGTGACAACACCTATCCCGATTTTGTACATACAAAAACACACAGCTATCGATTAGAGATAGCTGTGTGTTTTTGTATGAGAGAATAATCCTTTACGTTAATAATAATAACGAAATTGATAATTATAAAGAACAGACCTGCACTGATTAGATATATTAAAAAGGAATTTATTTGCGTTCATTTTGACATGTATTATAAACTATAGAATCACACAACGTCATCCAGTTAGTGATGCCATAACCGAAACTAATAGTTTGGTAATTAATATGAAGTCATTATATCTAATGACTTCATATTAATTACCAAATAATACCAAATATATCTATTGTTATTGATATATTGTAGTAACTGTACACACAATAAAACAGATTTAAAAAACAACCGTGTGTCGTTATGCATAGGGGCTAATTTTCATAGATCGTTAACTCAGTCGACATACACCATGCGGGTCACCCCGCAGGCGCAATAATGATTAATGACTAATAAAAGTCTTTCACTTTCATTAGTGATTAATTTGACTTCTGAGTATTTTTGTAGTCATAGGTGTGGTAATAAAAATGTTTGCGGGTTTTCCCCGCAAAAGTTATATCTATCAAGGAAACATCCAAGTTACACACCTCGGTCTCTAGCGAGATGTTGAATTTTTTTAGTCATATTTGTTTTATTGTCAGTCCTTCTTCATTTTAACGCCATTTTCGGACACCGGGAAGAGGATGAGAATAATTGACAACTTACACAACATTCACGTGTAAAACGTTTCCGCATTTTTTCAAGAAAAATGTCAGAATTTTTCTTATATTCAAGGTTAGCGTTGTACTCGAGAAATAGCACTGAATAACACAGTAGGGCACTATTAAATAATCAAATCGTATCGACGCGCCGCCAGCGCCAGACGTGGTACTTGTGCGTATACCTGCGAATCTTTGATCACCTTACTTATTTATATAATCAGGTCGAATTAAGGTCAATCGACCTATTCTACATTTCTTTGAAGATGCTGGTAATTACTATACAAGTACATAGAATTTTATCATTCTCACCACAAGGCATACGTAACTGAACTTTGAAATACAAACGTGCGAACAATTATGGTTCGAAAGATCGTCATTGCGATAAATTGAGAGTCGACAGATCTCTTCTTGCTAAATAAATGTGCTGCAATGAGAAAGCGAAACGATAGTATCGTTTGACAGTGTTTCAAGGAGTTCTGGTAATCCTGCTTACCGTAGATGTCTTCGCTGATACTACGATTATGTGTATGTTACGACTAGTGTGACCACGATGTGTGCTAGCTATGGTTTACCCACTATTTACCATCACATCACCATTGAGGATCTGTATGTTTTCCAGGAAAAGATCGGAAAAGTGGTAATACGCCACTGTGTGGAGTTGTGTGGCCTTTAACATCGTACGCTACTATTCCAGTGGTTAATTCATAATGTTTTTTAATGTGATGAGGGCCCCACCCTTCACGCCGTATGCGGATTGAACACGACCTTCATAAATTTCTTGCTAAGCATAAAGACTGTTTAGTATAATGTGGGTCACATAACCTGCAATCTAGTCGATCACCGTCTGACGTACCTATAAGTCATTACGTAACGTTGTGACTTTCTATATCGTAGGTATCGTATCTAGGTGCTCAATCGCGTAGCTATGATTTTAGGACAAATTTCACTGTTCTTCCATATACCTATAGGTTAATAGATACCTCAACGCAATCCCATAATCGTTGGGTATACAAACTATTAATTTTACCGATTGATGCCTTATAAGTTGTAAATTGGAAGCATTCGCTAAATAGAGAGTTTTGAAAATCGCGTGTAGCCGTCATTGGTTGAACGTTTTTAAATCCTATAAATCATAGACAAGTAAACTTCTCACAACTAAGTAGCAGTGCTATCATGGACAAAGCAAGTAACTTGGGAACCCCAACGAAATATCTCTACGTAATCTGTTGTGTAGGAGTTGACAGACATTATCCGATTATGCAAAGCCCGACAAACGGGCACCGTACCATGACACAATTGTCGGGAATAGCGTGTATACCGTATACACAATTATACCTATTGTCTATCCCTTTCCAACCAGATTATGACTGTATAAGGCTGAAAGAGTGGAGAGAGGGTCCGTTGTTGTCCACTGAGTGACTGCAAATTCAACGAGGTGATGCAAATTTTCCGTTGCACTACAAAGGAGTTTTAATGCAGCTCTATTTCTTTTTTTTCTTTTTTAACAACGGATTAGCTGCAAAAAAACTACATTTCCATTCAGATTTACACTGGTTTTATAAATGAGTTTACTTTTGTTGACGTCAGGTTGGCTGTTTTATTTCTTATTAAAAAAATATTTAGTGCTGTAAATTGTTAGTGAATTAAAAATATTATGCGTAAGTAGTAGTTTCCAGTTTTATTTTGGGTTTCTCAAATATAGTACCTATTCAAGAATAAGAATAGATAAGGAAATATTCTAGGATATTCAAAAACCCAAAGTAAGCAAAACTTGGAAAAATGGGTTTTAAGATGTGGATGCATATACTTACATAGAAATACGTAGAATCAGGCCTAGTACAACGAATATAATATACCTACATGCATAGCATACAAATATTTGCACTGAGCAGTTGAAGCACCATACAGGTCGTCCAAAAAACTTATTATTGTGTCCTAATAAAATTTTCACGCCTTGATAAATTGTTTAGAAAGTTGATCTTAATATTCACCACTGGCAAGTCTATCCTGTCACTATCTATTATGATCATAAATAATGCGTTTATAACATCCATTTCTTTTTTTACGACATCGCTCTATATTGGCGACGTAGAAAATGTTTTTGAAAAATGAACCTATTCAAATAAATGAAGAGACATTCGATTTTCAAATATATTATTTTCGGTTTACCACACCAAATCCTATACATTATGATATTCGAATCAAATGTCACAAAATATATTTTTTGGAGAAAAGGTAATTTATCAACATTTGCATTTTCGCGGAGGCAATTTGGGAGGAGGGCCACCCGCTCTAGGCTTTAAAGGTCAGCGGTGACATTTCCTTGACTTTCGGTATTCAAATGCGAGGGACGAAATTGAAAATATAGACTCTTTTATCAGTAAACTCATTGTCTATGGAACAAATAACGGTTCTAAATTCAAAAGTTATGAATGGAATATTTTGCATCCACATGCTTGCGAAATGCATCAGTCCACAGCTTATTATTATCATGATTAACTAATAAATAACTCTTCGATGACTCGGTGTCGTAAAAATAGGCTTCGCAGAAATTTAAACCTATCCACAGTGTCCAAGCGTAAAAATCAAATGCTTCCAATACTTATCCCTAATGAATCAGTAATCAATGCTGCGATATCGCATACTTAATTATCAAACTAGACAGTACCTTCGCTGACATAATAACAGCCTCTTATTCAGACAGAGACGTAACGTCCGCCGGGACCCTGTGCCGAACTCCTCCGCTACCGTTAGACAGCCAAACGACTTTGATTGCCCAATCCCCACAGACTACATTGCTAGATACTAAATTCGTGATATGTCCTATTCAGAATACTTTACCGTATTGTGTGTACTAAATAATGTCTCAGAATACATGTTTTCCCCGACTATCTTAGACATCAATCTATACTAATAATAAAGCTGAAGAATGTGTTTGTTTGTTTATGTTTGAATGTATTAACTTCTGGATAGTCTAGTTCTTGTAGAAGATTAGGATAGATAATTATTCTTTATAATGCGAAACCAACCCAACCAAACCAAAAATAAATTTAAAAAAAGCAGAGTAATTATCACGCTTTTCTTGTAATTTACCTGTTAAGATGTAACGTAATAAAAATGTAATTGTTAGGAGAGGACTAGTCAACAAGAAGAAATTGGGAAACTATTTTTTTCTTTTAACTATGCATAGATATTTCCTCAAATTATTAATATTGGTTAGGTATGGTCGTATTTCGATCAGTGGGTAAACACTCGTAAATAAATTGTCCCAAAATAAAGAAAAGATTTCAGTAGGTTAGTAGCTCCTTTAGTATGTGGGTGGCATAAAAATGGTGATATAGGATAGTAAAACCAACCCAACTAGGCCCAACTACATATAAATTTCAAACATCTTTTGCTCTCCTTAGGTTGCTACTTTTGACACTTATAGGTATAAGTCTAAAAGTTATTGCCGCAGCCTCTGAATCTCTCTTCATAATAGAGCAGAACAATTGTTGACCTAAGTAGCATAATTTTTGTTTTATAGGACACGTTAATTCGACTTCACCTCGCCTGATGGCAAGCTAAAGGCAAAGTCTCGGGGGGGAAAAAGGGTCACCATTATAGAAACGTACCATGTTACAATGGTGCCACCATATATCTTCATATATCATTCTTCTCAGATTAACGGCCTCATAAGATGCTTTTTCACGCCCCGCTTAAAGGACTGTAGGAAGGACCCGGGATTTTAGGAAGAGGGAAACACGTAAGGATCTAAGGTGGTAAGGAATTCCAGGTCTTAATGGTTCAACAGAAGAAGGAGTCGCCAAACCGCTTGGTTCTTGATGGAATATTCTGCACCGTATGCGGGTGACATTTAAGTCCTGCACGTGTTGTCCTATATAGGAAAGGAGAGAGTGGGAGTAATTGGAAGAGCTCATCAGAACATTCACCATGGTAGAGGCGGTAATCACTCAAAAAGTAACTTTAACGTTTAAGGGTTAAACGATGTGTTAACTTTGTTAATGTTAAAATAATCGTTAATTAACGGCCTTCTGCACAGCTGCGTTAATTACGAATATACCGAACGTACCATACTTAGATAGATACCTACTCATTTAAGGAATGAAGATAAGTATCATGTTGCTAATATAGTATTCGTTTAGTGGTTTTATACAGACTGTATCAGGGTATAACCGAGTATTTCATAACATAGTTGAATAAGGAGGAAAATGTTTATAGGTATATACCTATCACACTAGTTCGCTAGTTCGTTAGACATAGTTTATTGGTAAATGATGAAACTACTTCACGAGTATTGTCCTTAATGTAAGTACAAAACTATATATCGACATCCTACCACAGAATACTCGTAAATAATAGTACATACTACGATACTACTTACGCGTTTACATATATAAGCCAGTCGCAAAATACTTACATCAATAAAGATGATATAATAATACAAGCAGCCAAATAATCTACATAATTATTACGTGCCTCCTATGTAAATATAAATTTTCATATTGATTTTATTTATATATTGATTAACTTTACGGATATCACTCTCATTTCCCACTATAGGTACTTAGATCTAACACCTGCTAAATTGAAGCCATAAATTAAAATAAAAGAACAATTTTCATACAGTCGTCTATCAAAATATGTTATGAAAACTTTTTAAGAAGTTAGTTATTCAATAGTACACAAGATTGAAAGTTTACATTTACTTAAACAACCAATATCATTTTTGCCATACTGCACCAAACTGTGCAGTAATGTGGAACTCGATTTAAATTTTTATAGAAACTAGACGAGGAAGCAACCTTGACTAAAGAACGGTGCATCATGTCACTGTTTACGAGATGCCTCCCCAGGGCGCCTCTGTTCCGCCGGTTAGCAGAAATGCTAGTTTCGTAAACATATATTAGATACTGCTACATAAGTCTTTGTAAATGTGATAAAGACACAGACACAGATACAGCAAAGCCAAAGGAGGGTTATGATTTGTAATAAGCCTTTTTAACATTGTGGAAGTTCCTATAGAAAAATGAAGAGCACTTCATCTTACATCTGTGCACCTGATTTACAGAGGAGGCTCTAATGTTTTCTAGTTGAGGGTCAGGCGGCTGTCGCTAAATCAGGATAAACTAATAAACTAGCTGACCCTAGAACTTCTAAAGTGTAAAACTTTGAATTTAACCGTGATTGGTGCTCGAATAATAATGATGATGACAAATGCAAAAAATGATTATCCTCTTAGCGTTAGTCCCGGTCGCATCCGAATCCCTCACTTTGGAGTCCAGGGTTCGCTTTAACTACCCGTTCTAGCTTTTTAGCTTTCTTATGCCACTTAGGTGGCAGAATAACACAAGGCCCACCTGACGGAAATTGGTAATTTATATTCTTGTCAAAAAATGCAATTCCTGGCGCTTATATAACTTTTGCTATAATAGTTTCGTTTCATAGACATTCTTTCTTCCCTCAGTAAAATATAAATGAACCTTAGCCATTCACTATTCAACAAAGAATTATAGATCAATAAACTATAGGTAGGTAAAGGTACACCGTAGAGAGAGTTACCTTCTTAATAAAGTTCACAAGTTACCTTCTTAACAAGTTTCTACTCTGATTTATTTCGGTAACCTGCGAGTAATACCCTTGGTGTTACTAAAGTTCATAAGCTTATCTTTTAGAAAGATAGAGAACGGTGGCGAAAGGTCAATTATATCACAATTCGGACGCGCTTCGTTTTGCAGTTTATACTTTTTCTTATAGAGCGAACTTGAAACTTTGTATTATTCTAAAGAGATATTTTAGTATTCCACCAACTGACCTTTACCCAAAAATAAATATAAATTTGGTGCAGCATAAAATTAAAAATGTTCTTCCCGAAATTTGTTTAACAAAGCAAAATTTAATCAAGAGCTTGTAAGCTGTTTCGTCTCGCGAATTTTATGTAACTGAGCTGTCCTTTGACATATTTGAGTTGGAACAAAAGCCTACTTGTAGCGGAACATCGCTCAAACGAGCCCCCAATTCAGCACAAGCACCATATTGTGGAAGCGTACCTACCTACCTATCGTAAATGTAAAATTATACGGCGTAGTTAATACATGCTCCTTCGTAGAAACTGTTGTAATAATGTCGTAAATTCTGGTACTAGGTATATAGTTGCCTTAACCTAAGGGGCCATGTGTAAAATACGTAACATTAAATTTCTGTCTTATGCCTACGTTTTACGCACACTCGCATTTTGTTCAAGCTCCATTACAATGATAAGGTTATAAAAACCCTATAATACTAAATATCTCTTTAAGAAAAAAAACTTAGCGGTTAATAGCTTATTAAGTACAAAGTCACGCATTTCTCCCTTTGGAGATACTTGCTAACCTAACATTTGAAACTTTCGAGTTCGATTAGGAGCTAACGCATCTGGCCGTTTGGAAATAGGTTCCTTAAAACTTTTTCAGAATATCACTAATTTAGTTAGAATATACCTGTGTAAAAGTTAAATAACTGTATCAAAATTAAAGAATGCCTTCCCCCTTTAGCATGTCGCAGTGTTCGTTGTCCAGCTAACATTCTTGAATGAAGATAGGAGTTACCTAGGTTTACGTCTTCTAGCGCCAAGTGCATTATCTGCAGGATTTGAGCTAGTACTACTCGTAGAATCAAACTTTATTTCCTTAGAACATATTGGGGTTTATAATACAAATACAATAAATAAAAATTTACAATATCTTCTACCTCCTCGCACCTTCCTCATCGCTTGTGAAAGCAATTTATGTAGAGTCCTTAACCCAGTTAAGGTTCAAATATCATTATAACTTAATTATACCTAGCTTTAATTCTGTTCACTTAGCACCTGACTAATTAGATACAGCCATTGATTTATATTGATACATCCGTTGAGGAAAACAGTTTTCTACGAACGTTGCCAAATACCTATTCAGAGGTATACTCGAGCTCCTTTACCTTCTTCTTCATCCTGGCGTTATTCTCAGTCGCATCCGAAGCTTTCACCTCGGAGTCTGGAGTTCACTTTTTCCAGGAAGGTGTGCCTGAACTTCGATATTTTCCGTGAAACGATTGACATCTGACCTCCACAACCCATTGGCGATAATATGTTGTTGAATTTTTCAGGGCTCCAACGACCCGTAATGACTGTCTTAGATATTCGTATGGCAACAGGGACCGACGGCTTAACGTGCTCTCCGAAGCACGACCAGACCAATCTATATACTCATATTCATGCATACAAATATTTTCACTGAGCGGAGATAGAACCCGCGCCTCCTGCGTAGCGGTCGTGATCACTACCGCTACGCCACTGAGGCTGTCTCTTCTATATCTCTCTCGGCTTGAGCTCTTTTATATGTATGTATAATACTATGGTCTCGTTCCTTCGACCAACAGTAACTTATTTTTTAGAGAAAATGCAGTTAACGTATACGTTATTCTAGACTGTAATCTACCTCTGGGACCACTCTACCTCTGGCGTGATCGAGTACTCGTAATAGGTAGCACACACGCTTCGAGAAAGTATAATACTGTACGATTTAAACTGCACCGATAAATACATACATGTGTGCTTGGAAAATCTAAAAAGCATACAGTTCTATTAAACTCACATACTCAACTATTAAAAGGGTATAAAGAGATTGCATACAAGAGACGCGTAGATTGTGTGGAAACGTGAAAAGCACAAGGTTTATGTTTACATAAACTAAACAAGAACCCACACCAAAAACTCTCCACAACTTTACGGTACGATAATGCGATCTTTTAAGGCGAGGACTCCAGCAAAATTCTGCTTACGGTATTTTTAGTAGCTAATATATTATGGACGACGATATTAGCTACTAAACCAAATGAAATAATACTATTATGTTAACAGATTTCATCGTGACTTTTTTGTTATTTCATATTTATTTCTATTTGTTGATGCTTATAGTGTAGGTACAACCATAACATAAAAACCTACACGTATCTCTAAAAAGGATTACTTAACCTAATATTGATACAGAAATATCAGATCGGACAGTTTCATTACAGACTGTATAATATAAACTTTAAAAAAAAAACATAAGGTATCTCTAAGTATTGACTTGTTTTTACTATTAGAACTATCGGGATATTTACCATTGTATTGTTTGGAGTTTCCGATATTTCGGCGCTGTTGCAAGCACCATGATCACGGAGAAACTAATAGTAATGTGAACGACCATGAAAGTTTAAATAGGTACCTATATTGACTTGTCTTGTACAGTTAGTAGAGGAAGCGCCTTAAATAACTTACCCAGTGTTTCTTGTACCTAAGAACATACAAGATGTATTCACAAGGAACTTCAAAAGAGAACCCACTCCGTATGAGACTAATACAAAAGGTTCAAGTATCTTAATTACGTGAATGAGTTAACGGCAGCCTAATGATGTCGGACTTACAATCGAAAAGCTAATGGTTCGAACTCGAACCCTACTCAATATTAACTTATGATACAATTATTAGAAGTTGGAAGGATTTACTATGAAAAGTAGCTGTAGCACGCGGCTCCGCCCGCTTGAAACACCGACCTATAGGAACCTATTACTAAGACGAAAAGTTAGTTAGCCTTTACCTTTATGCTATTTGACTGACAGACTGTAATCTAGAGAGACAGAGATATTTTACCCTTTATGTAGGTTCACTTCAATTTGCCTTCACCTCGCCTGATATCATCAGCTGAAGGCAAAGAGGGTCACCATTAAAGACAAGTACCATGCTATAACCCGCGCCACGTATCTTGGACCTAAATCGTAAGAAATACGAGACTCTGGCGCCCGCGGATTGCTTTGTAATAGTCTATACTTGGTGAATTTGAGTTCATCTTCCGCAGTAGCATCCCGTGCTATCCTCAAAAGACACCCAAGAAATGTGTACTGCGCGTATAGGGCACATTTTGAGCACATTTTAGCTCCAAGATACGTGGCGTGGGTTATACAATGACTCAGCTTGACGGCCTCATCAGATGCTTTCTCACGCCCCGCTTAAAGGACCCGGGACTGTAGGAAGTGGAAAACACGTGTACTGGTAAGGAATTCCAGGACTTAATAGTGCGGCAGATCCATGCAGCAGTTTAGCATGTAACAAATATTCGCACACGCACACACATAGGTAGACACACATACACATATCCTCCCAAAATTTCAACTTTCTAATATGAATACGTTGCACACCATCATTATATGCCTTGTTTGAATTATTGTATTAATCACCCCGGATCAATTTAATTACGTAATGAAATACCAGTAAAGCTGCGTGCAAATAATAACATTTCAAATATCTACCAAAGTTAGTAGAATCTACTATTCAATTTTGGACATCCTTTCCAATTTGCCTACAAATTGCGACTATTTAGCTTAATTACATAAATTATATGAAATAACCCAACTAGATTGCTGACTGGTACAAAATGAGGTTTAAACATAACACAAAGTAAAATTAGCTTTTTTCAGTACCTATCTTACTAATCGCAGTCCACTGCTGGACATAAGCCTCTCCCAACGTTGGGAGACTTTGGCCTACTATTAACACACTGGTCAGTCAGGTTGGTACAGGGTTTTATTTCGAGTTTTCCTTCTCTCGCAGTGATATCGTCGGTGTATTTTCCCGTTAATAATATAATAATATATCTCTTTATTGTATGTACACAGAATACAGAAGAATACAAAAAAAAAACATAAAAAAATAAAATACAGTAAATACAATTGGCGGCCTTATCGCACAAGGCAATAAGGTTCACAATATAAGTAAAATAAATAAAAATTGATATCGTCGGTGTATTTTCCCGTTAGTAGTTAGTTCCTCTTACCTTCCTACCTTATCCCTACGGATGGGATGTGGTGGTGATTCTTGTATTCTTTCTCCGCCACAACATGGGTAAAATAATAAAATATTATAAATGTGAAAGTTTATGAAAATATTTGGATGTTTGTTACTCAATCTCGCTCATCGGCTTACTCGTTAATAATATTGTTAGGATAAAATGAGCAATTTCTAGTAGTACATCCCATCATACGTGCTGTTACGTGCATTTTCGTAATTATTGTTTAAACATTAACATCGGGAATGTTACTACCCTAAGGGCTTCATATAAATAGGCTACAAACAGACAATGATTTGTAGACGGTGCGCTCTGTTGACTAAAGGCTACAATAGTAGTGGAGCCCTCAGCAAATACGGCTAGTCAACTATCAACATATTAAACACTTTATAGAAGCTATACACTGTTAGCTAGTTCTGTTTACATGAAGGTAGCAGTGAACTTTTGTTTGACATTATTCAGTATGTCATTATCATCCTTTTGTTGCCTCGTGGTTCTCGGCAGAGTAGAGTTTGGGCCATTCCATCTTTTCCCACGCGGTGTCGTACAAGTCGGACCTGAAATGTGAATGCGTAGTTACACCACAGACGATGATAATACGTTGTCGCTATAAGCATACCCTACTAGGCAACCATAGGATAAACAGGAATTTTAAATAAATAAATAAAGATAAGTAAAAAAATACGAATGTATTTTTGTGTATAGATATAACACAGTTTAATGGATAATTGGGTTGCCTGAAAGGAAATGATAGGCACTATATATTTAGGCTTATCGCCAAAACGTTTCCTACCAGGCAACCTTGGGATAAACAGGGATTTATAAAATATAAATATGAAGCTAATGAGTATAATTTGATAAGTTAAAAAATGTTAATATTAAATTTTGTGTATAGACATAGATATAACACAGTTGAACGGATAATGGGTTGCCTGGAAGGAAATGATAGGAACGATATAGACTTATCGCCAAAACGTTTCCTACCAAGCAACCTTGGGATAAACAGCCTACACAGGAATTTAAAAAAGATAAATTGGTGTAAATTGATGAATTAAAAAGTTCGAATATGTTTTTGTGTACAAACATATAAATACATCTGAATGGATAGCGCGTTAGCTGGAAGGAAGCGATTAGAGTGATGAGAACTTATCGCTAAAATCTTATATGAAAAAGCAAAGTATAAAAAAATAAAAAGGAATCCAAAGTTAGTCGAGTTCTACCTAATGGATATACTTATGTATGAGATAATCCGAATACGTAATCTTATGTGTTGGTTAATTATTAAAATGTTTCAAATTGATATTTTTTTTAATTTTTAACCATTTGTTTGTGACATTTTACGAAGCTATCTTTTTCTGTTTGGTGAATTATGTCAGATACGCCTGACATTCACCAAAACTTTAATAAGCGAAGGTTGTGATGAGTCAATTTAGTCGGAAGTTAACCTTAATATTGAACATTGAAATTTATTTCGTGTTCATAGGGAGTGGCTGCTGAAAAGCAACGTCAGATTTAGTATAAATAGATTAGATTAGTATAACAGTTGTACTATAGATCTAGTGGTTTGAAATAATTTTATAACCCTAAGGACTCTGCCAGACACCGGAAACGTGTATTCCTCAAAAAATCGTTTTCCCGGAGTTATTGTGTCTGCTTTTATACAATTAACATCAAGCACAAGAGTTAAATTTAACTCGCACGATATAACCAAGCTTAGTAGGTATAATCAGACGGCCAACAGACTTAGTAACCGCATTCGGCCGCTAACTAGACGAATTACCTTCCTTACGTCATAATCTACTCAGACTTTAGGCCAAGTTTGTACAGTTTATTACTTGACTAACTCACTTGGATAGCGAGATTAGTTGTCTTTGTACGTATTTGTTGTTGATTACCTAATATTATCACGAATAAAAGAAAGTTTCGTTTATAATATCTAGCAAGACATATTACTCAAAACAGCTTGCAGTAACGTGAGGTCCGCATTATAGCGAATCCTGAGGTCAACCTCACAGAACACCCTCGAGCCTTTGAGTATGCGTAGATGTTGCATCCTTGGCAGTATTTTACCATCTGAGTTCTTCTAATTAGACCCAACCTCACCTTTCCTACACAGGACAATACGTACAGGACTTAGATGTCATCTGCATACGGTGAAGAAAAAATTAAATCAAGAACCAAGTGATTCGGCGACTACTTCCTCGGCTGCACCATTAAGTCCTGAAATTCCTTACCAGTACACGTGTTTCCCTCTTCCTACAATCCCGAGTCCTATAAGCGGGTCGTGAAAAAGCATCTGATGAGGCCGTCAAACTGAGTGCCACCATTGTAACATGGTACGGGTCTATAATGGTGACCCTCTTTTCTGAGACTGTCTTCCGCTAACCATCAGGCGAGATGTAGTCAAATTGACGTGTCCTATATACATATATATAAAAAATCCTTTTTATTTTTGGGAAAAGAGTAATTTTCCGCAATGAAGAGTTTCCACGCGGTCGCGGTCGGCACTACGGGCAACAGCAGCTTATATTCTTCAGCTAGGATTAGTTTTCTCATTGTATACTGGGGTCACAACAAGTGGAAGCGTAAGCCTTAAAGCTTAGCTTGCTTTATAACATTGTATACAGAGTCCTACCAGTCAAAAACACCGCATTGAAAAATAGATTCAACCATTCTCGTTCTAGATACAAAAGTTTTATCAAATCGATACTAGGTAATACCTATTGGCAATTAAGCCGGGTCACCGCACACGCGTATCTCTCTACGCCTCTCTGATTCTAATTATGCACACGGACATGGATATTGTATTCAATTATCTACCTGTTCATAGAATAATCTGTTTTGCAATGTCATCCGAATTATTGCGGTTGTCGAATGCGTTGTACCGCAATGCTACCACGATTACTGCATTTTCTATGTTTAGTTCAGGGGCAGTTTGCTAATTTCTGTTATAGAGTTTGACTTGACTTGAATTCTTATCTTCTAATATATAAAAGCAATGCCACTTTTTGTTGTTATTTTATAACTCAAGAACGGCTGAACCGATTTGGCTAATTTTAGTCTTGAAATATTCGTGGGTGTCCAGGGAAGGTTTAAAGGATGAGAAAATAGGTGCAGCGGGAACGGGAAAAATATGGCGGTACGAAGTTCGCCGGGACAGCTAGTTTTATATAAAATGTTACTCTCGTATAAAACTTTGGTTTCTGCCTTCCATTAAACCTGGGTTTTCTCATCGGGGCGTGAAATAAGCATCTCTAGACTAGGCACATGGCCAAGGAAATCAAAATACACCTTTACCTACTTATACCCCTCCATGTAAAGGTGTATACATAATTCCTTGGCCGTGTGTGGTGTGGATACAATGTACATACATGCTATGAAAATATAGGAAATGGTTAAACTGTATCCCTTGTGATTTAGTGTGCAGGCAAACGGTATAATTCGACATAATCATATTAAAACGTCATATCAAGCAGCGCGATGCCTCAGCAGAGATAACTAAGTTTCTCATAGTGACCTTTGCAGAGTATTTGCTTAATGAGAAGTGACATTTTACATCTTCATATTAAATTTAATATATACCACTTACTTAAATAATCTAACTCACATGTGCCGAAAATTGAGTAATTTATTCTCGCTAAAGTAGACTACTCAGGTAAATAAGGTAGCTAATACCATGAAATAAGCCATCGCGCATTCATGGTCTTACGTTATAGTCCATTCCATTTAACGATATCTTAAATGAGTTCATATAAAGCCGAGTATGTGTTAAAAATTCCTTCCATTGACTTGTACACTCCTAGACAAACTGTCAAAAATTGTGTCACAATCATGGGTGAGACGGCAAAGATTTCGAATTTCGAATTTGGTATGGACGCAACCATAGATTAATATATATACTAGAGACGCAACTATGAAAAGTTAATGAACTTGGACACCTAGTTGTATTAAAATTTGTCAAAGCTCGTCCTTTTTACAATAACATACCAATTTGACTATAAAATTAATAGTTGCCTGTCCCTAAAGTTGGATGATTTTTGTTGCTTGTAAGTTCTGGAGCTAAGGTTCAGTTCAATTTCAACACTTCTATTGACAATAAATATTCATACAAATGTGTCTCATAAAGCCCAAAAATCAATTCACTACATTGAGGACAAATATTTGCTTAACAACTTCAATCAAAATACAAAATGTATATCCTAATAATATTATATTGCAAAAAAACATTATTTCATCTACTACAACATATTCAGCAAATTGATCTATTAAGCATTCTCATTGAAACCCGTCAAACACAAGTGGTCTACATTATATCAACCCAGAACCCTTCGATCCTCACTTTAACGGCAGAAATACGGTTAATAGAGAGCTCGATGTTCCTAGCATATGTAGACTAGGAACGTACAGCGATTACCGTCCTCGTCTCGCGTGAAGTGATCGTTAATCTTCTCTTTGTTTGGCCACTTATTGAGTGTGGAGCATAATTGGTAAGCTACCTTAATTAACTGGGTACAACATATTTGTGAGTACCTAATGTTTTTGTTTCAGTGTCTATGTTATTAGCAATAAAGCGGACTGAAATTACTATAAAAGGCGCTTTGCGTGTATTTCGGCCAACATGAAATAGCCGGTAAACAAAATGTTACTCTCACATCACCCTTACCGTAATGATTTTTGGTATGCTATTAACGCGGCGACAAATTAATCCGAAAAGTAGGTAGTAAAAATAATAGGTTGGCAGCTATAGTGAAGAATCATTTTATTCAATTTATGGGTGTCAAAAATACTGAATGTGGCGTACAAAAATACTAAGTGAGCTAAAAAAAATAACCATGAAGGCTAAAGCGGGAGCTTCGCTCCTCTCCGCTCCCGCGTTAGCCTTCTAACCTAACCTATCCAAGTTGGGGCGCGCTATACTCGAATTCTCATAACTTCAGGTCAGGTCTTCGATCAATGCAAAACGCAATGATGTAATTCTCTAAGCATTCAGCGTCAACGCAGAGCTGCGCCCGATCGTGATAGAGATTGTCATTGGTCGGACTGGGTGGTCAATGGAGATCGACCAATGACAATCTCTATCAAGTTCGGTCGCAGCGCTACACTCGACGCTGAATGCTTAGAGAAACGCACAGCTGCATGAGTTGTGATTAAAGGTGTCAGAACACAGACGGTAGGGCTACTCTACAAATGGAATAGGACTACGAAACGAGCTATCTGTATCGTTTCTTTGAAGTATAAAATTCGCAATGATTTATTTCTACAAAGAACTGAAAGAACAGACATAGCTCGCAGAATAAGAAAGTGGTAAATGGGCTGGCGACATCGCCGATGGTCCGATGGCAGCGAACTGGCAAAATTTAAAGGCCCCCTCAGCCAGATGGCGTCTGACTGGCGTCCAGATTTGCAGAGTCTACTACATTTGAAAGAAAAAATTAAAGAAAGCATTTATTCAAGAACACATAATGCACAGAGGATCAAAATGGCCCCTAAATGACTTTTCAGAGTATTATGATGTTTTACTTTGTTAGTTCATCATCAAATTAAACTTGATTTGCACGAATATTGATTACCTTGGTTAGTTTAATCGGATCTCAATTATTTTTCTGGTTAAACCCGACCTTGATTGTGCCATAACATAACACTTGTTTGACTTGTAAGATGACAGTCAGTACGTTAAAAATATTGGTATCTACTATTATGTCTGAAACACAGGACATTTTTTATCATCTTACACGCAAATTAAGTTATTTTGACCGTAAACTCTTCAAGTTGTTGTAGCCAATGTTTCGTTGCAAGCTTATATTGTGTTAAAATTCTCAAGTAGGTACATTTTTATTTCCAACTAGTTATAAAACGTACATTAGGTACATGAAATGAATACACACAATATAACTCTTTGGATGTTCCTCATAAACCATTTTCATTGTTCGCAACTTTGTGTTTTTAAAAATGAATGTCCAGATTTAGTATGTTTACACCTTTAAGTATACCGGAAAAATACTTTGGTCCGTAACTGATTTACTGATTTGAATCTTTCCTTTACAAAAAAATCGAGACAAAAATCTACCGAAACTAGTATATGCTGTTTGTAAAAAGATTACCAATAGCTACAGTTTATATCAATACCATGTTTTAATGTATCCCTGAAAGTTAAACTCAAAACCTTGTTTCATAATTTGTCGAATTAAACCTTGTTAAGTACTCTCTCTTCTCTACTCGATTCTCTTTAATCCAGATTCGCCTGCTTACTTACAAGAACGCTTCGACTACCTCGTCCCTAGGGGTAAACCCTGTCGCACTTCTTCCTCACTTCTTCTTCGAACTCCTCTTCACTGCTCCAGCTGTTACGATGGCTCATTTACTGTTCGCGCAGTAAGGTTGTGGAACTCGCTGCCTCACTCTGTACGCGATAGCACTTCTCCAAACGTATTTAAGACCAAAGTCAAAGAACTGTTCCTCTCTAGAACAGTTTATATTATTTATGCGTTTGTATATGTATATATATATATATTTATGTAATATGTCTATTGTAGGTAATGAATAGGTATGTAGGTACCTAACTATGGTATCAATCTTCTTAGTACTTCGGTATTCTATGTATTATGTTCTCTACAATATTGTGCACTTGTTTCTTACCCTTTTGTTTCGCTTTTTCCTCTATCCCCCAAAGGTTTGCTGGGAGAAAACTCAATACTGAGTTAAGCTCGCCTTTGTACATCTTATTGTGTTTATGTTTTTTATTTTGTTAATTTCAGTGTACAATAAAGAATTAAATAAATAAAATAAATAAATTATTTGAATATGGAACTCTCTTCTCTTGGGAAACAGCAGATACAAACAGATAGGTACAGAGATAAAAACGTAGATTTTTTACTAAAAGAGAAACCTAAGACATTTGTAAATTTCTGGTCAATTTTCTTTCACAGTTGAATTAATTTTGATGCATTTATTATGCTGATTGTAATTCTCTTTGTAAATTGATTTCTTTCACAATGTTTATTTAAATTACATATTTGGTCGAATACATATCCCTATGCGTCTGGTAAATGTTTTCGCCAACGCCATCAAACTTTATTTACGTAGGTACTCAAAGCTGCTAAGTACATAAGCATTACAATCACACTAAATCAGAATTGAAATCAATGCAGTGAGAACCTACTCATGCAATTCAGTACAATAGGTAAATGCATCGAATTAAGGTTAATTAAAGCAATGAACGTTTGCTCTCGTAATAACGAGTATACAAAACAAATCAAGCTCTATTACGTACGTAATAAAGACTACTACAACGTAATTACATACGCAATCATGTAAATTGACAACGATACTCAGATAAATAATATGTGTGTTCGCAAATTACGTACATATTTTTGTATGTCAACCTTTAGTAGCATATCAATAGAAAACATACGAACATTTAATATCATAACGGACATAAAAACTATAATAAAATAAAGAATTCTCCCTCAACATCGAAATGTTATTTACAATATAGTATAAAATGTTATTACCTGACTCCCTGGATTTTATATGGGATATAAACACTGATATTTTAACAGCATTTTCTATCTGGCGGCCGTAACTCACATTGGTCGACCCCAGCTTTACGACACCTTACTGAGCGGGCTTTCCACACTATCCGATGATATATTTTTAGCATAAGTCTATTAAACCTAAATTAAAAATACATATAACAATTTTACTGTGGAAATTACATTAGAAGCCCATATTTATGCTTCAACATGTTGTGTTCAATACTTTGATTTATTTTACCTATTACCTATGTTTTTCTTCCGGATATTATCGGAAAATTAATCATACATTGAAATAAGACTATTTTCAACGGATTCCCCGTAGCCAAGAATATAAGAGTATATCCGGTATGGCAGTATATTTGGCATAAAAATTCGTTAAAAATCCATTTCCCACAATCATTTCTTTTTTGTTTCTTATTTAGTCAATGATTGTGGGTTATTCAATGGATAGTTTGGTCAATGGATAGTCAAATATAAAATCCAACCTTCGATAAATTGTTAATTCGAATTTAATAAGCGTCGTCGGTAGCTTAGCGGTTGAGGAGTCAGCCTTACGATCGAAAGGTCCCAGGTTCGAATCCTGGCTATTGCACTACGGACGTGAAACCACTCCTAACACAGCCGGGGGTTATTAGGTTTTCCTTGGCCATATTTATATTTTACTCACCTGTAGAATTTGAAGAACAACCTAATAATAACCAACCTTTTTTTGTATAATTAATAGTCTGTATCGGGTTGAGTTACCACAGTACAAAAGAAAGTTACACATAAATAATGCAGCTTTACTTTATTTTGGCGGGAATGTCCGCTGTTTTGTGTTTGTAATCATCTTTTGTAATACGAACAAAAGCCGCAGATTGGATAATGCTTTTCTGTAAGATGAGGGTAATGTAGGAACGGTAAAGTGCTTTCAGACTACCAAGGAACACATTAATGGACTAGATTTATTTAGAATCGTGTATTTCCTAAGTGAAAAGTTTATACATTAACAATTACTTATCTATTGATTGAATACATTGCTAGATTGGTACTGACTACTGCTGCTTGTGCTGCTACTGTGACCTAAATACAGTGTTCGTATGTTTGTAAATTATTTTTGGTGGGGTTTTTTATTTGGTAGTTGAAGTTGTTAATAGAATCCCATATAGAGGTATTGCACGAGTCATACTTATATCTTGGACTTAAACTGTGCTCTGTACGTGCAGTACACGTTTTTTGGAGCTTTTGTCTTTCGACTTTTAAGGATAGCACCGGGTGCTACTGCGGTGGACGAGTTTAAATTCACCAATCACAGATTATTACAAAACAATCCGCACATACCAGGGCCTTATTTGTCTCGTGATTTAGGTCCAAGATACGTCTCCAGGTCTAAGAGGTATACCCGAGTTGGTAAAATTTACGGTGACGATTCCTCATCATCATTGCAATTTCCCAGAAGCGTCCATGAAAAATATTATTTTCTCATAAATAACATTTTCTAAGAAAACACCCACAGCCAGATCTGTAACTGTACCTACTCGCATAATTACATTGTAAATGTTTTGTTTTGTTTATAAGACGTTATGAAAACGTTAGTGAGTTCATTCGTTGGGTTATTTTCGTATTGTTTAATAAGCAAAGGTCGTGCGTGAGAACAGGGTCAGATTTATTATTAGTAGTTTAAACAAGTACCTATTTCATTAAAAAAAAAGCTTATGAGCGTCAATCCCGATTGCATTCAAACTTTGTCCTTTAGAGTTCGTACAGATACTGAATTTGCTCCACTTGAGCATGAAAGCCAAAATCTAAGGATTGCATTGCATGGGATCGCCTAAGCATTCAAATAATTACATTTATCACTGATAGATACATAATTGCACAGTTTCAGTACGCTTTAATGCTGAAACCTTGTACTACGTACTTAGTCTAGTTGTAATTATTGTATGTACTATGTAATTACAATTGACGAAGGCCTTGTATTATATTTTTGTTTAATAAATATATCTGAAGCCTTATTCCCCTAGGTTTATGTCATAAAGAAGCGCCGAATTTTCATTTTATTACAAGTAACGTCTCTTGAAAAAAACTACTTTAATAAAAGTCAAGCGGTTTTCTCGAGAAGCTTAGCGAAATTATTAAAGAAAATCCTGTGAGCCCTCAAAGCCAGCTTGCCTCAGAGAAATATAAAGAGGTAAATGAGAGCGATTTCCTACAATAAGCTAGAAAAATCACCAACAATAACTCTGGGTCGGCGGCCAAGTGCCGAGTTCGACTCTGAAAACTACTCTCTTGTATCAAGAATATAAAACTTTTAAAACATAACTCATTTTTATTGTTGCTGGCTACATTGTTAGTAATGATGGTCGTTACTTGGTGCAAGCGAGACTGATCGTCTTTGGTCTCGAGTTCACGACACTAGTTGGATTCGGTCATGTAGTTAATAGCTTTATTAGATTTATTTTAGCAACACTTCCAAATATGATTTATTACATGAAAGGCTCAATAGTATTTAAAGCAACAATAGTGACGATTGGTATTTGTCCATAAAATATGACTTTGCCTCACTCATAGTGGCGACAAATTAGGTGTATTTGAATATTTATTATTTGAAATTTTTGAAAATATTAAAGTTTGATCGTTTTGTAATTAGACTGAAAGCCGACCCTAACTGAGTTGGGAAAAAGCTTAGCGTCATCCCTTATGTAAGTAAATGAAAAAAAAATGAAACTTAATTTTTTTAAGAACTTTTGTGTAACAGGGTCTAAAAAAGAAACAAAGTGAACTATTTAAAGCATAGGCCGCAGGAAACAACGCAATTGCGGTCAGATTAGACGACAGATGAGATCATTTCACGAGCAATTGCTGGCTCAATCGCCTCTCAATTAGGTAATTGCGGGTATGCGCACGCTAGTCGTCCTACCTACCTCCCAGAGTCAACAATACATACATTACAGCTCTATTAGTCACCTGGTTGGACCAATTACCCATTTTACTTTACGCAAATCACCACATTTCCGTTCAGCAACACGTACTGGAATACTTTTCAAATACTTCCTACTCTGACGCGAGTTCAGTTTGAATTATTGGCCTTCGTAACATGATAGTTCGCGTGCTTAAACTTAAACTTTGACATATTTTATGAGGGATACTTGAAATTCTGTGCACAAGAGCGCTTCTATGACGTCAGACAAAATATTAAACTTCTAGACTTCTCGACTTATTTTAAATGTATATGGCTTGTCTGATGGTTAATAGTTACCATGGCAGGAGAAAGATGTTAGGATTGCTAAAACACCAGGCATAAGAAATTAAAAAAACAAGTCACCTTACATCACAAAAAGACAATACAAGCTTTAGGTATCTTAAGGAGGATTGGTCGTTACTAAATGAACTGTTTGCTATTTCAATATCACTTTCGTTCTACCATATCTCTCTATGTTAGGATATAAATTTTCTTTTTCCTATAGATACGTAGCTTTAAAATCATTCATCATCTCAATTGAGAATGGCTCTTTTGTACTAGATTAATTGCCAAAATACTTTCTTTGGATGTGTAGATAAATCGATTTCTTTGTTATAATAAACAAACTTCACTTAATGACAATTCGTTTGTGTTCTCGAAATTTGCAACACAATTTGTCTTTAGTTTAAACATAATATATGTGTAACCATGTGTGTAACTGTATGTTTTTCTTTGCCAACAGATTCTACTGGGACTTGTGTATGTTACTACTGCTGGTAGCCAACCTGATCATTCTGCCAGTCGCCATCTCCTTCTTCAACGATGACCTCAGCACGCGCTGGATAGCCTTCAATTGTCTCTCCGACACCATATTTCTTATAGATATCGTCGTTAATTTTAGAACAGGTAATAATTTTATCACCTAATTAAATTAGTATAAGCAACTAGAAAATATAAACCTTGTTAAAACTTCATTTTAATTCGATACAGGGCTACATCTTCTTTTATACTTCTTAGGTAATAAGCAATTATACTGCCCACCTGATTGTAAAATAAAGAAAGAAACAAAACAAGTGAAAAAAGGATTCCACCATAAAGATATTGATGCCTCTCACATTCTCATCATCTATGCCCTCAAAGATCCGTTTGAATCAAACCATTTATGCCAGTGAAAAAGCGTTGAAAACCTATAGAATATGACAGGTTTAGTAAAGTAAATTTTCAATGCGTTTGTACCGGTACCGAACCATTTTTGGTTCGCCATTCTAAATATTGTAGTTAATTTTGGACGTAACTACATTATCACATTACTTTTATTGAGTACTCTTATATACATCATAATATCGTTATCATCATCCTAGCGTGTAGTGTAGTACCTAGATTACTGACTTGCAGATGAGGCTTGGCCTTGAAGGTCTTAGTGGGTACTCCTTCACACCCACCTTTATATGCGTCTAATGCATAATAATGTGTGATGTACTATATAAGAGAGTTGCGATTTACACATCTGCGGGTAGACTAGACTAGCGATAGTGTAAAAGAACTAATTTATACCATTTGCCACTCTACGCCTTAAACAGTCACCAACTTTATACTCTAACGTCTGAGCTAATACATTTCAATATTTACTTTTCTTTAAAACTCAATATTATTTTTTCTATCTTTCCAGGAATAATGCAGCAAGATAATGCAGAACAAGTGATATTAGATCCCAAATTAATAGCGAAGCACTATTTGAGGACGTGGTTCTTCCTCGACCTCATCTCTAGTATACCACTAGATTATATATTTTTGATCTTCAATCAGGTAAACGTACGTTGCAATTTGGCCGTGTTGTTCTTATACTAGTTTTAATCTGTCTTTTATGTTATTGATATTCTGTTTCAGCTTGGGTGTGTTCATTTGTTTTATAGACAATATGTTGTTACTGTTTTCATTTCGTTTTTGTTTCTCATTGTGAACTTATACCCAACCGCCACGAGTACCTGTGTGTCATCGTGTATTCAATTTAGTATCTCGTATTATCAGCCTCTATGAGGACATGCAAAGGTTTGATTAAGCACACCAAATTCATTTCACCAAAGTCTTTTATATTCTTTATTTGTATAATTTTCTCACTTATTATCATATGCACTTATTATCATCATCAGTAACCCATATGATTTCTCAATGTTTATCTATTCTGTAAACAATCTTATTTATTCCATTTTACATGACCGTATGTATTACTTGATCCTTGTCTATATAGTTTAGGGAGACTGAGCACTTTCCAACTTTATGCACTGGCTATTCTGAAACGCTTCCAATATTATGCACTTTGTTGACCAGAAGTTCTCTGGTTAATTAATGTCTTTTAATTTGTTAATTATACACTATCGTATTTCTTTCCTAACCCCACATTGGTTAAATGCACGTTGTCTTCTTCCTAATTTCCAATCTTTAGTTATTTTCAAAAAGTTTAAAGCATGATTTAAAAGCTTTCCTTACGTAACAATTATTACCACTCAATGAACCAATTGATTGCCAACTATACCGTATTTATTATACACGTATAATATCTTGGGTTCTTATGTTTATCATATATTTGTATTTATCTTGAATTGTAACCTGTATTCAGCTACAACACGACCAAATTGTAATAATTAACAGCCTACACTGCCAAATTCAAGTGGCCACAATAACTTATTAAATTAAATGCATCAGTACTGAAGCTTAATACTTGCAATAGAGTATACACAATTAAAAAATACAAGCCTTTTCTATATACATCTATATTGATACAGCTTTCACTAATAAATAGTCAGTACGCCACTTGATCTTTACTAAATTGTAAATTTACAAAACATAATTATAACATGTTTATTACGCTTCAGCACTTTTCTTTGGCTGACAAAATCTCTCAAATACTGCAATTATGCATGTCTTCAACACTTCGACTGTATAAAACAATAGAATCACTTGATTTGGTGCTCCAGGAATTACCCTGGAGTGTCAACAGGCCACTAAGATGTGTTTGAACTATATATTTTTGTGTTAACAGGACTTTACTGAAAGCTTTCAAATTCTTCACGCGGGTCGTGCGCTAAGGATACTTCGGTTAGCAAAACTTCTGTCGCTGGTACGGCTGCTGCGACTCTCCAGGCTCGTCCGATATGTATCACAATGGGAGGAAGTATATGTAAGCCATCATCTTCTTCTAACCCATGTTCTATGGGTTACCTTACCTACTTACTTACCACTAACACAGCTCTAACTACATTACGCTCACATTTACTTACAAAACATGACTAAAAACGCTACTAAACTAACTTCTATAATATTGGATTTAATTAATTTGCAATTTTTTTGAAAGATCCTGAAATTGATGTTAGCTATGAGTTAAATAATATATGATAGACTACAATGACTACGTATGATCTTAACTGAAGATGTTATGATATTAATATGTTACAATGTGAATTGTTTTAGCGAGTAGTGATCCTAATGATGTAATTATGGAGTTTTGTTGTAATCCTGTATTATACCATTGATCCCGCCCCACTGTATGTCAGTACCCACGTCCCGCTCTGCACTTCTCTACTGCTTCTCTGCAAGCTTCTTTCTGCCTGAGCACGCTCTCACTGGTGACTGGTTTAAATCTGTCTCTTCTCTGTGCGCCCGCGCCGCGACCGATGCCAACATACGTCGTGTCCGCCGACCCGAACCGTCCCACAATTGCCAATATGACATATTATTTGCCAAATAGTTCATATTATGTTGCCGCTTTTTCGAAGCCTCTAGTGTTATTGGTGCGCCGACGCCGATCACCGACAAGCACAAAAGACCAAAAGACAAAAACAGTCATGTAACACAATACATTATTACATACGCGACTTGAATACGGAGGCAAATCTTCTCAAAATACAGCTTGTTTGAAGAACGTGTGCAGTAGTTTCGAAACAATACATTAATATGCAAAGAATATACCTACTTTCTATTGGAATCCAACCACTGTATTTCATCTATAAGAAGCAAATGAAAAACTGAATTACCAGAAACGGTTGTATAACTTTAGAAAGTTAGAATCGGCCACACGTAAAGCTTAGGCAGTGGTGAGGCGAGACAACGACACGGGTACGAAGCGGAGAGTCAGTGAGAAGTGGAGTACGGGTTCGGGTGGTGGCGACACCCTGGCAGTGACGGTGTTGTGTGCAGATGAGCCCAGCTCCGCAGCCACGCGACGAGCTGAGCGACGCGGAAGGCGGCTCGCGCGATCTCGTCTCGCAGGTGCGGCATGTGTCGTCCGCGCCACTAGCGCTAGAGTAGGGGTCTAGCCCGCGTTCCACTCGTCTCGGTGTTAGTGCATCCTGTGTGTTGTGCACGCGCTCCAGCCCCGCCCCGCCCGCACACCTCGCGACGACCTATGCCCGCCGACCCCGTTTGCGCTTCGGGCGCGCCTGGCTCTCTTCCTACTATCTCGTGTTTCTCGCTTGTTTTCTAGATCTTGCAGAATCTTCAAAAAAAGCGCACGGAACGGAGGGGACGTCTCGGCTCCGACGTTGCCAAAAAGAAGGGTGGCACCAAAAGCAATCTGATCTTCAAGGTAACCAGGGTCGGCACGTGCCGGCGCGCATGTGCTCGTTCGCCCGCTTAGCATGTTGCCGGCGGCGCCGCCCGGCGTCCCGTAGTCCGCAGCGTTCGCTTCGCTTTCTCTTTCTTTGGCGTTTCTGTTTCCAACCCTCGTCCCGCCGACGGCCGCGCGGGCTGAGGCGCGCAGGGCGGCGAGGGTCGCGCGACCGCGCGGCGGCCGCGGTCACGCGACCTGTCACCGCACCGCCCACCACGCATGCTCGCTCGACAAATCGTCTCACGCGTTCATATTTTATTTCTCACTTCTTTACGACTCCATCGGTAGAGAATCATCGCGATGCTTGACCTCGAGCGTCCTTGTCGCGCGCAGTCCGCACGGCTTCCTTTAGAGGCGACACTACCTCGTATTCCTCCTTGTTAATATTTACCGTTCTCTTTGCAGTTCCTCAACATGGCGTCAGTATTCATGCGGATATTTAACCTGATCTGCATGATGTTGTTGATCGGACACTGGTCCGGTTGCCTCCAGTTCCTCGTTCCTATGCTACAGGGATTCCCACCAAACTCTTGGGTTGCTATAAATGAACTACAGGTAGGTATACAACGAGAAAATACATTGGTGTCCTAATAACTAAAATTATAAGAATTATCAAATTTTGGTTATGTTGTGTCATGAGATTAACATGAGAGTGGCATAACAATAAGCTCATAATTATAGCTCTACTAGTCATAACAGTCTTCGTGGTGAAAGTTAATTTTGAAAACCTTTGTGTGGAAACACAAAGGTTGATTATAACAACTATGAGTGAAAAGATTCTGATGTCATGTGAGTTGAGTTCTCACGTGTGCAAATATTTATACATAAACCTGTCACTCCTCATATCATAATCATTATAAATAGTTTCCATTATTTCAGCCATAACAAACTTCTATTTAGCGTCTACTAGAATAATATGCTGTACTAAGTGCAACAATCTATTTATTTACAGGAAGCATTCTGGCTGGAGCAGTATTCCTGGGCACTGTTCAAGGCCATGTCCCACATGCTGTGCATCGGGTACGGGCGCTTCCCGCCGCAGTCGCTTACTGACATGTGGCTCACTATGCTTTCCATGATCTCCGGTGCTACCTGCTACGCGTTGTTCCTCGGTCACGCCACCAATCTCATCCAAAGTTTAGACTCCTCGCGACGACAATACCGTGAAAAGGTAGATGTCTGCTCCATTTACAATTATTTTATTAACAATTTTCTAATAATTCATCCAACGGTCTAACTACCTAACCTAACTTCTTGTCTTTAAAATATCGAAGATAAAACGTTATGAACACCTGCGCTGATGCAACTTTGATGGACATAAAAATGAACGAGACTTTTGGTAACCAACTTCGAAATTAAGTACCTATCTCATAAGTCTCAGACTATACCATTACATTAAACTGTATCTTGACCTGCATGTGTTTGACTAAAATTCCTGATGTAATGTATCTACCCATCTAATAAATCGATCACTAAAGCCTTCATTGCCTGTTTCAGAGATTAGACGTGAGTACAAAGCGAATGTTTGTTTAGTGTTTCACTGGTTGTTATATTTCAGACCTAATCATCTGCACCAAAACTCATGTCTCCATCAAAATAACAATTTATCATTCGTTTCATACATTTCACAAGTATTAACGGGTGTTCATAACAGTTTACTTCCATGGGCAAACTAACCGCTGAACTTTGTTCGATAGGGCTATATGTGTGTACACTTGTTTGTTTATGAGTCGGTTGTTTGCAGGTGTGTAGATTGTGTATTTCAATGTAAGGTCAAATATTGTCTCTAACAGTCAGTGGTTTGAAAGAAATGCATGATTTGAAATTGGCTATAGGCGTGTGTTTAACTCGTGATGTGTCATATGTTTACTTGATAGCTTCTGTGTACGTATTCTAGGTGAAACAAGTAGAGGAGTACATGGCGTACCGAAAACTGCCACGAGAGATGCGGCAACGTATCACGGAGTACTTCGAGCATCGGTACCAGGGCAAGTTCTTCGACGAAGAGCTGATCCTGGGCGAGCTGAGCGAGAAGCTGCGTGAAGACGTCATCAACTACAACTGCCGCTCGCTCGTGGCTTCCGTGCCATTCTTCGCAAACGCAGATTCTAATTTCGTTTCAGATGTCGTCACCAAACTGCGCTACGAAGTCTTCCAACCTGGTGAGTTTTGTTCCACTATTTTTTAACCTTTTAACAACGAAAGAAGAACAACAAAAGAATAGATTTGTTATATTGTTACGGTATGTAAGCTCCTATTAACATCCTCGCCTGCTGACTTATACACGAGGCTCCAGCGCAAGTGCTACTCACGGAGTTAGGAGGTCAGACGGTCAAATGGCAGTCGCTCACGTCATATACCTAAGCCAAACGTGAATTGGAAACCGTACGTAAAGTTTCAGATGATCGCTAAGATGATGATGATGAGATTTATAAAGTGAATTATACAGATACTAATAAAATTAAATATACATAAATAAAACAGGTATGTAACTGATAATCAAAATAACAAAAGTATAGGAATGGATGAATCGTCTAATATACTTTATCGTTGTTTTTCAGGTGACATCATTATCAAAGAAGGAACAATCGGCAGTAAAATGTATTTCATTCAAGAAGGCATCGTCGACATCGTGATGGCAAATGGAGAAGTGGCCACTAGTCTGTCGGACGGTTCCTACTTTGGTGAAATTTGTCTCTTAACGAACGCTCGACGAGTGGCCTCCGTCCGCGCCGAAACTTACTGCAATTTATTCTCTCTATCTGTGGACCATTTCAACGCGGTGCTCGATCAGTACCCCCTGATGCGGCGTACAATGGAGAGCGTAGCTGCGGAACGACTGAACAAGATAGGGAAGAATCCTAACCTAGTGGCGCATCGAGAGGACGACACGACGTCAGAGGGGAACACAATAAACGCGGTGGTGAACGCGCTGGCGGCGGAGGCGGAGCACGTGAGCCTGTCGGACGACAGCGTGGCGCGGCTGTCGGAGCGCTCGCTGGGGCTGGCGCTGCAGCCGCTGCAGGCGGCGTCGTGCCGCATGGCGGGCGTGGCGCTGCCGGGGCTGGGCGTGGCGGCGGCGGCGCTGCCGCGGCCCAAGTCTGAACACGACTTCAGCTCGGCGCAGGCGCTGTCGGCCGCGCCCGCCGCCTTCCACAAGTCGGACGCCGGCATCGCGCCCTGACGCCGCACTCTGAGCTAGTGCGGCGCGCACCGGCCGTGAGACGAGAGCAATACTAGGCTTAGTGCGAGCCGCCAGGCCGCAGCGACCGCGCGGCTCGATAGTTGTAGCGTAGACACGAGTATTATAGCTGCGACTTCGCCGGGCGACCACGCCGCCGCCCGTTGAATCTCATTTTGTGATCTTATACTTAATTCTCCTGTGTTATAATTTAGGTTAAATTTTATATCATTGACGCTGTGAGGAATCGAATACGTGACGTATTCCGATTGTATAGATATATATCTGTTAAATGAAATCTTCAATATGGAGAATTGATACTATTGAATCTTTATAGAGATACCTTGCCATTAAAAGAGAAAATAATTATATAGACTAGACTGAAATGTAAAGATATCACTATTTTATGCTTTGTTGGCGTATAAAATAGACCTCTATTGTTGATGCGGAATATTCGATCGCGGAGTTATGTACGAAGTGTATAAATAAACGTTCCTGGTTATCACGATTCAGAGATTATTATATTTGAAACTGTTTATAACGATGTATAAATATTGGATCGTGAATGTATATGTACGTGGAGTTGGGTGCAGGGCGCGGGCGCCTGCCGTGCCGCGACTCTCGGGAACGTCGACGAACCAAAGCTCGCCGCCCTTCACGCCGTGGCGTGGCGGACGGCGTGACGTCACGCGCATGCATTCCGCGCCCTACGACTGCACAAGAAACGCACAACTGAAAGAGCCTCACGCGCATACAATAGCACACAGTTGCTTTCTTCATTTAATTATAAGTAGTACTACCGATAATCGGCATAATTAGCGCAAACAAGTCTCTCAGTTTCTTAAGTAGAGGTGGATCAGTAGCGCTTCGAATCTTTTGAGAGTCGTTTCTTTATGTAAATAATTAATTATCGAGGTTTGCCTTAGCGCGGTTCGTTCGAGCGGAGTGGTAGCGGGCGCTCGATCGAGCGGTCCAGTCAATTATTCCGTGCGCTCGCGTTGCGCGACGGTCTCGGTTCTCGATGCACTACTACACTTCATACCTTGTTTTTAATTGTAGGTGAAATAATAATTTATTGTCGATAGTGATCATTTCGTAGGAGTAAGTAGGCCGGAGCGTTAACAAATTCGGACGAATTACATAATGTGATAGAGCAGCGGATGGCTGCGCGCCACCGCCCGGCCGCCAGCTCGGCGATCAGTAGAGCGAGTAGATAGACAGTTGCGACTGCATGACTTCACACGATTCTTTGACTTGGAACTTATCTATCGTTTGATCCTTTGATAGCCACTTTAGTTACTTCTTGCAAGAAATTGGCTTATCGCAGACGCTTTTGAATTTTTGACTAACTTTAGTCTACATTAGGTGTATTTATAATGAGCGACATATCCTAGCGAGGCTCAGTTATTGATTAGAGAGATCGCCGAGCTGACCGCCGCGCCGGTGCCGCAAGGTGGCACGATCATCGTTGACTAATTCTTATAGTGTCATGACAATTTGTAAAGATGGTTTTGCAAATGTTGACTTTTTAGCCAAAATATAGATAATGAATGACGAACCAATACGCAGTAGCTTACTTGTAGATGAACGCAGCCTAGTTCTCAGTTTTGGCGACTAACACCAATAGGTACTTTGTACTCGTAAGATATTTATACAATAAATCGGTCTTAGCAGAGTGACTATCTGTCAATTTATCTACAAAGAAAAAATGTAATTGCGTTTCATTCCCAGAGCATTTATTTGTCGTTATTTTAACTACCTAACATTACCGCTTTTGTAAATTATATAAATTTTATAGAAGAGATCTATTTTTATTGTGAAGTTGATCTACTGGATGTAAGTAAATGAACCTATATAAAATTTATTTCATTTTAATAATCTGAACTGTTATTTGTTAAATATTTTAATAATTTCTGGTAACTATTGTCACCAAAAGTGCTCATCGCTGTCAAGAAAATTAGAGAAAAATGCATTAAAGAATGAAGAAAACTGCTTCCTTGTTTCAATATATTTATTTGAAATTAAAATACCTAACTGTACCAAATATAAAGCATCATCATATTCATCATCGAAGAGTTACAGGCGATAGTCAATATTATGCATGATTTATCATAAAAAGCCAAGGAATAATAGTTAATGTAAGTATGACGTATTGATACTTTTCGACTACGTAATTGAGTGAATAGAAGGAGAAAGAGTGGAAGAAGTAAAAGAGTTTGTGGGTTCCAAGAGAGATTGAAAATACCGTGAAAATACCTTTAACAGGCAGGTTTTGGCAGGAAATCAAATCAGATTATGATGCAAGAATGTATGTAACCCTGATTAAGAGAGCCAATTTAAGCGTAGGTGTCACTGATCAGCAGATCTGAAATCACTTTATTGGAATCCTATTAGGATAATATTTTGTTAGGTAGGTATGTACTCGTAGTATGATCCGGCCTGCCGTCCTGTATGGATGCGGTGGTTATACCTAGTAATAATGATAAGTTAAACAATGTATTTCGAGTTACAAAGCATAAAAAAAATATACCTAGTTATATTAATGATTTATGTCAAATTCGTACTACAATTAGCGATTCCACTGCCGTTTTCGCCAATAGAATGTCACTTTGTCTAAAGCCCCTGGCCCGTAAAGGTGACGGATGAAAGACGATTGCATGTAGCCGAGATGCGAATGTTGAGATGGATGTGTGGACTGTGGTGTGACAAGAATGGATAAGATTAGGAATGAATATATTAGAGGAAGTTTGAAAGTAGCACCAATCACGGAGAAGCTATGAGGAAATCGTTTGTCCTGGTTCGGACATGTAATGCGTAGAGATGAAAGTAATGTCGTAGGGAAGGCATTAACTATGTAAGTCGATACAAGGGTAGAGGAAGGCCTAAAAGGAGGTGGATGGACTGTGTGAATGATGATATGGTTAAGAAAGGAGTGAATGCTGTTATGACTGCAAATAGAGATGAATGAATGGTATCTATATTTTATTATGTATTGTTATTACCTCTTCCCCTCGGACCTCTGCTTAGAGTAAACGTGCCACCTAATCATAATATAATTTATTTTAAAAGTTTAATTCAAATTTGAAGTAAATAATTCAGTACAAAAATTAGGAGTGCATCAGTGGTGAGGAGGTGTATAAACAATAATCTACGTGGAACGCACCGGGCGCACGGTCCTCACTAGTGCAATTGTGCGAAAAGGACCTACATATCAAATCGGTGAGACTATAATATAAGTGCATCACTCAAACAATAACTCCTGTGATGACTCGCATGAGTCGCATGTGTGCGTAACCGGTTTAAAATTGACACAACACCATTCAACATAGACCTTTACACGCCGGCCGAGTTCTACGTATACTGGACGGAAAGCAATTTTGTATGAATTCGTCGATCGCCACCAACTTACGAAGACCCCCGCTAACATTGCTTGCCTGTTTTTGAGAATTATACTATTGCTTCGTAGTTTCTGCTTCCCTGGTACCTTGATCGCATTTATTAGCTGATTTTTGAAGTAACGATTGTTGCTTTTTTTCGCTGAGTACGGGACGGAGGATATTGCCGTTTCCTGCCAATCTATGTTTGGTCAACTAAAAAATGGCCATATAAGTTATGGTAACCTAGTATTACAGAAGAAATTATTACTGTAATTTTGCAGTTTTGGGAACTTGTGCCTGATTAGACGTGCGTTTTTTCTACCTTTGAGAGTTTATACTTTCCTGGTACTTACTGTTTTGCGGACTGTCTCCAACAATGAATATTTCTATTGAAAAATCGTCATCGGAGTCGGACTTAAACATTCCAACTAACTTTGTCTTAAATCGTAAGAAAAGGACAAGGGAGGATGATACGATCACGATGGAAGAATTTGCAACTTTTAAGGACGAAATGATGAAATCTATGGCGGCTCTCTTTGCTAAATCCGACGCAAAAATTAGTCAAATGATAGTGAGTCTTAAGGAGGTGCAAGAGGCAAATCGTGGCTTCATTGACTCCATTTCTTTACTCACAGAACATAATAAGGAGATGAAAGCCAACATTGATTCAATGGAAAGGCAGAGAAAGGAAGACCGTGAACACATTATCCTCCTTGAAAATAAAATTGAAGATCTATTGATGTCAAATCGGAAGAGAAATTTTGAGATTAAAAATGCACCTCGTAAAGATAGCGAATCCAAAGAAGATTTGATGGATATGGTTATCCAACTATCCAAAACTGTGGGCTGTGAAATCACCAAAGGGGAAATTACGGACGTCTACAGAGTTCGCGGAAAGAAATCGGAGTCGAAAAACACACCTATCGTAGTTGAAACTTCATCAACATCAGTAAAAATCGACCTAATGAAAATGTCCAGGAACTATAATGTTAGAAACAAGTCCAAGTTAACAGCTAAACACCTTGGTTTCCGTAGAGATGAGGATGTTCCAATATTTATCTCTGAGAACCTGACTAGCAAAGGAGCTCGTTTACACTTTCTGGCACGAGACCTCGTGAAGAGTAAAAACTATAGGTTCTGTTGGACGGCATATGGGAAGGTTTATGTCAGAAAAAATGAAAACTCGCCGATCATATCTATCAAGTCAGAAGCTCAATGTGTCGGACTTATGAGTGATCCATGACTAGCGAATAATTTTAATAGTACAAAATCTAATGTATGGACTTACTTATACACGCACTTGCACATAGTACATAATATCTTATCTCGGAACGTATCAACTTACACTATACTTACACCAAATACATATACAATAACTACACATACAACAAATATACATACTACAAATACACATACAACAAATACACATACAACAAATACACATTCAACAAATACACATACAATAAATATACATACAGAAAATATACATACATTACTCATACATATTGCGAATACGCACACAGCTAATGCACATATAGCCTTAATGACATACTACCATTTTTGTGTTACGTTTAATTGCATTTACAACATTGGAAATATCTTGGATTGTGACAGTATTTTCAAATTATCATTACTATGAATAATCATTTCAATACTATAACTAAATTGGACGAACTAGAAATTGCATCGGTCTTCGAATGTAGCGCAGAGGAGTTGCATACCCATTTCCAAGTTAAAAATAATGATCTGACAATTATTTCCCAAAACATTAGAAGTGTATACAGTAATTTGAATGATTTAGAATTGAACTTAACTGCCCTTAAATTTCAACCAGACGTCATAGTCCTTACAGAATGCAGATTACAAAAAGATCATCCTATCCCTAGTCTGCAAGGTTATTCCTCGTTTTATTCGACAGCTTACTATAATCAAAATGATGGTGTCGTTACTTACATCAAAAATACACTTAAGGCAGAGACAAAAGAAATAAAACTACAGGATGCATCATGTCTTCAAACTGAGTTGGAGACTTGCATAGTTATCGGTATATATAGATCTCCCTCAGTTAGTAATGCGGTCCCATTTATAAACTCGCTTAGCTTACACTTAAATACTATAAAAAGTCACAAAACAATTACTGTAACTGGAGACATAAACATAAACCTGAAAATTGAGGATGACGAAAAAAGTTTCGAAAGAAAAAACAGACACAATTACCTTAACGCACTAGCATATCATGGCATCCTACCGGGGCACACATTACCGACGCGATTAGGTAGCTGCTTAGACCATTTCATGCTTAAATTAGATAAAGCTAAGACTACTGCACGAATCGCCATTTTAAATAACACGATAACGGACCACGCAACGATTGTCTTAGTTTTGCCAAAACAAAGCTCAGCTCCCCCTATTTTATACAAAACAACTATAGACTACGATGCGGCCCTAATAAGCTTAAAAAAGAGAAACCTTTCACAGTACTTACTATGTGACGACCCTACTCTGCTGATAGACGTACTTACCAGGGCGGTTTCCGAGTCACTGCAAGAAAATACTAAGACTACCCGTACTCCAAATAGCAAACGCACAATTAAACCGTGGATGACCCCAGGAATACTTCGCTGTATCAAGAACAGGAATAAAATGCAACTAAAACTCTGTAAAAATCCAAATGATGATATACTAAAGACCACATATAGACGCTACCGCAACTACTGTAACAACCTAATAAAAAAACTTAAAAGGACATACGAAAAAAACTTACTTGAAATATCTGCCAAAAATTCTAAAAGTCTATGGAAAACTGTTTCCAATATAGCTTATCAAAAACAACCAAAAACTGACAACACACACTTGCTTAATCTTAAACAAACCCCTACAGAATCAATAAACTCAGTCAACGAATTTTTCGCTAACGTTGGAAGGGATTTAGCATCCAAAATTAATACTCCAGTAATCCCTACCTCGACAAATAAAAAACAGTATATAGTAGGTCAGTATAGTCAGCTCACATCTTTTGTTTTATTGGATACAGATATAGATGAGGTTGAAAGAACTCTAATGAACCTGAAATCCTCGAGTGCTCCTGGCTGGGACACTATACCTACCTCCTTTTTAAAATTGGCTAAAACTGAGCTGGTACCTATTATAGTTCACCTAATAAACACTTGCTTCGACAAAGGTGTATTTCCCGCTCCCCTTAAGAGAGCTATAGTAACACCGGTGTATAAGAATGGGAACAGAGACGAAATCGGCAACTACAGACCAATATCGGTTTTGACAGTATTTTCGAAAATAATAGAAAAAATTATAAACAAACAACTCATTAACTACCTTAATCAATATAAAATAATATCAGAATGCCAATTTGGTTTTAGACAAAATAAGTCAACTGAAGACGCAATTGCAGCCTTAACAACTTTAGTGATTGAACAATTAGATAAAAGTAACAAATGTCTCACGGTATTCCTAGATTTAAAAAAGGCATTCGATACCGTCTCTGTTCCTATCCTAATACAAAAGCTGGAACACATTGGTATAAGAGGTAAACCTCTAGCACTTCTTAGAGATTATTTAACCAACAGGACACAATGTGTTAAGGTTGGAATACACACTAGTGATTGCTCCGTTATCAATTTTGGCGTTCCTCAGGGGAGCGTGATTGGACCTACGCTCTTTTTAATATACATTAACGGCTTACTTAATATGAAACTGGATAATGCCAAAATATTCTCATATGCTGACGACACTGCGATTGTTTTTTCAGGTAAATCTTGGCAATCCATTTGCGAAGATACTCAGAAGGGGCTTACTCAAGTTGATCTTTGGTTAAAACATAACTTGCTTACCTTAAATGCGCTCAAAACTAAGTACATATGCCACACTATAACCACAGCAACTCAACCTCCATCAAAATTTGAAATAAAAATCCATGACTACAATTGTAATTTTCTAAAAGATGTTTGCTCTTGCCCTTCTATTCAAAAAACTGATTGTATGAAATATCTTGGTGTTCATTTAGACCAACATTTGTCATGGTATACACATCTAGAGGCTATTTCTAGTAGGATTCGTAAAATGATTTGGATATTTCTTCGACTGCGTAACGTTGCCTCCAAGCCCTTACTTAAAACAGTCTACATAGCCCTAGCGCAATCAGTGTTGACTTATTGCATTACTATTTGGGGAGGTGCCGCAAAGGAAAGATTTTTGGAAGTGGAAAGGTCCCAGAGAGCGCTTCTAAAGATAATTTATTCTAAACCAAGAAGATACCCTACTGATCAATTGTACTTGGACTGTGAGCTACTGACAGTTAGAAAGCTTTATGTACTTCACGTGGTTTTGAGAAAGCATGGAAGGGTGAATGTTTGTCCAAATCTGCAACAAAAACGTAGGAAACACTCTGTTGCAGAAACCACACGAGTGAGAACTTCTTTCGCTGGAAGACAGTTTACCAAACAGGCTAGCCATCTGTACAACCTAATAAACAAAAAAATACAAATTCACCAGCTATCAGTTTACAAATGTAAAAATACTATTACCGACTGGCTCAAAACTTTAAATTACGATAACATAGAAAAAATCCTATACTCATGACACACACACGCGCGCGTAACACACACACACACACACACACACACACACACACACACACACACACACACACACACACACACACACACACACACACACACACACACACACACACACACACACACACACACACACACATCTACACACGTACACTCATCTACACACACATACACATGATTTGTAAAACTAACACTTAGTATTTAAGAATAAAAATTATCAACTAACCCTTTCTGTATTTAATATACCTAAGCATGAGGTAATCTACTTGGTACAGCATTTATAATGTTATGGATGAGCGTGGCCTTCTGATACAGGTGTATTTCACTTAATAGAAGGTCACAACGACAAAAATATTGTTAAAAGTACCTTTTTGTTACAGAAATAAATATATTTTCAAATATTTTCAAATTATTATGTGTTTGTATATTTTATTCATATATTTATGTAGGTATATTTTATTCATATATATTTATGTAGGTATATTTCAATGTATATATTGTATATATTATTAGTTACCTATTACATATTTATTTATATGCATATATTGGTATCTACTACGATGTAGATATCTATAACTTACAACTTATATGTATACTAAGTTTATAGATATATGTAAGGTTTATAGGTTTATTTTCTTTCTTAATGCACCTACTTTTTTATTCTCTGCACCACCTATTAGGTTGACTGGTAGAGAATGCCTATGGCATTAAGTCCGCCTCTGTACATATGTGCATGAAGTTAAAATAAAAAAAAAATTAAAAAATTAAAAAAAAAACACACATGTTACGCCGACCCCAAATAAACTTGGGATGAGGGCAGGAGGATGATGATGATGATGTAGTTTTATTTACACGAAATTAAAATCTGCTTAGTAAATGAATTGTTGTGATGCTACTCATATGAGTGACCATTTTATGAATTTTGTAGGAATCTATGAGATCTACTTGAAATTCATAAAGTTACTCGTTTTTACCGTAATTGCTCAATGTGGCCATTTTAGACCCTCAGATTGAGAACAAATGGCACATCTAACAAAGTACCTATCAGTAAATGGCGCCACTGTCGCCCAAAGCCGGTTGTACGAGTAACTAATAGGAAAACTTCGAATGTCCAAGTAGTGTCCTTGCTCAATGAGCAGTTTTCCAGTAGGTATACCTAATAATCAGTTGGTTTTTAAGTCATCAGGAGATGGCGCTAGCATAGCATTTGGTAATTTTAATGTACTCTGTGGTTTGTTTGTAGTATTTTTTCATGAATTTGCGATGTTGCGAAAGTTTAATTTTACCCATATTATAATAGATAAAATATAATAAATCGCTTAATTCTTTTCGCGTCACTGTCTGTAATTTAAAATAATAATATTAGATTTAAAATAATTGTATCAGAAAAAATGACAGAATATTTAAGTAAAGTAAATCATTACGAAACCGAAGAACATTTATTTTGTTCCATAACTTAGGGAACACTAGATGTGATGTGACACCACACTCTTCTTACCAAAAGTGCCGGCTGCGCCATCTAGCGCGTCTTTGGGAACCCTATAAATACCTACTGGAAAACTGCTCATTAGTCAGAAAGTTCCTCCTCTAAGGGACTCGTCGCGGGTTCAAATCTCGTCTCAAACGTTCACTTTTCCAATCTCAATCAATTTTATTCTCATTAAAATTACGAAAGTGTGAAGTATGATTAAAATGATAAAGGGACGCAGTCGAAAAATTCAGGCACACAGATGTGTGTTGAAATATTCGACTGGTAGATACCTACTTTAGAGGTTGTGGGTTCGATTCCCGCTCGAAGCAAATATTTATATGCATCAATATGTATTGTCTATTTGCATAAAGGTCTCTGCATACGTAAAGGTCTCTGCATACGTACCCGTCTCTTCTGTCTGCGCGCCGCGCCGCGCCCAGCGGTAGTGAACGCGGCCGCTACGCGGGAGCGCCTCCTCAGTGGGTTCAATCCCCGCTCAGTGCAAATAGACATGTCATATGCTTACAAATCAACGTAGAAAAATGTGCCGAACTCACACACACACATTTTTAATTCATCTACACTTCCCTACATAACCAATGGATTGAAAAGAGAGGACATGAAAAATACAATATAAAAGAAGAAGACAGCTATTGTTTGTCACTTGGACTTTAATGATAACAATGTACCAATCACAGTGCGGTTGCTAGTCGGTGACATAGGCTAACAAAATTATTGAAAAAGAAGGTACAGAGCTCTCTGAATTGAGGTTATTGCCTAATTTTGTTTAGACAAAGATGTTTGTTTAACTTTGTTAATGTATTATGAAAAAGCTAGGTATAATTTTTAAATTTCATTATTTTGTTGCTGTCAGTAGTACAATTTTAACTAGTACCTAAGTAGGTACTTGCCAGTAAAGTGAAGTTTGAGATAATTGCGTAATTTTGTTTAGACAAAGATGTTTGTTTGTCATTGTTATTGTATCTTCTAATATATAAAATTCTTCTGTCACGGGGTGCGTAATCGAACTCCTCCGAAACGGCTCGACCGATTTTGATGAAATTTTTTGTGCTTATCCGGTATCTATGAGAATCGGCCAACATCTATTTTTCATCCCCCTAAGTGATAAGGGTGCAGCGGGAACGGGATTTGAATACCACGCGGGCCGAAAATATGGCGGTACGAAGTTCGCCGGGGCAGCTAGTTAAGTATAAAAAAGCTAGGTAGGTATGTTTATTCTATTTCATTATTTTGTTGCTGCCAATAGTACCTACAAATTTTAACAAGTAGGTACTTACCTAAGTAGATACTTGCCAGTGAAGTGAAGTTCGCACTTATTAACTTACTTGAACCACATAGTATTAGTAGGCAATTATAAAAAACAACAAATTAAAATTGGGAGGTAGTATGTAGTGAGTTTAATGCAAAGATATTATATAAAAAGAAGTAGATATGTTATTGCGCGAAAATCGTGAAGATCCGAAAACGAGTCAATTGGAACGTTTGCCTCTAGTATCGCGTGCCGAGCGGCGCCGGTCGGACGTTGAGCGGAAGCATCAGTGACTTAAAAAAATAACGAAAATGCCAACGTATGTTTATAGACACTGCACGAACTATTACTCTAAAGTTAATACACCAAAAGTGTAGATGAATTAAAAATGTGTGTGTGTGAGTTCGGCACATTTTTTTACGTTGATTTGTAAGCATATGACATGTCTATGTTATGAAATGTCATTGGTTTAATGCCTACGATATTCTCATCTGTACTTTAATCTATGTTCGGATCACACACGTCCTTGTCGCTCACGCACCAAATTATATCATACTGTTTCTTTTTAACAATTTTAACTTGAATATTATGAAAGTCAGAAATTTGGTCTATAACAGTCGAAATATGTATTATTTCCATGTGATATGAACTCCCTTTCGATGTATTAACTTTAGAGTAATAGTTCGTGCAGTGTCTATAAACATACGATGGCATTTTCATTATTTTTATAAGTCACTGATGCTTCCGCTCAACGTCCGGCCGGCGCCGCTCGGCACGCGGTACTAGAGGCAAACGTTCCAATTGACTCGTTTTCGAATCTTCACGATTTTCGCGCAATAACGAATCTACTTCTTTTTATATATAATATCTTTGTATGCATGAATATGAATACATATTTGCATTGGTCTGGGTGTTTCTATGTTTAATACGTAGGTATGTATTTACGAAAAAAAATATGTTTGAGGGTGGATTGAAAAGTTCTTGGCCAGACATATAAATGTTGATGGTACTCATACTAACCTCGTTGAATTCATTGGTTCTTTGGCTGTCAAAGTATTGAATTTCTTATCTGTAGATTTCGTAGTTTTTATGTGGGAGCCAGTAGATATACTGAAAACGCAACGTTTTTGGAAAATGGATAAAATTGAACATCGCGCGGTAATTAATTATTAAAAAAAAAAACGACACCACAAGAGATTCATATTGATATGGAAACGACATTAGGGGAAGCTGCGCCCGAACTCGATTCACGCTCTCTTGTGACTGTTTGGAGATGTTCGAGGCTGACCCTCAAGATTTTGTGAATAGGTTTATGACTATGGATGAAACCTGGGTCCACCACTACACTTCAGAGTCAAAACAATAATCCAAACAATGTAAAAAAACTGATGAACCTGCCCCCAAAAAAGCAAAAGCAATTTTGTCGGCTGGAAAAGTGATGGTGTCCGTTTTTTGGGATGCGAAGAGTATCATCATGGTCGACTACCTCCCAGAAGGCGAAATCATTCATTCAGTGTATTATTGCACACATTTGTGGCGTTTACGTGAAGAAATTAAAGAAAACGGCCCAGTTGTGGGCATAGCTACAGTTTATTTTACATCTCCGAAAATGAAACATTACCTTATTTCTTTGACATTAACAGCCTTACTAATAAAAATACATTAAAATGCTGTTCAACACTTGTTTAGTTATACAGTGAATAAGCACTGATTAACGTTATACAGCTGCTATACGACTGCTTGACTAATAATCATTGTATAAGGACTGAATAGTTACACAGTACATAAACACGGTTTTTTTCTTAGGTTGGTAATTATTTGAAATATTCGATCAGAAACTAAAATTTAAGACAATTTTTTTAAATTAATAACTGATATTAATGCCATTTGAAACTAAAAATAGGTGTATTCCGTGTATTATTTTATCCAAATTGTATTATTGTTCACAATAAATAATATTTTACTTTATTGTTAAGTTTATTTCGTATTTTTTTCTAAATAAGTGTTCATCCTTATTCATACAATTCAATTTCTGTGATAACTTCTGAACGTCTATCTATACTCTGTCAATTGTCAAATAAAGCGTCAAATATGACGTTTTATGATCGTACCGTTTTATTAATTTATATTCATTTATGGAAAAAATATGGAGATATAAACAAAAATAAAGAAAAGGAAGCGAGCTATTAATTATAAGGATGACCTGGAGAAAGCCCTGATAAAAGAGTGTTATTATTATTAGTGATGAACAGATCAATCCAAAGAGAATACAAGATCAATCTAAATAAGGCGGTGAAAGAGTCTCAGAGCATGGAAATGTATATAATTAATGATGAACTGACAAATATCTATAAATGAGGATGTTATGGATGTTTCAAAGCCTGTCCTGAATGCAGAATGCTACAACCGAGAAGCAAACATCTGTTGTAATGAAGAACACAATAAGCTGGCAATAACACTACTTGAACTTTTTTGTACCTACTTAATTAGAATATTATAATAAAATGAGGCAAAAATAATATATTTTAACACTAGAATATGTTTCTTTTTTATACTACTTAGGTCGCAGACAAGCACACTGTCCTCGTGATGGTAACAGGTTACCGTGGCCTATGGGCGAGTGCAACACCAGGGGAGTCACACTCGTGCAGGCTGTCGACCCTGTAGAACAGAGAGATTCTGTGCCGTCAGCGCACAAGATAAGTAGGACAAAGTCTTTGGTTTTCCCAAACGTTGACAGCACATAATCTCTCCAGTGAGCTCTGGCTACCCTACTCACGCGGTCTTCTATAGGGCAGAGCCTCCGCCCTATAGAAGACCGCGGCTTGGTACTGGGGAAGTACCTCGACCGCGGAGGTACTTTCCCAGTCGGACTGCTCGATTGGGACGGATATACCGTCGTGTCCTACCTCTTCGAATTATCTAAGTAGCCATTAAATGATAACCATTAAAAATACCTTCCTTTTGAAATATTTTCGCCTGCATTTTGAGAACTTCTCTAGAGCTCGTCATCCAATCCTGACCCCCTAAAGCCCGTCATCAAAATTCAGACTCCCTTGTCCAGGTACCCTTCCCTTTCCACCAAAATAGAAATCGTAAAAATCCATTTCGCAAATTACGGCTTTTACATACCTACGGCTTCTTCAAAATTTCAAAATTTTACCCTTCGTGCGCAAGCTCGACTCGTACTTGGCTGGTTTTCATTCTTACACAATCCTTAAACAAGGGCATGGGCCTGTATAAGCACTGTTTATCTTTTCATAGTAAACTCGCGCTGTTATAAGGAGTGTATACAGAGCTTATGTCAAAAATATTTTTATTAGTAGACATTTTGCTATAACACTGTTATACACCCTGCACAAAGATATTATAATAAGTTTTTATTAGTAAGGCTGTAAGTATATTATCCCTACTTCCCTACTAATATCTTAAATGCGAAAGTAACTCTGTCTGTCTGTCTGTCTGTCTGTCTGTCTGTCTCACTTTTACGACTAGGTAAACCGCTGAACCGATTTTGATGAAATTTGGTATAGAGGTAGATTAGACCTTGGGAAAGGACATAGGCTATGTTTGGTCGCGATAACCGACATCCACGCGGGCGGAGCCGCGGGCAAAAGCTAGTATTGAATAAACCACGTCTTGTACTTTTCCATAATTATTTATTACTGTTGCCCGCGGCTCCGCCCGCGTGGAATTCTGATCCCGTTCATCGCTGATATATAGCCTATATGTTAATCCAGGGTATAACATATATACATACCAAATTTCAACCAAATCGGTCCAGCCGTTTATGCGTGAAAGAGTAACAAACATCCACACATCCACACATCCTCACATCCATTCTCACAAACTTTCACATTTATAATATTAGTAGGAAGTAGGATTTTGAACAATTTGAACCTAACAAGGTTTACAATGGTTTTAAACTATATACCTAAGGCAAAAACGGTTATGTTCAAAATAATAAAATAATTGTGGAAAAGTACAAGTATCTCCAGCAATGATCTTATATAAAATGAAGTAGATGCGCTATTGCGCGAAAATCGTGAAGATCCGAAAACGAGTCAATTGGAACGTTTGCCTTGTAGTATAGGGTTGCCATACGTCCCGGTACGCCGGGACATGTCCCCGTTTGAAGCATGGTGTCCCGGCGTCCCGGCCGATAAGCAAATTGTCCCGGTTTAAAAAATATAGTTTTATATTTGTGGGCTGGACTTGGTAAACAATCAATCAATTAGCCACCGTCGCAGGTCGACAGTCCGCCTAGGGTGTGTCCCCCTTGCCGTTTTCCTTCTCGCGCTCTCCACTCTAGGACTCGTCTGCTCCAACGGCCATCAGTCCTTTGACAGATGTGGCCAGCCCACTGCTACTTCAGCTTGATTATTCTGCGAGCTATGTCGGTAGCTTTGGTTCTATGTCGGATGACCTCGTTACGAATTCTATCCTTCACAGAAACTCCAAGCATAGCTCGCTCCATTGCCCGTTGCGCAACTTTTAGGTCGTGGACTAACCCTACCTTCAATGGCCACGTTTCAGCACCATAAGTCATAACAGGCAGGACGTACTGGCGAAAAATGGGTTTTGAGGCATTGCGGTAAGGGCAAGAAGAAGACCTGACGTAGTTTGACAAATGCTGCGCACCCCAGTTGGATCCTTCTGGCTATTTATTTCTCGAAGTTATTTTTACCGAGTTGGATAACCTGCCCCAAGTAGAAATACTTTTTGAACAACTTCGAGTGTCGCCCCTTCGATGGCAATCGGTCTCGGTGACATGTTCGTTGAACATAATCTTGGTTTTATCCAAGTTTACACCGAGGCCGACTTGTCGAGAAGCTCCATTCAGGCTGTGCAGCATTTCGCTCATTTGTACCAGCGACTCCGCAACTATGACGATGTCGTCGGCGAACCGAAGATGCGAGGATGTACTCACCATTGATGTTGATAATTCTGGTCTATCCAATCAAGAGTCTTGAAGACGTCCTCCAACGCGTGTATGCTCACTACACGCTTGAGGCTAATGGGTTTCGTTTTCTGATCTTGGAGCTGGACAGACATTGTGGCAGTATCATACAAGCATTTCAGCACTTCAATGTACGTCAATCGACACGACACTGCTGCAGAGCATCCAACACTGCCCAGGTATCGATAGAGTCGAAGGCTTTTTCGTAGTCCACAAATGCCATACACATGTAATCTGGCGTCTTTTCTACAATCTGCCGAACAGTATGGATGTGGTCCACGGTGCTATAGCATTTTTGAAATCCGGCTTGCTTAGGTGGCTGAAACTCGTCGAGCTTACCCGCGAGGCGAGCACTGCAATTCACTAAGCGAGCATAGCAATGCGAGTCGCAATGATGTGCTCGATAGAGATTGTCATTGATCGGATTGGGTCACGTCACTGGAGATCGACCAATGACAATCTCTATCGATCACAACGTTGCGACTCGCATCGTTTAGTGAATTGCACAACAGGAGTGAGATGGGCCTGTAGTTCTTCAGTAAGGTCTTATCACCCTTTTTGAAGAACAGTACCACCGCACTCCCACTCCATGCCCTATGTGTTGGCCCTTGCTGGATGACGGAATTAAACTCGATAGATCTTTCAGGATTGGAGCGCCAGATGCTTTCCTGAAAGCAGGTGGCGCTCAATCGTAATTTCGTCATCACCAGGGCACCTGTTGTTCTTCAGTTGCCTGAGAGCCGCCTCTATCTCGTACTGCTCGACATCTGGCATCTTCTCGGTGTAATAGCACGTGAGTGGGGCTCTGTGATCTTCATGGCTGTGTCCCGTCGGTTTACTCATCCGTGATGCATACAGCTGTCCATAGAATTTCTCGATCTCTTCGAGTATCTCGTTCTTTGAGGCAATCGTTTTGCCTTCCTCAATTTGAGTTTCGTCAGGTGGGGCCTCCCCAACTGCTGAGCGAACACTTTCGACCCCCTATTTCGCTCGATTGCCTCCTGGATGGTGCGGGCTTTGGTGAGTCGGAGGTCGTGTCGTATCGGCTCGTATTGGTAAACAGTAATATAACTACAATAAACGCGACTAACTAGCTAGGCTATTCATACGTGGATAGAACGACATTTTTCCGCACAGGTTTAAGTTAATGTTGATTTCATCAAAATATTTTGTAAAATTATCAGAATTAACTTTTCGCCTTCGTAGCGAAAAGCGCCAACGAAAGAAAGCCCGTCTGGCGGGTCGCTGCCCGCTGGCATTGAATAGCAGTGTTAAAAGTTGTTTTAAACTTTTAAAGTTACCTATTGTTGTAATAAAAGTTCCTATTTTTCTACCTTTACTAGTTTTTTTTTCAAATGTCCCGGTCTGAGTCCCCACACTTATGGCAACCCTATTGTAGTATCGCGTGCAGAGCGGCGCCGGTCGGACGTTGAGCGGAAGAATCAGTGACAAAAAAATAACGAAAATGTTATCGTATGTTTATAGATACTGCACGAACAATTACTCTAAGGGAAATGTAGATGAATTAAAAATGTGTCTGTGTGTGTTCGGCACAATTTTCTACGTTGATTTGTAAGCATATGACATATCTATGATATATTTCATCTTTGATCTCCAGTTATAAGTATATTATACTTAATTAAAACTTTAAAATTAAACAGACTCTGTAATCAAACCCTGTGGATAAGTGAAAATGTGTGATATAGACGGATTAAATCAAGGACGGATAGAAAAATAAAATTGTGATTAAAATTTAGTCGACTCTGGCTGGAACACGCCTACACCACCTCCTCGACCATCTCTCACCGCAAATGAAAGAATGAATTTTGGATTCATTGGTAACACCACCTCCTAGAACACCCGAACATCATCCGAATCAAAGAGTAGGCATATAAAAAAGAGGTCCAAATATCTTATAAGTTTATGGAATAAGGTAACTGTACCAATGCTCGACACTGTACCAATGCTAGACACTTTCGAACAAAACCCAGTATTTTGAGAAAATTATCCATTTGTTTTATAAGACTATTGACTTAAAAGATGCCTAATGGTGTCTATAAGATATGTTCAAATATTCGCAACACTATCCGAAGTAAATTTAGAAAGACGACAGTTGACAGCAAATAATGTGACTCCGTGAACACGGTCGTGTTATTTCTTAAGATTTTTGCCAAGGGTACTGATTTTTATAAGTGTGATTTTTTTGTTTATAAGTTATGATTATTACTAATTTTAGTATAAACGTTATGAATATTGAAGTTATTGACATACTTGGACCATTGCCCGCATATTTTGATTAGGTTTTGTAACATTTATATGCTATGTCTAGTATTGGTACAAAAAATCTTAGATGTTCCAATGATAGACACTTTGGAATAATGCCTTTATTTCATGAAAATAAGATGTTATACCTACGCTAAATGTGATATTATATACATTGAGATTCATCACATGTACCGGAAATTACTAATAATGCCCGCGCTAGCCCGCTCTAACCACGTGGATGTCACTTATCGCATATTGTTGTAAATTTTAGCGCTGAGAGTCAAGCATTGAGCTCTGAGTCGACACTATTGAAACACTTGACTCTCTATTCGACTATCTACTCACCTTTCTCCCCTTTCCACCCTCCCCTCCCCCATTCCCTTACCCTGTCCTAAACACATGATCACTAAACCAAGGGGTGTTCTGACCTTATCGACGCGTGAGCTTTTGCAAGTGTAAAGTTGGCTCGATAGATGGCGTCCGTCATCGGCAAATATGGATGGATACGGCCCAACGCACACCGAGCGATGCGCAGCGGTGCACATTCTTGGACCGATTTTTAACCCCCGACAAGAAAGAGGGGTGTTGTAAGTTTAACGTGTGCATGGGTGTGTATGTGTGTATGGATGTGTGTGTGTATGCGTGTGTGTGGCATCGTAGCTCCCAAACGGCTGAACCGATTTAGATTCTGTTTCTTTTGTTTGAAAGATGGTTTAGTCGAGAGTGTTCTTAGCTATGTTTCATAAAAATCGGTTCAGCCATTTGAATAATATGAGGAGTGAAAGTGGCAATGTAAAATCTAATATTTTCAAATATGGTGTGTTGGGTATCAAGTGACAGGTCATAATTTATACATCACGATACAGCAAGTCTTATGGAAATCGGTTGAGTGGTTATACCTGTAAAAAGTATGAAATAAAAAAAAAATTAAAAATTTAAAAAACCCCCGATCCAAAATGAACCTTTAAAAAGTAAAACCCACCTTTTGTCATTGGTCTCGTCGGGGGACCGCCGTCTGACCGTCGCTCGGGGGGAATAGGGCATACCAAGGCACTTAGCGGTCTGATATTCAATTTTGTAGAGAGAAATTAAAGTGTCTACTATTGGTACAAATAGGTGTCTAGCATTGGGACAATGATGTCTAGCATTGGTGTTTTCGACCAAGTGCATAATAATTTAATTTAAAGTAAAAGTATGATAGATTTTAAAGATTTTATGGGCAAAAGTTAATGTTGCTGTAACAATTAAAAGTATAGTAGTAGTCTAATTGTTGCTGTAACAGTTAAAAAAGAATGTAACGACCATGCTGTAATTAATTTGTTAAATTTTTTAGATTGAAATTTTATTTTTCCTTAAAGTGTCTACCATTGGTACCTTACCCGAACTTGGTGTCTATGGATTGGTTTTTTAGCGCGAACACGTTGAAAGAAACTTAAGCGGTTGTATTTTATTTTCCAAAATTAGTGTGAGTTCGAGTTTTGATGTATAAATATGGTGGAATTTTAGACATAACGTCTTGGAAAACGCGCACAAGAGTAGGAAAGCGAAATATTACAGTGGATTGTGACTTCTCGTATTGGTTTCAAATCTCCGTAAGAAGCCTTTGGTAAAGTTTCCACCACTTTACTGAGGCAGCAATCATCATCATCATCATCAACTCACTATTATCATCATCATCAACTCACTATTATCATCATCATCATCCTCATCATCATCCAAATAAGTATAAAAATAACTGATGACAAGGCAGCATGGTCATAGAACCTTAGCCTGTTCCGAAAGGAACAAATATAAAAAAATTGTCTATGGATTTCCTTATGTCAAAAAACGTGAATATGTCATGTCATGTCAGTGATGTCAGTGTCACAATTTTAATGTTTTCGCGCATGTTCAGCTGTAGCGTTCAGCAGCTGTAGCGTAGACAAAATAAATTAAATAGCAAGCAAGAATTATCTTTTTATTGGTGACTACGACCAATAATTATGTCGACTAGAAGAGCTCGAATTAAAGCTGTAACTTCACTTCCACCTCGAAGAAAAAATAACGACAATGGAGACAAAACCAAACCGACAACTGTATCGCAAGATGAAGTGGAAACGACACTCAAAAGTCCTAAAACGCCATTGATAGGTGAGTAGGTAGCAATTATTGAAGTAAAAACAATAGCTCAACTCTGTTTAGTTTACTCAAACTAAGCGCTGACCAGCCATTTTGACGTCACAATGGATGGTGACATTGTTATTCTTTATATTTTCAGCCAGCCATTCTGACGGACACCGAAACATACTTAAAAATCCAGAGAGTTTAGGAAGAAATTCTCCCGTGGCTAAGAAAGAATCGCCGTTAAAGTCACCACGTGTAAACAGTGTCATAATTACTCCGCCACTAAGAGTATCGTCACCCGCACATCAAAAAGAAGTCTCAAAAGATACAGCAGCAACTCCAAAGACCTCGGAGAAGGTGTCCGTCATAACTAGCACGTGTAACAAGCCAGTGTTTGTATCCCCAAAGAGTGTTGGCAGCCCCATAAGGAAACCTGCTGTACCAACGCCAATAGCAACTTTAATACAAGTGGACGGGCAAAAACTGAATACACCAGAAGAAGTCATTGCAAGTCCTATTTCTAAAAAGTCAAATGTTGAAGATGAACGCAATGAAAAGTCTACAAGACTGCCTACTCCTGTTAATACAGCTGACCCTAAAAACGATGCTTCAGATGGCAAGTTCACTAATTTATTTGTAAACATGAATATACATACTATAGAATGCAATGTGTATAATCTTGTATTCTATAGGTACAATACCTAGGCATAGGCGCGGTCGCAGCTTGAAGTTTTGGGGGGGGTTACTTCGGAAATTCCTTAAGAAATTTAACCCCCCATCCCCTCGTACTGGGACTTTTCAATATGACGTGCATGGTTTTGGGGGGGTCATGTCCCCTGTGACCCTCCCCCTCGGACCGCGCCTGCTAGGCAAACCCGGCAATCATCATCAACATGATGATCATGATGATGATGATGACCGAGGCAATGTATAGAATACAGAGTGTGCAGCTTGTAATGTATGAAATGTTATTAAAAAAAATACCATGAAGGCTTATGTGGGCACTTAGCCTAACTTATATCCATCCAAGTCCACAGTGTCTACTCTGTGCAAATAGAGAGCTCCGCGCCCGCATTAGCCTTAATGGTAATTTTATTATAACCTTCCAGGAACAGAAATTCTGCGAAGCCATCTACAAATATTTTACACATTACCGGTGGAGCAGCAGGCATTCTATATAATTACATTCCGATATTCTTTACAATTCTAGATATTGTATAGAATACCTGAATAATACAGATACAGACAGATAACCAGTAATATATACAATGCAAGCATATACAAGTGCTATCAGCATAAAATTTCCATTTGTAAACAGGCAACAGCCCATTTGTAATGCTAAAAATGTGAGCCATAAACAGGAATACTGATTGTGTTCTATTCTTTCCAAATAAGATTGATATTGATTGAAATCATAACCTGATGAATTGATTCACATAAAAATTGAGTCCATGAAAATCTATTTCTTTTGCCATATATCAGATACTATATTAAGAAAACAGATAGAAAATCAATCTATGCTATGCTTTTATTAACGTTTTTTCCTTTTCATCATTGTGTTAGAATAAAACTGCATAATCTGGCTCAGTAGACTTATCAAAATCAATCTATGAAAATTGATTTTTGATATACCCATAAATATTATGTGCACAATTATATTCATATTCATACTTACTTACTTTACTTATTACCTACTTTACTTACTAATATTATAAATGTGGAAGTAACTCTGTCTGTCTGTCTGTTACACTTTCACGCCTAAACCACTGAACCGATTTCGTTGAAATTTTGTACAGGGGTAGATTAGACCTTGAGAAAGGACATAGGCTATGTTTGGTCGCGATAACCGACATATACGCGGGCGGAAAGCTAGTTAGATATGAAGTAGAAAAATCAAAAAACTCGTGTTTTATAAGCTGCCTCAAAAATAGATAACAATAACACTATACTGGTGCAGCAGTCTACTATAAGAATTCATCTTAAATTCCAGATTACAACGTGCCAAGTGTGCCTGAAAGCATCACAGAGGATGGTATGGACGGTATTGTGCCATTGAAGGCTGTGGCCAGTGCTCCCAAACCTATTGCTTTACTGAATGAGATTATATCAGAAAATGCGGAAGTGCTTTTTGACCCTATAGTACCACTGCCCTCTCCAAGCAAAGTGAGACCGAAACTCCGGCCAGTACCACGACTAAATCCAATCAGAAGAAATAGTGTACAGGTAAGTAGTAACTCGAATAGTTAAGACAGCCACCCACTAACAGTTTATCGAATGACAACCGGATGATATCGGTCTGTCAGTTCCTCGCAATAGCCCACACACTTACAGTTTCGTATACGATTTTGGACTGACGGCTAATATGTGTGTGGCCTCTTGATGATTCCAGTCAGCAAAGACTGTTAAAGGCCGAACAGTCTATGGCCGTCGGCATTTTATACGTAATAACATCAGACTAAAAGAATAAAATAATGTTATTATTTTAATCTGAGGGAATAAAATTATGATGACATAAGGACTGCAGGCCGCCCGATACGACCAGAAACTGCAGGTGGACTGTTAGTGGTTGGCCGCCTTTATCAAGTAACTAAAAGATATAATAATCAAAAAATATATACTGGTCCTTTGGTACCTGTTTAGTGAATGTAGGAAAAGTAAAAGTCAAAGTCAAAAATCATTAATTCTGTATAGATTATTAAATGGCACTTACAAAGGATCAAAATTATAAAAATATCAATCAATAAATTAGCCTATTGCAGTCCACTGCTGGACATAGGCCTCTCCCAATATGCGCCACGTTTGGCGATCCTCCGCCTTCCGCATCCAGTCCGTCCCAAAAATTTATTTAACAGCATTTTAAATGTATTCACAAGTAATTTATAATTAAAATCTGAAAGTCATCTACTATTGATGCTGACTGTACTGTACCTACTCTGAGAGTGTTTTGTCAGTGTAGCATTTGAACAAACTTAATTCTATTTACACAGCTGTAACATTGTAATCAGCATTATGTCTTAATAAATGGGTTGACACATGACTCAATATTCCATTATGTCCTATTGTTATTTTAGATATGGTTTTTTCATGTATTGAATAATGTTTGTTCAACTTTTTTTATTATAATCTAACTTGGGTTACATAATCGCTCTAAGGACAAAGCCCCTACAATAAAGAAAACGAAGTACATATTTGGTTAAGTGTGGTATACGCACACCCTCCGTAGGTCGTAGGTATTACAACTATTTACATTTCATATAATATTATAACAGTTATGTACCTCAGGCCAGATATCTTGGGCCTAAAGGCGGCCACCCACTTACAGTCCGCCTGCAGTTTTTCGTCTTTCCGGCGGCCTGCAGTCCTTATGTCATCAATGTCATTATAATTTTATTACCTCAGACTAAAATAATCTTCTTCCTCCTAGCGTTAATTCCCAGTCGCATCCGAAGCTTTCAGCTCGGAGTCTGGGGTCCGCTTTTACCAGTCATAGCTACAGATTTGGCTAGACCTCGATATTTTCCGTGAAGCAATTGCCATCTGACCTCCACGACCCAATGTTAACATTAGGCGATATCGAAGCTTTGCAGCTAGACCGTTGTTTTTGGACTTTTTAGGGCACCAACTATTTGCACTGAGCGGGGATCGAACCCGCGCCTCCTGCGTAGCGGCCGCGTTCACTACCGCTACGCCACGGAGGCTGTCAGACTAAAATTATATCATTATTTTATTCTTTTAGTCTGATGTTATCACGTATAAAATGCCGACGGCCATAGACTGTCCGGCCTTCAACTGTCTTCTTTGCTGACCGAAATTGTCAAGCGGCCACACACATATTAGCCGTCAGTCCAAAATCGTATACAAAACTGTAAGTGTGTGGGCTATTGCGATGAACTGACAGACCGATATCATCCGGTTGTCGTTCGATAAACTGCTAGTGGGTGGCCGCCTTAAGTCGCGAGAGAGATAAATAAGGCCCTGGCGCGCGCGGCTTGGTGAATTTAAGCTCGTCCAGAAATGTGTACTGCGCGTACAGAGCACATTTTACATTCGACATATATGTATCCTGACCTTCACAGGTCAGCATCACAGCGTAAATGCTGCCCATCACATGCTTACGATAAATCATTATCACTGCTCTGCACAACAATGCGGCACTAGCCCGCTGTCGTTGTTCTACGTGAACGACGCGACGTGACGTGACGTGACCCATATTTTCAAGTGACGTATTCACGCAACACAACGAACGCACAATAAAGAACATCGAATACTTCATATTTTCGCGCCAAGTAGCGTTTCCGTGCTTGTTTCTCACGTAGAACACGTCTTTGCGACAATGAATGCAACGTGCCCGTGCACATGTTTACAAAGATATATAAATTCAAATATTATGTCATTGTACAGGGCAGTGCCAGTGAATCTGAAGATGAAAGTCGACGAGCCCACTTGAATGCTGGGCCGGGTACTCCAGCGCCGCCGGTACGGCCGCGAACAGAATCACACACCTCACTTAGTACCCTGGTGTCTTTACCTAACAGGTAACTATTACAATATTTACAATACGCCTTTTTCGCTCTTGGTCAGCAGAGACAACAGCCCGCCATCTGTTTCTGTGCCTTTCATGCAAGCCTGCCGAGTGCTTTTGACGACCTTTTTTCAACACATGAGCAATCTGGGCGTCGATTCTACTAAAGCAAAACCACGGACATTGAAAAAAAAAGACGTGTGGCACTCGGGGACTGCCGCGGTAAAGCTATTGCGTAGCATTTTTTATCAACTTATGCAAAAAATTACTTACGTTAAAAAGCCTAACACACCCCACTCCGAGCTCGCACGAATCGAGCCGAGCTGCTCCGAAATCGGACCCCACTCGATTTCGGAGCAGCTCGTCTTGGGGGTGTTAGGTTTTTTTCGTTACGGAATTTCTGGATTCGGTCTCCACTCTCAAGGCCCGCGATAGAAGCTATGCAATAGCTTAAAATAAAATCATTTAATTTTAGACTTTAAAGTAATGCCATTAAATTACTTTTTGTACAGAGAATAAAAGTGTAATGAAAGTCTTTTCATTTAATTTTGGACTTTAAGTCTATATCAATAAAGTCTAAAATTTAATGCCATTTTTTGCAGTACCTGTTACCACAGACAGTGACAGTAGTTTTCCTTTTGCAAAATCTGTATATTCTGCCCACTAACACGTGCTCACATACCTTGTATGTCAAGTAGCACAGAGGGAAGAAGCACTTAAGAATATATCCCGAATCCTAAGAATATAATAAATGCTTCCCTTTTTGTTCCAGGGATGTGGCCCGTATTAGGAATGACTCTGTGTGCTCAAGCGTTAGCCAGATAGCTAACCCACTGCCAGTACCCGCGTCGCCGGTCAAAGAAAAGCAGGTCTCTAAGTAAGTTGTTTTTATTAAAATCTTTTAGATAAGCAATTTTTTCGTATAAATGTTCCGTAGATACTGCATGCATTTAGTAAAAAGCTGTTATTTTAACATTGTAAACAGAAACTTCAATTTTTTTTATAACGTAAGAGCTCATGCCTACAACTTACATTCACTTTTATCTCTCTCGGAATTGTGTCAACTTACGTATCGAATGCACAAATTGACACAATTTACTGTACTGAGTATATCAATTATGAGGTTCTCGTACCTTATAATCGAACCATATTGTGTTGTTATCATTTTCAAGTACGTAGTATCGGACTCAAGTACCCAACACAATTTTATTGATAGCTATGTCCGCTTAAACTATTTGATCTAATATCAAAACTGACCGATTTAGTGCAAAATAAGAGGCTGACAAGTATTTCTCTTACGAAATTCTTGAGCCAAATATGTTTTTATTAACAAAAAATATAAAATACAAAATGTCCTCAGACCTCGTCGACAAGACACGTCACGGCGCATGGGGGCGTCGAGGCGACGGCGCGAGACCGCCAAGAGCGATGTACTAACTATGTACGATCTCATCTTCTACAACCCCACCACTAACCCTATCATGTAAGTATTGACAAACAATGATCAAGTGAATTTATTGGTCCAAAATATTGTAAGTATAAAAGTTATTTTTTTTTTTATTTACATGGAAAACTTACAGCTACAAAAACATGAATAGCGTTGGATTAGGCAATAGAAAGCCAGTAACAAGTTTTCGCTTATAGTCGCTGCGTAGGTAAAACATTGTGAACAGAAACACACATTGCACAAACCTTATTTATCTACATAGACAACACCAGAAACACAGAACATCAATTTCTGGGTTTGAAAAACTAGTCGAGAAAGGGTCAATATCGTGCTGCTTACAAAGCCTGTTAAAGTTACGAGTAGCCCTCACTATGCAGCTGTTTTGCCTGTAATTCGTAGAAGCATTCGGAATTCGTAGCGGTGGATTAAATCGAATTGATTTATATGGTACATTGAATGAAAGTTTTAACATAAATATAACAGGATGTATACAGAACATAATATTTTGCTCAAGAAATTCGTTAATACTAAAGTTTTTATCCTTAGCCCCGATGAAGAAGAACTCAAAGCAAAAGAAGCAAATGAAAAAGTGGAATCTATACGAAGATCTGAACCAGAAGTGAACCCAGACGATCCACCGGCTACAGACGCTGCGCCGGTCCCACAAATCAAACTGGGTGCCAATGGAGAAATCATACTAGACGAACAGAGCTTGGTATGTCTTTGAATAAGTTAATTTCCTTTTGAATAAGATAAATTGAAACGGGTTTCATTTAAGGCTTTCACCTCAGAGCCCAATTTTTTAAGATTAGGCTAACTTTATCAATGATAGTCGATAAAAGACATTCTGTGACTAACAGCCTAACCTGACCTCCTAACCCTGAACAGAGCACCTTCGTCAGAATCTCGTCTGGTCGGAAGGTGTATTTGCTCTGAGGTTAGGTTGGCTTGAGTCCCAAAGATCTTAGTGAGGCCTCTTCAACAAACGCAGTGGCAATGGCACCATTGGCTTCTATAAGTCCTGATTATAACTAACTATATGCCAGAGACAGATAACTCTGGCATAAAGGTATCTTAGGTCTTGGATAAAGGCTCCTTCTGTTTCAGGTGATAAAACAATCTGCAAATCGCAAGGTCTCCAATTCCGTAGTGATCGAAGGATCGTGGAGTGGTTTGGGCACAGGTCGATACAAGCGCGGAACCCGCTCCGCAGAGTGGAACGACGCGGAAACCGTGCGGTTCTATCGAGCTCTGGCCGCGCTAGGGACTGACTTCACGTTGATGGAGAGATTGTTCCCAGATAGGACTAGGAGAGAACTAAAACTAAAGGTATAGCATAATTTTAGCCTTCCTTCTTCTTTGGTAATCCTATCTATTACAAATGATCTCAATACCTACATCATTTAAAGGACATTTTGCGAAAGAGACATTCTGCGAAAAAGACCTTTTGCGACCAGTGGACATAAGGTCTCTTTGCTTACAAAATTAGGACACCGCTAAATTTTTTTGTGATTCGTGCATCTGTCCTGTTGCATCCACCCATGTTGCTATTGGCGCATGCCTCTAGTGATCGGTTATTACATAACTTAATCCATTATTATTATGATTTTTGAGGTATTCTAACAATGTTAACAAAGGTGAGGGAGAGGGATCTGACCACTCTAGCAGCTGGCAACATCAGTCATATTGTAGCCTGCGACCACTATAACACATATCAGAAGTCAAAATGCGGTACTAGAATTACGAGCGAATCGACCTTTGGCGCCCGCTCTAAGTGTCATTCATTATTATAAAGTGATGTCCTCATAATAAATGAATACTCCACAGTTCAAGAAAGAGGAGCGTGTGAACGGCGCGCAGGTGGACCTGGCGCTACGCACGATGTCGAAGTGGGACGCCACGAAGTTAGAGCAGGAGTTCCGAGCGGAGCGCGAGGCGGTGCAGCGCAAGGCGCGCCAGGACGCCGAGCGCCTGCGCCAGCGCGCGCGAGACGAGCGCGCCCGCCACAAGGCCGCCAAGGACCTGCGCATGCGCCAGAGTACGTACGCACACACATATACACCCCACACACACAGGCACACACACACGCACACACACGGTTCACCCTTGTTTGACCAAAAAACGTATGACAAAACATCATTTGACAAACAACGTTTGAAAAACTAATCATTTGACAAACTTTCATTTCGCAAACATAGGTATTACTTTAAAAATAATCATTTGACATAATACACGTTTCGCAAATGTATTACTTAGAAAACATTTCGATAATTTTCATTTGACTAAATAAAGTTCTGCATGGTAATAAAAAAAATAACCACGAAGGCTAATGCGCGAGCTTCGCTCCGCTCCGCTCCCTCATTAACCTTCTAACCTAATCTATCCAAGTCGGAATGAGCAGCTTTCTCAATAATCTATCACTAACTGTCTGTTTGTCAACTAACATGTTTTTAAAATAATCAATTTGTAAAATGATATTTTTTAAAATGATTTTTTTGCAAATAAATATTTTGTCTAATGAGTAGTTTATTAAACAATAGTTTGTCAAATGATACATTTATCAAGTATAATTTTGTCAAACGTTGTTTGTCAAATGAAAATTTGTCATTCGTTTTTGTGTCAGGAAGGACACCCACACACACAGGCGCGCCAGGACGCCGAGCGCCTGCGCGAGTGCACCCGCCACAAGGCCACCAAAGACCTGGCATGCACCAGAGTACGCCTCATCATCATATTAGCTGGTGTAGACGCAGACAGATAGCGGTCAGAGTTCAGTTTGAGTACCGAGTTCTGGTGACCGTTGACCGCTCAGGAGATTTATAAAAGTAGATCACAAACATCCATCCACAGACGTAATCATTATAACAATACTAGTAAGATAATGATAGTAATCCACTCCGTTATTTTCAGGTAAAGCATCCAAAGCAATGGAGTCCTCTATGTTACCTGGTTTTGATCCAGCGGACAAGGGCTTAACTGCAGACGACATCATACGACGCCACCACGAGGCCGAGGCTGAAGCCCGAAATCAAAGGAGAGCTGATTCTATATCAACAACAGAACCTCCTCCCCCTCCCCATCCCATGACCTCCCCATACGCCCAACTAACGTTAGCTAATAATCATATGGAAGTCCGAAGAACTCCCACCGCAGGCGGTGATATGGCGAAAGTTATAAGAATAGATACGCCCAGAACAGCTAAAACACCCGAATTGTTTAACAGCGCTTCAGGGGTACCTTCGAACATCGAATTGGGGTCTTTAGTGGTCCTCACTGTAGACGACCCCAAGTCTCCTACGAAGAAAATGTTGCAAACGTACATAGCTAATGGCGGAGGTAAATTAACACCAGTAGCGTTACCACCGAATCTTTTGAACTCTGTTGTGTCTTATATGAAGAAAGGTACGCCTAGGAGTACTGTGTCGGGCGCGTCGTCGCCTAGCAGCAGTGTAATAAGCCAGGACAGTCGGAGTACGACTCCTAGTGTTATCTTACCGAGTCCTGCAAAACGTAAACGGCATAGTTCGTATACTATGACTCAGCTTTAATATAATGTAGTTTTGTGAAAAGTAGTGTAAGTATGTACAATTAATACTCCATGTATACTACTAGAAGCTTAGAACCAAAATTGCGTTTGAAACATACTTCTTCCTCCTAGCGTTATTCCCAGTCGCATCCGAAGCTTTTAGCTCGAAGTCTGGGGTCCACTTTACCAGTCTTAACTACAGATTTGGCCAGACCTCGATATTTTCCGTGAAGCGATTGCCATCTGACCTCCACAACCCAATGTTAACATTAGGCGATATCGAAGTTTTTGCAGCTAGACCGATGTTTTTGGACTTTTTAGGGCTTCAACTACCCGTAACGACTGCCATAGATGTTTTTATGGCAACCGGGACCGACGGCTTAACGTGCTCTCCGAGGCACGACCAGACCAATGCAAATACCCATATTTCATGAACACAAATATTTGCACTGAGCGGGGATCGAACCCGCGCCTCCTGCGTAGCGGCCGCGTTCACTACCGCTACGCCACGGAGGCTGTCAAACATACTATTCGGCTTAATATAAATGCCAGCAGCGTTAGCACTTAGCATGGTGAGAGGACTCGTATCTCTCGTTTCTCTTCGACCAATGAAATATCAGAAAAATGCGCAACGTGACTATAAGTACTCGTGTGAGGGCTCAGCTTGCTCAATACTTCTCTCACTAACGGGTTGTACATATATCCCCGCTGGTCGATGCTCTGTAGCACACACATGACGTTCTGTACTCGTATGGCGAAGTTTTTCAGTTCTACTGCCGACGACCATGGTCTCGGTAACTTTTTCAGGTATTCAAACGCCTTGTCGATTATCACCTCCGGATGGCCAAATGACTGCTCCAAGGTTCGGAGTACCAATTTCGAATCCGTCGCAAGTGCTGCCACAATGTGCATTAAGTCCGCCTTTGTACAATTTTTATGTGCATAAAGTTTAAAAATAAATAAATAAATGTCCCGCGCTTCCCCGGTTAGGCTTTTTCTTACTCGGCGGCCAGCGTTTTTCTAATCAAATCAGCTTCAATTTCGAGTTCCTTTTTTTTTATTCCGCCAGCTTCTCCGCCGCGTTCAGCCGAGTTAGAAGCAGCAGCTTCTAACTCGGCTAATCGTGCCCGAGCTGCCGCGCTTGCAGTTGAGCGGTGCGATCTCACCCACCTTCCCGGTGAATCAGTTCGAGGTAGGTTCCTGGGCTTCAATCTAGAGGTGTCGATCGTAGCCCCGGCCCCGGACCCCATACCCAACTGCGTGCTTGGCGATGCCGGTGGACCTTGAGCCAGCCTGCGGCGCCTTTCATCTTCAATGCGCTGCTGACTCAGTGGCTTCTTGTTAACACCATTTTTGGAAGTCGAATTATTTATCTTGAAGCTTGATTTTCTGGAAATTTCTTGGAGCTGGTTTTCTTTTCTTCAATCTGGCTTCTCGAAGGACCAAATGTTGTTGTGGACTGTATGATTTTCATTGAAACAACAAAGAGGTTTCAATACTATTTATTTTTATTCCTTCGACATTTGTTCTTCATAGCCGAGTGACCACACGTGGATCTTTTTCCATTGAGGAGCCTCTCCCTATGTCTTTTGTGTTGGCTTTTTCCGTTGGACCTCTTCCTTTGGTCTGTCTCGTAGAACGCGCTGTGCGCTGGACTCAATATTTCGCTCCAAGGCGCTCGTTTTATTGTGCTCGGCGGCGATAGACCGCAGGTCGGCGTAGCAAGCGGTACAAACACATTAAGCTTGGTGTCTTTCGATGCTTCAGTGGGGTGAGCACGAACTACTATCGAAATCGTATCGTGAACGTAACGAGAGCACGGAGCATTGCGATTGGCCGCCTGCCTGAAGCCTGCCAATCGCAATGCTTCGTGCTATCGTTACGTTCACGATACGATTACGATAGTAGTTCGTGCTCACCCCACAGATGTACTTGTTGCATTACATTTACATGTTTTTGCATGCAATAGATAAATTAAACAGCTATTCAACGTAATACTGTAATAGCGTATCGTCAGTATGATATCAGATTGATTATCATGTATCGCGTATCCACAATATACGCAGTTATTTATTTATTTAAACTTCATGCACACTTGTACATAGGCGGACTTAATGCCATAGGCATTCTCTACCAGTCAACCTAATAGGTGTTGCAGAGAATAACGAAGTATGTGCATTTTATATCACCAAAGCTTGTCTATGCCCTAACTAAGTATACACCTTTATGTCATAGTGTATACTTATTTCCTTGTGTATGTTGTAAAAATAAATACTATAGTTCATAAATACTCATTACACACGAGAACGTAATATGTTATATCACGTATTCGATGTCTTCCACGCCGATTGTCTGAACAATTACATTGCATTCTTTTGTCAAATAAGAAACTCACTTGTAAGATAAGAAATCTGCCCGTATTCACCAGGTGTGACCAAAGTAGTGTGGATGGAATGTATGTCTAGTGGTAAACATATATTTAGAACCTATTTGAGTGGGCCTTATATACAGTGTGTTTCTCAAACTGAGACAGTATGGGGAGATCCAAAATAGGACATACAAGGAAACTGTCCTAAGAACCGTTGCACTAATAATGGCACACTTAATTTTTTATCCAATTTCGTGTAAGGATCTTATTATATTATTATTACATTTATCAAAAGGAAAATTATGCCAAAATTAATCATATAAAAAGAGCTAAAGGCTTCTATGACAGTTTCCTTCTATTTGCTTTGGTTTTTGGATCTCCCCATAAAGTGCCAGTTAAAAAAAACATACTGTATAGGTACTGTGTTATCTCATCATTGTTATTGTTATAATTACGTTAATTTTTATAATTATTTAGTTTTAAATATACTTATTTATCATTCATGTAGGTAATGTACATTCCGCATCCGCAAGGTACACAAGCTAGTTATAGGTATTAATATCAATGATAATATAGCATTTTTTTTACTCTAAGAATCCATTATTTTAATGAAATGAATGATTTTGAGAATCTACCATAGAACATCCAATGTCCGTGTCCAGTTGGTCAGAGTATTCCCTCTAGAAAGAGGCAGATCGCTGGTTCAAGTCCCGTCCTGGGTGTTTCTGGACTTTTATCAATTTAACTTCATATGAAATTGATGTTTGATCTCATCCTTAGTGTTTTAATGTTTTCATTATATTAAACTATATACCTAATCATTAGGACAAAATGCCTACGTTAGTAATACCTAACATTTTATTACTTTTTCTTATCTTCGTAAATGTATTTATCACTACTAGACCTGTCTCTCTACTGAATGTTTTAAAATTATGTTTTATATTATGCATGCTCGTGGTCGTGATATATTTTTATGCTTGGTTTATTTTGTATTCCAATAGGGATGATGACTAATGATCAGTTTACAATAATATTTACAAACTTTACAAAAGCATAACGTCACGCTTTTGTAACATAGTGCAAATGCGCAAGCGCAAGAGAATATCGCGGTGATTTATCTCGGTCTGCGTTGCGTTTACGTATATTTAAAGTTCATAATAAAAGTCATTTGAAATTTAATTAAATTATAGGACTCAATATGATATTTTAACCTTTCTTTGGGAACTAAAATAATAATAAGTCATGGTTTCCATGTCAATATTTTATTTTGCTATGGACATATTTTCTCAGCAAAAACTATTGGGTACAATCGGACGACCTGGTCATCATCCCTATTATCGTTCACACTTTGTTAAAACACTGATGTATATAGGTATACTTACTCACATAATATACTGTGTAGATAGTTTCTGAAGTATGAAGTCAAATAAATTATGAATATTTACAGAACCTATTTTTTTATTTAGACTAACAGCGCAACTGCACTATATTAGGCGCTTTGAGTATCCAACAAAAGAGATGCCTCTCTGCGTCGCTGCCCACTTTACTAGACTACTAAAGTATTAAAACCTGACCCTGAAAGATTAGCCTATTGTAGTCACTGCTTCATGATCAACTAATTTGTCTGTTGTACTTTCGACTCTCTAAAACACATTTACCCACACAGATAAGCCCTGCCAGATGTATGCACATTATACCTAGTCCTCTGCCTCCAGCAACAGATTATCGTCTTCATCATCATCATCATCATCATCCTCCTGCCCATATCCTAAGTTTATTTGGGGTCGGCGCAACATGTGTTTTTTCCATTCATCTAATTACAATTTATAGGATCCTAGTGAAAATAAAAAAGATAAACGATTTGAGGCAAGTCATATTTATTTACAGTCAACTTAAATTATAATTCGATTAAATAATACTAGCACGCGTCTACAACTTCGTGCGGGAACCACTGTGAAGCTTCAAGACTGTCCCATAGAGACAACTCCGGGTCAAGGAACTCTTGATTTAGCTGATCAATGTCGATAGTTCTTTTATGTTCTGCAAAAAAAAAAAGAATAGTTTAGGAAATTTTCTGCTGTACTTTACCGCCTTATCATTGACTGTTTTTACGACAGCGGTATTCATTAGACCCAAAGTCAAAAGAACCTCAATTCTATTGAGAGAGTTAAGGTGCTTAAAACTTATGTGTTTCTCCGCATCTATGACGTTGCTGAAAAGCCGTCGACAGACTCTGACTATAGCCTTTCGTGCTGCAGGAGCGCTGGGCGAATTCCAAGGCACGCCAGCCTCATTGATAATCCGCCGTGCTCTTGTAACCGTCGGTGTGCTTGCACGCGACGATGGCAAGAGACCGGATAGTAGGTGTAGGTCATCAATGCCGTGGAAAATGGGTAGGACACTTCTGTGACACCATTGTCCCATATACCTGGCACGGCTGGCTGTGTCGGTGCTGCTTCTGCTTCTGCAGAGGCTCTTAAATAGCGCAAATACTCCAATCTCATTGGAGATTATGAATTTGTGCAATGCGGAGGAATTCCAGGATGCATTAAATTTTTTTGTTATAATTTGTATATTAGTTCATTTGGTTTTATTTCATTTTATTGTATAAATTAATTTAGGATTCATTTCATTTATTTAAAATTTAACGAAAAATTATTCCGATTGGTCCCTATCGCACTTTTAATAGGTACTGCTGATTGATATAAGAATAAGAATGAGAATATAATCTTAGTGAAACATGTCATGTCTTTCTTATTATTTAATACAGATCTACAATATAATCCCAATTAAATATACCTAATTTATATGCAAATGGGACTCGATCTTACGCGAATTTGACTTACACGACTATCGCGTAAGTTCAAGTCACTGTAAGAGCCCTCGCAAACTAAAGACTTTATATCGGTCGATAGTTTAATCGGGCTTTTATTCAGTATGAACATCTAAGAAAGTGCGCACACTACACCGATTTGGAAATGGCCGACAAATAAGTTGGATGGGCCTGCCTTAAGTATCGGCGAACAAATACAATCAACCCGACAGTTTAGTTGGGCCGGTGTGCGCGTTTACAGCCCAACCCGAACTAACTATCGGTAGATTAAAAGTCTGCAGTTTGCGAGGTCTCAAAAGATAAGAATGTGACTTACCCACGAGGGCCAGCTCATCGGTCTGTGACTTGACGATGGCGGGCGGAGGCTGCGCCACGTCAGGCACGGGCTGCGCAGCGGGCGCCTGATTCTGCTCGCCCTGCCCGTAGTAGCCCGACCACGCCGAATAGTTCTGCCAATATGCCGACGGATCATAGTATTGGTTGTATTCCTACGAAACAATGGTCCCCCTGAATATTAACTCTGCTATTCGTAATAAGCCTAATTTTTTTTGTTAGACTTCACTCAGTTGCATGTCTTTATCAGTGTATAATATGTACTCATTTTCGCATGAACGTGTTAAGGTGTGGTTCGTACTTGGTATGTGTCCCAGATTTTATGATTTACATCAGATATATAGGCTTACCACACGCACAGGCTTCACCACAGTTTTACGTGCGCAGGCCGGTTTGTACACGGAAAACCGCGCGTTAATTGTGTCGTGTTCTTACCAACCACACGCACGGTGTTCCATCAACCAGCCTGCGCAGGTAAAACTGTGGTGAAGCTTGAATGTGTGGTAGCCGCATTAGTTGTTAGGTAGTTGTTTAGATTGAGGTACGAGTTGGCAGCGGGCGACATGAGGCAGCAGCGGACGACGTGTCGCAGCGACACTACTGGTGCTACCAACTTGTACCTTATTTCCATGAAATAGCGGATGACATGAGGCTGCAGCGGACGACGTGTCGCAGCGATACTACTGGTTTCAATGTATTTCCATGAAAGCGACGACACGTCGTCTCCTGCTGCCTCATGTCGCCCGCTGCCAACTCGTACCTTTAGATCCATAAAAAATATTTTTTGCTGGTTTCCATTAGTTCATGCCAAATATACATTTCAAATTAATTATTTGAGAATACTACACTTTAAATTATAGTAGACCTATAGTTCTGCATTAAAAATACAGAGAACTCGAACATACAATTATACTTATTCTTGCATGTTGCATACATACACACAGTCACGCCTCTTTCCCAGTGGCGTAGGCAGAGACCACATGTTTCCACTTGCTACGATCCTGGCATACATCTTTCACTTCTTACTTTCATAATTGTTTCCATACATGCTTGCATGTTGCAACATTTATGTATATTTACATGATTTAAAAAAAACTGCAAATGTGTGTTAATACTGTACCACTACATTGTAAATTAAGTCTATACTTTATCTAATCATTGGAGTTGGATATATGCATAGTTGGTGTCATTATATTTGAAAAAAATATTTTTGTTGATATTGTGATCAGACCTCGCTTTATATACTAAGAACGAAATTGCAGGAACTAGTTTGATCATCCAATATACTTTTATTCACTGGTCAGAATTGCAGCTGAGTAATGTCAATCCTATCTTACATTATCCAAGCTAGAATAAAATTTGGCATAGTAGCCAAAAGCAAGCAAAAGCTATATCAAGCAATTAGGCTTATACTCAGCAGAAGGGGTGACTTCAAGCTAATAATGAAGTAATATGAAGATTGAAATTGAGTACTTTTATACTGTAGACAGATTAGGGTGTGTTTTATTTACATAGTAAGGGCCTGTGTACTGCATTTATAAAAAAAAGCAAGTTGTTATTATAACATCACCTGGTAAGCAGTAAGAGCTAAAGCAAACAAGCAACATTTTATTGCCAATTCAAGATAATTTTGCAAGAAAATAATAAATGATGTCTTTATTGCCTTGTCTGGCATTAAAAAGTTAGTATACCGTTCCAGTATTGTAAGAAGCGTTGGCTGCAGTTGGAGCTGATCCTGGATTCTGATTTGTGATAGCACCCTTAGGTTTTGGGACAGCAGTACAAATCTTCAACGGTTTTGTGCCTAGTCCATTATAACCATTCATAGCATATAATGCATTCCTTTGTTCATCTTCACTGCCAAATCGCACAAAACCATAGCCTTTGGTGTAGCCTGAATTATCTAGTATAACTGGAACAAACAAATGTATTTATTACAACCTTTGGTTAGAGCTATGGATGTTCAAACAAAAGGGGATCTTTAAAGCTGTGCAAATTTTGGCTTTTAAGTACAAATTTTACATACCTTTTGCAGTTTTTATTGACGAATATTTTGCAGCGAAGACCCTATACAGGGAATAATCATCAACATCAGGGCTCAAGTCACCAACCCACACAGAAAACTCCCGTTCATGCTGCATATTGGCACGTGCCTCTCTTGAAGCTGTGTTTAGTCTGAATCTCACCACGGGGAATGTTCCAGGAATGGGTTTTCCATTTAGTTTGTGCATGGCGTCAATTGCTTCCTCATCTGTCTGTAATTTGAAAGTCAAAGATTAATAACTTCTTTCTTATTACATCTTTGGGTCTAGATAGCGTTTTGTAAAATGTCGTAGACTATTTATTTATTTATTATCTGTCTTTCAAGATGAGATAAACCAATTTGTTGTAGGTACTCATAATATGATGAAAATATGAGTAGGTACTCATAATATGATGAAAATATGAAACTGTTAATAATAACTTTAATGTTTTTTGCTTTTTTATTAAGTCAGGAAGTCAAAAGGTCTCCAAATATATTTGTAATTGAATACAGTCAGCTTCAGAAGTATTTTCACTGTAAAATCTTATATAAAATACTTAAAACAAAATGAAAAACATTGACCATCCTACCTGAAAATGGACAAAAGCATATCCTGCAGGCTCTCCAGTAAACTTGTTTCGCATAACCTTTACTGCTAATGGACGCTGGCCCATACGATTGAATGCAGCCATGATGAAACTCTCTGTCATGTTGGGCTCCAACTGGAAATCAAAATTAATAAGCTAAAGCGTTTATACTTGGCAGATACTTGACTAACATGAGAATAATGATGAACATTTGACTGACTGATTGAGTGTGCCGCACCTGAAAATGAGCTGAAGTGCAGACCAAAGAATAGTGGTGGAATTGAATTGTGCATAGGAAGCTGATGTACTAGGGTCAACACCATACACATTTGTTTCCTGGATAGTAAGGTACTTCTAGACAGGTATATTCAGGACGCATTTCTTTCTCTTTAAATCAGGATACATACCTACCTAACATATTTTTAAAAACAAATCTCGTGAGAAGTTAGTCTGAGTTCTGGTGAAATACAGGAGCTAGCCCTTCTGGTCCCAAACCGCAAGAGGAAAGCCCGCCCGGAGCCTCATCCATCAATAAAAAGATGAACCGGCTGACAGATGAGGTGGGTTTGGGTTTCAATTTCAAAGATCTTGCTGTCGCCCAGTACAACTTAAAGTTTGTGCCTTTTAAAAACCTTTTAACGAGCTTTTGGGTAAATATCGTTGTTGCAAAACTAAATAGTACTTACGCTCCCCATCCATAGTTGACACTGCATAGCCATTGCAGTAAATTTAAAACTGTGCAGCTTCACGATTTGGTACTTGGTTTAATTCACAGAGTCCTTTGTTCCACTCGAAATAACAAACCACCGCAATGTGGTGAGCACATAAACCTAGTAATTATTAGGTAAGCATAAAGTAAGACAAAACAAAACTCAAGACGGACACAGTGACACACGCAAATTCAATTCAAAAATTCAAAGCAAACATGCATGAAGCAAATTTATTTTGCAAATATTGACAGTGACACTATTGTATTGACAGACTGACAGAAGTCTATGACGTAAACTCAAAACCATAGACTAAGGTCTCTGCATACTCTAAAGGGTCCATTACACGCTCATGCAAACGTCATGCATCATGCCGTCAATCATGAATATTATTAGTCAATCGGTTATTAGACGTTATGTTAATGGTCACTCACGGCGTGATTGATGGTTAAACCATGGCAAAACCTAGCGTGTAATGGACCCCTAAGCTCTGCATACGTAACGGCTTTTTTCACGGACGGGACGCGACGTGAAGCAAAATATATGCGGCCCGTCCCGTTTCGTCTCGTCCGTGGCCCCGTGACATATGTATTTGGTATTGCCGCATACATTTTGTATGAAACGATATTTTCAAAACTTCACGTCCCGTCCCGTCCGTAAAAAACCCGTTACGTATGCAGAGACCTTTAGGGTGGCCGCACATGTACAGTTTCCGGTGACGGTTTCCGTCCACGGTTTCCTGATTTGGAATGAGCAGTTTTCCAGTAGGTATTTATAGGGTTCCTAAAGACAAGCTAGATGGCGCAGCCGGCACTTTTGGTAACTAATTTATGGAAAAAATAATGATCTTCGGTTTTGTATTGATTTACTTTACATAGATGTTTTGACATGTTTTCTGATGAAATTATTTTAAATTATAATATTATTATTTTAAATTACAGACCGACGCGAAAAGAACAACAACAAACCACAGATTACATTAAAATTACCAAAAGTTATGCTAGCGCCATCTCTTGATGAATTAAAAACCAACTGATTATTATACCTACTGGAAAACTGCTCATTCCGTGTGCCAAGCGCACACGTTCGGTTTTTTGCATTAGGTTTTTTTATTATTAGTTCGAAGCGAGCAGTGTTGCCAGTGCCAGATTGTCAAATGTAACACAAGCTAGCTTAAAAGTTGCATTTTCGGGGGAAAAGTTACGTATTCTTGTTTTTTTATATAGTAGAGACAAATCCTCTCAGTTTATTTCGGGTATCCGCCCAATTTAGGAGCCGGCCTTCCGAGATGCTCCCTGAAATCCCACCGGCCATTGAGCACGAGCCCCAGCTATTTCATCTGGGACTAAATGCAGCTGAGAGCGTCTACCACTATGGGGCTGGGTCGTAAATGTAACAAAAGTTACAATACAATCTGGCGGAAGCGAGACACAATCAGTGTTGCCAATTACTGATGATTTGAATTCCCCACAAATCCAACAGAAAGGCCCCAATATTAGACATTGATAACAATATTACTTCTCTTGAAGTTTCCCGCTATATTCACCACTTGCAATGTTTATTGCGGCTCGTGTACATATATTGCCAATAAAGAGTTAAATAGTACCTTAATGTCGGATGTTTTGCTTTAATAATTTATCAATATGTATAATACTTTCCAATTATTACTTCTGAGTTTAGGTCTAGTGTGAATGTCTAAATGCCCCACATAAGCACAATCCCCACAAATTCCCTAATCGGCTTGAAAGTCCCCACTCTCTTGGGAATTGACAACGCTGGACACAATTTAAGCGCGATTCCGGATGGAAATTTCCTGACGTGTGCGGCTATTAGTACAAAATGTATGCGAGTGCTGCGTTCGGAATGACGTCATTAGGTTTTTTCCGTTCTGAACCGAACGTCGGGTTTTTTCCGTTCTGCAAAAAGTAAGGACGCGTGCGCCTAGTAGAACATTTTGTATGAAAATGGAGCATTCGGTTTTTCGAATCTGACTTTTTGATCAGGAAACCGTGGACGGAAACCGTACGTGTGCGCGTGTGTTGGGCGGATACCCGAGATAAACTGAGAGGATTTGTCTCTACTATATAAAAAAACAAGAATACGTAACTTTTCCCCCGAAAATGCAACTTTTAAGCCAGCTTGTGTTACATTTGATAATTTAGCACTGGCAACACTGCTCGCTTCGAACTAATAATAAAAAAACCTAATGCAAAAAACCTGACGTGTGCGCTCGGCACACGGAATTCCAAACCGGTTCTACGGTTCTACGGTTCTCCGCGCAAACGTACGGTTTCCGTCCACGGTTTCCTGATCAAAAAGTCAGATTCAAAAAACCGAATGCTCCATTTTCATACAAAATGTTCTACTAGCCGCACACGTCCTTACTTTTTGCAGAACGGAAAAAACCTGACGTTCGGTTCAGAATGGGAAAAACCTAATGACGTCATACCGAACGCAGCACTCACATACATTTTGTACTAATCGCCGCACACGTCAGGAAATTTCCATCCGGAATCGCGCTTAAATTGTGTCCAGCGTTGTCAATTCCCAAGAGAGTGGGGACTTTCAAGCCGATTAGGGAATTTGTGGGGATTGTGCTTATGTGGGGCATTTAGACATTCACACTAGACCTAAACTCAGAAGTAATAAGTGGCAAGTATTATACATATTGATAAATTATTAAAGCAAAATATCCGACATTAAGGTACTATTTAACTCTTTATTGGCAATATATGTACACGAGCCGCAATAAACATCGCAAGTGGTGAATATAGCGGGAAACTTCAAGAGAAGTAATGTAGTTATCAATGTCTAATATTGGGGCCTTTCTGTTGGGTTTGTGGGGAATTCAGATCATCAGTAATTGGCAACACTGATTGTGTCTCGCTTCCGGGGTTGCCAGATTGTATTGTAACTTTTGTTACATTTTGCGTAACTTTTGACTCTCTTACGACCCAGCCCCATAGTGGTAGACGCTCTCAGCTGCATTAAGTCCCAGATGAAATAGCTGGGGCTCGTACTCAATGGCCAGTGGGGTTTCAAGGAGCATCTCGGAAGGCCGGCTCCTAAATTGGGCGGATACCCGAGATAAACCGAGAGGATTTGTAAAAAACAAGAAACACTATACACCCTTATTTTTTAATTACCAGAGAAACTGCAGGGGCTGATAGGGAACGTATATAATTCAACATATATGGAATAATACAAATAGCCAACCATACAAAACAACAAAGTTATTGACGTTTTCAAAATCTCAAAATACGTGCATACACGCAAAGACACCGTTTTATTTTACGTACTATGTGTGAATAGTAAATAGGTACCTATCATATCAATGAACTTTCGTCGTAAAAAAGCCGATGAGTTCCGAGAACGACCGACAATGTACCTACGACAGACGCGAGCGATTTTCAAGGTCAAACACTAATCAAAATCAAAATTAATGATTGATTGATGTATTACGAAACGTGCAAGACTTACCACTACAAGTAGATGCATAAACGAGCCCGATTTAATAAGTTCAATTCCAAATTGAGGACTAAGGAGCCGTCTGAAGGGGTATTAGGTTGATAGGTTCACTGACATACACATTTCACTTCACTACACATGTAAATTGGCCTCAGATCCGGGGTCCTCCGTCCAATTCACCTGCCTTCAAATTGCGTATTGAGGTAGTATCTTACCGCGATGTGGGAGACCAGACAGGAACCAGACATTTATGTAATCGTGGAGAAATTTGGCTGTCGGACATTCGGGTAGAGATCACGATAGGTACATCCGTAAAAAGGCACTCACATTTTCACCGGGTGTAAAGTAAGTAGGTACGTAACATAATTATTAATGCACATTCGCGATTGATAATTTGGTACGCCATCTCGATAATTAATCGATTATTTAAGGAAACGTGCGCGCATCAAGACGTCATAACCGGAACTGCATTGCTTTTATGATTTGAATTTTATTAAAACTGAAGGTCATTTGCATCAAAGAGATGCCGCCGCTGGGTCGCTCGTTTTGCGGCACGTGTAGTGCGGGGTACGTGGGGGGTAGGGGATTAAAGTAGAGAAAGAGAGCGCGTATTTTATCAATGACTTCTTTGAGTGATTTTGTTTTCGTGAATTAGTATTATCTACTTCATATTCTATTGAGTAAATGTTTGTACGTCGTGAACAAATATTACGTGGTTTTAGGGAAAAAATTGACATACATACTTTATTCTTTTTTTATGGCATGGATGGGTTCAGTATCGAATACCTATCACTTTGCCAAAATTTCTCTGGTAATTAAAAAATATTCGTGCATAAAAAAACAAGAATACGTAACTTTTCCCCCGAAAATGCAACTTTTAAGCCAGCTTGTGTTACATTTGATAATTTAGCACTGGCAACACTGCTCGCTTCGAACTAATAATAAAAAAACCTAATGCAAAAAACCTGACGTGTGCGCTCGGCACACGGAATTCCAAATCAGGAAACCGTGGACGGAAACCGTCTCCGGAAACCGTACATGTGCGGCCACCCTAATAATAAAAAAACCTAATGCAAAAAACCGAACGTGTGCGGTCGGCACACGGAATTCCAAATCAGGAAACCGTGGACGGAAACCGTGTCCGGAAACCGTACATGTGCGGCCACCCATAGAATAACCATTCTTATATTTCTATTCTAACATCATCGTCAAGCCCTGTCAAGTCAAGCTAATTTAAAGAAACCTGCCATGAATTTGTCCAGAAATGGTTTTTTATTCTTGAAAAAATTCAGTAGCGTTGAACCAAATATTTTTGGATACAATACTAATAAATCGGTGTAATTTCAGCCATAATGGATTTTACTTGGAATAAAAAACCAACGTCCATACAAAATGTGGACATCTCCTTTATCAACAAGCTTGGTAAATTTTAGTAAAAGTTTAAGTTTAAAAAGTAGAATAACTTATTTTAAATTTAAACGGAATATGTATTTAGTTCGTTCTTATAATACTATTGTTATGATAAACAAAAGTATTCTTCCTGTCAGTTCGGTCAGTCGGTCTCTCTCATGTATGTCAATCGACTATAATAGTTAATATATACTCTCAGCAATCGACTAATAGCTCACTTATACTTATCACTATGCAGACTATTTAAATTATACAAATTGGTGATTCTAATAAGTTGGATTAATATTGATTAAATCAATAGGTACTCAGCACCTATTGGTTTAATAACTATTTAATTTTATTTTATTTTGTTCACTTTGTAGATTCGCGATGTGATGTGACGTGTGCTTGCAGAAGTTGCAGACCATACCATACATGTCATCATCAGTTCAAGTCAAACCTGTGAGTCAAACTGAGTCAAACTTCCAAGAATTAAGTTAAAACACAGTCAAATTTAAGAAACTATGTAAAAGTGATTCACTCGAAATGTAGTAATACTTTGTTTAATCGTATTATTATTAAATATCGAAAAGACAAACAGGTAACGAGTATAAATATTATCTTGCTATTGCTACCTTGAGGTCTTTATCACAGAAATGTCACGACTTGATAACATTGATGCACTAGAAAAGCAATTAGCTGATCTTCAAATGGCTAAAGATTCAAATAACACTGGTAAAGTGAAAAAGATACCACCAGCCGTGCCACCAAAAAAGAAAGCGCAACCGCAAGTCCCACACAGTGCTGTTGTAAGCGCTATAAGAGAACCTTCGTATTCTGCACTGATAATGCCTAGTTCCAACTACAACAATAACAATAATAATATGTATAGTAATACACTACCAAGCAATGTTCACTCTGTACACAAAGATTATGCAAATGTCAATCAATTGAACTTGGCTACATACAATCATGCTTATAGACAAAATTTAGCTATGCCTTCAAAAAGCTATAATGCAACTTATAGTAACGTAGCTCCATACAGAAGCAATGACCAGTTGCCTCCACTGCCATCACCTCCACCACCTCCACCGCCTCCACCGCCATCAAAATTGTACAATACAAACATCCAAACTAATGATGAATTTCTGCCACCGCCTTCGCCTGTGAGTTCTAACTATAGTGAGTTAGTCAGAGCTACAGCAAACTTGGGCTACAATCAAGAACGACAATCTTACCCACCAATATATCAAAATGAATTCCCAGAATATGGCGCATCACAGTCTTCAACATATGAGTCGCTTTATGAACCTATTAACCCGCGGCCCCAGAGCAATGTGTCATCACAAAGTAATTCCATGCATAACTACCGAAGTAACTTATCTAATTCTAGTAAGTCACCTCTTCAAAAAGAGGAGGAAGTTGATGCACTCACCAATCTTCTTGTTAAATCTATTTCTGACAGCCAAGATATAGATGTATTTGGGATGTGTGTTAAATGTAATGGAAAAGTTGTAGGTGAGAGCTCCGGCTGCACTGCAATGGGTAACATGTATCATGTGACATGCTTCTGTTGCCACCATTGTAATGTTAACTTGCAAGGAAAGCCTTTTTATGCTGTAGAAGGTCAGCCCTACTGTGAAGCAGATTACTATGAAACTTTAGAAAAATGTTCTGTGTGCACTCAACCAATCCTGGATAGAATCCTTCGAGCTACTGGTAAACCTTATCATCCTAACTGCTTTACTTGCGTGGTATGTGGAAAAAGCCTTGATGGAATACCATTTACAGTTGATGCTATGAATCAAATTCATTGCATTGAAGATTTTCATAAGAAATTTGCTCCCCGTTGCTGTGTTTGTGAATTGCCTATTATGCCCGAAGATGGTGAAGAAGAGACTGTTCGAGTTGTGGCATTAGACAGAAGCTTTCATGTTAGATGTTACAGATGTGAGGATTGTGGGCTATTACTTTCATCTGAGTCAGAAGGTCGAGGATGTTATCCTCTTGATGACCATATTCTGTGCCGGAATTGCAATGCTCATCGCATTCGTCTCTTAACAAATGTTATGACAACGGACCTTTGAGATTTGTTGTAAGTTTCAAATGATAATTATCAAACTTCAAATTAATCCAATTTTGTAGTAATCTATCTGTAAGTCTTTCTGATATTCTTACCTTGTACTTCTATGTATAGTATACATTAGTACAACATAGTAGTATAAAATATTATACACTGTATTTGCAATTAGTTTTCATAGAAGTTTTCTCTGCTATATTTTGAAGCTTTTTTACCGCTTCGGCCGTGTACGTAATTGTAGTTTTAGTAGTATTTTCTAGTTATATATTATTGGAGTAGTTTGTAGTTATTCCTATATTATGAGCCATTGTATTCTATAAGAAGACTGTTAAATGAGAATAATATTTGTCAATTTTATTATAATGTTAGATAATATGTAATAAAAAGTTATTTAATTGGTTTATAACTATAACCACATCATGTGATAATGGAGACAATATTTTTTTATATTTTCTATTTATTCAGCATTATGAATGCTATAAAATTTCTAAATAGTTATATTATCTTAGATACATTTGGTGTTTATTTTTGTAGCAGCTACTATAATTATGAAAATAAATATTAATATAATATTAATATGGTATTTTTTTTTTCAAAATTATACAAAACAAACTATTGTGTTACAACATTTATTATTATGTAAGTATATTTAAAAAAGTAAAACTATATATTTTGCACAGTACTGGCTTAGTAATATGTAGGCAAGTTTATTGTTTAATTATATATTGTATTGTACACAATACTTGCTTAGTCCAAATATGTAGGCAAGTTCCTGATATCTCCCAATTTCTATAACAATAATTAATATAAAAAATATCACAACATTTCACATTTTAAATCAATCAATCATTTTAATACAATCCATGGTTTTAGTCTTAAACATTGGTTGTATTTATACAATCCATACCTTTTAACTGCTGCAGAGTTCCAGATATATCACATTATGGAAGACTATAATTAGCACTTAATACAATTTAATATACAAGAAAAATATCCTAACTAAGACAGCATTTAAACTCAGTGGAAAATTCAATTGTTGTAAGATATGACTACACACATTTTGAGATCCATGTTTATATTGACTTCTTTATTTCATCTTGTGTTTACAAATATTAATAATTGGCTAGGAACAAAATAATATATTTGCGTGAGAAGTAATTCACACCTTATGTCTAAGTTTTGTATTAAATTTAGGTGGGCTCAATACTTGTTTCATGAATAAAGATCGCTTTTCCTTGATATTTTTTGACATTATTAAATCACAGCCTGTCGCTGTTTCTATATTTTCATTACTTTCAAAGGAAGAATTATAGTACTTATGCTTTCGTGGAACTGTGCTTATACCTTGTTCCAGAGGGAATTTATTTTTTACATTGACTATATTATGATCCATTTGAGCTTGGCTAATATCACAAGAACCATATAATATTTCTTCATCAGAATTTAGATTAAGTTTTGGTTCAAACCTTTCTCTTAAAATGGAAAATTTCCGCCTAGGTCTACTTCTTGTAGCCTTTTTAACGTTAGACATTTTCGACGTCGAAGTGTTCACTACAGCCATATCAGTATCCTTTTGAATTAATGACTGTAAAGATGAAGATATTTTATTTGATGTAGAATCCTCATTCGAACTTGTAGGAGCAGAATGTTCTGAAACCAACTGCCATAGGAAGTCAATGTCTTTGTTGGATAAGTCGTGTTGATTTTGGTCAGGTTTTATATTAATCTTCTTACTTTGGACTCTAATATTCCCAGGGTTAGCCTTTTGACGTCTTTTGGTATTAGTGTTTTTATTATAAGTTGTAATTATTTCGCTACTATGTGGAGCTGTAGTAATAGTAGAGATACCTGTGAGGTTTAAGTCTTTTTTATTCATACCTAATTTTGATCGATGCGATAAGTTCAAATTGTTTTCCTTTTCTGGCAAACAATCCATGATATTGCAATCAAATTTTGAGGGTTCCTTCCACAAAGCCTGTTTTAAAGTAGTATCAAGCTTCGTAGATGTATTAAACTGAGGTGAATCCCATAAATGTTCTCTTCTATGATATAAGTTTCGTGGTGAATTCGTGGCAGTTGATTTACGTATTTCATCTATAGTAGCTACAAGTGAACTTTCTGAATTAAGCCTTTTCTTACTTGTAGGTTCTATATCTCCTAAATCATCCAATTCTTCTATAATAGGTTCTAAATGATTAGGGTCCTTATTGGCATCAACCACGCATGGTTTAGCTAAGAAGGTATCATCGTGGGTAACTAACGCGTTAGCATAATCATCTTGATTTGTTCTGTCAAACTTCACAAAAACATTTGAGTAGGTATGAGGTTTTTTCGGAAAGGGTGGGGCAGTTAAAATGGCATTTTTGAGATCTTGTGATACACAGCTACTTATTTCAGAACTTCCTGAAGTTAAAGTATCTCTTCTTCGGTCTCTTACCACACTTCCATCGTGCAGCCAGTTTTCAATATCCGAATATCCATTCCACGATCGAAGACCCCATGCCTCTCTGGCAATATTAACGGCACATATATTCTCATAATCATGGACTGATAAAACTTCTGTGGGAGTATCCAGCTCCCGTGGTTTGGATGGAAATAGGTCAGTTCCTATTCCATTTTTATTCTTATCTTTCTTAGCATACATTTCTTTTAAAATATCTAAAGCTATCCTTTGAATATTTTCAATATCTGCATCTTGGTTTCCTACTTTGATGTTTTTAAGAGCACTCAAACATAGTTTTTGTACAATATTTTCATTAAATGTGTTTATATCAGAGCTATTAATGTCACTGAAACTTAAATCTAAATCCATATCAATGGAATCGGAAGACGTTTTTTTATTTGAACTATCGGTGTCGTGGCTAATTTCAGAGCTATCAGTCTTAATGCGCTTCATGAAATCTTCGTTGACTATGTTACAGACATCCAGTTTTATATTTATCAGTTCATCTCTCAAAACATCCGAGGAACATATACCTCTACGCTTGTGTAAATTTAAATTACTTGAAGTTATTTCATCTATTGAACTCTCGAGGCTTTCAATAGACGTTAACTTTAAGGTTAATTCGGTAGGAAAACAAATAACTTTCTTTTTGTTATTTTTATGTCTATTATCTTCATCTTGCATCATAGACTGCGGTGTGTTTTCAACAGTGTAAAATTCTACACTTGAAACATCCATACTATTGTTACCAATAGGCGCCGATGTAAATGTAGGTGTTCCAGATCTGGCGATCCAGTGATCTAATAGAAACTTTTTATCGGCATTTTCACCTCCTGGCTTTGAAATAGGTCCCGTTGCAATTTCTTTGCTGAAAACCAGATAGTTATTTAAATATAAGAAAACCTAATACTTATTTTATACTATTTATACTTGTTACATACATTGCATTAGCTTGGTTAGAAGGTCAAATAACATACCCAGTACTAATATTAACACCTTCATTTTGCCGCGAACTCTTGAAAGACCGTACATGATTTAAACCATGATCTCGTTTATTACTGGATTCACTTGTTGAAATTTTATTATTCAGCTCAATATCCTCTGGAGTATGTTTCCATAAAATTGGCCCCGTTGAGTGAAAGTATCTATAATATAATATCATTGCAGAAATTCCTGAAACAATAAATTTGTAAGTACTTAACATCATTTATGTAACTTTTTTCGGTTTTATATTAGAACATTTATATTGGAACATGTGCCTAATTAGATTCTTTTGGAAAAGTTACTTACCAAATATCGTTCCAAATATAATGCATATAACCGCGGCAATAGACCATGGTCTCTTCTGACGTTCCATATCGGATATTAATACATATAAGAATAAACTTCCAAAATTTTGTGATACCATTAATGTATAGAACAACATCAAACGATATCGCGTATGTCCTTCTCGTAAGTTTATGTAGCAGAAACAATATACAAAGCCCATTACAACATTGTATAGAGTCTCTTCTATTTTATTTGGACAAAATGTAGTTTTCTGCATCACAATCCAAAACGTCATAGCAGACCAATGTAAACCTGGAAAATATAAATTAGAAATATAAATATTTTGTAAAATTACCATTTGTATCGATACGATCACTTGTTGTGAAAAATTAAATGGTTCTCACCTAAAGGAACTAACGTCCACACCCCAAAAATTATGGCAAACAATAAAATACCCGGTATTCTTCCTATCAACATGCCAAAATGCCATATGAGCTTCAATATAAAAGAGTACCATTTAAAATTCTCATTAGAAAAAGCTGTGATACTATACATGTACGTCGAACACCCCCATATAACAGAAGCAATGGACGCAGTTAAGGCAAATACTGAAAAAGAAATTAAAAATACATTAAAAAATCGTTTTTATATTATGTAGCACGCGGAGTACCTAGTTGTAAATACATTTTAAATATCACTCTTCCTTGTGGTATTTTTTCGTTATATCGTGTTTGAATGGCAGTTAAATATGGGCACTAAAACGAAATCTTATTTGTGCAGAAATTGTTTCAATATGAGGGTGGGAAAGCTAGAATGAACACTGTCTAAATAACTCCATACTGTGAGTACTGAAATGTAGGTATTTACCTTTTGTGTAATAATCTTCTTCCAGAGTAACAACTGCATAAGTTTGTAATATGATTTGTGGCACAGTGCCAATAAATACATACAAAAAATGTAACAGACTCAAATCGTTTCTTTGTGATATTAATTTATTTGTTTTGATAGATTCGAAGTTCTTACATACAAACACTTTGCGTAGAAATAAAAAATGTCTGAAAGAAAACAAAAATAAATAGAATACATATTAGAATCTGACAACCTCCGTGGCGTAGCGGTAGTGAACGCGGGTTCGATCCCCGCACATTGCAAATATTTGTATGTATGAAATATGGGTATTTGCATTGGTCTGGTTGTGCCTCGGAGAGCACGTTAAGCCGTCGGTCCCGGTTGCTATAAGAACATCTATGGCAGTCGTTGGGTAGTTGAAGCCCTAAAAAAATCCAAAAAAACAACGGTCTAGCTGCAAAGCTTCGATATCGCCTAATGTTACCATTAGGTTATGGAGGTCAGATGGCAGTCGCTTCACGGATAATATCGAGGTCTAGCCAAATCCGTAGTTAAGACTGGTAAAACGGACCCCAGACTCCGAGCTGAAAAGCTTCGGATGCGACTGGGAATTAACGCCAAGAGGAAGAGTTTAATTGTATAATCGTACTTAATTACTTACCTTTCTAATAAGCCTACAAGGCAGATATGGGTTATCCAATGCCGTAAACTAGTTTTTTGATCAGTTACTAACCATCTCAACGAGAATATATTTATTAAAATATTGGGAGTTACAATAAAGATCAGTGTTCCAAGAGCCCAATAAAGATGCCCATCTTTACAATATTCTGCGAAAACAATGACATCTGAAATAAAAAAAAATAAAATTAGCAAACTTTACAAAAAAAGTTTTTTTGCAAACAATTGAAAACCGGCTAACATATAAAGTTTAGGACTATTAAAATTAATCAATCCTTCCTTATAGGTACATACCTGTAGTCAGATCAGCTAATATAGTAACAAGTGATATAAAAACACATAGCACTTGAAATATACAAAAGTTTTCATCTTGATTGTTGGTTGTTTTACTTTCTATGTTTTGATTCCTAAATCTACAAGCTTCCGCCATTCTAATATTCATTGATACATTATTGAGAAGAAATAAATAATTTTAAGCCAGGAATGATTAATGGGCATTACTTTTAATTCAGAATCTTTCTTTATTTCTAACTAGCAGGAATCATTATAATATCAAAACTTATACGTCAGATCTAACAAACCAACACAATCCACACTACTTAGCTGCAGTCACAACGCAGCGTGGGCGCATTATTATTTTTTACAAACTTAGCTAGGGCTGCCGATTCAATCGCACGGTTGAGTCCCGAACATTCTATTTTTTACAAAAATTCCTGTAATAGTAGAAAAATAATAAATACATCATTTAAATTTTTTATTTACCATACAAAGAAGGTAATATACAAAAAAATCTTTACCAAATTATAAGTTACAGCTAGCCGGCGGCAGCCCTATGTTTATCTTTTGGTACCTATTGGATTGGAGGGATGTATTAATTACTACACAAATTATGTATAATTATGTGCTTTACTTTACAGACAACTTAGTATTACTTGTTTGAGAAAACTCAAACTTCTCATAAAATATCTGTGTATGATAAAAACTTGCTTAGATTGGAAGGAATTTATAAAACAGCCCAACGGTATAATCGACTAAATGAATGAATGACTTATAAACTAACATAAAGTTGCCAGATGGATAAATTAATCTGACAAGTGTGACAGGAACATGACATAATTTCATAATTTGTAATTTCACGGGAGAAAATGTCAAAATTCATAATTTGTTTGACAATAAAAACATTGACCGAACCCTAGCTCTTACACAAAAGTTGTAAAACAAAAAGTTCATCAAATTATCTGTAAAATGATTCATGACGCTTTGTTAATACTATGGGATTGTTCTCAAGCTAAAACAGCAGGACCAGAAGTAATAGCTTTTGTTTTTATTGGTCGTCCCAGTGACCGAGATAACCGACTCCCTTTTTTAGTTTAAAATCTTTAAGCATAAAAATGAACTTTATTATTATTTTTAGAACAATGTTGCATATGCTGAGCAAGGTGACGCTGAAATGTTCACAAGAATAAATGAAATTGCTCAGAATCATCACAGAATTCAATGCTTTGTGGAGGGCATGGGATTTCGGGCCAGGAAAACAAGTACAGGTATCTCCTCTGTTTGATGAAATTATAAAAATTCTAAATAACTTGGGCGTGTCGTTGGGTGTGTCGTAATGTCTGTAAATGGGGTTCACCAAGAAGTCATGATGGTAACAATGTATTATTATCTACTGACCAATGCATTATATAAAGTTATTAAGTATAACAGCAGTCTTCTCTAGGACGCACACTTTCTCAGTGGGGTAGGTAAATTTGTTTGTTTTTTTTTTTAATTTATGCAAAGTCAGCATCAGATTAATATTGACCAGAAAAGTGCTGAAAATTATCTGACTACCAAAATTTTAATTTTATAATGAGTGCTCAAATAGTTGTAAGTATCCAAAGTAGTCAAACCATCTTAGCAATCAGTTTTCTGATATTATTTAAGTTAGTAGAGTGTTTATCAGACAGACAGCCTCCGTGGCGTAGCGGTAGTGAACGCGGCCGCTACGCAGGAGGCGTGGGTTCGATCCCCGCTCAGTGCAAATATTTGTGTTCATTAAATATGGGTATTTGCATTGGTCTGGTCGTGCCTCGGAGAGCACGTTAAGCCGTCGGTCCCGGTTGCCATAAGAACATCTATGGCAGTCGTTACGGGTAGTTGGAGCCCTCAAAAATCCAAAAACAGTCTAGCTGCAAAGCTTCGATATCGCCTAATGTTACCATTGGTATGTGGAGGTCAGATGGCAATCGCTTCACAGAAAATATCGAGGTCTAGCCAAATCCGTAGTTAAGACTGGCAAAAGCGGACCCCAGACTCCGAGCTGAAAGCTTCGGATGCGACTGGGAATTAACGCTAAGAGGAAGAAGTGTTTATATTCATATGTGCAAACATGCTGGTGGATGATATCTAATGAGATATAAAGTCAAAATATGTTAACATTGTCATTTCACACAACATTGGCCAAGTTAGCTACACTGTATATTCACATGAAACAAAAATATAGATAAATCATTTATTTATCTTACATTAATTACTCTTTCCAGCATCAGGACTCAATACGTGTGGCCTCTATTCTCAAGCCCTAAGTGAAGGCATTACTGAAGTTCTACAATCGTACAAGAAAACTATTATGGATGTTGAAAGTCTTGTGATAGGCAATCATAATTACACTTTATCCTTTGTATACAGTTATGTAGAAAGTTTTCAAGGCCTATTCAACACATTGAACAATATTATAACAACCATTGAAGAAAGAAAGAGAACTGGTTGTCAGATATTGAGTTTGCTGCATCAGTATATACTGACAGGCAATGAGAAAGTGCATGATGCTATATTGAGGTATGTAACTATTGAACAGTGGCATCACTTTGTCATAGGTCGAGTCTTGAACTTAGGTCAACAGAAATTAATATAAAATGATTAATAGTTCTAGCCAGGTTAGCACTGGGCTGGAACTGATTTTCATCAGGTTTGCATTTGTGTTATTTCTGTGTTAATCATTTAATTATATGATTTAAATAAATACTAGTTATTCAGATCAGACTTACTCTTACAGTATATTATGTATTGTTAAATGGACTATTATATTAATGCTATAAATATCTTTCAGGATATTTGCCTGCATCAACAAAGTATTTGTGAATCAGCTCTGTACATGGCTATTGTATGGTGAGCTGATGGACCCATATCAAGAGTTCTTCATAGTTGGTCATAGCCATGAAGCTTCAGATACGTTTTTGTCCACACCTTCTACAACTTGTGATAAATCTCTTGTATCTGCTGTAAGTTAAAAAGCAAAATCACTAGATTACAAGTAGTTTAGTTATTGGCATATCTTGACCCCAGTTAATCAACTGTAAAAATGTACTCCATAAGTGCGGTACGCATATTTTGAGGATAGCATGGGGTGCTACAGCAGCATAGAAGCTCAAATCCATCGATCTTATTAAACCTATCCAAGTGCCATAGCCTCATTTTTAGCAACTTTGGGGTAAGATAATTATGATATTATTTTCTGGAAGTATAGGTCATTTCATTTTGTAAGATAATAAAACAGCCTATAGGTAATAAACGGGTGAGGCTCTGGCTTTCGTCTCGAGTTTTACAGGGTCAGGGTTTTATTAGTCTTTTTTCTCTCTCTTCCAGCTGCAAGAGACAACTTTAGAAAGTGGTTATATACTAAATCCGAACATGATACCTTATTTTGTACCTCTGTCACTAGCCCAAGAAATTCTATTTATTGGAAGAACTGTCATACTATTTGGTGTAGACCCTAAAAAGATGAAGAAACATAGCTCCTTAGTTGCCAGTAGGACTTTGATGCCTTTGCAGAAATGCAGTGATTCTAGAAGGTAATTTGGTCACTCTTTGAATTGCCTTAAATGTGAAGAGTTACCTGTACTGCAGTTGCAGCAGCAGACGACGTGTATGTCGTTGCGACACTACCTACTGGTTAGTATCACAGCGACACATCGTCTGCTGCTTCTGCTTGGTCGGCTACGAACTCAAACCTTTAGTGTGTTTGACTCAAGTAGTTCTTTGATATTGAACTGCACTGCAATTCACTAAGCAAGCACAAAGATGCGAGTCGCAACGTTGTACTCGAGAGATATTGTCATTGGTCGGATTGTATCTCGTCATTAGAAATCGACCAATGACAGGGTCTATCGAGCACATAGTTGAGACTCACAACATTGTGATTGCTTAGGGAATTGCACAGCAACTTGAGTAAAGTTTGTCAGTTATGACTGAAGAACTGCATTCACCTGAATACAGTTCTTCAGTCAGTACTGACAAACTGCACTACTTAGTTTAGGACTGATAAACTGAGTCATGACTATGACTCAGTATGTTAATTTAAAATCTGTTATCTAGTTTCTGTAGTCCTTAGTTACTTTGCCGCAGTTCAAATTCGGATTGAACTTCACAGATTTACAATTTGGGAAGATAAAGAAGCTGAATTTCACGAGAAGTTACAAAAATTGAAGAGTCCTGATGTGGTTGAAGTTTGTAATCTAAGAGGGGTCATTAGAGAAATAAAGGAATGTGTCACTAAGGTACTTGTGTACTAAATTACGATGTTCAGTAAAACTAAGCTAATGTTGAAAAGGTGGATGGGCTTTGACCGCGTGGTCCGACAGCTTCGTCCGACTGATCGGACGACGCGGAATTTTTTTCCCTGTTGGCCCGACAGGTCGGACAACATGTAATTTCTCTTCATGTTGCTACGACCGCTCGGACGACGCGGAATTTCTCTTCCTGTTGCTACGACCGCTCGGACGACGCGGAATTTTTGCTTCTGATTCTATAAATTTTTGTCTCTTTACACAGGAGTGTAAGTCGTGGCTGTTTGTAACAGCATGTGCTATTAATGTTTTCAGCATTTATGGACAGTCGCTGTAGAAGAAGCTCACCTGATCCATGAACTTAAGCTTATGAAAGACTTCTACCTCCTCGGTCGCGGTGAATTGTTCCTGGAACTGTTAAGATTGACGGCGCATATGCTTGACAAGCCTACCGCGAGGACTTCTACAAGAGGTATAGTTTATAGAGAAGTGTGAGTGAGAGAAAGAAGTGTGTTTAATCATGTAAAGTATATTAATCGTAATCTGATATTTAGATGCTGGCCCGTATTCTAGAATGGTACCTACTCAGTACTGAATCTCAATTAATTTGAGGGCCGATTGAATAGACAATCTGTCAAATGGGTCAATCTATCTACAATCTACCCTCAAATAAATCGAGATTCAAGACGTGAGTGTCGTTTTAATAACGAACTTAAGACTAACTTATTTACTACTAGCTTTTGCCTGCGGCTCCGCCCGCGTGGCTGTCGGTTATCGCGACCAAACATAGCCTATGTCCTTTCTCAAGGTCTAATCTACCCCTATACCAAATTTAATCAAAATCGGTTCAGTGGTTTAGGCGTGAAAGCGTAACAGACAGACAGACAGAGTTACTTTCACATTTATAATATTTCTATGGATATGGATATGGATGGATTACTATGGATATGGATTAACGTAACTATGTCTGTATTAAATAACTTTAATACTTCATATAATTTCAGTTTCAATGAAGCCCAATGTACAGACCTATATTATTCAATTTCCGTTTTAATATATATGAATCTGTTTTAATACAGATATGAATCATGCCTTCCATTTGGCCGCACGAGCAGTCTTCCTGAGCAACAACGCAGATATTGAAAAGTTTAGTTTTGAGCTGCCCTATGTCAAGCCTAATATATCAGGCAATTCTTCTGTCAACGATGACAGTAGTACTGGTGTGTATGACTCCTTGCAATAAACTAACAATAAATAGGTATACTTCGAGGCACATATCTTGGACCCAAGTCGTGAGAGAAACGAGGTATGATTGGTGGGTTTGAACTCTTTCACACTGCGTGCTATCCTCAAAAGACACAAAAAAACGCGTACAAGCGCATACTGACAGTATTGTGAGCACATTTTGGGTCCGAGATATATGCCTTGAGGTATAACAAATGAGCATCAATATTTTAAGCTTGATTTACATCAGACGAGCGAATGCTCAATCCATACCTTCTACGTCAAATTCTGTTAGTGTAAACAGTGACAGAACATTCGTTCGTTGTTCTTTTCTTATGTAAACGCTGAAAACAAGGTTTCCTTTACACTAAAATATTAAGAACTAGCTGACCCGGCGAACTTCGTACCGCCATATTTTCTGATCCCGTTCCCGCTGCATATCTCTAAATTTATCAGTGTTTGTCTACAATATTATGCACGTATTATACATAATAAACCTTCCTCTTGAATCACTCTATCTATTTAAAAAAAACCGCTTCAAAATCCGTTGCGTAGTTTTGAAGATTTAAGCATACATAGGGACGGACAGACAGCGATAGCGACTTTGTTTTATAATATGTAGTGATATTAAGAAAGAATGCTCTTGTTCTAGCTCTAGCTGTATGTTCGTTTGGTCTAATCTAAATCCACCTTTAGAAAAGCACCTGAATGCATCCGAATTATTCTTATTTTCAGTGTTCGACGGCTGGTCCAGCATCATACTAAAGTATGACTTCAAATGGCCTCTGCATTTACTGTTTACACCCGAAGTACTGGCGCGGTACAACGACATGTTCCGGCTATTGTTGCGGATAAAAAAGACTCAGCATGACTTGCATGCTTTATGGAAGACTTATAAACAGTCTGCAAGGTTAGATTTTATACCCTCCATACAGCTGTGCAATTCTCTAAGCGTTCAGCGTCGAGCACAAAGTTGCGACAGCCTTAATCGAGATTGTCATTGGTCGATCTCTAGTGACGTCACCCTGTCTGACTAATGACAATCTTGATCAAGGTTGTCTTCGACGCTGAACGCTTAGAGAATTGCATAGCACTACCCGACTGACTCAGCTTTTAATGGCGGCACAGCTTGCAGGCTCAGGGAGTACAAAATTCACCAGATTAATGAGGCACTCTGTTCACGACCTGGAAACCAGATTTGGGGTCAACCAATAATGGAAAAGGTGCCACTGGGCACTTAATCCAGTCCATAACATGTTTTCCTGATTGGTATCAGACAATAGTAGTAGCTCATTGTTGGGAAACAGATCGCTATGTTGCAGAATTTAACAAAAGAGAAAAAAAAAATATCGCGCGTCATGTTGAGTAGAAGAGAGAGGTGAGTTCGGCTAAGATCGGCTTATTTCGGTTTATAGAGCTCGAGCGTTCTCTCTATCGTACATAGTTCTGATAGTTTGATAACTTTCAAGAGTAGTTAAAACCGGTTATAAAATGTTAAAATGTAGCCTTTGACAAAGTGCCCGCTTAACGGTAATAGGAACGCGTGCTAACACACCTCTGCCTGTCTCCTTAGAGATTTACGTGCATGAATGTATGGATGTATGTATTTGGAATATAGTTTTGGTTTCAACTACACTAAAAAAATGACAAGTTCTTGACATGCGTTGTTACACGCATAACTTAACGAAACGACACGCATACCCGCTGCCTCTTTAACATAAGCCTCCGCATGTAAGAACGAGCAATCTCACACCTAGCTGTGTCCATTAGACACACCGTGTGTCTATTAGACACCCCGCTTATTAGAAGTTTCTTTTCTAGGTAATAGGTTAATAGGATTTAAAGATTCTGATTTTTATTTCAGCTTTCCAATGTGCCAACTACACAACAAGCTAATGTTTCTCATGGACAACCTCCAACATTACATGCAGGCTGACGTGTTAGAGACGAACTTCTCGCGACTCATGGATGCCGTGAATAAAACCAATGACTTCGAGAAACTCAAAAAAGCTCATGCCAATTTCCTTGCTGATATACTTAGCCAGTCGTTTTTAACGGTGATTTCGGTAAGTAGTAATTTCATGGAGTGAAGAGTAGTGGTCGACCTTTAGACATACGTATAGGTATATCAATCAGGGCGTCGATTCTACTAAAGCAAAACCATTGTCATACCACAGAGACGGCAAAAACATACATACATAAACTCACGCCTATATCCCCGAAGGGGTAGGCAGAGGTGCTAGCACCCACATTTCGCCGTTTATGTTTAGGTCCCAATGTAATAGGTGGCGAGCCTATTGCCATTAACCGGGCACTTGTTAACCTGCGATAAATACACACATAAACAGACGGCAAAAAATGGCATTAAATTTTAAACTTTATTGCTATAGGGTCAAAGTCCAAAATTAAATGAAAAGAGTTTTATTACACTCTCATTCGCTCTACAAAAAGCCATTTAATTGTAAACTTTAATCGCATTACTTTAAAGGCTAAAATTATATGAAAACTTCTTGCAGTCAGTGGCATGACAGTGGTTTTGCTTTAGCAGAATCGAGGGCCAGATCGAAGGCACTTTAAAGAAAGGACAAGTCAAGTGTACCCGAAACCGGTGAATATGAAATTATGAAAGTAGAAGAAGCGAACAACGCTGGCCAGTTAAGCTAAGTTTACTTTGGGTCTAGATAGCGCTATGTATAATGTCCTACAATATTTATTCCAGTCAGCAGATAGCGACAATTCAGCCGACACCGGAGATTCGTTAAACAACCCAGTATTCTGCAATATAATGGACCTGTTGAAGCTGTGCCACTCATTCTGCGGTATGAACGAAGCAGTCGCTGATAAGGAGGCTGAGGATTATTATATCAAAGGATATTCAGATCGGTATGTAAGCTTTATTTATATAGTAATCATTTCGTTTTACAATAATGTTACCGGGAATTAACGCGATCATGGTATAGGTACATACATACCTTTGATTTGCCTAACGTTTCGACCTGGTTACACCAGCCGTGGTCACAGGCTGACTGGCTCATATTAGTCATATTGAATGGCAAGAAAAAAAAGTAAATTATTGTAGTCGTAATTTGAACAAGTGGGAGGAACTTAAGATTGTAAGGGTAAATTTATACTAGCGTATAGTCCAAGGGCTCGAATCGAATTCCTCGCAATTAAAGTCAACCAACAGTCAGCGTGTGTATACCTCGGGAGGTCCTGGCGTGTTTTGTAATAATCTATGCTTGGTGAATTTGAGTTCGTCCGCCGCCGTACCATAGCGTGCTATTCTCAAGACACACAAGAAACGCGTATTCATTTTAGGTACAAGATATAATGTCCTGAAGTATAGCTCGCAGATGGGCGTATTCCATAGACTGAGCGCGAATTTTTTTAGAGAAGGTTGAATTTACACTTTTATTGGGCAAAATAATATGGAAGATTTTTATTTTATCATTAGTTATTAATTATTATCATTGTGATAAATAGTAATTAGAATATATGCGTGTACTCGACCGAGATTTGAGTGATTAAACCGTCACGTCATACATCTAAACACCCCATAAACACCCACGAACAAAAACCGGTTATATATTACCATCTAATTACTTATTCATGATGCACTCAACCATTTCATCCTTTATCTCATTTCAGGTTCAATAAACTCGTGAAGCAATTGATGCAGCTTCTAGTATCGTTGCGTGATCGTCCATGCGGGGTGTACCTAGCTCGCTTGCTCATGAGACTGGACTACAACCGATGGCTCAGTGTGGAGGCCCAACTCACTCAGTCCGTTACTAACATGTTGCGATACTAAACACGACTCTACTGCCTTTGTAAAGGCGATAATCAGTAGAGAAAACTGAAGATATTGGAATGCCACGTTATAAGAGCTTATGGATTTGTAATATTGAATGGAATATTATTGATCCGACTGTTATGAACTGCACTTATGTTTAAGCACCAGTAGCTTAGTTGCAAGGAGTCTACCTTATCAGGAGAGATCATTAAGAAACTAACTGAAATAGATGGGGCAAACTTTGAAGATAAACAAAAAATATTAAAAATAAAAATGCACACAACTGCTCGCTCTAAATGTATATGAGTGCTGGAAAGGCAGTAATCACACTAATGTAGCTGCTTCTGCTAATTAGTTAAAATGAATTATGACTGGAATCGACGGAAAGCCAGTAGACCTATTTCCACGGAACAGATTTATCCCGAAATCGGGTCCGAAAATGGTATGTGATTCGGGCGACAAACGAGGCCTTGGCGCACGTGGATTGTTTTGTAATATGCTTGGTGAATTTGTGCTCGTCCACCGCAGAAGCACCCCGTGCTATCTTCAGAAGACACCCAAGAAACGTGTACTGTTTATAGAGCACATTTTAGGTCAAAGATAAATGTTCGAGCAATACTTCGGTTCAGCTTAAACCCTGCCGTAAAGGTGCGTACAAATTATATAGCATAACATGTTATAAAACAATGTTATCATAACATGTTTCAGTAATGTAGACACTGAAGTACATCCAACGAAATTGTTATACAACATTGTTATATGTCATTGTTAAATAATGTGGACGTGTTATAAAACACAAGTTATACAACATGTTACATAATCTGTACGCACCTTAAGAAAGCCGAAGTGACTTTATAGTACCTACATGGCTAAATGCTACGTCTATCGTGCGTTTCCGATGTTATAGTTATTGTGAATTGTTACTAATAAAAATGCAATATTATTTTTCATTTTTTATTCAACTGTCACTGTCATCATCATCGTCAATAGGTTCGTCATCCAGTATAGCTGTGCTAGTATCTTCTTTCTTCTGGCTAAGAACATGATCTGTATGTTGCTTCAAGAATGCCTTGACTAAAATACATTTTGTCATGTGACAGGAACATGGTTGCGGGTGTTCAACTGTCTCAGGGTCCAGCATAGTCATTTGTAGATTGTACCTGTAAACATATTAAAAAAAAAAGTGAGTTAGTGTAGCAAATCACATGTAATATTGTGTGTTAAGGTAAAGAGTTGGAATACTAGGGATGGCTACTCTCGACAAAGAGGACCATAGATTTGTAGAGTGAACATGTTCCCTGAAAATATCACATTTGTTAGGTCTTCCAAGCTGTGGACAGTTGACAGTAAATTTTAAAATCAAGCAATCAATTAGCCTATCATAGTCCAGTGCTGGACATTATGCCTCTCCAATATTGGGAGGCTTTTGCCTACTGTTTCCACACCTCCAGATGGGCTGGTGAGTTTTATTTCAAGTTTTCCTTCTCTCACAGTGTTATCGTCTATTTTTCCATTAGTCGCCTCTTACGACACCCTTCGGATAAGATGGGGTGGTGATACATGTATTCTTTCTTTGTCACCACACAGATAATAGAAAGAAAGATATTATATTAAAACTAAACAATGGTGGGGGTGTAAGATGAGTTGGTAAAAGGTACAAAACAATACAAACGACTACAATATTACCTTCTCCCATTCATCGGGTCCTTGTTCATATCTAATTGAAAAGCTATTGGTTCCCCTACTTCAACTTCTTGCCCTTGTGGAAAAACTATGACAGTTTGCTGCCAGTGGGTAGGTGCACTGTTTGGGCTGGTGTTCAACACCACGCGACTGTCGCCTCTACCATCAGCTGCGCCAGGAAAAAGACATTCAAACCATATGCAGAGCCCTTGGTAGTTTCCATTTCTGCTTGCACCTAGAAACAGTAAGTATTTTGTTTTATTATTAAGCTGTGTGATCATCACAATTGGCTGCAATTGAGAGAATTAATTTGGTTTATATTATATTTATTTTTTATATACTACTTAGGTCGCAGACAAGCACACAACCCTCCTGTTGGTAAGAGGTTACTGTGACCTATGGGCGAGTGCAACACTACGGTAGTCACACTCGTGTTGTCGACCTTGTCAGAACAGAGAGATTCTAAGCCGTCAGCGCAGAAGATAAGTAGGTCAAAGGCTTGGTTTTCCCACTGACAGCATAAAATATCTTCAGTGAGGTCTGGCTTCCCTACTTACCGCGTCGGAAACACACCACGAGGTTATTAAGGTTAATAAACAGTATTGTATTCATTAGAAGGAGAACAATAAATATTGTGGAAAAGTACAAGTGTGTTATCAATAATGTTTTCATTAGAATGCTGCAAAAGACCTCAAAACTGTGGTAGGTAGCAAATGGAGACCTAGATAAATTATTCTCACCTACAACATGCTGTATACTAAATGTGTCTAAATCCTCAAAAAATGACTCCTTCAAGTCCAACCAGCAAAGTGTGACTTCAGGTCCTAATAAATCTTCAGGCTTGACAGTTAGGATTTCTGGCTTGTTTCCTTTGCTAGATCTAAGCTCTTTGGCAAAAGTTGTCATGTTAACACCATAGATATTATTCCATTTTTCGTGTAGTGATGGGACACTGTAAAGTGAATATTTATAAACTATTAAAACACATTGATGAAGGTATTTGCATGCAAGTTCTGAAGATTGACCTATTCGATTTAAACTATTTTTTTTTACCCAACTGCATGTGTGTATGTATGTAGTTTTAGATAGCAGTCAGTACCCTTAAATTTTCTTTAAGTTTAATATTGGCACAAGTACCTGCTGTCAAACTTGTTTCGATCTTTCAAACAGCAGTCAGTTTTTTTTAAATATTTTTTTACTTATCATTATCAATAAATAGAACATTAAACAACTGTACTGTTATTCGAAGCCTAATAATATTTGAGAGTGGCAACACTTGTTTCTACTATAGGGTCGTCTCTTTCTAGCCTATTGCTATCCTTTTCTGGCTTACCCCTCTTTCCACCAGGCAGGTCACGGCAGAGAGATTCTCCGCCGGACACCTCATTGGCGATTTTGTTTTCGTACTAAGCGGTCGTACTTAATAACAAGTATAATTTTTTCTAACGGATTCTCCGTTCGTATACTTTTGTTAAAAATTTTTGGAACCTACTTGTAGAATACATTTAAAAAAATTTTAAGCTTTTGTGCTTAAAAATGGAGAGTGATTCTTCATCTTCTAGTAGTTCTGGAAGTCGATCATCTCCGACACCGGCGCGCCTGCGGTCCTCTGTGGCCGTTGCTTCCACAGAGGCGGTGATCGAGCCTCCGCCGCGTTCCTCTGGACCTACACAAACGATGTCTCAACCGAGCATCGCCACAAGTAAGAAACGTAGGTCAGCATCCAAAGCTACAAAGGAAGCCAAACGTGCCCGACATGAGGGCCCGGAGCATTCCGAGTATTCCGACATGTTAAAAACGTTAGCTTCACAAGTTAATTTCATGCATAATTATTTATTTCAAGATTACCCTACACAAAGTTATCAATCGCAACATTGTAACGATAGCGACAGCGATGTTTCTTTAAATGTCAGTGGCGAGTTATATAATGGTGATGGATCTACCTCACAACAAAATTCTACAGAATTTTCTTTGCCCGTTAATGTCGTTTTAAAAGAGCCTGCAATGTTGAAATCAGATGAACATATTCTAAAACGTCTGAATGATATTCAGCATTTTGAATCTGCTTCATGGTCCGATGTTAGATACTCGGATGTTCAAAAAAGATATTGTTCTACCCCCGGCTTTACCGAACTCGAATGTAACGATGAATTAAAACAATATGATAGATTGCCTAACTTATCTCTCACTGAAAGAGGTTTTGCAAGTATTACGCAAGGTTTACTGAAGCAGCACGAAGCTGTAGAAACCGGTTTTATAAATTTTATTTCATGGCTTAGATCTTCCGATACGGTTGATAGGACTAGCATAGAGTCCAAAATTAACGAGATATTTGTGCAAGGTGACTTTCAAAAGATATCCAATGATCTATTACAAATGGCTTGTGGTCACCGCGCAGACCTGATTCAACAGCGCCGTGACGCTATTCTTAAGTCAGTTAAGGATAAATTTACGAAAGCCACACTTCGTAAAATACCACCGTCATGTGAGAACCTGTTTAAAGATGATAAGTTGAGTTCAATATTAGAGAAACATGGGGGTACAAGTAAAGTTTTTTGGTCAACGAAATCGGCGAGTTCCAAAGTTGTAGCTTCGCAAGCTGGTACTAGCCAAAATATTAATAAACTCAAGCAACCTGCGCAGGGTTTGCCATATACACAAAGTTACTCAGGTAACCGTAATTTACCAATGGTACCTGCGCAAGGTCCCCCTGGTTATCCATCATTTTCAACATTTCCTGCGCAAGGAATGTATCCGTTTTATAATCAAGGTTTCATACCTAGAATGCCCGCGCAGGGTATGACCTTTCGTCCACGAGCACCCAGGGCTCAGGATACAGCGTATAGAACCCAGCAAGCAGCTAATTCACGCAAGGGACAACCTAAAAAGAAATTTTGACTCGACTTTCAAAGCAGGGCGCCTTCATCATTTCTATCAGATGTGGGAATATCACAAAGCGCCTCCCGTAATCTTGAAGATAATTTCAGAAGGGTACCGCATACCCTTCATGGAAAGGCCTCTGCTTCATGTCCCGGGAACGGGAAAAGACATAAAAACTTCATGTTCACCCGAAATGAAGTTGCATATTCAAGAAATGATGAACATGGGCGTTCTCGAGAGGGCTCAAACCAAACCCAGCTTTCTTTCCAATCTTTTTTTGATACCAAAAGACGACGGTTCATACCGTCCGATTTTCAATTTAAAAAACCTAAATCAATTTGTCGCCGTGAGCAAATTCAAGTTGATAAATCACGCCACAATCTCTTTGTTTCTCCAATCGGGCGACTGGGTCGCAAAGATCGACCTTCAGAATGCTTATTTTCATTTGCCCGTAGCAGTCAGTCACAGGCCTTTTCTCCGACTGATGTGGAACAACGAATTGCTACAAATGACTTGCCTGCCCTTCGGCCTGGCGTCAGCTCCAAAAGTCTTCACCGTGCTAACCAACTGGGTTGCACAGAAGCTACGAGACCGAGGCATACGCACCTTGGTTTACCTGGACGACTTTTTACTGGCCAGCCAGGACAAACACACACTCTCGACTCAGGTGAGTACAGCTATACAGTTCCTAGAATCGTTAGGGTGGCAAATCAATTACCAAAAGTCTGTGTTAAATCCCCAAAAAGCTATTCCATATCTAGGGATAATATGGAATACGTGGCAAAATGTGAAAGAATTGCCGGTAAAGAAACAGCTTTCTGTAAAAGAAAAACTCCTTCAAATTTTGCGTCGAAAGCGATGCAACCTGAGGGAGTTGCAAGGTCTGATAGGATCCTTAAACTTTGCAAGCCTGGTAGTACCCTACGGCCGGCTTCATTTCCGCAAGTTACTAAGTCATTCTCATACACTACTAAACAAGAACCCACTGGAAGTGGTCTCACTGCCAAAAAGGACCATATCAGATCTAAAGTGGTGGCTCCAAAATTATTCAAACAATTCGATGTTACATACCCCTGCCGTAACTCATTATCTGTCGACCGATGCTTCCGGTTCGGGATGGGGAGCTCAGATAAACAGCGAGAGCCTGAGCGGGAATTGGAAATACAGCGAACAAGACCTTCATTCGAATCTGAAGGAAATGTTGGCAATTTTGAAAGTCTTTCAAAACCATTGTCACCTGCTCAAAGGGACAACAGTTTCCATACAATCGGACAACAGAACGGTTCTGTCGTATCTCCGCAGGGAGGGAGGCACTCGATCCAAGCATCTTATGAGGTTAACATACAAAGTCTTTCACATTCTACAGAAGTACAGCATATCGCTATCTCTCCACCACCTGCCAGGCAAATACAATGTCGAGGCAGATCGATTGTCGAGAGGAGTCCGTCACCCGGAGTGGCACTTACTTCCACCCTTGACGGAGAAAGTATTTCTGAAATGGGGAAAGCCGGTAATAGATCTCTTTGCATCAGATCGAGCTCATGTAGTACCGAACTATGTGTCCCTGAACTCGAAAGACCATCAAGCACAGTTCATCGACGCCTTCACAAGGCGTTGGCACTTCAGCCTAGCGTGGATCTTTCCACCGCCCTATCTGATTCCCAAAGTGTTAGCCCACCTAAACAACGCATCTGGGATCTATCTGTTAATAGTCCCAAAGTGGCAGAAAGCCTTTTGGCGCCCCGATCTCAAGAGGAGAGCCATTGCTCCTCCATATACAATCCACAATCTCGAGGAGGTTCTGATAGATACCTCGACGAACCGGAACCCCACGAGGGTTCACGAACTGACACTGGAGATTTGGAAATGTGGGGGTGGGATCAAGCTCTCATAGGTTGGTCTGTAAATCAACGAAATCTTTTATTTGCTAGTTGGCGGGATTCTACGAAAAAATGTTATATGTCTGCATGGAAGCGTTGGTGCTCGTGGGCTATTAATAATAACATTTCGATTCGTTCTCCGTCAGGTACAGATCTTGCGAGATATTTGTCAGATTTGTATCTTATAGAAAACTTATCATACAATTCAGTTGTGTTGCATAAATCAGTTGTTTCAACTTTATGTGATCCTAATAAAACCCATAGTCTGAGTTCACACCCTGTTGTGATACGTATTTTAAAGTCTATAGCGCTCAAGAAACCTAAAATATTGAAACCCCCCATCTGGGACGTTGAAGTAGTCACTCGTTGGCTAGTGGACAATTTCGTTTCAAATTTCACGTTTTATGAATGTGCACAAAGAACAGCCTGTATTCTCCTTTTGTGTTCGGGTCGCAGGGTGCATGATCTTACCCTACTCTCTATAGATCCAGATCATTTCACCTTGTCAAATGATCATATTACCTTCTGGCCCCTTTTTGGGTCCAAAACAGACAGTTCCGAATACCGGCAATCAGGCTGGCGTCTACTTAATAATCCTGAAAACACTGCGCTTAATCCCGTCTTTTGGATTAAGGCCTTGATTAAGTTGTCTAAAGAGAGACGAGATGTATGTAAAAGCAATCATCTTTTTTTGACAGTTCGTGGTGCTCCAAAAGCGGCCAGTCGCACCGTCATTGCAAACTGGATAAAGTCTCTCTTGAAGAGAGCCGGAGTGCAAGCATCGGCAGGCTCCACGCGACCAGCAGTGGCTTCCAAAGATTGGCTGCTGAATCTCCCTTTAGAAGACATACTCGCGAGGGGTAATTGGAGGTCACGTGACACATTTACCCGATTCTACAGAAGAGAAATAAAACCTGCGGATGTGGTATCGTCTAATAGAACAATGTCTAATTTATTCTTACCTTTATGATTATTTTTTATGTTTTTATACTTAATAATTACTAATAATAATTAATATGATTGCTTAATTATTATTTTTTTTTTTTTTAGGCCAAATATTGTAGATGGTACTTTTTAATTTGAACTAAATTTTATGATTGTGTATTATTTAAATCTAAGTAGGTACCTACCTATACTTACCTACTGATGTTAATAATCAGAGTAAATTATTATGGTAATATATGCTTAGGTAAGCTTACTAGTATTATTAATAAGTTCAAACCTAAGGTTGTTGTTTTCTTTACCCGAAATTTAGCCTATTGAACATATTACACTTATCTAGTGGAATTTGGTCAAACTAACATCATTGCATTAATCACATTGGCGTTTTGTTTTTCCACCAGGCGATAACAGACACATCTCAAATATTATTAGGCTTCGAATAACAGTACAGTTGTTTAATGACAGCGTTTTACCTAAAAATAAAACGCTTATTAAATAACTTACTTTATTCGAAGCCTAAAGTTTTTATATCCTGCCTGGTGTTACTAAATAATTTAGTACCTACTTAATAATATTATGACCCACAATGAGGTGTCCGGCGGAGAATCTCTCTGCCGTGACCTGCCTGGTGGAAAGAGGGGTAAGCCAGAAAAGGATAGCAATAGGCTAGAAAGAGACGACCCTATAGTAGAAACAAGTGTTGCCACTCTCAAATATTATTAGGCTTCGAATAAAGTAAGTTATTTAATAAGCGTTTTATTTTTAGGTAAAACGCTGTCATCATCTAAGTACAGCTTGTAATATGATATCTCGGATATGAATAAACATTAATACTTTTTTTAAAGAGAATGTTTGTAATCTTTTGTGCATTTTATATAAACAGTGAAATGATTAAGATCAAAAAACTCATCCTATAATTTTATAATGAAGCTATACAATGTTCACCCTGTGTATCATTATAGCATGAAACAAACAATCACAAATCAATACAAGGGAAGGTAAATATGTACTAGGTTTGTGTACTGCTTTCTGTTCGTATTTTCGAAAATCTTACCTACATGGGGCTATATAGACTGCAGCACTCTCAGGGAACATGTGACCATCATCTTTGAGGAACTTGTCTCTGGCCAGCAGCACAGATTCTAGCATACCTTCATGCAGGAGATAGAAGCCCATCCACTCAGACACTATCACATCTACCCTTGAGTAATTGGGTAGAATAACATCTTCTACTTTACTGTGAATTACCTGAAATACGAAATTGGAAATCTTGTAAAAAGAACACCACCCTGTATAAGTTAAAACAATTTTGACAGAAATTTAAAATAAGTTGTATAAGTTAAAACAATTTTGACAGAAATCCCTACTAATATTATAAATGCGAAAGTAACTGTCTGTCTGTCCTAAACCACTGAACCGATTTTGATGAAATTTGGTATAGGGGTAGATTAGACCTTGAGAAAAGACATAGGCTATGTTTGGTCGCGATAACCGACATCCACGCGGGCGGAGCCGCGGGCAAAAGCTAGTTCAAAATAAATTGTTTTTCGATAAGCATTTCATAAATACTACCCTATCCCACTTAATTATAAATGTGAGAATTTGTGAATATGCCTGGATGTTTGCTATTTAATCACACAAAGCTGAAGATCTGGCTGAAGTTTGTTTCTGTTTGTTTGTTATGATAGATTGTAGCCTGGTACAACACATAGGCTACTTTTCATCCTAAAACTAGATTACCATGGGTTGCTGGAACGGGATTAAAATACCATGTGACTGGAGCCACAGGCAGCATCTATAAATTTGTTTTTGTTACAAAATACATAACATAAACTCACGCCTATATCCCCGAAGGGGTAGGCAGAGGTGCTAGCACCCACATTTCGCCGTTTATGTTTAGGTCCCAATGTAATAGGTGGCGAGCCTATTGCCATTAACCGGGCACTTATAAACCTGCGATAAATACACACATAACTTCAAAAAGCGTCGAAAAGTCATTGGTGTGTGCCATGGTAAAACCTGGGATCGAACCCGAGACCTCGTCTCAGCAGTCCATTACCCATACCACTAGGCTACCGCGGTAATAGGGGATTTTCTATAATCAAAAAACAAAATGAAGTATTATTACCTCAATAACATCTTCAAAATTGTTGTCTTTGACTACTTGCTGAGCTAAAACAGCCATGTTACTGGCCTCAACTGAATAAACTTTTTTAGCTCCTGCTTGAGCACAGAATATCGATAGTATACCAGTCCCACTTCCCACATCCATGACCACTTTATCTTTAAAACATGATTGATTTGACAAGATTGCATTCTTATATGCTTGAGTTCTTGGTTCATCTTCCAACATCAGTTTGTGTACCTATAAAAACAGGATGAATGTGTTACATGCACGTAAAAATACTCCTCACGATATCTTTATTGACATAATATTTACTTCTAAATCTTCATAGCTTGAAAAATAGCTACTTTGCACTGTGTCCATATCCATGTTCGATGAATGAATAAAGTTGTATTTTTCAAAAAAAATACCTTAAATATTCTATCAAGACCGTGCCTACTTACAGCAAGCATGAAATATCTTTATAAATTTAAGTCAATAGAATACAAAACGAATCACATTCACAGAAACCTGCGACAGAGGTTATGTTTTCTGACAGCATTGACATTGATAATATTGACAACTTTACAAAAAATTGTTTTCTGCTTTTTCACAACTACCAACACTGAAACCAATAAATCGACTAAATTGTAAAGATAAGTACTTACATACTAAATACTAAGTATAGTAAGTACAGGCATTAGTTTGTTGATTCGTTCAATTTAATGTCAAATGCTTAAAATATACTCTGTGCTCTGCTCTGTGCAAGTTGGTGCAAGTTTACTTTGTAAGCAAAGCGTATGCGTTGTTTTATTTGCTTTGAATTCTCAAATTGATAATGCTTTTGGTTTGATAACATAAGTAGTTGCATTAATTATAATTGCGCTGTGGTAAAATGGCAAAAGAAGGCGACATGTCCCTTTTTAATGACGTGTTAGAACCATTTCGGCGTGTTATAAACACTGACCCGCCGAAAGACAAATTGTCGGCTGCTTCTAAATTGAATTTCTCCGATAGTAATCAATCACTGAAAGAAGGTAAATAATTTTAATATACATTTTAGTTTCAGCCGTACGGTATTAGTAATTGAAAGCCGCAGTATAATGTTTAATTATTTATTTTTCAGGTTTGTCTAACCTATTGTCAATGGGGAAGAGAAAGTCCAGTCTTGGAATGTCTGAGGCCTGTACGCCTGAAAAACGTCTGCGGACTGAATCTAACTCAACCCCGGCCTCTGTACCTCCCTCGCCGTGGGAAACTAAGAGATTAAAAATTGATTTAATAGCTGCTAAAGCTCAGGTTGGTTATTTACTATTGTATAACATATTTATCCTAGAATCGCTACACTATTCCTTTCTACATATTTAGCTAAAGTTCCTGCTAAATGAAAAAATAAAATTATTGGTAAAGTGTTGGGCTTACAGTTCTGAAGCTATTTTGAACTCCATGGAGTATACAACCTACATATTCTTAATTTAGGCAAATTTAAGTAACTCACCAACTTAAGCTGTGACTAGCATGCATTTCAGAACAACAAAAAAGCTGATAAATAACTCCTGTAATGTTTCAGATAACAAAATTAGAGTCTCGTATTAACCATCAACATACAATACGCAAAGAGATGCAGATACTCTTTGAAGAGGAGAGGACATCTCTTACAGAGCAACATAAGAGGGATGAGAGAGCTCTCTCTGATATGGAGGACAGACTACAAGTTGTCAGAAGAAGAGAACAAGAACTCAAAGATGAATATAATGAGGTAGGTATTCACTCTTTATTCAGTTTTAATTTTGAATCATATGTTAAAATAAATTAAACAAATGTGAATTTCTTACCACTAATGACCACAAATTTCCTAATTATATTGATTTTCGAACTTTTTTGGGGTTCATTTACAATTAACAGTCCTTCTAATAAAAACTTATGCAGGGTGTATAACAGTGTTTTAGCAAAATGTCTACTAATAAAAATATTTTTGACATAAGCATTGTATACACTCCTTATAACAGTGCGAGTCTACTATGAAAAGATTTTTTTTTTTTTATCTGGATCTTTTTTGGAGTTTTTGTCTAAGCCCCAAAAAAACTATGGGGTTGACGTGTCTGTCAACCCCATCGTATCCTACATGGTAGAGATTACATTTATAACTAAAAACAAGTGTCCCAAGCCCGGAGCAAGGTCTGAGCCTAACTCGAACCCTGGTCTTCGCCTGAGACACCTTCAAGACACTCTAAACCTCACTGTTGGGAACTATTGGCTGATGTCATCAAATGACATAGCCTTCTGGCCTTGTCTGAGGTTGGCTCGGACAGTACAGACCGAACCTTTTGGCTTTGAATTTTGACACCAGTTCCCACCAGTCAGGGTGATAGTCAATTGGCGTACCACTCACTGCTGCCAACTTGCAGACATGATCAGCTTCCTCATTCCCATACAGTCCAATATGTGCTGGAACCCATTGTACTTTACATTCTATGTGATTTTTGATTATTACCATTTATTTACAAAACAAAATAAATAAAATATTTGTGTTAAATATACTATTTTTATTTTGCCTCCTTTCATTTCAATGTACTATTTAAGTAAAACATTGTTTTTCCAGTAGCATTATTTCTAGCTTAATTTTCTTAATTTTCAATTCGTGTTCTTCTTTAGCCCACGCATGTGCTTCGCTCATATGCTGCATTTTTAAAATATGCTCTTCTGTAATGTTTTTGATGAGTACTTTATTTCTCTCTGTACACATATCTGATATTATTTTCTTTGAAATTCCTCTTTTATTTCTCCCTCTATTTTCTACTAAACTTTCGACATACTTTTCCTTCTCAGTTGTAGCTTCCTGGACAGGTTTTGAAACATTCATAACATCGTTATTTGTATTTGTCTGGTCTGAATGAATTATAAACATTTCCATGCTCTGACTCTCTTTCACAGCCTTATCTAGATTCATCTGGTCATCACTAATGATGTTAATATTTGACTTCCGACTCTCCTCCACCAGAATTCTGTCACTATCAAACTGATTGTTATCTTCTTTGAACTCCTGTGGTATCATTGTCATTATTTCTGACAAATTTTGGCCAGGACTAGGTGGCTTCATGCCTCCACCTGTTGACTTTAAGGCCTTATAATTAGAGCAACTTTTTTTTGCCTCCATCTTCATTGTCCTCCATTGCTGTTTAAGTTCACTTAAGCTTCTCTCTCTGTTACTCATTTCATTGAACCTTTGAGTCACTGTTTGCCAAGCATTGGTCTTCTTTTTATTTGTGTTAGTGTCTGTACACTTGTTTCCTATAATTGATATGAACTCTTTAAGGCACTCTTTTAACAGAGCTTTCTCCAGGTCATCCCAATTTAATGCTCGCTTCCTTTTCTTTATTTCTGTTTTTACCTCCATTTGTTTTCAAATAATAGGTTAATAAAATTGTGATTGGTGATTGGTGAAATGTGGGTATTAATTAACCTCTGCCTGGCCCTCTGGGGATAAAGGCGTGATTATATGTATATGTATTGTATCAAATTAATAGGTTAATACTTCAACTTCAACTTACGAGTGGCTTTTTGTGGAAGTCCACCACAATTCGCCCATGTCATGTGTCAGAAAGACAAACTGTCAAATGATATTACACGAAAAAACGGTACGTTAAGATCATAAAATGATATTTTTGACGCTTTGTTTGACAGAGTATAGACGTTCAGAAGCGTGTTCAGAAGTTACCACAGAAATTAAATTGTATGAATAAAGATGAACACTTATTTAGAAGAAAATACTAAATAAACTTAACAATTATCTAAAATATAATTTATTGTGATCAAAAATAAATTTGGATATATTAATATACATATTTTTAGTTTCAAATGGCATTAATATCAGTTTTTACTTTAAACAAATTGTTATAAATTACAGTTTCTGATCGAATATTTCAAATAATTGCCAACCTAAGGAAAAACCTTGGAAAAACCATGTTTATGTACTGAGTAACTATTCAGTCCTTCAACAATTAGTCAAGCAGTCGTGTAGCAGCTGTGTAATCACTGCTTAATCACTGTTTTACTATGCAAATGTTGAACAGCATTTTAATGTATTTTTATTAGTAAGACTGCAAGAAGTTAAAATGTTTCTATGGATCTTTTTATTCGGAAATTTTTGGTGGCCCGCGCAAGTCACTGCAAACGGAGGAAAAAAAATAAAGCTTGTAAAAAAGCAATTGCATTAGTCACGCGTTTGTAAAAAAGCAATTGCTACTGCTATACTATATTGTTTTCACTCTTATCGAGTATTTATCAAAATTATATCTCTTCATATCATTGCTAAGAAGTTTATAATAAAGTTTATTTAATTTTTATGTTTTTGTTTGTATTGATATTTTGATATTATAGTACACTTAATAGTGTACTAGGGTACTTTGTCATTATAGTACGTGTAAAAATGTACTAAAACAGGAGCTGTCACTGGCGTGGAACGGATCCAGTGGCTGGGTCTGAGGTGGCTCTGTACAAAACCGAGGCCATGTTCTTTCATAGGCCTCGGTGTGCACCACCGGCGGGATCCTGTGTGATCCTGATCCTCATAGTGGGAGAGACTCTCATCGGCATCAGGCCTCAGATGACATATCTGGGGCTCCTGTTCGACGGCCCAGATATCGAGGAGCGTCTCCGAAGTCTGACTCCCAAATTAAAAGGCATAGTGGCGTAGCTGCTTCGCAACACGAGGGACCCAAAGCAGAGCAAGAGGCAGATGGTTGCGGGAATCGTGCACTCCATTGCCCTATACGGGTGTCTCGTATGGGTGGATGCCCTGAAGTCTAAGCACGTGCACCTACTGCGTGCTCCGCAGCCTACGATGGCCATCAGCCATCACGATATCCTTTGACGCGGCGAGTATTCTTGCCGGATCTCGGAGAGCGAGGCTATGGACAAGCATGGCTAGTCACTGGCATTTAGTCTTGACATCGCCAAAAGTTTCCATAGAGTCGGGCACAAATCGCTTTTTTTCAAGCTTTGGTTGGCCCTCAGACTGTGCGACTGGGCTAGCTTCCTGCAGGAGCAACATATTCGCGCCCTTTGTGATGGACGAACTTCGTAGTTCTTGCAGGTAAATGCTGGCGTGCCGCTCCGTCTTATCACTCTCGCTCTTTCTTCTGCATATCAGCAATATGCTGTCTACCGGCAGCATTCATTGTTATACAGACGATAGCACCTTACACGGGAGTTATCACGGACATAATATTGCGGCCAAGCAGTCTGATATCGCGGAAAAAAACAGTTTCTTGTCACTGAGCTTGATCGGATCCAGAATTATATTTCCCAATAGGGCCTTGAGAACCTGGTCGAGTTCAATGCCAAGCAGACGCAGACATGTGCATTTACAGCAAAGGCATCTTCCATCCTTCCCTTTCCCACGCCACTGCAACTGCGGGACAATCTCAGTATTCTCGGTATGGATGTTCGCTAAACAACAAAAATTACATTAGGAGTATCATCAAAACAGCTTCGCGTAAACTCGGAATCCTGAACAAAGTGAGACGTTTTTTCACGTCGGAGCAGCGGTGTTTTCTGTACAAGACACCAATTTTCTCCTGCGTGGAATACTGCTCGCATCTCTGGGATGGCTTCACAAAGTACTTACTTGATACTCTCGGCAGGTTGTAGCGACGTGCGGTCCGCATTATTGGGAATCCTGCGTTCACCAACACTCTCGAGCCTCTGCAGATGCGTAGAGATGTTGCATTCTTGGCAGTATTTTACCGTCTCTACCATGGTGAATGTTCTAAAGAGCTTTTCCAATTAGTCCCACTCTATCCTTTCCTACACAGGACAACGCGTGCCGGACTTAAAAATGTCACCCGCATACGGTGCAAAATATTCGGCGAGTTTCCTTCCTCTGCCGCACCATTAACTCCTGGAATCCCTTACCAGTAAACGTGTTTCCCTCTTTTTACAATCCAAGTCCTTTAAACGAGGCCAATTTCATCTCGGGCAACCTTGGGGTATTCGTGGGGATTTGTACGTGAAAATAAGATGTACTGGCCCACCAACAATTTCCGAATCGTAAGTTTGGCCCGACGCGACGGCTAAAAAGGTTAGGCGGCCTTGGTCTACGCTATATCACATAATATAATTTCTATGAGTGCCCCACAGCTATTGCTGATGTGCCACTATGCTCTGATATTTTCAGTTCAGTCAATTACTCACCAAGTGCTCTCTGCATGTACCTACTCTTATTTAGTTTTGCTAAAATTCCCATTCATAGGAAACCAATCAATTATGTAGTGTGTGAAAATCCTTGCACATTCTCAACAGAATAAGTACTTACCTACTACTATGTTTTGTTACACAGGCCCTAAAAGAACATAAGCAAAATAAAGCAAATTGGGACAAGGAAAAGGGGGAACTGCTTAAACAAATAGCTGAATTGAAGGACAAGTTACTTGAATCCAACGTGAGCAGCAAAGATCAGCTGTCTGAGATGAAGAAAGACATGGATGAGTTATTACAGGTAATCGTAAAATTTTATTAGATGAGATGCAGTGGAGAGGAGCCCCTGTAACCCGGTTCCTACTGGCTTCATATTGCATCATATATTATTATTATGGTACATGACAAACTAGATAAGTTTTTTCCAATGTCAATGTCAAATTTCCCTGTTCAAAATTTTCACCCTTTTCCTTTGATGGGATATCAAAGGTGAAGGTTGAATACACCATCTTAATGTCTCAGTGATAAAATGATTGCTGAAAAGTAACTGAATCATCACGAAATATTATACATCTTCTAATATATAAAATTCTTCTGTCACGGGGTGCGTAATCGAACTCCTCCGAAACGGCTTGACCGATTTTGATGAAATTTTTTGTGCTTATCCGGTATCTATGAGAATCGGCCAACATCTATTTTTCATCCCCCTAAGTGATAAGGGTGCAGCGGGAACGGGATTTGAATACCACGCGGGCCGAAAATATGGCGGTACGAAGTTCGCCGGGGCAGCTAGTAATATATAATATTTCATGATGATTCAGTTGTATTATTGTATTGTATTGTATTATTTACATAATTATTTACTTTTTCTATAATTATAGTTCAAAATGGAAAATCTCATGAAATAAATTGTACAGAAATTTGAAGCCCCATTTAGCTAGCATACGATTAATACAGAAAAAATAGATAATGGGAATTCACTCATTTGACCATTAAGCGCGATTTTTATATAAAAAAGTAATCCAATTTACAACTCAAAGAAACTAGGAAAAATTGTGTCAATTTATTTTATTTCTATAATTTCCTTCTTTATTAGCTCTTGTGATCTCCCCTATCAACATCTCTTATTTATTTCTAGGCTTTAGAAGGTGCTCAATCGGAAGTAGAAATATTAAAAAAGGAAGTGACGAAGCAGACCAGTAGGGCAGAGCAGTGTATAACCTTGAAGACTCAACTTGAGAAGCAGACATTTGAACTGCAGCAAGTTACCAACAAGCTGAAGGAGCTGGAGTATGAGAGAGACTCTTATAAAGACTGGCAGCAACAAGCTAAGGTATAACATCTGTCACTTTGTTTTTGGCTCATGTGAAAATGTTTAAAAAAGAGTGAAATAGAAAAAAAAACCTGTTTATTCTTTTTTTTAAATTACAGGGTAATGCTTTTTAAGAAGTACAGGGCATATACCAGGATCATAGCAAGTGGAAAGATGTTGTGTTTGTCTGTAAAGTATAGATTAGGGCTAGCTAGTTATGGAACTAGTTCCATAGTATCAAAAGCACTAGAGAAAATCCATTCAACTGAAGTGGATTCACACTTTTTACACAATGAAGTTCACTGAGTGAAATATGATAATACAGCTTTGTATTATTTCACCTGGTTAAAATAATACAGTTGGTGAAATCTGCTCAACTATCCTAATGATTATGCAAGAATGCATGGTGATGGGATGAGGACTTAAGATATAAATTTAAAATCTCCTAAAGGGAAGCATGTGCCCACTAAATAAGAACTCAAATTAACTGAACAACTAACTATTTCACTTACACTTCTCTATGAATAAAATTTTGTAATTGCTTTCAATGATCATACTCATTTCAGAATAACTTCTTTCTTCTTTTTTTTTGTATTTGAAAATGGAATTTAATTTCACAGACAGCACAAAAGCGGTTATCCAACATGGCTGATTTGGAGAAAGAGGTGGGAAGGCTCCGTACTACGGAGCGGACTCTACGAGATGCAGTGTGCAACAAGCTACTGTTAGAAGAGCAGGTGCATCAGCTACAGTCCAGGGTCGACTCCTTACAGCCTATTCAACAGGAACTACATGAGGCAAAGGTAACATACTTACATTCAATGTTGAGTACATCCATACTAATATTATAAATGCGAAAGTAACTCTGTCTGTCTGTCTGTCACGCTTTCACACCCAAACCACTGTATCCATTTTGATGAAAATTAGTACAGAGATAGATTAGACCTTGGTAAAGGATATAGGCTATGTTTGGTCGCGATAACCGACATCCACGCGGGCGGAGCCGCGAGAAAAAGTTAGTAGGTAATAATTATGTTGTAGAATATGTTTTATTAAATTGCCTTAGAATCAATGATGTCGTCCGATTCTACCCAATACTGGCTTAATATCTTAGTTATTGCTAAAAAAATATGCATTGCAAAATAAAATATTGACAACGAAACTGAAATAATGACTTTATTTTAGTTCCTAAAGTCCTACTTTAGGAACTAAAATAAAGTCATTATTTCAGTTTCAAAATATGAACAATCATATTGAGTCCCAATTTATAACTTTTTATTAGATTCTTTATTAAATTTCAAATTACTTTTGTTATGAACTATATACGCGTTAACGCAATGCAGACCGAGATAAATGCGATATTCAATTGAGCTCTATGTATTTTGCACTACGAAACAAAGGTGTTTTGTACATTTGTAATGATTTTGTATGGACCGTTTTCAGACAATTCGAGAAATTTAATTTTCAAAATCAAATATCCTTAAAACTATTTGTTGTAATAAAATTTCACTTTAACAGTTCATTATATTGTTGTACACTGGTCATTTTTCGAGACTAAAAAAAAGCTGTATCAATTTTTTAATTATTTTGTGATCGGTAAGCATTATAACTCGGTGTGCAGGTGAAGATCGCGTCGCTGGAGACGTCTCTGGACAAGTATGCGAGCGTGTCTCGCGCGGCCGGCGTGGAAGGCGCACAAGCGCTCGCTTCCGCGCTCGACTCGGCGCTCAACACGCAACTGTCGGCCACGGCTGCCACCTCACACGCGCATTCTCAGCTAGCGCACCTCACTGAGGTAACATGCCGTTTTCTATTTATTTTTTTCAGAGTTTTAATCAGTACCTACATATATTTCTCATAAAAAAGGGTATGAAAAGTAGAGTATGACTCAAGAGCAAATTAGCCAAATTCTCTCAGGTGATCTACTTTGAAGCCCTCGCTGCGCTCAGGATTTCACATTAGAATCCTTCTCTCGTGGTTCAATAACTTTGAACCCTCGCCGTAAAAATAGGCTCAGTAGCTCAGTTCAGATGCAAAGGACTGGCTGCGGGTTCCAAATCTTCTGAGCATTAACTTTTTCCAATATGAGTCGATTTAAATAGTTAGCATATTATTTGCTCAAAAATGTCCATTGAATTAATTATGTATGTAACAAACAAAAAACGCCATTAATATTATATTATTTTTAAGTATGTATGTATGTATTTAGAAAGTTCTTAATTAGAATTAGAAAAATATATCTCTTTTCAGGATGTAGCAACACTGAAGTATGAGCGTGACAAGGCAACTGGCAAGCTGAATGACCTGATGACTGTCCGTAAGAATCAAGAGAGCCTTATACACAGGCTACAGAAACGGCTGCAGCTAGTCACTCGAGAGAGAGATAGCTATAGGTGAGAAAATAATCTTGATAACTAATTGCCCCTATCCAACACTCATCATTGGTTTTATGGTGATCCCGGTCGCATCCAAACTTTTCACCTCGGACTCTGAACACACTATCCAAGACATTACTGAGTAATTTTGATAACACGATTTCGCAGCATGACCAACTTACAAGAATAACCTAAAATAAAATTAATTATTAAAAAATAAAAAAACCCGACTGCTGTCTAAAAGATTGAAACAAGCTTGATAGCAGGTGGTACCCATTTGCCAATCATAAACCGAAAGAAATTTAATGGGTACCGCCTGCTATCAAGCTTGTTTCAATCTTTTAGAAAGCAGTCGGGTTTTTTTATTTTTTAATAATTAATTTTATTTTAACCTTTTTAGTTAGGATATGACATCTATATATTTTTGTAATCTCCTTTTAATTCTCTTCATTTTGATACCCTACTCGATAAATTTGAATGAAAAAAAAATTTTAGCATCAAAAATCTACCGTATAGTTTTTGTTGGAATTTTATGTACCCTATGACACTCGGGAGATGAATACCTTTCATTTGAGACCCTATTCATCAAAATCCGTCCAGGCGTTAGGCCTGTAGAGGGGAACAAAGAAAACTACATACACACATAGACACATACATACATACATACGCGCGAAACACATTACCCTCTCGCTGGCGCAGTCGGGTAAAAAAACGTCATTTTCTAAAGTTTACGCGAATGTCATTGAAATAAAACCACTTTGTTATTATTTACTTTTAGTCCGATGTTTCGCCCACTTTTCAGCAGCCATGTTCACTCCGGAAACATGACTGCTGAAAAGTGGCCGAAACGTTAAAAAGTGGTTTTAAAAAAATGTTTATTAACTTCGCAGCGAAAGAGTAGAAGTTTTGCTCATATTTTTAATATTTAACACAGGTTAGCTTGTCGCTTTCTATGACACACTAGCACCCTAGAGAAGTGGTAATCCGTTGGATGACGTATTGTAGAATAGAATGACGAATATATGGTATTTGACGCTTATGACAGTCATAGGCAATTCGTTAACCGGCGTATTCAATCAATCAATTAGCCTACTGCAGTCCACTGCTGGACATAGGCCTCTTAGGACCGGCGTATAAGATAAGATAAGATAACTTTATTTCTTTAAGAAGTGACAAAAAAATTATTATTGTAGAATAAAATTACGAATGTATGGAATTTGACAGTCGTCAACTTATGCTTTAATCTACAATACGCCGGCAACACTTGCCACTTCTAGGAGGGGCTGGAAAATGCCATGGTGACCAATGTGACCATACACTTATGCAAGTAATAACGTTATACGTTTGTATTGTTCAGACAACAGCTAGATTGCTACGAGAAGGAGTTGACAGTGACATTGAGCGGTGAAGCGGGAGCCGGCAACGCTACTCTGTTGGCCGCGAGAGTGGAGCAACTGGAGAAATCGCTGCAGGGGTACCGCGACCTGCTCGCGACGCACGATAGTACTGCACACGCTAAGTGTGAGTATAATACCCTCCGCTCTTCGACTATAATATAGTCCAAGAGTCTGAAGAGTTTGTATAGAAACTTTGTAGACACAGTATTGACACTATAACGCGGGGTAAATAATATCTACTTCTTTGGTACAAGTTTTTAATTGACACAACGCGTAATTCATTGCAACTTCACAATGGGTCCTTTTATCTGCATCGGAGTTTAACAAGTAATGGCTACGCTATATCTGCTGCATGCATCTGTCGTCTTATACGGTCAGCTTCGTAATCATACCTTTTCATTCCCACACCTCGGAAAGAGTATTTGCTCTTTGATATCTGATTGCAAAAGTCGTTTTTATCCTCTAGAGAGGGTAAAGTAAATTTGAATTTAGAACATCGTGTGGACTATGTTTGTGAATTCAAAACATCATTAAACCTATTTACTTCTACCTCTATGGTGCCGAATTTATTATACAACTTTTTTTTTACTTTATGAAAACCTCAAGCAACTTTGCAGTCTTGTATAACAATAGTAGATTACCCAACAAGTGAAAAAAAGATGAATTCTTTTCGAGGCACCAAGATGTATCCCGAGAGGAGCGAAGGTTACTGCGGTAGAATCCCGAGCGTAGCGAGGGATTCTAGATAGAAACCTGAGCGGATCGAGGGATGCAAGAGCCGAGATGATTCATTCTTTTTTCACGTGTTAGTTACGCTACTTTTCATCATTGACATCGAGAAAACAATTGTACATAAAAGAAGCAGCAAATTATCAGTAATAGCTACCGCTTTAGCGCGAAAGGACTCCGGAGTCTTTTCGCGTTCGAGAATTTCATTTTCATCACTGGATGAACTCATTTTAAGATTAAGAGACAAACAGAAACTTTTACAAGGAAAATTGCACAGAAAAATGGCGGTATTTTTTTTCTTAATTTAAACTGAGCCACATTCCATCCAGCCAGTGATTACATTTAGGTGGCTTTTAGTACGTTTTTATAGTGGGAGTGTGCAACATCTTTGCATGTTTTACTACAATCCGTACATTCGCCAATGTTCCAAATTCAAATTTTTTCATTCACTCGGTGAAATAAAGAGCGTTTTATTCACTGTTTTTGATGAATCACGGGCCCTTTTACAAGTGTCAATGGTGAAAATAACTATTACTCTATTGTTTGTGTCGCAGTGGTGGAGAGTCTCCGTGCAGAGAGTAGTAAGTGGCGAGAAGAGGCGGAGGCACAAAGGCGTGACGTGGCCAAGCTGCGCGCGCAAAGGGACGCTCTCACCGCACATCTCGAGAGGATCGGCAGCCAGACGCAGACCAAGGTCAGTTCGATAGTGACTTCGATACGAGACGCAAAATGTTGATAAATGAGTCAGTGAGATAGTTAGAGAGAGAGAGAGGGGAAGAGAGAGATAGAGAGAGAGAGAGAGAGAGAGAAAGAGAGGGAGCGAGAGAGGGGGGGGAGAGAGAGATAGAGTTAGAGAGAGATAGAGTTAGAGATAGAGATAGAGATAGAGATAGAGATAGAGATAGAGATAGAGATAGAGATAGAGATAGAGATAGAGATAGAGATAGAGATAGAGATAGAGATTGTGGTCAAACGCGAGCGTACCAACCAACCAATAGGAAATATTGAATTTTGTCATTTGTATGGGCATAGCGCACATTATTTCCAACTGCGCTAGCGAGGGTAATATCTTACGCGCGTATATATTATGTTCTATGCCCCAACTATCTATATCCCTTCTAAGGCATAACTGCTGATTGAATTTCGATGATAATGATGAACCAATTGATAGGTATTTGTCTTCTGAGTGATATGGTACATACAATGTGAAAATGTAAAGAACTATAATGATGATTACGAACTTTAACCACCGTAGAAAACATCATGTAGGCAAAAAATATTGTCACTCAAACTGGATGGAGTAGGCGCGAGTACTACTTTGGTGCATTTTAGTTCCCAGGAAGGAACAGTTTTCTTTACTTACATTACATACATGTTTCATTATTGCTTTTAGGTGCTACATTTGGCTGACAACCCCGCCGCTGCGGCGCACAAGCAAATGCAACAAGACCTAGTGTCGGCTCAAGAAGAGGTGAGAACATTCTATGTTTTTAAATTCTAAATAGCTTTTCCAACGTAACAAATAAATCTTTTGACAAGTGTTGAAACGTTAAATGATGAAGTGTTAGTGTTATCTGTTGTAAAGTCCCTATACACGAAAAAGTAACTCCCTTTTTGTGGGTTCCACAAGTTTTCAGAATACAATCTCAGGATTCATTTTAGAATTTTGAGACGAAATTTTCTACTACAATATCGTTATTCTTGCTGCGCCAGAAGTACGCCATTCTTGGAAAACCATTGTCTTTAGTTTCCTTGTTACTATGTCTGCTGAAAGCAACCAAATCAGTGTAAATAATAAAATAACACTAAATAAATCGCAAGAATCAGCTCCTCCCACTCAACAATCAATCTCTTCCTATCATATTACCTTATTAGATATTATTGTATTGAACAGATTAAGAGGCTGCGAGCAGAGCTGGATAAGAGCACATCCTCTGGACTGAGAAACAGCTTGAGCTCAGAAGAAACACAGAAGCTTATGGCGCAGCTTGAAAGTAGCCGCATCAAACTTAGAAGGTTTGTGAGAAATGAAAACATTTTTTCCATTAAAATTCTTTTAAAAAGAGTGATGGTATGCATTTGCGCTTATGTTTGCGTACAATCAAGGAGTTCGACTTCAGGATGGGTTTTTAGAAAATTCTTTCAGGCAGCATGAAAGCTTAGACCCCGTAGACAAGTGGCAATTCGTTGGATGAATGTACACGGTAGTAGATGCAGACTCAATGAGTGCTGGTTTATAACATGAGTGTCAGTAGTCTCATTGCCATGGCTACTCAAGACCGTGCAAAGTGGAGAAGCAAAAGCTAGCAAGCGGAGGTCCACTTGCCAGCTTTTGCTTCTGCTTCTTCTTGCTTTTGCTTCTCCCCGGTCGCATTTGCTCTCTCGTCTCTTCTCTCTCGATCTCGAATGCGACCGGGGCTAACGCTAACCTGATGATGATGACGGCGGGTGTTAGTTTAAAAAGCTTAAGAGTGATAGACTACTGTAGAATGAATTCCATGTATGAAGTCCATAACAGCTAGTTTCGCCGTATTCTGTAGTGAATCTGTCTTATTGCAGGGTGAAAAATACTGTATAAACTACTTCAGAACGAGAATATTTATGCGTCGTATCAATACACTTTCAATAGCCAGTTATTCGGTAACAAACATTGATGTATCCAAGTCGGACTTATAGAATTGGTAGAATACAGTGTAGTAATCGATTAAATTCACTTACCGTAAATAGATTTTGCTTTGATGATTTGATTTTGATAATAGACTAGACTCATGTATTCGTTCATGTTAAGAAATTTTAATGTACTAACATCAGTGTGGCAGCGGTAGCGGCAGTGAAAGTTGTGTATGAAATACCAGGTTCGATTCCCGAGTCGGACCTATTATACTACCTGTTAGGAAACTCTGCAGCAGCGCAAGTCTGAAAATTAACACATTCTTCTACTTATTATATTTCGTGAGATCGAAACTTGATGCTGAAATGTGGTTGTAAACACACCTCTGCCTAACCTTCTGAGTGGTGCTAAGAGTGATTAAAAAGTGAAGAGTAGATTACATTTTATTTAACACACATTCTAAAATAAATAAAGTAACATTATAATTTATGAATAATAAAACGGAATCACGAAATTTGAATAAGCTGTGATTTCGTATTATTTGGTCAAACGATAGTACGTCATATTAACTCAACCATACTTTTTTATTATTTCAATTACAATAATTAGGAGAAGTATGTACCTTTACTATAAGATCTTAAAAAATATTCATGCTTCCGTTTCAGAATGAAAGAAGAATTCACGACCGCGTCACAAGAATACAGAGATGTAGTTTACATGCTGTTAGGTTATAAAATTGATAGGACTGGACATAATAATTACAAGTAAGTTGAACTTTGTTATATTTCAATATCTGTATCTTTTTGAAAATAGGGAAATTGATCGTAAAGGTGCTTCTAAACGGGCGATGTTTTACTGCAATTAGTGGCTGCAACACTGTGGCCCGGCAACATTGCAACTATTGCAAGCAATACCGGCCAGTATTGCAGTAATTTCCCGGCCATATAGCCAAACATGTTTTGTGTTGCCATATATGGCCGATGTTGCCGCGATGGGTTGCCGGACGATCGCTAGGCGGTCGATTTTACTGCAATATTGCTCGGCCAGTTCTATTGTTGTTTCAGTCGCTCTCTTTGTTATAGAACAGTCTATCCTTTTCTACGCGAATTGGTAAATAATTTACTATCAAGGCTTATTTCTAGACTTAAATTATCTAAAGTTTCACGCCTATTTAAGTAAGGTCGAATCCACAATCTCTTCTTTTTCTGTTTATTTTTTAATAAAACAATATAAGCTGCTGCAACAAGTGTGATTTCGTCAGCCATTGTTGCCGGTTTGTGTAGCCCGTTTATGAATCTGCATCAAGAGCCATACTATTGCAGACATATTTGCAACACATATTTGCAATGAAATATTTTTGAGATTGCCGGGCAATCAGTTGCCAATAGTGCAGCCACATATTGCAGAAAAACATGGCCCGTTTAGAAGGGCACTAATATCGTGACTGAATTTTGAATAGATTGTTATTGTAAGAATTCACCCTCTGAAGTGATTTTGTAGAACAATCCGAACGAAACATCTTCATCTTCCGCATCACTATCATAGCGCAATAGAGCCTTTGTATACATTGTAGGAGGTATTTAATCTTAACCGAATGGAAATGTTTTTCGAATATCTTAATATGTTATTTTTTTACAGATTATCAAGCATGTACGCCGAGTCACCGGACGACTATTTATCCTTCACGCTAATCGATGACGGCATCGAGATGGTCCACACGGAGTACTCGACCACACTGGGCGAGTTAGTCGATTTGCACCTACACGAGCATCGATCCATACCGATGTTCCTAAGCGGACTCACTCAGGAACTTTTCAATAGAACCACTATGCAACAAGAAATTAACTAAAATTGTTATGCAAGTACCGTACCTATAATATTTTTTTAATCTCTGGATATAGAAGAGACATTTCTCATGGTATGTCATGAATATCATCTCAGTGGGTGTGATCTAAGCGACAATTCTCGTACTAAAAATCTGTTTAAAAATTCAACCTCTGTGTAATCTCAAAAAACGGTATTCTCTATGAACTCTCGCGTTCCTTATATACAATAAATTTTCTGCTCAGTTGGATAGACACTGGATAGTTTTCTTACACAATATAGGGACACTGTGAGTGTGGTATGTGACAGTACATGGCGAAGGGAGAATATCAGAAAAATCGAGAATGTGCGGGTAGATGAAGAACCTACTACCTCATGGACTCGAAGACGGTATGCGTGTACCTTTGAGCCAGTCAACGAGTGACCACGGCCAGTGTAACCTGCCCCTCTAGACAAGTGGCAATTCGTTGCTCGGCGTATGATGGAATAGAATGCCAAATGTATGGGATTTGACGTATATGACAGGCGTCAACGAATGTCAAAAACGCCACTTGTCTAGGGGGGCTGGTCGAAACGTCAGGCAAATCAAAGGTACACCTCGGGAGTTCGGGACACCGGACACATATCTTGGACCTAATTCGCGAGAGAGACGCGCGCGGATTGTTTCGTAATAAATCTATGCTTGGTGAATTTGAGCTCTTCCACAACATTAGCACCCCGTGCTGTCCTCAAAACGTACACAATAAACGTGTACTAAACGAATTTTAGGTCCAAAATATAATGTCCCGTGCAATATGTATGTGCCTATACCATTATCGTGTTAATTCCCGGGAACATTGTGTAACGGTATTCTCGTAACACAATTTTCATATCGAACATTTACGTCGAGATCGTTTCAAATTCATATTCAAATTCGAGATCGATTTTGCCATTTGGGAGATTCAGATTAGATCCTTTCGGCCGCCATGGTAACCGAGGTTTGGTAATCAGTTACCTATGAAGAAATTTTGCTCTTTCCTGGTAATCCTGTTACAAATGAAGATTTTTCCGCCTGCTTTCGTAATTTTTTCGTAACCAGTTACCAAAGAAAAATTTGTCCTCTTCCCCTGTAACCAATTACCAAAGAAGAAATTGCCCTCTTCCCTCGTAACCACGAAGAAATTATTATTTGCAAGTGGCAAACCATTTTTCTCATAGACAGAGAGAAGTGATCCTATAAGAGTATTTTTTTACGTTTTGAGGTACGGAACCTTAAAAAAACAACTATTTTTTTTAAATTTAAATTTATTATAAAATAAACCAATTTTAAAAACAGGCAGGCACTAAAAATAATTAATTCCCTTAAACTTAAAATAATAACCTGTCCACTATTAATAAAACTGAAGATCAACTTCTTATATGACATTTATGTTTAGCTAATTATGCTTTAGGTCTCTAAATAAATGTAAAGGGGCAAATAATTTCTAAGCAGTGTCCTGTTGAAATTTTATCTGCCTTAAGTTCATTAATAGTTGCATTAATTTATTCGTCAATCTCTGCATAATTTTTATTTCTCCTGTTACTTTTGAATCTTTTGTTAATATAACATAATTTTGTTTCCATTTCCAATGTTTCCAATATCAGGCCCAAATTCGGGTTTTTTGTCCCAATGAATCTATTTAATTTATTATGCCACCCTTCGAGGTGATTTGTAGTTCTTATGCTTTCTTTTTCACAACCACATTTTTTTGCAAAAACAGAAGCCCCTTTATTGTACCATGTTTTATTAAAATATCTATTAAACTGTTCAATATCTTGACCTTTTGGACTTTTCTTCATCACATATTCATATCCTATTTCTATATTTTCTTCAGGCAAACGAGCTAATCCGACGCACCGTGCAACATGCCTCTGCTTTACTTTAGTTTTTATTTTCTTAGCTTTGCGGAATAGACATTGGTTAAAATGATAGTAGCAACCTTTTGTGATAATTTTCGGAAACACTTCTTTAACCGCTTTTATTGCGGCGGTTTCATAATCTAATGTGATTTTTTCAGGTTTAAAATGTTCACCAACTGTAGCAAATATTAATCGGTATAAAATTATATTATGTCTCCATTTTCTTATCAGGAAGTAGAGCGAATATTAGTGGATCAACTCTGCCGGTCTCTTCATTAAATCCATGTATAGTATAGAGTTGTTTAAAGCTGGATGGGCATGATCGAAAAGTTCCATCTGCTAAGACATGATTATAATTTGCCCAAATTATTTCTGACTTCTTCGTTGCAAAATACAAGGATCCGTGTTTTATCATCATTCGGATTCTGGTAATCTGCGAGGAGAAAGTTATTGAATTTTTTTGGTACAACCACTTTACAGCATTCAGAGGGATGATAGCGCAATTTAGGGGCACCAATTACCTTATTGTGTTCATTGTACAGACCGGTTTTTATGTTTTTGAAGCTTGGTACTTTGTGTAGTAACGTGACCCCTTCATCTTTCATTTCACAAACCATTCTGTTGTATTGTTTTTCAATAGGCTCGAAGTTGCAACTCGTTTTTTGTTTCAGTTTATTCAATCTTTCCCGAAAAATATTTTCACCCACGTCTTCGCAGCAATAATTATGATGTTCCGCTTCTTTTACTATTTCATTCTTAATGCTTAGCTTTAAACTTCCTTTACAATCGATTTTGCTGCATATGATAGCCAAAAAGAGCTTCCATCACGGTATATCCTCCTCCTATGAAATCGTCGGCCATTATACAACAACAACACGCCACCTCTACGTGATGAGATGAACTTAACTGGATGTGGGCTCATTATAGAAATACGACGATTTTGAACAACTACCTATTTTATTATTTTAAAATTATTTTTTAATTATTTAATTTAATTATTTTCACACAATCAAAAGAAATTTAAACGCAAATGAAATCAGAATATATTAAATGTCAGTATCAATTCAATGACAAGTGGTAATATTCATAAAAAGAAAGACTATCTATGGAGTACTAATTGTCATTCAGTAAAGAGAATTTAATCTGATTTACTGCTAGTGGAGTACCACTTCAAAAAAGAACAAGTTTCATTATGTTAAAAAGTCTTCGTTTGTAACGGGATTACCAGGAAAAAGCAAAAATTCTTCATAGGTAACTGATCTGCTAGTGGAGTACCACTTCAAAAAAGAACAAGTTTCATTATGTTAAATTCTTTGTTTGTAACAGGATTACCAGGAAAGACCAAAATTTCTTCATAGGTAACTGATTACCAAACCTCGATTACCATGGCGGCCGAAAGGGATTAGATCGAGACTGAATTTTGAACACATTTTTATTACGAGAATTGGCTCCCTGGATTGGTTTTTCGATTGCACATGTTAGCGTCTTGTTGATACTCTTGTCAGGCATCCGTCACTCGCCTATCCTACGGCGATAAATACCTAGAGCGTGCAACAACTCGGGGTTGTTAGTGCAGTAAGAGCCGACACGCGCCGGCGAATTGCATATAAAATTCTGACTGTTCGCGGATTCTAGTCCCGCCCAGGCGATTCACTTTTTCCATTCTCATTTAAGCTATCATAATTTGACAGGTTTCGAACGCAATATGAGGATACAAAATAACTGTATAAGATAATAGATTATGATGTTGCTCATGATTTCTTGTTCGGTGTTAAGGTTTAGAGAAAGAATCGTTCAGCGAATAGGTACTTATATACGCTAAAGATTGTGGGTTAGATATACGTTTTATTACAATTGTAAGTAGTGTTAAGTATTAGGATGCATTATTATCGCATTAATTAATGATTTATTGTAAAAAGGGCAGATGCACTCGAAACTGGCGGTTTTGCATGAAAGATTTAATGGGAGTAGAGGAAGTACGGGCTGTTATCTGCCTACCCCGCAGGGAAAATGGCGTAAGCATATTATTTATGTGAATGTAGCAATATAGCAGTATTTTATTGTAAATTATAAAATAACATCGTAATTTTATCTACCGCTGGCTTTCGTCGAAACTGAATCCACATAGTCTTGTAGACCACCCGATTTCTCAGCATACCACAGTAACCACAGTGCAAAGCACCGGTACCGTGGAATTGGCTCCATGGTAGGTAGCCTATACAAAACTGACTAGAAAGGTTTTCCGGTGAGAAATCGTCGCGTGGGTATATCCTTATTTATGTTAGTAAATTAACTAACGATTGGTGAAATGTGGGTGTTAATTTACCCCTGTCTAACCCTCCGGGGATAAAGGCGTTATTGTATGTATGTAAGTTAACTCTTATGAAAATGTGTAAGAAAGGTTAAAGCCACCATTCTGGATTAAATCTTAAAGGTCCAACCCCACCAAACGGACGGCATCGGCCCGGATTTTACAATCTTTAAACAAAATTAAATCTTATTATCACAGTGTTTGAAGTTTATATTACCAAGTCACGCACAACAGCTTGACAGCGATGTGCGGCGGCATGACGCACGTCAAGCTGTCATGCGTGACTTGGTAATATAAACTTTAAATGCTGTGATATAAGATTTATTTTGTTTAAAGATTGTAAAATCCGTTCCGATGCCGTCCGTTTGGTGGGGTTGAACCTTAAGTCAATACTGTTATTTTTTGTTATGTATTTGTATTTTTGTATTAAAACTATTCTGTATTCTGTATGTATAATATAATGCATTGAAGATTTTTTGTAAAATTTCATTGACATTCCTGTAATCTCAGTTCCAAAGAGACACTGATTTGGGCCGACTCAATATTTACGTAAAAATAAACATCTTTAGAGTTCAAATGTTATTTATTTGACAACCCTATAACTTCTAAAGCTGACAGCAAGTCTATATTGATTTAGCACAACACGACTTGTAACACTTGAATCTCTTCGACCAATGAAATGAGTAGTTTCGGTCACGTGATTATTTTGCTGTTTTATGGTCGAAACGACTCAAGAGACAAGTCTTCCCTGTCCAGATCAAATGTTTGTCTTTAATGTCTTTCTAATTCAGTTTACCAATTACGAAATAAGGACCAAACTATGTGACAAAGTTTCACATTTAATTTTTTTTTTTCGAATGCTCTAGACGTGGCTCAGTGGTCCGAGTATTATCCCTGTATAGGTCTGGTCGCGGGATCAAGTCCCGTCTAAGCATTTACTATTTCCAATCAAAACCGATTTGAACAATTAAATATGCTTTTTTTTTTCAAAAAATATGCTGTTTCAAACATATATTTTTAAATATTTTTGAGAACTTTATAAATAGAGGTGTAACGTGGATTATAAATAAGAATGCAGTCTCCAGTGTAAAATATTTATGAAGAAACAAGGACAATATATTATACAAATAATCTAATGTTTGCAATGAATTTAACTACAACAATTTAGTATTATTATAGTCAGACGTTAACAACGTGATTAGCACTATGAAATAATTGACAAGAGCCGAGCTACTGTATTATGTAATGTTTTGTTCACAAATGTTACAAAAATAAGTACACATATAAACAATAATTAATTATTTTTTTCCTTTATAGACAATTAACATAAAATAACTAAAATTATTAAGTTTTATGACTATACAATCAATGACTTCAACAACTTTCATATAGTTGCGTATTTCTTAGAATTTTCAGAAAACATAAATGTACTAATATGAATAGTGAAGTTTCACAAATAATAACTAAATACAATTTTAGATAATAATAGTCCAAATTCGTTGAATTAAAATATTTGTTAAGTTTGCATTAAAGCTTACGCCATCTGCTGTTCTGTTATATCATTACATAGTATTTAATGAATAGTAGAAAACCTTTAACTATTTAAAGCTACGAAGGACGCCGGAAAATGGTTTCTACAACTTGACATCACACATTGCTTTGATTCATTTGAGAAATTCACGAAGATAGAACTCACATACAAAATAGTCTTGAAAATATTTTTGGAAATAATTTAAAAGTAACAATAAATTACTTTTTTTACCTACAGTCTATAAAATCACTTAATTTTCAATGTAAAATATTTCGAAAATAACGATAGTCTAAAAATCTTACATACACATAATACTGAAATAGTAGATTACCCAACAAGTGAAAAAAAGGTGAATTCTTTTCGAGGCACCAAGTTGTATCCCGAGAGGAGTGAAGGTTTCTCCGGTAGAATCCCGAGCGTAGCGAGGGGTTCTAGAGAGAAACCTGAGTGGATCGAGGGATACAAGAGCCGAGATGAATTCTTTTTTCACGTGTTAGGTACTCAACTTTTCACCATTGACTACGAGAAAACGATTACTCTGTGATTATGAATTACATTTTGTTATGGATAGTACACAAAAGAAGCAGCAAATTATCAGTAATAGCTACCGCTTTAGCGCGAAAAGACTCAGGAGTCTTTTCGCGTTCGAGAATATGAGTTTAATTTTCATCACTAGACGAAGTCATTTTATGATTATGAGACAAACATAAACTTTTACAAGGAAAATTACACAGAAAATGGCGGCATTTTTTTTTCTTAATTTAAACTGAGCCACATTCCATCCAGCCAGTGATTACATTTAGGTGGCTTTTAGTACGTATTTATAGTGAGAGTGTGCAACCTCTTTGTATGTTTCACTAGAATCCGTACATTCGCGCATGTTCCAAATTCAAATTTTTTTATTCACTCGGTGAAACAAAGAGCGTTTTATTCACTGTTTTTGATGAATCACGGGCCCTTTTTCGAGTGTCAATGGTGAAAACGTATTTTATAACACTCTAAACATGTCCGAATTAAGTTTCGTGACGTCACCGTCACCCGCCACGTGGCGTGCGCGTGCGCAGCCGGCGACGCTGTTACGACCCATGTGTAAAGACAAACAAAACAAAACATATAACATAAATTCCATACAATTTTCAATAAAATTATTGCACTAAACTTCATACTCGTAACTTAATAATAAATATTGCATTAAGCGTTAACCACATTTCATGAAGTAAAATTATTTAAGTCTTAAAGTACTAAGAGTTAATTAAATTTTAAGAACAATATGTCAGTCCGATGAAAGTGTTATTTCATCCTAAAACGAGCTTCATTCAGTAGCGACAGTCAACAAGACGGAAATTAGAATATATTTATTATAGAAAGTACCTAAGTTCCAAATATTGTGCTAACTACACTCCCTATTATAACATTTTGACTAAATATTAAGTACGATTTGGTGCTCAAATTTAATAATGTAATTGTTAATTATTTAAATCTAGGTATATAGAATTATTTATCTACAAAGTTCGAAAGGTGCGTTAGGCTCGATAGATTTATTAAGTCTAAGTAAACTAGCTAAGAATTTTAGAATTCAGACAAAAGTCAGGACGCATTAATCGAAGCGACCACATTCATTTGAAGTTACCACTTTACAATCATAATAATGTCAACTACCTACTAGTAAATAACAGTACATTTCATTTAAAAATATGACGTCACTAATTTAGATTTGACCAAGAATTAAAAGGAAAAAACTATTGTAGGTATAATATTCGATGGACACTAGTAATCGCTGCTGTTCTAATTGCAACTTATGACGTAATACAATTTAGATTCTTATTCTGAAAGTAACATTAACAGGCTGAATGTTCTCGACGAGTTTGAACTGTAAGAAACAAAAACCGCTCTTCACACGATCTCTCTACGAAGCAAGTGAAATACTCGACGCTAAATCTAGAGTCTGTGACTATAGGACACGCGTGGTGTCCACACTTCGATCAATCACACTATTGTCCGTCATGTTTTTGTTGGCTGCAAAGAAAAAGAAATACTTTAGAAACAAATTAGGCTTATCATTAGCATTGTGGGATGCATTAGAGATTTAGGTCTTTCAAATTTTTTATACAGGCTATGTCTGTAGACTAGACAATGAGTCGAAGTCTGTTAAAAAATGATATTAGCAGGCTGAAAGGTTATAGTTAATATGCGCACATTCATGTTGCGTGCTATTCAGGCGATGACTTATTGCTTTGTGGGTAGATACCTATATAATATGTAGACTAGGTATCTATGTCTACTATAGCACAATGTTCCAAAGAAAATTACAGCATGAATGACACGGGCGTTTCGCACTTTGAATTTAGCCGGTAATGGTAGCCTAGGATATGGACATATTTTCCTGTACACTGAGTGACTTCACTAGAGCGATGAGAAGGGTTTGCTTTGCAGCAGAAGGACAGATACGCAAAATTAAAAAAGAAGTATGTATATTTTCGAGATCGGAAGTTCAGGTAATAGAAGACTACAAAACGTTCTTTTAATCAATAAAAAATAAAATGTTTGATACGTTTGGCCAAAAGTTACAAAAACCATTGAATTTTTCTTCTTTCTAATAAACTTTATATTGTATGATTTGGTCACACCATTTCATTGGTTCCGATAGTTCGTATGAGTATCGGTAGATGGCTCCCACTGTCGCCGTAAGACGAATGTATAGAAAAATTTGGATCAGGTTTGGGCGAGGCTTGGTGGATCAGTGGTCAGTCAGAGCGTTCCCCCTGTAAGGGAAAGATCGCGGGTTCCAGTCCCGCCTAAGCTGTATTAGCTTTTTCTATCTTAAAACGATTTGAATTGCCACTTGTCTAGGGGGACTGTCTTACTGATCTGGGATTTAGATATTCCGGGATTTTGTGTATTTGTCCTGCTGCAGAGGGTACGAGTAGGCAGTAGGCGGTAGGTGGTGGGTGGTACCTTTGCAGGGCCCGGGGTGCAGCGGGTCGACGACGCGGCCCTGGTGGCAGGCGGCGCGCTGCAGGCGGCACCACGACGGGTAGGTGCGCGCGTCGCTGCCGCACAGCTCGCGCCGCGCCGCCGCGCCGCACGCGCCGCACGACACGCAGCGCGCGCCCGACGCGCCGCCCGCCATGCAGCGCTGCCCCGCGCCGCACGAGATCGACGCGCACGTCGCGTTCGCTGCCACGGAAACTATTGTTGTATAGGCACCTCGAGACACGTATCTTGGATCTAAATAACGAGACCAAAAGGCCCTGGCGCGCGTAGATTGCTTTGTAATAATATATGCTTGGTGAATTTGAGCTCGTCCATCGCAGTAGCACCTCGTGCTATCCTCAAGAGACACCCAAAAAACGTGTACTGCGCGTATAAAGCACATTTTAGGACCAAGATATACCTATGTTCCGAGTAGGCCTAAAAAATCTCGGCCGCTGCTGTTTTAATAGGGATTTCATGATCATAGACTCACCTTTGCACGGTCCCCGGTACGCGAGCGGCAAGGCCCGGCCGCGCTCGCACGCGGCCCTTCTCAGCGCGCACGGGCCGGCGTACGTGCGCCCGTCCACGGCGCACACGGGCGCGCCCGCCATGTTGCACGCGCCGCACCGCACGCAGTGGGGACCCAGCTCCGCGTCTAACATGCACCGCTTCTTGCCACTGCATCGGACACCTTCGCAGCTCCCCACTGAAACATTTTTCTTATTTACTACGATGGCAAATAGGCATCTAGCCTACATAGTGGACTGCACACTTTCACATTCAAACAATTTATCATTTAAATTTCCTGTATAAAATGTGGCTAACGTAGTTTAATAGTAGATACATTATGGCACAAGTGTGTAAAGTTAGTGATTATCGCTGAGGCGTCATTAAGACCCGAGCCGTCAGGCGGACGGTAATCACCAATACCTACACACGTGTGGCATACGACTTTTTACAACATTTTTGCGAATAAAATAATACTAAAAATACTATAAAATGCCGTTGCCGGAGGTGAGATTGTCGTAGCACCCCGGCCGACCCAGAGCCATATCTCTCGATCTGGCCCTCTTCCGGTGTAGGGACCATAGAGTCCCCAGCTCGCTCCCAGGTACGGGGAGGCACGCAATGCGCGCCGCCGCGGCCCTGGGTCGGCCGGGGTGCGAGGGATATGGCTACGACAATCTCACCTCCGGCAACTGACGGCCCACAGACGGCGTACTTTAGTCGGTTCGAGTCCGACATAACCTCCTCCTCCGGCTCCGGCGGGGGAGGTATCCGCGGGGATTTTTCGCACGATAAAAAAAAAGGACCAGGCATATGAGCCAGCTGCGTCATCCGCAGCAGAAGATGGCCACTGGCCACAACCGCTGGGCCCGCGGTAATAGCGGTAGTAAGGCCCATCCCATCCTATGGGGGAGTGGCTAGAGAGGCCACACGGCTGCCTCTCGTACCGGCTGACGCAGGTTATTACCGGGCACGGGTGCTTTGGTGACTACCTACGTCGGATCCAGAAAGGAAGGCTTCTTCCAAGTTCACAAAAAGTTTTTGTAAGCAAACAGTAACATAAACACGGGGCCTTTGAAGCTGAGCCCAAGTCATATTGTTGCCCGAATTGAAAAAGGACCTCATGGCTGTCAGCTCCAAACCTTCGACTGCCGGCCTGGTTAGTCATTCGCGCTTATTTCTGTAACATAGCGGACAGGGTGTCAGGTCCGAAAACTATTCGAGTCCATCGGTTGATCGGCTGATCTGCACGATAAATTGAAATTTTCAATCGTGCGAATAATATTCATACTGATGTTTGGTGCCTCATAAAATTATAATACTATTAGGTACATACAAAGAGACAATCTTCTTATGCGTGGTATTTTTGAAATTTATCAGTGACATTGGGATATTTTTTAGTAGGTGACCCGCCCAGGGGGGGGTCATGACCCCCACGACCCCCCCCCCTGGATCCGCCACTGGTTACTGCTGTGTTGTGACTTGTGACAGCGTCGGTCTATCCAGTGATTTATACACGAAGGTGACATGTGGATATCACCTTATTTGATATGTCTGTGAACGTGCAACTCGATATGATATGTCCTTTCGTCATTAACATCATCATATTTTCATTCGAGTCGAGTTTGCCAGTTACATAGGCCTTTGCATTCGAGGCCTTGACCTTAGAATTTAGGGTCCACTTTCGACTTTTACTTCTCCATTCTTCTTGTTTTTGGGCATTCACGATAGTGGGACCATTGGCACGCATGCCATCCTCTGTGACGACAAGACCTCTTCAACGGGCTACGTTGCCTTGCGGTTGGCACATATCATTGTGTCCTTTCTTTCATCTTCATCATAGAGTTAATTCCAGAAGCATCCGAAGCTTTCTCCTCGGAGACTGGGGTTCACTTTTGGTTTGGCTGAGCTTCGATATTTTCCGGTGAAGCGACTGCCATCTGAACTTCACAACCCATTGGCGATATCGAAGCATAGTCCTTGATGTGATGATGTATCCTTTATTTGTAACAAATTGTGTAATTCCAACGATGTTTATTTATTTAACCTGATCGGCTTCACATTCTTGCGCTTAGCAACAAAAACTATTAAAGTTTTATTTATGTTTATAAATGGATTTTCTGTAGGTTTCCCAAATATTCCCGCTCTCCCCTAACATGAGCCTTTTTAATATTCCTGTTGTATTGCTGCGACTGTTTTCAGGTCAAATGATAATATCAGTTGACCCGAAAACAATGCGGGCGAGGAATATGCACCAAGAGAGTGCAGACTGCGCTGTCATTGTCGTTAAGTATGCAGGTAGGTAGGTATAGCAAAAGATTTATTCAGTGAACTGAAGACTTGTGTGCAACATCCATTGCAAGTAGGTACTTTTTAAAGACTGCATTCATCCGCATTATCTTAGAGTGGGTCCCGGTTGTATCCAAGGCTTTCACATTGGATCCCTTGCATACGCGGTCCGAAGGGGGGGGGGGGGGGGTGAGGATGGTATCACAGCGGACATAACTCGTCAAAGTCGTGCAAGTCTAATGGAAAAGTGTTCCTGAAGGAATTACCGCACGTGCACCCCCCTCCAAATTTCCCGATCGCTGATCCCGATCAGGTGCGATCGCTCCCTGAAATTTGCCCAGGGGGGTCCGCTTATTTCTTTTCTTCCTCTCTCATAGCTTTTATGAGAGCGCATGCTGTCTGACCTCCCAACCTCGAGAAGAAAGCCTGCGCCAGAGACTCATCTGTTAATCAGTAAGCGTACGGGTCTGCGTATGAGATTGCCTATGAGGCTCCATACATCCTATCAGTGGGAGGGGTCCCTATAACACAAGGGTGCCCAACCCTAGGCACGCGGGCCACAAAGTGGCCCGCGGACGAATTTCGGGTGGCACGCGCAAGCCACTGCGAGAGGAGCAAAAAAAAAAAGCTTGTACAAAAGCAACTGCATTAGTCGCAGTCGCAGTCGCAAATGCTATGGTATTTTTTCTTTTCACTCCAATCTATTGAGCATTCATCAAAATGATATTATCTCTTCATATCATAACTAAAAAGTTTAAAATAATTTTATTTTATTTTATTTTTATGATTTTGCTTGTATTGATAGTTTGGTATTATAATAAACTTAATATTGTACTAGTGCACTTTGTTATTATACTAATTTTTGTAGTTACATTCCATATTATTGAGTTATAATTTATACGCGTAAAAATGTAGTAAAATAGGAGCTGTCACTGGCGTGGAACGGATCCGGCGGCTGGGTCTGAGGTGACTCTGTACAAAACTGAGACCATGTTCTCTCATAGGCCTCGGCGTGCACCACCGGAGGGATCCAACCTCACAGTGGGAGACACTCTCATCGGCATCAGGCCCCAGATGACATATCTGGGGCTCGTGTTCGACGGCCCAGATATCGGGGAGCGTCTCCGAAGTCTGGTTCCCAAATTAAGATGCACAGCTAACGCTCTGGCGTGGCTGCTGTTCAATATGAGGGAGCTAGAGCAGAGCAGGAGGCAGATGCTGCGGGAATCGTACGTTCCATTACCCTATACGGGTGTCCCGTGTGAGCGGATGCCCTGAAGTCTAGGCACGTGCACCTACCGCGTGCACAGCAAGAGACGATGGCCATCAAGGCCATCAGGGGTTACTGCACGATATCCTATGACGCGGCGAGTTTTCTTACCGGATCTCGGAGAGCTAGGCTATGGACAAACATGGCGAGTCACCGGCAATTAATCTTGACATCGCCAAAGCTTTTATAGAGTCTGCCACAAATCGCTTCTTTCCAAGCTACCAGCCTTTGGTCTGTCTCTCAGACTGTGCGACTGGGTGGTTAGCTTCCTGCAGGAGCGCCAACTTCGTAGTTCTTGCAGGTAAATGCTGGCGTGCCGCAGTGGTCTGTCTTATCACCCATTTTCTCTCTTCTACATATCAACGATATTCTGACCACCCGGCAGCATTCATTGCTATGCAGTCTGATATATAGTCTGAGCGCGGGAAAAAAAGCAGCTTCTTGTCACTGAGCTCGACCGGATCCTTAATCATATTTCCCAATAGGGCTCTGAGAACCTGGTCGAGTTCAATGCCAACAAGACACAGGCATGTGCATTTACAGCAAAGGTATCTTTTTCCTTCCCTCTGTTGCGTGGGTACTGCCACTGCGGGACAATCTCAGTATTCTCGGTATGGATGTTCGCTGCCTACTGAACCACAAAAATTATATTGAGAGTATCATCAAAACAGCCTCGCGTAAACTCGGAGTCCTGAACAAAGTGAGATGTTTTAACACGCCGGAGCAGCGGTGTCTTCTGTCTCCTGCGTGGAATACTGCTCGCATCTCTGGGATGGCTTCGCAAAGTACTTACTTGATACACTCGACAGGTTCCAGTGTCGTGCGGTCCGCATTATTGGGAATCCTGAGATCACGAACACCCTCGAGCCTCTGCAGATGCGTAGAGTTGTGCATACTTGGCAGTATTTTAATTTTACCGTCTCTGCTATGGTGAATGTTCTGATGAGCTTTTCCAATTAATCTCACCCTATCCTTTCCTACACAGAACAACGCGTGCAGGACATAAATGTCACCCGCATACGGTGCAAAATATTCGGTGACTCCTTCCTCTGCCGTACCATTAACTCCTGGAATTCCTTACCAGTTCGATTAAGATAGCTTCAAAATTTCATTCAGTTGTTTGGGCGGAGTCATCAAAAATCAATGTTTAAAAATGATTGTAACATCATTCATTGATTCCGATAAGTTCGTATGAATGTCGGTAGATGGCTTCACCGTCGCCCTTAAGACGGTTGTATATGGGAATTTGGATTGATTTCGTACGTGTCTCGGTGGCTTAGTGGTCAGAGCGTTCCCCCTGTAAGGGAAAGATCGCGGGTTCGAGTCCCGTCCGAGGTCGATTCTTTTTCCCTATCTTAATCGATTTGAACAGGCATAGTAAATGCTTCAAAATTTCATTCAGTTCCTTACCAGTTTCCCTCTTCCTACAAGTCCCGGATCCTTTCAGCGGGGCGCGAAAAAGCATCTGATGAGGCCGACAAGCTGAGTGCCACCATTGTAACACGATACTTACGTGTCTATAATGGTGACCCTCTTTTCCGAGACTGCCTCCAGCTTACCAGCAGGCGAGGTGAAGTCCAATTGACGTTATAAAAAAAGTTCTTTCGGTGCCATATCGTTACCGAAAACAGGCTCGGGAACGGGGACACGAACCCGAGCCATGAAGAGCACACCGTAGTAGCGGCGATAAGACCCATCATGGGGGAAAGCTAGAGAGGCCGCCATGTTGCCTCTCTAGCCACTCCTCCATCCTGCAGATTATCACCGGGCACGGATGCTTCGGGGTTTTTCTGCGTCGGATCCGGTAAGAGCCAACCACCGAATGCCATCGTTATAACGCGGGAGACGCCATCACCGTAGGAGTGAGAGTTCTCTCGCTTGCCAAATTGCTCACGGCGATAGTACGCTGCGCGAGCGCGTGGGCTGCCGCCCCTCCTTTTGTGAGCAAGTAATATTCCAAAAGGAGACGGCGGGGTAGGAACGGAGGGGATTCGCAGCCCGCACAGCCCGTGACGAGCGTAGGGGACGCGGGCGTCGGAGGTGCAGAACAGGTCTCTGTCCCTCATGAGCATGGGCCTGAGGGTGGTGACGGGTGGAGCCGCCTGCACCTCCCCATTCCCAGGGGCTAGATGGAAATGCGATGGTCCCAATACCCGAAGAGAGCCGGCTCGAGGGAGATGGGCAAGAGATCAGTCAATTTCATTTTCTGAAACCTGGGGGGGGGGGGGGGGTGATGTAGTAAAAAGATGTACTGGCCCGCCAAAAATGTCCAAATCGTAAGTTTGGCCCGACAGCTAAAAAGGTTGGGCACCCTTGCTATAACACGACTCCGACCGGCTTGTCTTTGCACAAAACTACAGTGTGACAAACTAGATCTCAGTAAGAAGCTCCACCGGCTTCCCTTTTGAAACTTTTTAGCCTTCGCCACTGCTCCCTATAGCTCTTATGGTAAATAAATATTCAGTCCACATAATGGCCAGTCTATAAACACTTCCATCCCTAGATGTATCACCCGCATTTGCAGATCTTATCTCCCGCACCATGGAGCATTTTCCATCGTTCCGCACTAACCCAGCTGGTTCTATAAACTGTAACCGTGAGAATGAAATGATAGCAGGTTATATGATTGAAGGTCAACGCAAACCTACGATTACATTAGCCCTCAACCACAATTTACCAGCATACAGCTATTATTTACCTTCGAGACGGCTAATGAACAAAAAACAACACCAGTTGTAGAGGCCTTACTAATGATTCTCGATCTATTTCCGTCTACTTCTCACTTCTCAATGCATTTCGTATAATAAACTTTTAAATTACTTATTTATTTCAACGCTCAAGTAGGTACATATGTTGTTTTGAGTAATAAAACATCTGCCACCGATTAAATACGTCACTTTTTTAATTTAGTCATTGGACAGTTCGTAAGAAAAGCATTGATTCACGTAGTTACTAAAGTAACGTAGAATTTAACATACTCAACACTGTCCTAGAAAAGTGCTTTTTTTTCAGATTCATTATAATACAAACATCCGAATTGAGAACATCCTCCTTTTTAGAAGTCGGTTAAAAACAATTTCGTGAATCCTACATCGACGAAATATAAAATGAGTAGGAAAACGTAAAAGGTAAACTCTCCTCTCTCTACGTTGTTAATCATTTTTAATATTTGCACAAGAGAAGCAAATTTTTGAGGTCTCTCTATTTCTCTCTGAGGTCTTCTGAGGAGTAGGAGAGGAGGAGGAGGAGAGGAGGTTTGAGGTCAAATATTGCCTCTCGTAATCAATTAGGTAGGTATTAGCGACTACAATATTGGGTTCTTCAAGAAGGGCATTAGAAGGTTTCTTCAGGGTCGGCAGCACAAGTGTGACGCCCCTGGTGTTGCATACGTCCATAGGCCACGGTAACCACTTTCCATCAGGTGGGCCGTGTGCTTGTCTGCCACCTAAGTGGTATAAAAAAAAAAAGAATATCTGGCAATAATTGGCGAGATTAACAATAAAAATGTGTTCCTGTCGAGAAAGCATGGTTCTAAATATAAAGTTCTCATTCACATTCATGCACCTCGGGCAAGACTCGTCCGACCAGACGTATCGTGCATCGCAATGAGCCATTATTGAGTCGCGATCCCTATAGAGATGTAGCTAGGCTAGCCTTCTAGGAACAAGTGTGCAATTTACTAGCGCGATAGTAGGGGAGTGTCCGGCAATACGCCACTAAGGATTAATGCACTCAAGTGGGAATGAACAAAAGAATTTCGCGAAATATACCATTTGCCGAGGTAGGTTGAATGTTCCATGAATTTCAATAGACGATTGTTCCTTCGCTGGCATCTTAGAAACAGCAATTTTAAACTTATTAACCCTGTTATTATTTATTCGTAGATAGAGATATATCTCAAGATATATATGTCGTTGCCATCTGGTTAAATGAACCAGTTAACGTAAAAGCTCCTATCAACGACCCCCTAAAATTTGTATACTATCACCGATCTAATTTTTAAATCTTTCATATCAGACATAATATAGGTTCCAGAGAACTTATATCTTGAAAATATGTGAGGTACATTTGTTGGACAGCAAAAAGTATAAAGTTCGCGTATCTAAATTGCCTGTGAATGAAATAATTTAACAATAAGTGGGACGCGCCCGAAGCGGACGGACGTTTCATAGTGACGCGGCTCCAGCCACGTAAATACACCTCAATATTACTTAAGGAAAATAACATACTAAAAATTCATTTATGTTCTTGCTATCGCATTACAACTGTTATGTATATATTCAATTTCTAAACTAACTTTTAATATTATGCTTTTCATTGGTTTTAATGTTATAAAATCATGTTTTAATTTGAGGCGGTGATAGAATCCATATTTCAAAACTTGAGTCTATCAACGATCCATGGCGTTGTTAGGAATTTGACAAGATTTTGTATTTTCAAAAAATCTCTATTATAAACTACCTAATTTTATTTTATTTGTTTCTTGTTCAATTCTTAAAACAATTTTACTTCGTTAGATCAATTAACGACCAAGCATATTCTTAAATTTTTAGGGTAAATCTAGATTCAACGTTACCCATCATCTGTAATATTATATAGGATATTATACTTTAAATAACCTTTATTATTTGAATTAATGAATAAAAGAAGGGTATTATAAGTGTGAAGTGTGGGTGTGTGTGTGTGTGTGTGTGTGTGTGTGTGTGTGTGTGTGTGTGTGTGTTGTGTGTGTGTGTGTGTGTGGTGTGGTGTGGTGTGTGTGTGTGTGTGTGTGTGTGTGTGTGTGTGGTCTGGTGTGGTGTGTGTGTGTGTGTGTGTGTGTGTGTGGTCTGGTGTGGTGTGTGTGTGTGTGTGTGTGTGTTGTGTGTGTGTATGTGTGTGTGTGGGTGTGTTTGTGTGTGTGTGTTGTGTGTGGTGTGGTGTATGTGTGGTGTGTGGTGTGTTGTGTGTGTGTTGTGTGTGTGTATCTGTGTGTGTGTGTGTGTGTGTGTGTGTGTACGCCATCTGATCATCAGGGGGAATAGAGCATACCAAGGTACTTAACGGTTCCCCCACGAGACAAATGACAAAAGGGTCAATACTTAGGGTAGTTCATAATGTAATATTTATTATTTTACTTTTTATATGTTTCCTGAGACTGATTTATTTTTTTGATTTATGATTATAATATATTAATATTGATCTCAAAACTATTGTTATTACTTATTAATACCTCAAAACCTTTTTTATTTTATCTAATCGAAAAGAAGTGACAATTTCTTATGGGTCGGTAAAAGAAGCAGAAAAGGCGGTAATAGAATCTTGCCGCATTCTATGGGTCGGTGATAGAATCAACTACTCTTTCGGATTAAACAATTATTTAATAAATATTGTGTTTATTTAATATTGAATTTAAGTACTGAATTTCAAAGAATACTTCGTTGAGGTTAATTATAAATTATAACATCTTTGCTAACATAACAGCTTATAACTATTTTTTGAAGTGAATCCAAAGACAGCTAAAACTGGCGGTATAGGCGCATTTACGTTAATTGGATTTAGTAACTTCATCAGCTGACTGTGCCATATTTATGAAAATATCGCAAAAGATAATATTGGAATTTGGATATCTTTGATCCTTTCAAACTGGCAAAGCAGCTGGCATGTGTCTGCACCGCCATCACATAGCTTGGCTTGCTTACATACATGCGCGTGAGTGGTCCAAATGATGCTATTGTGCGCAGACGTTGCTCGCTGTATAACCGCGCGGTGACTTGCGTGAATAAACGAAAGCTCGCTAATTATTCGCACCATTAGCACTGTCAACTAAACCGCTCCATTGGTAGATATGTAGATATAAACTTGATAGATGGTCTTTTTCATCGATCATGAATTCGCGAAGGCTTTGAATAGACAGGTGAATAAAGTTGTGTGGTTTATGCAAGTGATGGCTTTATGGATTTAGCTTAAAGTACATTGCTACACTTTATGGTTAGTAGGTACCTACCTAAATAAATCAGATATATTATTGAATAATTATTACGTTTGTACCTACCTAAACTAGTGAGCAACACAGATATACGGGATATACCTACCTACCTATCTACTATACCCATGATTGCATTATTCCCGTAAACATAATTGTGGATCGTTATTGTTTAGTCTGAAGAGCTGAGTTTAAACAGCCACTGGTGTTTACATTATAATCAAATTATAACATAATAATATACCTATGTTGCTGATTTCTCTTCAAAATATATTGTTATCGATTTTCACCACATTTTATAAATTTTAGATATTTATATCTCTCTCTCATCCTAGCATTAATTCCCAGTCGCATCCGAAGCTTTTCAGCTCGGAGTCTGGGGTCCGCTTTACCAGTCTTAACTACAGATTTGGCTAGACCCCGATATTTTTTCGTGAAGCGATTGCCATCTGACCTCCACAGCCCAATGATAACATTAGGCGATATCGAAGCTTTGCAGCTAGACCGTTGTTTTTGGATTTTTTTTTAGGGCTCCAACTACCCGTAACGACTGCGACGACTGCGCGAACAACTTTAGATATTTATATCTATTTAAATAGAAATGAAAATATTGATATTGAACTACTTCTCAAATAAACTGCAAACTCCTTCAAGATTTTCAAACGAGAGTATAACAAACACATTAATAAAATATAATCCTTCTGGCGAATGAAAATGTAAACACAGTTGTTTTTTAAATAAGCGATGCGACTCTTGTGACCTTAGAAAATTTTATTTTGATTTAAATGACGTACTCCACGACTTATCGGTGATATCCACTTCAATGTCAATTTTTAAACGAAAGTAACTCTTTTTCTGTGTCAATTTATGGGACCCCCCACGAAGATCTCCGGGGCTATGCCAACCTCACCTGTTACCTGTTTCCCGAGAGGAAAACCGTCCTTCAGTAGGTGTTCTTTTCTTCTCGGGAGGCTTTCGTTAGCAGGTCAAACTGTAGTAGCTTCCTTAAAGTATGAACCGAACTAAAAGGGTATCTAAGCGGTCTCCAAAATGGCATCCTCGGGTGGAACCGGGAGTAGCGCTACAATGACTTTCCATTTTAATTTATGTGACGTTCGAATTTGACCTACCCCAGATAGTCTCTGAACTGCAACCAATCATAACAAAAATCTGACCACCAGATGATAGACAACCTTTAACCTATAATTTGTCCGCGTCTACGATATTCAACATCCAGAATGAAGAAGTCACAGGTTATGTTTTTCTTTTTTTTAATATAGGTAGGACGTAGGACATGTTAATTTGACTTCGCCTCGCCTGGTGGTAAGTTAGTAGGTAAGTTATTTTGGGAGAAAATAAAAGGAAATTCAAAAACATCTTAAAAAGTATTTCTTATCAATAAACTCCTGAGCGTAACTTCATCCTCGATATTCTGGAATTAATAAACGTGACGTTCATGCATGCTTGAATGCGCCTATAGCCAATAGACTTTGACGGGGCTTTCAAGACGGTTACAGACGCTGGCAATTATGTATGATGTGATGTATGGGCGCGCTATGGACCTATAGAAGGCTAGAACGACCTCGACTTCAACGACCAAGAATTATGCGTGCACACAGCATAATGTGTGGCTGGATTTGATAGTAGCAAATGTTTTATAAGGCTGTTAATATTGCGCCTTAAAGCTTGGTAACAGCCTGGCGAAGGAAGATTTGCAAGCCAGCTTGCAAGTAAGCTTACTTTGGTCCCGAAGCTTTTTAGGTAATCTTTCCGAAGGACCAAATATTTAGGTAATCTGTGCCGAAGGACCAGATATTTAGGCACTTTGTCGAAGGTCTAGGTGTGGCTCCATACGCCCCATACACAACACAATAAATAATCCAAATTAATATCCAGTAAAAACTTTAGAAACTTGCCTTTATAAGCAGGTAGACGTAGATTCTTATCATAAGTAAATCCCTACTAATATTATAAATGCGAAAGTAACTCTGTCTGTCTGTCTGTCTGTCTGTCTCACTTTTACGACTAAACCGCTGAACCGATTTTGATGAAATTTGGTATAGAGGTAGGTTAGACCTTGAGAAAGGACATAGGCTATGTTTGGTCGCGATAACCGACATCCACGCGGGCGGAGCCGCGGGCAAAAGCTAGTGTAAAATAAATGTCAGCATAAAAATCACATAAAAAATAGCTCAAGAGCTAAAATCACAAAAACCATGTCACTGATCTCAGCTAACACGGAGAACATCGTCAACGTAATGTCAATCTCATCATATATTCATCAACCTATGCTATTCTACAAATGTTTTGCCACTTATCTGGAGGGGCAAAGTTCAAGTAGAAAGTCCTACCTTGGCAAGGTCCAGGGTACTCAAGCACGAGATGCTTGGCAGGCCGCCGGCACGCTCGTCGCCTCAGGCGGCACAGTGACGGGTAGTCGCGCCCGTCGCTCCCGCACACGGGCCCGACGCGCCGGCACGCAGTAACGCACACGCAACGCGCACGCCCGTCTCTTACCACGCACCTCTTACCACTTGAACAGGACACACCAGCGCACGACCCTGAGACATACAGAAAATATTTGTTTGTTTTAGTTAGAACCGTTATCCGTGTGGTGACGGAGAATGAATACAAGTATCACTACCCCATCTCATCTGAAGGGAAAAATACGCCGACGATATCTCTGCGAGAGAAGGAAAACTCTAAATAAAACCCTGTACCTACCAACCCGTCTGGTCAGCGTGGAAACAGTAAAGCCAAAGCCCAAAGCAAATTGGAAGATGCCTATGTCCAGCAGTGGACTGCGATAGGCTAATTGATTGATTGATTCATTGATTAGATACAACTTGTGATCCGAGCACGAACAGTATTTGAATTCGTAACGTTTAAACGTATTGATAGAACGGACCACTGTGATTGGCAGGCTTCACACACACACACAGATTCACGGTAGGGAGGCGGCCAATCGCGTTGCTCCGTTCTCTCGATACGTTTACCTACGTTACGAATTCGAATATTTTTCGTGCTCGGGGCACTAATATGATACCGTTGTCGGTGGGTCTTCGGAGTATGAGGTCCCACCTATACAATTTCTGATGCTACCGAGAACAACACAGATGGACCTGGAATGCCCGCACCTCTATTTTCATGTTTTATTATTTCGCCATAGTTTTGAAAAGCCCATGTTGATGTCCTGTTGCCGATCGTCCGCATTCTATGCAAAATTTTAGCCAAATTTATTTAGTCGTTTTGCGTGGTAGAGTACGTGTAACCTACAAGAAATTCTATAATTTTAGTTAAATTAAGAGTAGCTTAGTGGTTAAGGAGTAAGGAGTCGGCTTTACGATCACAAGGTCCCGGGTTCGGATCCTGGCCATTACCGACGTGAAGCCACTCCTAGCACAAGCAATTTAGCTTAGCTGGAGGGGTTAGAGGGAATATTAGTATATTCCGTTGCTAATATTCTTAAAAAAAAGTAGCCAATTCCGACGAAAAGACATTTGAACCCAGGGTGGCCAAGATTTATATATTTTTCTTTCTTTTTTAAGTAAATATGGTTATTTAAATCACTAAAAAATCCTCCTAACCCGCCCAGCTAAGCTAAACTGCTGGTCTTGGGTTAAGAGTGAGATTAAGACGGCCAAGATCTAAACCCGGGAAACTCTTGGCCGTCTTATTAATTAGTATAAGCTACCGACGCTGCTTTTACGGATAATAACTAATTTGAAAGAGTTAAAAATTTCGAACTAGAACTTAAGATGAAAGATGATGAAGAGATTTGATCATAAAATACACCACTGCAGCACTTTCCTGTGGTCGTCATGACTATACAATACATACTGCCTATATTCTATATAGGTACGACGACTAGTGGTCACCTGCGACTTTGTACGCGTGTAGTCTCGTAAAATTCGTTCTTAGCCGATGTCTACACCCTATAAGGAACCTGCCTGCCAAATTTCAAGTTTGTAGGTCAAGGACAAATATATAGAGCCCAGACAGCCTCACAGGCATGTTCAAGTCAACAATGGTGGCCGGAATACGGCAATAGGCTCACCCCCCATCCCCATTACGTGAGACCTAATACAATGATCTGTGAAATGTGGATGTAAATTCACCTCTGCTCAATCCTCAGGGGATAAAGGCGTAATTATATGTTATACGATATAGTTGCCGAGATTTCATGATTGATCAGTGAGTGGTATTTCCTTTTATGTATATATAGAAGATTTCCTCTGAAAGTGTTGCATGAGAACTGGGATTCAATTCGTCATCGACGATTTCGTCGAAATCTATGCCGGGAGACCGTCATCAAAATTTATTAACTACAAATTCTATGAATGATCTCTTTGAATTTTAATACACCTTTGAAGTACGCAGAATAAACCTTAAATGAATTTTATTTTTAGTTTAGTAGTAGTAGTTTTAGTGACAACTAATGCGCACATTTTAAGTAAGTAGATACACGGCTGTTTAGTTCATTATTATCGTCTTAGCGTTGTGTTCCACTTCCACCTAAGAGCACAGGGTTCATTTTCTGATTCTTCCTCCTCTACTTTGCGCGATCTTATGTATCCTTGGCAAGGCGTAAGTATGTCATTTTCTACGACGCTAAGACAGTACTTTTTGGATTTACCTATCACTCCTACCGGTACCCGGAGAGCCTTATATGACTATTCAGTTTAACTAAATTATCTAGCAGAATATCATGATTTCTCATAGATATCTCAACAGCAGATATGAATGGCGTTATATTGTGAACAATATAGTAGTGCTCAGTTATGTGCCAATATCCTTAGATATTCGGATAAAAATCTAGTATTTTATGGCCCACATGATGACCGATACAAATAGCGCTGCATCCATCAACGTAGAACGCTTATCATAGATCGCTTTATTTCGCTCCCACCGTCCCTATAAATAGCCGGGATGAAATAAAAACAGAATACATTTTTATAATTATTATGAAAACTTTACAATAAAATCATGACAGTGACATAATGACTGTTTCCTTTCGACGTCATACTCAATTTTTATTCTTGGAAAAACTGAAAATAATTTATCGAAAAACACGTCTTACCAAATAAGTTTGTGTGGTATATTTAAATGTGAGGTTTACTTATACACTGAGTTATTAGAAAAAGTTTTACGTTGGATCAGTATATACCCCACAGACGTTTCGAAGCAGCTGATATAGAGTCAACCCGTGAACTTAACCAGAATACCATTTAGTGAGACAAACAATAGATACTATTCCAATCAGGTTTATCCTAATCAAATTCCTTTCTAGAATTACTACCCGCGTAAAACACTTTTTCTGCGGAATTTTCCTAATTTTCCTTTCAGTAAATCTTACTTTTTGCCCGTTCCCGGTTCCCGGTTGCAGCATTGAAATAAATTGATAAGTTGATCGTTCTTAAGATATGGCGTGACCAAGGTAACACTTCTTCTAGGGATTCTTTCAAATATAAATAAGATATCAATTTTCCAAACGTGAAAACAATTCGTTTTCTAAAATATTTATACAATGTTGATGAACCGACGACGCTGACTTCAAAACAAATCACTTACGTGTGAAAATATTTGTTTATTTCTAAAATAGCATAAGTAGTTGTTGTAGTGCCAACTCGCTGTTGATCTGATGCGCCGTGTATTTATCGGGCAATGCACTCGCCGGCCCAATTCTGTTATTTGTTGTACAATTGCACTTATTGTACAAATACACTTAAGTCTAACAATGGGCTACATTAGTTTGACATAAGTGCAATTGTACAACAAATAACAGAATTGGGCCGGCGAGTGCATTGCCTGTTTATCTTTTGTCCGTTAAATTGCGTTTGCGCAGCGATCGCTAAATGCAGCGATCGCTAAATCTCTTTTTCAAGCGCCAATCCAAGTTGCATAAAAAGTTTGCATTTTGGGGCCCTGGCTCCACTGTTTTACTTCTTTATGTCTTTATTTGATTTATTTTAGCCTTTACGACAACGAAAGTCATGTTACCTATGTTTTTGATCACATATGTCTTCGTAATAAAGGGTGTACCTTTGCTATAAGTATCAGAGCCCTGCAAAGGCAAGTAATAAGTGTTTGTTGCAGCATCTCACTTAATGATGTACTAACTCATTATATTATCTAGGTACTTGTAAATGAAATGATGGACAAGTGTTACTCAATCACGCAAAAATACGGCTACAGTAAGAATACAGAATATCGAAATCGACTAACATTTCCGCGCTAGTCCCGGTCGCATCCGAAGACCGGGGTTCTCACCTCTACAGACAAGTTGTTTCAGATTTTCAGAAAAAAAATTGTACAATACTTCAAATCGATTACTTTTTTAAATTACGTAAATCTATGTTACATTCCTCTTTATTGGGCTATAATAAGGATGCATGACTGTTGTTTTTGCCTTGTCTAAGTTGTCTAGAAGTAAGTTTAAGCTCACATAAGCAATTTTTAGACAATGTTAATGACAAAAGCGTCGGTAGCTTAGTGGTTAAGGAGTCGGCCTTACGATCGAGAGGTCCCGGGTTCGAATCCTGGCCATTACACTACCGACGTGAACCCACTCCTAGCACAAGCAATTTAGCTTAGTTTGAGGGGTTAACGGGAATATTAGTAATTTCGGTTGCTAATATTCTTTATTTAAAAAAAAAATGTTTTTTTACCAATAAATGAAATATCCACAGTTACAAAGAATATTTAAATCATACCTAGTAAGTAGGTACGTTGATTCCAGTAGCTCAAGCAAAAGCTTTGAATTTGAATGTGTTACTCAATCACGCAAATACGGCTGAATAGATTTGGCTCATAATAATGTTGCATTCCGGGAATATATTCACAGGAATCTAGGTAGACCGGCAATATCTTTGGAATGGGACTAGTATTATTCGCGGACGAATACAAACATTTGGGGTGAATTAAGAATGGGATCAATCGTTGTGGGATCAATACGGAACAACCCAATTATTGTAGTAAAATAATATGAATTCAATTTATGACTATCAACTGCCACGCTTATCTTATACCTATATTATCTTATATAACTCATTACCACGTTTTCAAAACGCGTGATATTTATTAGTTTAAAAAGAAAAGTGTAGAAAGACTTTGAAATTTAGTATTATCTGTCAAAACAAAACCTACGTTTTCGTGAGGTCTGTATAAGACGACGTCATTGATGGTAATGTACCGGCGAATTGCACTTGGACTTGCTTAGTGGTTCACCGATAGGGCTATTCCACTACGATTCAACAGAGGATCCTAATGAAAGAGCTATTCTACAACGATCTCCTGAAAAATCCCAGAATCTCTTATGACATCGATAACATTTTCATTTTATCTTACTCACCTGCACAAGCGACACATTTGTAGCCTTTATTAAGTGTTTTGTAGAAGAACAGCTGGCCGCTGTCGAGGTCCTCGGGGCTCCAGGCTCCAGGGGTACGCGAGCCTCCCTCGCAGCATTCGGCCCTGCCCACGCGCAGCGCTGCTACTGAGCTGCACTTTCCGTTGCGTTCCATGCCTGTCCAACAGGTCCCGGCTGCGAAAAAAAAGAAAATTATGTAACCAATAATTTAGCTCACAAATAATTAGTTACTGTGCTAATATTATAAATGCGAAAGTAACTCTGTCTGTTACGCTTTTACGCTTAAACCACACTGAGCCGATTTTGATGAAATTTAGTATAGGGGTAGATAGGTGGGAATGGAGATAGGTTATGGTAGGTCATGAAAACCGATAGCCGCGGCGGAGCTGTGGGCAACAGGTAATGGATTAAAATCCTAGGTAACGTAGGTAGCACGGTGGTTATAGAGTCGGCCTTACGATCAAGGGGTACTGGGTTCGAAGCTGGCGAACTAACGACGTGAACCCACTACCTAACCCAAGCAATTATTAGTCGAGGGCACGCCGTATTAGCGGCGGTAAGACCCATCATGGGGGAGTGGCTAGAGAGGCTACACGGCGGGCTCTCGTTCTGGCTGACGCAGATAATCACCAGTCATGGGTGTTTCGGGCGGTATCTGCATCGGATCGCGAAGAAAGAGCCAACGTCCGAGTGCCATCACTGCGACGCGAGCGAGGACTCGGCGCTGCACACGCTCACCGAGTGTCCGGCGTGGGAGACGCCGAGACGGGAGCTGGTGGCGACCTTGGGAGTGAGAGTTCTCACGCTCGCTACTTTGCTCGCAGCGATGGTTCGCTGCGCGGATGCGTGGGCCGCCGGCGCCTCCTTCTGCGAGCAAATAATGCTCGTGAAATGGGAGGCGGAGCGGGAGCGAAGGAGAATCGCAGACCTTGCGGCCCGCGAAGAGCGTAGGAGAATCGCTAACCGCGCGGCCCGTAACGAGCGACGGCAACTCGGGCGTCGGAGGTCGCAGAACGACCTCCGTCCCCCATGAGCGCGGGCCTGGGGGTGACGGGTGGAGCCGCCTGTCACCCTAGCAGAAGCAGGCCACGGCGGCGGTGCGCATTGCGTGCCTCCCCATACCCGGGGGCGAGTTGGGGACTCTACGGTCCCCACATCGGGAGAGGGCCAGATCGAGAGATATGGCCCTGGGTCGGCCGGGGTGCGAGGGATATGGCTACAACAATCTCACCTCCGGCAACTGGCGGCCCACAGTCGGCGTGCGTTTTAGTCGGTTCGAGTCCGACATAACCTCCTCCTCCGGCTCCGGCGGGGGAGGTATCCGCGGGGATTTTTCGCACGATAAAAAAAAAAAAAAAAAAAAAAAGCAATTATTATTAGTCGGAGAGGTTAAAGAGAGTTCTTTTTGTAATGCTACAGACAGAGATAGATTAGACCTCGAGAAAATACAGGCCATGTTTGGTCGCGATAATCGACATCCACGTGGCGCCCACGATTGGGTTCATATCAGTAGTGTAATGGCCAGGATTCGAACCCGGGACCTCTCGATCGTAAGGCCGACTACTTAACCACTGAGATACCTAGTCTTGAAATAAGTTTAAGTTCACATAAGTACTTTTTAGAATGATGTTTTTTACCAATAAAAGAAATGGCACACAGTTACAAAAAAATATTTTAATTAAAGGTAGGTACGCTTTGATTTCAACAGCTCAAGCGAAAGCTTGAGATCTGAATCTGAATTTGGGCTCTTGTAACGGTTTGTGACGTAGCCGTATGACTTATCAAGACTTAAGTGAGGTAGGTAGATACCTACTAGGATTATTATAGTAGAGGTAGAGACGCATTCCATAAGGCAAATTTTCGAATAAAAAATTCAAAAAAGTAGGTAGGTAGTGTAGTTAGGTGCAACTAAACATTTCTTTGACGCCATTCAACGAGTTCGTTGAATGACGTCAAAGAAATCTAATAAAAGACCTGTTTTTCTTTCTCTGAAAAACCGTTAGATACTCGTAGTTGTGTAGACTATAACACAGTAAACTATAATACCTAATATGTACAGTAGGTATATTACTATGTTCAATATCCAGACCATATAAATTGAGCAGATGTGTCTGAGTCTGGGCGTCTCGAGGCAGCCGGTCGGCGCGGGCGCAGGCGGCTAGTCAGAAGCCGTATTCGGTCGGATTCCTGCGAGTGAGTCACGGGGCGGGTGCGCGGGCGCGGCGGCAACTCGAAGCCGCTAGACGACGGCCAGACACTATTTTTCAATGCGCACCCGGTCGCCGACGCGGCCACGACCCGATATAACTACCTATAACCTAACTACCATACCCACCCAGTAATCGATTGACTTTAACAACTGGCTATGGAAAATAAGCTCGAACCAACTTTATAAGTTGCCTGCTCAATGATGGATGATGACACGTTAACAGTTTTGATGGATGAGGACATGTTCAACAGTTTAGATTGATCGTAATCTAATAGGTGATAAGAATGTGGTTCATTTACCCGTATTAGGTATAAAGTGATCCTGTCCTGTAAGTTCTACAAAGACGTAATGTGAACATCGAGATAAGTTGGGGAATGTGGAGGAGCTGATAGATTTTCATATTAATTAATCATGGATTGTCAAGCATATCTAGTAGATTGTTGTTATCATGTTTAGATAATATTTTATTAGTTCACTTTTTAAATAACGATTAGGTGTTCTTTTTAGGGTTCCGTAGCCAAAGGGCAAAAAACGGAACCCTTATAGATTCGTCATGTCTGTCCGTCTGTCTGTCTGTCTGTCTGTCTGTCTGTCCGTCCGTATGTCACAGCCACTTTTCTCCGAAACTATATGGCCTATGTTGTTGAAACTTGGTAAGTAGATGTATTCTGTGAACCGCATTAAGAATTTCACACAAAAATAGAAAAAAAGCATTAAATTTTGGGGGTCCCCATACTTAGAACTGAAACTCAATTTTTTTTTTCATCAAACCCATACGTGTGGGGTATCTATAGATAGGTCTTTAAAAATGCTATTGAGGTTTCTAACATATTTTTTTTCTAAACTGAATAGCTTGCGCGAGAGACACTTCCAAAGTGGAAAAATGTGTCCCCCCCCCCCTCTAACTTCTAAAATTAGAGAATGATAAATCTAAAAAAAATATATGATGTAAGTTGCCATGAAAACTACCACTAAAAATTGGTTCGAACGAGATCCAGTCAGTACTTTTTTTTAATACGTCATAAACCGCAATTTTCGCCTTTGCTACTACGGAACCCTTCATGGGCGAGTCCGACTCGCACTTGGCCGATTTTATTTTGAATTTACTTTTTTATTTTGACTTTTCATTCAAGGAGTATCGATTCCTAGGATTGATCAATAATAGTTATTTGTTATACAAGAGTGCAACGTTGCTTTTTAACCGCGTGCTCAGTTTTGATGACCGAGCAAGCGAAAGATTCTAAATTTGAATCACGAGCGTAGCGAGTGATTCACAAATTAGAATCTTGAGCGTTAGCGAGGGAATCAAAAGAGCACAAGGTGAAAAATCTTTGCACTCGAGTGCAACACGTAACTTTTCATCCCACCTCAGCGAGGAAATAATGAAATGCTTCTCCTTCCTAGCGTTAATTCCCAGTCGCATCCGAAGCTTTCACCTCGGAGTCCGGGGTCCGCTTTTCCAGTCTTAACTGCGGATTTGGCTGGACCTCGATATTTTCCATGAAGCGACTGCCATCTGACCTCCAATGGTGACATTAGGCGATATCGAAGCATTGCAGCTAGGCCGTTGTTGTTGAACTTTTTAGGGCTCCAACTACCCGTAACGACTGCCATAGATGTTCGTATGGCATCCGTGACCGACGGCTTAACGTGCTCTCCAAGGCATGACCAGACCAATACAAATACCCATTTTCATGCATAAAAAATATTTGCACTGAGCAGGGATCGAACCCGTGCCTCCTACGTAGCGGCCCCGTTCACTACCACTACGCCACGGAGGCTGTATGATATGTGTATTAATACTAATAATAAAATACAAAAAAATAAAAATTCAACAACATTGTTCAACAATATGACGTGAAAAAAATTGATGCGCGCAAATTTTAAAAAAAAAGTACACCACGGAGGTTCCGAGTCTGAGTTTTTCATAAATTAAAAAAAGTTGTATGATAAATTCGGCACCATAGAGGTAGAAGTAGGTTTAATGATGTTTTGAGTTCACAAACCTAGTACACACGATGTTCTAAATTCAAATTTACTTCTAGAGGATAAAAACGACTTTTACGCTCAGTCGAAGAGCAAAAATACTCTTTCCGAGATGGTGGGATGAAAATAAAATTTATCGATTTACAAACGTGTTATCTATTAATCTAGAAGTGTATAAAATGTGTCTATTAGATACATTTTCTTTTTTTTAATTCTAAAAGAATATAGAGTTTCAAATAGGATAAGAATGAATATAAAACTAATATTTAAGTATAGAATATTCAAACGTTTCCAATTAATGTGGAATTTGTTATGGTTCGTGATGTAGTAATGATTATAATGAGTGCGTGACTGGATATGGAGCGCTCAACATTTTCAAAGCTGAGTTTTAATTTAGAGTGATCCGTGATCAATGAATATGAAGATTAGGTATAATTATATGAATCATGAGCCCATGTTAAAACTCAAATCCAGCTTTGGTCAGCAATAGACTAAAAATGATTGTAGGTAGGTATCTACTGTCTAATATATTTTCAGACAGTTACGTAATCACTGCTTACCTACTTAATTGGAATAAAATCAATTGATGTACCTAATTAAAATGCTACTATTGTTAGACAGTAATACTTACGAATCTTTGTTTTAGAATGTTGAATGTTTATTTGTAATTTTTAATCAAGCAGAAAATTTTAAATTAAAAGACACGGTTTTTGGATCTGATGATCTGATCACGTAACCTAAGTACGAGTATCTCCCTACCAGTTTTTTTTAAAGAATAAAAACCAGTACGTACGTACATCTATAGAGTACCTCTATTTTTATTTGTCAAATAGGCAATAAGGCCAATGCTTTGTCAAATACACTGTTTAAAGTGTTCACACATCCTACATGGTTAACATAACATGGTAATTATTTGTCTATGTCAAACACGTAAATACAAATAGCAATGTGAAGTGCCACCATATTTATGAGAAAGTATTATTTCCCTAAAGTGCCAAATATATTACAAAATGTTGTGAAAACCCATAGAGACGTAAATCTCTACATGTTTTGTTGCGTGTTTTTAGTGAAAATGGCGCAAAAAACATGAGCACTGGACGGGCATAACATAACAATAACATTTCTTTGCGTTTTTTTAAATGATATTAACCGAAATTACCTAGTACCTAATATTCCTTCTAACTAACCCCTCACGGCTCATGTCGGTACCTATATCCAGAACTCGAATCCGAGACTTCTCGATAATAAGGCTGACTCCATAACCACTAAGTAGGTAACTAGTCACAGATGTTACAAAATACGAATATATAATGAACTCACAAAGTTTCAAATTGGTGTGGCGGGGTGTTAATGTTCCGAACGCGCTTGACCGGTTCTCAATTTGGTACTTGGCGGTAAAGTATTTTGGAAGTAATGTAAATACAGTCCAATATGATTTTAGTGTGGCAAGCGCGGCCGTTGACTCCTGGCCTAGAGGCATGTTCCATAATATCTCTGAAGGTATAACTCGAGACACGTATCTTGGACCTGAATTGCGAGATAAACTGTTTGCTTTGTAATAATTTGCTTGGTAAATTTGAGCTCGTCCAACGCAGTAGCATCTTTTACTATCCTCAAAGGCACCCAAGAAACGTGTACTGCGTGTATATAGAGCACATTTTTGGTCCAAGATATTATTATATGTCTTGTCCTGAGCAACACGTTGTTATTGAATTGTTTCGTCAACTCTGGCGCCACTATTAAGAGCTGGTCCGACTACAAGTGTAGGTGTGAAATATTGCGAGAATAAATAAACTGTTTTATAATTAGATATCTAAATATTTTGAGTGTTTCAATAGTGCTGCTTTTAATGTTCGGCATTATGTAATTAAACAACAGAACTAATCTTTGCAATTTATTTATATCTTAGATTTAACTAGTTGTTTGTCCGCGTGGAATTCGGTTTGTATTCTTGTTGGAATGTAATTGTGTAAATTACGCTTAAACGGCTGAACAGATTTGGCTGAAATTTGGTAGGTACAGGGTTAGATTTGAAGTCTGGATTTTATATAAATAGTCTACGTGTTAATATGGGCTAATTTCTAACGCTGGAATAGGTTCCCATGGGTCAGAATTCCACACGGACGTAGCCACGGCTAACAGCTAGTAATGTAGTAATATAATAGGTACATCAGGACATTTTTTTTCTTTTTTTATTGGCTTCTTGCCTAGCATTTAGCCATTATCAAGTAGTTTATAATAATCTTATTTGGATAGGTGGATAGATGGATGGATGGATGATGATGATGATGGTGAGTTGATGATGATGACGATGGTGATGATGGCTGCCTTAGTAAAGTGGTGGGAACCTTACTAAAGCCTTCTACGGAGATTTAAAACCAACACGAGAAGTCACAATTCACTGTAATATTTCACTTTCCTACTCTTGTGCGCGTTTTCCAAGACGCTATGTCTAAAAATCCACCATTTTCACACATGAAAACTCGAACTCACACTAATTTTGGAAAATAAAATAACACCGCGCACCGCGACCGTTCAATCTCGTTTTGGCGGCAAAACTCTACATCTGGACGAGTCGAAGACGTTTGGGACACAAATTCTACGGACACTGTGTCCCTAAGTGTACTTTCAAATTTATTTATTTTTTCGAAGACGTTACGGACACCAATATAAAACGATAGTTTTGTACAGTCGACATGGAAAACTTATTCAATATTGGATAGGTTGTACAAAAGAAAGTGTTAATATGTTGTTGGAGGAAGTGCCTGGAATAATGGAAATTCGGAGGGGCCCATTGGGCTTCTGGTGGTTTTATTAAAACTAAGGACAGGTGATTCTGATGAAAGAATATATACATTAGTTAATGTGCCTAGGCGAACTTTAGAAGTTCTTTAACAGGATTTGTGCCAGCCCAGCTTGGGATTAGCCATATTCAGTGATGCCAACTTAGGGGTTTTCCCCCTAAATTTAGGGGGAAAGAACATATCTAGGGGATTTTCTAGGGGGTAAATTTAATTAGGGGGATTTTTAGGGGTAGATTATTCAAGGATTATCGTTGTTTTTTTTAAGTGTCCGCCATTGGTGCTTTATTATAAATTTGTTTAATCACTCAAATAATGTTGTGCCGTATCTTAGTCACGAAATAAAAAATCACCAGGGGGGAGGTATAATAAGATATTACGTGTATTTATTTCTTCTTATAACGCGCGATTTTTAGGATAGATAGATAGATAACACTTTATTTTACACCAATAGATGTACAGTAGAGACAAGTAGGTATCATGTATACAGCTAGAGTCGATTTTTATCATGTTTCTTAATTATCTAGCATTCAAAAAAATATTAAAAAATACACATGATCTTGGTTAAGGGATAGGGGGAGGGGGGTAGTCTAAAATCTCACCAGGTATCACCATGGGGGAGGGAGGGTTAAAAAATTAGTAAAAAAGTTTAGGGGTAAAAACCCCTGTTTCTGCACTTGAATGACCTTCAGTTGTTACAAAATTCATGCGTATTCAATTTCCGGCATTATGAGATGCAGTCCTATTGATTAGCTAGACATTTTGGGATTAAGCTCTTATGGACCGGACGCATTAAAACCATTCATGATTGTAGCGATTGGAGAGAGACATGATGTTTGTTTTTGAAACATTATAGTTTGCGCTTTTATTAATATTAATACATCTGCCATCACAGATAACTATACTATTATGTCTTTTACCATACAGCCCATTAGGTATTAACAAAGTACGATTGATTACTTGTTCCCTGGCAATATGGCCAGGGAACAATTAATCAATTGTGCAAGTACTTATGCAAGTACAGAAACAGGGGTTTTTACCCCTAAACTTTTTTACCAATTTTTTAACCCTCCCTCCCCCATGGTGATACCTGGTGAGATTTTAGACTACCCCCCTCCCCCTATCCCTTAACCAAGATCATGTGTATTTTTTAATATTTTTTTGAATGCTTGATAATTAAGAAACATGATAAAAATCGAATCTAGCTGTATACATGATACCTTTTTTTTTTATTTTTTTTTATCGTGCGCAGAATCCCCACGGATACCTCCCCCACCGTAGCCGGAGGAGGAGGTTATGTCGGACTAGAACCGACTAAAACGCACGCTGTCTGAGGGCCGTCAGTTACCGGAGGTGAGATTGTCGTAGCCATATCCCTCGCACCCCAGCCGACCCAGGACCATATCTCTCGATCTGGCCCTCTTCCGGTGAGGGGACCACAGAGTCCCCAACCCGCCACCGCCGCGGCCTGCTTCTGCTAGGGTGACAGGCGGCTCTACCCGTCACCCCCAGGCCCGCGCTCATGGGGGACGGAGGTCATTCTGCGACCTCCGACGCCCGAGTTGCCACTGCTCGTTGCGAGCCGCGAGGTTTGCGATTCTCCTTCGCTCCTCGCGCTCCCGCTCCGCCGCCTCCTTCACGAGCATTACTTGCTCGCAGAAGGAGTCGCCGGCGGCCCACGAATCTGCGCAGCGAACCATCGCTGCGAGCAAAGTGGCGAGCGTGAGAACTCTCACTCCTAGGGTCGCCACCAGCTCCCGTCTCGGCGTCTCCCACGCCGGACACTCAGTGAGCGTGTGCAGCGCCGAGTACTCGCTCGCGTCGCAGTGATGGCACTCGGACGTTGGCTCTTTCTGCGCGATCCGATGCAGATACCGCCCAAAACACCCATGATTGGTGATGATCTGCGTCAGCCAGAACGAGAGGTCGCCGTGTGGCCTCTCTAGCCACTCCCCCATGATGGGTCTTACCGCCGCTACTACGGCGTGCCCTGCGCGTGGTTGCCCAAGTTGTAGCTCCCACTCCGCCACCATGTACCTGTGGGGCCGGGATCTCACGGCCCGAATTTCTTCAGGCTCAGGATCGTATCCCCGCTCCCGCGCCGCCTTTCGGAAGCGGTATAGCGCCGAAAGGGATCTCGCTTCCAGGATCCACGGTAGCGATCCGGCGAGGAGACTCGCCGCTTCAAAGGATATCGTGCGGTACCCCCTGATGGTCCTTGTATACATGATACCTACTTGTCTCTACTGTACATCTATTGGTGTACAATAAAGTGTTATCTATCTATCTATCCTAAAAATCGCGCATTATAAGAAGAAATAAATACACGTGATATCTTATTATACCTCCCCCCTGGTGAAATTTCGTGATTTTTTATTTCGTGACTAAGATACGTCACAACATTATTTGGATGATTAAACAAATTAATAGTAAAGCACCAATGGCGGACACTTAAAAAAAACAACGATAATCCTTGAATAATCTACCCCTAAAAATCCCCCTAAATAAATTTACCCCCTAGAAAATCCCCTAAACATGTTCTTTCCCCCTAAATTTAGGGGGAAAACCCCTAAGTTGGCATCACTGAATATGGCTAATCCCAAGCTGGGCTGGCACAAATCCTGTTAAAGAACTTCTAAAGTTCGCCTAGGCACATTAACTAAAATGTATATATTCTTTCATCAGAATCACCTGTCCTTAGTTTTAATAAAACCACCAGAAGCCCAATGGGCCCCTCCGAATTTCCCTTATTCCAGGCACTTCCTCCAACAACATATTAACACTTTCTTTTGTACAACCTATCCAATATTGAATAAGTTTTCCATGTCGACTGTACAAAACTATCGTTTTATATTTTGTGTCCGTAACGTCTTCGAAAAAATAAATAAATTTGAAAGTACACTTAGGGACACAGTGTCCGTAGAATTTGTGTCCCAAACGTCTTCGACTCATCTGGGACATGCTTACCTAATGCAATGCATTTGTCATTTCACAATGTTTTTTTCTTTTTTTTTTAATATTCCTTAATACTACATTCGGTTAGGTACTTAACTAAAGGTAAACAATCCTGTAGCAACTTTTTATAAAACACACTTCAAACAAATAAACTAGGCTAAGTGACTAACTATTGGTCCGATTTCGGTTTTTAATCTTCAAAATAAGTTTCTAAACAGAAAAAAAATTACAAACTGAGTTTTTTAAATAAAACATAATTATTAATAGACACAACAATATTTATAACGTTTAAGTAGTTAAGTAACTAACCGAGTGGAGTATATTAAACTTTCGACAGTACCTATCGTTCAAAAACATAGTTTTAAATATGCGTCTATAAATATATATAAAAAAACTTAAAAAAAGTAATAGCGTGAAAGTAAACAGACATAGAATAGACAGATAATATACCTATCAGCCATTTGCATAATACGTGTATGTATCATCAGAATTCAAATATTTTTTCTCGATCGTAAAAACAACCGGAATCACACATAAAAAGCATTCACATGTTGATCAAAATAGTTCGGTTATAGTTCGTGTACCTGTTGATAATATTGTTGTAACAATTAGCGGGCAAGTTCTAAATGATATCGAAAAACAAGCAGAAGTAGAGGCAAGTGCGACTAACACTTTAATTAGATTAAGAGACACGCCATCCTTGTCAATATAAGAAATGTTATAACTTTTGTAACTACCTATCTACTGATTGATACATTATAAGATAAATAGATTAATAATAAATTAATAAATTTATTTCACAAAAAAAACGAAGTTTTTCCATAATTTTTTTTTTTTTTTTTTAAATATTGTACGACAATCTACACAACGCTATCTAGACCCAAAGTAAGCATAGCTTAACTAGCTTGTGTTATGGGTTCTAGAATGCGGATAAACATACTTAGATACATTTTTTTTTTGTAAATACATACATATTATACATAGAAACACCCAGACCAATGCAAATATTCATATTCATGCACACAAATATTTGCACTGAGCGGGGATCGAACCCGCGCCTCCTGCGCAGCGGCCGCGTTCACTACCGCTACGCCACAGAGGCAGTCAAATGGAGATCAAAAAGGAGATAAAGTTTTAGCACAAAATATAGCTATTATTTACTTTGCTAGCACCTCTGCCTACCCCTTCGGGGAATATGGGCGTGAGTTTATGTTATGTTATGTTATTTACTTTCTTCTATCATATTTGGTTAAGAAATGAAAAGTTTCAAAATAAGAAGGTAAGTTTCGTTTCACAGCTTAAACTTTGTCTTCCAAATTCAAATGGGCATATTTAACTCTATAGTCTATAGTTACTTCTGTCTGCTCTATACATTTACATTGATACATGTATTCTGAAGAAAAAAATGTTATTAAAGTTCACATGAATAGTGGTCGTCTACCTATATACGATATTTATAACCTAGGCAGAAACCTAATGAATGGTCTCAAAATAGTTCACTCTAAATTTATCTCGCCAATAATATGCATTGCCTGATCTCAACTAGGTATCAACAATTATTGAATAACATCCGTTTCTAGATTATATTATCTAAATCAAAATAATGATATAGCGATGTGGATTTCTTGATTTACGAACGTAACGAAGTAGGTTTTTTTTGGCAGAGTACTTTTTTTTTAATTTTTGGAGGTATTCATACCTCACAAGCGCTTTTTATTACTGTTGTAGATGAAAATGTTGTTTCAGAATTATTATTTGTAAGTAGATAAGTTTTTTGTTTATGTTGTTCAAGTCTTGAGGGGCTGTCCATTAATCACGTGATGTTTTTTAGCAATTTTCTAACCCCCCCTCCCCATGGTGATACGTGATGAGGTTTTAGACTACCCCCCCCCCCCCTAGCCAAAATCACGTGTATTTTTTAATTTATCTACTATTTAATGCTAGAAAACTAAGAGGCATGCGTCTGCAGTTGGCGTATGCGGTCGGCTTCGAAATCATACCTCTATTCTTACTTTACCAAACTTTTCAAAATCGATGGTTACCTGTAAGAAATTGCCGGAAAGCGATAAGGCCACCATAGATCTGTAGGTACCTACTTACCACATAACTTAGATCTTCATGTTATATTGTTATGGGTATCTATGGTGTACAATAAAGACGTTTTTACTTTACTTTTACTTCTTAATTTTATTTTTAAATGTGGTCTACCTATTAGGTACTGATAGAAAAATGTCTTCTAGTTTTAAGAATAGTTTTCCTGCCACCTACACATTCACTTTTGAATCGAGTTCTAAGAAATTCTAATGTTAAAAATATCTGTCGTAAAAGTATAAAGTTTACGTATTTTTCTTTATATGACAGGTATCGTCATCTTTCGAAATCCGTTTTTTATATACCTACCTACTAGCTGACCCCGCGAACTTCGTACCGCCTAACAGTCGATTCTTTTTTTTTTTTCTATCCGTAAGAACCATCCTCGTACTTTAAGGAATATTCTTAAAAAAAGAATTAGCGAAATCGGTTCAGCCGTTCTCGAGATTTGCGCTTAGCAACACATTTAGGGATTCATTTTTATATTATAGAGATGAAGATAATAAAAATTTTCAATAAACTCGTCGTTGTCCAAAAATTTGAGACATTTGGGTATCCTGCAATTGGTTCTGTATTCTGAGCCCTGCAATTAAGTCAGTTTACAGGAAGTCTGCATTTATTCTGGAAGGCAGTTGAACCTTTTTTTTTGTGCGGAAATTCTCACGAATGGTATCCGTGGCGATTTCCGCCATATCGGGGTTAGAGCTCCGTCGGCCATCGGGGGTGGCTATGTCCTATGTCGGACTCAGCCAGACTAACGTATGGACCACCTATTCAGCCTATTCTTTATTGTTTATGAAACCACAACCATTTAAAATGCAAAGGTCAATATTAAGTCGTTAACAATACCTAGTACCTACCTAGTTAGCTAAATATTTCCCGAGTTTAAATTTAGAATACCTATTTCATGAATTTTGTGACACTCCGAAAAGGTTAAGTGTCACGAATAACATAAAATTTACGAAACTCTTAGCAACTAAGACGATCACTATTAACGAGCCATCAACTTTTACCGCCTAAATTCAAAGTGTCTGACAAAGGCTTGCCTCTTGAGCGCCAGACGGCCGACGGGCCTAATAAACCTCCTAGCGTTCTTTTATCTAGGGATAGGTTAATCAAATGCATTTATATAGGTATTGTAAAGTCCGTCTAGTCTGCTGTAAGGGTACCTAATTTAAAATTGTGATTGTCTGGCAGCCTTTAGATGACCTAGTTTTTGTTTCTGGGACAATGAAGGACAAACCAGGTGTCTGGGTTGAAACCACATTTTGCATAATATGTTAAGTCCCGTCTAGCCGTTTAATTAAATATTTTAATTTTGAGGCCGTTAAATCAAAGCAATTGTTAGGGTAAACGATATAATTCACGTCCCTGTAGGGTTAGTTAAACGACTGGGCGTAACTTTGCAAAAGTTATTTAGATTTATTAATAATTTAAATGTAAACTATCAATGTTTCAAGAAAGTTACGAAATTAGGTAAAGTATTTCACCAGACACTACATAAATCAAAACAAAAGTACCTAATCAAAATATGTACTTAGATTAATCTAAATTAGCATTATTACAGAAAATAAGTGATTATTGCAACGAAAGTGTGGTGTATGGGACCCTACCAAGACCTTCGGTGTCAACCTGACATCACCTGCAAGAACTTACACCTGCTTAGTTATTTTTACGTTATTGCGCATTTTTATTCTGGCAATATAGTGAATACGTAATATAATATATTTAATTAGCAAAAGAAAACAATAAGTTGATGTGGCGAGACACGAAATACTCCGGTTTGGCAGGCCAAGGTGCGTATTTTTCCAATTCGCTCAAACAATAGTGGGGGAGTGCATTTCGATGCACCTCGCCGTGCATTCACTCTAGTGATGCTACTGTTACAGAATATTTTTGGTATCGATTAATCAAATTAAATTATCAATTTAAGTTAGTATCTACCTATTTGCGTTCGATCTACATAATTATCTGCTCTATTTGGGTTACTGTTAGATGATTAAATTGCAATTAATATTCAATTTTATGATTGCACTGTATCTCTGCAATGCTGAAATGTGGTCAACATGGACAATAACTCTTTCAAGCCTAAGCACCTAATCCTCAATAAATTTCCACTACGTAATGAGAAATTTAAATTAACGAACCCACTAGATTTAGCCTATGTTCATATTAAATCTATTTTCTAACGCAGACTAAACTCCAGACAGTCCAGACATCTACCTACTCAATGAAAATAAACAGCTCCTAATGATGATAATATACGCATGTTTTTGCATTCATTGGATATCGTCGAAGATTCATTTACGTGCAGCATATGTTACATTCATGATAGATTTATGTTGGTATTATACCGGGTATTTATACAGTCTGGAAGCTGAAGAGTGAAACACGCGATAACACAAACCAGATGATATAACGAGCCAATTTTCACTCTGACACGGCAGTGGCAAGAGTACCGAGCTCAATGCGCTTCTCACGTCAAATTTCATGGAAATACTTGGATGTGGCAAACAGGCAGTACATACATAAATCTCGGGAGGCGATTGAATGCAGACGCGTAAGCGTGCCCGTGCGCATAATTCAAAGGGGCGATCACCAGGAATCGCCGCTTGGCATGCAGACGGCCGCGTTCATTCCAAAGCAATAAACCCGTTACAGGCGACGTAATGTGCATATTCGAGAATATTAAACGACAAACATAGACCGATCTATGTTCTACGCATCGATGTATTCGTCATTCATCATATTTGTCTCGCCAAGTTCGATTAAATTCTCTTCACAAGAGAAGAAAGATGAAGCTTTGCGCTTCAACCTTACACAGGTAGTGGAAAATATAACTGGAATAGTTTATTTCAGTTATATAGATAGTATTATTAGCTACGAAGTTCTCCTTTGACCACAAAAGCCCACTGAGTTATTTTACCAAAGTTTTCTCACGACGAAACGGCGTTGTGAATCGGTGGTTGTCCAATTCCTGAATATTAGTCTAGTTATTTTTTAACGTTTTGGTAGTGTCATTTTAATGCCTATTCTATATAAACTTTATTATACACGTTTATGTATGTGTACAAGGTATGATTTTATAAGTATCAAATATATAAGTACCAAGTATAAAAACAGGCAAAAAATAAGACCTACTTTGTTAAGACTGAAAACTTTTCGTGCAGTGCAAGCCATTTTAAATTTTAATTGATGTTTTCCTGAATGACAGCCCAATTATAAAACTTTGTTGCCTCTTCAGGCATCTTGTAATTTTTAATAACGGAAAGATATTATAAATAAAATGAACATTGAAAATAATATTTTTTTACGAACTGCTAAGGCAAATAGAGAAAATAAGGTAACTTATCTTACAATTTTTCAAAGTCGTAAATCATTTATTTTAAACACACCAATAAAACGTGATTATCAAAACGTTATAAACAAAAATAAACTAGACTAACGAAACGTGAACCTATCCAGAGAAGACTCTAAAATAATAATCTAGAATCCAAAATAATAATCTAGAAACCAAAATAATAATCTAGAATCCAAAATAATAATAAGACTATCGATATCGATAAACAAGGAGGTCGTCACCAGCCCGCAGGTGCCCGGGCGATACGTGGTTCCTCTCGAATGATCGCCGCGCCGCGGCAGATCGTGGCCAGACGACCCAGCTCTTTAATATTTATTTACACATGCAAATATGTGCAGTGTGCACTCACCCAGCCAAAATACTGTAGCGACGAACCTCAAACAGCAATGTGATGACAAATTTTATGTGTTTGCTAACAATGTGCTGACATTTTAGTGTCCTCGCAAGTGTTAGGTAATATGAATTTAACCTGTCGTACGACAGATATATTATGTACCTACTCGAATAACAAGCTTAAAAGTCAAGGAGATTTTTTTGTGAATTAGTTGAGTGATTGTGTTGTGAACCCATTACCCAGAAGGGATATGATGGTGTCCATATAAATCCTGATTCGGGGATGCAGTGAAATTCACACTTCATCATTCATTCACACAGTTAACACTTTGAAAAAGTTAACCCTAAGATCATGCCGTAAAATCGCCACACAACTTGAGGCGAAACGAGAAGAGAACCTGCGTGGATGTCGATCATATCCTCTGGCTCTGCTCAACTAACAAAACCGTTTTTAAGTTCAAAAAGAGACAGATTTTTTTAATATAGAACACGTCAATTTGAGAGGCGACTCTCGGAAAAGAGGGTCACCATTTTATAGAAACGTAGTCTACCATGTTACCACTCAGCTTGACGGTCTCATCAGATGCATTTTCACGTCGCGCATAAAGGACCCGGGACTGTAGGAAGAGGGAAACACGTGAACTGGTTAGGAATTCCAGGTCTTAATGGTGCGACAGAAGGAATCGCCGAATCTACCATAATTTACTAAATGATAACATTCTAAATAAAGTCATCAACACTGTATTTTTAATTTATGACGCTAATAAAAGCAAACAGACATAAAAATTAACGAAGTTAAAACAAGTACTTCAACATAGGTACATACATTGTACAGGGCCGCCGTGAAACTAGGCTGGCTAGTCGACGGGCGGATGTTACCCAGACGGAGAAATGTTATGTTATTCTGTTAAGTGGATATAAAACCATGTAAGTAGGCGCTAACTGCGTCTAATTTCACATAATCACTTTTAAAGTGTCTATGTTCAACTAAAAAACATATAATTTGAATACATTGTGAACTATTTACAAAGTAAACTTTTTTAGACATTTTAAATTGGAGTTAAGTTAAGCGTGGGAGACAAGTAAGTGGAGACCGCGAGAAGGAAAACGGAAGGTGGGACACCCCCTAGCCAGGTGGACTGACGATCTGTGAAGGGTGGCTGCGACGGACTGGATGCGGAAGGCGGAGGATTGGCAATCGTGGTGCATATTGGGAGAGGCCTATATCCAGCAGTGGACTGCAATAGGCTAATTTATTGATTAAAGCGTGGGACTTGACTCGTGATAATCATTTTTCGAGGTAGTCGATTTTGTTCTATTAACCTTTTTTTTCTGAGTAGGTACGAAAAGCCCCTCGGGTTTCACCTCATCGGAGCCAGCGATGAGGTGGGTATGTCGGACTTGTACCGACTAAAATTGCATGGTGTTTCCTCACACCTGCTAGTGTGACCGAAGAATCTGGTGTGCCCTAGAAAGGATATCCCGGAGAGGGTTACTAAAATTGACGTACCTATTGACGTAATTCCTAGCCTTAGAGTATACATTATATGTATACTCTAAGCTTCTAGCTCTATTTCTGGCGATGTGAAAAGTTCACATAACAACTGTTGTAAAAAAAGGAAATAGTAGGCATAATATAGATCCTGCCCCCCTAGAGAAGTGGCAATCGCTGGCCGGCATTTTGTAGAATAGAATGATGAATGTATGGGATTTGACGTAGGTACGTATATGGCCCTGGGTCGGCCGGGTGCGAGGGATAGGGCTACGACAATCTCACCTCCGGCAACCTACGGCCCACAGACGGCGTGCGTTTTAGTCGGTTCGAGTCCGACCCCGGCCTCCCCCTCCGGCTCCGGCGGGGGAGGCCGGGGAGGTATCCGTGGGGATTTTGGCACGATAAAAAAAAAGGTACGTATATGGCACGTATTTTAATGTTTATGACAGACGTTAACGATTGTCATCATCATTTGCATATAGACACATTTTCCTGATTGCATCCGTGGCTAAGATGACCTCGGAGGTCAGGGTCCGCCTTCCGACTCTTCCTCCTCTACTTCGCATGATCTTGGGTGTCCATGGTAGTGAGACCATTCGCACGCATGTCCCATAGTTTCATATACAAATTATTCGACAACAATGACAGAATGATTCGTAGATTCCGATGGTTTGTGGTGACCGCAGATATCGCCAGCTTCACCCACTTATGCCGATTTTATAGGCCATTAAAATATACGACCGAGTTTCGGAACTTCGCATTGGCGCTTCACATTTTATTTTTGGAGTGGAAATGATGACTTTGGTATGCAACAGTTTAAGATCAGTGTTTGAAAGCGTCAAGGTTTAAATTGCAAATTATTGAGTCGAGTATTGACTTTGATGTTGCAACGATATTAAACTTTTTTTTGTTTGTAAGTACATACATTACTCACGCCTGTAAATCCCCGAAGGGGTAGGTGTATTAATACTTACATTTCGCCAACTATGATTGAACTGATCTCGATGAAATTTGGTAGAGCGAGTTAGCAATGTTTGATTAGAGCTTGGGAACGGACATAGGGTAGCTTACTTACCTTTTATCGCGAAAAAGGGGGTTAAAGAGGGGATGAAGGTTTGTCAGTTTTGAAGATATTCAGATGAAATTTGGTACAGAGATTAATTAGAGCTTGAGAACGGATAAGATGAGAAAAATCGAGTAGATAGTAGAATAGGCGAGTAGAGAGTCAGGTAAAGAGCCGAAAAGAGAGGCGAGAGAAGCTAAGATTCGAGTACCTGCGTCTGAGCGTTCAACAAAAGTGACGACTCAGCGCTCAACCCTCGACTCTCAGCGCTAAAAACAATGGTACGCGATAAGCGACATCCATGCGGGCGGAGCCGCGGGCAACAGTTAGTTTATAAATAAAATTCATTCAAGGAATTAATGATTAAAGCACCAACTATACCTACCTAAATCCTAAACGAAACATTAAATCGAGATTCTCAAACATAAAAGTAATAAATGATAAGATAAAGCCCAAAAGGATATCCTTTTAGGTGATACTTCGGTAGGTACTTCGTAAACGTATTGTGTTGTGGCTCGCTGAACTTCATTATCTTTTTAAGCACTAAAGCATTAAGTAGGTACTTAAATCCTAGAGTGTGAATTAATGAATTATCAGTATCAGATTACCGTTGCCTGCGACTCCGCCCGCGTGTTTGTCGGTTATCGCGACCAAACATAGCTAATGTCCTTTACCCAGGTCTAATTTATCTCTGTACCAAATTTCAACAAAATTGGTTTAGTAGTTTTAGCGTGAAGCGTTACAGACAGACAGATGCGAGATAAAAGACAGAGTTACTTTCGCGTTTATAATATTAGTATCGATGAATAAGTAAAAACGAATGAATTTTTAGGTTAAAACCTAAGGCTGAATTTCAGTAGTGGAAAACTAAACTGAGTTTTCACGTTTTACTTATTTAATGAATTAAACGCGCTTATCAGTAAAATCCAGTCTGAGTGATTCTCGAAGGCTCTTCTTCGAGTACCTATCTCCTGCCTTACTGTCAAGTTACATCACGATCTTCAGGTAATCAGTCGAATAGACTGCCAGTTATTTTTGTCGATACAATAATATATTAATGTAGGTAAAATGATTCTTATTTAATAATGATTAGCAAGTGACACTTTAGCATGAGATTACACGAAAATTTTATGTAATGATTGTCAGGCAAGACAAATGCGGGCTTGTTTCTTGTAAAGTGACCAAACTGCAAATAAATCTAGCTTCTTAGTTCTTATGTTTCATACAATGTATGAAATTTCATTGAGCTGTGAGTTTATAGTTATCTTACACTTGCCAAATAAATCATGTTGGAATACTGATGTGACATTTATCACGTCTTTCGAGAGTTTATTAAACAGAATTAATTTTGAGGTGTTCTCTACTTTGTTGCCGTAAGGACACATACCAGTAGTAGCCTAGTAAGTTCTAAAGAATGATTATATTCTATCTTACTAATTTCAGCCACAGGAAGTCCACTGCTGGACATAGGCCTCCCCTATAGATCTCCAATAAGACCGATTGGAAGCGGCTCGCATCCTATGGCTAAAATGATGATGATGATCTTCTAATATTATAAATGTGAAACTTTGTTTAGATGTTTGTTTGTTTATTATTCAATCACGCTCTCTAACGGATGAATGGATTTAGTTGAAATTTTGGTACAAGAATAGATCACACTCTGAAATAATTAGGCAACTTTATATCCCGGAAAAAGGTTCCCAATGGTGGTGGGAAACAGCTAGTTTTAATATAATTATAATATAAATCATTGTGTGCTGGAAGTGACATTCTAGACTTGAATAAATAAACGTAAATTATCAACCACGACTTCTTTTCCACTTTTCGTGACGGTGAAAAACCGGGGAAAGCAAAACCGGGCAAGCTCGAGTAACAATAGTGCCCGGAATACGGCAATAGGCTCACCTCCTACCCCTATTACGTGGGACCTAATACAATGATTGGTGAAATGTGGGTGGTAATTCACCTCTGCCTAACCCTCCAGGGATAAAGGCGTGATTGTATGTATGTATTCTATGTATGTATATTTTGAATCCCTGTAAAGTTTAGTTTATATTTAACTACATTTAGTCTAGCAAGTTGGAGCGTCTAAAATATAACGTACATAATTGATTTTTTTTGGTGGTTAGTACTAGAATTTTTTGCAAGTATGAATTTAAAATGTATTCATTTATTTCTCATATTATCTGTATTATAGCGGATAAATAAACTATTACAATGAAGATAACTTCAACGTTATATTTTATTAGGTCTAACCAGAATAAAAACCAAAAAATAAACAATTCAAAATACATGAATTTGACAGACACCTAATAGTGAGTGAATGAAATCTTTCTGACATCTGTAGTTATCAATATTATCTTAGAAAAAAAAAGTATGTTGAATATGTTGAGCGAATTTTCTTGTAGACTATACCTACCTACATATTATGTGTATGTGTGTAAGTATTAGCATATTTATTCGTGGACTTTAAGTAGCAGGAATTGAGTGAAAGATTGATTGATTTATTTCTAAGAATTTATCGTTTAAGGCACTGTTTTGAATATTAACACATTGTCTGGGGACATAGACAGAAGCAATTGTGTGTGTGTGTGCGTGCGTACAAACGTGATTTCCGTGATTTAAAATTCACCTGTGACTTGTGTTTGGTTACTTAGAAGTAATGAAAGACAGGATGGATAATTGTCATCTGATTGGAATGTTTGGAAGAAATCTCAAAGTTTGAAAGTGACATTTCCACCGAGGATTAGATATTTTACGGATGATTTGTCACCTATCAATTTAAGAAGTGTAACGTTTCCCACGAGGACGAAATATTTTGAGGATGAGATGTCACTAAAAGTCAAAAAAAAAATGGCATAAGTGCATGATAAAGTTAGTAAATGTCTTGTTGTGTTTTTTACCAACTTGTCCATGGTTCAGGAGGCAAAGTAGATATTCCCGTGAAAAATCGGGACGGGCCTTTAGTAATTATTACGTGTTGTTGGTACATTTTTATAAGGTGGTAGAGTGATGTTTTCATGACTCGATTGGGGGACTAATCTTACCTCTAGATTAATAGGTACAAGTAGGCTTGATTTCCTATCTTTCCATTCCCCTATTCTAATAACTTCTCATAATAATATGTGATACCATATGAGGAATATAATTTGAACTAGACTTATTGGATTACACCAAATCGCTTAAATTTGTGAGAAAATGTTTTGTTTTTGTAATAAATGCGTCTTTAGATAGTCAGTTGAATAATTTTATTTTACGGAACTAGTAAAATAATAATATTGTCTTCACTGCACTGGAAGAATTGTTAACGCTACGACTGTTTTTTGGTATAAATGACTAGGTATAAACATTTAAATTTACAAAAAGTATAAATACTCGTATTAAAAATCATGTGTGGGTTTTTATTTTTTTATATTTTTTCATTAAGATATAGAAATAAATGATTCATTTTTATTTACGACGACTCACACAATTTACATAAAGCAGTATGTATTTTTAGTTTAATTTAGTTTTATTAGATTTTTTGTTTGTGGTATTTTCAGTGTAGAATTTTTAAAGGACAAAGTAGTTGAAATAATATTTTGAAACATATTATACCTGTATTTGGCCTAAAGCACCGTTTCTTTGCAGCCCCATGCGTAACACGACGCGGAAGCCGTCCCACCGGTCCCGGCTCCGCCAGCCGGACTTGCGTCTTATCGTACTTATTCTTCTTAATTTATCCTAATTGATTATCATATATAGGAACTCAGATACGACCACAACCACCTAATTACAACTTAGTATTTTAATATCGCTTAGTTCCAACACGCCAAACTTTTTGAGACAAACCTTTAGGTAGGTAATTCAAATATCTGACTACATTACAATATCAGGTAAAACGATTAACACAATTGAGTTCACCCAAATAACCTCTTAATTATTCACTTGTAATAAAACGTTAAGTTTTGTATAAAATTAAAATGATTACATACTATAGGAACCAATGAGTAAGGTAAACCGTTGCTAAATAACCTTACAACGAATTTTACCGGCAAAGTTAGCAAATGCAACTTTACGAAAAAAATTTGGATTTACGAGAACTGATACGTGGGAGGATGATCACAGGAGACAGCGTGTGCGGAGTGTATAGTAATGCAATGTCGCTCACCTGCTGCCGGGCGCGCGAGCACGAGCGGCAGCACGAGCAGCGGCAGCAGCGGCAGCCGCATGCTCCCGCTAGCGTCGCATGCCGGCGCGTGCGGCGCTCTGCGCTCGCCGCCTGCTGGCGCGGCACTGCGGGGCCGGCCCGGCACGTGCGCGCACACCCACCCGCGACACGTGCCGCCGCGCCTCCTGCAACAAGTGACCGTCGCTGCACCGCCGCCGAGGGACACCGCGCGACACATCCGACGCCGTTGTCGTCGGTGTTGCCTTATCGGAGAGTCGACGCGGACTGAGAGCTCGAGACTGGGCGTCGAGCGCGGTCAGCCGGCCGCGGCCGGGGCGAGTCGCGAGTGCAAGTGCAGCGAGTGTGCGGCGGCGAGTCGACGACCCGCCGGCGACGCGCCACGCGCCTCCCGCAGCCTTCCGCCTTGTGCTGCCGCGCGGCCGCATGCCCGACACGCTGATCATGTCCCACACCTTCGAGTCCGTGCAATGCTTACCTACACCATCAGCACTGAACCGAACATCGTAATGTTCTACACACGACATATAAAGACAGTCACATATTTGGACGTACGATGAATATGTACAATGATTTTGAATACCGTTTAGCATATTTAAATAATTTATAGATTAGGTAGTAACGAGCCACATAGTTCTATTGAACTTAATCTGATTATAGCATGCTCAATAATAGCGTTGGATCAATGAACTTCATGACGGTTAAGCGTTGAAGTCTTTTCAAGGGCGCTTATTACGTTACATTCCTAAAAAAAACAAGTTTGCCTTGTTACATGAAATACTTCATCTATTTTAAATTTGATCGTATTGCTAGTTGATGCATCAAACTCCGTGATATAATGATTACGGAGAAGGCTTAAAAGCGGCTTATAATAATAAAAATCTCAAATAAATTACGACAAAAACACACGATCGGGAGGAAAGGGTAGGGTTTATGCGAGTTCTTAAAACATTTTGTGGTTAATTTCTCGGACAAATGATTTTGTAAATGCACAGTAGCCGGCGTCCGATTATTAGCGGTAATGGTTCAAGAAATTCGCCTTGATTGCGGGTCTCGAGTGTCTCGCCGCGCTGTGTACCTGCGAGAGCGAGCACCTTGCAGCGACACGGTGACAGCAGGTATATATACATACCTACTTAGGTATTAGGTATTTACCTAAAGTGCATTTTGTTATTAACTATTTGAATTGCATAAAGGTATATTATGTACATAACTCAGTCCGTAGAATACCAAAACAAATAAAACAACAATCTTCCAAAACACACAATAAATCATCTTAGCTCAGAGTCGCAGTCGTATCCGAGGCTTTTATTGGGAGCTCAGGGTTGGTTATCAATTCTGAAGTCTAAAATTTAATGGCATATTTTGTAGTTTCAGTGGTAGGTATGGTATGAAAGTGGTTAACATTACTTGCCATTAGTAGAATCGGGGTCCTGTTTAGAAATGCCTAGAATTGGTGTATGGGCTCCACCGAGATCTTCTAAGTCCACCTCACCTGCAAGCCGGTACACCTGCTGATAACCTGGCGCAGGCTTCTCTCTCACCGATGGGGTCAAACAAGCACCAACTTTGCGAAGTTTGAAAAATTCACCAACGTTTTTATTCTAAAAAAATATTTCTAAAGAACTTTCTAATCTAAACTACCATTTTTCGTGTAAATTTAAAAATAAACCAGTTATTCAATAAACAAAAATTCACCCTCAAATTCATGATGGCGTATAATGCAACGAGCCGAATACGATGTAATATGAAATTTAGACTGCTAGTGACCTCCCTCAACGATTTACGAAAGAAAATTGCTACTATTGTTTTCTAGGTTTACTTACCCCTTTTTGAGATAATTTGACTGGGATATAGTGGGACTGTCTCTTCGAAAAATAGAGTTTACAATTAAAAAATGCTCATAAATAATACAGAATCTGTGTAAAAGTAACCAGTTGAAGGCAATAGGCTCACCTTGGTTGGGGGAACTCCAGGAGCTTTTCCTCATTCCTACATAAGTATAACCTACAGGTACATCACTAATGACTATGACAGAGCTTTTAGCCCGTAAAAGTCATAATCATAATACACAAAAATAAAACTATTACTAGGTTTATTGAATAACTTTGTTTTGTTGTTCTACTTGAACAAGACTGCTGAAAATCAACCAATACGTCGGGAAGAGCAAAAACAAATGATGGAACGCCCCCTTAAATTGGCTATACGAAATAAAGAATGAGTGTGTCTTTAAAATAAATGACTGTTTTGCAAACTACAATAAATACCTACGCGTTGTACCTTACATAGTAAGAAACCATTAGTTTCTGTCAAATTAATTCACTCGTGACTATAATGTCCTTTTACTTGTAAATGTCATTTTTTATCTATGAAAAAGAAAAAGAGACTGCGACTTTGACGTATGCGCATGCAGCGAATGTGCACACAAATGTCCTAATTTGTTAGTTCTAGACAAAATAAAAATGATATAAAATGCATTTTGTTAAACGTCAGAAGTGAATCACTATTTGTATCTAAATTTTATTGTATGTTTTTTGACTGCGAGTTTAGTTGATAAATATACCTAAATAAATTCTTGAAGAGGGGTAGGGTAGAAATATCTCGGAACATTTTTAATCAAATAATCAGCCTATTGCAGTCAAGATTAGACATAGACTTCTCCTAATTTGCACTCTGCTGGTCCACCGTAAAATGGATCAAAGACTTGCCAATTTGAAAAAAAAAATGAACAAGTCAATACGATGAATGGTAGGTACACTAGGCACCACTTCACCGTCGCCGTCGGTGTTAGTCCCAGTTCCAGTTCTCAGCTGGTAGACTATTCTTTAAAAAAGTTCCTACATAGGTTTCAAATTCCATTCTGTACATTTAATTCCGATTCAAATCTAGATTTAGACTCGAAAAGTTAAAATTATTTTTTAATTCGTTCGAGAACCAAAGTTAGACCTCTGATCGGTGAACCACAATATTAAAATCGAAATCGTGATTCATAACTTAAAAGCTTTGCATTAAGGATTTGGGTCAAATGCCCCACGCTTTTAGTGTTGACACTTTAATATGTGCCACTACTTTCAATAATCTGTCATTATTCTTGTACAAAGATCTAGTATTCACGTTTGTATATTCAAAAGGGTTAGGCGGGGCTGTACTAATTATTTTAACACTGCCCTCTATACAACTTGATATGGCACATCTTTCGTCTTTCGTTCGTGTTTCTTCGGGTCCGAAGGTTCAGGTGTTTCGTGATAGCCCCTCGGATGTCAACTTATTGCTTGACTTGCACGAAGGAAGATGTAGTACAATTCCTGCGCCCGGTAAGTGGCGCCTTGGTATTCCAATTTAGGATTTGTTTTTAAGGCCCCGAATCAGGTCAGCATCGAAAAATCGGTATTTTCGAAACCGTTTTTCTTATTAACTATAAAACCTAAAGATCTGGAATTCATATGCCTGCATACTACAGGCTATACCGAATAACTTCTCCTTTTCATAAATTAAATAAAAAAGGAGGAAATAGTTGAAAAGAGGCTTTGAACATCACTCTACTCTTTCTTATGAAACCAAATGACCAAATACCATAATGTATCCAAATAATCTAAAATTTCACAATATATGTTAAATAATTATTTTAGCATGACGTGACCTTCTAGTTAGTAATCGTCGCCTATAAAGTTATCTATTAAAATTGGTTTTACTGATTTTTTCGGTTCAAATATGAGCAAATGACCTTGAGCATTTGTGTGGTCAAAGTCATTCGCGTATGTAATCACCTTAAGAATTGTCCCTTGCAGTCCCGAAATAAGTCAGCAAGCTATGAATAAAATTAACAAAGGCTAAAATGTCCCTACTTGCGCTATGTGAATCAGCCCCCCTAGACAAGTACCTAGCAATTAATTGGCCGGAGAATAGAATGATGAATGTATGTGATTTAACGTATATAACACGTATTTTAAGGTTTATGACGTATTTTGACGACGTCAAATCCCATATATTCTTCATCCTACTCTACAATACGGCTTACCAACGAATTGGCACTTGTCTATGGGGGCAGAACCTTCATAACTCCATACAGTGTTCATCGTCGGATGATACGCGACGGTACGGACGTTTTGTTTTGTAAATTGACAACCGCGAAAACCAGACTTCTCAAGCGGTAATACCTGTCTCTCAATATTTATTTTATTATTTAACTGGATGCTATTTTTCTATTTATGTCCTTTTTATTAAAACAACATCACTGCGAATTAAAAATAACAATGATTTTTCGTAATAAACATAGGATTGCGTCCTCAATTTAGTGTCAAACTCGTATAGAAATTGGCGGTGAATTGCCAATTTTGCTTAACCTCGTAATGTAAACAACGGCCACCCATCTAAATCCTGACCCAGCCAATTTTGCTTAACTTCGTAATGTAAACAACGGTCACCCATCCAAAACCCGACCCAGCCAATTTTGCTTAACTTCGTAATGTAAACAACGGTCACCCATCTAAATCCTGACCCAGCCAATTTTGCTTAACCTCGTAATGTAAACAACGGCCACCCATCTAAATCCTGACCCAGCCAATTTTGCTTAACTTCGTAATGTAAACAACGGTCACCTATCCAAAACCCGACCCACTCAATTAAGCTTAACCTCGTAATGTAAACAACGGTCACCCATCCAAAACCCGACCCACTCAATTAAGCTTAACCTCGTAATGTAAACAACGGTCACCCATCCAAAACCTGACCCAGCCATTGACCCACAACTCGTAAGAATGTGCTAGGGTTATGCCTATGATGAATAAAAATCGGCAGTGGATCATATTTGGGGATCCAACCGGAATAACTCGTATTTTCAGTTTGCCTGTTTGAACACGCACTGGACTTTAGTTTGTATAAAACATCCTCCGTCTCCTTTGTGTCCTGAAGGTAGTGGATAAGAAAACCTGTTGCCCTAGCAAAAACACCTACTATGTTCCTTTTAGTCAACGCTGAGCAAATTATCTGCATTTGGGTGCACCTGGCGTCTCAGTCAGCGTGAATTGGTACTGGCGGGCAAAAAGAGGTAAAAGAAAGAAAAAGGCAGTATTTAATAGGTACAGCCTACTGCCACTTAACGTTAAATGACAGAGTGATACTGCCCAAGTCAAATCAGCGTCAGCCCATTCATCTTTGGAAAAGTATGGCTCTGCACCTGGATGTTGAGTGTAGGTACTTACCTGATCACTTAAATCACCAAGTAAGGGAACATTTCCGTTCTGTACTTTTTTTTTAATTTCCTGTGCTGTTCACGGAAACCGTTATATTCCAGCTATACATGGCTGTATGTAATTGCGTAAATGACAGACTTTACATTTCCGTCGCAACCGTGTGAATCTCAATCGTATTCTTACGATGTGTTCAGTTAATTTTGCAAATAACACATTCAATGGGCCAATATACGAATGTACAGTTTTACAAATTATTCAATAGGGTCTGGCCACACATGATACATACTTTGAAGTCATCGGCGGTTTTGTGATTTACAAATACGTGTTCGATTCTAGAAGTTCATACACGATGTCGAATGAGGAGACAGACAAGGCGATTGGCAACTACATAACTGATATTTACTTTTAGTTTGTACTTACTCTTATAACGGATGACGTCACAGTTAATTAGTGCTGGTCAAAATATGGGTTTATTCCAGAAATTGCCCCACCCAGACCTTTGAAGCCAAACCAACGTCACTGGCCAAGCCAGCTGGTACACCTGGTGATTGACTGATTGGTTGCAAAATCAATACGACTGTCGCTCATAAAAGTTGTATAAGTAAGTCAAATTAGGAGATTGAGTTGACAAACCCCAGGTTCCGAGGAGAAAACCCCGAACGCAATCGGAAAATACGCACAGCCGAATGTTAAGGTATCGTGTCCTGTCGTGCCCTTATTATTGCTATGCAGTTTCTATTCCACTTACTGCAATAACAAGATTAACATACAGCGTTTTGTGTTAAGTGTCATAGAGGATGTTATTTGCATTTCTTGTTCTTCAACATATGCATATTTAGTTTCACATACTCCATAGTTTAGGCCTTCGAGTGTTGAATAAAATTACTATATTAAAGTCCATCTTGTTCGAAATTTGAATTTAGAATATCTTACTTAGGGTTTTCACCAACCCTCACAAATACCAAAACACCCGAATCTCCGATTGGTCTTTTTTTCAGAATGACTGATTCCTAAAAATGACTGAACTGCAAAATGACTGATTTTCCAAGATCTATGGGCCTCATCAAACTCGTATGCTAGCTAGTGTACCTTTTGGACGAGATTCTGGTGTACGCTTGCATCTCGGGGTTGGAAGGTTGCAGTCACTCCCATAAAAGTCGTATCAACCTAACCAACAGGAGGAAGAGGAGAAGGCGGACCTAGAATTTGGAGATGAAGGCTTGGATAGTGCCTAATGTGACTAACTCATCAGGGAATAGGTATATAAAGTTGTTGTTGGGTATATTTAAGAAAGAAAAAGTAGAATAGTACAGATTAAAAGCTTAGAGGATATCCCACCCATAAAGGACCTAAGTGGTATAAAAAAGGAGGTAAAAAGTGGATGGATGACAGAAAGAAATAGTATGGGTATGGAGAATGGAAGTACGAGAAGTAGCAAATGTGAGAACAGGTATAAAAGATAGGGTAGAAAAGAGCTCCAAAATGCAAAAATTGGGGGATCATTGGGTTCAATTGGATCATTGATATAGAACTCTGTCTCCCAAGACAAGTGGCAATTCGTCGGCTAGCGTATTGTAGAATGTATGGGATTTCACGTTTAATAAGACAGTATTTTGACGTTTATGATATACTAGCTTTTGTCCGCGGCTCCGCCCGCGTGGATGTCGGTTATCGCGACCAAACATAGCCTATGTCCTTTCTCAAGGTCTAATCTACCTCTATACCAAATTTCATCAAAATCGGTTCAGTGGTTTAGGTGTGAAAGCGCAACAGACAGACAGACAGACAGAGTTACTTTCGCATTTATAATAATACTAGCTGTTGCCCGCGGCTCCGCCCGCGTGGAATTCTGATCCCGTTCATCGCTGATATATAGCCTATATGTTAATCCAGGGTATAACCTATATACATACCAAATTTCAACCAAATCGGTCCAGCCGTTTATGCGTGAAAGAGTAACAAACATCCACACATCCACACATCCATTCTCACAAACTTTCACATTTATAATATTAGTAGGAAGGATTAGTAGGGATAGGGATGATGACGACTGTCATATACGTCAAGTCCCATACATTCATCATTCTATTCTACAATCCGCCGACTAACGAATTGCCACTTGTCAGGGGAGGGGCAGATAAGAGTTTAATCGACAGTTTTTTACAGACAGCTAGATTTACTAAGTTTTCCTCAGTACTCATTTAGAAATTACTGATCTAGCTCGTTTGTTATAGTCACAATATATTTAGGCTTACCTAAACAGATCCACAGACCCTAGCTCTGTACTTGTTGAGTAATCCAGTTGTTTATAATCAAGAGTCAGCCTGTTCGTTCGACGCGCTCTATTTCTCTTCACGTATTATTAGAGTTCCAGTTGGCGAATAACATCCATGTGTATCCCAGATATAGTATAGGTACCATTCAGAGTGTACATTCGGACTATTCGCTCGTATATTTGTACACCGTTTGAATGGCTGGAGAAATATTTACGTTAAGGTAGTATATTCATGTTATTTTATGTGTGATTTTGTGTGTGAGTGTTAAATATGTAATAAAATGAAATGGACTGATGAAGCATGAAAAAAATTTCTTCATGCTCCGCTCCATCAGTCCATTTCATTTGTAAACCATTATTTAATAATGGTTTACATAATTACTATTACAATATTCTTCTTCGTCTTAGAGTTAATCCCAGTCGCATCCGAAGCTTTTACCTCGGGAAAAAGCTTTTGAGCGGGAATAGAACCCGCGCCTCCTACGTAGCGGTGGCGTTTACTACGGCCACGCTATAGAGACCGCCAATATTATTTGACATCAATATTAGATACAATGCTTCATCAGAATACAAGAGAATGGTGTATTCTTGGGGAGCACGTCGAACGCACAAAACATTTAACACCAAATCGATGAACTCTTGTTCATGATAAGGAGGTCCCTCAATTTTTTTTTTTTTATATAGGACTCATCAATTTGACTTCGCCTCGCCTGATGGTAAGCTGAAGGCAAAGTCTCTGAAAAGAGGGCCACCATTACAACACGTATTATGTTACAATGGTGGCACTCAGCTTGACGGCCTCATCAGATGCTTTTTCACGCCCCGCTTAAAGGACCCGGGACTATAGGAGGAAGGAAACACGTGAGCTGGCAAGGAATTCCAAGTCTTAACAGTGCGGCAGAAGAAGGAGTCGCCGAATCGCTTGGTTCTTGATGGAATATTCTGCACCGTATGCGGGTGGCATCTAAGTCCTGCACGTGTTGTCCTATATAGGAAAGGAGAGGGCTACCTATTATTTTTCTCGCGAATATCAAGAATCCATACTAATATTAGAAATGCGAAAGGAACAGTCTCTGTCTGTTTGTCTGCTACGCTTTCACGTCTAAAACACTGAACCGATCTTAATGAAATTTGGTACAGAGCTGGACTGGAGATAGGCTAGCTTTAGTTGCGCAAAAGGTTAAAAGGGTTCAAACAGGGGATGAACGTATGTATAAAAATTCGTCACTTTTGAAGAAAATCTGATGAAATTTGGTACACAGATATTAGCTTAGGATTTGCTGACAAGGATTTGCGTGGTCACGATAACTGACATCCACGCGGACGGAACCAGGGGCAACAGCTAGTAGTTATATAAACAGGGATCGACTTTTTGTATGACCTGAGTCGTCGAAATCTGTCAAAAATAGCATCACGAGTAGGTACTGTGTATAATTCCAAGCATCTTACCTATAGCACAGATAGGTTTTTTACTTACCTAGTTCCTGTCAATCAAAAGCAAATCAATTTAAGCGTCGCGTCGGTAGCTTAGTGGTTAAGGAGTCAGCCGAGAGGTCCCGGGTTCGAATCCTGGCCTTCACACTACCGACGACGTGAACCCACTTCTAGCACAAATAATTTAGCTTAGTTGGAGGGGTTAAGGGGAATAAAAATTGCAAAACTGTGGTCAAAAGCCCAACGCTTTGCACTAACTTGCATTGACTTAAACACCATTTTTATAGGCCAGGAGCTCACTGATGTCAGTGCGATGTCCGTTCACCATTAAGTGCTCCAATAGAGCCCAATAACAAATACCAGCATACGACTTAGTGTACAAATATGCGGGCGGGCGCGCGATGCCAAGAATTTGGTCGAATCGGCAACTTTGCACGGCACTTGTTTACCTCGGCGCAACAGCTATTTCTGAATGTACACTATATTTACAACAATACCGGTATAGTACCGTTAATTCGCGTCCACACGACAACTATCAAGCTTTATGTTCTAGACTAGACTTCTCGAGGCGGTATCGAGTTTTCGTGGTTATAATGACAAATCATGTACCTATACTTATGTACCTAATTGTGTTCATAACGATACAGGACAATTCATACTTCCATGCTAATCCATATCTATATCCATATTCATCCATACTAATATTATAAATGCGAAAGTAACTCTGTCTGTCTGTCGGTCTGTCTGTCTGTTACGCTTTCACACCAAAACCACTGAACCGATCTTGATGAATTTTGGTACAGAGATAGATTGAAGCATGGGAACGAACATAGGCTACCTTTTTTTTTTTCGCAAAAAGGGTTTACGCGTGACCAATATCCAAATAAGTTTGCTGTCAGTAGGAAGACCAAAGGTTTGTCCTGCTCTGTCTTCTGCACTGAGGGCCCAGAAACTCTCTGCTCTTACCTGGTGCTGCAAACGCCCACAGGCCTCGGTAACCACTTTCCATCAGGTGGGCCGTGTGCTTATCTGCCTCCTAAGTGGTATAAAAAGAAATATTCTAATGCCCAAAATTTTGAGACTTAAGTGTTTTTTTTAAATTAGACGAGCTTTAAAAGTTAACAAAATGCTGCCGTTAAATTAATTGATTTGTATAGTGCATGTGGGTACAAACTAAACAAGTTCAAACTAATTCCCAAAGCAAGTCTCTTGTTATTTTTATAGTTTTCTGATTGTTTTATATTGCCTCCCACCTCTATCGATGAGGTCGTGGCGGACGAACAAACACTTATTAATTAAATTGATCGCTACTTGCAGTATAATATTGTTCTGTTGATTTTTTAAATTGTAGAACATTTTTCGAGCTCTCGATATCATGAATTTTTTTAACTAAACTAACTAAATTTTTTTAACTAAACTAACTTTAATTAACTAAAATCAACAATAGGGTAACTTGGGACACATAAGAGAACAATATTCTATGAATTTCGGTTTCTATGACCAATGTCTTTTATTGACATTAAAGACAACGGGTCTAGACCATATTGAGTACTTAACTGTAATAACTTTTCTGTAGATAGATGTCTTTCTTTCTTTCTTTCTTTATATGCTAGAATAGGTGTTTCAAGAAGTCGACGCTGATATGAAATAGAGGTAGGTACCTGGCTATCCATACTCCATACTAATATTATAAATGCGAAAGTAACTCTGACTGTCTATCTTTGTCTGTCTGCCTGTCTGTCTATTACGCTTTCACGCCTAAACCATTGAACCGCTTTTGATGAAATTTGATACAGAGATAAATTAGACCTTAGGTAAGTACATAGGCTATGTTTGGCCGCGATAACCGACATCCACGCGGGCGGAGCCGCGGGCAACAGTTGGTGTATAATAAATGTGAGTCAATAGAAACAAATGGGAATAAAATGTATCAAGTTAATGTACTTACGTTGAATTTCAGTACACATTTACTAGAAATAGGATTGAGGTCAGAATGCGGTGCTGCATACATCCGTAGAATACTCAAATATTGACCAACTCCACTATAAAGCTGAGAGGAGAGTGCATGGGTTCAAGATGCCACTTATTCTGAAGGAGTTTACATCCGGTCTGACAACAAATGCACTGGAAGCCAGGAGCATTGCGGGCATTAAATAAACGCCGACCTCCAAGAACGCTGCCTCTTTATTCTCACAAAAGCATTGGCTTAACCAAGAGCTAATCTGATATACACTTGACGAGAAGTGTTTTGCGTACAGCTCTATGCAAGGGATGGTTACTTGTAAAAGAATAGAAGATTATTAAAGTTTACGTGGTAATAATGTCGATATTAAACCTAAATATTCAAATCTACTATCACTACGTTGTTAACCACCTACCAATATCAGGTAAAGTTTTATGAATTGAAAATTTCTTAAGGCTCTTTGGGCATTTGTAGTAGAACTTACTAATGCAGCTCTATTGCTTGCAATAGAAATCACATATAAGTATTGCATACTGGCATGGTTCCTTGATGTTGCTATCTTTCTCCAAATTGTGATTTCTAAAATGGTTATTTCTAACTATAATGTTCCAATACTGAATTCGCACCGCTGCACGAACGAAATTCAAATTTGATTATCACCTAACCGTGCCTTGAGAACAAGAGGTTGGTCAGGCGTAAAAATATGAATAGGTACAAACGGACTCCCGACTCAACGCAAATAAGTGTAATGAACTGTTAACAAAAATATCCGGATTTGTATCCACGTGTAAATATTTTTTACTAATTTTTTTGTTTCGCATTGAAATATTTCAAGTACACATGGTAGCGGCGACATTAGTCACTTCATTTTGAGTGTGTAATAATAGGACGATACGTTATTTTTTTGTGTTTATACTGTTGCTATGCGAATTTAAATATCAAAGTCAAATCAGATGTTGCAGTATTTGTTGCATATGAGATTGGTTTAACTGAATGTCTTAATGGGGATCCAGACATTACAATCTCTTGCATCGATTTTGATTTAAAAGTCCGATAATCCTTAAAATTAATATAAACTATGTTGTCCGGCAGTGAGTAGGGTAGCTTAGCAGAGTTCACTGGAGAGGTTTTGTGCTGTATGTCGGTGAGAAGACCAAAGGCTTGTCCTGCTTGTCTTCGTCGCTGACGGCACAGAATCTCTCTATTATTAAAGGATCGGCAGTACGAGTTAGAGTCCCCTGGTGTTGCACTCGTCCATGGGCCGCGGTAACGACTTTCCATCAGGACCGTGGGTCGTGTGCTTGTCTGCGACCGTATTATTAGAGAGTAGAACACTACGGGCAGACGTTGTTTTGGCTCCCAATGTGAATGTCTTTAAAATCAAACTTGACAAAATCTCCAGATCACAGGACACAACACACACACGCATCAGCTCAATAGCTGCTAATATGTTCTTCATGAATAATATCAATAAAAAAATTAGGGTATCGAGCTACGCAAGTCACAAAATTCAAACTTTTCAGGAGAGCCGAAAAACTTAAAAAAAAAAGACAAAATCACAGGCAGATGATTATTCTATTTTCAACTATGTAATTATTCAATGCAATTTCCATTCATTTAAATTTTACTAGAATTGTATAATCATTAGGTACCTACTTACCAGACTGCAAGGAAGGTGATGGCACTCGTGAGTCGTGACACAGGGTCACCTAGTACGAGTGCCACAGCACTCCTTGGACATAAACCTACTACCTTAATATTATTAATTTATTATTCACTGTACACTGATGTCTTAAGGAGAATGTTGTAACATTTTGGAGGATTAAATGAATTATGAATTATGATTTTTTGTTATATTTTGGTAAGCTGCCTTCAAATGTACCTAATTATTAAATTATTGCTGAAGTTCTTATTAACCGTTTATTTGACACTTTCAGCAATTTAGTTTTTATTCGTAACGGCAGAATGCAGTAAGTTGTAAACAGTTGTATGGCGAGCCCTAACATCAATGATTTTACGGCAATCGATTCCAGAAACAATATATGAATTACTGTAAGCAGAAAAGGTAGAAAAAGATGGAAAAGACAAGATTTTCCGTACTTACAGCAAAATGGCCTGGGATAATTTTCGTAACAGTCACGACGTAAGTAATTTTTATATCGTATCGAAATGAGATCCGGGTCATTCGACGCAGTATTTTTTTATGATTCTAATGGAATTTAAACCTATTTTCCTACGCCATTTTAGCTACTTACAGCAAATACGTTTTCCACCATCGTTAATATGCTTGGAAAGCTGATAAAATCTATAACTACCAATGAACACTGGGAGCTTTCCTTCAAAGTACAAGCACTTAAGTATTAAACTTTCGGACGGATGTAATCAGATTAATGAGAAAATACTAGGCTTGCACTAAATGATTAAATAATTTGTGTTGGTACTGCGTTCGTCTTAAAGTATACTTTAGCGAGGAGATAGAATTTTAATCCAGCGCTCCTGATTTTAAAATTATGTACTTATTAGCAGATATACCTGCGTTGATGAAAAAAAGGGAAAATTAATATACTTAATAAGAGCAGGTGCTGCTTTACAGCACTACTGATTATTGGAACCATTTGAGTCAAGTCAAAAGTTGGTTTACTGAAGATGGGGTCTGGGGGTTCACCTATTCAGGGTAAGCCAGTTTTCTCGAAGCTGGTTATTTTTTTATTGAACGTTCGCAAACTCCCCATAGATACCACCCCACCCCCCTCCCCTCGCCGGAGCCGGGACGGTGGTTATGTTGGACTCGAACCGACTTAAAACGCACGCTGTTTGTGGGTTGTAGGTTGCCGGAGGGATTAAAATCCATGGGGATTTTTCGCACGATAAAAAAAAGCCATTTACTTCTACTTAAGTTTCTTTTTATTAACGTTGGTATTCAGCTGAACGGATCGCCGACATACTTTATTTCCGGACTACTCAGAATTCCTATGTGTCCGTTATTAGTGGTAATAATCTTACCTACATCTGAAGTTCAAGGTAAACACCTACATTTTAGAATAACTGACACCCACGTCATCACTGTTGTCGTGTCTCAATAACAATACTATTCTTTTTTGAAATCTAGTATTCGAGGTAGCGTCGACAAACTGATACTCGTAGACTTTTTTAAATAATCAACATCCGCATATACCTACAGATTCCTATTTATTTTTCTTCTTTGTGAAGGTTAAGTGGGTTAAGGGGAATTTTTGGTCTCACTTAATAGTAGATTAACAAGACACTGATTACAAACTGCGTGCTACTGCGAATATTCAAGTAGACAAACCTAGTAACGCTTTACCCGAACTGGGAATCGAGACCAGTGCCACGAGCACAATAACTAATCGTATTCGTAACGTAAACGTATGGAGAGAACGGAGCATTGCTATTGGCCGCCTGTTTGTTGTGAACCTGTGTGCGTATGTGAGGCCTGCCAATCGCAATGCTCCGTTTTCTCTATACGTTTACGTTACCAATATTTCAACCTTTTTACTACACGGAATTGGTCTGAAAATCTGACAGAATTTCAAGTTTTGAAAACAATTCCGATATATTTTTAGAGGAATTTCGAGTACCAACTTTGATATTTTTTAATTTTCCACAAGAGCAAATTACTTAAGTCATTGGTTTAGGTAATACTAATTTGCTATTTCAATGTAGTAGGAGCCATTCAATTTAAAAGCAAAAACAAGGTTCCAAGTCGGCGGCGCACACAATGTGTGTGTTTAAAATAATATTGGCGGCCTCTGTGGCGTAGCGGTAGGGTAGAGCGTTCGACTGCTACGCAAGGGGGGTTCAAATTCCGCTCAGTGCAAATATTTTTATGCATAAGAATACAAATAAAACGTTGGAAGATTTTTCGTCGTAATAAAAATTGAACTGACTTACCTGAAATTCACAAGAAGTTGTATAACTACCCTCGCGTGTAAAACAGCTTTCCATCCCGAGAGTCTAGTAATTATGGTACAGTTGGCAATAAAATTGGCTGCACACATCAAAAAGATGTTTTAAAAAAAAACTAGGTAAATATAATATTCAATTTTGTCCGCATTCTAGAACTCGTATAGCTTGTAGCTAGTTAAGTTCCGACTTTAGGTTTATTTAGAGCCATGTAGCAAGTGCTAGAATATTATCATGTTTAAAAACAATAATTTCAAAGTATTTGGCCATATATCTGTCATGCACTATGTAAGCTTCGACAGATATTCGGCCAATTACTTTAGGGTACTTTGTACTCGGGCCTGGGGGTGACGGGTGGAGTTACCTGTCACCCTGGCAGAAGCAGGCCGCAGCGTAGTCCCTACACCCGAAGAGGGCTAGCTTGAAAGAGGACGGGGTGTATCCGTGGTACCACAGGTGGTACCTACTTTGTATAGACGAAAGCTGAATATCTGAAAAGTGCAACTCGTCAAGGCTTGGATATAATTTTTCAGCTCTAACTCTACAATTCATTATAACTTACATATTGCTTCTATTTCATCTTCAAAAGGGAAACCGTTGGAAATTATGTTATGTGGACTCATCGCCACTGGTATGTTAGTACCGTTGCACGTTGATTGCAATAAACATCCACATTTCACCAGTTCTAATTACTGCAGGAATGTTTAAATATGGTATTACGGTAATTATTTTCTAAGAAAGTTTCGTAATTTACTGAGCGATTTTAGAAGCCGACCGTACCTTGTTTCTGTGAGAACTTTGGTTGACTACGTGGAAACTTCGAAAGTAATCTATTTGTTTTGAAGTTTTGTATGATGAGCGAGAAACAAGTGCTTACCAAGTACTTACATCTACAATATTATTGGGGCCTCGTCCTTGACAGTCCAAACTTTAAGTCGATACACGTGTCGGAGATCTAAAGTTTTATTATAGTGTAGTTGTTTTTTTTTTCAATTTGGCAATACGTTGGTACTTTAGACGAGTGGCTTAATGGAAATAGGTCGTCGTCGCGTCGGTGACTATACAGGGTGGAAAAATAAGTCGGGCCCTGGAGGGAAACTACCTTAAATCCTTAAGTTTTTAATAGAAAAAAACTGCATTCAAAGATTTTCGAAAATTCGCTTGCCGTACCCGGTAATCGAACCGACTAAAATCCGAAAAAGTAACAGCCTGTATTTTTATAGCATCAATCGATAGTGTCAATCATAGGGATAAAATCTCTCTAAGAAACATGGTAAATTGAATGAAAGGAAATCCTTGAAACCTAAACTTAGTTATTTAAATTCAATTTGGCAAAATAAAGCACTTTTAACTCAAAGTTCCAACCCATGCATCTGATCTCATATTGACTATAAAATTCAATTTTCAAATTACTTGTCCCTTTTTTTTCGTGCGGAGACCGCTGCTGATCAGCAGTGGTATTTCTTAGGTATGTTGAACTCAAACTGACTAAAACTGCACGCCGCCGCGCCGTCTCATTAACAGGTTATAAATTGATCCAATAGGGTAATTCCTTCTTCGTTTCCTAGGGTACACCACGAGCAGGTTTCTGATCAAGCACCCAAAAATAACTACCTGCATACCACTTGCCCAGTATAGTTACATTTTAAACAGGTAACAAAGTTCAGTCATTTAGTACTCATATTAATAAATAAATTTCATCATAGGGTTGAAAAAGTACCTGATGGCTGCTTGAGTAAAAGTGCTGTGTCTGTTTGCATTCAATTTATAAGTAAAAATTTTGTGGACTTCCTTTCATTTAATTTAACTACCATGTTTCTTAAAGAGATTTTATCCTTATGATTGACATATCGATTGATGCCATAAACATACAGAGTGTTATATTTTAGGATTTTTGGCGGTTCGATTACCGGGTGTGGCAAGCGAATTTAAAAAAGACTTTGAATGCAGTTTTGTTTCTTTTTGAAAATAAAGGAATGTCTCCTTTAAGTGAATTGAGCTAACTTAAGGATTTAAGGTAGTTTTACTCCAGGGCCCGACTTATTTTTCCACCCTGTGTACTCGTACCTACACTCGCAACATTATTGCTAACTTTCCCATTGTTGAACTTCCCTTGACTAAACAAACGCAAGATTACATTTGGTTTTATTTGATACCTACCCAACATTTTGCATTGCATTGCCACTTTCACTCCTCATATTTTTCAAACGGGTGAACCGATTTTTATGAAACATAGCTAAGAACACTCTCAACTAAACCATCTTTCAAACAAAAGAAACAGAATCGAAATCGATTCAGCCGTTTGGGAGCTATGATGCCACAGATAGACTGACACACATACACACCCATACACACGTCAAACTTATAACACCCCTCTTTTTTGTCGGGGGTTAAAAAGTAATTTTACTCAAACCAAATTATGAAGAAGTGGAAGAGGCCGTTGCACCCAAAGTTTGCAATCTGGGTGCAACGGGCCGTGTAGAATTCTGTTCTTCAATAATACCTACTAAAGGTAGGTAAAGCAAAGATGGATAGAGCACGCAGGAAGCATTTTAAAGAGTATAAATATAGGCGCTTAACGAATAAACCACATATTGACATAACATTTAGTAGGTGGCATTTATTAAGTCAATATATTTTACTGTTGTACGAAAATACCTAGCCAAGTTTTTTTTTGTCCAAATAAAATGTTTTGCTCTAAAACACACTCATACACAAATAAAAGATAATGCTCGGGAAATATAGTTAATCTTGAAGCTAAAATGTAGGTAGGTACCTACTTAAAATGTGCTCTATACGCGCAGTGCGCGGGACACACCACACTGGTCCAAAATACGTGTCCCCGTCCGAGGTATACAGAGGCTGTCCATTAATCACGTGAAGCTCAAAGGGAGGGGGGGGGTCGGAAAAAATCACGAAACATCACCAGGGGGGAGGGTATATTGAGATATCACGTGTATTTATTTTTTCTTATAACTCGCGATTTTTGTCACGACTCTTAGTTTTTTAGCATTAAATAATGAATAAAAAAATACCAGTGATTTTGGTTATTGTAGTCTAAAACCTCACCACGTATCACCATGGGGGAGGGGGGGTTAAGGACAGCCCCACAATACAATGGGACTACCATGACGTGATATAATCGTTTGTTTACTGGGTGAGAAAGAGGGATGGGTGTATGAAATTGTGTGTGTGACTAAGCGGACCTCGGCATCTTCTATAACATTTTTTTTATACTACTCAGGTGGCAGACAAGCACGCTGCACACGTGATGGGAAGTGGTTACCGTGGCCCATGGACGTGTGCCAGGGGAGTCACACTCGTGCTGCCGACACTGTAAACAGTGTCTGTGCCGTCAGTGCAGAAAATAAATCATGATGAAAATTTTATGTGAAGTGGCGGGAAATTGATTTTGTTTTTTACACAATAAGTGCACCGTAAAATGGGGTCAATAGGGATGAAAGGGTGATTAGAAATAAAATGGTGAGTTAAATTCTACATATATTTAGTTATTTTAAGCCTCTCCCAATATGCGCCACGTTTGCCGATCCTCCGCCTTCCGCATCCAGTCCGTCCCAGCCATCCTTCGTAGGTCGTCAGTCCACCTGGCTTGGGGGTGTCCCTCCTTACGAGAGGAGAGGGAGAGGCCTATGTCCAGCAGTGGATTGCAATAGGCTAATTGATTGATTGATTAGTTATTTTCTTTCAAGTTAACTTAATACTACTCACCCTTTGATTGCTTTGATCCCTATTCACACCGTTTTATCAGGTATTCCTAATATGACTACTTACAAAAAAATCTGTAATAATATCTACATCTACGGTTAGATTAGCAATAAGTAGATTGAACACTAATTCAAAATAACTAATGCCAAAAAAAAAAAAAAAAAAGTTAGCACAATAGCTAGACTGCCATCACTGCTCTGCCACTCACATTCAAGGGCATAGGTCTCATAGAGATTTAACTTACTCGTTTAAATAGTTTGCGCATTCGTGCGCATATTTGTATAAGCAATTTAAATAGGTACACATATTATTATATTTTAGTGAAGAGTAAAAAGCTATGCATCGCAGTGACCTGTGCAGACGATCATTATGTCATCGTGTCTAGCCGGCGCGCAAACAAACAGCACGCCATGTTTGCATGAGCTCAAAGTGCCGCTTGTTGTGCGACCAATCATTGTACTAATCTGCAGGAAAAATACAATTCTATTTCGTCTTTTTGGTTCTTTTTTTTTAAATTACTTAGTTTGGAAAAATAAAAGAAAAATAACAAATGAATATTTTCTTTTGATTATGTGGCTTTATAAAATACAAATAAATATTAATTTTTAATTTGCTAGGTTATAGAAGTCATTGAGCGTGAATGGCTAAAATAACTTTGGATAGCCCATAGTAAAATACTAAGGGACGGAGGTTGGCAAAAACCAAAGGATCATAATTATTTTTGAAAAAATAATATAGAGATTTGCCCAGTCAGAAATTATATTTTTTTTTTACATGCGATAAATTCTCACGGATACCTCCCCCGCCGGAGTGGGGGAGGGGTTTATGTCGGACTCGAACCGACTAATACCACCTAATACACACCGTCCGTGGGCCGTCAACTTAATGTAGATACTTACGAGGATATGCAGAAGTGTCGGTAAAACGGTAACAGTGTCGAGTCCAATGGTATTTTCCCACCTCAAGACAAAAAATGACAATGTCAAAAATGCCCATAGCGCGTTAAAAAATTTTCACCTCAATAATCCTTACGTGCAAATGGGGTGTCAGAGCGGATCTCGGGCTACAAAGTGTATATGGATGCTATCGGGATTAGAGTTCGGATGAAGATGTAGGTATGTGACTTGTAACCTAAAATACTAGTAGGTACTAGTAACCTAAATTACTCGCAGTAGTATTCCCGTGAACCCCTACAGCTAAGCCATAATGCTCGTGTTAAAAGTGGATTTATTTGATAGTGTAGGCCAGTGTCGGCCAGGATTCAAACTTCTCGAACGTGAGGCCGACTCTTTATAAGTATCTACAATATTGTTTTACGATTGGAGAACAAACACCTCGCCACTTAAATATGATCTAATAGACAACACCAGACAACACTATTCGCAAGCCGGTGTGGGATTGCTCACACCGGCTTACATAACGTAGTCTTATTTAGTTCAATAAATCACCACTACAGATAAGTGCCAAATACTTTCTTTCAAGTAGGTACCGTATCTTCATATTAGGGTTGCCAGGTGTAAATAATCAATACGGTCGTGTAGCGGTAGGTAACCAATGTCACTGCTGTGTTCGATGCCCGGCTCGGACAAAAACGTTATGGGATTTTCTTTCAGGGATTTAAATGTAACCAAATATTGAATAGAATTTTATTAAAAAGATCAACCAATTTTATGAAACAAATGGTACTACTGACATAAAGGGAAAAGAGACACAGAAAAATGAAAAAAAAATTACAGATTTACTGCTCTGTCCTTTTCGAAGTTGGCTAAAAAAACTGTATTTCAGATCGGAAAATAGCACCTTTATTAAAATGAAAATATAAGGTACCTACAATAAATTAGATATAAAAAACTGGAAGTGATTAGATTAATCCAAGCTAGGACTGGGATTAATCTGACTGAAAAAAGAATGGCGACGCCTACCAGCCCTACGTTCAATTACTAAGTAACAATTAACACACACTTAATCGTAATGAAATTCATTATCACACACACGTGTGCTGAATGGGCCTTATAATGCCCGACACGCGATATGTTTTCATTGTCGGTTAGACCAAACACTGGCTCATGGAAACGCGCCGTCTGCTTCAGGCGGTATTTACAAATTTTCGTGTCTTGTTTTGGCGCCACAAGGTTGCTTGGTATTTTTCTTCGTGCAGTTTTCCGTACGGTTCTGGGTTCAGATATAGAGGAAATATAGGAACGCTTGTAGGTACGAGATTTTTAGAGATGATACGAGTATAGAGCTGTATATGAAAAGAAACAACAAATCATAATTTTTAAATGTTCTAAAGTAGGCTCTGTTTTAATAAGTACCTACCTACTATGAAAAAATCAGTTTGTACTCATAAACATGTGCATACTTACAAAATTGTTTAGTACGAACAAAGACATTTCATAACATAGACATGTCATATGCTTACAAATCAACGTAGAAAAATGTGCCGAACTCACACACACACATTTTTAATTCATCTACACTTTTGGTGTATTAACTTTAGAGTAATAGTTCGTGCAGTGTCTATAAACATACGATGGCATTTTCGTTATTTTTTTAAGTCACTGATGCTTCCGCTCAACGTCCGACCGACGCCGCTCGGCACGCGGTACTAGAGGCAAACGTTCCAATTGACTCGTTTTCGGATCTTCACGATTTTCGCGCAATAACATATCTACTTCTTTTTATATAATATCTTTGAGTACGAACCAACTTTCTGTTTTATTTTGTGAGGTCCAATAAACTAAATAAATAACTTTCTTCTTTCTTCGAGAGTTCACCATTCATTCATGTTTTTTTTAGCTAACTTAAAACCTGTAACTTGTGACCGTTTTAGTTGGTAGGTACTAGTAGTAGTGGTCTAGTATGGTAAATAATAGCGATAAGGTGAAAATATAAGCTTGACACTATAAATATGTATAAGGCAGGATTACACCATTGAAAATCTATTATATTCAGTGAAATTCGCTCGTAGGCGCTGCGCTGTACTGAAAGTGGGATACCATTGTCCACTAGTGAGTAATAACCCTAATATTATTACCTACGAGTACTACAAGCACTTACTATCAGGTAAGACGATTTAGAGTACTTTCAAATACAGTTTAGCTTACCTTCGTCAAGGGTAATTCTTCAAATTTTGTGGGTCACTACGATTGATGCTGACTTGCATAAATCGCTGTTGTGACGGTAAAACCCGCCATTAGCCCTACAGAAATATGAATAACTAGCTGTTGCCCGCGGCTCCGCCCGCGTGGAATTCGGATTCCAGTCCAACTTTAATGTATGGAAATCTGCCCGATTTATTGACATTTATGCTCACTGCTCCGCTCCCTTTAGTAGTAGCGTGATGTTATATAGCCTATGTTACTCCCAGATAGTGTAGCTTTCTATAGGTGAAAGAATTATTGAAATCGGTACAGTAGGTCCGGAGCCTATTCATTACAAACATACAAAAATAGGTACAAATCTTTCCTCTTTATAATATTAGTGTAGAATGTAGACTTGCTACGTCACGTTGTCTAGACCGCAAGCCCAAAGCTATGTGAACTGTTTTGTTGCATGATCTATGAAATAGCGGATGTAGCCAATTCGCCTTATTGTGACTAAGCGGTTTGTTTTTATTCGATATCGTCGATATCCACCTACATGCTGACCTACCTTAATTTTGAGGTATTCGTTCAAAGAATTCCTAATAAAAAATTAGAAGTTACGGCCTCTGTGGCGTAGCGGTAGAGACAGGAGGCGCTGGTTTGATCCCCGCTCAGTGCAGCGCAATATTTGTACGCATGAATATGGATATTTGCATTGGTTTGGTCGTGTCTCGGAGACCAACCACGATATGCCATCGGTCCGGTTGCCATAAGAATATCTATGGCAGTCGTTACAGGTAATTGGAGCCCTAAAAAGTCCTACAACTGGTCTAGCTGCAATGCTATGATATCACTCAATATCCAATATCGACCAATGAAGTCGAAGAGATATCTGCGTTATGACGTCAGCCCCTCTAGACAAGTGGCAATTCGTTGCTCGGCGTATGATGGAATAGAATGCCAAATGTATGGGATTTGACGTATATGACAGGCGTCAACGAATGTCAAAAACGTCAAATCCTATACATTTGTCATTCTATTCTATTCATTTAATTTTTTCATCGATTTCACTGGTCGAAGAAAAACAAACAGAACATTATATGTAGTGTATGTCGCCGTGCTGAAGCTGCACCAAGAGATATGACGCCTATTTTCGTCACAAGCCCCGGCACTACAGGGCACTACATTTGTACATTCATTTTTTAAAAGAGGGGGTAGTAGGTACTTGCCCGGTCAAGTCGATCTTTCTGGCTGGAAAAATGATAGCCTCTGATGATCGCTCTGACGATATTATTAAAAAAAAATACTTCTAGTACGCTCACCACGTTCCTTGTCATCTGGAAGACATTTTCATACACTTAGGCATATAATTATGCAATTGTATGTCGTGATTCGTCAGGATATAGTGTTCTGTGATCGTGATATTACTCGTAGTTTAAACCTAATTATAGTAAAAAAAAGTCTATTATGTTATAACAACTTTAACAAATGAGGGACAAATGTCTGATGTTACTAATTACGAAATTATAATTTTTATACATACATACTGCTTTGTTTGGTCATGTCGTACTTTATGGTCATGTCGGTCATGTCGGACACCTTGTTGATTAGTCAAACTGTCATTTTGTCGTGAATTCGTCATTTAAATTTAACTGGGTAATTATTCTTTATGACCACGAATATAAAATATGCAGTTTTTACGTAAAAGTTCGTTCGTTTACTAATATCAATATTTAGAAAAACTAAAATCCCGTCTATATAGGTACATTTGACGAGAATTTAACTATCTAGGACAAGTTCATGTCGAATAATCCCCATCAGAATTTCATGCCCTCACGCGGCGCGGCGCACGCTTTTTTATATAGGATACCTACATCAATTTGACTTTACCTCGCCTGATGGTAAGCTGAAGGCAAAGAAAGACTCGGAAAAGAGTCACCATTATAGACACGTACCATGTTACAACGGTGGCACTCAGCTTGACAGCCTCATCAGATGTTTTTTCACGCTCCGCTTAAACAGGGGCGGATCCAGCTTTCAATTCAGGGGGGGGTCATGGTGTAACCGAGACATAGTTTCGGGGGGGGGGTTGTAGTCTCCCAATAAAATGTCATTGAACACTACAATGAAAATAAATGTGTATGAAATTCATGACGTAAACTACATAAATAATGGGAATGAGGTGAGAGGAGAAGAAGTAAGATGCCTTGAACGACTGTTGTTAAATACGATCCAGAACCCGGTTAAGCTGCTGGCCCCCAAGTTGAAGGACGCAGCTGGCACTCTGGCTTGAGGGGGCTGGAGGACTCCTGCAGGAGACTCTATGGCGAAAAAGGATGTCAGAGCACCTTCGGTACTAAATCCGTATCAAAAGGCGAGAAATCGAGGCTACGAAGTCCCAGCTTTATCGGGACATGGTGGAGTTGAAACTACGACTTGGACAACCAAGCGCAGGGCACGCCGTGGTAGTGGTGGTATTTCTTACCACCACTATCACGGTGAACCAGCTAGCCGCAGCTAACTATCACCCATCATGGAGAACTGGCTAGAAAGGCTTCAATGGGGAACTCTCGTAGCGGTTGACGCAGATGATCACTGGATATGGATGTTTCGGAAGTTAGCTGCGGCAAATTCAGAAGGAGCCAACGCCCGGGTGTCATCACTGTGATGCAAGCGAGGATACGGGGCTGCATACGCGGACCGAATACCCGGCATGGGAAACGCCGAAGCGGGTCCTTGTGGCGGCCCTCGGGATGAGAGTTCTCTCGCTCAGCACTCTCTCTCGCTTGCTTACAGTGATGGCGTAAAACCCTAAGCTCGCGGCTGCTACCGCCTCCATCTGAGAGTAAGTAATGCTCGAGAAGGAGGCGGGGGAACGGGTCTGGAGAAGATTCAGTTGTTTCCCATTCCGCATAATACACAATGCGCGAAGGACTCGGGCGACGTAGGTCACTCAACATCTCCATTATCGTATCAATATCTCCATATCGGTCCCCATTAGCACGGGCCTGGAAATGACAGGGAGAACCGCCTGACACTCTAGAAGAAGCAGGCCGCGTTGGCGGCGCGATGCGCGCCTCCCCCTTTCATGATTATCGTACATATTTTCCTGATTGCTTCCGAATCCGAGGTGACCTCGGAGCTCAGGGGCCGCCTTCCGTCACTTCCTCCTCCACTTCGCACGACGTTGGGCGTCCATGGTGGTGAGATGAGACCATTTGCACGCATGTCACCCTACACGACTTCAAGCCAAGACTTCTTGGGCCTATCCTTTCCACCTGGTCCCGGTGGCTGTGCTACTGCCAGCCATTTGTTACCCACGTAGCCTGGCGGTTGCTGCAAGACGTGGCCACACCAGCGAAGGCGGCTCTCTTGCATTTTATGTGTGATGTCGCGGACATGAAGGCTGCCGCGGATCTGAGAGTTCCTCATGCGATTTTTACGTGTGACGCCGCACATCCACCGCAGCATTTTCATCTCCGTAACACGTAGCTCCTGCTTATGTCGCTCCAGCAGCGGCCACGCCTTACAGCCGTTTAAAAAGACAGGCCTAATGATCGTTTTATAGACCTACCCCGTAAACCAGACTGGCATTTTAGGTTCAAATGTCCCTTGGCCCACATGGCGGCAATTCGTGTCTTGACGTCGCGGTTGTTATGACCAGTCACGTGAAGTACAGATCCCAGGTACTTTTTTTTTTTTATCGTACGAAAAATCCTCACGGATACCTCCCCCGCCGGAGCCGGAGGAGGAGGTTATGTCGGACCCGAACCGACTAAAACGCACGCCGTCTGTGGGCCGTCAGTTGCCGGAGGTGAGATTGTCGTAGCCATATCCCTAGCACCCCAGCCGATCCAGAGCCATATCTCTCGATCTGGCCCTCTTCCGGTGTGGGGACCATAGAGTCCCCAACTCGCCCCCGGGTATGGGGAGGCACGCAATGCGCGTCGCCGCTGCAGCCTGCTTCTGCTAGGGTGACAGGCGGCTCCACCCGTCACCCCCAGGCCCGCACTCATGGGGGGCGGAGGTCATTCTGCGACATCCGACGCCCGAGTTGCCGATGCTCGTTGCGGGCCGCGCGGTTAGCGATTCTCCTGCGCTCCTCGCGGGCCGCAAGGTCTGCGATTCTCCTTCGCTCCCGCTCCGCCGCCCACTTCACGAGCATTATTTGCTCGCAGAAGGAGGCGCCGGCGGCCCACGCATCCGCGCAGCGAACCATCGCTGCGAGCAAAGCGGCGAGCGTGAGAACTCTCACTCCCAAGGTCGCCACCAGCTCCCGTCTCGGCGTCTCCCACGCCGGACACTCGGTGAGCGTGTGCAGCGCCGAGTCCTCGCTCGCGTCGCAGTGATGGCACTCGGACGTTGGCTCTTTCTTCGCGGTCCGATGCAGATACCGCCCGAAGCACCCATGGTCGGTGATAATCTGCGTCAGCCAGAACGAGAGGCCACCATGTGGCCTCTCTAGCCACTCCCCCATGATGGGTCTTACCGCCGCTATTACGGCGCGCCCCCCAGGTACTTAACCTGTTCCGTGCGCTCGACCAAGTCATCGCCTATGCGAACAGCAACTTTTGCGGCAACCACCAGGCTAGGTGGATACCAAATGTCTGGCAATGGCACCCCGGGCGGGCCCCTGTGGGAGGGGTAGCCCCAAAAAGTGCTGGCTTGACGTCGTAGAATGTGCAGATGTAAGGCCAGGCATATGCTGGGAGTGAGAGCTCTCACGCTCGCCACTTTGCTCGCAGCGATGGTTCGCTGCGCGGATGCGTGGGCCGCCGGCGCATCCTTCTAATGCTCGTGAAGTAGGCGGCGGACCGGGAGCGAAGGATAATCGCAGACATTGCGGCCCGCGAGGAGCGAAGGAGAATCGCAAACCGCGCGGCCCACGACGAGTGGCGGCAACTCGGGCGTCGGAGGTCGCAGAATGACCTCCGTCCCCCATGAGCGCGGACCTGGGGGTGACGGGTGGAGCCGCCTGTCACCCTACCAGAAGCAGGCCGCGGCGGCGCGCATTGCGTACCTCCCCGTACCTGGGAGCGAGCTGGGGACTCTATGGTCCCTACACCGGAAGAGGACCAGATCGAGAGATATGGCCCTGGATCGGCCGGGGTGCGAGGGATATGGCTACGACAATCTCAGCTCCGGCAACTGACGGCCCACAGACGGCGTACGTTTTAGTCGGTTCGAGTCCGACATAACCTCCTCCTCCGGCTCCGGCGTGGGAGGTATCCGCGGGGATTTTTCGCACGATAAGAAAAAAGGACCAGGCATATGAGCCAGCTGCGTCATCCGCAGCAGAAGATGGCCACTGGCCACAACCGCTGGGCCCACGGTAATAGCGGTAGTAAGGCCCATCCCATCCTATGGGGGAGTGGCTAGAGAGGCCATATGGCTGCCTCTCGTACCGGCTGACGCAGGTTATTACCGGGCACTGGTGCTTTGGTGACTACCTACGTCGGATCCAGAAAGGAAGGCTTCTTCCAAGTTCACAAAAAGTTTTTGTAAGCAAACAGTAACATAAATACGGGGCCTTTGAAGCTGAGCCCAACTAAATTGTTGCCCGAATCGAAAAAGGACCTCATGGCTGTCAGCTCCAGACCTTCGACTGCCGGCCTGGTTAGTCATTTGCGCTTATTTCTTTAACATAGCGGACAGACAGAGTGTCAGGTCCGAAAACTATTCTAGTCCATCGGTTGATCGGCTGCGCTGCACGATAAATTGAAATTTTCAATCGTGCGAATAATATTCATACTGATGTTTGGTGCCTCATAAAATTATAATACTATTAGGTACAAAGAGACAGTCTTCTTATGCGTGGTATTTTTTCAAATTTATCAGTGACATTGGGATATTTTTTAGTAGGTGACCCGCCCAGGGGGGGGTCATGACCCCCACGACCCCCCCCCCTGGATCCGCCACTGCGCTTAAAGGACCCGGGACTGTAGGAAAAGGTAAACATGTGTACCTACTGGTAAGGAATTGGTAAGGACTGGTAAGGAAAAAGAAGGTGTCGCCGAACCACTTGATTCTTGATGGAATATTCGGCGCCGTGTGCAGGTGACATCTAAGTCCTGCACATGTTGTCTTCTTTAAGAAAGGAGAGGGTGGGATTAATTGGAAGAGCTCATCAGAACATTCACCAAATCACCATGGTAGAGACGGTAAAATACTGCCAAGGACGCAACATCTCTACGCATCTGCAAAGGCTCAATAACGCGGACCGCACGTCATTACGACCTGTTGAGACCATCTAGTAAATACTATGCGGAGCCATCCCAGAGATACGAGCAGTATTCCACGCAGGGGCGAAAACGCTCATTGCAGTGTCCAGTCCACTGTCTTAGCTGCCTTTCCCGCAGTGTCATGAAAAGTCTATGCATAAATAGTAAAGCTTGTGGGTGCAAACGAGATCAACGCAATAGGACGATGGGTCGCTTAATATTTTCAATTTGCGATCCTAGCGAAACTTTGACCAAGTTTTACTTGTAGTGCAAATTGAAAATTATTGCAATGAGAAATCGATATTAGGACTACCACCAATTACTTAAATCTAAATAACGTGTAGCGTTTAAGGGCAGAGCGTGTCGCAGATACTTATAATGTATTATCCGCCCCGTTGTCGTATGCGTAGCGCCTTATGGGTACAAAAACGAGACGGTACACTCGTATTGTAATAATAATATATGAATCTTTTAAGCAAATGCGCTTATGCTCGAAATAAACTACAAAATGTGCACGTAATACTATAAACTAATTAGGTAACATTGCAAAAATAGCATTAAATCTGTTAAAATATGAAAAACAGACGAGTACAAATGTGTTAAATGTAAATCTTTAATGATAAACGCGAGATTATGTTAAGCAAAGCGAACAAAGCGGTATTGTACAAAGAGTCATTACGTTATAATAATCGTATAAAATCTTTTTAAGTTAAAAAATAAGGTTCGATGGCCAGACAATATTTTTAACCAATGTGAATGGCAAATAGATCTAGACCTACACGGAAAAATATTGCAGACCTACTTTAAGTAGTACGCGGCTTTTAAAAATCGATCTTGGGCTAACTATCACTCTTCCTCTTCACGGCGACGACATGCCAAACCAAACGCTGCTGTTAATTTACTCAATGCGTTAATTTGATGGGATCTTTACAAAACCATACCTATATGGAATACATTTTTAACATATAGGTAGGTATCATACAAAATTGAACTTTTTTGTAGAACCCCATATTGGGGCATTAGAAAGCTCGAGTATGACTGTATGACGCGTCGACGTAAATAACCCATGGTAACCATTTTCCATCAGGTGGATCATGTGCTTGTCTGCCATCTAAGTACATAGTATAAAAAAGAACTACCGATCTGATTCAAAATTCTCTTTTATCTATCTATGAGGACGATTTATTAAAAGAAGTTTATCGGCTACATAACATCACGACCGCCGTAGGGCCTTGAGAGCGGAGCAGTAACCATAAACGTAAATTTAACGTGGCGGCTGAAACAGCGGGTCAAAGATGGCGGATACAGTTCTGATACACCAATTGAATTTAAAATTTGAACATAAATAAGCGTCAAGCGATAGTGATATGAAAACACCAAATTCTTCAGTTGTTATAATTAAAAATAAATTCTTCAATTGGATTATTATGTGGAATCTTTACTACACGACTCCTACTCACAGTTTACGACAGTTTTACTGAATCCTCTAGGTGTGATAAGTACCTAAATGAGATAAATACGTAATGTCTAATGTCAGAAGTGAAAGTATTAGTTAAGTGAGCTGATGAACCAAGAGGAACCGAGTAAAATTATAAGTAAACCGTGATAAAAGTTTACTCAGTGAATATCAATTTAGCATTTAGTAAAATGGAACCCAGTTTAGTTGATATTAATTATGGCGATAATAATTTTACTCATAATTATTTATGATATTACTAGCTTTCCGCTCGCGTTCACTACCGCTACGCCACGGAGGCTATCAAAGATGTAGTGAATTGATTCAACGATACATATTTAAAGGTACGAATTAAATCTTACTTAACAAGTAATTTATTCATGATCATATTTCCTGTCCATCATTGTGTATGTAAAGGGGCGGACTGCGTGCATTTATGTCAGGCCATTGAAACCGTGTAGGACGGCGGGCTGTTACCAGTAAAAAGTCGATTAAAAACGCATTATCGATCTGTAGGTTAAAACTATCCGTTTTTGCGAACACTACACAGGCCGAGAAGCTATGCAACCTTGGATTAAGTATTATGAAGACAAATTCATTACGTATAGGTATTTACCTCGGGGCATACATTATAGCAAATTTAAACTATGGAATCCTATCCTGTAAAGTTGTCATTTTTGCATTTTTGCCTATATACGTAGGACCCATCGATATATCTTGGACCTAAAATGTGTTCAAAATGTATACGCGCAGTACACATGTCTTGGGTGTCTTTTGAGGATAGCACGGGGTGCTGCGGCGGTGGACGAGCTCAAATTCACCAAGCATAGATTATTACAAAACAATCCTCGCGCGCGCGCGCCAGGTCCTCGTTTGTCTCGCGACTTAGGTCCAAGATATGTGTCCCGAAGTATATTATGGAGATATACAGAAAAAACGGGTAGTAGGTATGCTATATAAATTGTCAACGGAGAACGTGAGTCGTAAAATTTTTTGACTGCCAAAAAAAGTCTTAATTTTCAAATGTCTGAACTGAATCCTCTAGGTAGTATCTACTGCTAATTTTGAACTTCAGAACTTTTGAAGTCCGGAAAGCACCGAACTATTGCTACTTTTCAGGAAAATCATTATTTGCATGTCAGTCAAGTTTTGTATTTTCCTTTCTACAGAAATTCAGTGGATTACCTTAACCCTGCTTCGAAGAACAAATTCGTCTTTGAGGGTCCATCACAATTATTTTAATAATAACAAATTCAAATTCCTTGAAGTGTTCTTTAAGGAAAACTTGACCATCTAAATTGTAAATGGCACGCAATGCACCCGTTTGAATAATAAATTGCTTAGTTATTTTTATAGCATATCTATATGCTGTAGGGCTTGATTTTTTTAAGCAATGATCTGTCTATTCCTGGCCCGAAATCTGCCCACTGTATGTAAGATATACCTACCTAGAAATAATAACCCCTACGTTTTCCCGGAGAATACGTGACGGTCCGCGATATATCCCACTACTAAGTTCAGTAGGTCTACAAAGGCCACTTTATTGAAATCGTATTAGGATAATATTTTGTCATGACGCGATAAGTATTTGCACGAAATTGGAATCTACTTAGTAAATGAATTTTTGTGATTCTGCTCACATCTGGCATCTTTGGCGGTATTTTACTGTCTCTACCATGGTGAATGTTCTGATGAGCTCTTCCAATTAATCCCACCCTCTCCTTTCCTATATAGGACAACACGTGCAGGGCTTAGATGCCACCCGCATACTGTGCAGAACATTCCATCAAGAACCAAGCGGTTCGGCGACTCCTTCTTCTGCCGCACCATTAAGTCTTGGAATTCTTTACCAGTTCACGTGTTTCCCTCCTCCTACAGTCCCGGGTCCTTTAAGCGGAGCGTGAAAAAGCATCTGATGAGGCCGTCAAGCTGAGTGCCACCATTGTAACATGATCCGTGTCTGTAATGGTGACCCTCTTTTCAGAGACTTTGCCTTCAGCTTACCATCAGGCGAGGCGAAGTCAAATTGACGTGTCCTATATAAAAAAAAAAACATGAGTGACCATTATACGAATTTTATAGGAATCTATTGAGACCTACTTACTGGGCATTCATAGAGTTACTCATTTTTAGCCGAATCGCTCAATGTAACTTTTTTAGACCCGCAGACAATCTTGAGACATTCTTAGCGCAAATGCTTCTAGACCTTTATGTATTTCAGCTGTGTTATGTGTGCCTAACTAATTTAACACAATGTATTCTATTAAAATGAAGTTTATATGTATTCACATACTCGTATTTATCATAGTAACTGTGTTAAACAAGCAAACTATGCTAGTTTAACTATGTTAGTTTTACCAACTATTAGGTAACTACAGGCTCTATTTCGAAATTCACTCAAATCTGTTGAGAGTTATTACAGCGTCATGCAGTATTGAAAATGCACACTCACTTTTGCATTTATAATATTTACTAGCTTTTGCCCGCGGCTCCGCCCGCGTGAATGTCGGTTATCGCGACCGAACATAACCTATGTCCTTTCTCAAGGTTTAATCTACCCATATACCAAATTTCATCAAAATCGGTTCAGTGGTTGAGGCGTGAAAGCGTAACAGAAAGACAGACAGACAGACAGTTACTTTCGCATTTATAATATTAGTATGGATGTGGATATTTTATAGAATACCTACAAGAAATACGGTGGTATGATTCTACTAGCTGTCCCGGCGAACTTCGTATCGCCATATTTTTTCAACCCGCGTGAATTTTTGATCCCGTTCCCGCTGCACCTATTTTCTCATCTTTAAACCTTCATTGGACATCCACGAAAATTTCAAGGCTAAGCCAAATCGGTTCAGCCGTTCTTGAGTTATAAACTAACAACGAAAAGTGGCATTGATTTTTTTTATATATATAGATATCTAAATACATAAAAGCAAAATACTACCTACTTATTACAAAGACATGAAATTTGGCAAGGCTTAGACATCCGCTAAGAACGGATTTTACGTAAACCCACACTGGGGTAAAACGAACTCCACGCGGACGAAGCCGGGGGCAGCCACTAGTAGTTTTATAAACGTAATTAAGATACATTATTTTGGTAAAAGAAGGAAATGGGGCTTCACCAAGATTTTTCGGAATGGAATGACATTAATAGGAATTTAGAAGGACTTAGAATGATTAGTAGGATGTAATGAGCTAAGGTCGTCGACACCTTACAATGTATTAACTGATGACGAAGGCTGAATTTAATGCGAACACCTAACATCTGGTGGCGATACCGCAAGGGCCGGTAATGCCGGTATCCTTACTTATTGCTAGCGATAATGTTAACTATGTTAAGTAGCTGCGCCATGCAGTTAGTGTGCACACCGCCTATAAGGGTGGCGTGATTATGAAACTGGTTATAATTTAATTTGAACCTTATCACGTGAATAGACAGCCCGCTCCAATAAACTATCTATCTACACTGCACCAATTACCGAGCCGGCGGCTACCAACTATTTATTGTAGTAGACGATAAGTAAATATAAGTCGCTTTAGATAATAATAGCTTGAAATTCTGCGTGCGTTTTATCTATTGGTATAGGTACGTGGAATTATAAGTGACTTGAAGGCGTAGGTATGATGTCACCTGGCCGGGGTGTGAGGGATATGTCCACGACAATCTCACCTCCGGCAACCGACGGCCCATAGATGGCGTGCGTTTAGTCGGTTCGAGTCCGACATAACTCCCCCGCCGACTCCTGCGGGGATTCGCACGATAAAATAAGGTATGATGTCATAGATTCATGGATTGAAGAATTTGAAACATTTTCTTTTCTTATTTTTTTTTTCTTACAGTTTTCTTTTCTTAGAGTTTTCTACGATACATTAAGAAGAAAGAAAGCTGGCATAACTGGCTTTACTTGTAATAAACACTTATTACAAGCCAGTTATGCTGCATGCAGTTATGCAGTTATTATAATATACATTTTTAGGTTTTTTAATCAGGATAAACATAGGTAGGGATTATAACTACTTACATACTTTTTGTTGTAAGTAATCACATACTTATCTACATTTGAATGTTTATACAAATACTTAAATAAAATTGAAGTAGGTATCTGTAATGTTAGAATAACAGTCTTCCATCCTTTCATGATTGCATACCTACTTACAAACAAAAATTGTCTGTATGACTTTCTATTTGCCCCGGAAAAGCCCTGAAGTGGATTTTCATGGGATTTTACTGCAGATAGCTGATGTTACAAAAGATAACATAGGATCTAATTAATAAGGTACATACCTATTGCGTTAAGTCATAAATAGCTTTTGCAAGTTCAGAAACGGATTCATGAATAACATAAACATGAAAATTCACGTTTCATTGAACACGGACGAAGACGGAGTAAAAGTTTTTGCGTGATTGCGCCCGTCGGCGTCGCTCGGAGTGCGGAGTGCTGAGCAATGCGTTGTGTCGCTGCAGGCTGCGGCGTGCAGTGCGCACTGCGCGCGAGTCGCTGGATACAACTAGTTTTTTCCCTCGCGCGCACATCCGCGTCTGCGCAACTTTTTACGCCCCCTCTGCAGTGCCTGTTTTTCTGTCCGATCTCAATTGATGACCGTCTGGGACCTCGTCTGTGTTTACACGACGCGTTCTATCTAATGTATTAGAATTACACTGCGTATCGCGGTAGCCGTATCAAATTTGTAAATAAATGACTTAGGAAATTGTCGGATGTTTGCTGCACAAAAAGTGTTTAGTCATGTACCTACTGGCGTCCATTTATTATTAAAGTCTCTAACTATGGTGGATGCCAGACTGCACACTCTGTAATTATATATAACGAGGTGATATATGTATGTATTTGTCGTTATTTTGTCATTAAGGTTTTAATGTCAACACATGCATTGACAAAACATAATGACTGTGTTTAGATTAGTCTGTCTGATAGATTTACGGTTAGTTAGCTTCAATATGTTTTAAATTTCATTGAGATTGTTAAGAGCGTGTGTTCTAACGAGATTAACATTATGTGCGAATTAAGCTGTACATTTAATTAACTATAAAATTAATTTATTTTACCCGAATTTTTATAATGCGCAACCACAACTTTACGCAAGTGAAAGTTTTTTCAAAGCTACATTTATAAAAATATTTTTTTAACTTTAGTCAGGGTTTTGTTTTAGCCGAATTTTCTAACACTAACCGCTCAGTAAGCTTTAAAGTTTCACATTTTTTAGTTATATCCACAGGTTTTTGAACTGCAAGATAAAAATAAACCAACACTCGCTACATCAAAAAATATCTGAAATCCATTTTACACGGCCTTCATTTCACTCAAATTAAATTCAGCAATATTTGATAGTTCGTTGTCCGCATAAAAAAGTCGGGGAGTATTAATTAACATGGTGTGCTCACGTCAGACGGGTGTACGTTGAAATATGAACAATACGCGTCTAGGTATCAGCGTTCGCTACTGGATTGGTAATTGGTGGCTTTGTATGGGCCATCAGACTAGCTAGGCCAGACAGGCGGCCTCCGGTGTCTAGACAGGCCATTGCGATTTGCGAGATCACGTTTCGGCCGGCCGAACATGCTAAGTGCACGTCTGGCAGCATACATGAGACACGGCGATGTACGAATGCGTGGATGTGACTTGAATGCGTATGCCTTTTGTGTAATGGATGATAAGTAACATGTATATCGATGAGGTGGACGAACTGTTGAATGACGACCAATTTGGCGAATAAGCGCCACATCATTGTCTTTTATTATAATAAGACATTTTTTTAGTAGCCGTTTTGGTTCCCTCTGTAGTCGAATAGGGCCTCCCAATTTGTACCCGTGATTGTCGCAGGTACTCGTGGGTTACTTTTATCCCTGAAATTGGTTCCCGGGGGTTGCGGAACGGGATCAGAATTTCAAGCGCGCGGAGCCGCGAGCAACAATTATTTATAAAATTAATTTTCGAGATGGCAGAATTTTATCCGCGTATAAATTAAATCATTGAAAAAGAGGATCATTGACACGAAATAAGAAGATTTTCATTTCATTTTGTACGTTACCTACGTTTTCTGAAAATTTTCTAGTAATATTTCTAACGTAGGTATAACCAACAAATACAGAGACCCTTAGCACTACATGCCTTAGCTCGACCTTAGCATGAGTGAGATTCGCGTAAGCTTCAGACAGTATCATTAGATTTTTTCCTTTTGGCGTTTAGTACCTACATAACGTAAAGATTTTAACTTTGTCAATAAAATATAACAGCACCGTCACATCCAGAGGCGAGCGTGTGAACTATTCCGACATCGAAGTACAGGTTCGAGTCTCAAATGACTATGTACATAGTTAGCACACAGTTACCGTAGGCCTAGAGTTACACAAACACGATGATTGTTCAACGCTCAGATACACACACTGATGATACATAATAACCGTGACGAATACTTGTAATGACGTGTCACTAGACACTGCCACTTGTCTAGTCTGTACCTAGACTTGTGTAAGCACTATATAATTGAACGGAACAAAAAACAGACGCTACTTTTAACTTGTTTGTTAGTTTTTCAACCAGATATGTAATCACATAAATTGAACACAGTATTAAGTATGTGTTTATTAATGCAATACTGTTTTTGTATACGTAGGTAGGTACTTCATTAATGTCTACTTTGTTGGTCCTGGCGGAGTAGAATAGGACCACACCATCTCTTCCTGTAGGTGTCGTAGAAGACGAAAAGTTTTTGCTTGATTGCGCCCGTCGGCGTGGCTCGAAGCTCGGTTAGGTGTCGTAGAAGACGCCTAAGGGATTGGGCTGCTCTTCATCCGATAGTAAGCATACAGCCCATGTCTAAGTGCCCGCTTGACGGCAATAGGCTCGCCCTATTCGTGGGACCGAAAATCTCAGTTGGGGAAATGTGGGTATTAATACACCTCTTCCTGCTCCTTTGGGAATTTACAGGCGTGAGTATAATATGTACTTTGTTAGTTTCAATTTGACACATAGATACACAGAATAGATTCACCATAGTTAAGTCACAGAATAGATTCACCATAGTTAAGTCTTTTTCATGTGACAGCAGAGCCCCTGTACAGTCCATGGGACACTTGGCTTCGTATCCCTTATGTCCTTCCTTCTACACTAAAGACGATCTAAATAAAGCCACTTTTATTCCCGAATAATTCAAAGTAGTGAAAAAGTGAATCATTGACGCAAGAGAAAAATAATCATAGTTAGGTACATACCTACTTTTTTTCCTTCACCTCATGCGCCCTAATATGGCTTATAATCAACCATGTGATTTGATTATAACATTCAATATATCAATCAATCAATTAGCCTATTGCAGTACACTGCTGGACATAGGCCTCTCCCAATATGCACCACGTTTGCCGATCCTCCACCTTCCGTATTCAGTCCTTATCAGTAAATATAAAATTCGGTATACTTTATTTAGAATTAATACACAACAGCCCGCTATTTGACTCTATCCTTACTTACTTCACGAGCTTCCTCTACACAACTCTACTAATGACAGTAGAGTCAATCAATTAGAAAACTTTAGGATACTCTGGTAAAATCTTCCTCGTAATCCTCGTAACGCTTGTCATTGCTTCAGATGACTTGCCAATCTTGCCATATCAAACAATACCACTTGGTGTCCGAGGTCCGCACCCCTCTCTTCACTTCCAGTCCCAACCTCAGTCGGGTTTAATCCTATTTCAAAAGTTGCTAAAAGTGCTAATTAGTATTCTACAGAAATCTACTAGACCTTACAACATGTTAATGTGAACGATTCCTATTCTCTTTCCGTATTTGTATCACATTATTATGCTATCGTCATGTGACTGAACTATGATCAAACTCAAAGAGAGTCGAGACTCTAACAACACCTTTGGGACCCAAACCAACCTCACCAGTTAACCGGTGCACCTGCTGAACAACGAAAGAGGCTCTGGTGCTAGATTTCCAGTGAGTCTTGAGCTTAAACTATATAACTAGACGCAGCAAGTGTTATGTCAACGCGGCGTAAAAATGGTTACTATTTCGCTATAAGTTGACATTATGCACACTGCACACATTGACAGTTTAAAGGTATTGACATTAGTTTACTCATGATACTGACTGAAGTCCTCACTCATTGAAATAAAGCTACTTTCACCCCGCGAACATGACGGCTGAAAAGTAGCCGAATCGTCGCGGGCTAAAAGTAAATAATAAATATATCGCGATAGAATCCGTTTCAGAAAAAGTAGTTTTATTTCAATTAGCTTACTTACACAAAACGCGATTTTCATGTTGTTTTTTTTCTACGCATTTTGTTAGCTGTGGCTGTGACTAAATAGCATAAATGGTCTAAGGTCTCGAGATTGGAAGTCGAACTCTTGAAAAAGTCAATATGTATATAGGTACAGTCAACAAAGGGGATACGGTTGCACCTTTAGATATAAAGTTATTATGTAAAGGTGCAACCGTATCTCCTTTTTTGACTGTACCAATAAAATAATAAGCGGACTCCGGGCTCTATAGCTCAAAGTTTGGACGAAACAGGAAAATTGTTATGAAGGTGACGATGATGTGAGATCGAAAGGCGCCGCGCTAAGTAGGGCAGGACAGGAATAAAATTCTATTAATTATTAATGTTGTTGACTTTACAGACAGTGTTGCACAAATGTCAAATGAATGTCAGGGCAGATAATATACCAATAAATAATTTATTTATGTTAAATCTGTCAGACAGGTGTCTAGCTAATAGGTTTAAGAACTGTAATTGATATCAGTAGATAATTCCTGTGACAGCTGTAGTTTTAAATGGTAAAAACAAGTCAGTACTAATATTTTAGAATGTGCGCGAGCTGAATTCTTTATGCAATGTTATATTAAGGTGCTGACACACTCGAGCATTCACTTCTAACAGAACATCAATCATTCGGTGTGTTAGTTTTGTCGAACTGAACAATGACAGTTATTATTAGCGGCCGCTACGCAGGAGGTGCGGGTTCGATCCTCGATTAGTGCAAATGTTTGTATGCAAGAATAAATTCTGGAGCTCACCTCAAACTTCGAGATGAAAAGCTTCGGATGCGACTGGGATGGGCTTGGATGAAGAAGAGGGAGATTAGGATCAGGGAGAATACTAATGCGGAATGCGGCTACTACTCGTAATAGAGCTAGCCTTTAACCAGCTTAGCTAAATTACTCGTTTTAGGAATGGGTTCCGTTGCATCGAACCCGAAACCGTTTGACCAAGGTTATGGTCAACCACTGACAGGGTTATTCAGGTCACCCATTTGAAACTCTCTCTTGACCTTACGACTATTGACAGCCGGGAACGACTTTTAACAAGCCCTCCGAAACACGGAAGCTCTATTTTTTAAATGAAATAATAAATAAATAAATATTCCACAACATTCTACACAACGCTATCTAGACTCATGGTAAGCTTAATTAGCTTGTGTTATGGAATCTAGAATGCGGATATACATACTTAGATACTTTTTTTTTTATAAATACATACATATTATACATAGAAACACCCAGACCAATGCAAATATTTATATTCATGTATCCAAATATTGGCACTGAGCGGGGATCGAACCCGCGCCTCCTGCGTAGCAGCCGCGTTCACTACCGCTACGCCACAGAGGCTTTTTCAGTGGTGAAGGATGAAAACTTTCAAAAAGGAAGCCGGTGGAAAATTATTATGTATTAAGAGTTTAAATTTTAACATTTTCGGTTTCCTTTGGCGTAGTAAGCCGGTAGGAATTGGGTTATAGGGACCCCTAGCCACTGATATATACAGATTGTTAAAGGATTATTGAAATATAAGATCATTGGCAAGATAGTATATAAAAAGAAAGATCCGCGGAGTCAGCTTGGGGCCGGACGCGGCTACGTCGCCCCTCGAGGACTCGTTACACCGTCTACGTCTGTGACCTTGGCATCTTGACGCGCACCTGTTCACCACATCCATTCAACAATGTAGAATGCATCCGATACAAGTACAAATGTACGCGGGAAATGTTAAGGCGCGGTCGGAGTTTAAATTAGCAATTCGTGTACATAGAGCTTAAAATTTTTATTTTTATTTTATTTTATTCTATAGTACCTATATTGTACACTTACATGGCATTTATACAAATTAGTGAGATTTTATGTAAAGGTGAGCTTAACTCAAGGATGAGTTTTCTTCCAAGGAGAGTTTAAAATTGTACAAATTGTAATGTTTTTACAAATTATTTTGAAACCTAAACATAAGTATCTCGGTTTGAATATCGGGAATCGATGGATAAAAATTAGGATTGCTTTGTCGTTAGTTAAAAATAAAAAATATATCTGCACAACATAACAGATTTTTTTAATCAGAGCTTTAGGCACAGCTTTAAATGTATTTCAATAAATATCGTTCTTAAATTAATATTTAGCAAGTTTTGTCGCTGACTGTAGGTACTCAGGTATCTATACTTTCATGTCGTGATAATGATCCTCATTAGAAATCCCAACGCCCGGTATTAAAATACTGTCATTTGTATGTCACTCAGGCTAATGAAGCAAATTCAATGATAGTGCCTGGAAGATACTATACAGCACTGCAATTCACTAAGCGAGCACAACGATGCGAGGCGCAACGTAGATTGTCATTGGTCAGATTTTATCACGTCATTGGAAATCGACCAATGACAGTGTCTATCGCGCACATCGTTGCGACTCGCATCGTTGTCGCATCGTTGTGCTTGTTAGTGAATTGCACAGCAGGAGATGTCAATCACGCGTTTACAATTGCACAAAATTTAGTTGTTACTGCATTAAGGTAGAAAGGACGTGACTGCCACAAGATTGCCATTGAGTGATGACGTAAATAGGGAAAATACAAAATAACTAGATATTGGAAATATATGTACAATGTACATACTTTTTCAAACATTTTTTCTTTCAAATCCAATGATCTGAAAGAAAAAATGTAACGCAATCAATGCAACCATTGGCACCTAGGTATATCGCCATCAAGTCAACTATTTTTATGGAAATCATGAATTTTATTATATTTCACAAAATAATGGATGACACAGACGCTTCGAGAAATTTTGCACCTACATGGCACACTCTTCTTTTCTCACATAAATTATTGATTTATCGGTGCAGTGCAATCGTGCAATCATAAAAAATAAAATACTTAAATAACGATTTCTCGTAAATAGAGTGACGAATGTATGGGATGACGTTTATGGGTGAATTTCCCGGGGCCAAAAATTGCGTGGCATCGATGAAATCGGTACTAAAAATCATTTTTACAATACTCTAACATTTTTTTCTGGTTAGGCGATATAGTGATCTATGTGGAGCACTAAATATTTTATTAAATAGGATTATAGATTCGCCAAAAAAAAAATTTAAACCTCGAAATTTTTCATTGCCGTGTTTGTCCACACATCACCTATTGTGTTGTGATACCTCATTGATAAAAATCTATTGGTTTTTTTAAATTAAAACCTAGTTTTATTTGATACGTGAATAGTTAAAGTATTGTTACGAAATACATTTATTCAAATATTTAGACAATACAACGAATGGTTAATAAAAGTTCATTTGTCCTAGAGTTACCTTTAATCGCCATGTTCTAAACATATTTTAGAATATCGTTTTATCTAACGACTTGTATCCTCCCTCATATCCGCTAAACGTTGCATATTGGTGCCGCCTAAGTGCTCGACATGGAAGGACGTACACACGTACCTGCGTTTTGGCACCATAAATAAAAGTATATCATTTTTATGTTACTGGTTATTTTTTCTGTCATTACTGTGGATAGGTATAACTGTCTATTCCAATAAGTTTTTCCTCTTGATTATACATTCAATAGAACGAAATTTATCTTGTTTATTTTAGTGAAGTGTTTATTACTTCGAATAATTAATAGATTTTTTCTTAATTTATATTTTTGGCTCGTTTTTCACCACCGTGCTTTCATTTCCATGGTTTCCGTGGTCAAAATTTGCTATGGTAATGAAGAAAAAAACGCGGCAATGAAAAAAAAATCATTGCCATGCCTTGTAAAACAATTTAGTCTCATTGCCATGACCAGATGTTTCATTTCCGTAACTTATGTTCTCATCGCCATAGCATATTGACAAAAGTATATCATATTAATTTGTTAATTTCCCATTTCTTTTTCGTGTAAAAGAATTGGCGTCGTTTTGGAATTGAGCAGCCATGAATGAAAATGGTATAATATGAAAGTACCTGCAGTTTACCAGGTTTCTTAGAGAGATTCGAGTCTTATAATTAATCCTATCGATTAAAGCAATAAAAATACTGGCTGTTATTTTTTCCGATTTTAGTCGGTTCAATTACAGGATGTGGCAAGCGATTTTTCAGCATTCGTTAAACGTTAACGTTTTGAGTGATGACGTAAATAGGGAAAATACAAAATAACTAGATATTGGAAATATATGTACAATGTACATACTTTTTCAAACATTTTTTCTTTCAAATCCAATGATCTGAAAGAAAAAATGTAACGCAATCAATGCAACCATTGGCACCTAGGTATATCGCCATCAAGTCAACTATTTTTATGGAAATCATGAATTTTATTATATTTCACAAAATAATGGATGACACAGACGCTTCGAGAAATTTTGCACCTACATGGCACACTCTTCTTTTCTCACATAAATTATTGATTTATCGGTGCAGTGCAATCGTGCAATCATAAAAAATAAAATACTTAAATAACGATTTCTCGTAAATAGAGTGACGAATGTATGGGATGACGTTTATGGGTGAATTTCCCGGGGCCAAAAATTGCGTGGCATCGATGAAATCGGTACTAAAAATCATTTTTACAATACTCTAACATTTTTTTCTGGTTAGGCGATATAGTGATCTATGTGGAGCACTAAATATTTTATTAAATAGGATTATAGATTCGCCAAAAAAAAAATTTAAACCTCGAAATTTTTCATTGCCGTGTTTGTCCACACATCACCTATTGTGTTGTGATACCTCATTGATAAAAATCTATTGGTTTTTTTTAATTAAAACCTAGTTTTATTTGATACGTGAATAGTTAAAGTATTGTTACGAAATACATTTATTCAAATATTTAGACAATACAACGAATGGTTAATAAAAGTTCATTTGTCCTAGAGTTACCTTTAATCGCCATGTTCTAAACATATTTTAGAATATCGTTTTATCTAACGACTTGTATCCTCCCTCATATCCGCTAAACGTTGCATATTGGTGCCGCCTAAGTGCTCGACATGGAAGGACGTACACACGTACCTGCGTTTTGGCACCATAAATAAAAGTATATCATTTTTATGTTACTGGTTATTTTTTCTGTCATTACTGTGGATAGGTATAACTGTCTATTCCAATAAGTTTTTCCTCTTGATTATACATTCAATAGAACGAAATTTATCTTGTTTAATTTAGTGAAGTGTTTATTACTTCGAATAATTAATAGATTTTTTCTTAATTTATATTTTTGGCTCGTTTTTCACCACCGTGCTTTCATTTCCATGGTTTCCGTGGTCAAAATTTGCTATGGTAATGAAGAAAAAAACGCGGCAATGAAAAAAAAATCATTGCCATGCCTTGTAAAACAATTTAGTCTCATTGCCATGACCAGATGTTTCATTTCCGTAACTTATGTTCTCATCGCCATAGCATATTGACAAAAGTATATCATATTAATTTGTTAATTTCCCATTTCTTTTTCGTGTAAAAGAATTGGCGTCGTTTTGGAATTGAGCAGCCATGAATGAAAATGGTATAATATGAAAGTACCTGCAGTTTACCAGGTTTCTTAGAGAGATTCGAGTCTTATAATTAATCCTATCGATTAAAGCAATAAAAATACTGGCTGTTATTTTTTCCGATTTTAGTCGGTTCAATTACAGGATGTGGCAAGCGATTTTTCAGCATTCGTTAAACGTTAACGTTTTGAGTGATGACGTAAATAGGGAAAATACAAAATAACTAGATATTGGAAATATATGTACAATGTACATACTTTTTCAAACATTTTTTCTTTCAAATCCAATGATCTGAAAGAAAAAATGTAACGCAATCAATGCAACCATTGGCACCTAGGTATATCGCCATCAAGTCAACTATTTTTATGGAAATCATGAATTTTATTATATTTCACAAAATAATGGATGACACAGACGCTTCGAGAAATTTTGCACCTACATGGCACACTCTTCTTTTCTCACATAAATTATTGATTTATCGGTGCAGTGCAATCGTGCAATCATAAAAAATAAAATACTTAAATAACGATTTCTCGTAAATAGAGTGACGAATGTATGGGATGACGTTTATGGGTGAATTTCCCGGGGCCAAAAATTGCGTGGCATCGATGAAATCGGTACTAAAAATCATTTTTACAATACTCTAACATTTTTTTCTGGTTAGGCGATATAGTGATCTATGTGGAGCACTAAATATTTTATTAAATAGGATTATAGATTCGCCAAAAAAAAAATTTAAACCTCGAAATTTTTCATTGCCGTGTTTGTCCACACATCACCTATTGTGTTGTGATACCTCATTGATAAAAATCTATTGGTTTTTTTTAATTAAAACCTAGTTTTATTTGATACGTGAATAGTTAAAGTATTGTTACGAAATACATTTATTCAAATATTTAGACAATACAACGAATGGTTAATAAAAGTTCATTTGTCCTAGAGTTACCTTTAATCGCCATGTTCTAAACATATTTTAGAATATCGTTTTATCTAACGACTTGTATCCTCCCTCATATCCGCTAAACGTTGCATATTGGTGCCGCCTAAGTGCTCGACATGGAAGGACGTACACACGTACCTGCGTTTTGGCACCATAAATAAAAGTATATCATTTTTATGTTACTGGTTATTTTTTCTGTCATTACTGTGGATAGGTATAACTGTCTATTCCAATAAGTTTTTCCTCTTGATTATACATTCAATAGAACGAAATTTATCTTGTTTATTTTAGTGAAGTGTTTATTACTTCGAATAATTAATAGATTTTTTCTTAATTTATATTTTTGGCTCGTTTTTCACCACCGTGCTTTCATTTCCATGGTTTCCGTGGTCAAAATTTGCTATGGTAATGAAGAAAAAAACGCGGCAATGAAAAAAAAATCATTGCCATGCCTTGTAAAACAATTTAGTCTCATTGCCATGACCAGATGTTTCATTTCCGTAACTTATGTTCTCATCGCCATAGCATATTGACAAAAGTATATCATATTAATTTGTTAATTTCCCATTTCTTTTTCGTGTAAAAGAATTGGCGTCGTTTTGGAATTGAGCAGCCATGAATGAAAATGGTATAATATGAAAGTACCTGCAGTTTACCAGGTTTCTTAGAGAGATTCGAGTCTTATAATTAATCCTATCGATTAAAGCAATAAAAATACTGGCTGTTATTTTTTCCGATTTTAGTCGGTTCAATTACAGGATGTGGCAAGCGATTTTTCAGCATTCGTTAAACGTTAACGTTTTGAGTGATGACGTAAATAGGGAAAATACAAAATAACTAGATATTGGAAATATATGTACAATGTACATACTTTTTCAAACATTTTTTCTTTCAAATCCAATGATCTGAAAGAAAAAATGTAACGCAATCAATGCAACCATTGGCACCTAGGTATATCGCCATCAAGTCAACTATTTTTATGGAAATCATGAATTTTATTATATTTCACAAAATAATGGATGACACAGACGCTTCGAGAAATTTTGCACCTACATGGCACACTCTTCTTTTCTCACATAAATTATTGATTTATCGGTGCAGTGCAATCGTGCAATCATAAAAAATAAAATACTTAAATAACGATTTCTCGTAAATAGAGTGACGAATGTATGGGATGACGTTTATGGGTGAATTTCCCGGGGCCAAAAATTGCGTGGCATCGATGAAATCGGTACTAAAAATCATTTTTACAATACTCTAACATTTTTTTCTGGTTAGGCGATATAGTGATCTATGTGGAGCACTAAATATTTTATTAAATAGGATTATAGATTCGCCAAAAAAAAAATTTAAACCTCGAAATTTTTCATTGCCGTGTTTGTCCACACATCACCTATTGTGTTGTGATACCTCATTGATAAAAATCTATTGGTTTTTTTAAATTAAAACCTAGTTTTATTTGATACGTGAATAGTTAAAGTATTGTTACGAAATACATTTATTCAAATATTTAGACAATACAACGAATGGTTAATAAAAGTTCATTTGTCCTAGAGTTACCTTTAATCGCCATGTTCTAAACATATTTTAGAATATCGTTTTATCTAACGACTTGTATCCTCCCTCATATCCGCTAAACGTTGCATATTGGTGCCGCCTAAGTGCTCGACATGGAAGGACGTACACACGTACCTGCGTTTTGGCACCATAAATAAAAGTATATCATTTTTATGTTACTGGTTATTTTTTCTGTCATTACTGTGGATAGGTATAACTGTCTATTCCAATAAGTTTTTCCTCTTGATTATACATTCAATAGAACGAAATTTATCTTGTTTATTTTAGTGAAGTGTTTATTACTTCGAATAATTAATAGATTTTTTTCTTAATTTATATTTTTGGCTCGTTTTTCACCACCGTGCTTTCATTTCCATGGTTTCCGTGGTCAAAATTTGCTATGGTAATGAAGAAAAAAACGCGGCAATGAAAAAAAAAATCATTGCCATGCCTTGTAAAACAATTTAGTCTCATTGCCATGACCAGATGTTTCATTTCCGTAACTTATGTTCTCATCGCCATAGCATATTGACAAAAGTATATCATATTAATTTGTTAATTTCCCATTTCTTTTTCGTGTAAAAGAATTGGCGTCGTTTTGGAATTGAGCAGCCATGAATGAAAATGGTATAATATGAAAGTACCTGCAGTTTACCAGGTTTCTTAGAGAGATTCGAGTCTTATAATTAATCCTATCGATTAAAGCAATAAAAATACTGGCTGTTATTTTTTCCGATTTTAGTCGGTTCAATTACAGGATGTGGCAAGCGATTTTTCAGCATTCGTTAAACGCAGTTTTTTTTTCTTTTAAAAAATGAGGAAATGTTTCTTCTGAATGAAATTAGCTATCTCCAGTATTTAGAGTACTTTCCCTCCACATCTCCAATGCAAACGCGGTATCGTTTATCTAATACTAGCTGACCCAGCGAACTTCGTACCGCCATATTTTCTGATCCCATTCCCGCTGCATATCTCTAAATTTATTATTATTTCTCTACAATATTATGCATGTATTATGCATATAAATCTTCCTCTTGAATTACTCTATCTATTAAAAAAACCGATTCTAAATCCGTTGCGTAATTTTGAAGATTTAAGCATACACAGGGACAGACAGACAGCCATCGATGGGGTTACACTCGAAGTTGTTCAAGAAAAAATCTGCCTGGGATAAGTTATCCAGCTTGGTAAAAACAACTCCTAGAAAAAACTAGCCAGGATCCACCTAGGTTGGGCAGCAGCAAAAGAAACACTCTCTTAATCTTAAAAAATACACTGCGTTTAAGGATTTCCAAAAAAATCGCTTGCACCCGGTAATCGAACCGAATAAAATCCGGATGAAGCTATATTTTAATTGCATCAATCGATAAAATCAATCTTAGGGATCAAATATCTCTAACAAACTTGGTAAAATAAGTAAAAGGAAACCCATAAAAGAGAAGGTATAGGAAGATTTTAGGCGGTTTGATCATCAGGTGTGTTATTTTTAGAAATCTTTGAATGCAGGTTTGTTTCCCTTTAAAAATAAGGTTATGTTTAATTTAAGTAAAATTCGCTATCTCTAGTATGAGGGTACTTTCCCTCCAGGTAAAGTCGAAATGTTCCACCCTGTATATCGCAGCTCCGATATTACTTACAATAAAAATAACGACACTCATACGCGTGTTTAACACAGTGCCACTGAAAAAATAAATGACGCCAATGTCCATACACAATTGCCTAATCCCCTTTGTATTTTTATTGTATGTAAGTATAATTTCTCATGTAAGTAGGTAGTTACATAAAATATTATGTTTTAAATTATGTATTTTCATTTCCATGGTTGATTTTTTCATTCCCTTGGTATATTTATTTCATGCCCGTGGATGCTTGTTTCATTGCCGCGCACGCATGTGTCATCGCCGTGGCGCGTAATTTTTGATCTTGTATTATCTCGTTAGCTTTTTTATTTATCTGCTAGATATTAAGCAAGAATACATATAGTATCAAAACCTATAATAAACGCGATTTGTTATAACTACAAAACTTAAGGTAAAAAAAATCCACGGAATGAAGATTTTAATGGACCTGTTGAAATTCACCCTATGTCATACCTACGTTGACGAGTGTCCTATAGATACATAAAATCCCATACATTCGTCATTTTATTCTACAATACGCTGGCCAAGGAATTGCAACTTGTCTAGATGAACAGTTCCTATATCTTGAAAGTCTCGAACATAGGATACAAAGTACACCTACGACGCTAATTTGAAGTTCACCCTTAACTTCAACCATAAACTGAAACCCAGAGGCCCAATATTCAACTCATAACTCAGGTTAAGTGAAGCGTATGTTTTGCGGCCAGACAATCGCATATTAATTTTAAAACAGCACTAGTTACAAATGTAGGTATGTAGCGATGTGTGCGTAAGGCTGTCTGCCGACTCTGCCGGCTCCCAGGGGGCACGTACGAACGACCCGACCTCGTCTGGAGTCTGCACCTGTTGCGTACGCACTGTGGCAACACTGGGGCACACTGGGACGCGTGTGTAATGTTTGAAATACATAGTAACAAAATCATACCAGACCTAATTATCATTTACTTACTAGGTATATTTACTTTTTTATTAACGCTCGACGCAAAAACTACAGGGTGTTAAGTATAGACATATCTGCGTGTGTCTTTCTGAGGCGTCGTCGTAGCTCCCGTATGGATGAACCGATTTCGATTTGTTTTGTTTTATATTTATTATTTGTCTTTAAAGTTCAATTATAAAAAATCTAATGTTTTCCGGAAGCGATTGTCGTGAAACCTGACGACATCCCAACCTGAGAGGAAAGCCTACCTTACATCCATTGTATGTAAGTGCTATTTACCAGAGCCTCGTCCGTTGTTTAGTAGGTGGGACACGGCGTACAGGCACAGATTACAATAGTTGGTACAGGCGAAAAAGGCGTAAATGTTTAGTTACTAGCACAGTCTAAAGACTCGGTATACCTGATTTCCACCGGTAGGATTTAGGCTGAATGAACGGGCACGAAGGGTAAGTAAGTGCCTTTTAAGCCTGCTATCTATACAGGGTGTCCTAGATCTCGACGTCAAGCCGAAATCAAGTCTTACCTTTTTTTTCTGATACTATTATGACTCGAGATCGTAGAGGTAACATCCTATTGATCTTACTTCGTCGGGTACTGCACGATATAAATACCTACGTAATACAAAAATAAACTACATTATGTAAAATAGTATCACACGTGTATTTTTTTTTATTTAAAAGATGGACCAGACATTTCATCTTGTTTACACTGAGCTGTTCTGAAACATATCATTTACGCTTTAGGTATAGCAATCAGCGATATATTGACGACTAGGTTCGTACACAGTTTGAATCTTAAGTAATTTATACAAGACTAACTTTCAAATGCGTCTTCGTTCGCATCGATTAACACTCTTATCACAAAAAGTGTAAAAACAAAAAACTAAGATTAAGTCATTGTTTTATATACCTACGAGTATTATTGATATGGATTCAACATAGAGTTCAAATCGATCGAAGGGAAAGATCGCGGGTTCGAGTCCCGTCCGAGGTCGATTTTTTCCCTTTCTTAATAGATTTGAACAGTTAGCATAATAAATGCTTCAAAATTTCATTCCTACCTAGAGTTGTATATTTATTTTAGATTTTTTTATATATTCAGCTCGTCAATTGACTGCAACCTTCTAAGATAGTCAGAAGCTTGGCAGATGATACGGACCACCATTCCAGACCATGACTATCCTAAAATGCCGGTGCCCCGACGGCCTCAAGAGATACATTTTACGATGTGATAAAAAAATCAGGATTGTAAGAACAAGGAAAGTAAGGAAACGCGTGTGCGGTTGTATAATAGTTATTAGAGTATTTCAATTCTCTATCGTGCAATGAACAGAGGAAGGAAGGACGTCTCGAAGCACTTTTATCGAGACGGTATTATTTGTCCTATATGTGGATGACATCACCGTCTAGCCATTTTTGAGTGATTGAACCTTCTTGTTGTCCAAGCACCAATCACACTTATGTGTACTTCTACTTTCCTGCTCTTTCTCGACTTTTACTGGGTTTTTCTCGGCTTTTTCAGGAACGACTGTCCCTCCCAAGCTCGAGAGGAGAGCCTACGCTAGAGCGTCGTACATCAGGTAGATGTAATGGTTGGCAGGTGGTGTGGAGTTAGGTCTTGATGGGGTCTCGTAAACCTATGGGAAACTATAACTCTACCATCTTATCCTGCTTGTCTTCTGCGTGGACTGCACAGAATCCCTCTGTTCTTACAGGGACGGCAGCACGAGTATGACTCCTCTGGTGTTGCACTCGTCCATAGGCCACGGTAACCATTTTCCAGCAGGTGGGCCGTGTGCTTGTCCGCGACCTAAGTGGTATAAAAAAAATCTTATAGCTCCCACGTTGTAATAGTTTAGTATGATGCAAAAATATACAAACGGACATTTCTGTTTTATATACAGGTAGACTACCTACATATAAAACTATAACTCTTTACAAGTACTAAACTAATATAAACAGTGTCCATTCTTTAACGTTTACATTCCTATTTGTCGGCAAAGAAAACGTATTTACGATTCACGACGAGAGTAAACATAACGCGGAGGTCATTCAAAATTTGCGAGTTGTTTTTATCAACTAAATTTAGTCTGTTTATCAACTAAATTTAGCCTGTTTAGCCGAACGAGACTATAAACTCCTCTGTAATATCAATACTAATAATACAGCTGAGGAGTTTGTTTGTTTGAACGCGTTACTTAATCTCTGATTTTAAGAAAATTTTGATAGTCCTTAGGGGAAAGTTTAGGTTACATAGCAAACTCCTTTCCTACACACGACAACACGTGCAGGACTTAGATTGTCACCCACATACGGTGCAGAATATTCCATCAAGAACCAAGCTAAGTAGTTCGGCAACTCTTTCCCTTGTCCAATAAGACCTGGAATTCCTAACCAGCTCACGCTTCTTCCTGCAGTCCCGGCTCCTTAAAGCGGGGCGTGAAAAAGCATCTAATGAGGCTGTCAAGCTGAGTACCGCCATTGTAACATGGCACACCGTCTGTTATGGTGACCCTATTCCCTGAAAAATTTCCCTTCAACTCAAGTTACAAATTGGAAGCCGACTTCATGTCGCAACAGCAGACAACGTGTCGTCGCTTTCATGGAAATACATTGAAACCAGTAGTGTCGCTGCGACACGTCGTCCGCTGAAGCCTCATGTCGTCAGCTATTTTATGGAAATAATGTACAAGTTGGTAGCACCACTGCACCAGTATTGTCGCGGCGACACGTCGTCTGCTGCTGCCTCTTGTCGCCCGCTGCCAACTCGTACCTTTACCAATCACCATTGTAAATTGTCCGTGTCTATAATGGTGACCCTCTTTTCCGAGACTTTGCCTTCAGCTGATCATCAGGCGAGGTAAAGTCAAATTGACGTGTCCTATATAAAAAAAACGCTATGACCTTGAGGAGCAGCTGAGCAGACAAAAATGGCAGGTGATGTGATGTGGTGAAATAGAACCGAGCAAAGCGCTTGAAATCGCATGTTACATAATATCCGGTCGGTCTTCGAGTTCGCGTATTATAGTAAAAATAACACCCGTAATTTAGCAAGTCTAGACATTTTTTATACCTAGTTTTTTAGACGCGTAATAATACTGTAGATACTAACAGAAACTGAAAATGTTATTTTTGTACTCTGGCAACATTTAAGTGATGAGTACATATTTCGGTGCTTAAAATCCAATTAACATGGCAATAAACATTACTATTTAATCTATGTAAGGATGTGAGCATATTAATAAACTTAGGTACATACATACATATACACACGCCTGCTAATCCCCGAAGGAGTAGGCAGAGGTGTATTAACACCCACATTTCGCCAACTATGATTTTCGCTCTCACGTAATAGGGCGCGAGCATGTGCTGTATGTTTAATTTCCTGATGGAGAATAGCCCTATCCCTTAGTCACCTTTTACGACACCCACAGGAAGAGATGGGGTGGCCTTATTCTAGGTACTCCACCGGGAACCAACACGGCTACATTACGATTAAAGGTCCAACCCCACCAAACGGACGGCATCGGCCCGGATTTTACAATCTTTAAACAAAATTAAATCTTATTATCACAGTGTTTGAAGTTTATATTACCAAGTCACGCACCACAGCTTGACAGCGACGTGCGGCGGCATGACGCACGTCAAGCTGTCATGCATTTTGTTTAAAGATTGTAAAATCCGTTCCGATGCCGTCCGTTTGGTGGGGTTGAACCTTAATGGGTAATCAAGATTTTGGGATCTTTGTAATTAACTACCTGCCTGACAACGACTGTGTAAAAACCATCAACATAGTGTTGCTCCCAGCTGCATCCAAAGCTTGCACCTTGAAGACCAGGCTCCGCTGTCTTACTCCTCATTATCCTCCATTCCTACACACCCTACTGCAGTGATTCCTGATAAGAACGTAGATACTTTTCCCAATTCGCGGCTGTAGGACAACATTTAAGCTTCGTCTTGGCTCTGGCTTTTTTTGGTTATGAGTACTTTGATGTCAGCAGTTAGCCAAGGTGCAGGAAAGTGTTTCACTTTAATCTTCCGGATAGGAGCGTGAACATCATAAAGAGATATTAAATGTGATGTTAGCTGTTTAACCTTCTCGTCAATGCAGTTTAAGTGCAGTAGGGATCAGTCGATACCATCGGCATCTTTGCGCAAATTATCCTCAACTATGTGTCCAAGTTCAGTTCTCCTACAAGCCTATACTCCGGCTGATTTTTTTAAAATATAGGACACCTCAATTTGACGTCACCTCGCCTGATGATCAGCTGAAGGCAAAGCCTCGGAAAAGAGGGTCAACATTATAGACACGGACATTTTACAATGGTGATTGACAGCCGATCTTAACCAGACTCTTCTGCACAACGCGACGAAGACATGCCAATTGGAAAGGCTTTCATTTTAGCTTTTCATACGAAGCTGTTTAGGGTGAACGCAGACCTAGCAGCACCGCATTCACGGCAGTCCACTTCTGTATGCGACCACTTCGGGTACTGCGGCGACTGCGACGCGGCTAGGTGAGCGAGGTTGCATAGAACTTCATAGGTATGAAGAATTCGGAATGTGGCTACTACAGTGCGTGCGGTGCGGCTTGATCTGCGTTCACCTTTAATGAGGTTCAACAGAACTTCAGAAGGTCTAACTGGCTGTAAAGTATAGACAAAATCCAAGTTTGAAGGTTCAAATTGTACAAGGTGGTCTAAAGGTTCATATTTATAGATGGAGTGAAAAGTCTGAGGTCGTAAGGGACGCAGACACTCGAAAGTCGGGTGCATTAGGTCTGTATTCCTAGACTCTCTTTGAATACGTTTACGTGTTTAGGATGTTGGTACTTAAACTTTTACTAGGAAATTCCTTATTAGTGTCTACTGGCAATAGGATTACTTCCTGCAACTTGACTAGGGGTTTATATTTTATGATAATAAAATAGGACTTGCGATTATCGTATAACAATAATTGATAGGTAATTCATCATCTTAAGGATGATTACGTTAATCCCGGTCGCATCCGAAGCTTTTACCTGGGAGTCCCGAGTCCGCATTTTCCAATCTAACTGCACGTCTGGCTCTACCTTAATATTTTCCGTGACGCGTCGATTGCCATCTGACCTCCACAAGCTAATGGCGTTATGGAAGTCAAACTGCAATCAGTTAGACTTTTTTAGGTCTCCAACTACTCGTAACAATTGCAATACATGTGTAGTTCGTATGATAACCGGGACCGACGGCTTAACGTGCTCTCCTTAAGACCAATGCAAATAGACATATTCATACATACAAATATTTGCACTGATCGGGAATCTAACCGCACCGCATAGGCTCCCCGTTCACTACTGCTACGCCACAGAGGCTATCAAATAAGTAGGTATATTATTATTTATTTATGAAGTTTCATGCAAGATTAGCAAAGTTTTGTCTGTAAAGATTTCAGTGCTATGTGGAAATTACTTTGTAAAATAACATTATGGAAGGTAAGATGCATTATGGTTTGATTGGAGTGTTTGTCGCAGCCAAATAGCTTAATCAGCTTTTCAATCAACAGCCTGGCCTATTTGCTGGTCTAGTTGATCAGCGCTGTTCAGTAAAGATGCTAGGCTGTTGATTAAAGCTAGTTGGCTGCCACATGTCCGAGGTCCTCGGCGGTGACCTAGGAGCTTGTAAGAGAGGTATATGCAAATAAATATTTCTATTTCTATTCTATTTCTATTCTATAGGAGAGGTGTGTAGGAGAGAACAAAATTTCATATTTTTTTTCTATTTATATTCCTATTTATTTATAATCCTAATGATAAAAATAAAAATAAAAGTAGTAAGCAGGTAAAAACAAGAAAATGCATCTGCGCATGAGTCCTGCTAGTAAAAAAGCGCCAGTGTCACTCTTGATACGTACCGAAGGGTTAACACACATTACACAAATGAAAGATGCCCACCTCAATATATTATTACAGGAGAGGGGAGGGATACAGAGAATATTAAAATTAAAAATGAATTTGCAGCGGCGCCGGCAGAGTTAATGGCTGATGCGATGGACGTGTAATTAAGCTTTGAAACGTTTAAACTGAATTCGAATTCGCATCCTGAATTCGAATCTTAACCCTGTAGTGCTATCTTGTACTTTCCTGCAGTAAAAATAAATTATTTCATTGGAGTTTATAAATAAACTAGCTGATGCCAGCGGCTGCGTCTATATTGATGTCGGTTATCGCGGCTTTTGATCATATATCCGGGTCTATTACGTGTGATACGGCTGATTTTAAATGTAATCAAGATCTTTATCCAAACCAAAGCGACTTCAATAGTTTTGTGACCATTACAAACACACAGGCAAATAACAAAGTGACGAGAATTTAAAACAAAATTAAGTGTAAGAATCGCTCATTAAACAAATGACAGGTCTTTTTTAAATATCTCCAAAATACAGACACGACTAATTTACCATTTTACCTATTTAATTAAAGAATAGTAAAAGAGTGATGAAAATTGCGTCCATTATTCGTTTTATTGATTTTAAACATTTTTAATCAGCCATCCACAACAATAAAAAAAAATTGAAGAAAACGAAATTAAAGACGGGGAAAAAGAAAATAATATGCGCGATTTTCCTAGTTGTAAATAACCTACCTACCTACATTTTTTAAAATTTATTTTTATTCTTTTATACCCTACCACGGAGGACAGAATACTATTTCTCCATGTACCCTACAAATCTGGACAGCCTCTGTGGCGTAGCGGTAGTGAACGTGGCTGCTACGCAGGAGGCGCGGGTTCGATCCCCGCTCAGTGCAAATATTTGTATGCATATTAATATGAATATTTGCATTGGTCTGGGTGTTTCTATGTATAATATGTGTGTATTTACAAAAAAAATGTATCTAAGTATGTCTATCCGCATTCTAGAACCCATAATACAAGCTAGTTAAGCTATGCTTACTTTGGGTCTAGATAGCGTTGTGTAGAATGTCCTACTATAAATAGAATTGAAAAGAGCTAGACTGAAACACAGTTTTATATAAAGCCAGATATTTTTAAACTGTTTTATTTATTTTTACCTGCTTGTTAGGTTAAATTTAGTCATTGAAACCCCCTTTCTTGCTGACCTTTGGTTCAGATGACAATACAATTTAATGAGGCTCTGATAAGACCTTCAAGCTTTCAGGATCATGTCTTGCCAGCCGGTATATTATCTGTTGCTTGACGGCCGAAGCTTTGGTACAGACTTTTCTCTCGGGGCTAGGTCAACCGGCAGTCACTCTCATAAAAGTCGTATACCTAAGCCAAATCAAGGGGAAAAGGAGGGGTAAGTGGATAACAAACTCCGACGTGAAAGCCTTGTATGCAACCGGGATCAACCTAATGATGATACTTATGAGGTATAAAAAAATCTGAAGTGAACCGAGGTCTACGTGAACCAGTTAAGTGCCTCGCCAAATGGAGTACAGTTTAATTAATACACATTAACAACAATGCAAGATGAAATTTCGCTAACGGTCGGCTGGCGGATCAGGGTGAGACGAAACGGGGGGTGGGGAGTGCGGGGTGGCACAGGAAACGCGGCAGACGGCGCACCCGCCGGCGGCGCATAACTAATGCGCGACAGAGGCGCCACCTGCCGCCCGGCAGGTCACCCTGACCTTACTGTGTCACGTGGAAAAGCGCTACTTTGTGAGGGAAAGTCGGATTAGAACAGCGAGGGTTTAATGTAGAAGGAGCATAACAACAGCGATCTGGTACGATATCGGTACATACAGCCCGAACACTGTAATATCTTAGTTAAATTTAGAGATTCAGTACCTATCTTGTAGGTACTTATAAGGATTACTAGCTGACCCGGAAAATATTAACATGAAGATTATAACGTACATAATAGGTAGGTACTTTTTGTAAGATGGTTTTTCCACAAATGAATGAGTATGGCTCCCTATAACTTATTCTGGGATGGGGGTAAGGTCGTGAAAACTGGATCAGTACCTATTTGATTCGGGTAACAAGGATTCGGTCAAATTAGTGAAATTTTGAAAAAAGGGCAGGACTCGGAACTGTCGGGATTGCATGAAAGGATTAATAACAGCAGATGAAGTTCGTGAAGTATGTAAGGATAGAGTCAAATGGCGGGCTGTTTTCTCTACCTAGCCTACCCCGGAGGGAAATAGACGTATGTATGTTTTCATACATGCTTGCTGGTTGTAGCCGGCGCCGGAGAAGGGTTATGTCGGACTCGAACCGACTAAAACGCACGCCGTCTGTGGGCCGTCTGTTGTCGGAGGTGAGATTGTCGTAGCCATATCTCTCACACCCCGGCCGACCCAGGGCCATACCTCTCGATCTGGCCCTTTTCCGGTGTGGGGACCCAGAGTCCCCAATGGTTGTAGATACCTACTTCTTAACTTAGTATTTCCTCAAAATTACATTAAGTTGCAAACGGACAATTTGACGAATTAACTGTCCAAAATTTCATGCTAACTGTATCACATTTGTAAAAATCCGACCCCAATGCATGTCGATGACGTCACCGTCAGAATGTTTTATAAATACTGATGTTTCGAGGCACCAATAAAAAAATTGCCGGTCATTTAGTGACTAACACAAAAATCATTCTGCGAAGTCATCTGTCTCAAGAATCGCCTTCGTCTGTCGTTCACCAGTGGACGATAATTAAATAAATGCATATAATATGTGTCGAATCCAAGTCCAATTTATATAAAAATATGTTGTTTACGACCACGGAGTCCGGGGTAATGGGTAGCCTTCGTTCTGCGGCCATTATCAGGTGGATGACCTATTGTTTTATAGGGTATGCCTCACCAAGATCTTCGGGGACAAACCTTACCTGTGATTCTGTGACTTGGCAGACCACCTGAAGGAAGAGGTAAGTTTTCATTCTGGGTTTGGAGGTAAGACAGCAGCTCCTACATTATAAGCAAAATAAATCAAATAGTTTTTGAGGGTATTCACTGAATTCAGGCATTCCAGACTATGAATCTATAGGTATGATTACGAAGCCAACCATACGACAACGACAGACGCATGCGGCAGACCAGATACCCATTACTTGTTAAACTCCAATACGGATAAAGGGGTTCACTGAAAAACCGCAATGAATTAGGTACGCACATCAGTTGTTGTATGCGGTCGGCTTCAGAAGTACCTTATCTCTGTGCCATATTTCATTTCTACAGATCCTTTCAGCCGTTAACTCATTCGAACTTTCGTATACAAATTGCAGGAAAAATAGTAAAATTGATAGGTAGGTACCAACGAAGAATGAAAACTTGAAATCGATCTGATTACGGTTTCTATGAGGCGTGGTACTCGCGTGCTCAGTGCTCACATGCTACCTTGGAGAGCCGAATGGCTGGCGTTTCCGCGCCCGTAATGACTGCTATTGAAGGTGCATGCTGTTATGTCGCAGGTGGCCGGTGTGCACGCGACCTGCCTATCTGCCAATATTGGCTCCCAGACAGATTGCAACACTTTGATGCGTCAACCGTAATAAGTCAGCTTAATGGACACCTGCCAATGTTTACATACGGACTACATGAATGACTACAAATTGGGTAGGGCAATGTTGAAGTTAATACTTAATGTAACTTTATGCTTTACTAAAAATACAAATCTTGAACTTGCCCGCATATTCAATTCATCCGCATGGAACACTGAATTACATAACATAACATAACCTCACCCCTGTATCCCCGAAGGGGTAGGCAGAGGTGCTAGCACCTACATTTCGCCGTTTATGTTTAGGTCCCAATGTAATAGGTGGCGAGCCTATTGCCATTAACCGGGCACTTATAACAACACTGAATTAGCCGGTAACTTTCAGAAATTTTCCAATTTTATTAAGTTTTCTTTAACAAAGATTAATTTTGTCTATTTAGACTTTAAAGCGATGGTTTTACGTATGATGTCAATACTTTAAACCTTTTTTTTTACATCTTATCGATGAGCCCAAACAAAATCTTAGCCATTTTTAGTTTAATTAAGTAGAATCTTTTATCAATAGAATCGGCACCACTACCAGCAATTTTCAAGTCCCTTTTCTCATCTATTTAAAATTGAATACAATGTATGATAAACCTGTCTGGTCAGCACTAGCGTGATAGTGACCACATCCTGCAGTCTGATTTCCCACGACTTAGTCAAGTCTTGCCTATTAAGTGAACTAGTAAATACTCTAAAGAATTGCCGGCAAACCACTATTAGACACCGGTTCGTGACTGGCAGATACTTTAAAGAAAGTGTTTGAAATATCTCTTAGCTAAACATAGTCTATGATTATTAATTACGATATAGATACTTAGGTACAAATTATACAGTATGTCCTTTATGTCCCTAGGACAGACTGAAGATATGCAACAGAAAAAGGTCTTTTTTATTAAATTGTAATTAAGACCACAATGGGCGTGCGGTTTTAGTCAGTCCGGTCCGGTCCGGTCGACATAACCACCCCAAATAGCTGATGGAGGCCGTGCCCGTAACCGTGGGGATTGCCGCACGATAATAAAAGGTAAGTAAGTAGTAAGTAGGTACGTACCTACTTCTCAGCTCTCTAGTTTAAATGGAAAAACAAGTTTCATAATATTTTCCAAGAATGATTGATAATTTTATATTTCCTCGTAGCGCTGTAATTATTTTCTACGCAGAATGTATTACGGAGTCGTAGGCGTATTTTGTTGAAATCAATCTTTAGGGTTCATGATCCACCTTTCGAAAAGTGTTTTTAAAAAAGAAATTATTAAAAAGTTACAATCATACTCGTACTTGTAGATTCTAACGAGAATTGTATAATATGATTTGCTTGCACTTGCTTTCAATTTCTGTTGCATTAAGATACTTACTTATACCTACCTATATAAATATATACTAATTTATTAAGTCGTGAACGCTATCATGCTTGTCGGGAAACTTTGTATTGGCTAAGTGTCCAATGTAATTTATTCTTAACTTACTCATGTATCATATTATGTAAGCTGTTAAGTTTCTAAATAAATAAATAAATAAATAAATAAATGATTCCCGACATAAAATAAGACGAGATAACATTAAATATCTGATTTACACCGTTGCATTAGATTAAGTATTTGAGATACGATAGGTACGATGCACTTAAAATATTCACACATTAATTTTACAGCCGAAGAAACAATCGTAATCTGGGATATTTTTCAAAAGTTCAGGGACGGGACACGGTCAGAATTTTAATTAAAGAATGTTAATTAATATATTCATGCCTTATTAAAATAGCTGACTACGTTGTGGAGCTTGGAGAAACTTCATATTTGCACTCGAAGCATTTCAAAGTATTTGGAGAAAATTTGCCATAGGTAAGTAGGTAGGTATCTACCTAATTAGTGTAACCGCACTCATCGCAGTCCCCGCATTCCGAATTCTTCATAATGAAGTCCTATGCAACCTCGCACACCTAACCGCGCCGCAGTCGCCGCGCTACCCGAAGCGATCGAATGCAAAAGCGATGACTGCGGCGGCGACTGCGGTGTGTGCTGTGCGGCTAGGTCTGCGTCCACCTTAAAGCTGCGTTTACATACTCGCGGCAGAGCAAGGGACGTGGCGAGAGAAGTGGGCAGAGACGTGGTGTGAATGGTATATTCGTCATGCCGCGAGTACTGCCGCGTATGTTGCTGCGAATGTCGGCTTGGCGGCGCGAGTCAAAGGAGCGGCAATACTAGCGCGATGAACTATATGAGACCGCTAGATGGCGCTAATCAGTAAAAACGGCTTTCGTTATTGCTCCTCGAATATTTACTTTTAATAATATTTACATCGATATACGGAAAGTGTATAGTAGTTGAAAGTGATAGTTTTTATTAATAATCTATTTAATTAATTCGCTATGCTGTAAATGCATAATGCGTACACTGCTACAGCGTTGTCCTCCATACGTTTACGGCCGTCTCCGTTGCAGGGCGAATACTGTAATGCGGACCAACACGATGATGCGCGTGTCTGAACGCTAGGGCATTAATCGCGCGAATATTTCCAGCAACACGATGAGCAATGCGAGCGGCAGTATGTAAACGCGGGGTAAGGCGCGGCGCAATCGGGGGCGGGCAGGGCCGGCCAATTTCGCCGCGAACGATAGCGTAAAGAGAATCCTATACTACCAACGCGTGGCGTCCGTGGCGCTTTGTGTTCGTGGCGAGGACAGTCGCGGGCATCGACGGGCAGACGCAGTCTTTATTACTTCGCGGTCAAAAAGACCGGCCCGCCCCGCCGTTTGCGCCGCGCCTAAGTCTACTACCCAATTCCTCCTAATTTCATTATTAACTCGTAGGTACCTGTTAGTGTCATTATTATCCATGGGGCTCCATCATATAGGTACCTACCCACCCTGGCCATTGATAATGTGGCCCGCCCCAGCAGACCAGTAGGTAGGTAGGTACATGTAGTTTGTTCCTTTTAGATACAATTTCCTTTTTGATACTCTTTTTGAAAAGCCCCGCTTTTGTTTCCCACTTTTTTTAAACTCAAGACTGATTGACGGAGATGGCTTTGGGACAGGCTTTCCTCCATCTACATCTAAGAACAGGACCATCTTCTATCTTTCATCGGCGGAACCTTTTACAATATCAGAATTGACATTTTTTTATATTGCCAGCAAAATTACAGAGAGCGGTGCGTTGACAGGAGGCAGGCGGCTGCGCTCGACTTCTAGGAAACGCAATGGAAACAAGCTCTTAAGTCATTTGCAGCATTTGCTCATTCGTCGGAAACTTAGATTAATTGTTACCTTACAGTACTTACGCGAGCCATTTTAATGCAGCGTTTCCTCAATCCAGTCGGGAAATAACAGATGTTTCTACTCCTCCGTATCTAATACGTTGTACAAATTCTACCTTTAGTGGTTTTGCCAGTCGCAGTCGAATAAAAGTATTAAGTTAAATACAGCCTGCTAGTGCATGTTCTGTGTATTTATATAATTGCCCGTTTCCTTCACAACTTAGGAACGACATTTTAAATAGTGGTTATTTGACATTTTAAACCGTTAAGGGCTTGATCACAGGTTTGAAATCGATCACCGGTAGTGAACTATTAATGTATTTACTATACTTATTATGTTTAGTTTAGTAGGTAATATGCCCTAACTTGGGGAGATGGGGACTTGGGATGAGGGAGATATATGGACATTCCTCGGAAATGTTTCTTCGGGTACAGGAAAAAGAAGTACCTAGTCATCACGAGCTAGCTTTGGCCCATCCGGCAGATGGACTGTGCATTTTTCATACTTCTGTAAATCAACTTTGTCATTCTGTCTAATTTACTCGACCCCTGAATAGTAAAAGCTGATGCAGACTGTTCAATGTTCTATCACTTATATCCAACGTTACTTTACAACAGAAAAACAAAATAGTGTTTCTGCAGTTCTGCTACTTTAAATTATATTTATTGGCTGGCAGTTGGCAGTGAATATATACCTAAGGCCAGCATTAAAAAGTTTACAAAAAAAGGTTAGAACCTATGTAGGTATGTTAACGAGAACTTATTTAAAACCCTATGTTTAATGGACGAATTATTCGTCTTCAGTCATTAAGTTAGAAAGCTTTTTTATATCATCAACACTATAGAAAGTTCAAGTTGTCGTCTGGTTGGCTGGACTTCCATTGAAACATTTCCTATATTACCCTTTTATTGCAGAAATTTGCAATAAACAGTTAGCATGTGATAACGAGAGCATTGTCAGGAGTGCAAATACCTTCGTAATAATTAATGTCAATGTTGTTTTTATCAGTCGTAGATGTTAAGTTAACATCACATCACTATTAGTCGGTGGCATCGTTTAATTTTAAAAAACCCACGATACCACCAGGGGTATCGTGGGTCCGAAGGGTGTCAATAAGCCTATTTCAGTTCACTACTCCCTCCTATTGTGCGCAATAGTAGGTACCTATCACGTGGTCCTCCGTCTTCTGCACCTATTCAAGTAGTCAGAGATACATACAAGGTATCTAAATATATTAAATGGAATTTGCCGGGTTGGTTCTCGATGCAGCAGAATACCACCCCATCTCTTCCCGCAGGTGTTGTAGATGGTGACTAAGCGATAGGGCTGTTCGTCATGATGTAAACATACAGCCTATGACAAAGTGCCCGCTCGACAGCAGGCTTTATTACGCGGGTCCGAAAATTATAATTGGCGAAATGTGGGTATTAAATATCTCTGCCTACTCCTTCAGGTATTTACTGGCATAAGTATAGGTATTTATCTATGTATGTAAATCCATTAAATAAAACAAATAGTAATACAAATAAAACTAAAACTTTAATTTGAAACTTAGCTTTACATCTTTGCGTGACAATAAATTATATCAATTAAAATTGACACAAATATTTAGTGTACCTTTAGGTAACTAGAGTAGGAATGAACCTTGATTTCCTATTTACATAAATATTACAAACTAAAGATTAAAACTGCAATAAACGTTTATATGGACACAAATAATTATTAGCTTGATTACAAATCTGCATATTGAAAGGTAAACTGTAATCGTTCAAAACCCAATCTATTCATATTCCTAATTATTGTGCACAGGGTAAATTTGAAATCGTAATTACCCTGACCATATTTTATCAGTTACGTTTACCTTTCAGCAGAAAACGTATCATCATATTTGGAAAAAAAAATATATCCTTGTATCCAGCCCCTCTAGACAAGTGGCAATTCGTTGCTCGGCGTATGATGGTATAGAATGCCAAAAATGGATGGGATTTGACGTATATGACAGGCGTCAACGAATGTCAAAAACGTCAAATCCTATACATTTGTCATTCTATTCCATCATACGCCGAGCAACGAATTGCCATTTGTCTAGGGGGACTCAATCGCCCTTTTAGTGGTGAACGGCCATTACAGCATGGATGCACCATCGCTTATGGGAGTCATCATCATCATCTTTGCATTAGTCCCGATTGCGTTCAAGGCTTTCACCTCGGAGTCCGGGGTCCGGCCGAGAGTATAATGAAATAAAATAGTTTTTATATTATTCTAAAATTATCCCATTGCCTCCGATACTATAATGTTCGCAGTCGCAGATTCGGACATCGTAACCTTTCAAAATAGTTGTGTAGATTTTTCTATGTATAAGTAAATAAATAAATAATATTTTACAACATACCACCGATAAAATTGGTGGTAAACAACCTGTCGTTTACACAATGAATAGTCATTTTGTATAATCAATATCCTCGCATACAAAGAAGTGACTCCTGCCTCCCTAGACAAGTGCAATTTGTTGACCGGCGTATTGTAGAAAAAAATGTTAAATGTATGGGACTTGACGTATGTAAGTATATGATAGTCGTCAACGTATGTCATAAACGTCAAAATACGTGTCTTATTGTCAAATCCCATACATTCATTATTATATTCTGCAGCACGCCGGCTAACGAATTTCCACTTGTCTAAGGGGGCTGAAATGTAGCTTTAGGCGTCAATTATACTGAAAATGCATAACGCATGCATAAAGCGACGAACGAGCGTAAAATGCATAAGGCAACGTGGATTTTGCTTTTTCTATGTCAAACGCTTAATGCCTTCTACGCCTTACGTACGTAATGAAATATTCGAAGACCAAAGAACGTACGTCGTACGTTCTTTGGTCTTCGAATATTTCATTCCAAATACAAAAAGTGTACATTCTGATACATACAAAGAGTGGTCATTCTTACCACCAGTGTACATTCTGGTGGTAAGGAGTGTATTCAAGTTATTCGGAATCTTCGTCCAAGGTGCCCTGGAATGCTTTTGCCGGAGGTTGCAACATCTTGGTTCTGGTTGCCAGCCTCAAAGTCGCCGGACCGAGCGTGTTGGCTGGATTGTGTGGCGTGGGCATTGCACCCAGACCAGTCTTACCTTCGTTTGACACTAAAGGCACCTGTAACAAACGAAACACATATTTTGGTATATACTTAATATCTTGCTGTCAATCAATCAATCAATTAGCCTATTGCAGCCCACTGCTGGACATAGGCTTCTCCTTATATGCGCCACGTTTACCGATCCTCCGCCTTCCGCATCCGGACTGAATATCTTGCTACATTTCATAACTAATCTGAAGAGTTTATTTTTTGTTTGAACGCGCTATTCTCTGGAAGTACTTACCTGTGCGATTTGAAAACATATTTTGGTGTTTGATAGCTCATTTCTTTGGGAAGGTATAGGCGGCTCAACATACATAAAGTACGACCTTTAGGTCAATGAAAAGCTCAGAAAGACGCTAGTGAGAGATGCGACACGACGACTTGGAAATAGAACGGCGCGTAAAACCGCAGGGCACAGCTAGCTAGAGGGAAGGCAGATGCCTGGGCTACAAATACGCAAGCCTGTATTTTCTCGAGGTCCACGGAGCTCTATTGAGAAATATATTTAGATGACAATGTAGATTTTGAGAGGCGAATAATACTATTAGGTACAACAGTCTGCTTAATTAGGACCCTCTATACATATAGTATGAATGCTTATATTTTTACCTACGTACTTTCAAATATTCATAGGGATAGAAACAATGAGCGTATGAATAACTCAACGGACCTATTGTTACCTACATGACCGCTAGACGTAATTTGTGTTTCAATTAGAATTTGGTTAATTAATCCAGACAATATTCTACAAACATACAGAACGGGACGTAGATAAGCCGGCTTAGTTACAAGCCAGGACACGAACCTGCTCCACCGCTCATTACAGAAAAACGTGAATTTATCTAGCTCATTATAAATGGGAATTATTCGAACCTGTCGCATTTAAAGTGAAACTCAAAAATTCGAGCGAATTTTCCATTTACATTATCTTATGATGTCATATAAAATTAAATGCGAGATAGCGGCAGCGCACAAGGCGGCTAATCTTTTCCTTTTAGAAGTAAACCCATTACGTGTTTGGAGCTTTTTATGAGCGGTACGTATACCTTAAGGCCCTTAATAATAAAAATACCCAGGGTAGGTATATACAGCTGTTATATAAAAAATTCGATAAAAAATTTACACAGGTTATATATACAGCTGTTATGTCAATATTTCGATATAAAATTTACACAGACAAATTTTGTATCGAAATTTTGACATAACAGCTGTATATACTACAGCTGTTATGTCAAAATTTCGATACAAAATTTACATAGGGTATGTAAGTAATGTAAGTACAGCCTAAATGTTGTTAATTCAATAACTACATACCCTTCTATTTAGATTTTTTTTAAATACTTCCACTCTATATGCATCCACATTAAAAATTATTTGACTTAACCCCTGAACATCAAAATATGTAAGCTGCCTACGTGCGTATTTTAATGACAAAATATACTTCACCAACCAAGTTCTCAGTAACGTGGTCAGTACAAGGTGAGGCATGAAAAAAATGCGCACTGAATCAGTAGACCATAAATGACGGGTAACTACGCATGCATTACATTCAACGGCGGACCAGACGCGCAGACAATGTGTGATTAGCGACATAGTCTAGCCGGCTGAATAACTAAATATCCTAGACGGGCGGAAGCCAGGGCTTCCTGCGCCATAGCTGCGAGCCTAGTGAGCGTCGAATGTTCTCGTATGGAGAATATGGAGATATGGGGGGCAACGGCATGCAGCGTGCACCCAAACAATCCCATATATAGGCGGCTCAATGCCGGTCAATGCATGGCTAGACTATTTTTTGTTAGCAACTTCTAGTTACAAATGTATATTATAATGGATAGTAGTTTTTATTATTGGCACCTCGAGAGAATAATAATATAGGTTGCTGCATGTATGAATGAAATCATATATAGATACAAACTTGGTCACGCACATTATGGAGTTGTTGTGGCAGAGTTTTTAATTTCAATGTTATTCAACAATTAAGTTGCTTGTAGTCAAAGCTAAATAGACAGTTGACATAAAATTGGCTTGGAACAATAATATATTTTTTATTTTGTTCAGGCTTCACGCAATGGAACATTGTTTATTACATTAGTAAATTCAATTTACATTACACGTATCTGAATCTCATAATATATTAAATTTTAACCTGAAAATGTGTTATTACGCTTGATATCAAAGACAAAGCCTGAAGAGTTAATTAAAATAGATTTCCTGCTAATTAAACAACAATGACCGCCATGGGTCCTTACAAAGTATGTTTAGAACGTAAGGTAGTACATAAAGCGTATAATAACAATGTAGAAAGCGTTGCGTGACCGCAGAAACACTATCTTCCCTGGCAGCTGTGTGGCGAACCGCCCGCGAATGTTCGATGCAACAATGTTGCTTATAACACTTGGACATATCCCGACAGGCTACACTTAAAGTGGGAAAACTATAGCCTACAATTTGCATAATAGACTGTCATTTACGCCAATTGGCAGTTTACAGTGAACGTTGCAGGTTCCTGAATCTTTGTCTACAACAATCAGGTACACCACAACCTGCCTATGATAAATATATCCTTTTTTAAATACATATTATCCTTTTGAAGAGGGTGGTTCCCATTCGTTAATATCCCGTCTCATTACTAGGTACTATTAGGACTGGGAATAACATTGTTGTTATAGCCGTTAGCTGTGTTGAAGAACACGATATTTTTGTCCTAGTCGGTCACAGTTTCGTTATACAGGGTATTTTCCGCTCGTCAATAGGTGTAATTAACAATTGGGAGTGTTTCATCCTGTGTTATTGGTAGATAATCTTCGAAATAATCGTGGTAATCTTTAGGAATAACTATCTATAATTATCATGAGATCTGTTGCCCGCTGCTGCGCCCGTACATATTTACAAATTATTTAACTTGAATTATAAGTTTTATGTTTCGTTCCAATCGTATCAAGTTACCTTCTACGACGTTGGTCATCTGTCAAAATGCACCTATTGAATTATTTCAACTATAGTTTATTAAACTTAAATAATTCTACCATCTATGCAAAGGAAAGTCGGCAGGAATGGGGTTATAGGGTCCTCACGCCACTGGTCAGTAGAGGCTAGAAATTTAATTACCGTCAGGTTACACGCCTTAGGAAATGCAGCGATGAAAACCTTTACGTAAGGGAATGAACAACACAGACTTGTGAATCAGACAGACCCACAGCATATGATGTGCAGAACAATAAAAAAAATTTAAATTGTTCATAATATTGTGAATGTGCATATATTATATGGGACTGGGTCTTAATATGGGCATTAGGGACAATTACGTGTGGTGTGTGTGCGGCTCGTAAACGGTAACGCGGTGATGCATATGCGACATGCGCGGGCGCAGGAAACCGCGATGCAGTTTAGATAGCCATCGGCGTCTGACGCACTCGACCAAGTTGTGGTGCTGGTGTGCCGCTGTTGTAAAAATATTGTCTGTTTGACTTAGCAGAGATCCAAAATGATTGACTTTATAGGATAACAGTATACTCGTAGGAAACATGAATAATGTAGTTAAAGCGGTAGGGGGTGACAAACTCTCACAGCTTCATGTAAGTATACTACTAGGTCATATAAGCAATACCTAATCAAGTGTCAGTTCCGGTTGCAATCAAAGCTTGCATTTTGGAACCCAGGGGGCGGGGGGCAAGTGGGGCGTTTGCCCCACACTGCTCTGCTCTGCCCGAAGAAACACGACAACCCCCCGACCTGATTTGACTTTTGCCCCATTCCGCCAAGACTTTTACCCTATCCCTTAAAGAAAGCTGGGTAAGCCCCATGATGTCGAGCATTTAGGAGGTGGCTGCCATCTGAATACACGAACAAAACCTGCGCCAGTGCCACGCATGTTATTGACTTAGGCCTTTAAGATCTTGCCGAAGCCCTATATACCCTAAGTTATAGTAACATGATAAAAAGAAAACCCAAGTAAATAATTTAATATCATAACTTTTGACGTGTAAAAGCTCCCACGGGTATCAGCTTACTGTGGCTAACGGTGTAATCGCGATGTAGGAATCAAATAAACTGAAACCACACGTGTGTTCACGGTGTTCAGTCACGGGGAGATCTATTACCGGGTGTCTGAGAGAAACCACATGATAAACTTTAATGCCACGGTGCAGGATCAATTGTCGATTTCTGTCTCTTGTACCTACAACTGGATACCTTGGGGTTAAAATCGTAACTTAGCCATTTAATTCAAGTTTTGCACAGAAGGAACGAGGTTCATTGACGGGCAGTACCTAAATGGAGTGGGAGTGTCCGAGAGGATTCCTCATGTTGTGAAAAAAATAATTATAAGCAGGTTTTTAAATCCAATATCAAGTATGCTTTGATATGCAGTGTCGCGTCGCGGAGTTAACGCTGCCGCGTAGTGCGTTATATCATACAATTTCTTCCATAAAAATTTTGTCGTTACATGTCGCGTCGCTCCGCTACCGTGAAGCGTCGCTCAGTGCGGTCCAGCCTTAACTCGTAGCCCGCGAGGATCTTTTTTCTGATCGTCTGACAACTGTCGTATTTCCTTTGCATTTCAACTCCAGGACTTTGCTTGATACACGCTCAAGATATGCACTATGACAAAGCAATTTAAATTAGATAGGAACTGTGGGAATACTTATTTTACTTGATGATGATATCATTGAGTTATGTTCCTGTTTAACATATTTGGTATGTCAAGGCTAGATGTCGCTTAGCGATAATATTATATTCTGCAGTTGTTTTATCTTGATGTTCTCGACTGCATATATTAATCATCATTCATCATGCAGTTTGAACCCCGGATTTCGGCCTCCTACTCCTTCTTTGCTTATCGATTGGAATATCTTGGATTTAGAGCGATTGTCGTGTGACGCCAACTCCGAGAGTAAATCCTGCATCACAGGATCGTTCAAGTTCCCAATTTCAAAATAGCAGATGGGTATTGTATCTAGGTATATACTATTAATTATATAATTGTAAATTGGAAATGTTTGTCTGCGATGGATGCCAAAACTACTGAACGGATTTTGATGCAATTTTTTTTGTAAGAAAGGTCTTGGTCAGACTTAAAATCTTACGTTTGTTTGATTGCAATCAGTTGAGTAGAACCAGAGATAAGAGATCCACGTGGGCGGAGCCGCGGTCGGAGCCTAGTATATTTTATAAATGTCACATAATGTTCATTAGCATATGTCTGCACAGACACAAATCATGTTATTACTCCAAAGTTCCAAAGTCAAGTTGAATACATAAAATTAATGTACTCCCACTGGTCCTAACCCAAAACACAGTAAGAGACAAAAACAATGACATGCCAAGTATGTAAGGCACAGATGAATTGGCAAGGCAGCCGGGGTCGAACTCGCGATACATACGCTGGGCAAATTGTAAGGTATTGAAAGAAAGGCGAGTCAGAAGCACTTGAACGAAACCGGCGGGTTTGCATGAAAGCTTTAATGGCAGTAGAGGAAGCTCGTTAAGTATGTATGGCTGTCGTCTCTGGCTACCCCGAAGGGAAATAGGCGTGAATATATGTATGTAAAAAACTATACAGGCAAACGAAAAATCGTATAGTGGATAACAAGTCTAGATAAGATCTCCAATTTAATTTGATATTAAAGTCCATACATAAATTAAAATAATGATTAAAGCCTATTTATTAATCTATGAAAACCAAATTAAAATACAGTATAAGATCTCGCCAGGAATGTCAATGGTATTTAAACTGTTCATTAATGCTCTAGGTATATTACCGTATTTGGCCTTCCTAATTGGAAATTCTTGTTACATAAACAAAATCATATTTATAAGTGTCTTTTAAATTGATCCCCGTCCTTTGATGGGCTTTTAGTTAAGGATCTTAGTGCGTAATAAATATTTACTTACTCGTAATTAAGTTTCGTCACTGCACTACTGCGGCACTTCTACTGTTTATTAGATTAAGAACTTTTTTAGTGACATTATACAAAAAGTTGATAAAACATGCACATAGTAAGTTGTTCGATTATATTGGTAAACTTCGATCCCTTCTTAATTTTAATTTGTATGTCCAGCAGTGGACTGCAACATGCTAATTGATTGATTGATTTATTAGAACTAGTCGAAGTAATGATACGCTGTATTTGCTGCATGCGTTTCTTGCAGGTGTCGAATGCGTATAAAATATTTTTAACCATACACACACCTTCCTCCCATAAAATTTTGCTCAAATCCAATAGCCTTATAAGCAATCAACGCACTATGGCACATGATATGAGGCAATTCAGCTTCAAGTCAACTGCGAAATATTTTAAATACCAACCTGATTTTAGTTAAGAAGCAAAGACATAATAAATTAATGTAACAATTATTGCATTTCAAAATATAAATTAATGAAGTACGCAATGTGATTAATTACGTTCAACAAAACAAACTAGACCAAAGACATAAATCAAATCTTATGTTTATTCTCGGCTGCTGCAGTACGATGTCAGTCTAATGACAGGTAAAGGAGGTACTATTAACTTCAACTATTACATAATCTGTGGTATCACCACAGTGCAAATGAATATGGACTGTTACCGGCCATTTTTCACATTCCTGGCGTCGCGACGGCACATTCAAATGCTTGAGAATTCAGTAACATTCTCCAAGACAGAGATAGAAGAAGGATCCACAAGTAATTATACTCATAGTATAGAAGTATGGCAATGCTCTTTGTCATGTTGTAGCAGACAATGAAACATAGAAGATAAGTGGTTGTGTGAAAGGTTAAGTTTGTCACCAGTGACCGGGTACCGTACCGGTAAGACAAAACTAGTGTAAGGAGCATTTCCAGATTCAAACACACTCGCTGCGCAAAAATAGAGACTTGTACCTATTTCATTTCATCGGTCAAATCACAAGAAACAGTCCTACAAACCTTGAGTTTTTGCAGGACACATTAATATACCAACCAACGCACTGTAGAGATGTCAAGTGTCCAGACGTCCTTAAAAAATAATCTAGATAATGCTGAAACGAGATATTGTCGTCCATATGTATTGCGGATCGCCACGTTTCCACGTTTAAGTATCGATAAAGACAACCGTAAAGTTTCGATTTAAGTGACACGAGCCTACATTCAACTCATTTCAGACGTCGGCCTTCGCCTCTTTACGAGTGGCGAATGTGCTAAAAGGCTTACTAAATAGTTTCCTACCGAGTAGTCACACATTTAAAAATGTAAAATACATTCCTATTAAAATGATAATGGAGTCTGATAAGATAATATTTCGATTTCACATGTCGCATAAGTAATGCAAAGGCGTCAGGATACTATGAAAGTATGAGTATCCGGGAGACGCACCTTATTTTCTTCTGTAATGTATGGCATGTTGTCGTTGTCGATTCTAACTTAAACTAGCCTAAGGTGTTTGCGACTCTTTATCCATTACATCTAGAATAGATTACCAGTTTAGTTGGTATCAGTGTTTTCTGTGATGCTGGCTTAAAATCTTCTCTTTTAGATTTTATAGGACCACAATCGTATGCAACGCATCTCAATACAAAGAAAATGACATGAAAGCAACTGATATCACTGACAGAAATATTATATTTCATTCATATTAAAGAGTTTAGTGTCAGTTTGTAAATAGATACTAGATAGTATATGTGCATAATACAGAGTGGGCGTAATATTATTCTGGGTGTAACGATATAACTGATCCTCGTGCTTCGAAATCATTTACATTTACAGTGTCTGAACAGAAAGGCTCATAACAGGGGCCAAGCTGCCCGGTGCCTCCGCCCTCCTTACAAACAAGCCAACATTATAATTCTTAAACTCCTTGCGTTTTAATTAATTTCGTTTTAAATGTTGGTTAACACGAGAGCTTAATTAGTCCTCAATTAAGTTGCAGTTAACCCCGTATAATGATGCAAGCATTTACGAAAATCATAAACTTTGTTCGTACCTGCATCCAGACGGTAATTATTTTTTACTTAAATAAATCGAGTTGTTTACAGTGATCACTATAATAGAATCTTGTTTACGAGAACTATGCAAATAATACAGTGTCTGGGTTTGATATGTAAATAGGGACTTGGTTATTGGGTTGTTTCTTGGTTATTGGACGAACATCAAAGTCTGGTCAATTATAGTGGTCTGTTGTAGTAACATTTGACAGCTGAATTATGGTATACCATTAAAGTGAGCAAACAAAGTGCAGTGCAGGATATTTGCAAGTTGAGTGTGCAGAGATTGCGGGTCGGGTCGACTCCGATTGCATTATGGTGTATACAGAGTTAGTGCGATTTAGAGGTACGCATAGCTACATTGTTGCTAATGTACTAAAATGACCATGGTCTGATCTGATAAATAATACATCGCGTATAAATATTGCGAAGGCATCATAGATAAAATACTGTGAAAGGATGAATATCCGGGAGACGTACACGCACATTTTCTTCTTAAATCTACGCGATGTTGTTAATGTTAATTCTAACTTAAGCAACCTATGGTATTATGCGAGGCTTTATCCATTAAGTCTAGTATAGATTAGCAGTTTAGATAGTGTCAACACATTTATTATGTTGGAATCAAAATTCTCTCATTTAGATTAGCGCTACGTATTCCTGAGAATTAAATTCGCACTCTGCACTTTGCACTGTTCCTGTTGGTTTCAACCGCATCGCGTGCTAGATTGCCATTGAAGGCTGCATGACACAAAGCTTTTTATGAATGAGATTATTTTTTGTTTGTTTTTATACATAATGTTAATACTAATAAATGACAGTAATAATTCATACTGTTGTTCGTCTCCGGCTGACATAATCGTCAGTTATAATAATGTAGGTACTTGTGTATGTTATTAAGATGGCAGTGACGAATCCTATTTCCAACTAATCTATACTACGAGTAATATCTATTAGGTACTAATATTATAAATGCGAAATTGGCCATATCTGTCTGTCTATTCACTTGCAAGTCTAAACCACTGAATGAATATTGATGAATTTTGTTACAGAGATAGATCAGATTTAGGAAATGTCATTGGCTATGTTTTATCGCGACAACGACATCTACGCGGACGGAGCCGCATAGTTAAAAATTATAAACACTGTTTTGAAACTTCGTTAAAAATGAATTTAAATCCGGACATGAGAAAATATTGTAATAGCATTCTGTTACAAGTTAAGAATATTAAATACAAAACGAATAAAAATAAAAACAGCACAAATATTTTTTAAATGTTAACAATTTACTTAAATAAGTACCTACAGGTTATAAGCCTGCACACTTCAGACACAAGACAGTCGTCTGAAAGTATGACATTTACTTAAACCGACTAAAACGCACGCCGACTGTGGGCCACTTGGTTGTCGCAGGTGCGATTGGCTGAGAACTCTCGCACCCCGGTCAACCCAGGGCCATCTCTTTCAAGCTGGCCCTCTTTGGGTGTGGGGACCACCCACCTAGCCCTCGGGTAAATGCATGCTATCCTGAGCTAGCGATATGTTTTATGATGGGTACTTCCAGTTTGCCCCAACAAAGGGTCTCCACTAGTGGGGCTAAAAATGAAATAAACTGTTAAAAACATGTATAGTATATGTATATCCACTTTTCCCCACTAAATTCATTCTGGTGGGAAAAATTATACCCGTTTAAATGCCTAGTGCAATCATCCCCACTAGGTTTGCTAAATTTGAAAGGGAAAGTTGTTTTAAATAAAATAAAAAATGTTAATCTTATTCTAATCGCTAGTTAGTAAATAAGCTGAAAAATACCACTACCACCACTGATACATACGGTTGCACTTGCAATCTCTGAAACATGTTAAACGTCCATAAATTCCCTACGACCTAAATACATAATTTAAAAAAAGCTGTTTTTTTATTTAAATTTAAAATTGAATTTGTTTTTCAATAGTCGCTTTGCACTCATACTTGCAGCATGCCAGATTTCAGCCTAATCCGTTCAAGTGTTTTTGCGTCATTGAATATAAACTTATCATTAAAAAGCTTACGCGTTTTCATATCCAAATTGAAAAATGATGATGCATGAAACCCGAGATCAGTAATTATTATCAGTTGGACCCAACATCCATTGTGCCAGATTGATGTTAACATTTACTCAAACTTTATCTTTTCATTTTTGGGCCTTTCCGTCGACCGATTAAAAGGCGGTTTCAGTAAAAGTAAAAAAGGGCGGATTTTTAAGACATCACATTTTGTGGAGTCCCAAAATAAATTTTATTGTCAGCATGTGTGGGTTGCACGGCGGCCATTATTTTATTAAAAATAAAAATTACCTTGCCGTTCATAACGTGAAGAGACCATTGGACAATTCAGTAATTCGTGCCGCGCCGTCCTAAGTTGTTACAAAGTAGCGTATAATAATGATCCGCGATTGTAATTTCAATAATTTTTCAATCAAATGCTGTATTGATGGGAATATTGTCAATAGTTTACTGCTTATTGCGGACTGCGGTACGTATTGATACTAAATTGGTTAATTATTTATTAATGTTAATATTGTTATTTTATGGATTGCGTTTATTGCTGTACGTAATTAATATAAATTAATTGATACCCGCGACTTCGGCGTAGTATGTATTGTTATTCAAGTAATGTAGGTATGTAAACATAATGTAGAAAGCAAGGATCAACATAATTGAAAAATAAATTAAATCATAGAGGGCCCAAAAACTAACCCTGTGGAACGCCGACAGTCGCATACTTACCTGGGAGGAGGAAATGGTTGGGACTAGGGAATGCAATCTCGAGGCGAGATCGCTAAATCGTGATCTCGAGGGATCAGAAATTCGATCTCGGCGAGATCTCGGTATTTTCGAGATCTTGAATTAATTTCGAAAAGTATTGTTAGATCACATAAACTACTACTACGTTAGATAACTGAGATAATGATTGAAACTGAGTAGTTGTGATCACGATGTGAGTAAGATACAACATGAATTATTGAAAAAAAAAACCCTTCTCGTTTATAATTTTTTATTACTTAAATAAAAAATTATAAATGAGAAGGGTATTTTTTTCAATAGTGCACTGAAAACAAAATTTTAAACAATAGCACTTTCAAAAATCACTCCTAAATTAAGAGTGATTATAAGTTATCACTCCCAACAAAATTAAGAGTGATTTTGCTTCTTAAAAAACACAATAGGTACTTAGTACTTAGTGATTATCGGATAAGCGGCATCTTATGTCCGTCGCTATGTAGCCAGCGCATTAAAAGGCCCTCTCCTCTCAGATTCTACGGTCGTTGGTATAAGCGTGGGCAAATTGCAAAAGTACACCTCCCGATCCCCCACACTCATACCCACACCTGTCTGTAATAGAAGCAACCCTAGCAGCTCGCGAAAAATAACTATTACAGGCTTTCAACATGTTTGATCTTACCGTTAATTCGTATCTTCTGCAATCATTGAAAGAGGAAAGTACGTTTCGCCAGTCAGCGACTCGATCGCGAGCCAAGTACATTTGTCATGCGTCGCTGACTACTCGTTCGATCTCGTCAATCTCGGTCGAGATCTCGTCATTTTAGGCTTCGAGATTGATCTCGAAAAATGGGGCGAGATCTCGGGTTTTCGGGATCTCGCGAGATCGAGATTGCATTCCCTAGTTGGGACACCTGGAAAAACCTGGACCAGACTAGCACAGAGGAAAGACGACTGGAAAGTGTTTGTACATTCTTTCAAGTAACAAATTGTAATTATTTTGATTAAAGGTTATAAATAAATAAATAAATACCTAGGTAAGCTAGCAATAGATACGTGTGTAGATAAGGTTACCTAACGCACAACATTGTTAACATGCAGATTTAAGATATTGCCTACCAGGATATCGTAACAAGAGAAAGAAGAATGACGTGTCTAGTTAAGAAAATGTATAGCCTATTCGGGGTGAAGGTTTATGTCGTTTTCAAGCACTGTCCATGTGTACGAACGAAATATGTGGAGAAAGCAGCACTTAGCTCGTAGTCCACGGTGCTCTAAGACTAACAAACACATAAAGGTGAGTGTGAAGGCACAGGACACTCGTCATGTTGACACACCACTCATATTTTTGTCCGGAATGCACGTCGAGGCGACGGACCGCCCCGGACACCACACGATGTGTAAACTTATCAATGACAAGATAATACGCATGACTTACGACGCAACACCACCTTAGCTAAATGTACGAGTATTTTCTAAGATACATACAGTCATTTATCCTCAGAGGATTAGGCCAAGGCGAATTAACACCCACATTTCACCAATCTTAGTACCTCTAAGGTCCCACGTAATAGGGGGAGAGGCTATTACCGTATTCCGGGCACTATTGTTGACACGAGCCATGCATCTCAAACTGAGTCTGGGTTGTTTATATCTGTCTGATGTTAAACAGCCCTATCTCTTAGTCGCCTTGTACGACACCGCATGGGAAGAGATGGGGTGGCCTAAATTCTACTCAGCCAGGAACCACGCGGCTATGTCAATCAGGTAGTAAATAAATGCAGGATTCACCAGTGAGATTCGCATAAAGTTCAGACAGTATCATATAGAATGACGCTACAAAATGCAATAAAGTTGACATAATCGTTTGCCTGTAAACCGCTTATACTTAATTGAATCTGTAATATTTACGCGCGCACGCACTTTCATTTAATTTGATTCATTTTCCACGTTAATAAAGCGTCTTATCATCGACCATTGAGGAATAATTTACGTGTGTAAGTTGGCGGTTTACATTACGAAGATGCAACAATGTAACGTTTGTAAGGCGGGCGCGACTGACAGAACAGACGGCCCACGGCAGACACCTCAACAAATGACTAAATTGCCTCGGAACCTATAACGGTAAGATATTTTATATGAGATAGAGTTAAGGTGACCATGATTTGAATGCAATCAACGACGTATAAGATACCGGTCGTGTGTTATTATGCGCTATCGGAACAAGTTGACGAGCTGCCTGTGCATAGACTTGTGCACTAAAGATATATCGTGTATCTCAAGAATATTCCGCTTGGTTTTATGTCCATTTTATTTAAATTTGTTATTATATCAGTATCCAACCTTTATCTACAGTCAGATTGCTACCGCATAACGTGTAAGTGCTACAAACAAAATGTCATAGCTGGAACCACGGTAATGATAGTATTACCGTGCTGGAACTGTGCGTCGAGCAGTCCAATTTTCTAATCAAATACCTAATTGATAATAAAATAGAGCTAAACGTTGACAAAAAGCTAAAGACAAAATTAGCTCATTGAAAAAAGGCTGGCACAGTCTTTTGAATCATTTTAGCGAAAAAAAATTTACGATACCATCATAAAAGTAAAGAACATATGAAGATATTCAAAGTTTGCATGCAAAGGGGCTCATTAAGCAAGCCCCTTGTGTACATGATTGATGGTATTTGCCCCGGTATAATGTGACAGATCCACCGAACTTAGTGAACCTTCCAATTAGGGCACTAAGACATTTATTCGCACTTATGAGTGAGCATCTTAGTATATCAGGAATTTTAAGTCTTATAATAAAATTATTCTTAATGAGTAAATTAAGTGAACATTGTCAAGTGAACATTGTCAAGTTAGCATTGACGTTCCAACCAAATCTCTAGTTATCTTAGCATCAAATCAACCTATGTCAACCGAATCACGGACATTCAACAAAATGAAATTCAAGGCTCATTATGAACGGCAAAGAAAATTTCAACTAACAAATTACATTAATTAATTACAATTTCATCTGCATAGGCCACATGTTATGTCCATACAGCTGCAACTAGCTTGAAAGAAAACTCGCAATATTATGGGAAAGCAGGGGAAAGCTTAAAACGCAATACCAAATCAAGGAGAAATTTATAAACACTAGTGAAGGCTAAAATAAGTCATATTCAATATTACCGTAGATTAAGACCATTGCGTGCAAAGAGCTGCAAATCGTGGTTACTCGCCCACTGAGTGACGGGCGGAGTGATTCGTGACACGTTGTACTTACACAAATCGTTTATTTGGCTTAAATAGCCTTCAGACGCGACAACAAAATGCACCAGTGATTGCATCGCGACTTCGTGCATTGAAGTGTATGCACGCCTTATAAGGCTTCGCTTACAAAGATTTTTCAAAGAGATCCCCGCTCAGTGCAAATATTTGTATGCATGAATATGTATATTTGCATTGGTCTGGGTGTTTTCTATGTATAATATACAAAATTAGTATGTATTTACAAAAAAAAAATCTAAGTATATTTATCCGCACTCTAGAACCCATAACACAAGCTAGTTAAGCTATGCTTACTTTGGGTCTAGATAGCGTTGTGTAGAATGTCCTACAATATTTAATTAATTAATTAATTTAATTTAATTAATGCAAGATAGCATTATCAATGTTGATTTAACATACCATGATTTCGTGATATGATCGTTCATCATTATCTACTCGTACCTGCCCTTGTCTTAATTATTATTATTTTAATTAATTAATTAAAATAATAATTTATTATTAATGTTATAAGGTAACTTCTATTCAGCTAAGTATACCCAAATTTTAGACAGCGATCGTTCCAGAATTAGAATTGGTAAAGCAAAAAGGAAAGCAGTGTGCCTAACTGTTATCATTATACGCTATCAATCAGTTAACTACGTATCTGACTGTTAGGCAAAGGAATACTATAGAAAGCTATGAAGCTTTCCGTGTGATAACACAACGGGACAGAATGCCGAACGTTTAGTGTCTGAAAGATAATGGGTTAGGAAATACAGTAACATAAAAGGATCAAATCTACAGTTAATTACAGAATGTAAAAAAAAAAAATAGTAAAATGGTGGAAGTAAACTGAATGTTACATTTGACTCCTTATGGTTGCACGATGTGCCTATAGGCATAGGCACCTATAGCCTATAGTTGCTCTCAGCCAAATGGGTGGTACGCATCCATCTGGCTGAGCAGTGGTAGTGAAATTAAAAAAATTAAGAGGAATATAATTGAGCATTCACAACAGCTTCATGTTACAAGATAGCTTCATGTAATAAGATATTATAATTCTACACGAGACCGCCATCCCTTTACACGTTACATTGTATTTAATAGTACGTTTACATGCAACGACGGTTGAAGCCTTTATCAATATCACGAAACTTTATAGTACATATTTGCATCAACATAAACATGTTATATAAGACGTAAACGTCACCGTCTGGCCCTTCGCCATAATGGCAGGGCATCATTTGGCCAAGTCTAATGCCGCGACGGGAAATAAAACGAGTGCGCAAATTGTTTTAAATGGACAGGTAGGCTCGCGCCCGCCTGACCTACAGACACCGACTTATTGCCCAAAACGAACAAAAACGTACCACGTTTTAGAGTACCGTACGCGTAACTTGTGAACCTACTAAGGTTTCGGGAAAATTTGCATTTAAATGTGGTATGTGCTTGGATTTTTATAATGATAGCGGTTCTGGTGGGTCCGAGATTAGATTATATATTTGCAGTCTCTGATCACCATCGTACAGACCGATCAACGACCCTAAAGGTTCTGTTTAATGGGGACTGACAAAATGAAGAACTTTTAACCTCTTTTTTTAACATCTTGCCCAACATAATATTGTGCCGCTTAGTAGTTTCTTCATGATTCATGAGGGAGCAAAGCAAGTACCTACATCACCATAGGTTTTATATTCTACACTCTTTTTATTTCCTATCAATCAATAAAAAATATTTTTTAATAAATAATATCGTAAAATATACCTAACCTAAAAATAACACATACAAATCCTAATTGAACTGATTTGGCCATTGCTGGCGATTGGGATATAGTGACCTTCCAAATGCTCTAATTTTGCCGTTATGCCTGAACTCCAACCCTGGATTATCAAGCTTCAGTTTGTTTAGGGATATATTGGCCTTCGCCTTTAAATATGACTTTAATTTGATTGCACAAAGTATAAGTTTACCTATTTAATAAATTCCACGGATATTCGAACAAAGAATCTGCCTACACAATAAATGTGAGTTACCGATGTCTTAACTTAGGTCACATTCTTATAAAATTTTATTTTCCTCATAAAACTTGCAAACTAAATTCACCAAAACACAGTATTTATGACTACAATACCCGAATTTAAATGTGAGACAAAATAAGAAAAATACTTTGAAATATTCGAATGCTAATAAAGAAACTTTTTGCGTACGCTATAATAAAATGTGATATTTTTGTTAAGTTACAAATGCAACTCCAGCTTGGCAATATTTTTAGGGTTTACGATGCAAGCAAGGTTAAAAATATTATTTGGTCTGAACTAATTAGTCACGTCAAAGCGAAATGGAGTTATAATTCATTTTGTAATTTTACTCGACATCAGATAATGGACCATTGTGTTTTATTCTTTTTTATTATGTGAATTACGTTAGGTATAAGTTTTTTGCGGTGATTAGGCAAATTAACAACTTCAGCATTTATTGGGATTCTGTATAAACTGTAGGTAATGGTGCTTAATAATATTTAAGTTATATTATGATGAATAGGGGTTAGTCGTTTCGAACCACGAGTTATTAGTACATTTAGTACAGTCGAGTTCAATAATATATTGGCACTGCCAAGGATTCAATATATTGTGAGCGTTGGAAAGTTCAATAAATTCTATAGAACCTATAGATCAAAAATATGTACTCATGTGAACGTTTCAATAATACATGCTATGTATTAAGCAATAATTTGTGATTACGCTTTTCAACAAAAAATTCTAATCTATATTGGCTTCAATAATATCTGAGCAGGCTAAGATTCTTAATTATCTCTAATATCCCGGAACAAATAAGATCTAGTTTACATTGACAGAAATGACAATAGCTTCCATTGTTTTCTAGTTTTTGAAATGAGTGTCTTTCAATGTTCTTTTCGACAGCTTGTGTTTATATGAATACCGGAGGGATTACATCCAAGCATAAATATATACTAGCTTTGCCCGCGGATGGGGCTGAGGTCAGGGCTTCGGTGGAATTTTTATTAATTCCAAGTTTCTTGCTCAGTTATCCAATTTTGAAGTTTGAACTCGCCTGGCATTGTGAACGGAACTATTATCTTGTATAAAAGTTATTCGGTGATTATAAGGTTACACAATTTTTGCACTTGGTAAAAACACGTCTTTTAGAATATCAAAATCGGCATCACTATTCATTTGGTCAGATATTTCGCACAATTCTATTGGCCCACCCGAATTTATCCACCCCCAAAATCCGAATGTAAAGCGTCCACTACGTCTATTTGGCAATACATTCCCTTCATCATATCGTGTATTGGCTGCACGTAGGGTTGCCAACCATACTGTTTAAAACAGTATTATACTGTTTTACACCCAATTATACTGTTTACTGTTCAACAAAAAAACAGTATCCAAAATACTGTTTTCAGCATCAAAATGCATAACACTACAAAAATGTGCAGCAATTGATACAATTTTAATTAATTGGGCACCAATTTGCAATTATTTTATAAGTTTAGGTGTTGATTGTCCCATGATAATCCAAAATTTATTAATGATAAATCATAATATAGAAAATAATACAGTTCACAGCTATCTTCTATTTGTCAGCCATATATTAAATCTTTTAATTTATCCACCGGTGGCACACACCAATGACTTTTCGATGCTTTTCGAAGTTATGTGTATATTTATCGCAGGTTTATAAGTGCCCGGTTAATGGTAATAGGCTCGCCACCTATTACATTGGGACCTAAACATAAACGGCGAAATGTGGGTGCTAGCACCTCTGCCTACCCCTTCGGGGATATAGGCGTGAGTTTATGTTATGTTATGTTTAATTTATCCATAAAAAATTTGATGGGAACCATATTACCATTTTAGATGTTTACGAAACCATGCTTTCTTTTAAGACAGACAGACCTAAGGGGGCAAAATAGGTGACGAACCGGTGTATGTAAAACCGTATTTTGTGAAACGGATTTTTATGATCTTTGTTTTGTTGGAGAGAGAAAGTTGGTTCAGGGAGCCAGAATCGGATGACAGGATCAAGGGAATCAGGATTGGATAACAGGATCTAGGGAAATCCTCAAAATGGTGGCAAAACACTGTTTCTGCTGTTTTAACATTAATTTAATTTCAGTATTTACATTTGAAAATTATCTGCTCGTGATTTTAAGCTGCTGATGATAGGAACCTAAGCAAAGGATGGACGATGGATCGATTTTAACTCACTAAAAAGAGAAAAATAAATTAAAAGCCTCTCGGGCGCGGGCAGTTATTTTTCGCTTTTTAGTGCCTTTTTTTCGTTTCTTGAAGTCGGTTAAACTTTTTTCTTAAAATTAATTTATGTAATTGTAAAATACTGTTCTATTTTCTAGAATACTGTTCAATTTTCCTCTCAGACCTAAATATACTTTTTTTCTCGAAAAGAGAGTTGGCAACCCTAGCTGCACGATACAAAAAGATCGTCCCGTGCACCGATGAAACAAAAACTTTACAATTTAAAAATTAAAAAAAAAATCCAAAATTATAATTAGAATCTGCTTAGTTCAGATATTATTGTTTTCATGTGTGTATACCTAATTATGATTTCTACAGTCTTCACATAATAATAATTATGTTCCTATTGTTGTATCCATATAATAATGTGCCTTTGGCTGTATACATGTTATTGAGACAAAGCAGTCACATATTAATGAATCTAAATCGTGTCCACAATTTAATGATGCTTATAGTTGTCACAATATTATTAACTTTTTTAACGTTCATATATTTATGAAGCTTGGAGGTGTCAATATATTATTGAACTCGACTGTACCACACTGTTCGGAATCACTAAAATCTTTTCTGCATTCGGTGTTTCGATCCATATACGCAATGACCTACGCTCATATAACCCTGAAGTGCATGCAGACCTTTAAATCAGTAAATGTATATGTCTATACACCTGTATAAACACATACATTTCGAGATTTTAATCATAAGCACTTAATAGGGACGAGCCTATGGCCGTCAAGAGGATAATTTATGAAGTATCTTCGGAGGCGGAGTTTTGGAGTGTCTTTTGAGCATTTTTAAAAAACGAGGAAAAAGCAATATCACTTTGTTCTATCTGAGAAGAGACCCAGAGAACTTATATAATAGCAGTCGTCGCACTTGCTACAGCTGAATCACTAAGATAGTTGCGAGTTCACGGAGCAATTCTAGTTTGACATCTTTACCTATGACAGACTAACTATGGATGTTTGCAATGTAAAGATTTTCATAATAATCATAGCGGGTTAACACATTATTTGGAGCCACTACTTTTTCTCCTGATTTTTCTTATCTTGGCTTTCACTAGAGCTACGGCGTCTGACCTCCCCAACCTTGAATAAACAGGTGAAATTGTAGAAAACACACTTGTCAGGTATGATATTCCATTCCTTAGCTGAAGGCCTTACTCACATTAGGCAACTAAAAAGAAACTGGAGTTTAGTGAACATAAGTTGCGTGTTATGGAACCGCAACTGAAGTTGAACAACTTGAAGTTGCGCATGTCGTACTTCGTGTTTCAGTTTTAAAGTGGTCGCGGAAATTCACGATGCCCGTTTCCTAGTGTGCAGTCGCCATTCAAATGTATGTGCGAAACTCTAGTTGCAAATCGCAGCTACGCCAGTTAGTCACATTTTACCCTACTGCGCCAGCGAAGGTAATTTTGTTCGCGCGTATGTATGTATGTATGTAGTTTTCTTTGTTCCCCTTTATATACCCAATGGCTGGATGGATTTCTATTAGTGGGTCTTAAATGAAACGTGATCATCTCCCGATTCTCTTAGGGTAGATACAATGTCAAAAAAAAGTTTAAAGTAGATTTTAGATGCTGAAATGTGTTAACAAAAAAACCTAAACTTATCGAGTAGAAGGTGACAAAAATAGATATAAATGTCATATCATAACTCAAGTTTCAAATAAAATTAAATTATAATAATAAACCCGCCTGCTGCTAAAAAGATCGAAACAATTTTGATAGCAGGCGGTAGCCATTCATTTTCTTTTGGTTCAGGGGGCACGGCAGTGCCCCCGCCAAGTCGAGCAAAAAAGAGCGGCACGGCCGTAACACTATTTTCTCTAAGCACTTCAGGCCATTTTCGACCCCCTAGAACTTCGTTGTGGATAACCCTAGAATCCTGAATCTTCGGTTACCAAGTAGGCACTGTAAAAACACTTTAGATTTCAAATTTCATTCAATTTGAACCAGTAGTTTAAGAATTATAAATAGTCAAAGTTTGCAAATTTTGCAAATTTTGTCACTCACTGACTGACCGATCATCAAAACTCTAACCCCGCGTTTACATACTGCCGCTCGCATTGCTCATCGCCTTGCCGGCAATATTCACGCGAATAATGCCCTAGCATTCAAACACTCGCATCATCGCGATGTTCATCGCGTTGCCCAACACTCGCATCATCGCGATGTTCATCGCGTTGCCCCGCATACAGTATTCGCCTTGCGATGGAGATGGACGACTTTAGTTAAGTGGACACCTAACCGAATGCAGTATAGGCATTTTATTAGGCTAGGCTATCTACTTAGATACTTAGCTAGTAGGTAATCAGGCTAATTTGGTAGGTAGGTAGGTACCTACCTACCAAATTAGCCTGGTACCTACCTACCTACCTATTTTAATTTGGTAGGTAATTAGGCTAATTTGGTAGGTAGGTACCTACCTACCTACCTATTCTAATTTGGTAGGTAGGTATCTACCTACCTACCTATTCTAATTTGGTAGGTACCCTAGCTACCTGTTTGGTAGGTATACTTAGGCTAATTTGGTAGGTAGGTACCTACCTACCTACCTATTCTAATTTAGTAGGTAGAGGTACCTACCTACCTACCAAATTAAAATAGGTAGGTAGGTAAATTAGGCTAATTTGGTAAGTAGGTTACCTATCAAATTAGAATAGGTAGGTAGGTAGGTACCTACCTACCAAATTAGCCTAATTACCTACCAAATTAAAAAAGGTAGGTAGGTAGGTAGTACCTACCAAATTAGCCTGATTACCTACCAAATAGGTTGGTAGGTAGGTACCTACCTATTCTAGTTTGGTAGGTAGGTACCTACCTACCTACCTATTCTAATTTGGTAGGTACCCTACCTACCTATTTGGTAGGTAGGGTACCTAGTAGGTAGGTATAATTAGGCTAATTTGGTAGGTAGGTAGGTACCTACCTACCTACCTATTTGGTAGGTAATCAGGCTAATTTGGTAGGTACTACCTACCTACCTACCTATTTTAATTTGGTAGGTAGGTAGGTACCTACCTACCTACCTATTCTAGTTTGGTAGGTAGGTACCTACCTACCTATCTTTTATATACATATGTATTACCTATATTATTTAATTAGATCCGTAGCCGTAGCAAGCATTTCAATAAATTCTATTGATTTTTCGTTGGACCATTCGATTGGTTGCGTCATTATCATGATAATAAATTCGAAGTAATCCTGTGACTGTGACACGCGCGTACACAACGAGCGCTCGATGCAGCTCGATGCGAAGTGTGCGCGACGCGAGTATGTGAATGCTTCATCGCGCTAGTATTGCCGCTCCTTCTCGCGCCGCCAAGCCGACACTCGCAGCAACATACGCAGCAATACTCGCGGCATGACGAATATACCATTCACACCACGTCCCTGCCCACTTCTCTCGCCACTTCCCTCGCTCTGCCGCGAGTATGTAAACGAAGCATTAGGCACTTCTAGCAGACGTAGAAGCCTCAAATTTAGAAGATAAGTAGTGTTTAGTGTACAACTCAAGGGAAAATTAAAATATTCTTCAATTTCAGCAATTTCACCAACTGCATAAATAACTTTGTAATCTCATATAAATATAAGGGATTACAAAGTTACATTTGCAGTGAACGTTTCAGTGTACATGAATCCATTCATAATAATATCAGTCTAACGAAGTATTATAATAAATGCGAAAGTAACTATCTGAGCGTCTGTTATTTGTTAATATTACGCTTTCACGTATAAATTAGTAACTGAATAAACTTGATGATGACGAAAAGTGAAGAAGTGGGAGTGGGAGTGGGAGTGGGAGTGGTAGTGGGATTGGGAGTGGGTGGTGGTAATCTACAAAAAGAACTGAAATCCCATCAAAAACAATACTTGTAAAAAAATGCCAAGCCTCGCCCCCCTTGGTTCTTCTACCGCAAAAAGTTGTGAGATCCTTGTAATACCAAGTCGGTTAATTTATTCAGTCCCTACTTTAGATACCTTCTGTCCTAAGTTATTACGTAATAAGTTTTTATGTTTTGAATATAATAAATTGACTTGGCCATCGCATGAAAACACAATGTATAGCTTATTACAATAATTACATTAAATAAGATTGTTTAGTGCGATTGCCAAGTCAATTTATTATATTCAAAACATAAAAGCTTATTACGTAATAACTTAGGACAGAAGGTATCTAAAGTAGGGACTGAATAAATTAACCGACTTGGTATTACAAGGATCTCACAACTTTTTGCGGTAGAAGAACCAAGGGGGGCGAGGCTTGGCATTTTTTTACAAGTATTGTTTTTGATGGGTTATGATTTGCAAATAACCACCTGCTATCAAACTTGTTTTGATCTTTTAAGCAGCAGTCGTCGGGTTTTTTTTTTGTAGCCTAATGTAAGAAGGGGTGTACCGCGGCCGCTACGCAGGTGGCGCAAGTTCGATCCCCGCTCAATGCAAATATTTGTGTGCATGAAATATGGGTATTTGCATAGGTCTGATCGTTCCTCGGATAGCACGTTAAGCCGTTGGTCCCGGTTGCCATAAGAACATCTATGGCAGTCGTTACGGGTAGTTGGAGCCCTAAAAAGTCCAAAAACAACTGTCTAGCTGCAAAGCTTCGATATCGCCTAATGCTACCATTGGGTTATGGAGGTCAGATGGCAATCGCTTCACGGAAAAACATCGAGGTCTAGCCAAATCTGTAGTTAAGACTGGTAAAGCGGGCCCCAGACTCCGAGCTGAAAAGCTTCGGATGCGACTGGGAATTAACGCTAGGATGAAGAAGTAAGAAGGGCTGTACTGTAGCTGTGTAGCAGTTAGCAGTATATAAAATCAAAGCACTTACCGGGTCCACGTCTCCTTGGTTGTCCTTGCCGAGGCCCTCGCCCTTACTCCAGCCCATTTTCTCCAATAATTTGAAGCCTTTGTTGTCTGGTGCTATGGACCTGTCAAACAATATTGGTTAGACTTGTAAATCATGTGTTGCGGTTAACGTTTCGTTATTTAAAAGCTTAATTTTACAATAGTTCTATAGTAGGTACACCTGTAATGTGATTTTGTGAGCTATAACTATAATAATTGAATCAGAAGAAATTCATTTTTTAAATCAATTATATTTAAAAAATATATTATTGGACATTTCACAGTGCTATCTAGATCCGAGGCTGAGACTAAGTACAGCATATGAGTTCCATTAAACAGATATACACTTAGGATATACCTACTTTTTATGAGTATAACTAAGGCCTTTGCTATTATATGTTAATTTAAAAAAGTTAAACAAGTATTTGAAGTTTTTAGTGATCTTACTACGGATTCCCTTTTAAGGTACGGAACCCAAAAAAGGAATACGTTTGAGACGCGTAGCAAATTTTCCATTTTGTACTCAACATGTATTAGTCCAACAGAATTTTTTTACTCAATTAGTACTAAGTTTTTTTTATATAGGACACGTTTGACTTCACCTCGCCTGACGAGAAGCTAAAGGCAGAGTCTCAAAAGGAGAAAGAACTAACTAAATAGAGATAGTACTAACGTGGCAATATCACTAGTTTGCGTCTTCTCCGCGTGATGCGACGAGCCGACAGCGGCCCGCCTCGCTTGCGCCCGGTCGTTGTAGGCCGTCTCTTCTATCGCCAACTGCGGCTTCGCATACTTGTTCTTCAGTCGCGCTAGTTCTAGCTCATGCTGCTTCTTCACGCTGCATGTTCGAGTGTACGCGGCTTTCTTCTCTTTTTCTAGAGCTGTAAGAATGGTTGAATAAAGGCAAGTGTCGAGTAAATTACTGAGCGGGTTTAAAAAACGTTGAAATGAATCTGGGGGCACAGTAGTGCCCCCGCCAAGTCGAGCAAAAAAGAGCGGCACGGCCGTAACACTATTTTCTCGAAGCACTTCAGGCCATTTTCGACCCCCTAGAACTTCGTTGTGGATAAACCTAGAAGCCTGAATCTTTGGTTACCAAGTAGGCACTGTAAAAACATTTTATATTTCAAATTTCATTCAATTTGAACCAGTAGTTTAGGAATTATAACTAGTCAAAGTTAGCAAATTTCGCAAATTTTGTCACTCACTGACTGACCGATCATCAAAACTCTAAGGCACTTCTAGCAGACGTAGAAGCCTCAAATTTAGAAGATAAGTAGTGTTTAGTGTACAACTCAAGGGAAAATTAAAATATTCTTCAATTTCAGCAATTTCACCAACTGCATAAATAACTTTGTAATAATAAATATTGATAAATATTGTTAATAAATAAATATTAAATATTGTTATAGGACATTCTACACAACGCTATCTAGACCCAAAGTAAGCATAGCTTAACTAGCTTGTGTTATGGGTTCTAGAGTGCGGATAAACATACTTAGATACTTTTTTTTTTTTGTAAATACATACATATTATACACAGAAAACACCCAGACCAATGCAAATATACATATTCATGCATACAAATATTTGCACTGAGCGGGGATCGAACCCGCGCCTCCTGCGTAGCAGCCGCGTTCACTACCGCTACGCCACAGAGAATCTCATATAAATATATGGGATTACAAAGTTACATTTGCAGTGAACGTTTCAGTGTACATGAATCCATCCATACTAATATCAGTCATTATCATCATCTGCATATAGACGTATTCTCCTGATTGCATCCGTGGCCAAGATGACCTCGGAGCTCAGGGTCCGCCTTCCGGCTCTTCCTCCTCCACTTCGCACGATCTTGGGCGTCCATGGTAGTGAGACCATTAGCACGCATATCACCCTCCACGACGTCAAGCCAGGACTTCTTTGGCCTACCCCTTTTACCTGGACCCGGCGGGGGCACCATCGCCAGGCATTTGTTCCCCACGTAGCCTGGCGGTTGCCGCAAGACGTGGCCGCACCAGCGAAGGCGGCTCTCTTGCATTTTATCCGCGATGTCACGGACATGGAGGCTGCCGCGGATGCGAGAGTTCCGTACGCGATCTTTACGCGTAACGCCGCACATCCACCGCAGCATTTTCATCTCCGTGACACGCAGCTCTTGCTTGTGTCGCTCGAGCAGCGGCCACGCCTCACAACCATACAAGAGAACAGGCCTAATGATCGTCTTATAGACCTGCCCCTTCAACCTGACTGGCATTTTAGGATCACAGGTGACGCCAGTCATTTCTCGCCACTTGGCCCACGCGGCAGCAATGCGTGCCTTGACGTCGTGGTCGATCTCACCGGTCACATGAAGTACAGATCCCAGGTACTTAACCTGGTCCGTGCGCTCGACCAAATCATCGCCTATGCGGACGGGTGTGGGATCTGTGGAGTTTAACGCTAAGTATTCTGTCTTCGCTACATTTAGCTTCAGACCGCCGTTCTCAAGCGCTTTTTTCCATCCCTTCACGCGTCGCACCAATCTGCTCCTGTCCGCGTCCATGAGCGCAATATCATCAGCATACATGAGCAACCACGGAGGCTGCTCATGTGAGTTTCTAATGCTGTCCGACAAAACATCTAATACCACGCTGAACAGGTAAGGACTAAGGACGGATCCTTGGTGTACCCCGACGGTGATAGGGAAGGCTTTCGAGTCACCAACAGCAGTCCGAACCACGGAACCGGAATCGTAGTACATGTCTCGGATGGTGTCAATGTAAGTCTCTGGAACACCCTTGGCCCGCAGTGCCCACCAGATCATTGCGCGAGGAACACAGTCGAAGGCCTTCTGCATGTCTAAGAATAGGCAGTGCAGGGGCGTGTTCTTCGCCCTGTATTTCCCCGCCACAACCCTTAGGGCGAACACTGGGTCCATGGTCCCGTGCCCGGGACGGAACCCGTACTGGCACTCCGAGAGTGCACTTTCCTGTCGGATCCGGGAGTCGATTATCCGCTCATAGAGCTTCATGGTGTGGGACATTATCTTTATACCGCGGTAACTACCACACTCCTGCACCGATCCCTTGCCTTTGAAGACTGGCATGATGATGCTCAGCCTCCACTGGCTTGGGATCTCGCCGGTGAGGAGTACGCGGTTATAAAGATTTGCTAGAATGCCCACACCACGGGCGCCCATTGCCTTCCAAGCCTCGATGGGGACTTCGTCGGGTCCGACAGCTTTCCGGTTCTTCATGCGGCGAATGGCAGTCTGGACTTCCGCAGGCGTTATCGGTGGCACTAGTCCTTGATTCGGAGGGAGGTCTGGTGGCTGCACCTCTTTATGCTGCTTATTCAGCAGCTCGTGGAAGTATGAGCGCCATCTCTCCTTCACCGCGACTTTCTCGTACAACAAATTGCCCCCAGGGTCTTTAATGCAGCGGCACTTGGATAGACCCTGCGCCGCTTTGGCCCTGGAACGCGCCAACTTATATATGAGCTTTTGCCCCTCAGACGATTCCAACTTGGTATATAGAGGTTGCAAGTGGTCTCGTTTGGCCCTGGCTACGGCTCTCCTAGTGGCGCGTTTTGCATCTTTGTACGCATCGCGGTCGTCGGAAGATTTGGACGCTTGCCACTTTTTAAAGAGGGCTTTCTTCACCCTGATCTCTCTCTGGACTGTGTCGTTCCACCACCAGGTGTCCTTGTCACACTTGCGTCCACCCTTAGACATGCCGAGCACCACCCTCCCCGCCTCAAGAATAGCTGCCCGAATCCTGTCCCAAGAAACCTGTACTGGTTCGTCTACAGCATCGGCGCACTTGTCACCGATGGCTGAGACGAAACTTTGGGACTTAGCTTCATCAAGCAGCCACCACCTGATTTTGCGTTGGGCACGCTCGGCACGTTTGTCTTTGGGTTTCACGCGGAGGTCCATGACAAGGAGACGGTGTTGGCTAGTGAGACTCTCCCCGGGTATAACCTTGCAGTTGGCCACCCTGCTGATGCTGTGCCTCCTAGTGAGCAGGAAATCAACCTGAGTTAAGTGCCCCCCGCTCTCGTAGGTGACAAGATGTCCGGATTTCTTTTTGAAGTACGTGTTCACGATGGCCAGGTCGGCAGTCGCACACGTTCTAAGGATGTTCTCACCCTCTGGGTTGCGACTACCGTATCCAAAACCGCCGTGGACACGCCCAAACTCCTCACACCCGTCACCCACGTGACCGTTCAGGTCACCGCCCAGGACAATCTCCTGCGACAGCGGGACGTCACGAAGCACTCCCCCGAGTTGGTCCCAGAACAAGATCTTTTCGGCTTCGCCACGCCCAGCCTGTGGAGCGTAAGCACTTATCAGGTGGGTTATAATCCCATCGATAAGCACCCTCACAACCATAAGTCGGGCGCTATAGCTCTTCACCTCCAAGATGTCATCCTGCAACGCCCGGGAGAGCACCACGCCCACCCCGGCCTGCCCATCAGGTGCACCTGTGTACATCAGCTGGTAGCCTTCCCCAATGTGCATGGAGCTATCGCCACCCCACCGAGTCTCCTGCAGGAACGCCACGGCCACTCTCCGCCTGCAGAGTACGTCAGCCAACTCCCTCGTGCGACCGGTCAACGTGCCGATGTTCCACGTTGCGAAGCGGAGTTTACGGGAATCACAAAGTTGGCCTAACATCTTTAGCCGTGCCCGGCTCAGGCACGGTAGCCCTTGCCCACTTGCGACACGAGGCGGGCGACCCTCATGCGCGCCGTTTTGCGGCGGCGCCCTACCCTCATTGCGATTCCTTTTCTTTTTACGAGCCATTTAATTTTAAATTTGGCAATTTTGGCTTTTCCGGGGGCGACTGCCGTCCGACCCCCCAACCCCGAAGGGAAAGCCAGCGCCAGAGCCTCGTCCGTTGTTCAGCAGGTGCACCAGCTTGCAGGTGAGGTTGGCTTGGGGCCCAAGATCTAGGTGAGCCCCCATACACCCCATACTAATATCAGTCTAACGAAGTATTGTAATAAATGCGAAAATAACTATCTGAGCGTCTGTTATTTATTAGTATTACGCTTTCACGCCTAAAATACTAACTAAATAAACTTGATGATGATGAAAAGTGAAGAAGTGGGATTGGGAGTGAGAGTGGGAGTGGGAGTGGGAGTGGGAGTGTGAGTGTGAGTGGGAGTGGGAGTGGGAGCGGGAGTGCGAGTGCGCGTGGGAGTGGGAGTGGGACTGGGCGTGTGGGTGGGACTGGTACTGGGACTGGGTCTGGGACTGGGACCGGGACCGGGACCGGGACCGGGACCGGAACCGTAACCGGAACCGGGACAGGGACAGGGACTGGGACCGGAACCGGGACTGGGACTGGGACTGTCCGACACAGAGAAACCGGAAAGGTAATCTACAAAAAGAACTGAAATCCCATCAAAAACAATACTTGTAAAAAAATGCCAAGCCTCGCCGCCCTCGATTCTTCTACCGCAAAAAGTTGTGAGATCCATGTTATACCAAGTCGGTTAATTTATTCAGTCCCTACTTCAGAGACTTTCTGTCCTAAGTTATTACGTAATAAGCTTTTATATTTTGAACATAATAAATTGACTTGGCCATCGCATGCAAAACACAATGTATCGCACATCACATTAATTACATTAAAATAAGATTGTTTAGTGCGATTGCCAAGTCAATTTATTACATTTAAAACATCAAAGCTTATTACGTAATAACTTAGGACAGAAAGTCTCTGAAGTAGGGACTGAATAAATTAACCGACTTGGTATAAAATGGATCTCACAACTTTTTGCGGTAGAAGAATCGAGGGCGACGAGGCTTGGCATTTTTTTACAAGTATTGTTTTTGATGGGATATCTTTATCAATTTATTAATCAATGAATTATAGGTATTATTATCAGCATCTTAGCTTTGGGTCATCAACCATTCACACATCCGATTATTGAACCTACTCTACTGATTGCAGATAACCAGATAACAAAAAAAATATGTTTTTTTATATGCCTTAATAATATAAATCTCCTAATAATATTTATGAAATCTAAATGTGAAAGTTTGTGAAGATGTTTGGGCGTTTGTTATTCAATTCAGTCAAACGGCTGAACGAATCTAGCTGAAATTTGGCACAGAGATAGTCTGGAATTAACAGTTTTTATTCCGGGCGTTAATTTCACGTGGGCGGAATCGCTGGCAACAGTAGTGTCATAAAAATATTACCTTCCATAAGCAGTCCTGGTTCACAATGTCCACATGTATCGTTCCCTGGATGTATGTGACACAACAACTTAGTTTCGCCCAGTTGTAGTGTACTGCCATGAACGATCTAAAAAAACAAGATTTGCTTAAACTTTTGAATGACTTTTTATGTATGAAGGTGTGCTTCTGTGAGAACAACAGTTAGACCTCAATATAGCTCTGAGAGCTAGACTCATTTTACAAAGAAACAGGATTGTTTTAGACAGAGACAGGCTCATTTTAGACAGAGACAGGTTCATTTTACACAGAGACAAGCTCATTTTACACAGACAGAGATTTTACAGCCTATAGCGAAACAGGAGAGTTCTGGGCTACAAAGTGACAATCTATTAGCAGAATCGCTTCGACGCGAATCCGCTTCTATTCGTTATCTCGAGGTATGATAAGTCCTTTATTTCGAGTTACAAAGACTCATTTAAACTTCACTACATTTTTGTAGTCACATTTATTTATGGTGTCAATTTCATACATTGCTGAACGTTTACAATAATCGCATTTCACTTTGTCTAGAGGCCCCAAGACTCTCCCGATATAGTCTCTGAGTTTCCGCATCGATAGTCATTTCAAAATCCAAGTTCCGCTTCGCGCTACGCATTCGAAAACGGAGTTAGTGTCGTGTTTTCTCAGTGAAGGTTTAAAACGTGATTACGTTTTAAACGTAATTTTTTGAATGAACTTGCTACTCATTTAAAAAAAAGTCATAAACTTACCTCCATAGGTTCACTGATGACCTGACTTTCAGACATCCGACTGCCGTTCAATATGCTCCCATTTTTAGAACCGAGATCCACTGCTATGTATGAACGCTGTGTGGCATCGTATATTATGTTCATATGGTTCTAAAACAAAATTATACACCATTGAAATACTAATAATACGAATAATTTCGGTTAATAATAAAAATAGTGGGGCAGTCATTGGGACTGCCGATAGAAGACTGAAAACTAAGTAACTTGTAAAAAAAAGTAAAAAGTATTTCCGAATTTAGTAAGTAGTTTAGAATTAGAAACTTTTTCTTCATCCAAAAGTTCAACTCGCTCTCACCTAAAGAGTAGTGCCGTCGTGACGTGGCGTGACGGAGGGTGACGATGACGCGAGTTCCATGCTTTTTGTTCACTCAAAAAGCAAGCGGCGAAAAAGAGTACGTATTTCACTTATTTTTTTTTATAATAACTTAGTATAAGTAAACTTTGACCTTCCAATTTGTCCATTGCAAGTCTAATGCATTACATATATTACTACCGCCTGGTAAGCTAAATAAACAAGTTAGAACAGTCAAAAACATCATCATCATAAAGACGTGTCCCGATTGCACCTGAGACCTTCACCTCGAAGTCTGGGGTCCGCTTTTTCACCTATATTTCGCATAGTCTTGGTCATTCATGGCATTAAGACCTTTGGCACGCATATCACCCTCTACGACATCAAGCCAGCACTTTCTGGATCTACCCCTCTTACCGGGACCCGGCACATTTATCACCCACTGCCTGGTAGTTGCCACAAAATAGGAAGCAGAGAGAGCAGGGAAAGACATACAGAAATAAATTTATAGCGATATTAAAATGCTAACCCTCGATACATTACTATCTCTGAGCAGTATAGTGTGTTGTTCGCCTTCTCGCCCGATAGTGCCGCCATCTTTAGTCACAATGAATAAACTGCCTATGCGCAACTTTGGTAACGTCGTCTCACGGACAATCACGCGCATGCATGGTGGATGATGTCTCGCTACAGATTCTGCAACAAAAATGTACAGTCAATACTTATTTCTAGTTTAGCGAAACGTTTAAAACTTTACTGTGTTAAAGAAGACACAATTCCTTACATTTCATAAAACATTATTAAAGTCACTGTACCTATTACTTCTATAGACAAATATATTTTTAATGATACATATAAATAAACATACATTTATGCATACATACATTCATACAATGGAGAATGTTCACTTATTTTCTGTGATGAAAATAATAAATGAAACGTAAAAAAATTTAATAGTTTCCAAGATAGGAAATTTCAAAGTGAGCGCACGGCGACCCTCTCGCGCTAGACGCGTGTGACACGTCCTCTATTCGCTGAGTTTCAGTCTCAGGAATTTTATGAACTACTAGAGCGGAATGAAAAATTCTTGTTGTTTTGAAGTCTGCTCAGCGAAGAAGCGAACTCTAATTACATCACGCCACTATTCAAGGGAGCGAAGCAGTAATCACAAATGTCAAGACATCCGGCAGATTGTCATATTATGTTGCAAATTCGAAATATGAAAAAGTTCCGAAGTATGCCAAGGGTTATAAATTTGTTACTGATGTTTCTTTGTTCAAAGTTATCTTATATGGCATATCATTGCAAACCTGAAAACTAACAAAAATACCAAGGCTATTAATTTAACATTTTATTCGCCGTCGCCTCCTTCTGCGAGCAACTAGCAAGTAATAGTAATGCTGGCGAAGGAGACGGGATCGCAGGACCCGCCATTGCCGCCTTCCCATTCCCGAAGACTAGTTGGGGACTTGGTCCCGACACCCGAAAAGGCCAGCTCGATGGAGATGGTCTTGTGTGCCAGAGACAATATGCCTCAGACAATCTCATCTCCGGCGATCAACGAACGGGGGGATATCCGTGAGGATATTGCGCACGATAAAAAAAAGGTCCATTAATTTACCATCATCACTAGCAGTAGCTGTGCTAGCATTTGATTTCATATCTTCATCATCAGAACCTGACTCTTCCGAGTCTGTATCACTGCATTCTCCATCTTCCAATTCTTTTGGACTCTCAGCCTTTTCATCGACTGCTACACCATCTTCCTGTTTATCCTTTTCTTTACTTTCAGCACTAATTTCACTATTTGTTTCAACACTTGGCTCAGTTATATCATCATCTTTCTTTTCTTTAGCGGCAGAATCACTTGGACTAGCTTTTTTCTTAGTCTTCTTACGTTTGCGTTGTTTTTCACCATTTGCATCTTCACCATCCTGTAATATAACATTTAGAATGTTGGTATTGGTGTAACCATTTTGCACTTTATTTACCTAAGGCTGTTTGGCCTCGGAGTGAAACCTGAGATAGATTTTTCGTCAGGTTATCAATTTCTTCTTCAGCTTTTTTCTCCTGGAAATAAAACATAAACATAATGAACTTTACTATATACTTTAAAGTGTGCTTTTACAGCACAACATGTGTGCTTTTTATAAATTTTAATTGGCAAAGTCTCAAGACTTTTTCTGAGAAAAAGAAATTACATTTAACTTTTATACTAACCATTTTGTGCTTTTTAGCCTTTTTCTTTTCATGAGCTATCAATGAAGCCTGGGCAGCGGAAGCTTTTCTGTCTGGATAGGAGTGAAAGACAAATGTCTGTTTATCTTCTGAATAGTAGTAATAACAATCTGTGTCTGTATGGTAGTATAGACCTAATTCCTGAAAATTAATTATATTTTTATGTAGAAAGCGGAGATCTGAATAATTTCATAAAGTATAAAGTCACTTTCAAGTTAGAAATAAACTTCCTCACTAGTTCTTCATGGAACATTTATTTTGCCCATGGAACAGCAATTGTTTCATATCTAAATGGACTGAATGACATGAATGTACCAATCATACAGTATTTGGTGAGAGGGTGACTGAAACCATTACACAGTACATCATATTAAATTTCAGTTGGATTAATCTTTTTGAATACATTCAACCAAACATTACAAACTGGTGTTGCACACGCCCATAGACCATGGTAACCACTTTCCATCAGCTGGTATAAAACAAAACAGGTTACCCACTACCAGCATGAGAAGCCATAAACCGGATGGGTGTGTTTGTCCTCCAATGTGGACCATTTCACATGTTAATACAAAGTTTTTTAGCAATATAACCTTGTTAACTTGGGCGGGGTGGAGCCAACTCGGGGATCTTGCGCCTGGGTTGGCGAAGCCTTATCCTCAGCATTCCTCCAGTGCTGAGGATAGTAGGCCATGGGGGGAGCGCAAAAGTCGCGTTAGCACCCCCACGGCCAGACAGAGGTTACCTGCACGTGGTACCGCCTGCTATTGGTCTGATTCCTTAAGAAACAGACGTAACCAAATTCCTCTGTCGTAGCAACCCCTCTTCTCCCTCCTCACCACCACTCCTGTCCTATTTCCGTGTCTGGGCGGCGCATGTCGCACAGGTTAGCTTGGGCGGCATGCGGCGCACAGACACCCCTATACCCTTACCCTATACCCTTCCCATCCATCCCATCAAGATATCCCCTCCCCTCCAAAGCCCTATCCACATCCTCTCAATCAATCCGGCAACCCCGGCAACGTCAACCATGAGCGCAGATCTAAAAGAAATTATACCCCAGGAGGGTACCGGCAAGGCCGGAGAATCCCTCCCTGTATCATCTGATGCAGGCTGTCCCTCGTATTCTGGGGGGGACACATCAGCGCAACAACTAAAAATTAACACTCAAGACTCAAAAGCACCATGCCTAAAGGTAAGACCCGGGAGATCCGTATCGGAGTCTCTAGGGGAGGACCTCACCCAAATGAGCATAGGTGAAGGAACGAAGTCACATGGTAGCGAGTGGACTACCGTCAAGTACAGGCGGAAGAGGACTCGCAGAAAGAAGGAACCAGCGGAGTCTTCGAACCAGATCCGACCCGGCGCGTCGACCAGCTCGGGAGCGCCGACGACAGATCCAGGTAAGAGGGCTCAAAAAGTCAAGAGACAAGGCACGGACCCCGAGGAACGGACGCAGCAACGTCCCACCAAGCGGCCGAGAAACCATCCTCCGAGTACCGAGGGCCCGCGAAAACCCACGGCGGGTCAGAGCGAGCTCTCGGTCATTATTGAACGTGAGGATGGAGTCACAATGGACGAGACCACAGCGGCGGAGATCAGAATCAGGTTAGTGGACCTGATAGAGATCGCTGCGTTGAGCGGAATTGGCGGCCGGAGCCTGCAATTCGTCGCCTCGGGATTAGTGGCGGAAGGATACTTCCTGGTCAGCCCGAAAACCGAGGAGGCGATGACATGGCTGCTAGGGTGCGAGTTCGGTAAGTTCAACGGAGTTGCTCTCAGGCCAAAGAAATTAGACCTTTACCGAGTGGCGGTCTGGCTTCCCGGCAACACAGGCGGAATCAGGATCGAGCCCCTGGAGCTGATCAAGATCCAAAACGGAGACCGGGAAGAGGACCTCAAGATATCCGAGTGGAACCTCATCCGCAAGGAAGTTCTCCCCCTGGGGGTGCGACTTGTGGTGGGGGTCCCCAAAGAAGCTTGTAAAGACACCTGGCTTATCTATCAGGCAACGACGGTCTTCGCCCGCGCCTTGAGTAAACCAGCACAAGACCCAAAAAAGTCCGAAGAGGTTAGGTGTACTTGTCCCGTCCACCCCACAAAGACACCGGGTATGGAGCTAAGCAGTAGTGCCGATCAGCTCGTAGCCCCGAAGGTGGGCGCAGCCGACACTGGTACGCTGCAACATAAGCGCCCCAACCCAATCAGCACACAACAAGCGCCCCACACGCAGGTGGCATCGGTCGTAAGCGGGGGGAACGAACCCCGGACAGGAACCTCGAAGGAGGACCTCTCCGGGACTAGGACACCCCGTAAGAAGCCATGCCCAGACACCATTACACATCCCCTCCCTGCAAAGCGCAGTGATGTGACTCCTCCACCAAGCGTAGCATTATTGCTACCGTCTTGGATGGAGAAGAGTCCGCCTGCGTAATGCAGTATAAGGAGGTAGCAGTAACACTCACGAACAGACACACACAACACACTCTCACTCACATGAACACAAACAGGAACACACCACAAACAAACACACAAAAAATAAGAATAGTTCAAGTAAATCTCCACCACTGTCGCGATGCCATGACAGAGTTATGTAGACACGTGGTAGATGAGAAAATAGACATTGCCCTACTGCAAGAGCCGTACGTCGTCAAAGGACGTATCTCTGGACTAAGCTCTCTGGGAGGAGAAACTATCTACCACGAAAACGGTGAGTCAACTCCCAGGGCCGGCATATATGTCAGCAGCAGGGTAAGATCATTAGGTATAATAAAGGCAGATTGTTACAGTGACCTAGCCAGCGCCACAGCAACAATACAGTTCAACACAGGTGAAAAAGTGAGGGTGCTCATAGTCTCCGCTTATCTACCGAGCGAAGAAGACTACAAACCACCATCGCCAGAAATGGAGGAGATTACAAGAAAATACCATGGTAAGAACATTCCCATTATTCTAGGTTGCGATGCCAACGCCCATCACGTGGTGTGGGGCAGCACCGACTGCAATAAAAAAGGTGACTTACTACTAGATTTCATTAGTTCCACAGGTTTCGACATACTAAATGTGGGCAACACACCGACATTCGTAACGAGAAACCGAAGGGAGGTGCTTGACATTACTATTGCAACAGATAGGATAAGCAAGCACATTAAAGACTGGAAAGTAGACGAAAGAGACTCGAAGTCGGACCACAGACGGATATCGTTCTATCTGAGCGCTGAAATCGATAAGACCTTGACAAGAAACGCGAGGAAAACCGACTGGTCGATATTTGAAAACCACATCAAGAAGTGGGGCCAAGTCGATCAAAACTCGCTTGAAGACATAGAAGATATAGAAAGAGTAGCCAACCGACTGGACGAAGCCCTTAGGGGGGCATACCATAAGGCGTGCCCACTCAAGGAGATCAAGCCAGGAAAAGGTCAGCCATGGTGGACAAAAGAACTGGAGAAGAAAAGGAAAAAGACAAGGCGAGCCCTACGAAATGCCCTCAGGAAGGGCGACGAGGAAAGCTGGCTTATATATAGGAGCGAAAGAAACACATTCAAAAAAGAATGCAGAAGGGAGAACAGGAATAGCTGGAAGGCCTTTTGCGAGGGAGTAGAGAAATACCCCGACGCAGCAAGACTCGCTAAAATGTTCCCCAAAACTGACACCTGCAAACTAGGAAGCATAAGAAAAGGGAACGAATTAATATCTGACCCAGCAAGAATACTGGAAATTATGCTGGACACCCACTTTCCAGAATGTGAGGAGTACACAAGCGCAGACACTAACGTCGCAGCAGACACCCCAAATCACACCGGGGAGAAGACACTGATCACCAAAGAGCATCTACTCTGGAGCATTGGATCGTTCCAGCCCTACAAGGCCGCTGGACCAGACCAAATCTTCCCGGGAATGCTACAAAAAGCCATAAAGTATATAGGAGATGACCTTCTGGCTCTGTACAACAGCAGCATCAGAACGAATTACATCCCCAAAAAATGGAGGGAGGTAAGAGCGGTATTCATACCTAAGCCCGGCAAGGCGTCGTACCAAGAGGCCAAAGCCTTCAGATGCATAAGCCTATCCTCATTCCTACTCAAGACAATGGAAAAGATATTGGATAGATTAATAAGAGAACAAGTGGCAACAAGTGGATCTCCGTTGCACCAGAACCAACATGCATACATGGAAGGCAAGTCGATTGAGACAGCCCTGCACAACCTGGTCAACAGAATACAGAGATCGATTAGCAACACAGAATACGCATTAGGATGCTTCTTTGACGTTGAGGGCGCCTTCGATAAGGCTACCTCAGCCTCGATTGCAGAAACCCTAAATCGCGAAGGAATAAACAAAGACATAGCAGGATGGGTCAAAACCATGCTAAACCAGCGATTGATACAAGCCGAAATTGCAGGCACAACACGCACGGTGATTGCAAGGAGAGGCTTTCCCCAAGGAGGATGTCTATCACCCTTGCTATGGTGTCTACTAATAGACGAACTAGTAAACAAGATAAATAGGATGCACATTTACACACAGGTATATTCTGATGATGGAGTGCTTCTGATAACAGGTAAAGTTCTCAGTGTCATGTGCAACATCATGAATAGGGGGCTAAACAAAGCACTAGAATGGTGTAGGAGCAAAGGCCTAAACCTGAACCCTGATAAAACCAAACTAGTAATATTCACTAATAAAAGGAAACTAGGACGAGCTGAACCAATACGACTGGATGGCAAGGACCTCGAAGTGGTGAAAGAGGTCAAATACCTGGGCGTAACACTGGACAGCAAACTGACATTCAAGACCCATATAAGTAATGCATGCTCAAGGGCCAAAATGGCCATGATGCAATGCAAAAGAGCTATTGGAAGAAGCTGGGGAATGAAACCAGCCATAGTACTATGGATCTACAAAGCAATCATATTGCCAAGGATCCTGCATGGTGCCCTAGCATGGTGGCATAAAGCCAACTTAGGGAGTAACAAACAAGAACTAGACAAAGTCCAAAGACTGGCGGCACTACTAATCACGGGTGCAATGAGAACAACACCCACTGCCGCGCTAGAAATAATACTGGGATTAAACCCCCTAGATCTGGAAGTAAAAAAGAAAGCAGTGGAACATTGGTTCAAACTGAAAAGCACTGGACTCTGGACTGCAAATACATTCGACAAGGGCCATGCTAAGATCAGCCAGGGCTATGAAGACAAACTATCAATGATCCTCTCGAACAACGATTTAATCAAAAAAGAGAGGACATTCGATAAGAAATACAGAATTCACATAGGACAAAGAGCTGACTGGGAAATCAATACAGATGGCACCATCTGCTACACAGACGGCTCCAGAAAAGAATCGACAAAGCTATCTGGCTCCGGAGTGCATATTAAATGCGAAGACGGTACAGAGAAAAACAAGTCAATATCATTAGGTAAGTTTGCAAGTGTCTTTCAAGCAGAGATCTTTGCCATTATGGAGTGCGCAGATATGACTAAACACCTGAACACAGGGAAAGTAACCATATACAGCGACAGCCAAGCTGCGCTGAGGGCGCTAGGCAAGATCGAAACCACCTCAGCGGTAGTGAAGGAATGTAAAAAGGCACTGGAAAGACTGGCTAGCACAACAGATATAACGCTCGCCTGGGTGCCCGGCCATGAAGGCAATACGGGAAACGAGACAGCTGATGAACTGGCCAGAAAAGGAGCTGATGAAGACCAAGTGGGCCCTGAACCCAGGCTGCCAATCGCCCACAAAATAACCAAAGGTGTCATCAGTCAAAGCATCGTGGCAGAGACCAACCAGAGATGGAAATCCTCGCCCGTCATGAGACAATCGAAGATTTTCATAAAAAGCATGGACAAAAAAAGGACAAGCCAACTGATATCACTATCAAGGGGAAACATGAGGCTTGCTATAGAAGTAATCACAGGGCACTGCCGACTGAACAGGCACCTGACATTAATAGGTGTAAAGACTGATCCCACATGCCCAGAGTGCATGGAGGCCGAGGAAACCAGCCTCCACCTGCTGGCTGACTGCCCTATGTACTCACTAAAAAGATGGGAAATAATGGGAACGGACAAGCTGGAAACAGAAGACATCGGCGATCTGAAGGTGGGACAGATCGTAAGTTTTTGCAAGGAAACAGGTAGGTTCGACGATACGCCGTGATAGCCGGATAACCCCAAATCCTCTACGGAGGAGACTTAGGGGAAATGGGTGAAGTGGCCCACACCAAGGGGCGGATCACCCGTCCGGCCAACGGCGTCCCCAGCTGGAAGTAAAGTAAAGTAAGTAACCTTGTTAACTTACCGAATTATAATAATATCCAGTCTTATAATCATAATACATGCCAGCAGACTCCACATACACCATTCCAGACTCCTTCATTGCATCCTGGGCTGCCTCTTTAACTTGCTCGGCTATACTTTTAGTATCATTTTCTTCAGTTAGTTTCCATCCTGACTCCTTAGACTTAACATCAGTTTCCTGTTCCTCCCTAGACTTTATCTCTAATATTTTTTTAACTGTATTTGTGATAGCAGTCTGTGTTGATCTATTTTTAAACTTTGGTTTCTTTTTAGCAGCATTTTTTTTGTCAGTTTCAGAAGTTTCATTATTGTTCTGCACTCCTGGTAATATGATTGCCTTTGTGTTCTGCTCTTTCACTATAATTTCATTTTTCTCTGCTTCAATGATGATGTTATGAGAATTTGTTGTACAAGGAGCAATTGAATGTTCGTGTACTGTTTTGTTTTCCTGAAAATTTGTGTTATAAAACTTTATTTCAGTGAGGAATATTTTGAGTTTAAATAGTCGAAAATCTACTGAACTGTTTTTGAATCATTCAAGTAGTCTAATTTGAGGGAAAACTTAAAACTAAATAAACTAAACAGGCTCAAATGTTAACAAAATAATTTTTACATACCATTTCTTTTAACCGGTGTTTTAATATAATTAATAAAGAGTTTTTCTTCCTAATACACTGCCTCATTTTTAATATAATTTTCAGGATTTCCGGGCGGTATTTTAAGGAAAGGCGAAGTCTCCTTAGATTGAATTTTGGTTTATTCATCAGCGGTGCTTCAGGCATGTTGACTTATCAAGATATATTTAAAATTTGACACCTACTAGTATAATTCTACTATAATTATATGATGATTTATAAGTAAAAAATAACGAATTTTAAGTATTCAATGACCCCAATTCTGTCTTGTCACAAGCTAACTAAAATAAGCTAAAAATCTCTAAATGTCAGTTTAGTCCTGTCAAAATGTTATTTCGTATTCTGAGAACACACAACTAACTTAAAATTAGCTTGACACAACTAAAATTAGAGAAAGTACTCAACTGTCATTTTTGGTTAAACGGTATTCTGTTGTACGTATATGCACTAAAATAAGAAATGTCAAACTAAAATTAGACATCATCTAAAATAATGCCAATTGTCGTTCTATATACGCTTAAAGCCTTTATAAAGCTCTATAAATCGTCGATTGATTTGGATTTTATAAATAACTAGCGGACCCCGCGAACTTGCCAGGTACGTGGACCGAGAAAAACTGTATTTGCTTGGTTAAGACTGAGAAATATCACAGTTTGTTTACTATTTGATCAATAATATGCACTAATTATCATTTGTCGGCATTCTAAAGACTTATTAAGATAAGTTTTTACAGATTTTATGAAAATCTTTGTCGTTCATTCTTAATTTTTTAATAGTTGTAACACTCGTTTTAGCGACGTCATATTCAAATTTAGTGCTGTCTTGTGCTTAGCAAACACTAAATTTAGTTTGACATAACAACAGAATACGGTTAGAAATGTCAATCGCTTATCTAAAATAAGAAAATTTTAGAGAAATTTAGTTTAGAGATGGTAACGTCAGAATTGGGGTCAATGTTTTGCTTTATGTTTTCCTCTTCTTATTTATAGATTTTATAGGTTATGATGAATGACAGACAACAAAACAACAAATGACAATTTGGCATCTTATCATTTGACAGTGACATTGACACTTGTCAGTTCAGAAATTTAATTTCAATTTAACATCACGCTGCTACTCAAGGGCGTGGAGCAGTATTCTTGTAAATGTTCAGTAGATACCCATATATTGTTTGGAATTTAAAATTACGGACATAATTATATTATGGGTGAGAGGGTGCAAAAATGGATAAAAGGATAAATAATAAATGCGAAAGTAACTCTGTCTGTGTCTGTTACGCTTTCACGCCTAAACCACTGTACCGATTTTGATGAAATTTGGTATAGAGGTAGATTAGACCTTGAGAAAAGACATAGGCTATGTTTGGTAAATAATATACCTACAGTCATTATCTTATTTTGTTGAACTTCGATAAATCATCAACACGTATCTTGGACCTAAATCGTGAGACAAACGAGACCCTGGGTCGCTCGGATTGTTTTGTATTATTTATATAATGACCCCAATTCTGTCTTGTCACAAGCTAACTAAAATAAGCTAAAAATCTCTAAATGTCAGTTTAGTCCTGTCAAAATGTAATTTCGTATTCTGAGAACACACAACTAACTTAAAATTAGCTTGACACAACTAAAATTAGAGAAAGTACTCAACTGTAATTTTTGGTTAAACGGTATTCTGTTGTACGTATATGCACTAAAATAAGAAATGTCAAACTAAAATTAGACATCATCTAAAATAATGCCAATTGTCGTTCTATATCTTAGAGTATATAGTATTTCTATATACGCTTAAAGCCTTTATAAAGCTCTATAAATCGTCGATTGATTTGGATCTTATAAATAACTAGCGGACCCCGCGAACTTGCCAGGTACGTGGACCGAGAAAAACTGTATTTGCTTGGTTAAGACTGAGAAATATCACAGTTTGTGTACTATTTGATCAATAATATGCACTAATTATCATTTGTCGGCATTCTAAAGACTTATTAAGATAAGTTTTTACAGATTTTATGAAAATCTTTATCGTTCATTCTTAATTTTTTAATAGTTGTAACACTCGTTTTAGCGACGTCATATTCAAATTTAGTGCTGTCTTGTGCTTAGCAAAAGTTTGACATAACAACAGAATACGGTTAGAAATGTCAATCGCTTATCTAAAATAAGAAAATTTTAGAGAAATTTAAGTTTAGAGATGGTAACGTCAGAATTGGGGTCAATGTATGCTTGTCGAATTTGAGCTCGTCCACCGCAGTAGCACCCCGTGCTATCCTCAAAAGACACGTATTGAGCACGTTTTAGGTCCAAGATTAATGTCCCGTCCCGAGCAATTGGTCAGATAGCAGTCACTTCACGGAATTCATCGCTTTTCAGTCGCTTCATAGTCTGAAAAGTCGACCACAACCGTGTTGATAAGAGTGCCTTAGGGCCGGCGCCCATCGCCGGCACGGTATGGCATGGCATGCCGCGGCATTCCGTGGCATCCTGCGGCATGCCGCGGCGGGCTGTGGCATGCCGCGGCAACCTGCTAAAAGCCCAGCTACTCTGGCATCATTTTTGCTCTTCGTGGTTTCGAAGTTGGTTGTGTGATTGTGTCGTTATAGTTGACTGGGATTTAGTATTAATAAGTAATAATAAAATAAATAAATAGGTAATCCCCATGGACGGTAATCCCTACTTCCCTACTATTAATATTATAAATGCGAAAGTAACACTGTCTGTGTCTGTTACGCTTTCACGCCTAAATCACTGTACCGATTTTGACGAAATTTGGTATAGAGGTAGATTAGACCTTGAGAAAGGACATAGGCTATGTTTGGTCGCGATAACCAACATCCACGCGGGCGGAGCCGCGGGCAAAAGCTAGTATGTAATAAAATAATAAATAAATATTGTAGGACAATCTACACAATGCTATCCAGACACAAAGTAAGCATAGCTTAACTAGCTTGTGTTATGGGTTCTAGAAAACCTATAAACATTCTTATACAATTTTTTTTGTAAATACATACATACATATTATACAGCAGCTGTTGCCCGCGGCTCCACTAGCGTGGAATTCTGATCTCGTTCATCGCTTAATATAGCCTATGCGTTATTCTGATGTATAAGCTATATTATCGTAAAGTTTCATCAACATTCAGTAGTTTTTACGTGAAAGAGTAACAAACATCCTCACATCCATAATATATCCTCACATACAAACTTTCACGTTTATAATATTAGTAGGATAGAAACCAGACCAAATATTCATATTCATGCATACAAATATTTGCACTGAGCAGGAATCGAACCCGCGCCTCCTGCGTAGAGGCCGCGTTCACTACCGCTACGACAAAGAGGCAGTCAAACGGACTGTGGCACGCCGCGGCATGCCCTGGCACGTCGTGGCATCGTTTGACGAAATAAAGTAAAATGAATTCTTAAGACACTGAAATAAGATTCAAAATAACTTGATTAGTAATAAAATCCTTTGCCATGCCATGCCGGCAGTGGGCGCCGGCCCTTATTTTGCACTATGGTAAATTGGACTGATCCTAAGTGGATTCTAATAGGAATAATGATGCTAAGTTTTATTTATGAACTGATGGATGATAAATTAAAACAGACTGTTTATACTGGAGATTGATGGCACTTGTGGAAAAGTACAAGTGATTTATTCAATATAAATTAAAACAAATAATTTCTAGACCAATTTTTTATTTATTTAAAATAAAAAGCTCATTAATTACATAAATTATGTGCGTATATAATTAGAAAGGTTGTAAAGAAAAAAAAAAGGCTACAATGGATAAGTATAAACAATGAAAATATACGGTAATGTGTGGACATTATTAAGTACGCCTATTATAATAATCAAAAGAGAAGAAAGAAAAACGAACACTCCAATGTAGCTGGCCTATAAAATTGTATATTAATAACACTAAAAGATCTATAAATGCAAAACTCTAAATGAGTATACAGTAGAAAAAAAATACATCCAAAGGAAAAGTTATCATTATAGCTCATTTCGTTCAAGTCCCTAAGTTTACACAATTTGTTAATCTTACAACTATGGTAATATTAGACAAGTACAAAATGATATTCCATTCTTATATATATATCTATTCGTAGCCTATAACTAGAGTCAGTTGTATATTTTATTACAATAGTATGTTAATTGTAATAAGTATAATTATCGTTTACACACCAAGTATACATGACCAACCCATGCACTATAAACAGCGATTCGTTAAACATCGGCTTCTGACTAGACGTCAGTAAGTCCTTTTGGAACAGTAAACCCCGAATGTACTTCACACACACACGCGCACTACTTATAAATATAACGTGTATGGAAGATCTACGCTAAAGGCTAAAATGTTACACTTTCGATATGTTTTATTTTTAAATTACATTAAATAACAACTGTCAGAATGATGGCACTATTTTAGCCATACGCATTGCTGTTCTTTTGGTACGTTAGCAAATAAATAAATGGTATGAGTATACCCGCCTTCGTAGGTAATTTACACGTAGCTGCTTATTAACATTGTGAAGTATTACAAATAAACAATAAAATCGATGTCCAAATTATAAAACCGGTACATTAACATTGAAGTTAAATTAAGTACCTACTCCTGAAAAGGAAAATCAGTTACATTTTTAAATTGAAGATACTGAATACAAATAAAATTAGTTCTAAATGTATGTATGTATATCGACTCTAGTGTTGATTAGTCAGAAAGGTATATTTCACGAGTCAAATTTTAATAACAGTTTTGAAGGGCTACATTTTTATAAAAGCAATATATGTATACCTCTTCTTATAAAACTCTAATGGAGTGTGTAAATGATTTAAATATACAAGACCATTCACACACTTTCGACCGGTCTTCGACTTACACTAGGAGCTAATGTAACATCATCTACTTCAACAATAACACTAGGTACTTTATTTCATTGTAGTCTCCAGTTTTTACATAATTGAAACATCGACACACATCACACCTACATCGTCGGTATAGTTCGTGACGTAACTTACAATATAAGAAATTCGTAGTCACATTAAACTGTGCACAATTCCTCGTTCGACGAATTTTGATATCCTCTAACTTACTTATAAATGCATCGGTTTGAACGCCGCCGATTTAATATCATAAGTTAAGTTCATAAGTGAGGGAATATTTAAATAAATTAATGGTAGAAAATTACTGGCGGCCGCGCATCGACTAGTTCGACCGCAGTATATTTTAGTAAAAGTTTAAGTTTCGTAAATGCTATAATGACATATGTACTACAACCCCTCAAAGCATTTTTGATAGCGCAGAGTTCACACTCGGGGAAGACACCGGGGCGGCAGTGATGTCCCGATGTTGTTCCAGTGTGAACGAGGCGCGAGCAAGATGACGAGGTGTGAAACATTTGGGCGGCGAGGGCAGCTGTTAGGGAAACTTAGGGGGGTACATATGGTGGGGGTTTTCTGTAGGTGGGCGTGGCTTTGGGTCGAGGGGGGGTGCGGGTGGCGGCGAAGGGGGGAGGGGGGCGGTAGGGAGCGTCGTCGGGCGGCGCCCCACTTCCCGAGCGGTAATCAGGCGCGGGTGGCAACAGCGGCGGCTTCTCCTCGCGCATGATGACGGGGCTCTTGTGTACTGGCTCCGTGTCCCCTCGCTCCTCGAGCTCGTCTTGGAATATCACCGGGATACCTTTCGACCGGAACGCTTGGCGCTCCTCCTCGTCGCCGACGCTCATTTTACCTAAAACACCTACACTTGTTAATTATCAAATATATTACACTACTTGCTAGGATTGAAGACCCTTTCCTAATTTTCGTTATCAAACTTACCAAAGTTCTGGTAATTGTATACTTTAATTTTACGGTAAATTCCATTCATTAAATGTTTGTACACATTTAATGAATAGAATTTCGATGACCATTTTATATAACCAGTCTATTTTTGCCCTATCATCAGTTATGATTGGGCAAAAGTACTGTAAAAGTTTTTCTGTATATGTTCCGTGTTCATATTGCTGAAAACGGCCAAGGGGGTCTCCTTGTCCATTTTCAGCAATGTGAACACGAAAAACCAAACATTTTTATATTTCTATTAGCATATGTTATGACTTCCCTATACATTGATAACTAAGATCATGAGTAATAGTAGCATATTATTGACCAATTTGTTAATTGATGCAAAGTTGTACTCCCCGCGCTGGTTTATTACTGGTTTAATCAATAGCGATCAATTAACAAGTTCGTCCATAACAATTCTGTTTTATTATGTGCAAGTGTAATCAGTTCTTCCAATGACCTACTAAAGTGACATTACCTAGCGAATTATTATTGCTTCTATTATATTTTTTTTTGTGTGCAAATTACACATTCCATACACAAAACATTGATGTGTATTTACATCAATCAATATTGAAATAGCCAATAGTTTCTAAGCTTCATAATTTTGTACTGGTGTAATTTAGCATAAGTAAGCAAATCAGGTGTATAATCTTTGTAAATAATTTAGCAGATCTATTAATACGTGAGAAGCGTTTGCATAGTAACAATATATCAATTAGCGTTTGTAATTGTTCATAATAAAGAAACGAAAACACGTGGATTCACTAATGACATAATTTTTTGTATTGTTTTATATCACCTTGTATTCAAGCATTGTCAGTATTCTCACCTCCTACAGAATTTAAAACTACACATTAGTTTCCAGTATACATATTAAATACTTTAAACCTAAGTGTAGAATTACAACTACAAAGTGCATCAATTTTCTAAAGAATTGTTTCTTCGAATTTATGAGAGCCTATAGGAATTGCAAGTTCGATAGTGGAACGTATGGTCCAGATATTATAATGCTCACGAAGTGTTCATTTATTTAAATTTAGGTTTTATAAATTATCTATCGTTTGCATAACGATTTAAAAATCATAGTGCAAATATTAAAATGAAATGAAATATTTTTATTTGCCAGAATGCAGGTAAGTATTGGCACTAATGGATGCCCGAAAAAAACTACCATATTCCTATGTATAGATCTATTGACAACTGCTGGTTATCGTTGATTATACCTAGCACCTTGAAGATGCACCCGTCACTTATTATAAACGAAGTACCTATTTGGAAAAAATAACATTCAGGACAGGATTTGACCCCTGGAATAATTAAAAAATATTCAATCTTACAACATGTTGCCATATTATAACACAATCCTGTCCCGAATGTTCAATATTTCCAATCAAAATCAATTAATAAAAATATAATACCTGTTCTTCGTCTCCTATAAAGCACGCAAGCGACGATTCCGGCAAGCAGGATCATACAAACGACCACAATAGCAGGTATAACGAACGTCACCAGATAGCTCTGGTCGGCTGCACTGCCCGCTTTGCTATTCGACAAGTGCGGGAACCCTGCCGTTTGTATCGTTATCGGCGTCTTTGGTACTTTGGTATTTTGTTCGGCGCATAAGCCAAGAGGTATCAATCTGATCGACATAACTTTCATGTCTTTGTCGAACACGTGGTCAACGTTTTCTTTGAGTGCGGCGCCGGCCGTTCCTCTTTCGTCCACTATGATCATTTTACGAAGGTCCTCAATCTCTTTTTTCGGGCAACGGTCCATTGGTAAGCTTGTATTGTACCTGTAACGACGTAATATTAGAAATTAGTGATATAACTTCACCTTAGAATTGCCTGTCTATTGATTGATTGATCATTAGGATTATCACGCACAAAACTCAAGGTCAAAATTCAGGGATTTTATGATTAATTCTTTTAATTGGTTACTTTCACTTATGGGTGTACGGGGATCTTCAGTTATATGGAGTATACCCACTATTTTAAAAAGATTTTTATCCTTTTTTATATTCATTATTAAAAAAAGAATTCACGGTCTTGCATACTACAACTGAGGAATCTTATCTGCTGTATGCTAAACCTGTTACTCATTTCAAAAATAGAACTCACCAAATAATCGTAGTGGGATTATTAGTAATGCTCTGTATCCTAATGTTGTCAGTCTCTTTCTGTCCGAAGAGGGCTGCGAGTTTCTCCACCACTTTGCGTTTATTGGTAGCGTCGTAAGCCAGGTTCGGGAATTCATAGTCCATAGTCATCTGGAACTCGACCGTTGGCCGGATGGTGGGGGCTTTCGCTACTTCGACTATAAGGCTGTCATACGCGCTCTTCTTACTCGAGTCCTCGGCAATCTGGAATAGATGAGTTTAGATTAAAATATGCGATGTTACTCCTTGGATTAATGATAACATTATTTAGGTAAATAGGGGCTTTTTTGTTTGCTGCCTGTATTTAAGGACGGATATGAAAAAGAATACGACGGTTTTCATCATTAATCACATAATCATCTTTTTTTTCACATAAATTACTTTTTAAACTGCGATATGGATAAACGGCATAAAATTATCATATACATATTATTCAAGTCTATTTCGTGGTACGCTCTGCGTCTGCAGTTTTCGGCGGTCGCCTTGGGAACCATACCTACTCTCCAAAAACAATGACGTATCGACAGGGAATGATGACTCCGATAAGGCATAGTATATTTTTTTCATGTTTGAAAACTTTCACACGACTACTTTAAGTGGTAAGTAGTATGAATCGGCCGCGTCAATCTTTTCATAATTAAAAGCATTAAGTTTATATTATACCGATATTTCGTTGTATCTTAGTATTCTACTAATGACATATCCGTTAGAAGAATCTGAGTCTACATTCGTTAATGTTTTCAATTAGTCTTACCAGTTGATAAGAGACGCTGCCCTCATCACTAGGTGCAGGCAGACCGTAGAATTCCTGGTTCTTGGCGTCGAATTGCAGCCAGTGTCCAACAGGCAGTTCTGTTCGGTCGCTGTATCTTAGAGACAACTCCAAATCTCGTGTATCGCCATCTTCAGGGTCGAAGAATGTGTCCTGTAAAAGAAAAAACGGAATAGTCATACACACGTTCAAGCACAATGACTACGGTAACAACTTAAAAGTACACTCCCGAGGCACGATTAAAGTTTCTGCATAGGTACAATAACATTGCAGCAATAAATGACTTGCTTTGTCTAAACTACATAATATATATGATGTTCTTGCTCTATGAAAAAAAATTTGTATGCAAGACTGTTAAGACAATATTTTTGTATGTTCCTGTATTTTTAATTTCATTAAAAATAATTGCTAAGATCCGCGAACAAGAGATTTGATTAAATGGTTAGGCAAGTAATTAAACATCATCAATCCAATTCATTTGAAAAATGTCAAATGATAAAATGTCAAATGATTGAAAGTCATTCAAGCCGTTAATTGAACGGCGCCGTTTAGTCAACAGCCTAGGCAGTTAATTGAACGGCTGATTAAGTTAGTTGGCTGCGATATAATATAGAACTGGTGACGTCATACATACCTCAGGCACCTTATAGACGAGCAGATGTCCCACGGTGGCGGTGAGGTGGTCGACCTGGTTGCGCGTGATTGGTGGGTACGTGTCGGGCGCGCGAGTGGCGGGAGGCGCATGCGCACACCGGCCCGCTCCACGCCACCTCACCGCTGATACCTTCAGCTCGGGCAACATGGCGCGGCTCAGACCAGGCGACGGACTACCGGGCTCTGTTTCTGACTCCATGATCTGGGGAATGAGGATTTATTAAGTGGGGTGTGGAAAAGAATCTAGTGAGACCCTTAAGGACCACCATTTTGAGATGTGACTATATCTAGAATTGTAGCCTGTAACGTCTGGATATCTTCTCAGTTAAATAAAAGATTGATGAACATCTTAATGAATTTCTCTAATAAAGGACATCATTAATTACTCATCAAAGTAAATGGACGCAAAATAACGATGAACTGTATGGAATTATTTTTTGTTAATTTTATTAACTACTAGCTTTCCGCCCGCAGCCCCGCCTGCGTGGATGTCGGCTAGAACAATATTTTTCATTCATTTTCAATAATGGGTATCATTAAATATAAATGTTTCTAAGATTTTTGAACTCGAATAAAATCGAACACAATGGTCCCTCAACTTTGACGCCCTAATAAAAAACACTATACGCGCTCTAACGGAATATTGTATTTTTTTCTTTGGCCCGCGCTTTCAATTTTGGACCAAAAAAAGTCCTTTAGTTTTCATATTCAGGTTTTACGAATTATATTTACTGATTTATAGAGGCACTGATTAAAAAATGACATACAAACCTTCATCAGCCGGTCGATATCATCCATAGGACAAGCGGGGTCCTTCGGCAGCGTATCGTTCGTCCACACAAACTCACACATGTCTCCGTTCTGCGTAGTGTTCAACACAGTGAGGTGGTCCATGTCCGTATCTCTGAACAGGTTGACGATAGCCTCGAGAGCTCGTATCTGCCAGTCGATCGCGTTGTTGAACTCTTTGTTCAGTTTGAACTCCATGACGAACTGGTGGTTGATTGTGCGGCCGCTCTTGTGTTGTTGGACGGTGATGTCCAGGGGACCGCGAGCTACCAGTCCTTCGCTGTCTTGAGCTTCGACTATGAAGTTCCAGCGAGATACGTGGGCTTCTAGCGGCCTGGAATGTAGAACGTTAGTAAATGATTTTTCGTGAAATATGTAAAAAGTTGAGTGAGAATTTCAACCTAAGGTTCCACTTAATTATTTTTCTTCTAAAACGCAATTTATCAGTTGCGTTTTAGAAGACATACATACATACGCTCACGCCTATTTCCTTCCACGGTAGGCAGAGACAAAAGCCCGCCATTTGACTCTATCCTTACTTACTTCACGAGCTTCCTCTACTGTCATTAATCCTTTCATGCACGCCCGTCGATTTCGGGTACTTCTGATCTTCCTTTTTTCTAAAGTTTTATCAATTTTGGAGCGATTTCCGTCGTTGATTGCGTCATTGCACATTATTTCCAACGTTGAGAAATAGTCTACGGCAGAATTATTGTCAAAACATAATTAACTTACAATCCGTAGACTTCGCGCGCGGTCGGCATAAACTGAACCCAGGAGTTCTTGCTGAGCGGAACGTTCTCTGCTTCGTACATCGTGAATGTGAGGTTGCTGCCTTCCTCCGGGTCCATGAACAGGTCCGCTGGTATAATGTACCTGTGTTAACAAAAAACTATATGTAAAAATATATTGGAAGTGATGGCAAAACCAAAATAAAATCGGCCAAGTGCGAGTCAGACTCGCCCATGAAGGGTTCCGTAGTAGCAAAGGCAAAAATTGCGGTTTATGACGTATTAAAAAAAAACTACTGACTGGATCTCGTTCGAACCAATTTTTAGTGGAAGTTTACATGGCAATTTACATCATATATTTTTTTTAGATTTATCATTCTCTTATTTTAGAAGTTAGCGGGGGGACACACACACACATTTTTCCACTTTGTAAGTGTCTCTCGCGCAAACTATTCAGTTTAGAAAAAAATGATGTTAGAAACCTCAATAGCATTTTTAAAGACCTATCTATAGATACCCCACACGTATGGCTTTGATGAAAAAAAAATTTTTCTAAGTATGGGGAACCCCAAAATTTAATGCTTTTTTTTATTTTTGTGTGAAATTCTTAATGCGGTTCACAGAATACATCTTCTTACCAAGTTTCAACAACATAAGCCTTATAGTTTCTGAGAAAAGTGGCTGTGACATACGGACGGACAGACAGACAGACAGACAGACAGACGGACGGACAGACATGACGAATCTATAAGGGTTCCGTTTTTTGCCATTTGGCTACGGAACCCTAAAAACGTAATTCTAACCGCTAATAAAACTCCACTTCTGCAGCTGAGCGGAGTTTTTTTATGCAACCCTATTTGGTTCATCCTTCTCCACTCCGCCCCACTCCGCGTCAATGGAACCGCAGCATAATAATCTGCGGTTTTTTATGGCGCGCAAAATCCACACAGATATCCCCTCCCCCCTGCTGGAGTCGGGGAGGTTATGTCAGACTTGAACCGACTTAAACGCACGCCATCTGTGGGTCTTTGGTTGCCGAAGATGAAAATTTCTGAGACATATCTTTTCGGATCACCTTCCGAGCTCGCCCTCTTCGGGTGTGCAAACCATGGAGTCCCCACTTAGCCCCCGAGTATGAGGATAATGTATAGTCATGGTTTCCGGTAGGAGGGGGGAAGACTAAAGAAGTGCTGACTTGGCGTCGTTGAAGATGACATAATATATGCGCCAATAGTTTCACTACCAGGGCTAGCAAAGACCATGCGAAATGGAGAAACCAGACCATAAGCAGACCCTGGGTTACCAGGTAACAGACTTATACTATGTAACCAAGGCTCAACGCTATGGGAATGATGACTCTGTTATGAGAAAATTATGGCTAAATATGTAAATTGTTTATACCTGAACGCTTTGCCGGCAGTGAGCGCGAGTTTCTTCATATGGTGCTTCAGCGTTGGCGGCTGGTTAGCCGGCAAGGGCATGGCCCATGTGACAACATTGACAGTTTCGGTCGTCTGACCAGTGATTGTACTTCTGCCTTCAGTCGGACTTGTCTCCTATAATATAGACACTTCAATTACTGTATGCTTGAAAACGCTCATATTATTATAAAGATCGGCAAACAACTCGACAATGTACTCTAGATGCGAGCGTTTTTTTAGGTGTCAGGAGGTGGTAGAGCGGAGCGTAATAGCCGTGGAGAGTCAGTTAATCTGTCATAGATTTTATTAATCCAATCACGGGCGCCAAAGAGTTGCGTGATTCGTTGATCAATGCTTTTATTGGGGTTTTAAGATCCAAATAGCACATTATGCTTAAATTTTCCCCCTCTAGCTCGATGTTTGTTTAAGATGTTTGCCGGTATTTATATTAATTGTAAATAGTAATGAAAAATATATTTTACACAAAAGTTATTTACATAAATTTGTATATTTTCAAATATATTTTTATCGTAACTTTCCAGAAATGTTATAATTATAGATAGATATAGAAATACTTACAATTTATTTAAGTATAAAAATAGCCTTATATACCCAAAATGATTTGTGCTCCCAATAAAATACTGCTCAAGATTACCCATCATGCCAATTGATAATTTAGATGTATTAATGATAAGTATGAAATCCAAGAAATGCCAATCGCAAACCACAAATATGTGCGTATGCACGCACACATTTTGAAAGAGTTAGTAAGTGGGTTCTACTTATACAAACTACACCTGATGATACTCGATAATGGACGTGGTGATTCGTGAGCCTGACGTACTTACAGATTATGAAGATGAGAGGCGACTCCTCCTGACACCACTGGATGTATCATTTGGTGGTGTCACGAGGAAAGCACAACAATAATTTCCCATTACGGACCTGTATGATGATCTCCGGTAATGTTACTTCAGGTAAAGGTGTGGTGGTAGGCACTGTGGGTGGAGTGGTAGCCAACGTTGTAGGTGTAGTAGCCGGGGTCGATGTTGGCGTCGACGCCGTCGGCAAAGTACTCGGCGTCGGCGTAGTGGTTGGCACAACCGGCGTCGTCGGCTGCGTTGGGATCTCCGACGAGGGAGACGGAGACGGTGACGTCATGAACGTCTCTCGTTCCGTAGAGGTCATCTGTGGTACTTCGTTGGACGCGCGGATAATTACGGTTTGCTGAAAGTGCCATGCGGACGCTCACGATGTGTTGTGATTATAGACGTTAAGACAACGTGAAAGAGCCGATAGTTTTATGTACAGAAAGATTGGAAATGTAAAATGTATGTACAGAGAAATCAGAATCCCATAGAGATAGAGTGGATTGAATTAGGTACTTACATGTACATATAAAAGACATCGATAACATTTTGATCCAATTGTGTTCTACATAAGCTTACCCTCCATTTGACATTGTCTTTACGTCTTATATTAGTTTATAGGTATTTACGTACAAAGTTACTTCTAAAATGGGTCTGACTGAACCAAGTAATACTTATCTACCCTTTGTTAAAGTAAAATCAAATTCCACACACAATTAGTCCAACTTTTACTGGTGAAAGTTAATGATTCCAAAACAAAATCAGAAAAACATACCAATTCAGGTTCTAATGTAGTTGTTTCTGGGATGATAACCGATTCAAAAGCATTTAGATTAATTCTTCTTGGAGCTACATCCTCCGTGGGCGCTATTGAGAAATTGACCTTGCTCGTCTCTGAAGGCGATGCCGCTATCTCCGTTATTGTTACTTTGTGCTCCTGTAAAAAATGTAAAAAAAAATGAGTTAGGTACGAAATTTTAATTTGTTGTATGACGAATGTGTGGCGTCTAACGTTTAAGCTAGGTGCAGTTAGTCACGTTATTTGTGTAATTTATAGTTGTGTATGTACTAAGAAATGTTTATACTGCTTTACATTATAATTGAAAATAACACAATGGCTGCATGCCAATGTATTGAGCAGCTTTATGTATTTCAAAATGTATTACATAAATACCTGTATCGGTATATGAAATTCTCGAAAATAAACTCACTGCTTTATGGCAGTAAACGCCAGTCTTTTTAAAAAATAAGTTGTCTCTTGTGTCCTTTGATGTATGAGGCATTGTGTCAATATTAATGACTTATCTTTCAGAATAGGTAAAGAATAGTTTGAGAATTAGTTACAAAATATCTTCCACGATCTAAATAACTACAGTCATGCTACATAGTAAAACTATTACAATCTAAAACTACTCATATAAATGCATTAAATGTAAATAAATATTAAAATGCATGGTTCATAACTGAGAACAAAAATAATTTACGACACTTTAAAAACTACTTGAGACCTTAGGTAGATAAAATACATAGAAAATTCTAGTGGTTAGGGTAATCGACATGTTCTCATAAGCATAATATACAACATTATTTTTAGTAAGTATACTCTTAAACAGAGCTGCTCGTTCAAAAATAGGAACTGAATTTTATCCCAAATCATATTTAAAATTAAATCATATTGGACATTAATTAACACAGTGTAGGTAAACAACAGCACTGGGCGATCAGTATACCTGCATTTACTTCCGTGGACACCCTGGTGACTTGACCGAGTATTATTTTAGTACTGAATCATTTAGAGCAAAAAATAATCGCGATATTTTAACCCTACTAAAAATAATGATGTATTCATATCTAAAATTACATATTGGTAGATATAAATTAAATAAATTGTAGGTATATCACAAAATTTTAGTTACAAAAAAGATTGTCAATGCAAGTTCCCGATGTTAACAAAATAATTTCAGTAGTGAGCCTATGCTAGCACAAACGCTACGCTTTGATATGTCACTAATCTGACTGCAGTGACTCTTGGCTAGCTCTATTTTAAAGCCCCACAAAAATCTCAACAGATCACACTAAAAAGACCTAATTACTGCTGACTGCTGCTATATCATATTGTCATTATTTGTGTGTGTTGATCACACATGGAGTGGCGAGACAGTGCATTCGGCCGAGTGCTGTCCTGACGTGTGAACATAGCACCGCGTACTTCGCACGTACATCTCACTCGGCCGAGTGCACTATCTCGTCAAGTCGCCACTCCACTCGGTGCGTGTGACCAAGGCATTGCTTAAACTATTAATGAGAGTGTTTTTGGTTTACGAGTAATTTAGAATGTTAGTCAATTAAGTTAGATGGTGGGGCAATTAGGGTTAATTGACACACTAACAATGGGTACATGTAATTAATAATTACTTTGTTTTTATTGTTATTCATTTTCTATTAGGTTGATTACTTAAATAGATAGTATTTACATTGAGTGGATGGATTTTTAGTTCATTTGTACTAGCTCTAGGGGTGAAAAACATTAACTGCATCATATCAACGTTACAATCAACAGAACTATAACAAACAGTAAAAACTAAGTTCTAGCAGTAAAACGTAACATGCGAGCGGGGCACACCCGAACAACACACATGCATATGACACGCAAAGCTGGAGACCGGTTGACAAACCTCCGTGGTATACATATTAGAAGTTGCGGACTCGGGAGTGGTATCTTCCGCGGCGGGGGGCGCTGCCTCCGTGGGGGGTTCGGTCGTCGGTGGAGGTGGAGGAGATATTGTGACTGTAGGACTTGCGGATATGAGTATAGGTAAGGTTGGGGTCGGCAGCGGGGCAGCGCTCTCGGTCTGAAACGTTTCGGTGGTGGTGTGTGGCGCGCCTGGGGTCACGGGGGCTAGATTGGCGGGGGTCTCCCCGTGGTGGTGGCGGTGGGGATGCGGGGCGGGGGTCAGTGGGTCCACCTAACGGCGCGCGCCGCGACACACACTACGTTAGTACTGCCACCCATACGTACCCTATGAGTGTGAGCGCTGTCTGTGGTTATTTTAGCTGCATGGACTACGATATTAAGACTGGTCGAAGTGATATAACATAATCCTACTCAATGGAGTAGGTAGCGATGTACCAAACTGCATTTTTTCAGTCCCAATCCCCAAATAAGGTAAAAACTTATTGCGGTCAACCGGGTACTCTTTAATAGTCTGTTTTTCGTTCTCAATTATCTTTTGTTTAGAGAACAGCCAGTTTGTACAAGACGGGTTGAGATAGAGTAGCTCTTGTAACGGTGAAATATAACTAAATTATTTCTGCTGTAACTACAGCAATGAGGTAAACCTTTAAGCCTTTTTTTCTAATAGCTATTCGATTTTGATTTTTGCTCATTATGATGGTTCACGAAGTCAGCGAAGAATTAATATTTTATTTAGAAATTTGTAATAAGAAAATATTGCTCGCCTATTGAAATATTTGAGCAAGAGTGGGTGATTGGTGTAGTAATCACCTTTTCGGGCATCATTGGCATGTTTAGGGTTTAGCAGAGCTGTTGCCACTAGCAAAATGTAAAGAAATCAATTGATTAGTAAGAATAAATTCAAGGCGCCCTTGATTTTTTGTCTATAAAGAGTAATAATACTCCTAAAAGTCTTAATATCAAAGTCCACGCTTCATGTGACGCCATTGCGTTGGTTAATGTGCTTAAGTTAGTTTTATATGTACAGAGTGACATGAAAAGCGTTTACTGCCTTTTTAAGCGTTTTGTTATAACCACACACAAAGCTCTCATTATGTTATATTACTATTTTATGAAGTAACCTTATGTCGTAATTACTTTGTGAAATTGATGCCTGTATTGTATTTCGTAACATGACGGATAATGTTGTATGTAGAATGGATGGTTTTATGATAGAATTTCAAGACCTAATATTAAACGCCAGTTGGTTAACAACAATAGCCTTAGATTCGTGTCTGTATGTAGTGTTATGTAGTCTCTTTTTGAAATAATAATACTAGGATCGTCAGGACACTTTCAGAAATAGCACATATATCTACTGTTATCTCACTTTAACATATAATCGATACACGTAAGTGGGAAGAGATAAATGCATATATTCTACGTTTAATACCAGGTCTTTCGTTTTATGGTAAAATATGAAATAAAACAGATAATAAGAAAATGCGATAGATGACACTTGAAATTTAAGTGAATTCAGATACATCTCATTCAACATTCCATGCCAAGTGACTCTCAGTACGAATGCTTCTATGATAATGTGATGACATATAAGTGCTAGGTATGCATTCCGTGGTACGAATATGGGATGACTAACGAAATGTTATTCATTGGAAGATATGAATATGAGTTACAGTTACTTATTAGTATTTTTTTAGACAGACTTGCCTATGTTTTAGTCGCCGTGCTTATGGCTCTAAATCTGGTTTTGACAGTGTTACTTTACTTTTATTATGTGGCTCACACTAAACAAATGCGGTTAGTGATAGAATGTACCTACTATTCTGTGGTTAAGTTCATTTTTTATATTACTCATTTATCATATTTGTTTACAACAATATATAAGGTATATCTTCCAATGAATAAATTGAATGATGCATATGTACTAAGAAACACAGAATGTATGACAGTTCATATACGAAGTAATGACTTGCGTTGATACCAATAAATGATTCTTTTATATTTACTTATGATGTTAGGCATAGGTTCCCCTCTCAGCATGTTAGAGCAAGGCTTTAAAATAGCATTGACATACATAAATTAAAGACCTCAACAAGTAATTTTGCCCCCAAAACGTTAATTTTATGTAGATATCAGCTAGACTGGCGGGTGTATAGTTTCAAATTGATCCACATTTTGTACTGAAATGATTATTATAAATATAGACCATACGTAGGTAATAATTATTATCGTATTTTATAGCGACCACAATGGAGTCAATATGGCTGCTGTTTTATTAATTCAGAACTGGTATCAAAATCAAAGTCTAAAGTCTATAATTCCAATTGTGCAATTAATAAATTTAAAAAAAATGTAATGTCTTATTTACTAATCGTACAATAGGTACACCATCGTCATTCTCGCTGATACTACCGATAACGCCATTCTATTACTGGTATTATTTAATCAAATAGTATTAATTTAGGCACACGAGATTTAAAATTACCCTTGATAAAAAAAGTCTTTTAGTCAATCACAGTAAATTACAAGTTCTTTTTTTTAAATAATGCCACACTGATTTTAAATATAGAACGTGTTCGGATACACATCCCTACATAAAATCTCAATTACAACGTTAGGATGATTGTTAAGTGAGACCCCGATCACTCTATAATAGTGTTAGTACTCACCGGGTCAGTAAGTCCGTCACTGTTCGTGTAATCGTCTTCGTCGTCTATGTCGATATCATCGTAACCACTATATTCACCGTCCTGGTCCTCTTCCTCGTCGTATTCTGCTTCGAAGCCATTGCCGGAACCTTGGAGCTGGGGGGACTAAGAGAGTTACACCGTTAAAATGGCACATTTACTTTATACTAACTGTTGCCCGCGGTATCGCAATCACATAATAGCTTATGTCCTTTCCCAAGCTCTAATTGTTCCATTTGGCCACAACCGTCTTTGCAGAATATTAGTAGAAAGCAAAGATAAAACTTCTCTTGAGAGGTTTTACCACTGCATGTGTTGAATCCTCTCATGGAATCAATCTGTGCCTCCGATGCACCGCGAAGATGATTTTTGATATTATTAGAGAAAACCCTCGATATTTATTATTCACTGCATTTTGTAATTCAAATTGAGGTGAAAAAAAGTTATTTTAATGTTGATCCCGGTTACATCCATGGCTTTCACTTTGGAGCGCAGGGTCCGCATAGGTACTTCAAGATTTGGTTAATTTGGTTGTTAGAGCATCCTGATCACACAGAAAAAGGTATCTTCGTCAAAGCCTCGTTCTTTGGTTAAATTAGTTTGAGTCCCAAAACAATTTCCAATTTAGTTAAAAAAATGTCTACATTATTATACACGTACCTGTCTTTTGACCCTAGGTGCCGGTTGTATGGCGAGAAGTCTCCAACCGATGACAGGCAATCGAAGTACGTGGGCGACAGTTCCATCTCGAGATTGTTCTCTCAGTCCAGCCACCAACACTTTGTGATGACTCCATAGTTTGTTGCCACAACCCACCTGTAATTTAATAAAAAAATATTAACATACAATAACAAATAATGACAGTATCATGTAGTTTCCTTTCTTTCTAGTTTGCCTAATAGACCTCAGCAACTTTACTTTACTTACTATTATAAAATCATTATTTTTTTTCATGAGCTTTAGTAGCTATGAGGTTTTAATTTTTCACCACATTCAAAGGTAATTAAATCATCAGAATGCATGCCCACAGTATAACTCTAGCACCCTCTGCTCATATATTATAGGTCAGTAGTGGGTAAACTTTCTTAATGGGGGGGGGGGGGGGGGGAGGCAGAAAGTTTAGGAATTTCAGAGGATGGCCGGAATTATACGAAAAATGCAATTGATTTTCTGCAACACTTTAGTAAATACGGTTGCATTAAAGAAACATAATAATATATTATGAATATCGAATACCTATATAAAAATACACGAGATAAGCGATGATAACATGCAAACTTTATACTTATTTTTATTATTATTTCAAGTGACCTAAAGATAAATCCTGTTAACCCAGTCTATAATTAATATGCGTTAAAGTACGATATATGCGTTCTAGAATACAGAAACCTTTAGATAAAAAGAAGGTCAGTATAAATAATATGCACGCAGTGATTCTCACTTGGCTTGGGTGTTCTATGTACAAAGGTTTTATAAAGCCCGTATTCAGGACTGATACTTAGTTCTAAATCTAGATGTACCCACCTTCTAAGTTCCATAACACAATAAGTATATGCTAAATGTTATTATGGGTATAGTAGGTATAGATAACACTATCAAGTACATGCCCCAGAATATTATCTGCAAAAATAAATCAGGGTTTGATCTTGATTTTTTTTTCACCGATAACCTAAAGCTATATTTGCGAACCTTGAACAAATTTGTTTGCAGACGTAGGATCGATGGGGACTTCATTATGAATGCTATGCGAATTGTCGTTACCTCGAGTGTCTATTTTCCAGACTGTCAGCATCAGCATACTATTGTGCTGTCAGTGTGCCAAACATTGCAAAGATATTTCACGCAAACCTGTTATTTTAACATTACAAACATACTTCCGTTAGATTTCTTTGTCTGGGGTATAGATTACCCCTAATCTACATAGTACAGTAACTACTGTACTATGTATTATTTCATTATGCAGCTTCTATTTGTCAAAGAACATTATCATATCTATACCTACCAGTAATAAAAAGCGTTTTCTTTTTTGATCGCTCTAATCTCAGGAACTAAGTACTGTATGGAATCAAAAAAATATTTTTGTGTTGATCCGTCTATCGAGCAAGGTTTTAGGCTATATATTATCACGATACTACCCAAGGGAGCGGAGCAGTAATCATAAAATTCAACAAATTCGGCGGATTTCCGTGTATTATTTGAAAGTTAATAAATGGCGGTGATACACGAATTCGAAATATGTCACGGGCGAACCCAGGGCGGTTAAATAAGCGTATAAGAACCGAGATTTATTACAGCGGTCCTCTATATCTAAAGTACACGAGCTTGACCCACATTAATGAGCAGAAGAGAGAGCTCATTGAAGCTAATTACGATCAGCATTATTAATGTAATAAAAATATTGAGTCTTTGTATAATTTTCTCATGAATACTGATTTTAACGGTTACTTGCCTCATGAATTTTGTTATCTGAGACCGTTTTGCACGTTTGACTTTGACTTTACTTGTACCTTAACAGATATTTGATTGCTGAACTCAAGAGGATCTTTTGAGTAATTACTTAAAAAAGAAAAATCATAGTTAGGAACGTTACGAAAATTATTTTCAAAATTTAAATAATGTATTCGCGATATTACAATATTTAGCATTATATCAGCATGATCGTTGTTCAATTAATAAGTTTGAATTGATAAAAATCATAAATTTTATGTCGAGGTTTGTCATAAGCGTTCTAAATATTAGGTATTATATCTCGCACAGCTTACGCAAACAGGCAAGTAACTTATATTTGAATACATTACGAAATCACATTTAAGCTTTCCTTTTTAATTATCTACATTACTATCTAATACAACTAAACGAGCATACACCACTATCTCGGAAACAGCTCTAACGATTTGAACGAAAATTTCCATATAAGATAAAGTTTTGCTTTCTAAGTTTCCCTATCTATATAGTTATCTTTTATGAAAAAATACCCAAGTGAAGCTCAGTTATCCGGGTAGTACTATTGCTACTATTTATTAGATGAATAAAAATGTAAATTTAATTTCTCTTTTACTGTTGAAAAAAACAATAGCGATACAACATACATTCTTAAGCTTTTTTAAGTATAACTGAAGACATTATGTCTTGGACCCTGCGCAGTAGACGATTTTTAGGTCCCCTTTGAGGAAAGCACGGGGGTGCGACGGCGGAGGAAATACGACGCATCCACCAATCATAGAGCTGCGTGCTAAAGTTTTAAACCAATCAGCGGGCGCTAAACTCCCGCGTCCTTCTCCGTACACTTGCGTGCAAAAATAAATTTGAATTTATCATCACAATAATTATTTCGAATTAGTAGGTATATAATATACAATATAATTTTGATATAAGTTTTTTATTTTGCGATTTATATGTTGATCTTGATTTATACGGTTTTTGTTTACCCTAGGAAACCTACTAGCTTTTTTAACGCGAGCGTAGGCACAACATACTCTTTGTGATTATTAAACTACTTTTATCATCGGGAGCTTAGTGGTTAAGGAGTCGGCCTTACGAGCGAGAGGTCCCGTGTTCGAATCAAACTCGGGACGGGTTCAAATCCTACGGGACTACCAACGTGAACTCCTAACACACGCAATTTGGCTTAGCTGGAGGGGTGAGGGGTTAATGAGAATATTAGCAATTTTGGTTACTATTTTTTTATACTACTTAAGTCGCAGACAAGCACACGGCCCTCCTGGTGGTAAGTGGTTACCGTGGCCTATAGGCGAGTGCAACACCAGGGGAGCCACTCTCGTTCTGCCGACCCTGTAAGAACAGAGAGATTGTGTGCCATTAACCGAAAAGATAGTAGGACAAAGCCTTTGGTTTTCCCACTGACAGCACAAAACCTCTCCTGTGAGCTCTGGCTACCCTACTCGGCTACTCACCGTCGGAAACACAACACGAGGTTATTAAGCCGCGGTCTTCTGTAGGTTAGTACCTATCTATTGGTATAGTTAATAAATAAATAAATTGATGGAATAAGATACATTTTTTATACTGTTGATAATTAAATATAATTCTAATTTCTAACCATTAAATTATAGCGTTTCATGATATAATACGCCTACAATAACATGATTGTACGTGTGACGGGGATTAACTCGATTAACTGTTAAATATTAATACGTAACAATTTCTACATAATACCTAAATAATTTAAATAGGTAATTTAAAATGAAGATTTTTAATAGTTCGGGCGATAAATGTCAGAAACGCTAAAACACAAAATAGAGAAGCCATTTTTTTGTCCGGTAGTGCACCATGCGCGAACTTGCCGATTTAGGTCCATCACTCGTGTCCACAGTTATAGGTATGGCACGTCATTGTGACTTTACCTCACTTGATGGTAAGCTATAAGTTAAGCCTCAGAAACGAAGGTCACCATTGACGATAAAAATAATAATAAATACAAAGTGACCGTTCAACTGAGGAATAGCCTCATGTAGCTTTTTCAGGCTCTATTTAAAGGGTTGTAAGAAGAACAAAAAAAAAAGTATTTCTTACGTTCAAATAGATAGCTGTGGTGGCATCGCCGTGCCTACGTTGTGCGGAACCTACTCCACTGAGGATGGTCTCGGCGTGCTGCTCAGCTTTGAATGGCTCCATCCAAAACTCCTCCTGAAAATTTGTAGTGTTATTTTATTTTTTTATTCTGGGTCATTCTATAGCGCTAACTAGACGCAAAGTATGCCTAACTTAACTACATTATACAATTGGTTCTGCATTGCGAATAACATACATACATACAATCAGGCCTTTATCCCCGGAGGGTTAGGTAGAGGTGAATTAACACCCACATTTCACCAGTGTTTGTCCCACGTAATAGGGGTGAGCCTATCGCCGTATTCCGGGCACTATTGTTGACTCCAGCCATGCATCTGAGGCTGAGTCTGGTCTGTATATATCTGTCTTATGTTAAACAGCCCTATCCCTTAGTCTTGCGAATAAACATATTTGAATATGCTTTTTTTTTTAATACATACCTACAAATATTTGCACTAAGCAGGAATCTAATCTAAGCCGCGACTTCCGACTTTACAGTCGAATAAAAAAACAAAACATATCTGGTTATTGTCTTACCCCATCTAACGCCATGAAACTGGCAAGCTGCATGAGTGCGCGTATCCGCTGTCTCGAGGGTATCTTGTGGAAGGAGCCATCGATTAAGATCGCCAATACCAGCCTGCTTTCGTCTCCAGAACACGAACCGTATTTAGAATGAGGTTTTTCTTGAGCTCGCTTAACCTATGAACAAAAAATATTCTTGAAATAACGATATTTTATTGTTGTGTGCATGACCATTTATTACTATGTTAACGGCAATGTCTATATGTATAATGCAGGTGTTCCATACAATGAATTGTACAGAATACTGGGTGCAATCAGGTTATGTACGAAATATTATAAATATTATTGTCCATTACAAACTTTGCCTAGGCAATGTATACAATGCCTAGAGATTGTATAGAATGTCTGCTGTTCCACCGGCAATGTGTAAAATAATAGATTTTGGTCTATATTTATCAACGTTTACCGGTCTACTTATCAAGCTATCAAGCTAACGTTGACCAGTGAAAGTTCCGCAAAGCTATCTTTGCGGAACTTCTACTTCTAGATGGTTATAAAAATAAATAACCACGAAGGAACCTTCTATCCTAATCTATCCAAATCAAATTGCGCTGTGTGGACACTGCGCACCCTGACTTGGACAGATATGGGTTTGTGGCTTAGGCCTCCGGTGGCCGACACCTCGGAGGCCGATCGAATCGATTCCAACAACAAAATGTTTTAAATAGGTCTTCATGTGTAGTGGTCATCATTCTCATACTGAAACCTGTTTACCAAATTCACATTTCCATCATCAAAGAAATAAGAGATTACTTAACAATTGTGCAATGTCAGCGGGACTTCGTTTATTACACCACTCCCTTACATTCAGTTTAATACAACGTCAATGATATAATTGAATGGCGGTATGAACAACTGTTACCAACTTTATTGGGTGCCGCCCCAAACGCAATAATAAAAATATATTGGTTTGCGTTATTCCCGAGTTTATATGAAGTTTATAGATACAGGAATTCTTTTAGTAAGCTCAATTACGAAATAAAATTGTAAAAAATAAAATTGATTTAACCACTCCTTATAAGAAGAACGCTCTAAAGTCAATAATTTTACCTAGACTGTGTACCTACATGTAAATGCATGGTAAGGTAAGTACCTATATAACATTGATAGTAAGTGCGAGTGATGTAATTCCCTGACTGAGCTGCCCTTTTCGCAGTAAAAAGAGTCACTACAACTTCATTGGTTTTTTACTTTTACTAGATGATCATAGTTGGAATTCACTTTTTCGCCAACTATGTCTTGTATGAAAGAGCATTGATTTATTCACGAAGACGATATTGAAGAGGCATTTAATTTTTACGATTGCAGTATCTGTCATGAACGAATAAGTATTCTTTTTTGATTTATGTAAGTTTAATCGATAACGGTACGCATGATGTCAGTATGTACAATGTTTACAATGTCCATTAATTGCTAAGTGGCCATGTTCGCATTTCACACAGAGAGCTGTGTTTATAGAGTAGGTATGTATGAAGTTTCATATTAGCGGCCCCATTTTAGTTAAGTCTGACGTAACACGATCTTGCGGTTACTGGATATCATAGAACGTTGACGAGTCATTCCGTGAAAATTTGCACCGTGACTATGTGGACAAAGCGGACATTTTTTTAAATTATTGTTTCGGATTATAATATTATTCGACGCACTGTATCTTAAAGTTCTAGAAAAAACTTTACTTTACTTTGGAAAATGTTTTCTTTACTAGATATTGCCATTTTTATTAGGCGCTATGACTAAACTGTGTCCATTTAGTGACAAAATGATTTATTTTTTCTGGAAAGATAGGTCTTTTTAAATTTTATTTTATGCACCCTGTGTGAACATAATATGTTATTCTACCGATAAAAAATAATAAACTTACCTTTTGCAACATTAATGTTATTATATTCATATGTTAAAACCATTTGGTGACGTTTTGAATGAAAAGGACTACTTTTTTTCATTTTTAGCTACTTCAAAAGCTTTTCAATAAAACCAAACTTGCATGGGATGTAAGCATGCTAGTGATATCAATATTTAATTAAATTAAAGTACAGTTTATTAATATATTCCATCATAATCGATAACGATGGTGGACAAAAAATTGTGACCGTAACTAAATAGGAAATACTATCGTGACTAAATAGATACTTAGGCAGTGTTCGTAACAATGCCAAAAGGTGATGAAATAAATCTTGAATATTATGCATTATAATGTAGGTACTGCCAAATAATCAGATTGTGTTGTAGGTTGTAGTTAATTAATTCTATACCTACTATAGTTTAAAGCTAATTGTTTTCATTTAGAACGTAAGCAAAGTTAGGCGGGCTAGGGAAATAAAACAATTTATATTTTTAAATTCGATCAACCGTCTTAATTGGTTTCATTCAGTACGTAGTTAGGTAATAATTTGTATCACGTAAAAATAGAATAATCCTTACAAAATAATAACACTTAATAATCAAAATAAATGTGGATATTAGGTAGTACCTACCTATTTCTTATTACAAATAGATAATTAATACCATACCCGGTATTAATTTTAATTAGTTACTATATATCTTTGGCAAGATTAAAAACTTTATAAATCAACATGATAAGCAATTTGAATATATTTTATGATTTTAAAAACCATTTTTCTTGTTTCATCTTTTTCGGTTTCGCTTAATTCTCTTATTTTCTTTTGTCCTTTCTTCACTCTTGCAATTTGTTTTTTTTCTTTGTTCTTCATATTTTTCTGCATTTAATTTTAATTTATCCCTATAGCGTTAAGCACGCTCAGCCGCTGTTAGAACCATCACTGAAAATAAAAAAAAATACAGTAATAATAAGTAATTGTTCGTTTAATACAATAGGATAATATTTATATTTTGTTAGATATTAAAAACATTTAAAAAAAATTACAATTATTAGTACACACATCACATCACATTTGTCAAAACATTTTATTATTTATCAAATTTGAGTAAAGTACATTATGAACTAAGCCTTACGTGTCCATTTAGTCACGAAAATTGTTCCACTAATATGTCACATGACTAAATGGACGTGACGAATCCTGTTTTGTCCTAAAAATTTGCTTAAAAAAAACATTATTTGCACTTAAAATGAACATCACATTGCTTTATTGCATATTCAAATATACTAAGCTTTTAATAATAATACAATACTTATAAAGAAACTTACCAATCTGACGTAAAATTCGTAACTAAACTGGATATCTTATTTATCTTCCTGAAGAAACGTGTTTCATCGTCACGGATTCTACTTAACTGACAGTAGCCTAATGAAATAAAATGGTAGCTTTCGACTGGTAATGGTGCCTGGATGTAAAAATAAAGATGTTTGGGTAGTTTCAAACTTTAGAAGCAGAGTAAGAGCCGTGACTAAAGTGGAATGTCCATGTGTACCTAAAAGTTGGTTGACTATATTCACAAGAATTTGATTCTAAATTAATATAATTATAATATATATTTGGAGTTTAAATTAAAATAGACATTACAAGCTTTAAAAATACACTAAAACAAAGAGCTCAAATTGAAATCTACAGGGCAAATTTCTTTTCTTAAAATTCACATATTACGTGTGACATACTAAAATTATAATTTTTTTTGCTAACTTTTATTTGTAATTAATTAAATCGTATAGTAATTGCTTATTTATATATTTGTTTTTAAAGTTAATCAATTCATCTTTTAGCTAAAATAAAGTCTATAAAATATCGGATTAGTCAATTAGTAGTAGTAATTTCGAAAGTGTTGTGACTGTGGTTTTTGCATTGGTGCAAATTTTTACGGAATGACTCTGACACATCTCTTGTATGTCATTCCACAAATATGTAAGGACCTCTTAAACGTTTGAGTAGCTTCTAAAGTTTAATTTCGTATTTGAAGTCTACCTTGACTGTGTAACAGTGGTTCTTTGTCATTTAAACACCATTATTAGTGTTGAAAAATTGTAGAGCTAATACCAATATACCTAGTATCTAGTAGTAGCATCTAACCATGTAATTCCCGTTGTATCTTAGATTATACCTACCTACCATATTAATTTAGTAATTGTAAATGTACTAAACATTGGGCTACAAAACCTAACAATTGTATATAGTCATCTTTATCCTAGGGCCATTCGCGCTCTTCTCTTTCGCTTAGGCTTTCATACCGGCTAAGTATACCTACTTACGTAGAGGTTATATAAAGGCATGACGAAATTTGTGGTTGTTGAACATATATCTGTAGGTACTGATGTGGTTTGCCATAATAGTTGCATTTTGTAATGGAATTACGCATGTTCTTTATTATACTATACAAAGAATACACAGTATCCTCTTTATTGCCGTTAGTGAGTAACTATCTTTATTCAAATAAATATAATACGTATAAACTGAAGAAAGATTTTTTTTTCATGTCTATCAAATAATTCATGTCTGCTTTCAATCCAACCAGTTTAAAGTCTGTATGACCCGAATTAGACAGCGATAATGTGCGGATACTTGAATTACGACTCTCCATTGTCAGGGTTATCCCTAGCTTATCTTCCATGCCACCTAAGTATGGGTAGAAATGGTAGGTATAGACAAAACTTCTTCAGATACTCGTAGTATGACACTTACCTCAATTGTGAAAGAGTCTGTAGCTGTGAGGCCGTGGGTGTTCCCATGTGCGGTGACAGTAAAGGTATGCGCGCCTAGGTCTTGCTTTTGCGGTACGCCGCTAATTAACCCGTGCCTCGAATCTACGGCAAGCCAAGTCGGAGTGCGCCTTCCGTCTTCGCTGCGAACCTTCGAAGAAAACATACCTTTGATTACACATACTATAAGAGTTGGACTAAGAAAGTATTCTTTTTTGTATAAATTCACAAAAAGAAATTCAAGGTAACAGTTTGCCAAGAATAGCTTTTAACCAGTTCCATGATAACAAAATTACCCATATCATGTTCCTGATCATAATAACAAAATCAAGAAATTAAGAAAATGTCCTAATACTTTAGGTTTAGGCTTTAGTTGGCATCGATACACATATCTGCGAATATTTACTGGCTAACATAACCTTTGGTTTGATAGTTCTATATAAATAGGAATCGGCTTCGGAATCTATTGATCTAGTTAACCAACACTTTCCTCGAGGTATTAATAGGTCACAACAATGACCTCAATGGATCTGTCAGACCCCAATGAGAGCCTCACTTAACCATTTATCAAAAAAGGTTTTTCGGAGCGGTAAATCCGGCATTTATGATCTTTTGAATCATAGCGCAGAGATGAGACGGCGTTTTTATAATTCCATCATTTTTACGCGAAGATCGTGATCGCGTGCACTTGACTGTCAACGGAGGTCGCCTTTACATCGCCACCGACGCAAAATGGTAGACACTTGGTGTTCAGCCAAGCGTACGGTTGAGTGCCATACAGGCGTTTCACAAGGGAGGGTGGCTATGAAACTAGAAAGAGTTATTGTGAACGTGAATTCTTACGTCGATGATGTTTAAAATGTCACATTAGATTTTATTGAAGTCAAGCTAATAGAGAATGAAGAAATACTTTGTTTAAATACATTGAAAATCATTATATTAATTAGGGTAATAGTTAGGAAAGACTGCTATTTGTATTTAAGTAGTGTAACGGAACTACAAATTTATGTATTTTCAGATATTTATCAAAAGGGATTGATGCCATGAATAAATAAAGTTAAAGGTTGTAGAATTATTTAGAATTTTTGAAGCGTTGTTTGCAAATGTTAGCACTTTCAGAAAACCTAGTTATATTCCTAGATCAATGTATGTATATGTATAGTCAAAAATTAAAAGGTAATGCCTGTTTGCAATAAAATCGATATTTTAATAAAATCAATCGTGATGCAACAATAAAGGAACAGACGCGGAAAGACCTGAGGCGGTATAAATAAGTCACACAGTACTTCCTATCTGTGGATGTATTGACATACACATTACCCATACCTAATCAAGTACCTACTTAACGTTGAATCATCGCCGCATAATTAAAAATACATAGATAGTAAATAATACACTTAACTTAATGCAGTGATCAACGTTATTTATTGTATATACATATAGTAAAATCAAAGGTGTTTTATTCAAGATGTTGGTTATAGCGACTTTTGATCATATCCCCGGTTCTGCTCAACTATTTGCAATCAAACATACGGCAGATTTTAAGGCTCACCCAAACCTTCCTAAACCACATTCAAATCCGTTTAGTAGTTATTGCAACTATCGCGAATAAACAGAGAAGTATTCCAAAAAAAAAAACTACTTAACCCAAGTCGTTAAACGTCTCCAATGTAATTAAATATGTTCAGTTGAAAATAAGACAAAAGTACTGAATTTACAATTTTGTTAACATCTTTGAAATTTATATAGGTATGAGTGCGTTAACCTCTACTATGAAGTCAACGCTGATTCATCGGTTACATCTAGATGTACACTAGCATCGCGACAATACCTAGTATTACAACATAAATGAACAAATAACACACTTACATGACAACGATAGTACAAGTAATCTAATTACTTGGTAACGCCAACGCGATGTTATTCGAATACTACAATTCGTTGGCGTGCTACGTTCATTGATGCCGTCCCGTAATCGCCTGTTATGACATTCGTATTCACGGGAAGTGATGGGGAGTTGTATTTTTAGCCACACCCAAACGGCTAATATTATTGCAGCTACCAACAAACCTACGCTATCTAATATACGGTGTAATTGAAATGCACGGTTCAATTGAACATTCTTGTAAAACATTTTCCTGAAAGTTTCTTGTAATATAAATAGTACTCTAATCTAAAAGTAAAATTTTATTCAAAATTCGCTTACCTTATAAGCTAGTACATTTCCCGAAAAAGCTTCCTTTGGGATCTCCATTCGGAATAAATGTCCTACATAGGCCGATGTGTCGGGCACGCCCCATAACCTTCTTAGGCCATTTTTTGCTATTTCAGAATGGTTTGCTGTTAATTCAACCTGAAAAGTTAATTGTTACTTTACGTACGAATACTCATAGAAATATGTGAGTAATGTCGGTTGTATGACGTAATACAATATTAGTATTCTGAAATGAACGTGGAAATCCTGTGCTTTATTGGTAGGATGTGCGCTGACCTGGAATTCTTCGCTGTTGTCGAAAGCGAAGTCGTCATCGTGCCTGGTGAGCGCGAGCGGGCACAGCATGAGCAGCGCGCAGGCGATGTACCGCGCTTGCCCCATCTCGCTGCCTGGTCACTGCTTCGTCGTTGACTGCGAACGCACGCGAGTCTCATAAACACATCTTGATCATCTGTGAACAACATAAATGGATACGATATAAATCATATATCATTAAAATTTCAATTAAAAAAGTATTATTGTAACATTTAAGAAAGTAACAAGTTACATTGCATTATTAGTGGTGTACATAACATTATGAATTTTATGAGAAGGCATTTAATGTCTAATTGTGTAATCGTACTCAACTCTACTAAGTGTTGAATATTCAGTACTGACTCAGTTCTTGTGAGCATTTCTGACTTTCAAACGTTTGAAGTGTGACTACTCGTATAAAATTAATTAGGTATTATGTCTAAGAACAGTCGAAGCTGTAATAACATATAGCCCGCGGCTCCCTCGATTTAGCCTATGTGTTATTTCAGAGTGTAAGACTTCCTATGAATATTTGTGCCAAAATGGAATGATGAATTAAAAAAAAGTACTAAGTCCATCCATAGTAAAGATCCATCCATTCAAACTGTCATATTTATTAGTAGCTAGTAAGAAAAACACGATACATATTAACATCAGGTGAGGTTTGCATTGGTCAGCAATATTATTCTTTAAAGAGAGTTATCATGTCTCTAATTAAGAGATTTCATATTTGGATTTAATATAAAAATAAAAATAAAATTGTTAAATACCGTGTACAAATGACTTGGTAATAAAGAAGAAATAGAAGGGTGGGCAAACGGAAACGAGTCGGGTACTGTTACACAGTTAAAGGCGCGTGTTGGTGCATAATGATTGGACACAAATAGAAATGAGCTTTTGAACGCTCTCCGCCTTCCTTACTTAGCATGCTGTCGCGAAACCACTTCAGGGAATACTTTTATATCTTTTTTTAAACTAATGTAGCCGTACTTACTTTATAACCACTCGAGACAAGGTCTATTACAAGAGCATTGCTTCATTTCCATTACACTTTTAATGTGTTAGAGATACCTAATTGTCCGCCCATTTAAGGTATCAGAGGATCAGTGTGAGTGACCTTCTTAGTTAATAAAATAAATACAAAAGTTCCTTCTTATGTATTTCCATGTTATTCGATGAACGTGGAAGGAAATGGATAGTATTTTAATGATAATAAGGGAAATAAAAGTCTACATGTTTGTAAGCAACAATATACAAGTTTCTTGAACTTGAAATTCTGGACATAACTCAGTAAATTCATTTCATTTTGCAGTAAAATTGAAGTTAAATTGTAAAATTATGCTGTATAAATCATACTTAAAGTTCACTGAATTATGAACATTAAATACGATTTATGAATTGAAGTAAGCATAAAACTATTAATTGACTTACTTTTTTACGCTACTCACTAGTTTTAAAAGTTCGACATTTATGTGTAAATCCAACGGAAAGGAGAAATCGTTGGCAAGTGAGCGGATATAAGGGTTTTATCGAACATTTTTCTACTGAAAGTAGCTACATAGGTGAAAGGAAAATGGATTGGCAATGTAAAAGATTATTTTATGTGGAAGCATGGAATATTATAATATGCCCGTTATAAAAGTGGAAGTTCCGTATTATACGCTTTGCTGACAGATAGATGGAGACCTAATAACTACTACAATACCTACTTAATGTCTAAGAAAATCGAACATATTGTGTGCATCTAATGCTACTAGCTATATATAGCTATTTTAGCTTTAGGAGAGTAAGTATCTACTAAAAGTTCTTAAGAGCGTAAGAGAAAGTAGAGAGCATAGAAACTCGTCAAAGCTTTTCGCAATTTGACACAATTTTCCTTAGAATTTGTTACTCTTAAGATGTTTCCTTAAAACTTCGAGGAAAAATATATAAAGCCGCAAGTTCTTAATTAATTACACTGTATCAAAGCGGAATTAGGTTTACTTCGTTAATTACATCCACAAATATAAAATACTAGCTGTTGTGGCGGGTGCTTATCGATCCTATAGTTTGTCCGAGCGAAACTTAGGGAATATGAGGGTACTTGCGATAACATGGTATGCGGGTATTTCGAGAAAGAGAGATTGGCAGTGCCGCGCGCGCCACCTCTCGACCGCACCAGTCTCGCTTCGACATTCGTATTAATTGGAGGTCTCAGCAGCTCACCGCATCACGAGCATTATTATAGTGCAAGTGCTACAAGCATCCCGACACCTGGACCAGTTGGTGGCCACCAACAAATCACCAAAGGAGCAGCGCGCGGTAAGTGACTTCTCTTTACCCGTGTACCTAAGTGTTGTAGTGTGCCCATATTGTTCCTTAGGGATTGCTACGGATAGACGAGTTGGATCGATACGCACTCCACGTATTCATCGTAATTGTACTCCACCCCGCGAAAAAGGGGGCAATTATCCTACACATTGCCACCCCATTTAATGGTCCCTTCGAACCTAGGATAGGTTATCAGCCACATACCTACTTAGTGCATACAATTTCCCAACCGCGTTTATTAAATTCCGCATTTAATAATAATTTTTATATTGATTAATATAGAAATTTTCTACCCGCATTATAAATTTCGCAGTTAAGCAAAATTTTCATATTATTTTATTTAATATCAAATTAAATTATTTAGTACCTAATCCAATTCTAATTTTAAAATGCCTACTGCTAAACTTCAAAGCAAGCTATTACAGCTAACGGCTAAAAAAGAAGCGATTTTCGAACGAATTAATCGGATATATATATTATGCAAAAATATTTCCAATTATGATTCCCGTTCTAATGAACTATTCCTTTCGCAATCTGAATCCGTTACTGAGCAATACAGCAGATTTGAAGAAATAGTTGATGAAATTAATGAGGTAAAATTTACAATTGATGGTACCCCGCCAGACTATTCCAGCTTGAGCTCTATTGAGGACTTATATTCCACGATCAAATACAAGCGGAATCTCATTAGGTCAAATAATACAACGGCATCTACAGCCGATAAGAAAAAATCTAAGATACACTTGCCGCCAATTCCCATACGTACCTTTGACGGAAAGACAGAGAACTGGCCAATATTTTTTGAGATATTTCGTAGTAATGTGCACCTTAATGCCGATCTCACGGATGCACAGCGCGTACAATACCTAATAAGCAATTTAACGCACGATGCGTTAAAAATAACGGCAGGTATTGTTCCATCGGGGGATACCTATAGGATACTTTGGGATAGTCTTGTAAAAAAGTATCAGGACAATCGCAGTTTAGGGGAGCATTACCTTAATAACATTTTTAATATTAAAGGTTGCACCGGTAATGCTATCAGTTTGAATAACTATATAGAAAAATATTCGGCGTCTGTCGCGGCATTGAAACAATTAGACATACCTGACTTATTAGATTTTATTCTATTATATTGTGGGTTGCGAAAGCTTGATTCGCAAACAATACAGCAATTTGAAAATAGCGTAAGCAAGAAGGAATTCCCTTCCTACCTAGAATTAATCTCATTTATACAGGATTATGTCAAAGTACTTGAAAGGTCGAATAAAAATAATTCACAAGTCGAGCCGCGCGCAAGAGCTAGTGTTAGTAATTCTAAAGCTTTCATCGCGAGTAACGAACCGGTTTCCGAGACGGCTTCAATGTGTCCTTTGTGCAATATAGATAGGCATCCGCTGTTTAATTGTTTACATTTTAAAAACTTAGAATCACCGCAAGCCCGGTTTGACTTTATTAAATCGAAACGTGGTTGTGTGAACTGTCTGAGCCTATCTCATTCCATAACCAAATGTAAATCGCGTAATGTTTGCAAGTATTGTAAAAAGCAACATCATTCGTTATTGCATTTTAATAATACGGATTCCTCGAGCAAGAAGCGGTCCGCGCCCGCGGCGCAGCCGGTTCGAATCCAGGCCGCTGAAAAAGATGACACATTAGACAAGACACAATCGATTGCCTTGACGTCCGGTAGCCATCCACATAATTACACTATACTGCTAGCTACCGCTCAAGTATACGCGCATTGTAATAATCGAGATAAAAATCGAATGACGCTTAGATGTTTGATTGATAACGGATCTCAAAATAATTTGATTACCATGGATTGTTGTAAGCGCTTGAACATTCCGGTTATTAAGTTGTGTAATTCGTCGTTGCAAGGTGTTGGTATGACCACGCGACCCGTACATGGATTTATTCATTTTACAATTGAGTCTCGAATTAGTCCTAACAATAGATATTATATTCATGCGCTGGTAGTTGACTGCATTACGGATAAACTACCCTCTAATTACATTAAAATAAATGATGATTTGTCCTACTTGAATAATTTACCGCTTGCCGATTTAACCTGGAATTTACCGGGTGAAATTGATTTAGTTCTTGGTGTTCAACTATTTCCGTATATTTACTTGGGAGATAGGGTCGATTCGGGTAATCGCGCACCGCCCGCCATATTGACTAGTTTCGGTTACGTACTCATGGGGGACATTCCATGTCAAAATGATACGAAACCTACCTCTTCGTCATTTACCTCGCTTACTGATATTGATTCAAGTTTGCAAAGATTTTTCGAATTGGAAGAAATCCCAACACAACGAATCATCAGTCCAGAAGACTTGGAATGCGAAAATAGTTTTAATTCTTCAGTTTTATTTAGGGACGGTAGATATTTTATCGATTTACCTTTCTCGCGAGACCCTTCTGAGCTAGGCAATTCTCGCGGAGTGGCTCATCGGCGTCTGCTTGCGCTCGAGCGAAAATTTGCTCAAGTACCTACCCTACGCGAAAATTATAATAAGACCATCGCCGATTATATAGCTCAGGGTTACTTGGCGGAGGTACCGGATACTGAAGTAACGGAGGAAGGCTACTACATGCCGCATCACGCCGTTATTAGGCCGGATAAGAACACCATTCGGGTGGTCTTAGACGCTAGTGCGAAAACTCACTCAGGGTTGTCACTCAATGATATTTTGCATGTCGGACCTAATTTACAGGCCGATTTATTTTTATTATTACTTGATTTTCGCACGTTCCCGGTAGCTATGACCGCAGACATTAAACAGATGTTTTTGAGGGTAGGTGTAAATGAGCACCATAGGAAATATTTACGAATTTTATTTCGTTTCAATAAAACCGAACAGGTGCGCACCTTTAGTTTCAAGCATTTACCTTTCGGATTAAAGCCCAGTCCGTATTTAGCTATGCGCACTTTACGTCATTTAGCGGGTGAGCATAGTGACCGCTTCCCTGAGGCTTCTAAATTAATAGAAACTCAGTTTTACATGGATGATTATGTTTATTCAGTTCCCGATATACCTTTGGCAAAGGAATTATCTCGCGAACTAATTGACTTACTTAAAATAGGTTCATTTGATCTAATCAAATGGGCAAGTAATAAGCCCGCTGTATTAGAGACGTTGCCTGAATCTCATCGCTCGCCGGTATGTTTCTCGCCGGTAGACAACAATTCAAATAATTTCAAGATCCTTGGCTTATCCTGGGAACCCGCTGACGATCAATTTTTTCTGACTACCGTCATAATGGAAAATAAATGTACGAAACGTACCATTCTATCGCTGGTAGCCCGCTTGTTTGACGTGCTGGGTCTTGTGGCTCCGGTCGTTTTGTACGCTAAAATCCTCATCAAGGAACTTTGGTTGGCTAAAATAGATTGGGATGAGGAACCTCCGGCACATATCGTCAGTCGCTTCGCCGCATTTACCCGGGATTTTACGGCACTCTCTTCTTTAAAAATACCGCGACATATTGGAGTTTTTAAGGACTCTGTGGTAAATATTGTAGCCTTTTGCGACGCCAGCTTCAGTGGTTATGGTTGTTGTATCTATCTACACATAACTGACCCTGATGGTAATATCACTGTCCGACTCCTATGTGCTAAGTCTAAAGTTTCCCCTGCCAAGATTACGACGCTGGCGCGATTGGAACTTGTCGCAGCTTTGCTTCTATCCAAGCTTGTTGGCGTGGTTAAAGAGAAGCTTTCCGTTCGCGTACCTATTCAGGGTGTTTACGCTTTTTCGGATTCCACCATAGCTCTCTCGTGGATTCACTCATCTCCCCATAGATGGTCTGTTTTCGTAAGCAACCGTATCGCTAGAATTCAGGAAAATTTACCTGCGGCTTGTTTTACCCACGTATCGGGGAAAACGAACCCTAGCGATTGTCTTTCACGCGGAATGCTGCCATCAGATTTGATTGCACATTCGCTCTGGTGGGACGGCCCTACTTGGCTTCATCAGCCGATAAATGAATGGCCCTTAAAATTCATCCCAACTGAGTGGGATACATTACCAGAGTTGAAATCCAAGGCATTTGTGGCCGAAACTTCAAAGACTGAACCGCATGCTCTAGCTGCCATAGCTGATCGCATCAGCTCATGGAATAAGCTATTGCGTACATTCATTTGTATTCTTAAATTTACGAATAGATTAGGTAGTCAGGACTCTATTCAAAATATTCAAACCGCTGAAAAATTTGTTATTCGAATAGTTCAAAGTATCCATTTCTCTAATGAAGTGAACCTGATTAAGGCCAGCGAACTCCCCTCTAAAAAATTACGCAGTCTGTCTGTTTTTCTGGACGATTACGGAATCCTACGAATCGGGGGTAGACTTTCAAAATCTGACCTACCCTACGAAGCTAAACATCCCGCACTACTACCTAAACATGACCGTGTAGTTGATTTAATAATTGATCACTACCATAATACGTACTGTCATACGGGCCCTGGACTATTGATGTCCATTATTAGGCAACGGTTTTGGATATTGGATGGTAGGACCGTTATTCGTTCGCGCTGCCGCAAATGCAACTCTTGCTTTCATTTAAATCCGGTGCACCCGACGCCCAAAATGGCTGATCTGCCTGGATACCGGGTCCGCGATGCGAAGGCCTTTGTGCATACTGGGGTGGATTTAGCTGGTCCTATTGCGTATGTACCTACTCGCCGCAGAGGACAACGCTCGCAGAAGGTCTATATATGTTTATTTATATGCTTGGTCACTAAGGCCATACATATAGAACTCGTTTCGGATCTCACCTCAGAAGCTTTTCTTTCCGCTTTCAAAAGATTTATTGCGCGCCGGGGTCCAGTGTCCGTTATGTACTCGGACAATGGTACAAATTTTATAGGTGCGAAAGCACAGCTAAATGAAATATACTCATTTTTATTAAATTCAGCTGTTCAGTCGGACATTAAGCGGGAACTACTCAAAACTCAAATTAAGTGGACTATGATCCCACCGCGAGCTCCGCACTTCGGAGGTCTGTGGGAGTCCAATATTAAAAGCGTTAAGACTCATTTGTTCCGAGTCATTGATAAGCAGCTTCTCACGTATGAGGAACTTTTGACCGTATTGGTGCAGATAGAATGCCTTTTGAATTCGCGACCGCTTAGTGTTTTGTCATCGGACCCACACCCCGAGGTGCTCACACCGGCACATTTTTTAATGTCCAGTCCGCTTACCTACTTGCCTTCTTCTGAACTGACAGAGGAAGGTATTAATCTAAAAAACCGCAAGAGGCTTCTGGATCAGTTGGTATTGGGTTATTGGAAAAAATGGCGCGTGGAATACTTAAATACGTTACAAACTCGACAGAAGTGGTGTACGCCTGATCGTCCGATAGAGATCGGCATTATTGTCCTCTTGGGTCAAGATAACGTACCACCTTTATCGTGGCCACTCGGCATTATAACCGAAGTTTTCCCGGGTACAGATGGCATAGTTCGAGTCGCGTCTGTCAAAACCGCGTCCGGAATTTATAAACGTCCTGTAACTAAGCTGTATCCGTTGCCAACCCAATAAAATTTATTTAAATTTCCTTAATACTTATTTTTCAACCGCATTTTAATTTAATATTTATTTAAATAATTTCGTGATTAAGCCTCAATCGGTCTCCCTATGGGTATCTGCTTGGGTTATAATAATAATATCCATTTTACGCTATTTACTGTTTCATCTGCTGTAACGGTTCATTAATATTATCAGAGTGTCTTACATTTATGAAACTTAACCGCTTAGATCGGAATTACCTCATTACCTAGCTCCCCCTATTTAGCTATGGACCTTGTCAAGGCGGGGAGCGTGTTGTGGCGGGTGCTTATCGATCCTATAGTTTGTCCGAGCGAAACTTAGGGAATATGAGGGTACTTGCGATAACATGGTATGCGGGTATTTCGAGAAAGAGAGATTGGCAGTGCCGCGCGCGCCACCTCTCGACCGCACCAGTCTCGCTTCGACATTCGTATTAATTGGAGGTCTCAGCAGCTCACCGCATCACGAGCATTATTATAGTGCAAGTGCTACAAGCATCCCGACACCTGGACCAGTTGGTGGCCACCAACAAATCACCAAAGGAGCAGCGCGCGGTAAGTGACTTCTCTTTACCCGTGTACCTAAGTGTTGTAGTGTGCCCATATTGTTCCTTAGGGATTGCTACGGATAGACGAGTTGGATCGATACGCACTCCACGTATTCATCGTAATTGTACTCCACCCCGCGAAAAAGGGGGCAATTATCCTACACATTGCCACCCCATTTAAGGATTATTACATTTCGTTAACAGTAATTTTTGTAATAAAATTTTCTTTGTAACAAAGGAACGTGATTTAAGCTCAGACTAAATTTAGTCTGACGATTTAAGTAAAGGAGTACCTAAATTAATGGTAAACAATTTTGTTTTTTTAATTGATCTCTAGAAGTTAGATATAGGCACTTACTATTAAAAGTTTGTGAGCGTGTTACAAAGGCAGCCAGCTATTCCGGCAGCTTACCCTTGGGTCTGTAAGGGGCCCGACGACTAAGAGGGTTACCACAATGGATCTCTCCCCCAGACAAAATCCCGTCTGCGTTTATGTACTACGTATGTAGAGGTGTGTGTTCAATACCGCGTTATAGACTTAAGCTTAATGTTGTACCAACAAACATGTAAATTAATTTACATTTCCTACAATATACCTGTACTTGGTGTACACCAAGTACAGGCATATTAGAAGCTTTAGTAAAATTAAGTAACTAAAGAGATATAAGATAATATACCTAATATGAATATTTACGTTGTACTGCAAATATTTACTGTTGACGCTGGATTCCCCTGATATTAAAAGTATGAGACCCCCATATTGCCAGTTTGCTCAATTAAATGAGGAAAATTGAAAAGAATGAGAAATTGAAAGGGGGTGGAAACACAACGTTCAAAGAAAATATCCCCGCTGTTTATCCGTGTACCAAAGTTTGTGCTTTGAAGAACAAATCTATGTTGTTATTACGTACTAAGATGGCAAATAAGTTATAATAAACGGGCAACGTTTATAGACGTTAGTAGGGGGTGTCAGTAATGTGTTTAAAGTGTAAGGAAATTACTTGTTTGACTTAATTGTGTGATTGTGACCGTTAGGTAACGTCAGTTGGCGTGCGCGGTGTCCCCGGAGGCAGGTATGGGTGGGTACGAGGAAAGGCTACTACATTCTACATCGCGTATTTAGGTCAGCTGGTAATCAGGCTTGTCATAACGTGAATAATTCACGGTATCAGATTGAATTTACTGCTGAAACGTTCTTTGCGTGTACGATGATATCTTTAGACATTCAACACGGACCGAACAAGCGTCTCATTAGGGTTTACGTTGTTCAAAATATCAGCAAGCAGTCTTTACAAGAATCCTAAGATCAGCCTGTGACCAGTTCCAGTGCAATCAAGTTGAAATGTGAGGCAGTTCAATTCAATTGTGTGTACCGAGTGTAGGTAGGTAGGTATTATAGCTATTTCCATTCCATTCGAATTTTACTGAAATCAGTGCAGTCGTTTTAACGTGACGTAGAAGTAGTAAATATAAACAAGCAAACGCATAAAAACTCATAAACTTTCACGTTTATAATCAAAACAATTTAAATATAACAAAAATTCCAAGTGAAAGTAACAAAAAACGTTTTAAGAGAAACTCTTAGGTATATGTGAGGGGTGGTTTGATGAAATTTTGAAAGTTGAGATCAGCAACATTTTCTGTACTAAACAAGAATGCAGAAAATCAGCCACTGAACAGAATGATCTAAAAGACACGGCAACGGTAAAAAATATTCCTCGTCATCATGGAAGAAACGTATGTGAAACATTCCAAGAGGTTCTGCTATGGTGACAACTAGGTGAGATTTCCATGAACCAGCATGTAAGTAAACCAGACTGACACCAGTGCAGGCACAGCGTCAATCTATTTCGACAGCGGAAGTCACGTGCTGCACTTGCGCGTGTGTGCATCATAACACCATAGTTCTCAGTATTCAGTCGCTATAAATATGTATGTCTCTCGGTGTGTTTATCGCTTTACGTTCATCGGGCTCAAGTCATCGATGAGAGCCCACCCAAGCTCCTATTGTGTGTAATCGCAAAGGGCAAAAAGGGGTATTGTTTCGACACCATGTGGGGTGCAAAAACGTCACAGGTGACCCATAAATAACACAGAATGGAAAAACAGTGATAAGTTCTAGTTGTGATGAAGTATTTTTTTGTGATTTGAGCTTCAAAAGAAACGTTGGAACGAAGTTCGGCCTTCAATCGATAGTTGTCATTTAGCCCGACTACAGCTCAGTGGTTCGTCTAATAAATTGGCGGTTGATGGCGGCAGGGAGGAAGTTGGGGTTGAGCGTTTTCCGAGCCGACTTAATTGAGTTTTAGAAAGAAGCTGTCACTTGTGTCGTTGATTGTTTACGGAATACGAAATACTATTAACTTAAGGGGCTGAGTGAAACATCATATACCTACCAACATACTTACAATACTTAAGTATATGTAGGTAATAGGTATGAGTACCTAATCATTTGATAGAGATGTTTGTGGTGGTGGAACTTGTTAACTATTAAACTGATTCCAGGTTATATTTTCATCCATCATTCTGCGGTTGAGACGATGATTTATTCTATAATATGTAAAGCAGCATGTTATAATCAATGCGCGTGTGAAAATCGCGTGGCACTACTAATACTTAGTGAATAAATAAAATCTCTACATCTAGAAACGAGCGGATGAATTAACCATGGATTTGATGGAGATTTGAATAAAATTGTTATCTAGGTTTTCTTTTTTTAATGTTAGGTTAGGTTAGGTTAGGTTTCTTTTTTTAATGTTAGGTTAGATTATATATGTATTACGATAAACCAATAGACAGTTAGAGAGTTATCGCTAGTTTTATGTCAATATTAAAATGGTACATGTAGGTATTTTCAGTACGTTAGTGCTTTATAGACCGGTCGTAAATTATGGCTGTTGTGCCTGTGCCTTCATTTTATGACAGTCACTGGGATATATTGTTGGCACGGGTACACAGTGTACACACAATACACACATATTATATTTATTTTTATTATACGTGTATGATGTACGTTCGTTGTAAATCATAGAGTTTTCAACTTTTCGCTTTAGATTTTTGGAAGTAAGTATCTCTACAAAGATGTAACATTAAGTAAAATTATTCAAGCCGTGAATTAATTTAAAATAAACACAAGCAACCGGGCGGCGGTTTATATCCGGTGAGGGTATTAAAACAATGGAAGACAATTTCTTAGTTACGAATTGCGAATTTAGTATTAAATATAGATACTGCACCAGCAAAATACACTTGGGTCAAGAACTTGGAAATTTCAATTTCACAAGACTGAATTTATAAGCAAATTATTCATGTTATATCACGAATATAATACAAACTACGGTAGACAGAAGAGCTGAATGTTTAAACATAAATCCACAAAACTTTCTTCCATCTCATACCTTCGTCCCGTCTCTAAGGAACTAACGTTTTACAGCCGAGACATACTCAACGTTTTATGGTTTTAGAAGATTGATAAACGCCCCAAAAAGAAAAAGAGTAAAACTCCTTTAGTATCTACTTTGAATTTGAAGTTCTGAAGTTTTGGTCTGTAGGCATCGTGTACGTAATTATCCGCAGAATAAAAGAAACGAAGACTCCCTGACTACCTACAATATGTGTACGCCTGAAATATTGTAGCATTCTATCTTCATTTCGTCGCTTATACTATCAGAGTATAAGCGACGAGATGAGGATACCGACTTACACCAAGCCATCACTCTCAAGAGAATTACAGATAAGGAGATTAAATTCACTAAATCAGGCGAAATGTAAAACAATTTGCGCGAGGAATGTGAGATATGTGACTATTACCAGTTACTAAGGTCGACTCACTTCCTTCTTTATGTATGAATACATATTTCTGTACCCGAGTGACAACGAAATACTCGCGTATCGTGCTTTTGTTTTGTAGTGACATAATGTCTACATGCATAACTGCGCACACGTCTTCGTCTTCCATTACAAATTTCTTTTACTGTCTCGCTATGAATAAACATAAACTAAAATGAGCAATTATGTAATATTCAGTTGCTTAACGAATAACAGAAAAAGTCAAATTGTTATAGTGAAATTTCTTTTAGCGATCTTGAAGTGGTACCAAAATCCTGAATAACTTGTCGCTTGACTATCTGAAGCATTTGGCTTCAGATTTATAGTGTACAGGGTGTATGGTGGCGATCCACATTTCCACAACAAAAACACCAGCTCTGACGTTTACAGAATTATTTTTACTTTTTATAATTGGGTGCTCCAATTCGCACCAGTTTGATTTTGCTTAAGGAATCAGTTAAGATCAATTTCCACTGAAAGAGCAACGGCCGGCAGTGGCTTTTTGAAGCAAAATACTACAGATCATATTGCTTGTGGTAATTACATTACCCTAATGGTTAGTACAAGTTCTGATGTTATCTCAAAGATGAGTTTTAATTTTTTAAAATTATTACTTCATATATAAGATTTAAATTAAATTTAATTAATTCTATATGCAAAATAAGTGAGTTCTAATTATCTTACGGTCATAAAACAATTAGCAGCCAATTTCATTTTGCATATAGAAAGACGAGTGAAAGAAAAGTGACGAAAGAGTGAAATTTTGTACTCCCGTATGAATTCGAGATAAAGTCTTGTTTTCGCCGTCTTGATGTTGCTTGTGAACAAGTGGATTCAATGGTGTTTTTGTCTAAAATATATTAGGCTTGCAAAAGAACACGTTCTTCCTTCGAGCCGCATCTATATAGTCCATTCTTTAGTAACTCTACCCATGGACAGGGACTTAAAAACACATTCATAAAGGGTACAGAAATATACGGGGTACACTTTTAAAAGGTTACACATTAAATGTGTAACCCTTATAAAAGTGTTTTTGAAACTGTTAACCATTACCACGGACGATTGTGTAACCGTTACAGAACCCTAACCGATATCAAACTGTTAACCGGTTTATAAGGGTGCACCGAAATAGCTACGTTGCCACTTTTACTATTCTATCATTTAGCTAACTTTTTGAAATAATGGCATTTTGTTGTACACCTCGCTTGGCCTCGCCGCGTGTTATTCGATGGATGATGACACGTTATTTTAATATAACTAGCTGTTGCCCGCGGCTCCACCCACGTCGATGTCGGTTATCCGACCAAACATAGCCTATGTCCTTTTAAAGTTCATCAAAATCTGTTCAGTGGTTTAGGCGTGAAAGCGTAACAGACAGACGTACAGACAGAGTTACTTTCGCATTTATAGTATTAGTATGGATATCGACACCTCTGGGTTCAATTGGCGTATAAACCATTTTGGCCAAAATGAGTTATATACACCGTTTAGTTCAGAATTTTTTTCTCTATCGATCTGTATATTTAAAATGTTCAAATTCGCAAAAAAAATGCTTTTACGACCCAAAAAATTTAGATCATCCTACCACAAAAAAGATAAAATGTTAATGTAACAGCCAAATTTTTCTTTTTTAAATTTTTAGTAAGACGTTATGACCAAGATTTTTACCAACCCGGGGCGTAAGATCTGCCTTGATTGTAAATGGATTTTACGCCGTGACGAATAAATGTATTTCTTAAACGTAATTTAAAATTGAGGTCGTAAATCCAAACATTTAAATAACATATGGACGTATAAACCATATCCATTGCAAAAAATAGTATTCAATTTTAGACTTTATTGCTATAGAATTAAAGTATAAAATTAAATGACAATATTTTTACTACACGCTTTCGTTCAGTCTACAATAGGCCATTTAATTTTAGATTTTACAGACATTGCTTTAAAGTCTAAAATTAAATGGTATAAAATAAAGAAATAATTACAGTGTCCGTGTTATGACGGTGGTTTTGCCTTAGCAGAATTAAGGCCCTGGCCCTCGATTCTGCTAAAGTAAAACCACTGCACGAACGGTCATGTGGTTGACAGGTGTGAGGAGTTTGGACATGGACATGGACATGCCCACGGCGGTTTTGGATACGGTAGCCGTAACCCAGAGGGTGAGCACATCCTCAAAACGTGTACGGCCACCGAACTTGCCGTCGTGAACAGGTTCTTCAAAAAGAAAGCCAAACTTCTTGTCACCTACAAGAGCGGAAAGCACACTCGCTACCCAGATGGATTTCCTACTTACTAAGAGGCATAGCATCAGCAGGTTGGCCAACTGCAAGGTTATACCCGGAGAGAGTCTCACTAGCCAACACCGTCTCCTTGTCATGGACCTCCGCGTGAAACCCAAAGACAAACGCGCTGAGCGTGGTCAACGCAGAATGAGGTGGTGGTCAAGCCAAGTCCCAAAGTCTCGTCCCAGCCATCGGTGACAAGTACGCTGATGCTATAGGTAGACAAACCAGTACAGGTTAGCTGGGACAGGATTCAGGCAGCTATCCTTGAGGCGGAGAGGGCGGTGCTCGGTACGTCTAAGGGTGGACGCAAGTATGACAGGGAAACTTGAACGACACAGTCCAAAGAGAAGATCAGGGTGAAGAAAGCCCTCCTTAAAAAAGTGGCAAGCGTCCAAATCTTCCGAAGACCGCGACGCGTACAAAGATGCAAAACGCGCCACCAGGAGAGCGGTAGCCAGGGCCAAACGAGACCACTTGCAACCGCTATATAACAAGTTGGAATCGTCTGAGGGGCAAAAGCTTATCTATAAGTTGGCGCGTTCCAGGGCCAAAATGGTGCAGGCTCTGTCCAAGTGCCGCTGAATTAAAGACAAAGACCCTGAGAACAATCTGTTGTACCAGGAAGTCGAGGTGAAGGAGAGATGGCTGTGTGTAGAGCGACTAAAGATTTAAATAATTGCCTTTTTTAGTTTGATAATCTGATCATGACTGATAATGTGTGCCATAATTATGTTTTATTTAATAAAACTAAGTTAATTTCGTTTTTGGTAGTTTAATTTCGTGTTTAACGACCATAATTCTGTAATAAGACTAATATTAATGTAATTCTGACACATTCTAACAGTATCGAGATTGTTTTTATTAATTATAATTCTATTGATGTGCAAAGTAAATAGTTTTTACAGCAAAAAAATCTACAGCTACGTGCTTTTACATCAGTAAATGTGAACTTAATTTTACCAAATATGGAAATAAGTACAGCTTATATCCATATTTGGTTTTTCATTCAATTTTCATGGGGTGTATATACCATAAATTAGTATTTTCTAAGACGTATATCCATGCTAACTTCTAAACCAAAGGAGATAGATATGATTGAATGATTTAGCCTTCTTCATCCCCAAATTCTAAGAATCTTTCTCCTTGGAATTTTTTATGTAGCTTCTAAAATAAATGAGTTATGATTTTTTTTCTGAAAATAAAATCGTTTTTTTGCTCTCCTGAAAAGTCGTGTTTTGGTTTATACGCCAATTGAACCCAGAGGTGTCGATATGGATATGGAAGTATGGACATGGATAAGTATCCAAGTATCCACCTCTTTTTAAAATAGATAAGTACTAAATGACTGAACTTTGATTCCTGTTTAGGGTAATTTCACGATGCCTAATTTTTTGCTAATTTCGGTGGTATTTTTCAATCATAGGTTTTCCGATGAAAAAATTTAATGGAGTTCTTTTAGAATATCTAGAATACTGATGTGTTTAAAAGAACACTCCATTAAATTTTTTCATCGGAAAACCAATGATTGAAAAATACCACCGAAATTAGCAAAAAAATTAGGCATCGTGAAATTACCCTTTACAATGTGACGTTATTGGGTAACTGCATGAGTTACGACCAAGTACCTACCTACCCCAAATTACAAGTAATTTGGGGTAGGTAGGTACTTGATCGGAAACCTTCGCGTGGTACACAGCACCGTACCTTGGGCAACATTTGATCCTTATGATTGACACTATCAATTGGTGCTATAAAAATACAGGGTGCTGCCTGGGTGAGCCAAGCTAGTTTTAGAAAATCTTTGAATGCAGTTTTATTTCTTTTTGAAAATAAAGGAATGTCTTAATTCTTTAAGTAAAATGAGCCAACTTAAGGATTTATGGTAGTTTCCATCCAGGGCCCGACTTATTTTTCCACCCTGTATATGTTCAAACTAATTGGTATGCATTTTTTTTATCATGTGAAAAGTCCCCATGGATACCCCCCGCCGGAGCCGGTGAAGGAGATCATGTCGGACTTGTCGCTGTCTCTGGGCCGTCGGTTGCCAGAGGTGAGGTAATCGTAAACATAACTATCCCTCGCACCCCGGCCGACCCTGGGACCATTTATCTCTCCAGCTGGCCCTCTCCCGGAGTGGGGCCACGGAGTCCCCACCTCGTCCCCAAGTATAGGGAGGCACGCAATGCGCGCCGCCGCTGTGGCCTGCTTCTGCTAGGGTCACAGGCGGCCTCACCCGTCATACCCAGGCTCATGGGGGACTTAGGTAATTTTGTGACCTCCCACAACCGAGTTGCCTCCGCTCGTCACGGGCCACGCAGTTTGCGTCTCTCCTCCACTCGGCTCTCACGCCCAGGGCCGCGACCAACTCCGGTCTCGGCGTCTCCCATGCCGGACACTCGGTGAGCGTATGTAGCACCAAGTCCTCGCTCGGGTCGCATTGATGGCACTCGGACGTTGGCTCTTTCTCGACGATCCGATGCAGATATCGCCCGGAGTTCACAGAGCCGGGATCTCACGGCCCGAAGTTTTTCAGGCTCGGGATCGTGTCCCCTTTCCCGCGCCGCTTTTCGGAACCGATATAGCACCGAAAGGGTTCTCGCTTCCAGGATCCACGTTGGCGATCCAGCGAGAAGACTCGCTGCTGCAAAGGATATCGCGCGGTACCCTCTGATGGCCCTAGAGGCCATTATCCCCTGCGGTTTACGCAGTAGGTCCATGTGTCTGTAGATTGTAAGATATTAGTATACAGCGAGACATATCTATATCTTGAACGCTCAAAATGTGCTCTATACGCGTTTCTTGGGTGTCTTTTGAGGATAGTACGAATTGCTTCGGCGGCGGACGAGCTCAAATTCACCAATCATAGATATTATTAGTACAAAACAATCCGTGTGCGCCAAAGCTTCGTTTTTCTCGTGACTTAGGTCCAAGGTATATGTCCCCATATATCAACGCTTTCGAGTATTTAGTACGGGAGATGAATTCACACGCGTTACCCTCTCGCCACTATTTTAAGACATCTAGGTATACCTAGTAGGTGCGTAGTAGGCGACGATATACGAAACGAATACATGAATACGAAATTTTGTGAATAAGTGTGCGTAATAACTTCGTATTAATCCATATCCATATCAATACTATTATTATGAATGTGAAAGTAACTCTGTCTATCTGTCTGTTACGCTTTCATGCCTAAACCACTGAACCGATTTTGATGAAATTTGGTACAGGGGTAGTTTAGACCTTAAGAAAGGATAAGGTCCTGCCGAGCGCAGATTATTTTGTAATAGTCTATGTTTGATGAAGCTCTTCCACCGCAGTAGCACCCCGTGCTATCCTCAAAAGTCACCCATAAAATGAGTACCTACTTTGCGTATAGAGCACATTTTCGGCCCAAGATATAATTTCCTGAGCAATATGTATCTAGTAATGTGCCTTGCTATATGATTGATATTTATAGGTATATAGGTATCCTATAATATAGCTACGCGTGTGACGGCGTGAAAGCGGCCATAAAGTTCGGTGTGAGTATTTTTTCTGTGGTGTGAGCCTACATAGAAGAACACGACGTGTTGTTGCCATTCCGTGCAGATACTTAAATCATTACGTTATAACGTTATAAATCTATAACGGTTACACTTATTAACCGTTATTAACAGATATAAACCCTTAACACTTTCAATCGGTTACACTTTCGTTTCGGTTACACTTATAAAAGGTTTTCTTCTAAAACAGTTTCAAAAAACAGTGTTAAAACACTTTATAGTGGTTACTGTTTCAGTCCCTGCCCATGGACCCTACACATACTCACCAGCGAACGTTAACACAACAACTATAAATGATAGTGTGTTTCATAATAAATTATATCATTATGATCGTAATTTTAAAGTTACATGGCTTATTATGAAACAGATAAGAAGTTTATTATAATAAGTAGTAATGAGTAATTATGTTGTATACTAACTGCTTACAGCAAAGAGAATCATCTCGGCTAGGCGTCAGCCCCTTTCGCCTGAATTACGTAAAGATTTTTGTTTCGAAGGCTTTCACGCAAGACGCATTTCTGACTCATGCTCTGATGAATACATAATTATAATACATTGAATGTATCTTATCTAAAATATAAATAAATATAACTTTACCTCTATCCATTTCTGAAACGTACACAAATTACATTCAGATTTAGGACAAGTAACTGTGAAGTACGCGAATGGAGAGATGGGCAGAAGTGGTGATCGATCCCTTAAACACTAGGTATATCTTATCTATTCTGTGCCAAAACACTCGAGGCATCGGTTTTCAATCACTTAGGTTACAAGAAAGAATAAAACCATAAGTAAGCATAATGAATAGCTATTATGATCAGACCTGATAACGATCCGGTTGGCTCTATTCATATATAGAGTGCAATACGCGCAGGTGCAAGCGGTCACTGCCACAGCTGGAGAAGCAAGAAGCCGAGCCAGTTCGACACATTTCGCCAACGTCACAACCACAACTGTGTCGATCAAATGATTTTATATTTCACTGACGAAGATGAACTTCAAAATTCTGTGTCATTAAAGTCGCTGCTGACCGCTGCCACTTTCGATGTCAAAATAGAACTTAAGGATTCTGCTTCGAAAAGTATAAATATAAACCTTACAAAATTTATTTATCTAACCAGATTGTACCTAAGTATAAAGTCGAAAGTTCTATTTGTCATCCCATTCACTTTCAAACTATTGAACGAAATTAAATGAGGTCATTGTTGGGGACGAGCATACAATCGTATTGAAGCCGTGATCGTGAGTTAAGTCAATATTTGGACAGATATCATCAATTTTATAATTTTGAAGTACATATTTTTAATGGTAACTACACACAATAGAGAGCAAATAGGCGAATGATGTCGATATATTTCGAAGAGGAGAAACCACAAAAAGTTTAGAATAATCCTTTTTCATTATTTTGTCATCATTTAATCCTAGTCCTTTGATAATCCACATTCTATGATGAGGGAACATAAGTTTATTCAGGGCAATTTATCAGACTTTTTTTGGAATCAGCCAAAAAAAAAATTATAATAGTGATGTAATAGTGTTCTATAATATCTACCATAATATTCATTTCAATATTACTTCCATAAAAAAATCTTTGTTAGTAAACTCAGCGCGCTTCTATGAGTTAGTTAAGTGGCAAATAACAAGAAGGTCTTAAGTATTATGGCTATCATTGTTCATGAGTGAGTTTCAGCTTTCTAAGATACTGGATGCTTTCACAGTGCCGGTAGACGGTCTTGAGGCTTGAAAGGAAAATGGAACACAGCATACTTCAGCTACTACGAAATAGTAGGAATGCTAATATTTGGCTGTGCGCTTGTAAATTTTAGAAGTTGATAAAATTTTGCTGTAAATTTTTCGAGTTTCGGTCACGAAATTCCAAAGTGCCAAACATTCTCGCTGGTCAGACTACTCTAACCGAAACTCTCTACCTATAACCGAATCTGGTTAATGAAACAACTCCAAAATAATCACATATATGGGGGAAAAGGCTCCCTAACATGCAACACAGCTGAGCTCACACAAGGTATGACCGAATCTAGAGAACGGCTCCATGCAAGACACCCTTCAGCTACTCAAACTAAAATAAGCTGTTTATTGACTTTTGAAAATTATGGTCGTTTCATAGTGATTTACGACGTTGAGGATTGATGAACACTTAAGGCGATAAAATAATTTGACGATATTCACAGAAGCCAGAAAAGTAGTGCCTAGGTAGCCACGAGTTGTATAGTGCAGCAGCGGACAAACGAGGTGGACTGACGAATTGCCCAGAGTGATAGACGAAGTTTATTCATAAGATGAAATTCAAAACGGAATGTCCTACATTGTGAAAATCAAAAGCAAGCCTACGTTTCTCTGTATCATTCAAATAATGTAGGTAATCATTATATATAACAGCCTTTTTCATAAGCTGTTTCTTAACAACATCTTAAATTTGAAAATATATTTTCTATCCTATAGGCTTTCACTAGTACTTTTTTCGTTAGCATATGCCTGTACGACCTGCCCTGAAAGTTTCTGCTTTTATTACAAAACAGCTCTTATTATAAAAAAATAAAAATATGTATTTATTCGAAACTAGCCAATCCGTGCCAGCATACGCATCGTAAAAACATAATAATATGAAGCTGGGCCACGTACCGAAACTTTATAAACTTCAATGAAGTTCAAGTAATTGGTTGACAAAGTTATATCCCAATCGCATTTGTTAATGCGATTGCGATATAACTTTGTCAACCAATTTGGCGTATTGTTATACGTCAATGATAAAATACAATTAAACAAATGTAATTTTGATGTAGATAATAGATTAAGGTGATCACCGAAATTAAACTAGCATCAAGACTCTTTTTGTAACACTGTCGAGTCTGTATATACGTATGGTCAGCACGGCTGCAACAGACTGTGATTTACACGGAAACACAGGTCCGAAAACACCTCTCCCTCCCTTTACGGCCAGACATTTCGTGGAACCGCGATTTATTTGTCTGGCTGTAGATAGATTGTTATCGGCATACATTGAAGCTGTGTTAGCACTGTTAGCAGTGAAATTGATGTATTTATGTAGGTACTTTCGACAAAAGAGATAGTATCCCACCTTTAGGTATGTACATACCTACCTATTTGATTATAGAACAAACAACAGAATGATTGTAGAGATTCAAAGTAATTGAATTCATTTAAAATATGTATTGCGAGGTATGGCATAACGAACCTGTTCGAAATGAAGCCATTTGCTGATTGTTGTTTTTCTGCTGAAAAGTAAGGACAACAGAGTTCCTTTGGGAATATGTTCTTACTTCTAACTAGATGGTATTCTACGCGTCGTTACCTCACTGAGAAGCTGGAAAAGTTGTGGCTATTTTATTGTGGGTTCCGCAAGTGGAATTGGCCAGAAAACTAATTAGGTTTGTTAATTAGTTACGTTGCACATACAGGTATTTGCTCGATCTACGCGGCCAAAATTATTTTAATGCATAATTGGTATCTAAACAAGATAAATAAACAATAAAAATACTTATTTTTTTTAAATAATACTATAATTTACAAAAAACGCCTTAGTGGAGTACCTAGTATAGTAATATAACTTTTTTTAAGTTAATTCATCGCTTTCTGATGAATTTTCTATTATTGGATTGTATTCTGCAGACACAAACAGCCAAAGTTTCAGGCAAAAATGTTTTCGCTTTCCTTTTTTTTATATTTCGCATGCTATTTAGCAGAGTTCTGCTCAGTTCAGATCCTCTGCTAAGTACATACATGTTGTATGTATATACTTAGCAGAGGATCTGAACTGAGCAGAATCGGTTAATTATATCTTGATTGCAATTTGTCCTCGAACATTTTCTTGCTAAATCTTGATGGTAACAGCTGAAGTGTTTATTTCTAGCCACAGCTGCATCTCGGAAAGCTCTCCTATTGACAATAATGCCTTTTCAATTATGACTGTGCCATAGTCGTTATCGTACACGATTCTTCTTGGCTTTTTGTAATGCACTTTAACACGGAAAAAAAACCTTAGTGGTCTTTCTCATAATCTCGTACTGTCCTTGTGTCAAATCAGCATCTATAAACATTTGCAAAGCCTGCATTGGTGTCAAGGAGGACTCCTCTTTACTGGGTCGCGTAAGCAAAAATGCCTTTATCTTTTCGGACAATTGATGCATCTTTGTTACCAGATCTACCCAGTTCCACTTTCGCAGCATGTATAAAAGTCTACTTTTCAAAGTTAGAACGTAGTTCTTCAGTCTTTTGCCTTTTGCTCTGGCTCTTTTTGAGAAGTTTTATCAACAGGTATTCCAAAAGTGCCTTCCAGCCAAGACCGGTTGTATTTTATAAATTTATCTTGAGCTTTGGTTCACCTTTGTTTTATTTCAGATTGCAAATCATGAATTTGGTCGTTATTGTAACCTTCACATGACAAAAGTTTATCTTTTAAATAGTTTAATTTGGCATCTAAAGTAAGGAAATTTTCTTTCTTTATTAGATCAAATAAGTGTTGGCGTGTTACAACTCTTACTCCTGATGCATCTTCTGAACCTAAAACAAACAAATACAATGTAGAAAGTCACTAAAAGATATTTACTATTTTAAACGATATTTAGCTGAATCTCTTCAATACCTCTAAACTGTATTTATCCGGACGTTTCCGGAGATGATTTTCACTGTATTTACAAAGTAAAGGATCAGAGAATAACCTACAATAAAAATTATAGCCGGATCTAACCCGATACATAAACAAAAACACTAGCAAAGATTTTTTTTTGAAATAAGTTATGGTGTGAAAATGGGTTTTTTTATCCACTACAAAAAAAATATAGCTTGTTAATTGATCATAATTTTATTTATGCATTTTATAAGTCTTTTACCTTGTCCATCAGAATCCATCACTTTCAATTCGTTGGAAGAACTTGAGAATTTAGAAACACACTTCGAAAGTTTGATATTTAGAAAAGCGCCAACATGAAATACGCACACTAAGTGAAACGGTCAAATTGCGACTGATGCCACAGAGGCGGGGTGTAAGGTAGCAGGTAGATAAAGCATGGGTATTGTGCCAGGGTTCATATTCTGATCGTGGAACTAGTTTTTATGAATGTTATTGAATTTTTGATAATGGGACTTTTGGCCGCGTAGATCGAGCAAATACCTGTATGTGCGTTGGTACGTAGTATATTTCGATTGTATGTTGCTTATTCAGAGTACTTAAAGAAAATATACTTCTAAATAATATACATCATTCAATAGTACTGTTTATACAGAATAATTGAATTCGGAAATATATTTCACCCATTTGTAATAAAATCTTGTAGGCTCTCCTTTCTACGTTTACTTTTTGTCATTGTTGTCTGCCTTGGCATGACAATGAACTTTATAAAAACGTTGTCAAGTCCTACATCGAAGAAAGTCTTTTATACCTAAGTAGAAGACATGCAACACGTTAGTTCAAATCGGGGAGGCATTTGTGTCCCTTACAAGGTACATTGGCTGTCTAGCTAGACAAAAGACGAGGACGCTCTAAAGTCTGAATCCCAGATGATACACAAAGATTCTCAAGATTATGTGGGATTTCAAGACGTGTATACGATACACCAGTTGCATAAATGTATAATATATGAATATAATTATGTTCTAGGCTAATTTGGCGTATTGTAATTAAATAAAAATTATAAACTTATGTTAGTAATTACAAAACGAAACTTGATAAACAAAGCGGAAAACCACAATTAGTAAACAATAAAAGCACTGATTCGTAATCAATGTTAATACCAGGAAACAAGTTATAGGTACATACTGAAAATTCTTCTTCTGTATTATTATAAATCATTATCCTTATACTTTTATTCACATAAAATAATTGTTCTGCATGTCACTGAATTACTCCCAACTTCTCTATTTTATTTTATTTTTATTGTGCGGCAATACCAGAATCCCCAGATTTTTTTTCAGTAATAATATCATTTCTAGTAAAGTAGTAAAGTTGTGGTATTAATTTGGCCGTATTCAGAGTAATTAATTATATTATAACACTTATATAATAAATTTAACTTTCCTCAATTTGCATTTATTTTGTAGGCAGCTAATTGAGGAAAGTGGCGTGCTATGTATTATGAAATAATGAAGTATTTGGATATAATCAAACTAAGTACAGAGTATTTTTTCATGATTAGTTAGTATATTTTAATTTCAGAACATACTCTACTTCGAAGCAATCAATACTCAAAGTCCCGAATTTTCTTTCTAGACTCTCCTAACTCTCTTATAACAATGCAATATCAAGTATAGGCCAGAATAGATACTGGTATTAGCTCAACTTTCGTACTGATTTCATTAACTGGATCCTATCCTTATATGGCTATCCTGCCATATAAGGCGTGCGTGATGTGCGGTCCGTAATGGACTTCGTGCGATAAAACAGGACTACATAGCTAATTCAATTGTATCGTGTATTGTGTTTAACGTTTGTAACAAAGTTATTTTACTTTCTTTTAATATATCGGTTGGAATCACTTATACTAATAATATACTTATCTTATAGTGTAAGGCCTGAATTATACAGCAGAGGCAAGACTTATAAGGCGAGCTATGTGTAATCCAAATGTACGAAAGTGATCTTTCACAGAAAAAGAATCGTGAAGGCAGGCCTATTGGTCGCTTCTTCTGCCTCGTTATCTGGTGCGACTGGAGCAACGTGCAAAAGGTGCACTAGACACGCAAAAGACGTCTATCGCAACAATGTTAACATTGTGTATGGCGCATCTTTCTGTCGTCGCGTCACCTCGGTATACGCCTTGAATTCGCCTTTCCTGTATAATTCACGCCTATGATTATACATATTCTTACAGAAACGCATTCATATTCAATATCTTTTCTAGAAGGTACCTATATTCTGACTAATGTTTCCCAACGCATTGGGGCTATAAGATAAGGGAGGTATCAAATGGAAATGGAGGACCAATAACTGTTGTTAACAGAAGCTTGAAAATGGCAAAAAAAGATACCAACTACTGTGAAAGAGTTATGGGTTATTGTTTGGGTCGTTAAACACTTTCGTCCGTATTGGTAAACCTACCAGTAAGTATATTTGAAGCTTACACTCGAAACTGCTTTCTGCCGAAGGTTTACTGGCTTATAATGATTGGTTGATGGTACAATCATTAGGATTGTATCGGGTATCGGTCAAACAAAGCTCGTAAGAGTTTATTTAAGCGGTAACGCAGTAATCGGTTCAAATATTTTATCCTCAAGAAATTGTAGAATATGATTTATTTATTACTGAATGAAATATATTTTAATTATTCTCAAAGAAGTTAGTTGCCAATCTTATCTGAAATTTTCATACTGTAGAACTTAAGTCCTGTCCTGCATACCAGTTTCTTAATAGGCGTACCTACGGGGTCACCTGCTAGCTGGGACACCTGTCGATGTGGGAATCAGGTTCTAGCACAGGTTTTTGCTGGTTTGTTGTTGTATAGACAGCATTTGCGGGGTATGACGGGCCCCGTCTCTCCCGTATTAGTGAAGTATGCCAAATGAAAATAGAGGAAAGCTAGTGATTTTCGCTAAGCTGATAATTACGAGTTTCGAGATTGAACCATTTTAGGTAGGTAGATACAATTTCGAGCCTTCACACCTCTTTCCGGTTGGGGTAGGCAAATGTTAGGTAAATGACCTGATAAATATATTTGTTTCAGAATCGCGTAACTATGCAATTACGTTGACTGTAATTATGTCCATTCAGTTAAGTTGTGTTGTGGCTGTGGCCTAAATTAAAATAGAGCGTACATAGTATGTGAATGAGCTTGGTTTTAATTATTACCCACGAGAATACTGTTGCATATGATCAATGCAAACACATCATTTAATTATGGTTTCGATCATAAAAGCTAATTATAGGAAAACAAAACGGAATATCAAATATTTGTATCATTATTGTTTTGAATGCATTTGTGGATATAGAATTCCTTGTCTATAGAGAAAGACTGATTTTATATAATATAACATCACATGGGGAGAAGGTATAAATGCTATTTTTAAAATAACTGCTAACGGATCACGTCAGTTTTTATTCTATGTGATGATCACATCCGTTATATTCAGAAGGCCATTCCACATAATTAAATTTAAATACAATCATATCACGCGTAACACTATTAAGTGAAACTCAAGCAATTTCTGTAGTTCCTGATAGCAGTCAGCTGATTCAACCAAGAGTATATATTAAGCAGAACTAGGGTTTTCGCATTCCAGTTCAGGTACTAATACTGACCTACAGACGTTACCGTCGTCAGTCAAGTCAGTTGAATGTCACGCGTTCACTCATTATGTATACTTAGCCAACTTAGCTAAGCAGACTGCAAATTACAACCTTGAGTAACATTGAAGACGGCAAATGAAAAAAGACCTATAGCATTATATTTTTTATCATAACCACATGTGGGCATTATACCGCGAAACCATTGGGGCGGTACCCCAACAAAATTATTGAATGTAAATTCACAAAATCAAGTTCTTAATTTCCCAAGGTCTATCTCTAATGCTCTAACTCTAACGCTACCTGATGAGGGAGAAGAATATGTATATTATGTATGGTAGTAAAAATCTGAAAATTGTACAACATTTTGAAAAAAGTGAAACGACTCAGACTGAACTTAAACCCGCTACCAGTCCCTTACAGGTGAAATCCGTGGAATGCTCTGACTACTGAGCTACCGAGTAACGTCTTAAGTGCTAATATGTACTAAGTAATTGCTTTAAAATTTCATTAAAAACATTCTTATTCTTAATTTTGCCCTTTAATTGACAGTGGTAAGTATCGGTTTCACTTGAGCTTGACTTCATCCACTTCAAAAGTACTTAGGTAGCTATTTTAATATGTTTTCACATCTACTCTCGTAGATTTAGGGCAAGTAGCATGTACACATTACACAGATGCCAAACATCCTATAGCTCTCATAATTGAAGAATGCACGTTCATATTATCAGATGTGTGCGTGTTTTCTTATTCAAATGAAACTATCTATGCGGTATCCCACTCGGGCACGCACACATAGGTTAATGTTTATAAATATAACATGTTGAGTGACGTGCTTTTGGTATTGGTAAACTGTAAGGAAGTAATAGCATGGTAATAGGCCCTTGCAATAACTATTACAATTACTGTACTAGTCTGTAGGTACTACACTTCACTGTATTCCAATTGAAGTTAACAAACAGGTAGATATATATAAATATGTTAAATAATGAAAGATTGTTACTGCGAAGATACTACTTTCTGTGATGAAGTCATAGGTTATATGTATGAGTTTCCAGATGGTAGAACAATAGAAAATTAATTTGAATAATACTCACTTGTTTAAATTAAAGCCGCAACGGACGGCGTAACAGGAACTTTTTTTTAACCTGAAAAGATAATAAACATCATTATGTAAATGACATCGGAGAAATGAAGAAATTTTATAGCTATGTTGTCTGAATGAATATAATAAATCTTGAGGTTGACAGATTTTAATTTATATCTTGAGGATGTTACCCTCGTTATCGAATACTTGAAACTTGGAAAGGTTCTTGTTAACTTAGGATCAAGGATTTCATAAAAGTTTCAGGCATGGGATATTAAATATTATTATTTGTGTGTATCACGGGAGCTGCAGATTTAGATTGGATGGCGTTAAACAGGATGTACTGATTGCCATTATGTAGCTTGTAGTAAATATCTAGGGAGACGCAGCAACGTCTTTATAGACTTTCTCACAAGTTATAGGCTGGTGGTGATGATCCGTAGGTTCATTTTTAGCACGTAGCTATGAAATCATGTGTTATATCAGCCTATGCGCACGGCTATAAGTAAAATAACTATCGAAAAATACTACGTGATACCTGTAGGTAGGACATTTTCCACGTTTGCATCTATGTATCGTATCGAATTTCAATCGAATAGGTAATACAACTTTTACGTGATAACAGACTCACAAGGTTTCACATTTATCGAATTAGTAGAATGATTCTAACAAGTAATACTCTCTGTAATTTTCAATTGCGTAACGTTACTAGCCGCAGAGACGTTATGAAACCAGTGGTTTTCAGTCGGTTCAATAGGTACCCATGATGAAAACTAAAACCAAAACTTATTCTACACTAAATCCCTTGCTTAAATGCCGAGTAGTAGTTCAGCTATACCGTTTATACTAGGTAGGTAATGTACAAACACAGCCAACGTCCTGTGGGCGTAATTTCAACACTGGCAAGTTTCACACTGTATTTTTACAACAACACACAACAAGTATTGTGTCATGGCTCGGTTTGCTCACTACGAACAAAGCAAAGCTTTGTTTAACACTGCAAATAGCATTTACTAGTTACCAATTCGAGGTTGATACAAGTTTGTTGGACAGTCGACTTCGCAGCGCCACACCACATCCGTCGCTTGCTAACTTTACTCCAGTCTGACTCAATCCTGAATCCTGACCCACTTCGAAAGGATAAAATTGTGGTTAAAATTTATTTCAATCAGGTTTTAAACAAACGATTCAAGTAGGCAGGTATACTTGGGCATAGTTTCATTCTGCCATTAAGTACATGGCAAGTCAGTTGCCTTAAAAGAGTTACATGATAATATCATGAATTCATGATACCTGCTATAAGCTATTGAAGGAAGTTGTGCGTACCTAGTACTTATGTATTAAAAAATAACCATTTTTTTTTCTATGTGAAACGATTTTGTAATTTATTAAAATATTTTATTTAATAACTACAATAATCCTTAATATCGGCACTTATATCACATTCACGAAAATAAAGGTGCAACAAATAAAAAAAAAAGTCATATCTAGTTCGAAGTAGAGAAGAAGCTGCTACTAGGTATACTATAGGTACTAAACGTGAGCAGGTAGGCCCACTTACCTATACAATAGTACTATTACATTTTGTTGCAGCGCCTTACAGATTGTTAAATTATTCAAAACATATATTGTAATCAATGACTATTCCGGACTTCCTAAAAATAGCTTGTAATCTAAATACGCGACGAACATTTACTGTAAGTATATCCCACTAGAAAAAATATAATTATTTTGATTTACCACAGAATAAGTACTTATACTTAGTTTTTTTTTTTCAAAGTGTAACATGTGCTTATTATATCTCTCCAGTTGTGTCAATACTGCCAGAGATAATAGCGATATTATGCACCCAGCAATGTACACTGAAACATTGAAAGTTAACATCTGTTGAAAGTTTGTGTTATTTTCGACCTTAATTTCGAAGAAATAAAGATCACATTTAAAACTGTGTGTTCGTTGTCTTATTATGTTCTTTCATAAAACTAGACTAGGTCAGTTGAAATAGTCCTGTTGAAATATGAAATGCTTTTCATTGCCGCGCCGCCGTCAAAATCTGTGCTTGAAAGTCTTGAAACTTTATTTATGACATAGCTAAACGTTTTATTTCGTTGTAGTGTTACTAGATTTAGCACTAATCATCTCTGTATCTGTTCAGGTCGATGTAGTCTCTTGTATCAACTTTTTTCAACTAAAAACTACTTCAAGTAGTATACTTTTAAACTAACTTTAAAAAATAATTAAACCCATATTTAATTAAATATGTGTTATATGTCACAGCCGTTTAAATTAGCCAGGTAATTGGTCGCCTTCAAATAGGTAATTATAATTACCCTATGATATTATAATTATTATGTAGATATCAATTAAAAGTTTTCAAATCATTTGGCGATATTTCTGCGCGAATATCGCATTAAATAAAGCATTTGACAAACGTTGGATAGATAAGACGTTAGTTAAAATCTTCAGACGAACAGACAGATAAGAATGATTAAAATGTTAATGGCCATCGTAAGTTAACCACGCGACTCATGTGAGTCATGTGTAAATGACTTAAACAAAGCAAAGGTCCGAAAAACAAAAGTTGCTATCCCATAAACGGAATGCGTACAAATGAATAGTTATCGTGTTATCGGGTATCGGGCACATAAGACAGGTAACAAATTATCGGCATGCATGCGAACAGCTCCGTTTTGACCCTCACGGTTATTTTTTTATAGCCACCCAAAGATTTAACATCAGTCAAAAAACTTATATATTGTATTAGTTTATTTAATGTCCTTTTATTTGTTACAATCCACGACTACAGGAATATAAGTATAGGAACATGCGTAAAACCTATAGCTAAATGGCCTAACTAAAAAATCGATGCCATAAAATGCCATAACGGTGTTGCACCACACCATGTTAACAAAGGCAAAAAAGAAAATAGGACCGTAAACTGTATCTTTTTACAGTGGAATCTTTCTCGAGTGCAATAGTACGTATTGGTTTCAAATAAAAAAACAAAACATTTATTGAGAAGTGCTGAGTTGAACAATGCTTCTAGAACACGTGGTCAGGTTAGGTACGATGAAGTTCTTCACTCAATCAGCGTCGATGGTGAGATGACTGTTAGTTGATATGAATGAAAAGAGCATCATGTTATGGCGACATTGGCGGCCCCAGATAAATATTATTTATTAAAGGTAATGAATTTAAATATTATGCTACACATCTACAGTTCACTTATCCATACTAATATTATAAACTCTGTCTGTTACGCTTTCACGCCTAAACCACTGAACGGATTTTGATGAAATTTGGTATGGGGGTAGATTAAACCTCGAGAAAGGGCATAGGCTATGTTTGGTCGCGATAACCGAGATCCAGAGCGGGCAGAGCCGCAGGCAAATGCTAGTAAATCATATGTTCGCTACAATTTCACTAACGTTGATAAAAATCTTAAGTCAAGGTCCAACGATTACGCATGAGCTCATACAAGTGTGACGTGATCCAATATTTGTAAAATCACGCAATCTTATACCCTTTAACTGATGTCTTTATGCCCACTGGCGTAAGTCAAGGACTTCTTTACAAAGGTTGTTTTATTTTACCGCATTACTACGGTGCTGTGGTTGGATATTATTAGTCCAGTTAATTCATTGGTACCTATGAGTGGCGAAGTCACTGGAACGTCAAACGTCATTTTATTGACAGAAGTTGATAGACCGTAGAAATAATTTAGCCAGCTGTAACTTTTAGGTTCCACTTATAGGTTACCTATGTTATCATCACTCTCTAGGGTATACAAATTATGAATTAAGATTATCGCTGTACTGAGAATTTTCTTTACTCTGTCAATAAATTAAAACTAATCTAATCTGTATAGTATATACTGAACAATTTAAACCAGTAATATTTAGTGTAAAAGAGATAGAAGATGCTAAAAAGCAAGTCACTTAATTTTACTTCAATTAAAAAATATTTCATACGCAAAATCAATCTATAATTAATAACAAATCTACTTTCAGCAATAAAAAAAAACAAATCTCAAAGATTATATTGACTGACATGTCTATCAGTTACATAATCTATTTACAAGATAACATTGTTATAATCAGTCATACTTATGACAAAATCAGTCACGCTTAGAACAGAATCAATCAATTAAGCATAAAATTAAGTCCTCTTAAAATAACTACAAGGCACAGTATTATCAAACAGCAGATAAAAATACTAAGATGAAATAAATAAAATCGGCCAAGTGCGAGTCGGACTCGCCCATGAAGGGTTCCGTAGTGGCAAAGGCGAAAATTGTGGTTTATGACATATTAAAAAAAAACTACTGACTGGATCTCGTTCGAACCAATTTTTAGTGGCAATTTGCATGGCAATTTACATCATATATTTTTTTTAGATTTATCATTCATTTATTTTAGAAGTTAGAGGGGGGGGGGGGGGGGACACATTTTTCCACTTCGGAAGTGTCTCTCGCGCAAACTATTCAGTTTAGAAAAAAAATATGTAAGAAACCTCAATAGCATTTTTAAAGACCTATCTATAGATACCCCACACGTATGGGTTTGATGAAAAAAAAAAAATTTAGTTTCAGTTCTAAGTATGGGGACCCCCAAAATTTAATGCTTTTTTTTTATTTTTGTGTGAAATTCTTAATGCGGTCCACAGAATACATCTTCTTACCAAGTTTCAACAGCATAGGCCTTACAGTTTCGGAGAAAAGTGGCTGTGACATACGGACGGACAGACAGACAGACAGACAGACAGACGGACGGACAGACATGACGAATCTATAAGGGTTCCGTTTTTTGCCATTTGGCTACGGAACCCTAAAAATCACACACATTTCTAATACAGAAGAATGTACCTAATCGGAAATTGGAAAATATATCTACAAAACATGCCCACAGAACTTTAGACTTTTTACTTGTTTAAATACCTTCAGGAGGTGGTTTTTTACTACGTGATAGATAAGACTTCAAAAAAATATAAGAGCATTAATCATTCTGACACAATTTTCACCTAAAATACCAAGGGACATAACGCCCATGATATTCTCAATTTTCTAAGGAAGCCATCTTGACTTTCACAATGGTACCTACCTATATCATGTTTTAGATTTTTGAGTGGACACGATTTCCGTAGATACAACAGGTGTTTAAGTAATATATAATTTTGAATAGCCATATTCCGCATAAAGACGTGCAAATATAAGTAGGTACTTAATTTATAAAAATTTAATTGACCAGTTACACAATTATTTTAATTTTATATCAATGAGGTCAAGAACCAAAGTCACGGTTAATGCAATGTCATAATGAACAAAGTAACAATTATTTATACAGAGACAATGTCAATAAGCAAATCAATATACATACAATACAATGGCACAGAGAATAAGATTAAAATTCAGGTATCTACTTATATAATATTTGTTTAACAGGGATTATATACTTTTTGAATTAAAATATTTTTTAATTTTGTGTTTAAATTCGTATAAATTATATACAGTGCAGTATATTTCAGTTGGCAGTTTGTTGAAAATTCTTATGTAGGTACAGTAAAAACAACGAAGGACCTAGTGCACTGCCCTGAGGAACTCGCATATTCTACGTGTTCATGGTCAGAAATATAAGTAATTTCTTTTTCAACACACTTGCTTATAAACAGGCTTTTATTTCACCGCAATTGAGCACGGAATGACACCTATACTGTGATTTTTTCATTGCTATTATTCACAAAAGTGAGTTATAGACTTCTTTTTTTTAATTTCATTAATTAAGTTGCTTTGTTCTTAAAAAGGTTTTGATACAGAAAAGATCGTGTCCAATATTACGAACGAATTAATATACCTATTGCTTACTCATTTCATGCAACTTCGTATTTTAAAAGATAATTTCAACTGTTACGTGTTTAATAAACAAAACTTTCACTAAAATGTATTTTTTTTTCTCTGTGAGTATTTACAGAGAAAAAAAAAATCATAATTTAAATAAATAAGTAGATGACAAGGCAGCATGGTGATAGCACCTTAGCCTGTTCCGAACAAATAAAAGAAATGTTAGATGCGCGCGCATATTTATGACAAGACAAGTATGACAACAAATAGATTTTTACTATTGTGTTTTGATAGTGTTATGTAGTATTTTTAGTATTATTTTATTCGCAAGTGTGTTGAAAATAATCGTATGCCACTCGCGTGTATGGTGATTACCGTCCTCGGCTCTCTTAAGACCCTCGCCTTACGGCTCGGGTCTCAATGTCACCTCAGCGGTAATCACCAACTTTACACGCTTGTACCATAATGTACTATTCTATTGAATTCAAATATTTTGCTGACGCTTCTTTTTTCTGTTACTCAGTTTTTGCAAACTCAGTTTAATTAACCTGAGGTTTAAGAATTCTTCGCCTTTAATTAAATGTTCGTCTCGATAACCTTCCTCTCTCCTCTCTTGCAATTTAAGCTTAAAGCAAATGACCGCTTAGGGGCCATTTTAGCATCGGCTATAAGCTAGACGGCTAAGGCAGTACGGATTAAATACGTAGTATGTAGTTAGAATTATTTTTTTATTATGTACATTTTAATACTTCGCCTGATGCCCAAAGGGAAAACAGGTCGGTGATAAAAAGAACACCCACATTTTGCCCACTTTTTCTGCTCAACTCATAATATAGAGTCTATTGTCGTTAATTATTTATTTTTATCTTTGAGCAGTTCCTGATACGCTGCAGCACCGCATATTTGAATGAATTGTGACAATACTTAATTTAATTAGACTTATTGGTCTGACTATGTTGACTGAATGTACTAGCTATTTATACTATGGTACTAGGCACTGTTGAATGACTATCATTTTAACTATAAACATTAAAATTTATCTATGAGCATTTAAAAATAATCGTTGCGATTTCGAAATTTAATGACACCAACAGATATTGTACGAATCTTACAATAAAATATAGAGCAGGGAAAATGTCCTCATATTTGTAACAATAACAATTTATCCAATGAACCGAAAATCTTTACAGCTGTTTAATTGGCTCGTAAATCGATAGCAGCTGTTACCGAAATGAATATAAGGGCCAATTTAAAAGAAATTGGTAATAGGGGTGTTGCGGGTATGTATTGGTCGTTAAAACCCAATCCATTGGCAATGTTAGTTAGTACTTCGTACTAATTAGGGTATGGCTCTATTAGAATCTAACTAAACGTCCATCGTATCGTAATGATATACGTTGCCCAGGAATTTCTCTCTATGGAATCAATTTCAGTGTTCATTTCATTATTAATAGCAATACAGATAGATGCCTATAATAGACAGCGCACAGCGTATTATAAAAATGATACAGTTATTGGAAAGTAATAAGTATTGGTATTTATGGACTATGAACTGCTCATTAGCAAGCCCATTGGTTTGATATAGGTGCTAATAGTGCCAATAGGAGAGAAATATGTGGACCAAGAAATGAGATTACTAGAGCACAGGTAATAGATGGCCTAAATTAATAAAGTAACAGATAGATATGATGCGACAATATTGATACTGTGCAGCGTCGCGCCGCAATGGCGTGTAGGACGGGCAGTGATGTCATCTGGGCCGGCGCGGTCAATTGTCAGCGTGAAATGAACATGCTTGCGCAACCTTACGGGCCCGCTTTTCCCAAACGAAAAGTATTCAATGTAAAAGATAATCAAAGTCACACCGAACAAATACAACATTTCTATAGACAGACCGGTAAGTTTTGACCGAACACTGTGTATCGCCTATGCGATAAAACGAAAATAAGTAGTCAAGAATGAGCGCGGTAAATACTGACACATTACGGTACAGTATACGCCCACATTATTATAAGAATCACTTCGAAGAAGCAAAAAATATAACAGATTCGTCATTTCGTATTCTAAACTGGATTCCTAGCTTAAGTAAAAGGGAAATTGGTATCAAAGATCTGTTACATATTAATACTGTGGATCAGTATAATTACATTATTATTGGATATTGCGAAACTTCATAGATACAAGTTTGATATATGAGATTCTCGTCAATGTCATAGTCGCGTACTAGCTGACTGTTGTAGTAACAAGAGCTCAGCGCAAAATTGCGTGTGCTGATTTTCGACTTGATTGACAGAATGGGAATGACTTCAAGGGAAATAGCGCGGCATGGAGTAAATTTGAGACAAAGACTCGTTTAGCTCTTCCTTCCACTGCAAACACTGACATTGACTTGTTGATACTTGAGATTTCACACAATATTGAGTTTCACTTTCAAATATAACGAGTGTAGGCCGACTTCATACAAAAGACATGCTCTAAATATTGCGCTGAAAAGTCAAATCAAATGTTACGATAATTGTCAGCCGATAGGTATAATGATTAATTTTTTTAAAGTATTCGTTTTATTTTGCGTAGTTTCGCTAACTATGCAAGAATCAAAGATATTATATAAAAAGAAGTAGATATGTTATTGCGCGAAAATCGTTAAGATCCGAAAACGAGTCAATTGGAACGTTTGTCTCTAGTACCGCGTGCCGAGCGGCGCCGCCGCCGGTCGGACGTTGAGCGGAAGCATCAATGACTTTAAAAAATAACAAAAATGCCATCGTATGTTTATAGACACTGCACGAACTATTACTCTAAAGTTAATACACCAAAAGTGTAGATGAATTAAACATGTTTGTGTGTGAGTTCGGCTCATTTTTCTACGTTGATTTGTAAGCATATGACATGTCTATGTTATGAAATGTCATTGGCAAGAATAGTGTTTTATTTTAACTCTATCTTGTCAAGCACAGGCGGGGTTTTACGCATCGATGGTTCTTGGTCAAATTAATCGGTGTGACTGAACTGTCATGCACTCGGAGCGGCTCGCGATTCGTCATATACAATGCGCTAAGGCACTAAAGCGTACTTTACTGGTACTTTGACCTTATTCGGTTGCACGCTTTGTTAAAACACAAAGTAGATTCGATATGGATAATCATTCTAAATTCGATTGATCTTTGATCTCGCGGGTTTTGTAACTCAATGGGTCAAAAGTTTACTCCTATTTATTAGATATCATTTGTTCCATAGATCCATTCTAAGGTTTATGGACGCTCACCACTCCACACCACACTTCGGGATTCAAGCTAATATTACCAACAAGCCGCTACACCTGCTGATTGGCGAAGACGACGCTTTGGTGCAGTCTTTCCACCCGAGGTTAGTCGGTCAGACTGTAGTCTCTCCCAAAAAGCCAAGATATATTGGAGACCGAAGTATAAGGCTAAGGCATCGCTTACTTGCCGTACTTATGTGTAATACAAAGCTGATAAATATTATGTAATTATGTATGCAGACAGCAGCACAGAATAGAATGATATTTATTTATCTATTCATGTGAGAGCAGAGCAGTATATTATAAATATGAGAAATATTTATTGTTACTACAAGCGCTAGTCTATCCGAAGCGTGTTATACTTAATTACTCATAGTAAAATACTTCCTGAATCGTAGGGCTTCCTGCCTTATTTGGTGCTCATATCTATTCCAATAATACCTACACAGTTCATGAGTTATGAGATCCATTTTTATTTAGGTTATGACTAGACGTTAGCTCCAGGTTTATTTACTTCGAGCTAGGCGTACATCCATCTAGTTCTAATAATATTAGCTCAACCTGCTTTACAGTCTAAGAATACAACTTCGAGCGTATACTTCGGGACACATACCTTGGACCTATGTTGTGAGACAAACGTGGCCGTGTTGCCCGCGGATTATTTTGTAGTACTTAATCTATGATTGGTGAATTTGAATTTGTCCACCGCCGTAGCACCCCGTGCTATCTTCAAAAGACATCTAGAAACGTATACTGCACGAATAGGGCACATTTTAGGTTCAAGATATATGTCCCGAGCTATACCTACTTTACTATGGTTTTGAGCAGATGGAGTGCTGATTACGTGATATGATAAGAGAGTGCGAGTCATCTCTTGTTCCCCGAACCAACTCTTTGGCCCTCTCATAAAACATTGCATTACGTGTCACTCCAGATCAAGGACAGTTGATGAACGCGTTGTTGCAAATCCTGATAAGTACCTACCTATATTATACATTTTCGTTCCCACTCTAAAGGTATGATTCCGAAGTCGCAGACGATCGAGTCGAGATTCTGCAGACGCATGCAACAGATATGCGTACCCAATACTTGTTAAACTCCGATACTTACGGATAAGGGGGACAATTGAGAAACCGCAATGAATTACGCATATCTGCTGCGTGCGTCTGCAGTTGTCGCATGCGGTCACCTTCTGAATCATACCTTTAGTACTAGTAATTAGATACATTAATTCTATTAGCTGATCAGAGGTTAAAAAGTTATTCTTATTTTACCGCTTGAGTATGGTGTATTGGTTTTAGCATCTTACACCACTGTGTACATAAATAACATTTTAAGTTGGCAATTTAAAATTGTGACCATGAGTTTTTATTGACGTGTTTTTACTAATTTCTGACTTGTAAGTATAAAAATGACTACGTAACCTAACTACCTAGACACGTTTTTTCTACGCGCATAGAATTGCAGCTGCCTTTGACTAAAATAAATCTCCTAAGTCACTAACAAGATTACATCGTCTTCATAAATAACGAACATTTTTATCTAATATATAAAATTCTCGTGTCACAAATGTGCGTAATCGAACTCCTCCGAAACGGCTTGACCGATTTTGATGAATTTTTTTGTGCTTATCCGGTATCTATGAGAATCGGCCAACATCTATTTTTCATCCCTCTAAATGTTAAGGGTGGTCCACCCCTTAATTTTATTTTTTTATTTTTCAGACAAATTTTTTTGTTTTTATTTTTTTATGATACATCATACAAAAATACATGCAACCCTAAATTTTCACCCCTCTACGATCAACCCTTATTTTTTATTTGGTAATTAAAAAGTTTTATTTTTTTTGCAAGTCTAATATATAAAATTCTTCTGTCACGGGGTGCGTAATCGAACTCCTCCGAAACGGCTTGACCGATTTTGATGAAATTTTTTGTGCTTATCCGGTATCTATGAGAATCGGCCAACATCTATTTTTCATCCCCCTAAGTGATAAGGGTGCAGCGAGAACGGGATTTGAATACCACGCGGGCCGAAAATATGGCGGTACGAAGTTCGCCGGGGCAGCTAGTATTCTATATAATTGTCTGACACGGCAACGGTCGATTAACCCTCATTACGAAAGTGCATAGCGAATGCTACACTACACTATCGCTATCTATTGCTATGTTGTATAGGATAATGGTGCTGAGTTCACTGGAGTTAATAGGATTAGTCCTGTAAGTTAATATAAATACAAATTAATTACTTTACATGTTGATTAATTGATGTTCTCATTTATTTTTACACAGATACCTGTTCTTCTGAAAAGAAGGTCTTGTATAAAGTCGTGGGTGGTAGCAATACTTTTCAAGAATCGACCTGACAAGATTTTCCTTCTAACTTTAGCGAGAACGACAAGTTAATCGCAGAAGATATGCTCAATTCGTACATGTTATTGTACTTTAGTACTAACGTATAATATATACTGTTGTTGTTGAGACTGCCATACTGTTATGAAAGTTAATCTTACGTTTAAAATAAATAGGCAGGTACCACTGATTGCCAAGTTCTGGAAATTTTGCTGTATAGTACTTAAGCTAAAGTGTTTCCATAAATGACTGAGTTCGAAAACTACAGTTTGAGAGAATGAAACTATTTTATAGGCCATTATTAACTTAGCTGATATCAGTTACTTAAATGCTACCTAAGAGCTTTTAGATAATCTAGAACGTTAGCAAAACCTGTGTGTATATAATCTTACTCGTATTTCTTGAAATACGATTCACCTTCGCAAAGTGCTCAAATAGTTACTAAACTACCTTTGATCTAAAACTTCCTGTTAATTTAAAATATGTAGGCATATTAACTATAGGATTACATGACACAAAATTTGTGTATTAATTTTTAAATATTTTTCAGCATCAATGTAAGACTATTAACATTTTTGGCAAAAAAAAAAATCAGTTTAAAGCATTTGGGCAATATATTTTGCGGTCTATGAATGTTGTGTTCGTATATGGCAACTATTTTAGCATGATCTGATAAATTACTTTATGGCGGTGCCTATAAATTGAACAATTAGTGAGACGACAAGATGCGAAATAGCTCTACCAATTAAACACTTAAATTCATTTGTTACAATGGCTACTTCAAAGTTTTTTGTTACGAAGCTTTCTCTTTTCAGTTACAAAATCAATAAATTTCAATAAATCTATTACAGCTATTAACGCCTCTCTATTTGATAATAGTAACGAGTTCTCTGTAAGTATCATGTCGAGAGGTGACTGACTCAACGCCCCTGCATACACGTGGGGGAACAACTCTTGATTTCAATCTTTGAGTACACTCCACATTGGAATTTCTTCAATCACAAACCAAAACATTTTGTTCTAACTAAAAATGGTTGAATTTGAAAATTGAGAATTGTCAAGGGACATGAGCGAAAAATCGCAACAGGTTTAGTGGAAGTTAGGTTCGAATTTGCATCCAATTTATTTATAAGCCCAATGAACCTCGGAAGTAACAACTTGTATAAATCTTGAACGCACAATCAAGTGAAGTAAGACAGTTTAAATCCCTGTAGGAACAAGTTGTCTAGCACTAAGCCGATAATTCCAGGAGCCTAATTAGCATGTCCCCACACGACATCGGGAGTTGCTTTATGCTCTTACTAAATTTCTCTGAGGTTAATATGCAGACTGTGTAGGTACTAAACAAGCTTATTCATTAATAAAAATGTGTGTAGGTACTATGCAGTGACTTTAATACGAGTAGTCACTGCATAGTACACACATTTTTGAAATTATAATTTTGTTAAGTACTGGGGTGTATCTGTGAAGACTTTTGGATTTACTTTACCGGTAGCGAATGGGACTACCGTGCATGATGTCCCAGATTTGATTTTGGGATTTTAATATGTTTTTTATATGTGTTTTCTGATAGAAAATTTTCAGTAGCAGCACGAATTCTAGGAAAATGATTTCACAATATCCTGGGTAGATCTTCGGGATTTACGAGCACATAGTGGATGCTGACGTACCTATTCGTTATGAGTGAAATATAATCTGTATAAAAACAGTCTCACAGATGAATATTGGGTTACTGACCTTATTCCGGTTATCTAGTGTTGATATTTTTATAGATTCTCTTGTGTCTGGTAACTTTGGCTCTAGGACACCTCTTTGATAAAGTAAGGATATTTCAAGGTCAACTTCTCAACTCACGAATTACGGAATACAGCGTGTGAATTATAGATGTTTTATACCAGGAAAATGTATTTCCCACCTGTGTTGATGTAAACACGATAGTATCCCTACACCCGTTTAAATCATTATCGATAAACAGATTCCAAGCGCAAAGAAATCGTGGAATCCTTTGTATCGTGTTAAAACCATGAATACACAAACAAGGCCACCTACTCCGAAGATAGAATATGCAGGTCACAATCGATATCGAAATGTGAAGCATTTCCTTGATCTCTGGATGCTATCAATTTCATGCTTCAAAAGATTCAGTTGCCGTGACGTTTACAGAAAAACACACTTGAGCCAGTTTAGGGGCAAGGTAAAAAATACTTTGCAACTGTCGAATGGTTAGAGAAATCGAATGATCAACAAAGTAAAAAATATAGCAGTGCCATGACATCGGAGAAATGTTGACTGTTAAGGTGATTACATACGCGAATGACTTTGACCATACAAATGCTCAAGGTCATTCGCTCGTTTTTCAGCCGTAAAAATCAGTAAAACTAAGTTTAATAGATAATTTTATAGGGGACGATTACAAACTAAGAAGGTCACGTCATGCTAATACACTCATTTAACATATATCTGAAATTTTAGATTATTTGGATACATATTGTAGAAAATATTTGGTTTCAAAAGAAAGAGTAGAGTGATGTTCAGAGCCTCTTTTCAACTATTTCTTTCTTATTTATTGAATTTATGAAAAGGTGAAGTTACTCTGTATATCCTGTAGTATGCAGGGATGTAAATTCCAGATCTTTAGGTTTTATAGTTAAAAAGAAAAACGGTTTCGAAAATACCGATTTTTCGATGCTAATCTGATTCGGGGCCTTAAGAAACTACATCATATGTACCTTTAATTATTTATTTTTGACTAGAGCTCTCTTTTCGACGTGTGTCTATAATTCCACAAGCCTCCCCTTTCTGTAGGGGAGTATTTGTTGAAATTGGATAACACGCTTTGTTGCTTTACGACAAAGGATGACAAATCAAAATCGATTTTAGGATTTCGTGTCCTTTAATGCGTTTCTGCGAGCACTTTGAGATCTCTAGATATATTTTTGTGTGTGTACTGATAGGTAGGTTTATTTTCCAGCCATTCGTGTTAAGTGTCATTCATAAACTTACAGTAATTACGTAATCACTGCCTAGTTTTTGTTTTGTTTGTAAAGAACAGTAAATACTGGAAGAGATATTTTTTTCAAAAAGAGGTAATAAACTAAAAGCAATCAATCTGTCAGTTCAGTAGTTTCAATCAAATACAAATAATAGCCGTCACATAAAACTGTTAGTCAATAGAACTAAGAGTCAATTCCGTTATTACGAGTATATGTATAATTAAGTATTTTAATAAGTACCTACTTCACTACAATAGAAGAAAAACAATAATTATACAATATGGATACGACATATAGGCAATAATTGAAACCATATACTTGGTACCCCCTAAGCTTCAAGCAGGAAAAGTTTGAACAAAATTGGTCCAGTATTAAGGGCAGAAACTAGAGTTTTAATTTTATACAATTTGAACAACTTTGAGCACTCTGTAGAATCGCATGTTGCCGCTTAGCTGTTCAAGTAAGTTACCTACTATGCCTATTGTTGTGTGTGTGTGTGAAGTTGTTGTGTGTGTGTGTGAAGGTGTGTGCGTATTTATTAATGACTTATGACACAGTCAATGACTTTAAAGCAATGGATGAAACTATTTAATGACTTATACAAGTGGTTGCATTATCTACATTTATTTTAATAATTATTTTGTTAGAAAATTTCGGATTTTATAAATCAGGGAATTTAAGTTTAAATTTAATTTGGTTCTTTTCCTACGGACCAGGATGCTTCGCGGTTTCAGTATTTGCACATATGTCGTATCCATATCGTATACTTTGGGTTAAAAATTTCAAGTTTAAGTGTTTCAGTCAAGGTTTCTGATTATTTACAAGCACGACACATCGCTATCGATTATGGGCGCCGAAATAAGTAAATTCGTGTATTCTGAAATCTTGCGAGAAATCGTTTTTTCGAATCGATTTTCTTTTTATATTGTAAGCTAAAGTTGTGTTCGAATTCTTTCGCCCGACTCCAAGCTGTCTAGGAAATTAATAACAGAAAATCAACTTATCTCCAATGCAGTACCTAACTCTTGCACAACAGTCCCACTTATGTCCGCTGCACTACCAAAACAATTAATTATAATTTATCAGTACTTTAAAGAATATAAACAATCAACAAACATGTAGAATATTAATGCAAATCTTACAAAATTCAAAGAAAATTGTAACATTAAACAACGCATTAAGGCGACTGGGTGAAAACGTTCATCACGAAATTGTTACGGGGCTGTAAATTTAAAAGAGGGCTGGGTGTGGTGCTTTCCTAACATCTCAATGTAATTGGAGTGGATGGAGTACAGTGCACTTCAGTAAATACGAAGCGACTGCACGTACAAATTTGTTTCGTAAACCTGTTATAAATAATTCAATGAAGACAATTTAAATCAGCTTTTCTCCCATCAATTTATTTTATAGGAGCGGATATTTCAGTATCGTAAGCTCGAAATAACGGAGGAAGTAAATTTTATGTCTGCTGTTATGTAGGTACATGTTTAGGACGACTAACAGGTAGAAAGCTATATAAGAGCAGGTAGAACATAACCATTCGCATTATATCGGCTAAGTAGTAGAGTACCTAGTCGTATGCGGCGTTTGATACGATTAGAGCGTGCGAACGCCTCCTGGGGGGGAAGAGGAGGATCGGTAAGATATGGCAGTCACCTACAATAAAGAGCGTTTATAGACTTCAATAACCTTAGCTATCAAACTGGTCGCGTATTTTTTTGGCACCTTAGTGGTAGGGCAGCATAAAAAGGGTCATCATCAGCGAAGTGATTATGTTATCATACTTTATAGATGCCTTTAATATTAGAATGGAATTAAAGGACGGTCTCCGGGCTCCGAAATACAAGCTTTGGATGGATGAAGAGAGATAAAATAACATTCTTCTCTCTAATACAGAAATCTTTGAGTTGATGGAAATGAATTCGTTATCTAATTATGTATGTAGTAGGTACTTAAGTCACACTTAAATACTAAAAATGACAATTGATATTTCGTAGAAACGAACCAATTTCTTTAAATCGAAATGAATGAAACTGTCAAATTTTAGAACGACTAACTTTTTTATGAGAGTAGTTAACAAGAATCATGACTGAGACGCGGTGACTGCGCCAGTAGTGCGTGACGGAGTTGCGTGCCTAGGCCGTTGTCATGACAACTTACAGTTTCTAGCTCCTAAGAATTCTGCACTGGCCGGAGCCGGATGGATTTCGACTTAAGAGAGCAGTAAACTAGAAACGTAACTGCTTAGAAAATACTATCCCTACTAATATTATAAATGCGAAAGTAACTCTGTCTGTCTGTCTGTCTGTCTCACTTTTACGACTAAACCGCTGAACCGATTTTGATGAAATTTGGTATAGAGGTAGATTAGACCTTGGGAAAGGACATAGGCTATGTTTGGTCGCGATAACCGACATCCACGCGGGCGGAGCCGCGGGCAAAAGCTAGTAAATAATATAGGTTGAAGTGTAAATGTCACACAATAATAAATAAATTGACGTTTTGGGAGACTTAAGAGTAAAAACAGATTATGTTAAATCAGCAATGTTAATTAAGGATGGATTTCACCAATTATAAGCATCGAGATCAAGTCGATCAATCGAATAATAATAGTCCGGGAAACTAGATCTGCCCGGGAATTACATATTTGGTTTATTTTGACTTTTATGGAAGCGATTGCCGTCCGACCTCCCTACTGTGTCCCTACTTCGTGAAAGAAAGCCTGCACTATAGCCTCGTCCGTCAGTCAGCAGGAGTACCAGTTGGCTTAGGTATTGGTGGGGTCCCATACACCAACAGGCTCACACAATCAAATAACTCATTCAAAAACGTAAGTTTAGCTCAATGAAATCTGATCATGCAGTTTCTATTGCTAAAGAGTAGAAGTGAAATTTATAATTTTACTTTTTTATCACAATAAATGAATAATGTAAGAAGTTTTGAATGTAATCAGCGGGCGCACATGTAAGCATTCTCATATTTATCTAATAAAGACTTTTGCTATTAAAATGTGTGATTAAGAGTTATCATGTGAAATGATTGTCCGTAAAAGATACATTATTTTTGAAAAATATTATTTCATAAATTGTACGCCTTGACTAATCTTAATCCTGACTGAATGCGTGCGTTGGTTTCCCTCTCATATGAAATAGGGCAGCTAACAATACGCGAATTTTATTAGGGTTGCGAATCAATAGCTCTCTTCACATATTTCAACCCCTTTTTTCAATGTTTATGACGTCAATAAATAGTGTAACGTTAATAATGTGGCGTGTGATTGAAAGTGGCTATTAACGTAATTTTTATTAAGAGACGGAAAAGAATTTGATATATAAATTGACCTTAATTTAAATTTTGGTACCTACTATAACTTACACCGTTATCTATTTAAAACCAGATAAGATACAACTGCAACTGTCGTTGCTTCTTATCATAGTATAATATTCATAAGTTATAGGTACGTACCTTTAACCGGCGTAAAGTTCCAAAAGTAGAAGATATAACACGTTAGAAAAATTTTGCTTTTTGTATCACTTATCACAGCAGTTCACAGATTGATAATTATTTTAGGTAATAACACTGTTTCTAATATGCTTGTTCAACTAGAGCGAGGTAAATTGGAGATATAAATTTAAGGGAGTCGGGTGTGTCGACCGGCGCGGTTGACGCGAGACAACTGACTGAAGCAAAAAGCCGAGGAGCAGAGTCTGCGGGCTCGACTGTACAGTCTGCACTGCACGCACAGAACGGGCTACAATCGCCTGTCACTCCAAATCCGCTCCCCGCACAGTACACAACTATTGTATCTTCGCCTTATCATAGATTAAACAGCTAATCACAACACGTTTATCCAAGAAAATACAATATCGGTATCAATGTGTCATTCTCTCAGTAACGTATTCTTATCGATAGTATGTATAATACTATAATTACGTATAATACTCTTAATTATATAATATTACCTATACTTACATTATTTTTCAGATTGCAGATTAATGTAGATTTGTTGTTACTTTCACCCTTATTTTTAGAAGGACATAAATTGATCGACCTTTCTATAAAAATGACATTCATCGTATTTCATGCTGCGATATGGGCCAGTTTTTGTCTTTCACATTATACTTACATAAAAAACCTAGTAGCTTGTAGTAAAAGTCTTTCTGATATGTTTTTCATAGTTTAACGTACTTGTACTTTTTATATAAAAAAGAATTTCAAAGGTGACCAGGCTTTTGAGAATTCTGAAGTGAATAAGAATATACTCGTACATACATATATTATATTATATGTAAATGGACTTGGATACGACAGTCGAAAGAAAAAAAAATAGCACGCCTTGGTTTGTGAATGAAGTTTGTAAAAAAGGTGCAACAATAAGACTTTTCTGTGAGTGCGTTTCTTCATTCACTCGTACAATGTGCAAATGTGGTTTAGTCAGATGATTTTTAAGCCACAAGCGTTATCTACACATTATTTTAGGGCCTTCATTCTTAAAATTTCATCCATCATCCATCACTGACAGTTGAAAGAACTCAAACCCTTGGTCTAAAAGCATGTGGTATCATTATGACTTCAATATTATTTCGACAAAATGTACAGACTGTAGGTAGTAATGCTAAATGTAATTTAATCGTGAGATTAATAAGAATAAAACTTATTATAAGTTATAATATAATATAAGTTATATATTGAACATAAAAGAAAATGATTTTATGTCTTATGTCATTATTGTAAGGTAGCTTGCTCAGTTGAAATTGTTAACGGTAATATTAATAAATAGTGTCAGGCATAAGTATTCTTTTGACAGCAGTGAAAGTCCTCCACCTCGAAATTAACAAACAAAAGTTATGTAATTAGTACTTAATAAACGAACGTTTTTCGTAGGTTCCGTCGTATTTTTACAGATTTAGAGACCATAAATATAAAAACAAAACGAGAATTAAACGCGAAGCGAGCAGTAACGCAATTTATGGAAGGCGTACAATGTAAAATTAATTAGGGACTATCATTTCTCCTTTTACAAAAATTAAGCGGTCGGCAAAAAGACTTGGAATAAAAGGTACAATCGACAGTGAATTTTTTTTAACAACAGCAAAAGAAAACGGCGCGCAGCCACAGGCGATTGACCGAAGAATCGTTTATGTAGGTATTGTAATAAATATGTGCTTTATTGTGTCACAGTCTTGCGTTTCGAACGGTATAGACATATAGTATTAAGTAATGTTCCGATATATAAAATAATTACAAGTGTTGGAACGTCAATTCTGGCGAGTAGCGACGAAGGATTTAATCCCTATTATTATTATTAATATTATAAATGCGAAAGTAACTCTGTCTGTCTGTCTGTCTGTCTCACTTTTACGACTAAGCCGCTGAACCGATTTTGATGAAATTTGGTATAGAGGTAGGTTAGACCTTGAGAAAGGACATAGGCTATGTTTGGTCGCGATAACCGACATCCACGCGGGCGGAGCCGCGGGCAAAAGCTAGTTACTTAATAAATAAATTGATTGAACTGCAACATGCATGACACGAAGTAAGTCGATCCCCATCCTCACAGTCAATAACCCGAGATCAGGTATTTATAATAGTAAGAAACTTTTCAAAAATTAGTCTTAGTAACTTAGCCTTTATCTACTCTATATACCTATACAAAATTATACATATTAAACTCGGATCTACTGAACTCTAAACCATCTTAAGTTTCCATTCCAGTTTAAATGCAATGAAGGATTCGTCGAACATTGCAGCTCGTATGTCTATAAACGCTACAAGGATAGTTTAATGATTTCCGCTGAAACATATCGATCTTTAAGCCGATCCCAAGCTGAATATACCTAGGTATTATTATTTAAACACTGTGTTTCTTTATCTAAATCTCTAATAATATTTATTTAATTATTTAAAACTTCATGCACACATGTACACATTGTACACAGGCGGACTTAATGCCATAGGCCATATTGCCATGCAATGCATTACGGTCACCGTTATCGTCATTTGGGCCACAACAAAAATATTTTTCTTCTTTGAAATTTTCAATCCAAGTTAAACCTGAATTCATCATAAGCAATTGTTATTATTGTTATTATAAAAGTTGATAACCCACAGAAACTGCTTATTTATATATTTATATATATTTATATTTATTGCCTAAATAACTTAGAAGTGTGAAAAGATAACCTAATAAACACCGAATAATTAAGAAGATGAATTGAGTCTCTTTGAATCGATATCGCATCAAGGGAGGGGCATGGCGTATAATATATTCCGTGCTTGTGATTACATGAAATAACAAACGGGACTCGGAGGCAGCTTTGAAGTGAAATTACACGACGAGTCGGAGCGACGACGGAGCTTTTTCATTATCAACTTGGAAAATTTAGGCCAGACAAGAAAACGTGAAACGTGGTACAGAACCTTTTGAGTGGAACCGGATGAGGGAGTGTAATTTGTAACATTCACTACAGAAAAGGCAATTATAATAACATCAGTGATTTGTTTACATAAAATATAAAAGGAAGCAATGATTTGAGTTTTATTAGGGAGCGCAGCAGGTCGTGAATGTTGCAGTCGCGAGTGATATTACATCGCTTTGTTGTCTTAATACACACGTATTAGTACCTAATAGTGTTCGGTCAGGACGCAGAGAGTGAGCTACACACTCTACAGTCCTTATTTGTGGCATAGGTTTTGCTGCTATGCACCTGTTTGTGCACAAACTGTTGCCATAACACTGAAGTTTAAATACAGTTAAGCATAAATATAAGATTCAATGGTAGTGTGATATAATTAAGTTAGTACATGACTTTTTAGCTGGGATTAATTTTCTTTGATCAAAAAATATTCATGATAATTTTTCAACAGTGTTCGATGAACCGAACATAATTTTGTAAGATGCTGTGATGTACTCGCTTAGTTTTTCGGGCCAAAGGGAATACATTATATATCATTCTAATGTTCATCCAAGAGACATATTAATATGGTTTTATGCACAGCACGCGGCAGTGAGCGCATATTGTTCGTGTCACGACCGCAGAAATTGCATCCAGCCTGTTCTCAATCCAGACATGTTTCGTAATATTAAGTTAATCGTCGACCATAACGTAACGTACTTTAATATAATGGGTGGTAATTATATCATTATATAAGATCATTAATTTAATTTTATTGGGTTATTGAGGCAAGGTAAAATCTTACGGCTGGCTAAGATTTTACCTCAGAGATAAAACAAATCAGTAAGTTAAATTAATGTAAGGATAAGTACAAGTAGTTTCGATCAATATTAACATGGTACAAAGAAATTGATTTGGAATAAATAACCTTTGGCATAGGACTGACGTATGCCGACTGAACAGAGAACAGCTTACGTCATCGCATTACATTTATTTATAGGTAACCGCGCCTGCATAACCCCAAGTCCCAAAGGGAAGAGAGGTACATATTTTACAATGTTCCATGTAATCTCATGTAATAGGGGACGACTCTATTAGGGTCTGCTAGGCACGTTTCCAAAACCTACAATGTTGTTCAGAATTGCCTACCAAAAAAGTTCAATCCATTTTACTTAACCTGAGAATAGAATCCAGTAGCTCGCAATCGCGTGCACACATAAACTTACGTAAGTCATGTGACGCCCGAGACCATTCTACTCGTAGTTTAGTTTAACGGTAAAGTTTTTTATCTCCGATAAAAAGTGAAGCAGTAGTAAGCAGTTTTTTTTTTTATATAGGACACGTCAATTTGACTTCGCCTCGCCTGATGGTAAGCTGAAGGCAAAGTCTCTGAAAAGAGGGCCACCATTACAACACGTACCATGTTACAATGGTGGCACTCAGCTTGACGGCCTCATCAGATGCTTTTTCACGCCCCGCTTAAAGAACCCGGGACTATAGGAGGAAGGAAACACGTGAGCTGGCAAGGAATTCCAAGTCTTAATAGTGCGGCAGAAGAAGGAGTCGCCGAATCGCTTGGTTCTTGATGGAATATTCTGCACCGTATGCGGGTGGCATCTAAGTCCTGCACGTGTTGTCCTATATAGGAAAGGAGAGGGTGGGATTACTTGGAAGAGCTCATCAGAACATTCACCATGGTAGAGACGGTAGAAAACCGCCAAAGATGCCACATCTCTACGCAACTGCAAAGGCTCGAGGGTGTTAGTGACCTCAGGATTCCCAATAATGCGGACCGCACGTCGCTGCAACCTGTCGAGAGCATCTAGTAAGTACTTTGCGGAGCCATCCCAGAGATGCGAGCAGTATTCCACGCAAGAGCGAATTTGTGTCTTGTAGAGAAGACACCGCTGCTCCGGCGTGAAAAAACGTATACCTAAGTATTGTAGTTCATGCCAACATTTTGATGAATTATTATATTAATACATACTGCATTGATATATTTCTACTGTTGATTTTGGTTCCATATGCTTGGAAATGAGTACTTAACGGAATCAGACTCTGGAATAATACACAGGCAGGGTCCACTGATAATTTCAGTAAGAATCAAAGTTTTGAAACAAGGCTCCGGACAGGAAAAATATGGTTGGTTAATCATTTTCATTAAGCACTTAAATATTGGTTTACATAATATTGGGCAAAATGTAAGACAGGCAGAAACTTGGTGGATATTCTTAACTTAACATTGTCAGGTCAACATTATAGTTTCAGGTGGATAATAAATATCAAGGTCTCTTAGGGTTTTAATTAATTAATAACCACAGGTAATTAAATTATTAACGTGTTTGCGCCGCTAAAAGTTCAGTTCAGGTATATACTTCAAAAATCGCATAATCTTCTTCTTCCTCTTAGCGTTAATTCCCAGTCGCATCAGAAGCTTTCAGCTCGGAGTCTGAGGTCCGCTTTTACCAGTCTTTTCTCTTCTCTTTCACGGATTTGGCTAGACCTCGATATTTTCCGTGAAGCGATTGTCATCTGACCTCCACAACCCAATGTTAACATTAGGCGATATCGAAGTTTTGCAGTTAGACCGTTGTTTTTTTTGGATTTTTGAGGGCTCCAACTACCCGTAACGACTGCCATAGATGTTCTCATGGCAACCGGGACCGACGGCTTAACGTGTTCAAAAAATCGCCTAATACCTGGGTAAAATTCTATAACATGAGTATGTTGGCAATGACACGTTTGAACAATGTTACCCAATCAACGCATATGACAGAGATCTGTCGTCAGTGATCAAACAAAGACTAAAGTTTTCATATTCCACTATTCAGTTCACATTGCTCAGTAAGTTTTAGTGTTTTGCAAATCTCAAAATAAACATAGCGTTCGTTGATAACTTTGTTTCAATAACCTAACTTTTATTTTTTTGTGGCAATAGCCAGTGTAGATAGAAGAAAGATATTTTTATGTTCGGTACATAGCTGACAACATTTATATAAAAGACATAGGAAGATAAAGAGGAGATATTTTTTTTATTCACAAGCACTTTTTAGAAATAGGTAGTCGAGTATTGAACTAATTTTACTGAGCACTCGAGGCATTCAAAATATTGTCACCATCGCCAGCCACGTTTAATTACAGGACGAGTATCTATCCATGGCGTTACTTTACTCTTTTAATAAAAAGCTATGTATTCATTTCCTTACAACTTGATGTTAGACTTATTGTGATTAAAGTTTGAATAAACAATTTGTATTAATAACCGAAAGTTCTTTGCCGCAGGGTAAATCGATACTCGTGCGGCAACCAAAAGCGGCCTATAAGTAAGAAACCACGGCCTTCAGAAATATTGTTAGCACACACCCGATGTATTCAAATCTACAGTTTCGTTCCTTAGAATGGAAGTCTGACTTATCTTTTGATATGAGACCGAACAATTACTCCCCGGCTTTGTTCTACTGTTATCATCAATGTGCATTAGTTTTTGATGTAGGTGCGTACTGACATTGCGTTGTCGATAGTTTGAATAAAAAACATGGTCCAAGTGTACGCCATAAATTGTTTCGAACAATTGCAGATGGAGCACATTGTATCCAGACAATAGATAAACATGGATTCAGCCGGCGACCCTTGGCGATGGGACGAAACTGATTTATTATACCGTAGTAAACGTTTGACGGTAATGACATCGCTAAACGTCCGTTCGTGTACAAAAGTGACAGTATATGTTGTTGTAAATGCAAGGGCAAGGAAACGAATTATAAGCCGATGCCGACGTTCTACGAAGATTGTAATAAAACTGTTTGAAAACCGATGAATGTATTTCCAAATGTAGATAGTAGCAGGTCAACGTCTTGAACCAGAAATAGCCCGGTGCGGTCGGGCTGCCCCTGGCCCATGTCTTTCATCGCGCTTACTTAGCAATTCGTTCCGACATCTCGTTAATATGTCAACAAGGTTATCAATAAACAATATCTATGGTCTCCCACTGCACTACTGTTTACAACCATCTTACGTAATATTCTAATATATTTTTATAATGAAGTTGTGTTTAGGTACTTGTAGGGTCAGGGAGTCACAATGAAAGGTCGACAACCGAACAATAGTGACCTATTTTTTTACCAATAGGCATTATGTGACGTAACTCATTTGCTTTTAACAATATCTCATTCACTTCACATTCCTTTCATATATGTCTGAAAGGCCATTTGTGAAATGAGACGTGGCCTGCTGATGGAATTAATCTCAGTTCAAGCTAATACGGAGTGGTATTAATTTTCTTTTATATCTTTTACGAATGTAGTTGTATTAGAGAATGCGACTTAATATGAAACTAAGCAAGTCTTGTTATATCCACTTCCTATTTGTTGACTTATAGATTGTGCTCACCACTGTGTAACACAAAAAAAAAACACTTATTAACTGGCTAGTTTTTACTGTGCCCTGGTCACAGTGACTTTTTTGTAACATCACAATCAAGATGTGCTAAAAATGGTAGGTACCTACCGTTGCATTAATTTACTATGATCTACCGTTCACGGTTTGGTCCAATAATTTCGTTGTACGTTTTTAAAGATTTAACCGCGCAAACATAGCTTGAAGTAATTTTGTCTTGCACAATTCGAGTAAATGATCGAGGTACATAATATACAACCTAATCGAGGCTAAGCATTAAGTAGATTATAAGTTAAAGGTTACGGATATTATGTTAACGTATTAGCAGATTGAACTTGGTTGTGTAATGTTCAATTTCCCTCGAGAGTGTCAGATGAGACAAGCAAGACACATGGCGCGGCGCACTGATCCAAAGGCGCGGCTTCAAATCGAGACAATGCTATAAGCTTGATCCCTTTAGGGGAGCGGCAGACTTCGTAAGTGTCGAACTTTACCGCTTGTATTTTACGGCCCTCGCCTCAGAAAAAAATATGGATTTAAGAAAAGCTGCTGTAAGTTCATAGTTTTCTTATAGACATTCAATTCAGAGGGTGAGTACCTACGCCATAAACGATATTTACAGAATACACATAACATAGTAGGAAGATAATGCTCAGAAGAGTTAGTCAGAGGTTGCCTGTATTTCACAAATCTATACAGAGATTGTCTTGCGGTTCCATGATTATCGTTTCCTTCACTTTTTCTTGAATCACTTAATCTATTCTGAAGGGATATTAAAATGTACGAATCAAACCATCATCATGGTCACCTTGCTGGCGAAGGGTGGATTGAGACAAACTGTGACTAATCTTTAAGATATCCCACTCCTAACAGAAGCAAATTAGCTTAGCTGGAGGGTTTAGCACAGCATAAGAGGTTTAGTGGCAGTAATATCGGTTCCAAAAATAAAATAAGAGATAATTCTCGACACCAACCAACATACCGTTTGAAAATGGTAATGTTATTTTAATTTAGCACCAAAAAATAGAACACACAAGAAGTGGATCGACTACAGGTATCGTTATCAGACTGGAAGTTAATTTACAAGGATGTTGGTATAATTTCGACCCACTAAATTGGTATACCTGCTAAATAAGATAATAAAGGAGCTTGTGTACGAAATGTGACGATACGAAAGAATGTAGGACCAAATCTATGTCGATGAGTGTCCCTGACATATTTTTGCCAAATTATGTTAAATTTTGTCTTCGATCTTCGAATATAAGGCGTAATAAATTAGGCTTATCTTGACAGTTTGTCTATACCTACGTATGGATGCAATTTATCACTGTCGCATCACACGATGGTTTGACTGCCTACCGTGCATGGGCGAAAGTGAATTAATTTTGTCTCACACAGGTAAACATGCTATCGTTAGTTTCGCGTAATTAATTCATTAACGCTCTTTGCGTGCAATTGTATTTATCATGGTAGTTTATATTAATGTGACTTAAAACGTTTGACAGACATAACTTTTGATAACACTGAAAGTCGGCAAAGTAATTATACGGATTATTGTACAAATACTCGTAGTTTGAATACAAATTAACTGACATTGTGAGCAACACAAATACAATTTAAAGTCAATTGCAGTGAACGAACCTTAAAATAGACAATCTTATCCCACAACTGTAAAGGTGAATTTTCCCGCAAGATACTACCAAAATCTACGACCAAGATTAGCATACCAACACCTACAACAGATTCTTGCCTGAAAAACAGAAATGTTTCAGAAAATAAAACATTTTTCTTTGGGTATTGGACTTATATAGATAGAGTGCACCTTGCATTATCAAATCAGGTTTGATAGGTTATGTTCCATAATAACTCAACTGTCAACCAATGCATAAAATCGTCCATGAAAGTCTAAAACACAACGGTACATAAGATTTCAGAATCCAGCCAAGTAAAATATTTTGGTACAATACAAAACACTTACAAAACTGATGTTACAGCGAAATTCTGTACATCTGATATCACATTGCGTTTGTGTGTTAGTAACCGTATACCTGGCTTAGTTCCTCTTTCAATATTTATAAAAATAACGTGTTTATGATCGAAGACTTTTTTACATAAATATTCTTTTGAAATATGGTAGGCAAAGCATAACCTAAGTATTAGAAAGAAAAAACAGGATGATATAAAGTTTGAATGGATCATAACCACATAATACATACACATGAGTCTAAGCCATTGTGTAAAAAGAAATAAACAGCAATTAATGGTTGAGCGGATCTTATTTTATAAAAACTACGGTTTGTGCATTAAACATGTGTATGAACATAAGTAAACAAAGTTAACGGAAAGCCTTAATTTAAGTTATGCGTTTTATGACAAATGAATGTTAAACAACTTTCTACCAAAAAATACAAATGCATCCAAAAGTATCTAATAATTACTAAGGTACACAGGTCAAATGAACTGCTTGTTTGCATTACAGTTTAATCGCGCGCGTTTAATTGCAGGGCCGACCCATTCATGTATCCGAACACGAACTAGGCGATGGCCTACATAGGGAAGTCGTATTAGAGGAGCGGCAATCGACAATCGGCAATATACAATTAACTTATTCAATTAACTTTAGTAGTAAAATGTATACTGTAGAGGTCAGTAGGTGTATTATCATTTTAAGAGTCGTGTAGGTAATGGTCTGAAGTGGCAATGCACGAAAAACTTGCTGGCGTATACCACAGGCAATAAAATGGAATTTCAGAGATCCTCAGCGAGTGGTAACTCGCAACACAGTGGTATTACCATTTACAGCAAGATGTCACACTGTTTCGTAAGTACTACTAGTTACCTATTTAACTTCCTTTGTTAACGTTTCTCACTAAGAAAATTTTATTTTCTTGACATGTTTCGAATTTTAAGAAAACTACGGCGCTGTCAAGTCGTCCATTTAAAACTTTGTTACTAAATATAATAAGAGTAATAAGTCTTCGACAGCAGCAGAGTTTTAATTCAGTAAAATATATTAAGTCCGCCACAATTCCTAAACCAGTTCGTCGCATCTTGAAGAAATTATTTTCCCGATGTTCCAAAGCAACATCCGTGAGCACAATATATGGGAAATTGCCACGTGACTTTTAAGTAAAGTAATGTATGTAATTCTTACAAATATGGATGGAGTAGTACCTATACCTCCTCCGCCATTCACAACCGGTTATTGTATGCAAATTAAAGGCGGTACAATTTTCAGAACGATGACTCCCTGTTGGTGTTCAGTGTTTTGAGACTGTGTTATATCAAAATGCACCAACATTGTAGAGTAGATATTACAAAAAACATTCACCTAATTAGCTAGGTGGCTCCACAAATCTATAACAAATTGGATCCAATTATGTCAATGAAATATATATCAAAGTTAACCTACTCGTGAAAATAGATTGGGATGGGACGTGTATCAAGACAAAAGACCGTTGATGAGTGGGACAGAGCATTGTTCTTGGGAATCTGGGCGTTGGAGCAATCACCGCGACCCAAATACCGTCCGAACGGACCATTTTACGTTTCAACCCATCATAGATTATCTTGACACCAATCAGAAGGATTACTAAGGCAGCGCATTCTGTGCAACTAATTAACGCAACTGTAGCGTATAACATGGTAGTAAGAAACGCTAGTCGAAAGTCAATGACCCTCAGTTCAGTTGCTCGCGATCAAATTGATTAAACGATATTATGATACGAGTGTTCACGCGGCTCGGCTCTGTCGATGCTCTTTAATTGACTTAATTGTTAGCCATCACACATACCTCTACGAGTATGAACGTGCGTTGTTCTAATCCAAATATTATATCAGTATAACTAGTTATTATTTACTTTTGCTTTACGTGTTTCATATTGGTTGTTATTGGTTTCTCATTAGATAGCTCAATTTTATATTTTAGTATCACACTTTTGGCAAATATCATCAAACACAATGAGATTAATTTATAGGCCAAGAAATCTTCTGTCATGTGTGCCTTCTTTGATTATATTTTGGTCTATCTGTTTTATTGAAGTTTTAAGTATTGTAAAGCAGAGTTCACAAGATCAACTAGCCAAAGGCCGTTTATTAATTTGATGTTTCCGAAACGTAATTGTTTAGCACATACATTATTCTGATGCGAATGTGTGCATTACATACTCTAAAAATATAAATGAGTCAGACATTAGCCTCGAGTTCATTAAAGGATTAATGGTAAAAATAGCTTGTTTTAGCCGTGTTTTTAGTTCAAATACGGTATTGAGAATCAGAAATAGAAGCTTAGTCACTCGGTTACTATTGAGCTATTGCTGTGGCAAGTAAGACTTCATTACTACTACAATTTCCGTGTTTCCAACTCACACGAATTATAACGACGATCTAAAAGAGAGAGAGATAAGGTCACTTCTGCACCCTTACACAGTTTAGGTATAATCTTTGATAGACGATTACCACGACCAGGTAGTACCTAGTAGTAGTAGTATTTACAGATTTCAGTTAGGTAGGTACCCACTTTAGTGGAATAAAAATGGTGACAGTAAACTGTTCTAAAGATTGAATATCATTATCTTTCTAATGCAAATTACACAAGAGATGTAACAAAACTTGTGTATCATGGATGAAAAGACCGGTTGCAAAAAAAAACATTGGCAACCATGGTTGTTGGTATTGCGATGGTTTCCTTATTCGGTCGAAGGCCCGGCAAGGCGCCGACAGCGACGGGCGTCAGCCAAAATGGGCAAAACAAGGGCTTTAACGAGAGAACAACTGTCTCTGAGAAGTCCATTTCTGTAATAGATACATGTACATTTCGCTTCCTCCCTTAGTCATAATGACATGTATGTATTATATATGTATACGAATACAACGAATAAAAAAAAGGCTGTGACATACGGACGGACAGACAGACGGACAGATATGACGAATCTATAAGGGTTCCGTTTTTTGCCATTTGGCCACGGAACCCTAAAAAGGGCACTCATTATTGGATAAGACCTATTTTCAAGAGAGTGAATTTCCGCATTTAATATTAAGATAATAGTTAGGTAGCTAAAGAAAATAATGGAAGGGAGAGTTGATACAGTATGATCTACTTCAAAGTGCTGGTATGATTCGTGTCAAGAAGGTTGTGCGGGATACAGGTTTAAATTTAGGCGAAGGAGTTCAGGGTGCGTTATAGTATAGTTGAGGTTATAAGTTATTTTTACTCTAACCGGTTACTTTATGTTAGCTGGAAAACCAATAGTTGTAAATAAGTGCCATTAATGCGGAGGTTACATATCCAGGAAGTCACCGAAGCATTGATAAAGTGATCAGTCTACACGACATAGTACACCTACATATTCTGTTGTAGCTGCCCGAAGTATGAATGATGTTGATTCAGCTGTTTGATTCTGTGATACGAAAGATGTCAAGGGATGACGAAAAAGACAGTATATTCTGAGATCCACAACAAAAGAACCGCGTTTTGAAGGGCGTTGGATGAACTTCAGCCTTTATAAGTGCTGGCCTGAGAGGCTTAGACTAGGTAGCGTGTTACCCTAACACGTCCAAGACAGTAGCTTGATATATTTTGTGCTCGTCGCTCAATGAATTATGATACTTAGTCACGCTCGGTACGAAGTGACTTTTTCGGTGGTCAAAGTAAGGAAGGATGAATTTAGCGAAAACAAAGAGTTTCTTTACACTAGTGCTTGACCAGGAGGAGATTATTATGCACCTAATAATAGATACTTACTGGAATTTTTGTTCACTCAATAATGGTAGGCATCCATTGTTAAGTATATGGTAGTAGAGTAGGATAGCGGAGCGCAGGATACAAAGTGCAATATGCGCTCGGATGATGGATATCAAAGGACATATTATTCCTTTTACGCATTGCTTCCTAATTGAATGATTCATTTATATAGGTAGTAAATTGACAAATAAGTACTTTAGGTACTGTCAAGTCTAGTCATAGCTTAGTATACTTATTATTCTGCGATATGATGCTTTAAGTGACTGTAACGTTAAGTCATCGAAGTGTAAAGGGTTTGGTAGCAGAACGTCCCATTCCCAAACTCGTCACTCTGTTACTATTATTTTACTACTAAAAGGTGACAACTCTTTGATTCAGTTTATTTTTCATACTATATTGTAATTAAAAATTTTTAATAAAAGTTCATTTGTATGTTAATTACAGTAGTATTTTTTATTCATACCCCTATCATAAAAACTGCGTCATGCGTTACCATCCCTGGGACCATCTGGGAATGGGACGATCTGGGAATAGGACAATCTAGGAATGGGACGATCTGGGAATAGGACTATCTCGGAATGGGACCATTTGAAACAGAGTGACGAGTTTGGGAATGGGACGTTCTGCTACCAAACCGTGTAAAGTTCAATTTTTTACAGCTACTTAGTTCTTTTCATGTCTAATAAAACTTCAAGGCCATTTTGAAATGGTGACTAGGAATAGTGTCCAGTAATTTATCTGACTTATTTATAGCGCACTGGCACGCACTGTAGTCCTTATCGGTACGACGTAGCGGGTCAGGCAGGAGTCAGGACGATTGAACGTATCAATGTCAAGTTGCTTTATTCCTTACGGAAAGAAATCCTGATATAAATATTACATCTTCCATTCAAAGAAGGAGAATACGTATATCAATTATTATTATAATTTATTACATACTGTACACGATATAACACAGGGAGAAACACTTTAGATAGTAGCTATTAGCTTTTTATATCCTTTCGCATTTCAACATCTTTCAGATAGCAAATTGAACACCTGGTAGGTACTTGAAGTGACGTAACAGCCACGTAACCAGAACATTGGACTTACATATTCCCTTTTCTGATCACTTTATGTTAGCCCTGACAAGTAGATTAGTTATCAAGTACCTACCTACTACAACCATTAAAACACTGTCCATGTCCAACTTTATCTTAGTCATTCATTATAATACGATAGATAAAATGGATTCGTCAACGAACGAGGGATAGCATTCTAAGTATCGACGAATCAACACTGTGATAACCACCTTTGCGTCTAACCAATAGGTAAATATAACGTATTCGCAAAACAATTAAAATAAAATATTCTGTAAACATTGGTGACTACCAAGAATAGAAACCACTTTTCCTAAAAAAGGAAACTCCATTTTTATACATATCCGCAATAAATACAACTTCGGTTATAGCATAGCCTTCGTACCGCGTACCATACCATTCCTTATACTATCCCTCATTTTATAATCCAGACGCATAGACGTAACTGTCGAGCACAATTTAAGGATTTCATTTTAAAATATAATAGAATTTGCTGCAATAACAATTCAGTATCGTTTCCCGGCTCTAGAATGAGACGTTGATGGAATGACGTTTGTAGATCGAACTTAGAACGAGCATGCTCGTGCGCCGATACTCTTGCATCCGGCGTCAAAGCGGCACTCTTGTTTGTGCAGACCGGATACAGCGCAATATAAGATTGTATGCCTATATTGTTAATATATATAGTCTTACGCACATGAAGGAATGTTCTCCGAAGCATTTATTTTAATTTTACTTGGTTTGGTCAGCGCTGTCACTTTCATTCTTATGTATGTATGTATGTATGTAATTTGTCAAAATGACCTAAAACTTCAGAATCCTGTGGTATTTTTAACCGACTTCAAAAAAGGAGGTTCTCAATTCGTATCCAATTTTTTTTTTATTTTTTTTATTTTTTTGTATGTTTGTTACGCGATTGTGAAGCCAATTCTAGACGGATTTTGAAAATTCTTCTTGTGTTCGTAAGTAGATTATTCCGAAGTGGTCCCATTTAAATTTCGTAAAGATCTGATGATGGGTTTCCGAGATTAGACCAAGGAACTCTTCAAAAAGTACCAGGAAATTAGCCGCGATTGCTGCAATGGCATATTATTGCAATGTTTCTGCCATTACATATCATAACATCACGCCTGAGTCCTTTGAAGGGGTACGCAGAAGTGTTCAGAATATTCAGCTATATTTCCGGTGTATATGCATTGATTTTAAAAATTCTTTTTGAATAATGATTTAATTTTTTTTGTAGCGTGGCCGGTTCGATCTGTATTGCAGCGTCAGCAGCGCATGTACAGTCAGGTCACTATACATGCGATGTACAGTCGTGAGACTGTACAAACTCACTAAAAAGAGAAAAATAAATTCATTTTTAACAAAAAAGTTTAACCGACTTCAAGAAACGAAAAAGAGGCACTGAAAAGCGAAAAATAACTGAATTTACAGACTTACTGATTTATTAGAAGTCGGTGCCAGCCAACTTTGTTTGTTGTGTCTGAACTACTATGATGCAATCAATTGAAATATGGCCTCTCTTGGGCTAGGTACCGACTTCTAATAAATCAGTAAGTCTGTAAATTCAGTTATTTTTCGCTTTTCAGTGCCTCTTTTTCGTTTCTTGAAGTCGGTTAAACTTTTTTGTTAAAAATGAATTTATGTTTATTGCACGCCGTTTTTCTTTTTCTTATTTTGTCTATAGCTTCGTTAGTGAAACCTACCTAGGGGAGAAAAGTAGATTGCCTATATTTCAACTCTCCTTGATCTTCGTGACAAGGTCTGAGGCAGTTTATTGTAACCTGAAATCTTGACGATTGTCATTCGTTCTGGTGTTTGGAATGATACCCATGCCCTGGGAGTGTACCTACTAGCTATTATTATAGTTACCGGCATAAATCTTGTTTGACCCCAAGTCACGACCGAAACGAGGTCTTGGCGCGCAAAGATTGGTTTGATATGATTGGTGGGTTTGTGCTCCTCCGCTGCTGTAGCACCACGTGCTTCTCAAAATACACCCAAGAATACGTACTCCTTATAAAGAGTACATTTTGTTACGTGCTTGGGGTCAAGATTCATGCCGGTAACCATATCACGGTATAGTCTAACTAAAAAGAAACTTACAGAAAAGCGTCGACATAAAAGATACTTCATAAATCCGATAAGGAAAGTGGCTTTATTGTAATAACAACAATAGGCGATTCTGGGCGTTGTTCCATGAATACAAAGGCGATTGAAGAGTTTTACTTTCCGATACCTAATGACCACACCACTTAATTCTTGATTGCTTAGACTGCTAATAAGGGTCTACAAAAAATATATCAATGATTTGTGATAGTATATTTATTAACTTATACCTGTGACTTTGTCTGCGTGTCGTTAGACTTAGGTTTTTACAATTTCTACAAGCTTTATATAATCTTGTAATGTATGTAATTTGTTCGGGTCATATCTTGTAACTCGACTTTATAGCAGATATCCGATTTGAGGAAATTTGTTTCACTAATAACTAGCATACAGCCCATCAAGTAACAAATGAAATTCCTCCGAAGTTAGCTCGAACTAACTTTACTCTACATTAGTAACAAACATCACATACCTAACATTTTTTTTATAAGGATATGATATTTCCATTTCCCACTACTTTTCGCATATGGTTAGGTCAACAGAAAAAGAGGTCATAAAATTTGATTCAACCTTGGTTTTAGTGTGTGTACTACCTACGACCTGTGCCGAAGTTGGGAAGTTGCATAAATTTTAAACTAACATCAGTAAAATTGAGATTACCTACCTACTCTACTTAGGAGTTGTAGCGTTCCCGGTTTATTTCAGGTGAAACTATTGGTGGGAAAACGATGACAGTTTTTTCAGCTCCTCTCACTTCTCAGTAACTTTTACAAGGGCTAATAACCATGTTATTTATATACCTACTTTTTCTAATATCCTAAAATATGTAATACAAAATCTTAATCAAATATGAAACTAGATTACTAGACATTCTCTCGTTCTCACTTTTTACACGACAGAGGACAAAAGTTTTAGAACTAAACAAAAGGCTGTCTCTTTTTTTAACAAAGTAACGTAAAAGTCATACATATATTATAGGTTAGATATCGGAATATAGGAATTTATGCAAAACTTTGTAGCTCTACCCTACATCAGGCTAAATCCCAGTCTAAAATAGCCCGTATAAATTAATTTTCATTGAAGTCTTACCTTAGAATATCAGTAGAATGGAAGCGTCTATCATCAGTTGATGTGTAATTGACCTGCAAAGATAAAAAGCAATTAACTTTTATTTCGATCTTGATGTATGAGGTAGGTAAAGCGGTGGATCTATAATTAAAAATAAGATTCTGAACTCACTAGCTAGCGTATTAATTTACTGTAAATTTACGTGTTTTTATGTGCATAATGCTTAACATTCGTAACCACTAACAACAATATAAAGATAGATCGGTCGTTCATGATGCTAGTCCACAATGGTATACCTAGGATGTGAGCAAGGAACTTGAAGTTCGGTAGGCAGGAACGATTTTGCTTCGTAGTCAATTTGATTTTTAGGTTACATGATTAGGAGGGGTATTGTTGTTGTCTCCCGGGAAACACGCCGTTGTACGTTTTTCTCGCAGTAGTAATTAAGTAAGAGTACCCTAAATTGCCAGCAAATCCTGATTACAATCAAAGGGAATATCTAGGATGTGATCGGGATTAACGCAAAGACGATGATGATGATCTAGAAACGCGTACATCTACTTAGTACATTCAAGATAATTACAACGCTTTTAATAATAACGTCGAATAGTAAGGCTGAAAAAAACTTAAATACAACTAACAATATCCACGTGCTAGTAAAAAAGAACACATTGTTGTACTAATAAATAAGGTATTTGACTGAAGCTATTACAAAGCCCCGTTGTTTCGCAAAGTTTTTGCAGTAAGTAGGTAGTCGACTAGAAATAGCATGTGGATAATACTGTAGATTACATTACTGTACTGTAGATTACGTTAAAGACCTTAGATTAAGAAAATTGTGTAACTGTTTTGTTTTCCGAATAAAATAAATAAACTAAATGCGACAAGTTTAATATAGCGACCATCCATCCGCAGCCATCATTCTCCCAGACGAGACGATCCTCATTGATATTCCCTTATTATTCAAGAGCAAGTACACAAAATATTTTCATATTGAAATTACCCTAACAATCCTATGTTGCTTCAGTATAACAAGTTTTTGTAACATTACTTGACTTAACGATAACATAAACTCAGATGTAGCGAATTTTTAGCGAAATGTTATGCTACATTATAAAGATAACTTTATCAAATACATAATTACGTGAATGAAAAACATGATTTTGTGATTATATCAGTCAGTAAGTCATGATCCAGTGACACTGTTCGCAGTAATTATATTATTGTGACTAAAATACCTAATGTTTTAGTTGTAAAAATCATCAATATCAGCATCGGAAGTCTGTTGTTTTTTTAAGGCCGCCCGTTGCCTCATGCATATACCATTACACCTATACGATTTTCACAAAACAGCTTGCACTTTGCAGTACGGAGTACAGAGAGGTGTGGTTGTTTCTCGTGAGGTGGGAGCGGTCCCTGTTCTTGATTGCCCTCATTGTCCGGTGTGCCTCGCATAACAGAGATAACCGCGGGGGTGCGTAAACGTTAACCATCCCTGAATATCTCCGAAACCATGGATTACTCCGTTACTGAACTTGTATTTAACATTGCCAGACAAAGTTTTTTTTTTTTACAAAAATTAACAAAATGGAATGGTTTACAATAATTTTAACGGGAATTAACGCGATCATGGTATAGGTACATACCTTTGATTTGCCTGAATGGAATGGTTGTTGTGCTAGCTAGACAGACCGCGTCACTTCATTAAGAGGTAAGAGGAGGTGGTTTACCCAAGTATATGTTATTAAAATATTCTTGTCATAAGTATAAATAATAGTTGAGTTTCTTATCAAGAAACGGAGTTACCAGGGCCCATACCATGAACTCTTAAAACAGGTCAATAATTGAACTGCTGTTGGAAGAATGACAGCAGTTCAATTATTGACCTGTTTTGAGAGTTTATGGTAAGGTCGCAGGACCTTCCAGGGACAGAACATATACCCCCGGTGTACATATCTGTATGCCGGATGAGCCCCTCCGATAAAGCAATCAAAGTAGCAGCACACTACAGAAACAGAATTTGAGAGTAGAATTGCCGTGGATTCGACAGAAGGGCACAGAAAAGTATTCATGTTGCGGAAGAGATTAGATTTTTGCTGTAGAGTCACTGGCTGGCACAATTGGTTCGAGATGCCGTAGTTACCCCATTACAAAAATTGTGTATGTACCTACTAGATATTTAGTGACCTCTTTTCTATTGAAGATTAGTAGTGATGACTATGATTATTTTTCTTCAATCATAATAAAACAACAGATACGCTGTTCAAACACATGGGTGGTGGGGGGTTGTCACAGTGGACCTCCCCCAAATTGAAAAGTCTTCCGAAAAGGTATTTTCTGAAGGAATTTCCGCACATGAACCCCCCAACATTTCAGACTGCGACCGCACCTGGTTCGAATATTGGTAAAGTGAAATTATATCAATGAGATAACCTTGCTTATAATGATTGAGAGAGTAATTAGTCCCAAGGTAGCCAATTTATCATAATAATATTGATATTTTATAGATAGGAGAAATAAAACTGATACAAATTTATTTCCTTGTGATAATTGCCGTACACTTCACTTATAGTACCTATTGCATTGTTTATTTCTTATTTGAAGGAGATTGTCATTGGTCACTCTCCAGTGACGTCATCTACTCCGACCAATGACAATCTCTATCAAGGTTGTCGGAGCGCTGTGACAGTGCTCGACGCTGTGTGCTTAGAGAATTGCACAGCAGAAAGGAATAAGAAACTGAACTGCCGTCCCTGTACAATTTTGCGACACGTGATGACTGTATTGCGATAACATTTCAACAATGCATAATGGTGATGAAAAATATTGTGTTAACACTAAGTAGGTACCTAACTATATCAGTATTTACTAGTATTAGTATTATTTTTAAAAGTCAAAAGCAAGCGAAAGGTTATCTTACTTTTCAGTATATTATAATAAGTTTAGGGTTTATCGCACATTTATGGATATGTTGCTTTAAAAAAATACTTTTGCACATAATAGTGTATCGATTTTGCCGCTGCTAATGATATTCATAATGATTACATCCTTTAACAAGCTATTTTGAAACTAAACATTTTTTAATTTTAAATAAAACTTGATTAATTTTTGAAATGTCCAGGCAATGCGGACTAAATTTTTTTTATTTTTTTATTTATGTCCGGACTTTGAATTATCGCTTGCAAAGACATACTAAGTGATAGCCACGTTATGGTATGCATTAAAGTTGAAGACTTATACAGGACATTATAGTCCGTATATTTTATCTATATGTGTAAATGAGGGTTCACATGGGCTGAACATATTAACACCACAAATTCCGCATTTCGCTCTGCCTCTCCAAAGAAATAGCTATGCAGGTTTATTCGTTAGTGCCGCCAAGGTATATCTTTAGTCGCGAATACTTCATTTTATACTTCTACTATGAAGACGTTTCTTTTTGTGATAATGTCTGCAATAAATTCCTTTTAACAAAAAAGTTTAACCGACTTCAAGAAACGGCAAAGAGGCACTGAAAAGTGAAAAATAACGTAATTTACAGACTTACTGATTTATTAGAAGACGGTGCCAAGCCCGAGAGGCAATATTTCAATTGATTGCATCATAGTACGAGTAGTTTAGACACAACAAACAAAGTTGGCTGGCACCGACTTCTAATAAATCAGTAAGTCTGTAAATTACGTTATTTTTCACTTTTCAGTGCCTCTTTGCCGTTTCTTGAAGTCGGTTAAACTTTTTTGTTAAAAGGAATTTATTTTCCTCTTTTTAGTGAGTTATAATTAGTGATGTGCCGATCATAACTTTGGCCGACTAGCCGACTAGCCGACTATTCGGTTTCTAAACAGCCGACTAATCGGCCGACTAGTCGGCCAAGCCGATCATGGTTAGGTACGGCTATTTCCGGAACGTTTCGTTTACAAATCGTTCTCGCGAGCCGCACCGCCGCACGCTGATCAATTTTCAAGTTTTAGGTGGACGAAATTCAATTTTCCCAAAATGAAAATAGAAAAAGCTATCGATACGTGCTTAGGACTATTCTGTACACGTTATGCTACAATTTGTTATTTCAATAAATTATTTGTTTCATCAGATAATAAAGCTCAAAGGTTCCTCCGCAAGTTGTGTAGATAAAATTTCTGTTTACGAAATGTATATAATGCAGTTGATTGTCTCTTGTAGTGTAAGTTGTCTGGATTCAATAAATAAAATTGGCCAAGTGCGAGTCGGACTCGCCCATGAAGGGTTCCGTAGTAGCAAAGGCGAAAATTGCGGTTTATGACGTATTAAAAAAAACTACTGACTGGATCTCGTTCGAACCAATTTTTAGTGGAAGTTTACATGGCAATTTACATCATATATTTATTTTTAGATTTATCATTCTCTTATTTTAGAAGTTAGTGGGGGGGGGGGGGGACACATTTTTCCACTTTGGAAGTGTCTCTCGCGCAAACTATCCAGTTTAGAAAGAAATTATGTTAGAAACCTCAATAGCATTTTTAAAGACCTATCTATAGATACCCAACACGTATGGGTTTGATGAAAAAAAAATTTTTGAGTTTCAGTTCTACCCCCAAAATTTGATGCTTTTTTTTTATTTTTGTGTGAAATTCTTAATGCGGTTCACAGAATACATCTTCTTACCAAGTTTCAACAGTATAGGCCTTATAGTTTCGGAGAAAAGTGGCTGTGACATACGGACGGACAGACAGACAGACGGACGGACAGACATGACGTATCTATAAGGGTTCCGTTTTTTGGCATTTGGCTACGAAACCCTAAAAAGGTGCATTAATTTATCAGATAAAGAATAATTAGTAAGTACGTATACAATTTTTTTACGCTATTTTTTGTTGTTTCTCAGACCATTATCTATACAGAAACATATAGGAATATAAAAACTTTAAGTTCTTTAGGACCACTCAACCCTCAGCTATGATAATCAATGAGATTTTCTTGCCCATTTTTGCCCTTCTTGAACAAAGTTTATGATTTTTTATATAACAGTGCTCAAAAAATATATCGAGATTTTGTTCAATCTACTTAAGCAGCATCCATCAATCAAACCTATGATTAAGCAAACAAAATGGCTATGGCAATCTAACGCCGTCGATTCGACAGAAGAAGAAGAAGCAAACAAAATATGCTATCTGGCATTGTATTATGTGCCATTGGAGTGCTAATTTTTACTGTTATGGATAAAAATAAGTTGCAGAATCCTATTCATAGCTTTAGAACCTCAGCCGCTTAAAATTAGATAGCTACTAAACTGCTAGAAATTGGATACTACTAAAATGCATTATTATCTAAGGTACACAAACCAGTAAACCGGTATGAAGCCGGATAGTCGGCGCTCTTTGCCGACTAGTCGCCGACTAATCGGCGACTACAAAATTGGCCGGATAGTCGGCTTTACCGACTAGTCGGCGACTAGTCGGCACATCTCTAGTTATAATCCCACCCTCTGCTTAGGTTCCTATCATCAGCAGCTTAAAAATCACGTGAAGATAATTTTAAAAGGCAATTATTGAAATTAAATATGTTAAAGCAGCAGAAACAGTGTTTTGCCATCATTTTGAGGATTTCCCTAGATCCCATAATCCAATTCTGACTTCCTGAATCCTGTCATACGATTCTGGCTCCCTGAACCACCTTTCTCTCTCCAACAAAACAAAGATCATAAAATCCGTTTCACAAAATACGGATTTTACATACAACGGTTCGTCACCTATTTTACCCCCATAGTATAAAAATTTTGGAAAATGCTGGTACACATAGGTATTCATCTATGACTCTACTATTACTCGTACTACTATAATATATTATATTATAGATACTCCCTAGCATAGGGAGAACGCGTACTTATGACTATTAAGTCACTGTATTTCATAAATATTGATTATTACGTACGTACTGTAAAGTATCATTATTAAAGTTGTATTTTTTATATTATTTTCGCTATTCTGTAATTTTAAGAGCAACGTGCATGTTCTTTGAAAATAAAACAACATTCATCTGATTGCTAATATAAAAGAGTAGGCGCTTGAAGGCGCATCAGTCTGGTTTCGGAGGATTTCCCTTGATTTCTCCAGGATCATAGCATTAGATCCGGACATCTTGGATATGGGACCACTCTGAAAGTATCCTCTATCAAACAAAAAAAGAATTTTCAAAATCCGTCCAGGATTGGCTTCACAATCGCGTAACAAACATACAAATAAAAAAAAAAAAAAAAAAAATTGCGTACGAATTGAGAACCTCCTTTTTTGAAGTCGGTTAAAAAAGGACCAACGGCACACTATTATATTTGTAGATGTAACTTCCGGTTCGTCGTCTTGCTTGCTTTATTTGACTTCCTGTCCAATTCCAGGTAAGGCAACAGTTTTTTTAACTGTAAAAGTTAGGTAACGTTTAATGCGTTACTGCTACGTACTGCATAACAACATTTGGTACAGTAAAAATCCTCCAAAAAACCCACTATTACGTGGGACCGAATACAATGATAAAATGTGGTTGTTAATTCACCTCTGCTTAACGCTCTGGGGATAAATGCGTGATTATATCTATACTATTATATAATTGTAAAGTGGTCGTGTCTGTACATTGGAGATATTTAAAAAAAAATACTTGGGTTATGTTATGTTAACGATACTGAACACGAAAATATTTTTTTTGAATTTCCTGTCTGTTTGTCTGTTTGTCCGCGATGGACGCAAAAACTACTGGACGGATTTTGATGCGGTTTTTTTTTTTAGAAAGGGCTTACTCAGACTTAAAATCTTACGTTTGTTTGATCGCAATCGGTTGAGTAGAACCGAAGAGCAAAGGTCGCGTTAACCGAGATGCACGCGGGCGGAGCCGCGGGCGGAAGGCTAGTATTCAATAACATGAAAATGTACCTACAAGCAGAAAGCATTAAAAATGTACTTACTCGTACACACTGACACTGTTAATCTAGGCGTTTTAATAAGACTGGGTGCGAGAGGTGGAGGACCGGGTGCTATGGAATGCAAATTGAGATCGGATGGGCAGAAGTGGACTGTGCTAAGCAGAGTAAGTAGGTAAGCAGACTGATTGTTTATATTATACTTAGGATTTAAGTAGGGTACCCAAGGGATCGAATACTTCGAGAGTTCAATCTTACCTACCTAATGTAGGGCTGATACTAAAAATATTTTTTTTATATTTTTATTATGTCTAAGGCTAGCGCTAATAGTACAAGGATGATTTTAATGAAAGTTATGTGTTTAGATAAGATATAAAGATATCTTCAATCTCCATAGATTATAAATATAAAATCAAACGATACCGACGAAAAAATGGTACAAAGTAAGCGCATAACACATCTCTGCCTATACCTTCCGGAACACGTAGGTATATAAAATGAAAAGCCTAACGTAAATTCCGACCATTTAATTTAAAAAATGTGGTAGGTATTTCAATCCAATAATGCAATTGCTCCAACTCACTAAGGGATTGGTAGCGACGACGGCGTCTCGGACTTAGTTTAATCAAACGAAGTCCAGGAATTTCATTACAAGTACCTACCGTAACTTATTACCTGCGATTGTTTAACATCAATAAGAACAGTACAATACATTTTTCTTCGAAGTTCCTCCAATTTAAGTAATATAGAGCAGTGTGGAAATTAATGCTGTCATTTATTAAATGATGCCTGATGATGCCCGTGACAGCACCCGCGTGGAAATTCGATGCCGTTTCTGCGTCCCATATGAACTTTTAGTCCCATACAAGCTTATGTACCATTTCAGACTATAATAAGTCTATCCCTGTACTAAAATTTCAACCAGATCCGTTCAGCCGTTAGCAGTTAATATGACCGATCACTATTTTCATTTTGTGTGATGTAATTTTCTTTTTTATATTACGGCGAATATAAACCCGATCAATAAAATTCAAACCGGTTTAGTTAAACAATTTTTTATTACTGAAATCCAGCCTCACATGAAATATCTTTGAGTCGCCTTACCAATGTTTTTTCATTGACTCCAATATTCTAAATCGTATTTTTATCTTCATAGGTTTTCGGAATATGTTTATTTTTTTTATTTATTTATTTATTTAAGGACTACCATTGGTCAAGTACAACAATACAATTACATTTGGACACATACACAAAACACACTCTTGGTTGTTCAACCTTTTAAGGCAGCCACTGCATTGTCTATTTGGTTGCCGAGTACAAGAACAAAAATTGTCAAAACGATTAAAGTACGCGTCCATTGACTTGTCACAATGAGTCAATAAAGTTGAAATGTCAAATTTTTTTTTTTTTTATAGAGACTACGTAATCATTTATTAAGTCATAATTCAATGTCAAATTAACAATACATTAACAAAATAAATATGTCACCTTAATACTAAATAAAATAGATCAATCAAATAACCCGCCCCTGATCGCGCCCGGTGCAAAAGTGCCCATCACACTTGCCGCATTTCCACGTTGGATTGCGACGGCCATCCTCTGCCAAATTGTATTAATAATATGTCAATGATTTAGTACTCGGTCAAGTCAATAAAAAACTGATTATTAATAGATACAAAATTACAATAAAATTACATAAAAATATTATGCACGCACACATAGTTTTAAACAAGATCGATAATTCAATTTTAGTACATTATATCAAAAAAAAAGAAAGAAAAAAGAAAAAAAGAACAAAACAAATGCCAAACACAATGCAATCCAAATAATGTAGAATAAACGTTTAACTTTGATAAGAGAGCTTTTTTGCAATCGTTAATCAAGATCAGCGCAAATAAATAATTTAAAAAAAAATGGTAAGTGGGTAGGTACTATAATAAGGAAAAGCTGGCATATAGCAGGAATCGTCAATCAGCGGAGTTGTTATATTTGGTATTTCCTGTTCATCCCATTAGGTATTAGGCCACGAGAAATACTTATTCCTCGTTATAACAATGTAAAAAGTATATATTCTAGGGATGAGACATGGCGTTGTGTCATTATTTTTTCGGTATTAGAATTTGTATCTGCATTTATGTTAATAATTTTAGATAAGTACCCGTAAAATTGTAAAATGTAGTCAGGGAATATTACATCCGGTGTGCTCACAATCGGTTTATACTTACAATTAAAATAATTTTCTTCCTCTTAGCGTTAATTCCCAGTCGCATCCGAAGCTTTCAGCTCGGAGTCTGGGGTCCGCTTTACCAGTCTTAACTACGGATTTGACTAGACTTCGATATTTTCCGTGAAGCGATTGTCATCTGACCTCCACAACCCAATGTTAACATTAGGCGATATCGAAGCTTTGCAGCTAGAACGATTTTTTAGGGCTCCAACTACCCGTAACGACTGCCATAGATGTTCTTATGGCAACCGGGAACGACGGCTTAACGTGCTCTCCGAGTCACGACCAGACCAATGCAAATACTCATATTTCATGCACACAAATATTTGCACTGAGCGGGAATCGAACCCGCGCCTCCTGCGTAGTGGCCGCGTTCACTACCGCTACGCCACGGAGGCTGTCTTACAATTAAAATAGTAATCAGATAAAAATAAATGTGATCACTTTAACAGGAATAATGTTAGGTAATTAGATTTAATATTAAAACGCAAAAGGCACAATTAAAACTTTTATAAAAATGATATAGCCATAAGTTTTAATTAAATGTCTTCGTCAATTTGCACGACAACTTTCGAGCAAATGTTCTTCAGAACTAACTTTGATTAAGATGACTTTAATATAGTTCTACTGCTGGTAATGGAGTTTCAGGCTTATGAAAAGTTCTTATTGAATGTAATTAGTAGTTAGATGGATGCAATACGCAATTATGGTCACGAGGCTAGAACGAAGCTACGAAGCTAGTGTAAACGGCTAATATTCTGCCAAAGCGAGTGTGGGCGCGTTTTGTGTATAATTAGCAGTAAGCATAATGGAGAAACTATAAAGGGGTGGGTTCGTCGTGTCTGAATTCCGTAGAAGTGATGAAAAGGTAGGTATGGCACAGATTTCCATTCGCCCAAGCCGTAAAATCCTAACCAGCAACGGCAAAACCACATCGATTCGTTGTGCCTTTGGCGATTTTATACCTGTCGGTTTAAAAATTGAATAGAACCACTATCCGTGAGCTGATAATCTTCAGGAATACTAGCTCTTTGCCATTAGAGTCTAGAAACACTGATGTAGAGCAACCGATGTTAAACCAGTCGAAGTTGTCTACGCGTAGACCTTTGTGCACTACTATGGCGCGTTGTGGAGATAGGGACCTTCTTACAAGTCAACCAAATTGAACGTCCGACTAGTAAGTATCTATAACACTTTTTCAGATCTAGACAACAGATCTACTAATTGGATAAAAACTACTATACCTATCCTTCAAGAAGAGAAGAAGATCTAGGCATAGACAACAAAATTTCACTTAAATCCGTTGGGCGGTTTCATAGATTGGTACGTGAAAGCACAGTGAAGCGAAATAGCTGAATTACTCGTACGTAAAACACAGTTCGCTACACTATAACTACATACTTTTAAGTAGGTACGCATAGTACGGGATTTTGAGGGTCAGGCGTGTGGTTGTTAAGAACTTTGAAAGTTCCCTTAAATCCAAATATATGCAAAGGTTAGACAGGAATCCAGTGGCAACAGAGGCACCTAGTAGGAATGTTATGTATGAACAGATAAGTAATGGAGTTTTATATCCTTTTACGAAACCGCCTCTAGGCGTGTACACATAAAGATAATGAATACGTAACTGGTAGTGATAACAGAATATAAATAAACAGTTTAACTATGTGCTTAACGTCAAGCTACGGTTACTAAAACTTTTGAACAAGTCTTTCAAATAGGACTGTAGGTATTCGCGAGTTACGAACGTGAAGTACCTATAACTCCTATCTCGATTTCTGACTTCGAGAAATGAGGCTATTTTATTGATTTTGCGTGGTAACGGGTAACTAAGGAGGTAGTCCAGTCCATCCGACAGCAATTATACAGTCCATGAAAAAGTGCCGAAATGTGAAACCGAATAACGTAATTAGTGAAAATGTAGATGTTGATTTGCCCTAGTATTTGTCGTGGGTGCGCCAAAGTTCACCTAAATTTTCAACTCCGAAAATTGGAACTCCGAAAATGTTCTTCCTAACATTTTTCATCCTAACAATCACAATTCCTAACTACTCTGTCTCTAATGTTTTAATTCCGAATCATTCAACTTCATAATGTCGGTAGCAATAAACATCTATTATACTATTATTTCTTTTCTTATATTTTGTCAACATAACCATCTTTTACACTATTATTGAAAGTCATACCTTTTTTATTTAGATTTATTTTTATTAATAATAATCAGTATTATTTACATTAATTTTGCGTAACTTTTACAGTTTTAGTTATTTACACATAACATGATAAGAAATAAGAATACCAGTACCCTGGTACAAGTTATTCTAATATTGAATAGCTATTGAATTAAAATATTGAAAATTGAAATAAAATTGGAAAAATATTGAATAACTTGATAAATATATCATTGTACAAAGTATTGTTTATATAAGGCTTCATTCCACAAATTAATTATTTTTAAACATTTTATTTGGCAAACAGACAGTTAGTAATAGATTCATTGAGAAAGCTGCTCATTCCGACTTGGATAGATTAGGTTAGAAGGCTAATGCGGGAGCGGAGCGGAGCGAAGCTCCCGCATTAGCCTTCGTGGTTATTTTTTTTTATAACCATGCAGAACTATATTTAATCCAAAACTATATTTAATCCATGTAGGTACGTACGTAATGATAATAAAACACTGACATGAACTTAGCAATAGACACAACTCAGTACGTTATTAAAGCATACCCCAAAATAAAAATCATACCCTCGAATTAAAACTATAAATAAAATATAATTCTACCGACATATATTTTTATTACATTTGGTAGATAAATGTTTCTTTCTAAGTATGAGTGACAATATTATGGTAATTATGTTTAGGGATAAAAACGTTAGGATAAAAAACAGTAGGAGCTTTAATATTGTATGTTAACGATTTTATTGATAACAATTTTCGGAAACATGAGTGTTATGAACATCGACGGTAGCACTACAAATAGTATGAATAAAAACTTTAGGATGAAAAATTTTAGGAGGAGTGATCATTCGGATTACAAATCGTTAGGAAGAACAATTTCGGATAAAGAACTTTAGGTGAGTCAATATGGACCCATTTGTCGTTGCGGTATACAGGCAGATATCGCATATAGTATCTACTACTTGTGGGTTTTACAAATAGTTGCTTTAAATGTAGATTTACTTTTCGGCCGTCACTGAATATAACTAAATATAAATAAGGTACCGTAGAGGTTCTAACAAGTAAAAAAACCATTTTATGGTAAGAATCGGCTGGAGAGTCTTGAAAATATCCTGGCTCATCGACCAGCACATAAGATAAATATTTACGAGTACATATAGGTATGTTACACAAAGGAAAAGCTAAACCCGAAAATAATATTCTCGCAGAGTATAATGCTGAACAGTATCGGCGTATTTAGGTGTTGGACATGAAACTCACAACATTGAGTCCATTAACTTAAATGAATGTAGGATATTGTTACTGTCATTCATTTTCCATGAATATTATACTCGTATACGTGCTGAAAGAATGCAAGCATCACCGATAACACGTCAAGTCTGAAATCGCTATTATGGTTCAAGGATATAAATGAAGACCTCGCCACCCAACCATAAACTAATAAAAGTTTTATTGGATTCACATCGGGAATAGACTCATGACAATGAAGCGCGAAATTATACAAGACTTTTAAATTGTACAGTACGGTACGGTACACGAACTCTAATAAAGTGAAATTTTCGCTAGGCAGCAATTCAGTTATATTCTCCCTATGTTTCATGAAAAGTTAGAATTCAAAGACGCGAGTGGCACAAAAGCCTCTCACGAAAATGTTTTCCTCCACTTTACTCGCATCAAGGCGAGTGCTAGGCGAGGTGCGAAGTTAAAGTGTTCACTGGAGGAGTTATGATTATAAATGATGCAGAGGGTCGAAGCAAAGAAAGCCAGTAGTCGTTTACTACATCCCCGAGGATGAAAATGGAAGATAGCCCGCAGCCTACAAACATCAACTGCGAGTAATCTTACATATTACACTGTGGGCCACTGAATATTTGATCGAGTATGCGCGGCCGGAATTATAGTCACCTTGAAATTCATACGCATATTTTGTCAGTAACAACTTCGACAGGCGAAATTCAAGTTGAAGGGTGCGGGTGTGTGAGTTGTACTGAAATTACTAGATAAAATAAAGTAAATCTGATCGTTATCGTTGTGAGATAATTCCGTTCCCTATTAAGGGTAAGAGACCTAGATTCGTAATTGCGTCCCTCATTAAGCGAGACTCGTTTTGCAAAATTAGATTTCATTTATGAAATTTCAACGGGCATGACCTGAATAAACTTCAGGATGGACACCGCTAGGTTTAACTTTTCATACATTACGTTTTACTGTATGAAAATAAAATGGGTTAAGTTTTTTGACTCTGTATTTTATCAAGGCAGACGCCGCGGTGTCGCATGTACGTGATAGATGTGATGTAATTAAGAGGGAAAGTCTTTTTGTTTGTTTATGTGGAACTGGCGAGATACCACCATCTATCTTCGCGCCTATCTACCTCTATGTGGGCCACACGGCATTGTTTGCGCACGCTATGGAATTAACTTGACGAGTAATCTTTATAATGCTGCAGAATACCAGATAACAATCTCGGGACTTGAGTGAAGCTCTCCACGCAAGGCCTTTATTTTTTTAAATGAAAGTTGAGGTCCTTGAACTCCTGTAGCCTTGAATGTTCACAGACAGAATTCATTTAATTTGAGATGAAATCATTTCTTATGTAAATAGATTGATTTGAACAATGTCGGCTAGATAATGTTAATAGAATATTTTAAGTAGGTAGTTAGGTAGTATTAAAATTGGTAGAATAATGTCCAATTAGCTCATTTTTTATGTAGGTTCTCGTACTATATATGTTTGTATTGTTAATAGTCTTATGTATATTTTTATTAAAATTGGGTTTAAATAACTTAAATTGACAGACGACTTCATTAAGGCCGCGGGAACGCGCTGGATGCGAGCCGCTTCCAACCGGTCCTATTGGAGATCTATAGGGGAGGCCTATGTCCAGCAGTGGACTTCCTATGGCTGAAATGATGATGATGATGATGAACTTAAATTGGTACACTCTGGTATTGTTAGTAAGATAGATATGTTACGGAATTCTTGGTTAAAGGCACTCTAAAGACTAAAGAGATAGAGCATAATGAAATTTCTCGACTTCGGATGGTCCCGGTCCCGAATGTACAAGTATTTACACTTGAAATAATATTGTTGGTAGTCAGTACGGTACCTAAGCCAGAGTTTTAGGTCAGGCAGAGAACAGGAACACCTAATTCTGACTAGACTGCCAGTGTTTACAGTGGTGGGGCCATTTACATCTTTACTAAGTATAATGTTGCTTATACATGTTATACCATTATGTATAAAACTAATTTATACTATGTGTATGATTGTTGTTTTTTAGGTAATTTTGTGGCTTTAAATTAATTGTAGTTCGTAGTTTAATTTACATAAAATTAAATTACACTGTTACACAAACAAAGAATTATTAAACTTTGCATGTTGGCTATTAAAAAAAGTCCTATAGCTATATTACAGGACCAAGGGTATTGTATTGTAGCGATATCATAAACAATGTTGATAAAGGAGACTTGTAAACACGCTATACCGACTTACACTTTATTTATTTTGACTCCATTTCAAGGTTTCGTAGTATTTAATGTATTTTTTTTTAATCAGTCAACGATGGAACAATAAATCACTATCACTCTTAGAATTAAGGGTTTAGAGGGCCCATTATTTCTTTGGGGTTCAAACCAAGCGCACCGTACGATACTAAAGCACTACAGTACGGTACTACAGCACTAACAGTCAGGGATAACATTTGAGCCCGCGAGGAGCGAAGGAGAATCGCAAACCGCGTGGCCCGCGAAGAGCGGCGGCAACTCAGGCGTCGGAGGTCGCAGAATGACCTCCGTCCCCCATGAGCGCGGGCCTGGGGGTGACGGGTGGAGCCGCCTGTCACCCTAGCAGAAGCAGGCCGCGGCGGCAGCGCGCATTGCGTGCCTCCCCACACCCAGGGGCGAGTTGGGGACTCTGTGGTCCCCACACCGGAAGAGGGCCAGATCGAGAGATATGGCCCTAGGTCGGCCGGGGTGCGAGGGATATGGCTACGACAATCTCACCTCCGGCAACTGACGGCCCACAGACGGCGTGCGTTTTAGTCGGTTCGAGTCCGACATAACCCCTCCTCCGGTTCCGGCGGGGGCGGTATCCGTGGGGATTTTTTCGCATGATAAAAAAAAAAAGGATAACATTAACAATAACCTTTTCAAGACTTCAGAAAACAAGAATCGTCCATATCCCGTGTGTAGGTAACGCTCAACTGCAAGCAACCTAGCCAAAATACGAACATTGGTGTAAATCCATCCGAGAATATATTTAGCAATAGTGCATACCTATTCAAATTTATGTTTGAGATATTTCCGACAAGATGTTACAGATGGGCTCGGATCGAGCGGCCTATCGGGTATTACGGCTCACAGCACTCCCAGTTCCAATCTCGAGCCACAAGCCGCAGACAAACTCTAATTACAATATGCTTACTCTAGAACTCCGGTTCAGAAATTCAGTACGAAGCCTATGCATTGAAATCTATTTGAATGGCGGCAATAGTACTTTTAATTATTCTTTTACCTCCAATGTCTACTATCTAAACCTCTGTTTATAAACAATGGATATAAAGAAACGCTGCAAAGAAACGCCTTAGATGAGTGTTACACAGTATTTGTAAGTTAGAAACGATACCAGCGGTGCCAGTATATTAAATATCCCGAAGTTCGTAATACCGACGAACAAAAGACCGAAGTTCAAAATCACCAATGTCCATTGGATCAAAAGATCAAAATATCACACAAAAATACTTAAAGATAATCACCCAAAAATCTAGTTTTCGGGCTTTTGAATTTTGGGATTTTGATATGTAACCACAGATTTATATATTTGTTATATTAGATACAACATACCTAAATAACTCTTAGGTTTGTATTCACAATTATAAGTTTAGAGAATATTTAATATGAAGTAACGAACTGCGGTATATTTCTGGGGGATCAAAAGTAGACGGTGTTAATCCAGGATATAAATAACACCACCTCTATTACAGATTTATATGACAATAGGTACTTGCAGTTTTTACAGCGTGGAGAGATAACAAACCGACTCATAAATGTTTCCGTGTTTTCAATATGAATAGCATTGGTAGGATAGGCTATTTTATTAATCCGTACCTACCTTCTGATAATGCTATTCCATGCTCTCAATAGCGAAAAAAAACACAGAGGTAGGACAGTTAAAAGATATCTACATAATTCTAAACTAATTAAGCAAAACCAAACTGAAATATAAAAGCCACAATTTAATACCAAAAATGTAGTTAACGATACATGAAAAAGTGAGCAAGAAGCCGGCAATTAATTTTATTTAAGTTTCTGTAATACTGCAATAATTCTTGATACCATAACATAAATATCTCTACCGACCCTGGAGCGATATAGGCGTGAGCGTATGTTACTTAAATATGATAAAACCCACCCGAATAAATCAAACTCAAACGAAATATGAAATTCAAAAGAATCGCTGACGTATACAAGGATACAAGGGGTTTTCATACATTTGTTGGCCAGAAAAAAGTGAAAGATTGGTATGAATTATCCACGGAACGCTATAAATAATCCAGCTGAACTGCTGAACGTTGGTTAAGTATCCTTGACGGACATTATCCACGTGTTGACTGTTATACAAAGACGGCAAAGATGATGGACAGTGACTCACGCCCTGCGCGTGTGGTCTCACCGCGATTGTTTGTTTAAAAATCCAAACTCCTTTCTGAAATATCATAAAAACGTTCAAGTATCGCCTACAAATATTTGGTGGCGCTTTTGTTTATGTGAACCTTGTTTATGATCGTAGATTATCGAGAAGCTAGCGGTTGGCAGCGTAAGTACCGTGATCGGCTACTGCACATTCAAGTTTACTTTCGTTTATGTTCCCGAAATAGGTTAGGTAATGGAAGGCTGATACTATAACTCGGTTTGATAAAGTTCCAATAAAACCATTATTTTTACAAGATATTAAAACTAACAGCCGTTCTCTGCTAGGCGCGTTAATCATATGAATGGAACAGTAACAAATGATTGCGGCTAAAAAAATAAATTAACAATGTCGCACACATGTGGTAACCTAGTAATACTCAAATGAAAAACTGTGAGATATGTTTCAGCGTCTCGTTTATTTAGTTTCTTCGAAATAACTGTATTACTGTCTAATTCTGAAAGTAGTTCAAAACGAAGAATGTTACGTATTGCGTATGTGGTAAATCGCATTGCGCAATGTAAATATGGATACAATCAAACAATGTTTCGAAACGCCCAATACTAAACCTTCATCACAAATGTGTGTTTATTGGAATCTTGGAACCAAATACTTTCGTGCCAATTCGGGTCTCTTCTACAACAATTTACATCGTCCAATAACCCGATTCCGAGCACCAAATGATTCTATGCGGATAAAGATTCAACGAATTTCTCAGAATTGGATTTTTAGATTGTGGTGGTGATTTTTGGTTCACGTAAAATAAAATAGTAGACGACCTTCCTTCTTCAAGGAATTGTTGAATCTAACCAGATGCTAGATCACAACAATCGCATAGACTGCAGCAGTTTGATAAGCGATCCTGCGATTGCTACTGTATCAGGTAACTTACTGTGGATATGGTTCATATGGGACATTTTTGTCTCACTTTCATGTAGGTACTAAGAATAAGGAATATGATTCTATCTTGGCGCCCTTTTTTGTTTCTTTCGATTTAAAAGAAGTCGGTTAATTAGTTTCGTGTCAGTTGTTTCCAGACGGATCTTTCGCTTTATGTGTTAAAATGGCATGTATCCAGCAAATGGGTATATAAGTATCTACTACGTATGTATTAAGAAAAGTCAACTTATGGACATATTTAACTAATTAAGTAGGTATATAATTAAAGTAAGTACCTACCTAATTACCTAATTAATTTGTACAAATTAGTTGAGCACTTGAAAATAGGATAACGATAAGTTTAGAAAAAAATCCTGGATGTTTTAGATTTCCCATTGAACTCAAAATGATGGTATTTCACTTACCTACAGAATTTTTATGGCAATATAGTAACATCAGATTATCCTTGTACTTGAGCGTATATTATCAACATCTTAATCTGTAGAATTACTCCTAGTACCAAACTCTTAACGAAGGTCATTGAAGATTTATTTCCTCTCAAGAATAATTTTGATTTTCAACTCGACTATTGAAAATATCACAAGTAGGTAGGTACTTATCACAACTTCACAACGTTCCAAAGGATATCTATGACAACTTCATTAAAAGTAGTCTGGTCATATCATAATATTATGCTTAAAGCCCGTATAAGTCATTCGGATAATGTGTTTTCTCATTCAGTTATCTCGAGGCGACAAATGGGCGTAATTGGGTGTAATGAACTTTCTGTGGACTTCGAATAAACTATTCGTAATAACTTGACAATGTCAACGGGCTTGTAAATCTTTGGAGTAATAACAGTAATTACAATGATTATTATGACATTACGTAAAATTTTATTAATGTAGGCACAAATCAACTTCGCAACTTTGTCTATTTATAAAAGTTGTGTATGTTGGATTGGAAATTTATTGAATTTGTTGTATAGATATGTGGATATGTTTTTTCATACCAGTAGGTACTCGATCTAATATCTACAAACCCTAAATAATAATAATATTGCTCACTTGAAAATGCTCTACAACGACGACGGTAGAAAAAGTACCTAAAAATAAATCGTAATAGATCGAGCTCTTTACTAAATTGGAATGACAAGTATATTTGAATTTCCACGAAGTACAAAATTAAGAATCAAAAGGTCGTTTCTTTATTATTGCCTATATAAATAAAATCAATTGTTATTTTAGGCAATTGTCCTCCAACAGATGGAACCTATTCACAAAGTGGACAAGTATTATAGAAATAATCCTGTAATAACCGATGTCGTTGTGTATTATACCTACCTCTAGTGCTTCTTTATCCCTTTTCCCATTCACTCACTTATTTCTACACCGGTGAGACAAGCGCGCCCACGCGTACCAGATTTCTATCCAACAGGTTATAAGATATTGTTGTTTCATTTAATATTCCACACTTTCTATTAAGTACAGGACTATTACGACGGTAATAATCTTGTGTCAAATCTCTGCAATGAGCTTCTCAATTGAACTTGACATTAATTGAAAAAGTGAATGAAGACATTTGCCAATCCAATTTAAATCGGATAGTTACAAGGAGTGCTCAATTCCCTAATGGAAACTTCAGAACATAAAGTTTGATAGGTGAAGTTTAAATCAACCGTTTATATTTTTAACATTACTTGTGAGAAAATCATGACTGGCCATGACCCTCTGGACAGAGGTGGAAGGCATTAAGGTTTGTTTGGGGTCTAGTAGATTGAAATTCAAATATTTATCGAGTTTTAATGCGACAATAGTTTCTTTAGGCATCGCGTTGAAAACATGGCGAAGTCAAGTGTCTAGTGTAAATTAACGTGTCTTGTGTTTTTCAACCTATTCTTATGAGATTAAGGAGTGTATGTAGTTACTGTGCTCTGATTGCACCACAGACAAATTCAATGATACATCTTATGGTTCACTTTTCTAATTTGAACTGCCACTGTAAGTTATCATAAATTGTTGTTTTTAATTTAACACCACCCCATTTCTACGGTATAATAAAGCTGTCGAGACCAAACTGGCTCATATATTTTAAGGTGAATCCAATTTGTCAGGGAGATGTCGACATCTGGTACCTACTTGTTGCCACGTTATACAGACGTAAAGATATTATAGAGACAGTTTTTATGTGTGACCATGCGTGATAATTCAATCTTCCTAGATTATGCGTTCATTGTTTGGGATTGACTTGAATGTGGGGTTTGCCTCGTTAAGATAGCATTCACAATAATGAATATAAGCTACTAATGTTTGTTAATGACACTAAACTATTTTGAATATTGGCTTATCCTTCATGGTTTTATCTATAGACTATGTTAAGTCCTCTTCTGAATTATTTCAATGTCGCAAATGAAACATTATTGTTAAACTGTAACCTATACCTATGTTAACAAATGAATAAATGATTTATGATTTATGATTTATAAAGAAATATTGCTTCTTGATAGTTTTTGGGTTTTGTGATCATTTTCGCTTTTATGTCCTTCAATTTGGTAATTGAAAGGATAATGAACAAAATTGGTTTCATTAAATTTTCTTGAAATTGTGATGAAGAGGTTCGGGAGTGGCTGTTTATCTAGGTTCTCAATATACCTAATTGTAGCAAAGTTTGTACGTCCTTATATATGTATAACTGAAGACATATGTCTTGGACCCTGCGCAGTAGACGATTTTTAGGTCCCCTTTGAGGAAAGCACGGGGGTGCGACGGCGGAGGAAATACGACGCATCCACCAATCATAGAGCTGCGTGCCAACGTTTTAAACCAATCAGCGGGCGCTAAACTCCCGCGTCCTTCTCCGTACACTTGCGTGCAAAAATAAATTTGAATTTATCACCACAATAATTATTTCGAATTAGTATATACAATATAATTTTTTAAGATATCATATAAGTTTTTTATTTTGCGATTTATATGTTGATCTTGATTTATACGGTTTTTGTTTACCCTAGGAAACCTACTAGCTTTTTTAACGCGAGCGTAGGCACATACTCTTTATGATTAATAAACTATTTTTATCATCGGGAGCTTAGTGGTTAAGGAGTCGGCCTTACGAGCGAGAGGTCCCGTGTTCGAATCGCTGCCGTGAGAATCTGCTGACGTGAACTCCTAACACACGCAATTTGGCTTAGCTGGAGGGGTGAGGGATTAATGAGAATATTAGTAATTTTGGTTACTATTTATTTATACTACTTAGGTCGCAGACAAGCACACGGCCCTCCTGGTGGTAAGTGGTTACCGTGGCCTATAGGCGAGTGCAACACCAGGGGAGCCACACTCGTGCTGCCGACCCTGTAAGAACAGAGAGATTGTGTGCCATTAACCGAAAAGATAGTAGGACAAAGCTTTTGGTTTTCCCACTGATAGCACAAAACCTCTCCTGTGAGCTCTGGCTACCCTACTTACCGTCGGAAACATAACACGAGGTTATTAATTCTGTAGGTTAGTACCTATCTATTGGTATAGTTAATACTTAAATAAATAAATTGACAGAATAAGACACATTTTTTATACTGTTGACAATTAAATATATTCTAATTTCTAACCATTAAATTATAGCGTTTCATGATATAATACTAATACGCCTACAATCATGTTGACGGGGATTAACTCGATTAACTGTTAAATATTATTACGTAACAATTTCTACATAATACCTAAATAATTTAAATAGGTAATTTAAAATGAAGATTTTTAATAGTTCGAGCGATAAATGTCAGAAACGCTAAAACACAAAATAGAGTAGCCATTTTTTTGTCCGGTAGTGCACCATGCGCGAACTTGCCGATTTAGGTCCATCACTCGTGTCCACAGCTGTATAATAGGTATTTAGGTAAAAAAATTACCGGTACGGGTCGCTATAAATATCGACCATAATATTAAAATAAACAAATAAATTGTTTCCAGTATCCTAGATTATAAAGACCAACTCTGGTCTCACTTGCTTATAGCATTCTTATATATTTGAATGATCTAGTTACAAATTGCTTTAACTTCTTCAGAGTATGAGCATCGATATCATCATACGAACTGAATTTTCGAGGCCGCTCTCTCAAGAAGTATTCCATCAATCAGCTCGCAAGTGTACAGGCTCGCAAGTGAGATTGGACCTTAAGATCTTGATAGCGTCCTATAAGCTTTCCTCAAAAGCATAGCAGTAAATACACTGAAATAATCATAATAGCATTACGATTATTTCATAATGCTATATTTTTGATGACTGCAGTAATCGAGGCAACGGTTATATTGTAACAATTGAGTGCCTTCATAACTCTTTTTTTTATTTACTTTTCGCGTGCAGCAGTCCAGTTTCTGATTATCGTTCAACACAATCAAACCAAATGAAATGTGGGTAGCCTTTAATTTCAAGTGATATAATGTCAACTGTGTAGGAAAATAGTAGTAGTGCTTAGGTACTTTTTTCACCGGGTCAAGTACATATACTTAGGTAATATTCTTGTAAATATTCGTCGATAGGACATTATGTAAAAGCATGTTGAGTCTTTCAGAAACGTGGATTTCCACATCATCATCATCCTTGCGGTAGTCCAGGTCGCAGCCGAAGCCTTCACCTCGGATTTTCGCGCTTAGGAGGGGCTGAAGTCGACTAAAGAATTCAACTTAGCGACCAAAAATTGTGTCATTTATTATAGTAGCAACTTAATTTCATGACAATACCTTTTATCATCTAGGAATATTGTTAATATTGTTTTCAAGAAACCTTGTTCAAAATCTAATTGATCATAAATATTATAGTAGATATATTGCTCTTGTTGCTTCTAAATATTATAAAGCACGTCAAGCTTCGAGGTATATGAAGTTTCGTCAAAGTTATGAACGTAACGCGTGACATGCCACAGCGAGGTGTCTGAAAATAAAGCAAGCGTTCGGGTGTACCTAACAACAGCCCGTGGTGGAAGGAATTACCTACTACTATTCCACGCTACCTCATACAACGTTCACATTCTACTATACAATATTGTAGGTATCCTTACAAACATACTATACACCACCACAGTTTGAATTGCCTTGTATATCAAAATATGAGGCACGTTTTGTTAATCAAAAGTGTGTGGGTCCAGTTGGACCATATACTTTAGCACAGAAAAGTAGATGTAGATTTACGTCAAAAAATTGAAATGAAAATTGTACTTATGGTAATACTAACACATATTAAAACTCTTGAATAATAATAAGTTACACACAAATATGTTACAAAACGGGAATAAGCTTTCAAAAATATATACATACAATTTTTTACGCCCATCCCTTTACGTCTGAAATCAAATAGAATATTATATTGCGTGGCTGACTGTTTCCTATCCTTATCTATACTCGTAGATCTGCTGGTTAATAATGTATACTTACTTTGAGTCAGAATAAATTTATTTTAGTTAGATGTAGTAGATATTTTTTTTATCAATTTACCATAAGTATTAATAATAAGTAGGCATCAACAATTTTCCTCCTCTCCTCTCGGAATAGATATCTAAAAGACCTATGAGTCAAGTCAAAAGAAGAAGGAATAAGCAGACCTTGGGCGCCAAGGTGAAAACCGGATGCAACGGGCAAAACGCTAAGATAATGATGATATCATTTCATGCTAGTGGAAGGGCATCTCTAGAGTGAAGTTTCCATACTTTGATTAGTCCTACGATAACGAATTTACTAGCTACGTATTATGAATGAATGAATTTATTAGTACGAAATAGGGTACACAGGATGTTGTAGTTATTATAATAATATGAAGCTTGGCGTAGATTCTAACTGCGGCGTAGTCTGTTATGCTATGACCTGAATTATACAGGGGTCTACTCTACAATCGTAAAACAAATTCAGCACATCAATAAGCGATGGTTGGATCATCTCCGTGTTTGTGTAACTACAAACTATTTACCGAGGAAACTGTTCAATAGGGTTCTGCGTGTTAATTGCTACTAAAGTAAGGTATATATGCAATGTGTATTTATACTCGTAATATTAAGAAAAGAAAATAGATTTATTATTAATAACCATCGTCATTATTTAATAAATACGGTTACCGTACGTAAGTACTCAAAAGAGCGCATTTCAAACTGCATTATAAACGATCATGAATTCTGAATTAGACTTGCCTTATCTATTGCACGCAACGAAGCCCATCATAGTTTTCAATTTAGAAGCAATCATAAAGTATACCCACAATTCAACAATTGAGACGCAAGATGTTGCAACCGTCTAGGGTAGCAACACTGACCTTAATTCGGAATAGATCGGCGGAATAAATTTATGGACTGAATTAATCACTTTATTGGCCACAACGACCGGCATTGATGACAATATGAGTGGCAACAGGTTTCAATACTTTTGAATCTGGAGCGTTTGTTGACCCATGCAATTAATTCAAGAAAAGGAGTATGAAGGTTTGTAATAGAGAAGATATTATTATTATACTGAGAATAGACTATTAAAGTCATTAGGAACGATATAATGTTAGCAAATGGCAGAATGCCCAATTCCCTGCTAATTTTAAGAGTAAAATAGGCCTGTAGGTACAGCTGTTTACTATTGAAAATATTAAATTACCTACTACGTTTCACCACGTCTTCTCTAAAGGGAGATCTTGGAAAATGGATGAAATTACTTGCTAATCACGAGGGTAGATTGTGATTGGTGGGTATCGCGTCAGTGACCCCGTTGGAAATAATATGTGAAAGATAAGCTTCACTCCCATAAGTAAATCTCAAAATCAGTACCTCCACAATACATTCGAATTTTTATCTTAGTACAGATAAAATATGCTGTGAATTATCAACAGACAGACACTAGACAGTATGGGTTTTATACTTCATCACAATAAGATATTTAGATAACCCTAAAAGTAAATCATGCGTCGCCCTCAATAATGCCACAATTGAAAGTAACCATTGTCGTAGATTGAACGACAGATCCATTTAGATGGGTTTGTCAGACCATTCTTTTTATATCATTAAAGTGGTCGGAAAAGGCTTGTCAATGCCTTTAACGTATTTTAGTAATTATTTGAAAATGGCGATATATCATTAAGGGGAACCTAACAATAAATGACTCAATAAAGCTCTAAAGCTGTCTGACATAAAAATCTCTCGTGCATAATGAATGACATGTAAAGTACCTACAAAATGGCCAGTCTGGTGGTAACCTTGCTTACCAATGTCTGTAACTCAAGAATACTCCCTAAAAAACATTTTTATGCCGGCTAAAAAGTTCCATACTATGAACTACATAATGGAGTCAGAATCAGAGGGTGCATGACTCCTAGACTAGACTAAAAGCAAGACTAGAAATATAGCTGCACCATTTTTAAAGCTCTTAATCAAGTTGTATAAGTTATATCTGTCTTACAAAAGCACGCTACATTAAGCAGTTAGTTCATTGTGACGTTGGCATCTGTTTGACCTCGAAGATTGCAAGCGGTACAGCTCTGCGAACCGACACGGGACTGAGTCATCGACTTGCTGCAGAGTACGGTGATGATTCAATAGCGGTTATTCTTATCACGCGCAACGTTTATAGAGACTTTCGGCACAGACTCTAGAAGCCAGGTTTACCCCACGTAAACAGTTGTAACAAGTGCGGAGATTGATGATGGTGTAACATCAACAAATGTTTGAGTGACCTGCAGATGTTGTTCTTTTCAGTTTAGTATCTATTAATTAAACATGGAAATTCAGCAACCATAAGCTTGCTGAATTTCCATGTTTTAACAATAAAATAACAGGTGAATTTTCTCTTTTATCTTGAGTTAAAATTAGGGATTCTGACAATGTTTACCCGAGGGTTTACATTCAAGTAAGGTAAAAATAATTTTATTATTAGTACATTTGACGATAATAAAGATCCAAGTATAGCTGACAGAATAAATCAACCGCAACAACCTGCATATCAAAAAGATATAATAATTATCTACTATTACTATCTATTGTGGAAAATTTGGAAGATGAAAGTACGAAAATACAGTGTATAAAGGACTTCTTATTACATTCGCCTGGATTCGGGGAGCAACCCAAAACTAGTTTTATGACCATAACAGTAAATCTTAAGATTCCTTGAAGATAAGGAGCTATATAAATAAGCCTCAGAAAAAGGTAGTGAACGTTTTTTATAACATGCAGACGCTTTAATAAAAAATACGTCCATATCTTTTATAAGTAACAGTAACCGCGATCGTTCATCTAGATCGCGTCGAGTCAAAACATAGTAAAAAAATGCCGTTTCACTTTAAACAAAAACTGTCTATGAATACGAACGTCCTGTACACAGATGGTGTAATAAATTAGTCATTGTGTGATATGAGGAGTTGGCCGATTCATGCCGGGCGTCTGTTTTAATATGAACGATATCATTACCATATAAAAGCCTCGACAGCAATGTCAATACGTTTATGGCTGTTTAATGAAGACACATTATTTTTTAATTTATAATAGGTTTTGTTTGGAATTTTAATAGGCCAATAATTAAACTCAACAAAAACTAAAGGTATTATTGACTACCATCCGTTCGAAATTTTCAGCTTCTATATTTTCAAAATTATCTTTAATTTAATAATCGTGTAAATAGGTATTCCAACAGAACCAATATAAAGCAAATGAAAGTTATAAGGAAGAAAAATTATAGTTTAACAAACAAGTTTTAATAGGGGCCTAAGTAAAAAGTCGACGAATATACCAAATTATACAGTAAGAAATTAATGCCCCATTTCATGGCCTGTCCTTGAATAAGGAAAGGAAAGAAAGAGTAAGTTATTCGTAACACAAATGTATTTCAGGGATTTCGGTTCCGTGAATGTTATAAGCGAAGTAATATTTTATTATGTCAGAGTCGTGGTTTACGTTTAAATATTTGCCCTTTTCTCTAATATCACCGGTTAACAGCTGAAATTCAATGAAGCTTATTCTTGATGTTGGATTTTAATAAAAAGAGTCCTACTAATAGATACTACATATAAAGTTTGAGAAGATATTTGCATTCGTGAGTTATTCATCACGGAATTAGTACAGGGATAGATTATTGTCTAGATTAACACATAGGAACGTTTTATCCTGGCAATGTGTTTCCATGAGTTGCGGGAACGGAATGAAAATTCCACGCGGTTGAAGAATCGGCACTTCAATCGGTTGAAGACAGCCTCCGTGGCGTAGCGGTAGTGAACGCGGCCGCTACGCAAGAGGCGCGGGTTCGATCCCCGCTCAGTGCAAATATTTGTGTTCATGAAATATGGGTATTTGGATTGGTCTGGTCGTGCCTCGGAGAGCACGTTAACCCGTCGGTCCCAGTTGCCATAAGAACATCTATGGCAGTCGTTACGGCCGTTACGGGTAGTTGGAACCCTAAAAAATCCAAAAAACAACGGTCTAGCTGCAAAGCTTCGATATCGCCTAATGTTATCATTGGGCTGTGGAGGTCAGATGGCAATCGCTTCACGAAAAAATATCGAGGTCTAGCCAAATCTGTAGTTAAGACGGTAAAGCGGACTCCAGACTCCGAGCTGAAAAGCTTCGGATGCGACTGGGAATTAACGCTAGGATGAGAGAGAGAAGAATCGGCACTTCAATAGAACTCTAAATAATTCTAGAGTTTAAGAATAAGAAAAACAAAAACTTCCAATAAAAAATGTGGTAAATCACAAAATGTGGCAAATTATTTTTAATAATATAACATTAATCATTATTTACAGTTAAGATCAAAATAAGTTGGTACCTCATTCTTTATGAGATGGAACGGTATATATGTGGCAGCCAACTAGCTTAATCAGCCGTTCAATCAACTGCCTAGGCTGTTAACTAAACGGCGCCGTTCAATAAACGGCCGAAATTATATTCAGTCGTAACGTTTATTACAACATTGAACAAACTGGCTGACTATTGCTTAGGCAGGCCATTCGCACGATAGGGCACAAACATATTCCATTATTTTCTTTGCTCATCCAAAAGAGTTTATCTAAATGTTAATTACACGTTACGATCAAATAGTTATTAGATGCTGCGACAGCACAAATACTGCACTTCGAAAATGTGAAACTTCAATATATTTAGTTCAGTTCGATGATAGCACGGTTCAACTCGTTCAATCGAGTGTTTAGAAGGCAAGTTCTAATGAAGCAGCAACACGTAAATGAACAGAACCGGGTCAAACTTCTTCTAGCTTCCGAGATTAGTCAGGAGAAAGATAGCAGATCTTTACAAGCCACCAGTTAGAATGTAAATCACCAGTTAGCTTACTAATGGATACAGTTGAAACGAATCCAAATGGAGAAAAGTTTGGTAGGAAAATGGATGGCGGGCGCGATTTTGTTTACGGAAGTTTTTTCGAAGAAAGGCATTTTGATGTTAATGAAGGGTATAATATTGAAAGCCAAGAAAAATGTTGTTTTAAATACCCAATTACAGAATTTAGAATATTTAGTGGATTAAAGTGGCAATCACTTATTCTGAGAGACTAAATACGTTTGATTGTTGACGGCAGGTACTAATTAACAAAAGATCGAAAACGATTTCCTAATTATTATTAGTGGGTATTGTATTTTCCTTTACAGTTATTAAATACAGTGACTTTTCCAGACATGGTGTGGTTTGTAGTCCGCCCCAATAGGTCTTAGCTCAATCAATTTCCATTGTCGAAATCATCCTCCGATTTCGTACGCATATTGGAATATCTAATCGACTATCATACACTCACTGGAATCTCAGGCTCGTTGTGAAATTCAAGGAGTCCTTACACAAAGATGACCTTATTAAATTATGAGAAGTTAACATTGTTAGTAAAACAGTTTAAAGTAATGAAAGTATGGTTCACAGTTTAGAAAATATAAAGTGGAGACTGTGAGACCTAGAGTGGAGACCCCTCTAGCCTGATACCAGATGGACTGACGATCGGAAAAAGGTGGCTGGGATGGACTGAATGCAGAAGGCAGAGGATCTGGAGCAATGGTGCACAATGAAAGAAACCCATGTCCAGCAGTGGTCTGCGAAGATAATTGATTGATTAAAGATTATTTAATACGATAAACATTCTTTAAACATCAATTTTCTGAAAAAAAAAAATCTAACGCAGGAAACTACAAACTATATTTTTTACGATTTTAAAAGTGGTTCACGGTTAAGCGATGCGTGTATCGTAAAAGTTCTGCAGTTGTGAAGGAAGCTCCATTAAAAACTGTTTATCGCTGATTTATAGAATTTTGTTGTGGACGCATAAAAATGTGACATCATACACGAAGGTCGTCCAAATATTGTCTTTACTAGAGAAGCAGTAAACAGTGACAGTAAACAAAAGGGGAGGCAGGGAGAGGAGGTCCTCCTTCTACTTACTTTTCTAAAAAGAGATACCTTTTATTTTATGGTATATGTGCAGATGAAATTGTTCGTCATGATGCCCACGGCTATATTCTACCATTGCACCTCTCGCCCTAGACAGGGAGTCCGTCCCTACATGTTACAAATGAAAACAGTACGCACACTCAGGTATGAAAGGAACTTCATCCCCCGCACGCTTTTAAACTTTGGCATGAACTCCCTGCCGTGGTTTTTCCAAGCAACTACAGTATTACCCCATAGTCCAAGATGGACATTAGAAGATTCTTACGGGGTCTGCAGCGCGAGTGTGAGGTGTTGCATACGTTCATAGGCCACGGTAACCACTTTCCATCATGTGGGCCGTATACGTAAAAAACCTAGTTTATACTGTAATCAAAATGAATAATGTATAAAACTATATTTATAGCCATGTCACATATCAGTAGACACAATTCTTATAATGACGGATGGACTATGAACTCTGTGCGTGTCTTGCATAATTAAACGTAAACAAATTGTCATGTTTATTACTGAACCAGCGGTGACTAATTTGTTTCAATAAAAACCGCACGACAACTGCGAACTAAAAATATCGGAATCTAGACAAAACAACTACCTACAAATAAGTACGATAGAGATTTGAGAATACAATACAGCCCTACTAATATTAGTTTGTGAAGATAAATCTGGATGGACGGATCAGCTAAACACGGTCTGAATGAAATCGGCATAGCATACGGGTAATTTTTATTCTGGGAAATGGCCCTTCGGGTCACGGGAAGTAACAGGATAAGTATTTCGCGCAGGTGGAGTCGCGGAAATAGTCTTGGAATACTGTTTCCGTAGGTAGTATTCTATTTTAGACCATGCACATTAACTTTGCATCGAATAGCATTGCCTGGCGCAATTTCTTACATTAACCCTAAAAATGGAATTTGAGAAGTTACAAGAAGGACGAATGCTCATTTAACCCTAAATATAGGTATTACGGTATAGAAAGTTGTAAATTATTCAGTAACTCAAGTCAGAAACAAGTTACCGAAACAAACACAGTTTAAGCAACTACCCAACATGGCTCGCCTGAGCCATGTTCATATACAATAATACTCGTAAATTAAAAAGCACCAAAAGTTGGCATATTACCGTTTCGGTCCTGAGTTAAAGATAGGTGAGCTTATAAAAGAGCATATAAAGTAACTATAGGTAGGATCGCACACCAAATTTACTTTTTATTTATTTATTTTTTATTTTTAGGACCGTAAACTGACAGTAATACCGTGGTTATTTTAGTCAACGGTTCCGAAGTCACAAGTGACACAACCCAATCGTAAGTCTAACACAACCGTCGCCAATTATAACAAAGAGCTATAAGATCGGATTAAACAATTTGAAAATAGCCGATAGTCTGATAAGCCGACTTTTAATAATACCATTTTGCTAATTTTCATTCTGTGGAATCTCCAGGGGGGATAAAAATTATTACAGTCATTTTTGTAATAGGTGTGCAAAGAAAACAATTATTAAAAGTAAAAACTTATTATTTTGTGTGAACAATGATACACCATGGAATTGATTCAAGCCTGGGGAACTTCTTGTAAAAAGACTGTGATTTATTTTTTTATGATTTATGTCGTTTGCTCTATGGATACATGCTGTACTGTCGCCATTTTAAAGTCATCTTTGATGCCAGGTACGACCAGATTGGTTAAAAACTTTATTTGAAGATTATAGGGTATAAGCTTCAGTATTTCGTCGTGAAATAGTACGTCACTCATACCAGTTACGAGGTTACTTGACCTGCCCCTCTAGACTATGGTTCCAAGTGGAATGATCCATCCCATTCATTCATCATTCTGTTCTACAATACGCCGCCTAACGAAATGCCACTTGCTTAGGGGGACTGAGAAGCTACGACTTGCTACCAGCCCAGCTGGTTAACATCCAAAGTAATTGACTTAATAAAACTAACCCCTCATTAACGGGCGGAAAAGTCACAGCCTAATCCGGTGGGACAGAAGCATGAAATTTTGTAGCGAAGTTTCTTCTTACAACCTACGTCTATCTAACAAATGGTTTTGAAAATCCATCCCTTAAGGCGGTTAGTTGTTAAATAATTCATGATTGCATTATATTACATCCAGAGTGATATATTATGCGGATCTCGTATCAGCCACGGCAAATACTGGTGCGTTTATGCGATTTCGTCATTCATATTATTGAAATGAATTATTATTTATAGCTCACATAAAGACCATTATGATGGTGCTAACTCTTTATTGTTTGCCCATTATACTCTTTTGTCTCCTACTTTGGTCAGGAAGGCTCCTCCAATTTTGTTTATACCTGGTTAACTACCATGTGAGTTTCCAGTGCCTGGTAGCTACAATTTTGCCCGGGCCTCACTGAATAACACGATCAGTGTTCTCTGCTGTTGATCCTGGTCTGCAGGAAGCAACCTGAAGGTGACTGGGATTACCAATTTTATTGTATTTATAGCCGTTGCCGGTATAACTGTGGCTAGTTTTTTCAAGGCCAATCCTTGAGATAGCAGTAAATGACTTGAGTCTATGAGTGTGTATTAGGACCAATCCTCTTAGCGTTAATTCCCAGTCGCATCCGAAGCTTTCAGCTCGGAGTCTGGGGTCCGCTTCACCAGTCTTAACTACGGATTTGGCTAGACCTCGATATTTTCCGTGAAGCGATTGTCATCTGATCTCCACAACCCAATGTTAACATAAGGCGATATCGAAGCTTTGCAGCTAGACCGTTGTTTTTGGATTTTTTTAGGGCTCCAACTACCCGTAACGACTGCCATAGATGTGTATTAGGACCAATATTTGGTCGTTTCAAATCCGATATACCTACATAACCATAATTTGTTCTTAGTTTGAAATGGTCCTAAAAATAAATACCGCGCTTCTCTGAATCAAATGGCACCACCATGTTTGCGCCAACCTTGGACATAAAGGCTAAAAATATTTGTTCATCAATTCTACTGTCTATATAATTACCTAATTAAAAGTAATAATATAAAATATATTTTCACTTCGTTACTGTTTTTTACATACATAAGTATAAAAGATATATCCAACGCAACAGACTTGAACGTTAATTATATAATTCTTTAATATAAAAATATTCTTTAAATTATACTTTCTATACTTACACTTTCTATATTTCTAAATGTTATTCATAAATGAAAATTTACTGTTTCTTTGTTTGTTTTACCCGTAGCGTTCCATTATTCTTAAGGTACGGCTACAGCTCGTGTTTTTCGCAACATTTTCACTAGCACAACACAACAAAATATGAAAATCGTAACGCTATGGTTTTTTACGACATTTTTATAATGATGTTTGGAACTTTAGAGAAAGAATACTTTCTCTAAGGTGCCAAACATTTAATAACAAGCACCTTAAAGAAAGTATTCTTTCTCTAAAGTGTCATCATAAATAATGTTGTGAAAAACGATAGCGATTTCCATGTTTCGTTGTATGGGGCTGTCCATTAATCACGTGATGTTTTTTTTTGCAATTATTTAACCCCCCCTTCCCCATAATCATACGTGGTGAGGTTTTGGACTAGACCCCCCCCCCCCCCCTCCTAGCCAAAATCACGTGTATTTTTTTTATTGATTTTTTAATGCTAAAAAACTAAGAATCGTGACAAAAATCGTGAGTTATAAGAAAAAATAAATACACGTGATATGTCAATATATCCCTCCCTCCCCCCTGGTGATATTTCGTGATTTTTCCGAACCCCCCCCCCCCCTCCCCCTCTTTGAGCCTCACGTGATTAATGGACAGCCCCTATTGTGCTAGTCAAAATGTTGCGAAAAACATGAGTAAGAGAATCGTAAAGCCTCGTCTAGAAAAACTTTACGATTTCGATAAAACTTGAAACAGTTGTTATTGCCACTAAGGCGAATGTTTCAGATTAAAAAAAAAAAGAAGAAATTGAAAGGAGTTATGGCAGTGAGTTAGTTTAAGTGTCTATATACTACTCGTATTTTGTCTTTTATGTTGTTGTCAGGTGCGGGAAAGTTTCGAACAGAAATCCACCAAATCCACCTACCTAACTGAAAAGAGAAATTGTAAAAAATAAGAGATATTATATTATTATTATATATTATGTAATAATAACGTAACGCATTAGAAATAAAATTAAAAGAATTTTGAGAAATTTTTAGGCACGCAAATTAGTCTTAATGTATTTTCTACTTTCTATAGATATTTTTTTAAGAATTGATATTGTGACGAGAAATGTATTTTTATCTTATAATATATTATGTATCGCCACTGTTCGGGATATAACAGTAATAGAAATGAGTTTCGGTCACATATCTTATTAAATACAATTAGACAGTATCAGATATGGTCAGTATTCATATCACATACGTAGATAAGGGAAAATGAGACATTTGCACAGGAAAATAGTGAACCTAGACACTGTTTCGTAGGGGTGGTTTTCACGAATTCAAGGAAGTGTACAGACGTAAGACAACGTATTCGTGTGATTGGGCATCTCTCCAGGAAAAAAAATTGTTTACGCCGCGAAACAATATGTTTCTAAGAATTAATAACACATTAGATACGGGTTATCAGAACTTCTATACAAACAAACTATATATAATTTAATTTCATATGAAGAGCCTAAATGTACAGTTTAACATTTTTGCAAGTTTTAATTTGATTGACCATATTATTTTGAATCTGCCAGTAGGTAGAAGAAAGTTTCAAAGTGGTCGAATGGAAATTTCTTGGGAGAAAATTAGAAAAAAAAAAAGATTACATCAGACCACACCTCTCAGAAAATACATCAACATGGTCAAAGTTCACTTTTATTCAAACAAGGCTTTCGCTATTTTTTAAAATTCCTGTTCAGAATCTAATAGGAAGCAACATTCGGCATATTATGCTAGATGCAGCAGAATAATGACACTAGGTCACGTCACGACTCACGACACGACCGAACCGGAAGGATGGGATGACTTTAGTAGAAGTAGAACTTACACCTCTTCCTACAATCTCACAAGCGTATCGTGGCCCAATCGTACCCAGTTTACCCTATCTTACTATTCATAGATAGAGGAAGTATTATTCATTGAACTGCATAATACATTACTCCACAGGGTGACATATTATGAAACAATGTATTTGATTTCCTTTTGTATTCGTATACACGAACATTTACAATGTTTGGAGACAGCTTATTGAATATTTTTATGCATGCGACCTATTTCCGAGTTGACATTTGAACAACACATGGCGCGCAATATGTATTCAGATATTTCAGGTGAGGTCGACGACCGCAGCGTCTAGTGACTACGAAAAGTGACGACTTGATCACAGACGTGATTTACTTAGTTTAAAGGTCTACTAATTTATTTGAATTTGCTCAGTGGCGTTACGTCGATGTTTTCACATATCAGACAACAGATGTTTTCAAAGTCCACGACCTTACAATTAACAAATAAGACTCTATTGTTCCTACTTAGGTTGCCCGCTGCCTCATGCCTGTGTACGCATGCGGGTGCCTGTTTTGTGCAAATAATATTGAGCGATTTTTTCGCAAAATACACATACAATTTGCACAAAATAGTACGAAGGCAGCTGACGGCTTAATAGATTAGTCAATAATAATTTTATCCAAAGTTTATCCATCAGCATAGTAGCTGATGGATAAACTTTGGATAACATCGAGAGATTCGTAACACAGTTAATACATATTGGTTACACCATGGACCATGAACATCTCCAGCGCAGCGAGCATCTTCCACCGTTAGCTGTTGCGTATACACGACACAACTCATTCGGATCTGTGATGACACTCAAACCATTTTCTTATACCACTAAGGTGGCAGATATGGCTCATGGACTTGTGGCGATGTGGAAGCATGCAGGGATCCATATCAGGTGGGTATCTGCGTTAGCCGACATGAGCCACAAGGCACAAAGCTTTGTAGCTCTAGTTAATATTATTCAAAGCCGTCCCTCCTAACGTCTCCGATAATATGAACCCAACGAAGTCTTTGCCTATAAGTTGCATGAAGGAGACCCTACCAATAGAATCTATTCCGAATTTGGAACTGTGCAGGTGTTGTACGAAAATCATAGCCGAAGTTACTGGCGTACGAGTTTCAGCCCCCCTAGACAAGTGGCAATTCGTTGCTCGGCGTATGATGGAATAGAATGACAAATGTATAGGATTTGACGTTTTTGACATTCGTTGACGCCTGTCATATACGTCAATCCCATACATTTGGCATTCTATTCCATCATACGCCGAGCAACGAATTGCCACTTGTCTAGAGGGGCAGGTAGTTTAATGAGAGCTCGCTAAGATCCTCGCCCGAATTGGATCCTAGTAAGTCTAGCTTGCTGTTGAGAGCAATTAGAAACGTCACCCACGATAACAACGATACCGGATGTGGTGTTTTTGAGGCTTATTAAATCAGAGACCCAGAGGGATTTTGGGCTCGTCTTGCGTTGCCGTGTGCCGTATGGTATTGACACTTCCCAAAAGCCCGCGTAGTAGGTACCACTGTGGTTGGTCCCCAGTGATACCCAACCTACTATTCGAGAACTTTAATGGGTGTGAAACTAAGACTCGCGCGTACGATATCCTGCGCCAAATATGTCTTGCCTAATTGCCTAACGGATGTCGGGTCCATCGTGTGGCAGAGAGAGACCCCAAAACTTGTGACTCAGACTGTAGGTGTTTGAGTAGATCTAGGCTCTTTCCGAAAAATAAGGCCCAACAATAAGCTGGAAATTGGTATACCATAAAAAAATATAATGCTGTCAATATTGAGATAGGTAGGATGGGATATACATGATTGATTTCACAATTAAGATTACTTATAAAAATTGCATTTTTTTTCCAATAAACTATTTTCATATACCTAGGTAGTTAGTTTGGGAATTGACATCCATACATTTATAACATTTGATTTAATCAGGTACATTGTGTTACTTGATGGACATCAAGTAACCTGGGGATAATTAGTTGATAAAATTTTAATAATGACAGAAGAGTATTTTTTTTTTGGAACTTGGAATGTCCATGTGATACATCTAATTCTCAAATAAACCTCAATGATCCACTACATGTAATTGAGCTACATTGTAGCAGTAATAATTATAATTTAACGCATTTTACTTTAAGTTAAGTACAATTTTAGAGTTTGATAACGTACAATACAACGATTATTACTATGATAACAAATAAAATAGTAAATACTCGTATTTTAATCAGATATCAATATGAGACGGAGTGTGCAGTTCAACTGAACCATTATATTTAATTGTGTATAGGATAACACTGATAACTGTTACATTCAAACATTAATTACCGGTGCATATTGTTTTAATAAATGTAACGAACCTTCATATCATAATTTCTGATTCCTAACCAGCCAGTGCCGTTACAATCACAATATATTCTTATTGATGATTTGATATTAATAGCCAGCTATTGGGAATTCATTATAGACTAATGAACTTTAAGTTTAAAATAGTTCTATACTGTTAAAAAATATACTTACTTACCTGATTTATGAAAATAAAGTAAACAAAAACTAACAAACTACACAGATTGCCTCAGTAGTTAGGGGTTTATGAACTTTTAAAACGGAGACGGTTTTGTATTGAAATACTACAAAAGCTATCTATCATAATTTGATGTGGAGACATTGTGTAGGTGCACCCAGCAACTCGAACTTGAAAGACAGGTTATAGATAAGTTTCCATAGCTGGAAATTATATTAAAATGCCAGGAAGACATTTTGCATCTTAAAATTACACTGATAAAATTACACGAAGAAGTAATGATAAGTATACATTCAACAAAACATCTACGATACGGTTAACATGTGCGGTACACTAATTTTAGCTTATAAGATGTTATAATAATGAATAGAACAGTTTATTTCTGGAGTTTAAAGTATCTTTAATACTAGTTTTCTTTTTCCAAACATTGAAACATCGATGGTCTCAGTTACAATTTTCACATGACCCCATATCTTAGAGTTTGATGACTTAGATTATGTAAATTAACTAGCTTACCTTGCAGTTCGTTTGTTTCAGTGAAGAAAAACAATGTAAAACAAATTTTAATTTATAAACAAAACACTACATAAATCGACAATCACACACCAATCCACAGCCCAGTCAACTCCTCACCTCACTTCCCCAAATTTGACCCATCCCGAGCCTAAATCCCGGAAAAATTCTTGCCACAGGAATAATTTATTTACAATAATCGGAATAAGGCTTGCTTTGCAAATATCTTTTATTATTTCGAGTAAATTGAAGCTAAATATTTCAATAGTTTACGAGCAAGCATTACATAATTTATAAAATAATTATTTACTAATTTGTAAAATAATTAATCAACAGACTCATTTCTCATATAGCAACACAAAGAAGACAAGTGGCGCCAGCTAGTGGTGAATAAAATAGGTATCAGTCTTTTGGTACGTAGCGCTCTCTTTTGTGGAGTAGCGGTACTATTTTGAACAGAGTTTTTAATAAGACCACGAGATGGCGCTTGTTAAATGAATAGTAATTTTTCATGTAGAAGATGGCGCTTTACTCAATTTATTCAAAACTAACTAAATAATAAAACTTTAGTAACAGTTAAAAATAAAATGGTTCATTTGAAATTTTAACTAAAAAAGAGAGACCGCCACATATTTTAATTTAATTTTTTTTTCTCCATGCAGTCTTTCACAGATTTAACCTAGATAGGTATAATTACAAATAGTATGTAGGTAGGTACGATCTTCATAAAAACATATTTCGTATCCCAATTAAGAAGTAACGTGAGTACAATGTTTGTTGGTAGTAAGTACGTACCTACCTACTTTGTGCTGAGTCGATAATTTTGTTTTACCTAAATCCACTTGAGGATGGGATCATTTGAAAGAACTCTTTAGAACATTGGTTAAGGTAGAGATGCGGTAGCATACGGTTATAGAAGCAACATCTCTACGTAACAGCAGAGGTTCCAAGGTGTTAGTAACCTCAGGATCACCAATGATACGAGTTGCACGCCGCTGCAATCTGTCGAGAATCGAGAGCGTAGGTAAATATATAGGTACTCCCACCTGTAAATCTCCGAAGGGGTAGGCAGAGGTGTAGTAACACCCACATTAACATAAGACATAACAGGTAATGTGCGGAGCCATCCCATCCCATCCACCCATTTTTCAGCTTTAAATTTTCTTTTTAGCTTTTTCTTAAAGACATTGCTAGTCTAGCGATGATTCAACGTTATTGTGTTTTTTACCGTGTTGTGAAAACCGTCTAAATTTAAAGCAAGCATTGCCATTCTTAGCACACTCCAATAAAATTTAAAAACAAAACTAAAAAAAAAGTTGTTCCTTTTATCAACGCTAGATGTCGGTGAATGTACCAGAAGTAACACGATAAAATTAACTCGGATCTAAATGGTTCAGAAGTACCTAGTACATAGGTAAAAGGTACATGAGTTATATTCTTTTATCGTACTAACATGTTCTTCTTATGCCAATGAGTCTATACTTTCACATTATTCGCAGATGGCATTTTTCGTTTCATTTTCCAACTAGGTTAACCGTTGCTGTACCTACCTACTACCTGCTTGGCATTTTTGGTAAAAAATACATACATATCGTCTGCTTACGGGTAAAAAGTAATAAGTGCAGTTAGTGTCAATTCGAGTAAATGCATCTTTAAAGTTTACGTTCTAATTTGATCTAATTCAAACACATTAATTAAAAAAATGTTAAAGTAAAATGGTGCAATAACTATCCTATTTTTCAGATATAATCTTAAATATAATTTAGTGTACTTAAAAACTGTATAAAATTTAGTTTAGATCGAAAGGGGGTCGCATTTATTACATTTTACTTGTACATTACAAACATGTTATATCACCCGAACTCATAGATATTAAATTTGTTGGTTTGAAATATTACGTCCATGATAATAAATGCGTTTATGACCTTTTCTCGGAATAATTCTTACCATTTTACTATTTAAATTATAAAATGTAAAAAGCTTTAACTGTATTTATTATTGTTTAGCTGTAAAACTAAAACGAATTTGAGGAATAACATTATTTATTATGTTATACTGGTATATATTTTTTAAATATGAGGAAATATTACTTTTTCAAATTCATTATCTCTGCAGCTATTGGACATAGCATTTATTCGATTTTACTAGTACATAGCGCGTAAAAAAACACATTTAACTGCATTTTTAACTCAATTTGGTAAAAAAATGCATTTATCTGGTTTTACCAGTAAGCAGACGATATGTACATACAATCACGCCTTTATCCCCGAAGGGTTAGGCAGACGTGAATTAACACCCACATTTCACCAATCATTGTATTAGGTCCCACGTAGTAGGGGGTGAGCCTATTGCCGTTTTCCGGGCACTATTGTTGGCTCGAGCCATGTATAAGCTGAGTGAGCTGAGTCTGTTGTGTTGCTTGTGTTAATGTGTGAGTGATAATGTTGTTTAAATAAGTTCGGGAATGTTGATCTCGCTGGTCAACATTTAAATACCTACATCGATTAAGATAGACAAAAATCGAATACAGCTGCGATCTTTCTCGATGGCTCCATTCCCTCTGTAAGGGAAAGATCGCGGGTTTGAGTCCCGCCTGAGCTGTATTCGCTTTGTCGATCTTAATTGGTTTAGATAATTTTTCTCAAATTTTCAATAAAAAACATCCTCAAACATACCTTTTATTTAATATTTGGACTATCAGTTATTACCTGAACCCGAATCAATATTCGGATGCGACTGGGAATAACGTTAGGATGAAGAAGGAAGAAGAAGTAGAAGAATATAACTTCAACCTACACGAATAAAGATATTGAATTTTAAGATCATTCATTCATCAGGATATTTTAGTGTTCTAATTCCACTTAGGTATATCCCTACCTACTTACCACCTATACGTTTCTTGACATCGTGATCGACCGCGTCACGTGCCTTGCCAGGTTCGTAGGGGCGTGACTTGGAACAAGGCGGAGTTTTCGCTCTAGAAGGTAATCTCAAATTAGGTAATCTCAATTTTTGTAAAACTGATTGAAGGTGGAACACATGCTCTTACCGTTGGAATTTGTAAAAGACAAGATTATGGAAAAAGTAGCTTGTAGGTACTGCGTAGTATGAAGTGCAAAGGTTTACCTACTATAGCTTAGTCAAATTAATTGTTAAAAAAAAATCAGCAGTGAACTATTATGTGGTTTTCAGTTGCGAAGGGGGGTAATTTCAAAAGGGAAGCCGGTGTAAAAAGCACTTACCCTTCTCTTACCTCTTATAAAAGGATCATATGAATTTTGTATGGAATTAAAAACATTTATCTACGGCTTCGCTTTGCAGAGTAAGCCGACAGGAAGCGGGTTATGGCACATTCAATACAAAATTGCTATGGTCATTCAATTTCTTTTTCAACGTCTTTTTCGAAAAAATTTACCCTTCGCCACTGTTAAACGAGTATAATAATAATGGCTAAAATTAGATTTGACTTTTGTCAAGCTTTGGCAAGTTTCACGTCAAGTTTGACTTTACTACCCACGTCGCTCCAGAAACTATCTTGCCGTGTATTACAGAAACTTGTCATATATTTTCACATTGTCACCAGTCTGCTAAACGGCATTATTACGAGCATATGCTGATATTCCCAACGCTGGGCTACTCTGGGCATGTTTTCGTTGCGGTTCTAACGAGCTGTCACACATTTCTGACACGGGGGACGTTGACGGCCTCTATCTCACGGCTTTATCTATTTCAACGGGATCTGTCCGAACGCAAGCCCTCCCGTTATTTTTGTTTCGAGATTTTAATCTTAGCTGTCCGTTCGACGACAAAATAATATCTGTGATGGAATATAAATGCCTGGCGGGGTTCAGTGAGATATTTTTTTACAAATGAATCGAGCGGTGTATGGTCTTGTTTTTATTCTGAAGGTGTACCTAGTTTATATCAATGTTAAATGTTGGCGAAATATAGGATTCTTAATTAAATGCGTTATAAAGTATGTGGTAAATCGATTATGATGAATGGGATGCATACTGCTTAAATATTATAGTTTAGTTAGCATCGTAAGTACTTAGATGATTATTTTAAGATTTCAAAATTTAATAGGTAATGAGCACAGTAGTTACATTTTTTTAATATTTCCATTAAAAAAATGCCGTGAAAATCGGCTAAATGAGTAGGGTAAGTAGGGTTTCATATGCTCATCCTAAAAATCGGACTAAAAATTAATAGATATTCTACGCTATCTAAACTCAAAGTAAGCATTTTGTTATTTCATACAATATTATAGACTAGCGGTTCGAGCTCTGGCTTTGACCTAGAATAAATTCATGAATAATCCTATAATCTACTGAATTTTTTTTGTGAATAAGAAATAAAGTAAAGGCAAAAAAAAAATATGCAAAATATGTATTATAATCTGCTTAACATCTTATCAGGTTTATAATTTAGACATACTTAGATAAGTTATCAAATCGTGATATGTATTTTCAACACCTGAAATGGGCACAGTTCTTATACTCTTGACCATGAACCCATTCGTTAAGAGAAAGCGAATTAATTACAGTAAGTAGATTAGATAACTAGTCATGTTCCAAGCATACTTATTCGAACTTTAAATTTTGGAAGAATCTAACGTTGAAAGCCACGTCAAGATCTTATGTTTTTTGCAACATTTTCACTAGCACAACATAGCAAAACTTGAAAATATTATAATATGTACATCCCTATCCATAGGTTTGATGTTAGGCACTTTGGCGAAAGAATACTATGTATGGTGGTTTCAAACATTTTGGTGCCAAACATATAACACCGAGCACCTTAGAAAAAGTATGCTTTATCTGTAGTGTCAAATATCATATTTTTTTTTGGTGAAAAACCATAAAAATGTAAGAACTTCCCGTGGATGTTTTGTTGTGTTGCTAGCGAAAATGTTGCGAAAAACATGAGAAGTAGCCTAACCTTAACGAATTTTCCATTTTCCTTTCCTTTTATTTTAAGTAGGTATGTTTATAATCATCCTAGTACCGATATCACAAGCTAAGCTATGTTCGTCCCGCCATATATATTGAAAAAAAAAAAAAAGATAAGCTACGTATTTTTGTCACTGGCTGTACTAAGTTCTTTTTTTCAACGATTGTACCTTTTTCTTGTTTTCTTTTCTATGAGCAAACTTATCGGCTAGATTTTATGGTCCATATTATATTGTTTTCACTATCCATTATTTCACAAATTCTTTTAGAAGCCAATTGAACCAATACTGCATTTAAACAACCAACAGATATTGCTATATTTCTGACAGTGTAAATTGTACAGTAAATTCGGTTGGAATTGGGTTGGTTATATAATTGCCATTTCCAGTGACCACGTCGTCAGCAGCTGCATGTTGTCGATATTCGCCACGTGAGCTCCGCACGTGCCCCCCTGCTAAGCGGGCACCTCCCCATTGCCTCCATGCCCCCTTGCCTTATTATAAATCCAGCTTTTGTCATAATTTTCCCTTTAAAAAGTTCCCGCTATTGTCTACGCAAAACTCTCGAAGTACACGCTCAAGTTGAGGTAAAACAATCTACTTTATATGGACTCACTTTTATTTTTAACGAGAAATTGCGCGAGCAAATAAACTGCCATGTATTTCACAATTCGCCTTAAACGTTTTGACAAGCGTACACATTTGCATTAAGCCGTCGCTACTCATCGAGGCAGAAAACTTACAATTAATATTAAAACATGCGCAATAAAATAAAGCCAAGCAGTCGGAAAGTATCCACGTCACCCGGGCAGTGCTTTTGACATGGCCGTTATTTTGATGCAAAACCGTAATGTTCTAACTTCATAGTAATTTTCATAGAACTTTCTACCATACTGCTCTTAAAATATGGATTTCAATTGCTTGGTTTGCGAATGAGGTGAGTGTGTAGGGTATTCTAGTGCTCATCGCTACTACGGGCGATAAACACGGATGCAGATGGTATAGTTCCGGATATTGTTCTTCATCGTGCCATCGACACTGTTTCTGGTTCAATACCTCTACTTTCTGGTTTGTCGGCGAAGTAATCAATATGATATTACTTGTACTGGAATTATTAACTAACATCGGTAGGTAACATCGATTATAATAAATTAATATTCGCATGTTTTGCTTACCTGTATTAGACGGTTATATTATGTTCTGGAGGCTGAAGTCTCAAATTAACAATTACTTAGGAAAGTACTTTGATATTGCTTCTTCTGAGAAACTATTGTAGGTAGATAATTATATTAATTTGGTAAGCTAATTAATTCCGTTTGGAAGTAGTTTGTTAGCTTCAATCTTTCACAAACAAGGTCTTCGTTAATATATTGGAAGCCCTGAGCATTCCATAATCATGCAGCCTACTATGCCACATATTATCTTCGGCATAGCCAAAAGTTCATGTTAATATTGTCTATTGTATGTACATTGCTAAGAAATTGTAATTCCCCTATATGTTACCCCGCGTTTACATACTGCCGCTCGCATTGCTCATCGTGTTGCCAGAAATATTCGCGCGATTAATGCCCTAGCATTCACACACTCCCATCATCGCGTTGGTCCGCATTACAGTATTCGCCCTGCAACGGAGACGGACGTAAACGTATGGAGGACAACGCTGTAGCAGTGTACGCAATAAGCTTTTACAGCATAGCGAATTAATTAAATAGATTATTAATAAAAACTATCACTTTCAACTACTATACACTTTCCGTAGATCGATATAAATATTTTTAAAAGTAAATATTCGAGGAGCAATAACGAAAGTCGTGTTTTATTTAGCTTAGCGCCATCTAGCGGTCTCGTATAGTTCATCGCGCTAGTATTTGCGCAACATACGCGGCAGTACTCGCGGCATGACGAATATACCATTCACACCACGTCTCTGCCCACTTCTCTCGCCACTTCCCTCGCTCTGCCGCGAGTATGTAAACGTAGCATTAGTAATCTGGTTGGGCCTAGGTAGCCACAGAACACTAAGGCCCCAGAATACATATTATAAGAAAATAGTATGTATTCTAGACTGAAGTTATAATTTAAAAGGAATCAAAATTACGTATGGGCTTTATGCGCAATGAATTTTGAATCTATTTTCTGAATATCGTAAATGACTGAAGTAGGTAGGTACCTTAAAGGACGTACACCTTTTTAAGATCTTTTTAGACCTTAGCAATAACTAGGTAACTCATTCACGTGAGTCATGAATCTTCGGTATCTTCTGTCATATCGATGGCCAATCCACTGTCAAATTTTGTTTTTCCCAGTGTGCTGCTACTTGGATTGCATTCTCAGAGGCACTCATGAGTTCCTTCGGTGTACACCTATATGGGTATGCAGTACACATAATAACATATTCTGCGAAGTAACTCTACATTCATGCCCCAGAACCGCATCACCCCAAAAACTCCATCTAGACATTTTCTAAACCGATTTTCATCGTTCCTCTGTCCGAATTCTGTTCATTATTATTAAGAAAATCTTGTAGTATACCAACTTTGGTTATAGATTAGACAAGTTTTATATCTATAATCCATATAGAAACAAACAAAGATACATTCCTGAAACAGTTTTCTCCTCATACAAAATAGTACAAAACGAAATGGCAGTGAAACGAGCAGTGCCCCGGCTTCAAACCGATGGAAGTCCCTCTACTCATCATTTGACCGCACCAATCAGCCCGAGTGCACCTATGTACGTATGTAAATGACGCTCCGATGGAGGAAGATCTAATGTAATTGACAGTGAGATCGTTTCTTAAGTTTCGATTGCACAAGGGTCCACCATTCCATTTTAATACTGTGCATTTGTGCGGATTCTACTTGAGCACTGATTGAAAACTGTGGTGAATAGTGTCGGTCGTTTTTAGCTTTTTTCGTGTTAATGAGAAAATTAAATGAGCTTCAAAGAGACTATTTTCTACAGAATAATTATGGTTCACTTGAATGACTGTATTAGTGTACCATAATTATTATTAGGTACAGATTATTGAAGGTAATTAAACTGATGCCTTTTTCTCCCTAATTAGAAAATGTACAAATTAAAAATTGCTACGGGGTTTTTCAATAAATTTCTGAGTTCGTACCATATTCGTGGAAGAAAATATAATTAAGTTTTTAATGTCAATATAAAATTGTAATTAAAAAAAAGTAAAGCCTATAGGTAAATAAAAGATAACTAAGAGGTTTTTATAGCGGTCGGCAGCACGAGTGTCATTCCCGTGGCGTTGCGCACGTCCATAGCCCATGGTAACCACTTTCCATGAAGTAGACCATGTGCTTGTCTGCCACCTAAGTGTTATGAAAAAATGTTCACTAAGTGTCACAGTTCAAGCTCTTCATTTCCATTAATATCATACGATTGCCAATTCCGGTTGAATTAAAATTTTGCAGACTTTGGAGCGTGGGGTCCATTTTTCGACTCCTGATTCCTATAAGTTTAGATTTATCTTGGTTTTTACACTAGCAACTGCCACCTAGCCCCCCAACCTCGATTCTCATTTCTCAATTATTAGCTTGTAGATGAGGTTGTGGTTGGCTTTGTTGCCAAAGATATAGAACGGAGTCCATGAATCCATAGGTAAAACAATATTGTTTTTGCTACCGGAAATGTATTTCATTTCGCAATGCAGAGAGTAGTGTTGGCGTTACTCAAGCGTCATGCGACCATTTCATTTGAGGTTATCGAATAGAAGGCCAGCGGTTCTCTCCGGAGATTTAGTTCCATCGTATTAGTAGATTGGATAGCCGTCAGCCACTATAAAAACCCACCCCTAAAACATTTCACATCACTTCATTGAACAACGCTCGGATTATTTAAATTTTGTTTACTTGTTCAGCGATTGACTTAACATGCATTGGCAGGCTTCACCTTTCATAAAGAATATACGTTCGGATGGAAATTAAATCGAGGTAACATTGTTCATGAGTAAACTAAAGCTAAAAATTAAGTAATTAGCGGTACAAACATAATATCTACTAATATTTGTAGAACGTTAGATATTATTTGAAATGTTATTTGAAACAAAATATTAAATAACATTGTAGGTATGTTGTCTGTGATAAAAATCGAACTAATTTTTCATAAACATAAACCTATGGATTTATTTATCCAACCATTTTTTTCAGGGGACGTGCTGGCCCTGGACTCAAAATTACTAGCTTTGGATGAAACCGGGATTACCCACCGCTGTATTGATGATGACATACAGACATGTAGATACCACGCCTGTAAATCCCCGAAGGGGTAGGCAGAGGTGTATTAACACCCACATTAACATAAATGTAAAGATGATGTTACATAAATGTAGCATTTTTCACATAACATTTTAATTTATTTATTATGTTCAAATGATTCTTCGTTGTTCCTAATTAGCGTGCAAATTTATATATGAGCGCGCTAAATAAGCTTAGTAGATAAAAAAAATAGTTGTTTTAATTTTTCTATGTCACAAAATTTTTAAATTTTCAGGACATAATGATATAAATGTTTCCGACCGTTGACCGACTTGAGTGGAGACCGGGTATTGATAAACTAATAGAAGGATGTCCCCAACCAGGTGGGGCAGGCTGGATGGCTAAAGCGGAGGATCGGGTGCGATAATTAAGGGCTATGCCCGGCAGTAGACCACACTGGGCTAAAATATATGAATTGCGATAAATTAAATTCAAACATACAGTCACGTCACTTTCCCATAGGGGTAGTCAGACACCACATGTTATCACTTACTACGATTCTGACACACACCTCATTTCTCCTACCTTCGTAATTGATTCAACACACGAGCATCACATAAAACTGAAAATGTCAAACGTTTAACGAACTTTTATAAGCAGTGACAGAACTTACTACGTAGGAACTAGAAAGGAAGTAATCTCCATATTCTTACGACATAATTGTTGACACGATAAAGCCCCAAAAATGTTAATTAATGTATATTCATGCGTTAATTTGAACAATACTCGTTGGGGTGTCGTGTTGCGAGGACAGGCGACAGAACGCCGGGAAGGGTGAAGCAACTCCTATTTACTTTATTACTACCAATGACTTGACATTTATTGTCAGTTATGAAAATAAATTCTTGTCGTCAAATATGGGGGAAAAAAATTAATCGACTGGAAGTAGTTTGAAGACTTTAAAGTATAGTCGACAATTATTACAGAGTGTGACGTCATACGCTCAATAAAATTCTTTCAATCGCATTGTATCGCATTATGTAAATATAAATAGACTAATTACTAGATACGAAATATATTGAGTTCCTGTGTTCCCGTTCCTTGGAGAAAGCGTTAAACCGTCGGTTTCGGTTGCCATACGAACGTCTTATGGCAGTCGTTACTGGTAGTTAGAACCCCAAAATCCGACTAATCTAGGTTACAGAACTTTGATATCGCCAATTGATTGTGGAAGTCAGGTGGTAGTCGCTTCACGGAGAATAGGTATCAACGCTCAACTGCATCAAAGACTGGAAAGTCGACCCCAACTGAGTTGCAAAAAAACTCAGGAGCATGATGATGAAATTGAAGAACTTGTCGTTGTCCAAAGTGCATATTTTGGTCGCGGCGAAAATTGCTATGAGGATGATCACAGTGGACGGTTTGTCATAATTCTATTATAATAATTCGTGTCATCACTCTAGTTCCATGAGTTTTATGCGAAGGGCCTTCAGCTCAAATCGACGGCTTAATGATTTGTTTTATTGTCGACGAAATTTGATGTTAATGTGCTGAGTACTTCTGAGATAGCCATTAGAGAGTGTTTTCATTGTTAGGGTGAGTAAGGCGTTATTTCTTTATGAAGTGCGATCATTTAAGTACGTATTACGAAAGTACTAAACTTCTGGTCACGGAATTGAGACGAGAAGGTCTATTTAGGTTTATATCTGTGATCTTCTTGTAAATTCATGATGTAATTGAGAAGTGTAGCTGAGGTTCTTTTAAAATATAATACGTATTTTATATTCCTGACCTGAAATCAGTAAAGGGATCAGCATAGCCTAGAGAGGAAGTTTATGTGAGCTTGTATGATGTTAGAAGTAAATTGAAGACTTTTTGATCTACTTAAATGAGAAAAAATAAATAATTAAATAGTAAAAATCTCGTTTACTGTCGAAAAGATCAAAACAAGTTTGATATCAGGCGATTGCAACAGCAAATCATAAACGGAAAGGAAAATTTATGAAAAATTAGTTTTTTTTTTCTAATTATTCCAGTAAAACGATTTTTCCATTCGCATCCATCAATCAATTAGCCTAGGTACTGCTGTCCACAGCTGGCTAACATATTCTGGCTAATCCAGTTAGTTTTCCAGCTTGATGTCTATGATATGGATTTTGCACCGTACTGCAATTATTTATATGCCATTTCATAGTTTAATCTATATATTCACGCAGTTGAGGATATTAATTGGAAGATGATGAAGACAGATAAAAAGCACAGTCAGGCAGAAATAAAAACTGCAGTTAGCAAGAAATTACTTTTTTACTTAAACATAGGCAATACATAAGGAAGTCAGTAATCTAAGTCCAGAATAAAAGGTTTGTATGTATGTCGGAAAAACCGGTCAAGTGCGAGTCGGGCTCGCTCATTATGGGTTCTGTACATAACTTGATTGAGGGACAAACTTATGCTGCACAAACGCTAAAAAATTTGATACCTTATTATTTCCTTGATTTAGAAATTTCATTTGTGCACAGATTCAAGACGTTATAGACTTGTGTATTTGATATGAATTTCAACTTGATGCCTCATCGCATTCCTGAGAAAAAAGATCTTGACAGATAACCGGACAGACAGACAGACGGACAACGAAGTGAGCCTATAAGGGTTCCGTTTTTTTTCTTTTGAGGTACCTACGGAACCTTAAAAATTACCTAAATGAAATTTAATAAAAAAAACAAGTGTCTTGTATCGTACTCATTAGATATCATCATTGAATTGAACACAAAACGAATAATACTTTATTCGTTTTGTGTTCTTTCAATTAGTTACGTAACTAATATAGGTACATGATAATATCAGTGGGAAAATAAACAGTTGTAAACTTTGAAATACGTAATATTTTTTAGAGTGCGCGCGGTTTCGTGACTGTTCCCAGTTTGTAGGGTTTAGCACCTTGTAAATCTGGACATAAAATATACAATGTTGACATTGACTATTGTTTTGGCACGTGCCCTTACATTCTTGCTGTTAGTTTCGATTTGAATGAACGTTAGTAGGTTTTGTTGAAATTCAATTTTTCGGTCTGGAACCGACAACAATCACACGGTGTCTCGGGTCTTCAGGTGCTGCGTTGAGGTTGACTTTGGTAAATCTGTCGCACCACGCGTGACCCAAGAAAATCCCTAGTATTGAGATGGCCTCCTCGGGTAGAATCTTAATATTTATACTGGCTGCTATCAAGCGTGTTAAATTATTTTACCATGCAAATTATTTGGACAAACATTCGAATGCAAATGCGGTGCACAATAATTCGATGTTGTTCATAGATTTAAAACGTACACGACAGTTTGACTTACATAGGACACGTCAATTTGACCTCGCCTGATGGGGAGCTGAAGGCAGAAGAGAGAGTCACCATTATAGACACGCACCCTGTTAGAATGGTGGCACTCAGCTTGACGGCCTCATCAGATGCTTTTAAACGCCCTGCTTAAACCCGGTACTTTAATACCAGGTTTGTAGGAAGAGGGAATCCCTTACGAGCTTATCTCGTAAGGGATTCCAGGTCTTAATGGTGCGTCAAACCTCGGCTCATTACTGACTGTAAAGACCCCGTTTTAGCATTCATCAATTCGTCATTAAAACTTAGAATTTGCCCGATCATTTTGAATTGAATTTACCTACTTATCATAGTTCTAAATTTATAACATTGCAGTTAATGGGTTGAGAGGAACATTAAGGGGTAGTTCCGCGATCCCCTGGTAATCGTTTAAGGTCAGTGGTCCGATTTACGGTTGTACTCCGGACGAAGATTGAGCCGGTATGGCTAACAGTTTTTTTGTGTAGGTGTAAATCTTAGCACGCGTTTACGACGCTTTTTAATACGGTGTATGGCATAAGAGGCAGCGTTTGAGCTTATGAGTCTACTTTTGAATTCTTGTAGCAATTTTTAATACTCATGGATTAGATTTTTTTTTACTTAGGTCGCAGACAGGCTCACGGCCCTCCTGATGGTAAGTAGTTACCGTTGCTTTGTTCGCGTAGCGAAAGAAAACATGAACAAAAGAAAATAATTTAGAAAAAAATGAAAAACTTGTTAAACAAAGCCCATTAAAACATTTAGTATCTAACAAGATTTTGATGTAGGTATCTATTTATGTAAATATATCCGCGTTCTAGAACCCATAACACAAGCTAGATAACTTTAGGTTTAGATAGTAGAATGTCCTAAAGTATTTATTAATTCATAATTATTATAAGCCTGGGACTTGGGCCGCAGTTTCGCGGCCTTTGCCATAACAGCCATGAAGAGTAAAACAACACTTTTAAAGGGATCGTGAAATTTTTAATGCCCTGGCGGTCAAGATTTAAGAGGCACATGCGTATAACTGTGGTTTCTTATACATATAACTCAGTAGATATAAATATTAAGATATTCGGTAGTTAGACGTAGGTATACCTCGGTGAGTTTGAGTTCATCCACCGCAGTAGCACCCCGTGCTATCCTCAAAAGACACCCAAAAATGTGTAAGTACTGCGCGTATAGAGCACATTTTGAACACAATTTAGGTCCAAGATATATGTCCCGAGCAATACTTACTCCTTTTTGATTGCCTAATTATCCCTTGATTGAAATTATTGTAAGTTACGTCAGAAAGAAGTGCGAGAGTCCAGTTACGTTAGATTCTGCTTGTTTTGCTTGTTGTATGTAGCTGGTAGGAATTCAGTCAGTATACCTACATATTTCTATTACTTACTTTCTTATTTGGTGTCGCTTCGGCCGCCATGGTGTGTTTCATAACCAGTTACGGTCGAAGATGTTTTCTTAGTAGATCGAAACCAGTATGCATCATCATAATCTTTTCGTAACCAGTTATTATCGCGGATGCTTTCTTCCTTATTCGAAACCAGTAGGTAATAATGTTGCCAACTGCTCTTATGAATGCGCACTTAGATATGTAGCAAAAGGTAGCCTATTGCCAACAAAAAAAGTATTTATTCATTCAAACTAGAGATGCACTTTTATTAAAAAAGTAAATGCATACTTATGCACTGGTTACCATAGCGGCCAAAGCGTCTGATGTTTGCATTACAAACATATTTCGAGATTACCGAGACTTATATTGATATGTAGTTCTAGCAATAATAGATTCACCTCACTATGGAAAGAATACCTATTTGATGAAAGGTGTTTCATCCACCATGCAGTTTTAGTACGATTTCGACATTCTTACCTCATCGTTAGCTATGATGAGAGTGGGAATTTCCGCAGCCAAAAGAGAAAATGAAAGAAAATCATTTGAACCTGTGAAACACATTAGAGTGAAAATACAGTCTGCAAGTAGTAGAATCAGTGATTACATGCACTGTAGTTTCATGTTTTCACTAAACAGAACTAGGCAAATATGTGTAAAACATTGATTGCTTCGAAAAACAAATTGTTCTTTTTTCACAATAAACAATTTTATTACGATAATAAAATATTTACACTCGTTGGAACATACTAACTTGGTGTCAATCAATTTAGAAGTACATACATACCAATGTTTTATGAAGAATTTATGTCTTGTATTTACTGTCTCGAATAGTAGTAATGATCGTTTTTAATTGGAAGTTAGTTACTATAAGTATACTCTACTTATATACGAGTGAAGTTCGAGCAGGTAATTACATTCTATGGTCATAACTTACAATTAACCGCGGTAGCCTAGTGGTATGGGTAATGGACTGCTGAGACGAGGTCTCGGGTTCGATCCCAGGTATTACCATGGCACACACCAATGACTTTTCGATGCTTTTCGAAGTTATGTGTGTATTTATCGCAGGTTTATAAGTGCCCGGTTAATGGCAATAGGCTCGCCACCTATTACATTGGGACCTAAACATAAACGGCGAAATGTGGGTGCTAGCACCTCTGCCTACCCCTTCGGGGATATAGGCGTGAGTTTATGTTATGTAACTTACAATATACTTACATATTACTCACATATTTTACAACAATTACGGGTTTCAGGCTTTTTTATTTTTTTATACGATTAAGGTCGCAGACAAACACAATGCCCACCTGATGGAAAGTGGTTACCGTGACCTATGGACGAGTGCAACACCAGGGGCGTTACACTCGCGCTGCCGACCCTGTAAGAACAGAGAGATTCTGTGCCGTCAGCGCAGAAGATAAGTAGTACAACCCTTACGTCGTCCCATTGACAGCACAAACCCTCTCCAGTGAGCTCTGGCTACCCTACTCGTCGCTAGGAACACAACACAAGGTTATTTAGCCACGGTATTCTGTAGGGCGGAGGTAGGTACTTCCCCAGTCGGACTGCTCGGTTGGGACGGTAATACCGTCGTGTCGTAGCTCCTTCCTCGTAATTTTATATTCTTGTGTTTATATTCTAGGGTGGAATAGAGCCCATACATGACCCATACATACAAACCACATACATATTGAATAAATCACTTGTACTTTCACACCTAAGGTGAAACCGGTAAGGTCCAAATAAATAAATAATTGTGGAAAAGTACAAGTGATTTATTCAATATGTGTAGCAAGTACCACCAAGTGCCATCAATCTCCAGTTTATACAGACAAACCACATACTTTTTTTTTTTATTGTGCGAAAAATCCCTACGGATACCTCCCCCGCCGGAGCTGGAGGAGGAAGTGATGTCGGACTCGAACCGACTAAAACACACGCCGTCTGTGGGCCGTCAGTTGCAGTTGAGATTGTCGTAGCCATATCCCTCGCACCCCGGCCGACACAAAGCACATACTTAAGTTTATTTTTGAGCATGAGCATTTTAAAGTATTAAGATATGCTCCAAATTCTCCTATACAACCATTTTGAGACGACGACGAGGGGAGCCATCTGCCGATTGTCGTTACTCAAGGCGTGATCATTTTACTTTTTCCTAACTTACTCGATAGATCTGTACAGTACATCTTTTGAAAGTGTATAAAATGGTGGATAGAATTCAGGGGGTTTATTCCAGAATCTATGATCTCTTGTGATAGTAGTGGAACCTATTTTTGATGGCTATCGGTATCTTCAAAAAAATATCTAAATTACCAAACAAAAAATTACCAAAATTCTTACTTTTTAAAACAGTACAATCCATTTAAATATATGCCTAATGCCATAATACATAAGGAACTATATTCGCTGCATGAATTCGAATTAAAGCTATCCCTTAAAAGTCCTAATCATTAATCTTATTGTCATTGTAAACAGAACGAAAAGATGCATCGGTAAACTTGAACAAGTTGTTATACTGGTAAGTAGTATAGTTGCTATTGTTCAATTTCTGCTAATTAGATAATGTTAGATCAGTAATTAATTAATTATTTTTAATACAGGCAGCGCGATCTAGGATTGGAAGACGGTAGAAGAGTTCAAAAGAAGCAAAGTACCATCGACGACAACAACAATACTCACACTCACAAGTAAATATCTATATAATCTATATATTTTTGAGAACCTGGTCGAGTTCAATGCCAAGAAGACGCAGGCATGTGCGTTAACAGCGGAGGCATCTTCTTTCCTTCCCCTTCCCACTCCTCAGAGCACGCCACTGCCACTACATGATATTTGCGATATCCTCGGTAGGGACGTTCGCTACAAAGGAAAAACTATATTGAGATTATCATCAAACCAGCCTCACGTAAACTCGGAGTCCTTAACAAAGTGAAACGTTTTGTCTCGCTGGAGCAGCGGTGTCTTCTGTACAAGACACAAATTCGCTCCTGCATGGAATACTGCTCGCATCTGTGGGATGGCTCCGCAAAATACTTACTGAGGTCACCAACACCCTCGAGCCTTTGCAGATGCGTAGCGAGATTTGTTGCGTCCTTGCAGTATTTCACCGTCTCTACCACGGTGAATGTTCTGATGAGCAAATAGTCCCACCCTCTCCTTTTCTATATAGGATAACACGTGCAGGACTTAGATGTCATGCGCATACAGTGCAAAATATTCCATCAAGAACCAAGTGTTTTAGTTTTGCCGCACCATTAAGACCTAGAATTCCTTAGTGGTACACCTGTTTACCCCTTCCTACAGTCCCGGGGACTTCAAGCGGGGTGTGAAAAAGCATGGATGGTTAAAGGGTACAAGAGCTAGTCTTCTTTAGAGTTAGTTTTCTTTTTCAATGTGTTTTCCAGTTGCATCCGAAGCTTTCACCTCAGAGTCTGGGGTCCGCTTTTATCAGTCTAGCTGCAAATTTGACTGAACTACGACATTATCTGTGAAGCGACTGTTATCTGACCTACACAACCCATTGGCGATATCGAAGCATTGCAGTTAGACCATTATTGATTGACGTTTTTTACGGCTCCAAATACCCGTAACGACAGCCATAGATGTTTTTATGGGTATAATACCGGGACTGAGGCACGACCAGAACAATGCAAATACCTACCCATATTCATGCACACAAATATGTGCATTGAGCGGGGATAGAACCCGCACCACTAGCGTAGCGGCCGCATTCAATACTGCTACGGCACAGAGGTTGTCGGCTAGCTAAGAAAAGAGCTATAGTTTAATATTCTAATTTTAAGCATTCAATCAATCAGTCTTAATCAAAATCTACTGCTGGACATAGCATTCTCCCAATGTGTACAACAAGGGATCCCATTTTTTCTCATAATGGTTTTTGTCCTAATTTAAATTGTCATAACAAGTTGGCATAATTTTCTTTGTCATAATAATAGTGTGCCATAACTGCTTTTTAGCAATGTTATTAAGCATAAATATTGTATATCCTAATGTTTTTATTCATAACTTTAATATGCATAAAGTTGTAAAGCATATTGTTTATTTGTCTAATAGTTATTTGGCAGATTTATTGAGAAAGCCCCAGATACTGACTTGGATAGATTAGGTTAGAAGGAAGAAAAAAAAATAACCACGAAGGCCTAATGCGGGAGCTTCGCCTCCGCTCCGCTCCTGCATTAGGCCTTCGTGGTTATTTTTTTTTTAAAACCATGTAGAACTTTGTTTAGTCAAATGAGCATTCTGGCTTAAAATAGTTATGGTTACGCGTCGTTATGCTTAAGTAAACTTATGCTTTGGGACAGTATGCTTATAAAATATTATGCTTATAGTAAATAGGATTAAAAAAAATATGATTAAAAAGTTATGGCAAATGAGTATTATGCGTAAATAATGTTAGGACAAGTAACATTATGCAATGTTAAATTATGACATAAAATTAGAATAAAAATAGAGAACCGTACAACAACACCCGATCGTATGCTTTCTGCATCCAGTCTATCAGGTAAAATCTATAAAATAACAATTAACAAACAATTAATAACAGTTTGCATCACTTTTAAGCTGTTTATTTGTAAAAACGTACTTACACACGTATTTAAAAAAATTTCAAGTTCGTCTATAGAATGTGATTGGTATCTATATACTAAAAATAAATTGGAAAATCTTGTGAATACATCGTGTACTCTAGAAAATATCTGGAAAACATATCACACTAAGTTTTTGAAACCTAAGCTGTAACTTCATTACCATAAAAAAATTTCAAATATGTGGACTTTTATTTATGCAAATGAGAAGACAAATGCGAACATGATGATATATTTTTTTAGGTACACAAGGGCTTTCCAAGCTGTAGATAATGCCAATGAATCAAATTCTCCGTCAGTCAGCTCCGATCAGTCGCTAGCAATGGAATATAATCAAAGCAAGCATGAAAATCAACAAGATGAAAAGAGCCTACTGCATGATAATGGTGAAAATAATCATTCGACGGTTATCTTCTGGCAGAGATACGTAGAGAAAGACAAATTCAAGAGCAAGGGAGAAAATACATTGAAGTAAATTGTTTAAATATTACAATTTTCTAAAATACAAAAATAGATAGTAATGTTACTTCATGTATTCATGACAGCGGAGACCCCGTGCGCTCCATGGCGCACTTGGTTTCATGTCCCTTATGTCCTTCGTCCTGCACTAAAGATGATCTAAACAAAGCCACTGACAGTGCGGTCGAGATGTCAGAATTTTATTCTCGAATAATTTAAAGTAGTGAGAAAGTGGATCATTGACATCAAAGAAGAAGATTTTAGTATTTATTCTCTAGTATGTGAGCGTATCATTATCTCGAGACAAAGAATACTATTAACAGTTACAAGATAAAATCAGTTGATAACAATTCTTCTTTTGGCTTAGGTACACGAAGAGCTCTCAAGTTGAAACAGAAATTACTAAGTCGAAACAAAACACCGGCCTCAACCACATACACTTTAAGAAAATGGCCGACAGTGAGCGTATTAAATGGAAGAAAGTAACAGTTCAGGAAGGCCATACGAGCAACAAAACTATTAGTCTGCATCCATCTACATCGAATAATACGAAGGAAAATACGACTAAGTACTTATATCTTGCACTATACATTATACATATATAAAGCAATATTTCAGAGTCTGTCCTACAGAAGTAATTTGTCCAAATTTTTAATGCTCAGTAAAAGTAATTGCCATGTAAACTGTAAAGCAACTGCCAGAAAATCGCGCTTCAAAAGATATGCCCAAAAATGAATCGGAAATTGATACAAACATGTGACTAAGACGTTGATTTTTCTGGCTTAGGTACACGAAGAAGATGGCTGATTTAAACCACACTAAGCCGAAGCGTGTTATTGGACGAATCCAACGATGGTCTAACAAAGTTCCTGACAAGAGGAGTAAAGCGAATAAAGAAAAAAACTGGAGGAAAATCGATATGTTTAATAAGAAATATCTTGTTCGCAATAGATTAAAGCACCGGAATAAAGTGGTAGTATACATGTAATAACTTGCGTGTCAATTTATTGTGGACTGAGTCATATGAATTTTTGCGCGAAATTAGCTCAAAATAATTCGCACAAAACAGTTGCATGCAAACGCATGCGATGCGGGTGTCTGTTTCACACAGCGAACGGTCTAAGGGTGTTAATTCTGTGGTAATTTCCATTATATTCGTATGCTTAAAAATTTGTTGTGGTTATATCAGCTACCAAAATAATATCGTTGTTATTTTTATTACCCGACTGCGCGACGCAAAGGAGTCGAAATGTGTTTAATATCAATAGACGTAAAGGTATGAGATAAATAATATTCGGTACAAAGGTAATTTTTGAAATAACTATTGTTTTAATATGCAGGATCAAGTTAAAACTATGTCGTAAGTTTAAATATGAGTCTACCGTTACATTTCTAGACTCTTCGTAGCTTCTGAAAATACTTTGAATGGAAAACCTTGTAACACTTTGTCCTACCGGTATCGAACCCAAAACCATGCACAACACTCGCTAATTTACTGCACTACATTAAGGCAATTAAAATATCGAAAATTATCCTAATGCCCTATGTCTAGGTCCTCTCAACGAAAAACAGGTGAAGCTCGTGAATTTTGAATGTAACGCGAAATAGTAACCGAAATTACTAGTAGATATTCCTGTTAACCCAACTAAGCTAAATTGCCTGTGTTATGAGTGGGTTCACGTCAGCAGTGTAATTAACTGCTCCTCTAGACAAGTGGCAATTCGTCGGCCGGCGTTTGATAGAATAGAATGTCAAATGTATGGGGTTTGACGTTTATATACGTCAAATCCCATTCGCAGGCGTCAACGAATGTCAAAAACGTCAAATCCTATACATTCGTCATTCTATTCCATGATACGCTGAGCAACGAATTGCCACTTGTCTAGGGGGGCTGGTCAGGATTCGAATCCGGGACTCTGTAATCCTTACAACCCCTACTAGAATACCTATCGACACTTACATGGTACGTGAGTACTGTAATTTTGTACTTTAACATTGTATAATCTTATTAAAACCTTTTGGATTATTATTCTAGAACCACTGCTACAAAAACTGCACGACAGCAAACTCCAAAGAAAAAAGAGTAAGTATACTTTTTTAAACACGCTTTTCATAGCTTGGTACTCGTAGGTATGTTTGTATGTAAAGGAAAAGAAAAAAGGAAGAAGTGAAGTAAGCTTATTGTGGCATGGCAAGGATCAGAAATGCAAGGTTTTAATAGTTAATACCCAATATTAGTATGTGTTAACTTTACTATGTGTACTGTACTAATTTTAAGACAAATTTTGGGTGTCGATAGATTGCTAAAACACACCTCCCTTTCCAGAAACAATTTTTGTAGCATCTCTCACACTGTGTTTCGTGCGAATAAAGACATTCTATTTTTATAAATATACAGTCATGGAACAATTTATTCTTGATACAATGTAACATGGCATAAGTAGAATTTTGGTTTGAGACGCAGTTCAACAACCTGTCTTGGTATCGGATAAAAATAATTTATAAAAAAAATCTTTACACGTGCTGATAGTGGCACGGGTAAACATTTATTTTGATGACGCAGATATCCACTTTAGGTAGAAATGAGGACATATTATTTACCATTGAAATAAGGAGATATTATTTACGATGAATAAGAAAATCAGCTAATGAGCGATTTAGCCACGGGGGACAGACAGACAGGGATCTGAAGGCACCGCCGCCGTCGCGTCGCGGAATACTGACCTCTGAATATTATTTATGACTAGCGGCCCGGGATTCGACTTGACACGTGTAAGATTAGCACAAAATCTTTAAAACTCCACCCTCGTATACACGTGACTTCAATTTCGATAACATATAACGTGGTTTTCAGTAAAATCTGTCAAAGAAAAATTTGGCAGAACAATAAATAATTCTAGTAATTTTTTGGTCTGGCATGCTTGTCATATGTCATATAAAATACCTACTTAGGTACGTTTCCTTCTTTACCGAAAACCCACAAAGAAAACTATAGTTTTACTCATCGAAATGGTACGTTACGTTTTAGAAGTCACAAAACCACAAAAACTTAAACGTAAAGTTAGTGGTCGGGCCGGTAAGTATTATCGTGTTTCAAATCATTTACACATCGACGTGGTAGTCATGGTATATGATAGAACAAATCATACACCACACCCTACATATCAAATAATCATATTATCAGATGTGTGATAGTACAAACAATACGTCTTTTTTTAGCTTTTTACTTTAAAATGACGAACGGCTGTAATTGGCATAGGTACAGTGTTACTCGTTTGGGTGTTAATCGTTTCGGTGTTACTGGATGGGCCACTGACCCAATTAAGACAGCCGTTCATCTCTCAGCTTAATTCTTAATATTACGTAACTTACTTAATTATTTAATAATTTGATTGAGGTCTTTATTCTATTATGTAACGAAACTAAATTATAAATATTTCTCTCTTCTCTCTAGCAATGGTCAAGAATCAACGCATGCGCCGACAAACCAGGAGTAAGTATACCTTTAAAGTATACATATAAATATTCAAAGTTATCTGAAAGAAAAAGAAACACATAAAATTTAAATGAATAACTTTAAAGCTAATGTTTTAAACTATAATAACAATAAATCTTTATACCCGTGGGGTACGTAGGACGCAGGCCTACCGCTTACTAAGGTTAGGTAAGCGCCAATTTGGGGCGATTTAGTCCCGAAAGTGTTGGTAAGCGGTAGCGGGTTGTGGCAGGAAGAATCTCTTTTTGGCATGACATATAGCCTTTTGTGGGAGCTGTCTGATCTCTCACCGCCAAAGGAAAAATGGACAGAGCCTCTGTCCATCAGCAGGTTTACCTGCTTGTAGATGAGCTTGACTTAGCCCCGAAGGAGTTGGTAAGCGGTAGCCCTGCGTGCGTACCTACCCCACGAGCATAAAGATTTATTGCTAATATAGTTTAAATAATTGTTTTTTTATTAGTTTGGATGACAATACAATTACAATTATTAAATAGTTTAACTTATTTTTTTTAAAGTATTACTTACTTTATTTAAGCGAATCAAAAGAAGTAGAAGAGGATAAAGATGATCTCCTGAGTCCATACGCTGTGAGTAAGAGTTAATTTTTTGAAGTACTTACAAATATAATATTTATAAATAAATGTGATAGATTTTTTAGGTATCTATTGATCAATTTGCATAGCAGTAGGTATAGTAAAACCTAATACTACTTTTACTATTTACTGTCTGATACATTAATAAGGTCAGTTTCAAAAGAACAGCGGTATCATGTCACGGGATCTAGTACGCACTTTTCAAAGTGAGCCCATGGTCCGCGTACTGCTAAATTTGTTCAGATGGTACAGAGATTGCAGGTACGAGTCAATCTCGTATACCTTCTCGGTCCCGTACCTAGGGATTGACTCGTACCTGCAATTTATTTCAAATATACGCGTAAAAGGCTTTTATGGGAGCAATGACTACCTACCCTCACAACCCCGATAGGAAAGCCTGCGCAAGATCTCGTCCGTCAATTAAAAAAGTGTAGTCTTGCAAAGAGATTGCCTTGGTCTGGATGGGTCGTGGTCAGGCCCTAAATACCCCACATTTGGTTTAACCCTAAAGACATATTTGCTAATCTGTGATTTCTGTTTTTAGATTACGTCGCAAATTACAAAAATCCTGTCAGAATTTGAAAATACAAACGTAACTACAGAAGTTATAGGGCGTACTACTGAATACAACGATATAGTGCTATTCAAAATTTGTTCTGCTAAGAGGGACGCGCGAGCAAACTTCCGCACGATAGTAGATTTACACAAATATGATGACACAAATCCAGAAAAAAAGATTATATTCATAGTACATGGACTCACTGTTATGGGCATAAAATCGTTATTCTGTCTCAGCCATAAGAGTAAGCTTAAAATACTTTTAGGATATTATATGGAGCATTTGGACAAGTTCGATATATTCTTGATACCGATGGCCAATCCTGACGGTTACGTGGCTAGTAAATCGGTGCGTTATATCCTTAAATTGTTTGTCATTACTAACTAATAAGTTTTTGACTTCTTGGTGTTTACAACCATACTGTGATCATACGGAGGAGGTATGACGCGACGGTATTTCCGTCCCAATCGAGCAGTCCGACTGAGAAAGTACCTCCGCCTTACAGAATACCGCAGGTATAAAAACCTTGTGTTGTGTTTCCGGCGCTGAGTAGGGTAGCCAGAACTCCCTACAGAGGTTTTGTGCTGTCAGTTGGAAGACCAAAGGCTTGTCCTACTTGTCTTCTTCGCTGACGGCACAGAATCTCTCTGTTCTTAAAGGATCGGCAGCACGAGTGTGACTCCCCTGGTGTTGCACTCTTCCATAGTAAGTACACGTTAACCTCTTAACATCAGGTGGACCGTGTGCTTGTCTGCGACCTAAGCGGTATAAAAAAAAACAAAAAAACTCTGGTGTGCTCCCATCTATCAGCAAGAATACAACTTTTAGCATGTAGTATTATTTAGCTGCGGTATCTAGGATGAACGTATACCTAGACCAATGATTCAAATCCGAGATCGTAAAGCTGACTTCGTTACCAACAACTCCGCTTCAATTGTGCAAGCCATGTCCCCAATAGTGTCTATCCATTAAAATGCAAAACACCCTAATCTAAATTTTAATAAGTTACTTGGAGGACCACACATGGTAAAGAAATATTTGAGCGTCGAGCGGATCTTGTATGACCAAAAAAGTTAATTGAAACACGCAAAGATGTGATGAAATGATAATCTGTACCCGTGGCTATGTTTGCAAGCTTTTCGTGGGAAAAAACGAATGTTTTTACCGCACAGGGAACTATAACTCGTTTTTCCTTTACACTCTTCAATTTTCCAGCAGTTTTGGAATAAAAATATGTCACCACAAGCGGACTGTAGAGGTGTAATGTTGGACCGAAACTTTGACATAGCATGGGATAGTACAAATGAAATAAGCTCTTGCAGCCAGGCTTATCCGGGGCCTAACCCTTTCTCTGAGATAGAGTCGAAAGCTATTTCTAACGTGTTTCATTACAATGCTCATAGAATCCTTGCTTATATACACGTACACGCTGGAACATACGAGACGTCTTCGTTTAAGGTATAGTACTTACTCTAATATTTTTTTAGTAAAGTTGTAAGTTCTGTGACATTGAATCGACCTCGGGCGGGACTAAAACCCGCGATCTTTCCCTTACAGGGGAATGCTCTGACCATTAGCCACTGAGACCGCACGAAGTCAATCCAAATTCGTCTATACTTCCGTCTTTGGGCGACGGTGGAGCCATCTACCGATACTCGTACGAGCTATCGGAACCAATGAATAATTTCCTGCATTGTCGATTCTCTTTTCTCTTCTAAATCGATTTGAATAATTAGCATAATAAATGCTTCAAAATTTCATTCAATCAAATATAAATGTTGTATGAAAATAGAATGGAAATTTCCGAATTTTGTCATTATATCAGGGTTCCGGCAGTCATTCTGTCTACAATCAAATAATAATAACTAATGAACGAACCATATTAACTCAATTTCAAGGGTGATGCGGTTTTATATCCTCGAGGGCACACAGATGTAGCAGGCGACGATGATAAGTACTATGATATAAAAGGTGATATCGATGAATCGTTGAGAAACGCCTCGTTCCGAGCTCTGTCCGTGACGACGGATACCCTGAGTCACTGGTACGGTAAGGTTACTGGCTCCAGTGTCGACTATGCTGATCAAGTAAGGGAATACAAAAAAAATGTTTTTCTAGATTATAATACTTCCATATTATATCGTAAATTGTGTGTGAATTGTAAAATGAAATTAAAATTGTAAGTCTGATGTCCTTTAGGTCCCAGGTCACCTTTAGGGTCCAGCTGAAATCTTTTATTTTCTATTTAGTTCTTTGTCATTTTAAAACTTCGGTGCCATTTCAGTAAATACTACGACTACTAACTATTATGACTAGCTTGGCTTTGGAATTTTTTGGAAAATCTTCAAATCCTACCTATGCTTTTCATGTCCAGAAATACAGATGAATCTTCTTTTAGGTATATTTAAGAAAAATATTTTCAATCATAATAAAATCATCAATAAAAGGAAAAGTTTCTTACTCTTGTTGATTTTTCCAAGTTTCCAAATCTAATCCTGCAATTGACGTGATATGCTGCCGCTGGTTAGGCTCATGGAAGAGTAACATGTCCATCCGCATGTGCGCGACTTTCGAGGAAATAACCGTGCACAACTGAATTTAAATCCATTACATCTACGTAAATGCGTTATTTTGCAGGTTTTCGGAATTACTTATGCCATGGAATTTGTGATGCAATTGTACGAAGATGAAATGTTTACTTCCAAAGAAGAAGCGCAACCGTACTATAGTGTGCTGACGCAGGTTTGGAAGCGTGTCATCAGCATTGTTTTCAAGCACATGGCCAAAAGCATAGGCATTGTAGAAAATGAGGACAAGAAATGACACATTTGCATATTCATAGTTTTATTTCAATAAAATCACTACATCATTAATCAGTTGTTTTATAACTAATTTGAATTTAAATCCAACTTAACTTAGCGACTACAACATAGGGTTCTTTGGGTTCTTTAAGGGGTTTCCTACAGCGTGCGTCGGCAGCACGAGTGTGACGCTCCTGGTGTTGTTACGTCCATAGGGCACGGTAACCTCTACGCATCAGGTGGGCCGTATGCTTATCAACCATTTAGGGTATAAAAAAACCCCAAACGACAATTTTCACCAAATGGTGATCAATGTGTGACTGTGCGTGATAGTGTAGCAGCTCAGTGGCGCTAATTTACCTTCCACTTATCGTTTGAGATATACAAGCTAATATGAAATTGATTCATTCACAATCTTAATTATTTTAAGGACTATACAAAAAGTACTTGTTCTCATTGTAAATTTTCAGTTTAAAGAGAAACGGTAAACAGAGACGGGAAAATATTGAGGGGTCTGCACATAAAGATGTGACTTTGGCAGTAAGTGGTCATACTCTCATAGTTGAAATGGATGTTGAGAACGCCAGGGGGAAAATAGCGCCCACGAAAAATGTTTGGAGATTCGAGAGATGTCATAGCGCTCTAGTAGCACTACACAGAGCGCATAGAGTGCCATAGGATTAGTACCACAAAAATGTGTTGAAGTTTTCAACTATTCTTATTAGGTTTGTTTGCTTGAAATTAGATCGGAAAAAAAAATCCAAAACCCAACTTGAACTAGTGTATTTCTAGAAGAAACTGTTCAACTGAGCTACCTGGATACCTCCTACACTGGAGCCATCCACGACATTCTTACGAACTAACAGAAATAATTAAAAGAAATAAAATCAAATGAAAAATGATTTATTTACTAGAACTGCAGGTAAACAAGGTGTAAATATCTTATAGTTACAATGACCTATTTACATCTTACTATTATGTGTGCAAATATGTAAGTATTTTGAATTATACTGCTAAAGATATGATTCTGAAGGTGACCGCATACGACAACTGCAGACGCACGCAGCACATCGCCTAATTCATTGCGGCTTCTCAATGGCCCCCTTTATCCATATCGGAGTTTAACACGTAATGGGCACGCTGTATCTGCTGCATGCGTCGTATGTGCATATGCGGCCAGCTTCGGATTCATACCTTAGTCTGATGTTGTGTTCTGATAGTCTGACGATGTTGTACCCACTCGCGGTTCGCAGATGAAATTGTCGAAGATAGTAGGCTTAATATTAGGAGGGGGAGGGGAGGGGCTCCACCAAAGTATCGGCCATAGCCATACACTCCTTCTTACAAAATTATTATAATCTGTGTAATAGCTGAAATTCAATACGAAGTCGAGGAAAATAAACGCATTTTATTATAATAATATATTTTATGGCAAAAATAAGTACATTATGAATGTTTCAATATTGTACGAGTACTTCGTGTATTACCTTAACGACTTCATGCATGGGCATATTCATATGCGTGAAATCGATAACTTGTAAACCAGTTATTCTATGAAAGCCGTTTAGAAATGGTAAAAGTCTTGCAGAATAATTGGAAATTAATTGTCATCACCTTATTGTGTATTCACGTGTATGTTGATGCAGGTATGCAATGAATTGTAAATGTTGATATGTAAGAGAAAAAAGAATCTACTTGACCTACCTACGTGGCTCTCTACACGACATTACTGAATACCGTCTTCACCATTGGGTTGTGGAGGTCAGATGGCAGTCATTTCACAGAAAATATCCAGCCAAATTCGCTGTTTAGACTGGCAAAGCGGACCCCAGACTACGAGGTGAAATCTTCGGATGCGACTGGGGATTAACGCTAGGATGAAGAAAAAGATTACTGAATACCGCCTATTCAGTAATCTTCTTCAGTATTCAGTAACGTCGCGAGGTTGGTTTGCACCCCCAAAGGGGACAGAAGGGGCCTGTACTAAGGTAATCTTCACCTGTACCCAAATATTATAAATTACGCAAAAAGCACCTGTCTGGACTACACTCGAGTTTTTTACCATCCAGCGGGGTGTAGTCAATTGACAGGCTTTTTATAAATAGGAAAAAAGTACATGAAAATATTTACGAGTATAAAGTTCCCACATTCCCTGTACTGTGGAGCTGCAAGCGAATTCTAGAGCCCATTTTCCTATTATCTGCAACTAAAAGCGATTTCATGAAACATACCAAATTTTAAAATGATCCTTACATTTAACAGAGTAAGAAGTTTTTTTTCCAGATCCCCCAAATAATATAGTGTGGAAAGTTTTAAGAAGGCTTTTGGATGATGGAGGTAAGAATAATTGCAGTCTTTAATTTCAACTTTATTGTAAGTAGGTAGTATAGAAAGATCAAAATTGATAGGTCATCGATCGGTCGTTAGCACCTGACAGAAGTCAATTTGGCACTTTATTCAACGGGCATATCACCTCACCTAATAATAGGTAGGTTTGATTTCAGAGGAATCTAGTGATTTTAGAAAAAGATAATGATCAATTAAGTAATATAGGAAAAAGAGAATCGACTCAGATTTGTTGTTTAGTAAGTCATTCGTAGAAAGATGTATTAGGTGTGCCCATGGCATTCCAAAGGTAGGTTCAACCCTGGGTTCAATAGGTCCAACCCGGTGATTTAACCCCATTTATTTCACACTTTCTAATTTAATTTATTTTTTACCTGTAGTTGCTTAGTTACCTGAAAGTGATCCTATTTAGTAATAATTGTAACCATTAAGTTGACTATTATTTACGACCTTTAACAATAATATTGTGTAAAATAAAGATTTATCTAAGGTTGAGAGTATAAATAAAAGGGCCTCTGGCCTTCAAAAATAATATGCGAAATATTGCATATCTAATTACTTGCCTTATCATCCATTATAAGTAGCTTCCCCACTAGAAGTAACCCCTAGAAAAGTGGCAATTCGTTGACCTGCGTATTGTAGAATAGAATGACGAAAGTATGGGATTTGACGTATATGACATATGCGTTGACGACTGTCTTAAACGTCAAATTCCATAAATTCATCATTCTTCTACAATACGCCGGCATACGAATTGCCACTTGTCTAGGAGGGCTTATCACGACAGTCTCTGTCTGTTGCGTTGCAAAAATTTTCTAACTATTCTCATCATCTTTCAGGTTTCCCCTTCAGTTCAATAGTTAAGGATACAAATATTTCTAACGTAATGTAAGTAACTTGCATACCAGTGTGGTTCTCTACGCATCTGTCTTTCAGCAGAAGGGTTAACTATAGGTAAAGATATGAGTCTTTTGTGATTGTGATGGCACAATATGAATATTCTCCGGGTAATAATTTTTCCTCTTAAAGTTTGTCTCATCGTTATTTAAATCAACATACATACATATTATCACGCCTTTGTCCCCAGAGGTAAATTAACAACCACATTTCACCAATCATTGCGTTCGGTCCCACTTAGGTAGTGAGCCTATTGCCGCGTATTCCGGGCACTATTGTTGACTCGAGCCATGCACCTGAGGCTGAGTGAGGGCTGTAATATATCTGTTTAATGTTAAACAGCCCTATCCCTTAGTCGCCTTGTACGACACCGCATGGGAGGAGATGGGGTTTAAATCAAGTGAAATATATTTTTTTATTACTTAAAGAAGGGATTAGACTTTAACAGAGACCGAGAGATATTATGGATAGATCATTGTCTATTACCGTTCAAAGCACAAGTGACCTATGGAACGTTATTCATTAACATTTTAGTTCGATCGTTTCTCTGACCAAGAGATGCCTTTTCTATCGTGGGTAACAAACCTCTTTGGCTTCGACTTACCGGAGCTAGCGGTACCTACCGTTTTAATTGTACCTATATTATAATTTACGAGTACGAATCCACTGGTGCCCTAAAATCCGTACCCATACCGTACCGCCCATATTGTAATTATTGTTTGTAATTATGTTGTAAATTATGAATAAATACTCGTAAATTAATATGCCATATTATAATAATATCTTTACCCTCTTATGAAGAAAATTGAGGTAATTAATGAAGGTGAAATTTTTGTAGAGACGATGGAGTCAGAAGAGCAAGGATGAAATACACGACAATAGAGTCTTACAGCAGCCACCATCCATCACAAAAAAATCACACCAAGCAAAAACCAAAGTATGGAGACACAATTTTATTAAGTAAAACGCAATTTCATATTTTATTCGGCTGTGTATGATGAAGTGTAGAGGGCTCATTCATGTATATTTGCTGTATTTGCACGCATATCCGCGAAATTTACTTCTAAGTTCTATTCACGCTTATGCGTGTGCAAAGTTGATATTTAATTAGCACTTGAAACTGTTCGAGTTGTTTGCCGTTTGGTCTAGAACTCTAGAATGACCCTAAATGTACGTAGTGCCTGGTTTATCAGCCACCCGATAAAGGTATGATTCCGAAGCGGATTGCATACGACAACTGCCGACGCACGCAGCAGTTGCGCGGTATTTATTGCGGCTTCTTAATGGTCCTGTTTATCCATATCGGAGTTTAATAATGTAATGGGTAGTTACGCTGTATCTGCTGCATGCGTCTGTCGTTGTCGTATGCGGTCGGCTTCGGAAACATACCTTTTTTTTTATCGCGCGTAAAATCCCCACGTATACCTCCCCCGCCGGAGCCGGAAGAGGAGGTTATATCGGACTCGAACCAACTAAAACGCACGCCGTCTGTGGGCCGTCAGTTGCCGGAGGTGTGATTGTCGTAGCCATATCCCTCGCACCCCGGCCGACCTAGGGCCATATCTTTCGACCTGGCCCTCTTCCGGTGTGGGGACCACAGAGTCCCCAACTCGCCCCCGGGTATGGAGAGCCACGCAATGCGCGCCACCGCCGCGGCCCGCTTCTGCTAGGGTGACAGGCGGCACATTCGTCACCCCCAGGCCCGCGGAATCAAACCTCAAGCTTATAAATATTTTTTGCATAGGCACCATTTTATAGTCGAATTCGAGAATGAAGCCAATGTCTCAAAACATCTTTCGCATAAGGACTATGAAAACAGGCCTCCTAAATTATATTACGAAGGCAGGATACATCCCCGAGTAGAACCTAACGACACGGTTGAACCGGATAAGAAGCTCAAGACACTGTCTAAATCTAAGTAAGTACTTCCAACAGTACCTAAGGCCCGTATTTTAGAACGACAGACAGCCCTGAATCTCAATTTATCTGGCCCCCTATTCATTTATTTAAACAACTTATACTTACAGCTAGCCAGTCATACATAATTTCATAACAGACTTATTGATTACAACTACAACCGTTATTATGATAATCATAACCTTAACCTTAAATGAACAGTCCTAACCTTAAATGTGAAGAAATCCGGCAAATTCATATTACATCATTTGAAAATGAATACCTAAATTGCGGGCATTTATGGTTTAAAGTAGAGGTAGGTTATACGGGGTTTCAAAATATGCGAAGCTAGGGCGGGTTAGCTAGTTTATATATAGTGACATAATGTATAGTATATTTTTAACGTAGGTATTAGAAATAATCTAAAGAAAACCAGCAATATACACATAAACAACTAAAATTGATACAAATATTTTTTAATTTAGATCGCGGGACAAATCTCAAGATGAAACATTATTGCCTATGATGGAAAACCGAACTAAACAGAATACTGACGAAAATAAGTTTCCGAAGCTAGCCGTGAGAGCTGGAAAGCATCATGATGAATCCGATGAAATTTCTTTGAGGAATAATCGCAATGAGGAAGCCGTATTTAGGTACCTACCTGTGTTACTTAACTTCAGTGCTTTTTAGAATAGCTAGCTTCTGAATTTTCTGTTTTCCTGTAAGAACAATACCTACTTCTATTGTTAATCTAAAAAATTGGAATCGATTTAAGACCACAAACTGCCCCCCTAGACAAGAGGCAATTCTTTGGCCGGTATTGAAGAATAGAATGATGAATGTATGGGATTTGACGTATATGACACTATATGACACGTATTTTGACGTTTTTGACATACGTTGACGATTGTCACAAGCGTCATAAACGTGACGTATGAGACATTCATCAATAAATTACAATACCCCGGCCAACGAATTGTCACTTGTCTAGGCAAATATTTTAAAAGTATATGGTATCAGTATAATATAAATAAACGATTTTTAAACTTGACTCACCACATAAATAAATACTTAGTAAGTAACTATTTAAAATAAATAGTAGAGAAAGTGTAATCTTAAGGCTTTTCTGTTTTCAATACCTAAATAGACTAATGGTTAAATATTTATTTTAGAATAACGAAAATGCCACATGCGTACCAATTGCAAGATGATGCAGACGACGTGTAAGTAAATATTGTCATTTTGAAATTATCTGTACTTTTTATATTTGGGCAAGAGAATCGCTTTGACTGCCATAATATGTAAGACCGTAGTTTTTTTTAATAAATCATTCCAAATTCAGTACTGTACTTTTACATAAAATAAATATTCTCTGAGAAACTAAGTTTTTGTGTTAAATATAAATTATAGAATACAGCGGCTAATAATAACCTCATGTTGAGTTCCCGGTGGTGGGTAGGGTAGCCAGAGCTCACTGGAGAGGTATTGTGCTGTCAGTGGGAAGACCAAAGGCTACTTGACCTGTTTGTCTTCTTCGCTGACGGCACAGAATCTCTATATTCTTACAGGGTCAACAGCACGAGGTGACTCCTCTGGTGTTGCACTCGTCCATAGGCCACGGTAACCATTTTCCATCAGGTGGACCGTGTGCTTGTCTGCAACGTAAATGGTATAAAAAATAAATAAAATAAGTTTACAATATTTTTATATGCCTAGTTGAGATGGTCGAAAATACATTTAAATGCAGAATATTTTATGCCTTTTGTAATTTGATTGAGGATTTTGTTCCAGACCAACGAATACAAAGCAACCTAAGAACAATGATCGTCTGAACCCGTACGCTGTAAGTATTTACCTATATAAGCAACTATAAATAGTGAAACATTATAATAATCAAAAATGTTAATAATGACTTAAAAGAGGGTTTACTTGATGAGACTTCGTAATGAAACCTCATGAAACTTTAAAAATCGTTAGTAAAAAACCATTTTGTGTTACTGAGACAGCAAACAAGGACAAAGCAACATCAGGTGACCTGATGGTAAGCTGCAAACGTGTTTATAATGGTAATATTTTTTAGATCGATCAACAAATGCAACGCTACATTGATTGTTATAGAAAAGACATGAACATAACGATGGAAGTCATAGGGCGAACAGCTGAATACAATAATATAGTACTCCTTAAAGTAACAGAAATTCCGAAGGATGAAACAAACTTTCGATCTATATTCGAACATAAATATGCTGATGAAGCGCCGGAGAAAAAAATTATATTCATAGTTCATGGACTCGCCGTGATGGGAATGGGTGACTTGATACACGATGAAAATATATTCAGAACTCTTATGTCTTACTATACAGCTTACTTGTCCCAGTTTGATTTATTCATAATACCTATCGCTAATCCTGATGGGTTCACAGCTATTTTAAACGTGAGTATCAACTTCTTTTAAGTTATGTAGGAGGGGAATGCAGAAGGAGGTAGGCCATGACAGTATTTCCGTCCCTATCGAGCAGTCCAACTGGGGAAGTACCTCCGCCTTACAGAATACCTAGGGTATAAGAACATTAATAACCTCGTGTTGTGTTTCTGGCGGTGAGTAGGGTAGTCAGAGCTCACTGGAGAAGTTTTCTGCTGTCAGTGGGAAGACTAAAAGCTTGTCCTGCTTGTCTTCTTCGCTAACGGCACATAATCTCTTTGTTCTTGAGTGGTCGGCAGCAAGAGTGCGACTGCCCTGGTCGCCTTTCTAACAGGTGGACCGTGTGCTTGGCTGCGACCTAAGTGGTATAAAAAGGATCCCCGTTCCAATCAGAGTCATATACCTAATACTTATGATAATTTAATTTGAATGTTGGATGGCGAACAACTGGAAGCAACGATGCACATTGGGAGCTCAGATTGGGAGATGCTTATGTCTAGCAGTGGATTACAATAGGCTAATTGATAGATTGATTGATTGTTGCAAAACCACAACATTAACCTAGATCTTACAAAAAATTACACTGGGCGTTAGTCGGCGAACGATAAACGACCTTGGTCCTTCATCGTCCGTCGCCTGAAAGGAAAGGTACAAAATTGGCTCTAGCAGAAGCAGGCCCGAGACGGTGGTGCATTCCACATGTACCTTTCTCAACGAAGGGTGTAAGGCCCATTGCAGTCCACGGTTAGATTTGTTACATAATAGGTGCCCAATATCTGGTTTTAGCCAGTTTGATTCCTGATATAGCCATAGTCATAGCCTGTAGGCAAGTCACAGCTAGCCTGGATGAGGTGATACCTGTAAGCATACATTGAAAATATGCATATACTCGTATTCGGATGAGTTTGGATACTTAATTTTTACATGTAATTATATCATTGTATTTTTTGTACCAACTTTTGTATTTACTTATTAGTCTCAGTACGAAAAGTTTTGGAACAAGAATAAGTCACCGCAATCCAGTTGTTCTGGTGTATCGTTAGACCGAAATTTCGATGTGGAATGGAATACGACTCATGGTATTAGCCCCTGTAGCCACACGTACCCAGGACCTGCACCTTTTTCTGAGCCTGAGACGAGAGCTGTTCGAGACATCCTACATTTATACAGTCAAAAAATTGTTGCTTACATACATGTACACGCTTCAACGTTCCACAAATCAATTTTTAAGGTATGGTACAATCAATAACATAACGTTTTATTTCTGAAGAACTTTCCGTTATGGGAGGGATGAGACAGCCAATTTATTATAACGGCCCGCGCGATCTTGTCAATATTATTACGATATATAGATATTATTGATGTGCAAATCTTACGTTGACGATATCGGATCGCGATTTATATTGACTGTCTAATTGGTGAACAAACACGGATGTTGTCGATTACATAAATATGGAGCTATGCACGGGAAGTGCCGCCTTTTCTCTCAGCATTCTCAAGGTCTTACATCCTTTCCTGTAACCCATACTCTCATTTTCCTTTACCGTTTCTGCCTGCAGGAGAACTGCAGCTGCATCTGCAGATGTCTGAGAAAGGGAGCTCTGGATATTGTTAGTGGTTAAATTTCACCATTCACTTCATATTTAACTACCCAACATGAAGTGAGTTATGTATACGATGATTGCGTACTTTCTTTTGGACGTCAATTATAGTTTTTACGAATTGTTTCTGTAAAAATAATATTTGTCTAGTCTATACCTTCTTCTTCCTCCTAGCGTTAATTCCCAGTCGCATCCGAAGCTTTTCAGCTCGGAGTCTGGGGTCCGCTTTACCAGTCTTAACTACAGATTTGGCTAGACCTCGATATTATTCGTGAAACGATTGCCATCTGACCTCCACAACCCAATTGAGATAATCCACAACCCAATGTTAACATTAGGCGATATCAAAGCTTTGCAGGCTAGACCGTTGTTTTTTGGACTTGGATGTTCTTATGGCAACCTGGACCGACGCGACGGCTTAACGTGCTCTCTGAGGCACGACCAGACCAATGCAATTACTCATATTTCATGCACACATATTTGCACTGAGCGAGGATCGAATCCGCGCCTCCTGCGCAACGGCCGCGTTCACTACCGCTACGCCACGGAGGCTGTCTAGTCCAAACCTAAATCAACATAATGTTTTGTGAATTTTACTGCGTTACTTGGATTAGAAATAATCTAATATTTCGTATACTGAATTAATATTGTCATCATTGGATTTGTAATTGCTTTTGATTGAAGGGTGATGCAGTTTTATATCCTCGAGGATACACAAGTCTTCAAAACGACGATGATAAGTATTTGGACATTAAGGGTGACATCGAGGAATCTATGAAGAATGCCAGTTTCAGAATAATATCTGTGACTGTAGAACCAATATACTACTGGTATGGAAAAGTTGTAGGAACCAGTGTTGATTACGCTTCATCGGTAAGATATGACATCACTTTATGTGCTTGATTAGAATAAGTCGCGAGCGAATGTCATAGGGACAAATTGTGATTACGAAAAAAAAAACACAAAATTGATTCTAATAACCTTGAGATTGAGACCTTGAAGTATCAATTGACAGGCAGCATCACTTTACATCACACATTTAATGTGATTGCTAGAAAAGCTGCCCAAAATCCAAACGCTATTCGTAAGTACAATGCCTAAAATAGTGAACTTGACCAAATATGGATATTTTCCATGACTCGTTTTATGTTTTCAAGAGAAAGGTACCAAGATCGCTTGCATAAGTTTTATGGATGTTCCTTGTATATCTACTTGTATCCATTCATTTGATTTAATTTGTTGACTAGCTCTTAATACCTTGTATTGTATGACGACAATGTTGCATTAATGTTTATCGTTATATTATTTAACAGGTCTACGGTATTCCTTACGCTATGGAATTCTCTATGCAAGCATATGATGAACACTGGGCACAGGACGCGCTATTGCAGATTTGGCGGCGAATAATTGACGTGGTCTTTAAAAATATCGCGAAATATAATAATAATAACGACCGAAAGAAAAAATAAAAGAATATTTGTTTACTTTAATTGCGAACATTAAAGTAAATAAATATTCTTTTATTTTTTCTTTCGGTAAAGTATTATTATAATAAAAACTTCAATTTAAAGAAAATAATATCTAATACTATTATTAAGAAACGTAAAATTTGCCATTTTCTTAGGTAAGTTGGATTTTCAGGGAGTAGCCATCTGACCACCCAATTCTGGGTCCTCCCAGAATTGGGTGGTCAGATGGAACAAAAACAAAAACAAAAACAAAACAACTCAGTAGCGCTTCCTGCGCTACTGAGTTGTTTTGTTTATCAGGTCCACCTACTCAAAGATGAGGTGAAGCCTAATCATTGGGTACATTTTCAGTCCTTCAATTATATAATTATACTCCGTACATAATGTTATTGAATTTTAGACAGATGGAAGTGGTGATTGCATAAAATATGGACAAAGTTAAAACCCTCGATACAAAAAATCAATAAATGAAAATACAGATATCATGATTTTATGTGGAATTGTAATTTATTATTTATCTGTAAGTTGTAAGTTTTATTTGCAAAAACAGTAAAGTCAAGTAAAGAAATAAATAAATTCGGCCAAGTGCTAGTCGGACTCGCCCATGAAGGGTTCCGTAGTAGCAAAGGCGAAAATTGCGGTTTATGACGTATTAAAAAAAAAAAAAAACTACTGACTGGATCTCGTTCGAACCAATTTTAGTGGAAGTTTGCATAGCAATTTACATCATATATTTTTTTTAGATTTATCATTCTCTTATTTTAGAAATTAGAGGGAGGCGACATACATTTTTCCACTTTGGAAGTGTCTCTCGCGCAAACTATTCAGTTTAGAAAAAAAATTGTTAGAAACCTCAATAGTATTTTTAAAGACCTATCTATAGATACCCCACACGTATGGGATTGATGAAAAAAAAAAATTGACTTTCAGTTCTAAGTATGAGGACCCCCAAAATTTAATGCTTTTTTTTATTTTTGTGTGAAATTCTTAATGCGGTTCACAGAATACATCTTCTTACCAAGTTTCAACAGCATAGGCCTTATAGTTTCGGAGAAAAGTAGTTGTGACATACGGATGGACAGACAGACGGACGGACAGACATGACGAATCTATAAGGGTTCCGTTTTTTGCCATTTGGCTACGGAACCCTAAAAACGATGCCTAAACGAAGCCGAGCTGGGTCGCAAGTTAATAAATAAATAAATTTCTAAACGGCTTATAGACGCTACCCGTGACCAGAGGGCTGGTTCATTCCTTGCACAAAGGATTGGCATTGCCATTCAACGTGGCAATGCGGCCAGCCTTCTGGCCACCCTCCCAGTTGACGTCGATGGGGAGGAATTTTTTGACGCCTAAACCTGCAGCTTTGTATATAGGTATACAGATATTGTTTTTATACTAATAAATGATTCAATTAATCCCACATCAATGTAACAACTAGTGATGTAGTGAAGCGTTAAAAATATACCCATATTAGATATAATAACTTATTTAAATTAATAAGGTAAAAGAGCCACCAGAAAAGCAATGGAAACGAATACGACTTTTTCTTCTCCCTCGAATATCCGCAAATACGGATACAAATATTGGGAGCATCACTCTAAGTAACAACATATTTTTGTAACATTGAACAAATTGAAAATTATTAAAGCTCAACGGGAGCCAATATAATATAAGTACACATGTCTCATAAAACATGACTCAGACGAGGACGAGAGAGCAATTATTTTATTTTTATTGAACTAGTTGATTAGTGGCCGCGTGGGCTTAGGCCCCGCTCGCCCCGTGGATCTTGCCCCCGACTGCTTTAATGTTGCAACTCGCTCCTTTGAACATTAGATACCCCAAATCGCCCCCGATTGTTAGTAAGTTAAGAGTACTGTCAGCAATAAAGAGTTTTACAACACACCTGCTCATAACATTGCTATTATTTCACCGCAATTAGGTACGTAATGACACCTATTATCAAACTGTGACTTTTTCATTGCTATTATTCACAAGTGAGTTATAGATTCTTTTTTAAATTTTATAGGTTAACTTTCTATGTTTATAAAAAAGTTTCGATACAAAAAATAACGTGTTTAATAGTACGAATAAATTAATATGCCTATTGTATGGTCATTTGATGCATTTTCGTATTTAAATAAATAATTTAAACTTGTAATACTTGTATAATAAACAAAATTTTCACTCAAATTTCACTTTTTTTTTTCTCTAAGTACAGAAAAAAAACCAGAGTAAAACAAACCTCATTCTTTTAAATATGGCCGATCGCCATTGTTATATGCGCGCGCATAGGAAAACGAATTAATTTGTAGTATTGTTTATCCTTTTTTTAACGTCACGTTTTTTTTTTTTTTTTTTCCTTTATTAACGTGTTTTAAAATACATTACAAATTGTACAGAATAGCCCAAATTAAACCACAGAGGTTTGAAACGTTAACATTATTTCAATCTATCAATACCAACAAGATACTATTTAATTGTTTTAGTAGGCAGAATACGATTAAGTTTGCCGACTAAAGAAGTATTTAAGTCAAAAATTCGAATATTCATTTGTGAATAAAGCGGAAAGCGATATTAAAACGAATACTAAATAAAAGCCAAACAAAAAGTAAAGAATAAAACTATTTTGCAAATTTAATTTACATAAAATATCATAATACGATTTTAATACAAACTTACCTGACTTTCAATCCAAAATTTATATATGTTATAGGCAATGTGTATAATCCGGCATTGTATAGAATGCCTAGGCATTCTATACAGTTCCATCAGGTACAATGCCTAGGTATTCTATACATTTCCTAGGCAAAGTGTAAAATAGTTTAAACATTGAATATCATTTCATACATTGCCTGAACGACCCCAGCATTCTATTCATTTCCTAGGTATTGTATAGAATGCCTGCATTATACACATTGCCTATAACATATGGGTGCTAGCACCTCTGCCTACCCCTTCGGGGATATAGGCGTGAGTTTATGTTATGTTATGTTTATAACATATACACAATATCACATTACTCTTAAATATTGTGCATATTCTGTTGCACTTAGATGTCACTAATCACTACTATAGTCTGTTTTTTAATCTCAGATATTATTTTGACATTACCTGTGTTGTCGGTTTTTTGCAATTAAAAAATAGTCATGTGCCACCAGTATCAAATTTATCGATAAATTTAATTTAGTACAAATATTTGTAGGTTAATCTATAAAATTTATAAAATACTTGACTCTCTCTGACCTATTTTAACAAAGCTTTTGTTTATTGGACCCTTGAAAACGTTCCTTTTGTTATACCTAATAGGTACGCCAGGTAGCAAAAACTTAGTGTACGTAGTTGGTGATATTACAGACATCAAACAACAGTAATTTTCATTTAAGTGCACATTTTTCTGTCTGACTGTACCATTTCACGGCTTATTTCAAAAGAAATACCTCAAGGGGCGATTCACACCACCAGAATATTTATTTATATGTCAATTTTTAACTCGCCCCGTGGCAAGGGGCGAGTCACTACATCAAAATAATAAAAAAAGGGGCGAGTGAAGCATTTTAATCGCAAGGGTCGAGATTCAGGGGGCGAGCGGGGCCTAAGCCGCCGCGTGGTTCCCGGCAAAGTAGAATTTGGGCCACCCCATTTCCTTCTATGCGGTGTTGTACAAGGCGACTAAGGGATAGGGCTGTTTATCATCAGACAGATATACCTCAGACTGACAGCCTCTGTGGCGTAGCGGTAGTGAACGCGGCTGCTACGCAGGAGGCGCGGGTTCGATCCCCGCTCAGTGCCAATATTTATATGCATGAATATAAATATTTGCATTGGTCTGTGTGTTTCTATGTATAATATTTATGTATTTACAAAAAAAAAAAAATCTAAGTATGTATATCCGCATTCTAGATTCCATAACACAAGCTATTTAAGCTTACCATGGGTCTAGATAGCGTTGTGTAGAATGTTGTAAAATATTTATTTATTTATTTATTTACCTACTCGTATATACAGTCCAGACTCAGTCCAGTCCAGACTTTAACTATATTAAGTACCAGTGTAGTAAGACATTTACTAGTTGTTAAATATAAATAAATATTGCTGGACATTCTACACAACGCCATCTAGACTCAAAGTAAGCAAAGCTTAACTAGCTTGTGTTATGGGTTCTAGAATGCGGAAAAACTTACTTAGATACAATTTTTTCGTAAGTACATACATAATAATATAGTAATAACAATAACGACATAGTTAATGACTATGAATACCTATAGGTTCTGTCATACAACGCAGTACACTTTTGCAATCGCGGTAATATAGAGATAGCTTAATATATTTATCTGCCTTATTTAAATATAAGATTATTTTATTAGATTTAGAATCATGAACATGTAGCATTATTAGCATTTTAGAGATTTTGACTTACTTATTTTGTAGACACAGGGACACACTCTACTTTTTTAGAGACAAAACGATTTATGATTACCGATAAATAATTCTTCTCTTGACATGTTCACTGCGTTACAAGATCTTATGAATCTTACGGTACGAGGCTTTCATACAATATTTAAGTGAAATAGTTGGAATTTCCTATTTGCGTAAATCTGTGTGTTTTAAAGAAATTAGAATGAGATGACTGAACCAAACCTACTAGTTATTCGTAGGTGTAATATTTATATCATGAAGAACAACTAGTCAAAGGTCTAGAAATCCCGTCGGGTCATTATGGAAGGAAGAATAATAATATAATAATGCTATTATAGAGATAGCAAGTATCAATTTGCTGGTAAACATGTTATGAGGGCCTGCTCTTACTTAGTCAGGAGCATCATTATGCCAGGCAATTGTAAAGAGGGGTCACGTTTATGGTATTTTGGAAAATTTTACTTCACTTAATTTGTATAACTCAGGTTACTTTGATGGTATTCAATTAACTTTTTATATTTTATATTGATACTTTATTTCTTGCAATTAGGATGCCTAAATTAGATTTCAAATTAAAATCTTCACTCTTTCCTTGTACGATCGTAAATTATTTTGCAAAGAAAAAAACACATTCGCATTATGTATAGAGGTCGCACATGACGCAGCCTCTCAAATTAATCGTTAAATTTGCGGCTTCTTCTTCTTCTGTCAAGTCGACGACGTTGGATTGCCATCGTGGTGTAGTAATTGGTTTCACGGCGGTGCCGCTACTCACGGAGAGGGCCTGAGCATAGGTATCGCACTTCGGGAAGGCTTACTACGTCCGTTAATTTGCGGCAAATGAGTACCTATAGTTCGTATAGCCTATATAGGAGAAAACAATATATACAAAGACAAAATTCCGGGGAGAGGGGTTTTGGCACTGCAGGTTATTAATACCCTTGGGATTAAGAGGCCTGTTTTGGTATTCATTTTAAAAGTGGTATCAGTTTGGAACACAAAATAAATATAACTAAACAGTGTGGTACATACATATGTGGTATTGATAAAGCAGGAGACGTAGCAAGGTAAAAATAAGGTTCCAAGGTAACAAAATATATGATAAATTTGCTTCAAGATTTTAGATTGACAAGGAGTTCAATAAGCTTTTTCCTAGAACGTAACTATATTCAAAACGGTAGCTATTGTTAGTATCCTACCAAATATGAATAGTTAGAAGGGGGTACATCGTAGATAGTGGAGGAGAGCGCTGATATGTCGCAAGAAGTACTCCCTTAACTAATATCTGGGTCACCAGTCCCAGTCGCTATCTCAACTGTCATGTGTTCCTACTATCCGCCACAAGATGCGCTAACTCACACCGTGAATCCATGGAGAGCTTTTAGATGTTTGTTTAGATGAGTTTACTCAGAAAGAAGAGTCTGTTTGTGTTCAAGCATTCAATGATTTTGTATGCCAAAATAAAATAGGAATGCAGTAATTATATAGATTTAAGAACTTCATAGTAGATTAAAAATGAACCGGCCTATTAGAAATCTTATAACATCTGCATTCTAAGGCCTACAAACATATTCGATATATCACGTGGAGTGACACTTTCTCTCGTGTTTGTGAACTATTCGTCATCGGTCGTACTGTAAACATATTTAGAACGCGGCAATTAAATTGTGAAGAGCAATATACACTGTTGGTTCGGTATGAATAATGAGCAGATGTTATATTTGTGGCGGTCAATGTATGGAAAGGAATGGATTGTATAGAATCGTGAGGTCATTGAGAAGTGTGTCAGCACTCAGCTGTTGTCGCTAAGAACTGGTTGTGCATACAAAAAGGTTCTTGAGAGACAGTATAAAGAAAGTGAATGTATCGTTTTCGTGGTTTTGATCTGCAGAGTAGGTTGTCCTTTTGTTAAAAGCCGTCCTGGCGTGATAGGTATTCGGAGCATTCAATACAAAGGCGGGTTCACCAAATCAAGTTTGGGTATCATCGGTGCTTTCGGAATTTTATTTTTAGATTTATTTTGGGTACATATTGTAACTTAAGTTGGCTCTTGTAACTCTCGCTCGTGCATGTTTACTGCTCGTCTATTGATAAAATTATAATTATTTTAAACAATGTAACAGGTGGTTCTGATTGAGTTTAGACTATTAGGGGGGAATACCTTACAGAAAAACATAGCAAAACAACACTACCTACATCAAATTCTATTTCTAAATCATCAGATTTCGTTCTGACCTGAGTTGGGAGGTGTTTAAATTTTTATACAATCACTTCGTCATGCCTTGGGATTAACAAACAATTTTAGGATTACGACTATTTAAATATTTTATGTTATTGTACTGTCTCAGAAACAAATCTGATTGATATTTTTGGATCTAGGATAATGGGCTAAGTACCATGAATGCCCGAGACTATGGTATGTGAAGAAGTAAAAATCGGAAAACGGACCCTGGACTCCGAGGTGAAAGCCTCGGATGCGACCGGGATTAATGCAATGACGATGATGATGTATTTTGTAACATTTCAAAGTAGCCAGTGAGTTCCAGAAGTCATTGCTCATATATTAAAATATTTTAAGAAAATAGCTACTGTTAATAAATGCGAAAATTTGAACGGATGGACGGATCTTTGTTTCTTAAGCTCGCAAGAACGATTGAACAAATCTGGATGATTTTTGCCCACGAGGTAACGGAGACGGTAGGTATAACGTTTGTGGTGAGAGGATGTTTGTTTTATACTGGGATTTGGTTTCCTTGGGTCGTGGAGCTGGAGTCATTATTTAATGGAGCCGCAATCAAGCAGCAGAATATGAAGTTGCGGTAAGACAAATTTCATTTTATTTTGTTCAAATAAAAAAACCTTTGAAGACTGTAAACTTTAAGAAATTATTCCTTTGTTGAAAACACAAAGGTATTTAGAGTTAGAACGAATTTAACTCACAATTCTCAACACAATGGTAAATGGTGCAGTGACCTGTTAAACCACGATGCTAGTCTATTTAGAAGCATTGAACTTCTTTGTTATACCACTTAGGTGACACATGGCCCACCTGATTTGGTTACCGTGGCCAATGGATATGTGCAACACCAGGAAAGTCGCACTCGTGCTGCCGACTCTGTAAGAACTGAGAGTTCCTGGTCCGTCAATGCAGGGAACAGAGCTTGAATATACTTTGGTCTTCCCACTGACAGCACAAAACTTCTCCAGTGAGCTGTGGCTACCTTACTCACCGCCGGGAACAAAACACGAGGTTATTATAGCAGCGGTATTCTGTAGGGCGGTGGCACTTCTCCAATGTCGGTCGGACTGATCAATTATTGGGATGTGAATACCGTCGAGCCCTGCCTCCGTCATTACTTTTGATCTTTCAATGACGAAATACAGTTCATAAAATTAATAGAGTGGACTTTACTCTATTAATTTTTAAAACTCTTGTTAATTTTTGAAATAACCAAGATCTAAATTGTTAGATGATTTGATCTATAGGTGATATAGTTGATGATTTATATATGTTTATATTGTTATGATCAACAATGAGTTCTGTTACCTCTGCGTAGGTTGCTCCTTGGGACCGGCACCTAAGGTTACCGGTTCATTGAACTCAACGGTTGTTGGATCCTTATCTTTTTACAGTAACAAGGTGCCAATTCTTTTTCTTCACCAGCCAAGAGAACATCTTAAATTATTCATACACACAAACATAACATATACTCATCATTATAGCTTTATTCTTAGTTATATCCAAAGTGCAAGCTCCCCAGTCCCAGGAGACCAATCCAACATCACCTGTTACTGGCTCTGATGCAGCTGTTAAACCGCTATTAATGGCTCTGGTGCAGCCAAAACAAGAAAAACAGTTGAAGAAAGTACAGACTCTGGAAGTAACCGGGACTGCCACTGTGTTCATAAATAATTTAATTTACTTTAACTTCTTGTTTTTGGTGCTAATATATTTTACAATTAAATTTATGTGCCAAATTGATTTAATTAAGTGACGCACTTCTTATCATTAGTGGCAGTTAATTTTCCTAAGGATTTTATTATCTACATGCCCTAATACTCATATCAGTATTAGTACGTTGAACTCATAGCTTATTGAATGATTTCAGGTGTATTAATAGATACCTTAGATCGCTCACATTTTGCCTGTTTTATTATGTGCCCCTAAATTCATGCGATTTTTATAAGAATATTTTTTTTAAATATTAATAGTGTAGCTCACCGGGATTTAGCATATTTTTTATTTGTTTTGGGTAAACGATATTTCGGCACTTTTACAAGCGCCATGATCACGGAGTTTCGAACTCTCGGTCACTCGAAACAAATAAAATACATGGTAGGTAACTATCCCGGCGAGTACTACACTATTAATTTGAATGACCATGTCAATCTCAAATAGTACATTTTTGAAATATACTCCTTGCGCAACTGTTCCTCTCCCCTTTTTTCCTTACAGGTTGCGGTATAACCGTTTAGCAATGTTTCGAACTATCAGAGACCATAATTTCTATCCTAAATTGTAATTTTGAGTACCAATTTAGGATAGGGAATGTCCGAAGTTATATTAATATAACTCTAGTTTATAAATTCTAACTCTTAATTTTATTGGTTAGTTATAAATAATAACAGAAAACAACAACTAAAGTCTTAAAATACTGTGGCACTTGCATTGAGTTGTGAATTCCATGCAATAGTGCAAATGACCACAACTTTTTTATTAGTGTTTTTATACCAAATAGGGGAAGGTGAGGTATAATGATCCCCTTAAGGGAAAAACTTAACTGTGGCTAAAGTTAGAGGCAAAATCGAAAGATTTCTATTGTTTGAGGTAGTGAATTTACTGAACTATGTAACTGCATACTTATTTTCTATTATATTTATGCAGTTTCTTTGTATTAGAGGTTTTTGTAAAAGTTTAGAAAAGGATCATTTTATACACACCCATGGATAAAATGATCCCTGGGGTAGGGGTAAAATAATCCCAGGTATCATTTTATACCAATAGTATAAATATCAGTGAAATAAAACATTCAGCTGTTTATTTTAATCATACGAGTATGTATTGTTCATAACAATTTAAGTATGTAAGCAAGTTACACAAAATTTTGCTGTCTTCTAGTTTTATTAGACATCTTTTTTTTTGTAATTTATCTAATAATAAATCATCAAAACTAAGCATTAAACATTGCAACAAACTTTTAAAAGGGTTGTAAAATTAACAAGATACCTATTCAAGCAATTGACAAATAACTAGTAAACAAATAAACTAAAAAAGTAGAACAGGACTGACTCAAGGGTTATCGTGTCCTCCTCCTTTCTTCGGATCACTGACAGTCCCAATATCTGCCAGTTTATGCCACCTAGTTCCACCTCGAGTTCGGTGAGGTGCTTGTCCAGCCGTAGTGTACCGCAGTTTCAAGCTGCCGGCAATAGTTGGTTTCTGTAGCCTCCCGTCACCCAAACCGGGGATTAGGATTAACGGGACCATCGAGAACTGGGGACCTTTTATTTTGGCGTCTGTGCATTGTGAGGTTATTTAGCCTACTATTGCCACGCTGCGCTGGCCAGAAGGTTGGATAAGTGTTTTTCTCGAGTTTTCCTCTCTTAGGCCGTTTCGACTTCGGCAGAATATCGGCCAGAAGTCGCGAGTTCTCCCTAAGTTTTTTTAAGCGTAGTGTAGTGTGTAGACGGCATCTAATACCTTTTGCATTTGTTCTTCAAGCCATTTTTGGTGATTAGTTTTGCGTATAAATATTCTCAGCATGATCTGTAAACCTAACAAATACTAATGAGGTAAAATGATTCCAGGGATGATTTTGAACACAAGGAAGGGGATCATTTCGCCCCAAACACCAAATTTCAAGATATCGATCAAAACATAACCTTCAAATACTGTGTGCGGTGATCGAACACTGCTTAAATATTAGTTAACTGCTATTAATACCCGCAAGTAAAACAACATTTCAATAAATATGAACACGTAAAAAGCAATGAGAGTCCAAAAACAGGCTTACCTTAGATCTGAGTCTCACTTTTTGATTATTTTTTAATAAAATCGCGCCAAGTGCTCGCACCGTCTTGCCATTTGGAGAAGCAACTGGCAGAGGTGCGGAGAACATATTGCATGCGCATTTGGATAGATGGCATTAGTTGTTTCTGATTTACTGAGGGGGATCATTTGACTCTCAGGGATCGTATTACCTCACCTTCCCCTAGATGGCAGACAAGCACATAACACTGCACTTGATGAAAAGTGGTTACCGCCTATGGATGTGTGTGTCAGTTTTTTTATTAATTGAAATTTAAAATCACTTTGATTTAAAATTGTTATTAAAAATATAGAAATTTAAAAAAAAACTAAGAATAACTGCATGAAAATAAAATGAAATCATGAAATGTAAATGCGAGAGAAATGATTAACCACGGGTTATACCATACTAAACCGAATGTGTGCAGTATGCACATTATGCACAGATGGGTAGGTACTGCATAAATTTTATGGCGTTCCACGATAATTTCGCTCGTCCTTCCTTCGCATAATTAGGGTTGATTTTACCGTTACGGTTTGAAGATTCACTCGCGGTAGTCGCGGCCCGAATCGGCGACTGCGGCTGTAAGCATGACGCGCATGCGCAGTGAACACCAACGTACAAGAACGCGCGCACGCGCTTCTCTCCGGTGCGCGTACGTCTCGCGTAACGTTAATTACAAAATTTAAATAGGAGTTGCAGATTTTGGGTTTATATAGCTGTAATTATATTTTATAGTTATGCCACGATTATTACTTGTGATTGGTGAGTGTGATTTTTGTTCAAATTGTGATTTTAATATAGTTTTCGATAATTTTTTGACCGATTAATTATAACTAAGATCTAAGTCTAGATCTAACGTGATATTCTTCGATATACGGTGTGTTGAACGTCACGCTCTTCTTCCTATTGGGTAGAGTGGAAAATTAAACGGTAATTCGTGATCTTCTTCTATTCTTGGATGAATTCAAGTGTGTCATGTCAATGTTAATAGTTTGTACTCGAATATTATAAGTAAATAGGTAATAAGAAAAAACTGACAATAAATCGAAAATTCAAACTCTACTAGCAATAACATTTGCGTTTCATTGTTTACTAGATAGGTAAGGTACTTATAGTTCATAATGGTTCTTAATGTTCAATAAGACGAAAACACCTTAAATAAGAAATTAAAATAACTTTAAAAAGAAAACAAAGAAAGTTGGCATTATTATAAAGGTACTTAAAGTCACATTGCAGTCTAAAACTTCAAATTGTTTTTATTGGCAAGTCTATTTAAAAAGCACGAGTACCGCTTATAATTAATATCTTATACTCAATTTTTTTTTTTTTTGTGTTTTATCTGCGATCAGTCTCTTGACTATAAACAGATCTGTTGACAGCTGGTTTCGTTATTTAGAGTGTATCTCCCAGTGGAGATATCTACTCATTACGTTCGTTGCAGAAATCAGCTAGGCACAATATGCAGCCCAAGTTATACTCAAATAAAAACTATAAAAATCAGAAAAATAAATGGTCGACGTATTATGGCCATATTCCATTTATAAATGACGAGTCTTCATTTCTCTGAATAATTTGTAGGCATTTCTATTTAAAAAATTCTCACTATATCGTTTAGATAAGCTTCGTAGCATTTCAAAACATGGTTAGGTTCCATTTTCTTAAATTAATAGTCTTAATTTTTTCCTTCTTAGACATATTTAACGTATTATTTATTTAATTTTTAGCCCAATATCACGTATAATGGAATACGTGAAACTGGGCTACACTATTGTATTCTTAGGGTTGAATTTCACCCAAGTATAGGTATTACATAATACACAGTATATTAACATTTTTACTCAATAAATTTACCTAAGTAAAACTTAGAAACCCAGTTTTGATAAATGAATTTTCTCTAGACTAGCCGAAATCCAGTCTATTTAATATAAACTTTATAGTATAATAATATACTTTATATTAAAACAAACTTACGTTTCGGATGGTGCCTGGAAGTTAAAACTTACCTACTTACAAAGTGTACTTTGTAGAAACTGTAGTTTCTAACCCTACATTGCCAGAAGTTAATTAGGTAGATATCAAACAAAATGCGTATTCATATTTGCATTGGTTTGGATTTTCGCATGTGTGTATTCTAATAAACTATTTAATTATATGTTTATTCGCATTCTAAAACTTACTTTACAAGCTGCGTCTAGTTTGGGTTTAGATAGCTGCTGTGCTGTATTTTATTCTAAAAATGTATTTATACATAGCTAAAGCTTTTTACCTTTATAAAAAAAAATACTAAGGATTGCACATTTGATGTTTTGTAATTTATTTTTTCAATCAGTGAAAAAATGTTTTACAAAACATTAATTATAAAATAACAGACATTTTAATTATTCTTGATACGGTGCTTTATGTAGAACGTGTCGTAGCTATAGGCAATGAAAATGATATCTTATTGAATGCCAAGAGATCTGTCTGCTCCTCGGTAGTTATCTTAGTATCTCTTGGCATTCATCAAGAGTTCCCAAAGGTTCAAGTCTCGTTTTCCAGGAATTTCATACATTCAAAAGTCAATTGTAAGATAAATGAGATTGGAAACTGTTTTTATTCACCATCTCAAGAGTAAATCTTCAACACAGAAGTTTATGAAATTCAGAAATAGCATATAAAGCAATAAAATTTCAACGTGATTTCTGTTAGCTGTAAGGATTCATGGGAAAAAGTTGTGAAAAAAAGTTCCTGGAGTTGCGAGCACGGACTGGAAAATGAAGCGTAAAAACTGTAGGTATAGGTACATAATTTAAGTTGAATTAATTTTGTTTCGTAATTGAAAGAGTGCCTGGCACGTGGCGTGGACATGCAGAGAATTTCAACAAACAACGAAATCTCGAATGAATATTATTATAGCAGTTTAAAATGAGAAGATGAGGTTTATATTAGAATTAGTGTTCTCCAAATTAGTCAGCCCCGAACCTCCCAACCGAACCTACTAATTAATATAAACTTGTGTTGTGAATATGTTTGTTATTCAATCACACACTAACGGCTGAATGAATCCGGCTGAAATTTGTACAGGGATAGATTACAGTCTGGAATAATGCATAGGCTTTTTATCCCGGGAATAGGTTCCCATAGATTACGGAAACGGTCATGGGTGGGTCTTTTCCTGGAAAAACTGCCATAAGACCTCCCATCCACAAGCGGAAACCATACGCAAGAGCCTCGTCCATTGTGTAACAGGTACACCAGCTAGAAGATGAAGTTGACTTGCCCCCAAGATTTTGGTAGTACCAACCATATAGGTATATGACTGTATCACTCATTGAATTATTTCCGTAACTGAAAGTGCGTACGCATCTTTACAAAAGCATGTATTTGTGATTTGAAAATGTTTTCCTTATCATGCCAATTATATAGTAATAGTTGGTTGCCACCGATTCAATTAATTTCATGAATTTTCTGGTCTTAATGTGAAAACGGATAATTTACTGCCTGGCTTATCTACATGATTGAGTACAAGTGCAAGATAAGGAAAGAAACAAAGAGAACTATAATTTAAGTAGCTATCGTAATTTAAAAGCAGTGTGGTTTTGTGCATATGGTGAGCGCTGTGTAGGCTAAGGGAGGAAAGTACTCAAAATGGTCTTTGCATCGATTTGATGTGATTTGATTTGTCCGGTGGTGCTTCTGTCTGAGAAAAAGTACACAAAATGATCTTAATATCTTGTTCTTTATACCACTTAGGCAGCAGACAAGCCCACGGCTCACCTGATGGAAATTGGTTACCGTGCCCTGTGGACGTATACAACACTAGGCGCATCACATTTGCGCTACTGACCCTATACGAACCTTCTAAATTTTCTAATGCAATTCTTGAAGAACCTCATAGTTGTTTGTAAAAACCATGGCAGGGAGCTCATTCCATAGTTTAAGCATGCAATTTAAGTGAGGTTATTAAGATCATTTTCAGTATTTACTGGAAATCGATCGGATGCTGACTGTACCATCAGATCCTTCGAAAGTGGTTTCAGTTTGATTATATTTTTAAACTGAAAGTTTTGGTTTATGACACTATTCCAGAAAAATTACGAAATATTGGTTTTTAATTTAGATAGTATCTAAAAACCAGCAACTGTTTATAAAACTTGCTTAAATATTTCTAATTAACTTAGTCACCGTCCTGCATATCTTTATTTATTTTTCATCTTAATACAATCAATCTATTGCAGTCATCCATAGGCTTCAACGATTTAAAATTGAACTTCTACTAGGTGAAGACTGGTTTAAACAGACATGTATATTGTAAACCTTTGTACGAGTTTGTAGGATAATGAAATAATCGTAGTATTGCAAAATAAAGTAAAAAAACAACCAAGTAGGTGTACATACAAGAACCGGCACATGTGACGAAATCACGTACCTACCTATATTCTAAGTCGCAACATGTGCATATCATCCGGAAATCGATTTTCTTGTGGCAATCAATTTACATATTTACTATATAATCGCAGGTCGTACCTACTTATCTTGTATGATGAGCGACTGCCTTCTGACTTCCCAACCTCGAGAACAACAACTTTGGGAGTTGGCTTGGGGCCCAATGATTTCTCAGATCTCTTCGATTTAAAATATTACAATCATATAGGTATTACAAATTTAAGCGCATTCATGTTTTAAAATTTCCTTCATGTACTTTAGTATGAAGTCGTTAAAAATAAAGAAATTTAAATTGTACCTATTTTGTGATGAAGACATTAAAAGAAATATCTCCGATATTAAATCTATTTCTAAAAAAATTCTCATCAAAAATTATTTCAATATCAATCAAATAATCAGACTAACTAAATAATTGAAAGACTGGACGGCCCGTCCAGTCTTTCAATTCAGTTTCAATAAGTCACGTTTTAATTAACGTCGCAAGCACTAACAACATCAAAGATAAATTTTCATAAATCAAGTTTAATTTTGTAGCTCCCTTTGCAACTTATTTCAATGGGAAATACCGATTTTATGAAGTCAAAATGATCGGGGATACATACCGATCAAAGGCCCTATAATGATGTCAATTTGTACGAAATAGGCCTAAGAACCGAAGCCAGATCACATCGCTGTAAAGAGAGCTCAATTATTTGAAGCCAAAGAAAGCACGATAAATGTTGCCACAAATTAAAGAATCGTTCGACGCAAATAATCTGCCCTTTAAGAGCCGTGACACAAATATCGTGGGGACTGAGCACTTAGGGGGACGGTACACGCAGTTATCCGGCACGCTCACGAACCGTACCGGTCGTAGTGCTTTGCGACCGATACGGAATCAGTGTGTTTTTCAAAGTAATCGGTAAACTGGTAGACTTCATTCATATGTAAACTTTTATATCTAGGAGAAGAACTAGAATACAAAAAAAAAAATATTGTGTACTGTCACAATTAATTTTATTTTTTACAGTTGTTTATGCAGGTGTTTACCAAAACTGCTTACACTAAAAGCTCACAACTGGATCCATTATTGGACTGGTCCCATTATTCAATATATCGTTTGTTATAAATCTCTACGTACCTACATATAAATACCATTCACTGATTAATCACGCAGTCTCAGAAAATATAACACCTGCAAACTTGAGTTAGGTAGGTTTCTTATAGGGTGTAGACATAGACATCCGCTAAGAACGAATTTTTCGAAACTCCACCCCTAAGGGGGTAAAATGAACTCTACGTGTACCAAGTCGCAGGTGGCCGCTAGTTCCTTAATAAGTCTGTAAATATTTTAGTTTGACATTAAAGTATCCAATCCATATGAAAGTGTTATCACATGCAATGTATTTGAAATTCCTTCATGGTTAGACGGTAGTCGCTCCTGGTAAAGCTGACATATCATTCAAAAACAAAGAATAGAGCTCAAGACTGAAAATGCAAACTTTGGGTACAACTGGAAAATTGCTATGAGGATAATGATGATTGTGGAACATAAGTTTTAGAGAAGATTATATAACTATATTTATCTGTATGTAGGTAATCTGTCACTATTTCTATGAAGGGAAACGATACAGACAACAAGGGCGACCGGAAGTCGTGATAATGACATCCGGTCACAATCGGTGGATCGAACTTCCATTTCCAGTGGACAAGCTCTCTAAATATAAACATTCATAAAGGAACTGCTTAGCTGTTGTGCCCCGGCATCGCTCGGTCGAAGAGAAAGTTCTTTTACAATAGCTGTTATCGTTTAGTAAATAACAGTAAACTATAATTATAATAACTAGAAAGTGTGCATGTGTTGATAATGTGAGACCGCGATGTTGTTTTAATATTATGCATTTACAAAATTATTGTATCTGGATATTCAAAGTCAATAGAAATGGGATGTGGTGACTTTGAATACAAATTAACTTTGATACTATTTGCTTTTCAACATTTACATTCAACGTTTATGGCAAGTAAACTATGTTTATTTATTTATTCATTTATTGATATTACGCTCGTTTTGCAATGAGCAAACCAAATAATACAAATAATTACTAGTGAGCTTTTGTTAGCTTAGTTCATTAGGTGTTATTTGGTTTAATGATTTTGAGGTAGGTTGGTATCTTTTTCAAAAACAGCGTCTATGGCGCGGTAGTGAACGCGACCGCTACGCAGGAGGCGCGGGTTCGATTCCCGCTCAGTGCAAATACTAAGACTAATGTGTATTTGCATTGGTCCAGTCGTGTGTCGGAGAGCACGTTAAGTTCTCTCGCTCGTCTCGCTATTAACACTAGGACGAAGAAGAAAGTATTTAAAAAAACCTTTTATTAAACATTCTTCAACAATGTAATTATTTTTTGTAATATTTACTGAATGAACAACTAATGAGATATTGAGTTGGTAAAGTAGAATCTTGCTGGTCAGTGGATATGGCAATACCTTTTCATTTTCATACGGAAATTTCCACGGAGACCACATGCCACCCGTCTGGGGTCTAAGATACCGGGGTCTTAGATACCGGGATCTCAGATACCAGGGTGAAATTAAAACCTTGTAGGAATGGAAACCGGCGTATTGAAGAATAGAATGATGAATGTATGGGATTTGACGTTTATGACATACGTTGATGACTGTGATATAGGTACGTCAAATCTCTTACAATTGTCGTTCTATGCTACAATACACCAGCTATGATGGAATAGAATGACAAATGTATAGTTTTTGACGTTTTTGACATTCGGTGACGCCTGTCGTATACGTCAAATCCCATACATTTGGCATTCTATTCCATCATGCCACTTGTCTAGAGGGGCAGGTCTGTCATAATTATTCAAAATACAATTGGATAAAATACCGGTCTGTGACTAGCCATGCGAATGGACATATGGAGAGTATGTTACTTTAGTGAAGGGCCTGGCTGTTTGCGACATTTTATGACAGGGACCTATGTCAACGATAAACAACAGAACTGTAATGATTTGTTTTCAAATGCAAAATATGTTTTATTTTCCTTTGAATTACACTTTTATGAAGATAATTAAATATTGTATTGCACGTCACGTAAATAGGAAATTACTTTTTTTTTGTAAAATAAATATTGTTTTCAACAAATTTTCTTACAATTCCTAAAACAATTGATTACCTACATCTAAATACTATTCTAATGTTAATAATATACCTACCTAATATTAAAGAAAAATACATGGCACTAATAGTACAAAATAGCATGAAATTCTTACGCATCACAATTCTCTTATTGTCATAGAGAAAAAATTACAAAAAGATTTGTGAAAGTGCTGCGTGCCTATGCCGGAATTAAGGATATCTTTCCATTTTGCAGTTTACACGATATTACAAAATAATATAGGGCACGTGAAGCCCCATCAGCTTGGTTTATCCTTAGATAGTTCAGTATTATGTCAAAAATACCGAAATGCAGCACCTTGGTTAATAACTTCAAGTCTATGATTAACTAAATATAATTGCAATAAATAAACAGACAGTCACACTTGATACTTTCTTATATACCAGCTATGAAAAGAAATAATTTGTCTATAGCGAGGTTAGGGGCTATTGAAATATACCTAATTAATTTTTCTTTGAAACTTGTTGCTGATTTCTAAATACGTCTTCAGGTTGATTTATGTTCGAGTCTCAAAGCAAATCAAACCTTATAAAATATTAGAGAACTAAAACTTCTCCCGACTAAATGAAAAGTAAAATTAAGTATTACTGTTAAAATTTTAATCGGTATTTTGGTACTTACGATAGGTTAAAAAATCGTTTACTGATTTTGTTAGATACTGTGAATAAAGACGGAAAGGATCTCAGGTGTCAAGGTAAGAGCCTCATATGAGGTCTCAACACTGAGACGATGTCAATGAAGGATAATGATAATGACTAATGAATAGTCAATTTGTCCATTTTATTGATTGTACTATCAGACGAGTATCTGACTAAACTAACTCAATGTAGAGTTAGTCAGATGAGCTAGTACGAGTAAATTATAACGTTCACATACGGGATGTGAACGTTGTAATTTACATGTATGATTTTATTTCAAAATGTACTAAAGACAGAATAAAAAAATATATATATACATATAAAAATATATATATATATACATAATTTAAATGAAATACCGTTTATTCTGAAACACTGCTTAATTTTTAGTAACTGGAATAGGGATTATTCTTAGTAACTTAAAATAAAAATATGTGCCAACGTCAAATGAGTTTTATATGAACAATCTAATGTTAACTTTCATAGAATTTGTGTATTTTTTACAGGTATCTGCGGATTTTTCTGTCAGGGTGGCTTCAGCAGCAAATATGATGAGTGAGTATAGTTACTTATAATTGCGATAACTTACGAACTAGAGTTCCCGGGTTCGAATCCTAGGCATTATCCACAAACCCACTCCTAACACAAGCAATTCAGCTCTGCTGATGGGATTAACATTTACCATAGGACAATATTTAACAGGTCAATAGTTAATTTCTTTTTACATTTATCAAGATTCCCATAACTGTTAACTATTTTTACTGTAAACCTTGTCGTTACGGTTATATCGCGTGGCTTCCGTACAGTAATTTATAATTATTATAATAATTTTTTTTTATTCTGTAGGTTGGTATTATTTAATTTCTGTCTTTTGTTTTAAAGTGGGCTGAGATTTTTAGTCTTTTTGTGCTTTTTTCATAGGTCTATAGTGTTAATCAAATTACTAGTATTTTACATCAATATTTCAAACATTATTATAACAAATTTGTGAAGACTGACATAATATATTTTACTTACATTTCTATCATTGCCCATTCGATGTTAGGTTAGGCCAAATTATGGTATTATAAACAAAATTCTACATACATTAAACATTAATTAAACTTTTAAATAGGTAATGTTATAATTTATCTGAGAATTACATTCACATTCGCCATCAATATTTAGAAGCATATGTGCCAAGGCATGTTAATTGGCTTCCGTATAATTTATATACCAATTAACTTGATCTGATGTGATTCTTATCACATGTAGGTGAGTTGTTCGCAAAATTAGAAGGCCAATTTAATATAAATCATGTTCAAAATTAAGTCTCGATCTATTTTTTTAGACTAGAAAGAAAGATAGAAATGTTTTTATTATGCACGGAAAACCTTACAAATATATGAGCTTACAAAAAGAATTAGTGTCGGACTATTTTTACTGTTAATGGCACTTGGTGAAAATTATTATTACACATACCGATAACACACTTGTACTTTTCTATGATATTTAATAATGTACCTGACCGGTTTCGCCTTACAAAATTCTCATAGGTTTACCTTTGAGCAAGTCTCGATCTCTCAAAATCAATTTATGACTAAATCTGTAATCTATTTAATGTAAAAATGTATTTAATATTTTATAGAAAGAACATAATAATCGTGATCGTTTTTGTCATTTTTGAGATTGATGCCTAGTAGATCGGGACTGAATTTTCAACATCTTTTTAATTGGTGAACGACGATTTTCCAAAACAAGAATCAAAGAATCAATCAATTTAGAATTAGAATAGAATTTAGAATCAAATTTCACTCCTTTTTTAGTTTATTTTTCGTATCTGCATTATTCACGTCGCCGACTACGTTTCGGTAGCTTCTCAGCAGCCATGGGAGTGTGTGAGGTTTGTCTCGTCTTTTGAAGTTTCAAGAAGTTCAGTACATAATATTATAACATATACGAGTAGAATAGCGGTTTGAGGCCTCCTTCCTCTGCTGCACGATAAAGAACTGGAATACTCTGCCCGTACAAGTGTTTCCCTCTTCGGATTCTTCAAGCGGGGCGTGAAAATTGTGAAAAAGCATCCATCGAGGCCGTCAAGTTCCGGACCACCATTTTAAGGCCAATAGTATCAGAAATGTTGGTCCGCATCTTCTTGACTACTCCTCAATTTTTTACCATCTAGCGTGGCGAAGTCAATTACGGATCAAATATAAAAAAATGTCATTTATTGAAATAATTTTACGCATTACACGCATTATTGAACAATCATACATACCGCCGCGTGGTTCCCGGCAGAGTAGAATTTGGGCCACCCCTTCTCCTCCCATGCGGTGTCGTACAAGGCGACTAAGGGACAGAGCTGTTTAACATCAGTCCGATATACCTATACAGCCCAGACTCAGCCTCAGATACGTGGCTTGAGTCAACAATAGTGCCCGGAATGCGGCAATAGGCTAACCCCCTATTACGTGGGACTAATACAATGATTGGTGAAATGTGGGTGTTAATTCACCTCTGCCTAACCCTCCGAGGACAAAGTCGTGATTATATATAATATGTATGTATGTATGCATACCTACCCATATTGTTAATCGACTATGAAGTCTAGATTGGTAATCGATCTACCGACATGGGAATTATTAGTAAATTGATATTCAATGAGCAGTTTTCCAGTAGGTATAATACAGTTGGTTTTTAAATCATCAAGAGATGGCGCTAGCATAGCTTTTGGTAATTTTAATGTACTCTGTGGTTTATTTGTGCGATGTTGCCAAAGTTTAATTTCATTTACCCATATTACAAGAGACAAAATATGATAAAACGCTTAATTCTTTTCGCGTCACTGTCTGTACCTAATTAAAAATAATATTATATTTAAAATAATTTTATCAAAAGAAAAATGTCAAAACATTTATGTAACGTAAATCATTACAAAACCGAAGAACATTTTTTCCATAAATTAGGGAACACTAGATGTGAGACCACACTCTACTTACCAAAAGTGCCGGCTGCGCCATCTAGCTTGTCTTTAGGAACGCTATAAATACCTACTGGAAAACTGCTCATTGCAATTGCATTGGTTGTGTGACGGTAACTTAGTAATAAATTATAATAAATGTTAATATTAGAGTGTCTAGTCTGTCGAATTGATTCTAACGCCCTGATAATATTGAAAATGAAAATTCATTTTCAGTGTTATTTTGTAACATGAAGAAGATATTAATATGATATGATGCCAACAGATTTAATTAAAAAAATAATTTTGAGAACGAACGACTAGAAAAATGTTCCAAAGCGAATTCGGCTCAAAATAATAGATAAGAGTGAGAGGATTATTAAATAGTCTACTGAATATACCAAAAAGAAACCATAGGTAAAATGCAGTCAGTGGTGAATAAGAAATAAAGGGTTTATATTTTCGGGAGAGTAACGACCTATCACATATGTATATTATTATAATATAAAAGCGAAATATCACTCACTGATTAACCACAAAACCTCACAGACATGAAATTGGCAGGTAGGTTCCTTATAGGGTGTAGACATCCCCTAAGAACGGTTTTCACGAAACTCCACCCCCTAAGGGGGTAAAACGAACTCCATGTGTACAAAGTCGCAGGCGGCCGCAAGTTTAAATATAAACTTATCTTTTGTAAAAGAAATAAATCGTTTTATGTCTCGACTAGAGGTCTTGCCCAAGATAATCTCATTATGGATTGGAATCTAAGGCAGCTTAAAAATCAAAGGTATGGTACGGCTATCCCAATACCCTTTGATTAAAAAAGAAACCAATGCGCCTACGGACGGCTACCGAATTAAATATCAAACTATATTTTAGAATGCCGTGGTGGACTGGTAGTACTCGTAGGTAGTATGTACTTATTAAGATCCTGAATTCGGTATATTATTTTTATCGTTACAACGTTAATAAGGAATGTTTAGTACTGTTCGATAGTATATAGTAATAAGAAGTCGTGAACTGCGCTTGAGGAGACATCATATACCCTTTCGGAATGTAAAGACAGCGGATACTCATTATATATATCATATTATATATATCATTATATATATATATATAATGAATATGTATAATATATATATATATATATATATATATATATATAAATACATATTCATTGATACGTATTCTTCAAAATTATTAGATAAATTCTTGGGCCGCGTGGTTCCCGGCAGTGTAGAATATGGGCCACCCTGTCTCCTCCCATGCGGTGTCGTACAATGCGACTCAGGGATAGGGCTGTTTAACATCAGACAGATATATACAGCCCAGACTCAGCGTCAGATACATGGCCCGAGTCAACAATAGCGTCCGGAATATGGCAATAGGCTCACCCCCTATTACGTGGGACCTAATACAATGATTGGTGAAATGTGGGTGTTAGTTTCACCTCTGCCGTACTCTCCAGGGATAAAGGCGTGATTGTATGTATGTATGTATATTTATAGGTACGTATTCTTTAATATGAATACCCGGAAATTCTCCATTTTTTTTTCATAAATAGTTAAACGTATCTACTCGTAATACTCGTAAAATCTATTCCTTTATATTTTCATGTTTTCCTCTTTACAGCCATACGTTATTACGTATATTTCCCACAAACACTGAACAGCTGGAGGCTGTCTATCAATTCCATGACCCTGAAGATAAAGTGGAAGTGATGAAGTCAAGTAGAGGGGTCAATGACACACTCGATATTTTGGTGCCGCTTGATAGAATGCAGTTTGTCCAAGACTTTGTGAAGGAAAATGGTTTATTAACTGAAGAGAAGAAGAACTATGGAAGGTAAGTTAGTTAAGTAGCGATTTGTGTCATTTTAGATGTTATTATTTGCATTTAAGAACAGTCCATATGTTTTTCGTTCAATGATCTCATTTCCAAGGACACCTAATATTATTATTGTCGCTATAGGTATAATGACTTGAACAATTATTTCGGAACTATTATTTGGTTCGATACCAATTTTAAATTATTCTTGGTTACATTTATATATTTTTTTAATTAGATCACTTGAAGACTTGGAGGCACGCACACCCAGGAGAAGAGTTTTAAAACAATTCAACGTGTTCGAATACAACTCTAATCATTTGGTAAGTGTAATATTGGTAATTTTTAAGGTACCTATTCGATCGGTAACTTGAATATCGCTTTATATGTTTGAAAAACTGTATATTTGGGGCAAAACGTTTATGGAATAGATAGGCTCGCGTGTGACCTGATGATGGGGTCGACGGTAGAGCCCGCTTGCCTAAAAGTCAGTGGCGAACAGTGAAAGTTTTCGAAAGGGAATCCGGTGGAAAACTTAACTTAACCTAATTTATCATGCACCATGCGACCTTTTGAAAAGCTGGCAAGAATTGGGTTATAGGGACCCCTCTCATAACTGCTAGAAATATCCTATTCATTTTAACCTTGAAGACTGTCGGGCAACTTTTACGTTCTATGATATACAATAATAGATAGGTATTACCTATACCATGAGATGCATAGTTTCCCATTAACTTTGTTGCATTTTCCACAGGCTCTATCTTTACTTTTTATTATTGACACTTCATATTTTCTCGTCAGATTCAAGAATACTTATACGCAATGGAGAAGAGATACCCAGATGTACTTAGTGTAGATACCCTTGGGAACAGTTACGAAGGACGCAGTATGAAGCTTGCCAAGATATCAATGAACCCACGTGCCGGGAATCCTATCATATTCGTGGATGCAGGTATAAAACTGATGCGATAATGTATCAACTTCTGTATTGTGAATCTATGGTGTCTTTTAATGGTTTTAGTTTAGCTTACTCGTAATATGATGCATCTACTCGTAGGTATGTAAATAGTGAATTTAGTTAAGGAATCATCTAGTATCTTATAAGGCTCTTTGAAACCATAAAAACATCTATGTTTACATACTAAAAAACACCATTCAGGGCCAATATATTTCGAATTAGCGCTATTTATTAGAGATGATTACTATTTTTCTTTTTATTCTCGAAAAATGTCCAGTTTACAATAATATTATGAACTGCTAAAGTGACATTTAGTACAAAAAATAGTTTTAAAGATATTTGATTTTTAAAATTCAATTTTTCGAACCGCTTCCCTATTTAATATGTACCCTACTGTTAAATATTCTTGATGAGATGTAACGTTGTTGTTAAATATGTCCTAGGTATCCACAGCCGGGAATGGGTCGCACCGGCAATGGCTGTGTACCTGATACACCGCTTAGTATCCGATCTATCGACGAGGGCACGAGATCGCGAGCTGGACGGCGTAGATTGGTACATTCTTCCGATGGCAAATCCGGATGGCTACGAGTACAGTCGCGCTAATAAAAGTGTTAGTACTTTATAACTCATTACGCGACTGACTTTAAAAAAAATATTTTTTACTATTTAGAGATAGATGAATAATACGTGAAATTTGTTGAAATTCTTGTACAAATAAGTATTTGTAAACAGAATATTCCGAGGCTTTCACCTCCGATGCTGCCGGGACTAACGCGAAGATGATGACGTATTTGTAAATATACTATTACCCGAAGCACTAACAGTAATGTCATGGGAAAGTAACACTTCCTTAAATTCTACTGGTAGGGCCAAGTACTGCCTAAGTAAAAAAACAGTAATAATTAACTATTTCTAGGGGCGTAGTAAATTGCATCACTAATCGTAATTTCTTTGCTTCAGACTCGTATGTGGAGAAAAACAAGATCGAAGAATGGTGAATGTTATGGAGTAGATGGTAACCGAAACTATGGTTTTAAGTGGGCAGTGAGCGGAGTGTCCCGCGACCCTTGCCACAAAGAGACTTACGCTGGTCCCAAAGCATTTTCAGAGCCCGAAACGCGAATGGTCAGGGATATCATGATGGGAAATGCAAAACGAATGAAGCTGTATGTCTCACTTCACTCGTACGGCCAGTATTTGGTTTATCCCTGGGGTTATACAGGCAATTTCCTACCACCAGAATGGAAGAAATTGGATAGGCTAGCTAAAGCAGTTTCTGATAAAGTACAGCGAGCTGGTGGTAAGCCGTTTAGAGTACTGAGCGCTGGGAAGTGGTATCCAGCCGCTGGTGGCAGTGACGACTTTGCATTCGGCGCAGCTGGAGTTCCATACTCTTATACCATGGAATTAACTGATGGTTATGAATTTTCCTTCCCGCAAGAGCTTCTCCATCGTGTGTTGCCACAATTTTATGAAGGGTTCCGTGAATTTGGTAAACAGATTAAAAAAGAATTTGGCAGGCGCTGAAATGAAGACTGATATTGTGAAATAAGTTACACTGTGGATAAGAATAAAATATGAAATCGAATTGGTTTTATTGATTGCGAAATTGATCCAATAGTTTTTTCTTTTATGAATAATATATTGTGAGTTGTGGCATAAATGTGCGCTATGAACCATTTATTTTATACGAAAATTCTTTATGTTTATTTTGCGTTGTTCCTAGTGAAAGGTGTGTTGACATAGCAAATGAAATTATATATTTAAATTGTGTTGTAAATTACTTTCATGTTTTTCTATTTTTCGTTTCATAGTAAATATTCAAAATGTTGAAGCTTTGGTATGTGGGTAAGTAAAAATGGTTACGAGACGTACCTATCAGTTTAATATTGATATGTCTTTGACTTCTGGTTTATCATTAAATACCTCTATATGCAGTTGCAAAACGATCAGGAACTGTTACCGAGAGATGTTGAACGATCTACTTGACATGGATGAAGTGCCCTGTATAGAAGATGCAGCGATTGGCCTTAGCACTGTAAGAACATTTTAAATAGTCAATCTTAGAAGAAAAAAAACCTCATAAAATATGTTTTAATTCTTTGTAGCTTAAATTTTATATTAATTTGGTATACTAAATTATAACTTTTTTAACGAAACTGGAATGGATCTAGAAACATAGTAAAAACGTATAGTAACTTCACATTATAATAAACACATCTAGTGAAATACTATTACAGACAACTATTGTGTTATATAGTATAACAACTAATAAAATAATGATAATAAAGAGTAGGTACAGTTAATATAAATATAGTATGCGCGATATTTTTGTGCTATGAACTATGTACATATATACCATTATGCTATAGCGTAGTCTAAAAGACGCTATAAAATAGAAAAATATCTGTTTACAGCTAACAGTCTTCCTGAGGGCTCTGAAACAATATTGCTACGATGTATTCGATGTTTTAAATGACCATATGACGTTTGAAGGCAGAAATCTTTACGAGGTGATATTTATTACTTTAACTAGCTATGTAACTAGCCGACCCGCCCGGTTTTGCCCGCGGTACATTTCGAAGTCCCGTATGGTGATAATTTCCCCTTTCAGTCATCTATAGGCCCGCAAAGTATGAAAATCAGCCGGATTTGTTGACATTTATGATTTCTGCTCCGCTCCTTTAAGTAGTACTTAGCGTTAATTCTATGCGTAAGAACCCGAAGATGGTTCTTACGCACAGAATTAACTTACTTCCTAATTACTTCAAGGAATATTATAAAAAAAATAATTAGCGAAATCGGTTCAGCTGTTCTCGAGATTAAATTTGCGGTCAGCAACACATTTAGCGATTCATTTTTGTATTTATAGATAGGTACTGGTAAATAATAATAGTACTGCGAGTACATTCATTAACTCATAAACGAATAAAAAATTGCCAGTAAGTATACAGACTGGATACTGGATACTATTGTTAAAAAATAATTTTATTATATTACTATATGTTTATATGTGAATATTTAGGTACATTTGGCCCACACTGTCCCGACTCCTAGCCCTGGGAAGGCAGATGCTAGAACAGACGAGGCAAAGCCGATATTTATCATAGAAGCTGGGCAGGAAGGTGGCTCAGACTCCGTCATGATGGCGTTGTTCGTTATAGAACAGCTCGTTGCCTGCGAGGAGTATGACCACATGCTTCAGAACGTTCGGTGGGTCATTCTACCATGTACCAATCCTGACGGTCAAGAATACTCCAGATTTGTAAGTAACTACATATTATGTTTCGAAACTTCAGGACATTTTTTTTAAAGATTTATTTGTTTGAATGTTTTAAGGTAGATTTAGACCAAAAGAACGTAGAGCTAGAGTTAGAACAAGAGCGTTCTTTCTTAATATTTTAGTTTAATCGAAACCTTATTTTTAGCGTTTACATAAGATTATTATTTACAATTAAACTAGCTTATTTTAAAAATATGAGAAAAAAACATATATAATTACTTATAAAATATAACATAAAATACTAAGCTACCTACTGTATATACAAAAAAAAAGGAGATAGGGAGTGACTATTACACTAGGCATCGAAGAATTCCTCCCCATCGATCTCTACTGGGACCGTGCCCAGAAGGCTGGCGGCAAGATAAGATAAGATAGAACAACTAGCAAATGTTCTGTCACTGTTTATACTAATAAAATTTAATGTAGAGAGGATAGATTGAGCATTCATTCATTTGAGCGATCATTGCAATGGTTGTCAGCTGATAGCAGGGTGCATGGGACCTTACAAATGTATAGGAGGCCTAAGTCAACCTTTCCTGCATGCCAGTGCACATGCTGACTGACAAACGAGGCTCTGATGGGGAAAGTCTCTATCTGAGCCTCGTCTGTCAGTATCTTTCGGTTCTGGGTAGATGGCAGTAGGTTCCATAAAAGTTAAAACAAATTAAAAAAGTATAAAGGTGGAGTAGGAGAGTGTCCCGCGAGCTCCAATGTGAAATATTTGGATGCAATCGGAATTGGAGCTTGGATGAAGAAGAGTACACAATATTCTTAATAAACTAATCAACCAACCAAATTAATTACATGTACCCTTACTAAATCATGTCTGGCTAAGTAGTACCTACATAGTGAATTTGAACACCTAGTGTTATTAACATTTTCTCTGTTAAGAATATTTAACATTTTGCTGATATCAGCTAATTAAAAAATACTCGATTAATAATATTAACAGGTTAACCCTAGATAACATAAGACTGAAATAACTGATGAAATATGAGTGTCATCTATTCAGTCATCTCTACGTACTCGTTCAACGCGAGCATATAAAAATTAATATATAGGAACCTAATCTACAGGTCAAACGAACCTATTCTGATCTAATTGGTTTGTTTGGTTTCACTTTTATCAAAAACATTTTGCCGCCGGCCGACGGCAATTTTCTTAAGTTTTTATTTTTTTTCAAATTCAAATATATAATTTGGTTAATGCATGATCAACTAGTGTAATGTCGTAGATTACAAAGTAAATTCAAACTTTTCAAATACAAATACCTTACAAAACAGTTTGAAGTTACATTGATTAGTTACAGAACTAACAATAATAGCAAAAAAATTCAGGATCGCTAATTGAAACCCTATAATTTTGTGATGTTACTAAAAATTTGGTAATAAATATTTTCTATGCCTGATTTGTTCGTTGAGAAACCATTACTTTACGTATGAAATGATTGAAGTTTATATTGGTAAATTAAACAGGACAAATTCTACGAAACGAATGTCTAAAAGGATTACTTATGTATGTGAAAACTATCAGCGTATCAATCAAAATAATTGCCTAAACTGAGAACAAAATGTGTTTACAATTTTATATCCGTGCAATGGCACACATATGCAAGTATTATTTTATGATTTACCTTTAATTTGAAGATTAACTTTTGTGATAATGCAAGAAGAAATTAGTTCGTGGGACATAAAGACTTTGGTATCTTTCGTTTCAAACATACAAGTTTGGGTAACTGAATCAAACCATTGATGAATAGAAACCAGTAAATTTCCTGTAAAATTTACCTACTTGTTGTGGTCATAACAAATCGACCACAATTTCTACTTGAATTACATTTTTCAATGCCCATTCAGCAGTGAGATGTGATTTTGGATATAGACCCGATTAGCTCAATTCCTGTGATTTGGTGAAAATGATATTATATCAACCGATGCTACCTTTGTTATAAGATAGGTTATAGGTCATCATGATAATATTGAACAATTTAAATTGGTAAAAATGAATAACATTAAAATACTGTGAACATACAATAAACATTTTCCGTGTAGTAAAAAAATTGTTTCGACTCAGTTAACATCTTGTGTTAATTTTTTATGTTAATTTATGTACATTCATTATATTTAAATGTTATAGAGCAAAATACCATGGAGAAAGAACCTGAAACCATCGGAAGATGATGCAAGTTTTGGTGTGGATCTGTCCCGCAACTTCGAAAGCCAGTGGGGAGTATGTCCAAGAGTCGACTGGGGATTTTCACAAATATACCCTGGACCTTCAGCTGTATCAGAAAACGAAACAATGTTTGTTAAAAACGTTTTAAACAGGCATAAAAAAGACGCGAAAATATATCTATCGCTAAAACGCGACGGACATTCCATAAACTATCCATATGGTTATACAAAGAATCAGCCGCAAAACTTCAATTTTATTAATCGAGTTGCTGCTGAAGTTAGTGCTAGGGTCAACCAGAGATCATCAGGCGTTCATCTGTTCACTAATGGGAGCATTTTTGAATCTGAAGGCAGAGCGCACTGCGGTCACAGTGTTGACTACGCGTTCGATTTGGGCATCACTTTGTCCTACGAAATGCGCGTATTTCTTGAATCTGAAACAGAGATACTGGCCAAGTTCCAAACAATGCCGCGGGGTTACAAGACTTCACTTAGAAACGGATATTTCAGTGGAATAAGAGAACTATACAACGCAATAACTAACGATAAAAAATACGGTAGATCATAATGATAATAAACCTTGTTTTGATAAAACATTAGGTTGCCTTTCAATCGCACTTGCTGGCGAGATACCTATGTGTGAACGGGGCGTACATTGCAAGTATATAAGAAGGAGAAACAACCTCGACGGAGATAATACTATCTCAATTTTTATGGTTCTAGGTTCAAATTGGGTATTAAAAATGTTCAATTATGTTGAAATTGTGTCCTGAAATTGGCATCTACAACGATACAGTATTTATTTAGTATATAATGGTGTATCTGCGATGGAGGAGTCACTTTTCCACTTCTCGGTAGGAAGTCTGTCATGCGCGGTGGGGTAGCTGAAACGCGCTTGCGCTAGGGGTGGTGCCCGAAGCCGTTCAGCCCGCTATCATTCTGTAGTCAGCCGTGGCGGCGGCAACGCGCCTCGCTCTGGTGCCTCTCCCAGTATCCTGATTTCCAAATTCCTTTTCGACTTCAACTCTAACTCGAACTCTGCCGCCGCTCGCGCTCAAACCGACAATTTTTTTTTATGTTTCTTTGTTTACTATTTTATATTTTATTTTTGTTTACTCGATTTATTTGTAGTGTTTTATATTTTTGATTTTTTATAATAAAAAGAAGGAGACACTTAAATATAATTAAATAATTTTTTGTAGTTATTTTTTTTGTGAATAAAGAACGAGTCTACGATGTCGGGGTCCTCGGGTCAGAAGAAGTAGTTGGTAAGTAAATAATATTTTCAGAGCAGTTTGTAACTTGTACCATAGGTTCCGGAAAAGCTGTGCGGCGATGGGCGGAAGGCGGTCCCGTCGGCAACAGGTTGGAGCGCCGGGCGTTCGAGCGCTGTCTTCACCCGCCTGCTGAGCTCCGCAATTCTATTAACTGCTAATAAACACCCCGATAGCAGTCTTTTGCGCTAATTAGCAACGAGGGCTTTGTAATATTAAATTTCTTGCCTTCCTCGCAGAAAATTCCGGTAAAATATTACTGTTCTGCAATACGAAACGGGAAAATAAATTGTAGTATCTTTGTCATCGTTGCTTTACTTTATCTGCGTTAAATTCTTACTTATCATAATTATTTCAATTAGCGGTTAACGTATAAGTAAAATGTTTTAACTTCCGTTACGACTATCGAAAGAGCGTGTTCTAAAAACATTATATAAAATAGATATTCTTTTGTACAAAAAAAAAAAAAACTTCTGCCTCTATTTTCACTTTCCAACAAACTTTTAACAAGATTTGAAATTTTCTTAAGTCGTTTCGAGACGATTTTACATGACTTTATGGTGTTTAGGTTAAAAAAAAAATTTGGGCAAACAGTGAGAATTAAAAGTTTCCCGAGTTGTTTTGACACGAATTTATATGATTTTACGGTGTTTGGGTTGAAATAAAAACGTGTAAGGGCAAACGGGCGAATTTAAAAAAAATCTAAGGCGTTTTTAAACTATTTTTCACGATTTTATTGTTTTAAGTTGAAATAAAAATGATTTCCAGTAAACGGCAAGGTTGAAAAAATAATTTTAAGTCGTTTTGAAACGATATTAAGTGATTTGATGGTATTTGGGTTCAAATAAAAATATTTTGGACAAATAGCATGAGCCAAAAGTTTCCTGAATCGTTTTGTAACGATTTTATACGATTTTACGGTGTTTGGGTTGAAATAAAAACGTGTAAGGACAAACGGGCGAATTTAAAAAAATTCTAAGGCGTTTTTAAACTATTTTTCACGATTTTATTGTTTTAAGTTGAAATAAAAATGATTTCGAGTGAACGGCAAGATTGAAAAAATATTTTTAAGTCCTTTCGAAACGTTTTACACGATTTTATGGTGTTTGGGTTAAAATAAAAATGTTTTGGGCAAACAGCAAGAGTTAAAAGTTTCCTGAGTCGTTTTGAAATTTATTTTATATGATTTTATGGTGTTTGGGTTGAAATAAAAACGTGTGTGGGCAAACGGGCGGATTTAAAATTTTCTTATGGCGTTTTTGAACTATTTTGCAAGATTTTATTGTTTTGAGTTGAAATAAAAAATATTTTAGGTAAACGCCACGATTTTAAAAAATTTCTTAAGTCTTTTCGAAAGGTTTCACACGATTTTATGGTTTGTGGGCTAAAATAAAAAGATATTTGGGTAAACAGAAAGATTAAAAAAAAATTAAAGTCGTTTTGTTACGATTTTACATAACATATTTATATGGCGTTTGGGTTAAAAAAAATATATTTGGGCAAACGGCAAAACTAAAAACAAATTCTTAAGTCGATTCAAAACGATTCATGAGTTAATGGCTAGATTTAAAAAAAAAACTTAAGAACACCTTATGAAATTTTTAAATTTCAAACGATGTAAAATGATTAGGCTGTAAACAAAAATGTGTTTGGGCAATCGGACGGATTCAAAATGATTTAACATGATTTTATATTGTTTGCTTTGAAATAAAACTGTAGGTATATCGGCGAACAAGAAAATAAAAAAAAATAATCAAGTCGTTTAAAATCTTAATTTTATTATTTTTGAGTTGAAATAAAAATGATTCCAATGATGAAATTAAAATTATTCTTAAAACCTTTCCAAACATTTGTATATGATTTTTGGAAGTGTTTAAAAAGTTTCAAATTTATTTTTAGTGTTTTATTCAATTTTATGGGATTTTTGGTCTTATAAAATGTTTCTGGTTAAAAACGTCCACTTTATAATTTTCCGAAGTCAAAAAAAAAAATTCAATTCTACGTTGCACATTTTTATGTTACACTGGTTGAAGTAAAAATGTACCGACCTGTAAATTATTCATAGAGTTCATAATTTGCTACAATGCAGATTGGTAATTGTTTTCAAGACAACACAAAAATTCTTAAATTTTGAATTTATCGTCGAGGTTTAAAAAACCAAATGCAACGGTTGTTTTATTTTTTGTAGTATTCTGGTTAATCAGATAGTCTCATACATAAAGTCAAACAAATTGAGGGGACACCAGTTTCATAACTAAAGTTTGGAGTGTTGATAAGAACTGCGGTGTATCGATCGGTCTCATTAACAAGTCAGGCCACGTATCACGGTGATAAGAGTAGTATGCGGGTGCTTAGAGCCACACACCCACCCACATGCTGACGAAACGTGCACATCTATTGTGTAGTTCGTTCGTTGGCTCGTTTCTCTTTTGTCATATTGAAATTCTTGAAGAAAAGAACATTTTTAGGTGACAGATTATATCAGATTTTAAGGGTAGGCTTATTTATATATCTACCCGGCGAAATCGGTCAATGAGCTCACAATTCGTCAATGAGCACAGTCCATCTGGGGGTAAGAAGTGCCGTATTTTGATGGGTGGAATTATTTCTTCATTGCGGCAGCTCCAAATTTGACAGAAGACCAGCCTTCGTTTACTTCTTCTCCTCCTGTTGGTTTAACTTTTATGGGAGTGACTACCGTCAGACCTTTTAACGCCAAGCGGAAAAACCTGCGCCAAAGTCTTGTCCGTCAATCGGCAGGTGAAGCAGCTTACAGGCTTGGCAACTATAGGTCTTTTAAGTCATACACTTATGGGTATGACTTTTAAAAAAATAGCGTTAAAACAGCTGGCGGACTTTTTTAGCTTTATCAAAACTTTATTAAAATGAGGTTTATAGAGAAAATATACGGAAATCTGACTGTCAGACAGTATACAAGACTGCAGATTCAACACAAGTAATAAATACTGTTGCGGGTTCGAGTCCCGTATTCGGAGTTAACTTTTAAAATTAAAAAAAAACTCTTATTGCTTGTACCGTGAAATCTAAGGAAATTTTCATATAAAACAAAAAAATCATAAAAGATTTTGCCGTCGGCTGGAATCTAAGTTACTTATATACTAATTATGAAAATATATTAAATGAAATAAACTTGGATAAGAATCGGGCATGGGTCGGTGGCTCAGTGGCCAGAGGATTCCCCCTGTAAGGGAAAGATTGCGGGTTCGAGTCCCGCCTTAGCGTGATTTCGCTTTTTTCTATCTTAATCGAGTTAAAGATATTATTTATTAATTGAATACTGTACTAAAAAATTGTAATTCAAAGCTTAGATTAGAGAAATGGGTTATAATACATCTGGCAGGCTTGCATTTTCGATTCCTTTAATAAAATTAAAACGTTACAACGGACCACATTTCATACATCTTCTGAGTCTTTTCTATACTAGTTAGCGTTTTAAATCATAATGGTATTATAGGCCTACTGAGTGCCTAATTCCGTGCGGTTTTAATCGGTTCGATTCCGATGTACTTATCTAATCTTTAGTTTAAATTAGGAAAAGTCCGAGGCTTTCCACACACAAAAAGGACCTGGACCACATTCTAATTAATAAGTAAAAAATATACTAAACATAAAAATAAACTGCCTACGTTTTAAAACAACTCGCATTTTAGCATCACGTAGGTACATATTTACTTTTACCGTCGGCAAAGTGATCAAAATGGCTACCGATATTATAACGGATAAAGTGAGAGGTAAAAATGAAAAATACCTACATATAATCACGCTTTTATCCCTGAAGGGTTAGGCAGAGGTGAAATAACACTCACATTTCACCAATCATTATATTCAGTCCCACGTTATAGGCGGTGAAACCTATTGCCGTATTCCGGGCACTATTGTTGACTCGACCCATGCATCTGACATGCTGTAGTTATATTTGTTTGATGCTAAACAGCAATATCCCTTAGTCGCCTTGTACGACACCGCATGGGAAGAGATGGGGTGGCCCAAAATGAAAAATGAAACGCAAAATAAAATGTACCGCAATTAGTTTTTAAGCGGTTTGGCAAATATTTTTCGTCAATAGTTCCTTTGTGAAATTTATTGAAATATATAAAATGAAATTAAATATTGATCTGAAAACGGAATATCAATGGTTACGATACCATTTATTTTCTCGATTTTATTTGCAAATTAGTAATAATGCGAAGTAGAGAAAACGAGAAGCGGATGTTTGCTACATAGGTACAATACTTTGCGTTGTAGGCATTTATCCGGTCCCAAAAAGACATAGATACTAAATGCCAAACAAAGAAAATATATTTCTGTCTTAAAGTAAAAAATAAGCACAATATGACGTCACAATGTTCTAAGAGAAACAAAAGCGTATTAGTTTTTTAATTCTAATGGCTGAAAACAATTAATTCACGGTTGATTTGCCGTGAAAACTTTTTTCATCTCCGACACGTCATTTTAATTTCATCGTTTCATTTGTTATCTCAACCCAAAAAACATGAAATCGTGTAAAATTATCTATCTATTTTAAACTATTATATAATTGTAAATTGGAAATAGATTTTCGATTTTAGATAGAATAGATTTTTGCGATGGACGCAAAAACTGCTGAACGGATTTTGATGTGTTTTTTTTGTTAGAAAGGTCTTGGTCATACTTGATTGATTGCAATCGGTTGAGTAGAACCGGAGATAAGTATATTTCTGCTAGTTTTGCTGTAAACTAGCATACTCTATATTTAGGCAAGGTAAAATTGATGGTAAGAGTAATTTACCGTTGTCAAAAAACGCTTGCAACACCAAAGGCGAACATTTACTATTTTGGGATACCCATTCTCCGCAAGAAGATTAAGGAATCGGCCTTACGAGGCAGACTTGGGTTCGAATCCTGGTCATTTTTTACACAACTTAGGTGGCAAACAAGCACACCTGATGGAAAGTGGTTACCGAAGCCTATGGGCGTATGCAACACCAGGGACGTCATACTCGCGTTGCCATTTGTTCGCGAGTTCATTACGTTACCTTCGGGAAACCATTTACAACCCAAGCAATTTAACTTCAAACTAGTAATTTCGGTTACTAGAACTCATTATAAAAGTATATCACAACAAACATACATACATACATACCTATAATCACGCCTTTATCCCTGGAGGGTTAGGCAAGGGTGAATTAACAACTACATTTCAGCAATTATTGTATTAGATCCCACGTAATAGGGGGTGAGCCTATTGCCATATTCCGGGCACTATTGTTGACTCGAGCCACGTATCTGAGGCTGAGTCTGGGTTGTATATATCTGTCTGATGTTCAACAGCACTAACCCTTAGTCGCCTTGTACGACACCGCTTAGGAAGTGATGGGGTGCCCCAAATTCTACTCTGCCGGAAACCACGCGGCTAATCACTAATAAAATATCATTAATGTTCTTATCGTCATCAGTTTGCGGTATTTTTTTTTATCATAGAAGTGGTGACCAGAACCAGAAAGATTAACACTCTTAATTTTCAGTCTCTGTACTGTCGCCAACCTGTCTCGGTTTCACACACTCCAACTTCTGCTTAATAACTTGTACTTCCCGAATTTTTTATAGGATTTTGCATTCTTTCTGCTTTATTTCAGGTCAATAGATCTTCATAAGACAGCCTCCGTGGCGTAGCGGTAGTGAACGCGGCCGCTACGCAGGAGGCGTGGGTTCGATCCCCGCTCAGTGCAAATATTTGTGTTCATGAAATATGGGTATTTGCATTGGTCTGGTCGTGCCTCGGAGAGCACGTTAAGCCGTCGGTCCCGGTTGCCATAAGAACATCAATGGCAGTCGTTACGGGTAGTTGGAGCCCTCAAAAATCCAAAAACAACAGTCTAGCTGCAAAGCTTCGATATCGCCTGATGTTACCATTGGGATGTGGAGGTCAGATGGCAATCGCTTCACAGAAAATATCGAGGTCTAGCCAAATCCGTAGTTAAGACTGACAAAAAGCGGACCCCAGACTCCGAGCTAAAAGCTTCGGATGCGACTGGGAATTAACGCTAAGAGGAAGAAGAACTTGTACTTCCCGAATTTTTTATAGGATTTTGCATTCTTTCTGCTTTATTTCAGGTCAATAGATCTTCATAAGACTTCCTTTAAAAATTGAAGCACATTTCCTTTTGCTCGTCCGTATATCATTATTATAATACCAAACAGCAGAATCGGTTGCCTTTGGAATTTAATTCGAAAAGTTACAATAGGTTAGTTGGCGACCCTTCACGGGTTCACTTCAAAGGGTCTCGTCACATTGATATTTAATATTTATTGGGACCGGAGCCGGAAAGAGTTTGATTTTAGTTTTATACATTCGTATGCTTCTATGTAAAACGACATTTTAGCAATAATACACCCTTCGTATCAGAATATGTTATTTGTCTGTAATAAATAATTTGCAGCTTCTCTTGTTGAGCAAGTAAATACGAATACAATTTTATTATTACCTACCAGTAAATACCAGGAAATACAGTACAAGTTAAAACATCAGAGGGCTCATTAACGCGTTACTGATTAGTGCACAGAGGGTAGGGCAAATCTTTTCTGCAAGTCCTTCAAGAGCACTGTCAATCTTACTTGCCAGTAGAGATATAATACCGGACAAGTAATTTTGTTTACTCTGCGAAATTCTCTGTAAAATTCCGTCTTAAAAAAAATCTTTGCCGAATGCCGGCTTTGTTGTTCATATTATTAAAGAAATTAGCGAACCATGTATGTGCACGTCTAGCTATAGATTACTCTGTATTCGAGGAATATCGTATGACAATTTAAAGTTCAATTAGAGTTTGAACTTGATGTCAGAAGTTGAATGCTTTTAACTGCAGGATGTGTGCCGTTCGCTCTAAAACGGCTCGTACCCGAGGGATATCAACAACTTGTGAACTCGGAACTGCTCAAAACTAATTTACCTCAAAATTCAGACGCACAACTTATATGGTGTTTGGCTAGCACCGCATTGAAATAAATCTTTGTGCTGAAAATAACTGCACTTCCTCTTCTATAGTTTGAATACTTATAATATTTCTTCAAGAAGTTAGGTAGGTATTTCTTGATAATGGATCATGATTTCCTCCGCGCATTTATCACCTTAGCGGGCATTCCTTTCCTATGCAGTATAGAGGTTTTTCGAGTTATTCCGGTTGGATACCCCGTATTTAATACCCTCAGACAAATGTACAAGTTTTAGGTGAATGTTGCGATACATCAGTAATGAGTGGCTGAGTAGCGCGCATGAGGTCCAGGTTTACCAAATTGTATAGGGTTTTTGTTAGAGATGTACCTCCTAGTTGCATAGAGTCTATCAAAAAGTACCCGATTAACAGCAATAGGCTTGCTATCTATTCTATGTCTGAGCGGAACAGTGTCTATTGTTTATATATTCCCTATTACTACCTTCATTACCTTTCGCTCTCCTGTTATAAATTGGCACAAAATCCTTGCGACACGAAACAATAAGAAATGTCGAGATTCTGCGGCGGAACATTAGCCCCGTTGTTATTTTAAGAGGATTAGGGCCAGCGCATTTCAGATCTGGTTAAGTCTGAATCCAACATTAAATCTGACAGAGGGTTTAGACGTTGCACTTTGTACTTTCTGCTTACAAATGTTTTTGTTTGTTGGCTATCCTTGTTAAGAAATATTTTGAGTGGATTTATGCAACTTCTTCTTTTTCGACGTACTTCTTCTTCCATCATACTTAGCGTATCTAATCTGTTCTAAATTAAGTATTTTCGTATTATTCCTCAGACTGTTGGTAGACGGTTTCAGATTATCATGACTTAACACTAAGATGGTTTTCCTAGTTTTGGTTTAATGATGTTAATGTCAATTATTGAGCTTGAAAATATCAACCTCTGTGATACAGAGGATCTGGATACTATTATTGTCTTAGATGACAGATTGTCCTAATTCAGAACAGTTACGTAAGGTCATAAAAATCTTATCTAATAAAACAGTACGTGTGCTCTCCATATTTTCTTGTAAGTGCAACCACTAAAATAATTGCCCTATGTGCGCTGAAAAAAATAAAAAGATTCTCCAATATTTAGACAGCTTTATAGAGCAGTAGCTGCTAATAAAGAAAGTATGTAACATTATTAGAACGTTTCCGACCGATTAATTCATCAAGACGTGTCGAAGTATCGCGACCCCGCCCGGTAAACATAGGGCGTGGGCACCCAGAACTCATTAGATAAATGAAAGAGTTCAGAGTATGATCGGTCGCCGTCCGCAACGATGATTGATCGACTTTGCAGAAGTAGGTGCGCCTTAAGGGTGAGTTCCCGAAGTTGCTCTCAAGAAATATCGGAACGATCTGGTGTCGGATTACCCATTTATTCACTTACGTGGAGTGCGTGTTTGAGTTGTGACGCGATATGTCTGCCCCCTTCGAGTTGAGGAGTAAGAACGATAAATTAGTTCGTGTTGTAGAAGTGACGAGGGATCCTGTTGCATGGAAATCGAAAATTTGGCTGTTGTCGATATTTTCTTTGATGACTGTTCACTGTTCAGTTCCTTTATTGGAAGGTTTTGTATCAGTTTGTTTGCTTTCCAAACTGATACCAACAGTTTGGAAAGCCCTACGCTGAGTTGAGGATTTCCCATGCTGAGATGATAAAATGCCTAAAATCACGGCGCATTTTCATGAAAATTTAAAAGCATTTACAGTGGTAGTTATGATAATGTCTACGTGATGGTCGCTTCGGCCGTCTAGGAAACCGGAGTTTCGTAACCGGTTTCCTTGAAGGCTTTTTTAATACGTCTACGTAACTGGTTTCCATGAAGTATTTTTTCATACTTCTACGTAACTGGTTCCCATGAAGGATTTATTTATACGTCTATATAACTGGCCACATATTATTAAGAAAGACGTCATATTATACCTATCAGATTAGGACAACCAATAACTTGGAAGGTTGGCATAGCTGAATTAATAGGTTCATCGGAAAGAAAAATATATCAGTAGCCAATCTACTGGAGCTATTAATTAAGGAAACCAAAGTCAGCAATATTTTTAAAACTAACTGTAAAAAAAGTAAACGCTAGAGATTGATATTGAAATTGATAATGCTATAAAGGATTTGCAAAACGGCCAAATTACTGTGGGCCCCTGCATTGAAGTTATTTCACCGTATGCATTTTTATTTTGATATTTTTTAGTTTTTAGTTTATATTTTAAATGTTTTATTTAAAACTAGCTGACCCCGCGAACTTCGTACCGACTAACAGTCGATTCTTTAATTATTGTTTTTTTTTAATTTTTCTCTGTGTAAGAACCATCCTCGTACTTTAAGGAATATTCTAAAAAAAGAATTAGCAAAATCGGTTCAGCTGTTCTCGAGATTTGCGCTTAGCAACACATTCAGCAATTCATTTTTATATTATAGATATACTTATAAAATCGTACAACTAAATTTTTTACGATTTTTTACAATTATTTTTTAATTCAATTTAATATTCACTACTTCTCTCAGGCAGTATAGAATGACAACAAAAACTACCTACTCATTTTTTTTTCGCTTTCTTCTTTCTTAGTTACATAGGCGGCTTATGAGACATTGGATAATTACTTCTTCGAAACCAGTTACGTAGAAGTATGAAAAAATACTTCATGGAAACCAGTTACGTAGACGTATTAAAAAGCTTTCAAGGAAACCGGTTACGAAACTCCGGTTTCCTAGACGGCCGAAGCGGTGATGGTAACCGTTTATTGGTGTTTACCATAAAGTCTTATTGCGTGATGCTTCCTGTATTTTTTTTAATTCTGGCTTTCTTTCTTCTTCTATTTCTTCTCTTGAAGATAGTTCTAATCAACTGGCTTTTTCGAGAATTCGATGGATCTAAATTTCAATTAGAGGTCTCTTTTTATGGCTATCATCTGAGCATTAAACCCGGTTACTTCCAATATTGGTTACTTGTCTTTATATGAGAGCGTTTACTGAACTGCTGCCTGATCTCGCAACCCTGAGATCCTGCGCCTGAGTCTCCTCCATCAATCAGAAATGCTTGCAGACGAGTTTAGCTTGGGCCCTGAAATGCTTTGTGTTACGTACACATATATCCAGCTAGATTTCTCCTTATACGCTTTAAACGAAATCTATTGTTGTTTTAAAGAGTATCTATAATGACATCAAAGTATTTCAGTCACTTGTATATAAAGGAACCCTGTTTCTGCCCCTCTCAATGAATTGATTGATTTACTAAATATTAAAGGCAAACACTTCTGGCACGTCATTATCGAGGCGAGACGGATGCGTCCTATTACCATCATCCTGTATAGGTACTACAAGCCGATGATTAACTCCTGAATATAATCGAAAGTCATCGTTCATTATATAACTAGGTATTGACAACGGCTTCACTTAAGTTGATCGTGTTCTCGTTACCCATATGAACGTACTCCTGGGATAAAATATATAGTCTATGTTTTATTTCAGACTATAATCTACCAATCAATCAATTGGCCTATTGCAGTCCACTGCTGGACATAGGCCTCAGCATTTGGCATTTCAGCTAAATTCGTGCGATCGTTTGAGCATGATTGAGTTACAAATATCCTAATATCTATATAAACCACATTCATAATATTAGTAGGCATAGCAGGAAGTAGGAAAAATAGAATCAATGTCGTAAAACAGTAACGTACGTACACTCGCGACGTTATCAATAAATCAATATTTTTATCGCATTACTGTCGATATGGTTGAATGACTCACATCTATTACGTAGATAGATTTCTTTTTAATTATTACGTAGAAGAAATACCAGGGTGACAGAGATGTTAGGTGGTCACCGGACACCGGACCCTACATAGCTTTAGCGTCCCTCCTCACGAACAGAAACACAACGGGGAAAAATGTAATTTTCTTTTATATTTAGGACCTCTGGGAATCTTACTCATCTTTAGGATATTTTAGCTGCAATCTCATATATAAAAATAGATATAAACGAATATAGAACCTCCTCCTTTTTGAAAATTTAAAAATATATTCAGTCAAAATCACGACAAGGATAGACGACTTTAACTTATAAGAAATATCTACAGCTAACAGAATCACTTCATTTTGCGAAAATTATATCAATAATGAGATCAGCTTTTAAGTTTTCATTATTATTAATTATCTTCAAATGAAGAATGCAGAGTCTACACTGTAGCTTGCCTTTCATATTTTATCCTTTGTCCCTTTACTGAAATAGCATTTTATTAGTCAGCCAGGATTAGTCAACATTTTTACGTAATGTTACTAACAAGAATTGAAAAGGATATGCCAAGATGCTTAGGAGACGTAGAAAGAATGACTTTATATGTTTAAAATAATATTTTTTAGCGAATAGCACTTTTTTTTTATCTTTATTTATTCATAGGACTTTTATCTAATGACAGGCAGTTATATTGTAACAAAATAACAGTAACTATAAACAAAACTTAACCTAGGTTAGATAGTGTGTTTATGAGATGCGAAAAGCACTTCAAGTATGTTAGGCACGTATTATAAGTGAGCAGGCAGGCGGGGTCGCATGCACTGATCAAACTGATGCTGTTTTGAGAAAAGGTAAGTTGCATGTTTCATGACAGGAGACGAAGCACGTGAGGTTTGTAAGGACAGAAGCAGTTCGTGGTTTATTGTCTCTGCCTACCCCATAGAGGAAAAGGCGTGAGTATACACTCACGTATGTATGTAACCGCTTGTGTTCCCGGTTCCATGGTGACGTTTTTTTAACAGGAATAATACGGACAAGTTTGTAGGACTTCATTTCATATTCACTCCTGTTATTTTTGTACGTTTATTATTGACACAAACCTCATTGTTGAACATGTGAAGGAACCTCACCATCCCTACGAGGTGGAGTAATAAATAAATTAAAACTTTTCACGGAATATCCATAATGTTGTGATGCCCGTGTTGTTTTAACTTGTACGGTATACTAATTTGTAATGATGTGAACTTTTATATTTGTTTAATGCTAACTTCCTGATGTTATGTCTAGAAGTTGCTTTTTTGGAAAATTCCTAGTACGGCATGCCTTTTAAGTTTTGTCGTTTGAAGAAAAAAACACAACTAGAACCTTACAGTTCTTTTTATTGTTTTTCAAAGTATTCATCACGTAGCTTAATACACTTTTCCATTCGCTCAAACCAGTTATTATAACATTTATTCCACTCTAAAGTGGGGGTGTTCATTATGGGTGATTTGAAAGCGTCGACTGCTTCTTCACCGGATTGGAACCTTTGACCACGGAGACTTTTCTTAATTTTAGGAAATGTAAAGAAATCGTTAGGGCTTAGGTCAAGACTGTGTGGAGGATCGTCTAGAAATTCTAATTTTTCCTGCTTCAAATACTCAATCGTTTGACGAGCGCTGTGTGAGCTTGCGTTGTCGTGGTGCAGGTTGATGCGTCGCTTTGAGTTAGATTTTCGAAGTTCGGCGATGACTTGTGGTAAACAAACTGTGGTATACCACTCTGCGTTAACCGTTCTACGATCTTCAAGTGCAATAGTCGCAACATGACCGGTTTTTCCAACGAACGTGGCCACCATCTTCTTTGAAGTGCTTCGAGAGCGAACAACTTTAGTCGGCTTTGGCTCGTCTTGAAAGACCCAGATTGTAGATTGTTGTTTGGAATCAAGATCGTAGGCATAGATCCAAGATTCGTCACCACTGATGATGTCGTAGACGTGATTTGACTCACCTCGGTTGAACCTTTGTAGATATTTTTTCACCATCCGACGCGGGCCGCCTTGTGATCGTCGGAAAGCAGATGCGGTATCCAACGGCAAACTAGCTTTTTCACACCAAGCGCTTAATGCAAGATCTTCTCAATGGTTGTCCCTGAGATGCCTAATAGCGCTCCTATCTCTCGATACATCACATGACGATCTTCGAGAATTAGTTGTCTCACAGCAGTTATGTTATCTTCAGTGAAGGCGGATTTTGGGCGTCCCTCGCGAGATTTGTCACTAACACTAGTATGTCCACGCTAGAATTCTAAATACCAGCATTCGACAGTCCGCAGACATGGGGCTTCATCACTGAACACAGATGTTAACTCTTCAAAACACTGAAGCCGTGTCAGGCCTCTTCTAAAGTTGAGAAAATTATTGCACGAACATTTTCCTTAGAAAGATTCATTTTCGTACGTGACCTGACAGATTCCAATCGACGCTGTGACTAAACAATAACATTAATCCTAATACTTTTAACTGTTTTGAGATTCAAAATGTATACACATAGGAATATAGAACAGTCCCAAATTCAAAATTGCTGGGAAATATGGAAACGACAGAACTTAAAAGGCATATAATACCTAATATCAGATCTCTTTAGTCTCTATGACGTGGGGGTAGTGAACGTGACTGCTACGCAGGGGGCGCGAGTTCGATACCCGCTCAGTGCAAATATAGCTTACAGACTATATGGCTATTTGCATTGGTCGATGCCTCGGAGAGCACGTTAAGCCGTCGGTCCCGGTTGCCATACGAATATCTATGGTAGTTGTTACGGGTAGATGGAGCCCGCAAAGGTCGGACAAGTCTAACTACAGAATTTCGATATCACCAATTGGTTGTACAGGTCAGATAGAAGTTTCCCGCATCACAATTATACTGGAAACCTGATCCCAACTGACTTGAGAAAAGGCTCAGACAATCATGATCTTTATTATTAAAATGTGATAACTTGGATTGTAGGCGTTTCGTTTCAAACCTATACGACATTTGGTTCTCACTTAAAACTCTAGAAAATAGAGCAACAAAACCTATGTTTCATAGCTATTCCTATTACATTTCCTGGTACCAATTTGTAACTACACACCATGAGTATGTCTAAAATAGCTTGTTAACAACATAAAAATATTGTTCATCACGCTACAATAAACACTCTACAGCCCCTAATTTATTTCGTTGATAACAAAGACATATTATGTTGACAATATGATATGGTAATAAAAATGACCAAATCATATCATGCTTCAGTTAAAATATACAGATGCTGTCCGGTAGATGCGTCCTATTGTTCCGATTTTATTGTTATAATAATAACTATATACTATATTTTCTTAAAAGATATAAAGTATCTGGTTAATAATACAAAGTACATTGTTCATCACATTATAAATAACCTCTCTACGAGTATAGCCTCTCTAAATAATTTGCTTCGTTGATAACATAAGGACAGGGAAATACAAAATTAGAGTGATCCTGATCTTATAGGTACTGAATTCATGTGAAAACATTTCCATTCAAACAATGCTTGTGTAAGGGTTACAGTCCAAACATAATAATGAAACAAGTGGCTCTCAATAATGGCACGACCCAATTACTTTCAATAAAATATAATAAACCTACATCTAAACTAAGCTTACTTCGGAAGAATGTGGGTTCTTATATTTCGGCCCATTCATTTTTTCAAGTGGGGTGAGTCAGTGAGTGGAGAACTATGTCGGGGTCTTACACAATATGAGGGTACTACTCGAAAACAAAGTCAACAGCCATGAGATCAGTTTCGTCATGTATCTTACTGCAATATTTTGGGACCCTCCCGTCCTTTCTGCGGTGGCAAAGTTTCTTGTTACATGTTGCAATGACATTTTTATTATTGTGGGGTTCTTTTGTGTCGAGGTTGTCAGAATGTACCTGTTATATCGATTGATATGATAGTTATAAGTAGGTACTTGGTATCGGCACTAAAGTAAATGAAGTCAATACTTGTCGATGATACTTAGAGCAATAATCACGATAGCTTAGATAATTGCAATCATTTGAAAGATAATTATAACATGTAAAAGATTTTACAACATTTATTGTACCAACACGAGCGTACTTCATGGCTTACACGATGGCTTCACTCGCCGCAACTATAAAGCTTTAATTTTTTTTCTTTCATACATCAGGAAAGAAATCCTGACAATAACGAACACAACAATTAATATCGAATTATTTACAGTCGTTCAACTGTTTTGCGCGTGCACCGTACAATACATTTCACATGTCTTTTCTACCAACTAGACAGCAGACTATCAGATATCAGGCATCTGATATTGTACAGGTGACTTCCGAAAACCAAAAATAGTAGATCACTTTTGTGGGTACAATGATGAAAATGCAAGTTATTCCTATCTATGTAGTAAACTTTTACAGTCGTATTATGGCAAGTGAAAGCTCTCATCGTAAAAGTCCTAGAATCCAATTACTATGTCGAGTCGAGTAGGCAGGTATATTCCGGGAAATGAATTCCCTAGTCTAGAATAATGCATGAAACTAAAGAAATCTGGTAGGTAATCTCAAGATGTGTATTAAGGTGTAAACTTATCACTTGCAATCAATTTATATGGGGCCATACAACATGTGATTCTCTTTCACGAACCTTTCACATAAGTCATCCATTATTTCTTGGGCCTGTCCGGTCCCTGCGTATAAAGTCGTCCCTTTAAGCATATTCATACCTACTTTGAATCTTGCAATCATAACTATCAACAATTATTAAGTATATAAGTTCAATAATCAACAAATTTGTTAATTATACTTTATTGTATGCATCGGTTCTATTTAATTTTTAATAAAGAAAGAATAAAAAAACATTACTACAATCTATTACTACGTGAATACTGCTATTTATTTATACTCCCTATAGAATCTAAAACGGAGATTTACAAACAATTTGGCGTATTCACGATACAAAGCTGTGTAGACAGGTTCGAAGGAGATCGGAAATGGAGTCCGGCGAGCGGAAATCGCCCTCCGGTGGGAAGCAAATCGCCCTATAGAGCCGAGCGCGGTGCGGGCAAACACAATCACTGAAACTAGTGTAGAACAGTATTTGTGACCTTAGTAGTAGGTAATAGACAACTTACGAATTTAGAAATTATTCAGACATTCCTGATTTCAGTAGTAAATAGCTGCATCTGAAAATACGAATTTAGAAATTATTCAGATATTCCTGATTTCAGTAGATCACAATATGCTAATTGATTGTTTGAATCAATCAAATAATATGCATTTTGATAAATTCAAGGAGCAAAGTGTTAATGCGACAAAACCTACAAAATACAAAGGTAATAACAAAAAATCCATTGTAGCTTAGTCATGGAGAAGGAAATGATAATTCTGTCCTCCGTGAGTTTAGTCCAACAACAAGAATATTATAACCTTTTAAAGTCCTCAAAATATGTGGTTTATATTAATATAATAACTCAGATTTCATATCTCAGCTCATAACTAATGAAAACATCAACAGAAAATAACCACAAACAAAAGCACTTAACAATCCTATAAAGGATAAACGCTGCAATCTGCACTCACGCCTATTGCTTAAAAGCCGTGAAATAATTCAAAAGAGTACTCGTTAAAATGCAGCTTGAATTTGCTAACCGCAAGTTTCATTTTATCACCTGATGCTGCCTGTAGCGGGCCGTGTAGCTTTATAGCTCCGCGGTCCTCAGAATCATAAACTTGCTGTTCATAAATGCGCACTTTAGCTGACATGGAAAATAGTTTACAGGCTGTCTGCGCGCCTCAGACTCCGTTTATCTCAACTTTACTGCACAGTATCGCCCCCTCTCCTCTAATCTTAAGAATAAAACTTTATTCCCCATTTTAGCGTGCGTTTTTACGGACATTTTGTAGACAGAATTAAGCTTAAATGGTTAATGAGTTGTTTGTCAGGTTAAAAGTTTTTAAGACTGTTTTTGAATGGTGTTTGCACATGCAGTTAGTGCATCATTAGATTTTAATAGGGTAGTTCAATCCAATGTCTGCAATGAACGATGTGGTTTCATACGTTACGCAGTTACTAAATTATAGTACTTTAGCATTGAATATTGTTTATTCGATCCCCACATACAGAATTTATCAGTGATTCATAGATAAAAATTGTGTAAATCTATATAAACTTCGTACTTAATAACTGTACGTTTGGATAGTGGAAAGTCTGGAAAATCCTTTTGAGCTGCGTCATAAATTGTATTTCTTTCAAGCTAAACTTTAATAATATCCAACGCAATCCCCTTGACTGTTTTCCTGATAAGTATCTCATAACTCAATATTCCTAACAAGCTTATATGAGTTTATCATCTCAATATATTGATGCAGGTACAAGTACATTCCACGGGGAAAGTCAATAATCACAGTTTCCAAGTTTCTACGAGTCGCGGTTGCGGTCTCACTTTCATAGAACAATCGCTTGTTCCAGACCTCTCATTTCAGTAACTACCCGCAGGTTTTGAATACAAATGGTAGAATTTGTTTTGTTGAACTCACTATACGATTGAGGTCTTATAAGAAATTGGCAACTATTCGTTGATATTGAAGGTAATATAAAGATAATACCTACTTATTTCAGTAGCAGCCCCATGTCAGTTGTACAAATATGATATTTTACTGGCATGTCTTGACAAACGTTTGTCTAACTCATTTCGCTAACTCATTTACAGCTTAGCTCCCAATATAACAGCACCCTAATCTTTCGATATAAGCAATATCAGGCCGTTTACGTTCCCCCGTCGACGGAAAAACTCTTTATGTACAATAAAAATGTTATGAGGTAACGCTATTGAATGAACTCGTCTGTTATTGAAATCTGCGTTTCGTTTAAAGTAGTCGTTTCTTATAGAACGATAATAAACTGTGGTTTTGTCTGTACCTTTGTTGTTTTGACGGTTTATTTTCCTTATAATTTGGAACAATGCAGCTCGCTTGCTCTTACGTGGGTGGGGTAGGAATTGAAGTTAATGGTTTTCTCAGTTCATTGAAATAATTGATTCTGATATTTTTGCTTTCCTGTTGGCGTTGGTATTCATTGCAGATTTTAAACACATTCTTTAGCTTCTGATACAGCTAATTTTCTGATACGGCTTAGTAATTTAGTCGAAATACAGTTAGAGTGTACTCAAATTATATGCACTTACATAATCAAACAATCATTTTGCAGAAAAACAAATACTTCCAATAGGTAGGTACTTCAAGTTGATGCGTTTTTGCGATAACTCATATCTCAAATATTGATAGTTTATTTCCATGAAATTCCAAGCCATCCAATAACTTTCAAACCGCTACACAAATAACACCGGTAATACACTAAAACGTAGTACTCGAACAACGGTAGCGCGATGTGCCGATGCAATTCCCGAAAGGATGCGCGCCTCTATTTCCCCGTCTGTGGGTGAAGTCAATATGTCGTCGGAGATGAGTTATTTTTCCATAATTCTGACTGTACACTGCCGGTCGCCCCGAGAATTCCCAAATAAATAATAAATACGTCATCCCACATGAGCTCAGACATGCGAGCACAGAGCAATGCAAACGCCGTCATATTTGTTTTTGAATTTAATATTCAGTGAGATGGTTTAGTTGTTAGCTCGCTTCTATCGAGTTTTCAATGTTAATATTAAATGTCATGTTATTTAAAAATGTCTGATGCTTCGTTTGAATTTGTTCGTATATATTTAATCATATTTATGTAGTATCATATTTATCACTAAACCACACTAAGAAGAAGTAGGTCTTTTGATAATGGAGCGGCTATGAGAATGATTAGGTTTAAATATTCATCACTTACCTTATCTTGGAGTCCGAGGTCCACTTTCTGGAGTCGAAGGTCCGCTTTTTCTCAACACTATCAAGATGGTTTCTCTTTTAACCTGCTATGACAGGAGATAAGAATACGGCTCGTATGATGGTAAGCGTTTACTTATGAACACTCGCAACACAAATTATGTCACTCTCACGCCCTGATCATAAATCATCAGCGCTTTGCAACGAAGGCTATTAAGCTATGATTTTGAATATCTGTCCCAATAAGGTATTATAGAAACACACAGCTTGCTTGAAGGAAAGCGGTTACCTTGACCTTTAAAGGCTTAACATTCTAGGTGTCAGACACTAGCAGGATTTCCTTTATTTGTAGGTAAGTTCTAGTTCACACCAAAAATTGCAATTTACCTGCGTAGGGATCATTTCTATCAGTCAGGACAAGTATTTATAGTTACATATACTCACGCTTATTAATCAATCAATCACATTTCGCCAATTATGTATAGTGTGTTTGTATGTGTAGGTATAAATTTAAAAAATGTTCTATATTTGAAAATGCCATGACGTCACACAAGTTTACAAGTCATTGTTCATGTCACAGTGAAAAGTAATATTATAAAGCGCGTGCCACAGTTATTCCTATGGGAAAGGTCTTTGTCCAGCGCGGCGGCTAGCTGTAATAGGCGAGTAATAACTGAATGAATGTGACTCACATTCTGTATGCTATTATCCACCTCATAAAGTATACGTTCTATTACAAAAATACTAGGTATATTTTAGCAGCGATTTTCGTAGATTTGATACCTTTATAAACCTTTTAAAGATGTCAAATGAGTTACAGCTTTAGGTTCTCTTGTTGGCTAGATAATTTGCACATAGATACCGTGGAGCACCTCAATAAATTTCCAAGTATCGTGGGTTCGATTCCCATCCAGAAGAAGTATTTTCACGACTAAAGCTATTAGGGATTAGGATTTTGAAAATGGCACTAAAAAAAACCAGTTGCTATTTCGAAAAAACTAAATATAATAATAGTTAATTAAAGGTTACATTTCATTCACAAATAAGTAAAAACATAGATATTTTTTTAATTCGCATATATTTTTCGTCAATTTGACTTCGCCTCGCCTGATGGTAAGCTATATAGACACGCACATAAACAATTGCAACTACAACTGAATACTTAAAATTTACTATATGATATCTACTGAAATAAGTATCATTATGACGAAAAATAAATCAAAAACATCTGAATCTGAGCCGTGCTCTGTGCTTTGTTTATTAAAACTCAAGGGATGCCATGCCATGGCATAACTTTATCCGAAACTAGTTGCACCCTCAAGTTCTGTGGTCTCGCGAGTCTGCCGGGACCCACTCCGCTGCTTTCGCACAAAAAACTTTCACATTTTAAGACATTTATTTGGTTTCCGCGCGCGTCCCCGTGGACGGCATTGCTAAATTATTAAATTTACCAAACTTGAACGCTTAAGTGCTGACATTTGGTAAAGTGAATTAGAAGTTTCTTGTTTGGTTTTAAATTGACATCGTTTGGATTTTAAGCTGTTTGTATGATTATCGCGACGACTTCCAAAAAGTGCCATACATTTAGGTAATTTTCTAACAAAGTTTTGAGGTTTATGAAATAGATTTGCTGTTGTGTTGCTAGCGGCTCCACCCGCATGGATGTCGGTTATCGCGACCAAACGTAGCCTATGTGTTATTCTGATGTATAAGCTATATTATTGTAAAGTTTCATTAAAATCCATTCAGTAGTTTTTACGTGAAAGAGTAATAAACATCCACCCATACTTACAAATTTCGCGTTTATGATATTATTAGGATGATCTCTTCTCACCCTAATAGCAAATTAGTGAGTTAATGAAAAGTTAATTAGTGAAAAACAAAACTATGATCCGTATAAACTAATTGTCACAGTGTGAAAGGTGAATGTACACCGATACAGTTTCACGTGAGTCGGTAAGCCCCATTGTATCGCTCGCTAAGCCGGCAGATCCCAACTTAATGGTCGCTATACCCTTTGTGATTCAGCGTTTATTCCTAATGCAGCCCGTTACGAATATATACTATAGGATTAATAGTACTGTAGGTATATAGGTTTTGTTATCTTGAACATTGTTATCGTAGTTTAAAGATATGATTCCGAAGATGACCGCATACGACAATCTGCAGTTGTCGTATGCGGTTGGCTTCGTAATCATACCTTAAAACAAAATATATGATTTTAATATCAGTGATAAAAAAAAAAACAATCTGATTAAAAGCTATCGCAGTATTATAAAAACGATTTGTCTTTGTAACTCCTGCGGTAGTGAGTGCGACTGCGAACCTAAGTCAGGTTCAATTCCTGAGTCGAGAAAAGTATCTTAGGTGTTTTCTGAGGTAAAATTCAGGCGATACATTAACGCCAATTCCTTCAGAAATATAACTCCTCCTTTTTAATACTATAATGGAAAATATTGTGCTGTCATCCCTGTTTTTAAACACCTATATTTCAAAGAACTTCTAGGGAACTTTCCACAAGGAAATTTTCTATTCTAATAAGGAATTTGGTTATCCTAACTACCAGTTGAAACATACACTATGCTTTATTACTTCGATTCAATTTAACTATTTTACTGATATGTATTACATAATATGATTGATAAAAAGCGTAGCTTGAGAAACTTGGGCCTTTTTATGGCCTTCTACGTTAAAACGAACTTAATTACTAGTCTCGTTTAAAAGATAATCCCTAGTCATGAAAGACGTCTACAATAGGATCGTGTAAATACTATCGTGCGTCGTAACGATCTCGGATGTGACCCATATAGCACAGAGAGCAATTTCTCTCAGTGGAGCGAGTCCAGCAATGTACAAATTACAGTGTTCCATTTAGAGGTAATTCGGGTTTTGTCCGTCTACCCTCAATAGGCGCAGGGTACAATTTACGCGGACGGCCGGACGCGACCAGACATGAACGAGCGCTCGTCTGTGCAACACGTGTATTTTACTGCAGTCTGCGTTTCATACGACATTATTAGCTTAGTTGCCGTTTTAACAGATAGTTAGGGACGTTTATTGCATGTAGATCCATGTCTGCACTCGACTGGGTAGTTTTATGGTTGGTATGTAGTGAGATCTGTTTCTCCTAATTTAAATGTCTAACGACTACAAAACGAAAAGAAAAACTCACTGGTTGGAAACATTGACGGGATTCGACAATTTTATTAAGCCCTTCTTTATATATAATCTATATTTTTTGTCGATTGGCATAAAATTTCAAAAAAATTATGTGCTTAGATAATTATATTTTTGAAATATTGCATTTCCTGAAATTTTATCAATTTGGTTAATGAGACTGTTAGATAATATTACATTTCGTAAGGCTAAAGTAATTAAAAGTACACAAATTAACTTCACAATATTCGACAACTCCAAAGTATCAACAATAAACAATGCATAAATAAAATAGGCGTTTCTTGAGGAGATTTCATTTTTATGAAATGACGGCGTTCTGACGATGCCGACGAATTAAAGATTGTCAACAGATTTATTAGTCGCTCCAGTGAGTTCGGTCCCAGTGGGGGATATTACCTACCTATTTATACTGGTCGTACGGCTCTTCTGTTTTATTCGTTGGGAAAAATAAATTAAGTAGAGTTGGAAACGTATTTAGGATTTTATAGTGTATTTGTTTCTGTTTGTGGTTTAGGATATAGGGCTATGACGTATTGCGTGCAGTACCTATACATTTTATAAAATAAACTCGTTGTAGACATCTTTTGAAGTATTTTTATAACACTTAGGAAAAAGACAACCATCAGATGCAAAGTGGTCACCGTGACCTATGGACGTGTGCAACAGCAGGCTCATTATAGAAATTATGAAAATGAAGCTTAAGTGGTGAAAGTGTACACAGATCTGAAAATCAAACGATAGTAAATCAATTTTCCTCAAGCCAACCTCGACTGCAAGCCGGTATAACTACCGAGGCTCTACGGCCAGCTTTCGTCTTGAGATTAGGGGATCACATGACAAATGTCTTTAAAGTTCAAGCTAGAATTTCAACATGGATTAATGATGATGATGGTGACGATGATGAAACTACAAACGATAGTTGTATTAGTTCTAAAATGAATTATTTAGAACACGTTCTATCCTCACATCATATTCTTAATAACAAAATTCATAATATTATTATTCCTATATTGACTGCTACAAATAACTTGAACTTTTGCCCCAATTCAAAGTTACGAGAGATGAACACGTGATTTTAAGTCAACTACTACAGTATGTTTGTTGGCCGTATGCTCTCTAATAGGATATTATGAACTTCGACTAAGAACTCAAGGTCTGAGGGTGCTCGAGGGCGACGAGGGGTGAAATTCGGGGTGGGAGGGGGACGCAAGAGGTATTTGAGGTATCTCCTTGGCAGTAGGGCGAGATTACAGATGGCAAGATAAGCCTCGAATTAGATACACCGAATTTTGTATGAAGTTGTAAAGATATTAAGCGCCTTGTACATATCTTTGCTTTGAGAATAAAATATAAGGTTTGTTTTACAAAAACCTTTTAAGCGGGTATTATGGAATTAGCCGTAGTTAAAATTTTTATTATGATATTAATTATTAGGTGAAAATATTCCTTGCTTTAAAACTGCTTCGTCGAAATTTTTATTTGGGAAGGTAAAAATTGGTGGAACAGGAAAAAGCTCGAGGGACCAAGTATGCTTGTACATGAAATTAGATGCTATATCTATACTAGATGATAAATGCAAGAGTAACTCTATCTGTCTGTCTGTTATGCTTTCACGCGTAAACTACTGGGCTATGTTTGGTCGCGAAAACCGATCATGCGGGCGGAGCGGCGGGAAACAGCACAGCTAGTATTTTCATATTTGTATCCATCGTTATACATTTACTAAAAATTAAAAACTACCGGTGAACACACTTACATATTCTAGAAAAAATTAGGGATGTGACCTAAGCTGTAACTAAAAATGTCCGACCGAGGGAAGCCGGGCCGCTAGTAATGAAAGTGGAAATTCTCAATTTCATTAGATTACAGAACACATTCACGTAGGGTAAAAAAAATAACAAATTAACTAAACTTAAAATTAACTAAATCTGGGTTCAAGTGCTAGAATAGTTAAGACCACTGCTGCACTGTCCCACCTCCTGTCACCATGGAGATTTAATAACGATGTAGAAAGTTCTTGAGATCCAATTCTTAAAACAAAAAGAAATTCCATTTATTTCCCTCAAAGATTACGTAGTCACGATAAGTCACTTACCATTTAATTAGGCGAGCTAAAAATGCGCAGCGGTGTGCAAACAACTGAATTATAAAAGGCAAAACAGATACCTATACAGGGAGCTTACCTTGCCGGTACATTTCTTACGGAGGCTTACGGGACGGGAGTGAGGGAGCGTCTTGCCCGAGGCTGCATCCAAACACAAAAACATCCCACCCCAGATGTTCTTAAATCTCAATTAAGGTTAAAACCGTGTCTCGGGGCCGCACGTACACTGAATTAAATTAATGGCTTCACATATTGCAACTGTTGTGGCCGCTACGGAATTAATTGTGCCTTTTTTGGTCTTCTTCCTTCCCAGGTTAAATGTTTTATTAGTGACTTCTTTGTTTATTTAGAAGTGGGTGGGAAGTCACGGCAATTGCCCTATGTATTAATTATTGGGCTTTAGATATTTACGATACACTTTTATTAGATTCGAACAGGCTTGCTTGGGTAAGAGGGGATTAGAGAGTTAGGTCCTACTCTAGATTTGCTGTTTCGGAGAGTAAAACCGAAAGATAATATCGATAGTTGAAAGGCAAAAGGGTGTAAGCGACATCAAACGTTCAAAAAGAAATGAGCCCAAACGACATCATAAACATTCTCAAGTGCCTTTATAATTTCTAATACGAGCGATGAATAGATGCGAGTAGTTGAAGCTCGTACCATTTCTTAGACCTTTGTTAGTTGAAGTAGATTGCAGACTTATAAACATCCATCGAGGATCGACACAGATACTTAAGTTGTCTATAAAGCAACCGTTATAGAGTACTTATCTCTAATCCGATCGCCACGTGCTGGTTCTCGGACTCACATACAAGATTGCCGATTTGTTCTTTATCGTTCACACTGTAATAAAAATATAAGTTTGTACTTGCACCTCATGTTGTTAGCTACTGACTTTAAAGAATTAGGATAACGTGCTCTTGTATGTAGGTACTATATACATACGCCTATATAATAATATAGGCACTACCAAGAGGCAAGCATCCAAATTTCATCATTCCAATCCAAAGTTCTACGTAATTAAGCCTCCTTTCACGCTACGTGCTGGCACAGAACTTTCTTTCATACAGAAACATCCAAATAACTCTTTGCTCAACCCAAACTTCAAATTAACATCGACACAATCAAATAAACGCTCAAATTTGTCTTTCATTATCGAGTATCTACAGAAAGATTCAGTTAGCTAATTATTTTGCACACAAAATGATAAACCTGTAATGTGTCATAGTACGTGTATAGTCTAGGCGCTAGACTCATACGTGTAAATCAAGTTCCAAACTCCACTGACATTACACGAAAATGACTTTATAACGTAATACTGTAGCAACAACGGCGCACAAACTTTAACTATTTACCTAGTGAGCAAGTTTCGCGTGCCGACCGGATGCCTCGAGCGTGTTCTCTACATTAAAATACGGGATAATCTGTATGCTGTGCGCCGAATTTTCCGACAAATCCGACGAGCTGCCGTTACCATGACAACGGGCCCTTGAAGTAAAACCCCACAGTGAAGAGTCAAAGCGTAAGACGAAATAATGACGTGACGAAATATGGCGGCTCGCTACGTGACATTCGCGTACTCTAAAAATATATATTTGCTGTATCAGCTTTTGTCTGTTTGTTTATGGATAACGGTCTTATGGTTGTAAAGTAGGCTGAGCGAGGAAAGAAAAGGCACAGAAAAATTAATTCCCTTAGTTGAAGTCTGACGTGAACTCACTCCAAAAAAATTACTTAGATGGAGGTGTTAGCAGAATAACTAGTCATTTCGGTCACTATTATAAGAAAAAAGAAAATAAAACCCTAAGATCTATCTACTCATTAAAATATCAAAATGAGTACAGTAATTAATTTCTAAAAACAACATTAATGCTGCCTATAGAAATGCAGCTAATTATTATTTTACAACACATTAGTCACCCAAATACCAGATAGAATACGCGCTAATTGCAGTATCTATTTCTAATTAATTGTGCATAACATAACAGTATATGCATATCGATGCCTCAAACACCCAAAATTGAAACGGGACCTGCATTGCAATGCGGTCACAGTGCATTCCGACGCTCATCTATGCAATGTAGCAGTGAAATTAATAGCTTCATTAGTGAGCAGTCAATCTGTACGTATGATACAGTATTATAACTGATACATCATTAGGTACCTACTAATACACAGAGACACTGATCTGTAACCTTTGTTGGCACTGTCATGATTAGGTTGGATAGTGAACGTATAACAATCCGAGTGATTATCAAGTTGCTGCTATCACTATATTTTCGTTATCATTCGAGCAGAAATTCTGGTTGCATTTTCTTCTATGGGACCGTCCTCCTCTCCCCCATTCTCACACTTCTCCATTGTTGGTTTATTTTAGGTTTTATAGAAGTGACTTCCGTCTGACCTCACAAGTTCCACTGCGACTAGGCCTATTACCTCTTACTCAGTAGGGTCTCGCCTTACTCAATAGAGATATTGACTCAAATTGAGGTTAGCTTGAACTCCGAAAATCTTAAGGGGGTAGACCCTCAGTCAGTACTTTGCCAGTAACGTGATTATAAAAATGTGTGATTACATATAGCTTCCAAAAGGTTAATTCTAATTTTATTGCTAAATCACACGAATGCGTAACGGGTATCGAAGTTACGACAAAGCTTGCACCACTAGGCTATTACTGCCTAGGCTATGTATATTTCTGTTTCATATAACCTAAAAAGTATGTTTGATGCTATTTAACTTTGATGAGAATTCATGTTATTACGAAAAAAAAAAACAATTCTCATAAAAACATTAACAAGAGATCACTATCGACAAACACACATCACTGTAAGGAAGTAGTACAACTCTATTATTTTTAACGACCGAATAAATATTCGATATTCGTTTACATTTTCATAACGAATGGGCGCATTTTAAAAGCCTTATTACTGGGTGACGTGCCTTGACGTACGCCCCAGATAGTATCTTATCGATACTTCATTTTTGGGAAATTAACTTCTGATGAAAAAATGAAATGGGCTAGTGGCACCTGAAACAGGTATCATTTAATAAACTAAAAACAAAGTTGCAACTTGTAATAGCTGTGTTAACGAATCGAACTTGCATCATCAGTGTCTTCCAAATAGCTCTCTTCCACCAATTTATTATTATTCCAGTTCAATTATTTTCTCTTTTCAACTTTTTCCATATTGCAAATGTGATTTAAAATTATAATAACTTGTCAGATTCATCTTCGTTTATTTTCATTATTTATATCAAAGTTGACATCTGTAAAATATGAATATTCCATTAACTGCGACGCGTATTGGGGTTCAATAAGTCAGCGCCGTCGAATCAATATGCTATTTATTTTTTAACTACTAATTGAATTGGGCTCGTACTTACACAGGTCTCGTTCAAATTAATTAAACTCGTTCAACGCTCGGAAGCCCCTCGCTGTACTACCGCATTCACTTTTATTGGTGATAAACATTTTCTTGTCTAAATATACATGGCCGATAATAATGTCTCGATTTTTATTTGATATTTTATTGATATATTTTCGTCTGTAGATCTGGGAAGGGGCAGAGCGAGATAAATATTATATATCCTCAATAAACAGTTATTTGTACTTTTTTGTACATAATATGAGCCTTAATCCTAAGCCTACAGGACCCTGTCAACAGGGCACTCTTTTTACAAATTATCAGTATTCTTAAAACACTTAACAAAACTTTAGTTACATCTAGGAATGGAATCCGTGATCTCACACACAAGCGCACACATATCACTGCATCACCGAGGTAGTGATTCGATAAGAGTATTGATATTAAAACATGTAATGATTGCTCGGGCTCTATTAGAAGCATTTATTGTTTGTTGTACGTGTGAGCAGAAAGCCCGGTGCACAGATATTGTTGCTTGTGACAATAAATAAGACGTAAAATTTTATTTTACAGCGGTAAACGAAAGAAGCTAACGAAATTACATTCAATTACGGCTGTGTGCCCGCGGCATTCCTTGGTCGCAATAAAGGCTGTAGAATAATGTTCCTCGCGTAAATTTTTCGGACATAAAACTCTGTAAAAGTAAAGTTAGTGAGATGTAGAGCGACAATAAATGTTTATAGAGCTTGGGTCGTACCGCGACTTTGGGCGACTGTGCGTTGCAGCAGCGCCCCTTACCTCACTCAATTAAGTTTACGAAGAAGAAAAATAAAAATCTTCCGGGCAAAGGTGCCTCATTCGTAGAGCAAACACGAATGAGGCAAATTAAGTGAGCAAAATAACGTGCCCTTAAATTAGGTCACGCAACCAAAGTGCGTCTGAGGGTTCTTGTGTCTCGTTATAGAAATGAAGTATCGCTGCCGCGGTTAATGTAATTATTTTTTAATTTTTAATTCTTCTTCGTTTCTTTGATATAGTCAGAGAGCTCTCTTTTGTGCGTAATTCGTTTAAGCGCAGAAATGTGAAGCTTTTAGTTAGTTTTGTATTAAATTGCGTAATTCTTTGTAAATTAATGTTTTCTGGTTGGATGAGTTGGTGCATTTCGGGTCTTGACGGTTGATTATGAAATTGTTGTGATAATGAGTGAGGCAAATCAGCTAAAATTGATGCAGTGACTTATCGTTGATTTGTGCTTCGAAGGGTAAAATCTAATTTAATCATTGTTTTACAGTGTCCTCGTAAGGAACTTCCTACTTTTAATAATTATCTGCTGCATAATACCGGCTAATACATATAATGACGTCAAATTACTCTTAAGTTAAGTATAACCTAAATTTATTTATTTTCACAGGATCTAGGCCGTCTCACGTTATTCGAACGAAATAAACTTAAAATTCATCGCAAATTTAGTCTTTCCAAAAAAAAAATCGAAAATAATCATTTTATTCACTTATAGAAAAAAAGATCATCCAAACGAATCGAATGACGTGTCAAGTATCTAATTTGGACAAGCCGTTGAGTAAAAACACTTACCGTATAAATCGTATTTTCGTATTAAATATTTTCTAAGTTGCAAATTGAATAATTACATCACGGTATCACGCCAATATAAAATTTGACAGCTTAATTCGTAGACACATAATTCACAATTTATCCCCGTATCCCGGTGGCCGAGATTACCCACTAACGTAACCAATTTTCTTACCTTTGACAAAATCACAGCCTCTTACCTATTACGTAACATTACCCAAAGGGCGCACGCGGTGCGAATACATTCAAACATCTGTGGAAACTTATTAATGCATTTTTAACCATACTGCTAAGTATTAAGGTATACTTTGCAGTGTAATATTACACAACCAAAAGGCGAACGTCGAGCGACATATAAAACACGCAGTGAGGGTGAGTGTAGGCCTTTAATAGGTCCTTGCGAGGGATCCGGGACCGCATGTGTTCTTGTCTGCGGTTCCCGTTACTGGTAAAAGGAGTCTCGAGACGAGAGAACAAATTAGAAAATCTTTTGGAGAATAATTTAGAAGCCCGCTGTGTCGCGGTTGCCAGTTATCTTCCATTCGCGATTTGATATATAGGGCGATGAAACTTTGCGTGTGTTCATTTCAAGTTTACATTTGATGATTCTATGAACTTAATAATACATCATTATATATATTTTTGATTGTAATTCCTAATATTTGGGTGAGTAGAATATAAATTAATTAATTAAAAACTCCTGATATTTGTTTTAGATTTTTTTCTCATAACAGCACAATTTTTATAGTTTGTTATAATGTTAAACATCGACAATATAACAAAAATCAGTTCATAGGTTACGGTGACTGCTTATCATCAGGCGGGTCGTATAGGGTGTGCTATAAAATACCTATATTTAGTTGAGATTATGCCCAAATAATTTTTTGTTATTTTTTTTTATAAAATTTAATTAATCGTGGTTACTTGTAAGTAAAGCAAATGCACAAATTTTTGAGGTTGGTGTATTACCTTAATTGATGAAGAATTACAATGGTATATGAAAACCTTTGGTAGGTACAACACGGTTGTGGCAACACGCTCCGCTCGGTATGGCGTAGGTGCGGTATCCTTCTTTGCTTGCACACCCACGACCCCGCTTTCTTTGTCTTAAACAACACCCTTTAACATATTTAATTAACCGCGACCCTAGCTGCTCGCATTTCCGAATGTACCGCTACTAAATATTACGTAAACGCAAGCCTCTTGCTCAGGTACAAGTCTTTAATTGAGATGCGATGTTATTAAGATTTTAATGAACATGCTGTGCTCAAGCGAGTAAACACGGAAGAGTAGGTACGTTTTAAAACGAGTTTGTTTTTGGGATTAATTCGAGATTGCAAGTATAATAACTTTCGATTTATGGGTGAATATTTCATTTCGCGCATATTTGAAGTTTTGAAGAAAAATTAAAAATATGCGCCAAAACCTGTTCTTTATATATTTTTTGTAAAGTATTTAATAGTTACTTCTGAATTATATTGAAGGGACAGCAATAAGTCTTTTATCCTTTGAGATTTTGAAGTTTCTATTTTTTGCGAGAACGGTAATGAGATTTCATAAGTACGGCTATTAGATCTCAGGATACGGTAGTGAGGTAAATTAAAATGGTAATTAGAAATAAAACAAATGTTTGTCAAATCAGCCTCTTATTGAGAACTTTGTATTCAGTCTTTCATACAGCTGATTACACTCGTATAACTACGCTTAAGATCAAAACAACATTATCTATCTTCTTCTTCTATATCTTCTTAAATATAAATATCAATTGCTGTTCGTTAGTCTCGCTAAAACTCGAGAATTATGGACAGAATTTTTTTCTGTTCTTTTCTCTTTAGATATCTTTGGTGTTCTTTTTCCTTCTGTAAAGCGTAAAGAGCGGGATCTGATTTAATATTTTCATAATCTTTTCTGCGGGTTAATTTGGCTGTTTCTAATATTTCTTCTCTAGTTTTCTTTTTTCTTGGCATTGTGATCTAAAAAATAGTAAATTACGGTACAAGTGAGTAAAGTTCATGACTACCGCTGAGGCGCCATTGAGACCCGAGCCGTCTGGTGAGGGTCTTAAGAAAGCCGAGGACGGTAATCACCAATACACACGTATGGCATACGAATTTTTACAACACACGAATAAATTAATACTACAAGTAGTAAATAAACAATACTATGAATTAATTCGTTTTCCTATGCGCGCGCATCTAACAATTTTGTATTTAACTTTTTTTTACCTTGTTTCTTTTCTGAAAATAAATACTTACAGGATTGGTTTAGAAAGAGAAAAGAGAATCGACCTCAGGCGGGACTCGATCTCTCGATCATTCCCTTACAAAGGGAATAAAAAGGAATCTATAACTCACTTGTGAATAATAGTAATGAAAAAGTCACATTTTCATAACAGGTGTCATTACGTGCCTAATTGAGGTGAAATAATTGCAATTTTATGAGCGAGTGTGTTGTAAAAATTATAACGACTTTGTAAGAACCTATACGAAAAACAAAAACACAATGCCTAATAGGTTTTTACTCCAATGAACTAGGAAAAATAATTACCGTTCGTTATTTCTAATTATAATTCGAATTAAAACGAATGGTAAATAAAGGTAATTAGAAGAACGGTAATTAGATTTACAAGCATTTTTATTTAAATACTCCAGTTTTTAATAGATAAAGACCTGATGATTTTACCAGCGTGTAGAAGATTTATATTGGATACACCTGACAAATAATTACATAGAAGTAATAATTTAATTACCTTTGAAAATGCGAATGGTATAGAGAAATATTCTGAGTCACTTCACTTTCCGAACAGGAGAACTTTAAATTACGTAGCCACTCTCGCTCTTTGACGCATGCCATCAGCTCGGTGGTATAGCGGAGACCACCGCCGAGTACTTTATGTTCAGTCTAGTGCACAGTGGCGCGTAAATACGAAAATATCGGATCTAGAATATCGTCGAATGGTAATTATGGGTGAGTCTAGGGACATTTTTCAAAGTCGTATTAAACTAGTAAAATTTGTTCTTTCGTAAACAATATCTACTATACAACATAGATTAGTTAATTTATTAACCGAAATCGTATTTAATAAATCGTTCTTCCAAGAGATTTTTTACCACGATGTACCAATGTAATAAAATCTGGAGAAAGGGACACCGATGGTAATTAGATTTTCGGTTTGGTTTTTTAAATTTGGAGTATTTCTAATAAAATACAAGACGTTTTCAGGGTTGCGCCTAATACAATGCTACGTTAACTAAATTAAAAAAATATCAGGTAAAGATTTCTTTAACGTTTAATGTATTCTTTATCGTCCGCCGTGTAATGTGCACGAAATGAAATATTCGCCCTTATACATATGCATTTATGAATATAACTCGGTTCAATTTGATGAGATTTATAAAACTCAATTTGTCGAATTCAAACATTTCTCTGTTCTTGAGAAACGACATAAGTTCTTATAAAAATGTACGTTTTGTCAGCAATCTGTGTCTACAAACAGCACAGCGAAGCACTCGAGTACGGAGCGCCTACTTGTATCAGCAGCTATCCAAACATTGGGCTAACTTTCCTCGTAGAACTTCCCCTCTGCGATCATATTTTCGTATTTTTCTAGACAGAGCTGCGAAGCGTGAACGGTTTAAATATATTCCATAAATCAGGATATACTTACGAATTTTAAACAAGAGGGCCTAACAAAAATACTTACTTAACAATTCGTCGAGAACTCCGCGAACGATTAACAAATGTGTTCGCAACTCTGTTAACATTACGGAGAGTCGTCTTAAATTAATAAAGTTTCGGATTGCGTCGTGAGGCGAGAGGATACGCGCGGATGTAACCGAAGTAATGTAGCTCGCGGTGGGTCCGTCCTATCCTAGTACAATATTGACACAAATCCCTTAACTTATAAAATCGTGCTTCCGTCCCCGATGTAGGCAATATGGGATTTCCGTCGTCATTTTGATGTAGAGCCTGGGGCGGCGCGCGAGTAGGCCCGCGGAGGGTGTAGTGTTTGCGCGGGGGACACCTGGCTACTCCTCGCTGTTTGCTGATCGATATGGGCCCGCTTTTGTGGATCACTCACAACAACGTTAATGTAACACACAAAAATTTACTTTAGCTTTTTATAGGGAAAAGATCTACCTCGAAAGCCCAAACTCATCGAATCTTCATTCACACGCATGATTTGGCAATAAGAATGTACGTGTGTTTGCTACTACAATAACCGGTAAAACAAAGTGTCCGGAGATGCACACGTTCCTAATCCTCGATTTGGGGTGAGTCTGCGCTTGAAAGTGGAATTGTGGAAATGGAAAAATATTTGTCTGGCAACACCCGGCAAATGTACCGACAAGCGATATCACGTACTGTTTTATTTCTCAGGTTAAGACAAGCACAGGTTGTCGACTTCACGTTGGACGTTTATTTTCTTCGCTTAGTCGAACACGTGCTTTACAACGGAATTCGTGGTTTTCACGCTTCATTACGAGTGCAGTATTTCATTTCTATGCAGCGTTGATAGTCGTGATGTTCAATATACTTACTTGATAGAATATATTTTCATAATTACAGCGGAAACTGAGGTTTTTGAATAATAAATAATTGGGATGTATTTCTTTTTTATATGAAGTTCACCCGTCATTGGTGCAGCAGTAGACACCTATGACAGTCAAAGTATTATTGGATTAAAAAAACATAATATAACATAACATAAACTCACGCCTATATCCCCGAAGGGGTAGGCAGAGGTGCTAGCACCCACATTTCGCCGTTTATGTTTAGGTCCCAATGTAATAGGTGGCGAGCCTATTGCCATTAACCGGGCACTTATAAACCTGCGATAAATACACACATAACTTCGAAAAGCATCGAAAAGTCATTGGTGTGTGCCATGGTAAATCCTGGGATCGAACCCGAGACCTTATCTCAGCAGTCCATTACCCATACCACTAGGCTACCGCGGTCATTAATGGATTAAAAAAAAACCTTTTTATAAATCTCACTACCAGTACAGAAAGTAGAAAAGAACTCATTTGACAGTGCAACAGTTTCGCTCTTGAAATGCTCTAGTTCGTCAGAAACATACTGGTAAAGAAATAATATATTATTATAATTATACTACCACTATAATTACAATTAATGTGTTTGAAAGTTCTAAACGATTGGACTAACTGCTTCAAATTAAATTCGTACACACTTTGATTTGGTTAAAACATTATTCTGAACTAAGAACTTCGACAGGATAAAGATCGCACTGAACTTACTAAAAACAAAAACTTAATCCGCTAAGAAACCAAAACGTCTAACATCGTACCTAAAACTAAAATGATATTTTAAATTTGCATTTCATTTTAAGTTAGTTAAAAACACACCCAGACCGAACGAGTGCGAGTTTACAAAATAGCGAACTAAGCTCACGAGCATGCAGTCTGAGGTTTACTTTGTAACTTTGTGAATATCTGCCAAATCCCCACTTGCCCTTACGAGTATGAGGGTATTATAATACTGCCACCGAACGGGATCATGATGTTATTGGCGCTTAACGACTTCTGTCGTCTTCCACACATATTGGTACATTATAACTGAACGTTTATGGTATCGGCCTATCCATAAACTGAAATTCATTCGCCATTTTTTGCAATTTTGGAAAGTTGGAAATAGTTTTTGTTGTATACATTCTTGACGGAGATTCAAATCTATCACTCTTTGATTGGGAGTACGATAGGTATTTGACCATTTACATATATACGTCAATATATAATTGGTTTATAAATCACAAATATCTTCGTTCTCACGTACCTATACGTACGTAAAATATGCAAGATTTACGATAGAGATTTTAATATATTAAGGATAATAATATATAATACTACAACTGTAATTATAAAGTTTCTTAGTTATTATGTATGTTGTTAGAAGAAAATTAACGAAAATGTCCTTTACATTAGTCTCATCTGGATCTCGCCGTGCTTCCCGCATCAGACGGGCCGCCCATCCGGGCCGCAGTCTGCGGCACTTAATGCCTCTTTTACGCCGTGTTTCCAGATTGCGTCCGCCGCAATTTAACTGGATCGCTTTACACCGAGCACTGCCTTAAAGAGCCGTTCGCTTTTATGTCCTAATGACCGCATAAAAATGCCCCGTTGTTCAGACATTTTTATTAACCGGTAAGTGAAGCAGAGAGACGGCAATGATAAGCCAAATAAGTGTAATTGTTGCTGTATTTGAAAACGAAAATATAATAGCAATATTTTGCTTTGTCCCCATTAAACCTTAATGTATAACTATAAAGTTCTTGCAGCTCTATATAATTGCTCCGACTATCATGATGAATGAGTTTTCATTTCAAATTTCAATTTCAGGATTTCCCTCATTATGAAAGATATCATAGTGTAGGAGTAGATCTATTCTTCGTCGATATTAAGCGACTCAACTTACGGTAGACAATTTCTTCATAATGAGGTTACAGATAAATACTTTGTGTTGTATTAGGTACTTATCTAATAGGTTCTTGTAACAAATATCTAAGTACAGACCTTTATACCTCTAACTAAAACCCATCATTTGGTTGGGATCAGTACATAGTTACATAACACTTCACAAATATATAGAGACAAAGTTTCTTTTCAGAAACAATCTTCACTAAAATATACTCACTTTCCGAACTCAGTTTGAGTGTTGAAAAGCTTTATAGAGTTCAATGGGGAAGTTATTGAAAACCGAAAGAAGAACACCGAAACACAAAAGTTGGACTTGTTGCACCGCCGAGAAAACTAATAAATGTTTCCCGCGGCGAATATAACAGGCGAGCCGGTGGCAGCGCGTGACATTAAACTTGGGCATAAAGTGAGCGTGCAATATCGAGTTAGCGAGTTTCACAGACCAAACAAGACGGCATCGGACTTCCTGGCGTAAACTACTTAAATCTTGACGCGTCTTGTGCCCGGCGTCCGCTTCGGGCGTTGGAATAAACTTGCCTCGCCGACATAGCTCTAGCATGTGGCAAATTATTTCATGCCACTATCACCTTTGCGTGAAAGGAATAATATCGAAATTCGTGTGTTGCTACATGATTCTGTAGTGTGGAATACAGTAGATTAGAGAGAGATGTATCCCTGTACTTTCGACAGATAACGCACTGAAGTACAGAATGGAGCGAAGTGGCTTGCCCGGTTGATTGACACTACGCTCACTGGCTTTTAGCTGCAAACGTGGCTATTACACGCGCTGAAGTGTTCCGACGGAGGAACTACTTTGAAGTGCCATTTCTGTGTGTGATGTGTGTCCGAAAATTTTGATGTGTAGTTGTGGTATGCACACTAGACAAAGCTATTATCTTTGTAGAGTGTTTCGGTAGGTCATACCTGTTTGTGTAAGCTGTATCAAGATGTACTATGTATAATATGGTTCGATTTCGACGTAGTGGCTGAAATGCATTTCTAGAAAATGTTGAATTTACTATTTGTTCTTTTCGATAGGCGAAACTTACGTACGTCCATATTAGAGATATGGATGTAGGTACGTAAGTTTTTTACTTTAATTATTACTAGAAGTCCGCCCTGACTTCGCATGGGAAGCTTTGGCGGTAATTGCATTACAGACATCCACGCGAAAGTAACCGCGGGCAACAGCTAGTTATAATATGGAATGAGTTCTGAACCCTTTTACAGGTTTGATCTATTTTATCTGTCAGTAAACAGTTGACAAATACAAATCAAAAGTCAAAAGGTAAGATACTTAACATTTCGACTGAATAAAGAGTGACCAGACCAGACTTGACAAAAACTGTAGCAAACGGCAATTACATTCAAATTGATAAAAGGAGCCACCTGTTGGTACAGTGCAGGCGACCGAATGTTCTCGAAAAAGATTTTATTGGTGGAAAATGTTGGCTTTTCACGACAGATGTTCAGCGGGATTTGCTTTCAGCACAAACTTCTGTTTGAGAACGCTTTTCTACTTCACTCGAATACTGTTTAGTGCACCGAGCTCTTTATTATTTTAACGTGCAACTTTTAACTTTATCTTAAAACTGCTTCTACGTATTTCTTGTGAAATGTTGTCAAAGAGAAATGTATAAACAAGATAAGAGTAAAACCGTACATTCTCAAGTAATATTATATATCATTTAGTACATTAATTTACTGAGCCAGTTTAACTTTCCTGACTGCAATTTGACATTCAATTTGTCTTTCAAAAGCTTACTACCTGACGGCACATAAGTTAGTAAAACAAATCATGTATTCATTTGCACATCATAATGAAGTTACAAAGTCCAAAAACATTCAGGCAAAATTGATAGAACACCAACAAAAAGTGTAGGGGCATAAGCTTTGGCGGGTGCGGGGCATACACGGACCAATTACCTAAAACACACACAGCACTTAACCTCAAATTTCACTAATGAAAATTTCCATACTGGATGTTGGGTGCGCCTTATCGCTTATCACTTGGATTGTTTTACCGTTCCTAATTATCGTATGGAGTTTCTTTGTTCAGTAAAATAGGTTACAATAGACGGGCTATTTTAGTGTTCTAATAAATTATGAATGAAACTGATTGAGTTTATTCGTTATGAGATACCCGAGGGAAATTAATTAGTGAATTAGAGGGAACGTGTAACGTGTGATTCGTTAGTATTCAGTGAATCTATTGATAAAGATAACAATGATTGCAACTGATAATCCATACTAACATTATAAATGTAAAAGTAACTCTGTCTGTCTGTCTGTCTGTCTGTTACGCTTTCACGTCCAAACCACTGACCCGATTTTGATGAAATTTGGTACAGAGATAGATTAGATCTTGGCAAAGGACATAGACTATTTGGTCGTGATAACCGACATCCACGCGGGCGTAGCCGCAGGCAAAAGCTAGTCATACCTATGGGGAACATTCTTATCGCCACCACCTATCGTATATAAACCATCATTCCTTGTGTATTTCGACAACTGGAACAGAACTTAGCTATTATTGTACAAGCTTATCCACAGTTATATAGACGTTTATGGAGTAACAAAGCGATTGGCTTTATTACAGGCCAGTACAATAAGTAAAATTAAATGAAGCCACAAACAAACGTGGAGGGGCCGCGGTACACGACACAATTTATGTCGCCATTCCCCACCGGCCGCCCGACTGCCTGTATCGATGTCGTTTGCATCTGAAATCTTTCGAGGCACGACTATATTAGAGAGGGGAATTGGCTGGGATCTTAATTTATCGAAGTTTTTATGGTTTAATTAACGGAATTCACTTAGGCGAGGGCCGGCTCGGCGTGCGGCGGCGGTGCGTCGCGCTGTCGCCGCAGCGGTTTGCGCTTTATTTTATACTAATAGATGTCCCTGGACCGCGCTATAATTAGCGCCAGGACGCCATTGAAAGTTTTAATTGAAAAGCCTTTGTGCAGTTTTATAGTCTGTTAACAATTTTAGACTGTATTTTCATGCAGTCACCCTCGGTAGTTAATCTTGGCACCTCCGCTATGGTTACAGAGCTTTCAGATGATACCTTCTATAAAATAAAGTTTTGAATAACTGAAACAAGATATTGTGAGAAGTTGTTATTTTTGAATGAAAGTTTTGTTCAAATATTTAATTATACCTATTCAAAAATGAAATAACACGGCCGGTATTTATAAGACAGGTAGAGGTAATCTATCAAACTCAATAGGTAAATTAGTAAGTAGGGCGCGCCGCAAACTTTTCATTGTGTTATTACAATATTGTTCTTGAAATACGCACCAAATTAATTCACCCCTTTTGAAATTTGGAATTCAAAACTGTAAATTTGTAGCCTCTTGCCCCAATTATTATAACATTTATTCTTTATGGGGTAAACAGATCCCTATTTATTAGGGTTCATTATTCGAATTAATTTGTTTGTGTTATGTTGTGAGCACGGGTAGAGATAGAGCGTTGGCTAACCGCGCGTAAAGAGGCTGTTTTGATATTTAAATGAGGGTAGAGGCTTGATTGTGGCCATTGAGTGGGACCGCTGGAGGTCGGAGGTCGGAGGTCCCGCTCGGGTATCGCACGCCGCGACGTGATGGCGGCCCGACCTCTGAACCCACAACACGCGGTTTAATACAGTCGGTGTTCATTATTAGGTAGTCTTATAACTTATTTGCAATAATTGTTTAAGGGCTGATACTTAAGGGCTCAACATCGATATAACAATTACCTACTATTACTTATGGGAAACGAATCAAATGGGATCAATGTTATTTAGGATCTTAAGTTAGCTGTAGATTACTAAAATCACATAATTTTTAGAGAAAACAGATTGTGCTGTGTATTGAAAGGTTTTATTTCACATAGGTACAATTTTTTATAATCTCTGAACCCTAACAGATCTAGAACCCATGTCGAACAGCAGGCTGTCTCACCATGGTGTTTATGAGAGGCTTATAAAAGTTCAGAGCTCTCAGGCTTTATGTATCTTCTGTGGGCAAAGAGAACATGCAGTATCCTAATGACCGCCTCATAGAAGCAGCTTTCATTGCAGAAGTTGTACTTCCTGACCCTTCCAGCTGAAGAGCGGCAATTAGATATGTTACTAGTTAGCTTATTCTTCAATAAAGACTTACCGTATAAATTAGGCCTTGGTCCACACTTTAAGCAATTTATATAGTTAATAGAAAAAAACACTTGAGAATTTCTTATTTTCAAAAACACTATTTTTCTTAGTAGTTGATCTAAAATATCTCCATTGATCTAAAATGCCAACGAAATACTAATTCGAACAAAATTCAGTTTCCAGGAAGAACTTTATTAAAGGCCAGTTTGAGGTAACAATGGAATCGCTAATTTTCAATTAGGGTTCCGTGCGATCGGGCGTGCTCGTCGGGTTCCGGTTACAAAGTTAATTACAAGTGTCGCGCGGTGGTGTTCGTTACACCCAGCGTGTACCCTTGCCTTTATCAATGGAGCGATATCTTGAAGAACTTTGCGGAGTGGTTGATTTTATGAGCTAGTCGTGATGGAGTTGGGTGTGTCGGTCGTGTAAACGGGTTGATTATTTAATCAAATCACGTAATCAAAGTCACTAGTAACTTGGGTCTAGTAGTAACAGTTAGCATTCGTGTAAACATGTGACACAATTGAGCTAAAGTACTCGTGTTATGTCGTTCACGTTGGTTATGTGCGTCTTGTTGGGGAACCCTCAATCTCTTAATTACAAGGTTAACAGTCTCAGTCATTAGCATATTACTGCTTTGAATATCATTCGGAATATTACTCGTAATATTGTTATTTTAACTTAATTGTAACAGATCTTTAAATATGATCACGAATGCATAATAAGAAAGATCGCCATAATTATTTTTTAATGCTTCACAGACTAATAATCTATGGAAATAAATTCTATTTGTTAGTTATTTCACAGAGCCAACTGTGTTTCAATAAAAAAGCAAAAGCCCCGGCATATTGTGCGGAAACACAAATCTCTATTTGCGGGAACGAAATCACATATTCAAACAGACGTCAAGCTTTCGACAAGCGGAAGAATGAATGAATGCAAATCTTCAGCGATTTTGCAGCCCCGTTTCACACCGAATACATTTTACAAGGACATATTGTTGAGTATACTTTAAGTGGGCCTATACATTCGAATAAATGTTTTTAACTTCACGGAAAGCAAAAGAAAATATAAGGTACGCAAAACTCACACGTGAGAAATACGCGGCGCTCTTCACTCGACAACTTTTTAATAAAAGGAAGATTAGGAAATCGGCTCGTCGCTTACATTTATAGAAGATGTGAAGAATGTCATATAAGGCGTGACGCGCTCGGATACATTTCACACCTCGCTTGACGCTTTCCCTAAATCTGTTGTCATTTCGACGCGATCCCGTGGAAATAGGGGCAGGAATCCTTCGGATAGTCGCCAGATATTTGGAGCTATTTCTCACTCGAGCGACCCCCCGCGCAGGCCTGATCCCCGCGCCCGACAATCCTAACTTATCCGTTTAAATATTTTAGTGTGTAAAAAGTGTATTCGTGTTACCTTGTTACGTACCTGATTCTTCTAGTCGTACAAATGTACTTCTCGCTTCTCATTTCGTAAATCCTTCGTTTTTTTTTAATATGAAGTGTGATATATGAGTTAAGAAGTTGTTACGTAATTCTTCTATTTATGCTTCATGACGAACACATTAATATGTTATGAGTTTCATATATCTTGTCAAATCATATAAAATATTTGCTTAAATTCAAAGGTAGTTATTTTAGTCTCAATAAAGGTTCGAGTATGTCGTTTTATTTTGGTTTCCAGCTCGCATTTCTGATATACAAAAGGATATTCACAAAAGCGGGTATTTCGAAATATTGGAATTCAATGGTTGCGCGCGTGGTTGGGGTTCAGTACGTTTGGTATTGTTCTAACGTAAGCGGACAAAGTGCACACGTATAATAGACTGAATGTACAGAATGTGTTTTATCTATTAATTTTGTCATACATATCCTAAAGTAAAAGTAATTTAGTAGGTACATTGAGGAATATGAGTAGGTATCTAGGTAAGAAAAACTAAGTGGATGTTGAAACACTATGAAATGGATTGGTTCTTACTTAGCTCTCATTTTTGGAAATAGTGTTATAAAATTGGCAAGTTTTTAATTAAACTATTAATATCGCAATGATACATTTGGATACACATGAATGTACACATATACACACTTATAGCAATGAGTTGCCTTAATTAACTCTTCTACTGAAATCGACATTATTATAGATTTGAGAATAGTTTTATGCTTTGATGGTTTAGTATAATATGAACCATAATAAAATCTGACACGAAAGAAACACCTTCTTGCCCTCTTTGAAGGAAGTCACCTTATGTTACCTATTACTGTTAAGCGTGTTAAGAGCGAGCACCCTGACCAACAGGCTGTGGTGGCTATCGTTTGCATCGACATGTTCTATTAACGGAGCTTAACTTGCGCCGCGCCATTTGTGTGTTCCCGTGCAGACAAATCGGTAACAATAAAACGCGGTCCTCCTTCACAATGCCCGCACGCATCGCCTGTTTTTAATTTGCCGAACGTATATCGGATCGTGCGCTCCGACGGGGATCGCTTAAAAACACTCCCCGGAAAATCCCGCCGGTCGTCTGCGAGCGAACCGTTTAAGGCTCTTGTCTGTTTTTAATACCTCTATTTTCATTGCGTGTGTAAATTTTCCCTTTTTATTTGTAGTACAAACAAATCGGAGCGTCCCCAATTAAGCCCCGATCGATTACTCATCAAATCTCATCGGATTTTGAGATGATACGGCAAAGTAGAAAGTAATTAGAGGCGCGTACTTTCTCAGGCGTACGATGTTTTGTTGATAATTCAATAATCCGGCCCGAGGCAGATCTCTTTCACGACGACGCCTCTTGGCACCCCTCCGCCCCGCGCCGAGAGGATCACCCTCGCGAGCTCTCCACTCGATCCCGATAGCATTCTTATGTAATCAGTTATCTTGTTTTTTTCATTTCCTACACGATATTTAAGGTGCTCGATAAAGTACTCGCAAAAAGTTATTTAAGTCCAGAGTATTGCTCCGCTACAAATAAAGTTAAATTGGTAAAGTTGTTCAACGAAAATAGGGATAAGAGGCACAGGTGACATCCATTATAATTCTTCAAAATAATTTTATAGCTACATGTAAATTAGTTTGTATGGCCGTTAGAATATTCCATTACAAGGAGTAATAAATTTGGGTGAGTATCACTTAACTATGAATATACCATTGAACTACTTCAATTAATAAATTGGTGACATTTTTTGTAGTTTTTCACCAAACAATGAAGCCCCATTGAGAAAATACATCATGCGCGATTTTTTCACATTTTAATATGGTACAAAAGTCAACATTTTGGTACATTAAAGTTAGTAAGTGAAAAGTGTATGTACTAGCTACTACCTACAGGTAGAGTACATCAGGTGGGTGGCGGTCGGCGCGTGTTCACCGCGTTATATGGGGAAATGGAACAATTAATTAAATTAGCACTTAAATGTATGCCCGGAGCACGGGCGGGCGCGGGCGACCGCCTGCCGCGGACACATTTATTAAAACTATATATCTTTAAAATTGTTCACCGACTTAACTCTAATAGATATTTAGATTCTTCGCGGTAAAGAATATTAATCAGTATCTTTTATGGGGCGGAAATATTTTCTGCATTTGTAGAGAGCCAAGCTCACTGCAAATTATTATTTTTTCAAATATCTCTTAGATATTGTACAATGAAATTACAGATAAATTAAATTAGGTGTACCTACTTGCTTAGTGCTATTTTTGGCTATCGAGTATGAGGTCAAAGTTTCTTGCGGAAGGGGGTAGCTTCCTCCCGGTCAACAATGCGGATACCACTATTGTTGCGAATGTTTGTATTTCCCTGAAATAGTACACAGTTAGACGGGCCATTTGCTTGTTTGGCACATTAGTATTTCAAACAAAAACAAAATTAAACCGATTCAAGATTTCAAATATACCTATTCGGGGGTCATGGAGGGTGTGTCAAACATATCACCCGTGACTGCATGATACAGTCTCTGAGGCACGCGGTTTCAGATCAGCTTAAAATAATATAAAAATATCTTTATGTTGTTGTAAATTTTAAAATTCAAATCAAAACAGTTGAGAAATGTTAGGGCTTGCGCGCACTAGTGACTTTTTGTAGCAGCGACGGTCACCGCGTTCGTCCAAATTGCACAAATTGGAATGATGTACGCGGTGACAGTCACGGTGATAAGTCACTAGGGCAAGCCTTTAAAGCTTAGTGAGCTGTACAATAGAATAATTAGACACTCACAAAACAAATAATATTCATATTTTTCGACCATCGAAGCCAGCCATTCGTTTTTCAAATTCAAAAAGGAACAACACAATTAGTCAAACAGTCCTAAGACCGTTCGTGGGTTCGTGGCTAATCCACTAACAGTTCGATTCGCGACCGCGCCCTCCATTTTTCATACTAGCCCATTCATTAGCGAGGTCATCACACTGTAATTTACACCTTATACGGTGCACAATAAACACGTATTGCCTTAACAATGTGCGAATTGGAGGACACCACTTTACTAATGTCATCATGTACACTATTCGGGCACAGTCGGCTATACTCGGTGGTCTTCGGCGACTGTTTATGGGTCGCGTCAACACTAACACATTAGTCGATTGCCGTTTTTCCGTTGAATTAATTACAGTGAGTTGACATTTTTATGTTCTAATGAATGAGCTATTTAGCTTTTAGATTAATGTCTATTCAAACTTTTAGGCCCGTATTCTAGAATGACGCTCAACTCAAATTCGATTTACCTGAGGACAGATTGTATAGAACTATAGACAATCTGTCTGACAGCCTGTCAAATCTATGGAATATGTGCATCAATCTTGCCTCAGGTAAATCGAGATTCAGCTGAGTGGCATTCTAGAATATGGGCCTTGGTTTCACAATAGAGTGTGTAACTAACCTAACTCTCCTAGGATTCAACATTATTCTCTCATAGATAATATCTACAATAAGTAATACTAAAAACAATCATTCGTTCAAAACTTCCCCCGAACAGAAACCAGCTGAGTGAAATAGAGTGCGGCAAGCGTTCAACATAGGACGTAGGGACCTATTTTCCGGCTCAATCATCCACTCGAGACGTTTCCGTTGTCTGCGACCAAACGATTACTTATTGTACTCGATTGCAATTGAAACTGCGGCGAAGTCAAGTTATATGTAACGACTTTGACTTCGATTGGTTGCTTATACATTTATAGCTTCAGGAGCAGAGGGTATTATATTACTGATCTACAATGAAAAATATTCTATATGACATCTTGATTCTAAGCATTTATTTAGTGGATACTTTGCTAACATCATAGGGGACCACCAACCAACTGGTAGGTATACCTGCTTATTTACAGATGAGGTTCTGATTCTCGGGGTTATGGGGTCTAATGGCAGTAGCTCCCGTTAAAGCTGGCTGGCTATAAAAAAATCAAACATGAAATTTAATATAAACTTCCGATGCTATTGGGATCGTCTTATAAAGATCCTGGTTCTGTATGTCCATTATGAACTTACACTTGATACAAAATCACTACATAAACCAACTCGAATCACATGATTTTCTATAACTAAATTTGACACGAACCCGTTCATTCAAGTTAAATTGCATTCTGATTCTCCTTTCGTCCTAAAAAAACATACTGATATATTTGCATGCCCACAGATTTGGGGAGTTCTGGAAAATAAAAAATGCCATTGAGATTAAAATTGGTCTGATTTCCTCGGAAGCTAGCGAGAGCTCTTACTCAATATAAATACCTACCTATCATTGGAATGAATATTAGATTTCACTATCGCTACAGCGAAATACGTGGAGCCGTGCACAGATTTAATCATTTTGCTTTTTTATTGTGAGGATTTGAGAAGCAGCATATGGACGGATTAAACTTTATAGAATTTTACCATTAAAACTATTGTTTTATATTCATTTCAGACACATTTTTATAACTGCATGTTTTTATAAATTCGAATGTTCAGTATGATTACATACTCATTATAGCAAGAGCTTTTAGTCTATAGAAAATTCGAAAATTGCGTTGACAAACCTACAGTAATAATTTTAAGAACTCCATACCGAAATAAAAAACCTGAAAGTAGAATAAAATTACAGGTAAGTATACGATATAATAAATAGTTGAAAATATTTTTGAGAAATTTTATTTCGTTCAGTTTGGTAGTTTAGTTTACAATCCTTGTTGAATTGTCATTAAAAAATATTCATCTTAATCGTGTCTTAACTGACAAAAATGACAAAAAATGAAATGCCAACACGTCTCCACAGCTTGCCGATATTCGTTTCGGTTGTTTAGGGGCGTCGAGTCTCCCCTATTGATTACCCAAAAAGCGGAAAATAAAATTGTGTACCTCAGGCCTGCCGTAACACAATACTGCGGCCGATGGGGCCCTAGAATTTATCACAAAAACATACTAAGCCGGCCCCTTAGATACGACCACTTAAATGAATTAAATCCCACTTTTTGTGATACAATTTCATTTTACGACATTTTTCATGTTTCATAATGAATTACAATTTTAATCCTCCGCCGGATTTCGAAGCCAAGACGACAAAAGTTGGAAAGCAATTTGTTTTAGTATAAGAACTCGATTAGTTACAGAAATGAACATCTGTTTAATAAGCTTTGTTCTCTAACTAAAACGGTTTTATAATGTGATGCCAGTTTATTCTTAAGTTCTAATTTATGTCAAGCACCCTTCATCATGTTGGCATGAGTGTGAACGTTATGGTTTATTTGCAATAATGTTGGGGCTGTGGTTAAATTATTAAAACATTCAATAATAATAAAGTCAGTCCAGTCACTAAAAGACTATGTAATTTTATTCTTTAGATTTTTTTTTCTTAATATACAGCTTTCCTGATGGTAGCCGATGATTTCGCGTCAACCCTAAAGGGTTTTAACGGTTCTGGTTACCTACTTCCAAAAACATAATACTAAGCAATTAGTGTTTGAAAGACCTGATTTTCTGTAGGAGCTCATACTGAACCAGTCAAGTGGTTCTATATTCGAAGGGTAACCCTTTATTAACTTATCATAATTATAATAAACATTTTCAACTCGTTACAACACATATTGATAGTTTATAGCGGAAACCAATTGAAAGTAATTGAGTTTTGATTTTATTTGACTTTGAAGTTAATTAAAGCAACCTTTCAATCTCAATTATTATATTAATATAGGTCCATTTACTATCCGGTGATTACTTAATAACCATTATTAGTTCGTCCCTTCAATAATCGAAAATAGAGCAATTAAGTACGCAATGATTGGAAACTTTTAGTCGAATGGTCAAATTCAACTTCATTTATTTGAGGAAATGCGGTCGAAATTACGCATGTTATATATTTTTATTTTTGGTATGGATTCCATCCACCACAACAACTAACCCTCAACATTTTTTATTCCTCCTTTGATAACTTATACAATCTATATTATGTGAATATAATGGAACAAGGCAGAGTTATAGTACGCCCAGCTATATTTCAGTCCCAAGTAATATGACTGAAGCAGTTGCCTACTTGTATGTTTCCAGATTCAATAATATTTTTCAAGACCTATCAGTCACTCACAATCGCTCAAAAATCCTTATTATCTTGGAGTTGTTCCCAGTTTCACTCAAGGTTTTAACCTCAAAGCTGGGGTGTCGCTTACTGCCTCTGCTTTTCATTTGGGTTATACGGCGTTTATGGAAACAACTTCAACTTCAAAACCCAAAGAGGAAGAGAAACCTGCGCCAAAGCCTCGTCCGTTAATCAGCTTGCATTGGCTGGCTTGGCCTCGAAAGTCATGGTGGAACCCATAAAGCCATCATCGCCCACTCGCATGCAAAAATTAACAATCTCATGTTATGAAACCAGCTGAAACTCCATAAAAGCTTTATTTATCCAGACTTGCTAGAAACAAAACTAAACTAGAAAGTGCCTTACACCAAGCACCGTTGAGCAAAAAAGGACAATTTAACTTGAACATTATGATATTAAATTCGACAAGTTGCTGTGGAGAAGTCGCGCCACGCTCACTCACGGCTGCAAACTTCTCCGGCACAGCTTCCGCTCCGCAATCTTTATCGAATAAAGCAGTTTAGTAAACCACAGGCAAAGTCCTCCTGCCTCCCTTTATTATCTATTTATGAACAAATTTAAATAGACCGTCGCCCCCGAGACTAACATTCGTTTAGTTTACTGCCTTACCTGCCGTCAAAGCCTTTCAACGTCATATTTTATGTATGGAAAAAGATGTTTCATTTAATTTTGGTTGTTTGGATTTTTGCGCGTTACGTGTTTTTTCGAATAGATTTTCCAGACGACATAGATGGGGAGATATTCCTCGATACCTAAATAAAACAAAATACTCTAGTTTTATATTCCACTTTTCTATAATTCAGAAGTAAATTTAGCACGATTCGACCGAAGGTACGAATAACTCGTGATACGAAACACCGGTTTAAAACACTGAGCTCCGATACAATATTTCCGCAATAAAAGCAAATACCTCCAACCAAACTTCCCTCACTATCATTATTTTTGATAAAAATACACTCGGAAACTTATCTGTCGTCTCGAAGAAACCCGTGAAGTAATATTTTGATGTTCATAATAATAATAGGAGCTGCGACATAGGGACGAAGGGGAAGAGCGTAGATTTATTCGTATTTTATTACTTTTTTACGGGCTCCGTAGTATGTGGCGTACACCGTGTTATGTTACGACCCATCTCATATTGTACCCGATATAGCACCTTTATTAGTGTTATTAGTATTTATAAGTTAAAAATGTGAGTTTTATTTTATGGGATGAGTCCGTGACGTCCTCGGGGGTTTTCCCGTGGAGGAGTAAAAACGTGTGATTATTTGTGGTAGATTAAAGGTATACCTAAAAATCACTTTGAATTAATGCCGAAGAATAGTAAGAATTAATTTAATATACGAATCAATTGTTTTCTTTCATATCATTAAAATTACAAAGAATATCTATGCTGATTCAATCTTTTAATATTAGATACAAGAAGACACTTGAATTACATAATGTAATGGTAGTATTTCAGTATATGTGATGATAACTGCACAGTCTGCAATATTTATAAGAAGTACTTAGCCCGAGTGTACCTTTATGGAACATATTCAAGTAAAGGAATTCGCAACCCTCGCTAACCCTTCTCAATAAAACAGTTCGCTATCAGCGTTACAAACCAAAGAAGCGTAAGAAACGTCGATTTAATCCTAAACATTGTATCTGAGCGAGAAAATAAAAATAATAGCGAGTCGTGTTCGCGCCCAATGACCGAAACGAGCCGCGAGTGTTTGCATTTGATAAGACGCGATACAACCCCACAACCCACCCGCACAACCACCCACTTAAGGGTTGAACAACGATACGGTTACACACATCACTTACTACACGAAACGACTTTTGTTTATTTTTAAACATTTTATTACAATAAATATGATAACCAAAAAGTACTTTAATTAAACATCCTGTGAACTTTCCATTTCTATGGAATGAAATAATTTCGATGTTAAAACTGTAAAACAAATAAAAAGACCTTTGAATTTCAAACTGGTCCGCAAGTCACACAATCATAATAATATGTTGTGTATAAATAAAAACAAATAAAATATAGCCGACGAACCCGGGATTTCGTTCCGTCACCAAAGGGAGTTGATGTACGAACACTACAAATATTAAACCACGTTATTAATGCAGAACGCTGCGACCGGCCAAAGGACAGCGCACTCCACAAAAAGACCAAAACTGAAACACAATTTAAAAGAGAATTCTTAAAGAGCGAAGACGTTCCCGGGCAAAAAGATAATTTGGAGTGTCTGCCCGGGGCCCGCGTTTGTCTTTGCTATTGTGAACTTTTATTTCGCTCACTTTTATGAATTATATTCAGTTGTTTTTATCACCGGCAAATTCAAGTGGCTTCGAGCAAGTTCTTTTAGTCGCGACCGCACCCTTTTGTTTTAGGATGAGTAGTACGCGTCGTTCGAATCATGATTACCTCAGCTACATTTATTTGAATAATTACGTTACAACATTATATTTTTGGTTGTAAAGTAAGCTCGTGTATATTCGTATTGCACGAAAATAAAAATAAGATGCTACGGAATAAATTACTTTTTGAGTAATATGATTTTATACACGACAGTTGTAATATGTAAGTACGAGTATCTTACTCAAATATAGCTTGTTAGGTCCCCTTGTCATGTTAATACTGGGTTGTGAGCTCACGACTTACATGAGAGAATGCGAGGGTTATTAGTAAGCGCGGTAGCATTGACATGAGTAATTGGTACATGAATGGCTTGAATTCAGTAATTGATTAATTATTAGGCAACCATCTCATTTGCTTGCATTGTATTCAATGACTGAGAGCGTATAATTTGGTAACACAATACTGCTTCTATTCCAATATGTCTGGGATTAGGTAAATTGAGCTTCATGTTTTAGCAATAAAAATCGAATCTGTAGTTGTATATTTAGTAAACAATAACTACCAATATAAGATGATGGAATACGTACCTAATATACCTTTGATTGCCTGATGTTTCAACTACTTAGCAAGTCAGCCTGAGTAACCAGGATCACATTAATTGGCGTTTTTATTGTATATCATGGAATGCTAAAGTTTAAAAGTTAATATCTATAAGAGCTTTCATTAAACTTTTATACAGAAATTAATTTAAATCGAATCTGAATAACAATAAAAATGTGAAAACAGCAGAGTTCTATAAAAGTGATTCATGGCAAGATGCAACGAACAGACAATTGCAAATACCAAGTATTTGAATAAAGAACCGGACGCAATAAGAAGAGAATAAATAAGAATACTAAGCTTAAAAATTTACACGCATAGTGAACGAGCACCCGTCTGTGAGGAATTCCCGTCTGAGGCGCAAAACAAGCGAATAACGTGGACAAACAGTACAGTTGACGAAACGAATGAAAAAGAAGACTATAGTCTCAAATCCAACAAACGTAAAAGAGATTACCCACGGTCCAACTGTTCTCAACTTGTATAAACAAAAAAAGCTCAATTTGCCCGTTTTAAAACAAGACGAAATTGCCATAGGACAGGCAAAGGAGCATAAACGGTTGTAGAATATTAAAAACGCGTTTAAAAAGACAACAGAGCGTGGGTGCACCCTGTTTGAACATTCTATTGCGAAAAGTGTCGCAGCTTCGAGAAATTCCTCTTCGAATGTCTTTGATTTTAATTCAATCACTGATTAAAACATTTTTACGAGATATTAAAAAGGTATTTGGTGTTTTGCATTAAAAAATATTCAAAACATTTTATTGACTTTAATCAATCCATTAATTTTCATTATTTGAATACTATTTGCGATATATTTAAAATTTCTTTAGCTTTACATTCCGAGTTATTGTATCAATAAGGTATTTATGGTTATTATACGGAAAAAAATTGGATAGCCAATTTAAAATCTACATCACAATAACGCAATTCCAATACCCAGAAATCTCATTTTGCCCTATAAGGAAGACTTTTATATCAGACAGTATTATTGAGTTGCCAAATAAATCAATCAATTTAACACCAAAACGTTGTAGTTTCACACTCAGTAATTACGAGGCCCGACATCGCAAAACAGACTCATTTCCATACCCAACGTTAAGCGATCAAGTTACATCGCAATATAAAGCGGGAGCGTATTTTTGTGTTACCCCCCTCGTGATTACACACAAATTGAAATAAATTGAATTGTAAACCTAACCGCCGAGCCCGAATCTACGAAACAAGAACGGCCTAGCAGCGCAAGGGTTATTCGTTAAGGGCTGTCAACAAATTTATCGTCTAAGAAAGAACGGTGCGGTGGTGTTAAGAAAAGTAGTAAATGAGTTCCATTGTCAGTTTAATTAAAAACGTTATTACTATGGCACTTTGCACTTTATAATAATTAGAACGCTGGCCTACCTTATTGCAGATGCTGCAAAAAGTATAAATTGTATAAAATGTGATGTATCTTATGCTATCATTATTATTATTCTTGGTTCAGGTGATATTCTTTTTAGTAAATGAGTTCACAATGAATATTATGCATTATTTTTTATAGACATCATATACTTTACTAATACAGATTGGACTATAAACGAAGCAAATGTAGCAAAGAGCTAGCAGCAGTCGTTGGCAACCCTGACACGTTTAACCCAGCATAATGGCTGCGATGATTTCTTGGCTCAAAACGGTTGTTTCATAACAGCCTGTGACTACCCTCGTCACTCACTGTTAACTTTGTTTTCACTTATAAGCTTAGCAATTTTATCACTTACATCCATCAAATAAGCAATCTCAGTTTTCAGAGTTCTTTTGCTTCTTGAAGTTTCGCGACTTCAGTTCTTAAAGTCCAGTGCTTCATCCTAAAACCTCTGGGCACAGTCCACAAACATGATAAATGAGTTTCAAAATTTTAGATTATTTTACGTATCTATCCTTACTATCAAATCACTTGGGGAGTTCAGGCAAATATCTGGCAAATATCTGGCAAATATCTGGCAAATATCTGGCAAATTTATAATTTCAAGAAGTTTGTTCAACTAAATCACAGGATAGGCATCAAGTCTGTAAAGTAGTGCAAATGACCAGCTCAGGTAGCGAGCGATTGCTTAACATCAGAGTAAATTAGTGGTACAGTACGAGCGGCGGCGTCGGACCGCGATTCTATTGCATTACTGCGGGGAGCCAGCCTTTATTGCTCAATTTGACTTTATTTAACGCAATTCGCAAGCGGCAGGGGCGTGGAGGAGCGGGTGTCGCCTCACCCCACGTCTCGACTGACGGCGAACAGATGAGGTCCCACTCCAATCCACTTAGCACGCGGCAAGCCAGTAGGTGATCGCAATCTGCAGACTAAGACGCCCGAACACTCTCCACTATATTTCTTTGCGGCATCATGAACGCCAACGTTTTCAATCGACTGTTACGAAATGAGCATACGTATTTTCTCATATGCTTTCTAGACAAGTACGTTGTGAATATATACGTGAAATGACCACAACTTCGTCAGTGCTTCGACTTAGGCGGTAACTTTGTATGCCAAACTAATGTTTCCCGACAGAAATTACTGAAACATTCATACGTCTGCGTCAGCATGAAGTCGTGTCTACATATGTGCACTTGCATGCATACATAGTGGTAAAGTTCGGTACTATCTAAATTTAATTTAGACGCCGCAACACGAGCTGCGCGTTTATTTTGGTTAATTTGTGAACAAGTTTATGCTACACAGTGATCTCTTTAACCATCATGTTTATTATCCGAAATACGGTATCGAGTCGGCCTTAATCTGAGGCTCAGAGGGAGAGGCGCAAGGGTGTCATTTTCACGCTGGCATATTGCTCGCCACCGAACCATAATTGAATAATAAAATTGTTGCGAATTTCGGTACAGAGTCCTTTGATTCGTTGCATTTGATGGGGAAGGGCCACCGCTCGTTTTTATGTTGTACGGATTTTGTGGATTCCCGTTCATAAAAATGTAGGCGCGCCGACACTCGGAAATTATTTGGGAAGTTACGCCGTTGATGTAATTTGTATCGTGTCGTTGTTTATTAGGAGCACTTTGTAACTTTCGGGGTTCATTCATTAAGTTATAGATGTAAGAGCTTATTTATTTAATGGTGCTGAGCCTTGAAAGTTGGAAGGGACGAAGCATTCGTAATACAACATTCAGATTACAGAATTGGTACGGTTGATCGGTAGCCCCGAATACATAATTCAGTGCACACAACGGCAGGTGTGGCAAGCGGAGCGAGCGCGTGTCACATGTATCCCACCTCTACCCACTCTTTAATTTCACGACGCTGAATACTAAACACAAATTTCCATTAACGGGACGCTGTTTACAGTAAAATTCTTTTTTCATCAAACGAGATTTATTCCCTCAAAAATATGTAAAGTTGGGTGTGCGAGACACCTCAGATAGCAGGGCAAGGGGGCTGAAATTAAAATAATATCTCAGTATTCAAGTCACGCGAAACATTAAGTTCACTTCGCAATAAACCGCGCCCTTAAGAGCTTCATACAGAATTAAAATTTGCCGCCTGATCTCTCCACGGTGACGTTTACTGATGGATTACCAACTCGGCTATTTTGTTTAATTCTAGTGACGAGCTTTGTGGAGGGTGTCAACTGTTCTCGCCGTCACTCAACAGTTTCATGTGAGATTATAAGAAAACAAATTAAAGATAACTGGAACATATCACCTGTAGGCGTAACAAAATTAATTACAGTCACTTTATACAATTTGAGCAAATCCAATATGGCATGTTTGATTAATTTTATGCTCGGTTTATATAAAGGTGTTCATAAATTAAACAATGAGAAGTTATTTTGCGAAGTATTGTAAACTTAAGCAATTAGTAATGAAAGAGAAACAAATAAGCGTATATTGGTGTAAGTTACACACCCACGCCTATAAATTAGGCGACGATTCGTATTTATAAATTGGTAATTGTAATTGGTACTGGTATTGTTATTTTTTAAAATAATTCAGAAGAGGGTCCCTGCCCTGTTAACCTTGTTAGTTACTTAAAAATAAATTGGGTTGCTCAAACAAAAATAAAATTGGTGTTTATCAGTACTTTGCAGTCACTTTCTACGAGTCCTTCAATTAATTTTCCCCATTTCCTTCTGGTAATATACAATACTGATAGAACTATACCAGTATTAAATATTTCAGAACCAACATTTGCTTATTTAACCCACCGTTTACACGCGTATCATGCTCTTATACCACGTTCGTAGCAAGTGCTACGGCGTAGCACTAACCGGTAACCGACACGATCATAATCTGGATAATGATCTCATAACAATATTTGAACTTCTTTAATAAACCACTAACTACTAACAATATTACGGCACACAAACTATACCGTAATGCGGATATTAAGTATGTCGTAAAGACGCGGGAAGCGGTAAAATAATGAATATAAAATGCAGTAAACGAGTTAGAGGGCGGGGAAAAGAGAAGACGTTTTTTAAAATCATTTGTAGTTAGTCTGTGGGCCCACTTAGTATGCAGCGCGGATGTCGACACGGGGAGCGCACATATTTTATATTTATTACCACTAGCGCAACGCGCGATGTATCATGAAATTGCACGGCCTCCGATATGCACGCACGTTCACGTTTTACCTAATGTTACTTAACAGGAGATAACGTGATAACGATATTGAAAGCGACCCGTCGGCGGCAGCTTACCGTCAACCGTATGCAGCACTTGTGGATCTGAATAACATGATTACGCGGGCTTAGTCTCGTTAGCTGCATAAAGCTTCTAGAAGCAAATACTGACGATTAGTAGCTATTACCCAAATATGAAATGTTCCTACGTTCTAATTAATATCTGTGAATCCTCTGGAGGAAGAATTTCTCATCCAATCACCCAGTAGGGAGAAGTTTAGTGAATGTCAAAAAATCAAGTTGTTCAAAAAATATTTAAACCCTTATTTTTTACTACTCAGGTCGCAGACAAGCACACGGCCCTCGTGATGGTAAGACGTTACCGTGGCCTATGGGCCAGTGCAACACCAGGGGAGTCACACTCGTTCTGCCGACACTGTAAGAACAGAGAGATTCGGTGACGTCAGCGCAGAAGATAAGTACCATTAATTTGATTTTGTTCTCTGTGAGGAACATATAAGATAAAAAAAAGTTTTGATGATATTTTTGAACTACAATAGTATATTTTTATCATAATATCATAGCTCCTTAATATTTTTATTGATAAAAAAAATAATTGATGTATCTGCCAACAATTTAACTATCACTTATAATGCAAAATGTCAGCGACTCGCAAATTGTCTGTTCTTAGCAACGTAAATTAAATTAATTTTCTTGATTTAGGCTTTTTTTTAAGTGTCTAATGTATTTTTTTAACTTAGCTGAACTCTTTTCTACAACTTCGGGCCTGAATCATCACGTGACGTGGCCGCACGAGCGAAGGCGACTTTCTAGCGTTTTATCTGCTCGAGAGTCGCCTTCGCTTGTACGGCCACGTCTTGCGGCAACCGCCAGGCTACGTGGGTAGCAAATGCCTGGCAATGGTGCCTCCGCCGGGTCCAGTTAGAAGAGATAGGCCCAAGAAGTCCTGGCTTGACGTCGTGGAGGACGGGCGTGCGCATGGTCTCACTACCATGGACGCCCAAGAACGTGTGAAGTGGAGGAGGAAGAGCCGGCAGGCGGACCCAGATGCGAATTGCAAAGTGTCCGACAAATTTAATGTTTGCCGGGATGAACGTAGCCAAATACACGACAAAGTTGTTATGTTAATCACAGTGAACGCTGCCAAATATCTAGATATTAAATTATGACGCGCGCACATAGGAAAACGAATTAATTTGTAGTACTAAATGTACAATTCATTTAGTATTTGTAGTATTATGTATTTTATTCGCAAGTGTGTTGTAAAACATCGTATGCCACGCGTGAGTATGATGATTACCGTCCTCGGCTCTCACTCAATCACCAACTTTACTAACTTGTACCATAATGTACTATTGCTTAATATATTACACTTCAAACATCTGCCAAATTAAGGATTAAAAACCTGCATAATATTCAAGCAAATAAACAATTTATTATTATTATTAATAATAATAATCATTTATTTTTCAGACAATAAAATCCATAATTTGTTAGTATTGTTAGTTACAATTTTTCTTATGATAACGTTAACTGTGTTAGTAGGTAATTTGATTTGTCATTATTACAAAATATGTACCAACTTCAACAGATACTACTTATAGTAAGAGAGCTTGGATCATTAACTCCGTTGCCATCAGCGTACTGAATGAGATGTACATCATTAGACGCGCCTTTAATTGGAGAACACGAAATGGCTATGCTGCAAAGTCAAAAACCTGGTGGTGATACCAAAAATCAATTTTGAAAATGCTAAAAAAATCGGTACCTAATATTGAAAGATTACCAATTTTCGTTTGTTCCTGGCAATAGAGGAGATTTAGGACTATATGATAGTGCAGTGCTGCAAGCCTCCATAACTGGCCTTGTCAGAGGCAGCACCTTGCAAAGTGCCGCCTGAAAACAGGTATCTGGTACGATCGAATTACCAAATAAAACCGGGCTCATCTGAAAGATCATCAAATTCTGAGTATGCAAAACTGGTGCTGCAAATCTTAAACACTGGTGAAGGTGGTTGCAGCAGCGATTGAAGATCGCGAGTTGCGCGTCTCGGTTTGGTATTTTCACATTTATACGATCGAGTTACCAAAAAAAAAACAGGGCTCACCTGAAAGATCATCAAATTCTGTGTAGGAAAAACCGGTGCTGTAAATCTTAAACACTGGCGAAGGTAGTTGCAGCAGCGATTGAAGATCACGAGTTGCACAACTCGGTTTTGTAATTTTCACATTAGTACGATCGAGTTACCAAAAAAAACAGGGCTCATCTGAAAGATCATCAAATTCTGTGTAGGAAAAAACGGTTCTGCAAATCTTAAACACTGGCGAAGGTGGATGCAGCAGCGATTGAAGATCGCGAGTTGCGCGACTCGGTTTGGTATTTTCACATTAGTACGATCGAGGTACCAAAAAAAACAGGGCTCATCTGAAAGATCATCAAATTCTGCGTAAGAAAAACCGGTGCTACAAATCTTAAACACTGGTTTTTTGGAAATTCGATCGTACTAATATGAAAATCAAACCAAGTCGCGCGACGCGCGATCTTCAAACGCTGCTGCAACTACCTTCACCAGTGTTTAAGATTTGCAGCACCGGTTTTTCATACTCAGAATTTGATGATCTTTCAGATGAGCCCGCTCTTATTTGGTAATTCGATCGTACTAATATGGAAATACCTACCAAATCGAGTCGCGCAATGCGATATCTTCAAACGCTGCTGCAACCACCTTCACCAGTGTTTAAGATTTGCAGCACTGGTTTTTCTTACGCAGAATTTGATGATCTTTCAGATGAGCCCTGTTTTTTTTTTGGTACCTCGATCGTACTAATGTGAAAATACCAAACCGAGTCGCGCAACTCGCGATCTTCAATCGCTGCTGCAACCACCTTCGCCAGTGTTTAAGATTTGCAGCACCGGTTTTTCCTACACAGAATTTGATGATCTTTCAGATGAGCCCTGTTTTTTTTGGTAACTCGATCGTACTAATGTGAAAATTACAAAACCGAGTTGCGCAACTCGTGATCTTCAATCGCTGCTGCAACTACCTTCGCCAGTGTTTAAGATTTGCAGCACCGGTTTTTCCTACACAGAATTTGATGATCTTTCAGATGAGCCCTGTTTTTTTTTGGTAACTCGATCGTATAAATGTGAAAATACCAAACCGAGACGCGCAACTCGCGATCTTCAATCGCTGCTGCAACCACCTTCACCAGTGTTTAAGATTTGCAGCACTAGTTTTTCATACTCAGAATTTGATGATCTTTCAGATGAGCCCGGTTTTATTTGGTAATTCGATCGTACCAGATACCTGTTTTCAGGGGGCACTTTGCAAGGTGCTGCCTCTGACAAGGCCAGTTATGGAGGCTTGCAGCACTGCACTATCATATAGTCCTAAATCTCCTCTATTGCCAGGAACAAACGAAAATTGGTAATCTTTCAATATTAGGTACCGATTTTTTTAGCATTTTCAAAATTGATTTTTGGTATCACCACCAGGTTTTTGACTTTGCAGCATAGCCATTTCGTGATCTCCAATTAAAGGCGCGTCTAATGATGTACATCTCATTCAGTACGCTGATGGCACCGGAGTTAATGATCCAAGCTCTCTTACTATTAGTGGTTACTATCTATCGATACAAACCCATCCGTACCTAGTACGAATGCCTTACTCAATAGTCAATGTGTCCTACAAATTTACTTAGCAATATTAGATTTCTCAATAAATAATAATATAATCCCCATAATTATCTGTAAATATAATAACGAAGAAACGCATGGTCACGAAGTGGCATCTTAATGAATGGCTGATAGAATCAATCATCCAATAATGAGATAATCAAACAATGACCCTCGATAATATCTCGATACGGCGGCGTCGGTGTTGGCACAAGAAATTTGTCGAAGCAATATCGCGGGAATCCCTCCGAGGGCATCGCCAATTTTAGGGGAAATCGACGGAGATAATTATGTTTGAAGTTAGTTATTGAGTAGAGTCAACATGCGAGGAGATTAGCCGGCCCGTCCGCTCGGCGGATAGTACGATCTCGCACACACACATGTGCGAACATATTCGGGATTTCACATCACTTCTTAATTATCTACATGCCATTTTTATTAGTAAATATTTTCTTGGCTTAATTTAGGATAGATTATTGTGAATTTTTGTAAACATAGAATGCGTTGTAATTAACAAGATAATATTTTAACATAGTACAGCCGCGCATTATAAAATAATTCTAGTTTTTATGAAAATAGATTTTTTTCTTTCATCACTTAGTATGTGTTGAAAATATGAAACCCACATGTTTAATATTTTCAACACATACTAAGTTAGTGAGGTGAGAGCTTAAAACGAAATATCATTAGGTGTAGATTGGTAATCACTTTTGGCATAAGAACTTCTCATTACATACATAAAACTTCATAGTTCATTTATTAGTAACTGAAACGTATGAAATACAAAATTGGCTTAAACATCGCCTTTAATACACTTGAAAGTGTCTAAAACACATGCGGGTTTGCTTACATATAAATAATTCTCACGCGATATTACTAAAAGCGTGTAAGCCGATAGACGTCTGAGGCCTTACGAATGGCTTTAATTTTGTTGATAGGTAATTTGTACGCCGCTCCCTCGGGTGTATTTCTTGGCGAATCAACACTAGTGTAATTAACGAATTCATTTAAAGTTATCGTAGGGATTATTTCGGCGTAACCCTCTACCGGAGAGCTCTTTGATGTATGCGCTCGACTCACTCGGTAGAGACTCAGCTCGGTACGACACGGCGCGGTACGGGTTGACGCTGCGCGCTCGGTCACACGACTTGTGTTTTCAGCTTCAAGTCACACGTCACCGCATAATTCAAATCAAGTTAGTTTGATTAATGATGGAGGCAAATTGTTTTTGAGTTGATACCGCTAAAAATTAGACATGTAGGTACGGTATGAATGAATTGTGTGGTCGTGAATACGGTTTACCTAATTTTAAACATTGTTTTTCTTTGTTTCAGTTTGTCAACACTGCAAGCTTCAGGACTATAAGACGAAGACAAAGGTTAGTTGAAAATAGATGAAAGATAAATGATTATTGAACGTTTAAAATTACTTTAAAGACTACTAAAGATGAAACCTCTCTTGTAAAGACGACTATTCAATCATAACTCATCTATTTGGGAACATCAAGTGCTAGTATCGTTCAACTAAACGCCGGCGTTGTGTCGCTTCATTAGCATTTTAATTACCTGTCGGGGCAGGCATCGCGCTGCCACCTGCGCGACCCTTTTGCAGCGTGCACTCGTTTTTGTTTTACTATTCAATATGCATACTTTTCTGCCAAGTTGGTTACGGTGATTAAAGAGTTGTCGTGTCGTCTTCATGTTTTTAAATTAAGTCACAGGAAACTTTTGCAACGATTTTGATGTTGGCGTTTTGTAGTTATAATAAAAATAATAATAAACGGCTGATTTCAGTACTTGGTACCTTTTTTTAACGATTGTTTACAAAGAGAAGTTTACATGACTAGTAATAAATTAGAAAATTGCCGTGACCCGCGTACTTGTAAAATCGAAGACAAGTAGTAGGTAAGTTTTATAAGAATTTTTACTTTTTGATTAATATCACCTATGAGGATGATATCGAATAAAACCATATTTGGTCATATGAATATCTGTCATACAATCCTGATCTGAATATTCCAAACACAATCTCTCATAAACATCTTCGAGAGGTACAAAAAAACAAGCCGTGTTCGATAAAGCTGATTTATTAAAGTAGCTGTTCTAATAGTTCTTTCGAAGCTCCTTTGTTCTGCGTCAGGATTGGCAGTTCGATTATCCTTGGCTCTTGCAAAAAGGCATATAAAAATTAGTCTATAATGTCCCAGACTGCTTAAGCGCACCGCGGGGAGCGAGCTACGTTAAATTAAAATGTCTGAAATATGAGATGGTTGCTTAGTTGAGAATGAACCAAGGCGACTCTTTGAAACTTGAGCTGAACTCAAATTGTACATTAATTTTCGACGTAGGTGTGTTTCTTATTTAGTGGGCCAGGGAGATAAAGAAATTTGCTTCCAAATCTTACTGATTTTGTAAACTTCTAAGAACTCTGTAGACTTATATGATGTCTGTAGACTAAAAAAATTTACAATAATGAAACTTCAGAACATCTTTGTTTTGTTTTAGAATGTTGAACGTAAATTAGTCGAAGATAATTCTATACCAGCGTAAAATCGCTTCCTGTTATTTCTTGTCAAAAATTTGCAGAAGCCCTCGAAAATCTATTATACAAAACATTTAAAGTACACAGCAACAACATAAACATGGAATTGTCCCTGACGCGGTTCGCATTTACGTTTGCTTTATTATTTTTAAGTCGCTTCGAGTCTTCCCTCGTTGGAACTTTCACCTTTTTCCCCTCAAATACGAACTGAAAGTTAATTTCTTTTGGTGTATTTTAAAATTAATTTTGCTTTGTGGCGACCGCTCGCCTCAGGACGAATTATAAGCAGCGAAATGGTGAAAGCTTTCAGTATAAAAATGGTTTCATGGTCTTAATGCTTTGAACAATTGCGTGATCAGAACTGTATGGAGCGAAAAATATTTGATATACCAGAGACTTTATCTCTTAATGGTTTTATTTATGTATCCGATCTTATACTGGTAATAGGCTTGCCTCTACATATAGGTAGATGATACGAACAACTCTCACGCTTTGCCCGTTTTAGATATCTCTTTGGCAGAACAGTATCAATGGAATTATAGCCTGTATTAGCATTAATTAATGTGTGTATCTGTGTTAAAACAGTCATAAATTTTTTAATTATCTTACATAATTATATTCACTATTGCAATGGATTTTAGCTCAGCTATCAAGTGTAGGTATCTGTTACTCAGGTTACAGTACTTGCAATTGCTATCTGATTCGAGCAACCTTTAAGAGATGTTACATAATACTTAGGTCAGACAAGATGACAAGGTCGGATACCAACACCCTAAATACAACTCTATCACAGGTGCGTGTGACAGTATCTTTAGACTTGAATGTTGATTAAATGGGATCTTTGTTACCAATTGTAGCACTGATTGGACCAGATCTAAAGACGCGATGTCGGGGCCTGACTTGTAAAATCATTGGTAGGAAGCACACGGTATTATATCTAAAAATGCCAAAAATATATTTTAGTTGCAGTTAAAAATAAAAATTTGCAGCGTTATAAATACAAGAGTACAAAAGGTCGGAGTTTATAGGCAATGGAAGCATGCTGTTACTTGTCATAATATTTTAGTTGGACAATAAAAGCGGATAAATGAACGACACTGTAATCGGCACACGCCGCGACTGCTGTAAAATACTACGGGATTTCAACTCTTTTCACACACCTCTATACAATATTATTCTTTATGTCCGAATGTTAAAGTTCAAAATGGTTTGTCCTTATGTTGCAGAATTTGTACAGGGTTGTTAAGAGTAATTAAAAATAGTTTTCATTTTATTTTACGTTCCATTTCTTAATAGTTTATGGAATGTTTTGTTTTATTCCCTTTTTAAGTTTATAGAATGTTTTATCACTTCAATATAATAAGTGATTTTAGTTTAATAATTTTACAAGCTAGTTATGGTAAAAAAAACCTAAAAGTTGAGTCCCGTCTTCTAAGTTTTTGTAAAATTTAATGTGTCACAAAAGTGACATTTTCAACACAACATCGCTGAGAGTAGGTACAAATCGACAATCAAACCGATTACAACCACTTTTGGCGGATCTTGAATACCGTTTACACTATCAACATAATAATCAGCTCCGTTTAAAATTAGCGAATACTATTCCCCATATGGAAGCATTTAACTGACTGATAATTCAGAGCATCACACCGGCCAGACGTGTACTCGCATTTGTTGTTTGCTTAAAAAAACAAACACTAGGTACTTGTCCCTTGGATGAGACATTACAGACCTCTAATATTTTTGTTATTTCTCGGCGATTTAACTACTCGTAGCAAGTGTGAATTCACTTATTCTACTTAACACTTACCTATATATATTAAAGCATCCTAAGTACAAAAAAGTTAAGAAAACATTTACTAATATGTGGCACACGCTGGTGCAAAAGAATAGTAACAAAAGACCAGACATAAATAAAATCTACGACATTTATGTGTGGTGCATCCAACAGGTGCAAAAGCAGACGGATCCGACGGACTATCTGAAAGTTTTTCATATTTATGAGACGCTTTGTATCTCTCTGTGTAACTTTATGCTCACTGTAGCGTCTTCCGTAGCATTTTCAAGGTATAGTATAAAGTTTCAACTGAAAACAATTGTTGTTATAAGAAAAGATAGCCTATTTAGAAAAAAATTGTTATTATTGAGTCAATTTGAATTCTTGACTTGACTTGTGGAAGTCGTAGATATTGCGCGTATGATGCCTAACCTTCAATCGTTTCTAAGAAAAAAATCTTTGATAAAGCAGAAGATACAGGAGTTCGTCTGTAACCGTTAAGAAAGCTTTCGTTGCGTGACTTGTAAAGACGAAATCCTTTTCAGCACAAGAAAAAAACAGAAGAGTATGATAGATTTGATCTTCTGCTTTAAGATAATGGAGGTATAGTTATGTACTTCCATTATCTCAAGATACAAGAACAGTAGAAGTTCCAATCTCAGCGTGAATGGAACTTCTACTGTTCATCCCTAGTCTTGTTCTTTATCCTTCGAATAATATTTTGATTCCCACTGAGGACACATGGCGCAAAACCTTGCGATACTGAATACTTACAATTTGGGAGAGAGATTTGATTCTCATACAAAGAAAGAAACCATAGTAGCTAGTACCCTTATTTATGTTAATAATGTACTTAGTATGTCTTCTTAAATTACCTTAATCGTCTGTGCAGGTTACATAGAGACAGAGGGCGAGCAACTACGGCGGTACAAAGGCGCGTGCAACTTCAAAGCGAGCCGCTCGGATCAAAGAGGCCGCCCTCAGATAACTGAGGCCGGATAAAACCTTCGCTATCGGGTGAGCGCGTTTGATATCTGATTGTCGGTTAAAGATCGCACCACCCAACAAATAGTGAGCAAAAGGTGTTACAGATGTTTCTCTTTCACTGTTTATAAAAGTACCTATCCACAAGTCCTTTGTGACAAATTCTTGTAAAGCGATCAAAAGAGCTTCAAGCTTCCTCGAAACGAGAGAAATTCTTTTCAGCTTTTCTATTCATACGCAACTGCTTGAAAATCAGTAACACGTCGCTGAAAAGTTTGAAATATACCGTCAGAAATGGAGAGTTCAAACCATTTTATCTTAAGCTTGCCTCATTTATAAAGTATCGTTGAATATCATAATTAAATAATTAACAAGAGAAAATATCTTCTTGCAGGAGCTTATGCGAAAAACCCACTGATTCGATAAATCGCTGAAATGGTCAAACAAGAGTAAATCTGTTTGAAACGTGGCGATGTGCCGCTTAATCTCGACAATCAGCTGTGTGTCTGTTTCGTTCGGCACTAAATCCACCGGTGCAATGTCCAGTGTCCACCAGTATCCGGTGCTCGGATTACCCGGTTTACGGGATATGCCTGCGAGAGCGTTCGTGCCGACGCAACCCCTGCAGCGATTAGTCCTACTGCCCTTCTTGTTGGAAAATTCGACCCGGCCATACCCGGACGAAGCTCAGATGAGTACAAATAAATATTGATTGTGTCATTGTGTTTCAATGTTTTAAATGTTTTTATTTCATTTTCATAAAAATGTTAAGGTATCTAGTAATTATTAGCGTAAGAAATTTGTAGTGAAATTATTTTTGTTTTGTTAAAATGTTTAATTAATAGTTACGATTGCAAACATAAAGTTTATCTAAATATATCGCAGCTTTTATTATTAGTTCTAAAATACATTTAAGAGTTTACACTTTTTCGTATCTAATAGTGGGTAAAGAGTAGGTTACTGAAAAATTCCATAAAACTGCTGGACCCGGGTATCGAACACGGAACCGTCAGTAGCTTAGTGGTTAAGGAGTCAGCCTTACGATCGAGAGGTCCCGGGTTTGAATCCTGGCCATTAGGCTACCGACGTGAACCCACTACAAGCAGCTTAGCTTAGCTGGAGGGGTTAGAGGGAATATTAGTAATTTTTGTTGCTAATATATATTTTTTTTAATTCATGCAGAATGCCGTAGCATTGTATTCGCCAAGGTGAATATTTTTTTCCCGTTATATATAAACTTTGTTTCCATTCCATTGATTACTTAGTCTTGTATAAAATCACCTATTTATTTTATGAACGTGTGAAGATGTGGATGACTCGCCGCTGAAGAAAGAATATGAACCGTTCCTATTCTAAACTTGGAGGTCACGTGTATTCTTGGGGAATTAACACAAATTATGAGATGTTATTGCTTGAGAATACACGTAGCTACTGAGGAAAGATTCTTCGGAACGGTTCGAAGATTTTTTAGAAGATTTGAACACAGCAAGTGAACTTTAGTGTGCGTTTCTGTACCATTTAAAGGTAATATATTATGTGTGTATGCATATATATATACCTGCATATATAATAAGTATACATTCACACATAATATATTGTACTGTACTCGCATGGTAAAGACAGCTGCTTTATACACATACTGTAATGATAGGTCACTTCTACACTTCTATATAGAATATTCTATAGGATTGAAATGTATCTTAACTATTATGGTGTTTACTACACAGATATATATACTTTTGAAGGTTGACTGTGTGATTCATACCTACGAATGCTTACCTACAGAGTTCCTCTGCTTCATGTTTTACTAACACACACAAATTTGCTTCTAGATGACTGGTGTCGGAGGTCAGCGGTTCGACGACACACTTCCAGGTCATGATCCCTGCACTGCCTATGAATATCCCAAGTACCTACTCGCCATCATCTCAGGTAACTATCATCTGTAAACTGAGCTTAATCGAACTATCAATCACACATTGGGGTTTGCAGTCATAATCAGATAAATCCACAAGCTGGACACGTGCTGTATCTACCTTTTACAGTCGAGTAGAGCCGGAGATAGGATCAAAAGTTACTATCACCAACACGTGGACGTAGCCGTGAGCATCAGCTAATTATTAATAAAAATATATTTTGTTCGTAGGTAGCGGAACACTTGTTCAAGCAAAGCTGCATGGATGGCGTGGACGTCAGCCTTCTTCATACTTCACTCATTAGCTTTTATTTGTATTTGTGTATTACGTTAATTTAACATTTATTGTCTTGTAGAAATCAGAATATATTTTGTATAAATGTAGATACAATGGAAAACTTATTTTATTAATTATATTTTTAACTTTGAAACAGTTATTATTTATTTAAATTAATTATTAGTGACTTTAAAATATCCTCATTATAATTGATACGAATTACAAATTAAGAACAGACAATAAAATACTATTATATTAGATATCCTTGTTTTATTTCTAGATCTATCTATCTTGTGAATTTGTTACTTTTTACTCAGGTATCTATTAATTATTACAATATTTCTGTTTACCTTAACAGGCTGCAACTCATAGTTGCTATAGATCAATATAGCGATCAAGTATACTTACCTACATCATATATGTAGGTATGTACTTAGTATAGCAGTACAAGGATTAAATAATATCCATTATGAGAAAAAAGGAGCAGTACCATTAATTAGAGAAAGCTGTAAAATTTTCATGGAACAGCATGTTCCTGCAAAGAGTTCTGGAGATTCTACTTACCATAAGAAACAAAATGTCTGAGTATGTGTCTTACTCGTGCTAAAGGGGAATATTAACTAGCCCCTCCAGCTAAGTTAAATTGCTTATGGCCAGCACTGCAATTCACTAAGCGAGCACAACGATGCGAGTCGCAACGTTGTGCTTGATAGAAATTGTCATTGGTCGGATTGGGTCACGTCGCTGGAGATCGACGAATGACAATCTCTTTCGAACACAACGTTGCGACTCGCATCGTTGTGCTTGCTTAGTGAATTGCACAGCAGAAATCGAACCCAGGACCTATTGATCGAAAGGCCGACTCCTTGACTTGCAGTTATCTGCAAGATATATCCAAGAGTGGACGAAAAACCATTCAGAAATATTCTTTGAAAAGTAATAAGCTACTCAGCTACGTATACTTCTACATAACAATAAAGATGATTCCGAAGCCGACCACATACGACAACTGCAGACGCATGCGGCAGATACAGCGTACCCATTACTTGTTAAACTCCGGTAGGTACGGATAAAGGAGAACATTGAGAAGCCGCAATGAATTACATGCATCTGCTTCGTGCATCGGCAGTTGTCGTATGCGGTCGACTACGGAATCATACATTAAAGCTGAGATACAAGTTGGTAGGTATAAAATAATATAAATTCTTTAAGTACCAATTACCTATGCCGTCGAACGCATAATGTCATAGTGGAGAAGCTGATGATATCCTCGGACACCGAAGCTTGTGGTGCTGCAGCAGCGCTAGGAGGACACCACAGCATGTCGGATATAGCGATATAATCTACAGTGCTCTTATCACTGTTCTTGTAAGTATACGTAGGAAAGATCAAACTCCAAAAATGATAACCGAAATTTGCTCGACTGTCAATAAAAGTCCTCTTGAAGGGTTCGATGTGGATGTGAACACCTACAGTGAAACTGCAGCCTGAAAGTGGTCTTTGACGACGCCTATGAAGCACAGGTCTCTGGATTCTGTTAGCCTAGCGTTGTAGGTAGGTAGGTTTTAAAACAGTTGCGTACCTACCCTAAACAAGTTGGGTACTGTAGGATTACCATCGTTATCTCATAAAGAGTCGGTGGACCACCATCTAACAACTACTAGTAAGTAACCATCTAAAAAACCTGACAGATACGAGGCCCAACCTTGTATCTATCTCATGGCTGAAAGTGCTCGACTGCTACGTCGGAAGTCGCGAGTTCGATTCCTGCTCAGTGTAAATATTTGTATGCACGAATATGTCTATTTGCATTGATCTGTTCGGTTCTAGTATAGTATGTAGGTATGTATATATTTACCTAGTAAAATGTATCTGAGTATGTTTAACCGCATTCTAGAACCCATAACACAAGCTGGTTAAGCCATTACTGACAACTGGGTCTAGATAGCGTTATGTAAAATGGGCATAAATACTATGAAAATCTTGGTTAAGGTGACATTGCACTACTTGTGAGAAGAACTGCATTAGTTTTATTTTCAAGAATAGTGGAAATGGGGTAGGTACTTTGTAAATTAAGGTGCTTAATAAGAAAATGGTAGTTTTGAACAAAATATTTAATTGCTACAAAATAAATCACTGAATAGAGTCAAACTCCGGCGCCCACCTCTAAGCATAATCAAAGTAACACGTTATTTCGATAACACAATACAATTCTAATACTTATATTAGAATATGATAAATATTTACAGATTTGCTTTTAGGTAATAGCAGAATACTTCTTACACTACAATCACCTTGTAACATTGTCATAAATAAAAAAAAAAGAACGTTATGACCGGTATTTTGATCAATACTTAATAAAATTCATCAATTACAACGTTATTGTGACTTAAGTTGATCTTATTCGAAGGTAAATTTATCTATTAAGTTACTGAGATAGCATTATCTACTAGTATGTTAATATCATAGAATTAATAATAAGAGGATAGAAATGACCTGGTGTTGCCACTTTCTTGCTATTAACACAGGATTCATACAGAACTCAATCTCCATATAATGAACGGCAAAGCGAAGCATACGTGGACACCGCATATGCGACGCTCACAGATGCGAGGTCATATGCGGGTCCACCACGCGCTAATGGCTATTTTAGACTAAAAAAGTAAATTATCGTTCTTTTTTGACAAAGTACGTAAAATAATGTAAATGGATAGTTCGTAATAACGTAATATGAAACCTAATACGTACAGATATGCGTATGAACTTGAGCTCTGTTTGAATTTCTCAACGGTGCTGTTTGCCAGGATTGAACTTTTACAAGTAATATCTATATTGAAATATTTAATAATTACGAAATTCAAAATTTCACTGAATTACTGAATTCAGTGGAATTTATAAAATTATTGATAGTGCGCTGGCACGCAATGGCGAGCGTGTGTATTTAACAACAAAGAGGCGCGTCGTGTTCTTGTCTTATCATATTTCTACACTCTTATTATTTGTTCTGCGGTTAATATAGTTATTTTAGGGCAACATCTTCACTTGTTCACAAAAGCGGTAATGATCAATCTGAACTAAACACATAGATAGAATTAATGTGAGTCGACATTAGAATAAGTTAATATATTAATCTAACTCGTCAGGCTCAGGAGAAGCTCTAGGATCTAGTCTTTCGACAGTCACCTCCACCTTACTAGAGACTAGGGAAGTCGTTTCATTATTTAACTCCTCCCCCTCTTTTCGTCTGCGGTCTAAAGTTGAAGTTTCATGTTTAACTCCTGTCTCATTGACGAAATTACTATTAGCCCCACTTGGCAGGATTATTTCGCCAGATCCGTCGGTGGCGGAGTTACCACTCGTTTCAACTTTTGTCAGGCTGTTAACAGCATTTCTTCTCGCAATTTCTTCTATCTTGATATTAGCATCATTATTAGGAGTTATAGAAGTATCTTTGTCAGAATTTCTGACTCCATCTAGATTTGCCGTTAGGGCACTCTCTTGTGTATCTCCACCAGAGTTTGCCTCCAATGCATTAGTTTCAGGAGATCTAGCAGACACTACGTCACCTGTATGAGTAGTATTTGTCTGTGCAGTTGATACCGAGGGTGAGGTTTGAGTGGTGGATTGAGCAGTGTTTTGAACAGTCTGTGTAGTAGACTGAGTTGTAGGAGGAGTTGCTTGTGTACCTGTGCCTGGTGCATCGTGGTATGCTGCACCACTGGCCAAGGCAGCAATTCCTGCCAGTCCCATCATACCTCCCATACCACGATGTGAACGTAGGAGCAGTTGCTGAAGTTGGGCTTGTTGTATTATTACTGGAAGCTCGTAGTGATGGAAGAAATACAACATTGAGTGCTGTAACAAAAACATTGTAATTAATTTCTAAGAGATTACAAAATGATTAGGTACTATTTATGTACTACGACAGTTTGGATGAATGGAGGGAAAATTAATAATCAATCACGGTGAAACGGATAATCGGATCTGGATGAAATTAGACACGGACATACTTTGGAAGTGGGTACATATGGCATACGATTTTTGTCAGTTCTTTTATTTCGCGGTAAGGGGTTCAGTATTCTACGAAAGCGGAGCCGCAAGCAACAGCAATTATTTTAATAAAATGATTGTTTGAATGATTTACGATCAGGACATTAATGGAAAAAATCTAGTAGTGCGTTAATAAACGACGAAAATATAGATGAGATATGTTGGTGCCAAAACCTTAATCTACTGTGTCAATACAACCCTTGTCAGTATGTATATGCATGTATATTGTATTGATATTTTAGGGTGCTGGGCCAAAAGGAGAGGATTGAGGGTACCAGTCTGCCTATTAATTAGCATTTACACTCATTTGAGGCTTTTCTAATAATATAAATCAAATCAATAAACAAGTGCTCATTAAGAAATTAACAAATTAGAATTCCGAATATTCATAAGCGGATTAATTCGTCGCTAGCGCCACTCCATTCGTTAGCGCTATACGCAGATTCCTTGCATTCGTAGGCAGAAGCAAAAGTTGGTACTTGATCCTTATCATTTTGAATAATCCCCCTAAAACTCAACCCTTTCTTTAATATCAATGGTTCTGCAAAGTAGTTGGGTTCGATGTGGTGCCGGATATAGTGTGACCGCTGACGCGAAACAAATACCTATATGGCGTCAGTGCAAGTTACGAGACACGTCCGTCGAACTGATCAAAACTGCTCTAGACAAATAAATGAGTGACTCGTAACGGTGTCTTCGCTTCTCCCATCTTTATTTATTTATTTCTGGGTCAAAGTTCTCACCCCTCGCGACGTCCAACATAAGTTTTAATTAAGAAACTTGTGACTGCTTCTAACTCAACTTTTATTTCAAATTATATTTTCTGATCCCCTCATTTTGATTTTTTCCAAGTGCCAGTGTAACGGGTTGCCAGCGACGACAAGTTGCGACACCTTCATGATTTATTACTCGCGGCGCGATGTACAGATAATTGAAAGAATTTGATATCATTTTTTAGATTCATCCGAATAACCTGTTGAAATATTACTGCTATGTATTAAACGTTGTTTTTATCATGTTTATTATTTCTGGTAAACTTGAAACTTTCATAAAAATAATAAATGTTTTCATAAGGGGAAGGTTTCTGTCACAGTGTTATACAGAAACATTCAAGTACACCAGGTGAAAGGTCAGTAGAACGACATCGATGCGTACATTATAGGTACAGGCTTAATTAACGCGACCCGTTCCCACCCCAATCTGCTCGCAGATCATCGCCATGGCAAATATAAAAAAGGATCAAACGTTTAAAAGGTATTTAATGGACTGAGATGACGCCCTTTTATACGTCCATTAAAATCGGCCGCTTTGAGATTTACCACCCGCCCTGTTAGATAGATACGTGAATAAAAAACGAGCCCATTTTTATCAATTTTCGGATCGTTTGTAACAGATTACGTAGGCACCGTATAGGCCTACCAAAAGTTTTCTACAGGCTTAGCTGTGTTGAAAATTATCTAACATCGATGTTTATTTAACTTTGCAAGGAAAATCCAAAATAAAAAAGCTTACTTTATTTAGTACTAGCTTTTGCCCGCGGCTCCGCCCGCGTGGATGTCGGTTATCGCGACCAAACATAGCCTATGTCCTTTCTCGAGGTCTAATCTACCCCTATACCAAATTTCATCAAAATCGGTTCAGTGGTTTGGGCCTGAAAGCGAGACAGACAGACAGACAGACAGACAGACAGACAGAGTTACTTTCACATTTATAATATTAGTAGGAATTGAAAATAGCATTAAAATCCACCTTTATGGTTTATTTTAGTATTTTTTAAAAAATGAGTGCAGTAGGTGATATCGTTATTTACGTTGCTTCAAAGGAGACCGGAGTTATTTATGATACATTTTTCAGCCGCAAATTGTCCTAAACACTTTACAGCGGCACGTTGATTATGCCAAGACGGTAGAAAACTTGGAAGAAAATGAAGTTATTTTGATTTAAAATGCAAAGAAAAAAACGGGCAACGGTTCAGCGCGGCTTCGTTTAGCAGTGACATTTTTTAAGTAAACCCCTTCTTATTTAGTAAATACTGGAATAGAAATAAGACTGACCGTTCTTACGAGAAGGCATTGTTTTCAGAGGTTCTTCTATTTGTCCGTGAATATTTTAAACGTGCATTAAAGGGCCTGTCGGCATTTTGCCCCCAAGGTATCACAATGTAATTATGTACACCACAAAGTAAGCCGGTAAGAGTGTTTGACTTAAGTTTAACTATAATTTGCAAGAGATCTAGAAGATTACAACACTCTGTAATGTACCATGATGGCGGCCCTTTTCTGTTGATTTAGGACATGACAGAAATTAACTGAAGTACGCCTATTAAACCTCCAAAATGATAGGTCTTTACTTCAACAAGCTTTTAATGAACAGTATTATTTTACAGTATCAAAAATTGTTATAAAGTTGTGCAGTTATTAATTGAAAGTTAAATCCCATTTTAGGCTGCTGTCAACAAGTTTCGACTGTTGAAATTAATGTAAGAGAATCTTAGGTCGGCGAAGATATTATGCGCAGCGCGTCGCGCTACTGGCCCGGTCCGACCTCATGAAATATGATTTTTAATAATAAGTTGACACGCTCGATGATTATAAGATAAGCCTCCACTTTGCATTCCGAAGGGCTCTCTTGTTTTTCGACGTTCGCCCCGCCTGCGTCGTAATCCGGTAGAGCCTACTCTACGTTGAGCTGACTCGGGGCTCGGGACACCTATCAACTCGCTACGTTCACATCTGCAATTTCGTTGTCTACAGATAGTCTCCGTATCGTATGATATTTAGGTGATTAAAAGCGCTCGTCACATATAAATTAATATTAAATATTGATAGTAGTCAAATTAGTAAAGATAAAGATGATTGGTTTTTCTTTTCTTAATTCGAAGTTTTAGAGTAGAAGCTTTGATAATTCTATGGTTTTATATCACATGGCAAGCGGTTAACGTGACCTGAAAGAAGAAAAATGCTCTCACGCCACGGACCGGCCTAGTTTCTGATTAGAGTAGTGTGATGTCTTGCTCGGCAGTGTGCTACCACCATCGTTTTGACAATGATTTACTATTATATCATTTTCACATCTCTAGAAACACATCAAAATGTATACACTTCCTATACCCATTGATATACCTACGTCCATTTGTAGGTATATTTGTTTGTGTGTACCGGCGGGAGGCCAAAGTCCGCTCAGCGTGTTATTAACTTCCGTGCAACATAGCGACCGGAAATCGACGCCAGAGTAGATCCGCCAAGACACACAGTCTGCTACACCCCTAAATACACGTGCTGTATCAAAATAAGGCTTATAATAACTGATTCCCTTGTGTAATCTTAATCCTTAATCGAACTACGGCTGTCTTTTAATAACTAATAAGCAAATGGTTTCCTTATATTTATTTAATAAAAGTAATGAACACAAAATGGAACTTTTATATGGCTACTTCGTTATCCGTTTGTCTATCTGTTCTGTGTTCTCAGTAACGCCTGGAGGTATCATGTTGAGTACCAAACTAGCTGATACCAGCGGATACACCCACGTAAGATTCTGGTCCGGCTCCCGCAACCCATTGAAGCCGAAAGTGCCTAGGGATAAAAATTTGCCTATGTGATATTCCTGACTATAATAGAACTATCCCTGTACCATAGTAGCCAAATCCGTTAAAAATTTGTTACTCAATCACGCAAATATCTCATTCAAATATCTTTACAAACTTTCAAATTTATAATATTAATAAAATACTCAAGTCTGTAAACACGCAGGAGGCGCGGGTTCGATCCCCGCTCAGTGCAAATATTTGTGTGCATTAAATATGGGTATTTGCATTGGTCTGGTCGTGCCTCGGAGAGCACGTTAAGCCGTCGGTCCCGGTTGCCATAAGAACATCTATGGCAGTCGTTACGGGTAGTTGGTGCCCTAAAAAGTCCAAAAACAACGGAGCTGCAAAGCTTCGATATCGCCTAATGTTAACATTGGGTCGTGGAGGTCAGATGGCAATCGCTTCACGGAAAATATCGAGGTCTAGCCAAATCTGTACCTATGACTGGTAAAAGCGGACCCCAGACTCCGAGCTGAAAGCTTCGGATGCGACTGGGAATTAACGCTAGGAGGAAGAATCACTCAAGTCTGTAAACTATTGGAGTTGTTATGTCTATGTCTTCTAAGTCAACGCAAACAAAATATACAGGCAGCACATTTACACTTTTCGCAAGAGAATTAAAACCTATAAGGCTTCCCATTAACCTAGAATCATGACATTTGGAAAGAATTATGGTCTTACAGTACAATAAAAGTCCGAAAACTGTAAATTTATAATTACACAAGGTTTGGATGCTACTAGGACTAAAGCTGTGATGATGATAAAGATAAATGGATTGTGTATGCTGCTTGAAATTTATTTGTGACGTATATTATGAATAAAACTGGTAGAGTAGGAGAAAGCTAATATAGCTTTTAGACAAACAGTTTATGTTTAAGGCCTTATTCATGTCGGCTCTGAGTGCAGAATGCGTATAGCCGCCCGCGGCCTCTGACCGACATCAAAGCTCTCAAAACAGATGCTATAGCGCTATAGCCTACATCTGCTACACATGCTTGGCGAAAATTATTGCATCATATTTGGAATATATAGAATTTGTACAATTTAGGAATATTTGAAGAGGAATACATTTCGTAGGTTGAAGGTGTTTTTTAAATCATATTTTACGCTGAATTATACGAAGGATACATCAAAGTTTATTAAAATATCGTCAATACAGATACAATTGGATGTTATTTTTAATCAATAAGCTCAAAATTAGGAACCTAGGAAAGTTTGAGAATAAACGAGCGTAAAATCTGCATTATTACTTTTAAAATTAATAATAATGATTTATCCTAAAACCTAATTTCACAGAATGCTATTGAATGATAATAATTTGGCCAAAATGTCATCGTTTTTCATTTACCGAGTTTTTTTTTTTTTATATAGGACACGTCAATTTGACTTCGCCTCGCCTGATGGTAAGCTAAAGGCAAAGTCTCTGAAAAGAGGGCCACCATTTTACAACACGTACCATGTTACAATGGTGGCACTCAGCTTGACGGCCTCATCAGTCAGTCGATTATATTCATACTTATCTGCATTGTTTTCAGGTTATACGTCCAATTTGTATTGATAGAAAGGTTTTAAAACTTGCCTGTATGAACAGCCACGAGGTAACCAAAGCAAGGCTGCTGTACTGGCCGTTGAACCGGTAGTGGTACGCGTAGAACGAGAAGTGGTACAAGTAGAAGAATCTGAGGACAAAGAAAATTTGCATATAGAAAATATAATCATTGTCAATGTTTCAATGTAGATGAACGCTCATTTACTATGATAAACTGACTGCAGTTCGAGTAAATGGGGGTAGATATAGTGCTTTATATATACAAATCAGGTTTTCTGTATAAGAAACACGTAGAATTTGAAGTAAAATATTAATTTAAGAAGAATAGTAGCACATATCTCACAGAAGTATTAAACGATCTCTTATAAACAAAATGATGCATTTGTAGTGTTGAAAATACGAGCAACAAGAATCAAAACGACGGGCAAAGGCTTCAAAGTGTGTAGACATCATTAGCTGCTTACTGAAAGTCACAAGGCGATGTAATAGTAGGTTATTTGTTATAATGCCTGTATTTTGTAATAACATGTTTCCAGAAAATATTCATGTAACTTCATCATTTGAATGCAATAAGTATTTACGTAGATGTTTAATCGAGATGGTATATTATAGAAACTTTTTAACTACATACAATAAGATGAAATACCTAACTGAAATGAGCACCCTCTATGAAATGGGTAACTCACCCCCAAGAAATAACTGCTAGTTCAAATTTATTTTTTGTACCTGGCGGTCTTAGTAGAAATCAGAAACCAATAGATATATGTTCACGTCGAATTAAGAACCCAATCCTTTATGAACCAATCGGTATGTTGTAATTGTGAAATTTGTAAAAAAATCAGAATAAAAATCCACAGAAAACCCTAAAATGAAGTCAATCCGGGTAACTTGTTTTTAACCATAGGCCATGGTAACCACTTTCTATTAGGTGGGCCGTGTGCTTGTCTGCGACCTAAGCAGTGTAAAAAAGAACTATAACATCACAGCACAATAAAAAGTATGTAGTTCCATCTGAACCAGTTGAGGCCACGTAATATTTCACCGTGCAACTCGACAAAATACCGTTGTCAATGGTTCTTTATACAAGAGTGTGGAGCCAATCGTATATTTTATTCGTCTATAGATACCATTAGGTTCGTTATCTGCTTATTTCGGTGGATAAATTCCCAATGTGCGACGAGGGCGACAAACGGGCCCCGGAAAAGGGGAAATGTCACCTCGTTATCTTGAAAAGGTTGCAATTTTATTTGAAATCGATATTCACTGAGATATACATTTTTCTACGACTATTGTGTACAAAATGCCTTTTTATGCGATACGCTTTACGGAATCTCTTTTAATATGCACTTTTAGATTTATTTCTGATAGATAATAAAAAACAATAACAATTGATGCAATAATCTCTTCACAATGGCATCGACCGTCGTTGTTTTCCGATAATTATTTTAAGAGCTCTTGTTGCATGAACTTTGTATAGAGAAGCTTAATATTTGATATTGTATTCAGAGTTGAGTAAATCTAAACTGAACGTAATTATGACAGAGGTATTCTCCACTAAAGAGGTTTGCAAATTACTGTACTATGTAGTTTGAAGTAGAATATTCTTTGTATGTAGTTTGTACTGAAATCACTATTTGTGCTTTCAGTACCTTCGTACTTATTAATAGTAAGACACATTTTTGAACCAAAGATGTGTCTTACTATTAAATTATCTTAGTCTTATTGATTAAATCCATCAATCCACTGTTGATATTTTAGAAAAAAGTAATTAGCGGCTTTTCGACACTGTTGTTTAGAGTCAATTATTTTGTGTAGATACACAAAATTCGATATGGAGTATTTTTTCGCCTGAACAATGTTTCAAAATTTACAGTATTAATTGTATTACGGAAACGCTGAGTCGCCTCTTGTTTTAAACATGTTTTCTATTTAAATTTTAACCCGTTACTTGTAATTAGTGTGTTTTTATCTGGAAGTAGGGGATCACTTACTATAAGTTCGTATAAACCGCCAACACAAAGTTTTTGTTTTGTTATGTTACAAATAAGGAGACTGAAAATCGAAATATCAGAACATAATAAAGGAAACCAACGAATTGAAAATAAATTCAAATCAGATCTTAAGCAAATTATATATGAGGGCGTGGGGGCAATAAAACTTGTACAAAAAAAAATGTTGTTTCTAAAAACATTTCGTACAGAGAGAGACAAAGAGAAAGCGTCGATTAAGTTCTTGAGTAACAACACCGGGAAGATTGTCTCCGGAATAATTTACAAGCCCCTACTACACACGTCACAATTTTTCTGCCAAACATCCTCATAACGAATAGAAATGTGAGTGGCGTTAATGAAATATTAAAAAAAAATATTTTCGATACCTATTATAAACCGTAACAGGCGATAACAATTATGAATATTCCTAATGCATCTTAATAACATTCGATCCGATTACTGAAACAGTATTTTCTTTATTTATCTTTTATTTTACTTATTTAGTAATTCATCATCAATGTCACAGACACATATGTGTGAAGGTATCGTACCTTATCAACAAAGGAAATACAGTTGCACTTTTTCATATAAAATTGTATGTAATGTTACAACCGTATCTCATAATAATAATAATTTTCATTAAAATAAAAAGGACATGGCAGCTCTTGCCAGGCATTATACCGTGTTTTATAAAAATATGAGAACAGTCGTTTATAATCTGCGAATGAACATAGTTTATATGGACAGTGGTTGAAAGAGTCAACGTAAGGTTGCATTATAATATGATTAATCAGTTACCACCTCCAAAGTTCATTTTATGCTGCAAGTAAAATAACCTAATTGCCTTTCTAATTTTTCAAACATTATTATCAAAGCAAAGAACCGCTGTCCAATTACTGTTCGCTGCATCTTGCTACAAAAGATAAAATTCCAAACTAATATCAATCAGGCAAAGGAAATTATTATTTTCTTGTGCTTAGTGTTCAGCTTTGAAGTAGTTGATTGAATATAAAACTGATAGATGAAAAATCTAAACGCTGATTACGGTTTTTATTTAACCTACTCTTCCTTGTTTAATGTATATTCTGTAAACCGCTGATAATTTAATTATGTATTGTCATGATACTTTTTATATGACACCGGTTGAATAACAACTGACGACTAACGACGTAATCATCAAAATATTTAATACTAGCTTTTGCCGGCGGCTCCGCCCGCGTGGATGTCGGTAATCGCGACCAAAAATAGCTTATGTCCTTTCTCGAGGTCTAATCTACCTCTATACCAAATTTCATCAAAATCGGTTCAGTGGTTTAGGCGTGAAAGCGTAACAGACAGACAGATAGACAGACAGAAAGACAGACAGACAGACAGATAGACAGAGTTACTTTCGCATTTATAATATTAAGTATGGATAATATGACCAGATAGGATGCACTTGTCATCTGTACTTCAAATATCTTGATATTCTTGGGAAATATCGCCGCTGAACTGTATGTAAAAATGGGCACATTTTTACTGGAAATAATTCTATAAAAACTCCACGAGAAAGGCAAGACATAGTGTGGGGTTGATAATCAAATTTCACTTTTACGACTGTGGTAATAATTAATTTCAGTTTTTAAATAAAAATATTAATGTAAAATAGAGTTAAGTTCAATGTGAAAAGAAAATTGTGTTATGGCAAATAAGTGATTTATTTCTATAAGCTAAACTTGAAAGCCAGTTGATCGTATCAATTGAAAATGAGCAAAACTGACGTGAGTAGGGGTTTTTAAATAAAACCCCGTACAGACAGCGTCCTGTCCAGCTAAGCTCCGTAGGCGCCGTCGGCTCTTTGAGCGACATCAAACGACGCGAGATTACTAACGCATTAAACATACATGTAAGAAGAAACAAGCGACGTTTTCTTAATGTTATTTCGTCCATAAATATTCTATAGAGACCGTAATGGAAAATGTAAATGACATCTTGACGCGTGATGTTTTTTATTTATTTTTCGATTTTATGAGCAAAGATCTGAAGGTTTTTGGAAACTCATTCTCAGTCCATTGTTCATCATGTTACATATAAATTAAGTAATATGCAAAACGCTCTCAAAACCAGATTTAAAGATAGAGAATCATTGATTACGTAAGTTATAATTTCATTGGCATAAAAATTACTATCTTCTTTATAGGTAGGTACATACGGTATCCAATATACAATGAATAACCTAGAAACAAAACCACTAAGATGATCAAGAGCAACCCGTATTCTTTGAAAACTTGGTTTTTCAGTCAAACACACTAATAACCAATAAGTCACCTGTACGGATCTGTTAACACACTAGTATTCTTGGTCAAAATTCGACACCCTTTTTCACTAAGTGAGTGTGATTTAGATGTAGCACTCTGGTATGTTTTTTTTTTTTTTTTCATTTCTGTGTCCGCTTATACGATCTTCTTCCAGCCCCTCTAGACAAGTGACAATTCGTTGCTCGGCGTATGATGGAATAGATTGCCAAATGTATGGGATTTGACGTATATGACAGGCGTCAACGAATGTCAAAAACGTCAAATCCTATACATTTGTCATTCTATTCCATCATACGCCGAGCAACGAATTGCCACTTGTCTAGGGGGGCAGAAGTATTATTCCAATCCTTAAATTTAGCCTATTAATTTTATAAATTTAGTTTAATAAATAAAATTACAACCTTTATTATATACCATGCTATAGCTACTTCTTACACTTGTACTTTCTACAGAAGTCATTCATTGTTTCCCCTTGGTTCCTATCTTATATTTTCTTATTATAATTGGTAGAAGTACAGTGGTAGTAATTAACACTAATCACTGTCGTTATAAACGTTATATTACTTTTCAGAGAGTAGCAACTACAAATCCCTAATTATACATAAGGACGTCTTAAGATCACTAAACCTAATGTCCATCTTGACAATGGTAGAACCATCGTTAAATTATGGAACCATCAGAATAAAAAGAAGGAGCAGACTGTAAAAATCTACTTTGGTAGTAAAATGGTACACAATAAGCACAGGAGTTTTATATCGAGCAGTTTTGTACGCTCATATAACTCCATCAAGTGCTAACTCGTATAAATAAGGACAGCCGAATGCCCATTTACAATTTTCCTTATTACATCAAAATTATTCAGAAGCCGGATAGGAGCAGGGGCGAAACTGAATCTTGTTGAACTAACTCAGTGCGAAATCACTTTCTCCACGGCCTTTGATCTCGAGTGCGCCAAAGGAATGTTATTCAGTAAAAACATGCAAATTCGATAAGGTATAACACAATATTATGAAGAGCGGCTGGCGTCGCGTCGTTCTCTTTATAATACTTGGCGAGCATCGACAAATGCTTTGAATATTATTTATCAGACAGGACGCTGTAAGTTTGTAAGCATTTGCTTACATTAAATTGGTACAATAAGTATATGACTAATTGATTGCCACATTACCCTACCCCAGACATGTATTTCACCAAATACAATCAGATTAGTGGTTTAACTAATTATAGAGACAGGGGTGTATACGCATACACAGAAAGACATGCACACCTCACAATTCTGGTACATTTGAAGTACAAATTTGTATGAAGTAAGTAGAAAATAAATTATGTTTCAAAGATCAGTCAACACGGTCCGTTAAGTAAGATTGTAAATTTATTATTCTGTTATTTGAATATTTCATCACTGAGCTCCACTTGAAAAATATGAAAGGATGTTCCCAATTAGGTTATCCACTGTTCCTTTTAACACAAATTGCCTCATCTCTACCTTAAATCAATGTACTCTCGGGGTATAACGATAACAAAATTTGTTAGCGTCAATCTATTCGCCCTGATGTTCTCAGAAAATTATACAACATAGTAAATGACATTCATTATGGCTATACTTCGTAGAAAAGAGAATGTCTAAGTATGTATGCTTCTAGCCTATAGTCTCTATCACTTTCGTTGAATTTTTGAAGTGAAAGCTTTTTTGGGCGCGTTTGATATTTTTCGTAGAATATTTTCTGAGATGAGAAAACCATTGAACTCGCGAAATCGTTACCAACACCAGTCTGGTGACAGATTGATTCTTTGGTATAATTTACAAGTGAATGTATCACACATGAAGGTAAACTTGGCTAATATGTAGATTTTCATACAGAGGTCTATATGAAAATCTACATATTAGCCAAGTTTTCACTTATGAAACGACGTCGGCACTCCCGGAGTGTCGCTCTCATTTCTTTTTTCAGAGTTTCTTATTTTTATGAATCGTTTTATGAAATACTACGCGAATATAATACGCGCTATGCATTTATAGATTTCGTCAATACAGAATAAAAACAGTACAGTCGGCGTGAGCACAGAACAGGCGGTTGGCCACAGGAATCCGCAACCCCGGCGAGTGCGCCACTAACGAAATGAAATTCCGCTGACATTCCGCGAGTGGTTGCGATCGCGACTATGACCACTGACTGTCGTGACAATACCAACTATCCATTAACTTTATCCGTTCCCCATGCGAAAAATGTTGCGCAAGTTTATTAATAAAAGCAATACACACATAGGCACATCATGTCATTTTCATTTGTCACTTAGGTCGAAGTAACATTACTATTATCTGTTCTGTGGTAACATGAAAGTGTATTGACAAAATTGTAATTATAGAATATTTGTACGAGATTCTGGCGCGGGTTTTCCATTTCAGGTTGGAGTCAAATGGCGGCTGCTTCCCTAAAAACCTAGGTAAGCTACATCAGGAGAAGAAAGCGAGAAAGCAGAATCCGCGCTCCAACGCGCAACCAAGATAACCACTAGGATTTACAATAAAATGCCTCATTGTAATTTGAACGTCTCTTTAGTTGAAAGCACTTCCTCTAATACAACAAACCAGGAATAAAATAGTATTTGTGTATACTTACTTACACTGAAATACATCAGATTAAGACTTCAATAGTGTACAGTAAGCTTCAGAGAAAAGGAACCCCCCTTGTTAATGATATGATAGCATGAGGGGGTCTGTTTTCTCTGACGCTGACTGTACAATAGTAATTCCGCTGCAAGGAAATCAAATACATCAAATACACAACCGCATTTTAATACTTACGGTATCACTAGTGCTACTAATAGCTAATAACCGAGCCCCAAAAATAACAGACGTTAATATGAAGTAGATTCTATAAAGCTATAAGGAGCAAGTTAGTGTCGATGCTAATCGAGGACAGAAGTTCCGATCGACTCCGACAAATGCGGTTCAACACACAAACTTGCTCTTGTTGTATAAGTTTAGCGAAGGGCGTACGCGAAGCCTCTATAGTTAGCATGTACCCGGTTGTGTATGAATGATGTGACTATTTGATTTTGATACTCGTTTACCAATTAACGTTTCACAATCTTCGGCATATAGTCAAAATATAAGCCGTATAACATTCAATACAGCTTATATTTTGACGGTATGCACGGAGAAAAACCATATGTACGGAGAAAATTAGATCGTTGTATCATCATATAATACTATATTTATGTTTGTTTATATTGCAAATTAGACGGCATCAAGTTTACATAATATGGGCTAGTCTGTTTCAGTTCTCAGTTTTGCTACGAGTATATTAGCTTACTTCATTATACACTAGCCAAGAAAAGTAAATACATAACTTTAATAAATAGCTATATTTGTTCCTGTTTTTAATACCTAATGTTTCATCTATACTATTATATAATTGTAAAGTGGTCGTGTCTGTACATTGAAGATATTTAAAAAAAAATACTTTGGCTATGTTATGTTAACGATACTGAACACGAAAATATTTTTTTTGAATTTCCTGTCTGTTTGTCTGTTTGTCTGTTTGTCCGCGATGGACGCAAAAGCTACTGGACGGATTTCGATGCGGTTTTTTTTGTTAGAAAGGGCTTACTCAGACTTAAAATCTTACGTTTGTTTGATCGCAATCGGTTGAGTAGAACCGAAGATATGAGCAAAGGTCGCGTTAACCGAGCTGCACGCGGGCGGAGCCGCGGGCGGAAGGCTAGTGTCATAATATAATTATTCTGCTTGAACGCGAGCCATCAGTTGAAAGAAAACCGAATTTTGTGATTCTTAATAATGATACTACGAAGTACATAAATCAAGTGAAGTCACCCTCCAGGTCTGGCTGGTCTGGTCTGGTATGAATACCTATTCATACATAAATCTAGTATAATATATAATGTGTATACCTATACCAAATTATATTATTTTGAGGGAAAGTACAAGAAGACCTACATTCCTACTACGACGAATAACCAAGTTTAGTCGACTGTTTAAATTTCTACAAGATTGTATGGCTTCATTTCATAAACTTTTCAAGTCTTGGCTCACAATAAGCATTTTAAAAACCCAAGTTTTCTACGCAATTTCACAAGAATGATGCAGGAAAACTTAATGTTTCCTTAAAAGTAAAAATATGCTGAGAATTTTCTTGTAACATTCATAGCACTTCGTAGCCAATCGTAGCGGAACTCGTAGAGGTTTCGTAGCGGTCGGTCACGTGCCCCGTGATCACGAAACGTTTTTACAGAATTTCCGTTTTTAGAACTGCACACGTGGCAGTCGCGTTACAAATTTAAAAGCGATGGGTTTATGTCTTGGACTCACTTAAAAGTGAGAACCTAAGTGACGTGTTTAAATAGTAGGTACATATTTATTTTAACGTACCTATACACTGCAGTAAATTATGCTTTTTCGTATTATATTTATTTTGTGTGATGTTCTCAGTTAAGTCTGGTTATTGTTTTTGATTCGTTTGTCGGGTTTTACGAGAGCGAACTCCCAACTCCAGAAGGAAAACCGAGACTGATGTTTATGATGAACAACAATAAGGGTAATCATTGTTTACTCACTGCCATGTGTCGCATAGTATGTTATTAGGTTAGCTCATTTTTTCCATAATAGTCACACGGCCCATGGGCTCTCATCGGAAATTACATTATAACCCGGGGCCGCGAGTCAGTGCAGACACCGGATACTCCGCTACCAGTACAGTAGATGCACAGTGCTTATATTCCTTCCAAAAAATTCACGATTGAGATATTCCAGCTATTTCTTGATTTATTTATTTTGCAAAGACCTGCAATGTTTGAGTTTTAAAATTTATTATTTAAGAAATTCCTAATCATATTTAGATACATAAATATTTCACGCCTTTTTCTCTACGGAGTAGGCAGATATAACAGCCATATAATTTATTTTTTCCTTACACTCTTCACCTATAACATATTCCCTCCTCCTACAGTCCTGGGTCCTTTAAGCGGGGCGTGAAAAAGCATCTGATGAGGCCGTCAAGCTGAGTGCCACCATTGTAACATGGTACGTGTCTGTAATGGTGACCCTCTGTTCAGAGACTTTGGCTTCAGCTTACCATCAGGCGAGGCGAAGTCAAATTGACGTGTCCTATATAAAAAAATATATGTTTCACATCATTCACATTGCTATAAAATAAAATGATTTCAAAACTTGTATAACAGATAATATTCATATGAACAAATCACCGCAACGCTCCCGCACCCACAATACTAAAGGAGAACATAAATTCAAATTTTAAATATTTAAATTAAACAAATATTTGCAAATTATAAAGCAAATTAAGGCAGCTCGTGACCACGGGTAGCCTGTCTCGACGTCAGGTATACCAAAGCGTATAGACATACCTAGATGGTCACGTTAGTGTCCATCATACACAAATCTTTTATCGTTAACCTCTTAATTTGTATCCTATTTATAATCGAGCTCCTTATTAAGGATAAACCAATGAGTTGGACTACGATGATTAACTCGATCGGATTAATTAAACGTTGTTCCCGGCCGAGTAGAATTTGGGCCACCTCATCTCCTCCCATAAGGTGTCGTACAAGACGACTAAGGGATATGGCTGTTTAACATCAGACAGATATATACAGCCTAGACTCAGATCGTCGAGGTCGAGCCAACAATAGTGCCCGGAAAATGGCAATAGGCTCACCCCCTATTACGTGGGGCCTAATACAATTATTGGTGAAATGTGGGTGTTAATTAACCTCTGCCTAACACTCCGGAGATAAAGGCGTGACTGTATGTATGTATGTATCATAAGATTACCAAGTTACCTAGTTTTATTTTATTACAACAGTATTTCAATGATGCCCAACATTCAAAGTTCTTTCAAATAAAAACTAAACAAAACTAAAGAAGAATAAAGTACACAGGTATCGCAAATTAAAATCTTTCATATACACTGTACATACGTAGTCATCAACCATTTATCTATATATATTGCCTACTTTTTTTGCGGTAGTTCCCAAGCCTCCAGGCCAACGAAATGTTTTGGATTGAAACATGTATCTACATAATTATATACTTATACTTGTTTTAGAAAATATACAATCAAATGTAACTTTTCTTTTACAAGTTTTATTCAACAATAATTTTCTTTAATACTTACTTAGAAATATTTTCAATGGTTTGTTTTGTACTTCTTTGCTATTGATTTGGAATTAAAGGTATACGAAACAGAATTGTTTGTTATTACAAAAAAGGACTTAACCAATTTATCACAATGTTCTTTCAAATAAAAAGCTGGGCATTTCTCACCACTACGTTTCTTTTCGCCCAGTAGCATTGTATGAAAAGGTGTAGACACCTGCGACGGCTTATAGGGACTTTGAAACACGCCTATTGTGTGATAAACACCCTCTGAACAACTTCTTCAAACGCTTATTGTGCAACCCACATCCACCTATTTAAAATTCTATGAATAGCAAAAGCAGATTCAAAATTATTCTAGGAAATATAATATATTTTTGTAATTCTACTGAGATAAATCTTCATTTATTACTTGGACATATTATTTGAACCCATATTTAAGCATATTCGTTCACGCAACGAGAGATTTAATTTCATATTTGAAACAAGTAAAACAATAAATAGGAATAACACTGCCGCTTCATTCTCAGTAAAATGGCACTTTCAGCTACATGCTTATGATGAGAAAAAAGCATTGCTTACGTTCTTCTATTTCAAAACTATAGTGCTTTCGTCGCTAGAGCGGTGCATTGTTATTTCTTAGTAAAGTGCTGATATATTGCGGGTGGCGTATTTCGAAAGCGGAACAATGGCGCTCGAAAATGAACTCTATTACAACTGCTTTAAAGAAACCGAGAATCTTTAGTTTAAGGTATAGTTTTTGGCTACGAAGATAGGTTATTGTAAAGAGAACCTTAGAATGTTAAGATAGATGCTAGTTTGGGATACGGCTGTGTATAGACGCAGGTGTTGGCAATCTCGCAGCCACAGTTTGAATCACGCCTGTTGCACTGAGCCGCATATATCTTAGCTCACTCAGGGTGTCATGTCTACTTGCTCTTTTACACACTTAGTACTCCATACAATGTTACTTTGAGAATATTACTTGAAGAAAACTTATGTTTCTTTTGGCAGGTACTCTAGGTAATAAATATGATATACAATACACCTTTTATGTGAACTTTGTTAGTGTTCCTATGAGTAGGTATAGACACAAAAACAATAACGTCGCAACTTCAGAGTGACAGTCCATTAAGATCTCGGTGTCCTTCAATAACGTACAATAGACACAATGAACGGCATGACGTACTGTTTTCTAGTAATCGGATACTAATAAAGTAATGAAAAGATATACGGACAATGGTAGCCATGGTATGAGACAGTATACAGTGTAGAATAAATTCTCTGCCATATTTGCCAGCAAACGCGTCATCAAAGACTTGAATAAGGGTTTAAGGAGAAGACAGCATTTCAAAGTAACTGCACTCAATTCGATTCGACTGCGTCTTGTTCAAACAACTCGACAGTAACGGTGCTCCAAACATATCAGTTACCGAGACTAACTGCGCACCTACACGGCGTCTTATTTGTATGGGCAAATACGAGGGTGGAAGGGTGAACTAAAAAATGGAGAAACGCGTCCCGAATAAACAGAATAGAAAAAACGGCATCAAACAATAATTGAAATCATAGGTCGGCCGCACGTCTGTCGAGGACGGGCGACCGCGGAAGTCTTTCTTACTTTGGTATGTTTGTCATTTTATTTTCTGACTATGTTTCTTGACTATACGCAACTCATAAAATAATTTTCAGCCGCGCTAAGAAATTTATCTTTTTAAGTGCCTGAAGAGGCACTTATAAAGATAAATTTCTGTTTTGATAATTACTTGCTAGGTTCTTTTATTTCTTACTAACAGCAACCAACTGGAACTGAGTACTGATAGGATATAGTAACAAGTAATAAAGATCTGAAGCATTAATAAAATTTCTGTCAAGTAAGTTAATACACTTTATTTAGTTGAGGTTTCGGCTCGGCTGCTGTAGGGAGAACCGGGTAAAATGGAGTTACCTGGACGCGGAGAGTAGTGTTTGCGACTGTGATGCATCTATGCAGTCAATGGATCACCTCCTGTCGTGCCCGTTGTGTCCCTACACCTGTACAACTTACATAGTAACTATTTAGTAATCTGTGGTACAACTGCCGTCCCAAATGAAGCGACGGGAGGTGCAGCCAATGTCGCCGAGTTCTGGGCTGGGCGCATCTAATTTTTATTTAAATTAATTTTAATTTGCTGCCAATGACACGATGAAGAAGAATACACTTTATTCTTCTTTATCAAAACTACAGTTTTGAGAACATATAATAAAACATGTCATGCTAATAATTCAGATCTGACCTGCAGTTTCGATAACAGATAAGTTTGTGGTTAAAAATACACACGGAGTAGCTATTAATCTCAACAAATCGAATAAAAGGTTAATAGAGGTTGTTTGGGGATGGAGAGAAAAGATTGCCTCCGTCCTCAATAGGACAGCTCTCTGCAGTCGCGATACCATTATAAGTGAGTTAACTCAATTTGCGGCATATTGTTTGAGAGGAGCTTAATAACAGAGGCTGGCCGGGGCCCACGCCATGGCTACACTTGACTCACCATCCGTTAACCATAAGCAAGACGAGAACTGACAGAGGCATAATTTCTTTTAGGATTTCTTATCAATTCATTTCGTTAAGGCAATGATGTGAAAAAATGTGCTGTACCTACTGGTCACTACTAATATAAAATTGGAACAGCTAGAAATTAGATATTTACTTTCTTGTTTTATTACCCAACACCAAAACAGGAAGAAAACCTAAAGTCATACATATATTTTGTACCTATGGAGTGATTTTTGAAAAAAAAAACGTACGTCGGAAATAAAGTAGGTATCTTTACCGATAAAACACAAATACAAGAGATGTTTAATTCAAAGAAAAATTGTAATAGTGACCATTCGCATCCTACACACTAATTCTTGGGCAAATCTTTAAAATAGATATTAGATAGTCAGGTTCGGTACCTTATAATAAACACTATAGAGTTACATAATAGTTCAGACGAATAATAGCTAGTATAATTAAACGCTAAATTAATCCCTATTAAATAAACAACTCAATCTTGGCGAAGCTATTTTGATAGCAATTCGGTGCCTTTGGAAGCTGATACGAACGCTGTCGAGAACTGAAAATAATTTGTCCATTGAGGGTTATTTAACAGTTGTACGTTTGTTTGTTTGCACCACGGCCTACCTCTTACAAAAGCTGCTACTGTAAACTCAGTAACAAAATTAGGAGCTTCCCGCTAATTATGAACTCTATACCAAAGACGCAAAGCATATAATTAAAATTTAGCGTTCAGTAAATACGAGTCAGAGGTCAATACGGTCGGAGTAAATTAATAAAACGAGCTGTCGAACAACGGAATTAATCGAAAGTATTCAGTTTGAATTTAAAACGAATTACCTGAAACGGTTTATTTAGTTTGGGTCTAATCTAATAGCAGATTTAGATAAAAACTAGCCTTTACACATGAACGCTCAGAAAGAATAAACAACAATAATCTTGAATAATAATTCTGTTTACGAATTGAGGCATAATTTTGGCATGCTTCACTTCGTAAACATAAGCTATGCTAATGAAGTGGATATAAAATAAATTCGGCCAAGTGCGAGTCGGACTCGCCCATGAAGGGTTCCGTAGCAGCAAAGGCGAAAATTGCGGTTTATGACGTATTAAAAAAAACCAGTTACTGGATCTCGTTTAAACCAATTTTTGGTGGCAGTTTGCATGGCAATGTACATCATATTTTTTTTTTTAGATTTATCATTCTCTTATTTTAGAAGTTAGAGGGGGGGGGGGGGGGGACACATTTTTCCACTTTGAAAGTGTCTCTCGCGCAAACTATTCAGTTTAGAAAAAAAATGATGTTAGAAACCACAATAGCATTTTTAAAAACCTATCTACACACGTATGGGTTTGATGAGAATTTTGGGGATTTATGGGGACCCCCAAAATTTAATGCTTTTTTTTCTATTTTTGTGTAAAATTCTTAATGCGGTTCACAGAATACATCTACGTACCAAGTTTCAACAGCATAGGCCTTATAGTTTCGGAGAAAAGTGGCTGTGACATACGGACGGATAGACAGACGGACGGACAGACATGACGAATCTATAAGGGTTCCGTTTTTTGCCATTTGGCTACGAACCCTAAAAACACGTTGGCACGGTACAATATAATTGTATCCTATTGAAAATTTGTTAAATACTATGGTTGCTGTGTATGAGACACTGGTTGTAACTATCGAGCCGAACAAAAAAGTGCTGCAGGATGTCTCTAGTGAAAACTGTTTGAGTCGGAAAAATATCCAAATGACTACAATGGACTGATGATGTCGTAGGATCCTATAGAGATGGAGGCCTAGTGACGAGTAAATATAATGGATGTTGAATCAGGTATATAAAAATTTAAACTGCGATCATCTTCGGATATTCGAAGGTAGGTAGGAGGAGGTAGGACATGACGGTATTTCCGTTCCAATTGAACTGTCCGACTGGGGAATTACCGCCACTCTACAGAATACCGCGGCTATAATAAACTCGCGTTGTCTTCCCGGCGGTGAGTAGGGTAGCCAGACCTCACTGGATTGGTCTTGTGCTGTCAGTGGGAAGACCAAAAGTTTGTGCTGCTTGTCTTCTTCGCTGTCGGCTCAGAATCTCTCTGTTCTTACAGGGTCGGCAGCACGAGTGTGACTCCCCTGGTGTTGCACTCGTCCATAGCCCACGATAATCACTTTCCATCAGGTGGGCGGTGTGCTTGTCTGTGACCTAAGTGGTATAAAAAAGAAACTGCGTCATACAATGTACTTTTAAGATTTTACATTGTGACATAACAAAATCATAAATGTAATGTAATAATCAGAACTAAAAGGTTTTATTAAAGGCCAATAACGTTACAAAAAGGCCGTCAAAAAGTCATTTAACGCGCGTTGAAGCGTATCGTTGAATACCATTAACTGAACAATATTTTATGCAGTGTTGGGTGTACGAGGCGAACGCTAGGGACGAGTGGCGGGGACAGCCCAGCGGGGCGCCGGATGTCATGGAAAAATTGCTACTTCCGAGCCGGAGCCCGCACAAAAGGGCCCGTCTGAGATTTTATTATCAAGTGTAGTGACCTCTACTGTGCTCCGTTACGCGCAGTCTATCAAAAAGTACGACAGTTCTTTTAGTGAATAGTAGAATCTTTGTACCTTGAATCTTACCGGATTGTTTTCCTAGGTGGTTTGAAACTTTCTTGAGAGTTTCAGTTACACTAGTGAAACAAATTGGTCTTAGTTGATGTTTTTACGAGATAATAAGTAGTTTACACGGCTATGAAGCTTCTCATCTACGAGTAGAAGCAATTCAGCGGAAAATCTCTTCTTTTTTCTTCACGGAAAATATCGAAGTAGTATCGAAGAAACCGACCCAACTGAGTCGGGAAAAGGCTCAGAGAATTAACTTAATATTATGACCTATAATAACCTAATAATTATTATAATAAGGTATTTTATTTCTCCACCACATGATTACATAGCACCGAGCCGTACCATACCTACCTAGTCACGGGTGATGTGATGCAGCTTATTTTGTTCTACTGTATATCCAAATTCATGCAACAAGAATGAATTATTTGACGCGTGTTGCCATTTTTAAGCTACGTTTTTCAACCCACGAATTATTATGTAGTCAGAATCAGCGTAGTACGACTTCAAAATACGAGGACCAAGGGTGGTTGCCAAATATCGTAGGTTCCCGTAAGCTATCAGTGCATACAACCCATTAAAATGTCGGAACAATAGAAGCTTTTCTTCCGTATAATATTATTGCGATTTATATCTATAGAGAGGCAATGGAAACATTGATTCAAGTCTGGGTGAGGCGACAAACTATAATTGTTTACAAGTAGATACGTTTTCAATTGCAGACGGCTGCTGTCAGTGTACCAATTTCGTGGTATTCACAACAAATTACGTATTAAAGCGAGTGGAAGCGCAAACAAAACGGGCCGTGTTCGTGACGTGAATTGAGCGTGCGGTACGTGCACTTCGACCAGATGCGGACACAGTGCCTTCGTGGGCGAACAGCGATACTGACAATTTTGATGCAATGAAAGGGAAATACGGCGAATATGAAACCAATTAAAAATATTTATGATTTTATGCAATCTAGCTCACAGTTACACCTACATTTTTATTGCGTGGACCCCAAAAGGAAATACAAAAGGTGCATTTGTTGTGTTTATTTTGTTACATACGTATATTTAGTCCGCCAATTCAACTACACGCCGCCTGATGGTAAGCTGAGGTGCAGTTCAGAAAAGAGTGATCCCTACCGTAGCAGCCTCAACATCATATACTTTTATTATACTTTTTTACTCGTACCTATTGTTAATTATTTAAGTAGTAGCCACAAATCACTGTTATTACTAAATTATCAAAATACACGAAATACTCGTAGTTTCCATTGAATCCTAAGTATCAACTTGGTTTTATCCAAAGCTTCAGGTAGAAATCGCTCTTATTGTTATAGCTGGTCCACCAATTGTACTGTGGCCATAGTCATAAGGTTCTAGTGTTAATTATTATTAACTCAATGTAAAATATTAATATTATTATTTACCGCTTATAACCAATTTGGAATTAATTTACAAATGGATCCCTTAATCGAAAAAATAGCTTAATAACTAACGTATCCAGATTATACTTTTGAGTTTCGATAGCGTTATAAAATCTGTAGATAACTACAATTAGTACATAAAATCAATAAACAAATAACTTCAATTGGGATGTATCCCAATTGAAGTTATTTGTAACAAACCGACCATATATGTAAACTAGAACCTTATTTGGTTGATTGACTGCTGTGCATCTCATCTCCATCAGTCGCCAAAAACACGATTATTTTCACACATAATAATATAGGTGTATTTAAATACACGATAGACCAGGAGTAAGACCTGCATAACAGACCAAAGTTATTAACATCTTGACCGAGTACCTCGAATGTGGTAGACCGCATCAAATCTGCAGCAGGTAACCGGATATTACGATTTTGTTTAAGCCACTATTGTAGCTATGTTCTGGTAGGACAACACGTCACACGTTATACCCAATTGCAATGATAAATATGGCAATGACTATATACAGCCTCTGTGGCATGGCCGTAGTGAACGCGGCCGCTACGCAGGAGGCGCGGTTTCGATCTCAGCTCCGTGCAATTATTTTTATTCATGAATATGGGTATTTAGAAAAATATAGAAAACCAGCCAAACCCGCAGTTAGACTGGTAAAGCGGACCCCAGACTCCCGAGGTGGAAGCTTCAGATGCGACTGGGTTTCTTTTCTTTCTTTTTTTTTTTCTTTGGTTTAAGCCTGATAGGTAACGTGACAATATCCTACTACGGTATTAGGTGAACTTCTAAACTTAACCAAGCAAACAGTGTCGTGGCTGGCTTAATCAATTTTTGATTCTTCATAAAAGAATACATCACGCTATCAAAATATGATATATATATTTTATTTAATGTTACTGCACTTAGTGCACTTGTTTAGGTGGATAATATGTATGTATCACAAATATCTACTAGGAATAAATTGACCGAGTGTAAATTAAATTAATCATGCATTTGAATACTCAGTCCACTTGCATGTGAAATGTTGTAAGTACCAAGATTAATCGACGCATGAAGTATCACATAGTGTAGTGACGAACCATAAATAAAAATCTTATAAGTATGGACTGAACAAGTTTATGAAACCTGATTATTTTACCAATAACATTATTATTATTAACAATGTTTTGCTAGCCTCTGGTCATTGTCAATTGGTATGAAACTTACACCACAATAATTGTTTACACAAGAAAAATGATTGTTTTATAAGTCTTTGTTATTATTAATATAATTAGTGGATATATTGTGATATTAGATTCTCTGAAAGTGGATATCTTCCAATTAGTATTAAATATCACATTGTTTATAGATTAAGAAAATATGACGATAAAAGCAAAGTGACCTTTGGCAATTTAGTACCTACTAAGCAGATCTCATATACTAGGCATCTCTCAATAGTTATTTGTTATACAAGAGTGCAAAGTTGCTTTTTAACCGCGTGCTCATTTTTGATGACCGAGCAAGCGAAAGATTCTAAATTTGAATCACGAGCGTAGCGAGTGATTCACAAATTAGAATCTTGAGCGTTAGCGAGGGAATCAAAAGAGCACAAGGTGAAAAATCTTTGCACTCGAGTGCAACACGTAACTTTTCATCCCACCTCAGCGAGGAAATAATGAAATGCTTCTCCTTCCTAGCGTTAATTCCCAGTCAGCATCCGAAGCTGTCACCTCGGAGTCCGGGGTCCGCTTTACCAGTCTTATATATATATTTGCCGTGAAGCGACTGCCATCTGACCTCCACAACCCAATGATGACATTAGGCGATATCGAAGCATTGCAGCCAGACCGTTGTTGTTGAACTTTTTAGGGCTCTAACTACCCGTAACGACTGCCATAGATGTTCGTATGGCATCCGTGACCGACGGCTTAACGTGCTCTCCAAGGCACGACCAGACCAATGCAAATACCCATTTTCATGCATAAAAAATATTTGCACTGAGCGGGGATCGAACCCGTGCCTCCTGCGTAGCGGCCGCGTTCAATACCACTACGCCATGGAGGCTGTATAATATGTGTATTAATACTAGTAATAAAATACAACAAAATAAAAATTCAACAACAATGTCAACAATATGACGTGAAAAAAATTGATGCGCGCAAAGCAAATTAAAAAAAAAGTACACCAAGGAGGTTACGAGTCTGAGTTTTTCATGAATTAAAAAAAAGTTGTATGATAAATTCGGCACCATAGAGGTAGAAGTAAATAGGTTTAATGATGTTTTGAGTCCACAAACCTAGTAACTAACACACGATGTTCTAAATTCAAATTTACTTTACCTCTCTAGAGGATAAAAACGACTTTTACGCTCAGTTATCGAAGAGCAAATTTCTTGATGTAATAAAATTGGACTCATGCTTTATAGGCAATTGACTAGCACCGGCATTATACTTTGTAGACATTAAACAACATAGGCATTTTGCTTCGTAGGCATTAAAACCTTATAGACATTAAACTTTATAGGCATCCTGCGTTTTAGACATTGACTTTAGGCAATTTGCTTCATAGGCGTCGTGCAATTTAGGTAATTCGCTCAAAAGGGATTTTCATCTATACTCCCTAAAATGTAAATGTTTCAGCAATTCATATCGAATGGATATAACTACTGTGCACGAGGTCCCGAGTTTGAGTAAATATTGTTATCGAGTTTTCTGATAAAAAAAAATCTCAGAAAGCTTAGTCAGAAAAAAATCCCAATTGACGGCAATAGATTGGCAACTCATATGTCTGAAATATGGGTATTTCATAAATAAATGTTTGCTTAGCACTTATGAGATTAAGGCCGGTACCTATTTCAGAACGATACTTAGTCCTGAATCTCGATTTATAACTCCTGAATCTCGATTTATAACTAGATCTGGTGACAGTTCTAATGTCATTGTGAGAGTCGATTCATACTCTAGAAAGTCTAGACTAGAACAACGCTCAGTTGTGAATCGACTCTCACAATGACATCCCTTAGCCAGGTGGACTGACGACCTGCGAAAGGTGGCTGGGACAGACTGGATGCGGAAGGCGGAGGATCGGCAAACGTGGCGCATATTGGGAGAGGCCTGTGTTCAGCAGTGGACTGCAATAGGCTAATTGGTTGATTGAATGGCACAAGGTTCGTATGAGCCTTAATGAGTATATTCAAATAAGTAATATAGGTACATACTAATCGTCATTACTAGTTTCGGCATTCAAAACATAACAACTAACATAAGATACAAAACTAAATGCAGAATACGATTAGCAACAGAAACCGATACCTCAGGCTAAACATAGTTTACATAGCACTAAAAGGCGGGTTTATTCCTGCAGACAGAATTAGAAAGTTCTAATGAAGGCAGTCTCGATATCGGAAAGAGATGTTGTTATCTGGAAAATGAGCACTAGAGCGTAATCCCTTTAATTAGCGAAAGCAAGACGAAATGACACTATCCATAGACCGACTGCAGACTAGACTTGCTGCGTACACATTTAAATACATTGACAATTGTATTTTTTATAACTAAGACACAACACGGCGCTATATAGAACCAAACTAAGTAAATATAGTTTGTGTTATGTATTGTAAAAAACTTGATCTTGGTACATAATTATACATAGAAACGACCAGACCCATGCAAATATGCAAACAAATATTTGATCAATCAAGAATCAAATAACATTTATAACATAAACTAGCAAATAAACACAAAGCCCACCTGATAAGTGTTACTGTGTTGTTACCTTGTTACCACTTAGAAAGGAGGTAAGATCTATGGCACTCTATTATACCGTGTAAAATATAGCATACCTACTACAATTTATATTCGATATTGAGTAAGGCGGTGTTATTTTCTCGATGTTCAACCGATGAAATCAACCTCGGTGTACCTAATCATGCTGGGTAAAAGCATGGCTCTATCATACAATTTAACAAACTTCGCAATACAAATTAAAAATATAGATAACACGTGGGTATTTGGTCAATCAGTAGATGTAGATGTGGTAAGCTTGGGTCTGAAACATCTAGGTGGGGCTCCATAGGTACTACCAAATATTAAGTGTTTTCTTAAGTCACAGTGCTGGTAATTAATTACGATATGAAAGTCAGAATAATTTCAAATCGATTGCAGTTATAGACTAGGAAAGTATTATGTAGTGTACCTAACCAGTAACGTGCGTAAGAAAATTAAAGAGACGAAATTAGTGAAACGCATTCAAAGCAGCAGACAGCCGGTCTAGTCGGCGACAAAGTCACGCAGACAGCCCGCAGCGCGACTGCGACTCGTCGTGAATGCCTAATTACGACGCTGAGTAAATAACTTTTCTATTTGCCTCGGGTCGGGTCGCGTTCGGTAAAACATTAATCATGATTGAGCTAAGTGGCTTAATACGGGAGGGATAATGGCGAGCAATGATCGCCGGCGGGGGGCGGCGCCGTATGGGCGCGCTGTTGGATGCCGTCGGTGCGTCACCAAAGTAGCCGCGCCCGCTCAGATGTAAGCCACACGTGTTACAAAATTATGCTATCAGTCCAAAGTAATAAATATTCTATTTTTCTGTTAGCCGAAGACTACGAATTACAAAATTTGGTTTAACGAAAATCTCAATAGCCAACTCACTCTTATCACAAAGATAGTGATGGTTTCTTACAAAATGTATGATAATTATATTTAAAAACGTATCCCTGTTTGCCTTGATCACACCACAACGAGATGAAGGAGAGGTGAAATAAATAAAATAAAACGTGAGACCTATTTTATACTGATTCCATGTTTTGCAATACTTCATAGAAGGCATTTGAAACGCATTATATATCTAGAATTAAAGGGGTAAACTATCCGGATGAGGCGTCCTCAAGACAGTGATGAAGCCGCGATGGCTCCTAAATGGAAAACACAAACATGAGGGCGGAACGCCGCGGGCTCCCCGCATTGTTATTGTTTGTATACCAAAACTAAAGCACCGAGGAAGCCCTGCACGGGAACTAACCGGAAACTTTAAAAGAAACCTTCAAGATGTAAGGCGAAATACTGTGCAGCAGACATTTTAATATGAAGCATCAATTAAAATTGTGCAGCAGGCTGCTCGTAACAGAGAATTCTCTTGTTCATTGTCCGTTAAAACTACTGAAGTGTAGATAACTTTATTATGAAATTGACTTTTAGAAATTGAAGCCATTATTCTTTTACGTCTAACTTGTACCTAACTAAATACTTCTGTACGACTGGAATGTACTAAACCTGCTTTAGTTTTCCTTTTAGTCAGGAATAACACAAGGTATGAAGTTCACAGGTGTACGTAAGGTGTACATAAGGTATAAGACAGAGGTGCAGTATCGATATCTGCTGAACCAAAGTGGGCAGTAGAACCGCGGGCGGCGCTGGGGGGCACGCTCATCGCCCAGAGAGCTTTTCCTTGTCACCGGGCATAACACTAAACGATAATATCGATATTGCGATCGACTTCCGATCCTTAAACGGCAACAATCGTCGTATGTCGACGTTAATGGAACCGCTGCTTCTAAACCGAGCTCAGTTTATGCATATTGGCATCTATCGAGATTTAACGCCCTACCATTACTAAAACATCATTATATAAAAGTGTAGTTATTTCTATTTTCTATATTTTATTTCAAACTCTTTCATGAGGAGAGTTACCTACACGAACATTATAGGAACGGAAAGGATACATAAAATATAATATATTAAGCAATAACATCGAAGTTGGTCGAAATACAAATTGAGGTTACCCATACTTAAACATACTAAATATAATATCAACACGTATAGAGCGAAAACGACACAAAGTTGCAAGGATTCTTTTCGATTGCGTTTCTATATGGATTCATCGTTTAACTTGGCTGAACGCTACCACAACACTATCAAGCCTGAAATGGCTGCAAATTTTCGACGTTGGTTTCTTTATATCAACGATCAAAAATGTATATCTAGTGCATTACCTACTTATAAAAACTTTCTCATGAAAAACTTTCAGAGATGAATTTATACCACTTTCGAAGTTTAAATGTAGGAGGGACTAAATTTTAAAACCCGCTACATACCTACATTAATTGCTTACATCGTTCTAAACAACCCACCGCGTTTTGCTTTTGTCCTTTTTATGAAGAGTCAACGACAAAAGTATATTAACAAAATACGTAATTTATTGTAATAGTACATACTCACCGGGATATTTACCATGTTTTTATTTGTTTCAAGTACCTAAGTTTCGACGACGTTACAAGCGCGGTAAAAATCTCGGTGCGTGGTACACTATTAATATGAATGACCATGACAATCTTGTTAGGTATTTATTTATCAGCTGAAATCTTAAACCAGCAATTTATTGGTACAAAATATATTTAAAGTCTAAGTAATGGTTTCTGACGTTCAGGAGTTACTCACTTAGTTTCAGGGCCGGTTAAAGGACTTCGAAGAACGGATAGTCGTATACAATTAGAGAAGAATCAAGAATTACAAGGATATATTCTTTGTATTAAATACACGTATTTTATTATCAAGTATTTTCTTATTTATCAAAAACAGGATATTGGAAATATGGGCGACAGAGCTTTCCTGTTCATGCGCGGCCGAGCTTAGTAATTGACAGCTTACGGAAACTATTGCGAACGGTTCACTGGTGTGAAAATCCTTATCAAGGCACTTACTAGTAATTATTTGATAAAATGCCTGATTTCTGATGGGACATCTGGTCCAGTGATTATAGTGAGAAAAAAAAACAATATTAATATTAGATATTAAATAAATAAATAAATAAAAACGTCTTTATTGTACACCAAGGATTTTACAATGTTACATAATGTTACAGGTTCGTGGTAAGTACAGTTGGCGGCCTTATCGTTTGGTGGCAATTTCTTACAGGCAACCATAGGATGGATAGACAAAAATAGGAAAAAGAAAGTTTTCAGGCAGTTTGGTGCACTATTGCATACTACATTTTTAGACAAAGCACCTGATTTCTGACCGGATGTAGGAGTGATTGTAACGAGAAATAAGCAACATTAATTTTATATTAATACCTAGTGAAAGGTGGACCAAAAAGAACCTAGCAGATCGGGTACATGGAACCCACTTTGAAGACAAGTATTGCGTTAAATTAAAGATATTAATGATAATACTTGAAACAATGTATGCACGTAACATTATACATAATACGTACCTACATGATGTTATGTTACACGTACCTATAGTTAGCAATGCCGTCAAATAGCCAATAAGCCAATAATAAAAATAGCCCATAAGGGCATAGGGGGCACGAGGCCAAGATCGACAATTTCTCTTACACAAACTCAAAAAAATTTAGTGGGCGCACTTTTCTCAATTAATAATTGGATGACCTGTAATAAATTAATGATTTGTAATAAAATGGCAATGTTATGCGTATCGGTATGCAATCAAATTGAATATTCAATACCCCGAAAAGTGAAAATAATAAATCTTAAAATTAAAAACTTTTTTGCTGAAGAATTAAATAAGCTCTTCTCTCAATATTAAAAATCGTCGTAATTCAACAATAAACAGCATCCGAAAACGAAACCAAACAAAATTCGCTTCAGATGGTAGTGCGCGGGTCTCTGTGGGGCGAAAGGGGGCAGGGCGGCGGGAGCGGGATGTTGCCGGCTCACAATGCTGATTGAAAGCAAATAATGAAATCATAGGGAATGGAACCTTGGTAGCACCCGCAAATACTGTGAAAAATTGCACTCGCGCTCTCACAACAATGAATGCACAAAATACAATACGAAATCCTGTGCAAAACCAATCATACTCCAAATTCGTGAATGAAAACCTGTCTATCTTTTATTTACAGCAAAAGAATGCAAAACCTCTTCTTATTTATTATCCCACAAGACGAATAATCTACCATTATTATGCCAATAATGGTAGATTATTCGTCTACAGAAAGGTCTACAATCCGTCGCAAAATTATTTTTCATTTGAAAACAATGAAACAGAAATGTGTGAAAAACATGTGCGGGCAGAACCTAATGAGCCGTTTATATACAGGGCGTCCCACGGCGATGCCACATGGAGGGAAAGTACCTTAAATCCTTAAGTTAGCTCATTTTACTTAAACGAGACATCATTTTATTTTTAAAAAGAAACAAAACTGCATTCAAAGATTTTTAAAAGATTTAATTACTCAGTAGTGAGATTTAATCCTTATGATTGGCACTATCGATTGATGCCATAAAAATACAGGATGTTACTTTTTCGAATTTTAGTCGGTTGATTACCTTGTGTGGCAAGCGAATTTTTAAAAATCTTTGAATGAAGTTTTGTTTCCTTTTAAAAATAAAATGATGTCTCCCTTAAGTAAAATGAGCCAACTTAAGGATTTAAGGTACTTTCCCTCCATGTGGCATTGCCGTGGGACGCCCTGTATATCTGTATTACTTTTCCTTCCCTTATTACATAAATATACACTTGTAGAAGCACATACAAATACTTATTGAAATGATTTACAAAACGTTTTGCAGGGTAGGAATTTTCTTGTTTCTACTAGTGACAATCACTAGGTTTTTAAAATTTAATACTATTCGAATACATAAAGGTACTTAAGTATGCGAGTAGGTACTCTAAGATGCACTAACCAATGTATTTTAACTTTCATTTTACACTAAAATGTGCCATTAACCATTTTACATTGGAATACATGACCTTTTCAATAAGCAGAAGTTATATATTCCACAGAGGAAAGTTAATAGGTATATGTATTTTATGTTATGTTTTTATTTTAATTTTAAACAAAGAAGATTTTACTGAATCTAGTCACGATATAATTAAATATATTAGAACTAGCTGACCCGGCGAACTTCGTACCGCCATATTTTTTTGAACCCGTTCCCGCTGCATATCTCTAAATTTATCAGTGTTTCTCTACAATATAATGCATGTATTATACATATAAACCTTCCTCTTGAATCACTCTATCTATTAAAAAAACCGCTTCAAAATCCGTTGCGTAGTTTTGAAGATTTAAGCATACATAGCGACGGAGAGACAGCGACAGCGACTTTGTTTTATATGTAGTGATGATGTTAATTAATATCTCTCATTTGTTTTTCTATGGCATTACACAAATCTTGTATTAAAGTTCAATATTTAGAAAAGGTGTGTTCTTTTTTCGAAATACCTGGGCAATCTTTGCCGCAGGTTTGTAGCATGGAAGGTGGTGGGCCCGTCGCCATAAAGAAGGCGCTCAAACACAGGGGACAAACAGAGGAGCGCCGTCGGCCGCGCCCGCACACAAACACTACTTGACCGATCATCCTTTACGTACCGCAGCCATATTTCATGAAACCGATGTATCATAATATCGATGTTTTATTAAACCAGAATTGAAATGGTATGATTTTTAACATGAGGCGATATCGAAGCTTTGCCAGCAGCTAGACCATTGCTTTCCGATTATTATTTTTAGGGCTCCAACTACATGTAACGACTGCCATAGATGTTCTTATGGCAACCGGGACCGACGGCTTAACGTGCTCTCCGAGGAACGACCAGACCAATGTAAATACCCATATTCACTGCACACAAATATTTTGCACTGAGCGGGGATTTTAACGAGTAATTTTCAGAAATAAAATCTAGGTTATTAATCTGAGAGTCCCCGATTCATTTTTATCCGAAACGAATCTATGCTTACTGCAGACACTTATTACCTATCTGTTATCATTTTCTTAATCAGTTTAAAATCATTCATATAAAATGGGAAGCAAAGGAAAAATGTCTAATCGTTTATCTATTGTAGTGCTGCTATTTAATAAGATTCTTTACACTATTATAACTATTTTTAATAATAACTAACAAAGACTTCACAGGCTTCAAAGACTAGCAAGAAATTCACTTCATATTCCTTTTAAAAATGTTACAAAGACAGTTTTTCTTGGTATCAATTATTCTTCGCAAAGATTTTTATATAAAATGCTTATATTGGCGGGGTAGTGAATAATGGTATTTTTACAAGTAGGCATCAAGTTTGTTTTCTTTCAATAAAAATGATTTTTCAACACACTTGCTTATAAACAGGCTTTTATTTCACCGCAATTAAGCACGGAATGACACCTATTACAAAACTGTGACTTTTTCATTGCTATTATTCACAAGTGAGTTATAGATTTCTTTTTTTAATTACATTGATTAAGTTGCTTTGTTCTTAAAAAAGTTTCGATACAAAAAAGATCGTGTCCAATATTACAAACGAATTAACATACCTATTGCTAGCTCATTTCATCAATTTCAACTTGTAGTACATGTTTAATAAACAAAACTTTCACTAAAATGTATTTTTTTTTCTCTGTGAGTATTTACAGAGAAAAAAAAATCATAATTCAAATAAGTAAGTAGATGACAAGACAGCATGATGATAGCACTTTAGCCTGTTCCGAAAGAAACAAATAAAAAAGACAAATAGATTTTTACTTTTGTGTTTTGATGGTGTTATGTAGTATTTTTAGTATTATTTTATTCGCAAGTGTGTTGAAAATAGTCGTATGCCACTCGCGTGTATGGTGATTACCGTCCTCGGCTCTAGCGGTAATCACCAACTTTACACGCTTATACCATAATGTACTATTATGTGTTTCACTATGCTTACAGTAATTACGGCGACAAGAGTTTAGGCTAGTACTATTATCTGTTCTGTTGTTTAGGTGTTATTTATATTATAGTATTATAGTAACTCAGGTTTTATTTGATAATATGTTTTTTATCATTAATAGTGTCACGTATGACCTCTATTTAGCTGCCTGTCATATTTTTGTCTAAGAAAGACATTCATTTTTTGACCTAGTGGACAGTTACGAAGGGGGCGTGCTGAAAATGGCGATGGAAATGAAAATTGGCCGTATTTTACATTATGTTATGTACTAATTACTTATACAAAAATATATCTTACGCATGGACTAAAATACCTTAGCATGAAAATCATAACAATATACACATTTTCTTCCTTTTATATCATACCCATCATAAGACACGGTAAAACAAGAATTATAAAAATATTGCTATACAATAACGATAACGCGCGACGCTGTTTCAGGCATTTCTTAGACAAAGTATCTTCCCACGATGCACTCCTTACTACCATTATGAATATGACGTCAAAGCTCTTTATTATTTTAACTACAGAGTAAATTAGTTTTCCAAGATAATTACTTTATAATAAAGCTTCATAGCACCATGAGAAACTGTCACACAGATTTTTCTTTGAGGTTGGTAGTGTAGTATACACTTCAGCTCGATCAAAGCAAGGAATATTAAAAGCATCTATGTAGGTACATTATTTTCTAAACTAACATAATATGGAACAAAATTGTCCCGCAGTAGAGGCTGAAAAAGTGCACCTACTAAAGGATTTTATTAGTCTTAGAACTCTTAGATCACAAAAATTTAGTAAACGCTAGTTGTAAGAACTACTCAGATCGCTTAAAAATTGAACCGATTCACAATAAGGTAACGAATATCTCACTAACTACAGTCAATTTTTTTTTTTTTAATTTCTATAAATGATGTTTTACCAAACTATCCGGATACTGTAATAATTAATTCGTAAATTGCTGTATTTACGTTCAGGTCAACCATTTGATTTCAGTCATTTGTTCACAATGTCGCATCTCCCTAATAGTAAGCACTTTCTACTAAGCCTAATGAGATTTTAATTGAGATGTCGTGAGGTCTGTCGACAAAAATACGGGTATACATTATGACGATACTCGGCGATTAACTAACTTAACGCTATTGCGGAATTCAGACAACCCCTATTTTGCATGAATTAAGGCGCTTTTGCCTTTTTAGATGTTACATATTAGTAATGACATAAAATATTTTATAGACCGAGCGAGCGAAGCGAGCTAGTCTCCGTTCCGACAAAGTGACCGATTTTCCTATGTCTGTTTGTCAGTTCCGGTCTAGAGGGCGCATTTCCTAACTGATTTTCACCAAACTTGCTTCACCAAAGTTATTTTTGAAATCTTAGAACATGATGGATACCATGTTCTTAGATTTAAATCACAACTTTGGTCGAGAGCTTTTTTAATAGAAGGGAAGTTTGCTGTCCTGCTATTTATGAACGGATTTTGATGTATTTTGGCTGAAACATCAAGGACATGATTCCTCACAGGTTGTTGTGAAAAAAAGTGCCTCGCAAAGGTGAACTTCGTTATAAAAAAAAAAGGTGAAAAAAAGGGAGAAGTTTGCTGTATCTTGTTTTTTAGATAGATCGTCATTATTTTCTGTGAAACATTCATGGGTGTTTAAAATAAGAAAATATGTAAGTATCGCTTTTTCAATGGTTTTTCTTTTAGATATCATTAAGGGTACCAAGCTCGCGAGGTCTACTGTTCACAGAACTACTTACTAGTAAATAAAATACATATTCATCAAAAATGTGACATCGTCGTCTTTCGGTAAGACAATGAAATTGCACCAAGAAAAGCACGGTACTGGGTACTTATGGTTCGTCAAATTACTCTGATGGAATGGTGATGACTATATTATGAATAAACACCAAGAGGAAAACATCATTGTTGGCCTCAGACATTCCATGATAACACACATCTGTCGAAACATACGCTTAGGTATACTATTTATACACGGCTGTGCATTTTTCGCCTGCCTACACTTATACTAGGCCTACTAGGCCGGACCGGTTACGTACATACCTATACACATGGCAGGGGTAGAGACCCTTATCCGACACGATCTTAAAAAAATATCTACATGCAATTCCGAATTGAATGACTCTCAATCATAATTTTTGGAGACAGAAAAACGTTTGGACTTAGAAAGCACTTGTTGGCTAGATGATTACGATAGGTGACAACGAACATATTGCGTTATTTCTATGACGATAATTCTATTGCATAGTTCAAATGTTTAATCAGTTATGTGAAGATGCAAATGAGGCGGTGGCGTCAAGTGGCGCCGTCTGAGGCGCCAGAGCGACGCTCGGGTCGCAACTAATCGTTGCGACAAGCAGAACGCACTCATTTGCGACTTAATTGTGAATTATTTCGATTTATGTACATAACAGCTTAAAACACGATGATCATTTTGCGTTATGTAAATTTGGTGCATGTAAGTAGAATTGTTCAAGATGTTTAAAGACACTAAACTTAAGTACCTACCTAGTGTTGTACAAGTGATCAGCCACTAACGAACTACAGTTGTTTATAGGTATTATAACAATGAAATCAGAATAAATAATTTGTTAGCGTGTAATTATTTCAAATTATAATTGCACAATATCATGCCATTAGAAGTGTCATAATATTTGCCTTAGGTCACGTGAAAAAGCAATAAAATATGATAGAGCGTTTTCGATAGTTTTTCTATATAGGTATTAGAAAAAGAAAAACAACTAAGGTATGTCTGAACAAGCAGGCTAAACGATGATAATTACGACAATTTATTACTTGTGACGAATTTCATAATATGTTATTTTTATTGTTTTGCATAATGTAAAATTATCACACAACTGTAATATTTGCATGCCATGGATTGGTGATAATACATGTACCTATTTGATTTCTTAAGACCATTATAACACTGTACTATGCGAATAAATGAATAAATAAATAAATAAATAATAAATAAAAATGACGGAAAATGCATTATAATATTTTAGAACAAACCCCGCTAATGCAGCGCTATCTTGAGCCCAAACTAAGCATAGCTCGATGTGTTATCGAGTTATGTTTAGTGTAGATGCCAAAGAAACGTCAATTTTAGTTACGACATCCGCGTTATGCCTGCTGCGGTAGTAAACCCTCTTGTCTCAAGTTTGTAGCGATCTAATGCCTTTTGGGCCTTCCTCCTCTTGCGTTAGCATTATTCTAGTTTTATGTCTGCTACAGAGATAAACAATTATAGTTATTGGCATAATGTGTGTGATAACACGATGGGTATTGCGTGGAAAACAAAGAAAAATGAAATTTGAATGTAGCCTCGATATTTGATATGATAAATTGACTGTGTATTTGGTCAACTCATAAAGTTGACCAAATACATATAATAATATAGATTTATTTAGTGGAAAAGTAAAATAAATAGCTACGTTTACAGTAATCTCAGTCCTTTGAAGTTAATGCTGCGTAGGTACATTAGAGGAGTTTAAGATCAAAACTCGTCAAATACGAGATTAAAACAGATAGGTACTTTTTGATTCTGGCTAATATTGAATTGACCTTGAACCGAAATATTAAAAATTTGATCTCACATAACCTCACGTACCCGCAGTCCATTAGGGAACCATACATGTTTGTCAGTGTTGATCATAACATTTTTGGTGGTTTGACACTAGGCCCTTGTCGCTACGGAGCCGTCCCGTCGCGCTCAGCCGGGTGCGTTGAATGCGCGTTGACGGCTGGCACCTAGCGTTAATTACGCTTCAGCGACTCCAATAGAACGTAGATACACCAAAAATATTCTAACATCTCTCATGAAATCTTCAGAAAAGGAAAAGATTTTCTAATACTAAAATGCTTAGAATTAACGCTAGGATGAAAAAGATGCTTAGTGTCAAAACATATTTGTGCTTTTTGTGATAAAATTATGTTATGGACAGCAGTGGTAGATATTTTACCCATAATATTCTTCTAGTTCATTACCACATGCACGTTTAATAAATTGTTAAGCTTTAAGCGATTAAAGATTGAAAGTTACATAATTATATCAAATTAGCTTTTGCCCGCGGCGTATGTATGACCTAAGCCTAAGCCCGCGTGGATGACGGTTATCGCGACCAAACATATCCTATGTCCTTTCTCGAGGTTTAATCTACCCCTATACCAAATTTCATCAAAATCCGTTCAGTGGTTTAGGCGTGAAAGCGTAACAGACAGACAGACAGACAGTTACTTTCGCATTTATAATATTAGTATCAGTATGGATAATGAGGACGGTCTTGGCTATTATCCTAAGCCAAATATTACAAACCAAAGGACCAAAACGCATCAAAGCGTTGACGAAATTCCCGCTAAGATTATTAACGTGCTATTTTTGTAGCCCTCATAATAAAGGCGGCTATATTATGGCATCGTTCATATAAGAAAACTGACCTCGGCCGAGTGAATAAACCTCTAATCGAAGGCGCGGGGGCGCGGGCCCCGGGCATAAATCAGACTCCCCTCGCGATGACGCGCTGGAGCCTTCAATTTGGCACATCCTTAAAATGACACACGAGAAGTACGCCCCTAACGATGCCGGCTTCAACTCCCGCATCACGCTTATAAATATAATCTTCTCACATATTACCGCATCAGATTATCATTACGCTGAACCTTTTACATACATATGGGGCCTGACATGAAGCGGCATAATAAGCATTCATAATATAGAAAGATCACAGAGTTCCGGCTATCAGAAGTTGATCAATAATCATAAAATACGATTCAACATCAATATTTTCTCTCAACTATGAGATAACCGGCGTTCTTACTTCTATCTAAGAATACAATGTAGGTACAGAAAATTACATGCAACAGCATGTAATTTTAATTACACTAAAGAAATATAACACTAAATAAAATAACCAGTGTCATAGCACATAGTACTATTATTTATTCTGTGATTATAGTTAGATGCACAAATAAAGGGTTATCGATCTCAACAAGGCACGGTAGCTTTAAATAAGAAAGGGTGCACTCCACGTCAAATTCAAATGTAATTGAATGCAAGAATGGGTGTGTAGACAAAATAAAGGGATTCCTTCGAAGCAATTTCATTTGATAATAATGATACGGATATGCTTTAATACATTGATGTATTGGTCCCATATTGCTCTCGTAGTTTTATTTGTCTATACTAAGTGTATCCTCACATACTCGTACATATTGAGAGGTTGGCGTAACGCGTGTCGCAACGAAAGCAATCAGGGCGGTGTCGTAGACAAACTGTCGGGGTGAACCTTAATTGGCGGTCGCAAAGATTTATGCGAATACCCGCCCGTCACACAGTCTCCGATTTTACAGGAAAGCATAGGTCCCGTACACAACCGACCCTGCGTGGAGTTACGTAATCGTGTCCGCAACCAAATCTCAAAGGTTAACCTTTCACAAATACTGACTGTGTTCTTATTAACACCTACGAAATCATATCTACCTATTAGTATATTTATCATTCCCGAAACCGCTTATACAAACCTTTGGTAGGGCATTACTTATTAAAAACTTGTATTAACCACATCGCTATATAATATAAAATGATATGGTATACATAAAGTGTTTTAGCCTTACAATATAATAATCTAAGCCGAATTAGTTTAGCTTAGGTCTCATAAGCATAATGATTATGATCTTTTTAATATTAGTGTGTTTGTTAAGAAGCCTACTTAGTTATCTTAGAATGACTGGGTGAAGGTTTAAAATAGATACAAAATGATATACAAATCAATTTTTCATTAGTAAGGGCCTATACCTAAGTACTTAAACAATTTGTGAAGAAAGCTTATAAAGCAACAGACGACAGACTTTAATACGCCACGGTAAAAGCTGTTTAACGTGATCCAGATTATGTAGGTAGGTACTTCACAATTCATATGTTTCATATCGGCCATAGCTTTAAATATTACAGTTCAATTATTTTTAACAAGCACTTGTAGCTTCTTCAAAGGATATTGCACGTTTTTAGTATTTTTATTACATGCAAAATGAGGCACTTTATAAAGTCAAGTGTTTTATTGCATACTAGCTAGCAACGTGCTCTGTTGCATACGCTAAGTAGTTAAACGCATGTATAAAAATTACAATGTGTCTATTACTGAAAAATATTTAGAAACAGAACTGTCTGAACATTAAAAAGATTCACAATCCAAAGAATATGGTTTAGAACTTGTTCAGCTCTGTGATTATCAAAGATTTTATATCCATACTAAAATGAAGCGTCGGTAGCTTAGTGGTTAAGGAGTTGGCCTTACGATCGAGAGGTCCCGGGTTCGAATCCTGGCCATTACACTACCGCCGTGAACCCACTTCTAGCACAAGCAATTTAGCTTAGTTGGAGGGGTTAAAGGGAATATTAGTAATTTCGGTTGCTAATATTCTTTTAACAAAAAAAATGCGAAAGTAACTCTGTATGTCTGTCTGTCTGTTAAGCTTTCACGCCCTAACCACTGAACCGGTTTTGATGAAATTTAGACCTTGGGAAAGGACAAAGGCTATGTTTGGTTGCGATACCCCCGTAAAAGCTAGTATCTCATAAACGCGTAAGCGCCTTCGCTGGCATAGGCGGGTGCGGGTCGCGGACGTCCACTTCGCGTGCTTGTTTCATGTTATTTCAAGAGCAGCGCTACGTGAGGCGGGTACCCGTCACATGTGACGCGGGCGGCGGGGCCCGCCACGCGGGCAGCGGGGCACGCGCCGTATGTCCGCGCGACGTAGCACGCGAGCGAGTCTGTTTCAACAAAATCATCGACCGCCGCTACGTTATCCGTGTCACACGCGGCGTGCTTGTACAGTCGTTGCAATAATCTTAGAATAACTGCAAACTGAAAGCTTTTTTACGGCAAACACCTTTGAATTTTTTGGTAAATGAAACTCAAATAGAATGTTATTTTGAAGGTCAGTCTTATATTATTCATAGAACAACATATCAATATAAAATGCAAAAGCAGAAACCTGCTCCCGGATGCATTGCACCATTTGTACCCCCAAGCGAGCCGCGAGCCAGCCCTGCTAATAGGTATATTGTGTATAGGTATATTGACGTGACATATATTATGGGCTAATTGGCTGACGCCTTTGTTCACGTCGTCGTCTTTTGGCTAAGTAATATATCAATAAATGATCCATAGTTATCGACTGTACACCGACGCTATCGAAATTATACTGGTGACAGACGCCCATCGCGGTCGTCCGCGACGGAGCACCGGACGCCCGCGACGGACAGGCGGGCGCACGGCGCGGACGCCTATGCCAGCGAAGGCGCTAATATGGTTTAAGATGTTACGTCCAAAACAAAACACTGCTTGCGCGTGGTGTTAGATAGTTCTTTATTTTTCTCTGTATGCCTATATCTATTAATTAATTATACAGACAGATCCATATTGGATCACAATAATTCAGATTAAATATATGATGTGTAATGTATCGCTGAGAGCGTTAGGAAACATCAATATTGTTAACAGTTTAACATCGTTGGTCATCGAAATAACCCGATCATAACGTTAACATATCATTCATGAGATGTCGACAGAGGCACGTTTTATACCAATATAAGAGTTAGATGAAGCACGAGGCCTCTCAGACGACAGTGGCGTTGTTTTTGCGGGGTGAACGAGGACCGCGGGGTACACTCCTCTTCGAGGGGGTGAACCGGTGCCGTTTTCAATTTGCTTTATTTGCGCTTGTTTTAATAGCGCCCAGTCCTTATTGCCCGCGCGGACGACCAGCCAAATTGCTTCGTGCCCGGGCGCCTTTTGATTAAGGAGGAACACGCGCGACAGAAGTAGGCGTAAAAACAAGTTGCCTGAATAAACAGTGTTGTGGTTGTACCTATAGATATACATACCTATATATCAATAAGTAAATAATGAATTTAAATTATACTAATGTACAGACGATTCATTCAGTTAATTCAGGCGCAGGATGTGGAGTATTATATAAGACAACACGCTCAGAACTTAAAAACGTTGTTAAAAACTTTGAGGTAAAGATGACGTAGATTTTGTCACCAAAGGAATATTTAATTATAATTAATTTCTTTAAAACACAAGCAAGATGTGTATAAATTAATAACAAGTACATTTTCATGAGCTTATGCTGTCTCATTAAAGGAGGGCTTAGTCAGCCAGCCAACTAAGCCTTTCTTTCTTAACCTTTCGACTTGAATTGTTGAAGTGATGAAATGGCCTTCACATTCTACTCCAGCCAAGGTAATAACAGGATTCACCTCAAAAGACGTGAAACTATCATTCTAACAACCCTAAAGACCGTGGGACCTAATCCTTGCCAGCGGTTATGGAACCAAATGGCAAACAAAGCTACCCTGTCACCATAAATTGTCTAAATCTTATAAGCTATAGAGCGCAATATTCTTGGGATAAGGAAACTAGGAAAAAAAAACTAATTAATTGCAATGCTATTACGACTATATACTAACATAAAATTAAATATTTCAATAGCTAATCCCTACTAATATTATAAATGCGAAAGTAACTCTGTCTGTCTGTCTCGCTTTCACGACTAAACCGCTGAACCGATTTTGATGAAATTTGTTATAGGGGTAGATTAGACCTTGAGAAAGGACATAGGCTATGTTTGGTCGCGATAACCGACATCCACGCGGGCGGAGCCGCGGGCAAAAGCTAGTTATTTATAATTTAGGAACCTATAGGTACCTAAGAACATTTTGAACAAAAATTCAAGTCCAACTTGTCATATATGAATCGTAAAAGTATTTACTTAATATAATTAAACAAGAGCTCGGAAATCAATCGTATAATAGGTAAATAATATAGCGAAGGAGACCCTCAGCAATATGTCGATCTGATATTTGTTCACAAACATGCAAAATGTCACGTAAAATAATGAGCTCACGACAAACAGAATATATAAACAAACAATTATTGCGGCCTCTATTCGACGAGTACCATGACTACATTAATATTTCTACATTTTCATAGTGGCGCTGCTTGTACACAGTGAATTATGTCTAACTGTAAAGTACCTTACAGTTATTATTAAATACATAGTTTGCACAATTGACAACTTAACTGAATATAACTGATCTTACCCGTGTTATTTTTATTTTTTAATAATAAAATTATAATCTTCTTTTTCTCGGTTGCCTTTAACTCGGTTAATAGGGACACCTTGTTGACACAGGCCAAATTGGAAACACCGAAAATTTTTAAATTTCTTTGGCAATGCTACAGGCACCCTTCTAAATTACTTTACAAGGAAAATATTCTAAATTCAGCGGTAGGGTGTCAACAAGGTGATCCTCTTGGACCAGTCATTTTCAGCCTGGCTATTCACCCCATAATTCAGCGACTAAATTCTAAATTTAATATTTGGTATCTGGATGACGGTACTCTTGGAGGCGACGTAGAGACAGTATTAAAAGATTTGGCGTTTCTAAAAGAAGAATTTAGTTCAATCGGCCTAGAATTAAATCCCACGAAATGTGAAATTTTTCTCAGTGATCAAATTGACAGTCTTTCGGTACTCTCAAAATTCAATGCTTTGGCTCCAAATTTAAAAGTTTTACAAAAAAGTTCTCTCCGCCTCCTTGGGTCGCCAATCCTTGAAGATGCTTACGAGTCTTTTGTGGAAGAGAAAATACAAAATTTTTGTGAAGTTTCGGACCGACTGTTCCAAATTAACATTCATTCAGCTTTCACTATTATTCGGTTTTGTCTTTTCGTACCAAAATTTACACATGCTCTGCGTTCAACTCAGCTTTTTAAATGTTTGGCACTTTTAGGTCGAGTGGATAGAGTGTTGCAAGATACCCTATGCAAAATTTTAAATATAAATTTGAACGACCGAGTGTGGCTTCAGGCGTCCCTTCCAGTTCGCCTCGGCGGCCTCGGCGTTCGCAAAATTGCAGATGTAAGTATGCCGGCATTTTTATCTTCGGTCTATGGCACTGAAGAATTAGTCAGGAAAATTCTTTCTCCTGCACTGATTAATTCAGATGTGCCAGGTAGGGCCGAAGCTTTGAATGCTTGGAAAACGACCTGCCCAAATGCCGTTATGCCCGCCAACCCTTCCTCCCAGAGGCAATGGGATGAGCCGCTCTGTATTGGTGTTAAAAAACATTTATTTAATACAGCTACCAATGCTGCTGAGCGTGCTCGCCTATTGGCTGTGGGGGAATGGGAATCTGTTGTTTGGCTCCAGGCACTTCCTTCGCCCAACATTGGTACAATGTTGGACGACACGACTTTCCGCATCGCGACTTGCCTGCGTTTGGGTGCACCCTGTGTTTCTCCGCATCGATGTCTCTGTGGAGAAGCAGTCGATAGCCTTGGACATCACGGACTATCTTGCTGCAGGAGCGCAGGCCGCATGTCCAGACATGCCAATATTAACGACATTATCCGTCGGGCTCTTGTCACCGCCGGCGTGCCAGCTTTACTTGAACCTGTTGGCTTGGCGCGCGACGATGGCAAGAGACCCGACGGTATGTCGTTGATGCCTTGGAGGATGGGTAGGCCTTTGGTGTGGGATGCAACTTGTGTCGACACCCTGGCGCCTTCCCATCTTCCAAGTACGATGGACTGCGTATGCGCTGCTGCAGCATCAGCGGAGACTCTCAAACGGCGAAAATATACCAATTTAGCTGGTAGCTACATTTTTGAGCCGTTTGGAGTCGAAACGTTGGGTCCGTGGGGTCCAAGCGCGCGCGCGCTTTTTAAGGAAATATCAAAGCGACTAATCGACGCTTCCCGTGACCATAGGGCTGGCCTTTACCTCGCTCAGAGGATTGGCATCGCCATTCAGCGAGGTAATGCCGCCAGCCTTCTGGGCACGGTCCCAGTAGAGATCGATGGGGAGGAATTTTTCGATGCCTAACGGTCACTTTTTTGTATATATAGCATAGTTTTGTATATTTATGTATATTTTGTAAGTAATTGTATATATTTTGTCTGTCTCCATATTTTTATAATAACCTGCTATTTTTTGAATAAAAACCCAATTGACATTAATTTACCTTTTTCTCATGATCAAGATTTAAATAAAATACGATTGAGAAGAATTTGCTCATTTTTTTCATATCGTCAATCCCTAGTCCCTAGTAGCTCCTGGTTTTGTTTTCGGGAGCGTTCCTAACACCCTTTATAAAAGTGTTAAGTTGGTTTGTGTATGCATGTGGGTATATTATTTCACTTGATTTTCTGAACCTTCGCTACTCAGTGGCAGGGTGATTTACTGGGTATTTAGGTGGAGGTAACTCGCACCGTCCAACACTCAGGATCACCAGCGTGGAAGCCTGATATAATTACGCTTATAGTAATGGACTCGGGCTGTGATTTTAAGCAAATGCATTGTTCCTGTTGATGTTAATTCCTTAATGGTACGGGCTATAATGCAATTCACATAGATTTAGGGTTCAGTATCCTGTTGTAGATATTTCGTTATTTCAGACACTAAAATATCCTTATTACCTATGTTCTTTCAACGGATTAATCGCCCGTTCCTGTGTAAATACTAGCAGGTATATATATCTAACGTTTACCCTATATTATTATGTAGGTACATTTATTTTATTACATTTCAGCGCCCAACAAGATTATATTCTCTAGAAAAAAAAAGTAGTGTGTAGTACAAAAAGTGGTGTTTGTTGACTTAGTACCTATAGTAAATTAGTGATATTTTCGATTTGGCACTTACCTTAACCAATGTCGTTTAGCGATGGCAGTGTGACAGCAAATCGCATCATACTGATCGGCGATCCACACAATCAGGATTATGTAAAAGGCTGTCGTTGTGTCGTTAAAGAACTCTGACATAATCGCCTCCATACCTGCAAAAAAGAATAAATGCTTTGAAATATATACCTATATTTGTACAATAAACGATAACGTAGTTGCAGCAGCAGCAAGGACGAGTTATAGAGCTATAGAACAAATGAATCGTTTCATAAGAGCGTAATAACCATTTCCATTCATTCTTAAAAATGAAAACGAAATGAAACTATCACGAAAAGTTATCAGTTAATAAATTCTGTAGCATAAACTGTAGAAGAAGCGTCAAGTCACCGAGTATGGCGCCGAGGATGACAGTCGAGGTTGTCGTACCGCATTAAATATCGCGGGTCATGTGTGAACGCGACACCGGAGACGCGCTCTCCGGTGTCGGGGTGTCGGACTAATTAGGTGTCGACAATTACCCGCTAACGACCGAAATCCGAGCACCCGAGCAGGAGCTTATTAACCGCCTGCATACACCGACGAACGATTCATTCATGTAACCTTGTGACGACGACGTTGCATATATTGAGAAGGTAAGCTCCTTTACGTGCAAGGAATATGTAGAGATTTGAATGCACTTGCCGTCTAATTATGCTAGATTATATTGCTGAGGGAGGTAATGGTTTCTCCACATATTTGAAACGATATTGAAGCACAAAATAGTTACGTGTACCTACACCTTTTTAAGAACTCGTTCTCGTGAATTGCTTATAATTTTGTAATTGTTTACTGTTTATCAATAGAAGAATATTTTTTAATTACTTCGATATGAACGCTCTGTCTAAAAACTGGTGAGGTAATGCCCATCCTATGTATTTCCTATCAAAATAGAAATTCACATGAATTTTGATAGAAAAAACTTATCTACATATTTCTAACGCGCAGACAACACTCTCGAAACAAAGGCACATAGGAAATCCGGGTGCAATGAGGATTATAACTCAATACAGTCGACAACTGTCCGGCGCCGCGGCCTGGGCATGCCTTATTTGCATTTTGATGAGGCTCGACACTGATACAATAAACACGTCGGGGTGCGATCGGAAGTCCGACGGCAACCGCCTGACAGGCGGTCCGAATCCGGCGACGTTTAGCCGTATCATTCATAGCCATGTTCACTCAATTAAGTCTTGAATTGAATTATAAACGTACGCTCCACGTCTTTGCTACAAACTTATATCCAATTACTGGATAATTTCAGTTCACCGAGTAATTGTAGTATCCTTCTTGTAATTGCCATATCAAGCACTTGTAGGTAGCTAATTGCAAACTTTGAAGCAATTTTTGATTAAATAGTCGATAAAACTGTTCTACAATTAGGAAAATTTTGTTTTGAAGAGCTAATTAAAAAAATACTTCAACTTTGGAGAAATAAGGCAATGTAACATAACGAAAGACCATCGCACAAATCTCTCAAAAAGAATTAATTCACAAGTAAAAGTTATTAAAACGATAAAAAATCATCAGAAGAAGGAAGTGGAGGTTGACTGATACTTATGAAAAGTCACCGGCAGTTACCTATTCAGCGGAGCATGCGACGTAATCCTGAGCGAGACGAGTAAACAAATTACTGGGGCCGGGCCGGACTGGCCCGCGACGTGCCGCCGCCCGTTCGCTATTAATTTTAATTCCGGCACTACAAGACGATCGCCTAAGATGGGCATGAGGCACGCGCGATAGAAGACTTTGGACTTTGTGTAAAATTAAAGAAACATTGTGAAAACATAAAGAGCATACGCCTAAACCTTGAGCATTGGTAAACATTTTTATTATAAGTTTTCGTCAATCGTTATAAGAAACTTTACATTTTTATACCATTTTAGAAGAGAGTATGGTACGAATAAACTAGAGAGCAATGAATTCGAGTAAGTTCCTTATGGGATTTTAGGAAATATTCTCCCATTCCTTTGTAAAAGCAATTTTGAGCTCACGAGGCATGATTGGGGGAGGATTTTGTTCTTTTACGCATCTCCCTAGCTCGTCCCAAGCATGCTCGGTTGAAAGCCGGACTGCGTGTTGGTCACTCCATACGAGGTCATCTCTTGAATGTATCCAACCTGTATGAGGTCGGGCATTGTCATGCATAAAAATAGGATCCTCATCCAAATTAGCCATAAATGGACCAACTTGTTTATTGAGGATTTCTTCCGCAGATCTCTCGCTAGTTAAAGAGCCGTTTTCTATGGACACCAGCTAAATTCTGGCCGACATAGGTACAGACCCACCACCATAGGCTAGTTTTTATTCGATGCATGCTTATTTGAATCTTTACCCTTGCTTGCGTTACCATTACGTCTTCCATCGTGCTTGTGGAGCATGAACATTGTCTATTAAACACAATTTTATTTTCACTTTATCATTATTTATTCTTAGTTTGCGAGATTTTCGTGATTCTTTGAGTGACTCGGATTTATTGCCCTCGACAGTATTTATTACAAATAAAATAATAATATTCGAGTAGAGTAGTTTAAAAATAATTTGCAAATAAGAAAGTAACTGTAACAGTGTAGCGGCGGATTTACCTAGTCTAAGTAACAAACTGAACTTTAAATATTATGCAGGAAGCTGTGTTGAAATCAAAATGAAAAGATATGAAATCCTCAGGGAAAATGAATTGTAGTAAGCTAGAATGCAATTCAGGAGCTAAAGTATACACTGGAGGAGAGTGTAAGAATGCACACAAATTGTTACTTCTTACTTCCCGGGGTTTAATCAAGGGGGACACCCGCCGAGTCTGCCGCCGGCCGCGTCCGCTCGCTTTCCTCAACTTGGTGCAAATTGAGAATAATGGATTCGGCGAAGTTTTAGGGTTCTTTCAACAATAAAAAATATTGTTACACCATCCGATTGGTACATTTACAAAATAATCTTTTGTTTGATCAATATGAATAAATATAAAATGTAACCGTATCAAGTAAAGGCATGGTTAGTATGGCAAGTCTTGCGTTGTCTACCCGCGGCGCTTATGTTTCGGCTAAGCCTTGCATTGGAGATCCGCCTTTACGAGCTCGTTAGTGCCGGTAATCGCGACTTGCACGAGCCGGATTACGTCTGTGCATTATTAGTGTTTTTATTGATTCACTCGGCTGCCGTCGTAAACTGAGATTATTATTCGCGACGTGGCCCGCGCCCCGCACTCGCCCCGCTGCGCCCTCCAACCAAGTTGTTTTGTTACTTAATCGTGACGATAACAACATTTAACGACGGCTAGGTGACTGGCGAAATTCCGCTTCGATGTTTAGTGCTCATTCTATTTTCATTAACCATTTACCCACTTAATGATCCAGATCCTAAGGGAGTGATTCAATGACTTGGACCCATAAAATTAAACCTTAGCGTGACCTGTACAGTGTAATTAATAGCTGTTACAAGAAACGTTTTACTAACGGTGGCATTTCTAGAGGACCAAGTATGAACAAAATCCAAAAATGTGCTTTCTGGCCTTTGGTGACTATGTACAGATATAAGGTAAATTATAATATTTTCTAGCAAAAACTACCGGAAACCCTACGGAAAGCCTACTTTAATTCACTCGTATTTCACAGTGAGGCCATAATAGTAGATTACCCAACAAGTGAAAAAAAGGTGAATTCTTTTCGAGGCACCAAATTGTATCCCGAGAGGAGTGAAGGTTTCTCCGGTAGAATCCCGAGCGTAGCGAGGGGTTCTAGATAGAAACCTGAGTGGATCGAGGGATACAAGAGCCGAGATGAATTCTTTTTGACGTGTTAGGTACTCAACTTTTCACCATTGACTACGAGAAAACGATTACTCTGTGATTATGAATTACATTTTGTTATGGATAGTACACAAAAGAAGCAGCAAATTATCAGTAATAGCTACCGCTTTAGCGCGAAAAGACTCAGGAGTCTTTTAGCGCTCGAGAATATGAGTTTCATTTTCATCACTAGATGAAGTCATTTTATGATTATGAGACAAACAGAAACTTTTACAAGGAAAATTACACAGAAAATGGCGGCATTATTTTTTCTTAATTTAAACTGAGCCACATTCCATCCAGCCAGTTATTACATTTAGGTGACTTTTAGTACGTTTTTATAGTGAGAGTGTGCAAATCTCTTTGCATGTTTCACTAGAATCCGTACATTCGCGCATTTTCCAAATTCAAATTTTTTTATTCACTCGGTGAAACAAAGAGCGTTTTATTCACTGTTTTTGATGAATCACGGGCCCTTTTTCGAGTGTCAATGGTGAAAACAAAATAGCATACCTAATATCAGTAAAAATATGTTTCCAATAAGCAGACGTCGGCAACATAAAAGCACAATACATTATTACTACAAACCCGGCCGCACGTAGATGATGCCAGCGATTCATCGCCAATTTGTATCGGACGAGACGCATGCATGGTAATAAAGCCTATTGTATACTCCGCCTGCACGAGATTAGTCTAGAACTGACGGATGCAGCGACCTAATAGAGCCTTTAGCCCTATAAGCTATTATGAAATTTAACAATGAAAAGGTAACACTGAATAATCCAGATGGGAGCTGAAAGCTAATTTATAGTTGGTAGTTGGTTAGTAGCATACTTTGGAAACTTTTTGGAACACAGTCGTAAGCAGCGTCAAACTTTTTGAGATGTTCAAACACATTGAAAATAAAGACAGTTTTCTTAAAAAGGTTTAAACCATAATTACGCAATAAGATTCGGAATACAAATAAAATAGACATTTTGATATTGGCCACTTTTTGTATAATCTTAAAAATGCCCTAGGTTAAAATAGATAACTATACTTAGGCTGACAGGTGTGAGGGTACTCGGATGTTATTGACCGGGTTATACAATTTCATTCTAACATATTTTGTTAAAGCTCTAATAAGTCACCTATTTTGTATAAGTTAGCCGTTTCTCTCTTCACGTAATGTGATTTCAATTATTTTAGTTTACATAGGTTACGTGTAACATTTTACCTTATATTTACAACTTTAAATTTTTCTTTATTTTAGAAACGTTTGTCTGACAAGTGATGTGTATACAAAATATTAACAAAAACCCCAAAAGCAACCAAAACACAAATCAATAACTTCCGAGATTCATGCAATAAGTGCGTATTATTGGCGAATTGTTGCCAGTTGAGAAGAACCCCAGGCACTCGAGTGAAAGAGCCGATCATTAGATACGCTGAAGAGGTTAATTTTGATAATCCGCTTTACCACTCACCTACAATCTTGCCTCCTGACTCTCCCTCCAGGCAACATTGGGCAGATTATTGTTATGCTTACATGTTCCAAAAGGTTCTCGAAATAACGGTTATTTCATTTAACTAAAGAGCGTAATATTCGGAATATCGGAGTTCGTTTTATGAGTACCTATCGATATTATCTGTTATAAGTATATTCTTGAATATTTGTAGATACTACGTTACTAAGCTGCTTATTCTGTGCCAACAGCGACTAGATCAAAATATATAATACAGGTACCTACTATAATTCAGGACAACAGTTAAAAGTTTAAGCAGAAAGAGTTAGGTACTATTTCTTTTTTCAAAAAGTTCTAATAAAAGAAATGGTAGCAATTTCATTAAAATATCGGCTCTGCATTAAAGTAAAATCCATTTTATTCATTTTTATAGATAAAGTGGATACCAGAGGGTGTATGTGGACCTACCAAGGCCTACGGAACCAATCCAACCTCATTTTCAAACCCGTGCGGTGCATTAATTGAGTTTTCACTTTCCTTTCTGGGTTGGGAGGCAAAGCAGGACTCAATTGTGAAAAAAAGCTGCATAAAATAAATCAAAAGGAAGAGAAGTATGTAGGATGTAATCGGGAATAACGTTAAGATGATGATGATGATTATGATAGTGGATAATATTTCAACCGTGCACTTTTTCTGCTGCTGAGAATTTACCAACAGAAAAATCCAATAACAAGTGCTCTAACTGGAAATAGGGCCGCAATTCCGGTGCAGCACTCGATGCCGTTACCGAAGGAGGAATAAATAATCTGACAATATCAGTTCTCAATAATTCGCTAAATAAATGTCCGATGGATTAAACCAACGCAAATTGAATTCTACCCTGAACGTTCGTACGCTGGCGTTAATCTGACTAAGGTAGAAATTTTCATGCGAGGCAGAAAAGTGGATCAGAGAGCCGCTTGCATGATGGCACAGGGTGCCACCACTGGCAGTGATGGTTATGCCCCGCGGTCGAATCAACATTTGCCGACGGATCGAATTACCGCACCGGCGCGGCGCGTCAACGTAAACGTAATTGATTCAGCGACCGGCAGGCGCCGACACGCCTTTTTGTCTTACTAGCACGAAAAAATGCAAAATCCTCCACTAATTTAATATCCGCAACATTTCCGGCACTTTAAAAGCAATATTGTGTTTTTTCTGATATTTACGTCTAATTGACAAACTGTAAAGAATTACTACGTTCACCCATTGTTTGAAATTGGACCATGACAATCTTATTGAAAATTTGAGGAAAACGAATGGAAAATGAAGAAAAAAGTAACAATGTAGGTAGATGTTAGCTACAAATATAAATTCGCATAATAGCCACTAAATAAATAAAATAACAGGTAAGGAAAGTGTACTACTTAAACTATTTTGGTTTTGGTATACGATTGACTGAATCAATTTCTCAAAAGTTGGTCGAATAAATGTCGTTAGATAGATGAAGCGCCTTTTACACTAACGGTAAAAGGAAAATACATATTATTTAAAATCAAAGGAAAAATGTAGAAAATATTTGATAAAAATTTAAATGTAGAAAACATTTTTCTGATAAATATCCACGTATGAGGCACGACGTGCTATCATAGAGCGTCGAATCCATTCCGTGAGCGAATGCAATACGACTTCGTGCAATTGAACACCCTTCGACTCGGAAACTGATATGCAACAAATGCACAAGATCACTACAAATACGAAGGTTCATTTTGCAGAATCGTATACACGATACGGTGACACGTGACGTAACTGTGAAGTTTTGTTGAATATTTTTATCAGTGCCTTTTGGATATAACACGTTCGTAGTACATATTTAGATAATTAACCCTTGTAACCAGCAGAAAGATCCTTAAACAATCCTCTGAGAATAATAATAACAACAGTATCAACATAACCAATTGAGCTCCAGTAGTCTTGTGTAGTTCGCGAACGATGAACGATTAGGAAACGTTTCTTAGTACTGAACTGACCGAATAGAGCTGTTTCCCAAACGTTAATCGGTCATCGGTCTATTCGGTAATCGGTCGGCGCTACTTGCTCTGAACTATGTAAACCAACCGAGTTGCAATATGCACCTTATAGATAAAGAAATAATGATCTTTTTGCATTGCTCCGATTTTACAGTGTACAGTGTTCTAGTTAATCGGTCACACCGGTCTATACGGTCATCGGTCGGCGCTACTTGCTCTGAACTATGTTAACCAACCGAGTTGCAATATGTACCTTATTGAGAAAGAAATAATGATCTTTTTGCATTGCTCCGATTTTACAGTGTACAGTGTTCTAGTTCATTTAGTTCAAGGCACAGTCTAACGAATTTCACACTTCTTGTAAAGGTTGTTTTTCCTTAAATCCTAGTGACCATGTTAGTAAAAATTTTGTGAGTTTGTTTATTTTTCCCGACAGTGTTGCCAACGTAGGCGATTTTCGGCTACTCGGAACGAGAATCGGCGACGAAAATTTTGGAAAGGCGAATAGGAAAAACTATTAACATTAAAAAGTAATCTTTTATACAAATGCTGTTGTTTAAAAATTAGAAAACAGTTCTATAAGATAATAAATGTATAATTAGAGTGAAGTCAAAACAATACCTATAAACTTAAATTATATAAAATAAATTATTAATACTAAGTCAAAGTAAAAGAAAAACAAAGCTTTAACACAGTTCGGCGCGGGCGCCTAGCCACTGCGGACGCGTGTGATTCATTCCGCAAAACCGGTTTACGTGTCGAATAAAATAGTATCTACATACGAACAAGGGTAACTCCTATCATTAGGAGCCCCTTTTTGTGATAATGGACCCTATCCCACCGTCTCAACAACCCACAATGATACAACCAAGTACAAAGTCCCACCAAGAAAACATAAATACAAGTTATGCAAACGTGACGTCATCAACCTTTTTTCCAAAGAAAGATCAAGCGATTATAATTGACTCGATAGATGGAATAACACTGAAGGAATACATTCTCGCATTATCGTCTTTTGTACCAGCGGCTTCCATCCGATTTGTTTCGCGTATATCCAATTCACGAATATGCATTTATTTGGACTCAAAAAAAACCGCTGATGAGTTAATAGAAAATAAAAAAAAACTCACTATCAAAACTCATACACTGGAAATTAGGACGCTAGTAACGAGAAATAAAAGAATTGTTCTATCTAATGTTTGTCCAGTAATTCCACACTGCATCTTAGAACAAAAATTTAATGAACTAAACATAAAGGTTATGTCTTCTATAACCTTTATGAAAATCGGTGCCACGGAACCAGGTTTCTCTCATATTTTAAGCTTCCGACGTCAGTTATACATAACTCCTGAAGATGAAAAACGTCTCCCTGAGTCTTTTCAGATTACATACGAAGGAACAAATTACTGGATCTATGTATCCTCTGATTCCCTCAAGTGCTTTTCCTGTAACACGATGGGTCATGTTGCAAAAAATTGCCCACAAAATAAGAATCATTTACAAGCAAGCCAGGAGGGGATAGAGGAAGAACTAAACCAAACTTACGATCGAAATGATGACTTACCACTATCTTTATTCACTCAACCGACAAAGACGGCTGAAGAATTTTCACAACAAAACCAAATTAGGAAGCGCATTCACTCACCTTCTGTCAGTGAAGCCTCAAAAGTGGATACTAGTCCAGTATATCCAAATAAAGACGACCCAGTAGAAATCATGGACGAAAGTGATGAAACAAATAGCAGTATATCATCCGACGATATAGAAAATAAATTGAAGACGAAGAAGAAGTCAAAGACAAATGACGCCAGAACAGAGGAAGAAACTTGGAAAGATATTAAAAATAGTATAACCGAATTAAGTAACGAAACCACATTTCCTATTAATATTGATCAATTTATTAGTTTATTGGATAACTCAAGGGGCACAAAAAACATTAAAGAACTTGTACACTTATATACAGACAACATAAAGGACCTGATTAAAATGTGCAATACTTTACACAGTAAAATGAATAAGAAATTGAAAAATAGATGTTCTAGATTATCAAAAAAACTACACGAAATTAATTACCTAACCTAGCAACACATTTTATTTATATCACAAACTACCTTTTTGTTTTATCTTTGTGTTCAAATAACTTTATACATAATGAACGTTTTACAGTGGAATGTAAATGGTTTTTATAAACGTTTAGAAAATATCAAATTATTAGCTAATAAATGTAATCCAACTTGTATTTGTCTACAAGAAACTAACTTCACCGCTGGCCATTGCGCCCCAATGAAGGGATATGATCACTTTTTCAAAAACAGACTACAATGCAATAGAGCAAGCGGTGGAGTTGCCATATATATTAAACCTTGCAGTTTACCAGAAGAAATACAAATAGTCTCGAGTTTGGAAGTTGTGGCCATAAAAATTAGATTCCCTTTCTCTTTAACGATATGTAACATTTACCTTCCAAATAGTATCCCATTAAACATAAACGATATAAATAACCTTTACAACACACCTGCTCATAACAGTGATATTATTTTACCGCAATTAAGCACGGAATGACACCTATTATAAAACTGTGACTTTTTCATTACTTTTATTCACAAAAGTGAGTTATAGGTTCTTTTTTAAATTTTATAGGAAGTGTCTATAATTGTCTATGTTCTTAAAAAAGTTTTGATACAAAAAATAACGTGTTTAATAGTACGAATAAATTAATACGCCTATTGTATGGTCATTTGATGCATTTTCGTATTTAAATAAATAATTTCGACTTGTAATACTTGTGTAATAAACAAAATTTTCGCTCAAATTTAACTTTTTTTTTTCTCTAAGTACAGAAAAAAAAAACAGAGTAAAAAAAAGTTAAGTTCAAACCTCATTTTTTTTTAAATATGGTCGACCGCCATTGTTAAATGCGCGCGCAAAGGAAAACGAATTAATTTGTAGTATTGTTTATTTAGTATTTGTAGTATTATTTTATTCGCAAGTGTGTTGTAAAACGTCGTATGGCACGTGTGAGCATGATGATTACCGTCCTCGGCTGTCTTAAGACCCTCGCCCTATATCACTCAACTTCCGAAACCTTTTATTATGCTAGGTGATTTTAATAGCCATCATTTCAATTGGGGATCAGAAATATGTGATCCAAGAGGTAAATTGGTATCTGAATGGCTGGATGGCCAAGACAATATTTTATTATTAAATACTGGCCTACCTACACACTTCAATAGCAATACAGGTCAGACTAGTAATATAGATCTTACATTTGCTTCACAAAATATTACCTCATATTTTGAATGGAATGCTCTTGAAGACTTATATGACAGTGACCATTTTCCAATTTTAATAAAATCACATTCATCACAAAATACTCATATCCCTAATGATTTCAGAATCCCTCAAAAATGGAAGATTGACAAGGTTGATTGGACAATGTTTCGTGAAGAGATAAACAATAATATTAGTAACTTACCTTGTTTAAGCTCGAATACTAATGGTACCATAAATGATATAGTCAAAAAATTCACTCAACTTATTCTGGATGCAGCTAACAAAACAATTCCAAAAACGCGTGGAACTTTGAGGAAGAATAGTGTGCCGTGGTGGAATGATCAATGTAAAATTGCAGTTCATGATACAAAAAAAGCTTTTAGGAACTTTAAAAAACATCCAGGAAATGAAACATTAAAGATTGAATATAAGAAAAAAAGGGCATATTCTAGACGAGTTCTCAAGGAAAGTAGGAAGAGATGTTGGGAAAATTGGGTTTCATCGATTAATAAAAACATACCGGTTGGGGAAATGTGGAAAAAAATTCATAAAATTAACCACCACAGCACACTATTCAACCCCATTATACTCGAAAATTCCGAAGGAACTTTGACCAATAACCCAGTTGAAACGGCTGCCTTATTATCTGAAACCTTTGCCAATAATTCCAGTTCAAATAATTACGATGACGAATTTAAATTATTTAAAACTACGCAGGAACTTCAAAACAACTTTGACCTAACTAATAATGCCAATTCAATCAATAGTGATATATCTATGCATGAACTAATATTAATTTTATCTCAAATAGGAAATACTAGCCCTGGGCCTGATAATGTCTCTAATATTATTATTAAACATTTACCAAAAAGCGCAATTGAATATTTGTTAAATATATATAACTACATATGGACAAAACAGGTATTTCCAGATGGATGGAGAGAGGCCTTGGTTATTCCCATTTTAAAACCTGGAAAAATGGCTAGCTCACAGGGTAGTTACAGACCTATATCACTTACGTGCAATATGTGCAAAATTCTAGAAAAAATAATAAGCAAAAGACTTCGATGGTACCTAGAAACAAATAAATGCATCTCTGAGTATCAATACGGATTCAGACAATTTAGATCGACAACTGATTACCTAGTAAATATTGAAAGCGAAATTCTTAACGGATTTGTTAACGACCATTATGTAGTAGCTGTAGGCCTTGATATTGAAAAAGCGTATGAAATGGTGTGGAAACACAGGGTTCTAAATATTTTACAAAAAGTAGGTGTTAAAGGGAATTTACTAGCATTTGTAAGAAATTTTCTATCCGATAGATCAATCAAAGTGAGAGTTAATGATATATTATCCGATTCTGTTTATGTCGAAAATGGCCTTCCTCAGGGATCAGTGCTTAGTGTTGTATTATTTTTGGTAGCTATTAATGACGCTCTAGCAAACATCGAAAAACCAATTGCAGGGTTCCTATTTGCAGATGATTTAACCATAATTGGCACTGGTCGAACATTGGAACCTACCATAAAACTGATACAGAATACGCTTAATAACCTACTACAATGGTCTGCTGAGTCTGGCTTTAAATTTTCAAAAGCGAAAACGGAGTCTATAATATTTACAAATAAAAGAAAAAAGAACAATAGAAATATTAAACTCACTCTCAATGAACATGTTATTAAGGAAGTTAGTAATATGAAATTATTAGGTTTGACATTTGATAGAAAAATGACTTGGAACTCACATTTAAATAAACTAAAATCAGAATGTCACAAAAGGCTAAACATTATAAAGGTATTGTCGTCAATGACATGGGGAGCTGACCGTAAGTGTTTATTAAGTACATATCATGCGCTTATTAGACAGAAAATAGACTATGCCTCGATTATTTATGACTCTGCTAGGATAAGAACCCTGAATTCCTTGGAAAGTGTACATAACACGGCTATCCGTCTGTGTATAGGTGCATTTAAAACCAGTCCAGTTAAAAGTATTTTAGCTGAGGCTACGGAGACACCCTTGCAAATTAGGAGGAAATATCTCGCACTAACTTATGCAGCAAATATTCTATCCCAACCAGATAGCCCTACCTTTAGATACTTCACAAGAGCAGCAGCCTCAGATGCTGTGTATAATTTTCGCTCTAATATACCACAACCCTTGCGAATACGAGTAGCTGAATACCTAAATCAAGTAAATTGTATATTTCCACCCTTTTGTACAAAGAACATACTACCACATGGCCCATGGTTAAACTTCAAATTACCAATAAACTTAGAACTAGCAGAATATAAAAGAGATGAAACACCGGACTATATCTATAAGAATGGTTTCAAGGAAATGCTTTATAACCTTCTCCTTCTACACAGATGGGTCAGTAATGAACGGGAGACCTGGTTGTGCTATCGTGTCGGATGATGGTGGCTGTTATAAATATAGGCTATATGACTACCTCTCGATTTTTGCTTGTGAAGCAATAGCTATACTTAAGGCTTTAGAAATAATCAAAACTAAATCTAAATTACAAAAATATTTAATCTGCACAGATTCTAAATCGTGCTTAACAGCTTTACTAAATATACAAAACGTACATCCTATTATTTTAGAAATTCAACATACAGTAATTAATTTGATAAACAGTAATTATTCCCTAGAATTCACTTCGATACCAAGTCATCAAGGGATAATAGGTAATGAAAGAGTCGACGAAGAAGCTAAGAATGCGACTATCATGGAAGAAATCGATGAAACAATCAAAATTAGTTCTATTGAATTTAAGAAACAATTAAAACACGTAATATACCAACTCTGGGATACTAGTTGGAAGGCTGAAAATACAAGCAAATTATTTAGCATTAGACAATCTATCTTTGATAAATCACCTTCTTCCTTTTCTTGTAGAAAGGACCAGGTTACTATCACCAGATTACGCATTGGGCACACTAATTTATCACATATTCACCTCATAACGAAAAATAGTAAAAATAAATGCAAATGTGGCCTCGACTTCACTGTATCACACCTTTTAGAAGAATGTACAGCATATGATAATGAAAAAATACTCTGTAATGTACCTAACAACTTAAAAGATTGTTTAACTCAAGATGGATATGTACAAACTCTCAAATTTCTGAAAATTATTAATATATATAAATTAGTGTAAATTAAAACTAGTGGTCGCTAATGACCTATGATGTTAAAGAGCGACCTTAAATAAATAAATAAATAAAAAAAAAAAAAAAAAGCTTTAACATTAGGTAATAAACTAAGTTTTTAGTTATTTTTACAGTTTTAACTGTAAAGTAATAAATTGTGATAGTAATAAATTGAAACAAAAAACGTTTTATATTAATTTACGTATGCATATTGATATTTTGGCGTTTGGGCTACTTTAGGCTACTTTGGGAATGAAAAACGGCGATATTAGGCCAAGCGTTGTTGGCAACACGGCAACACTGTTTCCCGAAGCGGCAACACTGGCATATGCGCACTAACAACCGCTCACTGAGCGGTTGTTAAGTATTCGGTCACGGAGCGGCGCTCAGTGACCGAATAGAACTAATAGAACTATTAAGCTGAACTAGTTCGTTGCTTAAACTGATCTAGTTCGGAGCGCTCTTTTGAGTGACCGATTAGGCACAAGACTAATGCTCCAGTATAAATGAGTGCATAAACAATATATTATCAACATTACCTCATTGGTGTTAGAAATCAGAAACAATTTAATACACGTATGATAATAAGCTCATAACCACTTCCTAAATAAAAAATATCACCCACCCATTCTAATATGTTAACAAAATGAAAAGCAGATACGTCGATGATGCAATAATAAAGTTCATATTGGTTTCATAAAAGAATCACAATTGTACAGAATGCATTTCAAAATGAAACAACTAGGTGTACTCACCTGGGAATGCGAGGTAGCAATATTTGCAGTATTTGATTTAAAAACTACGTACCTAACGTGGTTTTAAATCAGATATTGCAAATATCGATGGGACAATGATATATCAAAGCGCAAGAAGACACATAAGTAAGTAAAGTAAACTAAGTTTAAACAAGTTATTACAGAATCCTAGCTTGGCATTAGTAACATCAGCATTGTGAGCTTTTTGGTCACAAATTTCACAATAGACTGAACAGCAAAATACTGGGCTTTCGCTATTGAAAAGTAAAAAAATATTTGTGATATAAAATTTTTCGATATTTGCGTTAGAGAATACAGCCGAAATCAAATATCTCACATTCTAGATACCTACATGTGGCAGACGAATGTAGTGCCATATAATCAAAACTTGCACCGTAGATATGAAAGGCGAAACGATCCCCTGAAGCATCCGGTACACGCCGGATGTGACCAATTTACACAAACTGACTTAATTCTTCACTATAAGCCTGCCCACTTACCAAGAAGCTTTGAGCCGTAAGTGGAGCGGCATTTTAATAGCGGTTGCTATTTGATGCTATTATCAAAGCTTCTGATGAAACTAGGTAACCTAATAACATTAATTTATCGACCATACCTACCTTTAAAGTACACTTAGGCCCTACAGAGTAAAACAAGATCAGAAACTGCTAGATAATACTGTAGTCTACCTAATCGTGACGGATCGTGTTTGCTGGCGTGCTAAATATTGTAGATTATTGTTAACAATCTTTTGTATCGAATTTACTGAAAACTGTAAACAAACCTGTTAATAAAGACAATCAGGTTTAATTTTATTGTCCAATAAGATTTTATGAACAAAATACATATATCTAAGTCATGTTGTATATAGGTAGGTTATGTGGACATCATAAATGATTATAAATAAATAATTAAATGTTAAGTTAGTTTGTGTATGTATGCTTCATAATCTCAAAAATTTCTACATCGATTGATCTCAAATTTTGACATGCTTCTTTGCAATTTATTTTTTCTTTCATTTCGGTCATAGGATTTTTTTACGAATTGATATCAAATAAATAAAACAAAAGCACGATGATATGATACCCCTCGAGCCCTCTAATCATGTTTTATCTTACTCGTGATGACAAATTCGAGAAGGCGAGTGACGGCATTTATCGTCGTAGACGTAGTATGCAGTGCAAAACGCGTCGATATCTGTGTTTTGTTTGACTTTTAGATGTCCGGGCGTCCGGTTATCCGGGTAGACCGAGCTGCGCGCAACGGCCGAACACGAAACTAATTATACCTCGAGGCAAGCACGGCGTTCTTCGCAAACTTCGAAATGAATCACTGAACTCATGTGCGGGAGCATCATGCAGCGATAAAGCGAGTTTATACCAAATACCGATGAGCTTTTTCAAGTGGTTAGAAACTAGGCTTGTTGAAAGTCTTATTTATTGTATTTTTTATTTTGTTTTGTTTGTTTATTTATTTGTTGTTTATTGTGTTTCGATAAAACTGTAAGTACTTTTGCAAGCACCGGTGTAGTTCAGAGTACCATGTGCGCATCGGTAGAAAATCAACGCTACGATCATCCGTAGTCATTCCGTAGCGAAATGCTACATTAGGCATGCTATATCTACATTTTTTTTTCGTTTATTACGTGGATGTAAATGAATATGTTTTCTGCCTATTACTTAGCGTGTGCTGGTGCAGTGCTTTAGTGTAGATACTTTGAATTTAGTTCTAAAATTATAGAATGCCTTAGTAAGATCACCTCTAAAAAATGTTGCTCAAGTTCGACAATTACTATATTATCAAATAGCAGAAGTATGTTGATGTTCGCTACTATTTTTTTACTGTTTAATGCCTCATCTGTCTACTGCTGCTACTGCTCAAGGGAACGAATGTTCTATCTAATTAACTTTATCATAAAGTGCCGGTTATTGCCTTGTCGGCAGTTCGAAGGTTTAATCTTAAACTCGCTACAGTATTATGACGTGGCATTTTTTCCTTCAGGGTTTACATAAATAAAAGATATGTTCCAAGTATATTGTAATATTTTCTAAATTTATAAATGTAAATCCCAACCACGAAATTTATTTTATTTTCAGAAAATTCGCTTCTAGATTCCGTTTCCTAACGAAGAAAAATCTAAAATTTCTGTTGGTTGACTCTAATTTTAGTATCCACATTCGTTGTAAAATCATAAATATCTGTCTTATATAAAACAAGTCCAGTTTTTACCATTATTGATACCTATCAAGCTACCTACCCAGGTACTATTGAGAATTGCACGCTACCTACTATTGAGAATTGCAGGTGCATATAGAAGCCGAAAACGGTTACTGTAGTCCAAGGAATGGCACGCGTGCTCTCCTGACATTTAAAAACTTTCTTATACCTACCTATTTGTATACTATTTTGTGCAACTCCATAACGCATTTACTTGGAACAATCAAGGTAGGAGTCATTCCATATTTAACTAATTTGGATTTAAAACGCATGAACGTTAACGATTAATCAGACTAAAAAGCAGATATTTTCATCCATTTGATCATAATAATTTCCTAACTCAAGCATATAGGTATGGTGTGACAACATAGTACGTGCTGTGAAGTGGCAGTTTTCATGAGATTACGTCGGATTTCGTTAGGGGTAATTCACTTGGCAGATTGGTGAGTGAGTCCGAGCTCGTTCGGCTCACTTTACGGACCGGGCTCCGGTTACGAGCGTTCGCGACGGCACTGATTGCGTCATCATCGATTCCACGTCGAATAAGTCGCACAGAAATATACCCATTGATATGATTGATATATCTTTTTTTATTTACTGTTATACCTACAATTAATAATCCCACGATACAAACTTGCATGCAAACACGCGGGCACAAGATAGGCAAATGGGTTCGAAGCCGAAAGTTTAAATGTTGACACATTTTATTTTTAAGCAATGGTATTAAATTTTTAGTTACACAGCTCAATCATTAGAATCGTTGACAAATTAAAATATAATAAGTACACTAAATAGGTACAGTCAGTACAGGAGATAGGTTATATGAAAAAGTGTATAGGTACTTATCTCCTTTGTCGACTGTACCTACTGCACCGGAAAATATGAATATTTTCCGGTGCAGTAGTCTGGTCGGACAAAGAGAGCTACATAATTACTTATTTGCTATGTAATACACATAAATGGGTGGGTATGTACCAAAAATATTGCGCTCGACTTGTGATAAAATATTGGTTTCATTTTACACGTATGATAAACAATACTTGTGATAAATGAACACTGATTTTATTTAATGAGGCACGTTTCAAAGGGACACAACGGTTCAGTGAGTAATGTCTGCTTTAATTAAATATATTTTTGACACGTTTGGTAATGGAAAGTTAAATGAGCATTGTGTGGCAGTTGTTTAATAATGTAGCACATAATTTGAAATCAAACATATCAAAGTGTCAAAAAGTCGGAGAATTTCACATGAATTTAATAAATATTCGCGAAGTTACCGTGTAGAATAAATACTAATATTATAAACGCGAAAGTTTGTAAGTATGTAAGGATGTTTGTTATTCTTTCACGTAAAAACTACTGAATGGATTTTAATGAAAGTTTACAAGATTATAGCTATAGGTACATCAGAATAACACATAGGCTATTATACATCAGCGATAACTGGATCAGAATACCACGCGGGCGGAGCCGCGGGTAACAGCTAGTTTAATAATATACACATAATTTGAAATCAAACATAACAAAGTGTCAAAATGTCTGAGAATTTTACATGAATTTAATAAATATTCGCGAAGTTAAAGTGTATAATAAATGTATGTATATGTATTGTATGTGTCCAAAAGATACAGTTAATTCATTCCATAAAGGCGAGCACAGATTCGCACAAGCACAGTAATTCACTTAGTAAGATTAAGCCTGACGCTGTTGAGGATTAACACCTTTGAACGTGAGTCCACTAAGCATTGCTAACATTTTAATATAAAAAAGGAATTAAGTAGAAAATGAAGAAGTAGGTAAAGTAACCAAGTTGCCTAACCCCATACACATAATTGAATGTTATACCTAAGCACTTATTATGTAGGTGTGAATAATGTGACAGACTAGAAGACAGATAAACTGATTTTACAAAAAGTAATTATACAAAGAACGAAAATCACTTACATGTAACAATAGAACATTGTGCTTTAAACAATAAAGACTACAAGTTACACTAACTTAAGTACCAACTAATCTCTTAAATTGTTCCCGAGTAAAAATAAAGTTTTCTCAATTAAATGCAAGGGAAAGAACGTAGGGGCAAAGTTTCAGTTTTCATCTCAGATAAAACCGAACGTCTGGGCGAGATTCTATCGGGTGTGGATTAATAATAAGGAGATAGCATTGGTTCTTAGTAGAAACTAATATGAAATTTTAAGATAGATTTCGAAGAAGGATTACAGCATGACAAATCTTTGCAGACGAAGTTCATAGAATTCCGTCGTTGTGTGTGTGTTCATAATAAACGTATTTTATTTCGTTCCTTTTCAAATACAATTGAATTTTCATATATCGTTCAATATAGAAATTAAAATGACCTTTCAGTGTGAGTTTGCAGTGAATAGTGTACCTACTTAAGCCTCACAAGATGTTATAATTGCTGTCAGTCTGTTTACACTTGGTGGAACTTGCTAAACATATATTGAAAAAATGCACTTGCACTTTTTCACAGTTTCTTTAATTTTTGAACCATATCGGTTTCGACTCACGGCATTCTCAAAGGTCAGGTAAAAAGATTCTCACCCTGAATGCTAGCTGCACAAATCGCACACTGATAGCAGTATTGTATTGTACCTACTGAATAAAGCACAACGCAAAACAATCCAATACAATACTGCTATCAGTGTTAGATCTGCGCAACTAACATTCATCAGAGTGAGAATCTTTTTATGAAATTCGGTATTGTAAGCTTCGGGATTTTGATATGTTACCTTTATAACTTACAACTAAACAACACATGAAATTTTGATCAGGAGGATCAAGTGAAAATGTTATTACTGCATATAAATTTGTCAGATACTTCCGATACAATAAATACCATCCAGGTTGCAGAAAGAGCTCGATGTGTAACTCACTGAACCGAAATACTATAATTGATAGCACCTCGCGATGAAGAATACAGCTCGGTAATTTCAACACATTCTAATAACTTATTTGACGGCAATATTTTGTTACGAAGTTTGTTTAGAGCGTTTTGAGTTTTAAAATCATCACAAAAAAATTATATAACTTAATAAGAGATTTATCTTAACAAGTGAGTAATAAATCTGATTGCATAGTAATATCAAGAAGATGTAACAGAATAAGAAGATGAAACACGAACAAAAACCAATCAACAGTTTTACTCACTACAAATAAACAATAAAGTCTATTGTTGAGCACAAGTTGGTAACTTGATTGCAGTGAGAATATAAGGAAATAATAAAAGTATCAGTGGCACTCCTTGCACTTCGGTCGAAGTATCGGTTCGAACGATAGAAGAATCAAACAAACAACGCAAAACTTCTTAAAACTCGTAGCGGTAAGTTGTTCCCTACACAGGCTAACTCTTATTACTAACTTACGCCCACCTCGTCCTGTGTCGCCACCGTTCCAATAGACACTCAACTTATAAATATCGTTATAATATAAAAATATTGTATTTTAATATCGACTTTTATCATAGATATCGTTGTGCCAAGTGAAATAGTAATTAGCTATAAAGTGCCTTTTTATGTTCCGTAGCCAAATGGCAAAAAACGGAACCCTTATAGATTCGTCATGTCTGTCCGTTCGTATGTCACAGTCATTTTTCTCCGAAACTATAAGGCCTATGCTGTTGAAACTTGGTAAGTAGATGTATTCTATGAACCGCATTAAGAATTTTACACAAAAATAGAAAAAAAGCATTAAATTTTGGGGTCCCCCCCCGTACTTAGAACTGAAACTCAACAATTTTTTGTGTGGGGTATCTATAGATAGGTCTTTAAAAATGCTATTGAGGTTTCTAACATAATTTTTTACTAAACTGAATAGTTTGCGCGAGAGACACTTCCAAAGTGGAAAAGTGTGTGTGTGCGTGCGTGCGTGCGTGCGTGTGTGTGTGTGTGTGTGTGTGTGTGTGTGTGTGCATGCGTTTGCGCGTGTGTGTGTGTGTGTGTGTGTGTGTGTGTGTGTGTGTGTGTGTGTGTGTGTGTGTGTGTGTGTGTGTGTCAATAACTTCTAAAATAAAGATACATCTACAAAAAAATATATGATGTAGGTACATTGCCATTCAATCTTCCACCGAAAATTGGTTTGAACGAGATCTAGTGAGTAGTTTTTTTTTAATACGTCATAAACCGCAATTTTCGCCTTTGCTGCTACGGAACCCTTCATGGGCGAGTCCGACTCGCACTTGGCCGAATTTATTTAATACTGGATACTGGACAATGTATACTGGATACCTAGATCCAATAACAATTAATATGTAGTATAATTTGTAGTTGTTAGTCCTCAAGCTCAACTCATGACGTAAAAGATTTTATTGAAACATGTTTTTGAGGGAAAATAAAATGATCGCACTCCCGTCCCTCTTTTATAATGGTTATTCATCATATCTTTTAGGCACTAGACGTGAAGCATAATAAATTAAATGGCTCAAATGTGTGAAGCGCATGGTCAATATGTTAACATGTATTGTCGCTAAAATGAACAGGCCACGAAATTATTAAACGCAAGGTAGCAGCTTTAAATGTAATAAAAAAGCACTCTGGTTAATTTTCCAGCTGTGTTGGACATCACAGTTGTAGCACTGCACTTGCCATAAAGGCTACACTCGCGGTGAAAGATAAAGAAGAAACAAATTATTGAGATAATCACATCGCCAGGAACAGTGGTAAGAAATTAAATTTCTTGGAAACTGGTGTTTATTTGAACAGGTACGAGAACAAAATTACAGTTAGATAAAAAAGAAGCGACTGTAATGAACCAGCTAAGCTAGGATTTTCTTGGATAAGAAAATGTACGAAGAAAATTTCTATTGTAAATTCATTTTGATGATTCAAAAGAAACTTCGAATATCTACTTCACGTAATTCAGTGGCACATTTTGAAAGTAACTAGTTTTCGTCAAGCGGTCAACGGTCACTTTGTTTTATTAATTTTACCTTTCTGTATTTCGCCATATAGATTTCAATTACGCCAAATCTCATACTCTTTTGTGTGTGTAATATGTTTAAACCATGTCCCAAGTTACGTTGGTAGCGACTGAAGAGAACATTACCTTAAGCGATTTTTAATGTAATATGGAATTTACAGAATTACAAGAACTACTTATACGATTTTATTTTTGGTTATAAATATTTTAAGGTATTCAACACAGCGTTATCTAGATCAAAGTAAGCATGGCTTAGCTAACTTTGTAAATAAATACATATTATACACAGAAATATTATATTAAAATTTAGTTATCTATAGAATCCACATTATGTAAAAATCTAAAACTTTATCATCATTGATACTATGCACCCATGCAATACTATGCACTGAGAGAATAAGTTCAAAAATATTGAATTTCATATTAAATAAGAAAACGAATTCAAATATGTTTTCGTTTAGTATGAATTATAATATTCAAGTCCAATGCCATAATACTTTTGTAAACTCAAAAAAGCATTGTACAATCATAGTTCGACGAGCCAAAAACTTTTAAAGCTTATTAATAAAACTGCACTCTATACGGTGTGATGACAGTAAATTGAATGAGCCGGGAGCGGCGTAGTGTGTTTGCGGCGCTCATCAATCATTCCCGTATGGATTTCATTTTAATGCGACGTCATCGGCGTCTCGTATGGCCGCGCATCGTCATGCCACCCGAGCTCACTTCATTGTTTTAAGCGACAAACATGCATGGCCTAACCGAGTATTTAGTCCTATAGTTATCTATAACATAAATTACAGCTTACCTATAAAGACAGTAACATATCAAAAGCATTCGTATAACTTTGTTACGTTCGCATACATTCTAAAATTCATTACTTTCTTCAATGCACCAGTGACTAGACGAAGGGGAGGCAAATTTCCCGGCTATTGTATTTACAGATACGGCAAATTAGATCGCCGTATGTAGAGGACAGGACACCTAAGGGCGGGCGCAGTAATCCAATGCCGTGGTCGCCCCCATTGTCGTCCGGCTTGCGCTAGTGATGGGCTTAAGAACTTCGGCTCAAATCGAAAATCTATGAACATTTTGCAAATTAATAACCTTTCTCAAGGCAAATGAGAGATTTACTATTATTATTAACTCACCCTCCAATAAAAGCAATGAGTTTTTTATAATCTACAACCAGGTAACCTTTCAGTTGCCTTAGTAGTTAGTATAACAACATAAGTCAGCAAAAACGTGAAATATTTTAGCTAGTGAATCTCCACCACTATCAATGCGGTGCGTCGTACACACAATGTTGATTCAAGTACTGCACTTCTATCTTTGGAATATAAATTTAACACAGATTTATAACTGGTCACGCACGGTCTGAAACCACCATTAATCGATTCAGTGAAAAAATAAAAATGAAGCTCTATTATAAACTTTCTACTGAAATAATACTCTATAATCACTTTATATTATGTTTCCCTGAGTGAAACATATTCCAAATTGAGATCATTGGTAGAAATACGCCAGAAGATAATTTTTTTTTAGATAAATATTTCACTGTACTTGTTTACAGTCAGCATAGGTTTAGGGGGTCCAACGGTAGTCGTTCCCGTTAAAGCAATACTGATACTCCAAGATTTAGATGCAATCGGGACTAACGTTATGATGATGACCATGATGATGAATCAGCATTATAATATATACTTATTTAGATGGTAGATGCTAATTTGCTTTCGAAATTTAAAAGTTTGTCTGTAAGAAATCGCACATTGCTATAGCAGACTACCACACTTTGAATATTTAAGTTTTTTTTAAATTCATGGATAACAATATTCTTCATTGCTCGCTATGAAGAATATTGTGTTGTAAATAAAATCAGTTCGCCAATAGTAATAACAACTACATTTATACGTGAACGAAGGGCGGTCGCACTACGTTTGATTGGGCATTGTTTCAAAAGGCCTAGCACTAACACCTACTGTGTGCACTGTGCAGTATATGCTACGTGAATCCAATTTTCGGACGCGCGACCTAAGCAGTGCCTATTCGCCGCTATCCATTAGTATTCAGTGTACGAACAGGGACGTGCTCGCGGAAAACGTGATGCAATGCGTAAGCAAACAAAAATACGAGCGCATCTGAAATGGGTATATCGACACCTCACCTTTACTTGGACATTATTGTTTTTAAGTTATAAAACGAAATTAACTTCAGATTCGTGGAATTTAAATTGCAATGAATCTTAAGTTAAATATTTTACCATAAAAATCGGTGTCACCAGCAAAAAAAAAATGGTCAAAGCCTGCCGGGGACAGGTGGACTTTCTCTTCTAACGCCCAAGAGCAATTAGAGGCAAGAGGGTTGCAAAAAAATTGTTGCTAATGAAAACACAACCACATACGTAGGCATTCAAAGTGGTTTCAATACGAGTACAACCATTTTTCTTGCAAGTCAGAAATCAAGTCATAGAAAAATCAGCAAAGCTAAAGTTCTACAGCACAAATTACCTCAGCGAACCTAGACAAAATGACTTTGATATCGAAAATATCGAATAACACAAACAGTATAACTCTCAGCTCATAAAATTAAATATAAATTTCAGTATTTCGATATTCAGTCGCGGTATACAATATGTGGTGGAGGACTTGAAAGTTGTCTGAAGCCCTACGACGGCACGCCTCGACCGGCGATATTAATCAGACGATATGCAATGCAGCAAGCAACGTGTTCAACTTCAAGATTAGAAATTCAGAGCAAGCTCGTAACAACATAATTGAGTCAGATGTATTGGGTTTTCGTGAATTTACGTTTTCATGCAAATTCATTCTAATTTTAAGGAATATACTAGATACTATGGCAATGTTTTTACCAGAGTCTAGCGATAGGTATAGATAAAAAATAGTGACCGTAATGAGTTTACATGAATGATTTTTAATTGATGTCAACAAATTAATAATGACCTAGCCTGGAAAAATTGAGCCAATTATATAAGCTCATAGTTATTTATTGATCAATATTTAACTCTTTGTTTCGTTCGACACTCTCAATTCATTGCGATGACATTTGTACAAGTTTTTTTTTTTATACCACTTAGTTGGCAGATAAGCACACGGCCCACCTGTTTAGTTGCTCATATTACAGACAAAGCTTACACTAGAATTCACTGATTAACTTAAGGCTGTTATTTCAACTTCGACGGCGTTAGCATATTTTGTCCATTGAATTAATAATAATATCGTTCATAAGCAATAGTAAACATATACATCAAGTGCACGGATGTGAATCTGTATTATTTATCTAGGATGTCCGTTTTTTTTAGAATAATACTTCTAGACAATGATAACAGATTTTGTTTAGGTTTATTCACTACCAGCTATTTATTAACCATCAAGTATATCTGTCAATACTTAATAAAACATAAATGAGATCAAAATGCTAAAATACTGCCTCAGATTCGATAATTTAGCATTTCGTGTAACTCCATAGCCGATCTTCTGAATAAACTCGACCTACAGTGTTGCTTTCAGCATTTGCTATTGTTATTGTTTACAAGTAGGAACGTACCGAAGCCTTTGCTTGTTTATTATTGAATGAAAATTCAACAGAAACCGCTTACATGAAGTATTGAATAATTATTTTATTAATTTGCCCGTCGCAAACCTAAACTTCAAGTGTTTTTCTTTTCATTGTATTTTGATGTTTAGAAGGGTTGAGTTTGGTGAAATACATCCATGCGTATTATTGATAATACCAAAGTTAATCTACTGGTGAGGGAGAACTGATTTTCCAGACACGAAAGAGTGACTTTAAGATCAAATTTTAAGTAGCAGTATGCTGCTTGTCGTAGGTTTAATGAGAACGTCAGCGCCCTAGTCATTCCGTTTTCTCTCCCTTTTACTATACTATGTCGGGTGCATTGTCAGTTGTCACACTGACCACGTACCATTTGGTCGATTGCGTGTTTGTTTTGTTACCAAAATAAAAAAGAAAATTATATCATAAAAATAAGCTTTTAAGTAGGTATATCATGTAGGTAACTACTATAACAAAAAACTAAGCACAAGTTTGTAACAGCTTTGGTTGATGTAAGGCGTATTATTTAAAACCAAAATACGGGTGACACTACTCTCTATTTTTGATTGGTGGCAATGTGACTTTTACGAATGTGGTGTAAGCCTAAGGAATGAAAATCACCATTATAGATTCGACACTAAAACTAAAATGCATCTAATTTGAACGTTACCTACAACTACTTAATCGAAAATTAGATCTAAAAAGAAATACTAACTTTTAAACTCTCGCGTTGTAACCTGGTGGAAACGTCAGGTATACACGGTGGAACATTTTGACCTTACCTGGGGGGAAAGCACTCTAAACACTGAAGATAGCTAATTTCACCCAAAAGAAACATTCCCTTATTTTTAAAAGAAACAAACCTACATTAGAAGATTTTCGAAATGTTACTTGCCACACCTGGAATTCGAATCGATTATAATCCGAAAATTAAATTAAAGGAAATTGCTGTATCTGTTGGCTTTGAATGTAAAAGTAAGATTTTATGGATTTCCTTTCATTTAATTTACCATGTTTGTTAGAGAGATTTGATCATTATGAGTGATAGTATCGATTGATATATAAAAATGCTGGCTGTCATTTATTCGGATTTTAGTCAGTTTGATTACCGGGTGTAGGTACAAACGAGTTTTCGAAAATATTTCATTGTAGTTTTGTTTATCTCCTGTATTTAGAGTTCTTTCCCTCCAGGTAAGGTCAAAATCTTCCACCTTTTATGTACCTTTACCATGATCGTTAATCGTTAATTCATCGTTAATTCCCGTTAACAATATTGTATAAAAAGAAATAACTACATATTACTATGTGATTTAAACACCAACTCCGATGGGATTCCACAGGGTAGTGTTATTTATTCATCTGCCTACGTTCTAAAACAGAATGTCACTTACGCTGACGATACGGCGATTATCGTGTATAATGACACTTGGTATGAAGTGAAGGACAATAGGAAGTAGTCACTGAAGCAGGTTACGACTTAGTTGCGTCATCTACTGATATTAAATTTGTCAAGAACTTATTACATATTATACCTAGTATGCTTAGATTCAAGCCCGGGCAAATGAGTGACAATATGAACCTTCCTCATCTTAGCAATGATCCTGGTAGCTATCCGTAGCTTTCATCTGAAAGGCCAAGCCCGTGGTCTGGTTTCCACCTTAATATATTTTTATTTGGCTTATTTTGGCTCTTACATAACTTAAGTCCATATTCCCGAACAAAACTCAATTGTGAATCGACTCCCACATTATCATGAGAACTGTCATCTAGAATACAATCTGTCCTCAGATCTAGTTATAAATCGAGATTCAAGACTTAATATCGTTCTGGAATACGGACCTAAATGCCGTGGCCTAACTTCTTAACTCAGAGAGGAAAGCCTCCGTCAGCAGAGTCTCATTAGATGACTCGCATGATGTTGGCTTGACAGAACAAATCAGAACGTGAAAATGTCAAACATGAGAAAAATATTCGAGAGTGCCGATCGTTTCATCGACGTCGATTATGGGGCGTATCAAGAATCAAATGTAACATGAAGAAAATTTTGAAGTGGGTCAAAAGTATCTCCATTATATGGGCATAAGCACGGGCGTTAGGTACTGTGGTGGGCGGCGTTGGCGTCTGTGAGGCGCAACGGGCCCGCTTCTCCCCCAACCCCCTCGCGCAACAGGCGCCGTGCCCGACTTACTTGTTGAATCGACCGACCTACTAACGTACCCAAGACATCCGACACACGAAATTTTTGTACATGAAGGAAAAAAGTCAGAGTACACTAGGAAAGCAAACACCATTGGGGAAAGCGTTGGGCCTAACCATGGGATCATTAAAGAAATCATCCTAAAAAATAGGTCTACAGATATGATAGAATGGAATCAATTACCTGCATAAAGGAAATCTGAAAATATTTATAGCTATATTTCGATTCCCTCCTAAGACCATACATATCGTTAACTAGTTTGATTCGCTCGGGCAAAATTTGTAACAATATTTTAACCTGATTGCAGTACCAATAGCGAACATCAATCACCCAGAGACATACTGAAAAACACACACTGAAAGATATACACAATCCATTTATATGGCAGCCCACTGTTGAACATAGGCATGCCTCTCCCAAATTGCGCCATACCACCCGATCACCTGCTTTTCGGAAAACTGTATATGTGCGGCTTGAACAGTATCCTACATACGATTTGATAATGTCTATAAGAGCATATTCCCAAAAACGGTATAGAAACTAAACAGACTGTATTTGTTATAATACAGTTCCATGGACCTGTGTGTGTATTCTTATTCATTGACTAGTTATTTCTTTATCTGTTTGTCTCTCAATATTACCTAGACCTACTCTACCATTCTGCGAGCCTATCATGATTTTCTTATGGAACTGAAGGCGTGATTCGAGCTCCGATGCATTTTTGTCTTTTGGAAGGATTTTTACTATTTCGTCTTTCGATAAGACGTGCATTTTAGTTACCTACTATTAGGTGTTTATGGAGTTCTGATGGCTTCTTAACGTTATTCCAAAATATTCGCAGATCTATATAGTGTCGACGGATCGGCCGACTGGGCTAGCCGATACGACTCCAATGTCTTCGTAACACTCGCATCTAGTTCTTTGAGGAGGCTCTAGTTTGGTTTATATCGTTTAAAAGAAACGGCCACTTAAGACGCGAGGTTAAAAATAATTGTCATAGATCCAAGCTTTTTTTAACGTTACTTATTGGTGGTTGGTCTACCTTTTATAAATCGATAATGAAACTATCAATTAATTCTTAAACAAATTACATTATTTTTATACAATTACATTATTATTAATTATCGAAGTCTTAAACAAATTACATGTAATGCCGTTCATAATATGTCCATTGTTAACACATACCTATTATCTAAATTAATTGCCGTGTCTACTATTGTACGTACCTATTGGTACGTAGTAGAATCTCATAGTCTCAATTGGTATTGAGGCTATGAGATTCTACTACGCACCTATCGTAACCCTGGTAGGTTGATCAAGATCGTCCGAAGTGGAGGAGGAAAAGCCGAGAGGCAGACCCCAGACTTCGAGGTGAAGGCCTCGGATGCAAATGGAACACAAAACACAATGCTATTATGATGACGGTGAGTAGAATCTCATAAACAAATGTGAATCCTTTCGATTTTTGCTTATTTCTAATGTGTATGTATATCAAGTTCAAAAACATATAATATAAACATGGCAACCCTACTAGTTGCGAGCTTTATCGCGCTACCGACAAGTACTGAGTTTCTACGATGTCACAAATAGTAATTTGTTGACTCGAAAAGCACCCTGAGTAGTTCTCAGTTTCATACATTAATTTGTTTGTCATCTCTTGCGGACTTAATATTATGTTATGCAAGTTGACAGATTCCAATTTGTAAGCGATCAAACAGATACCTACCTATATACAATGATATATTATAAACTACAGACTGATGCGTTGTCTGCACTCCAAAATGGCAACAAAAAATTAGACCTGATTAGACAGAGACTATGGCCCAACACGACATCTTGCAGCATTTTTTTCTATATTTTCATTGAAGAAATACGACCATCACATTTTTCCAGCGGTGACACCTCTAGAAAAATGTGGCGCACAAATTCCGTTTGTGCGAAACGAGCACTAAAAATATATTAATTTCAAAAGGTGGTTTCACACGCAGTTTGTGAAAAAAAATATGCAAATCGACCAATAAGTACTGGTCACTTGTTAGCACTAATAACAACTGCAATATGTTCAATTCAATTAGGTTAAATGATTGGGTGCACAAATAATATACACCCTATCATTTAACAAATATGTAGATACCAATTGCTATAAAAGCCAATACCTATCTCATTTGATGTTGAAAAGGTGGTCATCACAATATAATCTTAAACTTAGATGAAGTTATTATTTTACAATAAGCAAATTATGTTCTTGTTAAATCATAGAATAGATACATTTTGATTAATGGATAGATGATACAATAGTACTTACCAACTAATGCCAGTATGACTGTGAGTAGGGGTGCAGCCGGAAATGACACAGTTACATTGAATTCTAGCATCTGCAGTAAGTCCACTGAAACAAAACGAACTGAAATAAGTAATACAGTCAAAACTGCAATATCAGAACAATATTCAAATGTGGTCATAAATATCGGCGAAAAAAGTACATCTTCAATGGGTTTTTTTTTTCAATAACAAGACTGCTAGTAACGTTGGTCCCACATTATAGTATTCTCTCACTATCCCCTCCAGCTAAGTTAAATTGCTTGTGTCGATCAGGTTCACGACAATGGTAAAGGAGTAAGATATACCCAAACATCCTCAAAGAAAATTAAAAATATAGTAGGTAATCAGATTGATCGATATTATATAGTAACAAAATCCTAATCCTACCTAATCTAATTCATAAACTACAGGCGTAGAATGACCAGCAGTTAGTTTCACAGACTTCAAACATAAAAATTTGAACGAAATTTATTTGCCAGATTCTGGGTTATGTTAAAAACATGAATAATACCATGACGTGTATTTATCGCAAGTTTATAAGTGCCCGGTTAATGGCAATAGGCTCGCCACCTATTACATTGGGACCATCGGCAAAATGTGGGTGCTAGCACCTCTGCCTACCCCTTCGGGGATATAGGCGTGAGTTTATGTTATGTTATGTTATGTGTTGATAATATGAATACTTATAAGATACAAAAGAAGATTTTCTTATGATCCTAATAATATTTTTTACGGCAACCTTTAACACATTGATAAAAATAATTTCGTAGCATATATACCTTTGTTATATTTTACAGTTAAATGATGAATAAGTGTTATAATGCACATTTAAAACAAGTACCGGAAAGAGTCGTACCATAAGCCGCGCTTAGTGTCCTCTGGAGACATGCGCGCGCGACGCCGTCGCACGTTAACGCGATCACACGGCTGGTATATGAATTTTTCATGCGACACGAGAAGTAATGGTGTCGCCCGAGACGGCGGATCATTCTTTACGAGCCGACAAAGGAAACCTTTAAAATATACGATTTATCTAACGCTGTATTTGCACTATCTCTTCTGAAATAAAACTAAAAGCAGACTAAACAATATGTAATATTTGTACGGGAACATATAGATAAATGTACTAAATACGTTAGGCCCTTCAACCAAATGTTTTGACAAAAATAACCGTAAATAGGATCGGATTGGCACACCATGTCAGAGGTTGGGGAGCATATCCGTAATAAGATAAAGGTTTTATCGTCTTTTCGTTAGTATAGTTTACGTGTGCTCTCAGTTTGTCGGAGCTCTGTGGACGGTTGTTTGCTTAAGGTAGGATAATCCCGGTACAGTTACTATATCGAATATATACGCGTCATGGTTCTCTCTGGCGCTTTTTGATCTATACAAGATCATCGTCGGTACATTTGTGTAAACTGTAAAGGGTTCCTTAGTAACAATTTTGCTGGATGGTCGCTCTCACTTCACTTTCAGAAAACATTTAAGAGATCTATTACAGGATATCTACTAATTGTCTTACATAATATTCTACTTGTCGAAACGAACGTTTATAAAAAGTATCAAAGTTGCTACGAAAGTACCAATCCAATATTTATTTACAATTCTTTACGCGGAGTAAGTATACTTATTTTATCAAGAGTAACTTTTCGACTACCAAAGACCCAGTAACAATATTTGCTGCACCTAATATTTTTAACATATCAATAAAAAAGTTAAATTGCGACATCATCGTTCATCATTCATCATATGAAATTAATTTCGCCGCCGCTTTCCCCGTTCTCGTTTCGTTGCGTGCTATCTACGATTTACTGCGCGGATTCATAATACCGTAAAGTATTGGTAGCAAAAGAGAACGCCGATATTAAATCCAATATGCTTCTTCGTACTTCCTATTTATCAAATCCGAAATAGAAGTTTTCGAATTAGTTTTTTAAAATGACACCATTTCCAGATGAAACCGTTCTTTTGAAGTGTGTTTCGCACAAATAGAGCAACCTCTTGGCAATGTTGGTGGAATGGTGGAGGTCGGGCGGCGATACTTGACGCTCGGAACAATGGAGTGAGCACGTAATTGGCATTAAACCGTGCTTGAAACGGTTGTTAGTGCAACCCGGAGCGGTAAGAGGGACCGGTGCCGGCTTCGCTCTGATACCTGTACTAATTAGGTAGAAATACGAGATATGAGAGGAAAAATTATATTGCTATGAAGCTTAAAAGAAGTGATATACTCTTGGTTATCCTATAATATAAAAGCCACATCGACTGTGATGTGAAGTCAAATTCAGTGGGCAAATAATTATGAATTTAGAGTAAAATAAAATTGTGCTCTTTTTATAATGAACTGAGCAAAAATAACACGTCAGAGTTTATTGATGTCGGCACATCATTATTACCTGCTTATTTTCGTTTTCTTCTCGATACCTTATAATACTTTATCGCTAGGAAAATTTCGTTCAATTTGAGAGCTAAATAATTGGGCAAATTACATCGTAAATCGGCTTTTAGAAGGAAAATTTGCAAATTAGATACTTAAAGGATTTTCAAACCTACGCTACATTTCGTTTAGGGTACCGTAGTCATGGAAAGTTTGGGACCGTTAAAAAATGAAGGACAGATAAAGTTGAATAGATATATTATACAAACGCTACGAAACCAAATTGGTATATAAATAAAGTGTTTTTGATATTTAATTAAGGTACAACTAAATATGAAAACAGATATTACATATTAAATGAATAGGTATCGGTTCATGCAATTGAACATTCTTTTTCTAACTCGCTGAACCGGTCAACGTTGTTTTGCCGTTATTAAAAATATAGGTTCGAGGTAGAAGTGTTTACGAGGTAGAATTATACCAAATCATACAAATGCCAAAAAAATTGCGATGAGAAACAACACTTAAAACACACAACTACGGAATCACAAGTCACTACAAAAAGCATTTTGTATGGCAAACATTATTGAAATGTGTCATTATAAGAAATGTATAGAATATTCATTTTCAAAGGAGCTATTTCCAATTAGTGATTTTTCATAAGAAATTCTATTTTGGATATAAGTAGAAACTCGTGCCTCGTGCCTGTAAAAGCGTTCGAGGCACGAGGCAATATATTTATTGTTATTTTCTTGACGTTCAAGGGGCTTATGATAACAATCAAGATCTAAAATAACATCAGTGAAAGTTCAAGAGGCTATTACAGACAATTCTTGTTCATTTCGTCTAATTTGTACTTGTTAGAATACATATTTTGATAATATAAAAACGTTACAAATAAAAGAAATTTGTACATTAAAACTAAATGTCAGGATTGGTACTTACATGTCCTACCTACATAATATAAAAAGTAGATAACCGTGTAGACGATTCACAAAACGAGGCAAAAAAAGTAAAATTGAATTTCAAAGATTCATGCCTCAAATACTCGTACTAGACGCGGATAAGATTATATTATAGGCTTAATGCCGAACCTGGATACAGGCTGTCAATCAGAATTAATTTACAGAAAAATTCAATAAAATGTGCACTACCCGGGATGGTCTCATGACCACACCCTAATCTCAATCTAATTCCACGGAACCAAGGCAAGGAATTTTTGTAGGTAATTGTTTTATTTTCTATGATGATAATTTTTGAAGCGAAATCCATACTAATATTATAAATGCGAAAGTAATTCTATCTGTCTGTCTGTCTGTTGCGCTTTCACGCCTAAACCACTGAACCGAGTTTGATGAAATTTGGTATAGGGATAAATTAGACCTTGAGAAAGACATAGGCTATGTTTGGTCGCGATAACCGACATCCACGCAGGCGGAGCCGCGGGCAACAGCTTATCTTCTTTCTATACACCCGTCGTTGAGCACTTTTACATCTTTAGGCGCGTTTTCACTTCTATCGGTAGTCCTCAAAGACTGCTCCGCATGGTTTAAAGATTGACGGACCAAGTGTTATAAAGGAACGTAGTATGGTAGACGATGTAGTAATCAAGATAGAGAATGGATGGACATGTAAATAGGATGCACGAAAGAAATTTATCAGGTAAGGATAACCCGATAAACGTCGACCATGTGAACGTATGGTCAATTAGATCATTTTGAACAAAGGCCCGGTCAAAAGTACCAGCATCCGGCGTACCCGCTCGAAAGATATACACATGGGCATGAACTTCCCATGCCCATATGAAAGCCTCTCGAAGGACCAGTTTGACTTTACCTCTACATCACTGTTATTTAATTATTTAATTCATACTTATACATTATAACACACACGTAAACTCAAATCTTCAAGTAAATCCTTTCACATACGTTCTTTTAAAGCTCGTTACTGTTTAATTAATAAAATAAGCTGTAGTGGTTACGCTGCCTTACTGTATTTTCATTATGAACAAACCATTTTTGTTCATTAAAATAAGACTAAACAACCGCTTGTTGTATAATCTTAAAATACGGTTGTTTTTATACCATCCATTAGCGACGAGAAAGCTAAGGAAGATGTTTAAGCTTTGGAGAATTATAAACATCTAAAATACCTGAAAATGTCGACTAAAAGATTGATAAAAATACCTCCGGACTAATTTGTATACCATTTAATTATCGCCTTGGGCTTGTCAACTTCATTTCCTTGTTTTAATCATACAAATATTCAAGCCTTTTTATGTTTTTTTTTCATTTTGTATTAATTAAGGTGAGTTAATGGAATCGGAAAGGAGGCCCGTGTTGAAAAATCGGTAGGACATAATAAACAACACGTTATTATCTACTTTAAGATTTTTTTATTTTTCTTTATCTAGAGTTATAAGCCCGTGTTCAAGAACGACGTACGACAACAGAACAGAGCTAGCACGACGGTATTGCCATCCCAATCAAGCAGTCGTAGCTGTCTAATTATGAAATTCGAATAATTACACACATCATAAAACATTTATATACCGCCAACAATCAAATTAAGCGCAAACAGTGGTTTGGCCGTTGCATACCACATAATGCGGTCCTTTTGAACCGTCCAATATCGGTGTGCGAATATGTTTCGTATTATTATAATAACCATAGGTAGGTAGAATTGTGCACGTATTACTACCAATTTAATCACTATCCTTCTAAGCCGACTTATAATCATGATACGATAGTCATGTTGAAGGTAATAAAAAAGTACTATGTAGTTTATGGCAAATAATGAACTCAATTCATACGGCCAAGCATTACCGCCGCTATCTATGTACGTACTAAAGTTCGGATATTCCTTACGTTGACAATATTTCCTCATTACCTACTTGCCTCAACAATGACACCCATAATACCTATTACAAGTTGTAATAAATAATTTTCATTGAACATCACCAAAAGCTCACACAACTAATGTGTGTTTGAACACTATGAAATTATTGCAGTGCTACTAAAAGGTGTAGACCGGTACCTATGTTATATGACTGTTCTTCTATTTTGCAGTTTTTAAAACTCACAATAAAAAAAGGTTTCACGAACATTATGCGAGTCTGGTACAGAAATATATAATGACGAATGTACATTCGTTATGTTATAGACAAGATCATTGCTAATCCCAGCTTTCGATATAAGCCTCACTAGAAACTCAAAAGACATTGAAATATGGTAAACCCGACACAGAGTTCCCACACAGGTTCAATACGATTGTGATGTTACAGGGGTGTAATCCGCTAAGCGTCCGATCCGAGCTTCTGTGGATCGCACAACAGATCTACGACCTAAAAATACCTTTTTATTCAGTCTATAAGCTGCTTGAGGTCTACATTTTGTTCTGTTAACCTGCTATGTTGTATCTCCTAATCGTTTATAATGAAGTGATTCAGTAGAAATGTTTCAAATAGGTAAATATAATTTGAATAGAAAAATTCAAATAAATAAATAAATAAATATTCTACAACATTCTACACAACGCTATCTAGACCCATGGTAAGCTTAATTAGCTTGTGTTATGGAATCTAGAAGAAAGTTTGGAAGAACGTACAACGGGGCGTAATTTAAGACTAAAATTGCTGAACACTTACAGATATACGATACGATTAGCATATCTAACGAAAAGTTTGAGACCTACAGTTATTAAGAAGCGTAGGCAACTTCGAATTCACAATCTGAATCATTTTACAAATAGCATGCACTACACAAAACTATTTAAAGTCAACTGCTCCTACAATTTGATCTTGAAAAGTTTCGTGTGATTGATATTGTTGAGCAATTTCTTTGTCAAAAACGTACGGACTACCGGCTGCAGTTATTAACCATTAACCTAATATTAAAAGAAGAAAATAATTCTTCCATATGATAAATACATTCGAGTGTTTTGAGCGGAGCTAAAGTTTTAATTTTTTAAATATTGAAGAGGATTATCAAGTAAATGGTGTATTGTAGAAAAAACGTTACTTCGCATGTCGGCAAATAAATAATTAAAAAACCCTGAAATAAAGAATAAAATGTGTACGCGATCATTTGCCATTTATACGTATTTGTGGGCCTGTAGCGGCAAGGATGAGTCGTCATAGAAACCAGCTGGATCCCATTGAACAGATTTACCCTTATCTGATATTGTGAGATGAATAGTTTATTCTCTAAACTCGAACGAAGAGCTCTTTTAGATATAAATCTCATTTTACTTTTAGGTTTCTATACAAAAATGATAAAAGGTACCCCTCGAAGGACGTACGCTTCCGTCTCGTTTGTCGTGTACAGATTTCCTACACTGGGATATTATATTCTTAGGTATATGCGTAAGTGACACTTTTATAACGATCATATTCGTGCGTGAACGATAGAGAATGTATAATAGATATTATATTGTAAAGCTTTTTACAAAAAGATTACATAGTCTTTAGTAGGTAGGTACTTGAGACATTTTTCAACCAAAGATCAATAAAAAATCTAAATTAATTGCTACGATAAAAAAGAGTAGGTATGTAATGTTTATAAAAATAACTGCATGAATAATATTGTTATGAAGTTCCCGGAATGGCCTAAAATGACATAATAGCCTCGTGTTGTGTCCCCGGCGGTGAGTAGGGTAGCCAGAGCTCACTGGAGAGTTTTTGTACTGTAAGTGGGAACTCTTTGTTCTTACAAGGGTCGGCAGCACGAGTGTGACTCCCCTGATCTTGCACACATCCACAGGCCACAGTAAGAACTTTTCATGCCACCTAAGTAGTATTAAAAAAAAAGCTACGTTCAGGGCATATGTTCGCAAATTCACCAATAGCTTTAAAATTCGTGTATTTCTTACCGTCAGGTGTCATTTAGTCAGTATTTGGGTACAGTTTAGTGTGTGAAATATTAAGTGTAAAGATTTTTTTTATCAAAAAACTCATGGCGTATGGACACGATGGAGACTATAATCATAGCGGATTATTTTAACACTCCACTTGGCAATCCAAAGTTATATAGTACTAGCTGACCCGTGCCCACTTCGTTGGGCATAATGTTAATAATCCTTTTTTAGTACAGAAAACTCATGCCGTCGCGGATTTTCAGTGGGGTGTAAGATTGCCTAGGGCATATTGCGCGCTTCTCCTGGGTCATCTACAATTTTAAGATGGTCCCTATCAAATCCGGGAAAGAGGGGAGGCGGGCGTGAAGGGTTGACAGGCGGCCAGCACACCTGTTATCCTCACACCTGCGCTCGGTGACCAACCCTCCCCTTGCCTGCTCTCTACTGTACCCTCTGGTAGTCAGAGGGGCACGTGGGAAGCCTCTGAGCAGCCCTCTACTGAGCCGCTCACGTTGCGACAGGTATTTGCCGTAGGCGGCAGCGCCTCCCCTGTGTGAGAGGCGCTACCGCCTGCGTTGACCATGGTGTTTCACATTTCCCCCCAGGTTCCGACCCCGCATTCGGATCCCGTACCCGTTGCGTCTTCTGTTCAGCTGACCCTCCCCGTTTTCGCTCGTTACATACTGCGAACGCCTGTTGCACCCTTTAGCCCATACCCGTAATTAAATAGTTTTAAAATAATGTATGGGAATCTAACGGATTTATTGACATTTGTAATTTCGTAATATCTTATGAATAGAACCTCCGATTTCAATAATTCAAAAAGTAATCAACAGGTATTGAAACAATCTTTAATACTAAACAATTTATTTATATTAGAATCAATACAAAGGTATCGATTCCGTGGTCTGAATTTGATCAGTATTTCTGCTTGAATTTATTTCACTTTAATATTTTTTAGTATTGCGATAACTCTTAAACTATTCGTTGTAATTATATAGTGTAAATGGCAATTTTGATCTACATTAAATGTACAACGTATCTAACGTATTTAATTGGATAAGGAATAACACCGTATTGTTAAAAATAGCTTAAAAAAAGACACATATTTTTGTTGTAATTTGTAAAAGATAAAAATGGTTACTGTGGGCTACCCTTATTAGATAGACATATTATGCTATCGCGGACTTTTATGTAGACCTTTTTAAGTTATACATTTCCACAGTACATTATTTTGTTATATATTCAATAGTGTTCGCAGCGCACGCGATGTAAGGAATTTTTTAGGTCATTTTTTTACACCTTGGGTTACATTATTGAAGCTTTAGTAAGGATCCCTAATTTTTTTGAAAATGTAATACAGCCTATGTTAGTCAGTGATAGTGCAGCTTTCTAATGGTAAAAAAAAAATTCAAATCGGTTCAGTAGTTCTTGAGTTTACTCGAATACAAAAATACTATTAGTAAAGATGTATGGAAATCTGCCCGATTTATTGTCATTTATGCTCACTGCTCCGCTCCCTTTTGTAGTAGCGTTATATAGCCTATGACACTCAGCAATAATGTGGCTTTCTATTGGTGAAATAATTTTTGAAATCGGTTCAGTAGATCCCGAGATTACCCCTTACAATTTAACAAACACACAAACTTTACTTCTTTATAATATTAGTAGGTATAGGTATAGAAGTATAGAAGTTTAGATGACCATAATATTTTTATTACTATAATCAAACTGGTTGTGATACCATCATCATCATTATAGTTTTAGTTGCAGTTGTAGGTATCCAAGGTTCATACTCTGAAACCCTCCCACTAGCTCTTGATTTGGTTTATTTAGATTTTGGCTTTACTTCTACGGGAGCGATTACCGCCTGACCTCCTAACTTCAAAATGAAAACATGCACCAGGATCTAGTACGTCAATTGAGTACCAAATTAAACGTACACCTATGTGTAGCGGCCTAGAAGTTCAGGTTGGCTTAGAGCTTAAACATCATATGGTGGAGCGCCATAACCCTTGTTGTAAGGCACCATCTGCTGGTAATATCAATTACCTAAATAATTGCTTCCCTATGGGAAGAGAAACTCCCACCACCTTCGGACTTCCTGCCTTTATGCAGTTGGGGAATGCGAGACCCGGGTTTAATCACATGTGTCTGCGGAACCCCCGTGCAGTCCATGGCACACTTAGTTTCGTGTTCCTTATGTCCTACCTCTTGCACTAAAGGCGATCTTAACAAAGCCACTGACAGCGCGGGCGAGATGGCAGTATTTTATTCTCGTATGATAAAAGTAGTGAAAAGAGAATCATTGACACGAAAGAAGAAAAATCAAGTTTTTCTATACAACGCAGTAGGTACTCCCACCATCACAAATTGAATAATGCTTTCTCTCTGCAATGATTGAAATAAAAAATAAAAGCAAAAAAAAACAATGAGTTTATTTCAAATCCATTTGTTATTAAATTCACTGAACAAACAAACAAAGAAAACGCAATAGTGGCAGAAAATTGAAAAATTTCATTAGTAGGTACGCAAAGGAATTGTAAGAAAAAACAGTAAAAGCAATCATCGCACTCAAACACTAAGCCAAGTGACGGCACAAGGCAAATACGGCAAGAAACAAATTATCTCTATCAGACTAATTGTCGACAGATCAAAGTGGAGAGGGACCGCACCGCGTAAATCTTTGCCGTATTTTTTCACGACAAAAAACCGTAGCCGCGGGTGCTACTTGCAAATTATTGTTATTACAAAAAGAATACTGCTGAGCCGGCTCACGACTAGATTTTTCCACAATATATACAGACAAACGATCCGTGCAATGGGTGCAGGGAGACTTTTTGCGCCGTACATTCACTACAGTATGATTGGCAATTACAAAGTCGGTAATAAAAAAATATCAATCAATACAGTTTATCTCCATATTTATAAATTGGGCTTGGATATCCAAGGAAGTTTAGTTTCGGTAAACCATTCCACTTTTTGTATACATGTATAAAATTTAAGTGGATTGTTCAAATAATGTGAATTATTGAGATCAATTAAAGCTAAACTGTTTAATGTTAGGATAATCATATCATAGAATAACAAATCAAATACATATACCTATCATTGTATTGTTTATTAAATATAAAACTTATTACCAAGAATAACATTTCATCAAAGTGACAGTTTCTAAACGTTTCAATTCATACAGTTGATAAAATGCATAATTTAATATGAAATTACACCGCGTTCACAAAAATACCACTCAAAAGATATAAAACTTATTTGCGCTAAGATAATTCGACGGAGCCCCGCAGAAAAAAAATACCCTTCTAACCTAACCTATCCGAACCGGGGTAGGTACTCTGAGTCGGGGTTGTTAACTATAATGCCGTTTTTTATATTATTTATTTATTTATTTATTTATTGAACTTTATGCACAAATACATAGGCGGACTTAATGCCATAGGCATTCTCTACCAGTCAACCAAAGGTGGTGCAGAGATATATTAGTAGGTGCATTATAGAGAGTGATATTTAGTATATGAATAATATTCATAATGATAGATAGACATATACTTACATGCATAAAATAATTATCGTTAGATCAAATGATTTTCGTTACGTCGACCAAACGTTATAGCAAACAACGTTATACTAAATAAATTTTAGTTAACATTGTAATTGTTACGGTTCGAAATAAATGATGGTGGTGGTGGTGGTGGTGGTTGCATATTCGTTAAAAATAATTCTACTGTTTGATAAGTTTGTTTTAAAAATCATTAAATTGTGTTTCTTTGTAATATGTTTCATTCTAGTAAATAATTGTCTTTGAAACAATAATATTCGAAATAAAAATACAAGGACGAAATATTATATTATGAAAACTTTTTCTGGGAAACGAAATTCTATGAAATGTCTATCTGCAAAATAAGGGGCCCCCGATGTTATGCTTTATCACAACATACCTAGCAATAATTTCGTAAAAAAAGTCACTATGGGAATTCTGAAGCCATGTACCTGGGTAGCCTTAACAGGGAAGCGATGTGATAATGCGATCGAATGCAAAAATATAAATATATGAAGTACATTATGTATATGGTTTTAATAATCGATAATTCTGGTCATTTTATTTCTAGCTATGGTTGTGCTGGTTATATGGAGAAGCTGAAATAATTTTTCGTCTCTAATAGTGGTTAAAGCGAGTAGGTGCAATTTCCTGTCTGTTTGTCTGTTTGTCCGCGATGGACGCAAAAACTACTGGACGGATTTTGATGCGGTTTTTTTGTTAGAAAGGGCTTACTCAGACTTAAAATCTTACGTTTGTTTGATCGCAATCGGTTGAGTAGAACCGAAGATATGAGCAAAGGTCGCGTTAACCGAGATGCACGCGGGCGGAGCCGCGGGCGGAAGGCTAGTTATAGTATATTCACATTATTCACAATACCTAAGTGCACGCGTCATCAATGCTACTGTAATATTTTGTAATTATGCTCATTCTCTTTGGTGTAGCTAGACATCAAAGAGAATGAGCATAATTACAAAATATCCGCAACATGTAAATAAATCTTGCAGGCTTTAAAAATCCGATGCAAAATTAATTAAAGAAATGAAATAAACAACGCAGAAAATATTAATTAGTTTAGACTTACCAATGAAAACGAAGATCTGGTGGTGAGCGTAGCGCAGCAACATCGATATAGACACCGTCTGTAATAAGAAGGAAACATTAGTAAAAGGACTAATAGAAAATCGACGTATACGTGCAATACGAATGTGTCGACAGCCTGTGTGGCGTGGCGGTCGTGAAAGCGACCACTACGCAGGAGACGTAAATATATTTACGCATAAATATAGGTATTTGCATTGGTCTGGTCGTGCCCCGGAGAGTATATTAAGCCGTCGGTCCTGGTTGCAGTATGGCAGTCGTTACGGGTTGTTGGAGCCTTACAAAAAAGGAATCTTATGTCACATGACTGATATACCTACTCCTAAACAAACTTAATTTTTTCGCAAACAAAATATGCTTACATAGGAAATTAAAGCATATTTTTTCAGAAATCTTTATGTATATCACAATCCTGTGATTTCATTATGTCCACTTTCGCTTAAAACCTCTGATCGAAATAGGTACCTACTATCTAAGTTTTTGATGACTCAAATCGCGTACAACATTAACGTCACACATTTAAACGGTATTTAAATCGCCTCTACATTTTTGTACGTCACAAATAACCGAAACCACAAAATTCATTTGCGGTGTGGTCATCATTGAACTGCCCATAAAACTACAGGTGAAATTGAAAATTCCAGCACATTTGAATTGTATACGCTATTACTGCAAAAGGCAACATTTAGAAGGGCAGATCCCACTGTTACTTAAATGGATTCAATCTGCACTAAGCGTTTCGTTAATGAAATTCAATCGCGGCAAAGCGATGCGGGGAGCAAATGATGTGGCGAAAAGATTGATAGCGGCCTCGCAGGGACGTATCTGAACTACCTTTAGATACAGCAACGCGTGCCACTAGTTCGGCCATATGCTCAATACTCCACAGATGAAAATTGTAAACCCATTCTTACATATCTTTGAAAACCGCTTCAGTTCCATACTTTTTTTTTAAACTATTTCTTAAATTGTCGTATTCGTATGGAAATCTCTCTGTTCTAAAGATGACATTATCGAGCGTGTGATCGAAGTGATTTCATCCATAATGAAGATAACATAAAATATGTATATATATAAGCCACAGTTAACTAAAGGATCCGAATTATTTTGGTCCTGTTGGTCCTGCAGACTTCTGTGCAATATGACCAGACGCGATAGACCGAGCTGGGCAGCGTCCAAAGCGCAATGGGCCGGACGTAATCCACCCACCGGCGAGCTGTTAGTTTTTACGGTAGTCGTAAACTAAAGAGCGGTCGGTGGTACATCGATCGTATACCACTGTTAATTAATATAAGGGCATAGTGGATAATACTCCGGTTCCAGCTATTATTAACGGTTTCAACAGTGATCGATCAAACGTGTGTTCCGACAAACACTTCTTTGTTCCAATCCGCTACCGAGTTCGACCGTCGAATTGTTACGCGATTCTGATTTACCTTGATGAAGCACTACGAACAAAATAACTTTAGCACATACGAATAGGCTATTTGACTAATTTTCAAAAACCATTTCAAATGATTGCTTATTACAGTATAAACATATCACATTAATATTTCTGTAAAAAAACAATGCATTATGTTAAAAAATCAATGCTAAAGTTTAAATTTTCAAAAGTGCGCGAAAAACGCTAGGATATTTAAACATGGCGAAGCGTGTTATTTGTGACATCACTCTATTGTAGGTAAGTTGATGTTATCATCGGCTCGCACAAAATTTGTATCCATTTCGAACTTAATCACAAAATATGTCTATAAAACTCGCGATAATCAAGGAAAAAGCAAATAATAACACCGAAACAAACAATAATAGCTCATACAACTGGAGATATTTTGGTAGCAATGACGTCACCCAGAGCTCTAACCAATCACGAGCGTTTTTGTCATAGACAATAAATCAACAAAATATAACATTTTTATATTTGAAATTCTCATAAAATACACATATTTGAGAGTAAATTGTAGTCTCGTAGGTATTTTAACGTTATTTTCCAATAGGATGGCCACAATTTGTAGTATATTTTTAATGTTGTCAAATAGCCTATTGAGCGTAGCTCTATACTTATTCTTGGTTCGTGGAAATTTTCATTTAATTTCGATAACTACATAATTATATCGAATATGAAATGGTACAACTGTATTTCGTGGTTTCATTTCGCTTCATTGATTTGTTTGACTTTCTTTTAAAATTGTAATAGTGAACTTTAGCGAATTTTATTTAGGTATATTATGTTAGCCTATATTAATTTTTGATAACTATCAATAGCGTTCATCTATTATCTTTATTTTAATAACAATTAATTTAAAAAAAAAACAATTCACTTTTCAAATACAAAATGAATATAATATAGCTGTTGCCCGCAGCTCCATACGCGTAGAATTCTGCTGTTCCCGCAGCCCTTATTATTTTATTCTAGACTACCATTTATCCCTCCACCAAATATCAGCTGATCTGTTCAGCCTTTGGAGCACGTTTAAATAACAAACAATCAAACATATTCAAAAAATTTCAGCTATATGGGTCATTCTTCTTTTTAACCTACATAATTGTCAAAATTTTTACTCAAACTTCCAAAAAAAAAAGTACGTTTTGTAGTCAAATCTTATAAGTTTTGTGATAGCTAAATGTCTATTCTATCTGAAAAAGTTGTTGGCCGCGAAGTTTACAAATTTTTGTAAGATTTTCAAGGCCTTATAGATGGATTGGGCGAATAATTTAACTCCTCCGTCACAATATCTTTTATTTTTTTGTATCAACTAGTTTAACTCAAATAACTTGCAAATTATTTGTTACAATAGTTATCAAATGGCCCTTTTAGAAAACTTACAAAACAATACTTCTGTATGCAATAATAAATATATATTTTTAATCTTATACGACTCTGTCACAATTGCAGCCAGTTTAAAGTATATTTTTGCTGTAATTCAATTTTAACCAGTTCTAGCACAGAAATATGAATTTCGTAGACTATAAATTATAGTTAACTATTTTCATATAATTTTTCCGAAATTGAACTATTCATAACAAAATATAAAAATGGCTATATAAATTTTAAAACCAGGAGACATTATCGTGACAGAGTAGTAGGGTATGTGACAGAGTTGTTATTTTGTATAATATCAGGTTGTATTTTGAAATAAAAAGGTTTTAAACTGTATTTATAATCATTTATTGCTTCTTTAGAATAATTAAATGTTTAACAGTCTTCAGCCTTCTTAAAACCGATGTACTTACATGCTAATAAAACTGTAGTAAAATTGCCTTTGGAATGAGAGATCCGTATTATAGTATACTTAAATTGTAAGACTTCTAACTTGTCTCAACAAAATCAAAACAATGTGTAACTTGACTAAATATTCAAATAAAATAATAATCATCAACAACAAATCACTTTCTCCACAAGTCATACTCTAAATATTCAAATAAAATAATAATCATCAACAACAAATCACTTTCTCCACAAGTCATACTAGTCCTAATCAGTCTTACTTTTCGAACACTGGCAAAGGCTCATCAAATTCAAAAAATTGTCTTCTTCCCTTTTTAACTACCTTTGGATTTGGTAGAATTTTAATCAAATCCTCATACGGAACATCTGATAAGTCATTCTCCACTAATTTGAACAATCTTCCACAATCATCGACTGTTTTCAGGAACATCACCAGAACATCGCCTTCTTCGTCAACGTTACTTTTTGCTACTCCAGCGTATGTGTATTGAACATTCCTTTCGCTTTTTACTTTAACGAGTACATGTACACCGTCTTCTATATTCCTTGGATGAATGTCATTAAGGTGTAGTTTTTCATAAGAGGTACTAGAAACGGCAGTTAAATTAGAGGAATCTTTGTTTTTATATGTGGCCAATGACTGATCTTCATCAGATGATACATCAGAGCCATACACAATACCATAAAATCTTTTTCGAGGCATCACAATTTTGTTCGTAATATCAGTAAGCGACAAATCTAAATTATTGTTTATGTTGGATTCTGTTTCAGGCAGAGGTCTATAAGTTTCAGGAACGTGACATGAACAGAATTGTTCACAAAAACAACTCAGAACCCTATAGTTTAAGATTCCACGAGTTTCTGAAAACATTTGGTGCATTTGCATAGTTCCTTTCAGGGGTAAAATATTGCTTGGAATAGTCGATGCTACGTTGTCTATGTCTGCGTCTGTCACTAAAAACAATTTAATTTTGCTGGTATCTTGAAGGGAGGAAAAGAATTCTAACGCATCTCCGATATCTTTTCCTCTTGCTACAATAGCATCAGCTTGGCGTTTCAAAGTTCCACCAACACCATCAGCAGCTCCCTTTCCATGTCCTGATTCAAAAAAATTCCAAGATATTTTATGAAAGTTATATAGTTCAAAAAATCGATACGCCATTAGGTAAAAGTTAATCTTTTGTTTATACTGGGTGGCTGGTCCATCGGAAAAGAAATGCACAGTTGTTACAGTTGGATGATTTCTTTGAACTTCAGAGAGAATTGGATTCAAGTGAGCCCAGATCGCAGAAGGCCCATGGTTCTGATTAGACGACACAGAACAGTATGAAGTTACTTGTTTTGTCTGTGTTTCAGCAGAAAAATGGTACATTACAGCTGTATGCAGGGTCACTTGTTTACGAGAACCACCAAAATGATGAGATTGGACTTCGGAGTGGTACTTGCAGGCATAGTTCTCACTAAAATCTATATGCAAGGCTACTTCACTCTCTGTTAAACCGTCGATGCACCGTCGATAAGCTTTATATTGATGTTTTATATTGTAGATATGGGTTTTGAAAGTTTGGAGGACGTTCTCAAACTTTTGAATCACCTCTTCTAGTGTAAGCTTTTCAGTAACTGGTACATTTTTTGTGATCTTCACTTGTTTCCCTGATTTTTCTACAACTTCACTTTTTCGCGCCCACTGTCGTAAGTCTACAATAGCCTTTAGATTAGTTTTATCATAATTTACAGACCGCTTCTTGCACTCGGAACAAATTCCTTTCATACATGATTCGGAATTAACAGAACATACTATTGTTTCCAGGACTGCATTAGTATCTTTTTGCATAATCACTTTATTCCTATGTAAAACATTGACCACATAGGTCATATTTGCATGTAGCTTGCACAGGCAAGTGTCCCTTCCATCGATAGTAGGTGGTTTCACGTAAAACGGTCTATGTTTTGTAAAGTAGCTGTAGTGACATTTGACGCCGCTATTTTCTCTTAAAAAGGCTTTGTGCAGGTTTCTCATGGAATCCAATAAAAATCTTTTCTGCACTTTGTTTTTTCTGTACGTCACAGTCTCCTTCTTCCCAGCTGTAGCTCTCGTTACATCATCACGCAAAAAGAACTGTTGAATTTTCTGTGCAAGCTTAGTTTTTTGTGGCAGAACGCTGTTATACCTTAAAGGTCTGGCTACACCTAAGGTGTCTCTTACTAATTGAGTCTGCATTCTAAATTTTTTTGTAATGCTTGTTTGAAGTAAAGATTGGATAAGGCGTTTTTCTTTACGACTTTTAACAGTTTGGTATCGTTCTTTAATGGCATTAGAAAGGACATTATATTTGTTTTCATTTTTACTGTTGTTTTCATCTTTGCTATTGCTATCTTTTTTGGATTTTCTGTGCAATCTTTTCTTGTATTTTCGAACTTTCTTCTCTAATTCTTCTATTTTATCTTGTAATCGAATATTCTCTCTGTACAACTTTGCTCTGTCTCTTTTCACTCTCTTCCTCCCCCTTGAACTAGATTCTTCTGAATTCGTTGGCGTTACAGAATAAGGACGCATTTGTGGATCTACTGGTAATGGCGATGGAGCCGGCGTGTTCATCAGTACGTTTTCAAGCATCTGTTTCTTCTCCTTTCTTTTTTTATTCGCTTGTTGCCATTTTTTCTTCATCATACGATGTTCTCTCTCGGTCATGTCAGCCACAAGCTTCTTACGATTATGATATCTCTCGAGATCTTTCCGTTTCACTTCAGCTACCTTTTCTGGATTACTTTTTCGTTTTTCCCGGCAACGCCGCTGTCTTTCTGCTGCTGTTAATGCCTTCTTTTTCACCATGATAATATCTGAAAAAAAAAATGTCAATAAGTATGTGAACATTCGCAAAAACATTAGATGACCTTTATATCGACATAGTTGCCATAATAAGTACTGTTTCTATTTCAACAAATTCTAATATTTTATGAGATAACATGAATATTATATTCTTTTCAAGTATGTTTACCCCCCCGTCACGTAATTTACCACTCCGTCACATTTTTTTGGTGACGAAGTTGTGGCGTGACGAAGGGGTAAATCTCACTTATTAAATCGATCATATTTAAACTATAACACAAAATACAAAACTAACAGGTTTGCAAGAAAGTGTTTCATATTACGCAAAAGTTAAATAATAGAAGTAACTGTAATGAATATAATTTTTGTCCAATACTTACGTGACGAAGTTGTCGCCGAATAAACACACGCACCTTCAAACACGGCTTCCGGGCGACTAACGCGCGATCTCTCGGTCCTAGCGGAGTAATGCCTGCGGGGGGGCGGGGAGGACTTAATAATACAATCGACGCCGACAACAGCGAGCGGCGTATACCCGTCGTTCGAATGAAAAAACACGTGACCGAATATACCTACTAGAACAGTCTGTAGTGAGAGACGAGATTTTATGATTTTTTTAAATGTTTTATTTAAAATGACAAAAAATTGTAGTCACTATTACAAGATGGACTATATGTTTTAGCATTAAAACATACTTTTATATTTGCTACTGTCTACAAATCTTTTCGCACCATTATGAATTATACACAGGCCCAGGCAGCGGGAGACAACTGTGATTTATATGAAATACAACTATGTCACGGGGATTTACGAATCTGTCACGTATTTTTTACTATAAAAATATTAATTATTTTTTATTTTAAACGTGTATAGCCGTAACATTATTAATACAGTACATATTGAAACAATGATAATAAAATAATACGGATAAGTTTTAGTTATATATTTTTTTAAGTGATGAAGACACCTTTATGTAGGTTAAAAAGAAGAACAACCCATATAATGTTTTAGTACGATTAATTACATACAGAAGGTTTTCAGAGGGTGGGAACTCAGATACACGAGCTTTCCACGCTTTCCACTTTTATAGTATGCGTACAAAGCCGACGGTTTTGAGGAAAGACTAGGAATGTGATCATATTATTTTTAACCGATATGTTGACGATCTACCCATTAATGCTAATTTATTGAGTACAAAAATACATAAGATTTTGAATAGGTAGGTTAAAGTCAACATGGTTCTTACCATATTAACTTTCATAGAAGAAAAATATTACATACAATCTCTGAAACACTTTTTGTACCGTACAGCACAGTAATAGAATATCCCAATCTACTTTGAGTTTTGACGACTCCTATCACATGAAATCCAATATTCGTAGGCAATGCGTACGTCGTTTGACAATTGATTAATGCAATTTCTCTAGCTGCTGACGTCGACAGTGGAATTAGTTCCTGTAACGTATATTGCATAGCCTGTCAAATACAATAGCGATATCATACGATACTGACATGTACCCTGACGAATAATGCAAATCAATAGTATTATCATGTTGCAATCCTGATGGTACTATAAATCAAATTCCTGTTATAAATTGAATACGCTATGACTAACTAGTTTCTATATAGTAGGTATAGGTATGTCAACAGAAAATTATTGTGCAAGCCGTATTTTTGAAATTGTAGATTAGATTTTATCCTACATAAAATCTACAATAACAATAATACGGGATCCTGCCGTTGCAGCGGATAGTGGCCATCAGGGCCATCAGGGGGTACCGCACGATATCCTTTGAAGCAGCGAGTCTCCTTGCCGGATCGCTACCGTAGATCCTGGAAGCGAGAACCCTTTCGGCGCTATATCGTTTCCGAAAGGAGGCGCGGGAGCGGGGACACGATCCTGAGCCTGAAGAAATTCGGGCCGTGAAATCCCGGCTCCACAGGGACATCGTGGCGGAGTGGGAGCTACGACTTGGGCGACCACGCGCAGGGCGCGCCGTAGTAGCGGCGGTAAGACCCATCATGGGGGAATGGCTAGAGAGGCCACACGGCGGCCTCTCGTTCTGGATGACGCAGATTATCACCGACCATGGATGCTTCGGGCGGTATCTTGGACGTTGGCTCTTTCTTCGCGGTCCGATGCCCGCGAAGAAAGAGCCGACGTCCGAGTGCCATCACTGCGACGCGAGCGAGGACTCGGCGCTGCACACGCTCACCGAGTGTTCGGCGTGGGAGGCGCCGAGACGGGAGCTGGTGGCGACCCTGGGAGTGAGAGCTCTCACGCTCGCCACTTTGCTCGCAGCGATGGTTCGCTGCGCGGATGCGTAGGCCGCCGGCGCCTCCTTCTGCGAGCAAGTAATGCTCGTGAAGTGAGCTCGTGACCTTGCAACCCGCGAGGAGCGTAGGAGAATCGCTAACCGCGCGGCCCGCAACGAGCGGCGGCAACTCGGGCGTCGGAGGTCGCAGAATGACCTCCGTCCCCATGAGCGCGGGCCTGGGGGTGACGGGTGGAGCCGCCTGTCACCCTAGCAGAAGCAGGCCGCGGCGGCGGCGCGCATTGCGTGCCTCCCCATACCCGGGGGCGAGTTGGGGACTCCGTGGTCCCCACACCGGAAGAGGGCCAGATCTAGAGATATTATGGCCCTGGGTCGGCCGGGGTGCGAGGGATATGGCTACGACAACCTCACCTCCGGCAACCGACGGCCCATAGACGGCGTGCGTTTTAGTCGGTTCGAGTCCGACATAACCTCCTCCTCCGGCTCCGGCGGAGAAGGTATCCGTGGGGATTTTTCGCACGTTAAAAAAAAAAGGGATCCTGCCGTTTGGCAAAATATGTTTCATCAAATTTCACTTCCCAAAAAACTTATCGCATATTTTCATTTCCCAAAAAAATCTTTACCAAATTTACATTTCGCATTTTAATCACTTGGACAAATATTCATTCTGTAAAATTGCGAAAAGTTGTTTTGCCAAATGAAAACTTGGGCAACATACTTTGGCATGTGACGCTTTGGGAAACTTTTTTTGCCAAACATTAGTAAACCCAATAATACGGCTTACCTACCTACTGTCGAAATATTGTTGACAACAATTCCCTAGAAAAGTGCAATTCGTTGGTCGGCGTATTTATGACATACGTTGACGACTGTCATATATATCAAATCCCATACATTCATCATTCTATTCTACAATACGCCGGCCGATGAATCGCCACTTGTCTAAGGGGATCAGATCTCACATTTCGCAATTTAACTTACGCAAAAATCGTATATAAAAACAAATGTGTGACTATTAATCCAAGAAAGCAACCAAATATATTAATGTTATACCCATCATATACTTCTCGAGCAGTAATCGAAAAAGGACAATCAATCTGGAAATGCAACACCAACTTGTACCATCACACTTCCCGAACACAGAAGTGGCCATTTACACCACGACTTTTGTAAAACAAACATAAGGCAGGTTACAGTCGAGCGTCAGAATTTGGAACCGTAATAAACTTTGAAAGGGCTGTAAAAGAGCCATAACTGTAACTCGGCGAGAGAGCCTGATTTTAGTGGCGTGGGGACCACGCCTTGCGATAACCTATTAATTGATCTGTAATGTCTTTGTAAAATGCACGACACGAGTGCGTCGTCGTCGACTTCCGTATTTTTTGTTAGCAAGTTTTGGAGGATATATATTATTACTTGACATTTTTCTTAGGTTAAACGAAGTCGTTTATGGGCGCATCTGCCGACGATCGTGGTTTTGCAAGTCAACCCACTATGCTCTTGTGGACTTTAGACATGTCCGGTAAGTACAGGTGGGTAACACTTGACTTAACTAGATTTCAGTTTTTTACACATTAGAGAAATATACTTACCTACTTTAAGTAATTGTCCTATTGGATTTTTCTGTTTCCTATTTTCTAAATAGAATGACACACGGTTTCGCCTTACGGCATTCTATAAACAGTCTAAATAGAATGACTTACATAAAGCCTGAAATAACATTGTATCATAGTTCATAGGCCTGTGAGTAAAACAAGCATAAGCACAGAATTTTTACAACATTCACTAACAGTGGCCGCCGCCGGCAAAATTCTTACCGGTTTCGATCAGTGGTAACAAAAAGGGAACAACCCAAAAAATAACTGTAAAACACAATCAAATTCCATACATTTATCATTCTATTCTACATTACGCTGGCCAACGAATTGATGTCCACACGGCCACTTGTCTAGAGGGACAGTATTTTTCATTACGCACATACCTACACAGATTTTTAAAATTCTCTCGTCTCGGCCTTGACTACGGGGATAAAATCATGGAAAAACAATAATTTAACGCGATTGTGGCGCCAAGAGGATCCGATAGATTCCAATTGTGAAATATACCATATCTATAAGATAAGATAAGATAAGATACGATAAGATAAGATAAGATAAGATAAGATAAGATAAGATAAGATAAGATAAGATAAGATAAGATAAGATAAGATATTCTTTATTGTACACCATTAAAGTATTATAAGATAACAATCAAACCATCTATAGTATTATATAATTGTAATGTAAAGTGGTCGTGTCTGTACATTGGAGATATTTAAAAAAAATTACTTGGGTTATGTTAAGTTAACGATACTGAACACGAAAATATTTTTTTTTAATTTCCTGTCTGTTTGTCTGTTTGTCTGTTTGTCTGTTTGTCCGCGATGGACGCAAAAACTACTGGACGGATTTTGATGCGGTTTTTTTTTGTTAGAAAGGGCTTACTCAGACTTAAAATCTTACGCTTGGTTGATCGCAATCGGTTGAGTAGAACCGAAGATATGAGCAAAGGTCGCGTTAACCGAGATGCACGCGGGCGGAGCCGCGGGTGGAAGGCTAGTATTTACATATAATGCACAATGGGCGGGCGTATCGCTAATAGATATTCTTATTCTTACTTCAAACGTACATAATTCCATATTCTAACCGAAATTACAAATTTGGAGCTCCAACTATACAGCTTTCCGTTGATGAATCAGTCTACTACTACTACTACTAGATACTACTGATATACCTACTTAGATTGACTTAAAGTTTGATGGTACAATATTAATGAGACAATTTGATATTGCATTTTCAGTTTTCATCGAGATTCCTTGTTCCATTGAAGAACTTTGGTCATAAAATGTTATTGCTTTGTGCAGATAGCTTTGTAAATGCAACTTTAAACTAATGTGTAATGCAATCGTGCGGCAAAGATAGGAGGTACTAAACAGTTTAGTTCGAATAGGAAATGTTTGCCGCGTATACCTACCGTGTATGACCAACTTTGAATGCCTCGTTGGCGTTGTGCCACAACTTTTCATTTGTATGGATTAGAAAACCAACCGGTAGAATACGATAAATTCGCTGTCTACTAAATAGAATTAAATATATCTAATGAGACTTCTTGATTCCTCAAGAACTTCAATTTATATTATTAACTAGCCTTCCGCCCGCGGCTCCGCCCCGCGTGCATCTCGGTTAACGCGACCTTTGCTCATATCTTCGGTTCTACTCAACCGATTGCGATCAAACAAACGTAAGATTTTAAGTCTGAGTAAGCCCTTTCTAACAAAAAAACCGCATCAAAATCCGTCCATTAGTTTTTGCGTCCATCGCGGACAAACAGACAAACAGACAAACAGACAGGAAATTCAAAAAAATATTTTCGTGTTCAGTATCGTTAAACTAACATAAACCAAGTATTTTTTTTTTAATATCTCCAATGTAAGGTAAATGTTAGCTTCCTCAAAACTTTTCAAATTATCGCCTGATATTCATTTCTTTTTAAATCTAGGATAAAAAATTGACATACATATAATCACGCCTTTTTTATCTCCAGAGAGTTAGGCAGAGGTGAATTAACACCTACATTTCATTTCATTTAGGTGCCACGTAATAGAGGGTAAGCCTATTGCCGCATTCCGGGCACTATTGTTGACTCGAGCCATGCATATGAGGCTGAGTCTGGGCTGTATGGATCCGTCTGATGTTAAACAGCCCTATTCCTTAGTCGCCTTGTACGACACCGCATGGGAAGAGATGGGGTGACCCAAATTCTACTCTGCAGGGAACCACAACTTTGATTTTTTTTATATAAATTGAACCTACATAATCCTTTCTGGCTGACTGATCTGCGGCCTTACCACAAACCTTAAAACAGGTCAATAATTGAACTGCTGTCATTCTACCAACTGCAAATGTCAATTTGTAATGTCATATAAATATATAGGAATACAAAGGGATTACAAAGTGACATTTGCAGTTGGTAGAATGACAGCAGTTCAATTATTGACCTGTTTTAAGAGTTCATGGTATGGGCCCTGCACAACCAGAATAGAATGACGCAGTTTTTATTCTGTCGGCATCTACCTACTAAGGACGGATTTTTGGAAATTTTACCGCAAAGAGAGGAAATAATAAAATTCGTCATTTTCACAGCTAGAAGAATGAAATTTTACATAAATGGAGTACCTGCTTCTCACTTATGTTCCCTACTTCTTATATTCCTGAGTTCATTAAGCATGACGTTAAAAAGCATCAGTCGAGGCCCCCAAGTAGGGATCACGAGGTTAACAACTACTTTTGGACTTCACCTCAGCTTACCATCAGGCTGGGTGGAGCAGTCAAATTGACGAATCAATTAAATAAAATGTTTTTACATTTTTTAAGCTTCTTATAATTTATTTACATTCGCTATTGGACCCGATAGGTGATGCTGTAATCGAGTTACAGGACATTTTTCATGAACTTATTCACGTGCGATAACAAGACCCAGGCCGCTGGTTATAAAATAGACGCCATCTATACCCGTTGAACTTGAACTCCATAACTTGCACTGAAATACTCGTAGACCTAGCTAGTGAAAGACACCAGTAGTTCAGCTATTCGACACCACAGGGCGAGTTTAGCGTGATTTACTAAAGTGAAAGTGAACGAGCAGCATTTTAATGTAGTATTACTATTCGACGCTAGATGGCTCCCCTATAATGAAATATTTGACGCAAGGATTAAAAATTTTACGCGTGAAGTGAAAACAAAATATGTACATTATTTTGAATTAAGTGATTTTTGGTATGTGTTGACATGATGGCACACACATACCGCCCAAAAAACTATAGGATTCCAAGGAAAATATCGTCATTATACTACAAAAAGCAATTACGCCAACGCATCGTCATGAATCTTCGGAATTTTGGTTTTCGGGTACCTAAAATTTACTTTATAATCATTGTTAATTAATTTAAGGCCAAATTCGTTGCATTTATTTCAAAGCTGCTTATCAAATATTATGTTCATATTTGACTAATATGTGTACTTTACATGTTGCAGGAAAACAGAACTATTTTTATTGTATTTACATCTTTAACGTTCCTATGATATGCAATTTCTTATTTATGTAACATGCACAGCACAGCTACTAAACATAGTAAAATAACAGTGATTTGTTATTCTTATTCATCCAAGCGCCAAATCTGCCAACTAGCTCAGCATATCAACACCAGTACATCCGTGAACATGGGTGCTGTACTACCTACTTACTTTTCGTGCTAGGGGTACCCTAGCACACATACAACCGTTCCGAGTCACGACTTTGGCTCAGTCTCGCTCCGCCTCGGCTTTGCCGCGCGCGCAGTTCCATGCTTATTTAAATACAGACCGAGGCTGCTCGCTCAGTCAGTATGCGGCTAATGGCAGAAAGCGCCTGTTAGTTTTGTGTTAGCAATTATATCAACGTAGATACAGATAGACATATTCTGTCTATCTATCTAACACAACCAACAGGCGCTTTCCGCGACCTTCAAACGCTTTCCACCACTTTCGAGTTTCGCTTGTGGTTAGAAATTGCAGCAGTGGTTTTTCATAGACATAATTTGATGATCTTTCAGATGATCCTGGTTTTTTTAGCAATATCATATTAGATTTCGATTTCTTTTGGTTTTCCAAAATTGATTTTGGTAACACCACCAGGATCATAGCCTTGCAGCATAGTCATTATTACCAATGATAATTCATAGAACCGGAGCTAAACTACTGATCTTTTTTTAATACACCATATTAAAACATGCGGTACTTACAAAGACAAGCATAATGAAGAATGCTGCGATGTAAGAGCTGCGCGCAGTCAGCATCGACACAAAGCGATAATGTTCACCAGTGATGACATTCCTAGAACAAGTCAACATATTAAATACACCTACTCTTATTATTTTAACACAGTGCAGTTATTATTTTAACCAATTGCAGCGTAGAACTAAATTAAATGGCCGATCAGAAGCCATCGAAATTGCATGAAAAATTAAATGACAGTAAAGGAAGCCGGTGATTTTTTTCTTTTTATACCATTTAGGTGGCAGTCAAGTACACTGCCTGCCTTACGGAAAGTGGTTGCCGTGGCCTATGGACGTGTGCAAAATACCAGATGGCGTGACGCTCGTACAGAAGCTGATGAGGTAGAGGGATGGCAAACCATTGGCACGCGTGCCAAAGATGGCACGCGGCACAATTTTTTGGGCACGCCACCAATGCCATCAGTGCCACCTGGGTTATTAGGTGGGCATTCGGTAATCTGTGCCTATACCTGTTTCTTTTTTTCTTTCTTTCACAAAGTAAGATACCTACCATATGCGCTAGAAAATGAACGAACATTTTTAGCATGATATAGAGGCGGACTATGCCATATTATCAGAAATTAATATTCCTCCAGCCCCAAATACTCATGGGATACACTAATTTGGGGTGGGCCAAATGCGTGAATCCGTAGCAAACAGACAGAGCAACTTCAGCCAACAGAACCCCCCCCCTCCCCCCCCTCCGTAGGCACGTCTAGGACTTCATTGAACTTTTTTTTAGAAATATGGCACGTTGATGCATAAAGGTTCGCCACCCTGAGGTAGGCTATTGCGTCTGCCTACTCTGGGAAACCGATGTCTATAACCTGACCTTTTGGCGTCAAAACCATCACCTACTTATTTAGCATTAATTTGTTTTTCATTTATTCAAATCAAAACGTAGAAGAATTTGTAAGTTTTGAATAAATATACAATATTATGTAAGTACCCTACTTAACTATAGTAATTACCTCAAATATCCCTTATTATCTTCCTGTTCGGCCAAGGTTTTGATCGATGCCATAAGCAGGTCATCGTACCCCAGGAACTCGTCAAGCACGAACCGCGAGAACTTATCTCCAAAACAGGCATCCTCTTGAGGATCCAATGTCACTATCTTCACTGGTATCTTCAATCGAAGCCGAGCACTTGGAGACAGTCGCAGAAAGCCGTACTCCAACGAATATTCGAGAATGTAGTCTTCATCTGTGATCAAAACATACATTGGCCATCAACGTCTGTCGTTTACGTTAATACTATTCAAAGAAATAAGGACACGGCATTGGCATTTGGAAAATTTTAACATCATAATAATTGTTTTCCCCACACGTACCTATGCAATACACACCATCCCTGATAGCGTGAGTATATATAGCCTATGACACTCGCAAAAAGCTTTCCATTAGTAAAAGAATTTTCGTAATCGCTTCAGTAGATCCAAACATCTACAACGTCACAATGTCACAAACTCACAAAGTTTACCTCTTTATAATACTAGTATAGATTGAGTAAGTATCTATAAGAATTATTGATAGTTCTCGACATGCTAATACATCAATTATATTATTACCCTATTAGAAGGGTTAAATGTACTAATATCATAATACATCATACAGCAGAGACATCAACATTTAAAAAATAAGACTATGCATATTTCAGTCCATTTCAACTTAGTCAAATACCGAATGGGTTCGGAAATAAGTGGAATTAATATAAGCTTATTAGTTTTAACGTCAACGGAAGCCTTTTAAGTATTTGTATTCCTTGAAATAAAACCACTTTTTAACGGATTCTATAGCGATTTGTTTGTTTTTTTTTTTCGTGTGAGTTTCAGTGAGTGATATTCGTATAAACTCAGAAAGGTTACAAGGGTATGGCGGATGACTCACAGAGATCTCCGCTAATACCTTTCGTGTTAGGTCACTTGTGATAATTATATTAATGGATACTAAGGTTACATTTCTTACTTTTACCGGGGAGTAGTTAATTAATGAAATTATAACCGGTAAATGTTGAATGAATAAAATGAATGGAGGTCGTGGTACTTTGGGTACCTACTCTTGAGTTCGGAATCTGACTGTTTATCTACTCTACGTACCTACTTATGTCTGTAATATACATTGAACGGCTTATCTACTAGCTAGACTTATGTAAATATAAAGATACTTAGAGGTCATTGAATCTCAAATTATTAATTTTATTGACAGGTAATTTTACAAATAAAAACGTTATCTTACCTATGAATTATAATACTTAATTTGCATAGGCATCTATTTTATTAATGGTTTTAATGTTTACTAAATCTTAAAACAATTAATTTCGAACAACTCATTTAAATGTATGTATTCATAATGTCTGTATTATTTTATTATATACAGGTGGACTGGCTGGGACGGACTGGATGCGGAAGGCGGAGGATCGGCAAACGTGGGGCATATTGAGAGAGGCCTGTGTCCAGCAGTGGACTGTAATAGGCTAATTGATTGATTGATATATCAATAATATATTTTATCTATGTAGGTACATACTAAAAATGGTTAAATTATTTTCCAGAAGACGCTTAATATTTATTCCGTAAGAAATTTAAATTTTCCAATTTGCCGCCAAAAAAATCATAAACAAAAGACGCAAGAACGAACTGTACAGAATAATAATAAATCTGTAACTACTAGAATAATATATTCCAAAAGTACATAACTACATAAATGAATAAGTATTGTCTTACAAGGCCGTGACACGGCTCTTATTGGAATGAATTTACTGGTTCATATTATATTTACCTTTTGAAGAGTCGTTGGCCGCTGATTCATCCAGAGATTCCTGAAATTAAAATAAGATAACTTTAGACAATAAAATTATGTACATGCAGAAGAAATTCAAATAGACCTAACAAATTTTAATGAGCAAATTTCGGTTACGTTAATTTGCGGCTTTTTTTTTTAAATTATGCGAAAACGACTATAATTTTATTCCTAGATCAGCCTATCATGTTTGTATGTGTGGGAATACCGCAAGATTCCCTGATGTTTTAATTTAATTACATAATACCTACACAATAATAACTCAGGGATTCACCAGTTTCACCAGTAATAGAACGTTAAGACTTCAATACATTACATATGTTATTTACAGCAAATAACAATGGTAACACACGATTGTATTAGCATTTAAAAAATAATTAGCATAATGTCACCGTATTTAATACCGCGTACCTATAATAACTACGTCATCTTCGATTAATGCGGAATTACCGATTAAAAATTCGACAAGAAGATTATGATAAAAAATATGATATGTCAGCGACTTTTTTAATTAGCTATATTGGTAGGTTTACTTATATACTACGTAGGTACGCGCCGAGTTCGGTATAGGTCAACGTATTTTTCTCGGTGAAGGTCGTTTAAGGTCTCATCCTCAACACATAATACTAATAAGTAACTTCAGCGTTACATTTATCACTAGCTTTTGCCATCCCACTAAAATTCTAATCCCGTTTTTGAGACCCAGTCTATCTCTGTGTCGATTTTCATTCAGATCCGTTCAAGCAGTTTTATGTGAAATAGTAACCATCTATCCATCCTCATGGACTTTCATATTTGTTATATTAGCAGGATCATAGATACTTGTATATTAGTATCTACTAATGAATTTATCGAGTGACTATTCTTCAACGAAAAATCAAAACTACGAAAATAACGCCGAGTATCCACCCGAGCAAATGATTATAATTACTAATCGGCATTTTGAGATCAACCATACTGTAGTAATGACGTATGAATTAATAATAAATACCCTATAACATGTTAAGTACAATGTCCAATAGCCTTTTTAGAGTTCCGTAGCCAAATGGCAAAAAAACGGAAATCTCGCTAATTGCAATCTGGTATCAGACACTGACTTCACCTTGGAGTTCGAGACACACTGACTTCAGCTAGGAGTTCGAGAAAACAAAGTCCAAGTCCACACATCTACCATATTATGTTGTGTGGAAATTTTCCACATATCAGGGGCGTTGAACTGTATTTATGTATCTAGGAGGTTATGTACCTGAGAGGTTAAATTTTGCCCACACCAACGGTACTTTTACCTACAACCCGTTTAAGTTTGGACCTCAAACTTATGCGCTTAGTGGCTGCTCAATAGTGTTTGTACTGTCGGCAATTCTATATCGGTATACCTATTCGTATATAGTTCACCTCACCACTAGTCTTGATAGAGTTGGTAATCGATGTAAAAAAAGATCGATGAAAAAAGCTTAATAACCAAAAAAACGTTGGATCCAAAGTTGAACTTGTCGATTCACGCCTTTTAAAGGTCCTCTACACCTATACAGATCCATCTGCGGATGTTAGTGGCGGACGCGCCGCCGTTGACATCTGCGGATGAATCTGTCTACGTGTAGAGGAGTCATTAGGTAAACGACCAGTAGTGTTCATTTCGATTATAAGAGTAACCCTTATTATCTAAGCCACCACTATCAACACGTTTGAAGTAGAAGTCAAAAGTTGAATGAACGTAAATAACACAAATTACCGTATACTCAGATTAAACATAAACAAAGATATTGCAATAATTACTTATCTATAAGTGACGATTTGGTGACACTTTAAGATAATACGTCAAAACAAATAAATCGTTACTAGACATACCTACCTACTATAAATGGCAAGAATAGCACCTAGAATTATAATATTTCAATACGGCTCTGCTCTCGCGTAAACGAATGGTACTTCCATAGTTCTCAGACAGGCGAACGGTCCCTATAACCCAATTCCTGCCGGCTTCCCAATAGGTAGCATGGTGCATGACAAACTAGATCGAGGTAAGGCTTTTTTTCCTTCGATTTCCCTTTTAAAAGTCTTCACCCTACTCCACTGCTGTAGGTCTAATCAGTTCTCTTTATTAAACGTTAAAACGGTAAGTTTTTGTGGAAACTTCAGAACACTGCATGAAATAAAGTAGTATGACGTAATACTGCTTTATTGTCAAAAAATAAGAATGGGGTCAAGTTTTATTGTTCTTTTCTTTATATTTAATAAGCTCAGAATAATACTTATTTTAACTCTAACGAAAATAGTAGGTATTTTCGTTAGAGTTAAAATAAGTACCAATCCAATCGTTATTTAATAGATAATACGGCCCATTATTCAACCCTGACACCTTCAAGAGGATAGCGTGGAGAGTGAAGGTCCCACTCAATATTTAGTAATGCAACATTCAGTGCGTACGTCATAAATACCTAGTTAAGTATACTAATTTGTATTAAATGAGTTAGTGTCTTGAAGATGAGAAATTTAACCACAACCTTGAAACAAACCTATCTATCTTTGCATGTAAAATCTGGATCTAGCCTACATGAATAAGATGTGAGTGATAAAAATTACGCTTACAAGCCTGTATTTTAAAAAGGCTAATTTTACCCACTATGGGAATAATTGCCATCTGACCCAGCCAGAGCCACATCTGTTGATCAGAAGGTTTAGCAGTTGGGATCTGATGATTTTAGTTGTATCCCATATGCTCATTTTTACATAGGTGACGTAAAATACTGTATCCAAACTTTCGATAGATATTTACTATACTTTATGAAAACTTTGTATTGCATAATATATCAAATACTCTATGTTCCTTTTTTAAAATCTAACATTTGCAATAGTACTAATTAATATTATAAAATGAAAACTCACATCCACTAAAGTCGAATCTCTCTCAGTATCTTCCACAAGTCCCATAATCCCCTCCCATATTGATGATGAAGGTTCGACTTCTTCACCCGCCACTATAGTGGCATTGAGATCTGTCTCTTCATCAGTCCCACCTTCTCTACTAGTGTCTAAAAATGGTGTGGCTATCACTTTATCTGGGGAATCTTCAGCATCATCATGGACACGAGTTATATTGCCATAGTCTGTTCCATCGCGAATATAATCATCATCATCAATATCTTCACTAGTTGATGATTCTATGTTGATGAAACTAGAAAAGAGTAAAATTTGGTTTAACACTACACAATTATTTACTACACATTGAAGTATTAGAATAATCTGTATAATAAAGCTAAGGTTTGGCAAAAATATGGTATTAAGAAAAATATTAGAATTTGTAGATCTAAATTACACACCAATTTCAAATACCTTCTTTTTAATTTTCAGTGTTCTCTTTTCTGTATTCATACAGGATAAATATTGCTATGTTGATCAATAAATTAGAATTTCAATTAAGATAGGAAAAAGTGAAAAGACTCAGGCAGAAGTCAAACCCACAATCAGTCCCTACACTTACTTTTACTTACACTAAGACAAATTAGAGTTAATAAATAAAAATAAATAAATATTGTAGGACATTCTACACAACGCTATCTAGACCCAAAGTAAGCATAGCAAGTTTGTTAAGCTACTTTTATCATTGTATCCTAACTAGTCATAGTTAAAGCAAACTGTTCCTAGGAGACTATCCCTAACTTTTTAAGATTTTCATGTACTGCATTCATAGACTTTGAAAACTCTTACAGTCAGCAAAATAATGCCAGCAAAGAAATAGTAACACATCAAAGAATTGAACTATTGCACAGCTTATAGGAAATTCAATTCAATTTCAATGGATACCCTTACATAATTCTTATGGCATGTAGAAATATTTCCTTACCCTTCTGTTGCTAGCATTCCTAACATTGAATTGAGATCCTCTTTATCTTTTCTCAATTTGCGCTCCTTGGCATAACTCTGTTCAATTGTGTAATCCTGTGCTGGGTTCCTCAAGATCTCCACTCTCAATATACCTTCTCTAGGCCAAGTGTCCTTAACATGATTCAAGCATGTTGTAGGTGTTCTTGAAAATGCTATATGAATATATGCAAGGACAAAGAAAGCTACAAGTGCTTTCAACAGTACAAGGAATTCAAAAAATCTCCTTACAGGCCTAGGAAATGTATGAGCATAAGCCAGGGCAAATTTAAAAAATAAAGCATGAAATAGCCTTTCTCTCACATTAAATAATGGATTTGGATTATTTCTATTTCTATTCATTGTTGGATTGATAATAGGACCTCCTGGCAACAAGTTCTCAGCATTCACACCCGGTGGCAAATTATTCATTGTCTGTGGTCTTCCAGCACTCATCACTTTATTATTGAATATCTGTTCTGACGCGGTTTTTAGTGGTTCGACAGCTTACTATAAAAACCACATTCTAATAATTCTGGAAGTGAAAGTTTTAACTAGATTAAAACAAAATATAACCTCTAGTAAAATGTCAAAGTTAGAGGACACAAGTACAAAAGTTACTAAATAAACCAACTTTACATAACATTATTATATATCAATTTATCAAAATAGGCTCGTGTTAGTCTACATTACACATTAAATATAAAAATTTCAACAAAGTTATTTCAATAATGCAGATTCCAGTATCATAAATATAAACAAAAGGTGAAAAACAATGCAATGTAAGATCAAAGCAATTGCTACAATGTGTAAAACTAACCCACAGACAACAAGCCTTACATATTGGAGAAGTTAATTAGTGTACTATCGAATAATTTTAGGGTAAAGAGTAAAAGTAAGTGGATAACATGATGTTAGCATACATACATTGAACATAAATCAACAACCAGAATATCACTTGCTATCATATGATATTAACGTAATTGATGCGATCTTGAGCACTCAATTATTTTCTTATTAGATCTTACACTCGCAATACACTTTCTTTTTAGAAAATTATGAGATAAATAAAATGTTAGCTGTCATAATCTCTTGACACAACAATTTGACGTAGGAGATTATGAGAGAACGAGATAAATAGGGGAATGAAATTTTTCATTCGTTGGTCAGTTTGGCTATGGTTCACCCTTCTGCGAGTTGCGATGGCGAAACTATACTACATAAAGGTGGCGCCACTTCAACATCAGTGTAAGTTTTTTATGAAATTGTGTTTCCATGTAAATAGTTATTCCTTGATTAAAATGCTACATTCATACAAATTTTTTTGTGTACATCTGTACCATTTTAGAAGGTTTTTGATACTAAAAAACTTTCGTTCTTTTTTTACAAACGAACGAAAGCTTTTTTAGTATCAATACTGTTACATAGATGTCGCTTATACTAATTTTAGTTTAGTATCACGATCTTAGTGTGATCCTTAGAGTATTAAAGAGGTGGCATACCTACGAAAAAAAACTGTATACCTAAACTTGGATTGGAACATTAAATGGCGTCTATAATAGAGAAGCCCAGTAAACTGTCGATAACTACTTATCGATATAAAAGAAGCACAGACTAAAAATGTAAGCAAGGGTTTAAACTATTATCTATCTATCTATACTATTATATAATTGTAAATGGAAAATGTTTGTCCGCGATGGACGTAAAAACTACTAAAATGGATTTTGATGCAGTTTTTTTTGTTAGAAAGGTCTTGTTTGGATTTAAAATCTTACGTCTGTTTTACTGCAATCGGTTGAGTAAAACCGAAGATAAGAGATCCACGAGGGCGAAAGGATAGTATTTAGCATATATTTGCTAAATATAATAGTTTGAACCATTGTAAACCTATGAGAATGCCGTAAGGCGAAACCGGTTAGGCAACAAAAAATTAAATAATTGTGGAAGAGTACAAGTGCTTTAATTCAATATATCCTTTATATTACAAAGAAGAACGGGCAGTTCGTTACATAATGTTGTAAAACTTTTTACTGAAATCACAATTTTATTGTTTCGTTAAAATGATAATTATTGTATGTTTAAATACATATTTTTCAGTGCATAGTTATTAATACTGTCTGAAAATAATTATTACTGTTATAATAATAAATAAAGAAATAAATATTGTAGGACATTCTACACAACGCTATCTAGACCCAAAGTAAGCATAGCTTAACTAGCTTGTGTTATGGGTTCTAGAATGCGGATAATAAATAATAATAATAATAATAAATATTCTACAACATTCTACACAACGCTATCTAGACCCATGGTATGCTTAATTAGCTTGTGTTATGGAATCTAGAATGCGGATATAAATACTTAGATACTTTTTTTTTGTAAATACATACATATTATACATAGAAACACCCAGACCAATGCAAATATTTATATTCAAGCATACAAATATTGGCACTGAGCGGGGATCGAACCCGCGCCTCCTGCGTAGCAGCCGCGTTCACTACCGCTACGCCACAGAGGCTGTCAAACATACTTAGATACATTTTTTTTGTAAATACATACATATTATACATGGAAACACCCAGACCAATGCAATAGTGCATAGTGCAACACTGTTACAGCTTTTTGACGTCAAATTCTGCTTAAAACTAAGTTTACCACCGCTTCCTAGGCGCTAGTGGAGAAGAAATGGTGCAACAAACTCCACTGCGGCATTTTTAAGACGTCAGTTTACAAAATGTGGTTTCTTAAGACTAAATATGAACGTATGTACATTTGTCTCGCGTCAAATATATAAAGGAGCGATGTGCCAGACTCTATCGAAACCTTTGGCAATGTCAAGACTTATTGCCAGTAACTCGCCTTACTTGTCCATAGCCTCACCCTAAAGATGGGTAACGTACGCCAGAAGATCACCAGTTGACTGTTTCGGCCTGAAACCATATTGCGGGTCGTTAATTAAAGAGTAGTACTCTAGGTGACGCATGAGCTATGTGTTAACGATTATGTGCTTGAATACCTTGCACAGCACTGAGGTAGATAGATTGTTAATTTCATTAGGGTGCTTGTTGATGCTTGCTGCATGCTGCATGCTGCATGCTGCATGCTGCATGCCTGATGCTTGCTGCATGATAAATGCCTGATGCTTGCTGCATGCTGCATACCTGATGCATGCTAAATGCCTGATGCTTGCTGTATGCTGTATGCCTGATGCTTGCTGCATGCCTACTACATGCAGGGTTTATGCTTTCTTGTTTGCATGCATGGATTATGTTAGCTTTTTTATATAGGATTTGTATGCCAATTTGTTTGAAGATTGTGCATGTGAAATGTATGCCAAGTGACGATTCTGCGTGTAAATTTTCTGCGACATGACGGTTCTACTTTTTGATTATTATGCTTTAAAAGTTATGCCAAAAGATGATTCTGACTTACAAAATTATGCGTTATGAAAGTATGACGAATGACTGTATGCCAAACCTTTTTCTGCGAAATGAAGTTTATGCTATGCGTTGTTATGCGAAGCAAAATTATGACATAAAAATTTCGGTGAAACGGGGGGGAAACGGTTTATAATACTAATAGAATTATTGACTACTGATATTTACCATACTATGAGCATCAGCTTGAGACAGTGCCATACAAGGACCTGCATTTCTCTCACTTAGTACATTTTGGGTATTTATAATACCGGCACATCTCTGCAAAAAAAGAACATTGTACATGTGACTTAAAGTATTGTGATCGATGGATGTTACTTTCTTATACACTAACATGATATTTGAGTACAATAAAGAGTTATCTATCTTGATATTTATCATATTATAACATATGCATCACGTTGATACATTGTTAATTGTATCAGATTACAATAATATTGCTTGTCCTATGTAAACGACAACATCTTTGTAATTGTATAATATACTTTTACAACACACCTGCTCATAAAATTGATATTATTTCACCGCAATTAGGCACGTAATGACACCTATTATCAAACTGAGACTTTTTCATGGCTATTATTCGCAAGTGAGTTACAGATTCTTTTTTAAATTTTATGGTTTAAGTTTCTATGTTCTTCAAAAAGTTTCGATACAAAAAATAACGTGTTTAATAGTACGAATAAATTAATATGCCTATTGTATGGTCATTTGATGCATTTTCGTATTTAAATAAATTATTTTGAACTTGTAATAAGACTTGTATAATAAACAAAATTTTCACTCAAATTCAACTTTTTTGTCTCTAAGTACAGAAAAACAAAACAGAGTAAAAAAAGTTAAATTCAAACCTCACTCTTTTAAATATGACCGATCGCCATTGTTAGATGCGCGCGCATAGGAAAACTAATTAACTTTTAGTATTGTTTATTTAGTATGTGTAGTATTATTTTATTCGCAAGTGTGTTGTAAAACGTCGTATGCCACGCGTGAGACCAACTTTACTCACTTATACCATAATGTACTATTATATGACTTACGGTTAATCGTCGTGAAGGTAGAACATTATCATGCAGCTTCACATAATTCAAAGTGCGATTGAAACACGAATCTTCAAAATGCAGAGAACAAACATAGATAGTTTTGTGTGACTTTAAATTTTCCACCCATATACTTTCTAACCAAGCATTTCTTATTTTAACAGCCGCCGGCAATCTAAAAATATTAATACATTTTGTACCACCGAGTTATACAGGTAATAAAATAAATTACCCGACTGCTGCTGGAAAGATGGGTAGATTTAGTGTAGATATAACTATGTATAATAACTGTATGAGCGAATGCCTACAAACTGCTGTAGCAGTTTGGTGAAGAAAATTTTGTGAATATTATGTATCTATTAATAAATAAATTAATACATCCAAAAAAAGTACATACATATAATATACGCGTGTAGAAAATTTGCCTCGTGGGCCAGTCGAATAACAATACAGAGTAGATATCAATATTTATGAATATATAAATTACAAAAAAAAATATCGATAATCAAAATCGTATCACCGCAACACTAGCGTTTTCCATACAAATATGTTTTATTGAATTTTAGAAAAATACGACGTAATTATTGATTTAAATTGTGAGTTTTACAAGCTCGTTTGCTTTACAGACAGACAAAACGAACTATTGATGTCGTAGGTCAACAAATAACAATGATATCTCGATGAGAAGAATACGTACTTATGTAATGTTATTTCTGGCTTATTCCTTGCTTAATATGATCCACATCCAACAATTGAGCAGGTAGGCATCTTCGTCACACGTATTTTTTCACATTTAACACGATTAACACACCAAAATCACTGGATTACACGTTTATTTGCTAGATAATCGTAGTAAACAAAGGTAAACAAGCCTCGAATGACGTAACTATGTACTTGTTGCTTGGAACAAAAGATGGCGATTTGGCGTCAAACTTCAGTCGATTTTATGAATGAAATCGTAGTAGTTTCGTCTCTGTATACTATATACTCAAAGGTGTGATCTTATAGTAAACATTTAAATTAACTAAGATCACGATAGTATTAAAAATTGTTTCTAATACCAATAAATAGGTACAATCTGCAAATACAGAAAGTCTGCATGACAGCAAAGCTAAACACCCAGATCCCAGTTCCTCCACAGCTAAAAGGGGATAGGTAACAATTATTGTATATTAGGTCAATTAGGTCGCAGATAAGCACACGGCCCACCTGATGGAAAGTGGTTACCGTGGCCTATGGACGAGTGCAACACCAGGGGTCTTTTAAATCTTTTCAACCTGCCTCCTACCTTACTTGGTCACACTCGAGGGATCTCAAAAAAAGTCCGACATAACCACCGCCGCTAGTTCTCTATAGGTAGATACGGATTCACCATCTTTAGATTTGGCTTATAGGTACGGCTTATCTTCTTCATCCTAGCGTTAATTCCCAGTCGCATCCGTAGATTTCACCTCGAAGTCTGGGGTCCTCTTTACCAGTCTTAACTGCGGATTTGACTAGACCTCGATATTTTCCGTGAAGCGACTGCCATCTGACCTCCACAACCCAATGGTGACATTAGACGATATCGAAGCATTGCAGCTAGATTGGTGTTGGACTTTTGAGGGCTCCAACTACCCGTAACGACAGCCATAGATGTTCCCAACCGGGACCGATAGCTTAACGTGCTCTGCAAGGCACGACCAGACCAACGCAAATATCCATATTCTTGCATACAAATATTTGCACTGAGCGGGGATCGAACCCGCGCCTCCTGCGTAGTGACCGCGTTCACTACCGCTTCACCACAGAGGCTGTCGACAAGCCACGGCTTATATTATTATAAGGAAGCCATTACCGTCTGATCTGACCTCTTAACAGTCTCAACCCCAAGTGAAAAGCTTGCGCCAGAGCAGAGCATCGCCCCTCAATCAGTAAGTTGATAAGTATGTGTATAGGATTGCAGATCAGATTGATTTGATAAGGCCTTGGCTAAGGCTCAGGCTCCGAACACCTTGGTGGAAGAAACACCCACTTGATATAGGTACTTGATCTAAAAAATAATTTAATGAGATTATGTCATCTCTAAATTGACAGAAGACTCTAATTATTTTATGTTAGGTTGTCAAGTACCTAATGCATATCGCTAACCTTTGTTGCTGTATCAGTGTTGTCATACTAAACTTAATTTATTCCATTAGCAACAAACTACTGCGACAACAGCTGATAGGTATCTATAGAAATCAGAGCATGGCTATACTTACCTGCTACAAACTAATAATCATGTAGTCATTGTCTCCGCGCCGTCTGTAGAATGAATGAATGCATTCACTTATAGAAGCAGCAATCATTTTACGGATCATTTGCACTACAAAGCCTAGGATTTACAAAGTGGAACCATACAGCGAGACTGAAAGAGCGCTCTCTACACGTGAGAACAAAAGCCATGGAAATTCAACAAAGCCTTTAACAGAAATTGTGATTGACGTCTAAATTGTGCACGACTGCACGAATCTTAGTAAAGGTTTTTTGTAATAAATGTCATCTATTCAAAGATTCAATAATGAAAAACTGAATGATAGATGTAAGAAAAAAATCTATTCAGACGTCGATGGTTGAACCATTTACCTGCGTCACATTTCGTATTAAACGGGATTACTGTCAGGAAAGTTTTTTATCCATTACTTAACGTCAACTTAGTTTTAGGTTTCATGTGTTAGCTGAGGTCATATCATCATCATCATCCTTGCGTCCCATCGCGGCCGTATCAGTCCGCCCGCGGCTGATACATTTAGCTGAGCTCATATTCTTAAATACCTAGTTAAATACATCTTATATTTCATGTATGAGAAGAGTTATCGGACGGCTACAGATTTAATAAGGAATATAGGTACTGCAAATTAATAATGTTGTTACTTTCTATTCCTACTTAGGTTTACTTCAATGTACATACCATAAAATCTTATACTTAATAGTGTATCAATGCTGACAAGCTGCATGAACGTTCGTTGGCGACGTAATACATATAACGAGACAAAATTAACCATAACAATATCGTATTATTTTAAATTTCGAACGTATCATTGCCTAATTATCTCGAGACAAAAGGGTCAACAAAGAAACTGCGATATCTAGACTGATCCAGCAGTCCCGTCCTGACTATTAGTCGATCGATTCCAACTGCTCCTCATTTTTTGTGTGTTGTACCAAAAAACTTACTGGAATAGGATATTCTGTCCAATATTGTATTATAATATAATCGGCATTCTCTACAATAAGCCATTGCAAGATAGAATTCACATTTCATTTAACTCCTAAACATATTTCCTTCTCATTCTAAAGTCTAATTAATTCAAGTACCCACCTACGGTCGAAACGAACAGACTGTTCGAACTGAGATAAAGGCTTCGAGATAACGAGAGGTGGGTAAAGTTAAATTACGGTCTACTCTTCGTTATAAATATTCAAAAGCGGTCCGGGCAGCTCTGTTTAGAAAAAGTTGACGTCTCAATTATCGAAGCCTCGCCACGGCTTGAGACGGCTGTACCAATCTTAATTTATATTATTCTCACGATTTTTATTTCCTGTTGGTGTCTCTTAAGATCGCACTGTGGCTCATAACGTGTCAAGGAATTCTTGGACCATGAATTGAAAGCTTGTATAGTACCTTATAAATGTTGAGTATTCATAGAAAAACTTTGTTAGTAGGTACCTATATAAGTAGTTTTTATTATTTCATTTTTTTTTAAATTAAAAACAGTAAGTACTTTAGGTACATACTCGAGCCTTTCAAATATTAGCCTAACTAGCCTAACCTAACCTAGCTTAGCTTCTCTCAAAAAACTAGAATATTTTGAAAGTTAGTTTTATTTTTTATGAAGATAGTCTTGAAAAGTAACCAAACATATTATGTTCTCTCCCATGGTCTAATCTAACTCTGTAGCGAATTTCATCAAAATCGACACAGTGGTTTAGGTGTGAAAGTGGAACAGACAGACAGAAAAACAGACAAACAGAGCTACTTTCGCATTTATAATTTTTTATTTTTTGTTTATTTATTTATTTCCTTATTAACTACCATTACAGGTTGCCCCAATGCGGCAGTTTTATTACTACAATAGTAAATAATATTAGTATATAAATATATATTAAATACTTATATAAAAAATAGTAAATAAAAAACAATAATATTAAGAATTACGGATTAAGGAATTAAGGATGAGTCCGTATGAGTGTATGGTACCTAATGTATGATGTAGGTTGATACATTTACACAGCCTATACCCAGGTCTTTCTCCCTCCAGATAGGCAGAGTCAGTATCATACCTGCCATCTTCTTCGACACCTCACGTGCTCAGTCTACTATCATTTAATTAACCAATGATGCTGTATTGCCTTCAAAAATTTCGTGAATCGCTTCCAAATTGGGTTACATAAACTGTAATCTACCAACCATATTATTTCATACCATATACTCACGCAAGATCATCCACGAAGGGGTAGACAAGGGTGTATTAACACCCACATTTCGCCTACTATGATTTTCAGTCCCCTATTGATCAGAGCTTATTGCCGTCAAGCGGACAATATCATAGCGGTAGAGTATTCGACTGCTACGCAGGGGGTGCCGGTTAGATTACCACTCAGTGCAAATAAATTTGCGTTGGTCTGAGTGTTTCTATGTATACATTTACAAACAAAAAGTATGTTTTTTCCGCATTCTAGATTCCATGAAACAAGCTAGTTAAACAAAACTTAGGTACTATGGGCACAGATTACCTAATAGTTGGAATGGGTCTAGATAGCGTTGTATAGACTGTCGCAGAATATATATTTATTTATTACTATTTCTCTACGTGCATGTCGCTCCCAACCTACACCTACCTATATCTACAGAACTTGCCAGACCAGCCAATCCAGTACATTCCAATAAATCGTGAAGTAAAATGTCACAATCTTATTAAATGTGATTTATCTATGTAATTAATTTTACAACCGTAGAGATGTTATTGGTAACTTTGGTAAGCAAACCCGTAATTAAAAATATGCTTCACTATAACAAACCGGTCATCTAGTAGGTACCGTGTGAGTCTGTAACTTATAAAGTAGGTACCTATCCGAAAAAGTACCTATCTATAAGTAGGTATTATTATTATTATTTGTTTCTCTGCTCCTTAGCTCTCGGGACTTATTATTATTCACCTTTATTCATTTTTATATACATATAAATTATATTTCTAAATATACTTAAAAAAGAAAAATACATTTAAAAATATAAAAAATAGTGTCCCACCGGCATCGGGTACAGGGACCAAGCTGCCGGTGGTTAGGGCTCCAGGGAGAGGAACTTCCTCACTATGCGTGCAGTGCCTAGCAAAACTGCCTTCTGCATCAAGCCCTTGAGCCAACCGTCTAACGAGAGCCTCTTAAGATGCTGATCGAGGCTCTTGGCGATAAGTCCGTGAACGGAAACGACTATCGGTACAATAATAGCCGAGTCCACATCCCACATGTCGACAATCTCATGGGCCAAGTCCAAATACTTGATTTGTTTTTCTTTTTCTGCCTTCACGAGATTCTCGTCATGAGGGATAGTGATATCAACTATTATTGCACGGCGCTCTAATCGATCTATTATCACTATATCAGGTTTATTGGCAACAATAGTCCTGTCAGTGATAATAGATCGATCCCAGTACAACGTGATATGCCCATTTTCGAGAACTGGGTCGGGCACATACCTGTAGTATGGTACCTCTGATTCCACAAGGTTATACTTTAGGGCAAGTTGCTGATGGATTATCCTGGCTACTTGGTTATGTCTGTGCAAATACTCGCCGTTGGCAAGACGAGAACAACCAGAGATTATATGTCTAAGGGATTCCCCGGGGCGGTGACACGCCCGACAAATGTCAACCGTACCATCCTTTATGATATATCTCCGATAGTTATTCGTCATAACAACTTCGTCCATAATTGCAAAGACAAACCCTTCGGTTTCCCCAAATAGGTCACCGAAGCGTAGCCAAGATAAAGAGGCTGGTATATCTATTTCGGGCCCATGTAGAGCCCGATAAAAACGACCATGCAACTCCTTGCCCTTCCATACATCCCTGCGGTCATTAATACTTAATACTGCCGGTTTGCGCCAGTTCTCTTTAGCCAGACCGAGCGGGGTAAGTCCGTTATCTACCATCACTACATCTCGATGCATATCCGCGTCATTGTGCAGAAAATATTCCCTGAGGTTGCACACCTCACGGTTATGGAGGGTCTTGGCATTTAAAAAACCACGACCCCCGCATTTCCGCGGTATGTACAACCTCATCACAGATGAACGCGGATGATGCATTCGGTATGCAGTGAGATGCGCACGGACCTTCCTATCCAGGGCGTCAAGTTCTGTCTGAGTCCACCTGAGTATGCCGAAGGAGTACATCAAGACTGGCATGACCCAACCATTACAGGCGCGAACCTTATTACCGCCTGATAAAAGACTTTTCAGAACTTTTCTCAGACGGCCAAAGAAACGCTCCTGCAATGATTGTTTCATACCAGCCTCTGAAATGCCTAACGCCTGCGACATACCCAGGTATTTATAGGTGTCGGCTGCAGAGAGAGCTCTAAGCTTTGTAGAATCTGAGAGCTCTACACTTTCAGATTCCACAATCCGACCTCTCTTCACATGCATGACCGCACATTTGTCCACACCAAAATCCATCCTGATAGAGCTGCTAAATGTTTCTGTCAACTTTAACAACTCTATCAGATGGAGATTGTTGGGAGCAAACAATTTGAGGTCATCCATGTAAAGGAGGTGGGATATGACTTGACCATCTCTCCGCAACCGACAGCCCAACCCTGAACTCTCCAGTATAGTACTGAGAGGGTTCAGTGCTAGGCAAAACCATAATGGGCTCAGACTATCGCCCTGGAATATACCTCGCTCAATCTTTATTAGCCCGTTATCCTCGCAAATCTGTCGACATCCTGGATAACAAAGCACCGTTCTCCATTGCCCCATACATGTCTTCATGAAGGCACATAGAGTTGCATCAATTTTATACAACTCTAGTACCCTCAAGAGCCATGTATGTGGCACAGAGTCATAGGCCTTTTTATAGTCTATCCAGCATGTCACCAGATCCTTCCGATGACGACGGGCCTGTTGGCAAATGGCCATATCAATTATAAGGAGCTCTTTAGTACCTCGGGCCCCGCTCCTACATCCATTCTGAGAGATAGACATGATAGAGTTGTCAATTAAGTGGGATGAAATTTTTTCTCTCAAAATAGATGTAAGAAGCTTATACACTGTAGGCAGACAAGTGATAGGCCTGTAGTTTTTAGGGTCCGTGGTACTACCCGACTTATGAAGAAGGTGGGTTACACCGGTTGTTATGAAAGCGGGAAGCGATCCTGATTCTAGGCATGATTGGAATTGCATTGCCAACCGACCATGTGAGCTCCGGAACCATTTCAGCCAGAAGTTATGCAGTCCGTCTGGGCCCGCTGATCTCCAGTTAGGTAACAGACGGACTGCATTGGTAACATCTTCGTCAGAGATTGTTACTGGTTCCATAGTTTCTATAGACTCACATGATCGTTCGACAATTCGCATCCAATCACCCTCTGTATGACTGACGGGCGTCGACCAGATGCTACGCCAGAACGTATTAGTAGCATCATCATCTGGACGACGCATGTCAGTCCCATTCGAATCAGGACGCTCCCAACTTCTGTATACCCACCTTTCGTCCCTTTGGAACGTACAATTTTGAGAGTAACGATCCACTCTCCTTTTATAACGTCGAATCCGGTTCGCCCACGCGTAGATTTTTTGTTTCAAGAAGTCAATGCGTTCTGTGACGCGTGACAAAAATTCTCGAGGCCTTATATCAGTCCCCGAGAACGCACGCGTCACAAAACGCATGACTCTTGGACGTGTATTGCCAGATCTAAAACATATCAGCTTTCCAATAAGTGCCCTAGTCTCAGCAATACGCCGCTCAATCCTACTCTGCCAAGCCGGTACAGCAGATTTCGGTCGAGTGGTTAAGATAGTACTATGAAATTTAACATTAGCCACTCGACATGCTGCGACAGCCGCGCAGTATAAGATTGAGTGCGTATCACTGAGATCTTCGCTATTATCAAAATAATCTGATAATAGCGAATCTAGGGCACATACTAGCGCTATATTTTTTTTATGTGTGGGCAAACGCGGTAGGCGAGGTCGACAATCAAAAGGCGTGGATCGATACTCTCGCATTGCACATTCCAAAGCGCTCCTTATAATGTCGATGCACACAGTACTTACGTGTGTAACCCCGGCATCTGCTACTTCTTCACTTACATGAGAAACGGATTCCTCATTAACTTGTGAGATGAAATGTTCATGTTGTGTGAGAGGATGCGAAGAAGTAGAAGCACCTGGGCTACTCCGCGAGTCAGAGCGAAGCCTCTCAAGTACGGAGTCATCCAACAAACGACATCGCTGGATGGCCCGCACCTGATCCGACAGCCGCTGCGCCGATACGTTGACAGTTGGCTCGAGTACCTGGAACAGAGGCAGCATGCGTGCACGATACGCAGTTAAGTTAGTTCCTTATTATTATTATTATTATAGGATGCTACGCCTCCTAAGCCACACCTAAACTTACCGAAAAGAAATTCTACCTACTCTAAGGTACAACATAATTACAATTTCTTTTACTAAACTAAAAAAAATAGCTCGTGTTGATATTCACCCACCTGTATATTATACTACGAGTATAAATACCTACTCGAAATATTATTGTAGCATAATAACTACGACTCAATCCTACGAGTATACGTAATGTGCGAAGATTTGTGGGTCTCAATTAACATTATATTAAATAACAAGCCAAAGAGTATTGTTCTTTGCGGCGCTTACCTCCCCTCTCCGCTACAAAATGTGCAGTTGCAGCACTTTATGAATAATGTTAATCGTGTTTTGGAATCATATACAGATGTACTTATTGTGGGTGATTTTAACTTAAAGAAAATACAATGGGTTCCAGAATCGTCTGGTTCCGCCCTTTATGGCACCTTACATGAGGGGTGCACTATGTCACAGTCATTTTTGGATTTTATAACTTTAAACAACCTAAAGCAGTACAATAATGTAACAAATGATAAAAATAGAAGCCTTTGTTTAGCCTTGTCTAATATGGATTGTATTTGTGACTTACAAAGCACATTACCTTTAAGTACAATAGACTCTCACCACCCTCCTTTTGAATTTTGTTTATCATTACCAAAACCCCCTGCTAAATTAATAAAAAACCAAATTTTAAAACCAAACTATCACAGAGCTGATTATGATGGTATCATCAATCATTTTAGTCAAATCACTTGGAGCCAGGAGTTACCATGTTGCATGTCTGTAGATGATATGGTACGACATTTCTATAGTCTAGTTAATGCAGCTATTAAACAATTTGTTCCCATAAGGAAACCTATTTCAAATAAATACCCCATTTGGTTTACACCGGAATTAAAAAAAATGTTAAAAGAAAAGAACAAATACCGGATTCGATTTAACAAATATAAAAATCCTTTAGACAATTTATCCTTCCAATTATTAAAAAAGAGATGTCTAACACATACTACTCAATGCTATAATAATTATATCTCAAATATTGAATCAATGATAACATCCGATCCCAAATACTTCTGGACGTATCTTAAACAGAAACGCCGTAATAGTAGCTCATACCCAACCTCTATGCAACATGAGGGAAATACTGCAAACCATGGTACTGACATATGCAACGTGCTCGCTTCTTATTTCTCTTCTGTTTATGGTGGTACTGTGCCCGCTGCGGATGGCGAATACAACATCACTGCCGCCTATTCACAAGAATCTTCTAACGTACTTGCATCGGTCTCTTTTTCAATTGAGCGCGTTGAAACTTCACTGAAGAGACTAAACGCGCACAAGGGAGCTGGAGCTGATGGAATCCCTTCCTTATTTGTACATAACTGTGCAAAAGTACTAGCGCCTCCATTAACAATAATTTTCAATAAATCCTTGGCGAGCGGCATCTTTCCGTCTGCATGGAAGGAGGCACTTGTTGTACCGATACATAAATCTGGAGATACAACATTAGCTGAGAACTATAGACCGATCTCAATATTATCTGTTTTTGGTAAGGTTTTTGAATCGTTAATATGCCCTCTGATTTCATCCGTGGCAAAGCACTACTTATCACCGTACCAACATGGCTTTGTAAAATCTCGCTCCACTTCTACTAACCTGGTCTCTTTTGTCTCTGATCTTGCTGAGTGTATTGATAATCGGACGCCTGTTGATGTCGTTTATACCGACTTCAGTAAGGCGTTCGATAAAGTTAATCATCATATCCTCGTTGAGAAGCTTAGCAGAGTTGGTATTGCCGGAAACCTACTAAACTGGTGCGCTTCTTATTTAGCCAATCGTAAATCTAGCGTTGTCTGCGAGGGTTACATTTCCGCTCCTTTTTCAACCCCCACTGGTGTCCCACAAGGCTCCCATCTTGGTCCAGTCTTCTTTAACATTTTCATCAATGATATCACCTCCTGCTTTATACACTCAAAAATATATATGTACGCCGATGATTTGAAAGTCTCTAAACCAATTTCCTCACTTAATGACCCCAAACTTTTACAGGACGACTTAAACAGACTTTCCCAATGGTGTACTAAGAACTACATGAAGTTAAACATTAATAAATGTCATTATATTCAATTCACAAGGAACACATGTCCCCCAAAGAATACCTACACTATAAATGACATACTTCTCAATGAAGTAGATAATATCCGCGACTTGGGGGTGTTACTAGATAAGAAATTAAGTTTTATTCCTCACATTAAGAATGTTACCACAAAAGGTTTCAGGATTTTAGGATTTGTACTTAGAAATTGTAAGAATTTTAAGAAACAATCAACAAAGATTACCTTATTTAGTACATTGGTCAGATCGAGGCTTGAATACTGTAGTCAGGTTTGGTCTCCTCATTACGAGGTCCACATTAATGCACTTGAGCGAGTTCAGAAGCGTTTCTTATACCATCTAACTTACCACCATCATAACGCTAAGACTCTAGCCTCATACAAAAAACGCTTAAAGCATTTCAATCTGCATAGTCTCAAAGATCGAAGAAAACTATTAGATCTAATGTTTCTGTACAAGGTGGCGAGGGGAGTCCATGATTGCCCGTCTCTTCTTGAAAATATTACATTTAGTACCCCCAAGAAACTTCCGCGTGAATCACGATTCCATTTATTTGTTCCCAAAAAAGCAAGAAGCAATCTAGGACTCCATTCGCCTATGAACCGGCTCCAACACACATACAACAATGTTTCGAAGGGGCGCGCTTTGGATATCTTTGGACAATCCTTGGCTAAATTTAAATTCTTAATTTTAAACCCATCCCACAACTACTAGTTTTTTTAGGTACTTACTCATATTAGTCTCAGTAATCTTAATTTCCATAATTTAGGTTTCTGTGTTATACAGATAATTTTTATGTAAGTAATTAGGTACTTTAATCAATTGTATTCTTGCTTCTCAATGCATGCCGTGGCAGCTTGTAATTGAGGTAGCACCAAACAAATGTAAATTAGACTTAAGGTAAAATGTAATGTGCTGGTGTATACCTTGTAAGCTGCTCTTAATAAATAAATAAATAAAATAAATAATTATTAGCTATAATATGAACACACTGCTACACTACTATTAATTTAGCTTATTTACTGTCTAACTAGAATACTCCTACCTACCAGTTACCACAGACTATACTTATTTTACTGGGACCTAAATTACAGAATCAAGAAAAAAAATTTGATTTACAAAGAATGATTTCAAACGGAACGATATTTTTTGTACAATAATACCCTGGAATAAGTCTTATTTTTACCCGACTGCGCCAGCGAGAGGGTAATGTGTTTCGCGCGTATGTATGGTATGTATGTGTCTATGTGTGTATGTAGTTTTCTTTGTTCCCCTCTACAGGCCTAACGCCTGGACGGATTTTGATGAATAGGGTCTCAAATGAAAGGTATTCATCTCCCGAGTGTCATAGGGTACATAAAATTCCAACAAAAACTATACGGTAGATTTTTGATGCTAAAATATGTGTTGGCAAAAATTTTTTTTCATTCAAACTTATCGAGTAGGGTATCAAAATGAAGAGAATTAAAAGGATATTACAAAAATATATAGATGTCATATCCTAACTAAAAAGGTTAAAATAAAATTAATTATTAAAAAATAAAAAAAAACCCGACTGCTGTCTAAAAGATTGAAACAAGCTTGATAGCAGGCGGTACCCATTAAATTTCTTTCGGTTTATGATTGGCAAATGGGTACCGCCTGCTATCAAGCTTGTTTCAATCTTTTAGACAGCAGTCGGGTTTTTTATTTTTTAATAATTAATTTTATTAAAAAACATCATAGAAGGAAAGAGGAAAAGAGGTAGGTAAAGAGGAACGTTTATGGCATAAAGGAATAGATACAAGTTGCGTCGTACCAGGAGGTCAAGGGATTGGCAGAGGAGAGAGAAGAGTGGCGATTACTCCACCGACAAGAGCGCTGCTCTTGAATTTAGAGAGAGAGAGAATAGCTAGGAAGGAACAATAAATAATTATGTACTATACTCCATTCGGTTAAGTATAAACGTATTTAAAAACTCGGTTTATAAATATTTTTCAGTATAGAAACTTACCTAACTACTTTGAAGAATAAAAACCGAAATTGAAACCACTAGTTAGTCAGTTAGTTAGCTTAGTTAATTGTTTAATCCTATGTTTTTGATACTACAAGATTATTTACCTTTAGTTAAGTACTTACCTAACCGAATGGAGTATGCATGGATTAATCCCTCATGTACATTTTCGTGTTCGTGTACCAGGAAACAAGTCCAATTTACCAGGTGCCATATATAGCCTGTAACGAGAAAATGACATAACGCTTTTTATTACTACATCGTTTCCGAGAAAGATTTTTATCGCCTTATGAATATTTTATTGACTCAAAAATCGTATGAGCTGTAAATTGTTGTTAGATAGCTAACTTAAGAATATAATTTATTATGATGATCTTAAATCGTAATTAAATTCAAAAAGGAAATTGGTGAATACTTAATAGGTATGTCGACTTAATAAGTATATATATATATTATAATATAATATGTACATTGAAACTTGTTTTTATAAATGTAGTATCCAAAAATGTAAAAATCTATGATATTAGAAGAAGCTCACGAAGTAAGTAAGCATAGAGTCCACGAAGGACAGAATATAGAGTCAAACAAATGGCGGGCTGTTGTGTCTGCCTACCTCGGAGGCAAATAGGCGTAAGTGTATGTACAAAAATCTAACTTATTTAATGGTTCACAATTATCTATAATGGTAATTAGTAGGTGCGTATGTCAATAGTCATTTTATAAAGCTAACTTAGATGGCTAAGCTTAATTTTCTTTTATTTTATTCTACTCTTTTTTTTTGTTTTACAAGAAATATTCTGATTTGCCCAAGAGACTACAATATAGGGTTCTTAAAGAAGGGTATCAGAAGGTTCTTATAGGATCGGCAGGGCGAGTGTGACGCTCTGGTGGTGCATACGTCCATAGTCCACGGTAACCACTTCCTATAAGGAGGGCTGTGTGCTTGTCTGCCACCGAAGTGGTAAAAATAAACAGAAATTCTAAGAAATGATGTGGAATAATATCTTTATAATTTTATTGTACTTCTCCGAAGTTATACTTAATTAAACAAAACATGAAACAATGTATATGCGCCTTAGTTCGTCAACCTAAAATGAATCTTCATCTCAATTAAGGCTCGTCATTGTGTGCAGATGCGCCTGGTTCATACAATGGGCGCGCCTGACCGCCTACCCGTTTTGCGTGCCTACATAATAAACAAAATAAGGCAATTAACATATCATACAAGTTCATGAGCCTTCTAATTCATGTGCCGTACCGAGCGTGACAGTAAAAAAAATGAAATCTCAATAGGTAATTATAGATTTATTAACTATAGCTAGCATCTTCGCCTACGTAGAATACTGAATCTGATATAATACTTACTCTCCATTTTTTTTCTTTCCACAAAACAAGACAAAGTAAGTACCTACGTATCTCCCATTATTGAAGATTTAAGATCGGAAAAAGTGAACATCCACGATGGGACTTGAGCCCGCGACCAGTCCCTTACAAGGCGAACGGTCTGACCAACTGAACTTGATTCTCCCTTTATTTCAGTTTATAGTAAATTTTTGTTTGTTTTTAACTCTTAAAAACAATTCTAGCTTTTTGTATTCCAATAATAGGCAATATACCTATTTGCTGTTTAAAGTCCCATTATCAAGCTACAAACATAGCTTTACTGTACCTTAGGCCATTGTGCCACCTGATTTATTCACAAACAAGTCTAAATAAGTATTCTTCAACTTACTTTTAAAATTTCGCGTTTCATTACATACAAAATATACCTACGTGAATAATTTTATTTTTTCGGAAATTACCTAACACGATAATCATGGAACCATATCCGGTCGACCAGGGACTATAAGTATAACCAATAATCCAACCTGTTCGAAAATCCGGTACCTGCCTACCTACCTAATTAATTCAAAGTGTGAATATACCTATATCATACTAGTGTTAATTATACAAAATGTAAATTACTAGCAACTAAAAGTTGAAATCTAATGAGTCACTATAGAAAATAAAATAAGAATATAACTACCTTATCTAGCACTGAAACCAGTACCATAGCATTTTATCGATATATATGTAGATAAATGTAAAATCTTTAGTTTTCGAGTAGTTCAACCGGTGCCGCAGGTGAAACGAAAAAAAAATTCCGAACACTCGTGTTTCTATTCCCGATACTCTATGATGATAAGGTTTAGTCCATGATTAATCACCTCACCTTATGTCGGGTTACAGACACTCAAGAATACAATTTGTAGTTTATTTTAGGAACGGCTCAGATTGTGGTCATGCTTTTTTGTTCTATTAATTTATTGGTTGATGTGAATCGCTGTCTTTTTTTCATAGGTAACTGTCACAAATTATAGCCTTGAATATAATAGCTTCATTTCGAATATTTGAATAATTGTCGGATGATATCTGTATAAAACTAAGGTAGATTAACATTTTAAGCTTGGTAAACATTTTGGAACCAGTTCCACTTGATAACAGACATTCAGCTTGCTCTGAATTTAGGTCATATTTATTCCCTACACACTCTTGTTCAAAAACCACAACGTCCTTAGAACAAGTTATTTCCGGCCCATAGCAACGTGAATACGATAATCCGCCAAGGTACCTATAACATTACTGAGATTATTTCACTGTTTGACTCCACACTTTACAAATATTTACACAGACCTGTGTAAACAGAACTAATGCCTTGACAATTTTAACTTTACACCCTTTCGTAAAGAAGACATTAGAAGGAGACTTATAGTAATTTAAATAAAGTTGACTTTCGAATGTAACATTTTATTCTAGCGGCATAAAAACTTCTTTCTTTGCTTGAATATGATGACAGCTACCGTTTTGGATGCATTTCTTTGTTTTTGTCAGTTTGTAAGTCGCTAATCTGTATTTATCTTTTATCATCTTCAAGTTGACAGTACACTTATAATTATGGTGACATAATATATAGTTCAGAAAACGAAAGATAGTGCCACGGAGCCCGGAGTTTTTTGCTCCGTGGCTAGAGCAGATGGAACGAAGGATATCATACAAATCCGAAGCCGCATCATCAGGAGTCCTGTGACTAGTAGATAAGTCTTTTCAGTCAGTTGCATAGAGACATGTCCAATATTTTACCAACTTTGAAATAATGATTCTTTTACTTTTGCCAGACCAAATGTATACCTGGGAATTCTTTACCTAACTGTTTTTCCTATAAGCTTCGGATGTAACTCATGTACCTACATGGGGACCACGCTAAAATGATAGTGTTAACAGACCTATGAAGTTTGAGGTTCAAGAATCTCATTACTTGTGATAATAGGTTACCATATTCCCTATAGATAAATTAGACCATAAGCCTTCAGTATAAAGAAACTCTTCCGAACCATTATCCAATAACTTTCTTATTCAAGTCCGGACAAACGTAGAAACATATTTATTAGTAACTGCTGCAACTCTACACGAATAAATAAAACCTTTACCATAAAATAAAAAAATAAACATAAACCTTACCAAGCTTTCCTATAGAGTCAAGCACAAAAGAAAGAGTGAAATGTATATAGAGTAATGTACAAGTGCGAGGGGGAAAGAAATAGTGGGACCACGTGACACCTGCCGACCGCCAAATGAAGATATCGCAGCTGGATGCGAGAGTATCACGGGCAGAGAGCGCCAACCTTTTTTTTGTTATTTTTATTGTAGTATAAATATTTAAGTAAAAAGTTAGATCATGTGTTTTCATTTTAGCCTTGTAATAGCTAGGTACTCAGAACAGCAATAAGCTCACTTCCATAATACATGGAACCAAAAAATAAAGTTCTTGAAATGTGGGTTCATTCACCTCCACCTACTCCTTCAGGGATGATGAACCATGAACCACACCAAAAACAGAGATATTCCTGTCGATGAATAAGCTTAAAATACTATAAAGTAAGAAAGTTTAATTTCCTTTTACGAGAAAGCTAAGAACACATATCACATCTAAAGCGTCGATGGTTTACTGGTTAAAAAGTCGGACTTACGATTGTTGTAAAGTCCTGTGTTCGAATCCTGACCATTATCCCGCTCCTCACATATTAGCACTTTTGCTGCCTGGGAATGTCGGTTTTCTAGTATTCTTAAAAAAATGTGTAAAGCTAGTTCGTAAAAACGAATAGTAGCTAACTAGCTCTAGATTTTTCATGCCAATAGCGCACTCTAACGAACTCTTTATACTGTGCCAATAGTATCTCGGGTTAGAAAATAATCTAACTGTATGTTAGAGTAGGTGCTTATATGAAAATAGCTACAAAAAATTTACTATTCTGATAAAATGTTGTCAATCTGCGCCTAAGTTACATGAAAACGTCTACAGATGCTACCACGGCACTAAAGGCTGGCGCGTTACCGGGACTTATAAACGAATACAATAGCTCCCCGGGACTCCATATACTTAATACTCATGGCTTTTATCGACGGCCGTACATTGTAACATCGACTTGTAAAGTTAGGCCTCAATAAGTTAAAGGAAGTTAAATTGTTAAAGTTTTCTGTATTCTGAATAAGATTTTCAATGTGGACCTACGTTCTTTAAAGTGAATGTAGTTAGTTCAGTTTAAGAACATACATATAATATTTTCACACTAAGTAGTAAATCCCTGAAGTAAAGTAATGTGAATGTTTTAGTTCTTAAAATGTCGAAATGTACTTGCATTTCGACATTTTAAGAACTAAAACATTCACATTATGTCATATGTAGGAGCAGAAGTAAGCCTAAGAAAAGATTAATGAAATCCGTGAAAGAGAATATAGCGAGGAAGGGAGTAATTGAGGAAATAATATCTTACAGAAATATACCTATGTGGGAGAATGACAAGTTGTACCGACCCTGTTTATTCTTCGTGTGGAAATCCTGATGCATATCAATCCCGTCGGCCATCGGGGGTGGTTATGTCGAGCTCCGACTGATTAAAATCGCACGTTGTCCCCGGTGTGAATTACTGGGGTGTAAGGTTACCAAATAGGACATTTCCCTCGCTCCCTGGCTAACCTTGGGCCATCTACGGTTTTAAAATAGCCCTCTTGGGTGTGAGAAGCACGGTGTTCCCATAAAACCCCGGCAACTTTTAGGGTGTCAGGCTAAATATAAGTGGGACAATGGTGATATGATCTTTATCAAAGATAGTACATATTATCATCTTAGCGTTATTCCTGCAACTGTACGGTTATTAATTAGAGATCGAACTTCATACTCGTTCTTAGAAGTAACGATAAAGTGAGAAAGCAGCTCACTAAAATGAATCGACATCATGAGATAGTGCGGTTTGCCGAACATTAAGAAGCTTATCAAATCGTCAAGCCACTTTAGTACCTACAGCTTTTACAGCTACACACACAGTACCGCTTAAAGTCGATGTGGTATTCGATTTTATTATGAACTAGCTTTTCGCCCGCAGCTCCGCCTGCGTGGATGTCGACTACCATCACCAATAGTATTTTTTTCTAAACTGACGGACTTGTTGTATAAATATAAGTATCCCGATAGTTCTAATAGTAATTGTTGTATAAACTTTCGACACCTTATTTCGCTCTCTCAGTAGTGTTTTTTTTTCAAAATATTAAATGAAAACTGTAAGAAACATCGGCCTTGTCTTACAAAAATGTGGTAGATTTTTAGAATATTACAACAAAATAAAAATACTATTAGTATCTTTATACCAATAGCTAGTAAATGGCTAGAAAAAGACTGGTAAGAAAAAATTACTATTGCCTAACATTTCATTCTTATCAATCTATCAATCAATAGCCTATTTCAGTCCACTGTTGGGCTTAGGCCTCACCCAAAGTATGCCATAGCACTCGATCCTCTACCGTATGTTGGGGATATATGCTGTCAGTTTGCACATTTGGGCCCCATGAGTCATAACAGGGGAGTAGAAACCTCGACGAATTTTCCCAATGTTGCCCAACCCTTGTCGACCCTTCGACGTACCTATATCTCTTTCTGGGTTTCGTCTTCTAATCTAAAATTACCATCTCAGCAATGAAAATATCGTATCAGCACGACACTGTCGTAGACAATCCAGAAATGCCCAGGTCTAGATGATGTCAGAAGGCTTCTCGTAATCTACAAATGCCATACATAGCGGCTGATTATACTCTCAGGTCTTTTGTATAATCTGCTCAACAGTATTGGCTGCAACACTATAACCCTTTTAAAACCCGGCTTGCTCCAGTGGCTGGAATTCACAACTATTCAAGACGATTCTCAAGAACAAAACTTCTATAGAGATATGACTCAGGAGTCTTATAATTCTTCAGCAAGACCTTATAGCCTTTTTTGGAGAACAGTACCACCGCACTACAGTTCCATGTTAAGTTCTGCTGGATGACGGAATCAAAGAGGTTCGTAAGCTCTTTTAGAACTGAGATTCCACCTGCTTTTAAGAGCCCTGTCAACCAGTGCGATATCATCAGTATACCATAACTATGAAGGTTGCTGTTGTATGCTAAGGATACAAAAAATCATCAATTGGCCTATTGCAGTCAACTGCTGGACATAGGCCTCTCCTAATATGCGCCACGTTTGCCGATCCTCCGCCTTCCGCATCCAGTACGTCCCAGCCACCTTTCGCAGATCGTCGGTCCAGCTGGCTAGGAGGTGTCCCACCTTCCGTATTCCTTCTCACGGTATCCACTCTAGGACTCGTCTGCTCTAACGGCCATCAGTCCTTCGGCAGATGTGGCCAGCCCACTCCCACTTTAGCTTGCTTATTCTGCAACCCTACGGCCAGATTGGAAACGAAGGTTTGGAAACCGGTTTCCATAGCAGAATTATTTTTCTTTTAACGAACCTGGTTTCCAAGAAAGAATAATAATTCTGTTTTCGAAACTATTTTCCAAAACAGAAAGTTAGATCTTCGTTAGCTTTGTCGGTAACTTTGGTTCTATGTCGGATGACCTCGTTTCGAATTCTATCCTTCAAAGAAACTCCAAGCATAGCTCGCTACATAGCCCGCTGCACGACTTTTAGGTCACGGACTACCCCACCTTCAGTGGCCACGTTTCGTCACCGTAGGTCATAGGTAACATAACAGGCAGGACGCACTGGTCGAAAACCAGGGGGGAGGAGAAGACCCGACGTAGTTTGCCAAATGCTACCCACCCCAGTTGAATTCTTCTGGCTATTTCTTTCTCGAAGTTGGTTTTACCGAGCTGGATAACCTGCCCCAGGTAGATAATATTTTTGAACAACTTCGATTGTCGCTCCTTCGATGGCAATCGGTCTCAGTACAACATGTTCGTTGAACATAATCTTGGTTTTATCCAAGTTTACACCGAGGCTGACTTGTCGAGAAGCTCCATTCAGGCTGTGAAGCATTTCGCCCCGTTGTTCTAGCGACTCCGCAACTATGATGATGTCATCGGCGAACCGAAGGTGCGAGATGTAACTACTCCAGCGTCTTGAAGACGTCCTCCAATGCGTTGGTAAATGCTGAGGATACATAAATTACTATGTGATACGTCAAAAATGAATACAAATAAAACAACATACTTGAAATCTGTGGTGGTTTAATTTTTTTATAATTATCTAAAACTAATATTAAGAAAATAAACATTTTGTATTATATTATATTCTTTGTCATCTTAATCAGAAGTGCTCTGTGCTTGAGTAATTGAACCCACAGCTGATAAGTGGAAGTTATTGAATTGTGTTCTGCCATCTCTATTATTGTTGCCTTAGTATACTTCTCATCAAGAAAGAAAGTGAAGTTTTCTAGAAGCCAGGTGTTCGTCTATTTGGTGAAACGTTTCTAGCCATTGATATAAATTGTTATTTTGTTTCTAGCTATGAAGCCGCCCCTTGTGTTATATCGGTGGCGTCAATAGATTTAAATTCACATACCTTACTGTTTGAGAGCTTGTAAATGAGGATTGATCTGGATGATAATGTGCTGTATTACTTTTAGGCTTTCTTTTATATACAGGTATAATTTATATATAATTTATAATAATTTATTTATTTCATAAGCCATACATTAATAATAATAACAAATACATAATACTTTAGTAAAATATTTTGGCTGTTTAGTTTGTACTAATTTTTATATTTCTGACACCTAAACTAGGCCAGGGCCTGTATCTTAGGCATCAGCATTATACTACAGTTTCTTTTCTATAATAATATGTTTCTGTTATAGTAATAGGTATATTCTTTTATATAGCTCTAGATAGCTATCATCGCTGCTATCATATGTGTTTTTGCTATTTCTAATCAATTAAATAAAGAAACTGCAGTACATAACTTTATTACACAATATTTTTCACATTCTTGCATATTATACGTGACAGAGAGTGACATTTTTATAAATATTATCATTTGACAGATCAAAATGTGACTTAGCGTTGACACCATCACTTTAGTTCCGTTGTCATGGTAACAATTTTGCTAGCGATATTAGCGCCATAATATTTCGTATTTTCTTTAATATTACATTATTTCGTGAATTTGCCACATTTTAATTGTGATAATTGCTATTCGGCGACAAAGCCAAATTCAATAAACCAAAGATCATGAAAATCTGTTCAGCCATTCTTGAGTTATAAGAAAGTACGTTTTTGGCACTTTTTAGGCACTTAGGGTCTGAATTTCGAAAAATCGTTTCTTAGTACACCTCCACGCATCAAAACATACACTCTCTATAAATTTCAAGTCTCTAGAACCAGCGGTTTAGGCTGTGCGTTGTCTCTAAGTCAATCAGTCAGTCAGTCAGGACTAAGAGTTTTATATATAAGATGTCTTAAATTACTGAATGTATTCCGTTACAAATGCAGTTAAGCCATATCAAATATTTTGAAGAGATAATTTCCAGAACTGGCTGGGATATTTTTGGGTAGTATGTAGATTTTTGAACCCTAGCTAATTTCACCTGTAAGTCGGCACATCTGCTGATTAGTAGATGGACTAATGCCAGGTCTTAATTTCCCTCTACCTGACTAATCAGGTAGAGGGAAATTAAGACCTGGCATTAGTCCAATACAAATCGTATGCTACTAGGGATTGCATTAGTAATAGTAACGGTTTAAGTAGGTACTTATTAGGAACAGTAATAATACTTACTGCTACCTACTTCAAGACAACTTTTCAATAATCGATTGATCAATTTTTTTTCTTTATCTTATCTCATATCTTTAATAGTTAAATTATTCTAAAAGACTGCTTTTGCATTAATATTTCGAACATCTCTACCATACTGTTATCTGCATAATGGAAAAGACATCAACGCGTTAGCTAAAATAAATTTGTTGTTATCGCTTGTTTTGTCAACATTACATTGTTGAAAGGTATGTAAATAAACGTATTTTAATAATAATCTCAAAGTAATGAGTATGCTAACTATTCCCATCGATATGGTTTGGAAAAAGTATACGTCCAAGACGGGACTTGAACAAGAGACTAGTCGCAGTCTCGGTCTTATTCCAATTTAAATCAATAAAGGTATTATAATTCCCAATATACAATTAATTATCACGAAAAAGTTCATTTGGCGGTTTTAATTCCTGTAAACATAATTGTATAAATTATACTTAAATACCTAAGTATAATAATATCTGTGGTACAAACATTAATATACTTATCTTACTGCCAGAATAGGAACCTACTGACTGTGCTCTTTACGGGAAAAGGTCTTTAGTAATGACATAACCAGGCCACTTACATACATTGTACACTCCTGATGGACCATAACACTTAAGAAACTAAAGGGTGGCTCAATACCACCTTAGTCGTAACATAACCAAGTGATATGGACCCAAATTGAAACCAAAGCTACATTATACAATCTAAAATGTGAATAAACATAAGTAAGTGATAAGAGAAACTGCCTATTTAGATTCAAAATGAAAATCAAAATGGAAGCGGTTATTATGCTGACAATTTCAATTTCTTTTTCAGGAATTTAAAAATGGAATTCTTGATAACGATTATTTGATCGAGTTTATAAACGCAGCACCCACGTAGATCTTAAAGGATATACGCGGGTGCTGCGTTTATAAGCTCCTTCTTACAATAGGCAGAAAGAAATTAAAGTTTCGTCAACTTAGGGATTAAGACCCACAGCGCACTTGCGCATTGCGTGCAGCCGCATAAGGCTGTTCGCATGTCTATTTTTGTATGCAATGCGGCTACCCGCAAGTGCGTTGTGTGGCTAAATACAGTCTGATATTAATTCTCTTTTCTCTCTGATGGTTGAAAGAAAGATCATAAAGTGTAGTGTCTAAGCTAACGAGGGAATTTTAGCAATAATCGGCTTGATAAATTACTGCCATCTCATCATCTTGCTCACTGAATGTAACTTGTTAACTATAACAATAAACGGTTTGATTACTCACTTGTTACAATACATTCAATTTCGATATCTTAGATTTTTCTACATGCTCCAGGCAGTTAATAAGCCAGCATAAAGCTATATCTATCGAAATAGTTGATAGTTATAGGAATGATTTAACGGCACGTCTCTCCAAGGTTGTTAAAGAAAGCTTTCTCTTATTAGGATTAAGCCATCAAAGCTGTAATACCGAACCCAGTAATCAAAATTATTATACTGTAGCTATTATTATTGGCTACAAGCCCACCATTATGGACTCTAATACCATACCCATTGGATTAAAAATTGATAACAATGCGTACACTTAAGTGTATGATTAAATACAACCACTATGAAATTGTCATTTTACGAGCGATGTAAATGTTCTGTGGTCGTCATTTATCGCTTCACCAGTTAATGAGAATAGTCATCAAGGAAGTTTATTATATTGCTTTGAAAATAAAACAAAAGGGTATCCATGTCTAACTATAAATAAAAGTGCATTCTTTTACACTTTGGTTTCATTTCTTTTACTATAACTTGACTAGCTTTTGCACGCGGCTCCGCCCGCGTGAATGTCGGTTATCGCGACCAAACATAGCCTATGTCCTTTCTCAAGGTCTAAACTACCCCTATACTAAATTTCATCAAAATCGGTTCAGCGGTTTAGGCGTGAAAGCGAGACAGACAGACAGACAGACAGAGTTACTTTCGCATTTATAATATTAGTAAGGATTTACAAAATGTTGTTAGGCAAAGGCAATAGGGATTGATAGAGATTCTTACCTTTGATATACATTATTAGTATTTAATTATATTAAATGATTTTCGGATGATTTGACTCCTCAAAGTCTGAAACGGTGACGTTTGATCCGAAGATGGATATTTTACGGATAATTCGTCACCTATAAATATTTTGCGAATGAGATGTCACCTAAGTCCGCAATTAGTAACGAGTGCAAGTGGTCGTAGACTTAATTGTTATTGGGTTTTTCTATTTGAAAATGTAAATTTGGGCAAAAGTGCCTGCAATAGTGTAAGTGGCTTAGCTACTTTTAGATGATATCGAATATATACCTTTAGGGATATAGAGATTATTCAGTCATTAGTATAGAGACTACATCTAGGTAGGTTTGATATAATAAAACTGCAAGATTTTGTTTTAATATTGTGTACTAAAAATAAAACAATTACTATAATTCGGATCTTTGGCCCTATTTCATCAATAGCGTGTGTAGCGTACGATTTGAGCTCGTCGCGTCGTCGCTAAAAATCTGTGAAAATATTGGTGAAGTATTGAAGTAAATTTGCTGAGTGGAAAAAGATGACACTGAAGAAGCTTTTTAAGTCGTTCGACTCTTACGACCAACTCGAATGTTATGTACTACGTACCCCGTAGTTATGGGTATAAAACTAAGGACGTTGGCTCAGAAACAGGTTATAGCTTGTTAGCGCAAATGATGTTGTTAAAACGAATGGCTTATAAAAGAGACTATACATACACATTGGGCCAACAGTGAACATTAAGTACAGTTAGTTATACTTATTGCAAAATTTTAACTGACTTAAAATTATGAAGTGACAATCGACAGTTTCATTTTTTTATCGACGATAAGTGAAACTGTTTTTTTTATACCACTTAGGTGGTAGACAAGCACACGGCCCACCTGATGGAAAGTGGTTACCGTGGCTTTTTTGTACCAGTTTAAACTGAATATTCATCTGAAAAAAAATTGTTGAGTTCGATCAAGCTGCTTACACTTATAAACAGATGGAAAACCTTTTTTTTTAACCGACTTCAAAAAAGGAGGTTCTCAATTCGTACCCAATTTTTTTTATTTTTTTTTTTATTTTTTTGTATGTTTGTTACGCGATTGTGAAGCCAATTCTAGACGCATTTTGAAAATTCTTTTTGCGTTCGTAAGTAGATTATTCCGAAGTGGTCCCATTTAAATTTCGTAAAGATCTGATCATGGGTTTCCGAGATTAGACCAAGGAACTCTTCAAAAAGTACCAGGAAATCAGCCGCGATTGCTGCAATGGCATATTATTGCAATGTTTCTGCCATTACACATCATAACATCACGCCTGAGTCCTTTGAAGGGGTACGCAGAAGTGTTTAGAATATTCAGCAGTGGCGAAGTGTCCATATAACCCGATTCCTACCGGCTTACCTTTGCAAAAACCCCTAAGCATTGTCTATTAATAAATTATAAATCAATGAAACCACATCCATTCAATACACAAAAATATAAAACAAAAAGTATTCTGTTACGTAAATCGCAATTATAATAATTATTTACATACATTACATATTACACATACACATATTTCTCATAACGCCATCTAGTTCTCAAATAAGGAAGGAAACCTCTTGTATGATTCTGTCTGAACGCGCGCCAAGCGAAAAAAAGCCGGTCGCCAAAAACGGAATCTTACGTACTTACTTACTTACAGTCGCACGCACACATACGCAATTTTTCTTAGTAGTGTTCGTAGAAATAATGTCACGATGTAAGCCGCGATTCAAGGGATTACCTATGACAAAGAGGGAATATACGATAAGAATTTGCGAGAGCGAGAGAGCACTAATGTGAATGCAGTTTGTTTTGGTTACAATACACTGAAGTTGACGCGAATGAGCGATGTATTCAAATTCAACACATAATTGCTCACGACAATTTTCACATTCATTTTTGATTTCAACAATAATTATTTATGTTATAAAGTACTGGAAGTAGTTAGAATTCGCTTTTTTGTGTGAAGTGGTTATTACTAAGTATAATTTGTGTTTGTGTATGTGTAGTGTACTGACTGTTGTGCATTGATTGACATATTTTGATTATGATGATTATGATTTTTTATTTATTTTATTTATTTATTAGATTGTTGTCTGACTGATTATTTGTTGTGTGAGGAAACATCTTTCTCGAAATTAAATTATGAAAATAAGAAACATGTAGTTCAGTTAGGTCGATGACAGGGCAGTCATGAATATAGAATATAAACGGCGCGATGGATTTACGAAACATTTTAATTACGATAAATATAAGTGGCTGACAGGCAGTTGTAAATTAAATAGAATGTATTGTTTTCCTTGTTTGTTATTCTCAGATTCTAAGAGTATGTGGAGTCATTTAGGATAGCGACATAAAAAAATTATCGAAAGAAAAACATTTTTTGCTTAAGACTAAGAACGAACCCGGTTTTTATGAGGGTCCTAGCTCATTTCGTAAGAAAGAATAGACGTATAGCTTTAGAGTATAAGTAGATTAAGTAGTGTAGTTTAACAAGTAAATAATACTTAGTTGGTAGACATCACATCATATTCATGCATCATACATCTCATTTGCAAAAGGTTTTTTTTTCAAAACCACTTTCATTATACTTGAAAAACACTGTTATAATAATCATCAGTGCTCACACGTATAGTAAATGTGGGTTGAAATTTCCTCAACCATTTGGACCTAAGCATCGAACCAGCCAGTCACAGCTTTTGGAAGGAGTACCTACACATTACAATCGGCCATGGTAAGTTTTTTTCTTTCGTTCGGCTTCCCTTTTAAAAAAATCCACCCTTCGCCACTGATATTCAGCTATATTTCCCGTGTATATGCATTGATTTTAAAAATTATTTTTGAATAATGATTTCATTTTTTTTTTGTAGCGTGGCCGGTTCGATCTGTATTGCAGCGTCAGCAGCGCAGGTCCCTATACATGCGATGAACAGTCGTGAGACTGTACAAACTCACTAAAAAGAGAAAAATAAATTCATTTTTAACAAAAAAGTTTAACCGACTTCAAGAAACGAAAAAGAGGCACTGAAAATCGAAAAATAACTTAATTTACAGACTTACTGATTTATTAGAAGTCGGTGCCAGCCAACTTTGTTTGTTTTGTCTGAACTACTATGATGCAATCAATTGAAATATGGCCTCTCTTGGGCTAGGTAGTTCTTGGAAGTTGTATCAGAAATGAACTTCAAAATTATTTTTTGTCTCGTGCTGTCAGCTACTAACTGTCAGTCATTTTTGGGTAAATGGAATATATATACATCTGAATTCTGAATAAATCATTTAAATATCTACCTACCTAATCCTTAAAAATGTTATTTACAATCTTTTTTACTATCAGCCCAATATAACGGGAAGTGTCCATTATAATATAACTACTACTAAACTATGTATTTTTCCATGTTCCTATGCTTTTTTTAAGGTGATTACATACGCGAATGACTTTGACCATACAAATGCTCAAGGTCATTCGCTCGTTTTTCAGCCATAAAAATCAGTAAAACTAATTTTAATAGATAATTTTATAGGAGACGATTACAAACTAAGAAGGTCACGTCATGCTAATACACTTATTTAACATATATCTGAAATTTTAGACTATTTGGATACGTATTGTAGAAAATATTTGGTTTCATAAGAAAGAGTAGAGTGATGTTCAGAGCCTCTTTTCAACTATTTCCTCCTTTTTTATTGAATTTATGAAAAGGTGAAGTTACTCTGTATATCCTGTAGTATGCAGGGATGTAAATTCCAGATCTTTATAGTAAAAAAATTATAGTTAAAAAGAAAAACGGTATCGAAAATACCGATTTTTCGATGCTAATCTGATTCGGGGCCTTAATAAAACTAGCTTATGCTCGCGGCTCGGCCTATCGCCACTTTTGGTTATAAAGATATAACTGGTACCGTAGAGCCAAGAGGCTCTACGGTACCATTACAATTAAATAGACGGCAGGTATCCAAGACTATACCTAATTAAAACACCGCATCTCATTTTTTTTAATAGGTAACCTTTGAATATCTCCAGTATACCTAGAGACCTACATATCTACAAATAATTGTAATTTACAATTTTATAATATAACGAGGCTTCCAAGCTCAGTTCCAGTTTGGAAACAACTCACTAATAAGAAAACACCAATCACTTCCTTAATGTATTTTTTCCGTAGTTGTGATGCGATAAAGCTTGTCCCAAGACTGGTCTCGTTAACGCCAATGAAGTTGTTATACGCGACGGCTCGCGCCTTCTTTTTGTACGCCGACTTTTTGTAGCAACAGGTAGAGGAAAGTATTATAAGTTATTGAAGGGATTTCAAATCACCCCGGCTGCTTTATCCTTGGGCACGACACGTTCCGAGTAGTGAAGAGGTTTCTCCAGTTCACATATTGTAATATCATGGTTTCTAATTCGGAAGGCACGTACGTATTTATTATATTAGACTTAGACCTGTGATACCTAATTGGTATATATATATATATATATATATACCAATTAGGTATCACAGGTCTAAGGCACAGCATCAGCAGGAGGCACAGCATCAGCAGGGTGGCCAACTGCAAGGTTATACCCGGGGAGAGTCTCACTAGCCAACACCGCCTCCTTGTCATGGACCTCCGCGTGAAACCCAAAGACAAACGTGCCGAGCGTGCCCAACGCAAAATCAGGTGGTGGCTGCTTGATGAAGCTAAGTCCGAAAGTTTCGTCTCAGCCATCGGTGACAAGTGCGCCGATGCTGTAGACGAACCAGTACAGGTTTCTTGGGACAGGATTCGGGCAGCTATTCTTGAGGCGGGGAGGGTGGTGCTCGGCATGTCTAAGGGTGGACGCAAGTGTGACAAGGACACCTGGTGGTGGAACGACACAGTCCAGAGAGAGATCAGGGTGAAGAAAGCCCTCTTTAAAAAGTGGCAAGCGTCCAAATCTTCCGACGACCGCGATGCGTACAAAGATGCAAAACGCGCCACCAGGAGAGCCGTAGCCAGGGCCAAACGAGACCACTTGCAACCTCTATATACCAAGTTGGAATCGTCTGAGGGGCAAAAGCTCATATATAAGTTGGCGCGTTCCAGGGCCAAAGCGGCGCAGGGTCTATCCAAGTGCCGCTGCATTAAAGACCCTGGGGGAAATTTGTTGTACGAGAAAGTCGCGGTGAAGGAGAGATGGCGCTCATATTTCCACGAGCTGCTGAATAAGCAGCATAAAGAGGTGCAGCCACCAGACCTCCCTCCGAATCAAGGACTAGTGCCACCGATAACGCCTGCGGAAGTCCAGACTGCCATTCGCCGCATGAAGAACCGGAAAGCTGTCGGACCCGACGAAGTCCCCATCGAGGCTTGGAAGGCAATGGGCGCCCGTGGTGTGGGCATTCTAGCAAATCTTTATAACCGCGTACTCCTCACCGGCGAGATCCCGAGCCAGTGGAGGCTGAGCATCATCACGCCAGTCTTCAAAGGCAAGGGATCGGTGCAGGAGTGTGGTAGTTACCGCGGTATAAAGTTAATGTCCCACACCATGAAGCTCTATGAGCGGATAATCGACTCCCGGATCCGACAGGAAAGTACACTCTCGGAGTGCCAGTACGGGTTCCGTCCAGGGCACGGGACCATGGACCCAGTGTTCGCCCTAAGGGTTGTGGCGGGGAAATACAGGGCGAAGAACACGCCCCTGCACTGCCTATTCTTAGACATGCAGAAGGCCTTCGACTGTGTTCCTCGCGCGGTGATCTGGTGGGCACTGCGGGCCAAGGGTGTTCCAGAAACTTACATTGACACCATCCGAGACATGTACTACGATTCCGGTTCCGTGGTTCGAACTGCTGTTGGCGACTCGAAAGCCTTCCCCATCACCGTCGGGGTACACCAAGGATCCGCCCTTAGTCCTTACCTGTTCAGCGTGGTATTAGATGTTTTGTCGGACAGCATTAGAAACTCACATGAGCAGCCTCCGTGGTTGCTCATGTATGCTGATGATATTGCGCTCATGGACGCGGACGGGAGCAGATTGGTGCGACGCGTGAAAGGATGGAAAGAAGCCTAGTATAGTACATGTTTTATGTGTTATGACTTGTGCAGTACCTATCTACTGATGTTGTTTTTACTGTATGTAGATAAAGAGCTGATCTTTTAGGATTCTATAGAGTGATTGTAGGTATTTAGGTAACAGAACATTATATAGCAAATGAATTATATCGATATATAGGTTAGATAGGTTTATTCCTATGTTCTCAAAATGCAAATGAAAAAGAAATGTAGGTATTTTTCCTTCGCCAAGGGATTTCGTTTATAGATATTATGTAGGTTGGTATATATTATACATATACCCATGTTATTTAAATAGTCAAGTAATAATAAGATTATATAGTAGGTATAGTGTGATATCATAATCTGTCTTTCAAATTCACGTAACGTAACGTTGCCATATTAGATGAATAAAATAATTTTAGTTTTATAGCCTACTAACAACATTATGCTGATTTCCATGAAAAAAAAAAATAACATACCTATTCAAAATAGGATTAATCAAACTGTTGGTAGCGGTAGAGGCTCTTGGCCTAAGCCATATTTTTTAGTAGATAACATCTTATTTCCATTTTTGGTTATAATTTACAAAAATTACTAAAAGGAATACTTATCTACATAAGTCTAGTGAATAAGTTTATTCAAATCGGTTGTTCCACCTTCTAGGCATGACCATAAAGACTTATAGATGTTTGCGTCATTAGTAGTTTAAAATATGTACAGTTTACTTATATGGGCTCATAAATTTTACGTCAACTAAGTTGGTACGAACAATAGTACGCACCTGCATTGCATACATTTTTATTTTAGTTTTAGCACATAAATTATTATAAATAAACACAAGAAACAATGCGATGTCAACTGCCAACTTCCATATTATATTCAACTAAGTTGTAGCATTATCTCGGTTCCAAAAGTAGCCATGTTCACCATAGGGTCATATTTAGCTTGGTTAGGTACTATGTATCCACTTGGGTAGGTAGGTAGTGTACTATATCTATTATCTTATTAGGCGTGAAGAGAAACGATACGGAATTCATCATATTTTTAGATCATAATAATTATCATTAGTGATCTTTATAACTTGCCTAACGATATATTGTCAACATAACATGAATATAATATCGTTATCACTCGTAATAAATTTTAATTGCAGAAAGATTCAATACATAGTTAATTCCCTAATAAATTGAAGAAAACCTATTTTCTTGAAGTTACAAGGGTTGTGCGGTGTGCCCTCCAGTCCAGTCCATATCAAAACAGGATCTTTAACATTCGCTATTCTGAATCTTTAGTGTTTTTCTTAAACTTTAGAACCGTAACCTAAAGATTTTAAAATTAAGTAACCCTATCAGAGTACCTAATTGAACTAGCTTTTACGATAATTAAAAATGTGAACGCTAACTAAACCTTACTAATATATTTAGATATCAATAGCTTCACAAACCGTGACATACAACAAAAAGCCTTAAAAAATAGAATAGTAATCACCATAAAATTACATCAAATCCGAGGGTAACATCCGGTGCACGCACGTGTGTCTCTTGTCGCGTAGGCAGACGTCCTCCCACGCAGCCTCACCTAGTGAGCAGATAGATGGCACCGGAGCCGTGACGCTGGCCACCACAGGACGCTAACAATTGTATTTTAATTACACCTTTGGAAGTACCTTTCTTTTCCTTTACATTATTGAGCTACTAGCTATTGCCCGCGGCTCCGCCAGCGTGGATGTCGGTTATTATTATGTCGCGACCAAGCGTAGCCTATGTGTTATTCTAATGTAGGTATAAGCTATATTATTGTAAAGTTTCATTAAAATCCATTCAGTAGTTTTTAAGTGAAAGAGTAACAAACATCCGTCCATACTTACAAACGTTCGCATAAATTATGACTGGAGCAGAATAACTCTAAATAATTTCGAACTTTTACTCTATCGTTTTGAATGCGCATATTTATTATTTGACATTATATCTGTATTCTAATTTAATCTTATTATAATCCTTAAATGGAATAATGTGAAATTTTAAATTTGATAACATTGCATGCAGAGCATCTGCGAAACATGTTGGACCTCATTTTGTAACACCACTGTAACATACCGTGTTTCGAGCAATAAATGATTTACTTACATAATAATGGTAACTATATACATGTTTCTAGAACCAAGATTCACAGAGTTAAGCAAAGGCAGACGGCAGTGGCGAAGAGTGAACATTTTCGAAAAGGAAACCGTTGGGAAAAGAGTCCTATCTCGACCTAGTTTATTATGCACCATGCGACCCATTGGGAATTCTGGGCCAGAATATCCTATCCGGTATTTCTGTCAGAACGGATAGGGTTCCGTGTTGACGACTACGAAACATTAAAAACGCATTGTTGCTATTTTAAATTTCGTAATTAAATTGTTTAGCAATGTGAACTTAGCTCTGACATAGATATTAGTTTAGTTAGAGTTAACGATCGTAGGTAGGTATGTACAAATATATTTGTGGACATGAAAAAAAAACTTGTAATATTTCATAATAAAGTTACATTCTATGATCATACTAGTAATGTATGACACATACCCTAATCTTAAAACATAATAAGAACACATATGCTTATAAGAAAATCAGAACACATCGATAAATAATATAGAATCCTTTCCTAATAAAGAGGGCATTGCATCGAATGCAAGGGAAGTATAAAAAAGACAAGAAAAGGCAGGAAGAAAATAATATACATTATGGTTGTGGGCAACGCGTCTCTCCCCGCGAGCACCCGCGCCCATTCTCGACGAGTTAATCAGCCAGCGGAGGACTAAGGATCTCCAACTTTTTTCTTTAGTAGGTACCTAATTTTATGCCGATATGAGGGGTTTGGTTTCAAGCATGAAAAACTATCTAGTTAATGCAATTTTGGTTCAAAATTCTAATAATTATTAGGCTTTTAGATTTTTGTTAGTAGGCAGGTCGACCTTGCAAGACCTTGCTACCGGCTAGATTAGGAATCCGCGACCATGGCTATTGAAAAGTAGTCGAAACGTTGGGCTAAAAGTAATAATAACAGATAGATATACATATCGTGATGGGCCTCTCCCAAAATGGCCACGTTTGCCGATCCTCTGCCTTCCGCACCGTTAGTGGACTGTAATAGGCTAATTGATTGATCCATTTGTATCATGATAGAATAGTTTTATTTTGATGAATGAGGTTCGCGTAAACTTCAGACAGTATCACATTTGGGATGTTTTAAAAAAGTAGCCGAATCCAGTGAGCTTGGATAGATGAAGACTTGAAGGACGGAAGCAGATTCATCGCTCTTGGCCAAATGTATAAGGAAATCAATATAGGTAAAGTAAATAAATAAGTAAGTAAATCAACACTATCTGTCTAAGAAAGGTAGTATTATTAAACGCAATGAAGGTGTGTAACTTACAAATACTAAAACTACGGAAAGTTTGAGATCCAGTGTCGAATAATGGAGCATAATGACTCTATCGGCGGCGGCGAGGCGGCCAGCGCTTGCCCCGACCGGCCTCAGCTTTTTCTACTACCGCTGAGTGTATGCCACTTCTCAGAACCAACTGCTTTTGAACTCGAGTTCAGCTTCTGAACACTCACGAGCTAAGGACTTGTTTCCTGCGAATAGAAATTATAAAAACAATCCTTTTTTTAATAAATACCTATAATTTGAAAAGTTCAGTATTAAGGGTTGAAAATACAAAAGGAAACCAACTAACATTATACACGCTCACTAAAATCATTCGAAAATAAGCGTATACACAACGGTCATTATAAAAACATTCAAGCAATTACCCAAACGTCAAATACAATAATACGAAGCAATCAAACACGTAACCGAACGACAGATCAAAGCTTCGAGCTTTTTAATGAAGCCTTCATAGGCGCGCGCGCTGGCGGCTCGACAAAGACGTGGTCCGCTTTGATGTAGCCGCCACGCCGAGCGGTGACAGAGCGGAGGCGATGATGCCTTTATAAAAACTCAATGATTTACTCCGAGACCATTCGGCCGTTTGACGACTCTATCAACGAATACGCTGGTGCACCCCGTGAACTATAAATTATTGTAACAACGCCACGTTATAGCGGCAATCGCCATTTACTACCGCGATTCTTCCTCTACTAAAATGTAGGCCGAAGTGTTAAATTTAACGATACCATTAATTTTTAAATTAGTTCAGCATATGGCTCCTTTTCCGAAAAAGCTATAGTGGGAGCTATAAATGTTTATAATATAGGTGTGGAATATAAATCTTTGGAGTTACACAGAGCCGTTTTACAATTTAATATCGCCATTAAAACTGAAAGATAATCATCAATGATGCGTAATCTGAAGGAGATAGAGACTGTTAATTTGAACTTCGAGTCGCCTACCTCCCTACAGAAAACACCTGCCAAACACATTAGCTATAAATGAGGAAGAAGAATTGCCAAAGCTTTGCAACATTATATCCAAACAATTAGTTTTTATAAACCAGCAAGCAAAACCAAATACTCAAACTAAAACTCAAATGCGTGTAGATCATGGAGAAGGAAATGATAGCGGAGTTGTTGCAAAGGCAATCGAGTCGCGTGCTTCCATACTGTCAAAAGGACTCCTATATATAGACGTCAGTTCTGTGACGTCACCACTCAGTTCTAGTGGCACGTCGTTGCGATAGGTTGTCATTTTTGGTTAAAAGTTCAAAGATAAAAATAGTTTTGACCCGATTTAAGAATGAAGTGTGCGGTACAAGGGTGTACAAATTGTAGAGATAAGATGTTTAAATATATTGATGATATAACATTTCATCAGTAAGTCCGCTATATTTTTATTTTCATTTTTAGAAAAAAAATGTCTTTATAGAACCATCTAGCGGAGAGAAGAAATAAGTAACCTTGTCTTACTTGTATAATGTTGTAACAACAATTCAATTCATTCTATAAAAAAATCACCACAATAATTTCACCGGACTTCATTAGTAATTCCGCAATTGTTATTTTATTAATTCTTACATTATATTTGGGTGAAATTGAAAATTGAAAATAAAAAAATTAAGCCATCTGTCGGTATCTGCCCAAATCATTTAGGGGGGCTAAATGATTCTGCTATAATTCTACAGATGGCCTTATTTAAAATAAATGGTGTGCATCATAGTAGTGAGACCACTATATTCACATTATTTTTAGGAAGCCAATAAAATTGTCAACATTATATTATATCATTTTAGATTTCCCAGTAACCCAGAAATAAAAAAATGCGTGGATAGGTACGTATTTTAAATAGACCTTCCAGCTGGTAGGTACCCCACAAAATATTCCAGAATCTGTTCGAGGTCCTTCAATGAAGATGACTTCTATAAAACAAAAAAGTGATTTAAAAAATTACAGCCTAAATTTGCTATACCTAATTGTATATACGTATACCAGAAATACATAAGTGAAAATTTTACAATATAATAACATCATTTTTTTATATTTCTACATTATTTTCTTGCTTTATTAATTTCCTTTTTGAAAAAGTTAGGGATCCGTACTTAGCGCCTTCGCTGGCATAGGCGGGTGCGGGTCGCGGACGTCCGCTTCGCGTGCTTATTTCATGTTATTTCAAGAGCAGCGCTACGTGAGGCGGATACCCGTCACACGTGACGCGGGCGGCGGGGCCCGCCACGCGGGCAGCGGGGCACGCGCCGTGTGTCCGCGCGACGGAGCACGCGAGCGGGTCTGTTTCAACAAAATCATCGACCGCCGCTACGTTATCCGTGTCACACGCGCCGTGCTTGTACAGTCGTTGCAATAAACTTAGAATAATCCTTAGCTGCAAACTGAAAGCTTTTTTACGGCAAATACCTTTGAAATTTTTTGGTAAACGAAACTCAAATAGAATGTTATTTTGAAGGTCAGTCTTATATTATTCATAGAACAACATAATATATCAATATAAAATGCAAAAGCAGGAACCTGCTCCCGGATGCATTGCACCACTTGTACCCCCAAGCGAGTCGCGAGCCAGCCCTGCTAATAGGTATATTGTGTAAAGTAAAACCAAAAATTCCGTGAACCAAAGGAGTTCGCCTCTTTCTCTTCAGTTTTGACAAACCGTGCAAAATTGTCTTTGATTTACAATAAACTAATTATGATAGCTGTACATTCTTATACGAAAACTTGGTTACAAATTCTCCACACAACAATCTAGACGTGACATAATATGGGCTAATTGGCTGACGCCTTTGTTCACGTCGTCATCTTTTGGCTAAGTTATATCAATAAATGATCCATAGTTACTGTTATCGACTGTACACCGACGCTATTGAAATTATACTGGTAACAGACGCCCGTCGCGGACGTCAGCGACGGAGCAGCGGACAGGCGGGTGCCCGGCACGGGCGCCCGCGCCTGACGTCCGCGACCCGCACCCGCCTATGCCAGCGAAGGCGCTAAAACTCCAATAATGCAACCCAATCATTATGTCCTTATATTCCTTATATCAGAATTCCACGCGGACGGAGCCGCGGGCAACAGCTTGTATATATAGTGGTCAATATGTAAGTGGTCCCGCTGTCATTAAACACATAGATTATTCTAGAATTCTGTGCAGCGCTTTGTGGCGAGTGGTAAAACTACAATGGAAATTGCATGCATTATTTCTATTTGGTTTCGATATGCCACACTAGATGGCATTCTAAAAAGTGGGAGGGGCTTAGACTTAGGGGAAGAGACGCGTGGGGGACGAGGTATGGCGTCATGCCCCCCGCGTCTTCTTCTCACCCGCATTTGGCGACGCGTTTTTATTACGAGAAATTTCACTGGAACATCTCCGTTTACTAATCATATTCTGTCCTCCGTGGTGTAGATAGTCAATTTGAAGAAATACTATGAACAAAAAAGTCTATGTAGGTATTCGACCAAGTAAAAAGAAGTTGTGTTTAGTTCTTTTTCGCGGTAAATATGGGCCTAAGGCAATAAGGTTTACAAGACGTTTATGAAGTGTAAAAGCGCAACAACATGACAAGTTCATCTGTATGCACGTCCATATCTAGTTACGTTGTTGTTTTATAACTTGTAACCTGGATAATAATGACGGTAATGTTTTACTACTTACATGCTAAAAGGTTGTATCTACCTACGTTACTGTTTACACTTTGTAAGCTAATAACGGAACTACATTTGAGCAATACAGCTTACTCGTAGCTGCATTGTTTAAATGCGTTGATTGTATTAAACAATATTCTATCATATCAATCGATTAACCAATTAGCATAATTATCTTAATCCACTGTCAGACATGCGATTTTAATATACATACTAGTTTTTTTAAAAAGAGTAGACCTATTAACCAATTTTTTTCGCTAGCCCCTCCACTCCCTTCGTGGGGTATATTTATGGCAAAGGCAAACATTGCAAATTCGAACTCCTCTGATAAGACGTGAACAAACTTCTAAAACAAGGACTTAGCTTAGTTGGATAAAATTATTATATAGTAAACCACGTCACCGGTAGTTTATTTTTAATATCAAATATGTATGTCACGTAGGTAACATATCAAATATTTCCGAGAAGGAAATCCTCAATCGGATCCTCAAATAAGGATAACAACAGACGTATATTATTATTATGATCCACACAATTACAATATTTTCAGTCCAGTTGAATTTATGCTTAACCCGAAACATAAACAAGCTTCTTCCGCAGCTCTCTCAGCCATCTTTGTTTATTTTCTATTGTTGTTTGTGTTCTCGGAAGGGTCTGTCGAGAACTAGTCTCTACTTCAGACTAACTTATTTGGTGTTCCAGTGGCCCTTATCGCTTGTAGCTACAATAACAAGGATGCAATTTGTATACGTTTGTTTGTAAACTAATCGTTGCCTTTGTACCGATATGTTTTGGTAGCTAGAAAGGACGATTGTGGCCAGTTTGTGAATTGAGGAATTGAATTTGAGTCTCTTCAATGCTCAGAAGGCTTACTAATGTAGAGACTCAAATTCAATTTCTCAATTCTGATACACATTAAATTGTCTGTAATGATGTTATGGTTGCCTGTAAGAAATAGCCGCAGAGCGATAACGCCACCTTCTGCACTTACCACTTAACTTAGATCTCCATGTTATATTGTTATATCTATGGTGTACTCTACTTAAGATAATAATAGAACATACGTAGAGTGACATAATATTACCAGTTTGGAGATGTAGAGTCATTGGTATAATAGAGTTTTGAACGGATTCTGTCGTTGTTTATTTATGACACTATAGATACCCGACGATTTGCACGTTACCAATATTTTCGTAAACTGTCAACAATATCAAGAGATATCATAGAGTCTTAGACAGTACCCAAAACAAACATTTTCTAGTCATAGAACTCTTTAAAATTACCTGCGTTTTTATCATCTTTTACCCATAATCTTCGGTTCATAAATTATTGATAAGTTTTAAGGTTCGATCCGCTACCGAGGACTCGGTATTAGTTATTGTCACTGCTTACTGCTTATTAGTTTTGTACCGCTTCCTGCTTATTTCAAGTTCTTTTTTTTTTCAAAAACTATCACTTGCCGCCGCGGCACGCCGGCCTCTATATTTTAAAGACTACCGGCCAATAATTCCTCAATATGTTTACGGTATTTGGTTTATGGGTTATTATCCAACAAAAGAGCCTACTTAACTACTGGTACTTACCATTGTGAAAGGTGCGGATTATCCTTCATTTTGCATAAAGGCATATAATCTTCAAAAGCAACCGTTCAACTAAACAAGATCCTCTTCAGAATCTTTAAACGTTGTGTCTTTAATTGACATTTAAGTACCTACTTTAAATATAGATTGTTGGAATTTGTCCTTTAGGACATTATCACATTTCAGCGGAGCGAATAGAAGCACTGTTGTTATTTTACCTGTACCTACTTCAGTAGATAGGCATGTATGCAACTTTAGTATCTACTCTACATTCGAGTGCCAACTCCGGTTGCATCCACAACTTGGACTTTGGATTGGAACCCAAGAATCGGTCTGCTATTCCTTACTTCCACAAATTGCTTTATTTTATTGTAATATTTGCTACTTTATTGGCAGATAAATAAAAAATAATTGAATTCCAGGGCCTTCCAAAGTACAAAAAAATAAGTAGATCATCTAAATATAAATATACCAGCATACCTATAGAAGGCATAAAACACGGATAGTTCCATGGCGCTCGCCGACACCGTTACCTCATGTAATAATGTCGCAAGCAACTCGAGACTATTCTTGTTTTCGATAACACAGCACCAGTGCAACGGATGTCAACAGATAGTGGCCACACTCAATCACCGGGTTTATTATATAGAGTAGAGAGAGCTCGTGACTGTAACTTTAACTTAGATACTACCTTCTTGACACTTTGTACAGGAACCGGATTATGCAGCGCTAGTTAGAAACACGATTCGAAGAAACGAGCTTAGAAATTTATAGCTTAACAAATAATTGCCAACTATTGTACCGATTTCTTTAACATTATTGCCAGCAATATAACAGCAATTAACACCATCTTTCGTTTAAAAAGGCATTCGCGGAATGTAATGAGTTAATTATAAAAATACGGTACAACTTTATTGATTCATGGATCATAAATTCTTGAGCTTACAGGTATTAGTTGTTTGCATCAATAAATGCTGTGTTTCCGACGGTGAATAGGGTAGCCAGAGCTCACTGGAGAGGTTTTTTGCTGTCTTTGAGAAAACCAAAGGCTTTGTCCTCCTATTTATCTTTGCGCTAACGGCACAGAATCTCTCTTTTCTTACAGGGTCGGCAGCACAAGTGTGACACTTCTTGTGTTGCACTCGCCCATAGGCCATGGTAACCACTTACCAGCAGGAGGGCCGTGTGCTTGTCTCGATCTATGTAGTATAAAAAATGCTACGTTTACGTTATTTTTAAACTGTCGCGGTGTAAACTCATAGTTTTTATGTTTCGGGACTTATCGCGATTAATTATTATTTGGAACTTACTTGTGTCCAAATAATAATTAATCGCGATAAGACCCGAAACATAAAAACTATGCTACGTTTAATCCACGCTCTTGTAAATGTCCTAGAGTCTATGGTCTTGTTTCATCTCAAATACCTACCAGACTTCTTGAAAAGGTCAACTGAGAAAATTCTTTGAGAGCAAAATTTCATGAAATAAGAGCCAAGGAAATACGAGACGGAAATGGCACGAAGATATCAAAGAATGGACTGAACAGTGAAATGAGATTACTGTTCAGTCCACCCCTAAAAAGGACAGCATTTCTCCTCCTGACCTTCACGTGTCATTATGAAGATGGCACACTGACAAAGATAGAGTTATTACTTATTTGTATCTAACAAATAACAATAATATATATTTTTTTAATGTCAAGTAAATCCGTGAAATATAATAAATCCATGAAATACAAAGTACTTACAATTTTATTTACGAAAGCCTTTTTAAATTCTGGTCCATTCATACTTACATGTGGTCCCGGAACTCGATCTAAAAATCTAAACCATCAATGTTAGTCAAATCTCGCTACGTGGTTGAGATTATCCACATAATGCTAGGTGTAGAAAATTCGAGTTTAACTGATTGACGTACAACTGAGCCACACACGGTGCTCAAAGCCAACAACAATGAGGTACCTATTCGGAGGAGGTGTAATTACTGCACAGCATCATCAAGGGTCATTACGACACGGACAAGTTTGGTGACGGGAGCAGACCACCCAAGCGTAAAACTAATTTTTAAGTGCTTATTCGCTAAATGTAGTTTTCACTTCTATAAGAAATCTAGCTGTCGATAGACATTTGGTTAACTCTTCTGTTAAGTTTGCAATTGAATCCATTTTATTTGTTTCAAATCTGAGCAGGCAAAAGGCAAGTTAAACCGTGGCGCAAGTCTTTTGATCGATCAAATTTTGTACTCCCACTCCCATACAACCCTTATTTTACCATCCTATGGGTGTAAGTAGTGTAATACGGTAATCAAGTGCTAAAATTTAAAGTTTGTATGTACCTAATCCCAGCGAAACGGTTCCACTTAACAGATCTCAGAGCATCGCTATCTAGATCCAAAGTAAGCATCGCCTTCGTTATGGTGTTCCGGGATGTGGATAAACGTTCTTAGATAAATTTTTTTATAAACAATATGTATCTATATTATAAATAGAAACCACACCCAGACCAATGCAGACCAGACTAACTTTTTTTTTAATCTGTATTTATTTAGAAGCTTTTGGCCAAAATAGCAGTTTTAAATAGTTGATAGTTGATACACAGAATGGTTCGCTTCATAATAACACCACAGTCTGACCAACTGTGAGTTCCACTGTGATAACACCACGACCTAACATTGTCGTTTCAACTTTGTAGCTAGGCAATTCTAGCTTGAACGATCCCGCATGCTAATACTTTTGTTCAAATTACGGGAAAGTAAGTAATGTATGTAAAATTGCAGCAACTCAATTTTGTCGAAGACGTGTTGAGGAATATATTATTAGATGTCCTGGCTTCGCGTTCTAGCAAATATTTTTGGAATTAGGCAAACTAACAATAACTAAGAAGATTCCAGGCTGAATAGTCAGTCGCTGTCGTTGCCATGGAAATGGAATAGAAAGCACTTAAGCCTCTTTTTTGGGCCATTGTGCGTGAGGTGTCGTTGCCGTGACATAATACCAAATTAATAGGTACATATTCAATATTGGAAGGATTCAAATCTACATAATCTACACTACACAAAACCGTGAACGGTAGTAAGTACTTTTTGACAACGAACTGAAATTTCAATAAAGTTTCTATTCGTGGAAAACCTGGTTTAAAATACTCCACAACACATCACATTTTGCCCGCTATGTCAGCTGATACGGTACAAGATCATTACCATCATCTTAGCTTTGTTCCTGGTTGCATCCGAGGCTTTAAAATCAACCCGAGGTCCGCTTTCTTCTACTCATTTCGATTTAGCTTGTAAACACAGCTTTTATGGGGGCCACTGCCATCTGAACTCTCAACCTCGATACTCGAGAGCAAGGGTGGTACGATATATCCATCTATCTACTGACATAAACTTTTTTATCTACAAATTCATCCAACTAAACACCTTTCATTGTTCACTTAATTTCTACGATCATAAAATTGATGGTATTGTCTTTCCTCTCAAGGTTGAGAGGTCATACGTCACCTTGAAGTTAAAAATATTGTAAACAAAAAATCGGTAAATGATTTTCTCTGCATATGCGCAAGGTGGTACTAAATTACCAACATATTCGCACCTGTTAAATTACGACAATCCCGTTATGCCTTTCTTCCACCGAAGTGCATGCTATTCCAGCATAACTGTAGTCTATGCTATGCATGTGATAAGTGTGTTTTGTTCGCGATGGTACCATAACCATAACCATCCCGAGGCGTTCCCATATGTGTTCAGGAAGCAGTTAAATATTGTGGAAGCTGGCTACATCGACGGGTCGCATCGGCGAAACGACCAAATAATTGAGATTATTACCTACATAACCATAGGTACTGTATGTGGTCCGAAGATGATGTTTTTTATGGTTGTAGAATAGATAAATGTTAGAGTATTATTTAATGCATGATATGGACATACAAGTAGTAGTTATTTTGTTTTTGCATGAGTAGAATTCCCGTGCAGAAACAATGCAGAACTTATTACCTATATTAGGATATCTAATTTGACCATATAAAAATAATTCCCAATATGTATTACGACCACTAGGAACTATGTTTATATATGAACCCAAAAGCTCGCGTTGTGTTCCCGACGGTACTGTAGAAATTTTGTGCTGTCAGTGGTAAAACCAAAGGCTTGTCCTATTTATCTTTTGCTTTGACGGCACAGAATCTCTCTGTTCTTACAGGGTCGGCAGCACGACTATAACACCCTTGGTGTCTGCACTCGCCCATAAGCCGCGGTAACCACTTACTATCAGGTGGGCCGTGTGCTTGTCTGCGACCTAAGTAGATTAAAAAAGCTTATTGTAAAAAAAAAATGAACGAGGTGCACCACTCACACTATTATCTATGGGGTGCTATTACCTATGGGGTGAGTTAGTAACTACAAAAATACTTAATATGAGTACATATACTTAGGTGCTACACATTTACTCATGCTACAAGAGTCGTATCTTCAAATAACTTCGTCACTGTACTTACCTTGTCGTATAGAGCAAACGAATAGTAGATACCATTAGAATGTCAGATTAAGGTGCCCACCTGTACACATACCTATTGCTAAAACATTACCCCACCTGTCAAAGTCAAGCACAATTAGAAACTATCTCTTAATCGACACACTAAGATCAATAAGAAAAGATGTTAATCAGTTATCTTGTCCGTTATGTATTAGCATTTTTTTATACCACTTAGGTGGCAGACAAACACACGGCCCACCTGATGGAAAGTGGTTACCATGACTTATAGACGTTTGCAACATCAGGGGCGTTACTCTCGTGCTGCCGACCTTGATGAAACCTTCTTGAAGAACCCCATATTGTATTCGCTTTGGAAAACCACAGCCTTACCTTAAAACTAACATAATATCAGGAATATCCCGTTTCCCCGATGTATAGGATATCGTAACTGTGACTCTGTGCCAATTTTTATCCAGTTCCGTGCAGCTATTATGACTATTCGTGACCATCCATCCATTTATGCATCCATTCATCGGTCCATCCAGTCATATATACCCATTAGGTATGATAGTAGTAAGATTAAAACTAATCATTGAAGTACATTACCAACTTAAATCATTAACTTTAATAAGCCTTAGGTATTTCTTATTTCAAAAGCCTAGTGCCGTTAATGCAAAATTATTAAAATGTATTTAATCGTATTCATTGGAGCTTAGTATGAGCTTAGTTTGTCATAAAACACGAAACTTATTCCGTAATACCATTGTATCCAAAGTTATGAAGTTAAACATGTAAACGCTGTGTCGTGCATTGCGCAAGCGACGCGGGTTAGAGGCGTGGATCATCGTGCTCGCGCGCAGCCGTGGTGGTCCGCCGGAGACGACTTCATTGCACCACATTTTAATCTATATGATGATTCACTGCCACTAAAAATGGACGTAGAAAACTATCATTAAAGATTTACTCGTGAATCTTTGACAATAAATTGATGACGGCTTAAATAAGTTGTGTCTTAAATAATTAAACGGTTTTTTTTTTATAAAAGAGGATTATGAAGCTGACTTAGAAACTTTTCTTGACGCACTTCCAGAGTAAAGACTCGTGAGTGAACATTAAAGTGATTTGAATTAAAAAAAAAAAGACTTGTGTACATTTTCTTTTATGAAATATATTGGATGATATAGTCTTCAGTAATGCTATTAGCTCACATATTAAACATTTTTAACAACATGGTTAACAACCTCCATAATACACATTAAATGAGTAATAGTTACCTACCATGTTTGGTAGGTATAACTACATATCTATTTTTTGCGTCTCAAGTTATGAATTGTCGGACCATGAAAAAATTATTAAGGATAATTGTATATCGATTACTTCAACGTTCACGATTTAAATCGCACTATAATGGAGCCAAACCAAGTTATGGTATCAAACAATAATACTTTACAAAGAAATGTGGATAATCCAAGATATGCCGTGACCAACAAATCTACGGAGTCAATTTAGGCATTCCAATTCACTATCTTATGTCATTATATTTCACCGCGGTCTAATTCAGATGTTTTTTGTCTAACAGCGTTTGCTTTAATACAAATGGACATAAGTATTTACTTGAAGTGGTAATAATTAGGGTTACGTAAGGCGTACGTGGAAGGCTGACTTCATGTAATTGGGACCACCCGTGGAGCCCCGGGCAGCCGCTGTGGGCTTTGGAGAATACAATACATTACGCGAATTTAGAGCGCACTCTGATTAGACAAATTGCGACATAAACCAAACATAACTGTTAGTTTTGAAATCGAATTGTGTAATTTTCTGTACTTACCATTCCGGTATTCGAAGAAACATATCAATTGGTCATAAGTACTAAGTTCTGAGAATACTCTATTATGAACACGAATATTCAAAATCTGTCTTGACTTTGATGTAATCATTTTTCGGAAAGCATTCCCTCTGGTACGTGTTGGGTACAAAAAATAAAATGACCACAAAACCGCGATGTCAGACAATGGGTTTGAGTTTTGAGAGATAATTGGGATTTGGGCAAAAACTTATGAGCTCAGCAATTGGAAATAAAATTATATCATATTTAGAAGAAATTATGAGAGATAAAAATGCTACTGTAAGTTTACATAGGCACGTCCAGGATGATGTCCACGAGTCCATTGTCTGCATAGCCTCGATGTGTAGAATAATCATAAAGCAGAATCAGAAAAATCTCTGTAATACGTAGGAAGGCATTTGGTCCATATAATTACAAGTAGTTTCAAGGTGAGGTAGTGGTCGTTTATAATAAGGTAATAAAGAAAAAAAAATAGGATGCAGAAACCAATCGAAATTATAAAAATTAAAGATAGATAGATAGATAGATAGATAGATAGATAGATAGATAGATAGATAGATAGATAGATAGATAGATAGATAGATAGATAGATAGATAGATAGATAGATAGATAGATAGATAGATAGATAGATAGATAGATAGATAGATAGATAGATAGATAGATAGATAGATAGATAGATAGATAGATAGATAGATAGATAGATAGATAGATAGATAGATAGATAGATAGATAGATAGATAGATAGATAGATAGATAGATAGATAGATAGATAGATAGATAGATAGATAGATAGATAGATAGATAGATAGATAGATAGATAGATAGATAGATAGATAGATAGATAGATAGATAGATAGATAGATAGATAGATAGATAGATAGATAGATAGATAGATAGATAGATAGATAGATAGATAGATAGATAGATAGATAGATAGATAGATAGATAGATAGATAGATAGATAGATAGATAGATAGATAGATAGATAGATAGATAGATAGATAGATAGATAGATAGATAGATAGATAGATAGATAGATAGATAGATAGATAGATAGATAGATAGATAGATAGATAGATAGATAGATAGATAGATAGATAGATAGATAGATAGATAGATAGATAGATAGATAGATAGATAGATAGATAGATAGATAGATAGATAGATAGATAGATAGATAGATAGATAGATAGATAGATAGATAGATAGATAGATAGATAGATAGATAGATAGATAGATAGATAGATAGATAGATAGATAGATAGATAGATAGATAGATAGATAGATAGATAGATAGATAGATAGATAGATAGATAGATAGATAGATAGATAGATAGATAGATAGATAGATAGATAGATAGATAGATAGATAGATAGATAGATAGATAGATAGATAGATAGATAGATAGATAGATAGATAGATAGATAGATAGATAGATAGATAGATAGATAGATAGATAGATAGATAGATAGATAGATAGATAGATAGATAGATAGATAGATAGATAGATAGATAGATAGATAGATAGATAGATAGATAGATAGATAGATAGATAGATAGATAGATAGATAGATAGATAGATAGATAGATAGATAGATAGATAGATAGATAGATAGATAGATAGATAGATAGATAGATAGATAGATAGATAGATAGATAGATAGATAGATAGATAGATAGATAGATAGATAGATAGATAGATAGATAGATAGATAGATAGATAGATAGATAGATAGATAGATAGATAGATAGATAGATAGATAGATAGATAGATAGATAGATAGATAGATAGATAGATAGATAGATAGATAGATAGATAGATAGATAGATAGATAGATAGATAGATAGATAGATAGATAGATAGATAGATAGATAGATAGATAGATAGATAGATAGATAGATAGATAGATAGATAGATAGATAGATAGATAGATAGATAGATAGATAGATAGATAGATAGATAGATAGATAGATAGATAGATAGATAGATAGATAGATAGATAGATAGATAGATAGATAGATAGATAGATAGATAGATAGATAGATAGATAGATAGATAGATAGATAGATAGATAGATAGATAGATAGATAGATAGATAGATAGATAGATAGATAGATAGATAGATAGATAGATAGATAGATAGATAGATAGATAGATAGATAGATAGATAGATAGATAGATAGATAGATAGATAGATAGATAGATAGATAGATAGATAGATAGATAGATAGATAGATAGATAGATAGATAGATAGATAGATAGATAGATAGATAGATAGATAGATAGATAGATAGATAGATAGATAGATAGATAGATAGATAGATAGATAGATAGATAGATAGATAGATAGATAGATAGATAGATAGATAGATAGATAGATAGATAGATAGATAGATAGATAGATAGATAGATAGATAGATAGATAGATAGATAGATAGATAGATAGATAGATAGATAGATAGATAGATAGATAGATAGATAGATAGATAGATAGATAGATAGATAGATAGATAGATAGATAGATAGATAGATAGATAGATAGATAGATAGATAGATAGATAGATAGATAGATAGATAGATAGATAGATAGATAGATAGATAGATAGATAGATAGATAGATAGATAGATAGATAGATAGATAGATAGATAGATAGATAGATAGATAGATAGATAGATAGATAGATAGATAGATAGATAGATAGATAGATAGATAGATAGATAGATAGATAGATAGATAGATAGATAGATAGATAGATAGATAGATAGATAGATAGATAGATAGATAGATAGATAGATAGATAGATAGATAGATAGATAGATAGATAGATAGATAGATAGATAGATAGATAGATAGATAGATAGATAGATAGATAGATAGATAGATAGATAGATAGATAGATAGATAGATAGATAGATAGATAGATAGATAGATAGATAGATAGATAGATAGATAGATAGATAGATAGATAGATAGATAGATAGATAGATAGATAGATAGATAGATAGATAGATAGATAGATAGATAGATAGATAGATAGATAGATAGATAGATAGATAGATAGATAGATAGATAGATAGATAGATAGATAGATAGATAGATAGATAGATAGATAGATAGATAGATAGATAGATAGATAGATAGATAGATAGATAGATAGATAGATAGATAGATAGATAGATAGATAGATAGATAGATAGATAGATAGATAGATAGATAGATAGATAGATAGATAGATAGATAGATAGATAGATAGATAGATAGATAGATAGATAGATAGATAGATAGATAGATAGATAGATAGATAGATAGATAGATAGATAGATAGATAGATAGATAGATAGATAGATAGATAGATAGATAGATAGATAGATAGATAGATAGATAGATAGATAGATAGATAGATAGATAGATAGATAGATAGATAGATAGATAGATAGATAGATAGATAGATAGATAGATAGATAGATAGATAATACTTTATTGTACAACAATAAATTTACAATAGAGACAAGTAGGTATCATGTATACAGTTTAATGTACAATGGGCGGCCTTATCGCTGGAAGCGATTTCTTCCAGGCAACCTTGGGATGGACGGTGATGAGACAACACAAACATACACCTATGCTTGTAGAGAATTCCCAGAGGATATGACCACTTGCCGTCAAAGTGCTAATCTCAAGCGTCATTCATACTCTTACATTGTTTAGGATAAGAGCTCTCGACACTCATATGAGTTAAGTGGATGTTTGATAGGCTGTACGTGATTATTTCAGAGAAGCAGCAGATTTGCAAGGCATGGGAACGGATGTTCTAAGTAGTGCCAATGTTGGTGGCGGCTGTAAAAAAGTTTCCTGTAGTATTCTGTTATTCAAGTAGTTATGATTGTATTTATGGATGGTTGTTTATTTGTACCCGGATAGGTTTCCTGTCAAATATCTTTTTGTTATCTGTTTCCATGAGCCGGCTACTATCTATCTGACCCTATCTGACCACTTTAACCAAAAGAAAAATGTCTTTGGTTAGAAGAACTTTTTAGTTTCTTTGCCAGAACTTTGACTACAGTACTTAGTTCATTTTTTTTATTTATATATTTTTTCTTAATTTATCAGAGGATGCTTGGGGGATATAACGTTTTGACCTTCGACTATCTTTAGATATATTATTCTGAGAGCTTCGGTACGCACACATAGCTACGAAATAAAGGGCAAGTCTAACACTGTGTGAAAAATCTCAAAAATACTTTTACAAAAAGCAGAAAAGCTCAAAAGAAATCTAGCGTAAAATGTTGCCAGGAACGAACTGAATTCTTGTTGACGTTGACAGTCCTACTTTGATGACTGTTTATTAGGATCAAGAGCAGCAACTACCAAGAGGGACACCTGGTGACTTAGAAGAAAGTTGACCCATAAAGTGATCACATTTTTTTTAAAGAGTAGTAACCGAAATTATTAGCTTTCCCGCTAAGCACTCTGTAAATTTCTTGTTTTATTAAATGTTATAATGGCCAGAATTCGAACTCATGGCCTCTGAATCGCAATTCTGACTCCTACCACTAAGCTACCAACGACGCTTGCATTATTTAATCATACCTAGTGTTCAAATCGATTTAGAAGGATAAACTTTTCTTCCTTTTCATTCTTTCATTATTTTTTTCCTTCATACCTATTGTATTGTTTGTTGTTACTTCAGTTATCTGTCAAACCACTTGACAATGTGCTCTAGTTGCGCAAAAAGCGTTTTTTTTGGCGCACAAAGTAAATTAACCAACCATAATAACGCATATAAAACCCATATAAACCATATCACGGGCTCAAAGGGGTCCATTTATTGTTGATCAGTCCATCCAATGGTTACCTGTAAGAGATTGCCACTAGATGATAAGGCCGCCTATTGTTTATACCCAAATGTACAACCTAATGACACATGTTTTCTCCTTGGTGTGCACAATAAAGATATACTTTACTTTACTTTTACTTTTAATTGGCTTTTTGGTTGGTTCGTATAGTACAGTCAGCATCAGGTCGATCCTGACTAGCAAAGTAGGTATTCAAAATCATATCTAATAATACGTTTTTGGTATTCCCCCCTTCCTGTTCACTGATTGTTCTGATATTTAGTACACGCCTTTAATTCGGATGATACAACAATTTAAATCAATAAACATTTTGGTATTATCACCATTAACGGGTTTTAAGATCATTTTGAGGACTTTGCCAATCAAGACTCAAGATCGGTCTGGTGCTGGCTTTACATTTGTGTGAACTTTCCAACTTTCTATCTATCTTCATGGCATGGTCAGCAGTCCTTCTAGACAAGCGACACAATCATTAGTAGAATTGAATAGAATAATCAATGTATGGGATTGACACGTATTGTAACGTTTATGACATTTTTGACAGTCGTAAACGTATGTCAATGTCTATTCCAGTAATTAATTTCCACTTGTCTAGGGGGGCTGTTCATGTTAACCAATAGATTATTCTACTAAATCTGTATATATAATATCTACTAAATATCACTCTCTATAATGCACCTACTAATATATCTCTGCACCACCTTTGGTTGACTGGTAGATAATGCCTACGGCATTAAGTCCGCCTATGTATTTGTGCATAAAGTTCAATAAATAAAAAAAAATATAAAGAATTATTATTTCTATGTATAGGTAATGAGCCAATAATGAACTTATGTAGGTAACTGACGTGTTGTCAAAATGTATGTAAGTATTTTCATCTTTATGCGCCGATATTTTGGTTTCACAATAAAAATGCAAATATTAGAAAACAGAAAATTTATTTCAATTTTGTAAAATAAATACAATTAAAATCCTTATAAAATAATTGTACAAAACGGAACAAAATACAACAATTTTTACTTACAACTAGGTTTTATCTAATTCAATAAATTAAAATACTTTGTACGAAATTTCATAACTACAAACAATGCAATCGGTTAAAATTATACTACACTAAAAATATTTACAACAGTTGTACTAGTCTAATAATCTCACTTTGGTAAACTGTGGTTAATGAGTTTCTTCACTTACTCTAAGTAATTATTATAATAACTTATCATAAAGAACACAAATATTTTAGTGTTCTTTTCAAGCGCACACGAACATAAACTCATTCTCATGTACACACACATACACACATTCATATACCTACTAATGAACACATAATTATGAATACTAACTTATAGGTATACCTCGGGACACGTATCTTGGACCTAAATCGTGAGACCACCTCGTCCACCCCAGTAGCACCCCATGCTATCCTCATAAGACTGAGTGTCTGAACGTGTACTGCGCGTATAGAGCACATTGCAGGTTCAAGATATATATCCCGAGTAATTCAACATCATGTTTAAACATGGCATTAAAATCATTCTTTCTTAGTATTAATTGACAAATATTTTATTTTTATACGTATAGCGCCAGTATCAAGTATTTATGTAGATGTAGATACAGCCACTATCGGTATTAGCTTGACACCTTAGTTTTAAAACTTTACATGAAATATAATAAATTGGAAAAAGCGAAATCAATTCTCGGGCGGGACTCGAACCCGCGATCTTTCCCTTACAGGGGGAACGCTCTGACCACTGAGCCACCGAGCTTCGCCCGAGAGTGACCCAATTTTTCCAATACATCCATCTTACGGCGATGGTTTCGCTTTTTCCAATTTATTATAATTTGTTTAGTCTAGCAAACTAATTGCTTTAAAATTACCTCAATTTACATGAAATAATAAACATAAAATGAAAAAGTTAATTTCTCTATTGATTACAAAAAGTCTAACTTTTTTTTTTCTTTTTCAAATAAAAAGCGCTTGTAAATGTTTTAGTCTTCAGTAATTTTTGAGGGCGAAACTCTGATAGAGAAGCCTAGTTTCACGTTTAACCAATAATATGATAATCCAGAGTTAAACCGCCAATTATACATATTTGTCAGAATAATCCTTTATTTTAGCTGATTACGTATCGTATCTTATTATAGCTTCGTATGAAATAATCTAGGCAAGGAATACATTTTGGTAAAATATGCATTTTGTCAAAAACTATTGTAAACTTAACCTGTCACAAACGATGCACGATTTAACTGATTTGGGCCTTAATGAAAGTTGTGAAAATAGATACCTAGTTTTATAAATCTTCCTAACTGCTGTAATTAATGCCTGATTTTCAGTTTTTTATGTCTGGCAGAAGTTCTAAGAAGTCTAAGACATTGTTAAAACTTAGCTCTTGTATCTTCAATTTTCAATGAAATCCTTCATAAGTGTCAGATATTATTAAATACAATAGTAACTCAGTACCTTTTTAATTCGACAAAGACCCGCTATCAAACCGCGAGAGCCTTTCAACAAATCATTCAGTGAGCACTGTGAGCAGACGTCTGCGGTCTTATGAATTCGATCTTACATTTGTACAAAGTCGAATTATGCCGTTTCGTGTTCCCCACATTATCATCGCGTTGCATTATGCATAAGGACATCATTCGGGCGTTGAAACATTAGTACGCGAACGTTTGCCTGTTGCATATGAAGTGTTCAAGATTCTTGTGTTAGATTAGAAGATACATCGCTGCGACGCAAATGAATTAATGCGTTACGCATTTATGACCGCGGCAGACATCCCATACCAATAAAATAGCAATAAGGCCTATGATGGATGTACAAGGACATTGGTCTATACTGAAAGAATCAAACAGTCTGTCTTGAAAGCGACAAAATTTAATCGTTTTGTGCACTAATTTTGAATTAGAAACGTTAAATGTCGCATATAACATCTTGTATTATTGTTGAATTTTACAGTTTGGAGTCCATTACAAACAGCGCACTAAGATAAATTGTTTGCTTCTTTATTCTTGCTTATTATCATTAGAGTTTCTCAAATTCTTACGAGACAATATTCATTTGAGTATCGATAGGTACTTTGAATCCAATTCCTCATTGTGATTGTTAAGGGGATAAACGGGCTGTCAGGTACAATGGCGTTCTTGTGACGGTTCCAACAGTTTTAGTTAGCCCACATTCATGTATTTTCCTTTTTAAACGCAAAACGTAAGTACTTCATTCACATTGCTCTGATTTGATCTTGTGTAGTCGAGCGAGTGGGCTCAGACCGGTTCCCACCTCTTCATTACCGAGCGACTGACATCGTACCAAGTACAGACGATTCTCAGTACACATTCACACAAATTTACAAGTTCTCTGTACGCGTTTAAATTTTAAATGAGATACGAAATGTCAAAAATTAAAAAAGCATGAGCCTTGCAACATACAATATCTCAATCCGGCACGTAAACTCGTGTAAAAACTTGTTGGTATGCAATTACATTTTTCGTGAGGTTTTAATTTACATTATGTACTTATGAGGAGAGTGGTTCATCAAGTCTCAAGAACCCTGTATCACTGTACCCTGATACTATTAACCTAGTTCACAACTCGACTATTAGCGACTGTGCTACTAATTAGTGACGATTCAAAATTTAACAAAAAAATATCTCATGAGTTACACATCTAAACACTATTTCAAACGGATGTCAAATAAAAGAAGAAAAATCAGTTCTGAACAAGAGTAGTGGCATCCTCTGCCGCATATTTGTAAAACGTTAACAAACTCCCTACATCACATACAGCAATTAGTGTCGACCACCGGATTTAGCTACGACTGTGTCATTAGATCAGCCACTTCCCTAATTCACTATTACACACCAGACACTCCTTTACCATGTTATTTTGTATCCCTTACTAACAGGACGTCACAGAGTGGGAAGGAGGAAGTTCGCTTTGACGTAAATACATACGTAGATGATGGTGCGTTACCGGAACAGCCGTTAGATCAATCGGCGAGGCGCCACATCGGGAACAACCCAGCATTTGTCACCGGACCACCGGCGCCGTGGTATTTATAGTCACGCCTGCGTTTGAGCCCGTGGGCGGCGCACACGACACATTCACTCACATATTAAGATAATACTATGAATATGAACCAATAGTAATTAGTTTAACAATAATTTTATGAAAGTACCCTCAAAAACCCCTCGAATTAAACTTAAATTAATTAATACTGTTTTTACATAATATGTACAAAGTACTTAACATACACTAATAAAAGTACTTAATTATAATAAATATTTGCCACCTGAAGTATATAAAAATACTTTACGCGAATAGTCTCATTTCTGGCAGTATCTCTAACGAGTTCGTGCATAGAGTTCGTATCACGTTATAAAACTGAAGGTGGAAATGCACATTATCAATATAAATAAAGACACTTGGGTGATTTTAGCTGCATTATCTTGAACCTCAGGCGTTTTAACACCAGTCCGGTGATGATTCTTTGTATGATTTTTCGTCTTATGAAAGCAGAACCTCGCTAAATTGTGTTGTGTTCTTGTACACCTAACGTCTTTTCTGTCACATTGACAGGCTGTTAACGCTGCTGCTTTCTCTTGTTTCCTCAATATCTGGATGGAGTTCCGACATTTGTTTGAGCACTTCGTTCCTCTGCGACTAAAGAGGGACTTGCAGTTCTCATGATAATAGTCCAGAGCAGTGGCACACTGAGCGTCGGCGATGCATATGAGTTGTGAAAGACTGCACGACGGCGTTCCGTTTGCGGTTGCGTTCAGCACTTGTGGTCTGCAGATATCGATGCGTTGCTTTGTCTCCATGCAGAATTCGTCTTCGCATTCACACTGCAACAAAAATGGATACATCAGTAACCTGTTTTAATTTATGTACTATTTATGTGTAGGTATATTATTTTATCTAAAACCATATTTGACCAGTATTCCAGAACGAAACTCAGTCCTGAAATTCGGTTTTCTTTGACAGTTTTGCTAGGATGTTAGTAACAATCTGTCCTCAGTTTTAGCTATAAACCGAGGTTCAGAACTGAGTATCGTTCTAGAATACCGCCCTTATACTATGATTTTACAACTTTGCACAAATAAATAATAGTTGAAAGTCTAAATTAGACTTGCTGAAATACTATTTATTTTCAGGTCAAATTCTTCCTGGCTATTAACCAGGTTGGCTAATGACCTTTTTTCGTGTTAAATACCTCTTTGTTACTAAACACTAACGGAATCAAACCAACTAAAACTATGCGAAGTCCCGTCATGGGAACGTAATGGGGTGCCCCCCTGTATTTCCTAGAAAGTAAGCCCCCAGGTATGGTCCAGTGCCCTATAACTTTCCTATGTGAAGCGAATGTTTCAATGACTAATATTATGGTTGTTCAGCAAAAATCAAAATTTGGAAATATATTCCCGTACCACAAAAATGGACCACAATCACATAAACCACAAAACCACAAACATAAAGCACTCAATTTTCTAATATTTATTCTCTTCATGGCTACGGACAAAGCTGTAGAACTTAAAATCTTATCGCCGTGGGAACTAAAGGTTTCCACACAAACATAAGCTAAAAAGACACATATGTAAATTGACTTCAAGCACTTATGAATGTTTACTAGTACGGTACTGTCGTGATAAGTTAAGAAATATAAACGGAATTAAATTTTCTAGAACTAGTGAACTACCTGACGTATACAGACTATACGGTCTGCAGATCAACTGCATTCAAGATAAAAACCCGTTATGTATGTATACACAAGAATCTAATAATAATTCAATGTAATAAAGTTTTAAGGAAACTCATAAATTCTCGCGGTCCATAGCGCATAATAATAACGTTCTACGTTCGTAAAAATAAAGTAAAATAGTTTTACGACACTAAACATTCCCGAACCTATTCTCTATAACAACACGGCTATGATTTGTGAAATTCGTTGGTTTATAGATGAACATTAATTCAGATCACATATACGACATCGCATTAGTTAGACTTACGGAGGTGACTTATTGCTCGTCGGCTTATCAAAGCGTTTGTCAACGTTATACCTACATTATCACTGTAATTTACGGCGTAAAACAGTATAAACAATGTAAAATATGGTTAAATGTGAATTTAATGTAAGAGCAGTTCGTGCTATTTAGTAGGCAACAATTCTCTGCTGCTGGAGCATGGTAACCAATCCGATGGCTGTTTTAAACGCTGATAGGTACTACTCTGATTAACCCTCATATTTTTAACATATACCTACGGCATAATGAAATGCTGAAAAACGTAAAGGATAGAACCGTTGAAGGCAGGTATGGAAATGAATGTTCTTCCTCACGAACGCAGTACTGGTACAGTTCATCATCTATACCTACCTAAATAAAAATAACGATTACACCAAGGTTCGTATTCCAGAACAAGCAATGCTAATCGTGTCTCACAAAGACATTAGAACTGTCAGTCTAGGTGACAATCTGTCCTCAGATCTAATTATAAATTGGGGTTTAGGTCTGGGTATAGTTCTGGAATACGGGCCTAAGATTGTGAATGAATAAGTGATAATTCAGCTTAATAGTCCTTATTATTGATTCTACACCAGATTGATGGTAAAAAAATTCTATTTAGTCTCAGAAGCATTAGATATCAACGAAAACAATTTTTATGTTGACTTAGAACGGAACTTACGTATTACCATGTTGTAATGTAATTTATGTGAGTGTATGAAAATAACTAAACATCTAATTGATAGCAATTCTAACTAATTGATAGCCTCTTCTCGATTTATTACCACTAACAACAATCTTTACATTTACAAATTAGGTATATGAACAAGTAGAGTGCTACACTCACACAAGTTTATAAGTTAATCGCTAATAAACAAATTGAATTTCGTTAGGCACGTTCAAATCCCTTCTAATCCCCTTTTTAAAAGGCACAGTTTCGTATTTCAATTTTTGCTCAAAATAAACGACTCATCTTCGGGCAAATTAACGTGACAAGTAAGCTGTCTCTCTCAAATTTAAAGTCAATTTACCGGAAATCTAGCGCGGATTAATGAAGCCGCCACCGCCGCCGTCTTACGCTTAGTTTTTTTGTGAGAGGGGCAACACCTGCGCAAGAGTCGACGCTGCGGTAGGTCCCGATCAAGACGTCAAATCTCAAGGCTGAATGCGGCCGCTCCTTTGGTGTACCTTTCGATACAGATTGCCCAACGTAGTACTAGACAGCGGTATAATTGAGGGCAGAACTGGTTTGGTAAATTACTGCTTATCAGTGAATACTTAGCAAGCGCAATTTGTACTACTGGTAGTACTTACTAGAGAACCTATAATGTATCATTTGTACTGCCAGTTAAACTACTCAGTACTACTACTGATCCAAAGAAAACAATTCAGCTGTTGTTGTATACCTATTAAGGCGCACAACATGCAAAAATTAATTTTAATTTCATGCAAACGAATTTCACATTAATATAAAAAGTTCATGTAAGCTGTGTCTTTCTGTTCAATGTAAGCACCTGCGTATATTCTGCTCTGTCGGGGAGGTCTGACTTTGTAACTGGCAAATATTTTTATTGCCTATAAGTAATGACATTGCAGCAAAGTATTTTTACTGTTATATTGCTATCCGTTATACGATCATTACAATTGAAGACAGTGTTAATGAAAGTATGTCTCTCGCAAATTGTAAGTAGGTAGGTATAATATTTGTGTCGTTGAATTAAACTAAGTTATTAATACAATATTCATTACATAAGTACTGCTTAGAGTACATAGTTCTATTTGTAGCGTCGTGGAAACTAAAATATATTTAAAAGAAAACAGAAATGTACTACGTAGCTTGCGGTTAACCTGAATTTCGGTCGCCGCATTCGATTTCAAAGAAACTCTTTTTTGCAAACAACTCATTTTACATCACCGAATCAATTAAACAACTTTTCTATGAAACCGAATGCAGCAGAAAAAATACAAAACCGCTTTTACGCAACTTACAACTTGAAAACTACGTTCAGCCTTAAGGGGCTGGCTCCAACTAGTTTATAAATCTATTGATGCCTATTTCTACCAATATGATTCTTCCCTTTTTTATTAGAAGTTGAATCCGGTCAGGTGTATCTAAGTGCATTTACTTATCAGTATTGTGTTAATTGAAAAATCAAAATTGTGCATAAACAGTAACCAATCTCTCCGCCTACACAACATTGCTTTACATATTTTAGTATCACTGTACGCGTTAGTTTTGTGATGGTACTTTTGAGGAAATATTTTCAGGAACTGTTTAGAGGGGAAAGAAGAACATAAAGATATCGTTAATGTTCTGATATTTTTTAGGAGTTTTTATATAACTTCTTAAACCTAAAGGTTTTTATTTAAAGATAGACTTATTTACAGACATGATTTACAGAAGATACAGAATACTGCGTTCCAAAAGGAGGAAGATCATCTCTTTCAAAAGAAATGCACGGTCAGGGAGCACAAGGCACACACAGTCTAGGAAATAAGTATACATCTTTACATTTAAGGGAACTATGGCAGGCAGGAACGTGATTTCTACAAGGAAATTAGAAACAGATCACATTATTCGAGAATTTCTTGCTTCGCCAGTGGATGATTCAACAAATTAACCATCAGAATAACATTGTCATTTCTTGCATATTTTTGTGAATGTTTTTTTTTAATATCCCCCGTATCTTAGCCCCAAAATACGAAAACTTGCCTGACCGGCTTGCATGACCTGACGTGTTAAGCAGTCTACGTGAGAGTTAAACTCTCACGTAGACTGCTTAACACGTCATTTCTTGATTAAAATCATGAAATGCCCCATGACTTGTTTATTGTATAAACCAGCGATCAATGTCGAAGAACATCAATCATCAACCTCAATGAAACATGAGTAATTAGAAAATGCCAGTTTTGTTTTCACGTGTACGAAAACGAGTGTTGACAAAACATTTTGCTATTTCTGCGATACAATGTTTGTTTGGAGTCTGTATTACAGTGATTGCTCCATATTTCTGCCAAGCCTGAAAGGGATCGCCTTTTTGCGATAAACCTTTAAGTTTACGAGTTTGTTTTGTACGACGAATTTTGAATTTGTTTTGCCCATTATTTGTATAGGAGCTAGAGCTAGCTGACGTTTATAAAAAGAAAGGAAAATCAATAAGCTCGAGCCTTCATTCTTTAATTCGGTTAAATTTTAATTTAATACTAGTTGACCCCGCGAACTTCGTACCGCCTAACAGTCAACTCTTTTTTTTTTTTCTCTCCGTACGAACCATCCTCGAGGAATATTCTAAAAAAAGAATTATTGAAATTGGTTCAGCTGTTCTCGAGATTTGCCTCGACCCTCGTGCAGCCGGCCGTTGTCGTGTCGGACAAATCTGCCCACCACGTCTAAATTAGATTTTATTGCGGGGCGTCTGCTACACACCTATACACCAACCAGCTAAGCATGAGCCCCCAACCCTTCGATATTTAAATAACAGAAGACCTCGACTTACTGGTTGAAGTTCAATTGAGTGAGGCGTAAGCTGTAAACAGCTGGTAATTGTGACAAGTTGGAAGTTAGTCTGAATACTCAATCTAAGAGTATTGCAGTTTATTAATAGTGATGATTGTAAGACCATTCTATATTTAGTAGATTTATCGTGAATGATGGCACTTATGGGTGAATTTCCCGGGACCAAAAATTGCGTGGCATCGATGAAATCGGTACTAAAAATCATAGTTATAATACCCTAATATTTTTTTCTGGTTAGGTGAAATAGTGATCTATGTGTAGCACTAAATATTTTATTAAATAGGATTACAGATTCTCCAAAAAAAAATTTTAAACCTCAAAATTTCTCATTGCCGTGTTTGTCCACACGTCACCTATTGTGTCGTGATACCTCATTGATAAAAATCTATTGGTTTTTTTAATTAAAACCTAGTTTTATTTGATACGTGTATAGTTAAAGTATTGTTACGAAATACATGTATTCAAATATTTAAACAATACAACGAATGGTTAATAAAAGTTCATTTGTCCTAGACTTACCTTTAATCACCGTGTTCTAAACATATTTTAGAATATTGTTTTATCTAAGGGCTTGTGTCCTCCCTCATATGCGCTAAACGTTGCATATTGGTGCCGCCTAAGTGCTTGACGTGGTAGGACGTACACAAGTGCCTGCGTTTTGGCACCATAAATAAAAGTATATCATTTTTTTGTTACTGGACATTTTTTCTTTCATCACCGTTGATAGGTATAACTTTATATTCCAATAAGTTTATCCTCTTGATTAAACATTCAATAGAACGCAATTTCTCTTGTTTATTTTCGTGAAGTATTTATTACTTCGAATAATTAATAGATTTTTTGTTATTTTATATTTTTGGCTCGTTTTTCATAACCGTGCTTTCATTGCCATAGTTTCCGTGGCCAAAATTTGCTATGGTAATGAGAAAAAAAATGCGGCAATGAAAAAAAAATCATTGCCATGCCTTGTAAAACAATTTAGTCTCATTGCCGTGACCAAATGTTTCATTTCCGTAACTTATGTTTTCATCGCCATAGCATATTATTAACAAAAGTATATCATATTTGTTAATTTCTTTTTATATGATCGGACAGCTTTGATTCTATTATCTTTGTTTCATTGTACTCCTTTTGTAGATTTTTAACCTATGAAAGGGGGTTGGGTAAGATTGGCGTCGTTTTGGAATTGAGCGGCCATGAATGAAACTGGTATAATATGAAAGTACAGTATATAGTGAGCAAAAGTTACTATGAAATGAACAAACTTCTCTAAACCATATCGGGACTTAGATATAATTTAGCTATACAGGGTGGTATTTTTTCAACTTTGCTTTGATGGAAAGTACTCTACATACTGGAGATAGCGAATCCCACTCAAACGAAACATAACCTTATTTTTATAAAGGAACAAAACTGCATACAAATTTTTACCTAAAAACCCGGTAGTCGAACCGACTAAAATCTTCCTAAACCTTCTCTTTCATGGATTTCCCTTTATTTAATTTACCAGGTTTGTTAGAGAGATTTGAGTCTTATGATTAATCCTATAGATTAAGGCATTAAAAATACAGGATGTTATTTATTGGATTGTTATTTTATTTTTAGTCGGTTCAATTACAGGATGTGGCAAGCGATTTTACAGCATTCGTTAAACGCAGTTTATTTTTCTTTTTAAAAACAAGGAAATGTTTCCTTTGAATGAAATTAGCTATCTCGAGTATTTAGAGTACTTTCCCTCCACACCTCCAACGCAAACGCGTATCCTCTATCCAATATTATGCTCGGTTCCCATTATTCTAATAGCATTCCAGTCCGGTGAGCGAATCTGGTGTTGGTTGGTTTCCATTTCAGTTACTCATTGATCCAGTTCAATTTTCAAGTCTGGATTGCCTCGCTTGCTCATTCCAGCGCCCATATTGAATTTTTGATAGTGAACACGCATTCTTGTTTTTTTGGAAAATATTAATTTAAACAATAGAGTTGACTAAAGATCAAACGTATTAATTTGTATCATCAGAGCGCTATTCGTGCAACATACCGATCGGTTGGTTCATCGAAATCGTAACAAATCATTATTATTATTATTTTATATAGGACACGTCAATTTGACTTCGCCTCGCCTGATGGTAAGCTGAAGGCAAAGTCTCTGAAAAGAGGGTCACCATTACAGACTCGTATCATGTTACATTGGTGGCATTCAGCTTGATGGCCTCATCAGATGCTTTTTCACGCCCCGCTTAAAGGACCCGGGACTGTAGGAGGAGGGAAACACGTGAACTGGTAAGGAATTCCAAGACTTAATGGTGCGGCAGAAGGAGTCACCGAACCGCTTGGTTCTTGATGGAATATTCTGCACCGTATGCGGGTGGCATCTAAGCCGTGCACGTGTTGTCCTATATAGGAAAGGAGAGGGTTGGATTAATTAGAAGAGCTCATCAGAACATTCACCATGGTAGAGACGGTAAAATACCACCAAAGATGCCACATCTCTACGCAATTGCAAAGGCTCGAGGGTTTTGGTGATCTCAGGATTCCCAATAATGTGGACTGCACGTCGCTGCAACCTGTCGAGAGCATCTAGTAAGTACTTTGCGGAGCCATCCCAGAGATGAGAGCAGTATTCCACGCAAGAGCGAATTTGTGTCTTGTAGAGAAGGCACCGCTGCTCCGGCGTGAAAAAACGTCTCACTCTGTTCAGGACTCCGAGTTTACGCGAGGCTGTTTTGATGATGCTCTCAATGTAGTTTTTGTTGTTCAGTTCGCAGTGGACATCCATACCTAAGATATTGTCCTGTCTAATCGTCAATCATAAGGATCAAATCTCTCTAACAAACTTGGTAAATTAAATAAAAGGAAACCCATAAAAGAGAACGTTTCGGAAGATTTTAGGCGGTTCGACCATCGGGTGTGGCATTTTCAGAAACCTTTGAATGCAGTTTTGTTTCCCTTTAAAAATAAAGTAATGTTTCCTTTATGTAAAATTCGCTATCTCTAGTATGAGGGTACTTTCCCTCCGGGTAAAGTAGAAATGTTCCAGCCTGTATATCGCAGCTCCGATATTACTTACAATGAAAATAATGACACTCATACGCGTGTTTAACACAGTACCGCTGAAAAAATAAATGACGCCACTGTCCATACACAATTGCCTAATCCCCTTTGTATTTATTGTATGTAAGTATAATTACTCATGTAAGTAGGTATATAAAATATTATGTAGTATATATATTTTCATTTCCGTGGTTGATTTTTTCATTCCCTTGGCACATTTCTTTCATGGCCGTGGACGCTTGTTTCATAACCGTGCACGCATGTGTCATCGCCGTGGCACGTAATTTTTGATCTTGTGTATCTCGTTAGTTTTTTTAGTTATCTGCTAGATATTAAGCAAGAATATATGTAGTATCAAAACCTTTAATAAACGCGATTTGTTTTAACTATAAAACTTAAGGTAAAAAAAATCCACGGAATGAAGATTTTAATGGACCTGTTGAAATTCACCCTTATACCGACTTGTTAACAATCTTGTTGTTTTAGTTCGTATCTCATTTTGAATATGTAATAACTGTAATTACTTACTGTAAGTGAAAAAAAATCGAATATCTGAACAGATTTTGTAATATTATTTAGGCTATAAGATAATATTTTATCACTGAAATCACTATATTACAAATTATATTTATATATTTGGTTTAGCAAATTCTTATTACCAGTCTGTCAAATTCAGTGTAGATTAAAGTATAATGTTGTCACTATAGAATGTAGTGATTTAATCGTTTACATTCTGCACTTTATTGCTGGAACGTGTCCAAATAGTAAAGCTTCAATACGCTCGGTATTATAGCGAAATCTTTAAAGAAATAGCTATGTGACTGAAAACACAAAATCTGAATAAAGCGTCGGTAGCTTAGTGGTTATGGAGTCGGCCTTACGTGACGTGAACCCACTCCTAGCACAAGCAATTTAGCTTAGTTGGAGGGGTTAACGGGAATATTAGTAATTTCGGTTGCTAATATTAAAAAAAAAAAAAAAATTTGGTACAAAGCGGATCCCATGATTTGGATGCCACTTTATTGGAATCGTATTCGTACCTATTAGGATAATATTTGGTCATACGGTGATATTTACAAGAAATTGGAATCTGCTTAGTAAATGAGATGATCCTGCTCATATGAGTGACCATTATACGAATATATTGAGATCTACTGGGAATTCATAAAGTTACTCGTTTTCAGCGGTATCGCTCAATGCGGCCTTTTTAGACGCGCAGGAATAATGCTGGGATAGCTATTAACTTTTACCCGTTCCTGTGATCTTTACAGTATAACATTACTTACGATAATAATGAAGTTACAAAATGGTTATGGTTATGGTCAGATGGCAGTTGCTTCACGGAGAATATCGAGGTCTAGCCAAATCCGCAGTTAAGACTGGTAACCTCAGACTCCGAGGTGAAAGCTTCGGATGCGACTGGGAATTAAAGCTAGGATGAAGAAGATAATGATGAAGTTAAGAAGAAACTACTCACATTCATAAGCTCCTTCCCCTCTTCAGTAGAAATCAATGCTATCAATGCATTGCCGCACTCTCTGCTGCAGGTCTTCACAGGCTCAGTGAGCACAGCTTCGCACATCATCATGTAGTTGCCGAGCGCGGCACCGCAGCCCGTGCGGTACGCGCAGCGCGTGCGTGCCTTTGCGCAAGATGTTGAGCCCGCGGCCGCTGCGCACGCGGCTAGCAATGCCGCCAACAGCCACATCATCTGCAAAAGGCAATAAGAGAATAGGTTAAAAAAAGCTAGAGAAAAAAAATCCTGTAAAAATGAATAATCAAAATTTGTTTTGGTTGATTTATATCAGACGAGCGAATGCTCAATCTATACCTTCGTCGTCGTCAAATTATATTAGTGTAAGAGTGATAAAACATTCGTTCGTTGTTCTTTCTTATGTACACGCTGGAAACAAGGTGCTAGCTCTAGCTCTATATTCGTTTGGAATTAGACTAGAGTCTAAATCCACCTTTATACAAAGATGTTTCTGAAGGCAACAGTTAATTCTAGAGCATTTATAAATATTCTTCAGCTGTACGTTTATTGTTAGTTACCTTCATCTCCTCCCGTTAGTATAACGGGTTTTAGAACAAAAAGGTTCATTAAAACCGTTTCTTTTTTTTTTTCAATAAACGTTTTATTATAGTGTACATTATTCTAAACTGGCACACAACAATACTATTGAGAAATATTGAAACTCTTCTTCCAAAATTATTGCCGGCAACTGACCATTTACCGTGTTTAGAAATATAATAATCAGTATTTGTAGTTGTCTTAATTATAGAATTGACTTGCATTGCAATACAACATTGTTTCTAACAAGGATATTTTCTTCATCATTTTACAACTTCATTTATGTTCATCCGACTTTACAGCGTACGCCTGTAAAACGTTTGGACAATTAAGCCGTAGGACGTAGCTTGCGCGGGCGCAGGTCACCTCCGGCAATGTTCGGCCACGTTCGGTCCGTTCTCGGAAGAGTACGACGTCCGTAAACAAATAGAGCCGCGTCACGTCCACTCGTCACTCGCTACTAACTTACACATTTACCGTAACGTTAAGACAGGGTTGCCAACAAATATATAAACCTACTAATATTGTAAATGTAAAAGTTTATAAGCATGCAGGGTTTCTGGGGATGAAATTTAGCACAGTGATAGATTAGTCTGGCGAAGTCGCGAATTACCGCTGGTTTCTAATATTTATATAAATATAAAATAATTTTCCTAAGTCTTTTAGTCATACTTTGACATTGTATTCTTAAATATTACTTTGGTATTTACAGTGGATACAGCTTTGATTTGGTATCATAAGTATCATAACCAAAGTCTGTAGAGTGTAGAGTCTCTACACTACATGGTTAGCAGAATGGTTAAAATGGTAATGCGAGAAACTGCCACAGATTTTAGCGTAGGCTTAGTTAGTTATTTTATTAATAAGTTAGTTATTATTTATTTAGTATATAGAAATTATATACCTACTCCTAATTTATGTTTAATTGGCATTCCAAGTCAATGTATCAATGTTCAAATATTTCAAAAAATTCAGCCATTATCACAACAATACACAATTTTTTTTTTCTAAAACAGAAAAGTACATCTTTCTGTTTTATCTAAGTCAAAATAACAACAAAAAATGCATTTCTTTTTATAACAAAACAAAAAATGGGCAAAGTGATATCCCTTACCCTATTCCTAGATAGAGACAGCAGCAAAAAGGTCGTCGTCCGCTCAAGAGTCCCCGATGCAAAAAGAAAACAAACTGACAACTTAAGATGTCCACCACTCACTACGCGGGAGCCGAGTTTTACATTACAATAACAATTGGTACCTGCGCAGTCGCAACATAATCCTTATTTACATACAAATAAGGAACACGCACGTCACAGTAGCGACCGCAGATAAGCGTAGCTCTACGTGAGCTGTTTGCTTTGGTAATTGAATTACATATTAGAATTACGCATCAAGTTCAATATTTGAGTTTTACTTAGCGCGTCGATTTGAAAGACATGTTTTAGATGGGACTCTTGAAGGTACTATAGAAGACGTTTCATTTATTTGTATGGTCAGGCCTGTATTCAGTATATCCAAAGAAAAAGGCATAAATTTACTACATCTCGTCTCCCCAGAAACATTTTTGGTCCTTCGAGCCTAACATCAATTCAGATCAGGCGGAAAAATGCTCGAGCAAATATCAATCTTATCATGTTAAAAATAGCCTACTAAGTTTAAATCTTATACACTTATATATCTTTTCGAGTTTGATCTGACTGTTAGTTACCCTGTACGACACCCACGAGAAGAAATAAGTTGGCCCTAGTATTTTACTTCACCGAGAGCCATAATTGCATCATAACTTATGGCACTCAACAGAATGACTTGACAGAAGAACGGTTGGCATATCTAAGCGATGTCTTTATAGTGCACGACTCGTACATAGCTAAAAACCACATTCCCGGCACGATTTTAATGGAGCGATAAACGCATCGCTGACATCAAGAATTTATTAGACTAACAACTAACCATACATAACATACATAACATAAACTCACGCCTATATCCCCGAAGGGGTAGGCAGAGGTGCTAGCACCCACATTTCGCCGTTTATGTTTAGGTCCCAATGTGATAGGTGGCGAGCCTATTGCCATTAACCGGGCACTTAACTAACCATATTTAATTAAATTAACCTCAAAGATTAAAAAAATACATTTATACTTAACCATAATTTATACAGATTTAAAATAAGTAACTTGAAATACGGTAAGCAAGTGAAAACAATAACGTTGTTCGCAAAATTCGACACTTTATTGTGATTGTACACTTTAGTGATCGTGCACGTTAGTGATCGTGCACTTTAATGTTTGTATACTTTAGTGAGATCACATAATATATGATTATAAATGTTCATGGCCATAAACTAGAAACGGAGACGATACGATTCTAGTGAATAGATTATTTACACAACTGTGAGGACAAGAACTAATGGACTGGCCACGTTTTAGATAAAATCAAACGTCAATATTACCACAAATATCTTTTCATTTGTGAGTCGTGAGGCACGGCCAACCTTCTAAACTCAACAGAATTATCTGTTTGGCACTTGGCACCATACTTGGAGCCGACAGCCGACGTATACAATCGAAATCCAGGAAAGGCATCGTCTCTGTGACATTTCTACAGCCATAATCCAAACGACGCGAGCGGTTAGCAGACAGGTGTGAAAAGCGTTTAATAATTGCTCGCACACAGTCAACAAACTCAACGCCCAGCTCATGGAATGTATGTACACTTGGAAATACACCGCCCAATTATGTAACTGTAACGGCTTAGTTTGCTCCAACTATTGTTATAGACACTCAAGTAAAACCATGAGAAATATCTGTTTTCTACATGACTAAAATGAAAACATAGTGGAAAAGTTATATAAAAAATTTTTTTTTTTGGATGGAGGCGTAGGAAGATGACTCTAATATCTTTTGTTGTGGCTGTCACAGCCTAGCAATTCAAGAAGAAACCAAATTAATTTCACTTTTCTACATTCAACACACAATTAATTAAATATGGGACAAAAACTTTTCTGCCTTGAATTATTTCTTCCATGCCTAGGTGTATTTCACTGGAATATTCACATAATAATCAATCACAGGTTATTTATTAGTTATCAGTGTGATGTACAATGTAATAAACTACTAAATCAGCACGACAGTTAATTAGTAACTAAAGCTTGTTACGCTCATTTACATAGAGTACAGTAAAACATTTACAAGTACTTAGGTACTACACGAGTATATGTATGTATATTAAAGACATTTTAGCATAAATGTTGCGGTGTGCGCGCGCGCAGCTCTAACCAGAGTGCAAACAAGACGTGTTCCCGTGTAGCTCATTATTGCATGTCGTTAGGCGCCAACCACGGGGACAAACAGCTACTGAGTAACATGTTCTAAACTAAACCTTTTGGAATTCCAGTTTGCTTATGGTACTTCCTAGAAAAGTTATTTTGCTTGCCATTTATAAGGAAACCTACCTATTCAGACCAAACTAAAGCTATTCAGACCTGTATATTACCTAATTCGTTTTTAATTACAATGTGTCAATTAAGTTATTAGTTTTAACAATGAAACTAAGCCGACTTATCAAGATCTCTTTGATCATGAAAATGTGGAAAATACTAATCTGTCAGAAGTCAAGTCCAATTTCTATGAAAATACCATGAATGATTTTGAAAGCGGATTAGGGTTAGTACCTATTGAATCAAAGCACAAAAAAAAATATTCGGTTTGATATATTTTGTACGACATGTTCAGCAACTGCAGCAGCATCAACAACTTTACAAAACCAACGGCGAGAATTATCAGAACGAGAATTATTTTTGTAAGAAAATGGAGTATTTAATGTAAAAATGCCCGACACAAAGTTTAGATAAATGCGTTATTTTCCAAAAACTTTGCAAGCAGATTCATTGTAAATCCTACACCTATTATGGTGTAAGGTTATAAGCATATACAACTTATATAATATTTTATATATATATAAAATATTATATAAGTTGTTTCTAGCCAGGCCACTGACACTACATTTGAAACTCGACCTCTCACCCGCGACGAATAAATTTCTATATTTTACAATCGAGTGCCTTATTATTTATTCTAATTTAAGATAGATCGTATTGCTTCAAATTTATGGTCGGAATTATCAGAATCTCTGTGTTGAGTTCTAAACTATCTTCTGTGCAAGTTTCTATTGTGTTTTGTTCTAAGAAAGGAAAAACCCATATAACAAGGCAAGCCTTAATAAAAATTATATCCAGAAAATATATCTATGTAAGTGTCGATGGTGAGAATAGAACACACAACAATCGGTACAGTGACAGTTGGCATGATGACCAATTAAACCACTACAAGTCGTTTTATGTTAATGTCGCCTATGCTATTAATCAGTTATTTAGTATAACTGTTTTACAATTTAATATACTGACATAAAGGTCGGTATACACTATATACCTCGACGTATAATCCATCGATATCGATAAGATAAATTTAACCGCAGACTACGAGTTCCCTAAGATTCAATTCAACAGGTTACTGCTGAAGTTATGAGTAGGTTGTTATGATAAATCACCATGTATTTATTACAACTACCTGTATTCGAAGCAACGATGAAGAGTACTTGCTTCCTAAACCGATGTAGTACTATGATTTACGATAGCTGTTAATCGTATGGTCTGCGTCGAGGATCGTCTTACAGTGTTTCTGTTCGAATATAAACGATCGAATTAAACCACTTTCTAAATTCGAAAACACCTACAGTCCTACATGTAGGTATGTCTATTATAGCCAAGTACACAAATTATTACAGACAACATTATCAAAATGTAACTTCGAACACGAAAACTGGAGAAACGTGTGAAATGAATCTTCATTTTTAGGATAACTATTTAGCGAAATGGTTTCTCACCAGCGATCGCATAGCTGGTTGTTTCTCATTTAGTACTCTAAATGTCTAAAATTTTCTTTACTTGACTTCAGGAAAACATTAAGATAAGTATAACATATTTCTATAATTATATTATGAATGGTATTTTTGTACAAAATTTAATGAGGCTCTCCAGGAATGTCCTACTCATAATATGTATAGTTACTTCTTTTCTGAGATTTTCTGTATGTAGGAATCTAGAAGTCGAGCTCCCGAAAGCAGGCCATTGCATACAGGAGGTCAACGACAAAAATAAGTGATGAAAAGTTTCAGAGAAACCTGCATGAAAAATTCTCATTATATTGTGATAAAAGTTTAAAATTATTTCAGTAGAGCTCTATTATTTAAACAGCATTTTCTCGAAGAAATATAAACTACTTTGCTTTAATAACTACTTTTTAAAATCTGAAAATGATCATCTACCTTTGACGGACCGATATAATCCTCTCATTTCGTTGTGGAAGGTGAGCAACGAAGGTACAAGTGACATGAGGCACATTAAGAACACATGCAATCATGCGGGCCGTGTATTCGTTTCCAAGTTTAATACTATAAAAATGTGTACAAATGTCGTAACGCCTGAGAGTAGGCACCTAATCTAGGTTATCGTTGTTCTTGAGTACCTACTAGGATAACAATGAATGTAGTTTGGTGTAATTCACGTTAAACACTCTTTTTACTGTACATTTGGATTATTTCCAAGTATAACGAGGTCAACCCCGAGTCTACGGCACATTTTCTTAATAATTAACTTTTCATCTGAATAAATAGGCTTCTGCAATAACTCCGTATGTGCAATTAGGAATGGATAATTAGATAAACCAGGGGGCTACCATGAAACATTCAAAACTTCGGACCCTCACGAATGACGTAGCATTTAACCATGAATTCACTTCGGTTTTCTTACGGCTGGGTTTCATGAAGTTGTTAGAAACAATAAAAGAGCAGACTTTATTTCTAAAACTTAGAAATTTAACAGAAATTCTAACTATTTAGTTAGCTAGATCTGTGATATTTACATAAACCGAAGAATGAGAACACGTTTGTCTTCGTTGTGAATAATTGATATAAACATGTAAGCACATAAGCATTGTGCGTAATAGGTTCCTACCTGACATATAGGTACAACTTTTGTGGAAGAAAAAGAAAAAATGTGAAGAAATGCACTTTAAGAATTACTTGAACACTCGAGTAGATAGAGAAAATTATAGTTTGTACCTAGTATTGGATCGTGTTACAATAGATTTATATTGTGACCATACTGACCATTGGCACTTAGCGCCTCTCAAACATAGTCTTCATTGCAACTCATAACTACTCATAAGTATCTGAGTACATCTAAGATGTCGTAAAACAAACAACTCGTAAAATAAATTATACCTATTAACGTAGCTTTGGAGAAATACAATAATGTCTTAGAAAAGTAAACGTTCTCTTCCATTTAACGATAAAGTAAGAGTATATCTGCCATCACCAATACCTTGTGCCTTATAAGTTAGATAAGAGAAAGCAACGAAGTATATTTTCTTGAAAATGTCTGAGACAAATAAAGGTTCCTATTCTTTCATATTGCCCAAGTATATTTCTTATTTTGAAAGCCGAACACTTATCTTTGCAAGTACCTATCAAACTCTTAACTTTTTTGGGAAATCCGTTTAATAATAATTCGACGGTAAGATCAACAATAAACAATTGTAAGTAATGCTAGAGTAGGTTACACACCAACACGAATGAACACAAATGAATGGAATTCGTTGATTTGAACGCAAATAGCCAAGCGTGCGTTAACACTGGTAGATTATTAGTCAAAGATCATAATATAAATATAAGAAAAAAAAACTCGTCAAACCGACAAAGAATCAACTCATACCAAACACCTAGGCTTGTGATAGGAGTGTCTAAATACATAGTCTGTACTCTCAAAACTATACTTATTTCGCAATATCAGCCCTTTTCTCTGTACCTTTTAAGGCACATAAAGCGTCAGAAACATGCGTCAATTTGTACCCGTTTATATTTGGTATTGTCCAATGAACATTCAGAATGTGGTCAAAAACATAATCTTAGTCTGTGTGTGGTGAAATTTAGTTCAAAATAAACTTATTTCTACAATGAAACTGCATCGCATTGTGGTGAAACAACGCAGACGGACATAATTACTAGCCCTTTAGTTTCAATAGTCATAAACCTAAGCGCAGACGCAGCTCATTCAACAATCCAATTACCAGCTTTTAGTACCGCTCATAAACTAAAATCACATGAAACATTACAACTTGCGCAATATAATTTAGACTAATTACAAGAAAACAAGTGATTTAGATAAGTTTTATCGCTCGTTTCCGATGTCTGGGTTCGGTTATCTCAACGGCCAATATTTCAAGACCTCTGACCTGACCCATGTGAATTATCTTTAGAATTTACACTGGACCATCTGAAGCTTTCATAAAATTTTGTAAATTTTGCAATAGGTGTTCATGATCGTAATTAATCGTGAATTCGTGAGCAGCCGACTCTACCGTCTCTAGACTAAATATTTGACATCAGAACTCAAATCTTGATAGTTAATTATTTATCATTTTACCACTATGCCTAACTGAATTTAAGACCAGAATAAAGTAATCCGAAAGAAAACCTTTACTTACCGACTATATAATAAGTGTAATAACCGCACTCTACAGTGTCAGTTTCTTGTCAATATTCGGTCGACGTACCTTTAAAGAATTAGTAAGCATATTTAACTCATTAATAGGGATCCTAATGCAATAACAATGAACTATAGTCTAGGATAAGATAGGCAGTACCTAACTTCAGTAAGTGACATCCATAAAAACTAAAAAGGCCGTAAGTCAATAATTTTATTACGTAAGCCATAATCTAAAATTCTTTGCCAGGATTCTCAAGAAAGACATCAGATTTATTTTCTTTTCTTTCACTAGATCTACACTGTTGTTTTTATCTATCACAATTGCCAAACCGTCCGTCAAGGTCATTTTAAAATTTGTAACAATTTTAATTAGGTTATCACACCAATTGTTTGCTTCCGACGCGACGTTAGAACCGCCGTGAGTCCTTGTAAGATAACATTTATCTGTAACTAACTATACTCAATGTAAGTACTTTTGTTATCACTGTATTTACAGGTTGATTGCTACAGATATGATTTTAGAAAGGTTTGATAGCCCATTCGTATATTTGTATCAAACTATCTAATGGTGTAAACTGGGTTTAAATTAAAACCTAGTATCATCACCATTAAGTGAGCGCCAGTCTTGGCGGCATCCAAACCTTGGTCTTCGAAGCCCAAGCTGATGATTTGATCAATTTGAATTTTTTGGTAGCGACAACTGCCAGACCCAGAATAGGAAATCTGTCCCAGATCCTCGTCCGATGTGGGTTTGGTCTCCGTAGTTTTTACTGATGTCCCTTACAGTGAGAGAAGTCTCTCACCTAGCATAAATCCGAATCCGTATATAGATCCACCACTTTTCTTATTTGTACTTAAAACTATAAAGCAATTACCTACTTAAAACAAACAAACACACTGGCTAATTACACATTATAATACTTCTTAGTTTAACAATATAAACATGTTATCATTTTAAATCGCAATAAGCAGGTATTATTGATAATATTGATATTTAAGACCACAGATATGTGGATATTATGTAGCAGATTGTCGTGGAGCGTTGCGGTTCTCAGTACTAGTAGAAAATATTCAAACGTATTCAAAGAACTCATAGCAACGAGACACCAGTCCTCTCATATAAAAATGCAACGGCACGATGCGTATAACAACCGACCAGCAAAATCATGTCGACGACACGCTATCGACTCTTATTTTACATCATCATCATCACCATTTCAGCCATAGGAAGTCCACTGCTCGAGATAGGCCTCCCCTATAGATCTCCAATAAGACCGGTTTTAATAATTACATACAGAAATTTATTACTACTCGTAATAACACTTAATTGATACAATATTTAAATACTAAGCAAAGTTATCAACCAAACAGCGCAGTAATGTTTAAAGTGTATCGTTTCAGTCAAATTTGTAAAACCGCTGATCCTACTTTGGTAGTTGATGTTGAAGCGTTTAAATGTGGTTAAAATCCATTGAGTAAGGTTATTTCTTCGCCATGGGGGTAAATGATACAAAATATTCTCGCACGAAGTCAGTACGAGCCGCTAGTGTTGTATATGACTCTAGCTACAGAAAACTTATGACTTCTCCAGCTGACAGTAAGCTACTGCCGTAGCCTATAGAAGCTCGCAACACTCATGATTTCATAACATCATAGTCATGATACCTTCCCCATTCTACATACTTAAGTACACTCTTCAAAAATGATAGAATATGCGGGTGATACGAAAGAAGTCTCATTTCACACGTTTCTCGGGTTACTGTTATAATAACATAATAAGACACACTCTCAGCTTCTAGCTAGTGTTTAGATAATTCTAGTCGTAAATTACATTGATAGTCTAAACAAGATATTCAGCGAAACTAAAGTTATACTTATAGGCACGAACGAGCCTGTGAACTGAACAAAATTTGTTGAATGAAATGTAAATCCTAAATATTTATCCAACTTTGAATGAATTAAATAAAGAATCAAAGTAGAATCAAAGAATCAATTTCACCAGGTGGTATTGTAATGAGCAGTTTTCCAGTAGGTAATATTCAGTTGGTTTTTAAATCATCAAGAGATGGCGCTAGCATAGCTTTTGGTAATTTTAATGTACTCTGTGGTTTATTTGTGCGATGTTGCCAAAGTTTAATTTCATTTACCTATATTACAATAAATAAAATATGATAAAACGCTTAATTCTTTTCGCGTCACTGTCTGTAATTTAAAATAATATTATATTTAAAATAATTTTATCAAAAAAAAATGTCAAAACATTTATGTAAAGTAAATCATTACAAAACCGAAGAACATTTTTTCCATAAATTAGGGAACACTAGATGTGAGACCACACTCTACTTACCAAAAGTGCCGGCTGCGCCATCTAGCTTGTCTTTAGGAACGCTTTATATACCTACTGGAAAACTGCTCATTGTATCAGGCATAAGTTTCCCCGTGTGAAGTCAGGACGGGTTAACTGTTAGCTTGTAAACACCGCATTGGATGAGTTCTACTTGAAAAAAAAAACAGTTCCAAATACCCACACACTCAGAAATAAACAAACGTTTCAATTTTTATCGTCAATTTCAGATCTGGGACTTTAAACAATTCTGCTCTATCCCAAAACAATGATATTTTTTTTAGTTATACGAACGGAAACAAACTGATTGGTTGCAGCCCTGCAGGACTTCCGGTTCAACGGATCTACTCCAATTTATTGTCGCTTTGCACTTACGCAACGTCGCTTTGAACTCTACATTTCATATTGTTTGAAAAGATTAAACTACTAACTTGTGAATTATGACTAGTAATTTCATAATATACACAAAATCTGTACCTACCTACATCTGCTTTTGTAGAAAGGTACGGGTCAAATAGGTGCAGAGGGATAAAAATTAAAACGCAACCGTTTTTCATAACAAGAAATTAGGTAAGTAAGTTAATGATCAAATTGTCATGAAACAAGTTACGAAAAAAGGTTAAATCATACTTTTTGATCAAGATCTAGGGTTGCCAGAAATCGCTTTATGGATGACGTGGTGATCTTAGTCAATACATAAGACAGGTAATTTTCTTTAGTGTGCAAATATATAGCAATACAGTTTTCTTACACACATATCATACTAAATGCAGTACAATAGGCGGCCTTGTCGCCAAGAGCAATCTCGTGACGGATGTTTAGCTTGTGAAAAAAACAGACTAAACTACTTAAACTTGCATAAGTTAAACAATAAAAGAACATCTTCAAAACTTATTTCACGCAGGTAAGTCTCGCTTGATGTTTTTGATAAGCCAAGGTAAAAATGGAGTAAAAAATGTGAACAGTAGCAACTAAACAAAGGACATTCAAAGGGCCGCAGGTAGCAACGGTTAACACTTCATTATAATCGACCAGTTGTGCGTTCAAATAAAACACATTAGCTACTATTTCGTATTTTAATACCAGATACAGATGCAGCTTATTCTCAAGTAAATACCCGGTTTACTATTCTAAGTATTAAATGAAGAATAGATGACAATGTCATCGACTGTTGTCTGTTATGCGAGTAGGCCATGCCCCCGAGAATTATCTAAATCCAGAGTTCGCAGTATATATATATATATATATTTATTTATATATTTAATATGAACAATTTCCAGCTATTCCCTCTATCTTTTCCAGTACTTCAAGTACTGGACGTAACATAAGTAATTACTGGTAACATAAGTAACATAAGTAACTCTAAACGTACGTTTTGCTTGATTATTTAATGCATAACATTATTTACAATCGCAAACTTCGTCAAGCGTGATTATGTCACATCAAATAACCCGCCCCATGCTTTATTTTATATAATTACTTAATTGGGTAATTTCACGATGCCTAATTTTTTGCAAATTTCGGTGGTATTTTTCAATTATAGGTTTTCCGATGAAAAAATTTAATGGAGTTCTTTTAGAATATCTAGAATACTGATGTGTTTAAAAGAACTCCATTAAATTTTTTCATCGGAAAACCTATGATTGAAAAATACCACCGAAATTAGCAAAAAATTAGGCATCGTGAAATTACCCAATTATTTATTTAGGACAGAAGATGCAGGATAAGTTTTACCGCTGAATTTTTTAAATATTTCCAGGCTTGACCATGAAAATTGATTTTCTGTCCTGGGTTTTTGGGAAGTCTAGTTGTGCCTATTCCAAATTATAATCTACCAAATAAAGACTTTCATTATACCGAAACTATCAAATATTTCTGATTCTGTGTCTGACTAAGAATGTACCAATACTACTTGTATACGTGTTAGCCAAGAATATTGCCGATATGGGATACATAAACATGAAAATGAAACTTCCCTCCGAAAACACCCATTAGTTAAGATATCCACGCAAGATGGGCCATGTTGTAGAGCCATAAATCATGAAAAAGGTTAGTTCGAGAGACAAATTTAAGACATGTGGTTTGCAGCTGCAGGTCAGAATAGTTATATGCATCGTTCATTTTTTGTTTTCAAACACCAAAGCAGCATTGTAGCTAATCAAGTATATGGATCATAAAACAATAAATTAGAAAATTTCCTAACATCATGTGACATTCTAAAGAAAGAACAATTTGGCTTCAGAAAAGCTAGCTCTACAACATTGGCGTGCTTCTCACTAATCAAACAGGTAATGGAAAGCCTTAACGAAAAGTCTAAAATAGTAGGTCTTTTCCTAGACATGTCAAGGGCTTTTGATTTTGTCTGTCATGAGACCCTATTAAACAAACTTTCTTGCTACGGTATTCGTGGAATCGCAAATGAATGGATCAGAAGCTACCTAACGGAGCGAGTACAAAGCGTTGAAACTATAAGAATTTGTAAATTTGATCAGGTAGTCTTTAGATCTGAATATAAACAAAATAATTATGGCACCCCCCAAGGGAGTATACTAGCACCATTGCTCTTTTTAACTTACATTAATGACCTCCCTGATGCCACTAACAAAAAGTGTATATTATTTGCAGACGATACAACACTGATAATTAAGGGTGATAATAACACTAATTTAGAGAGTGAGATATACACTGCTCTCGATGACATTACAAATTGGTTGAAGCAAAATAACTTAAAAATAAATATGGCCAAAACAAATATAGTTCAATTCCAAACAGTAAACTCTAACCCTCCCAACCTCAGAATATGTTTCGACAACTGTAAGCTATCCAATACGAATGAGTGTGTATTTCTAGGCATAACCTTGGATCAGTTCTGTAGCTGGAAACCACATGTAGAGAAAATATTACACAAAATAGACCGCTTCGTCTTTGTCTTGAAAAAAATCAGACAAACGGTTAATCTTGAGGCAGCTATGACAGCCTATCACGCATACATATCTTCCATAATAAGATATGGTCTCATAATTTGGGGTAATTCCGTGGATGTCCATCGAGTCTTTAAAGCACAAAAAAAATGTATCCGTGCAATGTGTGGAGCCGATTTTCTCGATAGTTGTAAGCCACTGTTTGAAAGACTTAAAATACTACCTCTACCATGTCTCTATATATTAGATGTTTGTGTCTTTGTTAAAAAACATATAGAACTATTTGAGAAGTTCAGTGATAGAGAACACAGTCGCACTCGGCATAAAAATAAGTTATGTCTACCTAGGATAAGGCTGGAGTTACATAAGAGAAATGTGTATTGCATGTGTGTAAAAATATATAATCATTTACCAAATGACATTGTTGATTTACCTTTACGATTATTTAAAAAGACATTGACTACAATATTATTAAATAAAAAATATTATAACGTGTATGAATACTTAAATGACAAATGTATAGAATGACAATTAAATAAAATTAAAACAAAGATGTTAATAACTTAACGATTATAAATGTAACTGATTATGATTTTGATTATAAATGTAAATGTAAATTGAAATTGACAAAATGTATTTTGCATGCCATCATTTGGCAGAATATGAATGAACTAATGAATTGTAACACCTATTGTACCTACCATATTCTTGCGAATAAAATTAATTTGAATTTGAATTTGAATACACAATCGTGACCAAAATGAAAACAACGTATAAATATCACCACAATTGATTTTGGTAACGCCACCGATAAAACGGTCGTAACCATTCAAAAGTTTCACCATTTCGCAACGAGACACCTCGTAAATGTGATTTTTATTATTATTTTCAATACATTCATTTTATTTTAACATTCTTTTATAATTTCAATAAAAGAACTTGTAAAAGTAGTTCGTTTCTAAGCTCTCAGAATTAGAATATCTCTAACTACTTATACCTAACTAAATACTTACTAAATTAATACTGCAAAAAATCCGCAGGGGCGTTCTTAACATTTTGTGAGAAAACTAATTACTAATTAGATACATTTAATAGAACTATAGAAGCGATCTAGCACTGCATATTCAAAATGATGATGCCATTCCTATTCCCTTTCATAGAGACAGCTTTGAAATTAAAACTTTGATTATGGTATTTTTTAGGATTACTTGCATATTTTTGCAATTATTCTCCAATTTGCATTTAGAAACCAATTAAGTATCTACCCTGATTTAATTTCTCAAATCTATTGTAGACTACTTTTAGCGTCGGAGTCGCCGGTCATAGGTATTGCAGTATAATTTCTATATTATGAATATTATGATCCTCTGAGAATATAATTCCCAAACAAACAGCTGTATAACTTTCATCCGAGCACGTGCATCGGAGGCAAGAGCAGTGTCATCTCATGTCACTATCAAATCATATAAAAGCTTGTGTAAACATCACTAAGACGAGATGAAAAGTGCTGTGTGTGACTGGCAGTAATCTTCAGATAACGCACGAAGCGTAACATTATATCCTTGAAGAATGGACATCCTGTTAATTACGAAGGTAAACATAGATAGATTAGAGACATCTGATGCGCCTGAAGTTGGTAGTAGTACAAGAATAATATACCTTTCCTTCTGTAATATTAGATGCTTTTCTTTCTTGATTTCTTCAATTTGGACAATGAATTCGTAAAGACTATAAAGTTTACACTTAGTAGGTGAATTGAAAAGCTGCCTTTTAGGCCAAAAGCTACCTATTATACAAATATCCCGCGGTAATAGAATAGATTCACAAATTTTGCTGAATTCTAGATACCTTATAATATGTACCTAAAAGCTAAATGATTGAAGCATTGATTCATCACGAAATCTTAGAAACTATAATACCTACAAACTTGAAATTTGGCAGGTAGGTCCCTTATAGGGTGTAGACATCTGCTAAGAACGGATTTTACGAAACTCCACCCCTAAGGGGGTAAAATGAACTCCGAAGTCACAGGAAGCCGCTTGTGCTTATATATCTTTATGCTGACATTTTCAATGTATGCCTGCCTACGCTTTTAACTATAATTTCACACAATACTGCATACTTAGTATTTTAAAATATTCCAACGTGATCGACGTTCGTACGTTGTCTATTGTCAAATGTCTACCTAAAACTAAATTATCATAATTTTCCGCTCTCCACTTATTCTGCGAAACTCTTGAGATGTTTCGCTCGTTAAATGAAATATCTTTTTAAGCCGAGAGCTGTTTGCGCCGAGATTTCTGTATTGTGTGTTTAAAACGGATCCAAAACTGTTGTTGCGTTACAAATTGCATGTTATTGATCTTTTATTACCAATTGCAGACTTCAAATACTTTTTTGTAACTAATTACCGTCTAAGTGTCGTAAAATCTTTTTGTATAATTGTGGGGCTAAGAGTTGGCGCATAAGAATTATAAAATGTCCTAAATAATCAGATATGTACGGAAAATTGAATTCTTAAACAATACTTCAGACACCATGTACTATAAAATTGTCAAAAAGCACCAGACCGCTTGCCATTGCAATAGCATCGTAATTTTACTGTTTTGACAATAGGTACAATGAGGGTTCTGTCGAACATACAAGAGAAGGTGAATTTTATTTATGCACAACGTTCAGCAATAAATCAAGTGGGGTGACGAATACTGTTTTATGGAATGAACGTGTCTGCGTCTAGATATCAGAATTGTCATCTAATGATTAATTCATAACCAAGTAAATGTAGGTATGCCATCTTGAGACCAAACTTTATGTTGTAGTAATGAAGAATGTCGGTTCTCATTGGTTCACAATTTGGTCAAATTGCTCTGTGGTGAATCATTCAGTAAATTGATAAACTTAGACATTCCAATTACTGGCGAAAAAGAGGTAGTGAATTTTTATTGCCAAATTCTTTTTTCACAAATGGCTTGCGATTGAAACGGTAAACTTAAATGAACACACAGTTAATCTTGAAATTTTTAAGCGTTTACTTTGTTGCTTATTTGAATTGATTATCTTGGATTATCTAAACCTGTAAGGTACCTACTAATGCTATGGATTTATTATGATTTCTTCTGCCAAAACTACCACAAAAAGCTTAAGAAACTCAGTGTCTGCAATATAACAAGTTTGTAACATTATGGAAATCATTTGCCATATAAACTGCTGAATTTTATAAAATGACGAAATAATTGGATTGTCTTACAAGATTGGACTATAGCTAAGGAAATTCTGGTAAAAAGCTTGCTATTTTCTCTAAATCACGATATTAAAATCACGCTTATAGTAAACCACGCGAAAGTCTATCACAATTTATTTCGTATTCATTTATCTGACCATTCGTTTCGGTTGCTTTTCAGCAGAGCCACGGTCGAGCCTTTTTATAACTTTTGTTTCATTTTGCAAAACGAATTGGTTGTCCCCTAGTCATAAATATTCTTCTCAGGATAAATTGTATCCACTAGTAGCAACATACGCGTGGAATAATGTCGATGTCATGCGTCAAGTGATATATATTTACGTCAAACATTTATTAGGCCATCTCATTAGTTCAAACCACGTACAGGGTATATATCTAGAGCTACAGCAAAGGCCGGCAAAGACAAGGGCATCACTGGTCGAGTCTGTCTCTACCACTTGTCCAATAGTGTAATTTCTATGCTTTATCACGAGTATGCAAATGTGTTTTACTACATTCTGAATTAACTTGCAATCCCGGTTATTGGTGCCACGCAATGTATCGCATTCATTGTATCAATATGATATGCGTGACCTTAAAGCCTTACGGTAAAGATAATCAATTCATTACTGGCATACAATGTGCTGTCGTTGATTACTTCATCTTCATTCGTATCGTGTTTATTATTTTGTTTGCTGTTTACTTGTACAGTTGCGGTATGTTGATAACTGGTTGTTCATGTTTATCTATATCAACTGGACCAAGACCCATTTCTGCGATTTCGTTTTCTTGAGATACATGGTGTTTTCCGTGTTTTGTTGTTTAAATGCCTTACACAATAAGTTATTTGGTGTTTTATAGGTATTTTATACGATCCTCTTATATTAGATATAGGTATGCAAGTGCATCATTGCAAGCGAATTAGAAGCATGTCATGGACATTTACTATGTCCATTCAGTTGATCTACAATTGTGTTTAGTCAGTTTAGTTTACTATTCCATAAAAGAAGACTAATTCTAATTAGTATTTCAAATACCTAGTAGGTAGTAGGTAGATCTACTTGAACGGTTTCACTAAAAGTTTAGAAAATTTTAGTTGACATTATAAAACCAGCATGTTATAAATAAATTTTGAATAATATGTATTATGTTAAATTATTCAGATAGACTCTATCTGAATAATTTTATAGAGCATGATAGTGAGGTATATACAGTAAAGCGTTTTAGTATTAAAACTAATACGTTAGCAAGCAGAATACCATCGTCCATACTAATAATAGAAACGTTACAATAAAGTTAAAATAAGATAAATGCACGTACAAATCTTGCTTCGCCGCTCTCGCCGTAGTCACATGGCTCGTGTTCATTGGAAAGTTTAGGACTCCTGTTTTTGTTAAACTTTTACGATCTTCCACAAAAATATCACAGTACATCAAACGTCACGGTAAACCATCACTATTTTTACAAAGAATCACGTAAAGTCTTATTAACGAATTTCATATCCGAGGTAAATATCCGATATTTGAATCGGTTTGTGTTTTGTTTATGTGCAGGGCGCAGGCCGACTACGTGAGTGCGTTCGTACGAGCCGCGCGCGCGCCTTCGATTGAGTTGTTTTAACTTGTGTTGTATAGGGGCAGAGCGCCGCTCCGCCAGATGACAGCTTCATAATCTTCTTCCCTTCCCGTCCCCACTCCCACCGCTTATGTCTCTTTACAATTTAGAATAAACGTGCCTTACTGGACGAAATAGACTTGTTGCATTTCATTTTATTGTAGGTATTTTACCAGTCGTCATTAGTCAACAGTTGTATTGTACTGATTAATCCATGCTCTGTCTTCGGATTAGGTAGGTATGTACCTTACATGTGTCGGAGATTTATGATTTCATTAGTTTTGAAGAATGCCTTTATAAATCAACACTTGACGTAACTGCCTACCTATCTACATACAAAATGTATATTTTGTTTTCTTTAGAATTAGAGGATTTTTAATTTTAATACAGGATGTTAAAATCTACAAAAAATCTAGGTAGATATGTCGTATGTAAGTACTTACCTAATGGTGAAAGTTGTATTTAAGTAAGTAGGTAGGAGCCTTATTAATAGTTTTGTAAGTACCTATGCACCCTACCTATTTATTATTTATTAATTGATGACCTGTTTCTAGATTTCGAAAATGCCCCTAGCAAAATTTGCACACATCCATAGGCCACGGAAAACACTTACCAGGGGGGCCGTTTGCTAGAGCTAGACTACCACCTTACCTGGTATAGGTAAGGTGGTAGTCGTAGATAGGTAGTAGTAGATAGGTATATAAAAAAATTAATAGGGTTCAAAATTGCTTAATACAAATAAATACATACCTCTACTTATATCGTGTCGATATGTAACAAGTTCTCGAGAAAGTCATTATGAAGACCTTCGCCGAGGAATATTTTTTGTTCAAGGCGGTCAGTGTTTGTGTACCGCATAAAAAAGTTTATTTTAAAATTGCGTTGATTGAGTTGTTATGGGCCGGCTCTGCCGGAGTGCCGCTATGCCGTCCCGAGTATCGGAATGATTTCATGCCACGGCATCGCTTCATAAACAAGATTACGCGTTTAAGTGTGCTCATAATCTTGGTTGAGTAACTCCTGGAGTCGTTTATAATAATGGGAATCGTTTCTTATTTCTTTGGTAATTATCGAACATATAAAATATTCTAGCTGTTGCCCGTGGCTCTGCCTGCTTGGATGTCGGTTATCGCTGCCAAACGAAGTTTCCCTAAGGTCTAACTAATCTATCTCTGCAACACATCAAAATACGTTCAGTGTTTTAGACATGAAACCATAACAGACAGACAAAAGTACCTAATGGGCTTACCCAGGGTGGGGCAAGTGGGGCGCTTGCTCCACCCAGTTCACTGATACGAAGTTAAGAATTTTTAGGAAAATTTAATTGATATAGGTACCTACTTATTGACAAAATTAAGATATTCACTTAGGTGCTTAACGCACGAGCCTCTTGATGCGTCGATATTGGTGTAAACGGGGGCGAAACCAAAGTTATGTTCAATGAACATATCACACCGAGAGTACCGAGACCGATCGCCATCGAACCGGGCGTTGGAACGGTACCCATGGGGGCGGCCTTATCTTATGGTAAGAGGCAAGCTACGCCCCAGGACCCCGCCGTTTATACAGAGTCTCCAGCCGAAACAGCTCGGATGAAGTGACACGTTCGTGACAGCGTGCGGTGCAGCTGCACACCGCGTAGTGACCCCGAAGGCCACGAGCTTGGTTGCCCTGTCGTAGAGCGAATCCGGCGGCTGTATTTCAAGGTAACTCTGCATACAACTGAGGCCATGTTCTTTCATGGGCCACTTGCGGGAACCAGCCTCATAGTAGGAGGCATTCCATCGGCATTAAGCCCTAAATGAAATATTTGGGGCTCGTGCTCGATGGCCGGTGAGCCTTCGGGGAGAATCTCCGAAGTTAAGCCCCCAAATTGAAGGGCGCAGCCTACTTTCTGGCGCGGCTGCTGCCCAACATACGGAGGCCGGATGACTGGAGAAGACTTTACGTAGAGATCGTGCGGTCCATGGCCCTATACGTGTGCCCCATCTGGGTGAAGTCGTCTTTAAACTTTGAAACGAATAGGTACTACAGACATAGTGAATGTCGTTAATATTGCTCCTTCAGTTCAGTACCTATGTGTGTAAGCAACTGTGGGAGTCTGTAGGACGTTTTCAGTTAGAGTTTAGTTCTAAAAAAAACTTGAAAAAGTATCACCGTTGTATTGAACACGGGGCGTGAAAATGTCAAAGTCAAAGTCGAACCCAATAAACTAAGAACCATCATGACAGTAGCCACAGGAACCTAGGTGGGTACCAAAGCATTGCTCAATGCTCTCTGCTGGCATCTTTAATGGTGGCCTTAATGGCCTTCATTCTGTAGAACACTTACAGCATATTAACATCTACCAGGGTGCCGTCACATTGTCCTACCTAGATAAAAAAATACTTGCCCCTATATTTTTCGGTACAGGAAAACTTTACAAACGCTCTCTGTAATTAGTAGGTATCTACCTATGTTAGATTGAACCCTCAGTCTTAAGCCAGTGCAAGTTCTTCATGCACGCCGGGGCGGTCATGGGATCATAAACCCCCTGAACTAGTCATCTACTGATGATTTTCCTAATTTCACCCGCATATGATTTACATTTCACTGCGTACCTATTCATATATGACTCAGCGCGGCGGTCTCCGCACGAAAAAAAAGGAACAAGTAGGTAATTTAAATAATTATCTCGTATGGAATTTTATTGTTAACTAGCTGACCCCACGAACTTCGTACCGCCTAACAGACCGTTCTTTTTTTTTAATTTTTCTCTCCGTAAGAACCATCCCCGTACTTCAAGGAATATTCTAAAAAAAGAATTAGCGAAATCGGTACAGGGTACAGCCGTTCTCGAGATTTGCGCTTAGCAACAAGTTTAGGGATTAATTTTTATATTATAGATATAATAATGTATCATGGATGGGTTGGAATTGGAATGGAACTTTGAGTTAAAGTGCTTTATTTTGCCAAATTTATTAATTTATAAGTCTGCCCATATTTTTTCGAATACATTTCTTTAAAATTACAATTTAATATTATAATAGCTAATTACAGATAAAAAAAAACTAAATTAATAAATAAAAAATTATAAGTTTAGGTTTCAAGGATTTCTTTTTATTTAATTTACCATGTTTCTTAAAGAGATTTGATCCTTATGAGTTATGATTGACACTATCGATTGATACCATAAAAATACAGAATGTTACTTTTTCGGATTTTAATCGGTTCGATTACCGGGTGTGGCAAGCGAATTTTCGAAAATCTGTGAATACAGTTTTGTTTCTTTTATAAAATAAAGGAATTGACTGCCTCTGTGGCGTAGCGGTAGTGAACGCGGCCGCTACGCAGAAGGCGCGGGTTCGATCCCCGCGCAGTGCGAATATTTGTATGCATGAATATGAATATTTGCATTGGTCTGGGTGTTACTATGTAAAATATGTACATGTATTTACGAAAAAAATGTATATAAGTATGTTTATCCGCATTCTAGATTCCATAACACAAGCTAGTTAAACTATGCTTTATAGTTTGGGACTAGATAGCGTTGTGTAGAATGTCCTACAATATTTATTTATTTATTATTACCTATTTATTTATTTATGTAAAATGAGCCAATATAAGGATTTAAGGCAGTTTCCCTTCACGGCCCGACCTATTTTTCCACTCTACTGTTGTAAGTAATGGGTCCAATCTCGGGGTGGCAGCACTTTCCATACATGCTGATGCAAGTTTTTGCATACAGTTGCCACTCTTCTCCTATTACTATAAGTACATACTCTTTGTTGGTATTTTTCAATTTTTAGAAGCGGGCTTTTTGATTTTTTGTTGGTCACACGGAGTGCCAACTGTCAAGTGTCACTGCCACTACTGTCAGTCAGTGTCAGTCTTACTGTCAGTTTCAAAGAGTATATAGTATACAGAGACGAAACTACTACGATTTCATTCATAAAATCGACTGAAGTTTGACGCCAAATCGCCATCTTTTGTTCCAAGCAACAAGTACATAGTTACGTCATTCGAGGCTTGTTTACCATTGTTTACTACGATTATCTAGCAAATTAACGTGTAATCCAGTGATTTTGGTGTGTTAATCGTGTTAAGTGTGAAAAAATACGTGTGACAAAGATGCCTACCTGCTCAATTGTTGGATGTGGATCATATTATGCAAGAAATAAGCCAGAAATAACATTACACAAGTACGTATTCTTCTCATCGAGATATCATTGTTATTTGTTGACCTACGACATCAATAGTTCGTTTTGTCTGTCTGTAAAGCAAACAAGCTTGTAAAACTCACAATTTAAATCAATAATTACGTCGTATTTTTCTAAAATTCAATAAAACATCTTTGTATGGAAAACGCTAGTGTTGCGGTCAAGTTGCGGTGATACGATTTTGATTATCGATATTTTTTTTGTAATTTATATATTCATAAATTAATATCCACTCCGTATTGTTATTCGACTGGCCCACGAGGCAAATTTTCTACACGCGTATATATATGTATGTACTTTTTTTTGTATGTATTAATTTATTTATTAATAGATACATAATATTCACAAAATTTTCTTCACCAAACTGCTACTGCAGTTTGTAGGCATTCGCTCATACAGTTATTATAGTTATATCTACACTAAATCTACCCATCTTTCCAGCAGCAGTCGGTTATTTTATTTTATTACCTGTATAACTCGGTGGTACAAAATGTATTAATATTTTTAGATTGCCGGCGGCTGTGAAAATAAGAAATGCTTGGTTAGAAAGTATAGGGGTGGAAAATTTAAAGTCACACAAAACTATCTATGTTTGTTCTCTGCATTTTGAAGATTCGTGTTCAAATCGCACTTTGAATTATGTGAAGCTGCATGATAATGTTCTACCTTCACGACGATTAACCGTAAGTCATATAATAGTACATTATGGTATAGGGGAGTAAAGTTGGTCTCACGCGTGGCATACGACGTTTTACAACACACTTGCGAATAAAATAATACTACACATACTAAATAAACAATACTACAAATTAATTAGTTTTCCTATGCGCGCGCATCTAACAATGGCGATCGGTCATATTTAAAAGAGTGAGGTTTGAATTCAACTTTTTTTACTGTTTTTTTTTTCTGTACTTAGAGACGAAAAAAGTTGAATTTGAGTGAAAATTTTGTTTATTATACAAGTCTTATTTATTTAAATACGAAAATGCATCAAATGACCATACAATAGGCATATTAATTTATTCGTACTATTAAACACGTTCTTTTTTGTATCGAAACTTTTTGAAGAACATAGACACTTAACCCATAAAATTTAAAAAAGAATCTGTAACTCACTTGCGAATAATAGCAATGAAAAAGTCACAGTTTGATAATAGGTGTCATTACGTGCCTAATTGCGGTGAAATAATATCAATTTTATGAGCAGGTGTGTTGTAAAAGTATATTATACAATTACAAAGATATTGTCGTTTACATAGGACAAGCAATATTATTGTAATCTGATACAATTAACAATGTATCAACGTGATGCATATGTTATATGATAAATATCAAGATAGATAACTCTTTATTGTACTCAAATATCATGTTAGTGTATAAGAAAGTAACATCCATCGATCACAATACTTTAAGTCACATGTACAATGTTCTTTTTTGCAGAGATGTGCCGGTATTATAAATACCCAAAAAGTACTAAGTGAGAGAAATGCAGGTCCTTGTATGGCACTGTCTCAAGCTGATGCTCATAGTATGGTAAATATCAGTAGTCAATAATTCTATTAGTATTATAAAACGGTTCCTCCCCGTTTCACAGAATTTTTTATGTCATAATTTTGTTTCGCATAACAACGCATAGCATAAACTTCATTTTGCAGAAAAAGGTTTGGCATACAGTCATTCGTCATACTTTCATAACGCATAATTTTGTAAGTCAGAATCATCTTTTGGCATAACTTTTAAAGCATAATAATCAAAAAGTAGAACCGTCATGTCGCAGAAAATTTACACGCAGAATCGTCACTTGGCATACATTTCACATGCATAATCTTCAAACAAATTGGCATACAAATCCTATATAAAAAAGCTAACATAATCCATGCATGCAAACAAGTAAGCATAAACCCTGCATGTAGTGTAGGCATGCAGCAAGCATCAGGCATGCAGCATGCAGCAAGCATCAGGCATGCAGCATGCAGCAAGCATCAGGCATGCAGCATGCAGCAAGCATCAGGCATTTAGCATGCATCAGGTATGCAGCATGCAGCAAGCATCAGGCATTTATCATGCAGCAAGCATCAGGCATGCAGCAAGCATCAACAAGCACCCTAATGAAATTAACAATCTATCTACCTCAGTGCTGTGCAAGGTATTCAAGCACATAATCGTTAACACATAGCTCATGCGTCACCTAGAGTACTACTCTTTAATTAACGACCCGCAATATGGTTTCAGGCCGAAACAGTCAACTGGTGATCTTCTGGCGTACGTTACCCATCTTTAGGGTGAGGCTATGGACAAGTAAGGCGAGTTCCTGGCAATTAGTCTTGACATTGCCAAAGGTTTCGATAGAGTCTGGCACATCGCTCCTTTATATATTTGACGCGAGACAAATGTACATACGTTCATATTTAGTCTTAAGAAACCACATTTTGTAAACTGACGTCTTAAAAATGCCGCAGTGGAGTTTGTTGCACCATTTCTTCTCCACTAGCGCCTAGGAAGCGGTGGTAAACTTAGTTTTAAGCAGAATTTGACGTCAAAAAGCTGTAACAGTGTTGCACTATTTTGAAAAATAAAGAATTTGAATTTAAAAATACCTACAACGTATGTGATGGAATTATGTGTTCTGAATGAAATATAATGCATGTGCTAAGTATCATGGATTCTATTTCGTGATGGTGTCGGCGACTTGAATATTGAAACGTTATCAATGTTTTTTATAGGTTCCTCCATTATGATACGCATATCATACCATAATGTACTATTTTTAAATTTATTTTGATACTCTGTGCATAAAGATCATAATTATCCTTCATTAAAGTTTTATTTTTAATTTTTTATTGTGTACATTTCAGTATGATATTAAATGATGAAGCTACATTATGAGTGTGTTAAAAATTTGTTGTAAAAATAAGCTTTACATTTGCCATTTAATATATTACTGAATGTTACATTTATTATTTGACTGCCTCTGTGGCGTAGCGGTAGTGAACGCGGCCGCTACGCAGGAGGCGCGGGTTCGATCCCCGCTCAGTGCAAATATTTGTGTGCATGAAATATGAATATTTGCATTGGTCTGAGTGTGTCCATGTATAATATGTATGTATTTACAAAAAAAAAATGTATCTAAGTATGTTTATCCGCATTCTAGAACCCATAACACAAGCTAGTTAAGCTATGCTTACTTTGGGTCTAGATAGCGTTGTGTAGAATGTCCTACAATATTTATTTATTTATTTATTATTATAACAGTAATAATTATTTTTAGACAGTATTAATTAGACGATAAAATTGTGATTTAAGTAAAAAGTTTTACAATATTATGTAACGAACTGCCCGTTCTTCTTTGTAATATAAAGGACATATTGAATAAAAGCACTTGTACTCTTCCACAATTATTTAATTTTTTGTTGCCTAACCGGTTTCGCCTTACGGCATTCTCATAGGTTTACAATGGTTCAAACTATTATATTTAGCAAATATATGCTAAATACTAGCCTTTCGCCCGCGTGGATCTCTTATCTTCGGTTCTACTCAACCGATTGCAGTAAAACAGACGTAAGATTTTAAATCCAAACAAGACCTTTCTAACAAAAAAAACTGCATCAAAATCCATTTTAGTAGTTTTTACGTCCATCGCGGACAAACATTTTCCATTTACAATTATATAATAGTAAGGTAACTGTACCAATGCTCGACACTGTACCAATGCTAGACACTTTCGAACAAAACCCAGTATTTTGAGAAAATTATCCATTTGTTTTATAAGACTATTGACTTAAAAGATGCCTAATGGTATCTATAAGATATGTTCAAATATTCGCAACACCATCCGAAGTAAATTTAGAAAGACTGTTGACAGCAAATAATGTGACTCCGTGAACACGGTCGTGTTATTTCTTAAGATTTTTGCCAAGGGTACTGATTTATATAGGTGTGATTTTTTTGTTTATAAGTTATGATTATTACTAATTTTAGTATAAACGTTATAAATATTGAAGTTATTGACATACTTGGACCATTGGGACAATGATGTCTAGCATTGGTGTTTTCGACCAAGTGCATAATAATTTAATTTAAAGTAAAAGTATGATAGATTTTAAAGATTTTATGGGCAAAAGTTAATGTCTAATTGTTGCTGTAACAGTTAAAAAAGAATGTAACGACCATGCTGTAATTACTTTGTAAAATTTTTTAGATTGAAATTTTATTTTTCCTTAAAGTGTCTACCATTGGTACAGTTACCTTATAGAGTATAGATAGATAGATAATAGTTTAAACCCTTGCTTACATTTTTAGTCTGTGCTTCTTTTATGTCGATAAGTAGTTATCGACAGTTTACTGGGCTTCTCTATTATAGACGCCATAAATGTTCTTATCCAAGTTTAGGTATACAGTTTTTTTTCGTAGGTATGCCACCTCTTATATACTCTAAGGTTTCAATTTATTTATTTTGTTTTGTATAATTTGTATTGTTTCACTCACTCATTATTTTATGAAGCTGTAAATCCAGGCCAGATACATAGAGAAATTAGAAATCATAGCCTGAGGCTGGATTTCACCTGTGAGTTTTACGCAGTGAAATACATTATATAAAATTTGGTATTCCGCTTTAATCACTGAACTTTTACTCTCTTCTTTCCAATAGTTATTATGACTTTAGATCCTAGGAAATACTTAATCAAGGATTTACTAAACAAATCTACACCCCTAGACGTTTGGTTACAAGGAACGATTGAACAAACTGTTGGTACGGATATTTTAATCATTGCGGATTCAACAGGACGGGCAAAGATAGCGAAATGTGACTCTGCACACGGTATTATTGATAAATCGTCATTAAGAAAAGGTAACTAATTAATAATTAAAAAGTAAATAATTTAAAAAGTTAAAGGAAAGGTAAATAATTAAGAAAAGGAAAATAATATACTCAGTTTGTTTTTCAGGAACATACTGCTGCATTATAGGTATAGCTGTCAAAACAAAAGGAATTCCTGAGATCCATGCCAGCAAGTTCATAGACTTAACTACACAACCACAAATGAAACTAGCCTGGGAGTCCGAAGTCATAGAAGCAAACTTGTTTCTTGAAGGAAAATTGATACCAAACATTAGTTAACTGTTCATTAAATTTTAATTCTGTTATTTATACAATTATTTACATGTCACAACCTTTTTAGCCCAAATAAAAAAGGAAATGAACTTCTTGATCAAGTTAAGGAGTCCATAAAATTCCTCTGCATCTGGATGCATACCGCGAATACTAATTATTATAAATGTACCCCTTTAGCGCGCATCTAGTACGCCTCTAGCTCGCCATTTTATAGAATTCACACCTAAGGAATTCTGAAGAATTCACTAACATGCATTTGGTCAGATATGGATAGTATCGAAGAAAAGATGCACTTTTCTTTGATATTATAGCTAGCATAGTAATCAGGTTGTTGATAATAAAACCAGGATATATAAAACTGGTGTATAATTCCATCACCATATAAAATAATAAACATATAACAATTGGAACAAATGGATTCATCAGATATTTTCATCCAAACCACATAGATGTTATTTACATATCACATTTCTTTACATTCTGCACCATAAATGCAATTTCTAACTTATAATAACCAAGCCATCGATTTGAATAATAGAATCCAATAATTTATTTTATACTATATACAAAAAAAAATATTCTCATCAGTGTTGATGCCTTGCACCATGTATATCAAAATATGCATATATTACAATTCATGATAACTGGACAGGTTTATTTCGTATTTCGAAAACTATTAAACCAGAGAAATCATAATTTACATGTGTGTTTATCAATTTCATGGCTAACAGTTCCATATCTTCAACTGATATCGGCATTTATTGCTTAAATCTTTATATATTGTCATATATGATAACCAACTGATATATCTTATATCCAGTAACAATATATATTAAATTAGATTCTATACCATATCCCTATAAAGTGACCTGGGTACTTCTTAAATCTTAGCAGGCGACTTGAGCAATGGTCCAAGTTTCTGTGCAAGCATAATGTTGCCAGTAATCTTGAGTTTTCCCTTCAAATAGGCAACTTGTGGGCTAAGAGTTCCGGCAGCAATTTCTACAAAGTCATTGTCAGCAACGGTCAATGTTGTGTCCGCATTGCCAGATTTGGGTGTGCCTTCGAAGACAGCTGGAGTCTTGAGGTCCAGGGCTATCAGAAGAATTAATCGTATTAGTAGGTATACAAGATTTAAAATGTGCAATCTTAATAATTTAGAATCGAAAAATAATAATCTCTTGAATGAAATTTTAAAGCATTTATAATGCCAACTATTGAAATCGATTTAGAAAGAGAATAGAGAATCGACCTCGGGCGGGTCTCGAACCCGCGATCTTTTATTTACCCCGGATGTTCTGACCACTAAGTCGCCCCAAAGACGGATGTATAGACGAATTTGGTTCGGCTTCGTGCGGGCCTCGGTGCCTTAGTGGTCAGACCAATCTCCCTGTAAGGGTAAGTAAGATCGCGGGTTCGAGTCCCGCCCGAGATCGATTCTCTTTTCCCTTTCTAAATCGATTTGAATAATAATATCATCAATAATCTGATGATAATCAACATATCAAGGATACTAGAGGAATTACTGATTCCTAAGGAATCGGCAGTCGCTCCCACGGTCTTCGACGAAGCCAGGCCTCGTTTTGCGGAGTAATAAAGCGCGAAAGTCGTGTATGTACAGGGCACAACTCGGGAGCACAGTGTTTAAGACTCGGAAAGCTTCAATAGTAGTACTCCTACATCTTAGACTATATACAAACTATATCTAGACAGTCATTACAACTCCGCGTAGAAAATAGCTACTTCTTCGGTATAAGTTCGGTATACATCGCATGATATGATATGGACACATTGAAAATTTAAAGAACAATTTTGACATTAGCTCGCACACAAAACGCGCGTTTTTCACGCCGTTTTTTGCGATGCAGTTTGTTAGAATGATGTGTCTATACAGTAGCGGCTAGCTTAGTGGTTACAGAGTCGACTTTACGATCGAGAGGTCCCGGGTTCGAATCTTGGCCATTACACTACCGACGGCGACGTGAACCCACTCCTAACACAAGCAATTTAGCTTAGTTGGACGGATGAACGGGAATATTAGTAATTTCGGTTGCTAATATTATTTTAAAAGAAAAAAAAAGTAGGTATATGGTCTAAGACATAGACAATCAAGTCTACCTATCCATTATGGTCCAACAAAATCAGCACTTTCTGTATCTAACATAATCACACTATATTTTCATACCAAGCACACTAACGAAAGCCAAATACTCACTCCAAGACTTAACAGTCTTTCCATTTTCAGTGATGTTGTACAGAAAGACTCCACCGATACCCTTAGCCAGGTCTTTGTTCTTATCCACCTCGGACTTGATCTTGGCGAATAAGGCATCAGTCTTGAGAGTTACACCGGCCGAGGAAGGGGCTGCAGGGGTCGACGATGAAGCCTGACCGGCTACGATATTCTTGAAGTCAACGTATGCTCCTGAAAAAAGTTATTAGCATTAATAGCAGCATTTTGTAAGCCATTATTCGGTACGCGTCAATCAATATACCAGCCTACTAATATTGTAAAAGTGAAAGTCTATGAAGATTTTTGTCATTTTTGGATGTTTTTTTTTCTCAATCACGCTCGAACGGCTGAATGTATCTGACAGAAATTGGTACAGAGTTAGATTTTAAATACACAAATTGTTTTGTGTTTGCAAAAATCTTAAATAAATAAAAAAAAACACGTAAAATATTGAAGTCCAGCCAAAGCCATAGTAAGACTAATAAAGCGGACCCCAGACTCCGAGCTGAAAGCTTCGGATGCGACTGGAATTAACGCTAGGATGAAGAAGAAATAAAAATCCTTTAGTATTGGATTAAGTTTCCATGGGTTCCATTTCAGGCGTGCGGGCAGTTAATGCTAGTTTGGAGAAATATTTGAGAGATAATGATTGTAATGTTACACACCTGCAATAACAGTGGTACCGGTCTCCTTGAGTTTGGTCTGGAAGAAGACTCGTTTTCCCTCGAGCCACATCTCGGTGACGAGCGTCTGTCCCGGCAGTACCGGCTTTACGAAACGGGCCTTTAAGGCCTTCAGGTTGCTGGGGTCGTTGCCACCATATCTGAGAAAGTTTCGTATTTTCGATTATGACCGATAATGACCAGCAAACACCTTGACCATTGTAACCAGTCCTCCATACTAATATTATACGATAGTAACTCTGCCTGTCTGTCTATTATGCTTTCATGCCTAAATAACTAAACCGCTTGTTATAAAATTTTGTACAGAAGTAGATTAGACCTTGGGAAGCACATAGGCTATGTTGGGACGCGATAACTACCATCCACCCTAGTGAATATAGAACCAGTAGACCAACCAAGAACTAGTAGATTATAATAAACCAATCATGGGCTCAAAGGGTCACGTCACTGGTTGATCAGTGCTCTGATAATTATTATGTGTAATATTGTGAAGAATACTTACTTCGCCAGTACGTGTCTAGCAGAGAATCCCAGAGACGCCAGACCGTGTAGAATAGGCTTGGAATGACCCATCGCCGAGGCTACATTGGGGTCGATGTGAAGAGGGTTCAAGTCACCGGACAATCTGGAATTTAAGAATAGTAGCCTACTAATATATTAATGTGACAGTTTGTGATGATACTGATGATGTTTGGATGTGTGTTGTTTAATCGGGTTTCCGCATGCAAAGAGGACTAAATATTTAATCAAATTATTGAAATAAAGCTACATTTTAACGGATTCTATCGCGATTTATTTGTTATAATTTACTTTTAGTTCGACGTGACGGCTACTTTCCAGCAGCCTTGTTCACGGGGTGACTAGAGATACTACTACTACTACTCTCTTTAGAATTCGTTAAAAAGTAGTTTCATTTCAATGAGTGACATTCGAGTAAACTTCAGAAAATATCATAATCAAATGATGTTTGAATACTATACCTATACAAAGCAGCTTGGTCTTCCGCAGTCCGTTGTTCAACAACCGCGTCAGGGGCCCGCTTAGGTGCATTCTGTACGCTAATGGCAGCCTTACTATTACGTGGCCCACCGAAACCACCCTGGCCCAGTACGAAGATCTGCTGTTGAGTACGGGCCACCAACTGCTTGTTTTGGTAGATCTCGCCTGCGAGAAATAATACAAATATTAGCGAGAATACTATATGAAAATATCAACCATATGAAGCAAAATAAGGAAACTTTGGGCCGGTTTCAGTATCACCACGTTTTAGAAACATGCGATGAGGAACTCATGAGTGCCTCTGAGAATGCTATCGGCACGTTCTCAGCACACTGGGGGTAAACAAAATATGACACGATATGCCGTCGACTCCACAGAAAAAAAATCGTATGCTTTCAATCCAATTACATAGAAAGAAAAACGGTAAAATCTTTGGTATTCCGTATGATTTGTTACTACGTTGTCTACTTACAGAATCACTCGTAGTCAAAAACTTGTGTTTTCAAAAATTTTGAAATCACAAGTTTTATAAGCGTTGTTACTGAATCGGGCCCTTTAGTAGCATCCTTACCTATAACATAATATTTTGAAATATTACTTACTGTTAACTAAAGATACAGCACTAGATCCCTTGTCGAGCACATCGGCTACATAGGCCCGTACTTGGAAGTCGCCCTCTGTGCCAGGATAGTCTCCTACGTATTCGATGTATTGTTCTCCGTGTAAGATCTAGAAGAGAATGAAATATTGCTATATTTCTCGCTACTATGTCCAAATTTACTTACTTTAACTTTTGACATCGATTTTGTATAGTATACTGACTCCTGAGGTATACTTACATTAGTGAAGTCGGCGAATTTGCCTGGTGGCATAGAGTTGGCGACGAGTGATGACTCCATGCACATACCAGCCAAGATGAAGTAGGTTGGCAGAGCTACGAAGTCCTCATGACTCTCGTATAAGAACTTCAGATCAGAGGGATTGACTACAGATGCTCCAACTGTAAATATATATTGTCATTGTACAATTTCATTCCGTAGTCAGACTGAAGCCGACGAGAGTTGGGAAAATGCTTGGATGATGATAATACTAGGATGAAAAACATAATAAATTGTATTTACCTCCAAGGGCGTATAAAGAAAGGTCCTTGCAATTGTAACTGTATGTTGTCCAGTACGACTCGCGGTCACCGTCTAATTTCGAGCGTTCTTCGATGTCCTGCAAAACGAAACAAAATTGTATAATGATACGACGACAAATAAACTTTATAAAGGTAATACTTTAAGGGGACGCCGTTGGCCGGAAGGGTGGATCACCCGTCCGGCCAACGGCGTCCCTTGCTGGAAGTAATCAGTAGTAGTAAGGTAATACTTATCGTCTTTTTTGGCAGAATTATATCAACTCCGGCGTGGCTTTCCGTTACTAAGGTTAATATCCTAGAACGACACTCAATCCTGAATCTACATTTATCTGAGGACAGTCTGTATAGACAGATTTGACAGATTGTGTAGGTATACAATATTATGTCCTCAGAAAAAACTAGATTCATATTCATATTTCATTTTCATATTTTCATTTATTCGTATAATACAGTTATAGTAGTCACAAAATATGTATATTGTATTATCACCAGTAATGACATGCAAATATTACAATTTATTTCATCTTTTATAACTGAGTACCTTTCTAGAATACTGTCCTTAGTATCATATAATTAACGGTATTGATTTGAATAGGAAAAAGTGAACGTCCAACGGACGTCCAATATAAATCGATAGGAAACAATTTGCATTGAAATTTCATTAAATTAACGAAATATTTGCCGTATTTATTTGCTTTGTTTGACATTATGTTTTGTAACCTCCCTACCTACCTACCTGTACCCCTCTTTAACTCCTGACCGTTTTCTTCTACCTTACCCTCTTCTTTCCACTCTTACCATGCTCTTATCCCACACCCATGTGAAGCTCACAATTCCTATTCAACTTCCTAACTAACATTTGATGTCAAATCTATCAATACAATACCTACTCACTTATCAAATAACTCTATCATGATACATATAAATTCTATTACGACTTAATATTAATTTGGCCAATGAACGTCGTAGTGGGAAAGGACTCTTATCATGATACGTAGTTACCCTATGCTCTATAAAGGGGAGTATGTGCTAATTCTTCATTAAAATAAACGCCTACTTAAATTAATATACTACTAGTTTGTAAACATGAATAGCTAACTCTCTAATTAAGATAAGGAACCCTCACTTTCTATAAATATATTACCTGACCTATTTATATTTGTTAAATTGGATACCTACTTAATTTACTACTGAAACTAATTATGATAGTTATAATGACTACCCATCTAAATAATTCTGATATTATCTAACTTATTAAACTTCTTCTATAGTAATACCTACCTAATCTCTTACTGAAATTAATTATAGTTCAGTTATTATACAACTAATGATTTCAACATGTTATATGTTTATTCAGTTCAATATATAGACTAATTGAATCCTGCACTTATGTGATTTATTCATAATTATTAATCTCATTGGATCAAATACCTTATATGAGTTATTGATATATTACCAATGATTGTACTCAACATGATATATTTGTTTTTCGGTCTAGGGCCCCATGAACACACGCCCAAGACAGTACAGTTCACACCAACTGAGGAATAACTGTTCCTATGTCTATTATAGGTAAGGAATAAGTAGTTTTACTCACTCCGCCTGGCCAAGACATCTGGCTCCCATAACAGACAAACACCAATTCGAATGGCGTGGAATTACAATATATCATTCCCTTTACCTAATTAAAGGCTTAAGGTAAAATTATAAGAGTATTCTCTTTTATATATTCCCCTTCTAGAGGTGTAAAAATATCATAGAGATGTATATAACAATCTTTTAATGTAGAACCTAATTAAAGTAGGTATACAATAACTGAGAGAATAATAAGTAACCTTTATATTCCCTTTCACGTTAGAGTGCATATTTGCAGTAGATACTTAAGAAATTTACAATAGATTTCATCTTAGAACTAATGTCCATTTCACCAAAACCAATCCAAAGTTTTAGGTAGGTAAAGTTGAGTTGTAAACTTATTAGTTACTCACATCACCAAGATTGCCACAAGTCATTATTAGACTATATATGTGTACGGGTCTATTGCCCAAGTCTAGGAGTTTTGAATCTATTCCATAGTTGGAAAATATCATCTATTGTGATAAGATTCTCATTCTCCAGACCATACTCGATTAAATGAGCAAATACTAAGTCAATTGTTGCAATTGAGAACTATTTTAGTCACAGTAGAATAGACATAAGTCCCGTCATGATAAACTAAACCTTAACGGTTTTCTCTGGTTATTTGCATATAAAATATAACTAACTGCAAAACAACACAAGAACATGAATGACTCAATCTACAATCGGTTATCAATCACCAAACCCCATATCGTTACACTTTCCGTTAATAGGTAGGTACTATGTTTATCTTTTGTTCATAATATTACTATACCCGGTTGGCTAAACAAATAGTCTAGTATATGATTGAATACTAATATTGTAATACTATAAGATACTTTATTTGACTTTTAGTCTTGTTTTTATTCAAATGACCAATTTGACACCTTAAATTACACTACAAATTATGGTAGTCTCTTGATTTAGAATAACAATAATAATACTTTTCTATAATGCCTTTAAACAGACAATTCATCTTTTGTCAAGGAGTTTGAAATTAATAATACTTGTATCAACTATTAGCTAGGTTGTTTGAATAGTTTCTGTATTGAATTAAAGAGTATAACAGTTAAGATTCTGAAATATTACTTTATCAATAATTCGAACTGACCTTGAGGGAATTCATGACTGTATCATTGAGTTAAAGTCAGATTCAAACACAAAGCCACACACACTCGTAACTTCTTATATCACCGTATCATATTGGTCTAACACTGAACTTTACATAATAATTATAGCCCCTTCCTACAACAAACCATGACGGTTATTAGATTCCATAACAGACGTAATTACGCTTAAAAGTTAGTTTATTCCTAATCCCGGTTTATCAAGTGTACCTACACCTACCTATAAGTCTATTCCCTGTGTTTGTACAAATTATACCCATTTAGACTAATTGTGTGGTGTGTTATGTCCCTAACTATTTTAATAAAGATTACAGGTGAGTCAAGCCTGATTTTGGCGTACCTAAGACCCGTGTTTTGTCACAAGAACAACGACCGTAGTCTGGGATGTTGCCTCATGACGACCCTACATATGTATTGTGTGCATAAATAAATATATAATTATATAAGACTGAGCTGTTGACTTCAATAAATGTGACTAGGTCAAACTATTGGGTATCAACACTCAGATGGCTTTTTCGACCCTGAAACTCAGGTAAAGTCGAAAGCTGTCCCGCCATTTTGGATTATCAGCAAACTAGCTAAAAGTGGTCACGAGCTTAGTTAACACCGTCAGGTCTCCACTCGTGGCTGCCACATCGACAGACTTACCTATTGGGATTCCCTAGCTATTCCTATGGCCTCAGCCCCTAGCCCTAGCCTAACCTTTTATACCTACTATCCCCATTCGAACTCCTAAAACAACATCTCGCGTTAGGAATGGCCGTTGAGCAGACTCACTCGAACGAACTACGCTTCATATCTAGATAATCAGCGAAGCCAGGAAAGGAGTCTTGCTACCATTCCAACAAGATGCTGTTAACGCGACATTTCAACCAATGTTCGAGCTAAAATTTCACTAAAGAATCATGATTTTACACAAATGCAACGCGATTTTATCAATTATAATGAATTAACACGAATTTCAATATAAGAAAATCATTTCAATCAATTCACAAAGCAAAGTTTCACTAGTTTTTCACAAATTTTCCAAAATCCCGCTTGGTAACCCGCACTCAGTTGTTCCCCGTTAGCTATCCCCGAAGAAAGTGAACGAGGATCGCGCCAAATCCCAACTTTCTCACAATTTTCGCGGTCTAATTCGGCGGGAGTCTCCTTTGCACCAATCAGCGTCTTCTAAATCCTCTTTTTAATTCCTACAAACCCCGCAATATTTCTAGACCAATCCAGTACTGCTTCCCAATGCTCGCAACTTAATAAATATATTTTTTTTTAATTATTAATATTAACTCCCTGTGAGAAATATTCACTTTATACAATTTAAAATGCCTAACTGAATTAACTTCCCTTCTCTTTACTTCAATTCACCTTTTTTTGTAATTCATTCTATTTATTTACCATTATAAATAACTTCCAAACCGGAAACTATCTAAACATCTATCAATATCCCCAACCTAACAAAATATACCAAGTATTTCTTTCCTTCCCTTTTTTTTTTAATAATATTATTTAATAATAAAAACCCTTTTGTACAACCAATTTAAAACATTAAATTAAATTAGAATTCCTTATTATTAGAATATCTCTTCAAATAGTATAATTATATCGATTTAAAACCATCATAATCTGATAAGAACAGCGCCATCTACCAGAAACCCGTATTATTACTTAGACTAGTCAATATGATGATGCAATATGAAAAACCCTATCTTTCATTACATTTATCAACAATCCAATTTCATTTATTAGCTTTTCCTCTAAAACAGATTATTTCATGAATCGTATTGCAACAAACCTTTGTTATTTTACTTCTAAATATTAATTTTATTATTGATTACAGCGCCATCTCTTAGAAATCGATTTATTACTTATAAAGACATGTGACGTTCTGTCTCGTTACAATCTGATAAGAATAGCGCCATCTACCAGAAACCCGTATTATTACTTAGACTAGTCAATATGATGATGCAATATGAAAAACCCTATCTTTCATTACATTTATCAACAATCCAATTTCATTTATTAGCTTCTCCTCTAAAACAGATTATTTCATGAATCGTATTGCAACAAACCTTTGTTATTTTACTTCTAAATATTAATTTTATTATTGATTACAGCGCCATCTCTTAGAAATCGATTTATTACTTATAAAGACATGTGACGTTCTGTCTCGTTACATCCGACCCCCTGAATCTGACGAAGAAACTTAACTACAATTTGTTCGAAGTAAGATTCACATTAAAGACTACTTAAATAAATATTATATATATATATACAATTATGAATATGAATTATCAATCTTCCCTTCCCTATAATTATGATTCAACCCATTTCATAACCTATTCAGTTATAACTCAAATTCCGCACCTTTTATGTCTTGTGTAAATTGACCAAATATCAAAAACCGATACCTCCCAATCTCATTACAAGCTTTTTAGTTAAATCACAACATTACATTATTTCCCGTCAGGACTTGATCCAATTCAGTGAGAGAAAATGGTTGTGAGGCACCTTTGCGCTGTCGCACAGAGTAAAAGTTTATACAGGAACCTACATTACGCTCGCCATATAACCAAGTACTCCGCTCCCCAGAAAAAGTTCAACCCTATTGACTAAAGACATAAAAGAATGTATAGATTTCCACCCCACCAGTAATAAACCTGAAAGGCCGACATTAAGACAATGGTATTTGTAGAGTGTGCCAAGTTCCGACCTATTCTGTTTAGTTGGAGATTCATGAAAGTTCTTCTCGACATGCATGACCTTGATTTCAAATTTTGAAATCAATGTCTATTACTAACCTAACTCTTTGCATCTTTCATGAATCCGTTTGTGATGCATGCAGATATTTGAACCATAACTCAATTTAATTATAAACCCTTGAAAATTAATGCTGGTTGGGATGGCCCACCATACTGAATTTAATAGCATTCACTCATTATAACCTTTCATATTGACATCGTTCCGTTCGTCTCATACACTAAAATATTTCTTTAATCCTTTCCAGAACCCTCTTCTATGGTCTTGCTTCCTGCCAACCAGTCAGCATTATGAAATACAAAATATAATGTGGTTATGAACAATAATGTTTTTTTTTTTTTTTATATATATATATGAAAGAAGACAAGCAATCAATTATTACCCTTCAATATATTTAATAACATTTTTTTTTTTTTTTTTTTTTTTTTTTTTTTTTTTTTTTTTTTTTTAATAATTATTTAATAACAGCTTTTCAATTTTATTTAATTATACATATATTTTAATATATAAATATACTTTATATACCTACATAAATAAAATAATAATTAAAAGGTAAAGCCACCCTACGCCCCACCATCTGACAGGAAGAGTCAGTTACATTTATTATAATTTTTTTTTTCTTCTATTCAAAACTAATATTTCTATATCAAAAATTTTTTTTTTTTTTATCATAAATAACCTAATATCAAACTTCTAACTTAAAAAAAATTTTTTTTCAACAAACTCATACCATCAGATGGGCTTCACCCCTTTCCTCCATTTAATCTTTATTTATTTTTCTTTTTTTTTTTTTTTCACATCTAGTAACATTAATATTTTTAACAAATATTTCTTTAACATTTTTTTTCTTCTAAATCAAATTTATCCTTATAACAAGTTTCTCAACCTAAACCAATTTATTTCCCCTTTTTTTTTTTCCCACATTAAATAACATTTATATTTTTAACAAATATTTCTCTAACATTAATTTTTCTATCCCAAAATTTATTCTAACAACAAGTTTCCCAATCTAAATTAATTTATTCCCCCTTTTTTTTTTTTCCCACATTAAATAACATTTATATTTTTAACAAATATTTCTCTAACATTAATTTTTCTAAATCAAATCTGCCCTTATAACAAGTTTCTCAATCTAAATTAATTTATTCCCCTTTTTTTTTTCACATTAAATAACATTTATATTTTTAACAAATATTTCTTTAACATTTTTTTTTTCTTCTAAATCAAATTTATCCTTATAACAAGTTTCTCAACCTAAACCAATTTATTTCCCCTTTTTTTTTTTTCCCACATTAAATAACATTTATATTTTTAACAAATATTTCTCTAACATTAATTTTTCTATCCCAAAATTTATTCTAACAACAAGTTTCCCAATCTAAATTAATTTATTCCCCTTTTTTTTTTTCACATTAAATAACATTTATATTTTTAACAAATATTTCTCTAACATTAATTTTTCTAAATCAAATCTGCCCTTATAACAAGTTTCTCAATCTAAATTAATTTATTCCCTTTTTTTTTCACATTAATTAACATTTATATTTTTAACAAATATTTCTCTAACATTTTTTTTTTTTTCTTCTAAATCAAATTTACCCTTATAACAAGTTTCTCAACCTAAACCAATTTATTTCCCCTTTTTTTTTTTTTTTCTCTCACATCTATTCATACCATCAGATGGTCCTCTCACCTCTCTTCTTCAATTAATATTTATTTATCTATATTTTTTCTTATATAAAATAACATTTATATTTTTAGCAAATACTTCCTTTAACAGATTCTAATGTTTGTATTTAATTAGGTTACTAGTTCCATTATACATTGCAATAGATTACAAATCCTTCTAAATTTCCTTAAGTTAAAAATATACCGTTCCTATTCACTTATACAATTTTACATAAATTTAAATCTACTTTCGGCTTCTCGTTCCAGTCCCAACTCAAATAATTATAATTTTTCCTATTCCCTTTAAATGTAAAATTTTGACAAATGAATTGTATTGAATTTTCCTCTAACTTCTTTACTCTGCGGATGAACTAAAATATACACATTTTTATAGGGACTCCCAGCTATCATGTATGGCCCTTCATATAAATTCTCAAATTTTTTTGTCAATTTTAGTTCAGCATTAGATCTATTTAATTTTCTAATTTTCACTAATTCTCCTATTTGGTATTCTATTAACCGACAGGTTTTATTAAATTTTAATTTTCGCTTTTGCGCTGACACCTTTAAATTCTCATGGGCTAATTCTCTAACTTCTAATATATTTAATTTATCATTACCTTTATTTATTTTGTCATCAAAAGAAAGTTTAGTAGAAGTCCCATACATTATTTCACATGGAGTATAACCTGTACTCTCATGAAAGGTATTATTATATAATTCTTCCAATTTAGGCACTGTATCTACCCATCCCTTATGATTAGTACTATTATAAGTTCTAAACAATCTACCCAGTTCTCTATTAACCCTCTCTACTGTATTTGGTCTAGGATTCCTAACAGTAGTGTAAATTATTTTGATCCCCAGCGAAGCCATCCCTTCCTTCCATACTCGACTAGTAAATTGTGTACCATTATCTGACATTATTACTTTAGGTTTTATAATTCCTAACAATTTCTTTACTTTACTGAATACTGCTTTTGCTGTAGCCTTTCTCAAAACGTAAAATTTCACGAACTTACTAAATGAATCTTGAAACACTAACATATAGTTCATTCCAAACTTTCCAGTTGGCAATGGACCATAGATATCCACCATAACTAAATCTCCTATATCTTTAGTAACAATAGGACAGCAAGGCCCCACCTTATTAGAGTTAGAGTGTTTTGTTAATTGACAAATTTCACAAATCCTAACCAACTGTTTTACATTTCTAGTCAAACCTTTCCAATAAAAACGTTGTTTTAAATATTTTAGCATTTTATAACTACCCTGATGTCCCATCTCTAAATGTACTTGTTTAATTACCTCTTCTCTAAGTTCTCCTGGTAAAAATATAGAATTTTCTTTTCCCCCTTCTCTAGAAACAACCAAAACTCCGTCTATTAATTTACATCTACTACTTAACCCCTTTAATGACTTTCCTGTCTCATTTGAAACTTTAATTTGTTTAATTAATTTATTTATTTCCTCATCTCTCATCTGAAATTCCGCTATCCGACTTAACTTTTTTAACAAATCCTTATTTTGACTAGACCCCATATATAAAATACTCGGCATTCTGTTTCTTTCCTCCTGTAATACTCCTTCATTCGGTGGATAACGTGATAAAACATCTGCCACTATATTATCTTTCCCTTTAATATGTTGAATTTCATATTGGAAATTCTCTAAATAATTTATCCAACGAGTTATTTTTGCATTGTACAACTTCCAAGTTTTAACAAACAACAAAGCCTTATGATCCGTTCTAATTATTACCTTTGCCCCCCTCAAATAAGTTTCAAATTTCTCTAAACAACAAATTACCGAATAAAACTCTTGTTCTGTTACTGTCCAATTTAATTGTGCCCCCCTTAAAGCTTTACTATAAAACCCCAATATTTTTTTCATTCCATCATTATCTAATTGATATAAAACCCCTGCTAATCCTATTTGTGAACAATCCGTTTGTAAATAATATGGCTTGGAAAAATCTGGATGATGTAACCGAATGGTTTTTAAAAACAATGATTTAATTTGTTCAAAGGTTAGTTGTTCCAAATGACCCCATTTCCAAATTTTATCCTTCTTTAATAGATTATACAGTGGTTGAGCCTGTCTGTTATAATTTGGAATAAACTTCCTATAAAAATTACATAACCCCAAAAATGCTCTTACTTGTTTTAATTTTTTTGGCACTGGAAATTCTTGAATTGCTTTAACCTTATCTGGATCAGTTCGTAACCCTTCCGTAGAAATTATATAACCTAACATTTTAACCTCCTTACAACAAAATTCACATTTTTTTAAATTACAAGTTAACCCTGCTTTCCATAATTTTCCAAGTACTACATTTAAGTGTTCCAAATGTTGTTCAAACGTTCCCACAGTTATTATCGCTAAATCATCCAAATAATTCACACAATACTCTCTAACTTCATGTCCCAATATTATATCCATCGCTCTACTAAAACTTCCAACCGATGTTTTTAACCCTTGAGGTAAAACATTATAAACATAAGACTTCCCATTAAAAGTGAAACCAGTATACTTCTTACTATCTTGTGTAATAGGTATTTGAAAATATGCATTATTTAAATCTATTATGCTTATAAAATTTGCTCCATGAAACGAATTTATCACGTCTAATTGTAAAGGTGGTTTCTCTGTTTCAGCAACCATATATTTGTTAATTTCTCTAGCATCTAGCAACACTCTAATAGAATCATCTTTTTTAATTGTAAATGTTAGTGGGCTACAATATGGAGTTGCTGATCTACTAATAATACCCAATTCCTCCATTTCATTTAATTTAGCTTCAATTCTCGTCCTATAAGCATATGGAACAGGATAACTTTTCCTAATAATTGGTACTTCTGAACTCATGACTATTTTATGTTGATAACAGTTTGCCCTCCCTAATTGAGAAATAAACAAACTCCCAAATTTTTGTAATAAATTTAATAATTCTTTTCTTTGACCTAATTCTAATTTGAGATCAATCTCAAATTCCGACCAATTTATCTCACTCTGTCTATCCTGTCTAGCTATTAACCCTTGCACTTCTTTAAAACTTTTACCATTACCCCCCTCTAAAAATGGTATCACAGATCTTTGTTCCGCTTGTTTCAGAATTAAACCCCTTTCTACTGGACCTGTATTAAGTATCACTTCATTCTTCCTCAACCAATCAAACCCTAATATTATTGGATTTATTAATCCTGGTACTACTATAAACCCAGTTTGCTGTACAAACTCTCCTAACATTAAAGGTAGTAAAACCACTTTCCTAATCTCCCCACTTTTATGACCTACAGCTGTTTTAATATTGAACGGTTTAATCGGCAACCAAGGGATATCATGATTTTCGTCAGCTTTCAATTCATTTAAAAACTCCTCAGATATACTAGTAATGTCGCATCCCGTATCTATTAACGCTATTACTTCACGCTCAAATATTCGAACCATAACTTCTGATGTAAAATTTAAATTTATTTCCCTATCCGTCTCCTCCTCAAACACCACTCCTGCATTTATTGAATCTAACGAATCCCCTTGTTTTATATTATTTACCCATTTAAACAAATTTACTAGCTGTAACTCGATATTTAACTGTTTTGGTTCTAACGTTTTATAACCTAATCCTTCTGTACGACTTCTATTTGTTAATATAGTAGTTATAGGTGTTCTAATACCGTTTCCATTTATTCCCAATGATGAACCTACTTTCCAACCCATTTTATACATTATTTCTAATGCCTTGCTCCCTGAAATTGAGACTGGACCGAGAGCCGAAGTTCCAATCCCCTCTAGTTTAACCCTACTGTTTCTTCTATTAATGTAGCGTTCTCTGCCGAAGCTAACGCCGCTGTAGCTTCTTTTGGTTTTTGGTTTGCTGAAGGTTTTGGCCATTTTTTGTATCCTTGCTGATAATCTTTAAACTTCTTATCTGTTTCTTTTCCTTTAGTTGACACAAATTGATTTACCCCATTGTATTGGTTGGCAATATCATCCATTCCTCTTAAATATTCTGCCGCTTCTATTACTGTATCTATTTTGGAGGTATACCAACCTTGTTGGACGTATTTTGGGAATTGCCTAATTATATCCCCTATTAATTGCTTCTCAGACATTCTGTATGTAAGCATTTGTGCCCTCCCTGTTAAATTTAGGAAATAACCCAACATTGATGGAAAGTTTTCACGATCCCAAACACCATTTACTATACTTCGTCTCAATTCGTTTTGCTTACTTTCACCCCAATAGGTATTCAAAAAATCTAATTTAAAATCCTCTAAGGTATTCCACCGTACATTGAAAACTCTCGCCCATTCCCTGGATTCACCTTCTAAACATTCCTGTAGAATTTCCAATTGATTCTCATTATGACCAATTTTCCTTAAATAAATTTCCAAGTCTTCCAAGAAAGTTACCGGATGAATATGTTCTTTACCTCCAAATTTTGGTTTCTCTATAGTAACATTTCTTATATGATAGTTCACACTTCTAAACAAATCTTGGTCTGCACTCCCCCTAATATTGGAAGCGTTCCCCTTCTTCGGTTCCAGATTTTCACTGTTTGAAGTTTGAGATATGTCCGGAATTTCCTGTTCCTCAAGTATAATATTATTTCTTCCCAAAGATGCTTCAGTATTTAAACCACATTCTTCTCTATCTTTCTGCTTTGTTTTAGTTTCGTTCACTTCCTTTCTTAATATTTCTAATCGAGAAGACAACCCTTCTATAGCACGATTCAACCTTTTAAATATAACAGTCGTCAAAGTGGAATTTACTCTCCTGCTCCTTCCTATGCATTTTCTAATCGGACTACGACTCATTCTTGAGTGATGAGAAGTGGAAACTGGAGGCTCCACTTCACTCATTTCCACCTCCTCTGAACCATCCGTTCCTGTATTTACCGCACTTTTTTCTATAAAGCGAACTGGCACCTTCCTTCGTCTATTAGGCCTAACCATCTTCCTCACTCAAAAACAAAATCTTTTCAAAATAAAATGCACAAACTGTTATTTCCACAAATTTTAAATTTTCTCTATTATAATTCTTTGTTATTTCCACAAATTTTAAAATTAATTAATTTTTTTTTTTCACAAATTTTACTATAAATCAATTTTCACACAAGTTAATTCAACTCGATTAAATCGATGAGAATTGATATTAAACAAATAATACCAATTCCCACCGTTTCCTATCTTGTATTTCACTAAATTTCCTTTTTGTTTTTTTTTCAGGCCCTACAATTATTGTTTTAAAATTCTCCATCCTATCATACATAACATTCTATGTTAAACATCACTATATTAAGTTTAATAACCTTCCTAATCCAAATACTCAAATTTTGGATAAGTGGAATTTTCATCAACCTATAACCATCATTTATTTTTACTGGATTCCTTCATTTATTTAGATTAACAACCCCTCATTATTTATTTACAACAAATATATGTAAAACAATTAACGACCCCCATTATTTACTAATAACAACTATGTCTAACTAACGACCCCCATTTTGCTAAACTGTTATTGTCATTCAACAATTACTATCACAATAATATTAATTTATCTTATCTATCGTTCCTCATTATTTATTATTATTAATATAACTAATTAATCGACCCTAATCATTTACCTTTAAAATTAAGATTAATATATTTAAAGTTTCAATCCTCAATTATTATCAAAATATAATTTCTAGCTATTCACTATGTTTTATTATTTTAGCACAACTATTCCCTTTTACCTTTTTATTTATACGGCAACAAATTGTACGGTATAGACATACCGTACCTCCTCATTATAAATACCTCATTATTAACATTAGTTTCCACCCATACCTTTTTTTTTTTTTTTTTTTTTTTTTTTAATAAATAATTACCCCCTTATAAACTTCAATAACTTATTTATAACTGTTCTAAAATAATAATCATCATCATCACTACTATAACATAGCACCAAGACATCCTATACTATCCTATCCTATCCTAATTCTATTCTGATCCTGGTCACGGCGCCACCAAATTGTAACCTCCCTACCTACCTACCTGTACCCCTCTTTAACTCCTGACCGTTTTCTTCTACCTTACCCTCTTCTTTCCACTCTTACCATGCTCTTATCCCACACCCATGTGAAGCTCACAATTCCTATTCAACTTCCTAACTAACATTTGATGTCAAATCTATCAATACAATACCTACTCACTTATCAAATAACTCTATCATGATACATATAAATTCTATTACGACTTAATATTAATTTGGCCAATGAACGTCGTAGTGGGAAAGGACTCTTATCATGATACGTAGTTACCCTATGCTCTATAAAGGGGAGTATGTGCTAATTCTTCATTAAAATAAACGCCTACTTAAATTAATATACTACTAGTTTGTAAACATGAATAGCTAACTCTCTAATTAAGATAAGGAACCCTCACTTTCTATAAATATATTACCTGACCTATTTATATTTGTTAAATTGGATACCTACTTAATTTACTACTGAAACTAATTATGATAGTTATAATGACTACCCATCTAAATAATTCTGATATTATCTAACTTATTAAACTTCTTCTATAGTAATACCTACCTAATCTCTTACTGAAATTAATTATAGTTCAGTTATTATACAACTAATGATTTCAACATGTTATATGTTTATTCAGTTCAATATATAGACTAATTGAATCCTGCACTTATGTGATTTATTCATAATTATTAATCTCATTGGATCAAATACCTTATATGAGTTATTGATATATTACCAATGATTGTACTCAACATGATATATTTGTTTTTCGGTCTAGGGCCCCATGAACACACGCCCAAGACAGTACAGTTCACACCAACTGAGGAATAACTGTTCCTATGTCTATTATAGGTAAGGAATAAGTAGTTTTACTCACTCCGCCTGGCCAAGACATCTGGCTCCCATAACAGACAAACACCAATTCGAATGGCGTGGAATTACAATATATCATTCCCTTTACCTAATTAAAGGCTTAAGGTAAAATTATAAGAGTATTCTCTTTTATATATTCCCCTTCTAGAGGTGTAAAAATATCATAGAGATGTATATAACAATCTTTTAATGTAGAACCTAATTAAAGTAGGTATACAATAACTGAGAGAATAATAAGTAACCTTTATATTCCCTTTCACGTTAGAGTGCATATTTGCAGTAGATACTTAAGAAATTTACAATAGATTTCATCTTAGAACTAATGTCCATTTCACCAAAACCAATCCAAAGTTTTAGGTAGGTAAAGTTGAGTTGTAAACTTATTAGTTACTCACATCACCAAGATTGCCACAAGTCATTATTAGACTATATATGTGTACGGGTCTATTGCCCAAGTCTAGGAGTTTTGAATCTATTCCATAGTTGGAAAATATCATCTATTGTGATAAGATTCTCATTCTCCAGACCATACTCGATTAAATGAGCAAATACTAAGTCAATTGTTGCAATTGAGAACTATTTTAGTCACAGTAGAATAGACATAAGTCCCGTCATGATAAACTAAACCTTAACGGTTTTCTCTGGTTATTTGCATATAAAATATAACTAACTGCAAAACAACACAAGAACATGAATGACTCAATCTACAATCGGTTATCAATCACCAAACCCCATATCGTTACACTTTCCGTTAATAGGTAGGTACTATGTTTATCTTTTGTTCATAATATTACTATACCCGGTTGGCTAAACAAATAGTCTAGTATATGATTGAATACTAATATTGTAATACTATAAGATACTTTATTTGACTTTTAGTCTTGTTTTTATTCAAATGACCAATTTGACACCTTAAATTACACTACAAATTATGGTAGTCTCTTGATTTAGAATAACAATAATAATACTTTTCTATAATGCCTTTAAACAGACAATTCATCTTTTGTCAAGGAGTTTGAAATTAATAATACTTGTATCAACTATTAGCTAGGTTGTTTGAATAGTTTCTGTATTGAATTAAAGAGTATAACAGTTAAGATTCTGAAATATTACTTTATCAATAATTCGAACTGACCTTGAGGGAATTCATGACTGTATCATTGAGTTAAAGTCAGATTCAAACACAAAGCCACACACACTCGTAACTTCTTATATCACCGTATCATATTGGTCTAACACTGAACTTTACATAATAATTATAGCCCCTTCCTACAACAAACCATGACGGTTATTAGATTCCATAACAGACGTAATTACGCTTAAAAGTTAGTTTATTCCTAATCCCGGTTTATCAAGTGTACCTACACCTACCTATAAGTCTATTCCCTGTGTTTGTACAAATTATACCCATTTAGACTAATTGTGTGGTGTGTTATGTCCCTAACTATTTTAATAAAGATTACAGGTGAGTCAAGCCTGATTTTGGCGTACCTAAGACCCGTGTTTTGTCACAAGAACAACGACCGTAGTCTGGGATGTTGCCTCATGACGACCCTACATATGTATTGTGTGCATAAATAAATATATAATTATATAAGACTGAGCTGTTGACTTCAATAAATGTGACTAGGTCAAACTATTGGGTATCAACACTCAGATGGCTTTTTCGACCCTGAAACTCAGGTAAAGTCGAAAGCTGTCCCGCCATTTTGGATTATCAGCAAACTAGCTAAAAGTGGTCACGAGCTTAGTTAACACCGTCAGGTCTCCACTCGTGGCTGCCACATCGACAGACTTACCTATTGGGATTCCCTAGCTATTCCTATGGCCTCAGCCCCTAGCCCTAGCCTAACCTTTTATACCTACTATCCCCATTCGAACTCCTAAAACAACATCTCGCGTTAGGAATGGCCGTTGAGCAGACTCACTCGAACGAACTACGCTTCATATCTAGATAATCAGCGAAGCCAGGAAAGGAGTCTTGCTACCATTCCAACAAGATGCTGTTAACGCGACATTTCAACCAATGTTCGAGCTAAAATTTCACTAAAGAATCATGATTTTACACAAATGCAACGCGATTTTATCAATTATAATGAATTAACACGAATTTCAATATAAGAAAATCATTTCAATCAATTCACAAAGCAAAGTTTCACTAGTTTTTCACAAATTTTCCAAAATCCCGCTTGGTAACCCGCACTCAGTTGTTCCCCGTTAGCTATCCCCGAAGAAAGTGAACGAGGATCGCGCCAAATCCCAACTTTCTCACAATTTTCGCGGTCTAATTCGGCGGGAGTCTCCTTTGCACCAATCAGCGTCTTCTAAATCCTCTTTTTAATTCCTACAAACCCCGCAATATTTCTAGACCAATCCAGTACTGCTTCCCAATGCTCGCAACTTAATAAATATATTTTTTTTTAATTATTAATATTAACTCCCTGTGAGAAATATTCACTTTATACAATTTAAAATGCCTAACTGAATTAACTTCCCTTCTCTTTACTTCAATTCACCTTTTTTTGTAATTCATTCTATTTATTTACCATTATAAATAACTTCCAAACCGGAAACTATCTAAACATCTATCAATATCCCCAACCTAACAAAATATACCAAGTATTTCTTTCCTTCCCTTTTTTTTTTAATAATATTATTTAATAATAAAAACCCTTTTGTACAACCAATTTAAAACATTAAATTAAATTAGAATTCCTTATTATTAGAATATCTCTTCAAATAGTATAATTATATCGATTTAAAACCATCATAATCTGATAAGAACAGCGCCATCTACCAGAAACCCGTATTATTACTTAGACTAGTCAATATGATGATGCAATATGAAAAACCCTATCTTTCATTACATTTATCAACAATCCAATTTCATTTATTAGCTTTTCCTCTAAAACAGATTATTTCATGAATCGTATTGCAACAAACCTTTGTTATTTTACTTCTAAATATTAATTTTATTATTGATTACAGCGCCATCTCTTAGAAATCGATTTATTACTTATAAAGACATGTGACGTTCTGTCTCGTTACAATCTGATAAGAATAGCGCCATCTACCAGAAACCCGTATTATTACTTAGACTAGTCAATATGATGATGCAATATGAAAAACCCTATCTTTCATTACATTTATCAACAATCCAATTTCATTTATTAGCTTCTCCTCTAAAACAGATTATTTCATGAATCGTATTGCAACAAACCTTTGTTATTTTACTTCTAAATATTAATTTTATTATTGATTACAGCGCCATCTCTTAGAAATCGATTTATTACTTATAAAGACATGTGACGTTCTGTCTCGTTACAGTTTGTAAAGGAAGGCTGCTCAAAGAAATCATCTCAAAAGCCATATTCAATTTTAATAACTGCCGTTGACTGGACAATACTCGTAGACACGTATGAGAAGCACTATAAAATACCGGAGGATATCTGTGCCTCATCATCCAGACCCGATATATTCCTTTTTTCACGATCGCATAGGCGTGCAGTGCTTGTAGAACTCACAGTACCGTGGGAAACTAATATACCTAAAGACCACGCTATAAAGACAAACAAATATTTTGACTTGACTAACGAGTTAACCAAAAACGGCTACGTGGTTAAACTCTACGCCGTAGAAGTAGGAGCAAGGGGAATTCCAGCTAAATCCCTGTACAACTTACTTAAAGACCTAGGATTGCCAAGAGCTTCAGTAAGCTCTTTACTAAATCGAATATCAAAAGCGGCATTGATAGGATCTTACCAAATTTGGATAGGTAGGGGGGGGGAACACTACTGACGGTGGAGGTGAGCGCTGATGCATCACAAGGTGGCCACCCTAAACCTACATCTGGGTCGCAAGTCCCAGTCGCCGTCACGGTGTTCCTCTCTGTATCACGCTATGGACCCGGCGACCGCACGTTGAATCCATGGAGTGCTGAGAATCGGATCTCTGCAAATTCGGTTCGTTACAGGCGCCATGATCACGAATCTAGCGTTAAGTAAAAACTGTGATCAAGGATATAATTTGCTCTAGTCATTAATTCCTGGGGCTGCAAGAACTGCATCAGCGTCTTCAGGAACCAACAGGAAGGTTTTGGTCATCTGCCTTTTGGCCTAAAGATTAGATAATAGTTGCTAAGCTCAAGGGTAGGTCCAGTTTAGCATTATCCAATTTGTCAAAACACACTTATCGTAGATATAGTAAAATAGCATAATATAAGCTTAAGATAAGTTCAAATAATTTTTGATATACTCGTACCTACATATTATCAGTGGCAATCGAATTACTAATATTACAATTTTTATTTTATCTAAATGATTTATCAGGCAAGGAGAGAAAATAAATCGTACATATAGTAACTACCAGGCCCTCTATACAAGTAGCAATACGTTTGTAGAATAGAATATTTATTCATCAAGGTATGGGATTGAAATACGTGTCAACGTATATATTACAGACGTTTAAGGTCCAACCCCACCAAACGGATGGCATCGGCCCGGATTTTACAATCTTTAAACAAAATTAAATCTTATTATCACAGTGTTTGAAGTTTATATTACCAAGTCACGCACAACAGTTTGACAGCGACGTGCGGCGGCATGACGCACGTCAAGCTGTCATGCGTGACTTGGTAATATAAACTTTAAATGCTGTGATATAAGATTTATTTTGTTTAAAGATTGTAAAATCCGTTCCGATGCCGTCCGTTTGGTGGGGTTGGACCCTTATTACAGTCGTCAGACTCTAATAAACGTCATTTACGTCAAAATACGTGTCAATCCCATCACCATTCTATTCTACAATACATAATGTAATTGGAGTACAATCTCGTTATCTATAAAAATAGGCAAATATTTTTAACCTGATAAGTGTTTTATTATCTATTTATTACGACATTGTGCTGTACCACGACAAAAATGTTTTCACTGGTATAAAGATTGAAATATCTTGTTCAAGAAAGAAATAAACTATATCATACCTGCAATTTCGTGACGAGATCAATAGTGACGTCAGCGAGCTTGTCCATATGTACGGCCCCATTCATATCCACTACCTGGGACCAGCTCTCTTTCACAGACTCGATGGTCACGGGGTCTGAAGGCTTCTTCCTAATATCGCAATGTTAAATACATATTACTAAACATACTAAGGTTTTAATTAGATACAATCTTGCTTAAGTATAATCAGGGTATAGACTCTGAGGTGAGAGCCTCTAAGACGAGGCCGTAACGAAGTTACCGACATAGCTCGCAGAATAAGTAAGCTGAAGTGGCAGCGAGCTGGCCACTTCTGTCGAACGACCGATGGCCGTTGGAGCAAACGAGTCCTAGAATGAAGACAGCGAGTAGGCAACGGAAGGTGAGATGCCCCTAGCCAGATGGAATGACGACCTGCAAAAGGGGACTGGATGCGGAAGGCGGAGGATCGGGAGAAATGGCGCAAATTAAGAGAGCGCTATGTCGAACAGTGGACTGCAATAGGCTATTATGATTCAATCATTGAGAGGGACCCAGCGCCAGCACCGGGGAGCTCGTAATGTGTTTAGAACTAGGAGTGAGTAGAATGGACGCTTATTGCGGCTAGCGTGTTGTTGCTGATTTTTTTTTTTTCAAGACCAATTGTTAGTAATATACCTCAGTGGCGTAGGTTGAAAATTTTCAAAAGGGAAGGCCTGTGGCAAGGAATCTTACCTCTTTAGAACAACAACGGCAATTTTATATGGATTTATGGATGTTCTTCATTCAGATAAAAAAAAGATAAGTAATGAACTTCATAAAGGTACCTACTGAATTTCAGTTACTTAATTTCAGATACTGAATTTCATATACTGAATTTCACAAACAGAATTTCAGATACTGGATTTCAGTAAGATTCAGTTTTCGATACATTCATATTTTTTATTAGAGTATAAACATCTATGCCACGGCTTCCCTTTGCAGAGCAAGCCGGTAGGATTCGTGTTATAGGAACCCCTCACTGAAATACCTCATATATACAAGAGGAGGTTTATAAGTATTGTTTTGGTATTTGATTTGATGTAACAGTAGGTCTCCGTCGGCCAATAACGAATGTGACTCGTTATTTGTTTTGAACAACAAGGTGTTCAAATGATAACAAAACCATTGTCTTGAGTTTGACAACTCGATGAGAACTCTCCGAATTGCTGAGTATAAACAGCATTCAAACTCGAATAATTTTTTGTGTATAAATTAAATTTAAACGAGTTATTTAAGTCACATTTATTTATGACAATTGAGAATTTGATATTTTATACCAATTCTAAAATTGAAAATTACATATACTTGGATTTTTTAGGTATATAACTAAATGTAAAAAATCTTTATGTAACTTTTTACACTAACACAAATTAAATAAATAAACTGCTTAGGCGCGATTTCTATTTTTAGTCTTTTAATGGAGTTTTTAAATACAAAATATTAAAAAGACACACCGAGATGGTTTGTCTTTAGTTAAATATTTAAACAAATCGAGTACAGTTGTTTATACATTGGGGTTATTTAAAAAAAATAACTGAATTATGTTGAACTAACGATGTTTGTTTACGATGAATTTACAATTTTATAATTACTTATAGAATATCAAAATTATTGTTAATTAGTGTATCAACATTATGTGATAAAACATTTATTTTACTTCGACCAAAGTCAGTGCCTTACAATATTATGTAATTTTAATACTGAATACTGACTTTTGGGGTCAATGTGCGTATTCTGTACCGATTCAAATTTAATTTATTTAAAGTTAACCAGACCGACAATTTAAATGTGTTGAATGGACTCCTACTTACCTATATTATAAACTTTACATAATATATTATTACATCACAAAGATATTGCGAAAAAACAGTTTTACAGTTCTGGATGAAATTTTGCACAGAGTTAGAGGTTCCGATGAATAGGTTCTGTAGGTTGCGGGACCGAGTATCTCATGCAGGCAGACTGAATGACGGGAAGAAGCTTTTTGGAGCTGTTCTCTGTGTTAAATATGTATATGCTCTCTTAAATATGTTTGAATTTAAAATCGTATCTAACTATTTTTAATAAACTCCCTGCAACGTAAACCGGTTGCATACGTTCAATTGAAAAAAAAAAATTTTTTTTTCACTATTTTTTTTATTTTCTATATTGGTGAAATCCAGAAAAGTTATTTTAATATTATGGTAAAGTTAAAGTTCCAAGATATACTTACTTTAGTGGTGCACCAGTGCTTCGTACGAAGTGAGTTTTGGTTGCGTATGCTAATGTTGAGTCGATGATGGCGCCGTTCTCGGGGAAGGACTCGTGGACCATGTAGGCCTGTAGGGAATAGTAGGTTTTGACTTTAATAAAAGACATTCTAGACCAGCGATGGGCCAACTCCGGCCCACGGAAGTATTTATATTTTTTTTTAAAGAATATTAACAACCGAAATTACTAATAATCCCGTTAACCCCTCCAGCTAAGCTAAACTGCTTGTGCTAGGAGTGGGTTCACGTCGGTAGTGTAATGGCCAGGATACGAACCCGGGACCTCTCGATCGTAAGGCGACTCCTTAACTACTAAGCTACCGAGGTTTCGCCGACGGTCCTTTGACATGAATAGTATATGGCCGCCTATAAATTATATTTTAACGGTCCTGAAGTATATAGTAGCCTAGCTGTCCCGGCAAACTTCGTACCGCTATATTTTTCCCGTTCCCGCTGCACCTATTTTCTCATCCTTTAAACCTTCCCTGGACATCCACGAATATTTCAAGACTAAAATTAGCCAAATCGGTTCAGCCGGTTCTTGAGTTATAAAATAACAACGAAAAGTGGCATTGATTTTTATATATTAGAAGATTAGACTAGCTGTCCCGGCGAACTTCGTACCGCCATAATTTTCCCGTTCCCGCTGCACCTATTTTCTCATCCTTTAAACCTTCCCTGGACACCCACGAATATTTCAAGATAAAATTAGCCAAATCGGTTCAGCCGTTCTTGAGTTATAAAATGACAACGAAAAGTGGCATTGATTTTTATATATTAGAAGATTATAGTGTGAAGGTATAATGGCGCGTTAGTGGGGTTCTGTGGTTTTCATCACTGTGCATTTTTCCTATAATTCTGGCTATCCAATGAAATGCTAATATTCAGTTCTGATAAGTTAATGATTACAAGCACCATTAACTTTTAAAAGACAATACAGACTTCGTGATTAAAAAACATCATGGCAGACCTGTCAAATACCGTTATTTTGTAAATTTTTTATTACAATAAAAATCGTAAAACACATTATTACGAAGCTAGTGCAAAAAGCAGACTGAGGTTGTTGACTACTAAATATGATTACTATTAATAATAATATTTGCCTAACCCTTATTCGTCACCTTTGTTTACATAGTACAACTACATATGTATGTATACATAATTTTACACTTTTCTTTATGTAATACAAATGCACACCTTCCAAGTACTTTAATTATCTTGAATGCATTTAAATGCTAACAGGCTATGTCACAGGTTAAAGATATTAACATACAGTACTTAAGGTCACCAACAGTCACTGCAATAAATACCAAAAGACCGACAAAGAGTCGCACGATCAAGAGCTGATCCTTAAAAATCATCTCTTGAGGCCGTCAAACAAGGACCACCATTTTAGAATTCTTCTGGAATACCATCCTTTTATATCGAAGCTTTGGTAGCTCAGTGGCTAAGGAGTCAGCCTTACGCATGTGAGGTCTCGCGTTCGAATCCTGGCGACTACACCACATTATATTATGTCAACCCATTCCTAACACATTATAAGCAATTTAGCCTACCTTTATTGGTTCACACTGGAATACTAGAAAGCAACTTCAGATCCCGGTTCCCTTTACAAAAATCAGGATTACACCTTAACTTTTTACCAGGCGAGATTGCAGTCAAATTGATAGATCAAATATAAAAAAAAAGATTGTATACTCACTACAACCGGTGCAATAAGTTCTGGCTTCATAGCATCGAACATGTCAGGCGGTAAGATATCCTCGGTGAGACGAGACGCGGCGGTTGGGACGATAGTGTTCACCTTGATGTCGTATTTAGCGCCCTCGATAGACAAAGTATTGGCTAAACCAACCAGGCCCAGTTTCGCAGCACTAGAACAATATGAAAACTTTAGAATCAGCCATTCTCTGAGCCTTTTCCCAACTTAGAATAGAATGGCTTATAGAATGGAGCATGGGTTCTATGATTTATTGAGTTATACATACATAGCTATACTCTGTTGAGTTAAGAGTAAGTTAAGAGCCATTATTCACATTTTACGATGCATCATTAACATCACAATGTTAGTCCAAATTGCGTCTAAAACTTGTACTGACGCCTTGTTCATCACACTCTGTCTTTTGATTTGACTCATATGGCTTTCGTGGAAGCCATTGCCGGCTGACTTCCCAACCCCGGAAGGAGAGGTGTACTAACTTACAGGAGAAGTTGGAATGGTATCATCCTTGATTAGGCCCACATAATTTGCATTGTGTAGTCAAAAGTTGTAAAATAACTTACCTGTAGTTAGCCTGTCCGAAGTTGCCGAAAATACCCGCGTTACTCGAAGTCATGATTACGCGACCATACTTTTGTTTTCTGAAGTATTCCCAAGCGGCGTGTGTAGTCTTGAATGCGCCTTTCAAGTGAACGGCTTGGATGAGGTCCCAGTCCTGAATATTTTGCGATCATTAAAACTCACAAGAATATCAGGGCCAACCCAACTCTACCCGTGGGTTTCGCACGAGATGGAAAAATACTCGAGTAATTTTAACTGGTAATTAAATATCATCCTTATTCCAATGCAATAAAGCTTAAAATGGAATGCAACATACTACTTTCTTATCATATAATTAAGACTCGGCCACAGTGGCGTGGTTCAAGAAAACTTAAGGTCAACGGCACCACCGCCTATTACAGTAGACACCATATGGTATCTCACGTAATTGGCAGTGGTGCTGTTTGGACCATGGGGGTCTGGTCTCACGAGGGGAAGCGATTGCTGTCTGACTTCCTATCGTCGAGAGCAGTTTGTGCGATAAGGTCGCCTGTGCGTTTTACAGCAGGCGTATTAACACGCTGGTGGGGTTAGCTCTAGGGGACTTATACATTCTAGCAGAGCAGAACATTGGATGTTTGTAATCACCTGATCAGACATTTTGGTGAAACTCTTGTCTCGAAGAATACCAGCATTGTTGATAAGAATATCAATACGTCCGAAATTATCAATTGCTGTTTTAATAATCTTATCCCCCTCAATGACGTTGTTGTAATCAGCCACTGCTACGCCACCTATGACATAAGAAATAACTCTTGTTTGAATTACTGGCTTACCTTGTCTGTGAATAATTTATAGTGGTTGTAATGATAATTATATTTTACTTATTCAGTTCTCACACACAAAGTTATTCACTTTTTTTATAATGTTTATTTGATCAAAGTTCAGTAAAAAAGAAGTGCTTAAATTATCTTATTGTCAGTAGTTGTTGATAAGTAAGCAACATTTCAAAGTTCAGTGCAACATGCAAGTGCAATATTTCAATGTTTTGAAGCACTTTAAAATCGAGTTCTAATACATACATCATTTACCTATCTAAAGAAAAACTACATCTATAATGGTAAAATGGGATATATATCTTAGACCTTAAATGTGCTCAAAACATGCTCTATATGCGCAGAACATATTTCTTGGGTGTCTTTTGCGAATAGCAAGGGGTGCTACTGCTGAGGACGAGCTCAAATTAACCAAGCATAGGTTATTACAAAACAAACCGTACACGCCAGGGCCTTATTTGTCTCACGATTAAGTCCAAGGTATGTGTCCCAGGGTATACACACATATACCATATACCAAGCTAGTATAGCAGGTTTCAAAAATATCAGGCAGTACAAAAATATGGGCGGGTTATTTGATTAGTGTATTAAGTTAAATTCATTGTATATGGACATAATGTATGAGTAAGTTTGAAATTGATTAGAAAAAGTTCTAAAACATAAAATAGTTACTGTACAAAATGGTGGGATATATTAATTACATTCCTAATGGCATTAAACTGAAAAACAAATATATTCTGCTAATAAAACCTTATCACATGCTCATAATAATGTTCACATTAAAGTAGTAGACAAGCAATAACTACACTTGGTTTCAAATTCTATAATCCAGATGCACTGTAATTTACTGCAGAAATTCTAGGTATATTTTGACTTTCTTCTACATCCTATCTTGACTTTAACGATTTTGACTTTGCTATAATAAAATATTCTATAACATTCTACACAGTTTGTCTTATTATTTTTTTTAGATAGGCATGCAACTTGTGTTAATTTTTTTTTAGATAGGTATGCAACTTGTTTCTGATAGTGAAAGCTGAAAAAAATGCTACCTGGAATACCCGGTAAACCTATTTTTCTTTAATGTTTTATATTTTGAAATATAAATCCTTGTCATTTGCCATCATAGAATAGGAGTCAGTTTTACACCCAATACACTCTAATAGATGTTTCAGTAGAAGTTTAATAACAAGAGGTGACCATTTTTACTTGCAGTTTCTAATAAAAACTATGTATTACATGTAATTCTCAAAGTACAAATTTCATAATACCAGATAACATAACACTATCTAAATATTGACTCAACCAATATGTGCGCTCGAAAACGGCGCTGAAAACACTTTCACAAATTACCTAATTATTAATTATGAATTCAAAAGTAAATGAACATGCATTATGTTTTGTACCTTTATCCTTGATTTCCTTGACAACTGCATCTGCAAAGTTGGACTTGCCAACGCCATCGCGGGCACCTCCGAGGTCGTTAACAACTACTTTAGCGCCTCTTGAACCCAAGAGAAGAGCATACGCTTTGCCCAGGCCACCACCGGCTCCCGTCACGACTGCAACACGACCGTCGTAGCGTAGATGATCCATCCTGCGCAACGAATGGAATGTAAATGAATTTGAATCAAGCGTAATTAATTATCAGTATCAAAGTCCATTCGCACCGGAATTATCGCACTGGAACTTAGAATAAATTTTATTATGATTGCTTATCTTTATATGATTATAATGAATTGTGCGGACCTTATTATATGTCAGTAACGATATTTTTGTTTCAATATACAGATAAAATGCTGTGGAGCCCCTCAAGAATAAAGAATAAATCAAGATAAACCAAATTCTTCAAATCAAGTTCAAAACGAGCAACTTGACAAATTTGACAACAACAACTTTGTGACCTTAGAGTTTTGTGACGTATACTCTCGCTGTCATTGACCTACAGACTAAATAAGAATATGAGCCTACAGCTACAGACTACAAAACAAACACGATCAACTAACCAAGAGGACCAACCAACCTCAGCCTCCCATATCCGGAATGGCATCCGGAATTTAGAACGTGACTACACATGCCATTGCTGTGTCGTTCTACGGTTTTAGAAAGTCTATTACCATGCTCATGAGCATTTCTCAAAATAATTGCAATGCTATACTGTGCTATACAGACTGTTGTTTTCCTAATAATTTGGCAACACTTATCCACTGCATCTGTCAGATCAGTGTCAGTTATGTTTTGATTTTGAAAATGTGAAATGTTTGAAAAGTTGAATGAAAGTTTCTTTGTCTGAATTCCAACAATAAATATCTACTAGAAATGAATCTATATCGTTCTGAAGCCGCTTGGCAGCGTGAAAATAATGCTAGTACTAAAAATATCATTTCAGGCGATCCTTTAGCCGGTATGATAACTGTTATCGTAATGTTTATTGAAGAGGTGTTATGACTATGCTTGATATAATCATTGTAATCATTTTACAGTTATATACAACGAAGGTTCCTGGCGCCTTAACAAAGTATCTCCTTTATACAATTTACAATACAATACAGTAAAACTCAAACAGTACGCTTCGAAAATTCGACAAGCTCTAGTTAGTGCAGTGCCAGCAAACTCCTCTGTAAAATATGTCGTTCAGGTAGAAGAACAAGTTAATTTAAGATACTCTGAAGATGACGCAAGTGGTTTGATTGTAAGTAACAACTAAGTAACTATATACATAGTATTTATTTATTATTTAGTAAATAAGCTCAAACTCTAACTCTCCTGACCCGGTAAAACCAAAGGAATGATCAGTCCATTACCTTTAGGGTGTTTTCTTTCAACATACTTACTTCAGAACTCTAAAACAGCAACTATTCTTGTTTGTAAGGGTTAAGCAGAGGTTCTATCGAGGTCTGTGCCAACTATGTCCACCTATCTGAAAGAACTTAAGTGATGACCTATTGACTCCCCTTGCTGTGCTACATTGTGAAACAAACCATCACAAATATCAACTTTGTCCACCTCAGCTGAATTTCTAAACCATGGTGCGTCCAAAAAATGAAGCAGGACACAGTTTTTTTAGCCCCACCTTGCTTTTATAAGCAAGGTGGGGCTAAAAAAACTGTGTCCAGTAAGTAGTAAAAAAACATTAAAAAATTTTTTTTTTTTTTTTTTTCAGATAAATGTTTTGTCATCTACTCAAGACAACAATAGCAAAAGTAAAATATCATACTCAGCATTATTATTATCCTGGGGAATCAGTATCAGCCTTGATAATGCCACACATTTACCATATATGCTTGAAAGAGGCGAGCAGAGGATAGGAACAGCAGTGAAGGCGACATTACAGACTATATTTGATTGTAATATAAAACAGTTCAGTTTTACACAGGTATGTAAAGTGTATTGAGATAAGTTTGTGTGTTTTGAAAAATAGGCAGGTTAAATGCATCTATTTGAAAAGAAAATGTGTTTAAGTAATAAATAATAAAATAAAAATAAATAAATTTAAATGTAACGTCTAGTCTAGACCCAAAGTAAGCATAGTTTAACTAGTTTGTGTTATGGGTTCTAGATCGTGGACAAATATACTTTTTCTTCTTAAATTCATGTGTATCCATTTTCTAGAACCCATTACACAAGCTAGTTAAGCTATGCTTACTTTGGGTCTAGAATCTAGACCCAAAGTACCCACACAACGCTATCTAGACTCTAGATAGCGTTGTGTAAAATGTCCAAGAGTATTAAAAAAAAATCTTCAGACAGGCATTGTAATGTTAGCAGTCATGGTACATTACATTATTATTTGTTACATAAGCAGTATAATAATATGGTAGCTTAAAGTACTTAGATGATTCAGAAAATAAAATAGCTTTTTAAGAAATTGTACTTAATCAATTATTTTAATATTTCCAGCAACAGCTGTTACAATTTGGATTCAACTTTGTGGAGAATGACTCATCTCGAAGCACAGATCCCTTCAATCTAATCTACAAAACACCACAAGTTGATCACAAAGATAAAATGAATTTATCTTTTGAAGTGGGAGATATACATATTATATGGAATGGGTGGGTATTTTCTCTTATATTTGATCTATAATTTTCAGTGGAAATAGACAGTATGTACCATTCACTAGAATAGTAGTTAATAGGCTATTCCCCAGATCATTGCTGTAGTTATTTAGGGAAGAGGATGGAGACTAGCAGATCTAAAAAGGCCACAAGTATTAGGATAACATTTTGTCGTGCGATATATAAATGATATTAGAATCTGCTTAGTAAATGAATTATTTTGATTCTGCTCATGTGTGACCATTATACAAATTTTATAAGAATCCATTGAGATATTCTAGGAGTTCATAAAGTTACTCATTTTAGCAGAATCACTCAATGTGACCTTTTTAAACTCGCAATTCCTTCTCTCACAGATATAAAGCTAGACATGCATTAAGATGGTATGCAAGCCAATCTTACAGTAGCGAGAGGTCCATATAATCCCATTCCTGCTGGCATCCCAATGGGATACATGTTGCATGACAAACTTGATCAATGTAGGTAGTTTTTGAACTGGCTTCCCTATAGAAAATTTTCATCCTTCACCACTGCAATCTTAGGCAGACCTCACTTTTCTACCAAATCACAAGTCTGATAATGTAATATTTTAACATGTTATCCATTTTCTTTTCTCAGAATCAAAGACGAGGTTGAAAGGAAATCTGACTTGGTAACATTAGCATACCAAATGCTGCAGAACCAAATATTCTACATGATTATGCTTGACATAACAGTGTTTGATTTATGTGAAATCTCATTGCCTAGAGCAGAAGTAAAGAGTAATGGAGTTGTCAAGATGAAGACACCGGAAATTGTCAACTCTGTTTTCACAGTCCTCAATGAAATTTGTAATTCAAGCTTTGAAAAAGATCTGAGCAGTTCATCTGATGTATAATATTATTGAATACAATAACATTGCATATGAATGTAAATATTGTTTTATTATTATTATATAATTATTTGCTGTTGCCCGAGGCTCCGCCTGAGTGAATGTCGGTTGTCACGACTAAACAGCATGTCCTTTCCCAAGCACTAGTCTCTCTCTGTATAAAATTTCATCAAAATCGGTTTAGTGTGTAGTAGTTTAGGCATGAAAGCGTAACCAATGAGTGTGAATATTTGTTACCAAATAGCCCCTTACTACTCAGATTTCGATGAAGCAATATTTTTGATAAGCATAAGGAATAAAGTTCTAATTTCCGTGGCAAAATGTCTCAGCCAGACAATGGCTGCTTGTGCAGTAAATGGCTTGATCGTATGTCACACACATGTCAATGTCACACTACCACCATCAGCGCGCCAATTCAAAATGTATACTGCGGCCTTTTAGGCCAGCGCCACACGGTACATCAATAATGGCTGCCGATTGGACGGTCGGATGGTCGGGTTGGAGCGTCTGGCGCTGGCCTTAAGTGACTATACTCCTTCGCACGCTTAGGCACGTCTGTATTGCCGACAACTTCGGCATAGCTTGCCACACCAAAAAATTAATTGAATTGAATCATCATGATCATAAGCCTGCACTTTGAAGCTCAAGTTCCACTCTCACAGTCCTGTCCATTATTTAGTTCGTTATTGCGGATGCGAGCCAGGAATGCCATAACCATCAACCATAAAGAATTGCATCATCATCATCTTCAAAGCACTACTTTTCCAGTTGCGTCTAAAGTTTGGAGCCTGAGGTTCCACTTAGGCTGGTTTTACAGTCACGCTGGTGATCGGCGCTTACGGCCGAATCGATGTTGGTAAGGCCCTGTACACACAACCAATACACATGCCCACTCATACCATATATGCCATAACCAGCTATTACGAAATAAAGAAACATCAACATGGTTTTTCAACATTTACTCTCATGAATTACACCTTACAAATGTGTCTGCATATTGTAACCTTATAAAATATTACATCATTACAATGTGCTAAACTTAAAAGTAACCTATTTTGTAATCATGTCTTTCAGTACCTTGCAAGCAGTCCTTTTCAGATTACAATTTCATCACTTACAAAGTTCAAAACGATCCGAAAACTGTTATCTTGTGCAAAACTATTTAAACTAGGCCACCACCTATAAGCGTAAATGGTATTTTTGATCTAATCCGCTGACAATTTGGTCTTTCTTTTGATGCTAGCTAAAGAAGGTACTTGAAATTAATTGTAATATGAAGGTATTTAAAAGTTATAACGAACATCTTGTTTGACTTAAATCCCCCTATCTGGATTAAAACTCCAATTTGTACAGACAAATTTACTTAAAATGTGAATATAAATAATAAAAATATTTTCCATTTCACTAATATTCCAATATAATATAAACCTAAGTATGTATAATATTGTAATGTACCTCTAAACGTTGTAGCCAGGGCTACAAAATTATGATACAATTTATGTAAACATTTTATTCATTGCACACTGTGTCAACTCTCAGTCGAATACATGTGACGGGCCAAGTATAATGGAACCAAGCCTCGTCTAAATACCACATACGGTCAAAATGATGACAATTATGAACCTATGAAGTTTTACAACACACAATAATATGATCTTACTAAATAAATGCCAGATTACGAGATATTTGTGAAACATTTGCAAATTAAATATACAGTGTAATACACATAGGTACACACAAAATTACATATAAGCTTAATCGCATGACAAATCTAATTTACTATCATTATTTATTACATATGATGTAATTTTCGCTTCTGGTCCATTCAACGTACCATAATCTTTCATATATCAATACTCGCTCGATGAAACTTATTTGTATAGTATTATTAGAACACCTAGTCATGAGATGAGATTTAAAATTTGCCACCGTTAGTTGTAGACGATTTATTGTTCTAAAAAAATTGGAAGTTGAATTCTAGACTTTACATTAGTTGACAAAAGGTTGACATTTGTTTACAATGTTAATTCGGTTTCGACCTCAGGTGAGCGTTTACTTTAATATGGTAATAGAATACGTCTACGAAGTATAGAAGTGCCTGAGAGGCGTACTAGATTATTATAATGTGAGTCCGACGCAAGCTATTTTATGTAGCACATATAAAATAATTCTATAAATCCGGCATACAGTAAGTTTCGTACCAATGTTCGTTGCACACAGCTGCACCTTTCCTGGAAATAAATGACATCATCATTACACTATGCTGAATGAATCTATCAACTTTGTAAATTGCTTAGTTCGATTTATGAGTCTATTTGTTACAGAACAGTTGCGTCAACAAGTTCTTTCTGAAGACTTGTAGAAGCAAAATCCTTAAGGTAAATCTTTGAAGATGACAATTTATTATTTGAATATTATAGTTGAACTATGTCGTCAGTAGAAACCTGGTTATGAACTCGCAGCAAGATGATTGTCAGCTTCGTACGGTTATGAGAGATCTGGTTCCTCCCTTCCTCCGAGAGCGCGATCTCTCTTCCCCCGCCCAAGCTGGTAGTGGCGAGGGGTATAACCCGATTCTCCGTTTGCTGTGTAAAGAATTCCGTAAGGGAATTCTATACAAAATTGCTATGGACGTTCTATAGCAGGTATTTTGTTTTCCGTCGGCTTCCCTTTTTAAATTTTGCTGGTGCTGCAAACGTATTGAGTCAGTGCATAACCACTTAACATAAGCTGTGACAAGTACTTGTCTGCTGCACGTTACAAGTTACGCCTATTTGCCCATACGGTCTAGCCCAATGGGAAAGACTTGTGATATGTAAATAAAGAAGAAGTATGCGGTGCGTGACTCACCTCGTCAGCCCGATCTATACGGCAGCGCCCCCGCCTCAGTGTGTGCAGTACAGTACCTAACAGCAGCCGCCGCCGGCCGCGCCGCCCGCGCCCGCGCCGCCCGCGCCGCTCGCGCCGCCCGCCGTCGAGTGCTGCGGCCCGATCTTGATGCCGTTCGCCTGTACAGTCACGTGTGATTTTACACCACCGCTATCGAGTATCTGTGGCGTGGCGGTAGTGATCGGGTTGTGGAAGTCAGATGGCAGCCGCTTCACCAAAAATATCGTTCAGCCAAATCCGCAGTAAAGGTATGATTCCGAAGCCGACCTTATACGACAACGACAGACGCATGCAGCAGATACAGCGTACCCATTACTTGTTAAACTCCGACACGGATAAAGGCGACTATTGAGAAGCCGCAATGAATTACGTGCATCTGCTGCGTGAGTCAGCAGTTGTCGTATGCGGTCGGCTACGGAATCATACCTTACACTGGTAAAGGGGACCCGACGTGAAAGCTTCGGATGCCACTAGGATTAATGCTAAATTCTTTATTGTACACTGATAATATTACATTAAGAATCATGAATCATTTTGATGTACAAAGGCTAGTTTAACTCAGTATTGAGTTTTCGCCCAGCAAAAATCTAGGCTAGAAGAAGATAGATTGTACATCAAAATTCACAGCACCAAAAAAGGTTTAATGAGATGCCTGAGGCCCTCATCAACATCACCTGTAATTCACACATCCTGATTGAAGGACGAGACTCAGGCCTTTCTTTCGGAGCTTGCTGTCTGACCTCCCAGGTCAGACGGCAACTTTGTCGGTTAATCAACAGTGACTCAAAGCGCGACACGGAAACCAGACCATAAAGATAAAATACCGGTCGCAGCTTTGTGTCACTATTATGTATTTATTTACAATGAATCATACTCGATCATGGTCAAGAGACGTGTTGCTATTGTGTCAACGCGAACACTTACATCACTATAAATTTAAATCGGAAGAAATCAACATCCAGGACAGGACGGTACTTGAACCCACGACTTGATTTCTAGGAAGAATACTAGGACCAATTTAGCTACCTGCTACACGTCTTAGGACGATGCTTAAGGTATGATTCCGTAGCCGACCGCATTCAACAACTGTTGACGCACGCAGCAGATGCGCGTAATTTATTGCGGCTTCTCAATGGTCCCCTTTATCCGTATCGGAGTTTAACACGTAATGGGTATGCTGTATCTGCTGAATGCGTCTGTCGTTGTCGTATGCAGTCGGCGTCAGAATAATTTTACGACGTAAGTTATACGTTGCGGTGGACAATTATAGGAACAGTTAACAGACTAATTGCTTCTAATGTGTTTTTTTACCAATATCCGCTAAAAGGTTTAAAAAAGAGGATCACGATGAAAAAACATTTAACTGGGCCAGGGCATAACAAAGTTTGAGAACCACCACTCTGGTAGAAAACTTCGAACATACAGTGCTACTTATATTATCGGCGATAGCGACTCCCCTGCCAAGTACTGATTAGTTTGAAAACATAGTTACCCAATACAATATCGATTAGCAGATAAGATGAATACGTTACTGACCTCATTGTTGATGTCGAACACTCCTTCCTGAATTTTCTCGTAGATCTCTTTGGCAGTATTGATGAATGCTTCTTCGACATTAGCAGCGGTCTTTGCTGATGTCTCCATGAATACCAGTCCATGTTCACGTGCGAAGGCCTCGCCTTCCTCTTTCTTTACTTCACGTCGCGATTCCAAGTCACTATGAATATTAATAGAAGAATGTTAGAAAAATGACAAACTAATATAATCCACGAAATCTTGACTATAGCTTCCGCGTGTAATACTGATCCCATCCTCGCGAGGCACAAGGACCTATTGCCAGGATAAAACTGCTATTCCAGACTATAATCTATTTTTGTGTCAAATTTCATTCAAATTCGTTTAGTCTTTTCTTAGGCGAGATCAAATCTCAAACATCCATCCATCTAACTACATTTGTAAAAAAAAGTACATAGTAAAAAAAACAGCATTCTGCACGTATTTGTAGGGAATAAATAACAAACAATAAAGTGGGCGCGCTCTACAACAACATAGACGGACAACCTGAAAAAGTTAGGATAGTAGGTAGGTACCTGAAAGGGAATCGGGTATTATTTAGGCTCATTCGCAAAACATCCATTTCAGGAAAACCCTTTTTGAACTATTCAAAACAACCAGTGAACATTATGCAAAGTCGATATAGTCGCGAATTATAAGCGTGGTTAAGGAGTCGGCCTTGGGATCAAGAGGTCCCGGGTTCGAATCCTGGGCAGGATTCCTAGGTATTAAACTACCGACATGAACTCACTCCTAACACAAGCAATTTGGCTTAGCTGGAGGAGTTAACGGGAATATTATTAATTTTGGTCACTAATATTCTTTAATAAATAAGTGGAAGTTTTGCAAAGGAGTCAAATTATAGAAGGAATATATAGTTACATCTCACCTCTTGTTACCAATTAGCATGATAACCATGTTTGAATTGGAGTGTTGGCGCGCGTCCTCCAACCAAGTCGTAAGGTGGTTGAATGTGTCTCGCCTCGTGATGTCGTATACTAGCAATGCGCCCGCTGCGCCCCTGTAGTAAGACCTCGTGATTGATCTGAAAATATAAGGTGTTAATTGCAGTAGATGAACAGCTAAAAAAAGTCTGTTTGGCTTGGATAATATCTAAAACAACTAGGCTGATTTTGATGGGACTGGCAGATAGCTGATTTTATACAGAGTAAAGCTGATACTTTTATAATAATAAATAGATATATTTAAAATAAATAGGTGTGAAAGGAGCTCATCAAGATTTTGGGGCCTGGCTTATGCCTTGACTGACAAGGCTCCAATGCTCAGACACTCTCACAAGTTTTTTTTACCAATTTAGTCAAATCTCAAACCATACCTACAGACTTCAGGCTCCAATGAGAAAATCTTGGATGTAATCGGGATCCACACCAAAACGATGATGGAATTTTAATCCATTTTTACTGGAAACTCATTAAGGTATGATTCCGAAGACGACCACATACGACAACGACAAACGCAAGCAACACATACAGTGTATCCATTCCTTGTTAAACTCCGATACGGATAAGGGGACCATTGAGAAGCCGCAATGAATTACGCGCATGTGCTGCGTGCGTCGGCAGTTGTCGTATGCGGTCGGCTACGGAATCATACCTTTAGGATTGCTGACAATAATGAAAACCAGTAAGGTATTAAAAATGTTACCAACCGGAAAGCTTCTTGTCCAGCAGTATCCCATATCTGAAGTTTGATCTGCTTGCCATCAATAGTGATCATGCGAGCACCGAACTCCACACCAATTGTGAGATCATGGACCGGTTGGAATCTTTTGTCCGTGAACTGTAGAAGTAGGCATGATTTGCCTACACCTGTGAACATAATAATTAATTTTGTAACATCAAATACATATAAACGTCAAGTTAATTGGTGTATGTTTCAAAAATCAAAATGTTCTACATCAATTGACCTCAAATTTTGACACATTTATTTTATGCCACTAAGGTGGCATATGGTAGATAAGCACACGGCCCAACTGATGGAAAGGCTACCACTCTACATGCCAACACAATATACAACCTGCGTAAAAAATCTTTTGGATTTATTGCATCAATGAATTAATTATCAGGTGGCTACATGGCTAGTATTATAATAAAAAATGTCATGTTGTAATTTTTCATTAAATAACAAATCTAGGCTAAAAGGGTATGTTGTGGCGTTACAGGTTATTTTTCCACCCAGGATACTGTGTAGAATTAGAGCATTTAAATAGAATTGCAGAGTATTTTTTTAAATACTTATATAGTTTTACTAAAAGGACTACTTTCAACGGGTTGCTCAACTCAAAAAAAAAAAAATTAAACTATTTTGGCTAAGATCTTAGACTTGCAACCAAAAATCTTACATTGCAGTCATAATGCTACAGGTCCTTCAATGAATGAAACTGTTTCTCTCATAAGTATGGCTATACTCAAGGTACCTATGTAAAATTAGCAATGGTGTTGCCTGATGAATAAAAACCATTCTAAAGGGTAGTAAATTATATCAAATATCTTTGTTTACATAACAAGTATTAATGTCAAGATCAATGCTTCTATATTAACAGAACCAGTTCAATTTGTAAGGCAATATTCTGAAGGGCAACAACCCAATCCACAAGACTGAACTTATGCAAGGTCATTTAGCTACTTTGTAATACAATATAGAATAATAATATAATGTTTGGTTGAACTAAGGGTAAATAAGTTATGATTAGATTTGTCTTTGTTCAGAACAATAAGTAAACTGACCTAATTAAACTTGAATATATTACATGCTATACTGTATTCTACCATACCAGGATTCTTTCAAATACCTGAACTGAAGTTCTATTGTCTAAATTCTGACATGCATTAACTACTCTGACCCCACTCAAATATTTTTTCGTAATTGAATTTCTAATTTTTTATTTCAAAATGTTTACATTAATTCAAACTCCCTTGTAGATTTTACTGAAATTTATAGTTTTACCATATTTGATTTGTAAACCCAAACTTAACTACTTTGAATATTTTTGATACCTCTCTTGATACATATAGTATTAGTTGCCATAAGAAGTACTGTCACAGTCTAATTAACACAAAACAAACTGAGGCATACAAAAGAAAATGAGTGATATTTGCATAAACAGTTAGTAATTATGAGCTGAGCCCTTATCTTGAACATTAATCAGTGAACAGAAAAATAAGTATTACAATAGGCCACAAAATCATTTAAATCTTAGATATTTACTTACTTATAACATTAGAAAATAGAGTACAAAGAGGTGCGATGATATTGAGTAATAAAATTAGTATTTATTATTCTAAATCTGTGCTAAAAACAAACAAAAGAAGTCCTTGAAATTAAACCCAAAACAACAAACAGCTAAATACATGTTAACACTATTTTGATTTTAAATAGCTCATAATAAATGGAGAAGGAAATACTACAGTATTGAATGAAATGCGTTTTAGACCTATTAGACGTAGGCAACAAACGGCGTAGGCGTAAAACATATAACAACAATGTTCATATCAACCAGATATCGATCGATACGTTGTGAAAAATGTCGTATTGAACAAATCACTATATCGACTTCAATACCTTTTAAAAACAGTATACATTAAGAAATAGAAAACCTAAACAAAGATATTAGGAAATAAAATCAATACCTGTGTCGCCGATGATGATGTATTTGAACAAGTAGGCGTAAGCCATTTTCTCTGCAGTTTTTGCTTCTGTTATAAATTATGAACAACTTTAATAGCGAACAATAGTTTTATGGATAACTTATTAATATTATAATTAAGACGCAGTTTTTAGAAATTCCACAGCTGGTTGAATCAAATTGTCATTGTGAAATTATGAAAGAAAATTTGACAATCATAGCCTGTTTTAATAAGGCCATTACACACAGGCTACAATAATATGCAATGCAATAACTCTAATGTCGATTTTTGATAGATTTTTAAATTCAAAGAACAGCAGAATCTTTTAGATTTGCAAATATTAACCTTTATAACAAACTGCTTTTCGCAAGAGCTATAAACTTTAAATATTATCAAAACATAAAAAATGGAGTGAACATTGGTTATACTTTCCACATTACTTTCTCATGTAAACACAGCCTAAAATTTTCCAAGTACCAAAAAACCATACCAATAGCCAACTTCAAGATTCTGGTATTAACAGAATTAATAAATCATTATGTTTGTTTTTCTGAAATACTTTGCATTTGCATTGTATATGGGCGTTTACCAAAAAAAAATGACCTTCGCGTTATGGAATTCCACCCAGGAGAAAAAAATACATAGAGAAATCTAGTACATTACGTCGCGTGGTGGATGTGACGTTTGATGCCGGTACATAACCAAATCCAAAAAAAGTTGTTGTTTAATACATATTTAATAAATAAGAGCATTGAATAGCTTTCTATAAAACATACGCAGTAAGTTTTATTAAACTGTAAGGCAAAGATATCCATACTTAGCAACAAAAACTAGGTTCGTAGTGGAACATAAAAGTATCCTAGCGTGACGCACAACCTGTCACTACATGACCTCCAGTATATATATTAATCTATGTACATGACTTTCTGAAGCTATGCCGCTAAAAAAATTAAAATGGCGCGTGTTTTATAGTGTTAAACGTTGCCATTCATAAAAATTGACAAACTTAGAAGAAATTTGTCGTAAAAAGTCATTTTATAGTCGTAGCGTTGCGGAATTTTTCCACAGACATCATTTTTTGACCCACGTCAAAACACGTTTTTTTTTATAGTTTGATCTCTAAATCTATGCCAACAAGCTATAAAATGACATTTGGTTGATATAATCTTTCTGAAAAACACAATAGTTCATAACCTAGAGACAGTTAACTTATAAAAATCACGTACCGAAGTTTGGAAAAGTATGGTGGGACACTATAAAAATCACTACTTTTTCATTTTATTTTATCAAAATTTATGTGAAATTATTATATTTTTTGGTTTTTACTTATGTAAATTATTAGCTTTGAATTCGTTTTATAATGTACTTGTTAAAGGAACTAGCTTTTCATATCAATAGTTCACAAAATTTAGTTACAAGTCGTAGGACATGCCATTATTCGAGTGGTCATTTTTTTTGGTAAACGCCCATATAATAAACGTCAAGTCAAGTCATATTGTCGAACCGTGTTTACTAAACTTATAACCGACATAACCGTGTCGTTTTACATGTCGTGCATGGCCATGGGTCCCCTAGAGAACCCGGTTCACCCTTGTTTGACCAAAAAACGTATGACATAGGTATACATCATTTGACAAACAACGTTTGAAAAACTAATCATTTGACAAACTATAATTTCGCAAACATATTATTACTTTAAAAATAATCATTTGACTTAATACACGTTTCGCAAACGTATTACCTACTTAGAAAACATTTCGATTGCTACATTTTTATTTTAATAATGTTCATTTGACTAAATAAAGTTCTGCATGGTTTTCGCATTAGCTTTCGTGGTTATTTTTTTTTAACCTAGTCTAACCTAGTCTATCCAAGTCGGAATGAGCAGCTTTCTCAATAATCTATCACTAACTGTCTGTTTGTCAACTAAGTAACATGTTTTTAAAATTAATCAATTTGTAAAATGATGTTCTTATCGAATTTTTTCCAAATAATTTTTTTGTCTAATGAGTAGTTTATTAAACAATACTTTGTCAAATGATACATTTATCAAGTATAATTTTGTCAAACGTTGTTTGTCAAATGAAAATTTGTCAATCGTTTTTTGTCAAATGATAGGACACCAAAGAACCCACTCCACCAAAATCTTCGGTATCCAATCCAACCTCTTCTGTAATTTTGATTGACTGATGAGGCCAGGCAGGGCCAGACTCTGACTCAGATTATCCTCTTGAGGTTGGGGGGCTCAGTGAACTAAATTAAGGAAAGAAAATACTTATGGAAAGGAGGAGTGATTAAGTGTACGAAAACTAGAGTTCCAAAGTGGTGCAAGTTTGGGAAGCAAACGGCATTGGTACAACATAGGGTTCACCGCAAAATAGACTAAGGCCGTGGCCCCATTTCCACGGCACGGGAGATGAGGGCGGGGCCTTAGCTTGAAGTATTTTTTTGGTATTTTTTGAGATTTAATAAAACTCTCTTCAGAATCATTGTATAATCTGTGACTGTGAGATAGTCTCAATCTCAACTGTCAACACTGTCATTCGTTATGTCAGGTCAAGGTTTTGTTCAGAATTTTGCGGATTGGTTTGTTATTATTATCCTTTTACAGATTGTGTCATATATATAGCTAATATTATAGGTCTCCCCCTTTAGTTTGAGTTCATTTATGAATTAATCTCAGTTTAGTGCCTTGGTTATCGCCAGCATTTATATTAACAAGCCGTTAGTAACCTTAAAAAATAAGTGAACAATGCCGACTTCTACGATGTATTTGTAATCATGGATTCTTCGAAAGATTCGGCATCTGTGAAGAATACTAATAAACTAGATGGTGATGGTGATAAAAGTAGTAGTTTTAGGAGTATAGCTACACAACCACGGCAACGAGACAACGTTGAAAATCTGTTTACATCAACTTCAAGTCAAAGTTCAAGCTTTGTTCCGTTGAACGGGCCGCAGGATAATCACATGAATTCTAGGAATGAACCGGTGCCACAAACTAGTAGATATAACGAAAATACACCAGAATCGAATAAACCCTCAAGCTCTACCAGTCAATCTTCAATGTGTAATAATAAAGTACCCAAACCTAATGTTGATCAAGTAGAACCTGTAGTTGCGGGCAACAGTAGAACAGGATTAAACTTCTATGACAATGGCACTGAACCAAATCAGGATGTGCATTCATGTCAGAGACATAAAAAATGCATTGACAAGGCAGGAAGTAGCGGTAGCAATCTGCCTTCAACAAGTAGCACAAACAGATCAATGGATAACCCAGAAAACAGTATGTTTAAAGAGAATAGGAAGAGACCAGCAAGTTTGAAACTTGCCAGAGTAGATGATGACAGTTCTAGTGACACAGGTAATGATGACTATTCTTTGGGTTCAGAAGATGGGTGTATTTACACATACAGGGGTGGTGAACACTTAGCTGACTTACCAAGCTCATTCTTCAGTCTAGATATGGGTTTACCTATTGATAAACATCTCCCTTTACCAAACTACCCTGTACCACAGCAAGGGGCTGCAGGTGTTAGGGATCAGGGCTCCAGAGCATCAAGTCCTGATATGGAATTTTTAGAAATGGATTTTGATCCAGGGCCTTCATGTGAGGCAGATACAGGTGATGAATCATCACCTGATGTTGACTTAGAAGTTGCAGGAAACATGGTTGATGAGATTGAGCCTGTGTTAGTAAGAGGTACAACACCAGAATATGTACCGGAATATGTACCAGATTATGTACCAGTGGTTGTACCTCGGTACAATCCCGTGAATGTTGCTCCTACTGCAGTTCCTGTGTCCCATGGGGATAGCAGTGATTTATATTCATACAGTGTGCCATCTACTAGTCGAAGTGCGGTTATGGGCCATGGTGATGCTACAGAGAATAGCAGTAGCTACAGTTTTGGTCCGTATATAACTCACGTGAACTCTAGGGGAGAACAGCTTCTAGTCAGAAGGACTATGGCACATGGACCTTTGAGTCAGCCAATCAGTCTTCATGTATCAAGTGGAAATTTGGTGTCACCAAGAGAAATGTTGAACTGTAAGTAGTGTTTCAAAATCAGTAAACATTTTTTTTTTAATCTAAGCAGACACATCAACCCCATCATATCCTATACAGTAAAAATTACATTTGTAACCACCAAGTGTCTCAAGTCCAGAGCAAGGTTTGAGCCTAACGCAAACCCTGGCCTGCGCCCGAGACATCTTCAAGATGTTGTGTACTTTTGTCATCTTATATCTTTTACTGCCATACATTAGCATTTCCCAGATGATGGGTGACAGAAGTTAAATATGTGGTTGCAACATTGTCTAAATGTTAAACATATTTGAGCACAATAACAAGATTTTTATTAATTTCATATAATACTAGCTGTCCTGGCGACTTAGATAGTTACACAGACAAGATCACCTCACTACTTACTTCAAGTTACGAGCAGTCTTGTCCCCTTACCACACCCACGTCCGGGAGGGGGCGGCACTGGTGGTGCTCGTCCCTCGAAAGATTACGGCGAAAGCTGAGAAAACTCTTTAACAGGGCTATGAACACCAGAGAACCCACGGACTGGGAAATGTACCTAAACACGAGAAAACGATTTAAAAAGGAAATCCGTCAGAGAAGCGTAGAGAGCTGGCGACGCTTCTGTACGAATATCGAAACCAGCAACCAGGCATCCAAGGTTAAAGCCTGTCTCTCCAAAGAGCAGGTCCACTCCATCGGCTGCCTTAAAAAAGCGGACAATACCTTCACAACCAGCGACGCTGAAATAAGTGAAATCCTACTGACTACCCATTTCCCAGGCTGTAAACTTAAGGCTGAACAGATATGGGCGGACACATGCGAACGACCGACAACCGACCAAGACTGGGAGGTTGCTCGGGAAATCATAAACAAAGAAAAACTGCTATGGGCAATCAACACTTTCCTACCTTTCAAGGCAGCAGGCATAGACGGTATCTTTCCAGGCCTTCTAAAATGGAGCGGTCCGATTATAGCGGACCACCTAGTCAGGCTGCTACAGGGCTGTCTCGCACACCGCTACATACCCTTGAAATGGAGGGAAGTCAAAATAATATTCATTCCTAAACCAGGCAGAGGCGACTACACCCAGGCCAAGTCTTTCAGGCCCATTAGCCTTACTTCGTTCCTACTAAAAACTCTCGAACGATTAGGCGACAGAGCAATTAGAAACAAGGCCCTAGTCCTGAAACCTTTACACCCCAACCAACATGCCTATAGTGAAGGCAAATCAACAGAATCAGCACTCCACCACGTGGTATCCCGCGTTGGTGGAGCTCTAAAGTCAAAACAACCTACCCTCGGAGCCTTTATTGACATCGAGGGTGCTTTTGACAAAACCAATTTTAACAGCATAAACAAAGCACTACTCGACCAGGGTGTGCCACTAACACTTATCGAATGGATAGGTAACATGCTCAAACTAAGAGCTGTGCAACTCACAATTAACACCACAACGAGAGGTATCGTAGGCAGGGGATGCCCACAGGGTGGGGTACTCTCCCCGCTCCTATGGAACTTAGTGGTTAACGAACTCATAACAGATCTGAACGCCAATAATCTTTTTACTATAGGTTATGCGGACGATATCACGATCTTAGTATCGGGTTTATTCGAAAGCGCCATATGCGATCGCATGAGACAGGCTTTCAAAATAGTTGAAACCTGGTGCGCAAAACACGACCTATCGGTAAATCCCCAGAAAACCGAATTAGTAATGTTCACCAACCGAAGAGCACCTGGCCCATATAGGCTCCCGAAGCTCTTTGCAACCGAACTAACACTCAGAGAGGAGGTAAAGTACCTAGGAGTTATTCTAGATAGTAAACTACTCTGGAATAAACACCTCGAGTATAAAATGAACAAGTGCACAATTGCCTTTTACCAATGCAAAAGAATGATGGGTAATAAATGGGGGCTCTCACCAAAAATAACCCTGTGGCTATACACAGCGGTGATTAGGCCCATGCTAGCCTATGGGGCATTGGTGTGGTGGACTCGAACGGAGTTGTCCACCGTGATCACCAAACTAAAGTCCTTCCAGAGGCTGGCCTGCTCATCGATCTGTGGATGCATGAAAACCACTCCAACCGCAGCGATGGAGGTAACGTTTAATTTAACACCACTTGACCTATTTATCCAGCAGGAAGCCACCACCACGGCTATCAGGCTGTGGCATCTGGGACTCTGGGGTAATAACCAAGAAAGTCCTCACACCACCATCCTCAAACGAGCTATGGAATATCAGCCTTTAATGGCTGCTCCGTGTGATAGGATCTACAAACAATTCTTTTTTACCAAAAAATACCATATAATAACAGAAGCCGAGGACAAGGACCACTCCGGTATCAGGGAAGTACGCGTCTACACTGATGGTTCCAAAACAGAAAATGGTTCAGGAGCTGGCGTACACTCCCTGGACCTCGGTCTAAATATCCAATTACCACTGGGCAAATACAGTTCAATTTTTCAATGTGAATGTGTTGCCATAACAACAGCTGCGACGGAAATAAGCAGACTGAAGGCGAGGGACTTAAACATAAGGCTCCTCACCGACAGTACAGCTGTCCTAAAAGCACTAGACCACCAAATAACCAACAGCAGACTAATAGCGGAGTGTCAGGCTGCTCTTAACAAGCTATCCACAAACAATGTAGTAACGCTACAGTGGATAAAAGGGCACAGTGGATCCTACGGCTACGATGCCGCGGATGAGCTGGCACGTAGGGGCTCTGGCACGTCCGTATATGGCCCGCTACCATTACTACCGATCCCCTTCTCACAGATACGCACTTGGTCACGTGAGAGATCCGCCGACCTACACATCCAAAGATGGGTAGAAACCATAGACTGCAGCCAATCAAAAGTGGCCATGCCGTCTTTGAACAAACGGCTCACGAAACGTCTCCTAAAATTAGACAGAACAAGTCTAAGAACTATTATAGGGACAATAACAGGTCACTGTCCACTGAACAAGCACCTTTACACCATCGGGATCACGGATAGCCCTCTCTGTAGGGGGTGCTTCGTGGCCGAGGAAACGGTTGCCCACGTAGTACTGGAATGCGAGGCAGTAGCCCCCCAACGTTCTCAAATCCTCGGCACAGCGAGGTCGCTCCGCGAAGCCTGTGAAGCTCCCAGTAAGCTTCTGCGCTTCTGGGCGGAGTTAGGCTGGCTACTATAGCCAGCACTCTCCACGCACAATGGCCCAAAAAGGAGGCTAAGTGCGGAAAAATGAGTCCCCTTTCCATTCCATTCCATTCCATTCCAGCTGTCCTGGCGAACTTCGTACCGCCATATTTTTTTCAGCCCGCGTGAATTTTTGATCCCATACCTGCTGCACCTATTTTCTCAACGTTTAAACCTTCCCTGGACATCCACGAATATTTCAAGACTAAAATTAGCCAAATCGGTTCAGCTGTTCTTGAGTTATAAAATAACAACAAAAAGTGGCATTGATTTTTATATATTAGAGAAGAGATGGTGTCATCATCCTCCTGTGTAAAAAATGTAAGTTGTCTGCAACTGAGTTGGGAAAAGGCTTAGCTTTTCCCAACTCAGTTGCAGACAACTTACATTTTAATAAAGAAATGACTGAATTGCAATATCTTCCAAAGTCAAAGTCAAAAATCATTTCTTCTGTTAATTCTGTATAGATAGACCATCAAAACGGCACTTACCAAACGTCAAAATTATACATATATGTACTAAAGACTAGCTTAAGTTAGCAAATGGACCACCAGTTCGAAACGCGGCCCCGGCCTGAGAAGACTCCGGCAAGAAACTCAGCGGGCTTTTTTTTTTTGGTCTATTTACAAAAAATGCTTAGTCTACTTAGTCTAAATACAATCATTTGTTTGAGAAGCAGGCATGAGTGAACAGCTCATTTCCAAGCTAGTCCATGAAGGGACAGCTATTTAACCTCCACAAGCCATTACTGATAACAAAGTTCTATTGTTAGACCAGACCATGCTTTCCAGGGCTCCAACTACCCGTTACAAATGCCACAGGATATTCATTATGGCAACTGGGACCAATGACTTAGTATGCTCTCCAATCAATTTAAAATAACAATAGTGGTTTGAACTGAACATAAAATGATTAATAATTACAGTTGAAGAAGAGCAAGTTGAAGGGCCTCAAGCATATCAAATCAACCAGACTGCACCAGTGGATTCTGCAAACTTGTCATCTGCTTTGTATCACATAAGTATGGCTAAGAAACTAATGGCAGAGAAGGCCAGAACAGAGGCTGAAGCTCAAGTTGCAGCTAAGGTAATATTTCTTTGAGATAATTTTTTCAAGCTATTATACTAAATTAAAGTTTATGATTGGTGCTGGGTTTCACTGGTGAAAATTAATTCAACTAAACTCAGTTATGTTATCTACAAAAAAGAAATGCTTATCCACCTTCTAGAACACATATTATAAGCTATAGTGCCTGTGTACGAGTTGTATCTTACAGAAGGACAAAATAGAGCATACAGCTAGAATGTGTACATCTGCAACTTATTCATTTTTCATTTGTTTTTTTTCATTTATGTTCTGTAAATTATAAAATGAGACATTCACTACCCTACACCAATGATATATTATAAACTATAGATAAGTTGTCCGCACTCTAAAATGGCGACAAAAAAATGATGACTTTTGGTCATCATTTTATGCACCAATCAGAATCGCGACCAAAAAAAACAATTATAATAATAAATTCGTAATACTATAATATTATTAATGTCGTATTAATTTTTAATAAGTAACTAAACTGTTTTTATACTTAGTGTATGCGCCATTTTTGAAAGCCGCCATCTTCTTGTATGACGTATCTATGAATATAATACATCATTGCCCTACACACACAAGATATGAGTGTCATAAACATTTCAAAAGTTCTGTTTTTTTTTAAATTTTAAAGGCACTTGTACTGTAAGACTGTAGTTCTATTTAAAAAAAAAACCTGCTAAAACTTATGTGTCGGCAGATCAGCGAAGCAAGTAGCAGCAGTACTCAGTCCGCGGCTGGTTCGAGCACGAGTAGCGCAGGTTGTGTGTTACCCCCTCGCTGTATGATCTGGTCGGAGAGCGAGGCGTGCGACCGGCAGGTCACGCAGATATCCACATCGGCGTGCGGGGCTACTGCCGTTGTCAACGTATTTGTAAGCGCCTTTTTATTTGTTATACTAGCTACCCGCACCCGCGACTTCGTTCGTATAGACTGAGATCCGGGTGTCAATTTGTGTGGAACCCTAATTATTTTTCTAAAATAAAAGTAGCCGAAGTTATAAATCATAATATCACGCTATCTTCCTACGTGGCTACGTGGGACCTAATACAATGATTGGTGAAATGTGGGTGTTAATTCACCTCTGCCTAACCCTCCGGGGATAAAGGCGTGATTGTATGTATGTATGTATGTATGTATCTTCCTCCATGTACAGTAAAATTTCCTCTAAATCGGCTCAATCACTTCGGAGATTACCCAAACAAAATAACAAATAGGCAGAAGTACAGACAGATAGGTGGACAGACAAACAGACAAAATTCTTATAAGTGCATTCTAATAACTTATTAGAATTGGTAATATCCTAAACTTTGTAGCACATTTCTTCTACTTTTTCTCTCATTTGGTTTTTATGAGAGTGAGTGCCATATGACTTCCCAACCCCGAGAGGAATGCTCTGCCAGAACCTTGTTCTTTAATCAGGGGGCCGATTCTACTATTTAAATAGTCTCTCGATTGTTGTAGCGTCGGAATTATTTTGCACTTTTCGTATTCTACTAAAAATTTAAGAGGAATAGCTTGTCAGTGGTCAATTAATCGCAGGGTCATTGTGGTAAGTGTAATAGATAAATAATGTTACGATGTTACAATTTTGCCCTAGTCGTCGTCTGCAAACCGTAATTATAGCGTCATTGTGGTCAATAATACAAAATTGGTAGTCTGCAAACCAATGACCTCTCAATAGCTTCGTAAGTTTTTGCCAAGTGGTATTCTACTAATTTTTGACAGCTGTTTCAAACGCTTCTGAACGGTAATTTCACCGTTCTGAAAAAATTGTTGTGCCGCTAAGCAGACACTACTTTTTCATGTGTATTTCCTACTAAACAAGCTATTGGATTGCATAATATAGTTTAATCGTGTGAACTTTTGCGAAGAATAAACGGATTTACGTTTAAGTAGTGTTCCTGTGTTGTGTTTAACAATGTTTCCCTTCACACACAACATTAGAAAAGTAGGTACGGTGCTAATTACCTACGGTGCTAATTATTACCAAGATGCTGCTTACAACGAAGAACGTTGACAGGAAGCACTCAGAAATCACCGCCGAGCTCGTGCTATAATAATCTGAGGCGTCCCTACCTACCTATAGTAACATATTCGGTAGGTGTACCTACTGCCTGAAGCAGATTTTATTCAAACATTTAAGCTCACAAAAAGCCTTGTGAGAGAAATTGCAGAAGATAAATCAGCAACCTTATTCCATCAGAGCAGAGGAATGATGGAATTTCTGTAGGTAAGATCATAGAAATTAAATTAAAATATCATTCACTTTGAAGTTTCCTGATAACTCCATACTAGGTACCTACAGTGTTAAGAGCTGTGATGCCTCACAGCTCTTAACACTGTCTTAACATGCCGGTTACAAAGGTACTATTCTACTTGTTATTATAAGAATTATATATTATTAGTACCTATGTAAGTAGGTAGTCTCATGTGCATATAATATCTCCATGATGATTACTATACACACCCCCTATTATGTGGGACCTAATGCAATTTTGGTGAAATGTGGGTGTTAATTCACCTCTGCCTAACCCTCCGGGGATAACGGCGTGATTATATTATGTAACATATTTTATTGACATTGTCCAGAAACCATTTCTATAATGTCTTAATTAGTTTTGTAATGCCAAGGTGAAAGTTATTAAGAGCATTTTTTTAGATAATTTTTATGATGGCTATATTAACAATCTATCTAGACTTCCCACTAATGTTATAAATGCGAAAATAGGTATGTGCAGTTGTTTGATGTTCGTTACTCAATCACACTAACACATAAATGGATTTGGCTATAGGAATAGAGTAGAATAATGCGGGCGTTTCTATATAATATATTATATAATCACACATACTTAGATTTAAATTTCTTTGTTTCAGGTGAAAGTGGAAACCCCTTGTGCAGGTGGATGATGACTCCAATTTTAAACACTAAAGAGATACCCCCAGAGCACTTTATTACAACTAGCTTGTCCGATGACTTACAATACCATCAAGCGCTGTATTGGAATTTTAAAAGCAAGTTTCAGGTAATTAATATTTAAGAAATTATTCCTCAAGATATAACACTATTACCTGTATATACTTACCTATGTTAACAAAAATGAATAAATGATATATGATTATGATTAGAAGTAAAAAACACAATGGTTCATAATTTTTTTTATTTCAGGTAGGTATATCTTACTTAAAATTAGTCAAAATTTAGTTTTGGATACCTGAGAAGAAAAAGTGTTTATTGTTCATTGACATTTAGGTCTCAATTTATGGGTACAAAGAATGCTTTTGTATTAACCTCTTTATTTTCTTTCATTGTTTCTAGGTTCAAGATCATTGAAAACAGAGGATGAGGGAACAGAGGATATAGCCTGCAAAATCGTTGCATTAATAACAGTGACAAATTATTATAAAAATAAAGTTATACAATTGCTAGTGTTTGTTTTTTCTCATTTTTAATTTAATTAGGGTCCGAGCCTGATGAGTATGTTTATTTTTCTTCCTTGGATCGTGAATTCCTCTGCCAGGTCCTTAAAGATTTCCATAAAGGTAACTTATGCCTCCTGCTGTCCCAAACTTGTTGTTTCCATGAGTTTAAGGCAGTTTGCATCATCAACCATTTAAATGAAATGATAATGCACAAATATCTTTATGTTCAACTGAAACAAATAATTACACTTCAAATTATCATTATAGTCAATAAAAAAGGGTCGGGGTAGTCCTGTAATGGCTTATACATCTGATATACCTACATTATAAGTTAAATAATAAATAAATATTCTACCACATTCTACACAGCTCTATATAGGCCCATGGTAAGCATAGCTTAAGTAGCTTTTGTAATGGAGTCTAGATGTGGATAATATGTTTATCTGCATTCTAGATTCCTATTCTGAATTTTACATACTTACTGTTTTTGTAAATACATACATGTCATACATAGAAACACCCAATGTAAATGCAAATATGTTCATTCATGTATACAAATATTAACACTGAGCGATAATCGAACCCGCGTAGCCGTCGAACAATCTGCCGTTACGCCACAGGGGCCGTCAGTTATAGGTACATACAATCAATTAGCCTATTGCAGTCCACTGCTGGACATAGGCCTCTCCCAAAATGCGCCACGTTTGCCGATCCTCCGTCTTCCGCGTCCAGTCTGTCCCAGCCGCCTTTACAGGTACAATGAGATAACAATATTGAGACTAAGAGTTGATGCTATTAGATAGATAAAACTACTAAAACACGAGTAATGAACGTTGTAGTAATACAATACTCACATTAAGACGTACTTCACATATATAGGGCCCATGGGACATCCAATGTCAGAAAACATCATTATATATGCGTGTTTTTATCTTTTTGTGTATTTTTTTGTATCTCTGAGCAAAGTAATGTTTTAGTTCCCTCATTGGTACGTACTTTTCACTGGGGTTGATCTAGTGTTAAAATTAAATTCAACTACAAATTATGTTTGCTAAGTAGTTATTACATAACGAACGTACATAAATGTATAAAATATGAAATATTTTAATTTAAGTCAATACCTAGGGTATAAAATAATGATAAGTAGGTAAGGTAAACGAAGTTGACAGTTGACATAACAACTTGTCAATTTTTTTTATGAAAGATTTTTGACTGGTTACGAGACCTTTAAGACATCATTATTTTGTATTTTATTATCTTACTAGCTGATCCCGCAACTTCGTACCGCCTGGCAGTCGATTCTTTAATTATTATTTTTTTAACTTTTCTCTGCATAAGAACCATCCTCGTACTTCAAGTATTACTTGATGCACGAGGATTTGGATTTTATTACTTATTAGATATATTTTTAGATTTTAAAAAACATTTGGAAAATCGGTTTAGCTGGTCACTTTCTAACAAAAAAAAACCGCATCAAAATCCGTCCAGTAGTTTTTACGTCCATCGCGGACAAACAGACAAACAGACAGGAAATTAAAAAAAAATATTTTCGTGTTCAGTATCGTTAACTTATCATAACCCAAGTATTTTTTTTAAATAATTATCTCCAATGGACAGACACAACCACTTTTACAATTATATATTATAATAGTACCTTTAGATATAATCCGTCTACGTACGGATATAATATAATAGGTACTTAATGATTGTTGATGGCGGTGACTGTTCCGCTTTGAGTATCTAAGCTGCAGGCACATGCTGTAACAAACATCTCGAATGATCGAAGTGAGCTCGATAGCTGAATCCGCGGTGATTGGTCAATTTCGCGAAATTGACAAATCACCGCGGATTCAGCTATCGAGCTCACTTCGATCATTCGAGATGCAAGTTACAGTATGTGCCTACTGTTCCGTGGCACTACCAGGGGGAGCACACTTAGAACAAAGTAAAATTATGAAATTTTGTAGCGACATCTGGTGATGGGTTCACGTAATAAGCGACGCCATTTGCCGAGTGACGTCATGTAGTGTCATTCTCTAGTATATACAGGGCGTCCCACGGCGATGCCACATGGAGGGAAAGTACCTTAAATCCTGAAGTTAGCTCATTTTACTTAAAGGAGACATCATTTTATTTTTAAAAAGAAACAAACAACATTCAAAGATTTTTAAAAATTCGCTTGCCACACCCGGTAATCGAACCGACTAAAATCCGAAAAGTAACACTTGTATTTTTATGGCATCAATCGATAGTGTCAATCATAAGGATCAAATCTCTGTAAGAAACATGGTAAATTAAATGAAAGGAAGTCCTTGAAACCTAAATTATAAATTCAATTTGGTAAAATAAAACACTTTTTACCTATCAACACTAGAGATATTATTATCTTTGATGAAATTTATTTAGTAAAATGAGTACAAAATGAATGAACTTTGTTACCTGTTTAGAATGTAACTGTATTGGGTAACTGCATGAGGTATGTACCTAGGTAGGGTAGGTAGAGTAGGTAGTTATTTTTGGGTGCTTGATTAGACCTGCACGCGGTGTACCCTGGGCAACCAAAATGGCGAGAGAATTGCCCTATTGGATCAACTTATAACCTGTTAATTGAGACGGCGTGCGGTTTTAGTCGGTTTGAGTTCGACATACCTAAATACTACTGCTGACCAGCATCTCTGGGCGCCTTTTAGAGCCAAGATTGTGTATAATTTTTAATTTTATTTTAATTTTTCGCAGCTTAGTTACAATCTGACTATGTCAGGGCGCATTCACACGGGATACGTTAGAAAACCCTAAATAACATTTGCGTTCAAGTACGGTGTAACTGGGGCCAAGCACCTTGGGCGCCGAAGACGGCAGCACCTTTCTCTCGCAGGAAGACGCTACCGCCTACGGTTAAATTCGGCCGAGGTAGAAGGGGCCCTGTAAATGGCTACTTATCGGGTTTCCACGTATCCTCATGACTAGCAGAGAGCACAGATAAGAGCAGCTAAGGTGCGGCTGGTTCTCCGAGAGCTGGGGGCGACATGTGCGGCCGCCTGTCACTGCAATACAATCAGACCGGTGATGTGGCGGCGGTGCAACTCCCTTTCCGGGGTTCAATGGGGACACCGACTACTCACACCCAAAGGAGCTATCTTAAAAGGTCAGCCGGGTTGCAAGGGATATATTTTATTGGGTAACTTTACACCCGGTAATTTAGACCCGACAGAGACGGTGTGCGGTTTTAAACCCAGACCGCATGTGGCACTCACGAGGAATAATGGACACCCCTCACAGACGGCCATGACTAGCACCAGGACCTGCGGTGAGAGGTTTCCCGCTCTAACGGTTGCTTTAAGAATACAACGTGTCAAGTGGCATATACATGGAGAAGCCCAGGCAGAGGTGGCATGCAGGCGTCGGCTCCTGATCTGTATGTCTCAGGAACTCACCGAAGCAGCCATAGCTGGGCGCATTGCGTCAGCTGGTAGGAGAGGCTACCTTGATACCTCTAACGCGTAATCGGCAGCGAAAACGTGTGTAAACCCCCTCCGAGCATCACCTCATCCGAGCTAATCTTGTCCTTTTGTCGAGTCGACGGCATATTATGTCATATTTTGTTTGCCTAGTGTGCAACCACCCCATTGGCGTTCCCAGAGGCACCCATGAGTTCCTGCGGTGTATACGTGCTTAGGCATGCAGCACATGTTAGCAGTGAGGTAGTTCCGCATTCATACCGTGGCGCGTGGGTCCACCTCACCTGAGAAACCCCATGTTATTAGATTTTCGTTACTTCGGCTGATCTGCATAAGAAGTCTATTTAAGGACTGCCAGGTGGTGTGTGAGCAGCCTCTGTGCTCCCCACACGTCAACTGGCCAGAAAGGGTTCGTAAGTAGGAGAACCAGGTATGCCCACTTCAGATCCAGTCACCAAATACGTCCAAGGACTTGGGTAACTCCGGCTGTGGCTTACTTGGTTGCTTCTGATGTCGTGCAGTCGTGCCGTCACCATCCAGTCCTAGCCGATGTTCCACAGATACGGCTCCAGATGGGTAGATACTGACTTTCGCCGTTAAGTAAGCCCCGACATTGCCGCAAGGATAGAGAGGCACCCCGTGATGAAAGAGTACAGCTCTGATGCAGCTCCATGGCAAGGTTTTAAAGACGTAGGCAACAATAGACACTGCCAGCATCAACTCGCCGCGTCACTGCTTCTTCCACCAGGGCCCTCAAGCGCGTGTTGGCATCCACGGTGCTCCCGACTGTAACCAAATTAATTGTCTACGAAATTCGGCCTTTTTAAGCTATTGCATAGTTTCTATCGCGGGCCTTGAGCGTGGAGACCGAATCCAGAAATTCCGTAACGAAAAATGGTAACACCCCCAATTCCGAGCTCGCACGAATCGAGCCGAGCTGCTCCGAAGTAGCTCCGCTTAACGTAAGTAATTATAATTGCATAAGTTGTTAGTTTTCAAATTCAAATTCAAATTCAGACTCAGACTCAGAACTCAGTTAATTCAAATTCAAATTCAAATTCAAATTCAAATTCAAATTCAAATTCAAATTCAAATTCAAATTCAAATTCAAATTCAAATTATTATCTATACTTAATATTATAAAGAGGAAAGATTTGTTTGTTTGTTTGTTTTTTTGTTTGTAACGAATAGGCTCCGAAACTACTGGACCGATTTCAATAATTCTTTCACCTATAGAAAGCTACACTATCTGGGAGTAACATAGGCTATATAACATCACGCTACTACTAAAGGGAGCGAAGCAGTGAGCATAAATGTCAATAAATCGGGCAGATTTCCATACATTCTTTACTAATATTAGATTTGTATTTTTGTATTTGAGTAAACTCAAGAACTACTGAACCGATTTCAAAAATTCTTTTACCATTAGAAAGCTGCACTATCACTGACTAACATAGGCTATAATTAATTTTCAAAAAAATAGGGATCCTGGATAAAACTTCAATAATGTAACCCAAGGTGAAAAAAAAATGACCTAAAAAATTCCTTACATCGCGTACGCTGCGAAAACTATTGAAGATAGAACAAAATAATGTACTGTAGAAATGTATAACTTAAAAAGGTCTACATAAAAGTCCGCGACAGCATATGTCTATCTAATAAGGGTAGCTCACAATAACCATTTTTATCTTTTACAAATTATAAAAAAAATATGTGTCATTTTCGAAGCTATTTTTAACAATATAGTGTTAAGCCTTATCTGACTAAATACGTTAGATACATTGTACATTTAATGTAGATCAAAATTGCCCTTTACACTGTATAATTATAATGAATATTTTAGAATCTATTGCAGTATGAAAGTAACGCGCGACGATATAAATTCAAGCCGAAATGCCGATCAAAGTCAGACCACGGAATCTATACCTTTATATTAATTGTTATCTAAATAAATCGTTTGGTATTTAAGATTGTTTCAATACCTGTTGATTACTTTTTGAATTATTGAAATCGGACGTTCTATTCAAAAGATATTACGAAATTATAATGTCAATAAATCCGGTAAATTACCATACATTATTTGAAAACTAATTATTATTACGGGCATGGGCTAAAAGGGTGCAACCACGGGTGTTCGAAGTATTTCACGAGCGAAGACAGGGAAGGTCAGCTGAACACAAGATGCAACGGTAACGGGATCCGAATGCGGGATTGGAACCTCCATGTGATGCATCCTGGGTAACAGAGGCATTAACGCCCCTCACCCAGGGGAGGCGCTACCGCCTACGGCAAATACATACAGCAACGGGAGCAGCTCTATAGAGGGCTGCTCAAAGGCTTCCCACATGTCCCTCTGACTACGAGGAGGCCCAGTAGAGAGCAGGAAAGGGAAGGGCTGGTCACCGAGCGCGGACGTGAGGATTATAGGTCCGGCCTCCTGTCATCCCTTCACGCCCGTCTCCTCCCTTTCCGGAATTCGATGGGACATCGTGCTTCCCACTTCTGAGAGGGCCATCTTAAAATTGTAGATGGCCCAGGGTCAGCCGGGGGGTGCGGAAAATGCCCTAGGCAATTTTACACTCCAGCAACTGAAGACCCGCGACGGCATGCTGTTTAGTGGGTCCGAATTCCACATGGCACTCCTGATGGCTGACGGGGATGGTATCCGAGGCAATTTTAGCACGAAAGAAAAGTTTGTACGGAATCCGAATTCCACGCGGGCGGAGCCGCGTGCAACAGCTAGTTTATTATAATTGCATAAGTTCATAAAAAATGCTATGCAATAGCTTTGCCGCGGCAGTCCCCGAGTGCCACACGTCTTTTTATTTTTTTATTTTATTTTTTTATCGTGCGATAAATCCCCACGGATACCTCCCCCGCCGGAGCCGCAGGAGGAGGTTATGTCGGACTCGAACCGACTAAAACGCACGCCGTCTGTGGGCCGTCGGTTGCCGGAGGTGAGATTGACGTAGCCATATTCCTCGCACCCCGGCCGACCCAGGGCCATCTCGATCTGGCCCTTTTCCGGTGTGGGAACCAAAGAGTCCCCAACTCGCCCTCGGGTATGGGGAGGCACGCAATGCGCGCCGCCGCCGCGGCCTGCTTCTGCAAGGGTGACAGGCGGCTCCACCCGTCACCCCCAGGCCCGCGCTCATAGGGGACGGAGGTCATTCTGCGACCTCCGACGCCCGAGTTGCCGCCGCTCGTTGCGGGCTGCGCGGTTAGCGATTCTCCTACGCTCCTCGCTGGCCGCAAGGTCTGCTATTCTCCTTCGCTCCCGCTCTGCCGCCCACTTCACGTGCATTATTTGCTCGCAGAAGGAGGCGCCGGCGGCCCACGCATCCGCGCAGCGAACCATCGCTGCGAGCAAAGTGGCGAGCGTGAGAACTCTCATTCCCAGGGTCGCCACCAGCTCCAGTGTTTTACTGTAAATGTTTTGTTAATCTATATCTATGTTATCAACTTATCGAGCCGTAATGAATGACGTCACAGTCGCATTTTCGTTCTAATTTTTTTTGTTCTCTAAAAATATATATACAATAATAAAAATAAGTCCAAAAAAATATAATAAGATCAGTTTTGGAGTTGAGAACTGAAGAAACGGAATTTTTAATTTCATGACTTTTGAAATTGTGTCAGTTACGGGCCAAAATATCAAATAATTGGTATTTTCAATTTCTCTGATATGGCAATTTTGGCAGTGGGACACGAGTCTGATCATTATGATGGGCTTATCATTATGTTGCAATTGTGAATTTACTGTGAATTTAAGTTAACAGACTACCGTTTTTTTGTCATTTACAATAGAGTATCAATTGAGTCGTTGAGAGTTTCCTTAGTTATACCTCGGGACACATAATCTTGGGTCTAATCAAAGAAGGATCTGGCGCGCCCGAATTGTTTGTAATAATCTATGGCTTGGATTCCTCAGTGAATTTGAGCTCTTCCAATGCCCTAGCACCCCGTGCTATCCTAAAAAACACGTACTGCACGTTAAGTTCAGTTGAGTCATACATAACATATCAAGTTATTGTTTTGTATGTTCCCGTCTGTTCCCGTTGTGTTTAGGTAAATAATGTTTCCCTTCAAAACATTACGTTGGCCATTGCTAGAAGAAGCAGCTCACGACGAGGATCGTAGACAGGAAGCGGTCAGAGATCGCCGCTGAGCTTTCACTTTTCACTGCAGAGAAAAGATGGAATTTCTTTGATGATGAAGGTAAGATTTTAGAAATCATATTAAATATCATTAGATACCTAACTATGTGCCATGTTCTTACAAAAATTGTGGAGTTTCCCGATACCTATATAATACTTTAGCTTCTGACATCCCGATCCCTGTCATTTTATGTGACAGGATCTTACCTAAATTTGCCGGCCAAAGTGCCTTCCAGGTTTTACTGACTACAGTATAGAAAACTGTAAGGCAGGTCACTAGGGCACAAATCTACTTATTATTATAAGAATTACAATAAGTAAGTAAGCACTCTCATGTGCATATAGATGATGATGGAGTACCTAAGCACTGGCCTGATAACACTACTATTTTATCCATACTACTATTATCAATAATAATAATAATAATCATAATAATAATAAAATCATTTATTTGCTGACCAAAGGTATATAAAGATGTTAGGTAGTACATTTCAATAGGAAATAATGTTCTCTTCAGCCTACCTTGTTGGCATGCAAAATTTTCTTAATTCATAAATGGTAAAATCTAGCATAAATTATAGTCAACTTGCAGTAATCATTACTTGGAACAATTAAACAATAAAATTATTAAAACATACGGAATGTCAACTATATCTGCAAGATGTACACAATATTAGGTGAAATGTCAGATTCAGAAAGTAAATAAATGTTAAAAGGAAATTACTATCATACTTGCTAATAACAAAATAATAACATCTACAATATAATTATTAATAGTATAAATTCATGTCAATTGTTAATAAAATCATAACCTACTTGTTACACATACTGTTATGTTTGTAGCCCGGTTGTTGAAGGTTCAATAATAAATATCATGGAAAAGTACTACAAGTGTGTTAGCAATATGTGTATGTGAAGTTGTGTGGATGTTTGTTATTCAATCATACTTGAACAGCTGAATGCTGTTCTGTAATTGGTTGCAGGGATAGGTTATTGTGTGGAATAAATGTTTTTGTATTTATATGTACTTACATATAGATTAAAATTACTTTATTTTAGGTGACACTGGAAACCCCTTGTGCAGTGGATGATGACGCCTACTATTAAGTGACAGCCTTGTGAGAGAAATTGCAGAGGGTATAAGCAACATTATTCATTCAGAGCGGAGAAACGATGGAATTTCTTTAACAATGAAGGTAAGATTTTAGAAATTTCATTAAATATCATTAGGTACTTTGCTGGCCAAAGTGCATTCCAGGTTTTACTGACTACAGTATCAAGAACTGTAACGCAGGTCACTAGGCCACTAATCTACATAAAAGAATTACATTACCTATGTAAGTAAGCACTCTCGCACATGATGATGGTGTACCTAAGCACTAGCCTGAAAACACTACTATTTTATCCATACTACTATTATAAATAAGCACCCATTTAGTTTTATTTATGTACCTTATCATCAATCAGTAACTTAACAAGTAGGTACATACTATGTAACCATTTCCTTAATACCAATTATCTAAATCTCCATACCATCTAACTATTTCATCTTTTGCTTCTTCTACTTTCATAATTGATAATAGTGGAAGTATTTGAAATATTTTTTTTTTTATAATGTTGAGTGATGGCACTTGGTGGAACTTGTTGTTAAATATACTTACTGTTGTTATTGTACTCTGGTTGTTGAAGGTTCAATAATAAATATCATGGAAGTGTGTTAGCAATATGTGTATGTGAAGTTATTTGGATGTTTGTTATTCAATCATACTTGAAGCTGAATGCTGTTCTGTAATTTGTTACAGGGATAGGTTATAATGTGGAATAAGTATTTTTGTATTTATATGTATAATGTAAATGAAAATTACTTTACTTTGCTTTAGGTTACAGTGGAAACCCCTTGTGCAGTGGATGATGACGCCTACTACGAGTATCAAGTGACTGTACACAATACCATACCATCAAGTGCTGTATTGGAGTTTTGAAAGCAAGATTAAGGCTGGGTTATGCCATAGGCACAAGTTGTAGACAGTGAAAAATATTATAATAATAAAAAGATACGCAATTGCCAGCTAGTGTTTGATATTACTCATTTTTAATTTAATTGGGGTCAGAGTCCTACAGAGTCCGGACCTTTTTCCTTCTGTAGATCGTGATCTCCATAAAGGTGACTAGTGCCTCCAGCTGTTCCAAAGTTGTTGTTTCCATGAGTTTAAGGAAGTTTGTACCCATCAAAAACAATACTTGTAAAAAAATGCCAAGCCTCGCCGCCCTCGGTTCTTCTACCGCAAAAAGTTGTGAGATCCATGTAATACCAAGTCGGTTAATTTATTCAGTCCCTACTTCAGATACCTTCTGTTCTAAGTTGTGAGATCCATGTAATACCAAGTCGGTTAATTTATTCAGTCCCTACTTCAGATACCTTCTGTTCTAAGTTACTACGTAATAAGTTTTAATGTTTAAATGTAATAAATTGACTTGGCAATCGCACTAAACAATCTTATTTAATGTAATTATTGTGATGTGCTATACATTGTGTTTTCATGCGATGGCCAAGTCAATTTATTATATTCCAAACATAAAAACTTATTACGTAATAACTTAGGACAGAAGGTATCTGAAGTAGGGACTGAATAAATTAACCGACTTGGTATTACATGGATCTCACAACTTTTTGCGGTAGAAGAACCGAGGGCGGCGAGGCTTGGCATTTTTTTACAAGCATTGTTTTTGATGGGATTTCAGTTCTTTTTGTAGATTACCTTTCCGGTTTCTCTCACTCCTATTCCCACTCCCACTCCCACTTCTTCACTTTTCGCCATCATCAAGTTTATTCAGATACTAGTTTAAGCGTGAAAGCGTAATACTAACAAATTACAGCAGCTCAAGATAGTTACTTTCGCATTTATTATAATACTTCGTTAGACTGATATTAGTATGAATGGATTCATGTACACTGAAACGTTCACTGCAAATGTAACTTTGTAATCCCATATATTTATATGAGATTACAAAGTGATTTATGCAGTTGGTGAAATTGCTGAAATTGAAGAATATTTTAATTTTCCCTTGAGTTGTACACTAAACACTACTTATCTTCTAAATTTGAGGCTTCTACGTCTGCTAGAAGTGCCTTAGAGTTTTGATGATCGGTCAGTCAGTGAGTGACAAAATTTGCAAAATTTGCAAACTTTGACTAGTTATAATTCTTAAACTACTGGTTCAAATTGAATGAAATTTGAAATATAAAGTGTTTTTACAGTACCTACTTAGTAACCGAAGATTCAGGCTTCTAGGTTTATCCACAACGAAGTCCTAGGGGGTCGAAAATGGCCTGAAGTGCTTCGTGAAAATAGTGTTACGGCCGTGCCGCTCTTTTTGCTCGACTTGGCGGGGGCACTGCCGTGCCCCCAGATAACCAAGATTCAAATGAATGATATGATAATGCACATATATCTTTAATTATGCTTTATTCATCTATGTAACATCTGAAGACCAGACCTACCCAATTTTTTTGACATTTTGGCTTAGCATCAACAACCACTATTTGCCTAAGTATGATAATTCCAGCTGTTCCAAAATTGTTGTTTCCATGAGTTTAATTAAAGCAGTTTTTATAACCAAGATTCAAATGAATGATATGATAATGCACAAATATCTTTAATTTTGCTTTATTCATCTATGTAACAACTGAAGACCATTTGATTAGGTACCTACTCAATTTTGTTGACATTTTGGCTTAGCATCAACAACCACTTTTTTACCCAAGTATGATAATGAAACTACCTAACGACATAACCTATATAACAACAAATATATTTTTCTAATAAAATTGTACCAAAGTTCACACAGCACCTTCTATTAAAAAGTTACATTTAGCAGGATAATATAAATAAAACATCATTTTAAATTACTGTTTTTTTATTAACTGGCTCATAAAGTCATCTTAAAACTGTGCTGGTCGATTAATCTTGGCTCTATTTTACTCAGGCCTACGATACAGCGGCAGTAATATTGCTTTGTAGCTTCTCTGCCATGGTTATTAGTCATAATATATGAAATATACATATAGTAGATTCTTTTATTTATGTCCTGTTATGTTATAATATATAGATTGCAAATTATTTAAGGTGGTACTGTAGGATGGGATGTCACTCGATCAACTCTAGCAGCCTGGATGAAATTTTGATCTTTTCCTCGTAACTGCAAGTAAAAGCATTCCTAATTAATATTTAGATGTTACTTTATATCGTAACTTTATAGCTTAACATCAGACAGATATATACAGCCACAACTCAGCCTATACATGGCTCGAGCCAACAATAGTGCCCAGAAAACGGCAATAGGCTCACCCCCTATTACGTGGGATCTAATACAATGATTGGTGAAATGTGGGTGTTAATAAATTCACCTCTGCCTAACCCTCCGGGGATAAAGGCGTGATTGTATGTATATTTATATTTATACTGCCACTATTATACCACCAACCACACATTTCATAACATAAACAAATAATAAGTTAACCCTAGGTTACAACATGATACCAAACAGTGTTGAGACCAGCATGAAAACTATGTTTCTATAAAATTGCAACCTAATATTATACAATAGTAAGTCAAAAAGTAAAACCCGACTACCTACTGCAAAATCATGCTCTAAAATGTAATAAACAAGAAAATATCTAGGATAGCCGTGGTTACTCTAACAAAACAATACATTCTAAGAAGTGGCATACAACTACAGCTATCCTATAATATTTTCTTGTTTAATACTTTTTAGAGGGTGATTTTGGGTTTTAGTTTTGAAACTAAATTTTAATTTATACTATTTTAATGCAAGCAACATCCAGTAATTTATAAATTTTCAAAATATGCTAATAGAGCCTTTTGAATTTGATACCAGACAGTATATTTACCTATCTCAAGTATATTTTTTAACGCAGTACTTTATGACCGCTAGAGGTTGCTAAATTACTTACAGTAGGTACTACATGTCATATAACCTATGATCAGTGGACAATCCAGATGCTTCTAACGATACTTCATTTGTCCAGTTCTAATTAGTGGATGAAGAGCTAAGAGGGAGCAAATGAACATACATACAATACATCATAACCCTCAAAATATAACCCTCCTTAAGCTTTGCCGTAGTCGGGTGAAAACAAACTTACTTGTCGAGCCTTAATCCATCGAGCAATAACATTTTAAAAGAGCGCTTCTCATTCTGTGCTAATGTGCCAAGTAGGTATGCGATGGAACTTGAACATTTTGACAAACATGCCGAAGATACCCATCACCGATACAACTTCCTGCCTTCACTTATCTTGAGTATTAGATTCATATAACGTCATAACGGGTCATGTCACGATCATCTGGAAAAAAAATTTGATTAGGTAGGTACATACTATACTAAACTTACAGTTGCATTACATATATATTATATTATTATCATGCTAATTATATTTATGGGAAAGAAACGTACATAAAACGTACGTAAACTGGTGGGTCAAGTCATAGTCACTGTATAATAAGTAATAACAGAAACCATTTCTGTTAGGCGAAGAGTAACTAAAAAAAAAATAAGTTTACCTTATCGTTTGCGCTGTCGGTCTGCCACAATTCACCAGTCCATGGTGCGTTCTGTGTAAATTTTCAAGCCAGGATCAATATTGGAATATGGTTCGGTCTCCAAGAACGTGCCAGGGTTTTTATTTTATGTATGTAATATCAGGATACCTATCGTATTTATATTTTCTATTCCAAATCCAAACCAACACTGCAAACTGCAACTATCATATCATATCATTGTCATTCCGACAGTTGCAGTGTTGCCAGTTGATTGTTTAGAATTCTCCCCAAAATATTCTGAAAAACCCCCAATAATTAGGATTTTCTTAAAAAGACCCCAAAATTTACAAAAAAAAAATTTGATATTAACAAGATGATACTCTCGGCGCCACCGGCGACCCATTGTTTTATACCACTTAGGTTGCAGACAAGCACACGGCCCATCTGATGGAAAGTGGTTACCGTGGCCTATGGACGTTTTCGGCCCCATGTACCTAACAGGTGGCACAGTTAGCTGTGTTGTGTTGCTAATATTTCCAAAAATGATTATGAGAATCGGTATCGATAAATGAGTAGGTATCGAATAAAATAAATTTAAATCGATTTAGAAAGAGAAAAGAAAATCGACTCGCCTCGATAGAGGAATTTGCATCGGCTTCGTGAGGGATTTGGTGACTTAGTCGTCTGAGCATTCCCTCTGTAAGGGAAAGATCGCGGGTTCGAGTCCCGCTCGAAGTCTATTCTCTTTTCTCTTTCTAAATAGAATTCAATACAAGTAGTTAGCATATTAAATGCTATTTTTTAATTAAATTAATATTATAGTAATGTAAGTAGGTATGTATAGTATACCTACGTATTTTTGAGTATGTATATTTTTTATATGTATAAACATATGTATTTAAATAGGTGTGTATTAATATAAATTACTGCGTAAAGCGATAAGGCCGCCCTTTGTACTGCTCTTGTCTTGCTAATTTCTCTATCATGAATATTGTAACTGGCGTACAATAAAGTATGTAATACATGTATAAATAAATAAATAAATAAAATGCTTCAAAATTTCATTCAAAAACAAATTTATTTTATTACCTATATGTTTAATTTAGAACTATGTGATTTAATATGACTGTGATAATATCTTCATAAGTAGGTAAGTACTAATTTATTATTCGAATAGGAACAGCTTTACGGAAAAAACAATATTCCTGTAATTTAATATCGAATAATAATATGTTAATTCTCGATTGTTAAATATATATCCTGAAATAAACAATAGGTAATAAATAACACGTTGGATAATACGTTTGTACATATTTTGTATCCGTTTACGTTTAATAAGAGCTACTTTAGGGAAGAATTAATTAAAAAAACTAAACGCATTGAACTTATTTCAAATTAACATTTTTATATGGCAATTTTGGCTGTTAACGTGAATTATAAGTACTCTGTGATAAGCATAGTGTCATTAACAAGTCACTATGGCTCGGCAATGTATGTGCGTTTATGTTAGCGGACAATCATTGTGTTCTGTCAATGGCAACGCGATTACAATTGACTCGTTATGACCTGTGCGTTAACTTAAATTAGCAGAATTGGCCCCCAGCAGGTTTGTCTGCTTGCGGATGAGGATGGCCGAAACCTCGAACCTTTGTATGACAGGATAATAATTACGATTGCTAATATATTATAATCAGCTATAATGTATTGAGTTGTTTATTTCAGAATGCGCTAGGTGTGCCGGTGAATTTAGAAAGAATCAGCTCAGCTGTTGGTACACGACAGCGTGCAAACAACGCTCCACTCCCTAGGTACGAAATATTTATATTATACTGTTGTCCGCAGCTTTGCCTTTGGCGACTTTTGGTCTCAGGAAATTCTCATATGACACGTTTTTTTTATTACGAGCCTGTGTAAGTTACATATTTGCACATGCAAGTTTTGACGTACAAACAACATTATCTATTATGTATGTACTCATATGATAAAGGTGGAGCTAAAATAAAGACATGAGTGTGCCTTCATGTCTGTCTTACTCAACAACAGGTAGTGAGTTATTTGCTGGTGTCCTACACTTTATGAGCTTACTTAAACAATTCATTCATGCAGCCCATTTCAGTCACGGGTACTTCGGACCTGTTGCTTTTTTTTTTCAAGTAAATTGCGTTGTAAGATCGACTCAGACCGACTCATTTAACTTTTTAATATGTTGTATTTTAGATACTTACTATCGCGAGCTGTAGCGGGATGTACGGCAGCAGATCTAGTGTCAGGCATACACCGCGCTTCTGATGGACTAGTCACGGCACGTTTCTTCCCTACGTACCCAGAGCGAGCTATTTCACTGTCGCACTGGTTGGCTGACTGGATTACTCTAGGTAAGGACTGTCTTTTACAAGTTACTGGGTTTTTTTTGTATAGGACACGTCAATTTGACTTCGCCTTGCCTGATGGTAAGCTGAGGGCAAACTCTTGGAAAGAGGGTCACCATTATAGACACGTACCATGCTACAATGGTGGCACTCAGCTTGACGGCCTCATCATATGCTTTTTCACGCCCCACTTCGACGCTTAGGCGAAGGGAGAGCATAATTCTGGATCTCGAAAACGGCGTGGGACAAACTTACGTATACACAGTAGCTTACAAAACATTAGTTTAGTAGTTAAGGAGTTGGCCTCACGATCGTGAGATCTCAGGTGCGAATCCTGACTATTAATCATAATTAATACTAATAATTACTATTTATTTGAGAATACTGGTACTTACCGACGACGTGAACCCACTCCTAAGATTAGTAATCTAGCTTAGCTGGAGGGGCTTAGCTTTTGCCCGCGGCTCCGCCCGCGTGGATGTCGGTTATCGCGACCAAACATAGCCTATGTCCTTTCTCAAGGTCTAACCTACCTCTATACCAAATTTCATCAAAATCGGTTCAGCGGTTTAGTCGTAAAAGTGAGACAGACAGACAGACAGACAGAGTTACTTTCGCATTTATAATATTAGTAGGGATTTAGGTTACTATAGTCGGATTTTTAATTAGACGATATCCACTGACATTAGCTAATGTCACTTCGTAAAATAATGTTGCTATATTCAGTATTAGTGATGCAACTGATGCATTCAGTTCCCGTTCACTCATATGAAATGAATGGAATGGAATGGAAAGGGGACTCTTTTGTCCGCATTTAGCCTCCTTTTTTGGGCCATTGTGCGTGGAGATATGAAATGAATGATGAAGGATTGTTAATATTTTCTTACTATACAAAAAAGAACTATTTCTATTTTACAATAAAATTGTATTAAAGTGCTCTGTATGTAATTAGAATCAGTTTTTTTACCGGCCTATTTCAAAGCGCGGCGGTAACACTAGTGTCAACACTTGTCAATGCCGCGCGTATTAGTCGCCATTCAGGTCAGGTCATTATAATATAATGACCAAAAAAAGTCAGTTGCCATTTTGTTTGCTACTTCATACATAATCCAGATAAAATAAAGGTTTCAGCTTGCATATATTCGCATACAGCTGAAAATAGGTGAAGGTCTTAAATATACCATAATTATAGAGATATCGAAAGTCCCCATCGATTGCACTTCTGCATTTTTTTTATTCAAGGTCAAATATACCGGATACTCGAATTTTTCTCGTAAACAGCAAATATTAGGGTAAAAGTAGGTTGGACAAAGTTGTAGGTCATGAAATTACCTATAAAATTAGTATCCATTTTGTTTTTGTACGGATCACCATTTCAGAAATATCGCGATTGCAAAATTGGAAGAAGTTAAATCTCTATACAAAGTTAGTCGTTCCCATAGTATGATTCAACAACGCAGAGCCTCAACCGCTAGTCATATGAACTTGAAATTTTGGCAGTAGATGCTTTTCATTTTGCGTGTATCCAAGAAAGGATTTTTAGAAATTTTGTTACTAAGGGGCTAAAATAGGGAGGAACGGAAATGAACTTCAAGACAAACTTTAATCCCATATTTTACATCCTTAGCAATGAAATTTCAAAAAACTCCTTTCTGTAAAAATCCAAAAGTGGATACTAGCAACATAATAAGCATCTACTGCCAAAACTTCAAGTACATAGGGCCAGCGGTTCAGGTTCTGCGTTTATGAATCCTACTATGGTGAATGAAATTTCATATAAAATACATAATTGATTTCTTTCAATTTTTAAATCACGATATCTCCGAAATGGTGATCCGCACAATAAAAAAATTAACACCAATTTTGTAGGTAATTACATGATCTACAACTTTTTCTACCCTAATTTTACGATACCATTTGTTGTTTACGAGAAAAATGCGAGAATCCGTTATATTTGACTTTTAACCTCGAAAAAAAAATGCAAGGTTCAAATCGATGGGGACTTTTGATATTTCTTTCATTATGGTGTATTTAAGACTCCCACCAATTTTCAACTCTATGCGAATTCATGTGAGCTTACCATTTAATTTCGTCTGTCTTGATTGGATTCACATTCATCATGATAATATCATTCATCATAATATAGTTCACTTTGTCACAACACTATTTTTATTTCATTAAAAACTTGCAACACAGTAAACGTCAGATAGCTTCGTCTAATTAAAAATCCGATTATAGTATTCTTTCAAAAACGATGATACCCTTCCATGTCTTTGCAAAAATGACGTTTTTAACTTTTTGGCAATTATTACAGGAGCAGTTCCTATTCTTACGCTAAACCTACAAGCCGGCTGTGAAGGCGAAATTCCAGACGCCTGGCATCATCAAATGGTGTTCGGCGTTTCTCGCCACGGGGTGTATTTATGTAACCCGGTGGAATGCGTGCGAGAGGCCGTACTGTGGCCGCACCTGATATCCCCCTCCGTACTTCTGGTACGGAGTAGAGATGTGCTGTCGAGATTTACAGCTAATACGGACCTCACGCCTCTCATGGTAGTTCCTGACCGACGTTTCCATACGTTTAATGTTCTTGGTAAGTAATTATGATTGACTTTTTTTCGTATCGCGTAGCGGTAAGGTAGCCCATTTAACTACCATTATGTTTTTATAGCTATGATGTTGGTTTACAATAATGAGTTATCTATCTTTCGTTACTAGCTACGAGCCTACAATCACTGATTTAGTTTTCTCTATGTGACTTTCTTTACCTTATTCATTGTCCTTACGTTTTTCATACCCCATTTAAAGAACACAGGATAATATGGCACAGAGAACCAGTGGTGTTTTATTTGTGTATGGTTTTTGTGCATTTCTGTGCAAAATAAACTCTTTTTTTTTTAATATGGTTTTTGTCAGTAGGTTAAGGTCCTTGACCCATGTGACCTTGACTTGTGTGACCGTGACCTATGTGACCTTGACCTTGTATTTATTTTGGTAGATATATAAATAAAAAATAAATATTACAGGTCAAGTAGTGAACGTGATCCGCGAATGGCGAGCCATAGGTTGGGGGGAGTACGGGACCAGGACTCGCCACATCCGCATCCCGGCTTCCTACCAGGCCGGGATCACAGTGGCCGCACTCACCGGCTCCGAAGCTCATCGCCGACTCGTCTCTGCACCGCACCTACCTATACTGTCACAACCCACAGACCCGTGAGATGAATACTCTACTTTAAGTATTCGGAATAAGGTCCAAAATTGAATAACACACAAGTTGTCATTGTCAAAGAGAATGTTTAACTTGCTTATAGCAAGTTAAAATGGTCGGTATGCAATGATTATTGCTAACGAGATGCTTTCGGAATGGTTGAGGAAGCATAACAGATCAGAGGAGTTACCATAAAACGTATATCCGAAATTTCGGGCCGAACTAAGTGTCACGTGCTGTCTGCGGTCCCTATGGCGGCATAAATGCGTTTCATGGTTATGGTACCTATTGCAATCTTCGGTCCGCAACTTCGAATATATATGTTTCATGGTAGGTGTTCAGGACTTGGAGCTAGGCAAAGAAGGGATTATATTACTTCAGTTATATGTCTTATAAACGGTATGTTAAATGGAATGATTCTTTGCATTATCTTAAAAGACATGGTCATAGTGACTAGATAATATTATTCTTATATTTGTTGGGTACTCGGCGCCAATTTATCGCACGCCAGATATGTAATACATAGATAAATCAGTACTTCTAACCTAAGAAAGAACTGATAGTCTTCACACGCCAGAATCTTCATTTATAGCAGAGAATTATCGAGATCACATCAGCTTAAAAAAAATCTTTATAAAAATCGATACATCCGTTTGGGAGCTATGATGCCACAGACAGATACACAAACAGGAATAACTTATAACACGTCGTTTTACGTCGGGGGTTAATAAGTGGCATGGTCGGCGATCAAAGGTGACCCAATATTTTTTGGAATTAGATAAGTAAATATGTCACTTGATGTAATATTATTGAACAGTATATTTTAGGTACTAAGTTGATAAATTAGTCGTGTTATTGTATATATTGACGTACATTTCTGAAGTTGTAAGTGCATGTTGACCAGAAAAAAATAGAGGACAATGAATATCTGAACCCGTTTATAAATTACTAGCTGTTGTCCGCGGCCCCACTCGCATGAAGTATTGGTACCGTTCTCGCTACCCACAGGCACGTATTTCCAAACTATAGTCTGCTTCTTCGTCAAATTGCGTTCAACACCCTCTGTTATCCGTATCGAGTTTATTGCACATGGGATCAGAAATTGTATGCGTAGTGTAACAACACAGTCAAAGTTCCCATTCGTCTAATCTGGAAATCTGAACACATAGAATAATGTACGAGGACCACCGAATAAAAAAAAAATAGACATAATATTATATTGATCTGACCATTTTTAATGGTAATCAAAATATTAGTCGCTTCGTCAAGTTAAATAGATACTTGACTTCATGCATGTGTATTTTTATGTAAATATTTATCAAAATATTAATATGTTATAGTAATTCTCGTTGTAAGGGTCGGGGAACATTTTGCGAAATGTTTGTTTGAACAAGTATAGTTTTGTGCGATGCTGATTGATGCTTTTATGAACGACTAGACAAAGTCAATAATTTCTGTAATAAATCGGCTTATATTTTATATTATTATATGTTTATATAAAGTCGTATAAACGAAATACAAGTTTGAAAGTGCTAAAATGCATATATTTTCGTTGCCCTTTCGAATGATTATGATTAACGAAGAATGATTGTACGAAATTGATTTGTCTAACGCTGTGTGTAAGCGCGAGATATTATGAGGTTATAGTTTACAGTTAATTTTATGCTAAATGTAAATATTTCTTAACTATAACATCGCTCAAATGTTAATTTGATAATTGTAATGTATAATTATAGCTATCCGTTTAGCGTCTTAAGATTTTTCTTTAACTGAAGGTGTGTGTTTGGCTAAATTTTGTTAGCCACATTGTGTACATAGATTTTGTAAGGAATAAATATTATAATTAGTCAATTGGTGCTTACTAGTCAAAATTATATTAGCACGTACTATTGTTTGCTACTCGATTAAGAAATACAAAATTTGAGTTGTCATCTTAACTAGATTTGCGAATTTGCGAACAGTCATTATGAATTATTATTCGTGTCGATACCATAGCTGTTTTTTTAAACAGCTTTCCTATTGTTATGGCCAAATTTACTGTAGATACTGCGACCCCTTCTTTTGCCGCACTATTAAATCCTGGAACCCACCACATGGTTAATCACCTGAGCGTTGAATTGAATTGAGAATGAGCTCCGGTTGGATTAGGACCTCTAACAGTTCACACATAGTGCACAGTCCAGGCAGTTTTCTTTCACTTTGCACAAATTAAACATTTTTTTTAAACGACCCCTTCCTGCTAACCCCTCCAGCTAAGGAAAATTGCTTGTGTTAGGACTTTATTGACGTCGATAATGTAGGTAATGGCCAGGATCCGAACCCTGGACCTCTAAGGCCCATCTCTCGTTACTATCTCCCATTATTTCTCAGTCGGAGTTTTATGAAGCAACGTGTCAATATCCCACTCTCTGTGACTGAATGTATTTTACGTATTAAACATGTGAAGTTTTGTATTTCTTATGTTATGTTGACGCCTCGTAGTCATTTCAAAACACTCATATTATCTAGGCCGATCGATTCTATTTCATTTATGTTAAATCAAGCTATGATCATGCCACTGTTACCCTAAAATAGACTTTACCTACATACACTTAAAGCCTAAAATTAAATGAAGAGACTTCGTTACCTTTTTTCATTCGCTCTACTAAATGCCATTTAATTTTAGACTGTATGATACTGTATGTACTGTACAATCGTAGAAAGAAAGTCAACGTGTACGATAATAAAATCAAGTCATTTTAAAAGCCCCTTTCAGGCCCTCGATTCTGCTAAAACAACCACTGTCGTACCAGTCACTGCAAAAAATGGCATTAAATTTTAAACTTTATTGCTATAGACTTAAAATAGAAAAGAATTTCATTACACTGTTTCATTCACTCTACAAAAAGCCATTTAATTTTGGACTTTAAATTTAAAGCAATCAAGTCTTTTGCAGAGACTGGCACGACTGGTCTTGCTTTAGCAGAATCGAGGGCCAGACTTTTTGATCTGCCGATAGTTTGATCGGGTTGGACTGTAAGCGCGCACACTGGCCCAGCTAAACTGTCGGGTTGGTTTGTGTAAGTTTAGTTTGAAGGTAGTCGTGACCCCCATCCAATTTATTTATCGGCCGATACCAAATCGGCGTAGTTTACTTTCATAGATGTTCATACTGATTATTAGCCCGATTAAACTATCGGCCCATAGAAAGTGTTGGTTTACACAAGTTTACACAAAATAGCAGGATCGAGGCCCTGAATGTTAATGCACTGATGCTAACGCCGAGTTATTCCATTTATTCGGTATATTTATTGTTGATAATAAAATTGGTAAGTTGATGGTACGAGATGTTGCATTATTGAAATATTTTCTTTAAAAACAACTAAAATTCAGCCTTTACAGTATTATTAGGTACTATTTCGTTTTCAGCAACCTCTGAGTACGCATTACACACTATAATCTATTTCTGTTCCAAATTTCATCTAGATCCGTTCAGCAGTTTGAGAGTTATTGAGTAACAAACAACTTAATTTATCATGTAGTTGGATGTATATTTGAAACAATAACTTTATTATTGTTAACGGAATGGTTGTACATATACCGTAGTTAAAGGACTAGGGCTGTTTTCAACATTGTGGTTTAGAAACCTGTGAGTTATCTAACAATATATTTTGTTTCCGTCTACAATTATGGAACATCTCGTAACCAGTTTCTCAGTAAGTGTATTATAGTTTTGAAAACGTAAAAAAATAGCATTTTACTTTAAGTACTGCTGTTTATAAAGGGATAGTACCACTACCCTCTGTATTCGATTATTATACAAGCAATGTCTGTATAACATTATATTTTTGGAATATACTATGATAGAACCCATATTTGACTTTTATTTTTGGTAAGCAACGGTAATTTCCCAAACATTACAGGTTGAAAATTCGTCAAATTACAGCTAACCTAACACCTTGAAGAGAAAAAGGTCAGCTGACGATAACGTGGTGCAAAATAAGTAAAGTAATAATAATATCCTGGGCAGAATCAGTTCCCTGAACCGAATGACTCCCCCGAAATAACTTGCTCCCTGAGCAGACTCAGTATTCTGGACGGATACAATCCCCTCCCTAGACAGAATCAGTTGCCTCAAAATAACCAGTTTCCTGGAAATTACTTATTCCCTAGGCAGAATCAATTCTCAGGAATTAATCGGTTCCCTGGGTAAAATCAGTTCCCTGGACAGCAGTAATACAGTATACAGCAAGACCCAGGTGGTGGCAGCTTAACCTTCACAACTCACGTCATTCATTACAGTTGACTTACACCCGTATTCACAAACAACACTGTGAGGTCTCATAGTGTGCTCGAGCGCATAGGGCTGGTAAAATTAATTCATAAACATCACGGAGCAGTATCTAACGCAGTGCGTTCCCTCAACGAAGTATCACTAAAGTGTTGTCTATGAATAAAAAGCCTTGCCAAAACGAACGCATTGATAATTTGTTGTTCTTTGCACAGTTTTGGTAGTACGCATAGCGAAGTATTGTTTGTGAATACGGGTGTTAGTGCTTAGCCACTTGTCCATCAACATCAGTATTATAATCATATCTGTGGAACCAACAACGTAACATACGACAACCCTGGTAAACTATTCTGCACCCAGTCTTGTGGCATTATTATGTGAATGTGTGAATAAATAAAAACATACATACATATAATCACGTCTTTATCCCCGGAGGGCTAGGCAGAGGTGAACACACCCACATTTCACCAATCATTGTATTAGTCCAACGTAATACGGGGTGAGCGTGAGCCTATTGCCGCATTCCGGACACTTGTTGACTCAAGCCACGTATGGCTGAGTCTGGGCTGAATAGATATCTGTCTGATGTCCTTAGACGTTACAGCCCTATCCCTTAGTCGCCTTGTACGACACCGCATTGGAGGAGAAGGGGTGGCCCAAATTCTACTGTGCCGGGAACCACGCGGCGATAAATAAAAAGATTTGTATAATTTTTATATATAATTTATTAAAACCTATAATTTACCCATATATTTTTACCACTCATGCAAATGACTATAACTACTTATGTATAAGAGCACCCACTTATTTCCTTTGTTCTAGTGACTATAAATACTTAATTATGAAGATAAAATAAGTCAGCGCAAAAAGTAACTTTTTTTCGTGCTGACTAGACTGTACCAACATAAATAAAAAATAGGATTTCTATGAATTCCTCCATATAATATGTATACATTTATAATAGTAATACCTACCTATAGCATTATATACCATAACTTATTATGTATCTAAAGTACGGTAATAAATTAGGTAAGTAGGAATACACTTTCTTATATAGGTAGGTATGTACAGGTTTAATTGGAAGCCCGATCAACATTTTTTTTCACAAAAACGATATCGACTCTAGATGATATAATATAGCTGCTATCATGCCGTGTTCACACAGGGGTAGGTAGCGACAATGGAGCGCCCTCATTACTAAATCCTTATTGCCTCCCTTAGGGTCAGAGCAGAGATATCAACTCGGAAAGGGATTGTCACCGTATCGCCTCTCGGCTAGGCAACGAGGCTGCGCTTACCGCTGGTTGATCTAGCTGTCATCAGAACCCCGATTCTAGACTTTCTTTTTAAAGAGTTAAAGTTCAAAATTAAATGAAAAAGAGTTTATTATATATTAAATTTTTAAAGCTGCTTAAATGCGAGTTCATTCGTTTATTATTTCATTTATTTTAGGCAACACTATTTCGATTCGTTCCGACTTGATGTGTTTGCTATGACCCTAACAGCGTTTGTCCACCGCCACCGTCACCGGGACGGCACCGAGAACGAGATTATTTCGCGCCGAGTTTAAGATGACGTGACGGCGATCGTTTGTCCACCGCGATATTTATCGGTGGCTCAGTTCTAGAGCTTTGCCGTGCGTGGTAGTCGCGTTTTCCTTTTAGAAATAAAACGAAACTAGGAAGATGGCTAGTTTCAACCGGCGACAATTGCTTCTTCTGCTTTTGTATGTTCGAAGACGTAGGCGATGCAAAAAATTCTGGATTCATCCGCTAATACGTGAACGATACATCACAGGAGCGTTTTATGTACATCACGACACGTTACGGCAGTATGAACACAAGTTTTTTAACTACTATAGGATGTCCACGTGCCGATTTCTAGCGGTCACGCCGATCTACTCGCAATATCGGCGGCCGGGATGACGGCGCTCGGTTGACGGGCATGCGGTGGACACATGGCCATAGTAAATGTATGTATCGCTAAATCGGCGCCGTCATCTCGTTCTCGGTGACGTCCCGGTGACGGCGGCGGTGGACAAACGGCCTAAGACGTGTATTACACAGAAGAGGCAAAAGGCATAAATCAATGCAAAATCGCACGCCTTTTCTGTATAATTTACACCTTACGTCCATTTTCACACATTGAACAACAACTTCGCACACACTCATGGAACAACATGGAACACACAAGACTGACTCATGGAAAACTATCTTAACATTACCTTTATGTTTTTACATTATTCCAAAATTAGTTTTAAAGTCCAAATTAAAGGATAAAAACTTGCCGGACATGAGAATTGCATTATAACTATAATACAATACTTTATGCTTTCCACCTGTGAGCTTAATTTTTAGGCATATATAAAAATATCTTAACAAGTCTGTTTTGCTAATTTTTAAAACAAAATTAAAAGTACCTACTAAAAGAATTTGTCAGTCTGTATTGGGTAAATTATGTTAAATGCTACAGTTGCATACGAGATTCAAGTTTATTTGTAACCTTACAGCTAAAGTAGATAAATCTGAATATTTATTCTGTGGATCGTTCATAACTTATGTATAATTTTATATTATAAATAGGCCCATACGCTTAACGTGTATACGCCAGAAATATTGAATAGATCTGGATGTAATTTGGCACAGACATAGATTATAGTCTGGAATGTTTATGTTACTTTTCATCCCAGGAATAGGTTCCTATGGGTCTCGGGTACGAAATCAGTATTTGGATATGCTAACAGTAGTTATGACAAAGAAAATTATGCCTAAAATGTATACCGAGTTAGTATTATGCATATGATAACTATAATTATTATATTTTTACAGGCTCACAAGGACAAGTAAAGTATGCTGAGATAAATAGGCTATTTGACAATATTAAAAATATACTACTAATTATGGTCATCCTATTAGAAAATAACGTTAAAAGACCTACGAGACTACAATTTACTCTCAAATATGTGTATTTTATGAGAATTTCAATTATAAAAATGTTATATTTTGTTGATTTATTGTCTATGGCAAAAACGCTCGTGATTGGTCAGAGCTCTGGCTGACGTCATTCCTACAAAATATCTCCAGTTATATGAGCTATTATTGTTTGTTTCGGTGTTATTATTTGCTTTTTCCTTGATTATCGCGAGTTTTATAGACATATTTTGTGATTAAGTTCGAAATGGATACAAATTTTGTGCGAGCTGATGATAACAGCAACTTAGTGACGTCAATACTCACACGCATCGCCATTTTGATTAAATATAGCGTTTTTCGCGCACTTTTGAAAATTTAAACTTTATCATTGATTTTTTAACATAATGCATTGTTTTTTTACATAAATATTAATGTGATATGTTTATACTGTAATAAGCAATCATTTAAAGTGGTTTTTGAACATTAGTCAAATAGCCTATTATGTCATAAAATTTTATTCGATCAAAATAGAACATCTGATATTATTGCAGAAATACGTGAACTATTCGAGTACTTAACTAAATAACTAAAATACCTTTTTGTGACTTAGGATTATGGTATGATCTTAGTGTATGTGAAGAAGGGCACAAGTCCACTTCACCTGCGAGCTGGCACATCTGCTGATTAGCGCCTCGTGTCATACGAATAAAAAATTGAGCAATGACAGGTTGCAATATATCTAAATATGCCATAGGATAAAAAATGACAACAGATTTTTTTAATTCACAATACATTAGCGCAAGAACGCACTGCTACAAACCCTGTACCACTACAATCCCCCAGGCAAATGGACTACAGGAGGTTCAGGTTTAAATGCCAGGAGGAAATTTACATTTTCTAGTATTCACATAATTAATGCTCAGGCACAGAAGTGTGCTGAAATCTTCGACTAGGGTAAGATGAATTTAATTGCTATTTCTCAAATAGCTCAAAATGTCTCGATGCTGCTAAAGTAAAACCATTGTCATCATCAGACACTGCAAAAAATACCATTATATTTTAGACTTCATTGTTACGGACTTAAAGTCCAAAATTCAATGAAAAAAAGAGTTTCATTACACTTTTTCATTCTCTCTGCGGAAAGTCTATTAATTTAAAGTCTATTTATTAGCATTACTTTAAAGTCTAAAATCAAATGGAATTTTTTGCAGTGTCTGTGGTCTGAAGGCGGCCACCCACTTACAGTCCGCCTGCAGTTTTTCGTCTGTCAGGCGGCCTGCAGTCCTTATGTCATCAATGTCATCATAATTTTATTAGCTCAGACTAAGATAATAACATTATTTTATTCTTTTAGTCTGATGTTATTACGTATAAAATACCGATGGCCATAGACTGTCCGGCCTTTAACTGTCTTTGCTGACCGGAATCGTCAAGCGGCCACACACATATTATCCGTCAGTCCATAATCGTATACGAAACTGTAAGTGTGTGGGCTATTGCGATGAACTGACAGACCGATATCATCCGGTTGTCATTCTATAAACTGTTAGTGGGTGGCCGCCTTGACAGTGGTTTTACTTTAGCAGAATAGAGGCCCTGTTAGTATTGAATTGTTCCAAATGATGCTGCAGAACTATGCACTAAATTAACGTTGTCTTTTATGCAGCTGGTCCATAATTCTCATAAAGAATGAAGGAGCTGTTTCCAAAGAAAGTTGTTGTATACGAAGCATTGTATCGTTATAAAGTTCACTTTCCTTTTGTTTGTAAAGTTCTGGTATTTGAAGTTCGTTGTATAATTTTTTAATTATAGCTACATCCTCCATTTTCTTGCTAGCGTAATGCTTTGTGAAGAGTTTTTCTTGTTCTTCGTTGCAGTGTTTTAATGCGGTTGCAGCCAACCAGGAACATTTGCCTTCTTGAATATCTGTTCCAGCTTTGCCTGTTATTGCTTCGTCGCCATAGCAATCAATGTAATCATCCTTTGGAACAAAGACAAATAAATGGTGTTAAAGCTTTTTATGAACTATCAACTGGCTATGGAGATTTTCTAAGCATGAGAGGGGTAAGGATTGCCTTCAACAGGTTTACAGGCCTTGCCATGAAAAATTTGAACTGGTGTGGGTCGTTAAAATTTCGAAATATACAAGTTTTTTGGATGAAAAGAAAGTGATATTGCTTATTATTAAAAAAAAACAAAGAGCTGTTGTGGATACATAAGAGCTACTTAGCCAATACATCTTTTTTATACCACTTAGGTCGCAGACAAGCACACGGCCCACCTGATGGAAAGTGGTTACTGTGGACGAGTGCAACACCCGGGGAGTTACACTCGTACTGCCGACCCTGTAAGAACAGAGAGATAGTCTTCCCACTGACTGCACAAAATCCGTGTGCTCTGGCTGCCCTACACACCTACGGGAACACAACACGAGGTTATAGCCGCAGCATTCTGTAGGGCGGAGGTATTTCCCTAGTCGTACTGCTCGCTGGGACGGAAATACCGTCGTGTCCTACCTCCTTTATCTTAATGATCAACAGTTCGGTTAAGGCAGATACAAACTTACCTGCATCTGGAAAAGGTTTCCAAACTTGAAACTAAGGTCGTCTACATCGGAATATATGCTCTTGTCGACATCTTTTACTAACGCCAAGCCGAGTAGGATGGGTAGCCGAAATGTGTAGTAACTGGTCTTGTGTCGAACGAGAGTATCGTAGAGTTCTATAGTGAACTGACTGTAGTTCTTTTTCGTTTGCTGTGCCATTGTGATGTCAATGTGCTGTCCCATACATGTAAAGGTAACCGCCTGAAAGATAATAAAGACATTACACAGAGCTTTTTTTTACTATAGGTCATATCAATATGACTTCGCCTTGCCTGATGGTAAGGTCTCAGGAAAGTGAGTAATTATTATATTGCCTCATCAGATGCTTTTTCGTACCCCGCTTAAAGTTCCCGCGACTTAAGAAGACTGTGTGCTTTAAAAGAGTTCTACGACTTAATGGTGCCGCAAAGAAAAGAGTTGCCGAACCACTTGGCTCTTGATGGAAATAAAAGACGATTTTGTCACCAAACCAAGGGGAGAAGAAGTATACCTCGGGATCCGTGTACTGCGCGTATAGAGCACATTTGGCAAGACCGACCGCGATCGCAGTGAGCGTTGGCGTCTCGCTTCCTCTAGTCTCATGCTCTTTCATTCTAGTTCTGTGGTGACATAGGCAGTAGGCATACAATTTTATACATACCTCATGAAAGAGACGCGTGAGCTCTTGGAATTGCGGAGTCTTCTGAAAATGTAGCTCTAAAATCTCTATAATGGAGCTGTATATCAAAATACCGTCATTTATAGCACCCATGCCTACATTAGGCATGCGGTACCAACAAGTTACCCCTCGACGTGTCGACGATTCATCCATAATATCATCTAGTACACAGAAGTAAGCCTGTAGCTGTAAACAATAAAATTATATTATTATAGAAATGATATATTATGATATTATAATAATAGCGTGGGGCAATGCATGTGGAAAGGAGTGGAAAAATGGAATCCGAAGGCGTGATGCTTTCGGATTCCATTAAGTTTAAATCTCTTTCTTCAATCGAAACCTACAAACATTTAGGGATGATGCAGGCAAGACATAGGCATTGCGGGAGCATTTCTTTGGCCGCCTGAAAAAAGTCCTAAAAAGCGTTCTATCACGTGCTATAAGCGTTATTTGACATTGAGAGAGCTGGAGTCCATAGGGTAGTTTTAAAAATTAAAAAAGCACATTTATTGCTTTTCTATCATGCGACCATCAGGTATACTGTTCAATTTGCAGATAATGCACTCACCATTTCTACGCACCATCCTAAAACTCTAGATAGTTTGAGATTTTCTTCAGTAATATTATCTGGTTTCTCCAACATCTCATAAGCCAACATTGTCATTACTCCTCTGGAATGTTTCCCACCAGTTAAATTGTAGTCTAAAACCTATGGTAAAATAAATGACAGGAATTAGCCTGACAAAAGTCACATAAAGGTTTTATTACTCAAATTCAAGCCTTTTCTGATTGATTATGAGCGTTTTCATATTATCCGATATCGGTGTTGGAGGACGAACGGTGTCGGTGGTGAAGGCCATAATATAATGTATTATAATATAGCTAATTTGTCTATAGACAATTGGACATACTAGCCAGGATTTATTGTCATAGTTTGGAGGTCAGATAGATATACCATTACTTGATGCACCCTGGGAACATGTTCTTGTGGGGAACTATAGACCTACATCATGTATATACGCAGGCATCTTCTAGTTTTCATTATAAGAGGTGAAATTAATAGTACTTATCGATCTATATAGGTATTTAAACTATCATGATAATTCACATTACCTACTATTAGAGCTATTGGGAATATTGGGATAATTACCATGTGTGGTTTGGAGTTTCGGATATTTCGGCGCTGTTGCAAGCACCATGATCATGGAAGGAAGTATTGGCGGTAAACAGCAAAAAATATTTTAGGAGTAAATATATCGATCTACCCTCTTTCCAGTTCTCTTGCTATGCATGTGGAATACTACTGGTTCTGTTCTCACTACAAACTGAAATTCGATGTCCAAAAAATGCATGGTACATATCCCATTAGCTCTAGTATTGATCTACTTTCCTATATTAATTTAAGTACACCCTAAACTCGTACCAGACATAGCCAGTTCAGTGTTCCTCTACATTGTTACTAATTATGGTAAAAATGCTGTCCTTACTTGTTTACCTAGCTGCTTTATTGATAACTTTGAAGACATTGACATCTTCCACCTTTCAAAGAGTATTTTTAAAAAGGAATTGCTAAAAAGTTACGATCTTACTAGTAAATTCTAATGAAGATTGTATAATATAAGTACTTACACTTTCTTTCACACTCTGTTACATTAAGATACCAACTTAAAATTAAATATTTATAAATACCTTCTTCACCCAAGTCCCCACTTCAGGTACTTGAGATAATTTTGGACTTTTAACAAGTTTGTCAATAATGCCAGGTAGAGCATCATGGAACATTTCTTTCTCCTTAATATTTTGAGATTTTATAGATGGTGTGGACCTTTTAGCAATTTGTTGCATAAACCTGTCAATAAAAATATGGAGTGAGATAACAGAATTCTGAGCACTGCCAATCTCACCTACAAGGTGAGATAATACTGCTGATTAATGGATGAAGTTCTGACAAAGGCCTTCCTTTGGGGGTTGAAAGGCCAGTAGTTCCCGTAAACATCAAATAAATTAAATTTAAAGGAAGGGTAGGCATAGACTCTGAAGTGAAGGCCACGGATGGAGCCAGGAATCATGCTATAGATAGATGATGATGACAATGACTTCATTATGTGAACATCTCTTAACAGATCTTCAATACAAAGAGCCTAAAAGTAAAGATTAAATCTATTTGTTATTTTTCAGCTGGAAGACGATGATTTGCCATGACCTCGCCCATTGTTTACTGAATACCTAAGAGATTTATCAGCAAAATTAAATGAAATAACTATAATAGGTAGTTCTAGTTGTCTACAAAAATGATAACTTTGTATGTTTAGCATAAGAATATGTGTTTCATAAATCTTACCCTGAATATTTGACATTCTTTCCACAGAACACCGTTGTTTTATTCACAAATCGAAGGAAATTTAAATTATTCATGTTTAAATAACTAGGTGACAAATTTCTCTGACCGAATTATATTTTTAAGGTACACTACAAGGCAGATATCTTGCTAAGTTATTAGTGATAATAAATTATACTGTTTGTGAAAGTAGTGTAGTACATCAGCAGTGAAAATTTTAATGTATCTTGATGTTTTTTTGCAAAATTAGAATTTTTAATTCACGAGAGCTATCGCCCAAATACTCTGTGCTCTGTGTGCTACACTGATCTGACACTGACAGTGACAAAATTGACAATATATTTGACATTTGAATTTGACAATGACAACATAATTTTGATGGCTTTTTTTTTTTATTTGTTCCTTTCGGAACAGGCTAAGGTTCTATGACCATGCTGCCTTATCATCAGTTATTTTTATTCTTATTTGGGTGATGATGAGGATGAGGATGATGATGATGATAATGGTGAGTTGATGATGATGATAATGACGATGATGATTGCTGCCTCAGTAAAGTGGTGGAAACTTTACTAAAGGCTTCTTACGGAGATTTGAAACCAACACGAGAAGTCACAATCCACTGTAATATTTCACTTTCCTACTCTTGTGCGCGTTTTACAAGACGTTATGTCTAAAATTCCACCATATTTACACATAAAAACTCGAACTCACACTAATTTCGGAAAATAAAATAACACCGTGATGCGTCTCCTAGCCTTGCCGCCAAAACTCCCATAATTTTGATGGCCTAGATTTTGACATCATCACATAGTGTAGAACCACAGATAACCTAACATTATTAATAATAGCCATAGCTAATTCAGTGAAATTGAGTTTTCATTCATTGAAATTCAGTGGCTGTCACCAGGTGCGGCAGCAGCCTGAAATTTTTGGGGGCGGGGGTGCATACCAGTTTGACCTCTTCGACAACAAAAACGGGCGCTGAGGATTTGGCAACAATCCCATTTTGACAGGTGGTGTGGAACCTCTCACCCTCAGGAGGAACTTTGCCTCCATGTGTGTGTTTTACCGCCTATATACCTACCACAAACAATGGCTTGTGTTTACACAGTTACATCTTACATCCTATCATCGCTCGCCATAGGCAGAGTCTCCATCTTCACACATTGCGGACAGAAACGGTGAGCATTTTGCTATATAAAAAGAACTTCATCTCACGCACGATCAAGCTGTGGGTTTTTAAAGGGTCGGCAGCACGAGTGTAACTCCCCAGGTGCTGCGCCCGCCAATAGGCCACGGTAACCACTTACTATTAGGTGGGCCGTGTGCTTGTCTGACGCCTAGGTAAGTGTTATATAAAAAAAGAAACAAACGAGATCCCTTCTTGGAATCATTAGTTCTGTACAACTTCTATCAACGTTTAAGTGTGGCTTCAAATACCTACGTTCATCATCATCATCATCATAAAGACGCATTTTCCCGATTGCATCCCAGGCCTTTACCTCCGAGGTTTTTTCGCACAATGTCGGACATCTATGATGGTGAGACCATTGGCACGTATATCACCCTCTACTATACGTCTAGCCGGGCGGCTATTGCCAGACATTTATTTCCTTCTAGCTGATGCTTGAGGCTCCACCCGCGTAGATGTGGTTATCGCGACCAAACATAGCCTATATCCTTCCCCAAGGTCTAATCTATTTCTGCACCAAATTTCATCAAAATCGGTACAGTGGCTTAGGCTTGAAAGCGTAACAGACAGACAGACTGAGTTACTTTCGCATTTATAATATTATTATGGAATTATGGATATGAATTTAAATGTTCTTGTAAGTGTTTACTTGTTAACTAGATTGAATTATTAGGTAGATCATCATCATCATCGTCATCGTCGCATTAATCCTGGTTAGGTACCTATATCCAAAGCTTAAACTGTGTAGCTCGAGGTCTACTCCTTCTCTTGCTGTGGCTCATGTTGGTTTTTACGGTAGGAACTGCCGTTTGACCCCCCAACCTCGACAGGGAAGCCTGTGCCAGAGTCGCGTTCATTATTTAGCAGGTGTACCGGTTCGCAGGTGAGGTTGGCTTGGCCCTGAAGATATTAGTGGCGCATAGATTTTCTTAGTAGGCAGGAATGGTAGGTATACTAGGTAGACACACAATAACACAACAAATAATTCAGATAGGTTGTAACTTTATTTTACCAGAACTGTACAGCTGATTGATATAAAAAAATTGAGATGATTGTTATTATTAACAATGTAGAATCAACTAAAATTAACTAGCTCAGTATAGTGATCGGCTAACATCTTTCAGGTCTCTTTGGTGGTTGTGTTTCTTTTTTAATTAGGGTTTTCTTCCTTTTCGATGACCGAGCCATACCAAATAACCAATCATAGTTTTAAAAAACCAAAGAGGGTTCAAAGAGATTTTGTCCCACTACGCCGACCAACGCCGACTTTTGTTAAGATGTTTGCCTCCGGTAGGTATCTACAACTGCATTAATCTTCATAGGATTTACAAAATTACTTCTTTCTGTTGTATAGCATATCCAGAAGTTTCTTAAACAATTCACGTTCAGCAGGGGAAGATATTGTTTCAATTTTTTTCATAACGTCGTCATACATTTCTCGTTCTTCTTGCTTATAAAGCTGTGGCAGTTTTAATTGAACATATAATTGTTTTATGCGCTCTATATGTGCCGGTTCTTTACTGCCATAGCACGCAGCAAATACTGTGCGGTTATTTTTATTGCAACGTTGAAGTGCATTCACGGCTAACCAAGTGCATTTGCCTTCTTGGATGTCGGTACCCATTTTGCCAGTGAAGAATTCATCTCCAAAACAATCAATGTAGTCGTCCTGTAAATTATAAAAATATCTCTTAGTCTGTCCTATGCTTATCCTGTCTTATGCTTGAGTAAGCATGCGAGGTGCTATATGTACGCAATGCGAATGCACGCCTGTGTGCATGCGCACGAAGCAGCGGGCTGACTTATAGTAGGTACACTAGGTACTTCACCTATCCTGCCCACCGGCACACTTGCAGATTGATGGACGAGGCTCTGAAGCAGGCTTTCCTTTCGGGATTGGAAGATCAGATGGCAGTCGCTTTCATAAAATCCGTTCCTATAAGGCAAATCAGAAGGAGGAGGAGTAAGCAGATTCTGGGCTCCGATGTGAAAGCCTCCGATACAACTGGGGGACAACGCTAAGATGACTTACCTGTATTTGAAATAACTTGCCCAATAGGAAAGACATGTCTTCACAGTTTCTATTGCTTTCTTCGCTTAAATTATTCGCTAGCATCAGACCAACGCTAATAGGCAGTTTATATGTATAGTAAGCAGATTTATGTTTAATTATATCTTCGTAGTTTTCCTTGGTGAATGTATCGTAGTTCTTTTTGTGTTCCGATCCTTTGATGTCCAGAAATTGCCCGATGCTTGTGTAAAATAATGTCTGGAAAAAGAAAATGATTAGGTACGTATTATCTACAGTCGCCGCCGTCAATATTATTTTAGCACAGTTAAGTACCAACCACCTTTAATTTAAAAACGTTCAATTTGTCTCTTGTGGTGAAGAGTATCAAAACCAGTAACCTCTTGACTTGATGCTACTGCCATTAAAAAAAATGTCAAATAACGAAATTACTTAAATAAGCTAAATAATTTAGTTGTGTTAGAAGTGGTTTCACGTCGGTAGTGTAATTGTCAGGATTCGAACAAAAAATCTCTCAATCGTAAGAGCCTCCTTTAATTACTAAGCTACTGACGTTTATCCAGTTCAGTCTCAGTCACTAGTTGAAGCTTTTACGAACCTCATTGAAAGCTTGATAAAGTTTGACATAAATTGGTGATTTTTCGAAATACATCTTTAGAATCTGGTGCAAGGAATAATACACGAGTGTGGCATCATTGACCGCATGCGCCATGCCAACATCTTCTCTCCGGTACCAGCAAGGCATCCCACGGCGAGTTAATGATCCATCCACTATATCGTCCAATATTACGCAATAGGCTTGAAGCTGTTCCAAGAAAAAATATTATCATTTTTACATTAGTAACTTATGCTTGCTTAAATTGCTTGTGTTACAAGTGGGTTCACGTGGGCAGTGTAGGTAGTGGCCAGGATTCATACCCGAGACCTCTCGATCATACATCCGAATTTTTAACTACTGAAACACTACATCTCCATCATCTGGTATCAGAGGTTCTGGGTTGGATCAGAGGTTTTCGCCTCGGAAAACGTCTGATTACTGTTTTTCCTCTTTTAAATTTGTGCGACTATGCCCTGACCTTTCAACCCTGAGGAAACCCTGTACCAGAATCTCATCCGTCAATCAGCAAGTATACCAGCTAGCAGTTAAGATGGATTTGGGCCTCGAAGATCTTAGTGGGCCCCTGGGAAAACCCCAAAATAACAATAATATCGTGTGTAATCTGTACCTACAATCTCTCAGTAAATATACGTATTTGTGTACATACGAGTTGTATGAGTTTTAGTGTTGTTAGTATTCGGCTACTCATTGAACTGTTCGTAAGCTTGTACTTGTACCTATATGAGGGTGTGACATTTTCTGATATTGACATATCAAAGGGTAGCGTGGCCCGCGATTCGTGTAAGATTATAAGAATTAACTTACAAATTCTGTGCACCATCCTAAAGCATGCGCAAGATGAACTGTTTCTTTAGTGACGTACTCTGGTTTTTCCATCATTTTAAAAGACATAACTGTAGTAAGTCCTCTGGAAACTTTACCACCGGTTACAGTACCATTTAAAACCTAAAAAAGCAAATGTCAAAATTATTATGTATTTATCGCAGGTTTATAAGTGCCCGGTTAATGGCAATAGGCTCGCCACCTATTACATTGGGACCTAAACATAAACGGCGAAATGTGGGTGCTAGCACCTCTGCCTACCCCTTCGGGGATATAGGCGTGAGTTTATGTATATGTATGTTATTATGTCGATGGTGTGGGATACTAATAACGCGGTTAGCTCAAGAGTAGGTACAAAATAAGCAAAACTATTTGTAATAGCATAAAGATATGATTCCGTAGCCGACCGCATACGACAACTGCCGACGCATGCAGCACATACAGCGTACCAATTGCTTGTCAAACTCCGATACGTATAAAGGGGACCATTGAAAAGCCGTAATGATTACGTGCATGTGCTGCGTGCGTCGGCAGTTGTCGTATGCGGTGGGCTACGGAATCATACCTTAACGTTTAAAGAATCTTACAAACACTCCAATCCATTCCATACATCTCAGTGTCATCATTTCGTTGCAATAGTTCCGAGGTGGTGTAAAGAGACTTTAACTTCTACATTGATCACCTAGGTGCACAAGGTGAAATAAACCTTACAAACTAGCTCCCAAAAATTATGTCAGTGCGAGAGTACCTTTTTCATCCACTCCTTTGCTACAGGAATTTCCTGAAGCTTGGGATGGTCAGCAAGGTCGTCGATGATGCCCGGTAAAGCATTGACAAACTCCGTCTTTTCCTTATTTATGTCAAATGGTCTGACCGTTATGGTACTCAGAAAGCGTTGGTTGAAGCTGAAAAACATATTAACATTATTGATACCTGCGTGGATGAGACTGTTGGTGATGATGTTCGGTTCTACTTAACCTATTACAATCATGGCAGGTTTAAAGTCATCAAGTCTAACCTTTCTAACAAAAAACGGCATCAAAATCCGTTCTGTAATTTTAGCGTCCATCGCGAACAAACAGAGAAGAATTAAAAAAAGAAAATCGCTTATAACATAACTTAAGTATTTTGTAAAATATCTTCAATGTACAGACACGACTATTCTACTAATTTAATATAGTAGATATGTACAGATAGATTTAATGCAAATGAGACTTACATTGTACCGAAGTTTACGATTGAAGCAATATTTTTACCCGCATGGTGAGCCGATTTTCTGCAAATATTCATTATTAAGGTAGAACTTTCTTGAAAGATATACTAGAAATGGGACTAACGAGAATACACATGCGTTTTTATAGTTGACATAATTTTATCTGATTTCCAAAGCATTATGTTATTGTACATGGCGCAGCAAGAGATGATATTCTTTTTAAAACACGATTTAACATAACAAAGGTACCGTGTGTCTATTTTAAATTTTAGGTCGAATGATGACAATGACTGGCATGGAGGTTAAGGAGGCTAAATTCATACAATTTGTCAGTTTATCATGATGAACTGTCTTTGAGCAGCTCTTTTGTCATGATAAGTGTGTTTTTTTGTACGTAAGTAGTAAGTAGGTACCATAAATCAATCCAGTTGGAAACTCAAGCTCAAATGAATTGGATAGGATAGATACTAATGGATCCATGGATCCTTTACTTGTACAATAAATCAAGTTGTTGAATAATCAACAGTCCATATTCAAACAACTTGTTTGAATACTGGCTGACGATGACTATTTACAGGGATACCTATTAAACTTCTATAAAGCTAGCGTTGTACAGCGTTTTCCTTCATCACTTTGGCGTAGTTCAAAACTTTGGATGGTGTTAACAACCACAAACTGGCACAACCATGCTCTTCACCTTGCGATAAATGAAATGAATTCGGTATCGATCTAGTCTTCTAACATGGCTCAAGTGAGCACCCGGTATTATCGATGTGTGCTACAGGCGTATAGGATTTTAGATTGTTAAATTGCAAGGAACTACGGAATATTCTAGACATCTTTATATTTTTTTAGTTCTTTGCATCTCTATATTTAGCGTACCGGATTACCGGATACACGTTTTCATCTCAGATAAAGCTTTAAAAACAAAGGTTTGATAGTTTACCCTTCATTTGCATTGTAGTACCTATATATTTGTAATGATGAATAAACCAATATTGAATTTACTGACCAGAGATTACTTAATATCATATTTAAAAAATATCGAACAGTAGTGGCCCTGTCGTTGATCCTTGAGGGACTCCTTATAGATTTCACCTTGTTTTCGCACTATCATGGCAATTATCGGTAGAATACCCATAATACTCTGCAGCAAAAGTTTTAGCACTATCTGACGACCTGTGTTTTCAATTAAAATATTTGCTGTAAACATATATTCACTGCGACATTTAGCTATTGATTCTGAATGAAAATAATTAAACTTGACTGTTGGAACTTGGATGGCTTAAATGATGATGGAATTATTGAATAAATATTGAATAAAAAAAAAATCTGAGAGTATTTGCTCAGCAAGTGGGAGGGAGAGAATGCGGTACTGATAAAACGGTTAACTAAGTTTATCTATCCGAAAGCCCCGGGCGAAACAATTCTTCAGCGCCTTTCATCACTATCATAGTGAATTTCCCAGTTCGGCTTATTATTTTCGATTGCTATCATGTTTTTCCGGTAGCGCCTGCCGTTCGTTTGAGAGAAAAACCTACATCGGAGCCTTGTTCACGGTTTAGCAGGTGCACCAACTAGCAGGAGAGGTTGACTTGGGCCTTAAGGATGTTGGAAAGTGCCTCTTCATCCTTAATTTGCTATTTAGAATCATCAGTCTCTGAGCCTTTCCCTAACTCAGTTGTGGTTGGGTTTCTAAGATGTGCCAGAACTTCGATATTTTCTGTGAAGCGACTGCCCTGACCTTCACAACCAATTGGTGATATCGAAGTTCTGTAGGTAGACTAGTCGGAGAGTTTAGGGCTCTAACTACTCGTAACGACTGTCATAGATGTTTGTAGTGTAATCTTGTCCGACGGCTTAACATACTCTCCGAGGCATGGAAGTTTCTAGACCAATGCAAATATCCATATTCATGCACACAAATAAGTATTTGTAATGAATGGGAATCGAACCCCCACCCCCTGCGTAGCCGGCACGTTCACTACCGCCACGCCACAAAGGTTTAATTTGCTATTTAGAGTAAATAGGAAAGGAAAAGGTCATCGATATCTAAATGAATTACTCTATCTATTTTATTATATTTTTATCTATCTGTAGCACCGCGTGCGTTGATGTCGATTATCGCAATTTTTGGTCATTCAACCGTTCCGCTCCGCTTCCACTCAACCAATTGCGACAATCTGCCATATTGCCAATAGGGCAGGATTGTAGGTCTGACCAAGAGCAGTCTAAAAACCGCATAAAAATCCGTTCAGTAGTTTTTGCATCCATTGAGAACAAACATTCAAGCAAAAAAAAAAAAAAATTTTCAGAATCGTTAATCATAATCCAAGATTTTTTTTAATTTGTTCAATCGACTTTTGTATGCTCCGGGACACATATCTTGGACCTAAATAACGAGACAAAGAAGGCCCTCGGGCCTGTAATTTGTTTTATAATCTGTGCTTGGTGAATTCGAGCTCGTCCACCTCAGCTGCTGTGTGCTATCCTCAAAAGCTACCCAAAAAACATGTACTGCGTAATATTAAGAAATTTGTAATAATATATTAATGTTTTACACTTTTACGGCTATCGTTACGGTGCGGTGCAACGGTTGCTTTAAAGAACTATTTTGAGACAGGCGCATTTGAGAATTTATTTTAGATCTACATACTTACTGTTAAAGCCGCAGAGTTGAATTTTAATAGGATTATACGATATTAGCACGTATATTCAAGGAATATTAAAATAAAAAGCCAAAACATTTTAAATCAATACGTTTAATATCATTATCGAGAGAACTACATGCTTAATTCATTAAGTTCGGTTAAAAATCTTATTAAAAGTAACAAATACAATAACTAGATCACCATTTGTATGGATAAACTATCACACTCACTCACTCACTATATTTTGTCCATAGTTTTCCTAAATACTAAATTAATTGCAATAATATTAAAATCTAGACAAATTCGTATTTTCATTAGTGCATTTTAGTTTTTCTCTTGTTTCTTTCCTCAATGTTTTATCTTATCTCGCTTAGCTCGTTTACACATCATTTCTTAACCTTATAGCATAAGACTACAGTGCATTATAGTTACACACATAGCGTAGTAATTAAAATTCGACAGCGCTCCAGATTCCTTTGTTATTCTTAAATGCTTGTCTACTTTATCTAGTACTAGTAGTAGTATAATTATGAACGGCACAAATCTAGGTAATTTGCACTAATTCTATAGGACTATATAAACCAACAATCAATATATGTGTTTAAATGTTTCGCCTGAAGATGTTATCTAGAATTTTGAAGAACAAATCGTGAGGCAGGCCTCGAGTTACTTGCTGGATTTGTGTCCTAAGTAGATCATATGTGGCTTCTTCAAATACGGAATATGTGTGAGGAAGCTGGAGCTCTTCATAGAGATCCTTGATTTTGGCGACAGCTTCTGGATCGGAACTGCCGTAGTTGTCTTCCATAATCTGCACTTGCTTAGGGCTCGCCCTTTGTAGTGCTACTACCGCTAGCCAAGTACATTTTCCATCTTGAATATCCGTTCCATTCTTGCCAGTAACAGATGGATCTCCGAAGCAATCTAGGAAATCATCCTGTAAAATCAAACGAATTTTGGAGTTAAAATTATGTTCCTTTACATAATTATATCTATTACTAGCTGATGCCCTTTTGCGAATAAAAGTAGCTTACAACGTATTCATTTCTCATACCTACGAAAATATCGTAAAGATCGGTTAAAGTAAGCCGTTTCGGAAGAATTTGGTTACAAACACTGTGACACGAGAAAAACAAAAAGAAGGCATTGGTAGCTTAGTGGTTAAAGAGTAGTCCTTATGATCGAGAGGTTCCATGTTCTTATCCTGGCAATTACTCTACCGAGATGAATCCACTCTTCATCATTATCATTAGTTTTAACGGGAATGCTATTTAGTCATTTCGGTTACTAGTACCTACTCTTTAAAAAATAAATTATTTTTTGAAGGGCGCAAATCATTAGGGATCTTAGGTCTCTTTTCCAGACCTATACGAGATGTTTATTCACGGCGAATTGGTATACTGCAGTAAGCATGAACAGAAACAAGATAATACTCACTTGAATTTGGAAGAATTCTCCCATTTCTAGAAGAATTGTTTTGGCTTGTCTATGTGTCTCTAGATCTTGCACTCCTGCCATCAGCAAGGCCAATGTAACAGGCATTTGGAATGTGTGGTATGAAGTCCTGTATTTAGTGATAGTTTCGTATTTCTCCATTGTAAAATGTGTTAAGTCCGGCTTATCCGTCTTCATCATTAACTTGTCCATGTAGTGGCCAATGGAACATTTCAACAGCATCTATAAGTGATATGAGGATATTAATCATTATAAGTGTTTTCGGAGTAATACAATTCAAATTCAATTTCTTTATTTGGAATAATTAACAGATGATTTATCTACAATTTGTATAAACTGTGACACCAATTATTCTTCCAATAAGATTCGAAAATTAAAAGACAATGTAGGTACAAAGTACTGGTGCCAACACCTAAATTCAGTAGGTACGTAGGAATAATGATACTACAGATAATACTGCTAAGAGAGATAGTGTAGAATATTATAATGTGAGCTCATAATCGATGGTCCCTATGCCATTCATGTATCCGCACGTGCGGATTCTTTATCAATTGATAAATATCTAATTTATCTGTCGAGTGATACCTACACTACACGGTACAGAATATTGCTAATACATACACATATTGGTTGCATTATTGCAATATGACGCATTAGCACTGAGGTGCCGAGCTAAAATGAAACTCGGACAAGTTCAACCACTACTAAGTACCTATACATAAACTATGGGTTTGTTTCTACATAAGCTCACACAGCAATAGTACGGCTTGTGTATTAGACACACATGACAATGACCGGTTATATTGAGAATGCCTTATTTCTCGTCCCTCTTCGTTCTCGCTCAGAACTTAGCGTTTAAAAATTCGAAAGCCAAAATAATATTTTTTTAATGTATTTCTTACAGACATGTTCAAAACGAGACATAGGCTTCTGGTAGTTTTCATTTTGCCATCTTTACGTACTAGGCTAGGTAATAAATAAGATGGCATGTACCGCTGTCTTAGCATAGGATTATGATAGCTTCACCCATCTCCATCTGGATTGCAGCCCAAAATACGATCACTTACGGCCCACAGGTATGGGATAAAGCAAATAGCAACGTATCATGACATACCTCATTGAAAGTTTCCAGAACAGTGCTGTAGTAGGGCTTGTTGTGGAAGTGTTTCTTGAGAGTGGAGAACATGGCGGACTGCAGGAGTGCAGCGTCGTTGACTCCGCTGAGGCCAACATCGGGGCGCCTGTACCAGCATGGCGCCCCTCGACGCATTTCGGTGCCTTCCGTGATGTCGGATAGCAGCAGCTGATGAGCGTGGAACTGTGGGGAAAACATAACGTTTGATTAGTTTGGATAGGCTTCTAATATAAATAACTAGCGGCCACTCGCGACTTCTTACGCGTGAACTTTTATCACTTTATTGCGGGGGCACACAGTGGCATCATGTGCCCCCGCTGTTAGGGGTGGCCTTTAGTAAAATTCATTCTTGGCAGATGTCTACGCCCTATAAGGAAGGTTAAGTACTAGCCAAATTTCAAGTTTCTAGGTGTTTTAGTTTCATTGGCAATACTATCGGACTTTTGCATAAGTATTTATTTAACCATCGCATCACCTGGATCCAAGTTTTGTATCCACATTCTACAACGGAAATAGCGCAGTATCTTACAGAACATTATTGTTAATTTTTCGGATGGCAGTCGCTCTCGTAAAAGTTGAAAGACCTATAGATACCTATAAATAATAATAGTCGGGCTCCACAGTGCAAACTTAGGATTTAATTAGAGCATCGCTATGAGGATGTTTATGAGTACCTAACTTGTGTTAATATTGTAGGTTCTATTGACGGAATTCCGTGTAGTATGTACTTAACTAGGCACTTGATAAAAACATGTTTGTAAACAAAACGTGACAGTGTTATTAATATTTATATAATACTGATCCGATCACATGCGTCAACACATGGTTTTATTATAAATACCAATGACCCTCAGTTGCTCAGGTAAACTTAAGTCTTATATTTCTGGATCCTGAGCATTTCTGGATAAACATCCCCTGACATATATCATACCTATTCACATATATTTTTCTATGACAAATTATATTTTTGGTAAAGGAATGTACTATATTATACAATAATATTCAGCGTAGTTTTTCATTGAACACAATTGACGGCTCGCCTCCTGTTATTATAGGATCGAATGCTTACAGCAGCGGCTGAAAACCTTTCATTTCGGGGATATAATAGGATTAAAAAATGCTTTAGGTCGATTTGAGGTCGAAGTTATCGGTCACAAAACTAAAATATCAAGGGCTGATAAATCTCCTTTACGCAAAGCCTACTGTATTCAAAGATAGTAACAAGTATTATCCCACAGATAAAAAATCTAAGCCAAAGTGATGTCGCTAACACACGACAAGGCGTCCTTCAAGATACAGGTTTATCTAGTTTGGAAAACTGATCTTAGTGAAGTGGTTGTTCAACATTTTTATATTTTAGTTGACTATACACATAGCTTACATAATATACTAATGCAGGAGATCTACGCATTTAAACAACGCTAACAAAATAATATTCTGTAACAATTTTTGGAAGAATTATTAGTACCTAGGTATTAGCTAAGCTAAATTGCTTGTCTTAGAATTGGGTTCACGTTGATAGTAATGATAGTGTTATAGTTATAGTTAAAGGTCACTTTTTTACTCTCTTGCTAAGCTCAATTAAATATATATTTTAAATTATAAAAATGACAGATCTCGTTAAATATTAATTAAAAAAGAAATTATGTTTTCGAAATCCTAAATGACTTGATAAGTAACCAGTACATGTTGTATGCTAACAAGATTAATGACATTTTAATGATATGGTATTGAAACCATGTCATTAATACGTCATTTATTAATGATTTACCTGTTTACAAAATATCAGGTTTGGTTTAGGTTGTATAGTAATAGACTACGAATACAATTGAGACCTTAGACTTAAACTATAATATCTACGTAAAAAGTTAATTAGGTGGTGCTTGTAAAAAAATACATTTCTCTTAATTATAATTAAAGATAAAATACCTACTGTAGATACGAATACTCAGTTTTTTTATGTTACAAAGAATGAAAAAATACGTAGGTAAAAGCCGCAGTTTACATCCCACACACTAACATAGTATAGACGCAAGTACAAAATAACCATACAGGCAGGAGGAAGTAAATATTTGTGACCTTGTACTTGGAACTATTTGATTGAATCCTAATTTGGACCGGTTATAAACTTGATCCTTTACAAGTTCATGGACAAATAAACAATAACTAGTTTCAGTTTTTTTCAGATATCTACTGCTATCAAGCTATCAGACAAGCTGAGTGTTGGATTGTCGCCCTCATTATACCCATACAGAATTATGGCATTAAAAATACAGCTATTGGCACAAACTCAAACATTACAATACAAAACAGCATCAAAGCATTTATGTTGACCTAGCTAGAAACAATATACCTACTAGATGCAATGTAATGGCATTGCAGTTAAATGGTATATAGTTTACTTAAATATAAGTCTTTAACTGTTCTGTTATTTTTACATCTATCTACTTATTTGATGTGCTACCAACTTCTGGGTAAGTAATGGTCTGTACTTAATTTTTATTCCAAACGCTAATGAATAATGCATGCTAAAAGTAAATGTAGTTTGAAACATTAATTTCTGCGTCAGATTCTGGCAAATTTAGACAGTAAAATTCTAGTTCGCAAAAAATTGTACATTAGTTTCATTAAAATGCAAAATAGTAAATGATTCACTATCTGTATGACTATAATATTATGCAATGTGAAATAATCAAATTCAATGGTTTACTAAATACTGTGGAATAATTCTCAGGGATCAGTGTGGAGACGGAGTCAGAATACAGGTATCACCGCCCCATCCCATCCGAAGGGTGTCGTAAGAGGCGACTAACAGAACAGTACGTAGACGATAATACGGCAAGAGAATGAAAACTCGAACTTAAACCCTGTACCAACCCGTCTGGTCAGCGTGGAAACAGTAGGCCGAAGCCTCCCAACATTGAGAGATGTCCTATGTCCAACAGTGGACTGCCAAAGGCTAATTGATTGAACTCTCAGGGCACTTATCTGTTTAGGAGTAGTTAATTATCCAAACAGTATACCTACATATTTCGTTACAAGAAACAATAGAACATTTACGAACAGGGCACGATTTATGACTTCATAGTAACATGCCGATTTGTTTAGAATACAAATATGTTATGTGTTGTTGCGTATATGTTATGCTGTAAGTCAATATAGATTTGTTTCTGACAAGCGAAACAAGTTTTTTCTACTTAACATTGTGCATACGTGACCACATATAGATCTGCGTAGTATCTTGGATAAACAAACATTAATATGCAGGATACATCAATTATCTAAACTCCAAACCATTTCAAAATATTTTACATTCATAAGTCGAATAAGAATTTAGTGACTGCTTATAATTATATCGAAAGCTTACGTCCAGGGGTATATGTACGGTCCAATATCAAATAAATATCGCAATTCAATATTCCCTATATTGACAAGTATCACCGAAGTGATCTCGTTTGCAAATCAATAATTCTATTGACAGGCTGTCCAATCCCTGTCTATTGTAATTCTAACGTCACGTTCAATGATTACGTGACACTGAAGAGGATTGCAAAAAATTGGTTTTCATATCTATCATGTTGCTTCGGTACAACCGTACTAATAAATGTTTATTAGCGAATATACTATGAGATAAGGCGTCAAACGTGTATGTTACATTATTTTATCAATGGGTGTGGTTGTTATGTTAGAGTTTATCAAGGTTTAAGTAAAATAACAAATCAAATTAAGTTCTATGTGGATGTCCACATAGAACTTAATTTGATTTGTTATTTTATCTAAAAATAGTTACTAAAATCCATTAAGATACCTATTTATTATTATTAAATGGATTTCAAAAAAGAGAAAACTCTTTATTTCATAATAATATGCGCGATTTTTTCGTAACTAATTCTTTCAGAGATAAGTTTCAGTGTTTATGCCTATGTACATTTTCAACTCGTTAATATTTTCCAAAAGACACACTATCTTTATGTTAGAATTCATCATCTAATACGGCAGGTCTTAAATGGTAAACTCTGCCATAAAATAAATTAATTCATTCGTGCGCAAAAGATTAATTTTTAATATTGCATATTTCCGCACGAGTAGTAGTATTTTCTAAAGTAGGTCACTGAAAATGAAAGCAAAAATGCTTTTGTTCCTCATTGTTTTTCTTGGAAGTTGTAGATGTTCTTCTGCTTCATTTGAGGACCTTTTTTTATTTGAGGCCTTTTTTATACTAGGTACTTATCTAGGTTTAATTTACATATAAGAGCAGTAACACAAAAATACCATCTTTATGGTTAAGGTACGCTTACCATTTCCACACACCATCCCATCATGTTAGCAAGATGCACATTTTCAGGCGTGAGATTTTCTCTTTTCTCCAACATTTTGTAAGCCAAGATGGTGGCAAGACCCCGATTCTTTTTACCGTTCGGCACATTGTATTGCAACAGCTGAAACAATGACTATTGTTAACATCGACTGATTTATATAATAGCAATGACTACCTACAACGTCAAAAATATGGGATGTTTTGTATCACCTTTGTTTTTATACTATCAGACGATTGAATAATTCATAACAATAACATTGGTCGGTGCATGATACTATAGTGTAAGTGATTATTACTATAAAGAAGGTGTTTGTAAACATTGAGGTGTACTTGTATCTACTAAAAAACTATTGAGTGATCTATTGAACATAAAAAAATAGAACAAAGTCAGGGATATAACTAAGTATCATGTAGAAGACGAACATCAATCCAAGAAATTATTCCAATTCCGAACTAGATTAACTAATTCAACATCCTACTCGTATTATTTTTGTTTACAATTGCCACGTAAGATTGTTCCACGGATGAGGTGCGAAAATTACGATACAAAATGATAATATCATCAACATTTTCAAAAGCGACTCTTTAAGAGTACAGACAGCCTTGAAAACTACGACGTAAATAATAGTGTTTACCTACAGGCGAACTGCGCCAAAAATTTTATACACCTTAATTTAAAACGATTGTCCAACTATAAACTGCTAAGCATACAGAACTTAATACACGGCTGCGTAGTTTTATAATGGCCTTTTTAAGTTATGTTTCTAGTTTCGTTTTAAAATTAGACGTAAATGGCTCCACTATTTTGTCGTAGACGTAGATTGCTTGGACCGTAGGTTATTTATTATGAATTAAACTCAATCGACTGAAACGAAGGTGATATTTGCGTAGGTACTAAAGATTGGAAATTGTTTTCTTTATGAGCAGATTAAGTGCATTTAAATTATTGAGTTCTACTATTTTTGACGTAACTACTTAATTGCTTCAACAACTAACAGTAATATGTATGTAGTTCTCTAGCTCTAAAAATATAACAGTATTACTGGCAATTTTATAAGTGGATTAAAAATTTCATTACCAACTTAGCTGCTATAAAAATTGTGTCTACAAAGCGAATTTACTGCTGAGCATTTATTGAACTTCAACGAGACTAGACGGACAAGTTTCTACTTTCTAGACAATTTTTATAACAGGTTTAATGTACAATAAACTTCACTTACGACTGACTGCGACATATAACGTACCTTAGCCAACCACTTGCTGGCTTGTGGCACATCAATGTGCTTGCCAGTCTCAGTGAGGTCCCTCACGACGTCCGGAAAGCAAGCCATGAACTCCCGGGACTGGTCCTTTGATACGGTCAGTCCACGGGTAGCCATCGGCATTTCCTGAGGTGTCAGGGTTGACAGGAATCTAAGACACCAAGAAAAATTTTCATTGACCAAACAATTTTATCATTCACTAAAATGCAAAAATACCTGCTTACTTAATTTTAGTAGAGTGGTTTATTTCAAATTTCAATATCAACCCAACTATTTTTACTGAAGTTACAAGTTATTTTCAACTCTCAAGTAGATTGTAAATGGGTAATTGATATGATATGATTCTTTTGTTACCATAACAAGCAGACAAAGATAAACACAGTTAACAAGCGATAAGTTATGGCGTTGCTAGGTAGTTTGTGTGACTCAAATAAGTAGATATTATTAGCAACCCTATTTGCATTTGTGTGCAAGTCTGGTGGTAATGGCAAACCACGCAACGTTAGCATGATCAGTTATCGGCGCATCAAATTTACAATATTATACATAGCACTTTCATATTTTTAGTGCATGTTAATATCTATTTTTATTACATACTGGCATTAATGCACATGATACGGCTTCAACGGTTACGCAAAGTTTATGTCGCAGAGTTCATTTGAGTTCACTGACCTGTGATATTTTTGCAACTTCAGCAGCTTCTTGGGTAGACCTGCATCATCGGTTTGGGGTGACTTGGGAGTCGACTGATCTAGTCTAGGAGCCATGGCGTCTGAATTGGTGACACTGGTCGTCTTGCTAATTTGCCGGCGAATCTCCTTCTTATACGCCTGCAGGAACTTATCCAAACTTTTCTTAGTCGAAAACATCTTGCTTACTTTCTTCCGTTCAAACAATATTTATTGGTGTAAAAACTTTTGAGTACTTTGTGAGTTCTTAATTCAATAAACTCTTTTTCGGTCCGAGTAATGCTTGTAGCGTCTGTTCGCGTTGAATGTATTTAACCAACTGATTCTTTGTTGTGTTTTGCCTCCTTACGAGCTCCAGTGATACGCTAGCGCTGTCTGTATTGTTTACATTACTTATATCGATATCGATACGATGAACACGCATTTGTCACGTGAACATGCCTTTGTTCAGTTATTGATACTTGTTACACTTTAATTACTTTATTGAATGAATATTTTGTACCTAATACATACAGTGTTTTTAAAATATTAGAATGGTCAGGTTTCAGATATATCGTTCGTGTAAGATGTGATGTTTTGAATTCAATTTTTAATTTAATTAGAATGTATTTTAAATATTTTGGACCTTAGATTATAATTTTTAAATTGAGCTGTAATGCTGATCGTCGTTTCAATAAAAAAATAAATAGGTGCCTACCTATCTAGGCTAGTTAAACCTAAATAGTATTGTTGATAGTGCTCAAGATCTACAGGTCTACAAAGACCACTTTATTGGAATCGTATTGGGATAATATTTTGTCACGCGGAGATATTTACACCAAATTGGAATCGGCTCAGTAAATGAATTATTGTATTTCTGCTCATATGAGTGACCATTATACGAATTTTATAGGAATCTATTGAGATCTACTGGGAATTCATAAAGTTCCTCGTTTTCAGCGGAATCGGTCAATGTAGCCTTTTAGACCCGCTAGTCTTAATAAAAATTGATAGCTTTACAAATTGTACAGAATTATTCAACTCATACGCTTATGTGGAACAAAAAACATAATTTGTCGATATCAAAACAGACATGTTGGTCATCATTATAATGCGCACGCAACAAAACACACGGGACGCCGCGCCGCCCCTCTCCTCGTACCTCGCCACGCGGCCGGTGTCACGTAGGCACCCGGCATCGGCAGCCGGTCCGCGGGCTTGGGCATGTTTCGGGCTGCAATTCTCCTCAAACCATACCGCCCGTGACCTAAAAAATACCTTATAACAGTGTACTGATCACATAGATAGCTACCAACTGAACATCTTGACAAAGATGTAATTTTAAGATCTTGCTTTTTCTGTCCCATTATATAATGAAGACTTACTACGCATTATCCTAGTCTACAAGGATAAACACTTCGGTGTTTACTTACTGCAATCCAAAAATAAATGTAGCTGATAACGCAAGTAGTATTGTATAATTTATTACCTATGTTATAATGACGGTAAGAACTTGTGATGAATGGACAGTCACGACATCATGTTATTGTGATGTAGGTACCTATATAGTTAAGTTAGGTCATAATTAAATTATTATTGTAGACTATCTACAATTTTCATAGCAACAAAACGTGTTCAAAGTAGACACACCTTTATGAGGTGTGTCTGTTTTGATCTGGGTATATACAACAATATGACGTAGGTATATTACTAAAATCACAGGTCACGTTGCTTAGCCGATGCTGATTATGCTAATAAGGTGTTAGTTCTACCTACGTGCATACCTACTAATCAGAGTCAACAGGTTCAATACTATCTTCACACTTAGGTAATTTATTCACAAACGAAATCGTATCAGAAAATGAGACGTAAATTATATCTGGAATATTAGTTATATTAATTTGATAAGTACCTATATACCAAGTATATTTAGGTTTTGGCACACAATAAATGAGAGAAATTTAAATTAAGTTTATCATTTCATCACAGCAATTCTGTTGACAAATTGCTTCGTCGTGTTGCAAACGATTTCGGTTGCAATAACTGTGCAACACTAGGCTAAATCTACTCAATGAGCAAGTGAAACTCCAAATAAACCAAAAGTAGAAGAAACTTCGAGATACCTATTCAAGGTTTTAATTTGTGTAGAAAATGTTCACGAATATACTTATAATTTTTTAAGATTTTTAGGTAAAACTCTTATAATTATGTTGATGATTCAAGTGTTGTTAATATGCGACATTAAAACATTCTTTAGAATTAACACAATAGCTTTTGGTTGCTTAATTATCGTATGTTAAGATTAGTTCGTAATCATTATTTATTCCGAATGACTTAAGGACTACAACGTTACCTACATGTGATCATGAATGTCATTAACTAATGAGTACTTATCAGTCTTCACTGTCCATTAGTCCATCCGTTTGGTTGTATTTAAGCAATGACTTTACGTGCATACGACAATGGTTACTTTGAATAAATATACATGGAGATATACCTATAGAAAGACGCATTAAAACGGAACAAGTGTTGGGCTCAGTGAGTTACAATTGGTCGATAAATAATTATTTTATTTAGGTATCATAAGACAAAACAACACAGATTTTGAGTCAACACACATTCATATTAATTTTATGGGACCAGGATTTGAGCCTTGGAGTACACCTCACACGAACGTTACAGTTACGAAGTTCTAAGATTAGAACCAATGAATTTTAATATAAGGAAATTCTAAGATATGCTAGATGACCTTATTTGATCGAAGTAGATGAGCACATATATTATGCGGATAAAGGCTCATAATATTTAATTTTCTACGGCAGCACAAGTTTTGGTATCTTGGTTTTGATAAGAAACTGCATATGAAATTCAACTAGGTACCTTTGGTTATAAATTTAACGTGTAGTAATTAATGCAGCCTCAGTGTGAAAAAAGTAGAATGAATCACGAATCGAGAGCGTGTAGACTTGAAGGCCAAGTTCATGATCACACGTAACTAGTCTAGTATAAAAATATTAACTGACTTTTAATAGCCTTGTACAGCAGTTGCAATTATGAATCATTGAGAAGTTATACAATCTTACTGTAAAAGACTAACTTTTTCATTACAGTTAGCAGCATAGTAAACATAATAATATTATGTATTAGAGAAGGTAAAAAAGTTTAAAATATATTATGTGTGGTTTTTTCTGGAGAACTGGAGAGTTTTTTATTGCGACCACTAAGTAATTAACTAAGGAATTCAGGATTAGGTTATCAGATAAGAATAAAATATTCTGAATATATCCCATCTTCTTTACATGGATGACTTCCAACTACTTGTACCTAAATAGTAAATTGTAACCACTGGATGGTAGGGGCTATCGATGATGACCATGTTGGGCAAGATAGAATCAAAATCTTTGCTATTCTTGTTTCATGGGTCGTATTTGTTTAGTCTTGTTTTTTCGGTGGAGTAGGAGTCAATCTAGACTTTCTTATCATTGATAATGATGGCTGTACAATAATAGTATCTACTAATTATATTATTATAGTAAGATGTATTACTAATTTACTAATGAGACTACCTGCAGTCTGAAAAATGATAAATGTAATTAAATTAGTAGTTGAAGTGAGAACACCAATGGATGCCTATAACAACAATTATCGCTACGCTATCAATAAGTAATGATAAAAACATTACCAAATCATTTTAATAACTATAGTAATAAGTAATCTAATATATAAAAATCAATGCCATTTTTCGTTGTTAGTTTATAACTCAAGAACGGCTGAACCGATTTATTTTATTTTATTTTTTAGGGACAAAAAAACAGTTATGCGTTACAGAAAATTCTTAAAAACTAGGTATACAAAATAAGAACGCACAACCCACACCAATTGTCCACGAAGTTATAAATGTGTCAAAGAAAGGACGCGTAGTTCTACCCACATACTAAATAAACAATTTTGTATAAAATAATAAACCCCTACGGGACGACACCCGATTGGGAGTCATCAGCAAGAGTTTCAGAAACCATTTTCTTGAATTTATTCTCGGAAAGTGCAAAAATATCGAGGTCAACAAAGTGTGAGTTGTATGTCGCCAGTAATCGACGCAGAGGTGCCCGCTCCCCCGCGTTTGTTCTACACTTTTCCGTGTAAAACCATCTGGGCACGCACACCTCCTGACGACAAGCAGTCCTGGGAACCACATAGCATAAATTTGGCTAATTTTAGTCTTGAAATGTTCGTGGATGTCCAGGGAAGGTTTAAACGGTGAGAAAATAGGTGCAGCGGGAACGGGAAAAATATGGCGGTACGAAGTTCACCGGGACAGCTATCCCTACTAATATTATAAATGTGAAAGTAACTCTGTCTGTCTGTCTGTCTGTCTCGCTTTCACGCCTAAACCACTGAACCGATTTTGATGAAATTTGGTATAGGGGTAGATTAGACCTTGAGAAAGGACATAGGCTATGGCTATGTTTGGTCGCGATAACCGACATCCACGCGGGCGGAGCCGCGGGCAAAAGCTAGTATCTTATATATTTGGTGAATAATAAACGATATTTCAATCATTAAGTTAATCTAAGTTATTTATACTAGCTTTCGCCCGCGTGGATGTCGGTTTTCGCCACCAAACTTCCTATGTCCTTTCTCAAGATCTGATCTACCCCTATACCAAATTTCATCAAAATCGGTTCAGTGGTTTAGGCGTGAAAGCGTAACAGATATACAGATAGACAGACAGACAGAGTTACTTTCACATTTATAATATTAGTATGGATAACCCATCTACAGATTTTATTACGAGAATTTCTCTGATGTTTTTTGTTATTTTCCATACCAACGAGTAATATTGTCATCTGTTCTTGCGTAAGTGCTTACAATACAATTAGACATATTAAAACTATTCTTGTTTTCATCTCTTAGTTTCCACAAATAGGCGTGTACCTGTGCTAACGAACTTATCACCAGTGTGTTAATTTAATAAATTCAACGGATATAAATAGACCGCGTATCGTCATAATGGAACAAACAATGCCTATTTGTATCTAGTTAAATAGTCTGGGAGTATTCTGCAGAATATTGATTTCATAGCCATTGAGAATTGATTTTCACGGATTCCGTTCGTTTCAAAATCCATAAAATTTAAACTAATGGTTACTGGAGTTATTGTTCGCCATTAGAAATAAAAATCTGGGTTTTCGTAATTTTTTAGGGAATTTGCTAACTATTAATCAAGTTTATCTGCTAGCAGAGAGAGAGAGAGAGATGGAGTTAGCCCTCTCGGTAGCATCTCTCAGGTAACTTTTACAGGTCGGAAGTTGTAGAATCTCCCCTACCCTTAGAGAGAAGTACTGCCGTCTCTGTTGCCCAGGTTGCACCGTGTGGAGGTTCCCAACCAAAACATCAAAATCTAGTTAATCTAAGAAACAGTTTTCAAATGGGTACACATGAGCATTTTGTTCCGAATGAACTAGTAGGTATCAACTGTTAACATTGCAAATGGGATAAATATGCAAATTGTATGGCTGTACCCAAAGTAGCTAATAGAGATTGGCGATAGATTTTAAGTAAAATTTGCTTTTTTAAGATATAACTGCGAGAAATAAAATGAAATGAACAGACCCTAAGTTTTAATTTATTAAAAATATTATTTACATTGCAAAAGTTACCTGAAATAATGAAGTCGAGGAGCTAAACAGCACTGTTTCAGTTGAATAGCGAATGATGACTTCTGCATTTGAGGAAGTCGCATAAAATGTGAAGGCCAGACTATATTTTTACATTAGTACTTACTGAGCAGATGTTATGTTAAAATATTCTTGTAAGTACCTATCTATTGGAAACTCATGCAAATGCAAACTTCCATTTAATGTTGTAACTTATGTCACTTGCTTGAAAGGATGGATGAAACGTCCTTTTCTTACTTTTTACAAGTTCTATATGCTGACTTCAGCCCATCAGAGACTGGACATCAGGTCATCGAGTTTGTATCTTGCAGCTCCGAAGATTGCAACCTGCAGTTGTTCTACCCGTTGCTTGTAGGCGAGAATTACAGTAGGATCAGAGATGAGCCTGGAGCCCAAATCCACCCTAATAAGTATTGTAATGGGCTGAAGAATAAATACCCCTTGAAAACGTTCTGAGGCTAAATTCTCTAGAAATCAGCATGTTACATTAGGTAAATTAGCCTAATAAATAAATCAACGCCCAATCCTAGAAATTGTTATCACTACATTGAATCTATGTTTTGCGGAAGTTAGATTTTTATATTTTGATTACCTTGAGTTATTGTTTATTGTAAAAAAGACAAGATAAAATTATTATTATTATCTTCTTTCCAAGGGCCATCCTCAAGTGTAGATAATAACAATGTCACAATACCCTTCCGTTTCGGTATTGATTCGTTTATCGTAAACACATGTATTAATCGTAACTAATCTTGAAGCTTAGGTTGCTCATGCGCATGCATCACAAATCGAATTCAGATCTTGAGAAACCACTAAGTTAATCTCTGGAACTAATTTCGTGCACGAAATCATGATGAAAACCTGTCATGAAAACTGCATCGAATTGCACATGTTGTGAACCTCAGTCTATCTCATGTCGCTTATATTATGTTATAGCTATAGTAGGTATACCTAGTAGACAATAGAATTGAAAAACTTGATACATCCGCGTCACAGTTTTTAACTATTATTGTAGATACTTTGATAAATCATTACAACATTGTTATTCCAAATGAAATGAATTTTAATAAAAAATAATGTTTCGGTATTGCAGCATTATTTTTAACCGACTACAAAGAAGGAGGAGGTTCTTAATTCGAGTGGCTTTTTTTGTATCAGTGACATGAAAAGGCATTTGATGAAGCCGTCAAGCTTAAGTGGCCACAATTTTAACATTGTTGCTGTATGTGATGGTGACCCCTTTTCCTGAGATTTTGCCTTCATCTTAGGTACCATCAGCTGATGTGAAGTCATATTGACGTGTCGAATACAAAAGAAAACAGTAAAACTTGGGGCTATATCTGATAAGTAATAAAACTGTCAATATTGTTCTCCATACGATCTTTATTGATTACACTTATTTACCCCCCCACGACTATTAGATATTTCGAGGGCAATGTGCGCGATTATAACGATAACGCACTTTATTTAATCAATAATCAAATGTTTACTCGCTTTTATGTTGATAATGTAATTAACACATGAGGCGAGTGTTTTATGTGACTGACTTATCAATTGGTTGGCCTTGATAAAGCAATGGGTATTACAAACACTTGAAATTTTCTGCGCTATTTTCGACAGATCGATATATTTGATACGGTGATCAGGGAAGTCGTGTTGGTCTTGATACATTAATTTTTACACGCTAACGTGTTGGTATCAATGATATCAACACGTTAGCTTAGGCACACTATATGTACAATTGCACATGTACTATAAGCACAGCTTTATTATTACTGGATCCATACTAATATTATAAATGTGAAATGAACTCTGTATGTCTGGATGTCTGTCTGTCTGTCTTTTACTCTTTCACGCCTAAACCACTGAACCGATTTTGATAAAATTTGGTACAGAGATAGATTCTTGGGAAAGGACATGGGCTATGTCTGATCGCGATAACCGACATCCACGTGGGCAACAGCTACATAGTCTGTAATAATTAGTAATACTGTATTATTTGTATACTCGTATATATTTTTTAATACTGTGCTATAGATGAAACAGATTCTACTCTTCACACGTGGATACGTGTTTATTACATGATGCCTATTACTCAATCGAAAGCTATAATTGTATTTATATAGCTATAGTCCATAACACAGGGATTTGAGAGGTCTCGTTTGTTGACACATGATAAGACATTATCAGATACCATGATTTACCTTGTATTCATATGAGACATGAAACTGCTTTGCTCAATACGCAAATTTAATTTCCATGTTTAACTTCGTATATCTAATGTTGACTAAGCGCAGTAAAAGTAAGCTATTTTTAGTTACGATAAATATACCAAATACATGCCTATGTTGAAGTTTATTGGTGCATATCCAATTTCCCGTATAAAAGTAACGCTTTTTTTAATATTTTTCTTTTGTAACTTCGTGTTATAGCATTTTTTCCTGTTTCTTAACAAAAATACTCCATGATCTACTACTTTACTATTTGCCATTTGGTACTAACATTTATTTGTTTATGTTAAATTTAGATCTGAGAGTAAATTGTCAAGGTAGGCGAATCAAAATTCAATATTGTCTAGTAAAGAAATAGAATATAGATACTTAACCTTTGGGTTATATAGATTAGAATGATGACAGACGGTAATCAGGTTAAATAACACATTCAAAATAAATTAAAAATCAACCTCATTTTAAATGACTTCAAAAAAAGGTAACTGGTTTTGTGTAAGTATGTTTTGTATCAGCGATCATATTTTTGTATGTACTAATTCTTTATAATGGTACCTTAGGGATAAGGAAGTATATAATTGTATTTGATCTAGCTATGAGGATGGTAACCCTAAGAAAATCATCAAAATCTTATACAACGAATCTAATTCTTCAAACATGAATGTGCTAGATTATTATATGTTTGGATTACTGAATTGTATGCAATACTTATTCATTTCAGGAATATTTTTATAGAGTAATAACTTTTCATAGTAGATACTTACACACTTTTTTCAGCACAGTGATGTTAAATACAGGTAACAAATAAAACAATAAATGCTGCAACTGGTTTTATTTTAATAATGGTAGTAGTCGGTGGCTTCACACACAAGCTTTCCCCTTCCTCTTCTCCACCTGTCATAATCTCGATGATTTTTAAGAAATATCCTTACAGTTTATGGTGCTCTGAAGTAAAAGAATATCTCGTTATAGATGATTTCTTAAGAATCTACGTTTTTTAAATCTTTTAAACATGAAAATTATTTAATTAAAAATTTAATACACTCGCTGTTACACAATACCATTTTGTTCATAAATAGATATTTTAATGGATTCTTTGTCCCCGATGAACCAAGATAAGGACTTGTCAGAATTACCATGGTTGATAAAAATTTGTACACGGTTGCGGATCCGCCTCCATTATCATATGCCATTTAGCAAATCCTGTGAACCGACATGGTGGCTGGTAATCAACGTTAGGATCAGCGATGATGAGTGATGACCGTGTGTAACCGCATCCAAGGTCATGGTGGAACAATACGATAATTAAATCGGTTCAAGCTAGAAACTTGCCGTGGTTTTACTTACACCTGTGTAACTAAAATAGAATCGCTGTTTGCCTTAGACACATCATAAACTAAAAACGACTTTACCGGTTTCATTCATTTTCTTTTTTAAGAGGTATTCTTGCAAGTTTATATACCTTATTTATCAGGATACTTGATTGTCTAGTTCAATTAAGTTCTTTTTACTAATCATTTGACGTTAAGTTAACTTATTATTTATTACGTAGATATCATAAAAATAAAAAATGGGCAATTTTTTACAACCTAATAAATACCTGTTCCTTAATTAAGAAGCTCAATTAAATAACAAACACTGGCTGTTGTCCAACACTTGCTGATGAACTGTATCAAGTTTCGGGGCCAGAGGGTCAAGTGGTCAGTCACACCCAGTTAAGTCACTAGAATGTCAAAATGGACCAATATTCAAGAACTAGGCCACTACATACACTGATCATCTTTTGCGTAGCGTTCGATTACCCGTAATTAATTGGATCCGTCTTTTAAGTCCTGGTCACAACTGGTCCACTTAACCGCTAACAGACTCACTAGTACCTATTGAATATACCTTCATAGAAACTACTATATTAGGATTATTTTTCAAACGCCTTATACTAAAAGTTACGTAAGAAAGTAAACTACCGTCGTCACTTCAGAATAGTTGGTGAATTAAATACAAATATTAATCCGACAAATTACCGAATCCTATTTTCTACGTCATTCAAGCGCTTATTTCGGCTGCATCCCGAGCTACTCCGGAGCACGTTCTTTTAGTCTTCCAACGAAGTACTTCTAGTTTCGTTGGTTTGAATGTGAGAAAAGTTGACCACTCCTCGCCAAAATGATAGTCGCCGTCACTTCAAATTCCTGTTACATCACAAGCTTGTGCTTTGGAGCCTGCCCTTCCACCATAATTTGAATTAATTAGTTTTTACTGCAGTGACTACTGTCTGACCCCTAAAACCCAGAGAGAAAAGCCTCATCCGTCAAACGGCAGGTGTACCGCATGCATACACTACCTACCTATACATCGGGACCAGTCACCTCTGCCAAATTCATTTTATCTTTTATTAATCTAGTGTTCAATATAGCGAGCAACGTTAATCACAGACAGACAAGGTACATAATTCGTTTGTAGATTTTAATCTGTGAGCAACAGCACATGTGTAGATTAAAACCGCGTAATGGCGGATGGCGCGAATGTAGCCGCCATGTTGGATTGTAAGCGTCCGCGCCGAGCGACGGCGACTGATGCCATTGTACGTCGCTTCCGGAAAAGCGCACTCTTTGGGGTCACTGAATGTATGCTTGTTAGGTTTAATGAGTACTCAGACTACTCACTCAGTATTAAAAAAGAACGAAATTGTTTTTATTTTAAATAGGCATCTTCCTCGGACTATGCAGTTTATCAACGATGTTTGTATGAAGGTGGAAGAGCGTATAAGACCGTAACGAGATTACTACTTAAGCATAACTCATCTGAAAGTCGATACATTGCTGATTGACGGGCGATGCTCTGGTGCAGGCTTTCCCTTTTGGAGTGGGATCAGACTCCAGGCCCAGACCCAAGATAAACTAGACTATAGAAAGGAAAAGTAGATGAGCGGTCCTCAGATTACAAAGCTTTGAATGTAACCGGGCTTGGCATTCCAATGATAATGACTTGTTTCGGTGGATGTTAAAAATATACGTACATGCTACATAGGTATATGGTTTTGTTGTCTAAGGAAAGTTGCAATAGCAGAAGTCTCATCCGATATTGCTTTTGTTTTGTATCTTATCTTAGATAGGTTATATTTTGTAATGGGTTTCAATGGTTTAAATGCCTTTACTTTAACTATAAGTTTTAATGACCACACAGGTCGCTCGCATTGGATTTGTTTAACAATAGCCCACGCATGTCCACAAAGTATTATAATTTTGGTTCGGTCACTGGCGTCAGTAAACACGGATCACTATGGAAAATTAGCGATGCGTAGCGATGGTGTGATTCGCTCACATCGATGCTCTCCTATTGTGTCCCCCCCTTAACGTGATTTAACTGAATTATGATGTAGAAATGGTCACAATATAGTTTCGGCTGTCCAGTGGTATACCTGTGCTGTGATCCTGGTGTAACACATATCGACTGTGGGTGATTGCAATCGAATTAAACAGTAAAGAAAAAAAAACTTTTGCGTCTTGTGAGACTGCAGTGCTACGCGCCGCGTGCTACGTTTCGTAGAGGCCTGCCTTCGGAGAAAAGCTCAAGTAAGTTAACGTACTATCGCACTGAGCGAATAGATGTCGCTGAACCAACCAGTTAAATTCGTTTTGTTTGAAACTTACCCACCGAAGTAGTTATAAATGTGAAAGTTTGCGAATATGTTTGGATGTTTATTACTCAATGACGGTCAAACGGATATGGTGTAAAGAGAGATTGTTGTCTGGAATAACACATAGACTACTCCATATTCCTGGAATAGGTTCCCGTGGGTTATAGTATTTTGATCAGAATTCCATGCTAACAGATCGCGAGTAACAGCTACTAATATATATGATGTTTTTAGTTTTTTGTTGAATATAAGAAACGCAAAATGTTACTTATTGTAATGTAAGTAGCGTAAGATATTGTATTACAATCATATTGAATTTGTTTATGAAAAATACTTCATGCATACAAATAATGTGATAACCTGATAACATTCTTTACCTTCATTTAAGTTTACATAATACTGTTAACATCATAAATATACCTAATGTAATAATAAGAAAACAAGTTGAGATTGCAAATGAAATATTGTTATCAGTTATCAGTTATGTAATTATGTTCTTAATTAAGTACATAATTTCTCCAAAACAACACTTCTAAGGTACATAAAACGAATGCTACATTATTTAAAGGATTGTCTAGCGGTTACTAATAAAAGAATACTTAAAAGTCATATAGGACTTATGTTTTTTTTAATATTGGGTAATATTGAAACGTGGTCAGTTTGATATGAGGGCGGCGCCGGCGCATCAGTGTGTATCTGCATTACGCAATTTCAACCGTCCAGTGTGCATGAAACAGCGAGGATTTAGTTCAAAGTTTAAAGGAACTTTAACGTCTTTTTTAATGGGTTAAAACATTTTTTCTCTACAAAGTAATTATATAGTACCTAACAGTACATGAAAAGATACCCGGTTTATGATAATATAATAGGGTTGTGTATTACATTGAACCGTAAAATATAGATACATACATATTTGTCTGAATGTGGAATGCGGATATTCGTATATCGCAGGCTGATTCAAATTCAAATTCTCTATTACTCAAAATTGTGCAACGCTGTAAAACTAATTCGGGGCTATCCCCCCACACATATTTTATGTAGGTATTCATACACTGCTGCCTCACTCGGGGATTTCCCTTAACATATATTTCGATTAACACAAGATTCCCCTATACATAATTGTATGACTCGAAAACATAAAAAAATGTTAAATATATCGGTGAGTGTTGAGTGTTATACTATCAAATTTTGATGCTTTATTGAGTACTAAAAATATTAAAATACTTATATCAAAGGATTTGGTTGATCTGAAGATAAGACAGGTATCGAACTTGTGACCATGAGTTTGCAATCCCGGTCATTACACTACCGACGACGTAGCGTAGACCTTACTCACAACCACAACACAAGCAATTTAGCGCAACTGGATGAATTCACAAGACTGTAGTGTAGCCCCTCTAGACAATTGGTAATTCTTTGGCCGGCGGCATATGATAGAAATGAGAATGTATGGGATTTGACGTACATGACAGTCGTCAACATATTATGACATAAACGTCAAATCCCATACTTACGTCATTATATTCTACAATACGCCGGCCAACAAACTGCCACTTGTCTAAAGGGCTGCTTTTTTAATAAACAATACGGTTTACATTCGTAGTTTCGCCGAGATCACACCTAATTATTACTATTTGTAACATGACACGTGTCTGTAATGGTGACCCTCTTTTCAGAGACTTTGCCTTCAGCCTACCATCAGGCGAGGCGAAGTCAAATTGACGTGTCCTATATTAAAAAAAAAACTAAGTACTGAGTAGTCACACCTAGTACATAATATTGATACGCATCGATCGCAACCTTTCGCTTATAATGTTTATTTATTTATAACCGGTAATATTCAGTTTATATCGATTGTAACTAGATAAATAACTACGGCTATTAACGGTCATAAATAAGAATTTATTACTGTTATATAGAGGGTGCTGTTAGATTCTTTTCTACTTGCGTTTATTTCCACCGCACCGTACTGTTAAATTTTATATTCCTTTCACCCAGAATCTAGAATGCGGATATACATAATTAGATACTTTCTTTTTTGTAAATACATACATATTATACATAGAAACACCCAGACCAATGCAAATATTTATATTCATGCATACAAATATTGGCACTGAGCGGGGATCGAACCCGCGCCTCCTGCGTAGCAGCCGCGTTCACTACCGCTACGCCACAGAGGCAGGCAAATAAAGGAGATACCTAGAAATGATGTAGCTCTCGATGCAAGAAGGACATATTTTGTAGGTTTTGGAAAAGGTGACAAAAAAACTTATACTAGATAATGTGTTAAATAGTTTAAAGATGATAGGTTGACCTACTGGACAGCCTCTGTGACGTGACTGTAGCGAACGCGGCCGCTACGCAGGAGGCACGGGTTCGATCCCCGCTCAGTGCAAATATTTGTATGCATGAATATGTATTTGTAGAGCACGTTAAGCTATCGGACCCGGTTGCCATACGAAAATCTATGGCAGTCGTTACGGGTAGTTGGAGTCCTAAAAAGTCCAACAACTGGTCTAGCTGCAATGCTCCGATATCGCCCAATATATCTATTGGGTTGTGGAGGTCAGATTGCAATCGGTTCACCTAAAGTATTGAATTCCAGCCAAATCAGCAGTTAGACTGTTAAAGCAGATCCTGGACTCCAAGGTGAAAGCTTCGGGTGCACTGGGATTAACGCCAAGACGAAGAAGAAAATGATGAGCTAACTACTTAGCTGTAGCAGTTACTGATGTTGAACACAATATTTATGTTCTAGGTATAAGGCCCTATTCAGTAGCGCCAAGCTTTCAAAACCCGAAAACGCAAAAAATTAAATATATTGGTCAGTCACGCGTTTCCGAAATAGTTTCCGAAAATAATTTAACAGAAAGTGATAATCAGATTTAATACTTTAAATAAATCCTTTGTTAATTCCCTAACCTATTGTTAATTAATATAACTTTTGTTTTCTTTCGTCAAACTTCATTTTGTAAACAGCCTTATATTATATTATTTGCGTTATCATTCTAATATATTCAGATGTGATCGTCGTAGATTACCTTCATGATAACAAAACATGCATGCATCGAGTGCGAACATGTTGTGTTTTTATTTCATTTCATATCTTCGATATTTATGACAAGTACAAGGTGTTTATTTCTCATTCATTATTAGGTCTTTACCGCGTGTCAAATTGGATTATGACAATACATGACATGATTTTTATAGGAGTCTAGGTATTATCTGAAATAAACAAATCTCAAAGAAATATTCAAACAAGTATGTAGGTACTTAGTTCTTTGATATTTGGTATCAGTGCACGAAAACTATGGTAGGTAATCGTAACTTAAACGTAATCGAGAGAACGGAGTATTACCTACGATTGGCCGCCCAGTTTACAGTGTCCAAGTGGCTTAGGCAGTAATTCTTAGTTATATTCTCACGCCTTCATAACCTCGAAGGGGTTGGTGGAAGTGTATTCACACACATACACACTTGTACTGTATCCACTTCATTAGCAATTGCAATTGCTACCGTTCCACCGATGCAGATAGACCCATTTTTTCTATATCGAACTTAACTTCAAAAAATAAAACCTAACACTTTTCCCGCAAGTTATTATTGTAATAGCGAAAGTACCTAATGCTATAATATAAATATAACATATCTAAAAGATAGATGATTTGAGTAGTTATCTGTTAGTACGAGTAGGCCTTCAAATGTAACCGGCGATATGTTGGGGGATTACTACCCAGTTTTATGATGATTACAAGTATAATACTTACATATATACATAAATAATCACGCCTTTGTCCCCGGAGGGTTAGGCAGAGGTGAATTAACAGACACCAACCATTGTATTCGGTCCCACGTAATTGAGGGTGAGCCTATTGCTGTATTCCGGGCACTATTGTTGACTCAAACCATGCATCTGAGGCTGAGTCTGAGCTGTATATATCTGTCTAATATTAAACAGCCGTATCCCTTAGTCCCCATGTACGACACCGCATTTGAGTAGATAGAGTGGCTCACATTCTAGTCTACCGGGAACCACGCGTAGATAATATATATAAAATACGACATACGAGTATATAAAAGCATAATGTCAGTTATGTGTCATCAAGACCTACACAGGCCAAGCTAACGCTAACCGGTTACTTGCAAGCCGGCACACCTGCTGATTGACGGCTGTCAGAGAGCTCGCAGTCGCTCCCATAAAGGCTGTATAAGGCGAAACAAAAGAAGGAGAGGAGTAGACGGACACCGGGATCCGTGTCAAAACCCTTGTGCACTAACAGGAACTATACCTTCTTGGAACCAAAAGCATATTTTTGGGAGCATAGGGTGCTCTGGCGGTGGAAGAGCTCAAATTTACCAAGCATATATTATTTGCAAGCATAGTTTGTCACACAATTTAAACATCCCAATAGGAATCCAAGATACGTATCCCAAGGTGCAAGTATATTTTTGTATGCTACTCAGACATCACAACAACGTTTGAATGATTTTTTTTATAATAACCTTTTTTCATTAAAGACTTTTTGGTGGTACAATACAGAGAGATGGTAATATGAAATATAGTAATTAACTATATCTTTTTTTCTACCTTTCAATTCCAAGTGCCCAGTTTACGGCAATAGGCTTTTACGTGGAAAAAATATGACTGGAAAAAGAACACATAATGTGTTTGTTTGAAAAAATTGTTTTTGAATCTTTGAAATATGCAAGTTTTTATGTACCTTTAATTGGTAATAAAACAGGTGGATCTAAATGTAGAAGTTTTAATTACGTAACCAAGTGTAATACCTATTAATGGTGATTAAGAAATTTTATTTTAATGTAACGTTATGTAACTACGAGTACCTACTAAATAACTGCAATCTATTAGATTATTACGTAAAGGATGATATTAATCCTATAATCACGGCTTCTTCCCCGGAGGGCTAGGCAGAGGTGAATTAATATCCACATTTCACCAATCATTGTATTCGGTCCCACGGTTAGGGGGTGAGCCTATTAACGTATTCAGAGCACTATTGTTGACTCGAGCCATGCATCTTAGGCTGAGTCTGGGCTTTATATATCTGTCTAAATTTTATATTTCAAAAATACCTATTAATATCTTACATTTTTGTGTAATATATATGTATGTATTGTATAGAAACTTTCAAGCCCACATAGAATATAATTCAGCCGCAATTCAATCACATTAGGAGAACTGGCCCTCTGTACGCCTATTGACTGACGGATGAGATGAGGCTTTAATACAAGCTCTTAAAGTTGGGTAATCAGTTGGGTTGGGGAGGCAGGACATGACGGTATTTCCGTCCTAATCGCGCAGTCCGACTCTATAGAATATCGTGGGTGTAATTCTCGTGTTGTGTTTCCGACGGTGAGTGGGTAGCTAGAGCCACTGGAGAGGTTTTGAGCTGTCAGTAAGAAGACCTGTCCTGCTTGTTTTATTCGCTGACGGCACAGAATCTCTCTGTTCTTAAAGGGTCGGCTGCACGACTGACTCGTCTGGTGTTGCACTTGTCCATAGGCCACGGTAACCACTTTCCATTAGGTGGGGCCGTGTGCTTGTCTGCGACCTATGTAGCATAAAAAAAAGTTAGAACTCACTTCTATAAAAGACAAAATGGGTCAAATGGACCCCGACTTCATAGTGCGCATACAACCGGGATTGACGTGGGTTCGTATGGGGAGAAGAGTTTTTGTAATATAAGCTGTATGTTGAATGGCGTGAAGGACACATTGGACTAGCTGAAATCGGCTTTTGTGATTACTGTAATTGGCTCGATTTAAACAAACATTTTAGCTATAGTATATACAGGCCTTTTCTAACTCTGAGTCATGACATCACCGCAATTACAATTTTTAACGCTATTTTGTCTACGTATTCATACAATTTTTCACGAATTTATTACAATTTTTTTATACTTTTTTGACACTGTTACCTCATTCCATGTTAATACTAGATGACAAATAATATTCTGAAACTAGTCTGTAACAAGAGGGGGTTCTTTAATCAGACAGTAAAATTTTCGCCTATTTCGCAATATCTGACTCATAGACTGTTAGCAACGTTTAATTAAAATTGATGACCGTAGTTAAATAACTAAATTAATTGCTTTCCTTTGCGCAAGAAAGGTATTTTTTTTTACTGCTCACAATGACGCTCAAATCTAGAAACTTGGCGTGAGCAGTAAAAAGTTTGAGACACTGTGTCTCAAGCTAAGTTCGAGAAGAAAAGAACTAGCGACGCAGCAACCAGTTAATAAAATAATATTGAACACTTAATAACTTGAATTGTTTTTAAACTTGACATATGAAGCTTAGAATTTATTAAACCTGTTAGATTCAACATCCTTATAGCGATCGTTGCATACAAAGTTTGCACTTTGAAGCCCGCTTATCGTTTTTGATTGATATACCGGTTTTTCTGAGAGCTACTACCATCTAACCTTTCAAAATTACAATAGTCTCAATTGCTATTTAGCAGGTGCACCGAATACCAGACGAATCCGTTACATTGTCAACTAGAATTGCAAATTTCATAAATATAGCCCATACAACGTAGTTCAGTTATACTCGAGCTTTAGTAGTCAACAATTAAATAGTGTCCGGAATACGGCAATAGGCTCACCCCCTATTACGTGGGACTAATACAATGATAGGTGAAATGTGGGTGTTAATTCACCTCTGCCTAACCCTCCGGGGATAAAGGCGTGAATGTATGTATGTATGTATGTAGTAAACATTATTGTGGTAGTAATAAACCAGAATGGAATGACTACCAGGACTTGCAAGACTTGGAAGGATTTTTCAGAGTGCTAGTAACTGAAATAACCTTTGACCCTCCTGGCTATAGTAAGGCCCCCACCAAATCGCCTCTTTTTTATGTATTCCTTAAACATTGAACTACAAGATTATAAAAATTGCATATTGCCTCAAACATGTACTTTTTGATTTTTTTTTATATGTTTCTTTGCGGGTTGAATTAGCCCCCGTTCCCACCAGCCAAGTCTGCATCTTCGTGTTGATACAGGAGAGTTGTCTGACAAGTTTCCAGCTTGCCTCAAGAACGTACTCAAAAAATTGTACCAGCTCTCGGATTATAATGTTGTGTTAGGCTTAGGTTTATATCGGTAGTATTCAAATCCACTAAGCTACCAAACTACGAAATAGTAATAAGTAGTGGCAAGGCGAAAGCATTGCTACCAGCAGCTTTTTAGTAAAAAAAAGACAGCCAGTAAGCAACCAACAACGCAAAAATGTAAATTCAGACTAATAAAAAAAACCAACCTAACTAATATGTTTTGTAACTAGCAAAACATTTTAAACGTCCTTAAAAATACTACATACAATGGAACGGAATGTTTTGTTGAAAATGCTTTATGATAGGAAGCACAGTGAAAATATTTTTTCCCACGAAACAGCTGCTGACACTTTTCAATGACATTTCAAATAAAAAAACGGTTGGTAATCCGTTATCAAATGCAGGATTCACCCAGGAAATGATTCACCCATCCCTTGTAACTCTTGCGTCATAGTATATTTCCCATGAGCCCATCCCAGCCAATCCCAGAATCGTTATAATAGTTTTTCGAATAGTTTTCACGCCGTTTCGTTGCGGTTGATTGATTAGTGTGAAAAGTGTGCGTTTTGATCAGATGGGTGTCCGCATTGTGCCCTTTGAATTCTAGGAATGTAAGTGTACAAAAGATTGGACTTTCACTATATAGGTTAATTGGTTGGTGGCCTTTTATGCTGAACATATAACAGTGTTAGAAAAAAAATCAAATTACCACATACTTGTAACTTCTATTGGTTAACAAGTTGTAATATAACAGACGCAGTAGTGGCACTTGCTTTCATGATATGATGTCAATGATAATTATGATGTTTTGCAAGCCGAATTCAGGTACGGTTACTATCCCCCGTTATTTGGGCTTTCATGTGACTGATGCATCTCACAAGGCTTATATACCTAATATTAACACGCTTTTATTAACTTGGTATGTATCTGTGTTTACCATCCAAGGCGCGACCGACGACGGCATACCAAAGTACTTAACTTTTTTTTTGTTAAGGGTCTAATTTCTCCTAAATACAGTGCGATAAGGCGAGTCCAATGTAAAACTATAACAGAATCTTTATTCCCCTTCGCATTAGAATTACACCGTCTCGTTGGTCCACGAATGTATACACAAAATACTTGACGTAGACGTAGAGTTATGTATTACTAAATAAGATGAGGATGATTAATGAAACTATTGTAATACAATGTAACTATTATACTGATATTATACAGAAAAGAAAAGAAAGGTCTAGTAACTACTAGTAGAATGAAGACGACAGAGGATAACAACTATGCCCAAGATAAGGAATTGTAATGGGAAATGCAACGTTGTAATAATAAGGTTAAGAGGGAGATGGCTAGCAGGTGAGGTTGGCTTCATCGGGGCTTAAAGGGCCCCACACATCCAACGTGAAAATATATTAGGTTTTACTGTTGATGATGAAATCACATAGGTATTTCACTTCCAAATTATGCATAATTGACTCAAAAAAATCTATACAAAATCATCGATTCTGCAAACAGACCAGACAACGATTTCACGGTAAAGATAACTGTATCAAAATTTGGTAGCCACGTCATTTGCCCAATTGGCCTGGCGAGGACATCGGTCGAGTACAATGCGCCGGAAGTACACATCCGCTTTCCATCGGCACAATTTTTTGGAAACACCAAAATTTTCATAGTCTAAACCTTCAGCCATCATTGTCATGCAGATTTGTGTTTTATTGTACGATATGTACTAGCTGCCTGTGGTATGTTTGTGGTACTTGCGAACCTGAGGCCCTGCTGCGCAATTAGGCTCGATTAAAAAGACAATGCTAACTAACTACTAAACGATTTCACTCATGTGCATTTAAAGCAACGTGTTGTTGAAATTTTGCGCTAATCGGTTGGCGGTCTCGAAAAATAGTATTTCATTTTTACAATATAAGGGTTTTTTAACGAGGAGCTTTTTAGGGGTAGAGTAACAAGTATGTGGTGAAAGAATTCCAAATCCTCATTATGCAACACATAAAGGAGACACTGGTCCATTTAGATTGAGTCAGAATGGGAACTTCACCAGCATGATTATATATTACTGGTTTCTGATAAGTATTATTTTATAACTCAATTTATGACGTACTTGATATGATTCCGTCTGAACCCTTACGAATGATATCCTCAAATTGCTACAATTTTGGGAATTCCGAAGCTTTTACTAAAAATATGTATAGTGTAATCTCTGGCCCCTTATTCTGAATGACAAACAGTTTTATAACACTATACTCCTTTGTGAAGGCCGACACTTTTAAGTTGGTCTAGTTTTACATCCCACAACATTCTACACACATCAGTTCTTACTTTTATGTGCCAATATATTTTTCTTTTTTTATGTTCTATCTTCTATGTCTTCTTCTAATCCACAACGTCTTCTCACATACACAGCACATTATTAGGCAAAGATTAGGCATTTGTTTTTTTAGTGCTGTTGTGTAATGATTACAACAACATACTTCAGTTATAGGAAGGAAAACTTCAAGGAAACAGATAACGGAATCATGTTCCAATTGCATGAAAAACATTGGAGCTATAACAATATTTATATACGAGTACATACGTATGTAGCTGTCTAGGTGAAACCTTGCTTCAGATATCAGTTTTTCTTATTAATAAATAAAGAGAGAAACATGGCACAAAAGTTGATTTCTTTCAGTTTGATATTTTTTATGGAATTGATCCCACAGAGGACGCGCCGGGTGCCATGAGGGAGGGGTAGAGCCTTAGAGTCTACATCATATATAGAGAACTCGCGCCTAACTACATATAACCGTAGGCATGAATGTGAACAGTACCGAGGATCCTGGCTGAACTTCAATCAGTAGTAAAGCAATACCAGTCAAAGTGACTTCGAAAATAATATTTAATTCGATATTTTACCCTTGCCTATGCTCAGCACAACGGACTCGAGTGATACACGCACTCTATAAATAATGTATACTCTAAGGGTAGCCCAAGCCGAGCAGAAGTAAGCCAGAGATGGGAATGCAACGTGTTTCTAACGCGAATTGCCTACAGCGGAAATCATAGTCTACTGGGTTTTCTAAGGACTTCTTTTCGAGAGTACGGGGTCCCTAGAATACTTACATACCTACATACAGTCACATCTCTTTCCCTTTGATAGGAAGATACCATTGTGTCTAAATGCTACGGTTCTAAGCTCACTCGCCAGACGGCACCGATCATCGCGGTCATCGCGGGTCCTCGATAGTACCGATAAATTGTAGAAGAACAAGGCGAGATACGAGTGTGAACTTACGAGTGAACTTCCTGTCACTCGTAAGTTCCGAGATCCGAGACACTCCGAGATCTCTTAGGGCTCTACAATCTAATTCGAATTGAACCCGTGCATTCTAGCGAGAATATCCACCTAATTAAATTTTTTGTATTTGCATTGTATTGTACATGATAACTTGGATTATAAACTGGTTTTATTGAATAGATGGTACCCGATAGTACCCATATAAAATATAATGTTTCTTTGTCTGTTCGTCCCCTGTGCATTCTTGTACTATTCATTCGATCGGGATTGAACGCAGGTGCGTTAATGTGCTCATACGGCAGGTAAATAATATATAATCAAAGGGAAGATTATACCTGGAAATGTTTTTAATGAACTTAACAGATATTGTGGAATACAACACAAGCGCAAAAATGGATAGTTCATTACTAAGGTTTATTGAAGGCACGTCAGGAATTTTTCGTCACTTCTCATTAACCGAGTCATTAACCGAAAAAGGAGAGGTGTTTAAAAGATTATTATTTTAATATTTTCCTTTTGTTTTGTCATAAAATGATTTGTGTACTTACTAAGTATATTATAACTACTTGGTGCACAAAGTAAACTTACAGCCCGTGACAAAGTGCCCGCTAGACGGTAATAGGGTACATGGACCAAAAATCATGGTAAGCGGAATGTGTTTGTTAATACACCTCTGCTTACCCTACTACTCACGCCTGTAAATCCCCGAAGATTTACAGGCGTTATATGTATGTATGTATGCACAAATTTGTTTACTTACTCTAAGAAATTTTGTTTGCTTGCTTACAACCGATTTCAAGAATTTTTGTTAGTAATTCCAGTGTAGATATTGTCATCCACACTGGAGTGCCTGAGGATACACCTAAACAATAACTGTAAATAATGAACGAGACATATAGTGAAGGAATTAATGATTTAAAAAGCAAAATTTCCAATTATCAATTTTCACATAATACCTATATCTATCATCACAATAATTGTTAGCTGTTGATATAATTTTAGTTTATAATGCGCTGTAATTGACACTCACATATCACACATACAAACATATGTACAATGTTTTCTATACTTGATATCAGAAGGCCGTTGGACCAATATTTTCATCTAAAGTCTATACTCTATATCAATACTCTGCCGTCACGAGTCGGTTTTACCCCCAAGGCGCGTCAATAGAATGTTTCACACCAAAGTATTTACACGGAAATATTATCGACTATGCAAATACGAGTATAATCCCTACTAATATTATAATGCGAAAGTAACTCTGTCTGTCTGTCTGTCTGTCTGTCTCACTTTTACGACTAAACCGCTGAACCGATTTTGATGAAATTTGGTATAGAGGTAGATTAGACCTTGGGAAAGGACATAGGCTATGTTTGGTCGCGATAACCGACATCCACGCGGGTGGAGCCGCGGGCAAAAGCTAGTTTATAATATTTAACTGCGGTAGCCTAGTGGTATGGGTAATGGACTGCTGAGACGAGGTCTCGGGTTCGATCCCAGGTTTTACCATGGCCCACACCAATGACTTTTCGATGCTTTTCGAAGTTATGTCGTTTAAAGAACATAGCGAAACATTAATTAAACGACTACGCAAATTAATATTTGTATTTAAAAAAATAAGATATATTAGCGAACTAAAATTGATTAAGCAAGTCTACTATGCCCTTTGTCAGTCAATATTAACATATTGCATAACATCTTGGGGAGGAGTGGGTAAGACATTGCTACTGCCCGTCGAGCGAGCTCAGAGAGCGATCCTCAAGGTAGCAACGTTCCGCTCTTTCTTATCTCCCACCGATCTCCTATACAAATCCTGCGAAGTACTAACAGTCCGCCAGCTATTTATATTGAGTACAATACTAAAACAGCACGCAGCGCTGCCCTACAGCACCAATATTACTAACAAAAGGCGTAAAGATATTGTATGCACTGAAAGAATTGCGATAAAACACGAGTACACGGGCAAATTTTATTTGTTTTTAGGACCACTTCTGTACAAAAGAATAAACGCTATAGCAAACATATATTCTCTAAATTATGTGTGTTGCAAGCAAGTTGTAAAGAATGTCCTCCAAAGTTTGTCCTACGATGACACAGAGGAGTTATTGTCTGTTTTGAAATAAACAGTTAACTTAGGGTTAACTTGTTTAGTAGTAGTGGGGCACTTTAGCATAGTATATTTCTTATATTAGTTAGTATATTTCTTAGTAAATAGTTGTATCTGTAATAGTATTTGAGAAGTATCAATAAATTGCACTTGACGCCTGAAATACAGGATTACCTAGTTCAGGCACAAGTTAGATAATATCCCTAAATAAAGACCTATGTAAGACACTTAAATGCACAAATATTATTATTAAATTCATACCTAAAATAACTACACATGCACAATGTATCAACGCACGATAGATTAAGAACCCATGTAAAATACTGTACAACAATTATGAAATAAAGATTATTATTATTATTATTATTATTATTATGTGTGTATTAATCGCAGGTTTATAAGTGCCCGGTTAATGGCAATAGGCTCGCCACCTATTACATTGGGACCTAAACATAAACGGCGAAATGTGGGTGCTAGCACCTCTGCCTACCCCTTCGGGGATATAGGCGTAAGTTTATGTTATGCTATCCTACTAATATTATAAACGCGAAAGTTTGTAAGTATGGATGGATGGATGTTTGTTATCTACTCTTTCACATAAAAACTACTGAATGGATTTTAATTAAACTTTTACAATAATATAGCTTACACATGAGAATAACACATAGGCTATATATCAGCAATGAACGGGATCAGAAATCTACGCTGGCGAAGCCGTGGGCAATCATCATCATCATCATCATTTCGGCCATAGGAAGTCCACTGCTGGACATAGGCCTCCCCTATAGATCTCCAATAGGACCGGTTGGAAGCGGCTCGCTCGTGGGCAATAGCTAGTACCTAATAATGTAATTTTAGTAGGCAGTCTTTGTCTTATTACTAATAAAATATTGAAAAGTATGTAGGCATGTTTCTTACTCTGGCAGAACGATCTGCATGAGGTACGAAGGTAGACTCCATTGGATATCATAATTAGATGCGAGAGTTGCACCACAGCACCATCGACATAGGGTATTGATGTCGCAATCGTTCATAGGAATCAGTACCTGTTTAACTTTCTGCTTACCCTTTACACATTACACTTTTTATTCTGTGCGGCAGTGCATCGCCGCATTTTTTTTATAGGGTCAGCAGCACGAGTATGACTCCCCTGATCTTGTACTCGTCCATAGAAAGAAAAGTAAGAAAAGTTTTTTTATTCTTTACAAAAATTCTGATATGGGTACAAAGTTTGCTTGTCTGCGACCCAAGAAGATTAAAAAAGTCACTTCTATGTCAATAAATCGATTTATAGAAGATTTTCACTGTCTGGTTTTTTATGTATACCTACCTACCTAGTTCTTCCAAATAAACTTTTGAAGAATAAAAAATCCAATTACACCCTTCCGCAGCCTTGGGGTCGCTAGTTTTTAAAACTAAAGAGTAAAAAATGCAGGTTTTGGATGCGTGAATTCGTAGTTTACCTGCAGAACTGGTTTTTAGTGACAAATCGAAATACTTAATTTTGTACATTTCGATTGAGCTCTGCTTAGTATTGCTAAATTATGTTCATGCTAATCTTAAGCTCATTGGGAAGTTTAAATTTAAAATTACGAAGTGCCCCCCGTATGTATATTTTAATTTATGGCCCGTATGTTGGGTTAAAGGAAGAAGGAAGGCGAATAAATGCAAACGAGTGGCATTCGTGATTTTATTACCGAACGCTGTCGAGTTATACATAAGTTTTAATATCTCTCGTTAGGTCCAACGACATAGATTCGAAAGACGTCGTCGTTAAAATTATAAAATTTATTGCTCTTCGGAAGGTGTTTGAAATTAATATGGTACAAAATTCCACTCTAACGGGTAAAAAAGCAAATAAAATAACATAACATGATAAGTTTACTGCAACACCTTTGCAAAAAAATCGCTCAAAGTATTTATTCCATTGAAAAATTCTCAACAATATATTGAATACAATTAATTGCACCCATTTCACGGCTTCGTGCAAAATAACGGTGTCTATGGCAGAATGTATCCATTTCAATACAGCGACAAGCATCGATAGATATACTGTTATAATGATATCAGGGAGTTAGTGATCCATGGGTTTTGTACATGGCATGGCTCAAATGGCCGGTACCGACACTTTGCACTCCAATTGTTCTGATTGTTAACAGCGAATAATGTTGACCGTCCGTTCAACGTTCCTTCTTGTTAGGAATTCGTGTCATATCAATATGAAGACGATAAATGCGAGTTCATGAATATTTCTATTGATATCAGTGACGGTATTGTAAAAAGTATATAGTCTTGATAAAATGTTCTTTACACACTTTGTATAACAAACATGTGAGGATTGTTTTAAAATATGTGATAGTCGTTGTTCATTAAATAATAAGAAACGTTTGTTATTTATCGGATGCTGATATGAATATTAAGTTAAGAACCCCATATTTGAGTAAAGCAAAATTGATGTCTATTTATTACCAAAGATTAATTTCTTTGGCAACACGAAAAAGGGCGTTAGTCTATCTACTGGCACTTTTAATAAATAATAATCTTGAAAATTGGTTTCTTAAAATTTCTGAGAAATAATGTGATTTTTAACATAATTTACCTGCCTATCTATCTACAGTTAGATTATTATTTGTACCCATGATCTAAGGGACACACACCAATACAGCATACTATGCATCAAAGCAGCAAATTTACCCACACAGCCAGCAAAAGCTCTTTTTGAAATTGACATTATACTTGGCAAATTCCTATGCCTGCAGCAAATACTGCTTTGGTGTATAATCTTCCTTAGTATAATCCTATAAATTGTATTGTTAACCTGAAATTACCACAGTGTTATATCTGTCAACGATTATCCATAACAAATAATCCAGTGGCGTGGTGTAATATCATCATCACATCATTTCCTATAATGAAACGTTCTATTTTAACATAATTTTCTCACATGAAGGTCGCAATTATAGACTAAATGTTCCAAGCCCGTTATTGATGTGAGTGCATGCAGATTGTTTGTTTGGCGCAGCCTTGCTCCCGATTGACTCATGTCATGTTTGCGCAACTAAATGATCATCGTTTTCGATCGTTTTCCGAATGACCTATTGCTTTGAATGCAAAACATTTAAATTGCTCATTAAAATGTTTTTGCGAATTCACGTAGCCAGCTAGTGTCGAAAGCTTACGTGAATATTGCTCATCGGAATAAAGCTAACTACTTATTTTAAAACAGATTTTTAAAGGTTTTTTTTTTGCATTCTTTTGTACCCTTAGCGCCACCCAAATGCCCAAATGGAATGACTACTGAAATAGACATAAGAGTTTTCTGAATTTCTAATTTTTGGTGCAATTTTCTTTCCGTAAGAATCTTCTACAAAGTAGACTAGAAAACGTTTAAAAAAGATTAATAAAATCATTGAAAATCGTTCTCTATTTATGATGTGACTAAAGAAAACAGGAAATCATTTTTTTTCATTGGTCATGTTAATGGAACTGCCATCGCCATTATATTATTTTTGTATCTACACTTAATAAATTACGAAAGTAATACAGTCATACATAATATTTTCAACATTTTTACTACTTTTTAGGGTTCCGTAGCCAAATGGCAAAAAACGGAACCCTTAAAGATTCGTCATGTCTGTCTGTCTGTCTGCCGTCCCTATGTCACAGCCACTTTTCTCCGAAACTATAAGGCCTATGCTGTTGAAACATAGTAAGAAGATGTGTTCTGTGAACCGCATTAAGAATTTCACACAAAAATAAAAAAAAGGATTAAATTTTGAACTGAAACTCAAAATATTTTTTTTTCATCAAACCCATACGTGTGGGGTATCTATAGATAGGTCTTTAAAAATGCTATTGAGGTTTCTAAATTTTTTTTTTTTCTAAACTGAATAGTTTGCGCGAGAGACACTTCCAAAGTGGAAAAATGTTTGTCCCCCCCTCCCCTCTAACTTCAAAAATAAGAGAATGTTAATCTAAAAAAAAAAAATGTAAATTGTCATGCAATCTTCCACTAAAAATTGGTTCAAACGAGATCCAGTCAGTAGTTTTTTTTTCAATACGTCATAAACCGCTATTTTCGCCTTTGCTACTACGGAACCCTTCAAGGGCGAGTCCGACTCGCACTTGGCCGATTTTATTATATTTGCATTATTCTTTACTGAATCGTGCAGAAGTGTTAATGAAGAATTTCCAACGGAGAAACCCAAATCCCATAGGTACTAATATGAACTTGTCGATGATACGATCAAATTAGGCTATAATTAAATTATAGCCTAATTCTACCTCTAAATACGTAGAGGTTTCAAATTATTTCCTTGTCCTTCAAAACTAATTATTTCCTACCCGCCCGGTGTAGCTCGTGGTCCCTTTTCCGGCTTTTATCCTTATTTACTTCGCAAGATCTTGGGCATCAATGGCAGTTACACGTATGTCCTCTAGATTATAAACCTATACTTACTTAACTGTACCTAATCATCACTCACAGATTACTGTCATCAATTCATCAATTAGCCTATTGTAGTCCACTGCTGGACATAGGCCTTCCATATTGTCCGCCATTGCCCCCGATCCTCTACCTTCCGCATCCAGTCTGTCCCTTTTTTAGGTTGTTAGTCTCCACTCTAGGAATACCGAACGGCTAAATATGATAAGTAATTGTGATATTTGGAATGTTCAAATCCTTAACGATATAGAATTTAACTTAAGTTAGAAGAGTAACGTTTGATTCTATTGTTATTTAAAATTTTGTCATCATCAACAGGTCACCACATGTGTGGTCGGTGACGCGGTGCCAGTGACAGCGTCAGAAGATGAAGCCTCGGGGGGCGAGCGTCATGCACGCTTTCACCGCGCTCACCATGCTCACCATGGCTAATGGTAAGAACGACTTTAAAATTGAACTTTGATACCTACATCTGGACTAGTCATGAACTGTCGCACTAACTAAATACAGGCTAACAAGATGGCCCATGCCGACTTCTCCAATGTTATCGACATTTTACAAGGATGCAAGTTTTATGGATCTTTTCGCGGTAAAAAGTTTCTGTCACAAGCCAGTCATTGCTCTTCATTATCCGAGGATCAATCGTTGTCACATTCGAAGTTTGTATTTTGGAGCTTAGGATCTACTCTCCAACTTCTTTCAATTTAATTTATCTTGGCTTGTGGAGTGACTGTGAAATATTGAACTTATCCTCTAAAGATTGCGAAAATATTTAGGTATAGGTACTTATTTATTTAATGATTTATTTCAATGTTTTGAAGGTTAGTCTTCAGTACCATGATGACGCCGACTGTACATTCAAGAATTTGTATTTACCAACTCGCAGATAAATAGCTCATCAGAATGTTTATCAGTTATGAACATGAGAGTACAAGTTTACAAATACGATTGCATTGTTCGCAGCTCAAACGACGTGCAACCAAGGGATGGGCCGAGTGATGTATGAGCGACTGCCAAATCAACAGTTGCATGGGTTCGATGACGATGTAGTAAGTACAACATTTATGGATGGGTATGGGTTTTAACCGACTTTAAACGGTTCAAACGAAGACTTCAAACATAATCGTTCATCTTTCATAAAGACGACAACAAATGAGTTTATAAAAACATAGAAATCGTAGTGTCATGATAACTATCAGAGGACCGCTCTTCAAAAAACAGTATTAATCTTGGTAGATTAAGTTTGACTTGACTGTATCATATTGTTATCTGATTTGAAAAATCCAGTAAACAATGGAATATACCAGGAATGGATTTTTTTCTCATTTCTTTACTAAAGTAAATTGTTACTTTGTTATTCTTGTATAGTTCTGCTGTCACATATGGCAACGGAAAAGGTATATCGCAGGAACTGTTTTCTAATGTAATAAAAACCTACAAAACATCTTTATGTCGTTAACCATTTCTCATTAGGTACGCGAAACAGCACCACCTTTCCGCGTCTTAGAGAAATGCCAGGACCTGTGCCTACGTGACCGTTCTGGAAACAGCTTGGTCAGGACATGTAATTCAATTGACTTCCAACCTGGGGCCCGCATAGCTGCTTTTAGTCCTGAACCAGAGTACGAAGAATCTACTTGCTATCTGACGCGAGAACAGGCTGCTCCTGAAGGAATTGGAACTCTTATGATTGTTCCAAACAGCGTTCATTTCAATGAAATATGTCTCACGTGTAAGTAGAGTTTGTCAATATTATTGCTAACAATTCTGGTTCTCACAATGATTATTATGAAATTATACTTTTAGCGAATCGTCCGGAGCGTGAATGTCCATCCCGTCGATATGTTTTCGAACGTCATGCTCGTAAACGACTGAAACTCCCGCCTTCAGATCTCAAGGAAATCATGGTCGCTAATCGAACTGAATGTGAAGATAAATGTTTGGGAGAGTTTAGCTTTGTATGTCGCTCAGCAACATATGATTCCGCTTTGAGAACATGCTCTTTGAGTAGATTTACCAGGCGAACACATCCAGAAATGTTAGAAGATGATCATAATGCTGATTACTTGGAGAACACTTGTTTAAACGGTAATTTTTGAACCATATACTTATATCGAAATAATAAATTCTGTTAGATTAATAGGGTTTTATTTTATTGCTTTTATTCTTCTTTTTTAGCTGAACGCCGTTGTGATGGTTTAGCAGTATTTATCAAAGAAGAAAACAAACGTCTTGGTGGACCTTTCGAAGCTGATGTTTTTTCTAACATGACTTTAGACGAGTGCCAAGCTATGTGTGTTCGTGCTGAAAAGTGAGTAAAATTTGACTGGTATTAGGAAACTCCTGAAATCCAAAATATAAGTCATTACAATTTATGGGTTGGTTATGTTTGTCTAAGTAAGAATAATCAAAAAGTAGTTTGAAATTCCTCGTTTTTTAGGTATTTTTGTCGTTCTATCGAGCATGATGCCATGACGCGCCAATGCGTCCTCTCTGAAGAAGACTCAGTGTCACAGAAGGACGATGTGACTGTAAGCGCATCGCCCACCCATCACTTCTATGACCTTGTCTGTCTGGATAATCGTGAGTATTTATTATTATGTCTGTTTGTTTCTCAGTAACAGTATTGAACGTTGAACATCAAAATGACAAGATGATTGTTTACAACTTAAACGTAAAATATGTGCACACAATGCCTTTTTCATTATTGTACTGCCTTGTTTCATTTGTTTTTGCTTATATGACAAAGATGAAGAAGTGTGGACTTAAGCACAGTAATCACAATCAATTCGGCTCAGTCACAGATTTTCTGTAAGCAGTAAAACAGTATCTCATAAGAATTTCTATGGGAATCACTGAATAATGAGCATACGGAATAGCAATATCATTAACTTAAATATTATGTAGTCACGCCTTTATGTATCTATACGAAGGAAGCATAAAGTCTTACCCAGTATAGTCTTACCAAAATTTTTGTAAACTAAAGGATGGCGTCACCGTCCATTCTACGGGTATGTTGAGAAATGAACTTTGATGTGCCATAGAACACAATATATACATTTTAAAGTGACAACTGTAGTTCTAATTTATTGCTTCTATCATATCTGCATTACCTATTATCTCGGGCCCTTCGATGTAGTTTTAAAAATATTTTCAAATTTCATGAAGGTGAATGAATTTGCACCTGTAGAGTAATGTTTTGAACTTCCGATTGCATGAGTAGATAATACTATGTATTCAAATATAGTAAGCCATAACGTAGGTAGTGATTATCTAGTTTTAATAACATACTAATATTGTAGTAATGCATGAAACCACATTAAGGTTTTTCTCACGATTATGATCAGTCTCTCATCGGGTGACAGCTCGTGGCACGGAGTACCCAGACAACAGCGTGACGTCACACCTGTTCTCACCTGGAAGACGCCCAGACACCGCCTTCCAGAGATACAGGAACAGCAGGATCACGGGAGAATTTCATTCCGAGATCACCGGCAGATCTTTGAGCGAGTGCTTGGATGAATGTTTAAGACAGACAAGCTTTCAATGCAGGTAAAAAAACTATTATCATCAAGATTTCGGCGTTGTTCCTGGTTGCATCTGAGGCTTTCTTCGGAGTTCGAAGACCAACTAGTCCGTATCCTCCTTTTGATTTAGATTATACCTACTTATACTACCACTAAACTCTCATCCCCGAGAAGATAGCCGTCTCGTTCGTCTATCAGTCTACCGGTATGCAGATAAGGTTAACTTGGACCCAGAAGGTCTTGGTGAGGCCCCATATTCTATTACGGGAAGTAAGTATGGAAATCCGACTAACAACATAACTAAGGACCGTATTCCAGATCTCAATTGTATTCCGGAGGATATTTCTAATGTCATTTGAGATTCGATTCCCAACTGAGAGTTGTGTAGGAATACGGGCCTATGAGTACACATTCCCCAAGGTTTGGAGACAGCTTGTCTCATTATATATCCAACCATGCAAGGTGACTTTGTGTAGAGTCTAAAATGACCGCAATAAATAGCCTTTGTTATGATGTATGATTTCAACATGCACGTTATCTTTTTTTAAAGCTAACATTCAGCATTTATACTGCCATAATTTATAGCACAGCAAAGTCCATTTTACAACCATGGTTTTAACTATTTTAAATAAATACAACAAGTAATGGCCTAGTATAAAAATTTGACCTTGTTGTTTTTCAAAAACATCAACAAAATACTATATCACAGATTATTCTATTTTATGGACTGTTATCCTTAATTCGATGCATGATAAATCGCGCTTATCAAATCTGACCCATATTGTAGTTGAAAAACAAGAGATTGATGTGTCTTCGATAAACATTTCAGTTTGTGTTCTATAAATGTAAAGATAGGCTTTAATGAGTTCACTGTACGATAGCCGGAGAATTGACTATTCAAAAGAGTTTTGATTGACATTTATCTTAAATTGCATTCTGATAACATTAGGTTGATTTAGAAACAAAGAAAATTAAAGAAAGGGAACATGTTTGTTTTGTTCTCATATTCGTACAAAGATGGATAGGTAGGTCATATTACTAGACTCTAGATTAGCGTTTGCAGATCCGATAGTTCAAAGTCTTCAATGGAGTCTCATTGAAGACTTTTATAATCACTGAATATAAGTCAATAAAAATACATATATGTTAGACTATACAGGGTGGAAGATTTTGCTCATGCCTTCCATCCTGTATACAAACTCTACACCTAGACGCAGCAAGTGTCATTTCAATTCGGCGGTCTAAGTAATGGCTAGTTTTTCAGTATAAGTTGTTATATACATAAATATACACATCCCATAAGATGTACAAATTGACAGTAGGTATAAGGAACAATACAGACATTAGCCAACTCACACCAAACTCGTTTTTCACGTTGTTTTTTTGCTTTGCGATTTTATTAGCAAACCTAGACACGGTTTGTATAGAGATAGACATACAGTATAACGATTTAAGAAGTTATACCTACTTAGGTCTTTGCGAAATCTTCAAGTGTATCGAACAAAACTTTTGGCATTCAACTCCGAATTTTATGATGTGTAATATGTAAAAAAGTAAATATTTAATTTCTACTCGGTTTTTTTCTGCGTTTTTAGTTCTAACATGTTGTATATAAAAACACAACAAAACTCGATAGCGTGCATGGTAACTATTCTGCACTCATGTTTGTAATATATTTCATTGTTCAGGTCGGCGGTGTACAGCGACCGCGCCAGGACATGTCGGCTGAGCAGATACAATCAGAAGGATGGCATGCGACTACTTTATGATCCCGATTTCGATTATTATGAAAATTTGATGCGTGAGTATAATTTTTATATGTTTACTTGAACTTTAAGGCATTATATACCTAATATGTGCCGTGTATTTGAGGCAAGATTTAGGCTGCACCATAGATGTGCTATGCAGCTATATTACGAGGATGTAAAAGCTATGTGACCGTTTTCTCTGTGCTATGCTATGTAGCGTAGCGAGTAAGATGCGCAATAAAACTTTCTGCAAATATTCAAAATTCGAATCTATTCTGCAACCATAGCACTCATCTATCTATACAAAAAAAAACATAGCTTAGCTGAGTCCGTTTCCACCAGTGCTATATGGACCAATGAATATGATTGGTGGAGATCAAACGCATCCATAGTAACTTAGCATAGCACATCTCTGCTGGAAAGGCAGCATTAGTTCTAAGTCTAAGGTTCGCTTATTGGTATTGATTAGTATGTCTTATTTTCCGGGAATAACTCCTAGCCCTGAGGGAAAACCAACAAAGCCTCGTCAGCCGTTTAACAGGTGGAGGTGAGGTTATCCTGGGTCTCCAGAATATTGGAAGAGCCCTGTGGACCCACATATCAGATATGTGGGTCCACAGATTCTGTCTTTGCAATGAATGGTGAACAAATAATAGAGCTTGGATTATATCCTGAACAAACGTTGTAATTATTTTTAACGATATAAACTTTTGTTAGTCATATTGCCTTAGTAATTGCTGTTTTTCATTTCATTACTGGTATCACATTCTATGGAAACGTGACTAAATGTCGCTAAAAGTCAGCGTAACAAAGAGTTTTATTATATCACATGAGAATGTTTTGATGTCATATGACGCATTGCACTTTGAAGGAAGGGGAGGAAGACTCCAATAAAAGTATCAAGGAGAATTGAAATTAATATAAACGAGCGCAACGTAGTACCTACCTATGTTTATGTTCGGTAGGTACTAGGGATGCCAGCTGCGCTGCAGGTCCTATAAGTTATCTACTGAATAGCTTGCGATTGTAGACAAGGAACTTTTGTTCTCAGAGGAGAAACATCCCTTTACGTTTTTCAACATACGCCATTTGTAATTCACCATGAAGCCTAGATGAGGTATGACTGCGAGGTTGGATAATTTGTAGAACAATAATTTATCATCGCTGCTTTTTCGGTCAGGAAAACTCAGTAGGTAACAGAATTATTTTTTTGTTGAGCTAGTTATTCGTTCGTTAATAGAGTTTATTCTTGGTTAGGTTATGGAGTTTATACTGAGATACCACTACAGAGTTAGAGAATCTAAGAAAATTGAACTTACAAACAAACAATTTGTATATTTTATTATAATTAAAGAATGAAGTGAGGTTTATGATTTCAAGATACAATTCAAGATACCTAGAAGCTTGATAAAAACTATAGTAATGGATGCAGCTGTTGCATTGCCTGCATGCCTTACAATGGTTGTTCGATTATTTTAGTCAGAGTGAAAAACATTACTCCATTTGTAGGTAGGTATACATGCATAAAATCCCCATGAGTTGAATTTATTACTCACTAAATAATTTATTAATATGATAACAAAGAAATCAAAGCGGCGCTTCGAATGTTTCTTGTTTTATATCCTTCGGAATTAACCTAAACGCTAAACGTTACCTACGCTAGTATTATGCTATTTGTGCCTACGCTACGTATTTATAGAAAAAATCAACCAGTTAATGAATTAAAAATAACAAAAAAGAAAGTACATAGTTACAAAAGAAACAGTAGGTAGTCACCCCTTTTGAAATAATATTATTCTATTGTAGTCAATTACCTACAATAGAACGAATATTATTGGCTGTATACTAGTCAGCCTTAAGTGCTCCGCAATTGCTTCAATACTAGGGCACGTTTAATATCATACGACATTGACCCTTCTGGGTCTATAAATAGATCTATTGGATTCATAACTGTTATTGGATTAAATTGGTATTCGTACTCCTAGGATTTAGATGAGGCAAGGATTAGGTAACGGATAGATCTTTTTTTATCACACTTATTGTGTTCTGTTACTACAAAGAAATGGTCAGATGGTTAAATATCAATTAATTAATCGATTTATTTGGGACCACCATTTTAAGGCCAATATTATCAGAAATGGTAGTCCGTATCTTCTGGACTGCACCTTACCTTTTTACCATCTAGCGGAGAGCAGTCAATTGACGTGTGTATAAAAAAAAACCTCCCGGATGGATCAGTATGTTTCCAAATTTGTATAATGTGTATAATGGTAATTGAAAATAATGTTATGGGCATTCAGATCAGCTAGTGAGCGGTGAGACAGAAGCAGGGACTCCTGGAACTGGTTCACAGGGCAATTGGGGGCGTCCAGCAACGTCTACAGGTTCGCTGCATGGTAGACAGGATCAGAAATATTCTTGACGATTGATGAATGTTTGAACAAATCGATAATATAATATCCATACGTATAAAACTGTAGCTACTATCTCTGTATGTCAAGTTATAAATACGTGTCAGAATTAGTCAGTAATACAGAATGCATAATATTACACTTATCTATTCATGTGACGGTAGTGTAATTAATGACTGATAATTAAGAGTTTGCTGGTTTGACCTCCAGCCAACAAGTACAGTGTGTAGTTAGCGGAATTTTCTTCACACTATTTTTTCCACGTGTGACTAAAATTAGATATCCTAGTGGAGCAGATTACACGGATTACACCTAGATGAAGTTAAACTAATCAAACTGCGTTAGCACATTTTACTGTCTTCCATTTTGAATTTCATTGATGCGTAAACAATGCGTTTAACTAAACTAGTTGTATCTTTAATGGACCTAAACTATCATTATAAAAAAACATTCAACAATCGTTCGAGATTATTATAGTAGCAGCTGTATTAAAAATTTGAAATACAAATATTGGTTTCGTTCAGATTTCTGTAGATGTGATGTTTGGGTACTTAGTTAAATACTTAATTATTGATTGGTGATGTTGTAACCTGTAATATTATTTAAGGTGATGTTTGATTGTTGAGAGTCGGTAAGATAATTTGTGTAGAGTAACTTTAAGTATAGCTTTGTAGTTTTTAAGTGAGGTAGTAATACACAGGGTGACAACGAATTCATGGAATTAAACTAGTTAAACTTCGTGATATAACTAACTACAAAATATTGTTGAAGATGAAAATTAAAAGAATTGTTTAAATTAATAAAAATTGCAAATAAAAATGGGAGGAGACATCAGAAGATGTCTCTCAAGTGAAAATGATGCTTGTTTTGAAGGAATTACATGAATTCAATGTAACCCTGTAGGTATAGGTAGTAATTAAGTAGCTGTAGATTTATCTGTAAATAGTTATATTGAAGCGTTTAATTAATAAGTCGCATGCCAGATTTAACCGTATCGTAGTTAGTTCAACGTAGTTACTCTTTGGTAGATTAGTTCGTGTGATTGCATGCTTTATACCTACATACCTAAACCTATCTGAAAGATCCTTTTTAAACCTTGTCTCTTACACAGGTGGTAGTAACAACGGCGACCGGGACAGATACCCGCCAGGCGTAGACCGCTACCCGGATGACGACCGGTACACTGATGACGACCGGTACGACCGAGACCGTGACCGTGACCGGGATCGTCGACCGGACCGGTATCCAGATGACAGATATCCGGGTGGAAACGATGACCGTTATGACGATAGATATCCTCCTGGTGTGGGATTAGACCGTTACCCGTCCGACAGATACCCACCCGGTGTGGGCCCAGACCGTTATCCTTCTGATAGATACCCACCTGGTATTGATCGATACCCTCCAGGTGTCGATCGGTATCCTCCCGGCATAGACCGCTATCCCCCGGGAGCTGATCGCTACCCACCTGGAGTTGATCGATATCCAGCAGGATCTGATAGATACCCAACAGGTCTTGATAGGTACCCACCTGGTGTAGATAGATACCCACCCGGAGTAGATAGATATCCACCAGCTGGTGGAAGGTATCCTACTCTTGACAGTGGCCGATACCCAACCTATGACTATCCTTCTAATGACATCGGAAGATATCCCGCAGACAGATATCCTATTAGTAGATACCCTATCGATGTATATCCGGAAAGGTACCCAGCAGACAGGTACCCGGCTGAGAGGGAAAGATATCCGGTTAATCCAGTACGAGGCGGTGGGCGATACCCGTCCAGACCGGGGTGGTACTCCAGCCGCTATCCTGACAGATACGATCAGGACCGATTCCAAGGCTCTAGTGACTGGGGACGGTATCCGTACAGTAGGTACCCGGTTGGTGTTAACAGAGATCCGGTACCGTTGGGCGGAGACCGTTACCCAGACTTATATGACAAATATCCGCCGACCGGATCGTCATATCCTGGTGAGCACTTAATTTAGTACGTACTTATTAGATGTAACTTTATTTGTTTGTGATAAAATCTATGGATTATTTTATAGCAGGTTATAGCCGTGGAGGTTATTATGGAGGGGATTACGCTGGAGCCGATCGTTTTCCAGACAGGGGCATCCGGCCTGGTGCAGACAGGTAACTAAGAATAAGAAGCTTTTCCTTAATATTTTGTGCCATCCGAAAACTTTTTTTGACTTTATACATCTTTAATTCATGTACTCATTATTCGGATAGGTTTCCAGTGGAACCGAGACCGAGTTTTGGATTAAGACCTAGACCTATAGAGCGACCAAATGGATACCGAGGCACTTATCCACCACCAGGACCAGTTGATAGACCAATCGGTATGTAAATATTGTTAAGGGTTTTGCGGGTGAACAACTGTTATCATCTGTCATCATCTTCATGTTTTGTTTTATAGGTGGTCCTGTATACGGTGGCGCTATTGGCGGTTATGAACCTGATGGACCAATTGGACCAGTTGGATCACCAGTAGGGCGCCCACCTCTGAATGGTCTCAATAGCCCTATCGGTGGTCCCATTGGAGGACCTATAGGCGGACCTATCGGGGTACCTCCAGTTGGTCACAGACCTTGGCAAGGATCGCGTTGTGAGGATGACAGCTTCAGACAAGTCGGAAGACAGCGAATGCAAAGACGATTTGTACGCCGATTCACAACAGCTCAGTCCTTGGCTCATTGCCAGCGAGAATGCATTGAGGCTAGAGACTTCATTTGTCGGTCGTTCAACTTTAGGTAACTGAATCAGCTATGACAACATGATGTAGTCTCGTGTTCAATGTACTAAATTACTACTGACACACATTTCGTCATCAGGGATGGAGGAGGTTACGCTAGCGAGCCGCGGGACAATTGTGAGCTAAGCGATCGTGACACTCGAGAGTTGGATGCTGCTAATCCTGCGCATTTCGACAACACTGCTAACGAATACGATTTCTATGAAAGGTCTCTCGGCAGAATGGCTGACGATTGCTTGGATGGTATGATATAAAGATATTACCGGGTACACAAACATAAGTCTAATTAAAATAGATTCCATTTACATAACTGGTTTTGTTATCGTTTCGTAGTTTCTCAAGTGTGTAACGAAGACGGAATGGAGTTCACACTTCGTCTTCCAGAAGGATTCTATGGTCGAATGTATACGTATGGCTTTTATGATCGTTGCTTCTTCCGCGGCAATGGTGGAGTGGTTAACGCGTTGCGCATCACAGGAGCTCATGGATATCCAGAGTGTGGCACTCAGCGGGTTTGTATATTAAATATTTTGTAATAATAGAATACGCAAGGTTTAACACCGGAGGTTCCCAGTTCAGGCACTTCTGAAATTTCTAGGTTCATTTACGTAATACATACATGGAAAAATACTTTTACTTAAAAGTGAAGGAAACGATCTTGAACACCTCCATGTTCTCAAACGTCCAGTTATAAATCCAATAATAACAGATTGGAACCTATAAAATAGCCACAGAATTTGTTCATAGAACTTACTCGTAGTTAAAATGATTGTAGTGGGGCCGTTTAAAAATAGAGACGTTGATGTCTACTTTTGACGCTGGCTATTATATCTTATGTTCATAAATATATGGATTATATAAATATGAAAATTCAGCCAAAATCGCAGTTAAACTGGAAAAAGCGGACCCCAGACTCGAATGTGAAAGCTTCGCATGCTACTGGAATTAACGCTAGGATGATGAAGAAAATTATGTGGCATTAATTTACTTTCGATACTAAAAATTCTGTGCTAAAAGGAGAGTAGCGAGCCAGTGTTTTTTGTTTGTAAAATATGGATAAAGAGGCTATAGGTCATATGGTTCGATTGATAAACGATTGGAAAAATCCTATTATGAATAACTAATATCACAATATACTTAATTATATTTATCGAATAAATATCTATTTCGTAGCTTCGTCTATAGATGATATAAAACGTTTTGAATCTGACATCATGTTCTAATGTTTTGTTGGTCTTCATTGTTATTCTCCTTATTGTTTTTATGCATCTTCTTAAGTGGCAGACAAGCCCACGTGAGGAGAAGTGGTTACCGCGTCTTTTGTTGTTATACATACCTATGTGTAAAAATAATACTGTAATAAGGTAATTATTGTATTTTCAGTATGGAGACACAATGACAAATATTGTAGTTGTACAATTTAGTGACAACGTACAAACATCTAGAGACAAGCGCTTCAATCTAACGTGTTTGTTCAGAGGACCAGCAGAAGCTGTAGTCACCTCCAATTACATCGGAGCCGGGTGAGAACTCTTGTATCAATTTTGACTAATGTGTCTATTTGATAGTATGTTATAGGGATTGCAGTTCTGATGGCAACGAATTAAAGTCATTGAACATCTTGTAACTATACCATATACCTCAGTACCAACACGAGGCCAAAAAATGGTTCGTGGATAAGGTATGATTCCGTAGCGGACCGCATACGACAACGCATGCTGCAAATACAGCGTACCCATTACTGGTTAAACTTTGGTACGGATAAAGGGGACCTTTGAGAAGCAGCAATGAATTACGCGTATGTGCTGCGTGCGTCTGCAGTTGTCGTATGCGGTCACCTTCGGAATCATACCTTTATTACGTTATTTTTAAAAATGGATAAAAATAAACTGTTTCATAAATTACTGTCAGGTTATTTTATCAAATAGACACAAAAAATAAAATAACAATGTAACAATTTTGGCGTGTTTTCTATGAGTTCGCTTAAGTTTATAATGAGATTGTTTATTATAGAATTACCTAAACATCTAACTTCTATAAGTACTTCCTTGAGACAATCATTTATTTTAATAGTGGTGTATTTTGGGTAAAATATGTGTGTTAATATGTTATGAACCGCTTTTCTGAATTCATTTGTTTGGGTTTGCTCTTTTTATTAAGTTTTAAAGCTACTGGATTTTTGAAATTAACATTTTGGTTGTTTTAGTGAGGTAGTTGTATTAAGGTTTTGAGTGCTGTTATTTTAACTAACAGCTACTAACCGCCGACTTTGAATGAATGTTTATTTATTTCGAATGTTGATTTCATTATTTTCTTAATCCTTTAAATGTTTATATGAATTGTGGGTGCTAGCACCTCTGCCTACCCCTTCGGGGATATAGGCGTGAGTTTATGTTATGTTATGTTATGAATTTTGGTGAAGTTTAACGGTTTCTTTAAATTCATTCAAAGTCAGTAACCGTAATTAAGAATGATTGGCTTTGAATCTAACCGTAGTCTTGGATATAATTTGGTTGACAGATCGGGTAGTCCAATTCCAATCGAATATCTCCCTGAGGAGAGCTCTTTGAACTCCAAAGTTCGACTGATGATTCTATACCAAGGACGACCAACTACTACCATCGCTGTAGGTGACCCACTGACGTTTAGATTGGAAGCTCAAGACGGATATAATTATGCTACAGATATCTTCGCTACAAATGTAATCGCAAGAGATCCTTATTCTGGACGTTCTGTACAATTGATCGATCGTACGGGGTACGTAAACGAATTTCTATATTTATTTAAGTTTCGTTTGGAGTAGGTACAATAATCCACGTGGATCTCAGTTATCACCTTATCACACGAACAAAAGTGGATGCTTCTTTAACATATACTTACTACTGCATTGCAGCATTGTTCTCAGAAAGTAGTTCAGAGGATTACTGGTGAAATGGTATCAAATGGACAGAGATAGAGTTATTACATTTCTAATGTCTGCGTGAAATTCATTCTACGATTCAGCTCTAGCATTAACTGTAATTTTTGTTTGATCTTTGACACATTATCAAATAACTTCTGTATTTCAGATGTCCTGTCGATCCCGACGTATTCCCTGAATTAGACAAAGGTCGCAGTGGAGATTCCTTAGAAGCTCGTTTCAATGCCTTCAAGATACCAGAGTCTAACTTTTTGGTGTTCGAAGCGACAGTGCGTACGTGCCGTGACGGCTGTCAACCGGTTAGTACATTATAGAAAATAGATATGAAACTTGTTTGTCCGTCTTATCTAAACGAACATGCCAGTAGATGCCCCACGGTTGCAATTACGTCAATGCTTTTAAAAATATACAAGCTACGTCCAGTTAAGCAGCGTTATCAATAGTTCTTATCGTAAGTTCTTAGGTCTGCAACAATTAACAGTGTTGCTGTTTGTGCAATATTAATAGTACCTATGCCTATCATCTGTTTATATATATTAGGTAGGTACTTGTATTATATAACCGATATCTAGTTAGACCACGAGCTTATCACATGTTAGCTTCTACTTGTCTGCACTTCCTGACTGTTAATGAGCATAAGTCATTACTTATCTGTTCGCTAGCAATAGGTGATATGGAAATACATACTTTTGGTATTGTTGCGTAGGAACTATTACTTAACTTATAATTCTGATTATAGTTGCGAAGGTCGTATAATTCGGCGAAGTCAAATCATTGAAATATTTACAGGTCATTGTCCTCTCATCAATGATAGTAACCGCGATTATGTCTAATTAAACTGTGTTATTATATTTTACTCAATGAATTACATTACCTAAGTGAAACGTCAGAATTAAGTTTAGTTGAACATTTCACAGAAATATACCTAACCCAAAAGTGAAATACTTAGGTAACCCTTTGAATATACGTACATACCTATTCTAAAAAATGGGCTGTAGTTGTAATTCAAGTAGGTACCTAAGTAGGTATGCTTTACTGGTGTATCGAAATATCCAACGCAAGCCTGCTGTATTTTATATTTTTCTGATAACAGTGATGGATGACGGTCAAAATAGCATAATACTCGTAAATAGTACCTAGTAGGAGAGAGCCTAGATTTTACTACCCTTTTGAGAAATGCAGACATGAGCTCATAGCTTCAATTTCCAACGCTACATTAAGCAGATTGAAGTAATCTTTTACAGATTTTTCTTAGCAGATCCGAAAACCCATGTGCCTGTCTTTAATGAATCAGAAATATGCCATCAGAATAATATCAACAATTTAATTTGCTTACTTACTTTTATTTTTTCAGGCGTATTGCCCAAGTCACACTGGTAGGTCCGAGCCATCATTCGGCAGAAGGCGAAGAGATGTGAATTCTACACTACTGGGTGCTGAAGTAAATGATACGGCTGAAGCTAAATCCGAGGACAATGTTGAGACAAGTTCGGATAAGAGCAAAACTGATGACAAAAATCAAGGCAACGTGTTCAAAGTGTCGTATGAAGAAGCGACCGTTGACAAATATCTGAAGGATGATGTTGAAACTCCTAGTCATGTTAGGAAGATGATTGAGGTAAATATTTTATATAAAGTACAGTTTTATTCCCGAGTGATATTTGTTTCTAAACTCCAGAATCGTTTTGTAAGTTTGTACAATGTAGGGTGTTGGAACGTGGTAATGACAATGCCTAGCTATAGACATTTGAATCATTGTATGACATCGATAGTATTATTGAGAATCCTGAAACCTAAAAAATATAGTGCAGTTAGTTTACTGCAGTCTTATAAGTAACAACTTCCGAGGAGGTTATCAAACTGAATGCCCATTACCACACACCATTACAGATTTATAAGTATCTAGCCTTTATATTATAAGCGTTACTCAGGCCTATCATCAGACGAGGTGATATCAATTTGACTTACCAGTCATAAAACCCTATACTAGCCTTAAAAGTAAGCTTACCCTACAGTGAAATAGAACGGGATTATTACTAGGTAAGTATATTATTTGAAAATAAACAAATTGTCTCATACCAGACGATTGCGATATGAGTAGGTACTATGACTATAGTCATACCCTTGTCAAAGCGCTATCACACTACACACACACAAGACTACACATTATCGAAAGTAACCAGTTACGAACCGACTATGGTCATCCTTTAATTTAGAACAAGTAGGTACACAAATAATTATTAACATTATGAGTGACATTTTATCTAAGAAACATATTTATTAGCTTGATTGGAAAAGTAATTAGGTATCCGTATGCAACGGTCTGATAATAATACAGGGAGTTACAGATGTAAGGTGTCCATTACACGGTAGGTTTTGCTGTCAATTTAACGACAATCACGGCTATTAGACGATAGGTTATTCGTCAGCAAAATCTATCGTATAATGGGCACCTAACAAGATGTATATTATATAGGTGGCATAATACGTGTAGGTACCTACATAGGTATAGGTATCTAAGCATTATTCATCATCATTCTCCCAGCCATTGCCTAATTCAACTGGGGTCAATTTTCAGGCTAAATTTCAGACATAGGCCAGGTATTTACTGATAATGCTTTATCATTAAATTTTTAACTCCATGTTACGCTGCGTTAATTAAAAATAAGATAACGAAGAAACTTCTCGTATACAATGAACATACGATAATTAAATAATAATCGGATTAACGAGCTAGTCTACTTGTACTTATATCTTATATATAAAATTCTCGTGTCACAATGTTCGTTCCCGTACTCCTCCGAAACGGCTTGGCCGATTCTCATGAAATTTTGTGACCATATTGAGTAGGTCTGAGAATCGGCCAAAATCTATTTTTCATACCCCTAAGTGATAAGGGTGCAGCGGGAACGGGATTTGAATACCACGCGGGCCGAAAATATGGCGGTACGAAGTTCGCCGGGGCAGCTAGTAATTGATATACCAATTAATAAGCCCTCTAACTTTTTATAGGGCTCTTTAGGTGGCCACAGAAGGGATTGTCTATTCGGAATCTTTGAAACAGCTTCAGGTTTTAGCGAGGACTCATTATACTTAATTTTCATTTGTATACTTAGCTGTCTCATCGCCACCGTGTCGGGCGGTCTCCTCCGCAAAAAATCTTCACTTCTCTTGGTAACTAGTCATGAACTTAAAAATAAATGGTTAAATTTGTCGGTGAGTGCAAAGCTTGATAAATGGTAGAGCTAAGAATTTTGATGATTTAAGTATATGCTTAAAAGAAAATTTTGAAGAATTTACGGCAAATGTCGACACTTCGGATGTCGGGTACGCCTTGCTAATCGCGTTGTCGTTTGCCACAACCGGCTAGTATATTATGAAGTTTTAGTTACTTTTTATATAGGGCGCATATGTCACTTTGTCCGTTGGCAAGTTAAAAGGGAAGTCTCAGGAATGAGGGTCACCATTGCAGATACAAATAAAATGCTACAATGGTAGAGCTCAGTTAGATGGCTTTATTAGATGCCTTTTTACACCTTGTTTAAAGGACTCGGGATTGCAGAATCCGGCCTATTATAGAAATACTAATGTGTATATTATTCTTAACCAGGTATTTGACAACCGTAACGAGCTTCTAGAAGAGAACAGGGAAAGTGATTCTTCTCCAGTCGTAGCAGCCGCGGGGATCTGCGTGCCTCCCTACCACTACAGGGCTCTACTAGTGGCTCTGTGTGTGCTGTTGTCTCTGCTACTGGCTATGCTGACTGCAGCATTGTATATCTATAGGTATGATTTACATAACTCCAGTACCTATATTACCATGACGTGTTATAACTTTTATTTAAGAAGCGTCAGAGCGAGAAAGAGAGATTATATTTGGTATACAAATTAACAAATATAATATATAAGTAATGTCTGATGTAGGTGGCATTAATAATGTATACCTATTTATGGTGTAAGTGCCATAAGTATCATAACTTTTATATTTTTCTGCAGAAAATAATTAGTTACATATATTGGTCTCATAACTATTAATTAGTTAGATACTTAATATGTACCTACAACCGTGTTGTATGTATAGCCAATATTATTGTAGTGTAAAATTACCTTTTCCTTATGCAGGCGATACTGGCGGGTACTGCGCAAAAACATACAGGCGTCGTCCCCAGCTCCCGCACTGAGGCCAGTGACCCCGGGACCTAGGCCTACGCGGCCCTCGCTCTTCTCAGCATCACACCTACATAAACCCTTCTCATTGAGGTAGGTACAGATTAAGGTTTACTGTAACTTTTATGAAGCACCATCGTCATCCTGAGATATAGCGTTTGGGTGGTTTGGGTCTTGAATTCATTATGCATTTTTGCAAATACCCACTCACGTATTTGCAAAAGAAAATGTACACCCAACCAATGCAAATACAAACATATTCATGGGGGATTCGATCCCCGCTCATTGCAAATATCTATTTGTATGCATGAATATATGAACATTTACATTGATCTGGGTGTTTCTATGTCGATATGTATTTACGAAAAACAAAAAGTATCTAAGTATGTTTATCCGCATTCTAGAACCCATAACACAAGCTAGTTAAGCTATGCTTACTTTGGGTCTAGATAGCGTTGTATAGAATGTCCTGCAATATTTATTTATTTATTATTTATTCATGCATCAATTATTTACGCTGAGCGGGAATCTGACTTCCAACTTCAAAAATTGAACGCTCTACAAATAGGTATTGCTACGCCACATCTCTACATTTTTTTTTATGAGTCGCCCACATATCGCGTCTACCGTCAAAACACTGAGTCATTGCAAAGGCCATTGAAGTATTTGTATAGACGTTGCAGTTATGTATTCAGATGTTGTAAAAAATAAACAAAGAGTTTAATGTACCTACATAATATTTACGTTGCCTCATTCATTAGCATTACATACCTGTCGTATTCGTACTTTCGGCTGTAATACAATATTTCATTCTATTTTTCTTTTTCTTTTTTTTTTAACACACTATAATACCTACTACGCAGCACTATCTAGACTAGGGATGAAAATCACAAGTATAATACATGTATTTTTCAATCGGACTTTGTATTTTTCAATAAAATACAGAAACTTTCAATGAGACCTTACGATGTATCTTTCGGAAGTATCCGTTTTTTACATGTATTTTACATTGTATGTTTCGCTGTTCTCCCAACAAATTGTATTTGCACGATTATTGCTCGCATCTCTGGGATGGCTCCGCAAAGTACTTACTAGATGCTCTCGACAGGTTGCAGCGACGTGCGGTCCGCATTATTGGGAATCCTGAGATCACTTACACCCTTGAGCCTTTGCAGTTGCGTAGAGATGTGGCATCTTTGGCGGTATTTTACCGTCTCTACCATGGTGAATGTTCTGATGAGCTCTTCCAAGTAATCCCACCCTCTCCTTTCCTATATAGGACAACACGTGCAGGACTCAGATGCCACCCGCATACGGTGCAAAATATTCCATCAAGAACCAAGCGATTCGGCGACTCCTTCTTCTGCCGCACTATTAAGACTTGGAATTCCTTACCAGCTCACGTGTTTCCCTCCTCCTATAGTCCCGGGTCCTTTAAGCGGGGCGTGAAAAAGCATCTGATGAGGCCGTCAAGCTGAGTGCCACCATTGTAACATGGTACATGTCTGTAATGGTGACCCTCTTTTCAGAGACTTTGCCTTTAGCTTACCATCAGGCGAGGCAAAGTCAAATTGACGTGTCCTAAATAAAAAAAAAAAAAAAAAAAAAAAAATTCATTATTTTATTATTATAACTAGCTGTTGCCCGCGGCTCCGCCCGCGTGGAATTCGAATTCCGTTCCAACTTTTATTTCGTGCTAAAGTTCGGACACCACCCCTGTCGGCCATCAGGAGTGATTATGTCGGACTCGGACCCACTAAAACGCATGCCGTCGCCTATCTTCAGTGGCTACGGTGTAAGATTCATCATCATCATCATTTCAGCCATAGGAAGTCCACTGCTGGACATAGGCCTCCCCTATAGATCTCCAATAGGACCGGTTGGAAGCGTCTCGCATCCAGCGCGTTTCCGCGGCCTTTATGAGGTCGTCTGTCCACCTTGTGGGTGGATGTCCTACGCTGCGCTTGCCGATACGTGGCCTCCACTCGAGGACTTTTCGACCCCATCGGTCATCAGTCCTCCGTGCTATGTGCCCTGCCCACTGCCATTTCAACTTGCTAATCCGCTGGGCTATGTCGGTAACCTTGGTTCTTCTACGGATCTCCTCATTTCTGATTCGATCTCGCAGAGAGACTCCGAGCATAGCCCTCTCCATAGCTCGTTGGGCTACTTTGAGCTTACTCATAAGGCCCATAGTGAGGGACCACGTTTCAGTGCCATAAGTCATCACTGGTAACACACACTGGTCGAAAACCTTCGACTTGAGACACTGAGGTATGTCGGACGAGAAGACATTGCGTAATTTTCCGAACGCTGCCCAGCCGAGTTGGATTCGGCGATTGACCTCTTTCTTGAAGTTGGACCTACCTAACTGGACTACTTGTCCTAGGTAGACGTACGAGTCAACAACTTCAAGAACCGAGCTCTCAACAGATATCGGGGTAGGTACAACATGGGCATTGCACATCACCTTTGTCTTGTCCATGTTCATTTTAAGACCCACCTGTTGAGAAACTCGGTTGAGGCCTTCGAGCATCGTGTTGAGATCTTCCATCGATTCTGCCATGACTACAATATCGTCGGCAAACCGGAGGTGAGTGATGTATTCGCCATTAATATTGATGCCGAATCCTTTCCATTCCAGGAGCTTGAAGGCATTCTCCAAAGTGGCCGTAAACAGTTTCGGAGATATCACGTCTCCCTGTCTTACGCCTCTTTTCAAAGGGATCGCCCTCGAACTCTGTTCCTGTACTCGAACCGACATGGTGGCGTTATTATACAAACACTTCAACACTTCGATGTACCGATAGTCAATACGGCACCGCTGGAGAGACTCAAGCACAGCCCATGTCTCGACCGAATCAAAGGCTTTCTCATAGTCCACAAACGCTAAGCAAAGTGGTAAATTATACTCTTCGGTCTTCTGTATAACTTGCCGCAGCGTATGGATGTGGTCTATGGTACTGTAGCCTCTACGGAAACCGGCTTGTTCGGGAGGCTGGAAGTCATCAAGCCTGCGCTCGAGACGGTTCGTAATGACCCTTGAAAACAGCTTGTAAACATGGCTCAGAAGCGAGATGGGCCTGTAATTCTTCAGTAAGGTATTGTCACCTTTCTTAAAGAACAGCACCACCACGCCTCTGTTCCACGCTTCTGGCGTTATGCCCTCGAGGACGACGGTGTTAAAAAGCCTCTGAAGGACTTTAAGTACCGGTGTTCCACCCGCTTTCAGAAGCTCTGAAGTGATTCCGTCGTCACCCGGTGCCTTGTTGTTCTTAAGCTGATTCAGGGCCATTCTAATCTCGTACAGGCTGATGTCCGGGATATCCTCGGTGAAGTGTCGGGTCAACTTGGCTCTTGGGTCGGTCGCCATGTTGCCAGCAGGATTAGCGACCGAAGCGTATAGCTGTCCATAGAACCTTTCGATCTCCTCCAAACCTCAGCCTTGGTCGACGCTATACTGCCATCTTCTCTCTTCAGCTTAGTCAACTGGCTTTGCCCAACAGACAGATTTCTTGCGAACACTTTGGAGCCTTTGTTCCGCTCGATTGTCTCTTTAATATGTTCAGTATTAAAGAGACGTATGTCGTGTCGCAGAGATTTGGAAATCTGTCTGTTGAGCTGCCTATATGACTATGCATCATCGGAAGACTGCAGTCGAAGTGAGCGTCGTTTAGCCATGAGTTTTTGGGTGTGATCGGAGAGTTTCTGAGGTCTATTTGAACGGTTCAAAGAAAAGTTCTCGAGGTTTTGGATTTGGACACGAGTAGGTCGGAGTGTAGACTTCATCAGGCGGGACCTTTCGAGTTTAACGTTAATACCCAATGTGCCTCTTACGATTCTGTGATCACTACCGGTTTTCACCCTGTGGATCACGGAGACATCACTGAATATTCGTTTCTCGTTGGTCATGATGAAGTCTATCTCATTCCTCGTGGAATCATCAGGGCTCATCCAGGTCCATTTCCTGTGCGGCGGCTTCTGAAAGAAAGAGTTCATCATGAAGAGTCCCTCTTTCTCCAGAAAGGCAGCCAGCCTCTGTCCCCGCGGGTTCCGTTGTCCATATCCAAATTGCCCTACTCTCAACTCATCATCGCTTTTCTTACCCAACTTTGCGTTGAAATCTCCCATAACAACAGTGAAGTGGGTCTTAGACGTATGTATGGCCCTACTTACGTCCTCATACATAGTCTCCACTTCATCATCTGGGCGTTTCGAGGTCGGTGCGTACACCTGAATGACCTTCAGCGAATACCTCTTGGATATTCTGAGTATTAGGTATACAACCCTGCTCGACACACTTTCGATGGTAATGATGTTGTTAATGAGGGATCTGTGAACGAGAAAACCGACACCACCTTGCGACTGCTGGTCGCCTTCCCGGTGGTAGAGCAGGTTGCCGGATCCTAGGGTTATCGTGTCCTCGCCCTCTCTACGGACTTCAGACAACCCCACAATATCCCAGCGCAACTTACTCAACTCTTCTTCCAGCTCAGCAAGCCTCTCGTCAGTCCTCATCGTGCGTACGTTGTGCGTTACCAGGGCCAGTCGTCGTTTGGGGTGGTAGCCGGATCTCTGCCGGGGATTCTTAGCACCCCCTGCTCCGCCGTTACCCTGGCCGCTACCGGAGCCAGGTCTAGCGGAGCTGCCGGGGACTAGGGGCCTGGTCCCATTTGTGCCTGTCATAGGGGGAGTTTGCCCATAATCGCCACGCTGGGCAGGCGTGTTGGCAATCGCAGGACGTAGCTTCGCGGCGAGGATGCTGCTGCCCATCCTCGCCCTGTGCCATTTTAACTACGCCGATTTGATATGGTTATACCGCCATTGGTCGGTTCCGCTGTACCTCAGTCGGCTCCTACGACACCTGGTACTAGAGGGGGGTACTATTCTACTCTGCCGGTACCCCACGGCTAACGGGCTAACGGTGTAAGATTGCCTAGGGCATATTGCGCGCTCCCCGGCACACCCTAGGCCATCTACAATTTTAAGATGGCCCCCTCAGGAGTGGTAAGATCGGTGTCCGTATTGAATCCCGGAAACCTGTAAACCTCACGCCTACGCTCGGTGACCAGTCCTCCCATTGCCTGCTCTCCACTGTGCCCTCAGTAGTCAGAGAGGCTTGTGGGAAGCCTCTGAGCAGCCCTCTACAGAGCTGCTCCCGTTACGGCTGGTATTTGCCGTAGGCGGCAGCGCTTCCCGTGGGTGAGAGGTGCTACCGCCTCCGTTGCCCATGATGTATCGTATGGAGGTTCCGACCCCGCATTCGGATCCCGTTCCCGTTGTATCTTCTGTTCAGCTGACCCTCCCCGTCCTCGATCGCTGAGTACTCGTGACATAGATACTTCTAACGCCCGTTGCACCCTTTTAGCCCATGCCCGTAATAAAATTAAATAGTTTTCATATACATATTATAATGTATGGGAATGTACCGGATTTAATGCCATTTATAATTTCGTAATATCTTTTGAATTAAACGTCCGATTTCAATAATTCAAAAAGTTATCAATAGGTATCGAAACAATCTTTAATACCAAACAATTTATTTAGATAAGAATTAATACTAAGGTTCCGTGGTCTGACTTTGATCGTCATTTCAGCTTGAATTTATTTCGCTGCGTTTTTTTTTCATATTGCGCTAACTCTTAAAATATTCATTGTAATTATATAGTGTAAATGGCAATTTTGATCTACATTAAATATACAACGTATCTAACGTATTTAATTTGATAAGGAGTAACACTGTATTGTTAAAAATAGCTTCGAAAATGACATATATTTTTTTTGTAATTTGTAATAAATAAAAATGGTTACTGTGGGCTACCCTTATCTGGGGGCACGGCAGTGCCCCCGCCAAGTCGAGCAAAAAAGAGCGGCACGGCCGTAACACTATTTTCTCGAAGCACTTCAGGCCATTTTCGACCCCCTAGAACTTCGTTGTAGATAAACTTAGAAGCCTGAATCTTCGGTTACCAAGTGGGCTCTGTATTACCACTATCGCCACTATGTATTTCAAATTTCATTCAATTTGAACCAGTAGTTTAGGCATTATAACTAGTCAAAGTTTGCAAATTTTGTAAATTTTGTCACTCACTGACTGACCGATCATCAAAACTCTAAGGCACTTCTAGCAGACGTAGAAGCCTCAAATTTAGAAGACAAGTAGTGTTTAGTGTACAACTCAAGGGAAAATTAAAATATTCTTAAATTTCAGCAATTCCACCAACTGCATAAATAACTTTGTAATCTCATATAAATATATAGGATTACAAAGTTACATCTGCAGTCCATCCCTAACATACTAAGAACAGTCTAACGAAGTATTATAATAAATGCGAAAGCAACTATCTGAGCGTCTGTTATTAGTGTTATTTTATTAGTTATTAGTGTTATTACGCTTTCACGCCTAAACTCAATAAGTAACATTTAAATCAATGCCTAAACTACTGAGTAAACTTGATGACGAAAAGTGAAGAAGTGGGAGTAGGAGTGGGAGTGGGAGTGGGAGTGGGAGTGGGGGTGGGCGTTACAAATTACTGGGACTGGGACTGGAGCTGGGACTGGGACTGGGACCGGGACCGGGACCGGGGCCGGGACTATCCGATACAGAGAAACCAGAAAGGGAATCTACAAAAAGAACTGAAATCCCATCAAAAACAATACTTGTAAAAAAATGCCAGGCCCCGCCGCCCTCGGTTCTTCTACCGCAAAAAGTTGTGAGATCCATGTAATACCAAGTCGGTTAATTTATTCAGTCCCTACTTCAGGGATCTTCTGTCCTAAGTTATTACGTAATAAGCTTTTATGTTATAAATATAATAAATTGACTTGGCCATCGCATGAAAACACAATCTATCCCACATTAAATAAGATTGTTTAGTGCGATTGCCAAGACAGTTTATTATATTTAGAACATAAAAGCTCATTACGTAATAACTTAGGACAGAAGATCCCTGAAGTAGGGACTGAATAAATTAACCGACTTGGTATTACATGGATCTCACAACTTTTTGCGGTAGAAGAACCGAGGGCGGCGAGGCTTGGCATTTTTTTACAAGTATTGTTTTTGATGGGATTAGATAAACATATGCTATCGCAGACTTTTATATAGATCTTTTCAAGTTATACATTTCCACAGTACATTATTTTGTTATATATTCAATAGTTTTCGCAGCGCACACGATGTAAGGAATTTTTTAGGTTTTTTTTACACCTTGGGTTACATTATTGAAGTTTTAGTAAAGATCTCTAATTTAAAAAGAAAAAAAAAATATCCTGTGTTAGTAAGTAATAGTGCAGCTTTATAATGGTAAAAGAATTTTTGAAATCGGTTCAGTAGTTCTTGAGTTTACTCGTATACAAAAATACAAATAAGTAAAGATGTATGGAAATCTGCCGGATTTATTGACATTTATGCTCACTGCTCCGCTCCCTTTTGTAGTAGCGTGATGTTATATAGCCTATGTTACTTCCAGATATTGTAGCTTTCTATAAGTGAAAGAATTATTGAAATCGGTCCAGTAGTTTCGGAGCCTATTCGTTACAAACAAAAAAAAAATCAAAAAAAAAATCTTTCCTCTTTATAATATTAGTGTAGATAATAAATAACGTAAAATTATAATAAACACTGCCATTATCATTGTTCTTTTTTCATTCACAATGAAAAATACATTGATTAATACATGTAATAAACATGTAAATTTCTATTTTTCAAATAGCCCTAAATTTGTATTATTACAAAGTTACATGTATTTTACTGGAAAGTTTCAAAGTTGCAAAAAAAACAAATGAGTATCTTTCGCCATTTTCATCCCTAATCTAGACCCAATGTCTAATTACCTTGCAGTAGCGAAAGGTAAAAAATTTCAAAAGGAAAGCCGGTGGAAGTTTTTTTACTGCGATCTAGTTTGTCACGCACAATGCGATCCATTGGTCTCTACCGTCTCTGTAAAGACAAGCCGGCTGGAATCGTGTTAAAAACCCCTCGCCGCTGCTAGCTTGTATTAAGTAGATATCTATACCTACCTAATTTCTAGAATGCGGGTCACGTACAATTTTATACTTAAACACACCCAGACTATAATAAAAATAGACATATCCATGCATAATTACAAATATTTGCACTGAGTGGGAATCGAACTCGCTGCTTCCGACATAGCAATCTAACGCTCTACCTAAATTTCGTTATATTTTTGCAGTGGCTTAGGAAGGACTTTTGGTGATGTCGGCGAAGAAGCAGGTTCATCAGGACGTCTGGCGAATGCTTTCGACGATGGCAGTGAACCAATCTACACGGACCCCTCGCTGTTCGAGCGTTCACGGTCTCTGCGCTCCCTGCACTCTTTGGATATGAAACCAGAGAGACGTGACCATCGTGCATAACTTCCGGGCAAATCAACGCTTTGTGCTCTGTGGAATACAGCTGGGTTTCTAATTTGAGAATAAATATTTGGGATAAATATTAACGATAATATAGCCGCCATATTTCAAGAGAATATAGCAAAATATCAATAACATAGACCGTACAGTCGACGACAAAAGTTGGTTAACACTTACAAATGTTTTTAACATTGAAATATCTACATTTACCTAACCGAGATCACTAGTACCTACTCCCCTTAACCCCTCCAGCTAAGCTAAATTGTTCGGGCCTGAATAAATGGCCAGGGTTTGAATTCAGGATCTCTGGCTTGTAAGGCCAACTCCTTAGCCACTAAACTACCGATGCAACAATATAAGGAAGGTTGTATCAATCAATCCCTGTAATTTTATTATCCCAAGAGGAGAAAGCAAATATATTTCATATTTTGTTTACCATTTTAAGAATAGTTAAAAGCTAAGGTGTTCAATAAATTACAATTTTATAAGCTACTTTTGTCATTGACTCTACTATCGTATCGTAATCTGTGTCTATTTTTATTTCTTGTTAAAAATCTTCTTGCTATATTCCACAGAGTTCAGTGTATCCAATGCAATTACAATTCAAATAATATCTAACTTGAAAGTTAAGTACATAAAATATACGTCTTTTTGTAATGTTCTTGCAATACAATGGTACCTAGGTAGGTAAATACCTATCTATCTACCTCTTGTCAACTGCCATAAATGCTCAGAACCTAACCCATTCATGATTTGTAGACATGTTGTAGGTAATCCAAGAAAATAGTACATACTTAGTATATTTTAACAGTTTTTATATTTATTAATTTGAGAAATTTGCTGTAAGTTGCTACTAATAAATATTTTATTACAGTGATTAAAAGAATGTTTTATTATCTTCTGTGACCAATGAGAACTTATGTTATTTAGGTACCTATCAGTGGCGAAGGTGATAATTTTCAAAAGGGAAGCCGGTGAAAACAAATCATACTTTTTCTAGAACGATCATAGTCATTTTACATGGAATTCTAGGCGTTCTGATTTCAGACATTGAATTTCATATAGGTACTGGATTTCAGATAGGTACAGAATTTCAGAATCATCTCTACCGCGGCTTCCGTTTGCAGAGCAAGCCGGAAAAAAATGGGTTATAATACCCCTCGCCACTGATACCTATCTAACTGTTTCTATCGGAATTTGCCCCCTAAACTGCAACCACACGTTCTGTTCGACCACCTGAATCTCGTAGGGTGGATATGGATACACGGAAACAAATTTACTGTCATGATACTCATGACTAACGTAGCTCTAGTAGAAATTTTTGAAAAACTTGACATTGGCGTCTCGCCAGTAATAATTTTATATACATTTACAATTTACACTGGACAATGGTAAAATTGCGGCAATGCGCTGCAGAAGCCATTATGAAGAAGAACATCTATCGGCCTCTCCCATGCAGGTTCGTTATTATCGGTTCATTATACCTACCGGAATTATGTGAATAGGTACCTATTTATTGTAGAACTCAATAGAACATAAAAAAACATTGTGTAGGTAAGTATTGTCCAAAAACGTGCAAGGTTTACTTATTTACTTAAAGTAGGTACCTATTCATTAGCATCAGGCACTTTTGTATTTAAGCGGTGATATGAACATTAAGTCATTAGCGATTTGGGTGTCTGCGCTAGGATCTGGGAGGTTCAAAAAATCCGCGATACTTCTTTAGAAACATTAAATTTCGTCATAATATTATGTAAGTCATCTAGCTAAGCTGTCTTGCCATTGTTCATATTACACTACCTAGTTGTACCTACCTACCTACTATCACATAGCAAAGTTTAAGATACGCGACAGCCTGAAATTGCTGTGAAAAAAAAACAGTACTTATTTACAAAACAAAATACAGTACTTACTGTAGGTATCTAATGGTAGGTACCTACCTACCACACAAAAGTCGGCCCGGGCTACAACTCATAAGCATTCGCTGTTACCAAACGGCCGAATTTCTGCGTGAAGGGATAGCCATCTGACCTCCACAACCCACTGGTGATATCGAATTTCTGTAGGCCAGATTGTTGAACTTTTTAGGGTTCCAACTACGCTTAACGACTGCCGTTATAGATGTTCGTATAGCAACCAGGGACCGAGTATTCAATGTCCTCTTCGGGGTATGGAGGAGTGTTTGTTCCAACGAGTAACGAGGAGCAGTAATTAACAAATCCGGTAGATTCCGGGCATCTGAGCCCCATATGCCTGCTTATGATTTGAAAACAAATTACGGCCTACGGGTAGGTGTATAATTATTATTATAGTTAAAGGCATGCATAAGTATGCTTCGTAGTATGCCACGGGTGAAGTGGAGGGCCGGCTATGTTACTAAAAGCAGGCTCTTGTACCTAACGACCTACGTCAGAGGTCGCGGGTTCGAATGCCGCAAAGTGCAAACGCTCACTTGTGCGAAGAACATGTCTACCTACATTAGGGCGTTTTCATGTATACTCTATTTGGTTAGGTACTTAACTACACGTAGACAAATGTCTTTTTAATAAGTTTTATTTAAAACCTCAGTAAAAGCCACAATACACTATGCTTAGTAAAGTCTAAATGGCGCTCTATGTATGCATAGAGTAAAGAAATTGGAAAGTAATGTCCTAGAATCTGCTTCTGCTAATACATTTAACACGTTGAACGCCGCACGAAAAATCGAGGTTTTCCGTTCAGGCCACAGGACTCACCGGTGAGCCTTCCCTTACTGTTCCGTTCAAGCCACGTAGGTCACCCGTGAGCCTTTTGACAGGTCTAACGAAAACGCTTCCCACAAGCCACAGATTGCAGTTATCAAACAAAACGTATGTAGGAATGAGCCGCGAGGCCCTGCAGCGTATTCGGACGGCGTGGTTTTGAAATCCGGTAAAAACTTGTAAGATTTTTTCGAGGTTCTTGTAAGATGCAAGGGTCGTCCTACGATTCAGTAGAAATTGTTATTTTGATTATGGAGTGTGTATCGAACTAATACATAATTGCGAATATTTTTATTAAAAATATAATAGGATATAATATTTTCTTCTTCACCAAATAAAAATCTCGCATTACGTTTTATATAAAATCTTGTTTACAACATTTTATATTAGAATATTCAAAAAGTCTTGGAATGGAATGGAAAGGGGACTTTTGTCCGCACTTAAACTCCTTTTTGAAGAGTGCAGGCTATAGTAGCCAGCCTAACACCGCCCAGAAGCGCAGAAGCTTACTGGGTGCTTCACAGGCTTCGCGGAGCGACCTCACTGTGCCGAGGATTCGAGAACGTTGGGGGGCTACTGCCTCGCATTCTAATACTACGTGGGCAGTAGTTTCCACGGCGATGAAGCACCCCCGACGTAGAGGGCTACCCGTGATCAGGATGGTGTAAAGGTGCTTGTTTAGGTGACAGTGACCTGTTATTGTCCCCAGAATTGTTTCGTTTTGTAAGCCGGTTGGTTCAATGATGGCAAGGCCACTTTTGACTGGCTGCAATCTGTGGTTTCTGCCCATCTTTGGATGTGTAGTTCGGCAAATCTTTCACGCAACCAGTTGCGGATCTGTGAGAAAGGTATCGGTAGTAATGGTAGTGGGCCATTCAACGACATGAGCCTCTTCACGCCAGTTAATTCGCGGCATCGTTGCCGTAGGACCCACTGTGCCCTTTTATCCACTGTAGCGTTACTACGTTGTTGGTGGATAGTTTGTGTAAAGCTGCCTGACACTCCGCTATTAGTATGCTGTTTGGTTATTTGGTGGTCTAGTGCTTTCAGGACAGCTGTGCTGTCGGTGAGGAGTCTTATATTTAAGCCCCTCACCTCCAGTCTGTTTCTTTCCGTCGCAGCTGTTGTTATGACGACAAATTCAAATTGGAAAATCGAGCTGTGTTTGCCCAGTGGTAAGTGGATGTTTAGGCCGAGGTCCAGGGAGTGTACGCCTGCTCCTGAAACATTTTCTGTTTTGGAGCCGTCAGTGTACACGCGTACCTCTTCGAAACCGGAGTAGTCCTTATCCTCAAAAAGTCTAAAAATCACATTTATGACAGGAGTCCAGGCTGCCATTCACCGCATGAAGAACCAGAAAGCTGTGGGACCCGACGAAGTCCCCATCGAAGCTTGGAAGGCAATGGATGCCCGTGGTGTGAGCATCTTCACAAACCTATACAACCGCATACTCTTCCCCGGTAAGATCCCGAGCCAGTGGAGACTGAGTATCATCACGCCAGTCTTCAAAGCTAAGGGATCGGTGCAGTTACCGCGCGCCGCGGTTTAAAGATAATGTCTCCCACCATGAAGCTCTACGAGCTGATAATCGAATCCCGGATCCGAAAGGAGAGTGTACTTTCGGAGTGTCAGTGTAGGTTTCGCTCGGGGCACGGGACCGTGGATCCGGCGTTCGCCCCAAGGATTGTGCGGAGAAATACAGGGCCAAGAACACGCCCCTGCACTGCCTATTCCTAGACATACAGAAGGCCTTCGACTGTGTTCCTCGCGCGGTGATACGCGCAATACCCACCAGGGGTATTGCGGTCCAAAGATGTTCCAGAGGCTTACATTGACACTATCCAAGACATGTACCACGATTCAAATTCTGTGGTTTGGACCGCTGTTGGCGACATGAAAACCTTCCCCGTTACCGTGAGGATACACCAAGGATCCGATTATCTGAGCTCCGAGGTCATCTTGGCCTCTGATGCAATCAAGAAAATACGTCTCTATGAAGATGATGATGAATCACAACTATGGCAGTTTTTAATACTGATTCGACCAATCCAATGTTCCTTTGGCTTTGGAGGGCGGGTGAGCCGCGGGGTGACCCCGCGGCCCCCGGCAACGGAAAAATTGATATTCCTTCGTAGGAGGCCATGGGACCCTCATGTGAGCCTTTTGCTATATCACTGAAACTAGACGGTAGAAGTCGCTAATTTTTATTTTCTACACGTTTTATAGCATTTTATAGACTTTGGGATGAAAATCAGAAGTTGTAAAAAAATACGGTTTCGTGATTTTTGGCGTGGCTCAAACGGAAAAGTACGCTAGGCTCACCGGTGGGCCGCGTGGCGTTCAACGTGTTAAAAAAATAAAACATCTTTACATAGCTTAGTCTAAAAGTAAACGTAATTTATTTTAATTTTAAATGAAATCATATTGTAAAATCAAGTAAAAGTACATTGAAGTTTCCATTACATATGATAAGGTGCTGGAGTAGGAACACTCATTAGTGGAGAGTCCAAATATTCCATTTCACTAGTGCTAGGCACTGGCTCTGCCTGAGTAGTCATCTTTTGTTGCATAGTTTCATACAACTTATGTACAGACTCATTATGCTGTGTGCCAGGTTGAAGAGCTTTCATCAAAGTTTGAATTCTAGTCTCTGGTAACTTAGGATGAATATACCACAACAGTTTCAATAGATGCCTCGTTACATTGTCTTTGGAAAGGCCAGCAAAGAAGAATTCGTCAAACAGTACAGTACTAAAGTCTTCACCTTGGAATTCATCTGGCAATTGTACCAGTAACGCAACTAACGCATGTAAAAATGGGTCTTCATAAGCCCTGCCGTCTTTACAACTGCCGAGTATACTCAGAATACGTAAAAGAGCTCCTCTATCCCTCAACTTAGCTGCATGAAGTGTGTAATACATTGCCAGAACTCCACATACTGAGCTTTCTCTCATATAAGCTTCACACGCATCTGGAGGTGGGCCCGAATGCTCAATAGTTGTGATAGCGGATTCTCTTTCATCTGGTGGTAATTTATTATGCAGTGCTCGCACTTGATCGTCAACCATGAGCGACATTAATGCTGGTAAATATTTTGTAACTACTTGACTATCAAGTTTTGGCTCCTTAAACTCTTGGGAATCAATCATAACCCAGGCACTTAACCCTAATGCTAACATTCTTAATAGTAAAATTAATATAGTGTTATCTCTTGGAAGACCTTCAGTGTTGATTAAGTGCTGTAGTATTTTAATAGCAGAGGTAGCTAAGAAATTTATAGCATACGGGTCACATAGTGTCATTGACAAATCACCTAAAACTTGCTCCTGTCCTCGCTTGATACTGTCTAAAAATCCTTGCAGCTCTCTTGACCTCTTGATGTCAACATTTCTTTCCCTGATACAGGCATCTAGACACCAAGTAAATTTGTGACAGGGATCAACAGATATAATGTCTTGTATTTCTAAGTCATGTAGTGCCATCAGTAACTCTGCTCGTAATGTGCAGTAATGTACATTTCTTGTTCTCAAAAACAATGTCCGGAGAAATTGCAGTACCATGTCGTACAATTTAACACTATTGCCGATCATATGTGCCAGTTTCTGTACAACAGTGCCTTGTCTTCTTATTTTAGGTGATGGTGAAAAAAATAGATTTGTGAGATTTTCATGATCAAATAATACATTTTCCTTTTCCCTGATGTACTGACTCAGTAATGGAGATACTTCATCACCAAATAGGGATTGATTGTCTTGCCATATTTGCCTTTTAACTTCTGTGTCCGTGTCATTATAGAGTTCTCTGTCCCTAACCAGTACTCTGAGGTATTTGTCATCAATGTGAGGTGTATTTTTCAAGATGCTCATAATAACAGGCCTCAGAGCTTTGACTCTAACCACAGAAAAGCTTTTACCAAGCAATTCTTTAAGTTTCTTGTCATTTTCTTTACCCTCTTTACCTCCAAGTTCATTGATATGAGCTATCAATTTGTCTCTCAATTCTTCTAGTACAGAGGTATGGAAATCCAGTCGTCGTACTCCATGGAGGTCGAGTAGGGGCAGCATCGGTCGTAAAGAAGGCAATAATATACCATTTTCTAACTGAAACTCTTCAATAGCTTTAAGTGGGTCGGTGCAGCTAGTGAGTGCATCACGAAGATATGACTGGCCGGGGACTCCTACTTCTTCTAAGCCCGTGCCCGGTAGTTTGCTGGACGACGCCATGGTTTTTATTCATGAAATACACTTGATCATTTATTAAAAGACTTTTTAATAAAAACAAAGAATACTTAATTTTTTATTTTATCTTGAAAAATACAATAATAATAGGTTTAGCGGGGTTTTGCTGTAGAACAAAGCTGAAAGAATATGTCACTTCACATGTCAGTTGTCAATTGTCATGTCATTTCACAATGTCATTCACGCAAGGTATGTTCGAGAAACACGCTTTAATAGAGCCCATACTGCACCCATGGTATGCGCGGCGTGGCGGGGGTCGCGGTAAAGAAGAGCTTAGATTGATGTGATCTAATGTCGGACAGATCTTACGATATCATTTAAAAGTTTTAAGGCTGTATATTATTAATATGCCCTATTTGATAATTTTTGGCTATATAAGGTAGGTTTAAGAAGCACGTTATAATCGCGAAGCTTCCCCCAGGCAGCTCTGTCTGTTCTGTACATAGACTTAGGGTGGCCGCACATGTACGGTTTCCGGAGACGGTTTCCGTCCACGGTTTCCTGATTTGGAATTCCGTGTGCCGAGCGCACACGTCAGGTTTTTTGCATTAGGTTTTTTTATTATTAGTTCGAAGCGAGCAGTGTTGCCAGTGCTAAATTATCAAATGTAACACAAGCTGGCTTAAAAGTTGCATTTTCAGGGGAAAAGTTACGTATTCTTGTTTTTTTATATAGTATTTCTTGTTTTTTACAAATCCTCTCGGTTTATCTCGGGTATCCGCCCAATTTAGGAGCCGGCCTTCCGAGATGCTCCTTGAAATCCCACTGGCCATTGAGGACGAGCCCCAGCTATTTCATCTGGGACTTAATGCAGCTGAGAGCGTCTACCACTATGGGGCTGGGTCGTAAGATAGTCAAAAGTTACGCAAAATGTAACAAAAGTTACAATACAATCTGGCAACCCCGGAAGCGAGACACAATCAGTGTTGCCAATTACTGATGATCTGAATTCCCCACAAACCCAACAGAAAGGCCCCAATATTAGACATTGATAACTACATTACTTCTCTTGAAGTTTCCCTCTATATTCACCACTTGCGATGTTTATTGCGGCTCGTGTACATATATTGCCAATAAAGAGTTAAATAGTACCTTAATGTCGGATATTTTGCTTTAATAATTTATCAATATGTATAATACTTGCCACTTATTACTTCTGAGTTTAGGTCTAGTGTGAATGTCTAAATGCCCCACATAAGCACAATCCCCACAAATTCCCTAATCGGCTTGAAAGTCCCCACTCTCTTGGGAATTGACAACGCTGGACACAATTTAAGCGCGATTCCGGATGGAAATTTCCTGACGTGTGCGGCGATTAGTACAAAATGTATGCGAGTGCTGCGTTCGGTATGACGTCATTAGGTTTTTTCCATTCTAACCGAACGTCAGGTTTTTTCCGTTCTGCAAAAAGTAAGGACGTGTGCGGCTAGTAGAACATTTTGTATGAAAATGGAGCATTCGGTTTTTCAAATCTGACTTTTTGATCAGGAAACCGTGGACGGAAACCGTGCGTGTGCGGGGAGCCTTAGATTAAGAGAAGTTCTGTGCCATGTCTGTGCCCCAGAAAACCATGAACTAAAATAACCGCGTAACTGTCATTTTCGTCGTCATATATGTCAGTAATGTCATATGTGTCAAGTCAATGCGAATTGCGAAGAAGAAAAAAGCCTACATTTTAGAAGCCGATTTTATGAGATTACTGTGAATTATTCGAGATGGATAAACAAAAAACGTAAGTAATAAGATTGCAAATAAATAAGTGTATCTGTCTATATACCGTATCAATACACTTTAATACAATAGTCGTCCAACTTAATTTAATAACTACTATAACTCTGATGACACCAACTGAGTTATTAATGAATATAAACATTTTTATGAAATTCCAGATTAATATGCGGAGATGTGAATGGCAACTTCAACGCTTTGTTTTCCCGGGTCGAGGCGATTGTAAAGAAATCTGGTACATTTGATATATTGCTATGTGTTGGAAATTTCTTTGGGGATGATAATTCACAGTTAGACGCATATAAAATGAGAACAAGGAAAGGTGAGACTATATCTAATTCTAAGAAAAATCTCTCATATTCTTAAAATGCTGTAAAAGTTCTTAAAGACCTTTTACCTTAAGTTTTGATATGTTTAAAAATAAAACATGATTTTAATCCTAAACAATAGCATCAATAGTTCATTAATTTGATTGACCTCTTCATTACTCATACAACTGAAGCTTGCATGAGATTAGTAGGTCCCGACTTTGATTCACAGGTCAATAATTTTTTTTGAGTGTTTATAATCACTAACAGCTCAATTGACCACTGCTTTTAAATAACAATTGTATTCATATGAGCTTGGTTAGATGTATGTGATCTTTATTTACCACTAGCATTGCAAAACTACAAAGAGTATTGTATAAAATTAAGTGTCCTTTACAGTTCCTGTGACTACATATGTGTTTGGACCATCTAAACCAGAACATGTGCCACTGTACTGCGCAGAAGGATCTGAGATTGTTCCAAATGTTATATACATGGGTAAGCCCTATAATGATTATGTATATTGTAACTGTATGATATTCATTTTCTGTAATCATTTCATCCTATGGAAATATATTGGTATGTTTCTTTAGAAAAAGCCTGCATACCTACCATGCTTTCTGTTTTCCATATAATGTTCATGTGCAGGGCTGTACTCCATCTTACTGTAAACATGCCCATGATAAAATCCTGTTTGATAGCAAAAGCTCATCCCCTATTATGCGGGACCTGAATTACCCCAATTTTTTTGCTGAAATTCAGAGTATTTGGTCAAAATTCTGTTCAAATTAAAATCTTAATTGAACTCTGTTTACTAATTTTGCCTTCAGGTAAAAGAGGGATATTTACAACCAGTGCTGATGTTAAAATAGCATACCTGACTGGCTTATCTAGAAGGGAACTTGGTAAAGAAATCCCAATGTGCACATTTGAGCCAAGTGACTGCAGTACAGTGAGGGACGCTTGCTTCAGGAGCCAGAGTGAGTACCGAGGAGTAGATATGCTGATAACTACACTATGGCCAGCTGGCATACAGCAAGATGAACTGCAAAAGGTAAATATTGAATTTTTACTCAATTACTTGACAAAAAATTTCAACAAGGATTTATTTTTTAGTAAACAATGCATTTTTGGATTTCTTATACTCGTAGGAGGGGTTCTTTATGTAATATGATTATTGCAGTTTATTTTAATTTTGGCAGCCTAATCAAATATTGCATTATTTAATTTTTGCTCTCATTGCTAGAATTCAGTATTGCTTAGGCCATGCAAAAGGCCAGTAGCACTTTGCCTGCTTGGACACATACAATATGGATACGACATATAGGCAATAATTGAAACCATATACTTGGTACCCCCTAAGCTTCAAGCAGGAAAAGTTTGAACAAAATTGGTCCAGTATTAAGGGCAGAAACTAGAGTTTTAATTTTATATATTTTATTAATCTTAGGCTAAGACCCATTAAGACTGTTCATAAATAATATTTTTCAGATGGATGTGGAACAAGACAAGTTATCAAACTTATTATCATGGCTTGCAATACACATAAAACCCAGATATCATTTTGTACCCTATGAAAAATATTATGAAAGACAACCTTACAGGTAATTATAAAATTTTTGAACAAGTGAAGTCTATTTGCAAATAATTCAACCTAAAATTGATATAGAGGAAGTCAAAGGTGTATCAGTATCATAGCAAGTGGAAACATGTGGTCTTGCCTACCCCAATGGGCAAGAGGTTACTGTATGTGTAACTGCAACAATATTGGTTAACATTTAACAAAAATTTGTGAGATGACGTTCTGAAAAGGTTCTACTTGTTACACATAGGCCGTGTAACTAATTCTTAGTAGTTAGTGAGGCTGGTATTGCCACTAGTTGTCGCGCTAGCAGACGCAGGCCCAGGGCGACTGCACGTCGTGTTTCCGCGATCTCTCTATAGGGGGATTTTGACCCTCACCAGAAGTTGGTGTCGCCTATGTTGACGGCCATGGCCTAACGGCTATACCAGACTCTTCTACTACACATGCTAATGTGACTAAACACTGTAAAGTTTTAGTCGGGTTCACCTCATCGTTAGTTTCAGTGAGGTAAAGCCCAAGGACATTTCCATTGTTTGCTCTTGCCGCCTCTTATTGACATCTTCTCTTAATGAATAACTGATAATAACTATACTTTCGATAGGAATCTGAGTGAACACCAAGACTACAGGGAATGTGCATCAAGGTTTATAGCATTAGCTCCAGTTGGAAACAAGGCGAAAGAGAAGTGGATATACGCCTGTTCCTTGCAACCCATCACCAAGATGAGGGTGACAGACCTACTGCAAGGCACTACAGATGAAACAGCTTGTCCATATGACCCTGATTTAATGAAACAACATCAACCAGGAAAAGTGGTTAAGGTGAGATATTTTTTGGAACCACCTCGGTTGCAGATAAGCACATGGTCCACCTGATGGAAAATGGTTACTGTGGCCTATGGATGAGTGCAACACCAGGGGAATCACACTCGTGTTGCCAACCCTTTAAGAATAGAGACATTCTGTGCCATCAGCACGCCTACTGACAGCACAAAATTTCTACAGTGAGCTCTGTCTCACTATTTTTAGATAGTTAATAGGTATATCTTTTTTTTGCCATATTATGTAGTTTCAAATCAATCAATCAATTAGCCTATTGCAGTCCACTGCTGGACATAGGCCTCTCCCAATATGCGCCACGTTTGCCGATCCTCCGCCTTCCACATCCAACCTGTCCCAGCCACCTTTTGCAAGTCGTCTGTCCACCTGGCTAGTTTCAAATATCCCTAGGAAAATCGTTTTATAACTTAAAATATTTTTTCAGTTTAGTGGTAATGGACAATTCTTCTTTAATATGGATGCTCCTGAAGATGATCATGGCAGAAAGAAAAGAAGGGCAGGCGACAATCAAGAAAGGAAGAGATTAGAAATTGATCTAGGTATAAGTTATTTAATAAGCTGGAAGTGCAAGTTTCAGAACTTGTACCTAATCTCATAATAATATCGTTAATGTGCAATACTTCGGTGTCCTTGCTCTACGACACCGAAGTATTGTAAATATTTATATATTTTCTCTATCGCAAGCCGTAAAATAGTGCTGTGCAATCGTAGCCAAAATCTCATTATACTTTTTTACTCTACACAAATATTTTCTCGAATTTCAGATTCTTGCTGGTTCTGCCTGTCGTCACCGTCTGTGGAGAAGCACTTGGTGATAAGTGTCGGTACTCACTGCTACCTCGCTTTAGCTAAAGGACCTTTGACGCAGTATCACGTACTCATATTGCCTATAGCTCATCATCAAGCTATTACTCAGGTACGATCACATACACTTATTAAAAGCCTTCACTTCATTATGGTATAGTAGAAAAAAAATTCATAAGAGATTTTCTCCCTCAATTACACATATATTATTATCTATCTACTCGTTTTCATATATAAATATGTGTGTGATATAATGCGTGCGTATGTGCGTGAGTACGGCTGTGCGTGCGTGCTTGAGTGCAACCATGCATGCACCCATATGTGCGTGCCTGTATATGCGTGCTTTGATTGAAAACTGTCCTCCCATACACAAAGGAGATAGAGATAAAGAAAATATTATTGCTGTCATTGTTGCTTAGGAGGAAACACGAGGTTTCCATATTAGTAACGCTAGTTCTATATGCCATGTATTTATCTTTTAAACTTTATTTAGGTGCCCGATGAAATAGTGGATGAGATAAAGAAATTTAAGACAGCCTTGAACAAGTTCGCCAATGCGATGAACAAGCTAGTGGTATACTTTGAAAGGAACTTTAAAACTTCGCATATGCAGATACAGTGTGTGCCTGTACCCATAGCTTGCAATTCTGAAATCTTGGAGGTCTTTCAGGTAAATATTGCACCTACTATTGGAATTTAAATAGGTTATAAGCCTGCAAAATTATATCATTATGCAAATCATATCAATATTATTAATTCTGGTACTTTATTGTTATGACGCATTTTGTAGAGTGAAAGAAAAAGTGAACACTCTTTATTACATTTTTGAGTTTGATTGTATACTGATAAACTTTAAAATTAAATAAATGGCATTTTAAGGTAACAATGGCAAGACAGTGGCTTCCTTTAACACTAAATAGCAGAATTGAAGCCCAAATTGTTTAGTATCGAGTGTTTTTTTGGCCCTCGATTCTCGACACTGTAAAAAATGGCATTCAATTTTATACTTACTTGCTATAAAGTCCAAAATTATTTCTAGGATGAAGCTGGTATCCATAGTATCCAGTTCGAGGTTCTGCCTCCGTTCGCAGAAATAAGACAAGTGGTATTACCGGGTGCGACATACTTCCACGCGGAGTTACCGTCTGGCGAGCAAATATTGGCCAAGACGAAACAAAACTTTCCGATACATTTTGGAAGGTAAGTTGTCAAATTTATTATTTTTTCTCTGAGCTTCAATCTCGGGTTCACCCTTGTTTGACAAAACATCATTTGACAAACAACATTTGAAAAACTAATCATTTGACAAACTTTCATTTCGCAAACATATTACTTCAAAAATAATCATTTGATATAATACAGGTTTCGCAAATGTATTAATTAGAAAACATTTCGATTGCTAAAATTTTATTTTAAAAATGTTCATTTGACTAAATAAAGTTCTGCATGGTTATAAAAAAATAATAATCACCAAATCTAATACGGGTGCTCGCTCGAGTTATAACCTAATCAATCCAAGTCGGAATGAGCAGCTTTCTCAATAATCTATCACTAACTGCCTGTTTTTCATTAACATGTTTTTAAAATAATCAATTTGTGAAATGATGCTATAAATAATGACTTTTTTCCAAATAAATATTTTGTCTAATTTTTCATTTTTCGGGTATTTTGACAAATACATGTATTTTTCCAGGGATGTATTGTCAAGTCCACCTATCCTGAACTGCGAGGACAAAGCTGACTGGCGACAGTGTCAGCTCAGCAGAGAGGAGGAAGAGCAATATGTGAAGAACTTTCGAGAAAAGTTCCGACCTTTCGACTTTACCGCTGACGAGGACAGCGACAGTGATTGATTGTTTGTAGGTCATTGGATTTGTACAAATAGCTATCAATATTTGAATTGGTAACTGACTGTTTCGTTCATAATTAAAACTAGCTGTTGCTCGCGGCTCCGCTCGCGTGAAATTCTGATCCCGTTCATCGCTGAGAGTAGCGTGATGATATATAGCCTATGTTGGTATCTGATAATGTAACTTTCTAATGTCAAAAGAATTTTTTAAATCGGTCCAGTAATTTTTGAGTTTATTTGGTACAGTCAGCGTCAGAGAAAACAGACCCCCTCATGCTTTTATATCATTAACAAGGGGGGGGGGGGGGGTCCCTTTTCTCTGAAGCTTACTGTACATACAAAAATACAAATCTTTCCTCTTTATAATATTAAAGTAATCGCTATCTAAAAAGCCCGTTTGGACATTTCAAGTCCATGAAGTTCTCAATTTTGAGAACGTAAAACAATGATATTTTTCAAACGTAGAATGACATTTTTCATTGATGGGTACCGCCCACTCCGCTCAGTGCTGTCCATAACGAGTTTTTTATACTCTCCACAGACTATTAATAAATTGGTTATGGTAAAAATAAATCGATTAAGATATTTTTTTTAATTTCATCATAAAAATGTCTAAGACAAAGTTAAAGATCGTACACTTATCTGTAAAAATCCGGTCAAGTGCAAAACGTGTGTTAATGCGCAAACACGACTCGTGTTTGCGCATTAAAGATTCCTCACGAAACTGAATTGTGGTGCGAACTAATGCTACATGACCGGCAATATGCTACATGACCGGCAATATGCTACAGTACTGGCAATATGCTACATGGCCGGCAATATACTACAAGACCGGCAATACTTTGATTGCGTTGAATTAGAAGTTTAATTTTAGGGTACTCCTCGTTGAGCGAGAATCCTGAAATGTGAGACGAAGCAAGGTCATAGAGCACAAATAAAAGGAAGCGTTTAACATTTAACATTTTAACATTTTTAACGGATTCTATCGCGATTAATTCTTTATTACTTTAACCCGAAGTTTCGGCTAACTTTCAGCAACCGTGGTCGCGGAGTGACTAAACATCAGCGACTATTTACGTAGAATGAGCTCGCGGTTTCGTTAAGTCTGACTGTTTTTTGCTGTTTTCTAGGTCTTTTTTAAATTTTAGGCTTGTAGACTTCAAGATTTGTAGGTTTAATTATGTCTAGAAGCCTGGAAGCCTAGAAACCTAGCCCTGGACCCCCAGAACTATTACCCAGTCTTCTTTAGTAATTTTGGCACAAGCTTCATTCAGCAATGTCATCATTTTCTTAGTGGAGAATGGCCGCTTTGTATTGTGGCGTGCTGCATATCCTTTCATTTGAGCCCAGATCAGCTCAATAGCATTGTACTGACAATGGTATGACGGCGTTCTTGTCACTTTATGTCCATGCTGAAGTGCCCATTCATCAATTTAATTTTTTAATTTTGCAGGTTTAATTTTTTTACCAGTTACAGCAATTCAGCTCTTAACTATTTCGTATCAGCTTCAACGCCTGATCTTTGTATCCATGCTACTAAATCGGCCTTTTTGTTTGCTTGAGTAGGTGCTTTATTTATTTGAACTGAGTGGTCACGGTGCATTGTACACAATAATTTTATTATGCGCTGTTCAGAGAGGTTTGCTAACAGGTTAGTAAACCACTCTGTGATATTATTTTGTACTTTTAGACTCAAATGCGAGCAAGGTATCATTCACAAAACCACCACTAGCTGACCCGACGACGTGGCAGATGATTAAGCGTCCACCTTTTCCTATTGGCACTTTTGAGCAAGAGGCCTTGGTATCATCTGTCCATGACTGCGGCACGGTATGATTCGAGTTCAGCCAAGTCTCATCGACAAATATGACATTATCCCAATTTGTGACTTTGTTGTGTTTGCTGTTATCTAGGTTTTTTTATTCCTAGGCTTCAAATATCATCTTAAGTCACCCCGGGACCAGGGCTGCTAGAAAGTAGCCGACGTAGGGTTAAAAGTAAATAGTGACAGATAAATCGCGATAGAAGCCGTTAAAAAGTGGTTTCATTTCAATAAGTGATATAAGCGTAAACTTCAGACAGTAGGTATCAAGAAAATGATTTACTAAAGATTCATTTTCATGCGATTTCTATTGGTTATTATTGAGTGAATATTATTGTAATAAAAATGTTAAATGAAAGAAAATTGACTTTTCGCAGTATTGTATTGTTTAAAAATACCTACAATATCAAAGTTTAGATAAAATTTTCTAATTAGAACTTTAAGCCAATGAACTTTACACTACAATACAATACATATTCTAATCGATCAAATACGCATACAAACTTGAATCGATTTATCTTGAGTATCGTGTACCGAGTGGTGTGGTTACATCCCTAGTTACGTCCAAATGACAAATGTCATAGTGGGCCTCTTACGTTGAGACTAGTATAGTATACTATAGATGTCAAACCTGAAAAAAACTCAAGAATAGAATGATGTACGTATGTATGGGATTTGACGTATATGACAAGTTAATTTGACATTTATGACATACGTTGACGACTAGAGTACGCGCCAAGAAATAAGTCCCTTGGAGGTGGCGTAACAATCGCCAACTGCTGTCGCCATACTGTGTGTTGATTGGTTCAGGTCATGACAGTAACATGGCCTGAACCAATCAACACACAGTATGGTAGCGATGTCATTTTAGTTCCTAGTTTTGCCGCGGGACTTATTAGCTGGCGCGGACTTTACACGTCAAATCTCATACATACATCATTCTCTGTCGGGTCTGTTCGTTCTGAATATTAAGAAAAATGTTTTGTACAAAAACCGAGTACTTACGATGACGACGAGTATGTGTAAGAATAAAACAGAAGTTTCAAGTAAATGAATTTTTATTTTCGTTCACATCATACTGTCCTAGTAACTCATTTGTTTGCATTATAAAAACATATCTGTAACAACATGATTAACTAACCCTTACAATTAATTCTCGCGTATTCATTTATACTAACAAAATGATTTTAAAATGATATGGTACATTGACTAGAATTCAGAATGATTACAATTACGTTTGATAAAGATTTTGTCATGTTTAGACGTGAGCAGTTCAGATAGTTACGTATAAATAAAGAGACAATTTTACGTTTTCAAACTTTTCATCCAGTGATATAGAAACCAGAAAAACACATGTCAAAAGGTCGAATTTCACATAGGTAATGGAGTTGATATCTATAAAATTCGACATTTTGACAATCACGAATATTAAAAAGATATCTTAGGAGATAGATTCATCAAATTTTGAATAATTTATATTCTGTATGGCAATAAATAATTTCACAGACTGTAAGAAAAGCTTTTCAAATACAATGGTTGATATTTTTCAACGTCTGATTAAGATTCTTTCCATAGTAAAACAATATGTACTACATTATTTTTAGTATACCATTTACTTTTTTGAATAATGTGTTGGTTGATGTCGACCTCGTGGGGAAAGTGTATTCTCAGTTGCCTCCTCCACCCACATAGATTGCCACTATGCTAGTCATCGGAATAAAATCAGGGTAGCAACTATTTTAAATTACATTATGTTTGCGATGAAATTATTGAGCGTTCATAAAGTTACTTATATTTCAAAATAGTTTCTTAATATTTCGGCAGTGTGATTTGATTGTATTCTTCGAAGTGGCAAACAAGCACATAGCCTATTCGTAACGCTACAAGCATCTCTTGCACACCTTTATTCAGCAACAGGAACTCAAAATATTAACTACCTTTATGGTACTTCAGTTAAATGGTATCCTAAAAATGTTCAAAATAAACTGCTAAAGTCATGTATTTATGATTGTTTGTATCTTTAGTACTTTAAAATCAGTTTACCCAACGTAAATAAGTTCTGTTATGCATCACGATACAATTAGTCGCGTAACTATTTCAACGATCAAAGCGCAAAAATTAAATTATAATGACGATTACTAAAAAAATCTACGCAGTATTATTGACTAGTATTTGGTAATTGTGTCTAGATTATATAAAATAGATCTCAATTAAATATAGGGCAGTCTTTGTTGGAATTACTAAAAGAGTGACAACGCAAACACTTGTAAATAATTATAAACCACACAACTCACTTAAAACGTGTTATGAGTACAAAACGTATGTGTCCAACACTCATAGACTATGCTACAACATGATACAGTTCATAATGTACATACAAATCGTAACTTTCTGCCGTATTCACCAAACTATAGGTAAGTGTATTGTCACGTGTTACTGTTTACTGAGGATTGTATATTACTTACATTTTATTTTACAAGGATTATAAAGCACGAACTGATGAATACGCTCTGACATCTTTCGTTCGCACTGTACTCGATCTCAGAGCGATCCACTGGTAACTCTTTGATTATATACTTTTTAGGGTTCTGTCAAGCCGTGAACCGTGTTAGCTGTACTGTTGTAATTTTCACAGACTATGTATTTCTTTTGCTATAACAACAAATTCTGAAAACAATAAACTAGTACGGAACCCTTTATGCGCGAGCCCGATTCGCACTTGGTCGGTTTTTTATACCATTTATTAGCTAAACAATCGTATGTTTCACCTATAGATGCATGGACGTCTTCTATATCAAAACCAAATCGTAGCCTATTTAGACATATCTAGCTTACAAGGAGTAAAACGACTTCGCTAATAATCGAATAGAGAAAAGAATAATCTCTTAGGTTAGATTCAATGAAAGTCTGTAGGTACAACTAAACTCCGTTCTCAATTTGATACATGCTAAGGCTGGATTTGCTTGATTCTTTGATCGGTGAAATTCAGCTTAAGGTATCTTTATAGACTTCAATAACACAAGAACTTGCACCACACGAAACAAGAAGTCTACAAGGTTTTCTACAGGGTGTTTCTTATAGTACAAAAGTATATAATCAAAGTGTGTACTATAAGTATAATAGGTAGGTATGTATCAGTAGGTTTATATCATTGTCCATCGTAATAGAAGCTTATTCAAAGTACAAAGAACTTGTAAAGTATTAAGCAGTCTTTGAACTAAAAATGGTCGGTGTTAAGCTAAGTAACAACGTCTGGTATATTTATTCGTTTATGTGTAAAAATGGTGAACTGTGTAAATGGTTATTGTATAGATATATAGTTATAGTTTACGCGTAATGATTCACTGTTGGCACTTCAACAAATCTTCGTGTTAACCCTAAGATATAAATAGTTACTTAGTTGAAAATTCATCAATTTACACACTTCAAAATCTTAAAACGTTATAGACAATGATAAGATTTGCCCATGAAAACTTTGCTCGTAGTTTCCATAAACTTTACAACAATCAAACAATTCATATTTAATTAAATATGGGATATAATTATACAATTACATCCGTAACTAGTTTTAAGACTTTGGTCAATAAGGCATTAAGTTTAAAATATATATATTTTTATTTTAATTATTGTTCTCCTTATATTTTATATTCGATATTCATTAATGTGTACTTATAATTAATTATATTAGTATTTACACAACGATGATTGGTTTTAGAACCTACAACTTTAACAGCGCTTAAAGCCGTTCGTTTAAAATACTCGTTTTTCTGAGTGTAAAAGATTAATGAGTTTTTATATAATATGACACTAAAGAATATAATATATATAATTATATTGGCTAAACCTACCTATCTACAATACTATTTACATGTCTAGTTATACGGAAGTATTACAATATTTGGCAACGTGACATGTGTTAACATTAGATAGGTACATGTAATATGCAAAGGAAAAAATCGTTATGATAGAAAATCGTTCAGTTTAAGAATAAGTTTTAAGACTTGTAGGGCAGTTTTGGGATTTAAGTATCATAATCATTGAAATGCATGTATGGTAGAGTAAAGTTTTGTCTGTAGTACCGATCTGTGGAGAATCATCTACTTAAAATGATAATGAGGAAATGTAAATATCAGTTGTCATGATCGCCCACAACGCACTTGTCCATACTGCTGCATGTCAATTTTTGTATGGAAACGAGCCGCATGCGGTAGCCGTGCGGGCAACCGTCGTACGTCCGTTTGGTACTTCATGCAGGGTACTCGGAAGTACGTCTCGCCTCCAACGTCAGTTCTGACTGCTAAGGGTATATCGAAGGTCATTTTGAAAAAGTTTTTACAAAACACCGAACTTTCACTCGAGAAAGCGATTGCAATAGAAAGTTTCTGCAATGGGACTCGTTAGGATATAGACACACATTCGTTAATTACTCATAATTATGTCTTATGCCGAATGGCTCAAGAATATTGTCCAGTAGTTTCCACTTGTTCCATACACGTGGTGGGCGCGTCTCAGACGTTGATCTGGAAGGCCTCGCGGGCGCCGTGCTTGTCGGGGTGCGCCTGGGGGTGCGGGGGGTGCGAGGGGTGCGCGTGGTGGTGCGGCGCGCGCTTGCGGCGGTGGTGCCCCTCGCACTCGGTGTCGTCGGAGAAGCGCGATGGCGGGTGGATGTGCTCGTTGAACGACGGGTAGTTGGATATACTGGAACACGTAGCTCAGTTTGTACAAACATATTTTTACTACACAAAGAATAGTAAAAAATGCATTCGAGTTCGAGTCCTGCCTGAGCTTGATTTCGCTTTTTCCCATTTAAAATAATGTTATTTAATTTTATTTTGAAGTTGATATCCGGCAGACATGCTGATTGATGGACGAGGCTCTGGAGCAGGGTTTACTTTCAGAGTTGGTTGGTTAAACGATAGTCGCTTCTATAGAAACGGTATAAGCCATGCCAAATCAAGGAGGAGTAAACAAACCCCGAGCTGTGAAGTGAAAACTTCGAATGAAACCGAGAACAATGCTATTGATGATGATTTCGGGTTGCTTTTTTTACTGGACGAAGAGAGCACTTGTCATTTACCAAGTTAACATTTCTTCAGGCGATAGGTACCCATAGAATGATAAGTAGAACAAAGATAACACAATAATTATTTACCTGATAGTGGTCTTGCAAGTGACCTTGCAAGACCACTCTTTCGGCAAGTGCATTAACCATTCCTCGAGCGATAGGTGGTTGACGTAAGTATGATACACACTTATTTACCTGATTGTGGGCTCGTCGTTATGATTTAGCTGAACATAACGCACTCATATGGTTTGCTAAGCGTTTTGTCTGCACGAAGAGCATGTGAAGTCTTTTAGCAAGCGTATTGACTTCAAGAGTGGGTACTAAAAATATATATATTTACCTGCTTCGATGTGGTTTGGCAAGCGTGTTGGCTGAAAGAATCGTCTATGTGTCTTTTGGTAAGCGTATTTTCCTCCTTTTGAGTGAAGACCAAAGTACATTAAATATAATACCTGATAGTCGCCTGGGTGTGGTGTCTGGACGTAGAGCACGTCCGCTTGCCGAGCGGTTTGACTTTAAGCGAATATTATAAAGTATGGTAGGTATAACAAAGGCAACACACACTTGTTTACCTGAAGGTGGTCTCGTCGTTGTGGCTGCTGTAGCCGGACGACGAGCGCACGTGTCGCTTGCCGAGCGCGCCGGCCTTGCCCTTGCGCGACGGGAACGCCTTGCGCACTTGCACGCCGCCTATCGAGTTCTCCGATGATGATGATGACTCCTCGCGTTCTACGCTCGGATCTGTTACGGACAATACATATCGATTTAAGCGGTTGTAAAAAATGTATAACGAGGTCGTCGAACTTAGTATTTTTTAGTATTGTTTTTATTCTATTCTATTCATATCTATAAATGTTAGACCTTAATTTCTTGCTTCGGGCGGGGTCAGGCAAAAGAAAAATAGTATTTTTTGGTCATCTTCTAAATGTACGTCGTTGAACATGCAATACGTGCGATACGTATCTGTACTGCAGCATGAGAGTATGTATTAAGATATGAGTTGGTATAAAAAATGGCTAAGTGCTAATCAATATGTTGACCTGTAGACCATAATAACATATGGTTCCAAATTTCACTAATCGGATCGGGTACGAACTACCCGATCCACAGGAGATAGCCAGGGTACAAAGGAAACACCTTACACCTTGACATTTGTGACCCGAGACAGTGTGCGTTTTAGTTAGTTCGAGTCCGATATAATAGCCTGAACGACCTGTGGGAGGGTATCCGTGGGGTTTTCCGGACAAAAGAGAAGGTTACTAGCTTCTTTATCGTGCGGAAATCCCCACGATAAAGAAAGGTGGTATGTATTTATGTTTTCATATTAGCGTTAATTCCTAGTCGCATCCGAAGCTTTCAGCTCGGAGTCTGGGGTCCGCTTTACCAGTTTTAATTACGGATTTGGCTTGACCTCGAAAAATTTCCGTGAAGGGATTGCCATCTGACCTCCACAACCCAATGGTAACATTAGGCAATATTGAAATTTTGCAGCTAAACCGTTGTTTTTGACTTTTTTTGGGGTCCAACTACCCGTAACGACTGCCATAGATGTTCATAAGGCAACCGGGACCGACGGTTTAACGTGCTCTCCGAGGCACGACCAGACCAATGCAAATACCCATATTTCAAACACACAAATATTTGCACTGAGCGGGGATCGAACCCGCGCCTCCTGCGCAGCGGCCGCGTTCACTACCGCTACGCCACGGAGGCTGTCTATGGAGGATGGTATGTTAGTATGAAGGCACTAACAGGCGGCGGGGTGCTGGGGCCGCGGGCGCGCGCCGGGCTCGCTATCCGAGTGCGGCGCGCTGGCGTCGTCGCTGGCGTCGTCTTCGTACTCTGTAATGGGCAGGTGCAGCGTTAGTATCTTCTTCACCTCCGAGTCCGTCGACCCCAAGTTGTCCGACTCTGCAACATCACCGCGCAATCAGAACACTCTACGATAAAGGTTACGCCGTAGACACGCTACGAAATGTGCTACGAAAGTGCGTAGTGTTTGTGTAGCGCGTGATACTGTTATTATAATCTTGATTAGTATTGATATTGTCTTGTATAATCACGTCTTACATTTGATATAAAACAAATGTAAATGTTTTTAGATACGAAAAACTTCAGATTTACGCACTTTAGTATTGAATATAAAAAAAATTTTCGTAGCGTATTCTACAGCTAAAGTGACATGTAAATGAATAAAAAACATGGTTGACATGTGAGATGAATCGGATATGCGTACAATGAACACTATAATACGACTTAACGCCAAACATTCAAAGCGGGTACGTTCACACTAGACAGTACATGAAATGAATGGACAAGTGCTACACATAAAAAATAAAACAGTACAAAAGGTATGTCACAATACATACTGTGTGCATGCTTACCTTTATAAATTACAACACCATTTACGCTCCCATAGGTTGCATAAAAGGCGATCATTATGTCAAATTCGAATTCCATTACTTAAACTTAAATGGGACAAAGTAAACTTAATTAATAGAAGGTGCAATCTACGTAAAATAAAACTATATGTACTAACTACTTATAGATAAGCTTCTGTTAGACTGTACTGGTGGGTAGCTATGGACTAGTGGTTATATTACCTTGGCTCTCAGAGTGCGGGTCGCGGAGTCTATTTCCTTTTCTTCTAACTTTTGTGTATTCTGGCTCCTTGCCCTGTATTGAAAAATAAAAATTATTTTGAATACACAGCAGGCTGTAATTTATTATGTAACATAATATTTATTTCATGGTCGTTCACATTACTACTATTAGAACTATCGGGATATTTACCATGTATTGTTTGGAGTTTCCGGTACCTCATCGATTATAGTGCTTGCAACAGCGCCGAAATATCGGAAACTCCAAACAATACATGGTAAATATCCCGATAGTTCTAATAGTGATAACATTTCTATTTGAAAAATAATATTCTCAAATAAAAAGATGGCCAATCACTATTAATATACTTTGTTATATCAACCAATAAATCAAATTAGGGTAGTGCACTGCAGTCTACTGCTGGACATAGGCCTCTCCCAATGTGCGTCATAGCACCCAAAATCTAACTAAATCCACCAAAAATACTACTCTGTTACAATTTATAGGCTTGTACTTGTCGTTCTGCTTGAGGTCGTGGTACACGAAGGAGCCGCGCACGGAGTGGTAGGGCCCGCTGTACACGTTGCTATGTGTAGGTACGTTACCTTGTACTTGTCGTTCTGCTTGAGGTCGTGGTACACGAAGGAGCCGCGCACGGAGTGGTAGTGCCCGCTGTACACGTTGCTATGTGTAGGTACGTTACCTTGTACTTGTCGTTCTGCTTGAGGTCGTGGTACACGAAGGAGCCTCGCACGGAGTGGTAGGGCCCGCTGTACACGTTGCTATGTGTAGGTACGTTACCTTGTACTTGTCGTTCTGCTTGAGGTCGTGGTACACGAAGGAGCCTCGCACGGAGTGGTAGGGCCCGCTGTACACGTTGCTATGTGTAGGTACGTTACCTTGTACTTGTCGTTCTGCTTGAGGTCGTGGTACACGAAGGAGCCTCGCACGGAGTGGTAGGGCCCGCTGTACACGTTGCTATGTGTAGGTACGTTACCTTGTACTTGTCGTTCTGCTTGAGGTCGTGGTACACGAAGGAGCCTCGCACGGAGTGGTAGTGCCCGCTGTACACGTTGCTATGTGTAGGTACGTTACCTTGTACTTGTCGTTCTGCTTGAGGTCGTGGTACACGAAGGAGCCTCGCACGGAGTGGTAGGGCCCGCTGTACACGTTGCTATGTGTAGGTACGTTACCTTGTACTTGTCGTTCTGCTTGAGGTCGTGGTACACGAAGGAGCCTCGCACGGAGTGGTAGGGCCCGCTGTACACGTTGCTATGTGTAGGTACGTTACCTTGTACTTGTCGTTCTGCTTGAGGTCGTGGTACACGAAGGAGCCTCGCACGGAGTGGTAGGGCCCGCTGTACACGTTGCTATGTGTAGGTACGTTACCTTGTACTTGTCGTTCTGCTTGAGGTCGTGGTACACGAAGGAGCCTCGCACGGAGTGGTAGTGCCCGCTGTACACGTTGCTATGTGTAGGTACGTTACCTTGTACTTGTCGTTCTGCTTGAGGTCGTGGTACACGAAGGAGCCTCGCACGGAGTGGTAGGGCCCGCTGTACACGTTGCTATGTGTAGGTACGTTACCTTGTACTTGTCGTTCTGCTTGAGGTCGTGGTACACGAAGGAGCCTCGCACGGAGTGGTAGGGCCCGCTGTACACGTTGCCGCTGTAGCTGCTCTCGCTGTACGCTGTCGGCTTCGTCAGCTGGAACGTGGCGTACGGGCAGATGTCCTCGATGTACTCTGTAGGATTAAAAAAAGAAGAATTTTTGAAGAGATGATTAAATATTTATTTTTTTATCTTATTTAAATTAATTTAGAATATTTCGTGGGGCTCACTGTAGTACATCGCCACGTACGACTTGTAATTCGTAAACAAACTCGTTCTTATATCTATGCCATTACCCTTACGATTGTGCCTCTTTTCCAAGCTATCTGAGCGTTTATAGAATCTGAACTCAAGTTTAATTCTAGAAAACAATCTTTATATAAAATTAGTTCCAAGTCGCGATTCATGATAGAGTATTGTTCTATTGCCATATTCGTCCTATCTCCTATCGCAGCTTCCACCATATCACCAATCTAAAGATGACAATAAACGGTAAGATATACCATTAGAAGCGTGTTTGTAGTGATGTTGCGGCGCGGGATGCTGCGCGCGCGCAGCGAGGTATTGTTGGTCGCGGTTCACTTTGTTCTGTAGCTGCGCCACGGACGGGGACTCCCCGACGCCGCTCTCGGTGGCTGCGGTCTCCGTACCACCTGCTTCTAAACCAAGTGGCGTTGTTAATAGATGCTATAATTTAAAAGTTCCGTAAGAGGCTTTTAATTTAGGTAAGTACTTGTACGGAATTACTTTCAAAACTCTGGTTTTATAAACGGCTGAAGGGGTGTGTTATGCAGAAATCAATCAATTAACCTATCGAAGTCCAATGCCGGACATAATGTTTCTCTCCCAATATAGAAATGGTATCTATTTATATTTTCTTCCTGTTTCCATTTTAGCTTCAAAACTAATCAGATAAAAGGAGAAATTGTTAGAGATTTCTATATAAATATGGACTTGACAGTTATACAGAACTGAACCTTAAGCAAACAGGTAATAGAGCTCATATTGGTAGCTAAGAGTCATGACGTACTGTTCCTGCGCACGAGCAGCACTATGGCGAGCAGCGCGCCCAGCACCAGCAGCGACAGCGACGCGGGCAGCAGCACGCGCGCGCCGCCCAGCACGCGCCCGCCGCCCGGCGCCACCGGGGCCACCTCGCCCTCCACCACTGGGGGCAGACTTGTAGCTAGTATGGCAGGGGGGGGGGGGGATAAGGTAGCTGTTGTGGATATGGTGCTTACGTCATGTGGATCTTGAGCAAGAAATAATGTTAACAAGAATTAATGCCATCATAGTGTCATAGTTATCATCATATCAAGATCGTGCGAAGTGGAGAAGGAAGAGCCGGAAGGCGGACCCTGAGCTCCGAGGTCATTGGCCACGGATGCAATCAGGAAAATGCGTCTACACGAGGATGATGAGGATGATGAGTGTCATAGTTATACAGGTTGTATTACTAGATATTATTTATTGGAATTTCATAAAAACAATACCTAGGGATAATACCTTCTTGTTTTTAGTAACATTATTGTAAGTACCTAAATCATGAAACACGAAAATTTGTCGTGACTTGTTATATTGTTTAAAAAAAAATTGTACTAGAAGTACACCCCCCCTCCCCCTAACATATTAGGGGGTACTTCTAGTAATAAGAAATTCTGTTCCAGTGAAACTATATTACTTGTGTTAGCAGTGTGTTCGTATCCGTAGCGTAACGATCAGAATTCTCTCGATCGCGCGATTGAAATTAGTTGTACTTTTTAATAGAATAATGACGGTTGCTTCACGAAAAGTATCGAAGTTCGGTCTCTTAGCAGTTAACCTGGAAAGCCGATGCAAACTGCTTAGAGGACGACGATGGTTAATAATGCTGTAAGTGTGTTGTCGCTTACTGCCGCTGAGCGAGTGCGTGGTGAAGTTGTAGAGCGCGAGCGCGTGGCCCGCGTTGTTGTGCGCCGTGATGCGCAGCTGGTAGGGCGCGCCCGCCGCCAGCCCGCCCACGCTGAACACGCGCTCCGTCGCCTGCACGCTGTTCGACACTGGCGCTAATAATACAAGTGTGTTGTCGCTTACTGCCGCTGAGCGAGTGCGTGGTGAAGTTGTAGAGCGCGAGCGCGTGGCCCGCGTTGTTGTGCGCCGTGATGCGCAGCTGGTAGGGCGCGCCCGCCGCCAGCCCGCCCACGCTGAACACGCGCTCCGTCGCCTGCACGCTGTTCGACACTGGCGCTAATAATACAAGTGTGTTGTCGCTTACTGCCGCTGAGCGAGTGCGTGGTGAAGTTGTAGAGCGCGAGCGCGTGGCCCGCGTTGTTGTGCGCCGTGATGCGCAGCTGGTAGGGCGCGCCCGCCGCCAGCCCGCCCACGCTGAACACGCGCTCCGTCGCCTGCACGCTGTTCGACACTGGCGCTAATAATACAAGTGTGTTGTCGCTTACTGCCGCTGAGCGAGTGCGTGGTGAAGTTGTAGAGCGCGAGCGCGTGGCCCGCGTTGTTGTGCGCCGTGATGCGCAGCTGGTAGGGCGCGCCCGCCGCCAGCCCGCCCACGCTGAACACGCGCTCCGTCGCCTGCACGCTGTTCGACACCAGCCGCCACTGCCACACGACAAACACGTCACGTCACGTTGACGTCAAGCCTCGTATACCTCGGGACACGGGTCTTGGACATAAATCGCGAGACAAACGAGGCTCTGGCACCCGCGGATTGTTTTGTAATAATCTATGCTTGGTGAATTTAAGCTCGTCCCGTGCTATCCGCAAAAGACATTCAAGAAGCGTGTACTGCGCGTATAGAGCTAATTTTTTTTTTTTTTAGAGAATCAGTATTCCTTTTTTACACAGCGTTATACCTAAACCTTACAACTGACGCCATTATACTTAAAATATAATACGAATCTGACTCTTTTACTAAGTAATATTTAATTATTTTCAATAAAAATTTCTATCTGAGATACTATAGCGCTTTATCAATTTATAAAAATTAATAGTTACTACTATAACACAAGAGTGAGTTTGCCCTAAACACTTGGAATTTTTTAACTTACAACTATCAATTAATAATATTCAAATATTACATGTGTGTTATAAAATTCTTCACTTCCTGGCACCGAGGAACAAAAACCTAATGCCGATCACTAAGTCACACACTTCAAAAACAAAACAAAACTTAGGAATGGGTCGTTGACGCTTTTTTAGTAAACGAAACTAGACCGATTATCGTCGACAATAAACTATTGTTTTTTTTTCGACTAGTTTACTGCGACTTCATGACATTGAATTGATGACTATAGAATAAACTGCTGAATTTTCGACTAATTTCCTTGAACTAGTTTCGATGAACTTGTTGAATTGATGACTACGTGCTAATCGAACAACGACTATTATTTAAAATGAACTTTCCTTCATACTTTTTCACACTACGACACATTCAACTAAAATAGGTACCTAAAACTATACTATATACACTACACAAAACAGTACAAACAAGAGCCTAATTATTTACACTTTTATACTTTTATAGTCAATACTTTTAAAACCTTGAACAAACAATGATCTGACCTACAGTGAAATTCAAAACAAACTAAAAAAATAATGTAATGTAAACAAATGAAATGCTAAACATTTTTGTATACTTACGAATAATACAGATGCATAATTCTATTACTATGGCAATAGAGTTTAAAACTATACGTCCAGACCGCAAATGAAGATTGTCCTTTTCCTTAGCACGTGCCGATCGGAAGAGAGAGATAGGTTCGCACTCACAGTGCACAAAATGAATGTCGTTCATGAGTAAACCAGTTTATCTGTATACTATAAACTAGTTTACCGCTTATGAGAAATAAACAGTCTAAATAAACTGTTCGTTCATTCAACGCCTATCCCTAACAAAACTGATTCTTGCATCGCTTGGCGTATTTACAAATTTCAAATGATTCGAATAGCCCAAAATTAAGATTCATTGTACAGTCAAGGCAAAAATGAAAAAATATATTAATTAAACAATAATTGAATTTAGATACAACTCGTATCATTATCTGTACATTACAGTCCAGGACAGGAGCTAGGACAGGACATTTTGAACACATTTCAGGTGCAAGACATACCTATGTCTCGAAGTCCCGAGCAATAGTAAGATATATAATCACTGGGGCCCTAACAACTCTTTAAAAAAACAAAAAACTTCACACACCTGCCGTATAACTAGAACTTACCTGCGACTGGCTAAGCTCCCGGTACTCGATGACGAAGTACAGTATGCCGCAACCACCATCGCCCCACGAGTCGAGCCAGACCGTTACTGTGGTCGTGTTCAGCGTTATCATTTGAGAGTGCTTCGGTTTCACTGGGACTGGAACATAACATGATTGCGTTTATGAAGAGGTAGTTATATGTCCACATAACAGATTGGCTGAGGTCATGAACACATTTTTCTACTTTGGAAGTGTTTCTCGCGCAAACCATTCACTTTAGAAAAAAATGATGTTAGAAACCTCAAAAGCATTTTTATAGGCCTATCTATAGAACCCCCCACACGTATGGGTTTGGTGAAATATTTTTTTTATATTTTTGTATGAAATTCCTAATGCGGTTCACAGACAGAATACATCTACTTACCAAGTTTCAATAGCATAGGCCTTATAGTTTCGGAGAAAAGTGGCTGTGCCATACGGACGAACAGACAGACAGACGGACGGACAGACATGACGAATCTATAAGGGTTCCGTTTTTTGCCATTTGGCTACGGAACCCTAAAAACGTATTTCTTTGTGACAAAACTCACCAGTTCCCTTGGTGTAAGCGTGCACGATGTCACAAGGCAGGCCCGTGCCGATGCGGTTGAAGGCCGTGATGTACAGCTGGTAGCGCGTGCCGCACCACAGGTTGGGCAGCACGTGCTCTGTAGTGCTGGCTTCCACCTGGAGCTCTTCCCAGTCGCCGTGCTCACGCTTGTAGTTGATTACGTAACCTGAAGGGGATATTTTAGGGTTGATTTTTTGGAAAGAATGATTGATTTCTGATGAATAGTCGTGTTGTTAAAAGATTTTGAGAAATTCAAGCATTGATGGGTGAAATCCCTGGGCCTAAACGTAATGTAACACGTGTATCGCATTTATCAAAGTTCTTTGTTAAGGGTTGTTCGTTAAGTGTTATCATATCTGCAGTGCCCCGAGCACGAACACTATTTGTATTCGTAACTGAAACGTATTGAGAGAATAAAGCATTGCGATTGGCTGACTTCACACACACACAGGTTTACAGTAGGCCACGAGCCAATAGCAACGCTCCGTACCTACTCTTGATACGTTTACGATACGAATATTTTTCCTGCTGACTCTGATCAGTATTCCGTGCAAAAGTGGAGTGGATATTCGTTTAAGCACTTAAAGAAAAACAATCTAACGGAAGACAGAACAAGTGAACAAGCAGCTAATATCTTTGGTAGCTTAGAGTTTTCTCAGTTCCTGAGATAATTGTTTGAAGAATGATACAATGTAATATTAAATATGCCGCAGTGGAGTTTGTTGCGTCGCTTCTTCTTTGCGCTATATGCAAAGACATTTCATAACATAGACATGTCATATGCTTACAAATCAACGTAGAAAAATGTGCCGAACTCACACACACACATTTTTAATTCATCTACACTTCCCTACATAACCAATGGATTGAAAAGAGAGGACATGAAAAATACAATATAAAAGAAGAAGACAGCTATTGTTTGTCACTTGGACTTTAATGATAACAATGTACCAATCACAGTGCGGTTGCTAGTCGGTGACATAGGCTAACAAAATTATTGAAAAAGAAGGTACAGAGCTCTCTGAATTGAGGTTATTGCCTAATTTTGTTTAGACAAAGATGTTTGTTTAACTTTGTTAATGTATTATGAAAAAGCTAGGTATAATTTTTAAATTTCATTATTTTGTTGCTGTCAGTAGTACAATTTTAACAAGTACCTAAGTAGGTACTTGCCAGTAAAGTGAAGTTTGAGATAATTGCGTAATTTTGTTTAGACAAAGATGTTTGTTTGTCATTGTTATTGTATCTTCTTATACCTATATAAAATTCTCGTGTCACAATGTTCGTTCCCGTACTCCTCCGAAACGGCTTGACCGATTCTCATGAAATTTTGTGAGCATATTGAGTAGGTCTGAGAATCGGCCAACATCTATTTTTCAAACCCCTAAGTGAAGTGATAAGGGTGAAGCGGGAACGGGATTTGAATACCACGCGGGCCGAAAATATGGCGGTACGAAGTTCGCCGGGGCAGCTAGTTAAGTATAAAAAAGCTAGGTATGTTTATTCTATTTCATTATTTTGTTGCTGCCAATAGTGCCTACAAATTTTAACAAGTAGGTACTTACCTAAGTAGATACTTGCCAGTGAAGTGAAGTTCGCACTTATTAACTTACTTGAACCACATAGTATTAGTAGGCAATTATAAAAAACAACAAATTAAAATTGGGAGGTAGTATGTAGTGAGTTTAATGCCTACGATATTCTCATCTGTACTTTAATCTATGTTCGGATCACACACGTCCTTGTCGCTCACGCACCAAATTATATCATACTGTCTCTTTTTATTTTCGTGCTGACAATTTTAAATTGAATATTATGAAAGTCAGAAATTTGGTCTTTATCAGTCGAAATATGTATTATTTCCATGTGATATGAAATCCCTTTTGATGTATTAACTTTAGAGTAATAGTTCGTGCAGTGTCTATAAACATACGATGGCATTTTCGTTATTTTTATAAGTCACTGATGCTTCCGCTCAACGTCCGGCCGGCGCCGCTCGGCACGCGGTACTAGAGGCAAACGTTCCAATTGACTCGTTTTCGAATCTTCACGATTTTCGCGCAATAACGAATCTACTTCTTTTTATATATAATATCTTTGGCTATATGGATACTTAAAGAAAACTGAGCATTATATTAAAAAAGCTAACATAAACTGACTCATCATATTCTGTACTTATTCATCCGTAAGTTTGTATGGATTATTCAGCATAAAATGTAGTTAAAATTACCCAGTATAGGACTTCCCCCGTCCCCCTGGTCGCTCCACTGCAGATGTAGTGAATCTGCATACGAGTCGACTACGGCTAGTACAGGAGGCTGAGGCGGCACCTTCACCTCCACGCTGTACGTGACCTCATCGCGCCCGTGCACGTTCTCCACAGAGCACGTGTAGTTGCCCGTGTCGAGGAACTGCGTCATGCTGGGTGAGGAATGAGAAGTTACAAAAAAACCATAGGTATATACATATTATAATCACGTCTTTATCCCTGGAGTGACAGGCAGAGGTGAATTAACACCCACATTTGACTTGTATTAGGTCCCACGTAATAAGGGGTGAGCCTATTGCCGTACCTGGGCACTATTATTGAATCGAGTCATGTATCTGAGGCTGAGTCAGGGTTTGTATATACAGGGCGTCCCACGGCGATGCCACATGGAGGGAAAGTACCTTAAATCCTTAAGTTAGCTCATTTAGTTTAAAGGAGACATCATTTTATTTTTAAAAAGAAACAGAACTGCATTCAAAGATTTTAAAAAATTCGCTTGCCACACCCGGTTATCGAACCGACTAAAATCCGAAAAAGTAACATCCTGTATTTTTATGGCATCAATCGATAGTGTCAATCATAAGGATCAAATCTCTCTAAGGAACATGGTAAATTAAACGAAAGGAAGTCCTTGAAACTTAAAATTATAAATTCAATTTGGCAAAATAAAACTGTCTGATGTTGAACAGCCCTATCCCTTAGTCGCCTTGTACGACACCGTATGGGAAGAGATGAGCAGGCCCAAATTCTACTCTACCGGGAACCATGTGGCTAAAATAAGCATGTTAAACGTGATATACGTAAGATTTTAGTATGGAATGAAAAAATTTGTTGTCAAATTTTAACGGTGTTCAGCAACATTCTTTTCATAAAAATAACGTACCTCATTATCAGCGTTCCATCGTTACTTATATTCTTCCTAAGCGTCGACTCCAAGGTCACGCCGTTCATAGTCCAAGTGGTGGACGGAGTCGGGACCCCCACCTTGTTGCAAGGGAGCGAGATGTTCTCCTTCCAGGGCGACACGATGCTCCTACTGAAGGAAGTGATCCGTGCCGGCACTGCGAGGAAACGGGCTTTTTTTAAATAGCAAATATTTGATATCAGTAACTTAACTAGATAGGTAGGGTTTGACGCAGAATGTGCACTTCGCAAAATGTGCACTCGTGCATTTCGCATTTGGTGCACTTCTCATAATGTGCACTTCTCATAACGGGCACTTCACAGAATGTGCACTTCGCAGAATGGGCACTTCGCAGAATGTGCACTTGAGTAACTTTGTTTGTATTGAGTTGGAATCTTTGAAGTTATTTCAGCTGATGACAAAGATAATTGGTTTCTACTTGTTTTATTTTTCGGGGTAGGTATACAATAATTGGCCTAAATGTGTCATTTTAAAGTGTTCAAAGTCAACATAGTTGGAGTTCGTTAACCTCATACTGTATACTACGTATTATAATCAACATCAATTTTAATGTAACATAATATCTAGGCGGCATAATATCATTACTAATACTAGATTATGTACATATTATCGAAAAAGTAACGGTATCTACTTAGGTATTTTCTTTGTATTTCATTTTAATCATTTATAACAAATAATACCTAACAAAATAGGTAGTTGACAAATTATTGAGCAAATTTTTATTTGATTTCAATAGGGTCTTCAAAACAGCAAAAAAAAACACAGATTTAAAACAAACCTGATTCGGAAGGCAGTACGGTGACAACCCTGGTGGCCTCTCCTTCACCGAGCCTTGTTGACGCTGACACCCAGAACTGGTGCGTAGCCCTCGGAGGGGAACGCGATGTCTCGTGGGACAGCGTGCTTGGGGATAGCATGCGTTTGTGGGTACCTTCCTGTGGAGAAACAATACTGTTGGAGTGCTGTAAAATACTCCTATTCAAAATCAAAGTCAAAGTTAAGTCAAAGTCAAAGTCAAAGTCAAAGTCAAAGTCAAAGTCAAAGTCAAAGTCAAAGTCAAAGTCAAAGTCAAAGTCAAAGTCAAAGTCAAAGTCAAAGTCAAAGTCAAAGTCAAAGTCAAAGTCAAAGTCAAAGTCAAAGTCAAAGTTTAAGTCAAGGTCAAAGTCAACATCAAAGTCAAAGTTGAAAATCATTTATTCTGTATAAACCGTTAAAACGGAACTTACAAAACGTCAAATTAGTTTTTTATTGTATATTGTGTTCCATATCCACATGACCGAAGAGTATGGTGTGAGTCTGCTGGATGTATTTCTATTTGTACATAATTGAAATCCCAGTGGGTTTTCAACACCTTACTTAGGTATAAAAGAATTTCTCGTCTTTTTTGATCCGTTAAGAAATCATCTTCACGTTCAAGTTATTCCAGAGAGAACTTATAACTAACTAACCTCTCTCCCATCTTCTATAACACTCATGTATAGAGTGTAACCAACGAGGACACCGTTTGGTGCGGAAGGTGGCAGCCATGACACCAAGATCTTGTTGCGCGAAGAAACCACTGCTTTGATGTCAGCGGGCGCTGAAGGAACTACAAACATAAGGAAACGGATGATTAATCCTGGATTTCACCAGTAATTTTTTTTCAACTAAATTGTTCTAACGTTTTACTTCTGTAAAAAGTTCAACGAGATTCTCATATACGCCCAATGGAGGCCCCATTGAGCGTTGTGGGGTCAGATGATACTTGGCTCTTGTAAAAGGTAAATTAATCAGGAGTAGTAGGATAGTACGGATTTGTGCTTGGATGATGATGAACAGTCTCTATTTTTGAGGTAAGTAGAGTTCTATCTAGATTTTGAATACGACCTTCTGTTAGCTGGTTCCACTATAAACGACCTCTTATACTATATGATTATTTTATATTAATCCGAACTTCTGCAGTCAAAGTCAAAATCATGTTCTAAATTTTCGACAAATAGATAGACTAAACTTCAGTTACCTATCGCAAAAACTCTACGCCTTTCGGAACGCTATTTCCCTTCCAAAACTCCTTTTAAAACTTGACAAATAAGAGATATCCTTACCATCTTCTTCCGTGTGGCAGTAGACGGGAGCTGCCCGGACGCCGTCGCCGGCTGCCGTGAAGGCGCACACGGTCACCGAGTAGTTGGTGTACCTTCGTAGTCCCGACAGCGTCGTGTGGAGACTCGATATCTGCTTCGTGACTGCATCCTCATTACCTAGGAACCATTTTAGTTCATCATCATCATCATCATTTCAGCCATAGGAAGTCCACTGCTGGACATAGGCCTCCCTATAGATCTCCAATAGGACCGGTTGGAAGCGGCTCCCATCCAGCGCGTTCCCGTTTACCATTTTAGTTAGTTTTAGTTATTTAAAAAGCATCTGATGAGGCCGTCAAGCTGAGTGCCACAATTGTAACATGATACGTGTCTGTAATGGTGACCCTCTTTTCAGAGACTGCCTTCCGCTTACCATCAGGCGAGGCGAAGTCAAATTGCCGTGTCCTATTAAAAAAAAATTACATACGTATTCGCCTATTTTTCTCCGGGGTAAGCAAAGAAAACAACCCGCCATTTGACTCTATCGTTACATAAGAAACTCTTCCTTATTAGTTTAGGTCTTTAACTTTATAATTTTATTGATTAATGGAAGTTCGTCTGGCTGGAGTGATTTTAGTTAGTTACATATTTATCCAAAGTTGGACTACCGTAATAAGTTTGAAGCTATTTTCTTGATCAACGTAATTGGAGGCAAGTCTAACGAAACCAAATTAATAATTAATTAAAATTATTACTCGCAAACGGTAACATTCATAACGGAGAATGTAGTACTTATTAACAATTTTCTCTCTTTTTGAAGTCGGTTAAAACTGCTTACCGAACCACTCCGTGACTGGTGCATATGTAACCTTGTATCCTTGCAGTACGCCGTTTCTTCCGCGAACAGGCGGCGGCTCCCATGCGACACGAACTGACTGCGAGCTCAGAGCCGTGCATTGAAGGGCTCCGGGAGGTAGACTGGGAACTATAATTAAATTTGTTGTAGAGTAGCAAAGTCTGCGGAAAAGAAGAAAAAAGAGAACGGTGCACAGTGACTAAATTTTTTATTTTGTCCAGACAGAGAAGAGGACAAAATAACTAACTAACAATGTAACGTCGTACAACGATGCGATGTCGTATTGGAGTAACGTGCAAGGCGATTGTGGGATAATGTGGGAGTGCGCGGTCTTATTTCGTAGCTTCGGAGTAGCTCTCATTATAATGAAAACCAGCGTAGTGCAACAATTTGAAGATGCATACAAACACACGAAAATTCAAACAATTTACACGAAACAGTTCCTACCCAGTGTGGGCGACAACATACGTGACACGCATAAAGGTATGATTCCGTAGCCGACCGCATACGACAACTACTGACGCACGCAGCACATGCGCGTAACTCAATGGTCCCTTTTATCCGAATCGGAGTTTAAGAAGTAAGGTAAGCGTACCTATACAGCGGTATCGACTGTATCTGCCGCATGTGTACGAATGCGGTCTGCTTCAGAATCATACCTTAAGGCAGCAGACGCTGTTATAACCCGCGCCGCGTATCTTGGACCTAAATCGTAAGACATACGAGGCTTTGGTGCCCGCGTATTGTTTTGTGATAATCTTTCATCGGTGAATTTGAGCTCGTCCACCGCAGTAGCATCCTGTGCTATCCTCAAAAGACATAAGAAACGCGTACTGCGCGTATAGAGCACATTTTAGGTCCAAGATATAAGCCCCGAGTGAATATGAGTATGCTACTCACCATCCTCCATAGTAGAGGCAGTATTAGGAGGCGAAGCAGGTCCCGCGCCCCTGCTGTTGTAAGCCTGTACCACGACGGCGTACGCGGCGTGCTTCTGCAGCCCTGACAGCGTAGTGCGCGTACGTGCACTGCCGGCGCCTTCCACCGTGCGGACCGTGTACGACGCGCCGCCCGGACCGCTCGCGCTTAGGATAGTGCTGTTGCTGTTCAGCTGTTGACAACATTTTTTTATATACGACACGTCAATTCGACTTCGCCTCGCCTGATGGTAAGCTGAAGGCAAAGTCTCTGAATAGAGGGTCACCATTACAGACCCGTACTGTGGCACTCAGCTTGACGGCCTCATCAGATGCTTTCTCACGCCCCGCTTAAAGGACCCCTTTATTAGTTTACCCTTTCAAGGAGTACTCTTTAGACTGGTTAAAGGGAATATATTTAATTAATTTGTCCTCATTGATTCATAAACGTGACCCAAAAACACAATATTAAGTAAAAAGAAAGTTTAAAAATGATTGACTTAAAAGTTTCGCATTGAGATAACAAATTTACTAGCGATATTATGTCAACGGGATAATTGCATAAACCATTTTTTATATAAAAAAAGGCTTTCCCGCAAAACCTGTAAATCTTAGGTTTTGCTGGAAAATTTTACAAGTTTTACGAGACCATTTCTGACTTTTACGAAATGGAAAGCTTACTAGTTCGTCAATTACAAAGTACTATACGGTTACAGGTGAAGCCAACCGGCTTGAGCAATGAATATCTTAGTAAACTATACCTACACCTCATGAAATATCACATCGGATAGTGTAAATTATTACCGGATATTAATAATTAATTATACAATGTAGGCATGGTTTGGCGGTTTTGATTTCAATTTTAATTAATAACGCTATCAGATGTTACAACTAATTTGATTATAAGGCTTCAGTAGCTTATAGGTTAAGGAAATTCCTTTAGAAAATACCTTTCGGGAAGAGTTTTCAACCCCATTGACCCCTCCCCTCGCACCGTGCATGCATAGTATGCTATCTATTAAAGGATATGTTTCTTCATATCTGACACTCACCTCTTGAAATCCTACGTAGTATCCTAATATATTTCCATTCCACAGATCTCTTTGTGGCGGTTCCCAGCTGACGATCAGCTCGGTGGAACTCTTGGCTTCAACTCTGACGTCCAGTGGCGGACCGCTTGGAACTTGAGAAAGAATACTTTGGGTTACTTTGGATATTGTCTAAATAGCGCTGTGTGATATAACGTAGAATATTACTGTTGTACTAGTTGTTACCCGCGCGGTTCCATCCGCTTGAAATATTGATCCCGTAAATGTGAGCCATAAGAATGTACCGGGATAAAAATACTTCACGACCGATTTCAAGACCTACCAAATATGCACAAAAAATCCTCAATAATCGGGCCGTTCCGAAGGAGTTTGCAGACAAACACTGTGACACACAAAGTTTATATATTGGATACAACAATACAACAATAACCAATAATTTGAACCACTTAGCTTTGTTTTTGCTGCTGAGGGGGTTGTCAAAACTACTAGTTACTTTTACCTTGACCTACAAGACTTCATCGCCTGATCGTGCATAAGTGAAGTCTAAAGAATGATTACTGTTATAAATGCCAAAAGTGATATGATTATAATTATGTGAAAATCATCAGGATTCTCCCCAATTTTAACGTATTTTCATCCACTAACCTTCCTCCGTCGTAGTGACTTGTATCGGCTGACTAGGCTCGCTCTGCCCGAGTCTGTTCTCGGCAATAATCCTCAAGTGGTAGGACGTCGCTGGCTGAAGGTTCTGTACACTAGCCGAAGTCACGCTCCCAGGGACTATCACTTTTTGAGGTGTTGTAGGCCATGAATCTGTTTATTAGTAACGATTTAGCATCAATGATGGACATAACCTTTAAGTTGAGTAGTAAATATAGCATTTATTGCGTACAACTTTCTGAAACTCTCCGCCTGAGTCTGTATTGCCAGAAGACTTGAAGACTCGAGACGTGAAGACTGCCAGGTTATACTTATTTAACCTGGGAGTCTTCAAGTCTCGGTTAGTAGGGGACGCGTAGTAAACGGCGCAGTGTAGTGTAAAGCCTACTGAATTTCAGGCGTTTTAAGATTTTTTCAGCTGTTTTGAGAGGTCGATGATATTTGAATGTGTTTAGTTCGTTGGTAATCGTAAGTTTCGCGATATCCAGGTTGTTAGGGAAACCGACACCGATGCCACTGACGATAAAAAAATTGGGCAAATTTTCAGAATCTTTTATTAGCATTATTGCGTGAATAATGTTCTTAATAGGTTCAAAAAATCAAGTAATACATCTTGTTAAAGCTTTTACTGTTATTGCTAATTATTCATGTAAAAAAAATTATCTGCGTATTTTTTTAAATTTTTTTTTTTTTTTTTATTTATTCATTAATATATGTACAATGTTACAACATGAATCTTAATTAAGACACTAAAACCCTGCAGGGTTTAATATGTGTCGCGTCTAACAATAATGAGGGGTTAGGCATGGTATTCGTTATCCCTAACACCGCTTCAATCATTGTAATCAAACTTTTAAGGAGTTTTTTATCTTTAAACTTTTTAAAAGATCATGCAGAACAAATTCCTGCATGATCTTTTAAGAAGTTTCTTGAAGAAATTATGTCACCTGGAGATTCCTTATATTGTACGATGTAGTTAATTATAGGACTGTTGCCGGCGTAGGGCTGAGTCCACGATATTTGTATTGCACGAGATTGCTGATCTATGATTCGAATGTTCTTTGGCATTTCTGGAACCTGCGAAAAAAAAAGAAGAAGAATAAAAAAGAACACATTGGGGGAGGCCTATGTCCAGCAGTGGACTGCAGTAGGCTAATTGATTGATTGAAAAAAGAAACCATCGTTGGTCGTTTTGTTTAGCAGTTTTGCGAAGAACTTAATGTAACATGCTTTTAGCTTCCATAAAGTAGACTATAGAATGGGTATTTTAATGTTACGTTACAGGCTTTTAAATAAAGTACATACATATAATCACGCCTTTAGGGTGTATGGGGGCTCACCTAGATCCTGAGCCCCAACCAACCCCAGCCAACCTCACCTGCAAGCTGGTGCACCTGCTGAACAACGGACGAGGCTCTGGCGCTGGCTTTCCCCTCGGGGTTGGGGGGTCGGACGGCAGTCGCCCCCGGAAAAGCCAAAATTGCCAAATTTACAATAAATGGCTCGTAAAAAAAAAAAAGGAATCGCATGAGGGTAGGGCGCCGCCGCAAAACGGCGCGCATGAGGGTCGCCCGCCTCGTGTCGCAAGTGGGCAAGGGCTACCGTGCCTGAGCCGGGCACGGCTAAAGATGTTAGGCCAACTTTGTGATTCCCGGAAACTCCGCTTCGCAACGTGGAACATCGGCACGTTGACCGGTCGCACGAGGGAGTTGGCTGACGTACTCTGCAGGCGGAGAGTGGCCGTGGCGTTCCTGCAGGAGACTCGGTGGGGTGGCGATAGCACCATGCACATTGGGGAAGGCTACCAGCTGATGTACACAGGTGCACCTGACGGGCAGGCCGGGGTGGGCGTGGTGCTCTCCCGGGCGTTGCAGGATGACATCTTGGAGGTGAAGAGCTATAGCGCCCGACTTATGGTTGTGAGGGTGCTTATCGATGGGATTATAACCCACCTGATAAGTGCTTACGCTCCACAGGCTGGGCGTGGCGAAGCCGAAAAGATCTTGTTCTGGGACCAACTCGGGGGAGTGCTTCGTGACGTCCCGCTGTCGCAGGAGATTGTCCTGGGCGGTGACCTGAACGGTCACGTGGGTGACGGATGTGAGGAGTTTGGGCGTGTCCACGGCGGTTTTGGATACGGTAGTCGCAACCCAGAGGGTGAGCACATCCTTAGAGCGTGTGCGACTGCCGACCTGGCCATCGTGAACACGTACTTCAAAAAGAAATCCGAACATCTTGTCACCTACAAGAGCGGGGGGCGCTTAACCCAGGTTGATTTCCTGCTCACTAGGAGGCACAGCATCAGCAGGGTGGCCAACTGCAAGGTTATACCCGGGGAGAGTCTCACTAGCCAACACCGTCTCCTTGTCATGGACCTCCGCGTGAAACCCAAAGACAAACGTGCCGAGCGTGCCCAACGCAAAATCAGGTGGTGGCTGCTTGATGAAGCTAAGTCCCAAAGTTTCGTCTCAGCCATCGGTGACAAGTGCGCCGATGCTGTAGACGAACCAGTACAGGTTTCTTGGGACAGGATTCGGGCAGCTATTCTTGAGGCGGGGAGGGTGGTGCTCGGCATGTCTAAGGGTGGACGCAAGTGTGACAAGGACACCTGGTGGTGGAACGACACAGTCCAGAGAGAGATCAGGGTGAAGAAAGCCCTCTTTAAAAAGTGGCAAGCGTCCAAATCTTCCGACGACCGCGATGCGTACAAAGTTGCAAAACGCGCCACCAGGAGAGCCGTAGCCAGGGCCAAACGAGACCACTTGCAACCTCTATATACCAAGTTGGAATCGTCTGAGGGGCAAAAGCTCATATATAAGTTGGCGCGTTCCAGGGCCAAAGCGGCGCAGGGTCTATCCAAGTGCCGCTGCATTAAAGACCCTGGGGGCAATTTGTTGTACGAGAAAGTCGCGGTGAAGGAGAGATGGCGCTCATACTTCCACGAGCTGCTGAATAAGCAGCATAAAGAGGTGCAGCCACCAGACCTCCCTCCGAATCAAGGACTAGTGCCACCGATAACGCCTGCGGAAGTCCAGACTGCCATTCGCCGCATGAAGAACCGGAAAGCTGTCGGACCCGACGAAGTCCCCATCGAGGCTTGGAAGGCAATGGGCGCCCGTGGTGTGGGCATTCTAGCAAATCTTTATAACCGCGTACTCCTCACCGGTGAGATCCCGAGCCAGTGGAGGCTGAGCATCATCACGCCAGTCTTCAAAGGCAAGGGATCGGTGCAGGAGTGTGGTAGTTACCGCGGTATAAAGATAATGTCCCACACCATGAAGCTCTATGAGCGGATAATCGACTCCCGGATCCGACAGGAAAGTATACTCTCGGAGTGCCAGTACGGGTTCCGTCCCGGGCACGGGACCATTGACCCAGTGTTCGCCCTAAGGGTTGTGGCGGGGAAATACAGGGCGAAGAACACGCCCCTGCACTGCCTATTCTTAGACATGCAGAAGGCCTTCGACTGTGTTCCTCGCGAGGTGATCTGGTGGGCACTGCGGGCCAAGGGTGTCCCAGAGACTTACATTGACACCATCCGAGACATGTACTACGATTCCGGTTCCGTGGTTCGGACTGCTGTTGGCGACTCGAAAGCCTTCCCCATCACCGTCGGGGTACACCAAGGATCCGTCCTTAGTCCTTACCTGTTCAGCGTGGTATTAGATGTTTTGTCGAACAGCATTAGAAACTCACATGAGCAGCCTCCGTGGTTACTCATGTATGCTGACGATATTGCGCTCATGGACGCGGACAGGAGCAGATTGGTGCGACGCGTGAAAGGATGGAAAGAAGCGCTTGAGAACGGCGGTCTGAAGCTAAATGTAGCGAAGACAGAATACTTAGCGTTAAACTCCACAGATCCCACACCCGTCCGCATAGGCGATGATTTGGTCGAGCGCACGGACCAGGTTAAGTACCTGGGATCTGTACTTCATGTGACCGGTGAGATCGACCGCGACGTCAAGGCACGCATTGCTGCCGCGTGGGCCAAGTGGCGAGAAATGACTGGCGTGACCTGTGATCCTAAAATGCCAGTCAGGTTGAAGGGGCAGGTCTATAAGACGATCATTAGGCCTGTTCTCTTGTATGGTTGTGAGGCGTGGCCGCTGCTCGAGCGACACAAGCAAGAGCTGCGTGTCACGGAGATGAAAATGTTGCGGTGGATGTGCGGCGTTACGCGTAAAGATCGCGTGCGGAACTCTCGCATCCGCGGCAGCCTCCATGTCCGTGACATTGCGGATAAAATGCAGGAGAGCCGCCTTCGCTGGTGCGGCCACGTCTTGCGGCAACCGCCAGGCTACGTGGGGAACAAATGCCTGGCAATGGTACCCCCGCCGGGTCCAGGTAAAAGGGGTAGGCCAAAGAAGTCCTGGCTTGACGTCGTGGAGGGTGATATGCGTGCAAATGGTCTCACTACCATGGACGCCCAAGACCGTGTGAAGTGGAGAAGGAAGAGCATGAAGGCGGACCCTGAGCTCCGAGGTCATCTTGGCCACGGATGCAATCAGGAGAATACGTCTATATGCAGATGATGAATGATATAATCACGCCTTTATCCCCGGAGGGTTAGGCAGAGATGAATTAACACCCACATTTCACCATTCATTGTATTCGGTCCCACGTAACAAGGGGTGAGCCTATTGCCATATTCTGGGCACCATTATTGACACGAGCAATGCATCTGAGGCTGAATTTGGGCTGTCTGATGTTAAACAGCAAAAAAAGTAATTGCAGTTAAATAAGTAATTAAGTGAAGTATGTCATTGTTTGTAGAGAGTCCGAAATCTTTATTTATCTGAAGACAATTTGTCTATACAACCTGTCCTCAAATAATATCCATAAATCATTCTAGAATATAGGCCTAAGTAATTACTTTATAAATAGACGATACGAGTATATTAACTTACCTCTTGTACCACTAAGTGTATAAGCATTTCGTCTTGTCCGTAAGCGTTCGAGGCTCTGCACGTCAAAGCTCCTGTGTCCTGTCTGTACGTTTGTAGTATACTCAGCTCAGAAACTAGACCGTCATCCAATACTTGCTCTCGGATCGTATATCTAGATCGTGAACATAATTGAAACTCTAGTGAATTAATGGAATGAACGAATTTCGTCTAGTGAATAAATAGGTCTGTTATCTAATTTGTTTTAGGTACGGTTCGAAATAAGTTTGTAAACCTTATTTATTTTCCAAATACTGAATATTTTATGCCTTTCAATAGAATACTGTTGAAAGGCAATTAAGTACCTAGAACACTAAAAGTTATATAACTTGTAAAATAAATAAATAAACATTGTGAGACATTCAAGTAATATTATCCATTTCCTTTGGGTCTGGATAATGTTATGTATATGCCGATCCTAAACAACGAAAATGTCTCCGGCGCATTTTCACCTGCGCTTATTAAAATTCACTTCTTTCATAAATTCAATATTGTTCTATGGTTGTCATTACCTTTTTGGAAAGCTAATTAAACGCACAATTTTTTTCTGTAATTTGTACGCTCACTGCCATAGTAATTTTTTGAGACTACGACAATTACTGGAGAGTAAGGTGAAAATTGAATTTTTTTTTTTTTATGAAATACTCCACAATTTTTATATTTAAAAGTTCTTTTTTTAGTTTTTATTACTAGTTTAGGTTTGTCAAAGTGTTACCTACAAAAATAAATTAGAATAAGTCCAACTTTGCAAAATTTTTTTTTTAAATTTGCATTTGAAGGCTGAATTTTGGGTTACAATGGAAAAAACTAAAAAAGTCAATTATTTCGAAAACTATTGATTTTCGGCCATACATTTATGTGGGCTCCAAATTGTAGCATTTTGGGTCCCCTAACACCCCCTGACAGGAATACGTCGAGTTACCAATTAAATAACCCTGTATATGTAAATGATGCGCAGTTGTACCTTTGGTCCAGGTGGTGCGCTATGGTGTGGTGGTGCGGACTGCGCCAGCTCACTTCCAAGGGCGCGTCCCCCGAGGCAGCACATTGTAGGTGCGCCGCCTCGCCTGCTGTCACTTGCACCGTTTTGCTCTTCATTGGGAATCTCGCTGGCGCTGAATACATTTAATAGGTATATTAATAAACTATCTGTTGTCCGCGGCTCCGCCCGCGTGGATGTCGGTTATCGCGACCAAACATAACCAGACATATCCTCTTCCTAGGTCTAATCTATCTCTGTACCAAATTTCATCAAAATTGGTTCAGTGGTTTAGACGTGAAAGTGTAGCAGACAGACATAGTTATTTTTGCACTTATAATAATTATTAGTATGGATAATTTAATTTGCTGTTTTATTATATTTGCTGGTATTTAACTTTTTAAATTACTCTAAGTTCATTTTGTCTTTTTTTTCATTTTAATGATTTTCGAAATAATGGGGTAAAAGAAGCTCGGCTTATACTCTGTTAATTTAGATCGATGAAAGTATAAAATTATACTATACTTTTTTGAAATAATAGTACATTATGGTACAAGTAATCATCATGCTCACACGTGCCATACGACGTTTTACAACACATTTGCGAATAAAATAATACTACAAATACTAAATAAACAATACTACAAATTAATTCGTTTTCCTATGCGCGCGCATTTTACAATGGCGGTCGACCATATTTAAAAAAAAATGAGGTTTGAACTTAACTTTTTTTTACTCTGTTTTTTTTTCTGTACTTAGAGAAAAAAAAAAGTCAAATTTGAGCGAAAATTTTGTTTATTACACAAGTATTACAAGTTGAAATTATTTATTTAAATACGAAAATGCATCAAATGACCATACAATAGGCGTATTAATTTATTAGTACTATTAAACACGTTATTTTTTGTATCAAAACTTTTTTAAGAACATAGACAATTATAGACACTTCCTATAAAATTTAAAAAAGAATCTATAACTCACTTTTGTGAATAATAGTAATGAAAAAGTCACAGTTTTATAATAGGTGTCATTCCGTGCTTAATTGCGGTAAAATAATATCACTGTTATGAGCAGGTGTGTTGTAAAATGTATTATTTTCATTTTTTGCTAATGATAGTTTTATACTATTTGTTTATATTAACCTGTTATAGTCTTGATAAAATTGTACATACCTACAACCCACATACTTAAATATCCATAGGTACAGGATTTTTCTGGTCCTACATTCAATGTTAATAATAATATTGAGTGCAAAACGAATAAAACTGGGACGGGCGGTTCTATAACCAAAAATACAGAATTCATCTAAATAAGTGAAGTTGGATAGTCATACAATGGCTACCCAAATGGCCGCATCGTTGAGAAAAGATCAGATACACTGATGAAATTACCTGGGCCAGAATACAAAACTAAGTGATATTAAAACGATAAACTGTGTGGTAGAGAAGAAGGCGAATCTATAGGTTGTAGAGTCTTTGATCTAATGGTGAATTGGTGAAGTTAGTTAAAGTTAAATCTAGGGCTGGATTTATGCATATTATGTTGTCAGTAGGTTATACAAACGTGTTGAAAGAGGTGGATGTAAGGTATAGTAACAATATTTAGGCCCGTATTCTAGAACGAATTTGTCACTCATTCCTGAATCTCCCTGATTAATTTGAGGACAGATTGATAGATTTGACAGATTGTCTCTACAAACTGTTCTCAGATTAAACTAGATTCAGAACTGAGTACCACTCTGGAATACGGGCCTTAGATACCTATGTAAATACTCGTATTATGAATCTTATAATTTCTATAAGGCATACAAAAATATTTTCCCCATATTTTCCGCACCCAAAATCTGCCTATGCATACCTATATCCGCTACTGGTTAAATTAATAACAATATTTAAATTGATCACAGAGCCACAGTAAATTCTATTTATACTATATTATACTATAAATCATACCTTGTTATGAGAACTAAATCATAAAAAGTATTTCAGTAGTCAAATAGCACACTAACTTTCGAATAATTTATATGAATGACTAAAAACCAGAAGTTAAGGTTATTACGGCTACCGAAAACCTCACTTTACCGAATAATATTTCCTTTTACTCCCCAGTGCGGCACAAGTGAGGAAAAAAATATTACCATAAAGGAAGGCTCGTTATGTCGTGCTTGTGTAGGGCCACTGTTATTTATTGGCGAGCACCTTGTTTACGAAACCCTCATATTCTCATGATTTATCACCTGTTTAAAATATTACAGTTGGGGAAGCGGGTAGCGATAATTTCAAATGAGATGATAATTGGCGGGTTCGTTTAAGACAGTAATTACACCTCAGATCTTCAGCCTTTTACGCTAATATAGAGAAATTTTGGAAACCAGCTTAATGTTATTGATGATCATAATATGAATATTCACTTCACTGTTCAGATTGACCTTGATTTTATGTTCGAATAATGCGATTGCAGGATATAGTGTAAGATCCCAAGTTCGCCAGAGAAATACTACTCTATCTTATCTATATCACATTTTTCATCAATGTTATAGTAGGTACCTAGGTAAGTTACATCTGGAGATCCTAGTACAATAGGCACCTGGCCTTTCGCATTTACATTTATATATTACGATTTAGGCTGTTAGCTCACAGGAGCCAGTTGCCACGCGTGCTTTTGTTTGCGCTAAAACTTGAGTAGGTACCTCGAAGGTCAACTGTCTTAGTCCAGATTGATCATTTCTGAATATCTATTAGCTAACTGAACAACAAATACCTCAACAAATATTTAATTGGATACAGGTGGAGCAGAAACAATTTGCGAATTTAGAAACAGGTCAAAATAAATTAAGTACGTGGTTTGTGGCTCAAGGGACAAAGAGCAGTCAAAGGTACTAGTCGAATCAACATTTAAGTAGCACATAATGCTGGAAGGCAGCTTTATTTCTATATGGCAACATTTTTAATCTATTTATTTGGGTGCTATGGACGTTTGTAAACTTTACTCGTGTGTAAATCCTGGTGCCCTTGTGTCAAACCGAAATAAACAAGCGCGAAATACGATTACGGCTAGAAGCGGAACTGTTTACAAACTGTTTGCGGACGTGACAGGCTTAGAAGCCGACGCCACCGGCCACAATCGAACCAACTTTTACTGTTGTTTGCACAATCCACGATTTGTTAACGGTTACATAAATAACATCTTTCACTCTTAAGTGCTGTTTCCATCTCAAAAAGGTTTGATTTAAAGTAGGTATCATAAATAACAATGGTTTCGTAGCTGTCCTGACGTTTCGATATTTCTTGATGTTTGCTCGTTAGCGGACGAGAGTATTGGTGAACGTGAACACGTACCGCGGTCTTATTCCAGTGGAAGTCAACTGTCTCGTTTTCCAATAAAGAAAAGACTTATTGCGACGTACGACCATTGAGTTTTCTGTTCACACGCGTAGTGCACGCGTCGCCTGGCTTCAATTGGATAAATTGCTGACACATCATCGCTTTTATTATACCCACTCACGAGTTCAGTGAACAGTTTTTAATCATGCCTAAGTCGCAATATGGCAATTACAGTTGTGGTCAAAGATTGCTTTTATCTAATACCAAGTATAATAAAACCAATGCCATGGCTGATTAATTAAGACTAATCTAACGTGACAGAGATAAAGTTTTATCTTTCGAATGTTAGCCTAGCTTTATGGCGAAATTGACTTAGTGGAAATACTAACCAAGGCCAAAATGGATCTGTCCAAATCACACTGATATATCTGCTCACAAAAACATAAAAACAGAATTGACATCTACTCGTATATCGTCCAAGTACCGATCCTGATTGCTTCACTTTGATCTGATTTTTCACCTCCAAGAGAAAAGCCTACGCTAGAGTAGAGCCTTGAACATCAGGCAGGTTAGCTCCGAAGCTCCAAATGAGAAAGTGTTTTTTAGCCATTGATCAATCAATCAATCAATTAGCCTATTGCAGTCCACTGCTGGACATAGGCCTCTCCCAATATGCGCCACGTGTGCCGATCTTCCGCCTTCCATTGAACATTGAATAGTTTAAAATAAAATAAACAATTAGTTTCAATCAACTAACCAGAAAACAAAAATAAATCTTTTAATAAGTTGAGTACTCTTAATAATAACTTCATATTTCATTTTAAAGAAGTCGTAACTAAAACTAATTGAGAAAGTTGCTTTGCTACTGCTAAGTTTTCATAAAAGTTGGCAATAGAATGTGAGTCCAACCTCAGATCGATCTAAATTGAGTTTAAAAAGAACGAACTAGCGGTACTACTTAGTAAAGTGGTGAGAAAATGAACTTCCTTTAATTTATATCGGTACCTAGGTACTTACAATAGAATGGTGGCAGTTCAGCAATTTAACAGCGAGTTATCGGTGAGCGACGCGGAATTCTATAGAATTAAATAAAGTGCTGGGGAGGTACGACAGACGTAAAAGTTATTGGAGTATTTCATACTGCAGCTACCGATAAATGTTGAGTTGTTGCGACAATAATGTTAGTTGGTTTGACGTATTGAATAATATAAGGTTGTGTAAAACCTTTGAGTGGTATTTTTAAGTATTGTCACTGAACTCTATTATCTATAGTATTGTACAATTATGTATAGTGGGATATAATATTTTCTGACGTGATTGAGGTCATAACCTTCATTGGTAATTAAGCTATACTCAATTAAATTCCGTAAACACGGCCTTGTCCTCGCTGTTGCAATACAAGAAAAAGAGAGACCTTTTTCTTACATTGTGAACAAAAAGTTAAATCCTGAAATAAAATCTGAAACGTAATGTGAAGGGAACAATACGTTGCTAACATTTATTTTGCTAAGGACAGCTCCACGTCTCCTCAACAAAACAGTAATGACGGAAAAGAATTTTCATTTGAGTACGGAGCGGGTTTGTCCCCGACGAAACTCATCGCGAGTTCGGATCCTCCATCAAGACATTCCACAACTTCTCACAGACCTTCGACAAAAAGATGCTTCCTTTCTTTTATTCACAACATAGACATAGCTAACCGTATGATCCCAGTGGTACAAATTCTATTTCCTCCGCCAAATTGACTGACCGAATTTGAAAAAGATTGAAATCAAAGAGATTTGGATCCCGCAAATTATCTATTATAGAATCTTTCATACGAATGGCTGAGTTAGAAGCGTTGTACAAATTAGAAAAAAGGCACTTTTATGACATACCATTAACTTTCAAGAAGATGAGCTTGCTCAACCCGGCGCCTATGTCGTTCCTCGCCTCGCAGAGATAATGTCCTTCGCTGTCCTTCGCTACTCGCTCGAACACAAGCGAGCCATTCTCCAGAACCCTTGAGCTCCCTTCAAACATGAAGTCTTTGTATTCCCCCGGAGTGTTACCTGTTCAGAATTTCATTTACTTACTGTGTTCTTATGGCAGTGTGTTTGACAATTGAGATGTTATTTTAACTGTCTCAGATAAGAATTTGTATTCAGATAAGGAAATCGGTATACTTAGAATTTCGAAATAGAGGAAGGGTTTCGTACTCACCTACTGCTTTTTTCCACGTAATAATTGGTTTCGGATAACCATCTGCTTGGCATTGCAAAGTTACGTCTTGTCCTGCTGCTACAGCCACATCGTTGGGCTCCAATCTCCACCGAGGAGGCACTGCACATAACATAAATCTAATCATTCCCACATTACAAAAATCTAAACACAAACTTGAGTACAAAGTTTGTCAAATGTTCAATTACCATTGACTGTAAGCGGTATAGTGAACCGCTCGGAGCCCGCTACATTCGAAGCAATGCACGTGTAATTTCCGCTGTGCAAAGATGTCACTTGCTCAATAACCAACGAAGCGCTGTACTCATCCATTCTTCGTGTTATTATCCCGCTCGGCGCGTACGGAGATGACGTCACAGGCTGCCCGTTTTTCTCCCACCGAAACGCAACCGGCAAATCACCCTCTAAGATTTGACATGATATGGCTGCTCTCATACCTTCCCTTAATAAATTTGTTAGCGCCGGTATGGGAAGGATTTTGGGCTGAACTGTGAACAAAACGGTTTGTTTAAATTTTTGTGCGGGAATTTTACCTGTATTTAGGTAAAATGTATGTGTTAGCAAATTCTTTGTCATTTTAGCTACCAATTTTGATGTTGCATTGTATATGCTAGGAAAAATGTATATACTCGTAGTTTCATAAGAAAATGCGTCGCATACTTTTCTACCATTGCGACTCCTATGAGATAGGATAATTAGCAGTATCATACTCGAATAATCCTGGAATCATCTATTGTCGCATTATTGTTATCCATAATGGATTCCTGAGATTTCACCTTTTGTTTATCATGAAGCAAGTGACATCATATTGACGAGGTCTATATAACAAATTCTAAGCCGTTGCCGTATATTTTAGAATGTTATCTATTCAACATCTATACAATTAAAGTCAAATGGTTAAATAATACACTTAAGCGGTTACCAAATCACTTAAACGCTAACAGGATTCATATAATTACAACGACACCCGATGAAACTCCCTTGTTTGTTCGGGAAAAGCGCTTCATCTACCTGCAATGACACACCCGTGTGACTGGATGCTTCACTCCTAATTTAAATCGAAGGAAATCGACTTTACTAGAATATGTACGTAGAAACAACATTACAAAGTGTTGAAATCCGTTAGGTACTTTACAAACCATTTAGCATTTATTTCAAACGATTTACCAAATGCGATATTAAAATAAAGATTATTAAAGACTGAAAATGTAACGAGTTTCAACATGAATTAAAACTGAACAAGTGCATGTAACAACCGCGCCAAAATTATGCGGTAACTTATTCAAGCACAAATTTGAAAGTTTATGCGCAATTTCCCCACGTAGACACACTTAATTTCCTCATTTATTTTTTAGCTACCTAACTGTTAATTAAAGTGAAATCTCAAGTCACGTTTATGTCTTGATTTTGCGGAACTCAATTCGGAGTGGGGTGCTATGTCAAGTTTCCACTCATTTTTTTAAATATTTTTATTTTATTGCCCTATTAACCAGAGAAAGCGGGCAGTTGAACGCCCGCTAGATGCCCCGGTAATGGTAAACGTGCTAACTTTAATGAATTACGGATGACTACCGCCGCCCCTCTTGGATTTGTGCTTTCATAGCGGCTTAAAACTTAATCCAGAAAAGTTTGTGGGTGAATTTCTCCTCCTATTAGAGCTACTAGCTACTCGTATACCTCTTTATACGAGTATATTTTAGAATTTCATAGAATGCATCTACTGCAAGTTTAAGAATATATGGTACGATTTTGAAAGAGTTATGCCGGAATCTGAATTTGAAATGTAAGTTACGGTAAGTTTAATTTTTAAATGATTTTCGTTTCAAATATAACTTTTAGTGGTTCGAAGTTCAAAATTATTATTTATAATAAAAAGAATATTACATTTTTTAGTATTACGAGTATAACCATGAACTCCAATCATCAAAAAGTTTCACTCAACGAGAGTCAAATGTGCTAACGTCATTGAAATTCAGTTAACCGCGTTTCGTCTATATTTATCGATGGGATCGATATTGGGCCGATTAAATATAACAAGACGCCGGAATATTGCCAGCTGTTTAATCGATGAAGAAGAACATGAAATCTAGTCATAATTATACAACAATAGTGGATCGGATCATATTCATTCGTACACAGTGTACTACTTTGATGGTAGACAACTGTACGGCCAACCTCGGCCAGGCGACGGCGACGCGGAAGCGGTTACCGCAGCGGTTAATACTAAGACTTGTGCAACATCAGGGGAATCACACTCGAGCTGCCAACCCTTCAAAAACTTCTTTCTGACATTAGAAGGTGATTTTATTCTGAAGCCTACGTATACTAATATACCATCATAACAATAATATATATTCTTATCATACATTGTAACATGTGCGGGTTATAACTAATGATCTGTTTGCGAAGGCTTACCCGTATGTCGAGTGGTACTGACCTAATATTTGTACTTCGACATCTCTCCTAGCAGCGTGCCGCTGTCGATTAGCCGCTTGACAGGTGTAAGTGCCGGCGTCTTCAACCCTCTGTGTCTGCTCCACAATGAGTGTGCCATTCGGGAATACCTTCTGCCGTCGATTGAGCGGGAGATTTTGACCATCTGTTGAACATAAATTGAATTTATAAATTGTGAAACGAATTTTTGTCTTTGCTTATATTCTAATTTTAACTAGTTCCTAAGAATTTTTCTTCATCCTCTCCATCCTAGCGGAGTCTGGGGTCCGCTTTACCAGTCTAACTGCGGATTTTGTTGGACTTCGATATCATTGTGAATTGTGATGTTCCTAACAATTAGGTAGATATATTACCAGTTATAATAATATCTCTTGTTTATCACGACTAAAAAGCTATATTACGTATAAGTATAACGGTGAACTGGTTATAATAATGATACTGGCAGTAACATTAGCCTTTTAATCTAAGCTATCTAAATCAAATTGTGCAGTGTGGACACTGCGCCCCAACCTGGATAGATAAGAAGGCCAAGGCAGAAGCTTTTTTATATCACCACTAGCTAACCCCGCGAACTTAGTACCGTTCGTTCGACCGATTTTGTGCAAACTTCACATAAACCATCAACTAAAAATAATCCGAACAAAGCCTAAACATTTGGTTTGGATAGGTGAGCCCGTTCTTGAGTTATAAAATTACAACGAAAAGTGGCATTGATTTTTATATATATTAGTTTATGTTTTTTGATAGTATTTCATACATTGCCAGCAGCGCACTTCTATATATTACCTGGGTATTATATAGAATACCAAATCATACAAATTGCCGGTAACATATACCTACACAGTTTGTCTATTCCAAGTATAGTATGTTTGGCTTTCCGTAACTTCCAACGTATAAAAGCAGGTTGTATTGGCACCTGTTGGAAGTTTCGGTAAACATTGCATTAGACAGTTTAAATTCAAAGTTTGCCAAAGGAAAATAGACGCTGACGCATAATTTCGAGTAGGTACCTGTGGAACGTTATTCCTTCCAACTTTTGTTAAGAATTAATGAATTGAGTTTAGTTGAACGGATTTCCAATGCTATCTACCCTATTTTTGTATGTAAGTATTTCATTTTAAACGTGTCAGGATCATAGTGCTTATACGACCAACCTATTTACAATATTGCCTTTCTATGTGGCTCCCGGTGGAGTAGAATAAGGCCACCCTATCTCCTCCCGTGGGTGTCGTAAACATCTTCCGTGACATCCTCGCGAGCGGAGCCGCGGGCAATAACTTGTATGTGAAAGGTCTCAGATTCAAATCCTAGCAATCACACTACTGTAGTGAACCTGCTCCTATTACAAGCAAATTAACTTAGCTGGAGGACGGAAAAGGAGAACTCATTAGTAATTTCGGTTCTTAGTTATGTGTTTTAAACAATAAAACTAACTTAATTAAGAGCAAACATATAACACAGCACAGTGACGTGATTAATTCCTATTTTCAACAGAAAACAAAACTAAATTAAGGCATTTTAGCAGACATGCAATAGCTTTATACTTCGTGGTATTAAAATCGAAATTTAAAGTTTGTTTTCCATTTTGTTGTCACATGTCCGTTTGTTGTGAAGCCTCACAAACACAAGATACTTAATAAATATACGAGAATTGCGAATGTCACGAAATGTTTGCAACTTTATAACAACAGGTTTCTCTTAACACCACATACTTATTTCGGTAATTCCAGCACTCAACAAATATACTCATTCTATTTATCTAGTAAAAGGCGTTGTGGGAACATTGTCTAATTTAAAATAGAAATAGCAAAGCCGCATCTTGAGTTCTACGATGTACCCAAAATATAAAATTTCAACAGTTAAGGAATAGAGAGGCAAGTATGCTGAAACGTGCACTACCTCCAAAAATACCCAATTTTAAACATCGACAAAGCAAACTAGGTCAACATTTAGAGTTGGGAAATTGGCGACACATGTTAAACCTAATGGTTCTTTAGCATAATATACTCTAGTTGCAATCTAAATGGGTTCTATCTCGAAGTTTGTTATGGAATGTACAAACGGGGTTCGGCGAGGGGCGATACTTGTAAATGATTAATGGGTAGTTTAATCGACGTACACGGCTGAACAATTTTGTCGTGCTCAGTCCTAAATGGATGACCGTTGTAAAATTAAATTTACATGTTACGGTTTGACTGTTTATTCTAGTAGTAGTAGAAGAAAGTAAAGAATAATGCTCCCTTTCAAACTCTCCTTCTTTTCATAAGAAGCTTTGGAAGATATTCCATGACTAGAAAAGGCTTATAAACAAAGATACTGTATTGGATTCATGAAAATTAACTTGAGGAATTTATTGATATTTCCGTAATAGATGATGCAAATTAATTATTATCATTTGTTTACTTTTTCCTAATAATTTCTTGATTAGATTCTTTTTATATCACTGGACAACATAATTAGTCGACAATTTTCATTACCCATTATTATAACCATTTCTGTATGAGCCTTTAAATCCCACACGTCACCATATAGGTATGCTACCTGAAAAGGATTCTATATCTGTCGAAGGCTATCATTGCAAAGACGTCACGTACAGTAGCTTCATGTCAAGAAAATAGAGGTACTGTGTAACGAGTACGTTCCTGCAGGTGTCGAGGCACGTGACTTCGCAATCATACTCGCAGACTGACCAGCAACTACTGTGAGGTAGTCAGTTTTGAGCACTAGTAGTATGAGAGCTAGGATCACTAACTCCAGTGCCATCAGCGTACTGAATGAGATGTACATCATTAGACGCGCCTTTAATTGGAGAATACGAAATGGCTATGCTGCAAAGTCAAAACCCTGGTGGTGATACCAAAAATCAATTTTGAAAATACTAAAAATATCGGTACCTAATATTGAAAGATTACCAATTTTCGTTTGTTCCTGGCAATAGAGGAGATTTAGGACTATATGATAGTGCAGTGCTGCAACCCTCCATAACTGGCCTTGTCAGAGGCAGCACCTTGCAAAGTGCCGCCTGAAGATACCTGTTATCTGGTACGATCGAATTACCAAACAAAACCGGGCTCATCTGAAAGATCATCGAATTCTGAGTATGAAAAACTGGTGCTGCAAATCTTAAACACTGGCGAAGGTGGTTGCAGCAGCGATTGAAGATCGCGAGTTGCGCGTCTCGGTTTGGTATTTTCACATTTATACGATTGAGTTACCAAAAAAAAACAGGGCTCATCTGAAAGATCATCAAATTCTGTGTAGGAAAAACCGTTGCTGCAAATCTTAAGCACTGGCGAAGGTGGTTGCAGCAGCGATTGAAGATCACGAGTTGCGCAACTCGGTTTTGTAATTTTCACATTAGTACGATCGAATTACCAAATAAAACCGGGCTCATCTGAAAGATCATCAAATTCTGAGTATGAAAAACCGGTGCTGCAAATCTTAAACACTGGTGAAGGTGGTTGCAGCAGCGTTTGAAGATATCGCATTGCGCGACTCGATTTGGTAGGTATTTCCATATTAGTACGATCGAATTACCAAATAAAAGCGGGCTCATCTGAAAGATCATCAAATTCTGAGTATGAAAAACCAGTTCTGCAAATCTTAAACACTGGTGAAGGTAGTTGCAGCAGCGTTTGAAGATCGCGCGTCGCGCGACTCGGTTTGATTTTCATATTAGTACAATCGAATTTCCAAAAAAAAAACAGGGCTCAAATGAAGATCTTAAGTTCTCTATGCACACAAGTTATATAGTGTCTTCGTAGCCACTATACAACAACACTGTGTCTCTTCTACAGTAAAATATGTGTGTCGTTTCCGGTTGTCATAGCATGCAGGATACCCTGATGAGTACAAGTGTAGTCATCAAATTTTATATCACCATACAAAACGGCAATAGGCTCACCCCCTATTACGTGAGACCTAATACAATGATTGGTGAAATGTGCGTGTTAATTCACCTCTGCCTAACCCCCGGGGATAAAGGCGTGATTGCATGTATGTTGCAGAATGTTTTCAAAATACGTTTAAAGTTGCAAGTGTCTAGAATTTTGATACCATTCCCGCAACCCATGGGAACCTATTAACGGGATAAAAAGTATAATATATGTTATTCCAGACTGTAAGCTATCCTTGTGCCAAACTTCAGTCACATCCGTACAGCCGTTAGAGCGTGATTGAATAACAAACTTCTTCACAAACTTTCACATTTATAATAATTTTATTCCATTCGGTTAGGTACTTCACTATTTGCTTTTATTTGGTAATTCGATCGTACTAATATGGAAATACCTACCAAATCGAGTCGCGCAATGCGATATCTTCAAACGCTGCTGCAAACACCTTCACCAGTGTTTAAGATTTGCAGCACTGGTTTTTCCTACACAGAATTTGATGATCTTTCAGATGAGCCCTGTTTTTTTTGGTAACTCGATCGTATAAATGTGAAAATACCAAACCGAGACGCGCAACTCGCGATCTTCAATCGCTGCTGCAACCACCTTCGCCAGTGTTTAAGATTTGCAGCACCAGTTTTTCATACTCAGAATTTGATGATCTTTCAGATGAGCCCGGTTTTATTTGGTAATTCGATCGTACCAGATACCTGTTTTCAGGCGGCACTTTGCAAGGTGCTGCCTCTGACAAGGCCAGTTATGGAGGGTTGCAGCACTGCACTATCATATTATAGTCCTAAATCTCCTCTATTGCCAGGAACAAACGAAAATTGGTAATCTTTCAATATTAGGTACCGATATTTTTAGCATTTTCAAAATTGATTTTTGGTATCACCACCAGGGTTTTGACTTTGCAGCATAGCCATTTCGTGTTCTCCAATTAAAGGCGCGTCTAATGATGTACATCTCATTCAGTACGCTGATGGCACTGGAGTTAATGATTCTAGCTCTCTTACTATAGGGATATGGGTATGTACGTCTCGCTTACTTCGATAGTCACGCTAAGAATTCGAAAGTCGAAATCACCAAAAGCAATTGGCACTTGTTGGAGCACACGGCCGTGTTGGGTGTCCTGTTCACTATAATAATAGTAATGCGAATGACTATGTCAATTCAAAATCATAAAAGGTTGGTGACTCGGAGAAACTAGAATGAGTTTATGTGCGTTAGGTGTATTTATTGTATCGATCATTAAAAAGGTCAAAAGAAAACTGTTCGCCTAGCGGGCCCGTCCTGAGAAGACTCCGGAAGCAAATTCAGCTATAGCTTTAATATGAAACAAGCAGTTTCAGCTACTCTATAAAGGTGTTAAGTATACGCTCTAGATAACCAAAGCAACGCCTCCTTTTACCGATGCGCTAAATCAAAAGTTGGGTATATTACAACCATTATACCTGAGCTCAGTTTAACGAGAGTACTATATAAAAAGGATAAGATCATATTATCTTTATTCATCGCTTACAGAACAAAAAACACAAATTTGTTAAAGGATCCTGTTTAATCTTCCTGTTCCCAAAAACATCTGTATCAATGCAGGTATCAAATAACTAAGGTCAGCTTAATGAGAGTGGGGACTCTATGAAAAAGATAAGGTCCGTTGTTGACAAGGGTCCGAAGCGAAAAAGGAAAATTACGAGGGAGTGACCAAAGAGTCTTAATTTGATCTTTCGCAGTATCACTGGTTAGCGAGAGGAGGGTCTTACAGTCTTAACGATTTTATTCCGAGTGAAATTCATTGCAATCTTTTATTCATTGAGCGGAAGTACCAAATCGAAGTTCGTATCGGTAATTACACTTAAGGGATGTATTATTAGAACTGTTTCCGTTAATGGATAGGTATTTGGTTTTATTCAAATCTTATAATATAAAAATTAATCCCTAAATGTGTTGCTAAGCGCAAATCTCAAGAACGGCTGAACCGATTTCGCTAATTCTTTTTTTAGAATATTCCTTGAAGTACAAGGATGGTTCTTACGAAGAGAAAAATTTAAAAAAATAAAGTATCGACTGTTAGACGGTACGAAGTTCGCGGGGTCAGCTAGTAATTATAAATATATTATAAATGTGAAAGTTTGTGATGATTTCTAGATATTTATTACTCAATCACGGTCCAACAACTCTGAAGAACAGTTCTGGCTAATATTTGGCACAGGGGCAGATCGCTTTTTATCCTTTGGGTTACGGAAACGGCATCAAAATTCCACGCGGGCGGAACCGTGGGCAACAGCCGGTATTATATCTGTTTCGACATTTATTTAATAAAATCACGGCACCTTTTACAGCTCCTTGCGCGTATAATAATATTGCTGCTATAAAGAACGAAGCTTTTATAGGACTCACTGGACTGTAATTTAAAATTTAAAAGGTCTGGTTTCAAACGACTTTTTGAACTGTCCATTAAAAATGACTGAAAATTTAAAATAAGAATGCAAGGTAACTATAGTCCTACACTTTCATCACTATCACAACGTTAAGCCCGGTTGCACCCAAAGCTTGCACTTTGGAGCTCGAGCTACACTCTTAGACTCTTGCTCTTGATTTGGTTTATCTTTACATTTGTGAGAGCTGCCGTCTCGACTTCCCAACGAATGGAGAAAAACCTGTATTACAATGCCTTATCCGCAAACAGCGGACGTACCGACTTGCAGGTTAGGTTGGTTTGGGCCCCAGAAATTTCAGAGGGCCCCACAACAGCGCTAATCCGATTTAGGTACACTTTGTATGTTAGTTAAGGAAAACTTTATAAAATTTTATAAACGCGAAAGTAACTGTTTGTCTATCTGTCTGTTACGTATTCACGCCTGAACCACTGTACATTACAGAGATAGATTCGCCCTTGGGAAAGGACATAGGCTATATTTGGTCGCGATAACCGCGGGCGGAGCCGCGGGCAACAGCTTGTAAAATATAAATAGTAGTTAGGTAATTATGTTCTGAAACTACTAAGACTTCAGAAAGATACATTTTGTATAATAGCGTCTCAGAAACCTGTAGCCATAGAAAAACAAGAGAGGAATAACTTATATTTGTCCTTAATTGGATGTAGCGAAGGTGTCTAGTTTATTAGATTGTGAGACGCAATTTTCCCTGCGGCCAGAATATTATTAAAGCGGGGGGATATAACGAACATATTTTCAAGCCCACGTTACACAGAAATTTCAAATAAACAACGTCTGAATATATTGGACGGGACGTATTTTTACATTTTTGTACACGAGTCGCGTCTCTGAGAACCGTTGAAAGAAAATGTTCGCGAAGGGAAACATTAAAACTTGTAGGTTGGTAGTACAGGGTGGCCCAAAATAACGTTGACAAAATGTTTTTACATTTTTTTATTTAATAACAATTATAAACAGAATTATGTTTAATAAAACGTAACTAGGTCTCATTGGGCACCATATTTTCTATTTATCTTCAAAATAGCCCCCTTTAGCACTGATACAGAGCGACAAACGCTTCGTGAAATTTAATACAATTTTCCGCAATTCCTCGACGGATATTTTGTCCCACTCCCGCTTGAGGGAGGACTTCAGCTCGTCGACACTTTGGTGACGCTTAGCACAGGCCCTTGCCTCTAAGATGGACCATAAACTATAATCCATTGGATTAAGATCTGGCGAGTAAGGTGGCCATTCTTTTGAGCTAATGAACCCTGGTAAATTGGCCATGCACCACTGCTGAACACTTGAAGCCCTGTGAGCTGGCGCAGAGTCCTGTTGGAATATCCATGGTTGGTTGCCGAAGTGTTGTTGGCTCCAGGGAAGCAGCACAGTTTCGAGGATGTCTTGTCGGTAATATTCTTGATTGATTTTTATGCCTTTATCTTTGAAAACTAAGGGAGTCTTGCCAGTGGAACATATTCCTCCCCAAACCATAACTGTTTGTGCGTTTTGAAGATACGGAACAACCGCAGTAGCTCCAGGACGAGTTGCTGACCAGATCCTGTCATTTTGGTGATTGTGGGCTTGCTCAATCGAAAATAATTTTTCATCAGAAAAAACGATATGTTCCCAATTTGAAGCTACGGAACGCTGTTTAAGCAATCTGCACCTCTCAAGACGAACTTTTTTGTCTTTATCTGTTAGCAATTGAGCTTTTCTAATTTTATAAGGGATCAATAATTGGAGGTCATGTTTCACTATACGTTGCACGGTGGAGCGACTAATCCCCAAGTCTCGTGACATTTTTCTCACCTTTGTCTGTGGATTGCGTAGTAACCTTTGTTTGATGATGTGTCTATTCCTAGAAGTTCGAACAGTCCTCTTACGTCCTCTTCCAGGACGGTCCTCAATGCTGCCCAACTCATTATAGCGTCTAATTGTCGCAGAAACTAACCGACGGCTTACACCAAGAATGCTTGCTATCTCACACTGCCCTTTTTCCACGCTCATGCAAAGTAAGTATGGACACTCGTTTCGCTGACATTGCGAAATAAATTAATTGCAACAAGTTTTCAACCGAAAAACAATATAGATTCGGCGCCAAGGAACTAGCAAATAATATAAAAAAACAAAAGAGAACAAATCGCGTTCCATTTTTAAATTTGCTTTTTTTAAATTTTGTCAACGTTATTTTGGGCCACGGTGTAATTCACAGCGTCTGTTTTGTATAATTTTTAACAAATGTATAAGTCAAAATAATTTTTATTGTATAAGGAACTTTAAAGTACCCTATTGACACGATCCTAATGTAATATGATTTGTATCCACAGATTGTTTTATACGATGTTCATTTAGAACAAAAACGAGTATGTAAATTTACAAGTTTCTTAATATGTATCAGCCAGTAAGTGTCAAACCAATAAATTTTCCCAAGGGTGACCTTTTTACAAAAATCTCGACAGCTGCAGGCAGCTGTAATTCCGACGCGACCGGGTATAGTCAACAGAAAGAAAATCCTGTACTTAGGAAACCATGTAAAACTCACCTCACTTTTCTGTTATTCTAAATCGTTGGGTATTTTTTAAATCTGTTGTTTATTTATTTATTTATTTATAAGTACAACCACATCATATGTATTGACACAATTTAAACAAATAATTATTATAGGTTTCATTTCGGTGTTACGGTGTACATAACATGCATTAGGAACTTTTTCAACTTTTCTTTTCACTTCTATGCTGTGTGTAGCGTTCAACTTTTATGCTTATAACAGTTCTAATATCTTGCAATATGACAACGTATTTTTTATCAACCAACTTTAGTACAAAGTAACCAAACAAATATCCAAATAAATTCACCCTAAAATCGCGCAACAGACAAAAGTCTCGAAGATAATCGAAAAGTTATAGTTTCTTTCTGTCACCTTCTTCGTACTTTCGTTAAGGACCTGTTGCTAAAGGGGTAGTTATCCACCCTCCCTCGAGATCTTAATTCGATACCGGTTGAGTAAAGTATCGTTCGTTTCATCCACAATGTGTCCGTTTTATATTTAGCAGGTATCCAATACCTATTTTTATTCAGTACAATTTTTTTTTTTTTGGGGCGAGTAGGAGAAAATGGCAGGTCAGAGGCACTTATAATCAGCGGGTTTGCATGAAAAGTTATGAGTTTATGATAGTAGAGTGAACTCATGAATCAGACTCTTATTTCTACCTACCCCAGAGAAAGAAATGCGTGAGTACAAGTTAAATTTTGCACCATTAATAACTTGTCAGTTTAGTGAAGTTAAAGACAATTATATATTTTCTATGATGTTGCAATAAGAATAAATCAGTTGACGCTGACTATGTAGCAATTTTAGCATTTATACCACACCACAGCAGGTGACTGAGTATTGCCGACAAATAAAGCAACTGGTCACAGGGGAAATCAGAGCGAAGATATTGCTATACATTTTTACTTTTTTTGCTACACACTTTTGTTTTGCAGAAGCTAAGAATAGACATAACTTACCTTCTATTGCAGTAAAGAAATGAGTGTCTAATAATGTAGGTAAGTTCTCGTTACTATACGATATAGAATACCAATGTAATTTGACCTGGACCTCGATTCTACTAAAGCACAACCACTGTCACACCACAGAGACTGCGAGAAAATTCCATTTGATTTTAGCCTTTAAAGTAATGCAGTTAAAGTTTAAAATTAAATAGCTTTTTGTAGAGTGAACGAAAGCGTGTAATGAAAATATTTTCATTTAATTTTGGACTTTAATTCTATAGCAATAAAGTCTAAAATTTAATGCCAATTTTTGCAGTGTCTATGGCACGACAGTGGTTTTGCTTTAGCAGAATCGAGGGCCTGAACAATTACCTACAATGACTAGTTGGATTATTGTAATGGACCTGTTGATTGATAGACAATGCAATAGCTGTGCTGTGGTGGCAGACTAGATAACACGCAGTACCTCCTACCAAAGAATAAAAAACAATACAAGGAGGAGCAGAAGAGCAGACCCCAAATTCCTTAGTGCGATTTTTCGATACAACTCTGATAATGGTGGATAAAGAAATAAAGTTACAATGACTTGTTGGGCAGTTGTGGTGGTTTTGACGACAGTCGAATGCAATTTAAATTAGAGGTATTGACAGACGAGGTGCTAGCGTCACCATCGCAGGTCTCGTATAAACACGAAGTGCAATATTTCATAGTTATACCCTTGGCAATACCATCCACCGTCGAGTACAAAGCTTCGGTTTTGACCTGCCAATTAAGGCACGCCAGTTGAGAGATTTCCGATGCTCTTGTAGTTTATTTCGTGCCAGCCAATAAAATCGAGATGGCAAACGAGACCTATAAACTTTGTGAGGAATCAGAATCGATATGTCGCCATGCACTTTTGGTTTGTCACAAGCTATTAAACGGATTACGTGATATCCATAAACGTTGTGTTAAAGTTTTTATCACTAACAGAACTTTGGTATTGTTTGAAAATTGAGTAGGTATTACATTAGGTTCATGTAGACTTAATCTCAGCGGGTTGATTTGATTAGTTGATTATTTATTATTCTTATCTTCTTCTTTATTATATTTTTCGGAATTGTAGGTATTTGGTACATTACAATTATGTAAACACACTGTTTTTATTGCTGATGTCGAGAGAGGCAGGCTTTAGCCTAAAATGTAATAAATAAATGTTAAAAGTACAACGTACGTCTATAAATACTTATTAATAAATATTTACGGAGAAAAAGGTAATAACAGTTCTGGCAGCGAACATAAAATCAGTTTACAGAAGCCTCCAGGCGACAATTCAATTTCTGTACGTGAGGTAGCGACGAAATTATGTCAATTTCGTATCATTAGCGATGCTAGGGCTGTCACCTTTGTTACAAGTAGTGCCTATAGGTCTTGAAAAAGAAGCAATTCTACTCTATCTATATAGATGTAAATATTTAAGTAGTTTAGTAGTAGTAGACAGCCTCCGTGGCGTAGCGGTAGTGAACGCGGCCGCTACGCAGGAGGCGCGGGTTCGATCCCCGCTCAGTGCAAATATTTGTGTTCATGAAATATGGGTATTTGCATTGGTCTGGTCGTGCCTCGGAGAGCACGTTAAGCCGTCGGTCCCGGTTGCCATAAGAACACCTATGGCAGTCGTTACGGTTAGTTGGAGCCCTAAAAAAAATCCAAAAAAAAAACAACGGTCTAGCTGCAAAGCTTCGATATCGCCTAATGTTATCATTGGGCTGTGGAGGTCAGATGGCAATCGCTTCACGAAAAAATATCGAGGTCTAGCCAAATCTGTAGTTAAGACGGTAAAGCGGACCCCAGACTCCGAGCTGAAAAGCTTCGGATGCGACTGGGAATTAACGCTAGGATGAGAGATTTAAGTAGTTTTTGGTTAATGTTTTATTGTTCAAGCAGTGTATGTATATTTCTAGCTATGTGAGATTTTAGAACAGTTTTAGAGCATAAATAAGCAATTACATTTTGCTAACTGAATTTCATCCAACAAAACGTTAAAACCAGTTTTCGTTATATTAAAAAAAATGTTTATTATTTTATGTAAAGTTTTAGAGCTAAAGTTGGTCGGTAACTTGAATGCTAATACCGATGGCGATTATACGCTTCATTGAATAAATTTATCGGCAAACGTAAACAGAATTTTAATGTTAATGATTCTAGAAAGTAGTACTTTTATTAGTTCAATGTCTTAAGTAATTTCCGTCTCTCATATAAACAGGTCTCGTGGGTTCAATTTCGTTTCATAAATAATAATATCGTATTAGCATAGTTATTGCCTTAAATATGGTAATTAACGTCTTAATATTTCATTTGACGGTGTACTTTAAGAGGTTAATTAATTTAGCTATACTGTCAGGACATAATTTCTGTACACAAGCACACTTGGAATATCAAATCAGTAAACGTTTCATGGGTGTCTTTTGAGGTTAGCACGAGGTGCTATGGCGGTGAACGAGCTCAAATTCACCAAGCATAGATTATTTCAAAACAATCCGCGCCCGCCAGGGCCTCGTTTGACTCGCGATATAGGTTCGTGTCCCGAGAAATAATTACTATCCTATTCTGTAGGTCTCTATATTATGCCCGAGACAGACTAAAAACAAAAGCAATTGGTAAATATTATCCTTACACAATAAAAGGTAATGTTGATAGGAATTTAATCTTATCCTTCCTTCCGTTCGCTATCTAAAATTCATATTAGAAATTTCTGAGTCCTTATAGTAAATATTCTACTTACGGAATTCAAAATTTATTTTACTTTTGACCAACCTCCGCTAGATCTTAGATTGCGGTTTACATTTAGTTCAATTTGTTGTAGTGCCAAAGGTCTTTCCTTTTTCCTATTCTCCTCTTTTCCATCGACCCTAGTGGATACATGCCAGCATTATATTATTACAAAGTTTATTATTTAGGTATACAAAGTTGCAAAAATATCTATTTGTTCAGGTTAAAACTGGCATTATTTTCATTCCTTTAAAATGATTTCTACAGCTGATAGGCGTCGTTAAATGTAATTATCCATTGTATTATTTGCGTTATTATAGCTCCATGGGTCTTGGATTATTCAAAGTACCTATCACCATAAGATTCTGGTTAGCTGGATGCTAAATGCTATGAGCCTATCTCATTGAACTGAGACTCATTTTAACGGATCTTATCACGATTATTTTGTCTTATTATTGGATTCAGATGTCATGACAATACGGGTGTTTTATTTCAAAACATATGTGTAATAATATGTTGATTATATTTTCAAATTGAAGTTAAACATTTTAGTCGTAATACAATTCTTCTTCGTATTTTTTTCTCAGATCCGACCCTATATCTGCACAAGCAGGAAACATAAATATACCTTTTGGTCAATATATTTCATTTTATAAAAATTCTAAAACATTTACCTGAACTCCAGGGATGTTGATAATTGATTTTTTATGTCTCGTTGAAAATTTGAAATGAAATGTTCTTTTATTTATAGAAATGAGTACCTATCTACTAATGATGTTACAAAATAACCAACATAAGTAATTACAAACACAATTCGACGCTGTTTCATAATATTTATTCATATTTCAGTAATTAGAATTAGATGGGATGCTTAGCCTGCTTTAACATTTTCCGGAAACAGAAATTACAAGTTACAAATAATAAAAGTAAAAGCAATAACTTAACTTACTTAAGATACTGTCTGAAATTTACGCGAATTTCACTCATTAAAATAAAAGTACTTTTTAACGGATATATTTGTTATTATTTACTTTTAGCCAAATAATAATAAATTATCGGGATAGAATCCGTTAAAAAGTAGTTTTATTTCAATAACTAACTTTATGTATTGTTTTTGCACTTCAAACTTTAAAAGTGACATGTTTGCCGTAGTCTCTATGTTTACCTATTTTAAGTTCAAATGTATTAATATGGGATCCAAAGCAAAAGTAAGAAAAATGTGGATGAATAAAATCTCCCTACTCATCGGCCCTTTTGGTAAATAATGTACAGTCAGAGCTCATAAGTGCATTAGCACAACAAGGCTCAAAATTGTGTGGCGTGCGGCCCGGTTTTGCGTTTACATACGTGTGTGTGCGCATCATTAGATACTAATACAGTAATTTACCAACCTAGTAAATTAACTGATAGCTAAGTGGCTGAAGCAAGATACTATTGATTCACAGTGATTAGAGATATAATAATATGTGGTTCGATTCCAGCTTATAACGATTTTTTATATTTAAGATAAAATATAATTTTAAATATTGATAAAGTAATTTTGCATGAAGTTGGCATTCTTTTTACATTTTATGTTGATCTTTGCTAAAGTTTAACAAATAATAAATTCTACTTATGAAACATATTTTATTCATCAACCTGATATTAATTTATAAATGAAACACAAACTCGAACCATCAACCTTTGCATTTCCATAAACCTCATGCTATAACCACTCGGCCACGAGTTGCTTAAGTAGTTACAACGAAATTATCGATAAATTCTTACGGAAGAACAATTTGTGTGTGTAAATTGTCTTAAAAGAAAAAGTTCACAAGTAGCGCTAGAATGTTGACGCTATAGTTACGTAGGATTGCTACTGCACTTTTGAGTTCTACTGTACAACTTGAAAGTAGTACACGCGTAATTTCAATATTAGTATCTTTTATCAGAATTAATTCGAGAGTATTCAACAGAGTATTTGAGGTAATAACCTATAATTTTGTACAAAATATGCATGGAATAATATTAGTCGATAGACAGAAGAATGCAAATTGCATTATGTGAACAGTGAAGCTGCAAGAGGTAGTGATGAGAGCCGAAAAAGTTACGTTGGAAACTTTGACTGAATGACAAACAAAGGACAAGTTCGTTAAATGTAAAACTGCTGGGATCAAACTCATAGAAACAAAACACTGACTAGGGGCCCGATGCGCTAATTTTACGTTTTAGTTTTTGTAGTTTTGGTAACTTACTAAGACGTAACGTAACATTTCGATGAGTAAAACTGTAGTTTTCTTTGTGGGTTTTCCACAGGGGGGCCCCGTTCAACATATAGAAATTCTAGTTATACAAATATGAGGCAAACATGAATTGAACCTTGAATATATCACTTTGTCTCTTTTTTTCCAATATACAGTTGTGTCTGCTAAAAAGAGACAAAAAATTTAAGTTATTGCTCACTTGGGAAAATGAGTATGAGAATTTGACAGCGTGCCAACGGTGCCAACATTTATGAATGATTTGCGCCAACATTATGAATGATTTGCGACAGCCATTGTTGAATTTTTCTAGAACATACTACTACAAGCATAATAGTGATGTACTCTAATAAAAGATTTGACGACGAAACTATTCTTGCTTTACAAAAATGTACTCTTTTGAAGAAATACGAATAGACAAAATTGTAATGTCTTCTGTTTTTCCGTATTAGAACTGGGCAATTGTGGCATTGTTAGAAACGTCTTGATCATCCGCTGGTTATAGGCAATATGACGTATGAATGACTATCAGAAACTCTGACTATAATAGAATAAAACTTGAGATATATAGAACGTGTTTGGTATGAAATTAAAGGGCTCTATTAGCACATTAAAAACATGTATACATTATTGGGTGTTGCTTGCACCAAAACAATACAAATAAAAATCAAGTCTAAAACTAAAATCTGACTACTGCAAATCACGCCCTAAGAAGTATTAAGCAAGAAAATATCAAGAATAACCGTGGTCGCATACCATTTACTCTAACAAAACAATACATTCTAGGGATTCGTGATTCTGCAGTAGTCGGGTTTTAGTTTTATAGTTGCGCCACGTATCTTGAACCTAAATCATATGACATACGAGGCTCTGGCTGGCGCCCGCGGAATGCTTTGTAATATTCTATGCTGGGTGAATTTGAGTTCGTCTACCGCAGTAGCATCCCGTGCTATCCTCAATAGACACCCAAGAAATGTGTACTGCGCGTATAGGGCACGTTTAGAGCACATTTTAGGTCCAAGATACGTGGCGTGGGTTATAGTATAAATAGATATCGACAAATATTACGATAGTAGAAGGTGCATCCCTAGCATAGTAACCGTCGTCAAACGTTCATTCATAAAAATGGAACATAGGTATACACGTCAATTCTGTAGGTATACCCTGTCTATAGTATCTATGTCTATGGGGTTTTCGGTAAAAAGAAAACGTAAGTATATATTGACATGCTTGTCATATGTCATATATGACATGACAAACATGCCAGACCAAAAACATAACTACAATTTTTTTTTGCAATAATTACATACGTTAGTCCGTCGAGAAAGTTGTGACGATTGAGGGTGGCGCTGCTTTACATACGTTAGTCCGTCGAGAAAGTTGTGACGATTGAGGGTGGCGCTGCTACGATTAACCTGGTATCCCTGTAATATCGCGACTTGACCTCTTATTTTTTGTGAATGCCGTAAGGCGAAACCGGTTAGGTGAATAATAAATATCGTAGGCGCGGGCCACGCGGTTTGCGATTCTCCTTCGCTCCTCGCGGGCCGCAAGGTCTGCGATTCTCCTTCGCTCCCGCTCCGCCGCCTCCTTCACGAGCATTACTTGCTCGCAGTAGGAGGCGCCGGCAGCCCACGCATCCGCGCAGCGAACCATCGCTGCGAGCAAAGTGGCGAGCGTGAGAACTCTCACTCCCAGGGTCGCCACTAGCTCCCGTCTCGGCGTCTCCCACGCCGGACACTCGGTGAGCGTGTGTAGCGCCGAATCCTCGCTCGCGTCGCAGTGATGGCACTCGGACGTTGGCTCTTTCTTCGCGGTCCGATGCAGATACCGCCCGAAGCATCCATGCTCGGTGATAATCTGCGTCAGCCAGAACGAGAGGCCGCCATGTGGCCTCTCTAGCCACTCCCCCATGATGGGTCTTACCGCCGGCGCCGCTACTAAGGCGCGCCCTACGCGTGGTTGCCCAAGTTGTAGCTCCCACTCCGCCACCATGTCCCTGTGGAGCCGGGATCTCACGGCCCGAATTTCTTCAGGTGTTATCAATATACTTGTTTGTTTGTTTAGTGTATCATCAACGCATAATGATTTAGATTAGAATGTGGCTGTTAATACACCTCTGCATAAAAACCTTTTTTTCTTTAAACCTTTTTTTCTTTAAAACCGAGGTTTCATAAGGGAAAATGCATACCCCGGATTCCAAGGATGTAAAAGAAGACTGAGACTAACGCAAGGAGGATGATGATGTTGTTTAACATTTATAAAAATGAAATCAATAGAAGTAATGAAATTATGAAAGAATGAAAGAAAGTATAATATAGGTATGATATAATTTAATAAATGTTACATTATATTCTTTTATAAGAATAATGTATTCACAACAATAAAGTAATGGTCTAAGTCGAGGTACCCGAAGTGCTGCTTGAAACTCCTGCTTAATTTATTTGATCCTCTTCGATCTTCTCCGATATACTTAAATGATATGGCATGGTATTTCTGAAAACATCTGAAAGAAATATAAACGTAAGTACTGAAAAATGGATCAAGAATGTTCAAAAACGTTTAATTGTTGTAGGTTTTTTTTACAAAATCGTAGGTAAATGACAACCACAAAAATTGAAATAATGCTTTGAAACAAAGAATATTCACTTAACACTAATAGTTTTTAATAGATTACACTTTCCATATTGTGTTTAACATTAAGTATATGTACGTACCGGTTAATTTGACCATAACATCGTCCAACTCGGCAAGCAGCTTGCCGGCCTGAAATTGGGCCATATATCGCAATAAATCCCTGAAATACTTTTGCTACGATTTGACCCGCACAATTATTATGTACATGTCAATAAATTCTTGAACTCTAGACTATGTAAATATATTAAATGAACGCAAAAGATATACGAAGCATCTACAACAGAACAAGGAAAATATAAGGCATTGGTCATTTTGCGTCAAAAAGAAAATATTAGTTCCTCAAACATTCATTTCCTGATTTTCTTGACTCACTACAACAAAGAGAATACACTGTTTCCGATGTATTACTTTACTCTATGATGCACTGCACTACAATTCACTAACCAAGACATTCACCCAAATAAATTCATCTACACATAACGCACACACACGCATGAAAACGCCAATCACCATTCATACACCAGGATCAGGAAACTTGGCATCAGCCCGTCCCTGATTAACGATCCAAGAGGTTGATAAAACAAAAAATCAGTTAGAAAATAATAATAATAAATATCTTTTCACGTACACACTAATTATACAGCCCAAAGTAAGTTTCATTTAAGAACTTGTGTTATGGATACTGTAAATACATACTTTTTTCTTTAAATGAGCCTTTTCCCTCAGAATAAACGATAAACGTCAAATGGTCTTCTTTTATTGCTAACAATTTTGTACGGAACCCTTTGTGCAGTCCGACTCGCACTTGGCCGGTTTTTATCTTCTATGGTTATTATCAATCAGAGCTATTTTCTTTTTGACATTTGACAGTTAAAAAATCAAAGATCTGAAGACGGCCTCCGTGGCGTAGCGGTAGTGAACGCCGCCGCTACGCAGGAGGCGCGGGTTCGATCCCCGCTCAGTGCAAATATTTGTATGCATATTAATATGAATATTTGCATTGGTCTGGGTGTTTATATGTATAATATGTATGTTTTTACAAAAAAAAATGAATCTAAGTATGTTTATCCGCATTCTAGAACCCATAACACAAGCTAGGTAGTTAAGCTATGCTTACTTTGGGTCTAGATAGCGTTGTGTAGAATGTCCTACAATATTAATAATAATAATAATTATGGATGTATTTAAAAATGCAATTTATATGTGATTTTAATTAATAAAGAGAGAATAATAATTAATTCATCAAAACGTTTTTTTTTTAAATAAAAATTGATTCGGTAGGAACACATCTAATTATATTCGGGCTAAAATAGAAAAATCTGATAATAAAATAAAGGCAACATGGAACATTATTAACAAAGAAACCTGTAAGACAAGGTCACGTGATCGATCCTTCGAGTTGGAAGTGGATGGTGAGCACATTAATACTGATGCTGCAGTGGCCAATGCATTCGAATCTTTTTTCACAAATGTTGCAACTACAACTACAAGTAAATTAAATTCTTCAAAAAATGCAGCTGCTTCTCTTCTTAAATCTAGTGTTGATAAAATGTAGTGTTAACTTTAATTTTCAGTATATTGACTCTGAAACCATATTTAAAACTTTTAAGCAACTGAATATAAAAAAGACTGAGGATCTTTGGGGCATTTCAACCAATATAATAAAACCAATAATGCCCGCTATTGCGCCTTATCTTGCATTCATATTCAATAAATGTATAGATGAAAACCAGTTTCCTACTCTTATGAAGTACAGTAAAATCATTCCGTTATTCAAAGCAGGGGAAAAAAGTGATCCATCCAATTTTCAACCCATCTCTATACTCCCAGCCCTTAGTAAAATTTTTGAAAAAATAATTTTTAATCAACTGCTTTCACATTTTACATTTAATAAATTACTTCATGAGAAACAGTTTGGGTTCACTAAAGGCAGAAACACGACGGATGCAGGAGTTGCACTCGTCAAACATATATTTGATGCATGGGAGAAGAAGCAGGATGCCATTGGTATTTTTTGTGATTTATCAAAAGCTTTTGATTGTGTTGATCATGAGACTTTGTTATTGAAATTAGGTTATTATGGTGTTTCTAATGGCTCACTTAGCTTAATAAAGTCTTACCTCAATGGCAGAGTACAAAAAGTCAACATTAATGGCACCGACTCTTCTGGCGCCCCTTTAGTCATGGGAGTACCCCAGGGCTCGATATTAGGACCCCTTTTATTCTTGATATATTATGTAAATGATCTTACTTACTTCACTAAAAATCTTTGTGAAATAGTATTATTTGCAGATGACACATCATTAATTTTTAAAACTGATAGACAAAAAGTAGTACTTGACGATGTGAATAATACCCTTTCCGAAATATTGCATTGGTTCACAAGTAACAACTTGTTACTCAATGCAAAAAAAACAAAATGTGTAAAGTTTACTATGCCCAATGTAAGACAGATAGATACTCATATTGTAATGAACAATGAATCAATTCAAGTAGTTAATACCACAGTTTTTCTGGGAATAACTCTAGATAGTAAACTGCAATGGGGTTCTCATATCACAGCCTTGGCAGGAAAACTTAGCTCAGCTGCCTATGCGGTTAGAAAGATAAGGTCACTAACGGATGAGGAAACGGCACGATTAGTTTATTTTAGCTACTTTCATAGCGTTATGTCATATGGTCTGTTGCTGTGGGGCTCAGCTGCCGATATTGAGACTGTTTTCATATTACAGAAACGCGCGATACGAGCAATCTACGGCCTCAGACCCCGTGACTCGCTGAGAGAAACATTTAAAGAAATTAATATATTAACGGTTGCTTGTCAATATATTTACGATAATATTTTATACATACGGAAGAACTTAAATCTTTTTAAAAAAAACTCGGACACACATGATTATAATACGAGAAATAAAGATAAACTAGCAGTGCCAATACTCAGGCTTCATAAGGTTGGTAATTCATTTGTAGGCAACAGTATAAAAATATTCAATAAAATTCCTCAGGATTTGGTTGACATGCCACTTAATATTTTTAAAATAAACGTGAAAAAAAGTCTAATGGAAAAAGCTTATTATAAAGTAGAAGAATATCTTAATGATAAAAATGCATGGTCAACCTAATCACTTTCTTGCCCGCACATTGTAAATTGTATAAAAACCGTATCAAAAAATAAATAAATAAATAAAAAGGATAATTGAGTTCTCTGAGTTTCTTGCTGGTATCTTCTCAGTAGAACCAACTACCGAACCAGCGAAAGAATCATTTTCAAATGGTTTACTTTAATTTATTTAATATCCCTTTTTTTGTTGGTTCTCCCTTGTTTGGTATAACAACGTTTGGTCGAATGTTACTAATTCGAACAACGTTTGAGAAAATAATTGCTTTGCATAATATCGATTGACATAATTTTCATTTCATCGAATATTTATTTGCGATAACAACGTTTGCGCTATTGATCAAAAAGTATAATGCTCATTTCATGTAATGTTCAGTTGATATTATTATGTATTTCATCGAATATTCAATTGGTATAATGTTAATGTAGTGTAGAAATTTATTTATCTGGCCCTCGGCGGCCGCTGCCGCGGCACGCTCGCTTCGCTCGCTCGCCTCGTGCTTGTTGCGGTCACAGTTCTAACCTAACCTAACCCTGCCGATTTCCGTGATGTAAGAAAACCACTAAGAGTATGTTTCATGAAAAACAATACAAGTAAAATTGAAAAACTCTCAGTGCAATCGGCAGGGTTAGGTTAGGTTAGAACTGTGACCACAACAAGCACGAGGCGAGCGAGCGAAGCGAGCGTGCCGCGGCAGCGGCCGCCGAGTGATTCGGTATGATCTCTCGACTAAATCATTATTAGTTTAATGAAGCATTAGTTTAAATAAAATTAGTGCAAATGAAAATTCGGTGAAATGATATTATTCCAACTAAATAATTATGCTAAATAAAATTCTACCAATTAAATATTCGGTCAAATGAATAATTATGTGAAATGACTTTATTGTAACTGAAATTAGTTCAAGTGATATTCGACCAAACGTTGTTATACCAAACAAGGGAGAACCTTTTTTGTTCACATACTTCTTGACACAAATTGTAATATTTTGACGTTCATATGTGCTCTATATGTGCCTAAATTGAATAAACGAAATTGATTCTTTGATTCTTGATTGAAAGAAACTTTAGTAGAAAAATTATATGCCTAAATCGACAGAAGATAAGAACATATGCCTGAATCGACTTCCACTCTGATCAACTGGTTGATTCGTTCAATTGATCGGAGTGGAAGACGGGGTAGTACCACAGAATAATAAATAGTTACTGTAGTACTATGGATTATTCATCATTTATTCATTAAACAATAGTACTACGTTCAGAAACTAACATAATATGGCGCTTGGCGCAGCCTAGGTAATGGTAACACCAATGACTCTTCCATTTTTTTTTTAAACCACTTAGTTGGCAGACAAGCACACGGCCCACCTGATGGGAAGCGGTCACCGTGGCCTACGGACGTATGCAACACCAGGGGCGTCACACTCGCACGGCCGACCCTGAAGAAACCTTCTAATGCCCTTCTTGTAGAACCCCATAATTGGGGGTTGTGCTTTATTTATTAATAGTTACAAGTACCCGCTTGACGGCAATAGGCTCGGCCCCTAATACGTAAGATGGAAAATCAGTTGGCGAAATGTGGGTAATACACCTCTGCTTACCCCTTCAGGGATTCACAGGCGTGAGTATAGATATGTGTATATGGGGCTGCCCATTAATCACGTAAGGATCAGGGATTGTACGGAAAAAATCACGAAATATCACCAAGGGGAGGAAAAAATTAAAACTACCCCCAGTATATTGAGATATCACTTGTATTTATTTTTTCTTATAATGCGCGATTTTGGTCACGGTGATTAATTTTCTTAAAAATGTCTAGGGGGAAGGAGGGTTGGTCTTAAACCTCACGACGTATCACCATAGTGGGAAGGGGAAGGGGGGTTAAAAATTGTTAAAAAAAATCACGTGATTAATGGACCTATGTATGATCATCTGTTTCCTCTTGAACTACTTATTACAACTGGACAAATGAGGCATCGTTAGAGGTGGAGAAACTTGGGTCTAGACTGGTAAAGCGGACCCCAGACTTCGAGGTGAAAGCTTCGGATGCGACTGGAATTTAACGCTAGGATGCGTTGCAATGCGATGCGCACCCCTCGCCGCCCTTTCTAGAGGCAATATGGAGACATCGTGGTTCCCACACACGAGGGGAGCATCTCGAAACTGGAGATGTCCCTGGGTCTGTCGGGGTACAAGGAATATGTTTTAGGCAATCTTAAACCCAAAGCGCTGCTGTTTCAGTCGGTTCAAAGCCGATATGACCACCCTTATCACCCGGCGGGATCATCCGAAGGGATTTAGTAAAGCATAGTATGGTTCGATGCCCACTCTGTACAAAAATTTGCATGCATGATATATTTGCATTGGTCTGGGTTCTTCGGTATATCATAAAGTACAGTCCGCATCGATCGATCTTGACTAGCATAGTACTGAAAATTATCTTAATACCTTGGTATTCAAATTATTTCCTTCCATCGATTTGATGCAGTAGCTGACTGTACAAACACGGTGGTATTGATGTGTAGGAAAAATGTAACTGCTAGTCAAAATGATGCTGACTGTATGTATTTGCAAAAAATTTTTTTTTTTTTTTTATCCGCATTCTAGATCCCAAAACACAAGCTTTGCTTGCTTTGGGTCTAGATAGCGCTATGTAGATTATCGTAGAATATTTATTTCTCTGATTTTATGTCATGACTTTAGCAATCACTTATGCTATAGTCAAAATGAATAGAATTACTAACCAAATGATTTTTCTGTGATTGATACCAATTCAATATTCATAATTTTAGTAATCAATCAATCAATTAGCCTATTGCAGTCCACTGCTGGACATAGGCCTCTCCCAATTGTTGTAAACCTAAATGCGTTTTACAAATCGTGAAAAAATTATTGGCGATTTGAAAACCATGATTTGAAGCATAAAAACCTAACTTCTGCTTTGACATATCGTACTGACTACCACGTTAATAAGTTATCGAAATGGAAATCACGCTTTGAAGAAACGTGGTGTAAGTAAATTTTGACGTAGAGCCATTTGTATGGGTGACGCAAGTTGTCAAAATGACATATACCAAAGTTCTGCTAAGTTTTACTTTGACAGATCTTACAGACTACCACGTTTTTAAGTTATCGTATCCATTTCGATCACAAGTCACGCGTATACAAAACGTGGCGTTAGCGCATCGGGCCCTAGATTAGTGATACTCTATAAAAAGTTCATATAAAAAAGAGATTCCGATGAATTGAGATCCTCCTCCTATTTTGAAGTCGATTAATAAAGCACAATCGAAACTGGTGAGCCTTTTTGATAGGATTGATGATGATAGGGCCAGACGTAAATGGAGGGCAGTGATCTCTGTCTACATTGAAGGGAAAAACGCACAAGTATTTGCATATAAAGTGGGTGAACCAACGAAGGCAACCATACCAGATAAACCGTTTTATTCCTTCATTTATTACGCAATGGATCGTATACTAACAAGTGTTCTTTTATTATTTGGTCTGCTGTTTTGTTGACTGTATTTGTATTTTTATCAAATACATGGACATTAATCAGTGCTCAGTTATTATCTACTCTATTTATGACAGTGCTTTTTATTCAAATTTGTAAATTGCGAAAACTATTTTTTTAATAAAACATACCAGATTATTTTGAAAGATGTTTCGAACCGCACATAAGTATGACGTCTTCCGTAATATTATATTAAAAACTGGTCAAGTGGAAGTCGGAATTGCGCACTGAGGGTTCCATATTAAACTAATTCAGTTTAATACGGAACCTTCGGAGGGATGAACTTATGCTTCATAAACAGCAATTTCTTCACGAGTTTCTCAAATTTCCATTGACACACGTAAATTGTATTCTCATAAGTGTTTAGTTGTACGAATTTAAACTCAACATTCTAAAAGATTTTTGAATGAGTTAAAAGCTTACCTCTTTCCCAAGTTATTGACTCGATGGGGTATCCAGCCACTGGACACTTTATATTCAAATCAGTGCCCGCCACTGCTGTGACTTTGGGCATTTCGCGAATATATGGGAGACCGTAGACGTTGACTCTGGCTGCATGAATTGCTTTGCCCGCAGTATTGGCGGCAACGCAGGCGTATTCGCCGCCATCTTGTTCAGTTACTCGGCTGATGTTAAGATGGCTGACTACGTCATCTTGGAGAGTGACGCGTTGGCCGACAGCAAATCTGGTGGTGATAGTAATTTTATTGAATTTTGAATTACATTTGAAATAAAAGAGAATATACCTATAGTTATTACCCAAAGTAATTATCATTGGGTAGGTATACAGTAGTGGTAATACGTTTCAATATTTTTTAGGATGTTGTACCCAGAGGGTAAAAACGGAACCCTATTAATTTTATTAAATTTTGAATTACATTTGAAATAAAAGAGAATATACCTATAGTTATTATCCAAAGTAATTATCATTGGGTAGGTATACAGTGGTGGTAATACGTTTCAATATTTTTTAGGATGTTGTACCCAGAGGGTAAAAACGGAACCCTATTACTAAGACTACTCTCCATCTGTCTGTCACCACTGTGTCTGTATCTATGAATCGTGAAAGCTAGATATTTGAAATCACTATCACTACATATTATAAAGCAAAGTCGCTATCGCTGTCTGTCCCTCCCTATGTATGCTTAAATCTTCAAAACTACGCAAAGGATTTTAAAGCGGTTTTTTTCAATAGATAGAGTGATTTAAGAGGAAGGTTTATATATATATAATACATGCATAATATTGTAGAGAAACACTGATACATCGGGATCAGAATACTACGCGAGCGGAAAATATGGCGGTACGAAGTTCGCCGGGTCAGCTAGTTTTCTTATAACTCAATGTTTATCTAAGAATAGGAATTGTTGCAAAAATATTAGTGTGTTGATTTTCCGGGAATAATAGTTCAAAAGAACAACAAACTTATCCAATAAGTCAGGCAGTTTGAGTACCATTTAAAAGCTTTTCTGAGCATAAAAGTGTCCAACTGTGTGATTATCTCTTTCCACAGCCATCAAACATGATTGCGTTCAGTAAAACCGTGTCTCAAATCGATCAAATCGCGTTAAAAAGTTTTATGGCGTGGATATAAAGAGTACAGATGACAAAACTTCGTCAGTCAATTAAACTTTTGTTGTTATATCATGTACGGAGCTGTCTTTATTCACAACGATAAACATATTACAGAACCATTGTTAGGTCAAAAATGATAGTAGTCTAGTCTTCTGAAACTAAGAAATCAGAAATAGGAGAAGGAAAGGTAGGTACATCATCATCTCTCTCTCTCTCATCACTTTGTAATCTTCAGAGGACTATACATAAATTCAAATACTTTTTTATGTAAAGATTATATATTTAGATACCTAAAGCAAACGCGGTCGGTAACTTGAAATGTATTAAGCTAATACGGATGGCGACTGTAGCTGTTACTATAAGTATTAAGCACAGTAGGTATGTACAATAAAGAGCAAAATGCCATGCGACTATCGCTACAGTGCTACTAGACTGTGAAGACGTTTGACATGCTCATGGGAAACTAAAATTACCTTGAATTAGTCGGTATAGGGAACCCGTCGAGAAGCCAAGTGAACTGAGGTGGCGGATGTCCCATAGCAACACATTTCAACGATACGCTCGGACCTGGCTGCAATGTCTGCTCCGAAAACCAGTACACCAACTCTGGTTTAGACTCTGAAACAAAATGTAAAGTTATACTTTGTGTTTGTGTAAGATATCAACCAGTTGTGAGTAATATTCGCATAACTTCTTATACTTAAATTAATTAAAGGCATACAAATAACTCTTATTTGGTAACTGGCGCGACTACCGAGAGGAAAGTCGTTACCGAGTCCGTCAATCAGCAGATGATGTTGGATTGGTCCCCAAAGATCTTTATGGAGCCCACACAACCATTTAGTTCCGTTCATTCAGAAAATAACCTAGTTATATAAATGCGTTGTTTGTTTGAAATTTTAATGAACAGAAATATAAGTAAACAAAAGATCTTTTATGACGGTGCTCTACCGCAATACCTACTATTGAATACAAAATTTAAATATAAAACCCTTTCTTATTAAAAATATACCTCGACAGCGCACCATGATTTCAAAGAGAAGTTCGCTTCACATTTGTCAGAACTTTTCTTTTTTACTCACACAAACAAAGCCATTAACTGGCGAGTATTATAAACAAAGGCTAAGCTTATTATCTAGGGGTGGAAGGGGTAAGAATAATAACCCCCTCGGTCGGCGTCAGGGTTCGTTATAATGCTGCATTAGATGCACTGGGTTCTGTGATTAATATTTATTCTTTAGGTAATATAAGAGAAATCTTGAGATAGTTACTCTGAGTAACTCGACAGTTAAATATTTGGTAACAAACTGATCATCCTTTAGGATTATTTATTGTGAGATTTAGAATATAAAGCTATGCCTTCTCAGGATTGATTACAACAATGAAAATAATTGCGATTAAAGCAATTTAAACTGGGTTATCATGTTATTCCTCAACTGAGTAAGATGTGATAGCCCCATTAGGTTCGTTTAACTATTTTAACTTAAGATCCTGATGGAGTCCAGCATTAGGATCTTTCAACCTCACGTACAAGTCGGTATGCCTGCTGATTAATGGACAAGGATCCGGTGGGAGATCAGACTCCCATAAATGCCGTTTGAGCGAAATAAAAATTAGGAGGAGTAAGCGGACCCCGGATTCCATGATAAGAGCTTCAGATGCAACTGTAAATAACGCAAAAACAATGATGATGCTTAGGATATAAACTTTACTCAAAGTTTTTTTCATTGAACTACCTAATCAATTTCATAACAATCCTCAGTTGCAATAAGCACCTACTTCATAAAATATGTTGCCAGTTCGTTCATATACCTATCATATCTCAGTAGGTAATGTCGGTATTACCGAGACAGACTGAGAGAACAAATAAATCCGGCCGCCCGTCTGTTCGGCACGTTTCGTCTGTGTATATTTTTTCCACCTCGAATGATAAAGCGGAGAGCTTAGTTACGCTGTATAAAACTTTTGTGATTGGATTAGGCGATGAGAGATCTATTCCGTTCAGAATATAATGTACTTAATGTTCATTGGGGTAATGATACTTTAACTGTCTTATGTACTTTTCGGTTTTCTTCAAGTTCGATGTATCGTGAATTGCGGTGTTGTTAAGTTATTACTGGTGATTTAAAATCTAATTGACATTATTCTATATCACAAATTGCTCTTGGATACAATTTTCAATGCCGGATTGAATTGAAAAAACAAACAAATACCCCCCCCCCCCCCACCCCCCATGAAGACATATTATAATGATACACAAATCAGCTTATATTTTTATGATGAAGATCTACACCAAATCTTATATAATCTCTGGGCTTCAACAAGGCAGGGTTGGCTAGTTTTAATTGCGTTTTTAGCTAGGCATAAAATTCAATTTAAAGTATCAGTGCATATACTAGTAGATATTATCAATATAGGTATAGAATTGATTCATGGAGGCGTCTGTAATTTAGTCGTACCTAGTTATCACAGATCAAATGATAAACGCGTGGTTTTCTGATTAATATGAACTGAAATGAGTAGAGTAGGTCTTAAGGTAGTATCTTTCTGTATTTGAATGGTAAAAGATGTAAAATTCAGAAATGTAGAGGAATGTAAAAGAGTATGGTAATCAAACAGAAATTTTAATTAATCTTTTACGACAGCGTAAAACAAAGAAAAGAATAACAAAGTTGACTTAGAGTGTTACGATAACAAAAGTGAATATTCTTAATGAATTGGAATCCTACGTTTCATGAGCGAATCCTACGGATTAAACTTTGATCTTTATTTAAAAATTTACGCTTCCAAACACATGTCTCTCGTTAATTCTTTTGATTGTAGCTTCAATATAAAAGAGGGATGCGGAATTCTTTAATCCATCCTTTTTTCATGAAAATGGAGTTGCGACATCAAAACCCGTTTAATCCTGTGTAGCTATAGATCTTCTACACCGTTAGATGAAACAATTTGCATAATTTATATGCATAACATTTCTTTACAGAGAGGAAAGCGTAGTCCATTAGTATTCTAATACAGTATAGTGACTCTCTACCGAGTTCCGGGATTTAAACTGGCTATTATTTGTTTTGTATCAATATCCGGAATCCATCTTGAGTCAAGCACCTGTCTTTCTTACCCGTTGTCAACGTATTTCCGGTCCTCTCTCCGTATTTAGCGCCCTCTATAGTGACTTTTTGGTATTAAGCGCTCTTGGCGGGGAACGACCGCCATTATTGTCATTATAGCGTCGTTTTTCGCGCCGTTCGGTTGTCAGCGTACATTAAAATACTTTGCGAAAAAACTTTATACGTATTACAATTATAATTATTATATTATATATTATAATTATAATTTTAGTTTCTAAAATTTTATTATTTTCAATTTTGAAATTAAAATCTCTCCGTTTGCCGTTAGTAATGGCAAGTCATAGTATAGTCCCCGGGACTGATAAAGAAAATTCCGGTTCGAAAAAACGTTCTCGTTCTTTGTCTTCGAGTAGCGAGGGTGATAGCAGCTCTTCGATATGCAGTGGATCGAGCGGAAGAAAGCGTAAGTCGAGAAAGCACTCCGAAACTGTAAGTCATGAACAATTTGAGTTTTTATCACAACAAGTGGCTTTTTTGACTGATCTTATTTCACAAAATTACTCTGTGTCTAATGTAACTACTCAACCTGCGAACACTGTGTCGGTTACTGAAAATGATTTAGTCTTACGAGATCCTGGGATATTGAATAAAAATAATCAACTTAAAATATTGTCGGAACTGAGTACAATTGTTAAAGAACCTGTTTATCCAAAGGCAGATACTAATTTTATTACAAAATTAGCTCAATTACAACGTTTTGATTGCGAAAATTGGAATGCGATAAGATTTTCTGATGCACAGAAAAAATATTTAGCTACCCCCGGTTTTGTAGAACTTAAGACTAACGATGAATTGAAACGTTTTGAATCGGCAATGCTAAAGGAAGATTCTCGGTCGTATTTATTAGAACGTTCCTTTGCTGGTTTAACGAATGCGTTACTTTGTCAAAAAGCAGAATTGCAAAGTACCTTACAAACGTTAGTAGATTGGTCTAATCAATCAAAAGAAATATTAACTCCTAGATCGTTATTTGAAAAAATTGAATCCTTATTTTCAAAAGAATCTGCCTATAGTAAGGTGACGGATGATTTATTACAAATAGTGTGCGGTAGAAGAGCAGATTTTATTCACGTACGTCGAGAGGCTTTACTGCGTCAAATTGGTGAAAGTTTTCACCGCGATGTACTACACAAAATTCCCCCTAGCGCGAACTACCTATTTAACGACGAGTCTATTCAAACCTACCTTCAAAAAATTGGGGGGGTGGATAAATTAATCTCAAAAACTGAGCAAGTGGGTCAATCTCAATTCGTGAACAACTATCGGAAGCCAAATACTTCAACCAGTCAAAATGCAAATAATGGGTTTTTTCGTGGGGACAAACCAATTAAAGGGAAACCATCAGGTTCAACGCGTAATAAATCTCGCCAAACTACCCGCAACCGTCGCGCCAAACCCAAAGAGAAGAAATCGCAGGCGACTTCTTCATCAAGAAAGAAATATTACGATTGACTATCAGGTATTTCGAGGCGGCTGTCTAAAACAATTTCCGAGTGTTTGGAGCAATTTAGGTGCACCAGAAAAAATATGCAAATTATTAAGCGGGGCACGCATACCATTCATTCTAAAGCCGCCTCTTATATTCCCAAATACCACAATCTTACAACGCTACCGGACAAAAATTTCTCCAGATATGACTACACAAATAAAAGTTATGTTAAAGCTGGGGATACTGGAACATGCAGAGCGAAGTCCCAGTTACCTATCGACGTTCTTCCTGATACCAAAACTAGACGGCTCCTTTCGACCTATATTCAATTTAAAGCGATTGAATCAATTCGTAATAACAAAGCCCTTCCAACTATTCAGTCACTTTCGGGTACCCACTTTCTTACAACCCCTAGACTGGATGACAAAAGTCGACTTGAGCCAGGCATATTTTCATATACCGATTGCTCAGCAACATCGAAGGTTCCTAAGGCTCAATTACCATCCGGAGCCAAACAAACATCAGTTACTCCAGATGACATGCTTGCCGTTCGGCCTAGCCTCTGCACCGAGAACGTTTGCTTCAATAACAAATTGGGTGGCAGAATTTTTAAGAGGTCACAATATCAGATGTGTAGTATATTTAGACGATTTTCTTATAACGAACCAGTCCAAACAGCAGTTAGAAGAAGACATAGCATTTGCCATCAAAATCTTAAAATTACTGGGCTGGACTCTCAATTTCGAGAAGTCTGTTCTTGCTCCGACTCAATGCCTCGAGTTTCTCGGCATAACTTGGGACACAAAACGCAACGCAAAGTCCCTGTCAGAGCAAAAGTGCTTATCGCTGCGCAGAGCACTTCAGCAACAGCTCCAGAAAAACAAATGGTCCCTCAAACAGTATCAAACACTAATGGGGAGACTCAATTTTGCTACGTTTGTGACTCGGAGAGGCCGGCTTCACTGTCGTACGCTGCAACACTACAGTCGACAGCTGCCAAAGGAAAGCCCTTTTCATCTCGTGAGTATTCCTCAACCAGTACGCTCAGAGATGATATGGTGGCACCAGGCTATAGGGTCATCCATGCCAATACATTTCAAGTCGGTGACACACTTGCTAACTACAGACGCGTCCGACATAGGATGGGGTGCACAGCTCGACGACATAAAGTTTATGGGATCCTGGAAGGCACACCAGCAGTCTTGGCATGCAAATCAAAAAGAAATGTTCGCAGTTCACGCAGCAATACATCAAGAGCAATATCGGTTGAAAAAAGCGCTGGTACTTCTCCAAACCGACAATCGGACAGTAGTATCCTATATAAACAAAGAAGGTGGAACAAAGTCCAAAAAGCTATTGAAACAAACGCGACTTCTACTCGAGGTGTTGGACAAAAGGGATATACATCTGATAGCGCACTACTTTCCAGGTCGATTCAATATCGAAGTAGACGCTCTTTCTCGTCAAAAGACTTGTCCCGAATGGCATCTAACATCAATAGCAACAACACAGATTTTCCAGATGTGGGGCACACCGGTAATAGACCTGTTTGCATCAAAGACAGCTCACGTAGTGCCAAGGTACGTTTCCCTAGACGTGAAAGACAAGAAAGCACATCGCTACAATGCGTTTTGTCACCAATGGCATTATCAACTAGCGTGGTTGTTTCCGCCTCCAAACCTCATACCCAGAGTGCTCAACCATCTGAACCAAGCCAGCGGGCTCTACATATTGATTGCCCCGAAATGGAACAAAGTGTTTTGGAGAGCAGATGTTCAAATCAGAGCGCGGTGCCCGCCTTACCCAATTCCCAATCTAGGTCAGGTACTTTACGACACACAAACGGGGATGCATCCGCCCCAAGTTCAAGACCTTCAATTAGAAGCATGGCTGATTTTGGGTGGCAAGATATGTTACAAGAGTGGACGGAGCAAGAGAGAAACCTGCTAATGACCAGCTGGAGGGATTCAACAATTAACACTTACAGACCAGCCTGGACCAGATGGGTCAGGTGGTGTGACTCTAATTCGGTTAACTATAAATACCCACGCCCCGAGCAGGTAGCTCGTTATCTAGCTCACCTTCATACGGACGTAGGACTTGCATATAAAACTATATTGGTTCACAAGTCAGTAATTTCAACATTTACTCATTTAACATCTAAAATCGATTTATCTTCTAATTTCTTTGTCAAACATATGTTAAAAGCAATTGCTGTTGCACGGGAGAAACCAGCCAAGCCGCCAGTTTGGAATCCTAAATCGTTATTGCAATACATGAGTACATACAATGTGGATGAAAATAATATCTATCAGGTATCGAGACACACAGCAACCCTTTTATTATTATCATCTAGTCGTCGAGTTCATGATCTAACATTGTTGCGGATTGATAAAGACAGCTTGATAGATGAGGAGACAAGTATTATATTATGGCCAGCATTTGGTTCTAAAACTGATAGCATCAGCCATAGACAGTCCGGTTGGAGGCTTAGAGAGCATCCTGATAAAAAATTGAATGCGGTTTTCTGGCTCAGACAATTGTTACAACTGACTGCTAATCGTAGACGAAATATAGTTCACTTATTTATCACAGCTATAGGTGACGTTAAACCGGCATCTAGAACTGTGATCGGTGGATGGGTGAAATCACTCTTGAAGGCTGCTGGTATCGATGCTACTCCCGGGTCAGTAAGATCAGCAGTCGCTTCACTAAATTTTGTGGAAAATTTTCCCATTGATCAAATTCTTGCAACAGGGAATTGGAAAATGATTCATACATTCCAAAACTATTATCAAAGAGAATTAAAGGAATGTACAATAAATTCTAATAGTTCAGTGTCCTTATCAAGTTATTTTGAGGCTGTGAATTAAATCATTGTTTAAGATTAATAATGTTTTGAATTTACTGGTTAATTCATATTGAAGTATTACTTAATTATATGTGCTTCAGTTGAAAATGTAACAAGTTTTTATTTATTTAATAGCTTACCATTCCTACACATTATAGCATCGTGGATTAAGCGCACCAGGAGATAACAAACATATCACTCAAGATGGATTCCGGATATTGATACAAAACAAATAATAGAGAGTTTTACCATAAAATAAAACTTACCTATTATTTTTTCATCAATATCCGGAATCCAGGTAAGGGCTACCTGGTGCATCATGAGTGCAATAATGACAATAATGGCGGTCGTTCCCCGCCAAGAGCGCTTAATACCAAAAAGTCACTATAGAGGGCGCTAAATACGGAGAGAGGACCGGAAATACGTTGACAACGGGTAAGAAAGACAGGTGCTTGACTCAAGATGGATTCCGGATATTGATGAAAAAATAATAGGTAAGTTTTATTTTATGGTAAAACTCTCTATTCAGTAGCTCTAAAGTTAAGGCCAAGTATTGTATTTTATTCTGTCGTTTTTACTATGAACCTTCTATTATTTTTTTCATTAGAAGTATATATTGTCCTTTTCTGTTGTTATAGTTACTGTGTTATGCTTTTTTCTTTTTTAAGTCAGTAGGTTTACATGACTTCAATTTTTCTGATGGTAGTAAGTAAAATTTTAATGTGAAGTCTCAGGAATGAGAGTCACTATTATAGATAGCATTACATTATAGATATCACAAGCTTTTTCATGTCCCGCTTAAAGGATTAAAAGAAGTAAGAAAGTAAGGGAACATGTGCATTAGTGAAGAATTTCAAGGTGAAGAATTTCAAACCTTTATGGAGCAGCGAAGAAATGAGGTGCCGATTCGCTTGATCCTAGATGGAAATGTTTGTTCAGTTTATAGTTGCTATAGTTCATTTTGTGCTTATAAAGAGCAGATGAAGAAAGATTAGGCCCTGGTTATGGGCGTATTGTTCATCAACATCAGATCTTCAATTTTCAGACAAAACACTTATATAAGGGTTTTCATTTTCATATAGCTGAAAAGAGCTAACAATTTTTCTGATCTTTTATTTTTTTGTGAGCATTGATCAAACAAGTAATGTAATACATTATCTGTGTATGAACCAAGATAATGAAAACTGTAGCCATTCTAGCGCTATTATTTATTGCTGTAGTCAAATATTCATTTATTATCTCCATTTTAGTAAAAGCTTCATTTTCTGCCTTTATCACATTAAACACACATTTTATTAACGTTTATTACCAATGCGATGACAACTAAATTGCTTTCATAATACATGTAACAATAATATAATGTATTAAAACATCGCTTGCTAGTCCGCATCAAGCTGAATGTATTTATAACATTAATAAATACTTAAAGTACTGCCATTACGATACGCATTCCCATTATTTCGACGTGTTTACTTTGTAAATGACCCAATAAACTGTGGATTAAAATTATATGTAGTTCGCGAAAACCGATACCTCTGGGTTACGCCTGAACGTAATAATGCAGAAGGGCTCTGTCCCTTCATTAGCGCCCACATTAAATTGCGACATTTATTTGGTTACTGTTCGGACTAGTGATGGGCAGATCATTAAAGTGTATACCCGCGGATACGGATATTTAGTATCAAGATACGCAGATACGGATGCGGATTTTAACCTTTTACTTAATCAATGGCGGTGAGCTCAATAAAAACTCATGTTCAAAACGATAATTGATGCCATTTGGTGCTTTGTGCGACAGGTTAATTATGTTTTGATTTGATTGCGTGTTTTTTTTAAAGTAAAAAGTGATATGAATGGTATCTAATTAATACTTTTTCATTTCTACATAATTGTTTTTTAGAATTCCATAAATGTATTGAAAATTAATAAGGTAAACGAACCTCTAAAACAGTACCTAACAGATATTGATATTTCTTCTCCCTCAGATATCCGCGGATACGTATACGGATAATCTGCATAGGTATAGTTATTTGGGGCCCAACCTTAAGGCTAGTTTTAAAGCTACATCGATTTTGTATAGGGAGGCGAGTTTGTTATTTATTACTTTCGGTTTATTATTATCCAAGCCTTAGCCAGAAGGTTCAACCAAAAGGAATTTGTTTGTTTGTTTGCTATTACTTAGGGACCTTCGTATTTGACTTGTGTTATTTTGAATAACAATTTTCTTTCTTTCTGTTTTTATTACAACCTTTGGAGGGTTAGGATGTAACAGATATCAGCATAATCTACCTTACCCTGTCATATCAATACACAACTATTTTAGTTGCACGAACGGTGTGGTGTGAACATGAAATTAAAAGTAGGCATCGAAGAAAAGTTTATAATGCGGGCCGGACTCATTATTTACTCGTATTAATGACATTTTGAAGCAACAAGTATGTTGTGAATAGAAAAAATGCGTAGGTACGTTTTGGGGCGACCTTATAGAAGAATTTTGGTTTTTCAGTACGCATCTAGGTAGCTCAATAGCTCAGTTGCGGATTCATGCTCCAACCTGTCCTGACTTTTCCCATTCCAGTTTATATCTATCTGTACACATCAATATATAAATTACAGCAATGCATTTAGTAATTGTCAGTAGATACATCAAGAGTCATTAACATGCAATTATACTAAGGCTCTATACATAATTCTATCAGCAATAAGTAGATAAAAGGCCAGACATATAAGAACGTCTGGTCTGATTGTTCCCTCACAATAGTTTACCCGTAGTATTGAACTAGCCCGCCGACGGACGCTACCTATCAATACCTGTCGAGACTACAATGTTATTGTCAAGAACTGTATGCGGGTATATTAGTTGGAATAACTTTGTTTTGCACGTTCAATTATCAAATAGATGAAATGGCATACGAAGGACCAAAAATTCGATGGACCAAAAATTCTAAAGACCAAAAATTTAATGCGAAAGACCAAAAATAGGTAACATAACTGTATTTTAATCTTAAAAATGATCCAACTGACGACATATTTTATGTAGTTCCACAGTTTTAATATTTGTGTTTGTGGTTTTATTCAATCTATAAAAACGACACCTTACGACCCTACTAGATTAATGTTGTGTTCCTATTCGGTGAGTAGGGTTACCAGAGTTGTGAAGGAGAGTTAGGTTGAAAACATGTGAGTGACACCTCAGATGTTGTGAGAGTTTACAAGAATCGGTAACTATATAATGTGAGGTGAACCATGTTTATTTGTTAATATAGTGATGTGTTTAGAAAAAGAATACAAGTTTGTGAATGGTTTGTTTGTTTTAAACTACTTTTGTTCGCGTTAGAAAATAACGTTAGTACATTTAATGCCCTCGTTAGTCCTGTGGCATACATTTTCACATTTGCAAGTGATTCTGAAATTTATTTTCGATTCCCGGGTCTGTCAGAGGTTATAGGTACATAATATATGATACCTACTATCGGAAGTTTATGCGGATATCACTAATTGAAATAATACTATTTTAACGAATATATTTGGTGTTATTTGATTATTTTACACTAAGCCCAATGTAGTTTTATTTCAATAATAATACATTTCATGTTAGGAACTCACCAGAAGCGCGATCTCTGGTAACGTCCATGTATTTATTTAACATCGCTTCTATTAACTGGGATTAAAATGTAGCTAGCAAAATGTAGATGTGTTTATACATCTGCCTACCCCTTCAGGAGCGTACAGGCGTAAATATTTATAAAAAAAAATCATATATAGGAATTCACATAGATGTTGTTTAGTGGCGTACCCAGATCGCTAGCAGTTGTTATTTATATAGAACAGCAATCTTTGATCTTTGTGCTAAGAAGAGATTTTGTTTTCTAGTCACGCCAAAAGTAGATTATTTTGCCAGTTTCCTAGAGACCGTACTTCAACACGATAGAATAAAATAACTGTACACGTTCACTGATCAGTTTAGTCAGCTAATAAAACGTGTAAATGGCACCAGAAGATTTAGGTCTGATAGTAATAACTAGATAGATTAAATGGTACCTAATAGCTTAAATAAATTTCCTTTATTCTGGTACTTATTCTGGGTGAGCGTTCTTCGTTCAAGGTTAGAACTCAAATATTATATTCTGAATACATTAAATAGCGCTAGATCCAAACTAGGCTTAGCTGGCACAAAATTTGTGCCAGCTAAGAAAAGCAAAAAAAAGCTTTGAAAACGTACGAATAACAAACAAATATTTGCAAAAACAATTAAGTCTTATAAAGACTTAATTGTTTTTGCAAATATTAATAATAGCCTGCTAATATAATTATCTATCATGTAAAAGTTTGTGACGCCATTTGATTGTTTGTTATATACTCATACTCAAACGGTTGAATGACTGTTTGGTACAGGTACAGATAATAAATAGTCTGAGATAAAATATAGGCTCAAATGTTTGTATGCTGGTACAGAATGGACTGGAAAAGAAGGAACGTAAACCCCTCAAGTCTAGTCTCATTGGGTGTGTTTTAATCAGTTTCAAACTACGTGGTCTGAAAAAATGCTCGGTTATTGGGTTCCCTCCTACTATCCGCGTGTGTACCCTACTCATCTAATGCTACAAACGTTTACATAGATGATGCGGGCTTTTTGGCACCATGTATCCTAGTGGATGACTAGGATACACAGTGCAAAAAAGCCCGCATCCATCACGCGCACGCCAATCACGGTTGCATCCAAAGCTTGCACTTTGAAGTATGTGGCCGGACCATCCCCTATTCCTCTATTATAGGTGTACCTTATTGCAGGTGAGGTTGGCTTGGAGCCTGAAGATGTTTGTGAGTCCACATGCACTCCGTCACCATTTATTCTTGCAGTAGCGTAACAGAAACAAAACTTACTACCGGACTGCAGTCTAAACTTCGCAGTCGTTTTACTCGTCAATCTGTTGTGTTCAGCTGTGCTTCGCGGTTTTCTACGCGATAAACTCTTCTATTTCTCTTGTACAACGTATGTAATGCTCGAGGGATGAGTTTGTTAAGACTTTGAATCTGGTTCTTTTAACTTTACACATTCTATTTTACTTTGGTTTTCTGTTTGTGTTACTTCGTTTACATTTGCATCTTTTGTACATTACATACATACATACATTTGTATTCTTTGATATTGCTTCTTGGTAATAATAAAAAAATAGGTTTATGAAAACGTTGCATTGAAGATACCCACCAAGACGTTCGGATCCAAACTTATACGCATTCAACTACTGATTGGCAGAAGGGGCACTGGTGCAGGCTTTTCTATCAACGTTGGGAGAAATAGCACAGCGACTTTTTGTCTAAAGTTTTATAGATCACGAAAACAGGTTTAATATTCCACGCAGGTGGAGTCACGGTGAAGTCATAAATCATGATAAAATAAAGTAATCATTACGTACAATAGGTACCTATAAGTTTATTCCATTTATATATTTTCTCTTTATTCTATAATTTGTTTGCGTCATTCGTGACTTATCTCAAATCGAAGCCATAAACATCTCAATAACTTCAAATTACCGATTTCAATTCCAATTTCATCGTTCTCAGAAAAGTAATTTCTACACATAAGAAAAGAAAATAATGAAAAAAATCGGCATAGAAATAAGTGGTTGGGTGTACGTCACGGCTCTACTTATACCAAACCCCTGAAGAGCAGCGACACCAAATAGCGAGGAACGAATTAATAATGAAACAAAGCGGCTTATATTTCGTTGTGCGGACGGGCAAAACCGACCTTATGAGCTGTGAGATACGATCTTAATTGGTGGTAGCGCGGTGAGTGTTTAGTGCACGCTGGATGCGCCCGCGGCAGCCCGCCTGCGTCACTGAAGCTCTTTGTTTGAGCTGAAGAGCTGACTCTAATAGCTTGCACCGGATCCGTGCTTAAAAATGGACTTTTAAATATTTTATGAAGAAGTCGGGCGAACGGATAAAAAGTTTAAAATTTTCATATCTACTGTATGCATCGTGTATAGTCGTGTGAATACACATATAAAACTGACTGCATTCATTTTATGTAGTGGGATTACGACAGTACAAACTTTTTTTTATATAAAAACGGTTTTAACCACGTTAATACTCGATTCTAATTCTTAGTAACGTGTCTCGATGGCATTCAAAGTTTTTACCTTGGAGTCCGGGGCTCACTTTACACTCACTTACTCACGTTTTTACGACCATTCATGGCAGCAACTGCCGTTTAACCACCTAACCTGAGAAGAATGTCATCCGTCATCAGCAGGTAAGTATATCGACTTGCAAGTAATGGTGGGGCTACAATGACAGTAGGTAGGTATACTTTATCTAATATCGTACATAACTTTCTAGGTTGAAACCTGCCACATAATATACCTAGCAGTTCTATTTTAGTAACAATTTCGTGACTGGAAGCTTAATATTAGATTCAGTTCAGTCAAGCCAGCTAGCCAATTTATTCTGAAGTTTCGCCGTAAATAATAATATTTGCTTCGTTTTTCTGCTACGTAACATTATAAATGCGTGCTCTCGAAACAATTTTAGGTAAAAACTGTGGTTTGTATCGTAGCTCAATGTCGAAACTTTGTTACCTTTTGTTTATGATAAAGTTGGGACCAGTTGTGACACCGACAGTAAGTGGAAAAGTTATATGGAACCCTTGTTTATTTTAGATAGTTCACGAACCAGCTACTAGATAATTTGTTTAGCAAATTACCACCTCGCCGCTAGTCATTTCGTTAATAAAATAAGCGCGGACCGCTTATTTTGCGCCGCTAACTTTTAAAATGAATTATAATGCTAGGAAGCAAAATAATATAAACTGGGTTCGCGTGTTTCGAAGCGAAAGCATGGTTTGGGTAACTTCGACTTTCCTCTTGTTGGGCTGGTTTTACGTAAAACTTTATATGACCTACATTATGATGATTTATTTATTATATTCTTGTATACAAACGTGTGCTTGACATTAGAAAATTCTATAGTGTAGCGTGTCCTGAGGCTGAACGTCATGTACAAGTCTAGACTATTTTAGTAGTTCGTGATTTAAAGTCGTCACTCGCATCAAAAATAACTTTCTACACTTGTAGAACCAAAAACTTTTAAATTTTTTTTCGTCGTTTCATCTCGTTCGTTCGTTCAAGTTCGAGAGATAGGATGGTAGAATACTGCATGGAACTGTGATAATATGTCTTTCTTAAATTATATATTTGCATGCCGCTTTGGAGGCCGAGTATGGTGATACAATTAATTATAACGACATCATGTAAACCCATATTTCGGAAAAAAATTATATGATTTGATTTGATTTCGTATCATCATTAATTGACGTAAAATCATTTAAGTATATGTAGTGTCGCGCAACTTTGACATTTTCATAATGCATTTTTATACCTCGTTTGCGGAACAAAAACGTATCCTGGTACATAATGGATACATTGAAGGAACCCAAACGACTACAATTTTTTGATAATGTTTAGCTATAATAGCGAATGAGGAACTTAATGGTTTGATCGGCTCAATTTATTTGTTCGTAAATATTATTTAGGTATAGTACTCACACATATATCTACCTACTGGGTGATTTTGTAGTCGTTTCGGAGCGAAAGATTTTGGGCACAGTTTAGTTTTTTTACAACCCCCATACAATATGCCTTACATCTGTACGTTATTCCCATACATTATAAAAAAAAAGTTTTTTTTTCGCCAAATTAATATCTACTTCCAGACGTTTTTGCTATCGAAACTGTGCCCAAAATCTTTTGCTCCGAAACGACTACAAAATCACCTTGTATAGACGCTACGTTTCTTCGTGTGTATTCGTCATCTACAAAACCAGATATAGGTATGTAAAGACGTGTATGTACTGTCTCATCATCTGCATGATGAGGCAGTACATACACGTCTTTACATGTATGACAGTACATACACGTGTATGTACTGTCTGTTTAATATTATATAACGTCACATCACATACCTCTAGTGCCGGTGAAATTCCAGTCGGAGTCGTGTGTGTGGGTGCTTCTGGCGTAAGGCGTACGCCGCGAGCGGTTGGCGGGAACCTTCAGTCGACTCTCGGACACTACACAAACATACAAACAGACCTTACAAACAGAAAGTCTTTTAAAACCATTTCTTTACAAATTGAAATACGTAAAGTCTCGGACACTGTCCTGAAAAAGTTTCATGGCAGGCTTCTTGGGAACAATTTGAAAACTTGAAAGCATTTTTGTATAAGAAAAGTTATCCAATCAATTTTTTAATTGCGCCCCTGTAAATTTATGAGGGCAACAAGGTTTTATTACCTTTTATGTTTTGTTATAATGTTTATTTAAGGTAAGATTATTTTCAATTAATTCGTCCAAGGAATAGTGTGTTGCACAACATATTTGTCGCGTAGCATTAGAAACTGCTAGAAATAGTTTTAATTCACAGTGTAATATTTGACAAAAACAAAAATATTGAACCCTAACCCATTGAAACTTCTTCATAAACAAAGTCGATTGTCATATAAAATCGGACAAGTCACTCATTGGGACATAACTACATGAAACGTCAAAAGTTAAGTTGTTCCTTGGACAGACTATAAACAAATTTAATTAGAGAAGTTCTTACCATCTATTATATACTCTGATACTCCATATGCCTGGTCCTTCGTATTACTGACGAAGCATTGATAAACTCCTTGATCGTCCCTCTGAGAATTTTTGATATGTAATCTTAGGCCGTCCGCCGATACCTTCACCCTCTCATTAGGCTTCACAATCCTTGTGTCATGCACCCAGTAGACCAGTTCTATCGGATGGCCCGATACTTTACATTCGAATGTCACATTATAGTTCGGTTTTGTTCGTATGACCTCGGGTTTTATTCGGACGGAGATGGGTTCTATAACAAGAGGAAAAAACACATTCGATAAAAATCGTAAAACGGTATTCGTTCATCGCTGTAAGCAATAAAAATTTACGATTAGTCCAATTAGGGCCGTAATATGGAAGTAAATCGAGTACTCGGAAAAGGAAACTCTTAACATAAATTAAGCGGATGGTCTTCGAGTATTGAAAAGAGGGTGCCGATATTCGATGTTTCTCAGCGTATATTGCTTTTATAATTTGATACGTGTTTATTGTTATTACATTCTATAGCGACTTTCACTTTTTATTGCTGTCCAGGTGCTGTTTACTAGTTTTCTTAGGCGGGAATTGTATAGAAAAGGTATAAGGCATAATCACATTACATAGTAGGTACGCTGATTATGCCTCACGCCTTACATATTTCTTGTATAATTCATACTACATGGGTGACCAGAGCCGCAAGATTTTTGCCCTGCGGCAAAAACCGAAATGGCAATTCAGCTAGGCTATAATTCAGCAAGGCGGCTGGGTAAATTAATCCGAGTAAACCCCTCATTAGATAGATACAATTGGAGAAAAGGTAACAATGAGCTATTTTATCAAAGATTTGCTATTAAGTCGAAAATCTTGCAGTTAATATTAACATAGGTAAACAAAAAATAATTTAATATTGACATTAAATTAAACATCTCGCATTTTTATTGTCAAAATAATTGCCACATCATACAGCAGTGACAAATTTTGTTAACAACTTATTACACCACGTTAAAAGATGATAATTGTTGCCTTGCAGACAAATTAGCATCAAAATTTATGCAGTAACTTGCTAATATTTACTTCTAAGGTGAGGCGTGGAAGTGGAAAAGTTGGAAATTTAATAGACTCATTTCCCTCTTCAGTAAGACAAAACAATATAAGCATAGGAAGGAGTTAACACAGATTTCAAATAAAAATAAGTAAGTACTTTACGATCTCCAGTAACATTTGCATCACTCAATGGTCATGGCTTTAGTTCAATCCTACTAATATTATAAACACGAAAGTTTGTAAGTATGTGAGGATGTATGTATGTGAGGATGTATGTATGTGAGGATGTATGTATGTGAGAATGTATGTATGTGAGGATGTATGTATGTGAGGTTGTTTGTTACTCTTTCACGTAAAAACTACTGAATGAATTTTAATGAAACTTTACAATCATATAGCTTCTACATCAGAATAACACATAGGTGATGAAAGGGATCAGAATTTCACGCGGGCGGAGCTGTGGGCAACAGCTAGTGATAAATAATTATTTAAACGAACCTGTGACAATGAGGGTGAAGTGTACGGACTCGCCCCCGATGGTGTTGTTGAGCCAGCAGACGAACCGACCGGCGTCTTCCCTTCGCACAGACTGCAGGCCCAGCAGGCCACCACCCAAGAGTCTGGCACGAGCCCATAGTGACGTCTTCTCTATCGGGATCAGTTCCTCGTGATGCTCTCGAAACCACCTGAACAAACGCACCGAGGATGTACGGTTAACAAAGAAAATTATTTCCCACAATTAAATGTACAGAGTACCTATCTAGATATCTATTAGAAGGAGATAGAGATAGATAGATCTGTTACAAAATTTTCTAAAGTAGACTACAAACACAAACACTGCAACAAAATATAAGTATGATTTTACATAGACATAGTCATTCAAATTACTAAAAATATTATTATTAACGGGATAATGGGTTTAATGTAGTATCGAATTACCAATATTTCGGCACTGTCACAATCGCCATGATCACGAATGTATTGAAACATCGGAATAATACTGAGGAATACTCGATACTACATCAATTGGATTACTATATTTCCATATCAACTGGAATACTAGATCTACTGGAATACCAGATCAATTTCAACAGAATAAGCTCAAAGAGTATTCTAGTTTAATGTCTTTTTCACCATAAATAGCGATAGAATCCGTTAAAAATAGTTTTATTTTAATTACTTAATTTTAAAATAGTTATACATAGTTAGTACCTACCTAAATTTTATAGAAGGCTAAGGCGGAAGCAATTAAATTAAGAATACCAGATTATACACATATTGCCTACCGGTATATGTTACCACATTATATATATAAAAACAATATCTGTATACCTATATGCAAAGCTGCAGGTTTAGGCGTCAAAAAATTCCTCCCCATCGACGTCAACTGGGAGGGTGGCCAGAAGGCTGGCGGCATTGCCACGTTGAATGGCAATGCCAATCCTTTGTGCAAGGAATGAACCAGCCCTCTGGTCACGGGTATATTTACCTATATGTAAAATATAGGTAAATATATTGTGTAAATATATTTTAGTTATTGATGTTGACTGTACGTGCAATACATGTAAATTTATTGTGGGCTCAATGGTTTAATGTGCTTGCTCTTATGCTGGCAGGTCAATGCTGTTGATCCTGGTATAGTGGGATTGTAGGTGAGATTATTGTAATTTATACATACGTGAACGTAACGATAAATAATATGCAATATCGGTGAAATTTATATGGAAATAAGTAAACTACACTAGCTAGTATATTAATAAAATCAGTGAAACATAAATAACCTACAACAGAATGTCGTAATACTAAATAACATTTCACTATAAAATTATTTTTCAGTACTTCCATAAAAGTCTGTACAGTCGTTACAAAGTTAGACGGGGATTTAATTACCACTCCATTATATAAGTTATGATGAACAACTTGCAGTATAAAAATATCTCTTGAAATACACGAAGGCTAAGAAGTAGACACAGCAGAATTAGCCTAATTTATAGTACACATAAACTTTGCCGTTTGCCGTTTACGTAAACAAAATTGACTCGTGGATAAAGGTAAATAGAGGTGATACAGTCGAATGTAAATATCGAAAAACGCAAGCTTCGCGCAAATATAGGCACGTCGGGGTATGTAAACTAGAGTTTGTGGTACTGAGACATGCATGACACACTGAGAATTTTGATCGTAAGTCGCCTATTTATTTATGGAAATTACACACACAGGTTACGTGCGTGCGGATTTAGAACGTTTCATTACATTCTACGCGATGTTATGAATGATTTGGAATCGTAAAAAGGTTTTAACTGAAAGAAAAAAAATCTAAACTGTACAATTAGCTGACTCCGTTCGTATTTAGGCTAACAGCCAACCCAAAACTCCTGGCATGTTTGAAATTTTAGAATAAACGGACGTGGAAACTAAAATTTTAATGTAGGTATGATAAAGTGCAGCATTTATGAGATGTGTGGATAGAAGCTACATTACAAGATAAATATTAATAAGATATAATTCTTCCATGGCACTGTATCATATTATGTACATATTTGCATTAAAATAACCGAAATTGGATGTCTTCTTGCAAAAAATAACAGTGTAAATTTATCCTAACATTTCTTCTCTATTCACCCCTTGTGTCCTATTTACCCCATTTCGCATTACTTAGAGTCTATGTGTATTATATTTATATAAGATATTGATATTGGTATATTTTTATTTACATACGAAATTGATACAACGCCATTCGACTGATGATTCAGAAAGTTGGCAGATATGAAACTTCGAAATATGATCATATTTTTTTAGTTTTCAAATAGTGTATGGGAATCTGCCGTATTTGTTGACGTTTAAGATTACAGTTCCGCTCCCTTGAGTAGTAGCGTGATGATAAATAGCCTACAACTTTCTTCCTCGGTGATCTGCCTAGCATAAGTTTGCAGAATTCACAAGGAGTCTTAATAATTATCTTTACAACACACCTGCTCATAAAAGTGATATTATTTTACCGCAATTAGGCACGTAATGACACCTATTATCAAACTGTGACTTTTTCATTGCTATTATTCACAAAAGTGAGTTATAGATTCTTTTTTAAATTTTATAGGAAGTGTCTATAATTGTATATGTTCTTAAAAAAGTTTTGATACAAAAAATAACGTGTTTAATAGTACGAATAAATTAATACGCCTATTGTATGGTCATTTGATGCATTTTCGTATTTAAATAAATAATTTCAACTTGTAATACTTGTATAATAAACAAAATTTTCACTCAAATTTAACTTTTTTTTTTCTCTAAGTACAGAAAAAAAAACAGTAAAAAAAAGTTAAGTTCAAACCTCATTTTTTTTTTAAATATGGTCGACCGCCATAGTTAAATGCGCGCGCATAGGAAAACGAATTAATTTGTAGTATTGTTTATTTAGTATTTGTAGTATTATTTTATTCGCAAGTGTGTTGTAAAACGTCGTATGGCACGTGTGAGCATGATGATTACCGTCCTCGGCTGTCTTAAGACCTCTCAATGGCGCCTCGGCGGTAATCCAACCAACGTTGCTCACTTGTACCATAATGTACTATTAATTATCTATAGAATCTTTCAATATTGTTTTTGTTTGGTACATCAGCTCTTCATGTAGCAACAGTTGTCTGCGAAGAAAGTCTGCACCAGAGTCTCGTTTGTTGTTTAGCAGTTGCATCAACTTGCAGGTGAAGTTGACTTGAGCCTCAAGAATGTTAGTAGCGGCCTGCATACCCCATTTATAAAATGTGCGCCATCGATATTGCAATAACAACATTACAAAACCTTGCTCGTCTGGCACCTTAGTTGTAGGTATAAAAAAATGAAAGTTTAGTAATTAACACGAGCGAAAAAGAGTGGACCTACCTATAAACAGGTAGTGTAAGTTTTGTGCTAGCAATGCAAAATAAGCATAGCTATGGACCGCCTAATATTAGATAGTTGTCATGTCAATTTTAGTGTGACAATGGCAATGCAGGCATTGGTCAGTGTGAGTGACACGAGGAAATAAACAGAGCAGTATGGGGAAAAGGAAATGAAGGAGGGTCAACTGCCGGCATCGTATGTACCATTATGTTGGGTTAAGTTGATATAAGCGCGTGTTCGATACTTCCCATTCATAAAGATATAAACATGGTATGCAAAAATAGATGAAGTAGACCTATAGATACTAATTCAGCTCGATTAAGTGTACCTGCCCTTCAAGACAAGTGGCTATTCGTTGGTCGGCGTATTGTAGAAAAAAAACGAATATATGGAATTTGACGGATATGACAGTCGTCAACGTATGTAAAACATCAAATTCCACATTCGTCATTCTATTCTACAATACATAACATACAAGATAACGAATTGCCACTTATCTAGGAGGGCAGGAAAAATGCAAAATTACTTTTAAACACTTATAGCAATAACTTCTACAGTTAACAAACTAAGCTCTTGATATTGTTTGAAATAACAATCCAAAATAATCATACACATCAGACTAAATACATGTGTTCATTAAAATAATTAATTAACAATTTCGTAACATTCTCTAAATTGAAAATGTTTATAACGCTCTTTGAAGTATTTAATAACCCCTGACAGATTTAACTTGCGTAGAGAGAAATTTATTCGAGATTAAATTACCAAGGGTTTAATTTAGCAACTTATTTGAGTGCCGTCCATCCAATGTGCGGTGACAGATACCATCGCATAGTTTCAGCCTTCAACTCGTTCCAGACCACTATTACACGAGTGCAAAGGCTTTGTAAATACAATTTAATATCCCCCGCGAAATTTCGTGGAAATGAAATGGCTATGTGGCGCAAAATCTTCACTGTTCTCTAAGTTAGGTTCCCTTTTAGAAATAGTTTTGAAAGGAGTTGAAATGCACCAAGATATTTGCATTCTAAAAGGTTCTCTCAAACTATAGCTGGATATGAAAGTTTATGGCGTATTCAGAGCTCTACGTTATTTCTTTGAAAACATAAAATGTTATCAGTTCACTAAGGAAGTTAGTGAACTTTTGCATAGCGTAGTTCTTGAACGTTATGAAATCACTAAGGGAATTCAATCATAACTTTTTTAATAATTCACATTTATATTATAAATATCTTACGTAACCACTATGGTTATATGAAATAAGAATATGATTTGCCTTTGCCTGACAAAATCTACGTATTACAGCCAAAGTCAAGCCAAAGCTCAATTGCCAGTAAGTGGTTAATTGGACTGAGATATCAGTACTTATCTTAAAAGCACACATTATTTATTTATTTATTTATTTATTATATACTTTATTGTACGCCAATTACAATATTCATGATACAGATATTAAGAAGACAAGAGCAGTACAAAGGGCGGCCTTATCGCTTTACGCAATTTCTTCCAGGCAACCTTACGTACACGTTACACATGAAAGTACTTCTGTACTTACATGCCGTACTTGTACATGACAGTACTTAAAAAACCTTTCAATTTCACAGATGTCCCCATCCCCGCCACCCTCCATCCATTGAACTCTGGTGATCTGAACTTTGTGTACCATCATGTTTTTATATTAGGTATTGGTAAAAATTGCCCAAATAATAAATATTAATTCTTCGCCTAGATTTCATAAAAATACTACACAATTTGTAAGCTTGACTTTTTATGTATGTTGATTGGGATAAAATTTTAAAACTTTTTTTTAAACCCAGACGAAACCGTAAAAACAATAAAAGTTTCAGTGTGAGTATGATCCCGAGGATATTATTCATAATACATCGGTACGAGCGAGAGCATGACATAGTTTTATAATGCGGCTTCATGAAATTTACATTCATCATACATAATCTTACGTCACACTGTATTCCCATAAGGTTCATTATATACATCATTGAATGGTAACATGGGAAACTTAGGTTAAGTAGAATTGACGTCAATAAGATTATATTATAACTAGCTGTCCCGGCGAATTTCGTACCGCCATATTTTTCCCGTTCCCACTGCACTCATTTTCTCATCCTTTAAACCTTCCCTGAACACCCACGAATGTTTCAAGACTAAAATTAGCCAAATCGGTTCAGCCGTTCTTGAGTTATAAAATAACAACGAAAAGTGGCATTGATTTTTATATATTAGAAGACTAGCTGTCCCGGCGAACTTCGTACCGCCATATTTTTCCCGATCCCGCTGCACCTATTTTCTCATCCTTTAAACCTTCCCTGGACACCCACGAATATTTCAAGACTAAAATTAGCCAAATCGGTTCAGCCGTTCTTGAGTTATAAAATAACAACGAAAAGTGGCATTGATTTTTATATATTAGAGAAGAAAGAAGATGTTATTGGTATCTACTATATTTGTTGACAAATAAGCAACATTGAACATTATCGTAGCGTTGATTCCGGTTGTATCCAAGGCTTTCACCAAAAAGTTCGGAGTCCACATATCTTAAGATTTCGCTAATTTAGTCATTGTTAACATATTGTGAGGAGCCCTAAACAAAGTGACATTCTGTTGATGAAATTGTGTTGGAGCGAACCGTTTTAAATTTTTAACATTGGATTACGAGACAATACGTAAACATAGACGTTAAGATATGACGTTTATTAAAATCTTTTCTGCTGATTAAGTACCAAACTACACTTCAAGTTAAAGTTTGGTTGGCGAGTACGTATAAAAGATAAATACGAAGTAAAGCAAGTTCCACACGCTAGCCATTGACCCACGAGTTCAGTTTGCGGTTATTTGACTAAACTTGACGAAGCTCGACCACTGAAACTTAGCTACGTTTACCTACCTACTTTGGTAACTTTAGTTGGACTTCATCTCATTTTTCATTTATCATGTAGGTAGATACATAATTGAACATGTCAGAGAAAAAGATAGGTACCTTTTTCTCAGATTTGTTTGTATTTCAGTCAGTTGATTGTTTTTTAGGCTATCCGTTTCGAGCAGAGTATCACTAACCACGTCAATATAATAAACTAGCTGTTGCCCGCGGCTCCGCCCGCGTGGAATTCTGATCCCGTTCATCGCTGATATACAGCCTATATGTTAATCCAGGGTATAACCTATATACATACCAAATTTCAACCAAATCGGTCCAGCCGTTTATGCGTGAAAGAGTAACAAACATCCACACATCCATTCTCACAAACTTTCACATTTATAATATTAGTAGGATTAAATAATAATAACTAATAAATATTGTAGGACATAATACACCCAGACCACTGCAAATACATTCATGCACACAAATATTTGCACTGAGCGGGGATCGAACCTACGGCTTCTGCGTAGCGGCCGCCTACCTACCGCTACGCTACGCCACAGAGGCAGTCATGAACTTATCTCACCTGATGGTAAGCTAAAGGGGAAGTTTTAAGAATGAGGGGTTAGAAATAAATATCAACAATGCTACAATGGTGGTTCTCAGTTTGACGGGCTTGATGACGCTTTTTGACGACGAGCCGAGAATGTAGGAAGGAACTACAACTTTACGAATGCCCTAGTATAAAATATGTCCCTCCCCATACCCGGGGGCGAGTTGGGGACTCCGTGGTTCCCACACCGGATGAGGGCCAGTTCGAGAGGTATGGCCCTGGGTCGGCCGGGGTGCGAGGGATATGGCTACGATAATCTCACCTCCGGTAACCGACGGCCCACAGTCGGCGTGCGTTTTAGTCGGTTCGAGTCCGACATAACCTCCTCCACCGGCTCCGGCGGGGGAGGTATCCGTGGGGATTTTTCGCAAAATAAAATAAAAATAAAAAAAGTATAAAATATGTATAACTTCACAAAATGTACGAAGTAATAAATATCAATAGTTTCCAGGATATCTAGGATATATTTGTCACAAAGGTATTTCAGTATATTTATGCTCCACGTTATCTTCAATACTATAAATATCGAGGGTAACTTCACAAGGGGTACAATAAAATATATATCATCTCTTATGTGTAGGAAAAATATTCTACGAGTATGTGCAGACAAAGAACTGCGTAGACATCGTGCTCTTTCATAAAAGTTAAAGTCGCCTTACAGTCACGTTCTCAGTCAGTTGGGTGTTCGCTTTATTATTAAACCTTTTTCTAGTAGGGTAAAGGTATGATTACGAAGCCGACGGCATACGACAACTGCCGACGCATGCAGCAGATACAGCGTACGCATTACTCCGATACGAATAGAGAGAAGCCGCAATAAATTACGCGTGTTTGCTGCGTGCGTCTGTAGTTGTCGTATGCGGTCGGCTACGGAATCATACCTTAAACTAGATTAAGGATATTTTTTAATGTTTTCCAATAAAATTTATAAATACTTGCATCCATTTCCGCTATAGACTGACTAGTTGAGGGAGAGACACGATACCACGTGTTATTATTGTATGACATAATTGTTGAAGGATTAACACACCGCCTAATTTTTTAATCTTCAGACCGACTTGTACCGATACCGATAGCGGTGGAGACCTTGGGGAGCTGGAGCAAGGAGGCCAAAATCCTTGTTAGGGATATAGGAAGCAGGCTCATAGATACTACTGGAGACTCCCGCTCCGGAGCGTTCCTGGTGCAAAGGCTGGCCATCGCAATCCAGCGTGGAAACGCGGCGAGTGTGATGGGCACTTTTGCGCCGGGAGCGGTCAGGGGCGGGTTATTTGATTAATTTATTGACTTGACTAAATTTAATTATGACATCTTCAGACTTTATATTTCAGGGTAACGATTGCATTAGTGTGAAAAAAAAATTGTTAGAAAAATAACTTCAAATTTTAATTGCCTGGTCTTGCGAAATATTATTGGGGTTTTTCGCTACAAATTTCACCGTATCTGAAAACAAATCTAGTAGACGACAAACGATAATAGCCTTGAGATTTGTGGCAATGAAATATATCACGAAAAGTAGGAGTAATAAGCCTGATGCACATACACGTTAATGGATATTCGTCAACGAAATCTTGAAAGTTTAACTTTAAAACTTTAATTATGTTGTTCTAGTGTTATTCTTAGCTAGTGCATCACTTTTGGAGTAGTAAAAATTTATCGCAGGTTTATAAGTGCCCGGTTAATGGCAATAGGCCGCCACCTATTACATTGGGACCTAAACGTAAACGGCGAAATGTGGGTGCTAGCACCTCTGCCTACCCCTTCGGGGATATAGGCGTGAGTTTATGTATGTAAAAATTCTAGTAGACTGATTGCGTTGATTTATTCGAGCATGAAATAAAAGCTACAGAACTGAATCTCTGTTGAAAGCTTATTATTAGAAGCTCATAAACCCGCTGTGGTGACGACTTCAACACAATAATTTCATGCACGAGTGAACACACAGAAAGTGACACACGAGGCGAGACACACGTGAGAGCTTTTCAATTTACTTGCATGCAAAAGCTAGTTTTAAATTAATATGTTTATAGCTTATATTTAAGCTCACTCTAAATATCTGACAAGGCGACTGAGATATGCCTCAGTCACTGTTTAACATTAGACAGATATTATGTACAGCCCAGGCTCAGCCTCCGATGCATGACTCGAGTCAACAATAGTGCCCGGAATATGACAATAGGCTAGCCCCCGATTACGTGGGATCTAATACAATGATTGGTGAAATGTGGGTTTTAATTCACCTCTGCCTAACCCTCCGGGGATAAGAACGTGATTGTAAAACGTGACGTAAATATCTGAATCTTGTAACTTCACAAAATATCAGTGCATAAATAAAGAGTAATCAACCCGTTATCAGCCAGTGTTACTGAGCGTTATACTAAAAAAAGGTTTTATGCCTGAAACCTTTTAAACGAATCAGCAGCCGATGGCCATTACGCGTCGTTTTCTTCACAAGACCTATTTCTGAGGTAAAAAGTGGAGCTCCAGCCTTACTTTAGCCTCTTTCCGTACGCGTCGGGCGACGCTGTTGTTTGCTTACAGAAGCGATACCTTTTAGCTAGTTGATACGAGACTTCCAAGAAAATGTCGCGAAACTTTTTTACTGTTTGAAGTATCTCAGATACTAAGGATTTGTAAAGGTTCGCTTAGCTAGCTCTTAAGTGTAGTCCATTTATTACGTCATATTGTACAGTGTAGTGATTAATATAAAGTTCTATGTTAGGTATTAAGTTTATCCTATTCATTGAAGCTTAGCACAAAGTGTTTATATAGCTTTTTGATAAATTGCAAAGATAGATGTAATCCGTCTTATTTTAAAAGCACTTTTTACTGTAAGATATCACAATAAATAGTTGTATTTGCATGTTGTAAATCTAACATGATATCACTAAGTCGGAATTAGAAACACGTCCAAATACATTAGGTCCTTAGGCTAAGATGTGTGTTATCAATAATGTAGAAAGATAAGTTCAACTTATTAATTAAGAACATCCATATGACAACAAATTGTTTTTTTTTACTTTTTCATTACTCAATTGAGGCAAATACTTGGGAGTACCTTTTCTAATAATCAAGAATACGGGTGCTCGGGATTCCTGTAAAGTACAATAGAAATGAGAATGTATACGAAGGAGGGACGGAGGTGAGGCGAATGTATGCAAGAGGGAGAATGAACCCGAGCATTCCATTTATCTAGGATCACAATCATAAGTACTGTATTGGCACGTTACACTACATCGGATGTCTTAGAATTTCTTTATGAAAAAATATAATTTCAACGTTAGGATAAAACTAATTTTAATAACAAAAATAAAACTAATTTTAGCGAATTCTATCTCGATCTATGTTGTAGTAATATTCTTTCATTATTTATTTTATTATCACGGTAAGGTCTTCGTGGTTTAAGGTTAATCTGCGAGCACTATATAGCTTGGTTAACCAGCAGGCATGCTACGAAGAGGCTCTGGCCCAGGCTTTTCTCTTGTGGGGTACCAAGAACCAATAATGATGGAGTACGAGATCCTGAAAAATACGATCCAGATTTGGAAGCAAGTGAAAGTCATTAGTTCTTCTTCCACTAAATCAGTTACTTCCTCTAACAGAAGTGATTGAGCAGATTTATAACAATTTTCGGACTGTTTCTTTGAAATCATTATCACTGCTGTGTTATCAATTCAAGCGCATTTAAAACACTGGAACTCTACAATTGAGTCCAGCACTGATAACTGATTAGCTTCATTACGGGACTGGAATAATGTAAACCGGGTAATGCTCGGCAAAATATGCTCTATAGACGCAGTACCTACACGTTTTTTAGGTGTATTTGGACTAGAGCTACTGCGGTATACGAGCTCAAATTCACCAAGCATAGATTATTAGAAAGCAATACACGCGCGCTCAGGGCCTCGTTTGTCTCACGCTTTAGGTTCAAGATACGTGTCCGGAGTTATACCTATAATAACACTTGCTGCCCCGGCGAACTTCGTACCGCCATATTTTCGGCCCGCGTGGTATTCAAATCCCGTTCCCGCTGCACCCTTATCACTTAGGGGGATGAAAAATAGATGTTGGCCGATTCTCATAGATACCGGATAAGCACAAAAAATTTCATCAAAATCGGTCAAGCCGTTTCGGAGGAGTTCGATTACGCACATTTTGTGACACGATAATTTTATACATAAGATTACCTGTAAGTGGGCACGGGCCAGGCGTGCGCGGCGCAGGGCAGCCGGACGTCCTGTCCCGCCAGCACGCGCCGAGTGCGCGGCTCCAGCACCACGCGCGGCCGCACGCCGCCTTTTGGCTCCGTCACTATTATGTGACCTGGCAACACAGAGGGAGTATTATAATCATCTATCTCTTATATACAAAAATCAATTGCTGTTCGTTAGTCTCGCTAAAACTCGAGAACGGCTGGACCGATTTGGTTAATTTTAGTCTTGAAATATTCGTGGATGTCCAGAGAAGGTTTAAACGGACTAAAAAAATACGGCGGTACAAAGTTCGCCGGGACAGCTAGTTTACTTATAACTTTGTTTTCAAGAAGATAAAGTCTCAGGAAAGAGGGTCATCATTACAGACACCTAAAATTTAACAATGGTAGCCCTCAGTTTAACGGCTGGACATCTTCAGTGTCCAACTTGGAAGTCTTTAAACCGTCTGCGGACTCAAGTTGGCCGCTACAGGGGAAATATGGCAAAATGGGCCTTTATCGACAGGTCGCAAGAGTCCTGCGATTGCGGGGCCCAATCCCAGTCCATGTCACATTTTGGTCTCACTTGGGTATATTCCACTTTGTTCACCTGGGTGATATCACCCAGGTGATCAAAATGGAATTGATTAGTCTACTTTGATCACCTCGGAAATAAATCACCTGGGTGACATCACCCAGGTGAACAAAGTGGAATTGGTTAGTCTACTTTGATCACCTCGGAAATAAATCACCTGGGTTTTGTACTACCGACGACTTTTGTAGAGCAACTGAAGGCCAAGTGTTGGGCCGACAAAATTTAAAAATCTAAATCTAGCCATTGACTCGAAGAAGAAGAAGCTTATCGGCCTGATCAGTTGCCTTTTCGCTCCCCGCTTAATCGACCCGGGACTGTAGGAAGAACACGTCTGATGGTGCACGAAACTGCTTGGATTGTACAACATCTACATAACCTGGGGCTTTATCCTGTGTTTTGGGGATGTTAAAAGAGTATATTATGTAGAGTAATAACTACCATTTGGTACAACCAAATCACATAGGTTATGAGAATCGAACACATAAAACCTTTAAGTAGTATTCTTAATTTTTATCTGCTGGTACCTAAATGTACTGCTTAATGGTAACCGGTCACTGTAACAAGTTAGTGTAGTTAAAGTGTTTATAGAGGACATATAGAGAAATAGACTCACCGAAATACTGACTAGTGTATACAGCACCGGTGATCCGGTCTCGAACTCTGCACCGGAACGCGCTATGTCTGTCGCGCGGGCTCACTGCGCTTATGTATAGTGAGCCGTCGTCCAATCGCTGGTACTTTGACCCTAGACATGAGGAAAACTGGATTTGAAATTTGAAGAAAAACTAGAAAATAGTTAGTTAACATATCCGTTAAGAGATTAACCTTAGCGTTAGATATACCTAGAGAAATAGTAGTGCCGTCAGCCCGTCTTACTCCAATGCGTAAATACCCAGGGCCGACGAGACTACCTTAAATAAACCTTAGAATAAAGGTCTACCAGTGTAACTTTGCAGGGAAGAATAAGTGGGTGATGTCCAATGTGTTACAAGAACTGTCTAAGACATGATCCTTGAGAATACACTGCACAACATGGCTTGCCACAATGCATGTCTAGCGCTGCCTACAGTTACTACCATCTACGTGAAGGTCGTATAGGTCGATTCCCTTGCAGATAGTATATTACTAGGTACCACAGGTAGTCAAGATTACGAAGTGATTCTCTGATAAAAGTCAAAGCTCAATATCTCATTGAACATTATCTTTCAGATATAGGAGAACATCGATTGTCAAAGCGAATAGTGCGTCCGACAAGTAGGGTCTAACCGTAATCAAGTGTCCGGTACTTGATGCGGGCAGCGAGAATTCTCTAAAGCAATTTATCCGACTCGTTCAGTGACACTATAGCACTCCAGGGGATACCTGGGCCAAAATGTACAAGCAGTAGGCGAGTCTCGTTCAATATTAGCATAACGTAAGCTATGAAGAAGGTCCCTTGTTTCGTTTAGCGGTCAAAAGTCTGCCTTATAAAATTTTCGTCGTTTTTGATTAAGATTCGTCGTCGTCGAAGAAGAATCGATTAAGATAGGGAAAAGAAAACGACTCAGGCGGGACTTGGCGGGATAGTTTGTACGACTATCGGTAGATGGCTCCCACCATCGCCTCAAGATGGTTGTATAGGAGAATTTGGAGCACTCAAGGCGTGACTTGATAGTTCAGTGGTCGGAGCATTCCCCCTGTAAGGAACTGGTCGCGGTTTCAAGTCCCGCCTGAGTCGTTTCTCTTTATCCTATCTTAAACGATTTGAAAAGTTAGTATACATTCATTCAAATATATCTTGAGATTTGTGTCATGTAAGATATAATTATATTTTGTGAAAATAACAGATGATCCGCAGAGTGGTGAGACCGTCTACTTATGTCCGTTTCGATACGCCATGCATACTTACGATGTAAACGTTCGAATAACTCCGGCAATATTAAAAGCTTTTTGATAACGTGGTACCAGGTTGAATGTTTCAAATTTCATTTTCCTTTGTAAACAATTATCCATTAAACGAATACTTTTCTGATAAATGCCGAAAGTACTGTTAAAGAAAATCTCAGACGTTTTTTAAAAGAACAGATTTGTGAAATTATTTTTTTATAGAAAAACTCAAAGAAAATAATAACATTTAACAAATTTCTTTTGATTTCTTAAAAGAAACATTCTTTTGAATAATCATTGTGTTCTATTACACGAGTGAAATTGTTATACATCAAGTGTTGAGCCCACCTTTTAACACCTCAATTTATTTTCGTGAAAATAGGATTCCGGATAAAAATGTAATTGCGTGTGTCATCGGCTGACAAGTGTTTTGATGAGAAAAAACAACAATTTTCTTTCGGCGTGAAATTCTTATTTGTTATCATGATTTTATTATAATATCTTAGAACTTTAGGCAATCTTCGTAAAGTAGGTTGACAAATATTATTAAACGAAACAAAATTCATAGTTTCTGTGATTCCCGAAATCACAAAAACTATGAATTTTGTTTATGGCTATGGCATTTTTACGGCACTGTGTTTTTGGGTTCCATAACAAAAATTAATCGCGAAAAGTCTCGAAATCACAAAAAAGTATGAGTTTACACCGTGATAGTTTAAAAATAACGAAATAATCGTACATCACTTGTACGTGAGCAAAGTTGGTGATTACCGCCGAGGTGCCATTGAGACCCGAGCCGCTAGGCGTTGGTCTTAAGAGAGCCGAGGACGGTAATCCTCATGCTCACGCGTGGCATACGACGTTTTACAACACACTTGCGAATAAAACAATACTACAAATACTAAATAAACAATATTACAAATTAATTCGTTTATCCTATGCGCGCGCATCTAACAATGGCGATCGGCCATATTTAACCCCGCGTTTACATACTGCCGCTCGCATTGCTCATCGTGTTGCCAGAAATATTCGCGCGATTAATGCCCTAGCATTCACACACTCGCATCATCGCGTTGGTCCGCATTACAGTATTCGCCCTGCAATGGAGACGGACGTAAACGTATGGAGGACAACGCTGTAGCAGTGTACGCAATAAGCTTTTACAGCATAGCGAATTAATTAAATAGATTATTAATAAAAACTATCACTTTCAACTACTATACACTTTCCGTAGATCGATATAAATATTTTTAAAAGTAAATATTCGAGGAGCAATAACGAAAGTCGTGTTTTATTTAGCTTAGCGCCATCTAGCGGTCTCGTATAGTTCATCGCGCTAGTATTTGCGCAACATACGCGGCAGTACTCGCGGCATGACGAATATACCATTCACACCACGTCTCTGCCCACTTCTCTCGCCACTTCCCTCGCTCTGCCGCGAGTATGTAAACGTAGCATAATAGAATGAGGTTTGACTTTAACATTTTTTTTACTCTGTTTTTTTTTCTGTACTTAGAGAAACAAAAAAGTTAAATTTGAGTATAAATTTTGTTCATTATACAAGTACTTATTACAAGTTAAAATTATTTATTTAAATACGAAAATGCATTAAATGACCATACAATAGGCACAACCATGCAAGTGGCAACTTTTTTTTGTACTAGGTAGACAAGCATTCATGAAACCTTTATTTTATTCATATAGCTTTGACTAATACTGTTCTAAACAACATCGTTAAAGATTATAGGAATATACAGTAAGTAAAACAAATAATTATCTCCAAACTATAAAAAAAACACCAAATTTAACAAAAATTACAAGTTTGAATTTATGAAGTAGTTTTATAACATTGCTCACCCGAACCATTAGATTCTGATTACATTAAAACTGTGGACGATTATTCAAATTTGAGTAGTGAAATATCTCTATTACTATATTCAGTATAATAAATACACCAGGGGCTCGATTTAGTGACAATGACGTCACGATTTGCAATGACTTCGTCACGTCACCGTCGTGGAAACATGTCGGGCAAGTCGTGAGTAAAACCTCGTTTACAATGTATAATGAAAAACAGATTCTTCTTCACAAAGCGTGGGTAGTGTAGTGGTTAAGTTGTAGGCCTTGCTATCGAGAGATCACCGTTCATTATATAACCGACATGGACCTTCTCCTAACCAAAGCAATTTAGCTTAGGTCGAGGGTTTACTAGTACCCTCATTGGCAAAAAAATCTATCCAATGAATAATGAAAAAAGTTTCTTCAATTGGTGTATGTGCCTATGTGTGGAAACCTCAAATATTTGAGGAGACAAGTTTGGCGCAGGGTATGAATTTTAGAGGATCAGTGGGTTCGTCGCCCAGGATCAGTGGGTTCGTTTTTTTATCATGCGAGAAATCCCCACGGATACACTTTCCCCGCACCCGGTTGGGTAATGTCGGACTTGAACCGACTAAAACGCACGCCGTCTGTGGGTCGTTCGTTGCCGGAGGTGAGATTGCTGGAGACTTATCTCTCACACCCTGGCCATCCCAGGGCCTTCTTTTTCCAGCTAGCTCTCTTCGAATGTTTTACATAATATAGGATTGTTGTACATATAGGCCACGTATCTTGGACCTAAATCGCGAGTTAAACAAGGCCTTGGCGCGCGCGGATTAGTTTGCAATCTATGCTTGGTGAATTTGAGCTTATCCAGAGCCGTAGCACCCCGTGCTATCCTCAAAAGACACCTAAGAAATGTGTACTGCACGTATAGAGCACATTTTCATTATCATCATACAATCACGCCTTTATCCCCGGAGGGTTAGAGGCAAAGGTGAATTAACTTTCGATGAAATGAAGAAGGAATTGAGCACATTTTAGGTCCAAGAGATATTATGTCCAAAGCAATATAGCATACCTAGATAATGTGGTACAGCCACGTCCCCGTCAGTGAGCCAGTCGGTGTTGCTGACGCGCTCGGCGCAGTGCGGCGGGAGGATGCAGCGCAACACCGCGGCGTTGCCCGCCATCACATACTCGTCCGGCACGTGCACCTCCCATGGGATGTTCAGTGCTGTGAGGAATGGTTTCTTGTTAGTCAGGAATCAAAGATTTGGCGAAAAAAACAACCTCGACCATCATTCCTTTCAGCTGTATATTATTCCAATATCATACATATAAACACGCTTGTAAATCCCCGAAGGGGTAGGTGTACACACCCACATTTCACCAACTATAATTTTCGGTCCCAAGTAATAGGGGGCGAGCCTATTGCCGTCTAGCGGGCACTTTGTCATGGGCTGTATGTTTACTGTCGGATGGAGAACAGTCCTATCCCTTAGTCGCCTTTTATGACACCCACAGGAGGAGATGCGGTGGCCCCATGCTGCTCCTCCGGGAACCAACACGGCATTATTCCCATTCATTATTTAAAAAAAAATTGTCGATCAAAATCCGAGTGTCGGGAAGCAGTAATTCTTAGTAAATGTAGTTTATACTCTAATAGAAGGTCTCGCTATTTATAACTTTAACAGCGAGAGACGTCAAATTACTATGCGAAGCCTCATAACTTGTTCTGAAAGGAATTAATTACCCAAAATATTTCCTAAAAGGTAGACTCGTTTAAATTTAGAACATTCTGCTAAAATTTAGGAGGTGCCATAGAAATACCGGTTAGTTTGAATATGAATTATAAGCAATATAACGTTTATCCTTTTAGATCTTCCATTCATTTACATTATGTAAGAAGAGCAGGTCTACAAAGGCCACTTTTATTGGCATCGTATTAGGATAACATTTTATCATGCGGTGATATTTACACGAAATTAGAATCTGCTTAGTAAATGAATTATTGTGATTCTGCTCATATGAGTAACCATTTTACAGATTTTACAGGAATCTATTGTGATCTACTGAAAATTCATAAAGTTACTAGTTTTGGCCTTTTTAGACCGGCAGATTACTCTGAGAATAACGGTTTCTCAGGTATCCCATTATTTTTGGCCAGGACGAGTAGGGCACACAATTAACAGACTGCTGACTACGTATTATCTCAGTAATCCTGTTTAACACAAACGGTGAGTTTCTTGGCTGGGCCTTAATTGCGGATTTCAAATCGCTTTCATCTACGGTTCATTTAGTTTATTTCCTATGAATTGTAACTGAGAACACGGTACATTTTATAAAGAGGAAAATCCTCAATTAACTTTATGTTGGTAACATTATTACTTGCAGGTGGGTTGCTACATTTTTTAATGAACGGCTTTAAAAGACGAGAGCTCTGCTCGTTCAATCTCGAATGGAATATACATTTAGTAAAATATATTGTCGTTCATTAATTTTAATATTAAGTTATTTACCGAGCTTGAAGGAAATTAAAAGCTGTTTTTCATTTTGTTCTAAACATTCTAGTTTTAGTTTTATTTACTTTATTATAATTATGCAACAAATATGTGAAAGCACCGTATTTCCAATTCTCAAGAAACCTTTTCCATTTCGTACCTACATACATTTTTATATTACTATTTCTAAGAAATAGAAAGGCATGTAGTGTATTTTTTACTCCGTTCCACGTATTAATAAATAATAATAATAATAAAATGTTTATTTCACAATAAGGAGTACAGAGTAACATTACAGAGCAGTGAATGAGATATCAAATGGAAATAAGAATATCAGACAGTGTGATGTAAGCATATTACAACAAAGGTACATAAGTAAAGTAGTTACTATTAATGTTAACCCTACCTCTTAAACTAGGGTTACCCCTGTATCTTAAGAGGCAGTGTTCGGCTGATCTATGACACATAACAGAGAGTTTTGTGTGTAGTCACACTTCAAAAGTTATACTATCGTCGCAGTATATTCCACCTGACGTCTTTTAATTCTTTACAACATTCTACTCAAATACACAAATTGTGAGATCTATGACAAATGAATATAGAACATATAGAATACACAACGTTATACACTATGCCGTTATTTTATTTTCCTATTGTGCACGTATCGACTAATAAAAGATAGCAAAAGTAGGTACCATTGCAAGAGCCACAGAGCGTTGACTTGTTAATAATAAATTAGTTTGCATTATTGAATCCACCAGAATAATATACCAAGTTGATTTCCATAATTAATGATCTTGTATACTTAGCTAAGAGATGAGATACTAGAATTACACGATAGTATTAAGATTACAGCGCCAGTTATCAGGTTCTGTTAAACCGGCTCAAATAACAAGCAATTACTTCTAGTATAGATTGTTTCTCTGGGTAAGATTGTAAACAGAAAATATCGAATAAAATATTGTATCGTTTTATTTGATGGAGCTTGCATTTATTGAATTGTATCTCGGTAAGGCAATTTTCTGGTCAAGAGCAATACAAACGGGGAAAGTTGGAAGATATTGCTGCGATATTCGATTCTTTGCATCTTGGTATTTGAACAGTGTAATATATTATATTATATAAAATACTCCATCCAATATATACTCTTATGTTTTCTATTAATGTACCTAGGTATACCTATATCTGTTACTTCACTCATTGTCATAGCGTCGAGTGTAATGTTATGAAAAGAAAATGCAAAGTCTTTCCTAAACATTTCCTTCTGGTAATGTTTAAAGATCTTTCAGTGATTACATGTAAATTAAAATTATTAGAAACGAGTAGAATATAACAGAGTACTTGTAAAAGTGATTATAAAATGTGATTTATTGCTATAATCGAGCATGAGCATTATTATGCATATGTCATAACCAAAAGGAGAAAGACGATCTGGCTAATTTAAAATATGTCAAAACGAAAATAACGGGAATTAACACCCACATTTCACCAATCATTATTTATATTCGAACCCACATAATAGGGGGTTATCCTATTGCCGTATATAGATATATCAATGGCAGGTATTAGACTCTTTAAATGTCTCTAATTGAAAAAAATAATTGGAAACAATGAAAAAGACAGATGACTCACCCGCATGTACATGAATGTTCTTGGAGAGAACGGCGAAACCGCTGCTGAGTCTCAGCCGGCAACGATATACAGTGGAATGTACGTCTCGCCTGAAGTGCTCCGACGAGAAGGGGAGCAGCTCCAGCGAGCCGTTGGTCAGCACCCGCCGGAGACCAGACAGTGACGTCACTGGACTGTTGTCTGATAACAACCAGGACATCTGGAACAATGACAACACGGTTGATAATCTACAGATGCACTACCCAACCACCTATATAATATTAGTAAAATATGAATAACATAATTTAATCAAGCCCTAGTAAGAAATCTTATAATTTGTAATAGGATCTTCCTCCACTCTTGAGAAAGTCGTTCTAAACTCAAATCACGCTTTTTGATCTTACTAGCCGACCCACCTCGGCTTCGGCCGCGGCATACTTCGAAACCCTGTGTCATTCACAAATTATACTTTCGCTATTAATTTTCAAATAATATTTTTGACGCCTAAACCTGCAGCTTTGTATATAGGTATACAGATATTGTTCTTATACTAGTAATGAATTTATGTAAATAAATTGTAATTGTAATTTCTTAATATTATAGAATCTGCTGAATTTCATAACATTTATGGTTACTGCTCCGCTCCCTTGGATACTAGCGTGATATTATATATAAAATACCTCGATAAACGGACTATTCAACACAAAAATATTTTTTTTATTCCAACCGGTAGTCGGCTATAAAATAGATTAGTGCCTTCGCGCTACTGCCTTGCATCACACCTCGTATTATTAATTTTGTGGTGGAAGTATTTAAACAAATTACAATAAAGAAATGAATATTTCAAAAATCCATAAATTACTACTAACTACGTAACAGAGTGCTAACTAACTCCAAAATGTAGCTTTATTTTATACTGATAATAACGTTACATTTTGGAGTAGGCAAGTTGCATAACTAAATAACCAAAAAGACAGTGTTGAGAGATGGCGGTTTTTGTGACAGTTAATACGATACAACTTGGTATTTATATTACTCTGGGGCATGTTCAGTATCGCTATAAGCTACGAATTTCCATCCCTCGAGTATCTTTCTTGTATATCGTATTTTGTACATCTGCGAATTGTGTTTTTGAAGTAAATATGCCCTTAAACCAGTTTTCTGGGTGAGCATATTTTTATATTTTATGAGCGTCAGTTTTATGTACTATTGAGGTAGCTTTTCGGCATAGTTCAATATTGGTGTTATTTGTATATTCAATATTCATTCTCGAATGTATACTTTAAGGGCTGACTTCTGGATGTAATTTATTTTAATTATTTTGGACTAGTGCGGGCTGTTCATTAAAAAACAATAACTGAGATGTTGACGGATGAATTACAAAATATCTTTTGTTTTGAACACACGCAGAATGTAGTTATCAAGACAAAGAAATAGAAGGCTATAAAACTTTGTAACTTAACTGAAACTTCAGTTTTAGCAGCGGTAGATTATTGTACTTGTAAGAAATCCTAACTAGTAATTCTGTTTTTATTTTACAAACCTCTAACATACTTAACAAGGTACCTGAAAGAAAATAAATATAAAAAATCTAAAGTCACGGATCTAAGTATAAAACACGAAGTTCTTCTTGTAAAAATAAATTTGGACTTCATTTAATTAAAACCTAAGTCTTTATTCAAAGCACGTTTCATTAAGTAAAAGACAAATTTCTCTTAATTAATTAAATAATTTTTCGAGCGGGTTTGTTTTTACGTTTTCAGTTATTCGCTTGGGGTCGGCAAGGTTTCACCCACCGTGGTCTCTGAATATTTTAAACGGCTCAACGTTCGCTAAATGACACATGAAAATCCCAAGCCGGCGAATACGCGTATATCTCTACATTTTTTTGACAGTTATGGATATGAATCAAGTATTCCCTTTTTTAACTTTTTTTAAATTTGAGGGAGTAGTAGAAGAGTGGACCCGGACTCTGGCGTAAGCCTTGGATGAGACCAAGATTACATATAGTTCCTCACACATAATGTCGATAAACCGCAGTACAATTCAAAAGTTCCAACTACTGGATATAATAAATATGTTTATGAAAGGTTGCAACACAATCTATGTAGAGGAAGGAGGATGAAATAAGATGACAAAAATAACAAAAATAGGCGAGAAAAAGGAAAAATAGGTTATGATAACAGGGAAATAGCTCGTGGTGATCACAAAACGTAGTATATTGCTAGTTCAAGTCGATCTGAGGGAGTAGTACTTACTCACGATGGATAAAGCTAAGCTCTGGTATAACTTAAATAAAAATCTTCCTGGTGATATGTCAACATTCGAGATATTTGTCATTTTTATTGCAAGGTTATGGAGGTACTTACGATTTCCTAAAGTTGTTTTATGTCTTTAGTTTAATTTTTATGGTCTCTTTCTACAGTTATATCATTTTTTCTGACATTTATTTTATGTAATTTGAATTTGACTTGAGGTTCACTCTGAATTATAATGATGATCTCGAATGAATTTTATTTAAAAATACTTTGATCAATTTATTTTATTTTAAGATAATTTTAAAGCAATTAGTTTGCTAGACTAAACAAATTATAATAAATTGGAAAAAGCGAAATCAATTCTCGGGCGGGACTCGAACCCGCGATCTTTCCCTTACAGGGGGAACGCTCTGACCACTGAGCCACCGAGCTTCGCCCGAGAGTGACCCAATTTTTCCAATACATCCATCTTCGCGAAATCAAGTCCCGCCCGAGAATTGATTTCGCTTTTTCCAATTTATTATAATTTGTTTAGTCTAGCAAACTAATTGCTTTAAAATTATCTTAATTGATTGTGCGGAGTTATCAAAAATCAATGTTTAAAAATGATTGCAACATCATTCATTGATTCCGATAGTTCGTACGAATATCGGTAGATTACTCCTACCATCGCCGTAAGATGGATGTATTGGAAAAATTGGGTCACTCTCGGGCGAAGCTCGGTGGCTCAGTGGTCAGAGCGTTCCCCCTGTAAGGGAAAGATCGCGGGTTCGAGTCCCGCCCGAGAATTGATTTCGCTTTTTCCAATTTATTATAATTTGTTTAGTCTAGCAAACTAATTGCTTTAAAATTATCTTAATTGATTGTGCGGAGTTATCAAAAATCAATGTTTAAAAATGATTGCAACATCATTCATTGATTCCGATAGTTCGTACGAATATCGGTAGATTACTCCTACCATCGCCGTAAGATGGATGTATTGGAAAAATTGGGTCACTCTCGGGCGAAGCTCGGTGGCTCAGTGGTCAGAGCGTTCCCCCTGTAAGGGAAAGATCGCGGGTTCGAGTCCCGCCCGAGAATTGATTTCGCTTTTTCCAATTTATTATAATTTGTTTAGTCTAGCAAACTAATTGCTTTAAAATTATCTTAATTGATTGTGCGGAGTTATCAAAAATCAATGTTTAAAAATGATTGCAACATCATTCATTGATTCCGATAGTTCGTACGAATATCGGTAGATTACTCCTACCATCGCCGTAAGATGGATGTATTGGAAAAAATGGGTCACTCTCGGGCGAAGCTCGGTGGCTCAGTGGTCAGAGCGTTCCCCCTGTAAGGGAAAGATCGCGGGTTCGAGTCCCGCCCGAGAATTGATTTCGCTTTTTCCAATTTATTATAATTTGTTTAGTCTAGCAAACTAATTGCTTTAAAATTATCTTAATTGATTGTGCGGAGTTATCAAAAATCAATGTTTAAAAATGATTGCAACATCATTCATTGATTCCGATAGTTCGTACGAATATCGGTAGATTACTCCTACCATCGCCGTAAGATGGATGTATTGGAAAAATTGGGTCACTCTCGGGCGAAGCTCGGTGGCTCAGTGGTCAGAGCGTTCCCCCTGTAAGGGAAAGATCGCGGGTTCGAGTCCCGCCCGAGAATTGATTTCGCTTTTTCCAATTTATTATAATTTATTTTATTTTGTTATTTTACTTTTGTCTTTGCTTCATCGGCGTGGAACTAGGTATTACAGACCTGGTATGCACGATAAACGTTAAAACGTGGTTCTCCGACGGGTATTCTAAGGGATATCCCTGAGAGTCAGTGCAATATATTCGGAATTTCAAATTCCGATTATATATGTATATACCAGTTCCATGTTCATATTTCATAGGTATAAACAACTTTTCTTTTTAAGGGACTTATGTTACAAATTGTGGACAGATTACGTTGGCACATTTGAGCTTATCTTAAAGGTTAATGGCAAATACATTGGCCAACGGCGGCAGGTGGATTGATGATCTCTATTTAATGTGGTTTGCGCGTAGGTGTAACTCATCGTTACAAATTGCGTTGCCGCTATACACCTGATATGTTGGCGTGGAACGTAATGTATGTAATGTACACTGTAGAAGGTATGCCTTGACAAGGGTAATTGTTTACTTTACAGGGTCGAATGATATATAGAACCTTCAATCTTTAACGCTGACTCACGATTTAAATATTTATGTGTAAAAACGATTTCACTGATCATCACGTTAACTGCCATTGAAGCGTGTGTTGCTGCAGTATGATAAGTAGGTACCTATAATAAGTTTGCGTAAGTCTGGGTGAGTTTGGGCGTACTGTCCGATTGTAGAATAAACTACATATATTATATCTGACATAGGTCACAGTTTGTTCATTTAAATATTTACGTGCAATGAATTTAAAAAGCTATGTAGCAGGAATACCATAACTTAAGTAGAAACCTTTGGTTATTCACGACAATACGAAAGGTTGACCGGGTTTGTAACCCAGTAAAAGAAAATAATGTAACTGTGAAATTGTAACCCACATGATTGTAATAATTCATTTCCTTTTAATTAGATAAGACCTTAATGACAACTGTAGCGTAACGGAGGGGAAGGTGCACTCGCTACCTTGCTATGTTACAATATTTAAAAAAACTAGGTTAATTAAGTGCCTGGACCAAGTCAGCAAAGAGAATGGACCTTTTTGGTTAAGGGCCGTATCGTGGAGCAATAAAATATAAATAGTTGCTGTGGGTTCGGTAAAGAAAATCTAATTTTTCATTAAACACATTTAGTTTTCATTAAATAGTTATGACAACAATAGTCAAACAAAATATCAGCAGTTAGTATAGATTGTGACCTTGCTATGCCATATAGGTATTAGTTTAATCTTGGATATGTAATGTAATAACTAACGGAACTATGGAGCTACAAAACCAGCTTAGTATTCAGATAGTTGCCGGGTAACTTGATCTTACGTTAAGGTATATACTGAACAAAGGATATCTCACAGTGCATCGCTCTTAGGGTAACGCTCTACAATAGTTTCGGTGCCTAATTGGTTCCTTAAAATGGTATGCTGTGTGAAGGCCATTCGTCGAACGTTTTTGTGAAAATCTATTTTAAACTATCTGTTGGTCGTATTTCACCCGCGTGGAATTCTGATCCTATTCCTGCAAACCATGGATAGATTCCATTCAGGGACCAGGGACAAAACTAGAAATGATAATAAGAATGGATGTTTATTATTCGATAACGCTCAAACGACAGCCTCCGTGGCGTAGCGGTAGTGAACGCGGCCGCTACGCAAAAGGCGCGGGTTCGATCCCCGCTCAGTGCAAATATTTGTCGGAATGAAATATGAGTATTTGCATTGGTCTGGTCGTGCCTCGGAGAGCACGTTAAGCCGTCGGTCCCGGTTGCCATGAGAACATCTATGGCAGTCGTTACGGATAGTTGGAGCCCTCAAAAATCCAAAAACAACGGTCTAACTGCAAAGCTTCGATATCGCCTAATGTTAACATTGGGTTGTGGAGGTCAGATGACAATCGCTTCACGGAACATATCGAGGTCTAGTCAAATCCGTGGTTAAGACTGGTAAAAGCGGACCCCAGACTCCGAGCTGAAAGCTTCGGATGCGACTGGGAATTAACGCTAAGAGGAAGAAGAACGCTCAAACGGTTGAACGGATCAGGCTGAAATTTGATTTATATGGATACATGGATATGGATAGTCTCCTTTTAAACCCGGTTAGAGAGGAAGAGTATGTATTTGTTTGTTTATTTTAACAAAGTGAACGGGTTAAAGAACGTACATTTCACGAGGTTAGTAAATCCATTTTACGTTTTGCTTGTTCTAGGAATGACTTAGCCAAAACGTTAGGTAGTTACAACAACCTACATATACCATTATTACGTTCATTCCTGTAATCTATTTAAAACAACAAATTCTATTGATGTTAAACTAATTGAAGCTAATTGTATTCCGTTTATTTAGGTGTTACATATTTTAAATAGTGTAGATAAAAAAAAATCCCTTAGTTTGTTTTCGATATCCAAAAGAGGTAATATTGAATAACACACTTGTACTTTTCCACTTTATTTTATTTTTCAACCTGACCTGACGGAATGCCGTGAGACAAAACCGGTCAGGTTGAAAAATAAAATAAAATAGGAAAGTACAAGTCTGTTATTCAATATGTGTAGCTAGTTCCACCAAGTGCCATCGATCAAATAGTTCAAAGAGAGGTTAATTATTCATCACTATCTTCGCGTTAGTCGACCGGGGCTATCCACACCCATGACTTTCACCTCGGAGTCCGGGGTTCAATTTCCCGTAATTTATTCTCCAATTCACACGGCCCTGATCATCCATGGTAGTAAGACACATAATAAATCACGATAGATGACGTTCAGTGTTATTTTAATAAATAATATTCGTGTCATCACGTAATTTTTTTTTTCTACAAGACAAATGAAGATTTTTTTTAAATGTAGAAAAAATAGGGATGTTATTGGAATTCTCTGTATAATAAGGATTATCCTTAGTAATTAGCATGTGAATACTTTTACATAATCAAACAAAATAATGTATGCTACACAAACATTTCCTTATTTTAACAAGAACAAATAAAACCTAAATCTGTTTAATGGGATTTGTTACTTTTAACGCTTCCAACACAATTCATCATGGGTATTCCATTTCTGAACAAAAAGAGAAAATAAAGGGATGATCCCTTTGAAACTTACAAGTTTTATATTTTTCTTTGTTCAGCTTTGATGGAAGTTGGGCTTTGTTTGGAGGGACTGGCCGGCCGTAAAGAGTTCAAGAAACCCGCCCTCGGCATTACAGAGGGAGGAGTCTTGCTCGCTTCCAAGGAGTTCTCAATAACAAAACAACAGGGAGCGACTTCTGCTGAACGAGTTCTGATATCAATAGGACTGTATATTTCCGAGTACAATATGGTTTTGAATGATAATAGACTGGTTCCTTTAGTCTGATTCAGTAGACTTCTCGATATCAAGGAAGAGTTCAATGTTTACGTTTATGAAATATATTGTTCCAGTAGTAGGTAATATTCGTAGTTAAGGTAGAGGTACTCATAATTAGTTTTAAACAGTTTTGTCGGATGCTTTATTTTATAACATAACCGATATTATTTTTATAACTACATATTATCCTGTGCGTATATTATTGTCTATATTGGCATGTTATTACGTACCGCGTAAGTGCTACGTGTAATGTTTAAACTTGTATTGTAGAAGGTGTTGTGGTTGAGTTGCTACGGCGTAGACTCATCAGTCTACGAGCATGGACTGTGAAAGCTATATGTTTAAACAGAATAGGACAGTGTTGTCATATGTGAAAAAAATGTAGTCCGTCAAACTGTTACTCGAATTACTTTGCAAAACAATAATACCGTGCATTTACAAACAGTGGCAAAAATTTATGAGAGGTTAAATAAGAGAAGCAGGAAAGAGGATTCTAGGCTTCAAAGCGCAAGCTTTAGATACAACCGAATTAGGTGCTTATTACCTTGCCTCTTACTCAATCTGATTAAATGCATTTGCTGCATTTACTCATCTTTCATTTTACGTCAAAATTTATAAGCAATCTGACGTAGGAAAATGAGTTACCTTTTTTACATCAGGGAATTGCGTCAAACTCCGGGTAAATAAGAGTTGGGAAAACTACTCAACCAACGAAATCCTCTGTAAGCGACCTCTTTTATATATTGTGACCTTATTTTCCTAGGAGATTCATACTTCTTGTGACTATTTGCTTACATCTATCTATCAATACGTCAAATGGTTTTACGTAATACTCGTATTTTTGACCCTTTTTACTCCATATACGAAACAAGTATAAGGGTGCGTCGGATTCCCGTTCAGTGCAAATATTGTACAATTATTTTGTATGCATTTTGAAAAGTATAACATGTACCTTTCGATGCTAAACTTTTAATAAAATGCAAATGCTAATCCAATTCAAGAAGTCATGTTGCAAGCTAGTTAATCTAATCTTCCTTCAGATCTAGATCGCTGTGTAGAATATCCTACAATGGTATTTATTTATTGACTAATCGCACTAATAATCGGCTTGACAACTGGCTACGACTGGACAATATGGCGCTTAAAAAAGTGACGGACAGTTAAAAAAAAAAAAATAGACTATTACCTACATTTAATCACTAGAAGTAAACACATCAGCTCATAGCTGCCTGTTCATAAATATATAAATAAATAAATAAATAAATAATACATTTAATAGATTACATAAATGCGTATTGAAATGTATTAGTCTACTTTTGTCACTGACTGTAGCTATTGCTAAGTAGTAAATGCCTCTATGGCGTAGCGATAGTGAACACGGCCGCTAGGCAAGAGTCGCGGGTTCGATTCACTGCTCAGTGCAAATATTTGTATGCATGAATATTATTATTTGCATGGATCTGGGTGTTTCTTTATAATATGTAGGTACGTATTTACAAAAAAAAGTCTCTGATCCTTGATTCTGAATCACCAAAAATCTTTACAATTTACGCTGCCAAAATTGTATACTTGTATCAATCTCCATCTAAAGTCTGAAATGGTCCAGTTACCCGCGTTGGCTTGTGTAGAGTTGCAGTCTTTAAGCCAATAAGCTGCTGCATACGTGACTCTGAACTGAAACGACCGTCTCGAGTAGCTTCGAGCGCTGTTTGTCGGGGAAAAGCGTAAACGATTTCGAAAGAAATATCAACTATGCGGTTCATAAAGTACGAGAAATAATATAGAATACTCGTACTAGACAACTTAAAAAAGAATGAAATTACATATTGGCAGTTTTACTTGGAAAATTACTACTAGTGTTAATTTTTTGTATGTGTTAGTAATACACGTTACGTCACGTTGGGTGTATAGAACCTACATAGATTTTCAGGTTTGAAACCAATCTTACCTGCTCGTCAGTACCCGCTGATTGACACAGAAAGATTTGGCGCTCGCACAAAAGTTACAAGAATCCAGTACTGAATAGACTTCGGACACTATCTTGTACTTTTCCACAGTACTATTTTTTAACCTGACCAGTTTCGCCTCACGGCTTGACAACCATAATTATTAGTCTTTGAGACTGCCATGAGGTGAACCAGTCAGGTTAAAAAATAAAATACTTTGGAAAAGTATAAGTGCCTATTGAATAGGTAAATGTATAAAGTTTTGGTATAACTTCATACATATAGTGCCATCGATTTACAGTATAAACAGTCAAAAGATAATCAAAAGAAGCCAAATTGAGAGAAAGATTATTATAAGACCAGTGCAAGCTTTGGATGCAACCTGAAGTACCACTGAGATGATGCTGATGATAATATGTAAAGTGAAGTTTCGATCTAATTAAAATCTTTATAGAACTTAGCCGTTTTGTATTAAATACCTAGTATTTAAACTTATACAAAATAATTAAACTAGTCTTACATTCAGCAAGAATTTAATTCTTTTAACGTGAATGTCTCACATGTTTTTATTTGACTTTGGGAGAAGAATCAAAGCAAGCAAGCTTTTAATTACACGTGTGCGACTTGAGAAATGTTAATTAATAGTATTTATTCTGTGAACGAAGCAGAGCTGGCAACTTTAATAAGTAAACAAAGTTGGATACTGGCTTCAGGAGTTACTAGGAGCTTTTAAGCATAAATTCAACTCGTGCATTCGTTGAATTAAAAAATTTGTTCGTTTAAACTTTTTGTCAAAGATTAATTTGTTGAAAGAGCAAATTATAGGCTTAAAAACGTACCTATGTGCATTATAAATTGTAAAGTTAATTTAAGTGTGTATGGACAGTAACTAATACCTACCTAAGAATAAGAGAGGAGCTCAGGTAAATGTATATACTTACCTATATGGGTTTAGCATGAGACATGGCATTATAGCTCACGTAGGCAATGCACAGAACTTGAATTACCTAATTTTTGTAGACTACAAAGAGATCATCATAATAGGAGTTCTTTGTTCAATAAAACCTTTGTTGCAATAACTAAATAAATGTTCTAAGATATTCTACACAGCATCATCTAGACCCAAAGTAAGTATAATCCCAGCTGGTTTACGTTCTTATATGCGGATAAACATACATTTTTCTAAATAATATAATATGCAAGCATATTATACGGTATCACATTCAATGCTCTTTAATAAAACTTAGAACTTGCTTCTTGGAATTCAACAAAATTAATTATCTACTCGTATCGCTGTTTACCAAAACAATTCTGTACGATATCAGCTTCCAAACAGTACAGTCACAGTAGCGTAAACATCGGCTTTTGTTTCACAACATCTGCTAATACCGTAATATTTCACGTTTACTTCGATTCGTATTTCAATGGTAACATTCAATTCCTTAAAAGCTCCATAGCGGTACGTTTACGCCCGTAGCACATCTCCGCCGTTTCGCGGCGGACAGCGGAACTGCTAGTTGAGTTTCGCTGTGTTCAAGTGTAGCTGGAGCAGCGAAACATGAGCGGAACTTGACACTTGTTATCTAATATGGAGCGCGTACCCGAATCTAACTGGTCCGTGTAGAACGCATGCGCCAACTACCTGACTTCTGATTGCTCCGTTCAACATGATAACGTCTTTTTCGCATGCGTGAACTTGATACCGTGCGTCAAGAACTTTCAAAATCAACAGGGCCGAAATTGGGTAATTGGCTGTCTAGTTAAATTATTAGTTACTTTATGGTGAGTGATAGGGAAAGGAGATGTTCACTTTTTGTATGGACAATGGGGACACTAATTTGCACAAATATAATATATATAAATTAGTTTTATATTTGGTACCATTATACGTTAACATTACATTTAGATAAATATAATATTAATACAATTAAAAGTCTATTATTATAATAAAAAGCGTACCTTCCACATTTAATTCTCTCTGAATTTCTAGCCATGCTTGCAATTTTTTCACGTTATTTTTATAATGTGGATGGCTTATTAAATAAATAACGGGTCTATTTCTGATCTCTATGAGAAGCTTTTCGGTATATTCCACGTCCATCATTTAAAAAAACGTAGTTACGCTCAGTAGCTTTACCATGAATTGACACCAAAATTTGACAACTTCGTTACCAAATCGAACTGTGTATGCGAATCTGATTGGTCTGTGTAGAACGCATGCGCGAATTTTCTGACTTCTGATTGCTCCGTTTAAAATGACAACGTGATTTCGCATGCGCGATCCTTCGCAACCGTGTGTAGATTTCGAATCGTCGTCGCCTGTCAAAATCCTGGGCCGTATAGGGTATTTGGCTGTCAAGTCAAATTAAATACTTTTTACTAAACGTAACAGTAAGTTATAAAATATGTATACAAATATAATCGATGATTAATAATTATTAATTATATTGACCAATTATGTTGGACAATTAAAGAGTGATTGTCATTTTTCATAATTGGACATATAAGTCGTGCAAAGGACACATTTGACGTTATTGCTGAACTGGTCGCCGAGTGCAGACCGAGGGTTCAGATTCAGCCACCTGTCACCGCTTCAACCCGCCTGGCGAAGTGGTGTGACATTCATATCCTTCCTTTCCGGAGTACAATGGGGACACCGTGCTTTTCACACCTGAGGGCTCTTAAATTATGGCCTAGAATCAGTCGGGGAGTGCGTAATAGGAGGCGTGCGGTTTTGAGTAGGTGCGATGGCCGACCGGAGTGGTATTTGAAGGGACTACCGAAAAAAAGTAGGAGCGTGATCAGAATTCGACGTGTGTGGAGCCGTGGGCAGCAGCTATGTATAATACTAGCAGTTGCCCGCGGCTACGCCCGCGTGGAATTCGGATTCCGTTCCCACTTTTTTTTCGTGCTAAAGTTCTCTCGGATATGGTCAGGAGTGATTGTCGAACTGAACTGAACTCTGAACCACTTAAAACGCATGCCGTCGCGGGTCTTTATTTGCTAGCCTATGTTACTCCCATTATTGAAATCAGTCAACAACAAACAAAAAAAAAACAAGAAAAGGACTTTCCTCTTTAGAATATTAGTGTACCTAGATGTAGGTAATACCATCCTGTACAAAAAACTGTAGACGGCGAAAAAATAATCAAAGTAAAACTTTTTTACTGATCTTGATTCATTTGGAATTTAAAAGACCCCTAATGCGGCCCTGCAATTTACGTGTTACGTAAAATTGTCACGTGACAACACTGACAAAATAGCGGACGAAGCGCGGAGGTGTGAACGGCATAGGCGAAACTGCGCGGCGAAAGAGATAGAAGATAGGTAAATCTATGCATTAGAACATGCCGTTTCGCTAGAGTTTCGCTCCTCGTACAACTGACAGAACATGGCGAAACAACCGCGGTTCCGCTATACGCGGTTTCGCGGCGGAGATGTGCTACAGGCGTCATTAGTTTTCCTCCGGCAACTGCGACCCGCATTCAACGATTGTTTGCACCGAGACTCATGCCCTTCAATGCCCGGCTTACTCTTTTACACCCCTCCTCATTAATAAAGCTGTATATTCACATTTTACGGCCACCTCCCTTCGGGAAATTATAAAAATACGTCTTTGTTCTAGAACATGAAGTTTATAACGTAACGGAGATTAGGTACTGTTTACTTGTATATTAGTATATCTTATTAAGGTAAGGCCTATGTCGAGCAGTTGACTGTGATGGCTAATTGATTGATTGATTGAAGGTAACAAATACGTATCAATATTCTTATGATGAGGGTTTATAGAGTCCTAAAGTATGTTGAATCGTAATTTGTGTATATTTTTGTAGTGGTTATTGTATATAAAGATTTCTATATTAATAGTTGACATATTTTTGGAGAATAGCCTAGTCATCTTAAAGAACATGTCGAATTCTATTTATCCTAGCGTCAGTCTTAGTAGATATCTAGTATAAAAAATCTGCATCATTTCTTACTTTTTAAAGACTGTTTTCTTTATAAACCTAAGATTTGATATGATATCAAGTAACAAACAAGAAGCTTAAAAAGAATATCAATAGGCTTTTATGAAATACCTATTTTTATGCCACCTTTTTCCTTCATTAACTTTCTTCTTGAATTATTTTACTAGAAATAAATATACAAAACAACTCTTTTTAGCGACATAAAGGCAAGATTTCTTCTTTCGTTTTCTTTTTGTGCTCTTTTAGTGGAATAAAAGTTAGATGACTTTTATACCACTAATAAAAGAGCACTATATAAATAGAAAATAGTTTTATCAAAAATAAAATGCTTGTGTTCATTACAGCATGTTAGGTGGTGCAGACAAAACTAGTCTTTATAGAAAACTGTTTATTTTAATTATAGAAATAGTAAATTATAACTAGACTTATACTACATTTAGTAACTAAGAGATATGGATACAGCGAATGTAGGAAATAGAATGTGTCGGGAGAGCCAGGATTTGGGTACTTAAAGGAATCGAATCAGAGTGGGGACGTGTTGGGGATGTTTACATTTGTGTTAGTGGGTCAAAGGGACAAAAAAAGGTAGCCAGATAAAGTGTGTTAAAATATTGCTTACAGATATGGTAACAAGTGGTGAGAAAATCATGATAAAAGATAATAAGCTAAACTATAGGATATAAGTGGTAGATAAATTATGTTAAGTTATTATACAATGAATAATATAATTATGCTTATGGATATGTAACAATAATATAATTTAGTAGTATGTACATGTATGCTTATAGATATGTAACACCTCCCCCCTTAGAACAAAGATTGGGCCGTGTTGCCCGATTTTTGAGAGCTGGTAGTTGGGCGGGCGATGTCTTCGTCCTCTTCGTCTTCACTGCCGCAGGGTCTATTCGTGTGACTATTCGACAGCACCAGGAGTATTTGAAGTTGAAGTCGTTGCGATCGTTCAAAGCAGTTGTTAAATATTTGAATGCATCCGTCACTGTGATGTGCAGTTGGTGTTCTTTGGAAACATTTCTTATAAGGGTTTTTGTTGATCTTCGAGACATGGGGTCATCATCGGTATTGAGGCCTTGAGTTGACGTAGTAGACGATGAATTTTGCAGATTGAGTTGACATAGTAGACGATGAATTTTGCAGATTGAGTTGACGTTGTAGACGATGAATTTTGCAGATTGAGTTAACGTAGTAGACGATGAATTTTGCAGATTGAGTTGACGTTGTAGACGATGAATTTTGCAGATTGAGTTGACGTAGTAGACGATGAATTTTGCAGATTGAGTTGACGTTGTAGACGATGAATTTTGCAGATTGAGTTGACGTTGTAGACGATGAATTTTGCAGATTGAGTTGACATTGTAAACGATGAATTTTGCAGATTGAGTTGACGTAGTAGACGATGAATTTGCAGACTGCGATGTTGGGTGCGAACGTCTTGCAGCTGTCCAGTGCGTTCGTCGCGATGTATTGCTGTCTGCTAGAAGTAGTGGCAAGATATGTTTGCTCCGGAAGGATGGTAGAGTCAGGATAAGGTATTGGGATGGAATATAAATAATATAAAGTGAAAATATCGTGTCTGACTAAAGGAAATTCTAGTACCTACAGAAATAAGCTTATTCATATAGATAGATTTATGAGGATGGATGCGCATTCTAAGATGTGATGGATATTATCTACAGTTATTGGAGCAACGAGGCGTCTATTAGACCTAGCTGAACAGGTGGAGACTAACTCCTGATTTAAACGAGTAGGGGAAATTGAAGTATGTAATTATTAATTTTTTTGATGTTCTTAGTGTATCTGATGTTCATCGTATGGGATTTTTAAAGTACATGTAGGCTTTGTATAGAATCATGTATAATATTAATTTAATGTAAGAGCAAATCATGAAACTGACATAAGGGTCGTTTATGAAGGTTGTAAAGTAATTGTTTGATATAGTTATATTATTGATTTCGCGAATTGGGGTAGGATGGGCCATAGATCTGGTCATCCTGAAAATGAATTAAAACTGGAGTTTGTTCTAAGAGAAACAGAGACTTATTTTAAACTAACCTAGATAAGAATTTAAGAGGGAGAGTCATGTACCGGTCGTAGACGATTGGCATGCACTAATTGGTTTTTTTGCTTGTCGAGATATGGGTCTACTTGAGAACATTTCGCGACTGCTTCGTTGAAGAGGTCGTTCTTATCAGAGGGTTCGCACGAGATAGGGATGAAAACATTTTTATGACGGTCGTCTAAGAGGTAATCAGATGAGATTTGTAAGTTTCGAGTGTCGAAGCTATATTGGGCATTTTCTGAGAAATGTTGATAATTATGTTGTAGATAGTTATCGGGCATGTCAGAGCTTGAGTTAGTGATTTCGTTATCGCCTGTGAGATTAACAATATTTGTGTTACAGATTGGAGGTCGTGAGAGTGCATCAGCATTTGTGTTATTTTTACCAGCTTTATAGAGAGAGCGACTGTTAAGTATTTGTTCGTCTAGATTTGGACTTTGTTTAGGACTTTCGTTAAGATAATGTAGATTGTAGGTTTTGTTACTTAGTCTCATTGTTTTTGAATGGACGTAAAGTTGACAATTAAATTTAGACATAAAGTCGTTACCTAATATGCCATCTGCTTTAATGTTTAGGTCGGCAACATGGAATTCGTACTTGGGTAAATCGTCTAAGGATAATTCGGTAGTACCTGAAGTGAGAGTGGACGATTGTGTGCTAGATATTCCTACAATGGACACGACTTTAGATTTGTTCAAAGGGGAAGATCCTATCTTGTTTGTTTTGATAACGGAAATTCCTGCACCGGTATCGATTAACAGAGTCACGGGTTTTCCATCAATGTGGAAAATGCAGTGTAAAAGGTTTTCACATGGAACATCGTTCAAGGATGAGATTGTAAATGATTCTATGTCAGATTTTGATTCATTAGGTTTAGGCTTCGATTCAGAGTACTTAGTGTTTGATTTATTAGATTTTGAATTCGATATATTAGGTTTAGACTTTGATTTAGAGTACTTAATGTTTGATTGAGTAGACTTAGAAATTGATTTATTATTTGATTTAGTAGACTTAGATTCTGATATAGTAGATTTAGTAGAGTTTGAATTATAAGATTTAGTAACATTTGATGAAGCAGAACCAAGGGTTTGGGGCTGGCTACCCTGTTCGTATGATTCGCTTACCATCGATTCGGTGGAGATAGAAAGAGTTTGTATGGATGCGTCTTTAAACTGTTTTTTGTGAACGATACTATCTGTATAGGGTGATTTGTTCAAAGTTGAAGGTTGTCCAGGTCTTCGGTCAATGTTTGTGAAGGCGAGCAATGAATGGGGGCGATCTCCAACGGGCTGCTCATTTCGTTGGTCGCCCTGGAGTTTAAATTATGTACGCGTGTACCTGCTGGAGGTACTGGAAGAGCTAATCGAAAATTTCTATTATTATTATACGCCCGTTTTCGGCATTCCGTTATCGAATGACCTGGATTTTTGCAATAATTACATATTTTTAAATGATTACTAGCTACAATAGGAGGGGATCGACTAGGTTGTGGATTAGATGGGGGACTTTTGTTTACTGTTTGAAAATTACACCGTGATGGAGCGATTCTTATTGGACTGGAATTAGTATTGATGGGCCGTTGGGTTGTCAATCTAAACATGGATTGCCGCGCGTTGTTCATAGCGCGTATTTTATACTCTTGTGAAGCGAATCGCCCAGCCTCGTTTAAGGTGGCGAATCCCTTCGTACGGAGCATAACTCCTATGTCAGAACTGAGCCCGTTTACGAAAACGTTCAACGCCGTTTCTTCGGTTGTTGCGATACGACCTGCTAAAGTTTTATCGGAGATGTCCGCATTTAATTTATCTATGATTTGACTTCTACATAAATCAACACGATGGAGATATTCAGTGATGCCTTCGTTTGGCTTTTGAAATAATGATTGTAATTCTAAGTTAAGATGAGAGATAGTTTTGCTGTTGGAAAACCTATCAATTAGAAATCCCCGTAGATTTTCCCAGGAAGAGTGCTGTTTACAATGGACATCAGATGCACCAGAACCCGTTATGTTGTTCAATGCAAATATGAGTAGCACAGATTTTTGGTCCGCGGTGGCTAAGGTAAAGGCCGAATCACAGGATCGGACAAATCTATATATTTGACCATTGTTGTCCGTGTCGAAAGATGGTACAAGTTTTAAGAGAGTTGCAATGTCTAGAGTCATGTTAGAGTTAGAATAATAAGACTTTGCGAAAAACGAGGATAGATTAGAGTAAAGCTGTTGGGAAGTCTCGTTATTGATATCTTTTTGCATTTAGAAAAATATAGAGAATAAAATAGATGTAAAATAGAAATATGAACAGGATATCAGACAGGAAATCAGAGCAGACAAGTTATGCCACTTACCACACAAACAGCAAATACTGGACTCGCGTTCTAGTTCGGCGAAGTTCTTCAAAAGCCTGCAGCTACCACGTCGTAATTCTTCGTTTTCTGGGCGATGCTTGTCCCGACGATGAGTTTCCGACGCGTTTCACTTCGTCTTATTAGCGTGTTTATAGCGAGATCCTACCGACTGCGCCAAATTTGTTAGGTGGTGCAGACAAAACTAGTCTTTATAGAAAACTGTTTATTTTAATTATAGAAATAGTAAATTATAACTAGACTTATACTACATTTAGTAACTAAGAGATATGGATACAGCGAATGTAGGAAATAGAATGTGTCGGGAGAGCCAGGATTTGGGTACTTAAAGGAATCGAATCAGAGTGGGGACGTGTTGGGGATGTTTACATTTGTGTTAGTGGGTCAAAGGGACAAAAAAAGGTAGCCAGATAAAGTGTGTTAAAATATTGCTTACAGATATGGTAACAAGTGGTGAGAAAATCATGATAAAAGATAATAAGCTAAACTATAGGATATAAGTGGTAGATAAATTATGTTAAGTTATTATACAATGAATAATATAATTATGCTTATGGATATGTAACAATAATATAATTTAGTAGTATGTACATGTATGCTTATAGATATGTAACAAGCACATGCCTCCTCGTAACGAAACTGAACACTTTAATCTTATTTACTTTCGTGCCCATTAAAGGTTTTCTGCTCCATCATTAATCGAATCGCCACCAAATAATAATTTACAACGAAAAGTTAGGAAATTAATTGTAGAATTCTACCAGGCTCCTATTAAACAGGTAGTCAGAATCCCAGGGGAGCGTTCGCAACCAAATTCCGTCCAACTCCAACTGAATGTGAAAACTTTGCGGGGAAATTCGTTTCGGAACCGTCGAGTTTTTGCTTTAATTCGTAAAACTAAAGACCCGTAAAGATTCTTTGATTAAAAGGAATTGATAACAGTTTTCTTAGTATTCGAATGTCAATTTTCTGTGTGAAGCTGTCGATTAATTTGCTTTTCTACACCAGTACTACTACATCTTATAACAAGCATGTGTTTCACGTTCACGCTGTCTTTAAAAGAATTAACAAATGAATTTTCACTCATAATAAAATTATAGATAACGATGGTATGATAATTAGGCACCTAGCATTCCTATTGTAGTTTGATGTCGCTTAGGTACTTAAGTAAGGTGCTTCAAGTGGACGGACCTGGTGTTTCGTGTAGTATGTGAAAATGAAATGAGGGGCTTATAATATTATTGAGACTAGATCCCAGATTAAGGGATTTAAAAACCCATTGAAGCGATCGATGATGTGTGGTTGATGACGTTTTTGATAGAATCGAAGGTCCATTTGATGGTCAGGAAGCGGTTAATGGTACTTAAACTTAAGCTTTCAACGTTCGTCTGAAAGAATTATACAGAAAAGGCATAAAGCGTCAGGTATAATTAATCAAAGAAAAGAAACTAAGGTTAAAAATGTTTAAATTTTTAGCAGTAGCAGTTTATGTAGGTACGTTTAAAATTCAAGACGAAATGAGAACCTCATATGTTTATTTCACGTTTTCGTTACCTGAGACGCGATTTACATAAAGCACGTCTGCCTAGAAAATACCTATTCACTTGCGACTGGAACACATCCAGGAACAGACAGATTCCGACAAGGCGTTAAAAGCAAAACGTTTCATGTGTATTGTATGGAATACCAAGCATGTAACAGTAATGCTGAATACGCCGGTAATATTATTCACGAAACAACCAAAGCAGATTATTCATTTATGATAATTATATTACACTAACTAGATTATACTACACTAACTGAATCCGTTCTCGCGATATACAAGCACCTTTAACGTTATATTAGTTTACGTCAACGTTAAATATTCACTGTAAGTTATTATCTGACTTAACATCAGAAAGAAGTAAGTACTTGGGTTTGGGAATTGAAACGACGACGACGTGTTTGTACTGATGTTATATTGAGACTGAATATGGGGTCCGGGAGCCGGCAGTTAGTTGCTACGTGCTACAATATAATAAAGCCTACGCTGCAATATTGCAACACTGTTGCTGTGTCACACACACACACACTTATTCTCGGAATAAGTTGATCAAGGAATTAGGAAGCGTTTTGAACGAAAGCTTACAAGCGGCTTGACTTTTTCCGATACTTCGAACAATGGTAGGTATAGTTCAACCAATATATGCAAAACCATGACAAATTATATAGCTAAAGCATCCTTATGAATCGCTCTATCTATTGATGAAAACTGCATTGATTGAAATCCGTTCAGTAAACTCGATGAAGGACTTTATTTTATAATACGACATTGATACTTACATAGGTACCTAAACAGTTGCATTTTTTTCTTGGGAACAAAGAGTCTGGTTCAAGTCAAAGACCCTCAGGCATCAGTTAAATGAACATGTCGCATTACGTTAATGAGGATGAGTTAGCGTGACATGCACGCCTGCACGGTGCGTGAAAGTCATCGCTAGTAGGTAGTATCTTTATTTCTCGACAAGGTCTTCCAAATGTAAACTTCCAACGCCGTCAAATGGAGAAACTTTATTTGTATTTCAGTTGTGTAACAGGTTTCTTAATGGCAGATAAGACTGGTGAGGGATGCTCGAAAGCAGTATTATATTTTGTTCTATAAACATGCTTTACAGTACGAATGTTATGAATTTTAGTGTTACTCCTCTTTTAACAATATATTTTACTAACTGTACTGTTTTTGTAATCTAAAGTTGTGCCTGTGCATTATAATTTGTAATTTTATTATAAATCATGAAACGAATGATCTAAATTGTACGTAATATTTTATTGTTACGCTATTCTCGTTCAATTAAGTTGAACAATAATAATAATAATAACCCCGCAGGGGCAGCTTGTGGCGAGCTGTTGGTGAGTGGCGACACCACGTACCCTGATTCTCCGGAGGCTCGGATTTATTCCCCCTCGCCTCATGTGCTTGCCTTTATTGGCCGGCCATGAGTGGAGTCGCAAGAGTGGAACCTATGCTCCAGGTTGGAAGTGTAAAATGTCATAACGCCGGGGACGCGCCCCGCAGACTCACCTCTCGACAACCTTAGCCGCTCAACGGGTGTTGCTCCATGGCCGCACTATGTGTGGCTAATTTAATGGGGCCCATGGAATGAGTTGGCAAGTCACCGCCTGCCTTTTTACAATTTTGAGACTTATTGTCATGGCAGGTGTCCGTTAGTCTCCCCCCATAGCCCATTTACCAGTCCATCCAATACTCAACCCCATAGTCCAATACCTAGTTTCCATCGTACAGCAATAGTCTCTGCACCTGGCGGGGACCATCTCCGAGTGTATCATATTGTGCACTCGGAGATGGTATCCGTCATGTGTGTATCCCTAGCATATTAAACTCTCTTGAAAGGGCCTCTACGTCTTGGCTTCGGCCCGATGCACGCCTTCCAAATGCCCGGAACTCCATAGTCCCGAGAGCTAAGGAGCAGAGAAACAAATAATAATAATAACGTTTATTTCTCACCATACATGTTACATAACAAATCTCAAATAAGATACAGTAGAATGTAGTTTTAACATTAGTGTTAGGGTCAATTAAAATTATCTAAATAATAATAATATCAAACGTACAATATGTTATAAGCGCACGAAATACAAAATTGAGTACTAAACAAAAGAAATTCTATGTTGAAGTTATTATATCTCACAGATATTAGATACATAAAATAAGTAGATGAAGAAATATTGTGATAAATTAAACTGAGCAATAAGTAAGTGGGTCAAGTTGACACGAATATCCCACTTGGTGATAGAATACCCGCCCAAAATGAATTCTGTTTATTCTTTTGCAAAAGAATTACGAGAGAAACAAATTGGGAAATATTCCGTTTAGTCCGCCCACTGTCTCCAATTTGTTATAGCGTCTCACTCCATTAGTTACACGTTTCTCGTTTGATATCGAATACAAAAGGACGGCATCGTGCAATATAAAGTTATCCATAATAAAGAGTAATACGCTGAGTGTCGAACTTGTGATATTTTTTGCCTTTCAGTGTGAATCACTTCAATAGTAATTTTTATTGCAATGTTTTTTTCTGAGCAAGGAAAAGTTACTTTTCTTTATGCTGGTTGATATCGTTATTTGGAACATCGCTTATCTTTATTGTCAAAGCTTGAGTTGACGAATAGAGGAATCTTGCAAAGCGTAAAACATGAATATAAAAATAAGAAAATAAGTATTTTGTTAGGGGTACTTTATGTTAAAATGTTATTACCCAGGTTTAGCAGCCTACGAAATTGCCCAAACGTGAAACTGGTCAGCTTTAGTAATAAATATTGTGGAACAGTATAAAGTACAAGTGATTTGATGCAGTATGAGTAGTAAGTTCCACATGTAACTTTTAGTCGTCGGATTGTGTAGTAAAATTATTTAATTTTAGATTGTTCACATTTTGCTAATTTACGTTCATATTAGATTCTATTGATTTTACGTTAAAAACTAATTGATTTCAGAAAATAATAGATACATAAATGTCCTGCAGCTTTATTAAAATAATTATTTAACTTATTGAGGGTCGAGTGGATGGATTTGATTGAAATTTTAATTGCTTTCTATTCTTAGACCAATCATAACCTTCTTTAAGATAAGTGGAAACTTTTAGGCAGACGTCTTTAGTTATAATTCAAACTAATGGTATCTCAAGGTGAAGTTTGACCAGTATGAAGTAGAGAGGTTCTGAAGTGTCCTTAGAGTAAAAACCTCGATTTACAGACCTGTTAAGATAGTCAAGGGCTTAATGATATTTTACTCGTTAGGTTGAAAGCAAACAATCTTAAATATTTGTTGAGATGTTAAACGTTCAACGTTTCTCGATGTTGATTTTACGATCTTTGTGTTTTTTAAAGCCCGTAGGCCGCATTTAAGACGAGCATAAATTTAAAAAAGTTATTCTTTGATATTTTTAAGATTATCCTGCAACCGTACCCGGCCAAATAAAGTGATGATCAAACCTAAAAATAAGACTCGGAGCTACTTCCTTCGTGCTGAAAATACGTTTTTCTCGGAATTATAGCTAGTTGAAAATCACTCCAAAAGTTGCCTTTTGCGTGCGGAACTTACTCAAATCGACAAAACCACACGGTGTTTCGTCACATCAGTTATAATGTTAACAGGAAACTAATGTGCTGAATAATTTAATTTATATAGTTGAGCTCACCTGATAGTCTCCTCTACTGGCACAGCTGAGAACAACACCAGTGTCGTTGGTAAACTCGACGTGGTGTGGCGGTTCCAAGATGGTTGGCGCTCGTCGCGACTCCTGAGATGCACGCACTGCTGTAACAATAAAGAAATAACTTGAGAAAATTACAAATACGACCTATTCATTCTAAAAGACAAGCAAACAAACTTAATATGGGATTAGTATTATTCAAAAATCTATTTTTTTGATCATAGCTTTCGTGAATTTAAACGATTGCATAGTTTTCTAGATTAAATAAAATACGGAATAGATAGATGAGCCGTATAATTTTGATGTATAAATCAGAGGAGTGTGTATGTAGGTACACACTTCTCTGATTTATACATATCATACATAACGTAAAGTGAGATAGCACTACCGTTTGTAATATGAGGTCATAAGGAGGTGCGAGATCTCCGTTTCTGTCTATTTGAATCATGAGGTATGCCACCGTGTGTCTCCGGCTGTTTGTTCCTAGACTATCTAACTAATACTAGATTTTTTTTTTTTTTTTTTTTAATTGAAATAATATTTATTTATTTACATAATTTACAATTATTTATATAATCTATATATATAAAAGAAAGTTATAATTATTTATTCTGGTTAATCCTACTATAATACAATTTCAATATTTACAATATTAACAAAAAAACTAAAAATATATACATAAAAGGACAAATTAAAAACTAAAACCGAACGCGTCGTGGAATTCCTCCGCATCGCATGCCTCTTGTGGTAACGTTCCCAGAAGACTGGCAGCATTGCCACGTTGTATGGCAATGCTGCATACTAGAATTATATTATATGAATCGAAGGTGTACATAAGTTCATCGTTCATAATATTACATAGTTTAAGTTGTAAAAAGAAGAAGTGTAATAACCAAGTCACGTCAACCAAGTGACCAAGTCTGAAAAATTACTGTTGAAGAAAGAGGCGTTTACTTCATTTCGGCTAATTGTGCATAAATGTTACAGCCGCGTGGTTCCCAGCAGAGTAGAATTTGGGCCCCCCATCTCCTCCCATGCGGTGTCGTAAAAGGCGACTAAGACATCAGACAGATATTATATACAGTTCAGACTCAGCCTATACATGGCTCGAGTCAACAATAGTGCCCGAAAAACGGCAATAGGCTCACCCTCTATTATGTGGGACATAATACAATGATTGGTGAAATGTGGGTGTTAATTCACCTCTACCTAACCCTCCGGTGATAAAGGCATAATTGTATGTATGTAGTATGTTACAACAGTTGATTCACGAGTGTACTAAATCATATTACACCATATCATATTCCCGCAGTTGTCAACTTGTCACCATGTTGGTGGCAACTGGGGAAATATGAAATGCGCGAATTTGTTTATAAATTTTAAATAATAAAGCATATGATTTGAAGGGAACTAAATACATCTAACCTAAAACACACTTTGTTAAGTTTAAATATAGGATTTTATATAACTTTTTCTTAAAGTTCAGTAGTAAGTTTCGTAAAGTTACCGTTACCAAGTTAAACTAACTTTTAGTCTATTAGTAAAAAAATGATAAAATCAGCTTAAACGGCTGTTAGGTATGCAAACGACTCGACGTGCAGTTCCCCATTGATTTTATCTATGCAAACTTTAAATAGTTCCTTACTGTCTTAGCTCCCACAATGGAAGCTTAAGGTGTTCTGTTCACGATGTCACGTTTGTGGGCGGGGTTTACCCCTAATAGAATAAAGACCCGAAGATAGTATTAATGCGAGCGGAATTTTCGTACCATTTTCTCGCTAGTAATTTGGGAGAATGAAAATTGTAATGGATGGCCCAACGTGACGGGATGGTTAAATCGAATGATGTTTGGCTTTTCTTTGTCACTTTAGCCAATATGAGAGCTCATTATAACATGTTTTGGTCTCTTTTGTTCAGAGTAATAGGCACTATCTGTAAATATGTTCCAGTAATTGACGTAAGGCGTTCAACTGTTAAGTCAGAGGTGGTGGGTTCGATTTCTGCTCAGTGTAAGTATATGTAGAATAATCTATTTACATTGGTGGATTTAGTGTGATTAAATCTATAGTAAGCCCTACTTAATTATCATAACTAATTACCAAAATTGACTAATCGACCCAGTCCTATATTATTTAGTAGTAGTAGAGACACAAGCAGTGTACGCGTGTGTAACGAACATTGAAACTATTTTATATGCATAATAACGAAAAGATGAAAAAAAAGCATGTTTATTAAAAAGCCGGGCTGAGTGGGAAACCTATCGTTGCGAAACGTATATCAATTAGTCGTATGTCGACGACACGTCAATAATATGTTGTAATTTATTTTTCACGTCAAATCAATATAATTTAAACAGGTAAAGACAATGTGTTATTTACTTAAACTTACTTACTTACAGTAAGAAACAACTATGAATGTATAGAATAACAGTACAGTTGCAGAGAGCCGCAAGCCGCAGCGTTCGATTTCCGTTTAATTTCACAGCAACCGCGGTACCGTGGTTCCAATCTCCATCTATAGGCTTCCATCTATCTTGTCGTCGTTGACTAATTACGAAATAATGTATGTATTAAAGCGGTGGCTGTAAACTGTCTTATATAAAGCTCAAATGATTTGTTTTTATAATTAGTTCATTACTTTCTCACAGGCTCTATATTTATTGCTTGGCTGTTAATGTTAAAGTAAACGGACTAATCTTGGTTTTCATAAGTTTTGGTTTAAGTCCTGAACGTAAGTACATATTTAGTTCTCAAAAGCATGAAAAAAATTGGCATTAGATGCTGGGTATATTGGCTCTTCAATAAGTAATTATTAAATACATTGTAGTTAGTAATTCTAAAATATTTATAAAAGTTTAGGTTTTAGTTATCTTTTAACTTAAATCTGTCCATAATACCTTAGTTACTAAATATTCAGTTGAAGCTAAAACATAAAATGCGATGTACACTCCGTTGCTGTACGCTCAGAATTAATGTAGGTACAATAGATATACGTACAGTCTGTAAAACAAATACACAAAGCGGCAAGCAAACATAGAACACCCGGACGCTTTACAGACAGCCCCTATCACATCCGAACCTATTTCATCTCTGAGGCAATGCACGGTGCGCATTTCCGACAGAATATAGCGACAAATCAATGAAATACTCACACAGACCTTCGGCCTTTGTGAACGAGCTTTGATTGAATAGCCCTAACTTAAGTAAGCAAAGGTCATGTAATATTTCTTTTAAGAAGAATAGGTCAGTTTCCTGCCGTTAAAATAAATTGTTCGATTGAGTTTATGAAACAAAGATAACACTACATTTCTATTTTATGGATTTTATTAAATTTTTATCACCTACCCAACGAGTAGTAACTTTGACAATAGAATGGTTTGACGATTGTCTTTTTATTTCAGACAAGTTTCTACAAAAGTTATTGTGACATTTCATAAAAAGTAACTGATTTAGCTTGACAGTCCACTGTCCCATTGTATCGGAAAAGTTTAGGTCTTTATCGTGTAACATGCTTAAAAATAATCAACGGTAATAATATTAGATATAACTGCGAAAATAGTCTTGTTTATTGGTTTGTTTGTTATGCTTGCATGCCTTAACTACTCAGCCGATCATCAGGAAATACCTATGTTGTCAAGAAAACTGACAAACTTTCATAATAAATACTGTTCTTGAAGGATAGAAAAATAATTTATAGCCGATCGTACCTACTGTACCTACATTAAGGCAAGCCGAGCAACTTTTCTATAAATATAATTAGACTTTACGTTTCATTTTAATTTTCAAAAAGCTTTATACCTACGAGTAGATATAAAGGTACGGTAGGTAGGCACTCTAATCTTTATTCGCAAGTGTCTGCGCCAGCACGATCCAATGAGCGAACATCTCTAGTTTTTGAGCACAAATGCCATTTTCTTTTATTATTTCCCGTTAATGTGTATCTATCGTGCAATAAATTTAATCAATGAGATAACATCTGTGTACAAATAATTGTGCCGGTTAAAACAAAAACCTCGTAAAATCCACCTCAAAAAATAATTTCAAATTGTTGTGTGACTTGGTCCAATAAATAATGACATATCCCTCACCTACGTACCTACTAGCTATGTTTTTGTCGCCCCTATCTCGTTATTAGATTGGGCTAGTGAGAGCTCAGTCAAAGTCGCGTAGACATTTAGGTATACGAGAGGTCTTACCTCCAACGCCGTTAGCATCGGCACTAGTTGAGGTTAGTTACGTATGTGCAATTGCTTGTGTTTGAACTGTAAATGTTGCCTATTGCCGATCCACTATCATTTTACAGATCTACCCGGACGGCAGTCTGGTGGCCAGAAAGATGTATAACTAGTAAGTAGGTAAGTGCGCAAGTTAAATTGACCCGAACGAACCTCTGATAAATGATGGACCAAGCTGTAAAATGTAACGACAAAAAAAAACAAAAGTTTTTATTACCTGTATTATAGAATTTATAATGAAGCAACATTATTTTATTAATTCGAAATGGTTAGCACGGTTTATCGCAGGCAAAAGTAGTTCACCTTGCAAATCATTTGGAAGATAACTTTCTTCGATAGATAAATCTTCAATTGAATGAACGTAGTAGGTACTCCTATGTTCAACCATTACAAAGGGTCGGCATAATGTAAGCACACCATATAACGTCTTCATAAAATAGATAGAAATTGATATAGTAGGGCCAGTATGAAGATTAAGATCATTTGGTCGCTATTCCTATTATTTTTATTATAAGATCTTTACCTTGAGATATCAAATGTTGCGTATAAGTAATAGAGAGAGAGAGAGTTTTATAGTTATAGATTTTTACGGCAATTTCATATCAAATCAATGAAAGTGTAGACAATATTAGAGGTTTTGTAACGTAAAGGTTTATGTTGAGTAAATAGATCGAGTTCTAGGTTATAAACAGGCACTTCTTTTATAAATTATGTAAAACACCACAAGTATAAGTGGTAGGGTGGTTGAATTAACCACATCTACAATGTACGAATGACACACGCTTTCTTCTCGAGCATATAGAACTTTAAGCTAGACAGTAGTCGCACCTATAAAATACCCGTCATAGTTTTATTTATAGTAAATCGATTAAGATTGGAAAATTTGGAAAAGTAAAATTTAGAACACTTAAGACGTGACTCGGCAGCTAAATGGTCAGAGCATCCCCCTGTAAGGGACTAGTCACAGTAGTCACGGGTTCAAGTCCCGCCTGAGCCGTTTGGACTTTTTCCAAGCTTAATCGATTTGGAAAGTTAGCATGCCAATTACTTCAAAGTTTGACTAAAAATTTATAGCAAATCATCCGTCCATAGAAGGCATAGGACGCGACAGCATTGAAAAATCACTGATCTACTTTCGTCATTCCGTCACAATGACCTAAAACAGCTTTGTTAAAAAATTTAAATTTATATTTGAACGGACATGCTGCAGCTTATAAAACACCTTTTGCGAAATTCGAAGGACAAACTTAAGGTCCAACCCCACCAAACGGACGGCATCGGAACGGATTTTACAATCTTTAAACAAAATAAATCTTATATTACAGTATTTAAAGTTTATATTACCAAGTCACGCATGACAGCTTGACGTGTGTCATGCCGCCGCACGTCGCTGTCAAGCTGTTGTGCGTGACTTGGTAATATAAACTTCAAACACTGTGATAATAAGATTTAATTTTTTAATTAATTTTAAAGAAATCCGGGCCGATGCCGTCCGTTTGGTGGGGTTGGACCTTTACTTCCATTATCTCTAAACCTCAATAAGTTATATAATTTAATATTTCTACATAAAGACCTTAGTCGCTACTTTAATATAAATTGCAAATCAATTGCTACGGCCTCCTTGGTGGGCTCGAATAGTATTGTAACTGTAACCGACTTCATTTAATTAACTTTTATTCCTCTTGTTGATGAACAAATACCTGATGTTACTGTGAATGGATTTATTACTTTTAATTTTATGTGACTTTATTTATTTCTGTTGTAAATTCTTTACAATAATCATTTATTTATCAAACAACTCAGTTTTATTACTTTAGTTGTATCAACATTAACACCTAATGGGTAAACTGGCTAGATATTACCTTCATACCTTGATCTTAGGTACATATCTATTAACATACATAATAATCTATACTGATTTGTTTTTTTATATGTAATGAATAAACTCAAAAACTATTGGCCCGATTTCAAAAATTCTTTCGAAAGAATTTTTGAATCGGATATTATATCAGCGATGAACGGGATAAGAATACCCAGTGGGCGGAGCCGCGAGCAACAGCTAGCACAATATAATAGGCTTCTAATTTTTATGAAACCTTAACATATATCAAAATTATTTAACTTGCTATTTCGAACACGAATTTATTACCTATCCCTTGTCACTTGATATTTTACTGTTCCGAATAATAAATATTATGTTAATATCCCAACCCGAATATCAGAATATATCGTAAATATTTACGAAAGTGACCGAATAGGTATAAGTTTCAATAAAACTGGCAGAATATCAGAATCAGAAACAAAACCCTTGAAATGAAGCGACTAATTAGTGAGCGGGTACTCCACTGAGTAAGTAATTAAAATGTTACGTTCAAGTAATTAAAATAGTTTAATTAATGAAATAATATCAACAATTTGCAAGGTTCTGTAAATATCGTTTATATAAATTACAGGGAAGTAGATGCTTCTCTTTTATTTAGAACACGTCAATATGAATTCACCTGACCTGGTGGCAAGCTGAAGACAAAGTCTCAAGAAAGAGGGTTAAACTATTAAAAATGTTACAATGGCCATGAAACCGATGTTATGCAAGGCTGTAGATTTTCCAAAATTTACATACATACATACGCTTACGCCTATTTTACTCCGGTGCAGGCAGAGATAACGGACTGCCATTTGACTCTATCCAAGATTTGTTTAGATGTAAACTTTGTCCTGAGAAATATGAACACTACCAAAAAAGGATCATCCAAATTCGCAATTATAGCCTTCCAGCACAAACAACTAGTTTGAAATATAATTTCTGTACTATAATATTATCACGTCCGCAATAAGGACGGAGGTCGTTACAATTAGTATTTACTATAAACCCTAGTTTACGACTGTTATGAGTGCTTATCTCTTCGGGCAAGTTCCAAAAGTCGATTAAGGGAAAGGGTTGCTGCGGATATGACATAGTACATAATAGTAACTTGTCATTACTGAAACTTATTTAACAGCTCTCCGAGAACGTATGTAGGCTAAAATTCATTTAACGTTTATGAACTATTCGTAATAGGAATGGATAAAGTTTTGAATTTGCGACCATGGTACATATGTACTGTACATATTGTACATAATATATCTTTGACGTGCCCGCCGTTTGAACCAAGTCAGCTCATCAGTTTAGGTAATCCTTGGGGTAAGCTTAGGGAATCAACTAGTCAACAGGCACTAAGTGCATTAATTCAATCTAATCTAATTCCAAACTGCTTTTCATTACGAAAAAATTGCACTTTTATTTAAAAGGGTTATACGTAGGAATAAAAGTAACTGGTTATCGCAGTTTTCATTTTGTTACATAACATAACCATTAAAATTACTCTAGAATAAAAATATGAAATAGTTACACATTTTGAGACCGTATTTTATCCCGCAGTATTTCGGTGCGGCTAAACGTATACAAACCTTGAGAAAGCGCAACATTTTACCTGAGTATTTTAAACATGCAACGTTAGCAAATATGCAAACATAGCTAAGTATGTACATATTTTAGAAAATGTATCGCTTAAAGCTTCGCGAGTGCACTGAAATACTTCATCCCTTCAGCTGCAGAGCTGATTGCCTCTATTCAGCGTTTCACTGAGTCGTTGTGACATTAAGCTCTAGAAATCGTCGCTTTTTGACCTACCTAACATGATATTTCTTTTTTTAAAGGTTTTTATAAAATACTTTTAGTTGCTGCGTAACTTCTCAAGGGAAAATTGTACATTCATCATAATACTACCAGAAAAACTGGATACTATGGATGGATTCTTTGTCAGCGTTAATACCAGTCACTTCCGAAGCTTTCACCTTGGAGTCTGGGGTTCACTTTTTCCGATATACGGTAAGGTTTGGCTTCGATATTTTCCTTGAAGCGATTATCATCGAACCTCCACATCCCTGTGGTGATATCGCAGTATTGCCGTTAGACCAGTTGTTAGACTTTTTAACGACTGCCATAGATGTTTGTATGACAACCGAGATCAACCAGATCAAGGCAATTAGTCATATTCATAGATAATATCTGCACTGGTCGTGCAACGACGAAAAAAGTGGTCCCTCACTATGAGCCTTATGAGTAAGCTCAAAGTAGCCCAACGAGCTATGGAGAGGGCTATGCTCGGAGTCTCTCTGCGAGATCGAATCAGAAATGAGGAGATCCGTAGAAGAACCAAGGTTACCGACATAGCCCAGCGGATTAGCAAGTTGAAATGGCAGTGGGCAGGGCACATAGCACGGAGGACTGATGACCGATGGGGTCGAAAAGTCCTCGAGTGGAGGCCACGTATCGGCAAGCGCAGCGTAGGACGTCCACCCACAAGGTGGACAGACGACCTCATTAAGCCGCTTCCAACCGGTCCTATTGGAGATTTATAGGGGAGGCCTATGTCCAGCAGTGGACTTCCTATGGCTGAAATTATGATGATGATGAATGATCTGCACTGACCAGGAATCGAACCGCACTCCCTGCATAGCAGTCGCGTTCACTAGCTTCACGCCACAAAAGCTGTCCTTAGCAGTATCTACCTCTATTCACCGGGACCGGTTTGGTGGGTGGGTCAGAGTGGTGGGTGGGTCGCAATGGAAGTCACTCTCTTCTTCGATTTGTTATTGAAAAATTTAGTGTTTCAAACTTTGGTACTTCATCTAAGTAACGGAATAGAAATATTTTAAATAAAATTTACTCTTATACGAAGCCTAAAATGGATAGGGATGAATGGAAATTGCTCTCCCAAGTTAAAAGTCTTTTATAACGGTTAAATAAAGAACGGTTAAATAATATTACGAATGCGACGATATTCTGCAGACATAACCGCGAAAAGTCATTATTAGCATGTCGATGTAGCCGCTAAATGAAAAGTATTTCAATAACTATCTTTGATGCCAATAACAGTACATATTACAGCAATACCGTATCCTTCACGCCACATAATAGTTTACTCATTGTTTTGAGCCTGTGTAAACAAAGATTCTATAGTAAATAAGGTACACCTTAAACCCTTGTCAAGTAGATAATGTTTGCTGAGGTCAAATAACTTACTTGTTAACCATTCTACGAGATTCTTTGAAGTATTCTTACTTTAGAAGAATAGAATTGTCAAGTAGATAATGTTTGCTGAGGTCAAATAACTTACTTGTTAACCATTCTACGAGATTCTTTGAAGTATTCTTACTTTAGAAGAATAGAATATGCTTTATTTCAGATCATTACATCCATAGTTTGTTATTGAGTCACATACAATAAATTATAATTTTGAAATCTCTCATTTCTTTAAGTAAAGCTCAGAATTCTTCTCTGTGCTAGCGTTTGAGCAATAAATATTTCATAAAATACACACTTGAAGTATTTATAAGTTCCAACATCATCGATTGCAAAATTCTCATCAATGACATGTTTGTAAACACCTATCTAATCTTAGTTCGCAAGCTAAATGAAATGCATAATCCAACGGGGTTATATCACAGTGAATAATCCTATGAGATTGCTATTTTATCCCCATGGGATTACGATGGCATTCTATTTTTGTGAAAACTCTGCCCCACATATTATAATATAATATGTGTTGACAGAACCTTCCCTTTGTGGATATGTGATATGATACCCAGATTATAATATAAATCAATTCAAACAATTTCCGCGGAGACTTCTAGTTCAATATAAAATAAATAATGCTTCACAAACACGTATAACGATAGGAGCGGTATGTTTGATTGGATTTATTTATACACGGATTTGCTGATTGCCTGTTGTTCCTCAATACAATCACTTGATTGAGGATAAAGCTTACAAAATTACGGCATGTAGGGTTGGCTACTCTCTCGATTTAGGAGATAGGTATTGTATTGTGAGTTTATGTAAGTCTTGTATATAGACATGGGGGTTTATTTATTTTTTACAAATGCAATACTTTGATGGAAATATTAATTATGCACTCTGTTGGCGCTTTAAATGAGGTACCAATGATAGCGTAGCCTCTGTTGTTATATGGCATTTTAATTCGATAAAAGTTTCTTTCATGTTTGCCTAAAGTTAAACAGTGTTCTAATAACCAGATAATATACAATAAGATATAGATACAATAAGTTATCCTTATGAGATCGTAATAATGTCATCGTGGACTTTTAATCATTAATTTGTCATTGTTGCCCAAACTCATTATAAATTGTTTTGTTACCTTTCAAAGGGATCAGCAGCTCTTGAATCATTCTATCGCACCAACCGTAGACAGAGTACGGAAAGCATGCATGTATCAGCACAAGCCGTTTCCAATACTACGTACAAAATACTCAGCATACAACTCCTAGCAACGAACCTCTTTTCAAGCTAGCTATAGAAAGCTGGAATTGCGTGGAGTGAGTCGCAGTGATTGCTCATTAACAGTACAATAGATCCAGTACAATACACCTATAAGTATACATAAGTACCTACGCCTTACAAATGAACCCTTTTGGAGTAGGTAACTTGGCGAGCGCTTTTGGCACACAACAATACAGACGAATTATAGGATGCTGAAGATGATACAATAAAATGGTGATTAGAAGTTCTCTTGGTACGAAACTTGGAACACTTTATGTCTTAAAGTGAGTAAGTCAATTAATATTTAAAGTTCAAAAGTTATTTAAGTCTTACTTTAACTTTAACCACAAAATTAAAAAGTTATTGTTTTTTTATGTTTATTATTTTATATATTAGCTTACCTGTGAAGATAAGTCCGTATTTATTATAATGTAGAGGAAAAAGGAAGAAAAATATTCACACTGAATATATTAGTTGCATTGAACCCGAAAATCAAAATAAAGAAACACCGCACCGAATACCAAATGTGATTATAACACTTGAGTGAGTTAAAGCCATTTAGGACAATTTTGTTTGGGTACATAATGGAATATGAAGGGTTTACAAATAATGTTTAGAGTGTAGTGCTGTACGAATCAAGAATTGTATTTTTTTGTGCTATCGAATTATATGTGATGGATGGCCACTTGTTGAGTGGCGGTAACATCTATTTTGATTGTTGATCATACCGTCGGTTCTCTGAATGCAACCAATCGCAAGTAAACATATATGGCCAATACCTTTCTAACAAAATAAAGTGCGTCATATCGCTTAATAGTTTTTCGCTCATAGCTAACAAACAGACAATTCCAGAAAAAATATTTTTGTTTTGAGAATCGCATCGTTAACTTTACATAACGAAAGTATTTATGTTTTTAAATACAGGTAAGATATGTAATAAAACTATTTGGATGCGATATCGTTTGAATTAATACATAGCTAGCCTTTCTTTTATTAGGAACAATGCGAAGAGGTTAGCATCCAGATGCGATTGGAATGCCAGCAGCGACATATTGAGGCTTCGCGTGCCTTCCTGCCTCCATATTCTTCAGACAACCACGTATTTAATATTTTATTCCATATAAATATTAGGATTATAATATGAGTTTATCAATTTACCCTATCCAACCCCAACTTTCACATTTATAATATTAATACTACGAATATCATAAATTTTGTGTCATATGAAGAAGTTTGGATGTTTGTTACTGGCTTAAACTTAGTACAGGGATAGATTATAGTCTGAAATAACAGATAGATTATTTTTTATCTCTAGTTCCCAAGGGTTATGAGGACAAGGTCAGAATTGTACGCGGGCATAGTCGAGAGCAACAACAAGTTCATTGAATGATAAAAAAAACGACTGGGGGAGAATCCTATTATGAACCAAAGTAAAAAGAAAAGTTGTTTCGTGAGAAAAGGTTTCTAAATATTAAATGGATTAATAAAGATAATAACGAAACGTAAAATGATCTACGACTATTTTCAATTCACAATAATTGAAGAAATAATTCTAAGCAGCATTTTAATTGCTCTCGAAATGGATAATTAGCAACGGTATACACGTAAACAACCATTTGTATTTCTGAGGAGAGTGGAGGAATTGCGAATAATTGCCAGCATGAAAAAACCGGCCTAAATTTGGTTAATTAATGAAGTTAATTACCCGTCCGTAAGTCTTGTAACATTTGCCAGACTTGCTCGGCAACAATTTAAAAGAAAAACAAACATTCAATCGTTCTAATTACAGTTAATCTGAGTAAACAGTATTCAGGGTAAACGGAATTAGATGATTACTCGCCCAGATAACATACCACTCTATATCTACCAGCTTCACTTACTTAAGCCACCTAGATTTTCGCGGAATAAAATCAATATGTTCAGTACAGCTATTAAGGCTACTTATAGCCTATCTTCATCCAAGCGCCAATCCCAGTTAATTCCTAATCTAAAGCTCGCCATTTGAAGCCCAGGATACGTTTGCGTGTTTCTCCTTTTATTGGTTCGTTTTGACTTTTATGGAAGCGATTCCGATCTGGGCCACCATGAACTCTTAAAACAGGTCAATAATTGAACTGCTGTCATTCTACCAACTGCAAATGTCTCTTTGGAATCCCTTTGTAATCCTATATATTTATATGACAGTACAAAGTGACATTCGCAGTTGGTAGAATGACAGCAGTTCAATTATTGACCTGTTTTAAGGTTTATGGTGGCTTTTGACTATGGGATGTAATGTAATATATATTACATCTTGACATATCGCTCGTCATACATTTTGTACGAGACCGTTTACACTACGCTATAATATATATTACATCCCAAACTATAAATATTTTTTCGAGCGATATTTGAAGGTGTATATTTTACCTCACGTCCCCGGACACCACGCCTCCCCCTGTCTCGCCCGTTTGAATGGCGACGTTTGATCGCGCATGCGAAATCACGTTGTCATTTTAAACTGAGCAATCAGAAGTCAGGGAATTCGCGCATGCATTCTACACAGACCAATCAGATTCGCGTACGCAGTTCGATAGGGTAACGAAGTTGTCAAATTTTGGTGTCAACTCATGGTAAAGCTACTGAACTATCCCAAATATATATCTTACAGTGTAAACAGCAATCGCGGGATGTAATATATATCTCAAGATGTAATATATATTACATCCCATAGTGAAAAGCCGGCTTTATGGTAAGGCCGCTGACCTCCCGAACTCGAATGAACCTGCATCAAAACCTCGTCTGTTAAACAGCAGATGCACAGGCTTGCATGGTGAGGTTGGTCTTTATAGGGCCCATACACCTTGATTTAACTATTATGTAATTTTTTGACTAGTATTTGACCTAAATATAGTTTCTACACGATACAACGTAAAATAAATATCGCAGTAGCAGGCAGTGGCCAAGTAGCTAAATTATTGGACTTGCGATCAAGAACTCATAGGTCACAGCTCTGGCTATTAAACTATGAATTTGACTCCACCTAGCTATTGAGTTTTAAAAAGAATACTAGTGATATTTAACTTTGCCCAAGTAACTTTTTATGTCACTAACTTACTACACACTAACTTAACTAATAACGTTTTCTTATCTTTGTAGTAATAAAAAAAATCACTGTAGGAAGTTCACTTCAATTTCTAATTTCTAGTTACAACTCTTCTTTTCATCCTAGCGTTAATCCCAGTCGCATCCCGAAGCTTTCACCTCGGAGTCTGGAGTTCACTTTACCAGTCTAACTGCGGATTTGGCCGGACTTCGATATTTTACGTGAAGCGACTGCCATATGACCTCCACAACCCAATAGCTATATTGGGCGATATCGAAGTGTGCAGCTAGACCAGTTGTTGAAGTTTTTAGAGCTCCAACTTCTCGTAACGACTACCATAGATGTTCATATTGCAACCGAGACCGACGGGTTCCCGTGCTCTCTGAGGTACGCCCAGACCAATGCAAATAACCATATTCATGTATACAAATATTTGCCCTGAGCGGGGGTCGAACCCGCGCGTACTGCGTAGCGGAGCGTTCACTACTGCCAGGCAACAGAGGCTGTCGTATTAATTCTAATTACAACTGTGTAATCTATAAACTGTGTTCCATTCCGTAAGTCTGTTACGCCAATTTATATTCAGGCTGTTAGAATTTTGATTTGCTACTGTACCAACAAACTACCCTCGAAGTCTGGAAGTTTTCCCAAACTTAGTTTAGCTTTTATTATTCATAAGCGTCAGCCAGCTTTTGGTCAAGTTCGCGTATCTCAATATACACTTAGAGAGCAACTACTATCCTTGGTATAATATTATAAATATAAAAGTTTGTGAAGATTTCACTGGATTTGGTAGAAAGTAGAGATTTAAGTCTGGAATAAGACAATGCGTACTTTTTATCCCTGGAATAGATTCCATGGGTTGTGGGAACATTGACAGAATTATGATAGATAGGAGATAAGTTCAAGAGGCTTTTAGATTTTTATTCTGGCAATAGCTTCCTGTGGTTTGCGGGGACGACGAAATCACTATTTCACCCGAACGGAGCCTTGGACCACCGCTAGTCAATGTGTATGTGAGTTACATTTACTTGATAAACAACGTCCCATCCATAAAATGATTTTTTATAATAATAGTAAGACTAAAATCAAATCCTTATGATAGTACTACTTAGAACCGTACCTAAGCCACCTTCCTAATGAAGTCACACTTCACTAAACTATTCACACTGTTAGCATGTTGCATTCAGTATAAGGTTAGAATATTTACTTCATAAGGACTTGAGTATGCAGAAGATGACATCGTACCGCATGCAATTCTCTAACAATGTACAGCCATAGCTTATCACGAAACATCTGTGCTTGAATAAAGTAGTAAGTCACATTCTTTGAAATTGAATTAGTTTCAATGACATTTATTTTGAGTTAGTTGCGATTTTGTAATTGAAATGGGACTGTGGAGGAATGAAGTGCAATGTTCCTATGACACAATTGACGATTCTCTACCCAGGCATTTAAGCAAGCCGCGGCAGAAAGGTTGTACTGGACAACTTGTATACACAACATTACGTAACGCAGGAATGGTAAGTCTGTTAGTTCTTCATTACACTAGATGGCATTGGGTACATGTGTTATTTACCTTAGAACTGTAAAGCATACAAACCCTGATTTTGTATTTGTAGACTGATCGGCAGGGCATCCCACTCATGTTACAATAAAATAAATTGTACCTGAGTAGCGATTTCTTTATGATATTTTGTAGGTGGTGTAACGTAAGTGGTCAACTTTGGAGGAAAATCCATGGTCAGCACGGGGTCGAAAAAGTGTCAGAAACGCTGATCAAAAAGAAAATTTGAGGTTGTCCAAAAATTCATAAAATAAACATATACTTTTACATGGAATATTTTTTTTGTACGACCTTAAGTTTTTTAACTAGCACTTTAAAAAAAACTTTTTTCGCGAAACTGTATTGTATATAATAATTTTTTACCATTACATTGTCACTGATTTTGTATGTACATACTTTAGATGAGCAAAAGTTCAAATTATTCAGCAGTACAAGTACCTACGTGAAAATTTAATTGCAAGAGTATGTTACGTATTCAAGTGAAGGTAATACAAAAGCGTAAAAAGTGTTGCCACGAAATATATTTATATACCTGTAAAGTTTAGTAACCGGCAACAAATCAATAACGATATATGAGCAACTGCCGGTATAAACTGCTAGTGCTGGTGACTTGTTGGTGTAATTCAATGTTATGGTTTGGTTCCAATACAGTTTTGGTCTGTTTTGAATCATGATCAATGGATTGCCTCGTCAGTATCTACAGATGAGGATCAATATCCTGCCAATGACAGTTCAGTTGTATCCAAAGCTTGTACTTTGGGACCCGGACTCCACTCTCCTTATTTCCATTATTTAATTTATCTTAGCTTGCATGGGAGCGACTGCTATCTGATCGCCTAAACTCAAAAGGAACTACTAGGACTACTGAGCGGTTTTTTGTTTGAGAAGTCTTGGTCAGCCACAAATCTTACGTTTTTATGGCAATCGTTTCACTAGGATCGGTGATATTCGCAAAAGTCACGTTAAACGATATTCGCGCGGGTGGAGCCACGGGCGAGAAAAGCTATTTTTCTATAAAAGTAAAATATAAAGACTAAATATTGGGCTAAATTAAATAATGGACCACAACTGAACAGTGCATCAATTAGTCTACTTCATTATGATTTATATTTAACGTAACATCGAAATTGTTACACTGTTGCCTAACAAATAAAACACATAGTAAGAAACTACAAACGTGCTGTTAGGTCGTCGCATAACGGTACCGCAGCAAATCACAGTGCCAAGAGATCCGTCAGCAATAAATTTTAAAACAATTCAGTTGCGATTCAATTCTTCTGTTTACTATATAAGACAAAATTCCAAATTTAATGAATTTCTGTACAAGCCGGTTATAACACTGTTATATGCACGAAACATAAATCAACATGCAACGATAAAGAGGGTGATTGAATCTAAAGGGATCCTAGTCGAACAGTAAGCTTAAGAGTATGATCTATGGGTCTATAGTTTATTAAGTTTATGAGATTGATAAGCTGTTTTTGATTTGAAATATCGAATAAGTTACAAACAATAGAAATAAAGAATTTCTATATAGTTTCACGTCCAGAAGTCTGAAAAGGTTCTACATGTTTCTATGGTAATCATAATAACATACTCGTATTTTATCTATGGTTCTTCCCTAGTATTGTTTGATACCCTGATTTGGGATGGTAGTGGAATACCAAGTGCTTTCGATTACCTGGGGAATTGAAATAGAGGATCCTAGTGAAACACCAGATTTTTAATGTACAGTATTTATTTATCCTCATTCAAGAACGTCTTTGCTCTTATTCAATTAGGTACAAGCACAAATAAATTATAACTACTTCGAATCTACACAGATGGCGTTGTGTGAATAGAAAAATAATAATTTTGTATCGCAAAGTCGTTGAATAAAACCCTAAATTTTAATATCTACCTTTATAAATTCAAAATATTTGTACTCCGGTGTGTATTTCTATGTGTACTGAGCCTGAAATTAGCAATCGCTGCAGTAACGCTCGGGTCGCGCGTCGCCGGCTCGCCGCGCGCCCACCCACTCAGTCGTAACTCGCTGGCTTTCACTCACCAAATTACTCCCATCACCGCGTTGACTCGGCAATCCGATAAAAATGCTTTTACAACAATATTTTTTTACATCTAATCCATCAAATTGATGTAGAATTTATTGATATTCTGAAGCAATTACTAAGTATTACCTACTAACTTTTCGGAAATATTTAAATTGCAAAAAATGTTTTTGAGTCACACTAAGATAGCCAAGGTAGGCAAGCCAATCTCATCTGCTAGCGGATATATCTTTCTTTTATCAACAGCAGTAACTTAAAACGTTGTTGTTTAAGCTATGAATAGACGAGATCTGCTTACGCGTCCGCAAGTGTACGGCACTCGTGTGAGCAAAATGGGGATGACGGATAATCGCCTAACATTACACTTCGGAAGCAGAATACCTGTACAATAGCCTCGTGTGAAGATGAACACGCAATTTCGTGAAAGCCCTTAAAATCTCGCTTCCGTAACCATCTTATTTTGAAATATTTTACTAGGTAATCTTTATATGAATGTATTCCAGGAAAATGTCCTTTTTTACGTTGATTTTCAATGTGACTTCCTTCAATATTTATTAACCCCTATTCTGAAGTAGTAGCTTAAAACGTACACGTACGTTACATAAATCGTACTGTACGGGTATAATGTGTGTAGATATTGCAACAAGTTAACAATAAAAAGATAAAGGTAACATGATTCCTCGGTTAATCAGTGATAAATCTCTACGCCGGAACTACGGTTTTGTACGTAGCAGGTCTACGATGTTGTGTTGCTACGAAATATGTAGCCGTTTTTCTAATCTAATGTAGGTAAGGTATGTAGTTGTTTATAAGCTATGTGTGATTAATTTTGTAACTTGTGGGCTGCTAGTTTATGTGCACAGCACATGTTTTTTTTTATTTGTAATTTGTTGTTTGCTTATGTTCGTTTGTGCACTGGTTGTTTTAGCGGCTCCATTCACCAACAGGATAAAAAAGTTTTCTAAACCAGAAACTTTAATTTTGACTTCCAATTGAATTTGATGGACCTGTTCTAGATAAAGGCCAGTAGTTGGCAGCGTGTTTGTGCTTGTAAAGGACCATGTCGAATCGGTCAAGTTCATTGGAAATATTGAAATACTAATTATGCTTCCATTGATTCATTCTTTAGTAGTAATCCAATATGTATTTCTCGTACAGAAATTGTTAACAATTAGATCACAACATATTTATCCAAATTTCAAAGTCTAAATTTCGTTATCAATCATTTTCAAAGGTGTTAATTTTTAATAATTCTGTCAGTATTTTACATTCTTGCTGTTTTTTGGTAATTTATGACAAAAATGAATATATCTCGTGTCACTTTCTCTAATCGTATAGTAATGTAATCAGATGCAACAAATATACACATTAACATTTAGACTAGCACATTATACACGTTAGAAAGACCGCGCCTACAACCTAGTTAGTCACCTCAATCTACGTTGTAATCTAAACAAACTTCGGCGTAGACATTAGCATATCAAAAGGCGACATTTTACGTGTCTGAAGTGTCTCGAGACACAGGTCGCGGTTTTGACGGCAATTCCGCCTCGACATCTCACGTCTACCTCAATCTTAACAACATTTCGAGGCCGAAATTAATCTCCACTCTCTTGAGACGGCTTCAAGATTATTGTGTCTCTCACCCTATCTTGCTGTGTACTATTTTATCAAGCTTTATTTAAGTATAGAAAGTTTCATAGTATTTGAACGTTTAAAAAAAGTACCTAGTTAATAATTCTGATAATAAACAAAACATAATAATTAATAAACTGTAATTAACTGCGGCTCCACCTGCGTGTATATCGGTTGTCTTAAGTATTAGTTCATATCTAAGGTCCTATTCCAACCGATTAACAATAATGATAACCGATTGCGATCGAACATACGTAAGATTTTAAATCGGACCAAACCCTTTCAAGTAAAAAAATGCATCAAAATCTGTTCTATAGTTTTTGCGTCCATCGCGAACAAACACACAAAAAAATATTAAGATATGACTTTTAAGGGAGTGATTGCCGTCTGTTCTCCCAACCCTGAGAGGGTATGCGATGAGCACGTTAAAATCCTTGATATCAAAAACGGTATTACCAGCTGCCATATTTTGCACTTTAAAATATTTGTAGTGTACAAAAATTTAAAATAGTATGGTTCATACGATTATAAGCCAGATATGGCACAGCTGCGAATTTACATCATACATGTATCTACGTATGACTTGCACAGATGTGATGCAAAATTATGGTTACAATTTAAAATGCAAAAGTGAATCAGAGAATAATTCAGAATATTCAGATATGATAATATTTTTGTTTTCTCTCTTTATGCGTTGACGTTTATTTTACTATTTATTTAAACCTGCTATATAAAGATAGGACTTTTGTTAGTGTAAAACAAGAAAAATAATAGGGTTCGACTAAAAATCGTGACTTTATAACTATCAGAGTGCTTGCATTGGTTTCGGTAGTATTTTAATTGTTTCCAATATTCAATGAAGAAAGCAAGAATGACACCTCTAGATTCGATGGACCACCTCCTGTTGTGTCCGATGTGCCCCTATACCAGCACAAGTGTAACGGACGGAAGGTGCTGTCACTGTCGCTGAGTTTCGAGCTAGATGCACCTAGCTATTTTAAATTGTTACTATTGACTCGAGAAGAAGAAAACTGAACATACATACATACATACATACAATCACGCCTTTATCCCGGAGGGTTAGGCAGAGGTGAATTAACACCCACATTTTCACCAATCATTGTATTAGGTCCCACGTAATAGATTACATAGATTTAATGAAAAAATTTAACAAACCAATAAATAATTAAAAGCAGTCTGAGGATGTCGTTCTGTTTCAGTGTAGTCTGAATCACTAAATAGATTTCTATGAGTTAATTCCTTCTAAATTAGGAATGAATCCCACCTAGATTCGAAGTTCTGAAACGTTTTCTTTTAACGGTACTTTCAACTTCCTTGTATTGTTTGCTTTCTAAACTGAAGTCACTGTTGTTCAATATTAACTTCACGATCGTGTTTGTTTTGTGTGCTTATAACTTTTCTAACGAGTTTGTCATTTGAAACGTTTAAAAGTTTTCTTTTAAATATAATTTAATATTTTGCATTGTAATATTTTACATTATGATATTTTGATTCTACGTTAAGGAGCGGTCAATGCCATCGAGTTTTGGGCTGAATAAATCTGCCAGAATGAAGAAGATTAATAATTGAAGATGTTTAATTTTTAAATGCAATTGAACTTTACTGATTGTCTGGACGGTACAGTATCTGTTTGTGCCTACATAGCCTAGATAGCCCGTGTAATGGGGATACAAAAATATACAAAAGTCAAAAACTGCACTTGCACTGCAATGAAAAATTATTAGCTTACGTGCGGCTCGAGTCTCTTGAACTGTGGCCTATTTGAAAGTTTGCTTTTCACAATTCAAGTGTGTGTGCAAGTCAAGGATACATGATAGTACACTTTGTACATAGGTAACCAAATATGTAAATAAAATTTCAGTCTACCACGGTACGGACAGGTACCGAAATCTATAAATCATTAATAGGGAACTAATCTAAAAGAAACACGGGACAACAGTCTGCTAATATTAAATACGTCCTGGCTCTGTTAAGGAAACGAACATCATTAATCATCTCTAAGGAAGGCTTTCAGATATAATGACTTATGATTATGCCTTTAAGCAATTTAAGCCTTCCAAATTTCTCTACTCTCCACATAAATTGAAATGATTTGTTTCCTTTGGTTCCATCTAGCTAGACAAGATTTCAGTTGTGTATCTATTTATTTACACTAACTCTGCTCTGTTTCCCTAATCAATCTCACCTGTAAGCTAGCAAACTTGGCGATTAACGATCGAAAATCTGGTACAGGCTTTTCTTTCGGGGAAGCCAGGCGGATATCACCTCCATAAAATTAAAAATAAAATAAAAGGAGAAGGAGGATATTAGTTTTCGGGCACCAAATTGCGAGCTTTGGATGATATTGCAGTTGACGCTGGGTTGAAAATAAAGAACTTTATTTAATTCTTTAAAATTTTAAAGCAAATAACAATAAATATTAGATTAGTGGATTAATAAATATTAGATTAGTAGACTAATAAATATTAGATTAGTAGATTGGAAGTATTAATATTCTGAATATTCAAATGGTCCCTATAAGGGGCTGGTAGCTGGTTCAAGTCCCATCTGAGCATTTCACTTTTTCCAATCTTAATCATATATACATACTCATGATGCCATAAATATGCACTGTATCTTTGATAAGCTTCAGCCAATTTGCCGTATTCAAAGATTAATTATTGTGTGCGGAGTTTCGGGAGAAGTTTCACAAGTTTAATTGTATGTATGGGCCTTGAGTGTTCCGAATTTACTTAGCAAATTTGTATTCATATGTACATACCTATATAATCTGTAAATACATTTCAATAAATATGTTAAGTACTATTGTTCAACACATCATACTTTTTTGACTTATGAGATCGAGAGACTTTGATTTTCTCTTTTCTTTTGGCAATTATATTTTTTTCAGCCCTTTAACTTCTGACGACATACGGCCCGTTACCACAGAACAAATAATTCGTTACTATGACTACAATACAAGATGATTATAACTCTGGATTGAAAATAGAAAGTGTTATTAGTATTTATATGCATGTTTTTTTATACCACTTAGGTGGCAGACAAGCACATGGCTCACCTGATGGAAAATGATCACCATGGCCTACGGATGTATGCAATGCCAGGAGCGTTACACTCGTGCTGCGGATTATTTTGAAAGCAATAAACTTCATCTTATATTAGGTACCTATACTAACTTACATACTTCACACGCACAACTTACTACACAGTCGTGTAGACTAGTTTATTTCATGAATTTTGTTATTTTCTAGTAAATATACCTATCTCTCATTTCTTAGTGTACTAATATTGTCTTTATGAAGAGATAATCTTTATTTCTGTCAAAGATTTAATATTTGAGCTCGCTCTTATGATTACTCAAAGTAAGTAAACATCAATTCTATAGCTTATATTCTTGTAAATATAAATACATGTTTAATAAAATCCGGGATTTACAGCTTAAGCCTATACCAACGAGTAGGCTATGAACAATATTTCTTTCTCTCATTTTCCTTTATTCACTTTCCTGCTATATGTACCTACATATAAATTCAAGCAGGTACATTCACGAGGCAATAAGTAGAGGCCTATTAACACACATAATTCAGTAGAATTGTGAGTGTTATATTTTGAAAAATAGTACTCTAACAAAATTTAGAATAGTGATCGAAGGAAATCCAAAGGTCCAATATAAAACGTGCTTAACCGAACGTTGCCGAATAAAACCGAACGCTTATACAGGACAGCGCAAATACTGGGCAGTAATGTGCGGTTGAAATTGACCTTCTAGTTTTATTATTCGAATATTCATAGTAGGTACATAGCCACCTAGGCTATAAAAATGAATTGGCAGTCTAATATTAAGCGCAAATTATTTTACGCTTGAAGTAACTTGATTTAGCTGAACCCTGTTTTAGCTAAAATAATACCGGAAAATATTTTAAAGATGTGGATGATACTCCCTACGTTTCAGCGAGTGGAATATGCCATTTGTTATTTATGCCTATAAATAGACGGATCCTAAATTGATTAATTGAAGTTGAGTCGCTTCACGATCTATTTATGCACAGTTTCACGTAAATAGGCGTTGACGAGCCTTGACAGAAACTAGCCAAAAATGGCACTTCTCTACTTATATTCTCTGGCATTTTTTAATAAATCCCACCTGCAAATGTAATTTTAATAAGTTAATCTTCAACAGTAACTGTACTACAGTCAATCAGCTAATAGTTAAATAAAAAAAATACAAAATGTAATGAAGTGCTTGGTTTTTATTGTTCTCCGTCTCGGTAGTGCGGCGGCGTGCGGAAACAGTCATCATTAAATTCATGAGAAAACGGCAGTTTTCTAGAACGCTGATCAAATCGCCATCGAGAAAATCGAATTTTGTCAAGCTTTTCAATCAGTTCAACGATTTATTTATTCTGGAATGCTCTTTAAAAAAATTCTGAACTCTCATAATTTAACATTTATGAAAATACTCGTATCACTGTTTGATTTGTCAGGTATTATATTTAAAATAAATTAATACAATGCAATATCACACACACACACCCACACACATCATGTCTTTATCCCTGAAGGGGTAGACAGAGAAGCTTATTACGCCCACGTTTCGCCAGTCACTTTGTTAACCCCACGTAAAAACCAAATAGGTGGCGAGCCTATTGCTGTTTCCAGGAAATGGGACATGAGGCATGAGAATATAACATAATTATAAATAGCAAACAAACTTTAGTTTTCTAACAGTTCGCTACGCTCTCGTACCTAATTGATATCGTTATACCTAGGTACCGTTGAATTTTTGAAGTTAAATTTGTATAAATTAATAAAATTTATTTTGAACCAAAATATTCAAAATATGCGATGGGTTTCCAAGGCTAATGCAATTTAAAAGTCATTACTCATAAAGATCAAAGCTGTACTAAACGGACTAAGCGTAAACGAAAACAAAGTTGTTGAGTAAGCCATAAATAAGTAAATCGAACGGGCGGGGCTAATGGGGCATTGCTGTCGAACTCGCCTGTTTACGGGCAGTAACACCGGGGCTACTTCGTTGGAGGTACAAGGCCAAAGAACATCTGGCCGTCTGGTTACGATACCTTGTTAGTGACGGTAATGTAATATGTTGCTGAGACTGATTAGATAATAAACATAAAATAATGATACATAATCACTATGATCTTTTTATATCTTATATAAGATACTAGCTTTTGCCCGCGGCTCCGCCCGCGTGGATGTCGGTTATCGCGATCAAACATATTATATTATGAGATATGTCCTTTGAATAAAGCCTATGTCCTTTCTCAAGATATAATCTACCTCTATACCTATTTCATCAAAATCGGTTCAGTGGTTTAGGCATGAAAGCGTAACAGACAGACAGACAGACAGACAGACAGAGTTACTTTCGCATTTATAATATTAGTATGGATATGGATGAAAGAAGAAGAAAGAAGAAAGAAAATACATTTATTTTTGGTCACTGCAGCACACACGTAAACAGTAGTAGCAATAGATTTTGAGTATTATGTCTCTTACTTCAGACGAGACGAACCAAGATAATTATCATGAAAAATTTCTTTCGACATTAAATTCTACCCTAACGGCTAGAATTGACGAACCGAAACAAAAATTTCCATACAAATTCTGAAAGGCAGTTTTTGTGTGGCCCTTAAAAAATCTGTAGATTTATTTTTGCTACCAGGCATTGCAATGCATTCGATATTTTTCACTTATTTGGTTAAGAATCTTTACGGGTATTAGTTATCACAGTTTAAAACAAGTGAATAGATGTAATAAACACGCATGACTTAGACAGCAATACAATCAGGTTCATAACTTTACCATTTAAGTAATTTTCTATTAAGATACTACATAGAGCATACATATTACGCTGAGACATTTTCAGCGAAAAATTATCAAACGGTACAAATGTTTACCACATAAACATGGGTTATTAGACGGAAGTCATGTTCGGCTTTAGTCATGTTCTACCCTTGGTCATATTCTGATCTAGTCATGTTCTGGTTTAGTCATGTTCTTGTATAGCCATAACTACATTCTGCTTAAGTCATATTATGTTTTAGTCATGTTTCCATTTGGTCATGTTATTCTTTAGTCATGTTCATGTTTAGTCATGTCATTCATGTTTAGTCAATCATTGCTATATTTTTTTTTACTATAGGACACTTTGACTTCGCCTCGCCTGATGGTAAGCTGAAGGCAAAGTCTCTGAAAAGAGGATTACCATTACAGAAAAGAGTTCGAGTCTATGTTCGGGTAGTACAGTGTACAGTCTGTTTTTGGTACCTTAAAGGTACACTTTACATAGAACTAGCTGCATTATATCATACATTCGAAATACAACATTCATCAACAGAATAAATAAAAATATCATAAATAAACAAATGCCATGTGTATTATATTCCCTTATTACATATTCTTCAAATGAAAAAAATTACATATCAAAACTCATCCTGTATTTGGCATGTTTTTTAACGACCACAGAGCTGCGAAACAACCCTAGTTAATTTTAGCCCTTACTTTGTTATCACGGCACTGCATCGTCCAATTTCCTTACAAGATTAATGCTTAACCCGCTAAAATAAAGAGGCAATCAAAATTCTAATATCCGCGGATTTCTCTCTCGTGTCATCCGCATCGCAGTGAATAAAAACCGTTCGACTGCGGTTGAGATTGAAATAACCCAACCCAGCCCAAGTGAAATGGGTCAACGAGTTCTTAAGTAATTGTTCGATGGAGACTATTGGTTCCAAGCTTGCACTCCTAAATTCCTTCTCAATTTTTGGATTTGTAGTGCATGAGTTTATGACTTTGGAACTCCGCATATAAGCAAATATCTTTATTCTACTAATCCCACCTACCTAGCATTGACGAAATAGGCTCGATTAATAACCGTTACTCTTGCAATAACGATATTTGATGATTATTTAAGCTCATAAAATATTATTCTAATACCAATATTCATAATGGTTAGATACATTAAATCGCTATTAAAATCAAAGTTAGGCTGTTCAAATTCAATAGTTATTAGAATGCGTGTAATTTAGAAGAGTATGTAATCATACTAAGAACCATGTAATCATCATCCGAAATATTGGCCTTAAGAAGTACGCTCTACAATTCCAGAAAAAAAAACTTTGCATGTAAGTTATACACGACGTGACGAAGAAGAAGAAGAAGAAGTGACGTATGCAAGACATTTTTGGTAAAATTTTCTAGTTCTTTAAAAAATAAGTTAAAGATGGAGTTGGTCACATTTTAGTATTGGAGACAACACATTTCAAATATATGGAGGGTTTAAAGGAGTATGAGCTATATCAACATATAAGTCGTCCAAATTGGCTCCATTTTAAATTTCAGACTTGTAAAGACCTGATCTATGGTTATGTCCACTTTCAGAGTGCGCTGTAAGACAATGGGCGAAGATTGGAACACTTCCAGCCGATAACTCAAATGAGGTCGAATTCGTCTGTACCTACTTGATCGTTTAAATTCTTTTTTCAGATAAGTTTTAAAAATAAAGATGTTTCAAGTCGTGAAATCTTGCATAGAGTAATATGCCATACTACATAATATTCGCTGCGATGAGTCCGTTGTTTCTTAACAAATATGTCCACTCCCTGATATTCTCACCTCAACTCTCTCACTTTACTCGAGTGGCAAAATAGCATTGTGTAACCTTACGTAACTCGGGAAATACAGTGACAATGTAACACATAACCTAACTTTAATTCAATCTTATCTCATATACTTATACCATTTACCACAGAGATAATCTGCAAAGTTATAAAACCAGCTGTCCCTTAAGTAGTTTAAAAACCCTACAGTGATGCAAAACCCCATAGTTTCATTTATAAAACCAAATCTAAAGGATAAAGTTTTGATGATGAAAAATAATAACATCGAAATAGAAACACATAACACATATCTTCATTACATTTAAAGTCAGATCATATCACATTAGATGACAACGATGTGTGTACAGCAGTTTAATGGACAGCTGTCACGCACGCCATATATTGGACTTACCAAGACACCACATTAATTTGCAGTACAAATGACATACCTTTGTCATTCCGAGCTCCCGGCGTAACCTGTGATAAAGGTACGAAAAAATCTCTCCCAAAATGTTGCGATATACCTAAAGGTCGAATTTCCCAGGCCTTAATAGAATAATGTGCACGAAATTGCCTGTTTTATTCAGGTTCTGTTCTGAATTATATCACGGAGACCCGAGTTGGGACGCTTAAAAATTCAAGCTTAGTTATGGTTACATCAATTTTCAGGCTTTGATTAGAATACTGTCAAATGTAGGCTTTAGGAGTATATTAATAAAGATCAGAATAATGTAACATGTCCTAGTTATGTAAAATTATTTTTATAATGTAACTAGCTGTAACCGGCAACTCCACCCGTGTAAAATTCGGATCCTATTCCTGCAACGCATGGGAACCTATTTCAGCGATCAAAAGTAAGCTATAGGAATGTTATTCCACACAGTACTCATACAAGTGAAGCATTTGACTTATGTAGTAACTACTTATTATCTAATCTATAGTTTAGTATGTATGTATATTTAGTTGTTCATGGTTTAATAGAGCGTTTTGGCTATCGTAAACTACATAAAAATATATTTTGCATTTTTTAGTACCTTTAACTTCTTCTTCAATGTATTTTCAACACATTATAAAGTTAGATTCTAAGTTTAACTTAAAACCGTTTAAAAAACTGAGTACCTAAGTAACTATTTGGCAAAAACCAACTTTCTTCGCGAGGTAAATACCAACTCCAGCCGCACAAACCAGCCAATATTTTTCTGCGTACTTACACAACAGGGGTGTGTTTATAAGAAAAGTTTTCACCGTTGAATATTGTATAGGAGGCCGCATTATAAATACAAAACACAATTTAACTTGGAGCACGGAGGCGACCGCTCGATGAGAATAATTGTACGTAATTAGAAGCGCGAGCTCATTTGTGACACTAATTAATGTATTTAACTATCTACCTCGCGTTATTTCCACTGGATCGATTATAGCCACCGGTAGCAAGAAACTGCGGACTCATTTCTCTAGAGTCTCCTCGACCAATGAAAACGTGTGGCTCTCTTTTTATATAGACCACTACCATGGTGACAGTAGAGAGAACTCGGCGCAATATACGCTCGAAGCCAACACAACTTAAGTAACAGCTATGTTAGCCGTCTCCTGCAGCAAAGCCATACTAAAATCTAGTTGCTGAAGACGGATTTAGCTATCGCTGCTGACCATATTACATTGTATAGACATCGCTAGGATAGTATACCTCTACCTCCTGTACAGTGGTATGTGTTCAGAAGAATTGGTTGACATGACGCTCACTGATATATTCTATCATAGCACCACTTGCCTCAAAGTTAGTGTAGGTTAGGTTATGTTGAAATCATTGTCTAAACCATACAAGGTTGACACTGGCATCTTATTGTAAGAAGAAGTGATATCCTAGGTATAACATGTGTTCAGACTATTACGGCAATTATTTATCTATCGGTATTTCCCATCCTCATGTTGTTAAGAAAAAGCAAAAGTCCTACCCACTTTTAGATATTAACATAAAAACATGATGGTAATAACATAAAAATTAGTTACGATCAAACGAATATCAATACAGAAATGATAACGATTTGCTATCCATAAAGACAAGCAATAAACAGACAAGACAAAGAAAATGTGTAACGTTACACCAAATACAAAAGTATTTTCAATAAAGTTGATATAAAAAACATAACATTTGTTAACGGAAAGAAAAGCGGATCAGGAAACAATGTCGGAATTCGACTGTATTATCATTTATCGATGTAGGGCAGAATGTAAGAAAGCCGTAGTTTCTCACTTTCTTTATATGCAAATACATAGGTACAATATTTGAAGTGTTTGTATATTTTTGCGGAAAATAAATCAACATCCTCATAGCGAATTCTGAGATGTGCTCAAAGTTAATACTTATTTAGTAACACTAAACCTAATTACTAAGCATATAACTAAAAGGTTTTTGCTTTAGTAAAGTTATGGTCTATTTTCAAGCTAAGCACTTATCCAGATCTATTTATATATCAAACCAATTTCACTTAGCACATATACTTGAAATATCTGTGACACTCGAAGCCAGACAGAATTGGAGCGCTTTGTTCTATTTTTGCAGACAGATAGAACACAGGAGATCTATAGTCTGGTTCAGACATTAAAATTCAGAAGTGCGACGATAGTGCTTCTCTGTAATTGAATGCTGAACAGGTAAACACGATAAATTATCCTCAAGAGCTTCAAACTGATGGAAATTTATCGGAAGCTCAACGAAACCTTCCCTTATCACTTATAATTTTATTGAGCAATTTTTTACTGAAATATGTTTCATTAATCCTGGCACCGAAACGCTTTCTTGGATGAGCATAATTAATTTTCGGTCATAAATATTTATAAGGTACTTAAGAAGTTTTTTATTAATTGGAGCATCCTACTGCCTACTAATATTAAATGTGAAAGTTAGTGAAGATGGTTGAAAATCTAGCTTAAAGCTACAGATATAGATTTTAGTCTGGAATGAACCTTCCGATGGTAGACGTCCGATGGTTGATAGAGTTCATGAAGACTAAAGCTTTATTTTTCTTTGATTATTATTTCTGTTTGAAGAGATTATTGCATAAGTCGCCTAAAAAGTGACATGTTGTACAGTAACTCATCGTGCTAATGTTATTTCACAAAAAGTCTGCGTTACAGTGTACGCAGTCTCAAAATAAACTTTCAATTTGTGGAAAAACCTGGCTGCATTTACATTTATCAGTCTGTAGGTACCTATATTTGTGACTGTTTATGGTTTTACACACTATTACCAAGTGAAACTAGAGTACAATACAGCACGCTCATTACATAGTACTCTGAAAAGTACTTCAGTAAAGGTACCAACAAGTCCCAAATGTTTCATTCAAAACACAATTTCGCTCTTGTAGTTGTATTACAAGCAGCTTTATAAAACTTGGACCTTGTTTCTCAGACCTGAAAATGAGCGTCTTGAACGTTAAGAAAACTCATGTGACTTAAATTATTAATTTAACCAAACAAAGTGGCAAAAGTTCAAACAATCAAGGCGCAAACAGAAGATAGAGTAGCGCTATCAGTTTTACGGACTAACTTCGCCAACTTGCCTTTACGACTCGCCAGCTAACATTTCCTCTTCTTAATGAATTTAAGAAACTGCTTGTGGAACACAACGTAGTCTTGTTTATTTCTCTTAAAATTATAAGTTGAATTCCACCTCTGTAAACGTGTTCCTTTGAGTTTGAAATAAAACCTTGACTCTGATAAAAGATTCCGGATTTAACGCCTAAACAGGAAGACAATGAAGCTTGCTATAGCCTTGAAGTTAAAGGAAATAAAAAAAAGACATAATGGAAAATTTATTTGGTTCAATTTGGTTTTATTGGCTAATTCATTGGCGGTGGATAGCTGTCCGGGCTCTCGGGGGCTCTGGTAAAAATATTTGCCAAATCCCTGATGTACGACGTTACGGAAACCGTTGTAAGTCTTACTTTGCTGTTCAAACGACATTTTATTACGCCGCGTTTTACATATAAATAGACTCCTGTGAGAAATTACTGTTTTATTAGCCATAAAGATTTCCGTGGTGTTTGATAAAGGAACTAACTTATCACCTGTATGCCTTCAAGTGCGTAGGCATTAAATATTATTTTCTACACCAACCTGTAAGAATATAGGAAGGTAAAAGAAACTAAGCGCAGTAAACTCGAGGTAGTTTATGTTGTATACCTTTTCTAACTAAAAGGAAAAGGAATTCTATTAAAAGAGTTTTTACTTTATTGTAGGTTTCATAGCTAAATTCAGAGGTGTTAGAGTTATAAACGTCTTGTTTTGACATAAACTCAACATAAATGTGTAAAAATAAAGTACGAAAATAAAACTTTGCTACTTTAGTTTTATCCGTGGAGTAGATTCCCTTGGGATGTGCAAGCGGGATTAGACAGACACGGGTGGAGCCGCGGGCACTATTAACTTGACCTCAACGCTAACCTTATTCAACTACTACCTTGATACAATTGTTAAAGATAATCCAAAAAATAAACTATCGGTAGAAGCGCAAGAACATAATCCCGAAAGGTACCTTAAATTGAAAATTGGTCGGTACCTACTAAGGTTCCTAGTAATATATATTCACTTTACCTTTACTCCATACGAAGTTTGAATAAACACAACCCTAGCCATAAAGGATAACCGTAATTCATACTGATGTAGGTGGCCGACCATCAACATATTGTTTATAACACCAAACTAATTAGTCTGCCTCCCCATTGTGATCTTGAAATAACAGGCAGATTCGAATGGCGAATTTAATGGCTCGTTAGTTGATGCATGATACTCGATCTCTTTCACACGCAACGAGAGTGAACGAGATGAACAATTTAGGTAGGAGCAAAGTGCGGTAATAAAAGGGAAAATCTCTTTTATAGCTGCTACTAGTGAATGTTATCTACATATTGTGATCTTGTTTATTAGGCAGGAGTAAGGTTTTATTTCGTAATGCTTAATACAGGTGAAGTATAAAACCGAATGGACATTAAGGTGGGATAACATAAAACGCGTTTATGAGAAGGTTACAGTGTAACTAAATATGTACCTGTTTTATTTGTGATCGATATAGTCTCTTCGGTCTATTAGTTAAATAGGATTGATTATAATCTCTAGTCTTATATTCGGATAAGAATTTATAGTCTTCTTCTTCTTCCTCTTAGCGTTAATTCCCAGTCGCATCCGAAGCTTTCAGCTCGGAGTCTGGGGTCCGCTTTTACCAGTCTTAACCACGGATTTGGCTAGACCTCGATATTTTCCGTGAAGCGATTGTCATCTGACCTCCACAACCCAATGTTAACATTAGGCGATATCGAAGTTTTGCAGTTAGACCGTTGTTTTTTTTTTTTTGGATTTTTGAGGGCTCCAACTACCCGTAACGACTGCCATAGATGTTCTCATGGCAACCGGGACCGACGGCTTAACGTGCTCTCCGAGGCACGACCAGACCAATGCAAATACTCATATTTCATTCACACAAATATTTGCACTGAGCGGGGATCGAACCCGCGCCTCCTGCGTAGCGGCCGCGTTCACTACCGCTACGCCACGGAGGCTGTCTATTTAATTTATAGTCTTCTTCATCTTAACGTTAATCCCAGTCGCATCTGAAGCTATCACCAGTCTAAAAATATAACGAGGCTGCGCAAGAGTTGGAGCTTACTGAACAATTACACTCCTGTCTAGTTGATTGGTTACACTAGTAGGTTAACTGAGAATGAGTTACGATAACAATTCCTTCAACATTCTTATAATATAATCATTGACATGGGTCAACTACAGAATGTGGGTCAACTTTACCAAATAGAACTTCAACTTTTGATCGTAGCTCACGTAACCTGATTGAAAGTTGCGCTTTGTTTTGTAAATACATTACATGTTGTTGCCGTAGCTCAGAAATCAATAAATTTTAAAATTCGGTCAGGTGCAAGTCGGACTCGCGCACCGAGGGTTCCGTTACTTAAGCTACACAAATCGCAATATATTTTGATTGCATTGACTCATCAGTTTTTCAGGCAGACTTGATGAAGATGGCACAGAGTTATCGCTGCACGTGGCTGCAACATTTTCCTCATTTGCCATATTTAACCTGGAAACGCGTGAAAGAAGCCATTATGTACTAATAACAAATGAAGTTGTTAATTAATGGTTAATAGCATACAGAATAAAGTCGCCCGCTCATTTGCTTCGGGAATACATAGCACGTGTATCTGCTACGTAGATACGTAGCACGAGAATGTCTTCCGTAGCACCATTTCACGGATAGGTCCTTAGAAGTTTGGTTTTTACACAGTTTTAGGAAGTTATAGACCTGAGTATGTGGTATAAATTTGAGCTTGATACCCCCACGCATTCCTGAGAAAAAGGTATTGACAGATAGACAGAACAACGAAGTGATCCGTTTTTTCCTTTTAAGGTCCGAACCCTAAAAAAGACAGTGGCACTTCGGGAGCGCCGACAGAAGTAAAAACTTGACCAATATAATTAATTAAGTACAGAGGTGTTACTTGTGAATAGTCAAAATGGGTGAATTGTCATCACGGAGGACATAATATGTTTCCTTCTCCATGATTGTATCTATCAAAAGAGGTGCCGATAACGGTGTCGCGAGTTCAAAAAATGTTCATTTTCACATTAGTAACTTTTAAACAATTGATATAAGTATTATGTAGCTCATATTAAATTCCTATTGCGCCTTCATTCAGAAATATATGTGATTGAAATAACTAAAACAAGGATAAAACGTTTAAGTCGAAGGACTGTAATTTTCCGGGTGAGTTAACCCAACACGTACTAAACCATAGTGACCTTTTCGTTTCGTTTCTTGTTAGATACGATTCTGACGGATCCGTCGGTTTACTGTTTATATTTTGGGGATTCAGAAGATACAAGAAAAGGGTGCACCAAAGTAAGCACATTTTCTAAAGCGTTTAATGTTTTTATTTACTTATAAATCCGACCACATTATAAATATAATATAATATACTATTTGGTTAATAATGTGATGCATAATTATGAATGACATTTTGCTCACTTATTTTTTTTTTTGAAAAAATTGTAAACTTTAAACCTAAGGGAATTCTGAAGGCGACCTTTATTCCATTAGATCCCTAAGCTCAGTAACCGCTTTTCTTAAAATGTGTCGTTATTTCATATAAAAAAAGATACTTGGTCCTTTACATGATTGCCTAGGTTTGATTCTCGTATCGGTTAAGTATCATTGGATTTTTCTCTTACTGATTTTTAAAAGCAATACGGAAACCTAACTTTTAAAAAATGTGTCGGTAACAAAATATATTTATATGTATAAACACGAAACTGCAGAGTGGTCTCAAGACTAACCCTTACTTGAAGGGTCAGATTCGATTATTTCTGTAGTTCGATCGAAACGTAAAACTCCGGAAACTTTACATAATATAATTTATTTTCACACACGAATGCGTACTTTTTTAATAAATGTGAGCTCGACCTACACGTATCTAATTTGGGGGGCGAATAATGGAGTTCTTTTTACGTGCAAATGCTTTTTATGTACACATGTACGTGTTACTGGCGATTACCTTCGGCACGTACACCCGCTCATCACTTGTTTAAATTTAGAACTGTACATTTTTATTTATGCATTTTGTTATTATATGGCTAGACTTTGATTTACTTCTTCGATTATTAATTGAGTTTACAGATGTATATTCAGATAATTAATATATTTTCTGTGTTTTCGAAAATGGGTAGGTATGTGGGAGATTAAACCGTCGACGTAAATCCCCGAAGGGGTAGGCAGAGGTGTATTAACACCCACATTTTGCCAACTATGATTTTCGCTCCCACGCAATAGGGGACGAGCCTATTACCGTCTAGAGGGTACTTTGTCATGGGCTATATGTTTACTTTCCAAAGATTGGGTGCTTGTTTCAATTTTAATTAAGGACAATCTTTGTTTCAATAAAACCGAGCCAATTGCTTAATCTCCTAAAATAGTTCGATTTTTTTGTTATCATTAAGACAGATAAAGTTTTAACGACCTACCAGAGCCTTGAGGTTGGCTTTAATAAAAATGTTCCGCCATTTTTAATTACGGATCGGCGTCATTGTCAGGCTCTCGACGTATTCTCGATGGAGCTTGATCGACAGCCATACAACAAAACATTGCTTTGTATAGAACCACTGACTGATTGATTGCACTGTCTTTTAATGTAGACTTTCCTCTTTATGAAAGTTTTTAAAAGGTTTGGTTGAAAGAGTCTACCTGAGTGACAAAGTAACTAACTGAATCATATACCTAATACTCGCACGAGGGTGGATTGAAAAGTTCTCGGCCTGATCATGAAAACAAAATATTTTTCATGGTAAATTATTTTTATTCTTCGAAGTATTCTCCATCTAATTAAATGCATTTCTTCCATTTCTTTTCTAAAGCTTCTATTACTGTTAAAAAAAAAAGATTCCTCAAGCTCCTCAAAATATAGAGTTACTGCTGCTTCGACCTCTTCATTTGATGAAAATTTCAGGCCACCGAAGTGTTTTTTTAGGTTTGGAAACAGGTGAAAGTCCGAGGGGGGCAAATCAGGCGAATAAGTCGGGTGGGGCAGCAATTCAAAACCACAATCGCGAATTTGAGCCATGATTTCAACAGACGTGTGAACGCGAGCATTATCCTGATGAAACACCATTTTTTTTCTGAGTTATCCGGGGCGTTTTCTTTAATTTCTTCACGTAAACGCCGCAAAAGGGTGCAATGATACGCGATATTAATGGTTTTGCCTTTTGGGAGGTAGTCGACCATGATGACGAATTTCGCATCCCAAAAAACTGACACCATCACTTTTCCAGCCGACAAAATTGCTTTTGCTTTATTGGGGGCAGGTTCATCAGTTTTTTCCATTGTTTGGATTGTTGTTTTGAATCTGGAGTATAGTGGTGGACTCAGGTTTCATCCATAGTCACAAACCTATTCACAAAACCTTACGGGTCAGCCTCGAACATCTCCAAACAGTCACGAGAGAACGTCAATCGAATTCGCTTTTGCTCGACTGAAAACAACCTCGGGACCCTCCTAGCATAAACCTTAGAAAATCTAAGTTCGTGGACAATGATGTTTTGTGTTTGTTTCTATGAGATCTCCATAGTGTCAGCAATATTCCTGATAGTCAATCTGGGGTTTTCCATTACGAGATCACACACTTTGCCGATGTTTTCTCCAGTCGTAGACGTCGTCGGCCGGCCGGAGCGAGGGTCATCTTCAATGCTCTCTTGATCGCGTTTAAATTCAGCAACCCATAATTTTACAGTATTATACGATGTGGCAGATTCCTCTAATGTCGTTTTCATATCAATATGAATCTCTTGTGGCGTCATTTTCTTTTTAACAAATATTTCATTACCGCGTGATGTTCAATTTTATCCATTTTCCAAAAACGTTGCGTTTTGACTCACTTTTACTGCCTCCCACATAAAAACTACGAAATCTACAGATAAGAAATTCAACACCATGACAGCTAAAGAACCAAGGAATTCAACGAGGTTAGTATCATATGTGTACCATCAACATTTATATGTCAGGCCGAGAACTTTTCAATCCACCCTCTATATGTACATACCAAAATGAATATCTGTTTCCCTGTTCACTCTATAACTTCAGAATGACGCTACCAATTTGATTCATCCAAAGAAAACTTCATACTTCGCAAGTAAAAAGTTCTTACGAAAAGAAAGAAAAAAATATTTAACAAAATTAGGTATGGCAGCTAATAATTTTAAACAAAACAAATTACAATTCTAGAACAACTTAGACGAAAATAATATCGCACCCAGAAAAACTTCAACTGTATTTAGATAATTATTGTCATTGTGAAATCAGTTATTAATAAGCATTTTATCTGTTTACAAGTCATTAAACATATAAATTAACTAAACGAGAACAGAATAATAATGCCTATTGAAATAGGTAAGTGATTTTGATAAGTCATGTGATTTCAATATTATTTTCGAAACAAAACTGCCTATGAAAGAAATAAAAGATAAATTTATTTCAATTACGAGTATTATATTACCAGTCGCTATTTTATTTCTAAAACTACGTGTACCTATATAGAGTTTATAATATGTACGTACAGTACCCAAAGTTTGGATTGGCGCCCCGAAAATGGGGATGAGAATGTCTTTATCGCACATGGTGATCGGACCTCTATATAATTTGAGTGTAAAATTGTTAACGTGTCATAAGACATTTTTAAGCACCACATCGCAGTGCTACTGAAATATGGATAGATACGAGTAGGTATAAGATGTCCTTTCCTTATTACACTTCAAACAAATTGCTTTTTTTTTCTTCAAATTTAGGATATATTTTTACAGGATTTTCTTCTCCACTTAATCTAGTTAGATGAAAACAGTCTAATTTTCTGCGTAATCCGGATTTGACGCCACCCGCCTTAAAAAGGTTTTGCTAAATCCGTAACGCGTGTCTGCTATAATGCTGGTTTAAAAACTAAAAAAGCAAGAAGAAGTGTAGCGGTCATAATTTGTATAAGCTACTGTATATAATAAACACTGTGTGTTTTCTTTTCTTATTTTTTTTTTTAAATTAACGAGGAGCGAAAATTATTTTTTAATGAATTTACGTGCGATCATAATCATTGTTGACGATAGAGCCAGAATAATATGTATTCACACCTCTGGCTCTATCTGTAAGGGGATGTGAATATCCTGCCTATGTTTTTATCAACCATACAATTTACATTATATACATTACCGATGCTTAAAATCTATATGTGTTCCTAAAAGTTTCACTTATGGTCTCAGTACCGGTGGCACTAGGACTAGCAGGCACCTACGACTGGAGATAGAAGCTTAACTAACAACAGCTACAACGATGTTCTAAAAACATTTCGATTATCTCTTTAAAAAGTGTGTGTCACTTTATGAAAAAACTTTAACACAATACAAAATCAAAAACATAAATAAAATGAAAAAGATAATAACCAATTTTAAGAAATTAGTTAATAATATTAATAAACGATCGATGGTTATTGTATTCGTAGTTATACTGGTAAAGCGGACCGCAAACTCTGAGGTGAAAGCTTTTGTTGGAATTAACGCTAGGATGATGAAGAAGAAGTTTATTTTAAAATTCCTAAGAAATCCAGTGGATGAATCCTAATAACTCAGCCAGTTCAATTAGTAGCGCATCCTGTCTTACGTGGGCTTCAACGGATGTTATTTTCCGACCCAAGCGTTAAGTTGACTTTATCTTATCATTGTGTTATTTTTCATATTCTGTAAGAAAAAAAAAGAAATACCTACATAGAAACAAAAAGAACACAAAATCTAATACTCTGCAGAAAAGATAAAACAGGTACGAATTGAAAGAAATAATATTCTAGTAACATCCCGCGTTATAAAACATGATTAATCAACATTGAAATATATACTCATTACTTACTGTAAAAGGAAAAACCACAATATGCAATTAATAATAGGATATAAAGGGAATACAAATGATCCTTAAAACAGATCGGGCGATAGGGCGGACGGCCGTAAGGACCCGCGATGGTGGTAGATAGCGCACGGTGGCCCACTTCTGTCACATCCACTCCACATGAAAACTCGCTGTAATAAACTTTGGGATCACTCTTGGAAAAGATGAGGAGACTGGCTAAGTGGGTGTCGAGTGACGACAGTGTGAGGTCTGTGACGGATCACGGATGGCTACTGTGTAGAATTGTAGCCATAAATTATGGCTTGTATTTTTGGCTACATATTTTCTTAGGTATATAAATAAATAAATAAATATTCCACAACATTCTAGACAACGCTTTCTAGACCCATGGTAAGCTTAATTAGCTTGTGTTATGGAATCTAGAATGCGGATATACATACTTAGATACTTTTTTTTTTTTGTAAATACATACATATTATACATAGAAACACCCAGACCAATGCAAATATTTATATTCATGCATACAAATATTGGCACTGAGCGGGGATCGAACCCGCGCCTCCTGCGTAGCAGCCGCGTTCACTACCGCTACGCCACAGAGGCAAAAAATTAATCATATTATTATGTTTACAATTAATATTTTTGGTCTTGGTGTTTTATTGAATTATGTAGGTATGTGATACTAATGAATCAATTAATCTTGATGACGCATGACATGGCTACGAACTATTTAACTCTGTGGCGTTGCGGTAGAGCGTTCGACTGCTAAGTCTGAGACCGCGGGTTCGATTCCCGCTATTTACAATTTTTTCACAAATAATGTTGCATTAGTCTGGATATTTCTATGCATAATATTCATGGATTTGCAAAGCTTTGTGGCTTGCGCCCTGCTTATTGGAGATCTATAGGGGAGGCCTATGTCCAGCAGTGGACTTCCTATGGCTGAAATGATGATGATGATGATGTGGCTAGCGCCTCAAAGATCTTTATTGAAAACTCAGACACCCACTCAAACCCTAATAATATCCCAAATCTTAACAAAAAATGTATTCTGTCCAAACACAACTGCTTATTAGTGACCTCTCTAGCACTCTGGGCTAATAAAGGCAGCGTTTTCTTTTTTAAAAATGAACCCGCGAATATATTTAGAATACGAATTTGGGTGAGGACCTCAAGTGCGTACTCCATGCGTACTCGTACCCCAGTTGATAACAAAGAAAACTCGATGCTTCAACAATGTATTGGATAATACGGTTCGAAGAACTGCTGAGAATATCAGAGTTTATTCGTAAATAAATTATGTTGTCAGAAAAATTGCCGTGATGGCAACTGCACTCACTTTTACGCCGTAATCACCATTTATTATGTGATATGTTAGCATAATAATACAGTAGGATACTAAATGGTGGTTAAAAAAAAACAATTTTTATAACGAAAGTGCAAGGAGTAGGTATAGTACCCACACCCACATTTCATCAACTTGATTTTTAGCTCCAAATAAAGAGAGTACCTAAGCCTATCGCTGTAAACCGAGCACATTGAGATTAAAACGAAGATACTGAAATACTGCTGCGTGGTTTCAAGTTTTATGATCGCAACGCATCAAGATTTAATTTTCATCTGCTTAAATGCGGTAGTAAAGCTTAAAGTTTACTAAAATAACTAACAATATTGTTCTACCAATATAAAAATAACAAACAAAATCTTATTATTCCCTTCCTCCGCTAAAGTTTAAATTCACTTGCCACCTCTGTTGTTAAATAAACTTTTATTAAAAACTTAGTTGTAGACTCTCTTCTTGTTTCTGGCGTCTGTGTCGTAACAATATGAAAGTTAAGTCTAAAGTACTATTAGTAACATCTGTAGGTTACGTGAGTTACGTCATTCATAATATTTTTTATGACTAGATATAAGGTTCCATTTGAAAGTTTAACATTTCAGACGAGTGCAACAACTTCAGCAAATGAACCTAATAGTGTATTGTATGAAATTTTAAAGCAATTAGTATGCTAACTTAAGAATGAAAAAACTAATTCGCCCAGGCGGGACTCGTACTCGCGACTAGTCCCTTACAGGGGGAATGCTCTGACCACATAGCTACCGGGCCCTCCCTGAAGCGTGCCAAGAACTAATCGCGGGTTCAAGTCTCGCTTAGGCGATTTACCTTATCTTAATCGAGAATAGCATAGTGTATTATTCAAATTCACCACATTTATCACGTCAAAGTAACACATAAAACATATTTAATCAATGCATTGTACTTCTTGCTTTATCTGTAATTATTTTTTGTTTCAGTTAGGAAAAACTTTGGCATTTAAGTAATACGGATAGCATTATTGTGAAAGGATTTGGGAATGTAAGGGCAACAATACCTCGTTTAGTCAAAATTAAATTATTATCACTAGTTAGGTACTGACTTTACTAAGTACTAAACTACACATAATTGCAGTATAAGGTATATTAAGCATGAATAATATTCTCATTAACAACGTGAGTTTGCATCTAAATCCTCTCTATACTCCCGGGGTTTGTTGGAAGAAAATTCAGCTATGAATTAAGCTCGCCTTTGTACATGCTATTTCCTCATTTTGTACAAGATGTATCTTTAATAATGTAGAATAAGGAATTTAGTTTAAAATGTAGTTAAACGTAATACAAATACAATAATAACCATAAAACTAGTTGTTTTTCCGTTCAGACTCAGGAAACTGGCAAGACTAGATGTACGATTTAGGAGCAATAGAAATATAAGCAGGTATAGAAAACTGCAAGCAAACAACTGTACTTATGGTGAGTGGAACCGTACCTCAGGGGATGGAGAATAGGGTTGGCTTATGCATGACTGTCATCTCGAGTTGTGAAACATCTGGTATACATTAATACCTAGATATAATATAATAGAGGCATGATAGTTTATTAACTTAAAATAAAAATAAAACCATTTCTTATAAAAAAATATAATACGTCACAAAAAGTTACCACAGGAAATGCTTTGAAATGTATCCTACCTAAATATAAACACAGCTACAAGTAATGTTTTCGTAGTTAGTAGAATGTTGTGAATTTAATTTCAGGTTTTAATTTATATCCGAATGTCATGCCCAAAAACCTTTACAAAAGACGACTGTTCGTGGTTAGCCGCATAGATACCATTCTTCGTAATTTTGACAAGCCTCTGTCCCCTTTTATTGGATTCATCGGGACTGACCCCTTTTATTGTGGTATTGTTAGAAAAGAATCTATTATTTTTCGAGTTGAGTCATCTGAAGACTATCCTTTGGGAATTGTGATCAAGATTGACGACGAAGAAATTACGGGATCTATGTTTAGCTTGTTTTACGAGTTAGAAGTTCTTGTGTGTCAGAGACGAGAGATGCCTGAGTGAAGATAAATTTTGTTGGATACTTTTGGGAATAGATAGTGTGGATATATTTTAAATAGAAATATAGAATACAAATTTCCGTTAGAGAAAAACGTAATCAAAAGGCGCGTTAAAATCGTTTAGTGCAGTTTCACTGCCTGAGCCTGAGAATAGTTAGTGCAACGTTATTTACACGTGTGCACCTTTATAGACAAACTTAACTGTGGGGACAGGTTAATGTCACCCACTCCCTCGAAACCTATCGTATAATTATGTTTTAATTGAAAAGTGAACAGATAGGCTGGTGGAATTTCATAATATACCTACTGCCAGTAATTAATATAATTTAGACATTAATATGGAGACAATTTACCTATTTCTTACACTGTCCACTTCTCTTCTATCAACATAACCACTATCGCCTACTTACGAGTAAAGCTTTGGACGATTGTAAAGATTAGCTCTCTGAAAAATAGTGAGTTATGTATTTCTCTCCTTACATACATACATACAATCACGCCTTCATCCCCGGAGGGTTAGGCAGAGGTAAATTAACCCCCACATTTCACCAGTCGTTGTATTAGGTCCCACGTAATAGGGGGTGAGCCTATTGCCGTATTCCGGGCACTATTGTCGACCCGAGCCATGCATCTGAGGCTGAGTCTGGCTTTCTCTCCTTAATTTATTATTTCACGTCGAACTGTATCATTATATCTACTCTAAAGCCAAAGTTAGACACTCATAAGAACAAGTTTGCCCACTAGTTTTATGTAAGATTGAGATTAAGGTGTGTTATCCGACAGTGAAGTGGCAGATAGAGCTTAGGTAACTCAAGGAAAATCTCCACAAGAAAAAAATAATACCTCAGTTATTTAGTGGTATTCTGTGAGTCCATTTATTTATTATTGGGTTCAAAGAAGTTTATTTCTCATGAAACATACCGAAAATTCATATAAAATTAAATGGATTTTGATCGAATTCGTATAACAACGTAGATAATAACCACGAGGTGTTTATCATATTTAATATTAAAGAATGTTGTATAACTTTCTACGTTCGTTGACTTTGTTGTTCTTTCACACATCACGCAGTTGAACAGATATGGTTGTAATTCATAACAGTATAAATTATCTAATTTTATACATACATAACCATCAGGCGAGGCGAAGTCAAATTGACGTGTCCTATATAAAAAAAAAAAACCATGTTCAAACCCATTGTGAAAATGGTTATGTACAAGCAAGCTCTGTAAAAGATTTAGATTAATTTATTAATAAGTCAAAAAAACTGACGTGACATCGAGAAGTTTCACGTATTGATGATAATGATAATGAATGATTTCTACTTGTAAAAACAATTGTCCTATTATTTGAGCTGCAAACAACTAATGGTTGGTTCAGCAAATAAATTGGACGCCATAAGTTAGCAACTCTCGTTTGTGGGAAACCTTAGGGAAACACATGTGACACAAGCTACTATTATTCAGGTGCCATGTTTGACCTCGAACTACTTAATGTGCGTCCCAGATCTAATTCTAAGATTATAGCATTTGAGCAAATATAATAAAATTGTTCTGTTTATGTTCAAGTTTCGTAAGTAGATTGGATACATTTCTATTAATAATACTAGCTGACCCCGCGAACTTCGTACCGCCTTTTTTTTATTTTTCTCGCCGTAAGAACCATCCTCGTACTTCAGGTAATATTCTAAAAAAAGAATTAGCGAAATCGGTTCAGCCGTTCTCGAGATTTACGCTTAGCCACACATTTAGGGATTCATTTTTATATTATAGAATACTATTAAAAATTAAAGTGTCAAAATTATGGCATTACGTTCTTCTTTTGCATTGTCTATGTTAAGTCAAAAATGTAAAATCTTAGAAACATCAGCGTCTTTTTACAAACCAAATAGCTCAATAATTTGAAATTGTATGGGAATCTAAGGTTTACGAGTTTTAATTACAATAAACTAGGTAAGTTTAGCTTGATTTATGTTTTTAAGAATGCGTGACACGTTTATTTTCTTTTTCAATGAATTCACACATTTAAACTATACCTACATAGAAACATGCAGACTAACCCAAATAGATTTACCTTTGATTAACTATATGTCTAGATGGAGTATGGCGCTGCAAAAGAATAAAAAGAAATGGGACGACTTTTCCTTCTTAGTGTGCGTGACAGCTTCGTCTTACACTCGCGTTTGTCAGTTTTCTTTTTTAGTGTGCGTGTATAAATTGATACCAGTTGTTGAAAACTGCCTCAAAATTAGGGACAATTTTATGTATTATTTAATAATATTGTATGTATATTCAGATGAGAAAAATAATACTCTTAATTTGAAAAATATGAGGATACAACATTAGGTATGAAGTACTATCGTAATATTAATTATAGACTGGTCTAGACTTCTTAAGGCAGCCACCCACTAACAGTCCGCCTGCAGCGGGCGGCCTGCAGTCCTAAGCCGATAGCGCCAACACACTAAAGCGATTTTGGCCTGCCGGCAGTGCCCTGCTGCCACTTTTGCGACTACACACGAGCAGTTGGGAGTCGACAGTTTCCCACCGTACGATCATCTGATGCTTCCAAGTCAGTCATAGATTGATAAATGTACTTTCAGCCTCAAAAAAATTTGTTGAATTGTTCTTAAAAACAATTAAAACTAATAATTACTTTATTTATCTATATGGAAGCAATTCAAAAACTTTCTTTTTTCGTGCAGAAACCTCTTGCATCACCTCACAGGAGGTAATTAAGGAGGTGAATGTGTTATTTGGGACTTGTACCGACTACACGTTACACACAGAGACTACTAAGAACAGAAAAACGATTTTCGACCTTATTGACATTTTCTTAATTACATGTGTTTTCGCAATAATAGATGCCGCTGATCACGAATATAAGAAAAAAAACTATGTACTATGTGATGCCAATAAGGTCGAAAATTGCTTGCACTAGTCATAATATTCAATCTGTAGGCGTAGAGCCTTCCAACGGTCGACAGGCCGCCGACCGACTACCTGCCGACGACATCTGCCGGCGCTGACCGGAATCGTCAAGCGGCCACACACCAACAGTCCGCCCACAGTTTCTTCAGATGGTATTAGCGGTCAGTCCAAAATCGTATACGAAACTGTAAGTGTATGGGCTATTGCGATGAACTGATAGACTAATATCATCCGGTTGTCATTCGATAAACTGTTAGTGTGTGGGGCGCTTTAGTATTAGATCGCTTGGTATTCTGAAAAAATATAACCAAAAACCCATGATATCGTGAGTCCATTCTGAAATTTCATGAAGCACTACGACGCACTACTGCCCATATTTTGTCTTGTAATAATGACATCAAATTCGTACTCAGTATGCCGAAAAACCCCTCATACGATACTGTACATTATATTGCATAATATACCCGCCACGTTTTTTTATGGGAGTTTTGACTTAAGTAATTAGCAACACACCTGTTAAGTACAAAATGGCGACGGCAATATTAAATTATTTTAGAAAAAAGATTATGGCTTATTTTGCTAAAATTTGTACGATACAATGGTACTTACCGATAATAGGTAATTTTTTTTATTGATTTAGTGCGTCCTTTATAGTTTCTGCACACTTTCACTACACAAACAGTCATTTTTAAAATTTCAAATTTTTGTCCGTGTCCGCTGACAGTGCATCTGACACTGAAAGCAAGAAAATCGTTTAGCGCCCAACAGTTGGACACTATTTTTTGGGCCGCTTTCAACGCTTTGACTGTCCTTCTAGACACATAGATATTCAAAGAGATTTACATTTTTTTTTGGATTTGTATCCAATAGAATCATTTCCTATAGGTAAAAATATGTTTGAGACCTCCCGGTCGATTCCCATCGTAACCACAGATTACCTAATAGTTGGAACAGATAACTCACTGCCTGGAAAATTAACGATCCAACTCAGATAAGTGCCTACAAGTCCACGTGATCAACCACCTCCATACGAATATGTATCTTAACAGACAGCCATACGGTTATTATTACTTTGCAGTCGCTCGGCGTCGTCCTCGTAGTTACGTATAATGACGCTAGGGTTGCCTCGCTTAATAAAGGCTTTACACTAGTTTACAATAGTTTGACATTTTTCTCACCTATTCATCGAATATCGAATAGGTAATAGCCGAATATTATTGGACATTCGGTCAATATGTATTTCATCTCAATCACAATCCTACCGGTCAGCAACTCAAGAGTAGGTAAGCTTAGACAAGGCCTTAGATAAACTACTATTCTCGGTGGGCCGTGTGCTTGTCTGCCACCTAAGTGGTATAAAAAAAAAAAAAAAAAATTCTCAGTGCACAGTGGCGATTATTATATATTTGGTCTGAACGCAAACAATGCAGTAGAGGTAACGCACCGACAATATTATACCTACACAAGTACACGAGAGTCAAACGCCAGCCCGCGACAGAGCGGTGCGGGCGGCGGCGGCCATCGCCGGTCGCTGATCGCCTCGCGATACCATCCTACGAGTACTTACAATTTTTTATTTAAGATTGCATTCAAGTGTTAAGACTGAACCCGAGCCGTTAGCTATAAGTAGGTACTAGGTCAGATAACTACATCTTGTAACAACCAATCTGTTACTGAATAGACTAAGTACTGAATCCAACATTTTTTAAGTCTTTCCGTATAGTAGGTAGCGAAGTGGGTAGGTAGGTACCTATATTACTTTGTACAAGATATGTACCTACCTATGTATATTAAATATTGTCATAGGTAGGTACCTACAGTAACTTAACGAATGTAATTACACTTATTAAGTAAGTACCTACTTGCCGTTCTTCATTAACAGGCAAGCAGAAGTAAGATTTTTATTTGATTTGTTAGATTCGGCTTCCGTGATATGCTTTCATAATAGCATCATAGATTGAGTATTAATTATATTAATAACAAACAAAAAGATTGAAACGTAATAATATAACCAAACCTTAGGTACTTTATTACGCGCGTGTGCACGCGCGGCTAGCGACAGCCCGACTGACGACCGAGGACCGTCGGCGACCGGCGGCGAGAGCGCGCAAGTACATAGAGTGAGCGTGGCCTGTCGTAACCTCGAACTCTGACCTACTCATCCTACACATAACTAAACGTACAGGAATCCGCATTTAACATTACACTCACAACGTCACAAACTCCAGAACCTTCCATAATTTCATTAGTAAAGACGTCATCATCAGTTATTACCAAATAGCGTGTGGGCAACTCAACAAGTCTCGTCGGTTTCTTGGGGCGCCATCGCCGCGGTGTAGAGCGAGAGACCGAGGTTTTCACCGACTACGGTAAGACAGCGACGCGACGACGCGACGCGCGACGACGCGACGAATCGTCCGTTTCCCGCTCGTTCGTTACACAACACTTATTGAATTTCACGCCTCAGTCTCCCCGAGGTCCGTCGTGCTCAGAATTAATATAAGGTTTTTAAACGATCAGTCCTTAAACATAATTGTTTGTAAAATACGGCTACTTCCAGCTTGTATAGAGTAAAGTGCTGTTTTTTTAATATACCTACTTAGGTACTCATTTTGATTTAATTTTGAAATTAAAGATCGATGGTTTGCCTTTGGCTTCTTTGCAGTGAATTTAGATTTTTTCAGTTGGAGTAATCTTAACCTATCTGATTTTTAAAGAGTACCTAACTGTAACCGGAATTACTAGAAGGCTAAATTGCTTGTGTTAAAAGTGGCTTCAAGTGATGATGTGATGACCAGGATTCAAACCCGGGACCACTTAATCGTCAGGCCGATTCCTTAACTACTAAACTACCTACATGAATATAGAAAAATAGACTTATTTGAATAGTGTAATAAATAAAGGAATAAAAAAAATACGTTTTTAATGTGGATCGCAGGGTCAGAATTCGTATTCCACGCTTATGTCCACGTCAGTTACCTCTTTGTTTCAAAATAGCTTTTAAAATCATCTTCAACTATCTAACATTGCTATCGTATTTGAATGTTTCAGTGAAATCAATCCCATAAGTTTTTATATTACGGTAAAGAAGACAGAACTTCTAATAAGTGCCCAAACTAATGTGCCTTTTGACGTGAATTAAGTAACATTTCGGGAGTACGTACCTACAGTATTGAAGATGGTGAATACAGCAAGGATGATAATTACGAACTAAAGCGGGCTGACACTATCAACAATGCCTGGGTCATGTCATCCCTTATTGGTACAACAACTGGCGCTTATCTGACAACGAATATGTTGCAAATGGCCGTTTCTGTCACAGAAGAACACGTTAACGCATATATGTTCGATCGTCTACAGGCGAAGATTAAGAATTGTGTGAAGTAGTTTAGTACGAGTACCTACTACATAATCATATTGAGATTTTATGATAAAAATTGAAACAACCATTTTCTTGTCAAATTAATACAATGTCAAATACAAAAATTTCAAGTAGCTAGAAGCCTTTAGGCTAAATAACCCAACCCGGGTCGTTTCTGGTACAAAGGAGCCCAGAACACTGGCCGTATTTCCGCGCTGATCGCAACAGCTAAGTACGAGATGGAACGAGTCATCAGTTTTTCCCTAATTCTTCGGCCTATATCTGCCACAAGTTTTTTTGGTTTTATGCCCCAACTGCCCATGGTCTCGACCACGACTATGAGGGAAATTTTAAATATTAAATTCAAATAACTATAAAAGCTAACCAAACCAATAACCAAAAAGCTAATGAAAAATAGGCGAAAATCTCCGCAGTGTTGGTTTGATGGCTGTGGTCAAGCTAGCCAGAATATTCATGGTCATAGAAATGTTCTTTGGCCTTTCAGCTGTAGGTAGTAACTAAGTAACAAAAGTAATGCCTGACTGATACCATGATAACATGACACGACACATGATGACATTTTACATACCTATAACAGTATTTTCTCCATACACTGTACACATAGAAACGGTACAGAAAATTAAAGTAAAAACGGACACTCGCTTTAATATACCGGGCCGCTTTAATAAACAGGCTTAATATAAGCAATTTTGCGTATAAGCCAAATTGTAAAATTCACGTAAAATTTATCTTGAATTTAATAACATTTACATTTATTATTTTCTCTAGTACTTAACAAACGCTTTTAGGTCCTGTTCACGAAGCGGTATTCAATTAATAACATTTAACTAAACAATGGAGGTCGTACCTATCCGTTGTTAATTAATTATATTTCACGTTAAGTTACTAAAGGATAATACAAATAGAAAAGTTACTTCGACAAAATATTTGTTTGGCAAAGTTTTACGGAATAACGAAATAAAATGGAAAATTCAATCTAGCAATTAAACTCTGATTTCGTTTGCAATGCTATTTACAGAAAAAATTACGTTTGTAATAAAAAGTACTCAGGTATGTAGGTGAAAAATGAGCAAAGTGGAAGCAGAAAAAGTAAAGTTTCAACTGCCAAAATTACAAATCTAGCCCCAGTGGTTTAACTAGTCAGGAACTATTTATGTACCTAAGACCATACACAAACTTTATAGACGCGGTAATTTTTCTTACAACGCGGCTAAAAAAATAGCTACTACTTCGGTATAAAAAGACATATATCCCACGATATGCACAAATTGACATTTTAAATAACAATATTTGCGTTTGTCAAGTTTTGTGATGCATTTCGTTAAGACGCTGTGTCTATACAGTATATACAGGTCTAAGCAACTACAAATCTGTAACTTTTTATCTACATTGATTTTCCTCTGTTTTCATACTATTTCCATATTGAAAAAATATAGTTGAAAAATATAGATATACCTACGGCTTTTTTGCATTTTCCATGACTTTCATAATGGACACGAAAGAATGATAAATTATAATGTATTGTGCGAAAATGAAAAATTTTGTGCTATTTCTCTTAAAGTGTCTCCACAACTTATAACAATAAATTGGCTGCTTGCAACGTTGGGTACCGCTGCGGTTATTTTAACTGGATAGTCTCGTGAATTATACGCGGATAAACTTTATAAAACCGTTGCTAAAATATAGAAGAACTGATATGAATCCTCGTCTTTCCACCACATAAATAATTCTGGAACATTTTTACGCGCTGAGATTGCGTGCGGGCCTTAACTCTCTTAAAAACGACTTTTACATCGTAAAGGTGAGTAACGAGCGACGCGAAAGCGCTTCTAAGTATAAAATAAATTATTCCGCCAATAATTTGATTGCAGTTTTAAAGCTGACAGAACAGTTTTACTACAAACCCACTTAAGGATTCGCGTCCCTGAACCTTTTGAAAATGCTAATTGATTTTGTAACAGCCTCTATATAAAATTTACTTGGGATGTTTAATTAAATGAAGGTCCTCTGGTCGACGTTATTTAAAATACAGGCTGTAGCGACTGGTAGAGCAATACGGGATTTATCGTTCAAATTTAGAGCTTAGAATCTTCGAAAGTTTGGCACTTTCGAAGATTTCTTATAATAATTATTCCATTCCCTACGTTATGGAATTTTGCCGACCCTACTCTCCATAAGAAGTAAGATGCTACGTTATTGCAATGGTTAACTGTCAATTTTGCATTTTGCGTCGGTGGTACATCTACTGATTCGCGGAAGAAACATTGGCATAGGTTTTCATTAGCGCACCTGTCTTCTGGGGATTGCAAATAAGGCGGCAGTGCTCTCATAAAAGTAAAAATGAACCAAATTGTGGAAAGTAAGAATAGGAGACACCTTGGGCTTCAAAATGTAAATCTTGTCGTGGTCACATGGTCCACCTCATGTTAGGTAGGTAAGAAGTTACTGTGCAAAGAAACACAATGGAAAATTGAAGATAGATAGATATAGTCACCCTCAGAAAATGCGGAACACCAGGGAAAAAATGTCATTTATTAATTTTGTGATCTTCTTTGTTTATTATTTTATGTAAAGTTTTAAGAGCCAGTGTTCGGTAACTTGGAATGTGTTAAGCTAACCCTGATGGTGACTGCATGTAGTTAATTCTTTTACTGCGCTCACGTAAATGCTGCATTAACTTTACTGCAGTGTTTAAAGTTGATCTCAGTGATAATATCCCAATGGAGCTTTATAATGTCCATTGCATAATGCGTTATAGCTTGACCTGGAAAGTTTGCCAAGAGTTTGTAACTTAAACTGTTTTATTCGGCTTCACCTATGTGTAATTCTGGTCCCGTTCCCCCAACTCATGTAGCAGTCTATGATATTTCAGACTATGAATTTCTTAGATTCGTTTAGCCGTTTGAGCATGATTGAGTAACAAACTTCCAAACATCTTCACAAACTTTCAGATTTACAATATTAGTAGGATTAATAGGGATTATATAGATAGTAGATTTGCCACAAAACTTCCAACTTCATCCAAGGAACTGTACGCTGCAAATAATCTTTATATAGACATTCATTTCATATTGTTTCGAGATTGCTTCCTGTTGACCTTTGGGAGCTCAAGTTCCAGAATGTATACAACTGTTTGTTTACCAACTGGCATCACAGTAACATATCGCATACGTTCACACGCAGCAAGCCATTTACTTGTACTAATAGGAGTACTATTTCGTCCCCACAAACTAACCAAAAGCATACAGTGAAAGTGCAGACATGCCTATACTGTTTCTAATGTGTTTGTTTAAAAGGGACTGTGTCAATTTGGTGAGAGACAGACGTGTCGCCGCAGTGTGGGTCATCGACCTCCCACGCTGCCCTTTAATCATCCATTAAACGGATAAAGGCAAGCTTTTGTCAATAGGGTATCGATACTACTAATTAAGAGTGACTTTTAGTGTATTGGATTTTGGGGAAAAATTTACGATGGCTGATAATAACCCACATTTTATTTTCATAGTGTATAAAACATAATAGATAGTTATAAAGTTGTAGCTATTACAGCCAAAGTCACGTGATAAAGTTTTATGAAGACCAAGTAGTTAGGAGAGTTCGCAACAACGGAGAAATGCAATAAGAAAATCTTAACGAAAATGATGTTTACCCTATGACCTCCTGTAATGAATACTAGTAACAAAATGATACTTTCGGAAGTATACCACACACTGAATGAAATAATAGTAGATTACCCAACAAGTGAAAAAAAGGTGAATTCTTTTCGAGGCACCAAGTTGTATCCCGAGAGGAGTGAAGGTTTCTGCGGTAGAATCCCGAGCGTAGCGAGGGGTTCTAGAGAGAAACCTGAGTGGATCGAGGGATACAAGAGCCGAGATGAATTCTTTTTTCACGTGTTAGGTACTCAACTTTTCACCATTGACTACGAGAAAACGATTACTCTGTGATTATGAATTACATTTTGTTATGGATAGTACACAAAAGAAGCAGCAAATTATCAGTAATAGCTACCGCTTTAGCGCGAAAAAACTTAGGAGTCTTTTCGCGTTCGAGAATATGAGTTTCATTTTCATCACTAGATGAAGTCATTTTATGATTATGAGACAAACATAAACTTTTACAAGGAAAATTACACAGAAAATGGCGGCATTTTTTTTTTCTTAATTTAAACTGAGCCATATTCCATCCAGCCAGTGATTACATTTAGGTGGCTTTTAGTACGTTTTTATAGTGAGAGTGTGCAACCTCTTTGTATGTTTCACTAGATTCCGTACATTCGCGCATATTCCAAATTCAAATTTTTTTATTCACTCGGTGAAACAAAGAGCGTTTTATTCACTGTTTTTGATGAATCACGGGCCCTTTTTCGAGTGTCAATGGTGAAAAACTATTTTAAACGAATTCTACCGTGATTTATTTGCTATAATTTTAGTATTCACACAGAACTCGACGTTTCACTTTTTACTTTTCAGTAGTCATGGTCACGGGGGACCGAGGGACGTGACCAACTGACCATGGCTATTGTGAATAAAATGAAAGAAGGAAGAGAAAAATGAAAGGAATTAAAAAATAAAAAAGATTAGAAAATATAAATGTTACAAATAGCTGATAATACACTGGGGAGTTACCTACTCTCCCGCTAGTTAACTTCTTAGGGAGGGGCAGACTGAGAGGTATCTTTCATGTTATATTTTGTAGAATAATAATAATAATAATAATAATAATAGTGAATCACTCAGACACATTATTTCTGGTTGTTCTCGTCTTGCCAACGGCGAGTATTTGCACAGGCATAACCAAGTGGCCAAGATTGTACATCAGCAACTTGCCCTGAAATACAACCTTGTGACTTCGGAGGTGCCATACTACAGGTATGTGCCCGACCCAGTTCTCGAAAATGGTCGTGTCACATTATATTGGGATCGATCTATTATCACTGACAGGACTATTGTCGCCAATAAGCCTGATATAGTGGTGATAGATCGATTAGAGCGCCTTGCAATGATTGTTGATATCACCATTCCTCATGACGAAAACCTCATGAAAGCCGAAAAAGACAAACAAATAAAATATTTGGATCTGGCTCATGAGGTTGTTGACATGTGGAATGTTGATTCAGCAATCATTGTCCCGATAGTCATATCGGCCCATGGGCTGATCGCTAAGAGCCTCGACCAACACCTTAAGAGGCTCTCGTTAGGCAGCTGGATCAAGGGCTTGATGCAGAAGGCGGTACTCCTCGACACGGCACGTATTGTGAGGAGGTTCCTCTCTCTGGAGCCCTAACCACCGGTAGCTTGGTCCCTATACCCGATACCGGTGGGGCACTATTTTTTATATTTTTAAATATATGTTTTTGTTTTATATAATTATGTATTTAAAAATATAATTTATAAGAGTTTTTAAAATAATAAAGAGGAATAATAATAATATATTTATTTCGCAAAAAGATACAAGAATGGAATGACAAAATGTATGGGATTTGACGTATATGACAGTCGTCAATACAAATACATTCTTCATTCTATTATACAATATGCCAGCCAACGAATTGCCACCTGCCTAGGGGGGCTGACAGTGTTTCGTTTCTGATGTCATATTTCGAATTCAAAAAGACGCCTAAGTATTTCTGAAAATAAGAAAATATATTTACCTACACATTGATATGACTTTGCCGAAACGTAACAAATAAATCAATTTATCAATATATCAGAGAGCCTTCCCGTAACTCTTAACCCTGCATAATAAAACAATGTTACGAAACAAACCTGTCCGTAATAGTATAACAGTAACAGTAAGTGGAAATATAAAAATATTCCTATTTGCATCGCGAAACACTTCCGCGCAACCTATATCAAAGAAAATGTATTCCAACAGTTGGTACGCTGCGCATAAAATATGTCCGGTTCTATTATCTTGTTCATTTCACTGTATATTTTTCGCAGTAAAATTATTTTATCAAGTATTCCAGTAAGTATATTAGAATACTAGCTGGTACTGGCGGCTCCGTCCACGTGAATGTGACCAATAAGGTTATTGTGACCAGCAGGTACCTTGCCGTCGATTTTTGGTCATATGAGTAAAACCGAAGATATGAACTTTGGAAGCTATGCCTATGCAGTTGTGGGGAGTACTTGAATAAAAGATGACGTACACTTCAGATGTTTATTACTGATTACAATGGTATTTCTTACTGTGGGAACTGTAAACTAGTTAAACTAGAACACTTGGTATTAACTTAGAATATCTATAAGTGAGCGAGTCTATCTGTATCAAGCTACACGTATGAACTAGCTTTACAGAGCGCGGTTTCACCTCGCCGCATGGACTGGAAAGTGTTGACATCGCGTCTACGCTACGCGCTGTCCGCTACATGAACCACTAAGCTACCAACACGTCGGAAGCTTAGTGGTTAAGGAGTCAGCCTTGCGATTGAAAGGTCATTATTATTAGGCCTGGTCATTACACTACTGATGACGTGAACCCACTCCTAATACAAGCAATTTAACTTAGCTGTAGGAGAATATTTGTAATATCGGTTACTTCATATTCTGTAAAAAAACATGACAATCAACCATTCGTCAGTTATGAAGCCTGACTAAGACCTGAATAAAAAACAGCATAAAATTTTGTTAGCTAGTTTTTCCATCCATTGCGATTAAGTAGATAAACAGATAATATTTCCAAAAATGTTTTTGGGTTCAGAATCGTTAATTTAACAAACCTAGAGGCACATTTTACGTTTATATTTCTAAATGCATAAATAATAACCAACAAAAGTAAGTATAATATAAAAGAACAACAAAATTAAAAGGCAATTACTTCCAAGCCCTACGAGCGGGAGACCGATACACCGGAATAGATTGTGTCAATTTGAAGTGATGGTTTGTGTTGATGGCTATATTCTCTTCTTATTTGGCACCGTATTCTTGTTAAGCCCTCCAGCTAAATTAAATATTTATGTTAGAGGTGGGTTCACATTGGTACTGAATTGGGTTGGATGTCGGAACTTATTATGAGGTCTACGTGTAGACACAAAATGATGCGAAAGTCCAGTCACAGTAGACCTCTTATCGGATATAGGTACTTATTTTCAGTATAGATACTCGTAGGATGCTAGTTATTGACGGATAGACGGATAGGATGGCCTAGACTTTTGGCCTCCTATAAAAGCCCGGGAAAAACTGTATTCAGCCCGGGAAATCACTCCCATAAAAGCCGTTTAAGCTAAATCAAAAGAAGGAAGGAGAAAGCCGACATCTAGTCTAGTGTTTCACTAAATGCATGACATCAAATGTGTATTGTATTTGAAATAAAGAATGAAGAGAATTGAATAAAAAACTTTTGAAATAAATCTTTAATGTGCTCTTAGACTGAAGACTATCGTCATTGTTATGGTCTTTAATTGGCACAATTAGCTTCTCCGAGAACCATTGTACGATGGTGACTTTTGTCTGAAAGTTGTTATTAGCGTGTTTCTATTTTGATTGTAAACGGACCTGGCTGCATTGTCTCTATACCCGATAATACCCACCTACTTTTCTTTGACAATATCTTTCCAAAGTTTTTTTAACAGACTATGACATATTAATCACAGCTTCGGTATGCAAGACACGTAACTACAATCTCATAGAACTAAGTGGATCAGGATTTGTAAATATTCCTGGAGTGGCGAGTTTCTTCGTGCAAGTTATAGAGAATCTGCATCCTCTATAACCAGCACGAAGTAATTCTTACTCAATGTATAATCCTGTGACTATGTATACCGAGAATAAAAATCAGTGTACCAGATGTAAAGTAATCAAAATTAATGATATCGATAGCGCTAAAAATGCTGACATGTAAATGGTAATTTATTTTGCTCGAGGTGTCAATGTGTAACATATAAATGGTTTTATTGCCAATTGTGAGATAATATATTTCCAAGTTGCCAATTGATCCCGTAGTTTATGTGTTATATCCGAAAAAAGAAACGGAAAATACATTAATCGGTTTTATATCCGTAGGATGAATTTTAGGTGAACTCAAACGTAATTATTTTCATTGGTTTAATTCTTCTCTAAACGTGACTTTCTACATTTTTTTGGACATATAAACATTTATTTTAACTTAATAAGTTATTGTTATGAATAAATAGTACCACATTATACATTATTCTCATTGAGTTCGCTTCCATGCTCGTGAGACTCCGCCATAGCACCAAAATGGTCTCTGAGCGTATTTAAACACCCTTGTTGGGTCGCTGGGTGAAGCTCCACGCATCATGCAAATTATTATCAATTACTAACACTAGCATATAAGTTTTGTTTGTAACTAACTAAGTATATGGACTAACCTCTGCAATAAATTATTTGAATTGAGTTGAATTTAATTAATAAAAAAAAACATTATTTAAGGTTATGTTTACATAGAAACGTCATACATATAAGGCACAATTGTAGCAAATGGAAAGCTATGCAAGCCTTAATAAGTGCTGCTAACCTCCGGCAGGTCACCAAGACTTCGTTGATGCTTAATCCGAATTTGAATAGTAGATACCTATTTAACATACAAATACACCTACCTACCTCATTAATCCAACAAGGAACAAGTTATATTTGCTCGCTGAACATACCTAGCAGTTTGCATAGTTATAGTTTTGCTTCAATTATGACTGTTATCGTAACTTTATACCAAATAGGCAGTTGGAACGGGAAACTCAGTCAACACGAGTGGATTCAGGTTAATGAAACGTCTGTCAAAACAGTTGAGGGCAAAATTTTAATTGAAAATTGGTTTTTGAACCCTTCACACCTAACGTTGTTTAACTTCGCTTGCGAGTTGCGAAACATTTCCCCAATTAATTTAGTTGAACATACAGAAATAATAACTTACTATATTTATTGGTTGTGTTGAAATACCGTTACCTAACTCTACCTTAACTAGCCTTTGATCTCGACTTTATCCACATATTGTAGTTTATTAATTATGTTTACCTAAGCTAATGAAACATTTTGTAGGTTTCAGCCGTAGGGTTGTCTAGTTACGGTGAAAAAGTGATCTTATAAAGAAGAAGATGGGTTTTTAAAAGCTGACACTGCTGAGTTACTACTATCAGCTTTTAAAAACCCATCTGCTTCTTCTATCGTGGCGATGGCGCCTAGACTAAGATGGTGTTCTCCCAGTGTGCTGCTACCTGGATAGCGCTCTCGGAGGCCCACATTAATGACGGTTACTAGATTTCAATGTAGACTCGCAAAGTTTTGAATGAAAACATATATGTAGTATGGGAGCCCACGACACTCAACTAAATTCGATAAGTTTACCAGATGATGGATTCTATATAAGTTAGTCATTAATGGAGACCACGAGATGCCGATAGACCTTATAGCGTGAAGGCGAAACACCTAACTATGGTTATGTTCTAATGAATATAGACTTAAGTTTAATCAGAGTAACAAAATCAATTCATAAAAAAATAAAGTATAGCATCCGGTGTCTTTTCATTCTAATTATTACTAACCCTGATCACAGTATTCTTCTTTTTTATACAAATTCTATATTGTGAACCAGAATTTTGGGGCCTTTATTAAAATACTTGAAGTGAACGACGCTAACGCTGTGCTCCGCCATATTGAATCAATAAAAACTTTCGAAATATGGCTGTGTGGAATTTGAATACGAATACCTTATTTCTATCGGTTCAAAGTTCATCTATATAAAGATCTCCTATACGACCTGATAGCTTAGGGCGTAATGAAGCTCTGGTACAAGCTTTTCTCACAGGGTTTAGGGGTCAGACAGCAGTAACTCCCATTAAAGTACCTACATATAAACCCATAATTAAGGCGTTGGAGAACATATCCTTGACTCTAAAGTGCAAAGTTAGGATGAAACCGGTATTAACGCTCTGATGATGATGAAAAAAAAACGTAAATAATTTAAGTAGGTAATAAGAAAATACCTTGATATTAAATTACTTAGTAGCATTCATAATTAAAACCAATTTATTTCTATAACCTTCATGAACCTTACCCTAGCGTAGGAGTTATTATTTGGTATTTAGTGTAAACACGGAATTACTGTAATAAAATAATAATATGGACGCAATCCCAACTGCACCGCAAACGTTCACGATCACGCGCGTTCCTAACAGCACTGCTCATTTAAGGAGGCTTAGTTATGCTCTGCGTCCTTCCTGCACATTAATTAACGAACTGAACCAATTAACAGAAGATCATTTCAACAGACAATAAACCATTTGATCGTCAATATATTTTATCACTATCTAGACAGCACCGATTGGCACGTGAGGTAGGCTTAGGCCGCGCTTTTGGGCGCTTTCATTGTTATAACTGAACGACTTACCTACATAGCTTTTGCTATGTGAAACTGGGTCGGCTTAGCTAATCATTAGTATAATAAATAAATATAAATAAGCAAGAAGACGAATAAAAAATCGAGGAACGTAATTAAAAAGCAAAAATTATGTAAACTAAACAAAGAAAACCTAACAGTAAATAGAGAATAAATTAACGTTTTCTCTCTGATGAGAAAACTTAGGGTGCACAGACAAGAAACCCAGAAAAACTGCAAGGAATGCAGCTAATGGAGTTATCTGGAGAACTCAGGCGATAAAAGAAAGAGCAAATTAAAGAGGAGGAACGAAATGAATAATTGTCTGTTTGTTGAAATAATTTTATATTAGTACCATTTGCTAGCATAAACTTTTTTCTATTAAAACCAATCTCTGTTATTAAAAGAATTCATGAATCTGTTAAAAGTTCTGCCCTATCTTTTACCTATTTTTGTCATGAAAGATTTCGATGCTCAAACAACTTTAGTATTTACGAGTATAATACATTTTTTTTAATCTCATCCGAACTAAAGCTGTGAACCAAATGTCAGATCAATCAGTCAACAGGTAAAATTTCAATGTAGATAGTCATGAAACTCTTGTCTTTTTAGTAAATATAAAGTTAAATCAAGATTTAAACTAATTACAAATTAAAATTTGTAAATGAAAGTAGGAACAAAACACTCAAAGTGATTAATATTCTCTCTCTAAAACCGTAATGATTCTTCACATTCAGTAGGTACATGTATACTTAGTTGTCGTGATACCAGTGACGTTGATGAGCATCCTGCGGTTCGTGCCAAGAGCAGCCTAATTACAATTCTTCGTGCCGCACCTAGATTAAAACCGATTGCGAAATGTTTTTTAGGACTGTCTCAAAAACCGCTCATTTGACGAGTTCTAAAATCCAATTATAATTAAAATGTTCATATGTACATTTACACGCCACCAAAAATGATTTATAAAGATAATGTCTTAGGCCCGTTATGTTCATTTATTACCAAGCGTGGCGTTGGTAGCTCGGTGGAAAGAATTGGCGTTACAGGAGGTCTCTAATTCTGTTCCAATCCTGACTTTCAATACAAACAATTTAACTTAGCTGGGGCGGCTAGGGGGATACTAGTAATTACTAATAATCTTGAAAACAAAAATAACAATTTCATAATTAGGTATCTGAACGATAGTGTCTTGTAGGTATTCGAATGATGGCGATGTGTTCATTTCTAGTTCAATGACTTCACTCTGAGCCGAAAATATTCTTTGGTTATTATATAATTGGTTTGATTTTGTGGTACTATCGTCTTCTCTTCGATCTTCATCTCTTTACGGGCAGACACGACGATCATCATCATTTCAGAGTCACGACGATCTATTTATGTAAAGCTATTTTGCCCAATGCTGGTATCCTTTTGAACTATCGAACAACTAACTTCTGAACACGTGAAAACACAAACAATTGTATACAAGTCTTCATACATCCATTTTTGATCTTTCTTGAACAGGTAATCTTGTTTACCTACCTCTAACTCAACAGAAACCAATGTCCCAATTCTTCTGTCTAAATCTGTAAATTATACCGTTACAGTTCCACTAACTAGTTCTGCAGTTCTAATGATCTTAATTTATAACTTGTGTATAGGAGTATATAACTATGCAGTTGACTGTCTTAAGCGCGCGTTTGATCACGTAAAACAAAGTTAGTTTTGGTTTAATTATAATAATTGTAACATCCTATTTGCACGACGTCGGTTCTTCAACTGAAAAAAGGTGAAAAATTCCGTAGTACCATCAATGGTACCACGGAAAATAAAAATTTCCGTAGTACCACTAATGGTACCACGGCAAAAAAAATTGCCATAGTACCATCAATGGTACTGTCTAATGGTACCACGGCAAACAAACGACTGAAAGAATTCCTTCATTATCTTCATCATAGTTCAAGCTTTCACCTTGGAGCTCGGGGTTAGCTCTCAAAGGAGCGACTGCCGTCTAACCTTCCGACCCGGAAAGGAAGCCTCGTTCGTAGATTAGCAGGATACTGGATTAGAGTTAAGGTTGACTGGGGTTCCGGAGGATGTTGGTAGAGTAATAAAGGAAAGTCCTTGAACTGACATTTGATGTTTGCTTAAAATGTTCATATTTCAGTAAATTATTAAATGGGGGCAAAAAGAGGCTTTCAAAGAGTACTAGTAACTGAAACTACTATTATTGCCATTAACCTTTACAACTAAGCCAATTTGCTTGTGTTAAGAGTGGGTTCACGTTCTATTCTACCTATTATCTATCACATCGTCAGTATTCGAATTAGTAACCTCTTAATCGTACCATCGAATTATTTTAGGGGAAATAAACAAATCATTGTTGTATTTCATAGATTAAATAGTACCTACTTAAATGAAATAAAAGACCTAACTTAGTGGCTTCCATTTTAAAATATTGAACTCAAAAATCTGTATCCAATAGAATTCATTTGGTTTAACATATTCTTGGAAAGCTGGACGAATATAAACTGAGAATATTTCTATTTATTATATCCCACGGGCGTCGTAGTCGACCTCTGAAATCCTTTACCCAGATGAATGAGGTGTATACGTGTTTCATTTACATCAACATATACCTACGTGTAGGTGAAAATGAAACCACAATAATACTCGTACATTTATGTGAGAGTCAAAGTTTCACTTCCAGCGAATACTTTGAGTGTTTAACACTAAACGATACCGATACATAATGGCTTCTTGTTTAAATTTACCTTTAGTATATTTGTTGAATTTTGACCTATGATGGTTCGATCAAAAAGAGAGAATAACTACAGTATTCGATCGCACCACAGCGTGTTTGTACGTAAGTTATTTGAATTCTGAGATTTTTTATGATCTTCATAAAACATACGAAGAAGACAAAAAATAGTCTTTAGTTCTTATTGCTGTAAGAACTTCTTTATTAGAAGTCTTCATTAGTTATTCTGTTATAATAAAGTATTGGAAGGTTCACTCATTCTTGCAGAAAGTAATACAATTACATTGTTTATAAATATGAATAGAATTTCTGTATAATTTGTTGTTTGTGTTCTCAGGAAATTTCCATTTCAAAAGTTAGATATTTAATTAAAATCGCGTAATCCTTTCGGCACGAATACATTTGCCTAAAATTTATTTAATAAAATGTATCAAATATTGTTATTTACTTGTTGTTCTCAACTAAGATAAAATAAGTTATTACTGATGTAATGACTTACCTACTTTAAACTATGGATATCTAGGCTCTAGATTACGAGAACTAGTGATTATTTTTGTGAAAGATCAGAAGATCTTTAGTTATTATTTAGAATTGCGCTATCGAATAGGTACTTGTCTTAAAAACAGAGATTGTAATTTGAACATTTGCCTGATCGACAAATTCAGATTATTTATTTAAGCATTCAAATAAATAATATGTAAGAAGATAAAGAATATGGGTTTTCATTTTTAGTAGACTATTTTGGTGCCGAGTGTGAGGTAATAAGTGTGATTTTTGTGAATCAGATTTGATGGATCCGATTTTCAGGTATAAGCAAAATGTTTAGAGTTCTTCTATTAGATAATACTCTTCCTTATAATTGAAGTGCACCTTTCTGTTAATACCTAAATCTATTAGATGTTTACAGTACCTAGTTATTTGATTGATATAGGTTTTGAAATTGCTAATATATTCATTATTCAGACTTCAAAATCAAGTTAATAACTCATAAGAATAGGTGAAAGGTGTTGCCACTTCCGTTGCTCAGAATACACCATTAGGATGTTTTCTAACCCAACACTCCAAACGCAACCAACTCTTAGCATCAGTATTTAGCTTATTGACAATAATAAACTACGAATAATAGCTTCTTGTCAAACCAAAATTATTAAGAAAGATTTTATCATACGATTTTCATTTAAATTTCAGATTCAAAGTAGCGTACATTTATAGCAATGCGTTATTTGGGTCACTGCTACATTTAGACATAGAAAAAGGGTGATACATAATTTATTATTGACAGCCTAAAATCCCGAGCAATACTGCTGAAAGTATTAGCGCATTCGACGGTTCTCTAAATAAAGAAGCACTTTCATTTGTATCCCACAGGAACACATTTGCGTCATTTACCGCTGGAACGGGACGTGTCGTCGCATAAAACTCGTATTTACGTAGAAAGTGATGCGTGAAAATGATTGATACGAATTTAGTACGCGGTAGAGAACGATATTCCTTGCGACTGATGAGCTCATTCATCAACCGGTGACAACCGACGCCATTACGTTTACGAATTTAATAAATATAATTTATGTTGTGCCTATTTATCACCCTGAATATTGGACGTTAGTATTGAGAAACGAACTTTCCGATTTTAAAAGGGTTAACGGAAATTTACTGTCATATCTCTTGTCATGCGTAGGACCAATTATGTACTGTAGTATATACTGGGTGATTTTATAGTCGTTTCGGAGCGAAAGATTTTGGGCACAGTTTCGATATCGAAAGCGTCTGGAATATAAAAAAAATATCTATACATTTTTTTCTTTTTTATCAGGGATTGGCCAGCGCTTAACCACTATCTTACCTGCTTAGGGTAACATTGTCCATGATGGAACATGCTTGCCTAAGAGCAATCTATTCACTTGTGACTTGAAGATTTACAGGAAACATAGACTCTACCTATCTGACTCTTTATCTTTACGTATATTGACCTAGTACTAGTATTGGTACAGGAAATAATTGTGGGTTTGTTTCACCGACATGCTTATGTTAAAAGTGTATTCGTAGCTATGAGTATGACGTGTACGCTCGACCAACAGTGAAAGCATATTTATGTTAAAAGGAATAAAATATGGGGCGAAAAAGGATTCTTTGTGCGAGATTGCGATGAAGATACATTTTATTGTGACCAAATCTCAAAGAGCAATACAGATAAATCACATTATATTTTGCATTTGGCATCTATTGACGAACTATAAACGAACTTACTAAAAATAATCTTTTCGAAAGAGATCATATCAAATGTAAAATATGAAAATAAACTGTAAGTAGTTAGATATATAAATTTATATGCATAATTTACCTAGTAACATAGTTATTCCATTAATGGATTTCCGTGAATTCAGAACTGAATGTTAATTTATGACAGGTATTTTCAGCAGTATCGCTGAAAATAGTCAAGTCATAATTAAACTAAAATAGTTACTGTTATTGCAGAATAAATTAAATTAACTATAATTATATTCAAAAAATACAACAATGATGTTTAAAATTATCTTAAAATGGAACCTAAGTAGTTGAAATCCATAAGGATTTGGACTGCTTGGATACTGGGATAACCCAGTACGCATGTCAAAAATCAATGATGAAAATGAACAAAAAAAGTAAATGGAAATTCCTATATTATGAGCATCACACCTGCCTAGTAATTTGTAAACATAACTAATGAAATAATTATATTATTAACGAAAAGTGAATAATCACCGCAAGCGTGTATTAATCCTCAAAACATAAAACACGACCAAAATATCGCCGTTATTTCGTCCATAAACTCATGAAAACATAAACTATAACCAGTTTTAAAGATCACGGAAGCTATGAAATTATAATTCTATTGTGAGGCGAGCCAAAGTTTGCTATAAAATGAGCTTTAAAACTTCGAAATGTAGATAAGTGTGGGAGAAATATTTCATGACCGTAGCTATATATTGTGAGCCGGGTGGTACGCTTCGGTGCCAAATTACCCGTCAAAATGTTAAATGTAACTTGTTATGTTCTAGCCACGCTCGCGTATGTAACAGTCAAGAATTTTCAACTTCGAACCTATTTAAATACTAACCTACTAAAGTTATTATTGTGAAAGTTTATACGGATGTCTGGGTGTTAGGTAGTCAATTACGCTCAAACTACACTCTGACTGAAATCTGGTAGAGGGATAGATTTTAATTTGGAATAAAAAAAATATGCTACTTTTACTGTAAGATCTTTCCTGGTTTGCGAGAACGGGATGAGAATTCCACGTGGATCGAGCCATGGGCAACAGCTTCTTTAAATAAATATTTGATTTAAATTTAAAACAATTGGTATGCTAACTATTCAAATAGATTACGATAGGAAAAAGTAAAACGACTCAGGCGGGGATCGAACGCGCGATCAGTCCTTTACAGGAGGAATGCTTTGACCACTGAGTCAGCTGTTTCGTCTCACTGTTTCCCATGTCAATTAATTGAATAATGTTCTACGTGTCTTCTCGGGCCCGAGACGGCTTGCGATTTTAGTCGATTGAAGTTCGACATAACTACCACCGTTAGCCAGCGAGATAAAAACCCTTATCTATCATAAACCATAAGTATACCTTTTCCATCAAAACATTTTATTTCAATTCGACATTCAACTCTCTTAATACTAAGAAGCTAAAACTAAAAGCTATATAAGCTAGGTTTAGCTCAAAAGCCCGATGTATAGTGTATAGTGCTGTTCGCTGTTTCCCTACACATAAACTCATTTGATAATTCGAAACTTAAACGGAGTTGTTTCATTTGTATTTAAGCACATGCATACGAGTATAAGTGATCACTAAAACGTATTTGACACCCGTTGGGTATTTTTTTCCCATAAATTTCACTGTTTTACAACCTCATAGATGATTGCTACCAAACAGGCCAATTTATTTTTGTTATATTTCGTGACTTCATCTTACTAACTTCTCTTCAGTTTATGTATACCGATCTTTTACATTATGCATAAATTACGAGATTTGTTTTGATAACAAATACAGTTGCCACAACTATATTCGTAATTGAAATAATACAAATAGAAGCAAAACAAGTACAAACTTGGAATACAAGTCATTACCAGGAACATTCGCCGGCATTTTCTGTCTACAGCCACATATTTTTTGTGGAGAGCTCAACTGTAACACGAAGATAAGAACGTTAAACTTTCATTCTACTACCTAAGCTACTAAGATTATCCAACAGTGGGGTGGAAGAATACAATTTACTTTTACCTGTGTGCTATAAAATTGGGAGTATGTAAAGGAAAATTCTGAGTTCCTTTGTCTACTATCAAAAACATATTCCGGATAACTTGGATAGTTATATAAATCTTAGTCACTGAGATAAATGGTAGCAAATTTTTTATGTATTGGAGGGATGAAGAGGCAATAAATGGTTAAACATTGGATTGTGTTGCTTTGTTAGAAATTGTAGATGAATATATATGGGTTTGGTTCAAAAAACAAGGTTTTTGAATCCGAAGTTACTTCCATACTTTCATACCTCCATACTAATGTTATAAAATTAAATGCAAAAGTAACTCTATTTGTCTGTTTTTCTATCTGCCTGTCTCTCTGTCTGACGCTTTCACGCCTAAACCACTGTACCGATTTTAATGCAATTTGGTACAGATATAGATTAGAGCTTAGGAAAGGATGTATGTTTGGTGACGATAACCGACATCCACGCGGGCGGGGCCGTGGGCAAGAGCTAGTTATGAATAAAATAAAGAACAAAAAAAAGCATCTAGATTCTAGAGCAATCGTTGTAAGTTAATAGTAGATTACCCAACAAGTGAAAAAAAGGTGAATTCTTTTCGAGGCACCAAGTTGTATCCCGAGAGGAGTGAAGGTTTCTCCGGTAGAATCCCGAGCGTAGCGAGGGGTTCTAGAGAGAAACCTGAGTGGATCGAGGGATACAAGAGCCGAGATGAATTCTTTTTTCACGTGTTAGGTACTCAACTTTTCACCATTGACTACGAGAAAACGATTACTCTGTGAATTATGAATTACATTTTGTTATGGATAGTACACAAAAGAAGCAGCAAATTATCAGTAATAGCTACCGCTTTAGCGCGAAAAGACTCAGGAGTCTTTTCGCGTTCGAGAATATGAGTTTAATTTTCATCATTAGATGAAGTCATTTTATGATTATGAGACAAACATAAACTTTTACAAGGAAAATTACACAGAAAATGGCGGCATTTTTTTTTCTTAATTTAAACTGAGCCACATTCCATCCAGCCAGTGATTACATTTAGGTGGCTTTTAGTACGTTTTTATAGTGAGAGTGTGCAACCTCTTTGTATGTTTCACTAGAATCCGTACATTCGCGCATGTTCCAAATTCAAATTTTTTTATTCACTCGGTGAAACAAAGAGCGTTTTATTCACTGTTTTTGATGAATCACGGGCCCTTTTTCGAGTGTCAATGGTGAAAAAATATTAATTACTCTCTGTAGCCCGCGTTGTAGATTTAGTAATTAATTGGAATTCTGATCCGGTTTCTTATTCTGCGAAATTATTCTATTGGAACAAAGTAGTCCGTGTTATCCTAGACTATAAATATATTACTGTACCAAACTTTGGTAATTCATTGGCCGGCGCATTTTATAATAGAATTGACGTTAGATTGACGTTTATGACATACGTTGACGACTGTCGTATACGTCAAATCCCATACATTTTGACATTGTATTCTACAATTAAATACGCCGGCCAACGAATTGTCACTTGTCTACGGGGTCAGGGGCCTTACTCCCAAAAACGAACATAAACGTTTCGGATCGAAACGAACGGTCGCCGAACACGGACCATTAGAGTTACTCTGAAAACCTTTCGGTGACGACTGACGGATGCCGCCGTCTTCGGAATCATAGACTAACGATCGAGTCTAGATGAATAGTGTGGACCGATATATTATAAACATCTAAAAACCGTTAACAAATGAAAAATCAACAAATATAGTTGTATTCTCATGAAAAGAGCGTCAAATTCAAAAATATATGAGATTTTTATTATAAAGGTACTGTTAGATCACTAAAATGTCATTTTTCAAGAATTTACGTATATTTAATGTGAACGATCTTAAAAACCCTCGTGCCATAATATTGTTCTATGTTTTTAATACGTACTTTGACAGTTTGACAATTTCAAATTTGAAACTTTGATACCCGTATGCACTATCTCTATTAAGTTAATAGAGATCAGTGCCTGTCATGGTGTCGGTATGTGTGTAGCGCCATCTACTGGGGTCATCAAATACTTCCGTAATGGATAATGGTTGTTGGTTTGGTTCAATGCCCCTTTACCAAAATGTTGTTTTTTTGAGGAAGTAGAGGAATGATTTCCTTGCATAGCTCCTCAAAAAGTACCCTCGTCAATCTATAATTAGAGACAAATTCCATGTCCGGAATTTGCCTCAAAAATTTTTTTTCACGAAGCCGGTGACGATTTTGGCTTCGCTCAGCCACTTCTTCCCTCATCATTTCATCCAACAATAAAAATCTCGCCATTTTCTTAGATAAAAATTCAGCTTCGAAAGCCTTACGAAAGGTATATAGCTTTCGTTGAATTTCAAGTAATAATCCGCAAGATTACTTGTCAAACAACGACAACGAAAACGTCAAATGTATTTTGGGAGTAGGTGCACCGACCACGATCGACAACCTCAATGTCAAACGATCGAAGACGGATACGAAACACTTTCGGGGTAGCTAAATGGCCGAAACGTCAACGAACACGATAGTTTTCGATTTTCGGAGTAAGGCCCCATATCCGTTCAGCCGTCCAAGCATTTTTAATTATCGAACATCCAAAGATCTTCACAAACTTTAACATTCATAATATTAGTAGGATTAATGTGTCTTTCCCAACCGTAATCATAAATTAATGTTATATAGTATTCAGAATTCAAAGAGAAACCTCGTACAACTGGTTATGCAAGTGGCTGCAGCATTTAGTATCAGCTCATATTCTCTGAGGAGCACAGATATTAATCTCAAAGTGCATTGTAGTTGTAGTGCGGTGTTATATTCTGACAATTGACCCCTACTCTCAACACAATATTACATTGTGAGTTTCTCATTTATACCGCTCACAAGAGATATGATTTTAGACGGCCAGATTTTATGCTATTCAATAGCAGTTTACAATGTGAAATATATAATTTCTATTCGGTGTATGCAAAGATATTATATAAAAAGAAGTAGATATGTTATTGCGCGAAAATCGTGAAGATCCGAAAACGAGTCAATTGGAACGTTTGCCTATCAGTGACTTAAAAAAATAACGAAAATGCCATCGTATGTTTATAGACACTGCACGAACTATTACTCTAAAGTTAATACATCAAAAGTGTAGATGAATTAAAAATGTGTGTGTGTGAGTTCGGCACATTTTTCTACGTTGATTTGTAAGCATATGACATGTCTATATTATGAAATGTCATTGGGTGTATGACAGTAATGAAATATTAGTTTAAAGTATGTAAAAAAAGAAAAAGTGTTATTGGGGAGCGTAATCGCGGGAATGGAATCAGTCTTTCATGGGAAAAGAGCTGCGGGTATTATGACAAATTAACGTTGATATTAAAAGAAAGGTTTCCTGATCGAATTATATTTATGTTTATATTGACATATTACAAGATATGACGATTTCGAATCAATAATATTTAAAAGCCACTTCCTAACAAGAAAATAAAGACGCGTGAACTAGGTATCTATTGTATTGCAATTCCTCTGTGCACTCCCGGGTTTGCTAGAAGAGAATTCAATTTTGGGTGAGGCTCGCCTTTGTACATAATATATCACTGTCTCTACTCTTTACTTTACTTTTACTTTTACATCTAGGTAGGTAGGTTAGGCATACATAGTACAGACTGTCTTTATTGAAACAAATATTAATAACTTAATATTACAGAGATGTTGTCCGAACCAACACAGTCCTAGATTACAGAAAGAAAAAAGGATTATTGGGAAAGTATATTATCAATATAACAACCTCTAGCATTTCAATAAACTATATTTACAAAGGTCTGTTTACACAACAATACTTTTCCTTAATAAAGCCTTTTATTATAAGTTGTATCAGTTAAGTAGATGTCCACATATCCACGCCATGCTGGTCACGTAACGTTTGTATCTCCCTCAGTAGATCCAACCTTAACTGAATATTTGGTACACAGCTTGAAGCGTTCACGTTTTATTATATGACCCGACGTGAGCCGCTTTATTTACTTATTATATTATGTTATTCTACTTTATATGGAGTTATACCAGAACATATTGCGAATTCTACGGTATTTTCAACCAAGCTTATCGACTTGAGCGTGTAATTTTGACGCTATGGTTGCTCATATAAAATAATGTGACAGAAACTTTTATGTAACATTTTGTCGCCTAGGTTCCTGGTTTTTGGATAAAAGGTATAGGCTTTTCAATACAGAAACATATTAAACTTTTTAAGAGCTGATAAATATTGCAGAGGTTATGGAGTTAGTGTTATCAAGGCATCAAGCAGTTGTGGTTTATTAGAGACTAGCTGTTGCCCGCGGCTCCGCCCGCGTGGAATTCTGATCCCGTTCATCGCTGATATATAGCCTATATGTTAATCCAGGGTATAACCTATATACATACCAAATTTCAACCAAATCGGTCCAGCCGTTTATGCGTGAAAGAGTAACAAACATCCACACATCCACACATCCATTCTCACAAACTTTCACATTTATAATATTAGTAGGATTAGTAGGATATAAAAGGTGTGGTTTCAATGTCAACATTTGAATATTTGTTTAGACAATAAAATCAATGAAGAAAATAAGCTTACCATACAGTCAAATTATATGTTTCGAGTTAAAAGTTTACAGAACTTCTTTTTATAAACAATTATTGGATAATAGCAACTGTAAACCAATATGTACAATCATGGTAGATGGGTTTTTATTTTCTGGCTGTAAAATAAATTCACCAAATGAAACTGAATATTACTGAAAGGGTCGAAAAAACATTGATAGCTGCCAGCTGTAAAGCACCACCAGACACTTGAAGCAGGCACCAATCACTGGAATGAACTTCACCACACGAAAGCCTGCTACATTAAGCTTCGCTTTTATAAAAAAAAAATTTGGACTATTTTTGAATAAAGTGATTAGAATCAATAACATAAAAAGGACAACCTAGAAGAAACTTTTAAATTAATAGCCTATTTCCAACATTAAAACACACGCAACATTGCAGTTGATGCAGACAAAGAAAGAACTTTTTAGGTACTTCGAAGAGAAATTTATTTTGTATTTTTAACTTTATTTCCTATTTTAGTTAGGCATATTTCGGCAATGTTTTTCGGTATCGACTCTTATCTATCCAAAATTACTGTCAGTTTTTAAACTTTTAGTAATCAACATTTAATTCAAAGTTATAAGTAAAGAATGATGAAATTGTCTAGCGCTAGTCGGTGTAAAAAGATTTTTAAAAAAGATCTATAGGATGGAGTTAGTGAGCGTTAAACTACCTACGTTATTTATTTTGAGGTCTCCTGGGTGATCGCTATCTATCTAACTTTGCAGTAGAGATTTTGTAGCATTTTGCTACTCAGATCAGGAAAGAGAACTCATGAACGGCGGTTAAGAACGCATAACGGGGTAGCAACATAGATATTTACTTTCAATTCAAACGCATGTTTTATATCAATATCCTCCTTTACATTGCATTAACCATACATTCAAAAGTGTAGTAAAGTCAACCCATAAAAATGTAATTACAGCGATTTTATTTACGTAGGTACTTAACTAATTAATCACTTGGGTGTAGACAGAGTGCAGATAATATTTATCTTGTTAGATTATCTAGAAACACGGGCTGTAATATTCAACGGTAGTAAGAATATCTACCTTCATTGTTGCCCGTCTTAGTGCGAAAAGTGCTCCAGTGCCGAGCTTTTATCTTTACTAGCTGTTAGCCGTGCTGCAGTTTTATAATATTTACAGATAGACGATTAAGTTGTTATTACATAGCTTACTATTAATATAAAAGTTAATCGATGGATGGTACATATTGTAAATTGTACCTAATTATTTTTATTTCGATCGGCACACATTATCAATTATAAATCTCTGCCAACAGTTTCATAAAAGAAAACATTTTTTACATTTTAGAAGGATTAAAACGTAACTATATGCACGTTCTTATAGTAAATACATATTTTAATTACATTCTTTCCCTTCCTCTATATTATTATTTCGAAGCATCTTGGAAATTGACTGCCATTTATTTCTTTTCCAGTTCCACAAAGCTCGTGAGAGACAGAACCAACACAGAACAAGAAACAATAATTCAATCAAAACAGAACGTATTTGTCCACTTCTGAAAGGAGACGTCGTGCATGTCTCTGTTGTGGACAGCACAACACATTTTGCTTATAATGTGATGCATAATTATGTGTTACACTAACTAAATACTGAGAATAATCATTTATCTCGTCATCATCACAACGTTAGTCCCGGTTGTTGGTATCCAAAGGTGACACCTTTGGATACCTACAGGAGCATACAGAAGGATACTTTTTGGAGCCCCGGGAGCCTTTTTGGAGTCTGTTATTCTACTCTGCCTGTTTATTTGGCTTATAATGACCATACCAAATAATATTTTTTACGATTATTTACTATTTGACAGAGTCATTCTCGGACTATCTGAGAGTCTCCATATTTTATTTAAAAAGCACACAAAAGTTAATGTATTTATAAATTAAGTATGGGATGTGATTTGAGTTCCAATACAAGAATTTAATTTCTTTATTGATGCGCGTGTGCGTTTGTGTGAGAAGATATTATTGTGTGTGTAAAAGGGTGACTACAACTGTTATATTGTTACAGTACACGGTGACAAAAATGAAAGATATATACTGCTCTACCGGGGATGTACCACCATTGCAATTAATATCAAGATTTAAAATTCATATGCTGTATTGAACAGTTGTTGAGTCTGTCGGTGACTCTTTCTTCCTAGTTTTCGTTTTATCTCACTGTCTACCATCCAAAGGTTGTCAGAAAGTGATTGATGTTTACAGTACGGCCATTTATTGTACATTCCGTCTATAAAATTCATGTGTGTTTTTTTAACCGACTTCTATAAAGGAGGAAGTTCTCAATTCGGATGTTTGTGCTTTTAATGTTTTAATTATAAAATACACCGCTAGGATATAGACCCAAACTAAGCATCCATACTCCATACTAATATTATAAATGCGAAAGTAACTATGACTGTCTGTCTGTCTATTACGCTTTCACGTCTAAACCACTGAACCGATTTTGATGAAATTTGGTATAGGGGTAGATTAGACCTTGAAAAAGGACAAAGACTATGTTTGGTCGCGATAAACGACATCCACGCGGGCGGAGCCGCGGGCAAAAGCTAGTAGCTTATAATTCGAGTTCTAGAATGTGGATAAACATACTTGTGTATTTTTTTGTAAATTCATAGAAACACCCGCCGACCACAATATTTACGGTGTAACATTTGCGTTCTAAAATATAAAGCACAAATAGGTATTCACTCAAAAATATAAATACAAAAAGTATTGCCAATACGGCCGTTATTTTCATTTAGCGGCATGAGCGGGCCCGTTACCGGTACATTTATGATATGATTTTTCACGTGACATGAATAATTATACCAACACGAAAAGCATAAAAGCACCTTAATTCTTTTCCATTAAACCTCAAAAGAGCTGTCTATACAGGTGTGTGAGTATATAAAGAATCAAATTACATCATTAGTTGTTAATGCTATACATTTACATATTAACACCTTTCCCTTGCCGGGGTTATCAGGGACAATCACACATTTAGTTTTGTTCTAACATATCTTACCTTATCAGTAGTGACAGTTTCGTATAGTCCGAGAGCCCGAACTACGCTCAATTATGTGTTGAATGAAATGAAAAAGATGAAAACGTTTTGTTTAAATATCCGAGTTAAACACAACCTTTTTATTTTGTTTAAAAATCGAACATTCCTAATTTAAACTTTTACTTTCACCGGGATAGGCACAGACAACGCCCTCTATTTTCATGTCTTTACCCATAACTACTACGAGTATATCAAGTGAACCTTCAACATTACTAAACTATTCGAGTTGTGTCTTCAAATAATAAAGGGCTTAAACATATTGTCACCTTCCATATTCTATTCCTATATACTTTGCGAGTACAAGTTAAGTACGAGAAAGTATTATTTTACTAGTCGTTGCCCGTGTAGAATGCTAATATGGTTTCCGTGACCCACTGGAATATCTATCCGGGATAAAAATTAGCATATGACCTATTCCCGCTTGAACTTTACCTGTGCGCAAAATTTCCTCCAAATCCATTGAGCCAAAAGTGTGAAAGTGCAACAAACAAGCCAACTCACTTTTGTATTCATAATATTAGCTAGAAAGCAAGGATTTAGCTTGTTAAGCTTGTGTTGCTACTATACTACTTACAAAAGTTCTTATGAAAACTTTGGGCATTATAGAAACCAACGAGTACAGTCAACGGCAAAAGTTGTTTAATATTAAAATATATACAAACCATTTTTAAAATGAAATTCATGTACCAATAAATCAATCTATAATCGTTTTATAATCCCCAGAATACGAAGTTTTGTTCATTATTTTATCCTCCTTCCTATGCCTCCTTCCTCTGAGCTGGAATGCTCTACCCGGGTCCTTCAAGCGCGGCGTGAAAAAGCATCTATCTAAGCCGTCAAGTTAAGGACCATCATTTTAAGGTCAATAAACATCAGAAATGGCGGTCCGTACTTTTTACCAGCGGGGTACAGTCAATTGACGGACCACATATTATATGAAAAAAAAGGAAGTTCGAGCTAAGTTGAATAATTATAATATAATCTATAAAATGTCTTTATTCGTTTATTCTACATACTCACACCGCAACTTCTATATTTATGTAACAATACCGTAAAAAATATACATCAAGCTCAAAAACATAACGCCATATGGACCGTCAAAATGTATGACGTCTAAATTATCGTCATTAAAAATAAAATAGATCACTCCATAAATCCCACGGGTGTCGTAAAAACCGCTGTGGTGTTACAACAGGTGGATGGATGACATTCACCTGCTTACACAAATGTTACCGAGCTCGTAAATCACAGCTATCAACCATCATTATGGCTATATATTATGGCTAAGGATAAAAACATGTAGAATGATTTTATAATAATTCATTGCTTTCATGATAATTATAATAACTACTCATCACAACCGTTTTAGATTGAGACGTTGCGGTTATGAGGTATTTTTGGTTACAAGGCAGGGAAGCTGATGGGCGCTACACACGACCAAACTGCTGGACTTTATCTTACATGAAGAATTAGAATTTTCCATTTACCATGGCAATGATTCTCCATCGAGTCAATGGCTTACATCATTCTGATTTCTTGCTGGGTGCCAGCGAGCAACGCTGCCAGACTTGCTCGTAAATAGTTGGATTGGAAAAGCTAGGAGAATGATGATACTTACCCGGTCGGGTAGGCCCATTCGTGCTGAGAAATAGATGGTAAAACATGCTAGCCTAAAAGCAAGTTGTTCACTCTAAGACTTAAAGCTCAGCTTAAAGCTCTTCCACTTACGTCACACAGTACGTAAATCAATATTAAAAAGAGATAACAAGAAACAAAATAAATACAGCTACGGACAAAACTAGATAACAAAAAACACAGAAAGGTCGCGTGTGCGTGAATGTACACTCATGCGATAAAGCCTGCCATTTCGCGAACTCCACCATCCCGTTCTAATGGCACTCCCTGAATGACGAAAACGTCCCGTTTATGATAATCGCCGTATTTCACGACCACATAAACCCGAGTGGTGTCGCCGGATACCGATTTTCCTAGATTATATTCCCTTTAAAAGTATAGTTAATCGTATTTTCCGACACGATGACTTTTGCAATGTGAGTTTTTATATCTTCTTAAGTATCAAACGTTTCCATAATTCTAATACTCTACTTTTATTTGTTAATAAAACGGAGAAATCATATAAGTATTAAGTATATTTGCTTGTATTTATCATAATTTCAATACTACAAAATGTTGCCAAAATTATGTAGGTACCAAATATCAGTGATTCTATTCAAAATCATAATAAAGGAAGCCTAAGTACATAGGAAAATTCACGTTTTCCTACATACTGCGGATGTATAACTGATTATATTCTCTTCAATTATAACATTAAATGAGATTTATCCCTACTGTCAATTTCATTTAAATTATATCTACAGATAATTAAACTTTATATTAGCTATCAATGTATTCTGTAATGAAAATTCATTATATCGTGCACGTAAACATGTGGATAATTGAAAATTCATTGTACAGAACCACAAGCAAATATTCAGTGTGGCAATATTGATATGTTCCAATATAATCCTGTAGGTATCTATAGGTACTATTATGTACCTAATTGTAAAGTTTTCGTATCTGTATATTGGATATAATTTTAAAAAAAATACCTGGATTAGTAACGATATTGAACACAAATATACTAAAATATATTTTTTTTATTCTTGTCTGATTGTTCTCGATTGACGCAAAAACTACTGAACGAATTTTGATGCCATTTTTAATTGAAAGTTCTTAATCAGACTTGAAATCTTACGTTTGTTTCATCGCAATTGGTTGTGTAGAACCATACATATATGAGCGAAAGTCGCGTTAACCGAAATCCACCTGGGTGGAGCCGGGGGCGGAAGGCTAGTTAACATAATAAAATTTTAGCAGACAGTATACAGGGTGGAAGATTTTAACCTTACCTGGAGGGCAAGTACTTTAAATACTGGAGATAGCTAATTTCACTCAAAGGAAACATTCCTTTATTTTTAAAAAGAAACAAAACTGCATTCATAGTTTTTTGAAAATTCCCTTGCCATGCCCGGTAATCGAACCGACTAAAATCCAAAAAAATAACACCCTGTTTTTTTATAGCATCAATCGATAGTGTCAATCATGAGGATCGAAACTCTCTAATAAACATGCTAAATTAAATGAAAGGAAGTCAATAAAATCTTAACTTATAAATTCCATTCCAACAGATACAGTACTTTTGCTCAACGTGCCATCACATACCTTATCAACAATAACGCCATTTATTTAGTGCTAAATGACTAAACTTTGATTCCGATTTAGAATGTAACGTTATTGTGTGACTGCATGAGGTAGTCAAGTCTCCCGATTTTTTTTTTATACAGAATATCAGTAACCGAAATTACTAATATTCCTGTTAACCCCCCCAAGTAAGCTAAATTGCTTGTACTAGGAGTGGGTTCACGTCTGTAGTGTAATGGTCAGGATTCGAACCCGGGACCTCTCGATCGTAAGGCTGACTCCTTAACCACTAAGCTACCGACGGCGACGCTACTATTATGTCGATTTAGGTCCAAGATACGTGTCTCGAGGTATACTTGGTTGGGCTTGGAAAGCACTTCGTGGTACACCGCATCGCTCCCTGGGCAACGGAGATGGAGAGAGAATTGCCTTATTGGTTCGTCTTATAATACGTTAATTGAGACTTTTGAATTAACCTGAGACGGCATGCGGTTTTAGTCGGTTTGAGTCGAGAGAGTAAATACCCCTGCTAGCCAGTGAGGGCCAGCCATGAAAAACAGGGACAAGTAATTTAAATATGGAATTTTATTCTTAATGTGATAGGTGATGGATCCTTGAGTTAAGTTCTCTATTTTGTTAAATTGAATTTGATAATTGAATTTTCGGGGATTTCCTTTCATTTATTTAACCATGTTTGTTAGACAGATTTGATCCTTATGATTTATACTATTGATTGATATCATAAAAATACAGGATGTTATTTTTTCGGATTTTAGTTGGTTCGATTACCGGGTGTGGCAAGCGAATTTTCAAAAATCTATGAATGCAGTTTTATTTCTTTTTAAAAATAAAGGAATGTTTTCTTTGAGTGAAATTCGGTATCTCCAGTATTTAGAGAACTTTCCCTCCAGGTAAGGTTAAAATATTCCACCCTGTATATTATGGTCTTTATTTATATGTTTATTACAGCGTCGAGGGCAAATTGAACCAATTTCTACTAAATCTCTTTCTTATTTTCTTGTATGAGTCAACTAAAGAATTTTCCTTGAGCAATTGGATTACTATGATAATCATAAACCTCAACCTGCCAGTACTTACTTAATTATGTTTTTATCACCGCAAAGGCTCACGAAATGTAATTTTATTACAGAAAATACTAATAAGATCTCTCATTTAATAGTCTCATACATAAAATAGTCTGGCACAGTCTCATCATTATACCAGCGTTGTGTCCCGATTGCCTACGAGGCTTTCACTCGAAGCCCGAGGTTCGCCTTTCGGCTTTTCCTTCTCTACTTCACACGGTCTTGGGCATCCCAGACAATGAGACCAGTTTGACACTATCTAACAAATTAATAAAAGGGAGCGTCTATTATCCAAGTAAATTCTTGTATACATATTGAAAATGAAAGAGTACATTCGATCCGAAAGAATTAATTAATTCTGAAAGCGTAATGTGCACTAAATCTTTATTACAAGTATTTTCAAGCTCTAAGGTAGGTATGTTTAATTAGAATAAATCTTTTTCTAAATAGGCCAACCTAAAATACGCTTTTAAACAGATAAAACCAACATTTACAGCTTTTACTGTAATTAGAATTTACACTAGATTAAACTACAGGTCGTTGTTTAAGTGATTTCTACTTTCTCTTATCTGAGAATTAAGCATAAACAACCAAATGAATCTTAATACGTGTTGGTTGCCAAAATATACCTAATGCCAATGCCAATACCCAAGATTCCAGAAGCAGTAGGTATCATTGATATCTTGCTAACCCTGTATAATCCTATTTACCCTATGATTTGCTGCTGAGTAGGAGTACTTATCGAGTTGGGTATATCTAAGCTTAAGTATAGAGTTCAGTATGCCCGTCGGCATCGGGCGAATTTCTTTTTTTAAGTAACATCCTACAGCTGTTCGTAATTACTTAACCAAGAAGCGTCTTCGACTTCTGTCCCATGGTATAGTGAAATTGTTTAAGTCTCGACATGAGACACTAGTTACCCTGTTTGATTGAACAAAGGCAAATTCTCCTGCTTTCTTTAAGAAACGTTTACGAAATCATGAACACGAGTTTAACATGATCATTATTTAACGATTTTCTTTTTCAGAGTCCCTAATAATTCCTATTCCTATTCGTGGAATAAAAGTTTTAACCAGCCCATATTCCCGGAATAATTTTGAAATGGCAAAACGTTTGTAAGCCTTTGCATTTAAGTCAAATGTTAATGTCTAATAGTGAGATTAGCTTGCATTATAATATGATTCTTGATGGATAATGGATATAGTAGGTATGTGACAAATGTACTGAACGTGCACATTATTAGCCAAAGTCTTTCTAACAAATAGAATGCTACATTCGCTATAAACGAAGGGCGCTCCTACAGTATTGTAATTTTAAAAGGATATTAGTAACTGAAATTACTAATATTCCCCTTAACCCCTCCAATTAAGCGAAATGGCTTATATTAGGAGTATAATGACCAGTTCACTTCGGTATTATGATGACCAGGATTTGACTACCATTGCCTTTATTGGGGTCTTGTAACCCGTATAATGAACGTAGAAAAAAGAAAAGTATCTACACATTTTAGCTTAGTTTTAACAGATGATTTTGGGTATATTTGCCATAAAATATGATAACTACTGATACTCGTACATTACCAGTGAAATTGTTTACTTAATATCGTGTAATAAATTGATTAAGAATGGAAAAAGTGAATGAGCTACCGAGCCTCGTCTGAAGCGCTCCAAATTCTTCTGTACAACCGTCTTGAGGTGGGAGTGGGAGCCATCTACCGATATTCGTACGAACTAAATGTAATGAAAAAAATATAAAAGGAATATTATACAGTATTATTTACATTGATTGATTAGATCTTTGTTGTTCGATTCGTGGTAATTTCAATTACAATGGTATGTATACCGAAAGTCATTCCCTTTGATAAAACTTGTTGGAGTTCATATTTTAACGATTTCCTCTTTGTTCATTGGAAGTAAGAGTCATAGAACATCTAAAATGCCTCTATTAATTTTAATTAAGGCTTCGTATTTATTGAAAATCTTTAAAGTGGAAATTTATAGTCCTCTTAGTTATAAATATGTCATGAATTGAATTGAAATTGAAATATTCTGCTAAGTAATCTCACTTTGTTGAGTTGTCGAATTCAATCCAATAATTTAATATTAAAATAAAACCAGAATGTTTGGAACTCATTATAATACAGGTACAGGCTAACTGATACAGAAAGTGCGCCGTTTGCTTTTCTGCCACCTAAGTGGTTTAAAAAAAAAGTTATCACCCTACTCGCAATTTCACAGTTGCGTTCAAATTATACATTTTTTAACAAGTACATTTTATAAAAGGTGAAATCAAGGGTCACCTAACAGTCACAGGAAAAAGTGAATGCATATAATAGGTACCTCACGGTGCAAATCTTGAAATTCAAATAAGTATCTAAGAAAGAATAAGATTTTCTCCGGCAGTATCGCTGTTTTATAAGCTCATTATTGTAAGAGGATTTATATTACAGTTGAACATAAATCGACAACTGCTAGCGGGGTGTACAAATGAATAAATGTGTAAAAACGTAACAGAACATTTCTGTTGCACATTTTTCTTTTAATTTCTATACATCATCATGCGAGCGTCAACCCCGGTTACATGTAAAGTTTGCATTTTAGAGCCCGAAGGTACTTGTACTCCTTCTTTATTGGATTTCTCATAGTGTTTCGTGGTTGACTGCTGTCTGACCCCTCAACAGCGAGAGACAAGCCTGCACAAAAACCTCGTCTGTCAATTATATAACCCCCCATCTAACTGTTAACTCAAATATCAAGTTAATTAAAGAAAGAATAAAACTTTTTCTTTATTTCCAGGTATTATATTTCTGGCAAAAATTCCCAAAGGATTCATATTTCTCTTCCGTGAAGCAGTAAGTTACTTTAGAAGCTTCAGCAAATACAATTGCAATATAAAATTAGTATCACAGCATTGTGAAAAAATATACATTAGGCCTATTTATGATCTTTACGGCTGGCGCTGACGGAGGGTACGGTACGGCAAAGGAATTTCATTTGTCGAATGAGAATAGACCTTATTTCCATTGTGATAAATTAAAAAGTCAGTGTACTTATAGTCTACGAATCTTTCTTTGCCTTTAACTTGGTGTACTTCTTTAGAAATAAGCTTATTATTTGATATATACGAAGTAATCAGTGAAGTGTTTCGCATTACTGCGCAACGCAATATAAGTTTCAGTGGAACAATAGACCATCTTTTAACAAAAGAAAATCCTCTAGTATTAAATGTGAGACATTTTTCTGAATATCTCATAATAGTTTAGTATTTATTATCTGTATTCTATTTAGATTACGTAGAATTTCGTGGAACTGTATTCAATTCATTTTTCGTCTAGCAACATTAAATACGGTATGGGATGATCTAACATTAACGTTTTGAATGTAATGAAAAAGTTTTATCAGTATTATTTTATTCTTATTTATCAACGGCTCCTTATTAGGTTGTTATATTAGAATTTATGCATTTTACAATATTGGCACACTCTGCTTGATTTAAAAAAGAAGAAAAAAGTGTTGGTCAATACATTTTTGTAGGTATGCTGTCGAGATAATCGCAATTATATTAAAAGATGAAGAATAAGCTTACACATCTGATCTAATACACACTGTCATCCTTTCTGCATGAAATTCAACTTAATTATTTATGAATTAAGGAATTTACTGTATCAAAGTCGTATGTTTACTTTTTAAAAATGCTGATCATGTGCCTTAAATTTATAAAAATAGATTTAATAAAAACATGCGGAACAGTTTTTCGTAACTGCCAATAAAAGTGTAAACTAAGTAACTTGTGACGCATTCCGTGACGGTCCAAGCGTTCGGTGACGATGACGCGAGTTTTATGATTTTTCACCCAAATTCCTCCCAAAAGCACATAAATAAGTTTTCACTTCAACAAACAGAAAGCACCCTGAGACTCGGTGAAGTTATTTATAGATAAATCAACTCAACCCTCACCTCATCAAATCAGTCAAATAGTTCAACAAGTTTCTCTAATACCTCGGCAAAATAAGTACCTACAGACGAAGTTGTTACGCCAAAATGCCGCTAAACATCCTTGCGATTTCACCAACGACTGAACACCACCGGTATCAATACTTCTCGGAATTTAATACATGTGGAACGCCCGCTCAAACTTGCACGAGTAGCATGAGAATTCATCTGCAAAGTGTAAATTTCGAGCTCAATTTCCAAAGCATGATCATTCCAATAGTGCACTGAGCCCTTGGCTTCGGTCGCGCAGAAAATTTGCAAGTTTGCAAACAAAGTTTGTTGCTTGGAACTGCTTGGAACTACGAACTGACAACCAGACAGTCAGGAGGCAAACACAGAAGGAAAGTTATTTAACTTGAAAATGTCCTGCGTACACATAAATCTAGTGGATATATTGTATAGCAGGTGTTTCGTTTTTGGAAAGTTTGTGATTTATTAAGTTACAGCTAACTGTATATTTATTACAGAAGTTATTCAGGTATAACTCTAATTTATTAAAATGGAAAGAATATTGTGAGAGGAACCTACAAAAATGTATATGAAATAATTTCTCTATATTTCGAGTACCTACCTAAATGTCTATATTTTCTTGGGACCGGTTTAGCAAGTGTTCATATAAACTGATTATGATTACTATTAATCTCCTAACTGGTACTTAAAACACAAATGTTTCCTTTTCAATATTATGATATCACTAACCAAAATGAATTATTACTTCTACCACCGCGGCCTCAAAAATTCTTACTATTCTATTTTCGATAAAATACTCATATCAACTTATACCTGGATTTAATAACACACCCTGTATACTACACCCGGCCCACCTAAGTTTATGTGGTTACCAACTTACTACACTACATTAGATATACGTATCACCCACATGTTATCATCTTGGGAACTCCACTCACTACCAGAAACGCAACACTAAGTAAATATTTAACCATTGTTTTGGTAAGGTGAAACTATTACTCTCCCACATTTCAGTTAATGGCTAAAAATAACATGACGTCAGAGGTTTTAAGTACATTATCATCATATATAAGCGGTGGTCCCGCTTGCTTCCAACGCATGTACTTTGAAGTATGAGTCCACTTCCCTCATTTTTTCTTTTTCGTTTTCAATGTACAGATCGTTTGTAAATGTATTAGTGTTCAACAACTTTTGAGGGCGACTGCACATACATATATGAAACAATAGTACCGCGAGTTCTAATTTCCTAATGCAAAACAATTCAGAAGTTTTAATCTACATAACCACAATATTATCTATACCGTGTAGCGGTACAATTAGTATCAAAACTAACACGTAGAAGTTAGGACACAACATTGGTACCCTCCTCGTCGAAATTTTAGAGTGGTATTCGGATTCGAAGTTGGAAATCCCAAAGGCATAAAATGCTTAACAGGATAGAAACAAACTTACTCTGTGGCTGAAAAGTTTGGCTTGCATGGGCTGTTATTGCAATATTGGTTTGTCTCTACAGAATAATATATTTAAAGTTATATTAGACAAGACCTCTGGTACTAAAATCAGTAGGTACTATGAATAACTAGCTGTTGCCCGCGGTTCCACCCGCGAATACGTCGGTTATCGTAACTAAACATCCTATGTCCTATCCCAAGGTATAATCTACCCCTGTATCAAATTTCAACAAAATCAGTTCAGTGGTTAAGACGTGAAAGCGTAATAGCCAGACAGACAGAATAACTTTTTTATTGATAGAATTACTCTTTTATAATCTAATATATAAAACTCTCGTGTCACAAATGTGCGTAATCGAACTCCTCCGAAACGGCTTGACCGATTTTGATGAAATTTTTTGTGCTTATCCGGTATCTATGAGAATCGGCCAACATCTATTTTTCATCCCCCTAAATGTTAAGGGTGGTCCATCCCTTAATTTTATTTTTTTATTTTTCAGACAAAATTTTTTGTTTTATTTTTTTATGATACATCATACAAAAATACATGCAACCCTAAATTTTCAACCCTCTACGATCAACCCTTATTTTTTATTTGGTAATTAAAAAGTTTTATCTCTTATATATAAAATTCTTCTGTCACGGGGTGCGTGATCGATCTCCTCCAAAACGGCTCAACCGATTTTGATGAAATTTTTTGTGCTTATCCGGTATCTATGAGAATCGGCCAACATCTATTTTTCATCCCCCTAAGTGATAAGGGTGCAGCGGGAACGGGATTTGAATACCACGCGGGCCGAAAATATGGCGGTACGAAGTTCGCCGGGGCAGCTTGTATTAGTATACATATCGATACCTCCTACGTAAACTGTTGTAACTTCTAAAATGTGATTTTACAGGAGAGCGTTTCAAAGGTACTATTGGCAATAAAAATCGCAGTTTTCAACTAATCTTTATAAAATTCAATATGTGACTTCAGTTAATAATACTTTAGCGTTTACCTCATGGTATTATTCAAAAATACCAAAGGTTTTAGAGATTTTGCTGTTACAACACTTTACCGCGGTATATGACCTTTACAAATTGTTGTATCAGTCACTTACAATTATGTACACCGGAACACATGAGTCGCATTTAGTCGTATGTACCAGTAACAACAATTTACGCCGAAAAGCAAGAGAGAAAAAAGGTGTGGTATGTTTTATTTTTACCACTTAGGTGGCAGACAAGTACACGGCCCACCTGATGGGAAGTGGTTACCGTGGCCTATGGACGTATGCAACACCAGGGGCGTCACATTCGCGCTGCCAACCCTGAAAAAACCTTCTAATGCCCATTCTTGAAGAGCCCCAGAGATCCGATTCTCAGCACTCCATGGATTCACCATGCGGTCGCCGGGTCCTTATGGACCCGTGATACAGAGCACACCGTGACGGCGACTGGGACTTACGACCCAGATGTAGGTTAAGGGTGGCCATTTTGTGATGCATCAGCGCTCACCTCCACCGTCAGTAGTGTACCCCCCTACCTATCCAAATTTGGTAAGATCTTATCAATGCCGCTTTGGACATTCGATTTAGTAAAGAGCTTACTGAAGCTCTTGGCAATCCGAGGTCTTTAAGTTGTACAGGGATTTAGCTTGAAATCGTCTTGGTCCTACTGCTACGGCGTAGAGTTTAATCACGTAGCCATTTTTGGTTAACTCGTTAGTCAGGTCAAAGAATTTGTTCGTCTTTATAGCGTGGTCTTTAGGTTAGGTTATGTTAGTTTTCCACGGTACTGTGCGTTCTACAAGCACTGCTCGCCTATGCGATCGTGAAAAAAGGAATATATCGGGTTTGGATGACGAGGTACAGACATCCTCCTTTTATAGTGCTTCTCATAAGTGTAGTCTACAAGTATTGTCCAGTCAACGGCAGCTATCAATTTATCAATCAATTGTAGTCGCTTGGGAAAACCACCGCAGGGAGTTCATTCCACAGGTTGAGTGTGCGAGGGATATAGTTCCTTTCATACCGCACAGTGCGTACTGTTTCCGGATGTTGTGTGTGACGCTGATTTCCCTGCTTGTGGCGAGATGCGATGATAGAATGTAGCTGTGGGTATCATGTCAAATAGTTCATCTGAGCACAAACCATTGTATATTCGGTAGAACACACACAGTGAGGCAAAGTCTCTTCTGAGACTGAGACGTTCCACATGACCTGCGAGTATGGGATGGTCAACGAGCCTCAATAGTCGTCTTTGTACCGAGTCGAAGGGGTTGAACACTTCACGTTTCAAGCTGGCACGTAGGCGCTTCGACAAAACGGTGATTGCAGTACTCCAAGTGGGGCCGAACCTGTGCCTTATGTAGTCGGAGTCGTTGCCCGACAGTTAAGTATTCACCCTGTTGATCACTCCAAGCTTCTTTGATGCTAGCTTCACCTTGTCTTCCAATTGACTACGGTATTGGACGTCGCTGGAGATATCGATATCAAGGATCCCAATACTCAAGAAAATGGTAAGCAGTGTGCCCAGGAATTGCGTTGCTACAATAAATGGGATTTTCTTAACGGTGAATACACATACTTGTGTCTTAGAGGGGTTGAATTGTACTAAATTCAGTCTGCCCCAATCGGGTACTCTAGATAACGTAGTCTCGATTTCAGACACAAGTTGTTCGCGGCTTTCCTCCATCTCGGACTGAGGGATATTTGCACGGTCCGTGTAACAAGCGTCTCCGGTACTGTCGTCCGCATAGCGATGAATGGAGTCATCCGACAGCATGTCATTGATATGCAGCAGTAACAAGGTCGAGACAACACGGAACTTTGTGGGACACCAGCGTTTTATGTCCATGCGGTCCGAGCAACTGCCATCAACGACGGCTTGGATACTTCTGTTGGACAAAAAGCTGGCAATCCATTCGCATAATTCCTTGGGGAGTCCATAAGAGCTTTGCAAGAAGACGTCTGCCAGACCCGATCAAAGGCCTTTCCGATATCGAGACTAACCGCCAGTGCCTCACCTCGAGTCTCGATGGCTTGCGCGCAACGGTTTGTGAGATACAAAAGAAGGTTAAGATAAGATACACCGGTTAAGCTACGGTGGCGGAAGCCGTACTGTCGGTTGCTCAGTAGATCATACAGTTCAAAGTACCCCAGAAGCTATGTATTAATGATACGCTCCGTCACCTTCGAGAGGAGGGACTCCTCCCTAGCGGAACAGACAGACAGACCGACCAAAGACATTTAAATTATGTTCTTGTTAATGGTACCTGATATACATTCACACCCATTTAGTAAAAATTTGTTATTTTGAATATGATGATGATGATTGATGATCGAAGAAGAAGATTTGATGAAAAAGATGAAGAAGATAAGATGATAAGATGATTAAGTTAGCATAATAAATGCTTCAAAATTTCATTCAACTTCTTATTTTTTTTTTAGGTTCAAATGTTTATTCACTTGTTATTTTGACATTACAAACAGACACTTCAATTTTATTTATTTCTATAGATTTTTGATCACATCTATAAACCGCAAATGTTACTTACAACTTACACAATGTCAGTGATAAGCGAAGTAGATTGTTGTATGTGTTACTTAGTAACCATAAAATAGTTAATTTGACCACGTAAATCATTGTAAGTCATCTTACCATGTACTTTAGTATAACTAATTCCGAAGTAAAATGTTGTATGTATTACTTAACACAAAATACTTGTAAATTCGGGAACGTATATTGTTGTATGTAATCAATACCACATTTTAAATAACCAATATTTTAAATACGGAAAATATGTGCTAGTACTATTACGTAATAAATATCAAATCAACACATAAAATACGCGCGTGACATGCAACCTACAGCGAGTTCCAACGTAGTCTGTTTTATGTCACACATACGCGGGATGAGCGCGCTCGTCAGTCTCACACCGCCCGCCGTAAACTATTGCAAGTAATAAATACCACAATATACGCCGGGATACTTCGGAACTTACGGTGTTATACTTCTGAAAACTACCGAAATTATTAGATTTTTGGATTTGATCTAATTGTTACAGGATACTATACATAAAATTAGACACTTTTACGTGAAAAACACAAAATGGCAATTTTGTGGGTTACAACAACTTACGTGGGAGGTATCGATATGATTAGTAGCCCACTATGTATTCACCTTCTGGCCAGGTAGACTGACGACCTGCGATCGGCATATAATATGGCATAATAATATATGCTATACTACATGCTTTCAATGCTAATAAAATGATTTTTCAACTCGTATTGATTTTTTATAAATCCAATACGAATGGTACCTATAAAAAAAGAGTTGAAGTATTTCAATACTTAATGATGCTTTTTTGTTAAACAATCCGTAAAAAAATACATGCTTTATTTCCCTCCGAACCATCTGACCACCATTTTGCGATAAGTATTTATTTATAAGTAAACCCGGTACCAAAGCCCGATACGTATAATAGAAAAGGTATTTATATGACAGTTTACTGTCGAAATTTATAGCTGCCTAAATTGTACGATAATCATGAAAGGATATAATACTTAACGATTCTACACGCAAATGATACTTATACTTTAAATATGAACCGCCAACCAAAACTAACTTTATTTCATAAAACAGACGAGATTGAATTGCTGTATCAGTGGAATATTGTAGGCAACTGAAAATATTATCAATTAGTTGCCTAGTTAAGTAAATTTGAATTACCATTTTTCTCGCTGTATCCTGCAGAGGGCAAGTTATCCAAATTAAAATATAGACAAAAAATGGATTACTGGCTAATATCAAGCCTATCTGGCAATGCCCTTAATTTTTTGAAGAAAACATCACGTTTAGATGCGTACAGTAGCGTGCAATGTATACGGAACGAACAAACAAATAATCTTTCATCTTTACAATAGATAAAATAACATAAAAACCAATATTGCAAGGTTACCGAAAATGAAAATCTAAGGGAAACTGAAATCAAAAGATTTTCCTATAAACCACAAAGAGAGATAAAGTTTTATCAATATGATGGATTCTGTATTTATTTAATAGTGAGCTTTATTTGGAAATAAAGGCTTATTTCTAAATAGTCTCTTTAGTTTCAGTATCTTTCCAACTATTTAATTGGGTATTTCATATTTATGTTATTATTTTATGAAAGACTTTAGCGCTAAAGTGATTTGTCTATTGAATAGTTAAGTTAGTTTTGTTGCTAACTGTACTTACATTTTGAGCGTTTAATTGTGAAGTTCAAAGAAAAGTGAGCTCAAAAGGCAACGCATTAATAGAATAAAATGAAACTTCTCTTATCATAGGATTCAAAGATCAAAGTTTAATAGAACCAAAAGGAATAGAACATTTCTAATTACTTTTGAAAGTTCCGCAATTCTTGAAATCGTGTTCGGGAGAAAGACAGCGCTGTGACTGGTTCGTTAGTGAGTTCGATTGTAAGAAATAAACTATGAAGAACAAAACTGTCATTAAGAAGAATATGTCGATCTAGATTACCGACCAAATGAAAGGATCGTAAAAATGGATTATCCGACAGAAAGAGAAGGTTCCGTAAAATCTGATAATTTCTTTTTGAGCGAAAAAGCAATGCACTTAGGTTTTTTTTTAGTCCAAAAATAATGGGAACACTCGAGAATAATTTGTTGCTCTAACGCATTGCCACATTATGTGCAATAAGATGTAAATGGCAATCCAACGCAGTAAATCCAAGACGGAATTTCCTTTAATTACAGTGTAGGCATCAAAGTAGGTAATGTTAACTAAATCGACTTGGCGGGGACACTGGCCTACTTTACTACATAGAAATAATAGAGGAAATCTTATCAATATTTAGCAAAATTCTACAAACGAAATTACCTATCCAGATTTCTATGAGGACTTTTCAAAAGTCACCCTGCTACTGAAACCCACCCCTTAAATTGTGTTCAAATGTATCTGCTGAGCGTGCTTCGGAGCAAGTCCATGTCATGTTTGTGCTTGTTCAGTTACCGCACTCTGGGGTACCGTTGCCGACAGCTCCTTGAGCAAGATATCTATAGAGTGGTTATGTCTATTCGTATTTTGATATTTTATCTATATTATAACTTTTTACTTGCTTAGAATAATCTGAATATTATGAACCTTTTTATGATTTTCTGTGGCCTGAAGACAAAGAAGAAAATAAGATGGGCATAATAAGGAAAGCAGGACTAACAGGGAAGTATGGAAGATAATATTGCACCAACTCTAAACTAATTGGAACAAGGGCAGACAGATGATGATGACCTAGCCAGGAGATAGATATGGACTACTTTTCACACCCAACATTATAGGAAGATTTTTTTTTTTTAATTTCTTTAACTTTATGCACACAAAAATTTACGAAGCTGACTTAATGCCATTAACTTAATTAAGGTGATGCAGAGATAAATTGAAGTAGGTGTTAGGTTGAAAAATATTAAAGCTATCTTTATTATCATTGTTAAACTATACCAATCAATCTCGTCTGTCTGTCTGTTACATTCACAGAATCAAGGAGTAGGAACGAAGGATGTCTAGCTTCTCAATAACATCACAACAAGGTTTGTGTTACATACTATACCTAATATCATTTTTTTTTTCAAATAGCTTGATAAAAGGAATACCAATACTTTTTATTTAATAATCTTAAACACTATTTATATAAAACATAAGGTAAATTCCTACACCCCTTTATATCCAAGACTAACAATTGAAAAGAAAGATAAGACAAAAGTTATATACTCCAAAACTTAATCTTTGTGGACTCAAGACTTTGTTACCTACAAAAGTAATTAGCACAAACAATCTTGGCACAGTTTACGCTTCACAATATCTTTGTCACTTAAGTAAGTTCTCGAGTAAGGATATGAAGATGTCACAAACTGTGGTCGGTTGCACTCGAGTACTAGCGACATGTGCTGTGTTGCGAAAGTAGGCACGATTTATGTAAATGTGGAACATTATTCGTAAACGTTATTTTTAAACTATCGCGGTATAAACTCATAGTGTTGTTTTTGGGACTTTTCGCGATTAAATATTATTATGGAAACTTACTTTTGCCGACGCGCGACGTTTCGGATGCGTTGCAGTACTTGTAGTTACGACCTGGCAGGTCTGCGAGTATCGAGAGGCGTTAGGCAATTCAAAGGTATTCGTATAAAGTTGTATGAAAATTTCTATCCTTATCTCTTTTGCCGCCTGTTGATTATAGCGTAACTCCCCGTTAAATTATTGTTTATCATCGACAAGTTAATAATTTTCTAAATGTACCTACCTGTACTTAACAGAAAAGCGTTAATCATGCTTGAGAGGCCTCTTGGGAAGTGGTTAATTCTCGACGCCATAATAGGTTAGGTAAATGAATTATTAATTATAATATTGAATCGATATCTAATGCTTCTGAAATGGCAATTAGTGTTGGTAAACATAATTTACTATGTTAGCTATTAATTTGGGAGGTTGAATATTAATATTAACTTGCTATATTTAAATTATTAATTGCCAGCTACCACCTACCTATCAGTGCATGTGATCTCATTGCAATATTATCAATTTTGTACAGAGTTTACAGTTTGCTGAATGACCAATGTATTGCCTCAATAAACAGCAGCTCATAACACAGTAGAATCAAACGTGCGTAATTTCTGCCACACCAATTCAATAGCACAGTTTACTCTCGATTAATCAATTTTAATCGAGAGAGTAACTTTAGTAAAATTACGTTTATAGAGCCAAGCACAATAAATAGTAACAAGTATTATTCTTTATCATAATAGTATGGACAACTTTTCTAACGTCGAACATATAAGTGATGCAACAAGAAATTATAAAGTCATGAGCGTCACGAATCCACCGGGATCCAGTGTTCGGTAAGTAACTTGCGCAAACTTGCTCCAACTTTTACCTAAATGCCTTAAATTTTAAGTCAATTTCGTGTCCGCCCAACGGTAGCGACACTCTCCATCGGATTTTGGATATTCAAATCCGATTCTAGGGAATTAGAGGCTGCAAGTTAAATTAGTATATTACTTCCTACTAATCAATGTTTTCCTATTATAATATACTTATGAAAATGTATCTGAATAGATAAATATATATAGAAATAAATTTCTATTTGTGTCTCTTTCACGGAAAAATTACAGAATAGATGACGGACAGAAATGACAGAAGAGATGCACGATTCATCATCTTTATCCCTTGCGTTAATCCTCTGAGCACCTCAAAGTCTGCTAATAGTAGTACTATTACAGGCTTTGTAGTAGTGGAGCCACGGGCAATATCTAGTCGTTGCTTATAAAGTTTCTTTTTCTAGGTTACTCTGCAGCTATTTTCTGGAAATGTTAACTTAATCCAAGATTTTGTCGACAGAATAGTCTTGGGAACTATTTGAAGTCAGATAACAAGAGTCGTCATTAAGGCTCTGTGCAACGGTTTGGTAACTAGATAGCAAGAAAACAGCATTACTGTAAGAAACTATAAAAATTTCAGATTTGTGTTCTTTGGACAAGATTTAACTGTAGCAGCTGTCGTGATTATTGATCATCATCTTACTGTACTATCCTACTAATATTATGAATACTTTTAGATGAAATGTTCATGGTCAGGTGTGCTTACTAACGATCTCTGGGTTAAACTATCTACGGGTGGTTTCCATTTGGATGGGTCACCCATCCTTAGAGTCATCGCTTAGAGGTAATTCATTTGAGCGCCAAAGGGGGTTGGGTAATGTTGGCGTCGTGTCGGAATTGAGCGGCCATCAATGAAATTGGTATAATATGAAAGTACAGTATAAAGTGATCAAAAGTTACTATGGACAAACTTCTCTAAACTATATCGGGACTTAGCTATACAGGGTGATATTTTTCAACTTTACTTAGATGGAAGTACTCTAAATACTGAAGATAGCGAATTCCACTGAAAAGAAACATTCCCTTATTTTTAAAAAGAATCAAAACTGCATTCATAGTTTTCTGAAAATGCCACACCCAGTAGTCGAACCGACTAAAATCTTCCTATAACCTTCTATTTCATAGATTTCCTTTTACTTAATTTACTAAGTTTGTTAGAGAGATTTGAACCTTATGATCGACCCTATAGATTGATGTAATAAAAATACAGAGTGTTATTTTTTAGAATTGTAGTCGGTTCGATTATAAGGCGTGGTAAACGAGTTTTCAGCATTCCTTAAATGCAGTTCTGTTTCTTTTTTATAAACATACTAAACTGTGTGCAATGTTTTCTGAACACCCGGTAGTCGAACCGACTAAAATCTTCCTAAATCTTCTTAAATCTTCTATTTCATGGATTTCCTTTTATTTAATTTACCAAGTTTGTTAGAGAGATTTAATCCTTATGATCGACCCTATCGATTGATGCAATAAAAATATACGGTGTTATTTTTTAGAATTTTAGTCGGTTCGATTACAGGGCGTGGCAAGCGATCTTTCAAAATTCCTTAAATGCAGCTTTGTATTCTTTTTTAAGTAAGAGAGTGTTTCCTTTGAATGAAATTAACTATCTCCGGTAGTAACAGTAGGTACTCGTACCCGGTTCGACTACCGTGTGTGGCATTTTCAGAAAACTTTGAATACAGTTTAGTGTGTTTTTAAAAAAGAAACAGCACTGCATTTAAGGAATGCTGAAAAATCGTTTGCCACGCCTTATAATCGAACCGACTACAATTCGAAAAAATAACACCCTGTATTTTTATTACATCAATCGATAGGGTCGATCATAGGGATTAAATCTCTCTAACAAACTTGATAAATTAAATAAAAGGAAGTCCATGAAAAAGAAGGTTTTGTAAAATATTAGTCGGTTCGACTACCGGGTGTGGCATTTTCAAAAGTCTTTGAATGCAGTTTTGTTTCTTTTAAAAAATAAGGTAAAGTTTCCTTCAAGTAAAATTCGCCATCTTTAGTATGAGGGTACTTTCCTTCAAGGTAAAGTCGAAATGTTCCACCCTGTATATCGCAGCTCCGATATTATTTACAATGAAAATAATGACATTTGTACGTGTGTTTAACACAGTACAATGAAGTGGTATCAAAATTAATTATGGCCGCTGAAAAAATTAAGAACGCCACTGTCCATACTAGATTACCCAATCCCCTTTAGCCTAATAAACCAAGCCCTAATTATCATATTTAGGCAGACCCCGGACTCCGAGGTTAATGCCTCGGATGCAACCGGGACTAACTCAAGGATGATGATGATGTTTAAAAGTATAGAAAATATACTGAAATTTCAATCTTACCCACCCATACCACAGAATAAGTAATAGTACTACGTCTCATACTACGAAACACATTACAACAATTAGGTAACATATTGAACCTATAAACCAGATAAACTCTCATATATACCGTAAGCTATAAACAAGTCGCGTGTGAAAGCAAAATGTCGCAAAGATTATTATTATCTGTTACTATACATGGAACATTCGAGACAGTTTCCGTTTACTCTAGATGTTAGAATATCTTCGTTCATTCAGACCACGTGGTGATAGTTCCGAAGTGGTGAAACTTCCTATGTAACATTACGAGTGTTTCTCTGTGTTATTCGTTAATTATAATTAGAACGCCGGATATTCGTTGGTGAGCTATTGCTTGGAACATACAGGGTTATTCTTATTGGTAACTCGACGTATTCCTGTCAGGGGGTGTTGGGGACCCAAAATGCTACAATTTGGAGCCCACATATGTATGGGCGAAAATCAATAGTTTTCGAAATAATTGACTTATTGTATTTTTTTCGTATTAACCCAGATTTCAAACTTCAAGTGCAAATTTAAAAAAAAAATGTTTGCCGAGTCGGAATTATTTTAATTTATTTTCGAGGGTGATACTGCAAAGAACCCAAAATACTAAAAAAATAATTAAAAACACTTTAAATAGAAAGAAATTGGACCGTTTCATATTTTTTTATATTTTTAATTTTCACCTTTCCCTCCAGTCATAGTTGTTTTTCTCAAAAAAATACTATGGCACTAAACGTACAAATTACTGCAATAACTTGTACGTTTAATCAGCTTTCCAAAAAGGTATTGATATTCATAAGATATCACAAAACTCGTAAACTCGTACTCGTACTCAAACTCGTACTGCGCACACGTTTTCTGGGTGTGTTTCACAGGGTGCTACTGCGGTGGATGGGCTCAAATTCACTAAGCATAGATTTTATTACAAAACAATCCGTGGGCGCCAGGGCCTCGTTGGTCTCGTGATTTAGGTCCAAGATACTTGTCCTGAGGTATTCTAAATTCCATGATTGGTTTCGATGAATTGTAAATAAAATCATTAATTTGTTTAAGTTCATCACCTACATCCAAGCTCCAATAAAAATTTGCTCTTTAGAGCCCATGGTTCTCCTGTTTACCTTGACTTTTATGGGAGTGACTATCATCTTATGCTAAACCCAACTAAAAGGGGATTTTGGTGGGAGCCCCATGCTATTTTATTTACGTCAAATCTAATCTAGTCGTACAAAATCATACGTCAATCGGTTGAGTTAAATCAGTCACAATTACTGTCATTCACGTAGGCGAAACCGTGTTCATAGGCTAGTAAATACAGAAAGCTTTTTCATATTAACCTTTTCCAGTATCCCAAAATTTTCCACTCAATTTATTCTTAAAAACATTACCTTCTTAAACCATGTTAAATACCGTAAATTATCGAGCACCTAATCCGCGTAATACATAATTAACCAATAATGTCCAAAAAAACGCGGGCAATAAAAAGAGGGACCAAATAAATTAGGTCCGCAGCCTTTGTTATAATTACTTTTATACGTACTCGTGTTGAATAGGTTATTTGGTTACTGAGGTTAGTCTAAATTTATGTATCCACAGATTAAATCTACTTGATATACATTTTAAATTAAGAGCCTCCAATTATTTTCTGATAGTTAAAAAATTGTTTAATAAAAAATTGAAATAATTTCAGAAATCCCATTTCATATACTATCTAAACTATACAGATGACGACACTTTAGATAACTACACATTAGTGTACAGGGCTCTACCACATTCCTTATGGTTTTCAAAATCAATGGGTCCGTTTACTGACTAAGAATATTATTTTTTTTAAATCCAATAACGTAGTTTTAGTTTTCATCAAATTCGGGCCCGTATCGTAGGCCCGAACTGAACACTTTTCACTATTTCTAACTGTTTTAGATTTGGTTTTCTACGCCCATTTGTACAATTCATCGTGTATATAAAAATGATGCAGCCTCTTCTTCTTCTTATTAATAAATCATTATGACCTCCGAAAGACGGTATTAGTTTGAAGAAGCTGTCTGTGATTTTTCCCTTTTTTTAAGCGTTAACATTGTTAAAATCTTACCTCTAGTCCTCTTTCGACTATAGTTACCCGTTTAAATCACCGCTAGGGGCGCCACTGTTTCCAGTCGCACATCTTTATGTCAATCATAGAACATAGCGTTTTGTGATTTTACCGCGTAAAGGTGAAAAATTTTTCAAGTCAAGAAAAAAGTTATTAAATAACTAATTAAATAGTAATTACATTGTTTTTACCGTATGTATGTGTACAGTGCAACATAAATAAGTACAAGGTATCTTATTTAGTGAAGTTTCTTTCCGTGAGCTTCGGTAAGTAGATTGTACCATACTAATTAATGAATACCGCTGAGGAATCGTTGCTCCCGAGGGAGAGCGAAGAGCGAAGCACTAATAAGTCCAAAAATAGTTCTCATCTTCGGAAGATCAGAACGACTTTGCCTCGCCATCCTCGAATAAATAAGCGGTTTAACCAAGTCATTTCGAAATGTGTTTGAGAGTTCGGTCTCACGCTCGGAACTCATTCCGCAATATGTTAAGGTTTTAACAAAAATCAACCTGATAGAATTATATTAATAATCATTTACATTCGTTAGTTACTGATGTAGGTACTTTAATTTTTTTTATTGGATAATATAAAATTATTATATTTGTTACGAAAACAATAAGATCGTTCCTTGGAAACCTGGAGAGGTACTTGATTTATGGACTATTATAATGAGTGTAGTGTCACTTGGATTTACCGGCCCAATAAAAATAAATAAGTTATAAATGATGTATCACCTTAATAAAAGGTATGATTATGATTATATTGCCAGTACTGAACAGTCGATGGCGTACTTGTATACATTGTATTGCAGGGTCAGGAACTTCTAAAACTGACTTACAAAATAGCAATATTATAACATTCCAAGTCTTTTTATACCAATAAACAATAATGACTTGTAACAACCCAGTGCCCAATGACTGCATTTTAAATCTTATTCCAAGTTGAATTCTTGAGGGTGTCCTAGTTGGCGTGATATTCATACGTTAAAACAAGAATATCTATTAAAATACTAATCTATATTGTAAGAAAGTAGTAGGCATAAAAAATGCATGTCATCTTAGGATGCAAAGAATTTAACATTTTTTTTATAACTACTAATTTACACATACCTACATAAATAGTTAAAAAATAATTTAATTAAATGTTGAGGAACAGCTCTTTCTTGTTCATAAACGTCTTTAATAAAAGTTCAGATGGGACATTATCCCCCTTTTTAAACTTAAAAGCCTAAATTGACATGTTTGACCTTAACATGTTTGAACTTAACTTCCAATTATTCGGGATTCAGTTCTTACAACAGGTAGATTGGATGACAAGACTTGCACCAGGCATTTCTTCATCTATGCATTAATTAATTTCACAGGAGGCTCTTGCCTAATATGGAAAAGAAATTGTCTCTCTAAGAGCCCACTCTTTCAGCCTCATCTTCACCTTATACCATTGTTACTGCGACTAATTGGATTGCGGAAATCCTTTGAAAACAAATCATGGTCATGGTTCATTTGCTAAACAATTCCTTCATAATTTTTGTTTTGGGCCTTTGGTTAATACCCACTTAACGATGCTATAATAATGTTTTTAGCCGTGAACATAATGTATCTAAAGTATAACATATAGTCACATTGTTAAAGTTGGATCGGTAGGTAAATTCCAATCAATTCACCTAGAGTCACTTGAAACACAGATTTCAACTTGATGCCTTTGCCCACAAAGTAACTAAAATAGCTACTTAATTGGTATATTTACCAAAAATTTGTAAAACTATGACTTGCCTCCAAGCGATACAGTCAACATCAAAAGTCCATAAAAACTTTTTTTTTAATAATAAAAAATAAAAAAAAACTATATTACATTGCTTAATAATGTGTCAATTAAGTTGATATATAAGTAGTTGTATAATATTTAGAAAACAAAGTAACTACATAGTACTGCCAGCTAATTAATCTACTTTTGTCGTTGACTGTACTATAGTTGCAAGACACTTGAAGTTAACCTGACGACTAGGATGATCAATTTCATTGTCTCAGGATGCAATTTTATTTTTGCTTGCTTCAAACAAGGTAGGCTAAGAGAAAGATGGGCTCTGCATCCCCTAGTGAGGTGCAAATTACAGTGGCGGCTCAGGAATGGGAACCACAGTGCACACGTGATACACAGGCAAAATGTGACTCACTTTCTCACTACAGAACGCGGCGGACGCGGGCTGGGGACTGAAGTTGAACAACTTTATGTTGTCAAGCAAATGGAGTTAGAGCCTACAAAAAACGGCATTCCAATGTGAGGGAGTTGTTTGCAGTGCATGCAGCATTATTGCTTATGTACAAAATGCACAACTGGTTCAGTCGGACAGCCAACTGAAATGATGGGCGCACTTGCCCCTTAACCGCTCTAGAGCTGACCAATCAACCGAGCAGTTCAATATAATACTGACGGTTATCTCCCTGAGAAGTTAAACGGATTCCTTGACCTCGTCTCAAGAGGCTGATTCGTTCATGAATGTGAACTTCTGCTAGGAGTCGCAATGGCCTCGATCAAAGATCAGGACATATGCAATCAACCCTTTCACATCAAAGGGACTCACCCGTCGTTCCCCAGTGCATGACGCGGGACTCAAGGGTGGTTCAGTGACCACATGAAAGGCTTTCAGTTAAACTGGAACTACATCATACCTATCAGTACTTTAAGCTGATTGATCTCAGATCGACAGCCCTAACGGCCCTGACTAATAAAGGATCTGCGGAAGATCCTAATAGATCAGTTAGGATGGAGGTTTTTCCCCCACCCATTCTAATAATTCTAAATATAGCCCCATAGTGGGATCAGTACTTTGGGCTGATTAATCACAGATTGACAGCCCTGACGGCCCCTGACAAATAAAGGATCTGCGGAAGATCCTAATAAATCAGTTGGGATGGAGGTTTTCTCCCACCTATTTTAATACTTCAGTGGCTGGCCCTTCTATACCATAGTGGGATCAGTACTTTGGGCTGATTGATCTCAGATTGAGAGCCCTAATCGACCCCTTGCCGATAAAAGATCTCCGGGAGATCCTAGTAGACCCCTCAGCAGGGAGTTGCTATCCTCCTTAAAAAAAGGGGGGGGGGGTTAGAAATAAAGAATTGAAAAAGAGGAAAACTGGAGTTATCAAGTTGTAGTTAGCGGACAACCACTCTTGATCAATGCTTTGACTATACACTGTCTTGACAAAGTATCAGTTGCATGTCAAATTTGCATAATTATGAGATTATAGTATATCTCAAACTTGTTCCAAAGTAGTAGCTATTTTTACGTAGTGACGGTAATGGCCATTTACTGGGTCTGTATAGATTGTGTATAGTCTAAGTGTACGGGATACCTACCCATACAACTATGGCTTACATATTGCATATTCAATGGCATCTTTTATGTCATACGGCAGGAATGTATTTTGCATATCCCCATTTTAAACATAATTTTATTTTGGACTATTGATTTAATAATATAATTAACATCTGCAGGGCCATCAGATCTATAGGATCTGCAGTGTTTCCGTACTGTGCTACAAATGTAGACAGATTTTCTAAGGAAAGCCCAGGCCATTAATTATCCTGAATGGGATACATACATTCACGCCTGTGAACCCCTCCATGGGGCAGAGGTGTAAGATTTGACACCCACATTTGGCCAGATAGTTATGAGTTGACATGACGGGGGCCAGACCTATTGCAGTCAGATAAACGCTTTGTCATGCGTCATGACTAATCACTAATGTCTACTGTCGGATGGGGAATAGCCCTATTCCTTGGTAACCCATACCACGAGAAGTGATGGGATACCCAAATAATATCTAACTGACTATTTTCAGTACCATTTATCAGTTTATTTTAGACATTTCTAGAAGAGTTGCCATTATTCTGTCTCTAGCTTCAGACAGGTGAGTACATGACTTCACGTATTAGATAAATTTCGCAGTATCGCAGCTTCATTGTTTCATCTTATTGAAAAATTGTACGCTACCCTATCATCTCTTTTGCTTCTATCCATCCAAAGGTTGCCTGAAAAAATCGCTGTTAGCGATAAGGCCGCCCATTGTACATTATATAAATCGAAGAGAGAATTAAGTGAAAGCCAGAATACATTATAATATTCTAAAACTGATTGTAGCTAGCATAGGCAATCGGTGCTAATTGTCAAACACCAAAATGCCTAGTTGTGTACTTCAGTACACTCAACCTTGCGGTCTATGTTACTGACGTAACTAGTTGTTTTATCTCAATTAAAGCAGCTACCACAACACTCCTAGGAGAATGGATAAGATCTATTTTTATGCAGTACATATTGATGCAGCTCAAGGTAGCTTCAGATCCGCAGTTGCCTTCAAAGGTTGACTTGTAATTATGTTGTGAAGTCTCAATTTGGTAATAAATTTTAATTAATGTTTGATGTTATGAATATGATATACATCTTGGTTGCATGTTTTGTATAGACATTCTATTATGATTAATAATTATAATAATGCATTATTTTAATTCATATGCTAAATAATACTGTTTTCTATATTATCACATAGCGTTGTTATAGTTACCATCACCAGCAGAAACCAAACAGGTCTTCAAACTAATACCGTCTTTCGGAGGTCATAATAGAGCTGTTTTACATAAAATAAAACAGTTATTATGGCCGAAAGAAAGACGGTATTAGAGCAAGGTCCTTGCTGGCGAGAAGACACTATGATCTATGATTGACATAAAGATGTGCGACTGGAAACAGTGGCGCCTCTAGCGGTGATTTAAACGGGTAACTATAGTCGAAAGAGGACTAGAGGTAAGATTTTAACAATGTTAACGCTTAAAAAAAGGGAAAAATCACAGACAGCTTCTTCAAACTAATACCGTCTTTCTTTCGGCCATAATAACTGTTTTATTTTATGTAAAACAGCTCTAATATGTCTTCTACGCCGTAGGTCTACGACGTAGCTGCGTAGACATTCTTACATTCAAACTTTCACGACAAGCGCAGCGTTTAAACTATCCTTACTATGTTTGTTCATTTCTACATATAATTTATTGCTTTTGATACTCGTAAAATAGATCGTTACTCACTATAGTATAAACGTTCCAGTTCAGGGTTTATAAAAAACCTGAATGTTTCCATCTTTATAAACGTAGTCGGGTAATTATGAACCTATACCCCGACAGTTTGTAACCTGTCTTAATAATACTAGAATATAAACATTGAATCTCCTTTTACTTAGCACATACTTACTTCGACCTCTTTGACGTAGCAGTAGACCGTTCGACTGCCAAGTCAGAGGTCGAGGGTTCGATTCCCGCTCAGTGCAAATACTATAATACTTAGATTGCAGTTTCATTGAAGAATCACTTAGTCAAAACTAGTAATTATACTGGTATTTTTATGAAACATTCATCTTAAACCATTTTCTTACTCTCTTCACTACGTGAATATATGAAGTACCCATTAAACCATATTAATAAACGTTACCAGCGCTTAGTGTAGCCTAAAGCTATTAGAACACATAGTAATATTTAGTAACGACGGCGTAGGGTTAACGTATGAGACTAATAAAGTCTAAAGAGAACTCGATATTGATTGAATTATTTCGACATTACTAAATGCTACGTACGTATTTCCATTAATTGAATTGATATTTAAAGTTAGTATGTATATTATGAATTACCAGTTATCCTTATAGAAGTACCAGTTATCATTATTTGGTCCAATCATCAAGTAGACAAATCTAAGTGCAACGCCAAAATATGTTTTCACGCTTAGAGTATGTACATATATAACACTACAGATCTGATAAATAAACTATAGATTAGAGGACAGAGTAGCTTAACACATTGCAATGTTAAGTAATACTGTCGAGGTTAATCTTCCCAGTTGCCATACAAAATATATTTGGCAACAATTACGAGAAGCCCTTTAAATTCCAACTTAATGTTGGAATTTAAAGGGCTAACTTCAATATCGCCAGTTAGTTATGAAGGTTAAATGGCAGGCTTGGCAAAAAATAAGTATCGAAGTTCACTTTCATGGTTAGATCACAATCCGACTTCAGCTTATTTGAGAAAAGCGGAGGATAATGACTTTTCTCAGATTTTATAGTGCAGATGTTTTTAAATACATTTTCAGTTGCAATATCATGTAAAAGCAAATATTATTATGAAATTATTTGAACAAAAACTAGGTTACAGTGAAAGGGGATAGTAGGGGCGAACTTCCTAGCTACGCTTAATGCACTCAAAGTCGTAGCAACTGTTTTAGTGACAAGCAACTGAATTTTCGTAGAACTTGTGTCCTTTATGTTGAATTGTTGTATCATTTCTCTCTTAGTAAGTACCTACTCTTGTTAGTCTTTAATAGGACAATTTTTATACGCTATACACTTGGACCTTATCTTAGTGATTATTCGCGATCGTATAAAGAAGCCGCTACGATCGCTACTTTTACTCAGTATTATAGTACCTACAGGTTCTTATTTGTAGTTTTGTACTTAGGAATGAAGCTAGACTAAAATCTGTAGGTCTCAAGTCAATCTGCCGTCAGCGCAGAAGACAAACAGGACAAGCCTTTGGTCTTCCCACGTACAGCACAAAACCTCTCCAGTGAACTCTGGCTACCCTACTCACCGCCGGAAAGACAACGCGAGGTTATTATAGTCGTGGTATTCTGTAGGGAGGCGGAGGTACTGCCCCAGTCGGACTGCTCGATTGTGATGGAAATACCGTTGGGTCATATAATATCGTAACTTTGGATGCAATCAACATTTGGGCCCGCACTACTCGAATTGACTCATCGCGCTCTGACGGAGCGGCCTATACCAAGACTTTCATATGACAGTCAGTCGATGTACTTGCTAACAGGCGAGGTATTATTCTTAGGCTCCGAAGATCTCGATGGATTGTACGCCCAAGTATATGTATCCAAAAATTATACCTTCTTTTTCGCATAAGTGCTTATAAATCATGATATAATTTGGACGGCTGCTTGTTCGTGTGCTATGCTAACCTAATCTTCAGCTTCTAACTTATTTTACTACATTACAATGTATGTAAGAAAGTTAAAGGAAAAATGGTTTTGTTGCGACATGTCTGAAAGCGACACTAACATGAAGTTATGCAAAGTAATATATAGTTACTGTCACTGCCTGACAGGCTGTGATGATATATCTATATTTCAATGTCTTTAGCAGTCGTATATCATGTGTGTGCAGAAATGTATGTTAGAACGAACTGATAGGCATGTTCATAGATTTACCGTCCTCCAAGGATTACGTTCAGTTGCTTGCAAAATTCGCTTCGACACTCGCTGCCACAAAAATGTGTGAAAATATGAAAAATGTATTGTGAAATAAAGTTGTGAGCGTCCCATTTCACCTTTAGGCTTGGTTTACTGTGTTACGTGTTGGTGGTCTCGGTTGATTTATATGTTAGGAAAGCTATTTTTTTACAGCAATAGTGAATTAGTTACTGTTCACACATAAGTAAATTAAAAATATTGCACGGAAATTTTCCTCCATAACGTAGCCTATACCTTTTGTTTTATGTATAAAATATGACAAAATATTATTATTTTACAATGTGTTAGAATTTACATTGTACATACATAGAAGAAATACAAAATTTACAATGTGTTAGAAAATTAAAAAACAATTTTCATCATTAATTATCTTAATTAACAAAATTGTGTTTAATTTTGTCCAACATTTTAAGGAAAATTTATAACCTTTTATTGTGCGGTTTTCAACATAAATTGTATATTATCCCTCTGGGATAAAATCCCTGTTACCTACAGTACCGGTATATTATAAATGTTATAAAAGTAACTTACCTAAAAAACTCAACAACAAATACGTGCAGATCTTCATCTTCTCGCGTTTCCTGCAAAAGAAACAAACTGTTTACAAAATTTTTCATTTGCATAGCTGAAATAAGGTCGCTCATTTAGAACAATATTTTAAACAAATTTATTTAATGGACGTGTTCGTAGCGTATCTTCCTAACTTACATTTTGTACTTTCAAATTAGATAAACTGACTTTGTTTAATCAATATAATAATTCATAGGTTAAGATTTTTTTTTTAAATAAGACCACAATTAAACAACTAAAAAAAAACGCTTAGTAAAAAAACAATGAGTGACATTCGCATAAACTTCAGAAAGAAAAATATTTTTCTAAATTTTATAATAAAACTTTAAAAAAAATCCTAAACCATATTCTACCACAACAATAGGACAAGAATACTCACAATACAGTGATAAATATTTATATGTTTTAGATTATAACTCTAAAAACTTATAACCCTGTGTAACTGTCTACTTCTTCAGTAGTATTTAGATGTAAATTCCCAAAGATACGAGTATCTTTTCAACAAAGTATGTTACACACTAAGTATAAGACTCAGTGACCTAAGTAAGTACGACATAAAAGTGAATTCCGGTGATCCAGTCAGACTTAACGGGGTCTGAACAAACCTTGCAATTTAGTTATTGAGTTGTAACTCTATTTGAATGGATACGTCTCTGTATTTACCTCTATTCCTAGTGTAAACAAAATTGTAAAAGGATAGTCATTTCATGTAGGTATAAATATAATGTTATAGGATGGACTATACAATGCCATGGTATCTAGACATTAGACCTAAATAAAGGATAGCTTGTATAATACGAATAAACACATAATAAGCCTTACATAAACCATTACCTAAGATTACTAAAGGAAGGTCTCCTATTCCATGAAAATATTTGTAGCTATTGATAACAGTTGCCACAATGTTCGTGGAAAAGATAAATTTGGAGTTAGTTCTATCACTCAGTATCAATATTTAAGCAGTTTGACCGGTGAAGTCAAGAAATAATCTAATATAACATTCAAAGGTGTAAATTTTGGTTGAAATACGTTTGTATCATTGTTTGTCAAATGATTTGATGATATTCGGAATACAAAACTCGGACACTGGGTGTCGATTTGGTTGTTACGAAACTCTTTTATTAACTAAATTGAAAATCGAAATGAAAACATTAAATATAATAATATCAATCATAATATTAATAGATATCAATTAAGACTTTGAGTTTGAGTTTAAGAGAATGGAGTTTTGAAATTCAAATAATAATAACAGTTAAGACTAAAGACAATTTAGTAAGTTTAGTTATTACGTAAATGTGCAATCAAATCGACACCGACGTACTATTGATTTAGAGAACTTTGAATTACTTGACGATTCTCTACTTCGTTCGATTCGATTACTGTCGAGTCAATTAGCAGTTGAAATATGTTTATACAGTCCTATATCACGTTTGCATTCATCTTCATTACTGTGGCTAATTAATTAGCTTCATTAAGTTGCTACTTTGAACCTGTTAAAATTTTGACTTAATTTGTAGGTTATAAACAAATAATAAAAATTCCAAATATGAACATGAGATGTGTGAGTATAAAGATTTCAGAGACGTGTACAAAAATAAAAAATTGTTTAAGTTTAAAATGTTATTTTTACAATCTTATTAATATAGTAAGTTTTAATGTGAATGTTTGTGAGAATAGATATTAGGATAGATGGATGTTTATTACTCTTTCACGCAAACATGGTTGAGCAGATCTGAATGGCGAATTGGCACAGATGAATATATCACCCTAATAGTTCACATGGTACTTTTAGATTAAAATTAACGAATAGCATAATAACACAAATACCAGATTTATTTAATTTAATCGTTATAATATACCAATGTCAATCAATTACCTTCGGTTACTAATTGATTATTGAGGTTGTAATTAAGCAAATGAGTGTACACATAGGTATTGCATTAGGTACATATCATTAACAAATCATACATACATACACAGATCTGCGTCATTCACAGCTACTGTATCACAGAGGCATTAAATACTCGTACAACTAACTATCATGTATGTATTCTTTGTTTGTATCCATATAATATCTTTTGTTACTATTTGGTATGCGTTCTTAATGCATCTATCTACGACACAAAAACAACTTTCCCCCAAATAAATCTCCTTCTTTTTATCACCATCATCATCTTAGTTATCCCCAGTTGCGCTCACTCACACAGCTTTTATAGAAGTGACTACCGTCTGGCCACCCGAGCCCAAGAAAAAAGCCTGCGTCAGAACGTCAATCAGCAGCTTGTGCTAGGTTGTCTGTAAGCTTGGCTTTGCCCAGAAAGTCTTGAACTAAATACTTAAGCTAAGATTTTAAAAATAATAAAAAGCTATAAGAAAGCGGCCGTGGGGTACCGGCAGAGTAGAATAGTACCCCCCTCTAGTACCAGGTGTCGTAGGAGCCGACTGAGGTACAGCGGAACCGACCAATGGCGGTATAATCATTTCAAATCGGCGTAGCTAAAATGGCACAGGGCGAGGATGGGCAGCAGCATCCTCGCCGCGAAGCTACGTCCTGCGATTGCCAACACGCCTGCCCAGCGTGGCGATTATGGGCAAACTCCCCCAATGATAGGCACAGATAGGACCAGGCCCCTAGTCCCCGGCAGCTCCGCTAGCCCTGGCTCCGGTAGCGGCCAGGGTAACGGCGGAGCAGGGGGTGTTAAGAATCCCCGGCAGAGATCCGGCTACCACCCCAAACGACGACTGGCCCTGGTAACACACAACGTACGCACGATGAGGACTGACGAGAGGATTGCTGAGCTGGAAGAAGAGTTGAGTAGGTTGCACTGGGATATTGTGGGGTTGTCTGAAGTCCGTAGAGAGGGTGAGGACACGATAACCCTAGGATCCGGCAACCTGCTCTACTACCGGGAAGGCGACCAGCAGTCGCAAGGTGGTGTCGGCTTTCTCGTTCACAGATCCCTCATTAACAACATCATTACCATCGAAAGTGTGTCGAGCAGGGTTGTATACCTAATACTCAGAATATCCAAGAGGTATTCGCTGAAGGTCATTCAGGTGTACGCACCGACCTCGGCACGCCCAGATGATGAAGTGGAGACTATGTATGAGGACGTAAGTAGGGCCATACATACGTCTAAGACCCACTTCACAGTTGTTATGGGGGACTTCAACGCAAAGTTGGGTAAGAAAAGCGATGATGAGTTGAGAGTGGGGCAATTTGGACATGGACAACGGAACCCGCGGGGACAGAGGCTGGCTGACTTTCTGGAGAAAGAGGGACTCTTTCTTTCAGAAGCCGCCGCACAGGAAATGGACCTGGATGAGCCCTGATGGTTCCACGAGGAATGAGATAGACTTCATCATGACCAACGAGAAACGAATATTCAGTGATGTCTCCGTGATCCACAGGGTGAAAACCGGTAGTGATCACAGAATCGTAAGAGGCACATTGGGTATTAACGTTAAACTCGAAAGGTCCCGCCTGATGAAGTCTACACTCCGACCTACTCGTGCCCAAATCCAAAACCCCGAGAACTTTCAACTTGAGCTTTCGAATCGCTTTGATTGCCTAGAAAACTTTGCGTCGGTGGACGAGATCAACAACAGGCTCGTAGAAACTGTCCAAACGGTGGGCTCTAAGCACTTCAGACCCCGCCGTTCAAATAGACCTCAGAGACTCTCCGATCACACCCAAAAACTCATGGCTAAACGACGCTCACTTCGACTGCAGTCTTCCGATGATGCAGAGTCATATAAGCAGCTCAACAGACAGATTTCCAAATCTCTGCGACACGACATACGTCTCTTTAATACTGAACATATTAAAGAGACAATCGAGCGGAACAAAGGCTCCAAAGTGTTCACAAGAAACCTGTCTGTTGGGCAAAGCCAGTTGACTAAGCTGAAGAGAGAAGATGGCAGTATAGCGTCGACCAAGGCTGAGGTTTTGGAGGAGATCGAAAGGTTCTATGGACAGCTATACGCTTCGGTCGCTAATCCTGCTGGCAACATGGCGACCGACCCAAGAGCCAAGTTGACCCGACATTTCACCGAGGATATCCCGGACATCAGCCTGTACGAGATTAGAATGGCCCTGAATCAGCTTAAGAACAACAAGGCACCGGGTGACGACGGAATCACTTCAGAGCTTCTGAAAGCGGGTGGAACACCGGTACTTAAAGTCCTTCAGAGGCTTTTTAACACCGTCGTCCTCGAGGGCATAACGCCAGAAGCGTGGAACAGAGGCGTGGTGGTGCTGTTCTTTAAGAAAGGTGACAATACCTTATTGAAGAATTACAGACCCATCTCGCTTCTGAGCCATGTTTACAAGCTGTTTTCAAGGGTCATTACGAACCGTCTCGAGCGCAGGCTTGATGACTTCCAGCCTTCCGAACAAGCCGGTTTCCGAAGAGGCTACAGTACCATAGACCACATCCATACGCTGAGGCAAGTTATACAGAAGACCGAAGAGTATAATTTGCCACTTTGCTTAGCGTTTGTGGACTATGAGAAAGCCTTTGATTCGGTCGAGACATGGGCTGTGCTTGAGTCTCTCCAGCGGTGCCGTATTGACTATCGGTACATCGAAGTGTTGAAGTGTTTGTATAATAACGCCACCATGTCGGTTCGAGTACAGGAACAGAGTTCGAGGGCGATCCCTTTGAAAAGAGGCGTAAGACAGGGAGACGTGATATCTCCGAAACTGTTTACGGCCACTTTGGAGAATGCCTTCAAGCTCCTGGACTGGAAAGGATTCGGCATCAATATTAATGGCGAATACATCACTCACCTCCGGTTTGCCGACGATATTGTAGTCATGGCAGAATCGATGGAAGATCTCAACACGATGCTCGAAGGCCTCAACCGAGTTTCTCAACAGGTGGGTCTTAAAATGAACATGGACAAGACAAAGGTGATGTGCAATGCCCATGTTGTACCTACCCCAATATCTGTTGAGAGCTCGGTTCTTGAAGTTGTTGACTCGTACGTCTACCTAGGACAAGTAGTCCAGTTAGGTAGGTCCGACTTCAAGAAAGAGGTCAATCGCCGAATCCAACTCGGCTGGGCAGCGTTCGGAAAATTGCGCAATGTCTTCTCGTCCGACATACCTCAGTGTCTCAAGTCGAAGGTTTTCGACCAGTGTGTGTTACCAGTGATGACTTATGGCACTGAAACGTGGTCCCTCACTATGGGCCTTATGAGTAAGCTCAAAGTAGCCCAACGAGCTATGGAGAGGGCTATGCTCGGAGTCTCTCTGCGAGATCGAATCAGAAATGAGGAGATCCGTAGAAGAACCAAGGTTACCGACATAGCCCAGCGGATTAGCAAGTTGAAATGGCAGTGGGCAGGGCACATAGCACGGAGGACTGATGACCGATGGGGTCGAAAAGTCCTCGAGTGGAGGCCACGTATCGGCAAGCGCAGCGTAGGACGTCCACCCACAAGGTGGACAGATGACCTCATTAAGGCCGCGGGAACGCGTTGGATGCGAGCCGCTTCCAACCGGTCCTATTGGAGATCTATAGGGGAGGCCTATGTCCAGCAGTGGACTTCCTATGGCTGAAATGATGAATGATGATGATAAGAAAGCAACTCGCAGATCCAAGTTATGTAACAATAAATGCAAAAATGGTTGTTTCTCATTACAAAAATAAAATAACGATTTTAAACTAGTTTCAAAAGAAAATTTATTTGCATGCCCTCTTTTGTGCGGCTTTTATAACCTCTATTTTTTGTACAAGACTCTTTTGAGCAAGTTCTTTTAATAACAAAGACGGCAAAACAACTTAAATGGCCACCTGCTGCTACAAAGATTTACTGAGGTTTTATACCGTTTAAATATTTTTAAAAGAATTTTCCCTAACAGCGCATGTGTCTGACTTTAGACAGGAAGCTCCTACATAATTCGACATTATTCTAAGCTATATCAAACAGATGAAATATCAAACTTGCACCTGTTACTTACCAACTGAAGGCATTGACGTGAATGGTGTACGTCTTCGAAATATGTATGAGGAAGCGAAAATTCAAATCGAATTCTCTCATATTTCCCTAGTTTTGTTAGTACCTTTTGTTGTAGATATATTTCATATGATATGCAAATATGTTTTCTTACAGTCTATTTATGAATGATTTATAGTAGAGTGAACTCTATGAGTAGAGTTTTTAAGACATTTTAACTTGTAATCAGCTCTTTATTTCTGGTATATCTATATTTTGTTAATAAATTAAATAACCAATATACGTACAGTTTTTTGGCCATGTTTACTGCGGGACACATGTCTTGGACTTGTGCGGGTTGTCATGTATTAATGTATTCTTGGTGAATTTGAATTTGTCCGCCACCGTAGCACTCCGTGCTATCCTCAAAAGCTACAGAAGAAACGTGTACTGCGCGTATAGAGCTCATTTTGAGTACATTTTAGGTTTAAGATATATGTCCCGAGGTATGAGAGAAGTCGTTTGATTGAAAGAAATGTTTCGAGGTATAGGTATAACCACAAGTTAGGCATGAAATACATTTTTCATCCCACCATCTCGGAAAGAGTACTTTTTTTCTTCGATATCTGAGTGTAAAAGTCGTTTTTACCCTCTAGAGTGGTAAAGTAAATTTGAATTTAGAACATCGTGTGTACTAGGTTTGTGAACTCAAAACATCATTAAACCTATTTACTTCTACCTCTATGGTGCCGATTTATCATACAACTTTTTTTTAATTTATGAAAAACTCAACTCGGAACCTCCTTAGTGTACCTACTTTTTTTTTTAAATTTGCTTTGCGCGCATAATTTTTTTTTCATCCCACCATCTCGGAAAGAGTACTTTTTTTCTTCGATATCTGAGTGTAAAAGTCGCTTTTATCCTCTAGAGTGGTAAAGTAAATTTGAATTTAGAACATCGTGTGTACTAGGTTTGTGAACTCAAAACATCATTAAACCTATTTACTTCTACCTCTATGGTGCCGATTTATCATACAACTTTTTTTTAATTTATGAAAAACTCAACTCGGAACCTCCTTGGTGTACCTACTTTTTTTTTTAAATTTGCTTTGCGCGCATAATTTTTTTTTCACGTCCTATGGTTGAACATTGTTGTTGAATTTTATTTGTTGATATTTTATTATTAGTATTATTACACATAATTATTATACAGCCTCCGTGGCGTAGTGGTAGTGAACGTGGCCGCAACGCAGGAGGCGCGGGTCCGATCCCCGCTCAGTGCAAATATTTGTATGCATAAAAAGTTCAACAACAACGGTACGGTCTAGCTGCAATGCTTCGATATCGCCTAATGTCACCATTGGGTTGTGGAGGTCACATGGCAGTCGCTTTACGGAAAATATCGAGGTCCAGCCAAATCCGCAGTTAAGACTGGTAAAGCGGACCCCGAACTCCGAGGTGAAAGCTTCGGATGCGACTGGGAATTAACGCTAGGAAGAAGAAGCATTTCATTATTTCCTCGCTGAGGTGGGATGAAAAGTTACGTGTTGCACTCGAGTGCAAACATTTTACACCTTGTGCTCTTTTGATTCCCTCGCTAACGCTCAAGATTCTAATTTATGAATCACTCGCTATGCTCGTGATTCAAATTTAGAATCTTTCGCTTGCTCGGTCATCAAAACTGAGCACGCGGTTAAAAAGCAACTTTGCACTCTTGTATAACAAATAACTATTTCACGTCCTATGGTTGAACATTGTTGTTGAATTTTATTTGTTGATATTTTATTATTAGTATTATTACACATAATTATTATACAGCCTCCGTGGCGTAGTGGTAGTGAACGTGGCCGCAACGCAGGAGGCGCGGGTCCGATCCCCGCTCAGTGCAAATATTTGTATGCATAAAAAGTTCAACAACAACGGTCTAGCTGCAATGCTTCGATATCGCCTAATGTCACCATTGGGTTGTGGAGGTCACATGGCAGTCGCTTTACGGAAAATATCGAGGTCCAGCCAAATCCGCAGTTAAGACTGGTAAAGCGGACCCCGAACTCCGAGGTGAAAGCTTCGGATGCGACTGGGAATTAACGCTAGGAGGAAGAAGCATTTCATTATTTCCTCGCTGAGGTGGGATGAAAAGTTACGTGTTGCACTCGAGTGCAAAGATTTTACACCTTGTGCTCTTTTGATTCCCTCGCTAACGCTCAAGATTCTAATTTATGAATCACTCGCTATGCTCGTGATTCAAATTTAGAATCTTTCGCTTGCTCGGTCATCAAAACTGAGCACGCGGTTAAAAAGCAACTTTGCACTCTTGTATAACAAATAACTATTTCATCCTTAGAGTATCTATCTTACCTGTAGAGCGCGTCTTAGCAAGTATGAACTGCTATCACAGGTGTGAACAGTGCCTAGAATTTTTGACAACTGCAATCAGTAGCAAAACAATATCTGCCAAAGTGATTTCGCAAATAACAGTTTATTTCATTTTGTGGTAATAATGGTGAACTCTGCATTGCCAGGCTCTCAAAACGATTCCCGGAAGAAAAATAAAAAGAATGATAACATTTCATATCACCCGTGAGTAGTATTATATGACTAATTTATTTGTTTTCATAAAATTTATACGGGTCTCCTAGGGGGATGCGAGAAACGCGGGGCGGGTTACAGCTGACGGCTGTCACCGGCCATATTTTCTTTTAAATGAATAGTGATGTAGCACATGCACTTTCGGTTACGATAATTTTCTTTTTGCAATAGAATTTCATTGTAGGTTTATTTTCTTTTATGTAGTATAGAGTATTTACTGCGTGAACAAATAAATCTGCTCATTTTACTTTTATATATTATGCACTATTATTTTTGTTAGGTTTACAAAAATACTAAGATGCATAATAATAGATGCATGAGTGAAAGCTAAAAGCTATAAAGAGGCCTGATTGGGAGCCGAATATTCGAAGTTTCATCTGTTCTATCTTTGCAAACTGAATGACGATGCAGTACCAGAACTTTACCTCCACGTAGGTAAATGCTTATGCAAAACTTTGTATTTCAATTAACCACTGGCCTCTTCCAAAGTGCGTCAAAACTTTATATGCTTATCCATACTTCAGTGCGCCTGCCAAAGTCGTTATGTGCATTTTTTCGAAAAAAAATTTATTCGCTAGACGGCCTTAAAAAAAAATTGCGCATCGGCTGAAAAAACAAACAAGTGTTAATTCCTTCTAGAAATAGATTTGACAAAATATGGATGTGCACTTCTGACCCTGCAAAATTGGTTATGTATCCACATCAAAAGTTTTTCACCCTCATATTGCACATGGTCAGAATTGGTTTGCACATAGATAATTTGACAGCTTGTTTCTCTTCGGTTTGTTGGTTGTAAAATTGGTGTTCTACCTTTGTAACAACGTAAATAATCTTATAATAGGAAATAAAACGAGACAGGTGACTAAATTTTGTACAATAATATTGCTGTTCTCAGTTTTGGGGTCACTGGCAAATTAGTCTTGACATCGCCAAAGCTTTCTATAGAATCTGGCGCCTTCCTTCCCGTCTACCAGCCTCTGGCCACCCAGTCGCACAGTCCTCCCAAACTGTACGACTGGGTGGCTAACTTCCTGCAGGTGTGCCGTATTTGCGCCTTTAGAGATGGACGAACTTCGGAGTTCTTGCAGGTAAATGCTGGCATGCCGAAGGGGTCCGTCTTATCATCCATTCTTTCTTCTGCATATAAACGTATGCTGTCCACTGACAGCATTAATTGCTATGCAGACGCTATGCTATGCAGATGCTAACCTTACACTTGAGTTATCATGGACATCCTGTGGCCGAGCAGTCTGATATTGTGGAACAAAGGCAGCTTCTTGTCACTGAGCTCGACCGGATCCTGAAGCACATTTCCGAATGGGGCTCTGAGAACCTGATCGAGTTCAGTGCCAAGAAGACCAAGAAGTTCAGTGCAAAGATATCTTCTTTCCTTCCACTCTTCAGAGCACGCCACTGCTACAGTAGGAAAATCTCAGTATCCTCGGTTTGGATGTTCGCTGCAAACTGAACAACAAAAACTACACTTAGAGTATCATCAAAACAGCCTCGCGTAAGGTTGAAGTCCTGAACAAAGTGAGACGTTTTTACACGTCGGGGCAGCGGTGTCTTCTGTACAAGACACAAATTCGCTCCTTCGTGGAATACTGCTGGTATTTCTGGGATGGCTTTTAGCACACAGCCCTCCTTTTAGAAAGTAGTTAGTGTTAGTGGCCTTTGAACCAGGGGCGTCATACTCGTGCTGCTGACCCTGTAGAAACCTTATAAAGACCTTCTTGAAGAACCCCATACATATTGAAGTCGCGTGGAAAAACAACAGGGAGATCATTCCACTGCTTGAGCGTACGTGGGATGAAGTTCCTTTCATACCGCACAGTGCGCACCGTTTCCGGTCGTAATGTGTGAGAATGAATTCACTGTCTACTCGTATGGCGAGCGGTGCGGCGATGAAAAGTAACGAAATTCTAGGCATTATGTCGAACAATTCTTCTGAACACAAACCATCGGCGGTAAAACACCCACAGCAAGGAAGTTCGTTCTGAGGTTGAGAGGGACTACCACCCCGCCTGTGAGTATGGGATCGTCGACGATCCTCAGCGTCCGTCTTTGCGCCAAGTTGAAAGGGTCTAGGTAAAAACGTGACAGCAGTACTCCATGCGGGGCCGAACGGGCGCGTTATAAAGAAGAAGTCTTTGCCCCGCAGTGATGTACTGCCTCGTCCTGTTGAGCACTCCTGGTTTCTTTGATACCAGCTTGACTTAGTCTTTCAAGTGACTACGGCGTTGATCGTCACTGAAGATACCAACACCGAGGATCCCTATACTCGAAGAGATGGTAAACGGTGTGTCTAGAAAATTGCGGCGCTACAATAAATGGGGTTTTCTTAGCGGTGAATGCACATACTTGTGTCTTAGCCGAGTTGAATTGGCCTAGGGTTAGTCGTCCCCAATCGGATACTCTAGTGAGAGTAGTCTCGATTTCAGACACAAGTTTGTGACTTACCTCCATCGCTGACTGAGGGATATTTGCCTGTGTACCTAATATGTGTTCCCGATACAGTCGTCCTCGAACGCTCACGAAGGTGTAGGGCAAGGTGTATTATATAACACTTAACACACACATTTCACCACACAAACTTCTATGGTCACGTGGCGTAGTAAAAGATCGACAACTGATCTAGCAGCAGTACTTCGATACCAAAGATTCACCAAAGGATTGTGGAGGTCAGATGGCACTTTACGGAAAATATCGAAGCTTAGCCGCGTCGCAATTAGACTGGAAAAGCGTATCCCGGACTCCGAGGTGAAGGGCTCGGATGCGAATCAACCGGACTAGCAACCGGACTACTGAGACTAGAGGGACTAAATTGTATAACTAATTGGTACCATAATGTGCTTGGAACTCGGGAATTGCTCTTCTTTTCTGATTGTCATATTATCGGCTATACTGGGAACGATCAGCGATTAGTTCCCAACTCCGAGAGCCAAGTCGGCACCAGAGCCTCGTCCGTTGTTTAACATGTGCACCGACTAGCAACTGATACATTTTGATGTACAAAGGCGAGCTTAACTCAGTATTGTTCTTTTTTGTTACTTGTATGCCTTATTAAGTTTATAGTACGTATTTATTTACATCGTATGTTATTTACATCAAATGTACCTTGCCACCAGTCAGTATTTATCGCCTAAATAAATCCTATTGAGTTCCATAACAAATCTGATATGTGTACATTTTTCACTTGTAAGAAATGGCACTAGGAAGACAATTCTGATATGTGTATCAAAATGGGAAAAACGATTTATTGTGGATGGACAGTACCGTTTATGATTTTCACTTATATCTCAGTTCATTCAAAATATTTTTTGGCATCATACTGCATTTTTAGTTTTTTGATACGCTCATCAATTATTTAATAAAACAGCTTATTGTCTCTCCTGAAAACTTGACCAAAAACACATAGAGGTTTTGGCAAGCGCAACGACGTAATATTATATACGACTCTGTCTGTTGATATGTTAGATTTGTGGGATTTTAATTTCTGTAATTCATTAAATTATACTAATATTTGTATCTTGGTTTTAATTTTATCCATTCATCCACGCATGCGTCACACTAAATTCACAACATAACCAACTATCGATAATTTTGGTAATATGTACATGAAACATCACTATAGGCGCTTTATACCACAGATAAAAAACTGCTTACACTCGGCACAATGGACCATAGTGTTAGACTTGCTCTATACTATAGTAATGGATACTCTAAGATTTCATCCCACCATCTCGGAAAGACTATTTTTGCTCTTCGATAACTGAGCGTAAAAGTCGTTTTTATCCTCTAGAGAGGTAAAGTAAATTTGAATTTAGAACATCGTGTGTACTAGGTTTGTGGACTCAAAACATCATTAAACCTATTTACTTCTACCTCTATGGTGCCGAATTTATCATACAACTTTTTTTTAATTCATGAAAAACTCAGACTCGTAACCTCCTTGGTGTACTTTTTTTTTAATTTGCTTTGCGCGCATCAATTTTTTTCACGTCATATTGTTGACATTGTTGTTGAATTTTTATTTTGTTGTATTTTATTACTAGTATTAATACACATATTATACAGCCTCCATGGCGTAGTGGTATTGAACGCGGCCGCTACGCAGGAGGCACGGGTTCGATCCCCGCTCAGTGCAAATATTTTTTATGCATGAAAATGGGTATTTGCATTTGTCTGGTCGTGCCTTGGAGAGCACGTTAAGCCGTCGGTCACGGATGCCATACGAACATCTATGGCAGTCGTTACGGGTAGTTGGAGCCCTAAAAAGTTCAACAACAACGGTCTGGCTGCAATGCTTCGATATCGCCTAATGTCATCATTGGGTTGTGGAGGTCAGATGGCAGTCGCTTCACGGCAAATATCGAGGTCCAGCCAAATCCGCAGTTAAGACTGGTAAAGTGGACCCCGGACTCCGAGGTGAAAGCTTCGGATGCTGACTGGGAATTAACGCTAGGAAGGAGAAGCATTTCATTATTTCCTCGCTGAGGTGGGATGAAAAGTTACGTGTTGCACTCGAGTGCAAAGATTTTTCACCTTGTGCTCTTTTGATTCCCTCGCTAACGCTCAAGATTCTAATTTGTGAATCACTCGCTACGCTCGTGATTCAAATTTAGAATCTTTCGCTTGCTCGGTCATCAAAAATGAGCACGCGGTTAAAAAGCAACTTTGCACTCTTGTATAACAAATAACTATTTTTCCACTCAAGACATTTACTTAACGAATGCTTCCTTTGTCCAACTGAGTTATATGTTGTTATCACAGAACAAAGAAAAACTTTATCAATTCAATCGCACAAAATATAACATAATTTTCAACGATCGACAATAACCCAATAAAAGAACATAGATTTTGCACAACGTGAGCAAATATCTCAATTTATTAGTGGGCTATCGAATGAGGAACTTGGGTCTCGTAGCTGGGAGTAATGTGGGATCAATATGGGCTCACATTCATTATCATTAATGTTAAACGCGGTAAGAATGTGCGACCGGTGAACACATTACGTAAACACTGCACAGAACAGCGGCGGCGTCCTGAATGATTTACAGAATATTATCTTAGGGGGTATTTACACGACTAGAATCTTAAGAGGTTGTTATATGTAGATCATATTATATATATTATAGGTACAGCTATTTATTGACAATCGAGTTTATAGTACTGGCTGTCCCCTTGGGGTTGGGAGGCTCCAAAGGTCAAACCAATAGGAGAAAGAGAAAAGAAGAGTAGGTGGATCTCAGGCTCCAAGGTGAAAACTTCAGATGGGTGCGGGGATAATGCGTACTTCCTTTCCACCTTTTGATTTGACTTACATAGCTTACTTACCTTATGTCAGTTTAACTCCCAACCCCTATAAAAATTCTACACCAGAGTCTCGATCAATTTCAGCTCCATTAGATCAACTGTTCAGAGAACACAGTAAATAAATTAGTAGGTAGGTAGGTATATACTGTTTTTTTTTTTCTTCGCGACACGCAAACTTGTAAAAGTTTTACTTATTTATGAAGATACATGTTTTGAAAATATTTTAAAAATATTATGTATAGGTATAAAAAACTCTCACGAGAAACACTAATGAGCACGAATTTACTTTAGAATAACTTACCAAGTTTTGCTCCAAGCGTATTTGTTTAGTAATAAGTCAAGAAATTTATCACCCACTAACTTTTTTAATGGAGCTATTTCTTATAAAACAAATTGGAAATTGCCATACTTACTTTAAGGAAATAACAACTTGATTCCCTTCAGACACAACAGCAAAAAGCTTTAACAAAGTAAAACTTTACCTTGTTTTGGAACGTTATCCTATTTTAGAAATTGACCTTAAATGTGAAAAAAGCGCGGTTGGACGGAAATGAAAGCACATGGATAGTACATCGTAATATGCTGTCCAGATTACTCTCATTGGTATGTATTGTTTCCATGTATAATATGTATGTATTTACAAAAAAAAATGTATCTAAGTATGTTTATCCGCATTCTAGAACCCATAACACAAGCTAGTTAAGCTATGCTTACTTTGGGTCTAGATAGCGTTGTGTAGAATGTCCTACAATATTTATTTATTATTTACTAGCTTTTGCCCGCGGCTCCGCCCGCGTGGATGTCGGTTATCGCGACCAAACATAGCCTATGTCCTTTCTCAAGGTCTAATCTACCCCTATACCAAATTTCATCAAAATCGGTTCAGCGGTTTAGTCGTAAAAGCGAGACAGACAGACAGACAGACAGACAGACAGACAGACAGAGTTACTTTCGCATTTATAATATTAGTAGGGATTATTTATTGGTCTTATTGGTTGTATTGTATTTGGAGTGATCTCGATTTTGAGAAAAGATGAATTTCTTCTCTTAAATTTATACTTACTTAGCGATTCTTAATTTATCACAATTTGTGATACGCCGAAACCTTTAAAACGCCTTTGAAATATAATTTTATAAATATTATTCGGTTTCTTGGTTTCAAGTGGGTCCCATTAATATCTTTGGGACTCAAGTTAAGTTCAACTGCTAGTGTGTGATATGCTTACTACATACAACATTGTTACTAAAAATATAAATTACTTTAGTCAAAAAGTAATTTTCAAAATCTGAAAATGATCATATAGGTACCTACTTTTAATGCTATACAAGTCATGAAACTTTGCACCATAAGTTACCTGTATGTCCGTCCATTTACATACTTGAATGCTGTACGTTTAAAAGTTTTCACACCAAATCCTTTCCCTTATTTTGAAAGAAGGCTTTACTTTACCCCTGTTAAAAGTATCCAATCCCTACTTACTATTCCAGCTTCGTGCCATCAGATTTTTTCAGATTCAAATCTTTCCGATCTTTTAATTCTCCTCTCACCAACTTTCTTAGCCCTACCATAGCCACACTAAAATTTTATTATTCTCTTGAAATACAATAATAATTGTGTACTTTATACGTTTACGTACCTATTTGTTTTCTACTTATAGCAACAGAAAATAAATTTGGCACTGAATATAAACGTGTTTAATTCAATTTACACTGCGTTGCACATTTAACTCAGCGAATTTGATTCAGTAGGTAAATTGTGAAAACTGGGTTTACTTATACAGATTTTCATTGATAAACTAAGACTTAGTCAAACTATGGATAAGGTCTAGCACAATCAAAATATAACAGTATCCTGCAGTTTTGCAAAATTTTGAAGTTATTCTGAAAATTCTGTAACATACGTTACAATTAAAAAAATAACTAGAATAAAGATAAATACTAAAGAGAAATTGTAGAACAAAATCAAGCTGCATGCGATTACTTTATGCGTCGCTCGGTGGCCCGCGGTGAAGCACAGGTGTGCCGGAACGACCCAACTTTTTATACACGGTCCCGTAAATCTAGCCAGTAAACGATTCCGGCGAAACACCCATAATATCTGCTAAAGTGATAGAATAATACGGGAAATGCCTCTGAATGGATTTCAACGGGCAATTTATTTCGAGAAAGCATGTAGCAAGCTGTGATGTAAGTACATTAAGAGTTGCTATAAAGATAAAAAGAATTAAGGTAGAAGTTTAATTTTGTACCATTCACTTTGGCTGAATTTTACCAGTGAATAAGAGGGTTTTTGGGGCCCCGAAAGCCAATCTCTTCTGCAAGCTGATGCACCTGCTGGTTAACGGAAAAGGCTCTGGGAGATCACACAAAAAATACACAAAAACCGTATAAGGGAAATCAAGAGTAGAAGATGGAATATGCGGACCCCAGGTTCAGGTGAAGAGGTTCAGAGAGTTAAGAGACCTTTCTGTAATTCCGCTATAACTGTTATATAATCTTAAAAGGTTTTATAATAATCACCGGTACCACAATATGTAATATAGTAATATCTCGCACAGTTCTCACAATAAAAGAAAGCAATATCAGAATAAATTTAGCACGAACAGTACACCTACTGATCTTGAGGGAATAATGAAATACGTTCACATGCCACTCAAAGGTGCAAAAAAGTATTAGATTCGTGTCTTCTATATGAGTATGAAACATCGGGATTAATGAATAATACTATACATATACGGGAGCGAAATAAATGGTAAAATACATTTTTTTTTGTTATGTCCCCTTGGGAAAGTATTTTGTAGAAATTCCAAAGAAAAAAACAAAACTGAATAAAATTGCTTGATTAGTGTCGTATTCTGTCGTATCTAACGTTGCTAGATATATTTCAAGAATTCCCGAAGAGGGCCAGATCGAGAGAGAGGGCCCTGGGTCGGCTGGAGTGCGAGAGATCTGTCTACGATAATCTCACCTCCAGCAACCGACGGCTCACAAACACCGTGCGTTTTTGTCGGTTCGAGTTTGACATAACCTCCCCGACCAACACAGGCGCTGCTGTTACTAGAAAATTGTGCTACAGCCTACATAAATATGTATCTAAGCTATTACAATTTCCTGAAAAGTAATCACACAATTTCTAATCATATCCTTACGAATGAATGATTCCCGAATTCCATCAATATTGAAATACTTATTAAAAATAGATTTCAAAACACGCGATATTACATTCTTTGTATTATTTTCCTAATAATAATAGTAATTATTATTCTCCTAAAACTTCTACATACAGCAAAGCAATTTATATTAAGAGAATCGAAAAACAAGCAGCAAGTAAATGAAAAACGAGAAAATCCTACAACTGAGGCTCGCGTGCGAAATCCACTCACATGAGTGCTAGAAGTAGAATTAATGGCGTTTCATTTCTCACTTCAGCTGCACATGCCGCGCCTCTACTGGTATAGCTAATAGAAAAGATAAGTTATGGATGAACGATGCTCTGAGTAGTGAGATGGTTAAAGTTATAAATTCCTCATCTAGCTGTACACCTCGTTCAAAAGATATTAATCTTGTGAGTTTATTACGATTTATTACAGATTAGCTGTTGCTGTTTTCAGATCTGATTCTGTTTCTGATACTGAATTCTGATCCCGTTCATCGCTGATAGTAGCGTGTATGTGCATATGTTTAGCTTTCTAATGGCGAATGAATTTTTGAAATCGATCCAGTTAGGTACCTAGTTTTTGAGTTTATTCGTTACATACAAGAATACAAGTATTTCCTCTTTATAATATTAGTATAGATTAGTATTAGTATAGAAGTATAGATAACATAACAGGAATTTTGGCGATTTTGAGTACTACTATAAATCAAATCTAATAGCGATGATGGGCTATTGATAAATTTTATATTCTTTTCGGTGAATATTAATTAGAAACTTGGCTAGTACACTTTTTCTTTTTCAAAACTTGAACAGAAAGTTTTAGTTGAACATTTATTTTAGAATTGTCTAAGTTAATCAACTACCTAGAGGAAAAATGTGAACGTTGGGATTTCTACGCGAGAAAGTGAAACTCATGCCAGATCGTACCTCAGGTGTACATTAGATTGCAGCCAAGTTACTATTTGTTCACGTCCATCTACAGAAGATTGTAAGTCCGTATTATGTATTCAGCTCCTTTCAAACCCACTGCACAATTAAGGGTAAGTAGTTATCTTCTGGTCTTCGCCCTTCAAGCGCATAAATTCATTTAATACTTTTACACCCGTATTCACAAACGATACTGTGAGGTCTCATAGTGTGCTCGAGCGCATAGGGCTGGTAAAATTAATTCACAAACATCACGGAGCAGTATCTAACGCAGTGCGTTCCCTCAACGAAGTAATACTTAAGTGTTATCAATGAATAAAGAGGCTTGCCAAAACGAACGCACTGAGAATTTATCATTCTCTGCACAGTTTTGGTGGTACGCATAGCGAAGTATTGTTTGTGAATACGGGTGTTTTAATTGTTATAAGGTAAACAAAATGTAAGTCTTGTGGTAGGTACTTCTGGTACTGCTAGCATCCGCATACAATAGTAATACTAGACTAGTTACTAGTTTGTTGTTAGATTTATTTCCCAAACTGCATATAACCACACCTTCATCCCCGGAGCGTTAGGCAGAGGTGAATTGACAACCACATTTCAATCATTGACTTAGGTCTCACTTAATAGAGGATGAGCCTATTGCCGTATTCCAGGCACTATTGTTGACTCTAGTAATGCATCTGAGGCTGAGTCTGGGCAGTATTATCTGTCTAATGGTTAAACAGCCCAAACTGATGTTACAAAAATACTCGTAGACTTAACTTCTGATGAATGTCACATACACTATTAACTTTGAAGTCAAGTTAGAACAATAATTAAGCTAACTACCGAATACAATATGCATTTATTATGTGGTTTTATGCAAAACAATATGTACGTAATCCTATTGCAAGCTCAATTAAGTAGCGACTATGCGGCTTCTGTTCCACACCGATAAGAGCTTTGCAAAATTACAGACTGTTTTTTGTTGGTCGAATAGGCGAACAGTAACAATCCAAAACGTAAATCTCCAAAAAGGTTCTTTAAACCTACTTTAGTCCGTCTTCGTTTTATTTGATAAGATGTGCGAAATTTATAAAATCTTTTATAGAAATATTTAAAACATTAAAATATTTAAAACATTAAAACATTTAAAACATTAAAATATCTAAAACATTAAAATATTTAAAACATTAAAATATTTAAAACATTAAAATCTCATGAAGTGACAGACTTCTACCGTCAGACGTTAGAAATATAGAACTTAAAATAATATTTGCGATATTTTAAATTATGAGCATCAAAGAAGCAAAGCAAAAGTGAATGATGTCCGATAATATGAATTGAATTACAAAGCGGTGAAAACTAATTTTATAAACCGTTAAAATGTTATAGCACTGTAAAAGTTTGTTTTCGACAGGCAGACATAGAGGTCTGTCCAAACAGATATTAAAGCTCATAAGTGTCAAAGACCAAAATAGGTAAAAGGAAATCTAAGAAGTAAGTACTAAAATATAATTGAAGATTGAATAAAAGGCCGTAAAACCTGTATAGCTTGAGATTTCAAAGGTAAAACTATTTGAATCGTAAAATGTAACTTATGAATTACAGAGAAGGAGAGAGAAGTCTGTCACAGACACAGACTTACCAAATTAATAAATAGGTAAATATTCATAGGAACATATGAAAAGCAACTAGAAATTTTCATTCCTTGTTGTCTTTTATTACCTTAGTATTTTTCGCTAATACGAGTAGTATATATTTGGCTAAAAGCGATGCTTTTATAAACATTTATGAATTTCCTTTCTAAAAGGAATCTCAGTCGTCTGGTATCCCTACTAATATTATAAATGCGAAAGTAACTCTGTCTGTCTGTCTGTCTGTCTGTCTGTCTGTCTGTCTGTCTGTCTGTCTGTCTGTCTGTCTCGCTTTTACGACTAAACCGCTGAACCGATTTTGATGAAATTTGGTATAGGGGTAGATTAGACCTTGAGATAGGACATAGGCTATGTTTGGTAGCGATAACCGACATCCACGCGGGCGGAGCCGCGGGCAAAAGCTAGTTTATTTATAAAGTCCATTAGAATAATAAATTACTTAAGAATATCAAACATAATATTATGACAAGACACCTGTCATATTTCATAATTATATAGGCTTAAAATGAATGAATCCTCACAAAAGAATATTCTAGTGTTCTAAGTAAAAATATTATTAATGTAGAAAATATATGGAATGTGAACCAAAAGTATATGGTTAGTAGAATCATTAAGTACCTACTAATGTACACTTAGGTACAGATATATTATATTCAAATTAAATTACTAACTGTTAGAATATGTCAGTGTGACATTTCTTTTATCGTGGTAGAAAGATTATTCAATTACTCAGCCTCAGATGCATGGCTCGAGTCAACAATAGTGCCCAGAATACGGCAATCAATGATTGGTGAAATATGGGTGTTAATTCACCTCAGCCTAACCCTCCGGGGATAAAGGCGCGAATATAATGTACATAGATTATTCAAGTCCATTGTATGAATGGGGCTCAAGCCAAGCTCAACTGCTAGCCCGGTGGTATCCCTACGAACTAGATGATAGTATAAACATATTCTAAGACACATTACCGTAGTACTATTACTTATTCTGTGACATTACGCAGCGTCATCTAGATCCAAACGTAGCATAGCTTGTAACATGGGTTATAAAATTGGGATAAACATACTAAGACAGTTTTTATAATACATACCTACATAACAAAACCAAAGCATTTTAAATAAATCATGCATACAAAGATTAGCACAGAATGAACCCATATTTCTAATGTAGTGGAACACTCTATTACCACACAACATAAATCGCGGATCGCAGCATAGTTCGAAAGAAGGTTCGATTTTGAACAGCAACAAGTCTCAGTGAAACTAACAATAAACCCTTGCAATGAGCTGAAGCTGTAAATTCACAGCTGCACCGAGTGCGCCTCGTAACTAACGCAACAAACAAAGTTGGCAACTTCCAAGAGCCTCCGTCGTTTACATGAGCCTACAAATTACAAGTTCGACGGCTGCGCTTGCGTTTAAACTGAAGCTCGAAATTATGAAAGTATTCTTGTTAAACGAATGGTTGATACATTGCTCTAATATAAATTAAAGTTGTATATTTTCAAGGATAACAATGACGGGGCTAACGGCACCGTACTATAACTAAGTTAGATATTGCTCGGGACATATATCTTGGACCTAAAATGTGCTCAAAATGTGCTCTATAAGTGCAGTACATGTTTCTTAGGTGCCTTTTGAGGATAGCACGGAGTGCTATTGCGGTGAATGAGCTCAAATTCACTAAGCATAGATTATTACAGAACAATCCGTGGGTGTCTGGGCCATGATTATCTCGCGATTTAGGTCCAAGATACGTGTCGCGAGGTATATTTGTAGGAGATGATTCACTAGGTGGTCGCCCGTTTTCGGATTATTAGTTTTTATTGGGGTTTGGTTTACATAGCCTTGTGTAACTACGGCATTGACTATTGTTACAATAATTTTAGATGACAGGAACAACTCGGCAACGCCTGAGCGCTACATCTAGTGATTTGTTATACTCGTAGTTAGCGGTAACCAAAAAACGAAAACAGCGTTTAGTTTGCTAAAACAAGAAACTTGTATACTAAAACATTATACCTAAGAGGGAAAGAGAAATAACATTTAACACGTACTCCGAAGACAGTGATCTCATACGCACAAGTTTCCGTAACCTAAACTCATATACGTAATGTCTACTTATGACAGTTACCAACTGAATTACATACTAAACTTAATGCTAAGCTCCAATTTAGCACCATACAACTTAATTGACATTACGAAGTTGTATGAGAAATTACTACAATTGAAACAGCAGGTGACTGTTTTAATTGAAATTTGAAGCTCCTGGGCTAATATTTTTACTTTTAATGCGATTCAGGTTCCGTCCTCCTATTTCAATTTCATTATGTTAATTTTTTAATATCCTTGCATATTTTTTTATAAAGTACCTTTGCCTTTGTTAATATCGTTTTAGAAGTTGACAATTCTATTGATTTTTAGTGTCACCACTCATTTTCCACCTATTTTACGTCGGCTTCGGATGCAATTAGGAAAATGAAATAATATTGGAGGAATCGTATTTCTGTCATATCAGTGATAATTTCAAAATAGTTTCACATATTATCTAATATATAAAATTCTCGTGTCACAAATGTGCGTGATCGAACTCCTCCGAAACGGCTTGACCGATTTTGATGAAATTTTTTGTGCTTATCCGGTATCTATGAGAATCGGCCAACATCTATTTTTCATCCCCCTAAATGTTAAGGGTGGTCCACCCCTTAATTTTATTTTTTTATTTTTCAGACAACATTTTTTGTTTTTATTTTTTTATGATACATCATACAAAAATACATGCAACCCTGAATTTTCACCCCTCTACGATCAACCCTTATTTTTTATTTGGTAATTAAAAAGTTTTATCTAATATATAAAATTCTTCTGTCACGGGGTGCGTAATCGAACTCCTCCGAAACGGCTCGACCGATTTTGATGAAATTTTTTGTGCTTATCCGGTATCTATGAGAATCGGCCAACATCTATTTTTCATCCCCCTAAGTGATAAGGGTGCAGCGGGAACGGGATTTGAATACCACGCGGGCCGAAAATATGGCGGTACGAAGTTCGCCGGGGCAGCTTGTTCTAATATATAAAATTCTTCTGTCACGGGGTGCGTAATCTAACTCCTCCGAAACGGCTTGACCGATTTTGATGAAATTTTTTGTGCTTATCGGGAATCTATGAGAATCGGCCAACATCTATTTTTCATCCCCCTAAGTGATAAGGGTGCAGCGGGAACGGGATTTGAATACCACGCGGGCCGAAAATATGGCGGTACGAAGTTCGCCGGGGCAGCTAGTATTCCTATATATTTAATAATTACATAAAATCAGTATACTCGTGTCTTCAGTTCAATGAAAAAAATCTATCACTTTAAATGCGAGATTTTTAACACCCTATTATTCGCCTCACATTTTGTGGACCTTTTCATAGTATTATTATTAATTTATGTCCACCACTCCCTCTACGAGTATAAATGATGAAACGATGAAAGTGATTTCTTTTTCCAGATAAATGTTATTTGCAATTTATGGTATAAATTATATCGCCTCCTTATTTACAATGTATTTCGTGAAGAATATTTTATACCTCCTAGAATACGGGTCTACCTTTTATGTAATTGAAATTCTCCCGCGAATTATATTCACAAAAGCTATAAACGTATATGATTAAATTCCAAACCGACTTTACAAAGTAGACAAGTGACGACCGAGGTACACAAAAGTATTAATTAAGATTTGCGTCGTTTTCTGTCAAATATTAATAATGCGACAAAATATGAAATGAAAAGCTGAAAGAAATTTATAAGGCACCTCCTACGAAGTTGGTAAACGGGAAATTAATCGCCACGCTTTCATTTATTCCGTGCACGCCATCGTCTTATATTCATCATCGTCCTCTTCCTGACCTTACACATAATTTATTTCGTGATCAACACAACATGTTTTCTATTCATTTCTAATTGCAGTCATCTCAACTCTCACTTGCTTCTCTGTCATACATATTTCACACAGTTCATCGATCTTCTCTTAGGTCGTTCTTTCACCTTGTAACATCCATACTCACTGTCCACGTAATCCTTTCATGGATAGCATATTTCAACTTTACGCATCACATATCCGAACCGTGAAAAAGTATTTTCCCATTAACTGTTCTGCGGTTGCCACTATACTTTCTAAATTATGGGTAGGGAGTCTTTCGAGACCAGGATCGCGGTCCCAGATTCCCCCTATAAATAGGATAATTAATTTTTAGGAGTATTTTGGGACCACACGTAAAACCAAGTTTAGATCGAATGGATAATATTATGAATTAAAAGTATTTCTTCTTATTCATAATCATATATTAAGTCACCTATTTAACACTCTTTTCATTTTAAACATCCCTTTGCTTTTGGCCACAACCAGAGTAGTATACAAAGTACCAACATTATGTTTATTGTACTTTAATTTAATTACATATTTGTTATCTCTCGAAGGATCAACCTAAAATCCTTCATGCAGAAACTGGTTATTTTGTGTATTTGTCACGTTCTCCATTTTGTATCAAAGCATTAGCGTAATGTTAGCATTATAACTCGTTTTTAGGGTTCCGTAGCCAAATGGCAAAAAACGGAAACCTCATAGATTCGTCATGTCTGTCCGTCCGTCCGTCTGCCTGTCTGTCTGTCCGTCCGTATGTCACAGCCACTTTTCTCGGAAACTATAAGGCCTATGCTGTTGAAACTTGTTAAGTAGATGTATTCTGTGAACCGCATTAAGAATTTCATACAAAAATAGAAAAAAAGCATTAAATTTTGGGGGTCCCCATAATTAGAACTGAAACTCAAAAATATTTATTTCATCAAACCCATACTTGTGGGGTATCTATAGATAGGTCTTTAAAAATGCTATTGAGGTTTCTAACATCATTTTTTTCTAAACTGAATAGTTTGCGCGAGAGACACATCCAAAGTGGAAAAATGTGTTCCCCCCCCCCTCTAACTTCTAAAATAAGAGAATGATAAATCTAAAAAAAATATATGATGTACATTGCCATGTAAACTTCCACCAAAAATTGGTTTGAACGAGATCCAGCAAGTAGTTTTTTTTTAATACGTGATAAACCACAATTTTCGCCTTTGCTGCTACAGAACCCTTCATGGGCGAGTCCGACTCGCACTTGGCCCATTTCTCTATGTATTTGACTAGCTATAAATAAGTGAGATATCTTGTGGACGTCTATCAAATTTACAAACACGTAAAAACTCATTGCAATAAACGCATGGTGTTCGTTATTGTAGATGTAAATAATCTAGTTCTATCACACATGAAGTTGTGACAGCACGCTTCGAGTTGTGTATTATGATATCATGTAATTTTCCAGAGAAGCGCCGGTAAACAACACCCTTCGGCCAAAGTTAAGCTATAAGTTCCTTCATGAGTGTGGACAGATGTTGATACGTTATGACACGGTTCCTACGTCTTTATCTTTACCCTCACCCTTATTCATATTTATTAGTTTAACTTGTAGGTATGTCTATCCTAGAAGATTCATAATATACATACCTACAGTATGTATGCTATCGCTCTTTGATCGAATTTGGGGCTAACATGAGTGTTCCTCAAATTTTCAATAATGATCATGGAAATAGTTGTTGGAACACCTTTTCCACAATTTCAGCCTACAATTGTCTTATCTTTATAGGGGTACCTATAAGTAACTTATAGGTAATAATAATAATGTACAATAATGATATATTTGTGGGACAAAGGCCAGTAGTGAAAGCGTTAACTACTCCCTAAATTGTTACAACGATAAGTCCTTTGATGTTTGTTGGTACATGACGAATATTTACGGCACTCATTACTCTTGTCGGCTTTGGACTATCTTCGCTCATGCAAACTCTATATATCGAACGAATACATTGGTTATGTGTGTATTTTGTGAGTGCATTCTCTGGCTGGACGACCACAGTTTACGTGAAATGCATTTTGCCGAGAATCAAGCGGTCGGTCGCGCTTGTTGTGGCAGCATTTATGACCATCGTTACGGGGTGCGGAAGGTTGGCTACGCTACGTTTTCGTAAAATATTGCTCAAAGGCTCAAACCTACAGTAGAATAAGCTAGAGCAAGTTTTGTATACAGTTAATATACTGGTGTTCATGATAAGATTACTGTAGACTTAAGACTCACTTACTGAAGACTATTACACTATAAACTAGTTTTATTATTTGCGCGTATTATGTTCTTACTTTAATGTGACATATTATATTAATTTGGCTGTGTTAAATTGAAAATATTTTTTGCGTAGGTAAAAGTAGACTCCGAATTTAGCATATTGCTTCATATTCCTTAAACTTTTATATACAGCCACAATTGTTATAAAATGAACACAAAGATTTGTAATACCATTTCTTATTACATGATTCGTGGAACCTTTTATGATTTGTGGATGAATATTTTATATACTACTAAGCACTTACTTTATTTATCCACGTTCAAAAATGGCCCATTAGTAGCAAAATCTTTTTCTTATCTTACAAAGTGAGTGGGATGATGACATATCACATTAAATATGAGTTAAAATCTGTTTAACATACATTTTAGTATAAAATGTGTAAAAAGAATGAATTATTTTGAACTATTAAGACTATCACGTGAACATTCAAAACCAAATTCATATAAAACAGTAGATAGGTTTATCATAAAGAAATTCCACAATCTAGGTCCATGTAACTCAGTTGGCAGGGCAATGTTCAGGGGTCTCAGGTCTCTTTCCAATTCAAATTTATAAGAAAAAAATGAATTAGTATTACAGTAAATGACCATCAGTTCCCGAGAGTATTATAATATGTGTCATACGAATAATATTATACGGATCATTTTAGTAATCAGATCTATCTGTGTACAAAATAATTCATACCGCGGTTATCAACCTTGATCGCATTGGCATTTAAATTGGGAATTATAATTTATTGCCGAATAGTTGGTAGATGTTATAATCTATAGACGCGGCATATTTCCCGTGACTGGTAGGTGTACCCTTATATTATTTGAACACCCATTTAAAAAATATGACATGGAATGTGAATTTTATTGTGCTGTAACATAAGGAGATATTTATCTTATCAAACTAGCAAAATTTTGTAAACTTCTGTTTTATCAATCAAAAATTATAGCAAATTGAAATTTTGGAAGCCTCTCCTGTAAAGTTCTCATTTTGCATTTTGGCCCATATACATAAGAGCCATCGATATATGAAAATCATGAGTGAAAATTTTATGTAGGCTGCAAAGTGGTGTTTCTATTTTTTGTAAATATATTTCTTGTATTTCATTTGGATAACATTGGGCTAAATATGAATAAAATTATGTCAAACTAACTATTATTTTTTGCCATTTTGATAGTATTATAAAAGTGCTACGATTTTAGCGAAAGAATTGGTATTCCCTTTTATAACGTCAATCATCGTCGGTATTCCTTTTTATGTCGTGAACTATTACCATGCATGCGCATATAAATCAAAAAATATTTGCCTATATTGCTTTGCGCTGTCCTAACTTAGAGACTTTAAACGATTTATGAGACAACCGGTAGCAAAACCGATACTATACTTTTTAAATATTTTCTCATATCGTAGTCGCCAGACATTAATCAATTTTTAAGCCTACTTCCAATAATGGCAACTGCCAAGGATCAGTAATTATGATCAGGCAAGGGCGTGACTGCTGCCAATATAGCCTGATATGTACACATATGACCGGATATTAATGAGGCAATCGACGCAACGGACCCGCCGGAACCCGATCGCATTAGGGACGAAATCGCTCATCCATTATAACCATAACACGAACGGGTATTAACTTTTATGGTTTTCGATACATCGATGTGGCAATCCCTACATCGATTTTTATCTACCACTAAAGTTGATTAATGAATTAATGTTATGGTTGTTATAAAGTTAACGACGTGACGATGACATGTCGAGATTAATTTAGTTTAATATTTTGACTTCGAGAATTTCATTAGTTGGAATATTGAGGCGATCTCCGAGCATTCCGCTGAATCTGTTGTTTCAGTTTAGACTAAAGGCAATAATTTTAGCTACAGTCTTGTTGTGGTTATTTGTTAGATGCCGGTTTTCCAGTGCATCCAATTCATCAACGTTGTAGAGCTCACACAATTTTATGACGTATTCGTTTTATTTTTCTAGTTTCTGTCAGAAATATCTTTGATAGGGTTGCGAATATCTATCATTAATTACAGTCTATACAAATTAGAAACAGCTCGACCTGTCGGTCGATACCGAAGATACTGTAAAATCTCTACTTTACAGGACATCGATTTGAATTATGTCTTACACAAAACTTGTTGCAAGTTTTTTCTTTATCTTCTAGAGAACTAGGTATTTCTCTTGTTACGCAATGTTAGCATTATAAGTAATACTAACGCCCTCAAGTTTTCAAATAAGTATGTTTTAAAAAATAGGAACAAAAGATGTTTCACGTCTGTACGGCGGTCGGCGTCTCACGGTGGCTGTGGTTTTATTTTTTCCTCTCTCTCTCTCTCACGCTTCAAATCTTTTGGAGGCGAATCGTGACTGAATTATAAATGTTATAAGCTAATCGCTTTTCCATAATGAAAACAAGGGTCCTGTATTGAAAACAATTAGGTAAGTTCAAGAGATATGTAAAGACAGAAGTAGGTACTCCATACAAAATAAGACGTTATGTATGGACGTCATTAAAACAGAGTGATGGTTTTCCCTATTTTCAATAAAGCGCTAATAAATAAGCGCTATTGAGTACGACAACACTCACATTATTGAGTATGCACACACTAATTTTCATAATAGGCGCCCGAATATCAGGTCTCCGTGGTTCCATAGCCGACTGTTGGCATTGATATGAGGCGTCAGACACCGAGGTATTGATTCGGAGGATAATTGAGTGATTGCTCTTTAGGTAGCATTATTAATGATGATGTGGAGTTATTAGCCTACTAATATTATAAATGTAAAAGTTTATGAAGATGGGCCGGATATTGTAGGAGTGGATGTTTATAACTCATTGACGCGAACGTTCGAAATTTTGTACGGAGATAGAAGTAATTGTTTTTTATACTAATTGGAATAGGTTTCTGTGGGTCGCGGGACAGATTCTACTTAGGCTGTACCGCGGGGGACCCTTATGATATGCCATAATTTGTCAAATTTCATTGCAGACGGATGAATGTTGATATAGGTATACTCGTACCTACACGGACAAACAGACAAACATTCATAACATTTTATACATATTGAAGAGGATAATATATGTACTTATATCCTAAAAGTGCAAAAAAAAGAAAACAAGAAAGAAACATTTTTAAAATAGTTCCTTTTCGAATTGAAATATGTCGACTCCAAGTTAGGCACCTAAAGTTAGTTGTAGTTGGCGTATCGGCACTACACCACCGACAGCGAAATAAAACAGAATCTGGTAGCAAACTGATTCTTCGTACAATACTACAGTTAGTAATATGTACGCAAAGTTAAATTCCGTGGTGTATTTCATATTAATAAGTTGGCAATCTGTTACAAGTTTAGTGATAGGTATAGCTTTAAAAGCGGTTTATATTTTGTTTCTTGTGAACTATCCCACTATGTCAGTCTTACCCAGAATTTGCGATCTCATTATAATTAGTGGTCATTGTGACTTGACATCGTAAAAAAATATTTGATGGCATCAATAGATGCTTTTTCGCACACCTTCAGTAGTAGAAGTAACAGTTTTTCTAGAATTATTTTACTAGGGTACAAATAATCAATATTAATTATGTTACTATATGCCTTATTCTAGAAACAACTAGATAAATGTCTGTACTTTGTATCGGTAACCAATGAAATAAAAAAAAACTTTGATATTTCAAAATCGATTTCAATAACTCTTGGAGTCCCTAAATAGTACTTGTAGTAGCATACTCGCGGTAGCTTAGCTAGGCTTAGCTGATAACCGCAACAAAATAAATCCCACAAGTACAGAGACGTGTAAAAATACAATCGAGGGACTCGTACTCGGGACCTTTACAAAATCTTATAATCGTCTTTACGAGTGCTAAGAGAAAAAGGTGGTTCTATTTTTGAAGGGGTTTACTTACTTACGGATTTATAAGCATAGGTACACTTAAGAGCCTCATGGCTTAATATTAGGAGATTACTTTTCTACTACGTATTTTTTGGCCCATTTCTGCACCTTAGCGACGGCTGTTTTCGCAGAAGTTTTAAATGAAACGGTAGTGATGTCATGGGTGAGGGTTGGTTCCCACTAATGGGGACGGGAGATTAGATGGGATCCTTTGTTAGTCATCAATAATATATCATTGTTTCTATAATATCTTTGTTCCGAGTAATCAGTGGACACCACTCGAGTGGATAGTTAGGTACCTAGAGATATTTTTTTAAACGTCTCTGGGGTGCATAGCTCTGCAGAGTTCTACGCATCTATCCCGGCCAACCATCTGCCAACTTTACCGAGATTTAGTGCACAACAATTATGCTAATAATGTGCCACTTTTGTTACCAGATATTTTAATTGCTTCAGAAAAATGTATGATGTAATTTTTTTTTGCAAGCATATCTACTTGTTGATGAATGAGGCTCTGGCGTAGATTTTTCTGTCGGAGTTGGGAGATCAGATGGAAGTCATGTTCGCATCGTATCAAGTAATCTATAAGAAAATAAGGGGAGATAGATATAAGAGAGTTAACAACGGGTTTTAAGTTCAAGCTTTGGATACCTACTACCGAGATTGGTACTCGAATAGTAATGATAACTTTTTTCCAGCGAGTCGTATGTTAGATTTTTTAGCAACATGAAAAGTAATAGATTTCTTTTACTACTTAGGCGGCAGACAAGCACACCCAACTAATCTAGTCATTTAAATCTCATGTCTATAATCCGCTTTGGTGGACCGAACCAACCCTAAAGCTTTTGACGATGTGATCGTCACCCAGGAAACTAACCTGAATTCACTTCACGAGTAATTTAGCTTAGTTGAAGATGTTAACGAGTGAACTACTTGTAAAAATTGGTTTACTGGACATTTCGTTTAGATCAACAATGGGAAAAGACACACATAAATAAATTACTATAGGTAAGTTGCCATCACAATTTGTGAAATTAAATGAATAATTAAATGCTCAATAAATAATAACTGCTTACTGTTTTCCAATTTTAAATGATGGTTTATAAAGTCAAAATTCAGCTTAGGTATTTTGTGGGTGACTGTGCATTGCATTTACATTGTATTGTAGTCACATCTCACCACTATGCGTTGCAAATTGTGTCGGCATTACGTGTGCTGGCATACGCTGCTTGCTTATTAAACGTATTCATCATATTTACTGCAAAGCAAACATTCAATTTTGTTTGCAATTCATTTTTTGTTCTCCGTTAAATTGTAAAACCAAGAAGAAAAAAGAAGTAGGTATCACTATTTGCAATTCCAGACGTTTTGCTACTTGCTCATTCTGCTTTTATGTCTTCCAGCAGAGTTGACTCTCTGCTAACTGGGTATTCTGTTTTTATGTCATTTAGCTGAATTGTCTTTCAGCTATCTAGGTAACATGCTTTCATGTCGACCTAACTAAATTGTCATTACGCGAAAAAAACATTATGCTAGTAACCCGTTGTAAAAAGTAAGTAATCAAATTTTCTACTGCATTCTTTTACAGTAAAACTCTCTTTACCGACCCTACCTTTTAGAATAACACAGCTTCGCATAACGAAGTTTGATAAATACAACACAAACCTCACAATATTCGCGCAACGCAAAGCGGAACTGCACACCCAGCCAACGACTCCTCAAACGCTGGCAAGATCAAAGCATTTCTTTGTCATTTCATTTATAAGTATTTGAGAAACCCTCCATAAAGGTTTCCGGACATTCTTACAAATTATTATATACAAGTGTTTTTCCTATGATCAACAGCGGGTGTTACACCCATTTACACATGTTTTCTGGTATCGGTATTTGTAAAATTTATCTTTGGGTTGTATTTTCTATCTAGTTTTTATTTATTTAATTTATTTTTTTTACACAAAAACAACATGGTTATACCTACAAAGACGAGTTTAACGCCATGGGCATTTTACTGTGTAAAATCAGCTAAATACTGAAGTTCGACTCGTCATTTCAGAAATTCAGTTCATAAGTCCGCCTATGTAGGTATAATTATTGGGTTTGTAGTAAACTTGAAAGACTAGCCTTTTATGCAAAAACGTTATTTTAGTCATGCTAATTCAACAGCTAAACGCAGGTAGGCAAAGTAACACATAAAGCGCATTAATCTTAAAAGGTAAAAATCGGTAGGTAGTGATAGTCGTACTCCTAATGATTAAGAAAGCCATCCAAGAATCCACGGGACCCGCGGGTTTCTTCGTAGCCCTTGAAAATGATACTTTACCTCTGAGCATACACCTACTAACCAGCCAATTAAGGAAAGCCACAGTTAAGAGATTTGTTGCTCTCTTGGGATATAAACTCGTTATTATTTTTATTACTATATTGTGCACTTTGAATTTTCCTGTTCGGAACAATGAATTATTAGACATTTATTTTGCTATCGTGTCGGGATGCAAAATACATATATTCATATCTATATTGTTGATTCTTGTATAGATAGGAAAATTTCTCTTCTTATTATTAAAACTATGTATTATTTTTATTCACTTATGAGTTAGCGTGGCTTGTAGTATTTAAGGTCTGATCAAGATCTTTGGGGCGTTAGCCAACCTCACATTTGAAACAGTGCACCTGTGTTGATTGGGTGTGCATGAGGCTTTGGTCAACACCAAAGCCTCATGCACACATTGCACACCCAAGCAACATCAACTGCAATCTGACAACAACCTCTAGCGGAAAGTCAACGCTTTCCACTACAGGGTGTTGTCTTATTGCGGTGGCTGTAGCAGCCCTACTAGGGGTAGAAACCGTATGAGTACGGACCGCGGACTTCAAATTACAAGCTTTGGATGCAAGCGACACCAACACTGAAATGATCTTGGCGCATGTTATACGATCCATGAGGCATAAACTGCTAGTAAATGAAGAAAAAAACACTCAGATAACTGCATTGCATTAAAATTACAATAAGTGACAAGTATTACGTTAAAAAGCATATGATTCATGGGATTGTTAGTCTCAGTGCATGTGGTTTGATGTCTACAAAAGCTAATGTTGCTCTGCATTATTGGATCAATAAAACGTATTCAACCGTATTGTACCAAATATGATATATTATGTGGATAAATCTAATTAATTATTTAACCTCACCTAATGAACTAAATTGTTTGTGTTAGGAGTAGCTAAACCTTGCTAATATAGCTAGGTACTGTGTGTTCGGGCACGTATCAGTGATTCAAATATTATTGACATAGATATCATTAAATCCAAACCTTCCCTGGACACCCACGAATATTTCAAGACTAAAATGAGCCAAATCGGTTCAGCCGTTCTGGAGTTATAGCGTCAGGAAGGAAAACCCGACTTATTTTTATATGTATAGTAGAGAATACATGAATAAGCCCTGGAAGACATTTCAATTAAAATTATAAGTAATGAATATTAAAAGCAAGAGAAAAGTTGTATCTATCGTGTAAGAGGCTCTTTTAACATCGTTGAGGTTCAAAACGACTTCACATGCAGGCAAGTCAGGCGCGCCCGTAATGTCCCAAATTAGCTTGGTGAGCCATTCTTTTTTTTACTCTTACGATCGAGACCTCTAATACCATTGCCTGGATCATCACTAAAATGTGGTGCAAAATTTTAAGATAACAAAAACAAACAATAAACACCTACTGCTGAAAACCATGACAATGGAAAAAATCTTTAAAACGAATATTATTGTTCGTTTATAATAAAATAATCAATAATCAAAATTATTTTTCCAACAATAAATAAATAGGTCAGAACCCAATACGCAGGACCCCACAGTAACCAATTAGTCTGTCATTTAATTCGATACTCGGCAATAAATCAAAAACGACCTAATTATTTGTAAATAAACAGTAAATTGATTCCATTCCTTGCTACAGTTACTTACACAAATTACGTTACACAAATTAAACTTATTTGCAAGCATTTAATTATGTGATAGGGGCTTGTTGTTAATTAAACGTGAGAAGGTATTTTTGACTTTCATACCTTGTGTAAACAAAATGTATCTTATTAGAGAAAACAAGCTTGATAAAGTTGGTAATTGCCTTTTTAATTTGAAAAAAAAACTACATTGACTTGGAAAGGGTAGGTACTAAGGAAAATTTACTCCGGTTGTCTTGAAGTAGATTGGAGCCCCACTAAGACCGTTTGGGCTACGCCCACCCTCTTCTGCAAGTCGATGCACCCGGTGGCGGTACACATCTGATTATGCCTTTACAAATCGTCCCCTTTACCTTAACATTTCATACAAAACCGATAGCAGAAAAACTCAATATAATTCAGCCTAGCTCAGCTCCCCTAGACCAGTGGCAATTCGTTGATTGTAGAATAGAATGACGAATGTATGGGATTTGACGTAGGTATATATGACAGTCGTCAACGTATGTCATAATTGTCAAATCTATCATTCACAACGAATTGCCATTTGTCGCGGGAGACAGGAATAGAACCTAAAGCCCCATGCACATGCAGACCGTGCCTATATAAAAAAATGCACATATTTTTCTGAGATTGAAACTTAGCATACAAGAAGCGCCCTTGAGACATATTAACTGTCACCCGGCATACGGTTACAATAAACTTAGAACGTTATTATTTCTCCCATTGCGTGCACGTCGACAGAATAGATAATGATACTACCCACTCGACATAACTACCTAAGCTTTCGAGTGATGTGACTTTTCGTTTGTGTTTCAGTTTGTACATATAATTGTAATTTTTGATTGAATAATAAAACGTATCACTATCATATCCACCCAATCCATACTTAATGATATAAATGCACAAGAAACTCTGTCTATTACCTTTTCACATGTCTAGTTGAGTTTTTTTTTTACCTGGTTAGTGGTTATCCATAGCATGGGCAACCATCTTAAAAAAAGGATCACAAGCTATGACTTTTGAATCTAGAAAGATCTATGTAAAATGTTCTATTCCTATAATATTAAATACCAGTTGACCCGACAAACTTCGTTTCGCCTTAGAATCAATAATGTTGTATTTAGGTAAACAATTAAGGTTAAATAGGTTAATTAGATGTATCAATTTCTTAATTATTCTGAAAACGATATACGCTCATACGTCCAACGCCCACGAAGCCCCCAATACCCACCCATTAAGATTTTCGCGGCTCTACAAATCGGTACACATGGTCTACTGCTCCCTTACGTCGTCGTATGGTTCATATTGGCTTTTACGCGAACATATTGTATTTTTTTTTACGTTCATTCCTATTTTCGACTTTCTTTTATATACATTTATCTATAACCTACTACTCCAACTACTCAGACGGCTTTGAAATTAACTGATGTGAGCTACAAGAGCCAGTCAGGCTTAATTTATGAAGTTTTAAAACTACTGTAGTTCTGTGCCTTCGAAAGTTTTTAATTCAACTCGTACTTGTATGAACACAATCAAGTTATGAGCGGTACGATTTTATAAAGATAACGTACTGTTTAGTAATATGAAATGTGTAATTAATTTATTCTATTTATGACATGGTTCCTTCTCAATATTACATAATTTACAGTATTACGTCATAATTATCTGAAGAACTGTAATTCCATTGTCGTATTAAATCTATTTGATATAACATAATGTAATGATCTTAATCAAAGATAATTCCTTCAGTAATTACAAGTAATTATCACAATAGTTTCTCAGAATCAGTAAAGAAAGGGTGCATATTTGATATAATTTCACTTACGTACTTCACAAGGTATAATGAACGTCAAATGTATCTACAATCTAATTTATTATTTATTCGTGTAATGTACAATGGACCTGTGGAGGCTTAAGTTATCGGTGGAGGTAACAATATCGACGGTGGAAAGGCAAAACACTTCAAGCGACACTTTGGTCGAAAATGACTTAAATACATAACTGGAATCCACATTAAATTCTGCGTCGATTGGTCTTAGTTTCATAACGATCTGAACACTTTGATGTCGCTTAATGTATTGCAATTTGGTATGGCATTTTTTTTTTGCTATGATTGAACCGACTCAAAATTTTATCTATTTTGATGTTATTTGCCTTGATTTAATATACAAAATGTATGTTTGGCATTTAGGTTATTTACGCTTTCTTAGTTTAACTTATAACAAGTACTTAATTTGTTTTTGCGTACCCTATAATGCCCCTACATGACCACTTAATGCGTTTTTCTATGGTTGCCTAGTCTGTCGATTTGTCGTATAAATTGTTTTCCCGTTAAACATTATATTCACAGTATGGATATAATGTGTTTTGCTAATATCTCGATACAATTGTCATGATATTTAATTGGTTTTGGCAGTCATCTAATAATACACAAGTGTCGCTTAATTTACCTATGTTAAAAAGAACACGAATATTTTAAAATTAACCGACAGTACTTTTTTCAAATAAAATGTCGCTTAATTTATAATTTGAACCATTTCGAATGTATAAATAGAAGAGACAAACAAATGGCGCTTCATTCATTGACGACACGCGCTTTCATGAATAGACCGAGCGTAAGATATTTTCTTATTATTTTGTTAAACCTAGTTTTAAATTGTTGGTTAACTGGGTAATTAATTAGTATGATTAATACGAGTATGATAACTGTGTAGCTAATAATAAATTTGATGCTTATTCATTTTGTTTAAATTGTATGTTACAGTTTTAAAATGGATCGTAAAACTTACTTTAAACGAAAAATATTCGAAATGACTGAATCACAGTCAGTTATGAAAAAATCATCATCATCATCTGCATATAGACGTATTCTCCTGATTGCATCCGTGGCCAAGATGACCTCGGAGCTCAGGGTCCGCCTTCCGGCTCTTCCTCCTCCACTTCGCACGCATATCACCCTCCACGACGTCAAGCCAGGACTTCTTTGGCCTACCCCTTTTACCTGGACCCGGCGGGGGCACCATTGCCAGGCATTTGTTCCCCACGTAGCCTGGCGGTTGCCGCAAGACGTGGCCGCACCAGCGAAGGCGGCTCTCTTGCACTTTATCCGCGATGTCACGGACATGGAGGCTGCCGCGGATGCGAGAGTTCCGTACGCGATCTTTACGCGTAACGCCGCACATCCACCGCAACATTTTCATCTCCGTGACACGCAGCTCTTGCTTGTGTCGCTCGAGCAGCGGCCACGCCTCACAACCATACAAGAGAACAGGCCTAATGATCGTCTTATAGACCTGCCCCTTCAACCTGACTGGCATTTTAGGATCACAGGTGACGCCAGTCATTTCTCGCCACTTGGCCCACGCGGCAGCAATGCGTGCCTTGACGTTGTGGTCGATCTCACCGATCAGTTATGAAAAAATCATGCCGACGTAAAATAACATTCGAAAATGAATTAATCAATCAATTAGCCTACTCTGCAGTAGGCTACTGCTGCAGTACTCCACTGCTGGACATATGCCTCTCCCAATACGCGCCACGTTTGCCGATCCTCCGCCTTCCGCATCCAGTCCGTCCCAGCCACCTTTCGCAGGTCATCAGTCCACCTAGCTAGGGGGTGTCCCACCTTCCGTTTACCTTCGCGCGGTCTCCACTCTAGGACTCGTTTGCTCCAACGGCCATCAGTCCTTCGGCAGATGTGGCCAGCCCACCGTTGATGTTGATGCCTAGTCCAATCCAGAGTCTTGAAGACGTCCTCCAATGCGTTGGTGAATAGTTTGGGAGATATAACATCTCTCTGTCTCACTCCACGTTGGAGGCTAATGGGTTTCGTCTTCTGGTCTTGGAGCTGGACGGACATTGTGGCAGTATGATACAGGCATCTCAGCGCCTCGATGTATCGCCAATCAACACGGCACCGCTGCAGGGCATCCAGCACAGCCCAGGTTTCGATAGAGTCGAAGGCTTTTTCGTAGTCCACAAACGCCATACACAGCGGCTGGTTGTACTCCTGCGTCTTTTCTATAATCTGCCTAACAGTATGGATGTGGTCCACGGTACTATAGCCTTTTCGAAACCCGGTTTGCTCAGGTAGCTGGAACTCGTCGAGCTTACCCGCGAGGCGATTTGTGACAACTCTCGATAACAACTTGTAGACATGACTCAGGAGTGAGATGGGCTTTTTTTGAAAACAGTACCACCGCACTCCCACTCTATGCCCTAGGTGTTAGCCCTTGCTGGATGACGGAATTAAAGAGGCTTGCTAGCTCTTTCAGAATTGGAGCGCTACCTGCTTTCAGCAGCTCAGTAGTAATTCCGTCATCACCAGGACACCTGTTGTTCTTCAGTTGCCTGAGAGCCGCCTCTACCTCGCACTGTTCGACATTTGGCAAATCCTCGGTGTAATGGCGCGTGAGGGGCTCTGTGGTCCTCATCGCTGTGTTCCGTCGGTTTACTCGTCCATGATGCATATAGCTGTCCATAGAAGTTCTCGATCTGTTCGAGTATCTCGAACTTCGAGGTAATCGTTTTGCCATCCCGAGTTTTAAGTTTCTTCAGATGGAGCCTCCCCAACTGCTGAGCGAACACTTTCGACCCTCTATTACGCTCAATTGCCTCCTGGAGTGGCGAGTGTTGGAGCGAAGATGAAATGTCTGACATATCCCAGGAGCCGAAAAAGCAGTATGACGTACTTGGAAAACACTATTGGTCGGGGGTTGAAGTTAATAGGTCCGTGCATTGTATAATAACGCATTATTGGACATGCAATGATTGTATTGATAAATTATCTTAGGACGGTGAAAGTGTTAAGTAGTGCACTTTAGTTTCTAAAAATGAGGAACTCCTTAGTGCCTGTGCCTACCTAAAATAGAGTAGATGACTGATATAATTATTATAACTAGAGTTAAGTTATAGAAGAGATAATAGTGTTAAGTTTAAAAAAATATGTTCTGTTGATATCCTAAAAAAAAAAATTACCATGAATGTTCCTGGTTAGTTAGTAAGCGAAACGTAAGTTTTCTTAATAAAAAGAGTGAATTCTGAAATTTGTTTATTTTCACTGTCTTAATAAAAAAATATTAGGAGCTTAAATTATTTCGTTGGTTTTACATTCTAATTTCTCAAGCACTTAAATGGTTTATCCTAAGTTAACCATACAGACATTGCGGCACTTAATTTGTTTTGCCCATACAATATTAATATAAATTAATGTTGTTAAATTCTATTGCTTGTATTTTATAAACCAAAATAGTGGCGGTTAAAGTATTTTCCCGTGATCATTTATCGCAGCTCGGATTGCGTTAATGTGTTTTGCCGTAAACTATTATATCGGCAAAAAACATTAAGCGCCACCTATTTTTATAAATCTTTTAGGCTTTGTTTCATTAGTAGATTGAAATTATGGACTTTTAAAAATTAAAACAGCTGCTATTTTTGATATTCTTTTAGAAGTAATATTTTTTTTTTTATGATCATTTTACCTCAAATTACAAAGTTTTTTGGCTCTGCTGTAAAGTTTGAAAAATGGCGCTTACTTTAATTTGCTTTTCCACCGTCGATATGGAAATTGCTGCTAATCTATCTATACATAAAGTCAATGCTGTTTGCTCATCCCGCTAAAACTCAAGAACGGCCGGACCCACGTAACGATTTTGGTTTTGAAATGTTTATCGAAGTTCAGAGAAAGTTTAAATGGTAAGAAAATATTATGTGAAAATTGCGAGGAAGCACAACAAGAGAGAATGAGAACGGAATGCCACGCGGGTGAAACCGTGAACATCAGCTACTACCTAGTATTACAAAATATCCAGCAGTGAGGCTATGCTTTTCACATCATATGTAGGCTGACTAGAGTGTGAGTGACACCTTCATTGTGACAAGCGCTTAGGGGCCAGGGATAATCAATTTAGTAAAAAACATAGCTTAAATAGATACCTAAACGTATTTATAAAGAATGCCAAGGATAAGATACCAATAAGAAACCATGGAGTGAAAATACTCAAAAGTTCTACTTAAAAGAAATAAAGACGAAACAGATGTCGTAAACTCCAAGTAGACGTCATGTGGCTCGGAAAAAGATGAATAAAATATTTCATAAATCTAATATAAAAGGTTCTTGGAAATTATAATGAATTTCTAACAGGCAATTTAAATAGGTTTCTGTAATTCATTCACAGTCAAACTTTTGCGTAAACTTTATTGAGTTTATTGAAGTTTGAGTTCTCAAAACATTTCTGTGTAGATTTTTATCTACGTAATACAAATCCCAAGCTCTACTGGTCTTAAACTTTTTGAGTCAGGTAACTTTTAATTAAAAAGATTTACCCAAAATAAAGGAAACAGAAGTTCGAAAAACTTCTTTACCTTCCTAAACAATTACATTAATAAGACAAAACGGTACATTCCTTGATATTTTTCTTCGATTTATACCTAGTAGGTAGGTATGTTTCTAACTATATTCTTGATGTTATAATAATACATATTATGAAATGCAATAGCCCCAAATAAAATTGTAACTGCCGTGTTGGACCTGAAAAGAAAATAATCGGTGGCTGAAGTTTGAAAATTCAGTGGCCAGTATTTGTGAAATTGTTAAAAATAGTAGGTGCTCTACCTTTAGAGAAAGTGCAAATTCCGGAATTTATTTAATTCATTCTTTCGGATGAATGGAATTAAATAATAGTACATTATGGTACAAGTGAGTAAAGTTGGTGATTACCGCCGAGGCGCCATTGAGACCCGAGCCGGCAGGCGAGGGTCTTAAGAGAGCCGAGGACGGTAATCATCATACTCACGCGTGGCATACGACGTTTTTCAATACACTTGTGAGGAAAATAATACTAAAAAGTCATTTTATATATGTAGTAGAAAAAAAGTTTATTTACAACGCAAACTTTCATACTTCTTCACTATTTCGTAGAATGGACCGTGTATGGTGAATGACCTCGGTATTTTATTTTTCGTCATAGGTATCTTCACTTAAAGCATCTGACCATGGTTCTCTATGTCTTTCACAGTTATATTTGTTAATTCTTGTATCCTACATGCACCAGTTACACCAAATATTAAAGCGACCTGAAAAAGATGAACAATAATTTAAGTTCAACACACAACTCGGCAGAAGTCGCGTAGTTAAAATAAACCAAAAAAGTGTATAGTACATTAATTTAACTAACCTTAGTAGCCAGATAATGGTTATCTGGAGCATCTTTTTTGAATTTTTCAATATCGTTAGATGATAAAACCTTTGATTTTTTGCTTCTAAATCCATCGGATAGTCTCTTTAGATAAGCTTTCAAATTAGAGTACGTTTTTAAGTCCACTCCATTCTTTGTTCGGACGGTGTTTATACTTAGAAGATAATTCTTTAAAGTATGCCATGAACACATTTTCTGAAAAAGACTACGTATTCTTGTTGTTTTGCCATTGTATAAAATTTTTGTACGTTAATAGATATTTTTCCTTGGAGTTTTCAGGTAGTAAACTTTCCATAACGTTAAGGGCTTCACATTTTATATCGGGCGGTGTACAAAATAAATCATTTTCTTCACAACTAGTACATACTTGTAGACATTTTATAATAAATAACTATAATTTCGACACTTAAAATGAGTTGTGTAGGTAATTTTTTTCCTATCGGCGGGAAATATTAATAAGTTTTCGAATGCGCGCGCATCTAACCACAGATTAATCTAACAATGTATCGGCCATAGACTAAAAGAATGAAGTTTCTTTTTTTTGATAGCGTTTTGGACTCAACATGGGGAATTTAAAGTTTTTTGTAGACAAAATAAAATAAAAAAGTGAAAGTTTTATTTAATAAACATGTATAAGTTGAAATTATCTATTTAAATATGAAGTTGCATGATGGATATCAATTTATTTGTAGGTTACTATTGAACACGATCTTTTTGGTTACCCAACTTTTTTTAAGAAACTCAACCAATAAAAAAAAAGAATCTATAACTCACTTTTGCGAATAATAGTAATGAAAAATTCACAGTTTCATTATAGGTGTACTTACGTGCTTAATTGCGGTGAAGTAAAACGCCAGTTACGAGCAAGTGTATTGAAAAAACAGTTACTTTAATCCTAAAAACATCTCACTTGCCTATTAGGTACTTCATTGAAATAACTGTTTTTTTTTTGGGAGTATTCCTAATTATTTATTCAATCATCTATTTATCATCATTTATTGCATTATTTTTATCATCCATTTTTTTTACACATACATACATACAATCACGCCTTTATCCCCGGAGAGTTTGGCAGAAGTGAATTAACACCCATATTTCATCAGTTATTGTGTTAGGTCCCACGTAATAGGGGGTGAGACTATTGCCGTATTCCGGGCACTATTGTTGACTTGAGCCATGCATCTGAGGCTGAGTCTGGGCTGTATATATCTGTCTGATGTTAAACCCTATCCCTTAGTCGCCTTGTACGACACCGCATGGGAAGAGATCGGGTGGCCTAAATTCTACTCTGCCGGGAGCCACGCGGCGGTGCATTATTTTTATTACATTTTTTTAAATAATTGAGTAGGTATTATATATGTAGGTACCACGTATTTAAGGATAAACATTTTGATGTTTATGTTGTTAGGTTGTGGACTGCACTGCCGGTTACTACACAAGCCAAGACCTAGCCGGTATCAGCGGTAACTTAGCGTGGGGAAGTGAGTAGTAAGAATAAAATGAAATATACTCTACTAGAATCTATATCTATCTATACTATTATACAATATGGATACGACATATAGGCAATAATTGAAACCATATACTTGGTACCCCCTAAGCTTCAAGCAGGAAAAGTTTGAACAAAATTGGTCCAGTATTAAGGGCAGAAACTAGAGTTTTAATTTTATAGAATTTGAACAACTTTGAGCACTCTGTAGAATCGCATGTTGCCGCTTAGCTGTTCAAGTAAGTTACCTACTATGCCTATTGTTGTGTGTGTGTGTGAAGTTGTTGTGTGTGTGTGTGTGTGAAGGTGTGTGCGTATTTATTAATGACTTATGACACAGTCAATGACTTTAAAGCAATGGATGAAACTATTTAATGACTTATACAAGTGGTTGCATTTTCTACATTTATTTTAATAATTATTTTGTTAGAAAATTTCGGATTTTATAAATCAGGGAATTTAAGTTTAAATTTAATTTGGTTCTATTCCTACGGACCAGGATGCTTCGCGGTTTCAGTATTTGCACATATGTCGTATCCATATCGTATAATTGTAAAGTGGTCGTGTCTGTACATTGGAGATATTTAAAAAAAAAATACTTGGGTTATGTTACGTTAACGATACTGAACACGAAAATATTTTTTTTGAATTTCCTGTCTGTTTGTCTGTTTGTCTGTTTGTCCGCGATGGACGCAAAAACTACTGGACGGATTTTGATGCGGTTTTTTTTGTTAGAAAGGGCTTGCTCAGACTTAAAATCTTACGTTTGTTTGATCGGAATCGGTTGAGTAGAACCGAAGTTGTGAACAATTATGATAATAAACGGAAAATGGCCCGATAGACAGATGGCGCTTTTTATTATTATTGGTCAATTTTTATAGCTTATTACATCCGAGCAAGAATGTCAATTTATAGACTTTATTTTTACATACACAATTGTGTAAACTATAACTAATACGTTTTTAATCATGAAATTAAAATTTGAATTTTTAAGATTTAGTTACAGAATCATAACTAGATGGCGTTCTCGCGTTTAAATTCAAGCTATCGTGTGGTTTCAAACTACCGATATACGCGAACCGGTATTTAGTATTACTTTTTTTAACTTCTAATTTGTCAATTTGTGATATAGATTTTGGTACAGTCTTAAGATCCGTTACAAAATCGTTTTTCACGCAAAGACAGCTGATTAGAGCTTGGCGAAGACGAAGTACCTATTATAGTTGAGTAGACAGGAAAGGTACAGGTAGTGCGAGAAGGGCAAAGGAATGGGGACTACAATAGAGAGTCGAGTACATATACAGGTAGGAACATTCTTATATACCACTTAAGTGGCAAACAAGCACCCGGCCCACCTGGTGGAAAGTGGTTACTGTGGCCTATGGACGTATGCAACTTCAGAGGCGTCACACTCGCCCTTCTTGAAGTACCCCATCCCAATACTATTGTCGTGAGTCGTACTGTAACAGTGAAGTCGAGTATAGTGGCATCGAGTAGAGACGCGAATACAGAGTGGAGTACTCGTACCTACTACGTGGAGTACAGAGTCAAGTAGGAGCCGAATAGAGAGGCGAGTACAGTGTCTAATCTTTTTTTTATAATACTTCATACTTAGGTCGCAGAAAAGCATACGGCCCTCCTGATGTTAAGAGGTTACCGTGACCTATGGGCGAGTGCAACACCAGGGGCGTCACACCCGTGCTATGCTTTAAGAACAAAGGGGTTCTGTGCCGTCAGCGCAAAAGATAAGTAGGGCAAAGCCTTTGGTTTTCCCACTGACAGCACAAAATCTCTGGCTACCCTACTCACCGTCAGAAACACTACACGAGGTTATTAGGTAAGTCGCGAACTTCTGTAGGGCCAGTCGGACTGCTCAATTGGGACGGATATACCGTCGTGTCCTACCTCCTCTAAAAAATAAAGCTCCTCTAATCAGCGTTCAACGCGCAACTCTCTGCACTGAAATTTATAACACCACGCGATAAACGACATCCACGCGGGCGGAGCCGCGGGCAACAGCTAGTGTATAATAAAATTACATTGAAAACCTCCAAAATAATATCAACATACAAAATACTTCCAAAAATTAAAAATTAAGATGTATTGGTTAACCACTTAACTTTGATATACTTAGTGATATTTTTATCATCGAATCGGCAAAAGTCGTTGAAATTATTTTCAGCAACGACTTTTCGATTCAATGAGATTGATAATTTCAATAATTTGTTTTGTCGAAAGTTTTCAGTTTAAAGCACTGCGGCTCACTACGACTGTAATTTGGGCGAGTCCTTAATGCCCTTAATCTCTTCGTATTGTGATTTTAAACCTTATTCTGGAAAAAAAGGTATTGTTGGCTTTATAGAAAATCGATAAAAACGTTTTTCCCTAAGGCGTTAAGTGGCCTACTGAACCAGAAAAGCAAAGAAAGAATTTAAATGCGGATTAACGGTAAATACTTTAACAACATTCACTTCCTTCTTTCAAGTAGAACACAACAACTTCCAGAAATGTAGGTGTTTATGGATGAAGCCTCTTCTGCCGACACGGAAGTGACTTACAAAAGAATTACTCAATTGCATAACGAACAGACAGTGAAGTGGCAGGTGGATCCAGGGAGCAGTGTAGGCATGGTTCTGTAATGGAATAGCAACGATTTTCCTCACTCAGCCTAACAGAAAAACTAGTAGGTAACACTTCGGTTCGAACAAGATATTGAACCCAGGAGATCCTGGGTTCAATGGGTCATGAGAAGTCATCAGAAGAGGATGATTTATGACATTTGGATTAGATACGTACCTAAAAGTTATTTAAACAAAGTATGACTGACTGTGCGTACCAATGTACTTAGTTGGCATTAAGCTTAGGGCTATTATTATAACATGTGTGTTTTTACATTCTTTACGATTTATTTACCTTGAAGAATATAAATGGTGATTGAGTTTTATTGCCTATTTCAAGCCACAATTCGTAACAGATTTATTTGAGATTGATGTTAAATCGATTATATTATGAAAATAATCGTAAAACCTGTCAATCAACGTTGATACGTCGTAGGGTTGTCACCTACACTACCTACCTACCTACTATTCATACAAATGTCCCCGGTAGAGTAGAATTTGGGCCACCCCATCTCCCAGGCGCGTCGTACAAAGCGACTAAAAATGGTGGTGGTATATACGACTAGTATAGACTCAGCCTCTGATGCATGACTCGAGTCAAAAATAGTGCCCGGCAATAGGCTCACCCCCTATTACGTGGAACCTAATACAATACAACATGGTACATAGTTTCATTCAGAAAGAGCCCATTAGTGATGTAATTGTTTATTAATTACCCTTAAAAGATATTGAATCTTTTCATAGTATCTAGAAGTGGCATAAAATGTACATTGTACAGTTTAGTCTCGGCATTACGAGTCAGTCCATCCCTCAGAACAAGTTCGTCTCTTCACCTTTCACAAGTCTGAGCACGTGATGTAAGTACTAGGTATGAAGACAGTATAGGAACTGATTAGTTAGACATGACACAAATACAAAGCAGTTAATATGTCGTCTATTGGAGACGGACCTTTAAGTTTTGGCTACACAGGATGAGTTTGAGTAATTGGTTACATGGGTCAATAATATTTGGAGCTCTATATCAGTAACAGTTGGAGAAGGTTAACAACTAACGTGTAATATTACAAGCTTTTGTTTTGACAGTTAGCTGTGCATGTTAAGATTAGTGATGTGCCGGATATCCGTATCGGTAACCGCGGATATCCGAGGTATACAAAAGATCCGTATCTGCGGATCTTGACACCGTATCCCCGGATATACATTTAACAATCCAACACATCACAATTTAAGCCCTTTGACTTACTCGTATAATAAGTACTCGTATTTAGTGTTTTGGATAAAAACAATATACGTCGGTTACCTCGTTATGGGTTTAAAATTCACTTGATTAGGTATGTAATATTAATGAATTATGTAAGTAGATTACGGGAGTTATTTTGCACCTGGGTGTACATTGTGTGTTGAATATGAGCTGGAATAGCCTTAACGTATTTTTAAATGTACCATTTAACATTTAGCACGACTGAAAATATTTTCCTTCAATAAATGTAAAGGATTAACCAATAAATTTATTTATCGAAATGATTAATTGGCAAATTATAATATACCTTATAACAAATTTACAAATTGAATATTTTGAGGGTTTACAGAATTGTACATGTACTCATCTTTGAGAAGGGTCTGAAGCAGATCGTCCCATTCGCAACTCGTCATACATTCTCAACTCGTCCCATTCGCAGCTTGTCCCATTCTCAATTCGTCCCGTTCGCAACTTGTCCCGTTCGCAACTTGTCCCGTTTCGCAACTCGTCCTATTCACAACTCATCTTATTCTTTTTTACACATCGATAAAGATTACCATGATAATGACCTATTAATTTGAACGAATGCCATAACCTAGTAGGGGGTCAGTAAATCAATATTTGGGTTATAAAAAAAATGGACACTGCCCACCCCGACTCGGATAGGTTAGGTTAGAAGGCTAAGGCGGGAGCGGAGCTCCTGCATTAGCCTTCGTGGTTATTTTTTTTTATAACCACGCACAAGGATTCAGGATTTCATTATAGTAAGGAAAACACAAAAGGACGTTAAATCATGTTTATTTACGTAATTAAGTTGAACTCAAAATGTGAATTAAAACATATTATATTAACTAAATATTTGAAGCTATAAAATAAAATCCTTGTGTGGGTGGTGATAAAAAAAAATAACCACGAAGGCTAAGGCGGGAGCTCCGCTTCGCTCCACTCCCGCCTTAGCCTTCTAACCTAACCTATACAAGTCGGAACGGGCGGTGTCCACCCCGCGCAATTAGGTATGTGAGTCGTCCAATATACGAATCGTCCTTATGCGAAATTAATATATACGAATTGATACGTAACCCGAGCCAAGAACGCTACAAGTAGCGAATGGGACGAGTTGCGAAAATAAATAGAGATTTGGACGAGTTGCGAATGGGACGAGTCGCGAACGGGACGATTTGAGAATGGGACAAGTTGCGAATGGGACAAACAGCTATTTGGACGAGTTGCGAATGGGACGATCTGCTTCAGACCCTTTGAGAATAACTAACAATAAAATTAATAAGTTGCTTGTTTTAACCATTGCACCAAATAGTCACGCACGTTATTCGTTAACGTTACCTCAAAGCCCTACATATACCTATGTATGTATGTATGTATTTAAATTAGGTACACGATTCTTGAAGGATTTCTCTTTGTGATGTACCTATACATTTTAACTATTTCCCAGTTTAGTCTTGGCGAAATGTTTCTTACACATTTTGACTCACATGTACTTAGAGTTTTGTTATTGTTGATCTGTAATAAGTATCCAGTTGTTTATAATGTACATAAACGTGTATGAAAAGCTTTCAAATTATTATAAAGTATATACGTCAATGAGTACTACCTACATGATTAGGTACATGAAACGTCCACATTCTTTATTTCATTTATGTTAGTAAGAATTTTTCCAATTTTCTGCATAAATTTCTAATTTTTTTTTCCGAGAGAAACTTCTACCTTGCTTTAGATACTTTTAAAAAAAGGTTAATTGTATTGGTAAAGTAGTTTTCTCAAATTGCGCCATGACCGTGGGAAACAGGGATTACACTTTTATAGGTTATTTTTTAAAACATTATTTTTTTTAGATATAAAAGTTGCAAAAATAGTATCGTTATCGATGTTTACCTTTTGAAATAAAATCACATGACAGTATGTAATATTAATAAAAAAATAACCAATTTACTATTTACGCGAATTCTATTTATAACTCTAGATATTTACTGCAACATTTACCCGTCTCAATTTTATTATAATAAGGGTAATTTCACGATGCCAAATTTTTTGCTAATTTCGGTGGCAGTTTTCAATCATAGGTTTTCCGATGAAAAAAATTTTCAATGTTCTTTTAGAAAACTATATACTACTAGATATTCTAAAACAACTCCATTAAATTTTTTCATCGGAAAACCTATGATTGAAAACTGCCACCGAAATTAGCAAAAAATTTGGCATCGTGAAATTACCCATAACGTTTATTTTTATAATTTTGTACCTGATGATATAATATGTGCCAACCCTAGAAGCAATAAGGAGTCTGGGCAATTGTCTTTAACGTAATACGACAGGCGTCTGTATCTGCAAAGAATTGGGTACTAAAACGTGGATTGACGCCCCTTGGTATCTGGATGTGACATGAATGGTATATTGTAATACAATTTATTGCTGACGAACGATTTTGATAAAAAACACAAGTGTCGTCTTCAAATAAGTATTAACAGTTGATATGAAGTTCGACAACATATATTTATTTGTATTTCACTAAAATGAAAGTTATTAGGTGAAATTGTCGCTTATCATCAAAATATTCATCAAGTATATTTGCTAAATAATCCCAAATTACAATGCGCCATTAGCTTTGCTCTTATCTGTAGTAAGCAACGCAAATAAAATGCATCTTGCATTTTAGCGATAAGTAATTTCGCGCGAGATACAAGCTCAGAAATAGTGATATTAAACCGACGCCAATTCGAACAGTAAAAAGAAATATCCATTTCTGATAATAGAATAATCCAAGCAATAACTAAGAGGCATTTAAAATACAGCCTGGTAGATCGCAGATATATTCATAACCTTTCAGTTTTCTAGACCATCTAATGATTTGTTCTTCAATATTGAAGCTAGTGCTATTTGCAATAAATATACAGCATTAAGACGTAGCCACAGTGATTGTTTTTAAACTTTTATGAGAAATTTAGTTGTACCAACATTTGCATCTAATGTACCCAACAGAAGACATTTATCAAACAGTGAAGCATTCTATCATGTCTGTGTCGAGTGAGCCTGCACAGTGCAACCCCAGATAATATTAGCTCTATTCCCGGCCTGGGTGTCTCTTGGGTCTAAACTAAAACAACGTTCCCGAAATGGACAGTACACAATATAAACATGAGTTTACAACCACACACACGGATGATTTGAGTAGTAATATAATAATAGCGTTTGTCAGTATTGTAGTAGTTGAAAACACTCCACTATTCTATTTTGTAATGTATCTATATATTTAACTATCTTCTTCCTCTTAGCGTTAATTCCCAGTCGCATCCGAAGCTTTCAGCTCGGAGTCTGGGGTCCGCTTTTTGCCAGTCTTAACTACGGATTTGGCTAGACCTCGATATTTTCTGTGAAGCGATTGCCATCTGACCTCCACATCCCAATGGTAACATTAGGTGATATCGAAGCTTTGCAGCTAGACTGTTGTTTTTTTTGGATTTTTGAGGGCTCCAACTACCCGTAACGACTGCCATAGATGTTCTTATGGCAACCGGGACCGACGGCTTAACGTGCTCTCCGAGGCACGACCAGACCAATGCAAATACCCATATTTCATGAACACAAATATTTGCACTGAGCGGGGATCGAACCCACGCCTCCTGCGTAGCGGCCGCGTTCACTACCGCTACGCCACGGAGGCTGTCGACTATTTAACTATACTATTTAACTATTTAACTATATCCTAATAAAATTATGAATGTGCAAATTTGTGAAGAAAGATGGATCGATGTTCCTTACCCTTTGTGTTTTACAGATAGAATATTATAATTTCAAAAAAATATCCCGGAAACATTACTTTTCAATTCTGTCTATCCTAAGGTTTGTTAATTGCACATTTAGCTGTACATTTTCCATGGCGTATATCTACAGTAATTTTGGCGTACAAATAAAAATAAATATCTATATAGGTATATAAAATTATAGTCTATAGCACTGTCGCAACTCATTGAAACTCTATAAAGATAAGATAATATTATATGAACTTCAGAAAAAGGGAACAAAATATCTCGTCACTTCAGTTATAAGTGGTGGTGCACACGACACGGCGTGCATGCACTATACCTAAGAGTGCACCCAGCCGCCACCTAACAAGCTACGTGCCGCTGCATCAGCTCGTTTTATTACCTACATTTTTCAGTTTCCGCTCCACTTCAGTCGATCTCGACAGCCTGGGAACTTATAATTCTCTACTCAGTGATGCGCTGATAAAATACCTATATGTACAGTTGTAAATACGAATAAAAGAAGTTCTTGTAAACCCTACGTTTTTCTGACTACTTATATCTACATATTATGTTTATGAATAATATACAAAACGTACCAAGGAATAAAATAGATGTACGCTTACAACTGTGTAGTGTGGTTTAGTACAAAAAAAAAAACAGAAAAGAATATTTGAAATTAATGTTGAGCATTTAGAAACCCTAGAGTTCTAATTAATTAGCTACATCCCACGGCGACTATTTCAGAATAAAAAAATGTCTGTGTGTTAATTGAATATAAGCTAGCAACATTTCTAATTTTAGAAACAGGCTGTTATAATGTGAACGAATAACAGTCATCATCTGAGCGCAATCCCGGTTGCATCCAAATCTTGCACTTTCGAGCTAGGAGTTGCTGATCTGACCGCCTAGATAGGCGGTGCCTTGTTCATCAATCAGTAGGTGTACCTCATTGTAGGTAAGGTTGGCTTGAACCCCATATACCCAGAACGAGCAATAATCTTTCCTAATATAAATAAATCATACACAAACGAAGGAAAATTCTGATTACACCAGCAAACAATAGTCCATTGGCACGCAATACCATACAGCCTTCGCACTGTTCCTTACCATAGCCTCGACATCAATAAAAATCCAATATATCGAAGACTTTCACAGGAATTCCAATTGAAATTTCATAATGGCATCTCGTTCATCTTGAGCATTTAAAGATAGAATTTCTCATAATTGCGTATTCTTTCCGATACAAAACGAACATTTCACTAATGGCGTCCTTTGTTTATCCGTTTTATCTCTGACATTAACGCTTATGTTGATTACGAGAGCTATGTGGGGGCTATATAACTTCCTATCGAAGTATGAGGCCGTAAGGTTTGCGAGTTTTCTTTTCACGTCACATCAATGTGGCACCCATTGTTTAGATGCGAATTTTATCTCACGTCGTGTTCGATAAAATTTAACGTTTATTCGAGCGATTGTGTAACAATGGCGGTGTGGGGCAGCCCGAGGCGGCTGTCAGTTTTCCCGTACAATATTCATTATTGACAATTTGAATGGAAGAGAAAAATGTCAGACCCGTGTTGTAGGTAATGTAAATATTTGATCCAAATAGAGCACCGGCTATACCGCCGCGCAGATGCGAGATATTTGACAGTTTTAAATTTACTATGTGAATAGGGGTTCACGTGGGTCGGGAGTATTAATATACAAGGCTGATAAAACGGCCGTAAACCTACCAGATGTTTTTTTCTGAACATAGGCTGACTGTACAATACAGCCTTTAATTTTAGTGTGAAAATGCATACAAAATGCTGTACAATATTGAAGTAAATTTTCATTAATTCTTTAGATCACTACACCAGCCTGTTGTAAAATGTACATGTACTCACGCCTTTCTCCCTCTGGGGTAGTAAAAGAAAATACCTAACAATGTGACATTATGCTTCTGTTCGTTCGCGAACTTCCTCTAATATCAGTAAAACTTCCATGTAAGTTCGTCAGTTTTGAGTTATTTTCAAAGATTTCACCTGGGAGCCTAGGGTCCACTTACTCCCTCTTCTCCTCTTGTTTTGATTTATACAGTTTTTATGGGTGCGACTGCCATCTGGCCTACCTCCATAAGAAAACGTTTGCCAGTTTCGTTAAGTGCAGGTTGGCTTGACTTTGCCTTATAGGTCTTGAGGGGGTCCTCTATACTCGTATACCTACCCATGAGAATGTTGAAAATATTTGAAGTCCTATTAATTTAATTAAAAACCCATATTTCAACTCAAATATCTAAATAATAAAATTGTAAATGAAAATGAGCCGCGTGTTGCCTTTTACACAGCCATAACCAGCACTTGTTGCAAACGTTGATTTACGAACAACCTTCATGATGATTTATGTCGGCTGTACCTAGTATAATGGCAATTTATATTGATAACGGGTGTGGTTGTCTGAAATATTTGCTCGAAGTACACCGAGGCCTACCTGACACACTGATAGTACCTACCGATTAGTACTGATAGTTTTTATTCTACTGAGGGTTTAATTCCATAGGCAAGTGTGAAAGTATACAGGGTCCTGCCAATATTTAAGGGCCAAAGTCAACCTCACCTGCTAGGTGCTCGGTGCACTTACTAAACAATAAACGAGGCTTTAGAGCAAGTTTTTTTCTCGGAATTGGGAGAGTAGATGGGAGTTGCTTCCGTGAAAGACGACGTGCAATCAAAACAATAAGCGACCCCAATCTCCAAAGTGCAAATTGCTTCCTACAGAACTTTTCTAAAAATCAACTGCAACTACAAAATATTGCAGCACTTTATTAACAATAGTTGTATTCGGCTATAATACTAGTTTTAAACCGCCAGTGAGGTGTGACAACAGTCTTAAGACTCCTAGTCTCCTCGTGTCATACCTCGTTTAGTCCAGAGTCTCGACTGGACGCTATGTCCCACTTTAGCTTAATGTCCTTTCAGATGCACCGAGCTGCGACACCTTTCACCCTTTTATACCGCTCACATAGAAAGGAAGAATTTGCATTTAGAAAACAGGTTTTACAATGTTCAAAATAAGAATGTTGCAATGGACGTTTTCACAGCACTTTATGGCGCTAAAGCACTATGCTATTATTAGATTTTTTATGTAATGAAACATTGAAATTACACAGTTTGATAAGTGCGTGTAATAACGTTAATAAGTATATAAATTAAGATATAGTAGCCTACGAAGGGTGTTTTTTTTTCAAAAAGGAAGTCAGTGGAAATAAATCTTACTTCGATCTAGTTTGTCATGCACCATTCGATCCATTGGGAAGCCGATAGGAATCGGGTTATAGGGACCCCTCGCTACTGGTGCCTACCTTGCATTCCCGATTGGAACTATATATTATTTTTATAGGTATTTTATTTTCTTATAGTAGGTAAGTGAATAAAATACAACTACAGTTTAATGAAATAAATAAACTTACATAAATCTATATTTAGGTACATAATAAATTTCTGATAGTAGAGTCAAATGAAAAATAGCTAAAACATAAAAGCTTCCCGTAAAAGTACAACTTCTGAAACTCATGCATGCCTGTAATGTTTCGATAGTGTCATAATAATTCATATTAATTCATTGTGAAATGGAAATATTCGCGCATTGAGGTACTTTTTGTGAAGCAACGTATTACACAGGCTTGATGCCGTAATTCAGTACGTCAGGTGCAGATGCCGCCAACGACTCCGAGCGATTAACCCATTTGAGGGCACGGCCAACCGACCGACTACTCAAGAGAGACCTCCCAATATCTCCACAGCCATACTTGAGTCACACGCACTAACTTCAGTAAGCGAGTGGGAGGAGCTCACCCTTCAGTGGCTTTTCATCGCTCAGAAATGGAATGTTTGTGCCAATACTGAATATTATTGATATTGCACTTAAATATTCGAATTTCTGAATCCCTTGGGTGTTTACTCTGACACAGATGTAATAAATTGTAATATTTGCTTACTCTAAGCGAAATTTGGTTCATAATAAACACTCAAACATTTGCATGTATATTAGTTGTGTACCATGTTTATGTTTACGCTACGTCAAAATATCGATTTTGGTCCTACGTATGCCTCTACCCAGTGCTATGGGGATAAGAACATTAAATAATACGAATGTTACAAACGAAAACCAAGCTTTACACGCATCAAAAATCATGAAAATTACATACTAACTCGCGTTTGTTTCTCCACAGCCTGTTGTCACCTTTGCAATAAAATTTGTAAATAGAAAGCTAGTAAAGGAAGACCTACATGTCCTACATATAAGAAACAGAACATTGTTTATATTTCCGGCTGCGTTACCGAGAGAAAAACTATTTTTCCGCTTGACATGATACCTTCAGTATACGGTATTACGTTACATCCATTTTCTTAGTAAAGATGTCACGTTCACACCCGTTTAATGTTTTTTTTTTCTTTTCAATCTATCTTTCTTTGTCTGGTAGATATGTGCTTACAAGTAAACGTGCAAAGCCAGAACTTAAGTAACTATACCATTTTCATGAAATTTTAATGCAGCACGTTTTAGGAAAGATACAGCAATTAGAGAGATAACAATTATTCAATCCCCTGTAAAGGACTACTCGCGGATTCAAGTCCCGTCTTGAGCATTAATTCTTTCCATTCATTATTTATTTATAATTTATTTTGATTTTCACGGCGATGGAATGTTTGACTTCTATGTAAGATCATGGATACAATTGCTGCTGGTCATGCATATCAATGTGGTCATGTATGTATTTACATAAAATAGATGTATAATTTTTTTTATCAATATTTTAATATCTATTCAGCCACACAAACTAACGAATAATACCTAGTAATAAGATAAATCGTGCATTGATTAGATAGTAGTAAATTGATAATTAATCTACTACCTAAAATTGTACAACACCACATTTGTTTACCATAATAATAACTATAAACCACAATCAATTATGAAACTTATATGCACAGTTCATATTATTATAATATTACACACAGACCAAAACGGACTGTGCAAATTCATTAATGAAAACGGTCTTAGCGCAGCTCTCAGTTTGCATCAATTATTATTAATCTATTAAGTCTGCATTGATAAGTATCTTCGAAATTAGTTCAATTAGCCACTGCTTATCAAGTCATGTTAAGTGCCTAGTACTCAGCACGTTAATATCTATATAAATGAATAAAATTGAAATGTCTGTGTGTAAGGCTATAATAACAGCTTATCAATAAAGACATATGAATGTTTACAAGGTAAGGTTACTTAAGTCAAACAGATACAAGGTTTTTTCGGAACGGCAAGGCCAATTTAAATAACACTTTCACGGGCAGATAACTAAGATTATAAAGCGTAACATAGGCTACTTGTATTTCAAACAATTAAAACAGGTCAGTTAGGTCAGAATGCGTTGAGCAGCAAGAAAGAATGCTCTGCAAAACTGAAGCAAGCCGATCTTTACTTCCTTCTTCCTCACGTACCAAATTAAAAATCGAGTACGCAATAGTACAGTCGACAAAGAAGATACGGTTGCACTTTTTCATATAATGTTGAATGAAAAGGTGCATCGACGTTTTATAAGGAAAAGTATCAATAATCTCAATGATTTAGATGATATAATAATATTTCAGATACCTATCCGAAGTACCTATTAAAGAAAATGTGAAGAAAATGTGAGCTTGATACTGTTCATCTGAGTTCATGATCGAAATACAATAAATATACAACTATATACAACTGAATCCACACAATGTTCTTTTTTTAATCTGTGTTTTAATCTCTCCATTAATTCTGTTTAGAAGACACTGTACCAATTTCAAAGGATTACTAAATACCTAACAATACTCCTTCCAATACAATGCACAATAATGATAAGGGCAAAGAGACGGCATGTCACCCACTAATTTGACTATAGGACATGCACGACCCACGTCACAGCGGCTGAATCAACTGACAAACCCTACCAATATGGAAGGATTTAATACACACAATGACACAACTAATTTGATTAGGACCGTTGTCGTGATGAATAAAATAGTTTTGGGATTAGAATAAGTTGATCGCAGTGTAGGTATATTTACGCATTGTGAGAATAGTTTGCCATTCAATATTAGTTTACAATTAGCACCCCTAGACAAGTGGCAATTCGTTAGCCAGCGCATTGTAGAATAGGATGATGCATGTATAGGATTTGACATACCAATATGAAATACGCCACCCAACGATTTGCCATTTGTGTAGGGAGGCAAGTGTCAGAACATGTACCTGTGTCGATAAGTGGGTATACCAGCCGGGATAAATCTCACAGAACATACCAATCTTAACTACATAATGACATATTTGAATTCATTAATAATTGAATTGAATTGACATATTTGAACCGAGAATTACATTCTAATAGACAACATTTTTTTTTAAAGTTTAATTAATACACATTCAATTTTCTCTATTATATGCCGTGAGTAACAAATGACCCGAGGGATAGGCGGCGACTCCCAACTGACATTCTAAATTAGAGGACATAGCCGCCGTTGGGAGACCCCTGCTCATTGACCCATGACAAATCGTAATGATGATGACATAATTACATTCCTTTCTTAATATACTTATAGGTAAGTTACTGACATTTCTTTTTACATCAAGGCAACGTTTTTATGGTTGTCGACTTATTGACGCGTCTATATTACTTTTCTGCTACTAAGAAACCAAATAAACACAAGGTTTGCCTGATTATAAGTTTTTTATACCACTTAAGTGGCAGACAAGCACACGGTCCACCTGACGAAAAGTGGTAACCGTGGCTTATGGACGTGTGAAGCACCAGGGGAGTCACACTCGTGCTGCCGATCCTGTAAGAATAGAGAGTTTCTGTGCCATCAGCGCTATGAAAACCTATTAAAAGAACCGGAAAGGAAATGATTTTCGGGAGTTTAGTTTTAAAATAACACGTTTTAAAAAGACCTATACCTACCCCTCCTTACATACTTACATGAATATAAAAATAGCCGCCTTAAAAAATAGTTACTATTTGAATAAATATTGTTCTCGGTTAGTTAATTCCTGAGTCCAGTTATGAACGGCAGAACAAAAGCTTACAAACAGTAATCATTTTAAATGTAACACAAACAATTTGTTATGTGGTAAACACAGTCCGTAGTTATAATTTTTACAGCGGGAAACCTGAATAGATGAGTCTGACAACATGTAATTTAACTTTCCTACACATTAATTTTGTTAACAGCACCAAGTGTAACATTTGGAGCATTTCAGAGATATTTAAACGGACAGAGTTTGAAAACGCCCCTCGTGAAATCATTCTCGTTTGCACCCAACCGACCGAATTTAATTTGAATACGACACCATCGAGTTTGCCTTTACTGGATAAATAAAACGTTTTAAACTTAGCTGTCGGAACTGCGATACTGGTTATGATTTATATTACAGTTTTCGAGGTAGTTACCGTAGATTTATAGTTACAAATTGGTCTATCAAGACGGTTAAACAATTTCCGCACGGAGAAGGGACCTATTTTATGGCTCGCGATCCTTCACGCCGATCCAAATATTGTTAATTTATTAGCTGTTGTTCGTTCCAAATTGGAGTAAGTTTTAGGATTGTGAGTGGTGATTTGTAACTATACATCAGTTAATAAATATAGAACTATTTGAAAATTGTCGTAATAATATAATCATTGTTGAATGCGTATTTTAATTCTTACTGCATTACACTCTTAGACAAACGAGCGAATATAAAACCATTCATCTGTTCTCTAGCCATCCCCACATTTCCACAGATCATTTTGATCAGCCTTCATGAGCAATTATCGATAGTCGTAGATGATGATATCGTAAATAAATTATGTAAAACCTATACCTATACAATAATAAAGGTTTATATCAAGTTATATGTATCAGTACAAAGGTTCAATCAAACAGTTTTAAAATAACTGTTTGGTGATAACAAAAAAAAATATTTTTGTAAGTACCTACCGGTTTAAGTACCTACAAATATATCTATTACTAAAGCTTAAGAATAAAAGTGGCCTAGAAAAACAAATAACACAGTATTGTTATCACCTCTCCGCTTGCCAAGCGCAGCGACTATAATAATAATGCGCGGAAGGTCGCCTAAAAACAACATTCCTTCGAAAAACTTTATGTTTCGCAGTAGTACTTTGGCTGAACATGGAAAATAAAAATTAGGTCAAAGTGGTCATGTTTTTTGGGTGAATTGTGGGAGGAGAAAAATATGTGCACGCTTCTGATTCTAATTCTATTTCTGATGAAATATGTAGGACTAAGCAAGCTCCAAGTTCGGATAATCTCTATGTATCTGTAGGTTTATGTAAGAATACATTTATCTTTCTTTCTTTCTTTCTATACCGATTCCACTAAAAGCATTCAAAAGGTACTCTGACAGAAGTCGTGGGAAATTAAAATATGTACAAAGTGACCGAATTTATGAAAACACAGTAAGTAGTTATATTATTACACCGCTACATTACAAAGATACAACAGTAATCAGCTGAAAATGGATTTGTGAAAAGTTTTAGTTTCAAAGATTCACAGCCCACATCGATTTTTACTTTTATATCTCTGTTTACCCATCTTTTTATAAATAACGTAGGTCTAACTTTAGAAATACAAAACTAAACTGGTCCAATGTATGGTAGGTAAGTACCTAAATAATATTAAACAATAAAAACAGGTAAAATAAAGTGGTTTGAGAAGAAGGCCATTCAAGCCAAGCTTTCCATAAGGTAGGCCGTGTGCTTGTCGGCGACCTAAGTAGTATAAAAAAGCATTGTGACAAAATGACACCTGCTTTCAACATACCGTCAGACATGCGTACTCAATGATTAAATGGTACACATTGGTCAAGACATACAGAATCTAACAGAGCAAATATAATCCTGGATTAACTCACTTCCGAGATGGGCCCGCACTTGCCTGTCGACTTATCGACTTTGATCGATTTTAGGCTTTAGAATCGTAGCTCATTATTGGTGAAAATTTAGTAATTATATTTTTCCTCGGAGACTAGATTTTTGCCATTTCAGAAATATGTATTTTAATATTTTTTTATTAAATTACAATATAAATTTGATCTCGCTTAAAAATATGAAGATTTCCGTAAGATAATGGAGACCAAGTTATATAATCTCCTAGCCGCCACAACTAATTTGCAAAATTCTCGACATGATTGATAGCTTCCAAAGTTTGGGTACAAGTAACCGAGATGGGATCACGAATACGTGCGTCGGAAGACAAAAGTATCCTGTTATACTTTTAAAATATTATGCGAGGTAAACAAATTAGGCTTGTAACAAAATTGCTAAGCTTCACATAACGTCAAGTAAATTAAGTTGGTTCCTTTTTAGAAGATTTTTAAGAAAGCTTTATGCTTGTGATAGAATTTTATCATTGATCCCAGCAAAAGTATCTTATGCAGATGGAAGAGAAACTAGAATAGCCCCCTAGAGAAGAAGGAATTTGTTAGCCGTATTGTAGAATAGAATGACGAATGTCTGGGATTTGACATTTATTACTTAAACATCAAATAAGTTATAGAGACTGAACAACGTAGACTTAACTCAGCGTGACGTCACACACCCCTATCTGTACGCTTGGGCGGTCTCGGTGTTCCAACCATTTCACTAATTGACAACACACTCGTACCACACATTTAAAAAAGTTTTTCAGCTATAATATGAAACATAATGATTGCTATTTTTAATCAGTGTGTACCTATACATCTCACAGTAGTGGTTAATAACCTCGTGAAATGCCTGACGGTATATACGTTTTATCATCATCGCCTATGAAGGAATATTATCACCTGTCATTGCATATTGAGGTAGTTCTAAACAAATACAAAGAACTTAGATCCCCATTGATTACGAAAAAATCAGTAGTGTACCTTTAAGTCGATATCAATAACTTTTATCTGTTATAGTATTGCGTGAACTATAGAACGAGTTAGCAGTTTTGATCCAGGTATAACGATGTTAGGACCCAGGTGCGAGGTAAAATTAAAGTCTTGTACTGAAAAGGGTTTTGTGAGCAGGGCAAAATTGGGCGAGGGTTGGAAAGGGTGGGCCCACAATGATTGCTCTACGTTTCCGCGACCCTAACCTTGAAAGGTACTGATTGTACACATTGTTATAATTTCAATAACAATTGTATTTCATACAATACTTTAAGATTGAATGAAATTTTGAAGCATTTACTATGCTAACTGTTCAAATCGATTAAGATCGCCCTTAAGACGGTTGTATAAGGGAATTTGGATTGATTTCGTACGTGTCTCGGTGGCTTAGTGGTCAGAGCGTTCCCCCTGTAAGGGAAAGATCGCGGGTTCGAGTCCCGTCCGAGGTCGATTCTTTTTCCCTATCTTAATCGAATACTTTAAGATAGCCCTTTTATAAAATTTCACTGTGTTTCTTTAATTATCATAAGTATCCGGTCCTACAATCCCTCTATAATTGAGATTCCTGCTTACCTCTATAAAGGTATATAAAGGCATTCCAATTAAAATTAAATAAAATCACTACATATATTATTATAAAACAAAGTCGCTGTCGCTGTTTACGCAAAACTACGCAACGGATTTTGAAGAGGTTTTTTTTAATAGATAGAGTGATTCAAGAGGAAGGTTTATATGTATAATACATGCATAACATTGTAGAGAAATACCGATAAATCGGGGTCAAAATACCACGTGGGCGGAAAATATTTTTACGAAGTTCGCCGGGTCAGCTAGTATGAAAATAAAATAGAAACAACCAAATTAAAAATCAGCTTAGTATAAAAATTAACTCGAAGTTTACAGTGTAGTGTTCTGTAGAGACATCTAGAAGCCCGATTAGGTTATGTTGACTGGGATATTATAAATTTCGTTTATGATTCGAACGAAGAATTCACGATGCTGTGTCTTCAAAATATGTTTGAAACTTGTTTAGTGTTTGATAGCTGTGGTCCATGAGTGTTCTCAAGTATTCTCAAGTAACTGCCCATATTTTCTAGACTCGACTTCCTTGCCTAGTAAGGCAAGTTTTCACCCTGTCCGGTCCGATATCGAATATCGGAACCGACACCGCTAAGACCGCTGTCGTCCGACACAGATATCGGATCGGTTTAGTATGTTTAAATCGGTTTGGCAGTTCGACGCTGACGATATTTATGAGAACTAGAATTATTATTTAATTTTTCTTTACAACCTGAAACATATTTCTCTTATGGCTACTAAAATCTTTATTACCTCTCATCTGTCCGAACGTACATGTGCTTCTCAATATAATAATAATAAACTTCAAGATTACATTTGTCACCACTTACACGCTTTTCAACATAAAACCCAACGTCGGCGTCGTCGGTCCCAAATCCGACATACGTTTCTATTTTTGTGACTGAACCAAATGATGATCTATAGCGGTTGCCTAACGTATCTATAACGTCACCGTCTTATAACCTACAACTTTCAGTAACTTTATCATAGGAATAAAACATATCATATAAAAAAAATCATCTTATAGCAATATTTTCACTTATTAATTTTATTAACCGACTTCAAAAAGGAGGAGGTTATCGAGATTCAATTAATTTTTTTTTTTCATTTAGTTTATTTTAGTAATAATAGTTTGTACTGTTAATTTAATTTAGTATTATTTTGAACTTGTAATTATTTAAATGTAAATGAATAAATAAGTCATATATTTTTACAACACACCTGCTCATAAAAGTGATATTATTTTACCGCAATTAAGCACGGAATGACACCTATTATAAAACTGTGACTGTGTTTTCATTGCTATTATTCACAAAAGTGAGTTATAAATTCTTTTTCACCATTGACACTCGAAAAAGGGCCCGTGATTCATCAAAAACAGTGAATAAAACGCTCTTTGTTTCACCGAGTGAATAAAAAAATTTGAATTTGGAACATGCGCGAATGTACGGATTCTAGTGAAACATACAAAGAGGTTGCACACTCTCACTATAAAAACGTACTAAAAGCCACCTAAATGTAATCACTGGCTGGATGGAATGTGGCTCAGTTTAAATTAAGAAAAAAAAATGCCGCCATTTTCTGTGTAATTTTCCTTGTAAAAGTTTATGTTTGTCTCATAATCATAAAATGACTTCATCTAGTGATGAAAATGAAACTCATATTCTCGAACGCGAAAAGACTCCTGAGTCTTTTCGCGCTAAAGCGGTAGCTATTACTGATAATTTGCTGCTTCTTTTGTGTACTATCCATAACAAAATGTAATTCATAATCACAGAGTAATCGTTTTCTCGTAGTCAATGGTGAAAAGTTGAGTACCTAACACGTGAAAAAAGAATTCATCTCGGCTCTTGTATCCCTCGATCCGCTCAGGTTTCTCTCTAGAACCCCTCGCTACGCTCGGGATTCTACCGGAGAAACCTTCACTCCTCTCGGGATACAACTTGGTGCCTCGAAAAGAATTCACCTTTTTTTCACTTGTTGGGTAATCTACTATTGTAAATTTTATAGGAAGTGTCTATAATTGTCTATGTTCTTAAAAAAGTTTTGATACAAAAAATAACGTGTTTAATAGTACGAATAAATTAATACGCCTATTGTATGGTCATTTGACGCATTTTCGTATTTAAATAAATAATTTCAACTTGTAATACTTGTGAAATAAACAAAATTTTCACTCAAATTTAACTTTTTTTTTTCTCTAAGTACAGAAAAAAAACAGAGTAAAAAAAGTTAAGTTCAAACCTCATTTTTTTTTTAAATATGGTCGACCGCCATTGTTAAATGCGCGCGCATAGGAAAACTAATTAATTTGTAGTATTGTTTATTTAGTATTTGTAGTATTATTTTATTCGCAAGTGTGTTGTAAAACGTCGTATGGCACGTGTGAGCATGATGATTACCGTCCTCGGCTGTCTTAAGACCCTCGCCTGGCGGCTCGGGTCTCAATGGCGCCTCGGCGGTAATCACCAACGTTGCTCACTTGTACCATAATGTACTATTCCCTTACAGGGGAAACTATAAATTCTTTACAGACATATTTACAGATATTTACAGATACTTAATAATGTTAACTGAAATACATATTTTAAAATAATAGGTATGACATATTCTGTAAGCAAAACAATCTCGCAATTACTTTAAGTTAATGAGTTAAAGATAAGGCGCTACCCGCCCCGGGTTATTGTACACAATTCACGTTAATGTAGTATATCGTCCTAACATTCACCTTTGAAACGTGTTAGGAATATTTGCTGCATACTTGTTAATGAGGATTTAGATTGCACTGATGTTATGTTTAAGCTAAAACTTGATAATACCTAGTTGTTTGGATGGCATGTTGTGTAGCATTAATGATAACAAGGCTGTACATAATCTATATAATATATAGATAATAATATGCATATTATATTATGTATGTCTTTCGGAAGGTTGCAACAGTGTTATGGCGCACTTTGTGAAATTATTTCTAGGTATGCACTATGTGCAGTGATGCAATTGAGTATATTATGTAGACTAGACACTTCAGGATACATTCCAGATACTTCACTTGGTTGCCAACTGATCTACCTGTTCATTAGCCGGTATTTCAAGATTTGATACTAGCATCTTCTTTTTCATCTCCTTGCCTTACCTTCATATTCTTTCTGTCTCCTAAAACATTCATACACTTTCAGAACTACTCAATATGATAAGCTATCACTCCGGATCTTCCTTCCCATTCAACAATAGATCACGTAGGTTGAAGGACTTACAAGAATTCAGGATCCTGCCAAATCACGTTGACGCAATTTCCATGCAAGTACTTCAATTTCATTTCTGCACATCAACCCAAGCTTAAAGGCTAAACCAAATCCCTTCCATTTTCGGAAGCATCTAAACGAATTTTCCTCAACAAGCCAACGTAACGCCGAAAGCTTCCAATACGTCACGAACTGTCCATTCCATGGAACTTATATTCGTAAACACACATACGTAGGTGATGACGTGCTCTTATCTCTAAGCCTCTCTCACTATATACATAGGAACATCCGTCTATAGGCGATAGTTACAACTTCACCTGATCATAGTTCATAAATAGTTCATAGTTCATATTCCTTGATTAATATATTTAACCTATCAAAACCTAAATAACAGTGCCGATTTTGCAACCAAAAACTATATCAAAGTTGCTTCCCTAAAACTTGTTCCAATATGTTACTGGAATAAGTTATTATGAAGACGTACGCATATTTGAATAACAAAGTCTACGGTAGACATAATTTTGATTTTGAAGGCAAACTCCTGTCACGTTTTCTCGCCCAAAGTGGTGGCAGTCGCGGCGCGCTGTCTCGGAACGTGACGTTGACGTCTGAAAAGCGCGCCCGTTTGATGATTCCCTGATTATTAAATATCGTGCGATTTTTCTTCGCAGTCTATTTTATCTGAACAAAATATCTATTGTTATAGCTAGTATTTAATAACTAGGTAATCTTAGCATTTAATTTATTTACCATGTTTGTTAGAGAGATTTCTTCCTTATGATTGCCACTATAAAAATACAGGACGTATTTTTTTCGGATTTTAGCCGGTTCGATTACCGGGTGTGGCAAGAGAGTATTCGAAAATGTTTGAACGTAGTTTAGTTTGTTTTTAAAAAGGAAATGTTTAGAATTTAGCGTACCTACTTTTTCCAGGTAAGGTCCAAATGACCACCACTAGTAGTATACCCTGTATAGTTAGTAGGTACGGGCCGCAGAGATTATAGTCTCTGTTACCTCTGACTTAATTATCTTTATAGGCAAAAGAGTTGATATAAATATTATTTGATGCCTATCTGTACAGGGTCCTTTTTGTAGTGTCATCTATATTTTATGCCTGCGTGTCTGATGAATCCGTTATATTAGCTACAAAAATTACAGGCAATTTGATAGCAAACATGTGAACAAATTGTTTGTTCAATACAAGCTAAACATGTAAGTATTAGAATCACTTCTAAAAACTGGCTTATTTTAAATTCATCAAACATTCTGTACATGACACTTCTCAAGCACGGGCGTTAACTCGACTTTGGTGAAAATTTGTTGGCATAAGTTCTAAGATACTTGACTCAAGGCTCTAGGAACAAAGGAACGTTCAGCGAAGACGTAAGTACGTAATTCTTTTGTTATTATTTATCGCGTTCATTAAATTTCATAATTACGAAGTTTTATATAATATTCATTAGTGTAAGTATAGGACCCTATCTGCACCATCAAGACGCAAACCAACCTCACTTAGAAGCTGGTACACGTTTCCTTTTTATCGTGCGAAAAACTCCCATGGATAAGCCATGCCGGAGCCGGTGAGAGAGGTTATGTGGACTTGAACCGACTAAAACGCACGCCGTCTGTGGGTCGTAGGTTTCCGAAGGTGAGATTTTCTGAGACATGTATCTCTCGCACCCCGGCCGACCAAAGGCCGTCTCTTCCAAACTAGTACTCTTCGGGTGTGGGGACCACGGTGTCCCCATGTCGCCCCCAGGAAAGCTGGTACACACCTACTGATTAACTGACTATGACTATCGAGGCCAATTTTGGCTAGCCAGTAAATATATACACCCTATTATAAAGCGCCAGCTTGATGGCTAAAAGCTCGCCCGCCCGAAAATCACAATTGGCAAAACGTGAGTACACCTATACACCGAGCTAACGAAATCGAATTATAGAAAGGAGAAGTAGAAGCACAGAGCCGGGCTGCAACCGAGATTGAATCGCTTGAATGCAAAAGAATTAAAACGTTATTTACTATAGTATAGTTAAAATCTCGCTGCGGACTCGGTCATAAGTCATAATCGGCGTAGGGATGTGCGCTAGTTGATCGACGGCATCTGTGGTTCAGTGGTAGAATGCTCACCTGTCGATTTACAATAAAACACGTTTATAAGGTTTCAAGACTACTGTAAGAGAGCGAAACACTCGAATGATTTATGACCGAGTCTGCAGCGAGATTTTAACTATACTATAACTGATATTAGAGCTATAGAAGGTCGTTTCTGTCTGCTGCATCTATCATTTATCATTGACATTTAATGCTTTTAATTGATTTATTTACTGACGTTATCACAGAACTACACACAAAAGCTTTAAGTCTGATAAACGTGCATTTACCCTTATATATGTTTCTAGGTTAATATTATTGTACAGCCAGCAGAAATTTCGAGGTAATTTCCCCGGGTAATAACTAAATTTCAACATTCAAGAACATTTATACGCAAATCTTATGTCACGCTTATTTTCTCAAAGTATTTTCTATCTCAATTTCCGATGTTCAGTCAAGTAAAGAGTGCTTTTGTAAGAGTTTATAAAAATAACTGTGTAAACTCCTATCATCTTGAAAATTCTGAAGGGTTCCATATAAACGTATCAAGATTTTACTTTTGTTACAAAGGAACTATTTGGCACCTTCAGTTTAAAGATGTTTCTTTCTCATAAAAACAATACCTACCCTTATGGCATAGCAATCACGGAATTCGAATCAGTTTTACTACCGAAGAACGCCATTATATATTTCACATAAGAAACATCGTAACTAGTGAATTTGCGATTTATACAATCGTTCGGGACGTAAGCAATGGGCGGACTTGACCTGATTCCTTATAAACAATACAGTCTATAGAAAAGGGTAAAATTGTAATAAATTCCTTGGAGCAGAAGCAGATGATTTACGTCTACTCACAATTCAGATTATTTGGGTGCTTTTGACATTATTTATGAGTTAATTTACATTAAAACATTTTTCTGAGGAAATATCTATTGTGAGAAAAGGAACTTGAAATATTAAGAGACGACCCTTTTCAGTTCACAAATGTACCCAAATGACTAATTGAGTGTATTATAGTGACAGTTTATAAATCAACGATGTAGCCTGTCATAACAGCATTTTGACAAAAGTAGTAAGCATGTAGTGATTCCTTTTTAGCAAATAACGTATTGCCTAAAATACTCGTATATAGCCACGCCTCTTTCTTATTGAGGGAAGTAAATGCTGTTGAATGCAATCATTGATCAAAGATGTTTTCGTATCTATAAGCCTATATACGAGTAGTACTATCTTGAAAACTACAGAACAAATTTTGATGCACTTGCACTTTTCACTTGTTGCTTACGCCGAAGTAAATATAAATGAATATAAAAGGATTGTTTAAATCGATCGAAAATTACAGAGATTGATAATCTCCTTCTTTTTTAAAGTCAAATCGCTCTACTTCAAACTAGAGATAGGTATTCAAAATAATCTGAATATTTAACCAAAATAGGTAGGTAAGTAAATTAACTGAACCCAAATATTTTCCCACCAGCCTCGCTAATATTCATTTCCTCTTTACAGCTCACCTTTAGAAACGCAAAAACTTTTTGACTCGTAACAAAAAGTGCCTTTCGTAATTAATAACCTGGATTTTCCTTACCACCCCAATGAAACAGAGATCGCCAACCCTAAAGTTCGATTACGCTCATTCCTTGTAATCGTCGATCGTCACTATAGTTGTATGTAAAGGGCCTGGGAGGATAATTGGTTCGCATTAAGCCATCTTCCCGCCTGCTGCGGACATTGACTTACTGACGGGCCGCACCGACTCAGCATTTCTACGCAAACGCGGCAAGTCATCATTTTTTTATAACGCCTGTTTTCTCGGTGCGAGCCTTGTTTAATAGCAACCCTTGTATAAAAAAGATTTAGCGAAAGTTTTTACACATTTTTGAACCTTGTTAAAGAAATGCGAGGGGTGGTTGGGTTATTGATTCTTGATTATAGTTTGCTAAGGAAGTAGGGCGGAAACTTCCACTTAAACGGTCTTTGTTTGATTGTAGATCACAAGCACGTTCGTCCGTGCCTTTGTTCTGCATGTGAATGTTTGACACGATGGAATAAAACATTTTTGTCAATTTCTTAGTTTTTTAATGTTGAGATTGTGTATTTTTTTTTTTTTTTTATTTGATGTTTTGTGTATTTGTATTTTTTTGTGTATTTACGCGTTACTATTACTAATTTCTAGCGCTACCCGCCGTATTTAAACTGGCAAACTGTACCTTTAATTTCAATCTAAGTAATACTTAACTACTACAAAACTTGTGTGAGTAGCTTTCTACAACTCCAAATACTGTTACTCGCAGCGAGTCTTATCTATTCTCGCATTGTGTGAACTGAAGAATAAGAACATTGAGTCAAAAGTCGTAGAGAAAATATTAAGACAAAATTAGAACACATTAGCAACACTTGTAAACTTATAACTGCACCCCACGAAACAATAACCGTAGAAACTCTGCTGAGATTATTATCTAAGAAACTTCTTACATTTAGCTTTGCGCTCTCGATTGGATCTAATGTATTTTAAGATTAAAGCAGAGCATCCTACACATATAGAGCCAATGATGATGATAATGACACAAGCGTCGGTGGCTTAGTGGTTAAGGAATCGGCCTTATGATCGAAAGTGTAATGGCCAGGATTCGAACCCGGGAGGGTTCGAATCCTGGCCATTACACTACGACGTGAACCCAATGCTAACACAAGCAATTTAGCCTAGTTGGAGGGGTTAGAGGGAAAATTAGGTTCGTATAATTTTCGGTTAGTATTCGTAGTATAGTATAGTTAGTATTCGGTTGCTAATATTCTTTAAAAAAAAACTCATGATCTTATATTAAAACTAGCCTTCCACCCGCGACTCCACCCACCTTGGATCTCTTATCTCCGGTTCTACTCAACCGATTGCAATCAAACAAACGTAAGATTTTAAAAATCGCATCAAAATCCGTTCAGTAGTTTTTGCGTCCATCGCGGACAAACATTTCCAATTTACAATATAAAATATAGTATAAAAGAGCGCTCAAAGTGAGGCTCATTCTTCATCGCAAGCACGAATGCTAAAGCAACTACAGCAACATTGTAACAGCTGAGGTCATAGACTGCGATGTTTCTGTTAGGAATGTAGAAGTAAGAAAAACTACACTTTTTCAACCAAAGGCTGCCCATTGTAGACATCAGGAGGTCATGTTTATGATATGTTTTTTTATACCACTTAGATGGCAGACAAGCACACGGCCCACCTGATAGGAAGTGGTTACCGTGACTTATGGAAGTATGCAACACCAGGGGTGTTATACTCGTGCTATCGACCTAGATGTTGCAATTCACTTTTGGGCGAAATGAGAGTGACACAGAACTGTCAACATTATTTCCTCTTATCTCTTTTGCATCATATTGTCATTGATTTAATAGTAACTCTGTAATTTCGGGATACGGAAACCAATAGTTATGTTATCTACACCGTCACTTACAACATATATAGGTAATAAAGACCTGAAAAATGCTATACAGAAACGCAGTAGCGGTGACCGTACTCTAAATGCATTGTTGAACTAGATACGTAACGCATCGTAAGCTCTTATTATATTTGAACCACGTTACTTCTGTATAGGTTTCCGTTTGCAGTGAGTATGTTTAGAACAATAATATTCAGATCTAAGTAGGTATATAACAAGGTTTTTGGGTTTATATCACACTTGGTAATGACTAAATAACTGTTTTCATGTCCGCTACCGGAAGTTAGAGTGAATAAATCAAATAGACTCAGTTCCAAAATGGAGATTGAAGATTGAACATTATGTGTAAAAAAAGTGGCGAACAAAGGGATTTCCTTTTTTCCTTAATATTCTGTCTCGAGAACTAACAGTAATAATCTTTAAGCTATTCCCGTTGTCAACCATTCGAACCCATTACGATGTCCATTACACATTTCCTGGTACCATTAGTTTCCGATTGCTGATGGGCTTTTTCCATGAGATCGGTGAGAACTACCTTAAATATCTTATTGACTGTTTGATGTTCCAGATCAGATAGCGTAAAAAACCTGATATTCAAGCACTTTTTTCAAAGCTGTATGAAAAAAGATGAAGTCCGGCTCACCGCGCCTTTTTGACCATTTTCTCAAGATCGTAGTGTAATGGTAAATAATCTATGATTTTCACCGAACTGACTACCGTTCAACACCCTTACCCGTAGAGGGAAGCGTGCACCAGAACCTCATCCTCGTCATATTTTTTTTCATTGCCCATGATAAATAAATACACTGTCTAAAGAAGAATTTATTGGTACTTCTTTACAGCAAGTTCATTGCGTGCAAATATAAAATTGGGGTTATGAAAATGCCTATTTTATTTTAATACAGGGAACTATAAAACTATTTTTATTGGTAGTAGTAGTGTCCGTTAAACTGTTACTTTAACCAGCTACCTGACTATCAGCAACTGGGAAAGAGAAGGAGTTGAAGGAGACGAAGTGAAATGAAAACAAAAGAGAAGTTAGATTTTTGGCAATCATTGTTGCATTTTTATACTACAGCTCTATCAATAGATATGCAATGTATCTTATAAATAAGTCTGATATTTGAATCGTTTATAACCGTCGATGACCACATAGCAACGAACTAATACTTGTTTATCAAAGTATTTTGAAAAACAAGTACAAAAAATGTATTACCTCTAAGTGTCATCATGTTCAAGATAATGTAGCACATCAATCACTTAGTTCAAAGTACCTGAATTCCGAAATAATTTCTAAATACAATTTGTTAAAGCACCCGTAAATCAACAGGGAATACGTAGTGGAAATCCCAACAGTTTCATTTTATGATTCTATATTTTTTTGCCCATCTACTGATTGAATAACGCGATAACCTCAGTGCGCGTTGCATATCATACAGATGTCTCTCGTTTTAGGGTATGAGCAGCTAGATTTTATAAACATTTCTAACTTGAACCAAAATACCAGGGGCTTTACTCATTTTTTTTCAGTTGCCGTCGGAAAGAACTCAGTGGAACAGTAAACTAATTGAAATCATCCCGATTATAATAGTGATTTCCCAGTTGCGTCTAAAGTTTATACTTTGTAAACCTGGATTTGCTTATATTTTTTTATTAGGGCCGCTTTCTACGATCCGCGATTCTACAAAAATGCGTGCGTGATATCGCGAACTCGTCCGTGATACTGCAGATACGATTGTCATAGTAAATGTGTCAGTGTCAATGTCCGCATCCGTGAAACCTCGCACTGTAGAAACCGAGCGAAAATGTCGACTCCATGGTACATAAATACCATGAAGTAATTTCAGAATTCTTTCAATTAGATTTGAAATGGATGATGATGACGGACCATACGGAGTGTAACTAGACGACTTCGGCCACGATTGCGGGATATTTATTTCGTGCGAAAATTCGGTCCATCACTTCGAATGTATGCTTCAAGGTAGATCCACAGGAGATATTCAAGAATAGTACAAAACTAGCGACTACAATATGGGATCCTGTAAAAAAGGAAGGCATTAGGCAAGGTTTTTAAATGGTGAGCGACGCGAGTGTAACGTCTCCGGTGTTGACAACGTCTATAGGCTACGGTAACCGCTTTACATCAGGTAGACCATGCGATTTTCTGCCACATACGTAATATAAAATATATATGTTCTTTCGTTCTTGCTAAGTTCACGAGAGCTGTGGTCGTTAAACGGTGCAAAAACTTGTACTACGGGTACAGTTTCAATTTTATTTTTATACCCCACTTTTTATGTCTTGTTTACGTAATATAATACAGTTTTTAGTACTTTTTTTACGTCAATACGCAAATTGGTATAAAGGTTTTTATCCAGACGCTTTTCATATTGCGTTTATACCTGCCAACACGATTCAACATTGCGGTTCCGAACCTTAAAGTTAATATTTAGGTCAATGGGTATCGTAATAATTTTGCGTATCCCGGGAAGTTTGTTTAACAACACTCACAAATATTACAATGCTGTGTGTATGGGTATACCATTTGAATAGGTGACTGTATAGGGGTTCTATTCATCTTGGGTGCCCATGTTCACTCCACCCGCTAGATGGTACGCATGAACAAAAATAAGGATAGGTACATCTTTACATATAACCCCACGTGTGTTGTTGTATATCTCCTTATTCGCGTGTAAAATTGCTGACTAATGGACGAGGTTCGCTAGACTAGCCGCTAGGCTTTTCTCTCGGTGTTAGAGGGTCGGCAGTGGCTCACCAATGGTCACATGGAACATAAAATGGAAGCCGCAACCTGGACTCCAAGGTGAAAGCCAGTATTTTAATATACACACGCATTTGTACTCCGGAAGGAGGCCCAGTGGTACATTTCGTGGTAAATATGTATAATACAATATATAATACAATATACAGAATAACACCCAACTCAATATCACAACATCACACATATCAGGTTAAATACAAATAAGTAATAACGTGGTTATTTTCAGTAATTTATTAAAAGCAAAGAACTAATAATAATAATTTTGTACCTATATTCGAATAAGCAATCCCGGTCACGTACCTATCTGTTTTATTCTCTGTGAAAAGCATACCGTTACGAACCCGTAATGTTTTGTTCGTATTCTCTGTACGTAATAAAATAAACATATATTTATTTTAGTAGAAGATATAATATTTTATCACAAAGGAAAACATTAGTTCGTAACACACACTGAAGTAACATTTCCTAACACATATAGGCACCTCTATGTATCGTACGTGCGTAAGTTACACCCATTGATAAAATCACTCTGTTCCGTTTCCACGCTTTAAGCTTGTACAGCAAAATTACCAAACGTATTTCAAGCATGAACCAGTAACAAAAAGGCAATTTTCCGCAAGAATAACATCACAGAACCAAATAAAAACATTGAAATAAGGTTATCTTTCATCATTGTTTGAAACTTCTTAAATATATTTTCAGTGACTTACTTGTGGGAAATCGACGAGAAACACGATTGCACAATTGTCGAGACACGAAATATTATCCGTCTATCACCAAAAACCATTCATATACAACGAGACACAAACGTAGTAAGTGTGTAGTAGGAGCACATGTAGAGGCGTGCCGTCAGTTCGCCGGTGCACGCGGCCGCACTCGATCAGCTGATAGCGGACGACAATTAACCGATCGGTGGTCGCGAGCGAGGGGCTGGCGCCGCGCGCGACTTCCACTGAGACTGAACCTGGAGCCGGGCTCCATTCACCCCGAGGACGTATACTCTCGCACGCGTCGGCGGCGGCATGTCGTAAGCTCCAAGCGGGCGGCCCCGCCGCACACGCCGCCACACTAATCAGTAATCGTTGCTGGGAAGGGAGGCTGCGTCGCTCTCGCCCTCTCACCCTCCCCCGCGCTACCCTCGCCCCGCGCTCACAACCCCGCGCGTAGCCTACTACATCCGACCAGAATCGGAAGACGGCTGATTTGGTATAATACGGAAAATGAATCTTTGATATTTACTTTTATTAAATTTCAATTAATAAATTGATTGTTTGTTTTAGATGTATTTTTTTTTAAGTTATGGTGATATAAAAATATATTGATCTGATTTTATAAAATAAAATGAATAAGAATTTGAATGAAATTAAAATGTGTTAATTTTAATTTAAAAAAAATATATTTTATCAAATAATCAAAAATGTTCTGTTCACTATAAACAGATTTCCATATTCATAGCACTATACTTTCTATACTATTTAAATATTCTATAGCCATTAAAATTTTCAGGGATGACACACTTCGATTAAATATTCATACGTGGATTGTAAATTAGTGAATTCTCAGAGATAACAGGTCGTCTCGGGAGGCGATAAGGCTTGAACGAAACCGACATTTGCGAGCAATAAGGATGAATTAACTGATACATCGCACCACTTACAGCGCAGTGCACGCACTAATAGCGTTAATGATCATTGACTGATAAACTTTATTAGACAGGTATCAAACTGTGATTAAGGGAAGTAACTTTTTCGTAGGCACAAAGTAGGAAAATAAGTGAACAAAAACAGTTCCGTATCGTAACAGTATGTGACTAATGAAGTATTACCGTAACTTTGTGTAGTAGGAAAGAGATTTAGCACTGCACTATCACTATTGAACTTCAAATTTGACTTCGGCCAGAAATAGTACAAAATAGACTTTAAAAAATATATTTGTAAGGTATTAAATTTAAATTAAGTACTTGAAGTTTTTGGTCAACCAATTCACAAAATCGTTTTAAGTTAGACAAAGTTTCTATCTTAAAAGGTCTTGAATAGTTAACATGCTAAGTGCTTATAATTTTATTCAATTGACAAAATCTTTTTAGTCATTTCTGAGTTCATGAATTAATATGGATAATTTGCTTTCTCCCGACCCTTTCTATGCGCCTGCGTGATGACTTTGATTCAATCTTTCCTCTCACATCTTTTACAATGCACCGACCCATCAACCGCGAGCTGTTATAATCTGGACATTCAAATTGAGCTTAACTTGATATCGAACCTTACTGAATGCTTTTCAATACTGAACTTTAATTTACAGGAGTTAAAGTTTAAATTCTCTTACAAGTTAACTTCATATCGTGGGGTGAAGTGTGCGTACGATAATTTTGGACGCTGACCCTGCAGAATCGTTGGCACGTCTCTTGTATATGGGTATAGCTATGTGCTTATATGGAACGTCTATGAAATATTGGTCGACGAGAATTTTGCATCTAATAAACTGCATCTTAATATAGTTATATCCGTTGGTAATAGAAACTTAGTTTACTTGTTTAAGCTCGAGGAGAGATTTATTCTATCGGCAAAGGTAGCTTCAATTAATTCTTATTTTGGTATTTAATCACAGGATTAGCGCATTTGATTCATTCGTCCTTTGAAGAGAAGTTAGTCACATCTGGAGAAAACTGTTTAGGTTTGAGTATTTTGCTAGTCAAGATCAATCTGAAGATGTCTGTACTAAATTGCATCAAAATCGGGTCAGTGGTTTGGACGTGGAGGCGTAACTGACAGACTGACAGAGTTACTTTCACATTTTTATATTAATATGGATATGGATTAAATTTGACTTCTAAAGGTGACACTCTCGTTAAAATACAAAGCAAGCAATCACTTTTTATTCAACAGAGAACACACCTAAACTCCATGTTTGAAAATATGCTAGCGTTCAGTGACTTTTGAGGGCGACTGTACTTCCCAAGTCAGGAAATTCCCGTTTATCCCACCTCCGCAAACTGTATCTACATATTTTAAAAAGTATGCTAGTAAATGGTAATCTATCTGACGGTAGTCTGACCTCATTCTTTTTCTACCTACCCGCGGAATTATAAAGTCAAATTATGCAAACTGTATTTATAATGGGCCCATTCATTAACAGGAAGGACTTTACTTCGCTAAAATGTACCCTTCGTTAGCAATTAAGTTGGTTATGTACATTAAACTTTTACTTTTGTTTTTATAGCTGACTAGTTATTGCCCGTGGTTCTGGCCCGTAGAATACTGATTGCTACCCTACGACCTAGAGGAAGCCCGGGGAAAACTGTATAAAGTAACTTGTGTACTATCTAGACATCACATATCATATTCGAAGTAATCTATATCCGACAATGAACTGCAATAGGCTAATTGATCGAGTACGTAGCAATTCGTAGCACTGTGTAGAGCCGCGTAGCAGTTCGTAGACTTGCGTGATACCATTTTGATAAAGTGTGTTATTTATTTATCAATTTAGTTATGTAGTTTTACCTTAAAGTATAAGTGAACGCCAAGTTAACTCGCGTTTTGCTACCTTTAGAGACGATAGGGATAGGAAAATGGCTGTGAGAATCTGGGTAAAAGGGTGGGCTTCCGGTAGTCTCACTATAAACTTCAATATTAAGTGGCGGTCGCGGCAGTTCTGCTGAGAAAAAGTATGCCTAGTATCTACCTAAACTTTCGCGAAAATTACTCGATTGCATTATTGGAAAATATGAGGCTTTTGCGATTTTTGATTCGCAAAAATCTATATTCGATGGTATGGCGTTGTGGTCAATAGTACCTAACTAATTTACATAGATATATTTTAATGGATTGATTAACTACAATAATAATGGTATAATTTTATGGGTGGTATTTAAACGCAAATCAAATAAAATACTTTTTTTATGAAATAATAATCCAACTTTCCACCAAAATTACTGATTGCACAGCAGAATACTAAACTCAAAGTATTAGAAAACACACTACAATTTATTTTAGATACAAATAGATGGTATTTAAACGTACATCAAAAAGAGTACATTTTGTACGACAAAATAATCCAAATTCACATCAAAAATACTGATTGAGCACCAACAAACTACTTACTTGCTTATATAAAAAAATTACCACTATTAGTCTTCAAACCTAACCTATCCATTTCGGGGTGGGTGGTGATCATTCTGAACTTAATTAGATGCACAATCAGTATTTTTACTGAACGCGAAAAAATTATCCGATACAATTTGCTTTGCAGTTAGTATTTTTGATAAACATTTATAATTTTTGTACTTAAATAAATTTATTTGTATCGCATTATGAGGATAAAAGTAAATGTATAAATGATGAAAATATATTGATATGTGATTATTTATTTGATGTGCAATTAATAATATTCCTAATTTTATAGCTATAATAGTCATTCTTTTCTACAGAAATTCAAGAGATATCACGAATGCGTTGTCGACTGATTTTTCACAAACTAATAGAGAGAGCGAACTTCTTAAACAGATAGTTTGAGTGGAAAAGTTTTTTAATATTAGAGACTTAAATTTATTAGTATATTTAACCCTAACGACCTAAACAACGTTCTAAAACCGTAACCGTCTAGCTACGCTAAATTTTCTAATAAGCGATCGATGTCTCAAACAACTTTAAATATTTCAAACAAAAATAAACACTGTCGAAATACTAAAACAACATCCAACAAAGCTTAGACGAGACAGCAAAAATATTGTAAAAAAAGTGTTTGAGTCAGGTCACATCAAATTTTCAAGTCTGAAATTCGTACCGGCGACGGCAGTGCATACCGACAGGGGCCCCCGTCCCTTTGCCTCGCCGGGTACGAAGGTGTGGGGGTAGCCATTGTTCTGTCACAGGTGACTGCAGCTGGGCCGCCTACATCTATACAAGGGTTCACTAAAATTACCCTTTTGAATCATTTATTAGTGTCCCCAAAAGATGTATCCAAATGGAAAGCTTTTTTTTTTCTCTATTCAATTCTATTTGTTTATTTAAACAGTCTACCCAAATAATCTTTTTAAACAAAGGTGGACTTAATGCCATTAGCCTTTTCTAGCACCACTACACATACATATTTTAATCAATGACTTAAAGAAATATCGAACACCTCACGTGTTCGATATTTCTTTAACTAATCATAATATATTTAAAAGTAATAATGTTAATATGACTCACCCGGCTAGATGATTGGAGCTGTAAATGAATTCTAGCTGCCAGCAGTGAGCAATACTTAAATGGTGGTCCGCAGTAGACCGCCACAGTTTCACGCCCCGCATACAGTTCTGCAATTAGTTGTAAAAATATATTAGATACTTTGAAGAGATTAGACGAGTTTCAGTTAATGTGTTTTAGATCTATTGTAGCCTCGCAAGCGACGCGCGAACCACGCTAAACAGTATTAAAGGATTAAGGAGGCAACGGCGGTGAGGTGTGTTTAGATGCTTGTGACACTCAAACAATGATTTTCAACTGAAAACCATATATCGAGACCGTTAAACTTAACGGTCTCGATATATGGTTTTTACGCTTCGCTTAAGGTGATTACATACGCGAATGACTTTGACCATACAAATGCTCAAGGTCATTCGCTCGTTTTTCAGCCGTAAAAATCAGTAAAACTAATTTTAATAGATAATTTTATAGGGGACGATTACAAACTAAGAAGGTCACGTCATGCTAATACACTCATTTAACATAATTATATCTGAAATTTTAGATTATTTAATTTTAGATTAGATACGTGGGAAACTAATATACCTAAAGACCACGCTATAAAGACAAACAAATACTTTGACTTGACTAACGAGTTAACCAAGAACGGCTACGTGGTTAAACTCTACGCCGTAGAAGTAGGAGCAAGGGGAATTCCAGCTAAATCCCTGTACAACTTACTTAAAGACCTCGGATTGCCAAGAGCTTCAGTAAGCTCTTTACTAAATCGAATATCAAAAGCGGCATTGATAGGATCTTACCAAATTTGGATAGGTAGGGGGGGGAACACTACTGACGGTGGAGGTGAGCGCTGATGCATCACAAGGTGGCCACCCTAAACCTACATCTGGGTCGCAAGTCCCAGTCGCCGTCACGGTGTTCCTCTCTGTATCACGCTATGGACCCGGCGACCGCACGGTGAATCCATGGAGTGCTGAGAATCGGATCTCATATTGTAGAAAATATTTGGTTTCATAAGAAAGAGTAGAGTGATGTTCAGAGCCTCTTTTCAACTATTTCTTTCTTTTTTATTGAATTTATGAAAAGGTGAAGTTACTCTGTATAGCCTGTAGTATGCAGGGATGTAAATTCTAGATCCTTAGGTTTTATAGTTAAAAAGAAAAACGGTTTCGAAAATACCGATTTTTCGATGCTAATCTGATTCGGGGCCTTAAAGAATCTCGGATTATAGGTGATGAAAAACACGCATGTAAGTAAACAATTTCAACTCTTTATCGTAAAAGAAAGAAAGGAAATCGTGTAGTACGAGTCGGAGTCCTGCTTGCATGATTTCAAGGTGACATGACTGCCCTGCATGAATTGGTACACCCGCTGATCGACTTTTCACTCGGTGTTAGAAGGAGGTTAGACTGCAGTCACTAACATAAAAAACTTGTAAACCAAACCAAATAGAGGAGGAAAAGTAAGCTATACCTGGGTGAGGCAAAGGCCTCGAATCCAACGAGCAATAATGCTAAGAAGCTGTTGAAGATGTCCACACTGCACGTGATATCTTCGAAAAAAACACTCTTTGGGTCAACATTATGGTCAAGGGTCCCTTTTTTACTATTTTATTTTTTTAAATTACTTGCGTAACCATGGTTCAACCATCAACCGAAGGGCCAGCTTTTCAGTTGGATTTTTGGTTACTCATGACATCTTACACGATTTTATAGGTTTGAGGTATGACTCTTACAAATTCCTTTATTATTGAAAATAAGAAAAAAACAATTTCAAGTTACTAACGCTATTTAGCTAAAAATAAAGACGTGGCCTGTGAACGATTGCTGACAGAAAGTCGGATGAAATCATTAGTAATCGTTAGAGGGCCAACTTTGTTTTGCAAACGTCTAACTCCACTGAACTCATCAATCACGGCCTCCTATACAAAACGGAACCGAAAGTAAATATCGACAGGCCAAACAACTTCTTATTATTAGGTACTCATCTTTACTCTTTCGACATTTACTCCTCTAAACTTTGTTCAAGGTACTTTGTGGGCATTAGAAGTCATCTATCAAATTAGCTACAGAATTTTGAATCTATGTAGAATTTTGAGGTTCAACATGTTCGGGGTGGTTATTGTGATGATTGAACATGGATTTACGCAGTAATTCCACCTATTTAAAGAATGTCACTTAGAATTAAACAGTACCTAACTTACTTCATATTTAAATGATATATTCATAGAAGCATCAATCAAACAACCATATATTCACGCCTCACTTCCTCTTTATGTAGCTCTATAAACTTCACAATCGAACTTTCTACCGTTATGTCACAGAACTCATCAATATACCATCAAAACATTTCAAAATATAAACGTTAACGTAATATTTTTAGTAATTAATGACACATCCGTGCAAGTAAATAGTGATATAATAAGAGTCGTTTACTGAAATCGTTATCAGACACTCGAGTCCATTCAAGTTACCAGACAATAATTGTCATCTCATGAATACAGCGTCCGGCAATACGTTTTCCAATAGTACGAGTAGATAATAGTTTGAGATACTATTAGCAAATGATCCGTTGTCTATTTTGAGTAACAAAAATTCTAGTCTAGTAAAGTCAGTTTAGAGAAACCGGAAGGCAGAAATGGCGAGCTATTAATTGCAAAAATAGTTCTGAGTTTTATGCATTTATCATGTTCACATTGATGCAATTTGCGGTGGGTTCGATTTTCTCGGAATAAAAAACCAACATCCACTCAACCATCGACGTACTCCGGAAAAAAATTATAGAATATACATATTGGTCTTTTTGTTCAAGTTCTATGATACCGTGTATGAGTAAATGAAATGAATTTCGTCTATTTTTACTCGCGTGAGCTTATATACACAACCTGACTACAGGGTGTTTGGTATTACCGGCCGCCAGCTCACATGCACAGCTGAACGGCTTTACATACCTACTGTCGAATACAAGAGATAGTGTGACTTCATAATCGGTCAGCCATCTATGAACTAGCGACAAGCCTCCGTTTTTGACCGCAGTATTTGTTCGGATTTGCGGTTGTTAATTCAGCCCACTATTCTATCTATAGCAAAATCTCTCACATATTTTCGAATGTTTGTTTCCGGAACAACTTTGCATCAACCATCTGTTTTGGTATTTCACGATAATATGGGCTGAAAAAACCACATTTTCCCAACATACGTTCATACTTTGTAAACTATTTCCCGCAAAAAGCCACAGAATACTCACATTATGTAGAAACTTTTACGCTCAAAAAGTTGAATATAGAATACATGCTACTTACATAATGGCTCGCTGCTCTGGTTAATATATGAAAGAACAGAAGTCCATTGATTTATATTGTTACTAAAGTCAGAAATATAGGTATATACATATACGTGGATCCTAAACCTGCTAAATGCTTTCTGATAATAAATTGATTTTAATAAATATCCGCACAGTAGTTACAGTAATCCAGATCGCATTGCATCAACCGACAAAGTAATATGATTTGAGTGAATTAATAATAACAGTTATTATTAAAAAATTTAAAATATATCAACGACAATTTAAGAATAATTTTACAAAAAGTATATTTGCATCGCTGCCGAATTTTGGCTATGAATATCCTGCTGACTTAAATTTTTTCTTCAAAACCTTTCCTCCAAAGTTGGTGTTTTTACTTTCAGTTAGTGTTATCTATAATATTGTATTCGATGACACAGTTACGAGAGGTCCCTCCCTCGCAACTGTGTAAAACTTCTTTTGTACTGGTTCTACCTGCTACATCACGATTAGAAACCCAAACTATGACAGAGACAACCATAAGAATTCATTTTAAGGACCAACCCCTAGAATATGCAGAAAAAATTTGATACTACTTTCAAATTCATCATCACCTCAGCGTTAAGTCCTCATTGCATCCCGAAATTCATATTCGGCCTGACCATTGCCATTTGGCATGACCTATCGTGCATCCTTAAAAATTTACTCATAAGGACGGCACCTTATTTAAAAAAATAGTATAATTGAGTGAAATAAACTAGGTGAAATATAAAAAGGTCCATGGGGTAAATATGAAGATGACGTAGCAAACGAGTACAGAACGGGCACGTAGAAAAAAGACACTGCCGCTTCGTGACTCAAGTATTAATAGGTTCTAAGAAATATGAACTTACCTACGTATGTTACTTGTGTGGGTCGGGTTTTGTATTTCTTCTGTGTTTAAAGGGAAGCAGTGTTCTAGAATCGTATATAGCTAATGTGTAGGTGGGAAAGACGAGATGTACTATGCTATTAATATTTTTCAGTAGCCAAAGGTAATATAGAGCGCAAAAATACATTCTTTTGAATTGCCAGATGTTTCGAACAGGCCGTATAGTCAAAGCTGACTCTGATCACTGTTTGTCAGTCTGGATAGAAAAGAGGCAAGTACTTCTTACTTTTTATCTCTTGAATAAATTCCTATATGTTATTCCAGACTACAATCTATACCTGTAATTTTAGTTAGATTCGACGATTGAGTAGATCAGAGTGATTGAATAGCAAACATCCAAACATCTTCACAAACTCTCACATTTATAATATTAACTAGCTTTTGCCCGCGACTCCGCCCGCGTGGATGTCGGTTATCGCGACCAAACATAGCCTATGTCCTTTCTCAAGGTCTAATCTACCTCTATACCAAATTGCATCAAAATTGGTTCAGCGGTTTAGTCGTAAAAGTGAAACAGACAGACAGACAGACAGAGTTACTTTCGCATTTATAATATTAGTAGGGATGGGCGTTGATACATATACTCATTACTAAACTCTCAATATTTGTACCATTTTGACGTATAAACTTTAAATCGCGTAACCTGAGCTTTGTTGACAATAGTCAAACTAAGCAGCTTGACCAAACCAAAAGCGTTATATTTTTAAACGAGATTTTGAGGAATTTACGTTTAGGTACATAGTATCTGAAAACCATCTATACCCCGATCACGTAATATCCCGTTAACGATGTCTATTTATTTTATCTAAAGGTATACCGTAGCCATCCGATAAAATGCAACAAATATTTGTTGCTTTTGTTGTTTCTAACAATGAGCTATGTAAACAGACTCCTATTCATGTCCGGCCATGGCTATAGGCAATCCATCAACCGAACCCTCCGAGTCGCGAATGATTAGTGGAACGAAAGATAGGGAACCATATATTAACGCCTTTATTACTGCGATGTAAATGGTTGATTGAATATTGCATTAATTATTTACTGTGAAAGAACAAAACTTGATAATCAGGTTTCATTACCTTATTATTAATAAGTAGGTGTACCAGCTAGCAGGTGAAGTTGGTTCGGACCCCAAAGATGTTAGTGGATCTCTTACTGAGACAGTAGTAAGAATAAATGTTTACCGATATTAGTCTGAAATATCTATATTAATATTATAAATGCGAAAGTAACTCTATCTGTCTGTTTATAACGCTTTCACGCCTAAATTACAGAACCAACTTTGATGAAATTTGGTATAAGGGTAGATTAGAGCTGGGGAAGAACATATTATGCTAAGTTTGGTCGCAAGAACCGAGATCCACGCAAGCGGAGCCACGGACTACAGTTGGTTCATAATATATGTTTTCCAAAATCAACACGTTCTACACAGCAAAATACTTCCTAAAAGCCTTCCATGACATGCAGTGTAACCTCTTTAGCCAAACTTATTCACATTTCATTAAAGGGGTCACCCCAGACAAGTCCGTTTGCAGGCAGGCACGTGGGGCTTAACGATCTGGCAGGAGCGGTTATGAGTTCGTTCCGTTTAACACATTTTATTTAAGGCAGTCTGCCAATGAGCGGATGGCTGATAACGACTACCGATGTTCGGGAACTAGCACAGTGAAGCAATTAGAGGAGTTAGTTCGGAAATTCTCGCGGACTAGTGCAGATAAAAAGTTAGTATATATTTGGTCTGCTGTTCTAGGCATTAGTTTGAATTTGAATCTGTTTTATGTAAGCAATTGCTGAAAACTAGCGAATTAATCCAAGTTGACATCTAAAGAACGACTTTTGTAGTGTTACTGATTATTTAGATTAAATTAAATAAAACAAAATTAAATTATGTCTCAAATAATCGTATTTTTTATTTAAATTTCAGCAGTGGGCTTATTAGTTACAAAGACGCATCAATTGCCAGAAGATCAGATATGCGTAGTGCGAGTTTTTTCACAAATGTACGTTTACTGCCAGGTGGCGCTAATTCAATGTCATACAAATCACCGTTAATTCTATCACTGTTGAATGAGAGAAAAACCTCGCATACTCACTCAGCTCGTAGTTAGGGCCGCAATTGCCGCCAGTATTTACTTTATGATCATGAGGGTGGTTAACAAATACGAATAAAAAAAATTATGACGCTATCGCAGTTAGGTACGATATTTTGACTCGTTGTTATTGATCTTTAAATTCTTAAAACGTAATTTAGACATACAAACTAAAGTTAAAATCAATTAAAATTTCTTGGAATATAACATAAATTATTAACTTGAATGCAAAATATTCACAATTCACATAGAGAATAACCTCTCGGGTATGCAGAGATGACACGAGAAAGTATTGATTTCATGAGATATTTTGTGTGTGTCAGGATGGCGTGAGCGAAATCTGAATTGTCACAAAATTTGCACCAAATAACTGTACCTAAACTGTACTAAACTGTACCTATGTTAAAAAAAACTGTACCTCAAGCAATTCGATATTAAATAGATAGTGACATAGACACGCCGTTCTGACGTCAGCTTGGCGCGCATAGTCGTGTATCGCCCCAACGTGTGGGAACTATGTTCTGGAACATATATCAATAAACTGTACCTAAACTGTACCTCATAAAACTGCCAATAAAAATATTAAATCACACGTAATATCTGTCAAACCAACAACAAAAAATTTTTACTGCTCATTTATTTGATTAAATGTAACATGTATGTTTGTCGATAAATTTGCAATAGGCGCTTGTTTTCATTATTACATGTACCTACATAAAATATGGTACAAGTGTGTAATAGTAAGTGAGCCGAGAACGGTAATTAATAAAAAGTAAAATAACCATTCATTTACTTTACCTGATTATTCAAAATGTTTGTACTGTCCACAATTATTAGAAAAAAAATTAGCCTAACAATATGGGTGAAAAAAATTGTGCTTTATTTCTTGTTTTATGTACAAGTTTTGAGAGTTTACTAATTACACTCAAATATTATGATGACCGATCTTGATGAAATTTGGTATAGAGATAGATAAGACCTTGAGAAAGGATATTGGTTGTTTGGTCGCGATAACCGACACCTACGTGGACGGAGCCTCCGGCAAAAGCTAGTATAAAATAAATGAGCAGTAAACATTTTTTTTGTTGATTTGACGAATATCACGTGTGATTTAAATTTTTTTATTGGCAGTTTTATGAGGTACAGTTTAGGTACAGTTTATTGATATGTTTCAGAACATAGTTCTCACACGTTGGGGTGATACACGACTATGCGTGCCAAGCTGACGTCAGAATGGCGTGTCTATCTCACTATCTATTTAATATTGAACTGCTTGAGGTACAGTTTTTTTTAACATAGGTACAGTTTAGTACAGTTCAGGTACAGTTATTTAGTGCAAATTTTGTGACAATTCAGATTTCACTCACGCCATCCTGACACACACGATATTTTGGATCAGCCTAAAACGAATCGAGCGTAGGTAGGTCAACAAGAGTGGCTTGTCGTGTAGCTACTTGTATAATCTGTCAGGCTCTGCCATTTATTCCAAAATGATATTATTAATTTTAAATCTTGGAACGAATAATTTGAAACAGCACTTTGTAATAAATTATTAATGTTAATATCTGCAAGTTACTGTTTTGTATTTCAAAATTACCTACTAATTATAAAATTTGTTTCGAGAAAGTCCACGAAAAATCGTGAAATAGTGAAAGTGTGCAATAATACTCGTAAGCAAGTGTGCCAGTTTGCATGTGGGGTTGACTTGAATCCCACAAATTTAGAATAAATATACCTACTTAGTGTTCATGTTGATTATATAGTGTACTAGCTGTCCCGGCGAACTTTGCACCGCCATATTTTTCTCGTTCCTGCTGCACCTATTTTCTCATCCTTTGAACCTTCCCTGGACACCCACGAATATTTCAAGACTAAAATTAGCCAAATCGGTTCAGCCATTCTTGAGTTATAAAATAACAACGAAAAGTGGCATTGATTTTTATATATTAGAAGATACTAGCTGTCCCGGCGAACTTCGTACCGCCATATTTTTCCCGTTCCTGCTGCACCTATTGTCTCATCCCTTAAACCTTCCCTGGACACCCACGAATATTTCAAGACAAAATTAGCCAAATCGGTTCAGCCGTTCTTGAGTTATAAAATAACAACGAAAAGTGGCATTGATTTTTATATACTAGAAGATTAAATCCAATGATCCCAAAATTGGAATCGTTTCATAATTCACAGTAACTTGTGCAAGAATCTGGAGATGGTGAACCCCAGGCCACAGATTACCTAATAGTTGCCCAGGATCCGGGTGAAAGCCTCAGATGCAAAATGAGGATGATATCCAAAGATCATTGTTTATTCTTTCTAACCACTACTTAAAACAAGAAATAAACAAGAAATTTAAAGTGTCACTTAGGAATATACGAAATTTTATAAAAACCTTAAAAACTACACAGTTTCACAAAGTTCTGAAACTGTTTCTCTGTTTTACAAACTTTGAAGCCAAAAGTACTAACTAAGTTATGTGTAGCTGGAATCATTTCATTGTTAGACGTTCTAAGGATTCTAGGATGGACGGGGAGATGAAAGCGTTGGAAGCAAATTTTGAAGTGTCAGGATTACCTATTATAGTGTGTTCCAATACGTTCTAGGAAATGCTGACAGCTCAGTTATAGTTTTGAAGTATTGACTCCTATGTAGATATATAGCTACTACTAGTTGTTTAGAAATTAGTTTTGGATTTCAGGAGAAACAGTTTCAGAACTTTACAAAATTACTGTGCAGTTTTTAATGTTTACCTCTAACGATTTAGAAATATACTTAAACACTAATTTATTTATTAATGTATCTTAATGTAAAGCTTCCGGAGCAGTGTGACCGTTTTGAAAAATGGCAAAGTACTAAATTATAATGCTGCCAATACTAAATTATACCAAAACTCATGTTGAATTATACCAAAAAAAAAAAAAAAGTAGAGACATAAATAGTAAATAAAATACTGTATGTAATTCATCTTTTTTTAATTAAACCAAGTAGGTACATACACAATCAATTAAACACACAGATATAATATCATAGTGTTATAGGAAGCGAAATTACATAAACATGTCAACAAATCCGGCAGATTTCCATAAGTACTTATTTGGTCATGTCCGCTGTTAACCCGAATAGGCGAATATCCTGATAAAAATATGTTCAAAATCAATGTAGTGGTTTTAGTCACTTCATATTGAGGATTCCCCCAAAATAAAGTTGTTTTTTTTCTTTGACTTTCTCTATAACTGTCACTAACCAAGGAATTTTCTGGAAATAAGTATTGCTCGTTACCAGTGGGCTTGGGGAATTTCACTTATTTCGGACATCATTTTGAACGAAACGAATGGAATGTAGTGTTGCCTGCCTATCCCTAAAATTATACCAAAGTATACCTAAAAAAAAATATTATACTAAAAATATATACTAAATCTGTTCAACAGGGCCCTAATTATACCAATTTAGTACTGAAAATACCAAAAACGGTCACACTGTTCCGGAGGCGACTTTATCAATTGACAGTGATGAATGTTAGACGTTTTTCCAGATTGCCACGAGGAGTCAGGAAACCACAATTTCTAGTCTTTTAGATCATGGCATTTCACATTGAAATTGACTGATTATCTTCAGTTAGTTTAGTCATAAATATGTTTAAATGGTTATAGACAGACTTCAGACTAGAATTTGGAGTTATAACCTGGAGCAGTTCTTTCACCTTATAGAAAACTGGCAGTACTATCTTCATACTAACGTTGTACAACCCGGTCCAACCGGGTCGCAGCTTCATAGAATCTATTCGAGTTTCATAAAACCTTGCGTAATTATAAGCCACGAGGAATATGTATCAAGAAGAATTTAATAATTTTCATTTAAAATTTTCAATCTGGTAACAACAGAGGAGTTCGTGCGGTTAAAAGTTTGAAACAAAACAAAATAAGCGTGTAACCTCATTTCGTCAGGAAAACAATGAAACCTCAATGTTAATAATAAATTCTATAATATTATCTGTGCTCGCTCACAGTTTGCAATATCTGTCACTCGAAACTCCAATATTAGATGCCGAGTTAGCATCTGTGAACGCCGTTTGATTTCAAAACTTTTATGTCTCTTCTATATGAAAATACTGTTTGTTTTTTGATAGACTGATTTTATTTCTCCTGAATTTGACTTGCAATTGCATACAATTTTAAAAATTATTCGTTGTAGGTAGGTATACCTAGTCAGAGAACAGCAGTCAATGAACAGAGTTCTGGACACCCTAAGGTTCCAATATCCGTGAATGTGGATATTACTGATAACTTAGTGGACCGTTAGAACCAATTTTAGTGACAATAGTTTGAGTTTTTAGAATCAAAATATCTCTAGGGCCACGGTGCCGCAGAAAGGGTACGAATAGGTTAGTTCGTTTGAAGGAGTACCTATCCCCTTAGCATTTTACCAAACTTTGAAGTAGAATTTGGGCCACCCCATCTCTTCCCTTGTGGTGTCGTACAAGGCGACTAAGGGATAGGGCTGTTTAACATGAGACATAATTATATATACAGCCCAGGCTCAGCCTCAGATACATGGCTCGAGTTAACAATAGTGCCCTGAATACGGCAAAAGGCTCACCCCCTATTACGTGGGACCTAATACAATGATTGGTGAAATGTGGGTGTTAATTCACCTCTGCCTAACCCTCCGGGGATAAAGGCGTGATTGAATGTATGTATGTTGACGATTAATATCGGTATTAAGTAGCATCAGTATCAGTATTATGGAGGTTCTCCTCTCCAACGCCCCTCTTCATTATGTATAACAAACTTACTTCAGAAGTCAAAACCTCCATATTTTTCTCTGACACGAAATCCGCACACGTTCCAAACATTTATGAAAATTCTGAATAAACTAGCATTATAAATACAGTCTGTCAACAAACAGTCTCAGTGTCGTCATAAATCAAAACGAGATTGCATTACACGCAGTAATACGTAAGATTCTAACGTTCATTCGTACTCCTACAGCTTTCTGAATACGTGGCAATGTAATATGTTAGCTTTAAATATTACTTAGCCGTATATTAGTACCTACCCAACAATGCTTACCCTTTTAGAAACATTTTAAGTGCCTGGAATTTTGCGTTTTATTGTGTTTATGTGTTAAGTCTAGGTGCCTACCTAATTATTGTAATTGGATTGGGTAGGCCTCCTAACACTGAGAGACACTGTGTAATTGCAAGATACTGCTAATTAAGATTATATTTAGACACTTACTTCTACTACTTCACTTCCCCGGCAGAGACGGTTTACTTAAACCGAGAAAAATCAATTTCTGTCTCTCTCTCTCCTTTTTGTTACATATTAGCTGATGCCCGCAACCCCGCCATCGTGGTGAATCGATCTCATTCCCCCAACCCATGGGAACCTTTTCACGGAATAAAGCTCTATCCTAGACTATAATCTATCCCTGTACCAAATTTCAGCCAATTCCGTTCAGCCGTTACAGTGTGATTGAATAACAAACATCCAAATAACTAAAGAGCCAAACATCTGAACATCTTCACAAACTTTCACATTCATAAAATTAACAGGATGTAAGAAGTAGAATAACATAATATCTTAGTTAAATAATACAGGTAAGCCTAGATAAGTATGTTTTAAAATATTAAATATTTATCAATGTAAGGAAATACTGTAATTTTGAAAAATAGCGGTAGCTCCTCAAGAAACATCAATCAGTTTTTAGAACTCATGGAAATGTTAAATTGCTGTCCAATTTCACTTTTGTTGTATCTAGTTAATTCAACAATTCCGGGAAACTACCAGTCAATCTACAAAACTTTCAGAGAAGATAATTGAGAAATTGACATCTGACGGGAGTGGAGGCCCTAAAACTTATAAGTTGAAGTAAGTGGACAGTGGGACTGCGCAGTGTCGAGTTTATATGCCAGTCAAGTATCCTTAACTTGAGAAGGAGTGCAGAGTAGGAAAATAAAAGTATGTGTATTCACAAAAAAATGCATGGGTGTAGGCCCAAGAAGTCCTGGATTGATGTCTTGGAGGGGGACATTCGTGCAAATGGTCTCACTACCATGGACGCCCAAGATCGTGCGAAGTGATCCTTTGCTTCGTTCCTCCTGGAAGAGCTGGAAGGCGGAGCTTCGAGGCCACCTTAGCCTCGGATACAATCAGGAAAATACGTCTCCATGAAGAATATTCACAAAAACAGTTGCATGGAAAGTTGAAGGAGATATACGACATGTTTATTATAAAGAACTAATTCGATATGATGATAGAAAATGGTCAAATGGTATAAGTGATGGGAATGAATACGAAAATACGAAAGTAACTCTGTGTGACAGTATGCCTGCTACGCTTTCACGCCTAAACCACTGAACCGATCTTGAAATTGACATAATATACAGTACGATATACAGAGATTGACTAGAGCTTGGAAAAGGACATAAGCTATATTTGGTCGCTATAACCGACATCCACGCGGGCGGAGCCGCGGGCAACAGCGAGTTCCAAATAATTTGATACGAGTACTGACGATGTTTAACCCATTGTAAAATTTCGTATTGCCTCTTAAAATAACTCATCCAGAAATAAGACTCACGAGAATGTATTCCCGACATAATTAAAATTCCTCGTCATAATATGGCTGCTATAAGCGTACCTATGCATGTGTCGACGGGTAGCTAGAGGTTAGAGCTAATTGCAAAGTGCAACCATTGTTTTTCCGTGCCCTCTGCGCCCCAGGGAAACCACGAGCCTTTTAATTATTCTGCTAGACGAGGTTTCTGCGTTGTAATGAAGGATGGAAGTATTTACCTAAAAGTCTAGGTATTTGTGTTTCATTATGGCGTAAAGATAGTACCTATTAACATTTACTTTATTACTTACTAGAAGTAAGGCTTTTACTTTTTACAGAAAATAAAGCTCTATACTCCATTTGATTGGGTACTTAACTAAAGGTAAAAGAATAAACTAGGCTAACTTTAATAACTGACTAACTACGGTAGTGGTTTGACATCGGCTTTTAGGTCTTTAAAATGAGTTTATATGCAGAAAAATAATTATAAAATGAGTTTTGAATTGAAACATATTAAGAAAATAGGTAGGTACTTACATCAAAATTGTTTACGTTTAGTTAAATACCTAACCAAATGGACTAGATACTATGCTATACTCATATAAATTGTATATTGTTTTGTTAAAATAACAGTAAGCACAACATTTAAATGAGACAGAACCAAGCCGTAAAAACTTTTCCCTATGAAATGGAAGAAAATTCTGAACTTCGTAGTTCACCGTTATGTCTACGACATAGTGTGTTCCACCACCTGGCTACCAAAATATACTACCGGCACGTTGTGGTTGCTCTGATTAGTCAGGTATGAACGTAGGTTTTTGTTTCCCACAAGAAGCTTATGTTATAGTCTGGAATATGACATAGGCTACTTTTCATCACGGGAATAGGTCACCGTAGGTCGCGAGAAAGGGATCACGTGGGCAGAACCGGGGGCAACAGCTAGTACTTATATACAGTTAATATGCTCAATAAGCATTCTGGGAATTACACAACGCATAATGTTTGTAAATATTTTATTTATTTATTTTAGTAAATATAATAGAGCTGTTTTACATAAAATAAAACAGTTATTATGGCCGAAAGAAAGACGGTATTAGTTTGAAGAAGCTGTCTGTGATTTTTCCCTTTTTTAAGCGTTAACATTGTTAAAATCTTACCTCTAGTCCTCTTTCGACTATAGTTACCCGTTTAAATCACCGCTAGGGGCGCCACTGTTTCCAGTCGCACATCTTTATGTCAATCATAGATCATAGTGTCTTCTCGCCAGCAAGGACCTTGCTCTAATACCGTCTTTCTTTCGGCCATAATAACTGTTTTATTTTATGTAAAACAGCTCTATTATGACCTCCGAAAGACGGTATTAGTTTGAAGACCTGTTTGGTTTCTGCTGGTGATGGTAACTATAACAACGCTATGTGATAATATAGAAAACAGTATTATTTAGCATATGAATTAAAATAATGCATTATCATAATTATTAATTATAATAGAATGTTTATACAAAACATACAACCAAGATGTATATCATATTCATAACATCAAACATTAATTAAAATTTATTACCAGATTGAGACTTCCAATTTCCTCAACATAAAACCTATGCCATGGGCATAATTACAAGTCAACCTTTGAAGGCAACTGCGGATCTGAAGCTACCTTGAGCCGCATCAATATGTACTGCATAAAAATAGATCTTATCCATTCTCCTAGGAGTGTCGTGGTAGCTGCTCTAATTGAGATAAATCAACTAGTTACATCAGTAACATAGACCGCAAGGTTGAGTGTACTGAAGTACACAACTAGGCATTTTGGTGTTTGACAATTAGCACCGATTGCCTATGCTAGCTACAATAAGTTTTAGAATATTATAATGTATTCTGGCTTTCACTTAATTTTATCTTCGACTTATAAATGCACAATGGGCGGCCTTATCGCTAACAGCGATCTCTTCCAGGCAACCTTTGGATGGATAGAAGCAAAAGAGATGATAGGGTAGCGTACAATTTTTCAATGAGATAAAACAATGAAGCTGCGATACTGCGAAATTTATCTAATACGTGAAGTCATGTACTCACCTGTCTGAAGCTAGAGACAGAATAATGGCAACTCTTCTAGAAATGTCTAAAATAAACTGTTATATGGTACTGAAAATAGTCAGTTAGATATTATTTGGGTATCCCATCACTTCTCGTGGTATGGGTTACCAAGGAATAGGGCTATTCCCCATCCGACAGTAGACATTAGTGATTAGTCATGACTCATGACAAAGCGTTTATCTGACTGCAATAGGTCTGGCCCCCGTCATGTGAACTCATAACTATCTGGCCATATGTGGGTGTCAAATATTACACCTCTGCCCCATGGAGGGGTTCACAGGCGTGAATGTATGTATCCTATTCAGGATAATTAATGGCCAGGGCTTTCCGTAGAAAAACTGTCTACATTTGTAGCACAGTACGGAAACACTGCAGATCCTATAGATCTGCAGGCCCTGCAGATGTTAATTATTAAATCAATTAAAATGTAAGCTCAAAATAAAATTATGTTTAAAATGGGGATATGCAAAATACATTCCTGCCGTATGACATAAAAGATTGCCATTGAATATGCAATATGTAACCCATAGTTGTATGGGTAGGTATCCCGTACACTTAGACTATACACAATCTATACAGACCCAGTAAATGGCCATTACCGTCACGACGACGTAAAAAATAGCTACTACTTTGGAACAAGTTTGAGATATACTATAATCTCATAATATGCAAATTTGACATGCAACTGATACTTTGTCAATACAGTGTATAGTCAAGGCATTGATCAAGAGTGGTTGTCCGCTAACTACAACTTGATAACTCCAGTTTTTATTTCTCATCCCCCCCCCCTTTTTTAAGGAGGATAGCAACTCTCTGCTGAGGGGTCAATTAGGATCTCCCGGAGATCTTTTATCGGCAAGGGGTCGATTAGGGCTCTTAATCAGCCCAAAGTACTGATCCCACTATGGGGCTATATTTAGAATTTGTGTTCCCTTGGCATTGTATAGAAGGGCCAGCCACTGAAGTACTAAAATAGGTGGGAGAAAACATCCATCCCAATTCCCAACTGATTTATTAGGATCTTCCGCAGATCCTTTATTTGTCAGGGGCCGTTAGGTCTGTCAATCTAAGATTAATCAGCCCAAAGTACTGATCCCACTATGTGGCTATATTTAGAATTATTAAAATAGGTGGGGGAAAAAACCTCCATCCTAACTGATCTATTAGGATCTTCCGCAGATCCTTTATTAGTCAGGGCCGTTAGGGCTGTCAATCTGAGATCAATCAGCCTAAAGTACTGATAGGTATGATGTAGTTCCAGTTTAACTGAAAGCCTTACATGTGGTCACTGAACCACCCTTGAGTCCCGCGTCATGCACTGGGGAACGACGGGTGAGTCCCTTTGATGTGAAAGGGTTGATATTGCATATGTCCTGATCTTTGATCGAGGCCATTGCGACTCCTAGCAGAAGTTCACATTTATGAACGAATCAGCCTCTTGAGACGAGGTCAAAGAATCCGTTTAACTTCTCAGGGAGATAACCGTCAGTATTATATTGAACTGCTCGGTTGATTGGTCAGCTCTAGAGGGGTTAAGGGGCAAGTGCGCCCATCATTTCAGTTGGCTGTCCGACTGAACCAGTAGTGCATTTTGTACATAAGCAATAATGCTGCATGCACTGCAAACAACTCCCTCACATAGAAATGCCGTTTTTTGTAGGCTCTAACTCCATTTGCTTGACAACATAAAGTTGTTCAACTTCAGTCCCCAGCCCGCGTCCGCCGCGTTCTGTAGTGAGAAAGTGAGTCACATTTTGCCTGTGTATCACTTGTGCACTGTGGTTCCCATTCCTGAGCCGCCACTGTAATTTGCACCTCACTAGGGGATGCAGAGCCCATCTTTCTCTTAGTCTACCTTGTTTGAAGCAAGCAAAAATAAAATTGCATCCTGAGACAATGAAATTGATCATCCCAGTCGTCAGGTTAACTTCAAGTGTCTTGCAACTATAGTACAGTCAACGACAAAAGTAGATTAATTAGTAGTACTATGTAGTTACTTTGTTTTCTAAATATTATACAACTACTTATACATCAACTTAATTGACACATTATTAAGCAATGTAATGCAGTTTTAAAAAAAAAAAAAAAAAAAATGTTTTTATGGACTTTTGATGTTGACTGTATCGCTTGGAGGCAAGTCATAGTTTTGCAAATTTTGGTAAATATACCATTTAAGTAGCTATTTTAGTTACTTTATGGGCAAAGGCATCAAGTTGAAATCTGTGTTTCAAGTGACTCTAGGTGAATTGATTGGAATTAACCTACCGATCCAACTTTAACAATGTGACTATATGTTATACTTTAGATATATTATGTTCACGGATAAAAACATTATTATGGCATCGTTAAGTGGGTATTAACCAAAGCCCCAAAACAAAAATTATGAAGGAATTGTTTAGCAAATGAACCATGACCATGACTTGTTTCCAAAGGATTTCCGCAATCCAATTAGTCGCAGTTACAATGGTATAAGGTGTAGATGAGACTGAAAGAGTGGGCTCTTAGAGAGACAATTTCTTTTCCATATTAGGTGTTAATCGCAAGAGCCTCCTGTGAAATTACTTTATGCATAGATGAAGAAATGCCTGGTGCAAGTCTTGTCATCCAATCTACCTGTTGTAAGAACTAAATCCCAAATAATTGGAATTTCAACTGACATGTTAAGTTCAAACATGTTTATTTAGGCTTTTAAGTTTAAAAAGGGGGATAATGTCCCATCTGACCTTTTATTAAAGACGTTTATGAACAAGAAGGAGCTGTTCCTCAACATTTAATTTAATTATTTTTTAACTATTTATGTAGGTATGTGTAAATTAGTAGTTATAAAAAAAAATGTTAAATTCTTTGCATCCTAAGATGACATGCATTTATGCCTACTACTTTCTTACAGTATAGACTTAATTACCCTGGGTGAATAAGCCAAACTGAACTAAGTCTATGGACCCGATTAGTATTTTTATAGATATTCTTGTTTTAACGTATGAATATCACGCCAACTAGGACACCCTCAAGAATTCAACTTGGAATAAGACTTAGAATGTTATAATATTGCTATTTTGTAAGCCAGTTTTTAGAAGTTCCTGACCCAGCAATACAATGTATATAAGTACGCCATCGACCGTTCAGTGCTTGCTGGCAACATAATCATACCTTTTATTAAGGTGATACATCATTTATAACTTATTTATTTTTATTGGGCCGGTAAATCCAAGTGACACTACAATCATTATAATAGTCCATAAATCAAGTACCTCTCCAGGTTTCCAAGGAACGATCTTATTGTTTTCGTAACAAATATAATAATTTTATATTTTCCAATAAAAAAATTAAAGTACCTACATCAGTAACTAACGAATGTAAATGATTATTAATATAATTCTATCAGGTTGATTTTTGTAAAAACCTTAACATATTGCGGAATGAGTTCCGAGCGTGAGACCGAACTCTCAAACACATTTCGAAATGACTGGGTTAAACCGCTTATTTATTCGAGGATGGCGAGGCAAAGTCGTTCTAATCTTCCGAAGATGAGAACTATTTTTGGACTTATTAGTGCTTCGCTCTTCGCTCTCCCTCGGGAGCAACGATTCCTCAGCGGTATTCATTAATTAGTATGGTACAATCTACTTACCGAAGCTCACGTAAAGAAACTTCACTAAATAAGATACCTTGTACTTATTTATGTTGCACTGTACACATACATACGGTAAAAACAATGTAATTACTATTTAATTAGTTATTTAATTAACTTTTTTCTTGACTTGAAAATTTTTTCACCTTTACGCGGTAAAATCACAAAACGCTATGATCTATGATTGACATAAAGATGTGCGACTGGAAACAGTGGCGCCCCTAGCGGTGATTTAAACGGGTAACTATAGTCGAAAGAGGACTAGAGGTAAGATTTTAACAATGTTAACGCTTAAAAAAGGGAAAAATCACAGACAGCTTCTTCAAACTAATACCGTCTTTCGGAGGTCATAATTTGTAATTTTACATTTCATTTAGTATTAGGTACCTATATCAAGACCTCACGTAGGTACGAACCTATATTTCATCGCAATTTAAATAGGTCTGTATAAAAGAAAAGTTATCTCTCTGCAAAAATAATGGTCGAAAGCAAAGAAACATTACAAGAAAACTCACGTGTATATAATAAAGTGTATGCGTGTGTAATGTGTCGAGAAAGGCGATAGGTAGCGCAGCCGTCACGTTTTGCATAAAGTTCGAACTGAAAGGTTTCATATTCACCTCAGAGTTACTTGGAAACCGTAGGTACGTTCGCCGGAATGGAAGGAAATGCTATAATTTTTATGAAATAGGTGTATTTTGTTAAAGGCTGGATGGGCGTATTTGAGAAATTTGCCTGTGGATTGGCAAAGGAAGTTATTTTATTTAAAAAAAGGGTGCTTATGTCCTAAATTACGCAAGTATTGCCGTTAAATTTAATAGTAAGGTACCTACTTACGCAGCACTATCTAGACCCAAGGTAAGGTTAGTTTAACTTACTTAATAATAAATAAAATATTCTACAACATTCTACACAACGCTATCTACACCCATGGTAAGCTTAATTAGCTTGTGTTATGGAATCTAGAATGCGGATATACATACTTAAATACTTTTTTTTTGTAAATACATACATATATTATACATAGAAACACCCAGACCAATGCAAATATTTATATTCATGCACACAAAGATTGGCACTGAGCGGGGATCGAACACGCGCCTCCTGCGTAGCAGCCGCGTTCACTACCGCTACTGTTTTTGTATCTGGATACCCCTTCGAAAATAAGTATACAAGCACGTATATATCGACACCTCTGGGTTCAATTGGCGTATAAACCAAAACACGACTTTTCAGGAGAGCAAAAAAACGATTTTATTTTTAGAAAAAAAATCATAACTTTTTTATTTTAGAAGTTACATAAAAAATTCCAAAGAGAAAGATTCTTAGAATTTGGGGATGAAGAAGGCTAAATCATTCAATCATATCTATCTTCTTTGGTTTGGAAGTTAGCATGGATATACGTCTTAGAAAATACCAATTTATGGTGTATACACCCCATGAAAATTGGATGAAAATCCAAATATGGATATAAGCTGTACTCATATCCATATTTGGTAAAATTAAGTTCACATTTACTGATGTAAAAGCACGTAACTGTAGATTTTTTTGCTGTAAAAACTATTTACTTTGCACATCAATAGAATTATAATTAATAAAAACAATCTCGATACTGTTAGAATGTGGCAGAATTACATTAATATTAGTCTTACTACAGAATTGTGGTCGATATATACGAAATTAAACTACCAGAAACGAAATTAACTAAGTTTTATTAAATAAAACAGATAATTATGGCACACATTATCAGTCATGATCAGATTACCAAACTAATAAAGGCAATTATTTAAATCTGTAGCTCTTCCACAGCCATCTCTCCTTCACCGCGACTTCCTCGTACAACAGATTGTCCTCAGGGTCTTTGTCTTTAATTCAGCGGCACTTGAACAGAGCCTGCGCCATTTTGGCCGTGGAACGCGCCAACTTATAGATAAGCTTTTTCCCCTCAGACGATTCCAACTTGTTACGAGTATATAGCGGTTGCAAGTGGTCTCGTTTGGCCCTGGCTACCGCTCTCCTGGTGGCGCGTTTTGCATCTTTGTACGCGTCGCGGTCATCGAAAGATTTGGACGCTTACCACTTTTTTAAGGAGGGCTTTCTTCACCCTGATCTCTCTCTGCACTGTGTCGTTCCACCACCAAGTGTCCCTGTCATAGATGCGTCCACCCTTAGACGTACCGAGCACCGCCCTCCCCGCCTCAAGGATAGCTGCCTGAGTCCTGTCCCAGCAAACCTGTACTGGTTCGTCTACAGCATCAGCGCACTTGTCACCGATAGCTGAGACGAGACTTTGGGACTTGGCTTCACCACCACCTGATTCTGCGTTGGCCACGCTCGGCGTGTTTGTCTTTGAGTTTCATGCGGAGGTCCATGACAAGGAGACGGTGTTGGCTAGTGAGACTCTCTCCGGGTATTACCTTGCAGTTGGCCACCCTGCTGATGCTATGCCTCTTAGTGAGTAGGAAATCGATCTGGGTAGCGTGCTCTCCGCTCTTGCAGGTGACAAGAAGTTCCGCTTTCTTTTTGAAGAACCTGTTCACGACGGCAAGTTCGGTGGCCGTACACGTTTTGAGGATGTGCTCACCCTCTGGGTTACGGCTACCGTGTCCAAAACCGCCGTGGGCATGTCCAAACTCCTCACACCTGTCACCCACATGACTGTTCGTGCAGTGGTTTTACTTTAGCAGAATCGAGGGCCAGGGCCTCGATTCTGCTAAAGCAAAACCACCGTCATAACACGGACACTAATAATTTTTTGAATTTCTACCATTTAATTTGAGACTTTAAAGCAATGTACCTATGTAAAATCTAAAATTAAATGGCCTATCGTAGAGTGAACGAAAGCGTGTAGTAAAAATATTGTCATTTAATTTTGGACTTTAAGTCTATAGCAATAAAGTCTAAAATTGAATACCATTTTTTGCAATGGATATGGTTTATACGTCCATATGTTATTTAAATCTTTGGATTTACGACCTCAATTTTAAATTACGTTTAAGAAATATATTCATTCGTCACGGTGTAAAAACCATTTACAATCAAGGCAGATCTTACGCCCCGGGTTGGTAAAAATCTTGGTCATAACGTCTTACTAAAAATTTAAAAAAGAAAAATTTGGCTGTTACATTAACATTTTATCTTTTTTGTGGTAGGATGATCTAAATTTTTTGGGTCGTAAAAGCATTTTTTTTGCGAATTTGCACATTTTAAATATACAGATCGATAGAGAAAAAAATTCTGAACTAAACGGTGTATATAACTCATTTTGGCCAAAATGGTTTATACGCCAATTGAACCCAGAGGTGTCGATATGAAAATCCGTATATTGCCAAGTTACAAATACTTTTAAGTTATTTGTAAATAAGGAAACTCTAATTGGAGAGCAGCAGCCCACTATTGAAGTTAATAAACTCGTTCCCTAACCCGGAAACTACATTTGTTCTCGACCTTTGAAGAGTTCGTAAGATTTCCTATTACCGCACAGCCTTCCCAGCTTCAACTTTACGTAGTTTACTGAATCCAACTGTTTTATTTACTTGCCGGAACTACCAGGCAGCATAGTTTTGCAAAGGAACTACTACAAAACCGATTGTGTTCACACTTTTGAACTTATATTTCTCCAAGAAACCACTCGTTAACAACGTTTGCGCTTCGAGTAAGCTTGCAATTGGTAGATTTTTGTACTTGCTATTAAGTACAGTTGATTATTTAGCTAAGACTAGTAACTTGACCGGCTGCAGTGTACAGCAAAACAAAACAAAATAGTAATATAAACAGAAACAAAATATTAATTCATATTTTATCTATGGGTGAAGTCATGTAAAGATTCTGTACACTGCAGCTAGTCAACTTACTTAGTCTTAGCTAAGAAGTTGTAACTTGTAGAAGAGTCAGGCCGTTCGGTGGTAATAAATTAATAGGTACCTATTAATTTTAGCTTTCTTCTCGTCCGACATACCTCAGTGTCTCAAGTCGAAAGTTTTCGACCAGTGTGTGTTACCAGTGATGACTTATGGCACTGAAACGTGGTCTCTCACTATGGGCCTTATGAGTAAGCTCAAAGTAGCCCAACGAGCTATGGAGAGGGCTATGCTCGGAGTCTCTCTGCGAGATCGAATCAGAAACGAGGAGATCCGTAGAAGAACCAAGATTACCGACATAGCCCAGAGGATTAGCAACTTGAAATGGCAGTGGGCAGGGCACATAGCTCGGAGGACTGATGACCGATGGGGTCGAAAAGTTCTCGAGTGGAGGCCACGTATCGGCAAACGCAGCGTAGGACATCCACCCACAAGGTGGACAGACGACCTTATCAAGGCCGCGGGAACGCGCTGGATGCGAGCCGCTTCCAACCGGTCTTATTGGAGATCTATAGGGGAGGCCTATGTCCAGCAGTGGACTTCCTATGGCTGAAATGATGAAAATGATGATGATGAATTTTAGCTGGGCGAGGCACGGTTTGTTCCCTTTAGATACACTACTATGACAGCGTACTTTATCAAAAAGTGCTTATGTACAAAGCTTACACCTACAAATTATCACCATAAATGAAATCAACAATAAAAATATTTCTTATGCCTCCTTATTCTATAAAAGCGTTAGAGCCAGGCCATAAAAACCGAGCACTCGCATTCATAAATTCTGCCGCATTATGGCGACGATTGATTTTACTGTTATCCATTAATATTTATAAATGGGAAGTTAACTATGTACCTATATCTGTATGTTTATTCGTTTTAACACCTCAACCACGAAACCGGTTTACATGAAAGGTACAAAGATTGAATACCTACCTACAGCTTGCAATATATTGCTTGTATATAGGTTTTAACCATTTTATTATGTGAAACGCAGGGGCCGGCGTGTAGCGTCACAAACTAAAAGACAGCTTATTTCACTTTCCACTAACTGCCATTTATTTTATTTATTAAACAACAGATAGTACATTTGCACTACATCCATGTCAACCCTTTGTCACCCTTTATAACTCACATGGGACAGTCCAGGACATCCCTAAACGGATTTAAACTACCTACATATTTTTATATAGGTACGGTACTATAAAGATAGGACAACACATTACAATAGCCATTATATTATAATACCTAGATATGGCTTTGTTAATGGCGCCTGATTCAGATTACATAACCCTTCACAGCGTGTGTTACCTATCCCTTTAAGTAACCTTTCCGATACTAGTTACTTTTACATTATATGCTTAATAACAACAATAATAATACCGCAGCTTTAGGTCCTAAGGTCTGCTTTTGTAGATAGCTATGGGTTAGTAGGTAATATCAGTTTTAGCACAACCTTTGGCGTAAATTGATTTTCTTTCATTTTAAGGAAGGTTAGGTCGATAGATTTTTCACCGAATTTGGGCAGAATTTATCGTTTGCACTGTAGGCACAGAAGATAATGTACTGCTGACTAAAGTAATTGTAAATTTATATTTGCCTATATTCGCCAAAAAAATTACAAGATGAATAAATCTCTCTCTCGCTCTCTCTCTCTCTCCCTCTCTTTCTCTCTCTATCTCTCTCTCTCTTATAAAACTTGGATGGCGGACAAGCACACGGTCCACCTGATTGAAAGTGGTTATCGTGGCCTATGGATGTGTGCAATACCATGAGCGTCACACTCGCGCTGTCGACCCTGTAAGAACCTTCTAATGCCCTTATTGAAGTACTCCATATTGCAGTCGCTTGGAAAAACCACGGCAAGCAATCTTTCTCTCTCCCTCTCTGACTATCTGAGTCTCTCACTGTCTCTCTCTGACATATCTCCTTCATAAGTAATATATCCGGTTCTACTCAACCAACTACTTCCTCTTAGCGTTAATTCCCAGTCGCATCCGAAGCTTTCAGCTCGGAGTCTGGGGTCCGCTTTTTACCAGTCTTAACCACGAATTTGAATAGACCTCGATATTTTCCGTGAAGCGATTGTCATCTGACCTCCACAACCCAATGTTAACATTAGGCGATATCGAAGTTTTAGCAGTTAGACCGTTGTTTTTGGATTTTTGAGGCCTCCAACTACCCGTAACGATTGCCATAGATGTTCTCATGGCAACCGGGACCGACGGCTTAACGTGCTCTCCGAGGCACGACCAGACCAATGCAAATACTCATATTTCATTCACACAAATATTTGCACTGAGCGGGGATCGAACCCGCGCCTCCTGCGTAGCGGCCGCGTTGACTACCGCTACGCCACGGAGGCTGTTCTACTCAACCAACATGTTGACTTTATTGATTTTTATTTAGGGAAAAGTTATAAAAATAACCTGCGAACATTAACGTATCAAAACTACAACTTCTGAAGCCTCTTTAGAACTTTAACTTTACCCCAACTAGGGGGTACCTTCACCCTACAAACTAAAAACAACAACACTATTAACTTAGCGTTGAGTTCCTTGGGGGCATATAAAAACCCTGATATTTTAGATTGTTTAAACCTTTATTAGGCATGAGAGATACACAATATGCATAAACATAATTAAATAAAAGTTAAAAGTAGTACCTAACTAGAGCGGCGTTACTAATGCGGCCAATGACCTCTACGCTAAGAGCAATAATTATAGTCTAAACTACGTTTGGAAATAAAACTTTATTGGATTTACTTATTTGGCATTATTTTATTATTTAGCGCTATCTCGTTTTTTTGATATTGAATTTCATTCAGTAAAATGTGAGATTCCAGATCCCAGTTGAGTTTAACTTATTTGCAATTACATATTTTGCTTGATAAAATTCCTAATATTATTATAAATAATCTTAACATAGCATTTAGAGCATCTAATGAGGGCGTCAAACTGAGGGCCACCATTGTAACATTGTTGGTGTCTGTATTTACCGTCTTTCCTGAAACTTTGCCTGTAGCTTACCATCAGGCAAGGTGAGGTAATAATATTGACATGTCCTATATAAATTAAATACCTGTAAGTTCAACATGCATGCCGTGCCAACGCAACTCCTGAATACCGAACACAGGCCCGGCGGCGCACGGCGGCAGCGCAAGTGCCGAGGTGAACGCAGCAGTACGGGGCCAGGGGCAGCAGTTGGCACGAGCTGAAATAGTCGGCCGAAATAACTTGAAAAATATGTTCTACCGAGATAATAGGATGCCTAAATAACTAAATTTTTCCTGCAGAATAGATTGCGGAGTTAGGTACATTTTACTTTTGAAGTTAGGAAAGCGTCTCTTAACTGAGCTACGGTTAGCGTTCAATTCTTTTACTTGATTTACATTAGTATCTACACTTTCTTATGTAATTTATGATCATCCTCTGAGCCTTTTCCCAACTGAGCTGGGGCTTTCCAGTCTGACTGTGACGCGGTTGAGCTTCGATATTTTCCGTGAAGCTGGCATTACCATCTGACCTTCAACTAATTGCCGATAACGAAGTTCTGTAGTTAGAAGTCTATAGTCGGGCTGTTTTAGGCTCCAACTACCCGTAACAACTACATGGCAACCAGACCAAAATTTTAACTTGCTCTACGAGGCATGAATATTTAATTTATGCAACGTTTTAAATCCCATGAAATGGTTATAAAATAACAGTGATAATAAGGTAACAATATTCAGAATACGATGTAAGGACAAATAAAGTTAAATTATATTCAAACCTTATCTGTAACTTCCTCATGCCGTGCACTGGGTACGGAACGCTGGCACGCCTGACGCACGGCAGCACTTGCATTGCCGCGGTGAACGCAGCAGGACGCACGAGCTGAAATATAGTCGGCCTAGATAACTTGAAAAATGTATTAGGCTGCCACAAAAAAAAAGAAGGATACCTAAGTGACTAGACGTCAGCAATCCTCACCCTCAGAGTGGATTGCAGCGTGAAGTTGCATTTTACTTTTAAACTGTTAAACATCCCGTGCCCGTGACGGAGGAGGTACGTTTAGTGTTCAATCCAATCCATTGATTTAAATTCGTACATACCATTACTTTCTACAGTCATTTCTGATAATTATACGATATGGATACGACATATGTGCAAATACTGAAACCGCGAAGCATCCTGGTCCGTAGGATTAGAACCAAATTAAATTTAAACTTAAATTCCCTGATTTATAAAATCCAAAATTTTCTAACAAAATAATTATTAAAATAAATGTAGAAAATGCAACCACTTGTATAAGTCATTAAATAGTTTCATCCATTGCTTTAAAGTCATTGACTGTGTCATAAGTCATTAATAAATACGCACACACCTTCACACACACACACACAACAACTTCACACACACACACACAACAAGCATAGTAGGTAACTTACTTGAACAGCTAAGCGGCAACATGCGATTCTACAGAGTGCTCAAAGTTGTTCAAATTCTATAAAATTAAAACTCTAGTTTCTGCCCTTAATACTGGACCAATTTTGTTCAAACATTTCCTGCTTGAAGCTTAGGGGGTACCAAGTATATGGTTTCAATTATTGCCTATATGTCGTATCCATATTGTATATCTATTCAATTTAATACTTATAATGTGTTTCAACTCCAAAAATTATAAAATAAAACTGTGATGATAAAGATGAATGAGCAGACCAGCCGGGGTCGACCTCACAGTATACACACATTGACAAAATTAACAAAATTTTGAAAAAAAGGGCAGGTCAGAAGTACTCGAAACCGGCGGGCTTGCATGAAAGGATTAATGACAGTAGAGGAAGCTCGTGAAGTAAGTAAGGATAGAGCCAAATGGCGGGCTGTTGTCTCTGCCTACCCCGGAGGGAAATTGGCGTAGCGTATGTATGTATGTATGATGATAAATACAATCAGAATAAGATGTAGGGATAAAGTTAAATATTCAAAACTTATCTGTAACTTCCTCACGGCGCGTGCACGACACCGAACGCTGGCACGGCGCACGGCTAGGTGAACGCAGCAGTTGAGACGAGCTGAAAATGGTCGGCCGAAATAGCTTGCAGTACCTATGTACTATACTCCCATAGGAATAAAGGATGCCTAAATGACTAAATGTCTTTATCACTCTCAGAATAGATTACAGCATGAAGTCATAGTGAAACATAACATAACATAAACTCACATCTAAATCCCCGAAGGGCTAGGCAGAGGTGCTAGCACCCACGTTTACCCATAGTGAACTATGCCATAATGACAAATAATCTGTCAACATAAGCATTGTATTTTATATTCACGCCTGCAAATCGCCAACTATCATTTTCGGTCCTATAAAATAGGGGGTGAGGCTATTGCCGTCAAGTGGGCACTTTGTCGTGGGCTGTATGTTTGTTTATCATACTAAATGCTTTAAAATTTCATTCAACCTTTGCTTAGCTGTACTTAGCTCGGCTTTATAAAATGTTGATGAAGAAAAGTGAAACTTTACAGCAATCTTTGTAGGAATATTTATTTGGATATTAACTTGGAACAAAGGGTAGACACTTATCTGACAGATCTTGGTTATAATGACGGTGAATATCAACGTATGTGCTAAGGCTGGGCACAGTGGGCACGGCTCGTACCGTGATACTGACCGACCCGGCTGGCTTAGTCGTCTGCAAGCGTCTAACGTCGGTGTCATTTTTCAACCCTAAGTAGGTAGGTAACCATAAAAGTTTGTAAATCTACTTGCTTATAATAATTTGGAGACATGGTACCTACCTAATAAATTACATATAGAGATATTTACTTTAGTACACATGTCACCCCAGTCGCCCAAAACACTGAAACATTGACCCCAGCATGGAATATTGCTGCATCCCGCAACCCTAACCCAAAGAGCACCTGTGCCACTCACTTTCCCTGAACCCTTTCCCATCAACACAATTTATTACTCAACTAGCTGTTGCTCGCGGCTCCGTCCGCATGGAAACCGGTTGCCTAGGGTAAAACTAGCCGATATTAATTAAGACTATCCCTATGCCAAATTTTGACTAGATTCGTTCAGTCGCTTGAGCGTGAATGAGGAACAATATCCAAACATCGAAACAATTTCACAAACTTTTAAGTAGGATTTTGCGTAGGTATACTAGGTATAAACGCTGCTGAATATAGATAAGATATGACATGGTTCAAAATCACTACGATGACCTAGCATAGCATGAATTGCAAGGCATGCCATAAAAGCAATATCAACGTAGATACTTACTTATCTATTTATTTCCCTACTTTATAATCAAATTGACAGCGGCATAACGATTGCGTTTCGACTGATAGGGAAAAGTGGTAAACGGAGCTGTGAAAAGGGATACCTAGGTAGTCACCTACACCTAACTTAGTACCTAAGTCTCATTGAAGCGGAGATGAGCGATTTTCTACCAGTGGCGTAGCTAGGTGACCAAGGGCCCCGGTGCAAAAAGGAACAGGGGGCCCCCCTATTTTTTTTTGGTTCCGAAAATTCCGTGTCGGGCGTCGCACGTCACCTTACCGAAGTAAACGATGAGGTGGGCATATCCCCTACCAATCGCTAACGTGCTGTTAGGGATCAAATCCCTCCTCTCTCCCTCTTTTTCGTACGGAAATCCCCTCAGATACCACACCCCCGTCGTCGGCCATCGGGGATCGGATTCGTACCGCTTAATACCACACGCCGCCGTCTCGGATCTTCAGATACCCGAGCTGCCGGGGTGTAAGGTTACCGAGAGCATATCACTGGCACCCCGGCGGTTTTAAAATGGCCTCCTCGGGTGTGAGAAGCACGGTGTCGCCATAGAACTCTGGAAAGAGGGACGAACATCGAACCGCGCGCCAGTGGGGGTAAAAGGGTGACAGGCGGCCGGCACATGTAACCCCCACGCCTCGGTAACCGGTCCGCTCCTTGCCTACTCTCCATTGTGCCCTTTGCTAGTCAGTGGGACCTGTGTCTCCGACCAGCCCACAACAGATCCGCGAGAGAGGAGCGCTGCCGTCTCTGTTGCCCAGGGTGCACCGCGTGGTGCCTGCGGACCCCGCACCCCAATCCTCCTTCCCTTGTAGAGAGGCGTGCGGAAACAATCTAGATATACATCTAGCTTGTTTCCGCGCATACATACGTAAATTTCCATTTATTTTCGTGTGCCTACAGAATACTTACTTAGCGTTAAACTCTACAGTCCCACACCCGTTCACATAGGCGATAATTTGGTCGACCATACGGACCAGGCTAAGTACCTGGGATCAGTACTTCATGTGACTGGTGAAATCGACTACAACGTCAAGGCACGCATTGCTGCCGCGTGGGCCAAGTGGCGAGAAATGACTGGCGTCACTTGTGATCCCAAGATGCCAGTCAGGTTGAAGGAAAAGAAAGAAAGAAAAGAAAATATATTTATTGCAAAACACAACGCACATTAGGGGGAAGTCATTAGGCCACGGAGGTCATGGAGATGAAAATGCTATGCGGCGTTAAGCGTAAAGATCGCGTGACGAACTCTCGCACCCGCAGCAGCCTTCATGTCCGTGATATGGTGGAATTGGTGGATAAAATGCAAGAGAGCTGCCTTCGCTGGTGTGCCAGGTAAAAGGGGTAGGCCCAAGAAGTCCTGACTTGATGTCGTGGAGGGCGATATGCGTGCGAATTTTTCTCACTTTCATGGACGCCCAAGATAGAGGAAGAAGAGCCGGATGGCGGACCCTGAGCTCCGAGGTCATCTTGGCCACGGATGCAATCAGGAAAACGCGTCTATATGCAGATGATGATGATTTCGTGTTTATGTCGAATCGACATAAACATTCGGTGAAGGTGTTTAGGCCGGAATCGAACCAACTAAAACTGTATATATGCAGTCTCGGGTCTCAAGCGCCGGAGTGTAAGCGGAACCAATAAGAAAATTCCATTGCACGTCGACAGACCCTGGGCCATATACGACTTTGAGATGGCCCCTCAAATATGGGCACCACGATATCTCCATCTGCCCCAGAACCATCCCACCCCCTTACTTGCTTTCCACTGCGACAGTTGCTAATCAGAGTTACACGTGGAAAGTTCATAGTTGGCCATAGGCCGCAGTGTCTATGCCACCTTGAGACAGGCTGCTGCTGTCTCCGTTACCCAGGGTGCACAAATGGTCTTCAATAGAAGACCAGCGATTATCTCTCTAGTCTCTAGACATTAAGATTGGGGGCCTCCTGAGGGCTCAGGGGGCCTCCAAGCTAGCTGCAAATGTGATGGCGAATCTTTCAACGAGACAATACTGCATAAAATTCACAGCAAATGAGCACTGATTAGAGTTATGCTACAACCCATTTTCGCATTCCAAAATTAAGACTTTTTTGGTAGTTCAATATGAAATTTGTTAGTTCAGGCTCGGGCTTGGGGGCCCCCTGAGCCTGGGGGCCCTGGTGCACCGCACCACCTTGCCCACCCATAGCTACGCCAGTGTTTTCTACAGCGAAAACAAGCAGGTGTAACATAATGAATACGACCAAAGTGAATTACCTACTTAGTAGGTATAGTGAGTGCAACGATTCTGTCATCGGGAGACGGTGTCATCGGATGGAATGGTATACCTGTCGCAGCAAACTAGCTTAATCACCCATCCAATTAACTGCCTAGACTGATAATTAAATGGCGCCGTTCAATTAACAGCCTGAAAGATATTCAGCTGTATCGTGTGTTACAACATTTAACAAACTGGCTGACTAAAACTCAGGCCATTAGTAGTACCACCCAGAAATAAGACAGAAAGTTAGTCATAGGTTTATTGAGAAAAGTAACGCAATCCGACTTGAATAGGTTATTCAAGCAATCCCGCGATTAAATGAAGAGGCAAGTAACGTCATCGATCCAAATCATTTGCCTAGCGGTGTCATTCAGGCCGTTTAGTTGATTGAACGGTGCCTTTAGTTAACAGCCTAGGCAGTTAATTGATCGGGTAATTAAGCTAGTTGGCTGCTACATACCTACTAAACTAAACTCATTCTCTGTCTACGTAGTATATTGATACAGAATAAGTTTTGTAATACGTAGTAGGTAGGTATTTTATATTATATTGCAAATTCTGGTAATTTCTCAGCATATGGCAGCATTGGCAGCAGCGGTATTGCATAAGTGATAACAGGAGATCTATCTATCCTCTTAGCGTTAATTCCCAGTCGCATCCGAAGCTTTCAGCTCGGAGTCTGGGGTCCGCTTTTGCCAGTCTTAACTACGGATTTGGCTAGACTTCGATATTTTCTGTGAAGCGATTGCCATCTGACCTCCACATCCCAATGGTAACATTAGGCGATATCGAAGCTTTGCAGCTAAACTGTTGTTTTTGGATTTTTGAGGGCTCCAACTACCCGTAACGACTGCCATAGATGTTCTTATGGCAACCGGGACCGACGGCTTAACGTGCTCTCCGAGGCACGACCAGACCAATGCAAATACCCATATTTCATGAACACAAATATTTGCACTGAGCGGGGATCGAACCCGCGCCTCCTGCGTAGCGGCCGCGTTCACTACCGCTACGCCACGGAGGCTGTCTGGCATCTCAGTTGCTAGCATCTCAAAAAAAATCGACAGTTCTAGTGACATCCCACATAGTTGCACAGTTCTCGATAAGTTTTAACAATAGTTCCATCGATTTTAGTACCGAAATCGCATTTTTTTTTAAATTGAGATGCTGACTTCACAAACATATTCTAGCATCTCATCGATTTTCGCAAAATTAAGTATGTGGACGTTGATAACTAAAGAGTTCTGCATGCTGAACTTATTCTGCTAATAGTTCTACTGGTTAAATTTAATATAAAATCATTTTTAACAAAAAAGTTTAACCGACTTCAAGAAACGAAAAACAGGCACTGAAAAGCGAAAAATAACTTAATTTACAGAATTACTGATTTATTAGAAGTCGGTACCTAGCCCAAGAGAGGCCATATTTCAATTGATTGCATCATAGTAGTTCAGACACAACAAACAAAGTTGGCTGGCACCGACTTCTAATAAATCAGTAAGTCTGTAAATCAAGTTATTTTTCGCTTTTCAGTGCCTGTTTTTCGTTTCTTGAAGTCGGTTAAACTTCTTTGTTAAAAATGAATTTATTTTTCTCTTTTTAGTGAGTTTGTACAGTCTCACGACTGTACATCGCATGTATAGTGACCTGACTGTACATGCGCTGCTGACGCTGCAATACAGATCGAACCGGCCACGGTACAAAAAAAATATTAAATCATTATTCAAAAAGAATTTTTAAAATCAATGCATATTATACACCGGAAATATAGCTGAATATTCTGAACACTTCTGCGTACCCCTTCAAAGGACTCAGGCGTGATGTTATGATGTGTAATGACAGAAACATTGCAATAATATGCCATTGCAGCAATCGCGGCTGATTTCCTGGTACTTTTTAAAGAGTTCCTTGGTCTAATCTCGGAAACCCATCATCAGATCTTTACGAAATTGAAATGGGACCACTTCGAAATAATCTACTTACGAACACAAGAAGAATTTTCAAAATCCGTCTAGAATTGGCTTCACAATCGCGTAAGAAACATACAAAAAAAAAAATTGGGTACGAATTGAGAACCTCCTTTTTTGAAGTCGGTTAAAAAATGGCTAATAGTAGCAGACAAACGACACAGGATTGAGATGCCAAGGTCTAAATGAATGTTCTGCGTCTTAATATTAAGAATTTTGAGCAATGGTCTTAAACAAGCGTGATAGGTATATATTATGTTGTAACATTACGAAGAGTTCTGTGCAATTTAAACCTTTAAAAAATTATAGATAGGGATCCAATGCTTAAGAAACGAGGCAGTTCAGGACATATAGAGTTCAAAAAGGGTGTGATGCCAAGGCCTAACTGAAAGTTCTACGCCGTACCTACAAGAAGTTTTGAGCAATGTTATGGTGTGAGACTGACACATAACGAAAAGTGCTGTGCCCCATGAAGCTTCTAAATGATAGGTAGAGATCTGCTGCACGTGAAACAAGACAGTTCTGGACATATAGAGCTCAAAAAGGGTGAGACGCTAATATCAAAACGAAGGTTCTGTGTAATACTAGGAATTTTCAGCAATGGTCTTAAACAGGTGTAGATGCTGCGCTCGTGATTCAAATTTAAAATTTTTCGCTTGCTCGGTCATCAAAACTGAGCACGCGGTTAAAAAGCAACTTTACACCCTTGTATAACAAATAACTACGAGTATTAGCATCTATAAATCGTCCTAAACGACAGAGCCGTGTTGATGGAATTTTGTGTTCCATTCGAGTACCTAGGTCGTTGGATGGTTTTTGCCTGAGTATTATAATTATATTCCAGTAATAAATATTTTACTACATTCTACAAAGCGCTATTTAATGTAGACCCAAATTCTAGCTTATCTAGCTTGTGTTATGAAATCTAGAATGCGGATAAACATACTTACCTACCTAGATGCCTATTTTGCTGTTGTAAATACATAGGTAGGTACATGTTATAGATACATAAAAAAAAAACACCGACACCAATTACAAATATGCATAGCGATGGCTAACGGCCGAAAAGGGATAACCGCCACTTTACAAATTTTACAGGAGAGTGATTTAAAGTTGAAATTAAACGCAAAAAATTCATAACAAAAGATGTATAGGTTCCGAAAGGCTGAAAATCTATATTTGTAGCATTTATTGCACTGTCTATTGACTGGCGTTGTTAGTTTTTTGAAATTCAGGCTAGAAATAGTAGTATCTGTCGGTTACCCCAAATGGTCTTAATTTTACAAACAGCAAAAATGTCGTAAATTAAATACAAAAATTATTAGCTTCTATCAAAAAATGATGTAACCTCCACCTCATGTTTTATTTAAATTGAGGAAAAATAGCGCAAGTGTATTTTCTTAAGAAATAAAATTGTGGAAATGTGGTATAACCAGCTATCGTATGAAAATTCACTGAATGGAAAATTTTAGGTATCAAGTATTTTTAAGAAACTACGATAATTAGACTATTATGTGTTTCTATGTACTTTTTAGTTAAAAGTATATTTGAAGGAGAATATATTTCAGGTTTACCCGAGACGTTTAAATAATAAAACTATATAATTTTGTTAATCAGCTCAGTCTATAATTGACTAAAAATGGCACTTTCTAATTAACAACTTCTTATATCATATATTCGCCGAGATCATATTCGATTTCGAATAGACTCAAAACTATTACAACTCAAATAATAATAGTAACCTTAATATCAAATCAAGATAAATGTTCGTTATAGAAATGGCTGATTTTCGAAATGATATGAGATGTTTTACTTTCTAGAAATTGTGAATTATCTATACATTTTTACATCGTGCCAAAATGGCTCGCATGCGCACGTGGCGCTTGCCCAGCTGTCACCCGGCTTGGGTCATTTTTTTCGAGAGAATGATACCAACAACCGCCAATTTCAATTATTTTAGATTGACTAAACGACACAATACGCCAAAATTCTTTAAATATCGGGAGGGCTAAAAAGGATAAGCGACAAAATATTATTAAGTACTTGCAGGGACAAAATGTAGTAAACGACTATAATATGTTTAAAAAAAATTGCCAGAAAGTATTAAACGGATGTCAATGAATAATTATGTAGAGGCAAATTATCATAAACCCATATTTCTCCATTTTTATTTCCAGGCGAAATAGGTTAAAGGTAGATCATTAGAATATTACAGAAAGTCCAAAAAGCATAAGTACGTTATTCTCCGATATTTTGTAGATCAACCACCAAAAAAAATATCTCGTCAAAATTTTGGTCGTTTATATAGAAAAAAAAAGTCTCATATCTATAATTTTACAATTGCTTAAACGACATAAAAATTCGCTTAGAAACACGTAACCCGGATCAAACGACGCAGAAAAAAATTACGATTCTGACTATGTATATAACTCAAAATCCCAAAATATGTCGCTTATCCCTTTTCGGCCGTTAGCCATCGATAGGTATTTATGCTTAGAAATATTTTGCACTGAGCGAGAATCGAACACGCGCCCTCTGCGAAGGTAGGTATTAGTCGAACGTTCTGTCGCTACGCCAGTGGCCACAGAGGCCGTCTATTAGGTACCCGAATGCTGTGCCAACGCACAGAAGGCTATTCCCGTAGGCTTCCATTTCTTCCATTTATTAGGTTGAACTTTCTAGATAGGTACCGCGACAATAATCGTGAGGAGAGGGATTATGAGGTAAACATAGGCGTAGCCAGTGATGTTGCGGAAGTTTGAATCCCCCCCCCCCCTCCCCCTCTTCCCAAAAATCAAAACATTATTTTTATAAATCAACCTTCTGTTTATGCACATTTTGTGATTTTCTGAAACCCTCTAGAACTAAAACATGACATCGCCCTTATCCACATTTAACTAATACATGCAATATAACTGCCTATAGTTAAAGTTGTTACTTACCTAAATCATTCTATTATGCACTTATTATAAGTTTTTATCACACTTTTGTCACGCACATAAATAAATTTCGTCACAAAATACAAAACATATTCACATAATTTAATTTTCCCGCTTCGACGTTTTTTTTTGTCTGATTTATGACCTGGTATAACTGAAGACATATGTCTTGGACCCTGCGCAGTAGACGATTTTTAGATCCCCTTTGAGGAAAGCACGGGGGTGCGACGGCGGAGGAAATACGACGCATCCACCAATCATAGAGCTGCGTGCCAACGTTTTAAACCAATCAGAGGGCGCTAAACTCCCGCGTCCTTCTCCGTACACTTGCGTGCAATAATAAATTTGAATTTATCACCACAATAATTATTTCGAATTAGTATTACAATATAATTTTTTAAGATAACATGTTATAAGTTTTTTATTTTGCGATTTATATGTTGATCTTGATTTATACGGTTTTTGGTTACCCTAAACCTACTAGCTTTTTTAACGCAAGCGTAGGCACATACTCTTTGTGATTATTAAACTACTTTTATCATCGGGAGCTTAGTGGTTAAGGAGTCGGCCTTACGAGCGAGAGGTCCCGTGTTCAAATCAAACTCGTGACGGGTTCAAATCCTACGGGATTACCGACGACGTGAACTCCTACCTAACACACGCAATTTGGCTTAGCTGGAGGGGTTAATGAGAATATTAGTAATTTTGGTTACTATTTTTTTATACTACTTAGGTCGCAGACAAGCACACGGCCCTCCTGGTGGTAAGTGGTTACCGTGGCCTATAGGCGAGTGCAACACCAGGGGAGCCACACTCGTGCTGCCGACCCTGTAAGAACAGAGAGATTGTGTGCCATCAGTGCCATTAACCGAAAAGATAGTAGGACAAAGCCTTTGGTTTTCCCACTGACAGCACAAAACCTCTCCTGTGAGCCTGGCTACCCTACTCACCGTCGGAAACACAACACGAGGTTATTAAGCCACGGTCTTCTGTAGGTTAGTACCTACCTATCTATTGGTATAGTTAATAAATAAATATTTAAATTGACAGAATAAGATACATTTTTATACTGTTGACAATTAAATATATTCTAATTTCTAACCATTAAATTATAGCGTTTCATGATATAATACGCCTACAATCATGTTGACGGGGATTAACTCGATTAACTGTTAAATATTATTACGTAACAATTTCTACATAATACCTAAATAATTTAAATAGGTAATTTAAAGTGAAGATTTTTAATAGTTCGGGCGATAAATGTCAGAAATGCTAAAACACAAAACAGAGTAGCCATTTTTTTGTCCGGTAGTGCACCATGCGCGAACTTGGCGATTTAGGTCCTTCACTCGTGTCCACAGTTTTTTTTTTTTTATAACTAGGACCTTTAGGTCAAGTTCTATTAGTATCGCCCAAAGAGTATAGTAATAATATTATTATAATTATAGATTAAGTATGTATGTACTGGGAGTCTGGGTGGCGCAAAAGTACTGGCACTAAAGAAAATACCTTTATTTTTTTTATATGACATTTTCTGTCATTCTGTTGTTGAAAATTGTGTAGTGAACAAATGTAAAATACACTGAAAATAAACATGGACCGTTTTACTCCCCAAGAACGTGGAATAATTGTGTCAATGTTCTTACGGAATAATTCATCAGTGATAAGAACACAACGTGAATTTCGTCGACGATTTCCCCACCGTCCGGCACCGATTGGTCGCACAATTCGACGCTTTGCCACACGCCTTGAAGCAACTGGCTCAACATTGGATAGACCTAAGTCTGGGAGACCAAGAACAGGCCGTTCAGCTGAAAATATCGATGCTGTGCGCGAAGATGTGGAAGAGTGTCCAGAAACATCAACGAGGCGACGTGCCACGCAATTGGGCATTTCCAGACGGACCCTGCAGCGTATTTTGGTGAAAGACTTAAAGATGTTCCCGTATAAAACTCAAATGACTCATCAGCTGCTGCCTGCTGACCACCGAGCTCGTCTAGATTACTGCCAGCGCGTCATAAACCTCAACCTTGAAGAGGATGATTTTCCTTCAAAATTGGTTATGAGTGACGAAGCGCATTTCCATCTCTCAGGGCATGTCAATAAGCAGAATACTCGGTTCTGTGGCACTGATAATCCGCGCATTATTCAAGAAACACCTCTACACCCACTAAAAGTTACTGTATGGTGTGGCATCTGTGTTGACAGAGTGATCGGACCCTATTTTTTCGAAGACGCTGGAGGCAATGCGATAACTGTCACTGGAGAACGCTACAGAACCATGTTACGTGAGTTTTTGATACCCAGTTTGGACGAATTGGGGCTGGAGCACATCTGGTTTCAACAAGACGGCGCTACGGCACACACAGCGCGCGACACTATGGACTTAGTGAGGGACGCTTTTCCATGCCGAGTTATCTCTCGTTTTGGCGATTTGCCTTGGCCTGCAAGATCACCCGATCTGACCAGTCCAGACTTCTTTCTTTGGGGTTTTTTGAAATCTCGGGTGTATGTGAACAAGCCACAGACTCTCGCAGCTCTAAAAGAAAACATTCGTCAAGAAATAACGAACATATCGCAGGAAGTGTTACGGCAAGTTATGCAAAATGTCATAAATAGGGCTCAAATGTGTATCAACTCTGGAGGTCACCATTTAAAAGACATCATCTTTAAATCCTAATGGTACGAAATTTAATGGTACAAATATACATTTAAAAAAACCTAAATCTAGTTTTCTAATTTAGAAAAAATGTTATAGCCGAACCAAATAGGGTCTTTACTTTTGCGCCACCCAGTATAAGTAGTAATATAAAGAATATGGTATCGCCTTGGCAAATCAGCTAAATAAAAATAATGAGGTAGGGATACTCGATGATTGTCGGTGTTCGATTCAATGATTATAGTAACTATGTCTAAGCATCAAGTAGATATGTTTACATCAATGAGTAGATATTTATGCTTTGTTTTTTTTTTGCCTTCAGTGATAAAACTATTGAAATTAAATAGGTAGGTAGGTATGCAATTATTATGTCTCTAAATATTTATATTATATTTTATGGACATGTTTTATTTTATTGGTAATTTATTAGATCAAAAATTATTATCGATTTTAAACAAAATCGATTGTCAGTTCATGATAAACATCGAATATCGTGGTGCGATTGCGATTATATCATTCATATTGTTTTATATCGATCATCGATACTCTATTTTACCTACCAGAGATATAGATAGACATATTAATCATAAAGTGGATCAAACTAAAAAAATTCAGTACTTACCTGTTCTCCTGTTCTGTTATATAAGTAAGTAGTATAGGTTTATTCACAGGACTAGTTAGTGATGGGTATATTACTATAGGTACCTACTTACCTATATAGGAGTCCTATGATAAAATTCTAACGACCCTAGCATTACTCATTCCATTAGTGATTGATTAGCTATAAGTTCAGTCCAAGAAGTGTCATCATACCACGTTATCTTGAATAACGCCAGCGCCATCTATCAGTATATCAATGAATTTTATTCAAACTATTTTTTTTGTCTGCCTGGAGGGGTTTCATCTTTCAACATTGGTCTCTACTTACCATCTCACTGGGTGAAAAGTGAGTATTTCAAGCTATCATGACCATAGACTTTTACTTAGACTTTATAACTATTCTTCATTTCCTGAAAGAAAATATGTTACACAATACATACTTCACTTTATACCCTAATTAGGGTGTATGAAGTAGGACCTATACTTATATCATTCTACCGACCTCACCTGCAAGTTGGTACATCACCACACACCTGATTGACAGATGTGGTGTTAAGGAGAGGCACTCAAGCCCAGTCCGTTGATCAACTGTCAAATTTAAGTTTTGGATGCAACTGGATTTGGAAAGGAACTAAAATTAATTAGGCTTAGAAGGTAGGTAATGTAGACAATTCAATGATCCTAATGATCATGTATTGTTAACTTTACTCATGCAATTGTTTTGTATATTAGATAGGTAGGTACCTTGGGCTTAAAATTATTGTTAGTAGAATCTATTACATATAGATTGAAATAAAAGAAGGAATATATGAAGACTCTATATTTGGTAAAAAGCTGGAATGCAATATTAAATGCCTTGATAGTTAACAAAGTCCAGCCCATAATAACATTTTACATAACTTTAGCAGTACAAATCATAGTTCTTAAAACATTGGAATAAAATTGTCTTAAAAACCAATCTCATTAATTTATAAGTGCAGTATTTTTATCATAATAATAAAATATTAGTTATACTTATTGAAACTATTTAAGTAAAATAAATCTTAAAAGTATAATTTCATAATTGCTTAAATATCTGTATGTTATTTTTTCTAAAAAAATTGTCAATGTCATAAATTGACTGAATACTGGCTATTAATTTGAGTATTGTAATTATGTCATAGTGCCAAATACAGGATTGTGCCTGCAAATGCTAGGGCCATACTCCATGTATGCTTGCTTGGTGTGACACACCTGGTAGAACTCTGGCGTCGAGCCTAACATACTGCCACCAAACCAGACTGCATACCGTTGCATATTATGTGATATAACTTGAACATCTACAGGCTTTGGAGTGATGCGACCTTCCGATAAGGTAGTAGAGAGCTTCAGTCTTGCATCCACCGTCCGCTTTATATCACGTTGAAGCCTTCTCCCAAAGTCACGGAACATAGTTGAACCACCAGACAGTACAATATTTCCATATAAACCTCTCCTCACATCAATAGGACAAGATTGTATCACTTCATCAACCATTTCATTAAGAGGTACAGTAAAATCAGCATTAGAAAACTCAGGATGGAAAAATATCTCTGGCCCCAAGAATCTCTCATAACCTACATCAACTGAGAATGGGTTCTTAGTAATAGCATTGATACCTGTATATTTTTTCATCCATTTAGCAGGATCAGTGTCATATTTCATAAACTCTTTGGCAATATCTGGACATATGTAGCTGTGTCTTTCCTTGATAGCTTTAGCTGTTTCCAGGCTCTGTTCTGGAGGAATACCAACTTCTCGCTCACGCAGTAATGACTGTATGAATGAAGTAATATTTCTGCCTGCAATTGGTATGTGCTTTATACAGGATCCAATGACATATCCCTCAGCCACAGGTACAATATGGGTGACACCATCACCACTGTCAACAACAATACCAGTGAATGTGCGTTCAGCAGTTGCACGCGACTTCCACGATGCGGCGAGCGCCAGTACAGCTTGCACAGCTATGTACAGACCTGGTACATTGAATGACTCAAACATTATCTCAGCTAAGTACTCTCTGTTCTCTGGAGTGTTAAGTGGCGGTTCAGTTAGTAAGAAATGATGATCTTCCGGTTCTGCTCTCAAGTATTTGAAAATACATTGCTCTATATACCGCTCCATTAGATCCCAATCCTCAACGAGACCATGTCGAACTGGATACTTTACCGCATACCCAGTAGCGTCGAATGCTTCATCACCAATGAAGAAATCTAGATCCTCTACGGCCTTAGTCATACGACGTGTAGATTGATCGCCAACTTTCGCAGTTTCTTTTATCGCTATGGCTGACGGAATGATAAACTGTGGCTCCTTGTTACCGGCAAAGCCCAGTTTGGTGTATCCAGTACCGACATCAATAACACAAGCAGGTAAATGGTCACCCATGATTTTAGCCTCTTCAGTTATATATTTTTAATCACAAATTGGCAAAAATACTTGAGGAAAACTAGTGGGTGCGGTACACTCAGAGTAGGTAGATTACAAGTTTTGACGTGTGAGAAATGTCAAATCAGCGGAAGATGATTTTTTTTTTTTTTTTTTTTTTTTTTTTTTTTTTTTTTTTTTTTTATTGAAAAGAATATTAGCAACCGAAATTACTAATATTCCTGTTAACCCCTCCAACTAAGCTAAATTGCTTGTGCTAGGAGTGGGTTCACGTCGGTAGTGTAATGGCCAGGATTTGAACCCGGGACCTCTCGATCGTAAGGCCGACTCCTTAACCACTAAGCTACCGACGCTTCTTAATATAATTTTATTAACGTTCCGTTGCATATTAATATATTACTCTATATAAGCTTTACAAGCAAAGAGTATTGTTTACAAGCCTCTAAAGTGTATAATAATAATTTTCTCAAATATTTATTTACATAGATTTAAAATAAATTATAGTAATTTTTTTCACATCTAAAGTCCATAATCATCGTACTACTTTTCTGACACATATTTTGAATTTTTACATTTTGTTCCAAAATATCCTTAGAAGCCTCTAGTATTTGTAATAAAGTAGGTACTTTACTGAGACTGTAAATAACATTCATCATCATCAACAATAATTCTATTTCGAATAATGTGTGTGAAACAAAATAAGACTTAAAGGTCCTTGTTACCATGTCATGAAAACTCAAAAAAGGAAATATATATATTTTTTATTTTTTTATTTTAGGTTCAGGGAAATTGTTTTCTCGGTAATCTCGGTCTACGGGAAAATGTCATGATTTAATCCGTCAAATAAATATGTACCAATTTATTATTTCTTACCTGTACGCTGTACCCCTGTACCTTGGTAGGTACGATATAGATAGATAGGTAAATCCCCTTAAACCTATGCCTTTCAAACTTTCAATCTTGAGTTGAGCGTCGTCTACAGACCTACCTAGGCACCAAAGAGTATAGGTAGTAATATCTACCTAGTAAGCTTACTAGAATGTTGTAGAATATTTATTTATTTATTTTATTTAATAGGTAGAGCTAGGCACCTGGTAATCTCTATTCTTTGGAGTGAAGTGTTTACTGGCGGTTCAGATAAGTAATAAGATTAAGAATAATGATCTTCCGGTTTTTTAAACCACTTAGGTCTCAGAGAAGCGCATGGCCGACCTTACGGAAAGTGGTTACTGTGGCCTAAAATAGATTGCCGGTGCTTCCTCGTAGTCAAACTTTTTGGTCAAACTGACCTACCTGCAAAGAGTATAGTACCTACCTGTCGCTCCAATCCTCAACGTGACCCGTGGCGAACGGGATATTTTACGGCACACCGGGCACACCCTGTGGCCAATGATGAAATCTATAATCTTTACGGCCTTAGTCATACGACGATTGGTCGCCAACTTTCGCAGTTTTTTTTATTGCTATGAGCTACTATGACTGACTTGGGCTGACGGAATGTGAAACTGTGGCTCCAGTTAATCAATCATCAAAAAAAATCTGTAATCAGAATCACCCATAATTTTTTAGATCATTCATATAATCTAAGATTTTAGCCTCTTTAATTTATACTTATAATAGTCACAAATTGACGAAAATTATTGAGGAAAACTGGTGGCTCCGATTGAGTTCGTACGTACCTACCTACCCTTAGTATTTTCGTCGACGTAGTCACATACCTACACTCGTTACTTAAGGCGGCTTTCAATGTTCAATAACAATAGGAACCAAGATCAAAGCCAACTGCGTAAATCACTCCTTACCCAATGACTGTGTAAAACGTGAGAACTTTGTTTAGTTGAACAGATTTTCACTGGTGAAATCCAATTAAAGTATTGTCCAAGAGTCGAAGTATCCTCATCATACGACTTTCACTCGTATGGTGAGGCTGAGGACGGCTTCAGGGTATTTTTTGTATCCACTTTATTTGCGTGCAGTCGGTTCACTTTCACAGCTCCGAAGGTAACGATAAGATACTCGTAAGCACGGTTTTCGTTATAGGTATCTGCCTGTATTGCAGTCTTGCAGAGGAACCGACCTGTCATAAGAAATTTCGGGTAATCATTGCCATAGAACACACTTCATCCCGAAATCGGATTCGCAGCCCGTCGAATGTATACATAACAAGCTGAAGCCCAAACAGCCCTTTCCTAAGGTCTAAGTAATGTGCTAAATGTCATTAAAATCGGTTCAGTGAGTTGGGCCTGAAAGCGTGGTAACAGACAGACACGACAGCGATTTAAAGTGGGGTACCTACTGTAATTACTTCTTTTGTTCTTTTAATAATATAAAACCACAAAAATATAAAGCAGCTGATATTTATTGTGACCTGGTACTAATGCTATATTTACACAATTTATATTACAGGAATGTGTAATCGTAATCCATAATTTCCAGTTAACCAAGTACAATTTCATATTTCAATTTACAGTCACATCCATAATGTAATTTAAACTTGCGTGGCATAATTGTCTGGCTCTTTAAATTGACATGGAATAACCGAATAACCACATTCATTATTATAACAATCAGGATATTTATCATTGTGTGTTCGTTGTTTCGGCACTGTTACAAGCGCCATGATCACAGATATGGCACTGTTACACGCGCCATGATTACATCCATGATCATGGCTATGGCGCTTATAACAGTGACCGAAACATCGGATATTCGAAACAATGAATAAACATGATAAATATCCCGATTACAATAATAATGTCTAGCTCTGAGGGAAACTCAGTGCGTATTTGCAAAACCATGTTAATCTATCACCGTAAATCAGTAACACTTTCATTTGGTTATGGTAATTCGACTACAAGTAGGTACAATACCAATAATTACAAGAATAGTTGGCAAGGTATGAAATCAGCCACTGCTTGGTATCACCAAACAAGGGCAGATATAGATTTTTCGGAAAAAATGAATTAAACACGAGTTACTTAGCAAATATTATGAATGATGTTGCATAACAGAGTAATTAAATGAAATCATATTACATCCAGTCATCATTATAGACCATGAAGGGTATTAAAAGATCACCTTATATATTGTCGCACTCATGCATGAATAGATATATGCTGAATATATTTTTATTGCTACATTTAATAAAAGCAATTTGCTTTAGCTTCTTTTTTTAGCAAAGGGCCATTCATCGGCGAACTTGTTAACCATTTGAAGGGGTGACGAATCTTAACCGTAAATGTGTTAACAAACTGGCCAATGAATTGCTGCTATAAATACAAATGAATGCAATGCTAGAAAGCTTACTATAAGTTTCCATACAAGGTAAAAGTTTTTCTTAAATTTAGTTAAAGGCTCTTGAATGCTGTCCTGAATGACCAGATGATAAAAAAATATCTTCAATACTTTTTAATTTTCTTACATATATTTTTTTCTTAATACGAGTTTAAATAGTAACAAATAGAATGTTAATGCACAAGTAAAATTTGTAAGTAATATTATAAAAATCATATTAATAAAATATCATAACGTGTTAAATGGTTAAAATCATAATATATTAGATACTATTATATTATATCTTACTTCCCCTCCAACCTCTAACTCAATTTTCTACCAAAAAATTAAACATAGGTACCGGTTCATTTCTGCAAAATGTGGCTCTGACAAGAAATGTATCATATATCAAGGATTTTTACTTGTGGTGATTTTCACACATTATAATTCTATTAGTGTTGACATGTAGGTACAGAATAGACTGCAACATAATTATAGATAACATTAGTCTATGTTCTATAGAATACCTACAGTCTGGAGTTTCAGAACATTGTTGTTAAAAATAACATTGCAGTTATGAACCTTCAAAGATGATAAAAATATAATTTAATATTGCAATGGGCTACTCCAAGCACTGGACCATATAATAACAAGTACTCATTAACTTCACTATCATTTAAATGTAAAAATGTTAACAATGATTTTCTTTTGTCTTCAAAACATTTCTCCAACCTTAATGCTCTTTGTTACACTATCAGTATCAATATCAGACTTAAATATAAACAAAACCACAATATGATCTTACGGTACGATATATTATTTGCCTAATAGCGTCCATTTAAATACAACGTCGTCTAGATCTCTCACCACATTGTATAGTCAGAGTCGTCCATATCAAAGATAGTGAAGAAGCCGAGGATAGTGAGATACACTATGACGTTACCCGCCAGTGTCAAGTGACAGGCACCCCACACAATCTGTAACATAAAACGTAGATGATTAGCATGGGTAACATGGAAAAAATCTAGTTTCAATTGTTTTTGCAACTTTAGACTGAATTTAGGTCATGAAATATAATACATTTTCTTTTTAATTTGGGGGTACAAAATGTAGAGCCGTGTCTTTTGTGGCTACATAACTCTTGTTGTTGAAGACCACAATTTGTTCCACCTGGCATAATTTTTTTACATCTCTTAATATTGAATATTTCACTAGTACATACCGTCCCAGCCCTTGCCAAGACGATAGGTAGGGCAAAGGAGCTGACGATAAATCCCATTGTGATGAAAATAGCGGCCTCCATGCATGCTGAGTTGGTGCCTCCTGTTCCATCAGTGTGGCGGCGAGCAATCAATGTTGGGATTGGGCAAAGAACATAAAATATCACCACGAAGAATGGCCACCACTTTCTGAAAACAATAAATATTAATTAATTGCATATTGAACAGAAAAAATAACTTAATTACCTGTAGCTGGCAGTACCCAGTTAGCTAGGTTATTCTGAGGTGGCAAATATAATGTCTAAATCCCAATCGAGATATTGCAATGCTAGAAACCAGCCTTTTACACCGCGGCGGAATGGTACAGAATGGAAGCGTCAATTTCGCCTGCGCGAGGATTTCGAATGCGCGAGGATTCCGTGGAAGACGCGCGTTAAATTTTTAGGGGTATGATTCGGTAGCCGACCGCATACGACAACTGCCGACGCACGCAGCAGATGCGCGTAATTCATAGCGGCCTGGTCCCCTGGTCTCCATTATCGGTATCGGAGTTTAAAAAGTAATGGGTACGTTCTGCTTTGGAATCATACTTTACGGCTCGTATTTATTTTGTGCGTTATGCAGCTCTTGCTTGTGTCGCTCCAGTAGCGGCCACACCTCACAACCGTGCAAGAGGACAGGCCTAATCATCGTCTTATAGACCTGCCCCTTCAACCTGACTGGCATTTTAGGATCACACACGTGACGCCAGTCATTTCTCGCCACTTGGCCCACGCGGCAGCAATGTGTGTCCTGACGTCGTGGTCGATTTCACCGGTCACATGAAGCATGAAGTACAGGTCTTAGGTACTTAACCTGGTCCGTGCGCTCGACCAAATCGAGTTTAACGCCAAGTATTCTGTCTTCGCTACATTTAGCTTCAGGCCGCCGTTCTCAAGCGTCTCCTTCCACAATTTCACGCGTCGCCTGTCCGCGTCCATCAGCGTAATATAATCAGCATACTTGAGCAACCATGGAGGCTGCTCATGTGGGTTTCTGATGCTGTCCGACAAAACGTCTAATACCACACTGAACAAGTGAGGACTAAGGACGGATCCTTGGTGTACCCCGACGGTGATGGGAAAAGCTTTCGAGTCGCCAACAGCAGCGGTCCGAAACACGGAACCGGATAAAGTATAATATATATTTTGTATATATATATATTTTTTTGTTTCAATTTATATCTGCGATCAGCTTCTGGCTTTTAGCGGATGTGGTAAAAGGTTTCACTTTTCAGAGCGTGTCCTCCAGCAAGGACATCAACTCCCTATTCGGAACAAGAGACAACATCTTTTCTCTTGAGGTTATATATTTTAATTTTAATATTTTATATATAAGAAAAGGTATCTGGCACCTACATAGCATAAACATGTACTGTTATTAATCCATACTTCCATATCCATATCCATACTATTATTATAAATGCGAAAGTAACTCTGTCTGTATGTTACGCTTTCACACCTAAACCACTGAACAGATTTTAATGAAATTTGGTAGAGAGATAGATTAGACCTTGGGAAAGGGCATAGGCTATGTTTGGTCGCGATAACCGACATCCACGCGGGCGGAGATGCGGGCAAAAGCTAGTATTGTATATAACCAAGTAAAGTCACCCTCAGAAGTTACTGAATATTTATGCAGTATGCACTATCAAAATAAGAGCCATAGCATTAAAATAAATCAATGAAATAAATTATTAATGCATAAAGTATTTATTAATCCTTAGAAGACCAACTAACATTTTTTTATTCTTGCTTACAAATTTAAGCTGTTGCCCGCGACTCTGCCTGTGTGGAATTCTGATCCCATTCATCACTGAAATATTGCCTATGTGTTATTCTGATGTATAAGCTATATTATTGTAAAGTTTTATTAAATTCCATTCAGTAGTTTTTATGTGAAAGAGTACAATCATCCTCACATACATCTTTACAATTCACATACATACAAACTTTCGTGTTTATAATATTGGTAAGAAGAGCTAAGGTGATAGGTTCCCTTAGAATGTGTTAACTGATGGCAACTATACTTAAATAAATATATAAGTTCGCCATGAACATAAAGTGTTTATTTGATTATTATAGGTACTGGTTACTTTGTGTTTTTATCATATCATCTTGTATCTTTTTATCAGGTGAAGTAAATGATGTTATGATACACACTATCAACAACAAACAGCCATTTATAGTTTATTTTATGAAAATATAGTCTATAATTTCACTAAAATATTCATTTAATGTTATACTTACTGATAATCTGGTAAGGCACATGCAAGAATAACGAATGTCATTCCAATAGAACCAGCAAACGCCAAAGACACCAAACTGAAATACAAATAGGTCATTTTAGAAAACAATGGTAAATAATTTAAGTTGTTTCTAATAATGAAATTGTTGAAATAGGATATTGTGTTAAAAGTACTATAAGATGTCATAACCAGTAATTAGAGCATTAACGATGTTGTTTATATAAACTGTCGTAATAATCTAGTAGGCACAGCTTATTTAGTTTGGTAGAACAGCTGAATATATAGCAATAAAAGCTAAATTTATATAATTCTACCACCACTGTGACAACCTGATTAACGATAAATAATTTGGAGACATTGTAATATTGGGCCATCGTTATACGATTGCAATAGTATTTGCAAATAGAAAGCATAATAATGTAATTTGAAAAGCTGGGAATCTTAGATTGCATGCAATTATGAACTCTGATAAGTTTTTAATCGATCTTACCCTGATCCATGGCAACGAAGAAAGGTACATGAAAAAGAAAACTTTATGTAAGATATCGGAAATAGTGTCTTAAACAAAATTTCGTAAAAATATTAGTAAATAACATGAGTCATTCTTACTGCCGAGCTGACATTCACAATATTAAATTCTAGCGAATATCAGTTGTTATACCTTTGCTATTAACATAGAGTACACTATACCTTTTATTCCAGCCATTCTTGTTATTTGTTAGGATAAAAAGCTCCCGAGTAACAAAGAAATCCTTCACATAAAAGTTTACTCAGCCATCAACCAATTTGAAGAATTACACAGTCCCACAGAGTATAATATTATTTAGTTTATTTACACAGATTATCACAGATCACCATTATCAAACAATACAAACTTGACATTAAGTAAGTATCTCGATTAAAACGAACATTTACTTACCACTTATTACTAGATTTACTATTTACATTAGACTCAGACCTATCAACGATGCATACAATTTTCATCATGCTACTTTTGATTTATTTAATTAAAGACTTAAGTAACTCATGTAAAGCCCGACCAGGAAAATAAAATACCTCGCCATATTGCGGTAAACTATTGGAACTAATTTCTTCATATGGTAACAATCTATACAATGTCATTATGGTCATCTGTCAGTGTGGTGTCAATTGTGCGTGTTGTTGAGTTTGAGAGTTTGAGAGCGCTACAAAACTACAAAACTATAGTAATATGCCGAAAACTATTAAAAGCCAGTTAAGAAAAGTAATTTATAATATAACAAAGTATTTGTCGGATAAAAAGTAGGAAGGATTGGACTCTGTTCCTCTAAATAACATCACAGACCTTGTTGTCAATATGACGGGTAGGTCCATCATAGAGTACGTGCAATGAAATTGGCCTAAACTACTGATTTTACTGTGACTAATTATTATTCACATTTTTAGGTATATCCCGATCTTCTGTAATAAAAATAAGAAGAGAAGGTCAAACGTCAAATGTATTTTCTACGCCTAAGAAAAATAAGCCTAACGCAAAAAAGAAAATCATGCTCGATTATTTTGATCTCTGTGCTGTTAGGCATAAAATACAAGAATTTTATGCAGTCCGAAAACCAATATCGCGTGGTCCCTGTTCTATACATAGTGTAATGTAACTGTATGTCTAACTTGTATTTACCATTCCAAGCAGTAAACTATTATACGGATACTACTGTGTTTTGATTTGTGCCCAGTCCTTGTAACCAGTATAACACGCCGCGTCTATTTTTCTATTTTAACCAGAAAACTTAACAGAGAAAAACTTAACTTTTTAACAGAGAAAAAAAAATACATTTTAGTGAAAGTTTTGTATATTAAACACGTACTACAAGTTGAAATTATCTTTTAAAATACGAAGCTGCATGAAATGAGCAAGCAATAGGTATATTAATTCGTTTGTAATATTGGACACGATCTTTTTTGTATCGAAACTTTTTTAAGTCAAAGTCAAAGTCTTTATTTCTCAAAATAGTGCAACACTGTTACAGCTTTTTGACGTCAAAAACTCCTTAAAACTAAGTACCGCTTCCTAAGCGCTAATGGAGAAGAAACGGCGCAACAAACTCCACTGCGGCATTTTAAGGACGTCAGTTTACAAAAAATAAAAGGGTTTCTTAAGACTAAGTATGAACGTATGTACATTTGTCTCGCGTCAAGTAGGTATATAAATAATAAAAATAAAACCTTATATAAGAACAAAGCAACTTAATCAATGAAATAAAAAAAAAGAAGTCTATAACTCACTTTTGTGAATAATAGCAATGATAAACATGACAGCCTCCGTGGCGTAGCGGTAGTGAACGCGGCCGCTACGCAGGAGGCGCGGGTTCGATCCCCGCTCAGTGCAAATATTTGTGTGCATTAAATATGGGTATTTGCATTGGTCTGGTCGTGCCTCGGACAGCACGTTAAGCCGTCGGTCCCGGTTGCCATAAGAACATCTATGGCAGTCGTTACGGGTAGTTGGTGCCCTAAAAAGTCCAAAAACAACGGTCTAGCTGCAAAGCTTCGATATCGCCTAATGTTAACATTGGGTCGTGCTCGTGGAGGTCAGGTGGCAATCGCTTCACGGAAAATATCGAGGTCTAGCCAAATCTGTAGCTATGACTGGTAAAAGCGGACCCCAGACTCCAAGCTGAAAGCTTCGGATGCGACTGGGAATAACGCTAGGAGGAAGAAGAAGCAATGAAAAAGTCACAGTTTTATATTAGGTGTCATTCCGTGCTTAATTGCGGGGAAATAAAAGCCTGTTCATAAGCAAGTGTGTTGAAAAAATATTGGCATTTTACATGTGTATCACTATACTTGGTGTTGTCATATCATAGATGTTTTTGGCGCCCCCAGTACGGGTTTTTTATTTTATTGGTCGGACTTTAATAAAAAATCTTCGTGTAAAGTATTATTTCAGAGATTTTCGTCGGTTGGGACTTGGGACTGAATTAAGTAATTAGTCGATTTTGTTATCGAGAAAACATCGCGTAGTGCAACATGTCAATGACGTCACTAGTTAATGATTATCTTTGCATTTGCATGTTTACTTTTGTTGACTTCGAGTTGCTTTGAATGTTTTGAGTGAAGTTTTCATTTTTAAATACGTGGTATACCATAAAATTAAATTACAATACTAAGTGTGTCTGCGGTTTTAATCTTTTAAAATGGATGACGATGCGGAAACTTACAAACTCTGGCGTATTCGTAAAACAGTCATGCAAGTAAGTGAGGTTATGTCGTGTAATTTTTTGAACATCGGTTACCTATTAATCCTTGATATAATAGGTATCTCTTACTAATAGCTTACTAATAACATATTTTTAAGGCCTATGCTATGCATAATCTGAATACAAAGTATTGAATTTCATTTGTATGTTTATTTTCCAGCTTTGCCATGATCGCGGATATTTAGTAACACAAGATGAATTGGATCAGACATTGGAGCAGTTCAAAGAACAGTTCGGAGATAAACCGAGGTACTCGTCAAAAATTACCTTACCAATATGCAGTTTCGTAGTCTCAGATACTGTCTTGTTTACCAAAGCATTCTTAACTTTCTGATCTAACATTTCCATGGTCTTTTATGATTTATGTTTTCACTTCGTATTGTACATTATTTTGTATTATAGGTACTTATAATGTGTATATAGATTAATTTTATGTAGTTTGTTTAAAAAAAAAGTACATTTGTTTTGACTTAAGTCATTTCTTACCATAGCCTAAATAGAACAGTAAAATCTTCATAATTTACTTTGTGTGGCCAGTCAGTCACTTTATAATAACATTTTATAATGAGTATGTTACAGATCTTTTGTACTTTATGAATGTCATAATATTTTCCTATTTTTTTTACAGTGAGAAAAGGCCGGCCAGAAGTGATTTGATAGTGCTAGTTGCTCACAATGATGACCCAACAGATCAGATGTTCGTATTCTTTCCTGATGAACCCAAAATTGGAATTAAAACTATTAAAACATATTGTACTAGGATGCAAGAAGAAAATATTCATAGAGCTATTGTTGTAGTTCAAGCAGGTATTGTTTTTATTTAGATTTCTCCTCTTATTTACATAGTCTTAGTGTTGTTCTCTTGTAACCTATAATGTGGTTGCCACAAATCATCTGTAGCATTACTTTTGGATATTTGGAGCCTTGAAAAGTCTGACAACCTGATGTAACTACAAAACTTTTGTATCGCCAGTGGGTTCTGGAAGTCTCCTTTAATGAAAAAATTTAAGTTTGGTCATTTTAGTTAGACTGAAAGCTGACTCACAAGTGATTTGGGAAAAGACTTGAGGGATCCGTACTATTAACTGTATTGTATGTCTTGTGTTTTAGGTATGACACCATCAGCAAAACAATCACTTGTGGACATGGCTCCCAAATATATTTTAGAGCAATTTCTGGAATCGGAATTGTTGATCAATATTACAGAACATGAATTGGTACCTGAACACATAGTGCTGACGCCAGATGAAAAATCTGAACTCTTGACAAGATAGTATCCTTTTTAAAAGAATATTCAGTTACTTATACTTCTTTGTTTTTTATCCTGTGAAAAATCTCCACGGATATCCCAAGCCGGAGCCGGTGGAGGAGGTTACGTCGGACTTGAGCCGTCTGTGGGCCGTCGGTTGCCAGAGGTGAGATTATCGTAAATACATAATATCCCTTGCACCCTGGCCGACCCAGGGGCATATATCTCGATCTGGCCTTCTTCCGGTGTGGGGACCACAGTCGTCTGATCTGGTTACGTGAAACACCTGCTGATTGATGGGCAAGACTGACGAAAGTTTTCCTTCAGGGTTAGAATGTTAGGTGGAAGTTGCTCTTTTTAAGGAAGGGTAAGTAGGCTGGAGTTCCATGCTGAAAGCCTGGGATGCCATTAGGAACAAGATTAAGATGTTTATTCTGAATGTAGATTTGGTTTATGAATTATAATTACTAGTCTTAAGCTAATTATTATAGTCGATTATATTTCTTTAACTATTATAACAGTAAATTGAAGGAGAACATGTTGATGAGGATACAGGCTGGTGACCCTGTGGCCAGATATTTTGGACTGAAGAGAGGACAGGTATGTTGAATGAATATATTTATTTATTTCTAAGAATATGGTACAGCCTCCGTGGCGTAGCGGTAGTGAACGCGGCCGCTACGCAGGAGGCGCGGGTTCGATCCCCGCTCAGTGCAAATATTTGTGTTCATGAAATATGGGTATTTGCATTGGTCTGGTCGTGCCTCGGAGAGCACGTGAAGCCGTCGGTCCCGGTTGCCATAAGAACATCTATGGCAGTCGTTACGGGTAGTTGGAGCCCTCAAAAATCCAAAAACAACGGTCTAACTGCAAAGCTTCGATATCGCCTAATGTTAACATTGGGTTGTGGAGGTCAGATGACAATCGCTTCACGGAAAATATTGAGGTCTAGCCAAATTCGTATTTAAGACTGATAAAGCGGACCCCAGACTCTGAGCTGAAAAAAGCTTCGGATGCGACTGGGAACGCTAAGAGGTACAGCAAGGTCTTTGTTAATAAAGTTATGTTATTCAGGTGACTCCCACTAAAATCCATCATCGAACAATCCTCTCTGATTGACAATGATTAATGAGGTTCTGGTGCAGGCTTTCCTTTCGAGGTTAGGAGGTCTACGGATAATCGCTCCCATTTAAGCTACATAAGCCAAATCTTAAGGACGAGAATATTGTATAAAGACCCTGGGCTCCAAGGTAAAGGCCTCTGATGTCATCGGTAGCCACGCGAAGATGATGATGATGATATTATTAATTCCAACCAAACCTACTATGGCAGATGTTAAGCCTGATCATGATTCTTTTAGTAAAAAGAAACTCCCAAAACTTTGACGGTAATCGCGCACAAACAGACAAGATTTGCAAAAAGAAAAGTGTTCAGAATCGTTAATTTAAATTAAAAATATGTTCAGTTTATTAGACACACTAATTTTCAATTTTCTAATACATTGTAATACATTACAGGTGTAAATAATAATGACGTATTTCTTTTTCAGGTTGTGAAGATTATACGATCATCGGAAACTGCCGGGCGATACATTTCCTATAGATTAGTTTGTTAATTTAGAATTAATTCCAAAAAATATATGATATTTTCACAAAATTATTTTTTATTACCTAATCGGTAGACATAATATCCTTTATACATACATATATTCATGTCTGTAAATCCTGGAACGGGTAAGCAGAGGTGTAACACGCCAACTATATTTTCTTTGATGAGGGGCCAACTCAGGGCTGAACGTGTTGTTCTGTATAAGCAAAGGAGAGGATGGGACTAATTAGAAGAACTCATGGGAATTCCCAATTCCCCGACCCGAACACTACCTCGTAGATTAGTACCTACCTAATCGAAATTATAATACAGAATGGGGCTCTACTTTAATTTAGTTAGTATTACTGGTTCCTCTTCCTTCCTCTTCACTGCTTCCTATAAACCATTAAAACGAAAGAAATTATACTGTTTTATTCAGTAATCAAGTTAAATTGCAGATAACGTAATGTAATTAGCGCAGTTTAGCGCCTGCGTGTCTTGTAGTGGCAACGAAACGCTAGCTCAAATTTTTATAAATTTAAAAATGCCGATTAAGTTGAACATTTCTACAAGACAACTACGAGTATATTTATTTGATATGGACGTAAATGTATCTATTTAACAATCATTTACAGTAGGTACCAGTGGTGAAGGGTGAAAATTTTCAATAGGGAAAACCACAGCAATTTTGTATGGAATGCTCTCAATTTTAGATACAGAATTTCAGATACATTCAGTTGTAGATAATGTACCTATTGTGAATATTATTTATTAGAGCTTCCCTTTGTAGAGCAAGCCGGCAGGATTCGTCTTAACTATAGGGACCCGTGGCACTAGTAGGTAGGCGTTAATTGGTAAATACCTAATATTATAAAATATTATAGCACCACATAGAGTTAGACGGATACAGGAAATGGACCAGCAGAAGTAAAGATGGGTAGGCACATAGGATATTTTCTGTGTGTAAATATTCCTTTACCAACCTTTAAGCCGCCAACGTAACTCCATGAATACATTCTCCTAGGAAATATTTGCATTAGGCAGGAATCGGAATTGCTACCTCTAACATAGCAGTTAGCATCATACCACGCAGAGTACAGATATAAGATGTTCAGGACCCAAGAAAATCTCACTTACAGATTAAAGAAAAAAAAAAAGAGGCTCTGACGCAGGCTTTCCTTTCGTGGTTGGTGGAGGAGGGTCAGACTGCAAACTGCAAAATAAGAGTAGGAGAGCGCACCCCGGGCTTTAAATTTCACGCTTTGGATGCAACTGGGACTAACGGTGGGACAGCGATAGAGTTGGCGTGTAGGCTCCGATTACCATCAAGTGGGCCGTGGGACCGCTTGTCACCAGTAGCAGTAGTCTAAAAAAATGACTAGAAACAGTATCAACAAAATATAAGTAAACAAACAAAGCTACGAATACGTCACAGTTATGCGATAAACTAGCGGAACGCGCACAAAATTAAACAATTACAAACTTACATTTACTTAACGGCTAAACTTTCATGAAATTCCATGATCTGTATATAATGGAATCACGCAATACATCTCATTGTACTCAGTACTGGGTAATATGCGCACGCGACGCCGGCATTGGTGTACTTCACACGCGGCATGCACATCGCAGTTCGCGCACGTCACGAGATTCTCGCAATTACGAGCAAATGTTCAAATTTATTGCGATTAGCTATCGTAATGGATCTTGATCACTGTGATACATTTTGTAATGTATGTTAGGAGTTATTGATTTTATTCTGAAGCTCTTGACTGTTTTATCGGTTTAGGTATCGAAGTGATATTAATTGTTGTTGTTGTGATAAAAATTGACTGTTCTTCGCTGATCTGAGGATTGCATATTGGTAAGTACAGACTAATGTAACATAAGCATAAGTCACTCTAATAATCGCTCTCTAATATAAGGCGAATTCATGCCTTGTAAGTACTTTACCTTGACTGTACCTACATCGCCACGGATTAAGAAAAATGGTGATTTAAGATCACATCCCCCTTCTGACCTGACACATATCGGGGTAGTATTGCTAGTCAAATATTTTTATTCAGGAGGCTTTCGATACCTTTGATAATGATGATCTCGCCGGTCCATTGACTTAAGCTTGAGCTTAATGACAGGTCGTTTAGGTATATGTTAGGAAAATTTCATGAAGGTAAGCGTATCCAGTAAACGGTGATAGGTTAACCCATTACGTGTGGGTGTGTGTAATTTATTAAATAAACATTCATAAAGTATATACCGTGGAATGGGGTGTCATTGATCAATTTCAAAATTCAAATGGCGGTATTTTCTAAAACACAAACGTACCGAACACGAAAAAAATAATGGAATATCGGTTTTTACTATTCAATCGATACAATGAATTATATTTTTTTTTAAATAAATATTATGTCGATGAAAAATATAAATGTGAGTGATCAATGTTAAACCGTACGTGGGGTTACTTTGATATCCCCTATTTTTTTAACGGCAAATGAAAGTAACCCCTTAAAGCAATACTTTTTCGAAAGAACAAAAATAATCTGTCAAGTACAAAAAATTATATAATTTTTTTTTAAGTTTAGGGGTGACATTGATCATGGCAGTAAAATTACTTTTTGGATAATCAACTTTATTTTAACGTTTAATTGAGATCAGAAATATTAATTATAAAAACATAATTAGGAAATCTAAGATTGTACGGGGATATCCCTACTCAGAACATTTGGCACAAGCTTTCAATATAGATTTTTCTTCATTTTCAGAGAATACTGGCTGAGCACCCGGCTTTTTTATAAATTTTCCATGGTATTTGTTGGAAATTGTACCATACGGTATTTTAAATTTCTCTGAAGCCGCACGAAAAGTCATACGACCTTTTACAACTGCAACTATTGCTCGATCTAACACGTCTTCATTGTAATTCCGATAAGCGCGAGCGCCTAAACGTTTCTTGTATGTTCGCTGAAAGTAAAAAAGAGCATATAAAGCAGTCATCATTGCAAATATATTGATTTATTTATGTTAAAAAAGCATACAACCGCGGTAGCCTAGTGGTATGGGTAATGGACTGCTGAGACGAGGTCTCGGGTTCGATCCCAGGTATTACCATGGCACACACCAATGACTTTTCGATGCTTTTCGAAGTTATGTGTGTATTTATCGCAGGTTTATAAGTGCCCGGTTAATGGCAATAGGCTCGCCACCTATTACATTGGGACCTAAACATAAACGGCGAAATGTGGGTGCTAGCACCTCTGCCTACCCCTTCGGGGAATATAGGCGTGAGTTTATGTTATGTTATGTAAAAAGCATAAACAGCAAAGTTGCTAGGTCTTGGGGTGAGATTGATCAATGACCAAAGTAACCCCATACCTGTGGTCAATAACACCCCGTATAAAAGATAAACCGCCAATTATAAAATTGTTGACGTTAGAATACAAATCAAAACTTTTTATGCAAGCTAATAAAACACATAACAACATGAACTATAATTTTTTCTAACTTCATTCATATCCAATCTGGTACTCTTGAAGTTATTTTACCCCTTAAAATAGTTGAAACACAATACTCACAGGTTTTTATGCAAATCTCCGGTAGCGATCTGATTGTACGTGCTTGCGCTTGAGTATGCCAAAGAGTGACATTCAGTGCTTCCAACCCAAAAGACAAAATCTTTCGGTTGCGTTTAGAAATTAAACAATTCCTGTTTTTAAAAATTATAAAGTTTTTATCAAAGTTACCCCGTGAATCAAACTAACCCCATTCCACGGTACCTACCTATTTATTGCCATTTTGTTTACTATGTAGTCTGCATTGCCATACTACTGTTAAAACTTTGATCCCAACTTCATCTTTCATCTTCTTCATCCTTTTTGCAATTATTTTTTTTTACTTTGTGTTATGTTCTACAAGTATGAAGTGAGTTTCATAAAAATACCATAAAAAGGTATCTCATTAGCAGCTTATTTATTCCTTCAGATACTTAATAATATAGTAGGTAGGTAGGTACCTAACAAAATTTCAATTGACACCTAGATTAGTATTTAAGTATCTGGTATATCTACTACACTCAAAGATTTTATCTTTTTAAAGCTAAACTAGCCTGTGTTTGTATTTGATTCAGCGTTACCGATGGGTCATAAATGTTTGTTCATAAAACGTCGGAAAGTCAGTCTCACTTATACAGTCTCATTGTTCATAAGTGTATACAAATTATTATTTGATGAGGATACAAAAACATAATCATTGTTTGTATCGATACAATTGTGTATTTGTAAATCCTAACGTCGAAAGCAGCAGTTACTGCGTCGAACCATTTCAGATTCTGGTGTAACATTCTTATAAATATACGTCCTCGGTGGAGTAGAGTTCAAGGGCCTACCCATTTCTTCTGGATCTGGTTTAAGGCGACTAAAGGGAGATGGACACAAAATGTGAAGCCTGAGATCGTAACCTGATATCGTAGGACAGGCCTCAGATCTCAGGCCTGTCCTACGAGAAATCAGGAGCTAGTGATCCCAATCACGTCAGGTGCTCATGGACGAATATAATGATGGATTTGGGCAACCAAACGCAGGGCACACTTGTATAGTGGCGGTGAGATCTGTCATGGAGGAATCGCTGGCGTCAGGCGTCACAATAGCCTCTCACTGACGCATATGCTCACCGGATATCCCATACTCAGTCTCAGTGGTGTGAGTTACAAAAAGTACCTACTTGTCGCAAACAATAGGCTCACCGCCTATTAGGTACATGGAGGTGCACAAGCACACAGTCCATCTCATGGTAGGTTAGGTAGTTGCTGCTGTGTTTGTAATAATTATTAGAGGTGGTCCGGCTTCCGTTCTCGTATCCTACTGATTGGCTTATCTTAGCTTTTACGGAAGCGACAGTCGTCTGACATCCTAACCCCTTGAGGAAAACAGCGCCAGGGGATCGCCCGATAAGCAGCAGTTGTACAGGCTAGCACGTGAGGTTTTTGGTGGAGCTCCACAACACTATGTAGGTCGTGGTACCTACTTAAGTAGTGTTACTTACGGCTTTCCGCAGGGTGAAGGTACTTCCTCGGTCGGGCAACTCCGAATTCGAACGGGAAATTCCGTTATGCCCTACCTCTTCTAAAATATCTTATATACACAAGCATAATTCATAGTTTTAAATTTACATTATAATACGTAACTAAAACTTACTTATCATTTATAATTAAGAAAATCATGAAGCGGAATCAGAGTAATATAAAGATATTGTAAGTATGCAACGGCACGCAACTCATGTAACCGATGTGAAGCTATTTGCACCATAGGGAAGTAAGGGTTAAAAATTACGGTAGCTTTACATAAGTATATGTACACGCGGTTAAACAGGACCGGGAGAGATAGTTAAAGCACTCTCCCGTGTCGCAGAAGGAGCATCGGGTGGTGGAAATCGCAGAATGACCCTTGTCACCCTCCATGAGCGCTGACCTGGGGGTGAAGGTTGGGGCTAGCTGTCGTGTTTTAGCGCGCACCTACTTTGGAGGGGGGTCTTGATGACGTCAATACGCCAATGTAGCTCTGGTGACGTGAATATAATATCTGTTTTAAACATAACATGACGTAACAAATTTATTTGGGCATAACACGTTAGTATTTGGATTCATGATTACAATAGTCATACAGTTAGTTAAAATACTTTAAACTCTACAATACATAAATACAACCTCTCTTGAAATTAGACAAGTCACAAACATTATACTATGTAATATTTTGAAATTCAATTTCAACCATGCGATTGATACCTACAAACTAGAAATACAAAATGGCAATTCTAACAAATAATTCAATAAATTCTAATTTGATAACATTTCGAGCTCGAGTAATAACTCAACAAACTGGATACATTCCGAATTGGATGTTATCTGTTGAGAGTAACGCACCTGGTTGCTAATTCTCAGGATATATATTATTAATATTGATGAGTTTTAAATTAAAAATACTACTTTCTCGGACTCATGTAAATATCAGCCACGCATTTGTCGGTCCCTGTTCGTCACGACTGCGAATTAGAAAGTAATAAAGATTATACTTTGATATTGCTTGAATTTGAATCAAACCGGTACCTCACATCCGCAGAAGCAGAAAATGTTTCAAAATGAAACCGCACGGATGGAGATGAATAGATGAAATATACAAATAGTGTCTAATGAAGAAATTAAGTTATCGATTAAGAATGGGACTCGAACCCGCGACCAGGCCATTCTTCTATTCTTAATCGATTTGAATAGTTAGCATATTAATTGTTTAAAAAAAAAAAATTAATGAATCGATTTAGAAAGGAAAAAAGAGAATCGACTTCGGGCGGGACTCGAACCCGCGATCTTTCCATTACAGGGGGAATGCTCTGACCGCTAAGCCACCGAAGCTCGCACGAAGCGGATCTGCAAGATTTAATTCATTTTAATAAAGTTACGTAGGTACTTTGCAAAAACACGAGCAGAACAGACGAAAGATCATAATTTGTTACTCAAAGCTTTTCATCCTTTTCCTTTCCTTCACTATGCTGTACCATTATTAAACATAGCACTATAATAATATCAAAACATTGAAGGTTAAAGTGGCCCTTCTTAGATCTTTAGGGTCAACCTTACCAGCTAGTTATTGACAGACGAGGTACTGACGAAAGTGCCCTTTTCGTAGTTGAGAAGTCAGATGTCAGTCACTCTCGCAGTGCCAATCAGAAATAGGCATATTTTAAACGAACATAAAATCTTAAAATGCGGACATCGGGCTCCTAGGTGAAAGCCTTATATGCAACAGTGTCTTTTAGTAACATAATATTAACATCAAAAAATAAAGGTGCAGTTTATATGCATACGCTGCCTGATGCCTCTTAAAGGAATAAAGTCGATGGTAGTCTTATGTTAAGATGCTATAAAGGACATACAATCGTTATGTTGTGGTTGTGAAACTCATCGTTGTAAAACTCGTAGGTAAGTGTTAAATATTTCCTCTTCTACACATAAATTTAACTGAAGCTGTGTCACAAAGATCAACGTTTGCAACGAAATTACCCATAAAACTTCCAGAGATATACAAGTGACTAGGTTTATAGACTAGACTATACTAGGTCTGTAGATTAGATATAAATGCTTCTTTCTAGTTATACTTACGGACCGAACTATCATACTATTATTTCTTCTGGGATCATAGTTACAAGTTACAAGGTACTTGCACGGTCGCAGAATGACCTCCGTCCCCCATGAGCGCGGGCCTGGGGGTGACGGATGGGGTCGCCTGTCACCCTAGCAGAAGCAGGCCACGGCGGTGGCGCGCATTGCGTACCCCCCCATACCCGGGGGCGAGTTGGGGACTCCGTGGTCCCCACACCGGAAGAGGGCCAGATCGAGAGATATGGCCCTGGGTCGGCCGGGGTGCGAGGGATATGGCTATGACAATCTCACCTCCGGCAACTGACGGCCCACAGAAGGCGTGCGTTTTAGTCGGTTCGAGTCCGACATAACCTCCTCCTCCGACCCCGGCGGGGGAGGTATCCGTGGGGATTTTTCGCACGATAAAAAAAAAAAAAAGGTACTTGCACGCTAGTATTAAGTCGTAAGGGTAGTGTTAGAACTAACTTGAACAGGATCATATAATATTATAAACTGTTATGGTGCTATATCGAAGAGAAATTTAAATGTAATGGATTTTAAGTGTACCTAATATTATAAACGTGATATTGAATTTGCATGTTTGTTTATTTGTTACACTTACGCGCCACTTTAGATGGCAGGGTCAACTTATGCTAACATGTGCGTATAAAAAAGCCCAGTCTGCTACTCAACCCATCAGCAACCTAACACAAATGCCTGACGTAGATGCCAATAAACTCTTCCATCACCGAAGGTGTCATTGCTGGTTACCGACCGTAACATTAATGAATGCCGTTTCATATTTTAACTGCGACCTTAGGAAGGCTTAAGTCATAAAAGTTTGACTTGCGATTCTTATCTATAGATCTTTTTAATCACATTCCGTCCATATATTTATGATTTGTACAGCAAACCATCAAAGAAATAATGTTTTATTTTTATATACCATAAAAACTACACCTGGGTAGCGAGAAAACTATCCACATTAAGGCGATATTCAATTACATAGTAAGGCTAATTTATTGTTAAACATTTTCAGATCAAATACAATGAACGATGTGTACCTACCGTTCTTATTCATTTAACACGCTTTCATCGCTACTTTATCTACATGGATGTCAGTTATCTGAAACAGCTGAAATCAGGGATCAAATCAGTTTCTCCCTAGGTCCTATGTTAGTTGTTACATTTCATTGTTTACATGCAAAACAATTTCTGTAAACGTTCTCCTTATGTATAAATAAATTTAAAAAAAAAATAGCAACCGGGTCAGATATTTAGTTGTGAAAAGTATTAAACAAACAGACTAGCATTTTAATTTATATTATTAGAAGGCACGACTCTGATTAATGGTCAATGTTTTATTTTATTTAAGAAACGTTGTCTCAAGGATTATGATTAATAGTTATGAGTTAGAAACAGAGAATAAGTGCCTAAAACACACGTGGGTTTTACAAGGAATCAACGCCTTGCAGTAGTATTGAAAGTATGTTATGATACTTATGATAAATGAGTAGATACAAACAGATACTGTTTGATATTCAATATTTTCGTTCGTTTGCATAAAGAAAGTGAACCGTTGCGGAAAGTGACTTAATATATCACAACTAGGACACCCAATCTCAAGTTGGCCAACATTTTATAAGCGATTTGTAGTGAGGAAGTCTTTTTGGGTATTACTTTTAATTTTATATAATCAATTATAATAAACAAAAATTATATAGTATAATTTGGACAATTATATAAGTGTGTATACGTAATATAATATATACTAATATATTATGTAGCGCGACTGCCTCGTTAGGTCCGCGATATAAATTATAAGTTTGCGCCTATGTGTGCGTGCGATCGTTACGCCCTGGGTTCGATTTCCTGCCCCCCTAGACAAGTGGCATAGAATGAAGAATGTATGGGATTTGACGTATGTGACAGTCGTCAACACATTGTCATAAACGTCGAATCCCATACATTCGTCATTCTATTCTCGGTAAAGGGTTGTGTGCTGGTCGGTGGACCCCGGTACGAGCTTCTTGTTATCAAATAGACTCGTGGCAGGGTCCTATCCTACAGTCCAACTAGAAAATATAATCGTGTGTTGTTCTACAATAACAAACAATTCAAACTTCCAAAATTAAAATTAACTGTTCATCTGTACGGGTGTTTACCTGTATGATATTATACAATACCTACATAGGTATTACCTACTTATGAGGACACTTTTGGACATTTCATTGTTAAACATCGCTTATTCAGTGTAAGATATTATATTACTAAACAAAATCAATTTCGGTCGTCTCTGATTCCTTAACCACTAAACTTATACCGAATGGAAGCTGAACTGAAAAAGCGTGACATACATACAACACTTATTGATTGTTCATCGACATTGAATACTCACCATTCAGTCACGCCTGGCTTGCAACAGTTTTCGTCCAAACACGAACGGACTTTAGCACGACATTTCCACTTTAACAACTCATCAGTATGCACTCGGATGTTTGATTAACATCGCTTCCTTTGCTTGTTACGTCTACAATACCCACCTCATCCATCCTACCTCACTTCCTCTACTTGATATAAGGTTAACGACCTACAGTATTAATTCAATAATACATTACATACATACATACAATCATGCCTTTATCCCCGGGTAATTAACACCCACATTTCACCAATCATTATAGTATTAGGTCCCACGTAATAGGGGTGAGCCTATTGCCGTTTTCCGGGCACTATTGTTGGCTCGAGCCATGTAAAGGCTGAGTCTCTGGGCTATATTCAATAATAAGCACCTTTTATTGATATACGGAAACTCCAACGGGTTTCACTTTACTAGATCTACTGAGTAGGTATATTGGACTCGTAAAAAGTTACTACAGCACGTTGTTAGGTCATATGGCATTAAGTCCGCCTGTGTACATATGTGCATGAAGTATTAATAATTAATAAATAAATAAATATTGGACCCTGGAGAGGATATCCGTAAGACCCCGACCGGCCTTGGCCGCAAACGTTGACCCCGATGTGTTGTTGCAGATCAAATCCCCCTCCATTATAGAGAGGTATTCGCGGAAACCCGATGCGCCATACATGATACCAACAGCTATATTATGAAATCACCCTGATTTCATAATACACGCCTACAATTTTATCTGTTTATAAAAAAAGAAACCAGAGCGCATTAGTCTAGCTTTACGACTTTAGTAGCTGTTGCCCGCGGTTTATCACATGCCCTAATTATCACATGCCATAATTATCACATGCCATAACATCATCTGCCATCGACATTGGGTGGTTGTTATATCAGGAGAAACTGGATGCAATCGAGACTTTAGGGCACCCCGACTCGGATAGGTTAGGTTAGAAGGGGACTCCTTCTTGGTTATTTTTTTATAAACCACCCAGAAGTAAATATTATGTCTAATAATCATTATGGCGTTTAAATATTATGTCTAATAATTATTATGGCAATTAGAAATATGAAAAACAATACGTATGGCACTCGTTTCTTATGGTGTCTAAGTTTCGGGCTATTAAAAGTATGTCATATGTCTTTTAGGACAAACAAAACATATGATGATTATGGCATATAATCTTCGGGTAAACAATATTTTTAGTTTCATTGTTAATATTGTAAATATTTAAATTGTGTTATAAAATAATGAATAAAACCACAAAATATTATGTAAAAAATAGACAACTAAATCATAAATATTGCGGGTGGTTAACTCTGCCTATTCCGAAGAGAGTTTGTTTGTAGGGGGTATATGGGGTCCAACCAAGATCTTCAGGACCTAAGTCAACCTCGCTAGTCACCATCTGTTGGTTAACCCAAGAGGCTCCCCTCTCAAGGTTGGAGAGTCAGGCATCGATTGTTAAGTATCCTAGCGTTAATCCCAGTCGCATCCAAAGTTTTCACCTCGTAGTTTGGGGTCCGCTTTCCCAGTCTGACTGCGGATTTGGCTAGACTTCAATATTTTCCGTGAAGCGACTGCCATCTGACCTCCACAACCCAATAGCAATATTGAGCGATATCGAAGCACTGCAACTGGACCAGTTGTTGAAACTTTTTTTAGGGCTCCAACTACCCATAACGACTCCCATAGATGTTTTTTTTTATTTTTTTTTATTAGGTTCACTAAACTGGACACACACCACATAATACCAAATTTAACATGCCAATTTTAGTGAAGGTTAGTGTCTGTCCTTCTGGAAGTGAACACTGCATGCATATCTAAAATATAATAGCTAGGGGTACATACGTTCGTATGGCAACCGGGACCGACGGCTGAACGTGCTCTCGAGGCACGACCAGACCAATGCAAATAGATACAGTCATGAATTCTAATATAATAACTTATATTTAATGTCAAATAAATCGCATTCATTGTGAATTAAAATAACAACCACGCAAAACTATCATTTCAACAATTAAATTTCTCTTGCAATAGTACTAAAATTAGTCTTTAACAATAGTCACAATCAATCAACAAGTCCGGAAACGATCTCACTGATTGAATTCCTGAGGCTTTGAGAAAGTCTTACAAAAACGTCGCACGCGCACGACGGAGTGACCTTCGAGATTATATTCGAGATTACTTTTTTTTTTTTTTTTTTTATCGTGCGAAAAATCCCCGCGGATACCTCCCCCGCTGGAGCCGGAGGAGGAGGTTATGTCGGACTCGAACCGACTAAAACGCACGCCGACTGTGGGCCGCCAGTTGCCGGAGGTGAGATTGTTGTAGCCATATCCCTCGCACCCCGGCCGACCCAGGGCCATATCTCTCGATCTGGCCCTCTCCCGATGTGGGGACCGTAGAGTCCCCAACTCGCCCCCGGGTATGGGGAGGCACGCAATGCGCACCGCCGCCGTGGCCTGCTTCTGCTAGGGTGACAGGCGGCTCCACCCGTCACCCCCAGGCCCGCGCTCATGGGGGACGGAGGTCGTTCTGCGACCTCCGACGCCCGAGTTGCCGTCGCTCGTTACGGGCCGCGCGGTTAGCGATTCTCCTACGCTCTTCGCGGGCCGCAAGGTCTGCGATTCTCCTTCGCTCCCGCTCCGCCTCCCATTTCACGAGCATTATTTGCTCGCAGAAGGAGGCGCCGGCGGCCCACGCATCCGCGCAGCGAACCATCGCTGCGAGCAAAGTAGCGAGCGTGAGAACTCTCACTCCCAAGGTCGCCACCAGCTCCCGTCTCGGCGTCTCCCACGCCGGACACTCGGTGAGCGTGTGCAGCGCCGAGTCCTCGCTCGCGTCGCAGTGATGGCACTCGGACGTTGGCTCTTTCTTCGCGATCCGATGCAGATACCGCCCGAAACACCCATGACTGGTGATTATCTGCGTCAGCCAGAACGAGAGCCCGCCGTGTGGCCTCTCTAGCCACTCCCCCATGATGATATTCGAGATTACTTTGTTGTGTCAATTTGTAAACAGTTTTAACATTGAAGATGAGGTGCCGTGAACTTTACAGATAGAGCCTCTCGTTAAATATGTTGATTAAGTATCGTTGGTCGGGCCGACTTGTAACACAGCTGACAGCTTTGGGGCTGCGTGCGTGGGAAATACTCGTATAATTTTGTTTTAGATGATACGCTTTGAACGTAACTGCTTCATCAAGTTCTCTATCGTCTCTCTTCTTTTCAGTGAACTTAAACACTTTTTGTATGTGAATTATACAGTAACAACAAATATTTACTTTAAAGACAGTTTGGAGGAACACCCTTTTCGTGTTGTCATGACAGAGTTGGTCCTTAAACAGACCTAGGACATAGGTCGATCAAAGCAAAGATAACCCCCAGCTATAGGTGGGGTTTCCTAGATGATGTGGACCCGTAGTATATGGAGTTACTCCACAGACCGTAACCCACTTGCTAAAGTGTACTGCTTGCCCATACACATGTACACCGAAAGAGCTCACGAGCGCCTCTGAGAACGCAATCAGGGTGGGAGCACACTGGGCAAATGAAATTTGACAAATGATATGTCATCAGCACGATAGAAAAAGAAGAAGGGCGGATTCTACATGAAAGATCGTTTAAGAAATCAATCAATTAGCCTACTGCAGTCCACTGCTGGACATAGGGCTCTCCCAATATGCGACACGTTTGCTGATCCTCCGCCTTCCGCATCCAGTCCGTCCCAGCCACCTTTCGCAGGTCATCAGTCCACCTAGCTAGGGGGTGTCCCACCTTCCGTTTACCTTCACGCGGTCTCCATGCTAGGACTCGTTTGCTCCAACGGCCATCAGTCCTTCGGCAGATGTGGCCAGCCCACTGCCACTTCAGCTTGCTTATTCTGCGAGCTATGTCGGTGTTTAAGAAAATCCATGATGAATCAGCACCCGGGTGTTACCGAGCATGACAAGCTAGAACATAAACATACACAGTTTCATTGTCGGCTGGTATTTTTTAACATATGAAATAAACATAGCTGTTCTCAAAACGGAGACGTTTTAATGAGAACATGGAATTACTTACAGTAAACCGTATCTTAAAAACATATCTTTATATGTCATTTCTTGTTTACCAGTTGTCACTGCAGTTGTAATTACGCGAGGAGCATATGATGTAGCATGAACCAGTGCTATAATGACGGTACAACCAACATGTGACGTTCATATCCTGAAACTGGCTGATTCAATGGTCTTGTGGTATGAGATTGCGATCGTAAGGTTGTAAGTTCGATTTTCCAGTCGAAAATAATGTTATTAAGCTTTTCTTCTATGTTTTTCTCAGTAATATCACGGAGTTTAGGAATGTCGTGATATTCTCACATTATGGTTTTGTTTATTATCACGCTCAAGAGAGCGGAACCATGGGCTTCAAAGTGTAATGCGACCTTGATTGATTGCCGGATGATAATGATAATATACACTTACCCCCGCCTTTTTTCCTCTGGGTAAGTGAAGACTACAACCAGTCCTCTCCTTCTGTCTTTACACACCTCACGTAACACGTTAACTCCTAGTATTGTGAGCATTAATAGGTCATAGAACCAAATGGTGGTCATTATTGTGTGTTACATTAGACAGATATACAGTGAAACTTGGATAAGTGGGACCTGGATAAGTGAGAAACCTCTATAACTGGAACTCATGCTGAGGTCCCTACACCTTGGCACTGAATTACCTCTATTAGTGGGACGAAGCAAACCTCTATATCTGGGATTCGTTCTTTCGATTTTATCGTCGAAGTTACCTCTATAACTGAGACAGCGAGTGAATTTCACATGCATTAACCTCTATAACTGAGATAACACCGTTTTTTTTTGTTTACTTATTCTTATTCAACCCGCAAATCCCATGCGTAACTAATTTTGAGCCTTAATGACCTTCAGTTTTAGTTTTGGTTTAGGTAGGTACTATCATACAGATGTTTATTTAAAAAATGCCGAAACTAAAGCTATTAGTATGTGAAAAGTTAATATCCTTTTATGAAATTGGGAAGACACGCGATGAAATCTGTGTCAAATTTAATATGCCATAGCTACTCTTTGTAGAATAATTAAGAACAAAGATATTTATAATCAAATGCACCTTTGGTAATTTATTACCTTTTATAATTCCCAATGAAGATTTATACTCAGACATACGTACCTATAATGTTCACATCATACGTTATTTTAAATAATCGCACCTCTATAACTGAAAATAACCTGTATTCTGACCTCTATTAATGGAACCCTCTGTAAATGAGACAGACATTTTTTTTATACCTGGATATCTGAGACACTGGGTAAGTGGAATACCTCTATAAGTGAGACAAATTTGCAGGTCCCTTGAGGTCTCACTTAACCAGGTTTCACTGTATATACAGCCCAGACTCAGCCTCAGACACATGGCTCGAGTCAACAATAGTGCCCGGAAAAGGGCAATAGGCTCACCCCCTATTATGTGGGACGTAATACAATGATTGGTGAAATGTGGGTGTTAATTCACCTCTGCCTAACCCTCCGGGGATAAAGGCGTGATTGTATGATTGTATGTATGTATTGTTTGAGCCGTGAATTTGTTCCTGCAACCTTACTCTGTAACATAAGACAGTTCAATTATTGTTATACAGTTTAATATTTGTTATAGGTTTTTAAATTGTTGTTTATAAAATTTATAATAGTGAGAGGTTGATACTTACCCGATCGATTACCTACCAGCCCAACTCGTACTTAGAATCTACTTAACATAAATTAATAATGCATTAATTACTAATAAATTGCTGCTTGCTAATTGCATTGAATCAGGGCACTGGATATATGCTCTGAGCCATAAATTATTTCAATATGGTGCGTGTTTATGCAACAGTAAAAAAAACTTAAAATCATGCATTCAACAAAGATATTGTGTGCAATACTTGTACATTTGACAGAAAGAGGTTGATTACAAAGTCATAATTGATATCTGTCAGTATTCATGAATTAATTGAAATGTCAGTGATAATACACGCAACTGTAGAGCAATTAGTAGGTACGCTATACGTGTGAGTGACGTAAAAATGTTTTCATTTGTGAATTCAATATAATATGTGTGAAGTCCCTCTAGCATAGAATAATTTAACGAGTTGTCTTTAAAAGATAAAAATAAGATTAAACTTTGAAATAAAACAATTTTATCTGATTCCGTCACAATTTATTTAATTAGATAAAACTTATTACAAATACTTGTATTTTTATTTGACTTTATTTTTTGAATATTAGCAAATGAAATAAATTTGATTTTTATCAATCAAATCGTCATATAAATGTAAAGAAAAAGGGGTTTTAAAAGTTTATAAGAAAGTAAAAATGCATACGCTCAATACCTTTTTTTTTTTTTTTTTTTTTTTTTATCGTGCGAAAAATCCCCACGGATACCTCCCCCGCCGGAGTCGGAGGAGGAGGTTATGTCGGACTCGAACCGACTAAAACGCACGCCTTCTGTGGGCCGTCAGTTGCCGGAGGTGAGATTGTCATAGCCATATCCCTCGCACCCCGGCCGACCCAGGGCCATATCACTCGATATGGCCCTCTTCCGGTGTGGGGACCACGGAGTCCCCAACTCGCCCCCGGGTATGGGGGGGCACGCTATGCGTGCCACCGCCGTGGCCTGCTTCTGCTAGGGTGACAGGCGACCCCACCCGTCACCCCCAGGCCCGCGCTCATGGGGGGCGGAGGTCATTCTGCGACCTCCGACGCCCGAGTTGCCGCCGCTCGTCGCGGGCCGCGCGGTCTGCGATTCTCCTTCGCTCCTCGCGGGCCACGCTCAATACCCATTCACACAGCACGCGTTGATGTCTTTTGTATCAAGTTAACTAATGTAATGAACATTATAATGTAATATAATTGTTATAAGACTAAAGTTGGTTTATATGCAGTACCTACCTAAAAAATAGACTTTTTAATTAATACAACACACATCCACACCTCATTTATAGGTAATGCCAGTATCATAAGTAGTCTTCTTCTACTTCATTCGAGTACCAATCCCGGTTGCATCTCAAGCTTACTGTCTAGAGTTACTGCCGTCGAGTTTCATCGATCGAATACTTTTGACCGATATTTTATCTGTTACCACCACTGCTCGACAGCTCAAAGACCTAAACCACAATAATGGGGTTCTTCAAAAAGGGCATTAAATAGTTTCTTCAAGGTCGGCAGCACGAGTGTAACTCACCTGGTGTTGCATAAGTCCATAGGCCACGGTAACCACTTTCCATCAAGTAGGCCGTGTGCTTGTTTGACACCTAAAAATAATATATTTATCAACTTATTTACTTACATACATAAATTCACGCCTTTATCCTCGAAGGATTAGCAGTGGTGAATTAACACCGATATTATCAGAATATCAGAGAATCAGAATAAATAAAGGCATATAAAAAGAATCATCATCATCATCTGCATATAGACGCATTCTCCTGATTGCATCCGTGGCCAAGAAGACCTCGGAGCTCAAGGTCCACCTTCTAACTCTTCCTCCTCCACCTCGCACGATCTTGGGCGTCCATGGTAGTATATAAAAAGAATACCACTACAATACCGTACATATTACAGTCACTACATATTATAAAACAAAGTTGCTGTCGCTGTCTGTCCGTCCCTATGTATGCTTAAATCTTCAAAACTACGCAACGGATTTTGAAGCGGTTTTTTTTAATAGATAGAGTGATACAAGAGGAAGGTTTATATGTATAGGTATACATGCATAATATTGTAGAGAAACACTGATAAATTTAGAGATAATACCACGCGGGCGGAAAATATGGCGGTACGAAGTTCGCTGGGTCAGCTAGTATTACAGATAAAGTACAATTCCGTATCGACCACAACATTCGGTAAACAACAATTACTCGACGGCGAGATCGGATCGCTCCCCATAGTTATCAGAGCATCGCCTAATGACGGCGACGTGATTGAACAGGGACGTCGCGGTTTTAAATAATACACAGCGTTATTTTATAAAACCGATACTTTCTATGGCAGATAAAAGTGAGCTGTGTAACGCTTCAGTTCAGCGGGTAATATTGATTTCGCTGCTCTCGTAAAAGAAAACGTGATGTTCTATGTTTTTTTTTAAATAGTCGTGATGTGGTGCAGATAATGTAAGAGCTCGCCGTGTTATGAACTTTGGTTACATTTAATCTATAGGTATATGTTACATATACAGTTGCTTTCAAATTTTAAAATCGAGCGAAAGAGAAGGGTATGTCTCCATACACTTCTATCTAATGGGCCCTCCATGACGTGCGTTTGTTTTTTGAGCGAGAAAGAGGGGTGGCTCTATGCGCCTTATATAACTTTTTCATAATTTTTAATTATAAAACATTTTTTCTAATGGTCTATGTGAACTGCTAGATTTTTGTGATCGCGCTAATCACAAAAATCAAGCAATTCACGAATATCTCCGAAAGATGAGTGCCTTTATTGTCGAATAGAGGACGAGTTAGACAATTCACTGTACTATTACTATTTTAGAACGTGAAACTTTATATTACCACCTTTATAAACTCGTACTCTTTTATGTGGCTTCAAAAATATCGCTCTAAATTTGTGTATAACACGGTTCGGCATATCCTTGTACGGATACTCTACTGATAAGAAAATTTACGTACACTCTTTGGAATCTAACCAACGATGACATAGGTATGATGACTGACAAAAGGTGTTGTTTGTTTAGTAAATTTCAGTCTGTTAACTTCCGTTGTGGATTGTACCAACATGCACTCAAGACACAAATTCTAGAACTAACATTTGACATTAAGCTACTAATTGAATGCCAGGTGGGTCGATGACGTCATAATATCGCAGTTCTAACGGTGAACGTATTCAAATGCAGAATTTATTGCAGACTGCAGGCTAGCCTGGGTTTATCTGTCTAGACAAGCATATTATGATAAATAAAAAACGTTACATTTAGTGCAGTTTTTGATGAAATTTGGTTGGATCGCGCCAATTATAAAATTCTAGCAGTCTGATTATGTATAAATACATAGAATAAAATAATGTTAACGGGAATTAACGCGATCATGGTATAGGTACATACATACCTTTGATTTGCCTGACGTTTCGACCAGGTTACACCGGCCGTGGTCACAGGCTGACTCACAGGTCACAGTCAGCCTGTGACCACGGCCGGTGTAACCTGGTCGATTATGGTATGTATGTACCTATACCATGATCGCGTTAATTCCCGTTAACATTATTGTATATCATGGAACGCGAGAGTTTAAAAGTTAACATAGAATAAAATTGCATATGCCATTTTTTTGCGTTTTTGGCGCTATTATTACACACAGTTAATAATACTTTAAATGTTTAATAAGACAATAATTCCTCTGAAACTTATAGCATGTTTATATGTATGTAAGACAAATTTCGATCGCTGTCTTGTAATGTAGTGAATTTGTAGCAATATCTGTATACGTGATAAAACGTCTTTCGTTGTCTTTGAGTCAATGAATACGTTGCATGTTGCATTCTTCTCGTCTCAGCTATACAAGTCGTAGACACTGCATTATGCCTTATACCAATACTATATATCCCATCTCTATCGTCGGAGAATAAAATTAGCTACTAACAAACTCCATGTTTTAATTTAGAATATATTCATGGTACTAAACAAGCGGTTTTTGGAATTGCACTCTTACACGCTCTACTACCCACTTCCATTAATTAAATTATCATAACTAAGCCTTATGCAAAGATCCGTTAATTTTTGAGAACTATTACGTTCGTTTTAAACCAACAACTGGTGGCTTGCGGGACTAGCGGTGGTATATTTTTGGATTCGACCATATTTTGAAAAGGCGAAGGCAAGATTTTGGCTAGATTTTCATGTTTTTTTTATACCACTTAGTTGGCAGACAAGCACACGGCCCACCTGATGGGAAGCGGTCACCGTGGCCTATGGACGTATGCAACACCAGGGGCGTCACACTCGCGCTGCCGACCCTGAAGAAACCTTCTAATGCCCTTCTTGAAGAACTCCATATTGTAGTCGCTGAATGAAGTCGATGAAAGTCCTCGTGGGAAAGTAGTTTAGCTCGCTTCAAACGCAGTTTCTATTGTTCATGAAATCTAACATTGGGTAAAAATTCTAAAGGAGCGGCTAGTCGTTATTGCGTTTTTAGCACACTGTTTATAATGACGCGGCCACGACGACATACTGCTGCGATAGTAAGGGCGCACGTAATTATTTGAAGGAATAGGGATGTACTCATCGATCGAAAATAAAGCGTCTGTGTGATCGAGGCTTTATACACCGATCGCGATTGTACTCATTACTCACGCAGCTGTGGTATGATATCAAATACAGTTTTATTAGATTTTATATAGATGTAATACAGTTGATTTCTCATCTATTATCAGTTAATTAGTATATAAACATGACTTTACGAATTCAGTTAGCGTCTCTGCTTTCATCTTAAACGGTAATGTCCAATGATCTTATATTGCAATTAAGTAGATATAATAACTAAATGCTATCACAATGCCAAAAATATGACCACGTTGTGTGATAGAAGTCACACTATGTTCTCACGCTTCTAACTCGCTCTCACTGAATAGAGCATATTCTGTTACACTCGTACTTGTAGTGAGAAAGGCGAACTAGCCTTGCTTTGAGTGACCATTTTGAAGTGCCAGTATCGTATCTACCCTTTATAATATCATTAGTTATCGGAATTTGGTGTCAGAATAACTCACTTATGATTGATATCAAATAAGACTAGCTTACGTTATGACACAGGTACATAAAATCGGGTTCTGTGTCCTACAGTTACCGTTACTACATGATAAATGAGAATGATTGAGCAATTTAAGGGCAAATGAGTTCCATATTTGAATTTAATGAGGTGATATGTGATAGACGAACGCTTTTAAAAGTCATGGTGAAAAGTAAAATTACCTCCTAAAAATGCTAACCAAACGGTTAAAAAAGCACCTTCTTTGTTTGAACTCAATAAATTCTAAATTCGCGTCCCCCGACACGACAACACTAGGTGGCAGATAAGCACACGGCCCACCTGATGGAAAGTGGTTACCGTGGCCTATGGACGTGTGCAACACCTGGGAAGTCACTTGTGCTGCCGACCCTATAAGCACAGAAAGTTTCTGTGCCGTCAGTACAGAAGACATTTTATTTTTTGTGTCGGACGTTTTCTATATTCTTATCCTATCCTATCCTATCCTACTAATCCTACCAATATTATAAATGTGAAAGTTTGTGAGAATGGATGTGTGGATGTGTGGATATTTGTTACTCTTTCACGCATAAACGGCTGGACCGATTTGGTTGAAATTTGGTATGTATATAGGTTATACCCTGGATTAACATATAGGCTATATATCAGCGATGAACGGGATCAGAATTCCACGCGGGCGGAGCCACGGGCAACAGCTAGTTTTTTATAATATTATTTGGAATAGGACATGCAGAGGAGGAGCTTACGTATTCTTGAGTTTGTGAAAAAAAAACGACATTTTCCAAAGTTACCATGTTTTAAACTATATTTTAAAACTACTAACGGTAAACAAAATAAATAAATCTAAGGGATCGTCGTACTACAAAGCCTGCCGCCCCCGGGAACAATTTGCATTGTGTCGCAACCATCGATCTGTGTTATCTATTTTCAAGATAACTGTCGTTTGCGAACAGCTTGATGTTAGTAATAAGAGTTATGGTTTGATCGCGTACACTGTTATTTCTTAGAATAGAGACATTCTTGAATAAGATAAAGCGCACGTTACTTACGAAATAAATGATTGGCTATTGTCTCGTCATTTGATGTTGTGCTGGGATTACAATGATAACTTCTATCGCCTGATCTGACGACGACGTGACTGGACGCCTCGTCTCTTGAAAAGGTTGTGGTTGGATGCAAAATAGGGTTTTTCGAATCTCTTAATACCTACCGCAGATGAAATCACAGACCGCGATAACACAGGCGATAATACCGCCCATTGTACAACTCACTACCATGTACTATCGTTTGTATGTATCCTATGTTTGGTGTGCGATAAAGAGTACCTATCTATCTATCTACTCGTAATTTTATAGGAAGATATGTCGTGGTTTCTGCATTTGCTGTCCACTAAGATGTTTGGGAACCGTCAATTTCTCCTGTGAGCCGTTTCACCTGCTGGTTCACGGACAAGATTCTGGCACAGGCTTCCTTATCAGTATTGAGGGGTTAGCTAGCAGTCATCAAAGTAAAGGTCAAGATAAACCAGAGCTAATACCGGCGATTGCTAATTGCCGCTTGAATGATGTATTGACACTGTGGTTGAAGTAATGGGGTGTACCTATCCCCTATAATAATACTTTGTACGAATGAGTAACACCTGTATATAGAAGGCTAAGCTGAAAAAGTATGGTAGGCTGTTTTAGTTTGAGTACAATGGAGCTTTTCCTCTCCACTACCAATTTCTTCCTGTTTACATTGGTAATACTATATTTATATATCTGGCACCGGAAATATGTTTTCCACCCTAGTAGTCCACCAAAAATTGACCTAAAGCTCACTCACAATTAAGTAATTTTATCTCAATAAATAATTTGTACAAAGAAATTGAATTAGAATGTTCACATAAATTTTGTAAAACGGTGCGTTATTATAATCCGATTAGGTAGCAGTTGTAATTTGTGTGCGGGGTCATTCAGGCGGTAAATCATCTTCACTTTCACTGCATTTTGTTTCATAACACGAGGATGTATCAGTCATAAGTGACCCCTTGTAATTGCCGCTGTCAAACTACGATGTTATGAGTCGGCTTATGATCATAGAAATAAAGATTGGTACCGACCTCCGTGGAGCCGTAGAGAGTTTGACTGTTTAGTTAGAGCTTCTGGGCTCCTGTACGTGTTGTCCTGTGTAGGAAAAGAGAGGTTGGGACTAATTGGAAGAGCTCATCAGAATATTCACCATGGTAAAGACGGTAAAATACTGCCAAAGACGCAACATTTTTACTCATCTGCAAAGGCTCGAGGATGTTCGTGACCTCACGGTTCCGGACCGCACATCGCTGCAGCCTGTCGAAAGCAAAATTTGTATACTTGTTTTGGGCTGTGTTTGTATGTTTATTAGTTTTGTATTTACCAAAAGAATATATATAAGCAAGTTCAGCATATGTGCTGAACTTGTGTATGTGTGTATGTGTTTATGTGTAAAGTGGTATGCCACTGTGTAGAATGTCCTTGACTATTTACTATATTATTATTACCTATCGATGTTTTGATGTCAAACGTTCATTTGGGGCATTAGGGGATTAAATATGTATTAAGGTTAATGTATATGTATTAAACAATCTATGTAACTGAATATATATTTCGTATTTTAAAACATATGATATACCTTAATTATTCATCATTCTCTGAGCTTTTTCCCAACTCAATTAGAGTCGGCTTTCAAGTCTAACCGTGAAGCGGTAACTTTGATATTTTCCGTGAATCGACTGCCATCTGACCTCCACAACCAATTTGCAATATCATAGTTCTGTAGTTAGACTAGTCAGATATTCTATGACATTGTACACAGCGCTATCTAGACCCAAAGTAAAGTTTAACTAGCTTGTATTGTACGATTTAGATTGCGAATGAACGTTAAACACAACTAAATTATGATTTTTATTTATACATATATTATGTAGTAGGTAGGTTTCTATTTTTCCACGACATTGTATACATGGATTTAGTTTAATCGTTCAAATATAACCTGCAATTATTCTCACAATTATCTACCATGTTGACTTAGATTTAAATTGATGCTGAATTAAATCTTTATGTAGCTATTGGTAAATGATTACGTTTTCGAACGATGTGCCTCTAATTAGTGAACAAGTTTTAAAAATTGGTCATGATCGAAAATTAATATCGAAACTTGATGTTCCGTACTAATTATAATTGAATAGAATCAACTATAATATACACTAATAAAATATAAAACCAAATTTTTTACACCTACATACATACATACATACAATCACGCCTTTATCCCCGGAGGATTAGGCAGGTGAATTAATACCCACATTTCACCAATCATTTATATTAGATCCCACGTAATAGGGGGTGAGCCTATTGCCGTATTCCGGGCAGTATTGTTGACTCGAGCCATGTATCTGAGGTTGAGCAAGTTTCACCTAACATGAAAAAATTTTAAAATAACTAAATACCTTCTTATTCTTGCTCTATGTATTTTATCTTATTTGTTATCTATCCAAACTTAACGAAAGATTGAGCGAGCATTTAAAGTTCCTAGAAAATATAATTTGATAGATTTCATATCTCGCGTAAACAGAAACTGTGTGAATATGATGAATGATAGCGTCTTCATGGATTAAAAATGTAGTAAGCGCCAGAAGCATTTATGACTTCGTATAAAAAAACGAAGCATTCGTATAAAAAAAAAACGAAGAAAACTCTGTAGAAATGATATCAAACATGATGAAATTCGAAATTTCATTCTAACTACAAAATTACTGATCTTCGATTTTGTACTGTAAAGCGACTGAAGAGCCATCTGAGATCTCCACAATCCAATAGTGATAACGTATATATTTTGAAAATTAACGTTATAAATAATCAGCCTGTATATTTTTAGCATTCTACGGATCTATAAAAAATACCTTTCATTGAAGCTATTTTGAATACTCGTACGACGGCCTAGATGTTTTTATGCAGTCAAAAGTCGTTTTATAGACATTTTTTAGTATTTCCGAATGGGATTCCTACAAAATCGAATTTACATTTTTATTTGCAAATTAATTTAAGATTAGAAAGGCGATAGTATATTTATTACTTAGTTCTATTGCAATGACATGTATTTTTTTGAGAAGTTCTTGATTCTGTGAATCCGAAATAAATTAGAATTAGGTTTTATAAATTATCTTCTTGGAGAATCATAGAATCGAAGACTTTTTGTTTAATTTCTGGGTGCGATCACGCTATAAACATAGAGTTAACTTAGGTCGAGGCTGTCGTAATTTTTGCCGTGTTCGTTCCCAGTGGCTGCAGGGCTTAGATGCCACCCGCATACGGTGCAGAATATTCCATCAAGAAATAAGCGGTTCGGCGACTCCTTCTTCTGCCGCACCATTAAGTCTTGGAATTCCTTACCAGTTCACGTGTTTCCCTCCTCCTACAGTCCCGGGTCCTTTAACCGGGGCGTGAAAAAGCATCTGATGAGGCCGTCAAGCTGAGTGCCACCATTGTAAAATGATACGTGTCTGTAATGGTGACGCTCTTTTCAGAGACTTTGCCTTCAGACTACCATCAGGCGAGGCGAAGTGAAATTCACGTGTCCTATATAAAAAAAAAATAGGATCACTCCATCTCTTTCCGTGGGTATCGTAGAAGGCAACTAAGGGATAAAGCTGTTCTCCATCTTCAGTAAATGTGCCTGCATGATGGTGATAGGCTCGACCCTATAACTTGGGACCAAAACATAGTTGACGAAATATACCTTGTAGTTTCTCCAAAGGGGTAAGCAGAGGTGTATATGGGAACGACTGACGTCTAACCCTTCTATCCTGAGAGGAATGCCTGTGCCAGAGTCTCTTCTATAATTCAGCAGGAGATGTTGAATTGAAGACTTCCGCAAGACTTCATGCTTCTGATCTTAAGTTTTAGTTATTTAAATAAAAAAGCAGACAATTTCTATTCTAATTTAGTTATCTTCTATTTTGATGGGTCTTAAAATATAAAGTGGCAATCTAACCTTATCATTACATTGTTAATCATTTACCTAGGACTGGTTACGAGGTCGACGACCTTCGAGGCGTGGGCTTATTAATGATATAATCACGAGGATTTTGAACAAAAAATGACGTAGCCTTTTACTGTTTATCTATTTTGCATTTAAAACGAGCCACGGATCTATGCATAAAATATACTTATTTGTGACAGTCACTTCTGCATAAGTGATGTGTGTTTCCACCGCTGGACAATTTGTAAGACGATTAGTATTTGCATGATAAGCTATTGTATCATTTGTATCTGATTAGGGACAATCTCATAAAATTGTGTTCTGTTGATGTAAATATGTCACATTTACTGTATTTTATTATTTCGGTATGTATTGTTAATAAGAAGCAACTTTGCCTACTCAGAAGGGTGAAGATAAAAGTGTTGTATGTCCCTACGTATTGTTAATAGCAGTAGATAATAATAAATTTCTTCCGTGTAATAGTGCCTCACCGAAGTCATCAAGTTGTTCTTGTAAAAACTGAAATTAACCATATCATAATGAAATTGTCGGAGAGGATTTTTTTTAAAAATTCATAATACATATTACACTTACAAACACAAACTATTTTATTGCTTTCATCCAAACACACAACGAGAACCGAACTCGCGACCTTTGACATAGCAGTCGAACGCTCTAACGATACGCCACTGAGATCGTCATAAAAAGTAGGTACCTGACGTGTATTGTACTCGTATGTAAATGACCTTGATTTTGTCAGCCTGAACCTGTGAGTTCCAAACTTTATGTAAAAAAGCCTAGGTAAACATTTTGATTGTCAGTACTAATTAACAAAGTCACGCGACTGCGGGTAACGGTCTTTTTCGTTACTGCTACAATAATGTTTAACGTCTGTCTGGGTAAATTGGCTTAATTTTTTAAGCATCATCATTCGTGCCAATCTCTCAATGCTGCTCTCCTACTTTCCTTGTCTATGATTTTGTTTATTCTTGAGTGCAGTTCTATAAGTTACTTCTGTCTATCTTAAGTTTTATCTATCTATTTTTTATCTTTTTTTTTATCTATCTTAAGTTTTAAGCATCTCTCTGTTGATACCCCAACGCCAATAGGAAACCTCGTCCTTCTATTAGTAAGTGTATCTTACTCATACTGGCTTGACCCACAGATGAGGTTGACTTGACCCTGTTGATCTTTATGGGTGGACCCCACCTTTATGGGATACACCCTATATGTAGGTATGTGTGAATATAGGCTCGTTTACTGTAAAAAACGTTGTAATTTAACTTTACCAACTTGTGAAGCGTCGGTGGCTTAGTGGTTAAGACGTTGACTTTACAATTAAGAGGCCGTAGATTCAATTCCTGGCGATTACACTGCCAATATAAATCCACTCCTAACACAAGCAATATAACTTAGCTGGAAAACTAGCAATTTTGGTTACTAATACTCTTGAAAAGACACTCTGAACTTCCTTCAGGGATATACAATGCATAGATCATTAGGCTCCGTTAATAATTATAAAGATAAGAACTGTCTTATCGGTGAAGAAGACACGATAATTGGTGTAATAATGAAATGTAAAAGTGATGGTAAACCAGCGCACAATGTATGGCAAAGTTCAAAGGCACGCAACCTGTCTCACACAAGTGCCTCGGTGGCGTGTAAAATGTCAATATTTATGATAGAGATTAATTAAGTTATGCCAAACTATGTTAGATGTATGTAGGTATATTATCTCTCTGCCAATCAGTAAGCTCATAAAATTGAGTGGCAGTAATCGGATTTTCGTATTTTTTTAATCCGATTTGTGAATATGTATGCATTGATAAATTGGTGAACGAGAATACTCCCTTGTATTGTTTTGTCATTTATCTTACTAACAAAATTAACAGTTTATGTGTGGCGTATATGTTGCCTCTTTCTTATTAATTCGCTTTGATTAACTTCGAGTATTATTTCTCTGTCAATCAGTAAGCCTATATAATTGAGACCCACTAATCGGATTTACGTTATTTCTATAATCGGATTTAAGAATACATATCATGGATATATTGGTGAATGAAAATACTCACTTGTATTGTTTGACACACCTTAATAAAATGTTTAATTTTAATTTTAATTTCATTACTTTTTAAAATGATTTTATTAGTTTCGCCTGTATGTTTGTATGTAACAGAACCCTTGAACTCAATTTTTGAGCACTTTTCAAAAAACAAAGAAATTGCATACAATAATTTTAAAAGTTTGATTTCGTTTTGAGTACGATACCCATAAACAGGTGGGGTAGGTACTTACAATATATCATCGAACACCAAATGCTTTAAACAATAAAATATTTTTTTTTGTTATCCACTCTATTTTCTAATCTCAAACTCGTTATTTTAGTTAGGAATCTTCTCAGATCATTAATCACAATCCTATAATTGGTAGGTTTAAGATATCTTCTAGGACATAGAAACCGCACAAACTAAAAACAATCTTTTATATTTACGTTTCATTCGTATGACTTTTGACCACGACTCTGCGTGTGTGGGTGGAGGTTGATAATCACGGACACAGGCACTAAATTGGACTTAAAAGCTACTAGCTATTAACCTTCTTCAAATCCTAGATTTCTTCGTGTTAAGTTTCAATATCATCAATTCATCAATATCATCAATTTCAAGATCAGTGCCCCTAGCACGAAAAACTATTTATTTATTTATTTTGGTCTACTTTAAACCTGTGTGTGTGTGTGTGTGAATTCTGCCAATCGCCATGCTCCGTTCTCTCGACGATTATCGAGTCGATAATCGGGTATCATACGATTATGATAGATTTTCGTGCTAGTTCAGTTTTTTTATACCACTTAGGTGGCAGACAAGCACACGGCCCACCTGATGGAAAGTGGTTACCGTGGCCTATGGACGTATGCAACACGAGGGGCGTCACATTCGCGCTGCAGACCCCAGTTTTAGGCGAGATAAGGTTACAAGCAGACAATTATATACAGTGTGAGGTATATCCAAAACTTGCGCTGTAGAGCCTGAGGCCCACTCTCGTACTCAAGCCTTATTCTTGACTCCCCATCTTCAAGAAGAAACGTATGCAATACATTAGAAACACGTAAATATCTGTAAATAATAAATTATTGATGTGATAAAGGATGACAAAACCTGTAAGATAACATACTTGGAAAGCTGGCAACATTTATAAAGACACATAAAAAGATTAATATTGAGATCTCATTGCTGATAAAATCTGCTTTGGACTACTAGTTTTGGCTACTGAACCTACATGCGACGGACGCACGCTAAAAATCTAGACTAATGTAATAAGAAGTCAAACATGATTATGTGAAATAATTACACCAGTTTTACGTCCGCCATATTTTCAAAATCTTAAACATTTCTCAGAAATCAATGATGACATCGATTGATAAACTACACAGTACTCTTATGGTAATAGACTGAATCAAGGGAGTACTACTTTATACGACCTTTCATACATCCTCTATAGTTTATATTCCCTCTTCATCCTTCTATTAAATTTTTTATTTAACTGTTTGGTAGATTTTTGTCGAACTGCATCAAACATTGTGGCACAAGGTTTTATTAAATAAGGTAATTTTACTAGACAAATTACGAACTGTGCCGCGAGAATTTATTCTGGTTAAGGCTGTATATACTGGCCGTGGCATTATTATTATCTAACAATGAGCCATCGCTGTCATAGTAACTCAGAAGTTTGCACAATCATAACTGTTTGCACTACAAATAGTGTTTATAGCTTACAGATTAATAGAGAATATTTCTACCTAGCAACTAATATAGACTGGAGAACCGAGTGCAATAACGCATATTGAGGGGAAAAAATATGTTAATGTAACTATTCACAACTCTATTCTACTCTCTATGGTTTATCTAAGGTTTATCTCTTGACTTTTACGGGACTGTCGTCTGACCCACCAAACTAAAGAGGAAAGCCCTTCGTCCTTCAATCTACAAGGTAGGATTCCAGACTACTATTACTAATTATGTCCTTATATTTTCTGAAGTTTACGCGAATATCACTCATTGAAATAACGTTGAACATTGAAATAACAATATAACAGTCTAAAATGGTATCGTACAAGCTTTTTAACCTTATTTTACAAGTTTAACTGAACAACTATGGTGCTTGCAGCCATAGTACACAACCCAGTATAGAAACATATTCCTCTATTCCAAATTATCCATAAAATTTACATTTTAATTAAAAATAACAGATGGACTGCTTTGAATCATGTCTTCGAATCTCGAGCTTTTGTGCATAAAGCATTATGGTTATAAAGCTTAGAACATTCCTACTGCCTTATGAGCGCATATGCCCATAAATAACATCTTAGACGTACAGAAAATCATAAACGCAGTCCAATCCGATTTCAAACATTCTCTCTTTTCGATTTAATGGTTATTATAATTTGATGAGCGAATTTTCAAATTAAATATACAAATAGGATTTTATACCAACGAGAGATAGCGGAATTTAGGATAAAGAAAGAAAGTCTATTAGGCTCCCCACATTTGATTACATATTCATGAATTCTTTTCCAATACGTAAATGTGTATAATTTTAATTTAACATCATTTAAAGTAGCCCGATCTTTTTAAGTAATCCGAAGGTCGGTCAAGGTTGTCTTTAAAGAAGATAGATGAAATTCTATAAAATAAACTAGTGGCGTATCTCGACTTCATGTGGGAAATTGATGTTTTCCGCCCTTTCAAGGCTGAAAATTCGAAATATTATTATTAATTTGTGAATCCGTACTTCAAAAAATGCATTGACTGTTAAATTTAGTTTTTTAGCCTGAGTGGTTCAGGTTCCTTGACGAATCAGTCAGTTAAGACAATCAATTATATAGGTATAGTCTGTAATTAGTAGTTGTGCGAACCCGGTTCCGTATGTTGCCTGTCTCTGGAACCCTACATGTTTGCCCTTATATCTTGTTAGTAGGTATAATGTTATTTGACCGTGATTTTTAAGAATTCCCATAGATAGCTTTTCAAGTCACCGTAACGAAAAACATTTATAAGTACGCGCTGAATTGGTAAGCTTCCCATTTCTTGAGGTCAGCCACGATAAACTTGGGAAAGCTTGTCGAAATAAATCAAAAGGTTGCTTACGATTAATAGTCTCAACTCGTTTGTCATTTATGTAAATTAAACTTATAGCAGTTAGATAAAACACTGGTCAAAACGGAATATCCAGTGTTGATGCCCATTGCTGTAAATTATGGTTCGATAAAAAAGTGAAAAATTATTAATAAATCTATGTTATAAACTACTGTTGCGTGTTTAAATTTGTAGACACCATGAACTATGACAAATGCCGTTTATTTATGATATACGCATGGGTTTATGACATACAAAAATGTATCTACCTATTTCTTCTTGTTATTCATCCGAGAGTCAATCCCCGTTGAATATTCAATAAATAGTAACTTGCTTGTGTTAGAAGTGAGTTCACGTCGGCAGCAGGGTAATGGTGAGGTTTAAGTAGATACCTAAGCTGAATATGTATCGCTCCCTGCTAGGTGTACGGACGACCCTCAAAAGAGAGACTGAGACGTTCTAAACGCAGAGGGTGTACTACTACTTCCAGTGGGACACCGTTGACTGGTCGGGTGATCAGCCCATCTGTGTCGGCGATTTCACCCATTTCCCCTTTATAACGAGTGCCATATGTAGATGTACGGTGTGACATACCTGTATTAGTCTTTATCCACCAGAGAAGTTCAATAGGCTTGTTGTTTGATGAGGAGAAAGTAAGGAGTGTAATCAATATCTTCGGGTAGGTACCAAGCCAGCCTTATTTGCATTCGCTCCCGTAAAAGACGTTCCTGCGGAAGTATCGCGGTAGGTACGCTACCTTACCTAGTGGTTAAGGAATCGGCCGACGATTCACGCTGGAGCGGTTAGGGCGATTATTAGTAATATTGTTTAATGTTCTATGAAAAACAACAAAATTAGTCAATTAGGACTGGCAAAAGTGAGACGACTCAGATGGGACTCGTCTCCCTGTAAGGTTTCACTTTTTCCAATCCTAATCGATTTGAATAGTTAGCATACTAAATGATTTAAAATTTCATCAAAATAAGTCACATCAGGAGGAGAACATTCAGAGAAACCCCGAACATTCAAAGTGCCAACTTTGAATGCAACTGGGATTAAGACTGAAATGATTGATTGGAATGAATAATCAGGGAATGTTTTATTCATTTGTATAAAGGAACAATATATAAAACAGCGCTAAACAGTTAATTCTTGATCTCTTTTACGTATTTTATTGGACATTTTATTGATAAAAAATGTAAAATAGTGCGCGCTTATTCATGTTTGACATATACAATACAAGACTAATGATACTTTGATAAAAATCTTATGGGCTTATAATTGCTTAAAAATATATTATGTTGCCTTTTTATGATTTTGGTGAAAGGTTATGCGAAGAGTATACAATGAAACTGATTATAAAGGATTTGAGTTTATGTATAAAAATATATACAAATCTGGTCAAATTTGTTTCAATATTTCAATGATTTAAACATGTAATGAGAATGAAAATACTGTATCATGTGACCTTGTGGTCAATAATACAGCAATAGGTACAGTATTTCAGCAATCTTATCCATTTTGTGGTCAAACTATTGTATTTTAACCACAAGAGTGATAAGATTTTGATGTTGACATATTAGGTATATATATAAAAGACATAATATACGATCATCATATATCATACCTACAGTAGGTTTATTCTCATTATTTTTAATTAAAAATCGAAAATAAATAAAAAATAAATGCTAAATTACAAATAAAAGGACTGAATAGCGAAATCGCATGTTTAAAATATTTTAGCCAACTAGCGATCTATAACTGCTTTTTAGTAGGACATTGATTTATTTGAACAGAGAAATACTAACTTAACATGTTTTATTGATGTCCTACGGTTCGTAATAAATAAAATTATACCGTAGACCTGACAATTCCAAGCTAAGGACTGGGAAAACCTATCATTAATTTTGTGGGACAATATGGCCGTTCAATTATATGAATATTAACTACAGAATAATAAAAATCTGCTTATTATTAACATTCTCAGGGTAACTTTTTCGTCTAACTATTCATTTTGTGGGACAAATATTTATTGAGTAGGTACTTCTGCTCGCAGCTTGGCACTTCGCTCGCGGATAAATTTATCCCGTTCCCGCTACCCATGGGAACCTATTCCTGGGATAATAAGTAGTCAATTTGATATTCGATACTAGATATAATCTACATCTGTATCAAATTTCAGCCGTGATTGGCCGCATTCAAAATTCTTCACAAACTTTCACACATCTCTTCATTCATAAATATTAGTAGGATTAAACTTTAGTAAATCCAAATTATTCATTGGAAATTAGTATAACGTCACTATTTTGCTACATTTACCGTATACGTATTAAGTGAGTTTGGCTAATTAGCCCCAATATAGGTATACAGTAAAACCTGATTACGACAGATCGCATAAACTGCTTCTCTGACAGACAACAACAGCTCCCAATTCACGGATCCCATTCCCATGAAAAATATACCTTTAATGTAAACAAAGCAATTACACATGGTAATAAGCAAAGACTAGACGTTACATTTATTCAAACACCGTGAGAATAATATCAAATTGTTCCATGTGAAGAACGAGGCCTTCTCCCGATGTTCGTCTGTCTATTCTTTTTCAATAAGCAGTTTTTCTGGTCTTTCATTTATAAGGAGTTGAAGTTGTTTTAGTTGCTTTACATACTGCGCTAGCTCTTAGCTATAAGTAATTGACCTAGTATTGTATCATTTCCTCTGTTCTACTATATTTAATTGCGTCTTTGTCATGTTCAAAATCAGTCCCGTGGCCAACATTCGATGTTTTAAAACGAAAAGTTCTCATGATTGTCGTTAAATACGATTATTTAATTGAATATTACCGGGCCAACTGACACTTCACTATAATGAGTAGTGAACAAAGCTAGCGTAATGTTGTTGCAAGTTGCAAAATTAGCCCAGGTTTTTGTTCCACTAAGCTAGCAAACAAAGTCTCACAGCCAAGGATACCCAAGACCGTGCGAAATGGAGAAGAAAAAGCCGGACGGTGGACCCAGGCTCCTGATGGCCTCGGATGGGATCGGTAGGTACATGATGCTATGATGATGATGACGATTAGCAAACAATTCACCCATCATATCAAAATGAAACCTATGAACGCTTGCATCAGTGATGATACCCGTGCGCATTCCACGACAGTTTAATTTTCGGCCTTAGCGTGTGTCATTTGTCGGTGTTTTTATGGGTTACTAATAACTACTGTTAATCCTGATGTACGAGTGTTATGGTAATGGGAATGTGGGCGAAATTAGTCCCGTAAACCCGTTGTATAAAACTAGAAAATGCTGAATCACCAGCTATGGCAGATTCTACTACCTTCATTTTGAACTAAAATCTACCGTGTTATGCATAACGATTTAATCTTCAAAAGTAAATAAATAAAAACTTAAAAAAAACCGTGATCACTTCGTACCTTTCGAAATTTACTCACGATTTGTGCAGTAAGTAATAAAAATCTATTACACATATCACAATAGATTTGCATACGCGTCAACCTCAAATTGTGACATCATTCACTTTTCTAGTTAAGCGGCCCTGAAACAATGGTTATGATGATACTCGTATTTGGTAATTATATAAGTATAATCTAGGCATAAACCTAATCTGCAACTATGCTGATATTTAGCAGAAGCATTTTCTTGAGCAATATTATAAGTTCACACGCAAACTTTCTAATGAATTTGACCACCTTCAAACTTATTTTTATCTGTGCTTCAAGTATTTATAAATACAATTTTGTTCAAGATCATTGACTGAAGCGGTATTTCTTAATTTATTCAGAATTAATTAATCGCACAAAGATATAAATGACAAATTTTTATTACATTCAAGTAGGCTAAAATCCAGTTTTTTGGTCTAAGCATTTTTCAAAATTAAAATAACTAGTCTTAATGAGTGTATACATGCCGGACATAATGTTAGTAAAATTACTGGCTGGCAGAAATTAAAACATCTACCTATATTTTTGCGAAAGTCGTTTTGATTTTAAAATATTCGAAATTTAATCTGATACACAGCGACAACGCTTTGAATATTCAAAAAATACATAACGATTTTATCCGAGTCTAGAGATATTTTTTTGTACGTTAATATGTAAATTAATAAGATTAATCTTTAGATTCATCATTCTACAGTGGTTTCGTACTTAAATGTCTCCAGGATGCATTCGTTTTTTGTTTTGGTTTTTAAGGAAGGTCTGTCTACAACCTACATTTTTGTTTCAAAAGTAGGTGGACTAGTAACCGGAACCACTACTAGTAATTACGTTGACCCCTTCAGCTTTGCTTGTGTTAGGAATGAATTCAGGTCTGTAATGTTATGGCTAGGATTTGAATCAGGAATCTTACGATCGTATGACCGACTACGACTTTAACTAGGTATGAAGTTACTGACGCCTCCCTTAACGACGCATTTCATCTTTCGTACAGAATATATTACCTACTTAATTACTAACCAGACTTTTTCTGATATGACCAAATATTTTTCCCAGCTCTAGTTCAGTTACGAAACTAGATAAGCCAATTTATCAATTTTGTTATTGTATCCTTTGGTTGGGTAGTAGAATATCAACGACATGGAAAATTGGCAATTCGTCGGACACTGAAGTCTAACTTCCGAGAATTGACCACCGGGTACATAATATTCGAAATCAAGTTCTAAACTTTGGTGGGGAGGTCAATATTTTGTTATGTAAAAAACAATAGCTATAAAAATATACTATACAGGCCACGTTTATTGCTAAAACAATAGATAAGTACATTATTTCGATATTTGCACAGTGTGAGTCAGACATTATTTACGAGAATATTTTTTTTCTGCAGGTTGTTTCTCACGATGCCGCACTCACTGAATCAACGAATATCCGATCTGGCCTGGCCATAGTGAAAGTTGGTTTTGTAAGTTTATTGTCTGAATCGATGAGTGATTTCTAGAAATATCCTTTCATTTAGGATTTATTGTCTGTTTGAAGTAGACATGGTTTGTTACTTTGAAAGTTAATGAGTTTGATTAAAATAATCTTTGTCTACGTCTGCTATTAAACTGTTTTCTAAACCTGTAGTCTGAATCCTAGAGTGACGTCACTTTATTTTTCGAGTCATTCATGCAAGCAATGATGTATTATACATGCAAGCCCTTTTTGACTATTGTTTTGTTTTTGATTAAAAAGTTATTTTAGATGCTGCCATCTTGGGTATTCCGCCATGTTGAATTTCCGAGAGCGCAACTAATACACTGATTAATCTGAGATTTACTGGGAGTATCACATGTCCATCGTAATATAGTCATTCAGCGATATTATTTTCCATCCTAATGAGATCTTCTTGAAGATATTAGAGTTCCCAACTTAAGAAATACACTTATGTAGGTTCGTGACGATATAATCAAAGCAATAATACAAAACACAGAGAAAACATAATTCTATCAAAATACACGTAGTAAGTAATTAAGAAATAGGTACCTACTATAACTTATACTGAGGCATCGTGGACTTTCTTCGACAAATTAACATTAAAACCGTATTACGGTGAACATTATATCTAGTGGCCCGTATAAAACAAATGTGCCTCATTTGCAATCAAAACTGACTTACCATCTTTTCCCATAGATACAGTCAACGAAAAAAGTGGCTTATCAAATTCCAGTTTATAATAAAAAGAATATTCTAGACCACCCTATATACCGCTATCTAGCATCAAAGTAGGCATAGCGTAATTATCTTGTAGGGTTTTAGAGTGCGATAGATAAGACTTTTCTGTAAGTTCATAGGTACTTTTTATATACATAGACACATTATATTACTAACTAGCTTTTCGCCCGCAGCTCCGCCTGCGTGGATGTCGACTACCATCACCAATAGTATTTTTTTCTAAACTGACGGACTTGTTGTATAAATATAAGTATCCCGATAGTTCTAATAGTAATTGTTGTATAAACTTTCGACACCTTATTTCGCTCTCTCAGTAGTGTTTTTTTTAATGAAAACTGTAAGCAACATCGGCCTTGTCTTACAAAAAAGTGGTAGATTTTTAGAATATTACAACAAAATAAAAATACTATTAGTATCTTTATACCAATAGCTAGTAAATGGCTAGAAAAAGACTGGTAAGAAAAAAATACTATTGCCTAACATTTCGTTCTTATCAATCAATCAATCAATAGCCTATTTCAGTCCACTGTTGGACTTAGGCCTCACCCAAAGTATGCCATAGCACTCGATCCTCCACCGTATGTTGGGGACATATGCTGTCAGTTTGCACATTTGGGCCCCATGAGTCATAACAGGGGAGTAGAAACCTCGACGAATTTTCCCAATGTTGCCCAACCCTTGTCGACCCTTCGACGTACCTATATCTCTTTCTGGGTTTCGTCTTCTAATCTAAAATTACCATCTCAGCAATGAAAATATCGTATCAGCACGACACTGTCGTAGACAATCCAGAAATGCCCAGGTCTAGATGATGTCAGAAGGCTTCTCGTAATCTACAAATGCCATACATAGCGGCTGATTATACTCTCAGGTCTTTTGTATAATCTGCTCAACAGTATTGGCTGCAACACTGTAACCCTTTTAAAACCCGGCTTGCTCCAGTGGCTGGAATTCACAACTATTCAAGACGATTCTCAAGAACAAAACTTCTATAGAGATATGACTCAGGAGTCTTATAATTCTTCAGCAAGACCTTATAGCCTTTTTTGGAGAACCAAAGTACCACCGCACTACAGTTCCATGTTAAGTTCTGCTGGATGACGGAATCAAAGAGGTTCGTAAGCTCTTTTAGAACTGAGATTCCACCTGCTTTTAAGAGCCCTGTCAACCAGTGCGATATCATCAGTATACCATAACTATGAAGGTTGCTGTTGTATGCTAAGGATACAAAAAATCATCAATTGGCCTATTGCAGTCAACTGCTGGACATAGGCCTCTCCTAATATGCGCCACGTTTGCCGATCCTCCGCCTTCCGCATCCAGTACGTCCCAGCCACCTTTCGCAGATCGTCGGTCCAGCTGGCTAGGAGGTGTCCCACCTTCCTCACGGTATCCACTCTAGGACTCGTCTGCTCTAACGGCCATCAGTCCTTCGGCAGATGTGGCCAGCCCACTGCCACTTTAGCTTGCTTATTCTGCAACCCTACGGCCAGATTGGAAACGAAGGTTTGGAAACCGGTTTCCATAGCAGAATTATTTTTCTTTTAACGAACCTGGTTTCCAAGAAACAATAATAATTCTGTTTTCGAAACTAATTTCCAAAACAGAAAGTTGGATCTTCGTTAGCTATGTCGGTAACTTTGGTTCTATGTCGGATAACCTCGTTTCGAATTCTATCCTTCAAAGAAACTCCAAGCATAGCTCGCTACATAGCCCGCTGCACGACTTTTAGGTCACGGACTACCCCACCTTCAGTGGCCACGTTTCGTCACCGTAGGTCATAGGTAACATAACAGGCAGGACGCACTGGTCGAAAACCTTTGTTTTGAGGCATTGCGGCAGGGGGGAGGAGAAGACCCGACGTAGTTTGCCAAATGCTGCCCACCCCAGTTGAATTATTCTGGCTATTTCTTTCTCGAAGTTGGTTTTACCGAGCTGGATAACCTGCCCCAAGTAGATAATATTTTTGAACAACTTCGAGTGTCGCTCCTTCGATGGCAATCGGTCTCAGTACAACATGTTCGTTGAACATAATCTTGGTTTTATCCAAATTTACACCGAGGCTGACTTGTCGAGAAGCTCCATTCAGGCTGTGCAGCATTTCGCCCCGTTGTTCTAGCGACTCCGCAACTATGATGATGTCATCGGCGAACCGAAGGTGCGAGATGTAACTACTCCAGCGTCTTGAAGACGTCCTCCAATGCGTTGGTAAATGCTGAGGATACATAAATTACTATGTGATACGTCAAAAATGAATACAAATAAAACAACATACTTGAAATTTGTGGTGGTTTAATTTTTTTATAATTATCTAAAAATAATATTAAGAAAATAAACATTTTGTATTATATTCTTTGTCATCTTAATCAGAAGTGCTCTGTGCTTGAGTAATTGAGCCCACAGCTGATAAGTGGAAGTTATTGAATTGTGTTCTGCCATCTCTATTATTGTTGCCTTAGTATACTTCTCATCAAGAAAGAAAGTGAAGTTTTCTAGAAGCCAGGCGTTCGTCTATTTGGTGAAACGTTTCTAGCCATTGATATAAATTGTTATTTTGTTTCTAGCTATGAAGCCGCCCCTTGTGTTATATCGGCGGCGTCAATAGATTTAAATTCACATACCTTACTGTTTGAGAGCTTGTAAATGAGGATTGATCTGGATGATAATGTGCTGTATTATTTTTAGGCTTTCTTTTATATACAGGTATATTCTTTTAGATAGCTCTAGATAGCTATCATCGCTGCTATCATATGTTTTTTTTTCTATTTCCAATCAATTAAATAAAGAAACTGCAGTATAATACATAACTCTTACACAATATTTTTCATATTCTTGCATATTATACGTGACAGAGAGTGACATTTTTATAAATATTATCATTTGACAGATCAAAATGTGACTTTAGCGTTGACACCATCACTTTAGTTCCGTTGTCATGGTAACAATTTTGCTAGCGATATTAGCGCCATAATATTTCGTATTTTCTTTAATATTACATTATTTCGTGAATTTGCCACATTTTAATTGTGATAATTGCTATTCGGCGACAAAGCCAAATTCAATAAACCAAAGATCATGAAAATCTGTTCAGCCATTCTTGAGTTATAAGAAAGTACGTTTTTGGCACTTTTTAGGCACTTAGGGTCTGAATTTCGAAAAATCGTTTCTTAGTACACCTCCACGCATCAAAACATACACTCTCTATAAATTTCAAGTCTCTAGGACCAGCGGTTTAGGCTGTGCGTTGTCTCTAAGTCAATCAGTCAGTCAGTCAGGACTAAGAGTTTTATATATAAGATTACCTTAACTATTATAATTTTCATATAGTAATAAAAAATATTAAATATAAAACTACTGATACATACCTGTATATAAATTTAGTGGCACATAATCATTCGTTGATCCTATTGCAACCAATTATTGGTACCTGTATCAGAGTAATAATATTTACCTGTTCCAACTATTAGGTAATCTGTGCCTGTATGCCAATGTAAAATCTAAATATATTTTTCTTTCTTTCTTTCTTCTTTCTTTCTAAAAAAGGTTTGTAAATATTTTAGTGGTTAGCAACTTTTGTCGGTAACTGTACGTTCGTAGCTGAGACAGTAGAATGTTTGTACTATCGACTTCCTCTGCATTGTGTGTATTTTCACTAGGTGGTTGTTAGATATCAATTATTCAGCATTTTTGTAATTACACTTGTAAAATTATACAGCGTGTTATCAAATACATCGGCCAGGGAAATAGTATTGCAACTTTGTACACTAATAATGGAAGGTGGTGCATTTTTAATTAGAAGACTGCAAGCATTTTTTTTTGAACTCGGAAAGGCCAACATGGAATGCAATTTTTCAACGTTCTATTATACTAGCAAAAAGTTTAGCGTTGTGAGGGCTCGCGAAGCTTTTCATTATATTTAATTAAAACAAAATTGTTATTTATTATAAATTGGAAAAAGCGAAATCAAGCTCAGGCAGCAAGGGCAGGACTCGAACCCGCGATATTTCCCTTACAGGGAGAATGCTCTGACCACTGAGCCACCGAGCTTCGCCCGAGATTGATCCAAATTTTCCAATACCAATTGTTAATGTTAATTTTTTTAATGGTTATGTAATTTTTTTTTGACAGACTACATTATCTAGACTAGATGTTAAAGCAAAAGTCTATGGGCGTTTTGATAATTATAGATTAGAAACAAGTTACCTGCAAAAGTTCAAAGCGAAGTTTAGGTATATAACATTTTTTAAACTTTTTAATTAAATTAATTTATTTCAAAAATTTGATGACACTCTAATGTACCTATGTTTATTTATAACATAGCCCAATAATAATTCGTTAATGATTCATTAGTTTACCTTCGCATTTTATAGAGGTCATCAACTTGACGTAGATTTAAAAAAAAAAATCTGAATTCGCTAACATTTTTGATCAATATTTGTTTATGTAAATAATAATAATTCCAATTAGCATATTTATTACTTTTGCGAAATAGATCAATTTCTTGACTCCAGTGTCGCCCCAATATGAAATTGTTCATACTGTAATACCTGCCCAGGGAGTACTGTTGGTCAGTATCCCCCTAAAAGGGACTGGTCGGGGGTACAAGTCCTGAAACTTGAGTTTTTCCGATTTAAATTGGGAGAATGCATTGAATTCAGTGATGGTGATAATTATTGTATTTTTTTATATATAAGTTAGGTGGCAGACAAGTACAAGGTCCAAATGTGTCTAGGAAGAGGCATAAAAATCATGTGGCCCCATACAATTTTCGCATATATTAAGAAGAGATTTTTGGTTTGAAAGTTGCTTCATAGAATATCTTATCATTTACGAGCATAATGAGGGTGACTTTTGAAATTTCCGGTTAGCCATCTCAACTGCAAAACCCAAAATAATAAGGAAAGAGGTGGTCCACTGCTCCAAATATGCTTTAAATAATTTCTTTAGTATTCTTCAAAGACGTCACTTAGCCTGTCTTAGAACGGTAACTTATATCGTGTACAATTTCCGTCCATTACCTTAAAGAAATCGTGGATGGAGCAAGACTAGCAGATACGTAGTATTACAGAAATAAGTAGATACCGTATTATTTACTAGTTACAATTCACCCGACGCTGAACATTGATAACATAAGCAAGTTCCTGTTAGTCAGACCCCTCGAGGAATTGCAGTTAATCACCGTAGTTGTTATGCCTACTTTCTTGGTATCATAAAATACAAAACAGAAATTTGCCTGTTCGCGATTATTCATTGTTTGAAGGCATACTGCATAGCCGGTCACACTCACTAACTGCCACTTAGTCAAGTGTTGTATTCAAATTCTCACGTATCACACACTCGTCATTCAACCATCCGTAGAATAGATCTACGAATGGATTTTCTGAATTGTTATCGTCAATCACTAGTACAAGTGACGCAGGGATAATTCACTCGTGAAAAACATGACCGTTTTAGCACATCAATAAAGCGTAATAGCGTCGTATGTCAACCATTATTCTTTCTAAATGTACCTTCTACGTAATTATCACAGCGTACTGTCCTTAAAATACTTCAGTAGTAGGTGTGGACACTACCAATGTATGCTCGTCGTAGGATGTAATGCAAGCACAGTTTGTATGCAAAGTTCTCAGCTAGCTCTAGAAGATATACCTCCAATACTTATACAGTCATATTCGATTCAAGAACTTAAATTAAGCAAAGCAAATACGATAATAATACTTTGGCTACACTATTTTTGTGTCGTTACTGCAAGAGCTATTAACCCTTACAAAATGTCTGCATAATCAGTTTAACAACCAAATTATTTTCATTCAATAATCATTAATACAGTCCCTTCACAATACCGCGGTACTAAAACGCTTTGTGTTGCAAATAAACGATGCAACTTTCGCTATGTTTGGACTGTGGGAATCATTGACCAATAGTGAAGGGTCCCTTCTTCGATTGGGATTTGGCCCTGATTTATATTATGTCCCTTTTTGGAATATGTGCTGAGTTAATAGTCTAGTTGTATTAACATTATTAGTATTTTCTCGAATGCTTTGTAAGAAATTGAAATGCATTACTAATGGGGCGATGTGACAGGAGATAAATAAATGGTAAATTTAAGGGATCTCTGCCTTTTCGCCGAAAATTGTTTGGCCGATTATCACTTGCCAACTAACGTTTCGCAGAATTTTATTTCGCAGAATAATCATTTGCCAACTTGTGATATAATTTTGTTTTTATTACCCAACCTCACAGTTGCCAAATTTACGTTTGGTCTTCCTTTTAGAATGACACTTTTCAAAATGCCAACTTTCAAGTAGCGAATGTTTTAGTTAGCGTAATATTCATGTAGTTGTTTTCAAAATTACTGAATGTGGCGTACAAAAATACTAAGTGGGCCACTATTTATGGATGGTTATAAAAAAATAACCACGAAGGCTAAAGCGGGAGCTACGCTCCACTCCGCTCCCGTGTTAGCCTTCTAACCTAACCTATCCAAGTTGGGGCGGGCTATACTCGATTCGTCTAAAAGTTGTCTGGCCTAATAAATAATTTGACAAAAGATAAATGCCCCAAACGTTTTTTGTCATTACAATAATCAGCTTAACAATAATTCTACCAAATGAAACGTTGTCATACAAAAATTTGGCAATCGTTAGTCGTCAAAGTGAAAAATAGGCGAAACGTTGGTTGGCAAGTGATAATCGGCCAAACAATTTTCGGCGAAAAGGCAGGATCCCGACACGTGAAATAATGAAAATTGTTGAAATAGGTTTAACATTTTGGTTTTTATGAGCACACATCTGGAGGTACTGGAAATAGTAGACAGATGTATCTAAGATAGGTATATCTCACTCACAATTTTTGCAAGCAGCAAGTATCCATTTCTGTTAATGAGGAATCTACTCGTAACTCTGCTGCTGCTAGAAATTTGCTGATAACCTATATGCCAGTTCTAAGAATTGAACCTAGGACCTCAAGCTCAACAATATTTTTGATACACATATTGATAACACACTTGTACTTTTCCACAATATTTATTACTGAAACTGACCGGTTTCACCTCACGGTATTCTCAGGTTTACACTTACAGTTATGAACAATACAATTTTTGATACTTTTCAACAGGTGGGCTCGAGTATTTCAGTCTCCTTCATATTACTATTTCAGTAATGTTGATCTATTCATAGGTAAAGTGATCTTAATGTCTCTATAAGTGCCTCTAGGAGTAATACATAAATGTTTGAATTTGTCTACAGGGATGCTCAGCGTGCGCAGGCCGTCACTAGGTGGATGATGCGTGAACAGCTTCCTGTGGTTCATTTAAGCTGATGTTGGAGAAGCACATAACTTTGGTTTTGGTAAGTATAACACCACTATCTAGTGCCATTCACCCTGATACCTATTATCTAAATTATATTTTGCGGCTTGGGTTGTTAAGTGGGTTTAGTTTAAAGCCTTTCGGGGCCAAGTCATTCGTAAAGCCGGTCCATCTATTGCTGACAGAAAAGGCTCTGGTGTAGCCTTTCCTATTTACCTTGGACACGAATAAGGCAGCCAGCTGGCAAGGACAAACGACAACATGTAGATAGATGATAAATTGTGAATTGAATAAAAACATAAACAGTGGTAATAGCAAATAGTTACCATATTTAAAGAAGTAAAAAATAAATGTAATCAAGTCATAACCATCTTTTGAGTAAAGGAATCTTTTACCATCTTGAAGTACAAGTGTAACTCACTTAACTTTTCTTAAAAATGAATCCAGCAGAAATCGTGTTACATGGAGTGCTTATGAACCCTTCGTTATTTTTAGGTATTTATTTATAGGAACATTTAACAGTTATACATTGATATTACAAGTTTACATAATAAATGTCCGATAAGCAAACGCATAACTCACACCAATGTCCACGACCTAATATTGTATTTTACACGGAGATCCCATTATAAGTAAAATACATGAGAAAGGTGTGTTTATTACAGATCAACACATTATGATTAAGTGCCAGTGAAATATCAAAATTGATGCTATCTGAATAAACATAATTATAACGTAGGCTTCGTTGCCACCTAAATCCAATTATTATTAATTTCTATTGGCCCTACAATAGTGAAGCAACAGACACAGCAGGCGAACATAGAACAGAAGCACCATAAAAGTAGAACATGCCTGTGAATCGAAATTATTCATGAATTTAAAAGCGATGTCATTAGGTACAGCGTATTAAGCTTTAAATAAAACGTGTTCCCAAACTTGTATCTATTTTCGTCAATAATTTTGTTATTTTTAATCCTACGACTGAAAGTTACAATACCAAAGTTGTAGAGAATTTCATTTGTTACAAAAATATTTTTATAAATTATAAGTGCCGCCAATAGTTTATCCGATATAGTGTAAAAACCATTTGCACCCCCTTTATACAAGATGGCGGCTGCGGGTAAGGGTTATGATCCCATAAACTTAGATTTGACTTTACACGTGGGTTGCTTGGTTGTAATTAACAAATAAAAATAAATAACGACATTACACCTATCTATCTATACTATTATATAATTGTAAATTGGAAATGTTTGTCCGCGATGGACGCAAAAACTACGGAACGGATTTTGATACGGTTTTTTTTGTTAGAAAGGTCTTGGTTAGACTTAAAATCTTACGCCTGTTTGATAGCAATCGGTTGAGTAGAACCGGAGATAAGAGATCCACGCAGGCGAAGCCGCCGGCGGAAGGCTAGTATATAATAAAATAAATAATAAATATGATTTGAAGTAGAACTTTGCTTCGTTGGCTTTTGCACGCTGAAGCCTATAAATATTTACATTTCAATGGACTAATTAAAATTCAGATTTCGACTCTAACTGTCATAAGCTCATAATATTATTTACACCCAGTTATGATTGTTGTGACAGATTAGCTTTCATTTGATGCACTTAAGTGTGTTCTTATTATGCAAATGAAGTCGGTTAATGATGAGCCTACGCAAAATTTTAACACGCAGCACATTTTAACATTCAAATGTGTCGCGTATAATATTACTTAACATAACAAGGAACTGTGAGTGATTGATATATTCTCTAATTAATATGTAAGCATGTTATCTGTTGTTATATTTATTTAAATTAATATACATACTAAATAGGTAATAATCATTTCAAAAGGATGTCAATATATATTTTGGTGACGATACATTGTATTTAAAATATACAACTTAATCCACATTTTTTAACATAAGCATAAATTAGTTTGTTAAACTATAATAATTAATTAAAAAACATTTCAAATGTCACACAAATGACTTAGATTGTATTCAGTATACATGTCAACCTACAGGTTTTTTGGTGGCAATAACATTAATAAATAACAACGAAACCTTAGCCTTTTAATCTTATCTCTCGGAGTAAGATTATTATGATAACTTTGGTCCGTCGTCCGTTAGACATACCTACATAACATAATTAGATTAAGTCAATGAGTTTTATAATATGAAACCATTACATACCTTTAATAAGTATATATCTAATTCGAAATCGGCAGATTTGCATGAAAGGTTTAATGACAGACAAAGTTTGCGAAGTGTGTAAGCACACCCGAGGTTTCTGCAAGCAAAAAAAGGCACAAATACGAGTAATATCTAAATTATTTATTAGGCATAAAAACAACAACACATTGCTAAACCTCAGATAAGATAAAACAAGTCTAAAACTATGCGCAAACACATTTTATGCAAATAAATTAATATAATATATCACTGTTTAATTTGAACATCAGTTTCAGACTCAACTCAAATAGAATGTTTAGGAATTGCGCAATAGAATTTTATTTACATAAATAATACACAAACTCCGTTGTTCCGGTGTCAAGCGTAACATGTAGGAAGAACTATATTCTATTCGTTACATAAAACACACTGTCAAGACAAATTACATAATGGCCGACACATACTGAATGAAGTAATAACATGTTTAGACGTAAAAATGAATTGGTCTAAATAAGGTAAACATATTTTACTAAAGTAGGAATCAGCTGACGCCAATAAACACTAAACGTACCAGTAGATAAGTGCCAAACAACTTCTTTCCCTAAGAAGCATGGGTATCTCAACTCATGAGAAGAAACTATACTGATCAAACCCTAACACTATGAAGAGAAATTTACTGCGAAATTGTTTACAAGACATTTAGATAGGAAACAAGAGCTAAATGATTTGTTTAAAAAAAGGGAGATAATCCATCATGACGCACCAAAGTATTGATTGCACAGTGATTGTTCAAAGGGCAAAAAAAAAATATAATGGACACTTTCCTTTAATACGTTGCTTACCATCTTTCTTTTTCATTCATTTTCTATGAGCAGAAACCTATTCGAGGCTCACCCCACCCGCAGTTAACGGAGAGTGGGATGGGCTTGAACCAGTCGCACTAAAAGTGCCTCAATTTAGACAGGCGGTAATATGGCTATACCTACACTGTAACACATTATTTATTGCGCTTTTATGATTTATTATAGCCGCGTAATAATCATATAAATTATATCAAAGCGAGTGTTGAACGATAATCTAATAAATTAAACTTGAACGTTTTAAATAGTTAAAAACACGCAGCATGAGAAACGAATATCATTGCAAACATATACATTGCATAATAAGTTAATAACAATTTTTATGGAAGTTTATATAACAACGATTTTGTTGATAATTAGTCGTGATCAAACATCAAACTAGAGCCTCGAAAAAGGTTAATGGAAACACCGCTCTCTGATTTATGGCACCACTAAATAACATTGATATTTATGAATTATGTTTTGAAATCAGCCGTGTATAATTGTTAGGTACCTTTGCCACTTTCCATCATTATCTGCGATCCTCATCTTTACGAAAGTTTAAAATTCACCATTACAATTTTACATGTATTACTCGGTTGGGCCCAAATATGAATTGAAATAAGTAATAAACTTTCTTGACTGTTTGATCATATTAAATTTATGACAACGGTTACTATTTGAGGTTAATAATTGCTATTGATTGCGAGAAAGGTAATAATTTACCTGCAACTAGCGGGACCAATATCCGCTGTTTATTATTTTAATATGACAAGGAATATTGTAAGATAATTTAAATAAACACATTCTTCTAATTTATCAGATCTAAGTATATCATCGTAAATGAGTATCGATCGTATTCTGTTTCAAGCTTTAATGTGCCTTTACATTTTTTTTGATTGCATTACCAACTGAAAATAGATCAATGTTATATTTTTGAGAATATTAATCCAAATTATTTTTCTTTTCACAAATGTGGTCATACAATGATGTTACATATTAGGTATAGTGCAGCACATTTATCATTATATGGCATGCAAATATTAACTTAAGCTCCAAAAACTCATAAAGTCATTGAATAGTAGAAAAGCCCCTGGTCTTGATAAAATAAGGGTACTGGATATACAAAATATAAGTAACAAAATAGCTTCCACTATTGCTAATTTGATCAATCTTAGTGTCAAGACAGGCCGGTATCCAGATGTCCTTAAAATGGGTTGTGTAAGGCCGGTGTATAAAAGGGGGGAACGACATAACGAAAACAACTATCGACCTATAACACTGTTATCCTCAATTGACAAGATTGTTGAGAAATTTATATGCAATCAGATTCACGACTTCTATAAAAGAAATTCTATTATAAATGAGTCTCAATACGGTTTTCAACCTAACAAAAGCACTACATCACTCTTGGCTAACTTCACAGACCATGTCAACTCAGCCCTCAATGACCAAAATCACGTGCTCGCCTTATTTGTTGATTTTTCCCGAGCTTTCGATACTCTAGATCATAACAAACTACTAATAAAACTAGAAGACTCTGGCCTGAGAGGGCCTCTGTACAACTGGTGTGCTAGTTATCTTAGGGACAGGACGTACCGTGTCCAAATCGCAGACGAACTGAGTGACACGCACTGCGTGGCCCATGGAACAGCTCAAGGTTCCGTCTGTGGTCCGCTGCACTTCTTAGCTTATGTCAATGACATGAACTCAGTATTTGACCATTGCAAGTCCTACCAATTTGCTGATGACACTTGCCTGCTCATTGCAGGAAAAAATCTTGGAAAAATCATGTCACTAATGCAGCACGACTTTGATAGGCTCAATATGTGGTGTCATGATATGGGACTCGTACTTAATGCTCAAAAAACCAAATTAATACACATTAAATCACCTCACCTGAAATGCCAGCGCTGCGAACACCAACTAATAGCTCATTCCCACATTTGTCTACACAATTACGCTAATAATCACTTATCAATCTGTGATACAACACCTTGTTCAAGTATCGAACAAGTAGACACACATACATATCTGGGCTTGATAATCGACAGCAAATTTAACTGGGGTCCCCATGTAAGTCGCGTCTGTGACAAGCTACGCGCGATATTAGCTATAATGCATATTATAAAAAATCGCATGCCCTTTAAAACTCGGCTCCTACTGTACAATGCGTTTGCTGACGCCGTCATTAGCTATGGTCTGTCAAGTTATGGTAGAACCTATAAAACTTACCTTGACTCCATCTATAACTTGCAGCTCAGAATATTAAAATTAATTGTGCCACCCAAGCTTAGAAACCAATGCACTGAGGAGTCCAAACTCTTTAAACTTTGCAAAACCCTTCCAATACACGAAAAAGTAAACTTCAATATCCTTAAAGAACAATACTTTAATAAAAATATACAATACAAAATGGAGCATTCTGTATATACACGACGAGTGGCACAAAAAAAACTTGCTACTGTGAGGGCAAGGAATTGCTACGGCGAGCGGACAAGTACATTCCTTGTACCGCGCCTTATCAATTCTTTGCCTACCTCCATGCGAGAGAAAATTAATGTGAGGAATGTTAAATATAAACTCAAATCCTATTTTTTAGCAGAATTGTAGGTAAGAATGCCTGCAGTTCTGTTGGAGGGTACGCGTACGACTTTTGCTTACTTGATTGTATGTACTGTGTAGGTATTTTGTTTGCAATGATTGTATATTATTTAATTCATCCTTCTATCTATTCTATGTATTTTATAAAATTGTAATGTCTGTGTACTGAAGTGGGAATCACGTGTATCGCGCACAGGCTCCGGTAGCCTTAGCTATACTTTAAGCTAAGCTTTTATTGTAACTATGTATTCTGGTAAAATAAATAAAAAAAAAAAAAAAAAAAATTTGCATGCCTAATCATAATATAAAGAAAATACGACCAGAACTAAGATTATTAGAATTAGATTTGAATGCAACCATTAGAATAATCATTGTCATAATAATAAAAAATCAAATCAAGGCAATATCTATGTGGACACATAGTATATGCAGACATTGCCTTGATTTGATTTTTTAGTTATGATTAAAATGCAAAACTTTCTAAGGAGTTTAACACATCATATTGCATTACAACGATTGAAATGAACGTGAGCACGTGCCAAGTCCAAATAATTGCTATATTTTTTTCAAGAAGTTTTTAATTAGTCTTATTTAAATTATGTAAAGTTACCGTAAGATATTCACACAGTGAATGAACTTGATGAAATACATTATGTAGAGTCTAATGCAGTGTCAAGATTTAATAAAAAAATATAACTACATATTTACCTGTATTTACTAGACTCGTGTTTTTTTCTTTATTGATGTAAATAGGTGATGATTCAGTATATTATTTTTATTAAATTATTATTTAAAAAAAAAAATAATAATAATAATATTTATTTATTTATTAAAAGCGGCTTCAAGTTTACTCGGAGATGGTTAACGCTCCGGAGCAATGGTGTAACTGGGACGGCGTCTTCAAGCGCGACATAATAAAAACTACATCAAGTTCCCTCTTGTTTCAGTATCTCAATCAGTCCATACTCCTAGTCCATACACATGGACTGATTGAGAAGTCTAACAAAACATATCAAGATTCTTGACGTGATTTTTAACGCAAAATAACAACTTTTGCGTTAAAAGCCACTGCTCGGAACTAACGCCCAGACAAATAGTGGGTATATGAATAGGCACATACACTATAAATAATTGTTATTTAAATATAAATTTACCAGGAGGGAAAAGACGTGAGTGTGAGTATGTATGTACTTATTAATTTATATTTAAATTACACACAAGTCTCTTCTGGTTCTGGTCTAGTAGAAACTTTAACGTTACATTCAGAAACGTTATGTTTCAAGATTATGTTTTAAGTTTGAGTTAATTAAAGCCTACTTTGTTATGTTTTTCAAATTATTGTATACTTTAGTAGCTATTATCAACGTGTGGAAAATTTAAAATTATTCGGAAGTCTGAAAGTGGGTGAAAATTGAATTATATGATTCCGTTACATAATTACGTACATAATTACAGGTCAAGTTAGTTTAAAGCATATAATAAATATGAATTAGATTTAGAGAAAATAAACGGCTTTTGTGGTCACGAATCGTGACGCTTACCTACTGTTATTACGAGTATTTCATCAATTAACCACTAAATGTTATAGTCAGTCGTTTTATAGTTATCTGAATTTCATTATGAACGCTGGTAATAATACAGATATTAGTCAGCTCACGAATTGGTATATGAGGCATTATTGCCATCATCTTGAGTCAACGGATGAGGCTCAGATACAGACATTCCTTTTGGGGTAGGGAGGTCAAACGACCGTCGCTCCCGTAGTAATTAAAGTAGGTATGTACCTCCTTTTTATAAATCGGTTGAAAATGAACGGACGCGCCGCGGCGCCGCCGAACCGATCTATGGTGAAACCTCGAATAAAGATGATGATTATATCTAGTAATGGAACATCGTAGAAAATAAATCTTAAATGTAAAATAACACTCTAAGATGATATGTACGATAAAGCTAGCCCCCGTCTAAGAGCATTATAATTTAATGTGACGTCCGAAATTCTCATTTCTCACACCTTGACATTATTGAGATATATAAATTATTCGACACCAATGTTTTAAATGAGTCTTATTTTATCTTATATAAGTACATATATGAAACTAGAAGTACCGTACATTTCCGGTATTATATATTATGTATATTAGAATTATTTTTACCGACTTCCAAAAAGAAGAGATTGCTAAATAACCGCTTTTTTACACAGTCGCACTTACGCGTTTGAATAATGATTTGCGTAATTGTTTTGAAATCGATATAAGAAAGCATGGTTTCTTGGAAAGGATTTTATTCTCCGTATAAATGAAACCATTAATGAAACTTTCATTCGAATTATAATAAATTGGAAAAGCGAAATCAATTCTCGGGCGGGACTCGAACCCGCGATCTTTCCCTTACAGGGGGACCGCCCGAGAATTGATTTCGCTTTTTCCAATTTATTATAATTTGTTTAGTCTAGCAAACTAATTGCTTTAAAATTATCTTAACTTTCATTCGAAGTTCGATCAAGTAACATAGATAGCTCGAGATGTCGATGCGAAGAGATACTTTTAAGTTGGCAGGCTCCGTTTACAAACGTTCTTCCAATTAGTCCCACCTTCTCTTTTCCTATACAGGGCAACTCGTGCAGGGCTTAGATGTCACCCGCATACGGTGCAGAATATTCCATCAATAACCAAGTGGTTTGCTGCCACTTTCCTTTGCCGCACCATTAAGACATGGAATTCTTTACCTGCTCACGTGTTTCCTACTTGCTATAGTTCCGGGTTTTTTAGCGGCGCGTGAAAAAGCCGCGTGAGGCCGTCAAGCCGAGTGCTATCATTGCGACATGATACGTGTCTGTAATGGTGACCCTCTTTCCTGAGACTGCCTTCAGCTTACCATCAGGTCAGGTGAAGTGAAATTGACGTGCCCTACATTAAAAAAAAAACAAACGTCATCCTTTGAAACTTTTCCCTAGTTGGGATCGCCTTCAGCCTACCTTCGAAGTGGTCGTACTTTGATGGACCCTGTCTGACCCTTCTCAGGTTAGAAGAGTGGCTATAAATTACAAGCTTTGGATGCAACCGGAATGAATGATTAATTTGCGCGTCTTGTGTTTATCGATATAAATTCTTTAAAGTAACTATTTTTCATACGGACAATTTTTGTTAGTCATGTTAATCTTTTAAACAATGTTGATGTCTGTTGCTTAAAAATCGTGTGTAAAAAAATTGTCTGTTATGTATACGATGTTGAAAGGATCATGAGAAAAAGGCTGCGAAAAAGTTCTTATTTAAGGTTTAACTTTATTATATAAGTTATTATTTCTTAAAAGAGTTAAAGACAACTACCTAATTCCTCTTTAATTGGGACGTCAATCCCGGTTACATCGCCACTTCGTTCTGCTCTTACTTTTCTTATGAATGTTTGATTTGGTTGGCATTATGGGAACGATTCACGTCTGAAACTTCAATCTCCAACCAAAACCTGCGCCAGAACCACATTTTCAAAAGCTTACAGGTGAGGTTAGTTTGGAGAACTTGAAGGCCTTGATCAGGCCTCATTATGTCAAGTTGTGAAATGAAGTAGGTACTATGTGATTTTGCTCGAAACCGTTAACCATAGGATTATGATTCATCCTGTAGAAATCTGAAATAGTTAACTTTCTTTAATTTACATAATCTTATCATCGAGGTGATCCGCACAACTTGTAATTAACCGATAGATAAAGTAATCAGTGTGTATGACAAGATCATAGTTTAAGTGGGGTTAAAAAGCTTACTAAAGAAAAAAGAAACTACGTAAACCAAGTGATCAATCACTCGTTAAGATTTTACCGTGAATATGACACGTCCATCTTGATATCATAATTGTATAAAAAGTAATAAAAAATATGATATGCTAAGGAGTGTAACATTTTTATGAAGACGCTAAATGAGGCAGGTTTTTAATACCTCATTGGTATAGAAGACATGCTTTTAAGATAAACAAAACATAATAATTCGGCAACACTCGGTTATTTATTGATCCTGTATCAGATGTAACGTTTTTTTATTATCGTAAATTGATCGTGAATTAATTCGTTGACGAAGTATAGTAATAAAGTTGTGAAATTTGAATAAAAGTAGGTTAGATTAGACTATTTAAGACCTTTTATTTGAATGTGTGGACATTTTACCTACAATATATCGACAGTGAACCGTTACATAGAGGCTCTATTCGATACCTCTTATTGAAATCTTTGGCGAAGGATTATAGGTATTCAGCAATGGATATTTTAGAATTCGTTGATCGTACTACACGTACTTATACCTACATATGTACGAAATAAATATAAACAGTTATATAAAGGCGTATACTAGGATCGCGATTGCAGCAATTGGAAAGATGTGGTCTTTGCCTACTACAATGAGAAAAGGACGTGACTATATGTATGTATGTATGTATGAAGGAAGGTGAAAAATATACATACTGTCGACTCTAGTCATCTGTAGGAATACAACACTATTATGATTTAACTACTAGCTGAGAAGTAGCTATCAAGTAGTAGGGTGATTGGTAAAGGTATTTTTGTAAATAGACGACTCCATATTCTAACGGGATAACTACCCAGTTATATTTTATCTCCTTCCATAATATGTGACACTATGTATGACAGTACCTGTAAATCATTTAAATAAAGATATTCTATCTGATCTAATCTAGACTAGATCTGAAGTCTATGACTAATGAATGGTATTGAAAATAACATATTCATGCTGTATGAACCGGTCCCGTAAATTGGTCATTGATCGGTTGCTTTGTTATTTAATTTCGTATTGTGATATCTTTATAAGTACATACTTGGTTGATGATTAAGATGAATTTACTCCCAAGACCAATGGATATGGTGAAATATCGTGCGGTTTAGTCGGTTCGAGTACGATATAACCTCCTGAATGTTAGCCTAGATGAAAAACTTCAGTCCCAATCGAGCAGTCCGACTGGGGAAGTACCTATGCACTACAGAATATAACCCACGCCACGTATCTTGGACCTAAAATGTGCTAAAAATGTGCTCTATACGCGCAGTACACATTTCTTAGGTGTCTTTTGAGGATAGCACGGGGTGCTACTGCGGTAGACGAACTCAAATTCACCAAGCATAGATTATTACAAAGCAATCCACGGGCGCCAGAGCCTCGTATGTCTTATGATTTAGGTCCAAGATACATGGCGCGGGTTATACTACGGTTATAATAACCTCGTGTTGTGTTTTCGGCCGTGATTAGGGTAGTCAGAGCTCACTGGAGAGATTTGTGCTGTCAGTGGGAAGACTAAAGGCTGGTCCTGCTAGTCTTCTGCGCTGACGGCACAGAATCTCTCTGTTCTTACAGGGTCGGTAGCACTAGTGTGACTCCCACCCTCTCCCACCATTCCGGAAGCTAAGAATTGTGAAATGGTGACCCCAAGTGGTGGGCTGATGCTTATTCACGCCTGCTTAAACAATCCAGGATTATAGGAGGAATAGAACACAGAACAGAATAAACAGAACAATAAGAAATGAAGCGGTGGTAGCTTAGTGGTTAAGAAGTCGGCCTTACGATCGAAAAGTCCCGGGTTTGAATCCTGGCCATTATACTACCGACGTGAACCCACTCCTTACACAAGCAATTTAGCTTATTTAATTTAGCCTCTAACTCTCTAAGGTTATAGGGAATAACTATAGTTAAAATCTCGCTGCAGACTCGGTCATAAATCATAATCGGCGTAGGGATGTGCGCTAGTTCACCGACGGCATCTGTGGTTCAGTGGTAGAATGCTCACCTGTCGATTTACAATAAAACACGTTTATAAGGTTTCAAGACTACTGTAAGAGAGCGAAACACTCGAATGATTTATGACCAAGTCTGCAGCGAGATTTTAACTATACTTATAGTAATTTCTGTTGCTAATATTCTTTTATAAAAAAGAAAAGAAAAAAAAATTATACATGTGAGTTAAGAAATAATTTATTTCAATAGGAGTAGTTTCTTGGATAGTGTCGTCACAAAGGGACAGAAAGACAGTGCTGTTATTAAGTATCGAATTGTAACATGTAACCAAGTAATTACACATAGCAACGCACTTCTTGACCTGCAAGCTTTTGCCTAAGGATCAAAACGACGTTATGTGATTAAATAATTTTAGTAAACAAGCTTTCGAATACTGAGTATCTATTAACAGAGGTTAGAACCTTCAATTACCTATCTACTTCTGTATATTATAATTATATATTTAATGGTAATCGTGCCGAATGGTATTTTGTTTTATTACTGAGATCGTTAATAGGTTATAAAATTGTGAAATTCTATGATTTAAACATAAAAGGGTCATAGGTTCTCTGTGCAGAAGTCGATATCTACTTTTATGACCTGTCTACCGCCCTAGACATGTAGCAATTCATAGGCCGGCGGCGTATTGTAGAATAGAAGGGTGAATGAATGGGATTGATACGTATTTTGACAGTGGTCAACGTATGACATAAACGTCAAAATACGTGGCAATCCCCTATGTTCATCATTCGAGCATGTTACATAGGTATTAAGTAAGAGGTCGAGCAGTTACATTCGTACTTTACCACTCTATTCAAATAACTTCACAAATCATAGGTTTGCGGTTTCCCAAGTCGGTAACTGACTTACGTTCACACGTAGACAAAAGGTATTATAATATGAATTTAAATTTATCTTGTGTTCATTTTTATTCATGATAAATAATATTAATATTTTCTTGAACAATCGAATATTATCATACAAAACAACGGGGGGCGATCTCTATTATCGCTCGTTGTCTACTGAATCTATGTATTATTATTATAATATTGGAATCACGCAAAGCTTTTAAAAGCGTAATTCAAAACGATATGAATATTATTATAAAATATAATAAATTATACCTACGTCCTTTACGTATTTGAATAATAATTATTAGCTTTACTTGCTACAATACATAGTTTTATATTAGTTAGAGTATCTACTGCAATGGAGTACTGATTATATCTTCATTAATGTATCTTGTACTACTACGTTTTTCTCTTTGTTTATCTATGTACCTACTTATTCCACAAAGGCATTAAAACGTAAATGTTGAAAATCAAAAACATATTAGAGATTAAATTTCAAAATAAGTACAAACAGGAGCCAAAGATTGTTGCAGTAGTAAAATAATTAAGCAGTAGCTCTCAAATGTAAAAATCTCTAAAATTTTGCTTAGCTTAACTTAATTTAAAGGTATAAATATGTAAATTCAAATTTAACACTATCTATTTAAAATTGAAATTAATGTCTCGAAATTGAGTTTTAAACATACCTATATACTATTGCGAATAGAAATTCAAAGATACAATAGCCTTTCCTTTATTGAACCTGCAACGTTAAACCTCTCCTCTAGTACAAATATTTGTGTAGACATAGCTCACACTCAATTTCCTTTATTACCTACACTCGAACACTAATACAGTAGACTCAACAATCTCCATTTCCGAAAACATTTTTCTATAATTACCATACTTCTTGCATACATCGACGACTACGTTTTAAATGTCGGATTTTTTGTGCTTCATCTATTAAACAGATGAGGAAATGGAACACTTGCGTTGCAAGAAAAACGTTCGTTTATCCGGGAAGTGAGACAGGGCATGTATACATAGTCATGGTATACATGGTTCGATGTAACTGCTTCATTGTTCTCCAAGCAAAGTCATCAATACTTCGACGAAACAGAATAAATTATTTATCAACATTTCTTTTAGCAGTGATATAGAATCGTGTTCAACGTTTAGTAGTTGTTTGTTCACTGTTAGTAAGTTTTCGTAGGAAACTGTAAGAGTTAAAGGATAATAATGAATGGAACGTTTACTACATTCAATTGTTATTTATTTAGATATATCTGAACATTTAGTTTTTTTTTTTTAAATATAAGTACTACAAAATTTTACAGCTACAACAATAGATTCTATACATAAGATCCATCCCATTAATATAAAGAAAGAACATGGAAACATGACGACAGAATTTCAAGAAAATACGGTGATGTTGAGATAAAAAGTGTTCCTTTTTCAAAAGTTGATCGTAATAAACCAGTAGCCGCTCATTCACCTACAAATGGATGATAGATGAGAAGGGCATTAATAAAGGCCCACATAACTTCTTATGTCGCCTAAGGTATGTACTTTTTACCGCCATTTGCGTAGTCTTGGCTGTTGATGAAGTCTCGATAATGCTAATGCCTTCATTCCAATCATGGGGAATGAAATTGAAATGATTGTAGTACCGCGCCGTGTGTACCTAGTAGTTAAGGGCACAAACTCGGTACGACAAGAAAATAATGCATTTTATTATCTTGAGGCACTCATCTATTGACTGTGGCATAACTCGGTCGATAAGTGAAATCTTGTGGGTGCGCATTTTCTTACATAACTTTTCAACTCCTATCATCGGATTTCCGAAAATTTTTCTCATACCATTTAAAGTCATAATGATCATTCTTCATAAAAATTTAACAAATAAATATTGAAATACATAATCATTGAAATTCATAAATTTGTTGTTACTAATATTTGTTTTAATATATTTGTTTATACTAATAATCGAAACTCATAATCATTTCAATAAATAAAGGTATATATTAATTAATAATCATTTCATAAAGGTGTTTTATTCTAATATTGAATAGCTATTGAATTAAAATATTGAAAATTGAAATAAAATTGGAAAAATATTGAATAACTTGATAAATATAATATATGTATCATTGTACAAAGTATTGTTTTTATAAGGCTTCATTTCACAAATTAATTATTTTTAAACATTTTATTTGGCAAACAGACAGTTAGTAATAGATTCATTGAGAAAGCTGCTCATTCCGACTTGACTAGATTAGGTTAGAAGGCTAATGCGGGAGCGGAGCGGAGCGAAGCTCCCGCATTAGCCTTCGTGGTTATTTTTTTTTATAACCATGCAGAACTATATTTAATCCAAAAACAAATTTAAAACAAAATTTGTCACTCTAGAAAAATGATAATATGAGTTAAAATATTTTCTTGGTAATACCCTTTATTAATGCAAAAATTATGATAATTGAATGTTATGAAGAAAAAAGTTATGAATAAAAAAAATATGATCACTAACGGTTATGAACTCCGTTGTTAGAAATAGAAATGTATGAATAAAAAATATATGAAAAAGAAAATTATGAAGAGTGATTATTATGAGCACAAATCGGTAGTAAGACAAAGAATAGGATTTAAAATTTTATGTAAGCCAATATGGACCCAAATCTTGTGGATAGGTTACCATTCATAATGTAATAAATCAACATAGCAACTCCTGTCATAATCAAATGAACAGTTAAATTACGCTAGTACTATTAACTGTTCTGTACCTAAATCTTTCGGCCCTTTTTTAAATACTCACCCTTACAGGGGGTTTTGGTTGTGGAGTAATGGAGCATGATTTTAGGTCCTCCGTTTCCATTCCTTTATTTTAAGATTCCATGGTTTTTACCTTCGACCTGATTGCCCACAGAATTGGCGGCAGTGAAAATAGAGTTAGCAAAGTGTATGTAGGTACATTACATTTCATCAATTAGGTTTTTGGTTCAACGAAGCCCAAACACCACTGCCCGCCACGTCGGCCCCCCTAGACTAGAATGTATGGAATTTGACGTATATGACAGTCGTCAACATAATCTATCATAAAAGTCATAATTCTATTCTGCAATACCGGTAAACGAATTACTACTTGTCTAGGGGGTTCGTTGTCTGGCAGCGTGTTCGCAACGTGTCTCGAGATTTAGACATTACTACTCGTAGGTAAGTCGTTGTATGTTCTGGGTAGTCAACTGCCGTTTACAGATTTACCTTATTTTTGGTACCCTAAACATCATCGGTTACGATTAAATTTTATTGTATTGTTTTAATATTCTAATGCTTTTAGATCTTTTATATTTTTAACTGATCACCGTCAACGAGTTTCTTATTTACATGCAAATACTTTCTTTGACCCTTCTGTAATGTGATAAACAATAAATAATTTTATAACAGGAGTGAAACTGGTATGGATTTCTAAAATTTCACTTTATCCTCATTGCTTCGAAAGTTTCAAATAAGTATACCTAATAAAATAGTTGATTGGGAAATGCTGGAGATGCTATCTTCAGAATTTTCTAACTTTTTACGTAGACCTTATCGTGCTAATTTAAACTTGTTCAAATTAGGTCCTTAAATATAACCCGCGCCACGTATCTTGGACCTAAAATGTGCTCAAAATGTGCCCAATACGCGCAGTACACATTTCTTGGGTGTCTTTTGAGGATAGCACGGGGTGCTACTGCGGTGGAGGAAGACAAATTCACCAAGCATAGATTATTACAAAGCAATCCGCGGGCGCCAGAGCCTCGTTTGTCTTACGATTTAGGTCCAAGATACGTGGCGCGGGTTATAACAGGCAAATGATGATGAATATTTTTTCATGATTGTAATATATTATTACATTACATATAGATTCAATTATGCAAACAATATTAAATTATGGAACACATTTTAAGTTCTTGATGTAACCGACATTGGAATCCATAAAATCTAGTTAAGCTATGTTTACCTTGAATTTAGATAGATCTGTATAGTTATGAGGTATAATATTATTATATTACCGGATATAGGTACATAAATTATTTATTTCATACTTTCATTATTAAATTATCGTCAGTCGTTAAAATTATCTTACGACACACGCATTGAAATAAACCTTTGACACCTTAACCCAGCCCGAAGGTACCCCTTGGTCAGGTAGAAGTAACATTGTGTTTATTACTTGTATTAACATAATGTCGCTTTTACCCGAGCGTGGTTCAATAAAATTCATAATGTGAATGTTTTTCTTTATTTTACGATGTCGTTCAAAATGTATAATCAGCGAGTAAGACTAAACAAGCCAACATATAAATAATGATTAAAAATCTAATGTCGTACCAATATTATTTTATTTAGCATAATATAGTTCTGTATAATATTAATAATTACCTAGTTGTACATATTTTAAGTTATATTTTACTCGTTTGCATCAATCTACAGAAATAAAACTTTTGTATAATTAAAAACCTAATTTCATATCTAAAAATATTTTTATGAGTTGTATTTTAAAACACAGAACCCATAAAACGCATTTTCTTGATTTTATTATTATGTTTGTCAAATTATTCGTCCGTCATAATTATGAAGTCATAAAATTAGGAATAAAGAAAACGTCAACTCTTTTATGAGCCTTTTAAAAATATAAAATTGAACACTGACCCTGAAATATGTATAAAGGTTCGAAGAATTTGTATCTTAATCATTCATCAATTTAATTCTTCTTTAATTTATATGTTAATTTATGCCTTTCTCCCTCCGAAGCACTCCAATCTCCACTCTCAATTGCTTCCTTTCTGACGTACTTACGAGTACAATTACCATACACCTTTTATATGATTCACTTAAATGTTTTGTTTTATTAACTTTTATTTACTATACCACTACTGAAGAAAAGCACGGTTTCACCTGTAAAATATCATTTCTATTTTTTATTTTTGAGTAAGTATATAAGTCTAGTCTTAAAATGTATTATCAATTTTGGAGTTAGATTAAGATGAAGCTCGCCGCGCCTTTAGCATGTAGGGACCTGCAATTATGTTATGTGCTCTGTGCTTAGGACTGTCTGAGCACTTAACTTAATGATGTCAACTGCCTGCGATTTGCCCATTCTATATAATTGAAGCGTGGCCGAGAGATTCATCGTTTACGGTTACATGTCACCAAAATTGCTATTACATAAAGTGTTGTTTTGTGTATAATTTGGTATTTGATTGATGACTGCAAATTGCGTTGAGATTGGTCCAGATATTGTTTATTTATGTATCACGTAACTTTATAAAATCATCCAGATCAAAAAAAAAGATTGTTCAGATGTTTATTGAAACGCCTGAGCAATCTTCTCTTGACTACTTATCAAAAAAGATACCTTATATTGAGAGTAAAAAAATTGTCTTGGAGTGCTGTCTACAATAATAGATGAGAATATAATGACTTCTGCATGTAACAGTAAATTATAATCTATTTTGTTACCATTAAACTGTATGCAGTTATGTATGCATATGTATGCATTAAACCCTTGGCGCGGGTTATATATCCATGTAGGCAGGTAAAAAAGTAACAACATATAATTCGTCAATATAATTTAATGAAACAAGGGGTTTAAAAATGTTTTAAATATTATGTCTCATTCAATGTTTTTTTTTTTACGAAATCTACACGAAATTCATATAGATAATATAAGGCTGTATCGTGGTAAACAGGTGATCGTAAGCTTATCGAGTATGAGTCTATAGCGTTATTAGGACTTCAGGAATTCAACAGAATCTTCAAATACACTACAGTATTAGTTGTTATGTTTTTTTTGCATGTTTTCCTGGAAGGAGTCACTGAGGCGAGACATTTTTAGCTGTCGTTCAAGCTCTAACCAGATTCACTTGTTGTCAATTTTCTCACAAGATTACTGATTGTTCGTTTTAAAAGTAATTCCATCTATTGTTATCATCTGTCATCTGTATGAAGCGTTCGATTAACGATGTATGTCTGTCTATCACACAGGAAATTTATAAGACAGTGATTGTAATTGAAATTCTTCGGTATTTTCGTTTAAGAAGCCTGCTTCTACTTTGTATCTCGTGGTAGGTACTAGTTACTGTCCATTTTTAAATTCAATTGACATTAGTGAATACCTAGCATAAATTTAACTAAGTATTCAAAAATCTTTTTTGTTAATAGAAATTGAATTTAGTCTAGCAAACTAATTGCTTTAAAATTATCTTAATTTGAATTTCTTCAATAATGAAATTTTCTTAAACTTTTCGAAGGTTATGCATGACAAATTCTTTTTTTAATTAAGAAGAACGAGCAACTGAACACACCGACCTGTTCTGGCAACACTATGTTCTGTCCTACGTATGTACTAAGTGTTTCCTATAACCTATGACTCTTCACATAAATATTTTACCAAAGCATTAATTAGCCTAGAGCAGCTAATGGAAAAGTTAGGCGTGATTTATTAACTTTAGGGATCTATTACCACTCTCCATTGTGATGATTCGCAAAATAAATGGGAATTCACAACAGTAGTCAGTCAGTTTCCAACGGCAAACACCGTAATGATCTTCCGCCATGAGACCTCTACCAGTCTTCATAGAACAGATAGAAAAAACGTTATTCATAGGAAATTGCACATTCATACAATCCAAATGGGCATAGTTTTATATTATAATGAACTTGGCCCAGTAAACCACAAGCTTCCATATCCGTACTGTGATATAATGTTTTTAAGTTCAACAATGTAGGTATCTCAAATTATGTTCAAGATATCGTCTACGTCATTACCGTAGATGTTTGTAAAGCGGCCTACACACAGAACCTACGGTTGGACGAGGTTCTCCATTCGACAGTAAACATACAGCCCATGAATACGTGCCCGCTTCACGGCAATAGGCTAGGCCCTTATTACGTGGGACCGAAACACCTCTGCCTACCCCTTTGGGGATTTACAGGCGTGAGTGCATGTATTTATTTTTTAATTGATATTGAACCATTTGCACTAAATGTACTCTGAGCCGCGTGCTCTTCCCTGTGCTGCCATAGGTCTATCTAATGACTATTTCCCTAATGAACCTGGATACATAGGTAAAAAATGTAACAATTATACGAAGGTTTCAAAACACGCGATTAACGTTACTGGTAACCCCTTCTTACCCGTGGTACTACCGCTGGCACTACTAGTAGTACCAAGGGGATTTTTTTTGCCCATAGTACTACTATCCTGTCTGGTAGTACCACGGGACATGACATGATGACACAAGTAATGACAACCTCATATCATCGGTACTGTAAAATAAGTTTTGATGAATATGCCCACAGGCTAACACTCTTATAATGTTGAATGATGATGATGATGGATGATTTTGATGGAAAGGTTATATTATAACAGAGTAGGCTAAAAACTAGGTATAGCCCCGTTGGTTAATCTTATTATATATTATTATTATCTCAATATATTACTACTATCAAAGAAAAATCTCAGGAAATAAAGCCTGGATGTTTTAGCCGCAAGCCTAGTAAAACCTGCAAAGCAAAATGAGAAGGTAGAATCAATTGATGCGGGTAGATAAACTCTACCCCCATAACCAACTGTTTAATTTCTAATGAATACCAGGAATCACAATCACAATTCTCTTTGTAATTCAAGTCAGATTTTTACATTCTAATATTTCTACCATACAAATACCAAACCCAACAGTTATTCCAACTAATATTAGAAGCTGACCCCAAAAGTAGCATGGAGTTATACTCGTAGTAACTACACATATATGCAAAGCTAACGAACTTTTTTATTGTACAGACGAAAGCACAGGTTTAGTACCTACTGAATATAAAAATAGTTACATCTGTCTGTCTGTCACCTTGGACTAGCCTTTTGTGTGAATGACGTTTTTAATTATGCGATAGATATTGTGCTTTCGGATGAGGTTACAAAGCAAAAAAGTACAATTGAACGAGACCCGACACAGAAACACGATTACCTTAGCAATGACTCAATGAAACAACTACTCACTAGTGTTTTCTTACGGACCTACTGTGGATATTGTACACAGAATTAAAGCTATTACACTGTTCATATTCGGTTTTCTCTTTGAGAAACATGATATTGTCAGTAGTTTATTCTAATGTGACACATTTACATGTTCTGTAAGCTGCAGAATAATTCTGTCAGGAGGACTCACGCTGTGTCAGAACTAAACCATTTTAATAGTAGTGGAAATACTGACCATAGTGATGGATACAGTTTACTTTCGTAAAAGTATAGATTTTAATTTTATTGTATCAGATTTTACGTCCAACGAAATTTTGGCATAGCAAAATTACCTTCGAATACTAGTAACATGAATAGGACGTGTTTTTAAATATGTATCTAAGATAAATATTGATCTTACTTCTATTTTTAATAAAATTTACATTGTATGTAATTTGTTTTCTTACAATTAAAAATTGGTAGATATAAGATTTATTGAACAGCATTTTATGATGTATTTACACTATTTACTTTTACAGAAGTTTAAGCTTTATTAAACAGCACTTCTCGTACCTACAAGTTTATAAATATATGTATCGGGTTAAGTATACAGAAATATCGGATTCTAATGTTTACTAAACACGACCTTGTTCTTACGAAAACATATATTTATTTAGATTTCTATTTTATATTTCAACACAAACACGTGTAATTTGATACCATTCCAAAATATCAAGAAAAAGTCCGTAAGTCTAGCAATTTGAGTTGTAAATACCAAAATAACGTTTCCACCATGTCCCCGGTCATATTAACACACTGGGACTATTGAATCAAGACAAGTTACATGCGTCTGTGGGTAGTGATATATTAGTATTCGATATTTATTACACTTGTACACCAACAGACTCCACTGAGCCCTGTATGATATTAAATAAAGTTCATATTCCTATAGGCAGGTGAGGGTCGTTAAAGGTTTAATAGCCCAAAATTAAAATTCAATTTGGTATGGGTGCGACTATTTCTCTGATTTTAATAATTATGATTGGTGTTAAGTAACGAATTCCGCTGCGCTGCAGTGATTATATATGACCTGGTTACAGTAGAAAATATGTGTGAACATCGAAGAGTGAGTTTTGTACAAATTTATTGAAATCACCACACTGGTGGTCACAACACAGCAAATGAATAACGATTATGATCAGCTTTTGAAATTCTGTCGGTAAACTTCTAATGGAGAAAAAGTGTTAAAATCAAAGGTTAAAACAATTATATTCACAGGTAGGTAAAGTATTTTTGTTAGTTTAAAAGTAAGTAGCTTCAATAGTATCTCGTATATTTAAATTAGTGGCAATAGAAAACCATTATTTGTGTTTATACTTTGTCCCTTTGGTACCACCAAGATCTACGGGACCTAAGCTGAACTTACCTGGAAGCCAGTAGACGTACTGATTGAAGAATGAGCTCCTTAGATAGGCTTTTTTCTTGGGAGTGCCAGTTGGAATTGTTCCCATAAAAGCAAAAATAAAGCAATTTAATAGAAGGAATAAGAGAGTGGATCCTGGACTATAAAAAGCAAACTTTGGATGCAATGTCGATTGGTCAATCCGATCGGATAAGAAAAGATAGTAAAAGCGTACTACAAGATATATACTAGAAGGTCAATACTTCTCTGATTACAAAGATACATTTAAATATACACAGTGACCAATTCAAATGGGTGAGTAGGGAGACGTCAGAAACTATGAGAGATAGCGACATCTGTTCTTAGGAACCATGGCTTCGATTTTAGATTTAATAATAATGATATTCAAACTTTTCTTCAAACTCTCGTAAATAACCAGGATTCGAACCGTCGAAGTCTCTGTAAACAAATTCTGAAAGTTTTTTTTGGATTGATCATTTTGTATAATAGTATCGAAACCTACTCATGTGTAGTTTTTAACACAAAATTCGGTTACTGATATTCCTATAAAAATTAGTAAAAGGTAATTGGAAACAGGTTGTAATCGCTCACAGATTGAGGTCTGGTCTGGACACATGTCGCTTAATGGATTTGAATTTTTAATGAAAAAACTAATTCACCATGCTGTTATCTTTGAAGCCATAGAAGATGTCTTACACGTATTAACTGAATGAGTTAGATATCAGTCTGCCAGAGAAGAGTGATTTAAGAATGTAAATTTAAATTCATATGATAAGGGATGACCTCTGTGGCGTAGTGGTAGAGCGTACGACTGCTAACTGCGGAGTGCGAAGTACGAGGGCGCGGTTTCGATTCCCGGTCAGTGCAATTAATGTATACTGGTAGGTATTGGTTTGAATGTTTGTATCTATAGGTAATACGGTAATACGTATTAATTTACATTGTCTAGTCTAGAGGTAGCTGTTAAAAATGTCCTAGTAGAATGTATCGTGTCGAATATATTTATTAAGTTCACAATTCTAAGCCCTTATCTCATTTATTTTTCAATACATTTAAGTTTACTGTCAGATATTTCTACATGTTATTATGAAACTAGGATATCATACGTTTATGCCAAGGTTTAATAATATATACAGAAAAAAAAGTGTTTGGTGGATTAAAAACTTGCTAGGTAAGTTAAATGGCAACGTTGTAAATATTTCTCACACTAATTTGTTCACTTTATATGACTCTCTTATTTACATAATCCATAGGGGGAATGAAATAGCTGTCATTGGATTAGTTCTTTGTAGGTACTATAATTTACGCAACTCTTCGACTAGAATGGAGTTTCGGAGTAAAACGAGTAGCAAAGCCTGTGAAATTCTCTGTAGGATAAATTAGCTTAAGGGGGGAATTAAAGATGACCATTATTTGACCTAGGACAGTTTGACTAATCTCTAATCTTGACCAATATCTCCAATATCTCTAATATATTAATAGCAGAAACGATGCATTATTACTGTTCCGACACTGCACTAAGGTCTGTAGTGTAGGTCATCATTACCAACCCATTTTTATTGTCATATCCGGGTGATGATGAGCCAAATTATCAACCTGAATGTATAACTTAACACAACTTCAGCACTATCTTTAATTCTGTACTATTTCCTTAGGTACGTGCGCTGTATATTTCATTACTTATTAAAGCTAACAGTAACTTAAGTGGTAATTAATATTTCCTTAACATTCGGCTATAAACTAATCTTAACTAATGTGTCTAATAATCCTAGTAGTTAATATTATAAATGTGGAACTACATAATCGTATGTGTTTGTTCATCATGCAGTAGAATCGATTTCACGAAAGAACTACACTAAGAACTTCACAATCTTAAATAACAAGGGCTTTTACCTCAAGATGTGAAAAAAATTCAACGTGTCGGCTAAACGATGACACGATGATAAATGATAATGTTGATTCACAGGTAACAGCTAGTATCGAATATCCACATCGAATATGGCGCTGTCTAATGAATGGTACATTTCAGTAAGAGCCACTTAGTTTATGAGCTCTTTAAGAGCTACTTAGTTTTGAGCTATTAAACGTGACAACCGTTTTAATGATCCGATGCAATGACCAAAGAAATTGATAGAACACTGTAAACAAAACTCACGGTGACTGTGATTTAATGTAATGCGTAGACGCAATAATTTAGCGTCTTTAATTAACGCAATTAAAATATACACGAGGAATGTAAGAATGTCTAAAAACAAGTTGTCTATAAAAAGGCTTCTTTTCAATTTGTCATTCTGTGTAGTGGAAAGGTCTGTTTAGTTGGAAAAATGGGCGCGTTTGTAATCTATAAATTCATTCAAAGTTTATGCTTGTGGTCCGCTAAAGCCTAACCCTGCCTAGCTAAGGACAGGTATGGGAGTTATTTAGGAAGAAGAATGCGTCTTTAAAAATCACCCAATCATTATATCGTAGCTTTTACCTTAAATGAAGAACCTTATGTGTCTAGATGCCTGTACACGGGGCATGGTTGGCCATGTGCAGCAGACGCTATCTCTACTATTGCATCATACAATATCGTAGTCCAGCCCAGTCGTCAGCGTATGTCATAATTCATAAACATCAAATCTCATACATTTGTCATTCTATTCAACAAACGTACCTATAGTAACTGTGACCTCATAAATCTTATAGATATTATCAGATTAATACCTACACTAAAATTTAATGGATATTACCTTACATCAATACTACGTATTTAAAGTCAATCCCCTCACTTTTTTTTTCAGTTAGGTAATCTTTCATTTTGCCAATCTGCAAAATGGAAATCAGCATAGCTTTCTAGACACACCCATCTACAAATCCGCAATCAGGCAGTAGATCACCATCAAATGAAATTTATGCATAGACCACTAACAAAGATGCCGATTTAACATAGGCGAGAATACCACTATATTAGAGGAGTGAAGAACTACATCTGAGCAAAGGAAACAAGACTATAAACTATTCTAGATAATAACTTCATCTATGAATCAATATTCGCAAGCATTTTGAAATAACCATAATAATATAGACGGCGTCTCTATAATTAAAAGCGCTGATGATCAAGGTGTATTTTGAATCAATAAGATTTATAAGTGAAAGTCTGTACCTTACCAGCTATTATATGCATCTATTTTCTATACATAACTCTTGCTTCTGTGTTACTAATGAAGATATGATCTTTGGTAATGGTATATTATGGTAATTATTTTTATAAGGCCGGTGCACTCGTTAACGGTTGCAATTAAACCACTCGCATTAAAAATCATTAAAAATACAGGTTGGTATCTGTAGTTACGGTAATAGCTTATCCTGTGTTTTTTGTTGCTACGTTTTCTAATTTTTAGGAAATCAGTGAGTACTACTTAGCTAAGGAGTTCTCAAAATGGTTCTATTGGAAGCCAATATAATCTTCTATCTTGGGAAGCCAATAAATTATGCCCATGGAGAAAATTATTGTACATTTCAAATGTTTTGTCTCCAATCATAGCCACAGCTAGAGCGATTCAACTGCCTATTGCAGTGGCGAGGGGTCCCTATAACCCGATTTCTATCAGGTTGCTCTGCAAAGTAAAGCTGTGGTAGACATGTTTACATTTATACTCTTATCCCTACTAATATTATAAATGTAAAAGTAACTCTGTCTGTCTGTCTGTCTGTCTGTCTGTCTGTCTGTCTGTCTGTCTCGCTTTCACGCCCAAACCACTGAACCGATTTTGATGAAATTCGGTATAGAGGTAGATTAGACCTTGAGAAAGGACATAGGCTATATTTGGTCGCGATAACCGACATCCACGCGGGCGGAGCCGCGGGCAAAAGCTAGTAACTAATACTTTTTCCACCGACTTCCCTTTTGAAAATTTTCATCCTTCACCACTGGCCGGTGGTAAGGAAGTGACAGTGACTACGTTGGGTACTCCATTAGGCAACTTGTGATGGCAATGTTGTTTTCTTCTTTCCATATGCCAGCATTTTCCTTCTCATCATCAACATAATCTGAGCGATTTTCCGAAGTAGGTATGCCTTTGTAGTCAGTATTTTTGATTGGCAGGTTAGTTTTTTCAGGCGCAACTGCCGTCTTAGCCATTGGTAGATTTTTAAGAATTAGAATGGTCGGTCCGTCTATTTCGTTTCTTAAAAACATCTTTCATCTAAAAGTACTACAGTACTTGTCCATTAAGTTTCTAGCTAAGCACAGTAGACGTATTTAATATTTTCTATCTTTCTATACTTATATTTTCTTTCAGGCTTACGGGACTACTTCAAAATCTTTGTCTAAAAAAATTACTAAGTAAGCTTAATGAATAAATTATATTTGCATTAGAAAACATTTAATCAGTTCTTAAAATCCGCGCGAGCGAAATCTATTTAACCCAATTTATCCAACCACTACTACAGATTTTCATATTTTATCGATAAAACCCACTGACCGTGTTTTCGATTTACGCTAGAATCAATCCGGAATCGAGCGATATGCCGAGGGCGGGTCGGCTCGAATCTATCTGTGCAGAATTCAGTTAGCTACATTTGTTCGTCGGCCGTTCCGACAGACACGTCGCGTCAGAAAGTGCGGGGACGCACTCGGCCGTCCTTGGATCGTTTAAAAAAAACAATGTGATTGTTTATTTTTTATTTTGTGAATGACTGTCACATTTTGTGGATTGTTTTTTTTGGAAACAAAACTGGATGATGCTTGTTTGAATTTTACCGGTAAGTTTATTTTAAAAAATATAGGATTGGGATGTACCTAGTCTTTTAAATTAACGTTAATATTTTTCAATTATTTAAATATTTTTAAATAATTGAATAGTAATTTTAAGTACATAAATAATAATAATAGTAAGCTATCAGCTTTAAATAAGTTTGACAGGTAAGTTGTCAAAAATACAAAATGATAAAATGAAGTAGTAAAGTGCGGCTATTGTTGGAACAAGTTAGTAAGCTGTCGTTTAGAATATAAATTGGCAGCTAAAAGTTAAACGAACATTAATTTACATACAAACACAATTTGACTTAAGTGTCTTGGGACCCATCAATCGATAGCCCATGGCAAATTTACATAATATTGTTGTTTCCCTTCATCATGTTTTGTAATAAAGTTAATTTATAGTTTCTTTTATTAAATTGGATTTATTATGAAAGCTATATTTTGAGAAAATAATTTATATTCCAGATTGATAGATTTTAAAAATGAATTAAAATTATGTTAATAATAAATGTATATAATTTCCTAACCCTTAAGCAGCTACCATAGGTATTTAAACGATATAATAAAAAAATAAAAGGTAAATTAAAAAAAAAGAAACTATTAATCTTATAGCAGTAAATGTGAAAATATTCAAATACAAATACATAATTTATATACCCTAAATGTATACCTAGTTATAATTAAATAATTTACCTAGAAACCTGATTATAATAAGTCTAACGTAATTTCCCACTATTCAATGAAGTCGGGTTCAAATAAAAGTATCAATACTACATAGAGAAATCATATCAGCCGTTCTCCTAGGTAGGTATATCGGTTTCAGAAAAAGCTCAATATTCACACGACCAACAATCACGCTCGGGGCCATTGGGCTTCCAAGGTAGTCATTACTTAATATATTTCTTTTAAATTGATTACTGAACAGTGCGCTCGTTTTACATAATAAGTATGTAATGTAGTGAGCAGTGCTTAGAAACAACTACTTACTGCCAGTTTATTACGTACCGGTTTCGCTCTTATTTTATTATTCATGGATTCATTCGCAATTAACTCTCTGTAACATGCTAGAATTTTAAACAGTTAATATGGTCATTAGGCATTTTTCCTACTGCATATTCGGGGATTTTCGACAGTTTCCTGGGGTCAATGGGCCTTCCTAAAATGATCACATACCGATAAATCAAACGTGTTTTAAATAAAATGTGCTTATTATTTTTGTTCTGAGGAACATAAATCTAACATGACTAGATACACTATGTCGAAATACTTAAATAAAAGTATAAATATACTTAGATAAAACTTCTTAATAAATAACAAAATATTATACAGGATATAAAAACATAAATAAATATGTAGTCTTCTGTCAAGTAGGTGCCTAATTTTAATAATCATTCGCCATCATAAAGTGATCCTTGGAATACACATTGAATATCGATGTTCATGGATATCTTCCGAAATATTAAGAACAGAAAGTCTCTTTTTTGTACTATATAGGTATAATATATGTACACTAAATACGAAAAAAAAAGATAAATTGTTTTGTAGGATACGTTCACCCTGTTCATTAATAATGTAAAAATACTTAATGTATTATTTTTTGGAAGTTGTTTGTAGAAAACATAACCCAGTCTTTTCGTAGATAACAATCACATTGATCTACGAGTATGTTCTACGGGTTCAACATTTTCCCATACAACTGTATCTACAATTAACTTAAGTTTTATTAGTACCTACCGATACGCAAGCTCTTTTCCTACAAATAATCGTGTAGACTCTGTTTTAGTCATATACAATTTTAATATACCTTATTTTTAAAGCCAATAAATGGAAATACAATTAACATTTTAATATTAAATAAATTAAATTCTCAACAATAATTAGAAGAAGTATGAACGTAGAAGAAGCGAAAGCTTTATGCCAGGATCGTAGCAAGTGGAAAACTGTGGTCTCTGCCTACCCCACTGGGAGAGGGCCTTACTGTATGTATGTATGTATGAATGTAGTATGGGAATCAAACCTAAACATTCGAAGCAATATTCGATGGTAAGCTAACTACACAATTAGGTACAATACATTCATATTTTATTAATGAATGAAATGTTTTAGTAAAACACATTTTTTGTTGACGTTCCGTGATGGCGAGTTCCTTAGGATACACATTTTTAATGTCTTCCGCACTCGGCCTGCAAGATCGCTATCACTAATTTACTTTTGCGATTACAAAAAATAATGTGTTGCTATGGGCCAATGTAACACGTAGATATCTTTTTTTTGTACCAAATTTACGTTAACAGGGGTATATGGTCTATGACCCCAGGTGAGGCAGCCAGGCCGACGGGGATTTCAGCATGAAAAATAAGGTATCTCTTTTATACATAAGTACTTACATTTTGATAAAGTGTAAACATTGTTTTTTGATTACTCCGTCCAATCAATTTAATAAAATTATTCGTCATAATCCATAACAATTACATACAATTTAAAATTGACGCCATATCTTAAGATCTAATACCTACTCATTGTTACCGCCACTATATTATGTTATTATTTTTTCTTTAATTCATTTTGCTATTCATATTCATACTATTTATACTTCTTTTTCACATCATAATTATGACAAAGAGTCAATAAACAATAAAATATTTGTTAAAACACTTATATATACTTATACTTAGGTACCTACAACTTAAAAAATATTCCTGTAATTTCAAATCTTAGCGTAACTTTTAGACACTTTTAGGCACAACTTTTAGGCACACTCAAGCTGTGGAATGAACTCCCCGCGATGGTTTTCCCAAGCGACTACAATATGGGGTTCTTCAAGAAGGGCATTAGAAGGTTTCTTCAGGGTCGGCAGCACGAGTGTGACGCCCCTGGTGTTGCATACGTCCATAGGCCACGGTAACCACTTTCCATCAGGTGGGCCGTGTGCTTGTCTGCCACCTAAGTGGTATAAAAAAAAAAAAGAAGCATTTTTTTGGTTCTCGCGTAACGGAACACCACCTATTTCATAAAGATCTGGCCACACTAGTTGCAATATAATGCAATTAGTGCTACTTGGCTGCTATTTTATGTAGTAGGCAATGACTGCCTCCCTAGTCGGGCAGTTCCAAATTAGAACGGGAAATCCCGTTACGTCCAACAACTCATACAAATGCGAAAGTTTATTAATAAAGTATGTTTACGACTTTCCAGTTTTTACTATAAACCAAAAAATATTCTATAGATTACATATCGATTAGCTATAAAAAGCCTGAGATTGCTTTCAAGAATTTTTTTTATTATTAGATACACAATGATAAAAGAGGAGATGATGATTTTTGGCATATACTTAAGATAATAATATAATCTAAAAACACTTGAAACTAATCTTGATTGCAATATTATGTATAGGATCTTGAGTCAAGCAATAACCATAGTGAGGTTATGATTAGTGGGATAGACTATAAAATAGAGTGGATATTTATAGTTCTAAGAATAAGAAACCTCCGGTACCTTATTAGATATTCTTTATATTTTTTTCTTTTTCTTTTACTTTTTTTTTACATTTCATTTACATTTATTTATTTTTTATTTATTTATTTTAAACTTTTTGCACAAATACAAAATAATTGTACAAAGGCGGACTTAATGCCCAAGGCATTTTCTGCCAGTCAACCTTAGGGTGATGCAGAGATATGTCACAAGTAGGTGCACGATGTATTGTGGTGAGAGTTTGACCTAGTTTGGTACAAAAAAGTTTATTCAGAATTGGATAATAGAATATTGATAACAATAATAATATATACATTTATATAAATATATAATTATACAAATACAAATATAATAAACTACATACACTTGTATACTGTTATATGCATAAATAGGTATAATATACATACATATATATGTTAAAATAAATATATACAAGCGGAAAAATCCTACGGATACAGTTTGATTTGCTTTGATTGGATTGCCAACAATACAGCCACCCATAAGCGGCTATGGGTTGCTGTAAAGCTGGTGCACTCTAATTTTGAATATGGAGCGGTTTGTTGACATCCTGACTTCCAGAGGAAGAGCATTCCATAGAAGAATAGACTGAACCAAGAAGGAAGAGTGAACAAGGCTTGAAGTGTGAGTGGGACAGTGTAAGAGTAGGTTATTAGAAGAGCGTAAATTTTTGTTATGGTTGGAGCCGAGTAAGTGGAGCTGAGACTTTAAATAAGCTGGGGCGTTAGGAGAATTTAATAATGTATATATCATAGTGACAGCGTTTAGACTGTGTCGCCGTCTTATAGGCAACCAACCCAACTCTGTACGACAAGCTGAAACGTGGTCATACTTCCTAAGATTGTAGACGAATCGAATGCAATTGTTGAGAAGTCGGTCAAGTTTATTGAGTAGATCTGCATTCAGGTCGAAATAGCACACATCACCATAGTCGAAGATAGGAAAGATTAGAGTCTGCATAAGCATTGTCTTGGTCTTAGGTGGAAGAAAGTTTACATTATATGTACATATATATTGGATATAGAGTAAGCTACTCCCCGCATCTGTATTTCCGCCAAATTATTTGCAACGGATCACCATCAGTTGGACGTAGGTTTATAATACATATAATTCACTAGCCCACCCGCCCGGTTACACCCGTGGCATATTTCGAAATCCAGTAGCCATAGATATATATGCTGGCAACTTATTAATTTACTAATAATGTATGGGAATCTGCCGGATCTGTTGACATGTATAATTACTGGAAGTGCTCCAATAAGGGAGCATAGGCTCCCTTGAGTAGTAACGTGATGATATATAGCCAGATATCTTCGATAAACGGGTTATTCAATAAATAAATATTTTTTCAGTTCAAACCTAGTTCGTAGTTCCTGAGATTAGTGCAACCAAACAAAGAAACAAACTCTACAGCTAATAGCTCTTCTTCAATAATTAATAATATATAATAAATAATAAATAATGTTAGTATAGATTCTAGATAAGCTTACGAATAATGGGTATTCAATTTGCATACATGCGAAGTCGGGTGCCTAATTATAAAGTTTAACATCAACTGTCATAGTTACATTAAACATCAGGTATCCCGTACCAGGTCAACTTTTTATGTCTTTTAATTATATTATTATGTATTATTAAAGTATACGTTCATAGAATTTAAATTAAAAAGTAATTTATATATCGTTACTAGACTATGGATATTTACAACACCAAGGCCCTTATTTTTATAGCAAACCGCAAAAACGTGTTGAATCACAATGATACCGCATAATTTATTAGATTCAAAATTATGTAGTTGACGTACAAAGCGGCCCGGGTCTTTTAGCAGTATAGTTTAATGTAATTAATTCAAAACTGTATGTGTTTTTTAATTACTACTTTGCTTTAAAGAAAAAAATACGGAATTTTTAACGGCCTCTGATAAAAATTGTTAGCAAGTACCTACTCAAAGAATTGTGAATCTGCCCCCCTTGGCAAATGAAGAGGAATATAATTACGGGATTTGACGTATATGACAGTCGTCAATGTACGTCATACACGTCAAAATACCTGTCATATACGTCAAATCCCATATATTATTCATTCTATTCTACAATACGCCGGTCAACAAATTGCCACTTATCTAGGGGGGCAGTTCAAAATTTAGATTCAGTATCTGCATTAGAAGTTAAACCAAATTATGGAGTAATTGAAGAGATTACCCGGAGCTCCAAAGTGCAAGCTTTGGTGGCTATCGGTGTTAGTGCTCAGATGATGACGACGAAACAATAGGGTACTTATTAGCCATAGCCGGGCATAGATTCCATTATTAGTCGTGGGTTTCGTGGTCTAAGGGCTCGCCCACTGTACAAGGATGTTGTATATATGCGATATATAATGTTCGCGGCTAGGAATGTGTATCTAAAAACGTGTGGCAGTGACATGTCAAATCAAGCGATATGTCAACGATTAGGCGCAGTATCAGTGCCACCACGGTGCTATATGTATAAGGGCTAAATCTGACCTTTTTCCCGTGAGGTCCTACGTTAGAATTTCAGGTGGGGTAAAGTGTAATTTTGTTTACCTACCTAAGAAATACCCACAGCACGGCGACGCACGTCTCTTGCCTCTATTAAGTGGCGCTAATAATACATTTTACGAAATGTACAAAATACACCACAGCCTACCCTCTCGGGGCTACAGGTATACACAATGTAATATAGGGGTATTGAGGTCAAGGCCTCGATAAAGCTTGCAGCTCATTTTATGATACGCATTGAGCTTTCTTTTTAATTCTACTGTAAAGTGTTCATAAATGCTTCTTTCAAATGTCTGTCTTATAGTAGTGACGTGCATCAAGGATTGCCCTTTGACCCGGATGAAGTCTTTTACTATGGAAATACTATTCTATTTACGTTCATTTATATACAATTTCTAATTTAATTTTCTGTGTTTGATTTTATGGGGAATCGAGGCTACTGTATGTACGATTATAATGTACCTACGTATACTGTGGCAAAAATATATATTATGTGTTTGTAAAAAATCCTATCCTATCCTACTAATATTATAAATGTGAAAGTTTGTGAGAATGGATGTGTGGATGTTTGTTACTCTTTTACGCATAAACGGCTGGACCGATTTGGTTGAAATTTGGTATGTAGGTATATAGGTTATACCCTGGATTAACATATAGGCTATATATCAGCGATGAACGGGATCAGAATTCCACGCGGGCGGAGCCGCGGGCAACAGCTAGTATGTTTATATAACTAAAATCTAAGGTAGGTAGTTTTACACGGCGCGTGTGTTATGTTGATTTATTTCACGCCCAACGCGACTGACAGATGTTAACTACTTGAAACGGCGGGTCACACCAAATCATCTATAATATTTAGCTTACAAATTAAGTCTAGCATATCCGTACAAATTTAATAATAAAATTAAATGATATTTGGTTCATCTCTCATGAAAGAGCTAAAAGCTAATAGTTTAATTGGCTCATCTTCAAGCTTACTTTGTAAGTTGACTTCAAACGGTACAAATTTGTCGTAAATCTTTATTATAGTTGTAGTGCTTTTATTACCAGTAACTACAAGTAATTGCATGCTCTTCACAACATTGTATTAATTTAAAACAGCTGAGAATAGAATTCCTCAAAAGAATTATGTTAAATCATTGGTCGATAAAGACCGCTGTGATAGTAGTAGTTCTATAATTATGAAATTCTGATGCCACTATTAAACTGCAATGAAACTGTCAAAATACATTTGTTTTACGACACTGTGACTGATTCTGGTATTTTATGTGTATACAATATGTGTCATACAATGATTGGAAAATACATTGATGATACTCTCTATAACTTCTATTCCTAAGGGTGTATGGAGCAGCAGCAGCATATATGTAGCAATTATTTTCTTAAGTGACCTAAGTTAATAAAGGTCTCATAGCTGCAGCACCATAGGTGATATTTAGTCAGCGGTAATACCTATTCAAAACAGGATTTGTAGAGTATAGGAATTTATCTAAATTTGGTTTTCTGCTCATGGCAATAACACTAAATCCTTATATGGTTATGACTGCTCAAAAGTGAATTATGTATTTTAAATTCATATTTAAATATAAAGAAATCTTAAATGATTTTGATCTTTCTAAATATCAGTTTTGCTTACGGGTTAGGTACTTACCTAACCCGTACCACATGGTTATTCGGGTTATAAGAATACCTTTTAAATACCTGCCTATCTGGGAACGTAGGCAGATATATAAATGTTACCTAAAATTATGAAGTAATGATGTAGAAACCTTGGGAACTATATTCACCTATAATTTAAAACTCATGTTTAAAATATATGAATATCTGAATCTAATGTTATAAGCATTAGGTATTCATTCTGCTATACACTCAGTCAACTATTTTATTCAAAGTACTTTTGCACTAATTTTCTTCACTCGTGCAAGTTGATCAAATATCGAATTATAATGATTCATCCTTCGTTACATTGCTTCTCTTTCATTTTAATTCAAATTATGTGAAAGTCCCTGGTCTTATTACATATATCTGTCAATAAAACAATATAAATAACGAATGATGTTAATAAATCATTTATTCATTATTATTGATCAAGAGCACGGCTTATTGATAGGCTACTTGCGTAGCCAGTTTCCAAAACAGGACCTAATATGAAAAGTAAATATGCACTAAGTTTGCACAACTTGTACACCATTCGTCATAATATTGTTGACGATTGATGATCCAGTTAGTAATAAATAACAGGCAAATAAAGTTATAAACTAATAAAAAAATGTACTGAAAGCACTACTAATTCCTTAAATGTTTATTGGTTCTAATGACTAATGTATCTTTAAACAACTAGTTCTGTGCCAGTTCTTGAATATATAATTGAAATATATACTGAAAAAAGGCATTTAATTATATCCATTGCAAATAAATTTACTTTTTATGGATACTAATATTTCAAGTTCGTTTAATCTTGCTTTCGGCTACTGTAAAAAAAATATTCTCTCACTAGTATTCTCATTATACAGATGCATTTTATGATATAGTCGTAAATCAATCTTACGTTAATAGCCCCATCATAAAGCCATCATTGGTCTGTAAAGAAACAAAGTATCTAAAAAATATATTTAGAAGCGATTTAAACGAGTAACGGCTAAATATTTAATATTCTTTGGCATAGTATAAATTCTATTAATAGTTTGCATATTTAAGTTTACCGTTAGCCTATAGTTGGTTAGATATATTATTTCAAACATATTATGATGTTTTCGAGAAAAGAAAAAATGTGCCAAATGATCTTTGTATGCTTTTTAAAGTGTTGGTCATAAATTAAATACAGGATGGATGGATCATAGGAACAACAAAGCAAGACGCAACTAGGACTGAATATAACTATTAGAACTATCATGATATTTACCATGTTTTGTTTTGAGTATCCGATATTTCGGCGCTGTTGCAAGCACCATGATCACAGAGGAACTGTAGTACTGGCGGTAAACGGTGAAAAAGTTTTTAGGAGTAAATATATTGATCTACCCTAATCTCATATATAAAACTCTTAGTCCTGACTGACTGACTGACTGACTCACTTAGAGACAACGCACAGCCTAAACCGCTGGTGCTAGAGACTTGAAATTTATAGAGAGTGTATGTTTTGATGCGTGGAGGTGTACTAAGAAACGATTTTTCGAAATTCAGACCCTAAGTGCCTAAAAAGTGCCAAAAACGTACTTTCTTATAACTCAAGAATGGCTGAACAGATTTTTATGATCTTTGGTTTATTGAATTTGGCTTTGTCGCCGAATAGCAATTATCACAATTAAAATGTGGCAAATTCACGAAATAATGTAATATTAAAGAAAATACGAAATATTATGGCGCTAATATCGCTAGCAAAATTGTTACCATGACAACGGAACTAAAGTGATGGTGTCAACGCTAAGTCACATTTTGATCTGTCAAATGATAATATTATAAAAATGTCACTCTGTCACGTATAATATGCAAGAATGTGAAAAATATTATTTAAGAGCTTTGTTTAAGAGTTATGTACTGCACTCTGCAGTTTCTTTATTTAATTGATTGGAAATAGCAGCGATGATAGCTATCTAGAGCTATATAAAAGAAAAGTAATACAGCACATATTATCCAGATTAATCCTCATTTACAAGCCCCCAAACAGTAAGGTATGTGAATTTAAATCTATTGACGCCGCCGATATAACACAAGGGGCGGCTTCATAGCTAGAAACAAAATAACAATTTATATCAATGGCTAGAAACGTTTCACCAAATAGACGAACGCCTGGCTTCTAGAAAACTTCACTTTCTTTCTTGACGAGAAGTATACTAAGGCAACAATGATTAGAGATGGCAGAACACAATTCAATAACTTCCACTTATCAGCTGTGGGCTCAATTACTCAAGCACAGAGCACTTCTGATTAAGATGACAAAATGTTTATTTTCTTAATATTATTTTTAGATAATTATAAAACATTAAACCTCCACTTTTAAGTAATATGTTGTTTTATTTATATTCATTTTTGACGTATCACATAGTAATTTATGTATCCTCAGCATTTACCAACGCATTGGAGGACGTCTTCAAGACGCTGGAGTAGGTACATCTCGCACCTTCGGTTCGCCGACGACATCATCATAGTTGCGGAGTCACTAGAACAACTGGGCGATATGCTGCACAGCCTGAATGGAGCTTCTCGACAAGTCAGCCTCGGTGTAAACTTAGATAAAACCAAGATTATGTTGTACTAAGACCTATTGCCATCGAAGGAGCGACACTCGAAGTTCAAAAATATTATCTACCTGGGGCAGGTTATCCAGCTTGGTAAAACCAATTTCGAGAAAGAAATAACCAGAAGAATTCAACTGGGTTTGGCAAACTACGTCGGGTCTTCTCCTCCCCCCTGCCGCAATGCCTCAAAACAAAGGTTTTCGAAGAGTGCGTCCTGCCTGTTATGTTTACCTATGACCTACGGTGACGAAACGTGGCCACTGAAAGAAGGGTAGTCCGTGACCTAAAAGTCGCGCAGCGGGCTATGGAGCGAGCTATGCTTGGAGTTTCTTTGAAGGATAGAATTCGAAACGAGGTCATCCGACATAGAACCAAAGTTCCAACTTTCTGTTTTTCAAATCAGTTTCGAAAACAGAATTATTATTCTTTCTTGGAAACGCTTAAAGAAAAATAATTCTGCTATGGAAACCGGTTTCCAAACCTTGGTTTCCAATCTGGCCGTAGGGTCGCAGAATAAGCAAGCTAATGTGGCAGTGGGCTGGCCACATCTGCCGAAGGACTGATGGCCGTTGGAGCAGACGAGTCCTACAGTGGATACCGCGATAAGGAATACGGAAGGTGGGACATCTCCTAGCCAGCTGGACCGACGATCTGCGTAAGGTGGCTGGGACGTACTGGATGCGGAAGGCGGTGGATCGGCAAACATGGCGCATATTAGGAGAGGCCTATGTCCAGCAGTAGACTGCAATAGGCCAATTGATGATTTATTGTATCCTTAGCATACAACAGCAACCTTCATAGTTATGGTATACCGATGATATCGCACTGGTAGACAGGTCTCTTAAAAGCAGGTGGAATCCCAGTCTAACAGAGCTTGCGAACCTCTTTGATTCCGTCATCCAGCAAAACTTAACATTTAGGATATGGAACTGTAGTGCGGTGGTACTGTTCTCCAAAAAAGGCTAAAAGGTCTTGCTGAAGAATTATAAGACTCCTGAGTCATATCTCGATAGAAGTTGTTCTTGAGAATCGTCTTGAATAGCTGTGAGTTTTTAGCCACCGGAGCAAGCCGAGTTTTAAAAGGGTTATAGTATTGCAGCCAATACCGTTCAGCACATTATACAAAAGACCTGAGAGTATATTAGCCGCTATTTATGGCATTTGTATATTACGAGAAGCCTTCTGACATCATCTAGACCTGGGCATTTTTGGATTGTCTACGACGGTGTCGTGCTGATACGATATTTTCATTGCTGAGATGCTAAATTTAGATTAGAAAACAAAACCTAGAAGGAGATATACGTCGAAGGGTCGACAAGGGTTGGGCAACATTGGGAAAATTCGTCGAGGTTTCTACTCCCCTGTTATGACTCATGAGGCCGAAATGTGCAAACTGACTGTGGAGACATACGGTGGAGGATCGAGTGCTATGGCATACATTGGGTGAGGCCTAAGTCCAACAGTGGACTGAAATAGGCTAATTGATTGATTGATAAGAATGAAATGTTAGGTAATAGTATTTTTTTCTTACCAGTCTTTTTCTAGCCATTTACTAGCTATTGATATAAAGATATTAATATTATTTTTGTTTTGATGTAGGTAATATTCTAAAAATCTACCACTTTTTTGTAAAACAAGGCCGATGTTTCTTACAGTTTTCATTTAATATTTTGAAAAACACACTACTGAGGTTTATACAACAATTACTATTAGAACTATCGGGATACCTATATTTGTACAACAAGTCCGTCAGTTTAGAAAAAATACTATTGGTGGTGGTAGTCGACATCCACGCAGGCGGAGCTGCGGGCGAAAAGCTAGTATAAATATAATAGTAATGTGAACGACCATGAAAGTTTAAATAGCTATAGATATAGGACTGAATAAATGTTTGCATGCATGCGAGGCTGTGATTGATGATTCAGACAAGAGTAGATCGTACACTATATAAGAATACAAACTCTGACGCGGTTGATGTCGAAAGATGGAAGCTGCAAAGGAGAGCATTATTGTAAAGAAATGAAACAAAATGCGAGTATACCTCGGGACACATATCTTGGATCTAAATCGCGAGACAAACGACGACGCCCTGGAGCGCGCGGATTGTTTTGTAATAATCTATGCTTGGCGAATTTGAGCTCGTCCACCGTAGCATACCCAAAAATGTGTAGGTACTGCGCGTATAGAGCACATTTTGAGCACATTTTAGGTCCAAGTCACATTTTAGGTCCCGAGCAATAGTCATATAAACATGTGCTACATGATGCCCAAAGAGCAGTAGTAACAGTTCGCAATGTGGCAGAAAAGTAATAAAAGTTATCGAGATAAGATGTCAGTATGACACAAAGTATGTCAGTTATCAGATTAATTGATAGAAACAGGTTCTATGGATTTCTATATGCGTTTTCCAGTGTATAAGGAAAAAGCATCACAGAAATGACATCCCCTGTTCTACACTGTCATAATATAACTGGTTTATGCTGGTTATAGTCCTGACATGTGACAGACTGATCATGTCGTACAAGAACTTCGATGCTTCAGCGTGATATCGATGATTTATTACGATGAATACGGTTTATGTCTAGATGGAATCAAATGCTTTCTCGACGTCCTAAGTAGTTTGATAAATCAGAATAATGAAGTATTTCAGACCTATGTATTGGTCACTGAAAATATGATAAATAAATTGGAAAAGGAAGAACACTTTCCATCTATTCTCATAGCTACCAAATATACAAATAAAACTTCATTAAAGTTACTTTAGCCATTTCAAAAGAATGCGCCTAGAAACTCCGTAATTCTTGTATATTAGATAATACTTGTATCTAATTAGTGCTGGATATCGTAATACCCATCTGCATTCAATCTGTCTCAGCTACATTATTCATATTCTCTGCCTGGCTGGCGGAGGATCGGGTGGGTATAACCCACATTAGAAGTAGACTGCAATAGGAATGAAAATTGCGAAAAGATTGATCTTGAAATCTTTTTCAAGGGTTGCTCAGAATATAACAAGTTAAATAATAGAAGAAATACTAACCGAATTGAGAATTCCCCCTTTTTGAAGTCGGTTAAAAATAATGCTAATTTTAAATTTTTTCAACGGTTTATGAATTTATTACCGTTCAATGTGCATTAGACACGAAACGAAATATTCACCCAGTTATTTTAACTGTTCTGTTTAACATAATATACAGGTTTCTTTAATTTGATGTATTCCTCAACATTCTATAAGTCACATTCTAACGTTAAATCCAAGATCTCGGAAGTCCGCCGTATCTACACCTACCTATAAAAATGGGTTCCGTAATTGTTATTAGTATTTTTTCTTGCCATAAACTATTTAAAATATGATGTTTTCATAGCTCTGTGATGGATCTATTAAGTGTGTGTTTATTGTTATAGCTTCTGATAGAATACTGATGGAATAGATAAAAACAGTGTGATGAAAGTATACCACGTAGACCATAAGATGAAATGGGGTCATAAAAATTAAACTTAAGGCATTTGAATATTTACCTCTAATACCGCTTTTACGAGGTTGGATAGAGCGGTTATGAAAAAATAAAAACTTTATGACTCCGTTTTTCTCTTGTAGAGAATTCCGGAAACGACATAAATCTGTGTATTATTTAATTTGTTGTAGAGTACCATTGTTGGTATGTATGTACAGTCGCTCTCAGAATTACCTGAACTCTAATTTACATTTCATGCTTCTTGCATGCATATTGAAATAAATGAAAATCGATGAATACGTCGCATAAGGTTCACTCCAACTCGTACTGACTCCATTTTCATTAGGCAGGGTAACAGCTCACAGATGGCGTGCGTTTTAGTCGGTTCAAGTCCGACATAACCTCCTCCACCGGCTCCGGCGGATGGGTATCCGTGGGGATTTCTAGCACGATATAAAAAAAGCAGAGCAGACGCCACAGGCGCATCCTCCATTGTCTATAAACTTATTATGTAAGCCCAAATGATTAATCGATTGAATTCGGCGTTTCGATCGATTCATTTCATATTCGAACAAGACTATATTTTCAGACGATTGTGTTATCCATGCAACCAACATGCCTGCTGAGTAGTCAAAATAACTGATACAAAACATCGTGGGTTTACCAACATATTTATTTTACGGTACCCAAAAACTATTTATAGCCTCCAGAAGAGGCTATAAATAAAGTTAAGCGTTCGTTCACCGATAGAACATCACTACCATATTTAATATGTATAATTTATTGCATGTTTGGATGTAAACGTTGCTTTACCTGCCACTCGGCACTGATTAAATAAATACAACATGCTTACTTATTATAGAGGTATAATTTTTGTATAAAATTTTCACATGATTACCAAACTGAATATGAATTTTATTGCCTTTTAAGGTGCGTACTGACCGATGGTATGCGCCATAATGTAACATTCATCGCGAATAGCGAGCGTTAAGTTGCTGATAGACTTGAGCATTCACTTGTAACAGAACAAACGAGCATTCCCCGCTTTTAAATTTGTCAAACCGAGCCAAGTGTAGAGCCAAATAATGCTACGAACATTTACATGATCTTTCTAGCGAACGCTCTAGTCGTTTTGCAAGCATACTCGCCAGTATGCTCGCAAGAATGCTTGATAGAAAGCTCACTAAAACGCTCTCGTTTATTTTTCTGTAATGTAACATTCGTAAGAATGCTCATTACAAGTGAATGCTCAAGTTTATCAGCACCTTAAACGTGTCCGAAAATTGACGCAGTCATTGCTTGTTTGACGACACAAATGCTCCTAGCACTAAGAGCAAAATGTCCTCTTTGGAAATATGACCCACAAGCAATACGCCATCGAAGCAAATGCTGGTTGATGGACGAGGTTCTGGCGTAACGGCTCGGGGTTGAAAGGTCAGACGGCTGTCGCTTCGCAAAGCAGTGGCTCCAAAGTACAAGCTTTGGATGAAATCGCGACTAACGCAGTGATGCTTATGATGACTGTGTAATGTATATTTTATACAGATTATAGCAACATATTTTTAATATTTAAATTCAATTTTTAATTACTATTCTCAAGTTTGACGTTTTATTTTGCTTTTTATGTATCAGAATATTGATTGTGACACTAAATTATATTGCTGCCAAATACAGTCGTATAATTTTCAATAATGAAACTAATTTTTGAAGAAAGTAATTTATATTTCTCAATAAATATGCTATTTAACTACTTAGTGGGCTTTATAAAATTATTTTTACATTTTAATTAAAACATAATTGATCGTTAATACATATTCGAACTTTTAAAATTTGAAATATCATCATCATAAGTACTTTTGACGCTGACTGTACCTTCGTAGACGTTACCTGATTTTAAAGTTTCCACCGGTGTGTGTCTGTAGAGCTATAGAGTTACTTTTGTATCTACATCTACATGCGTCTAATAAAATATGCATGTATTAATGACCGCATAACGCATGTAAATGTAAATGCTATCGCATAATAAAAGTGAGAGGTGATGACATATATTGGATTTTATGCGGCCGCTGTATCATGTTTTTATTCTATATTCCAAACCAGTTAAAATGGAATGAAAACATGACGATCTATTAAAGAACATTTTACAGATTTTTTTTTTGAAAAGTTTTAGTAATTTTGGTTACTAAGTACTTACTACTCGTAGTACCAAAATTACTAGTAGGTATTCTCTCTAACCCCCTAACTATCCTAAATTATATTAATTGTGTTAGGAATGGGTTCACATCGCTAGTTGTAATTGCTCTTAACAATCATTTATTATCCTTATTGATGCATAATTCGAGTCCGTAATGTCTCAATCCTAGGTGTCACGTTTTTCCAGACTATAAATCTATCCCTGCAACAAATTTAGTGTAGACAATCTCTAGATATGCCTATATTGGCATACTATAGCTTTACTATTAGTAGTGATTCTTTAGTAATAGTAGAGCTGACGAGATTGTTTGTCAAACAAACACGCACTCCCGTAAAACCAAATGGAAAACGGAGCCCAACCAAGCTATGAACTGGGATAGGCACTCGGACGAAGAAGAATCTTAGAAATCCATGTGTGAAGTGATAAGAGTAGAATGTGAGACGCTTTACGAGTTAGGGTCCAAGCATTAGAGAACAAAGTGATAAATCATTTATAATAAGCCTATCGAAAAGTCAGAGGTGCATGACCGAGGATTGAACTTGAACCCTGACAAAGTTATACGTCAGTGCTATCTATAAAATCTTTCATGTTAGCCCACCGGTTTATAGTAGTTGTCATCACCTACCTATACCTACGTCATCGTCAGCAAGTATTACGTTTGATGAACACATGTACACACCGACGGAATACAGGCGAACGCACGCCACCAAGTGGGATGTATCGATCATTTATCGAACGCTGTCGGGCGTGTCGTATTGATGACGAATGATGACGAATCACACTCGCTTATTTTCTCTGTGACGTTAGCATTGGATCATTGGCACTCATTAGTTGAAATGCAGCCATTAATATCTGATTTGTGCGACCATAAATATCACATCGAACATCGTTATGGCACTCCCTAGAAACAGTGAGATCGAGGGAGACAGATAATGAAAACAGTTTCACTGTACGATTCAATTGTAACGCTAGCACTATAGATATGGCATTAGCTAGTAAGTATGTACCTGGTATTACGAGTCACTAATAGATAGGTATAATAATTATGTTTTAAACAGCACAACCTAGACCTATAGACCATAGTGATTACTTTTATGTTTTTAATGTTTTATTTTAAATGGTGTAAGTACAAAAAGTGTATGTAGGTAAATAAAAAAATATTTTTTTTTTCCAAAAAAATATATACCTACATAATTACACTCGAAAACATTACCAATACTATTACCAATGCAAATAGACTTACAATGCATACATACATAAATTTACACTGAATGGAAATCGAACCCGCGCCCCATGTAGTAGCAGCCGAATACAATATCGCCGCGCCACTGAGGTCGCCAATTACTGTTCCCTGAGAAATGGGATAAGATTTTTTTATACTTTTAAACTGTGCGTTTTCAATAGAGTATTTAACTGTCAATAATGGTGTGTTTTCTTGATCGCGTTCAGTAATAATAGGCTAAGAGTTTTTCCCCAGCATGAGTGAGCTGACATGATGCGTTGACAAATGGGCGATCAAATTAAACTGATCAAACCGATCAAATTACGAGTAGGTATCATTAAGTTATCCGTCATTTCCCAATTTAGTTTGAATGAATCGCAATGCTTTCAATAGTGAAATCCACCCTTAGTGATATGAACGAATAATATAATAAAATGGCTATTGAAGAATTAATTGTAGGTACTGTTAGTGCAAATAAAGTATTTTTACTGACAGTATAAACCCTACTTTGAGAACAGAGACCCTCACCGAAGAATTGCGAGGTTGTTTAAGCTTTCATATATGGAAAAACTATGCAGTGTCGTTAATTTTTATATGTCCACATAACAATGTATATAAATAAAAACTAACGAGCTAGCACAGTTTTTCCATAATAATAAACTAAATTCTGCTGCGTTCGGCGACCAAATTTCGCTTGGAGTTTTTCATTTTTCGAATATCTTTCTAATACTAAGTAGGCATGAAGGCATTATTTTGATGACGATGTTCATCCATTAGCTCAAAAAAATATTTCAATTGAATAGCAGACGCGAACCGGTCAAAAGAATGTAAGTAAGCTGCCACATAGTAAATAAATACTAATGAGGTTGCAAACGTGATAAATTATTGAATTAAAAAAAGACTAAAAATTTAATGTTTCGTCCTGTCTAATAAAATACACTTAAAAAGAAACTTAAAAACCTGACAAACTAGTTTTTTTTCTTTAGAGTTTATTAATGCGTGTTTAAAACCTAGTTTTTGACGGCATATTGAGCATTTAGTATTGCTTCCTGTAATAAGTATACTTAATTATTATTTTCTGTTGCCCATCCGTTCGTAAGTTAAGCAACTTCGCTGATTCGGATAGTTTTTGAAGATAAATCATACAAAGTAGGAATAAGTGAAACGACTCAGGCGGGACTCGATCCTGCGACCAGTCACTTACAGGGGAATGCTCTGACCACTGAGTCCTACCTGGGTACTTTCGCTTCTTTCTATCATAATTGATTCGAATAGTTAGCATTCTAATTTGCTTTAAAATTCCATTCAAAAATAAATTATACAATTATGCTGAGAGCTCAACCTTTGTTCCTGTTTTGAAGATATATTTACACATTGTAGAGATAAATTGGAATATGTATATCCTACTTCCTAACAATATTACAAATGTGAAGATGTTTCGATGTTTGTTATGCAATCACGCTCTAACAGCTGAACTGATCTGGCTGAAATTTGGCACAGGAATAGATTATAGTCTCGAGATATTATGGGATTGGGATCAAATTTTCACGCGGGCGGTGCCGCGGCCAGCGGCTAGTTTTCTATATATGAACGTCCGTAGAAGACTCTCCGAGATCTACACAAAAGCCGATTAAAAATAATATACTCTACGGCATTCTACACCGCTACGCCACACAGCTGTGGCGTTATTGTATTTCGGTATCTCTCGGTATTGTATTTCGTAACCAATTTTAAAGATGCTTTCAAAATCAAAACGTGTATTACCTATTACTATTAGAGCTATTGGGATATTTACCATGTTGTTTCGAGTTTCCGGTAATACGATTATACGAAAGGGTAGATCGATCCTAAAACTTTTGAACAGTTTATCGCCAGTACTCCAATTCCTGCAGATCATGGTGCTTGCAACAGCGCTGAAATATCAGAAATTCTAAACAATACAGGGTAAATATCCCGATAGCTCTAATAATAATGTGAATGACCATGATAATCAAAATACCTATATCATATCGCATTTGACAAACAGAAAGATAACTATAGAATTATTTAAATTTTAATACAATATCCATAGATATCGTACAGGTCAAGTTAATAATAGCATGTTAAAAAGGCAGTTAACTATAGAGATAATAAAGTAGTGACGAAAATATTTACAAATCGCTTATGGTGGGCGGGTTGATGATACTCATCGCAGTGGGAATCCAATACCAAACGCCAGAGCAATACTTAACGCACATCAATATCATGAATTAGACAAAAAACAATTTAAAAACATATTTATATTGTAATTCGAATAATAAATTGGTATAATCGGCGTTAGATAATATCAGTAACAAAACAGATTTTTATTAAACAATTTCCACTAAGAATAAATTATTTTTCTTTGGTAATTCCCTAGATTCCATTCAGTTGATTACATAGTTGCAGTAAGTATATAATACATTACAGAAATAAATATGTAGTATATACCTATACTTTTTAATAAGGAAGGATTTTACTTAATGAATGTCATTGTTTCATTCGATCATAATTACTTTCAATGGTGCAATCCACCTTTGAGGTACGATTTTATATCCGACCGCATACTGCTGCAGCAAAGGACGTGCCGCTGCGATGATGTGTAGTTGCGACACTTATTTTTATGTATTGCTATGAAATACGGGATGATGAGTGTTATTCGATGTCTACGCAATGTATTCATAGAAACACACAGAGTCTAGTAATGTCGCAGAGACACGTCTACTGCTGTTGTATCGGTCGACTACGAATTCGTACCTTTAATCAGCTGCTGGTTATAATGAGATTTACTTTTTGAGATGGTAATTGGATTTCTGCGACCACGCCCACCGCATAAATATTTATTTGAAATACCCTTTACGGCAATTCTATTACCGAATTTCATCTCATCATTTCATTTCATTACATTGAAATGAATAAACATAATCTAAATCAAATGTATTAAAACTACTATAAGTTGCGTAACTATTTAAGGTTTTAAGCAAGCAAAAACTAAGCAATTTGTACGTTACATGCCGTTTATCAATCATATCAATAGACTAAATTATAAGATGTATTACATAACATAATATTTATTAGTTGTACGACTACTCATCTATCAGGTGCTATTAGTAAATAATACCAGATTTCAACTCATATGACGGCATAACCAATCTATATCCGAAAATGATTCACATAACATGCAAAACGTATTAACGACCTACGACCCACTGACGAATCTTTGAGTGATTAAGTAGGTATCAGTTTAACGTTCAAAATTTAAAAGTGATGATACTTACGTAGTTTTTTTTTGAACGTAGAAAGTGTAATCATGCTTAAAATATAGTAGAATGTTACATTCGTATTAAAAGGCTATTATATCGCACAACTACTTATCCTTTCAGACAAGATGATTGATTTTTATGAAAGTGATGTATATGTTGTTCTATGTTGGTATGTTTGACTCCAATTTTAGGCCACGCCATACGAGTCACGCACGAAGGTTGGCGTGAAAAGAATGATTTGGTGTTGGAATTGGCAAGGATTTGTTATTTGTTTAGTTATAATCTAGTAATAGGTATAATCAGAATTAGTAGGTGATCGCAAACAATTATAAGCACCAATTACGAATATAACATGATTTCTAAGGCCTAGAATATTTTTATTAGATACGTACACCGTACACGTACCTACTAGTAGTAGCTGATACCCGCGATTCCGCTCTTGTACCTACAACTCTGGTCCCGCTTCCGCAACACAACCTATTCTAGGGATAAAATGACTATGTTTGTACGATTGATAAGACCGACCTGATCAGAACAAGTAGCACATTCTTACTTATCACTTAGAGTAAGACGTTTTCAGTTAAGCCATTAAATAACAAAACCTGTCCAAATAATTTGACAATTATGAGAATCAATTATATGCATATGGAATGTCTCGAGTCGCGCGTCATCTAGATAAAGGGTTTTTATTAATGTCCATCGTTATAGTCGTCAGAGTGTGACCACAGACAGTTTGGAGTGCGAGAATTTATACTTATCTATCTAATTTAAAACCGCGTGACATACTTATCTTAAGATAAAAGTAACATTTCTCGAATAATTAATAACCGATGAATTTTCGAAAGTATTCAATATTGACTACCGATATAACTTTTCATTTTTTTATTACTAGCTTTCCCCTATTAGTGATAAAGATTGGGTTTATTAGACGCACAAAAAATAACTTATTAAATGATTATATAGGTTGTAATTTTATAATATAATTTCGATATCTACTGTATTAATGACTCGTTGATCAGGCGGCCAATTATCACATAGTTATGATACAGCCCAATGCCATAAAACATATTGGGGCCTGTTTAAATTTCTTAATAGCCACCACAATAAAAATACACGTCACATTTTGATCCAATCGCGTTCCTTTTGACGTTTATATCGTTGAACTGAATGTTCAACCAAATGATGTTTACGAGATTGAATTAGCTTTTATATTATCACGACTATGAATAGTAATAGTGGTAGTAGCTGTGACTGTCAAGACAAATCAGAAGTGCCGTATCAAAAAGTATATTTAGGGCCTATAAAATTTTCTGGAATGTCAAGCCATGACGTCACCCTTGTCTATTTTCTTCGTAACGGTTCGTAATGTACCTACTTGTCGAAAACGTAATTTTTTTATAGTCCCTTCAGAAATTTATGAAATAATTATGTAGGTAATGTTAAACAGACTTATTTAAATAATGTAAAGACGACTTTCGCTCGTTATTTTCTCTCAAAAACATAATTTTTTATGTGTTTAGATAACAGTGTGTATTGCATATTTATGTTTAACACATAATATGCTCATTAGTTCCAAATAATGAAATAATTTAAAAATACAAAAACATAAATAAAAAATTTAAGTATGCTGAAACTATAAAACTTCAGGAGTAGGTATAGTTTTTTGATAGGTAAGCTCTATATACTTGTAGAGGCGTTAGTCACTGCCTACAAAAGAATTTCGACCGGATTGGCAGACTTTACAAATATTCGAGAATTTTCTGGAGAACTGTAAGGTTTGCAAGAAGCCTCATGAATTTTTCTTCAAAGTAAAAGCTCGTATTGCCAAGCGTGTGTAACTACAGGAAGGAGGAATTTCGTCTCACAAGTTGGTGGCCAGCGCTGGTTGGGGTCTCTAGAACACACCAAATTCCCCAGCCATGTAGGCCGATGTGATGAAATATCGTACGGTTTTATTCAGTACGAGTTCGACATACCCACCTTATCGTTGCTAGACTTGGAGGTAAAGCTTTCATGTTTCTACATGCAAAAAAAAAATAATAAACAGGATTATGGACCGACGAAGTAAAATGAGTGAATCTAATTGAGACTACATAGCTTTCACTTCTAGGTTATATTATCACTATGCCTAATTAATTGTAATTCCTGTTGTTATTTATTCCTTGCGGTACATATTGCTAATTTTAATATTATGAACATCTACCTTGTAATTAGAGGTAAATATACTACCTACATCTCGAATTAACATAATCTGTCTATATTGACAGTTGAATACGTCAGTTCCTGAATTAGCTGTATATTTATGGAAAACAAATTCACTTACATACATCTTTTTAATTACTGTTACCTACCAAGTTGGTGGTATGTTGTACCTTCTATTTACAGCTAAGCACCTGTTATATAATTGAGTAATTAGGTTATGTAATTATATGTTTCTCGCTGTTTCCTCGGCATTTTATAGACAGTCGTTCTTGCCCCCTGAACATTAGCCGGAAGCAGAAAAACCTTCCGAAACTGTACACACGGCCAAGGAAATAAGAATAGAACTTTACATGTATATGAGTGTATGTAAACATGTAATACTTATTTCTTTGGCCGTATGTTCAAAAGAGGTTATAAATTCTGATTTTCTTTCTTTCTAGTCTATCAAACTTATCACAGCTATAAGCATAGCCCATAATAGTTCTACACAATCTAAAAAAAAATTGTTTAGCTTACTGTATTTAATTAATTAAGCTTAAAAAATATATTGTTTTAAGTGCTCGGGTGGGTGTTTTTGGAGAAATATAGTAAGATATAAATATATCTCTGAAAAAAACTTAACTTAAAATACCAAAAAATGGTAATTTTTTTGGTTACATTATATGTCTTTTTAATTTAGCGACCGCAACAATGAGAAAACATAAAATTTCTGGTTTAATTTTTAATTTAAATCGTGCACATTTTCCCACAGTAAGGGATTATATCATGCTTTATAGCTGTTCAAAATGTTAATTAACATGATTTATTATTTTTAATTATTTTTAGTACATTTTTACTTCAAAAAACTACAGAAATTTTAAACAAATTATAAAGAAAGATTACCAACAATTTTTAAAATAAATGTAGGTACCTACATATTTTTTTCGCAAACAGCGATGTCTTCCAAGAGTTCCTTCCAGGCAACCTTCAGAGGGATAGGAGTTTGAAGAGCATCGCGATTTAGAATGGAAAAAGTGAATGCTCAGACGGGATTTGAACCCACGACCAGTCCCTTACACTGTTCGTAGCTGGTTCAAGATACGTAGATAGATGAAAAGGATGTAGTGGTTTGGAACTCAAGTAGTGATTGAAGAATTAATTGAATAGCTTTTTGAATACTACTTCCGTAGCGTGACGGTAGAGTTTTCGACTACTTGCATTGTATGCTTTAGTTTGACTGTTTATGTGTATTATAATACATATTTCCTCATTCTTAAACCCAAAATTAACCCGAAATCATAATATTATTAGGACAAGCTATGCTTATACTGAGTACATCGTGATCATGGCGCTTGTAACAGCACCAAAATATCGGTTACCCAATACCTATAAACAAACAACAATATGGTAAATACCCCGGTGAGTGTTACACTATTAAAGTTATGCTTAGTTCAGGTCTAGATGGCGTTATGTAGTTTGTCCCAGAATGTTAATTATTCTACTTTTACAAACATTGTGTTAAATGTCAAGACATTACACGGGTTTTGTTGAAATGCAATGACATGCAGCATTAAGTATGCATCGAGTCAGTCTGACCGGTCGCCTTATTGCAACGATTGGAAACGTCAACTATAGGTAATGTTTCATAAACATAACGCAATCAGAATCACTTATATACATATATGGAGAGTTGATGATATGTAGACTGTGAAAATTCATATTAAGGGGTCCGGTCGATCACGTAGTTAGTGCATCGGTAAATATTGTTAACGCTTTACTATTAGGTGATACATGTGTTTGTGACTTAAGTGTAGGTAAACATTCTGATAAAGAAAACGACATTCACGATTTATTTGAGGAGAGATTATTTAAACAGATTGACAGTTTTGACAGATTGTCTACAATCTGTCCTCAGATAATTTGGTTATTAGAACTGGATACAATTCTAGAATATGGGCCTAAAGATACTGGAATTGATAAGTGTATGGTCCATCTAAATTGTGTAATATGATGAGTTTAAAAAAGGTGTACATGAATAAAATTTTGTACAGAGATAGATTAGACCTTGGGAAAGGACATAGGTTATGCTTGGTCGCGATAATCAACAACAGGCGGAGCCGCGGGCTACAGCTAGTAGTATATAAACCCTTGACTAATATTCTATTTGTAGTAATTATTACATTTAATACGAGATTTATATAATATTTTATGATTGGCTTAGTGAATAACTAACAATGAGTGGAAAAAGGGGTAAAATCTTAAGTAGTCAATCACGCGAAAAAATAGTTCTGGAAGTTGATAGATATTTCAATCAAGAACTAAGTTACACAGTATACCAACGCATTGAAAATGATGACACAGTTAGCGATGGATAACGCCTTCAGGAATTATATTGTCAAATGATCTTTTTGACGAGATATTTTTGTGTATTTTCATAACTCTATGTTAGATCGTAAAAATCGTAAGGGGTGTAACCCAACGGACCCCACATCCCTCTCCAATGAGCTCTGACGAAACACCATATAAAACCTTAGCAAAAAATATCATCCAATCAGAATACGATTATCATAATAATATGTATTGGGACTATATAGATAGCAATAAAACGTTACGAAAACATCTTTTATTGTCGGAACGAGGCATCTAAACATGCTTTCTTTTTAGACAGGACTTTATATAATTATTTAAATATTTTAAGGTAAGTAGAACGAGATTATTTTAAAAGTAGATTAATAAATTGAAATATAATGATTATTGTAATTTAATGACTTCTATAGCTTTATTTACATTTTAATGTTATTATGTTAGTAGACAACTGATAATAAGGGATATAATATCTGTTTGCAAGCTTTATTTAAGGTACTAGCACACTCCACCAAATATCTAAATGTTTTTAGAAATAAATATATTTTAAAAATTAATACTACGGTTAGGTACCTCGTGTGAATCGGTTACCAGTCTTTGAGTACTAGACTACTGGAGGTAACAACCGAGCTGAATAAATGGAAGGGTAGAGAAGGAAGATGAGATGAAGAAAGGTCTGACAAGTCTCACCAACAGCAAGGATACCTACAGCATACTGCTAAGTGGTACTACCCCATGTATGGCTCTATCGCAGGAATTAGGTATTTGACTGACCAGTCAAATTAGTTACTTTTACTAAACGTCAAAACGGTAAGTTCTAAGGAATCTTGTATGAAATAAACAATTGTCGTCGTAATTTTTAATGGTCATATACTTTACTGTTGTAGGTTGGGTAAATGATTAAAAATAAATAAAATAAATAAAATAAGAGCAGACGCTACCTCTTCTCTTTTGCCATTCTTAGTTTAATAAAATTAGTTAAATGAATTATTTTAAATAGAGGAAATTAACCAATTAGAAGTTACTTTAGTTATGTACACAATATATACATCAATGAATTAGATATCGCGATCCAAAATCGTGTTCCGGTATCAACACGGGTACGATTCGCGTTCATAAAATAATATATTTATGTGGCATGAGTAGATTTAATGGTAGCAATAAAAATCGAAATAATTGACTATTAATAGATATGTTTTGTAAATATGTCTGTGAGAAAGCTTCAAATTCGCTGATAAGCAATGGACAAACAAACATTTCTTCAATAGATATTTATTCATCCAACATGTTTTTTTTTAATTGAGGGTCCTAACTCACTAAGGTATTAAATTTTTATGTGTATGTATTAACTTTGATATCTCGGTTAATAATATATTTAATCGACATTCCACTCAATATAATAAAATACGTCTTAATAATATTTATGTTTAACGCTACATTCCACCAAGTGATTTGTACTTACTTTAATGGTTTTTGATATTTTAAAATAGTAATCAGTTAGGAATAAACTTTTAGCGCCACTTTAATTTATAGGTAACGTATATTAAAGTTCTATTGAATTGACATAAAAATAATGTTATTATTTCTCTATTGGAAAGTATAAACGTGAACCGCCGTTTATGAGTTAACAGAATCTTAAACGACGACAATATCAGTGGACATATAAAAATATAATAGACTAGCTTTGCCCGCGACTCCACCCGCGTGGATGTCGGTCATCGCGACCAAACTTAACCTATGTCCTTTCTCAAGGTCTAATCTACCCTTATACCAAATGTCATCAAAATCGATTCAGTGGTTTAGGCGTGAAAGCGTAACAGACAGACAGACAGACAGAGTTACTTTCGCATTTATAATATTAGTATGGAAGTATGGATATACGCAACATAGAACCCCCTTCGTTTCTGTTTTGAAGTCGGTTAAATTATTAATGATTTTATTGGAACCCGTCGTGATATGTCAACCTAAGATCTAGAGTTAATGAATGATGATATTGAATACTAATTTGTTTCACTACATTAAAAAACGGGTTCCTAAGTGCTCCTTGACCTAGATCTAGTATGTAAAACATCAATTGATTAATCACATTTTTTTTTTAAATGTGAGCTTCTTGATTTTTTTGTAAAATTTATTAGCAAGACATTCGTCAATGCTAAATGTTTAAAAAAACAGTAGCAATAACTGTATTTATAATAAAAATGACAAAGTAACTTCTACCAGTATTTTAATGTTAGTTACATTTTAGTGAAGAAAACATCAACTACACAAAATGTTTGAACAGTGCTGTACTGTGCCCTCATGCCCTCATGCCAGGCAAACTTTAAGCATGATTACAATGTACGTTGTACAATGTACATACCTTCTTATGTATTCAATAAACGTGGTTAAGGGATTTTTGGTTCATATAATCAAAATTGAAATAATATTAAAGTAGGTATTTAGTATGCTAATTATCAAAAATCAATGTTTAAAAATGATTGCAACATCATTCATTGATTCCGATAGTTCGTACGAATATCGGTAGATTGCTCCTACCATCGCCCTAAGATGGATGTATTGGAAAATTTGTATCAATCTTGGGCGAAGCTCGGTGGCTCAGTCGTCAGAGCATTCCCCCTGTAAGGGAAAGATCGCGGGTTCGAGTCCTGCCTGAGCTTGATTTCGCTTTTTCCAATTTAAAATAAATAATCAAAATCTTAAACCACTTCTTCTTCTTAATAGTGCAATCAAACATAGTTCATTCAAACATAGGTTAATTAAACAGCAGTCGAATCGTCCAATATGCGAATTAAACGTAGGTGTATCAACCGAAGTTAAGTCGACCGTAGTTGAAATTACCGTCGGCGAATTGATACCCTTTGATAAGTGTCTTGTACTGATTCATTGAACTTTATTTATTACTAGCTTTTGCCTGCGGCTCCGCTCGCGTGGATGTCGGTTATCGCGACCAAACATAGCCTATGTCCTTTCTCATGGTCTAATCTACCCCTATACCAAATTTTATCAAAATTGGTTCAGTTGTTTAGGCGTGAAAGCGTAACAGACAGACAGACAGAGTTACTTTCACATTTATAATATTAGTATGGAAGTATGGATGGATATGGATAATTAAACTGTACATGTACATACATTATACGGTACTGGTATAACTAGGTACCCTTACTCTTCGCCTCGATATGTAAAGTCAAAAACCTAGATTATTTGACCAGTATCGGTAACCTCGATGACGTGCAAAGAAACTACCATTTATATCCCGCTCTTAATATTTAAGTGGTGTAATATCCTAATATTTTAAGTGGTTTAGCATCCTAATATTATGCAATGTAATGATAAATTCTTGTATTTAATGTGCGAATGTGTTTAGTTTTAAACTTCCCGTTATTACAAATATTAGTTAAAGTATTACGTTATTAAAACACCTATAAAACCACGGAATACCTTATTACACATTTCTGTTCCAACAATTTTTTTTTAAACCATGCATCCTGCCTTATAATGTTATGTAAAAGACCTGCTCTCAATATTTTAATTACTGTTAGTACGGAAAGGGCAATTAGTAAATATACATATTACATAGGCTGACTACGCCTCAATGTACGTACTTGTATTGTGTATGCACAGAGAAAAATCTGTACATAAGTAATAAGAATGTTAAATTGGTTTGTGTATGCTTAAAAGTTCTGCGGCTTAGGTCCAATTTTGATATAATATAAAAAATATAACAATACAACTGTCCCAGAGACGGTTCTTATCTAATTGTTTTCGCATCGCGTCAGTAAATGGCGCTGTAATCTGAATAGCGTATCTGCAGAGGTGTATTACAATATAGAACATACCTACACACATCAATTAATCACATTTCAATTAATCTTTATTTAAGTATTAACTGTTGCCCGTGACTCCGCCCGCGTGGTATTCTGATCCCATTCCAGCAAATGGAAAATCTATTCGTAATTGGTTTTGTATCTAACATTTATCAAAACAGATGTCATAATGATAGATGTAGCGCATACTGCAGTAGCGAACTAGACACAATTTTCTAAAACCGCACTTTTTTAATATTTTTAATGAAAAAGCGGTCAATACTGTGATGTGCTGTGTTCGACCCCGCCCTAAAGTAATTTTACGATCCATAACCTATACCTATCAATGATTTACAAACCATTAACATTCATTATTCATAATTATAATGCACATTAATTTAATCACACACATTTAAAATTCTACTTTTCTGTAATCAATCATGTAAAAACATTAGGCGGTTTATTAATTTTTTAGAAATTCTAAACTCGCAAATTAGTTGTTCATTAAAGATACTCGTAAGTTCGTGAGTATTAACTAGTTAATTACTATGTTTAGAAAGATTTGATGTTAAGGCCGTAGCTGTAAGTGCCCATCGTCTCGTCTTTCGAAAAATATATTATCGAACGTTGATGTTTTGCAGCTGTTGTTGCAGGATTTCTCTAGTACTGTTTTTCCGTAAATCCATTATATTACATGAAATTCATTATATTATTTTAAAAACTATTTTATTCGATAATATTCGGCACAATAGTTATATTAGTTTCTAGCAGTATTTATTAGTTTGTTCTTTGAAATGCAATAGACGAAAATCACTATATTTTTAGGATCTCTTTTTCCAAAAAATAGGAAAGAATACTAGTTACCTATAGGATGTCATCATTGTACGTAAGTTTTTCTGTCAATATAGTTATTGACCTATTTTGACGGAAAAACAAATGGACAATACGGACAGATCAAGCTAAATCTAATAGTATCATAAAATATTTAGGTTTGCAATATGGAACTGCTAATTAAAGCAATCAAAATGTGGCCGTAGATACAGCGGACTTTGACACATGCAAGAGAGTCAAAACATATAATTATTATATTATAGGATACTTCTCTGTGAAGTCAAGTAACGGGAATAGGCCTAAAACCAAATAATAATAAAAAGTAGTTGCATCACAAAAACAATGTTATTAAAATCTTATTTACAGGTGGTAAACTGACCGTGACCTATGTCGATGTAACAGTTTTCCAACGGTAAAGTTAATCCAGTTTAATGTTTTCATTACCTAGAGTAATTTTCGGTACTTTTGTAGTTTTTTAACTTTAAAAATGTTACCTAATTATTATGGCGATCTTATTTGGATCACTGTTAGTTGCACTGTTATACATGTTTAACAAATTACTGAATTAATGTTTGTTAATTTGTACGGAACCCTTTGGTTTGCAAGTTCGACTCACACTTGACCGATTTGTTATATAAATGAGGTAGAAAATAAGCATAGGGTGCGGCATAGCCATAAGCGGTAACATTGACCCAAAATCTTGTCGGGAAAAACCTGCATAAGACGGAAGTATGCCAGCCTACCGGAAAATAAAAGAACAATATTAATTGCTTTAATTTTCGAAGAGATTAAAAACAAGTTTAATATTACGTCGATTTTATAACGCGGCCTTCGTGACGAAAGAACACTTGATCTACTTTCCTCCATTATTATATCATTCGTAACTTGCTTTAACGTAATTGACTTAATGCGATCAAGTTTATTTATTGGGAACTCGATCAACTTGCTGCCACTAACTTACTACCACATTTAGCGCGCGTGTACACTATACTGCAGACGTGTCGCGTTCACACCGCCGCGCCGCCGCGCTGTACCGCAATCGCGCTGGTACCGCTAATTTTGGCGTACGCTGAAACTTTTTGTAATTTATATATATAAAACGAATTACCACTCACTGATTAATCACGAAATCACCGAAACTATGATACAAATTTGGCAGCTAGGCTCCTTACAGGGTGTAGACATTCGTTAAGAACGATTTTACGAAACTCCACCCCTGGGGGCAGAACGGAGGTTTGAAGTTTGCATGAAAGTCCTATGTTTTTGAAGTTCTTACTAACTTCTCGCGTACGATGTCGCGGGCGTTCGCTAGTGCTTTATATTATGTAAAAGTATGCGTTTGAATTTCGTAACTAAAATCAAGCGGCGAGGGCGGTGCGATAGTGGTGCGCCTGCGGTGCGTTGACGGTGCGCTTGCGGTACCATGTACACGCGCACTGACGCGTTATGAACTTGAGAGTGTTTAATGTTATGAAAGTATTTTACACATCTATTAAAGTCGAAATTTTCACGCATAATATTTCATAATATTTTACACTTACGTAAAGCGTATTCATGGTTTAGTATTTATTAATAATCAAGTAGAGAAAACATGATAAATAAGAAATCGTGGTCCAAATGTTTTTTCGTGTTAGTTCCACTATGAGTAGGTATACATAATAATATATTAGTACGTAACTAATTTATCTGCCATTTGTGATTTACCGAGGTAAGTCATGTTAGGTGGTCTTATGTGTTTGTTGGTAGGTATATTACTATGGTTGTGAGTTCGAACTCTATCGACAGGACCGGCGACCTGTCGGAAGAAATTTCGACTGCTACATCTTAGGTCACGGGTTCGATTCCCACTCAGTGGTAATATTTATATGCATTAATATCAATTTATATTGGTCTGGATGTTTTTAATATACTTAAGTTAATGTACATAAATCTGTATATTCATTCAAATTTAATCTAATATATAAAATTCTCGTGTCACAGTTTTCGTTGCCATACTCCTCCGAAACGGCTTGACCGATTTTGTTGAAATTTTTTGTGCTTATCCGGTATCTATGAGAATCGGCCAACATCTATTTTTCATCCCCCTAAGTGATAAGGGTGCAGCGGGAACGGGATTTTAATACCACGCGGGCCGAAAATATGGCGGTACGAAGTTCGCCGGGGCAGCTAGTAACGTATATATTTTATCACTATTAACCAAACGCTTCAATTTAATCTGACTAAGTTTTAACCGCAGAAATTCATAAAACCACCTTTCCATAGATCAAAAGGCCTCGTGTTATTGGTTGATTAGTCCCTTTATTTATTTTTTGGTTGATCCGTACTTACGTCCGTATACCCTTTTGTTCAAGATGTTTGCCAGCACTTACATTTGTAAGGGTTTTCAGGTCAGCGTGCAGGTACTCGATAAAAAACGCCATGCATCTAATTTGAGATTTACTGTATTAAATTCATTTCATATCGGTATATGAAATGTATTTAATACAGTAAATCTCAAATCATCAACCGTCATTCACTTTTACTCTCAAATCATCCGTCAAGAAAGCTTTACAAAGTTCTCTATTAAAGATTGCCCTTCACGATGAGATTGGTCATTCATTACTTATACATTGCAGTTTATGAAAATTTTAATCTAATATCTATAGGAAAGTTGATGTAATATTTAATCTAATGAGTATAAGAAACTCAATGTTTGTTTGCACGTAATTTATATGTAGTTCATCCGATTGCAATAAAATTTCGTCAATTTATTGCATACACTTTTGCGAAGGAAATGCTATTGCATGGTGCGAATATACTAACCCAATAAGTGGTGCTGCAATTAGGGGCCCTATTAAGAAGAAAATAACATGATTTCAATTCAATTGAAGATAAGATAAGATAAGATAAGCTGAGATAAGATAAGATAAGATAAGATAATTCTTTATTGTACACAAACAAACTACAGTACATTAGGCACAATATAAGAGATATATACAATTGTACAAATGGCGGCCTTATCGCTACAAGCGATCTCTTACAGGCAACCTTTGGATGGACATATTTAAAATATTTTAACAAAAATAACTGGGTAGTTATTTGTGTAGTCATAAACTTGAACTATACAATACATACATTATATACTTCAGTAGTATTTTACATAAACCTAATTATATACTTACATTCACATTCTATAACATTTACATAGACATACATACACATATTATATTAAATATAAAAAAACTATTATACAGAAAACCATTATAAAACTTTTGGTATTCCGTTTAAACTTTGGAAGCAAAATCTACCTACGTTTTCGTGAGGTAATTTACCTTCAGAATCACTCATAGTAATTTAAATAGGTTTCTAACGACAGGGATCTTTTTAGGGTTCCGTAGCCAAATGGCAAAAAACGGAACCCTTATAGATTCGTCATGTCTGTCCGTCCGTCTGTCTGTCTGTCTGTCTGTCTGTCCGTCAGTATGTCACAGCCACTTTTCTCCGATAAGAGAATGATAAATCTAAAAAAAATATATGAAGAAAAATTGCCATGCAAACTACCACTAAAAATTGGTTCGAACGAGATCCAGTCAGTAGGTTTTTTTAATACGTCATAAACCGCAATTTTTGCCTTTGCTACTACGGAACCCTTCATACGCGAGTCCGACTCGCACTTGGCCGAATTTTTTATACTTTCCACTTAATCGGACGTGGTTACCGTCGCCTAAGGACGTATGCAACACCAGGGGCTTACACTCGTGCTGCCGACCCTGATGAAACCTTCTAATGCCCTTCTTAAGGAACCCCATATTGTAGTCACTTGGGAAAATCACTGTAGGGAGGGAGTCACCATAAGATAATTAATAATCTATGTATTCATATTTGAGTATTATTTTATATACATCCGATGATTTCGAAAAACCAAAATGTACTTGCGTAACTACTCGGAGTCGAATGCGGAAACAACATTATGAAGATGAGCAATATAAATATTTATTACGAGTTAATAATGTTATGTATTCGCTAAATCTGTTAATATGAAACGCACTTAATGAGTTGTTATAGTCGTAGAGCATTGAAATTAATGGCATGCCTAACGTATTTTTCATGCCTTAGGTGTATAAAAACTATCCAGTCCCCCTAGACAAGAGACATTAGCACCAGACCATATACTTTATAGATACAGCTTTACTAACCAAATGCATCACCAAAATCGGCGTGAAAAACGCGTTGTGTGAGGAAGCTAATGTCAATATTGTTCTTTAAACTGTCAATGTGTGCATGTCATACATCCCATGTATAATGTCAATTTATACCGAAGTAACAACCATTGTATAGACCGCGTTGAAATGACAATTGCTACGTCTAGGCACATCGTTAGTAGAATTGACATATTGTTACGTATCTATAGGACAGTCGTCAACATATGTATCAATCCAATACATACATTGATTATTCTATTCTACTAACAGTTATGTCACTTTCCTAGGCCACCTGGATTCTCAGTAGCTCGTAATAGCTCAGTTTGCAAAATATTTTTCCATAAAAAGGGATTGTCCAGCAAGTCATAAATTATAATCATCATCAACGGTACGCATCACCCTAAACTATGTCACCCGTAGATCAGTTCTAATTTATGTCTATATGTCAATACATAGAAAGCCTCTAAAGTGATTATCCACTCAGTGGGCGTTCTTTACTTTAATATAAAAAATATGAATAAAAATAATTTAATCATTTGTATGATATATAAAAGTTTTAAATATGTAAAACAATCTCATTCTGTGTACTAGTTCTCAGCAGTAAAACTTTAGCACAGTTTCAACATGTAAACGAGCCACAATATACATGATAATGAGGGATATTATTGGAAATACCTATTTGGATAATACTTTCATTTTCTTACAATAATCACTTCACCTTGCTGAAGGTCTGAGAAAGAACGGACGATCCCTCTCACTATACGGGGTCGATTATCGAAATATTCTAAAGTTTATTGCACTTTTAAAAATAAATTTATTCTGATATGACGACTATCGACGTCAACACGATGGTTCATCGTCCATTTCGTATGGAGATGACGGCAAGACCTTTGGTCAATAGTTGATTAGGGTTCAATACTGGTTGAAAGAGGTGTTGAAAAGTATTCGAAGACATGTTTGACTATTAAGCATCTAGTTCCCGATAAAAAGAAACGAAAATACAATTTTTATGATTCATTCGTGGGTTGAAAAAAGTGGATTGAAAACTTAAACACCTATTCAACGAATTTAATTGAATTTTTAAACAGGTATCTGTGATAAAAAAGTATAATACGCTAAAAGCAACCAACGATTACGTATATGCAATAAGTACTTTATAAGCTTTGCGTCTAATAAATGAAAGATTAAAGAACCGCACAAATCATCAAAAGAAAGTTTTTTGCTTCAATTTCACAATAATGATCATAAAACAGATATATTTTATGTTAGATTTTTCTTCGTATTCATATCTAAATAGCCTAAGAGTCTATAATGTGACACTGATCTTGTCAAATAATGATTTGGATAACGGCAATGACAACATGGATTAACAGTGAGGCATCTTACACTAGAGGTGCACGTGCACAAACCTCACCTGCAATACAATTCTGTGGGCGTACAACGACGTGCACTGCACAACGTTGCAACAACCTTGTCAAGAGATTGTCATTGGTCGGACTGGGTGACGTCACTGGAGATGGACCAATGCCAATCTATATCAAGGCTGTCGCAACATTGTGCTCGTCGATGTGCGCTTACAAAATTGCATTGCAGCAAATCGATGCACCTGAGAAACGACAGATGAGGCTATGACACAGGAATTCTTTTCAGGTTTAGGAGGTTAAATGCTAGTACTCCCGGAAAACCAAAAAAGTCTTTGGACTTCGAAGTGCAAACTTTGATCGCAAATGGTTAATTGCAAGGAAGATGTGCTTACATAAGCAGAGAATGTTATCAACCCGCTTGCTAAACTGCGTGATGTAGTAACAGAATATAATGCCATTAAGAGTACGAAGGCCATTAGTCTTAATAAATATAACCTACCTACTATATTATAATTATTCATTATTCCAATCTAGTGATTAGGCAAATCAAGATAGTTATCTGTCTGCTAAAGTGCATTCGAGGTCTTTCTCTGTTTCCTTTCTGTGATAGAAAGGCGAAACTAGAACTCTTTTTGGCATAAATAAAATATCGAGCACTCAATTTCGTAGGGTCAAGTCAAAGATAAACATCATAATATCATTCTGTATGTACCATTAAAACAGTGATTAGTTAACGTACAAAAAAAGTTTAGACTAGTGACCAAATGAATCACGGGTTCAGCCCCGTTTTGAGATAACTTCGGCAAGAAACTCAACAGACTTTGGGAGTTATAATCCTTATCGATCTTAATAAAGGAATAAAGGAATAAAGGAATCTGTTATTTTAACATAGGATTTTTAGTAAGTTTAATATTATGTATGTTCCCATTATTGTTTTGCCATGATTTGCTTGCATGAATTTTCTTTTATCTACAAGACTTTACTGGCCTTTAAAAAAAGTGAGACTTCTTACTAGTTGTTTTTAACCATATATTATAATGATTTTAATACTTATTACACAAAAACGACACGTATGATATTTCGGTCGCAATTAACAGAATTACAATTGTTATCATAATAATATAACTTACTGTTTATTTTACAATTGCATTGTTATTACTTGACAAACTAGTGACGATTACATCAGCTGTTGAACAAACAATCGATTGCGCAAGAGATCCTCCTTCCGCCATTGTAACGTTTTCGTTGTCATTAATCTGAAAGAAATTAAGATTTATTTCTCACAGACGTGTTGTCAAAGAAAGTATAACAGAGGTGAGGTCGAATCATTTGAATCGATTTCTGTTTTATTATAGATGAGAATAGTTTTCGGAATATATTTCATACAAATGACATTTTATTTTTTACTTGTCAAAGACGTAGACGATTTATGATTGTATTCAAAAATCTCATTTTGATTAGGAATAAATAAATAAATATTATAAGGCGCGCAGGTGTCTACACTATCGACGCAAGATAATGGAGTGGAATATAGAACCTTTTTAGTTACAAGCAAACTTTTTAAGACGATTTTTTTTAATGAATTGTGTTTGGGTAAAATCTTTAAAGCTATCAATAAACCCATTGATAACTTCTTATGCACCTAACGTTGTAGAAAAAAATAATCCTTTATTTATAAAGTCACTTCAATCACCATGTCTATTTTAATTTTGTTATTTCATTCTAAGGTTGCATATTGCGTTCAGCGATAATGCAATATTTCTTTATCTGTGTGATGCTAATTATATTTATATATACGTTCAATCAAAATATAGAAATGGCGTACAAATAAAGTTTTATCTATATCTTAAAAAAAGCTCTACAAAGCGTGAAAAAAATATCTCCCTATTCTAAATTTATCTTTTTCGCATAGAAAGTAATAATTCTAGATAACACTCACGACCGCAACAATTATACAATAATGTATTAAAACATCAAGACGAAATAAACTTTTATAAGGAACCTGACTATCAAGAATAACCACAACAAGAAAAAAAAAGCTATCATAGGTATGAATTTCTTAACGGTTTTCTAAGATCCGAGAATATCTTCAAACTAAACCATCAGTTGTATTAAGTAGGTAATTATTTTTTATTATTGAGAATGCCTTGTGTGATCCACGACCTCTGGTTTACCTGCCGTTACTCGTTCTGATTCGTTTATAGCTAAACCTGCGTATTTAATCGACGTACAGATGTTCAGGAAACTTTAAAAAAAGCAGTCTATCATATACTTCCCATAATATTCAAATGGTAGCTAGTAACGTCGAAAATTGAATTGTGATGGCGATTGCCAGTCTGATATGAAAGATAATACCCATCATTCTTGATGACCCGTCATTTGATATTCATAAAACACCGATCGAATGTTGATGTTATGATAAATGTCTGGCGAGCTTCTCTGAATTAAGTGTTTTATTATACCGTTCACCGTTTCTTTCTCTGTGATATTGTTTACTACTAACATGATTGATTTATGTGATAGAAATTTGGGATAGTTTTTTGCAAGCTATTAACCTTAGCGAGTATCAATTCATAAACAACAACTGGTTATGTCCTTTGAAATTGTTATGATGAAATGATTAGATTTATCATCCCAAGTAATAAAAGTTCAAAAGTGTAATATTTGTTAAGGTTCTAGGTAAATATTACACTTTTAAACTAGAGAATATTTTTCATTTAACAAATTTTTCAGAACTGATTTTTTTATATTTCAGGTAATAAAAAAAACAGTAATTGTTGTATATTATGCGAGGACAGTCAGTGGTGATAAGTGTTTTGTATAAAACTTTTGAAATGTGAAATTAATCAAATTTTACCCATATTTCTTAGTTCTAAGTATATTTTGTGAAAAAGAGTGTGAGCTAGGTATTATATAAAAATAAATTGAATTAAAAAAAAGAATTAAATATTAATAATGAAATAAGAAGCCCGGCAAGGTTATATCATATAATAGTTACAAAAACCGCTGCACATTGTTGTTGTTGATCGTATATGCCTTTTTTGACGCAGGTGCATTATGAATTCCACACATTAATTACTTTCAAGTTTTCTATAACATAAAAACCGGTATACTTTCGATTTTTAGTTGAGAGAACCTTATCTACTAACTACTATAACTACTAACCTATGATAGCAATAGATAGGTAAGCATGGTTAGGCTCATTTTACATTGCCATAGAGGGAAAGCGAAACAACTTTTAATAACGAAATTGTGTATAACATTTCGAACTTTCTCTGCACTTAATAACGTTCAAATTAGATAAGAGACTGTAAATATCGCTGATAGATGTCGCGTAATTACTTGAAAAGTCGCCGGAAAACGCGCTTAAAATTTTTGGCCTCACAAAAAAGCACTTTATGTAATCACAGTAAGGTTCAAAATTGTAACACAACGTCGTAGCCGAAAATCGCTTCGCTTAGCTCCCGCGACAAGCTAAACTGAGCTTTACGGATTCAACTCGCTTATTGAATGTACGTCGTTGACCGGTGTTCGTTTGGCCTTTGACCGCGATCAGTATAACTTTTTTTTTCTATCATTACCCATTGAACTCTTCACCAAGTTTCACTGGCGGCTTTTCCCTAAGCAAATGAGTGCTCCATGTATGTGAAACGTGTTAATATGGGGTATTAATGAACATGCGGGCGGGTATCGTAATATCAATTTGTCTTTTTAGATTCATCTTGTACTTGGTAACCGATATTAATGTTTTTGTTTAGAAAGGTGTAAGCGATAGGTACTCCTTAATGAAGGTTATACTTCATGTAGTTTTAACGTCAATTAACATTGCTTTTTTTAAATATTACGTTGGTATAATATAGATACACTGTACCTTAATATACTTAGTTATTAGACTTGACAATTTTAGATTTTAGTCAACCTATAAAAATAATGAAGCTAAAATGATATCTTAAAAACACTCAGGCAAGATATATTTTTTCATCATCTAATTACCTACTAAGATTTTTTAGAGTAGCAATGGGACACATTGTTATTTCCAACCTGTTTTATCAATTAAGTCTGCTTGAATTTATAATAGCTTTTTGAAAAAGTTTCATTTTGGTTAAACTTTTAAATTTATTAATGAGTAGATTTCTAATTTCATGCAAGGTTCCTTTAATATCTGGGTGTCCTTGCATTCAATAAAAGGAAGCTATTTCATATGAACCTGGCTATTTGACAGTTTTAACGTCGACCAATATTTCATCGATATATTGATTAGTCATTCGATGAATTTATGTTATTAATTGTTTTTTTTTTAATCTGTACATACATTTAATCTCCAAATTCATTAAAAAGAACATCGCTTGCGGTGTTACGATCAATAGTTTTTTTTAACTATAAGCTATAAATAACAAAAGAAATTAATGAATCAACGACGCAATTATAACGAACTACCGTAGAAAACCCTTGGGCTGTTTCATTATAAATCATTATTGTTAAATATGTAAATGTTCGGAAGTGGTAACCATCAACAGACAATAACGCTACCTAATACTACAATAAGTCAACCGTCTTGACTCTCTAGGTCCGAGTAAACCATAAATTTTGCCCATTAAACCGGTTGTCATTGGGCCGAACAATGCTTTTGAGATGGGAAATGAGAAGGCTCGAATATCGAACGACACAATCAGTTAACCCACGAGACCTTTAAGCACGTGATTGAGAGAGAATTTACACCTACGTGTGGTTATCGATGAAGCGATAACAGTTCTATCGATTCGATGACTACTTGAGATTGAGTGATGGGATTTTAATATTCGATTATGTTAAGGTTGTGGTTTAAGTTATCATTGATTGTTTTAAATGTGCATAAATATTTGTAATTAATTTATATTACGTGGGATGATGATACCATGTTGTGATTAGAAAGAATAAATGTGCGTATTAATATACTCGTTATGAAAGTACCGTTTGATGTTGAAATAAATATAAATAAAATATTCTATTACATTGTACCCAGCGCTATCTAGACCAAAAATAAGCATATCTTAACTAGCTTATGTTATGGGATCTAGAATGCGGATAAACATACTTATATAATATTTTCTGTAAAAATATACCTACACATCATACAGAGAAACACCCAGATCAATACAAACATATTAATGCACACAAATTTGCACTGAGCGGAAATCGAACCCGCGTTCCTTCCGTACCAATCGAACGCTCTACCGCTAACCGCTACGCCACAGAGGCCCTCATTAAAGGTCAAATTATAGAACCATAGAATTATTTTTTACTAATGTGCCGTAAAACAAGGTGATTAGAAACAAAAGAACCTCTGAATTTGTTTAAATATGTGAGTTCACAGCAGGGGTCATAAAACCAAGCCTCTTTGCGATTGGGGTAGGCATCAACAACGTTTTTCCTCTTGTAGCGATTCGGCATACACCTTTTTACTTCGCTTTTTCTACTTTCATAACTATTTCCATACATGTTTATCTCATACTAGATGACACATACATTGATTAGGCTACTATTAAATTTATTTGTAAGTATGTAAACTGTAGTAGTCTTTCTTAGAAGTTATTTTTCAAATCCGCATGTACGAGTAGATCTATACATTTTTAAAGCGGATATAACGTCTGAAAATTAATTTGTCCGTCATATAACTGCCTAGGTTGGAAGTGGAAGTTGGTTGAAATAACAAATGGAAAGTGGTTTATTAAATAGTTTGTTGATATTGTATCTATATTGTAAAAGTATCAATTTATTTATAACTGCTAGAGACAGGTAAAAGTGGATTTTTAGCGAAAACTGTAATTTCGGTGCCGTGAAACAGGTTTTATTTAATTTTCGAGTTCATATGAATAATTAATATTTCGATGGTACGATTTCTAAAGCGTTTACTATTTGGTCGTGATATTTTCTCTTTGATGTGTAAATTTATCTTGAAACATATATCATGAATATTTTATTTTAAATCGCGAGAAGTAATTTGTATGTTATACGTTTTAAATTAATGTACATCAATCTTTAAGGTCGTATACATAAGTATGTTGACAGAATTTATTAAAATAATTTTAAATATTTTTTTTTCATCTTTACAGATGACTGAAGAAACGTGTACGAGGAATGGGTAAAGAAAAAAAAATAAATTCAAGTAGTGGCATCTGGCGGGCGATCTTAAAATGACAAACAAGGCTAATCTAAGAATTGGTTCACTGAAGTTACACGAGATGGCGCGATTTCTGATACTGATTATGACGGCGAGTGCGGTGGGAGCTTCCAGTTCGATAGACGAGGTGGCGCTGGCGAATGTTACAAGACATGCCACAGGAGATTATTTCTCACTTATTGGTAAGATTGTGTACTGCTTAAGCTATTATCATAGACAATAAATAATACAATACTACTATTATCGACATATTCTATCTATATTATTTTATTGCCGGTATTCTTAAACCCGATTACGTTGTCGCTCTACTTTGACTCTATTAACAAGCATTCTACAAAACATTTACCTACCTAGGTAATCAAATAAAGTCACACGTCATAAAAATAAATCGCTTGAAATACACAATCCTTCCTTGGTATTCTGGATAAAGATCGAAACAAGCAGTAGCAAAGAGCAAATTTTTTTAAAAGGAAAGCCGATTGAAAGTTGAAAATCCCCATAAAAGAGTGTCCAAAGCAATTTCGCGTGGAATTAACATGTCTATCACGGCTTCCCTTTGTAGAGCAAGCTGGTAGAAATCGGGTCTTAAGGACATATCGCCACTGGAAATAAGTAGGAATGAGGCGGGACTTCTTTTTTTATGATTTACGTAGGTATAGGTCACGACTAGGTACTATAAAAGTTTCGGTTTTTCAGGTCACTGCTTTTATTAGCCGTGTTTTAAAATTGTTCTTCTAATTAAAAGATTATTTGTTTACATCTACGCAACTTTTAGAGCAATATAAACGGTGTAGGAGTAGAAGTATTTTCTTACTTTAAGGTTTTGCTGAATCTAATAAATTAACGTAGATATCGGTATTTTCACTTCCAGGTTCGGATTGTGGCCCAACCCGTTGTATGGAACTGACACACGGAACGTCACTGGCCGCCATCGGTGCCGACATCAGCGGCTGTCGGTGCCAATGTCGAAAGGAAACACCTGCCTTCCGCGAAGACCATGGAAGCTGCGTCAACCATATTGACGGTATTATAGTCTTTTTGCCTAATCTGTCTTGGATATTGACATTTTTATTGATTCGAAGGAAGTTTATTGATTAGAATTTGAAATTGGCATCATAGCATATGGAAAAGGTGTTCACACATTTCGCCAACTATATTTTCGGTTCGGGGGCGAGCCTATAGCTGTCCAGCGGGGATTTTGTCATGGGTTATAAGTTTACTGTCGGAAGGAAAACAGTAAGTACTTAGCCGGCGAAAAAGATGGAACGGCTCAGTCTATTCCACCTGGAACCAGCACCGAAGAGAATGCCTAGGATACATATGATCTTATGAGGTAGAATAGGCTTCGGCGGAGTCGAAGGCGCTAGTAAAAAAACAACGAAGAGAAGCGAAGAGATCATGTCTACTCCGCCGGCGCCGCCGTGCTAAAGCTGCCTTTCCGGTGATGTGCTATGTCACTTTGTTGCCATGGATGCGTTTTATATCCACCAATCATATTCATTGGTTCACATAACATAGACAGATCTGTCATCAAGTTATAACTATGTCTTTATAATGTCTGTTATGAATAGGTAACTATTGTTTTACTTCTAATGCTTGCACTACATTCTTGTCGAAGTTAGGCGAGGCGAGGTTTGACGAAGTTATGCGAGGCGAGGCGACACGAGGTTTGCTAGCACTTCACTCTCGTCGAGGTTAGGCGAGGCGAGGTTTGACGAAGTTAGACGAGGTTCACTCTCACTATTATTATATAGTACTAGTAGGTACGTAAATACACACGTTATACACGTTATTTCACGTATTAGTACGTTGTACGAATTGTACTAGTACGGTGCATACCGGCAAATGTCCGATTAAGCACAAGACTATGGCATACTGATTGAACGAACGCGAGAATGTGGAGGCTGCACCTCGCCTCGTCTCGTCTACCCTCGCACCTCGCGTCCCCTCGCGCGAGGCCAGGCGAGGCGACGCGAGTCGCGGCGATGTGACGCGAGGGCTCCCACCATACTCTCGTGCTCGCGCTACCTCGCCTAACTTCGACGAGAATGTAGTGCAAGCATAAGGTCTAAAGGCTACGACTTGTGACAAGAAATTACAGGAAATGAGACACAATACAGGCCTATCTTAAGGTTAACTTTGATAATAACATGGGTCAGGAACATGATTCAATGAGCGTAGTTAACTACTCACATGTTACACATGGCTATGAACCTTTATTGTGTGAGAGTGTATCTAAGGATGTAGGACATGTAGGAATATACACAAAACTTTTATCACCAAATAATGTTTTTTTGTAAAATACGTTATTCTTTTACAGAATGTCTGATGGCCAGCTTCGGACGTGGCGCTACGAAACCACAAATACCGTTCGTCTACCTCCCGCTGAAAGGACAAATTATTTATCCATCTAAAGAAATTATTTTTAGCGGTGAGTTAAATTCGATATCTAAAAATATTATATAGACTTAGAAATGTAACATATCTAGCTTTCTCTGGTTTTTTTACTCCCAATAATAATACATTGCATCCATCATGCAAACAGTCATGGAAAATCCTCAAAGAACAAGAAGACGTTCTCCATTTTAAACTGAAAAGTGGCAACAATTGTGGCTAAAAACATACATATTTAGGTAACAGTTGGTGAGTAACAGTTAATTGGTGGTCCCTTTGAGCTTAACCTCACTGGAACGAACGATAAGGTGGGTAGATATATCGGACTCAAGTCGAATAAAACTACACCGTGTTTCGTCACATCCGGCCGCGTGGCCTGTAGTGTTGTGTGCCCTAGTGCCCTAGAGAGGATATCTCAGATACTCAAATATCCTACAAGTAATTTATATGAATTTTCAATGTTATGTTCAGATATCGAAGATGCAATCTGCGCTGTGACGAGCGCGCAGTACTTGTCGCCGTCCGGGTGGGTAACGCTGCGTGACTTAGTCGACAATGATGTACCTTTTGGCCTGTATCGTGATGAAGGCAACACTTTCTTGCAGGTAACGTACAATATTTTATCATTTTTTAAATGTAAGAGTTATGTGAGTAAGATTTTTGAAGTGTCTTTCTCGCTTAAAAATGATCGTTTATAGACCCAATAGTTTATTATTTTGTTTATGCTACCTAGGCTCTACCAATGATCTAGACTGGCAAACCACTTTTTTCAGAAGGAAGATAATATAATCCTTCCAAGTTTCTTCTAAGAGCTTGGCTCTATATACGGCCTTGGTGTTAAATACAGATCTTTCCGCGTTAGATTTAGTCTTCTAGCGCCTATCAATAGATCTCCTTCCATCGTATGTAACAGATCATGTTCACTAAAACAAGTTCAAAAAAAAATTAACAAAAAGTAGCTCAAAAACAATAAATAAGATACGATATAAGATATGATAAATGACACTAATTTGCACAAGATACTTTCGTAGCCAGAAATATGTCCTTGATCTTTAGTTAAGCATAATTCATTGACGCAAATCCATATCCAAAATACCATTTGTACGGCTTTAAATACGCTAAATTGTAAGAAAGTTGGCAACCGTTTCGGAAATTCAGAGGCGTAATGTATGTAAGTAAATACATATCGAGGACAGCAAAGAACAAAAAGATAACGGGTGTGATTTATCTGTCGCTATAATAATACGGTTTATCAGCGAAATAGTAGATCTGCCGCCAAAATGTAGTCTCGAGCGATGCACGTCGACGGGGCATGATAACGTGATAATATTGGATAAATCAATATGGCTTCATTTCGACAGCTGAAAGTAAAGTTTCAGGAGAGAGGGTCACCAACAATGTTCTAATTTTAGGTCTCAGCTCGCCCACGAATTTGATATAGTCAATCTGAACGACTTTATTCAACAAATACTCAATGTAGTCATTATCACATAACATTTACTACAAAGTATGAACAGTAAATGAGACTTCTCAAAACGACGTCAGAAAGAGTTTCGGACCCACCAGGACTACCACCCAAGAACAACATTACAATACTTGAAAACAAATCTGATGTAGCCGCCGAATGTTCATTAAATTTATCTAAAGACACTAATTATTTTCACACACGTATTAAAAAATGTATAACTCCGAATTAAAGGACGTTATACATTATGATGAATAATTAAAATGAATGAGTTTAAGCAACCTGTGCATTCAGGAGAGATGTTATCGAAAACCAGAACAATATGAAATGGAGCAGTCTTGAGTTAACACAGATAAACAGATTGCGATGCAAGATGTTCTAAATCGTTTTTTTACTAAAGACATGTCATGTTATTTTTTATTTGTGAGTTTGTGAGTTATTATTCAATCTAAATGCTGGAGACTTGGCTAGAATTTGTTTATGTGTATTTGATGAATAAAGGAAAATTTAGAATATCGTAGACACGAATGTAACAATTTGGAATAAATAATGAGTGTTAATATTCTAGGACATAATATTTTTGTAACATAGTTTGTAATATGGGTCATGTGGGTTATATGGATTAGCTTATATCAGAAATTTTAACAGCTAGTGTCCTTTAGTCAACTTTTTGCTTCATTTTTAATTATCATTTTCCGCAACAGGGCTCACCTATTTATTTTCGTGAGATATTCGAAATATTCTTTAAGGTCAAGCATTATAACATATTAAAAAGAATAGATGAAAAATATTAAAAAGAAAAAAAAACATATAGCCCAACACCGATAATAAATCGTGTCTACAACATATAAAATAATTTGAAGAAAAGATGCCACATTTTGTATCCAAAGATAGTAAGATTATGTCTGGGGACAACCGAGCCAAATCCATAACGCGGTTATGCACACGCGTCGAGCATATAAAATCTTTATCGTGTACCTGCCGGACCGAGGACCGGTCCTTTTGATAGCCAAGGACGAAAGTTCAGAAAATTATGGGAACACTACATAGAGTAACACTTGTTTGGTGACCAGAGTCTTTAGGCAAATAACGTGGAAACATTCAGTAATGTATATGATTGACATAATATTCACGATTGCGACTATGAAGTGAGTTTTATTACTCGATATGATTATTTTAATGATCGAAGTGTCGTATAATTCATTGATAACTAGAAACGAATTCGGTTTCGACTCAATTCCACTAATAGAATATCACTTTGTCTACAGACCCAGAGTAAAATCCGTGCATACATTTATGCTCGGACTTGAATAATTATTTATTTAAAATCTAAGAAGAGCAAAATGAAATAATCTGTTCTTAAATAAGTAGGTATAGTGCCTGTTTATGTTGACATAGTTAACATATATTTGAATGTAATAATGATGAATTTAAAATACAGATTAGTTATGCTTATAGTAATAGCTAGACAGACGTAAAAAAGAAAATGTATGAGTAATGTATTCAAATGTAATATTTCTCTAAATTTGCCATATATGTTTATTATATTGTTGCATCTTGTGGTTACCTAACTGAAACGGATTCACAGGACATGTTAATGTTCTAAGGCGGAGATGATATCGCTCGTGCTGGTAAAGTGTCTAGTTACTGAGAATTGTCGGACATACCTATTCAGTACTTATTTCCGAGTATTACATCCCAAGCAGTACATAATAATGGCCTAGATGTCTTTTTTCCAAAATCAAGTTCTTTCAATTTCTGGGTATGGAGTAACAAGAACTTTTGTATACCTAACTACTGTTGAGAATGCAGTAAAATAAGTTAGGCTCTTATTTAAATTGTGAAATGTTTTTATTTAATTTACTGCATACATAAAATATTATATCGCGCGAATAAAACGGCGCGGGCCGATCCAGTTATTGAAATCCATTATTTAATTTTGAGTTTGTGTTAAGGTTTGGAATTAACTTGTGGATTGAGATTATCCTGTTTCTTGATTTAATCGTTGCTTTTATTGCTAACATCTTGAAATGAATGAATGAAAATTCTGTTATAACGTAAAATAACAAAAATATTGATATTTTGACTATATTACTTGATCAAAACATCGTCGTTAATAATATGTTTATTTAATGTTGCACGTACTAAAATAATAACGTTTATCGCTATCATATATTTGAAACGTTGTACCTATACACAGCCTTTGCAACGGGACATGTCATCGTGACGATATTATTATGTCAACTATGTTGCTTATTTTCGGGCGGTCTCGACATAACTTTATATTTTGTTGGATCCATCAATCGAATTTACGCGTGCGTCGCGTCGGGCGCGTGTTGAAATGCGAGTCGTACTTGATGCAGCACCAGATAAACACGAAGGCGTCAAAGGACCAATTTGTATAATACGTCCAAATACCCCGCATTTAGATCTGTGATAAAGTTATAAGATGGATTTGAGTTTTTTTTGTTTTTTTTTTTCACTGATAAACCGGAGTTGGTTGATATTATGTTAACACACGCTTTTGGTTGATTTTTACATGTTGTGCTCTTAAGCTTTACATTTATCAAGTGATTTGTGAGCACTTTTTAACTGAACTTCTTGGTAACAAATGCTACAACGTATTGCTTAACTGTTAATTTAATCAGCTTAAAGTTGCAGTTAAATAAAAGAAATGAGCGAAATACATTTTACAGTATCTTGAGAACGAATTATAACATTACCTACTCATTTTACAAATTCATTTTTTTGCAATTTATTTGACAGTGGCGTGGGTCAGCAGCACTTCACTCGCGGCTGGAGGGCCGCCTTGTAGCTGTGCACGTTCTTTGCTCCGCAGCAATCAACTCACGTCTCTCAGCATCTTGCGCAGCATTTCGCGTCGCTGGAGCAGCCCAGAATGCCTTACTTGGTGAGTAATACCCGGCTCTATGAGAAGACGAATATGTGAGTAAACCAATTGTCTAATATTTTTACAAATGACTAATGTGTAATTCATCCACAGATGTACGTTCAATACCTTTCCATGCTGGGGAAATTGTGACGTCTGAAGTAGCGCAAAATCAAGGACTGAGTGTATTGGAATCATTGGCGATTGGAGTGTGTGTTTTATTGCTGATATTTGTATATGCCGCTGGCATAATTTTCTACGTTCATTACAAGCAAAGACAAAAGCAAAATCAGAAAGATCCAGAACAGAATCATTCTAGTAGTATGTCCACTGACAACGCTTCATTAGAATCTCGAATCGATATGAGCAATGTGGTAAGAAAAAATAAAAATAAATAAAGTATTGATGACAATCAATCTCTTTTAATTCATTATGTTTTTGTTTTCAGATGATGAAAACGAATCCTCTTCTAAAGCTTAACGGAATGGGTGTAGATTTTTTTCATAATGATGGCATGCCTGATGCCAGCGAGCATACTGAAGATAAACTTGATACCTCGTCTCATAATACCCACGTAACTACACATAAGGTTAGAAATTTTTTAAACCAATGAACTGAATAGTGATAAGACACATTAAAAATATGTTATTTTAGTTCCAGAAATTGAATACAAACGTAATATCCGCGATGGTGCATTCTCGACGAAAAAAGACGTTAAGGCCATCACTAAGAACAGCTGCTGACCCAGAACGATATAATGAGCGAATTCAAAGGCGTTCAATGTCACCTGATGCGTTAGAACGTGCACCTCATTCCGAACTTTCCATTGTGGACTGTAGCATGGAAAACAATTTTGCAGGAAGCCAACAGTTACCATCATCAAATGGAGAGAATGCCTATAGAAAGAAATTGTATTTTAATCCAGTGTTCTTTGAAACAGAACTTCTTAAGGTAAGATTCATAAACTTTGAAATATGTAGTCAAATAATTCTCTATTTATTTGGAATATACTTTAAATAGATTCTATATATACAATATAAAAAAATATCAATATAAAACTAAAAGAACTTTAATATAAATTAACGCTAAAAACTAAAATACGTCGTGGAATACCTCTGCATCGCACTCCGGACTGCACATCGGACTTCCGGGAACGTTTCCACGTTCCCGGAAGTCTTCTATTTATTAAATTATATATTTGGCTTACATTAATTTCTATAATGTAAATAATTATCTTTGTTGGACACTTTTTTTTAAATATTCACTACATTTTGAGGTAATTCTATTCAATTGATCCCACCGCTTTATAGGATAAATAACTTATTGGAATAGAAGAGAATGTCGTAGAATATTTATTTTATTAAAATCTGTTTTTTTTTTCTTTATTTCAGAATCCACCGCCAGCAGCCATTGAATTTTTAACGAAAATTCGAGAAGTTATGACCATTGCAAAAGATAAAATGACATCTAAGAGATTTATGCCAATGTTATCTGATATACCCGAAGAAGATCTTTATCATACTATTGATCTTGGCTGGGATATTCCGTGTGCTCGCCGTGGCCGTCGATTCAGCGCTATTAGTCTTAAGCAAGAAAATACGAGAAAAACAGCTCATTGTGGTGGATGTCCTGGTTGTGATAATAATGCTCAAGCACAGAAAGCTATTGCCTTGACTAGATCTAATTCTTGTAAAACATGTGTTAGTGATGACTACAAACAAAGAATTGTCAGAAAGTGGTTGGATGAAGTACCAACATTGACAAATAACTCCAAACCTACTAAATTTATTCCTCAAGTTAGTGGAGCACCAAGAAATATAGCGCTAAAGAAGAAAGAACCTGCGCGACCAAAATCTGCGGAGTTGATAAGAGATAGCGACGACAAACCTAATGTCACAAAAGCTAAACCAACTAATAACGAAATTGAACTAACACATTTGAAAGTCAGACCTACTATAGGAGCTAATAAAGATAAGTTGAAGGGAAGTGCTATAACTCTTGCAGAATCAAAACCTACAGATACTGACTTAAAACCTGAAAAAATAGTATCTAAACCTAAAATTCCAGACACAAAACCAGTAATAGCTGAATTAATAGCCAAAACAATTCGTGATAGAGTCTTTAAAGAAAACATTAAGATAGAAACTAAGCCCGAAGATAAAAAGATTAATAATAAATTGATAAATCTTAAACAAATTGAAATAATAAAAATAGATAATGTTAATGACGTCAGTGAAGTAGATAAAGTATCCAAGCCTATAGTAACAAGTTTAGAAAAGAAAAGTCCTCCTAGTCACACATCACGACGTATTAGAAAAAAGCTGCCACCCCCACCACCACCTCCAGTAAGTCCCCCAGAACCACCCAAAGCTGAAGAAGAAGAACCTCCAATACCACCAGAAATAAAAGTTAAGATGGAGGCAGTTATTCGTGAAATCAAAACATGTCGACGAGTAGAACCAATAGAAATAGAAGAGATGAAAACGGAAACTATTTCACCTATTTCACCAAGAATTGTTATACCAGTATTAGCTGCAGACTCCCATTATTTCAGTGATGATAATGTGCTCACTTTGTCCAAGAAAAAAGATAGATATGCTTCACAAGATAATTTTACGGACTTTGATGGCATCGAACGTAATAACATGAAAAGACGACGATTTTCTGTTGCTTGCGGGCCTGATTTACCTCAAAGGGGAAGATTTGAGCATAATCAGAATTTATTAGGTGAAAACGAAAGTACAAGTTGGCAAGACGTGAGAAAGGCTATCAATAATTCTCAATTCAAAGAGGATAAAAATATAAATATCGGTGATATTTTTGTCAATAATTATATGGACCCGGAGCCCTTATATGACAACTTTCATGAGGTGGAAAAGCCAGGGCCGTTAACTATTCAAGTACGCGGTTCACCAGTAGAAACTAGACGTAATTTTGACAAAGATAACTTAGATTTTGATCCCGATACGCTTGACAGGCGTGATACTAAGAAACGTGTAGAAAAAATACTTTTGAAATCAGCAGGCAGCTTTAAATACAAATCAACATCTTCTGAAAGTGAATCATGCAGAAAATCACCTATTGGCATCACTACAAGAAAAATTGGTAATCTGCGGCAGATTTATGAAGCAAAGGCAAAAGCACAGGAAGAAAAGATGAGCTTTTATAATAGACGTCAAAGTGTTGCATACGGTCAGGATCTATCAGCGTTCATGAGATCAATTAAGGGTCCTGATTTAATAAGACATATTGAAGGACAAAAAGATCCTAAGCCACCAATACCTCCATACCAGCGCAAAGGAACAGAATTGTCACCCAAATTTACAAATTCTGTACGTGGAAGTCCTCCACCTGTCGAGCGGCGTCGAACGTCAGAAGAGAGGGATAGATTCCAACAATACACAAGACTTGATAATTTGAATGCTCGAAGATCTGGACGGCGGTCAGCAAGAACCAGATCTCGACGAACCGATCTAAGGAAACTCTATAGAACGGAAGACTCTGGCTACATGAGCACTGATTCTAATGAATCGAAACGTAAAGCGCGATACTTAATGCAGCTAAGACCGTTAAAACCTGCACTATCAGAACCATTCCCAATTCCAAACATTAGGGCAGTTGTTACTAAACCAATGGTTTTACAAATGGAATCAGATACAGATGAGGTGGAATCTTTGTGGGATGGTAGAAGTGAATCTGGCGGAGAGAGTGTTGAAACTGATTCCGTTTTCTTTGGAAACTTTGATGACTCAAAGGAAATGTTTGCTGAGTTGGGTTTGAGTGCTTTCGAGCCTCATAGAAAAATGATATCTCCTCATGAACAAATCGACTCAGGCTTTATGGGTGAAACTAATATAATTTTAAGTGGTGATAGTGACTCAGAGCATAGAAGTGTAATTTCAATAACAACGGGCCACGATGGTAGAGCGTCAGCTGCGTCTCATAGTAACCTAGACGATGGGCCATATATGCATACAATACAGTGCTAAGAAATGTAAAAAATAGTAAAGTTTGTAAATAAAAGTGTTATTATGTACCATTAGTACCTAATATAATAATTTTAGTAAAACAGCAATATCTTGCAATAATTTCGGGATAAAATGCAATTATAAAATAGCATTAGTAAAATAATGTAGTATAAAATTAAGTTAGACTATTGAAATGTGTAGAGTAAGTTGATAGTCACCGAATTTTACCTCAAGTCTTATGTCATAGTAGACACTTACTATGCTTCTACGGTGTTACCGTTTTTTTGTCAATTTTAATTAATAACTGTTATTTACTATACTTGTTAGTAATGTTATTGAGAGTTATTTATTTAACTGTTTGTATGAACGTGCAGCCCACCATTGATGTTCGTGCCTAAATGTTAATAATTTATCACTTTATTAATTAATATAATTTTATTTCGTTGTATTTAATTGTTATTTGTATATGCCATTATATGCTCAATTTATATTTAATCGTCATATCTTAGTTGTAATGTAAATAAAGCTATATACGTCATACAAGTTTGTAAATTTTATAGCCGGCCGGTTGTGCAATTAAATTTTTATTAGTTTTTCGAGAAATAAAATGGATTGGAGTTATTATTATGGTGTTTGGTACACATAAGAGGCTCAATTATTTATTGAAAATATATGTTAAGTATTATAATTAAACATTATAACAAAATAATTTACTGTATAATTATAATTAAAACATTAGTCTATATAGAGCGATAACGTTATGGGAGCGCGTATTAATAAGATTATATTTTCAGACTTTGTAGACAAAGTATTTACAGAAAATATTTTTGCATTATTATAATAATATGTTGTTTTTCATTTTGTGTTTCATTTGAATACATTCCCTATTTTTAACCCCATTCACTGAAATGAAATGATGAAATGAAAGTAGGTATTTAGCGCATTGTGTGTTTATATAATTAAGAATCAAGATCATAGGGGTTCAAACCCACCTCACCCGCTAGTAAGCTAGCCGGTACACCTGCTGATAATTATCCAACAAGGCTCTCCTCCCGGATTTGGGAAATTAGGCAGTGACTCAGTGACACAAAGGTAATGCCAGAAGAGCGAACCCCGGGTCCAAAGTACAAGCCTGGTTGCTCCAACGCCTGTACATCATCATATGGCGATGATGATGATCCAAAAATAATCTGACGCAACCTTATACCCTTAAACTTTATTTTATACGCAAATTAACAATTATTATTTAAATATGAATAAAACATGCAACCCAAACTGGCTCTGAATAGATCTGGCTCTATCAAAATAAATACTTACATTTCTTTTTATGTGCTTCTATAAATTTGAATTTGACATCCATAATGGCCGTTATATTGAAATTATCGCTGTCATCTGTTAAAACGCCATCGTCGGCTCCATTTTATATTAAATTCGAATGTGAATTTTAAAATACTACACCTTTTATATCACTATCAATCGAAGTCAAGTCAATATCTTTGATCGCGCCGAATTAATTTATGTTTCAAAATTTACAATACAATTTTATTTAATTTTATCTGATAATTTAAAATGATCAGTGTTGCAAATATGTTTTAATGTAGAGACTGTTTTTGTTTTGACTGTTTACCCCTGTTTTTATACCTATTTGTGATATTTTGTAAGTATTCTTTTTTTTTTAAGTATTTTTATTCATATTTTATAAAGTCGTCATTTGTTCTTACTTAGTGAAGTTTTTTTTTTATTTTCAAGAGGGGGTTGAAGTAAAATTTAAATCCAAGTTTGAGGTTAAATCCAAGTTGTCCTATTGATAAGTACTCGTGATAAGTACTCGTAATTCGCTCCCCGAAAAGGTGATGGTAGAATTTTGAGTTCCTTGAAAATTTGTTTGCAGTGGTCTTATTGTCCGATGACATGCTCGCAGCTTTTGAGCTGCGACTCAAATTTTACAAGTGGAAATTTCTTAAACAGCTGGTTCGATTGTTACTATATTTTATTATAATCTGAGGAGCTACTATAAAACGCACATCCGGTACGTCGGACCCCGCATGAAATATGAACACTTCGTAATAGGTACTTAGAAGTTATTTTGGATTTAATTCGGTAGAACACAATGCGTCATATACCATTTATGGGCATTTGCAGAATGAATGCGTTTCGGGATAACAATTAACCGAAACTTCGGTCCGCAACTTCGGATGTACATTTTTGGTGGGTCTGCATATTTAAAAAGTCAGTTCCCGTTTTATCTTCATTACTGTTTTATGTTATGCAAAAATTATACTCCAAGTAAATATTCACATTATTTTTCTTATTTTATAGTCAGATGTGTATGTGGCAGTGCCAGATTTAATAAAACTGGACAATATATTTATATTCTACTACCTGTAGGTACCGCGGTCTCACCTGCTTTCTGGATTTTGTAACGAGCTCAGGAATATATATTTCCACTATTCAGGAAGCAGCTTTTAGGCAGCAGCAGAATCTGAATATCCTGCTGTGAAAAATGTATGAAATAAAATAATCTTATCAATCCAATACTTTTTAGCAACTGGTTGCCAAACACAGTTGCCATGGTGGCCGGAGGGAAAATAATTATCCCAATCAAAGATTTAAACCAACACACTGACGTAACGGCAGTTGACAAATGACAACATACGCTGCTACCAGTGCAGTCTCTGAGTTATCGCTTTGTAGAATTTAAAAGAGGAGTTAGTGAATATCCAGTATAAAGATAAAACTTTGTTATCTTAATGATTTCTTATCGTGTTTATATCGAGAAGGTCTTGGATGCGATCATGTCATAGGTCAGGTCAGGACTCTCTTTAGATTCATTTGCTCATCATTTTAAGGAATTACAAATACTATAGCCTCAAAGCTTGCACTATAGTCTGGGTTCGGGTCTCCTACGCTGCTTGGTAAGATCCCATACTCCCTAACGTCACGTGAGTAAACACCCTAAACTTTATTCGAGTAAAAAAGTACACAAATAAAAAAAAAAGTTGTGGCCCATGAGGGGATCGAACCCGCGACCTTCGCGTTATTAGCACGACGCTCTAACCAACTGAGCTAATGGGCCGATGCGTCGAAGTCCGAAATAGAAGATAGGTATATAATATAGCTAAGCTATCGACTTATTTATTGTTACAGATTATCTAGATTAAAATAATATGAAAATTTATAGAATAATATAGCTATTGAATTAAGAGCCCACGATGACCGTACCTGTGTTTTATAATAGATTTGCTAAGATAAACGACGTAGGCGCTTCCACAAAATTGTTTAAATACGGCTTGCTACCTATCTTACTAAGTAAAGTCACAGTATGACAGCAATCAATTATAATAAGTGTAAATCAAATCAAGTGACAGAGATTCAATCATTACCATTACAATATATATTTAAATTATTTAAATTACAAATACAATATACAAAATACAAATGCCATTAAATGAAATTTAAATTAATTTTCATTATAAAACGTTACAAAGATATAATTATTAAATTAAATTGTATTAAACTAAATTGAATAAATCAGGGATATTGTGCACGACAATCAATGTGCTGAACAGTAGGTGAAGAAGAATGGACCGCAGGCCAGCAAAAAACGATCGCGCTGCACACGGCACCTTCGGCCAGCATGAACGCGAGTTTGCCGGTACATGTAGCAAGGAGAGAGAGAGAACGCGGCGTCGGTGTAGGAGAGAGAGAGAGAGAGCGAGAGCGCGGCCGCAAGCAGCAGAGAAAAGTAGTTAGAACCCGTATACAGTCCACTGAAGGATCGCGCGAAGTGAAGTAATGTAATAGTGTAATTAATTAATAGTAAATTTGTGCCCGTTCATTCCTTCTTTTAATTATATGCCTATAAGAAGACCTCTAAAGTATCGCGCGAACATTTAATGGTCCTTCCGGAGCCGAATTTAGGAATTTGAAGCCAGGAAATAAGAAAAATTCGGAAATGGTAGTGACACGCCGACAGGGAGAGGAACCTGCTGCCCAGGGAGCTGACCAGGGGGCCACCGAAGAGGCCCAGGACCCCACTACGCGCAGCGGTTCCCAAGAGGCCACGGAACGAACTACGACCACGGATGGCTTCAGGCCGGCTGAGGAGACGCCGACCCGTAGCAGCGCTGAAAATAATGGGGAGCATAGCTCGCAGCGCACCGTGCGGCCACCGAAGTCACGCCGCTCCACCAACTCAAGAAAGAAAAAAGAATTAGAGGTTAAGCAGCGTCTGGCAGAGCTGAAAATAGAACAAATACGAGCAGAAGCTGAGGTACAACGGCTTCGCCTACTACAGTTGCAAGAAAATAGTACGAGTGAAGACGAGTCCGGGGATGACCTGGCATCGGTTCGCATAGGTACGTGGCTACAAAGAGACACTGAGGCGCCGCAAACACTCGTAAGTCAAGACAACATAGGATCCACAGGCGACGACCATACAAAAGGTAAGCCAAGTGAAAAAGAAGTGGAAAAAAGTGACTGTAAAGTGAACGAAAAATCAAGAGAAAGTGCCTGGGTGAAAAATCCCGTAATTGACGTGTCTACGTTAGCCGCCGCGTTGTCTCAAGCGATGAGAAGCACCAGGGAGCCACCGAAGTACATGCAAGAGCTGCCATTCTTCAGTGGGAGCAGCACGGAGTGGCTCGCCTTTAAAACCACATACGAAGAATCGAGTATATATTTTACAAAAAATGAAAATATTGCAAGAATAAGAAGAAGTCTACGTGGGATTGCCAAAGAGGCAGTCGAGTGCCTTCTACTAAGCCAACCAGACCCCGAAACTATAATCAAGGCTCTAGAAAGACGGTTTGGCCGGCCGGAGGCCCTCATTCACGCTGAGATGGAGAGACTCAAGACCCTTCATAAGCTAACTGATAACGCAAGAGATTTATGCGTCTTCGCGGGAAAAATAGCCAACATGGTAGGAACAGTAGAAGCATTAAAAAAGCCGCACTACTTACATAGCCCGGAAATGAGTAGGATTATTATCGAGAAGCTTACACCTATAATTAGAAACAACTGGTACAACTTCTCGGCTAAGAAAAATGAAGATATACCCGAGCTTAAGAAAATATCGATGTTTTTATCAGAAGAAGCAGACAAGTGCAGCTCCTACGCGTTACCAGAAGCCACGCCCCGAGAAGAAAATAGAGGACACGGGTACCGATCCCAAAAGACAAGAAGAGTAGAACAAACACTGTCGTCGATGTTAACGGTACACGCTCAGTAGGATCCGTGGTTTCGATGGGCGTTCCACAGGGTTCGATACTAGGACCATTTTTATTCTTAATTTATATAAATGACCTCCCTTACTACGTAAGGGACAAACATAGTATTATTTTATTTGCTGACGATACTTCGTTAATATTTAAAATTAAGAGGCAACTTAACAATTATGACGAAGTGAATGGTGCAATAACAAGAGTGGTCCATTGGTTTAGTACAAACAATCTTTGCCTAAATGGGAATAAAACTAAATGTATTAAATTTACCCTACCTAATGTTGCACAGGTGGAAACCAATGTACAACTCAATGGTCAGGTGTTGAACCTTGTGGAATCAACAGTGTTCTTAGGTTTGAGTATTGATGCCAAACTGCAGTGGGGATCACATATTGAAAAAATAGCCAATAGATTAAGTTCAGCTTCCTACGCTGTAAAAAAGATTAGGACTCTGACAGATGTGGATACGGCTAGAATAGTTTATTTCAGTTATTTTCATAGTATTTTGAGCTACGGAATTCTCCTTTGGGGTAGTTCCGCGGATTTGAATACAATATTTATATTACAAAAGCGGGCTGTGCGAGCTATTTATAATTTGGGCCCAAGAGTCTCCCTCAGAGAAAAGTTTAAAGAAATAGACATTCTGACCGTAGTGTCACAATACATTTTCGAGAACCTAATGTATGTTAAGAAAAATATTTCCAAATTTCCCAAAATATGTGACAGGCATAACATAAATACGAGACATAAAAACAATCTTGTAGTCTGTGATACCAGACTCCAAAAAATTAGCAGTTCTTTCCAGGGTAACTGTATACGCTTTTTTAACAAGCTCCCTAAGGAAATTAGGGATTTACCTATAAATAAATTTAAAAATGTAGTTAAGAGGAAATTGTGCCAAAAGGGCTATTATAAAATACAAGAATATTTAGATGATAAACTAGCTTGGAAATGAGCTGTTCACTCATGCATGCTTCTCAAACAAATTATTGTATTTAGACTAAGTAGACTAAGCATTATTTGTAAATAGACCAAAAAAAAAAAAAGCCCGCTGAGTTTCTTGCCGGAGTCTTCTCAGGCCAGGGCCGCGTTTCGAACCGGTGGTCCATTTGCTAAGCTAGTCTTTAGTACATAATTATATATTTTTGACGTTTTGTAAGTGCCGTTTTAATGGTCTATACAGAATAAATGATTTTTGACTTTGACTTTGACTTTGACTTTCTGTAAACAAGAAGACAGCAGAAGATACGTGTCCACAGTGTAAACATGATCACAAGTTATTTGAGTGCAAACAGTTCATCGCGTTAGATACAAATGCGAGATGGGAGGCCGCCAAGAAACATAATATCTGTTATCGCTGTCTACAAAGCAAACACCGACGCATCACCTGCAAAGCACCCAGGTGCGGTAAGAACAGCTGCCCCATGAAACATCACAACCTCCTGCATCACGATAAGCCACCGGGAGAGAACGCCTCGACGAGCGAGGTAACTAATGACGCAATCACAACCTCGGCGGCCGAGCTGACGATAGCAGCAAACCCCCTCAGCAACAAACGAAAGGCTTACCTGAAGATAGCACCAGTGACACTAAAAGGACCCCGTGGCAGCATTGACACGTTCGCGTTATTGGATGAGGGAAGTACCATCACGCTCATTGACGAAACAGTAGCAGACATTATCGGAGCAGACGGACCTAGCAAAGAAATATGGATTCAAGGCGTGAACAGTGACATGAAACACACAAGTAAGACAGTCAGTTTACTCATCAAAGGTAAATACGCCGAGGACGAGCATGACGTGACCGCGCGCACCATGGAACGACTCAGTTTCACACCCGACACCGTGTACGAAGAACATTTAAGTGACTGTGAACATTTAATAGACATAGGGTGAAGTCTCCTAGTATCGGCCACGTCCTAATATCGGCCTTTTCGAGAAAATGAAACATAACTATGAAAATAACCCTAAAATTATGATAGTTTTTATGCAAAAAGCGACTCTATATCCGTACGAATAACATCCCATATTTTGGTGCGGGTACCTCCACATTTGAACGTTCAGGTGGCAATAGAGCACGCGCAGGTATCGACGGGTGTGATTTTGTGGCAATACCGAGTCAAATCCCGGAGTCGACGCACTGAGTGGGAAAGTATTTGAAAGGAATTAAATATACCTATGGTATTTTATATTATTTTTTATTAAAGAAAAACAGTCGAAGTACCGTTTAGGTAGTGTGTTTTTAAATTTATTTGTACTTTTTATGAAATAATCGCGGGGTCGAGATTAGGGATCTTTATTTTGGATAAATCTCAATATCGGCCACCTGGTCGATATTGGGGAAATGCATGAAAACACTAAACTGTATGTTTAGCTATTTTATATGTTAGCAGTAACATTAATAAGGTTAAAAATGAAATAGCAGCTCTGTTTGAGCACCAGATCCTAACATCGGCCGCCTAAAAACTTTTTTTGCCAGCTACGGCCGATATCTAGAAAGTCGATGCGTAATAACGGCCACCTTAGTTTGTATAGGGTACTTACTTTCCTACAACCTTCGAACTTTACAAGAAACAGGAACGTGGTGCAAAATGAACAAATACTTATGTATTTTAATTTAATCAATAATATAATCATGTCGTCCCAACAAAAAGAGAAACGTTTCAAACCTATGGTAATATGACCATAGGTTCTATGACCTCTATAGGTTCTATGACCCCTATAGGTTCTATGACCCCTATAGGTTCTATGACCCCTACAGGTTCTATGACCCCTATAGGTTCTTTGACCCCTATAGGTTCTATGACTCCTATAGGTTCTATGACCCCTATAGGTTCTATGACCCCTATAGGTTCTATGACCCCTATAGGTTCTATGACCCCTATAGTTTCTATGACCGTAGTAGAATAAGAGATGGAGTAAATGCCGTTCAAAGAAGCAGACAGTAATGCAATGCTTCGATATTGTCTAATGTTACCATTGGGGTTGTGGAGTATAGATGGAAGTCGCTTCGCGGAAAATATCGAGGTCTAGCCAAATCCGCAGTTAAGACTGGCAATGCGGACTCCAGAATCCGAGGTGTAAGCTTTGGTTGCGACTGGGAATTAATGATAGGATGAAGTAGAAGAAGAGTAGCATTTCGATAATACGAAATTCCCAGCACCACTTTACAAGATAGACTTCCTGGAAGAATAGATACAGAGAGAAAGAAAAATCTGGAAAATAGAATATAAAACATAAACCAGTCAAATAAAACAAAACTAGTAGATAAAAGAAGAAGAGTATTAGAATAGAAGAAGAGAATATTAAAGGACAGCGTAACTGACCTCATGATTTACCTTCCCAAGAAGAAAAGGAGAAAATTATTGGTGGCTGTGAAGTAGAACTAATTAATGATGTCGAAGAAGATGAAGCCAAAAATATTTAATGTGACATATGCCCCAAATGGTTCCACTTAAAGTGTACAAGTTCTTCGTGGACGAAATTATAATTATTGATGTGGCTAAAGAAGATTTTACTTGCCGTCACTGTTTAGTGCATTTAAATTGAAAAGCCCTCAAAGAAAGTCAAGTTTTCTTTTGACTTTATCTAATAATATATTTTCTTTAAAATAATATATTTTATTTATCTTAAATTTTTTTAATCATTGTGATCATTAGTTTATAATAACAGCAATTACTGTAATTTTTAAGGCTGAGATATAAAGAAAAGACAAATTAATGATAGATAAGCGTTAAAAAAATTATTTGAACCTGAATTGGAATATAAAACGTTTTTTTTTTTTTTTTTTTTTTGTGTTCCCTTTAGAATCTTGCAATCAGTCGTTTGACTATGAACAGATGTTGTGAAGTATTATGGGTTTGTAGAGGGCTACTCCCAGTAGAGCCACTCCTCTTTATATGATTTAGCCAATTCTTGGCGACTATTACAAGTCAAAGATGTCTCGCCTTTTCCTTAGTCGGCGAATCGATTCAGGGATAGTCAGTTGTCCTGCAAGCTGATTAGGGTGCATTTGTAATCGTGACCTGTATCTATCAGTGTGGCACATGATCACGTCTTTTATGATTGGCATGTTAAGAATTTCGTGAATCTCTTTAGTTTTGATGAACCATGGTGCATTTGAGATCTGTTTGAGTATATAATTTTGCACCCTCTGTACTATCATTATATTAGAGCTACAGGCTGAACCCCACAGTTCAATGCCGTATGTCCAAATAGGTTTTAGTATTGTTTTGTATACCAGAATTTTATTGTCGATGGCCAGTTTAGAGTTCCTACCCAGCAGCCAGTGAAGGTTTCTATATTTAATGTTGATCTCATCTCTTTTTGTTTGAACATGCTTTTTCCAGGTTAGTCTACGGTCCAGATGCATTCCTAAGTATTTAACTGTGCTTTGGTGGGGGAGTTGGGTACCATTTAGGGTTACTGGATCACAGTCCTCCTTACGCAGGGTAAATGTTACATGCACGGACTTGGATACACTAGCTGTGATTCGCCATTTGCTCAGCCAGTTTTCCATCTTATGTAGGCCATTTTGTAGAAGCTCAGAAGCTTGAGATGGACTTGAGTTTGAGGTGAGTAGAGCAGTGTCATCTGCAAAAGTGGCAACCGTGACTCCTTCACTTTGCGGGAGATCAGATGTGAACAGGGTGTACAAAACCGGTCCGAGGACAGACCCCTGTGGCACCCCGGCCATAATCCTGTGCAAGTTTGAGGTGCAATTGTTTTCCTTTACTTGGAATACTCTATTAGCCAGGTACGATTTGAGGATTCCATAGTATGTATGGGGTAGCAACATCTTTACCTTACATAACAGACCCTCATGCCACACTCTATCGAAAGCCTGTTGGATATCCAAGAAAGCTGCTGAGCAGTACTCTTTTTTTTCATATGTCTTCCGAATTACTCTACAGACTCTGTGGACCTGCTCTGTGGTGGCATGTTCTCCTCTAAAGCCAAATTGGTGATCAGGGATAATGGACTTCTCTTTCAGGACATTGTTAAGCCTATGTAGTAGGATTTTCTCAAACAACTTTGACAGGGTTGGCAGCAGGCTTATGGGTCTGTACGAAGTAACTTCATGAATAGGTTTGCCTGGTTTGGGAACCATTATGATTTGTGAGACTTTCCACAGTTCCGGAAAGTAGCCCAGTCTCAAAACGGCATTATACAAGGTAGTTATGTATATTATGGCTTTACGCGGCAACTCCTCTAGGACTTTTTTATCGATGAGATCAAACCCTGGCGCTTTGTTGTTGTCAAAAGATTTAATAGTCCTAAATACTTCTCCAGGTGTCACGGTTTTCAGAGGTAGGTCAAGTTGGAGGTCCTGTTCAAGTATGGCTTTTATTTCTGCCTCATCAGTATCAGGTCCGGCACCATTTGGTTTGAAGACTTGGCCGAGATGGGCGGCAAATGCGTCGGCTTTATCTTGTGCAGTTTTAGCCCATTCTCCGTTGCATTTTCGGAGTGGAGGTTTGTGGTGTAGTGGTCGATTAAAGTTTTTACATGCCTTCCATAAGGAATAATTTGTGGCTCTTGTAGGAGTCAGTTCCTCCAAATACGTTGCGAGCGCAACGTCGTTAGCTTCTGCTATAAGCGCTTTCAACTCCTTGGTCGCCTTATTGAGTGCTTTTTTGTCACTCGGGAGTCTGCTGGTGTGCCACACGCGTCGAAGCCTCCTTTTTTCCAGTATATTTTTACGTATGGATTCGGAGTAGGTTTTCCGTTTTTCTTGGCGTCCTACGTTTTTTGGTGTGCAGTACCAACAGCATTCCTGAATCGTAGCGGTTATAGTTTTGGTTGCATCGTTTATCTCAGCCTCAGTCTTCAAAGATATATGAAGTTCAAGTTTTTCCTCAATCAAATCCCGAAAAACATTCCAATCTGTATCCTTGTTGTATAGTTTTGGATTCTTCTCAACATCAAGAACTGTAGTACCAACGGTTAGTATTACCGGGACATGGTTTGTATTTACGTCCAAACACGTTTCGATGTGGTGAAAGCACGCAGATAAGCCTTTTGTAACAAAGAAGTCTATGACATCCGGCAACCTGTTTGGGTCGGTGGGCCAATTCGTGGGTTCCGCTGTCGATATAGTTGAAAGATGGTTGCTATCCAGGCTCTTTTTCAGTTCTCTACCTCTGGTATTTGTTAATCTGGAAGCCCAGTGTATATGCTTTGCATTCCAGTCTCCGCCTGCTATAAAACGTAGGCCTAGGGAATTGAATAACTCGTCATATTGCTCCTTAGTGATTTTGTGTTTAGGTGGACTGTATATGGCACAGATATTAAGAGCTCCATTCCGATCTTTCACTTCAACAGTAGTACCCTGGATGTAGGCTTTCCTAAACTGTGGTAGTTCTTGATGCTCAATGCTAGATCTTACGACTATGGCTGACCCTGCGTGAGCGGTGCCATCTGGATGATTTGTCGAGTAGATGTTGTAGTGAGGTATTCTTATACTACTGTTCGCGGTAAAATGACTTTCAGAGACTAGTAATATATCGATGTTGTGTGTTAACAATAGGGCTTCAACCTGTTCCTTATTTGGGGATAACCCATCTAGGTTCCAGGCTACTATCTTAAAGGAAGTCATTTTGTAAGTTTTGCTACGAGTGTTGTTATGAGACTGATCAATGAGCTCATTTGTTGTAGGATTCCATCAAACTTTTCGGCTTGTTTAGTGAGCATCTGAATGATTGCGTTGTTTGATGTTGATAAATCAGTGTCAATGGTTTGGCCAGCTTTCAGAACGTCAGCATAGCTTTCCCTCTTATTGTCATGTTTGATTATTCTAGTCCTTTCCGTATGGGGTTTTGTTGTGGGCTGGCTCTTTGGTTTATCCGTTGTGATGGTATTACTATCCAGGTTGGTATTTATACGTGGTCTGTTATTGAATTTCCTGGTATATATTTCTTTATATATTTCGCATCCTTTGTAATTTGCAGGATGACTACCAAGACATAGAGCGCATGTTGCCGGAGTAGTGCGATCAGTCTTAGGGCACTCAGAGGATTTGTGTGGTTGTGCACATTTCACGCATCGATATGGCCTCATACAGTAGTTTTTAGAGTGGCCATATTGCTGGCATCTTTGGCATTGTACCACCAGTTTCCGTTTGCGTGGGTCTTCTATTATCACCGACTGATGGTAGATATATTTTATGTTTTTGGCAGCTTTGTTGTTAGCACCCTGTTCGATGTTAACAAAGTATGTGGAAGTTGGTTTTTTTTCCGGCCCATACTTTGCGTTTATTATTTCCCCAATCACAATGTTACCTGTCTCTTCTATAGCTTCTCTAATTGCATTTGTTGGTGTAGTGTGGTGTAGATTTTTTATCACGATCCTGTAGTTCCTTTTTTCTTTGCTATTAAATGTATGCCCAATCAATCCTTTTTGTCTCACTATTTCTAGTATTTTCTTGTAGACTTCTACAGTATAGCAATTGACCCGGAGTTGATGATGGTTTACAATTTTGTACTGAAATCCTGATTTCTCTACGACGCTCACTAGGAGCTCTGTGAGCTTGTTAACGTCTTCAATTCCATATAGGATGATTGGGGGAGGTTTCGATACTTTTTTAGTTGCAGGACCATGTCCAGTGTTATCATCTATTTGGTCGACAGAAAGTCCACTAAATTTATTGTTGGTAGGAATTCTTTCTGGAGATGGGGTCGGTGAGGAAGTCTTTTTCCTTTTAGCGCTCCTTGCAATTGGCACCCTTTGCCATGTAGGAGGAGTGGTATCTACTGTACTAGACTGGCTTAGGTCATTGGTATCTGTCATTGTACTCAGTGATTGACTTCTAGGTCTTGGCACTAATAGGCTGGGGTGGAAGACTTGTTGAACCATCTTCTTCTTACTTATATTGGGGGCCTTTGAATCCATATGTTGCAGCACATTGTCCCCCCCAGAATACGCGGGACAGTCTGAGCCAGGCTCAGAGAGGGATTCTCCGGCTGAGCCGGTACCCTCCTGGGGTAGTTCTCTATTATGTTCTGCTGACATGGTGTAGATGGGACAATTTGTAAGTCAAGTATTTCCCATGTACTTGACACCGTGCTTTTTGAGGGCATTTAATCCTCAAGGCTTACGGTAACCTAGTAGGGTTAATTTGATATTTGAGTTCAGACTGTGCGCACATGAAAATGCACACAATCGGAGAACTCAAATGACCGCCGCCCTGGCTCGGCGTTGTTGCTCGTTTAGCACCACCCGGGGGGGACGTGTAGGGTGGGCCTAGGAAAGGTGGTAAATCCTACGGACGCGAGCAACTCCCCCCCCCAAATATAATAGGAATATTAATAGGAATATAAAACGTAATAATTTTTTACTTTACTTAGTTTTATTGACCTAAATTCACGTTGGAAAAGGTATGACGATATTAGGGTCACAGGCGGCAGAAATTAGGGTGTTAGAGGCCGATATTAAGGGAAATCGACATACTCTGAAAAAAACATCTATATTTTCAAAAATAACAAAGAATTGGTAATTTTGTGAATGTAGTAATGGAGTTTCAGTATCCCTCTACCCAAAAAAGGCATTGCAAGAAAGCAAATGCTATAAACCATAAAATTACAATCAATCAAAGGTCAAAAAATGTTGACATGGCCGATAATTGGTGCCACCACCCTACGTGATAAAGTGATATACGAAAATGCTTCACCGAAAGTGTTATTAGGACAAGACAATTGGCATCTCATAGTGACCCGTCAGCTGCGCACCGGGCACCGCGACCAGCCAGTAGCTTCACTCACCTACCTCGGGTGGGTGCTCCACGGCTGCACCGGCGCGACGACTGCAACAGTATCATTTTGCGGTAAGCTACAACAACACGAAAACAACACAATTGAGGACACAGTTAAAAATTATTTCAAGCTCGAATCGCTAGGCATCGAACCTAGGAAGCCGCGGCAAGATCCCGAGCATCAAGCTATGCAAATACTAGAAAACACAAGCCGCCGGCTGCCAGACGGGAGATTCGAGACCGGCTTACTGTGGAAAAATGAAAATGTAAACATACCAAATAACTACGTAGAAGCCGAGAGACGTCTGCTTACGCTCGAACGAAGACTCGATAGGGATGAAGATCTGAAACAAAAGTATGAAGCACGGATGGAAAACCTATTCAAGTCAGGCTACGCAGAACCAGCTCCTACACCACCACCTACAGGGAAAACTTGGTACCTACCTCATTTTCCGGTCATCAACCCCGCCAAGCCGCACAAGCCGCCGCGTCTAGTTCACGACGCCGCTGCAAAATCAAAAGGTATGTGTCTGAACGATATGTTACACTCCGGCCCTGACCTACTGCAGTCTCTACCGGGCGTTATTATGAGATTCCGCCAACACCCGTATGCCGTCAGCGCCGACATAAAATAAAAGTTTATGCAAGTAAAAATAAGAAAAGAAGACCGGGACGCACTACGCTTCTTGTGGAGAGGTCAACAACGCACGGGCCAACCAAACGAATATCGTATGACGTCAGTAATATTCGGAGCTACGTCATCCCCTTGCACAGCACTCTACATCAAGAATAGAAACGCGAGAGACTACCTCGAGACACACCCGGACGCCGTAAAAGCCATACAAAAGAATCACTACATGGATGACTACTTACAAAGCTTTCCCACCGTCACAGCTGCGCGAGACACTACACAGACCGTCGACATGATACACAAAAAGGCGGGCTTCGTGCTAGACGGATGGACTTCAAACGAAAAAACTATCTTAAAAGGTTTGTCAACACCACTTGATAACAGTACGACAGTAACACTCGGCGGGCAAGAGACAGAAAAAACACTAGGTCTACTTTGGCACGTCAACGAGGATCACCTTGGCTTTAACGCGAGCAACTTGAAAATATCTCAAGAAGTGAAAACAAGAACGCGACCGCCTACAAAGAGAGAAGCCCTCAGTGTGATCATGGCCTTATTCGACCCATTAGGCCTCATCTCGCCGATAACGACCCCAGGTAAACGTATCTTTCAAGACACCTGGCGCTACAAGACAGAGTGGGACGACCCACTGCCCGAAGAACTCCGAGAGCGATGGAACAAGTGGTTCACTCAACTCAACGAAGTAGAACAGCTGAGGATACCCCGTTGTTATGTTCAAAACAAGTCGTCAGTCATCTCGCACCAACTACACACGTTCGTAGACGCGAGCGAGGAGGCGTACGCCGCAGCCGTGTATTGGCGCACACAACACGCAGATGGCGCCACAACAGTATCCCTAGCAGCCGCCAAGAGCCGAGTAACCCCATTAAAACCCGTATCCATACCAAGACTCGAGCTTCAAGCCGCCCTACTGGGGGCCCGCCTGGCCCAGACTGTGTTGGAAGAACACGAATATGAGGTAACAAACAAAATCTATTGGTGTGACTCACGAACTGCACTAGCTTGGATAAGGTCAGAACCCCGCGTGTACAAGCCCTTCGTCGCTCACCGTCTCGCTGAGATAGAAGAATCCACTAAGAAAAATGAATGGCGGTGGTTACCTACTCGACTCAACGTGGCAGACGACGCGACACGTGCGACCCCCGAAGGCTTCGGGGTCACCCACCGATGGTACACTGGCCCCACGTTCCTTCAGCAGCCCGAATCAGAGTGGCCGATAGAAGAAAAAACCATTCGCTACGACACAGGTGAGGAGCGAGAAACATGTCACACGTCAGCTTCACAGAAAACGCACAGTACAAGCGACATACTACGTATAGAAAAATACTCAAAATGGACGCGCTTGATAAGAACGACGGCTCGAGTACTACAGTTCATTGCCCTGTGTCGCCGAAACAAGGTCAAGGCCGTGGCTGCCCGCAAACGAACCCGAAAAATAGAAAAACAAGATCCCGACTGGCGTAACAAAAAGACTATCCCAATACCTAAACTTAACAAAGATAATGCAGTCAAACGAAGTAGACAGTGTTACCTAAACATACCGAGTGAATATTTAATTCGTGCCGAACAGCTGTGTATCAACGCCAGTCAACGAGAGAGTTTCGCGAGTGAGATACAACGTTTGACAAGAGGTGAAACGAACGTTCGAGACAACCGTCTGACATATGTGAGTGTGTACATAGATGACTGTGGTACACTGCGAGTGAAAGGTCGGATATCAGCTGCGAAGGCGATAGGAGAAGACACGTCAGATCCAGTGGTACTCGACGGCAAGCATCCCTACACACGCCTCTATATTAAGCACGTACACGAAAAACTACATCACGGCGGGACGGAGATAACAGTCAATGAACTCAGACAGCGTCTATGGATCACGAAGATTCGACCGGCAGTGAAAAGCGAGATAAAGAAATGTATATTCTGCCGTATAAGAAAAGCGAAGCCGGCGACACCCACGACCGGTAACCTACCGGCCGCCCGCCTAGCCCATAATACACGCCCTTTCTCATTCACAGGTCTAGACTACTTCGGCCCCATCGAAGTCACCGTGGCGCGCCATCGAGAGAAGAGGTACGGCGCGCTGTTCACGTGTATGACCTCTCGAGCCATACACCTCGAGGTCGTACACTCACTCAGCGCCGACTCAGCAGTGTCGGCCCTAAGACGATTTATCGCGCGGCGAGGTTGCCCCAAAGAGGTTTGGAGCGACAACGCTACGTGCTTCAAGGCGGCCGAAAAGGAGCTAGCAGAGGCTGCGCGCGACGCACTACAACAAGAGGTTACGAGTCATCACATCGCGTGGAGGTACATACCACCATCGGCCCCCTTCATGGGAGGGGCATGGGAGCGCATGGTGAAGGCCGTTAAAGAAGCCCTACGCGTCACCATGATAGAAAAACATCCTAACGACGAGACGCTCTTGACCTTACTAACCGAAGTCGAGAACATCGTAAACTCGAGGCCCCTCACCCATGTTTCGGTCGACCCCCGTGACCCCGAGGCATTGACCCCAAATCACATTCTCATCGGTCCCAACTGTCACGTGCCCCCACCCGGACACTTCTCAGCTGACGACGTGTCGACTCGCCAACAATGGAAGCGAGCTCAAGCCCTGGCTGACATCTTCTGGAGGAGGTGGGTGAAGGAGTACCTGCCCCTACTGCAACACCGGCGGGAGTCCAGTAGCAGCGGCGTTGCCCCGAAGGTCGGTGACGTAGTCATCATCTGCGACTCTAACCTACCCCGCAACACATGGCCGCGCGGGCGGGTCAGTCGAGTCTACCCAGGTGCTGACGGCGAGGTTCGTGTAGTAGATGTCATCACTAGCGGAGGCAATATCTTGCGTCGGCCAACGAAGAAGATCGTCGTACTACCAACGGAGTTCGCAGACGTAACCGGGTCAGCGACGGCGGGAGAATGTGCACGACAATCAATGTGCTGAACAGTAGGTGAAGAAGAATGGACCGCAGGCCAGCAAAAAACGATCGCGCTGCACACGGCACCTTCGGCCAGCATGAACGCGAGTTTGCCGGTACATGTAGCAAGGAGAGAGAGAGAACGCGGCGTCGGTGTAGGAGAGAGAGAGAGAGAGCGAGAGCGCGGCCGCAAGCAGCAGAGAAAAGTAGTTAGAACCCGTATACAGTCCACTGAAGGATCGCGCGAAGTGAAGTAATGTAATAGTGTAATTAATTAATAGTAAATTTGTGCCCGTTCATTCCTTCTTTTAATTATATGCCTATAAGAAGACCTCTAAAGTATCGCGCGAACAGATATCAAATGATAAATAGGTATTATAAAATAAAGTCGCTGTCGCTGTCTGTCCGTCCCTATGTATGCTTAAATCTTCAAAACTACGCAACGGATTTTGAAGCGGTTTTTTTAATAGATAGAGTCATTTAAGAGGAAGGTTTATATGTATAATACATGCATAATATTGTAGAGAAACACTGATAAATTAAGAGATATGCAACGGGAACGGGATCAGAAAATATAGCGGTACGAAGTTCGCCGGATCAGCTAGCAAAATATATATTGGGATATGGAACACACATGTCAGTAAATCAAATTTAAATTCAATTGCGTTTTACCTAGGTACAGTAAAGGAGTAAAGGACCTACGTAAGATACATAAAAACTGAGTAACTACTTTAACTAAATTGAGGTACAATTTTTTTCACCTTCTCTACACTTGTTACCTGACAATGCAACCATTACCCTAGTGTCATATTCGATGATCGTTGTTTTGTTATTTTTCGGGCGGGATATATATCTTGGAAAATAAAATGTGCTCAAGATATGCTCTATACGCGAAGTACACGTTTCTTGGGTGTCTTTTGAGAATAGCACGGAGTGCTAATGCGGTGGACGAGCTCCAATTCACAAAGCTATTGAATTCAAAAAGATGGCTAGGTACGCTATAAGGGTCCATCAAACTTTATAAGATGGTTTCGTTCACCTCATCACAAAGTCCTTAAAAGAATTTTTAAGACAAATATTATTCAAACCAAGAAACCATAAGCATAACATTCAGATCAATTAACAACATTGATAAATTTTTCCTCATTTCGAAAACGTACAACTTCGCCGGTGTATATTGTAAGTAATTAACATTGATTTCGTTCTGTTGAAATTAAAACAGTTATCACATAACGATGTTGTTTATAAAACTAACAGTACCTATACGCTTGTGAAGTACCTACCTCTGTTTTTTTTCTAGGCTGTACCCGCCCATTGGTTATCGGAATGATTTCATCATCAGTCAAGCCTTCAACGTAGACTTAATAATAACAAGTGGTTTTAATCGCTAACTATGCAAAAGAATATTATTAGGCTGTTTTTTTTGTTACTGTCAAAAATGTCCTAGGTAAGGGCCTGCCTAAGGGCCTGCGCACTCTAGTGACTATTTATCACCGTGACTGTTACTGCATATCGTCCCTAATGAACGTCTTAAAGCATTTGACTACATAAAAAATTGTGGAGTTTGGTGACAAATAGGGTTGCCAACTCTTTTTTCGAGAATAAAAGTATATTTAGGTCTGAGAAGAAAATTGAACAGTATTCTAGAAAATAGAACAGTATTTTACAATTACATAAATTAATTTTAACAAAAAAGTTTAACCGACTTCAAGAAACGAAAAAGAGGCACTAAGAAGCGAAAAATAACTGCGGTGCCTAGCCCGAGAGGCTTTTATAGTACATTATGGTACAAGTGAGCAAAGTTGGTGATTACCGCCGAGGCGCCATTGAGACCCGAGCCGCTAGGCGAGGGTCTTAAGAGAGCCGAGGACGGTAATCATCATACTCACGCGTGCCATACGACGTTTTACAACACACTTGCGAATAAAATAATACTACAAATACTAAATAAACAATACTACAAATTAATTCGTTTTCCTATGTGCGCGCATCTAACAATGGTGGTCGGTCATATTTAAAAAAAAATGAGGTTTGAATTTAACTTTTTTTTACTGTTTTTTTTCTGTACTTACTTAGAGAAAAAAAAAAGTTAAATTTGAGTGAAAATTTTGTTTATTAAACAAGTAAGGTAACTGTACCAATGCTCGACACTGTACCAATGCTAGACACTTTCGAACAAAACCCAATATTTTGAGAAAATTATCCATTTGTTTTATAAGACTATTGACTTAAAAGATGCCTAATGGTATCTATAAGATATGTTCAAATATTCGCAACACCATCCGAAGTAAATTTAGAAAGACTGTTGACAGCAAATAATGTGACTCCGTGAACACGGTCGTGTTATTTCTTAAGATTTTTGCCAAGGGTACTGATTTATATAGGTGTGATTTTTTTGTTTATAAGTTATGATTATTACTAATTTTAGTATAAACGTTATAAATATTGAAGTTATTGACATACTAGGACCATTGGGACAATGATGTCTAGCATTGGTGTTTTCGACCAAGTGCATAATAATTTAATTTAAAGTAAAAGTATGATAGATTTTAAAGATTTTATGGGCAAAAGTTAATGTCTAATTGTTGCTGTAACAGTTAAAAAAGAATGTAACGACCATGCTGTAATTAATTTGTTAAATTTTTTAGATTGAAATTTTATTTTTCCTTAAAGTGTCTACCATTGGTACAGTTACCTTATTACTTACAAGTTGAAATTATTTATTTAAATACGAAAATGCATCAAATGAACATACAATAGGCATATTAATTTATTCGTACTATTAAACACGTTCTTTTTTGTATCGAAGCTTTTTTAAGAACATAGAAACTTAACCTATAAAATTTAAAAAAGAATCTATAACTCATTTGTGAATATTAGCAATGAAATAGTCACAGTTTGATAATAGGTGTCATTACGTGCCTATTTGCGGTGAAACAATAGCACTTTTATGAGCAGTGTGTTATAAATTTATTTTTCTCTTTTTAGTGAGTTATAATCGATCCATCGTCCATCCTTTGCTTAGGTTCGTATCATCAGCCGCTTAAAATCACGAGCAGATAATTTTTAAATAAGCAAATACTGAAATTAAATTATGTTGAAACAGCAGAAACAGTGTTTTGCCATCATTTTGAGGATTTCCCTAGATCCTGTTATCCAATCCTGACTCCCTTGATCCTGTCATCCGATTCTGGCTCCCTGAACCAACTTTCTCTCTCCAACAAAACATAGATCATAAAAATCCGTTTCACAAAATACGGTTTTACATACAGCGGTTCGTCACCTATTTTGCCCCCTTAGGTCTGTCTGTCTTAAAAGAAAGCATGGTTTCGTAAACATCTAAAATGGTAATATGGTTCCCATAATTTTTTTATGGATAAATTAAACATAACATAAACTCACGCCTATATCCCCGAAGGGGTAGGCAGAGGTGCTAGCATCCACATTTCGCCGTTTATGTTTAGGTCCCAATGCAATAGGTGGCGAGCCTATTGCCATTAACCGGGCACTTATAAACCTGCGATAAATACACACATAACTTCGAAAAGCATCGAAAAGTCATTGGTGTGTGCCACCGGTGGATAAATTAAAAGATTTAATATATGGCTGGCAAATAGAAGATAGCTGTGAACTGTATTATTTTCTATATTATGATTTATCATTAATAAATTTTGGATTATCATTGGACAATCAACACCTAAACTTATAAAATAATTGCAAATTGGTGCCCAATTAATTAAAATTGTATCAATTGCTGCACATTTTTGTAGTGATATGCATTTTGATGCTGAAAACAGTATTTTGGATACTGTTTGTTTGTTGAACAGTAAACAGTATAATTGGGTGTAAAACAGTATAATACTGTTTTAAACAGTATGGTTGGCAACCCTAGTGACAAAAGTCACTAGGGCGCGCAAGCCCTAAACGTTTGTGAAAACTATAGCTGGCAACGGTACTGTTTAAGAAGCAGCTTTTTATAATTGAATTATATTAAATTGAATTATGTGAATTGTATTTGGGACTCATATTATTATGTATGTATGTACAAAATCAAATTACTTACTAACACAACTAACTTAAGAAAAATTGTAACTAACAATACTATCAAATTATGGATTTTATTATCTGATAAATAATTGATTATTATTTAAGTACCTGTGATACCTAGATGGGAAAAGTTATGACATAAAGAGTTTTTATATTATCTTCTTCTTCCGTCTTAGATTAACTAGTAAAGTCTCATTCTGGTCCAAACTTTCCTATTCATAGGTAAAAAATTGTTAAGTATGTTTCTGATTTCCGTTATTGTATGAAGATAAATATCTATATATTTTAGTAGGTAATATCAGCAAGTAGTCAATAACACACACCTTAACATGTAAAAGTGTATCTTATTTCCTAATTCCTTGGTCGTGTGTATTTTAATACCAATACATTCGTAATTCGTATAATTCGCAATGAATTTTACTATGTTTTTTTGGAAAATGAAAAACCTCTACCTTGGTATAGTACTCGTACATATTTCTCTAAGAATTGATATACCTATTGTTCAATTTTAAATACATTCTAACATTGAGTTATCTACTAAAATACCCTGAGCCCTGTCTTATTATTATAGTAGGTACCTAGGTACCCAGACACCGACTGGTCTAGCGCATTTTAATTGTAAATTGTAACTATTGTGAATTAAAATTTGAATAGTAAATTGACTCACCGCACATTATTATTATTCAGTCTTACGAGCATTTATACGACTAAAAGGCGCTTTTTCAGTCTGCACTCTCTCGACAATATTAATAATAGCGTTTATTTAAACATGTATAATTACAACATTATACATATTAAAATATTATATTATTAAAGATACTATTGCAAAGTATTACTGTAAATATTTAACGTATTATGAAGAAAATGCTTCTGTATTGCGAAAATTTAAACGCAACATCCACTATAATATATAACTACCGTTTTCTTCTTGCGGAAACTCCCTTGGCTTCAATTTAGCGGAGTTAGCGACACATAATCGACTAAAACCGCACGGTATTTCGTCACATCGGCGTATGTGGCGTATCCTCTAGAGAAGATACCTCGAACCTTTTACAACATTATATGTACTTACAATTTTAACAACTACTTGTAAATTTATTAAGAATTTAGTAAATAGACAATAAACATAATATGGTAAAAGATAGATATATTAAATTAGTAACAGATTTATTTTGTTAAATTTTATAGTCTATGTCTGTCTGTAAGATTCTCATGTCTATTCAAGTTGGCCGATGAAGCACGCACCTATAAATGCTCTATATTAACTTGTGACTTTTAGAACGCCTACGCATACAGCATGTTGCCAAAACATGTCTAATATTATCTTTGATAATTTGCATAATGATTAATATTACTCGTATATCATAAGATAAGTTATAATCAGTTTACCTAATTTCAGTTTAATTTCTATTTGTTTGTTATACATACGTTAATATAATTTACCCGTCCTCAAAAGTAGAAACTTTTCGGCCGACATATCTGACAATTATGGCATTATACTACTTGGGTACAAATCAAAAGTCCCTTAATTTTATTTGATTACCCCCTTTAAATTTCAGCTTAGTAAATAATGCCCAAGTCCTTCCGAAATGCATTCAGTCAAAAAATAGCGTAAACGGTAAATGATGATATTTTTGCGTAAAATGCGGACCACGAAAGAAAATACTTCTCTTTTGAATAAATTATAAGGTCATTGCAAATATCATAAATACAATACTTAGTTAGCGATGGAATGTGACGCATCATCGATTTTGTATTCGTATTATATTTCTAAGGTGCGAATATTAAACATCTAATGTACCGAACATTCGTCATTAATTTCTGAAATAACAATTCACGTACTCAATTAACAAAATGAGAAATGTAACGGATTACTATATACCGATACCTATCGAAAAACTATTTTAAATTCATTTTAATACAACAAAATTTAATAATTTTGCCAGTCATTGATAAAAATTTAATTGGTTACCATGTTTTTATAATAAAGTCTGCAAGTATAGTATCAAAATTATTATATACCTGTCAATACCTCCAGCTATAAAAAATACAGTTAGTATTTTGATATTACGAGTAAGTTGACATCGATAGCACTACAGTTAAGAGAACATAAGCACCCTCTCGATTAAATCTATTGACACGCGCTGGTTCGACTCATCTTACAAAAAAATATTAAAGCAACATTATTTGTCATCCCTCTCTTTCTCTCTCTTGCTCGTTAATAGAAACATCTCATTCGCTTCGACATTGTGTACCTTGAACAGAAGCAAGGTGTTGCAATACATGAGTATACGACGTTGTTGTTGCCAGCATAACTAAAAGGGGAAGACATGATTTATTTTGACCGTGTCACTAATACTTCTCTATTATCTGGCATTTATATATTGTTAACAGATACTTAGTTAAGATGTAATTCTTGCTGCAATATTCGAATAAAGACACCAAACAATTTTTGTGGCGTGTAGTAATTTTTTATCGATATTGACCGCGTCGATATGAAGAAAGGAATGGTAGAGTTCTGTTATTTTTGCACCAGTTTTTGCATCATATCTCTAGACATTTCCGATAAATCTTAGTGATTCAATGGAAAGTTAAAAGTTTCCCAATTGCTAGACTCAATCCGGTTGTTATCGCAACTAGTCTATTAAAATATTTACCCAATCATAACCCTATGAAATATAATGTATGCTTTTTAATCTAGTTGGGTAATTAAGTTTGATTTTGATGTTGTAAACGTTGCAGTAGGTACGCCTTTATGTCGCGAGTAATACTACTTTTCGCATAATGAACACCCGCTATGTGGGTTTGTAGCCGACATCTGTTTGATGAAAATCCAATGTGCCCTAGAAGCAAGAGATGTCTATTACATCTCTATTGTGGTATGATAAATGTGGGAAACGCGCTCAATCTACATACGCAGTCCTCAGTTACATCGTCATGTAACATTTGCGAACAGTCTGTATGAATATAATTTATTTGTACGAATATATTATTTATTTATTTTCAGACCTAAGCGCCCTGAAAGCAAATAGGTATATTTAAGTGGTAATCATGTAATCAACCTACTAAAAATTTTCTTTGGGGCAGTTGAAAAATATTGGCAACTTTGATAGTTATTTCTATCAACCAAACAAAAAATACATACATTTTTCCTTCCAATAGGACTTATCTTCTAATAGGGTTGACTTTTGTGTTAGCGATTGCAGTCTAACGTCACTCAGCAGGTGTACCAACTGACTGGTCAGATTGACTTGGGTGGGCCTTTTGGTGAGGCTCCATACAATCTTAATAATGTGTGAAAGAATGCCAAATTTTGTTACAGTTCGGTGTAAGCATCAACCCAAAAGCAGTCAATAAATGTACGTAATGTTAAAATAATTACAAGTGCGAGCTTAACCCCAATGTTATGGTCTCATATCGGGATTTAACTGGAAGATATCAAATAATTATAGGCTTTATCCAATTATCACTGACCTGTGATTAGATAGTGATAGTGGCGATGAACTGGTAGCACCTGGTCGTGTGTTTATGGAGATGAATTTTGTACAGCTCATATTTACTGACCTTTTTAAATTGGATTAATAATCGGGTAGTTTATCGAGAGTTCGGTTACCAAACTAGGGGCCACGCTAAGTATTAATGTCCGTAATTTATAATCAACAAAAAAGAATATTATTTTGGAATGTGGATAATTATCCTTATACTTTTTTTCTTGCGGAAATCCCCACGGATAGTGTATCCTCCTCTTTTTATATCGGGTTATAACCGATTCGAACCTACTAAAACCACACGCCGCCGTCTCAGGCCACTATTAACGGGTGTGGGAAGCACGGTGTCTTCTGGTGGCTGGTGGCTGTATCTCTATCCCTAGGCCTGCCCTGCCTGATGCTCTCTGGTAGTAAGAAGTATATGTGAGAAGCCTCTGAGCCGCCATCCCGTCTAAGTCAGAATGGCCGTAGGTGGTAGCGTAGTATCAAATATAATACTATCTACATACAACAGATGTCGCGAGTCATCAAATTGGAAGCAGAAATAGTTATTGCATTACATTTCGGTATTGGTTAGCGTTTTTGATACATACACGCAATTGAACAAACATGTGGAATGGCCCATGCCATGAACTCTTAAAACAGGTCAATAATTGAACTGCTGTCATTCTACCAACTGCAAATGTTACTTTGTAATCCCTTTGTAGTCCTATATATTTATATGACATTACAAAGTGACATTTGCAGATGGTAGAATGACAGTAGTTCAATTATTGACCTGTTTTAAGGTTTATGGTGAGGCCACTGAAAAGAATTTAGCGAATGTCAGAGATAAAAATAGGAAAAGAAAATGCTCATTGGATGCTATCTGTAAATTCAAACGAAAGTCGTACCGGCCCATTAGCTCAGTTGGTTAGAGCGTCGTGCTAATAACGCGAAGGTCGCGGGTTCGATCCCCTCATGGGCCACAATTCTCTTTTTTATTTATAAAATATAGCAAAAATTGCTATGGTCGCTCTATAAGAGGAGAGTTTTTTTCCGCTGGCTTCTTTTTCCAAAATTTTCACCGTTCACAGCTGGTATACATTATTGAATTCCGGTTAATATTTGGGTGTATACTGTGTACACATCCCTATCAATATCCTTAATCAATCTTACTGGCAAGTTGTCTGACTCTGGCGCAGGCTAGTCTGTCAGGGTTGAGAGGTCAGATAGTACCTAATCGCACATGGAAAAGCCGACAAATTACAACATACCAATTAAAAACAATTTCTATCAAATCTTACAATAAAAATTGAAAATTATAATAAGTTCAAATCATTAAAGCCGGATCAAGTACCTAAATAGAGATCTCATAGAAGCAGTGGACTCGGTATTACTCGGTAATCAAAATTGTTACGGGAAATTTAGATTTAGGTACGGATCCTCTGAAATACAATATTCCTATTAAAACGCTAGTAATGACTATAATAGATTAATTAGCAAGCAAGTTTAATGTGCACATTAGCTTCAGCACATAGTGGATGAAGAAGTACCACGAGATTTTAATGCAATTAGTCGAGAACTAAATCAAATGAACAGTTCCATGTAGTTATTAGTTAATTTCACTCATAAAATAGATCATTTACTAAGTTATGCCAAGTTTGGTCATCTATTTGACTATCACCAGTGCAATGGCAGATGATCAAAGATTACAATTACGTACATAACAGCTCATTCATGAATCAGGCACCCTATGTATAATTATATGTATACGATATGGATACGACATATGTGCAAATACTGAAACCGCGAAGCATCCTGGTCTGTAGGAATAGAACCAAATTAAATTTATATAGATACTTTTGAATTAATGTTATGTACTTAAGTAAGTCAAAAAATTGACAAGGAAATTTTGCCATTAGAATTAAGAGAATCCTACTATATCCCTACTAATATTATCCCTACTTCCCTACTAATATTATAAATGCGAAAGTAACTCTGTCTGTCTGTCTGTCTGTCTGTCTGTCTGTCTGTCTCACTTTTACGACTAAACCGCTGAATCGATTTTGATGAAATTTGGTATAGAGGTAGGTTAGACCTTGAGAAAGGACATAGGCTATGTTTGGTCGCGATAACCGACATCCACGCGGGCGGAGCCGCGGGCAAAAGCTAGTAATATTATAAATGTGAAATTTTGTGAAGATGTTTAAAATATTTGTTACTCAATCACAGTCAAACGGCTGAAAGGATACAAGGAGGATGTTTTTGAATACCTACAAGGTTCAACAAAAAAAATGTAGACACCAAAAAGAGAGTTGTGGCCCATGAGGGGATCGAACCCGCGACCTTCGCGTTATTAGCACGACGCTCTAACCAACTGAGCTAATGGGCCGATGAAGGTAGAGCGGTGAAAAACACGACTGCTTTAAACGTATTGCAATAGCTGACTAAGTTCCAATACTGATGTTCAGTGTGTAAACAGTAGTGTAATTTATTAGTAGTAGTCATTCAAGTCATTGATTCTATATTTATTATGATTCAGACTATAAATAATAAAATAAACTAAATTAAATACATAAAATATTTACATGCATAATGCGTCGTGAAATTCCTCCACATCGTCACCGACCGGTAACGTTCCCAGAAGGCTGGCAGCATTGCCACGTTGAATGGCAATGCTTATTCTCTGTGCAAGATAATAACCAGCCTTCTGGTCACGCGTAGCGTCGATCAGCCGCTTTTTAAATCTTTGTATACAAAGCGGGCACTTGGGCCCCATGTCCCCAACGTTTCAACCCCAAACGGCTCAAAAATATAATCACCTGTTAAATTACAGTATTTGCGCCGTTTGAGGTTTTCCGCAGATGCAGCAGCAGCGCCGGCACAGCCTGCTGTGCCTGAAAGATGTGAAGGCGCAAGGGTGTCGACGCATGTTGCATCCCACACCAAAGGCCTACCCATCTTCCAAGGCAGCAACGACATACCATCCGGTCTCTTGCCATCCTCACGCGCCAGCCCATTAGGTTCACGAATGGCTGGCACGCCAGCAGTGGCAAGAGCACGGCGGATAATGTCGTTGATGCAGGCGTGTCGTGATATGCGCCCAGCGCTTCTGCTGCATGAAAGGCCATGGTGCCCAAGGCTGTCGACAGCTTCACCGCAGTGGCAACGATGGGGAGAAACACACGGCGCTCCCAGGCGAAGGCAAGTGGCAAGGCGGAAAGTAGTATCGTCCAACATGATTCAGATATGTAATAAGTACTGTACTTAGGTATATTTTGGAAGACATTAAATTTTAAATTATACGGTTTCCCATGGATTTTTTTTGTAAAAAAAATTCTATAACCCCTTTACAGCGCCACCTAACGGGTTCAAAAATTGTCTACTTCATCTTGGTGCCAATCCCATTTGATGATGGTGATGATGATGATGATGATGATGATGATGATGATGGTGATGATGATGATGATGATGATGATGATGATGATGATGATGATGATGATGATGATGATGATGATGAAGATGATGTTGAAGATGTTGATGATGATGGTGATGATGATGGTGATGATGATGATGATGATGATGATGATGACACACGTATTAAGTATTCACAAGCATTACATTAAGTTTATACGTAACTGTACGTATACGTATAACGGAGACTTATAATTAAGTTTTAACCTACTTATACGACGTTGAATATTTTTAAATTTTTGCAACTACTGGAATTTAACATAAAAAAAGTTAAAAATAGTTGGAAGTAACAATTTCGATATCACAGACAATTTTTACATCAGTCACGATATTACAAAATAAAAACTGACAAAAAGAACATCGTTTTTCAATTACTTAATAAGACTACTTGCCCAAACATTACTAGCTAGAAAATTATGTAAAAAAAAATTACGCATTCTTTGGTTCGTTGAGACATGTGGCTGGTTATGGCAAGTTATGGAAAATATCAAACTCGGACTCAAGTTAGCCTCACCTACTAGCCGGTACAACACATAGCGCATCTTTTATCAGTTGTTCAACTCGAAAGTTTAATTTTTTTTTTATTCTACATCAGTCATAGTCAGTTCACCTATAATACCAGCTAGTTAGGCTATACTTACTTTGGATTTAGATAGCGTTGTGTAGAATGTCCTACAATATTTAAAATTTAAGATAATTTAAGTTCAAAATCTATTTTAACATGTCAATCTGCTATATATGCTTCTTCTTCTTCTTTTTCTTCTTCATCCTAGCGTTAATCCCAGTCATGTCTGAAGCTTTCACGACTGGAATTAACGAACTATCATAGATATTCGTAAGGCCATCGGAACCGATGGCCTAACGTGCTCTCCGAGGCACGACGATGCAAATACCCATATTCATGCTTACAAATATTTACATTGAGCGGGGATCAAACCTGCGCCTCCTGCATTCACTGCCGCCACGCCACAAAGACTGTCAGTTCACACTGCTCATGCATTATCGACGCCCTGCGTAACGTGACGTCCGACGGGTTACATTATAGGTTGCGAGTTCAAGCAATAGGTCATTAAAAACAAAAAAAAAACTTATTATTGAACAAAAGAGGTTAATAGTTCAACTCTAAACTAAGTTTTCAGTTTGTTTAACTGTATCTAGCGCAAATAGTGTGGAATGTTTTCTACTTAGGTACACTAACTTTTTTTTCTACATTACGTTAATTAATTAAATCTTTTAAACATATTTAATAGTGTTACGGTTATACTATTACTATTATACTTTTTACGGTTGATGGTTTGATAGCAACAGGCTCATATAAATAAATACCTTTAAGTATGTGGGGCATATTAACAAAATTTTGACATTTGATTCCATTTTCTATATTTATTTGACATTAGATAAATTTATTTTTTTGTATTCTGACATAATTTTATTAAATTGACTAAGTTTAGATGGTGATTAAATAATTATGAGCATGTTCGGAATAAGAGTTTAATGACAGACTAGTCTCGACTCTCACATGATAATATTAATAGGTAAGTTCTTTTTCTTTTTTATATAAGTAACCGTTGACTAATACTTTTTTGCACACCAAAATGGTAAAACATGGCTCGGACATCACAATTACTTACTAACACCATATTTTGTACCCATGTTTAGCAAAATAAATGATTTGATTTGATTTGGGGGCTAAAAAATTGACATTTTTTTTATATTCAGTCCGTCAATTGACTGCACCCTCTATGGTAAAAAGCTGAGGTGCAGTCCAGAAGATGCGGTCCACCATTTCTGATGCTATTGACCTTAAAATTGGGATCTCTAGCTTGACGGCCTAGATAAATACTCACCAGGATGCCTTGCAGCTGCTGATAATCACCAGGTTTAACATCCCAACTTTGAGTCCAAAAATACAGACAGATTACGTTAGAAATTAATAAAGTAATCATGAAGGTTATAACCTGTGTTATTGTTATTACGTTATAAATAACCACCCAGTAATAGGAGCCCCACGAAGCGGGGCACCACCAAATTTTACTAGATGAACAGTTACTACATTTTACTTTGCGCTACTGCTACTAGGCGCTCTATTTACTATACTTCAATATTATTATGCGTTCATAATATTATGCGTTAGTACCTACAATATGCTTCTATAGCGTTATGCTAACAGTAATTATAATAAAAATGTGCCTAAAATGTATGCAGAATAATGAATACTATGAGTTTTAATTAATAAGTATTAGGGAAAGTAAGAGTATATTTGTAAGTTTTATGTAAATAAATTCACAATAACTAAAGGTGTTATGTAAAATTGAAGCAAATAAACTTTGAAATTTTATCTTTTAGGTCAAATGGTAGAAACGCAATAGCTTGAGGTGAAGGGCAATATATAGAGCTTAAAGAGGAGCTTATTCACATCATAAGACAAAATTGTACTACTTACTTCAAAGTAAACAAATCCTCTGTATTTGCATAGCAAATACTAGATACTCAATAGCCAGATCCTAATATTTTCTCCACACTTTTTCCGTTGATCCGCATTTACCTGAAGATCAATTCTAATATACTCTAGTTGCTTTCGACTTTTACTACTCATGTGGTATGTGGTATACTCCGTTATCGATTAATAATCGAGTATCCCATGTATTGGTTGCAGAGATTATTTAAATTCAGAATGTATAATTATTTATCGTATTTTGTCGCTTACAAATAAAGGAAAATTTGAGTAGGTACTCTGTTACCGTCAGAATTCTCTTAGATACATATTATATTTTACTTCTTAGAATATCACTAGTAGAAACTTAAGTGAAAATGGACAGTAAGTTACACTTTTTAGAATAGTGGGTTTAGTGATCTCCTACTGAGACCTCTGATCGTCGTCGTCGTGATAGGTACAAGATTTATTGTAGGTGTAATTTCTACATGGGACCATAATTTTATTTTTATTTTTTTATTTATTATCAAAATAAAACATAACAAATTGGTTTAAGTTATATAGCAACAGAGAAACCACGAAGCTTTATATAAATTTGTGCTGATGCAATAATAGTTACATATAGAGTCAGTAAAAAGTATTTCTTCTGTCTTTTTTTGATATAATTATTTATATAAAAAATTACCTATTTGCAGTTCCTATTTATTTGAAAGTTTATTCAATATATTTATAATTTACATTTAAGTTAACATTTATTTATTTCATTTTAACATTCTCATAAAATTTTAAATTCAAATAGCTCTGCGTATGTAGAGATTGTAATACCCATTTCTCTACATGCTAAGAGCTATTCAACAAAACGAACAATAGTTCGTTCATTTAAAATAGTAGGAACTGTGTAGGTACCTATATGGACAGTTGGACACAAAATAAATAAATAAGTACCTAATAAATAAATATTCTTTATTGTACAGACATTCTAATGTACAATGGGCGGCCCTATTGCAAACAACAGTCTCTTCCAGGCGACCTCTGTCGAAGATATTGCATACCTGTACAGAATGTATTTTTAAAACGGTTCAGTAAGGGCAGGTACCTCATCCGTTATAATTATATTAAAACGTTCTTAAGCGACTATCCCTAAAATTTAAGATATTCTGAACGGCATTCACAATATTACGCAAAATCGTACAGTCAGCAACAAAAATGCTAAAAGTCCAAAAATCGTTTTTTTTTTGTGCCAATTAAGATTAAGATCCTATTATTTCATGTGGAGATCAAAATACTCTATGAGACCTTTTAGGGGACCAGTAATACTAAGGTAGTTTTGTAGTTGACAAAAACATTTTTTGACCAACGTACGACTCGTTTAAAAAAAACACCTATATAGGTACCATAATATTACATATTATGACAGTTGAAGAAAAATAAATACAATTAAATTGAGAACCTCCCTCACATTTGAAGACTGCTAAAATACTCAATAATATATGTTTATTTCATACGAAAATAGACAGCACAGCACACCCGCAAGTGCTAGGCGACTTGGATCGCTGACCGTGTTCGTAACTCAAACCACAGAATAAATTAATATTATCAGTCGTCGATAATGTTCTCTTGCGGGTTCAAGCGCACGCACTCACTCACCGAATAAGGTTAATTATAGCAAACAAAATAGCTACTCAGTTTTATAAAGACCAGTACGTGGTTATTTACGTATTAAATCTGTTATTTATTAGAGCGATACGTGCGACGTAGCAGGAAAAGCAATGTGTAATTGCGTATTTCAGAAAGAGGTCAGATAAAAATAGAAAAAGATAACTGGGAATCATGTCACCTATTTCGTCACGCTGCTCATGAGGTAGCGTGGCCGAGCGGTCTAAGGCGCTGGTTTAAGGCACCAGTCTCTTCGGAGGCGTGGGTTCGAATCCCACCGCTGCCAAATATCCTTTTTGTCCTTTATATGTTAAAAAAAACTAATTTGTTTTAATAAATAGTAATTTGTTTTAATTTTGTTTGTAATTATCTTCCTTTAATAAAAAAATTAAATTAAAATAATTTAATAAAAATAAAATTTATTAATCATCCCATATGAATATTTCTTTAAGTAATTAAATAGGTCCTATTTAATCATCTTTTAATATGGTCAAATTTTATAGTCGTTCTTTGGCCAAAGATTTTGGGCACAGTTTTGATAAAAATCGTGTGGAAGTACCTATTAATAAAATTTGAAGTACTTACCAAAAATTATAATGTATGGGAATAATTTTATTTAGATACGGGTGAATGCATTAATGTATGTTTTTTGTAAATTTCTTTTTGTTCAAAAACGACAATTATCAGCCGGCATAATATACCTAATTGTAGATTCTTTTATTAGTTTAATTAAATAATACTTTATTAACCAATCGATCAAATTAGCCTATTTGTAGTCCACTGCTGGAGATAGGCCTCTTCCAATGTGCGCTATACCTATAAATAATACTTCATATGCACTTGAAATTTAAATATGTTTGGGTAGGCAAGTACATCATCATTCTTTAAATTTCATTCATATCTGTTTGTCACTTCATCATACAAGACAGATTAGACAAATTTCTATTAGACTATTAAAGTTGTAAAGGTTAAAATCTGAGATACAAAACGTGTTATTACAATCTGTTGAGATAGTTGCAGCTTGATCTTTCTATTGTATACGGAGTGATACAATGTAGAGGTCGCCATTAGTGAAATTTATGAAATAATGCTGCATTATTATATAGGTACCTACTTACTGTACTTATGCTAAATACGAGTAGGTACTTACATGATATTTTGATTCCCTTTTTAAAAATCCAATGTTTTAATGACTAAAAATAACGTCAGGGAAACATACTGACCTCATTAGATTCTTACTGATAGCTGTTGTTTTGCCGCTATTAAAAAATGGGGGTTGGTAGAAGCTATGGGAGTGAAAATTTAGAGCTTCATGTATTTTTCAATGCCAAATCATAGTAAACCCAAACAAATGAAAAAGGGGGATTCCCCTACTAAATGTAATTTTTTTTTAAAAAAAGACCCACATTACACCATCGGTTCTATAATATTTCAACATCAACCTAGCACTTTATTACACTTGTGTAGCATCTTGGAGAATGAGAATTTCCTACCAAAAAAAAAACAAATAAACCCAACCAAAGAATTGAACTCAAGACCTCGAGCACAGCAGTCGCACTCGCCAATGGAGGCAACTATAGGGCTGAACCTGTTTGTATTGTTATCCATATCGTCAAGAATAACGATGTAATTGAATAAAGACGTACCTATGTGTATAATCGTGACACAACGCGTCATACACATACGTCGTTATTCCACGGAACCGTCGAAATTAGAGCGCCCTATTTTTTTGCTACAATTAGTGGTTTGGTTGTTCTATGATAGATTGAAGGTAAAATTCACAATTTATTATTATTTCTTTTTTCAGGGAAAAACTTTTGGCGCTTGCTCTATATTACCCCTAACGTTTAATTCATTTTTAATGTTAAAAATATTTTAATAACGTACATGACATGTAAATTATTAAAATATTTTTAACATTACACAAGAAAAACATTGTTTTTCTTTTTACTTTTAGCCTTTTTCAGCCGAGTCAAATTGCAAAAAAATTATAATTCAAATTCACTAAATTAACTTAATGTTATTGAAATATTCTACATCTATTGAAACAGCCTCCATATCACCAATAAATCACTGTAATATCTAGTTACTTAGGTAGGAACCTACCTCAATAATATTTGATTATATACCTACCTGCCAGGCGTGTCGCATTAACATCTGTATTTGAAGTCGGTAAGTAGTAATAGTTTGAAGGTGGTAATTATTTTATTATATCGTACAATCTCACTTTCTCGTCACGTACCTACTCCAACTTTACATAATCGTACGGAAGTAGACAAAGTACAGAGGCACGTTACCGTAAATTTCAATGGTGGTTCAAAATTACACAAATGTCGATAAAAATAAATCCCAAAACTCGTTGAATATGAACACGAATAAGCACATTCCTATAAAGAAATGTGAGAGAACGCGATCAATACTCAATTAGTAATTTCTAACGGCGCAATAAAAGAAGAAGAAATGGTAAAACAATTTGGCGGCAGGGGCGTGTAACAGCTTGTGAGTCGCGACTGTGGTGCATTACCACATGTTCGCAGATGAGTCGCATCGCACAGGTGCTCGCTGCATCCACTCGCCATTTATCCGACACTCGCGGTACCGGCGAGTCACATTGTGTGCGCACTCCCGGGACACATGTGTACGCGAATACTCGATCACACACAACACTAATTCTTTTTACAAAAAAGTATAATAGTTGAAAGATAAACGCGTTCTATTTTCGAATTAAATAGAAAATAAAACAAGTGCTCTATGGCAAAAATGTATAAACAGTGAACTTTATCAATGTGAAAAGATTTTAATTTCATTTATATTATCTTTGGTACCCATCGCAATGTACCATTGTTCCTGTATTACAGAGTTCGCACGGTCTTCTTGATACATCAATTGTTAGGTAAGACTGTTTTGTAAATTATCATTATCGGCTACTACAATTTGAATTGATTTTGTTTATGTATGTATGTGTGTCACTAATTGAGGTAACTTAATTGTTCAGTTAGCCACATTATCATGAGTAACATTATTTTATTTATTAACATAAATTTTAATAGAAATGAAAGTGCAATTTTTACGTTAGACCGAGTCATTTACATTTGCGAAAGTAGACGGCTCGGTGTCTGTTGAAAAGATGATATTGTATTCAGAGTGAACATTTCGGAACATTTTATTGTTACTCTTTTTTTCTTCTAAAAATGATTATGTAGGTAAGTTCCATTTTTTCAGTCTAAAATATCACATGGATTTATGTCCATTGCTTTAACTTATTCTGCGACTCTATTAATAATGTTATAATATTTATTTATGATACAATATAAAAATTTAGGAACCTACATAGTAAATACAGGGTGTATTTACTTAGGTTAGGCCACGTCAAGTAACCCACCCCGTGTAGTCCCCGGCGCAACGGTGTTCATAATTTTGTCTCAGGGGATACCAACGGAATAGTGCTATAGATTGATAATGTAAAATTAGTTGAAAGAAAAATATCTATCTTCCGTCGATTGTCTTACATTATTATCAAAGTATGGCGAAAAGTACGTTTAATTTTTTAAATTATAAATGGATATACAGTTATTCTGACTTTACTTGCCATTATGCAGAGTTAACGAAAGACATTAATATGATGCATATAGAATTATAACACTTTACTAGTTCTTGCCAAACTCCCCCCCCCCCCCCCCACGCCCGTTTGTGAGACATACTTATCCTATTCCCGTATGTGCCAATCCAAACTACAAGCTATCTCTACGCAAAATTTTATCCAGATACATTCAGTTGTACAGGCGTAAGAAATATGAGAAATGGCTTGACAGAACAAATAGATCAAAGATATGTCACAAAGATCTATTAATCATTATCATGAATAATTTCATGTCATGTGTATTTACTTGTTAATCAATAAGCGAATGCCCGCTCGCATAAGAACCCTAAACTTGTTGAGGTATCATGGTTAATGTTTTAAACAATAAATATTGTCAAAATAAAATATTGACAAACAATTTATCTAGAAAATATATCCTACAGAAAATACTTGAAGTCAACCAAAACCTTAATTACAGAAGATAATGTCCACCAACGTTGACTGCATTTCGGTCATAAACGAATTATCCTATCCGACATGTATATTAAGTATTGGACCCGAGCGATAAAAAGACAGACATTTCTTTTAAATATCCACAATAACAATAACGCCACTTATTTAGCCCAATTTTTTTCATAAAATCTTTGTTCTGATAATATATTAAAAATATGAACACCACAAAAAATTCAGTCAAATCGTTTGAAAGATTCACAACAGCTTAAGTGTGGAAAAACATTTGTGGCAATTATTTTAATTTATCCACGTCAGTGACACTGTATTTCAGTATAAATATTAGAATCTATGCAAAGAATTTAATAAATGACCCAACAAAACTTACCCCATATTGTTTAAAAAAATTACCCCACAAAAACTGCAATAACGTTTAGTCAATGAAGAAACTCGCTTGGCTACATAAGGCCCGCTTTACGATTTAATCTGGTTATATATCTTTGTACCTACCCCATTATGCTCAGAAATATAATTTAAACTTATTTATTGACCTCATGTTGTGTTTCCGACGGTGAATAGGGTAGCCAGAGCTCACTGGAGAGATTTTGTGCTGTCAGTGGGAAAACCTAAGGCCTACTTATCTTTTGCGCTGACGGCACAGAATCTCTCTGTTCTTGCAGGGTCGACAGCATAAGTGTGACTCCACTGGTGTTGCACTCGCCCATAAGCCACGGTAACCTCTTACCATCAGGAGTAGTATAAAAAAGTAGAGTCTAATATATTAACTACATAGGGTTCAAAGATACTTGAAAATTTGTTAGTCGATGTGATACAGTTTATGTTGTAAGCGCTGAGGAAGAATATTTAAAAAATATACCGTTAAGGCGGAAAATACGAAAAATACTAAATATATCTGACGGACTATGCTTTGCCTCAGCTTTCAATCATCTTAAAATATTACGACCCTGTAAACGACTATATAGAGTTACGTCGATATACTACTATATAGAGACCTATTCATGGACGGCTGATAAATTAGTGAGACAAAACTAAAGTATCATTAGGCTAGTTAATAGTGTGTTAACTGCAGCACTCCGCAATTTAAATATTTTTATTATACTGCTAACAATCAGAAATATTTTTTATGACTCAAAGACATTCACCACTACCATAATATCAACTAAATATAATTATTAGACACATTGTCTACCTCAGCAGGAGTTATAAGAGAAAGTATTGAAGCCTTTAAAGTTAAAAGTATTAGGTATGTTCCATACATTGTGTACATAACTTCATACATACATCTATATGTATGTGAATATATTTATGTATTTGTTTGTGTGCATCTAGTGTTCGCTTCCGATAATATTGTTCCGGTGAGTTCCCACAAGAGGCCACAGTAAAAAGCAGCGTTCTCGATAATTAACTAGACATAATTGATGCGCAGGCGCACTACAACACATTTTGATGGGGTATTTCACGATGCTAAGATACTAATTACTTAGGTTTTCTGTTCTTATATTGCTATAAATTTAAATATTTATGGATCACTTCAGAGTTTGTTAAAGTCTGGAGCTTTCTCTGACCGCATATTGTTGAATGAGTCAGAGTCTTGACAGTTTTTACTAGATACAGCTTTCCTAGGTAGCTAAAATAGTTTGATGAGAAAATTTTTCAAGAAGTTACCTTACTCAAGCACTATTTAATTAATTATTTAGTATCAGTATATACTTATCATCAGTATCATAAAAGATATACACGATTTCCACAAATGAGGAAAAATTACAATGAAATGTACCTACCTAGTACTCGTATGAGGATCTGAAAAGTTTATTCTTCACGTATAATCGTACTCATATGAGTACGACTATAGGTGAAGGACTGTTTAATTTATGACTCTATCTGAATATTCAGATCAAGATTAAAATTAAATAGTCTTCTAGTCCTATAAATTTAAAATGCATTTACTTACCTTTGTTATCAACCTGCACCTAATAATAATTATTATTTGAAATAAAGGTAAGTACATGCATTTTAAATTTATAGGACTAGAGGACTATTTAATGTTAGCCTTGATCTGAATATTCAGATCGAGTCTTAAATAGGACATGCTTATTTGCCCAAATACGAAATACAACTAAGTAGAATGACTAGAATGCCCGTTATGGCAAGAGTTTATGATCTAGGTAGTATCCAAATTTTTAACGTATAACAATAGTTAGCGCAAGTTATTGTTACAACAAGGAATATTCAAGTCCTTTAAAAAAAGTATGACGTCAATAAATCTTTCTGTTCTGGGGTCATAGATCAATTACATTTCCTAGTTTTCTAACTAGACGAAAGACGAACTTCATAATATATAATATCATTCATATCACTTTATTGTTTAGAACTTAAATAGGTACAAACCCACAAATAGTAATAGTGTCGCTCACTATGGCAACAAATTATGGATAAACCCTCATCCTTTCAATCGTGCCTACAAGAAAGTGTATCTGAAATTGATGTTAAAACATGTGTGTAGCGCGCCTTATGCAACAACTGTATCGATGATAATATTCCAACTAACTATAGTAGTTAACTATTGTACTACCTACTTATAAAGTTAATAAGAGAAGTTCATGGTATAATTTTATAACTTTACAAGCCGGATGTAACCACAATCTACAAAGTTTGCATAATGTAAGGAACACTCTACTAACCATATTTATTTACTAATGAGTCTATTTACCCATGTACGTTCTGGGTAAATAGATTGTGGTAATTACAAGAAATCACGCTGCTTTTCTTTGCTGCTCCTTCAAATAAATAGTAAGTCTTTGGGAATGTCATTGGCCTTGCTTCAGAGGTAGATTATGATATAAATAGTGAAGTATACGTTGACTGTGATGGCAATGAAAAATGACTCACAAAAGTTTTGCAAAGATAAATCATAGTAAATAAAAAAAATAGATAAAATATATGAGATTTTATTCTATCTGTATTTGATACAAGATTGCAAATACTGGATCGGCAGACATGAAGGAAGAGTTGAAATTGCAAAATTGCAAAATTATCGGTTGTAAATTGATGCCCTAGGTCGTGTCTTATTTATGTAGGAATATTTAAAAAGTGAAATAAACCAAAAATTCAAATAAATTTTACTTTTTTAAGAAAATGACGACATACTCAATCAGCGTGTAATATGTCCTTCGTTTAACTTCTCGAAGTTTGGAAGTCAGATGATAGTAGTTCCCGTAAAAGATAAATAAGTCACATGAGGAGGAAACAGGTATAGGAGAGCAGACCCCGGACTCCAATGTGCAAGCATTTGATGCAACCGGGATTATGAGGATGATGTAGGTATGTTTAACGGAGAAGAAAATATCTATATCTGAGCATTTTTATACTATTCACGAAGAAAAGTAGAGAATTGGTATCCGTGCAACGCCAGAATCGTAAACTATTGATTAATTTTATATTGCTTTCGTACATAAGTTATCACTCTCGTGTTACAAACTAATAAACAAATAGGAAAAAATATCTCTCTTATTTCCAAAATGACTGTGAAACTAATCCGTATAGTTTCTCTAAACCTTTTGAATTTTTTTAACATTAGTCAGGATCTTTCATATCAGTAGCAAATCACGTCATCAGAAAAAACACAGTTATTCTTAGCTGTTATAAACACTCAATTATTAGTTATTCACATCTACTTTATTATAATAAATTGAATAGTTTGATCCGTAGATCACTCACAAAAGTAATATTATTAAGTTGTCAATAATACAAATATAGCTAAATTAATATCGGATGCACAAGTCCTCTCAAATTACAATGAGGTAAAAAACTAAGCATTGGGTTATGCTCACACTGCAAATATTGCCGCGCGATTTTTTTGCGGTTCATTATTCTTATATCGGAATTGTACTGTGAAATTTCACATGTACTGTAAAAGGAATTCCTGGCATTATTTGTCTGTTTCTATAGTCCTCTTCCTAAATGTAGGTAAGGTAAACAACCGTAGAGCAATGGAAATGACTCCAATATAGCAATCTTGCAAAGAGCACAGCATATTATACTCAAAACAATAGCGTAAGTCCTTTGGTTTATCACAAATACAGAAATTTGCACACACTTGAGAATGAACACCATGAAGGAGAACATTGAGATATCCGCACGAAAATATAAAAAAAACAACTGAAAAATCCTCCAAACTTGCTTGCAATGTGTCTAATTACGCACGGCTACAATAAATACCCAAGGAAAGACATTAGTAGTAGTATAATAATCCGTGTCTATGAAAATCATGAGTGGATGTCCTTACTGGAGGGCACTTCAACCTGACAGACAGACAGACAGACACCTTCGACCTGACAAAACCACACAACATAATCTGCTTATGGTAATTTACTGATTGCAGTGCAAAAAAGTTCCTACAGTCAAAAGTATACATCTCCATAATGTACAACACATTGACGTGAATTTTAAAAGGTAATCGTGGCACGGACAATGAGCATGTAGATTCCGTGACAAAACACAGACTTACCTGCGGAATTTCTGGATTTTGCATACGCTCTGTCACAAATTCCTGTAGAAATAACGGCGCGGTGAGATTACGAACTGCAGGCTTAGTTTTAGGTTATAACTGTGTATGCTCTAGGTTTAAAAATGTTAGGTCATCAGATTGCTGAGTTTCATGAGATTCTAAAACTTGTTGGTATTGTTGTTTCCCCAGTAAAACGCGGGTATAAATCAGGAGGGCACTGTCAGATGTCGCCGTGTTGATTCTTGATCCATTTAGTTTATTTTTGTCTGTTTGAATGTACTTTACACTACTACTTTACAAAAACATAGAACAGCTAATATATCAATTTTGAAATATACTTATGCATTAAATTCGAAAGATAGGTCTATATAGATGAAAAGAATATATACTGATAAATGATTCTGTTCAAGAAAGGTCAGAGACTTAGTAATAAAAGCTGATAATATAAGTATTTAATCAAAAGTTTTGTCAGTATATTTATATTTTGAATTAATTTGAGTGTCAAATGCAGTCTCGTGGAGCGTAGTAATAAAAGTCATGAGATAATCATAGGAGTAATAAAAAATTGTTATTTAACTTTTCCACTTGCCAAGTAACATTGAATACCCATCAAATTCGGAACTTAAAACAAGAAAATCGCAGCTAAAGTAACCTCATATTCAATTACCTACTGTTATCTTAAAAAGGTGTTATTATCAGTGACCAACATTTTTTCCCCAACTTTACCGATGCCTTAACTAATTTTATACCGTATTAATTTTCTCTAAGCCTGCCTACTTACATTGAAAACTTTCATAGGATACCGTAATCTAAAAAACAGGTAGCAATAAAATAAAATATATGAAATTATTGGGAAATTATTGAGATACGAAGAAGAACGACCACCTTATAATTTATATTATATTTACAACACCTCATCTATTAATTACACCGCATTATTGGTTGATTCGCGCCTGCGCGTGCGCCCGTAATATCTACTTATTTTATTTGAATATCATCACCAATAATCATCTTGCAGTAATGACGTTCATTTGTCAGTTAAAATGCGCTCATGGAGTTGAATGACTCAGTTAAGTCAGTTAAATCTTACTATAGACAGTTATAGTCATCATTAGAAATTTTTAATAAGAACTCCTACATAGTACGAATTAGGAATATAAGATTTAGGTAACATGATACCCCACAAGATACACATGAAAACATAATTGAACCCACTCCTAGCACAAGCAATTTAGCTTAGTTGGAGGGGTTAACAAGAAAATTAGTAATTTCGGTTGCTAATATTCTTTTAAAAAAAAAAACCCTTCTTGGTAGTTGGGTAAAATACAGGCATTATTTGAACAATTGTTTGATTGTAGATGGCTTTTACATAAATCCCTCCTCGCTACATTTTTTGAGTGCAAGTAACAACACACTATAAAAAAAAATACTTACCTAGTAGACATTATGTACGAAATTTTATAAACATATTTTATATCTGTACACGCACATATAAAAATTGTGTACTTACCTAAAAAATCTCTCGTCTTTTAGACTGAATTTCGTCCGTAAAAACCTACCTATTTAAATTGACAAGCAGGTCTTAGGTTTCAATAAGACAGATTAGATCAACGTGATTTCGCTTCCGTCTTGACTTGAATTGTGTACTCTTCTCATAAATTTCTCAATTATAAAAGTGCTTAAAGGACTAACGGTACTATACCTTCTGAAATTGATTTGACTATAGTGATGGACACCATAGTTTTAATGAGACGGCTCTAATAATAGTCTCGATGCGTGTCAGTAATATTGGTAAGTGTGTAACCGATATTTTAAGTGTATCGGCTCATTACTTGTTCATCTCGGAGGTGATTTGATTGATTGAGACTTAACAAGCAAATGAGGAGATTGTTTCGTGGTAGCCCAAACGGTATTCTTTTGAATTTACATCGATTTGGATAATCAATTTTTTGTAGTCATCTCTTGAGTTTTTGGTATTTTTCTTGTAATAAGTTGTGTTAAAAAAATTACCAACTGCTTGTCTAATAATTCACCGTTTCAATTAGTTTGAGTAGAGAAACAATTAAGACCATCTAGAACACAATCAAATCATTTATAGGTACATCTTAGCCTCATTTTCATTTGTCCACTAATACCCAATTAGTGTGACAGCTTCTCTTTGAACATTTGCAACTGACCAACAATCTTATTTGTTTTGTCTTTGCGAATAAAATTTCAGAAAGCAAGCATTGTAGGACGGACTGTTAACAATTGCTGATCGTTTTGTTGTCGTGATTGTTGATAAGTAGGAGCGAACCTCCATTACATCAACTTTTAGCAGTTTGGTTTCATGCCTTAGATTTATATTAAATTCAGTGACTGTCTTTAGTGGAGCAGCATTTACAATGACATCAGATACAATTTCCGATATAGTAAAATTATGAAAAATTCAAAATATGTGATCCGATTGACGGTACACATCGCAACATACCTACATAGTGCGATACTTATTGGGCAGTTATCTGACAGTAATAAGTGACTACCATTTATGGATGTCTATAAACTGAATAATGATGAAGGCACATGGACGCCGCTACCTATCGAAACCGAAACCTATGATTTATTATTTCTTACTTCTTCCGAGTTGATCTTCATATCCCAAAACAGGTAAATATAATATGGGTATTACAGTCATGTTTCCAAATGCGGCTGCATTTATTCTAATGAACTTTATATATAGCTGTTTTGGGAGGCGTTTACCACATAAGTGGAATAGTGAAATTCATAAAAAGAAACAAGTTGGAGAAACGTGTAGTGCTAAAGAAAATGAGGAAATGAAAAAGACAGAAAGAAGTTAAAGAGAAAAGTAAGGAAGGCTGATCACACCACCATGCAGGTTAATCAGTCAAGTAGAAAGAGAGGTAATTTATTAGATACGTAACTTTAAGAAAATGATAGGTGAGGTGTCTCTAAAACAAAGTACTGGCCGGTGGTAGATGGTAGAGGAATAATGTAACTTGCGCATCAAATTTTAATAAAAGATCATATAGTCATTTATAATATTTTGTTAACATGAATGCGGGAGGTTGCAAGAGCTTGTATTAAACCAGTTGTACGCATGAATAGTCTCACATATATTTTTATTGTAAGGCTGATCGACCCTATTCTTAATAGATACATATTATTACAAATTGTACGACAGCGATTATTAAACTTTTTTAATAGGTTAATATGGTAGTAATGTGATACCTCAGTCTAATCTATTATAAATTTTATCTTATTTCTAATCAACATTAGAAATGCGAAAGTTTGAAATTTATGGATGAATGGATATTTATTTTTTACTTACTCACACCAAAATAATTCAAAATTGGGTGAATTTTCGACTGAGATAGTCTTTACAATAGCAGAAGGCGAGGCTAAGTTTTAGTGATCGCGATCAGCCCCCCTAGACAAGTGGTAATTCGTTGGCAAAATATTATAACAATCGATAACGTTATGTCATAAACGTCAAATCCCATATATTCGTCATTCTATTCTACAATACGTGGGCAAACGAATTGCCACTTATCTATGGTTAAAAAATAGGTACCTACTTCAAGCAACGTTTGTATGTACTGGCAGAATTATCACATCCCCTTTAAGCTAAATTGAAGGGTCTAATTGAACTAAAAGTTCGTGTAAAGCACTCTTAACACGAGTTTGTAATCAAGAAGTGAAATCAACACCACCATAAACAAACTACAGGTTTATGTTGATTCCCCTGTACTTTTGCAAGTTCGGCGACTTATTTAATAAGTAATATTGATTTATTGTATTAAAAAAATACATAAATATATTCGCGTCTGTTACTCCCCGAAGGAGTAGGCAGAGGTGTATTAAAAAACACCCTCATTTCGCCAACTATGATTTACGGCATTTTGTATGACACCCACGGGAAGAGTTGGGGTGGCCCTATTTTACTCCACCGGTAACCAACACAATTTATTTAGTAGGTATAGAATTTGGTTATACTAGGTACTTCAACACAGTCGCGAATTGAAATCTTCATAATCAGGATTTGGAACAAGTTTTAAATCATCGCTAATTTCGATGTTCACTATGACTTTTAGTTTGAGAATCACTGACCATATTACCGTTACATCTAATATTGTGGTAGGCACTAGTCACAGGTGATCGCGTAAGCGTATCTTCTGTGACTGATTATGTATCATTATTATGTAATTAATTACTGCAGTTCTTGTGTTTAGTATGCGCATATATACATAATATAATAATTTTCTGTATCATCAGACGGTGCATTTGCTGTTGGTACAATTAGTTTATTCTAGAGCATTCATGAGAAATCAGAAATAATAAGGAAATAAAAATATTTTAGTGATATTCGTAGTTATTACAGAAACACTCGAATAATGTATTTTGTTTTAGGAACTTCTTGAAAAGTTATCAATTGCACTCGAAAATAAATTAAGTATAAAAATAAGTCGAGTTCCAGACTTGGAAGTTATGATATGTCATGAGACCTAGGCAACATACTTAGGCCCTTAAAACAGTATAAAGGGTATAAGTAAGAACCATACTAATAAGTTGTTTTAAGCAACAGGTATCCTAACCCGAAGGTGAAGATTCCTTCATTTAGATTTTTGTTATAAAAAGAATTCAGACATAACAAGCAGTAATAGAAGAAATCATACTCAATAAAAGTTACACATCAAAAAACGGTGTTACCATTCAGTCGAATTTATTTGAAAGAAAGTTGAATCATGATAAAAAGTGTAGTCATTTTAATATCGATTTTATAACAAGTGCTTCTTTGTAAGACGAAATCATTCAAGTGAAAGAAGATATCTGATTTATGGTTTAGAATCTGGCATTTTATTAGTCATACGATTCATATATGAGATTCGTTAAATATTATTCGACGAGTGAATTGTCAGTTTTTTATCCATCGAAAGTATGCCTTGAGCGGTAGTGAGTGAGCCGGAAAGATAATTTCACGAAATGATACATACTTCGGAACATTTAATTGAATAAAAATGCAAAGCTTATTGCAGCTTGATTATAAAGTTACGTGTATTATTTACATATTGGATATATTTTGTTTTACTAGGCTACTTTTTTATCGGGTTTGGGGGTTTCTTGCTTTGCCGATTTGCGGGCTGCACACTATGACTTTAGGCATTCAGTTGTGTACGAAACCTTCACTATAGGAGCCCGACTCGCACTTGACCGGTGGTTCTTTTTTTAACAATTTCATTAAATAATTTTAATAAACTAGCGGCCACCTGCGACTTTGTATGCATGGAGTTCGTTTTACACCCTTAAGGCCTCAAGGGTAGAGTTTCGTAAAATCCGTTCTTAGCGGATGCCAGTCAACACCCTATTAGGAACCTACCTGCGAAATTTGAAGTTTGTAGGTGTTTTAGTTTCTGAGATTTCATGATTAACTAGTGAGTGGTATTTTGCTTTTATTTATATAGAACTTGCTGTCCCGGCGAACTTCGTACCGCCATATTTTTCCCGTTCCCGCTGCACCTATAAACCTTTCCTGGACACCCACGAATATTTCAAGACCAAAATTAGCCAAATCGGTTCGTGCGTTCTGGAGTTATAGCGTCAGGAAGGAAAGCCCGACTTATTTTTATACCTATACCTAGTAGAATAACGGTCTGTCGATTATAATGAACAACGACAAACAGGGATCATATGTACCTAGGTATGTTAATGAGGTTGTATTTGGCGTATCTACGATATATGCATTGGCCCGAAGATGGTCAAAACTGGTTCATCTACATTAAAGGTATTGTGTTCTTTTATAGAATAAATAAATTATCGTTGTCGATCTAGTTTGTTGTGGTAACATAAAAGTTTTATGACCATATAAAACAGCCCACGACATAGAAAGTTTTACACACTATTGAATTTCTCACTTTTTAAAATGGTATAGTTAAACTAAACTAATAACATTTTATAGAAGCGTTTATTAAGTTATTTTATGTAATGTCAACACAGAGGATGGAAGTCAAATCTGTGACAATTCTATTCGATTGTTATGCTTTGACCACTGAGTTAAAACCCCTTAGGTAGGTAGGAAGGTAGGTACTTCGTTTGATGAAGTTAGAATATGTTAATAGAAATATATGATTAGAAATAATGATTTCGCTAATTGTTTTAGTTTCATTCGATTCGAACCAGATAAAACTGAACTTCGATATATTATGTTCTATTCTTCTCGATGTGCATAGGTACTTATTGCAAAAAACTTATTAGAAAGTCGATTATTTTGATTGGTTTGACTACGAACATTTTTTTGAAATTCTTTCGGAGGTACCTCCGTACTCGCAGTACCCATTAATATTATCATTAATCCCTTTACTGATTTAAGTGCCTATATTGCGTAGGTAATTGCTCTCAATAGCATTCATCCAAATTAAATGCTTGAAAGAACTATTATCTCAATGTCCATAAACTGATTTGGATGACTTATTTCAAAAACCTTCAGTATCTATAAATCTATTTAATATCGTTTACTACCTATAATAATACCTTCTAAGGTTAACACACTACAAAAAGAGGGAAATTCCCCATTCATAATGGTAACTGTATGAGCACCGCCTCTCAGAAGTACAGAAGGCGTTTCCACACCGTTGTGGCCAATGTGACGGTCATAACGGTCCGCGAGGTGTTGCGATCCCCACCTTCGACAGCTGGACAGCCGCTACCGTACACCAAACTGTACTTAGGTTACGTACATACCTAAATATTTTGCGAGTTATTACTTTTGACATACTTTAAAGCGTCTCTAGCGGACCATTTCTACCTCCAAGAATCCTGGTTCAGTACTCGAACGCGAAGTTTGCCTTTCCATATCCGTGTGCTAGATTCTGCACTAGCCATGGTTAATTAATCATGGTTCGTGCAAAATGTACTACTCACCATAGACTCACTCACGTTATGATCATGTCGTGTAATGTAGTCATAACGATAACGTCAGAATAGCATGTAAAATCGGTCGCTTTAATTCTCTTAAACATAATTTGTATTGAAATCAGTATTGATAAAATAATGTGTAGATACTACACGCTCTATCTCCACAATATGCATTTTCCATAATTTCGTGTAAGTTGGTTCGGTTCGGTTCGGAAATGCAATACGTAGAGATAAAAGTAACGTAGTAAGGAAGGCAATGACTACGGAAGTGGATGGCTACAAGGGGAGAGAAAGACCTAAAAGGAGATGGATGGGCTGTGTGAAAGATGATCTCAATGATATTGTTAGGAAAGAAGTGAATGTTGAGATGTCTGCAACCAAAGAAGAATGGAAAAAGCACATAATGTTGCGCCGATCTCAAATAAACTTGTGATAACGGCAGGACGTTTACTTGACTGTCGTTATTGCCATTCACCAATTTCACCCAATTATTACAATAATAATACAATAGGTGAAGGTTGTTGTGCCGTCTGTTGTTAATTAGCAGTTTAAGAATTTCAACATCCAAGCTTTTAGTTTAGTTGAATAAAATCAAATAAGCGGAAACCATATTATGATTACTCGCTCTCGCCTCTTGCCTTATACCCGGTACCTCGTCTTCGACATCTAGTCTGTCCAATAATTAGCTACATTTTTCAGATCGCGAATGATTTAGTTTTGAAGATCAGCGTTTGCGAATTTTGGGTGCCTTTTGAATCCCACGGCACAAGCCCTACATATTCCTACGCTACGCTCTGTAGATTAAACTGAGTTGACCTACAAAATGAAACCAACTCACAAGTAAATCTAAAAACTAAACTAACGTAAACTTACAAAGCTAATACGAAAGTGTTTGAGCAAATACGTTTCCGTTACGGTTACCGAGCCCTATTTGTATAAGGCTAATTACTTGTAAAAAAAGCACTAAACTGAAAATATGTGTAGCTGTTTAACTAAAAGCCATGCGTTGAATTTCTAATGATTCTATGATGTTAATGTATGTGTGTAAACAGGTATTTGAACAAACTCAACCGTATGTTTATTGTGTACTTTAACAACTTTTTATAATGTTTAAATAAACGTACCTATTGAATAACATTCTTGCAAAACTAAAATTTAAATTTAATAGATTACTCAGAAGATATTTTAAAGGAACTTCTATTCTAAATGAACTACTAAGACTAAATTTGCCAGACTATTTTTTGTTTTTGTTATGGAACGGCAAATTAGCATTCTAATTACTTCGTGTGCATATAGCTGAAAAATACTTTGCCTTTTGACGTGTTACGCTTACGCGTGTAAGCTATGAGAGTCTTCAAAATATTTCATTATTAACAATAGTTAATATAGTTTCAGATAGTATACTGTTACTATACTGATATTATACTGTACTTAATATAATATCTGAAACGATATTCTCGAAATATAATTTCAGATTATTATATTAAGTAGGTATCTACATAAAAGAAAAATATTTATAAATTAAACTAATACAGGTACTTTTTCTTTCTACATTTTAATGGTAGGTAATGGTTGAAATTAACCTTACGATGCAGATCTCAGTAATCAGTTACCTTATATTAAACGACGAAACGAATACGTCTGTGGAAACTTGTATGAAATTCTAAAATATGACGTTATACCACGCAATTATTAAAATTTACTATCAGTAGTTCAGTGTACGATTAAAATAAGATAACATGATAGACGTAATTTGTTCCCATTTGTTACTATTATTTATTTATTTATAGGAACATTTAACAGTTTATGCGTTGTACATTAATATTACAAGTTAGGATATTTATGTATTTATCTGTTAGGTAAACGTATAACCCACACCAATGTCCACGAACTAATGTGTATTTTACAAGTGAATGTATAAGCATGCGAATTTTATGTTAAGGGATTATACATTAGATTGTTGTAAGGTCTTTAAAACTTTAATTACCGCTTCTTTGAATTTGAAGTGCGAGTTTGCAAATATGTATTGTCTATTAATAAATTAAACATAGTCAAGTAATTTATTTTAACCATTGCAAAAATATTCCATTGTTCACCAAAGTTTTCAAAAGTGACTGTTCAAAAACAGTCATATTGCTTGTGATATCATAAAACATATTGTAGGTATGTATAACAAACAACATAGTAGAAGTACTTACTTAACAAAAATATTATAAAACAGTGCGGAAGGCGCACGAGAATAATGAAATGTTTTGTATGTAAATAAAAACAGATACAGCGCGAGGAGAAAATAAAACTGTGAGTTGCAAAACAATCAGAGCAAGAATTTAATATTTATTTGACCCTGCCAAGCACCGTAGTTGCTATTTCTGTAAATAATAAAAACTCGTCGTCGGTCTCTTGGTCTTAGTAATGCTTCTGTCCATCGTGAGGTTGGTGACGGTGACGTAGAAGTGCATTATTAATAGCTATCATTTGTGTGCCATATTGGTGTGAAGACATTTTTTTGGGTAATTACAAGTATGTCGCGATTGTAGGAACTTGTTGATATTTTACTGGTCGGCTTGGTCTATGTTTTACAACCAATCGTGTCACAATTTTATGAGACGTGATATTTAGTGACACTAGATTTCATAGTGATGCGGCTTAAAGGTGTGTCTTCTTAAATCAATCACACAAGGAGGAATAAGTCAATATTTATTGAAAATAAAAATTCGCATGCGGTCGTACATTAGCTTCAAAGATAGGCTACGTCAGTCACTTTAGAGCACACCAATGAAGTTCTCATTAACCAGAAGTCAGTCGCTGAAGCTGAACACGGTCGGGAGAGTAGTAGTATGAGTGCTGAAGTATAGAGATATTTCAAAATTGAAACAAGATATCCCGTTACGCCTTGGTTCCTCAAGATTGATCTGAAATAAGTAGGATATCACAAACGTTACATTGACTGTGTGGCTTCAAAATGCCCTGAAGATAATATTAATCCAGGATGTAACGGTAACGGGGTATTGCCGGTTAGAGCATGTTGTACTACAAACTAAGGTTCATTTTAATTGTTTGTCTGTGTCAAGGAAATGAGTATAATATCGGCGATAGAATAATTAGAAATGTAGGTAGAGGAACAATAAGGCTTAGATTATAAAAATAGTGATTTTTTTAATTTTAATCTTCATTGTGTTAACAATTTAAATCCAGATTTTGTATTGAGTAATCTAAATGAATTTTATATGCAAATTGTTTTTTTAATACTGAGAACACAATCACAATGTGGTTTACCAAACACGTTGTGTACGTGTATAGTAAATATCTCAGTTACTTTTGCTTTTATTATTGAGCATCCCACAGGAGATATGTCATTTCGGCGTTACCGATTCTAAATTTGAATTAATACCGTTATGCTCTTTGTGGAATTTTTAACAGAAATAATAATAACAGCAGCTCCCAAATGAAGGGTTGCGACTCAGGTATTTACCAGTGCATAGTAAAGTTTGAAAAACGCTGCCCTACAACCTTACATTGACCATCATCAATGAAATTTTATTAGTGAAGTAATTCATACAATTTTCTTCTTCCCGCCATAAAATAAAATTCAATTAAAACAAAAATCATATCTATGCCAACGTCTTCATAAAATATGAAGACATTCAAAAATTTTCAAGCATAATAATTGTGACAAATTAATTAAGAGAGATCGTTGCGCGCGCGCAGCTGTTACGTTTGGCGGACCTATTATGGGCAATTCGGTAACGGCACCGTAACGAGTGGCTAACGGACGATATTTCATTATAGCACGCGATATTTTCTAACTGCTCTTGAGATTTAGATCGAGTGATTTACTTTGTACTGTTTTGCATACTTCATTCGTAGTTTAAAGTGAGGATTTTATTGGACGCTTACAGTGTAGATAGTGATGTGCCTAATAATCCGTACGATATCTTTATACCTCTCTATGTTTTTAAATAATTACTTGTACCGTTTGCGGTAAGTACTGCATGAAAGAAAGAAAGAAATAAATTCACTACTACATTCCACAAAGTGCTATTTTGAGCAAAATTAAGCATAGTAATAAGCTTGTACCTACAACCGATACTTGAATGCGTATCCGGATTCTGCAATATACACATAATATAATTAGAACTTTGCAAATATACATATTTATGCATAAGTACCTACAAATATTTGTACTGACCAGGAATCGAACCCGGGACCCCTGCGTAGGCAGTCTGACTTTAAATAGATGCTTAAAACAAATTAAAATGCAAATAAACTTCTGTAATTTGCTTTTTGACTGCAGTCATTAAAAAAAATATTGTTTTACTGTTTTACATATTATGTGCCTATACCTGTAGGAATAGAATTATCTATTCTGTGGTATAAGTTCCACCGATATAACTACGAGTACGAGTAGGTATAGAAATATTTTATAACATAGATATAGGGACCATGATTACAATTTTGTGGTTCCCGGTAGAGTAGAATTTGGGCCACCCCATCTCCTTCCGTGTGGTGTCGTACAAGGCGACTAAGGGATAGGGCTGTTTAACATCAGACAGATATGTGCAGCCACGACTCAGCCTATACATGGCTCGAGCCAACAATAGTGCCCGGAAAACGGCATCGGCTCACCCCCTATTACGTGGAACCTAATACAATGATTGGTAAAATGTGGGTGTTAATTCACCTCTGCCTAACCCTCCAGGGATAAAGGCGTGATTGTATGTATGTATGTATGACAATTTAGATATATAAGTACGAATACAAGATTTTTAATGTAATGAGCAGTTTTCCAGTAGGTATTTATAGCGTTCCTAAAGACAAGCTAGATGGCGCAGCCGGCACTTTTGGTAAGTAGAGTGTGGTCTCACATCTAGTGTTCCCTAATTTATGGAAAAAATGTTCTTCGGTTTTGTAATGATTTACTTTATATAAATGTTTTGACATTTTTTTTTTTGATAAAATTATTTTAAATATAATATTATTTTAAATTACAGACAATGACACGAAAAGAATTAAGCGTTTTATCATATTTTATCTATTGTAATATAGGTAAATGAAATTAAACTTTGGCAACATCGCACAAATAAACCACAGAGTACATTAAAATTACCAAAAGCTATGCTAGCGCCATCTCTTGATGATTTAAAAACCAACTGATTATTATACCTACTGGAAACCTGCTCATTCAATGTAAGTCAATAAATTCGATATCACGTATGAGGCATAAAATAGAATTCACCGCATAGACAACGATGTTCGCCGTATAAAGAATCTATAAATGTTTATAATGTATAATAGGATATATTATATTATGTCTAACAGTGGACTACAATATATCCTGATTCTGGTTATTGGCTGTAAGCGCCATTCACGTGTAAGTGTAAGTAGCAGTCAGATACAATATAGGTAATCGTTACGTGCAATTCAAATCTGACGGCTAACGTCTCAAGCAGTTTTTAAGTGTTAATTAAATGTCAACCTTATTGCATTGAGATAAGGCTGAAAATAGTATTATTAATAGAAGGTTTCTTCAGGGTTGGCAGCGCGAGTGTGACGCCCCTGGTGTTGCATACGTCCATAGGCCACGGTGACCACTTCCTATCAGGTGGGCCGTGGGCTTGTCTGCCACCTAAGTGGTATAAATTAAAAAAAAAAGTGGATTAAGATTGGAAAAAGTGAAAATGCTCAGACAGGACTTGAAATCGCGACGATTCCCTTACATGGAATGCTCTGAGCCACGTTCCAAATTCGCGTTGAGCATTCCAAATTCTCTAATAGGTACAACCACCTTTGGGCGACGTTTTCCCACTATGACCATCGTCGCCCCAGGTTGGTTGTGTGGGTTAAAGTCCCGTCTAAGCTTTGAGTTTCACTTTTACTAATTGCATTAAAATTCCATTAAAATTATAAGAGTACTTATATTTTAAGACTTGTCGTAAAAACGCTACTTAGCTTCCTAGAGAGCCGCCCATTTATAGATGAATGTTGCTATTGCTACTGAACGTCATTGACACCATATAAATCCCCTATAAATAATAATTGCAGTAGTAACCATATATGCTACAAGTGACAAGTAATTGTTAAACATTTTTGAAGCCTTTCAAACAACCCATAACGTATTATAACAACTATAGAATTTAATATATCTTGTAGAGGTAAGTCTATAAAGTATACGCATGTTTATTTAACTGGCAACACTAATGTGCGATCACGTTTACAATTATGTTACAACACCAGCGGAAAGCCGTCGCAGGCGCACGCGCCTCGCATAATGTTTCTTCCATGAAAACATGCCTACGGCCCCTATTCTTTGACTTGACCATTCATTTAACTTATTATGAATTGTTTACATACTAGATATGCCTACTAACTATCAATGACTTTTTATGTTCTATTAGATGACTGTACGCACCAAAAATCTGGTCACTGCGGTCAAATTACCATCAAATTATATGTTCAAACTGTCATTTTTGGTCTACTTGGGTTTTCGTATACAAGCTGATTTACATTAGACGAACGGATGTTCAATCTGTCCCCTCCATGTTATTCTATTAGTGTAAACGGTGACAGAACATTCGTTCGTTGTTCTTATAAGTAAACGCTGAAAATAAGGTTTCATTTACACTGAAATATTAAGAAATAATGCTCTTGTTCAAGCTCTATGTTCGTATGATCTAAATCCACCTTAAGTACCTAATAGTGAAATAAGAAAAGTAATAGATACGCGGTAGAGGGGGATAAGGAACGGGGATTTATTATTTACATCTTCTTCATCCTAGCGTTAATTCCCAGTCGCATCCGAAGCTTTTCAGCTCGGATTCTGGGGTCCGCTTTACCAGTCTTAACTACAGATTTGGCTAGACCTCGATATTTTCCGTGAAGCGATTGCTATCTGACCTCCACGACCCAATGGTAACATTAGGAGACATCGAAGCTTTGCAGCAAGACCGTTGTTTTTGGACTTTTTAGGGCTCCAACTACCCGTAACGACTGCCATAGATGTTCTTGTGGCAGCCGGGACCGACGGCTTAACGTGCTCTCCGAGGCACGACCAGACCAATGCAAATACCCATATTTTATGAACACAAATATTTGCACTGAGCGGGGATCGAACCCGCGCTTCCTGCGTAGCGGCCGCGTTCACTACCGCTACGCCACGGAGGCTGTCTGGAGGGGATTTATTATTTACATATCGGTAAATAATAATTCTTAGCTCGTTGGGGAGCTGACAGCAGACGATACCTATTTACACAAACATAGTGTAGCGGTTCGAGGTGAGGCAAGAATAGGAGAAGAAATAATCTCGTCCAGATATTGTGGCGTCACAAAATAGCGCGCTAAACTTATCTAAATAGGCGGCAAAAGTTATTAATTCATTTATCTAGCCGTCCCGTATTTCTTCAATTCTTGCCAAGGTGAGCTCAGAACTGCTACAGTATTGTCTAAACAGGCACAATCAACTGCAGAGAAACCTTATTCCCCAACGATCTAAGGATTATTTTTTAGAGGTAGATAGATATATTATGCAAATAATAATTCCTAGTTCCTTATCTACCCTCTACCGTGGACCTCTATTTCATTTCTTACTTGACTAACCAATAATCATATAGACGCAAGTAGACCAAAAATTACAGTTTGAACAATATTTGGTAGAGTTAGCCCCGCCTCAAGGTACACTTTTTCTTCATTTAAATGGTTCCGTATTATAATAACTACAGTTATTTTAACTATTTTCAAGACAACTACGGTCAAAAGAACTACTGTTTAAAACACCTAAAGATCGTTTCATATATTTTTGTAATAACTACTGGTCGAAACAAATAATGGACGATTCACCTACGGTTTATTCAACTACAATTAATTGTCCTAAGGTTTATTGAACTATGTTTGAAATACCTAATGGTCGATTCGCCTACGGTTTATTGATACTACTACTTTGTGACAGAAATTTACGTTGTTGCAAAACCGACTTCACGTAGTCTTGTCTGCCCTACCCCTAGAGTGTAATTTAAGCCCGCGAAGGCGCGGAGGGGCGAGGCGGCTCGCGAGCTGAGGAGCAGGTGGTTCTAACGAGCACTGCCGCGGCTGAGGCTGGCCGGCGCAGCCGGCCAGCAAGCCGAAGCTGCGGTAGTGATCGTTAGATCCATCTGCGACGATAAGGTCGCGTGGGACCGCCGGAGCCCCGCAGCGCCGGAGCCGTTACAGAAGCCATGTATGCTGCATGATTGCTTGCATGCTGCATGCCTGCTTGCATGCTTGCTTGCATGCATGCCTGCTTGCATCATTGCTTGCATGCTGCTTACAGCATGCATGGCTTCTGTAACGGCTCCGGCGCTGCGGGGCTCCGGCGGTCCCACGCGATCTTATCGTCGCAGATGGATCTAACGAGCACTGCCACGGCTGAGGCTGGCCGGCGCAGCCGGCCAGCAAGCCGAAGCTGCGGTACCACCTGCTCCTCAGCTCGCCAGCCGCCTCGCCCCTCCGCGCCTTCGCGGGCTTAAATTACACTCTAGGGGTAGGGCAGACAAGACTACGTGAAGTCGGTTTTGCAACAACGTAAATTTCTGTCACAAAGTATTAGTATCAATAAACCGTAGGCGAATCGATCATTAGGTATTTCAAACATAGTCAACATGTCCAATATCTTAAATGAACATTATATTAATCGTCCGTTAGTTCAAATAATTTTAGTTTATTCGAAATTATGTGTATGAACCAGTAGTCGAGTCAACCAATATGCGTTATGACCATATGTGAATCAACCGTAGTTATCTTGAGCATAGTTGAAATAACTTTAGATATTATGATACGGAACCATTTAAATAATAATTTACGCCGTTGTTCTTATTTCAAAATCATTGTAAATATAGTTTATGAAAACGTCAATAAAACACACACAAAAAAAGTGTTATAAGTGTGGAAGTAAAACAATAAACTCGTTATGAATTCCAAATGTTCCGTAGAAATGGAAATGAGGTGGATTAAGAACGTGTAGCTAGACAAATCACGGTCTAGTTGTTGTGAAGACAAAGTAAAAGTCGGATAGACATCACGACTTTGTCACTGACTTGCATACTGAATATGATATTAATTGCTCCGTGTCTGCGTGTTTGCTCCGACTTTACTGTTGTTACGAGGCTAATTTAATTTACTTAATAATACAGTACAAATCTTCCGTAATAGTTGCTAATTTGTTTAACAAATTAACGTGTTACATAATAAATATATTGTTGTTATATAATACACTTCAAAATAGTGAAGATAATTAGAATTATGTATTTTTACATGGTGAGTTTTATCGCTGTTAACTAATTATAGGCCTCATAACAAATTTCAACTTTCCTTACGTTTTATATTAAAATTTTCATGAGATTTACTTACGTGGAGCTGCAATTAAAATGAGTAATTAAGTAGGTATAGTTTGTAGGTTACATGAAAACTGACGACTTTCGTTTAAGATTTATTAACTATTGTTACCGACTTGCTGGTGAGTTTGACCAGGAGGTGAGTTTTATCGCTGTTAACTAATTATAGGCCTCATAACAAATTTCAACTTTCCTTACGTTTTATATTAAAATTTTCATGAGATTTACTTACGTGGAGCTGCAATTAAAATGAGTAATTAAGTAGGTATAGTTTGTAGGTTACATGAAAACTGACGACTTTCGTTTAAGATTTATTAACTATTGTTACCGACTTGCTGGTGAGTTTGACCAGGAGACTTTGGTGGAACCAAAAAAAACCCCAATGAGCAGACCATTGGGGTTATTTTTGAGTTCCTTCAATCCTTCGAGAGGAAGGGTGAAATATTCGAAAAGGAAAAAAAAACCTGACCCCTTATAGAATAACAATAGCCATTTTGTATGGATTTCTGGACTTTCTGATTTCAGATACTGAATTTCAGATGAGTACTGAATTTTAGACACTGAATCTCAGATTAAAATAGTAGATAGAATAAGTATAAATTATTTATTAGAGTAGGTATACATTGAAACTTCTCTACCAAGACTACCTTTTGCAAAGCAAGTCGGCAGGAATCGAATTATGGAGACCCTTTATGTCGTAGTATCGAGTATTCGACCCAATCACTATTCGCTAGATAATCATCGACTGGAACACTGGCATTGTTACATTCGTATTTTTAGAAAGAACACATATTTACATATTTGTGAATTAGATAATGTGTAACAATTACATAAAACGTACTTACAAATTCCGGAGGCGCTTTATGTACTAATAAATATAAGCGGAAGTAACACATTACATACACTTTCATATTTCTATTTACAAAAACTTCGCGATATATTATTTGAACTAGTTATTTAAAGTCAGTTAATGTAATAGTTAGTCATCGCTAAGAATAATTCAATTTATTTGATCAGAACAATAATTATTTATAGTTAACTAATAACTAACTGTAACTCTAAATCTTTACCTCAATAATCAAGAAAATCATTCTAGCAGTTATTCCGATTGCATTCAAAGCTTGCACTTGGGAACCCTATGTTCGCTCTTTTACGGGAACAACTGCCCAACCTTTGCAGGAATACCGCGGTCATAATAACCTCGTGTTGCGTTTCCGACGGTGAGTAGGGTAGCCAGAGCTCACTGGAGAGATTTCGTACTGTCAGTGGGACGTCCAAACCAAAGGCTTGTCCTGCTTTGTCGTCAGCACTGACGGCACGGAACCTCTCTGTTCTTACAGCGTCGGCAGCACGAGTGTGGCTCCCCTGGTGTTGCATACATTCATAGGCCACGGTAACCACTTTCCACCAGGTGGACCGTGTCTGCCACCTAAGTAGCAGAAAAAAATACCTGTGTCAGAGTCTCATCCATTAATCAGTAGATGTACCGGCTTGTAGCTTAGCCTGACCTAGGCCCTGAAGATCTTGAAGAAACCCCTTATATAATACGAGTACCTATACTGATAGCTTATTTACAAATTAATTTAATTGTGATATAATCTAAAGTAGGTATTTGTTTGCTTTGGCATTAAGTACCATTTACAAATACCTACAAAAGATCACTATTCGCATATTGGCACAACGGAAAACATTTAAGAATAGAATTCGAATCACGATAATCCATGCTTTGAATTTTAAAATTGGATTGATGAAACGAAGATAGATAAACGAAATAACTTGCTTTTCATACAAATAAGGTAGCTATCAAGTTCCTACACGAGGCCACTGTTGGTAACCGATTATCGTGACCTACGAATAGGTACACCTGTTAATTTACGGGCAAAGCTCTGGCCTTAGGATTGGGATTAGGAACATTGTTTTTCTTTTCACTTTGTGTGTGTTTTGCTTTGTGTGCGTATGTTTGTCTTCTTCATCCTAGCGCTAAATCCCAGTCGCATCTGAAGCCTTCAGCTCGGAGTCTGGGTTCCGTTTTACCAGTCTTAACTACGGATTTGGCTAGACCTCGATATTTTCCGTGAAGCGATTGCCATCTGACCTCCACAACCCATTAGGCGATATCGAAGCTTTGCAGCTAGACCGTTGTTTTTGAACTTTTAGGGCTCCAACTACCCGTAACGACTGCCATAGATGTTTTTATGGCAACCGGGACCGACGGCTTAACGTGCTCTCCGAGGCACGACCAGACCAATGCTTGCACTTCATGCACACAAATATTTGCACTGAGCGGGGATCGAACGCGCGCCTCCTGCGTAGTGGTTGCGTTCACTACCGCTACGCCACGGAGGATGTCGTATGTTTGTGTGTGTGTGTGTATTTGTGTAGTGTCACCCTCGCGGAACAAGATAAGCTGACTACTTCACCTTGTTCCGCGACGGTGACACCGGCTCTTGACCGAAGGTTGGAGCATCTCTATATAGCTTACATATAAATTACAATGTAAGTAATCTAGCTACTCTTCGTACATCTTCATTTTCATTATATATTCCTTAATATATACGTTATATACGTTGATTATAATCTAAACTGTTTGCAAGCTGCAAAGATTTATTATACCTACTAGTTTAAAATGTTATTTTATAGCCCCAATCAGACTAAAATGGACAGAATAAAGTTTATTGAGTTATGGTACCAATAAAATTTATTAGTTGTGAAACATATTTGGTTAAAATATACATTTTGTGCACAAATATTCTGTTCTATTATTGTGATAATATTCCAATCTAAAAATCTTTGGACTAGGCTCAATATAAAGCGAATTAACCATAGTCACTCTATACTGAACAAGTGACTATATATCGTTGCATCCATTGGGATGAAATAATAAGTCGCTTTGACTACCTTTATTTTACTAGTATCTACTTTGCAAAGAGTTGCATAATATTATTTCTAATTTTCAAATGCATTCTTCAAATATTTTAAAAAATGCCTCATAATTATGTTCATTCGGAGTGAACCTTCTGTTTCTTTCCTCCACACAGTGTCAAGCATACACCTCATTTCCTACGCGGTGAGCATGCTTATTACACAATATTAGCTGCGATACGTTGCCCTTTGCAGTAGGCTGCGGTTTTTTGAATTTACTCAACTGTGGGAAACTGGTTAGTGTTTTCGCGTAAGATAATTGCCTGTTAGAAAGTGGAACTCGTAATTTGGCAATGCTACGAGTAGTATCTGCATACGTTCTATGTAGGTACTACTTGTTATATGAAAACGGGTAGGCTTGAAATTTATTTACTGCTATTGGATGATAAAAACATAAGATAAACTCGTCATCTTCCTAGAGATTTCCCGGTTGCGTCTAAAGCTTACTCCCGAGCCAGGGTATGCTTGTTATGTGTGAATAGCTTGTGAACTTTTACGAGAGTGACTACCGTCTGACCTCCGAAACCCGAGAGGAAACACAAGAGCAGGTGCACCGAATAGCAATGACTTGCGCGAAGAGGTTAACTACCTCCTGTAAATCACCAAACTATATTACAGAATCATAACTGGCAATTTGGAAGAAAAAGCTGGACTAAAGCAACCATCGTGAAAAAGCGTACCTGTATAAAATTAAGTTTCCCATTTATAAGTAAATGATTAAAATTAATGATAACTACAAAAACATCTGGCTATTAAATCATTGTGCCATAAGTTACAGTATACAAGAACAATTTTTATTATTCTTAATATCAACCAGTCATCCATTTCCGGCGCAAAAACAAGGAAGACTCGTGGGCAATTATTTGGCACGCTCCAGTGCCACCCATCGTACCATATCGCACGCATAAGTGCGCGTAGCTGCCCTAACTCTCAGCGAATATCACCTTTAAATGCTAGCACTCATGTACATCTTATAAACCATCATTGCTCCCTAGTAATTGCTCATAAGTGAACGAACGCGCTTCGTACTTTACTCGTTAAGCAATCATAAATTTCTTCTATATTATTAACTCTTATGGTTTTTGTGGAACAGAATTAGGCGAGAAGCAAGCGCATAAAATACGTGCTTTTGAAATCATAGTAATAAGTATGGCCAGTGGGACGGCACACCTTGTATTGGGTGGCAAAACGCATGTTAAAACTATACAAATAAACATAATGGTAGGCAGTCGTGGGTTTGTTTGTTGTGAGCGACCACCCGCGACAATACTCGACAATATAGCCTTTTGTCCATGAAACCCCATGCTGTGGGCTGACATGTTTCAAACGAAGTATTAACTTAATTCTAATGTATTGATTCTGAGTGCCAAAATTAAGTTTCGGCGTGATTCACACCTCCACCTATCCGGGATAAGATGAGGAAATCGTGGTCCCACATCAGTGGGGGCCATCTAGCTGACCCTGGGTCAGTCGGGGTACGAGAAATATGCCAGGGGCAATCTTACCTCTGGTAACAGATATCCCAAGACCTTGTGCGAGTTTAGTCGGCTTCATTCCGAAATAATCCGCTGGTTCCAGTATCCAGGGGATATTCGCACTATAAAAAAAGTAGGACGAAATTTCTCTCTCGCTACAGTAATCTTTTGACGCCTATTTATGTTTATCTTTTGTGTATATTTGTGTATTATATCTTTTGAATAGTATATTGCCACTGATTACCGGTGGAGTAGATTAGGGCCACCACATCTCTTCCCGTGGGTGTAGGGATAGGGTTGTTCTACATCCAATAGTAAACATACAGCTTATGTAACAATCATCATGTAACAAGTGGGCTATTACGGGGGACCGGAAATCATGGCAAAATGTGGAGGTTCTCTGCTCACTCTACCTACCCCTTCGAACGACTATAAAATCATCCAGTACATGCATAGTTTTGTGTTTTTGTAAATTTTAAACTATAATTCATATAGATACTAGTGTAGAGTTATTCACCTTCCGATTAAGTGTTATTTTTTCTTGTATTTTTTGTATTTCTACTGCATTGATAAAGCCCACAACGCACTTATCTACTACTCGCAAGTGTGTTATGTGCCTGACCGTCATAGTTCACACGATGACGTATTCCACTTAGAGCACCCGTCCGAATAGCACCTGCGCGAATAGCACCCAGCCTATTCCTCGAATAGCACCTATCAATATTTTTGGCAGGTGCTATTCCGGGACACAAATTTATTTTTACATTTGTGTCCACGAATAGCACCTACGGCTAAGCAGCCTAGTGCTGTATTATTTTGTTTCGTTTCTAAATGAAAAATATCGATAAAAATCACCAGAACGTTTATTAATATACACATACGTACATAAGAAATCTATCTAGGCGACATGTAAATATAAAAAAATAATAAAAACCTTAAGACAATAGGTAGGTAACACCTTAATTTTTAATGTAACACAATCAGTCTTCTCATACCACCTTTATTGCAAAATTAGCCTTTAGTTCTATAACACAAGCTTTTATAAGCTTACCATGGGTCTAGATAGCGTTGTTGTAGATTGTTGTAGAATTAAAAATTGACTGCTGTTGAAAAAACCGATACAAGTTGGCATTAATTTTTATTTGGTTTATGATTTGCTTATAGATAATGGGTTCTTCTAGCCGTTAGGTCTCTAGAGGGAACAAAAAATATTAAATACATGCATACATACGCCAATACAGGGCGAAGAACACGCCCCTGCACTGCCTATTCTTATACATGCAGAAGGCCTTCGACTGTGTTCCTCGCGCGGTGATCTGGTGGGCGCTGTGGGCCAAGGGAGTTCCAGAGACCTACATTGACACCATCCGAGACGTGTACTACGATTCCGGTTCCGTGGTTCGGACTGCTGTTGGAGACTCGAAAGCCTTCCGAATCACCGTCGGGGTACACCAAGGATCCGTCCTTAGTCCTTATCTGTTCAGCGTGGTATTAGATGTTTTGTCGAACAGCATTAGAAACTCACATGAGCAGCCTCCGTGGTTGCTCATGTATGCTGATGATAAAATATTCTACAACAAATATAAATATTCTACAACTTAACTTAACAACTTAACTTTACACAGAATACTTAGCGTTAAACTCCACAGATCCCACACCCGTCCGCATAGGCTATGATTTGGTCGAGCGCACGGACCAGCTTAAGTACCTGGGATCTGTACTTCATGTGACCGGTGAGATCGACCACGACGTCAAGGCACGCATTGCTGCCGCGTGGGCTTAGTGGCGAGAAATGACTGGCGTCACCTGTGATTATAAAATGCCAGTCAGGTTTTTTTTTTTTTTTTTTTTTTTTTATTCTTTAGTATCATTTAAAACACCAATATGTACTACAGATTAACACACCAAAAACTGTATTATGTATGTACTGTGCTGTGTACGGTTGTGAGGCGTGGCCGCTGCTGGAGCGACACAAGCAAGAGCTGCGTGTCACGGAGATGAAAATGTGCGGTGGATGTGCGGCGTTACGCGTAAAGATCGCGTATGGAACTCTCGCATCCGCGGCAGCCTCCATGTCCGTGACATCGCGGATAAAATGCAAGAGAAAACGGTCGATTCGCCTACGGTTTATTAATACTACTACTTTGTGACAGAAATTTACGTTGTTGCAAAACCGACTTCACGTAGTCTTGTCTGCCCTACCCCTAGAGTGTAATTTAAGCCCGCGAAGGCGCGGAGGGGTGAGGTGGCCCGCGAACTGAGGAGCATGTGGTTCTAACGAGCACTGCCGCGGCTGAGGCTGGCCGGCGCAGCCGGCCAGCAAGCCGAAGCTGCGGTAGTGATCGTCAGATCCATCTGCGACGATAATGTCGCGTGGGACCGCCGGAGCCCCGCAGCGCCGGAGCCGTTACAGAAGCCATGCTTGCTGCATGATTGCTTGCATGCTGCATGCCTGCTTGCATGATTGCTTGCATGCTGCATGCCTGCTTGCATGCTGCATGCAGCATGCATGGCTTCTGTAACGGCTCCGGCGGTCCCACGCGACCTTATCGTCGCAGATGGATCTGACGATCACTGCTTGCATATTTGCTTGCTTGCATGCCGAGACGGCATGAGGTTTAGTCGATCCGAGTCCGACATAACCACTCCTGATGGCCGACGGGGGTGGTTTCCGAGGGAACTTCAGCACGTAAGAAAAGTTGAAACGGAATCCGAATTCCACGCGGGCGGAGCCGTGGGCAACAGCTAGTAAATATCATCATCAGCATGTAGATGTATTCTCCTGATTGCATCCGTGGCCAAGATGACCTCGAAGCTCAGGGTCCGCCTTCCGGCTCTTCCTCCTCCACTTCGCATGATCTTGGGTGTCCATGGTAGTGAGGCCATTAGCACGCATATCACCCTCCACGACGTCAAGCCAGGACTTATCTGGCCTAGCCCTTTTACCTGGACCCAGCGGGGGCATCATCGCCAGGCATTTGTTCGCCACGTAGCCTGGCGGTTGCCGCAAGACGTGGCCGCACCAGCGAAGGCGGCTCTCTTGCATTTTATCCGCGATGTCACGGACATGGAGGCTGCCGCGGATGCGAGAGTTCCATACGCGATCTTTACGCGTAACGCCGCACATCCACCGCACATTTTCATCTCCGTGACACGCAGCTCTTGCTTGTGTCGCTCCAGCAGCGGCCACGCCTCACAACCGTACACAGCACAGTACACACGTACAGGCCTAATGATCGTCTTATAGACCTACCCCTTCAACCTGACTGGCATTTTATAATCACAGGTGACGCCAGTCATTTCTCGCCACTAAGCCCACGCGGCAGCAATGCGTGCCTTGACGTCGTGGTCGATCTCACCGGTCACATGAAGTACAGATCCCAGGTACTTAAGCTGGTCCGTGCGCTCGACCAAATCATAGCCTATGCGGACGGGTGTGGGATCTGTGGAGTTTAACGCTAAGTATTCTGTGTAAAGTTAAGTTGTTAAGTTAAGTTGTAGAATATTTATATTTGTTGTAGAATATTTTATCATCAGCATACATGAGCAACCACGGAGGCTGCTCATGTGAGTTTCTAATGCTGTTCGACAAAACATCTAATACCACGCTGAACAGATAAGGACTAAGGACGGATCCTTGGTGTACCCCGACGGTGATTCGGAAGGCTTTCGAGTCTCCAACAGCAGTCCGAACCACGGAACCGGAATCGTAGTACACGTCTCGGATGGTGTCAATGTAGGTCTCTGGAACTCCCTTGGCCCACAGCGCCCACCAGATCACCGCGCGAGGAACACAGTCGAAGGCCTTCTGCATGTATAAGAATAGGCAGTGCAGGGGCGTGTTCTTCGCCCTGTATTGGCGTATGTATGCATGTATTTAATATTTTTTGTTCCCTCTAGAGACCTAACGGCTAGAAGAACCCATTATCTATAAGCAAATCATAAACCAAATAAAAATTAATGCCAACTTGTATCGGTTTTTTCAACAGCAGTCAATTTTTAATTCTACAACAATCTACAACAACGCTATCTAGACCCATGGTAAGCTTATAAAAGCTTGTGTTATAGAACTAAAGGCTAATTTTGCAATAAAGGTGGTATGAGAAGACTGATTGTGTTACATTAAAAATTAAGGTGTTACCTACCTATTGTCTTAAGGTTTTTATTATTTTTTTATATTTACATGTCGCCTAGATAGATTTCTTATGTACGTATGTGTATATTAATAAACGTTCTGGTGATTTTTATCGATATTTTTCATTTAGAAACGAAACAAAATAATACAGCACTAGGCTGCTTAGCCGTAGGTGCTATTCGTGGACACAAATGTAAAAATAAATTTGTGTCCCGGAATAGCACCTGCCAAAAATATTGATAGGTGCTATTCGAGGAATAGGCTGGGTGCTATTCGCGCAGGTGCTATTCGGACGGGTGCTCTAAGTGGAATACGTCCACACGATCGAAACCAAAATGTATTCGTTAATTTTGTTAATGTATGCAGTCGATGAATAATTATCGATTTTATTAGCTACTTTTCTTTATGACATTAAACGTAAATATGGAAATGGGATGTTGTGTTAATTTTATTTAACCAACTAATTGCTATTTTATCTATACGGTGCAATATAAATTAAATAAAACATACTTGTTCTCGATTTTTATTTAGCTACTAGTGATTTATGTTTATCATTTTGATACTAGCATTTGTGGTTCTCAGATCATAAAGAACGCAGGTCAAGAATGAGTCAGTTTTATTTTATTTTTGGTTTTTAATTACATTTTATTTTGTTCTATTACATATATGTATAGAAATAATAAGTTGGTTTGTGTAGGTATACCTACCTCAAATGCTCAAAAAGTTTGGTATTGGTTGACCTCTTTTAGCATAATATACGAGTACAATAGGTACTCAACGCAGTTGAGTACATAGAACAGAAACGGCAATTTTCAAATAGAAAAGTCCAATTACAATTTTAGCCTTCGAACATTCCACCGATGAGTCAGAGGTCGCAGGTTTGATTCCCGCTTGGTGCAAATAGAGAGAGAGGTCCGATTCTCAGTACTCCATGGATTCACCGTGCGGTCGTCGGGTCCATAGCGTGATACAGAGAGGAACACCATGACGGCGACTGGGACTTGCGACCCAGATGTAGGTTTAGGGTGGCCACCTTGTGATGCATCAGCGCTCACCTCCACCGTCAGTAGTGTTCCCCCCCCCCCTACCTATCCAAATTTGGTAAGATTTCTTACGTACCCAGATCCCACGTAAACCCACGCAAACTTACTAAACCAATGAGTCAGTAAAATATAAATAACTATGCAATAACAAGACGCGTGTCAACAAAGGGCGTGTTCACAGCTCCACCCATTGAATAGCCATTCATATCTATTAGTACTGTTACTTTGAACATCAACCGTTCTTTACTAGCTACTGCTATTTAAAAGGCAATTGAATATTTCCATTTATTGATACTTACGCATACATTTTATTACAATATAATTTGACTTGCGACTTACGACTTACAAGTATGCGCGAAAACTGTTAGGACAATTTTACGCCAGACTCACTGATGAGTGATGCGAAAACATAAATCATTTTGAAAACCGCCTTTTTATATCTATAGGATATACGTCAATTTGACTTCACCTCGCCTGATGGTAAACTGAAAACAAAGTTTCAGAAAAGAGATCACCATTATAGACACGTACCATGTTACAATGGTGGCACTAAACGTGACGGCCTCATCAGATGCTTTTTCACGCCCCGCTTATATGATAAGTTTATGGCCATAAATATAAGACTATTGATAATATATACTGTAAAGCCTTCTTTGATAAATAAATAATTATTATATTATTATTATTATAGGACCCGGGACTGTAGGAAGAGGGAAACACGTGTAAAAGAAGGAGTCTTATTACTTAGTCGCTTTGAAGGACAACTATTACTAATAAAAACTATTAGTAAGACTTTAAGGGTTTAACCCTATATTCTACTTCCCCGGGAAACATCATATTATGTATAAAAACCACTGTGTTTTTTAACTTTGATGCTAATGTACATATTTTTTTATTTTTCAGGGTGATCCTCAACCATTCCAGGATGCGGATATAAGGTAAGATTTTTTCTTATATATAGGTATGTTAATAAACTTGTGAAACAGATTTTTTAATTCAGTCGTCGTCAATTGGACCTCTTTTCAGTTTGATATCGAGAACATAAACGTGTGTTTAATTACAATCATTACATACTTAGATGATTTTAATTATAATAAGCGATTTTAATTGGTTAAAGATCTGTAAGTTTAATTTTACAAGATAAAATAAGTACATAATTGTGAAAAATAGTTAAAGTACAAAAACTATTTGGCACGAGATCGTAAAGAAATAAAATAAATCAATAGTAATTCCTAGTGTTTGTAATCTGGAGGCCGTATACATTTGTTGCCATGGTACCTAGTATATGATATTATAATAATTATAGCAATATGATGATAAAGAATTTGTTTTATGATCAACGAATAACAATCCTACTGTAATTGCAAGTTGTAGATAAAATGCAATATGAGATAGCCTCTCCATCAAATGCTACTAAACTTTCATAAAAATTACCTAATAACTCAAAAACTAATTGTAATAATATTGATTAGTACCTATATTGAACACTACAACGTTATTGTTTCCTTATCGATACCGTATTGTTACCTTATCAATGCCTGATACAGAGACAATGTAACAATCGATTAACATAATACTATCGAATGGAATATATCGATTTATGATTATGAAGCTTGTTATATCAACAAGTCTTGAAGATTATCACGTCTATAGCATTTATCACGCATCGATGGCAGTCAAACACCGTGAGATTAGATGTCCAATAGTCGGTACTCGTACTTCGTATCGTGAGATGACACTGCAATCTTGTCTTGTGGGGTATTATGTAACGAGTTGAGATTACAGATTGCATTATCTGTGATCTCACTGGTGCGATATTATAAACAGGTATTCGATCTTTGAATTCAATGTTTGACATATTAGCTTTGGATTTGTTTATAACCTTCAAATGCTTTTCACGATACACATTTTAAATGGTTTACAAATTTTACTTAATAACTTTACTTTATACTTTTTCTATACGATACTTATGCCCGTTTTCACCAACTATACTTAAATCATCTCCTAACTAAGAGCCCCCTAACGTAGGTAGCCCCTAAATAATATATTACTTATCTAAATACGTTTTCACCACCCTAAGTGACACCTAAGAAAGGGTCTCCTATTTTGTAGTGCTGGCGAAAACCGTAAGTGTTTTCAAAATATATTTTTTTTGCAAAATATTATTAAATTGATTGTAATAGTTAGTTAGAAATATATACCTACGAAAACGTGCGTAATTATGCGCAGTTATTCTGCCACCTTGTTAGGGGTTAGTTAGGTGGCCCCTAAATTTTAAGTGACACCTAAGCAGTTAGGTGTCCCCTAAGGTTTGGTGAAAACGAAATGTTACTAGGGGTTACCTAACTTTCCTTAGGTGGCCCTTAAAATTTAGGGGACGTTGGTGAAAACGGGCATTAGTATACTCTAAGATAGGTACCTACCTACATAGTACATACGCCTGTAGCACATCTCCGCCGCGAAACCGCGTATAGCGGAACCGCGGTAGTTTCGCCATGTTCTGTCAGTTGTACGAGGAGCGAAACTCTAGCGAAACGGCATGTTCTAATGCATAGATTTACCTATCTTCTATCTCTTTCGCCGCGCAGTTTCGCCTTATGCCGTTCACACCTCCGCGCTTCGTCCGCTATTTTGTCAGTGTTGTCACGTGACAATTTTACGTAACACGTAAATTGCAGGGCCGCATTAGGGGTCTTTTAAATTCCAAATGAATCAAGATCAGTAAAAAAGTTTTACTTTGATTATTTTTTCACCGTCTACAGTTTTTTGTACAGGATGGTATTACCTACATCTAGGTACACTAATATTCTAAAGAGGAAAGTCCTTTTCTTGTTTTTTTTGTTTGTTGTTGACTGATTTCAATAATGGGAGTAACATAGGCTAGCAAATAAAGACCCGCGACGGCATGCGTTTTTAGTGGTTCAGAGTTCAGTTCAGTTCGACAATCACTCCTGACCATATCCAAGGGAACTTTAGCACGAAAAAAAAGTGGGAACGGAATCCGAATTCCACGCGGGCGGAGCCGCGGGCAACTGCTAGTATTTTACATAGCTGCTGCCCACGGCTCCACACACGGCGAATTCTGATCACGCTCCTACTTTTTTTCGGTAGTCCCTTCAAATACCACTCCGGTCGGCCATCGCACCTACTCAAAACCGTACGCCTCCTATTACGCACTCCCCGACTGATTCTAGGCCATAATTTAAGAGCCCTCAGGTGTGAAAAGCACGGTGTCCCCATTGTACTCCGAAAAGGAAGGATATGAATGTCACACCACTTCACCAGCGGGGTGAAGCGGTGACAGGTGGCTGAATCTGAACCCTCGGTCTGCACTCGGCGACCAGTCCACCAATAATGTCAAATGTGTTATGCCTAATGAATTTCGGAGTATCAAGTTTCTGCCAGATGGAGGGAACCTCTCCACAGGGCCACATCCGTCGCTACATCTTCTTTTCTCTTTATTATATTTGTATACATATTATTATTTATAACTTAATTGTATTAATATAATATTTATCTAAATGTAATCTTCCTCCTAGCGTTAATTCCCAGTCGCATCCGAAGCTTTCAGCTCGGAGTCTGGGGTCCGCTTTTACCAGTCATAGCTACAGATTTGGCTAGACCTCGATATTCTCCGTGAAGCGATTGCCATCTGACCTCCACGACCCAATGTTAACATTAGGCGATATCGAAGCTTTGCAGCTAAGACTGTTGTTTTTGGACTTTTTAGGGCACGAACTACCCGTAACAACTGCCATAGATGTTCTTATGGCAACCGGGACCGACGGCTTAACGTGCTCTCCGAGGCACGACCAGACCAATGCAAATACCCATATTTAATGCACACAAATATTTGCACTGAGCGGGGATCGAACCCGCGCCTCCTGCGTAGCGGCCGCGTTCACTACCGCTACGCCACGGAGGCTGTCAACTTCTATCTAATCTTCTATTCTATCTAAATGTAATGTTAACGTATAATGGTACCAAATATAAAACTAATTTATAAATATGATATTTGTGCAAATTAGTGTCCCCATTGTCCATACAAAAAGTGAACATCTCCTTTCCCTATCACTCACCATAAAGTAACTAATAATTTAACTAGACAGCCAATTACCCAATTTCGGCCCTGTTGATTTTGAAAGTTCTTGACGCACGGTATCAAGTTCGCGCATGCGAAAAAGACGTTATCATGTTGAACGGAGCAATCAGAAGTCAGGTAGTTGGCGCATGCGTTCTACACGGACCAGTTAGATTCGGGTACGCGCTCCATATTAGATAACAAGTGTCAAGTTCCGCTCATGTTTCGCTGCTCCAGCTACACTTGAACACAGCGAAACTCAACTAGCAGTTCCGCTGTCCGCCGCGAAACAGCGGAGATGTGCTACGGGCGATAATAAGTAGCCGTGCTTGCAAATATCAATTTTCGCATCTCACATAGTATTCTTTCGTTGTTGAACGATCTACGGTTCTGAGAGCTCATGCATTGTCCTGTCAAACTAATGTGTCTCTGCACCAAACTTCATCAAAACCACTTCAATAGTTTAGACGTAAAAGCTAACAGACAGACAGAGTCACTTTGGCATTTATAATATTGGTATGACTTGGAAGCATTGATACCAGATTAAAAAAAAATCTTGAAATAAAAAAATTCATACTTTTTAATTTAGGTTAACATTTAGCAATGATATTATGCAAGATTTTTAATTAGAGCGAAATTCACAGATTAAATTGGTCGAAATCAATATGATCTTCATCTCATCCAACTATCCTTGACATTTTGATCAAATCACATTAAACCTTTCTGTTACCTTGCTCCAAATGTTCCCTCGTGTTACGAAGTGTCACAGACAGAAGTTACTGCTTCGGTGTAATTGTGAACGTGAGAAATAGGGCAGAATGATTTCGTAATGAAGGCCTTTTCCATAACGCTAATCTATCAGATGTATCTTCATCTGCAAGTCGATACACCAACTGACTAAAGGTATGATTCTGAAGGTGACCGCATACGACAACTGCAGACGCACGCAGCAGATACGAGTTATGTGCGTGTTCTGAGGAGCTCTTCCAATTAATCCCACCCTCCCCTTTCCTATACAGGACAACACGTGCAGGACTTAGATGCCACCTGCATACGGTGCAGAATATTCCATCAAGAACCAAGCGGTTCGGTGACTCCTTGTGCCGCACAATTAAGACCTGGAATTCTTTACCAGCTCACGTGTTTCCCTCCTCCTGCAGTCCCGGGTCCTTTAAGCGGGGCGTGAAAAACATCTGATGAGGCCGTCAAGCTGAGTGCCACCATTGTAGCATGGTACGTGTCTATAATGGTGACCAGACTTTGCCATCAGCTTACCATCAGGCAAGGCGAAGTCAAATTGACGTGTCCTATATAAAAATCTCAATGGGGGGATCATTTATCCGTATCGGAGTTTAACAAGTAATGGGTACGCTATATTTGGGTAATATGCAGTTGTCGTATGCGGTCGACTTCGCAATCATAACTTTAGGGACGAGGCTTTGGTGCAGGTATATCTTTTTGGACGGCAGGCCCTCTCGTAAAAACCAAACTTAAACTTATGCATAAGAAAAGCGAAAGGAGAACGGATCCCTAGTTCCAAAATGCAAGCTTTCAATGTAACCGGGGTTGCCGTTCTAATGATAATGATAATTCTAATGAGTATTCTATCAACTGTAGCAAGCAGAAACTAAAACTCTATATTAAACAAAACTTCTGTAGAGCTTTGTCTACTCTCAGTATGAGAATGGTTAGTTTAGTCCACTTCCCTGGCCTAATAATTGATTGACAGGCATAATTTTTTGAGTATATTCTAAAGCAGTCTCCTGTGAGTAGTAAAAAATGCAATATTCACAAGAAAATGCTGTAAACAAGCGATAATTATTTAATAATTAGCTCATGAACTACGAAATGTCAGAGGTCGTTGATCGGGCATCGAACGCAGGAGTTAAACTATTATTGCTGAGCTACTTGACTTGTAATGCCAGTGTCGCTTGATAGAAAACACTTAAGGAAAGTTTTGATTTACTAAAAATTACGCGACCCCTACAACATATTGGTTTTTTTAAATTTGACAAAAGAATTTTTTTAAAATTTATCGCAGGTTTATAAGTGCCCAGTAAAGGGCAATAGGCTCGCCACCTATTACATTGGGTCCTAAACATAAACGGTGAAATGTGGGTGCTAGCACCTCTGCCTACCTCTTCGGGGATATAGGCGTGAGTTTATGTTATGTTATGTTATGAAAATTTGACGAAAACTGTTGATGATGACGCGAATGTTTTCTTTTCATTCAAACAAGTAACTATTTAAATCAATGATTCAAACGAAGTTATATTAAACGTTCTATCGCAATTTATTTGATGTAATAGAAGTAACGTCGGAATCAGTGTAAATAATAAAATAACACCAAGAAAAATCCAACAGAATTCGTAAAAAAATAATTTTATTTCAAAACAAACAAAATAATCATACAATAAATTCAGAGCTAAATAAAACAATGAATTGAAAGATATACCATAAGCAATCCAAACATGATTGAGACTAAATGATGCATAACAGCGTGATATACAACAGACTTGTCTGCCAGTGCCGAGATGCAAATGATAAACTGCATGTACATTTTGTTGCACAAACAACATTTCTGTGTGTTCATCGTATTGACACTCCAGTTCTACTTGGCCCGATGACCGATTGGGGTATGTTTATAAACCGGTATGAATATTACTGTCAGTTACAATCGATTTAATAGTTGAGTACAACCATCAACACAATCTAAATAAATGTTTGAAAGGCTTAATAAAACAAAGCAACTGAAGTCATGACCAATCGTCTCTAAAACAATTTATTTGTCATAGACATTTTGCAGAAAGGCTTATCCGCAATTGACGTATGGAAACAATTGGTTACTTGGCTGTCTAGTCAAATTAGTTTATTACTAAACGACAAAATGATAAGTTCCAAGTCAAACTTGTACGAAATAAAAAAGTATGACGTCATACTTTTCATTGTCAAATAATTTACCTACTATTACAGGTTGGATGGATGATTAAAAAGAAATAAAAACTATTAAACAAGAACAAACGCAAATTTTAAGGGTTCCGTACTTAGAGTATACATTGCTATAGAGAGCACCTTACAAGTATGAACTGCTATCACGGGTATGAACAGTACCGAGGCTCCTGGCTCAACCTCAATCAGTAGCAAAACAATACCCATCAAAATGACTTCGCAAATAATATTTAATTCGATATTTTAAATCAAAATTTTATACAACATCGTATATTTGTAGTAATAACGACGCAAAAATACCGCAAAATGACGCCTTTTTTTTGTATTTTGGCTTCAATTTTATCCATGCATATCAAATCGAACAAAAAACTTCATAACAACAAACTACATTTAATAAGTGCATCTATTGATATTTTCGGTAATGCATGAAACGACACTATAGGTGCGCTATACCATCGCAAAGTATCTGCTAACACTCGGCGCCTAAGTCCTGAGTGATAGGCGCGCTCTATATTTATAATGTATACTCTAAGGTTCCGTATATCTTTTACCATTCTTTATTTAAAAGCTCAGTTATACAATTATTTTAACTACAGGAAAGTACTCAATAATGACAGCGGAAGAAGCGAAAGGTGTATGTCAGGTTCGTAGTAAGTGTAAATAAGTGTAAATAAAGACGTGTGATTGTAATAATATATGTATGTTACAAACATTAAATTACGTTTAAATTCCAAAATGTAATCAAATTGCTTGGCAAAGCAAAACATTATAAATATCACCTTTGAAATCTGTAGATCAGATTGTTTATCAATTTTCATCACTAATCAGCAATAAATTGTACAGTATAAGGTAATAACATAGCGTAAAACGCAACTCACGTATGTTCATTCGTATGTAATACTCGTTTTATAGAAAATCTGTCGTTTTGTCCAACTAAAATAGAAAGCAACAGATAAAATGTAATTGGAATATAGTACATAATCTTTAGACATTATATATTGTCGGCTTTGATTCCGGTTCAGCGCAAATATTTGTGTGCCAGCATACCTATATCTGTTCGTGTCTATGTGTTTTATAAATGACAAAATTATTTAAATCGATTAAGATTTAGAAAAAGAGAATCGACCTCGGGCGGGACTCAAACCCACGATCTTTCCCTTGCAGGGGGAATACTAGTAGTAAATAATACTCAGTAAATTTTAATCGATTTGAATAATAAATGCTTTAAATTTCATCAGATATTATTTAAGTATGTTTATCCGCATCCTAAAACCATTATTAAAACGACATGAAATGATGGAAGCTCAGTTACTACATTGAGCTATCTTAGAATAGAATATCTATATCTAATATGATCTAATATAATTTAATATGAATATCTTAGAATATTATTATAAGGTACAGTTAATTACACATACTCGTACTATAATAGAAACAAAGGGATATTCAATTAATGATTCACATAGGTTGACAAGCACTTCTATTAGATATTGCCTTGATAGCCTGCAATTACTGCTTTATTGTTCAGCACAGTGGGAGTTGATGGGTCCATAAGACAAGACTATGAATGAGTGCAAGTCACTTTATAGAAAGGCAGTAGTTTATTTAGCAGATATCGCGATAGAGAATCGCGAAATGTAAGTAAAACTTCCATTTATGAATCTACGATAGCTTGAACTGATTTAATTAAGTATGATGACAGCCTCTGTGGCGTAGCGGTAGTGAACGCGGCCGCTACGCAGGAGGCGCGGGTTCGATCCCCGCTCAGTGCCAATATTTGTATGCATGAATATAAATATTTGCATTGGTCTGGGTGTTTATATGTATAATATGTATGTATTTACAAAAAAAAAAGTATCAAGTATGTAGGTATATCCGCATTCTAGATTCCATAACACAAGCTAATTAAGCTTACCATGGGTCTAGATAGCGTTGTGTAGAATGTTGTGGAATATTTATTATGTTGTGTTGTGGAATGATATTCACATAATAGCGATCAGGTATGTGTATAAATAGTAATAGCCCAGCGGATTAGCAAGTTGAAATGGCAGTGGGCAGGGCACATAGCACGGAGGACTGATGACCGATGGAGTCGAAAAGTTCTCGAGTGGAGGCCACGTATCGGAAAGCGCAGCGTAGGACGTCCACCCACAAGGTGGACAGACGACCTTATTAAGGCCACGGAAACGCCCTGGATGCGAGCCGCTTCCAACCGGTCTTATTGGAGATCTATAGGGAAGGCCTATGTCCAGCAGTGGACTTCCTATGGCTGAAATGATGATGATGATGATGTATGTAAAATGTTGAATCAGTCCTACCTTTACTTAACAGTACTGTACAGTACAGTACCATCCAGGCAACCTTGAACAAAATGAAATGGTTCAGGAAGGAGATGTTACATTCTCAAAAAAAAGATATAAGGCAAAATTTTGTTAAGGTTTTAATGTCTAACTGCATGAAAATTTCAATTTTTTAAAACTTCCAGAAAAGAAATCCATTTAAAAGTATCAAATGATTGAACTACTAGTATAACTGGCGGCGCTTTTATTCTGTAATCTGTTCTAGACAGAACTTCTATTATTTATAAATAAGGACAAACCAATATAACCGACTTCATATTTACTTATCACAAAACTAACGTCACTAACTTTAATAAAAAGTGAATGACCTGAAATTGAATAACTACGTTATTTAAGTATTTTCGGAAACTGAGTTTTTTATATATCTGATTTGTCTTATCCTTACTTACTCATGGTTAACATAAAAAACACGTTATACTAGGATATTTCTTACTAAGCGAACTAGAAATAGTACTCAGGAAATAACTAATGATCTTGTTGACGATAATAGTACGCTGTTTTGTGTACTACTGGTAGTACACAATTATATTAATAAGTGCCTCAGTATGGCATAAGGAAGCTAAGTAATTAGTTAAATAACTTGACAGCAGCCATGATAATGAGTACTTTGTAGGCTTTATATAGTACCATAAAAAGGCTCATATTCAGGTCCATTTTATTAGATAGCCATAGTATGTGAGTTATAGTAAAGTAGGATAAAGACTTAAGTAACAAGTGTACCTACATTATAAGAGACACTTATTAATATAACTTAAAACACAATAGTTGCATTAGTAACATTCGAGGAAAATCACGAGTGTGGTGGTTGAACGGAAAGTGTAAAATGAGATGTTACCTCACCGTAATGTACCAAAACACAAATGATTTTAATTATCTTAGTCTTTTTATGATATTTTAGTCAAAGCATTATGAAAGTACCTACTGTGCCAAAACATACCCATCATGCCTGTTTTGAAAGGGTTCAGGGTAGGTAGGTAATTATATTCAATATATTTTTTTACTTTACCTCTCTAAACTTGCTAAGCAAGGGTACACACGATAAAACTGCCTGACAGATCTGAAATTTCGTCAACCTACTCCTATTTTCGAAGCGACTACAATATGGGTTTCTTCAAGACGGGCATTAGAAGTTTCTTTCAAAGTCGCAGGGCGAGTGTGGTTACCCCTGGTGTTGTACATGTCCATAAGCGGCAGTAACCACTTCAAATCCGGTGGGCTATGTGCTTGTCTGACACCTAAAGTGATATAAAAAAACATCAAAACACTCCCATCGAATTGATTTGTAGACCTAATTAGTTTTTTTTTTCAACCAGTAGTTAGTCACCAGCTGCATAGATGGATAGCAAAATTTTACAACCCCATAAAAGATTAATCACAGGTGAAAATCGTAAAATAATTTATGACAAAGTTGCTAACGCTCTAGTCATTTATGAGAGACAATTTATGTACAGTTATAGTATGAAACTAACCCTACTGTAATATACGATAATTAATGATTAATATGACCATAGTATTAAATCATCAGAGTGAAATAATCACATTGTGACATTTAATTCTCGGCGTTTTTAGTACTTTTTTTAAGTCGGATGAATTCTTAACTAATCCAAAGAATAAAATAACAAAATCATCTTATTAAAACAAGTTACTTTATTATATCAGCTGAGATAAAAAGAAATACGAATGAATTTCCCCACATTTCACTAAATTCGCGTGTCTGCGAACGATGAATCGGATCGATTTTAATTGTAAACAGGTAAGTCTCGAACTGGTCATGTGGCAAAACAACAATTCATGTCAATTTTTCAGCAGATAAAGCTGCAGGTAATTATTAGTACCGTTGGTATACCATAACTATTACGTAATCTGTGCCTATCATTACCTATATTCACCGTCATAACAATATTGATTGAATTATCAATCAATTTGCCGACTGAAATCCACTGTTGGCAATATAATTAATGTCATAGTTAAACTCAATAGATGGTTGATTAAATTATTGGCTAGTCTTTAATTTCCATCATAAATAATCCGGTATATCTGTCTATCTACCTACTAGCCTTCCGCCCGCGGCTCCGCCAGCGCGTGCATCTCGGTTAGCGCGACCTTTACTCATACTCATATCTCCGGTTCTACTCAACCGATTGCGATCAAAAAAACGTAAGATGTTGAGTCTGACCAAGCCCTTTCTAACAAATAAAACTACATCAAAATCTGTTCTGTAGATTTTGCGTCCATCGCGAACAAACATTTTCAATTTACAAACTATAATAGTATAGATAGATAGATAGATAGATAGATAAAGATAGAAAGATGCGGCTACCACTAATTTACGATTGGTTAATAACTAATCATAATTTTCTAATAAGTAGGTAGTAACCAACAAGTAGCTATTTTCAATAAAATTTCAATGTTAAGCTAAGTGATGAGATTTCATATTTAGCAATAGCATTGATTAAAATATAGATAGCCTGTGATGGTATAATACTTTCTGAGAGTGATTCCTCTGATACACGCCTGCCCCCTAGACAAGTGGCAATTAGTTGTATGTACGACACATATTTTGACGTTACGACATACGTTCATACGTTGACGACTATCATGTACGTCAGATCCCATACATTCTTTCATCTTTGTGTTGACTGATAGTAAATTGATACACTGGCCAACCCACGATCATCAGGCAAGGTGATTTTTCACAGAGACTTTCTTCCCCATAGCATCAAAGCCAATGTATAACTCCAGACACGTATCTTGGACCTAAATCGCAAGACAAACGGAGCTCTGGCGCCCTCGCATTGCTTTGTTATAATCTATGCTTGGTGAATTTGAGTTCGTCCACCGCAGTAGCACCCCGTGCTATCCTCAAAAGACACACAAGAAATGTGTACTGCCCGTATAGAGCACATTTTAGGTCCAAGATACGGAGTAATATCATTGTAGGTAAGGTTTAGTCCGACGACGGTCTTTGTCAAATGTGCCTATTCGAAGACCCTGAAACTGTCTCAGCCAAACTTAGGTTATTTTTTTCCACGATTCTTATTCATTGCTGATCAGTGGTACAGCTTAGTTCAACGCTCTAAACGATTTCCACTATAACCTTTAGGTACTAATTAAAAAGACATGTTGAGAAATTTGAGTTACCTACCTTAAACGTGGGGCCTCTATTTCCTTGTTCCAAATATATTATACATATTTGGAACGAGGAGAAGAGAGGCATTACAGAGTTTTATAGGAATATTCCCAAAATATAAACAGCATTTTCCCGCTTAAATTAGTACGTAATTTGTTTAAAATAAATCTATCAGCTGTTTGATTATATAGTTTGGTTATCGATTTACAGTCATCCTATATAATCTGTGGATATTTCAATATAAATGTGTAATTATTTAATTTAACACTTTCACGCAAATTGCCGGGGCCCGCAAGTGTTGCGTAGTTCCAATAAAAGTCAACAATCTGGCACATAACCACCACTTTGTGTAACCTGTAAAATTTTACGTCTGCCTCATATGAAATCATAGTTATTACAACAGAATGGTAAATTAGTAGGTAATTTCGCGATTTTAAAAGTTAAGGTATATTAAATTTTGTAAATATTTTCAACATTATAGGTTAGGTTAAGTACATATTCAAGCGGAAGTGGTTGAAGCAATGTAGATACGTATGGGTTAATATGGTAGTGAAAAAAGAATAGCCTCTGCATGTAAACCAAAAATGCAAAACTAAACCTGAAGATAATATTTACACCTTTTTGTGTCATTTTCCATGATTTTGTGATGTCTCTACTGTCATTATTTCCCTACGATTTTTTTTGTGCCAGCTTACAATGCTAAATGCATCTGAATCTGTGTCTGAATTCTTAGAATCTTTTCCGTAAGGCGTGTTTATGTATTTGCAATATCCCCTTAATTGGTATACCTCTTTTCTTATCAGAAACCTTCGCCTGCATAACGAGCCTACCAAAGTTTCATCACAATCCGATGAATGGTATGGGAACGGACAATACAATAAAGATTTATTTTACTACACGCTTTATTGTGTTCCATACCTCATAATATACATACTTATCTGACCTTTTAATTTGTTTTCGTACCTACTTTAATGTTGTGTTTATGTGCGCATATATTTTTTTACCTTCATAGCAAGGTGTATAAAATCATTGCCATTTGGAAAAGATTTCAGTATTTTAGGTAATTTAAAGGAAAGCGCTATTTTTAATTAATAATTAATATATTCATCATGAATTAGTCTAGTCCACAGCTGGACATGGGTCTCTACACTCTCTACCAATCAGTTACTGAAATAGGTCGCAGAATAAGCAAGCTGAAGTGGCAATAGGCTTGGCCACATCCGCCGTAAGACTGGTGGGCGATAAAGCAAACGAGTCCTAGAGTGAAAACAGGGCGTTGACAACAAAGGGAAGGTAGACTGACGACCTATAAAAGGCCGTGGGGGTTTCCGCACGCAAAAAAGAGAGGTAACTGGGATACACAGTATATTGACGAGTAGGAATCTTGGCTCCGTATTCTAGAATTATACTCAGTTGAGTCTTGATTTATTTGAGCACATATTGTATAGCTGATTAAATGGCTTGGGAAGTATCATATGGCTGAATATCATTCAGGCCGTTACTCGAACGACACCGTTTAATTAACCACAATTACATCACGATGTTTTGGTCACGTGACACCTTTTTTCAGCAATTTCATTGGTCGAAGATATGTCTAGATTTCGTCGATGTTTAGGCTGAGGTTGCTTTTCTCAGATATATCTATCGATATTCAGGACTGAGTGTCGTTCTAGATACGGGTATTAGAGAAGAAACCACAAATCGGCCGAAAACAGAAGGGCGTACCAACCAGATGAAGGGGCGATATAATAAACAGCAGCTGGGATGACCAATATGCAGTAGGTACCTATATCAAATACAACGAATCAACAATGTTAATCTATACTACCTACCTATCTAAAGATTCAATAGTTATGCCTCGAAGAGAATACAAAAATACGATGTGTTTATTTTCATGGGCCTCACATGTCGTTGTAATGATATTATGAGTCTGATTAGTTCCTTATCATAAGAATCATTATTGTGATAGGCATTAACTCTAACAATGCGTGATATTTCAAAACAATAGAACTTTTGAGACTGGCCATTGTAATTATAAACAATGATGTTAATTTCATGAGTGTAAATACAGTTATGCCGAACGACTACTTAGTGGCTATGGCAGTTTGTGTATTATGTAGTCACATCATCATGATCATCTTTACATTGTGCCCAGTTGTATCTAAAACTTTCACCTCAGAACTAAGGGACTCGGAACTCAGGGAACTTTTATTGTCAGGGACTGCGTCTGCCTACTCCTTCTTCTTTTTGGTTTGTTTTGTATGTGACACGGCTGGTGTGGTGGTGTGGCTTGAAAGAAAAGCCAGCATTATAACTTCGTTCGTCACAGGTTTATTATGCGTCTAAGATATTAGTGAGGCTCAATAGACCCACTAAACTAAATATTTATCTACTACAAAATAGCTTAAGACAATTTTCCTTCCGCACGTGTAGAGCTTTTCTCTTCGATTCTCGGTATACAATTGACGATTAAATCGATTTCCTATCGGTGGGAATATATCGGGCAATCTATCAATCACTTATTGTTCTGATCACGTATTCAAAACCGAAGCCACTGGGAATCGTGATATACCTATTAACTTCGTAACTGGTGATATCGTTAAACACGTACGGAAGCATATCTACCTTCTCGTTTCTTTATCACTGTTTCCGGTTACTTTTCAGCAGCCATGGTAAGTTTGCCCACCGATGTGACCATAGCTGTTGGTTGAAAAAAAAAAACAAACTGAAGCATTAGGATCAGTGCAAATAAATCGCGATAGAAATCGTTAAATATATTCTAATATCTTTAAGATAAGGTACCTTGCACTAGTATAGATAGCTACTTGGATACTGTAATCTCAGAGTAGGCACATTTAATATACTTACCGTACCGTAATCCAAGTCACGTTAGAGTGACGCAGCTACGGCCTAGTAGCCGCCAAATCTATTTTGTCCACCCAGATCTTGACCAGGTTTAGACAACGACTCCATCCACTTTCAGAGATGTTAACGGTTTGGAACTATATTTGTGCTTTTATACCATTGTGGTCTAGTACGGCGTTTACAAATATGTGTGTATGTTGTAGTGCATTATTACAGCTGCACAGTCATTGCTATAACTGTATTTACATACAAGATGTAAACAGCATTGTTTACAATACCTCTAGTCTCGGAAATTCAATTGTTTAGAATCGTAAACACAGACGGCAGTTGGCAGACTCGGAAGGCAACGAATTTGTGTCAAAATATCTGTGATTTTATGAAGGTATTCAAATAATATGAATTATTTCACCTTAGGTTTGCCCTCAGGGCTGGTTGCAATCAGTATTTCTTTGATGGTGTGGTTGTATTGAATGCTACAGCTGTAGATGAAGTACCAGGTAAACATCATCTGAGCGCCAATTCCGGTTTCATTCTAAGTTTGCACTTTGGAGTACAAGTCTGTTCTCTTACTTGTACTTTTAATAATTTGGCATACTTGGTTTACAAAAGAGACTACCGCGAAACCTGTGGAAGGCATGTCATTTCTTTTAAGGAAGTTTGGAAATCCTTAATCCGCATTCGATTTCCGGAATTTTATATACAAGAGTCACCGTTTGCTTTTTATTTTCCTATTTTCAGAAAAACACTAGATAAATTAACATAATGATGGCAGTTCTCAAAATCACGTTCAACTTGTGAGGTTGTGAAGATCCAAGTCAATATTAACTCAAACTGTTGTGGGATTTAGAAATTCCTATAATTTGCGTCACAAGTGCCACTTTATATTGTAAATTAATCGTTTAAGTAAACGATTAATTCACTACTCATATTGAATAAATTATACTAGAATGTGCTCCGCTGTTTTACCCGAGGTTCATATTTTGAGATCAAAGTGCAATTGTGGTTTCCCCTCTCGTAGAAACGAGAAGAACCATGTAACGTATTATCTCATTACGAGGACCCATAGATATAGACCGATTTAACTGATACTGCTCTCCCATATTCCCCAATTGACATCCACTCTTAACTGTTTGAGTCCAGAGTTGAGAAGATATACCGAGAGACAATTTCTTTGCTGTCAGGCTCTACTATTTTGTATTTCGTACTCGTATGATACGAAACGCAAATGTTACCACTGGTAGCAAGAAGTCTATACTTATTTGTCACTGAAGTCATATGTCATAATATAAATTCCACTACAAAATTGCAAACACCGAAGGTAAAAAATTACAACCACCGCAGTCAAGAATTCCATTTACGGTTTTTATTAAACAGAGTGCGTTTCAAAAGGTGTTTGTTACGTACATCATCCATTACGTACAGCACTGTCCATTACGCTACAATGCCATAGAGTATAACCGCAAATAGCGCGCATTATCCGCGCTCGCGATGCGCACGCGATCGATGTCATACCCATCTTTCACGCGACGCGCGCCGACAATCAGCGGTCGCGTTCCTAGCATACACCACTTGAGTCATGTATGGCAAAAGAATTTAATCTTATGTGCGTATTTGTTATCTTAAGTAAGTTCTTATAATAGTGTTGTTGAAAATCAAAACTACGGTAAAAAACTTATTGCAATGAGTGATATGATGTTACAATTATTATGAGTATTCTAATAATCACTTCTATGGTAGGTGAGACCACTAGGGTTAATTAAAATAGTCCCTACCTATAGTTTATACTGAAAATTTGCGAGCCGGCACACCTACGGATTCATAGACGAGACGCTGCCAAATTATGGAAAGGAGGAGTAGGAGAGAGAACCTAAAAGCTCTTAAGTCCAAGCTTTAGTTACAACGCCACATACAGATATTAACTATATTTTCAGGTCCACGTAATAGGGGGCCTATTACCATCAAACGGACATAAGAAACACATTTTTTACGGCTAATATACATTTGATGTGGTCGGTGGACGCTAGGGTGACGCACGCGGCGGCGACCGCGTGAGCTCGCTTAGCGGTATGCGGCTTTTTACGTCAACCATCTGCCGTAGAGAATAATTGAGTAACATGCAACCCTGTCACAATAACACGATAGGCGGGAAAGGAAATGGCTACTAGAGAAGCGTCGGTGTTCGAATGTTAAAGTAGTTATTATATACTTGCCTCACATTTCCTTAGCAATCAGCAACTCGTAGAAGCAGTTCTCTGAACAATTTAGCGTCCAACAGAAAAGTCTATTCCTCAAAAGGGAAGGTTAGCTTCATAATTACGTATTATTAGAAAGTCCATTATGTTAAAGTATGTAACTGTAAAGTAAAGCTAAGATTATGGAAGTAGAAATCAATGACGCTAAGTGAAATTCTGACACTTGTATAGAACTTGTAAATTTCGCAACTTTAGAAACTGGGCGTTTCACACGCGTACAAGATGTCAGAAAACGAGATCCACATTACTAATATTTAATCAGTAGGTCTGTGAACAATATTATGCCTCTACATTTCTGTAGCTGTCAGTTGCAGCTCACGAAATATAGGTAAAATATCCCCATCAACATTTCGTTAGCTGTAGCACGTATTAGAGTCTGAACAAAAGTTCGATAATGATATTGGTGGAGAAGTAAAAACACCTCACACCCAATATCACTTTTTTCGATGCCCATTTGATCATAATTGGACCTGCATACACTCATTCTTCATGTATATATAGTATAACTATCTGATACAGTCGCTAAAGGTGAGAATATTGGTATTCATCACCTTTGTTGACCGTATTGTCATTTTATCCGTCGTTAGTACCTTGTTAATTTTAAAATAGTACCAGCAGAAAGATTATTATCTTTCGGCAAAGCTTTGTGTGGATCATTAAAAGTAGTTTACAAAGGTCAGAAGTCACTTCAAAAGGTAGTTACTGTGACCAACTTTCTTAGTAAAATTTGTTTCTTCAATTTTTGATAAGTATCGTGGTAGAAAATCTTTGATCACCATTTGATAAACAAGCATTACTTATAAATCAAACTGCAGAAAATTCTTGCGTGTTAAGCTATTATATTGGCGTTTATCTTTAAGTAAGGTTTTTGCTGTTTTTGATTAAAGGTTCACCGAAGATTCTGTCGATGTAAAATGATTGATGGTGTTTTCTTGCAAGTGTACTTCTTCTAGCAATACGTTACCTTTATTAATATGAGTAAAACAGAGTGTATGTGAAGTGATATTGTCACGCATAGTAAAAACGGCTACTGTATAATTAAATTAGTCTAGACATACATACCTACTTACTTATCGCATCCATTCATCTGCGTTAACAAACGCAGGTACCTAAGTTTCTAATCATAACCATATTGATGTTACGTTTCTGTTAATGTTACTTCATGAATGATATGTAATATAAGCTTTTGGCAATTATAGGTACGATTCCGAAGGACGCCCGCCGCAGATATACGTAATTCATTGCGGTTTCTCAATGGTGCCCTTTATCCGTATCGGAGTTTAACAAGTAATGGGTACGCTATATCTGCTGCATGCGTCGGCAGTTGTCGTATGCGGTTGACTTCAGAATCACACGAACATCCATACTAATATTATAAATGCGAAAGTAACTCTGTCTGTCTGTCTGTTACGCTTTCACGCCTTAACCGCTGAACCGATTTTGATGAAATTTGGTTTGTTTAGGGGTAGTACAGACCTTGAGAAAGGACATAGGCTATATTTGGTCGCGATAACCGACATCCACGCGGGCGGAGCCGCGGGCAAAAGCTACTTGAATAAATACATGTTTAAGTAAGGTTTCAGTCTGGTTGCCTCTAATTGAAAATGCTTTCAAACAAAATCATGTATTCTACTCGTCTGTACCCTAAAATACAAAAACTCGATAAGTATATAGGTAGGCACCTACATTAGTTTGTATGATAGTACGTAGGTACATAACTGTAATATAGTATAGATAAAACTCGTACTGTTGACCTTATAGTTAAATAATACGTCCATGAGTTAAACTAAGTCAAATAAAACATCTTTCCTTGCAAGCATGAGTGTGTTACGCGTGCGTTGACATTATGGTGCGGTGTTTTAGCGTTGTCGTGAACAAGCGCACTTACACAGCAAAATATAGATAGCTTTGGAATACTTTTTACTAAGAGATACGACGTTCATAATTTTTGTTGACTAATTTGCATAAATTACATTATGTAACAGTGTTTCGAACTCATATTCAATTCACACATGACGGTCTTTAAATATTTTAATAGTTTGTTTTGAAATTAAAATTGCAAAAGGAAAGAAAGAAAATTATCATAATTAGTTTATTTTCTTTTGACGTAATCATTATGATTATCATAGTACTTTTTGTATATTGTTACATATTGTGTAAAAGGTATGTGCACCTTTCTAATTAGGTAGCTACTTTTGTTTTCCGAGTAAAATTTTAACTTCACACTGTGTTATGGTTAACATAATTATGAGTATTATGACATCGGCCTCGGTGACGATGATGATGTTTCGACTTTATATTCTAATGTTTTGCAAACGATAAATTCTATAATCATACCTACTAATGATATGAATGCGCAAGTAACTCTGTCTGCCTATTACGTTTTCATGCCTAAATCACTACACCTATCTATAGTGATGAAATTGGGTACCTAGATATAGGAGAACTTGGAAAAGGACGTAGGCTATATTTTGACGTCAAAAAGATGTGATTACGTTACCCAATTTTGAGAAATAAACGATTTTAATTTGAACTGTGTTTGGTCGCAATAACAGATATGCACGCGAGTGGAGCCGTTAGTATACCCCGGGACACAATTGGAGCTAAATCGCCAGAGAATCGAGGCACGCGAGGATTGTTTTGTAACCGCTGTTGCATCCGTGCTACCCCCAAAAGACACCTAAGAAACGTGTACGTGTATTATATTCATATAAAATAGGTATGCACTTTTATATTGTACAATACGGTTTTCATTGTTAAAAAATCTATAGCTTCTTGCACATCAAATTATCCGTTACAAAATCAATAAAACATAAACAACCGATAATTATTGTTTGATGGAAAATCTATCAACAGTCGATCAACTCTCAGACTGAGTGATTGCTCCCAAGCGCCTCGTCAGATGCAATTACCGCCTGATCGACGATCAAGTGGACTGTGTGACTCGTGTGACAGACAAGATTGCGGCAAATTGCAAATAAAAGTGCAGTTTGCAATGCCTGAATGCCATATGCTGTCTGTATTACCTTTGATTGCAATATGAAACTATTGCGGCTTTCTCTAAGTATACCACGTGATACACGCTAACGTGTCCGAGTCGTACCGTTTAAACTCTTGATGTAAGTGATGATACTTTCACAGATAGGGGTTTATAATGCTCGTTTTTTTACGTTTGAAGATGAGATGTAGTGATGAGGAGACTAGACAAGACGTGGTCCAAGATACCACACATACTTGCAGGTTGTGAATAACTTTCAAAGCATGTGATATCGTTCAGTCAGTCATTCGAGGCACCTTGGAACTCCGGTTCCGCTTCCCAGCTTTTACTTGAAATTATGTAATTTTTAGTGCAAAGTAAAGTCCTACCCCGAGCTTCCTCTACTGCGATTTAGCCTTTTCGTCCCCGTCGGTTTTGGATGTTTTAACTAGCTTTTTACTCATTACATCACCAAGTGGTCTAAATAAATTCTACGAAGTCTACTACCTACAACACTATTCATAAATACAACTAAATTTATCATTTGCTTAGTAACTTTTTCTACCTTCGAACCCAAACTATCTTCACATACCATTCTTCACTCTCGTCATTAGTACCTGTATCCTCATCAAGTTCCGCAGCTCTCTTGTATTTTTTATCTTCTTTATTATAAACCGAGTATGATATAGTGATGTTCCTTTATATTTTTATTGCACAACAATAGACAATTGAAGTAGGTAATGTCTAAAATGGAGTTGTGGATTACCAAACGTATCTCTAGATAAGTAAGTATATTATTACAAAACGATTTATTTCAAAATAAATAGTTATACTTATTACAAAATTAATTGAAATAGTTATAAAAAGGCTAACCTAAAATTACTCGCGATTCGCATTACGAAAACAATTAAAAATATCTCTTTTGAAATTATAGATATGATTTAAAGTATCAAAATCATCTGTTTCAAGGACTTTTCTTCGTTAGATGTTTTTTTGTATTTTATTGAATGTTAATGAAATCTAGTTTTGTTCGAAATGTATTTTTGACATCACATTAACTATATTCCTATATTCGGTTAGGTACTTAACTAAACGTAAACAATCTTAATGTGACTTTTTAATATATTTTCTTAAAAAACTCAGTTGATATTTTTCTGTTTAGAAACTCAATTTAAAGATTAAAAACCGAAGTGAACCACTAATTAGGTAGTCAGTTAGTTATCCTAGTTTATTTGTTTCATGTGTGTTTTTGTAAAAAGTTGCTACCAGATTGTTTACATTTAGTACATAACCGAATGGATATATTTTAGTTTAGTCACTTTGTACAGGAACCTATTAAAAAAATGTTGAGTTTAGATTTGAAAGCCAATCAAAGGAAAGAAAAAAAAAGTTTAAATTTTTTAAACGTTACGAGTTAGTAAAAAAGTTAAGTATTTCAATTTTGGAACAACAAAAACTTACACAGGAATTTCAAATAGATCAGAAATGCGTTATGTTATGTCAACATATCCCATTCCGAGACCGGGAGTCCATTGTGCCTTTTTTAATCTTGAGTGCGTACCGTATCAGGCACAGATTATTTCGGTCCTCGTCCGTTTGTCTCTGCACCTTAAAATAGAATAAGTACAGATTTCTTTACCTGGAAAGTTCACACACATGGATTTAATAAAAAAGCGTGCACCTGTTTTAGTAGTCTAAAAACCACTGATAAAATGCCAATAAGTGATAGCACTAATATTAGAAAACATTTACACGGTTAAAATCTGCTGATTATATTTCTTGAAGCTTGACATCAAGGTATTCTATCTGACTACCTGAAGGATTCCAGCAGCTTCTTGCCACCACCAAAACCTGCCAAACCTGCAAAACGATTTTGCCTGCGTTCACTATAACCCATATCCACACGGAAAAAGTCGCAAGTTAATAGAAAAAAACATAAAATTCACTTCCATACAAGTTTAATTAGCTAAGCTATCCAAGCAGTATTTATAACAAGAAGTCATTTCTATTTTTCTATTAATTATAAAATGAAATTACACTTCTTTGTAATGACCACACGGAATCGTCAGTCGTGAGATTGATTTATCGTATGTTTGTTCAAATACTACTTCCTCGAGTCATCGTTCCCAGACTTCTGAGAGGATTTTATAATGTGCTCATCAAAATAGCACAACTGAATAACCTCAAATAGACATTCACACCGTTATTTTAGACTTATTGATTCAAGATTATGACTTCAAATCAACAACAAAGCACAAAACTGTTCTGAAGACCATTAAATTGTTTGCTGAGCAAAAAATGAAAATACCTATACTCAATTAAAATGTGGTTTTTTCATCCGCGGCGGCTTCTTCTGAATTCGGAACCTTAGTAATCGGCTTACGTTGCGATTAATACTTTTAAAGGCGTAAATCCTCTTAATAGTAGCATTATAAGACGCTTAGAATATCTTTTGACAAAATAATATCCAAAGTCATAAAAATGTCTTCATCATCTTTGTAGGCACGTCCAATAACTATTTTTATTTTATGTTAGATCCGTCAATTGACTGCAGCCCACCTATAGGCACTACATTTTAAATATTTTAATATGTAAACTGGTTGTCGAAATTTTTGCCTCTGGTTTCAATCGATGTTGTTCCAAGCCTCTGGCAAATTTCGTAAAAAGTTCAAAAAAGAAGGGTAAAATAGTGTATGGCTAGTAAATTATGGACTTTGCGTTATAAGATGCGGTAAAGGTTGCAAGTTCCATTGAGTGTTAGCGGATACCTCTTATGGTCAATGGTCTAATGTATTCTACTGCTGTTAGGTAAAAACGTTAGCAGTGAAACTTTTTGCTGCGTTGCAGTTTTCACCGCAATGCGTGAATAAATCGTATCGGGTCTTTGTCGCGGTACAGATAGGATTATTTATTTTCCAATTGGCGAACCATTATGCCCTGTTTCTGTTAAACTTAGAAAAGGTGACCGCTATGGACGAGGATTGGCAAACGTAGCGCAAATTGGGTGAGGCCTATGTCCAGCAGTGGACTGCAATAGGCTATAATTGATTGATTGATGGATTGAAGGGCAAGTCCAGCAGTGGTCAAAGTCAAAAGGACAGTGGCTCAGAACACGAGCCACTGTCCTTTTGACTGAATATGATATTAGTCAGTATCAGCAACACTTCCGTAGATTCATTGCATTGCATCATAAGTCCTAGAATGACACAAATAACGGTTTAAAAATATCCAATTAATTTGCATTCAATCAATAGATGAACCTTAAGCTTATTTAAAACTAACCAGTATCTGAGACGAAACGAAATTATAATAGTCGGAGTATTGGTTTCCTAGCAAGTATTGACAATATTGTTCGCGGCACAATGGAGTATGATCGAAGATGACCTATGATACAGACAATGGTATGCGTTGATTACGCTGTTAAAAAACCAGAGAGGTCAATGTCAAAGTCCTTTAAGCTTTTTCAAAACGTATTTATTTGGCATGTTTTTTGCTCAGTCATGCTGATAAAATGGAGATATGGTTGATATTCTCACTTTTATTAAAGAATGAAGAGATTTTGTGACGATAAGTTCGGAAGATAACCTATATTATTATTTCCGACGTACTCTATCTTTGTTCAATAATGTGAATAATAAGGCAATGGTTGAGGAGATAATCATACAGTTGAAATCGTGAGACGACCACATTTAGTTTTCTCGGGACCATAGCTACTGAAAAGCTACCGAAATATCAGGAATATCGTACACTAGATTGATCATAAATATAAAACGTAACACATATGATACGAGAAAAATTCGAACACATGATTTCCTTTGCTTTTAATTAAGATACAACTTTTACAGATCAGTATTAATATTGACAGCGGATTAAGCTTGCCTATTAAAATATATCTAACCGCAGGCTTTTTTGTGTTCCGAAGCGGAGATTAAACAATGGTTTTTTTATAGTTATAGTTTAAATATTTTAACTAATAGGATTATGAAACTTTAACAATGCATAAATGTTAGTTATAGTATTACCGTGGTTAGGTGATCATGTGAAAAATGGCAGTACAATCATAATTTTTATAGGTACCTAGGTCATAAAAATCTCTATGTTTTGTTTTTGAATAATAAAGAACAAGCTGTTGTATTAGTCATACACTAACATAAATTAAGTTACTGTAGGTATGTTTACTTTCGTTTTCAACAAACCTATTTCAGCAAGTAATTAGTTATTATTACGACCCAATTAGGAAGTTTTATAACTTGTTCCATGAAATACTTTCGGCAAAATGTCCGTTAATTAACTTAGACTTATTCTATTCATTTTATAGATAGCAAGTCCATTTCTCATTTTTATAGTCATTAATCGTATAAATCGAAATGTAGTTCCAAGTTATTGTATTGTCATCCTTAGGTGACAATGCAGTTATGCACTGATTCCAAATTCAACTCAATGCTTCTGGAGGAACTGTTTTTTTTTTAACTTCTTGTCTTTTTGGTCGCAAAGGATAGTGATGCGGTTTTTTATTAGAAAGCTCATGGTTAGAATTACAATCTGTCTTTTGGTTTAAATAGCCACAAGTTATGATAACTAACATCAACATGGGTGGAACCGGGGAATCAACTACCTATTGTATTTATAAAAATGCATTCAAACTAAAACAGATGGTCGACAGAATATCTTATTCATCTATTTTACAATGAACGTGGAGGTCAGGAGTCATATTTGCATTATGCCGATGCGAGTTCTAAGTTCACAATGCCCATGAAACTGTGAGAGAACTGCGAGGCAATTAAAGTTTATTTCTAATTACATAATCACATTTTGTAGGTATGTACTCACGACAATATTATTACCCCATTAAAGTACTTCTTATTACTAGCATTTTACTGCCATAGGGGCCAGATTCAATAAATAAGTATATTCGATTATATTAATGACACCAGTAATATTATTTAAGGTTACTCGGTACAAGCTAACAACGGGTATACCTGCTTCTCATAAAACTGTGTTTTAGTTTGCAACTTAATCTTATTGGAATTAATAAATCTTGTTAGTGCTATATTAGTAACTGTTTATAAAGATAAATTAGCTAAGATAAAGGAAACATTGCGATAAAGTGGTTTCATTGCAGCAGACCATTATGCTGAGGAAGTTTCTGAAAGGAAACATTTAAAAATTGTAGATTTATTCTAAAACGGTTGTATTATATTAATAATGGAACTAGTACCTAAACTCAACATGAAAGACCGACAAATGAAAGTTGTATAAAATTTTGCTTTAGTACATTAAATAGATCTCATATGCCTAACAATAACATGAATTAACATGTAAAGTAAGCATTTATTTGAGTACAATCTTAAATTCAGTGTTTAAATTTATGTATCTTAAAAAAACAACCGGCCGGCAGGTTACGTGAAAACTTTTTACACAACAACTTAATTACCGTTGAAGATTATGATTATGTAAACAATTATGATTTAGCTAATGTGTAAGTGGTACTTATTTACAAGTAATATAAGAATTTTCATGTCAATTAAGCACAAGATATATAATGTTACGGAAATGTACAATTTATTGTCCGTCTAGTACAAAAAAACTTGCACAAAAATAATAGATCAGCAAGTGATCTTGCAGAGTCATTCAGCTTTGCATTGACTCTGATTGACGTTTTTATAAAAACTGACAATGATATGGGTCATTCTCAACACACTCGGGTTCTAGTAAAAGCCTTTCGACAGTCTCGACCACTTCAGTTGTCTGGAGTCTGGTTAGTCGTTAGTGATTTAAATATTTTGACGGCGAGATTGATAAATTCAATGACACACGAATTGATATTATATTTGTCCTTATCTAACGTTTCTTTTTTAAAAGTGATAAAATCACCAGTTTACTCAATATTATACGATTCTGTTTGGTACCTACGTACCTAATACCTACGAGAATGGGTAGTCGCTGATTAAGTTCCATGTCTTGTATTGTCTGTCATGGTGAAATACCGTTTCGCAAGACTGTGAGACTACGCCTAATTTTAAAGAACACAATAAAATTACATTAAGATCCTATGATGTTTTTTGAAGTCTGCACTTCTTTTATACTTTACCAATTAACAATATTTTATTTACCCATTGAATTATATCGTATTCGCTTGTTGTGGATAACCGCTTAAGTTTCAGGCACAAATCAGGTAAACACTTGTTATTACAATGGATTATCAGAATGTTCTCCTTTTTGCCAAACCTTTCAAACTCAGTGATTCTAGGGCTTTGTTACACATCCACTTTAGAATAAATGCCACTGATGCGTTGGTTAACCACGACGCGGATGCGATTTAACCTATCATAGAACGCCGTTTTATGTTTTTACGGACGTATTTTTTACTTTCACAATGTATTGGTTCTTACAACAGTAGCATAATTGTGTGTAAAAGTGTATTGCAATAAAATACATTGTAATGCAATAGAAAGAACCCCATAAAATAGCTCATATACTTTAAAATTTTGAATTTATTAGTACCTAAGAGAAGATAAGAAAATCCCTCTTATTCAAGTGTTAGGTACTGTTCCTTAATTTCAAAAAAAATATATATAGGTAAGATAGAAATCAGTTGCTTTCTGTAGACGTTGAAATTGAAAACTTTAAAGAATATCTTTATTCTGTATCGGGTTCACCGAGAGCTTTCTCAATTACTAAAAAAATAACCGATGAAAGCAATTTTTTGTTTTATCCATCTAGAGGTTAATACACTATCAAAAGAAACACCTCGCTCTCCTTATTTGTCTTTGAAAAAGTGACTGAAATAGCCCACTTGCAGCGGCAACGAAGATAAATTACTCTATGAAATACGGTACTGTACAGTCTACGCATGCAAAGAAACTTTCTATCTAGCTTGCCGTCTAAACGATGCATAAGGCTGACGTCGAAATTGGCGGAACCTGATGCGAAAATCGGGTAAGTGTCGCCAGTGACGAGACAAACTTTTTACCGGCAAAAACCGTAAACAGCGCACTTCCAACACAATAATGAATGCACTATTGTTTCTTCCATTCATTCACACATACTTTGCTACGTTTGCGGTGTTTATCTTAGATATATATTTAACTATATCAATAGTGGATGTGCGTGGCGGTTTTACCAGCGATAACGGGCAGATTTAACGCTTCTCTCCCATGGGTAGTAAGTAGCACCAGTAGCGTGATTTATCATTAAATTCTAATCAATCAGTCGGTAACCAACAAAGGCAGCGGTGCTCTATGGAAAATTAAGGTTATTTTGGGAACAAAAATCCATTTTTTCGTGTTTAATGACTAATTATTATTAATGTTGTATTGATTTGAGATATGAAATACATCTTCATTCATCAAATATCTTGAGAACTTTCTCGCATGATGTAATCCCTTTTTTTACAGATTGTATAGATGTTCCAAGATTCTCAAAAAATTCTTTTTATTTTTTTTGTTTCTTTTAATTGGTTTGATTGTTGTTTGTTGAGTTATTAAATTAACTGAATTCTTATTTCGTTTCTATAAGGTTTCTATTGAGGTGATAGTCCAATTTACAGGATGGACAAACTATTTAAATCCTAATTGCACACTGTATAGTTCCAGGAACATGTTAAAATAGGTATGCTGAAAATTTAGTCAGCAGACATATTCACCCATCGCCAGAGCTAGTCAAATATACTTCATAAATCATAAAATAACATGAAAGATAAAGCAATGCGTTATTATTTATCTCATTACAATTCACGTATCGATAGCATGCAAATGGAAGGCGTCAGTACGAAACATTATTACAATATCTACGCTATTACAGCTGATTGATGAACAGACCTGCAGGACGGATCATCTTGTTTATGTTCACTGGACGCACTTATCACTGACTTGAGATGCAATCGAGGTAATTAATGATACGCTGATACAAACTACTGTTTAGATCGGTTGGTGTGGTGCGTGTACACAGGGCTTAATTAACCTGTTTTTGTTAATTTGTCACTAGTTACAACATTATACTAACACCTTTACTACCTCTGTGACTACCTCTGTGGCGTAGCGGTAGTGAACGCGGCTGCTACGCAGGAGGCGCGGGTTCGATCCCCGCTCAGTGCTAATATTTGTATGCATGAATATGAATATTTGCATTGGTCTGGGTGTTTTCTATGTATAATATGTATGTATTTACAAAAAAAATATGTATCTATGTATGTTTATCCGCATTCTAGAACCCATAACACAAGCAAGCAACTAGCTGCTGGTTAAGCTATGCTTACTTTGGGTCTAGATAGCGTTGTGTAGATTGTCGTACAATATTTATTTACTTTGAACTAGTTGAAAGGAGTTTTATTTATAAATCACACTATTATTACAGTGTTAGGTCCGGTTGCAACAAAACTCGTGCTTTGGAGGCCCGGGTCCATGCTAGTACTTTTTATAATGAATTGGCTTTTGGGAAGGCGACTGACCTGACGTCTAAATGCTCAACCTCGAAAGGAAAGTATGTTTCAGAGCCTGGAAATAGCATACTGCAACGCACTTTGCGACTGGAAACAGTGCGCGCCGTCAGGTATTAAAGGAACTTCATCCTTCGCACGCTTAAACTGTGGAATGCCTGAACCTGCCGTGGTTTTGAAAACGACTACAGCATGGGGTTCTTTAAGAAGAGCATTATAAAGTTGCTACTCTCTTGGCAGACGTACCAGCTTGCAGATGAGGTTAACTCGGTCACTATATAAACAAAAAGCTATCGACACTATCAGGATCGTTTTCACAATAAATGAAGTTAAACGCATCATTTGCGTGGCGTGTCCCGATGAATCTCAATTAAACTCACTAATGACCTTATCTAAATCACCGGCCTACTCGTCTTTAGATTGCATGGTGTGAGATAATTTGCATCTAATTTATTGCCTACGCAGTGAACTTGAGTAATTTATGTTCGTACAGAGGAACTAGCTTGCTGAAACAGTACTAATACATTTTGTTATTTTGTATTTCAAGTGTATACTGAATACGTGTTTTGTTTTACTGGGTATATGGAGCCTCATCAAGATCTTTGGGGTCCAACTCAACCTAATCTACCAGCTGGTAAACTGGTAAACCTGCAAAAAGACAAATAAAGTTATGATGCAGGCTAAACGGATCTACCCCTCTAGACAAGAGACAAGACGTTTGTAGAACAGAATAGACTCATCAATGTCCCATACCTTGATGAATCTATTTGACATACGTTGACAACTGCCATAAACGTCATAAACGTCAAATTAGAATCTCAATTCATCAACGCTTTTAAAACAAGTGATTTAAAAACTTACGAAATAAAATAAAAAATCCTTAATCTAAAAAAATTCAATCAAACTGAGGTCCGTATTCTAGAATAGACTATCTATTGGACAATCAGTCCTGAATCTTGCTTTAACTGAGGGCAAATTGTATAGACAAGATTAACTATACAAGCTCAGACAAATGGAGGTTCAGAATTAAGTACCATTCAAGAATTCGGGTCTGAGTGATGCTGAATGTTTCACAACCTCGCGAAAATGCAGATATTTGGTTGTTTTGATAGATCATACATCATAATTACATCTGTTTTAACAGATCATAGTTTCAGGGAGTCACAGGATAGAGCCTAATAGCAAGACCGGTGTCTAAAATTCTTTGAGAGAGGTTTTATGTTTAGCAGTTAACGTCGTATGGCTGAGGTGATTTAATGTCAAATGGACAAGTCAATCACACAATACTAATTGCTTCAACTCTGTATTTTATTATAGAAATTCTATAGTCAGTACATAACTCTTGACTAGCATGGCTCAAGATTTTCTATAACAATCACGTTCTCGTCGTTAGAAACTCGGTTTTGATTATTGTAATTGTTATTGGATTATAAATTGATATTTCTTATTCTACTATTGTAGCAATGACAATATGACACTGCAATGTAACTACATTCGTTTGTTGGGCATAAATCTCTCTCCAAGCAATTCTTTGATTACTTCATATTTATGCATTACCACGATATTGTATAAACCTTCCTTTGAGTTATTACTTTGTGTTTAATTGAATTTTCATTATTGGGTACAATATTGCGCCTTGATGTTTGTTCACGTGGGATGTATAGTTTTCGGGATCTAGGATTTCTGTAAATCTGTAAAGAAGTTGGAAAAATAACGTATTACTTGATTTCTTACACTTATGGATTAACTAAACCAGAGGGGAAAAAATGTTTGTATCACTATTTTTATCTCACTTGTTGCAAGCTAATTGGAACACATAGGTTTCTTTATGTTAAGGGAAATAAGTTAGATCTGAAAATACACAACACTGGTAAGACGCACACGCATTGTTGTAGTCAAAGATCGGTGGTTGTACCTACTCATGGACGTCTTTAGTTACATACCTAATATGTCTCGAAGTCTGTAATTAAACTTAATTTCACGCATACAAATAAATTCAGTTACAGGCATTCTATATTAGTACATTCGTTTATCTTATTACTAGGTACAGTTAAAAAGACAAAGAAAGAGTTAATTTAGAACTACATGGAACGAATCCTCGTCGGTCGAACTACTGTGATGCGTAAAAAATAAAGTAAAACTCCGGTTTAAATATAAAATATATTAAATATGAAATGTATTAAATATAAAATGTTGTATTATATTTAGAATATAAATTGCAAACCAAAGCTAAAACTTGTATAATGATCCATGATACTCGTATTATCTTTTACAATAGGCTTCTCAAATTCCGAAAAAAAAATAAAAGCAAGTAAACAGTTACTCTGTTTATTTTAACAACTTTAAGCTAAGTCTAGATTCAAATCACAAGATTTGTGAATTGTAAAAACAACTCTCAGCAATGTCAATATTGTCATGCTGTAAGAACAAACAGTGACGAGGTTATCAGACTTTTAATTTCTGAGAATTATGCGTAAAACTTGAGTTGTTAGTGTCATAAAAATTTAGAACTGCACATCTAACACAATCTAGTACTACTTTCTACATGTGAAATGTCAACAGATTGTGAAGCATGTTAGACATGTTCCAATTAAATTGAAACCGGTGGTCATATATTTGTCGAGCACGTACGAAGAACACCTCGCTTGTGACTTGTGAGGCAGATCTCGTGCTACTGAATGTCGTGAACTATGTTTATTTGATGCGTGCACTGTTTACGAATCTTGTTTAATATCTTGTTTTAGGAGTATGTGGTGTTGATAAGGAATGTTTTGATATAGCGTTAGGGGCTGTCCATAAATCACGTGAGGCTCAACAGGGGGGGGGGGGGGGGGGGGGGGAAGTTTGGTAAAAATCACGAAATATCACCAGGGGGGAGGGAGAGATATATTGAGATATCACGTGTATTTATTTTTTCTTATAACTCGCGATTTTTGTCACGATTCTTAGTTTTCAAGCATTAAATAATAAATAAAAAAGTACACGTGATCTTGGCTAGGGGGGAGGGGTAGTCTAAAACCTCACCACGTATTACCATGAGGGGAGGGGAGGGGGTCAGAAAATTGCTAAAAAAATCACGTGATTAATGGACAACCCCTTACATTTTATGTGTGGTAGTGTCGAATAAGTGGTTTATTTACTTCCAAAGATTATTGAACATCAAAATTCACTTTTGATTGAGAGGTAAATGAGAATGTCATATGCCTCCACCTCGATGGTTTACTTATAGACGACGTACCTTCAGCTTACAAACCTAAGTCTTTGGCATGAAGGATGCCTAAGACTCCACCACAATCAATGCCGGTAATATAACAAAGCGGCAGCTTTCAACTAGCCGGCCTCGAAAACTTCGGAATTATAAGACAGAAGGAAAATAGCAAAACATATTTCTTTTCATTATTTTGTACGTAAACAGATAATAATTAATTACATAAGTAGTACTTATATTTCTTTTTTCAATACTAAGTTCTTCGAAGCTTATGGCAAATGTGAAATTCAAGCTATAATAATTATAAATTTAATGGTAGGCTGCCTCATTCTCTACTTTCAGCCATAGCTTCTTTTTATGTGCAGTTTGTTTGATTTTCTATAATGAACTAAGATATATATCTATCAATTAAAAATTATGACTTGTTAGTTATGGCAAACTCATAATCAACCTATTAAAATACCTATTTTTTCTATACTATAGGACTAAAATCAGCTTTTATGTACCTATTTGCGTAAATATAATATTATGTATAATAGTGTCTTCAAAATTTGAATAAGTACATACAAAACTACCCGTCATACCCGTCAAAAATATGAACGTATTCACAAGTGATTCTATATTTTTAATAAAGCGACGATGGTAACGCAATAATTAACGTATCTATTGGATTTGCAAATCATATGATTATGTTATAAATATAACTGTTATACAATCGATGTATACAATACTGTTATAAGAACGGAGGTAGGACACGACCTATTTATACTATGACACGACGGTATTTTGGGAGGAAGTACCTCCGTCCTATAGAATACCGCGGCTATAAAAACCTAATGTTCCTATATTCCCGTCGGCGTCGGTGAGTAGGGTAGCCAGAGCTCACTAGAGAGGATTTATACTGTCAGTGGGCAGACAAAAAGCTTAAACTGCTTGTTTTCTGTGCTGACGGCGCAGAATCTCTCTGTGCTTAAAGGGTCGTCAGCACGAGTGTGACTCCTCTGATGTTGGATTCGTCCATAGGCCACGGTAATCACTTTCCATCAGTGCGCCACAGTCACAGACAAGTTCTTGTCTGCGACCTAAGTGGTATAAAAAAAAACCCTGTAACAAGGGGTTAGTTGTATCTGTATCTATCGTCTGTTAGGTAATAGTTATTCTGCTGACATCAATTCCATAATAATCATTCACCGCTGTAATAAATTAAGACATCTTATAAGGTAGCGTAAGGTTAACAAAGTTATAACATAAATATTTTTACAACACACCTGCTCATAACAGTGATATTATTTTACCGCAATTAAGCACGGAATGACACCTATTATAAAACTGTGACTTTTTCATTACCATTATTCACAAAAGTGAGTTATAGATTCTTTTTTAAATTTTATAGGAAGTGTCTATAATTGTCTATGTTCTTAAAAAAGTTTTGATACAAAAAATAACGTGTTTAATAGTACGAATAAATTAATACGCCTATTGTATGGTCATTTGATGCATTTTCGTATTTAAATAAATAATTTCAACTTGTAATACTTGTGTAATAAACAAAATTTTCGCTCAAATTTAACTTTTTTTTTTCTCTAAGTACAGAAAAAAAACAGAGTAAAAAAAGTTAAGTTCAAACCTCATTTTTTTTTAAATATGGTCGACCGCCATTGTTAAATGCGCGCGCATAGGAAAACGAATTAATTTGTAGTATTGTTTATTTAGTATTTGTAGTATTATTTTATTCGCAAGTGTGTTGTAAAACGTCATATGGCACGTGTGAGCATGATGATTACCGTCCTCGGCTGTCTTAAGACCCTCGCCTGGCGGCTCGGGTCTCAATGGCGCCTCGGCGGTAATCACCAACGTTGCTCACTTGTACCATAATGTACTATTATTTGATTCAAACAACAAAAATTTAACGCTTTTCGTAGAAGCTGACTACTGAAGCTAAATTGCAATGTGCCCACATATGTACGCGATGCTCCATAACTTCCAGAGCAATTACTTAAATAATAAAAAATCCACAATACTATATTATAACATCAGATTTAAGTGCCTACAGTTAGTAATTACCAAGATTATTAGTTGTGTGCGTCCAAATAAGTCAAATATAGTATTCTCTTAAAAGCCAATTGGCTGGTTATTGTGAAAAGTAATAATAATGATTAAATACGAGAAACCAGAGATGCGGCCTCATTGATCGTATTTTACGGAGTCATTTTTGATTAGTTCTGTAATAATGATAGGTTTATCTTGGAAAATCCTTGTTGGGTAACCACGGGGTCACAAAAAAATTGTTCAAAATATTTTTTTGTTCATAAAGATAAGCTGCACATTATAAACTTATTCTCGCTGCATTCGGGGGTTTTATTACTATGAGGTACTTGTCAAGGGTCTAAGTACCTACACGGGAGAATAATTTATAACAACAGAAAATATTTTATTTATCAATTTATAATATAATTTCTTCTAATAACTTAGGATAATACTTTTTTTTATTTTTTTTTATTTCGAAGAAGGCTTACAGACTAATAACAAATTTTAATAATATTTAACAATGTAAGTATATAAATATTGCTAACAACAAGCCTCCAATTAAATGCAACCTGAGCTCCAAGGTCACCTTAGCCTCGGATGTAATCAGGAAAATATGTCTCTGTGAAGATGATGATGAAGATGATGACTATAATTATTGCAACCTAAGCTCTCACTTAACTAGTTCGAATATACGAATTATTATTAAGTACCTACTAAATCAGTCATGGAAGAGCCCTATGTCCGATGGCTATTCTACCAGCAAGCCAAATAGAATAAAAATAAGAACTTACAGCTTTAGAATTTGCGAAGGAATATAATTCTAATATGAAAACTTGCCAGACCTTAGGCTGCAATATATTATCCTAAGTTATTAGAAGAAATGATGTGAAGAAATATTTTATGTTGTTATAAATTAATTTCAGGACTGACTATTGGCACCCATTTACTTAGATCTATTTTCTTCTGTCGTTAAAATAAACAGCCTACATTTCACATTTACGTTATTGACGCCCGTAGCACATCTCCGCCGTTTCGCGGCGGACAGCGGAACTGCTAGTTGAGTTTCGCTGTGTTCAAGTGTAGCTGGAGCAGCGAAACATGAGCGGAACTTGACACTTGTTATCTAATATGGAGCGCGTACCCGAATCTAACTGGTCCGTGTAGAACGCATGCGCCAACTACCTGACTTCTGATTGCTCCGTTCAACATGATAACGTCTTTTTCGCATGCGCGAACTTGATACCGTGCGTCAAGAACTTTCAAAATCAACAGGGCCGAAATTGGGTAATTGGCTGTCTAGTTAAATTATTAGTTACTTTATGGTGAGTGATAGGGAAAGGAGATGTTCACTTTTTGTATGGACAATGGGGACACTAATTTGCACAAATATAATATATATAAATTAGTTTTATATTTGGTACCATTATACGTTAACATTACATTTAGATAAATATAATATTAATACAATTAAAAGTCTATTATTATAATAAAAAACGTACCTTCCACATTTAATTCCCTCTGAATTTCTAGCCATGCTTGCAATTTTTTCACGTTATTTTTATAATGTGGATGGCTTATTAAATAAATAACGGGTCTATTTCTGATCTCTATGAGAAGCTCTTCGGTATATTCCACGTCCATCATTTAAAAAAACGTAGTTACGCTCAGTAGCTTTACCATGAATTGACACCAAAATTTGACAACTTCGTTACCAAATCGAACTGTGTATGCGAATCTGATTGGTCTGTGTAGAACGCATGCGCGAATTTTCTGACTTCTGATTGCTCCGTTTAAAATGACAACGTGATTTCGCATGCGCGATCCTTCGCAACCGTGTGTAGATTTCGAATCGTCGTCGCCTGTCAAAATCCAGGGCCGTATAGGGTATTTGGCTGTCAAGTCAAATTAAATACTTTTTACTAAACGTAACAGTAAGTTATAAATATGTATACAAATATAATCGATGATTAATAATTATTAATTATATTGACCAATTATTATTTATATTATGATTGGACAATTTCTATGGTTGGACAATTAAAGAGTGATTGTCATTTTTCATAATTGGACATATAAGTCGTGCAAAGGACACATTTGACGTTATTGCTGGACTGGTCGCCGAGTGCAGACCGAGGGTTCAGATTCAGCCACCTGTCACCGCTTCAACCCGCTGGCGAAGTGGTGCGACATTCATATCCTTCCTTTCCGGAGTACAATGGGGACACCGTGCTTTTCACACCTGAGGGCTCTTAAATTATGGCCTAGAATCAGTCGGGGAGTGCGTAATAGGAGGCGTGCGGTTTTGAGTAGGTGCGATGGCCGACCGGAGTGGTATTTGAAGGGACTACCGAAAAAAAGTAGGAGCGTGATCAGAATTCGATGTGTGTGGAGCCGTGGGCAGCAGCTATGTATAATACTAGCAGTTGCCCGCGGCTCCGCCCGCGTGGAATTCGGATTCCGTTCCCACTTTTTTTTCGTGCTTAAGTTCCCTCGGATATGGTCAGGAGTGATTGTCGAACTGAACTGAACTCTGACCCACTAAAAACGCATGCCGTCGCGGGTCTTTATTTGCTAGCCTATGTTACTCCCATTATTGAAATCAGTCAACAACAAACAAAAAAAAACAAGAAAAGGACTTTCTTCTTTAGAATATTAGTGTACCTAGATGTAGGTGATACCATCCTGTACAAAAAACTGTAGACGGCGAAAAAATAATCAAAGTAAAACTTTTTTACTGATCTTGATTCATTTGGAATTTAAAAGACCCCTAATGCGGCCCTGCAATTTACGTGTTACGTAAAATTGTCACGTGACCACACTGACAAAATAGCGGACGAAGCGCGGAGGTGTGAACGGCATAGGCGAAACTGCGCGGCGAAAGAGATAGAAGATAGGTAAATCTATGCATTAGAACATGCCGTTTCGCTAGAGTTTCGCTCCTCGTACAACTGACAGAACATGGCGAAACGACCGCGGTTCCGCTATACGCGGTTTCGCGGCGGAGATGTGCTACAGGCGTGATGGGATTTTCTTCTTTACACGCAATATATAGATGTTGCCGCGTGGTTCCCGGCAGAGTAGAATTTGGGCCACCTCATCTCCTTACATGCGGTGTCGTACAAGGCGACTAAGGAATAGGGTTGTTTAACATCAGACACATGATTGGTGAAATGTGTGTGTTAATTCACCTCTGCCTAACCCTCCGGGAATAAAGGCGTGTTTGTATATATGTATGATTTAAATTCTATTCTGTCGATATCAATTCATTAGAACCTTTTATAGATGTATGCATATAAGAAAACGTACCAGCGTCGTGTTAAAATAGTCAAACAAAATCTGTTTGCAATTAACATTCCATCCACATCAGCTATAAAGCCGTGAATTGATTATAGAGACTAGTAGTGAACGATACCAAGTATAAACTTTAAATGTAACCTACGATTACCGATCAATCGATATACACCGAAGATGACGGTGCACTTGCTTGTATTAATATCTCATTAAACGCCGTTTAACATTAATTTGATTTCGTTTATACCCACCTATTTACATTTCTCGTACAGCAGACAACCTGTCGTGTTAATTCAAGACCAATATACTTACTTTTTTTACTTATGCATTATGGTACCATTCCGGTATTGATTCGATCGTTATATAATCTGAATAATTAGATGCACCCTGGCTGACTGAGGACAAATTCTCGTAATAAAAATCTGTTCAAAATTGAGTTTCGATCTAGTCTCAATTTCTCAATCGTCAAAGACAATCACAATGTCAATGAAAATTGTCAATGACAATGTCAAACAAATTAAGGTGAGAATTGGCCCCGACACTTACAGTCATATCAAAATTCTCATAGTCTACTTACTAGGCACCAATCGTGAACTATTAAGCTGAAATCTATATAGTCATGATTGTGTAAAAAAATGACAGAGACTGAAATAACTATACTTAATACCCATGCATGTGATACAACACACGATAGCTTGGGTTTACAGTAGCAAGAGACTCAACTCAATAATTATCTTCTGAGGCTTTACCCAATTCAGTGGGAGGGGGACTTTCAGCCTATCTAAACAATGAAACAGTCGAACTTCGATATCTGACAGCCATTTCCCCACTGACGATTGGCAATATCGTAGTTACATTACATTAGGTTGTCAATTGTTAGACCACAGATGTTCGTATGGCAGTTTAACATTCTCTCCGAGGCACGAGAAAAGAACCAACTTAATAAATAGGTATACATCAACCTGATATTAGCATAACAAAATCAACTGGCTACACATGCTTGCACAGTAAATTTTCGCTTAACCGTTCTACAATTTGCCCTTGGGGTTTGGTAATGAATACATGGCTAGGATAATGAGCTGTTCTGGTCTCTATTACCTAAGTGCTGCTGGTGGTAGCAAGTCATTAAATAATGCCTACCACTGTCTTGCTCCCTCATTACACGTCGAGCCGTTAGTTAGTGCTTTCTATGATTTAGCTTAGAGGGTTTAGTAAAAATAAGACAGGTAAACAGGAATAACAAAAATTATGTTCGTTCTTTAGACTAGTTAAGTTCATGTCGGTATGTTTAATTGTAATGGAGTTTTAGTTATCTAACTATATTTGAAATGTAGGAACATTTTTGGAATATGCATTTATTTAATTGCAGCAAAAAGGAAAAGTACCAATATTGATAAACCTGCTCATATTTGTGAATTATTTATGATTGCATTTAAAACCGGTGTACTTTTTAGTTTTTACATCACTACGATGAATATCGAAAGTTATTAAAATTAAAAACATTGCCTAAACGAGACCTATCCTAAGTTTTTAACATTACATTATATAAGAAAACAACTTAGTAGGTACTCATTGAGGCTGTTAAAAAAGCCTTTTTGAAAAAGGCTCGTAATTCTAAAACTATTAATAAAATTGTATATGACTAATTTCTATGAATTTTACTAGATCAATCATTCCTCTTGAATTATTAATTGTTTTCTTTTACCTATCAATTACAGATTTTGAAAAATTTAGCTTTTTGTAGACCCTTAATTTTTAGGATAGATGCCTCACTGTATGGATAGTTGCCCCACCGTGGAAATACTAAGAAGGATAGATGCCCTTTACATTGCTTAAACGAAAAATAACACTAAATTTTAGTACCATTTCATATTTTGCCTTTATAGAGTTCTGTAAAAAGGGAATAAATAACGAGAATACTGTTATTAAGAAGTAATCAACTAAAATATTAATTTATTGTTTACTTTTAAATCATAAAAAATAAACATATAAAAATGAAGGCCTCCAAACTGTAAGTTACCCATTGATAAAGTATTTTCTCCATTATGTACTATGAATGCAAGTGTTAAATTATTTTTAATCTTTTGTCCAACTTATGCGGCGGGATAGTTGGCCTTTCCCATAGAGCGCACTAAGGGCAACTATCCGCAAAAGTAATTGGGGCAACTATCCTTTTTGATACGGATAGTTGCCTTTTTTAATTTCTAAATAAATAAAAACTATTCGAGAACAAAACGTATTAAATAGTGTAATATAAACTCTAATGCATGCAAAGAAACAAATTTTTTTCTGATTCCTCAATCAGTTATAAAAATATTCCATAGAAAAGACTTAGCAATATAAATGTTTCGACCATCGAGGTATGGCCGCGGGACATTTTCGCTCATACAGAAAAAACGTATACATCTGCACTGATAATTTTTATGACACAACAGTCTACATGAGGTGCTCTTACATTTATAGTAAAGTATTAACGTCACTAACGACCCTAACATATAGAATTTAAAACTGGGGCAACTATCCAACTGGGGCATCTATCCCGACTTTACCCTACATAGTTTAAAATATATTACCCCCATATCGAACTTTTATCACTGAACATGCTATGCATCCTATGATCGGAAATCACAAATTTTATGTGCACCTTAAGTATTTAAAAGCTTTATAATGATATTTGCCCATCAAAGACACATTAACGTGTCGATTAAAATTTTATATTGAAGAAACTAACACTGGCTATATAATTTGTAAGTCTCGCACTTTGGACATCAAAGTAAGAAGGAGAGCGGACTCCGAACACCAAAGTCTGGAAACTGGGGTAGGTACGCTTTTCTACTATCCTTAATGCTGCATATGTGGTACTGCGATTATTCCCTTGAGCAGAATTTCAGCACAAGGGCGTAATTCCCTCGTGCTGAAATGAAGAAAATATAGGGCAAATACATGCAAATATAATATGCAAATAAAGGGGAAAATAAATCACACCACAAACGTTCAGTAGGTTTAGTAAGATCAGATCATATATTAGGATATTTTTAGGAATAAGTTTTACGCCAACATATTGTTCATAGGGCCTCTCATATTTTTTCGTGAGCTCCTTGGGCTTCACCTAATAGGAGCTAACGATGAGGTGAATATTTCAGACTCGAACCGACTAAAACCGCACGGTGTTTCGTCACCATGCCGTTAATATCAACGTTCTGCCATTAGTCACAATTCATATAGGTAGATACCTACCTCATGCATGACATAAAATTCTAAATATTCATCCGTAAATTCAGTATGTTTTCCATTTCCATTTGCTAATATCTAATCCAAGAAAGGAAGCAGACATCTGCGCCTGCGCAAGGAACGCTGTACAGTGTCACGTCACGTCGTGATGCGGTGCGTGTATAATCTAGACACAGTCGATTATGTATATTCTCGTCGGGGATCGAACTGGCACACTCACGCGCATCCACCCGTTATATGAAGACTAATAACGACACGTAACTAAATTCAAGAGCGATTCGAATCGTTTCATTTTGTACGCATAGATTACAAATTAATAGAATAAAATATTGGATTCGAACATCTCTATCTTCGAACGGGTTCTGCCACGTGCGGTACTTATCGAATTAAAGTAAGAATTACAAAATTGTTGTACAGTGTAAACGGTTATAAAACACGGTGAATAATTTGAACTGCTCAGAGCATGCGTTTAGGATACTGGGTAGGTATTTATTGTTTCTTGAGCATGAGATGTTACGACGAGGAAGGGGGAGACAATCGCGAGTATGCAAAGGAAATAGGAGAGCGAACCCCGGCGTCCAAAGAGCAGTAGTGATTGACGGCTGGATGAAGAAGCTAAATTACATATACTCACGCCTGTAAATCCTCGAAGGGGTATGCAGAGGTGTATTAATACGCCACATTTCGCCAACTATGATTTTCGGTCCCACGTAATAGATGGCGAGCCTATTGCGATCTAGCGGGCACTTTGTCATGGGCTGCATGTTTACGGTCGGATGGAGGACTCAGCTCTTAGTCGTCTTTTAAGACGCCCACAGCAAGAGATATGGAGGCCTTATTCTACTCCACCGAGAGCCAACAAGGCAAAAGTCTAGTACGTTTCCACCTTAGAGTATACATTATAAATATAGAGCGCGCGTATCACTCAGGTCTTTGGCGCCGAGTGTTAGCAGATACTTTGGGATGGTATAGCGCACCTATAGTGACGTTTCATGCATTACCGAAAATATTAATAGATGCACTTTTTAATGTAGTTTGTTTTTTATGAAGTTTTTTGTTCGATTTGATATGCATGGATAAAATAAAAGCCAAAATACAAAAAAATCACGTCATTTTGCGTTATTTTTGCATCATTACTCGTATTACTACAAATATACGATGTTGTATAAAATTTTGATTTAACATATCGAATTAAATATTATTTGGGAAGTCATTTTGACGGATATTGTTTTGCTACTGATTGAGGTTGAGCCAGGAGCCTCGGTACTGTTCATACCCGTGATAGCAGTTCATACTTGTAAGGCGCGCTCTATAGCAATGTATACTCTAAGGTTTCCACTAAGTGATCCTTTAGTAGTATATCCAACAATAAGAGTTTAGTCATGAATGACAGCCAAAATATCAGCCATTGCTCAGAAAATGAAGTGATATAAGAGCATGATTTCGACCGCTGCATAGGTCATGGGGCCGCTGGGACATATCCGCGAGATAAGCTTAACGATGGTCATTGTCGACTACAAAGTGACGAACAAGGCATAGATGCCTAACATTTTGACAGATGCATTAGTTACGGTTACTTGGCAGTCGTTAAAGAAGGCAAAAAATGTTCTGACACCGTTTGCTTTGAATATTTTAAAGTACCTAATATATGTTTAGGAAATGATAGGTACCTACTTGAAAATTCACACTCAAAACGATACAGTTGATTGATATATTAAGTCAAAGACTTTCAAACAAAAATCAGAAATTAACTAAAATTAATTAAGAAAAGTCAATCTTCAATCAAATGGCGAAAGACACTTGATACAATCACAATAACTTCGTGTTACGTTCCTGTAACAAGTGGAAGCTCCGAAATGGCATAGAAAACGTGTTCATTGTGCTTAGTATCACAGTTCACATATTAAGTACGTAAAGTTACTTTCTGAAATTAAATTCACAGTCCAACTTGACACAAATCTAAGTACCTAACATTTATCTTTACTGGAGATTGATGGCACTTGGTGTAACTTGCTACTCATATCAAATGATTGATTGAAGAACTGATGATGATGAAAATGAATGAAAAGTGCTTTATTCAATTTATGTAACATTTCATACAGATGTATCTATACAATATCTTTATGTCGAACCAGTGGTGTAGAAGTACAGGTTGCCTGGAAGAAATTGCGTAAAGCGATAAGGCGGCCCTTTGTACCTACTGCTTCTGTTTTCTTAATTTCTATATCATAATTGTAATTTGGCGTACAATAAACTATATAATAATAATACAAAAATAATGATAACTAATTCTAAAATCAATATTTCCCAAAGGTATGAATCATTGGCGAGTGGACAGGACATTTGCTTGTAAAATTTTCTCTTGAAGCATCATCGTCATAGAGGCAAAGTTGCAATTGCACTGATTGCTTTGGCAAGTCGATACAGCGTGTAGTTATCATGTTTTGTCGCTACTGTAAAATTAGACACCACTGAATGCTTCATTCTTCACTGTGAGTTACTTTACAATAAATAAAGACTGTGGATTTTAATCTAAATTTACACATAAACATAATTGTAAGAATACGTTAAAATCTTTTCTACCTACAACTTTATTTTTACTTAGTGAACCTGCTTAACGCTACATTTATCAACAAACTTAAAACTATTTTCTTTACACTTGTTTACACAGTTTGTTCATTTTAATAATTATAAGTAGGTACCATGACCCGTCATATAAAGTCGTGATCTCAAATGATGAAGTGGTTTGAAGGTGATGACCTTATCATCTAGCCCACTACCTATACATTAAACACAGCGATCTATGTTATGTTCCAAGCTGGTGATATGTCACAAATGTAGTTCATGAACTACAGAATGAAATTCATTGAAGCAAAAAAAAGTAATCTTCCTTATTCTGAAAGTTGTAGACCGAGTTGAGGACGAGAACATGCTGACTGAGCAAACTCCAAAGGTCTTATCAATTTACGACCAGTGTTTAATATTTACCATGTAATAAATATTTCGACATCATAAAAGAGTTTAATGATCTTAAATGCGGTAGAAATTTATGTTCGCTGATGAGGTACTTACAGTAGTTTACGGTTGGGGTTGTAAAAGGTTCTATAGGGCATACACGGACAAAAAGCGATGCCAGGGTCTTGCTATCCTGGAGCCGATCTTACCTGGACCGAGTAGAAGTCCTTAAACAGGCTTCGGCGTCAAATAGGTCGGAGCAAAGAAAGGTGAAGTTTCTCAGAGGAGTCAGACCCGGTGTGTACTTAGTTGCTACCTCATAGACGATGGTCTACCTAAGGAACTCATGACCACCACCTGAGACTGCAATAAAGGCGACAGCAGGCTGTGCCATACGTCATCAACACAATAGAAGAAGAAGAGTATTGCAATCGAATGGTTTCTGTATCAATTCTACGCTTCATTAATATCTACCATAAACTTCTACCGATTTAGATATTACCGCCAACATACGTAATTCCGAATGTCTATCAAATGTGGACATGGCCTAAGACTTCCATCTACCGACTCTGATCTTTTCGACAATACCAATCGAATGTGACGTGGTGAAAAACTTCTAAGTATATTTAAAATTAGGTACTTATTTCGACAATTGACTGATGATACAGTATAAACAAAACTAAATTTCAGCTGTTATACGAAATCTCCAATTAATACATCCCTGCATCCTTACAAATTGGTGACAGTTCCAATAAGATTTATGACGCAATCATCGAAATGAGTATATTTCTTCCAATTTTATTTCATTTTTTATAGGTACACGAGTATTTGAATCGATGCATGGCGTAAATGAAGTGCTACCGCTGCAAGTAATAAAATATATCGAAATGACCATTTTATTAGCGGCACGTACCAATTTTATTGGATAACCAAAATACTAATTTGTCCGTCATTAAAGTTTATTTTACAGGGAAGTATGAACAATGTTACGGATTTTATCGATGTAGTGAGTTGACAGTTTTAAGTACATGGCACTTCCATTCTCTGTAAGTGTTAACGGTTGTTAAATAAAGTATGAAGTTTTTACAACATTCGTATTTCAAGAAGCGCACGGTACAGAATTAAGTTGAGCATATGTTAACGCAGAGCAGAAAGTTTTGTGACAAGCTAATTTCCGTAGAGATGAATAAGTATATTGCACTCTGGTTATATCATACTTTACATCTTACACTTTACAATCTACTCTAATCATACTAATTTATACGAGTAGATGCTTATCTATTGATGCCGATCCCACGCCTACGAACACCATAAGGTGTTCCACGGATATTGTACCTAAGAATATTTTTATTCCGAATTACGTAAATATAAGCTATTCCTGTTTGGTAACCTATCCCTGTACCAAATGTCATCCAGATCCTTTCAGCCATCGTTACGTGAGAGAGTAACAAACATCTATCCATCCTCACAAACTTTCACATTTATAATAAGTACCACTAGGATTAATAGATTTCGAATTCTGTTTGTTAAATCACATACCAAAGCTATGTTTAAGTGAGAAATAAGTACCAACTTACCTCTCTAACCCTTTTCCAATGAAACAGTCTTGAAAGTCTCAAATAAGCAGCATTTAATTACATACCAAGCAAACAAGACAGTGATTAGAAATGATTGTTATAATTGCAAAGAAACATGTATCGGTACGATAATAGAAAGAGTGGCAAAATGACGTGTAGACGCGAAAACTTTACCATGAGAACCTGGTCCCCGGCGCGGGCGCAACACAATAACAGCCGATCGACAATTGCTCTGACGTCATACGACACGAAGAGAACAACGTTCACACGGTAACGTCTTCGCATAGTATGACAGAAATAATAACTAGACAAACTGACAGTGATTGTTTGTATCTAATTAAAGTTTTTAGATAGAAATAACTGTACTAGCTAGGAATTAATTTCTTAGGGACATTCATGTCTGGTATGCAGCTCAAACCTAACGTTAGAGGGATCAAATAATTATAGAGAGAGGCCAAGTAACTAGGGCTATCACCTCTATCACTCGAAATTAACCCTGCACATCATTACCAATACTCAGGTTGAATTTGAAAATGTCGATATTACTGAATAGATATTTGAGATGGCACCTTAAATATAATATATGGTACTTATTTCCTTTTTAACCGACGACGTCAACGTGAGGGAGAAACTGTTCCTTATTTCCCTATAATCAGGTTTTCTGTTTTCGTTGGTTTTATTTTAGTATTTATATAACCGCATATTTTCTGTTTCGCCATGTGCCTACCTACATACTTTATCAGATATCCAAAACTTTATCAGAACCAATTTTTATCCTACCTATTTTTTGCGCTGGACTTGTTAAAGCTTTAAAGTAAGTAAGTAAAATATAAAAAAAATAAGGTAGATACCGCTTTTATGCTTGTCTATAAACGTACCTATTATAATTTTAGGGTTACATAAGCAAAAATAATATACCTAGATACATTGATATACAAAAAATTGTTTTTTGGGTTTGGGTTTTTTGTATATCAATGCCTAGATATGAAACATTTATAAAAAATATTCGTTGTTCAATGTTTCTCTATCTACACCTTAACGATTTTTATTCAGTCGAAGGCACGTTGCATGCAGCTTCGAACATTATATTGTCAATAAATTTTATAGCCCATACCATTTTATTGGTACCTATCTAAAGGCATACTGTATTGCAGACGCCAAATATCGTATAACAGGGTCCTGTAATTAGTTTACAAAAATCTGATACCGATATTGAATGTGTTCGATATTTGAGTGCCTTGGTATATACCAAGGCACTCAAATATCGAACATATGTACGGCACGATCCAATGAGATTCCTGATTCAAGAGTCACAAAATTTAAAACCCGAATAACTATAACCACGAATAAACCTCACGATAACTGCTATAGAAAGATATTTCTTTCATCTTCCACCAAGAATTCCCTTACATTGTTAATAAAATTATCGTAAAACGTATATGGACTAACACTCGACCACTAATTTACATCTCGACATTCTCGAGTGCTTCGTAAGACTATTAACCAAAATGTCGAAAAAGTGTTTACAAGATTACCACGCGTCAGTCGAAAACATTACTCTGGTGAAATATACGTGTTCTAAAATGTTGTATACTTGTAATATACATATTAAACTTCGTAGAAACGAGTGCTCTCAAGTGTTAGTTGCTTGACAACTTCCAAAAAAACGTAGAATCAGGGCCAACAAACATTTCGCTGAATCTTTACTACATACATTTTTCTAATGGTTGGCTGTCTTTCGTGAGCAAACATTGCTGTTTGACTATATGTGTTTGGTAAACATTTGGAGTTCATAGCTTACTAGACAGAGCGTCTGCTTGTGATAGGAAAGAAGAATCAAAGTAATGTGTGTTTGGTGGCACGTGGTCTCATTTAATTAGTGGGGTTTGTGAACTTTGTATTTGCGCTTTGACGTCGAGTAGGTAACTAATATCAATATTTATTTGATACCGATTTGGAGTATAATTTATGCATTAAATTAACCAATAAAATTATACGTTTAGCGATAACTTCCTAATTGCTTTGTATTGAGAATACCATTTAATAAGTGAAAATAAATAGGTAACTGAGTAAATATACTTTCTAAATTTAAAAAAAAAAGAAATTTTGATGCAATTAGGTACTAAATAAGTATGTTCACGTTTCCTATGTTATTTTTTCCTCCCATAGTTTGATATTAAATTGCGATACAAATAAATTGAATAATAGAGATATGCTTGGAAAAATACAAGCCATCTCCCAAGCTAAGCGGAACTTGTAATATAGGTTCTAGAATAAACATTTTTCGATACTGTTTTATAGTAAATCGTGTAAATTACCTATATATTAAACATAGAAACATACATACACATAATCACGCCTTTATCCCGGAGCGTTAGGCAGAGGTGAATACCCATATTTCACCAAACATTGTATAAGGTCCCTCAAATTTTGAGTGAGCCTATTGCCGTATTCTGGGCACTATTATTATTGACTCAAACTATGCATCTGAGGCTGAGTCTGGGCTGTCTAAATCTATCTGATAAATACAAAGAACATAGAAACACCCAGAGATACATACATACAAATTTATGCATATTATTATGGTACGTATTTGCACGGAATGAAAATCAAACTCCCGACGTCCGGCGTAGCAGTTAGACAAAAACGTAAACTAAAGGATGTATTTACTTAACCCTAAAGCGGTCGATGCTTCAATCGGTTCAAGATAGGCGCATTAGTTCATATTTGTCAACTTTGTTTGTAGTAGCCGGCTTAACTGTCTCAAGTGGACTTCAGCTACGGCTCGCCAAATTTTGTTTGTGCACCCAACAATATTTGCACAAAGTGTGCGCTTGAATAGACCTTACTTACTTTTCTTATTAAGTATACCTAAGTTTTTGCTCAGGACTGTTTATTTAGAACAGTCAAGATTCGGTGAGTCACTCATTATAGTCCCGGTTGCATCTAAAGCTTGCTTTCTGGAGTCCAGGGACCGTTGTCCTTTCTAGGAGTTGGTTTGTCTTAACTTTCGCAGAAGGGTCTGGTAGAGCCATATTCCTAAACCACCTCCAACCTATATACCTACATTATGAGTACCTACTTATCATAATATGTATAGGTATGTTTGTCTACCTATTTTAATCAGTTTTTTACATGTTTGAGCTATTTTTGGGGTTGGCGCTAGTATGTATGGTACAAGTATCATGTAACGGGAGCCACTTACCATATTATGCTTATTTGCTGCCGTTTACTTGAAAATATGTAAGTATATCTCTCTAGCCCAAACATGAAATATGTATAAAAAAATCTAGATTTAGACTCACTTTGTATTGCACCAAATCCTCAAAGAAAACCCACCTCAAGAAACGGTAACGATCATTAGCTACAAATTAACTTATCGAACCACTGTGTACACTCACCAAATACATACAATTTGTACCATACAAACATTTTAATAAAACACAATCATAGATATTAATCAAATAACAATTTGATGTTATCATAAGGCAATTCATGATTTTAATACATCCGCTCTAGAAAATCTACCGACCTGTCGGTAATACCAGCCTTTTCACTGACCGTACCATACACCGCACTATAGGCATCTAATCTGTAGTGCGGTGTATGGTACGGTACAAAGTCAGATAATGAATGGCAACGGTGTAAGCTCATAGATCCAATCAAATTATGATTAAGCTGGTATTCGTCACCTTCTGTGTGGCCATCCGACCAGTAGCCGCCTCTTCAAGTGATAAATTGCTTATAACATGCTAATATAATGACATAGCTAATTTATCATACCATTGAGGTTTTAGCTCGATAAAAACTAACTACGATAATGGTTATATAATAACGTTATACGCTAATACGGAGGTAAGTGTTAGGTTGTTATAAATCTGTCAGCCAATAAAAGGTAGACATTACTGTATAAGAAGTTATAGGCACAACTATGGCCGACAACCCCCACTTCTACACTTTTAAACTTTGATAAAGTAGTCTACGCCTAAGGTTTTGACCAATATCCCGTATGGTCAAATGGCTAGGATATCTGGCTTTCACCTAAGAGGCTTGGGTTCGATTTCCGGTACGGAAAACACTTGAGTGCGAGGGAAATACCCCGGCATTTGAGAAACGGACTCAAACCAACTAAAAACCTATCAAGACCAAAAGTAAGGTCAAAGGTAAGCGCCCAACAAGCTTGCAATTTTTAGAAATTTAAAAAAGGATCGTAGGGAGGATAGCGCTCCTCGGTAGGGTTGCCAACTCTTTTTTCGAGAAAAAAAGTATATTTAGGTCTGAGAAGAAACTTGAACAGTATTCTAGAAAATAGAACAGTATTTTACAATTACATAGATTAATTTTAACAAAAAAGTTTAACCGACTTCAAGAAACGAAAAAGAGGCACTAAAAAGCGAAAAATAACTGCGGTGCCTAGCCCGAGAGGCTTCTAATTTATTTTTCTCTTTTTAGTGAGTTATAATCGATCCATCGTCCATCCTTTGCTTAGGTACCTATCATCAGCAGCTTAAAATCACGAGCAGATAATTTTTAAATGCAAATACTGACATTAAATTATGTTAAAACAGCAGAAACAGTGTTTTGCCATCATTTTGAGGATTTCCCTAGATCCTGTTATCCAATCCTGACTTTATTGATCCTGTCATCCGATTCTGGCTATAGGCTATAAGCAGGATGGCTGGCGAATAGAAGATAGCTGTGAACTGTATTATTTTCTATATTATGATTTATCATTAGGTAATAAATTTTGGATTATCATGGGACAATCAACACCTAAACTTATAAAATAATTGCAAATTGGTGCCCAATTAATTAAAATTGTATCAATTGCTGCACATTTTTGTAGTGTTATGCATTTTGATGCTGAAAACAGTATTTTGGATACTGTTTTTTAGTTGAACAGTAAACAGTATAATTGGGTGTAAAACAGTATAATACTGTTTTAAACAGTATGGTTGGCAACCCTACTCCTCGGGCTTCAAAAGTGCAAGCTTTGGATCTCCAGCCAGCACTTTAAAAATATGGCTTCAATATTTTTCAGAACAGGCTTTTAGACGCCTCTTACCACCTGACTAGAGCGACTTTCTACCATAGGGAACTTTTTCTCAGTACGTAGGTAATTCACGTAAGTTTCAATAATTCAAAATTCAAAACATTTATTGCCTACTAAGTGTACATCTTTACATTATATTTGGGTTAGTAGCTTTTTAGGACTTAGCGCCTTTTGCAGACATTGCAATATTGAGGTCACATATTTATTTAGGTAGGTATATTAATGTCTTCTAAACAATGCTTCTAAATATTACAGACTCAAGCAAAATTTAATGGCATACAATAATAAATTACATTTCATATACACAAGGGATTAAATTAACTATAATAACTGAATTAAATGTCAGGTTTGAACACAATAATTAAATTAAGTACTGAATACAAAGATTTTCATTTTATTTCGTTATTATTAGATAGGTACATTTTATATGATTACCGTACCTACCTATTATGGTTATGTCGGCTTATAACAGTACCCATACATATTAGACATTTTCAAAAAATAAAGATCTTTTATCGTAACAAAGGTGTGACTAAGCTAAAACTGAATTTAATTTCAATGCCGTGGAAAAATCTTTTCTGTATTGTAATGTATAATTAAATAGAGATTTATGAAAACTAAACAGAGACCGTGTACTAATATGAGTTAAAAAGGAATCTAAATTTAATTTCGTACATATTTTTATCTTGATAAGTAGGTACATAGGTAAGTCTATGTTGTATGGGTCCCACCAAGTTCTTTGGGCCCAAGACAACCACAGGTGCAAGCCGGTTATTAAGCCGGCCTATTGATTCATGGACGTGCCTTTCCTCTTAGGATTGGGGTATCAGACGGCAGTCCCTTCTGTAACAAAACTGCTAAAATAAACCAAATTATGGAAAAGAGCAGTAGGAAAGTTCAGCTCCCGGACTCTAAAAGTCTAACAAACCGCCCCATACGCTCTAACTAACAATACATGGCTACCACCTTTAACTGATTCAAATAAATTCACATTAATAAATAATTAATTAGGCTAGGTAGCGTAAAAGTCGGGTAACATCCAGAAGCGGTGCGTAAAAGGAATGGTGCAGATTATATTAGTGTGAAACTGAAGTTTATCTAAGGATTTACGAACGTGATTGGAATATTATTAATTACCTGCCATGGGACTAACAGGCATTCCTTTCTATTCGAATAATTCTAAATACTTGAGAATATCAATATTTTAATGGATGATTTCTTGAATGTTTGTAACAACAATCATCTTTTAAGATGTTGTAACCAATGATGATGATAATTGTATTTGATATCTAATGGTTTGAAAACTTTGTTGTTGCTTATAGCTTAGCACAAGTTGAATCTTATGTTTTTTGGTTACGTTTATCATTTATTTCTCAACGCTAAGTCTAGCCCGGGATCACCGCTCCTCTTTCTGCTTCTTTTAATTTGGCCTAACTTGGTTTTTTGAAGTGACTACCTACTGTCTTACCCCATAATTAGCTTATTAATATTAAATTGGAAATAGAGTTGCCAAATCTAAATAGAAGATTACTTACGAACTTGAATACCTACTACTTACGAATAAAAACTTGCTACTTACATGTGAATAATGTCCGACAATTATCCAGTTCAACCGGAGTCTATCCCCGGCGCCCAGGGGTTTCCTTGCAAACCACCGTAATTTTTGCAACATAAGACTACCAAACTAGATAGAGCATTGCAAACCATAACACCCCGGACATTAGACTTATATTCCTTTAAACTAAGAGACAAATACATTAACTGATATATTTAGAACTCGTAGTATGTGCAGTATACATCCGTATTTAAGTTATAATTATATTGGCGGGACATGAGATGTATATACTTATACAAACACGAGGTAGTCTCTGCGGTAATGGCTGTGCATCAATCGTTATCTGTGTCTGAGAAATCAATAGATGCATCTGTACACCGGTCCTCATCCGGAGGGTGGGGTCGTTCATAATGGTATCTTATAAGGGTCTAGTTTAAGATTATTATTTATAGGTTCATGTATGAGGGGCAAGGTATGGTTGGCACTGCTACTACCTCGGGGCTAACTACAGAACTTTGATATCTCTAGTGTATTGTGAAGGTTAGATGGTAATAGTAATCACTGCTTTACGGAAAATATCAAATTTCGATCAACAGGTAGGTGCAGGTAGACTGAAAGTCGACTCCAACTGGGTTGATGTGACGAACCGCTAACAATTATTGGCCTGGCTGTTTATGCTTGCTTGTCTCGTAGAACTAGCCTATATGGTAGCCTAGTTACTACAAAAAGGACTATTTCAAACCAATTTATCACCGAATGATGATTATAAAACTAATGTAAACAGCCTGGACAAGCTTCATTATAACCGTTTACTTTCTTAGGGCATTAGGTTTAGACGGCGTCGGTACTAAAAATAGCTATTACTCGCACGTGCTTGATCGTAAGTAGGTACCTGAGTACGCGAATCGAAATGTCAGATGTTAGACGACGATAATTTTACCCACGACTATATCAATCAGGCTCTAGAGTCGCGATATTACTGCAATCACAGTTGCATGCGCAGCTAATAGATCAGTAAGAAGTAATCAGTAATATTAAGAGAAATCAACGTAGTTCGTAACATTGAACATACCTACACTTATACTTACAAAATAACATGTTATATTACCTATTATATATTAGGTAATCTTTAAGTAGCATAGGTAATTCTTTAAGTAGCATAGGTAATTCTTTAAGTAGCATAGGTAATTCTTTAATCAGTGTAGGTACCTACACGTTTTTCAAAATATTTAGGTACCTGCCTACTTAGTTGAGAGACGAGACAATGAAAAATCTCTCCAAATCACATAAACATTACACACATCAAAATTATGGGTTAAAAAGTCTACGGGGTCCAGTACAACTGCATACTAAATGTCTCAAGAAGGAGATTGTGCTGCAAGCAACTCAAGCAAGTATATCCATAAACATTGCCCTTGGTTCGTAAATCAAAAACAATCTGTTTATTAATGGAAAACCATTAAGGAACAGATTTCTTGTTATTAATTCTGTACCTCTGAAGTTCTATTGTTACGAAAGCTAAAATGATTCTTCCCTCAAAGCACGTAATTTATGCCACAAATGGCAGATTCTTTACTAAAATCTTACTGTTGGTCGATGACGAATAGGAAAACTTAAATGAAACCTATGTAGGTACCCAGTCTTTGTTTAGTTCTAAGTCAGGTTTCTAGTTAACAATAGTCCATTCACTTTGGTTCTAACTTTTAGTCCGGATGTGTGTTAAAGATCAATGATTCAACTTGTTTTATTAGATACTGTTCCCTAAAGATGTTGCGACAAGAATACGAACATTTCTATAGGTACTTAATCTATTTCAATAGAATCTAATAATTGACACGGACGGCAAATATCTTGCAAATATTTTTGAAATGAAAAGCTCTATCCACGTTGGGCAATTGGGCATTTTTCGTAGAACATTTATTAAAATGGGAAAATATAATGGAACTCGCGACACCGTTACCGACATATCTTGGGATAGATTGTGATAACTCAAATGTGACACCTCTATACGAAATAATACGCATACAGCTGTCGGAGCACCGCTGTGTTTTTTTAATCCTTTGAACACACTTGACATGATCACAATTGACTCGTGTCGTAACCGTGATAAATTGGTTTGTTGATAGGATTATTGGAATCTAGTGAAACTAGTGACTGTTATTGTTATTAGGTACCCATTGCATCTTTGCTACGAGTAATATTCAATGTTTCATAAAGACTCATCAACCCAAAACGATTACGTTGAACTGGCATGTTATGGTTTTGCAGCGATTAGGAAAACGTATTAACGCAGAGAGACAGGAAAACAACAATAAATCGACAACTGTCTGACGGAAATATGGGTGTCGATATTTCAACCTTCAATGCTAATATGTTAGAAGCCAGAAGATATTCTGAGAATTGATTGACTGTGTGCCACACACTGACTGAAATCGACAAAGTGGGAGTCTGCAGTCTAAGTAGGTACACGCACCTACCGCTGAGCGAGTTTGTCACTGTCATTAGATCATCTAATATTGTCACTTCTATAACATTAAATACCGTTTTTCGGGGTGTTAAGTGTGATTTTTTCACAGTTAAATCAACACTTACTTATACAGAATACAGATGGAACAGAAGAAGAGTCAACAGTACCTATCGACACGTGCCAACACTCAGCCGGATGAAAAGTAATTTTGTCAAATATGTAGAATCATCGCAACATTTTATGAACTGTTACAAGCGTTTAGTGACTTTTAACAGTCACTCATAACATGTATGTGTAATAACTGTATGTAGGTACGTAACCTAGCTACAAATAATGACATCCAAATACTCAAAAATCTAAATCAGTTGACTAAATAGTATTTCATTTTGAAGTTAATCGCTTATCAGTGTTAAATAAATACGACAGAAGTATACCTAATATTCAAACAATGTTCTGAGACAAACTATACCTACAGAGCTAACTAGATCCAATTGCTTGTTACATGGTGTTCTAGAATGCGGATGAACAAAAATACTTGGGACTTTTTTTACCCACGATGGAACGGATGTAGGCATATGCGTTTACGGTGAAAGGATTTTTATTTGTGCACATCAATGTTGCCATTTTTCTCCAAAACTACTAGTCAGTTATGGGTACGTTTCAGTTATGGGTTCTGGATTTATTGGTGCATGTTCTTAGATATGGTTAGACACGTGTTTATACAAATAAATGATTTGATTTGATAGGTGTTACGGTGACAACTGGGGCTGCTGCGGTAAACTTAATATCTATGATCTCTAAAGAGTTTAAAATTAAATCCCAAGTTTGTAGAAATAACCAGAGCAATGCAAATATATATTATTCATGCACATAAATATTTGCACTGAGCAGGAATCGAAGGCGCGACATCCGACGTAGCACACAGTAGAGCGTTCGTCGCTGTACTGTCACTCTGTCACATAACAGAGGTCATCAGTTCATCTCAAGATGAAATCTTGAGAACAGTTGAGATATTGAACTTAGTCTTTGGATTGAACAATGAAGCAGTATTTTTGCGCTGATGCGCGAGCTTTCACTCCGGCAGTGTTTTATTTATTTCATCTCGCTTCGATACACAGTTTTCACTTCAAATTACCCATTCGAATGTCATGTAAAGCCTACTAGGTATAAACATAGGTTTAATTTTAGCTTATAATATCTAATCCCATTGTTAAAAACTTCTTGGAATTAATAAGGATACATTAACTATTATATTTGTACCCATTATGAGATATAGGTAGGTACTTATTGAATTAGGTATTAAGTCCCTTAATTTGCGGAGCTATGAAATTATGTAGGTAATTTCATGCACTATGAGCTGAATTTGGGTAGACATTAATCCAGGTTTAGCTCGAGAACTATCTCGGTACTATTGTATTTAGTTTAGTCTTTCCGATTGAAGGTAGTTGTACCTTAATGGGTATGACATGTAGGGTTGCCAACTCTTTTTTCGAGAAAAAAAGTATATTTAGGTCTGAGAAGAAAATTGAACAGTATTCTAGAAAATAGAACAGTATTTTACAATTACATAAATTAATTTTAACAAAAAAGTTTAACCGACTTCAAGAAACAAAAAAGAGGCACTAAAAAGCTAAAAATAACTGCGGTGCCTAGCCCGAGAGGCTGTTAATTTATTTTTCTCTTTTTAGTGAGTTATAATCGATCCATCGTCCATCCTTTGCTTAGGTTCCTATCATCAGCAGCTTAAAATCACGAGCAGATAATTTTTAAATGCAAATACTGAAATTAAATTATGTTAAAACAGCAGAAACAGTGTTTTGCCATCATTTTGAGGATTTCCCTAGATCCTGTTATCCAATCCTGACTCACTTGATCCTGTCATCCGATTCTGGCTCCCTGAACCAACTTTCTCTCTCCAACAAAACAAAGATCATAAAAATCCGTTTCACAAAATACGGTTTTACATACAAGGGTTCGTCACCTATTTTGCCCCCTTAGGTCTGTCTGTCTTAAAAGAAAGCATGGTTTCATAAACATCTAAAATGGTAATATGGTTCCCATCAATTTTTTATGGATAAATTAAACATAACATATCATAAACTCACGCCTATATCCCCGAAGGGATATGTTTAGGTCCCAATGTAATAGGTGGCGAGCCTATTGCCATTAACCGGGCACTTATAAACCTGCGATAAATACACACAACTTCGAAAAGTATCGAAAAGTCATTGGTGTGTGCCCAGGGCCGGACCGTGACTTTAGGGGGCCCTGGGCTAGTAGTACTTAGGGGCCCTCCTAATTGTTGAAATTATAGCAAGAAAAATTAAGTTTAAAACTAAAACCCGACTACAGCAATAATATCACGCTCTAAAAAGTATTAAACAAGAAATTATCAGTCGGGTTTTAGTTTTAAACTTAATTTTTCCAATAATTTATAGATATTTGTGTAATTTGATACCAATCACGGTCTATTTATCTCAAGTTTATTTTTTAATGCAGTACTTTATGACCGCTAGAGGGCGCCACATTCGATTTAGTGACATGTCATATAGCCTATAACCAGCGGACGATCAAGACGCTTCTAACGATACCTCAATTGTCCAGTTCCAATAAGTAGTTGAAGAGCTTTGAGGGAACAAACGAACATACATACATACATAGCCTGACAAAATCATAACCCTCCTTTGGCTTCGCCGTAGTCTGGTAAAAATAACCCTCCTTTGGCTTCGCCGCAGTCTGATAAAAATAACACAATATAATATTTGATTTAGTTATGATATATTACGCCTTAGTATTTGTTAAATATAATACATGTCTCATATACTTGACTTCTTTGCGTCAAATCCATATTCAGTTTATCCAGTGCAACGTTTAGTGTGTCTATTTTAAATTTTTCTGCTCCTCGTAATGCGACTTTCTCAGTAAAGCTATCGGAATACTTAGATGTAATTTGTCTCTTAGATAAATCACTGTAGTTCGTTTTAACTTTTGTACTTAATTTTTTCACTTTTTCTTCATAATCCCTTAGTTTTTGATCAGATTGTTGCCTTATGCTGCTGCTAATAAACTCTTTTAAAGACACAATTAATTTAAGCGTTTAGATACTCGTGGCAGAGCGAGGGAAGTGGCGAGAGAAGTGGGCAGAGACGTGGTGTGAATGGTATATTCGTCATGCCGCGAGTACTGCCGCGTATGTTGCTGCGAATGTCGGCTTGGCGGCGCAAGTCAAAGGAGCGGCAATACTAGCGCGATGAACTATACGAGACCGCTAGATGGCGCTTATCAGTAAACACGGCTTTCGTTATTGCTCCTCGAATATTTACTTTTAATAGTACATTATGGTACAAGTGAGTAAAGTTGGTGATTACCGCCGAGGCGCCATTGAGACCCGAGCCGTCAGGTGAGGGTCTTAAGAGAGCCGAGGACGGTAATCATCATACTCACGCGTGGCATACGACGTTTTTCAACACACTTGTGAGGAAAATAATACTAAAAAGTCATTTTATATAGTAGAAAAAAAGTTTATTTACAACGCAAACTTTCATACTTCTTCACTATTTCGTAGAATAGACCGTGTATGGTGAATGACCTCGGTATTTTATTTTTCGTCATAGGTCAAATCTGCATCTGACCATGGTTCTCTATGTCTTTCACAGTTATATTTGTTAATTCTTGTATCCTACATGCACCAGTTATACCAAATATTAAAGCGACCTGAAAAAGATGAACAATAATTTAAGTTCAATACACAACTCGGCAGAAGTCGCGTAGTTAAAATAAACCAAAAAAGTGAATATGTAGTAAATTAATTTAACTAACCTTGGTAGCCAGATAATGGTTATCTGGAGCATCTTTTATGAATTTTTCAATATCGTCAGGTGATAAAACCTTTGATTTTTTGCTTCTAAATCCATCGGATAGTCTCTTTAGATAAGCTTTCAAATTAGAATACGTTTTTAAGTCCACTCCATTCTTTGTTCGGACTGTGCCTTTTAACATTGAGTATATACACCATAAAGAGCTAGGTTTATACTAAGAAGATACTTCTTTAAAGTATGCCATGAACACATTTTCTGAAAAAGACTGCGTATTCTTTTTGTTTTGCCATTGTATAAAATTTTTGTACGTTAATAGTATTTTTCCTTGGAGTTTTCAGGTAGTAAACTTTCCATAACGTTAAGGGCTTCACATTTTATATCGGGCGGTGTACAAAATAAATTTAATCATTTTCTTCACAACTAGTACTTGTAGACATTTTATAATAAATAACTATAATTTCGACACTTAAAATGAGTTGTGTAGGTATTTTTTTTCCTATCGGCGGGAAACATTAATAAGTTTTCGAATGCGCGCGCATCTAACCACAGATTAATCTAACAATGTATCGGCCATAGACTAAAAGAATGAAGTTTCTTTTTTTTGATAGCGTTTTGGACTCAACATGGGCAATTTAAAGTTTTTTGTAGACAAAATAAAATAAAAAAGTGAAAGTTTTATTTAATAAACATGTATAAGTTGAAATTATCTATTTAAATATGAAGTTGCATGATGGATATCAATTTATTTGTAGGTTACTATTGAACACGATCTTTTTGGTTACCCAACTTTTTTTAAGAAACTCACCCAATAAAAAAAAAGAATCTATAACTCACTTTTGTGAATAATAGAAATGTAAAATTCACAGTTTCATAATAGGTGTAATTACGTGCTTAATTGCGGTGAAGTAAAACGCCAGTTACGAGCAAGTGTGTTGAAAAAATATTTATATCGATCTACGGAAAGTGTATAGTAGTTGAAAGTGATAGTTTTTATTAATATAATCTATTTAATAAATTCGTTATGCTGTAAAAGCATTGTCCTCCATACGTTTATGTCCGTCTCCATTGCAGGGCGAATACTGTAATGCGGACCAACACGATGATGCCCATGTGTGAACGCTATAGAATTAATCGCGCGAATATTTCTGGCAACACGATGAGCAATGCGAGCGGTAGTATGTAAACGCGGGGTTAAAGATCTGTTAATTTAATAAATATATACATATATAAATTAAAGCAAATTACAAATTGTAATGTTTTATATTGATAATAAATTTAAAAAAAATCGCTTTATTCTATATTTTTGTCTTTAATTGCCTCAGTTGGGGGCCCCCAGAGCCCGGGGGCCCTTGGCTTAAGCCCATTTGGCCATATGGTAGATCCGGCCATGTAGTGTGCCACCGGTGGATAAATTAAAAGATTTGATATGGCTGGCAAATAGAAGATACCTAGCTGTGAACTGTATTATTTTCTATAGGTATTATGATTTATCATTAATAAATTTTGGATTATCATGGGACAATCAACACCTACACTTATAAAATAATTGCAAATTGGTGCCCAATTAATTAAAATTGCATCAATTGCTGCACATTTTTGTAGTGTTATGCATTTTGATGCTGAAAACAGTATTTTGGATACTGTTTGTTTGTTGAACAGTAAACAGTATAATTGGGCGTAAAACAGTATAATACTGTTTTAAACAGTATGGTTGGCAACCCTAAATTGACATGTGTAATGAGTGTTAATTTCCCACAGGTGCTTTAAACATGTTATTCGTCATTAAATATATTATAACGCATTTAAAATTAATGTTACGATTTTTTTAGATATGACAAACGATTAAGAACCGCGCTTATCTAACTATACGTAAGAACCTAACTGCGTTATCACGTTTTATTACACAATTCATTTTAATGTGTAAAATGTGAAACCCAGTTTAGTTGAACTTGAACGCAAAATATTTTCAAAATCAAATCAATCAAATGGTGAAATCCGATCTAAGAGAACGAACAATCACGGGCAGATTTATCAAAAGACTGAAATCTAGGGTGGCAGTTTTTAGAGGCATATAAGGAAATTAGGAGATATTTTTTATGTGCTACAGAAATTAAGCAAAAGTAAGCGATTATGTACCTAAGTAGGTATGTAGTACCTTGGTATTATACAAAGTCAAGAGGTGGTTTTAACTTTTAAGTCCGTAAGAAAACCTGACATGAATTTATTGAGTCGTAGGTAGCTCTAAAAATTCCTGCTACTCACAATGCAGATAGAAAATAAATGTTCTAGGACATTCCACATAATACAACGCTATCTAAACCTAAACTATGCATAGCTTACTCGCTTCATTATGGATTCTAGAATGCGGATAAACATACTTAGAAACATTATTTTTAACATACAAACTTACATAATGTTACGCCTATCTTGAGTTAGAGAGCACATTTTTTTTCATTTATTACGATCCTGACATACTAAGTACCTACGCGACGTAGTATAGGCAGGTATTTACCTACATACATATTATACATAGAACCTAGACTAATGCAAATAAATATAGATACATAGGTATTCATGCACTGTGCGGAAATCAAACCCGAAGCCTCCGGCTTAGTAGTCGAAAGCTCTACCAAGGCTCTATCGTTACACCATTTAAGTCATCTAACTATGTCTATATACCTATACATATAATCACTATAGTGAATATATTTGACAGCCTCCGTGGATGGCGTAGCGGTAGTGAACGCGCAGCTACGCAAGAGGCGCGGGTTCGATCCTCGCTCAGTGCAAATATTTGTGTGGATGAAATATGGGTATTTGCATTGGTCTGGTCGTGCCTCGGAGAGCACGTTAATCCGTCGGTCCCGGTTGCCATAAGAACATCCAAGAGTCCTAAAAACTCCAAAAACAACGGTCTAGCTCCATAGCTTCGATATCACTTAATGTTACCATTGGGTTGTGGAGGTCAGATGGCAATCGCTTCACGGAAAATATTGAGGTCTAGCCAAATCCGTAGTTAAGACTGGTAAAGCGGACCCCAGACTCCAAGCTGAAAGCTTCGGATGCTACTGGGAATTAACGCTAGGATGAAGAAGAATTAGTAATTATATTTAGCTATTGTAAAGAGGAATAATGTTTGTTTGTAACGAATAAATCAAAAAGTTAAAATTATTTGACAATTAGAATTGGGCTACATACTTTTTGAAATAAAACCACCTTAACGGATTCTATCGCGATTTAGGTATTTGTTATTATTTACTTTTAGGACGACGTTTCGCGTGAACTTCAGAAATTATCATGTAGAACAGTTAGGCAATGCTATTTTTTTTATCTCGAAATCAGAACTTACGCGGGTGAAATCGCGAAGTGATGCTAGTCAACAGTGCTAGTAACGACCATACAACCAATAGACACTACATTACAGGCGACGTGCTTCTGGCAATGGTTACGGCGAAAACAGCGTAAATAACATAAGCTTGCAGCATGTTCATATCTCTTTCTTACACACGTACATTTGACACTATCTCTTTCGTTCGGTCGGTTGTATAGTCGCTCAGTGCTAGTCAATAGATACCTAATAAAGTGATGTTCATTGTCAACAGGGTGCCGACTGCGATGGTGGAATCGGGCGGGTGCAGGGGTGAGGGCGGCGGGGGGTAGCATGGCAGCCACGCTGCTGCTGCTGCTGGCCACGGCCGCGGTCGGCGCGCGTCTCGGCGAGCTCGCGCGCCGGGAAACCGGGGACATCTTCACTATTACAGGTTTGTTTACGAACTAATCATCTTGCCAGGTTTACTCCCGGTTGCATCCGGAACTTGTATTTTGGAGTCATCGGGGACTCCAAAATGCAAGTTCTGGATGCAACCGGGAGTAAACCTGGTAAGCCGAAGGCAAAGTCTCGGAAAAGAGGCTCACCATTATAGACACGTACCATGTTATAATGATGGCACTCAGGTTGACGGCCACACGCTCTTAGTGGTACGGCAGAGGAAGAAGTTGCCGAATCACTGGGTCCGCTTCGCTTTTCTTCCTGAGGCTTCTAAGGTCTAAGGGATCGATTGCCGTCTGACCGACATGTACCAACTTAGTAAGGTACACCTTACGAGGTTTGTACAAGTAGCTCGAGGTCCCGGTTGGTACGAGGCTCGCAGATGAAGTTGACTTGGAACCAAATATCCTACTTGGGCCCCTTTCATCAAAATTAGACAACATCCAAAGCTTGCACTTTGAAACGCCTGATACGCTCTCCTGCTTCACTTTTCGTTGCAGATTGATTTATATCTTACTAGCTTTTGGCCGCGGCTCCGCCCGCGTGGATGTCGGTTATCGCGACCAAACATAGCCTATGTCCTTTCTCAAGGTCTAATCTACCTCTATACCAAATTTCATCAAAATCGGTTCAGCGGTTTAGTCGTAAAAGTGAGACAGACAGACAGATTTTTTTTTTTTTTTAAAGAATATTAGCAACCGGAATTACTAATATTGCCGTTAACCTCTCCAACTAAGCTAAATTGCTTGTGCTAGGAGTGGGTTCACGTCAGTAGTGTAATGGCCAGGATTCGAACCCGGGACCTTTCGATCGTAAGGTCGACTCCTTAACCACTAAGCTACCGACGCCGATAGACAGACAGACAGAGTTACTTTCGCATTTATAATATTAGTAGGGATGTTTTATGACAGCTACTGTCATTATGATCCCTGTCGGTAGGTACTCTGGGAAGAAAGCCTACAGTGCAATTATACCGGTTTAGCTAGGTTTCGGCCTTGAAGACCTTGGGCCCCCAATTTTACATAATCATAATTCGTTATACTATTTTTGTTTTTTTTTTATTCCAGGAAACGCGTGTAATGCAGCACAATGTGCCGAGCACGGTGCCGGCGCGGGCGCAGGCGTCTATGGGCCGAGCGAGTGCGCGTGCGCCTGTCCGCAACGCGCACCTCTCTTTAGAGAGGACCGAGAGCTATGTGTTGATGATCTACCAGGTAATTACTAGCCAGTTACTTTTTCAAACGTTTTCTTTGTAATGTAGGTAATAACTTAATGTCAATTGATAGAAAAATCAATGTACCTACTTGTTTAAGTATCTATTAAGTAATAGTATTTTATAGTTGATGTATTTATTTTACCTATAGTGTTTCCTATCCACTTTTATTGGCTATTCTATGAGGCTTTTAATTTCATGTTCAAACGATGCAACTTTTATAATCTTGGAAACATTAGATACCTATCAATTTCTCCTCGATTATTCTGCCCATCTTCCTGCACTGTTTTTATTAAAAACGAAGTTATTTAAAACGGTATGAAGTTATTTAAATCATATGAAACTATTCATTCATTAGACTCTAGATAAATTAATTAATTTGCTATAGATATTTCAGTCATGTTTGAAATTTGAGACAGGTGTAATGATCAAACGCCACTTAATATCCGTGAAAGTGTAGTATCTACCAATCAGTCAAATGATACGTAGACAGGTACAGTCACCTTGAGAAGCTACTGAACACTAAGAACAATTATTAGCATTATCTACTAACGATTATTACATAACATACAAAATCAATAGGTAAACTTACGGGGACGTGTTATTCGGTGTTACACTTTTCTAAGTCACGTATCACACTCATTATTATCATCCAAGTGCCAATCCCACTTGCATGCTATGCTTATCTAAGGGCGCCTACTTCGGAACTTGTCTTCCACTTTTATTTTTGATGAGTGATCGTTTTTAACATCGGATCGAGGCTTAATTTTTACTTCGAGAATCGAACTACTTTTCATTGAAATCGTGTTCGTTTTTTAAATTCCAATTTAATTTTGACAGATCGAGACTGAATTTTGGACAGATTATTACGAGAATAGGCCTTCTGAGAGGGTGACTGTACCTACCTACTGTTAACAATCATTCTGCTATATCATTGTTGAGATTGAGATAGCTGTAACACTCAACACGGTTGTCCGCACACTTGCGAAATTCACACTTCATTATAATTATGATGATAAACAAATTCACACTTCACTTTAATTATGATGATTTACAAATTCAGTCAGGTATCTACAAACTAACCGAATTTAACAATCATTCGGGTTTTTTTTTCACATAATCATTAACTATAGATACGTTTTTTACACAAACAATCCACCTGTTGGGTAACGGTCATCAGTGCCTATAAGAACGCCAAACGCCAACGTCAGAGGCGTTGCTCAAGAAAGGCCAACCTTTTCCCCACCATATTTTTCATGTGGAAATCCCCACGGATCCCACCGGACGGCGGCGGGGTGGTTATTATCGGACTCGAACCGAATTAAACCGCATGTCTTGGATCTAAATGCCGGGACCGGGATGTAAGGTCGCCTATCCTATTACGGGCAGGTACAGACCTAACGAGTTCTGTAGGCACATGCTGTAACTTGCATCTCGAATGATCGAAGTGAGCTCGATAGCTGCAGGCACATGCTGTAACAAACATCTCGAATGATCGAAGTGAGCTCGATAGCTGAATCCGCGGTGATTGGTCAATTTCGCGAAATTGACAAATCACCGCGGATTCAGCGTGTGCGAGTGAGATGTCAATTTCGCATACAAATTGACATCTCACCGCGGACTCAGCTATCGAGCTCACTTCGATCATTCGAGATGTTTGTTACAGCATGTGCCTGCTGTTCTGGCATTCTGACTTCCCTAGCAGCAGAAACATGAATTATGATAGTTCTATTTGACTTCTTCATCCTAGCGTTACCTAATCCCAGTCGCACCCGAAGTCTTTCACCTCGGAATCTGACTGCGGTTTGGCTGAACTTCGATATTTTACGTGAAGCGACTGCCATTTGACCTCCACAACCCAATAGCGATATTGGGTATCGAAGCATTAGAAAGAAAGAAAGAAAGAAAGAAAGAAAGAAAGAAAATATTTTTATTCAAACCTAGCATACATAAGATATGCACATTTTAGCAACACTTTCTATTTAACTACACTTCTATAAATGCGCGTACCTATACCTAAACGGCACCGCTCAATTCAAGCGAGAAACCTCATTCTGTCCTATATTCTATACCAATTAAGTCGGCATTTTATTTAACTACAGAAATATAATTAAAACATTGTTGAATTTTTCACTATTTTCACCCCGTACCTAATAAAAATTCATGCATAAACCAATACATATTGTAATCAAGAACTGTGTAGCTATTCGTGGGAGATAATATGCAACTAAGTGTATGCAGTTGATTTTCAATTGCATTATAACATCAGTGTGGGAACTTACTTCATAAAACAATCAAATAGCTTTCCATTTTCTTTATTAGGTAGGTACCTACCTACGACCTACGACCTTAAAAAGGAAATGATTAGGTAGATAGGTACCTACTGTTATCTACCTAACTAGGTAGGTAGGTACTATTAGTAGGATAGGTTACTACTTTTCGACAAGCACTCAAACTGTAATTGCAATTCCTCGATGTCTATATTTCCATAAAGGTGCTTGTGATAAGTACCTAGATAAGAATATTTTACAAGTCAGAAAGTCTATTTATGAGTAGCGGGTATTTATGATTGTTTCAAATTAAAATACTGCGGTACTACATTTCATATTAGGTACTCTGTGCGCTGGTGCTTTTTATGTTAGATATACCTACCTATGTAAATAGTAGTGTGCATGAAGCGAACGTTTGTTGATTTTTACAATATTTTCTGTTACAGAATGTTCGTTAGCTACGTTTGGGACAGGCCCCACAATGCAACGCATCCCGTTCGTTTATTTACCGCTCAAAGGCCAAATTATACATCCGTCAAGAGAAATTACTTTTCAGAGTAAGTCCACTATCACTTATATTTTTAGAAGATTTTGCAAAGAATAATCCCATAAGAAGATTATCTCATAACAGAGCAAAAAGTATGGCGTCAGGCTGCGACACAAGATACGCATACCTAACTGCACAAAACAGCAAAACGATCACATTATTCTTTATCTTTTCTTAGTTAAATCTAGTACTATCTTATACTATTATCTGTTCTGTGTAAAAGTTTTTTGTATTAAGTTAAGTGGTTAGCTCTCAAAATGTTTTAAATAACTTGCACATTTTACCTATTTCAGATGTAAAAACTCCAATATGCGCTGTATCGAACGCCCGGTTTTTAACAAGAAAAGGCTTTCTGGACTTGCGAAATACTTTAGATGCCGATGTGCCTTTCACTTTATTCCGCGATGAGGGCCGAACATTCCTACAGGTGATTTCTTAACCCTAAAAATATACCTATTACCTATTATATTTTCATAAGCAGGAGCTATCATGAAATGTACGTCCGAAACAATAACGTGAAGCTTAACATTTAGATAACTTTAAGATGTTTCGAAGTTCTGTCGGTAGTGTTTACGCGGAAATGCCCATCTTTGGGCCCGATACCATTTGGATGCCAATTATTATCCAAAACTTTGGTCTGCAACTTCAGATGTACACTTCATGGTAGACCTACAGGCCTATGTCATATTTCTCACCTAATAAACACATAACGTTCACAGTGGAGCGGTGAGGACGAGATGCGTACGAGAATGACCGGCCGCGTAATGATGGTTCAATTGCTGTGTCGGGACGTCACCGCTGCTCCTACGTCGCCCCGCGATTTGCGAGGAGTTTTCACGCCGTGTATCGCTTTTAGAGTGCAAGGAACTACGCCTAAAACTTACTCAAGTATGTTTCAACCTAATATACCTATACCATATATGCAACAGTAGCCAAGGCTTCATGCGACACTAGGTATCTCTGTTAATTTGTTAGATACTCTACTTAACAACGATTCTCTAAGGTATCATCCATAAAAGTTTTAACCTTCTTCGCCGCTGACATACAGATATTTAAACTTTACACACTTTTTCCTCCTAGCGTTAATTCCCAGTCGCATCCGAAGCTTTCAGCTCAGAGTCTGGGGTCCGCTTTACCAGTCATAGCTACATATTTGGCTAGACCTCGATATTTTCCGTGAAGCGATTGCCATCTGACCTCCACGACCCAATGTTAACATTAGGCGATATCGAAGCTTTGCAGCTAGACTGTTGTTTTTGGACTTTTTAGGGCACCAACTACCCGTAACGACTGCCATAGATGTTCTTATGGCAACCGGGACCGACGGCTTAACGTGCTCTCCGAGGCACGACCAGACCAATGCAAATACCCATATTTAATGCACACAAATATTTGCACTGAGCGGGGATCGTACCCGCGCCTCCTGCGTAGCGGCCGCGTTCACTACCGCTACGCCACGGAGGCTGTCTTAAACTTTTAACTTTACACACTAACTACATCGATATCTTCTTTCACAGATGTAACTGAAGTGCAGTTCGCACCAAACGCGCAGACGTCGGAAACAACTCAATCTTCAGGCCTCACTGTATCCGAATACGTAGCCATCGGCATTAGCTCTCTACTTCTTGGTCTCGTCTACGTTGCATCTGTTTTCCTTTTCTTACACATCCGAAAACGTCGAAAGATTACGTCTGGCGAAGATGGTAGACGATTAAAAGGATTAAAGAAAAAAGATGGGTCAATAATAACAGAACGTGATATTGTGCGAGTTAATAATGAAAGAATGCAAAATATGCCCAACTCCCCAGACGAAGGAGTTATAAAGAAAAATCCTTTATTGAATATTGGTGGTCGACAACTCATCGATATCAAAATGTACCCAAATGATTCAGGCAGCAATTTATCAGACTTGGATGACTTTGCTGATAGTAGTGCGCAAAGCGATGACAACTTATACAAAGTAAGTTCAATCAATTCATTCACTTCTACAATTCACCATTCATTATTCCAAATAACATTATCTTTAAATTTTAGAGTCAAACAACATCTGCATTAATACATCATGGGGATTTTAAAATGAGGAATGAACATTTAGATTTTAATCATCGCGATGAATCTGGCATTGAAAGGCTCCCACATGAACACGTGTCAATCGTAGAAACAACGGACGACCGAGAAATTGCTCGACCGGTTGGTACTACCCGACGAAAATTATACTTCAATCCTGCTTACTTTGAACCACAACTAATGGCGGTATGTACACTGTATTTTCTATTGTTTGTAATATTGTAATATTCCTAATATATATGACAAATTAGTATTTTAAAGTTACATACTTAACAATTTTTTCAGGAACCTCCAGCCGCTGCGCTAGAATTTTTAGTCAAAATTAGGGAAGTGATCTCAATAGCCAAACACAAAATGGCGTCAAAACGTTTTCAACCAATTCTAAACCATATTCCCGAAGAAGAAACTTTGCCTTCAAATGGTAATAGCATAAACAACTATCAAAGTATGGGTAGTCAGAGAAGTGGAAGTGTCATCAGCCTAAAGAGAGAGAATAGTAGGAGGAAAAATTGTATAGGATGTCCTGGTTGCAAAATAGACAATGAGGGTGATATTCTAAACGTTCCTAAACTTAATAGTCCAATTTGTGAAAATTGCCAACATAATAAAGGCGATAAGCAAAGTAGTATACGAAAGTGGTTGGAAAACATCCCTACTTTAAAACAACATCCACTTTACAACGACTTGATACCAACAACGCAGAACAATTTAGCCGAGTCTCTTTTATCTCTTCCAAATATTGAATCAAGAAAACTAAAAAAACAGAACAGTTTTTCCAGTTCTAACTCTGTATACATGGCAGACAATTTTTCGGTTCCCAAAAAATCATTATCTGTAAAATCTGAACCCACCACACGTAATTATAACCTGCCATTACCAGATTTTAGAAATTCAGAACATCACCATAATAGTTTGAATTTCTACAGTCAAACTGTCGGACAAGCAGAGGATATTACACCTATTGGCTTTGATGATTACAGTACAATAAGTTCACCAAATACAGAAAATAAAAGAATAATGCAAACATTTGCGAATAAAAATTCATTACCCGATATGGTAAATGAAGCAATAGTTCTAGATCACAGCACAAAATCGTATACTCAGAGTAGTTCAGATGAAGAAAGATTTACTTGCAAAAACCCTAAAATTGCTAAGCTAACCCAATTTTCAAGAACCACTTCAGAGAGCCTTTCAGGCAATGATTACGAAACAGACAGTTTAGAAAGAAATTCTAATAAAAAAGAATTGTCCTCTCCGACTCAATACACGGAGGTATCGTCATCACAGTCAAGCCCAAGTTTGAGCACTGCTTTACCTTTAGATGAAGAACTTACTATGAGAAACGCTGTATATAAACCACACTTCGTAAGTAACAGTAGTACGCCGTCACCGTTCAAAGATATACACGTAGACTCACATCTTTATGAAACTATGGATAATAAAAACGAACCGCCTGCATCAGAAATACAGAAAACAACAAAAGATTACAGTTTAGTAACTGAAGTATACGTAAACAATAATTACAACTTTGAAAGTGCACCTACGTCACCATGCGGCTCTGACAGTTCCAGAGAGAATATAAAACTAGTAACAGCTACTACCGAAATCAAAGTACAGCCAGGTTGCTTAACTATTGAAGTAAAAGATTCTCCTGAAAACTATATTAAAATTCATGAATCTGATGGTTTCGAACCAGACACGTTAGACAGAAAGCATCCAAAACACCAATTCAAAGCTTTTGATAAATTGGCAAGCAATATCAACAATAACGAGAGTGTGTCTGGCTCCCAGCATATACAATTGAGAAGTTGCGGTACTTTTACTAAGACAAATAATAAAGTGGAACATTTAGCAAAATCTAATAGCCTTAGGAATATATTTGAACAAAAAGCAAACGGGTCTGATCGTCCGAAGTTATGCCTAAGTGTATATAGTGGTTCAAAAAGTTTGGATCAAACTCGCGATGAAGAATGGGTAGAATCCGAAGATTGGCTTACAGAAGAAGGTCGTATTTTAACTCTAGAACTGCGACATTCAAAAAGACAACGGCAGTGTACACCACCAACTATAAAACAAATAAAAAGGTTATCACTTCCCGATGTTTTGCCACCTTTACCACCTACCGAGGAGGATCCTATATATGAACAGCCGGTGTACCCACCCAGAAGAGTCGAAACTGATAAAGTAGTACTTAATGAAGCATATCCAAAAAACGTCAGTGGCGGAAGCCTCAGTCCGAGGTCATTTATGAGGAATGCGAGGAGTGAATCAACAATCCCCGATTGTTCAACTCCTGAAATTAATTGTAGGGCTTCCTGTAGTCCAACGAGCGCTTCTGTCCAGCCACAATCCTCGGAATATGAAAATTTAGAGTCCGTAAATAGTGTAGTTAAAAGTGCTAGCGACTTGAGCAGGACTTTCAGTAGAAATAGTTCAGCCAACGTAGCTAAAATAAATACTAATACTTTTGTAAAACCATCAAAGAACGGGCACTCTAAAGCTCGATTCCGGAGAAAGAAAGGACATAACAATATTCAAGATTCTGGATATTTGAGTAGTGACTCTACTGGTTCAAGGCAAGTGCCGAAAAAGTTAGTAGTTGCGAAAATAGTGAGTTGTAGTGATAGTGACGACACAGAGAACGAAGCGCGAAGTGAATCTGGTGCTGAAAGTATAGAAACACATTCGGTGTGCTTTGACAATTTTAGAAAACTGCATGCGAATGTTGATTGCAATTTCAGTATAGATAGCAGAAGTTCTAGAGACAGTAGTAGGAAGTTTAATAATTCTGATAACTAGTTTATAAGCATTCCTATTAATTTTAGTTTGTGTTTGTGCAATATAAAAGAACTGTGCAATAATGTGTGCAATAAATGTGTAATAGCTAATGTTTACGACTAAGTAAAATGTTTTAGGGTAAACCTTAAATAAACCAATGTTAAGTATAGCTGTTTTATTTAAAATAAGTTAAGTTTAAATTCTTAAATATTAACGTGTCCAACACGAAAAATACTATATATTAAGAGGACCTCCTAAAACATCGATTTTATTTATTGTAAGGAATATAGTTCTAAATGAAGGCCGGACGTGCAATGCAAGAATAGAATAATAGATAGAATATAATTGTATTTATTCAAATGTACAGTGTACTTTATATTGCTATTAAATAGAATATATAGATTAATATATTGTTTTAGCTGTATATATCAATATAGGTGAAGAGTCAGGCAGCAATGTTAAGCTTCCTAGTACCTGACAATTATGCAAGTGCTCCAGAGAGGATAGCCGTAAGAGTTTTATTCCTCTCTGTTGGTATTTAAGAGCACAAATATTTTGGTTATGGACACAAGACGTTAGTTGGGAGCAAGCAATCGTAATACATATGTACAGCTATCACATAATAAGGACTACCGCAGGGTACAACGCTGTTGTTCACCACTTGGTAAATTACCGTAGTTAGTAAATAAAATACTCATGAAAACTACATGGTCGGTTGACACACAATTAGGTTGTAAACCTGTTTACAAGGAAGTCATAACATGAATTTTCAGCAATGTTTTTACTAGTAAAATAACGTTTATCACACATTATCAGCTGTTATTTTATCATATATGTAGAGTATTTATATTATTTATTAATATGATTATTTGTTATTGTAATCTTGTTTTTTCTATTTTTGTATATTTAAATAATTTACGACTAACGACTTTTGTGGCATACCGGTAGGTACAGAAAAGTCAGAGGTATGATCTGAATTCCTGCTCTCTGTAAATATTTGTATGTATGATATGTATATTTGCATTGGCCTGGGCGTTATACCTATGGACATATCTTGGACCTAAGTCACAAGACAAATGTCAAAAAGCTGTAACAGTGTTGCACTATTTGAGAAATAAAGACTTTGTATGAGGCCCCGCGCGCGGAATATTTGTAATAGCACCACGTGCTATCCTGAAAAGACACCTAAAACGTGTACATACTGTGCGTATTGATCACAATTTAGTTCCAAGATATAATGTCCCGAGGTAATGTATAATTATGTATTTTTATAAAAATGTATGTAAGTATGTACCTATATCCACATTCTACAGAGATATATTACAAGCTAGTTAAGCTATGCTTACTTTGAGTTTAGATAGCGCTTTGTAGAATGTACTAGAATAATGTATATTATATGTATATTACAAAAATAATATGTATATTACAACTTTTTTGACAATCGTACCATTTATTATCTGACTTTTATGAATATTTTACAATTTACTGATATAACTTATTTAAACTACTTACTTATTTTATTATACTGAATCCAGCTAGCGGTCTTTTGCGTTTAAAAATATGAATACAAGATTTATAGTTTAAAAAACTGTAACCAGACGTCTGAATTATTAAAATACAATTGCAGCTTTCCATCGATAGATGGCACTAGTAGTATTTAAAATTATATTTTTATCGATTGGTATATTTCATAATATTACCACAGATATTACACTATATTATTGAAATCAGGTATTTTTCCTCTTTCCATTGATCTCACTCGAAACGAGATTTAGTACTACTCATTTCGTTTCATTAAAATATCCCGATGTCTACCCCAAATTAGTTTATTACAGGTACTTCTCAAAACATCATAAAATTTTACAAGAAATAGAATGTATTTAAATAAGACTGATTTCATTCAAATAATAATGCTATTTATAATAACTATTAACGTTCCACCCTAACCCGTAAGTGTGTTCATCTCCACCCACAAGTAGTATCACCTTATCTCGGGCATGACTAAAGATAATATTGCAATTATTGAAATGAGCTCAAAAACACTATTTACCGTACTTTAAAAATAGCATCAATGGTTCAGGACCACGCTGCATCGTGCGAATACACGCCTGCGGATGCGTGTTTTGTGCAAATAATGAACTAATTTCGTGCAGTTCATTTGCAAAAATCGTGCATAAAGTCCATATGATTAGCAGGACATGCGGGCATCCGCATGCGAGACACGCATGACGTAGTGGAGTCAGATTGCTTGTTACCAACAGTCAGGGTTTTACAGGTTGTGGGTTAATTGTGAATATATTGTATTATTTGTTAACAAATAATTAGATAGTAGCTGATTAAATGGTGCTAAGAAATTGTTAAAGTCGAGAATTCGGGTATGTGTAGGTAACTGTTAGGATAATTTATTTAAATCCGAATTGTGTTGTTAATTAAAATATTATAATAATTAGTATTACTGTTAGTGCAATTTAATTAATTAAGGATATTTATTCAGTTGTAGACATGCTCAAACAATTTATAGGTTTAATTTTGTTTAAAAACATATTTGATAAATTCTTTAAGTATAATAGAAAGCTCTCTTTACAGCCAGTATTAGGCTATAATTTGTACATTTTATATATTTTATATTAAACAAAAATATAGATTTTTGAAATATTTTTAAGTTTAAATAAGATTTTTGTTTAGTGTCAAAATGACCATATTTGATATTTATTGTAATATTCTTTATAATTGTTCTCATTAAATCATTAAAGAAGAGACAGCATTTTACTTAACACAACATGCATTTATTCTTAAAAAAAACTTACATTTTGACCAATCTTAGTATCACAGTTTTCATAAGTTTCTATAACAATATTTGCCATTTCGTGATTTAACCACGCGAATTGCACATCTTCATCGATTAGCTTCTCATTCCAATGACACGTCAGCAGATATAGGAACTAATTCTACAGTTTCCTCTACCGGTTCAATGCCTTTAGCTACCTCATCTCGCATCGTCTTCTTAAATACCAGATAGCTCGCTTCACCACAAGCAAACAGATCTATTTCGGTGCCAATTTTATTCAGAATCGTGTTATCTTGCGACTCGCTCATTTTTATCATGCAATTGTCTAAATATTCAAGCGCTAGGCGACTACGGTTCAACATAGATGAGGCAAAGTTCATGTAGTTGAAATCTCGTTCGTAATCATTTCTGTCTTCATTGTATGATTGGAATGCATCAGTTTTTGCAGTGATTCTATAGTTAGACATTGTAATTAAAATCCTTAATGGCACAGCGTCTTGGACGAGATGGATAAAAGCTAAAATCTGTGATTTTGACCTAAAAAAACATAGACCTGTTAGATTAACATTCGCCAATGCAGTGTGAAGGGTCCTAATAACCCTATTTCTGACGGCTTGTTTAGCAAAGGGAAGCCGTGGTAGATGTTTACACTCTAATTAATAAACATAATGCATTATCTGAAACTGTCATGTATCTGAAATTCTATATCTAAAATTCTGAGATATCCAAACAAAAATGCTATAGTTGTTCTACAAGAGCTATGATTGTTTTAGGCTTTCTCTTTCACCGTTCGCCACTGCGCCAATAAATTCAACCTCATCATTATCCCACTGTAAATCGCAGTTGTGACCTTACACTTTGTAGCCCATTTCCCCACCTGGTGTGGTTTTTTTTTATACTACTTGGGTAGCAGACAAGCACACGGCCCACCGGAAAGTGGTTACCGTGACTTATGGACGAGTGCAACACCAGAGGAGACACACTCATGCTGCCGACGCTGTAAGAACAGAGAGATTCTGTACCGTCAGCGCAGAAGATAAGTAGGACAAGCCTTTAGTCCCACCACTGACAGCATAACCTCTCTAGCGAGCTCTGGCTACCCTACTCACCGCCGGGAACATAACACGAGGTTATTAAGCCGCGGAATTCTGTACGGCGGAGGTACTTCCCCAGTCGGACTGCTTGATTGGGATGGAAATACTCTACTAATATTCTACCTCCTAGAATATACTTTACCTGGTTTAGCTTTACAGGGAGTTAACGGCGTGCGAGGCATATGTCTACCTCACCTCCGGCAACCGGCTGACCATAGACGGCGTGCGTTTTAGTCGGTTCGAGTCCGACATAACCTCCCTGCACCGTATCCGGTTGGGAGGGAAACCGAAAAAGAAAAACCGTCTGATCCATGCTGCTGATGATAATATGCTCTTACCTTGAATGAAGAGTAAGTCCCATACGCTTTGATATCTCGTTCCCTTCAGTACCAAATATTATGATAAGGCCATTAAGCGCATGGTAAGGCGAAGTTCTATGTATTGCTACGTTGTTAGTGTTAGGCACTCGTTCCATTTTCAAATATTCACAGAATTTATCAATAGTTACTGGTAGCTCACTCGGTTCTTTTAGGTGTCGTAATATGAGATCCGTTTTCGTTGTCGTAGCCAGAGCAACTAACATGGTGTTTGTGTCTGTAAAAATAATAACTAGGTATAATAAATAGACATATTTCCAATAATATTTTTTTATGATTAATATCTCAAAGTACGGGCATCACAAGATTGAATTATATACATATACTTGCGACAGTTATATCTCGGGACACGTATCTTGGACCTAAATAGCGAGAATAACTAGGCCCTAGCGCGCGCGCGATTATTCCCAATAGTCCCCTTTAGCCCTGTCCCCCGGGGTGACAGCTGGGAATTGTCTTCCCATTTGTCACCGGGGTCAACATTCCAACTATTAGGTAATCTGTGCCGGGGTGACAATTTGTGCCGAATGTTCCCTTTGAAAGCTGACTAGAGGGGACAAATGGGAAGTCTGTTTCTCAGTAGTCACCGGGGGGGAGGGGGACAATTGCTAAACTGGCTGTCAGTGTTTCAAAAAACTTCATTGTAAATATTAGGGTAAAGTTGCATGCTTGTTTATAATTGTTTTATAATAATCTATGCTTGGTGAATTTGCGCTCGACCACCGTCGTACCATTCCCATGCTATCCTCAAAAGACACTCAAGAAAACGTGTACTGCGTAAATAGAGAACATTTTAGGTCCAAGATTTATTTCCCGAGCCATATCCAGGTTGGTAAGACATAACTAAAGACACTACTATGTAATGCTATAAAATAATAATTTGCCATAATTTGTTTCCAGGCAAATAGTAAGGGGTGAGCCTACTGCCATTTACTGGCTATTGTGTTTTCCCCTCTCTCCTCCTTTCTAACCCGGATAGAAAAGCCTGCAGAGCCTCATCCTTCAATCTGCAGGTGTACTGGCTTGCAGTAGATTGGCTTGAGCCTAAGTTCTTGATGGGGGCCTTTAGTATTGTAATTTTATTTTTTTGTTGTATGTACGAGGATGCCCCAGATCATAGCACCTAACCAGAGCCAATGCACAGTAGAGAAGTTGCTATATCAGAATCAAACTGACTACAAGCACACAGTATTCTATCATAGGAGCCGCTTACCAGGGGCACCAGGTTGGTATAGAAGAAACAACAAAATACTAACCTGAAAGATCATTCGACAATGCATCAAATTGTCCTGCCATACTCTCCATTGACGGAACTGATATTTTTGGAATTGGAAGTATACCTTCTTCACCCGACTTCGTAAAAACTACTAGGCCATTCAATTCTATGCTGCTTATAATGCTATCTTTCACTTCATCCAAACCAATAACTAAAACTATTGCAGCTTCCTTGGCCGGTGGTAGCATTTGTGACTCAACTTCATTCCAAAACGGTGGAATATTTATTTTCTCAAATATCTTTGTTGAGTATTCTATTGACTCAGCCAGTGTTCCATGCAGAAGTACTAGTACATCTTCTATAGGCCTGCAATCGATATAAAAAAAAATGAACCAATTAATATAGAATCGGGCGAGGTCCAACAGTATCAATTGATTTAATTTGAACCGATTTTGACGAAATTTGGCACAGAGGTAGATTACACCTTAGGAAAGGACATAGCCTATGTTAGATCGTGATACGCGGCATCCACGCGGGCGGAGCTGCGAGTAACAGCTAGTTTGACAAATTGTTACAGTAGTATTATAAACTGAAAATAACTCACTCTTCATTTCCATTACAAACATCATAAACAACAACAATCTTTTTGTTAGCATGTTTGATCCAAGGCTTGAAAGGGAGAAGTTTCAACATATTAGCCATCTGAAAAGAGCAAAATACAGAGAAGTTATACACTTTTGAAGGACATGTTATTGCCTCCAGTGGGGACGCCGTTGACTGTATGGGCGATCAGCCCAGTCAGATCAGTTTATGTATGACAGATAGGAACAACAGCATTAACGTGACCTCTGAGACACAGTATTATTATTATTATTTTACTGTGCTCACCAGAGGTTGGACAAAAATCATCCTTCTATTCATTCATACAAATATTTGCACGTAACCACCGGTCTTACATATCAATTGAACTTGAATACTACCACCACACCACAGAGGCTGAAGGACATGTTAAGCCATCAGTCTACTGCATGAACATCTGTGACTTTCATTATGGCTTCTTGTAGTTAAGAGGATAATCAATTAGGCAACAATATTGCCGTGGGTTGTGGAAGTTCGATTTAAATAGCTTCAAGAAAAATATCAAAAAAGACCCTTTTTATAGTTACACAGAGCAGCCTGAAATTTCATTATTGTCAATCAGGTACTTAAAACAAAATGTGCCACTTAATAAGTCATAGCCATCTTGCCCTCATAAAATCTTTTAATCTGTAAGCTAGGTACCTATCAAAAATTTACAAGGACAGATATTTTTTATCTGTATATTTATATTCAAATATAATTATATAGTTATATCAATGCTTTTTCATTATAATACTCACCCCCTCCAAACCGTCTCTAAATAGTGATTCGTTAAAATTAGGATGCATTCTCTTATAAAGTGAATATGCAACCTTTTGACGAATTTTTAGGAAGTCTCTGATGGTTTTCTCATTACTCCTGTAAACAGTCTTGGCTGCAATTAATTTTCTCATCAAATTTGTTGTAATTGGGCCACTTAGCGAAGAAGTAAGATTATTGTTGGCCTTGGCCATAACGACGTTCAAAGGTTCAAAACTTTCGAAGTTATCATCAGGCACCACAGGGTATGTACTATTCTGACTATAAATCTTCAACATAGCTTCACCAGTACATGAAGAATCACTTATTTCGTAACGTAATACTTGAATAAGTGTCTCATGGATTTCCAATTTATTTTTTCTGGATAAGATCGTGAGTTCACCGCCACCAGCTACTAAATAGAAAAGTTCGGCTCGACTGTTTCTCACTATCCGAATTTCATTGTGTACAGTGGTTTCGAGGGTAACATAAGACAACAAATCACGTTGAAAATACTCCCGGACTTCTCCCGATTTAGTATACACTGTTATATCAATATTCTTGTCACATCTAGGATGGTTATCATGAAACACGTAGCATTTAACATCGTTTAAAATATAGGCCGGTAGTAATTGTATTAGCGCTTGGCGGACGTTTTCTAATACTTGCGCCATAATTTTTTGTACTTATTTAATTTATGTAGTAAGAGTTAGGACAGTAATGAATATGCACTTTCTTCAGTCTTCGATTATATACAATGAAACTGAAACTAGAAAAATATTCCGTAAATGGTAAAAATATTTTAACTTTAAGCGTTTCCCGCGGTAGTCGGCACAATTTATTGACAGTTGACACTTTTGACAGCTTCAGAAATGACAGTAACAATGTCGTTCAAAAATCACTTTTATACATTACCACAGAAAATATAGACATTCAAATAGTACTTCACATTAGTACACGCTTAAGCAAGCGTCCTTCCATCATGCCATCATGCCGTCAATCATGAATGTTATTGGTCAATCGGCTATTAGACGATATTAAATTATTGGTCTGTATATCTGATATTAAATATACGTACTGTGTTGTTTAATTCTGTGGAATCTAATCTTATCTTAGACATTGATTGAAATAAATTTTCATTCGCAGGAAAATATTATGGAAGTTAAATTTTCTGAATTCTACTGTCTTTTAGTGTCCCGTACCGTAAAGGGTAAAAGTAAAACCCTATTACATACTAAATCTCCAGTATCTGTCTGTCTGTTTTTGTGACCAGGCCGTATTTCATGAACCGTGATAGCTAGACAGTTGAATTTTTTACAGAGGGCGTAGATATTCCTGTTACCGCCATAACAACTAAAAAAACTTATTTTACTTTTTATAGGTTCTTTTTGGGTCGGGGGTTTTTAAATTTTTAATTTATTTTTTTATATTTCATGCTTTTTATATGTAACCGCTTAACCGATTTCCATAAAACTTTTTGTATCATGATTTATAAATTATGACCTTTCATTTGATATTCAACACGGGTATATTTGAAAATATTAGATTTTGCATTGCCACTTTCACTACTCATATTTTTCAAATGGCTGAACCGATTTTTATGAAACATAGCTAAGAACACTCTCGACTAAACCATCTTTCATACAAAAGTAACAAAATCGAAATCGGTTCAACCGTTTGGGAGCTACGATGCCACAGGCAGACTGACACACACACACACACACACACATACACACTTCAAACTTATAACACCCCTCTTTTTGTCGGGGGTTGATGAAAAAAGTACATAACTTAATGGTACCTACGGAACTTTCGTGCGCCAGTCTTACCCGCACTTGCACACACTGACTGCACTTAATTTTATATTTCTTCTGTGACAATGACCTTATAATTTAATCAGCGCAGTAGGTACCTAGTAATTTCAGTAAATCATAGTTGGCGAAATATGGGTCTTTATTTGTCATTGCACCTCTGCCTACCCCTTCGGGGATTTACTGTTCAGGCTTGAGTATAATGTATGTAGGTACAAATATGATTTATCTATGTCACTTAATAGAATTGACAGACTCGTGGCGTGGCGGTATGAACTCGACTGCTACGCAGAAGGCGCGGGTTCGATTACCACTCAGTGCAAATATTTGTAGGTATGCGTATTATATATATGGTAGGTATGTTATTGGTAGTTGGAACCCTAAAAAGTCCAACAAATTGATCTAAGTGCAATCGATATCACCAATATGTACCTAGTGGAGGTCAGATTGACAGTCAATTCATGGAAAATATCGAAGTTCAGTGGAAACTGTAGGTCAAAGCCTCCCAATATCGGAAGAGGCCTATGTCACCAATAAGTAGGTACCTACCTAGTGGAGGTATGACAGTCGATTCATGGAAAATAGCGAAGTCGAGTGAAAACAGTAGATCAAAGTTTCCCAACATCGGAAGAGGCTTATGCCAAACCTATCCTATTCTATTCAGCAGTGGACAGCAGCGATAGGCTAAATTGATTGATTGAATTGATTGACTCACTATTCGGCAAATATTATTCTTCTAACCTTCACCCAGGCCTATCAATCTAAATAGGTTAGCGAGTAAAGTGTTCGGTACTGTGGCTCCACTCGACTCGGAACAAGGTCGTGGGAAGCTGTGTCATTGCAACCGCATTGCACCATTTCTTGGCTATTCCTTTTTTTTTGAAAGGTATTCTCATTTAAATTGTTCATTTATTCATGTAGACACGTTTGACACATTATCACATTTGAAGGGGATCGGGTTTTTCCTTTACCTATTGTGGAAATATAAACAAAACTTATCTAACTCCTAATAGTGTACGCTTGTAAAAACAAAGGCTTTAGTTTCCAGCGTCTGCGCACGTACAGACAGCGCCAATATGTAGCGATTTCTATGACTATTACCGTCGAAGGAAGTGGCCATTTAAAGTAACTATTTTAAAACGTCCGCCTCACGGCCACTGCTTGCGTGGGTGACAAATCTCTGGACTACACTGGAGGTCCGCTATGCTAATATTAGAATAGTGTACTGTGTTACAAATGTGTACTGTACCCATTACTGTACCTGATCTAGCAATGACGGTATTGAAACTGTCATGGTCGTTCACATTACTATTAAAGCTACCTATCGGGATATTTACCATGTATTGTTTTGAGTTTCCGATATTTCGATGCTGTTGGTAGTGCTCATACGTGTAGTAAGAGAACTCAAAAGAGGGTAGATCGATGTATTTGCTCCTAAAAACTTTTTTACCGTTTACCGTCAATACTCCAGTTACTCCGTGATTATGGTGCTTGCAACAGTGCCGAAATATCGGAAACTCAAAACAATGCATGGTAAAATTGGTAAACCTCCCGATAGTCCCGATAGCTCTGAAGCTCGTAGTTAGTAGGTAATCTAGCAATGACTTCTATGTAGGTAGGTGGTGCACGGCACGGTATACAATTTTTTTTTATGTCACTCGGGTGACAGACTGCCCTCCTCATGTGAAGTGATTACCGTGGCCTCCACGTGCATCACCAGGCGTCATACTCGCGCTGATGGCGATCAATGAAACCGTAACTTTTGTAGGTAGGTACTTAGCTTTCATCAGCCTGCTGTCATCTGTAATGGTGTCAAAATAATCTGTAATGGCGCGCTGCTCGGATGAAGAATGTCAAACCACCTTCCTACAACATTATTTTATTATTTGGACAGCTTTGACGTCGGTAGTTTAGTGGTTAAGGAGTCGGCTTATGATCGAGACGTTGCGGGTTTGAATATTCACCATTACACTACTACTAATTATTAGAAGTGACTGACTTCGGTCAGCCACTTCTAATAAAAGCCATTTATCGTACCTGGAGGGGTTAATATATCCTACTAGTGATTTAAGTTACTAATATTCCCAAAAAATACAAGACTCCCCTCACGAAAAGCGGTCATTGACTTCTATACTTGTAACAACTAAGGGTTATTACACGCCCACCTATTTTCCACCCCTAGGAGCTCTGACGGCTAAAACAACATTAGCCATAATGATGTTTGTCATGACAGCTATCGCTAGATACCTAATTCACAGCTAAAATGAAAATAATAGCAGGTAAAAGGTACTTTTTTTTTATACCACTTAGGTGGCAGAGAAGCACACGGCCCACCTGGTGGGAAGTGGTTACCATGGCCTATGGACGTATGTAACACCAGGGGCGTCACACTCGCGCTGCCGACCCTGAAGAAACCTTCTAATGCCCTTCTTGAAGAACCCCATATTGTAGTCGCTTGGGAAAAAACCTAAACTAAAACTAAATAATTTATTGTGGGAGAGTGGAAAAAATCATTAGAACAAGTATTATTTTATTAAACTTACTTATTAACAGTTTCAATCGAGGTTTAGCCAAATCCGTAGTTAAGACTGGTAAAGTGGACCCCAGACTCCGATGCTGAAAAGCTTCGGATGCGACTAGGAATTAACGCTAGGGTGAGGGATGAAGCAGTTTCAATAAGAAATTCCATTAAGCATCATGACAATTCTCACTGAAACTGTTCGTATTAGAATTGTGATAGGTACGATTTAATTTTAAGAATATTTACTTATTTAATTATGTTCAGCTGCGATTCTATTAGGAGTAGTTAGGAGCTTCTTACAAATAGGGTCATCCTCGGGTGGACCTTATCATCATCGATTCCACATCTTCCCTTTTCACTTCTTTCTTTTCCAAGGATTGCAATCTTTGTTGCCTCAGGGTCCATACCATGAACTCTTAAAACAGGTCAATAATTGAACTGCTGTCATTCTACCAACTGCAAATATCACTTTGGAATCCCTTTGTAATCCTATAATATTTATATGACAGTACAAAGTGACATTTGCAGTTGGTAGAATGACAGCAGATCAATTATTGACCTGTGCTAAGGCCGCAGTTCTTCAAGTCCATTATGCGGTTTCTCATAACTCTTTTCATATTATTCATTCGAATGTCTGGGCTAGATAATACATAGTTAGGTATAGCAGGTACTTATATTATATACCAATAGGTAGTTAGGTACTCTTACATCACTGTAAACATTTAATATTGTAATTGGCCGTCAACTTTTATTACTTTGCGTGTCATCGATTGTAGATCCTTATTGCACTGCAGATTATGACTCTAGGGCTCTAATACATAAACAGTTAAACACGGTACGATACGATACGTCGCATCGTGCTACGACACGGCATTGTTTCACGAAGCGACGACGTCGTCGTATCGTAGAAATCTACCATGAGCAACGTAAAAGTTCGCGATATTGCAACGCGCCACGAGATACAATACGACAACGACTCGACCATGCTAAGTATGTTGGTTTGGTACGACTTATGAGTACGACGCGACGTTGTATTGTGTTTATGTGTAATATACTAATATAGCACTAAGTGTGTAACTATGAAAATAATCGGAATCCCGTCCCCTTCGGAATCATACCCAGACCCGTATTAATAAATCGCTCTCAATAGGTACTGAAATAGTTCTTAAGTTCAAAAACTGTAAAATTCAAACTCACAGTCGCACCTAAGTGTTTTTTATACCACTTAGGTCACAGAAAAGCACACGACCCACCGACCAAAATGGTTACCGTGGTCTATGGACGAGTGCAACATCACGGGAGTCAGACTCCGACCGCCGACCCTCAGAGAGATTATGTGCCGTCAACGAACAAGCAGGACAAGCCTTTGATCTTCCCACTGACAGCACAAAACCTCTCCAGTGAGTTCTGGCTACCCGATTCACCGCCAGAAACACAACACGACTAACACAAGGTTATTTAGAAATCTCAATCAACGGTCTACGGCTCGTGAAACATGCCTCTTGTGGCTACTTGAACGGATGCTGTTGGCTCTGGTCTTTTTGAAAGTGTAAATATTCAGGGATATTTGCATTCGTTTGGGTTCAAAGATTGCCCGTTGTAGAGGACAATTTTGATTGTGTTGTAAAATATGCATGTGGACCCTGTTTTTGGTAGGTAATCGCTTTATACATACACTCACTCCGCATATCTCCGATGGGGTGAGTCAGCCACACTTTGCCAACTGTACTTATGATAATGATCCCATGTACATACCTAATAGGTGAACTGATGAATTCAACTGAGCACTTTGAGTTCAATGATGGGGAAATTGGGAAGGGGAAAGGTAAGACGGGGATATTGCTGTTATGTAAATAGGTACCTACTTATTAGGGAATAAAAAGCAATACCTAGCCAAAGAAGTTAGGCTTATTGTATTCCTGTAACTCTGTTAATGTGACTGTTAATTATATCGCGCTAATCATTCGAAGTGGAAAAAAGAAAATTTTCCACCTCACGAATAGCTTGAGGTGAAAAAATTCCTTTTATATTAGATAGCTCAGTTCTTGTGGAAGGAATAGACTATAAAGCACCACGCATGGAGACGTATTTTCCTGATTGCGAATTGCCCGGGGTGAAATCAGAGCTTCCGGCTTTTCCTCCTTCACTTCACACGGTCTTGGGCGTCCAAGTTGGTGAAACCATTGGCACGTATATCGCCCTTCACGACGACAAGCCAGGATTTCTTAGGCCTACCCCTCCTACTGGGAACCGGTGGAGTCGCTATTGACAGACATTTGTTACCCACGTAGCCTGGCGATTTGCACTAATCGTGACGCACCAGCGAAGACCACGCATCACGCTGTGACCCTTAGTAATAAGAAAAAAGATGACAAATTCGGGGCGGGCGGGTGAGTGATGCGCTGGAATATAACAAAGTAGATACTTCTGTCCACAATTCCCCATACCCAGGGACGAGTTGGGGACTCCGGGGTTTCCCATACCGGAAGAGGGCCAGATCGAGAGATTTGGCCCTGGGTCGGCCGGGGTGCGAGGGATATGGCTACGATAATCTCACCTCTGGCAAGCGACGGCCCACAGATGGCGTGCGTTTTAGTCGGTTTTACAATATTTTTTGCATAATATGTGTACTAGCTGTCCCGGCGAACTTCGTACCGCCATATTTTTTTCAGCCCGCGTGAATTTTTGATCCCGTTGCTGCACTTATTTTCTCACCCTTTAAACCTTGTCTGGACATCCACGAACCACGAATATTTCAAAACTAAAATTAGCCAAATCGGTTCAGCCGATCTTGAGTTATAAAATAACTACGAAAAGTAGCATTGATTTTTATATAACAGAGAATAGGTAATAAAGAATCATCTATACATCTAGACTAGACTTGATATTATTAATGATTATTGAGAAAGTGTGCGTACTGTGCGCGGATGTAGTAAGTAGTAGGTATACTCGCAACCTACTTGACTTAATCCGGATCTGCAAGATCTCGATAGTTCAAGGTCAATATAGCGAACAAAAACCTTAACTAAAGCAACAAAAAACTGTGGGTACAAGCTATTTTTAATTTGACCTGTTGGCACAACTAATAAAATACTTTAAATAAGGTTGATAGGCTCGCGTTTGACCACTATCTGAATCTGGTAAGTGAAGATGATGTGATCATGCTAGCTAAGAAGTAATCTACATCAGTCAGGTTTTGAAGACACTCAAGTTATAGCTCACAGATTCAGACGGGTATGGCATTCCCACAAAGGTCGTTCGATGGTGGAAGGGTCTCGTAGGAATTAAGTTGTGCAAATCCAGTGCGCACTCTCCTATATTCCTAGACTGAATTAACATAGGTAGTTAGATATTATTTTCACTGCACAAATCTTACCCTCATTGTACAACTTCCCTTATCACAATATTTGTATTTGTAGTATGTTACACAATCCTACTAACAGTAAGTATATTTTCTCAAACGTTATTATGATTCATATTTGGGTGAATTTCCCGGGGCCAAAAATTGCGTGGCATCGATGAAATCGGTACTAAAAATCATTTTTACAATACTCTAACATTTTTTTCTGGTTAGGCGATATAGTGATCTATGTGGAGCACTAAATATTTTATTAAATAGGATTATAGATTCGCCAAAAAAAAAATTTTATCCTCGAAATTTTTCATTGCCGTGTTTGTCCACACATCACCTATTGTGTTGTGATACCTCATTGATAAAAATCTATTGGTTTTTTTAATTAAAACCTAGTTTTATTTGATACGTGAATAGTTAAAGTATTGTTACGAAATACATTTATTGAAATATTTAGACATTACAACGAATGGTTAATAAAAGTTCATTTGTCCTAGAGTTACCTTTAATCGCCATGTTCTAAACATATTTTAGAATATCGTTTTATCTAACGACTTGTATCCTCCCTCATATCCGCTAAACGTTGCATATTGGTGCCGCCTAAGTGCTCGACATGGAAGGACGTACACACGTACCTGCGTTTTGGCACCATAAATAAAAGTATATCATTTTTATGTTACTGGACATTTTTTCTTTCATTACTGTGGATAGGTATAACTGTCTATTCCAATAAGTTTATCCTCTTGATTATACATTCAATAGAACGAAATTTATCTTGTTTATTTTAGTGAAGTGTTTATTACTTCGAATAATTAATAGATTTTTTCTTATATTATATTTTTGGCTCGTTTTTCACCACTGTGCTTTCATTTCCATGGTTTCCGTGGTCAAAATTTGCTATGGTAATGAAGAAAAAAACGCGGCAATGAAAAAAAAATCATTGCCATGCCTTGTAAAACAATTTAGTCTCATTGCCATGACCAGATGTTTCATTTCCGTAACTTATGTTCTCATCGCCATAGCATATTGACAAAAGTATATCATATTAATTTGTTAATTTCCCATTTCTTTTTCGTGTAAAAGAATTGGCGTCGATTTGGAATTGAGCAGCCATGAATGAAAATGGTATAATATGAAAGTACCTGCAGTTTACCAGGTTTCTTAGAGAGATTCGAGTCTTATAATTAATCCTATGGATTAAAGCAATAAAAATACTGGCTGTTATTTTTTCCGATTTTAGTCGGTTCAATTACAGGATGTGGCAAGCGATTTTTCAGCATTCGTTAAACGCAGTTTTTTTTTCTTTTTAAAAATGAGGAAATGTTTCTTCTGAATGAAATTAGTTATCTCCAGTATTTAGAGTACTTTCCCTCCACATCTCCAATGCAAACGCGGTATCGTTTATCTAATACTAGCTGACACAGCGAACTTCGTACCGCCATATTCTCTGATCCCATTCCCGCTGCATATCTCTAAATTTATCAATATTTCTCTACAATATTATGCATGTGTTATGCATATAAATCTTCCTCTTGAATTACTCTATCTATTAAAAAAACCGATTCTAAATCCGTTGCGTAATTTTGAAGATTTAAGCATACACAGGGACAGACAGACAGCCATCGATGGGGTTACACTCGAAGTTGTTCAAGAAAAAATCTGCCTGGGATAAGTTATCCAGCTTGGTAAAAACAACTCCTAGAAAAAACTAGCCAGGATCCACCTAGGTTGGGCAGCAGCAAAGGAAACACTCTCTTAATCTTAAAAAATACACTGCGTTTAAGGATTTCCAAAAAAATCGCTTGCCACACCCGGTAATCGAACCGAATAAAATCCGGATGAAGCTATATTTTAATTGCATCAATCGATAGGGTCAATCTTAGGGATCAAATATCTCTTACAAACTTGGTAAAATAAGTAAAAGGAAACCCATAAAAGAGAAGATATAGGAAGATTTAAGGCGGTTTGATCATCAGGTGTGTTATTTTTAGAAATCTTGGAATGCAGGTTTGTTTCCCTTTAAAAATAAGGTTATGTTTAATTTAAGTAAAATTCGCTATCTCTAGTATGAGGGTACTTTCCCTCCAGGTAAAGTCGAAATGTTCCACCCTGTATATCGCAGCTCCGATATTACTTACAATAAAAATAACGACACTCATACGCGTGTTTAACACAGTGCCACTGAAAAAATAAATGACGCCAATGTCCATACACAATTGCCTAATCCCCTTTGTATTTTTATTGTATGTAAGTATAATTTCTCATGTAAGTAGGTACATAAAATATTATGTTTTATATTATGTATTTTCATTTCCATGGTTGATTTTTTCATTCCCTTGGTATATTTATTTCATGTCCGTGGATGCTTGTTTCATTGCCGCGCACGCATGTGTCATCGCCGTGGCGCGTAATTTTTGATCTTGTATATCTCGTTAGCTTTTTTATTTATCTGCTAGATATTAAGCAAGAATACATATAGTATCAAAACCTATAATAAACGCGATTTGTTTTAACTACAAAACTTAAGGTAAAAAAAATCCACGGAATGAAGATTTTAATGGACCTGTTGAAATTCACCCATTTCCTATTTAGTTATTTATATCAACATTTCCAACAGATTTCAACAGACAAACTTTAAGTCTGTCAACACCTCACATTAAACATAATAGGTACATTGCACCACTCAATCGGAACGCTTCCTATGGTATGCCAACCTGGCGATTCGACCGAGATGGAACAGATCACAGAACAGTTAATGAGGTTTTTTCATTACCTAACTTACTGTTCTGTGGAACAGAAAAAGATATACTTAATTAGGTACAAGCGATTCAAAAAAGAATTTTTTGTTTGGTTACTTCGAGGACAATGAGATGCGATTGTTGTGTACGAGTTCCTGGAGTTCCTGGGTTCCTTGGAGACAGAGGTCAAACAAAAGGCTGTCGGACTTCCATTTTTTTATACCATTTAGGTCGCAGACGAGCCGACAGCCCACTCGATGGAAAGTGGTTACCGTGGCCTATGGACCAGATACCGCCGTGTCCATACTGTCCATAGTTTCTGGGAGATCAGTCCAAATGGCAGTCGCTCCCAATATAACCGGAAAAAACCAAGCCATATCATAGTTTAATCAGAAATGGAATGAAACCTCGAATGCGATGCAAGGATATTTACCTAAAAATTCTGTTATAGACATACCTACACGGTTTATAACCCCGATACGTCTTGTCAATTAGAGAATTAACGCTTTGATTGACAAGCTATATTGGGGTCATAAACTGTATCTATATGCTTTCATACATTACGTAAACAATCTCTTTACGTTTATGTCGGACATCTTCACTTTCGTTTGTCATTGTAAATCAAGGTTATTGGCGGCCGCGACCAAACCTGTCTTTCATTCATAACGACTTATTATTTTTATTCATAGATAGCTACAGGACAGGATGCATTGTATTATAATGTACACCTACATAGGTCTACATTCAATAGTGGTCTATTCTATACCATAAGCCACCACAGTGATCGTATCATCACATTATAATTTCTGTCACGCATGGACGGTAAGATGTTTGTTTTATTAAGTGATTTTCATTGTCACCAGTGACAGTGATATGCTTGATTAGTTTAAGTTTGACGATAAGTACATCAGCATCCTTCGAGGCTCAAATTGGGGGTCTTGTTTGTGTTGTGTGACCGATTTTAATATTTTACGACTTTGATAATGTTTATAGTTGTCTTCATCTTATGGATCATCGAACGACCGGGCACCACGGCGACGATACACCGTAGACATTCCACTTATACGTAGATAGGTACTAAATGATTCGACGTTACGTTCATCATGAGTAAAGGAAAGAAGTGAAACACCTTGCCCCAATCTGTGTTTCCGAGTAGCTGTAACTTAAGTGTTTCCAAGACTACAGTGAGGTGTTTTCTAGGCAAGCGTGCTCCATCATCGATCACATCATTACTTACTAACAGGTGGGATATTGGTCAAACGCGAGCCTATCAACCATAAAAACGAGGATTATGTGGTCATTTTCTCATCTCTTAATTATACGATCTTCTATTGCAGACTATTCCTTCGAACTTGAATGTCTCTTACCTACACAGCTAAATTATTCGTTATCAGCAAGAATTGTGTTTTGATCCTTTCTACATATTTCGTTTCTAATCTTGGTCATAGTATCGTAACAGTATGACTTCATATTGGAGAGACCTGATACGGTAGATAGGAAAATTAACAGTTCTCAGTTTACTAGACTTTGGCAATGCTATCAAAAGTATCCATTTTCTTTAATCTTTGCTGCGTGTCCACTGACAAAGTAAATTAATAACATTCGCAGGAATAACTCTAAGAGACAGAAAGTGCATAAATGTAAATTGGTACTTACTTACTCAGAAAACGCTATCTCTCTATAGGTATACGATTGTATTGTAAAATCTATCGTCGTTCGAGCGCTTATTCCGGTTAAAGAGCTTAAGGTTGGAACCTGGGGTTTTACACTTCTAGTGCTCCTTACTTTAATCTTATTTTGGTAGATGTGGGCCACATATCTACACTCAATTATAGCACTTAACTGTAACAATATCAATTAAATGTAGTTTCATGTTACAAGCTAAGTAGCTAGACTTCAGACGTCTAGTCTGAGTCTCTCATTATGTCGTCAGAATTGAACATCTATCTATACTATTATAAAATTGTAAAGTGGTCGTGTCTGTACATTGGAGATATTTAAAAAAAATACTTGGGTTATGTTATATTAACGATACTGAACACGAAAATATATTTTTTTCATTTTCTGTCTGTTTGTCTGTTTGTCCGCGATGGACGCAAAAACTACTGGACGGATTTTGATGCGGTTTTTTTTGTTAGAAAGAGCTTGCTCAGACTTAAAATCTTACGTTTGTTTGATCGCAATCGGTTGAGTAGAACCGAAGATATGAGCAAAGGTCGCGTTACCGAAGTTGTAAGCGGGCGGAGCCGCGGGCGGAAGGCTAGTATTACATAAAAGTGATAAATTTCATCACGGTAACATGTTGAAGTATCAAATGATAAATTAGGTAGGTACCTATCTAACATTGCAATATTTAGAAGCACTTAAAGCAGTAAATGCTAGATTACTTAAATTATAGTAGATTACTATAAGCTACTTCAGATTTTGATTTGATAACCAATAAGTAAACAAACGTATTTGTATATCATGGAATTCATACGACTTAACTTGACAACCTTGAAAGGAAGTAGGTACCTCCTACCAGTTCTTGGTGCCACGAGCACGCTCAAAGGTCAAGACTGTTTACCTGTACATTCTTAAGCTGTTTATCTCTTACTAACGAATGACAAATTGATTAACCAAAATGAAGATACCTGTTTTAATTGCAAGGATTTTGTCTAACAAATAACCCCAAAAAATATAATAAGTACCTAGCACAAGATCCCGACTTTGACTACCATCTCCTAATCCCTGATTAAAGTAACGTTTTAGACATATAAATAAAAAAATGTGATAGTGTTGTCACTTTTCACCCTACATCCTGGAAAGGCATATATTTTTATTTTAAAAGCCAAAGAAATACCGGTAATACCAGTATGTCAAGCTTAGATTATAATAGATCAACTGACAGTAAAAACTTGTGGAAATTTCGATAATGTTTATAAGAATGCGGTCATAAAGCTTTATGACCGCATTCTTATAAACATTGGGTAACTACCCATGCAAAAGGTTTTCGTATCTTAGGATTGCTACGACCATCGAAGACTAACTACCTACGATACTAAAACCTTTATAGTCTGAGTATACCATACTATACGTGTTACCAAATGCAGAGAAAGAAACAGAATAACTGCCGCATGGGAAGGTTTTCCTTAAAGTCTTCAACTAAGAAAGAGCAGCAATTTTACCATGCCCGTGTTAAAACAGTCATCGTGTTTTAGGCAAATTGGAGGAATGAAGGATAAGTATTTGATCTCTGTACATTGGACAACCAGTCCCCTTGCCTGGAAAACTAGTCACCTCTTATTGTATGCGAAGTGGATATATTTCCGGCTCTTCTAATTTATTTCTGACTAATTTCGTTGCGCGTTCCAAGACATTTCAGCTTTACCTTGGACTTCCCGAGTGTCATTAATGTATGTTATTGGGTCACCACCCAGATGATCTTGGGTCTACAGAAGTTGCAGTAATGGACGTGTTGTAGGAGGATTTAGTTTCCAGAAAATGCCTTATTTTGTCGACTAATATTATTATTTTTACTGTCAATTAATATGCCGTATTTGTTCCATTAGGAATAAGGATAGAATTTCGATCTTACGCGTAGTCTTGGACCTTCAGATCTAGGTTATTTAATCAGCTGATGCCGGTGGGTTAGACGAAGGATCGCAGTTACGCATGCGTGGAGACGAACATCCAAGACTTTTTTAAACAAAATATGGGAAAAGAGAAATGTTGAAATTTAATGTTAAAGCGGTTGATAAATGTAACCACAGAATACTTCAGTACGATCTCTATAACCGGGTCAGTGGCACGGCATTCACATGTCACCGACTGAGAAGTTGGCAGATTTTTAAAAAGAAAACACAATATCGGAATAGTGCTAAGTGCCGGAGTGGTTGCCAGAAATAAAGCTGCAGTGCAGTAGTGAGCTTGCAGTGACAGACTGCGGTGCTGGCTCACCATTCATTGTGATGGCGGGAGGTCGATACGTCGCCAGTGTCGCCGCGCCTGCTATGATGCGCGGTCGTATCGACGCCGCTTTATTACTCGCATCGCTCGCTTGACATTTGTGAGCACTGCGCAACTGACTCGTATTGATAGTGAAGCCTCTATTTATAAACAAATTGTAATTACCTGTGCTTTTACTTAATTTAATAACAATAGTTTTATTCATGATCGGCCCTTTGGATATACTAAATAAGACAATAGTGGAATTTAAGCCGACAACGAAAACATTTCATTAATTTTAACGTGAAAGCGCATGTGACGAAAGACTTATATAAATATTAAAATAATATGGACATGAATGACATTGATCACCAAAGTAAGTACATAATAAATTTGCCTTCAAAACAGTTTCACAAATTACATAATCTCATTAAATAATATAATTTCAAATAAGATTAATAAGTTACTAAATAAGCATCACAATAAATTTAGAATGACACTAAGAGTAACGCTCAGAGATAAAGTTGATAAATAAAAAGATAATGGGAGAGTGAATGATGTAACTGTTTATTGAGATGCTCTGTAACACATGACAATTGGGAATTAATTTCTCGATGACAGCGGTTATGTAGCAATAGATACACATTTGAACGCCCACAGCTCAAACTCGTAACGATGGTGACATACTCGTAAATCAAATTAAGAGGCCATACAACCCAAAGATGAAATAAATCTGTTTAAAACAATAGTAAATTTTCCATTTTACAAGCGAAAATCACAAGAATAACATTATTAAAACGATGATAATATCTTAAGAGTTTACGATGAGAACCGGTCGCTAAATTACTCAAAACAAACTATTAACGTTATAAGAAACAACGTAGTAATTTATGACTGCTCACTATCTAAATGGTGAATTCAATTTGCTATAACCGATTAAACATAGGCCATTATAGTCGTTAGAAGTATAGAAAATGGATCTTTTCAACCAGATTTGATCGTGGCCACCTAAAAACTTTATATTGTTTCGCTTATATTATTGTGTACGCATTGTTATATGTACGAAGTAAATACAAATGAGTACCTTGCGTGACGGAGCTTTTATATTAATCGTCATACGAATATGTGCCTACCTATATTTTGTATGGTTCATACTAAATACAGTTTTGAGTTTACTGGGTCAAATTGAATTGATGACAGGCATCGTCAACGATCGATATGAAAAATTAAGCAATATGCATTTGAAAATGGGTAATCCTTTCTTTATGTCAACCACGCAACAATTTATTATTACAATTAGCACGCTTCATTTTTAGATTCTTGTGTTTACGAAGTCGACTGTAGGCAAGCGTTAAAAAAGTAAATGAAAGAATTCCTCTATTTTTTTAAACGCTTGGTTGTACAGTCTACCATCTGATAACTGAATACAAGTTCTTATTTATTGTAACCATATGTTGGTTAATTTATTAACCCAATGGCATGTCCGAAAAGTAATCCTATAAACATTCAAAACCAGAGTAAAAATTAACCTCCGCTAAGAAAGCGAGCTGAGTAATTAAAAGGATATTTTTCAAATTCATACTTAGGTACATTATAAATTTATTATCTAACTATATTGTCATCCAATTCTTAGCCATCATACCCAATAAATAATTAACATCAGGAAAATTACACTCTTCCATTATCTTGCGTTATGGGATCGGACGCTGGTTCCTTTGGTGACTTATATTCAACATCGAGACTTTTACTTACTTTTTAATACTAGGTACTTCACCCACTCTGTTTAATCTCTAGTAGTGAGACCATTGCCATACCACTGGGAAGTGACTTTATCTTGGTTAAACACAAGCTTTGTGTGCTACGGGTCTTCCATTTTTAGCTTTCGTTAGATCCTCCTCTTTTAGCTTTACTCGTATTGATATTACCTAGAGAGGTTTTATTACTGTCATCATTATCATCTTTGAATTAAACTCGATCTTATTCGAAGCCTTCACCTCGGAGTGCAGGATCCGCTTAAGAATTATATTTAGTAAAAAAAGTTACGTGTTTTGTGATTTGTGGCACATAGTAAACTTTATCTAGTACAACAACTGGGTCACTAGAATTTTGTATTTTTATTTTATTGAATACTTATTATTATAATTATTATTATATTATTTTATTTTATTAAGGTATTAAATAACCTCATCATAAAATGATGAGGTTATTTCGAATTTACAATAAAATGCCGGTTCTAGTTACGTAAACATCGTTCGACTTGGCCTTTTTGGAATAAATTATTGGAACCTGTACTTTTGTTAACATATTCATTTTAATATTTTTTTAATCAAGACTTCTTAGGATATTTTTTACTGTAACTTACACCTAAAATTTATAGCTATTTTACCTTTTATAATCTAGAAAATATGAATGTAGGTAGATTACTATTCTTTATTTAGATGTTTTATCCATTAAAATAAATAAGATTGAAGTAGTTTGGTTCGTTACATTAAAAGAATATTATGGGACACGGTACCTATTTATAACGATTTTTTTTAATTTGTCTGTCTGTCATTCTGTCTATCTTATACCGGCTAATCCCCGAATTGCAGACTGCTGATATTATAAGGCGTAACTTGAGGTAGGGCCTACTGGTATTTTAGAAAAAATATTTCGGATTCCGCCTAAAAAAATTAAACCCCAGATTTACAATCCCAAGTTATAATCAAAGTACCCACCTAACATTCTGAAAAGCAATTCAAGACGATAATATTTATCTAAGACAAATTTAATGCTCAAATACGGACTTGGAGCGGTAGATGTTTCAACGAATTCTTTTATCGATTTCGTACTCACGTTTATCGCAGTATTTGCGATGTAAATAAAGGAAGTTTAACTAATATTTGATATGGCCTGACCCTTCTCAACAGAGAAGAGGCCCGTATCCAGTAGTTGAACGCTTTACAAAAAACAGAACTCGTATGTAATTTGATATCGTTCTGTAAAACAATTACTAACAGTGAATTAAAACAGATGTGACGACTATTAAAGATGTAACTAATGTTAAAGGAAAGCTAGACAATTGGAACACTTTTTGTCAAAACAAAGTGTCAACCACTAAAATTTCCAAAAATATTCATTGGCTAATAAAATATTTGTTTATACTCGTACTGGAGATTGATGGCACTCGGTGGAACTTGCTACACATATTGAATAAATCGCTTGTACTTTTCCACAATTATTTATTTGAACCTTACGGCATAAAATATTGTAGTTTTTAGAAATGTAATACGAGTAGTTTAAACCAAATCAAAACCGGTAAGGTTCAAATAAATAATTATGGAAAAGTAAGAACAAGTGATTTATTCAATATGAATAAAAATTTTGTTAGTCCAGTTCGGTGCAAAAGAGCTCAGAATAGATCACATTTCCGCGCTGGATGACAATTGCATGGCAATACAGACCAGTGGCGAAAGCAGAAAATTTAAAAAGGGACCGACTTCCGTTTTTTCCCGGAATCTTTCCTCTTATATAACGACCATAGCAATTTTGTACCACCTTTGCATTCCCAATTAGAGCACCATAAACATAGGATTTTCATATCATTTTCCTGTTTTTCTTTTGCTTTTTTCAAAAGCATAGGTTTTTCCTAGAGATAAAATAATTACATTAAATCATTTTGCTTTTCATAATAAGTAGATGTCTAATAGATCTTTAAGCAACGGTTTTAGTTTATTTGTTAAATCAACTCATCTCGTGAAATAACACGCTCTTCCACATGCATTTGACTTAGGGGTTCTGCCTTTGCATTATGATTATTTTGGGATATAAAAGTAAAAGTCCAATCTGTTGTTTGGGTCATTCTTCGTTGATTTGTTGTATTTACCGTGTGATATTTTCGTACATCCTTTATAATTAATTTAAAACTTAATAATTTACAATAACTATCTACGCGGTTGATGTTTCTCGAGTTTTTGTTGGCCTACATCCAGATAGTGGACGATGAAATCTGATTGATTGATAGGATTGGTTGCTTGTAGAATAAATAATAGCATATCTATAGATAATATCTACATCGATCTTTGCTGAACGGATTTGTCAGACAATGTATGAGGCTATGAAAAACTTGCTCAATATTTTCCCACGAAGCTAACGTCTATATGGTTTATAATAAAAACATCAATCCTCTTACACACTGTAATAGTGGGAGCTAAATTCATATAGCATGCTTACAACAGAACTATATTAGGGAAACATGCCAAGTTTGGATTGGATGTTGTTGGTGTCAATCACACCAGAACGACTAAATGGATCTGGCTGAAATTTGGGTATGGATTAGCACATAAGCTACGTTTTTTTAGACGAAAGGAAGTCATATCTTCTACCTTTCCAGAGTTAGAAATCTGAAATAATTTATCAAAATTCGTAATAGAATGTAAATAATAGATTGTAGCAGACGGGGCTGCGAGTAGCAGTCAGTAATTGTATCATTTAACATAACATAATATTACCTGTATTACGGATAGAATGCCGGGTTCTTCCCAGTGAAATCGAATAGGTAGGTACAAGAACACGGCAAGGTAGCTTAGAAATAAAAAGGATGTATGATACAATGAACAACTTGCACAACATTCTCCCACGAAGCTGTGTTGTATATGGTTAATGATATTAACAAAAGCACAAGATAATGCAATTTGATAATCAAAATATTCTGCCTAATCAAATCTAAGATATCGCATTTGTCATAATTTTGAACACAAAACACAATGCATTTCAATCTTCACACGTCCTTTTATAAAATTAGTTATTATGTATCTACTTAGCATTTTTTTGTTTAATAAATCAAAAGAGAAATTACCTTCAAAGTTAATTTAACTCATTGAAAATTACAGATCAATCACCAAGAAACCATGCATGATAATCAAAATCATAACCTTCGGCTTTACCATAGTTGGGTAATAATAAACAAAACATGACATTGTCCTCTGAGTCACCTTAGCTCTAAATTCTTTCAAAATTCCATTGAATTTGTCCTCTGAAGATAACGAAAAAAAAAATTGATTTATTTCAATGTAAAGATCGTTAGTAAGTTTGTTATTGTTGAACACATTTTCAGGGTGAATGTTGGGTATTCACTCAAGAACTATCTTCATCGTTGATCGTAGATTCACCATGAATCTTTTGAACCTTTACCATGGCAGTGATAGGTTGTGGTTAAAAAAGTGAACATCCAGGACTAGACTTGAGTTCGCGACCAGTGAGGTGTATGGGGTTCGAATGACTTAGAACCCAAACTCACTTTACCTGCTTGCTAGGTACGCCAGCTGATTGATAAGCAACATTCTATTCCAGGTTTTTCTCTCGGGGACAGGTTGGGTCAAATAGTCAAAATAAGGCAAACATAAAACGGAAACCGGACTCTAGGCTCCGAGGTGAAAGCATCGGATGCAAGCGAAATCATTAAGAGCATGATGGGGCTGTTACTAATTAACTCAATTAGGGTTTTACAGCGCTCAAAGCAATTAAAACTACGATTTTTATAATTCGAGTTTTGAGTACTACAACCTATTTAAAACGGAATCATGCCATTAAACGACTCTTGAGTTTAAGACTTTAATTGCCACTTAATTTTTTGCACACTTATTCAGTTGGTATTCGGTATGAATCGAATGTACTATATGAATCGTTACCTACTGACTTATTTGTGGAGCCAAGCAAATCTCGCTAGTCTTTATAGCTTATCCCATGGACTGCAGGAACAGGATTGGATTTCTTCAGGATCTTAGGATGGTTGTATTGATCGCTTACGTTACTCAAATTCGACAGAATAGTTGAAATTTTATCTCGGAAAATTTCTCGCGGCTCCACCACCGTAAAATAACAATTCCATGACTCACAAGAAACTATAGGACAAAATGTAAGTAGCTTAGCTTTTATACTAGACTATGCTATTTTTTTTTTGTGACTATGATTCTATATCTGCGTCAAACGTTTTCATTTCAATAGTTAATGGTTTGTACAAAATTATCAATTACAAAATCAACATAACATTACATCTAACTGTAGATAATATTTTAAAGCCGCATGACGTTTTATACAAACTCAAATCTCATTCTTAGGATGTAGCCGGTGTAAGAGAAAATGATTTTAATTTTCACGATAATGAACGTAATAAGTGTAGCCCCGATATAAGCGATAATTTGACAACTGAATTCACATTGCCGTTTGATGTTAGGCATAGTTAAGAAGGGGCCCCAACATAAATAAATAAATATTTATTGTCACAAATGTTAACAGTTATCATTAATTTTGAGAACAATAGTAAGTAATAATTTCTCTCTAAACAAAAATATTTATATAAAAATATTATTATACCTACGTGTCATACGTGTGTTACTCTGTACAAATAAAAAAAAGACTATGAAGGCACGTATGTTTCTAATATATGAGTACGAAGTAGTTTATGTATCTATCCTGTCAATTCATCTAAAAAATATGCGCTGCGAAAAGAAGGACAGATCAACAAACTCATATTATCCGCATTTGTAATACTTGCTAGCGAGATAAATAGGCCGATGTTCTAACGACCTCAAATTATAATGTACTTAAAACCATTTAGTGTAATTTACGCTTATTAGTCACTAGCTGTACCCGCAATTTCGCCCGCGTTGACTGTTGAGTTGACTAACAATCTGTACCTACCTATGGTTTTTTTTTAAAGAATATCAGCAACCATAATTACTAATATTCCGCTAACCCCTCCAGCTAAGCTAAATAATAAATTGCTTGTGCTAAGAGTGGGTTCAGTGTTAGGAGTGGTAAGGCCGACGACTCCGTAACCACTACGGTACGGACGCTTATTCTCGGCCGTTTCGAAGTTTAGGAAAATCAAATGACAAACAGACAGACAAAAAAATAATAAATAGTGGTATTTACTGAAAAGCTGATATTTCAATATAAGTAGATATACCTCGGGACACGTATCTTGGACCTAAATCGCGAGATAAACAACGAGGTCCTGGCGCGCGAGGATTGTTTTGTAATGTAATATCTATCTTGTTGAATTTGAGTTCGTCCACCACCGTAGCACCTCGTGTTGTCTTAAAAAACACCCAACAAACGTGTGCTACGCGTATAGAGCACATTTGAAGCACATTGTAGGTCCAAGATATATGTCTCGAGCAATACTGTACACTTCAACGACATGTAAAGGAATTTCTCCACTACGCAGAAAATAACGGAAAGCATCCTGTTTAAAACATCTCGGGGACGTTAATCATCTTTCTCCCTTCCACTTTAACAGCTTTTCGTATGGCATTCAAAGTGCGATTGGATAAAGATTACCATTTGGTGCCAAAGAATTCTACCACGGTTTCTCTTTGCAGAGTAAGGGTGCGGGCACACGGCGCGGTGTGCGGCGCCGGACCCTAAACCGGCAGTGCAATCGGGTTATAGGGATCCTTCGCCACGGCACAGATTACTAAATAGTTACTTAACTTTAGTATTCTAAACTTCTGAGGGCTACACTGTACGTCAATGTAGGATATTTTCTTTTACATTTTAACCCCACAATTACTACTAACTGCTATTTAACTACCTACCTAGTATTATATACCTATTTCACGACTATTAGACTTCATCATGTTCTTAGTGCAGTCTTCAAAAGGCTCTAAATCTTGAATGTGACTATGTAGGTAAGTACTTAACTAAATTAGTGTCATTACTGTGAAGAAATACCTACATAGTCAAAGGAACAAAAACATTTTAGAAGTGACTAAGTAACTATTTTGAAATTATTGTGGAAAATTTTGAGTAGACTCAGCTAAAACAATCTCCCAATGAAAATGAATTTTAATAAACTGAGTTTTAACATTTTACTATTCATAGGTATTTTATTGCTTACAATGTACTGATGCATTGTCAATGAAATAGTTATTCAACAGTTAAATCGATAGTTAAAATAACTAGAAGATGTTTAACGTGTTTGTGGGAACTCTAAAGATCGTATATCTATTGTTGTGGAAACTCAACTTACTTGTATTGTATAGATAATACTCGTAGGTATACATGTGTAAATCATAATGCAAATAGCTTTTGATAGCAAATAGCTAAAACGCTGGTTAAAACTTTTCAATGAATTCCCACGCTATTGCTGCAGAAATTCTTGTGAAAATAAGAGTATCATTCTACTTAGTTTAGTTGCAAAGTTCATAGGGTGTGTTGTGTTTATACAAGATAATAGTCCGCATACAAGGATTTATCTTTATCTTATCGCACTTTGAATGCCTTACGAAAATCTAAGGAAGAAGATGGCTTATCCCAATGACGTACACTCGACATGCAGGAACATCATGACTTTGAAAAATGGCGCAAACACTATATAAAAATAACTGTAAGCTACTTACTCGCGTGAAGGAATATAATGTCAATATTATTAATTTAATACCATTTTTTTTTCGCAGCGCACTTTCGCATCTCTGATTGGTACATTTGGTACCTACGTAAAATCAGGACAACAAAAATGAGGGCAACGCCCTCATTTTTGTTGCCAGCAGTTCGGGTTAAATCCTGATTACTCACCTCTGCTTCCCCCTTCGGGGATTTGCAGGCGTGAGTAGATGTATGAGTGTATATGTAAATTATTTCAATGTTAAAGTATGTATGAAAAATATCTTGTGTCCAAAATTCGTAATCACTGAATCATTTGACTATATCAAAATGAGACTATCGATACTAATATTATAAATGCGAAAGTAACTCTGTCGGTCTGTCTGTCTATCTGTCTGTTACGCTTTCATGCCTAAACCACTTAACCGATTTTGATGAAATTTGGTACAGGGGTAGTTTAGACCTTAAGAAAGGACATAGGCTATATTTGGTCGCGATAACCGACATCCACGCGGGCGGAGCCGCGGGCGAAAGCTCATATTCTGTAATTGCGTAAATGTGATAATATCAGGCAAAGTTCTAATCAAAATTAATCTGTATCGCTCTTATAATATTTTTTGTACAAATTGTGTTCCACTGTTCTCTTAATTTTGAATAGGAACAAAGGAGCATTGGAACGGAAAATCCAATTCCACGCGAGAACGATTTCATTATTTAAATTTGTACAATAAAATCGTTCAACAATGTTACAGATTCTCCATCAAATTGACAATAATGGATCCAAGTTTCTGGTTTTAGTAGACTTTTTTGGCATAATATTCGATTTAACTCAATATTCACATATTGTTAGGCCACTGCTATGATATTGTTAGACAACTGCTATGATAATTATGTATTTTTAACGATAAAACAAAAAAGAATGATAAAGGTATAAGGAGGTAGGTAAGTACGGTATTTATGAGTTTGTAGCCGTTGAAGAGCCAAGGGGTAATCTCTAGATCTTATACACCGATTTTGAAAACTATTTCACCAATATATTTAATCGAAAAGCTGGAAAAGAATCCCATGGATTGCGAGAACGGGATTAGTATTCCACGCGGGCGATACGATCGCCGCAGGCATCAGCTAGTTAAGTATAAGTTAAGAATGGTTGAAATTATTCCTAACTACGTCTACCACTTAAGTAATTTTAACTTTTAATCAGGAAATAGGAGGTTTAAGTAACTCTTCATTCATTTAGCTGCAATTAGTTCCGTCGAACTCATCAAATATGTACTCTATAATTTGGTCAACCAAGGACAATCTACTTGCTTAAATGATGCACCAATTTACGATCATAGTAGCAATTTGAATTGCGTTTAAGTAATTAAAAAACCTTACATTGTTTGCATGTGTAAAGTCAAATAAAATGTGCAATGAAGTAAACTGTGAAATGACTTAATCCAAAGTTAATTAATATGATAAATACGAAAGTTATATCTTCGTTTTTTCTTTTTTTTTATCGTGCGAAAAATTTCTACGGATACCTTCCCCATCGGAGCCGGTGGAAGAGGTTATTTCGGACTCGGACCGACTAAAACGCACGCCGCGTCTGTAGACCGTCGTCGTCGATTGCCGGAGGTGAGATCCCAGACATATTTATCGCATCGCACCCCAGCACGAAATTTATATCCGTACCCGTAGGTCTGTTATCTTTTCATATTTATCCTGCTAAATCGATTTTAGTAAAATTCAGCACAATGATAGCAGCAGAAGACATAGTTTTGAGCAGTTAAGGCAGTCGAGAAACCATAGGCTATGAAGCATCAATATCTAAAAGACTCAAAATTAATTATGGAAGAACATTCCCTCATCCGATAATATGATCCGATCTGCACGTATTTAAATCAATATAACAGTTTGGTATTAACATCATTAATAGTTAAAAAGATCATTTTGAGTAGGTACCTACTTTGCTAGTCAAGAATTCAAAATCGATCTGATGCTGAATTGCTGACTGTACTCCTCTCAATGAATGTCACTGTCAAGCAAGTTCCTTCTAGAAAGTAGGGCCTTGAACTAAATATAGGGTTGCATTAAACTTTCGCCAGTAGCATACATTGTGTCTACTAAAGCTCTAAAGTCATGAAGGTTTGATACGTCATACGAGTGATGAATTTAACCGAATTTGAAACACCCTCCAACGACACTCCCGTAGATATCGTTAAGGAAATCGCAGTTTTTATTAATTCTAGCATTTGCGATATAGGCGTCCAAAACCATCATAGCTGATAGTTTTTGATTAGCTTGCCGTTTACGCTGAACACGGATGCTGCCAAATCAGTTTATTTTTCAAAACTTTATAACAAAAGCTCAAGTAATTAAGTAATTGAACGAACATTGTACCTAAGTACATATTTTTTATTCCCCGCCATATTTTTTTCCCGACATATTTTTTTTCCAATCTAAAATTATCGGATGTTAGATATGTATGCTATCAAGGACTGAGGGAAGCGCAAGCGATAGGGGTAGGCTGCTTGACAGTAAATTAAATTTTAACGAACAAAAATTATTTGTTAATGTTTTTATCTGTGGTCTCTTTACACGACCATAAAAAAGTAGTTCATTGAAATAAACTACTTTTCACGGATTCTATCGACTTATTAGGTACCTACACTTATCCCGAAGTTTCGGCTACTTTTCAGCAGCAGGTGACTAAACACTTTGTTTTCTATGCTTTAGGTTATATTTGTTAGAAATCCTACTACATTATTATAAATAATATGAAAGTTTATGAAGATGTTTGTATGTTTGTTATTCTATCACGCTCTAATGACTGAACGGATTTGGCTGAAATACATCGAAATAGACTATAGTCTGGATTCTGGATTAAAACTTCTAAGGTTACATTTTATCCCGAAAACAGTATTCCATGAGTCGCGGGAACGGGAACAAAGTTCCATAAGGCGGGTGAATCCATGAGTAACAGCTAGTCCATTATAAATACATAATGCATTTTCAGCCGACCTATTTCAAGAAAGTAAAGTAATTTAAGTACATAATATAATACGCTTAATAGCGTGGAGGCACCGAACTAAGAAACCTTGGATCCTTGCCAGAGCATGTAATCTCTAGTTCCAATTGTGTCGACTGGTTGCCATTGACAATACAATAATTATAGCTCCTCGTACCAAATAAATTTGTCATCATATTTTCGAAACACTGCTCCCTCACGAATACAAATTACTTTTTGCGAAATCCTATGAAGAGCCTTCTAACTTTTTGACCTCATTTGTCAATATTTTGTTATTCACTTAAATTTTGGGTAATGTTATTGACATGACCACTTATATACTTACTGCAAAGTGGCAGTGGTGGTTCAAAGAATTAAATAATAAAGTGGTGACTACTTTATATTCAGTTATTTTTAGAAGAGATACTTAAAAGAAATTACTGCGTCGTGCTTGACTTTACAAAATAGAATTAACGGACACGAAAATATTCTGTGGGTCTACAGGAATGTAACTTCATCCCTTTTTTCCCGTTCATAATTCTAGAATTGATCTTATTTATGCAGAATGGAACCGCACAGAACCTATGGAGAATGGGACAGTGTGGTTCCGTTCTGCAAATAGGGATGATGACTATTTCTTTTTTACTCTCGAAATAGGACTCAATTTGATTGTTAATGTTAGCAAGTCAGCAATATTTTATTTTGCAAGGCATATTTTTTCAGCAAATACTAAGATATAAAGCATTATTGGGTAGAATCGGATGACTTTGTCATAATCCCTATTGATAGTCACATCACGAATATCACGACACAAGCTAGTGGGATGGTCTGTATTCACATCCACATCCACATCCACACTTCCATACTAATATTATAAATGCGAAAGTAACTCTGTCTGTCTGTCTGTCTGTTACGCTTTCACGCCTAAACCGCTGAATCGATTTTGATGAAATTTGGTATAGGGGTAGTTAAAAGCTTGAGAAAGGACATAAGCTAAGTTTGGTCGCGATGCGGAGCCGCGGGCCAAAGCTAGTGGTATATAAATGTACATGGTATAGCTGTACTGTGGTATAGCTGCCTATAGCAGCAGCGCTGAAAGTAATATTAAAATCTAAAATGTAATCAAATATTTAAAATACGAAATAAAAAAATGACAATGGAAGTAATTGCTGAACCTATTTCTTTATTAAAATGAAATCATTTTTAGATTATGCCAAAGGAAAAAAACGTCGTTACTAATATCCGGTTTTTTGTACAAAATTAACAATGGCTACTTGCTTGGTATCTTTTTAAAATTGGTTAGATTAATATTGATATTAGATTGAAACTTTGTTAAGATTCAAAAGTTTCATACCTACTATTTTTCATTAATCGATTAATTATATTATTTATTTAAAAAACTACATAGCGGATATTTAATGATTCAATATTAATGATAAGATGAGTGAATGAACTCCAGCTTCACGCACCAAGGGATGTCAATTTAGATTAGGCACAATGGTAACTCATAATGTTGACCTGATATTTAGTATGTTTAAAAAAAGAATTATTTGTGGTTTAATTGTAACACACAATCAATATGAAATACAGGTTCAATATTTCATCAACTAGGTACATTCTTCTTCTTCCTGTTAAAGGGGAAGGGAATCATTGAAAAAGAATACATAAATTGATGTTGGGATTCTAGATTTACTCCCCTATTCCATCTATCCCTACCGGTAGGGATACTTTTCCACCCATCTCCACTAGAAAGATAGGTAAATGCTCATTCACGGAAATCACGGACAAAATTCAAGTAGATCGAATGTAATGATGATTGGACAGAAACGGGAGAAAGGGGCGAAGAAGGAATACTATAAAAAAGCAGTCAGGATTTTTTCTGAGGTTTTTTTGAAACACCATTGAACTATGTAGACTCAAGGGTTCGATCCCGCTCAGTGCAAATATTTGTGTGCATGATATATGGGTATTTGCATTGGTCTGGTCGTGCCTCGGAGAGCACGTTAACCCATCGGTCCCGGTTGCCATAAGAAAATCTATGGCAGTCGTCACGGGTAGTTGGAGCCCTGCCCGGTCTACCTGCAAAGTTCGAATCCTGGCCATTACACTACCGACGTGAACCCACTTCTAGCACAAGCAATTTAGCTTAGTTGGAGGGGCTAAAGGGAATATTAGTAATTTCGGTTGCTAATATTCTTATTTAAAAAAAAAAAGCTTCGAAATCGCCTAATGTTACCATTGGGTTGTGGAGGTCAGATGTAATCGCTTCACGGAATATATCGAGGTCTAGCCGAATCCGTAGTTATGACTGGTAAAGCGGACCCCAGACTCCGAGGTGAAAGCTTCGGAAGCGACTGGGAATTAACGCTACTAGGATGAAGAAGAAGAAGACTCAAGGGAAATAGACTAAGGGGAAACGATAATATTAAACTTACCGAAGTGCTCGTCATATTGTCTAGACTAGACTTAGTCATTCTAAATATAACATAGATAGAAAACTCACAAAAACAGCTAACACTACACGAGTGTTGTTTAAGGTTAGAAAAAAAAACGTAATTCATAAATTCATATTTTGGTTAAATTCGCTTCTTACTCCAACTGACAGATAAAATATCATGTCCGGTAATTAAATATCACATTAATTAACGGCGTTTACGTAGCGGTAAATATAAATCAAACCGACATTTTATTAATAAACTCCTTCCTTAATAATAGCTATTCGACGTCGTTATTTAATCAAATGACAAGCTACGAGTATTTAGATATCCAGTTACTATTGGTAAATTATAACGAAATACATAAATTGAGTTATTAAATTAAAGTAATGTTATTATTCGTTTAAATGAGCTTGTTGTAGCCACACACAAGACTTTCTATCAAGGATCAGGTGGGCCGTATGCCTGCCACCTATGTGGTATAAAAAAACCTATATGTAATGGATTCTATCGCAGTCTATTTGGTATTGTTGTTATTTGACTATTTACAATCATCCCGACGTTTCGGGTGCTTTTCAATAGTCACGGTCAAAGCCCTCTAAACGACTATGTACTTATATGTATTTTCAGTTGTAATATTCATGTAAACCTTCTTCAAAACCTTTACCTAGTCATATTATTGTAATGTAACATATGACTGAACTAATCTTGTGTCATATTAAATACGGTAACAGTACACCCCTACATTATTGTATCATACCCATAATATGTATTTTCTGTACGATACCCCCAGAGGGCTTATTAGATTATTCAGCCACTTTGCCATCATAATGTAATTATTGGTATAATTATATTGAAGCAAGACCATCCGATCCAATTACACAAAATTACGTTGTACAGAGTCAACACGAACAGAATCAATTTATTTGCTGAAAATGTATTAAGTAGGTAGGTACAGTCGCACTCCGAAGTGGCTGAAAATTAACAGATTAACATACTATTATAATATTATATTGAATTACGTATATTAAAATAATTGATAACGCAAGTATTTTGTTTTCTTCAGAGTTTTCTTCTGTTTCGACAGTAGGTACCTAGCTATTAATCAGAGCAGAGGAGAAGTTTAAAATTGTTAAAGTTATTTTATGTAAAGTTTAGAAGCTAAAGCGTTTGGCCACTGAATTAAGCTAGTACCGCTAGTAATACCGATTACTATACATACTTACAAACAAATAGCACAGCACAGAGTAATTAAGTGGTTATAACTTATAGTATTTAAACTAACATGGTTCATAGTGTTCATACTCGTATTACTATTAGAGGTATCGACATAATATATATTATCATGTATTGTTTCATCATTGTTCAGTTCCTCTGTGATCAAGGAGCTAGCAACTAGGGATTAGAATCCCGCAATGCTATGCAATTTTAGGCCTTGCGAGATCCCACAAGCAACCATAAAGTGCGAATCCGCAAGATATTGTGGGGATCCAGCAGGTCCTAAAATAATGCCAGAACCCGCTGGGTTGCGGAAACCCGCATTGCGGGATTGCAATCCCTACTCGCAATAATGCCGAAATATCGGAAACTACAAACAATACATGGTAATATCAAATAGTAATGGTAAAATAACTTATTATTATACGCTACTCATTACCGTGTTGAATATTCTGGACTCTAACTTTTGTTGTTCCTCACAATATACTTACGCATACCTACACAAAATCTATCCTTTACAATATAACTGCACCGGAAAACAAAATGCTGACTAATAATCAACTTTTCCTTTTCGTACAATATTCAACGGATAATGCATATATTAGGTACTGTTATACAATATCTTGGAATTGCAATCAGAAAGATATTTTCTAGAGAGAGCGGAAGCCGTACAAATGTATAATATACTAAAACAAATTCACCAAGAACCAATTTTCCCGGTGCGTTCGGTGGATAATCTTTTAAAAATTAAATTGCTTACTCTACAGCCTTTTACGACTGTGCCCGGAATTTTTATAGAAGATTAGATACGTATTTTGAGAATGTAAACATTTACCTTTTTTTTTCTTTTTGTGTCCGTATCTTCTGTAATTGCCTAATTGGATACATTTCACAGATATTTCTTTGAAATCCTTGAGGCAGTATTGGTGTTTTTCCTGTTGCTTTCTTCTCTTTACGTCTACAGAAGTTTTTATATGACCTAAATAGTAAATACCTACTAACATATTGCCGAATTCTATAATTTGAAATAACTATAAGTAGGTACCTACATAATATGGTTACGTGTATCTTTTATACCACTTAGGTTGCAGATAAGCACACGGCCCACCTGATGGAAAGTGGTTACCATGGCCTATGGACGAGTGCAACACCAGGGCGTGTGTGACTACTGGTGCTGATGACCCTGTATGAACAGAGAGATTCTGTGCCGTTAGCGAAGAAGACAAGCTGGAAAAGTCTTTGGTGTTCACAAAACCTCTCCAGTGAGCTCTGGCTACCCTCCTTGCCGCCGTATAAGGCCAGGTATAAGGCCTTTGCGGTTACAACTTCAACTACTTAGGTTCTGTTTTACCGGTAGCTGTTGGTTACATATATGTAACCTATTTTCATTTAATACATGCAGACATTGGTACCACCAAAACAATATTTTTAAATCTAAATTAGACACTATAGTATTATGGTAACTAACAAAATAATTATGTACTAACAACGTCTGCCAGTATGCCTAAACCACCTGTCTCTATCATGTCTAAATTGTTTGCGCGACAAAAATACCTTCAGTACGTTTCTGGTGACACAGAAAAATAGAAGAAACAAAATGAGTAATCCACGTAAAAATAGAGCATGTAATTAGTATTTGCATTGAGAATTTGAGACATAAAGCTACTTTTTGTCACAAAATTCCTCAGACTTCTGACATTGACTTCAATAAAGCATCTTGCTCGTAGCCCCAACATCTTACTGGCTAATTTAAATTTGATGGAGATAAAAAGAAACAAAAATTTATATAAAAACTGTGAACATTAACGCTGATATTCTTTTATCATAAATCTTCGCGACCCTGTCATGCTTTTAGCGATGTTTTTTGTCCTTCTTTATTGATCAAGTCAAATGAGGGGGGACCGCTAACAGTGGTTCAACTTACACCGATGTAGAACATTGTTTTGAGATAGTTGTACGCATTATATTTTACGCGTTGCAATGTGGTGAAGGGTATATAAAGGCTCCACCTTCAGGGTTCATGGTACCTTCATCTGCAAGAGGGAACACCTGCTAATTAACGGGCGATGGCTGGCGTATTTTCTGATAGGTACTTTCTTTCACTTCAATACCTCACTTATAACCGTATCAGTGGTGGTTTAACAGAACTATTTGGCATAAACTGAAATAAAGACCTGGAATTCCTTACCAGCTCACTACCCCATACCTTTCAGTTTCCTTATTCCTACAGTCCCGGGTCCTTTAACCGGGCGTGAAAAAGCATCTAATGAGCCCGTCAAGTTGCGTGCCACCGATGTTACATGTTATGCCCGCTACAGACGCTCCAATTCGGTCGGGTCCAACCATCCGACAGCTTCCGCAAGCCGACAAGGTGTTGCCGTTTCGGGAAAAATAAAAAAGTCAGTGTTGCCGTTTCGGGAAAAATAAACTTTACCAAAATGTCACTAGATTGTAAGGAATAAAATAATTAAAATATAATAATACTTAATAAATAATTAATTTTTTATTTTATTCCTTACAATCTAGTGACATTTTGGTAAAGTTTATTTTTCCCGAAACGGCAACACTGACTTTTTTATTTTTCCCGAAACGGCAACACTTGTCGGCTTGCGGAAGCTGTCGGATGGTTAGTCCCGACCGAATTGGAGCGTCTGGTACGGGCTTTACGTCTACATCTATAATAGTGTCCCTTTTCCGAAACTTTGCCTTCAGTTTAAAATCAGGCTAGCTAAAGTCAAATTGACGTATCCTATATAAAAAAATACGGTTCGGTGTAAAATCGGCAACTGTAGCCGCATCCTATATACTTTGTCCAACCTTAGTGACTCGGATCGATGGACAAAAGTATTGCAATGTCATACTTAGTAATGGAGAATAAATTTGGTGAGTCAACCAGACGCATTGTTGAATATTTTCTGTATAGTTTCGAACACAAACATGCCTACATAAGTAATGAAAGATCTCAGGTAAAAGGAAAGAATTTATAGGTATAAAAAACACACATTACGCAACAATTAAAAATTAATGCTATAAACCTTCACATTTTTAAAAAAATAAAAACATGCAATTCAATAAAAATTATAATTAGACAAACTGTATTATAACTGTGTAATGTTAACATTGTTGAAAGTAATATTGTGTTTTAATTTTATTTTGAAGTGAACATTCTCTTTTTATCTACACAACAACAACAGTAACAATTTGTTTAATAATATATTATACTGATTAAGCTAACTCTAGCTACCTATTATAGTTCTAATACTGTTTTAAGTAGTAATTAAAATACAAATTTGATTATTATTCTTATTTTATTTTTGATTTATACCTAGTTATTCTGATTTTACTTAGCTTTGTTGTTCAGTATAATTACTATTTGACTTCCACATTAACACTGAATTAGTTTTAATTAAAAGTTATCAGTGTTATCACCTATCACGCACCTTTATACATATATTAGTTTAAGCTACTCGAAATAAAAGTAAATTATTAACTATTAATAAAGGTTGAATTAATAGTACTACACTGGTCTATAGAGTCTTGAGTTTGTACTCTAAGAAAAGTTAACCTGTCTAAGACGTCGCAATCTGAGTCTATGTAAGGGCATCATCACCGACAGCAAAGCCAAGACGTCAATCCGGTGCTACTTATAAAATAAATCAATCAATTAGCCTATTGTAGTCCACTGCCGGACATAGGCCTCTCCCTATGTGCGCCATATCTCCTTATCCTCCGCCTTCCGCATCCAGTCTGTCTCAGCTACCTTTTTCGGGTCGTCAGTCCTCCTGGCTAGGGGGCATCTCACTTTCCGTTTGCCTTTTCGCGGTCTCCAATCTAGGAATCGTTTGTTCCAACGGCCATCGGTCGTTCGCCAGATGTGACCAGTCCACTGCCACTTCAGCCTGCTTATTCTGCGAACCATGGTTTTTGAACAACTTCGAATAAGTAAGAAAAAAATAGGGCCACGAATTCCGGTATGTTTATAGGAAATTGAATTAAATATATCGAATACAATTATTATGATTACATACATACTGCGTGACCAGTACCATTTGTTATTTTCGTAATGTAAATAACAAATTATTGCTATTACATGCTACTGGCCACATGCTATCTGCAATTCAGCTAAATTGGATAATTTAGTAATGAATGTGATCATTGTTATTGCAGTATCAGGTATATGCTTAGCTAACAACATAAATTGTCCACGGCGAGTTAGTTTGCTGTATAATGAAAACTACCGTATTCAATGATCAACATCCGCCATCTATATTTAGAATTGTAACAATCTTATTTTATTCTCCTGTGACCGATCTATTTATACGTAGGCATCCACAATCTCTACATCGTCTCTAAGAACGCTTTGCTATATAGTAAATAAATATACCCTTTGATTACCTGCCTGTCTTGCTCAGGTTTTTGAAGAACTAATACTTTGAGCGATACCATTTCTCTTTTGATTGTCTATACTGCAATATGAGCCAGCAAATATGTCGAGCAAAATTTCTCCGTAAAGTAGGACGCCATGAATGCTGTCGTAATGATACAATAAAAATGATAAGTCCACATTTACACACAATACATGACTTTGCAATGTCTATCTTACTATGGAAAACCTTTCACTGGAGAATATGTTTCTACTCACAGAACACTGCGTCCTGCGTTATGCTTCAATTTATAGTTCAGAGCATCTCGCTGTGAGACAGAAAGTATTTGTTCCATAAAATGTGGAACTCTTTAGGGTTAGTAAATCAGAATTTTTGTTAGAAGTCTCATTAATCTACCGCAACCGTATGTCTATATATAACGATCACTTCGGAATGAGTACCCACGGTCTGACTAGTTACACAAAGACGTGTGTCACCATCACTGAAACTGTTCAAACAGAATAAATATTTCCCAAAGGGTTACGTACGCAATGCTGGTTTCAGCGTCGATGAAAGTGGACAGGAAGAAAATAACGGCAAACATCAAAATGATATTCGAATATCTATAACCTTTGACAAGCGCAAGATATACCTAAGCTGACAAACAGCAGCCCAAGAAATACTCGTAGGTACAAACAAATATTTACTGAGATATCGATAACGTTTTTTAAATGCTAAATAGTCAATAAAATTTTTACTGTTTTATTTATTGCCTTTTATTATTGCTTATACGAGAGTATTTTCATTGCTGATGATAATATTTTTCTTTAGTTTGAAAAAACCCGTCCTCGGGAAAAGGCTAACAAATACTCTGTGCCCGATATGCTTGCAATGTCTTCTTGCCGGGGTCTTATTCGGAAGCATTTCCCTTTTGGGCTGTTTCACCAATTAATAAGTTTAGTCCATTTTATTTTTTGTGTTACCAAAGGTGTACAAATGACAAAAAAAAATTACAACGCGTGGAATTCTAATCCCTTTCTCGCAACTCATTGGAGCCTAATCCAGAGATAAAAATATTAGCCTGTATATTCTTTCAGACTTCAATTACCATACCAAAGCATGATTGAGTTACTCGAAAACATTTTCACAAACTTTTACATTTTTTAGCATGGTATAATATTAAAAATAAAGACGAATTTAGAAGTAGGTAACTAGGTAATGGGTATATTATGTCTCAATAATATTTATTGTTTGTTTTGTGCAGAAATCCATCACAAAGAAGTTTCTGGAAACAAATGAGGTGTTGGAAGTCCGTGAAGATGGTAGTCGGTCGAAGGAACGTGAGCATGATACGCCTGGGCAGGTGTGTTGCCTTCCTGGCAGCCGCCGCCTTTCTACTGCCATTCACCATCTTACTGATGGTAGCGGACCAGCAGTACAACCTGACCTACAGTTCTAAGAGAGTATTCTACCAAGAGGTATGTATTTTGTAGATATAAGAAACAAAGCAAGCACGAGTGTCAGCACAAAAAAAAACAATACTAACCTTAGGCACCAACGTGTTGAAAACCGCTACGTACTTAATTGACAACTCTATGAAGTTTATGGTAATACATATACCTATTGAACAATATGCGGGGATAATACTAACCCATAAACTTAACAGAATTTTGGGGAAATGTGACAGGTTCTTACTATGGAATCCTTACATTTAACAATATGATGATCTAGCTTTGTTAGATGTGATCATACGCCAGAATGTCACGTATGGAATTTAAATCGATACTGACATTCGAAATGAAACAATCAAAATGAAATCTTGCGAGTTTTGAAGTCGTATTCAAATTGAGTAGCTATAACAAAATGTATAGACCAAAATAACATAGGTACTTATTTTTTACAATAAGTTAAGCCGAGACTGTGGTATATCAATCTCACGTAGATTATACAGAGATACTTCGAAGTAAAACATGAAATAAACGTCTATAAACAGGCGACCCACAAGTCAGCATATTAATGGCGCATATCGAAATGTACCGTCGCGTGGATATAAATGTTCGAGAGGAAACCGAATTGAACTCGCACGACATTGACCCGAAATGTTCCAATATGAATACAGACATTCAGGTCAAATTTCTTTTTTTGCAGAGTGACTTCTATAAAATTAATGGAACATATTACGCGCCCGCATTCACGATAACAACACCTACTATGTTAAGGACACAGGTAACAGAGTTGTCGACTTACACCGAGCCAAGCTAAAGGTATAGACGCACAGCAGAATAAAAAACTTGGCTATATCGACGTGGGATGGCTATGTGTGTTTAGCGTCCAAACTAATTAAAAAAATAAAATTAGAAATAGAAAAAAGTAGAATTTGAATTTGGAAACTAAGAATCTGTAATATTTTGTCAAAATAAATCCAAAAATGTATAAATAGAATTGAACTAAGAGTTGCTTTAATATTTTCTCTCCGGTCATGGCGTTAATTTCAACATGAGTTCAATTTTTTTCAAAAATTATTTAGTGATTTTAGATTTTGTAATAAATACGTGCAATAGCAATAATTTATGGTTCCCATACACGGATTGGTTCAAGTAGAACCAATGACCGTGTGTACATGTGAATTGAACAGTTATGTATTCTTAATAGAACAATCGCAATTCAATTCTGCTTGAAGAAGCCTACTGGATATTGCCGTATAGTGTATAGCTACTTTCATACAAGTTAATTTACAAATACGTTTTTTAAAGGATAGGTTAACATAATTTCTAGTCCATACTTTAATGTTTTTAAGGAGGCAGATTACTATTACTTAATGCGTCTAACAATAACCATCTTGACGGCTCAAGTAATAGTAGCTGCATTGCAAAGACGCTAATCACGCAAGGTCGTTTCGTCCCGATATCGTGTCGCCTGCTGTGTGGCAAAGCCTTAACACTGCACTTCACGCTTACTAACGAACTAATCAAATATACAAAGGTCTGAGGACGGCTGTGCACGAATAACAAACTAACCATGAACTAATCCCACCACGGGAGAGACACTGAGCACTTGTAGACGTGTTTGTGATTGATACAGTGTTTCAATTAATACGTGTTAGATAAGTGTAATAAACTAAATGTTTAACTAATTGCATCACAGTTAACGGAAATAAATGTTTGCATGAAATGATTTCCTACTATTTAGGTTCATAAAGATAATTCTAAAGTTAAGTAGTATCTAAGTATACTATACCTATGGCCTATATGCTTTTCTTAGCGAGAAAAGCACAATTAACGGGTTTTTTTTAATTTTTTAAACGCAATGACCTCATTTTTGCTTAGAAATTATGTAAACTACATAGTTTACCTAATTTATAAGCAATAATCACCAAATTAAAAATTTAAAAAACCGACTTCAACCGATTTTTATTGATATTTCATAAATTGCTTGACCGATTTTGATAAAATTTACCTGGGAAGTATAACCTATCAAACAAAAAAATAATTTTGCAAATCGGTCCAGGCGTCTTTGAGTAATCGGTGAACATAAATAAAATAATACAGGACTACCTCAAAAGTAAACCAAAACCAAATTAAAAATCAACGCATATACACCGGAAATATAGCTGAATATTCTGAACACTTCTGCATACCCTTTCAAAGGATTCAGGCGTGATGTTATGATGTGTAATGGCAGAGACATTGCAATAATATGCGATTGCAGCAATCGCGGCTGATTTCCTGGTATTTTTTGAAGAGTTCCTTGGTCTAATCTCGGAAACCCATCATCAGATCTTTACGAAATTTAAATGGGACCATTTCGGAATAATCTACTTTCGAACAAAAAAAGAATTTTGCAAATCCGTCTACGCATGGCGGAGCTATGAGCGAACAAACATAAAAAAAAAAAAAAACATATAAACATCCGAATTGAGAACCTCCTCCTTTTTTGAAGTCGGTTAAAAATAGAAAATTTTAAAATGGAACCAACGACCACAAAAGAATATTTCTTTTTTTTTTTAAGGTTAAACTACAGAGTTGCCAATTTATAGGCCCTCTCTAGCAATATGCTATGCTTGTTCACAACACGCAAGCTTTCTACTTCACTGTGTTGGCTCTCACAATTTATCTTATATCGATGATATTTTTGTGAGGATCAGAAAAGTACAAGTCAACAATGAGAAAGATTATAATCGATTTTAAATTGAAATCATTATGATCTCGGTACGAGTATTTTACTTATAATAACTGTGGCTCTTCTTGCCGCACAATAAATATCTTTGGAATCAAAGCAGTAGAGTGGATAGGTTACCTACGTATGGTATCGACTGTTTCGTTACAGTCAATGTACTTATCCTATTTATTTTTATAGCACGATAAGTTGATCTGAGTATATATAACTGTTACGTCTATTATCGTCTTACAAACGTTTTATTTAAAAAGAAAAATCCAACACAGACGAAGTTTTAAATTCTATCATATGCGCTCGATGAACATTTAACAATTGAGTTATTTACTGTTGTTGTTTTGATATCCGATAAGACTGTATATTGATTTATGTACTAAAATAGCTTGTAATTCATGGTCAATTTTAAGACAGTATCGATAGATAGAATATTCATCCTGATGGAAAGAAGGACAATGTGAATTTAATTTTGTACTTATATCAATGTAGGTGCAAGTGATCGTACTTTTTTGTGAAACTATAGAAAATGGAAAGAAGTTGTGCAATAACAGCTTATTATGTAACACAATAACATTATGTACTTGAGTAGGACGATGGGAAATTATACTGCAGACTGTTTCCTTTTTACTAGAGGTATCACTTTTCTTAGTGGGTGTAGCCGCTTCGTCGTTATCATTGCAGTCGTTTATTAGCCCTCACATAAGTTCTTGTTATCAGTACTTACATATCCCATAAATGATGAAAGGTAAAGAACATGACTCTAGAGCAAATTATCTCTGCGCTCAGGATTCTACGTTAGAATCCTTCGCTCGTGGTTCAAAGTACCCGCCTTGCCGTAAAAATACCATTTTGCTCCCTTATCATACAATCTACTATAATATGGTGCTAGATTTATTTATTGCAGTATAATGGTGTCGCCAAAGAACTATTTACTTCTGCCAAACTGCAGCTCATTATTCATTCATTCAGTCGAATCGATAGTGCTTCTACTCTCAAATTCTGTTTTCCCAGTATGCTGCCACCTGAATCGCATTCTCGGAGGCACTCATTAGTTCCTCCGGAGTACAGGTAGATGGACATGCAGCACACGTCAGCAGGTGGGCCATGGTCTGTGGAGCTACTCCACACTCACACCCCAGATCCACGTCATCTGAGTAACCCCACCTAGACCGATTCTCCCTGCTTCGGCCGACTTGTGTTCGAAGTCTATTTAGGGACTTCCATCTGATCCAGGGGAGGTCATGTCCGGGGGGAAGACTCTCCGACAGCGGGACGAAAGGGGTTGGTGGCGGGCTCCGCGATTTCCAAACTCTTACTCTGGCCCTGGAGGGATCGCCATCAGCGGGAGCAACGCATGCCCAGAAACTCTTTCGGCTTTTTAATCTTCTAGGCACGTCACAATGGCCGTGCATGGGATGTCGCTGATCCAGCTCCAGCTTGCCTCTCTCCATTGATGACGCCACGTCTCTGCGTACGCTGGGAGGTGCTATGCCAGCTAGTGGATATAGCATCCGTACCGGAGTCGGCTTGAGACAACCAGTTATTATCCGGCAGGTCTCATTTAGTGCTACATCCACCAGCCCAGCATGTGCGGAACGACCCCATACGGGACAGGCATATTCACCCGCAGAATAACACAGAGCTAGCCCTGTTGTTCGCAGTACTTGCGGTGCGGCCCCCCATGTTGTGCTTGTCAGCCTTTTTAGAAGGTTGTTGCGGGCCGAGACCTTCTGTTTTAGCATCTCGCAATTCCTTCTAAAGGTGAGGGACCTGTCCAGGGTAACTCCAAGATACTTAGGGTGTGAACAGTGCTCTATCCCAACACCGCGCCACTGTATCCTCAGCTCTCGCTTTGCCAACCCATTGCTTAGGTGGAACGCGCACGACTGCGATTTCGAGGGGTTGGGCTTCAGACCATTACTGTCATAGTAGCGACTCAGTTCCTCGAGTGCATCATTCAGGTTTGTCTCCACCTCCTCGAATGACCCCTGTGACGTAAGAGGTAAGTCGTCAGCGTAAAGGAAACGTGTCGTGTATAGGCTCTTGGGTTGGTCGTTGGTGTACACGTTGAAGAGCAAGGGTGCCAGAACACTACCCTGAGGTAGGCCGTTCTTCAGCACTCTCCAACGACTTTTTTCGGAGCGCAAGTGCACCTGATAGCGCCGATTCCGGAGGAGTTCGCCTAAAATTGCCGCAAGTTTACGATCCCCAGTAATTTTCTCCATCTTCCAAAGCAGGCGTTTGATGTTAACAGTATCATAGGCTGCAGATAGGTCAACGAAAACTGCGCCAGTCACTTTGCGCGCCTCGAAGCCATCCTCGATATGTTGCGTGAGGTTAAGGATCTGGCTACTGCAAGACTTTCCTGGGCGAAAGCCAGCCTGCTCTGGGATCAGTGAGGGGTCTATGACGTTAGCTAGACGATCAAGAAGCATCCTCTCGAAGAGTTTCAGGGTTTGGCACAGAAGCGAGATCGGCCTGAAGCTTTTGGGGTCGTCAATGGGTTTCCCCGGTTTCAGAATAGCGATTACTTTGGCTTTCCTCCAGAGACGTGGGATCCTAACAGAAGCAATGCAGTCATTGAAGAGAGCTAGGAGCCATGATACAGCAGCAGGGCCGAGGTGTTGTATTTGCTCCACTGAGACATCATCAACTCCGGAGGCTTTTCCCTGTTTAAGGTTTTTGATTCCGGAGATGATGTCAGGCAGGGCAAAAGGCTCGCAAGTTGAGGAGTCACAAGCAACCCCCGACAGGACACCCCTTGGGATTCTTTCACATCGGAGTGTGGGTTTGCCGTTGGCCAGAAGTTGATGGGCCACTTGGTTTGCTGTTATTCGGCACGGTGGCTCCGCCCGTGGAGTATCATTTGTAAGCTTCCGTATGGTATTCCAGGCTTTCCTGCTGGTATGTGTCAGGTTTATCCCATTAACGGTGTCCATCCATCTGCCGCGACGACTCTCGCTCACCTCCGAGAGTAGTCTTTCACCAGCCTCTATGGTGTCAGCAGAGAACGGGTCACTGTCGTACAGTTTCTCATACTCACTCAGCAGTTGGACAGAGTCTGTGGAGAGACCTGGAATGTAGAGTGTGCGGCAGCCTCTGGGAATGCACCTACGGGATATACGGGCGACAGTATCAACAAACTGGTCGTAGTTTTGCGGCTCCGGAGAAATATATGAGAGAGCATCATCGATCTCCCCCGCGAATCTCTTCCAGTCTGCTTTCCCGTAATTAAAACGGCGTTTGAAGGGAACAGCAACAGGGTGCACAATCGGCTCGAGGCTACACATCATAGGTCTGTGTTGTGTCCGAGGGATAGGCTGGCACATAGTTTTCTTGCACAGCCTACTAATGTTGGCACTGACAAAGACCAGATCCGGATTGTAACCCCGTCGCCAGCGTCCACTGTTAAAAGATGGCGGGTCCTTTGGGCTATGGATCAACGACAGGTCGTTTGCCTCCGCCCATTCCTCCACCGCATGACCATCTGCGCTCGTGCTACTGTAACCCCAGTTTACGCTACGGCTGTTGAAGTCGCCAATGATCACTCTGCTTCGCTGGTTGTTTGCGTTTCCAGGAGCATTAAACTGGAAAGCCGAGCCCGGGGGCTTATACACTGAGCTCACCGTACAGGAGCCAGTGTCCACCGTGACGATTTCTACATCCTCAGCAGATGTGCACTGAGCCGATTTTATGCTTACGCCGGGAGCAACAAACACTGCGTTACCGTGCTTTGGGTGGCAGATCTCGGCGACAAGCGACAATCCAGGAATGTATGGTCTGCTCTGGCATTCCTCTCGGTGAGTTTCCTGCACACACAGGATATCACAGCGTGTACTTTGGCAGAGATTCGAGAGTATCTCTGCCTTGTCCCGTGAGAAACCTTCGATGTTGATGGAGATGATGCGCAGAGCTGACTTTGGGGGAGGACCGTCAGAGTGGCAGAATTGATTTTGATTTGCCATCGTGGTGTAGTAATTGGTTTCGCGGCAGCGCCGCTACTCACGGAGAGGGCCCGAGCATAGGTTTCGCTCTTCGGGAAGGCTTACTAAAGTGCACTCAGTTCACATACAACATATCCATATTAAACACTTGTCAAAGGAGGATATCAAAGAAAAACTCAGTGATTGGTATGCCGGTGACAACCCCGCGGCCTCGAATGCGGTCGAACCATAAGCCATAACGGTTCATTAGTTTGGCCACACGGCAAAGACAATGTGGCCGTGACCGGCAGTGTCAGTAAAAAAGTCATTGTTCTACATTTAACTAAAATTCAAGTTCAAAGACCACTAAGAATAAGAAGAAATAAGAAAAAAATAATTAAACAATATTAATTTGCTGTTTCTTATTTAATTTTAGTTATGTGTTTATTAAGTAAAACTGGCCAAGTGCTCCGGTTAGAGTACGAAGGGTTCCGTACCATTATCTCCTGTCTCCCAAGATACAGGCTTCGGCCTAGTTTGATATACAGCAGTATTATTTAATATGTTTTTGTGTTTTGAGTACCTGCTTTATTGTTTTTGAAAATCGTTCAAATTGGTGTACTTTTGATGTGTGACAATAAACTTATTTATTATTTATCTATACCTTCAGTATTAGACACTATAGTATACTGTAACCTTTTTTTTAGTTTGGGTTTTTACCTTTTGGGTACGGTACGGACCCTAAAACGGAAGACCAAATAACAGTATAGGTAATATTCCTTCTATTCAGTACGAAATCTGTACCTACTTTTTTCAATTTTGTAGGCAAACCTTCGAATGGAAAAGTTCATTATAGGTACTCGTTGCCGTTTTATTTCAGCCATATAACCGTAAATCCAGCTTTCATTGCCTATTATTCCATTACTATGGCAAATAAAAATGGATGAAAAATATCACTACTAGTTCCATAAAGCAATTTAAATTTAGAAGCATTTCTCACGACTTTGTTTTTAATATCACGTAAAAAATACATAAAACATCTGGGAATGAAAAAACTCTTAATACTATTTTACTTAATTATGAAGTAGCCAAAAAAATTGCGAAACAAATGACACTTGAATAACTAATTACAGTAGCGGTTAATGAGCAAAGAGTAGTTACAGTTATCATACTTAATATTATAATATGAGTTCCTACATATTCTACAATACTCAACGTAAAATTTGGAAAATATTGTTAATGTGCTAAAATTGGGTAGGTACTTGTTTTTTGCTATCTAGTTTAAAAGTGATCAGTTCTAAAACTTTCAGTTTCACGTACAACTAAGTCTGATTTTTCTTTCTGATGATTGATGTAATGATCTGATGAATTCTTCTTATATTCTTGACTTAGGTGTCACCCATATAATATGGTGCGATCAATACCACCGCGAGCCATGTGGTTCGGTAATTCCACTTGTTTCTTTGTTCGCAGGTGTCGTACCTGCGATAAAGAACTACAATGCTTAAACCACGCACCCATCCCTTCTTTCTATAACCCCACTTCATTTAAGTGAGGGCGCAAATTATTTATACTTTATTGTGATTCCTACAATTCTGTAAACCTGTACACTTACTGTAACTTACTTTCAAGAATAAAATGATGTAACATGTTTTTATCTAAACATTAACCTCGCGGTTACTAAGTTCTCGATATAAAACTCTATCTAACGTCATATAGGACATCTACCTTATAATAAGCCTTTCTTATCTAAATCTTATCAGTTATCAGTTACTATCACTATCCTATAAGCTCTGCGGCAGCATTTCTATGCTTTTATCGTTTCGCGTAGATTAGAGCGAGTTGGCTTGAATCACCCGTCAAAGCTAGGAATACTTTTTAATATTGATAACAGCCCTCGTATAAGCAGTCCCCTGACTCTAAGGTGAAGGCTCGGATGCAGCTAACGCTAGGATGGTAATGATTGATAACAATGATAACAGAGTATGGGAACCTCCTTTTATTGAACGGATTTTACTTGTGAAATTCAGTCGTTAATGTCTGTAACCACAGTGCAGTAATACATTATATTAATGAACTTTTAAGAACTCACCACAAAACTGTTTTTTTTTTCTTTACACCTGACATATGCGATATAGGTGCCGAACACGCGAAGTAATTTAAGGAATGCTCACATTTCCTTTTTATTTCAATGGCATACATTTTCTATGATTAATTTAATTACAATAAGGAAAATTTCTTAGTGTGATGTATCTGTTATTATAGCTATTATTTTACTTAATTTATTTTTTTTACCTGTAAATATTTATTATTATTAAGTCCCGCGTGGGTATTTCATTATACAGTACACAAAGATTAAAGTTATATAAATTAACAGCTGTTGCACGCGCCTGCGCCCGCGTGAATGTCGGTTATCGCGACATAGCCTATGTCCTTTCCCAATGTCTAATCTATATCTGTACCAAATTTCATCAAAATCGGTTCAGTGCTTTAGGCGAAAAAGCGACACAGACAGGCAGAAAGTTACTTTCGCATTTATAATATTAGTATGGATTCGGTTACGTGTTACTCTATGATATTGTATAAAGCAATATGTTAATGTTGTGTAATTTATTAAATACATACATACTTCATATCTATTGTTACTATCTCGTCAATTTATTTTGCCCAAATGTCTGCTCAGTTCCCACAGTAGTAGCTCGGTGCTGAAATACAGTTGTTTATGAAATTACATAACAGGTCATTGGCCTTTTCTTTCTGTGAAATTAGTGCCTAATTTCTAAACAGAATTAGAAATTCTTCTAGAATTCAGTTCTAACAAATGTATCGAAGTTAATTAGGTAACTACCTACATATGCCCTCAAAAGTTACTGAAACTAACATTGGAATAAATTAATATATGATATTTGTAATCTTCAGAGAACAAATTAAAATATCTTTTATGTTTTTTTTTTAATTATTTTATGTAAGGTATAAGACCTAAAGTGATCGGTAACTAGAAATTAGAATGCTAAGCTACTTATAACGACGACTGAACCTACTCGAATGACATCACATTATACTGAACACCAATTACAGTGATCCAACTTGTTTTTACAAACGCGCATTCGTAAAAACAAGTCTGATTACTTTCTTCTGCTAAAGTTTATTTTCACTTTTGTTAAATTACACAAGATTCACTTCGTGATTCATGCTTAGTATCTATCTGTTATCGGTACCCGGTTATGCAGTTAGAATCGAAATTGTTGTTTCGTGGATAACAATTATTTGCATTTGTATGCGTGAGTGTACCTTGAGATGGCAAGAAAAGATAGCGATTCTTTCGACAAAAATTATTATAAAATGCACGACCATCGATTTCATAGAATTTTGTGAATGATAAAAAATATCTGAATACCTTTAGGTACCTACTTAACCAATAATAAAATGGACTACACTATACTCGTAGCTACATAAATATTGAAACCTGTATAGGTAATTAGACTCTAGATATGTGAGAAATATTAGTTATAATTAGGTACAATGAGGTCAAAACAATAGGTATGGTATAATATGCGCAATTACTTCTATTACCTACTGGCAAAGATATTATATAAAAAGAAGTAGATATGTTATTGCGCGAAAATCGTGAAGATCCGAAAAAGAGTCAATTGGAACGTTTGCCTCTAGTACCGCGTGCCGAGCGGCGCCGGTCGGACGTTGAGCGGAAGCATCAGTGACTTAAAAAAATAACAAAAATGCCAACGTATGTATATAGACACTGCACGAACTATTACTCTAAAGTTAATACACCAAAAGTGTAGATGAATTAAAAATGTGTGTGTGTGAGTTCGGCACATTTTTTTACGTTGATTTGTAAGCATATGACATGTCTATGTTATGAAATGTCATTGCCTACTGGATATTTGAAAATTTTCAAAACTAAAACTCGATTTATAAACTGTTTACAAGTAAATAATGTTATTCATAAGAGACTCAGTTTTAAAATCAAGCCTTTATATTATAACTTATTAGCGCAATGGTCCGCAAATGTGATAAAATTACTTCTTCTTCTTCATTCTTTTAACCGGTTTTAGCGATAATCCCAGTCGCATCAGAAGCTTTCGCCTTTTTTTTATCGTGCAAAATATCCCCACGGATACCTCCCCCGCCGGAGGAGGAGGTTATGTCGGACTCGAACCGACTAAAACGCACGCCGCCTGTGGGCCGTCGGTGGAGTCTGGGGTGCGCTTTATCAGTCTGACTGATTTGACTCAACTTCGATATTTAGCTGTTTTACATATACATATATATCCACATATATAACCAGTTTTTTGAACCTTTAATAAAAAAAATAAAAAAATCACTGTATATTCATTATTCATGTTCCGTCGGAACATTCGGAACACTGTAAGTCCAGTAGCCTGCTTACCGTATCTCCCAGCCTTATGCGGATGGTTACACTTTCTCTAGTGAGCTTGGCGCTCCGTTGCATTACTATCTCTAACAAAGAAAGCTCAATTTGTATGTACCTGCTGTGTACTCAGATGGCATACATAAAAGCGTTGCTTATGTCATCTGTTGTTGTCATACATTCTTTTGTTCTCAGGCGACCAACCGTCCCGTGTTTCGGGAGACTTTTCCCCTGTCGCCGGTAGCCGTAGACCGTATCGTATTGACGAGTGTAATACGGCCATTCAAAATTGTCCGTGAAACTTCAAATGCATCCTGCACATTTCTATAATGTCCATAATTCAATCGTAGATTTCCAAGTTCAATAAACTTAAAAAATAAATATCAAAGTTGATATGTGCGATGCGCGTACACATTACATGTTGCACATTAAATAAACTTTTTTTTCTATAAAACGAGTATATTTATTAAAATTGGGGTACTGGGTACACAATTCTTATAAAAATAAGATAAAACTAAAAGAACTATGTATTACACAAATTATAGCTAAAAATTAGAATGCGTCGTGAAATTCGTCCGTCCGCATCGCATGCCTCTTGTGGTAGCGTTCCCAGAAAACTGGCAGCATTGCAAAAGACAATGCTTCTTCTCTGACCAAGTTACAAGTTACATACAAGTCATACAACATAGTTACATAAGTTCTGGGTAGGCTTTAGTTACTTTGTTACTTTCGTACCAAAAATTACACCGGTAGTTTCGAACATGCAAATGTACGTTCCCATTTTCCAGCACAAAATGGTCGCGACACGCGCGCTCGTGCAACGACTTCGTGACGTCACGAGATGGGTTTTCCATTCGGATACCCTACTTCCTATTACTTACCTTAGTCGTCGATTATGGGATGTCACAATAATACGATTTGATCACGATTTCAAACCTCATGATGACTTGGATGACGCAAAACGCAATACAAAAACCTCAAGTTCGTAATTATAGGGCTAGTTGCGCCAATTACTTCAGTCTGTTATTAACTTGATTATAGCTTGACAGAGAAATAAACAATAGTTTAATAAAACTAAAAAAACACCGGTCTATGCTTTAATAGAAGATCAAAGAAGAAATACTTCTATTATATCGTGGTTTTTACTAGATTTTTTTTAATAGTCTGATCATTATATTGTCATCCTGCCATCATGTCATCAGACCATCATAGTCCTTGACAAGTGTAAAAAATTACAAATCAATTAGACGTTCAGATAAACATACAAACTTTCAATCATGTTATTGGACTCTGTTTCCTCAAACATTGCTAATAGACTAAAGGTAGAGTTTGGATTGTCAGATTGTTTTTTTTTGTTTTTCCTCAAGGTTAATCCAATTATATAGACTTGCATCAACTGAACACTTTCGGAAATTCTGCAATAGACACAACTCATTTACAAAACATGGATGAGGTAGTTAGTAACTTAGTAAAACTAATAACATTCCTACGCATAACCCCATAGCTCTTGTAGCTGTCAATGTGTCGAACAATAAATGGAAAGAATTATTTATCCTACGTGAAAGGTTTTACTTAAGGCACTTACGAATACCATCATGCAACAAGCAACCATTCTGTATAGGTAGGTACTGCAGATACTTTATTTTATTCTAGTACATACCTACATTGTTTTAATAAAATCTGTTATAACAAAACTAAAGCTCACTGGAGAGTTTTTGTGCTGTCAGTGGGAAGACGAAAGGCCTGTCCTGTTTTGTCTTTTGCACTGACGGCATGGAAACTCTCTGTTCTCACAGGGTGTAACACGAATGTGACACCCCTGGTGCTGCAAACGTCCATAAGCCACAGTAACCACTTTACATCAGGTGAGCTATGTGCTTGTCTGACACCTAAAGCGTATAGAAATGCTACGTATAGCTTACAGTCCTTGCACGATCGATTTATATTTTACTTACACGGCTAAGTAAAAGTGATAATTTATGTCACATATTTAGGACACTCCTTATGACTCTATCAATAAATTTTATTATAGTTAACGTTGCATAAAAACTGTGGTCCCGGTTGAGTACAATAGGGCCTCCCCATCTCTTCCTATGGGTGTTGTAGAAGGCGACTAAGGGATAGGACTATTTCTCCATCCGACAGTAAACATACAGCCCATGAGTAAGTGTCTGCTTGACGGCAATAGGCTCGCCCCCTTTTACGTGGGACCGAAAATCATGAATAGATATATAAAAACTTTATAAAAAAATATAGTCTACGAAACTTATGCTGGTCAGCTGATAAGGTGAATCATCTAATTTCGTAAACCACTGTTTATAATAATCTATCCCAATATTCTTATCAAACATCTTGAGAGATTTGGTATAAAATCCTGATATTCGTACTTTTTATCCAGCAAAACAGATAAGGAAGATGTTCAACACAAAACAAACGAAAATATGTGCTGATTACTGCTGACACTTTTGAAAGGTACTTGAGATTTCGTTATTTTTTACCTGAAGTCAATGGGTGCTAGAACTCTGATTTGCGCAACATGAAGGGGTCGGCCCGACCGCCGCAGTAACACCCCACAATCACTTATCATTTCAAGTGGAAGTGTACAGCATTTTATATAATAAAAGCCTTGTGGTGTAGCGGTAGAGCCTTCGACTGCTTCACAATTATGTGTAGGTATATTTACAAAGAAAAATGTATAATCTAAGCTAAGTATTTTTGTCTACATTCTAGATTCTATAATATAATTTTGAGAGTGTTGGAAGCATAGACTCCCTTTTTTCCTTCTCCCCTTTACCTTTACCTTCGCCATTTATCACTTTTCCTTTTCTAAATGTCCCCTATCTTTTCAAAGAGAAAAGTCGACCACAATATAAACTCAACGCTCATGTTTATTCTAAATGTCAGCAAACACAGTCGTTAACATTCAGACCACGTCGTTATAGTGTTTGTTTTACAAATATCACTTGTCATTTTGTATTTGATAACTTTTTAATTGTAACTTGTAATCAATTGTTTTATTACAATTTGTAGCTGTAAGCTCCCTAAACAAATTAACATAAGAATAAAATAAAAAATAAAATAAATTAAAATAAGAACTAGAATAGACTGCATCGAATTTGTGGAAGGATCGAATGATTGGATACATCAGATAGTCAATCATCTTCTCTTATAAATATAAATGGATGTTGCAAGGCGCAAAACTTAAGAACGGCTCCACCGATTCGATTTATTTTTCCGTATTCACGGAAGGTTAAAAAAATAGGTCATGGGAACGGGAACAGAACTCCACGCGGGTGAAACCGCGGACATCACCTAGTCCTAATATATAAAAATGAATGACACTTTTCATTGTAATTTTATAACTCAAGAACGGGCTCACCTATCCAAACCAAATGCTTAGGCTTTCTTCGGACTGTTTGGCCAAGGGTGCCCAACCTTTTTAGCTGTCGGGCCAAACTTACGATTTGGACATTTTTGGCGGGCCAGTGCATCTTTTTACTACATACACCCCCCCCCCCCTAGGTTTCGGAAGATGAAATTGGATGATGTCTCGTCCATCTCCTTCGAGCTGACTCTCTTCGGGTATGGGGACATCCATATCCCCGTCTAGCCCCTGGGTAACTTCCGACGCCTGCGTCCCCTACGCTCGTCACGAGCTGTGCGGGCTGCGAATCTCCTCCGTTCCTACCCCGCCATCTCAAATATTACTTGCTCACAGAAGGATGGGTGGCAGCCCACGCACTCGCGCAGCGTACCATCGCCGTGAGCAAGGCGGCAAGCGAGAGAACTCTCACTCCTAGGGTGATGGCGTCTCCCGCGTCATAACGATGGCATTCGGAGGTTGGCTCTTACCGGATCCGACGCAGAAAATCCCCGAAGTATCCGTGCCCGGTGATAACCTGCAGGATGGAGGAGTGGCTAGAGAGGCTACATGGCGGCCTCTCTAGCTTTCCCCCATGATGGGTCTTATCACCGCTACTACGGTGTGCTCTTTACGGCTCGGGTTCGTGTCCCCGTTCCCGCGCCTTCTTTCGGTAACGATATGGGACCGAAAGAACTTTTTTTATATATATGGGACACGTCAATTTGACTTCACCTTGCCTGAAGGTAAGCTGAACACGTAGGTATCATGTTACGATGGTGGTACTCAGCTTGTCGGCCTCATCAGATGCTTTATCGCGCCCCGCTTAAAGGATCCGGGACTGTAGGAAGAAGGAATATGGTAAGGAATTCCAGGAGTTAGTGGTACGGCAGAGGAAGGAGTCCCGAATATTTTGCACCGTATGCGGGTGACATTTATGTCCTGCACGCGTTGTTCGGTGTAGGGAAGGATAGGGTGGGATTATTTGGAAAAGCTCATCAGAACATGCACCATAGCAGAGACGGTATAATACTGCCAAGGATGCACAACTCTACGCATCTGCAGAGACTCGAGGGTGTTCGTGATCTTAGGATTCCCAATAATGCGGACCGCACGACACTGGAAACGGTATGTAATATATAACGAATATGTAGAAGAAAGAGAATGGGTGATAAGACAGACCACTGCGGCACGCCAGCATTTACCTGCAAGAACTACGAAGTTCGTCCATCACAAAGGACGCGTATATGGTGCTCCTGCAGGAATCTAACCACCCAGTCGCACAGTCTGAGAGGCAGACCGAAGGCTGGTAGCTTGGAAAGAAGTGATTTGTTGCAGACTCTATAAAAGCTTGGCGATGTCAAGATTAATTGTCGGTGACTCGCCATGTTTGTCCATAGCCTCGCTCTCCGAGATCCGGCAAGAAAACTCGCCGCGTCATAGTATATCGTGCGGTAATCCCTGATGGCCTTGATGGCCATCGCCTGTTGCGGTGCACGCGGTAGGTGCACGTGCCTAGACTTCAGGGCATCCACTTACACGGGACACCCGTATAGGGCAATGGAGCGTACGATTCCCCCAGCCATCTGCCTCCTGCTCTGCTCTGGCTCCTTCATGTTGGACAGCAGCTACACCAGAGCGTTAGCTGTGCCTCTTAATTTGGGATCCAGACTTCGGAGACGCTCCCCGATATCTGGGCCGTCGAACACGAGCCCCAGATATGTAATTTGGGGCCTGATGCCGATGAGAGGAGACACTGTGAGGCTGGATTCCTTCGGTGGTGCACGCTGAGGCCTATGAGAGAACATGGCCTCGGTTTTGTACAGAGCCACCTCAGACTCAGCCGCCGGATCCGTTCCACGCCAGTGACAGCTCCTATTTTACTACATTTTTAACCGACTTCAAAAAAGGAGGTTCTCAATTCGTACCCAATTTTTTTTTTATTTTTTTTTATTTTTTTGTATGTTTGTTACGCGATTGTGAAGCCAATTCTAGACGGATTTTGAAAATTCTTTTTGTTTTCGTAAGTAGATTATTCCGAAGTGGTCCCATTTAAATTTCGTAAAGATCTGATGATGGGTTTCCGAGATTAGACCAAGGAACTCTTCAAAAAGTACCAGGAAATCAGCCGCGATTGCTGCAATGGCATATTATTGCAATGTTTCTGCCATTACACATCATAACATCACGCCTGAGTCCTTTGAAGGGGTACGCAGAAGTGTTCAGAATATTCAGCTATATTTCCGGAGTATATGCATTGATTTTAAAAATTATTTTTGAATAATGATTTAATATTTTTTTTTGTAGCGTGGCCGGTTCGATCTGTATTGCAGCCTCAGCAGCGCATGTACAGTCAGGTCACTATACATGCGATGTACAGTCGTCAGACTGTAAAAACTCACTAAAAAGAGAAAAATAAATTCATTTTAACAAAAAAGTTTAACCGACTTCAAGAAACGAAAAAGAGGCACTGAAAAGCGAAAAATAACTTAATTTACAGACTTACTGATTTATTAGAAGTCGGTGCCAGCCAACTCTGTTTGTTGTGTCTGAACTACTATGATGCAATCAATTGAAATATGGCCTCTCTTGGGCTAGGTACCGACTTCTAATAAATCAGTAAGTCTGTAAATTAAGTTATTTTTCGCTTTTCAGTGCCTCTTTTTCGTTTCTTGAAGTCGGTTAAACTTTTTTGTTAAAAATGAATTTATTACACGTATAAATGAAAACACAATGATATGGAATATAACTACAAAAATTAGTATAATAACAAAGTGCACTAGTACAATATTAGGTGTATTATAATACCAAACTATCAATACAACCAAAATCATAAAAATAAATTAAAATAAATTTTATTTTAAGCTTTTTAGTGCGACTAATGCAATTGCTTTTGTACAAGCTTTATTTTTTTTTTGCTCCTCTCGCAGTGGCTTGCGCGTGCCACCCGAAATTCGCGGCCTGGGGTTGGGCACCCTTGATTTAGGCGGTACGAAGTTCGCGGGGCCAGCTAGTACAATATATAGCCTAGTATAATATCGCTACATCAGGGTACATCTTGCAGTATTCGCTGGTTATGTATCATATCACGTCATCAATTATTCACATGACCAATACTGTCCACGTAACTACCACTGACACTTGTTACTGTCAACGTAATGGTGCTGGAGCTAAGTCACTGTGACATGTCACGAGGTAACACTATAAAATTAATGGCTGGCTACTGTACTCGTATAAGACCTGGACAAAGCACGTCATAATAAAAATACATTGTCTGTATAGTTTCGGCTTCCACATTCATATCCATACGAGTATTTATAAATGCGAAAGTAACTCTGTCTGTCTGTCTGTTACGCTTTCACGCCTAAACCACTGATCCGATTTTGCTGAAATTTAGTATAGGGGTAGATTAGACCTAGCGATAACCGACATCCACGCTGGTGGAGACGCCACACCGTAACATGAGGGTTTTATCTATACCTACACTTGCCACTTATACAGGGTGAGTTTTTCAAGTGAGCTTGGATAACCAATTGTACATAAAATTTACGTAAGTAGGTAAGATGCAGTTAATTAACTGTATCATTTTTGAAAAATCAATAATCCTTGCCGGGAACCAATTCATTCGGTTGATTGGAGTCACGAATTAGAATCGAATTTTGGCAAAATTTTAAGTACGGTAAACTAAGAACGAGCTTATTTTAACAAATTCCCTTTTTAATTCATTTTGCTTCAGTTAATTATTTAGGTAATGATTAAAATTTCAAAATGATTATTTTTTTAATACGTTTTAATACACTTATGTTTCTTTGGAATTGAGCCCGGGACACCTTTGAGCACTCTTTGCTTTTAAGAACTCAAAAAACCCATAATTTCTGAATTTGCCACCCACGCCCATCTCCGTACCTAAGTATACCATAATAATAATATAAAATAAAATTAACCTGTAAAAGAAACCCTACAAGCTAGACAGCAACAAGATGACGCGAACCTTGTTGCTGTCTAGCTTTAAGTAGGCCGTTGACGTCGTACACCGTATTTTATAACAGCACGTGACTAGGTAGGTACTTATTTAGTGTAGTGATAACCACACGCCCCCACACAACGGGGAAGGCTTCCCCGCGTCGTGTTGTCTGCTGTCTGCAGATTGTTTAGTTAGACACATCATTACACAGTGTCATCTATACTCCAGTCGGTTAGGTAGGTACTTAACTTAACGTAAACAATCTTGATAGGTATATCTTCTCAATATGTTTACATTTCTTTAAGTACCTTTACCGAATGGAGTATAAATACAAACTGAGCACACCAAAGACATTTCATAACATAGACATGTCATATGCTTACAAATCAACGTAGAAAAATGTGCCGAGCTCACACACACACATTTTTAATTCATCTACACTTCCCTACATAACCAATGGATTGAAAAGAGAGGACATGAAAAATACAATATAAAAGAAGAAGACAGCTATTGTTTGTCACTTGGACTTTAATGATAACAATGTACCAATCACAGTGCGGTTGCTAGTCGGTGACATAGGCTAACAAAATTATTGAAAAAGAAGGTACAGAGCTCTCTGAATTGAGGTTATTGCCTAATTTTGTTTAGACAAAGATGTTTGTTTAACTTTGTTAATGTATTATGAAAAAGCTAGGTATAATTTTTAAATTTCATTATTTTGTTGCTGTCAGTAGTACAATTTTAACAAGTACCTAAGTAGGTACTTGCCAGTAAAGTGAAGTTTGAGATAATTGCGTAGGTAATTTTGTTTAGACAAAGATGTTTGTTTGTCATTGTTATTGTATCTTCTAATATATAAAATTCTTCTGTCACTGGGTGCGTAATCGAACTCCTCCGAAACGGCTCGACCGATTTTGATGAAATTTTTTGTGCTTATCCGGTATCTATGAGAATCGGCCAACATCTATTTTTCATCCCCCTAAGTGATAAGGGTGCAGCGGGAACGGGATTTGAATACCACGCGGGCCGAAAATATGGCGGTACGAAGTTCGCCGGGGCAGCTAGTTAAGTATAAAAAAGCTAGGTATGTTTATTCTATTTCATTATTTTGTTGCTGCCAATAGTACCTACAAATTTTAACAAGTAGGTACTTACCTAAGTAGATACTTGCCAGTGAAGTGAAGTTCGCACTTATTAACTTACTTGAACCACATAGTATTAGTAGGCAATTATAAAAAACAACAAATTAAAATTGGAAAGTAGTATGTAGTGAGTTTAATGCCTACGATATTCTCATCTGTACTTTAATCTATGTTCGGATCACACACGTCCTTGTCGCTCTCGCACCAAATTATATCATACTGTCTCTTTTTAACAATTTTAACTTGAATATTATGAAAGTCAGAAATTTGGTCGTTATCAGTCGAAATATGTATTATTTCCATGTGATATGAAATCCCTTTTGATGTATTAACTTTAGAGTAATAGTTCGTGCAGTGTCTATAAACATACGATGGCATTTTCGTTATTTTTATAAGTCACTGATGCTTCCGCTCAACGTCCGGCCGGCGCCGCTCGGCACGCGGTACTAGAGGCAAACGTTCCAATTGACTCGTTTTCGAATCTTCACGATTTTCGCGCAATAACGAATCTACTTCTTTTTATATATAATATCTTTGGGGAACAGTGACACTACGAAGAGTACGAAGTAACGGAGCAAATAGGTACCTTTGTACCTTTATATTATTATGCCTTTCTTTGTTTGTAAACGTTTACAATTTAATAAGTAATAGCTATTAGGTAATCTGCTAATGGTTCTTCAATATTTAATACTCATTTTTCTATAATAAGTAGGTATTGATACCAATTTATAAGTATTGTCGCCCATAGGCCACCGTAACCTCTTACCACCAGGAGGGCCATGTCCTTTCTGCGACCTAAGTAATATAAAAAAAATTTTAGGTAAGTATATTATAAATTACTTACGTCAAAACTTGAATGCTACTGTCAGTATAGTTACAGGCATATCGTAAGAGAAACGAGGCCCTGTCGCGCGATTGTTGTCGTCTGATATAATCTATGATTGGTGGATTTGAGCTCATGACCCCCAGCGCCGTAATACCCCGTGCTACCCTCAAAAGACACCCAAAAACGCGTAGGTACTATAACGAGATTGGGGTCAAGAAATATGCCGGCAACTATACAACTCTACAGTTAGCCATAGAGTGTCGTAAAACTCGTAAATGTGTTAGCAAGTAAGTAAGTAGCTGTGTGATAATGAGTAACACAAGCTTTTATAACACGTTTTCCATTATGTTGTCTGTAGCTCTCCCATTAGACATTTTTATGAGAATGTGTGTCAAACTCATTCACAGGTCATAAAATGTTCAATAGTTACACAGCAACGTAACATAGCATATATTTGTAACATACTGAAGTCTTCTTCATCGGTTGGCATTAAGGGCCTGTGTTGCGTCGTATGTCGTATGTCATTACCCCCAGAGTGACAAAGACGTAAGTAAGGTTACGTCAATTTTTTTTTTTTGCAGTTTCGAATAGTAGATGTCAGGATACAATACGTCGATTTTTTTCATAATATTCTGACGTAAAATTAGGGTGTTATAAAGGAAAAAAGAAAATATTCGTCTAAATAAAAATATATTTTCAAAGTAAAAAAAGGTGATAAGCCAACATAAGTATGTAAAATTTCATAAAAATACACCTAAAGATTCTTATTCTTTTGTTTCCTTATGTTATAGCCAAAATTTATAGACGTATTGCTAATTAAGGTTTTTATTGTCTAATGAAAATATAAACTGCCTAACGTAAGACTACTTACATCCCAAATGAAAGAAAACTAATAAAACAAAGAAAGCCGTACTCCCTGTTTAAGAGTATATCCCGTATACAAGTTTCGAAATAATCGTGCTAACCTCTTTTCACCCTTTTTAATGTCATCAAGCTTGCGGAAGTAATCACGCTTACACCATTTTTCCCTTTATAATATTATTAAGTTTGTGAACGTAATCGCGGACACATCGCGAACACGCCCGAAAGGTTCGAGTAATCGTCGATACAGCGCATGCGCAGGGGTGAAGCGGGTGGCCGTTGTTTGTTTACGTTTCATAACTCACGCGCCACTTACTGATAACAGTACTTAATTCTTTATGCTTCCCCATTATAAATACGTAATGATCCATTAAGAAGCCCAACTTATAGCTATTATTGATTATTTTGTTTCAATCAGCCAGATCTCAGCCAGGAATCACTTCAGAGCTTCTGAAAGCGGGTGGAACACCGGTACTTAAAGTCCTTCAGAAGCTCTTTAACACCATCGTCCTCGAGGGCATAACGCCAGAAGCGTGGAACAGAGGCGTGGTGATGCTGTTCTTTAAGAAAGGTGACAATACCTTACTGAAGAACTACAGGCCCATCTCGCTTCTGAGCCATGTTTACAAGCTGTTTGCAAGGGTCATTACGAACCGTCTCGAGCGCAGGCTTGATGACTTCCAGCCTTCCGAACAAGCCGGTTTCCGAAGAGGCTACAGTACCATAGACCACATCCATACGCTGCGGCAAGTTATACAGAAGACCGAAGAGTATAATTTGCCACTTTGCTTAGCGTTTGTGGACTATGAGAAAGCCTTTGATTCGGTCGAGACATGGGCTGTGCTTGAGTCTCTCCAGCGGTGCCGTATTGACTATCGGTACATCGAAGTGTTGAAGTGTTTGTATAATAACGCCACCATGTCGGTCCGAGTATAGAAACAGAGTTCGAAGGCGATCCCTTTGAAAAGAGGAGTAAGACAGGGAGACGTGATATCTCCTAAACTGTTTACGGCCACTTTGGAGAACGCCTTCAAGCTCCTGGAATGGAAAGGATTCGGCATCAATATTAATGGCGAATACATTACTCACCTCCGGTTTGCCGACGATATTGTAGTCATGGCAGAATCGATGGAAGATCTCAACACAATGCTCGATGGCCTCAACCGAGTTTCTCAACAGGTGGGTCTTAAAATGAACATGGACAAGACGAAGGTTATGTGTAATGCCTATGTTGTACCCACCCCAATATCTGTTGAGAGTTCGGTTCTTGAAGTTGTTGACTCGTACGTCTACCTAGGACAAGTAGTCCAGTTAGGTAAGTCCGACTTCAAGAAAGAGGTCAGTCGCCGAATCCAACTCGGCTGGGCAGCGTTCGGAAAATTGCGTAATATCTTCTCGTCCGACATACCTCAGTGTCTCAAGTCGAAAGTTTTCGACCAGTGTGTGTTACCAGTGATGACTTATGGCACTGAAACGTGGTCTCTCACTATGGGCCTTATGAGTAAGCTCAAAGTAGCCCAACGAGCTATGGAGAGGGCTATGCTCGGAGTCTCTCTGCGAGATCGAATCAGAAACGAGGAGATCCGTAGAAGAACCAAGATTACCGACATAGCCCAGCGGATTAGAAACTTGAAATGGCAGTGGGCAGGGCACATAGCACGGAGGACTGACGACTGATGGGGTCGAAAAGTTCTCGAGTGGAGGCTATGTATCGGCAAGCGCAGCGTAAGACGTCCACCCACAAGGTGAACAGACGACCTTATCAAGGCCGCGGGAACGCGCTGGATGCGAGCCGCTTCCAACCGGTCTTATTGGAGATCTATAGGGGAGGCCTATGTCCAGCAGTGGACTTCCTATGGCTGAAATGATGATGATGATGACGTGCAAACGTATGAACTTTTAAGCTTTTATAATTATATTACGGTTCCGGTTCCCCCATACCTATGACTACCTTAGTCATAGTTATGGGGGAACCGGAAACGTCTATGCGGTACCTACCTACACCCTGGGTAACGAAGAGTAAACTGTAAGAGTAAACTCGGAGTCCGGAGTCCGCCTAAAGTATGATTTATCTTGGTACTAGCTGACCCGACGAACTTCGTACCGCCATGTTTTCCGCCCGCGTGGAATTCGGATCTCGTCCGGACACAAGTGACTCTCGCGCGGCCTGAACCACCGCGGCCACCCCAGTGCCGGCATGTTTGGCACTACAAGTCGGCAAACTGGGACGGACTGCAAGAATTCTTCGCTTCGTACCCGTGGAGGCAGCTTTGCTTCACTTCAGAAGATCCAAGCTCCTGTGCAACAGCAGTCGCTGACGCGATCCTAGCGGGTATGGAATGCTATATCCCTAACCGTTGGGTCGTGACAGGAGCGAGTAAGCGGCCGTGGTTTAATAAGTCCTGCAGAGAAGCGAGAACTCACAAACAATCTGCTTATAAGGCATGGGCCACGGCCCTTGCCAGCAAGGATCCGAACATCTCTGAAGTGAAGCGGAAATTGAATGCAGCCTCGAGGTCTAGTAAGAAGGCAATCGCCAGGGCTAAGTTTGAATTCATCGGCAGAATTGGTGAGCGGCTTGCGCGGTACCCATCTGGTAGTCGCGCATTTTGGTCGCTCGCCAAAGCTGCCGAGGGAAATTTCTGCCGGTCCTGCCTTCCGCCGCTGCTGAAACCCGACGATAGTCTGGCCCATGGTGCCAAGTAGAAAGCCGATCTTTTAGGTAATCTCTTTGCATCAAACACGACTATGAACGATGGGAATGCCGAGCCACCTATTATCCCCTGGTGTGGTACTTCAATGCATGAAGTAAAAATCACGCAACGGATGGTTCGGCGGGTACTTAATTCCCTAGATGTTCGAAAGTCGAGTGGGTCGGAATGGCATACCGGCGTTGGTGCTTAAGCACTGTGCTCCCGAGTTGTGCCCTGTACTTACACGACTTTTCGGGCTTTCACTCTCTGCGGGACGAGTTCTAGCTTCATGGAAGACCGCATACGTGCATCCTGTGCCCAAAAAAGGCGATAGGACAGACCCGTCCAATTACAGGCCTATTGCTATAACCTCCCTCCTCTCGAAGATGATGGAGCGTGTCATTAATACACAGCTCCTGGGATAGCTTGAAGGTAACGATTTTCTGAGCGACCGACAGTACGGCTTTCGCCACCGTCGCTCAGCCGGTGACCTTCTTGTGTATCTCACAAACCATTGGGCGCAAGCCATCGAGACTCGAGGTGAGGCACTGGCGGTTAGCCTCGATATAGCAAAGGCCTTTGATCGGGTCTGGCACAGAGGTCTTCTTGCAAAGCTACCATCTTATGGACTTCCCGAGGGATTATGCGTATGGATTGCCAGCTTTTTGTCCAACAGAAGTATCCAAGCCGTCGTCGTTGACGGCAGCTGCTCGGATCGCATGGACATTAACGCTGGTGTCCCACAAGGCTCCGTGTTGTCTCCAACCCTGTTTCTGCTGCATATCAATGACATGCTGTCGAATGACTCCATTCATTGCTATGCAGACGACAGTACTGGAGACGCTTGTTACACGGGCCGTGCAAATATCCCTCTGTCCGAAGTAGAGGAAAGTCACGAACAACTTGTGTCTGAAATCGAGACTACGTTGCTCAAGCTAAGCTAAGCTTGGGGTGCTCAACAGGGCGAAGTAGTACTTCAATGCGGGGCAACGACTCATCCTTTATAAGGCGCAGGTTCGGCCCCACATGGAGTACTGCTATCACCTTTTTGCTGGACCGCCAGCTTGCCAGCTTGACCCCTTCGACTCGGTACAAAGACAGGCGTTGAGGCTCGTCGGCAATCCCATACTCGCAGGCGATGTGGAACCTCTCAGTCTCAGAAGAGACTTTGCCTCACTGTGTGTGTTTTACCGTTTATACAATGGTTTGTGCTCAGAAGAACTATTTGACATGATGCCAACAGCTACATTCTATCATCGCACCTCTCGCCACAGGCAGGGAATTCATCCTCACACATTGCGTCCGGAAATGGTGCGCACTGTGCGGTTTGAAAGGCACTTCATCCCACGCACACTCAAGCTGTGGAATGAACTCCCTGCGGTGGTTTTCCCAAGCGATTACAATATGGGGTTCTTCAAGAAGGGCATTAGAAGGTTTCTTCAGGGTCGGCAGCGCGAGTGTGACGCCCCTGGTGTTGCATACGTCCATAGGCCACGGTGACCACTTCCCATCAGGTGGACCGTGTGCTTGTCTGCCAACTAAGTGGTATAAAAAAAAACAATAAGCAAACAGCTACTATTAATATTCGTTTTTGGTATTAGTAAGGTATAGGCCCAACAATTATGAAGATTATGAAAGAAAATTAATGTTTTTGTTTAATTTTTTTATTGATTACTATTCTTATACCTTTTTGCTAATTTTACGACGTACAATTACTAATTACAACTTCACGATTATTTTTATAAATGGCAATAAAGTATAATATTCTAAAAACCTGTTTCATTACGCCAGTGAAATTATGTTTTAACGAGAGCCTAAAATTCCTTACAATTATGATTTAATAAAACATAATGTGAAAGAAGCCTGTATTCAGACATAACATTATGTTTTATTTTTATCTATCGACAAAAATAGCTGTAAAAGCTATATACTTTATGATAGTTAAAACATAATTCAACGAAAAAAGGCGTAAACAGTGGTTACTCCCCGTATTTTATCATCTTTTAGAACTTCATGAAAGACGTAACCGTGAATAGTAACGGTATGAGTAAAATATGGAAACCGATAATTAGATTAACCATTATAACATTCGAGGAGTTGTCGAAAGTAAGTAAGGAAAACGGCTGTAAGTTTTTAATAATTAAATATTAATCACCCTACTAATTTCAGAAATTTTAAGTATATACAAAAAAAAAGGTTGATTTTTTTCCTATTTAATGATATTTAACATAATATTATAGGATTAAAAACAAAATAGATATACCTGTTTGAACAGTTTTTCTGCTCTCCTGTAAAGTTAGTGTTTTCATCTTACGTCTTTGTCACTCTGGGGGTGCGATGTGTCAAATTCATTCACAGGTCATAAAATTTCCAATCGTTTCACAGTAACGTAACATAGCATACGTTTGTAACATTCTAAAGTCTTCTTTATATTAGCGATTGCCACTAAGGGCTATATCGTCGTACGTTTGACTGAGTACTCATATTTTTATTTAATTTGCACAAAATCGTGCGAAAGTATTTCATATGATTTGCATGACGTGCATCAGCGGAAGCGGTAAAGCTTCCGCTTTGAAGCATGGACGAAGCGGATTTACTCTTTCGAAATATTATTGTTTGGCGCCGTGCAAACACTAAAAAGAATGCCTACGTTGGATCATCGGCTTGTTCCCAATTCCCCCTTTTGCCGATTCCCCTCGAAATTTAAAAACATTTTTAGTCAACCGCAATACTGTCTGTTTGGCAGATGTACCTACCGGCTGAGGAGGACTCTTCCAAAGATCTACGATCTTAGCAAACTAGTCACTATAGTCATTTGTAATCAGTAATCGGCGACCTAAGGTATAGGGTGGTATTTTAATATCAATCAATGTGGCGTAGCGGTAGTGAACGCGGCTGCTACGCAGGAGGCGCGGGTTCGATCCCCGCTCAGTGCCAATATTTGTATGCGTGAATATAAATATTTGCATTGGTCTGGGTGTTTCTATGTATAATATGTATGTATTTACAAAAAAAAAAAGTATCTAAGTATGTATATCCGCATTCTAGATTCCATAACACAAGCTAATTAAGCTTACCATGGGTCTAGATAGCGATGTGTAGAATGTTGTAGAATATTTATTATTTATTATTATTATTATTAATTGCAGTCCACTGCTGGACATAGGCCTCTCCCAATATGCGCCACGTTTACCGATCCTCCGCCTTCCTACAATTTTTTCCGCCTTCCGCATCCAGTCCGTCCCAGCCATCCTTCGTAGGTCATCATTCCACCTGGCTAGGGAGGTATTTTAATATGTCAATGAGCTAATATGTTTATATGTTTTCTCAGTTTTTGTAGCAATTGCATCCGTTCACTTTTGTAAAAATTGGGCATCATCATTTTAAATAACGCATCTGTTTTAATGTCCTTGAAGCACCAGACACCAGCTGTAATGTCATTCGTGTCACTGAAATTCTTTCATAATATTAATTTAAAATATATAGATGCCTACATCCTACATACTTAGATGATTCTAGCCCCTAATCCCAGTTAGACTTCACACAACCTTCCAAACTGGTTACACTCATTGGAGGAATTTAATACATGGAATATTTAGTAGGCATAAAAAATATACAAAATGTAGTGGAAAAAAAAAGAACTACAGTCTTAAAGACAAAAACTAAAAATAAAAATGTAGGTAACGTCCTGATATATTATCCTGAAACAAGAGAACTTTTAGATAATCGAGAAGAAAATAGTAATTAAGGCCCGTATTCTAGAATGCCATTCGGCTGAATCTCGATCTACCTAAGGACAGATTGTACAATGTACGGACAGCCTGTCAAATCTGTGGAATCTGTGCATACAATCTTGCCTCAGGTAAATCGGGATTCAGCTAAATGGCATTCTAGAATACGGGCCTAAGTAAATTTAAAGTAAACTTACAGTTAGTTTTGTATTGATATGGTAACATTCTTTGAGAGAAAAAGTACCACTACTACCGGCCATGTGAAAAGTGCGTTTTTCCATAGGTAATCTGTGGTTATACACGTCGTACATCATTATCTATAAGTAGGTAACCGTAAACTTACCGCCTAGGCCCATATTCTCTAACCACAAACAAATTATATGACATTACGCGTGTATTATTTCACGCGAGACTTCGTTTCTACTCGCCGCTGTCATGCCAATGGGGTTTCGCAAACGACAACGACAGACGCATGCATACAGCGTACCCATTACTTGTTAAACTCCGATACGGTTAAAAGGGACCATTGAGAAGCCGCAATGAATTAAGCGCATGTGCTGCGTGCGTTGGCAGTTATCGTATGCGGTCGGCTACGGAATCATACCTTAAATTACTATTAGAGCTATCGGACCGTGATCATAGTCCTTGTAACAACTCCGAAATATCGGATACTCAAAATAATACATGGTAAATATCCCCATAGCTCTAAGAGCAATGTGAACACGACCATGATAGTTTGCCTTTGTCAGAGACTTTGCCTTCAGCTTACCATCAGGCGAGGCAAAGTCAAATTGACGTGTCCTATACATAAAAAAAAAAAAAAAAATAACTTTCGTAAGGTGGGTCTACGCTAGACGAGCTCAGCACGAGCGGAGCACGAACCGAGTAAAAATTCGTGTAGTTTGGACCGACGTACGAACCTCGAACGAGGCAGCTGAGGCAGCGAGGTACCTGACAGCTATCTACTGCTTTATCATCACATTTCTTTGTCTAAAACTGCAATTCCGATACAATGCTGGCATAGGCTCGTGCTCCGCTCTTGCTCGGCTCGTCAAGCGTAGACCCACCTTTAGATTACGGTTTCTTTTCCAAAATAGAACAGAAATTGATGGATATTATAAATGGAACTGTAAACCATGACAGATCATGATATTAAAAACTTGAGACTTAGAATTCGCACGGTTATTGTTCTGCATTAACAGTTAGATATTTCGCTTTATAATGGCAATATTGAAAGAATTTTGTTGTCAATATAGCTAGAGTTACCTAATTGACAAATTCTTGTTGTCTAAAGGCATTGACTTCTTTGCACGGAACAAATTGGGTATTCCGAAAGTCCACAAATAGTCCACCGATAATGCGCAACTTTTGTAGCAGATGACATTACGTATAAACAGAAAACAGAGGTGTCACAATTGATTAACTCATTAGTCTAGTCTACCACCCGTACCTTGGCGGAATTGATGCTAAAAGCGCAGAGCCATTCATTAAGAATTGAATTGAAACTCTAAATTAAATTCTACTCAACTAGGACCAGGACCGAGACAAAATTAAAATTAACTACTATCAGAAAATCGTGAGTTAATTTTAAGTTAGCTCTACATTTTAATCTATACTACGTATAATTATAAATGCAAAAAGAACTCACTCTCGTGCTTTCGCCTAAACCACTGAAGCGACTTTGATGAATTTGGTACAGGGGTAAATTAAATTTTGGGATACGACATAGACTATGGTTGGTCACGATAACCGACATCCACGGCAGTGAAGCTGCCAGCTATTTGATAAAAAACATTTAAGTTTTTTTACGGGAAGTAGAGCTATTGACATTTACTGCCCTATCAAAATTCACTATGGCTCGAGTCAACGACAGTGCCCGGAATACGGCAATAGGCTCACCCCCTATTACGTGGATACAATGATTGGTGAAATGTGGGTGTTAATTCACCTCTGCCTAACCCTCCGGGGATAAAGGCGTGATTGTATGTATGTATGTATCAAAATTCAAACTACGATAGTTTGGTTAAGAAAACTCTTGTCCAAGATCTGGCTATGCAACCTTCTACATACCATTACGTGGCACCAGTCCAGTATAGCTCATAGAGAACTCTGTAAACTTCTCGTTGCTATGTCACAAATAGAAATGATGATGATGATGTGGGTAAATATGTGCACAATGCCTAGTATTTCTATTTCCAACTAGAGTTTTGTGTGTTTAACAAAACATTTTTTTTTATTTAGTACATTGTGGTGTTCACTGGTTTAGTTCATGATCTCAACTGTGTGTGTTCTTAATTTGCTTTGTGCGATGACCATCATAACCTTTGTTAGTCGTTTAGTCGTTGCATTTGTGTAGTTATTTAAATTTTGTATAGTTCTGAGTGTTCAAAAACAAATACCTGGTTCCATTTAACAAGAATCATTGTAATTTTAAACATGAAATTATTTTTTTATATATTAAGTCCGCCAATTGACTACCTAAGCATCTAAGAAGACATAATAAACATTAGTCTTTAATAAACTAATTATATGGTGTGAATAGTAGGAACTTTATGTTAATTATTAACACTATTCTAAAGAAAATAACATAGGTTGGTACCAGCTATTAGAACAATCGATACGATACGATAGAATAAATTTTAATAATTAATATAAGTTAGTAATGTAGAACTATGTAAAGATATATCTAAATCATATCTTCTAAACTGCGTGACCGATAACAATGAATTATTATAGTTATTGTACGTATTATGTTAGGTTAGCAGTACCAAATAACACTAAAGTTACCTAATAACATTTTGTACTTCACGACAGCCTCTGCGGCATGGCTGTAGTAAAAATATTTGCGAGCATGAATATGTCTATTTGCATTAGTCTGGACATTTCCATGCCCCGGAGAGCACGTTAAGCCGCGTCGGTCCCGATTGCCATACGCTCGTCTATGGCAAACGTTGCGGGTAGCTGGAGCCCTAAAAAGTTCAACAACTGGTCTAACTGCAATACTTCGATATCACTAATGGGTTGTGGGCTGTGGTAGTTGCCTCACGGAAAATATCCAAGTACAGCCGCGTCGCGGTTGGACTGAAAGAGGCGGACCCCTGACTCCGAGGTAAGGTCTCGGATGCGACCTGGATTAATGCAGGAATAATGATGACATTTTGAAATTCACCTTAGGACCTTAGTTTAACAATAGCGGATATTTAATAGCATTGTGTATTCAGGTGATCCACACAGTCTATTTAGTTTATATACTGACAACTGCTTGAGAAAGTCATACAACAGTGGTTTGATGACATCTGAGAGAGCTTCAGCCAATTCGAATTGGTCCTCTTTAATGATGCATAGCGTATGAGCGCAACTGGTTATTTGTAAACTTGGCCTGCGCATCAATGTCCAATTATTAATAGACGTAATTATAAATACATAGAGCTCTCTGTGATATATTTAATTTTGATCTAGGTTCTCGTGTAAGATCACGGAAGAAATACGAAAATGAAAGAGAGAGAGAGCCGCACAAGTCAACCAAAACACACTTTGACCTCTAATTATTAAGTCACATTTTTTTTAGCCCAAAGAAAAATTGCCGCTATTTCAGATGCTTTCCCTTAACGCGCTGCGCTGGGATGAAAATGGTAATGATGATATATTAACAATATTAAAACAATCAATCAATTTATCGCAGTCTACTGCTGGACATAAGCCTCTCCTCATGTTGGGAGGCTTTGGCCTACTGTTTTCACACTGGCCAAACGGGTTGGTACAGGGTTTTATATCGGGTTTTCCTCCTATCGCAGTGATATCGTCTGCGTATTTTTCCGTTAGTCGCCTGTCGCCTCTTACGACATCCATTGGATGAGATGGGGTGGTGATACTTGTAGTTTTTCTCCGTTACCACACGGATAATATAATATTAAATACATATTTCACCAATATTCCACCAAATGACAACCTAACTACTAATAACACGTCGAATTACGATACCCTAAAATGTTAATATTAATAGGTGCGCCTAGCACGAACCTCATAAAGTAGTAAAGTAATAAATTTTGGACAGGTTCTTCACCACAAATAAATTTAGGAAAAGTATAATTGCGTGTTCAGGCAGTTTATAATTATATTATATTCTTTAATTTCGTAACAAAAAGTAATAAAACGTTTGTCAACGGCAATTTGGCAGGCTTTCTTTTTTTAACTGAGAATAATAATGGTAGATTTTTCATTTAATTCATTTTACCACTTCAGTGCGTTATGATGCCCTGCTTTCCTAGACTCTACAGTATATCCCGGTGAGTGTTACACTATTAATGTGTATGACCATGTCAATCTCAAATCAAACATTCACTTCTATATTATATATATAGGCAAGGACTAAGTTCAGTGCCAAAACAACATAACACCTGACGCTATAAATAAGTCACAGTTTAAACTTCAAACTTTAGAGATTGTCACGATGTACACTTGACCTTTACCATCTCATAGCGAGTGACGTCATCCCCACAAATAGCGTAGGTTCCCAGGCTACAATGCAGAGTGTACAATGGGCCGGACACGACGTGGTTCCTTCCTTTTGTACCATGTCCATTCAATTACCTGTTATGTAATGCATACGAGTTACCTATAGCGGCATCAACGGTAGTTACTTTGATCGTGATTGGTGTGAAGACTATCTCAGATTTACTACTTACCACTGTCAAAAGAAAAATAGAAAGCTGATCTAAAACCCTAAAGTATTATAATCCAGCTTTCTATTTAAAAAAAAAATTAAATGAGTTGCCCCTAACGCCAGCTGAGCTTAATTGCTTGTGTTAGGCTTAGAAGTTTTTTTAGAAGCTTTTTTGAAGAATTGGGTCCCGAAGATCTTTTTGGGGCCTCATCCCAAGTAACACAACAAATTAAAAAATCTTCCCTTACTAAAGTAAAGGAACACTAATTCTTGGTAGGGAACAATAATTTTTGGTAAAGGAACAGCAGTTTTTGGAAAAGGGAACAACAATATTTGGTAAGGGTACAATAATTTTTGGTACGGGAACAGCTATTTTTGTTAAGGTAACTTTACTAAATTTTATGAGTTCCCGTCACTTAAGCATCAATTTGAAAGCATAATTGATGCTGTATGACGTGTTGCGTTTAGTCTGCAAGCAATGAATGCCGTACTTTTGAAGTTCAATTATTTGCAATTTGCCTGTTTACAATAACAGACAAACGAGTTTGACCTCTATCAAATAATTTAGCACCACTAAGTAAATTGTTTACACAACATCACTTTGCTTTTTCATTTACACATTGTGTTGAGGGCGATGCTATAAATGACTTCATATTTTCCTCAATTATTATGAGCAATTGCTGTAGCCTTGTTTAAATATTGTGTGCATATGGGACAGGCAGGATCGTCAATGGAATTTAGACAGTTACACAATGGGGCATTTACTTAATTAGGTACAAGCGTAAATTGTTGTAATTAAGGGAAGGTCTTCGTTTACAATCAAGAAAATGATATTCAATAAATAATCATTATAATAAATATTCAAGGATATTCTACTCAGCGCTATCTAGATTCAAAGAGCATAGAATAACTAGCTAGTGTTATGGGTTAGGAAATACCTACATAAATATAATATACCTACTTATGTTTTTTTGTAAATACATTTATTATTATACACAAAACACCTAAACTTTCACTGCAAAGTCCACTGCAAATGTACAACACGCACTTCGAATGATACGAGACCATCTCATTTTTTTGTGCCATTTGCACAGAGATTCCATTTAAGTGCATTCAGATCGAAACTCCAAGAACCTTGTAATTAACATTAAAAGATAATTGAAAACGAGATAAAAAGTAGTTACTAAATAAGTTATTATTTTTAAACGAAAAAACAAACGATCGATTGAGCCATTATTGTCATTAATCATGTTTGAGCCGTTTGCATTTGCAGTTTGTTTTTACGATCTGGCAAAACCTGTATTGTATTAAAATAAAGTTGTATTGCTTGTGTATCGTTATTAACTGTTAAATTTAGTTTATTTGCGTTGCTAAAATAAATAGACAGACGTATAATATCCACGGTTTAATAAATGCGTCCTGTCGTTTTTATTTATTGATTACAAATGAATAAAATATATAGAATGTCTATTTGTATCTACATTAAAATAACAGCTGACTAGATATTGTGAATATTTATACGATATCTACTTATAACAAAAACATTAATTATTGTCTGTCTGTCTATCCTTCTGTCCGTTAGTTCTGGCTAATCTACGAAGAATCAGAACCGATTTTGTCAGGATTTTTACAGGATATTGTAGGACGTCGTAACTAGGCTACTTCAGTTTTAGAAAAATTAATAGGGTTCCTCTTAAAAAAAAACAGATCTGAGTCCACGCGAATGATATTATGGCCACAGTGATACTTAGATAGTGAAATAACAAATTAATCGTATTGACTAACTGAATTATCGAAGCACGCAAATAAGTCAGTAAGGTTACCTGTTAAATTCTCGAAGTTCGAATCCCGAAATACCGGTACTATAAATTTCGGGATTTAAATATGTAACCAGTAGGATCAGTAAAGGACCTTGTTTGCCAGTAGTAACTAGGTATCCCTATATAAAAATAATTGCAGTCATTAGTGACTGTGAGTACCTACGCCCACGAAATGTGAAAGGCGGATTATTCTTAGCAGACGCTTCCGTCCATTCGAAGAAAATAGTCATGGCCTTGTCAAATTTTTTTTAATATTTTTGTGTTTGAAAGTTGATTGAACTGGCTAGCTAATTTTATTACATAATCTAATAAAATCACTTTAATAGTAAAAATTATAAAGGGTTTTTGGGAGCCATTCTTCAATATTTCTAAATATTCCATCAAGAACCAAGCGGTTCGGCGACTCCTTTTTCTGCCGCGCAATTAAGACCTGGAATTCCTTACCAGTTCACGTGTTTCGCTCTTCCTACAGTCCCGGGTTCTTTAAGCGGGGCATGAAAAAGTATCTGATGAGACCGTTAATCTGAGTGCCCCCATTGTAACATGGTACGTGGTGGTGACCCTCTTTTCCGAGACTTTATTCTGCACTAAATTTTAACCAGATACGTTCAGCCGTTTGAGCGCGATTGAATAACATAAAGTAGCAAACGCGTAATATCGTAAAAAACCTCACATACATTTCACATCCAACAGGTTTAAAATTGCACTTACAGGTTTTTATAATTAATTCATATTTGATGAGAGACGCCAAAGCATGATCAGATGATCACACTGAAGAAGCATGGTGCACTTAAATAACCATACTTTCTACTTAACGAGAGAACGGTGCGGATTCAAAATGGCGAACTAATGTGCAAGTTATATTACGCATAAGTAGTCAGGTACGTACTTACTCAATTACTACTGACTATTAAGCTCGTTGACAGTATTTCATCGATACAAATACAAAGTTCAGTTATTCCAAATTATCCTAGGTATCTTTGGAAAGTCTCAAATAGTTGTTTTATTCCGCTTCGGCCGCTATTGCACCAGTTGCGATTCAACATTTTTTTTTACCTTTAATGGCAACTGGTTGCGGCAGAAGAATCTTTTCTCTTATTCGCAACCAGTTGCCAACTAAGATTTTTTTAGCAATGTAGTTGCGACAAAAGCAGAGAACATACTTACCCACAGTCTATTTCATTATCATTAAACTATCCTGAGAAATAGTCCGTACCTTCCTAGCATTACTACATATTCCGATTTTTATTGGAGTCAGCTTTTTACCCAACTACATTTCGGGAAATGTTCAATTCTTTCAAGTGGTATTAGGATTCCACCGTCGCTACCCTAACAAACTAGATAATAGGTACAGTTAGATGAATTGACAGAATTCTTATGGATAATTATTTGCCAGGATTCTTGCTTCGATGCTTAGATCTGTAAGCTTAGTCAGGAATATGCACACTTAGAACTTTTAACTTAATTAAACCTATTGTACACACACATATAAACTATCCTTCTGCCCTTCCCATGGGACTTAAACATCATCATCAATATGCCAAGGGAAGCCCAATGCTGAACTTGCGGCTGAAAATACGATTGTCGTAAAAATATTGCCACAGGACTTACAACTGGTTAAATAATTGGATATTTACCTAGATACTGAATCCATACAGTTAGCACATAATTCTCTATTATTGAGACGCATAGCTTATAGGTATTCCTATTTTTCCATTCCCCATTCTCCTGTGATGAAAATACTGTCACCTCCCTTTTGCCTCTTCAGGAGACTTAACATGACAAGGAAAAATACGTATCTTTCGTTTCCCTTCGACCGATGAAATAACAGAAAAATCTGTGACACGATCAAAAATAATCATTACAGCCCCCCTAGACAAGCGGCAATTCGTTAGCCGACGTTTGGAAGAAATGATGAAGGTATGGGATTGGATGCATATGATACGTATTTTGACACTTATGACATACGTTGACGACTGTCATATACGTCAAATCCCATACATTCATCATTCTAGGCCAACGAATTGCCACTAGTCTAGGGGGGCAGTGCTCGAAGTGAAACGAGAGACACGAGTCTTTCCCGCCATAGGAACTGGTAAGGTTGCATGTATCATTGCGCGACAATACCTTTGGTGTAGCAAATGTTTATAGGCCACAGTATCATTTACCAAGAAGACCGTGTGCTAGATTACTTCGAGTAGATAGTGTTCACGTAGACCACATCAAAAGGAGTGAACTAAACAATATTAGTAGTGCCCCAGTTGATTCCCTTAACAATGCTGTCGGCACGTTATTTCTATTGACCTAACAATGCAGCCAACCAGCCCAGATTCGACCTAGAAATTACAAATAAATCAAAGCGCCCTCGGCCTTCTCTCTCATTATATGCTATTCACTGATTCGTAAATCATCTACCGTTGTGATTCATTTGTGTATGCTGTCTAAACATTTGTTCGTTATTTACCACAGAATTAACAGAATGCTTGGAATATCTAGAGTTAAGGGTTCCATCATCATTTGTTTATGTTTCTTAGCGTTCGCTTTTAAAACAAACACAAACTCTATTTTGACGAGTTAGTATTACGAGTATAACTCGAAGTTCCTTGTTTTATATGCTTTCATTGCTGTAATACAATATTTTACAGTATTTTTGATCCATTTTATTTTTGTCTTCCCTAACTATGATTTCTCTATCTACAAATCATTCTTGATTCGAATGAATTTTTTTCTTGTGAGTACCTACTCGATGGATGTATGTTTCTTGCATCTATCTGTATTTATAACAGCATGCTCATGCTAATCAATTCAGGATAGGATCTTTCCACTTGCTACGATCATGGCATACTGATACTTCTCTATTTTCTAATTGTTTTGTTTTTACTTGTTTTGTTGAGAACTTCATGGATTTTGTTGTTACTGCGCTGGACCTTAATTGTTTTTGTCATATCAAAATTGGCCCAGCGAATTCCATGATTAGCAGACATAAACAAACAAAACTAACATAATTATTATAATTAAAATAGTTAGTTGATGTTAAGTCGATATAAGATTAAGAATAATTTAATGATATGCATCCTTTCGTCCGCCATCGAACCATCGTAATTAATTACATTAAAAAATTAAGCATTCAATAAAAAGCTGTTGTTTTACGTTACGAACAGACACTTCAATTTTATTTATTGTATTTATTAGTTTAGTGATTAAGGTCAGCCTTACGTTTGAGCGGTCCCGGGTTCTACCCGGCCATTACACTACCAACGTGGACCCACTCCTAACAAAAACAATTCAGCTTAACTAGCTAGAAAATTAGTAATTTCGGTTAAGTATGTGACTGTGAAATGTGGGTGTTAATTCACCTCTGCCTAACCCTCCGGGGATAAAGGCGTGATTGTATGTATGTATGTTTGTATGTATGTGTAAAGTAATTTTCTATTTTTTTTAAAGTAAAACAATTATGTTCACTATCCCTGTCTATGCGTCGCTATCACATGGTAGTAGGTACGCCACTAGGGAATTATTTATGTAAACCATGTGTGTGCCATGTTAATTACGATAACGTGTAATTATAATGATTACGTAGTACATGTTTAATGTATTAACAAACATTTTAACTGATTAAGCTGAATTGGGTATCGGGTAGATTGATGTTAGGTAGCATGCCGCGTCTTGTTTCATATTAAAGTAATAATACACTTGCGTTATTAAATGCAATATTTGCATAATACAAGACATACCTACCTACCTACGCTGAGAAATTCAAAGTGTGATTGATTATTAATTAGTTGGTATAATAATATCTAGAGATGGTTGGTACATACGCCATTACATCTTTTTAGGTCAGTCTATATATCTGAGGGTCGTATCTAGTACCTTCCATTCACATATACGTCTTAACTCTAGCATTCCTTTTATTCGACAGCTATCGAAGTCGCGTTAATTAAAGCTTCAGTTAATTACAACATAATACATACCTCTACACTACACGTTCCTGAGATCAAGATCTTGACAAACAGACGGGCAACAATATGATCTTGTAACAGTTCGGTTTTCTTTTTTCCTAAAATGTACCTATGGTACCTACTTAACTGGCCACTTGTTCATTTTCAATTATATTATGCACAAGTAGATAGTTTTTGTGAAAAGATATTACGCAGGTTTCAATGATATAGGTAGTTACTTATAATAAAAAAATTAGTAGTTACCTGCTATTAGTAATAATTACATCATTGGTACTACGATATTCGTTGCTCGCATAGTAACTATTTTTACTATAGTTCAACGATTATTATAGGTGTAGTAAAACATGTATAGTATGCCTATATGTAAATGTATGCTTAATTAAATACAATGATTATATATTTTCCTATGTTAATACTTAATCCCATGCAGAGTTCTAATGAAAAAGGTGATTAATTAATTGTAAAATGTTAAGCTTCTTTTTTCTATGACTGTACTTCATTTGGTTTCAATTTCCCTTGTGGACAACCTTTGATTATTAATTGGACAACATCATCGACATTTTACTTTTTCACACCGCCACAACTGCCAATTCGTCTGAAAAACGCGGTTGTAAACCCATCTCTAGGGAGGCCTTCGTACCAACGAACGTAGGTAGTGATGGGCTGTTTATATGTAATGAATTTCAGAGTCAACAGGGCTTGGCAAACTCGTCGTGTGAGTGGAGTGGACAACGCCTACCTGTCAGTTTAATGTCCTGTCATAATATTGTGCGCCCTAATGGAGGTATATATAATGTACCTACAATTTTTAGGGGCATAGCGTATAAGTACAACAAACTTTGAGAAAGGTGATAGATATTTGTTTATACTAAGATAATAGAGCACGCAGCTTACCTAATTAAAGGAGGTAGGACACGACGGTATTGCCGTTCCAATTAGGCAGTTCGACTGGGGTAGTACGTAAGTTAAGTGGTCCAGTTAGTGCAATAAATTCATCATCATCACCATCCATTTGACTGCCTCTGTGGCGTAGCGGTAGTGAACACGGCTGCTACGCAGGAGGCGCGGGTTCGATCCCCGCTCAGTGCCAATATTTGTATGCATGAATATAAATATTTGCATTGGTCTGGGTGTTTCTATGTATAATATGTATGTATTTACAAAAAAAAAAGTATCTAAGTATGTACCTATATCTGCATTCTAGATTTCATAACACAAGCTTATTAAGCTTACCAAGGGTCTAGATAACGTTGTGTAGAATGTTGTAGAATATTATTATTTATGTACAATATTTATCCTTGCGCTCATGATAAGATTATTACGTTACGGTTCTAAAACTCCTAAGTATCATCCTATAAGATTACGATGTATAGACAGTTCGGTTCAGTTACAGATCAGTTTCTTCTGATCCGCAGTATTGGAACAGTGGAACAGCAAACACCGGTCAGAATGACTAAGTTCTCTCATAATCACCAGTTGGCAGACTTCACCTTGAATACGTCATAGTGTGTTATGACGTCATGGAGAACTACCGTACCTTACCTACACATAAATTGGCCAGACACCTAAACAGGATGAGACTAGTTGGTCTAATTTGACCCCGCGATTGTTCATTGAAAACGCCGTTGCCTTAGCAACCTGTTCATAAACGGTAGGTATATTCCAGACTTGTATGATGTTCTGATATTTCATTTCTGTCTCTCAAAATGTGAGTGACTTCATCTATCGGTAACGTTTTCGAAGAACATTCACTCAAGAGGGCTACCATGAAATGTACCTCGGAAATTTCGGACCTGCATGACACGAACGAAGGACAAAGCCAAAACGTTACTTCGGAGATTTTTGATTGGGTTGACGCTGAACAAAGCGTCACTTGCTGTCATCAGGTCCAAATGCGATAAAAATGGTACCGATATCGCCAGAAAATCGGAAAGCTTCGGCACTGAAATTGCCTCGGATAGCACGTTAAACTTTCGGTCCCGGTTGCCATACGAACGTCTATGGCAGTCGTTCGTTACGGGTAGTAGGAGCCCACAAAAGTCCGACTAGTCTAACTGCAGAGCTGACATTGAGCTGAGGCAGGGAGACATTTTAAAGAAAGGGCATGTCAAGTCAAGAGTACCCGAAACCGGCGAGCACGTATGAAAACAATTATGAAAGTAGAAGAAGCGAAAGATGTATCCCAGGATCGTAGCAAGTGGAAAACTGCAGTCTCTGCCTACCTACTAAAGAGGCGTGACTGCATGTAGGTATGTATGTAGGAATGTAGGTACGTTTGTTAACACACCTTCATACCTACTTCTGTTGGCCGCAACTTCTCAACAACTGAACTCGATAGAAATCACGCAAATAAATAAATAATATAAATATTCCACAACATTCTACACAACGCTTTCTACACCCATGGTAAGCTTAATTAGCTTGTGTTATGGAATCTAGAATGCGGATATACATACTTGTATACTTTTTTTTTTCTTCTAAATACATACATATTATACATAGAAACACCCAGGCAAAGTCGTTATAAATGGGCGGAATTAGGGCAAGATATTGTCGATATACAGTTTCGAATGCAAAAGAGGCAGTCATAATTGCGTGTGTACCAATAGTTAACAAAATTCTCAACTAACAAAATACCGGTATTACTTTACAATACGTGTCTGTTTTCAAATATGAAAGTACAAACATCATGCGATGTAAACTGGCTTACGATATGGAAATCATATTCGACAGTCAAGATATGAATCTTGTAGGTACCTAGATAGTATCTACTTACATTACTACAAAATAGCAACATAAAATTATATCACATCGATATAAAAGATAGAATGAAGACATTTTTCACAAGTAGTAGGTAATTTGTAAAGGTTCATATTTTCTAAGGGTAAGTCTATTAATAAAGTCTACAGAAAGTTAAGCATTACGTATGATCAAAAACCGCTTGAAAAATTTGTTTAGGTCTATAAACCTTCCTCTTAAATTCTCTTTGGAGTCTTCCATGTTTTTAAAATATACATAATACTCATACTTACAAAACATACAATACTATGGTTGAAGAGACTGAATCGGAGTTTAGTGCGGTCAGGCTCAAAGATCCTTAATAGGAAAAAGCTTTTTGTATATTAAACAAGTAGGTATACCTATCTACTCAATTTCGTAACTGGAACAGGATTAGAAAAATATTCATGAATATTTTACCCTTTCGACTTGATCAAAGTTAAGGAAACCATAAAAATAATTAAATTATTTCCACAGGCTATTAGAGATAAATCACTGCCGACGAAAGCGATGGACAATTTTGTATTTATAGACTACTAAATACAGGATGCTGTTCTAATTATTTGGAATAATGCAGAGGGATTTTACGTTTTAAAAATAATCTATCACTTGGCAAGCAGCCCCTCTAGACAAGTGGCCATTTCGTTGCTCGGCGTATGATGGAATAGAATGCCAAATGCATGGGATTTGACGTATATGACAGGCGTCAGCGAATGTCAAAAACGTCAAATCCTATACATTTGTCATTCTATTCCAACATACGCCGAGCAACGAATTGCCACTTGTCTAGGGGGGCTGACCCGCTTGCCAAGTCGAAAGCTTCTCTGTCGTGCTGAAGCTGCAGATATTACAAACATTGATACATGATAATGCTCATTACATGTTTATTTGTACTCGTACGTTATATTAACTATTCATCACTGCTACTAATTATATACCAGCTTAGTGTTATATAAAAAAATAAAATAGTTATTTATTGGTTTATTAATTACCACTATACTATTACGTTTTAACATACGAATTAGTCGGCCTTTAACTACTTCAATCGATGATAAAATTACTGCCCTTGAAGAAGGACACGACAGTACTTCAATTGTCTTGATAAATGGCCTAACCTTCATGTCGACAAACGCGGAACAAGGGTGACACTTTCCGATCTAAACTACCCCTTACATAATTGATTACATCGATGTATTCCACGCTACACCTTCCGAAATAATGTGTACTTATTGCTGCCTGCCTTATTATACCTGCCTATTGCCTGCTGTAACCCTACAAGTACCTACTTAATGTGATAGTACCCTCAACATCTATCCGAACGTTAATTCCGGTTACATTCATAGCTTGTATTTTGGAACCCACGGTTAGAACTCCACGCTTTCTGCCTCAGACAGTTTTCTGATGCATTGGCATCTAATCCGCCCAAACTTGAGAGGAAAACCTTATCAAGAGTCTTTCTCCATAAAACAATAGGTGTAAAGGGTAACGGGGAATTTAGGATTCAACGTTTTGCGAACTCACCATTTTAGTAATTCAATATTTTGCGACTCAATATACTTAGTTATCCAGACGGAAAGGTAGCTTGGTCCTCCAAAATTTCGAGGGGCAGGAGACTTTATACACCCAACGCGATAAAACTCTATCATGCATTTTATTGCGAAACAAATCGCGAGACTTGAAAATCATTTAACACAAGTTTTATTTCAAAAATGGCATCACAATAAAACGTAATAGAACCCTTTTCAAGCGTAATGTTCACCATTTCAGAGTAGCTGCCACATAAAATAAAGCTCAGAATTCAAAAGCTTTATGGAGTGGCATTCAATCTGTTTTACGTCTACGTAAACATACACAAGGCAAACAATGGATCGTGAACCATCCCCTTCGTGCAAGTGAATGCATTTGATGAAATTGCTTTCCATCAATGGAGGCAGTCCGTTTTATCGTTGCTAGAAGTTATTGGATTTGCGGTATAATAGTGAAAAGCCACGCGAGTTGTTGCGGAAATGTTCTGTTCGACTGTGTTACGTACTTTTTGTGTATTAATGAGCAACTTGTGGACTATTGAATTGGGTTTCATATAGGCTTGAAACGCTAACCATCAGCACGAGTAGTAGGTAATGTAGGTATAGGCCCATATTTAGGGTTAGTCACAATTTCTTCTTACTTAGCTATATTGATAGTTAAGTATAATTAATAATAATAATCAATAAGCTATTAGCATTTTTTCCGTAGTTTTATGCGCAAAACCCTTGTTCAATAACACTTTAGCAATTTATAGAGTGGTCTTAACTGTCTCTTGTTTGGATCTTTCTTCAAAGAATGATGTAAACTAGCTTTTGCGATTCATACATTATCTTTCATAGATTTTATTTCATTTTACCATGACTCGCAGAAGAATATTATAAGCGAAATGTAGATGCAATGACACCTCATCCGAGTGAAAGTTCTCGTAGAAGTAAAACAATGCGTCATCCGTAAAATTTATGAAATATTGTGAAAGGATAAAACCACAGATATAGTACTTAGATATTACCCACCTACCTATATCATAGCATAACATAGAAGCCACATATTATCGCGGTATACCAAAGTAATTTTTTTTAAGACAGGCATAAGTCAAAAGTTTATCAAAAGGGTCTTGTAATTATTGTGTGATACTTCAACAAACAAACAAATAATCTTATAACCTTACTTAAACTTGTAATACCTGTGTAAGCTTTTATTTTTAATAGCAGTTTGCCTCCTACCATACAATGATTTTATCCATTTTTTAAATATTTCACTAGAATTGGTATTGACCTAATGACAGTAGGTATTATCTACATACCTATAGTCAAATGAGGAAAAGAACGATATTTTTAATTGGATAAAGATAAAAACGTACGATAAACTGAAAAAATATTTGAATAATGATTCGTTAATAAAAGTAGTTTTCATTAGTTAGTATTAACAAATGGTAAAACGTCACGCTATGATATTTTGCAAGGGTTATGTCAGTTAAGTACTGACATAGGTAGGTATGATGAAAAATGTTTACTGAAAACAATGTAGTTTCAAGTATTTACCTAACTACTGACCTATTGTATGTTGATTTTAACCCTCTCCAGGTTATTGGAGTAATATAGTCTGTATTCGTACTTATGTAGAAATAAAATCTTAAGTATATTCACATAGAATTCAGTCACCATCCTCATCCCTGTCGCATCCAAGGAGTCACCTTGGAGTCGGCTCTCTCCACTTACAAACATACGTAGAGTCACAACTCTTTCATGTTTCCACTTTCAACAATCCTGACATACACTTGTGCTTTTTCTACTTTCATCATTTTGTTTTCTCATTTAAGCTGGCCCGATACTCTTAATATTGCCCGTCTTTAAAATAATATCCTCGATCTGCCTCTCTAGACAAGTGGCAATTCGTCGGCCGGCGTTTGGTAGAATAGAATGCCAAATGTATGTGATTTGACGTATGACAGGCGTCAACGAATGTCAAAAACGTCAAATCCTATACATTCGTCATTCTATTCCATCATACGCCGAGCAACGAATTGCCACTTGTCTAGGGGGGCTGATTGACTTACGTATGCCTAGGTTGGCATTTCTCTTAGCAATTGCCCATTCACTGTAGCCTCAAAAATCTGTTTAGTCAATATTCTTTCGTCCTACTTATCTCTCTACGTGTCCGAACCATCTAAGCATACTTATGTACATTTCTCTATTTTTGTTACTACGTTCTCTAGCATACCGCAATATTCCCTTACACATTTATTTATGGGTCACTTGGTACATTTATTTTTATTTGTGTATACACACGTTTTTCCCCCCGGGGTAGGTAGAAACATAAAACTGCCATTTGTTTTTATCCCTACACACCTCACAACATTGTCATTGAATTAAACCCTTCATTTGCCACCTCGTGCGTATATCAGGTGCTTCCGACCTGCTATTTTTTTAAAAACATCCGCAATTTGATCCGTGGGGGTTTGTTCGAGGTTGACTCCAACCATTAATGCCTACTACCACGTAAAAAGAAAGATATAAAAATATTGTTAAAATTAGGACAGAATTGCAGTGGCAAGAGTGAAAATTTTCAAAAAGAAAACCGATGGAAAAAAATCTTACCTGATAAAGAACAACCATAGGATTTTTTTATAAAATTCTCTTACATTCTCGGCAGGAATCGGTTTATAGGGATCCCTTGCCACTGTAGACTTGTGTAGGACATAGACAGAAGACACAAGTAGCATAGGCAGTCAGTACAAATGGGATCATAATTCTCTGAGCCTTTTCAGAATTCAGTTAGGATCGACTTTTCAATCTAACTGTGTTGCGGTTTAACTTTAATATTTTTCGTGAAGCGACTGCCACTTGACCTCCACAACCTCTTCTTCTTCCTCTTAGCGTTAATTCCCAGTCGCATCCGAAGCTTTCAGCTCGGAGTCTGGGGTCCGCTTTTACCAGTCTTAACCACGGATTTGGCTAGACCTCGATATTTTCCGTGAAGCGATTGTCATCTGACCTCCACAACCCAATGTTAACATTAGGCGATATCGAAGCTTTGCAGTTAGACCGTTGTTTTTTGGATTTTTGAGGGCGCCAACTACCCCGTAACGACTGCCATAGATGTTCTCATGGCAACCGGGACCGACGGCTTAACGTGCTCTCCGAGGCACGACCAGACCAATGCAAATACTCATATTTAATTCACACAAATATTTGCACTGAGCGGGGATCGAACCTGCGCCTCCTGCGTAGCGGCCGCGTTCAATGAACAACCTATTTAATATATTTAAGTTCTGGATATGGACTTATTATCCCTGAAGAAGGGTCCTATGAGTTACGGGCAACAGTTACCTAGTCAACAATGAAGTGTAACTATCGATAGTTAGGTACCTACTTACCTACTTCTGATCGCGTGACTATTCCGAAGCTAAATTTAGGATAGGTAGGTAAGTTCGATCTAGATTATACTTAAGTACTGTCAGTAGATATTTAAATGACGTCATTATAATGTCGATAAAAACTATCAATATACCCCTACAATGTAAATGTCAGTTTGTTTGTTTAATTATGGTTTAATCGATCGAACATTACAATAGCCGACTACACAGGACAAAACTTATAATTTGACTTTTTTTTTAATACAATTATTAAAAAAATGTTCTTTTAACGTTACAAACCCACACTTCAATGTTATTTATTTGTATATAATATAAATAAAGTTTAACTGTCTGTTAGATACGGCATTAGGCCTAGGTATGCTGCTCTCGATGGAAATACTGTCTCGGATCTTCCGCATCAACGTCTTGATGTTGACATATTATTGCATATCTAATAACTATTGTCTTAAGTCATGATATCAGTCACAGAAATTACCTAGGTATTATTGGGATCTAAATCACGGAAAATATCGAGGTCTAGTCAAATCCGTGGTTAAGACTGGTAAAAGCGGACCCCAGACTCCGAGCTGAAAGCTTCGGATGCGACTGGGAATTAACGCTAAGAGGAAGTAGTATTGGGATCTAAAATACGAAACATCTTAAAGTAAACACTAAATTAATGAATTATTGCCTGCTAAAAAGATTTAATTCCTTCAACAAAGTTGCTTATCCCGGAAGTAACAAGGCTCGAGTATAGTATTTAGGTACATAAATCTCATTGAAAACGACGTGATCGGGGCCAGTTACTTATAGGTGTGTACCTGCGTAGGTACAAGTACACATAAATTGCGACTCGTTTTTCTGGATTACCATGTTTTCTACCCTGGTTCCCTTTACCGTATACAAAACCGCTATTTGAACCAGAACAACTTTCAGATGTAGGTAACCTAGGGGTTCTTGCGATGTTTTAAATATTGGCCATCCTTTAAGTATTTTCTCATTATAATAACCAACTTAAAGAAACGAATGAACACTTTAGATCTACTTAAAAACGAATCGTAGATAACTATTAAAATTATATTTATATATACTTTCAGGATTTCTTAGATTAGTCTGTTATCATCTGCTAGTTGTAGATGAACAGGTATTAAAAAAAAAAAAAAAAAAATGATTTATAAAATAATCTAAATCTAACACAATTGTTGCAGTACATTTTCGAGAACGGTTCCCACGACGAAGGCCTGCTCAATCGTGAGAAATTTATGGAGGTGAACGCAAGGATGGAAGCCAGACGAGACTATCTAAGGTCGGAGTGCTCCAATCTTGGTCTCGACAGCTCCAGCCAGAAGTCTAACGCGTGGGAGTACCTGATTAATAGGCAGTATCATGTTATATGGTAAGGGTAACAACATGTCTTGTTTCTTAGTTATTTTTGGTGATGAAGTCTAGACCTCATCACCAAAAATGTTACTTAGAAAAAACTAGAAAGTCTACGGTAAACCAATAACCAGTGATTGATGGTTGTGGGACGAAAAAATCTGCAGCTAAATAAAAATTCAGAATCAATGGTTCGGCGCTTTAATAAATCTTGGCTTTTACGGAAAACTTACTTCTGATCCCCAAGGGAAAAACCTGCGACAAAGCTTCAAAGTCACCTATGTTAAATTCATAGTAACCAAAACAAATAGAAGTAGACCATAGGTACATACGACATGTAATTATAGTATTTGCTCATTCGAAGAGTCAGGGCCCCTAAAGCGATTTTTGATTACCTACCTGTTTGTTGTTTGCTCTACCTATTTATTTGCCTTTCAAAGTAAACAAAATCGATTTAATTATAGGTGCAACATATTCAAAGCAGCGTCCACGTCGTGGATGTATAACTTCAACTTGATGGCAAACTATACAGCAGCATTTTTAGATAAAACCAAAGAAGTACCATTAGAACTAGCGAGGAGGAAGTACGCACGGCCTAATGCAGAAATGATCAAGAAGGCACAAGTAGACTCTATAACGTTTCTTATAGTCAGACATCCTTTGGAAAGATTGGCTTCAGCGTACAATGATAAAATTGTGCATGCATGGCCGAAGTCATTCCATGACAAAATGGGACAAAGGATTATGAAGAAATACAGGAGGGTATAGTATATTTTTTTATTTAAGTATTTAGGAAAGGTAATCATCTTTTCGGTTTAGTTTTAGTTACTTACTAATCAAACCAGTTCCTTCTTTGAAGTCGGTTAACCAGGAGTTCATCAGCTGCTGATGCTCAGTATGACATCTTTAGCATCGATAGCCATCAGTAAATGTTTACTTAAATATATGGAAAGCAAGGATAGATACTTCGTTAATCGGGAGATTCCGAGTATCGTATTGATCTCTTTGGGATTTAGTAGATAGGTACGTACGTCAATGCCCGTTCTGTTTCTGTAATATAAATATAGCTTTCGTGCTCCTCGTTAAAAGTTAAAGTTTTGACCGTAGCAGCGCTGAAACAATTTGGTTAGGTAGTCTGAAAATTCGACTGAAATTCAGATAAGTTGAATAGGTGAACGCAAGGAAGCCAGGTGAGACTATCTAGGGTCTGCATACTCCAGTCGCTACAGAAATTCAGCATTTATTATTTTGATTTTAACCGAAGTGGAAAGTTTAATAAAAATATATAGGTACTTTCGTACTTTTATCTAAGACACCACTAAAATATTTATTGTATCAATAATGAAGTGTTTCTCATTTCAGAATGATAGCTCACCAGTTCCCACAGAAAAGTATCCTTTATTTGAAGAGTTCGTCTCGTATGTGTTAGACGAAGTTAAGGGGAAAAGGTCGCTAGACATGCACTGGACGCCCTACACTACATTCTGCACACCTTGCAAGTTTCAATTTGACGTCATCCTCAAATTTGAAACATTGGACGTAAGTAAATGATCTATCTACCTACCTCCTATATATTGAACTGCAACTTTAGTCATAATATGACTAAAGTATGACACTGCCAACATAAGTAGGTACATAACAATGGGAATTTGGCAAATATTTCATCGGTATTCTTCTTCTTGCGATGTTAGCGATGTATGTACCTATACACATCAACTGGACGAAATCAAACGAAGCAAATGAGTGGGATTTGTCTATCATACGAGTAAATCATAACAGTGGATGAAAGTAACGTCAATCAATTTAATCTATTGCAATCCACTCTGGACTTGATGAAAAAAGGCCCCTCTCAATGTGGGCCAAAAAGCCCGATCCTCTTTCTTCATAAGATGACGTACTAATGATGATTCCCACTCATTTGCGTTTGTTATTATCGTATTCACGATCATTCCAAATAATAGATTGCGAACAGTGTTTAAATGAACCAATTCTGTCCTCCGTGAAATGAACGCAAGTGGCTGGATATTTTCTCGATAGATGTTTTCCAAATGTCCCATAAGAATAAATATTATTCCCTATGTGGTTTGATTATATGGACCATAAGAATGTGGACCATAAAACGTAATAGCCAGAAGAATAAAAATTTGCTATGTTCCCATATTAAAAGCAGCACCTAATCAAATATGTTGGAGTGTAACGACAAACAAGTTGTATAGTTAAATGCTTTCTCTAAGCTGTATGTTACGGAGCTAGAAAATCATAGAATTTAGCGTTTGAATTTGAAAGAAATGTTACCCTATAGAAAACTTTAATAAAATTTTGTATTTCTTAGTTGCTTACTACCGCTAAACTGCTAGCTAAAGTATAATCACGAGAGACACAGGAACCTGCACGTATAGGACCTTCAAAAGACAATATGTCAACATGATTCAAATGGATTTTAGTGCAGGTATAATGAAGGTATTTAGTACGGAAATGGATGCGGAAAGTGGAGGATCGAGATATTGGGAGAGGCCTATGTCCTGCAGTGGACTACAATAGGCTAATTGATTGATAGTAGTTAGATGGTCTCACAATTCGAGGCAGTTCGATATTGTAAATAAATATCTTTCTTTAGGAGGATCAGAAATACTTAATTCAACTGGCCCGACTGCAAGACGTCGTGAAACCAGAGTGGCGCAATAGCGGCAAGGGGACTAACACCCTTCATAACATCAGTCATCTCTACTCACGCCTGAAGAAGAGCCAACTTGATGGACTCTACAGGCTTTACAAGTAAGTTCTTATCAACTTTATGTGGATATGAATAGACTATGAAAATAAGCAATAACAATAGGCACCTGAGATGTTGACGTCACTACGTCGATGAGACGTGATGTTCTTATCATCATCTTAACGTTGTTACCAATTGCATTTGGTTTGCACTCTACTTTTGGCTTTTGATTCGGGTTATAAGGTGGTACAGTTTTATGAAAGCGACTCGGACTGGCCTCTGGCCTACAAACTCTGAGGAAAGACTGCGACGGAACCTCGTCTGTCAATTCGCAGGTGATGGTGAGGTTGGCTTGCCTTAGTGGGGTCCCATAAACACTAAGACGATTTGATTGATTTCTAACCAATTGACTAGTGATTCGATGCTCTGTAAGCGATATATAAGCATGGACAGATAAGCTGAAATGTGTGCTATTCTCCACCTTGAAAATAAAATCCTCCGCCCTGACCAATAGTGACGAAATTTGTTTGTTCCAGAAATGACCTTCGATTATTCAACTATACGATAGACAATTACTATGAGATCGTAATAGCAGATCCAACGAGCAACCACGGATGAACTCGCCAAGAATCATTCTGAACGTTTCATCCATGTTTCATCAATGCGCATAGGCAGCAATACAAGAATCGGAGATTGGTGACTGAAAGTGAAATGATTCATCAATAGAAAGACTGATTGCAAAATGATTGATGAACGAATTAATGATTCAGCGGCGGTCGAGTTTTTGCGCCGTGTGTCAATTTCCAAAAAAAATTACTGCTAAATGTTTACTTTTTAATAAGGCGTCATAGTTCACTTTAAGTATAGATGTACCAACGAATCCCTGAAATGCATGTGAAATGGCTTAAATTGGAACTATAACTGTCAATATCAAATGCATACTGATAAGACTGAAAGTCATTTCAGGCACGATTTGACAGCAGTGAAGGGACGGTGGTGCTATCCTTCAATTCACAGATTTGTTGGTACGATTATACTAAAGTTTGACAGGCGTTTAATTAAACGCTGCATGTCTATATTCATGTCCATATTCTTTCACCGCTGGCTACTTATGAAAAAACTCGTAAGTTATGGAGTGAAAACTGTTATGGGCTTCGGGTCTAATGGTTCATCAATCACCCTATTAGAATAAAGATATTAAGTACATTTATTATGACGATTACAAACTGTTGAACTATGAAAATTATACGTAGTGCTAATAGCTGAATTTAGTTGATATTAACGCATAGAACAAATGTAAATTACGTTTAAGTTTTATAAAGCAAACAAAATTCCTTAGTGCTTCCATAAATTATAGAATTATGGAAATATGTATATTAGAATCGAAGTCACTTAGGTTTAATTACGGCAAGGCAATTAAATTCACAAGAGGACTCGATTTAAGGATTGTGCCCTTTTCATAAATCTTTGATCGAATGTAGGTAACGGTCTAGCTTATCAAATATTGATCAAAAAATGTATGTAATTAGAGAGTATTAAGATATCAGTCTCACTTTACAAAGGAAGGACCGTACAAAGAAAAGTCGCACTTTGGCCACAGAATGAATATGTAAATAGATAGTATTCAGTCAATCGGCCATTAGTGATTTTTTTTAAATTTTGACACATAAAAAATATTATACACATTCCATATTCGGATATCCATATTTATTATCTGTCAAAATTTAATTTGGCAATTTTTTAAGATTTTTTTTCGTGGGGAATTTCCCCGGATCGGAAACCACAGTCAGTCGGTACTTGAACCGACTGAAACCGCACCCCGTATCGGGTCTCAATGACCGGGGTCCTATGGATATTAAAATAATGTGATAGTTTCAAAAATCTATATTTTATCTTTTTTTTAAAACAACTGTTGTAATGCCTACCTGATTGTTTTAGATAGATACGTACAAACTGGGTACAAAACACATCTAATAATTGCAAGTACTTATGCCTAAGTACTACTAGACAATGATAGAACAAAAATTGTCACGTACCTAATAAAATAATTAAATAAATCAACATTATTTTTTGCAGTTAGTATCTATCAAAATAAAATATACATTAAATATAAATTGTATTAACAAATAACACGTTGTTTTATATTAAGTTTGTTTATTTGCGTCTAAGTCTGTTAAATATTGCGTAATTCCGTTATGAATCCTACCTTATATTGATGTTATGCTGTGGAATAAAAAGTGAACTGAGTCTTCTATAGTGTTTTTAGAATAGTTGCGAGAATAATTTATGCTTATCATTAAACTTATAATCCTATTTTACGAATAAAAGTAGAATATAATAGATACGCTTGGGTAAAAAGAATGCAACTCAAACACCAATGAAAAGTTCCAGTAGATATCTTCAAACTTTGTAAATAAAATTGTTAGATAGTAGAAAATATTTATAATTATTTAAGTACAAATAGTATTTATAAGATTGCCTACCTACACTTACCTACAATCAGTTAAGTTATGGATGTATTAAAAAAGATGGACCTAAAATGTGCTCAAAATGTACTCTATACGCGTAGTACCTACCTACACGTTTCTTAATCTTGGGTGTCTTTAGAGAATAGCTCGGGGTGCTACTGCGGTGGACGAGTTCAAATTCACCAAGCATAGATTCTTCTTCCTCTTAGCGTTAATTCCCAGTCGCATCCGAAGCTTTCAGCTCGGAGTCTGGGGTCCGCTTTTTACCAGTCTTAACCACGGATTTGAGTAGACCTCGATATTTTCCGTGAAGCGATTGTCATCTGACCTCCACAACCCAATGTTAACATTAGGCGACATCGAAGCCTTGCAGTTAGACCGTTGTTTTTGGATTTTTGAGGGCTCCAACTACCCGTAACGACTGCCATAGATGTTCTCATGGCAACCGGGACCGACGGCTTAACGTGCTCTCCGAGGCACGACCAGACCAATGCAAATACTCATATTTCATTCACACAAATATTTGCACTGAGCGGGGATCGAACCCGCGCCTCCTGCGTAGCGGCCGCGTTCACTACCGCTACGCCACGGTTCACCAAGCATAGATTATTACAAAACAATTCGCTGGCGCCGGCGGCGCCGCCGGGGCCTTGTTTGTCTCGCGATTTAGGTCCAAGATACGTGTCTCGAGCTATACTACCTAATTTCGTTCGACTCAGTCGAGTGGTCTTTTTATATACGTCCATGGTTGAGCTGTCACTTTGTAAGTATATAGTTGTTGTATAATTGTAATATTTTAGTATTGCCAAGTTCATATTTAATGTTTCACAAATAATTCCCCAGTTACCATAGTTATGCATTTTAAGAACTTTGTAATTCGGTCACGGTCGATTGAGGTAGACTGTACCTACCTAATTTATTATGCAGGTAGGTGCCAATGATCTTATACTCGTAAGAAAATGGTCGATATGACACTGATGCTTGAAAACGGTCACTCAAAATTAATAATTGACGAATTGTTAGACGTAGGTACCTAACTATTTACGTACCTATAAATTTCCTGGAATTTGGTTTAGTGGTTTAGGAGTGAAAGCGTAACCGAGTTACTTTCGAATTTACAAAAAATAGTATGGATTAAAACTATAGTTTCAGTTATAACTACTCTAAAAATATACCGAGACATGCGTCTATACAGAACTCTTTGTAACACTAAAGCAAGTCGATTTTAGCTGAACTCTCATACCCAGCCCCCATCAAGTCGCCTGTCTTTTTTTATATCCTACATATTTCTTAAACATGTGCGTATATTGCATTATGCATATTGCCTCAAAAATGTTTTTAGGATTTTTTTTTAATTTCAAAAACTTCAGGGGTTGATTTAGCCCCCGTACCCTGCAGCTTCGTGTTGGGGATAACAGGAGAGTTTTGAGACAAGGTTTCAGCTTGCCTCGAGCATGTACTGAAACAATGATACCAGCTCTCGGACTATTATGCCCTTTAGGCGGTTCGCATACTGCCTGATATCACAGCACAACGCGGGAATGATAGGTAATACACTGCGTGTAAAGGCGTTTTCTGTGTGTTGCACTAAGTATGCGTGTTTTCAATGCAAAAAGAGCTAAATAGGAGTTAGATAAGCACTCTCGCTCTGTAATGCTTGAGGCAGGGCTGTGTGTGAACCGCCTTAGTCTTACAACCGCGATATTAAGATCATTGGTAGGTTATCTGGTTTATGAATACGTTAACATCGAAATATGCCTTTAATCCCATTAATTAAATTGTTTCTAAAATTACAAAGTAACTATCCTTAGATGATAGCTGATAGTCAATTGAAATTTAAAACTTAAGTTTAAATAGTCGTATCTACCTAATAAAATTTCGAATATTAAATATTAAGTTACACAGTTAGACTTTTGGACAATGAGATGAATAGGTATTTTAATGTAAAGCAATGAGCAGTTTTCTAGTAGGTATTTACCTATAGCTTTCCTAAAGACGCGCTAGATGGCGCAGCCAGCACTTTTGGTAAGAAGAGTGTGGTGTCAACATCGCACATGAAAAAATACTACAAACAAACCACAGAGCACTTAAAATTACCAAAAGCTATGCTAGCGCCATCTCCTGATGATTTTAAAAACCAACTGATTATTATACCTAGGTGGAAAACTGCTCATTCACGAGGTTGTATTAATAGCAAGAAGGTTTAGCTTCTTTACTGTGGTATTGTATCTACCTACACGGAATTATTGTAAGATATAGTTGCTAAGGGTGCATAGAGAAGCAAGTTACCGGTAAAATACCAGTTACATGCACTGACAAGTTTCCATTGCAACATAAATGATGATAATTGGTCGTTTACGTTCTAACACCACATACCTATGTCAAAAAGAATACTTTGCGATTTTTTGACAAATGACGAATTGACATGATGACAACACGTATAGACTTAGGCCCTTTTCACATGCACACGGTCACGGTCGCCGTGCCGTGTAAAGAAGAAATGTTGGAGCTATATACGGCACGGTTGCCGTGCCATGTGAAAGCTTTCTATGTAGCTTATACATTTCTACTTTACACGGCACGGCGACCGTACCGTGACCGTGTGAAAAGGGCCTAACTCGTACCGACCCACCCGTACCGGTAGCCTGTTTCTCTATGTAAGTACTCTTACCTATTTAACACTTGGTAGGTGAAAGATACATTAGCAACCAAAGGAGAGACCTAATTTCGGGTGTGACAAATGTAATAATCCAGTAAGCCAATATTTAGGAAGGTAAAAATGTATTGTATATTACCTGATTAGTTCATGGGAATCTTGGCAATGTTTGACAACGTTCTTCAAAAATTACAATTTGCCCTTTTCTGATAAAAGTGAAAAGAAATCTTTAGCTTGAGTGTTCTAACTTGCCTTATCTTCAGATCTGTATCGCGTCAAATCCATTTTTCTATTGAAATCGGGTTTCTCCTTTTCACATTTCCTTAATCTTTATAATAAGACCTAACTCCACTAGTCGTAGTTAAATTCTACTCCAGCTTAGATGAACTATGATTGGCGTAAATCCAATCTATTATAAACTATTCAACAAAGTAATCATAGTTTGCTCTTAAATGTTTAATTAGTTGATAAATAGTAATTATGGAATGAATTAGACCAAAAAAGATATGGCCTATGAAAGTAATTGTAATGGTGCTATAGTCCTATAGATTTTGATCTCATATCAGAATGTGAGACGCGATGCATGCACAATCGTTGCTAATATTACGTAAAGCGTTATAGATACCAACGGTAATAGACCGAGATCTGTCTACATATTTCGTTCTTTTTTTAGATTAAAATGCATTTTCTACAGACTATAACAATATGACGTCATGAAATCATTCTGGCAAACTGCGTTCATAACGAACTCTGTATTGTAGCGGAAGAAAGTTCTAAGGTGGCGCGTTCGATTTCCCTGTCATCAGTGCATATAATTGTATGCCTGCTCTCCTGCCTGTCTTCTACACATAATATGTAATTATTCATTAAGAAATGTATGTATGTTCGTAAATTTTCTAAAACCCTTAACTTTGCTAAGTTTGGGTATAAATGACGCAATGATAATATGTTATAGAATAAATGTATTAGTATTAATTGATCAACTACCCACCTATTACTATTTTGATAAATTCAGACCAGATAAAATGCATTTTAATCAAGAGAAACGGACGCTGTTGAAATTATGTTCACAGATCTCTGGCTATGTTTGAGTCGGTTGTGTTTATAATAATGTTGAAACGATATTATTAGTACTTATAGAAAAATAAATTGATTATTTAATATTTGTGTAGTTTCATTATTTATCTTTTTTCATTCCACATATTTTTACCCAATATGTGGTCTCTGCCTACCTCATAGGAAAAGTCATGACTGACATAAAATGTTACTCAATGAAATTATTTTACTGTATAAAGCATGAAAACTTAGTTTAGTTAAACGGATTTTCACTGGTAAAATCTGGCCTAAGAAAATTGTTTACCCCGCAGTACAGCTAAGTGAGCACTATGTTTTAAAAAAATAGGCTGTAGTAACATAAACTATTTTTATTAAAATATAAAACAATACTGATTCAAACTGTACTTGGAATTAAATGCACTGGGAATTGAGGTAGATATTCCCTTTTCTCTATCACTTTGGTCTTGTTCCTGAAAAAATAAAAAAATATGTTAATATGTATAGCTCATGGCCAGGTGCGTTCACTGTACGATAAACGATCAGTGCCTTGAGCACGAAAATATTTGAATTCGTAACGTAATGGTATCGAGAGAACGGAGCACTGGGATTGGCCGCCTGCCTACTGTGACCGTGCGTGCGTGCGTGTATGTGTGTGTGTATGTGAGGCCTGCCAATCACAATGCTTCATTCTCTCGATACGTTTACGATACGAATTCGAATATTTTTCGTTTTGAGGCTCACTGGGCTCTTAGGATAAGCTATGTAGCCGTGGTTACCATTCGAATGGGTAGCCGGTACCGCTTACTGGTATTTCATCTAAGCGCTTCCGTGCTTCAGAGGGCACTTTAAGTCTCACGTCATATTTAAGCGGACCCCAGACTCAGATGTGAAGGTCTCGTATGCAACTAAAACTTGAATTAACAACCACCGTCATAACACGGACATTGCAAAAAATATCCATTTAATTTTGGACTTTAAAACAATTTCGTTAGTCTAAAATTAAAATGGCTTTTTGTAGAGTGAACGAAAGCATGTAATGAAAATCTTGTCATTTTGGACTTTAACTCTATAGCAATGAAGACTAAAATTTAATACCATTTTTGGCAGTGACTGAGGTATGACAATGGTTTTCGCTTAGCGGAATCGAGGCCCTGCTTATCTTCTGCGCTGATGGCACAGAATCTCTCTGTTGAAGGGTTGGTAGCACGAGTGTGACTCGCCTGGTCTTGCACTCGTCGTCACTATCCATGAGATGGACTGTGTGCTTGTCTACGACCTAAGAAGTATAAAAAATACTACAAGAATGATGATAATGAAGAAATAACTTACTGTATCTTTTTCTTCCTCTTAGGCACCTCGACTATATCAACAGGGTCAGTGGTGATGATCACTGGACGCACGGATCCAAAGAAGTCGGTGATGGGCACTTTGTCGGGATTCCGTTTAAATAGGTCCCGACGAACACCGACTGTCGATAGACAGGCACTCTTTGGACATACTCCCAACTGAAATCAGATGTTGCAAATTTGAATATTTGTTTGCTAATAAAATACTTCGCAAATAAATTGCGATAGAATCCGTTAAAAGTGGTTTTATTTCAATGAATAAAATCGAAGTCAAAAACCATTTATTAATATTGTTGTTGCCCGTGGTTCCGCCCGCGTGGATGCCAGTTGTTGTGTCCAAATACAGCCTATAACCTCGCCCAAGCTCTAATCTATCTTTGTAAATTCCATCAAAATCGTTTTATTGGTTTAGGCGTAAAAGCGTAAGCGGCTGACAGTCAGACAAAGTTACTTTCACATTTACAATATTACCAAGGATTGCCATTAAAACGGCACTCACTAAACATCATCTGGACTTTACCCCAGCTTGCCATCCAGCAGGATGTAGTCAATTGAATATAAAAATAAAACTAAATTCAGCTAACCAAGCTTTTGGTGACCCAGTATGGTATGGTCTTTGAGTCACATTCCAATGTATGTAGGTATTACTCGGAAAATATACCTTGGACCTAAAATGTGCTCAAAATATGCACAGCCCAGGTTTCTTGGGTGTCTTTTGAGCATAGCACAGGGTGCTACTGCGGTAGACGAGCTCAATTTCACCAAGCATAGATTTGTACTAGACAATCCGGGGGCGCCAGGCCGCTCATTTGTCTCGTGAATTAGGTCCAAGATACGCGTCCCGGGGGACACCCATTCATACATATTAATAATTGAACCATTCAACAGTTCACTACTCTACTGAAAACATTTGTTGATATTATAGTAATGGTATTTGGTACTGTAATATGGTAAGTACTCACAAATTCTGTCATAGTCCGCTTGCTATTAGGATGAACATTTTCTAAAAACTCCAGCACATAGTAAGTGTATCTGTCTATGATATAAACACCAATCGCTGAATCAACATGGTGCTGAAAACAAAAAATCATTGCATTAAACTTTGCAAATGCCCATGGTCAAATGCTGTAACTTGGTAATATAGACTTTAGAAACTGTATGCAAGGTTGAATTTCGTTAAAAGATTGGAAAATCTTTTCCTTTCAGCGCGATGCGGGCCATAGGTTGGAGTTGGACTTTATTTCTCACCATCAATCAATTAGTCTATTACAGTCTGCTGGACATAGGCCTCTCCCAATGTGCGCCGTTTCCCCCGATCCTCCGCCCCTACGCATCCACTACCATAAGCAGTACTTATATGAAACCGTGGTTCTTACTTTGAAAATGATAGTCCTATACAACTATTCAAAGAAGAAAAATTTCCAAAACATCTTTTAGTGATGTTAAAATGCAGAGTCATAAGTGTAAATTCTAGAGCAGGTTCATCAATGCTAACTCTGCATTGCAGTCTGCATTGATGAACCAGCCAGTTCGGACAAGCAATTATAACTATTACTAGCTTTTGCTCGCGGCTCCGCCCGCATTGATGTTGGTTATCGCGACTTTTGGTCATATATCTGGTTCCTCAACCAGATGGCAGATAAGACTACTGTATATATGTATAGAATAAGTATAGATTATACTGGTATACTTCATCATCATCATCATCATTTCAGCCATAGGAAGTCCACTGCTGGACATAGGCCTCCCCTATAGATCTCCAATAAGACCGACTGGTATACTTACAGACAGTGAATCTTCTCCTACTAAACTGGAAGCAGTGGCTAAAATATTTGGAGAATAGAACTTCTCATACATGGATGATGCTTGACATGTGTCTATGATGAAGAAAATCTCATTGTATCTGCAAATTAAATCAAATCAAATCAAATTTATTTGCATAAAAACATGATATAGATAAAAGTTATAATAAACAATATTGAGTATGCATGATTTGCCAGTGGTGTACAGTGTACTAGTGCACAAATATAAATATAAGATACTAGCTGTCCCGGCGAACTTCGTACCGCCATATTTTTCCCGTTCCCGCTGCACCTATTTTCTCATCCTTTAAACCTTCCCTGGACACTCACAAATATATTTCAAGACTAAAATTAGCCAAATCGGTTCAGCCGTTCTTGAGTTATAAAATAACAACGAAAAGTGGCATTGATTTTTATATATTAGAGATAGATACTATGATATGATAGTTATGTATGATAGTGTGCAAGTATGTATGATAGTGTGCAAGTATGGCTGAAGCAGCTGGCAATTTTATATAATAAGACTCTCATTATATAAAAAAATTGTTTTGTCCAGGGTCAGAGTAGCAACATTAGAGCAATAATTACTTAACAGTTAGGTAGCAAACTGTACTATGTCAAAAATATTGTTTAAAATGTTTATTAGAACCAAAAAAGAAGAAACTATACCTCCTCTTTTGCCACATTTGTTCTAGAGCATCAGCTAATTCTTGACTAGTAATTTCTTCAGAATCTTGAAATTTCAGAAATCCATCACCTCCATGACCAGTCAGGTAGATCAATATGTTGCTACCTTCATCAGTCAGTAACCTCTTAGAGCGAGGTGTGTCAGGTGGAACTCGGCCTGTGAGAAGTCTCACAAAATTTTCTACAGACACCTACAGAATAACATATTAATGCTTTAATTGCACATTAGAAAAACACTATGTTTGTCTTCAAATAGGACTGTCCCAGTTGGAAAACATGCTATGTCTTCAACTAGGATTGTCCCAATTGGAAAACACAGTCTGTCTTCAAATTTTTTTTTTTTTTTTTTTTTTAAATAAGACTGTCCTGGTTGAAAACACACTATTTGAATCAGTCAGATAGTTTAACACTGTAGCTAATTAAAAAAAAAGAGTATAGAACCAATTAACCCTAGAACCGTACCCATCTTGGACATACACTAACGGTACCATGGGGTACTGGGTAACCCCATTAATAATAACAGTTTTTTGGAATATCAATAAACTTTTATTATGAAATCAACTTACATAAGGGTTAACACAATAATTTAAGACATATTAATCATAATCATATCAAAATAATAAGGAACTACAAACAATTTTGGCATATTTTGTTCTTATGTTCAACACACCTGTATGTTTTGCATTTCACACATTGTGTGTGTGATTTGTGGTCTTTGGACCTCGGACAGAAAAAACACCTGCCAGTTTTTAAACTAGAAGGGTTTACCGCTGGTATCTCCCTTTTTTTTTCAATATATCCCCAATACTTATTTGGAGAGGGGTTGATCCCAGGGGTACTGGTGTACCCCAAAAGCAGCGTATCGCGTCCAATCACCAGCAAGACCGTCGGCCGACTAAGGAATCGGTGCGTCCCTCCACCTCACGTAAATACAAGGACGCGCAACACAAACCGTATAACAATAAAAAAGTTATAAACTATTTTCGAAAAATTTTATTGATTGTACCCCAGGGTACGGTTCTAGGGTTAAGAAAGATTCCTAACTAGCCAATCATGGGGGTGGCACTATGTGGAATTTAGATCCTGTTCCAGCAGCCCCTGGGAACTTATTCCTGGGAAAAAGCTTGCGTGTTAACCAGACTATAATCTATTTCTGTTCCAATGTACAGATCGACCACTTTACAATTATATAATAGTATAGATAGATTACTAGTAGGATATAAAAATACCTATAAGAAAATAATAAGGATAGAATAAACCAATAAAACTCTAACCTCATAACCTCTATAGTCTACTTCAACATCATCCCCATACACATTGATTTGTTCATGAGCATTGTTAAAAATAGTGGCTGGGCGAGGATTCCTTGGGTTACACGCCATATCGTCTGATATCATAAGGATAATTTGGCTATCAGGAATGCCTAACCGCTTGACACTCCGATAAATAGATAACACATTTGCTACATGTCGGTAATTAAACCAAAACCTTGATGTATCCACTAATACTGCCCAGTTGTTCGAGTGGTTGGACTTTTGAAATTCTTCAGGTATCTAAAACAGAATGGCATAAAATAATAATCAAGATAATGTACATATTATAACGTTCAACCGAGTTCTAGCAGCGTTTTTGTTCCTTATTTACCTCTATTCCATAAGTTAATGCACAACTTGCTATGACATAGATCAAAGCATGATATAGTTTAGTTGAATAATACATATTTAAATCATTTAAACATTTACGAAGCTCTCATAATACGAAAGAAATTATTTTCTGTTTTTATCAATAAATATCGAAACGATTCATTCGCTTATTGTCATTGTCAAATGTGACATGGACAGCCCTGACAAATTGCGACAACCGTAAATTGACAGACTGACAGTTGAATTAGTTTTCTGAAGTAAGTTTTAAATGAGTTTTATTTAAGTTATATAATATTATAAACAACAAATCTTTAACTATATATTATAGCTCTGAAACAACAACTATGAACTGCAACTGCTTATTATATCCTAAAAATGTTTATAACCATATATTTTCGAGCAATAAATGATTTACTTACTTACTTTACTAACTTACTTACTTTCTACTTATTGGAGATCTATAGGGGAGGCCTATGTCCAGCAGTGGACTTCCTATGGCTGAAATGATGATGATGATGATGATGATTTTCTACTTCGCAAGTTGTAAGGTAACTGTACCAATGCTCGACACTTTAAGGAAAAATAAAATTTCAATCTAAAAAATTTAACAAATTAATTACAGCATGGTCGTTACATTCTTTTTTAACTGTTACAGCAACAATAAGACATTAACTTTTGCCCATAAAATCTTTAAAATCTATCATACTTTTACTTTAAATTAAATTATTATGCACTTGGTCGAAAACACCAATGCTAGACATCATTGTCCCAATGCACTATGGGACCAAACAGTAATTACCATCTCAAAAATGGTTTTGACCAAAATCATAAATCCATTGATCCTTTTATGGTTTTAGACTCTCAAAGGATGGAACTTGCGTATTAATTACAAAAAATATTAAATAACTTAGTTTTAAGTTTATAAAGTGAACCTCAAACATTAGGCATAACTATTTTCATGCCAATTAAATTACCGTTAAGGAAGTTCAACACAAAATTATTCGGAAGTTTTCCAAGGAAGCATGTTAGTGTTATACATCATTAGATAGCTTAGAATGTACACTTTGCAACCACATTCAGTTTTTGTAAAAAAAATAATTGTTTTATTTTTTATTTAATTTTTTAGTGAAGGAAAGAAAATTTCAATTTTGTTTATTTCAATTGGAGTTTTCCTTGTTGCCGGAGGCTGCCGGTGTCAAGTTAATCACTCTATTAGAGACCTTACCTATTCAGTAATACGAGGAATAAAAAAAATCTTTGGCGTTTTTTGCGCAAGTGGTGATTTAGAAGCAATATGTCATTCGGGGGAGAGAAAAAAAATCCCGAAAATTACGGTTCTTCCTGTTTTTTACCATGAAATTATTTTATTTTGATGTCTGTCTTGTTGTTTTTTTTTTTCATTTCTATGATAGAAGCATACATTAACAAATAAATAGACCACAAGAATCTTCCCTCGGCACTTTTGTTAGCGGTGATCACCCTAACCACAAGTATGATAAACTATATTGCTGCGGAAGTTCTATTGGGAAAGTTGCTCAAGTGTTAATGAACACATCATCCAGTGCTACCTGCACTGTTTGTGGAGCAACTCCCAGACAAATGAATGATCTTTTAAAAGTTACAACAAGAGTTGAAAATGAAGATGCATTTAAATACGGATTGTCGACATTACAAGCATGGATAAGATTTATGGAGACTATCCTCCATATTTCTTACGACTTGGGTTTTGAGAAGTGGTCAGCAACAACTCCAGAAAACAAGCAACTTAAAGAAGACAAGAAAAAATATGTCCAAAAACATTTCCGAGAAGTGCTTGGTTTGCACATTGATAAACCACGTCAAGGTTCCGGTAATAGCAATGACGGAAATACGGCAAGGAGATTTTTACAAAATTACCAATGTTCTGCAGGTATAACCGGAATTGATGAAGAATTAATCAAGAGATTATATGTGTTTCTCAAACCATGTCATCGGGATTCTCTATTAACGCAGAAAAAATTGACTAATATACATCGATAGCCGCGCAATTATACTTAAGCAAATATAATTGGAACTACATGCCATCTTCGGTCCATAAAGTATTTATACATGGTGCTAAAATAATAGAGCATTATGCAGTTTTGCCTATAGGACAATTATCCGAAGATGCCAAGGAAGCCCGAAATAAAAATTACAAGAAATATAGGTTACATCACGCTAGGAAGTGTTCCAGATCAGCAACAAACGAAGACGTTCTGCATATTTTGTTATATACGTCTGATCCTTATATATCTAGTTTAAATAAACCCAGTTTTCTAATATCCAAATAATTGTTTGACGAAGCTAAAGAATTGTTGGAAATAGAAAGTGGTGAATAGGATAAGCGCTAATTTTTTTTTATCATGTAATTTTGTAGCATGTTTGTTTAATAATAATAATAATAATTTAGTTTTAAACTTATTTTAAATAAAAGTATAACTTTTATTGCTATTTTATTATAACTGTATAATTTTTTGTATGTAATTTCGTATAACCTTATGTTTGTCATTTTTTTACGAAAAATATATAATTTCTAAAATGATGATGTTTCATTTCTTTTATTGCCTAGATATTCATTAACACGTGAAAAAAATTTCAAGGAGAAATATCACAAAACAACAGAGTTATCGATTTTTGAGATGAAAAATACCGGTTGGTCCCATAGTGCAATGGTCCAAATATGTCAATAACTTCAATATTTATAACGTTTATACTAAAATTAGTAATAATCATAACTTATAAACAAAAAAATCACACCTATAAAAATCAGTACCCTTGGCAAAAATCTTAAGAAATAACACGACCGTGTTCACGGAGTCACATTATTTGCTGTCAACAGTCTTTCTAAATTTACTTCGGATGGTGTTGCGAATATTTGAACATATCTTATAGATACCATTAGGCATCTTTTAAGTCAATAGTCTTATAAAACAAATGGATAATTTTCTCAAAATACTGGGTTTTGTTCGAAAGTGTCTAGCATTGGTACAGTGTCGAGCATTGGTACAGTTACCTTAATGTGGGCTTAAAAAGCCGTAATCAAATCATGTAAATATTGAAAAACAAACTGTCAAGTGCCTGTCATGGTGTGTGTGTAGTGTCAACAGTGTCATGTCAGTTTAAATGTCGAACGTAGCGTAAACAAGGTAAACTGAAGCTTTATTGAACGTAAAATTAAGTTTAAAACATGAGCAGCCGTAATCCTAATACGCTAATGAGCGTTCCTGATGAGCAATTTGATTATTTGTTCAAAATAGTCCTTATAGGTGACTGTGGCACAGGTAAAACATGCATTGTTCAACGACTCAAGTCTGGTAACTTCATAGAAAGGCACGGAAATACAATAGGCGTCGACTTTTCAATGAAAACATTACTAGTGGATGGGAAGAAAGTCAAGGTTAGTCTATTTTTATAACGGTAGACTATATTTGTATCGTAATATTATGGTACGATGCTAAATTTAATTTTGTTTTAGCTTCAGATATGGGATACGGCGGGGCAGGAGCGGTTTAGGACTATCACTCAAAGCTACTACCGTTCGGCAAATGGTGTAATTATTGGTAGGTATGCAGCGTACGCCCCCGCACATGTAATTACATTTCTATATAATTATGTGTTATAATGACTCATATCACTAAACACAGCAGTATCCACAAGTCTACAACGGACAATACATATTTAAAATTATCGCGCAATAAAATTATCTTATCTTTAACTATATTTAAACAGTTGACTGTAATTTCAAAATTAGAAGTCATCATCACAATACACCCCACAAGCATTGCATAGCACAAAAAAATATTGACAGTTAATAGTTTATTTGTTTACATTCTGCCACTTGATAAGATAAAATAAATAGGGCCATTATCACTTGTCATGCTTATTACTGCGAAAAGGTAATGATAATGTTATATTTAATGAGCACAAAAGTTATTATAATTAATAGTACAGTATTATATATTTAATAATAATATATATTTCAGTATATGACATCACAAAGCGGTCAACGTTCTTGTCCCTACAAAAATGGATTGAAGAAGTACGAAGGTATACTTCCTCTAATGTAATAGTATCACTGATTGGCAACAAATGTGATTTGACTGACCAGCGAGAGGTGGAGCCCGATGAACCTCAGTCCTTCTGTCGCTATGTTCCTGAAATCATGTTCGTAATGGAGACTTCTGCTAAGGACAATACTAATGTGGAAGACACATTTCGCAGTTTGGCTACGGAATTAAAGGTAACTATTGAAGGTCTTCTTGGCCTTGTTAATTCCTTATAGTAACAGTAAATGTACATTGAGAAATATTCATTAATATAATTGAACTTCTTTAATTTACTATTACTATACTATTAATTAATTTTGAAGCAGGTTTCAAGACTGTTTCTCTTTCCCTGAGATGGAGGAGTAAAAATTACTATTATAACATCTAACCTCTTTATCAAACTTAAATAAGTCCTCTAAAAATAGTTTTTATGTATTAAGTAAAAAAACTAATTACAGTGTGCAAACAACTACCTAACAAATTTCGTTATACAAGACATTACAAACTTGATCTGACTTGCACTCACCAATATGAGGCTGAAATTGGCAGCCAAAATCAGGAGCCAAATTTCGGCGGCCAATTCGGATGCTACAGTTTGGTTACCAATTTTTACTGCCGATTTTGGTTGCTACAATTTGGATGGCAATTTCGGCGGCCGATTTTGGCTGCTACAATTTTAGCTGCCAATTTCAGCCTCATCTCACTGGTTAGTGCATGTCTCACTCCAGTCTTGGTTACGTAGTATGGAGGCAAATTCGTCTCGTTTTTGAGTAACCGTTTTTAAGCTCCATTCCCGTATCTACGTATTTTTAATATAAATTTCCAAATCATTGCCCAAATCATCAGATACATTAAGAGTGACTTTTTTAATCTTACTGAACAAATTGAGAAATACCTTGAAACTGCGTTTCGTCATCCGCATGTTTATTTTTTGTATGAATAATATCTATTGTCTATTTCAAGCATCGAAAAAACCTAATGCACTTTGTCTGAAATTAAAATCGCTATAATATTCAATTTGCATTATTGTATCTAAGCTTATCGGAATTCACGATTCACGTTACTTCATCGAGAATAAAAAAGTAATTTACCGCGTCTTTCTGTAATTAGTTTGTGCGAACTGTGAATCGACCACTAAGCCATTTCGATATTATATTATTATGTATTATTCTTTTTTATGACGTGCGATAAATCACCACGGTTGTCCCGTGAGCCCGTCTGTCGGTCGTAGGTTGCTGAAGGTGAAATTACCGGCGACAATTATCTTGTGCCAACTTGTGCCGTTACTCGAAATTTATATTTAAATTCGAATAGAGTTCTAATTAGAAAGTGTCCTGACTCCTGAGGTTCTTCTGTCGAATTTTGGCCCCTATGGTACTTATTGTATTTCGACGACGAAGCGGCACGCCTGCGGTTCTAAACGTTTTCCTCCAAAATGTACAAAAGCGACGTATCCTAAATTACATAGAAACTGCGGTAGAGCAGGCATATCACTTCGTCGTTTGTTCTGCGTCGCTGCAGGCGCTACGCTACTGAAGCGACGCGATGTGCGAGCGGTGCACAACAGACACATCGCTTGTTGTAGGTACAGTATGAACACTATTCACTCTTCTATGGCCGTTCCACGCCTCGCGCTCACTTTACGTCGTTTCTGGTATAATTCGCGATTGTTGCTGAAATGAGAATGATGATGATGAAAGGTGAAAATCAGAAGTCTGATATTTTTGCGTGGTTATGGTCGTATTTAAAAAAAAAATAAAAACGGTATACGTCACATTGCTTTAAAATTGTAGATAAAACTAACTCAAAAAGAGGTTTCGATGCTGCTGTTCGTGTTATTCAAGAACGCTTTTAAAATTTTCAGCGACAACATGACAACAGTGAAGGTCCTCCAGCAGATTCGGACGCAGTGGTCCTTGGAGAGAGTCATGCAGTAAGTAGGTGTCAACCTTGCCGGTCCACTTAGATATATTACCTTATATTATTTAACAATGTACGCTTGTAACCCGTCTCCAACCACAGAAATAAATGAAGGTGGCAAAGAACTAATTTAATCGCGAAATTATTGTAATATCTTTTGTATTTATTATCATACAGAAACTAGCCGTTTGAACCCAAGGGTTGTGGTTTATATTTGACTTATTTTTAGATGGCCCACTTTGCTAAGGGGTTTTTTTTTAATGCTATTATTTGACCACTCATTAATCTGCTGTGTTTTCGCGAGCCGGTTTCTACACGGTTGCAGTCAATCGGTGCTAACGCCGACGTTCGTCGTGGAAATGGCTGACTGTGATTTATAGAATTCTGACCATAGTCGCAGCCAACTTTCTTCTAGGGATGGGGCCTAAGTCAAATTGGATCTGGGGTGGAGGGAGAGGGGGAGGGGGATGGATGTCGTGGGTTTTAAAATTCTTAACTTCGGCAAAACAACAGTATGGGGCAAGCGCCCCGCTTTTCCCCCGGATACCCCATGATTCTGACTGTGGATTTTAAAGAGTTAATCTCAACTCTTTATAATCATATTAATATAAGCAATTTATTATTGAAGCAATAATAATCATATTGATTGTAATGTAATTTTTAAGTTGCACTCATTAGCATTTCACATGTAATTTTATCTAAGTTTATTTCTGTGGTTTTTAATATAAAAATTACGTTTTACTACCAAATGTTAATATAACAATGCTGAAGGTTAAGTTTTTATGCAAAACTAGTGTTGATCTAATACGTAAATTGATGTTTTTGCATCACCTGTGGTAATTAATATTTTTGCCATAGTTTTAGACTGTGTGCTTGATATTATGATTTTTTTCGTCACAAGATTTAATATTTATTTAATAAGCAAGTGTAGTACGTTTATTGACCGCTCATTTACTACACTCTGCTGTTGTATCGATAATCGAGATAGCAATAAGGCCGTCATGGAAAAATTGCCATTAAAGTCTTGTTCACATTTCCTTTAATATTATGTAAATTAAGGAAATCCTTGTTCACAAACACAAAGTATTGAAATAAAAATTTAAGCCTAATTTTTTCGATACCTACCTCGCAGCAAGCACTTGCTACTGCTATCTCAATTACCACGGCAGCACTGGTGTTAGGTGATGCATAGAATACTTTCATGTATTTTAATGCTATTGAAGGAAGTAGAAAATTACTATGTTAATAGTCTTTACTTTGTCGGCACGTGTAGCCTCACGCGATGACCAATTTACTTAAATACACAACAATATTTGCATAATTTGTGCTGTCTTTGCTGATAACCTTTTCACTTTTGTGTAAAGGGTGTAAAGGAACATTTCAATTTTATTCCTGTCTTGTTTCACAGTTTTCAGTGTGATAAGCAATTTAGAAAATCAATTAATTTCACATACATATCTTAGTGTCATTGTTTTAGGCCACTAAATTTCATGCTCAACTTTGCAACATTTAGCAAATTGGAAATTGGGTATTATAAATTTCAAACTATTTTAGTTCTAATCAAATTGGTGTATGAAATTGTGTCAATAAATTATTGTAGTGTTATATACTACGTAGGTATATTATATAATGCATCACTTTGGATATGATATAAATATGGCTTTAAGTTTTAATTTTAAGATTTCTAACATAAGTATACCCTCTCATTGATATTTAGTATTAAATTTATACATAGACGAATCAGTTTCGGTATTGTAAATAACTGTAGATAGATAATTGTGACTATAACCACCTGCTCGAGACTGATTTGAGCCATACAATAATAGTATTGAATGTTGACAATCTGACCATAAAATATATACACACCTATATACATATATAATTTTACATTGTTAAATTCAGAATGTACACGGTGTATAAAAACTTGTAGCGTAGCACGGGAAACATTGACTTTTGCTGACCTATCAGGGGATACTCAATGAGTGATTTTGAGCACCACGCATTGACACCTACGTAAAGTGTTGTAACTGCATTTGACCATTTCTTGTAAAGTTACAAAAATGGTCAAATATGCAGTTACAATAGTATACGTAAAAGGCGTCGTTATATTCACAAAAAGTACACCTTGTATATTTTTTATTAGCACCTATATATTTTTTTAATTTGTGCCTAATAATGGAATTGTAGAATGTGACGTCCAAATAATATTTAATAAATAATCAAATACTCATACGATAGAAGTGTTGATTTAAATAAATGTACGAGTAATATTAAAATTAAATTTGAATCAACACTACATTTTAAATGATTATCATATTACATATTATATTATTAATAGTTTGTAATAATTATTAGATGAACTGTTCATTCACGTAGTTTATTGAATATGACATAGATAAATAGTAATTATTATATAATTGCAGATATTTTCCAAAAGATAATAAGGAAAAAAAAGAGATAAAGATAATACTATGTTCTTATTTTCGGTCGATAGAGATGTGTTTAATTTTAAGTGCGAACAAAACGATCTATTTAAGTCAATCCTGTGTATCGGAAGTTTATTTTATTATCATTATAACGAAAGTGTAAAACTACATCTCTAATAAACGTAAACTGATATTTACTAACTTTACAATTTCCAATATTGTCATACAAAGTAGCACTATTTTATAGGGACGTAATTAATTATTCATAGAACGGCTTGAATAATCAATATCGAATATCTTTTAGTAATGGTAAACAAGCTAAAGGCTAAGACTACTCGTATTGCCTCTGAAAATCGATTAAGGTTGGAAAAAAGTGAAACGACTCAGACGGGACTTAAACCCGCGACCAGTCCCTTACAGGGGAAATACTCTGACCACTGAGCTTCTGAGTCACGTCTTAAGTGTTCCGCAAATCTAATATATAAAATTCTCGTGTCACAAATGTGCGTAATCGAACTCCTCCGGAACGGCTTGACCGATTTTGATGAAATTTTTTGTGCTTATCCGGTATCTATGAGAATCGGCCAACATCTATTTTTCATCCCCCTAAATGTTAAGGGTGGTCCACCCCTTAATTTTTTTTTTTTCAGACAAAATTTTTTGTTTTTATTTTTTTATGATACATCATACAAAAATACATGCAACCCTAAATTTTCACCCCTCTACGATCAACCCTTATTTTTTATTTGGTAATTAAAAAGTTTTATTCTAATATATAAAATTCTTCTGTCACGGGGTGCGTAATCGAACTCCTCCGAAACGGCTCGACCGATTTTGATGAAATTTTTTGTGCTTATCCGATATCTATGAGAATCGGCCAACATCTATTTTTCATCCCCCTAAGTGATAAGGGTGCAGCGGGAACGGGATTTGAATACCACGCGGGCCGAAAATATGGCGGTACGAAGTTCGCCGGGGCAGCTAGTATTCCTATAAAACCATCTAGGGCTCCCACCGTCGCGGTGGGAGCCTACCGATAGTCGTACGAACTATCAGAAACAATGAATGATGTTACAATATTTTTAGCGTGACTCGGTAACTCAGTGGTCAAAGCATTTCCCATGTAGTGACTGGTTGCGGGTTCAAGTCCCGTCTGAGTCTTTTAAATTTTTTCGAATCTTAATCGATTTGTTAGCATACTAATTGCTTAAAATTTCATTAAATTGCCTCAGAAACATTCAAACGTAAATTATTACGTATGTATGTATGCGCGTATGATTGAATCTTACTACAAAACACTTTGACGTTAGTATGATAGACCAAATAGCATAATGTCACAGATTTATAATACTCCCCACCATACCACATACATACCACACATCAATACATACCACAAGTCATCCGTCATACATAACATAACTGGTGCTATGTATAAACTTTTCGCGCTCGTAATTTAGTCTACGTTCCTCAATGCTGGTCGATATTAGGAAACATGAAAATGTAAAATAAAATTTTAATGAAATTCCGCTCCGCCGCCGCCCGGTGGGGCGGTTATGAACTGACTGACTGACTGACTGACTGACTGACTAGTACCGCTCGCCGTATAGGGTCTTCAGATGCTAGCGAACGTAAAAAATTCAAAGAATACATTTTAGTAATTTCGGTATACGTTAATACATCGGCTATATAATTGAATACAGTTTTCTTTTAAGATATTAATATACCTTAAAGGTTCAACCCCACCAAACGGACGGCATCGGAACGGATTTTACAATCTTTAAACAAAATAAATCTTATATCACAGCATTTAAAGTTTATATTAACAAGTCACGCATGACAGCTTGACGTGCGTCATGCCGCCGCACGTCGCTGTCAAGCTGTTGTGCGTGACTTGGTAATATAAACTTCAAACACTGTGATAATAAGATTTAATTTTGTTTAAAGCTTGTAAAATCCGGGCCGATGCCGTCCGTTTGGTGGGGTTGGACCTTAATACGATTTATATGTTCATTCTAGACAATTTTTACCCAGCATCTTATTGGAATGGCGCCTTAAATTATGTGGATATTGTTTAAGTAGATAAATCAAACAATTAATTTATTTTGTATTCTTATTTTAATCAGTTCTCTAATCTAAATAACATAGACTGGTTTCAACTGTCTTATTATCTAAGTTTTTATTATTTATTTATTTGACAAATAAATAAATATTATTATGTGTAATATTAGTTAAATCATCATCAATTATACAAAAGTATTTGACGTGTCATAATGTGAATCTCTAAACTTTAAATTTGTACTGTCTATAAACACTATTTGTAAAACAAATTATGATTTACAGTAATTGTATTTACCAACTAATCTCAGTGCTATATCTCGACCTATTTATTAATTAAGATTTTATTTACTAAATTTATGTTCAAAACTAAAATAAATTGTTATTATTTTAATACATCTGTTAAAAAAAGTTCACGCAATGGTTTTTAGTATCACTTATGATAATATCCAGTTGTTTTGTGACATGGATACCTGATATCCAACCGAACTTGCCAGGTTGGTTTCCGAACCCTCCGAATACTCGCACAAGCTGTCCTGAAGGTTTGAACACTTGTACGCGGCAATTCCCTGAATCACCAACAAGGATGTACCCTAACGGATCGACGGCTAACACTTCTGGCTGCCTGAACTGCCCTTTCCTCTGTCCTGTAGATCCAAACTCGACAATTTTGCTCTTATCCTGTTTATTATACACTTTAACCCTTCGGTTGCCGCTATCCAATACGATCACACGGTCTTGGGTGACAGCGACACTAGTTGGGGCGTTCAGCTCCGTACATAAAATGTCTTTAGTCGTCCATAGTGTTGCAGCTTGGGAGGCTTGCGGTTTTGTTGCTACGCCTATCTGATCGACGAATTTGCCGTCAGGTTGAATTATCTAAAACGAAAACGAAGTAATTAGAATTAAAAGTTTGTTCTGTAAGAATAGACACGAAGACAAGAAAAATAGTAACTTTTTAGAGAAAACATTATCAAAGTCTAGTTCCAATAGTGGACACCTCCGTTTACCTGCCAGTAGCCAAAGCAGGTTAAAGAACCGAAATGTGACTGACAGTACCAATCAACTTTAGCAATTCTAGCGACTTGATTCTATCCTCTGCAAATACAAGAAAGGAATACCGCAAAAACCTACATATTTTAGTTTGTTCACAATTACATTAATTGAAATTCACTCAAAGTCTACAGATAATAAGAGTTTCGAGTGACAGCGGTGCGCCAATAAATGGCTCAAGCCAACCTGAATGTGGCCGCGGATCGATATGCGTAATGCGTGTCACCTCTAACATCAGCATAGCCCAGTTAGTGAATTTCCATACGCCACGGTTCCGGCAGTGTACTGGTTCTCGATTTACACAGGATATATTACATGGTAAGTTTTTTTTGCAAAATCGTCATAAAGCAGATGTGGGAGGTTACGTCGGACTTGCACCTACTAAAACGCACGCCGTCTTTGGGTCTTTGGTTGCCGGAGGTGAGATTGTTTGAGACATCTCTCGTCGGCCGAACCAGAGCCATATTTTTCAAGCTGGCCCTCTTAAGGTGTGTACCCCATGTCGCGCAGTATCTAAAATGAATCAGGCCCCACCAAGATACTTGGAGTTGGAAGGTCAGACGACAGTCGCTTCCACCTTTGAATACAACCGGGACTAAAGCTATGATGATGATAGTAAGGAAAGTCAAAGAGTAAAACTTACCTGTATCCTATCATTGCCAGTATCAACAACATAGATGTGTAAGCTCGCGTTGTCGGTAGCTATGCCTTCAGGCGACCTGAATGTGCCCACTCGGCTACCTTTCTGGCCTATAGAGCGCAAGTACTCGCCGTCTTTAGAAAATACGTGAATACAGTGTTTCCATTTATCTGAAATTACAATCACATTATTTTGTAAGTATGCGAACTTTTTTATTTTTGTATGATATTGTGGCCTATATGAAGATTTATCGCCATGCCATGACGTAAAGGAGTCGCAAAATGCATTGAATTATTATAGCGCGTGCTAACTTTAACGTTTTATATAACGAATCCATACTTCCATACTATAATATTATAAATGCGAAAGTACCTAACTCTGCCTGAATTTCTGTCTGTTTGTCTGTCTGTTTGTTTGTTACGCTTTCACGCCTAAACCACTGAACCGATTTTTATGCAATTTGGTACGGAAATTGATTAGACCTTGGGAAAGGACATGGACTATGTTTGGTCGCAATAATCGACATCCACGCGGGCGGAGCCGCGGGCAACAACTAATTCATTTTCATACTATTATTATAAATGCGAAAGTAACTCTGTCTGTCTGTCTGTCTGTCTGTCTCGCTTTCACGCCTAAACCACTGAACCGATTTTGATGAAATCTGGTATAGGGGTAGATTAGACCTTGAGAAAGGACATAGGCTATGTTTGGATGCGATAACCGACATTCCACGCGGGCGGAACCGCGGGCAAAAGCTAGTGTAAATATAAATTTCAATGACCATTATACCGATCCCAATCGTTTCGGAAACAAACCTAAATATAATACTTGCATGTAAAGCCTATTAAAAAGTTCATACCATGAAAAAGGCATAACTACCTGTAACATAAACTTCTCCTAAGCTCTTCATAAAAGCGATGTGCACAGGACACAACATCTCGTCACAGGACAGCCGGGTCACTGTCTTGGCCTGTGTCCGTTCCATGACCAGCACACTGTGACTGTCCATGCCACACACGTAGAGGTGGTTACTCCAAGGACTTACGCCCACGCCGCAGGGGCGTGCTGTCTTACGCCATACGAAGTGGGGCTCAAAATTACGGGATCTGTAAGAATATTTTGAAAACTGTGGGTAAGCATGACATGAATTTCGAAAACATTTTTTTTATATACAGGGTGTCCCAAAATTCAAGGATAAGCCGGCAACAGAGGGTGGCCCTACTTATGGCTGCTCTGGAAAAAATAAGAAAAAAAATATATCTCTATTTTTTTTTTAATTATTTAAACTTTTTTAAAATCCTTCGAAATTCGGTACCCCTAATGATATTTTCAACTATCAGGCCCACAATTTTGCAAATATTTTTGAACTGTTTTCTGTATTAGCAAGCTAAGAAGCATAACTATCCATCACCACCCTGAAAAATTATAGAATATTTGTAGTTATTTTACAAAAATGTGTCAAAATATTTTTTTGTCGTCAAATTTTCAAACATTTTTACTTTCGACCCACTTTATCTTACCTCGGTGAAAAAAAAAAGTATGGACACGACTATGGCATCCTTTTTCAAAAATTGGCGCAACTATCCAAGATTTCAAAATGGTATGACTTGGGTATGATACTATAATGAAATACTAAAAAAAAAATTTTTGTAAATAAGAATCATATTTCATACATTGCTTTTATTGGAAATCACCAGATTTACTTTGTACACAATGCATTCATCCTCAATAAAAAATCATTGACGGGACTTTTGACTATGTGGTAACCGAGTAGGTTATCACATTACGAAGTCAAGCAACACAAGCCAGGGTGGTTTTCGGATGGATGACCATTCTTAAGACATTGAGGCACCTCCGTTCCTCAGAGAGTACGTTAGGCCGTCGATCCCGGTGGCCATATGAGTATCTATGACAGTTGTTACGGGTAGTCGGAGCGCTTAAAGGTGAAAAACTAGACTCACTACATAACTTTGATATCGCCAGTGGGTTGTGGAGGTCAGGTGGCAGTCGCTTCACGGCAAATTTCGCATTTCTGCTGTTTCACAGTTAGCTGGGAAATCAGAGGCTTAGAGTTTTATTGGAATTGTCTTAAGAACAATAGGTCTCCGAAAACCGCTGGACTATCAATGCGGTTGCGGATTATATTTCTGGCAAAAGATATGCACGAAAAATAATGTATTAATGCCAGTGACAAAAAATTAAAACATGTAAAATAAAAAAAATATTATCAACAATGCAATAATTATAAAATTATACCATTATATTTGTTTAATTTTTTATCAATATGGATGTTCAACACTCATCATCCTCTGAGCCTTTACAAAATACAGAGTCGGATTTTAAGATTAACTGTGAAACAGCAGAACCGCGAAATTTTCCGCGAAGCGACTGCCACCTGACCTCCACAACTCATTGCCGATATCAAAGTTATGTAATGCGTCCAGTTGTTGGACTTTTAGGGCTCCAATTACCCGTAACAACTGTCATAGATACTCATATATGGCCACCGGGATCGACGGCCTAACGTACTCTCTGAGGAACGGAGGTGCCTCAAAGTCTTAAGAATGGTCATCCATCCGAAAACCACCCTGGCTTGTGTTGCTTAATCTCGTAATGTGATAAGCTACTCGGTTACCACTTAGTCAAAAGTCCCGTCAATGATTTTTTATTGAGGATGAATGCATTGTGTACAAAGTAAATCTGGTGATTTTCAATAAAAGCAATGTATGAAATATGATTCTTATTTACAAAAATTTTTTTTTAGTATTTCATTATAGTATCATACCCAAGTCATACCATTTTGAAATCTTGGATAGTTGCGCCAATTTTTGAAAAAGGATGCCATAGTCGTGTCCATACTTTTTTTTTCACCTAGATAAGATAAAGTGGGTCGAAAGTAAAAATGTATGAAAATTTGACGACAAAAAATATTTTGACTCATTTTTGTAAAATAACTACAAATATTCTATAATTTTTCAGGGTGGTGGGTAGTCATGCTTCTTAGCTTGCTAATACAGAAAAGAGTTCAAAAATATTTGCAAAATTGTGGGCCTGGTAGTTGAAAATATCATTAGGGGTACCGAATTTCGAAGGATTTAAAAAAAGTTTAAATAATTAAAAAAAAAATAGAGATAAGTATATTTTTTTTCTTATTTTTTCCAGAGCAGCCATAAGTAGGGCCACCCTCTGTTGCCGGCTTATCCTTGAATTTTGGGACACCCTGTATATAGGACACGTCAATTTGACCTCACCTCGCCTGATGGTAAGCTAAAGGGAAAGTCTCTGAAAAGAGCGTCACTGTTATGTTTATCCGCATTTTATAACCAAAATTCGAAATTATTCCTTTCAACAAACCTTGCCCTGACAATAATGAACACAAACCAAATAATTATCCGATTTGGTGCAGTCGTTCGCAAGTTTTGCGAATAGGTAGGTACATACAATTCGAATAATCATTTCATATTAGAATAATAAAAAGATAAAGATTTAAATATTTTTCTGCACGATTTGTACGTAGATATGTAAAAAGTAAAAAGTGCCTAAGTAACTTCCTTCCCGCGAAAGTGCAAGTAACGTGTGGTCAACTTCCGAATCAATGTTGTGTCACTACTTAGGCACCTATGTTAATTATTCAATTACTTAATTGATTTCGTTTTTTTACAGGCTTAATTCCAGTTTCCGAATGTTAAGCAGTTCTACAGATTTAAAAATAAAAATACGGTGTGATAATTTTATTGCAATTTTGGTAAGTAGGTATACACCAAGGTACCTACAGGTATGTGGGGAGGTCAGCCGGAGTTGACCTCGCAAAACGTACAGTGACTAATTTGAAAAAAAAAACAAAGTCTTTTTGATTGGTAGGTATGTTCAATTTCTTTCAATATATTTTGCTCTTAACTCACTCGCGCTTTCCAAATTACTAAACGTTAATATTAATTAAATTTAGAGTGGAATTTTAGATAACAATTTTCATAAAAGATGGCACTTTCTCAGCACGAGCGCACTACAAGTTGCACGCGAAAACATAATGGATTGGTGCAGCATACATATTTATTTGCGTAAGAAATTTCTTCAGCCGTGGTAAGCACCTACAATCTACATACATACCTACCTACCTATTGCTCAGGACATATCTTGGACCTAAAATGTGCTCAAAATGTGCTCTACACGTATCTTTGGTGTCTTTTGAGGATAGCACGGGGTGCTACGGCGGCGGACGAGCTCAAATTCACCAAGCATAGACTATTACAAAACTATTAGCGCGCGCCAGGGCCTCGAATAAATTCTTCACTTTATCTAGATACAAGAATAGAATCTGGCGGAATGTCTCTGCCTACTCCGGAGGGAAAAAGTGTGATATATGTACTTTTTCTAGCTTGATTAAAATTAGACGTATCTACTGACAGACTCACCTATAATACATTACTAGGTTCTCCTCACTTTCAAGAGGATCATTTTCTTTTGATGACTCTATCACCGGGTCATCAGATTCAGCGTCCACGGGCGTCGCTGAGTCCATTTCTAAACGGAAATTCTCTTTGTCAAATATGAACCGTTCAGTGTCCCATTTTGATACATCTGTTAGGAGTTGTACAGCGTTTTGGTGGAGATTTACAAACGTGGTCACCTGGAATCAATTTTTATTCGTATGTTTACTATATCGAATCGTTGTTTCGCTTGTGATAATACTTTTTCAATTTATAGTGTAAGGGCGGACGCTGTAATCGAGTAAGAGGCTTTTTATATAATTTTCTCGTGCTAAAGGGACGAGACGGGACGGGACATACTTATGAGCTAGTCATATCGAAACACAAACATTACATATTATTTATAAGATAACATTTTCACACCCAAAATCGTGTCATATCAATATTTATTTTGCCTTGGTTTCACGTAATGGGGAGTCGATTTAATGCCGTCTATTTCTCCGAGCTTTGTGCTGATATTGAGTCGGTAATACCAATAACTAAAAATCCCAATGACAGTCCAATCCTGGACTTTATGCCACAGGACTTACGAGGCAATATACACAAAAATAACATTATAAAAAAAATAATCTTTAGGTATTCTTCTAGAGTTACCGATCAATAATAATATTCGGTAAGGAAATAATAAACTAAATTAGCTACCATAAATAAAATGATAACCAATACCTGCAATAAATAACATGAGGCATTGAGTTGTCATAATCAGCATGTTAGGTGATTCGCTCAGATTTTATTACACTGATAAATTAGATTATTATTTTCAGACTAGATATTAGGTAATTAGGTTCGCACACTCAGGCTGAGATGTGCGCAGAACATAGGGTCTCTCTACCCGTACAGTATTCGAGCAATCACAAGGCTCGGGATAGGTAGATCTCTCGTCTCCATTTTCCCATGTTATAGAATACGGTCTATTTATAGTGTCCTGATTCATCACATTCTTACCAAAAGGACTTACCTAATGTATTAGCTTTTTCTCGAAAAATATGCATAGTTAATTACGATATTGTCTAACTAAACTGAAACTATGACTTTTCGTTATTTTTTATTTCCAATATAAAATAAAAATAATCGAAATATGGCAAAATTTATAACTTTAGAGATTCCTAATTAAATTCCAAATCAATCTTAACTCATTGTACACGTGTAAAAGCAACGTGGATTGCGATAAATGCGATATTCTCTTGCAATCAACCCTATCTATAGGACTATCAAGTTAAGCTTACTTACCCTTTCATTATCGTTAGCTATACTCGTGGAATCCATAGCTCTTATAGCTACAGCCCTTGCTTCATCCAGTGAGGTTTTAAGAGCCAATGCTGATAAATCCGCAGCTTTTTGAAAACTAGCAGCTTCACTGAGCATACTATCTTTGGCTTCGATAACAGCTGCTATTTTATCTTCGGCGGCTATGTTTATTCGTTCTGCTATACGTTCACAACGATCCTGAGAAAGATTAATAAGACAAATATTAGATTTAATACAGAATGCACAATATGTAGCTATCTACCTATTTTTTTAGACATATCTCACTAATGGATTGCATTGAATTAGAAGTTTTTAGGACACTTCCCGCTGAGTTAGAATCATGAAAAATTTAGGAAGAAGTAAGATCTTATAACACAACTAAAGAGAAAAGATCGAAAACTGTAAATATGTAGCTCATCACCAAAACCCACCTTTCTACGATAGCAGTACGGTACGGGTAGCTATAGCCTTGAATAAAAAAAATCAGGTATCGGATCGATGAGGATTTTTATTTTTCATTTATGATGGTGTTTTGAACAATAATCTTATCAACTTTGAGCTGGCTGCGAATTTTTGTACCCTCATTCCTGATTTGTTTTAAATTGACCGAAACATATCTATAGAACTGGGAAACTCCTAGCAGTAAAAATGTAGCTAAAAGCCTGAACTATCACGAAAATTATGACGTTGAACAGAATTTACTACACCGCTAGATTGCAAATGGCTTAACATAGTGATGTCATATCAACTTTATTGTTTTTATTAGCTTAAAAATTTTGATTACCACAATTGAATCAGTAAATATTCCCTCGATAGATAAACGAATCGGTAATCTTTGAAACATCAAATTATCAGTAGCATTGGCAACAATGCAAATTGACCATGCTGTTGGAAATCGGTTGATAAAGCAGCAAAGGTAGCGAGGTTTTCCTTGATAGGCAAGCATCTCTATGAAAATAATATCTAGTTGTAGGTAGCAAATTACTTTCTGTATTGATTGAAGCACCAAGTGGGTGCTTTGCAAGCGACTTCTCTTCGTATTTCGCCCGCCCGTGGTCGACGGCTCAGTGAGTTAGTCCATGGGGCAAGGTTACACCACTGTATTCTCATTGGAAGAATAGTATTGTAAGAAGTATTCCGCTGTGGCACAGACACCATCTCATTGGAAGCCGTTGTAGAAAAAACTCCACTTGATGAGTTACGATAAAGTTTAGTCCATGGGGCAAGGTTACACCACTGTATTCTCATTGGAAGAATAGTATTGTAAGCAGTATTCCGCTGTGGCACAGACACCATCTCATTGGAAGCCGTTGTAGAAAAAACTCCACTTGATGAGTTACGATAAAGTGGAACATTCAAAATTGACTAAAATCGACTTGCCAATTAATTTTCTAATCCCCGTAATGCGTTATTTTATCAGCAAACACACTTATTATATTTAAATACGTAGTAGTAGGTACTATAATGGCCTGCCATATATCTTAGTCACTACTTTTCCTTATTCATATCATTTCGCAAATACCAAATAAATGTATGCTCTTAGAGCCATAATTATTCAAGTCACATACCTTATAATGTTCAATTTTGTGTTCGAGATGACTGTCGGCTGTATCCAGTTGCTTCACAATAGATTTTAATTGTATTCGCATATCATCCAAATGCTGTGACCAACATAAACGGCAGAATTTCTGAAATAATTTTGATTTAAAGTAAAAATGAATTGTTTAGTCTTTATTTTCTTTGTGTTCATGTTTGTCATATTTATGTATGACTGTGTTAATGAATTTATGAATAACCGTTGCCTTGTTCTATTAACAGATAAGATAAATATCTATCGCGATTGTGAAGTAATTGACCTGGCTTCTAAAATAAACAAATTAATTTCAAGGGAGTCCACGCATTCAAAAATCCTCAACCTGGTCGTCCGGGTTGAAGATTTTTCAAAATGCGTGGACTCCCAAGTAAGGTCTCTTGTAATAATAAGCATATTCGATAAGAGTAAGGTTAAATAATAACTTGCAGTACCTTCAGCAATAACATAAAATATTAAATCTTACTTACCAGTTTACAATGATCGCAAGAAGTGATATCCCCATTGTCACACATTGTTTTGCAATGGACACATCGTGTGCCAGCCGCGAATAAGTCCACACTTTGTTGAGGGTTACTCCCAATAGTGTTAGGTGGTGTCACTGGTGGCGAGTCTACGCTTTTAGACCTAGGTTTAGTAGCCGTACCATTAATGCCCACCAAATCAAGCAACGAATCTATGTACAAATTCGAAGGCAAATTCTGTATAAAATTCGGCCCATGAATTTGAATCCTTGTTCTACAGATAGGACAGTCGAATATTATTAAATCTGAAAGCGAAACGGTTAGGTGGTCATTGTATGCGTTTAAGTGATTAATTTTAATAGTCTATATGATTATTATTTACCGGCAATGTAGACAGACAGACACGCCATACAGAAAGTGTGCTGACACGGTAACATCTTTGGATTGTGCAGTACTTCCAGACACAGAGCACATTGTACCAGTTCCAAGATACCGCTTGCAGATGATCTGATAATATACGAGCTATGTTAATTATTTAAATAACCATTACAATCAAGTTCTATCACTTATAGACTGTTAATAATATAAGCACAGATATCAGTTAAAACCTAGAAAATAGTGCTAGCTAGCTTTAGATTACAAGCAAAATAAAAGTTACTGACGCTCTTAGTAGATCTTAAGTCTAAGATACGATATAAGAAATTTATTTTCGGTCTTGAAATGCGTTAAAATGCGTTCCATTGATCAAATACTGAATTCGAATGAAAAAAAAAAGATCTTTGTTAGTAATATGTTTTTTATGTTATTTATGTCATTTATGTTCAGCTTGATCAGAGATTGAATTAAAATTTTATGCGACACAACAGGAGGCCAAAGTATCTACTTAAATATTATTTGTATTCGACGAACATACATACATACATGCATTCAGTCACACCTTTTTGGCAAGAGGGTAGACACAGTCGAAATGTTGCCACTTGCTACGAAACTGGCAATTATTCAAAATTCCAATTACACAAAAAGACCCAATAATTATGGTGTTACTAAGTGTAACGATTTATAAAATTATAATGAACATAACGTTTTTGGTTTGGAATAAATTAGCTAGCCGATAATAGCGAAACCGGCATCTGCTTATTAAAATAATGTGCACAAACTAGATGTAACAAGATCGATAAGTATTATAAATGTCATCTGCTTTATAAGTAGTACTTACTTTCTAGACTTTGATTCTGAAATGGAATTTACTGTCCTCGATACAGGTGTGGCAGTATTTGACTTGTATAGGTGAGGGATGTCGTTTACCGACAGCGGTGGCGAAGTCACTAGCGGAGACCGAGGTCCATTTTCGATCTTACTCTGAAATCTCTTCAAAGTAAAAAATGCCGGTTTTTTCTTCACTTTCTCTGCCATAACTTCACTTGTCAACATGTAAGAATACACTAAAAACCAAACCCCGATAAATTCTACGATAACTCAATTGTTATCTGATATTCTTGTAATTATGTAGTTATCGTTACTTTAATAGATTTAAGATTAATGAAGCTACGTATTCCGAATGGTAGATAAGATTACGTATAAACATTTTTGTTTTTCGAAATAAGTAGATATTTACAATTTTTCCGGCCGCTTCAATTTATAATTCTGAACATAAACATTGGGTGTCCTGCGAAATTGAATCTGGTGGTACGCGTAAAATTGCACTTTCTCTCGCGATAAAAACGAACGTAAATTCCATTGATCCTCTTCAACAATATAGTACTTTTCGCATGAGAAAGTTATAAAAATAAATGTAGGCTTTTAGGTTGCCATATTTTAGGGGGAGGCCGATGCATTATAACGGTGAAAACAGGTGAAGCAATGTGTGCCCGAGGCTCCTTGCCAGATTTGGTAACAGTAAAATGAACCAGTCTGTGTATTCTTCATTCGCGTATGCAGTGTTTTTCTATTTCATTATTCTTTTAATCTCATGCCATTATTCTGACTGGGGTTGCGCGACCGGTTGTTAGATTTTTTGCGAACTCGATGAAGCATGGTCCGCGATACCTGGTACCTGCTTGTCAATTAGTCTTGTTATACAGTCAACCACTACGAGGTCTTCGTTGAAATCACGACAAACGACTTTATTCATCCATGCATAAACCGTTTCCACATCTCCATTTCTTTGAAAGTCTAATAGAGAAACTAATTTTCAGCATCCGCTTGGTGATTTACGTACAAGTATCTACATCAATCTATCATAATTAGTTAGGATGTCTGTGGTGATTTGCAATTGTCAACTGTTTTCCTAGTTAGGGTGCCAAACATAATCCGAAGTAAACAATTCAATTACAGTAACTGCGCTTTTGGTTTAGCACATTGTGGTGGAAGAGTGCGTCCAACTACCATCGGCTTGCGGCTTTTTCAATTTCTTTTATCATTCGGCCTTTTTTGTACGGTTTTCATAGAAACGACTGCCTTTTGACTCAACCAGAGAAGAAAGCTTGCGCTAGAACATCGTCCTCCAATCCCGGTCTTGGTGGACCCCAAAAACATCTTTCATTAGGGTACCTTAATTGTTACTTAAATTTCGTTTCTAAACCCCTATTTGATACTTAGGTACTAATGAAATATTTTTTAGTTCAATTTCAAATCATTTTTATAAAAATAAAATGTTTTTAAATCAACAATGATAGCTAATTACGAGTATATTCACACATTGGGTGATAAATTGATAAAATATCTAAGTAGGTGCGTCGTGGTACAATAGGTACCTCCGCTTGAGCTTATCTTTACTAAATCCCAAACTAAGCTAGGAGTTGTATTTTGAATATTGTCACCAGTTATTTTTACGCGCTAATTGATGATTAAATTCTATATTCTTAATGTGGATCTCCAGATAACAAAAGTTAATCGTCAGCTGATTATATAGGTAATGATCCTTCCAGGAAACTCCCGTGAGCGATGATTATGAGCTTTGGCTATTTATTAATTGTAGGTAGATATATAATCAAAGGATAGATAGAAGTCTCAAATGCCTACAAAAGCAATTTCAAGGATTGTATAACTGGTAGGTACCTATCTGAATACCCACTTGCTGACAGCTCAATGTACCTACTCTGCATAAGCTTTTTAGAACAGATTTTTCTTGGGCGGTTTCGTACACAGCCAACTTAGCATTGGGTATGGGTAGGTTAGGTACCTTTATAAGTTATTGGTACTTCTGTAAAAGAAAAATTGATTGCTAGTCTGGGCCATTTTGCCGTTATAAAAGAAATACAATTTAATCTACGTGGTATTATAATTATGATCGCATAGGTACGGATATCATATACGTAATAATAGATAACCAAAGGATTAATTATTTGTTTTTATGGCTGACATAATTATTTTTATATACCTACCAAACCAACTATCTACGTAAAAAAAAATTATTTTTTTATTTAACCCCCGTGTTTGTTCCCGGTGGAATAGAATAGGGCCGCCCCATCTCTTCCTGTGGGTTTCGTTAAATGCAACTAATGGATAGGGCTGTTCTCCATCCGATAGTAAACATACAGCCCATGACAAAGTGCCCGCTTGACGGCAATAGGTTCGCCCCCTATTTCGTGGGACCGAAAATCATAGTTGGCGAAATGTGGGTGTACACCTGTGCCTAACCCTTCGGGGATTTACAGGCGTGAGTATATGTATGATTTTAACCAAATTGCTGTAGCAATTTCGAATTTATGATGAAGAATGTGAATCTTAGAAGAGGAGAGGAGAGGAGGAAGAGCCGGAAGGCGGACCCTGAGCTCCGAGGTTATCTTGGGTTTTTCCCGGTCCTCCGATCGGAACTCCGATTGGTAGGAGGAGCTTGGCCACGGATGCAATCAGGAAAATGCGTCTACATGAAGATGACGATGAAGAATGTGAATCTTAGGGATGTGTGAAGTTAACCGTGTCACGCGTGGAAGTGTGCCCCACAACCCGACGGATCAGGGTGAACAACTTGCGTTTGCGATGCCAATTACATCGTCCGCGTCGTCGTCGTCGCCGTGTTTATTGTACGTACGCCTCATTTAGATGCATCCTTCATAATTGACTTTTGTATTTGTTTTTCTAACAAACGACGAGTAATGTAGAGTAAGAATATCTTCATATCTCCCACAATCTAAACGTTTAAATACTCTGTACTCCCCCTTCCGCAAATGTGATATTCACCTTGGTATCTACATACCTACCTATATCTATGTACAGTTTCCATCTATCAATCCCAGTCCAGTCCCATCTGAGTTGGTTGGTGGAAAACTCATTTTCCACCAACGGAACTCGTAGGTGGGAATGGTTCTCCCATTAGATAGATACCTAGACCAAAAATTATTAAGTTAGCGAAACATGGGCATAAAGTACTATCGTAATTAAAAGTGCATTAGCACCGTAATGTTTATAATCGCTTGTCCGGTTAAACGCGTATCTATGTGTATGTAATGTTTAACGCATACATTTATACGTCACACAGTATCGATATGAGAAAATATAAATGTGTGTGATGCGAAACAAAGAAAACGTTATGCTCGCCTTTTCATACTATTATGTTCGAAGCATGCATCTATATAAAGTAATGCAAAAATTCGTTATTCTACGTAAGGCAGTGCGTAGCCTGGTCGGTAACAAGGCTGCTATGGATAGTGTTGAAATTGGATGTTGTGGGTTCGGATCTTAGTTTTTCCACTTTTTGTTGTTTTGTTTTCATGAAATTTTAGGAACAAGTTAACAGAATTAGAAATAATTATTTACAAATAGAAAAATAATATACTTAATTTACAATAGATTATAAATAAAACAATAGTTTAAAAAAAAAGTTTATTAAAAGAATTATCCAATGTTAATTTGTGGTTATAATAATTTCATCCAAAAAATATACTTTTATAATAAAATTAATATTGCATATTGAGGTTATAGCTTAATTATTCATTTTCTCGAAAGTTTTTTTTCGGAAAAGAGGATTGAAACTTAACCTCAACCATACAGTCTTATACTAATTACAGGCCAGCACGTCCCTTGATAGGCTCAGTAGTCTCAATAGGCTCAACTGAAATTAAATAACAAAAATATTTAAACAGAATAGCTTAGCACGGAGTAACAATATCACGAGAGCTTTCACTTTAAATTGAGCCTAACTATTTTATATAAAATATAATATATAATAACAATAACTTTTATCTCTCTTTGCACCATTAAACCCCATATATTCTCAATCGGGTTCAAATCAAGGGATCGTGCTGGCCAAGGAAATTCAGTGGCGAGGAGTACTCATAACACGATTCCTGCCGGCTTGCTCTGCAAAGGGAAGTCATGGTAGAGATGCTTAAGTTTAATGCATTATTACATGTATTACACCCAAAATTCAGTACCTATCTAAAATTTGAGAGAATTTCATACAAAATTGCCATGATTGTTCTTTGGGATTTGCCACCGGCTTCCCTTTTGAACATTTTCACCCTTCGCCACAGCAAGGAATGACTTTACGTTCACTAAACCATTCGCGAAGTATGGTGGCTCGATGAATGGGACAATTATCGTACACAAAACTTATATCATTTTTTTATACCACTTAGGTGGGAGACAAGCACACGGCCCACCTGATAGAAAGTGATTACCGTGGCCTTTGGACGTATGCGACACCAGGGGCGTCACACTCATGCTGCCGACCCTGAAGAAACCTTCTAATGCCCTTAAACCTTCATTTATATCTGGATAGACATTTCGCACTGTGGGCAACATTATATCTTCTAACACTTCCACATAATTTGCACTATTTGCACGCGTAGATATTGGGTCTAATTCACCCGGCCCTTGCGCTCTAATCCACCCCCACATAATTTACACTTATCCTTATGCCATAAATGTAATCTTCCTTTTTGAGATGATTTAAACGTTTTTTCATCAGAAAATATTGTTGATTCCCAGTTAAAGTAAATACTCTTCGTTATTCGTTTCATATTCTGCTACCATATAACGCCGCTTCAGCAGGTCTTCCACTTCTCCTCCAACTCTGCAACTCTTCTTCCTCAAATTGTTTCACGCAACGACTCCCAGTATTTCTCTAAAAAAACAACAACCATATTACACAATTGCAACCAATGAACAAAATTGCACTACAACAATATTAATTAATTAATTAACTTACAGATAAGCCCGTCTCATTAGAAATTTGAGATATATTCAGACCATTCGAATATGGCCACAATATTAGCTTTTGCTTCAATACTTATATTTGACATGTTGATTTATTAAAAAAGAAATGTAATCGCTCGAACAGTAATTAACACAAACAGTCGTAACCATAGATGATATAATATATAAATAGGGTAGTCGTAACTGACTTCACCAACCAACAACTTCACTCATAGCCAATGAATCCATTTTATTTCAAATGCACCCTCAAATAATTATTTTCTCGCTAAGTTTAAAATTCTACCTAAGAAACATTTTTATATTCGTATCAACATTTATATATCATAACTTTTAAATATAAAACACAAAAAGTTATATTAGTTCTGGTAGGTTCGAACCATCACCGACATGTTTCATACTATTCATCAAGCCGCACATTAAACCACTCAGCTACGGGGCGGCTTACGTATGATATTGAAATTAACAATATCAATCAACGAGTGAACAATATTAATGTGTGTGTATGTATGTGTGTGAATTATCTTCAAAGATTAAGGTCATAACTTCAAAAGTTTAGTAAGAGTACTGTACGACGTAGTGTTGACGTGTATGTGTGTGAATTGTCTTCAAAGAATAAGGTCATAAGTACGACTATTGTTGACGCGCTATAGTTGCGTCAGATTGGTACTGCACTTATGATCGCGATAGTACACCTCATACATTTCTAGAATTTTAAGTTGATTTGTGTACGCTTCAAAAACGAAAGTTCTGCATTGATTGAACTGAAATTTTGACATGCTATGCTTACTTCTTCTTCTTTCTATCTTATAGCGTAACTACAACCCACTTCAAAGGTGTTTTTTACCAAGTTTTTGCGCATAAGTATAAGGCCGTACACCTGGAGAGAGCCTTAGAACCTCTAAAGCCTGACTCTTGGGACTTTGTTTCCCATTTTCATTATTGCATATTTATTTCATTATTGATATTACGGTGAATGAAACGTAATGTTGTTATTAAATAACAAACGATGAAAGGCAGCGTTATTGTATAACTATGAAAAATACAATAGTATCTTAAGACGTCTCGTAGATAACATGCTGATTAGAATGCGTAATCGATGTTATCAGTCAGTGAGTATCTACGTTTTAGACTGGTTTGAAACAAATGGATATTATTATGCTTTAGAAAATAGCATTTTAATTACACGAACTATGGTGTATTTTTGCTGGGGTGAACATAGCAAAAAGTAAGGTAACACATCCTTATTTACAAGGCCAAGTGTGTCTGTGAGATTCTCTTCAGATCTGGCGACGCAACTGGTCAGTCCAAAACATCAGTGGTCATACCTCGGAACTGATGCGGTATCAAGAGCATGTACCTAACATGTCAAGGTTCAATCAACGCGAACCCTTTTCGAGGTTATATATCTAGAAATCCTGGAAATGAAAGTCTTAAATACGTCTTGCTTAAGAAGGAAAATTCCCTAAAGAAGTCCAATCGTTGTCAGTGGACATATCACACTACCTAGATTGAAAACGAATTTGCACTCCACCTTGTAGTGTATCAGTTGTTGGTTTAGTTACTGGTGGACCCGGAAGAATTACTTTTAGCGATAAGGTATTTTATTTGAAGTATAAGAAACGACTATGTAGCTAATGCATTATATTTATAGCGTACAACAATATCTTATCTATATCTATATGCGGTAGGTATGCATTTTTCCTGCCAGATATGAAATTTCTACGGATGTTTGTGGCGCTTGATAATGAATATCGGAAGTGGCAAAACTTCTGGTTAATGTTGTAACCAAGCTTGGTACATTTAGGGATGCTTTGTTTCTCCGCGTGTACATTCTACTCTATCTTAGAGAAACTACGAGGGCCAGCAGGCACCAAATATGAGTGGACTGTCTCTAAATCAATTCAGAGGTGGTGGATGTAGGTTTGAAATACTATCCACTCAACTAATCGCCTACAGAAAAATAAGGATTTCTTTGGACCCACGAGATAAACGTTTAGAAGAATCACACAGACGCCTTGGTGTTCTCTATGGTTCCATCGAACACAGGAGTTCCAATTCCAACCACTGAAAAATAGTTACTGCCATTGAACACTGACAGTACTGACACTGGTTATTCATGGCTTCGCTCTTGATAGAAGAAAAAGGTCCTTTTTAGAGTACGTAGTTACGTACTGGAGGGGACCTTTTTCTTCGTATTGGAGAGTTCTCCAATACGAAGATACCTTTTTGAAAATAGGGATACATCCGTCTCTGAAATAGTTACAAATTGGTACAACTACCAACACCATTAAATAAATATTCATAGAAAATATGATTGCGGAAGATCTTCCTAATTTACTTCCTAATTGCTGCTTTACTGATTGAGGAGCAGCGGGGCTGAATGCAAAGTTTTATATACCTGGTAATTCACATGTTCATAAAGAGTCTGTTACTAGTACCTAAGTAGCAACTTATTGCTAACTAATCCTCATTGAAAGAGCAGCGACTTTTTGAGGTAAAATACCTATTATACTCAAACCGTTTTGAATCTTAGCTACGTAAGTAAAAAGTAGTCATTTGATGGTAAAGCCCGGTAGTGAGCTCCGCGCTGCCCCTCCTTTGGCTGCACGTGCCTTCTAGTACAATAATCTTGCCGCTAGTGCGTGCTAGCATCTAAAGGTGGTACCAAACGAAAATAGAGTTAGAGGTAGAACAAGAGCATTCTTTCTTAATATTTTAGTGTACCTAAATAAAATCTTATTTTTAGCGTTTACATAAGAAAGAATAACAAACGAATGTTCTGTCACTGTCTTTACATTTACACTAAAGTGGGTGACAGACGTGCGAGTAAGTACGCGGACTTATGGCTCGGCGACCTTACTCGCACGTCTGACACCATAAGTTCGCGTACTTTAAAACCGCCGAGTAAGTTCGTTGACGATCTAGCAAGTTTGAAATTTTGCTCCGTAACTAGAGGTTTGCACCGGTGCAGAATTTCGTAAACCGGTGAAAAATACCGGTGTTTTAGCAAGCTCTTAGAAAAATATGACATGATAGAATTCCTAGATAGCACAAAGATTCTTCTCTCGACGACATTGCAATACAGTGTGAGCAAGCTTGCCGTCTGTCACCGACGGCGAGCCGAGTAAGTTCGCGAACTTAAAAACCGCGTGCTTAAAGTACGTCTATCTCCCACTTAATAGAATTTGATAGGTTTAATAGGATTGGATAGAATGAGCATTCGCTCGTCTGATGTAAATCAACCTTAAGGTGACTTGCGACCACTGGTGACTTGCGACCACTGGTGACTTGCGACCACTGCTCTTACAGTGAAAATTGACCGTAAAAGTGTACACACTCTTTAGGTGTATGAATATCTATTCTCACAGGTTTATTTGATAACCCTTTTACAATTCTAATAGCTATTTTATTTATCAAGAAATGTTCCATAGTATAGCCAGATAGTTGTTAATCTATCTGTATCTAATCATTTATTTTGCAGTAAGTAAATACGTTGTTTGAAACTTAGTGAAACTTAAAGAAAATTTCCTTATTGGTGAGTAAGCGGAACCAATTTGTTACATTTAAGTAGGTATGTATCGCTAAGTAAGTAGATAGGTAGGTACAATAAATTGCAAATTGCAAGCCTAAGCTTAAGCCGTCGGTCCCGGTTGCCATAAGAACATCTATGGCAGTCGTTACGGATAGTTGGAGCCATAAAAAATTCAAAAACTAACGGTCTAACTGCATAGCTTCGATATCACCCAATGTTAACATTGGGTTGTGGATTGTGGAGGTCAGATGACAATCGCTTCACGGAAAATATCGAGGTCTAGCCAAATCCGTAGTTAAGACTGGTAAACCCCCCAGACTCCAAGCTGAAAGCTTCGGATGCGACTGGGAATTAACGTTAAGAGGAAGAAGAAGCAAGCCTATTACTTTTATTTGATAAGTAGGTATATACTGAATATTGAAATCGATTTAGCCATTTTTAAAGTTGAAAGTCTGTTGAACAGCAATTGATTTTTGTAGTTATATGTATAGGTATTGTTTTGCGTTAAGAAATTTTAATAGCATTCATTTAGTGTGTCTATCGATCAATTAACTTTTGATCACTAATAGGATTTCCGTTTTAGCAGAAAGTGGTTACCGTAGCCTATGGACAAGTGCAACACCAGGGGAGTCACTCGTGCGCCGACCCTTTAAGAACAGGGAGATCCTGTGCCATCAGCGAAGAGGACAAACAGGACAAGCCTTTGGTCTTCCCACTACAGCACAAAACTTCTCTAGTGAGCTCTGGCTACCCAACTTACCGCCGGAAACATATACCTATGTCTTTGCAAACTATTCAAACTATTCTCATAAGTGAGGTTGAAGCTGACGAGGAATCGACAGTGCAACCTCCCGATGACCAGCTATTGCCTATTAATTTTTTTTTTCATGAGTCAACATAAATTTTGAAGAAAGTTTTTATATCATACCTGAGCTCGATATGTCGCCAAGATGTTGGCAAGCAAGAAGCAACATTAATTTTAAAGTAGGTATATCTAGAAAGTCCTTGTAACACTACTTACATTAGAACAGGAAATAAGTAGGCAGGCGGTATCATACTACTGTCGTAGTACATAAATGACGAATAAAGTATTTACTTTAAATTGGCGGTTTACCAAATCGCGGTTTCATCTAACTTTGTACAATACGTGATATGACTCTATTATACGTATGTAATGTAAACAGCAACATAAAATAGTGTAAGGGTACGTCGTTGTAGGCAAAAGACCTACATAGGTACTACTGCTAATTTTTCAAATCCCAAAAAATGTTTTTGCGAAGTCGTTGTTTTTGAGAATTTTGCATATTCGCCCAGATTTGCAAAAACCTTTTTTTTTACTTATTTGCTATGGGTTGTTATTTATTTTTTGACTTTCTACACAGAGCATTGCTTAACTAACTTGTGTTACAGGTTCTAGAATACTGCTAAACATAAGTATTTTACTTAGATAATTATGTTATATTGGCCTATGACAATACATAGAATCGCCTAGACTAAAGCAAATGTGCATGCAAATATTTGCACAGAGCGGGTATCGAATCCGCAACCTCTAACTTAGCAATCGAACGCTCTATCTCTGCAATGTTGTTCGTGAGATTAACAATTATTCGGTGGCCCTTTTTACCTGACACGTAATAGGTAACTTTAAAACATTGACATTTTCCAAAGGTGTATTGTAGATTTATCGAGAACAAATTATTTTCGAAAAGTTGCCCCTAATTGTTCCGAATTCAGATTACACCCACTGATTAGTTATTATGATCGCTAATTGTGCATTTGTGCACTTACTATTTGTGATAATATTTTACTTAGAGATCTATCCGTAGGTATATCAAAGTGTATAAACTTCTCAGGAGGCAAAGTTCTCACTGGTTAAATATCATATCTCACCATTGCACAAATGCACATCACATCCCTAATTATTATAAATTTACAAAAAAAATGTCCTAGAAAATGCTTAAGTTACGGGGTCAAAAAGGGCTTTTAGTTTTATTTACTTTCCGATAATATCATGACCGTGTACGTACTGTGTAGTCAGGTACCTACTAAGTAGTTTCTCTTCATATACATAAAGAACCGAGAAACAAGTATTTTTTCCTCCTACATGCGTCAGAGAAGCCTAAGATTTGTTCCGTTAGCCGTTTTACCTGGCGTCAGAACACGATAAGAGACGCATATTTAAACAGTCTATCCAAATACCTACCTGATACTAAGGCAGTTTACCTACGCGAATATGAAATATCCAATATATTTTTATAGGTATTTAAACTGTTCCTCCGTGATCATGGTACTTGCAACAGCGGCGCCGAAATATCGGAAACTCCAAACAATACATGGTGAATACCCCCCTTATACACTTATCGGATGGGACTCGTCGTCTTCACCCTGCAAGATGGTAGGTACTCAGAAGTCAGAACAAAGAAGCTGTAAGTGAAGCCTAAGAAATGAAGGACACCATGATTGATGTTTGATTTTTCACATTTTTTTATACTACTTAGGTCGCAGACAAGCACAGGGCCCTCCTGATGGTAAGTGGTCACATCCCGTTTATAGGACATCGGACGGTAGGAAGGTGGATTATAGGGAACACCATACCTACACCTCGCCCGGAACAGGAACGCTATAACAGATTATGGTTAGAGTTGCAGCAGGTCAACATTATTTGCCATGTTTCCACTTGCTACGATCCTGTCTTAGGTACAGTTTTCGTTTCTTCTATTTCCATAATCGTTTTCATCAATTCCCGGCGGTTTCCGGTACTTTTTAACCGACTTCAAAAAGGAGGTTCTCAATTCGTCACTTACTTATTTATTAGAAGTCGGTGCCAGACAACTTTGTTTGTTGTATCTGAACTACTATGATGCAATCAATTGAAATATGGCTTCTTGGCTTCTAATAAACCACCGACTTCTAATAAATCAGTAAGTCTGTAAATGAAGTTATTTTTCGCTTTTCAGTGCCTCTTTTTCGTTTCTTGAAGTCAGTTAAACTTTTTTGTTAAAATTAATTTATGACATGCCCTTTCTTTATAATGCTTACGTTCTGATTGATATACTTATGTCGACCTATACTGTCCTAGGTTGCCCATTGATTCCTCATAAATTATCATAATTAAAAAAAAATCACCCTTAAAGGACTACTTACGGGCAAAAGTTTCAAGGATGTGTTGTTTCCACAAAGTTTTTTTAGACGCATACATGCATAAAATTAAAACTTTATGACATCTCTCAGACTAATCAAGTAAAGTATTTCAAGTGCAAGCCGCATCTTTATCTCAAAAATCCGGTACAATGATATAACCGGATTTGCAAGATGTAAACATAAAATGCCTGTCTGCGGAGACGACAACATTACTTGACTCATATTCAAAACAAAAATATAAAACAGTGACACTTTTTAATTTCAATGTTAATTAAGTAGGTTGGTGCTATAACCAAGTATAATATATGTATTTAGGTACAATATGTATAGTAGATGCCTATACTACGATTATGTTATGTAGTAGGTATATGCAGCGCTATCTAAACTGAAAGTATCGAGCTAAGTACTTATAGCTTAAGTAACTAGCTTGTAATGTGAATATACTAAAATGATTTTTTTGCACTTAGCAGGAATTCGGACGAGTCATACCATTGTTATCAATTACCTTCGCCTCTTTGAAAGCAAGTAGGAAGCTCAAAAGTTCAATACCAAGGTAGGTATTTGTCCGATATTCTGTCTGCTTCCAATTCTAATAGTTACTTATAAATTTACCGCCTATTAATGTCATCAAATATGCAATGCAAATTGACTCTTAATTTATCGAGCAACCACTTTGAACTTGATTGAACTCTTTGCAATAATTAATTATATTAGAAGATAATTTATTACGTTCTTATCAATATGGATTAAGTTAATAGTGTCAGTATGGAACTTTTGAAAGTAGATTATTAGCAGCATAAGTATATTGATCAAGATATCAAGTCTCTGTGTAGAAGAGTAGGTTTCAACCGCCCTACTCGGTTTAGTACGTCGCTTTGTGCCACCTACCCGCCCAACTGGACTTTTTCTTATTGCTAGGCTCCTAGGGGTCGTTGCGTGATAAGTTACCTTCGCTAAGAACTGGACTCATCATCATTTATCTGCCCTTGTTCCATTTATTTCGGGTGTAACATGTCTTCTCCTCCATACATTCCTGTCAGTTGTCATCAGTAACTCCCTTCTTTGCCATATTATCCTCTTTCACGCCATCCATCCATCGTTTCTTGGGCTTATCTTTGCTTCTAACTAAAGCCCCCTAAATTCATACTTAGAACATTTTTAACAACATTACTTTCCTCTCTTTTCATAGTATGTCCATACCACGACAGCCGCTTCTCAATTTTTCATTCATTGGTGCCACTTTCAAACTTCCTCTAATATATTTATTCCTTATTCTGTCCATTCTCGTCACACCACACATCCATCTTATCATTCGTATCTCCGCTACATACAGTTATCTTTCATCAGTCACTTTCAAGGCCAAACATGACGATCCATACAATACAGCAGGTTTGATCATGCTCTTCGCCAAGAACTGGACTATCAAGTATAAAAATTAAGTAAGATATATTATTTTGAAATTTGGTTGTCAATTTTGTCTGCACCCAATTTGTCATACCTACGTGTTAAGCTTAGAGTTACTATGATGGTTAATCAGAAAGCACTTCACACACATTGGAATAGAATAGAGTGATCGCGTGTTTTGCAAAGTGCTCTTTTTAGTAAGACTATCGCATTACATGATTATCTAAATATCTACCATTATTATCAATTTTACAAAAATATAATGCGATTATGAGTTATTCACATTCCAGTGTTTAAAATTTCGAACAGTTGCATGGCTGAAGTCAAGGTAACTGCAGCGATGTTACTTTCTTTCATCCCAGATTCTGCTCCTAGTTTTAGACTGCTGCTGCTGCAGTCTGCTACATTGATGCATAGGAAAGTTATTTGGACACCATGAATGATTTATCATTTCATGCATGTTCCGCGCTGTCACTATTTTGCGAACTGGCTGAAATCTTTATCATGATTGTGACCAATAGTTAGACGCGAATGAGCATCTCTATCAAATGACATCAAAATGTGAAAACCGCCAATTTTCGTTAAAGGTGTTGTAAGCTTGGAATTTGGAACTACGGTTGCACTGTCAATTGCATAGGTAATGCAAATTAAAGACAATTTAGCACGATTTGACAAAGGGTCGGTATCGGCCTCCTTCAGTTCAAAGAATTTTTGGTTTGAGTGTAAGTGTGCGGTGACTAACCGGTGTTACTCGACGTAACACCTGTCAGTACACACCTTAAGATGTCAGAATCATGGTGATTTAATTGCTGAATACTGAATATATTTTTCATGTAAAATAGTACTGAGCAAGCATTTTAATTGCTAAGGCGTCTTAATTTACAAGTTAGGCGTCGGTACGGCGGGCGCTTAAAGCTTTGTACTACATTATTAGTATTCTATGCTTAAACAAGTCTGTGTCTCGCATATCAACAGTAAACCCGTACTAATTTCTACCGAAACCTGAAAGATTTCTTCTACTTTTGACTTTTGCAACTGGTATTTCCATTAGTTAGTTGGTTCGCAAAGATAAGGAGCAGTCGTTTAGATATGCGTGGACAAAATGCATCAGATTATACAGGAGCTAGTGTGTATTGGCCATCAACTAATTTTTTTTTTCTTATTCTGCAGCTAGGTACAATTTAAAAAAGAACTGGATTTCGTTCTAATAAAATACAAAAATTTGGTATTAAGTAAGAAAAGATTTAGATACTTAATAGGTACTTTTATTACTGACTTATAGTACCTACTTAGTCGCTTTCATAATTTGTAAAAAGATATCAGGCTTTGATAAATCATCAGACGAGTTAATATGGATAACTTAAATATTCATAGATACAAGCATTATGTTTAGGATCCTTTTTTATAAATAGGTAAATCTTACTTAATTTGCATCGTCGTACGCATATCAGATTAGGTACCTACACTAGTACTACAGAAAAAAAAAACAGATCCGACCTAGCTAATAAGTAGATCTAGTATGATCTTGTTAATTCCTGTGAATACTTAAAAGGACTCTAACAAAGAACTAAAAAGGCATACTAATTGCTTTATTTTCATACTCACAGTTGCCACGAGGTGACCCGAATGCCCAAAGAACTTCCATTATTTTTATTTGTAAATCCTTGAACTAGAACATCTATTATCTTTTCCTGCAAAATGTATATCAAACACAATATTCGGGTCACCTCCACTAGGTATTCTCATAAAATGTTTTCCCACATCTATCCAAGCAAACGTACTTTTAGATCTTCCGGGGCGTATAGCACTAGCACCTAAATGGTTGTGCAAGACATTTTTGCTTGACTCATACAATGACTAAACTTGACCGAATCTGTTGATATATTACTCTTTTATCAGTTTTTATCATAAGCCGCACAGCACTCACGTTATCTGAAGCTGTCGCCAAAGGACGACCTACAAAAATCATCAATGTGATTGCTTTGATGACGTTTTAATTCATCGAAATAATCAAAGAATCGCATAGGATGGGGGTTCGTCTTCATATTATGTTCTTCTTTTTCTTATATGAGTGTTACAAATATTATGAACATTAGCATTGACTATATCGAAGGCGTCTACGAGGCCAACTTCTTCAGTTCTTTTAGTAAATCCATTTGGAGGAATACTTTCAGAGCAACACTTTCAGAGACTCTTCAGCCTCTGAAAATATTATTTTTTATTCTGCATTTGCTGTGTCAATAATGATATAGGTATTTAGAGCTGAACTACAATGATGGGTATTGGAAAAAAATCGAGAATGGACTACGCTCATCAGCATCACACTCGAGCCTCCATGAACAAATGAGATGACAAATTAATTTTAACAAAAAAGTTTAAATGACTTCAAGAAACGAAAAAGAGGCACTGAAAAGTGAAAAATAACTTAATTTACAGACTTACTGATTTATTAGAAGTCAGTGCTTAGCCCAAGAGGCCATATTTCAGTTGATTGCATCATAGTAGTTCAGACACAACAAACAAAGTTGGCTGGCACCGACTTCTAATAAATCAGTAAGTCTGTAAATTAAGTTATTTTTCGCTTTTCAGTGCCTTTTTTTCGTTTCTTAAAGTCGGTTATACTTTTTTGTTAAAATTAATTTATTTTTCTCTTTTTAGTGAGTTTGTACAGTCTCACGACTGTACATCGCATGTATAGTGACCTGACTGTACATGCGCTGCTGACGCTGCACCACAGACCGAACCGGCGACTGAAATTAATATAGGACTATCTCAAAAGTATGCCAAAGCGAATACAAAGATATTTTTTAAAATCAATGCATATACACCGGAAATATAGCTGAATATTCTGAACACTTCTACGTACCCCTTCAAAGGACTCAGGCGTGATTTTATGATGTGTAATGGCAGAAACATTGCAATATTATGCGATTGCAGCAATCGCGGCTGATTTCCTGGTACTTTTTGAAGAGTTCCTTGGTCTAATCTTGGAAACCCATCATCAGATCTTTACGAAATTTAAATGGGACCATTTCGGAATAATCTACTTACGATCAGAAAAATAATTTTTAGAATCCGTCTAGAATTGGCTTCACAATCGCTTAACAAACATAAATAGGGTACGAATTGAGAACCTCCTTTTTTGAAGTCGGTTAAAAAAAATATGATTAGAAAAAAAAATTAGACGCCATTTTTAGACAAAGATATAAGATGGACGACAGTCGCTCTCTTAAAACTCAAGGTAAGCTACACCATGAAGGAGAAACGCAGGACAGCAGACCCAAAGCTCCATAGAGCAAGGTTTGGTTCCAACCGGGATTAATGCTAAGATGATGATTGTCGTATATAGGTACAGCTACTTCTTGTAGCTGTACCTATATACGACAATACATTTTTTAAGAAACTAATATTAAAAATCAATCATACTTAGTTAGAATCATAACATCTAGAGTTTACAACCGTTTAAGTCGAGTCAGTAGTACTTAGAATGCAGCAAAACAATAATCTATGAACAAACAGTTCTACTTATTAAAATGCCCATACATCATGAAAGATAACTTCCTAGAAAATCTGTGTCATGAACAAACGCCCCGGTCACTTGGTCACATAACAATCCACAGCTTTCGGAGTTTCACCCTGGACTTGTATCTAGGCCAAATTAATTACCATGACAATGCTGTTGTAAAATACATTATTTATACACGCAGGGGTGTACCTAAGTTTCTACTTACATTTGTATACATTAACGACTGCTTAATCTAGAAACAATAGGTACGTGATGTAGCTACCTCGTGTTTTACTATTGTTAAAAATACGCTTTAAGTATTTCCGGAACTTATAAAAATTTCTATTTGGCCGTGTTGGTTCCTGTTGGAGTAGAATAGGAAGAGATGGGGTGGCCCATCTCTTCCTGTGGGTGTCATAAAAGGTGACTAAGGGATAGAGCTGTTCTCCAACCGACAGTAAATATACAGCCCATGAATATGTGCCCGCTTGACGGCAATAGGCTCGCCCCTGTATCGTGGCACCAAAAATCGTACTTGGTGAAATGTAGTAGTAAATAGTGTAGCGCTATCGTGATTTTTTGTGTCTATTTCTTGACGAATGTCTATTTATTCTTCTTCTTTTTGTGTTAATTAATTTAAAAAACTAAGCTAGTTATAATAGATAGCAATAAAGCATACCTACTTAATTACTTTGAACTAACTTTTGCTCTTTTTATTAATAATGTCTCCGTCTACTGTCCTCATACTTAGGTAGCGCAATGATTTATGCCACATTAGAATTTGTCCTGTAGTATTTGTGTGAATGGAAAAACCATCTCTTTAGCATTATGTCCGGTTATATTCGAGGTTTTGTGCCTCAGAGACCAAAGTCCGCTTATACTTCCTTCTTTTGGTTTGGCTTATATGGGTTTTACGGCAGTGGCTGCGGTCTGACCTGCCAACCTGAAAAAAGCTTGCCCCAAAGCCATATTTGTGTCAATCAGCAGGAAAGACTTACAGGTGAGGTTGTTATGTCTCCCGAATACCTTGGTGGAGGCCCATACTGCCCTAGGTAATATTAATGATGGTAACATTCGTATGTTTTATTTTCATTCAACTAAAATATCGTACATCACGTCATTTTCAGTAAATCATGTTCAATAAATCAATTTTACTAAGCAATAGATATGTATTTCAAGTTCAACAAAATAAAGACACGATACCGGTAATACCTTTTATAAGCCACCTTAAGCTAAAGATTTGCTAGTATATTATGAAACTTATTGTAAAAATAAAGATGTTCTTATTGCACATACATAGGTATCTGTCGTTAAAAGTATTTTCCCAACTACAAATATTTAGATAAGGTAATCTGTCTGTGGAATTGTGCAAGTAGGTATCTAAGTATAGTTTTCTTAAATTATGAAGAACGATGCATCAGGCGATGAGGCGAATTATGGTTGGAGTTCGTATAAAGGATTTAAGTAATGAAGGTGATGAAGGGTGACGTATTGATAGCATACGATCATGAACTTAATAAACTGACGCCGGACCACAAAATGGCGCCACTGGTAGATTTAAAGAAAAAAAACGGAAATTCTAAACAATAAGCGGACCTCGGGATCGCGAGATTCCTTCTCGCATCGTCATCGCGTCATCATCATCGGTCAGTACTAACTGAAGACCGGTTTATCGGTGTTAGAGCCATGCTTTTTGCACCATAAATGGGTTGGATAATCCACGACGGCAGTATCACCAGTTAATATCGACTTTAAGTAGCACTGCAGCAGTATGTTGCATGTAAACATTTTCGGATCTTCGGATTTCGGACCTTCCTTTCTTACTTTTTCTGAAGTTCTCTCCCTATGCCCCTCCCTCTCACTTGAGAGGGGACTCGAGCTTCACCACCTAGTGAACCCGCAGTGACACGTCGCTAGTTGGAAGCCTTCATAGTTCACAGACCTCAGTAAATGCTTACCATCAAAGAGTAGTACCTAACTTTGTTTGCTACCTTATTGACGTAAAAATACCTCCTACGTATCCATATCATATCACTACATATTATAAAACAAAGTCCCTATGTAGGTATGCTTAAAATCTTCAAAACTACGCCAATTCTGAAACGGGTTATTCAAGATAGATAGAGTGATTCAAGAGGAAGGTTTATATGTATAATACATGCATACTATTGTAGAGAAACACTGATTTTAGAGATATGCAGCCAGAACGGGATCAGAAAATATGGCGGTACGAAGTTCGCCGGGTCAGCTAGTTTTATTATAAAGCGTTATTTTGTGATAACTATTGTTGAATTAAAAGGATTTTAATTTTTTCGTTATTTATTTATGAAGCATGTTTTCCTCAACGATCCATCGTAAAGGAAAGAGTGAAATCTGACCCTTTTAATGAGCTAAAATTTATTAACAAACGTCCTTGTTGTTAAAATATAAATTATTGGTAACCAACAAACATATCTACCTACTTCCACATTTATTACACCAGTACCTCCTACCTAATACAAGGTTCATTTTATTTCCCGTGGGCGTTGGTAGGTACATGGCGAATTATTATGAGGTTGTTCCGACAGTAAACATACGTCCTGTAAGTATAGCTCATAAAAAAATGGCCGGTTGAGGGCAATAATGGACGATAATAACGGCCCCTTAGTATTGTGGCATTTAAAAGTTATTTTTAGGTCACCAAGACTTTCAGGACTCAGGCCAACCTAATCTGTAAGCCCTCAAAAGACATCCAGGAAATGTGTAATCTACTGCGCGTATAGAGCGCATTTTCAGCACATTGTAAGTCCAAGATTATGTCCTGAGCAACACAAATAGCTACATCAGGAGAGAAGAGATAAGAGAGCGGAATTCGGGCTCCAAAGTGCAAGCTTTGGATGAATAACCGCTATAATGATGACGAGAATGTGGCACTCAACAACAGCAAAATTTGGATCTTAATACACCTGTACCGACTTTTTCGGAAATCCATGATACAGGATATTGTAATATAATGTAAACCAGTTTTTACGACTGTTGACAGTAATTTTAATTTCGATTACACCATAATCACCGTTTTATTGTTTCAACTGTAGTGTCGTTCGAGTTATTTGGAACAGAGTCGTTCGAAACGAGGCCTAAAATCACATAATTGGTACCGTCATTGAGTAAGTTTATGTAATTTGCGTAATTTTACCTTCACGATATGTTCCGGCCCGATTCTGTTTCTCTTCATATTGTGTCATCAATTCTATTATACGTACAGTATGTATCTACCCTAATTCTACTTGTACGTTTAACATTGTTTTTACTTTCATTGTTTCTATTTTAATAACATGCAATCAAAAATTCGTGATACAGACCGTTGGATTTAGATAAACTAGGTACAAAAATATCATTTTAATCCTAATTTAATAATCTGATACTGTCATGCTTTTAAATGCCATTCTGATTAATATAATAGAGTACAGGAAGGCATGGATTAAGTATGCTTGATATTGATGAATTGCAGACAAAATATACTTATATCTTATATGTCGTTATGGAAAGTCAATTAGATATGACATTAATTAATAATAGAATAAGATCATAATTATCGCCAAATAGAAACCTGTCTGTCTTGCAAAGTTGATATAAAATCAATAAAATTGTATTAAAAAAATTGTGTTCCGAGTACTACAATTTTTTTAAAAATATTATTAAACCATTATCTTGTTCATAGAAAGTGATCTCATTAAGAATACTATTAGTTTACAAGCAAATATTTGACTCAGGAAAATAAACCTGGAAACTTCCGCAAGGGAGGGAGCGAGTGGTAGGTACCAATCAGATTCACTTATGTGTACCCATTAAGAAACGAAGCAGGAAATGGAACACCGCTAACCCAGTGGCCAACTGGCGAGGCGACGTCGAACGATTACACCCGCTCGAGCCTCCATTCCGTACCGGTATCGCCGCGCCAGCGCTCGCAACCAGATAACTAACTCTCATTACTAGAGACACTAGGTCCGTACTAAACACACGACCTTATGGCGGTGGAGCCATAAGCGATGAAGACCGACCACCTGTCACCCCGGGGTGCTACGCTCCATTGTTTGACAATGCGGAAAGCGAGGAACGCGCCGCGCATCACAATTAGCAAAGAGAGTTTCGGCGACATGTGAATACAAAGTCGTCGTCGATATTGTGGCACTCGACGAAATTGCACACGGCGAAGGACTCGAGGACGAACGTGACGGAGCCCACCACATAAATTAACAAGTATCGAAAATAAAAAGAAATTCGTCGCGGATTAAATCGAAGGAGGACAACAGTTTTTATATTGGATAGTGTTAGTAAAGCGCAAGCGTGCCCGAAAGTTTGCGAAATTTTGGCATCGAAACTGCAAGATAAACGCGTGCGCAGTTGAACTGCAATCAGTCAATACAACCTGTGATGATCGCTCGTGAGGGTTTATCTCAAACTTTGTGATAGTGAACCGTGGTTCAACAAGAGCACCATTAATTTGTGTGTTAATTTCGAGACATATTCCTACATAACTGTTGTGATATTGAGGTAAGTTGATTTAAATATGACCGCTTTAATCATTTCAATTAGTACCTACTGGAGTTTATGCATGGATTAATATATACATAGTAATAATTTAAACATGGCCTCGATGAAATCCTGTTTGAAGTGTCACAAGCGTGATACTCGTCCTGGTTTATATACATAATCTAATACACTTTTAGACTCATCTTAAACACTAGACATTATTTAGAAATGAGTGCTTTACTTCAGACAGTTTAATACTAACATTATTTAAAATTATCACTTACACCAGACTCTCATTATGATTGTCATCTGGGTAGCAAACCTCTAATAAGATAAGTATAAAACGATCTATTCCGTAATGTATTTCTAAACTAGATTCGCATTTGCACAAAATTACTGAGACAGAAATAATAAGACAGTTCATTCAACTCCACGTGAACAGTGAAGAATTCAGTTTTTTAATTTTCGTCGTGGTTTGATATTTTGCCACTGTTCATTACTGAATGCGGTTTTGCATAATCAATGTAATAATCGGTCTTATCGGTAGGCAAAAAAAAAACAAAATGAAAAAGCAAGTGATAAAACAATTTTATTTCATGTTATAGAATCCCATATACTGTGCTACGATTCGGAACAATCGGAACTGCCGGAAGCATGAGTAAAATTATAAGTAGACACATAAAAAAAATATAATTTGCCTCTCATTATTCTTCTATTCCATGAATATTCTAGGACGTATTGCAGCGATATCTAGATCCAATTAAGCATAGCTTTGGAATGCGGATGATCATGCTTCTAGATATATGTTTTGTAAATACGTAAATATGGAAATACAGGCAAATGCAAATATCTATTATAAGAATTAAACAGTTGCATTCAACGGACATCGAACATCGGTCTGAACGCGACGACTTAGAAATTACCACTGAGGTCGTCATACACCATTATATTATACCTTTACCTAATTATAATTATGGTGACAGAAATGAAAAACCATTCACCTGATATTTTTTATTAGTCAATATTGTAATGGTCAGGATTCGTATCCGGGACCTTTCGATCGTATCCCGTTTCCGTTCCCGTTATCCCTTAACCATCAAGCTACAAAAGGTTCCATTACATGATAATATGCCATCTGTTTTTCGTAGCTGAGTTGTTTGATTTATGTATAATAATCAAAAGTAGATTTACGCGGCAAAATGTTTTCATATACCTAAGTAATCATTATTTCTGCTGGTGAATTGGTACATGTGCAATAATGTACATGATGCATGATTTAGTATTTGTCGGGATCCAGTGTCTGAATCAGACCCAGGAAAAAGTAAAGGACACCAAGACTTACAACATTTTGTGAGCTCAATTTCAGCTCATCAACATAGTTCGGTTACCTAATTCAAAATTACGTACAGTTCGCACTATGTATGCGACAAACACCGTCTATTTTCACCCGCAAAGCAAAAGCAACTGAAACCACATATAACCTAATAACTGAAACGTAGGGATCAGTAAATAACAAAATAACACCAAATAAATGCGATAGTATCCGTTAAAAAATAGTATTATTTCAATAAATATAATTATGTGATATTCGCATAAACTTCCAACAATAGGTACCAATTCTGTTAATTTGTACTTAGTTACTAAATTAATTTATCGAGGTCAATATAATTTCTTTAACTTTTTTAATTGTGTCACATTTCAGGCAGGATATTATGCCAGATTAGGGTACAAAAAAACTAAAATTCAATAAAATCGGCCTTTACATCGATAACACTATAGATCCGCTGATACAAATAAGTACTAGATGATGATATAGAGATGTATTTTCACATCGAATTGTGATTTTAAAGTGGGACATCAGTACAAGTGAGGCTGCCAAACCACAGCGGTACTAAATAAGGTCGGGCCGTATGTTATAAGAGCCATGCCGGTGCTATAAAACGGTCCACAAGTTAAAACAATAACACATTTGGTTGAGATGAAATGTGGTGATTTGGACCACAAAGAGCTCAGACTCTTTGCACAGCGTGGAGCTTCTGTCAACCAAATCTTTAAGTTTTCGTTATACTAGATTAAATATGTAGCTATTTGACTGAATAACGCATCGGATAATGATGAAGCACAGCTCTATAAAAAAGAACATTCGCATGTTTGTGGCCGCAAATTTCGAAAAATATTTGAATGAAAAATTCGAAAAATTAATCTGTTTGAAATTTTTACAGGTTATTGCATTTTTGTGCAAAAATTTCGATACCTACTTTGTACCCCAAAGTTTCCAGAAGATAAATATGAATGCGCGTCATGGTTTTGTTTTGTTACCTATATTACATAAAATCATTTTTCTGTCGTCGTTTGACACAATTCTTCAATTTATGAGACACTTTTTTCCATGGGTTTTTCCATATGAATGAGCATATTTATTACCAAAAATAAGGTGGATCTTCATACATATTTTTGTTCGATAGTGGGTCATACAAGGGTCATTCTCATCTCTCCCTAATATGGAGCGCATTCTCGATCTGTGTGACTCACTGAGCTGTTCCGAGTCTGGGTATTCAGCGCATCCGTCAATTTTCCCATTACGTACTTAAATACAGATAGGTATTCTCTATTTCATTTAAGACTTTGAGGTCGTTACCAACTTGACATGTTTCGTGTCCACAGGTACCACAATACAAATTAAGAAATAGAACAATGACACTGAACACAGGTCTGTGAATGCTTATAACACTAAACTATCACTGGTCAACAAAAAAGTAGGTCTGACGTGGTATCTAGAATAATTTTTGCTTAATATTAATTTTGACGCGCGCCAAAAGCATTCTTTGTACGTATGTATTAAATTAGACTCATTTATATCGGGCTGGACAGCCACAGGCAAAAGTTAATCGACGTTTAAAGAAGCTTGTGGATTAGTGCCATGAAAGTAGCCTGTATGTAGGTATACTCGTATATGTATCTGTATTAAATTTGCAGCTGCGGGTATTTTATCGTCGATTATACTTACTTTATTACTTAACTGTGATAGGAGTTTAGCACTTCTTATTTGACTGTAGAGGATGATTACGTTTTTAGTTAAATATTATACTTATTGTTTCAAGTATTAGCTAGGCAAATTAGGTTCTGGACCATGGTTGTTATGTTATGTACCTGGTTATATACTACTGAATCTGTCAGACGTTGTAAACCTAAACTTTGTAAGTGGATCATTTATGAATTACTATTATTTGAGCAAAAGTTCTTATAAATAGGGAGTCATTGCATTTACCTATTTTAATTTTTTTAATTAAACACACTATAATCATTCAAAAATTGTGTCCCCATGGTTCAGAATTCAGACAGCATTCACGTGCTGAATTGCTATACAAAGCCTTTGCGTAAGACATTGTCTGAACGAGGATCTTCTCAGGTCTAAAATGGCCACTTTATTGGAATCAAAAAAGGTGACAGAAATGGGCAACGTTAACTTTAGGGGTTTACCAATTACCTACCAAATAACGTTTGGAGACGAGAGGAGAGGTCCTCTCCACAGGGTGTCTCGTTTCCACAGGATGGGGAAAAATAAAGGATGGAAAATTTCCGGCAGTTGTATTAGCAGTATAAATATTTACTTCTACTTAACGTCGATGACGATGCTAAGTGAGGGTGCGGTACTTTCCCTGAAATTATATTGGACGCTTATTCATACTGAGAAGGACATGATACTACCGAGTCGTACCCAGATCTACTTTTGATTAAATTAAATTTAAATCATAAAACGGCACCTTTCAGGACAGAACTTGCACGGCACCCGCAACTAGTCCTTTTCTAGGGAGAATACTCGGTCTAACTGAGCTGCCCGGATATCTCCTGCGATCCTGGATATTCGAAAATCTCTTAAAAATACGTCCTGGCTTAAATGCGACACTTCATTTACATATTGTATTTTAAAGTTTGGACTAATTATGAGATATGATATAATTATAATCAGTTATCCCACCGACTTTGATTATAATTAAAATGTTTTATGAAGATTTCAAACCGTGGCCCGTTTCGTAGTGAGGAAAAGCATAGGTAGGTACCTACCTAGGTCCTAGGGGTACAGAAATACTTAAAAGGTACTAACAGTACCCAGAAATAAACCTATGTATAAAGGTGAATTCTTTTTAGATAATTAGGTACCTACTATTAAAATTTTAATTAATAAATAGTTCCAAAATGAGGTCTAAGCATATTTCCTCAAAAATTTAAGTGCACGTAACTTTCTACTGAAATTGTATTTTTTAAGAATAATTGACTTATGGCAAGTAAGACAAATGGAATTAAAATCATGAACAAATTTAATGATAAACCTGAGTTCCGTATCTTATACTACGAGAATAATGATATTCTCGTAATCTGTTTATGTACCATAAAAAAACACACGGTTTATGGAATGCCAAAAGTGTACACTTGTTTTATGTTAAATTGTTATTTAAATAATATATTACGTTCAGTTTTTGCGTTCAATTTCACTTCTGATTCTTTTACAACCCAGTTCACAGATTAGCTTCAATTAATTCAGTAGAATAAAACTGAAAGGCTGAAACATTAATTTGTAATTTTTTAAATTATTACTTTATGGGCGGGTGGGAGGCAGGTCAGGTCATCACTCAGCCTATGCATGGCGGAAAAGATTCGTGTCTCTTGTTTTTCTACGATCAATGAGATATCAGAAAAATTGCCACGTGAACAAAACTACTTATTACATTGGCCGAAGAGAAACGAGAGACTATCGGTCTTATTACAAAACACGGACTAACTTCTTCGTATTTAGACCATGGTTTAAGGAAATTTGGATTAAAAAAAGCATTTTACTTCTAAACCAAGGACTATCTCTGCTCTAAAGATAAACCTGTGTGAGTCTTCTCTCCGTAGCAGGGTTCAGCAATACGCAGATCACTTTAATTCTTTTTTTCAAAAACATTTAACTACTAATTCTGTTTCCACGAGCCAAACCGGGGCTAACAAGTAGATAATTACGTAGGTAGTATTCCAGATGTAGGTAATCTAACTCTGCGCCAAATTTCATCCACATCATCGTCGGATAAATTGTAGAAACGCAATCGGTAGTAATATTGCACTTGTAGCTATCAAGAAGCTACTAGCTTGAACTTTGCATAGGGCACTACCCACTAACCTAATCTTGTACTGTGTACACGCAATTTTACGTACATGCAATTTTGCTTAATTACAGGGCCAACAAGGATAGGTAAAATACTTACTCCATGAAACATAATTAAGTTAATACTAAAGTAACTTTCGCACTGGGCAACATCATACAACCAGCGGGCATAAAGTTAACCTAGACTCAGACTAAATTATTTATGAATCACAGAAACAGCGGCTATATGAGTTTGTATAGTGAAACGAGCTCAATTTTCGAAAGGTGAGTTCAAAACGTACAGTAGTGCTTAGAAGTAGTGTAAGATTAAAATGTAGTCTCGTGGCAGAGTGATCCTTTGATCTGTAATTTTTGAGAAGTCCTGTATTTTGTGCTCGTCTCGAATGCTTCTCAAAACCCATCACGTTCCATACATAAATTAGGAACTACCTAGGCAATAATCTACGTCATGAGTGAACCTAAGTTAGCACCTACTTGAGAACCATTTATTTATTAGATTTTATAACAGACCTTCGTTAAAAAAATTTGAAACATTCGTCGTAATTCTTGATTAATAGATATTTCCAAATTAAAGAATCATGACGAATTTTTCAAGAAATTTTAAATCCCCGGCAGTTTAATAATGCCTCCGAAATCCAGAAAAGAGGGTGCTACGTTCCCCGTGGTCAAGCCTTTTCGACACGACGGCGACGCTTACCATCCGGAAACATTGGAAACCTGCTTGGCGAAGTATGGAGGCAACTTTTAAGTGCCATGTTTTTAGATGTTTATCGCCCGTCGATACAACAGGACGTGTTTGCAATTTTAAGTAGAAAAAGTTAGTTTTAAGAGGTCACTGCGAAATTTCTGGGTCAAACTTTAAGCTACCCTTTATACTAAACAATAACACGATTTATCGAGGTTAGCGTTTGCATCAGGGAATCACCCACGCCTGGAGAGGAATATGAAATAAAATAGATAATGAAAAAAAAAAGAAGACCAGTTCTACAGGATTGCCACAAATCGTAATAAACATAGCATCCTAAAACAGTGTCCCATTTCCGTGCAGGCTCTGCCACCAGTAAATGGAGCAAATAACCACAATCAGGGGTCAACAAGAATCTGAGAGCCTGAAAAAGTAAGCCTGAGATGATGCCCGCTTCAGGGGACAAAATATAGCCCCTTCTGTACGGGTCAAAGTCTGTATTTATATTCTAAAATTTAACAGCGGTGGGATCTGTCCGTCACGGTGACTCCCGGGGGAACCCTAGATACGGAGTGGTCTCACTAGGTTAATAGTGATAATGATAACTCATCCAAGAACTGAGCTGACTACTACTTCTACTTAAACTTCTGGTATCTAACCTATTCAGTTGCCATTCGAGCAAAAGCTCCTCTTTTGAAAAGTCGCGATTTTTTATAGTGTGTTAAAATACAACTAATTGTCGAGTTACAGAAATGTGTGTGTGTCGCAAATCGGAGCACATTCCTCCTCAATTATGATATTATCTAACACAACATAACAGTAAGGCTGCACAGATACAACAACAGATTAAGTAATTTCTGTAGCGGTGTTTCGATGTAAGTGATGCAATAAATGTTTATATCAGACATTTTGATTGAATGCCAGGTGAATACCAATAAAATGTTACTTGATATGAAACTGTTCTTACATCTATGGCAGTCGTTACGAGTAGTTGGAGCCCTAAACAGTCCAACAACTGGTCTAGCTGCTATGCTTCGATATCGCCCAATATCGCTATTGGGTTGTGGAGATCATACCTATTATGGCAGTCACTTCACGTAAAATAACGAAGTCCAGCCAAATTCGCAGTTAGACTGGTAGAGCGGACTCCAGACTCCGAAGTGAAAGCTTCGAGTGCAACTACTACTAGGGATTAACGTTAGGATGAAGAAGATGAAACTGTTTATAACTGATTTTATTCCTATTTATTTTCTGTTACTATGACTGCAGAAAGCGTTGGTAACAATAGGGTTGAATTAAAACAATAAATCGCGATAAAATTACTTAAATAGTCATATTCGCATAAACAATTGAAAAAACTATATCTTTCCGTTAAATAATACTTATTTTAAATGCGAAAGTAAATCTGTGTCCGTTAGGTTTAGACGACTTAATCGATTTTGTTAAAATTGGACGAAGAAATAATTTATTGGCTGAAGAAGATCATAGGAAACTTTTTATTACAGAAACCATTTTCCGCGAGAATGTGGTCCACGGGGCGGAGTCGCGGGCAGCAGCTATATTAAATAACTATAGTTAAAATCGCATGCCAGGCTAAGCAGAACATCTTTCACGATTCGTTGCGCTATTTAGTCATATCTTATCTACTTATTTTTTTATTTTTTTCACTATTTTCGCTTTCATTAAAACATAATGTTTGAATTTTTAACTATTGATACTTTTGAAACATGAGAAATCTATATTATCAATAGTAACTTGGATTATTAAACAATTTGATTTATACCCACGTGTAATTCTACTACCGTTCCCGCAACCCATGGGAACCTAATCCAGGGATAAAAAGTAGCTAATATTATTCCAGACTATAATAATCTATCCCTGCATCAAATTTCAGGCAGATCCGTTCAGCCGTTTGAGCGTAATTCAGATCCAAACATCAAACTTACACATGAATCATATCTGGATCAATCATAGTTGGAGGCCAATTATTTTCTATTATTAAAAGTAGGACAATTATTTTACAAGTAACTTAGGTTATTTTTTGATCAAATATAGGCATCAACAACATTATCGATCAATAAATATGTAGGTACTAGGTTAAATTTGAACTAGGTTAGATTTTAACATTGATATGGGTGATTCAATATCAGTTACATGTATTTAGTATTAATTATCAGGTGTGTTTGAAATTACAGTAAATACGTATTTATAAAGTTAGTCAATATGATAGTTATAATTATTTCTTTTTCATCATGATTGCTCCATTGTATTGCTATAGCTGCGATGGGTGTTTTCTTTCATGATCGCGGTTCTACCCCCCTGAACAAGTGGCAAATCGTTGGTCGGCGTATTGTAGAATAGTATGATGTATGCAATGACATTTCATAACATAGACATGTCATATGCTTACAAATCAACGTAGAAAAATGTGCCGAACTCACACACACACATTTTTAATTTATCTACACTTTTGGTGTATTAACTTTAGAGTAATAGTTCGTGCGGTGTCTATAAACATACGATGGCATTTTCGTTATTTTTTTAAGTCACTGATGCTTCCGCTCAACGTCCGACCGGCGCAGCTCGGCACGCGGTACTAGAGGCAAACGTTCCAATTGACTCGTTTTCGGATCATCATGATTTTCGCACAATAACATATCTACTTCTTTTTATATAATATCTTTGGATGTATGTCAATACATTCAACCAAACCAATGTTTGACACGTATTTAGACGGTTATGACAGTCGTCAATGTCATAAACGTCAAACCCATTAAGTACATTTATCAGTCCATTCTACAATACACCGTCTAGGGAATTGCCACTACTTAAGTACAGTACCATGAAATGCTATTAGCCTTTGTGTTCTGGGCGAGAAAGAGCAATTCTTATAATTCCATCCCTCTTTCTCACCCAGAAAACGAACGCTTATAGCACGTCATGGAGGTCCACAGTAGGGTAAGGTTGCCGATATTGTACCAGTTAACGAACTTTACAAGATATCACAAAAACTATATCACTTAAAAGGATTATATTATAAGAAATAAAAAGGTTGTTCTACTGGTATCCATATTTTATAACTAGAAAATGCGGAGATATAACCCAATTAGGACAATAAAAGTTTTTGAAAAGGTCTAAAAAAGTACAATTTAAGAAACCGGTTTCCTTAATTGTACCATAGGTATCTTAAATTGTACTTTACGGTCTAAATAAGATTCTAGTATCTCCTACAAATTGAAATTAGCCTTACCGTTATACATCTCTATAAAAATATTATACATAAAGTTTTAAATATTAATAATGTATAATGTTTAAACATCAAGTTATATCTAAATTGTACCGGTACATTTTAGGATTACACTACCTAGTATGTACAAATTAGGCAACACCAAGTTTTATTTTTATGCGAGCCGCCATTATAACCTCGAAATACCAAACATTAAAATTATATTCTCAAAAAAGTGCACTAATATGCTTACTTTTCAAAAACATAATAACAGCTGCGGTGCACCTACCACTGCCACAAGAAACCCTTAGGTAAATAGCTCTAAAATTATATCAGAACGCCAAAATAGTGATTTTTGTTTACTACATCTACCTCAGTTGTGTTATCGAATCCAAACTGACAGTGATTGCGTAATGTTGGTAGCTCTACTTTTTAGTGTTGTCACATCAAACCTAAGCATTGCAGTTTGGTAGATATTGAGGTGGTACAAATTATGAGCCGGTACAACTTATGCGACTCCACCCTACATGGTATTTGATAGAGTGACAAATAAACAAATTAGGCAGATTTTTCAATACGCAGGTTAAATTAAGGTTAGAACTCATGCGCATAGATTCACGTTTTATTGACAAATTGTGTATCATTAGAAACAATTTAAGTTACAAATGAATGAACCCGTGAATACGAAATCGATTTTGAGTGTGAAAGTCGATGAAATGTATGACTAGTGAATTTTGATTACAACTCCATACATAATAAATGTGATTGGGGTATTGGCAAGCCCTCGTGAGCTCTCAAGTGACTACATAAAACAAACGCATAGACGCACGTGTCACGAATAACAATTAAGACCACAAGAACAAAAAAGGCAATCGATTAGAAAATTTTATCGATTGTACTGTACATTCTAATTTAGAGCTGCAATAAAAGAAAGAATCAATCATTATACGATTTATATCAGAACATAACAACAATAGTAAAAAAAGGTTTACTAATGAAAAGCTTAAAATATAAACATAAATTACATTGGCAAAACGAAATTCAGCATAATGATCATAACGCATAATATTATTATGCATAAATGTTTTGGCATTATGCCTGTTGACATAAATACTAATAGCATAAAAATAATGAAGCATAAAGTTCTGCATGGTTATAAAAAAAATAACCACGAAGGCTAATGCGGGAGCTCCGCTCCGCTTCACTCCCGCATTAGCCTTCTAACCTAATCTATCCAAGTCGGAATGAGGAATGAGCGAGTCAAATGACTGGACGGCCTGAGTGGCCTTTAAAATTTATGCATCTTCTTCTTATGGCAAAACATACTATACTAAAGGATAGTTACTGTTATGCTAACATTTGCATTATGCTAAAGGATTATAATGCAGTAGTATTATTATGCTAATGAAAGTCATGCGAAAACGTTATGCCAAGCTATATTCTGCCTTAAAATTTTATGCCAAGAGGAGGGATCCCGTAAAAAAAGTATAATGTACCTATCTTTCTGTTAAATATAATTTAAATTCATTTATTTTATAGTTATTTAAGGATACCGTATCAAAAAAGAGCAAAAATATCATGCACGTCTCATAGAAAACATTATAAAAATTAAATAAAAGTGTGTTAAAATGGATCGTAGCAAAGAAAAAGATAGGCCGGCTATGATCGGCTTGCTTCGATTTTCAGTTGTCTACAGCTTAATATATTTTTATAGTTAGGTAATACCGAAGCTATAATCTATCTAAATATATATATATCTCAAAGGTGACTGACTGACTGACATAGTGATCTATCAACACACAGCCCAAACCACTGCACGGATCGGGCTGAAATTTAGCATGCAGGTAGATGTTATGACCTAGGCATCCGCTAAGAAAGGATTTTGATTATTTCTACCCCCAAGGGGATACAATAGGGGATGAAAGTTTGTATGAAACTTTGTCAATTTTAATCCGATCGGGCTGAGACTTTGCATGCATAAAGCTACTATGACGTAGGTATCCCCTAAAAAGGATTTTGATTAATTCTACCCCCAAGAGGATAAAATAGGGGATGAACAACATTCCGAACTTAACGCGGACGAAGTCGCGGGCAACAGCTGGTTTAGGTATATATTTCATGAACAATTATGAAGGTGTCAAACTACGAGTGTAATCATCCAATGTATGCTGAAAAGCACGCTCTACATAATAAAGGAAAGCTATTCTAACCGGACTCGAACTATTTCCCGACGTTCCAAATGTAAAAACCGGGTACTGTAATTGTGCCATCTGTCTGCAAGAGCCTTCATCGGCAGATCGGAATAAGTCGATCGGAGTAAGATCGTCAAAAGGTACGGCTACAGCTCATGTTTTTCGCAACATTTTCACAAGCACCACAAAACAAGGTGCCAAACATTTAACAACAAGCACCTTAGGATATGTATTATTTCCATAAAGTGCCAAAAATTATAAAAAATGTTGTGAAAAACCATAGAGATGTAGGCATATTTAGGTTTTGTTGTGTTGTGCAGTGTGCTAGTGAAAATGTTGCGAAAAACATGAGGTCTAAACGAGGCATAACTAAACTATGTTTTACCAAAACGGGACTATAACTCTTCGACTTGAACGAATTTGCGCTACATACCTAAGCATACTCTTACTCTTCTTACCTCATAGCTACGATGCGCGATAAATTTTCTGTGCAATCACTGGCGTAGCTATGGGTGGGCAAGGTGGTGCGGTGCACCAGGGCCCTCAGGCTCAGGGGGCCCCCCAAGCCTGAGCCTGAACTAGCAAATCTCATATTGAACTACCAAAAAAGTCTTAATTTTGGAATGCGAAAATGGGTTGTAGCACAACTCTAATCCGTGCTACTCATTTGTTGGGAATTTTGTACAGTATTGTCTCGTTGAAATATTCGCCATCACATTTGCAGCTAGCTTGGAGGCCCCCTGAGCCTATGCTCGACAGCCGACGCTGCGGCCTATGGCCAACTATGAACTTTCCACGTGTAACTCTGATTAGCAACTGTCGCAGTGGAAAGCAAGTAAGGGGGTGGGATGGTTTTGGGCCAGATGGAGATATCGTGGTTCCCATATTTGAGTGGGCCATCTCAAAGTCGTATATGGCCCAGGGTCTGTCAAGCGAGGTGCATTGGAATTTTCTTATTGGTCCCGCTTACACTCCGGCGCTTGAGACCCGAGACTGCATGCAGTTTTAGTTGGTTTGATTCCGGCCTAAACACCTTCACCGAATGTTTATGTCGATTCGACATAAACACTAAATCATCATCATCTGCATGTAGACGCATTTTCCTGATTACATCCGTGTCCAAGATGACCTCGGAGCTCAGGGTCCGCCTTCCGGCTCTTCCTCCTCCACTTCGCACGATCTTGGGCGTCCATGAAAGTGAGAAAAAATCGCACGCATATCACCCTCCACGACATCAAGTCAGGACTTCTTGGGCCTACCCCTTTTACCTGGACCTGGCGGGAGCGTCATTGCTAGGCATTTGCTACCCACGTAGCCTGGCGGTTGCCGCAAGACGTGGCCGCACCAGCGAAGGCGGTTCTCTTGCATTTTATCCACCATATCACGTTCGTCACGCGATCTTTACGCGTAACGCCGCATAGCATTTTCATCTCCATGACCTCCGTGGCCTAATGAACTCCCCCTAATTGTGTATTGTGTAATGTGCGTTGTGTTTTGCAATAAATGTATTTTCTTTTCCTTCAACCTGACTGGCATTTTGGGATCACACGTGACGCCAGTTATTTCTCGTCACTTGGCCCACGCGGCAGCAATGCGTGCCTTGACGTTGTAGTCGATTTCACCAGTCACATGAAGTACAGATCCCAGGTACTTAGCCTGGTCCGTGTGTTCGACCAAATTATCGCCTATGTAAACGAGTGTGGGATCTGTAGAGTTTAACGCTAAGTATTCTGTAGGCACACGAAAACAAATGGAAATTTACGTATGCATGCGCGGAAATAAGCTAGATGTATATCTAGATTGTTTCCGCGCGCCTCTCTACAAGGTTTTTTGATTGGGGAACGGGGTCCGCAGTTATCACGCGGTGTACCCTGGGCAACGGAGACGGCAGCGCTCCTCTCTCGCGGATCTGTTGAGGGCTGGTCGGAGACTTTTCACATGTCCCACTGACTAGCAAGCCCTTTGCTAGTCAGTGGGACATGTGAAATGTCTCCGAATGGAGAGCAGACAAGGAGCGGACCGGTTACCGAGCGCAGGCGTGGGGGTTACATGTGCGGCCGCCTGTCACCCTTTCACCCTCACTGGCGCCGCGGTTCGATGTTCGTCCCTCTTTTCAGAGTTCTATGGGGACACCGTGCTTCTCACACCCGAGGAGGCCATTTTAAAACCGTAGCAACCCGGCAGCTCTGGTATCTGAAGATTCGAGACGGCGTGTGGTAAGCGGTCCGAGTCCGACATAACTACCCCGATGGTACGAAAAAGAGGGAGAGAGGAGGGATTTGATCCCCAACAGCACGTTAGCGACCGGTAGGGGATATGCCTACCTCATCGTTTACTTTGGTAAGGCGACGTGCGACGCCCGAAGGAATTTTCGGAACCAAAAAAAATAGGGGGGGCCCCCTGTTTCTTTTTGCACCGGGGCCCTTGGTTACCTAGCTACGCCACTGTGTGCAATTGATATTACCTATGTATATTTTTTATGTACCAAATCCGTAGACCAAATCCGAAAATTCGTGCTGGATAACATATCCTACACTACCTTTCGTATCTTGTCACTGTTTCCGGTTTTCTGAATAGTAATCCCTAATTACATTACCATTACCACACGACTACATGGCGTTAACAGGTGAACCTGTGGTTAAGTTAATTGTTTGTATAAAGATTAAGCACGGGTGAATACAATAGCCTATACAACAGACCCAGGTAGTTGTTACAGCTCATAAATAATAAATTCTGGTCCCCAGTCATGCTATGCTAATGCTGACTTAGGTGTTAGTTAGTCATTGTTGTAAATAGGCGCTTACACTTGCAATGGTTATGCATTATGGAGTTTGAAGCTATTGTTTTAAGATCGTTTATGCTATGCGAATGATATTTCTTTATTCTTTTCAGATTTTTTTTTCTTTCTTAGGTACTTACTTGAGTACTTCAGTAAGCAAATACATTAAAGAAACGACATTTATCTATTCGGACTGGATGCGGAAGACGGAGGATCGGCAAACGTGGTGCGTATTGGGAGAGGCCTATGTCCAGCAGTGGACTGCAGTAGGCTAATTGATTGATTGATTGATTATCTATTCGAATGGCCATTAGTGTGGTATCATTTACTTTTGAACTTGACATTATACACGTTACGTTTACCTAAAACTTACCTACTGATTTAATTTATTACTTTCATTTTTATTCTTAGAACTTTGGTATTCATTACTTACCTAGTACGTAATTTATTCATAATGTAACTACGTAATATCTAGCGTTGTTATGAGAATTTTCATTATAATATTATTCGCCAGTTGCCACTTGTAGGTTCCTATTTGTTTATAATTTATATCATCTGGACGAAGTTAGTATGTTTTTTTTTTCTTTTGGCAAGTTCACGGTCCATATAAATGGCACCAGAGTAAAGCCAAGGTGCGCATCTAGTAGGTACCTAAGTTATCACTACAACACCTTTTACACATAAAAATCTATGTCAATCTGATCTGAATCGCAATGTATATTATATACATTGCGTGTGTACCTATGTCTCAAACGTTCATAAAAGTTCGAAAGCAATCGAATCGATCAAAGATATCGATGATTTATTATCGATTGTCACATCAAGTACCTAGAGACGGTGTGTGACCTGTGGATCTAGTCTAGGATATTATGCGGATTCTAGTACCTAATCACCTGACACGTATTACATATATAAGTGGAACAAGTTAACAGGTTTATTCCTCGTCAAACATTATGAATATCTTGGGAAGTAATTAGGGCCGTTGGCAAAGTTGACGTTCATTAAGTGTTTAATACAGGTTTCAGGTTTTCACATAATCTTTTCAGTCCTATTTAGGAAGTTCGAATATGTTTCTCATATCATTTTTATCGTGATGATCACTCTTCATATTTCTATTTTAATACTCACGGTCAAAACTCATAATCATCAATATTCATAATATCTCTAATGATTACATGCATGGTTTATTTTATAATAATATTTTTTAAATATAGTTTCTTATACTAACGATCGAAATTCCTAATCATTCTACAAGATAATAATAGTAGTGTGTACTCACTGAGCTTGGCCTGATGCCCGGTGGCCCTGGTACGCGCAATACATAATGCCAATATTCATAAGATTTATACCAAGGGTAAGCGGAGGTCTGACAGAGTCCACCGTTGCAGGCGTCGGCGTCGTATAGGTTAGAAGGGTAGGCGGAGGTCTCGCTGAAACCTCCGTTTTACCCATCGCACCAAATTTCTTCCCTAAATTTAATTCAAACCGAAAACTGACGAGCATGTATGAAAAGTTCAATGACGGTAAGGAAATTTTATGAAATATGCAATGTCAGGTTATAGTCTAATGCCTGTACTAAAATGAGAACAGTGTGAGTTGCAGTGAAGTCAGAGATATATTATGTTGCTAAACACGTAACAATTCAGACAATCCTCACATTAAAATAATATATATTAATAAATAATTGATCTACATATATATTAAAATTTGTAACCCACAATGGACGAATTAACATAATTATGAGTTCATCACTCTTCTATCGCTGTCATACTTTTGTAGCTGACTACATTCGATTTAAAAGAATTCACAGTCCTAACGATTTATATCGCGTTCTGAAACCGGATTTAGCTTCTCAGTTTCTGTAAAATATTTTTCATTGTAAATCTTTTTAAATTCCATTGCACACGGTGCAATTATTTCATAAAAAATAGGTGGCACATTTTTATACACCGATTTATTGCCCATGACGATGATTTTAAAAGTAAAATGTGCTAATTCCTCGCAGGGTTCTGGTGATAAATAATCTCTGGAACAGAATTTTACTTCGAATGGCACACTTGACTGTTCGGGAACCACGCATTTCATAGGATCCACCCGGAATATTTTTTTCATTTTTGTAGTCAATTTTATGTGTATATAAGCAGGAAATAACTTGTGTGAATTAGTAACAGTAAACCGTTCTTTATAATAACCATGTGAAATTGGTGAATGCGACATGTCTAATATTACGGGCTCAATTGTGATTGGATGAGGAAGAACTTCTGCCAATACTTTAATGATTTTCCTGACAGCTACAGTATCTGTTTCTGGATCAATAATGTCTAAATCAAAGTAGCTATGATGATAACCAATATGTTCGGCTTTACTTAAGTATACAGGAATAGATATTCTTGAATGAGGCCGCAGATCTATATATGTAGAATCGAATACGAAAGCTTCTAAGGCAAGTTCAACAATATCTTCAACGAGCATAGCTATCATGTCTGCACTGTTGATACGTATTATTTCTGCAGTTTCTGATATCTTGGGCTCAACTTTGTTGTCTGTTAATTCGTCAACCTTCTGTGACGATGCACTAGGTGTTATGCTCCGAAGCAAACTATCACATTCTTTGAAAAACTCTGTATCCGGCCCAATTGGTTTCATAGATAACATAGAGTCGTCACATAAATCGACTTCCCGTTTACGTATGTGTAAATGATACGGAAAGGATGCGTCACTACATATTTTAACTGTACCAGTTGGAAAATCAGATTCAGGTCCCATATAAATATGCCAAGGGTATACAGACGGTATATTCACTGTTTCTGATACTGATACTTTTATACTTGATATAAATGTTCCAAGAACTGGGATGAACAAAGGTTCTGTAGGGGCATTTACATAAACATCATGCCCAATTTTAAAAAATAAACCTGTCTGAAATTCTTCTTGCGTTTGAAGTTTAAATATCAATTTGAATACCACAGCAATGCCGGGATATAGGCGTCTTGGAATAACAGGCAATATTTTCAGTCTCTTAAACGGACAATTATTTGTAACGTATTTAAATCTAACATGTAAGTACTCTGATGTGCAGTTAGTAAGTGAGAATAAAACAGACTGTTCTTTTAATGAGTTGTTAACAATATGTATTGTAGCAGGGTTACATATGACAGCGGATGTGCTTGGTTGCCATTCTTTTATCTTAGACTCTCCAGCATACTCCATATGATGCGTTACTGAATGAAAGCTAAGTGGACTAATCTTAGAATCCAAAGGTGAAACTAACTTATGCGTATTCGTGCAGATGAATACTGGTAAAGTAGTGGTTGTTTGCTTTGCAGAATCTAAGTCATATTGAACTCCCGCATCTACTCTTGATGGTCGTGTATCTGCTTTTAATGGTTGTGTATCCTCTTTTACGGGTTCCACAATTGCTCGATCTCCTGAAGAATTTTCTGTGTTGGGATGAAGTGCTTCAGAGTCATCATTACCAACTTCATTTTCTACAATTTGCTCTTCTTCTTCTTCTTTGATTAATTCATCACTAAAAACTAAAGGCGGTACCGAGCTTGTCTTGGGTTTCCCTAGATTTTGCCACCTCCACGCTGTTCTAGCTAGCACTTCGGTAAGCTGGAATGGCGATGGTCTAGTTGACTCGATATACAATTTTTCTATAATCCGTGTTTTCTGCAGATTTGCACATTGAACTTTCCGCTGGCAGTCTGTTTGCGCAGCGTGTAGTCGTTTCACTACGTTTTGCCAATGCCTTAAAGATCTGAAATCTATATGAAAGTCTTTTTCTATTTCTTTAATTACATCTTCAACATTGCTGGTGTAATCGTTGCCATCCCTTATACGTATATGAGTGCACTTCGGTTTTTGCATTATTTCCTTGTCCTCACGTTCACACATGTTCTTTTGGTTAAGTATATATTATTTTATAAAAGTAATACAATACATAATATGTACAGTAAATCTAGAGTTGTCAATAAATGTCACCGTGAACGTCAATTATAGTTTGGTTTGAAGCATCTACATTTTGAAGTTTTGATTGGCTTTAAACCTCTATAGAGTTATAAGCTTAGGGAAGTGGTATAAAAAAAAATTCTACACAACGCTAGACCCAAAGTAGGCACTCATTTATTGACTTTTTAGGAAGTTTCCTATGTTGTCTTTTCCAATAAGACTAACTGACTAAAACGATTCTGTTTTACAGGCAGGCGATGGATGCTAGAGTACCACGAGTGTTACTAAGCTTAGTATTATGGGCTATGCTACCCATGGCTTCGCTAAACAGTCAAGATGAGGTTGCAAAGGAAAATGTACCACATTCGCGTCAGAAGAGGTTGCTATGGATTACAAACGATGGCAGACTGGCGTTACCACCTGGTACTACGATGACTATCACGCCTTCATTATCTCTTCCATTTGTTAGACATCCACCTGTAGGATTTCTATCTAATATGACCGTGGCATTTCCTTTTACGAGTAAGTATATTTTTACTAATACATTTCTAAAATTTTCCCACAACATAACCGTTAAAATTCAAATAGAAAATAAATATAACAAAAACAGGGTCCAGATTCGGAAACACTAAAAGATAAAACATACTTTTTGTAGTTATAAAATCTCTTTATTCAAATCGATTTAGCAAGAGAAATCTTCAGAAACACTGTTAAGTTCGTCGTTTTTTATTAATTAGACAATGAAATTTTCACAAGTTTAGAAATCATAAAATGTTTCACACCTAATTTTACTGAATTGGATCCCTGAATAACGTTTTCCGATAAATAAGATACAACAAAAAAAAAGATTTTTGAAATGAAAACGTCTGTAGACACAATAGGGGATAAAATATTGAACTCGCATCACCGTTACTAACATCTCTTGTGACAGCTTGTGACAAGTTCTATGTGACACCTCTATATAAAAGGTGATTTTGTAGTAGGTAAACGACTACACACAGTTTCGATAGCGAATGCGTCTGGAAGAATTAATTTGGCGAAAAAAAACTACTTTTTTTATAATGTATGGGAATAATGTACAGGTGAAAGGGATACCTACTGTGTACTGTTAAGCAACTTTTTTTACAACCCCCATATTGGGGGTTGTAAAAAAAGTTTATTTTCACCATAATAATACATCCAGACGATTTTGCTTACGAAACTGTGCCCAAAATTTTTCACTCCGAAACGACTATATAATCACCTAGTTTAAGTATCCACATAATTAGTGGCCAATTTTTCATTGGCACTCCCTAGGTATTGGAATCACGAATGGAGAACATTATGGTCTATTTTTTATTCAACACGGAAACACACAGACCCATCGCCGTAATTGGATCTCACTAGTCTTTCATGTTTTCTTGATCTTTCTAAGTGTGTAATTTCATGTAACGGGATTTCAGATACCATGAAGTATTCCTTGGAGTTTGAAAGTCAGTATTTACAGGTCTACTATAGTATTTGAGTAGAGCAATCGCCTTGTAGAAACTAATAAAGAAAATATTAGCGTATAGATATTTTAATTAAATGTAAATGATAACATAACCTATCATTTATATTAGTTAATTCTAATAGTGACTGGTAGGTACATAATTGACCAGTTAAAACTTGTAGTAAGTAGCGTAATAATAGTATCTATTAGAAATCTTAATGTGAATAACATATATTTTCTCACTAGAACGTAAATGTTTAGTTAAAATGAAAGAAAAATATATATAAAATGTGCTAGCACTGCTTTCAGTAATAGGTATTTATTAACTGTACCATACTTAGAAGTAAGATTTGAAATAGACTTCGTGAAACAGTTACCTAATTAGCGAAGTTGTAGCGTTAGCTTTACAATTAAAAAAATATGTAAATACTCAAAATTAAAAACTATTTTAATGGACTAACTCAATGTGAAACTGACATTTTTATATTTACTTGCAGTCGATTTTGACAAACTAGGTTTAACGGATAATGAAAATCCATTTGGTGACTTCCCACCAATTTTATCGAGGTCTATGGGAAGAGCCGCTGTTTCGATAATGGCAGATTATATAGGCGAATATTTAAATAAAAGACGGGGGAAACGTTCGACGAAAACTGTCACTCCTGAACAAGAGAAGGCGGCACTCAACAAATTATATGGAGGAGAAAGGTAATTCATCATTAATTAGTTCAACGTATTTGTGAATATAACTCGACAAATAGTTACAATACTTACTAACCTCTTCCGTTATGGTAATGATGAGAAAGTCAACAATAAATCAATTACTTATGAATAAGGTTCAAAAATAGGAACAAAGGGTACTAAGGGACCATACACAATAGCTATTAACATTTATTTCACTAGTGACCACGTGGAAGATGGCAACTGTAGCAGTTAAGTTATTGATGGCCACTTTCACCTACACACCAATGAACACATCAGAAATTCCACTCACGAAGAATAGATGGCAATAGACGCAGGAAGTTCACTTCCAAAAGGTGCTTGGAATTCATTCTATGATTCGAAAACCGGCGCCAATTACATAAGCTACGTCAGCGAATTACAACATTACAATGAATTTAGCATTCGAATTGTTTATATTACATGGGTCGCCTTGGTTTATAATCGTACTTCCGATTATAAACCTGTTTGTTGTGATACTTAAGGGTGCTGGGTTAGAAAACATCCTGGTAATGCACCCTGGGCAACAAAAGTGGCAACGACTCCTTCCTTTATCTTTACAGAACACGTTGACGCTGCCGGCTAAGTTCTGTACAGGCGGGAGTGGCTCACCTATCTTTAGGCAGGAAATACGAGTAGGTCGATTTGGAGACACTTTGTCTCTTATCTGTGATAGCTGCTGTCGAATTAATACTAGTCGATTCGACAGCAGCTATCACAGATAACATGTTCATAAGGCTTCCATACGGGATAAAGAAAGTAAAAAGTGATTAGACACAGGGAGTTGACCTTCCTATGCTGATCTATTTTACCTGATGTAATTAGGTAAAATAGATGCGTGCATCTGTGTGGCATAGTTGAACAATTTGCAAATCATCCTTTAATCAGTATTTTTGATATCCAATTCATCTGATCAGATAAAACTAGACAAAGACTAAATGCGAAAGTTGTGCCTTAACATACTTTACTTTTTAACATTTTCAGAGCCATATTGTACGGACTTGCGGAAGATATGTTAGCCAACTTCGGTTTTTCTGGAAAGGAGTGCCTGTTACGAGCAATTTGTGAAATTCAAGCACATCCACTGACCAATTTCGGTTTTGTTGGCGAAATTATGAAGCTTTTCTTTACGTAAGTCCCATATGTTTATAACCAATTACTTACTACATATTACAGGGGATTTAATTTTTTGAATACCTTACATAATTATATAAAAGCAGGTAAATATTTTTCCATTAGAGACGTGAGCCTACGTAAGTAGGTACGCCTCAAAAGGTAGATGGCTTAAAATCATCCGAAAATGGTGTAGGTACTAAAGAAGCAAACATAACAGACCTATTTAACATCAAATTGTTTATACGATTAACATTAGGTACCTAAAATCGATGAGTATATAGGGCTATAATAGGTCATCTAACTTTGATAAGATGGTTAGGCCATTCTCACGCTCGCGGCCAGTAAATACAAGCAGCCTCACCGCGTCGGTAGGTCAAGTTCATTCCCCAGTCACGCACCTCTGAGTTTGAAATATCATGTGCGAGTTCTAAATTAATAAATATTAATCATTTGTTGTTATAATTTATTTCCTGGTGTTTAACTGGATACTACTTGTGTAGTATCAAGTTCGCAGCCTTACTGGATAAAAAATATAAGTAAATTATAATCCATAAATATAATAATTTAAATGTAATATTTGCTAGATTCATTGACAACAAACTCTGTGGCGTGACAGTAGTGAACGCTACCGTTACGCAGGAGACGCGGGTTCGATTCCCGCTCAGTGCAAATATTTGTATGAATATAGCTATTCGCATTGGTCTGTTCGTGCCTCAGAGAACACGTTAAGCCGGTCGGTACCGGTTGTATATGGCAGCCGTTACGGGTAGTTGGAGTCCACAAAAGTCCGACCAGTCTCTTCGATATTCGCTTTCGCCAATTGGTTGTGGGAAAATATAGAAGTTCAGCCGCATCACAGTTAAACTGGAAAGCCGACCCCACCCCAACTGAGTTAGAAGAAGGTTCAGAGAATGATAATTGGGTAGGCATACCATTGGAGGTTATAATAACAGCTGTGTTATACGCACAATCGCACATAGTCACATAGTCGACCTACCCATCTCCTCAAGGAGTTCCCTGATGAACCAAGTGCAAGCGTTGTTTAGCTGCGGTGTCTTTAGTTGGATCTTCACTTTTTTGTTTGGATCACTTCTCATCGTACGGATTCAAATTCAAACAGTACCTAATCCCAATAGACCTATCTCTTTTGATCTGTATTAGATATTTATTAAGAGAATAGTGTCAGAATAGATACTAAAGATTAAAATTTAAATACTTAATTTTTGCTTTTCAGGCCAAGTAAATCTCCGTATGCGGATCTAATGGACGAATACGTAGAGGCTCAAAGAGCCGGTGAAGCAGGAGGCGAATGCTGGCCTTACTACCGGTTATGTCCTAAGAGTATATTCCAATCTTCGAACAAATATTCGTGAGTCAATATTTCTATTAAAAACTCAATTATCTATCTATCTATCTATCAACTTGCAACTTCCCGTAACTTATTTTATACGCCTTTCACATTGAGATCACATAAAAAAATTCAAAATTTGAGATGCAGTTATGTAGATTAATAAAATTGCAAAATTCTAAATTTTAATTATAAACGTAATTAACACTATTATTTTCATAACTTTGTTCTCTTGCTGTAAATTTTGTTAAGTCAATACTGTAAATAGGTCCGAATATAGGTATGTCTGTATAGCGGTCTCCTTGCTACCTTTTTTTATTGTGCCAAAAATCCCCAAGGACACCTCTCCGCCGAAGCCGGTGGAGGAGGTTATGTCGGACTCGAACCGACTAAAACGTACGCCGTCTGTGGGCCATCGGTTGCCGGAGGTGAGATTATCGTAGACATATCCTTCGCACCCTGGCTGGCCTAGGGCCATTTCTCTCGATCTGGCCCTCTTTCGGTGTGGGGACCACGAAGTCCACAACTTACGCCTATCTTGTGCTCGCATTTTCTATATAATTCGCTTAAGAAAGGTATCGATTTCCAGGAAGGAGGCAGAAGACTTACACAGGCGACAAGATCATGACAATGTCGAAGAGAACAAAATAGAAGATGTACAGGCAATGTAGACTATTTCTTAAACGTGATTAGGGGCTCGTGAGGGCCAAATAAACCCAAATGTAGTGGTAGTTAGTTCCGACCAAAGCTGTTGTTAATATTGTTAGACTTGTACTAAATTGATTTTGTTAATTTATTTTTTACACCTAAGTGCCATTCTATAAATAATTTAGTTTTTTATGTAGATTATTCTTCGCAAAGGAGTTTTTTTTTTTGGTCGGTGCATGCATAACGTTTTATCTGGATTGTTGGTGGCTTGCGGGCCAAGTTATTAGCGTAACGATATCCGGGCGAACCCAGAATAAATTTAACCAAACTACTAGGATAACTTGCAGTAAAAAGCCCTTCATTCTAAACTGTCTTATTTATATTAACTTTTAAACTCTCGCGTTCCATGATATACAATAATGTTAACGGGAATTAACGCGATCATGGTATAGGTACATACATACCTTTGATTTGCCTGACGTTTCGACCAGGTTACACCGGCCGTGGTCACAGGCTGACTGGCTCAGCGGTGCACGCCCGCCGTCTTCGAATCCGTGAGGTAGTAAGTTCTTCATCTACCCGCACATCTTCGAGATTTTTCACATTTTGTTGTCGCCATGTACCGTCACATACTACACTCACTGTGTCCCTATTCCGCAAGCCAACTGTCCGGTGTCTATCCGACTGCGCAGAAAAGCGAGGTTGCATGTTGTTTATCACTGGATTCCATGTTGCTGATAATTTAAACCCATCTTCCCGATTGAAATTTTTATGTTTCTTAATTTCAATCGCTTCACGTACAGCTCTTGAATAAAAGTGACGTTCGGTGGAGAGGACTTGCGTATGGTGGAACTCGATCCAGTGATTGGTGCCTGCCTCCAGTAGGTGCTCTGCAATCGCAGATTTGTTTGTCTGGCGATTCTTTACAGCTGCGATGTGTTCTTTGACCCGTTCAGCAATAGTTCGCTTCGTTTGGCCTATGTAGGAACTACCGCAACTGCAATCTATCTTATAGACACCTGGACACTGTAGCGGTAAGACATCCTTCGGTGTGCCCACGATGTTGTTAACCTTTGTACCTGGGGTGTACACTGTCGGAATGGAGTAGGTTTTTAACACAGAGCCGATTTTGTCCGTTACTCCCTTGACATAGGGCATATAGGCTGGTTGTCTGCTCACCTCTGGATGTCTACGCCTCGGCGCCTGCAGTCTCCGTCGTTCGTTCACTGCATATCCGTTTTTCTTAAGTACCTCCTGAACATGGTGCAGCTCTCGCTCCAGATGTTCAGGGTCACAGAGATCATAAGCTCTGTTCCTGAGTGAGGTCATGACGGATTGCAAGTGCCGGGGATGGTGATGAGACGTGGCGTGTAGGTACCTGTCCGTATGTGTAGGCTTACGGTACACACAGTGTGACAAGGACCCATCTGATCTCACGGCTACTTTAACGTCTAGGAATGACAACGATCTATCCTTTTCCATCTCATATGTGAACCTTATCTTGGGATGAATTGAGTTGAGATGTTGTATATACTGATCCACTTCCTGCCGACTTCCCTTGACAATGCTGAAGATGTCATCCACATACCTCTTCCAAAGTCTGATGGTCTTCGGGCCGAGACTCAGCGCCTTCTCTTCAAAATGTTCCATCCAGATGTTGGCAAGTACCGGGGCTACAGGACTTCCCATTGCGACGCCATCTATCTGTAGGTAATGTTGACCTTGGAAAAGGAAGTAGTTGCCGTCTAGACAATGTTCAAGCAGATCAACATAGTTAAATGGCAGCTCGTTGTCACTCAGAAGATCTTTTACGACGTTCAAACATTCTCTTACAGGCACGTTGGTGAAGAGAGACTCCACGTCAAAGCTTACCATGACGTCATCTGGTTCTAGCTTGAGATCTTTTATAATTTGTATAAAGTGCCGTGAGTCCTTCACAAAAGACGGTGTTCTGCCTACCAAAGGCTGCAATACTGACGCGACGTGCTTCGCAAGATCGTAAGTAGGAGATGCTATTTGACTTACAATTGGCCGCAGTGGCACGTTGGGCTTATGTATTTTTGGCAGACCGTACAACTTGGGTGGCTGGTGTGACTTCGGTGCGAACAGTCTACTGTACTCATCTTCCGTAAAGAGGTCCTCGTTGTCCTGTATACGAGCTCGTATTCTGCGCGTTACTCTGGCCGTAGGATTGTATGATACCGGTTTGTAAACCTTATCATCACTCAACAGTTCGAGAATTTTATGCTGATAATCAGTAGTATTCATCACTACGGTGGCGTTTCCCTTATCGGCCTTAAGCACTAAAATGTCCGGGTTATCCCTCATATCCCTTAGTGCTTGACGCTCTTCCATAGTGATATTACTCACCGGGAGCTTCGATCGTCGTAATATCACCGCGACATCCTGTCTGAGGGTATCGGCATCGCCGGGTGGTACTTTATTCCGTATGATCGATTCCTCCATACTACTGATTATTGCCTCGAACGGTATTCGCTTGGGCGTTGGAGCGAAATTCATGCCTTTGGCCAAGACGTTTTTTGCAGTTTGGTCTAAACTTACGCTCGATAAATTGAGCACGGTATCCTGTGATTGGTCCTGTACCTCAGGTGACGTTTTGTTTTTCGCATACCTCCGGTTGTACTCTTTCGTGAACTTTCGCTCATAATTCGCACTACATAATTCGAAGGTACGACTAGCTTGCAAAAACGTAACCCGATCACACACATCATAGTCCGTTTGAGATAAACCCACACTACACTGCAATTGTAACGCATACAACTCCCTCTGTATACTGTCCACTTCACTGTATTTGTTACGAATTAATTGTCTCAGGAGGCGTACACTCGCGTTGATTAGAATCTTACGTGAGAAGGCGATGTCTCTACGCGGTTTAATATGCACACACGTCGGTAATATGTCCCAATCGCGACATTTCAATAGAAATGTCAACGATGTTTCCACTCGCGCACGTTTCCTACGTAAAAATTCTAGATGTCGTACTTGTTTTGCAATTTCCGACCCGTAGCGGTTTGCTAAACTAACTTTTAAACTCTCGCGTTCCATGATATACAATAATGTTAACGGGAATTAACGCGATCATGGTATAGGTACATACATACCTTTGATTTGCCTGACGTTTCGACCAGGTTACACCGGCCGTGGTCACAGGCTGACTGGCTCAGCGGTGCACGCCCGCCGTCTTCGAATCCGTGAGGTAGTAAGTTCTTCATCTACCCGCACATCTTCGAGATTTTTCACATTTTGTTGTCGCCATGTACCGTCACATACTACACTCACTGTGTCCCTATTCCGCAAGCCAACTGTCCGGTGTCTATCCGACTGCGCAGAAAAGCGAGGTTGCATGTTGTTTATCACTGGATTCCATGTTGCTGATAATTTAAACCCATCTTCCCGATTGAAATTTTTATGTTTCTTAATTTCAATCGCTTCACGTACAGCTCTTGAATAAAAGTGACGTTCGGTGGAGAGGACTTGCGTATGGTGGAATTTCAATCGGGAAGATGGGTTTAAATTATCAGCAACATGGAATCCAGTGATAAACAACATGCAACCTCGCTTTTCTGCGCAGTCGGATAGACACCGGACAGTTGGCTTGCGGAATAGGGACACAGTGAGTGTAGTATGTGACGGTACATGGCGACAACAAAATGTGAAAAATCTCGAAGATGTGCGGGTAGATGAAGAACTTACTACCTCACGGATTCGAAGACGGCGGGCGTGCACCGCTGAGCCAGTCAGCCTGTGACCACGGCCGGTGTAACCTGGTCGAAACGTCAGGCAAATCAAAGGTATGTATGTACCTATACCATGATCGCGTTAATTCCCTTTAACATTATTGTATGTCTTATTTATATGCCATGAAGGCAGGGTTTTACCATATGAATAAAGAATAATATGTATAAAATCATATACTTATTCATAATAATATCCTTTAATGCATGCAAAAAATACTGTGTTATAAGCACCCACATTTCCTCTCAACTGGAAAATAGCGGTTGGAAAAATCACATCCACCGTCTTGGGGATATCGAAATAAATGTTATTTATATCTGAATAGATATTATATGTGCTATGAATATAGCAAAATAGTCAGCACTCTTGAAAACATTTTTATTTACAATTGTATGTTCGCCATTTTAGATATTAACTAATTCATCATAAATAACAGAAATAAAAATTCAAAACAATTTCTTTTTTCAATCTTTGTTATAATTCCGGTGTGATCTTATACAATATTAAGTATTTAACTACTCTTTTTGGGGTACTCCTACCATTTGGTGCAGCAATTTTGTATAGCACAATTTTGATATGTTTTGGAGAGGCCTATGCCCAGCAGTGGACTGCAATATTGATTGATTGTTTGATATGTTTAAATTTTTCGCGCTCATAGACATGCCCGCTGTTTAATATTATGCTGTATATCGCCCAAAAAAAAAAATGGCTCCATAAATCTTTCATTAAACTGATTCATAATGGTTTCATCAATATCAATTGTTTGACTTTGATGTCACTGTCTTATAGTTAAGTTAAGGAACATGTCAGTCTCACATAGCTAGTGATTTTGTAAATGTTATTTAATAATTTGTTAAGTAATCAAATAAATTATATTAATTAATTCAATTTTATTTAAATTAATTGTGTCATCACTTTCGCCGAAGTTTAACATACCTACTTACCTACTTATAGATTTATTTAAACGTATTTTTAATTAAAAATACATTGTAGACATATCTATACTTACATAAATAAAAAATTAATACCAGTACATAAATATGTAGAATACTATGTACTATATGGACTCTACTGAAGACTCTCGATTCATATAATTTAAATACCCTGTGCCATTTCACCTTTTTAAACAATCTTTAAATTTGACTAAAAATTTAGTACCTAATATAAAATTATTAGTCAAATTTAAAGATTGTACGTTATTTCATTTGTTAATTTTGTCTTGGACAAGAGTATAACGGTAGATATCAGTTCGTCCAATCAAGCAGACATCTTAGTACCTACATAATATTATGCTAAGTAATTTACGTATAAGCACAGAACAGATAGTAGGTACTAGTACCTACTGTATAAGCCTAACAACGCGGTCCTACTTACTTAGTCAGATCTTAACAACGATCTAGGCAACGGCATCATCAGTGAACTAACCCGCTATTGAGCCTGACTTCTGCATGTGACCTTCCATTGAACCTAGAGATATTTTAATTTTCAATTCAAAGTCAATATTCGGTTATCGGCTATAACCTGAAGCATCGTCTGCCCTTAAAGAGCTTTAATTGGTGACCTTAATCCTTAAAGTAGTCCTCAACGCATTATTACTAACATGATGTCACACGATAAGATAAGATGACACGGTCAGTAGAAACGGCCCTATCTACAAGTAACCGTTTAGATAAAGGGAACAAACCATAAATAGATAGTACCAGTACTTAGTTGTACTCATCTCATAGAAGCCAAATGGTATAAATGAATATCAGAACAACAGCTAAGTCTTTCAAATCTAATACACAACCCAACTGAAACTAGTCTAGAACTAGATGCGGGCAAGAACAAATAAAATAAACTTTAAAACTGTTTTTAACATTTTGTCATCGTCATTTACAGTCAAAATGTGAATTAGTGTTTAGATCGCAAGAAATGAACGCTCAATGTTGGACAAGTAGGTAACTTCAGTGTCTAATAATTCTCTTGACCTCATAGGGCACGATAACCGCTTACTATCAGGTACACTAAACTTGTTTGCAGCCTTAATAAAAAAAAAATATTAGCAACCAATAAAATGCCCAGACTGATTGTAATTCAGCTCATGCAAACCTTTAACAAAAATTTAACAAAACCATTCGTTTAAATAAACGTTACTTGAATTTCAATAAAGGTGAAATACACAATCACGCAAACGGTATTTAACTCACGACAGTGCGATATAGTAAACAGATACCGATAAATGACGTCAGTGACGTGGAACCAGCCGCAACCCTACGAAACTAAACCTGAAAGCTCCGTCAGGGGGCGTGGAAATGAAACGTTACGCGACCCGATTATTTTCTATTTTTTGGACTAAAACCCTGCTATGAGTAAGGTAAGGCCGACAATTGAACTCGGAAAACATATAGTGTGTCTACAAATTGCTTTTATGTGAATTGTATATGTGGATTATTTATTTTAGGCGCAATATGTGATGTTCGCGCTAATACTTATGTTAAGTGCAACGCTTGAAACTGCCTCTATAACCAAACGAAGCTATTCGGATCAATCCGTCAGGGGATATGTCACAGAGGTATTTATACTTACCTATTATAGTACATCAGTCTTGATAATATAACCTTATCAAGAATTAAAACGATAGAAGTGATAAAATTAAATCAATACAATATGTTTGTAGAGAACATGCTGGTGGAACGAAGTTTGCAAGGAAGAATTCCAGATATTATTTCGATGTAAATGTCCATCGTGGTCTTATTGCCGCAGTCCTGGCAGATATTACAACGCAGTGTGCTCCATGACTGAGACCGGTTACATTTGGGATCAGCCTCACTCAGAATGGCGGGGCCAGTAACAAACATAAATACAAGTATTTGTGAAACATCCAAACTATTATTGTAACTTCATTCTAGCTTGTTACGGTAATTTTACCTGTAAGAAACCTTAAATATGCAAATGTGCCAAATTCATACAACGACTCTAATTTGAGACTGATTCAGTATAAAATGAAATCAAATTTCGTCTTCTATTTTCATATTTAACCTTAGAGAATGCACCTCTATTTCATCATTTTCATCACGTTGAACAAAATCACAAAATGTCTAGTGTAACGCGATGTACCTTGACCAATTTTTTTGAATACACTTGTTAGAATTATTTGAAAAGTAAATATATGTTTATTCGATGTTTATGGATTTCATTTCTTGTTACCTTAATGTTGACCTTGAAAATGTACGTCGAGAAAGCAATGCTGAATAGCGCATGCGTATTTTTCTACGGTGAAGCCAGTAATCAATAGCAGGAACAGAGAGCAAACGAATCCTAACAATTAGATAATACAAATACCACAGTGATCGTCAAAATGCTTTGGTTCGTGTTATTTCTCTTCGCTTTCACTGGTATAAATTGTGAACCAGAAACAGTGAGAGAAAATTTCGATTACTTCACTTACGGAGGCAATGAAGATCTCCTGAAAAACTTGGATCTACATATGGTACGTAGCCTAACATGAATTTATTGTGCCTAGTTTAAAATAACCTTCTTTATTTTACTCTTTTACTCTGAGCAATAGGAAGGTTTCAAACCTGATGCCAATAAAGGAGTACCTAAAGCATTTCTATAAGTGGAGTCAACGCTGATTTTAAAATTCACCCTAACACTTAATTCCGAAGTCAATCTGGGCCAACGCAGTTTAACTGTGGGTATTATTCAGTAAACCAATATCATCTGCCCTTAAAGAACCTAAATTGATATCCTAAAGTACCAAGCTTCACACTTTAACAAGAACATGATGTAATGTGATAAGATAAAATAACACATTCAAACCGTCTTATCCACCCAAACTCGCTAGCTGTTGAGTCATTACATTAGACATTGATAGAACCAATATTGGCCGTACTGCCCGTGACGATCTTCTAGTAGAAGTAAATTGTTTTAGATTGGCATCAGTAACACTGGTTAAAGTTTTCTCCTTCTAACAAACAACTTAACTAAAACCAGTCCAAACAGAGAGTTATGGGTAGCTGGCAGAAACAAGAAAATAAACTGTAACGATGTTACATTGTTAAACTTTTCCGTCTCACTTACAGCCAAAAGATGAAGTAGTGCTAAGACCGCAAGAAGTAAAAGACTGGCCTCAACAATCCTTAAATGTTGGACAAATAACTTCTGTATCCATCAATTCTCTTGGCCAACCTGTTATATTCCATAGAGCTGAGAGAGTATGGGATGAAAGGCAAGTAATCTAAATATCAATTAATTGTGTAAAGACATTGAAGATCTCAATTTTAAGTCAAACATTTGTCAATTCCCACAGCACTTTCAACGAGTCCAACGCCTACCAGAATTTGGATAAAGGTCCAATCATCGAAGACACAATCTTAGTTCTCGATCCACAAACAGGATCTGTGTTGCACAGTTGGGGAGCGTATGCTTTCTACATGCCCCATGGACTTACCGTTGACCATCACGACAACGTTTGGGTAACTGATGTCGCTAAACATCAAGTTTTTAAGGTAAGTACTTATATTTCCAAAATTTAGATGAAGCTACAACTTTCTCTACTAGACTCTTTTTCAACTATTTTCGTATTTTTATTACAGTACACTCCAAACAACCACAAATACCCTAGCCTCACTATTGGAGAAGCTTTCACAGCTGGCTATCCGTATAGACGTCGTGTGCTGCTATGTATGCCGACATCAGCCGCAATTGCTACTACTGGAGAAATATTCGTCGCTGACGGATATTGCAATAATCAAATACTGAAATTCAATGCGGCAGGCAAATTATTACAGGCGATTCCGACCTATTCCGACACTTTGAGCTTAAACCTTCCGCACAGCATAACCTTATTGGAACATTTGGATATTGTTTGTGTGGCTGATAGAGAGAACATGCGGATTGTGTGTTCTAAAGCTGGTCTGAAGAGTTATGTAAAAATGTTTGAGCCAGCTACCGTTATTGAGGACCCTACATTAGGCAGAGTGTTCGCTGTGGCATCCCATGGAGATATGATCTACGCTGTGAATGGTCCTACGTCTCAGAATGTTGCTGTTCGAGGATTTACTGTGAATGCTGTCTTTGGGAATATTTTGGATACATGGGAACCGAGTACTGTAAGTATACTTTTATCTTCTTAGGATTTTGAATTGAAGACTTCGTCGGTCAAAAGGGTGGACGATCAACTTGATTTAGAATTGTGTGTTTAGAAACAACTGGATGTGGATTCAGCTATTATTATGACACATTATGTAGCGTGCCGTAATGATGAACGAATCAAATCCGACTCGCTGGCTTTTTGATTTTTATTTATTTATTTTATTTATTTATTTACTTAGATACATCGCCTTTACAGTAAAAAAACCAATGGGACAATATTCTTACAACTAATGTGTTTGAATATAATTTGAGTACTTTGTTCGTCAAGATCGATCTGATTTTGACTGTTCGTGTCATGGCGGACCTTCTGTTTTGGTGCGTTGCATTGCAACTTAACCAAATAATCCTATTTTTTCTTTCACAGGGATTCACTAACCCTCATTCCTTGGCTGTGACAAGAAACGGATCTCACCTCTACGTTACAGAAATTGGACCCAACAAAATATGGAAGTTTGAGCTGACAGACGTATATGATAAAAAGTAGAACGTTCTATAAAAACAAATGCTATGCATATAGAGCTATATTTATTACTACAGAATATTGATATATAGAAAATGCTTGGACGCGAATATAATTCGCTGTATTATAGGAACGTGATGGAATAGGAATGTTTACCGATTGTATGTAATAAATGGTATAGATAGAGCAAGCTCAAGAGTATATAATATGATATATGAATATTACCAACGAAATCTGTTAGTTTAATTAATATATGTATCCTTTAATAATGTCAACTGTTCTACACTAATAAAGTATCTAATGCGCCTTCGAATAAAAGTAGGTACCTACTCTATCATATAGGTATCCCACTAAATTTATAAGTTTAGATTGTGTGGTTTACCTTTTATCTAATTTACCATATTTGTTAGAGAGATTTGTTTAACCTTATCTATAAAAGTACAAGACGTTATTTACTCGAATTTTAGTCGGTTCGATGGAAAGTGAGTTTTGGAAAATCTTTGATGCAGATTGGTTTCTATTCCAAAATAAAGGAATGTTTCCTTTACGTAAACTTTACTAGCTCCAATATTTTAGAGTAGGTAGGTGTACTTTCCCTCCGAGTGTGTTAATTCCGCCCTACCTAACTCAATAAAACTATCTAATTAGGGAGTAGATAATATATATATTTCAATATTTTATTAGAGATATTCCCGTCACATGAGTATTATAGGCGGTAGGTGGGCGTTTATTACTGTACATTACGTAGGTAGTGATTTGACATTGGAATTGAAAGTCCAGTGAAACACGCACAGAGCATGGCCCTCAAAAATCTTTGTAATATTAAACGCATGTAGATAATTTCAGTACTTAGTAGTTAGAAACGAGTATCAAGAACGCATTTCATGAAATTCAATCAAGGGACCGGTCTAGGTGGGGTTACTCAGATGACGTGGACCTGGGGTGTGAGTGTGGAGTAGCTCCACAGACCATGGCCCACCTGCTAACGTGTGCTGCATGTCCATCTACCTGTACAACGGAGGACCTAATGAGTGCCTCCGAGAATGCGATTCAGGTAGCAGCATACTGGGAAAATAGAATTTGAGAGTAGAAGTACCATCGATTCGACAGAAGAAGGGACCGCGATCAGAGGGAGTAAAACAACGAAAACTCAGTTCAGTTTAATGGATTTTTGCTGGTGAAACCCAGTCTGAAATGTTAGAAAAATTGTTCGATCAGTATTATATGACGACGTTGGAGCCAGAGTGATCTAAGTGACATTTTTGCCAATTCAGAGGTTATTACACAATGACACAGAAACACCATAATTCTTCCATGCCACACTGATCTAAGCGCTCTTGATTGCTTTCTTCCTTGAGGGATCACAACATGGCACTATAGAATTGGTACGGTCTGCGAAATGAAGGCATGCCACACTGATCTAAGTATGAGACGCACTTAGATCACTATGGTCCCAATTTTACTATATATAATTCGGGACTAATTCGATCTATAAAGTTCACCGATAGATGTCACGCGTGAATTTTGTTCACCGATCGTAGTCACGGAAATAACGACATCAGTGATCGTGGTCAGGGTCACGCAATTGCCCGATGACCAAGATTGGTCCATTTATATCGTGAACAAAGTGTAATGTACCATATATTGCTCGAGACATACCTATATCTTTGACCTAAAATGTGTCCAAAATGGGTTCAAGACACCTAAGAAACGTGTAGGTACTGCGCGTATAGAACCGTTCTTGGGTGCCTTTTGAGGATAGCACGGGTCGCTACTGTGGTGGACGAGCTCAAATTCACCAAACATAGACTATTACAAAACAATCCACACACGCGGCAGGGCCTCATTTGCCTCGTGATTTGGGTCCAAGATACGTGTCCCGAGTTATACTTCATATATTAAGCGCTAGTCCTGTTTTTCTCTAGATATGTGTTTTTCAAAAAAAATGTACTTACCAATCAGAACATTATTATTCTGTACGTTGTATTTTCATAAAAATATGTAGCTATTACGACGCATTTAATTATTATTTGCAAAGCGAAGCGTAGGTACTTCCAAAATTAACTATGGACCAAAATTGGCACTTTTATATCAAAATTCTTCGATATTTTGTTTTATTTAGCAATATTAAAGGTAGAACCAAATAATAGAATCAAATAATCACCAATGATATAATGTTTTATTACTATCGTAAAATAAATTAGATACTTAGGATCGCACATAATAAATTAAATATACATAGCTAGTGCATTCTACACCCAGGTATTCTTATAAATATTACATAACATACATTAGGAGAAATACATGATATCTATTATAAAAGTAGGTACATACATATAACTAGTTTTATTTCACACAGCGTTTCGTCATGTAACTCTTATTCCCTCTTTCTGCTTAAATCCTGTATTACCGTATACTAAATACATACCTACCTTACAATTCGTATTTTCTTTTTTTCATAACCTTCATGAATAACACCATATCTGCAGAAAAAAAAAGCATGATTAGTCACGGTCATAATATACGAGTCAGTGACTATCACCGAATTTTAGGCGTGACTTTATGTTGATGTATGCCATCACGCCCCCAGACATTTCTCTAAAAAAATATTCACGCTCATGAGGCTCGCTGCTCATATATTAATCCTAGTAGCATATTGTTATTGGTGCCATTGACGTTGCTTTGTACTATCTACAAAGTTCACCCATTCAATGCAATAACAATTTCCTCGAGTTCCAGTAGGACTGCTGCCTGGGAGAACGCCCTGGGCGTCGATTCTACTAAAGCAAAACCTTGCAACCACAGAGACTGCAAAAAATTGCAATAAATTTTAGACTTTATTGCTACACACTCAAAGTCCAAAATTAAATGAAAAAAGTTTCATTACACTCTGTCATTCGCTCTACAAAAAGCCAATTAATTATAAACTTTAACTACATTATTTTAAAGGCTAACATTTGATGGACATTTCTCGCAGTGGCACGACAGTGGTTTTGCTTTAGCAAAATCGAGGGCCAGGACTTCGACCGGGGTGCGAGGGATATGTCTAAGATAATCTCACCTCCGGCAACCTAGGACCCACAGACGGCGTGCGTTTTAATCGGTTCAAGTCCGACATAACCTCCCCAACCGGCTCCGGCGGGGGAGTTATCCGTGGAGATTTTTCGCACAATAAAAAAGGGAGGACGCCCTAAGAAGACACGGACATAAGTGAAAACGCATAGTGTGTTTACTGGCACTGGTAAAGGTAATTATTTTAAAACGCTGCTTCTCGATTTCATGACTCATTTCAGTCAGATAATTTGCGCAGAATCGTGCAAAATCGTATCCATACGATTTATACGATATGTTTATCACAATGCCTGTCACACATGCAGGCGCCTACTACGGTAAGTCTATTAGACGTAAACTTGCTGACGACAATTTGCTGTTTGGAATGAAAAAGAGCAAAGTGACTTACTTATAAATATAACCATTACAACTGCCAGCATAATCCAGAGCCAACATTTCCAGGCACTTCGGCTGTGTTCTTGAAGTCGTCCAGATTCCACTGTGAGTGAGGACAAATTTCTGTCTGTGAGATCTGAGGACTTCTTCAGCGCCTGTTGAAAATGACACAAAATAACATAAGGAATAGGCTAGAGCGACCGGCCACGTGAGGCATTTGCTGTCCCCGAACAACCAAAGGAGCCTTCGGTTGCCCGCGGCGACTCGCGCATTCTTTCGGCCTAGGCACATCAACATATACCAAATGGTCTAACACTTTCACTAACCACACATAGAGTGTTTCACGATTGAAATCTCAAAAAAAGGTTGTGTGGTTTTTGCATATCTCTTTACAGATCCTCAACTCAGTATCTCCTTTAATAATTAATTGTGTTTAAAAAAATTAATATCACTTTCAGTAAACCAGACAGTATTCCATGAACGAAATCTCAAAAAAAGGTTGTGTGATTTTTGCATATCTCTTTACTGTTCCTTACCTCAGTATCTCCTTTAATAATTGTGCTAGCTATCTCCGACTGTTCCTTGAGACTCTTGGTGAGCATGACCATGTTCTCAGCTACCTTCTCCTGCATGTTTTGATGATACTTCAGCAATGTATCAATATCTTCTTGGCTGCTACTGTTGCTGGTGAAGTTTGGAGCCTTTATAATGTTACGTTTTCGTAAATTATCGTCATTGTCTTCTGTAAAGTGTAATAACATCTAATTTTATTATTGTAATGCTAGATGTTGCTCATGGCTAGGTCCCATTGAAGTACTGATGCTAAAGGTCATTCTAGTCAGACTAAAATCTACCCCTGTACCAAATTTGTTACAGAACAAAAAGAGTAACAAACATCTATTTGTCCTCAAATACAATCGTTTTTATGACAAGTTATATGAGGTAAGTTAATTTTTAGATGGAAAAATTTCAATACAATTTTGAGTAATTACATTAAAGCAGATATCACTTTACCAAACTGGAAACTCGAACCAAAAGCTTATTTGGTTGGAGTTTCCACTTCCAGTATAGTAAACTGATAATTGGATTTTTCTGATTAAAAATCCTCAGCTGCAGAACTGAGTCCAAAAGTCTCACTGGGACTCTAATTAGTTCTTGAAATGACCCACAAGAATGATAAATTATCTGCCCTGTTACTGTGTCCCCATTCACTCTAAAAGTCTGGCTAAACCTACTTGATTTGTAGAAGTCTCCTTTTATAACTTTTAAATAATGCTCAAGTAGTATGCAATACGAACCTAAACCAAACAGTTCTGATCTCAGCTCCATTCCGTACTTAACAGTAGTCTTCTGATGTATCTCTTGTGCTGATGCATCAGCAGACATGGTTGCTGCTCCATGAGATAACTGCTGAATAGCTTCCAACTGGAATTGTAATTAATTTATCAATCAGAAGCCATATAGGAAGTTCCAAATGTGATTGATTTTTCTACCAAGCAGAGTTGGCAGGCATGGCATTGCAAAAGTAACAAGAAAATAAAAAGTACCTACTTTTTCACCAGGGCTGTTTAGTGATGCTGTTTGAACAACACCTTTCAAAAATGTGACTCTCTTGGTATATTCAAGCAAAACATCCTTGGCTGGCTTACTGTAAAGTGAAGAAATATATATTTTAGTATTGTGTAAGAGTCTGTGAGTACATTTTAAAAGAATATAAATTATTTATCTAAAATCAATGGTATTAAAAAACCTATCTCATAATAACTTTGAAAACTACTTAAGGAGCTCATATAAGGATATATGGTTGCTTGGAAGAAATCACTTCCAGCGATAAGGCAACCATTGTACATTAAACTGTATACATGCTACCTAGTAGTCCTACTGTGAATCCATTGGTGTATTATAAAGAATTATCTATCTGATGAATACATAATATTATCCATACTAATATTACAAATGCGAAAGTAGCTCTGTCTGTCCGTCTGTCTATCTGTTACGCTTACACGCCTAAACCACTGAACCGATTTTGATGAAATTTGGTATAGGGGTAGATTAGACCTTGAGAAAGGACATAGACTATGTTTTATCGCGATAACGGACATCCACGCGGGCGGAGCCGCGGACAAAAGCTAGTATTTTATACTTTTACTTCTAATGAGGGTGCATGCTACCAGGCAGATGATCTGCTTGTTATGTGGTGGGCCATTTCCTCCATTTACCATATTCAGTTATGCTGAATAATACTTGCTGTTTTTCATTTATTACAAAACTATATATACAGAGACAAATATGGGGCAAATAAAGATTATCAAAATCTAAATTTTTTAAACTTTGAGTTACTTTATTGGACCATGTCGTTTTAGTGATTAATTTATTTTCTATTTACACAAATAATGACGAAAGTAGCTCTGAGAAATATTCAAAGAACTTACTCAGGGCCCGTCTTTAGTTCAGTAATCATTTCGCTCAAACAGTCAACGTACTGCTTCAACCTCCAATTGCCGTCTAAGGACTCCTCCTTAGCTATCAGCTCACATTTATTTAGCAACTGCCGCAAGTTCATTTCCAAACGGCTCCTTTTAGCAACAGTAGAACATGCAGGTTGTGGTCTCTGCACTGCCATTTTATAATTGTTTAGAACAACTCTTATAATTATGGTTATTTACAATTTAAAGTACAAGACAGTTCTTTTAATAGTTTCGACTTTACTTAACTTTACTTAACTGTAACATAAAATACTAAATTGAATGCAATGCAATGTTGTCGTATTTTATATGACATTTTGATGACAACGGATGACAATCAATATTGACAAAGATTGACAACAATCCACATGTCATATTCATGACATGTGTCATTTCCTTATTATTTTAAATAAAACGTTTTGTTTCTTGATCAAAAAGCTCATACTCATAACTCATAACTTATGGATAGTTGTTTATTCCAAAAAGTAGCCACCAATCAGTTTTTATAACACGAGAGAGGGTCATTGCTCACCCATCCATCCAATATACATACATAAATATAATCACGCCTTTATCCCTCTCTAAGCTTTATCCCCGGAGGGTTAGGGGTCCATTACACGCTTATGCAAGCGTCATGCTATGATTGACGGCATGATGGCATAACTATAGGAAGTTTGTAGGAATAGGAAACGTTATTTAAATACCTATAACGTTATTTACCTATAGAAATTACTTGTAGGTACTTCAAAATATTGCTTATTTACAATACAATACAATACTTTAATGTTTTAATTTTTGTATTTTTTTATATGCATAATTTTTTAACATCCCCTTGATTTGGCTAAAAGCCAGTGTATGATAATTTGACAAATTAAAAAAAAAATGCAAATCAAAAGTTTGTTGTCATCGCTTGCACAAAATTATGTTTTCAGTTGCCATAAAGGAAAAAATAAGAAGATGAGTAGTTTTTTTCTAGTTTTAGCATTAAAACTAGCGCCATTCCTTTCACACTTATGTGATATGAAGAAGTAAAGTAACTGTTCATGCTTGAATTATTACTGTTCCTAACTTATATTGGTGGGTCTGGAACACTACCTATTACATTTGTCAATGTCATCTAAAAATTGTCCGGCAAACTTGCTTTTCATTATTATTTTGCAATAAATAGTACATTATCAAATATAAATAAGTTATATTTACAAGAAATAGTGTTAATTATATTCTAAAATGGTAAGTTACGCAATTTTCCCTATGTGATGACTATTACAGCTTTAGTTGCATAGGTTATAAATCTTGCTTGGTCATTCAGATTCATAACAACTTCTTACATATTTACAGGCTCGTCGTTATGATACTCGTACGACTATATTCTCACCGGAAGGTATATAATTCAAACTAATTCATTACACACTGTTATATATTCATCGTTCCTCTAATTTCATTGTACATTTTTTTGTTAGGTCGGTTGTATCAAGTTGAATATGCTATGGAAGCTATCAGTCATGCGGGAACATGTCTCGGCATACTGGCCACCGATGGAATCTTGCTTGCTGCAGAGCGGCGAAACACTAACAAACTCCTTGATGAAGTGTTCTTCTCTGAGAAAATCTATAAACTGAACGATGATATGGTATGTTCTGTGGCTGGCATAACGTCAGATGCCAACGTCTTAACGAACGAGCTCAGACTGATTGCCCAGAGATATCTCCTGCAGTATGGTGAATCTATCCCTTGTGAACAACTTGTGTCTTGGTTGTGTGATGTCAAACAAGCCTACACACAGTATGGAGGTAATAAACTACAGTACTAATTTACAGACTGATTGCATTTTGCATACTGTTTCAAAGTATTTTGAACAGTGTAGAGAAATTAAACTAATTGGTTTCCTAAATTGTTAAAATTATTATAAGTAAGTAAAACATAATATGCAGATTAATACAGTACTTACTGTCAAAATATTTCACAATTATTTATAAGTAAATAAAATTGTACCTATTTCTATTCATAAAGCAACAAAATTGACAATATTATTTATCAGAAGTATCACTGAAAAAACATCCTTTTCTTTTTGTTCATCATCATCATAGTATTAGTCCCTAGTTCCAGTTGGAACTGGAACTGTCACATACATAACATAAATGAGTAATGCTTGTAGGTACTAGATTTACTTACTTTTCTGTTATTTGTTTGAGGTCTTGGTTTACCTATGCTTTTGGGAGAGTGACTGCCTTCCAAGCCCCCAAATCTGAGAGAAAAGTCTGTACCATACAATACCATACATACCAAAGTGATTGAATGAACATCAAAGGATTTAGTATGCTAACTACATATATGGGTTCGAGTCCTGTTTTAGCTTGATTTTGCTTTTTTCTATCTTCACCTTCTCTAAAAAGTCCAAAAACAACAGTCAAACTGCAAAGCTTCAATATCGCCTAATGTTACCATTGGGTTGTGGAGGTCAGGGCAATTGCTTCACGAAAAATATCAAGGTCTAGCCAAATCTGTAGTTAAGACTGGTAAAGAGGACCCCAGACTCCGAGCTCTGAGCTTCGGATACGACTGGGAATTAACGCTAGGATTAAGATGAAGAAGAAGAATCAATTTGTAAGGTTAAGTGATTTTAAAACTGAATTATTTTTACTTTCAGGTAAGAGACCATTTGGTGTGTCAATCTTGTACATGGGCTGGGACAAGCATTATGGATACCAGCTCTACCAGTCAGACCCTAGTGGTAACTATGGTGGATGGAAAGCAACTTGCATCGGAAATAACAGTGCTGTAAGTTTGATTTGATATTTGGTTGTTTGCTACCATAATGCCTCCGTGGCGTAGCGGTAGTGAACGCGGCCGCTACGCAGGAGGCGCGGGTTCGATCCCCGCTCAGTGCCAATATTTGTATGCATGAATGTAAATATTTGCATTGGTCTGGGTGTTTATATGTATAATATGTATGTATTTACAAAAAAAAAAGTATCTAAGTATGTATATCCGCATTCTAGATTCCATAACACAAGCTAATTAAGCTTACCATGGGTCTAGATAGTGTTGTGTATAATGTTGTGGAATATTTTTTTATTTATTTATAATAGAAACCAATTTGAAAACTTGATTATACCATAATATAAGCGACAACAATATGGGGTTCTACAAGAAGGGCATTGGAAGGTTTCTTTAGGGTCTGCATGACGAGTGTAACGCCTCAGGTGTAGCATACATCCATAGGCCACGGTAACCACTTCCCATCAGGTGGCCCGTGTACTTGTCTGCCAGCTAAGTGGTATAAAATAAAAGTACTGGGTGCTAACCATCTAATATAAAAAATTGGTTGATATAGGACTAGTGCCTAAAAACATGCTCTCTGAGCCACAGCAAGCAACTAACTTAATGGTGTATTTATTTTTAACTAGCTGACCCCGCGAACTTCGTACTGCCTGGTCTAACAGTCCATTCTCTATTTTTTTTATTATTTTCTGCGTAAGAACCATCCTCGTGCTACAAGGAATATTAAAAAAAAAGAATCAGTGAAATTGGTTCTGCTGTTCTCGAGATTTGCGTTTAGCAACACATTTAGCGATTCGTTTTTATATTATAAAAATATAAAAATCATGGTTCGCAGATTATGTGATACAGCAGGATATGTGACATAATATTTCTTTATGTTACAGGCAGCAGTTTCAAGTTTGAAACAGGAATACAAGGAAAATGAGACTACTCTCTCTGAAGCCCAGGCGTTGGCTATCAAAGTTCTCAGCAAGACCTTGGATATGACCAAGCTGACACCAGAAAAAGGTGAGATTTTAGAGTTAATTGCCTGTACCCCTGAAAAAAGGATTGTATAGCTTGTCTAAACTGAAATGATACCTCTCATGCCCCCTTTAAACCTAGACAGATGCATCTGCCGATGTTTTCCGCGGACGCATACTTTAACGTTTGACGACTTTACAACTATAATGGTATTCGAACTTTTGATCAATGAAATTATTGTGACAAACTGCAACAACAGTATAATAAAAAAACATACAGATCAAATTGAGAATCTCTTCTTTTTATAAGTTAAAATTGGAAATAAAAACACATAAATATTTATTTGATAAGAAGTAAAGTAAGTTAATTAAAACTTGAAATTTTGATTAAAAATACCTTGTGTAATTTTAATGTAGTTTGTGCTAATTTTTAGTGCTTGTACAATTTTTTTTGTTATTATTTATTTACAGTGGAAATGGCTACTTTGACACGTAAAGGCAATAAGACGATCATCCGAGTGCTCACAAGTGCCGAAGTGGAGAAGCTAATTGCTAACTTTGAGAAGAGTGAGGCCGACGCTGAGGCTGCTAAGAAGCAGCTCCCTAAGTCGTAATTATTCCTTTGATATAAGTATTCGCATATTGGTACATTAAACATTTTACAATACACAAGGCTTTTATTTAGTAGACAAACCCCAGATTTGGTTAAATCTCTTCTCTTGTATATAAAAATCAATAGCTGTTCGTTAGTCTCGCTAAAACTCGATAACGGCTGAACGGATTTGTCTTATCTTGGTCTTGAAATGTTTGTGGATGTCCAGGGAAGGTTTAAACGGTGATAAAAATAGGTGCAGCGGCGGTACGAAGTTCGCCGGGACAGCTAGTCTTCAATAAAATTTGCTATGGAGAACATGTATTAAAGACACAGAAAAAGAAAATATATGGTACTAGCTGTTGCCCGCGGCTCCGCCTGCGTGATTGCCCGTTAACACGACCAAACATAGCCTATGCCCTTTTCCAAGGTGTAATTGTACCAAGTTTCATCAGTATGTTCCGTGATTTAGGTGTGAAAGCGTAACAGAGTTACTTTCGCATTTATAATATTATTAAGTACAGATAATATAGATAATAAAAACAATAGACACGTTTAGCTATATAAATTATTTTTTGTTTATTGTTTATAAACTGTTATAAACAAAGCACGTGGATAGGTAAGTAGAGGCGTCTTTACACAGCACTAGCAACAAAAGGAAAGCCGATAGGAATCGCGTTGAATGATGATTTATCACGACTCAAGAACATCGACTGATAGGTCGTATACAGAAACATTGAAGGCAGGCGGCCTACGTTTAACACTTATCGGAACCAATCTGCGAAGGTAATCGGCATGTTGTAGGTACCGAGTTTCTTATTATAATAATTCCTGCGCAAAGTCCAATAGCGGACTTAATGGCCATTATATTATCTGTGACTTATCTGTCAAACCAACGCTGAGATGAGCTAGTTGTCGTGTCAGAATCTGTTGAAGTCTATTGGTTGGAGCCAGGCTTCGTTGTGCCAGGTTTTGGTGCAAAACTCGTTAAGTAGGTATATTATTGTGGAAGAGCGGAATGTGGTGTTCTGCCCACACAGAGGGGCTGTTCCTACTAGGGGATATCGTATTATAAGTTGATTAGCGTTAGTACTGCAATGAGCAGTTTTCCAGTAGGTATAATAATCAGTTGGTTTTTAAGTCATCAGGAGATGGCGCTAGCATAGCTTTTGGTAATTTTAATGTACTCTGTGGTTTGTTTGTGGTATTTTCATTGTATCAGAAAAAATGACAGAATATTTAAGTAAAGTAAATCATTACAAAACCGAAGAACATTTTTTCCATAAATTACACTAGATGTGACACCACACTCTTCTTACCAAAAGTGCCGGCTGCGCCATCTAGCGCGTCTTTAGGAACCTACCTTTAAATACCTACTGGAAAACTGCTCATTGCACGTTGCAGCGTCAGCAGTTTTGAAGTAGTTCAGCTATCTTACGCTAGATGGTGTTGGGAATATGTAATCTCGACAAAATCATAAATAAAGCAATATTGAATTTACAACATATTTAATATATAAATTTATTAACACTTATACATGCATGTATTAGGCTACTACTTACTATTATTATAATAGAATAACAATATAAGTAACAAATAACTGAAAAATTAAATTAAACTTATAATAAAATTACATCTTAAAATTAGAAGCAATTTTGATTTTCACTTGTTAGCTCATTCTAATATGTTTTGTATACAGGGGATACATCGTGTAGATGTAGATGGTTTTTGGCCATGACCTTACATTTTTGTTCCATGTATGTGCGGCCTAGTCTGTCCTAATTAATTTTTTATAAAGGGTTACCTAATTTTAAAGCTACAATGGCGGATTATTTATGTGTAAAGTTAGTTTTACGCATAAAAATCTGTATTTAAAATCAAGTATCATCACTAACATACTAGGAACAGGTATTTCGAAATAATTAGGGGTCATCCATTAATTACGTCACATTCCGTGCGTTTTATTATTAAATGACTTAGCTATAAGACTCGTCAAAAGAATTCATAGCTTTCGTTTCAGTCAAATAAAAGATTCTGCAATAATATTTTGTATAGGAATTTAATATACCTACAATGTGCTTTCGATTATAAAGATATTTTCCGTAATTTTTATATTTATTAAGAATATAAAATTACGTAGTTCTCTTCTTTATCCTAGCATTATTCCTGGTTGCATCCAAAGCTTACACTTTGGAGCCCGGGGCCCGTTTTCTTACTTTTCTGCCTCATCCATAATTTATTTAGTCCATTTTGGCTTTAAGAGGGCGATTGCCGTACCACCCCCGAGAGGAAAGCCTCGTAGAGCCTCGTTATTGAATCAGATATTATACAGTTAGTTCACACAATATTTTAGATCTGTACATACAACATTTTTGTCTCCACGAAGCTTAGGTATTACTGTCCTCCAACATTGTCACAGCGCTCACAATTTATAGATCCTTCTCTACTTCTCAAGCTTAACGAGTGACTTAATTAATGGATGCACCTTAACAGCGTTGTAATGCTCTATAGGTAAGTATTATTCGTAATAAATTCGATTTCTATTATTATGATGCGCACCGGTTTACATTTTATAATCTCAATTAAAAAATTATGCTGTGCTGTCGCCAGAATTTGATCCGTCTACTTTAACTAGTCACAATGACTTTCTTATAGTGGAAATTAAGTCATAAATAGGTTGAACTATAATATATAATAGTGTCATGGTTACGAATACTATTAACGCAGTAGATAAACCTCCTCGTTCACCTGCGAAATAGTCCATATGGAATCCCATTACCATGCTAACAAGGCCCATGCAGACAGCAAAAAGACCGAGTGCCATATGCAGGATTTTGACAGGTCCGCTCTTTACCAATAGACGAACTTTTGCAGAAAATAGTGCAACGATGCCAGTGAGGAAACTGCATAAGGTGAATGCTAACGCGATTACACCTGAAAAGAAAATAAAAGCGATCAGTTTGACTCCCTGATGATCCTACTTTCAACGTTTGGTAAAGAAAAAGATGATTTTTTTGAGAGAAATGTTTGATTTTTTCTATACCACTTAGGTGGCAGACAAGCACACGGCCCACCTGATGGAAAGTGGTTACCGTGGCCTATGGACGTATGCAAGACCAGGGGCGTCACACTCGTGCTGCCGACCCTGAAGAAACCTTCTAATGCCCTTCTTGAAGAATCCCATATTGTAGTCGCTTGGGAAAATCATCGCGGGGAGTTCATTCCACAGCTTGAGTGTGCGAGGGATGAAGTTCCTTTCATACCGCACAGTGCGCACCGTTTCCGGTATTCGCTCTGTTACCCAAACTGTTACTAGGTAGGTATTAAGTAGAAAATACTATGCTAAATAATAATATCTATAAGCTAGTTGGCTGCGACATATAGGTATATGTCGCAGCCAACTAGCTTATTCAGCTGTTCAATTAACGGCCACGGCCTGAATGATATTCAGCATTCAGCCGTATCGTTTGTTACAACATTTAACAAACTGGCTGGCTAATGCTTAGGCCATTAGCTAGTATGATGGGGTACAACCTTGAAATAAGGCAGAAAGTTATTGATAGGTTTATTGAGAAAAGCAGTGCAATCGCATTTTTTGTAATCATGCTTATACAAGAAATTTGCGTAGCTGTTTGATTAAATAGCTAAGCAAGTAATTAAAATTATATCAACGATCCAAGTCATTTGCCTGGCCGTTTGTTCAATTGACTGAATATCATTCAGGCCGTTGATTGAACGGCGCCATTTAGTTAACAGCCTAGGCATTTAATTGAACGGTTGATTAAGCGAGTTGGCTGCGACAGACACAACGTATAAATAAAAAAGTTTTAATAGCCAGCCTAACATCATTAGAACTAAAGAATCATACGAAATATCTTAGATATCACAGTATGCGCGCATCTTCTTCGATTTTTGTATGTTTGGTTCCTAAGTGGAGCAGATGCTATTATCAGATTATCTTAAAAGAATTTTATTTATCACGATATCGATAAGGTATCTAATAATGTAAAATGACATTGATGACACACCCAAACTTGCCACTAAGCTAAGATGATATCTAAACAAACAAACATGCTCTCTCAAGCTGTAGGCTTGATGAAGAATCAAAAATGATCTTCCCGTTAAAATAATTCCTTTAACGCGATTCCTGCCAGCTTACCAATGGATCGCATAGTGCATGACAAAATAGATCAAGGAAGTATTTTTAACCTACTTCCCTTTTGAACATTTTCAGTTTTTGCTACTGCTCAAAACAGTTAATAAAAGGTACCTACTTTAGGTGTAATAACGCATCAATATTGTCCTACTCTTCTCTAGATCTCCCCTAGGGAGAGCTAGGGCCTAGCTGGCCTGATGTTTTTATTATTAAATGTTTCGCACTTCTTCAGGAAGGACCTAACTACTAAATCGATGTCGATAAAATACAGGTTTCAAATCAAGTAACCATTTACTATAAAAGACAGCAATTAACAAATCAAACCGCATCGTGTAATACTTAAGCTTTGAGATACATAATACGCCCCCGCCGGATCCAGGTAGAAGGGGTAGAAGGTAGAAGGAAGTCCAGGGTGACATGCGTGCAAAAATGTTCTCACTACCATGGACGCCCAAGATCGTGCAAAGTGGAGGAGAAAGAGCCGGAAGGCGGACCCTGAGCTCCGAGGTCATCTTGGCCACGGATCAATCAGGAAAATGCGTCTCCATGAAGATGATGAGATAATGATGAGTGAGATACAAAATACAAGTAAGGGTTACCTTACTTGTATTTTGTATCTCTGATGTTAATCAGTGGTAGTAAAAAAGCGGACCCCGGACTTCGAGGTGAAGCTTCGGATGCGACCAGAATTAACGCTAGGGTGAAGAAGAGACCAGTGTCAGTAAAAAAACATGGGTCACGAAAGAATTTATTTAGTTTTTTATTATGATTCTTTTAAGTGTAGGTAAAACTATCATCAAGTGTCTACTGTACGATTAGGTAAGTGAATTCTTCCAAAACTCTCTAAAATATTTTGAAATCAACAAAGAATGTAAATGTCATCACAATTTTTTAAACTCTTTTACACTTAAGATGTCCACATTTCAAAAGTGAAATCTGTTAACAAACTTTTCTATTGCAAGCTTATTGTTGCATTATAAACCCTCGTTATCGTCTGTCATTATCTATTTGAGAATCATCTAGGTGTACAATATTCTGTTGACTACCTATTCACTACCTGCGACTTTGATCTACTCAGTATGATTTGGTTCCAAACCAGTTAAGGGCATTCACTACTGAATAGTTCATAACAACAACTCTATTGTGGATAAAGGTGTCAGACATAGAGAGAGTTACTGTGGACGTTTGGAAACATCAGGTACCTACTGTGTAGTGCCCTATACATCAAATATTCCCTACACTATCATTGCAAAGGCTGAAAATTCTATTAATACTATTGTTTGAAATGGACAAGGGTCTGTGCCATTACCTAAAGAAAGAAATGAAAGAGCAAGAACAAGAGAAAAGAAAATCAAGAAAAAGTTGGTCAATTTATGATTGTCCGTGATCATGGTGCTTGCAACAGCGCCGAAATATCGGCAACTCCAAACAATACATGGTAAATATCCCGATAGTTCTAATAGTAATTTAAGATTTACTTACCACATATGCCATGTGGAGTAGAAATTGTCATATCTACTTCAGCCAGTCCAAGGAACGTGCCAGCGATGACAAAAATAGATCCAATTAACTGCAAACATCCGTGAACGATCCGTTTACCATCTTTGGACATTTGGAATGACCATGAGTTGTGTCTGTGGAGTGTCAGGATTGCCTCGACCAGAAACAGTTGGTACTGAAAGATAAATGAAATGTAAAGCGAGTACCTAAGCTAAGGTATAGATGTTCATTAAAAAACCAAATTATGGCAATAACCTAGTTACTATTTGATCAAAATAAACGTCTTAATTCTTGATATGTGTGTATGTTCTTGTGTTACCATAACATTGACACATTGAGCGATTTTGATAAAAACGAGTAACTTTGTGAATATCCAGTAGATCTCAATGATTCCTATAAAATTCGCAAAATGCTCACTCATGTGAGCAGAAACACAACAATTCATTTACTAAGCAGATTAAAATTTCGTGTAAATATCGCCGCATGAAAAAATATGTAGGTATTATCATAATACGATTCCAATAAAGTGACCTTTTGAGATCTGCAGTCCTATTAGTAAACAGTAACAACACCATGTTACTACCTAGTTTATTTTACTAAAGGTGGTGTTAGGGCACTGGCTCTGCTCTGTAGGTAGGTACATTATTTAAGTAATAGGTACCATTCATTTAGTGTGGAGCCTATACATAACCGCTGTTACTGTCAAGAAAAAGGCCTAAATGCGAGCAAACTTATTTTTTAATAACATGCTTTGGTGATTTATAATTCTATCTGACGGTTTTAATTGTCATGTATTAAAATGGTAATTGAAGAAAAATGGTATCCAAAATTGTTTAAATGTAGAGCCCTCCAGCAACTTGCGCTACACCTGTTACGATACGAACTTCTGACTTGGTACTTAATGACATCTATATAGTACAAGTATACATATAAACATGTGATAATGTTTATAGACATATTGGTCTTTACAAAACTGCATCGTTAAACTAAGCAGAAATATTAACTAAAACCGCACGAGTGGCTATAACTGATAATAATTATATTCATAGGAAAAAATAATCATATTCTAGGTATAATAAAGAAAAAGCTAAAGCGGAGTTAGTTGAGCTTCTTATTTTTTCGCATCGCTGTCATTTCAAATTTTATTTGCCCAGTGTGCTAGCAGCACCCTACACCCTACATCTTAATGCGATCTCAGAAGTGCTCATAACGGTAGGCTTCATAGCAAAAGCAGCTGATATCGAAACTTTTGAACTTCACTAGTCAGCCAGCTAGGGTCGTAAACCTATTTCTAATCAGTTATTGGAGTTGGAGAGTAATATTAGTCATATTCTATACTAGTAGTAACTTATTTAGGAAACAACGGCGCATCAGGACTATTAAAACAAATCTGGAGCGTAATTTCATTCACCTAGTTTCTTTCTAGTATTAAATTCTTGAAACTTATCTAAAATACATACGCCAGTTCCCGCAAAAATGATATGCAATTGTAGGTTGCTGATGCTTCCATTGGGTGCTGAAGTTAACGCAAAGTGCCACAAACAGAACACCACTATCGCAATCTGCATATGATGCAGCAAATTGAACAGCTGGCAGATCGCACGCCAAGCTGAGTTCCACGACGAATCATACATATTCCCACTCTCCTCATCGTATGCTGTTGGAGCTCTTGTAAGTTCTGCTTGGTAAGGTACGTGTTCTCGAACCTCGAAAACTTCCACCTTATCCACAGATTGCGCGCTCGTGCTTGGTCTATCCATCTTATCTTATCACAACACCCCACAGACCTCGTAGTATCCCAAAAACTATTCCACACTGACACACGGTCACATAGAATCCCGTCGGTTTTCGAACTAAATCATCGGATCTTGTCAAAGATAATAAAAGACAGCGGACTCTTATTCCCGATAACAAAGGAAAATTCGATTGATAGATCTGTTGTTATCGAAGGTGAATTGACAGTTTGAGATTCCGATCTTGCGTAATGTTAATGCGAGATATTAAAGTTATTCTTTTGACAAGGCGGACTTTTATCTCGGTCGTTCTTGTAGAAATGTCGAAATTTTGTGTATAGCTATATAGGAGTGGTAGTTCTGCTGACCTACTTTTTTCTGTACGGATACTTTGGAGACCTAATTTGTATAAATTACTTACGTCAAGATTTTGCACCTTGATGTCAAGATATATTTTATCATCAATATTGTAGAAGGCATGTATTTGTTTGCAGTTAGATATTAAGTATTTACAGTTCAGTATTAGGCATCTTTTATTCCTAATATGTATTGAACATCTGTTATTTTCTAGGGTAAGGTGGAGTTTTTTCTATCAAAATGGTTGTGAGTTGATAAGTGAGCATTTAAGTCATACGGTATTTGCCCATTTATACCTATATCAATGTTTTCTTTTCTCGGAATTTCACATTATCTATCTTGTATCGGAGTTCGTAGCACTCTCGTTTAGTGTTCAATCTTCGCCTTCTACTTCTACGGCTAGGCGTTGCTCGCTAGTACCTAACCCTTTTGAGCGAAGTACCTAAATTGCACGATGCCTATGATACCAACTAAATATCTACACACCAGACATATCCTCAGAGCATGTGCATCGGCTGAATTGTATGGCGTGTGGGCTGCTAGTGCAAGTGCTTCAAAGTATTCATGCTCTCTACCACCTAATCTTTAGGATAAGTTTTTATCAGTATCATGTAGGTACAGTCGGTCGCTCATGTCTTTACTTTAGGAATGGCAGACACTGTTATTTTTTAACACTTCAGAATGTCTGATAATCGCGACCTTTATTTTAGTGTAGATTATTTTGTTTCATCCATCATCATCTAATATCAATTTTCACTGGCTTTTGATTTGTTAAAAGTTTGATTGTGGATATTCAGCAGTCCTTCAAGCGAACCGTGTGTCAGTAGGTATTTAATAATACATATACAGAAAACATACGTAGTTGGATATATTATATTCCACTTTGTTCGACGCAATTTTGAATACAAAGTTATGCGACCTCAAATATTTATGAGATGTTAGTATTCACCACGGAGGACAGAATATGATTAGTAAACGGAGATGTTCCAGTGAAATTTCTCGTAATAAAAACGCGTCGCCAAATGCGGGTGAGAAGAAGACGCGGGGGGCATGACGCCATACCTCGTCCCCCACGCGTCTCTTCCCCTAAGTCTAAGCCCCTCCCACTTTTTAGAATGCCATCTAGTGTTGCATAGCGAAACCGAATAGAAATAATGCATGCAATTTCCATTGTAGTTTGACCACTCGCCACAAAGCGCTGCACAGAATTCTAGAATAATCTATGTGTTTAATGACAGCGGGACCACTTACATATTGACCACTATATATACAAGCTGTTGCCCGCGGCTCCGTCCGCGTGGAATTCTGATATAAGGAATATAAGGACATAATGATTGGGTCGCATTATTGGAGTTTTAGCGCCTTCGCTGGCATAAGTGGGTGCGGGTCGCGGACGTCCGGCGCGGGCGTCCGCGCCGTGCGCCTGCCTGTCCGTCGCGGGCGTCCGCTGCTCCGTCGCGGACGACCGCGACGGGCGTATACCAGTATAATTTCAATAGCGTCGGTGTACAGTCGATAACTATGGATCATTTATTGATATATTACTTAGCCAAAAGACGACGACGTGAACAAAGGCGTCAGCCAATTAGCCCATATTATGTCACGTCTAGGTTGTTGTGTGGAGAATTTGTAACCAAGTTTTCGTATAAGAATGTACAGCTATCATAATTAGTTTAATGTAAATCAAAGACAATTTTGCACGGTTTGTGAAAACTGAAGAGAAAGAGGTGAATTCCTTTAGTTCACGGAATATTTGGTTTTACTTTACACAATATACCTATTAGCAGGGCTGGCTCGCGGCTCACTTGGGGGTACAAGTGGTGCAATGCATCCGGGATCAGGTTCCTGCTTTTGCATTTTAAATTGATATGTTGTTCTATGAATAATATAAGACTGACCTTCAAAATAATATTCTATTTGAGTTTCGTTTACCAAAAAATTTCAAAGGTATTTGCCGTAAAAAAGCTTTCAGTTTGCAGCTAAGGATTATTCTAAGTTTATTGCAACGACTGTACAAGCACGGCGCGTGTGACACGGATAACGTAGCGGCGGTCGATGATTTTGTTGAAACAGACCCGCTCGCGTGCTCCGTCGCGCGGACACACGGCACGTGCCCCGCTGCCCGCGTGGCGGGCTTCGCCGCCCGCGTCACGTGTGACGGGTATCCGCCTCACGTAGCGCTGCTCTTGAAATAACATGAAACAAGCACGCAAAGCGGACGTCCGCGACCCGCACCCGCCTATGCCAGCGAAGGCGTTAAGTACGGATCCCTAACTTTTCCAAAAAGGAAATTAATAAAGCAAGAAAATAATGTAGAAATATAAAAAAAATATGTTATTATATTGTAAAATTTTCACTTAAGTATTTCTGGTATACGTATATACAATTAGGTATAGCAAAAGGCCGTAATTTTTTAAACCCCTTTTTTGTTTTATAGAAGTCATCTTCATTGAAGGGCCTCGAACAGATTCTGGAATATTTTGTGGGGTACCTACCAGCTGGAAGGTCTATTTAAAATACGTACCTATCCACGCATTTTTTTATTTCTGGGTTACTGGGAAATCTAAAATGATATAATATAATGTTGACAATTTTATTGGCTTCCTAAAAATAATTTGAATATAGTGGTCTCACTACTATGATGCACACCATTTATTTTAAATAAAGCCATCTGTAGAATTATAGCAGAATCATTTAGCCCCCCTAAGTGATTTGGGCAGATACCGAAAGATGGCTTAATTTTTTTATTTTAAATTTTCAATTTCACCCAAATATAATGTAAGAATAAATAAAATAACAATTGCGGAATTACTAATGAAGTCCGGTGAAATTATTGTGGTGATTTTTTTATAGAATGAATTGAATTGTTGTTACAACATTATACAAGTAAGACAAGGTTACTTATTTCTTCTCTCCGCTAGATGGTTCTATAAAGACATTTTTTTTCTAAAAATGAAAATAAAAATATAGCGGACTTACTGATGAAATGTTATATCATCAATATATTTAAACATCTTATCTCTACAATTTGTACACCCTTGTGTGCGGTACTTCATTCTTAAATCGGGTCAAAACTATTTTTATCGTTGAACTTTTAACCAAAAATGAGAACCGATCGCAACGACGTGCCACTAGAACTGAGTGGTGACGTCACAGAACTGACGTCTATATATAGGAGTCCTTTTGACAGTATGGAAGCACGCGACTCGATTGCCTTTGCAACAACTCCGCTATCATTTCCTTCTCCATGGTATTCACCTATAAAGTTCCTTTACATTTAGTTACGTACCTACCTGTGTCAGTTCGTTTAACAAAGAGCTGTGTTTTTATTTATTTATACCTACTGGTACCCGAGTCTGGAATTCTGTTCGCGTTCCCGTGATCCATGGGAACGATTTATTAAACCTTCCGTGAGTTTACGGATCATATGGAAAAAGAAGTAGCCGAATAGGTCGAGCTATTCTAGAGGTTTACGCTTAGCAAGATTTGTTATTAATTTAAGACGAAGAAGATAAGACATCACGCACTTAGGTACCTATATACCTACAACCGATATCCGAATATCTGTGCATACAACAAATAGGATACACAGAGTCTTTGAACCACATAAATAATTATGTTGCACTTCTGGGCATCGAATCTATTTACACGATGCAGTGACAATAAAATTAGTTAGATGATTACTTTAACTAATTCGTCATCAGTGCAATCAATAACAATAATATAAGTAATTTTATTCATTTTTTTAAATTTATTTCCCAAAGAAACTCTCTTTTTTATTTTTTATTACAACAGTAAAATATCCTTTTTACATAATGTTTCTTTCGCAATCTGTCCCTTTCGCAATGTGTCCCTTTCGCAATTTATGTCACTTTCATAAAATGTGCCTTTTGCACAATGTTTCTTTCGCATATTGACTCTATTGCACTAAGCTCTTTTCGCATAATGTTCCTTTCCCCAATGTCTCTTTTGCACTAAGCCCTTTTCGCATAGCGTTCCTTTCCCCAATGTTCCTTTTTCAATCACTCATTACGGCTCATTTGCAAAACGCCCTTTACGCTAGGATTATGCGCTATAGAAAAAATGCTAATCAAGTAAAGACTGAGAACCAAACTTGAAAAGTTTTAAGAATCAATAAAGAAGAATAAACGTTGGAGGAAACGATAGTTAAAAAACCATTATTTTATATATTTTTTATAAACCTGATTAAGCTGTAAGAAGCTAAACGAATACCAAGGAGTTAACAAATGTTTACCGAAAATGTGGTGGACAGTGAACTTTCATGCATCTACTTCAAACCTTGGACTTTATCTCACAAGGAGATATCGATAACCTCATTTTGATATAATCATTGCAGATAAACAGCCTCTGTGCGGGTACAGATTATTATCTACCATTTTTGTTACCATAATGTTTCTTTTTATCTTCACAATGTTTCATGGTATATATATTTTTTTTTTCAATAGATATTTATTAAGACTAAAATTTGTAAACATTTTATAAAATGATGGCTTAAAGTTCTCCATAAACTATTATTTTATACCAAATACCTAAAGAGTTAAGGCAGGTAGTACCTACCTACTTATCATACGTAGTTTTCTGTCAACATAATTATTCCTAAATTCTGCCAATGAGTCGGTATAATTTATTTATATATTGTTTTTTTTTTAAAGTGTGATGGTGTCCGTTTATTGAAACTGCAAGAACATTATTTAATTTGTTTAGATTAGTATTGCTACTGCCCGCTAGATGTCACTACTCCCATGGGGTTTACTTAAGAAACAAAAGATGGCAGCATTAGTATTTTACACAACGTAACGTCAACATTTTCTGTCCTCTCAACAGTGGACATCGGACAAATCAAATTTAAAAGGTTTTAAAAGTATTTTGTAATGTATAATTACATTAATTACCTACGTAATCAATGTTAGCAGTCTTGGAATTCCTTACCAGTTCACGTGTTTCCCTCCTCCTACAGTCCCGGGTCCTTTAAGCGGGGCGTGAAAAAGCATCTGATGAGGCCGTCAAGCTGAGTGCCACCATTGTAACATGATACGTGTCTGTAATGGTGACCCTCTTTTCAGAGACTTTGCCTTCAGCTTACCATCAGGCGAGGCGAAGTCAAATTGACGTGTCCTATATATAATTATATAAAAAAAGCATACAAGTGCTTTATAAAAAAAAAGGTCGATAACTGTTATTTATTTTGTACCTAGATGTAAAATTCAATTTAAGTAAGTAGGCTAGTAATTTACTAACGTCTTAAGTATAAACATTAAAAATATGCGGACTTTTTTAGCGTCAAATAAATTAATTTCTTCATAATAAATTACCTACCATGTAAATTCATAAATTATATTCTTAAATGGTTCTACCTATCCTATGCTTATGCTACCAATGACCACAGAAATATAATTTGAAAGAAGACCATAACTGCCTAATAAATATGCCGAAAAAAAAACAACTGACATTACAATACCGAAACAATAAAAAAATATTACAAATTCTAGAACGGAATAATTGTTCAAAGGAGCCGAGTGTTATTAAAGAAGACCCAAGGACCGCCTATCAATTAATTAAGGACTAATGAATTCCTACCTGAGGCATTATTGCCGCGTGAGGCGTAACCCATTTGTCAACGTAACACTAACTTGTGATAACGAGGGGTCAACCGGCCCTTTTTAGACAAAGCCGCAAGGGCACTGACCTGGGAGTAATGTGTCAATGTAATGGTGAAAACAAAATATGGTTTCAGATATTTTTTAGGTAACAAACAAGTTTACTAGATTTTTTCTTCATATTCATTGTTTTTTTTTATATAGGACACGTCAATTTGACTTCGCCTCGCCTGATGGTAAGCTCTACTCTGCATGGTAACCCACACTGTTGGTTACCGTACCTACTAAGTATACAAGTTAAGTATAGGTTATTAGGTACCGATTAACTTACGTAGAATGTACCTACCAGTTTAGTCCAGATAAACAGTAAGTAATATACCTAGTTTACGTACCTAGTCACATTTGTTCCAAGAAATTCATTGTTTCTTTTTGTTTCATAAATAAATAAATACACAGATGGTCTTACCTTAGTAATAATGACATTATTACAAGAACAGCCTAATGAAGACATTTACAACCTTCATTAGTGACAGTTCATTGTTCCTTTTATAGAACCTACTTTTACCTTTGTCTTGTGAAAGTAATAAAAAAGAGACTAGATTCATGAACATGTTTTTTACTCGATGGCGAATGTAGATCATCAACATGAGCTTATATCTACCTAGAGATAAGCTCATGTTGATAATAAATAATAATAATAACACGCTCATGTAGATAGGTAATTACGAGGGACCTAATATAATGATTGGTGAAATGTGGGTGTTAATTTACCTCTGCCTAACCCCTTCGGGGATAAAGGCGTGATTGTATGTATGTATGTAGATAGGTAATTATTTTTGGGTGCGCTGCTTCAAATGAAGAAGATGGTACTTACTTAAGTACCTACCTATATCATTTATTTTTGGAACCTAAAGTAGGTTATTCTCAGATGAACTATTTTTATGATAGAATTCATACATTAAGTACTAGGCGTTGCTGCTAATCCCTCCAATCAAGTTAAATGTTTATCGAAAAAAAAAAAACCGATTTTACCACAACTTATTTATTACCTAACACAGGCAGTGGCGACAAAGGAACGAGAGGTCAAATACTCTCCTGTGCCATAGAAGGTGCAACGGGCGGCGGAGATCACAGAATGATCTCCTTCCTCCATGACCGCGGGATCGATCTATCGAGAGTACGATCGTTCGACGATGGTTGGGGCCAACCTACTCTCTAGTGAGCTTCGCGGGTGTTTTTCTTAACGGAAAGGGAGGGATATTTGGTCTGGTTTTTATATTTTTAGAAGTTGAATTTTCCAAACTCACATTTCAGTAAAATAATTTTGTAGAGGGAACTTCAGAAAAACAATATTCGTATACTTTGAGGAATGAAAACCAGATTGAAGGGAATAAATTTAATGTTCTAAGGTGAAGTTATTTTTAGGTAAGTACTCGTGCTTACTTTTGTTATCGAGAAATAATAAAAAACTTAGATAAACTTTATTCGTTTCACTTTCAACCACAGAGTACGAACAGTAGGCACATGCTGTAAGCGCATTTCGAATGATCGAACGAACTCGAAAGCTGAATACGCGGTGATATTTCAATATCGCATGCTGTTTTGGTGATGTCACGTTGCCGAGCACATAAACATACATCACACTCATGCTCGACAACGTGACGTCACCAACTTTACAGCATGCAGAATGGAAATATCACCGCGGATTCGGCTGTCGAATTCGTTAGATCGTTCGAAACGTTCTTACAGCATGTGCCTACAGAATACGAACTGTTAGCAGGCAAGAGACAGTGGTCCTTATTCTGCTGTAACAAAAGTCGTGAAACAAAACTAAAAATAACAATTAGTCCTGTTCAAACGTAGATTAAAAACGTAAAATAAGCATAAGTGTACTAACTTAGGTACCTACATCAGAATGAGGGGTTTTTAGCCGATATCAAATAGACTGAGAATTAATAATAGTAGAAAAGTATTGATAGTTTACTTAGTAGAATAGGTAATCACATCATAGTCTATTTACTAATCATCATCCTAGCACTGTTCCCGGTTGTATCTGAAGTTTTCATCTTGGAGCAAGGGGTTCGTTTGTTTAGGCACTGGGTAGAAAAAAGTAGGTTGTAAAAGGAAACACTACCCAAAGACCTTAGTGTGGTGTATCCTGTTTGCTGCCTGTTTATGAAACAAATAAACTTTATTTATATGAAACACGGTTGTTGAATAGCTTTGAGTGTATGTAGATTCGGCTCGATGTCAAATGAGTCTCTAATGGACGGGAGGCCATTGAACCCGTTGGCTACGGGCTGATTCTTTCAATTTCAATAAAAGCTAACCTAACCTGATGAGTTATTCTACTCAAATGAGGCAAACTTATTTTAATTAGTAAATTTTCATGGATAGGCACTAGAGATTCGTTCGATGCAGTGTCTTTGCTTGATAACTAGTTTCAGAAAAACAATTCGAAGGTTCACTAAGGGAAATTTATCATCATCTTCGCGTTGATCCTTGTCTCATTCAGTACGGGGACCGCTTTTGCTCTCTCTTATTAACAGTGTCTATAGTAGTGAGACCATTGGCATGCATGTCATTTCAAGCCAGTCCACAATGTCTACCTCTCTTACCGGCATCAGTATCTCCTCCATACAAGAAATGTGTTACCCGCATAGTCTAGAAGTCGTCGCAGAAAGCAAAACGCCGCCATCGGCAAAATTATTTATATCTATAGTAAATAGTCTGCACGATAGCTCGTAGAACATTACCCGCTTCAACATTACATGATAGCAAATAACCCTGACAGGCGGTTTCCTGAAATATTTTTAGTCATCCATAAATCTCGGTATATTTTGTACGGTGAGCGCGTGTGTTGCACGCCTCACGTCATTCCCATGATTGTTAATTATTATAAATCGATGGAGGCTGCGCGGCGGGCTCGTCGACTCGATTCGATTATTATCATTAGATTTATCGCTGATCGCTTGTAACAGGCCGACGACGCTAGTGAAGGAAGATGCAGGTTAATGTTTTTTTTTCTATTCTACAGGGTGGCAAATAAGTATAGGTAGGGTGCGTCTAATTTTCATATCAAAAATATGAAAGGCGATATTATTATCAAAACTAGATTTTTTTATACGTTAATTTGACATCACCTCGCCTGATGGTAAACAAAGACAAAGTTTCGAAAAGAGGGTCACCATTATAGACACGTACCATGTTACAATGGTGGCACTCAGCTTGACGGTCTCATCAGATGCTTTTTTCACATCCCGCTAAATTTATCCAAATATCACATTGTGATAGTAAATAAACCGAACCAGCTTTTTTTGTGAAATTTTAAAATATGTGTGTACTAAACTCAATCTTCTTATAATAGTCAAAATTAAAGGACCCGGGGCTGTAGGAAGAGTAAAACACGTGAGCACACAGAATACAAAAAATTGGTCGGACGATCTCACTACGACGAATACTCAAGTTCATTTTTTTGCAAATATTTCCCAAAATCCCTCGTTAAAGCACCGAATTATATATAACTAGCCTTCTGCCCGCGGCTCCGTCTGCGCAGATGTCGGTAACCGCGACTTTTGCACTTTTGCTCATGTCTCCAGTCCTACTGAACCGATGACGATCAAACAAACGTAAGATTTTAAGTCTGAGCAAGACCTTTCAAACAAAAAAACCTCATCAAAATTCGTTCAGTTATTTTTGTGTCCATCTCGGACAAATGTGCTAATAACCCAACATAACATTATACAACATAACCCAAGTATTTTTTGTATATACCTCCAATGTACAGACACGTCCACATTACCTACAAATTATATATTAAATGTCGATGTGTCAAAAATAAACTCAAATCAAATCCTGTACCGATCCTGTATCCGATTATGATATTCTGGAAATGCCTGAATCAAACGATGTTCTATCTTGTCAAAGAACTCAGATCCAGTATCATAAGTAACACCTATCACAACTAAAATATATATCAATTTGCTAAAGACTCTTAACCTTAAGTACTGAGCTCACACAAGCTTACACCATTTCGTAAAGTGACAATACATCACCAACATTCACAGTGATTTAGATGATCTTTTTGACCTGTCCTCGCTTTAAGTAGGTACTTCGACAGTCATCGTTAAGTATTTCGTCATTACCAGATAATAATGAATTGTAGATGCATGAATATTGGAAGTAACCAAAATGGATCGAAAGTGCATCATATCAGAAATCCATTTACACAGCGTATAGATTTTTAATTTATTGTCACGAACACGTCGTTGAACTTTAGAATTTATGTCCGGAGTAAATTGAATTACCTAAATAAAGTTATTTTATTGCTGTTTCATTCGATGTCGTATCTCTTCCAGATTTCAGCACCCTTAGACAAGTGACAATTCGTTGAGGGCGTATTGTAGAATAGAAGGATGAATAGATTTGAAATGACATGCGTTGACAACTATCTTAAACGTCAAATCCCGTACTCTTCTTCTTTGTACACTGTTATATTACCTAATTAACCGACTTCAAAAAGGAGGAGTTTATTATATTCACTGTATATTTCCGAAGAGTTAGATAAACGCCGCAAAACATTTTCCCAAATTTTCTCTTCATCTCATGGTCTTACTAATATTTTATCAAATACGTTTCCAAACTCCATTTTTTTTATTAAGAATTTCCTGCAGGAACATCCGATAATGGTTTATACTCTACGGGTTTATCCGACTAAATCAAACTATGGACCTACAAACATAATGTAAAGGTAAATGCAAGCATAATGAAATAGTCGAACAACAATATTGTCTTACATAACACGCAAAATAAATAAGTACACGCGCTTTTAAGTAAAATAGTCCAGCCAATAGCTACCTCCTTCAAACACAACTATATGGAAATACAAATTCAAATCATAATGTTAAACCAGTAACACGGAGATGATCGGTCTCCAACCGTGCCATTAATATAACGTTTGCGAGCGGTAGTTAATATCTTAATAAGAAAGCAATAGAGATTATAGAACCATGGTTGTATGGGGGTGGGCTGGTAAATACCAATGTATACTATAGTCTGTAATAGCCCCTCTTTGTGTGGTCCCTTCGCTGCACCTTAGATATATCGATATAAATCCAACTGAGGTCTGTGACTACCTACGCGGGCAGTTAGTGCAGAATAATCCATAAATAACATCCTTACAAAGTGGATTTTATAACTGATGTCTTAGTAATTAAATGCTGCGACGGAAGCTGCTTTTGTGTTTGTAAGAAATGGTTAGTGAGAAATTGGCTATCATATTACAGGGCCATTTTTATTGTTATGATACTACGAGTAGTAAAAGATGAAATATTAAAAGGACAATTCGGTAATTACACCGGATTTCGATCGAAATTAATCCTTTTTAAGTGTAACCGTAAAATTACTATTGTAATATGCATTACAAAATTGTAATGTTCACATTTGATAATTTCGTTATCATTTATTTAAAGTAAAAATTACTACTATAATAATATGACCGTAGCAAATATTTTTATGACACACGCAAGAACTTCTAACTTTAAAACTGCCCATTTTGAATGATAGAATTACCAGTCAGCTGATAATTAACTTACTCATCACAGAAATAACACTTTTCATGAAGCGTTTTTTGCTGATATTTTCCTCTCAGTACCATCTAAATGAGCATAAAAGCTATATTCTTATGTACAGTTGTCATAAGCGCTCTTGTAAAATCTGGGATATGTTATAGGGATATGGGACATTATGAACACTTGCTGCATTGTTGGTAGGATTTCTAACTGTATGCCTTTATTTACGCTGTTATTGTTAAAGCGTCAGATAATTACGTTTAGCTAGGTTCTGTTATCGAGATATTAAGTTTTATTCTAGAGTAGCCTCATGCCTCATTATCATATAGATAATCTTAGCGTTATTGCTAACTGGGAATCACTTTCTCTTAAGGTGTAACGGCTTGTAAGCGAGGTTGACTTGTGCCAGAAAAGACTGATAGGGCCCCAAAAACACCCTAAATCTAATCTAGCATAACCTACTGTAAGGAAAATCTCTTTTTTTCCATGCAGTCCGCTCCGATGCTATGCTACCAAATAGGCCGTAGGTTACCAATATAATATACATACCTGTGATTTCAGAAAGTGCTCATGAATTGTATCTTATTATCTATTATATACATTTATGTTATGAAATTGGACTAGAGAAGTTGCCAAAAAAGATGAAAGACTTGTAATTTTTGTTTACGACGGTTTATTAATGGTTAATTGTACTACACATCATCACGCCCTGTGAACCGAAATTTGTTAAAACAATATTCTGTTGCCTGCAAGTTTCGTGGTATGCCGAGTATTGGCACTCGCAAAACAAGATCAAACAAGATGCCTGATTTATGAGCTTATCCGGTTTAGTTTCTGTTGTTCTTGAGTAGATCAAATGAGAATTTTTTTGCAGAGAATGCCAGTGCAGAAACATGTGGACAGGTAAAGAGAAATATTTCAGAGTTTTATATTCTCTGCAAAATTACATCACATACAATTTTATACTCACCATGGACGAATTAAAAGTGAATGACCGGTTACTATTTCGTACATACGCTAGCTAGGAGACTGCAATAGGTTAATTTATTGATTGTTGATAATAGTTAAACACTGTAATCAAGATAGGTACGAACAGGTAAATATTTTAAGTTAAGCATTATCAATTTCTTCTTCTTTCTTTCTTGTTCAATTTCTTTTCTCCTCAAATGACTATACTAATTATGTGAATTTTTTAATTTTAATTTTTTAATTTTATTCGTTAATTTTGTTTTTCAAAAGAGAAATCGGTGAAAACCATTTTACCTCTTATAGAACGACCATAGTAATTTTCGTATGGGATATTGGGCGCTGATTTCAGATACTATCGTCGTGTAAAATAGGTACAGGCAAAAGTCCTTAAAGTTTTTTTAGAACAGATTTATTTCGTCGATAACATGTATCGTATCGATATATGGACGTATGTTATCGATACATTCCTAGTCCTCAGCAAAATAATTTAATGGTCGATATTACGAGTATCTCTATTTGCTTTTGTTTGCGACTAGAGGAAACAAAATAATTGTGTTTCGTGACCCACATGTTATGTGAGAGCGGGTAATTTCTGTTGCGGCACGATCTTGTTTTTACTATTCATTTAGTTTATGATGCTGAATAGGAACTTACATATAGCAAGTACAAAGTTCAACAAACGAAAGGGTCGCTTTTGCATAGAATTGTAAGTTTAATATAGGTACTTAATTTTTATGTTTTATAAATAAATAAGTAAATATTGTAGGACATTCTACACAACGCTATCTACGAGTAGACCCAAAGTAAGCATAGTAAAGGTATTATTATAATATTTTCGTCATTTATTACTTTGTAAAAACCTATTTATTCACTTAATCCGGATGCACTTCCTAGTTTACTGTTTAGTGTAAGACGTCTGTAAATAAAATAAGGTAAATAAAATTAATAAAAAATATTTAAATAATTCTGGGATGATGGCTTATTTATTAGTCCGTTGGTTTCCTGGCGAAAGAGGAGGCTCATGAATAAGCTTGTTATCTGATCTACCTATATATGATATTTGGAGTAACTTTTATTGGAGATATAGATAAAGGTATAGATAGAGATAATAAAGAATAAAGATATAGATAAAGATAGATGAAGGTGACTTTAAAGGATATGTCATGTTTTTCTAGACACCGGTGCTAATTGAGAGTCTCCAAGGTATATAAACCTACACGAATCCCACAGATCGATCCACTTTGAACACATGATAAGAGTGACCACAGCCTATCGATCATTATGACTTTAATACTTCGCAATAAATTACTTTTAGATGGCGCTAGTAAAGATTGTACCCGCCCGCAAAATGTTGAAGTATAGATAACAATTTAATGACCGATTCGACGAATCCTAAAAAAGGCATAAAAGTGGACATTTGGTGTTCGCCTTATAAGGATCTCTGTAGATTTCTCTGGGGATGTACAGAGCTTCTAAGTCTTCTGGGCTAAACTAAGCACATGTGCCAGTACATCTGCTGATTAACTGACTAGGCTCCGCCATAAGTAGGCCTTCCTATAGGGGTTGGAAGTCCAGTCGCCAAATCAAAACCGAGATAAAAATAGAGTCCTTGTAATGTAATGTCCAGTTTCGTGAACCAATAAAAAAAAAAAAGTCCTACATAAACGGATGGCTTCGAGTTAAAAGCCTCGGTTGCAACCAGGCAGGACCCAAAGACGGGTACGTATTTGAATACCTAAAATTATAATACCTAAAGTTAAATAACCTAAGTTCAAAATACCTAAAATCTAAATACCTATTGGTGGGTTCACCTAAATTTAAAATACCGAAAGTTTAAAATGGCTAAGTATTTGAATACCTAAAATTATAATACCAAAAGTTAAATAACCTAAGTTCAAAATACCTAAAATCTAAATACCTAATGGTTGTTTGACTTACTTTTAAAATACCCAAAGCTTTAAATGACAAATTGATATTATAGTGAGTACGTATTACAATGCCTAATTTGAAATTATCGAATTTCATAAGCCCTACGAACGGAAGGCCGAATATTAAAATCCCGAATGTTTATATGATCGAAAGTTCTAAATACCGAAAATTAAAATACCGACAATTTAAGAAATAATATGTGTGGTACGGCTTAAAGAAAAAAGGACACTGCTCACCCCGACTCGGATAGGTTAGGTTAGAAGGCTAAGGCGGGTGCGGAGCGGAGGTTAGGTTAGAAGGCTAATGCGGGAGCTCCGCTCCGCTCCGCTCCCGCCTTAGCCTACTAACCTAACCTATCCGAGTTGGGGTGGGCAGTGTCCCTTTTTTTAAAGCACTGGATGCGGGCTGCTTTAGATCGGTCATTCTGGAAGTCTATGGGAGAGGCCTATGTTCAGCAGTAGACTGTGTGTGGCTGATATGATGATGAGATATAAATGAAAACACAAGTATGTATGTATGCTTTTTAATTTTTAATAATTAACAATGGGTACCCTCAACAATCATTGTGCGACATAATTTGTTGCTATTTGAAAGAAATGAACAGAAAACTTGTAGGTAAGCTGGATTTACTGATCTACCCACATATTGTTGTGTGTGGTGTGTGGTGCATTATTTTTAGGTATTTTGACCATTTGGTATATTAAATTTTGGTATATCAACCTTTGTTGTTTTAACTTTAGGCATTTTAAACATTAGGTAATTAGTCCAATAGGTATTTCAAATTTAGGTATTAAGTACTTAGGTATTAGTGGTTTAGGTATTTTAAACCATTTGGTATTTAGATTTTAGGTATTTTGAACTTAGGTTATTCAACTTTAGGTATTATAATTTTAGGTATTCAAATACGTACCCCCCAAAGACACTATGATGATCACTATTGACTATTATACCAATATCTAATTTATATTTCCGTTATATCTCAATTTTCCACAAGTAGAATTTATTTTAAATAGGGCTAAAAATAGTAAATGGGACCGTAACATACGGATTGATCCCCTAGACAAGAGGTAAGAGTAATTCATTGGCCCGCGTATTGTGGAATAGAAGATGAATGAATGGGATTGATACGGATTTTGACGTTTATGACAGTTGGCAACGTATGTCAATCCGATACACTGATCTACCTATTCTATTCTACGAGTACAAACTATTTATAGAAAAGATAACTTTCAACAAAATGGGTGCAAAAGGTATAAAAGGTAAGTGAAATGGGTTGCGAGAACGAATTTAAATCCATTAGATTGTTTCTTATCGTTTTACGTTGGAGATAAGGTAAGGTTAACGTAACAGCGGCCATAGAGATACCTTTTAACATAAATTTAAAATAATTAAATACAGTACTCTCGATGTTAACACCATGTACCTATACGATATTGATAGGTATGTTATTAAAGTCTTATAGGATAATATGTTTATAATCGTAGCTGCGTACTAATAGGTAATTGTTTACAAGCCATGACATTATCTTCTATACTATTATATAATTGTAAAGTGAAAAGAAAAGAAAAGTGATCGTGTTTGTCCTTTGGAAACATTTAAAAAAAATACTTGGGTTATGTTATGTTAAAGATACTGAACACGAAAATATTTTTTTGAATTTCCTGTCTGTTTGTTTGTTTGTCCGCGATGGACGCAAAAACTACTGAACAGATTTTGATGCGATTTATTTTTTTAGAAAGGGCTTGGTCAAACTTAAAATCTTACGTTTGTTTAATCGGAATCGGTTTAGTAGGACCGGAGATATGAGCAAAGGTCGCGTTAACCGAGATGCACGCGGGCGGAGCTGCAGGCTGAAGGCTAGTATCAAAATAAAAATCTTTATTTCGAAATATAGTTACATAATTGTAATACAATTGCAATGTTCAGTACAATTTCCTGGTATTCTATATACAGTTTTAATAGTGTAAATGGAAGATGAGTCGCCATCGAAGTTGTAGCGTGGCGAATGAGTAAACGCTATGGTTCAGACCTGCGGGAACACGAAGCGATTTTTGACGAGAACACCCTCCCTCTGCTCAAATTGCTATAATAAATCACATAAGATTGCTTAGAAATAACCATTCGCTATTACCGAGTGATTGATTTTTTCTGGACGAGCTGTTGAAAATCTAAGAGTATTATTAAGTTAGGTCTATGATGTTGACTTTCTGTAAATTAGATACAATCTCTGTGGTTGATGGAGTGTATATTGTAGTCAATATATTGGATTTAGGTATTTCTAGGTTCAATTTTACAATTTCTAGTGTAATTTCGCGGTGTCGATTAACGCAAATATTTGAATTGGTGAAATATCTACAATGTAAAATTTCTAGGTTTAATATCACAATCTCTAGGCAAATTTTGCGGTTTCGATAAACGCATGAAATACCTATTAAGTAAATATATTTGCATTGGTCTGGATTTTTCTATGTAGGTATGGATCTTTAGGTTTAGATAGGCGATGTAGAATGGCCTGGAAAATTGTTAAATTATGGTTCTAATTTTTGCATTAAAACAAACTATAGTTGTGGTGACTGTTCGTTAATTTTTAGTATTGATATTGAACTCTCCAATTAAATTTAACGAGTCCACAGCTGTATTTTGTTTGGGAGAAATCCCCTCACTTCGAGAATTAAGGGTAACTCATTAGCGACCGTGTTGTGGTTCCACTCTAGAACAATATTTTGGCCTATAAAGATTTAAAATTTAAAGCAAAGGACAAAGGCCATTGTGGACCAACTCCAAAATTGGTTTAGAAGGTAGAATTTTAACATAGCCAAAATATAATTTACAGTTGCTATTTTTCGAATCAAAACCCAAGATGGTCAGGATCCTTTATAACTTAAACAATTTAATTACAAAAGTAGCAAACAAGCACACGATTATGGTTACCGGGGTTGGTAATTGGTTACCATGCATCCGTGAATAGTTCTCTATAAACGCTGGCAATTCCAAAGGTGTTGCTCGGGGCATACCATTGAGATTTAAATGATCGCTTTCAATTAGCAGTACAAATTCACACAGGGTTTCCAGTTAAAACATAATATGCACAAAAATAGCACATTTTGCACAAGCCCTTACACTTGATGGAGTGTACAAGCTATGTGTTTATTAGTAGTCATAAAATAAGACATTTCAAACACTTTCAGTTCATTGAAAATGCTTTCGTTTTATGCTTTATCATTACCAGCAATAAGAATTTATTATGCACTTTATGAAGTATTAACTTTTACCCCATGTTTAATATTTCCGCAACACACAGCCTTTTACGCTGGTATAATTACTAGAGCTTTTACTCGCATTTTTACTTTCCACTCGAGTAATAGCTAAGTTTTAAGCCCTTTTTCAAACAGTCGAAAGCCGGTGCGCGCATCAGAAGGGACGACGCGCGCGCACGCTGCGTCAAGATTTCTGTAATTGAAAAATCTTAGCGCAATTTAATTTTTCTAAGTCGATTCATTTACATTACTGCCATGTTGTAATGCTATTTCGTGAGTGAATATAGTGAAGACATTTATAGGGTAAACTTTGATGTTAGGTGAGTTCAATATTGATATTGTTTGTAATTAGTTTTTTTTGACATGTGACTTGTGTTAGTAAAGTTATAATTTAATAAGTTATTAACAACAAAAGCAAATTCACAGATATTGATACAGTATTATAATAATGTAATTCAGATCTATTTGCAGTAGGTCTGCGGTGTTCTTCTTAATAGGATTACGTATTTTTGTTTTTTCACATTCACCCTACAAGTTTTACCTTGCATAAGAATTCTTACTAGCTCCATAATTAATTAATTTTATTTCTTCCTCGATTTGAAACATATCGCACTTTATACCATTTTCATCATACCTACTTACATGTCTGAATATTTATTGTTAATTAGAAAAGTATACTCAACCTGTACAGATGCAGCCTTTTTTCAGCGATTTCGAAGAGTTCTCAATTCATCAAAATCTTTTCTATAAGTTCAGTGATATTTATATCGTTCATGAACTGATTATAAGCTTTTTTTTTTATAGAAAATTCATATACTTGTTACCTCTTCAACTGCCACTACACCGTAGTTGGGTTTGATTCATAAAAGGAAGAACTAGAAGAACTAGGTATTTGAATGATCAACAGATATTTATTCGAAGTCCAGGCCCAGGGCACTTGATTTACAGTGCTAGCGTCTTTTGAAATCCTCTTTATTATTTTCTATTGCCCAAGATATTTGTTTGCAGTAAAAGAATAGAGGAACATCTTTGATACATCAGCGATATTACCTACGCAGATGTACCTTTATGTATACACTGCAAAGTCTGTTCTTCATTCCCTATAAAGATGTCAATAATAATCGCGTGTATTATTAAAGTTTGGACAGCATTCCCGACTCAATTGCTTACCGTTATAACATGTAATTAACTTGATTGTCTAGTTCGTGAACAAAGGAGTTCATATGTCATACCTTTTCATATGGCCAGCGTGAATTTGCACAAGTGTCGGCATTGTCATATTTGGTTACCGAGTTTGACTATTGACTATATCTGCATTACCCGTGTATGCTATTGGATAGTATAATATACTTGTATGTGTCTCTGTAGATTAAGGTGTATGAGTATCTCTAATACTTATAGTAAGTACATATTGATCAAGCACTTCTAACGTATCGGAATTAAATTATAAATTGTCCTAATAGTGAAAGAAAACATTACGAGGTGAGGAAACTTTTGTAAGGTATGTGTAGTTTATATTGAGATGAGGCCCGTGTCGAGAGTTGAGACTGTTAGTTTTTATATAGGTCGATATTTTTATATTATGGTGCTATAAATAAAACTTTTTAAAATCATGAATTTAATAGAATCATCGCTACAAATATTCGTATCTAAATCTAATATATAAAAATAAATGCCACTTTTCGTTGTTATTTTATAACTCAGGAACGGCTGAACCGATTTGGCTAATTTTAGTCTTGAAATATTCGTGGGTGTCCAGGGAAGGTTTAAAGGATGAGAAAATAGGTGCAGCGGAAACGAGAAAAATATGGCGGTACGAAGTTCGCCGGGATACTTAGCTAGTCTATTATAAAAAAAACAGCCGCAAAAAAATGTTGGTTACTTAATAATTTATAGGACTTATTCATTTTTAGTTGAAATTAATTTATTTTTCTTGAAACTACATTAAACACTTTAAACATAGAAGAAAATCAGATTTCCTTTAATAATATCCATACCCATGGGTATAGAATGCATACCATCTGAAGGCTATTGCTTTATTTTCCATGCATGTTACCGGATGATAGGCAGGTACTTACTGTCGATCGTATACTATGACTATGAGTACATTCAGTACATCGATGATATTTTATGCTCGTGGAGGCTCGTGGTCGTAGTATGTTGTACGTCGGTAATGTATAGAGCAGAATAATGGCAAAGTTATTGTTGAATATTTCAAATTTAAAGTTAGTTTTAATTAAATTTGAAAAATTAGACTCTATAATTAATTAATAAAAACTAAAAATAAACAGTAACAAGTTTGTGTGTGATTAAAATAACGTAAAAATGTCAGTCCCTAAAAAATACTTGACAACATGTGAAATGTCTGAAGTAGGTACCTAAGCAGTTTATCGTACCTATTTATATTTGACACAATACACGTGCACCTAGCATGCAGCTGATCGATGTTCAGGGAGCTTTGGGAACTCTTATCGCTATCAGAAATGCATTATACAAATAGGTACCTACTATTTATATGTGATTTTCACTATAGCAAGTTTGCGAACGGGGAAAGTCACGGGCAAAGTCACCGGCAAAAGCTAGTGTTCCGATAAAGCTCAACAAGTCAAGGCGGCGACTATACATTTGCACGTCTTCCGCCGTGTTGTAAAGTTACGACCGGACGGCCTGTGTCGTGTCGTGTCGGTCCGACCGCGCCGCCGGCACCGGCACTGTTTGCACTGTGATGCGCTCCACGTGCACGATAACAGGTTATTCAGCCTTAAGCCCATGACACAGTGATGAGCGAAGCGATTTTATTTAACGATTTCGTGGTAGTTTTAACTTGGATTTTTAGAAAGCGTTATTTTTAATAGCATCTTACGCATAATAAGCTGAGAGCGTCAGCTGTTAATATTAGGTATAGTGTTTTGGTATTATAGCTGCTGTTTTTGGTGGTATAGTTTTCTTTCCATTTAATATATCTAATTATCTACTAAATACATACATATACTTACGCCTGTAATTCTCGAGGGGGTAGTCAGAGTTGTATTAACACCCACATTTCACTAACTATGATTTATTATCTACTAAATGTTTCTTAACACTGATTTTACAGTAGTGCGTTCTTTGTAATGGAGTCAACTAAAAAATTAAAACTATCCAAATAGTCTACTGCTATAAATTTATGGTTAGAGTAGCTGTGAGTAGTTTCCACTTTAGTTCGGTTTCGGCAATATCCTATTTAAATTCCCACACCACAGACTTAAGCCTCCACTTTAACTAAATCATGGTAGCCAGACAAATTACACAGATTATCTCAATTGCTGGGTTACGGTTAATTGCTTAAACGTCTAGCAGAAAATATCTTGACTCGTGACACTATAAACCTAAATCAGATTTTAAACAAGAAAATGGTAGCTCTTAAAACTGACGGAGTAATTATTAAGTTTCAACACAAAAAGGTTTGAGACGTGTAATTTAATACAAAAAAGTTAAGTTAGGTTATGTTAGTGTAACACTACGAGTACGTGGTTGTAGACAATAAGACTTTTAGATGCTACCTTAGGTCAAAAATAGGTACATAGGTAGGTACAAATGTACAAATACAATAATTACGTAGGTACCTATACCTACTTGATCTTCTTATATTAATTACCGCACCGAATAATTAACACCATTAGCAGCTTCGATAGAAAAGTCACTCTAAATCCCAACACAAAATAAATAGGTTATTAGATAGTACAAGCAATTTTAAATGAGTAGGTGCTACTTGGACCGTTGGACTAGCCCATTCGTGATGGGAAAAGTATAATTTTACCATCACAGTGCACTTCTTCTTCACGCAACTCAATTATCTATCGACTGCCAATGATTTTTTAACCTCAAAATATAATGTTGAAGTTAAAATATACAATTAGTTAGTCATCACTTAAATATTTATAAGATATTAAAAGTCAACACTTATACAACCTTTTACAGCAATAAAGATTACAATCAGTACACGAATAGTCCAATACGGTGGTCTGACTCTATTTGCATACTGTGTAGATTACGCTTACTTGTGAACTACTCGAGGAGATGAATTCGAAGATAGCCAGCACAGTTAGACCGTGCCCTATGTATTATGAATGAACATGGTACCTTCAAATGTTGGAATAAACCAGAAATGCAAAGCGGCAGCCTCAGACTAAAAGAATAACATCTAGTCTGAGGTGGCAGCATGCGACTATTAGTTTGAGAAGGTCAAATGAAAATCGACTACTATAACGTTTAGGCTACAGAACCAATTTAATTCTTAGTTTTATAGAGGTTAGGGACTTCAACGCCACTAGGGATGCAAGGAGTGAAAATTGTGCTGTTGTACATATCAATTAATTGCCAGTGTGAAGTTAAGGAAGATTAATTGAGCCTCATTCTTCTGCTATCTTCTAAGGAGGTGGTTTTTGTTCTTTTAGGCTGGTGACTGTCGATAGCTGTTTTATCTAAACACGCGTTAATGCCTAATTTAGTAGCGTTGTTGTAAAAGCGTTAGATTAGTAAGTAAACAAAATTTCAAATCCTGTACCCTACTGTTGTTATAGATAACATTTTGTTTATCTTTCTGTGCCCTAACCCCTATATAAGTATCAGCATCAGATAATAAGTATCAGCAGCTAGACAGCTTTCGCCTAGATGGTTCCAACGAGTTGCTATTTTCAGATCTAGTGCAGCAGGAGGCGCCATGTAATTATTGCTGCTACCTATATTTAACACGCTTTAGCCGTCAAAGAGGAATGTGTTAATAAATAATTAAATTTCTTTGCTTATCACCATAACATCAGTCTATTTAGTTCAGTTCGCCTCACCTATAATTGATGTTAGATATCTGGCCGGCGGCTATGATGTGCCTCTTAATACATTAACTTTACATCCTGAGCCTCGATTCTGCTAAAGCACAACCACTGTCACACCACAGAGACTGCGCGAAAATTCCATTTGATTTTAGCCTATAAAGTAATGCAGTTAACGTTTAAAATTGAATGACTTTTTGTAGAGTGAATGAAAGAGTGTAATGGAACTCTTTTTATTAAATTTTGGATTGTAAGCGTATAAAAATAAGGTCTAAAATCTAATGCCTTTTTTTGTAGTCTCTGTGGTGTGACAGTGGTTGTGCTTTAGCAGAATCGAGGCCCACATGTTACTTTCGTGTTCGCCGATTTTATCTGTCATTGGTTAAACAAGGTTTTCGTTACCGTGCGCGGCAACAATTCAAGATTGTTATCTTGATACGGAGATTGCGGTTGTATTGGTTAAATTATCAAGCAACCGGTATTAATAACTATTACTTGTTGTTAGAAATTAGTTGAATAGGTTTCGGAGATAATTAATTGAGTTAAAATTTGGATTGTACGTTTTTTTTAAATCTGTTTGCATGCAGTTTTCAAAAAAAAGTTAAAGAATTTTTTTAGGAGATTTATTGTTCGTATAACGCGTCCTTTGCCCATGATATCATGAAATTTCCGAAAAACGTGAAGCATCACGCTACACGAGGAAAATCATTGAACCATCCAGTTAAGTAAAATCTTCGTAAATCGCAAACTTTCAGCAGGCAGCTAGTGCAGGTTTTATTTCCGGGATTGTCGGACGGCAGTCGTCCCCATAGTAGCCAAAGACGTCAAATTGAAATCTAGGAAACCGTGCCACGGTCTCCAAGGCGAGAACCTCGAATACAACCGGGATAGATGATGTCACGAAATATAGTTCCTCTCCTAATTTTACACGCATAAATAAATTTAATGTCATCTTAACACGATAATCATGTAATTACTAATTAAGTACCCCCTATCTAATTGAATGAACAAAGTATTAGAGGTTCAGTCTGTCAGCTGAGTTATATTGTTACGAACATGACAATTTTACAGCTATTATTAAAATATTAATAAGTATGTTGTCCATCCGGCTTAACATAGCATCAGACCTTAATGCGACATCCTGCGTGTACGCATTGGTGGGATCTATCTTAAGTTCATTACATAATTACGCATAGCGACGAGACATGCTACGATTAAGTAGTATTTTATACTGTTCATAGAAGGCTTGTTCTCAAAACTGTCATCAGGTCCTTCTTAGAACTATTTTTTAGAATAGATCAGTCTGATTTTTATTTTCTATACATAGATACTTGTATTAAAGAGGCACCCTTTAAAAATGATGGCAAAATCATTTTAACTATATTCAGTGTATATGAAACCTTCAACAATTGTATTCTTTTTTGTGGGCTGGTTGTTCTTCATGCAAGAGTAGATACACAGCCCATGAAAAAGGGCCATAGGCTACCTCTTGCAACATTTTTCAATTATTGTGGATCTGAACTCCCAACTTTGATAGGAAAGCCTGCGCCACCAGTGTACCGGCTAATCCAATTCTAAAATATCTCTCTGCTCTGATGCTTCGATTAAAAGAATCCTTCTATGAAAAGAATGTATCGAACTAATTATTTTCTTATGAACCATGTCTATGTTTTATGTCTTTCCCTTTATTAGATGTTTATGCATAGTCAAGGTTATAAATTATGCGTAGGTTGCGGTATGTAAATATTTATACTAGTTCCGAGTAGAAAATAGATTTGACTGTGCAGTTTGTAAGTCCGGTCAAACGACACAGTTTAATGTTACATCATTGGTTACTTTTGCGGGAAAAATCAAGGAGATATCTGTCTAAACATATCTGTCTAAATATCAGTAGTTATAAACATTAAAACATTATTCTCTATTTTAATTTTGAGGTTATCTCGCCCTTCTGATTCGACGATGTAAAAACATTGGGAAATTCATATTTTCAAGAAATGGGAATGGTGCGTGTACCACAATAGAAAAAAAAATGAGTATGGTATTTGACGATTTCTGCTGAGACCGTCACAAGTCGATTCAGAAAAAAAAAAACAGTGAATTTTCCAATGACATGGTTAAATTTTTTGCTCAAGGGTATAAAGGAAATTATGGTGCCAAATCATCTAAAAATGTCGTACTTTCGATGTGCATTTTTTTTGGAAGCGATATAAGGCTTCGAAATTCTTCATAGATTGATAGAGTTTGTGGAATGTAAAGCATAGACGCGTAAGAGCAAAAAGCATGGTGCGCGGCGTGTCGCGGGCAGGAAGAGAACCCGACACCGCTCCGCTAATAGCGAGCTATGAACTTACGACGTCGGCCATCTCGGTACATCTCCATCGGATTGTATTACAGCAATGTTCCGTGACAATGTTGCTATTAAAGGATTTCATAAGTATACTACAGTTTGATGTGACTCTCAGGAATGTAGATTTTTTAGTTGTACACTTGTTTGGTCTCTCTAGGGTAAGTAATCTGGCGTTTTTTAATCCACTGGGAACATTACCTGGTGGTAACCTGTCGAAACGTCAGGCAAATCAAAGGTATGCATGTACGTGTACCTGTACCATGATCGCGTTAATTCCCGTTAACATTATTGTATAACTGGGAATATTATTTTCGCAATGTCAGTCAAGCGCACGTTTGTTATATATTTATAGGGTTTCACAGATTTCATCGCTAAAATCGTTAGTAGTACACTAACGATTTTAGCGTTGTACGAGAATAATAATTTAGGCTTTATATCGCTGAATCAGGGTATCTTGTGGCTCCATTGTGGCCCGGTTTTTTGCATTAAGTACTGATCAGCTCACGATTAGGCTGCAACCACAGTACTCTACTGTTTCCTACTTAATTTGGAGATAGCAAAGGCATTCCTATTCGTTACTGAATATAGTTACGAATTGGGCACAGAAGTCTGTGCCTGTCTAGAAAATTCAGCAAGTATACCAGCCGTTTTCCCTTCTTTCTCCGACGAAGTAGTCGAACTTACATGAGTAACAACTCTTTAAAAAGACAAGAAAGACTCTTTCTTATGTAGCCCAGGATTCTCAGCCCAGCACGTCTTTAGTTGGGTGCCTGGGAAATTTTTCTAAGAGTATTTCCCACTTCGAAAGCAGTGCCGTCAGTGTAAACATCATATTGTGATATTTTTCGTTCTAAGATAAATTTTGATTTATGCAAAAGCACGTATCAGTATTTAACTAGTGCTTCACAATGGTATTCTCATATTATTGAATACGCTCTTATTTATTTTATTATCCGTGACAATTGAAACTTTCCCTTTTACTTTTACTATGTGTTATTTGAATTTAATTTTCTTTATTGAATATATTAAAGATATTAAGTAGATAGGACAAAAAATTAAGAATATAAATTACAAAACTCATCCATTAATAGAAGCAATAAACAAAATATAGTTATGTAGGGGTGTTTATGGGGTCCCACAAAGATCTTTATTACCCAAACCAACCTCATCTGCAAAGACAAAGGAGCTGATTTTAATCCCGTTGCCAACGGCAAATATTTATTGATGTAAATACAGTTTCCTCTTAGTGCAAAATGAAAAAGTTTTTATATCTACACTAAGTACACATTTGATAGTCTACTATACTTACTACTTCTAACGTTCATTAAAATATCCTAACATATTTATCTGTAGCAAATTTCATTCAAAGATCATCATTAATTCATTGTAGAGCCATCTGGTAGATAGTCTTGACAATTTAATTTCTGTTTTCCTTCGTGACAATGCTGAAGCAAGTTCGTTAGTCTGTACAAACGCTACCGCATAGTAAGGGGTTAATCGAGCGTGTGTGAGTCGCGACCAGCGTGGTCGAGACCGGCGACCGTGTGAGTACTGAGTGAGAACCGGCTCAGTGCACTGTACCAGCCGTTCAATATTTTGAAACCGTTCATTGTGACTAGTTGTACATTTATATAGAGTTGATGATACCACCTTCGACTTTAATTGTATGATAGTTTGAAATATTTATCAAGTTGTTTTCTAAAACTAGGAAAAGTCCCTAAATAGTTACTACGGTATTTATTGTTATCTAGAGGGCCTAAATATTCGCTTTGATAGTTTAGCCTATACTGCTGTTTCTGGTATCTTGACTCATCACAATTAATCGGTTAAGGTAGCGACCATAATTATCTTCTCCAAGAAAATAATCCTAAAAATAAACCTACGATTTACAATTGCAACCAAATTATTCTGGGCATAGTTGTATCACCGCATGCATCAGAGCAAAGCGGCTTAGGAATTCTTCATCCTTAAGAAAATCGCCGACATAATAATTATTTTGTTTAGTTTATTATTGCTTTTACTGGTAATATCCCATAATCATTGTTTGATAATTTAGTAGTAGATTTTGTCTTCTCTTAAAAAGTATTAAATGTCAATAAAAGTGTGTTAAAAGAGTAATATTGTCAAAATTAACTGCTCTATATTATATAATGGATAGTCCTAACACTGTCAGCTGATTAACCGGAGACGCAATGTAAAATTAAATTTATTTACGTACTGATAGGATAGTTGAGTGATTCCGGGCTCTGGTACCGAACATAAACCCACAAAGTACTTGTAACAGCATTCCATTTGATACATCAAATAATTAAATTATTTTCGTGATAACATTCGTATTGGCCCCTCATTAAATGCGTAAAAGTGGAAAAATAGTATAAAGTAAGTAATTATTGGCCGATATATTTTTACATTCCTGTATCATAAAACTTTATGATCACGAATGTTACAAAATATATAGTACATTCATGTTCTACCGGATGATACTTAAAATCTGTAGTGTACTTTACTTGTACGTACGTAAGTAGGTACCTATTATAAAGTACGCTCCAAAAGAATAAACAAAATGTACGTCCGTTTTTATAGGTATTATTAAAATTCCCTAAGTTTGCTTTCTTAGAGGCACGTACAGAAAAAAAATTGGCGAATTTCAACAAGAAATTTGAGAAACTCGTTGCCGTATCATCCAGGGAATTCCCTGACTGATTCGATTCGCTGCCGGTAAACCAGCCAGAGGAGGTGCGGTAATGAGAGCCTCATATCACCTTGAGTGTAGCCGGGGGTGGATAGGACGGAGATTGCTCTCGATCCGTAATAGAATTTCTGACGAAATCTATGTGTGTTGAACATTGTGTGGATGCACCTTAGAGCCTTGCGCCCACAAGGTTTTAACTTGCTCTAAGTTAAGTCATTTTGAACATGAACTAATTGACCTGAATCTATCTCTGAAAAAAAAAAATCTTTTTAAGAAAGTAACTGCGGTCTGACCACCTAGGGAAGAAAGCCTGCACCAAGGTGCCATGTCTGTTATTTACAGGTGCACAGCATCGACTGGTGAGGTCAATTTGAGCAATATTAACGGTAATAGGATCGTTTCTAGTACTGACCCCTCAAGGTTAAGAGAGATTCTAACCCTTCAACAATTTAATATGCCAGTCTGAAAAGGCATTCAATTTAAGAAAGATGGTTTTGATAGGGGTCTGCAAACTCTACAGATTTACCCAAGTCAAGATCCTTTCAATGTTCTTTGTTAATCTTAACATTTAAAGAAGTACATGTACATACTCGTACATAACACTCATTGGAATGAATGGATCCTACCGACAATCGTTTTATTATTGTGGACACCATTTGAACCTCATAAAAGATACATTTAGATGTTTTTTTACGGTTTACATGAAATTTGATTGCTTTTGAAAGTTTAATTGGATTGTTCAATGAGGCGTACATATATGTTTTATAAACAAGTGTCATAACAATAGGAAGTTGCAGTAAGTAATTTGTTTAAAGGGAGTGAACAGTGGACATTGTGTTGTTATTGTCATCGCCCTGTCTAATTTCCACAATAAATTGAGGTTTTGTTGAACCAGTAAGTGCATTGTTACTAATGTCATGATGACTGCCTCATCATATAAAACGATATCTGTACGCTTAATTTATTCTTTAGTTGTTTTTTATATATACATAGTTACATATACTCAAGCCTGTAAATCGCCGAAGGGGTAGGCAGACGTACATCAACACCCACATTTCGCTAAATATGATTTTTGATCCCACGTGATGTTGAGAGATGGCGTCTCGTGGTATTTACATCATTCAGCCGACAATTACAAATGATTCCACTATTTTTCACACTTGACAAGTAATTAAACAATACAATGATTATTCTAATTTATTGTGTTCCAAAATTAGTTCACGTTCAATTGTCATGAATTGGCATATCAGACATCTAGCCAAACGTTGCCAAGTGGCTACAAAATATTTTGACAGTAATAAAAATATGAGATACATCTTTATGGTTTGCTGAACTCATATAGGTACCTAACCTAATAATTAAAATATTTTTGCTTTTTTTTACTGACGCCTTTGACTCGAGGTCGAAGCCTATTCTCACTTGGTTTATGTAATTAGTTTTCTAATAAGAAACCCTCGCAAGGTTTAACTTTCTTTGACTATGTTCACTAACTAAATATTATTTAAAAAATTATATCTCGCTTTCATTCCGGCCTCTTTGTCACTCCAGTTCTCTCATTTATTCCTCTCGCACTTTCTTTCCATACCTTTCATTCTATTTTTGCTTGGCTTAGATTTTTGAATATTTTTTTTTTATTTGATTGTAGTGGTATAACTTTTATCATCAGGTATAACATTGACATCGTGTTTGTTTCTAACATTAGAACGACGTGAAAAATAATGAACATATTCTTATTATGAAAATTCGCCCTTTTTCATTTAAATCATGATCATTTTTGACATTAGGGAGATTTAGAGTAGCTCCAGACTGAATTTTGAACATGTTTTCAATGTCTTCTGATGTTTTTCTATTGTAGCAGTCTATATGCATAAGACCTGTCAGTGTAACCTTCACAATTTAAATTTCCAAATATACATCACGCACTATATTGAGCACATTTAGCGCTATTCAAACGACATAGCTATGTGTGTGGGGTGTCGTTGACCCGCTGAAATCACGGGTGTTCAGCAGTTATATCATTATGTCCAATAGATGCCGATCGTTGTCGCCTGTTGACCCCCGACTCTATCAAGTAGCCAGACTCTATCTATTTACCGGCCACTTCAATTATTTCCTTTTGCTTTTGTCCTTGAGCCTGAAACCGTACGTATGTCGTAAAGCTATGAACTATATTGATTGACATCGTATAGTGTTAAATGACAAATATTTAAATGTTTATCTGTAGAATATATTAGGACCCACTTGACTGTCAAGTCAAATTCAGTTTCTTTTTATTAAAGTTCTAACCGGTAGGTCATAGATGTTTTTTTATACGACTTAGGTGGCAGACAAGCACACGGCCCATCTGATGGAAAGTGGTTACCGTGGCCTATGGACGTGTGTTGCACACCAGCAGCAGCAACGCACCACCAGGGGCGTTACACTCGCGCTGCCGACCCCGTAAGAACCTTCTAATACCCATCTTGAATATTTTCTTTATTTCATATAAGCGTTATGTCTTATTTCTTTGTTTCATACAAGTTTCCTGTCTTATTTCTTCGTTTCATACAAGTCTACATAAGGAATTTTGCATGACACAAAGAAACATGACATTGAAATTTGATAATATCGAGTAGTTTACTAATAGTGATTAGGTGAATGGTTAATTGGTTGTATAGTCGCTGGGTTAAATAGATTTAATCCAAGACTTAACCGAAATTAAAGACGGTACAATAAGAACAGACGTAATTTTTATCGCTCTTTATTTAAAAGGATCAGTTAAATAATTCATTTTTCACCATTGACACTCGAAAAAGGGCCCGTGATTCATCAAAAACAGTGAATAAAATGCTCGTTGTTTCACCGAGTGAATAAAAAAATTTGAATTTGGAACATGCGCGAATGTACGAATTCTAGTGAAACATGCAAAGAGATTGCACACTCTCACTATAAAAATGTACTAAAAGTCACCTAAATGTAATCACTGGCTGGATGGAATGTGGCTCAGTTTAAATTAAGAAAAAAAAATGCCGCCATTTTTCTGTGCAATTTTTCTTGTAAAAGTTTCTGTTAGTTTCTTAAGCTTAAAATGATTTCATCCAGTGATGAAAATGAACTACTCGAACGCGAAAAGACTCACGGAGTCTTTTCGCGCTAAAGAGTACGTAATTGTACAAATAAATTATCTAAATATACAATATGGATACGACATTATGTGCAAATACTGAAACCGCGAAGCATCCTGGTCCGTAGGAATAGAACCAAATTAAATTTAAACTTAAATTCCCTGATTTATAAAATCCGAAATTTTCTAACAAAATAATTATTAAAATAAATGTAGAAAATGCAACCACTTGTATAAGTCATTAAATAGTTTCATCCATTGCTTTAAAGTCATTGACTGTGTCATAAGTCATTAATAAATACGCACACACCTTCACACACACACACACACAACAACTTCACACACACACACACAACAATAGGCATAGTAGGTAACTTACTTGAACAGCTAAGCGGCAACATGCGATTCTACAGAGTGCTCAAAGTTGTTCAAATTCTATAAAATTAAAACTCTAGTTTCTGCCCATAATACTGGACCAATTTTGTTCAAACTTTTCCTGCTTGAAGCTTAGGGGGTACCAAGTATATGGTTTCAATTATTGCCTATATGTCGTATCCATATTGTATATAACTCAAAGGTGACTGACTGACTGACTGACATAGTGATCTATCAACGCACAGCCCAAACCACTGGACGGATCAGGCTGAAATTTGGCATCCAGGTAGATGTTATGACGTAGGCACCCGCTAAGAAAGGATTTTGATTAATACCCCCAAGGGGATAAAATAGGGGATGAAAGTTTGTATGAAACTTTGTCAATTTTAAACCGACTAGGCATGCATAAAGCTACGAAAGGATTTTCATGAATTCTACCCCCAAGGGGATAAAATAGGAGATGAACAACATTCGGAACTTAAGGCGGACGAAGTCGCGGGCAACAGCTAGTTAGCTAGCATATAAATCTCGACAACAGGTACTTGTCATAAACAGTTTTGACTGTAAAGATTCATTACATGTCAATACCTAGTGGTAAGTGGTTTACAAAATAAGCCCGCCTGCATACTTAAAAAGGACGATGAAATCTGTTTATTTTCACGTCTGTCAATGCCGACCCATCCGTGCGCTCAAATATACAGAAAGAAAACTTACCTAAAGCTTTCAGTCTTGATCTTGACTGAGTAAGTACCCTCAACACTCATGACTAAGGCGTGTAGACTTGCTAATCATATACTAGCTGTTGCCTGCGGCGCCACCCGCGTGTCGTTTTGATCCCGTTCCCGCAATTCCAGTAAGCCTATGTGTTATTGCAGACTCGAACTCGACAGATTTTCAGATAGATCCGTTCAGCTATTAGAGCGTGATTGCGTTAAGTTTGTTACGCCCAAACATACTAAAATAAAATATCCAAACAACTTCACAAACTTTACATTTATAATATTAGTAGGGTAGGTACATAATGCTCCCACCTTTTTCCCTCCGGAGTAAGCAGGGAAAAGTTCACCTTCTGTTTCTATTCTAACACACTTCCTTTAGTGTCAGCAAAACGGTCTTACCTGTGGGCTATGCCTTACATACTCGCGATTATAAGGACTTCAAATCCAATCAAGGATGCCTTGGGTTATTTTTAGGGATCCGTACCCAAGGGGAAAAAGGGAATCTTATTACTAAGACTTCACTATCTGTCTGTCACCAGGCGGTATCTCATGAACCGTGATAATTAGGCAATCGAAATTTGCACAGTTTATTGTATTTCTGTTGCTGCTGTAACAATAAATACTAAAAAAACATTGATAAGGAACCCTTCGTGCGCGAGTCCCACTCGCACTTGGCAGGTCTTTTCAAAACAAGTACCTATTTACTTTTTGATTAATAATACATACACTCATACATATGTATTAGCATAATTAGGTCAGGAGACTTATGCACTAATTATAAGGTCTAATCTTTGGAAACAACCAAAATTGGCACTAGAATTGACTAGAATGATGAAGTTTTCTATAATATATTACGAAATTCACAACGCATTCTTATTCATATCAAAGCCATCGCGACATTAAAAACCATACTTTTTAACTGCCTACACAAACTAATCAAATTAGAAACATGAGCGGTGCAAGTTAGGGCCAAATTATCACGTGTTAGCGAGCTTTTACTAAGGACAAGAACCTTTGACCCCACACAGGGTCTCGATACACTGACCCACTTGATAATACTCACCATGTTTGGTTTATTGTTATATTTATTGCTTGTGTAACAGTTTTCTGCTTTCTTTTGACATTTAGAACACAGCCTACATAAAGGGCCGTTAAGTTATAGGTACATACGAGTACATCGGTGCTAACAAAATTGACAGTAAAATGCAAATCAAACGGGGTTCAATTATGCGTACACAATCGTATTCGTAAATCTTTCAAAAAAAAAAACACTAACAATGAAAACTACATTGTTTTGATACACTTAGATATATTCCTTGTAATTTCCAGTTCTTTTCCTGAATGGGGCGTCCCCCATAATCAAATAGACTGACGTGACGAGACGACCTGAAAAATGTAACTGTGACAGACTGGATGCGGAAGGCGGGCGATCGGGAGCAAATGCGTACATTGGATGAGGCCTATGTCCAGCTGTGGATAGACAAATGGCAAGAACAGAACAATAGGAATATAGCTGTTAATGTAGTGATAATCATATTGAGGAGATAATTCGAAAGCGTAGAATGCCACAGAGATTATTTTCTATACACTTTTCTCTTTAATTTAGCTCATAGTGATCTAAATCAGAAAGTAGTGAGAGATATTTAATATGTAACATTTTTTGTTATGTAAGAATACTGGTGAAATAGCTACTTGAGTGATCAGCAAGCTCATGTTAGACCAGAAACCGCATATCAGCTGCAAGTGGCTAAAGATACTGACACTTGTTCACTTTCCTAGTGGTTTTAGGAAAACGTTATATCGCAAGACTATGCAGTATAATATTTTCATATATTATCTTGCCTCACCTTGCCAACTTAAAATGTGATGAATAAAATGGATAATGAATGACTTCAGATTTGAATAACTAGGTTTTCACGATGTTTAAATAACTTGAAAAACAAAATCGAATATTTTAGTGTTATGAAAGTTGTTAGGCGTACTTTACGCCTGATAAGTAATTGTATGAGTATGAAGTCTCTGTGACTCCAAAAAAAAGTTGCTAGAGTGGAGAGTAAACACACTGTGTTGTCATAAACAAATACAATAAGTTAATTCATCAACTAACTAACATCGCTAACATGAAACTCGCTAGCGTGCGCGAGTTAGCACCTTTCGTATTTTTTCAATAGGAGCCCGAAAATGTTTTTTTTTTAAATGACAGTAAATTTTTTTCTTTGATCATAATGCGTTATGATTGAACTTTGATATGTTCTTGTGCATATACCTACTGGTGAAGGCTTTTAACATAAAAAGTGGCATTGCAACGTATGCACATTAGTCAATAAAGTACTTACCTATAACAAGGTGATTAAGTTTAATTTATCAGTAAAATTTGTACAGCTTAACTTTGAATAACCTTTCGAAATTAATTATTTTATAATAAGTTTATTTATATTTAACAGTAATTTTTGCTGATTGAACGAAAACCTTGAAATATGGTAAATTATGAATCTGATCATATAGTCGACCTATAGTATAGTATAGTAACTAAAGACATTTATTGAGGTAACGCAGAAGGGATGTGTAAAACAATAATAGTACATTATGGTACAAGTGAGCAACGTTGGTGATTACCGCCGAGGCGCCACCATTGAGAGGTCTTAAGATAGCCGAGGACGGTAATCATCATGCTCACGCGTGCCATACGACGTTTTACAACACACTTGCAAATAAAATAATACTACAAATACTAAATAAACAATACTACAAATTAATTCGTTTTCCTATGCGCGCGCATTTAACAATGGCGGTCGACCATATTTAAAAAAAAATGAGGTTTGAATTTTACTTTTTTTTTACTATACTTTTTTTTCTGTACTTAGAGAAAAAGTTAAATTTGAGTGAAAATTTTGTTTATTATACAAGTATTACAAGTTGAAATTATTTATTTAAATACGAAAATGCATCAAATGACCATACAATAGGCGTATTAATTTATTCGTACTATTAAACACGTTATTTTTTGTATCAAAACTTTTTTAAGAACATAGACAATTATAGACACTTCCTATAAAATTTAAAAAAGAATCTATAACTCACTTTTGTGAATAATAGCAATGAACATTGAACAAGTCACAGTTTCATAATAGGTGTCATTACGTGCCTAATTGCGGTAAAATAATATCACTTTTATGAGCAGGTGTGTTGTAAAATAAATATAATAGCTGTAGCTAGTATACCGACTCATCTGATAAAACATGAACACTTAGCAATACATATTTCCCACCGTTGTGATTTTTAACCGGATAGTATTAAGTGAGGCATACAATAAGCCGCACTCTAGGCACTAAATCCAATCTATCGCCATTAATCAGGGATATTTTCCATTGAGTTCTATTTACTTTAAAATATCCAAGCTAACGCCAAGTTTTTCCATAAGTATACCCCTCGCTATGGTGAATAAAGCATATCTAAATAGCTTACAGGCTTGACTTTCAAGAAAGTTCAAGGAACAAGGCTTGATAATGATATTATGATACATTCATATGATAATAAATGAAGCTGTTATTTATTTAAAATTTAGCTGTTGCCTGTGGCTCCGTCCGCGTGGAATTCTGATCCCTGTCGCGCAACTCGTGGGTACCTCTACCTACTCCCGAACTAACAGTATCCTATGTATTATTAAAGACTTTAATCAATTTGTGCAAAAAAATTACGCAGTATTATCTAGACTCATGCATAGCTTAATATTTTGTATAATGGGTCCTAGAATGTGAATAAGTACAGGTAGTAAGATTTTTTTAAATTGGTAAATGCATAGGTACTTATCATAAATAGAAACACCTATATTGGTTTGCGCCCTAAAAATCTAGGTGGAACCTGATACACCTAATGTTAGGACTAAAGGTAAGGGACGAATGAGTGTGCCTTACACCTTATGTATTAATTGTTGGTACCACTTAGTTCATTATAAAAAAAATATTCATATTAAAATATTGAATTTACCAGGTATATTAATTACTCTGTCGATGTACCACATATTATAACAAAATAATTGAAACCGTTTATCAAAACGTTGGTCAAGTAACAATTCATAACAATCACGACTGCAACAGAATATTCCAACTGTCATGCTTGAATCATGAGGACGTACTTCAAATTAATTACAAATAAACTCGGAACAGCATGAACTTTGATGCAAGGTTACTTTCTCTTGAATATTTAATTATATTAATTATAATTAGTTCGAGTATGGGGCCCTACTAGGACGTTTGAGCTGCAAGTTGGTACACTTTCTGATTGATGGACGAGGCTCTGGTGAAGGTTTTCTTCTCAGGGTTGAGAGGTCAGATGACATTAGCTGTCATAGAACCACAAAAGCCTAAAGTCTATAGGAGGAGTAGGAGTATTTTACCGAAGAGAAAGCCTCGCATGCTACGGGAAATGACGGTAAGATGACAATGGTGTGACTTACACACCTTACTGACTTATTGACTTTTCAATTAATTCTTGGTCTAATCTCTATATAAGTTCAAGCCTATTTTTATCTTCGTCCATTTTCGTAATAAATTTTTCGTAACCAGCTACGAACGCGAATTTTTTTTCATATTTTATTAACCAGTTACCAAACTAGAAAAATAAATCTTTAACATTGCTGTTTATGACAGTAGGTTATAAAATTTTAATTCTCCTTTCGTAACTGGTCATGAATACAAGAAAAAAATTCCACGTTCGTAGCTGGTTATGAAAAGTCAGTTACGAAAATGGATGAAGACCTATTTTTCTTCGGAGTAGGCAGAGATAACAGCCTGCTGACTTCCATCCTTACATAATTGGCGAACTTTTCCAAGTGTCATTAAACCTTTCATGAAATCCCAGTATCGAATAGGTGCCTACTTCTAACCTGCCCTTTTTGAATAAATAAAAATAGTTAAATTATTATTACTAAAATAATTTTACTGCATCAAACTGGCAACCTCTTATTCGCAACTCCAAACACATATTATTAAATCTCTGCACATTCCACAAAAACTAATAGACCGTTTAAAAATAATACTCAATTCACTGCGTATATCAATCACTCTATAGCCGTGGGTGTTAATTTGAATGTTTACCCTTAACGAATTCCAATGATACCAAGTAAAATCATTCAAAACGCCATAAAAATTTCCGTAACGCTGCGATTCGGTAACAAGAAGTGAGGGCTTGCTAGGTGGTCCACAAACATCCATACATTTCATTACCACACAATGATGCCTTTAACGGGCTTACTGATAACTTTTATTGTCCTTCTATTTCACTTTGTTCCATTACCAAACATATAAATAGATGTCAAAATATGGTTACACTTACGGTAAATGTGTTTTGTAGGTAGGTATTGAGCGTGAAGGCGATAAAACTTAAACAATTGTAAGATAGTAGTATGTGTATAGTTTAGAAGATCAATACAATAATAGTCTGTTGGTCGAATGTAGAGGTTAAAACTATTCATATCATTTAATCGCGAGAACGTTGTGACTAATTTAACACTTGGGTAATCCTATTCATTTTAGCGAACTCTATCTATAATTTTAATAGTATTAAATTTTTCTCTTTTATGTTCCTTTCAGTTTACATTAACAATTGTTATATCCGGCAGATGGGTAAAGAAAGTAATGTTAGTAATCAGATATATTATGTAAACTAACATTTCATTTCTCTCCATCATGTTACAGTTCACAAAATATGTATATCTATTTTACTCTTTCGGAGCTCTTTCGTTACCAAATTCTAGAGTAAATGGTGTTGTCATCAGCTTAGCGTTGTTCCCGGCTGTATCTGAGCATTTCACCTCAAAGCATGGGTTCCTGGAGGCTCAAGCCAACAACACGTGCGAGCCGATACTTCTGCTGACTAAGAACTTTCCTCCCAAAGTTCGGGAGTCCGTCAATAGTCGTCCGTACAGTACAGTAAAAACAAACCAAATAACGTACAAGAGAAGAGTGGACCCCGGGCTTTAAGATAACATATTATTATAACTCCGGACAAGTATCTTGGACCTAAAATGTGCTCAAAATGTGCCCTATACGCGCAGTACACATTTCTTGGGTGTCTTTTGAGGATAGCACGGGTTGCTACTGCGGTTGACGAACTCAAATTCACCAAGCATAGATTATTACAAAGCAATCCGCGGGCGCCAGAACCTCGTTTGTCTTGCGATTTAGGTCCAAGATACGTGTCCGGAGTTATATGCTCAAAATGTGTGAATGCATCGAGGATTGGCGTTGGGATAAAGGAGAATAGCATAGTTATAGCGCTAGAATAGCTTGACTGGACTTCAGTTTGCCTGTTTGAATACATAAAGAAGCATTGATAAGACCATAGCTTTTGCTACCGTCTCCCGAGGCTCGTTGCCTAGTGAAACTAAGACCTACCTAGGTCGTAGTCTGGTTAGTAACCGCAAAAAATTGCCTTAGCCTAGGTACACAGTACATAAAACAACAATACTCGATTGATACCGACATTAATGCCCGCTTAACAATTGAATGATAAACGACATATTATTATTGCAATGCGAATAACCAAAGATTGATTCTCGATTCGGTTCACGAACTCGTTTTTTATTGGCAATCAAATTTTTGTCTATTATTCCAGAATGAACATGCGTCATATACCTATAAGTGGGTGTTTAAATTACTGTAAAAGTTAAACTAATGTCGCAATAAATTAGCTATTCGCTCGGAGACATTCCGATGTAATTATAAAATAGGTTCTTCTTGATCACCGCGTAAACTAATTCCAGCTTGTTAATAAATTGAGAAGCGTTGGCAAGGGCCAGGAATGATTTCCTTGTATTATGACAAAGTACTCTCCATCCGTACCACTTTGGAAGTTACGGATCCGTTCAATGTCCAGTCTGCTAAAAGCAACTCGCACGCGCGTACATCGGGCGACGCATGCTCGCGGGATACCGCCCTTAAATCTCGCGGCTATTTTGAAATTTGTCAACAAATCGCAATCTTCAAATTTTTCAATAACCTTCAAAGGATTTTCGATAATATTTTTGAGTGAATAATTTGAACCGATTCTTATAATATAGACATTAGAAATTGGCGAAATCACATTTAGGATAGGTGAGTTTTTCTTATAAATATTAATTGGAATTTTATGACTTTTGAATATTAAACAATTTTAACATTATCGATTCAATGATACATTTATTATTGTAGATATTTACGACTGACCGTGTAATAAAATTAAGTGGAACTTTATTGACAAATTTTTGTATGTATTGGTAAAACATCTTCATTTATGAGGTTACATGTGTTGTTAAAGCCGGTTGCGTTGGAGCATGTTGAGTTACGACCTATTTAATGTTCACTATTTACCTTAGCAACTTGGGTGTAATGATATGATAAAGTATTGTTAAGGCACACAGTGTCTTCATTCAGGTCATTGTAGATGCTTTTGGTACTTTTCTATGCGATTGTACAAATTTTGGAGGAATATTATGCTATATATAAAGTAATAGAGACAGATAACTATTAAATAGTTCAAGAATACATTCAGTTAGATATCTAGAGTAATTTGGAAAATACCTCGTGTTTTTTTAGGTTTTCCAACAAGTATACAGTGTGTTTATAATTCAAGTGAAATGTTAAATAGGTATATAACTAACTATAGCACAATCTACATCTTTTCCTGAGTCCCGTACCCGGAAAAGTTGAAACTATTTTACAGTCGATGCCTTGTTTGTCTTTCTTAGCTTTACTGTATTCATGTATTCCTTTTCAAACAATAAAGCATGCTTTGTTGTCTCACTTTTTATTCACTTTAATTGTCATATAAACATTGCATGAGTTAGGAATGATGTAGAAATAGAAGATCCAAGTACGATATAAAATTATGTTTATCTAGATTTTACAACTTTGAACCAACAATTAAGTAATTATAAAATACTACTATGCAATGATAATTTCAACGTGCCAATCGCAGCAGTAGTGGGTACTGGAGGATTTAAAAATCATCGTCCTACCGGTAGAAAGACCAAGCTGCCGGTGGTGGTTAGGGCTCCAGAGAGTGATATCTCACTATCGATTTAGAAACAGAAAAGAGAATCGACTTCTGCGGGACTCGAACCCGCGATCTTGCCCTTACAAAGGAAATGCTCTGACCACTAAACCACCGAAGCCTGCACGAAGTCGATCCAAATTCTTCTATACTTCCGTCTTTGTTAGTGGTTATTAGTGGTCAGAGCATTCCCCCTGTAAGGGAAAGATCGCGGGTTCGAGTCCCGCCCGAAGACGATTCTCTTTTCTCTTTTTAAATCGATTTGAATAGTCAGCATAATAAATGCTTCAAAATTTAATTCATAAGATATCTCACAATTAATGAAACTCATATAACATTAGTCCACTAGCTTGGGGTTAAACCGACCCTCAGATAAAAGTAACACACTATTAATTAGTTCTATGTTTCAAATATAGGCACAAGTTTCATTTATTGAACTAAAGTGCAATAAACATGAGGCTGCCTGTCTAACAAGTACCATTTCTCGTTAACATCTTGTGTACTGTTTGTTCAGTACATGCTACTGATAGCATGTCGTCTGCTAACACACTGACACAGTGCAATGCATGTCGTAATAGTTTCGTAACACTTAGAATCACTGTTTAATGACTGTATTAGTGACTTAGTTTTCAAGGAGATAAAAGTAAGGTGACAGTAGACGAAACGTAAGCTTTTGAGGATCCTACTAATATTATAAATGTGAAAGTTTGTGAGAATGGATGTGTGGATGTGTGGATGTTTGTTACTCTTTCACGCATAAACGGCTGGACCGATTTGGTTGAAATTTGGTATGTATATAGGTTATACCCTGGATTAACATATAGGCTATATATCAGCGATGAACGGGATCAGAATTCCACGCGGGCGGAGCCGCGGGCAACAGCTAGTATGAAATAATCTAACGTGTGCTTGTCATCTTAGCGTTGTTCCTGACTGCATCCGATGCTTTCAATTCGGAGTCCAAGGTCCATTTAGTCCTTTTCATTCTATTGTTTCGGCTTCAGGCTTTCAGGCTTCTTGGATTTTGGCTAACATCAGACAGATATAATTATATAGCCCAGACTTGGCCTCAGTAACATGGCCCGAGTCAATAATAGTGCCCGGCATTTCGACAATAGGCTCACCCCCTATTACGTGGGACCTAAAAGAATGATTGCTGAAATGTGGGTGTGGATTAATCTCTGCTTAACCCTCCGGGATAAAGGCGTGATAGTATATATGTATGGTTTGGCTTGGTTCGCACCCAGTCAGAAGATGCTTGCAGGTGAGATTGGCTTCGCAGTTTCCCGTGGCGCGCGTTTATTCTGTCCGAAATAAAAAGGGTGAGACCGAGGGTGTGTGGTATACGAGTAAAATATTCAATTTCAATTTTCTACGCAGGTTTCATTCTAGAGAAACAAATGGAAGGAGGTATATATTATTCCGATTTCGTAACCATGGTATAAAACTTACTTTAGTATTTATACTTACTGTAATTTTTTTAATATTCCAAAGGCAAAGGAATACCTTTCTAACTCAAGATAGTACCTTAGTATAATAATACTAAGGTACTATCTTGAGTTTTTTTATCTATGTATACTGCATTCGCTTGTCCTAAATGAGTCAGTGTTTCTCAGGGCGATGTTGTTTGCATCTTATCTTAGTACCTGCTCCCGTTTTCTACATTCGTTTGAAACTATTAACGAAGTGAAAATCGTGGATTAATTTGAATCTTTGTTTCCCTATGTACGTAGCAACAACACACATTTCTGTATTATTTGCAAAAAAAAACCCCAAATCTATAAATATAAAAATGAATCCCTAAATGTGTTGCTAAGCGCAAATCTCGAGAACGGCTGAACCGATGTCGCTAATTCTTTTATTAGAATATTCCTTAAAGTACGAGGATGGTTCTTACGGAGAGAAAAATTAAAAAAAAAAACAACTGTTAGGCGGTACGAAGTTCAGGTTCACGGGGTCAGCTAGTTTCTAATAAATTTTATTTTTTTAGGTACCAATAATTTTAGATTTTAAGAGTTACTTAACCGTTAAATGTCAACTTGATATATTTTATTGTTTCAGGATATGCAAGAAAAATGCCATGGATCCGGACGGCGCTATGGTGATCACTTATGGAGTGACGTGACATGTTTTTGTGGCAAATGTTCAGTTTTTTAAGACTATATAAATCAATTCAACCTAGAAGATGCTCGTTAGGTTGTCGTAACTCAATAAAATGAACAAAGACAAGTATAAGTTTATTAGCGTAAAAAACATACAGTGAGGTTGTAAAATGGAGAAGAAAACATATTTTCGGTGTAAACAGTTGTTATGGTAAGTTTATATTAAAAAGTTAGTTGCTTCTGAAAGTTATAATATCGTTAAATAATGTGTATTTTGTTTATGATTTTGTAAAATTACGACTTTCGAGTGAATGTACGCAGGTTCTGACCCACGCAGTGTTGAATCTCGACATGAATGAAATCTAGAGACTGACGTAATGTTGGTAACCTTGTCTTAAGAAATGCGAGTTGAACAGCCTTACTTTTAAATATTTACACATTATAATTTTAATAATTTATTAGAATACGGACACATTGTTGGATAGGTATGTAGTGAATTACATTTTGTGCATAATAATACGTACATGCACCTACAGACAGATGCTGGAAAATTTTTGAATACTGTTTTTTCTTGTATACGTCTTTAAGTGGTGTTTAAGCAGAGCTTACTTTTAAAAATGTTGGTTTGTCTAGTAGATATCACCAAGAGTAGAAGAAAAAAAGTTAATCTAAAAGACCATAACAGGTATTGTTATCAGTGATAACTTACCGCAATTAAGTAATAAACTATTACGTAATGTAACCACATCGTAATAGGACATTCATCTGGTAGGAAGTCGAGTAACCTGACCAGAAGCTGTGTATCAAGATTTTTTACTTGCGATAGTCGAAAAGCTGTCACTCAAATCTAAGTATTAGTCGTATCTGGTTAAGCTAGCGAGGTTAGCGAGATTAATCGTAATGTGTAAGCCAGTTTACTAGTATTTTTTATCTATACAAAAAAAAATTGAATTAAAATAAAAGTTTGGATAAACAAAGTAAAATCTATATTTCATACATTTATTTTTAACTAAAAGGTAAATAATTAATTATCTATTTATGTAGGTACCTTTTAAGGTCAACACAGTCCATCATCCACCATCCACCATCTAATTCAGACAGGAACCATATTGCGTGTGAACTACGAAGCCACACAATGGATCGACTATAAATACAATCACAATGACCGTTATAGAAACATTTGTCCATCAATAATATTTTTCTACGTGTTCAAACGGTAAACTTTTATGATCACTACCTGAGAGTCCTTTGAGAGTAAAAGTAAACAGAAATTATACGGTCCATTCACTGGAGATGCGCACGCGCTGCGTCAGGATTAGAATAAAAAAATAAGGTCAAGAGACCCGAGATTCTTGAATGTCCTTTACACGTTGCTTTATGATATTAAAAACTTGTTTTAAGTGGAAGGTGAAAATAGTATTTAAATATTATAGACCAGTCTCGTAAGTATATCTCAATAAAAACGGTTAGTACGAAACTTGAATTAATTTTCTATTATTCCGTTCAACAATAAATTTTGAATGAGAATTCAGGCGACAAACGTTGAATACCTCATTTTATGGTTTATCGTATTGTTGATGCTTTATATCAACATATGGAAGTTTAATTACGGCTCTAATCCACATAAAAACTACTAAAACTACACTGTTGAACATGCAACGGGTTATTTTACTCCCGTAACTTCGGCCTTACCGGTCTTCACCTAGGGCGGAGCTGCAAATTCATATAACTGTTTATTGCAGTGTTGAATTGTATCTATTTGTATCTGTATAGATGCAATTATTATTCTCAGATAACTGTGTACACAGTGTAAACTGCAGGGTTAAACATCGCGGTTTATGGCCAGTGTTTATACCTAGACAGCATAGTAGTTAAACTATAGATTATGCAAACTATTTTGTGGTCAATATTAAATTAGTATAACAAGGAGGTTAAAGTAATTAAAGTAACGATGATTTGTAAAATTCAGTAAGAATGTAGTTACATATTTATTGTTCTGTGAATGTGCTATCGACGAAATTTATAAAATAGGTACAATTTGAAGAAGCTATTTATTTAATTACTGTTCCTAATAATATCAGTAACATAATGGCATTACCTGTTGTATAGTTCTTCAGTACTTAATAGAAATTAAAATTGAAACGAAGCATTAATTTTCTACTAATAATCATGAACATCGACTCAAACAAACTTAAATAAAAAAAAATAACTTAACAGAGCCTGCGCGTATTTGAAGTTGGTTGAAAAAAAATATTTTACAAGAATATTTAATACAGTTTCTAACTTGTTAGGTATGATAGAAAGCTACCCTTAAGCTTAATTCACACCGAGAGTGACAACAACGGCCAATGAGCTCACTGCGCAAGTTCGATTCGACTGAACCTAAATAAAAATAAATCGAAAAAAGATTTTATTTAATGAATTTTTGTCGAAAATATCTGAAAATACTAAAAAGCACATGTTTATAATACTTATGAAATATTTAGTGGCTATGAAGTATTGTTTTAAAACGATGTAAAGTCGTGCTTAACGTTCTCATAATTTCTTGTAAGTTGTACTTGTTTATATTCAAATGTGTTCACCACCTTATAAAGCAATATTTTCTCTTGATAGTGGTTCTGCGTTCAATGGACGCACGCTGCTAAACGCCGCTGGCGGCAGCTCCGGCGTGAATCCAATTAGTACTATTGACATGTTTATATTTAGTTTAGAGCAAAGTCATTACTTAATGTTAATATTGTTAATTTTGATTTGTATCTATGTTTGCTTTGTACTCGCAATTTGCACATTTAATTGCTTATAATACGAGCGGGGTGAAGCGGGGCAAGAGTATTCGTGAACAAGATTTTGAACCATTTATTTTCATATATTCAAATTGTCCGTTACCTCATGTTATACATTCACTGCTTCAAAATGTACAGCTTCAAGGCATAAAACTAATTAGTCAATTAAAATTACAGCCATAAATCTATTGTACGTATCAGAGTAATTTGAAATGTTGATTATTAATGACTATAAACTTGCAAATTGTTCCATACCATTAGAATTTCGTCACCGAGAGACACTTCAGAAAAGAAATAATTTCTCATGTGCCGCGGTAGACGAAGTGATTTAACATAAAAATAACGGCGATCGGCACTTAATAAACCACTTACGATGTTCATTAAGGCGTTTTACAGACTTGTTTGATCGTTTTAATGTGGAGTGCGATGCGGGTGCATTCGGGCGGTGCTTCTCGCTCCAGCTTCGAACATTTAATGGAGATGTCAGATTGCGCAACGCGGTGAGAACTGCGTGGGCGCAGCATGCACAGGGTTGTCCGCAATCAATCATCGACGACTCAATAGCTATCATTAGATGATATTTGATGGATCTATACATATCTATTAAATAATACGTTAGAGTCATGATGCAGTTTGCATTATGCGAGCAATAAAAATATCATAACGTTATATTTTGAAAATAAAAAGTACGTAGATACCTAATGGCTATTACTCTCAACAGTTGCGTAACCGGTGCTTTTAGAACAATATGTTTTGTTTACATTAATCCATTAACGAGTTGACAGCCCTATTAACGTGGTCAAATCGGGAAAGTAGTACTATACAAATACGAAGCTTTTTCATGTCACTGTGCTCGCCCACCGATTTAGCTGTGTGTACTCTCTTGTGTGTCTATCTGTAGACAATCGTGTAAGTGGATGTTGTTAGTTCTCATTACCCTACGTTTATCGTGGGAGGGAATTGTGTGAAGTATGGTTAGACTGACAAATTGTTTGTCGGTACACAGGGATGATAATTGACCTTTAGTCTTTACCTTCTAGCGCTTTTTCGCAATCTACTTCATTAAATTGTCGTCTATATTATACTTAGTACTAACTTAACAGATAGGATTTGTAGTTTATAAAATACCTCGTGTGTTATCGTAGCTAAATGCAAATTATTCATGATTATAATAATACTGCAAATTGTTTTACACGTACGCACAAAGTTAATCGCTATTTTTTGACAGTTTTTGTCAGCACTTATGTTTCGTGTGATTAACAATCGTACTGTGGAGACGTGATTTTTCGAGTAAAACAATTTTTTAAATTTTTATAAAACATATTTTATATAGTGGATTTTATTAGGATTTATTCATGATATGAAGAAGGACTTTTTTGAGTTTGTAGCGAAGGTATGCATTACATACCGTCGTCGCAAAGTACGTACCTACTTATTTCATTATTTATACGCGGCAGTGACGTAATGACTAGGACTATCAACAATTAAATGGTTGTGCGTACGAATCTACCAACCATCTTCAACTCACTCCTAATAAGCGATTTGAAATTTCTTTCCAAGAAAGTATTAACGAGGCTTTTTCTTCAACTTTTTTATGCACTGAATTGCGGGATATCTGAAAACTGACCCTTTTCTGTGATTTTATTAAGTTTCTAGATCTTATAGCACATTATCAATTTTTTTTTCTTTAGAATGTCATTTCCTTGAAAAACTTGAATTTGAATTTCAAGATCATTGACAGGTTTAGGCTCCGCTCGCCCCGTGGATCATGCCCCCGACTGCTTTAATGTTGTAACTCGCCCCCTTGAATATTAGATACCCCAAATCGAACCCGATAGCCGGAGCCGGTGGATAAAACAACAGTTAGGAGTTTTTATTTTATGTAAATATCAACAGGTGCTTTTCTTCTATATAACAACAGTTAGAAGTTTTTTTATATTACACCTATCTGCATCCGATTATGTGCGCTGGTGTTACACAAATTCAAATTCAGCCGTTATTCTATCACTAAATATTGATGACATTGAAAAACCTAAGACGTGTAGAGTTAGTTATATACCTACGTAACAATTTATAAATATACTATTTTATATCTTTCCAGGGCTTCCGTATTATTACAAATCACAATGTTATCGGCAGCTACAAACTTAACGACAACAGAAGTGCCACCACAGGTAATTCTTTATTCTATAAAATTAAATAAAAAAAAATAAAAAAATTAAATAAAAAAAAAATTGTAATATAAATTATGTTAAGTTCATACTCATTTTCTTTAATATAATATATCTAGTATCGATCTAATAATTCCCAAAAAAATGTGGGTAGTTAGTTAAATAATTTTGGTAAAAATAGAGTTTATTGAATAAATAGTATTGAGGGAAGGAAAATGGAATGTTGGGCTAGGAAACCATCTAGTGGTACCGTTTCTGAACAGGTAAACCTACCTAGGCAAAAAAAATATTGACGGAATTGATGCTAAAAGCACAGAGTCATTCATCAAAAATTTAATCAATATAAATTTAGTTTATTTTTATAATATGTTTACAGATGATAGAAAATCAGTTGGTTGAAGACAAACCAGTCAGTGAGTACGCGTGGAGCTCATGGGGAAGCTGGAGTCCTTGTTCCAGATCCTGTGGTGGAGGCGTCTCGGTACAAGAGCGACAATGCTTACCAAGGTACAAATTCAATGCGAATTCCGTAAATTATTTAACGATTATTTAATGATCTTTAATATCATAATAATAATATCCACAATATCTATAATATAAAAATGAATAAATGTGTTGCTAAGCGCAAATCTCGAGAACGGCTGAACCGATTTCTTTTTTTTTTAATATTCCTTGAATTACGAGGATGGTTCTTACGGAGAGAAAATTAAAAAATAAATAAAGAATCGACTGTTAGGCGGTACGAAGTTCGCAGGGTCAGCTAGTACGTCATAAAATTACACATTTCAAATAAAACGGAGCCTCCACCGGAGCGTACCATCCTCCATCAGCCAGGGACCCAGTCATTCACATAATCAAACCCAGTAAACATCAAAATACAGCAAGACTTAACGACACAGCTAGCTCATTCTGCGTAAATAGCAAGACCAACAATTCATCATGTTTCGGGTAGATACTTTGAGATAACTTGTACTTCAAATTCAAACTATGTGACAACTACGATCTTAAGTCACCCCGCGACCATGGCTGTTGATAGCCGAAACTTCGGGCTAAAGTAAATGATAGAGATGCGATTCTCAACACTCCATGGATTCACCGTGCGGTCGCCGGGTCCATAGCGTGATACAGAGAGGAACACCGTGACGGCGACTGGGACCTGCGTCCCAGATGTAGGTTTAGGGTGGCCACCTTGTGATGCATCAGCGCTCACCTCCACCGTCAGTAGTGTTCCCCCACTACCTATCCAAATTTGGTAAGATCCTATCAATGCCGCTTTTGATATTCGATTTAGTAAAGAGCTTACTGAAGCTCTTGGCTAGAAGCTAGAATTCCCCTTGCTCCTACTTCTACGGTGTAGAGTTGCGATAGAATCCGTTAAAAAGTCGTTTTATTTCAACAAAATAATCATTCAGGTAAGACGAGCTTAACTCAATGTTCAGTTTTCTTCCAGCAAACCAGTGATAGAGGAAACTAAAAATATAGATAGAGAGCAGAACCAAGTGTACAATAGAGTAGATATGACAGACTAAGAAAGAGAAAATTTAGTGAAGAACAGAAAACAATAAATAAGTGACGCCCATGGTATGCTGACGAGCTTCTAAAATTTTTAGACATTTTCATTATAAACTAGCTGACCCGGCGTACTTTGTACCGCCATATTTTATTCCGCTCGAGTGGAAGTCAGAAATCAGTCCCGTGCTCGTTGCACCTTCAATTTTTTTTGAAATTCAAGGAATTATCCGATTTGGTGCAGTCGTTTGAAAGTTATGGGCGTACATACATTTGTGGGGTCTCATTTTTATGTATATAGATGTCTGTAGTTAGTTTCAGGTACTAACTGTGTCAGAATGCCAAGGCCAGTTGAATTATGACGATGCGTTTGAACACTGTTTACTTGCGCTGTATCACCTTGTACAATATTAGTTATGATTTATGTATAGATTGACAATTGCTACTTGACGATAATAACGACCTCTGTGGTGTGGCGTTAGTGCATTCAATTGTTACGTCAGAGGTTATGGGTTCGAATCTCGCACAGTGCAAACATTTGTGCATAAATATGTCTCATAAATACTTCCAAACCAATGCAATATGTCGCATGTTTGTATTTACGAATTATGTAAGGAATCTAAATATTATGTTAATCCAAGCTACAGTGTATTAACTTAATTTAATTAGGTAAGAGCACCTATGCTTATCAATCAATCAATCAATCAATCAATCAATCAATCAATTAGCCTACTGCAGTGCACTGCTGGACATGCTAGGTACCGTCCACAGTTTACGCGAATTTATCACTCATTGTAATAAAACTTTTTGACGGATTCTATGAGGATTCTTTTGCAAAATTAGGTTGCGTGATCATGGCTACTGAAAGGCCAAATCGTCGGGTTAAATGTAAATAATACCAAATAAATCGCGATAGAATCTGTTAAAAAATGTTCTTATTTCAATATAAAGAATTATATACAATCGAAATTACTAATATTCCTTTTAACCCCTCCAACTAAGCTAAATTGCTTGTGCGGGGAGTAGAATCAAATCAAATAAAATCAAATTAAAATAGGTAATGGTCAGAATTCGAACTCGGGACCTCTCGATCGTAAGGCCAACTCCTTAACCACTAAACTATCGACCCTTAACCTGTTTAATACTTACTCGAATTAGTTGTGAACAATTTTCTTAGCGCGTGCTTGTAATCGTACGAGTATGATTTCTCCTTAACCATGTGTTCGATGAGTGGATAACAAACCGTTGAACAAGGCGTGCCGACAGCGCGCTTCGAGGCGTACTTAATATCTTATAATGTACTGCATATAAAATCAAAAATTGTAAACACCAACCTTTTAACCGCCTATTAAAGTAATTCTTTTAAGGCCCTTGCACACTTTCAACAAATCAGTTTTTTATAAATAGGTACTTGCAATGATTGATTGTGGTTTTGATGATCTATAGGTATTGCGTGAAATCGAAAAAAGCGTCTGCAGTTTAGCGATTAAGGAGTCAGTCTTACTACGAGTATCGAGAGGTCCCTATCAAATTATTTTTATGTTTATGTTTTTTATGTTTATGAGGCCTATATGGGCTATTAGACCTCTAGGGAGCCAACTATTGCTAAGTTGCTTATAGTTGAAAGTAATTATGTGACAAACACAAGTTATGACGTCACACCTTCATGTTTCATACAAGTTTCCACAGAAGTTACCATTTATTTATTTATTTATTATACACTTTATTGTACACCATTAAAATACACAATTATTATAAAATGTAGATGTAAAGATAATAATTTGATTTGACAGTTGACTACTCTATAAATACAGATAGCGAACATACCTAACTAGGCCAAAACATAATTAACTAAACCTGTAAAAGATGTTTTCTATCAAAAAATTAATAAAACCATTACAACAACAGTAATATTTACTAAACCCCACAATGCTGGAAGCGTGCATATCATTATTATGTAAATTAATTCTATCTCATTCTGATTTTTAAAATCACTCAATTTAAATATCATAATAAAATAATAATAAAGTCACTAAGAATTCCGTCCATTCCATCAGACAGACTATATTACAGGCGCGACAGTTAACTACTTTTTTATTTGCACAAATACCCAATTACCTAATCAATGAATAGAATGTTCCCGTTCACAACTTCGGTGGCATTTCGGCTGTCATAGTTGATTTGATCTTGTTCATTTGTGTTTATCAATCTGTTGACATATGCAATTTAGTAATCTGACGGCGTTTGATTTTGCCAGTTCATTGGTCGCGATAATTTCATTAGCGTAGGTTGGTGGTCTCACACCTAAAGCATACGTAGCTATTACGATTTACAGTTTGTATTTAGTTTAGGATCTAATACAGGGTCGAAAAGACCAAAAGTGTACTATAATATGTGGTGTATGGGCCGAGAACTTCAGGGCCAAGTTAACCTCACCTGCTAGCCCATATAGGTACTTGCTGATTAACGGGCAATGATCTATAGCAGGCTTTCCTCTTAGAGTTAGGGTCTTTGGGGGTTCATATTTAGCAGTCTATCCCGAGGAACTCCAGATAAAATAAATCTAGGAAAAAGTAGAAGAACTGACTACGGGCTAAAATTTACTCGAGTGTAACGAATTTCTAATTTTACAATCAACATATCATTTTTTAATTAGTATATCTTATCATTCCAAGGATTTCCAGAAAACTTGTCTTCAGGTTTCCATATCGATGTCTAAGCTTAATTTCCGTAGCTAGAAAGTAATCATTCTCGTTAAAATACAAAATATTCGCCAAGTGTAAACGCTTCTAAAGTGTGCGTTGGTCAAAGGTTAAACATGCCCCGCGACCTGGCTCGTACGGTTTTTATCGACTAAATTAAGGTAATGGAAACCCCGTAGCGTTGGTTGTAACAAGCTGTTATTGTAGTAGAAGCATTGATTGCTTACACCGGCCGTCTTGATTGACACGCATCAGCTTCGATATAGCTGGTAATGAGCTCGCGATTACCATCCATTTTACAAAGAAAATCAAACTTCATTTTTGTTTACATATTTGTAGTTTCACGCACTAATGAGGGATTGGTACTTTAACATGTGGTAATTGACGTCACGGAACGCGGGTGTTGAATGCAGTAGTGTTTGGCGGGGCCGATTACCATGCGTTGCTTTGTACAGGTGAGATGGTGGCGTGACTCGGATAGTGTGCCACCCGCGCTCAGCTGGTCATGGGTCACTGTGACGCTGAGGAATTCCACGTGAGGTTTACATAGGAAGTTCTAAGTGTATTTTTAAAACAAATTTTTAATATGATAGTACTTAAATAACTAGTAGGTAATTAAATTTATTGTAATATCGTTGATGTGTGTATAGTGTAGTTCAAATAGCGTATAGTGTAGTTCAAAGAGTGGAGTACTCACATTTTTTATACTACATACTTAGGTCGCAAACAAGCACACGGTCCATCTCATGGAAAGTGGTTACCGTGGCCTATGGACGAATGCATCACCAGGGGAGTCAGCACACTCGTGATGCCGTCCCTGTTAGAACAGGGAGATTATGTACCATGAGCGCAGAAGATAAGGTTTGACAAGCCTATGGTCGTCCCACTGATAGCATAAGAGAGCCGCTGCACCGCTCCATAGAGCTCTGGCCCTACTCACCGCTGGGAACACAACACGACATTAGTTAGCCGCGGTATTCTGTAGGGCTGAGGTATTTCCCCAGTCGGACTGCTCGATTGCGATTGAAGTTTAGTTTTTACCATTCACAATTCAACCAATTCACAATCTATCAAATTGCAATGAAACTTTGGTAGTATGGGAATAAATATTCCAAAAAGAGGCATTTCTGTACATACCGGGCATTGGCTATTTAATTATAAAAAAGTAATCACCGGACTTGTTCTAGTAAACGGGTCAGGCTATTTAAGTACAAATGAATGCGCGCGACCCGAGATAATTGTAACGAGTCGAGGATTCAGGATTAATACGACCAGATACGAAGTCCTGTTAGATAGATAAGTAGGTAATCAAAATACCGTCACTCTTAATTAGAGTGGGTGCCGCCAGGCGGCGCCGAGCTTTAACGGTCTCGACTAAGAGTTCATTAAGGCTCTTTTAGACGAGGAGATTTTCTCGCACGTTTCGGTCCGAAAAATCGTACGCGACTATCGCTAGCAATAATCGACAGTATCGTATCAAAGTGTAAACACAGGTACACACTACATTCTCGCCTACGATTATATCATACGAGATTCGCAAGGATATATCGCCTATGTTTGACATAATAATAATAATTTCGTACAAATTCAAATCTCCTTTCAGAGTTTCCAATTGGTGTACAAGTACATTAATTCCAATATCCATTCCATAAACAACATTATTTTCTCAATATTCCTGCACGATAAAAATGTTAGGATAAGTTATAAATTCCTTCATTATAAAGACGGTGGATAGGGTCCTGCCGATAGCGGCTCGTATAACATGCTCGACAAATTAGGATGGACATCATTTGTCATGCTGCTCGCACCGTGTACACTTTTCATTAGAACAGCTATAAAGTTCGTATGAAATATTGACACCTATATATTGCTTGATATAAAATTTTGGTGTTAGTTCGTCGATATATCAATGTAGTATATTTTAATTGTAGAATATATGGGGTATCTTTACGTGGTCCTTCAAGTTTATTACTTTCTACGTCTGTATCAATGAATATTTTGTTTGTTCGTTTCTTATCGCATGTTGTGATTAAATTTCGATAATTGGTTATGCATAGCACATCCCTAGATGATGTCGTAATTGGTATTAAGACTTGGAATTCCTTGCCAGCTCACGTGTTTCCTTCCACCTATAGTCCCGGGTCCTTTAAGCGGGGCGTGAAAAAGCATCTGATGAGGCCGTCAAGCTGAGTGCCACCATTGTAACATGGTACGTGTTGTAATGGTGGCCCTCTTTTCAGAGACTTTGCCTTCAGCTTACCATCAGGCGAGGCGAAGTCAAATTGACGTGTCCTATATATAAAAAAAAAAAAAAAAAACAGTAAATCAATATAAGCAATGCGTTGTATGTCTGGTTATAAAGAAGAAATTATTAAAACGTATGTGAACAGGGTGTAAGAGCTCTAGTTCTACCGACACCCATGATACCCAGGCCAATTTCACTTGCAAGTTGTTGCTCCTGCTAAATAACGGACGAGGCTTTGGCGTTCATCTCTCTAAGAGTTAGGAAGAAAGAAGTCAGTCTTGGAAAAACTATCCAAGCTTTCAGAAACTATAAGCAGGTCGCGTATATAAGTGCAAAATATGTTGGACGTAAACCTGAAAAATCGCTATGAGAATGATACTGACTAAACGTATGTAAAGAAACATATAGTAAATAGTATTCAAGTTTACTTGAGTCTATCATTCAGTCAGTATCCTGAAAATTTAGATGTATCTAACATAAAAATGCTTTAACAAAGGATAGCGATAAAATGTTTAAAGCTGATTGCCTATCTACAGTAATAGTATTACAAACAGATCAAGACAAGTAATAAACTTCACAAATAAAATGCAACATCAAATTTATCACGAAATTGCAAATTTTACTGCAGAATGTTTAAAAAAATTTGATCTTCTAATGGTGGCACTTTATATGACTATATGAGATCGCTATTGGGCACTTTTTTCTATTTGGCAAAGTATTTAACTTACATGCAAATACAGGTAAATACGACCATCTACACGTGACAGCCAAATAACAAAACCTACAAGCGCTTATGTGGCATAGGCAATATTTGTCAAATAGACAATAAGGCCAATACTTTGTCAAATATCCTGTCCACACATGGTAATTATTTACCAAATACCTATGTCAAATACGCAAATACAAATAACCATGTGCAGTGCCACCATAAATGATCTACAAGTGTCATCTCTTTAATGGCGCCACCTGTACTGTTCTACTTATCTTTTTAAATACCTCTGGATGCTAAGTACCGAACGGAACCAATCTTTTACTCCGTGAACATGAATATTCAAATTAAGGTTGAGTTTACATTAAATTAATGTGCAGTCCTGTTAGGAGGATGAAACATTTGTTAGATACGGCTGTACTAATATGTGGAACGATAATCGAGTAATACATCACATCACAACTTTTTATTTTAATACCATCAAATTAGATTTACGTGTTTAGAGGAATTTGTTAGCAGGTCCGTTGATTTTATTATAGACTAGCGTATACCCGCAGTTCCACTCGCGTTGATGTCGAATATAGCAAGTTTTGGTCATATCTTTGGCTTTAATTTGATTGTGAAACTTATCTAAGATTTTAAGCCTGACCAAGACTTTTGAAACAAAGATGTTCAGTAGTTTTTGCCTCCATTTCGGTCAAACAGACAAGAATTTAAAAAAAATCTGTTCAGTATCGTTAATATCCGAGTGGGCCAGCCGGGGTGTAAGAGATATGCCAGAGGCAATCTCAACCTTTGCAACTAATGATCCAAAATTATGTGCGGATTGTGGGTTTGAGTCCGAACCCTTTGACTGCGGCGGGGAAGGAAGGGGGGGGGGGGGGAGTGGCAAAAATGTGTATTAATTTGCAAATCCGCGCTTACAAAAAGTAACACAAGTACCTATTTTCTTTTTTCAAATACATATCTCCAATGTCCAGACACAACCGCTCTACAAATTATATAATAGTAAAAGCGTCTCTACGCTTTGTGCTGACGCCGCTCCTACTTTTTATTTTATTTGCTTTGTAATATATTTAACGCAATTATAATTACGATTTATCTCTTTTCATTAATATTGACACATCCAGGTTGATTTATGTTGAGGCTAGGTAACTAGATCGGCGTATAAATCATGTGTATGACATTAGTAAAAATATGCATAGCTTTGCTTACACTAGTTATGATTTATAGCCATTTCACATGTTTAATTGTGTTTGCTATTGGGTGTTTGTTGTATTTGACAAAATCCATATCCATATCCATATAATAATATATTAATATTATAAATGCGAAAGTAACTCTGTCTGTCTGACTGTCTTTCTGTCTGTCTGTTACGCTTTCACGCCTAAACCACTGAACCGATTATGATGAAATTTGGTATAGGGGTAGATTAGACCTTGAGAAAGGACATAGGCTATGTTTGGTCGCGATAACCGACATCCACGTGGGCGGAGCCGCGGGCAAAAGCTAGTATTTGAGATTTTGTACACGCAAACGATCCATCCACATATGGCAGCCAAATAAGAAAAACAATTGACAGCAGAAGCCTTTGTTTCTTTCTGTCATTCTTTTATTGGCCATATTTGTCAAATGGGCATAAAAGGTCAATATTTGGTCAAATCTTATCGTCCACAGAATGGTCATTGTTTGTCAAATACGCAAATACAAATAGCCATGTGGAGCGCCACCATAACGATGAGCTATGTGGTGTGTCGGGCGAGCTGTCGACTGCTACGTTGGCTGCATCGTAGGTCTCAGGTTCGAGTCCTCCTCCTCCTCCTCCAGAATCGAATATTATTATTTTTTATTACATTTTTTACATTACCAACCAATGTAGAAAACATAATCATTATATTATGTACTTACTATTAGAGACAGCCTCCGTGGCGTAGCGGTAGTGAACGCGGCCGCTACGCAGGAGGCGTGGGTTCGATCCCCGCTCAGTGCAAATATTTGTGTTCATGAAATATGGGTATTTGCATTGGTCTGGTCGTGCCTCGGAGAGCACGTTAAGCCGTCGGTCCCGGTTGCCATAAGAACATCTATGGCAGTCGTAACGGGTAGTTGGAGCCCTCAAAAATCCAAAAACAGTCTAGCTGCAAAGCTTCGATATCGCCTAATGTTACCATTGGGATGTGGAGGTCAGATGGCAATCGCTTCACAGAAAATATCGAGGTCTAGCCAAATCCGTAGTTAAGACTGGCAAAAGCGGACCCCAGACTCCGAGCTGAAAGCTTCGGATGCGACTGGGAATTAACGCTAAGAGGAAGATTATGTACTTACTATTATTTACAGTTCTAATAGTTCATCTATCCTATGTTTTAACCTTAACAAGAGATGACAATTTTATAATTTTTGTTACATTTTTATATTTTTACATCTTTTACTTACTCCGCAATATTTGTGTTTTGTTTTAGTATTTTCTGTCAGTAGTGTAAAGTGTTAGTAAATTTCGCATTCATTAGCTACAATTAGAGCGATATCACTTTATTTGTTAACGGTACAATCTCAAAATCTATATCAATCGATATTGTTTCAGAACCAGAACAGCTGCAGACAATAGTAGCATCGCAGCACCTGTGATCACAGTACGTGTGACAAGACAGACTCAAGGAGAAGACTGCCAGGGTGTGGACAAGAGATATTACGAGTGTAATAGCACCGTAAGTTGGGATTAATTACTTCATCCGAGTATTTACCCTGATTATGCTTCAAGCTTGCACTTTAGAGCTTGAAGTCTGCTTCTCTGTTCCTTCTCTCATTATTAATTGGTTTATCACTATGGGAATGACTGTCGCCTGACCCCAAAATCATAGTTCATACTGTAATGTGGTAAATATAAAAGATTATGAAGGTGTTTGTATGTTAGTTACTCAATCATGGTCTAACGGCTGAACCGATCTGGTTGGGTACAGGAATACATTACAGTCTGAGATAACATATTATATTATTAGCTTTTTATCCCGGGTATAGGTTCCCATGGGTGGCGAAAACAGGTTTAAAATTTCACGCGGGTGGACTGTGGAGCCGTGAGTATCAGCTAGTAGGTAAAAAATGTTTCTGATATGTTGGTCCTCATCGAAATACTTACATACATTAAAGGAAATTTATTTTGAAACACTTGACCGAAGAAAAGACCCCATACTGTTTTCCTTAACATCAGGTGTAGACTTAAACAGGAACTTATGCATCATATTCATTTGTACCAATAGTAAGGTACATTAATAAGCTATCAATTTACAATCAAAAACACACAAATAAAACACAAACCTGTAAAGGACTGGTCACGAATTTAAGTTCCGTCTTAGACTTTTACTTTTTCCAATCTAAATCGAAAAATACTAAGAATATTTTAGTTTTCTCACAATAGAACCTTATAAAACAGATTGCTTAATATGTAGTAATTTTGACAACAAAAATATATTTTGGTAACTGAAAGGTAGATAGGCGTTGTCGCTTCCGTTGTTTAGCGTTCATCATGCGGGTTAACCAGGTTTTTTTAGCGCAATATCCTCATTCCTAATGCTATGGAATAAGCTTACCAAGTCTTTCTCTTTAGGTACTACTAACTAAACTAGGATTTATTACTTACTTGGGTCCAAGCTAGTCTTTCTCGCAAGGCAGTACCTTGGTATAGTTTTCGGGGTATATCATGACCTCAAATCGCGAGAGAAATGTGGTTCTGGTACGCGCGTATTGTTTTCATTATTCTATGATTGGTAGATTTAAGCTCCTCCGCTGCCACCGTGGCATCCCGGGCTATCCTCAAAATACACCTAAAAGCGCAAAGAGAGTACATTTTGTAATGTGCTGGGGTTAATATATATGGCAGTCATTATTATAAGGTGACTTGGCATTATATAGTATCGATGACACTGACATCAGATCTAAACCCTACTACAAAGTATTTCAATAATATGCAGTTAAACGATTTCATAGCACTCTTATATCTGATCGCTCGTTAATCAATGTACTAACTTAATTAAAAGATAAAACTACGACTTTCTCACTTTAAAGTATCAATAAAACGTGTAATGAATCACAATCACTTGTTCGATTGCCGCGTTATAAAGGGCCCTTAGTACTTTAACTACTCAATCGGTCACATTAAAACTGAATACTGATTTACGATGTTGTACATCGTAAATGTTTCCGTGATTAGTATTGTTCCATTCAATTTGCCTGAGTCATGGACGGTGTAAAAGTGGGCATTATTGTGTTTGTTTATTGCAATGTCTTGGGGCTATTGTTATTTGGATAATAGGTATGTAATATGTTATGTATTAAGCACATTACTATAAATAGAGAAAATTCCTTTTATGAAATTTACGCATTATGCACAATTGATAAATTATTTCTGGTCCGTTTTATTACAAACCTATATAAAATTGATTAGTGTTCATATGAAAACCAGCGCGGCGCACACTCCTGGCCCCGTCCGGGGTGTGCGCAGCATTCATGCTGAGATGGTGGCCATATTTGTCTGCGCACGATGTGCATAATGCTTCTTTTTTTCAATTTTTTTTTTTTCATAATAATGTAGGTAATAATGTAGGTGCGTTTATAAGATAAGATGTGTACCTGCACATTGTGCGTTGTATAAATAAAATGTTTTCTTTCTTTCTTTCTTTCTTTCATATAGCACCCACAGGAAGAGATAGGGCCACCCCATCACTTTCTGTGGGTGACGTAGAAGGCGATTAAAGGACAGGGCTGTTCTCCATCCGACAGTAAACAGCCCATGAATAAGGGCCCGCTTGACGGCAATAGACTTGCCCCCTATTAGGTACGTAGGACCACAAATAAGTTGGTGAAATGTGGGTGATAATACACCTCTGCCTACCCCAGGGATTTACAGGCGTGAGTGTATGTATGTATGATTGTAATATCTGCACAATTTACCCTAATTATGCGGATACATATTACAAACACTGTTTATAATCCTGTCATTGGCATCAGTTCCGTTATAAACAATCTCAACCTTACATCTACAAATTTATAGTTCTGTTGTTTCATAAATTTAAACTGAAAAGTGCCAATAATGGGCTGGTTAATAGGAGACGAATAGGCACCTACATAGGAGACGAATCTACAACTTTTATTCCGAGAGACGAATTTTAGGAGACGAGTGTGGTTGTCGCCTGAGCTTTACAACTTTACTTTCATACAACTAACAATATGATGAACAATCTTTTTAATTTTGTAACTCAGTGTGTTCAAGGATTGTTGATTCTGGTGTACACTAGTGGGCGTCTGGGAAGGATTATTCCCAAGTCATATCATTATATTTGTCTGTTTACGTTTCTATAAATATTGTTTTTGTTGCAGCCATGTCCTGGTGGTTCGAGGAACACGAGAGCCGAACAATGCGCGGCATACGACCGAAGACCGTTCCGAGGGAGATTTTATACCTGGATCCCTTACATAGACGGTGAGTTCCTTATTGTATATATCGTTTATAGCGACCTGTGAGATATACCAAGCCAACCTAAGCTGCTAGCCGGTACACCTGCCGATTAACGGATGAGTTTCTGTCGCAGACTTTCCTCTCCTCTGGGAGGTCGGATAGCAGTCGCCCCCAGAAAAGTCAATAGGTATAAGTCAATTCAAGAGAAAGGATAGGGGAGCCGCCCCAGGACTCCATAGTACAAGGTTTAGATGCAACCAGCCCCCTTAGACAAGTGGCAATTCGTTGCTCGGCGTATGATGGAATAGAATGACAAATGTATAGGATTTGACGTTTTTGACATTCGTTGACGCCTGTCATATACGTCAAATCCCATACATTTGGTATTCTATTCCATCATACGCCGAGCAATGAATTGCCACTTGTCTAGAGGGGCAGGGCTAACACTACGTCAACCCTCTTTAGATATTTGAACCACGAACTTATGGACGCGTATAGACACCCAATATAATTATATTGCAATTCAGTAGGTACCGTGATTCAATAATTATTTAGGTTTGAATCGCGTTGACACATCAATATTGTGCCAATATTATCATCATAATAATATTGACAGGATCATAACTTACATTCACTGTATAATCGCCTCCTAGGTACTTAATTAGTTTCAGCCTTTGTATTTCAGTTTAAAATACATTTAAGTATTTCTGTACATAGTTAAACGTTGTTGTAGCGTGTCTACTTTTCTGGAGTAATTATCATTCTAGATTATTCCTTTAATTTGCGAATCGCATGACAGCTGTACAGTGCTTACGTAATGTTTTCTTCGAGCCGCGGAAGTCTCAGTAATCAGCAGTTAGCTGTCCATGTTCTTAGACTGACAGTGTTTTAATCAGGCTCATCGATCAGTTCGCGTTACCAATCAGTTAAAATAGGCCAATTCTACTTGACATGAATTCATTTTAACTTGCACTTTTGTCATAATTATGTTGTGTTCACTGTCATTAGATATTGCACTATTTCTATTTTTGGAGACCTATAATTGACTGTCTGTTATGTCTTTTATGTGTATTTTAGCTATTGGTCTCCTAAATATAAAGAAATCCCTACTATCCCTACTAATATTATAAATGCGAAAGTAACTCTGTCTGTCTGTCTGTCTGTCTGTCTGTCTGTCTGTCTGTCTGTCTGTCTCACTTTTACGACTAAACCGCTGAACCGATTTTGAGGAAATTTGGTATAGAGGTAGGTTAGACCTTGAGAAAGGACATAGGCTATGTTTCGTCGCGATAACCGACATCCACGCGGGCGGAGCCGCGGGCAAAAACTAGTATATAATATAAAAGCATTCAATCATAAATGTGCTGTACTTCTCCAAATCAAATTTATTTTATTTTATACAGCGGTAACCCTCGTAATATCATAAGTGGAAGTCATAAAATTGCAATATTACACTTATACATTTACAGACATTTCAATAGTAATTACTAAAGTGTATTTTGGTTCGGTCTAAAAATCTGCTAAATTCTGTTTGACTAATGACGTACTATAAGATTGGTGAGCAGGGAATAACAGAACTGCTTCATCATTTACAGATTTGTTAGAGGCGTCGGAGCCCGTTACCTCTGACATAGAGCCTGATGGATGTGAGTTATAATTCGTTTAGTGAATTCATTTAAATTAATTGTTTTACACGGAGACAGGTACCTACAAGTACCTTACGTATTACATACATGATTATCGACATAAATATTTGTAACGTATAAAATGTATTTACTGTTGTACTTATTAGGTAATATTTATCATTGTATAGTCATTAGTCATGATCAAATGTATTACGCGATTACTAGTTATAAAAATAAACATTTTAATTATGGGTATTAATGCCGCGTGGTTCCAGGCAGAATTGAATTTGGGCCACCTCATCTCTCCCCATGTGGTATCGTACAAGGCAACTAAGGGATAAGGCTGTTTAACATCCGAAAAATATTATACAACCCAGACTCAGCCTTAAATGCCTGACTCCAGTCGGCAATAGTGCCCGGAATATGGCAATAAGCTCACCCCCTATTACGTGAGACCGAATATTAACACTAGCAACATATCTATTTCGATCTTCTAGTACACTTTAAGACACAGAAAGTGAAGTGATAGTTACAGGACCGAATAGAAATCTCTGATAGCATAAATTATTTGGTACAGTTAGCATCAGATCGATCTTGACGAACACAGTACTCCAAATTAAGTTAATGCCTTGGTTTCCCTCCTTCGTTTGTTCTGATATTTTGTCCACCTTTAGTTCGGCCAATTTCTATATACTTTTATATAATTGTAAAGTGGTCGTGTCTGTACATTGGAGATATTTAAAAAAAAAAGTTTTTTTTTATGGGTTATGTTAGGTTAACGATACTGAACACGAAAATATTTTTTTTTAATTTCCTGTCTGTTTGTCTGTTTGTTCGCGATGGACGCAAAAACTACTGGACGGATTTTGATGCGGTTTTTTTTTTTGTTAGAAAGGGCTTGATCAGACTTAAAATCTTACGTTTGTTTGATCGCAATCGGTTGAGTAGAACCGAAAATATGAGCAAAGGTCGCGTTACCCGAGATGCACGCGGGCGGAGCCGCGGGCGGAAGACTAGTAAATCAATAAAATAGTTTGATTTGCTCTTAATACCTACCTTGGTATTAAGATCATTTTGAGACTTGCAGTCAAGATCGTTCTGATGCTAACTGTACACATTAGTAGTATTAACATCTTCAAATGAGTTAAATATTTAAGCTAACGTTAGGTTTATAAATACTACGTTTATTTTTCTAGTAATCTCTCAATCGAAAGTCATATAATAAAACTATCATCGAATCTAACAGCGCTTTAAGCACTTGCAAATGTTCGGTATCACTTCCGACAAAAAACAGAACAATATAATTTGTATGTCGACAGCTAATCTAAGTTATTACATCTCTTGTCTGAGCATTTGACACGCTTGTTTTGTCAATTTGCTCGCCAATAATCTGTCAGAATTGTTTTTAGTTTTATGTATCAACAATGAAATTGAGTTGTATATGACTGCTAATAAATTCCTTCTGTTTTATAGCTTTGATTTTAACATCTTTGTATGTTAGACAATGGTTTTTATTCTTGCCTGTCCTTGAAAAAATAGGCTGCGTTGTAGTAAAATCTATATTTTACCAATGTTTTATGGGTCGAAGTGAAAAATACCGTTTTCGAGGTTATTTCCAGATGCTATTACTGAGAATTTTCTAATAGAAAAATGAGACCTTGTCTGGTACGGAAATTGAAAACCAGAACTATACTCACGCACTCACGCAACCGCTGCATAGTGAAAATTGAAGCTGTTTTTTTTACTTCGCGCTTTGTATCATAATGAAATTCAACTATAGTAGGTAATAGTGTAGGTACCTAATACCTAGTAGGTAAATTGGTTGACTATATAGTAAATAAAGATTAAATTTCCTCGCCGTATGCTTGTCTGCCACAGTGGTATAAAAAAAAGATTTCCTCGCAGATCCCGCCCGTAGCACATCTCCGCCGTTTCGCGGCGGACAGCGGAACTGCTAGTTGAGTTTCGCTGTGTTCAAGTGTAGCTGGAGCAGCGAAACATGAGCGGAACTTGACACTTGTTATCTAATATGGAGCGCGTACCCGAATCTAACTGGTCCGTGTAGAACGCATGCGCCAACTACCTGACTTCTGATTGCTCCGTTCAACATGATAACGTCTTTTTCGCATGCGCGAACTTGATACCGTGCGTCAAGAACTTTCAAAATCAACAGGGCCGAAATCGGGTAATTGGCTGTCTAGTTAAATTATTAGTTACTTTATGGTGAGTGATAGGAAAAGGAGATGTTCACTTTTTGTATGGACAATGGGGACACTAATTTGCACAAATATAATATATATAAATTAGTTTTATATTTAATACCATTATACGTTAACATTACATTTAGATAAATATAATATTAATACAATTAAAAGTCTATTATTATAATAAAAAGCGTACCTTCCACATTTAATTCTCTCTGAATTTCTAGCCATGCTTGCAATTTTTTCACGTTATTTTTATAATGTGGATGGCTTATTAAATAAATAACGGGTCTATTTCTGATCTCTATGAGAAGCTTTTCGGTATATTCCACGCCCATCATTTAAAAAAACGTAGTTACGCTCAGTAGCTTTACCATGGTAAAGCTTAGCTTAGCTTTAGTAGGTCTTTATTTGCTAGCCTATGTTACTCCCATTATTGAAATCAGTCAACAACAAACAAAAAAAAAACAAGAAAAGGACTTTCCTCTTTAGAATATTAGTGTACCTAGATGTAGGTAATACCATCCTGTACAAAAAACTGTAGACGGCGAAAAAATAATCAAAGTAAAACTTTTTTACTGATCTTGATTCATTTGGAATTTAAAAGACCCCTAATGCGGCCCTGCAATTTACGTGTTACGTAAAATTGTCACGTGACAACACTGACAAAATAGCGGACGAAGCGCGGAGGTGTGAACGGCATAGGCGAAACTTGCGCGGCGAAAGAGATAGAAGATAGGTAAATCTATGCATTTGAACATGCCGTTTCGCTAGAGTTTCGCTCCTCGTACAACTGACAGAACATGGCGAAACGACCGCGGTTCCGCTATACGCGGTTTCGCGGCGGAGATGTGCTACAGGCGTCCATCTTTCAATCAGTTGTAGTTTCTAGCTTAAAAGTGATGTTGGCTTGGTCCCTGCACATCATTCTTAGTGCAGCTCCATATACTTACTAAACAGCCGTCAAATTTTATCATATACCTAGTATCATTATTATCATCAACATTACCTTTTTATTTTTTTTAAATTAAATTATTAAAAAATATTTTTTATAAATTTTCAGATAAATGTAATATTATCTGAAAATTTATAAAAAATATTTTGCTTGCATATGTGCATAGTTGCATACGACAGATACATTCATCGTGCACTGATATTAACAGAGGTGTCTGTAACAGCAGTGCCCGACGTAGGCACAGTCTATTCTTCATAATTATCACCTGTGCAAAATGCTTTGTGTCCGACAGGTAATTCACCCTGCATGTTAAACTGTCGTCCACTGGGGCAGCACTTCTACGCGTCGCTGGCGCTGGTCGCCGACGGCACCCTCTGCTCACGGCAAGGGTCACGCGCTATTTGTGTGCAGGGTACTTGTAAGGTAAGTAATAATACCTAAGTATAGATTTTTTTTTATACCACTTAGGTGACAGACAAGCACACGGCCCGCCTGATGGAAAGTGGTTACCGTGGCCTATGGACGTATGCAACACCAGGGGCGTCACACTCGTGCTGCCGACCCTGAAGAAACCTTCTAATGCCCTTCTTGAAGAACCCCATATTGTAATCGCTTGGGAAAACCACCGCGGGGCGTTTATTCCACATCTTGAATGTGCGAAGGATGAAGTTCCTTTCATACCGCACAGTGCGCACCGTTTCCGGTCGCAATGTGTGAGGATGAATTTCCCGCCTATGGCGAGAAGTGCGATGATAGAAAGTAGCTGTGGGCATCATGTGAAACAGTTCATCTGAGCACAAACCATTGTATAGGCGGTAGAACACACACAGTGTTATGAAGAATGCGTCAATGTGACAGCACTTATGGGTCTGCTACTGGACAGGTCTCAGAAATGAGGGTGACCATTGCAGATACGAATAATGCTACAATAGTGACCTTTCACACTACATGAAGGACCCGGAATTGTTCCTTAAAGTACCTTCTGAAACATTGAATACAGTGGTAATTAAACAAAAAGCTTCTGTTTAGAATGTTCTCAGAAATATGATATTATACCAGCTTTTCCACATGGATATGAATTGGATTAAATGTCCTAATTTGTCCTAACACGTATGATCTTAAAAATTTACAAAAAATTAAAAGTATGGATAGCTTGTAACTAATCAAAAATAATAAGTGGATCCCGGCTTCAAAATTTTATACTTTTCAAACTTACATTACTGTGAGTAGCAATAGACGCGATTTTGCTGTATCGACAATCGACAGGCAGACCACGTCTCTGTGAAATGTCTACTTAGCTAGTACAAGACAAGCGTACTATTCCCTACACAGCTATCAACTTGGGCTATTAGATCTTGTTCTTCGTATACGAGGGACGCATTTCTTGACGATCGTGTCAGCCAGGGACAGGCTAAAATTAGCTGCTGTGCTATATTCACGAACGGACATTCAAGGATAGCATTCATTTTCCTTTATTCAGGAATCCTAATATTTGAAGTTATTCTCTTAGTTTAATAGTTACATTATATTTCACATTTTAAAATAGGTACCTATAAAGAAAATTTAAAAAAGTAAGAGTGTTACCGGCATCGGGTTTAGTTCTAGAAAATGTTAAGTCGATAAGTGTGCCGAGCTGCCGGTCATGACAATAATCGGCAGATCGGCACACTTACCGACTGGAGACATCAAGAGAGAAGAATCTCTTCACATGTAGCCGTGGCGTGGACTACTACCTTCTGAATCAAGACCTCAACCCAACTGCCTACCGTAACCCTCTTAACTCCGGATACGTGGACCTAAAATATACTCAAAATGTGCCCTATACTACGTAGTACTATTACTTATTCTGTGCCTATACGCAGTACACATTTCTTGGGTGTCTTTTGAGGATAGCACGGGATGCTACTGCGGTGGACGAACTCAAATTCACCAAGCATAGATTATTACAAAGCAATCCGCGGGCGCCCGGCAGAGCCTTGTTTGTCTTGCGATCTAGGTCGAAGATACGTGTCCGGAGTTATACAATTATACGAACTTTATACTATAGAAAGCCACAGCTTCATCTATGTAATCGACATAAACAAAACGTCTGCAGTAAAGAGGTAGTTTGAGGACTATGTAAGCAGTTGAATAACATCAATTTCCAATAGACGTATACGGTATTATGCGCGTATGTAATAAAGCTAGATGAATTGTCTATTGAGTATTGAGGGAACGCGTACCGTCTGCTCCACTGCTCTATAAACTATTCAATCGTTGCAACATTGTGGGTCACAAGGACGAGAGCGCCGTAATCGTAAATTATTTAGTGTATACTGTTTATAACGTGGTAATGATTTCTATGACTGTTGACGTAGTTTACGGTCATAGTACTTTGACCTCCTACCGTTGCTACCGTTGCTATGCAGATGCATATTAGCATGTTGTACGTGTATCGTTAGCGCAGTACAGATTTCATCTCACAGACCAAGTTTTAGTAGTCTGGCACGGATGCAAAAGATAGCTCCTAAGCATATATTATGTTAATACCTGCACTTATATTACTAAACGTGTGAAATAATGTGTAACTAGGGGATTATCGATCGTTTGTTGTTTTTCTTTGGCGCCTCATTTTCAATCTTCACTTTATCCTTTTTTGCGTAAAATTAAGAACATTTTAAGTTGTTCTTTGTTAGAGAAATTTTTATCTAAGATTCCCAAAACTTGAGAGATTAACTTCTGTGTTATGTGTCGTATTGTATGTTTTGTGGACAAAGTGAGCTCAAGTATCTGGCTATATCAATATGCAAAGCACACAATAATCTTAAGCGAATTTAGAAAATTGGCATCTAAAATTTTGTATTATGTTCAACATATATTATACGTTATTTTTAAACTATCGCGGTGTAAACTCATAGTTTTTATGTATCGGGACTTATCGCGATTAATTATTATTTGGAACTTACTTGTGCCGACGTTTATTTATATATATATATATATATGTATATTATACGGTATTCAACCAATACCAGATAATAAGAATGCTGATCAAGTATAGTAACCATTACAATTATTTGCCAAGTATTGGGACGTCTGATCAAAAATCTTCCTTACGGTGCACCCTGGGTAACAAAGATGGCCACGCCTATAAGCTTTTTCTGTGAGTAATGCGATGTTACTTCCGGCTAATGTTTTACAAAGGCAAGAGTGATCTACGTTTTATGTCGCTCTGTTTCTCCATGCCCTCATTTTGTTGGGCGAGCCACTATCTCACGAATCTATAGGAGCGGAAGACATGTGTATAAGTACAATACTTTATTTATAAGGGTATGCCTATACCTACCTATACCATGTACGGAAATGATGGGCAACGAATATTTCGGACACAGCGGTTGTGGGCGTATTTGCTGAGGCTCAGCTTTTCTGTAAAGGCTTTTTTTTTTAGCAACAATTGATGTTGACGACAAAAGGTCGCATGTTATTGACGTGAGGATTGGATACAGCTAGTGAAATATAGGAGATTAATTTACTACTGATGACCCTCTGGGATATACTGGTACAGGCGTGGGAATATATAACAAACGTCACTTTCTTATTTTTTCGTGGAAGCTTTAAAATTTGAAAGACATTAATTTGAAACAAAAAAATTTTCTTATCATAATAATTTTCCCTAATAAATTTAACGAGTTCAAAATGATATTCCCTCACTCTTACTTATTAAATGGATTACAATTTTATTAATATCTCACAAACACCCTTTCGTGAAGACGCTTTCAGAAGCAATGTCGTATCTTTTCTGATTATAAAAACATCAAACGCAAATCTTCAAGTTTGTAGACTAAAGTTAACTTTACGTCGGGGTACAAATATAATTCTAAAGCTTTACTTACCTTAAATATGTCAGACTGCAGTCTATTAAGTAAATTGTAATTAATTGGCTTTATCACTGTAATTAAATATTACAATGCTACTAATTACATAGTCGTGACTAATAATGTGATTGAAATTTACAAGTCCAGGTTTGTAATTCATTGACTAAAACATGTAATAAACTATTGTAATATGTACTATTACGGTAGTTTATTCTATCATTATTGATTGACTAATAGTTGGTTTCGATTTAACGCTTTAAGTAGGTAAATATGTATATTATACCATCATACTAAACAAGTAAAAAATTATCTAATTACGTCAGATTGGTTAACCAGAAATGCAATTACCGTAAGAACTCTTCGAATACCTTATACTAAAAAATATAAACATCCGAATTGAGAACCTCCTTCTTTTTTGAAGTCGGTTAAAAATTAGAATTGACGCTTGATTGAACTTTTTAGAGTGCCGACCGCCGCGCTGCGGGGTTCCCGGCATAGTAGAATTTGGGCCACCCCATCTTCTCCCATGTAGTATCGTACAAAACGATTAAAATCAGACAGATATATACAGACCAGACTCAGTTTCAGATGCATGACTCGAGTCAACAAGTGTCTGGAATACGGCAATAGGTTACTCCACCACTATTACGTGGGACCAAATACAATCATTGGTGAAATATGGGTGTTAATTCACCTATGCCTGACCCTCGGGGATAAAGGCGTGATTACATGTATGTATGAGGAATAGGTAAGAAATAAATCGTAATGTCGCCTAACCGAGGGTATGATTTTTATCCTCAGAATTTAGCGCAGGAATGCCAAGCCAACCCTCTTCGCCAAAATAAACAAGAATATCAATCTATCCTCTTTAAATAAATGCCAATGTGAAAGCAAACTCTATGAATACTTGAATAAACTATCGTATGAAGAAACCGAAAATCTTTTAAAATGGACATTTTCCTACTCACCCTCTCACACTCACACGTACAGTTCACACACAGCGAGGAAGACTCACTTATATATCATGTATAATCATTATCATTATCATCATCCTCTGACCCTTTTTCCAACCGAGTTGGTTTAGTTGTGAAACGACCTACGATATTTTCCGTGAAGCCACTGCCATCTGACCTCTACTGTACAACCAGTTGGCGACATCGAAATTCTGTAGGTAGAATAGTTGAACTTTTTCGTCATGTCTTGTTATGTGGCATATTTGTATAAATTGAATAGAAAAGTGCTGAAGCACGAATATTTTTTATCTACTTCAAGAACAGATTTTTACTGCCTTTTACTTTAATATTTTGTATCTCATAAGAAACAAATACATGTAATGTACCTAATTATTTTGAACGGTGACTCCTTCCTCTGTCGCACCTTAATTAATTCCTGGAATTCCTTACCTACCCGTTTTTTTCTCTTACTACAGTCCCGGGTCCTTTAAGCGGGTCGTGAAAAAATATAAAAAAAGAATACTGAGGAAATAATTATTTTTCATTATTATATTGAACTGAACTTCCATTAAAATACTAACAGTGCATCGACAATAATTACTAATACATCGATACTGCTGATTCCACCCAAACAGTAATTCCTCCGGCGTCATTTTTAACTTCATTAACAGACACACACCGATTGTGTATCAAAATAAACATAGTTATTAGTGCTGTTGCATCAGAACTAGCATACATATTAACATGTACTGGTAGAACGTGCTACTGAGTGACGGCGACTTGTGGCGGTAGCTGGAATGCGCGAGATCTGTGACTAAAGCCACCCATTGCCCCGGGCATCTAGACATTGCTCCTATTCCGACACGCCAACCATATTATTTATGCTTACCTATAACATATGAAGTAGGAGTACGGTGGTAGACTGTAGCTTTCCTGATGGTCCACGGTTACTGTAGGAACTGTTGACCACCAGGAGGACCTAAAGAGTTAAAAAAAAACATACAGGATTGTTCCGAGTATAACCCGCGCTACGTAACTTGGACCTAAAATGTGTCCTATACGCGCAGTACACATTTCTTGGGTGTCTTTTGGGGATAGCACGGGATGCTACTGCGGTAGACAAACTCAAAATCACCAAGCATAGACTATTACAATTATTACAAAGCAATCCGCGGGCGCCAGAGCCTCGTACCTATGTCTTACGATTTAGGTCCAAGGTACGTGGCGCGGGTTATATGATAAAAGTCTACCCCCTCTCCTGAACCTCGCGAAAATTCACCAATTTACGAATGCATATAAAGCAAATATATATTAGCTGTAGTTTGTATAATTTGCTATTGAATGATTGAAATAATATATAAGAGTGTTTAAGGGAAAACACAACAAAGCGGATTTCAATCTTGGCCCTTAGGCGCACCACCGACTTGAACCGAGTTCTAACACAAGAAATTTAGTCTAACTGGAGGATTTGACAGTGATACTAGTCAAAAACTAGGTAATTAATTACCTTTTTATAGTCCATTGCTGGAAAAAGGCCTCTCCCAATGTTTACAATATTGCTCTCGATTCTCGATTTTGGAAAAAATAAAAATCTGATAAAAAACAGAAGAAAAAGAGTAATTGAATTGTTTGTCTATATATGCATATAGATACCATCTTATTCTAAAAAACGACTGTCAGTAGCAGTGCAATTAAATATCTATTAAAGACGTGGTTATCTTGAGGCTAAAAGCTCAAGATACTTGACGCCTTAGCACGGCTAGGGCGTAATGAAAGGGTATCCTACAGAAATATAGTCATTAAGTAATTATGAGGTGTCAAAGTAATGCCTAGTGGGATTAATTAACCTGTAGCTTTCATCTCGGCAGTATTCCAACCACGTCACGAATAACTACAAAACTTTCTACGTAAACGGCGAAGGAATGCAAAATTTCTGAGCTTGTGGAAAACTTAACTTTTCTGGGGCATTATTCTGAGTGACAACGAGTTTCAAACGCAATCGTAACTTGAGAATACAATTGCTTAACATAGAAGAGAGAATTAATGTAAAACTAGACCATCTTATATGTGGCTTTTACTAACACGTAGTTTACGAATCGGTTTGGTACTCAGAATGAGTTGGGGACTCCGTGGTCCTCACACCGGAAGAAGGCCAGATCGAGAGATATAGCCCTAGGTTGGCCGGGATGCGAGGGACGGCGTGCGTTTTAGTCGGTTCTAGTCCGATACAACCTCCTCCACCCACTCCGACGGGGGAGGTATCCATGGGGATCTTTCGCACGATAAAAAAAGAAAAAAAGGCACTCAAAATGAGGAGCCTGTATTGCCAAAGTGCGTTTGTTTACGTGTAGGTGTATCAATAGTTCGTTACATTCATAGCCGTAATCTATGCGTTGTTCTTGTTTGTAAAGCTTTTATCTACAATTCTATAAATAACAGTATAATCATGAACATTATTAATTTCAATCGCTGAATGCCACCGTCCGGAAGACCATTGTTGTTATTGCTCATACCAAATTTAGCCAATTTACGTCATAGTTATGGTAAATTATTTTATTATGGTTTAATCTGGTCATAAATAATTTTGTAGATGAAGAATATAAACATCCATACAAATATTATAAATGCAAAAATAACTCTGTCTGTCCGTCATCTGTTATATACGCTTTCACGCATAAACCACTAAACCGATTTTGATTAATAGTCTAGATGGAGGAGAGCTTGGGAAACGCCACGGGCAACAGGTAGTGTCTAATATTTTAAGCAGTCTGAAAATTCTAACGTTAAATATAACACACTAGCTTTTGCCCGCGGCTCCGCCCGCGTGGATGTCGGTTATCGCGACCAAACATAGCCTATGTCCTTTCTCAAGGTCTAATCTACCCCTATACCAAATTTCATCAAAATCGAAGCAGTGGTTTAGGTGTTAAAGCGTAACAGACAGACAGACAGAGTTACTTTCGAATTTATAATATCAAATATGGATATGGATTACATAACTCAGAAAAACAACGATACTGAAGTGTTAGTTTTAAGAAAAATAAAGATGCCATGGCGTTTGACTGCAATGATGGCATTGAATTAAAAATGTAGTCCATCGTTCAATTTATTAAAGTGCATTCTAATTGTAAGGTGTCTGCAAAATCTATATTGGGAATTCGGTCTTCTAAATTGATGAATTGCTAGACACATTGTATATGTGCTGGTTACCTTTACGCTGACGCCCACAGTGGAGCGATTCCTTGAAAAATTTCGAAGCAATTGAATCATGCAATAAGTATGGCTACATAGAAAATAAATAGAAATTCATCATCATCTTCATGGAGATGTATTTTCCTGATTGCATCTGAGGCCGAGGTGACCTCGGAGCTCAGGGTCCGCCTTCCGGCTCTTCCTCCTCCATTTCGCACGATCTTGGGCGTACGAGTACATGGTAGTGAGAGCATTTGCGCGCATGTCATCCTCCACGTGTAGCGCAGCGGTAGTGAACGTGGCCGCTACGCAGGATACGTGGGTTAGATCCCCGCTCAGTGTAAATATTTGTATGCATGAATATGGGTATTTGCATTGCTCTGGTCGTGCCTCGGAGAGCATGTTAAGCCGTCGGTCCCGGTTGCCATACGAACATCTATGGCAGTCGTTATAGATAGTTGGAGCCCTAAAAAGTCCAATAACAATGGTCTAGCTGCAATGCTTCGATATCGCCTAATGTTACCATTGTGTTGTGGAGGTCAGATGGCAGTCGCTTCATGGAAAGTATCGAGGTCCAGCCAAATCCGTGGTTAAGACTGTTAAAGGCGGACCCCCGACTCCGGAGGTGAAGGCTTCGGATGCTACTGGGAATTAACGCTAGGATGAAGAAGAAGAAGAAGATCATAGAACTAACACAATCTTTTTGTTGGATGAACTACATACACACATACATACATAGACTCATAGCACCCACATTTCACCTACTATGATTTTCGGTTCCATGTAATAGGGGGTGAGCTTGTTGCCGTCTAGCGGGCACTTTATTATGGGCTGTATGTTTACTGTCGGATGGAGAACAGCCCTATCACCTAGTCGCCTCTTACGACACTCACAGGAAGAGATGGGGTGCCTCTATTCTAGTCCTCCGGTAACCAACACGGCAAATACCAATAAATCAAATAATAGTGTCTGTAATTATTACTATACAAGTAAATCGTGACGATCGTAATCATGAACGTCATGAGGTTTATGTGACAACAGACAAGGGTGTAAAGTATGGTAAAATACGTTAGTGGTTTATATACATAAATAGAAATTTATGTTCACGATGACTCCGAATTGATCTTAACAGTAATACGTAAAATAATTCATTGGTGACATAAAATTAAATTGAACACTACACGCTCCCAATAGACGTGATTAAATAATATTACAGATGGTTTATTAGCGTTGGCTAGCTTTTAAATGGCTTGTGGTGTGGTATGAGGTGCCTATATCCCCAATATCCCCAACTCGCCATTATTGATGGGACCCGTTCAAAGCGGTTGTGTCATCTTCGCGATCGATTGCTCTATTGGTGAAACAACTTGAAGCAGATTACCCCACCGGTATGAAAATCTCTCTAAACTTCAACATTGATCGTATTATATTCAGGGTCCTCTCATCTCCCAGGGGTCAGGCCACGTCCAGGCTCTCCCAGGGGCCAGGCCACGTCCAGGCTCTCCCAGGGGTAATCTAAAGATGGCCCTGGCTCAGTCGGGGTGAGAGAGATATGCCGGATGCAATCTCTCCGGCCGTCTCTGAAAACCAGCGCTGTCCGCTTGCACTAAAACGCGGACAGCATTAAGCTGAGAGGCGGCCTTTATACTTTACCTAGCTATTTTGATGCATTTACCATTGTTATGTAGGTATGCACAATGTTGTAATTTTATTTTTGGTTGCTAAACTGTATATTTTTGTATAGGTAAGCTGGGTTGAATAAAAATATTTTCTTTCTTTCTTCTTTCGTAATCTCAGCCCCGGCAATTGATGACCCAAGACGGCGAGCAGTTTTAGTCTGTTCGTGTAGTGGAATTGAATGTGGATGGTCTAAATTGACCCTTCCATTCGTTGGGTTGGCTATGACCATGCCACTCATAAACTTACTAGGTAATGAAGATTATTTCACTCATGTCTATTTTTTTAAAGCCTTCTTTTTCACATCGTTGTAGAAATGGTGAGTGATTATTTTCATTATGTCTAATTTAGAACATGTGCGTTGTTAGCAAAGAGTGGTGAAGTCGCAAGATGAAAATAACAATCTTTAGATATTATACGTAATCCCGGGTTCTTTAACGAGCCATGAAGAAGCGTTTGACAAGATTTGATTTAAGCTTCACCCAAATATTCAGGCAGGGTGAAATCAATTAAAATGTATAATATACACATTTTCATGAACTTGAAAATTTTCTGTCTATTTTTCTATGCGTGAAATATGACTGAATATATGCTGTAACATATTCTTAAAGCTGATTCACTATTCTTAACAAACCCGTTGGCTTCAGCGTACAGAGTTGATCAATTCAATAAATCACTGCATTTGGAGTCAGCCTTACGAAATTGAATCTTGGAACGGTCTATGACGTCCGATGCATTAAAATCGAAGCAGTGACACAATGAGATTAGAAAAAATATTTAACTTTGTTTTAATTTTTGAATTTTTTAGTTATCTTGTATTTAGAGCAGTACGTTATAAGAAAAGGCCCAATCAATGTCTACGGAGTCCAAGTCAACCTCACCTGTTGGTTGATGAATGAGACTCTGTTAAAAGTATACAGTAACAATTTAGATGTATGCTAAGTAGTAAGTGAACAGTGCTTATTAATAACTCCACAAAACGTTGTTGAGATTAATTTACTTGATTTTCATTAAAGTGTAGATATAGTTGGGTAATTTCACGATGCCAAAATTTTTGCTAATTTCGGTGGCAGTTTTCAATCATAGGTTTTCCGATGAAAAAATTTAATGGAGTTCTTTTAGAATATCTAGTAGTATATAGTTTTCTAAAAGAACATTGAAAATTTTTTTCATCGGAAAACCTAGGATTGGAAACTGCCACCGAAATTAGCAAAAAATTTGGCATCGTGAAATTACCCAGTTTCTAAAAAAATAAACGGAAGTATTAGGTATAATGTAACTTGATTAAAAAGCTTCCCATGATGCTTTTATTGGGACGATCCCTTTTATGGGGGACGCTTAAATGTCGAATAAAGTTGTCGTGCTTTTCAATGGCATGTATCACGACCATGACAGAACTGTTTGGTTGTACACATGTGTCTCCGTAGTGTGAGTGTTCTCGGTATGCGACGGGACGACGTCCACTCTGTCAGTATGTCGGTTTTCCACATATGAATGCTCGGGAGTCGCGTGCTTTACGCGCCAGTAGTGCACAGAAACTCGGCACGCGGCGCGCCTAACCGCAGCGCATTCGTGCATTTACGCCGGGAAAACTTGCACATTTTATCGAACACATTTTTTAAATTAAGAATTTTAATAAAAGAGTCAGTGTTCTTAAAAAAGTAAATATCAGTAAAGTGACTTATTACATATTTTCATAAATAACCGTTTAGTGCTACATTATTTTTATAAAAAATATAGTTTAATTGTGTAAACGGTATTTAAACACAATGAAAAATAAGGAAATTGTAATCAAATATCTTATCTCGTTTAATACTGACGCAGAGAAAGCTTTAATGAATTCATCCATCCGTACTAGCGACAGCTTTCAAGCGAATAATTCAATTTCCGTTAAAAATCTCTTATCGACTACAATAATTATATTAGTGATATAAGCATCGGTCCATGACAATCTGATGTTAATTTGATGGCTGTCAAACTTGACCGTCGAGTGACTGAAGTCCCGTACTCCGGATACTCACAAGAATCTTATCAGCATGTACCTTGTACCAACAAAGGGATCTAGAGAGACGGATTAATGAACGTTAAGTACACTATAAAATTATATTAAGAAGTTGTTAATGGTCGAGAGTGTGGTCCGCGATGTGCAAACAAATTTCGTCGTTATGTACGGCTTGTTTATTGTAACTTGAAACTGCACTAAACGCAATGTATCGTTGCGTCTAATTTCTATTTATTTACGTCTTCCTGCAGGCCACGCTTTAGTAATTTCTTAATTCATTTTCGATTACTTAGATAAATTTAAATGCTGTCCGATATCAAAACTATTGATTAAATGTTTTGTTTAAAGTTTGTATACTAACTAAATTTTAATAATTATGACAGCAGTATTTTTACTTTTATTAAAAGTCATAGAATTTATAAAAAAACTATGTGTATGAAACCGTTTTCAGAGACTTAGAACACAACAATATAAAAAAATATAACAACAGAAAAATAGAAAATTCGTTACATTGGGTAAGCTTTAGTTGGCGTTAACTAGCTCCTAACGAGTTCAAAAACTATAATGGCTATTTTCATAGCTGTTTTAGTATTTCTGAAGCTCTAGATTTAATAATAAAATCCCAGTTATTAACCTTGTATTCCAAAACCAATACCACTTATAATTTAACATCTAATGGAGCAATAATCATATCAAAATTATATGCAGTGCTAATCACACATCGATAAATGTGTTTAGTGACGAAATTGTATTATTCGAGTACGAGCTTGTTTTCTTTGATACGTTCAGATTGACGTATTTTTATTTATTCTTCGAACAGATTATGACTGCTATGACGTACGTTGCATTAGATTCGTGGTAGTGGTACAATTTGAATAAATAAATGTATAAATGATTTTATTATTGTTGTACAAGTTTAACACTTTCATTTGAGAAATCTGCTGATGATTATTACAAATATCTAACCTTAGTACACAATTTTAAGAAATAGTGAACCATTTGAATTTAATAGATTTTTTGACTTCCGTCGTCCATTAATACCTTATATTTGCAAGAGGTATATAACTAAGTACCAAGTGTCCAGTTAATCTGCAGAGATATCCCTTCGAATTCACTGCAGGATAAACTGTACGTCAATTAGAGTCGGCGTCAGTTAGTTGATCTCAATGTCTGATCGACAATTTCGGCCGCGTCATCCGCAACACTGCTTGTGTTAATTTTTCATTAAGAATTTATTAAAAGACGACTATAAAAGCTTCACATATAGTAATCAACAAATTGGGGTTACTACAGGGTCGATTAACATCTCCTTTAGGGCTGACATTGTCCTAAAACATTGTGCTAATTACTGTAATTTATTTTGAAAAGAAGTACGTGGGTTGAATTCAGATTTATGTGACTGACGGGTAAATAATGGTTTTACATCGTCCTTTATATAAATTTCTGGGTCTGCTTCTGAGAATGACATTTAGGTCATGTATTTTCTTTCGACCATTTATTAAAACTGCAATTCAAAGAATTTTTATAATAACTTGGCGGTTTTTTTTCAGCAATTAATTTTAAGCAATGCAAATATTAAAAATACAAAATAAAAATACAAAATAAAAAGACAAATATACTGGCCATAACTACCGATGTCTATAGCACGAAACAAAAATGAAATAAGAAGCCTTGCATTTTACAACTTACTGTCGCAGTATTTATCCTATGCATTTGATAAAATGTTAACAATTCTTAAAGCATAATTGTCTATTGCTTGAATAGTTTAAAACTATATAGTTCCTCTATATTTCGCATATCCATTTCCTATGCAAAAAAAGAAATTTCTTAAATATATCATTTTGACACCATAATTAGTCTTCTGTATAATCAAACGTGTTACATAGGTCACAAAGTCACAAACTTCTTGTTAGATTTCATACTCTACTTAGTAGAACCCCTCTATTCATGGTTAAATCGTCCAAATTCATGACAGCCCTAGTCAGGACATTCTAACTCTAAATAGAGTACATCTTTATTTCGGACGTATTGTCATTCATCATCATTGTAATTCTCTGAAATTCGTAATTGCGCTGCTATTAACGTGTCAATAGTACATTGCTTTGTGTTCTTTGACCACAATCTACTGGTTATGTGATGATCTCGTAGAGATTGCGGCCTATATTATTAGTAAAATATTCTATCGTTTAGATAAAGTTTTCGTTTTGTTTGTTGTATCATACGTTTAGTTGTGTTTTCGTAAAGGCTGATCCCTTCTACGTCAAATTCTATTAGTGTAATAAACAGTGACAGAACATTCATTCGTTGTTCTTTCTTATATATACGTGAAAACAAGGTTTCGTTTACATTAAAATATTAAGAAAGCTCTTGTTCTCTCTCTAGCTCTATATTCGTTTGCTCTAAATCCACCTTAAAAGGTAATTCTTCAAACAAATGATAATTTATAATACCTGAAATGATTAAGAATGTTTTGTATTTATAAAAAACCGCGGTAGCCTAGTGGTATGGGTAATGGACTGCTGAGACGAGGTCTCGGGTTCGATCCCAGGTATTACCATGGCACACACCAATGACTTTTCGATGCTTTTCGAAGTTATGTGTGTATTTATCGCAGGTTTATAAGTGCCCGGTTAATGGCAATAGGCTCGCCACCTATTACATTGGGACCTAAACATAAACGGCGAAATGTGGGTGCTAGCACCTCTGCCTACCCCTTCGGGGAATATAGGCGTGAGTTTATGTTATGTATGTTATGTTAAAAATCTGCCTAAAATCTGGTTTATCACCAAGTACATCGTCTAAACTTTGTGCAATATTGACCAATCAAAGCAGAAATAAAAAACAATAGACAATAGACAATAGAATCCCATGTTAGACTAACAACAAAGAATTGTTATATAGTCTGACTAATATCAGCATCGTCCCTAGTACGCTAGATGAGCCCAACGAAAATATATGTTCATTTCTAAAACTGAATGAAAATCAGAGATTGATTGATCTGTTTATTCAGGAGGGCTCTAGAATCTCAGAGTAGGTTATTATCTGCCAAACTATGCGTTAAAGCTAATGGAGATTGTTGATATAACAATACTTATTCCCCGGTGTATCTGCTAAAAATGGCAATGCTCCTTAGCCGTTAGGCTTTTTTTCATTTACAAACATCACTGCAACAGAAAGTGTCGCGATTATATCAGTGTTTCGGTTGCATACAGTCCAAAATTGTTTTATTTCTTTCAATTGTTTCAACAATTTGTCGCCTATTATAGAAAAAAAAGTTTGCGCCTTAATAGGGTTGTAGTTTTATGCTTATCTCCATACTAGTCCTATTAGTAGCTGCATTAAGTAAGCCAAGTAAATGAGTCACACTGTATAAAAAGTTAACTTGGAACTTATGTTAATAAGACCTAATAAATTCTCTGTGAATACGTATTTGTATAAAGTTATCTGAGTAAAATGTTTATGAACAGCTAAATGACAAGATGCACTTTAATTTCGTGCTTGATGAAAGGTTACTTAGTTAAACAGATTCCTCGGGTGGTGACACTTATCGAATTATATTATTTTTGTTTGGACATTAGCCAACATTGAGAACGGAATAATCGTCTCAATTCCTGTTTATTAAATTCCAGTACTCGGAAGATAGGAAGAGGAAGGCGAGTGTTTGTCTAGTTTTGTTTTAGAATGGCCTACGTGTCAGGAAGTTCTGTAATGAATAGATTGGTTTCTTTACCACTGAAATGTGGGAACAAAAAGTACCTATTCTTCAATATGTTAGAAATTTCTTACACCGTCAAAAATGTAAAACCTGTTAATTTTAAACGAACAATTTCTTCATCCAAAGAATTTTTTACCTGTTCATTAATTCATGTCAGTGGGTGTGGTGTTTTCACACAGATTTTGTTATAAAGCAACACGGTATACCAATGATTACTAATAAATATATCGTATAATTTAATTTATTGGATATAGTATCAGTAGATAACTAGATGCATGGAGACGGTTTATGGATGTCTGACCGTAAAAAGATGATGAATTGACAATGAAGTACTAGAACTATAATAAAGAACGTGAAACTTAACAACTTCATCATTGATCAACATATTTGTAAGTAATAGTAGCGGCTCAGAGATTCTTTTTACTACGAAGAAATAAAACCGTTTAAAACCAGATAGAAAAAATGCCCATTTATCTTAACTATCAGGGGTTTATTTTATGGTGGCTGCGTCACACTGACAAATATCATTATAACAATAATTGAAATATTTAGTGGTGACACGCGACCAAATCGAGGTTAAATAGGGAGACTGGGCTATTAGATTTATGGCCCCAAAACATGTCTTCGGCAATATAAAATTTAACGACTTTAAAATAAAAATAGTAAAAGATTAAACGGCATTGAGGGGTGTATTTTAAAATAGATTGATGGTTGTATTCAATGGGTTATATTGCTTTTTAATCGGTTATGTTGTTTTCTGTCTAGTTAAAGACTAATTTTTGAAGACATTAATTCATAAATGGATAGTGAAATCATTAATGGTGTGGTGCGGCGCGGGCGGTAGGTTAAACGGATTTCACATATGATATTGTTCTTTAATACGGATGATTCAGATTAATAAAAAGTATTTTCAGTAATGATGAACTCACCATGTTGCTCATAGATAAAATTGGCATCATATATACAACATGAAGATAATGATTACATCTCATTGAAAGGTACCTCGAGTGCATTCTATTTTTTTATGTTTAGTTATTCTACTTATATGAAAAGTCTACCTACAATGATTATTATGTAAATTTTTTCGTGGGTGTGGGTATAGGGCCAGATTTTATTCATTATCATCATCATGGGGACGTATTTTCCTGATTGCATCCCGGCCTCGTCAAGTTAGGGACCACCATTCTAAGGCTAGTGGCATTAGGAATGGTTATCCGTATCTTCTGGACTGCACCTCAGCTTTTTACGGTCTAGCGGGGTCAATTGACGGACCAAATTTATAAAAAAAAACTAAACACTTCGCAGGGTCTAGGGCCGTCATGGCGGTGAGAATGTAGGCACGCATGTCACCTTCTACGATGTCAAGCTAGACTCTGCTGGGTCTTTTATCATTCTTCTTTATATATATATACTAGCTGCCCCGGCGAACTTCGTACCGCCATATTTTCGGCCCGCGTGGTATTCAAATCCCGTTCCCGCTGCACCCTTATCACTTAGGGGGATGAAAAATAGATGTTGGCCGATTTTCATAGATACCGGATAAGCACAAAAAATTTCATCAAAATCGGTCAAGGCGTTTCGGAGGAGTTCAATTACGCACCCCGTGACAGAAGAATTTTATATATTAGATATATATTTTAAATACACCTGTCTTAAAAATACAAACAGGTATATATATGTATTCAAAAATATAAATATAATATAATCCATCGGTATCAGGTCGTACCTAATGTACCTATAGGGACTAAATTATCGGTGGTTATGGTACCAGAGAGAGGAATGAAGTAGCGTTGTATCGAGGAGTACGGCCTTCTGCTTCAAGCCCTAGACCCAATAGCCTGTCTATAATTATTGTTATTACGTTGACCTACTTTAGACTGTATACTGTGTGTAGGTACTCGAGACCGGGATGCATCAACTTTTACAACTTTTGTTATACCACTCTGTAAACTACATAATGTAGTATAGCACCGTACGGTCGGTAAAACGTCAATGTCATTATTGACAGTAGATATATCACTCTGTCAATAACCTTTTTGTATCGCAAGTGCACTACTCGTTGTTTTCTACTTTCATGAATCAGGACGTGAAAGCTTGGCGGTCAGCCATCGGCGGCTTTATGATCCCTGTGATACTGTGGATAATTATATCGCATCATATTCTCTTTTATGTATGTAGCACTTTCTAACTGGGTCAATAAGTTCTTCGAATACTTAACCATGTAGATTAAGTAGCGAAGAATGTAGTCTATTAGCCCCCATCTTTAAAGAGACGGTGTAAATATGAAATACTAGCTGCTGCCCACGGTTTCGTATGCCCGGAATTTTGATCCCGTTTCCGCAATCCATGTGAACCATTCCCGGGATAAAAAAATATTAGTATACCTATATGTAACTCCAATTTCAGCTTGATTCGTTCAATCGTTAGAGCGTGATTGAATAACAAACATACAGCAGACAAAAACCCAAGCAGCCTAAATATTCACATTTATAATATAATATTAGTCGAAAATAGGGTTTAAAATTTGATACCTTAAAAACCATTTCCGTGAATGTAATAAAATTTTCATTAAGAAAATAAGATTGTATTTTGAATTAGAATTAGTACATAATTAAATCACGCATATATTGATTATATTAAATTAATAGTACCTAGTGATCTTCCCTGGTTCAAGTGTAAGTCTCCAAACAAACTTGAAATAAATCGGTCGGAGTTATAAAAACCAGTCTAGGTGGGACTTCTTTGATGGCCTGGACGATATTATGTTGCGAGTGTGGAATTAGATTATAGAAAAAAGCTAAACCTAGATAATACTCGTGTGAACTTACACCTAGTACAAGCTGTTTACCCCAGATAGAAGAGTTGACGATAATACAGTAGTTTCAGTAAGGTACTAGTACTCTAAACGCAAAAGTAAGTATACGGTACGCTAAAAAATCCATTAAAAAGAAAACATGGCATAAAATATAGGTATTAAAGGTTAAGGTACATTAGACAATATTTATCGCAACACTTGATGCACAGTTTTGTAGCAAAGTTCAAGTGTGACCAAGTAAGGAACGCGTTTATTTATCGATGACTGAATGAAAAAATAAATAAATTTAATAAAAAACGAACTAAAAGAATGACAAACCATTATGTACATAGATTGTATCGACAGTACTTATAACGTATTCGTAATGTACTATGTCATAGAACATTATGAATCATTATATTAAGCACCTACCGTCGTGTTTGATCTGTATAAAAATAAAATGAAATAGAAATCATGAAATATACAATACATACATTTTTCATAAAAACGTTCTACATAAAGGCAAAAGCAAGTGATAATAAAAATGTATTTATAATAATTTTCTTTCGACAGAGTCATAATTATGAACTTAATAAGAAAAACGTCTATAAAATTCATCAATGTAAATTAAATTTGGATACCGTAAATGTAATAGAAGCATGAAATACGTGAAAATTCATAATCCACGTTATGATAATCTAAAATAAATAAGTTATTACGAATGCAAAAGCAATAATGTCGAAGTAAATGCAGAACGCGTACGGATTTTGTCAAAGCCACCAGTAGTCGTATTATCGTATAAAGATATCAATGTGAATTTGCCTAAGACTCGCTTGAATTCAATTCAATTCATGTGGCGAGATCAAAGCGACCGTTAATCTTTGCAGTGCGTACGACTAACAATAAAGTAATCATTGCCACGAGCACCGATAGTAATTACTTTATTTAAATATCTGGTCGAGTTTTGGCTCGTCTGCCCGTTCTGTAACCTTCGCGGTTATTAATTTAATTTATGATGCGAATTGTTATGTTCCATTAAATTACCGTATGTCTTGGGTACACTAAATATTTAGGAGTTCTGAGCTTATTAGAATTGAACCTTTTGTACTATTCCATAAGCAAAATATCTAACTAAGGATATTTTTTATTTGTGCTGTTAAACGTAATGTAGAACTTTGTGGACTTAAATTACCAAAATTCACAGGACAAGATGACGAATACATGTATCACAAACGGACTATTTTAGTACGATTCTAATAATATTAATTGAAAATAACCCTCAAATCATCTGTAACGTAGCGAATTAGGAACGTTTTGAATTTCAACATGTGTCATTGAAAATGATAGACATCCATCAAGTGTGTCTGAAAGATTATCCTCGTGTGAACAACAGTGCTATCTAATAACTTATCTATTGCAAACATCGACAACACTACAGTCATGCTGTCTGCTTCCGGCCTACTTTACGTTCTGTTCGCCCTAGTAAGTATTGTTTACTTATTCTGTGTACTCCATTATAATAACATGATGTAATATGTAATTTATGAGATTAGAAGAACAACAACTAACAATCAATGTATCAAGATGAATAATCTTAACTAATACTAACCAACAGTACAACTAATTTGACAGATAGCGATAGTCGGTACCAGTTTTGATGTTTATTACATTGACTGCTAAGTTTATAAATGATACAGTTCATGAGCAAGTCGAGAAGTCAAGATATAATCAGTGCAGTCCAAGAAAGGAGGCTGGTGTATTAATTGATTTATAAGAAGGCATTACGGCCAATTAAAGTTTTCTGACCAATTACACGTACAGTTTATGGACACATCGCTTTTATTATGTAAACTTGTGATCTGGATTATACGATATGTCGCATTTTGTGACATTAAGCATTTGTTTCTTGGGAAAATCCAGATCGTTGCGCCCACGCTTCATTAGTCAAAATAATGCAGCTTCGTCCGTTTAGACTACATTTATGGTAATCAATGAGTGGTGGTAGACTGCGTCGAATCATCAGATTTTAATTAATGCCTTCTCTTTATCCACAGCGCTAATCTTGGTTGTATCTAAAGCTTTTACTTCAGTGCCTACTGTTCCTTTGCAAAATTTGGTTTAATTTAGGTTTTCTGGGGATATTGCAGGGTCGGTAGCACGAGTGTGACTCCCCTGATGTTGCGCACGTCCATAGGTCACGGTAACCATTTGCCATCAGGTGGGCCATGTGCTTGTCTGTGACCTAGGTATTATAAAAAAAAGACTGCGGTCAGATCCCAACTGAACCAAAACTTCATCCATCAATCAGCAGGTGTACTTTGCAAATGAGATTGAGCCTAAAGATCTTGATGAGGCTCGAGTACTGGAATTCGAAGTAAAGTAAAATGCATATTTTTATGCTGCTATAAAAAAAGATGAAGGTTTAGGGGTCACTAGTTTGTCACAGTTGAGCAACTAGCTCAGTAATCAGCGAGGCGCATAAAACACAGTTCAAAGCCGCTTGGACCCGCTCGCTGACAGGTGATTCGTTAACTCTCCGTTAATCCTAATTAATAGCCTATTAGTAGACATTTTCAATTACCACTTTGGTTGATTTATAAATATACTGCAGTAAGTATTTGATGATTAATGTCCATGACAACATTATTGTTATCGGATTAGTAATATTTATGTTAAAAACATCATTATTCATTTTGAAATGTCAATTTTTCCATAAAAACATTCATTTATAGTTTGTCAAAATCGCGTGAGACTTGTAAACATTTCTCATTTGATAAACTAAATTCAAGCATTGATTATGTTGTTTTTAGGGAGGCATTGCTTTTTGTTGCGATGTTATTGTGATGGAGAAATTTGTTACCCAACAATATTATGACATAAATATTTTACTGTTAATGTATTCATACGATGTCATAAATGACGAATCTTAAATATGAAAACGGTATATTTGTTGCGATCTTTGAATATTGAGAACCGTATAAATTGTAGGAAATCATTTGAAACAAAGACTTGGAAGTAATAAATGTCGTCACTGGTGGTCCTTACAGCTGCCTGAGCATAATTAGTTGGGTGTTCAATTGCCTTTCTTTTGTACGCGTTTGGATCTGAGCCAACGATAAGATACGTTGTAGGCGTAACGGATCTATCTAATTATTTACTTATCCACCAGTTTTATATAGAAATTACTAAAACAGGCGTTATTACTATATTATTACTATAATCTTCATTGATTATAAACATTCTCAGTTCATTTCAAGAACTATTGCAGAAACTATAGAATTAATACTGTTTTTAATAAGATCTTGTCATCAAGTCGGAGGATAATTGAGCTCATTTAAAATATGCGGACTAAATGACTGCGAATTGCAGAAACAGTGGCATTTTTGTAATACTAAAGGATCCCATCAACAGATAAAATACTTATGAAAAAAACTTGTTTACAAGTACGTAAACTCGTAGCTTTGAATGGTAGTATGCGGCTTGAGTGCTAAAATGATTATGTCGTATGAATACGTTGTCGAATGATAAGATAGCTGCAGTTAATTAAAAGGGACTAAATATTTTTATTAACTCGTATTTTCCGTACTATATAGGACGACATCAGAAAAACATGTGTTATTTTTTTGTAATTTGTATGCATTTTTGCTTTAATCCAATTATAGTTCGGTTTATTTGGTTTTATAAGCTTTTGTGTAGCATGAAAAATTCACTTAACTTTGAATGAATTTAATGCAAAAATAGAAAATTGAACTGAGTTATGAAATCATAGTGAAATAATATAGTAATTGACATTCATATTTGTCGACTTTTAAATAGACCAACAAGTTCATTTTAACAGTAATACTCGTAGGATGATATCCGAAAGTTACAATATTTTCATCTGGCTTAGACTTTCCCATCGGTTCGTTAGAAATCCTAATCAACATCGTAAATAGTACTTTGTTAGCGTACAATGTTATAGGGAGATTGAGTGTCGTAGACACATCGACGAACAATAAGTCGTAGAGTAACCCATTATGATCATGAAGCATTGTGTTAGGATTGTCGTCACCACATATCAGTGGCGTCTTTGTGTCGCTTCTATCTTAGTTTACTTGCTTAGTACTTCTTTTGGAATGTAACGAAAAAATATTGAGATTGAAAATGTTTTATGATGATACCTGCACAAGGTGACAACAAAATCTACGTAATGTGACTAGCATTATCAAATAATGTGTTGATCTTGGTCGTTAAGCGAAAGGTTACAGACGGAATATAGATATTCCATAATGAGCGTAGGTATATTGGATGCGATGCGATCCGACGGATCAATATTTTGTGCGATGAAGACATTTACCTAGATGTAGTTTTTGAATTATTGAAGTTCATTTACTTTTACTAAATGTCATCTCATCATATTTACATCACAATTGAATGGAATAATGTTTGATTGATACCTTATAGGGACTGTAGCATTTAAATGAACTAGCATCTATGTCTTAATTAATGAGATACAACTACTATCCTTATTGTTCTATAATGGTACTAGTATAATTTACTGTAACGCTAATTCCTTTGACAGGTGGTGGGTCATGATAGTGTACTGGCTGTGTCATCATCCCGCGACCTGCGATGTGGTCGGCGGCTCGTCTCAGGGCTATTCTCACGGCCGCGGCTACCGTTGGGCTACTCTTACGTCACCACCGTACCACGTGGAGCTTGCAGGCTGAATATTACAGAGATTATGTCCAGTGATAATTATATAGGTTAGTCACACAATTTTTTGTTTTTAGTACAAGTAGAAATTTAAGAAGCATAAATTAAAATTCAATCACTGCAAGTATTAAGAATAAATATTGCTCTAGGCGTTATTATATAGGTAAAGATTGAGAGCACAGCCATAATATTTTAAATGCAAATTTGAAAAATTAAATTTGAATGAAATTCAATAGAATATTGACGTCACAACAGCTGCCATACAATAAATTGCTTTGTAAAATAAACATTGTCGTTTGCGAGTCTAACCCGATTTAAAATTCTAGTTACAGGTATGGCTATTTTCATCTGTATTCGAAAAAAATGCTTTCATGAATGGATTCCATTTGGCAACACATTTTATTTACAGTTTCATAATACTAACTGAATGGTTCTTTGATGAAGGTAAATGGCCCGAAAACATGAGGTTCGCCCTTATCAATCAGCATTGTAGATCGGGTGGACGACATGTAAGTCATTTGAGACCGTCTACAATAGAATTACTACGCCCACTGGTTGCGAATATAATCACGGTTTCGCTAAAGCCTTTAATGCGATGAGAAATCGATTTAATCATCGTTGACAGGTAGTTTGCAATATACAAATGTAATCCAAGCATGAATGGACAGCTAGTAATAGTGCTTACTAGTATACATCTGAATAAATTAACTGTTAGGGAAGAATTAAATGATGATCCAATTGAGAATGCTACCGAGAAATTGATTTAACTAATAAAAAATAAAACATTGACAGCGTTGAAGATATCCAACGGTTCGTACATAATGAACGGAGAGTTTGCGGTGAGCACTGCGGGAACGTACGAAGCGGCAGGCGCGCGCTTCATTTACACTAGACAAGCCGGACAAGACAACGTGTTTGCGCATGGACCGATACATCATCCGATTGATATCATGGTATAATTTAAAAAGGATTACTCCCGTTTTGTTAGCATAAATATTTATAATCTTTATCATTATATTTCAAAACACGAGTACAATAAACTCATAGCTTACATACATACACAACATACATACAGTACAGTACTTACTTGTATGATTTCAAGAATTCTTGGATTTGATAGACTATTTGAAATGTAAAGCAGTCTAAACTAACAGATCAAGTTATGAATTTAATATGGCAGTTCCTTAGGATACATGTTAAAATTTATTTTACATACGTTATTATGATCACGATATATTTATCCAATTATTGTTTCATGAGGCACAAAAGTAGAAACATTGTATTCAGTGACCAATGAGCAATCAATGATGGTTCTTTCATTTTCAGATTCTTTATACACAGCCAAACCCAAGTGTAAAATATGAATATTTCACGGAATCTTTGCCTGATGAAATTGAGTCAGATTCTATTACTAAATCCGATATCAATGATATTACATCTACATCTGCTACGAAGCATATTCGAAGACATCATAGTTATGATGCATTTCCAAGATCCAGTGGTATCCCTAAGCAAGAAATTGCTATCACTGAAGAAAGTCTAAGAGAGAATATTGTTGGAGCTAGAAAGTTTGTGTGGAAGATTTTATCATATTCTCAGTGCACTCGTAGTTGTGGTGGCGGTATACAAGTAAGTGGATCTTAGCCTCCTTATCACCTATACTCTCATGAAATTTTAATATAATGTGAGTAATTTACTAGTAACAGTCATTTTGTCATGAATAATATATTGGTAATAAATTCTAATGTAAATAAAGTCTAGTATCTAACTATCTCTATTAATTTTACATTAATACCTAATGTATGATAAAATACGATTGCATCGCGGTTACCAAAATGGTTCTTTCTCTTATTATTACTTCAGCTGGGAAAGTACCGCTGCGTAGAAGCAAATGCTGGTGATCGTGAAATATCAAGTGTGCACTGCAGTGGTTCATCCCCGCCCGCTCGGCGAAGACGCTGCGGTGCCATCCCCTGCCCTCCCCGATGGCGGGCTGCCTTGTGGTCTTCATGTCCACACTGCGGGCCAGCCACAAGGCATAGAATCGTGGGATGTGTTCAAGACCATGCTAGAGGAATAACTAAGGTATTGTATGCATAATCTTGTGCTCAAATAGTATGCCATGTGGATTATATTAAACGACGGAGATATTACCGATTATAACGAATATAACCAATAAAATTTAAGTACCTGCTCATACTTAGTACTACCAATTAATAAGAAACTATTAACGAAAGAGTGGGCAAGAACCAAGGGGACCGCATTTCGATAAAATATGATCTCGATTCAGTATTTCAAGTGATTGAGCACGTAAAGGCCCCAAAAACGTGTAATATAAATTGTTATTAATATAATCTACGTTATTCAGTGTAATATAGTTATTTAAAGTAAATTACCCCATATTTTTAGTCAAACAAACAAACACAACTCTATAATGTTTGTTTAAGTAAGAGATTTGTTATCTTCTGAGAAAGAAAAATCTTAGTTCACCAATACAAAAATAATATTTCAGATCAGTGATCAAAAATGCCCGATACCGAAACCGACAACCTCCGAAGATTGCAATATTCCTGATTGTAATGAAATAAACGGTGGAGAAGTACGGCAAATCATCTCAAAACGCATTCTCCGACCAAGAGAGCACACGGAAAACTTTAAAGCAGGACCTATATATAGTGTAGCAGTCAACAGCACAAAATTTGATGTTGGTCCTGAATACTCGTTTACTGCTACAGCAGGATGGCTATATACAGAGTGGTCTGAGGTAAGTCCTAAGTAGAAATACATAGGAGGTCTTTCAAGATTTCTTTTCAATGCAATGAAAGTATCTTCACAGTGGAAAAAGTAAATCCCGTTACAAATAATCTATACATATAATAAAATTGTAACCGATCGGTGTCTGTACATGGCTTGGAAATGAGAAAAACTATTATTGGGGGACTTTATTAACGTAATAGAAGCCCAAACAACGTTCGTTGAAATTTTTGTCTGTTTATCTGTTTGTCTGTGCGTTTGTGCACGCTAATCTCAGAATCGGCTGAACCAATTTGCTTGCGGTTTTCACTAATTGATTGTGGTAGGCTTCACTTAACATTTAGTGTTTTTTTTATTAAAATCGGTTCATAAGTAAAAAAGTTGTGTCAATAATAGTAAATCACACCTAATAATTGTAAATTGTGTGAATAGATCGAAACAATAAAAGTAGCAAAATGCTAAAAAGAAGAGATTATTTCGATCATAGGAGTCTGAAGAACTTCGAGAGGCAAGAGTAACTGCATCTCAGTAAAGTCAGGCCAGGTTACATATTCCAGAATCTTCAGCTTAGCAAGAGTCTCGACAGAGTTCACATTTTTCTTATACGATTTTCTCTCGAATCCCACACAATAGTGAACAGTCGGTTTGGTAATATTTTAGAAAATTAATATCATCACGCTATTCTAATAGGGAACGCGGCACTATAATGTGATAAAAATATAATATATGAACGTTTATTTCACACTAATATTCCATGGTATTTGTAGCTTAGTAGGTTTGCGGTGGACTTACAATGTTGCTGATCCAGGTTCGAACCCATCTGAAACGGATTTTTCTTTATAGCTTTTCAATTTTTTTTTGTTTGACTTATTTAATTTATTATTTTTTTGCTTTTTTTTTAAATTAATTAATTTTATTCTCATTAATATCTATAGGTAGGTTCATACAATAACATCATGATAAAAATAGGAGTAGCAAAGCAAAATCGATCTTAACTTATGACATAATAATCTTGATAATACAAGGTAGATTTTTACGAAATTCTTCATTTCGGAGACAGAGAAGGTTATCCTACCAGCCCGCGAAGTCATGAAAATTAAATCAGCTCTAAAAATTGAAAAGAAGCATTGACATTAGCACTGGCCAGGCTCCACCACTCAGTCGCAATTGATCAATTGTGACTGAGTGGTCGTCAACGTTTCAGAACTTCGACTTCTGTTATAGGGTTTTCCTTTACCTCACCTCACCGTACCTCAAAAGGACAAAACGGAACCCTAGGATATGGATCACTTCGTTGCCCGTCTCTCTGTCTATCGAATGTCTGTAGGAATGCGTGGAGGTGGAAAAATGCAAGTGAAAATCAAGCCACATACTTAAGTCAATAACGTTTCCGTCTCCACATCCGATATCTCCCATGGTACCACCAAGGTACCACCACACCGGGGCTAGCGCAGACGTGGCTATGTCGGAATCAAACCGATTAAAATTACACAGAGAGTGTGGGATTGAGGTGGGGTACCCCAGAATACTGACCCCCATGAATGGTACTGGTACCCCATGAATGGCAGGGAACCTTGCGAGTGTAACACGGCCCTGCTTGGGCTAGAGTAAAGGGTGGCCCGTCTCATCGCCATCAAATCCGCGTTCATGGAGCAAGGAGATCGTTGCACGTTCTCTGATTTCCGTTGCGTATTCTGGGGAGTGCCCGAGTAGTGATCCTCTCCCGTACCTCTTCCGTTGCCTCTTTTGCCTTTATTTTCACCTCACAATACGAAGCAGCGCACCTTGCGCCAAACCATAAAGCCAAGAGACGGTTGACGGCCTTGCTTTTTCACACCCAAGCGCGACGTGAAAGAATCCGCGATCGTAAGAAGAAGGAAACATGGATGTGGGTAGAGCAATACAGTTTTTTACCGTGCAATAAAGAAATGAAGTTCCGAACCGGTTGGTTCGAGGCGATATTATTTCTCCCGTATGCGGTGTCACACCACAGCTCAGCACGTGTTATTTTGGATATGAAGTAAGAAGAAGGGATTAGTATGAAGAGCTTATTAGAACACTCGCCGTGGTATGGTGGAAATGATAAATTACAGTCAGAAAGGCAACTTCGCAATTGAGTCCAAAATATTAGTAACCTGAAACCTATCAATGCATGCCTCTGCAATCTTATCGATTGCGTCTTATACATACGTACCGTGCAAAGCCATCCCATAGATGAGAACAGTGTGCCACAGTTCCGGCAGATTTAATTAGATCAACAGAAATCTCACCATCAGTCTCAACTCCTGTTGCCAACTTAGAAGTATATTCACCTGCGGACACAAGTTGGCCGGTGCAAGAGAAATATGGCGAAAAGGGGCCATATTGACCAGTTGCAAGTGTGCGCTGCGCCTGCTAGGCCCTATCCCAGTCAAGGCCGCATTTGCTCTCTTGCCCACTGTGGCCATTCACCTGGTGTAAGGCAACGAACAACGATGTGGCTGTGGTCGGTAAAATTTAACATGAAAGCAGAACAATCAATCAGCCATTGACTCAGTAAAGGAGAACCCCTGCTCTGGCGTGTAAAAACGTCTTTATATGCAGGGCTCCGGGTTTTCATGAAGTTATTTTCATAACGCTCTCGATGTAGCACTGTTCAGTTCGTAAGTAGTAGTAGCGTGTGCCGAGGATTTGGGAGGAAGGGAGGATATTTAGAGCATTATAACATGGTATGGTGGATACAAAAAGTAAAATTATTCAAAACCATTTCGTAGCGTTTACCTAGCCCATAAAAGAAGCCTGCCTAATTTCGTAGTTTTCGGTAGTTTAGCCCTGTATGTATTAGTCAGTCACTCCAAGAAGACTTTCTTCATAAAAAGTAATTGAGATAATAACGAATTAACTTAATTATTTGTTCTGTGACATGGGTTTGAGTCATTCCGAACTTAACGCGGACGAAGTCGCGGGCAGCAGCTAGTGTTAAATATATTAATTTTTTTACTAATCCTTCCAATTAAAGGACAATATTAATAATCTACATTTCTGATATTCGTAAGAAAATATATATTTTAGATAAGTATTGTGTTTAAATTCATCGTGTTAAATATTTAGATTTTGTTAGGCAACAAAACGTCAAAATTTCAAGACTGCAAATGTACCATTTATAAATATCTGCTTTTAAATGAAGTATTTGAATTTCTGAAATCTTGGAGGAATTTCATGCATACTTTTATATTATGATTTACCTACTTAATCCTATTTTTGTAGGCTAAGTGCGTTCGCTGTTGAACAAGAACATATTGTGAAAATATTGCAATAATGCATTGTGTAATGCTAATGTCCGAACGTTCGAAGGCGGTTTTTGATTTATTGTCTAGATAAAAGCATGCCAGATTTGCTTATTGTAATGATACTAAAGATTTTACTCGTAAATCATTGTTATTATTGAAATATTACATATGAATATTGCTATGACATGAGAGTATTATGTGTATCAAAATCAATCAACCTTGTTTAAAGACTATTATAATGTAGTATTTCTTAAATATTATTTGTAAGATTAGGTAAAATATATACCAAAATTTCCTATTTCAATTAGGTATGAATCTTTGATCTTTGACAAAATATGCAGACACATGCATATTTTGTGTATGTGTTAGTGATAAGGAGGGCTATGAGAGCTTAAGGGGTACTGTGGTTGATAATACATGAATTCCACCTCTTTTAACATTGTATATTTTGTGTTTATAGGTACCAGTAACCGTTTCTCTTCAGCATCATGCTATATAACAATACTCTCATCATTCATTTCTAAACTGGGGATTGGATACGAAAATACTCTTTCTGAAATAATGTGATTTAGTGTTAAACTCGATCAAATTGAAAACAGATACAATTACATCATGTCTGTGTTCGACTGAATGAATAAGTATAGAGTGTATTTCACACTATACATCAATGACCTTTTATTAATAGATTCATTATGCACATCTGCAAGCTTTTCGCATATGGTTGTTTAACATAATTCTATGCGAGCTATGAAAGTAGAAATCTAATTTTCATTAAATACCTTGTACGATCGACCAAATCTTAACCAAAAATGGACTGAATATCAATATTCAATATTCTCAATTAATGCGCTCGAAATGAATACTGGTAATCAGAATTCAGAAAATAAGACAAATCACACAATTTGGTCTCATATCAAATGAGTTGATAGAAATCATAAGGTAGATATAATTTACATTTATCTTTTCTGTCAGTGTGTGGGGTGGTGTGTAGGTGGTGGCATACAAACACGAGGTGTGCGCTGTGCTGATCCATCTGGGTGTATCCCAAAGAAGGTCCTTGATTCATCTCGAACCTGTACACCTAAAGCGTCATGCGAACCAGCTGAAGGAACTTGGTTTACTGGTAAGATATAGCTTATCTTTGTTTATCTCAGTCAGTATTTTACTATTGAGTTTTACTGAATTAGCTCAGTTTCAGTTTGTGGTATTTGAAGCTTGACCAATGATGAATCCATAAAAGAAGCTTACGTGATTTTAGAGTCCTATCATGAATTAAATATATGCGTAACTGTTTCAAAATCTACTATTGTAAAGATTGATCATATCGAACCAAATTTTTGAATGGATAATTCAAGTACATTTGATAGGATTCTAATTGGAAAAAAAAATAGGAATACCCTTTTATTGACAACCTGCCCAATGTATCAAGTGAATAATGAAATCTCATCCACGTTACTCATCGATTGATGTATTTGAGAATGTTATGTCAATTTGACCGTGCAGTAAATATATGAAACATGATTTGGATATGAAATACAATGTTAGTGTTCTTGTAAGATCATAATTATTGTATCTTCACATCTTAACGATGGACGACAGAATCTATAAGGCAAAAGTTTCTAGGACCTTATAATGATTCACTAAAAGGTATTTATTAATTCACCCAGGTGAATGGTCTCCATGCTCCGGTTGTAACGGCAAGCAAATCCGTGGAGTGCTTTGTATTGGTGGTTCTGGTCGGCACTTGAAGGATGCTGCGTGTAAGTCACCGAAACCTTCCCACGTTAGAGATTGTCAAGCTGATTGTCAACCTATGTGGTATTACAGCGATTGGGGACAAGTGAGTTTATTATTTAATAATTAAGCTACATACTGCTCGTAGACTTAACTTTTTAGATATGAGGTTTTTGCTTAATAATGCAATGTGGGACTAGATGGTCATTACGGAGTAAAGGGGCCCCAAGAATATTCTGTAGGTCGAAATAACCTCTTCTGCCAGTCTGTGTACCTTTGCAAACTTTCCTTGAGGAATGAAACGGCAGTGCCACTGCAGACCAAGATAAGTCGAATCAAGAGAATACCTATCCTCTACCTAAACAGAGATATTTTGAATTTTGATGGATTGAATTTTAATGGATTTTTAGATAAAAGAGATCGAGAACATATTCTGGTCTTGAAAGATATTTTGTAAATAACACTAATTTAAATTTTAGATTATCGATTTAAATTAATCACCATTTAAAATGTAACGTTAAATTTCTAATAAATCACCTACGCAGAGCAACTTGATGCACATCACTTGACAAATAAAAATTATCATATAGAAGTGCAAACGCATTATCAATTGAAGAATATCAACATTATTTACTAGACCTTGCAAAATTTATAGAGCCATATTAATAACATGTAAAAGGACACGTTACTGGACTAATGGAACATGAAGGGAGCTTGTGATTGATATTCTAATTAAAACGGACACTAACGATATTGGTTTGAACACTTCTGCGTATACTATAATGACTTTATTAGTACGACCTTTTCAATTCTTCTAAGGATCTTGTGTAAAGGATATGGCCTCTAGGAATAATGTATTACATCGTATCAATTACAACATTTTGTAAGTATTCAGATCATCATCATCCTTGCCTGAATCCCAGTCGCATCCGAGGTTGGAAACTCGGAGCCCGGGTTAATTTTTTTCCAGTTTAACTGCGACATGGCTGAATTTAGATATTTTCCGAGTAACGACTGCCATATGACCTTCACAATACATCGACGATATGGAAGTATTATAGTTAGACACAGATATTTTGTTTAAATTTTGTTGTTCTTTTGATAACCCTGTGTACCTACAACACTTGAACAATGAAAATCTATCATACAAATGCTACTTGGTTTGTTTAACAATAAGTGAAAGCTCTATGTAGGTTACAGTAACGAAGAAGCAAGTCCTTAAGATCCCCACTATGCATCTATTACCGGTCGTAGGGCAGTCGTAGACGCACCACTGTTTCGCTTTGAGAGACACAGTTAAAAATTTCACCCACGTTGAAAATTCTTACGAATATTGATCTTTTGACTGACTGCTGTAATCACTATGAGATACATAGACATCGCCATAAATATAGTTTATCAGTTTCTTACTTTTCAAGATCTATCTAAAGTGAAAAGAACGATTAATTCTAACTTTTATTACTATTTCTTAAGCATCCGAGTGCATAATGTAATATTGTAAATTGGAACTATTATCAATTATGCTTCTTTTGTTTCCATAACCAGATAGGTCGTATTAGTAGTTGTAGGAACGGAAACATGTACCTGGTTATGTAAGTACCTATGGTCTTACAGAGTAAGCATTAGCGAGATTCACAGAATACGTGCGACACTCCCGTGATTTATATACCACCGCGCCGGCTGCGATAGAAATATTCACCTTCTAAAATACGGAGTAAATCCCCTAGCTTTCGTCTGAGATCTTCTTACGTAAATGTGCATATACTCGATTAAGACAGAAAAAGTGTCGCGGCTTCGAGTCCCGCTGTCTCGTTTCACTTTTGCCTATTTTAATCGATTTAAATAGTTACATACTAACTGACTGCCTCTGTAGCGTAGCGGTAGTGAACGCGGCCGCTACGCAGGAGGCGCGGGTTCGATCCCCGCTCAGTGCAAATATTTGTATGCATGAATATGAATATTTGCATTGGTCTGGGTGATTCTATGTATAAAATGTATGTATTTACGAAAAAAAAAATGTATAACCCGCGCCACGTATCTTGGACCTAAATCGTAAGACATACGAGGCTCTGGCGCCCGCGGATTGCTTTGTAATAGTTCCGCCCTCTAGATCCCATAACAAAAGCTAGTTAAGATATGCTTACTTTGGGTCTAGATAGCGCTGTGTAGAATGTCCTACAATATTTATTTATTTACTAATTGCTTGAAAATTTCATTCAAATGTGTATAATATATACTCACTGTATAAACCACTTCATCGCCTAAATCCGCCTGTTCTATAAAAAAAATTACAGCAATGTTCTCGCAATAACTCCCTAAGTGATGACATTAGGGGGTATTGACTAACTCCCAATCTACGTGAGACCTATGGGTAGTTTAGGAAGCAGACTTGTCTAGTGAATACTTGATTAACCAATCGAAGAAGAGGCCAGTCAATTTCCTATTAATGGTCCTAATTTCCTGATTGCGTGCTCTTCTATAATATTCGATTCAATATTTTGTTAGTAAAGGATTTCTTTGTATTTTCCAAAGACGTATTTTCTAACGTTATTTTTATTCTTTAGAGAAATAGAGCATTGGTTATAATGATAACACAAAGTTGCGTTTAATTTATGGTTTATCAACGTATTGAATTTGAGCAAATAAAACATTTTTATTTCTGCGTATCACAATGAAATAAACCCAATGCTAGTCCTACTAATAGTGTACATAAGGAAGTTGGTGAAGTTGTTTGGATGTTTGTAATTCAGTCACGCTCTAAGTATTGAAGGGTTCTGGCTGAAATCTTATACAGGGAGATTGTACTCAAGATCATAGTGTAGGAATGGGACCAAAATTGCACACTGGCGGACGGTACAGCTATTACCTTACAATTATAATCTTGCCTTCAATCTGTTATATACAACTTTAGTTTTACTGTACAGTGTATAAGCAGCTGCACGCCAACTTCAAGCTCTGGGTTCCAACGTCGATCAGTGGTATGCGCACGCAGCGATACTGCTACACCTAGCGACGAATGTTCTGCTACACCTGCACCGCCCGCAAAACGCAGTTGTGATGCTGTCTGTGACACTGTCATAGTAACTACGCCTTCTTCTGCTGCTACTATAGGTACGTATGCATCATTTGTATCTATCAGATTGTAAATAACTGGTTTATTGTCACTTTCATATCATTTCGTTTCATAATACACCAAAATTTATTAAAATTAGTATATTTCTAGACAATGAAATGGTTAAGTCTAATTTTATTGCAGGCCATAGCATGATGTTTACAACAAAAATTTAAACTATGTAAAATCTATTATTTTCAGATCCTAACAGAGCTTTAAGAGATGAGACACCCACAACTCAAAGAAGTACAACACAGGATCCTATATCCAAAGGTACAAATACATTAAAATTACCTTGTAAATTTTTAATGCAACTTTGTAAAGTGTACTAACATTGTTCTTGATTGTTCAGGCTGCAAGGATAAGTTGAACAATTGCCAATTAGCTGTACAAGCGCGACTCTGTCACTACAAGTACTACGTACAAAATTGCTGCCACTCCTGCTCTGGTCGATAAATCAATCAAAATATGTATTGTAAACTGCCATCACTTTTTCATCAATCTTAATATACAGTCAAAATAATATGTTGTCAATTTATATATAACCTAAGAATTGTATTATGGAGTAGCTATGAATTAGATTTCATTTACATAATGTAACAAAAGATAAGCACAATACACAAATATATACGAACCTAAAGTTTCTGGCGTCAAATAATTCCTCCCTACAATGTCAACGGGAGGAGTGGACAGAAGGCTGGTGGTATGGCCACGTTGAAAGGTAATTCCAATTCTCTTTACGCAATAATATACTCGTACCATTCCTCTGGGCGTCGATTCTACTAAAACAAAACCATTGTCGTACCACAGAGACAGCAAAAAATGTCATTAAAATTTAGACTTTATTGGTATAGAGTCAAAGTCCAAAATTAAATGAAAAAAGTTCCATTACACTCCCTCATTCACTCTACAAAAAGCCATTTGATTTTAAACTTTAACTGTATTACTTTAAAGGCTAAAATTAAATAGAAATTTCTTGCAGTGGCAGTGGCATGACAGTGGTTGTGCTTCAGCAGAATCGAGGGCCTGGTCACGGGTAGCGTCTATTAGACGTTTATTTACGTCATTGCCTTGGTACACATTCAGCTATATGAACTTGTATTGTTATTGTAAAGTAGCAATGATATTGATAAAAATAATATTGCAAAAAGGGTTAACATTATTTTAAATTTTGCTTATTCGGTGTGATATTTGAAATAAGTATAAGTAATTTTGTACGAAATAATTTATAGTACAAGTAAATTCATGACTCAACGTACTATTTAGGATAATTATTGCCAACGCTTTTAAGGTAAGTAGTATTGAATCATTGTACCTAGTGGTAGTACTTCAGCTTAAGTTATATTATTAGTAATAAGTCAATGTAAATAGATAGTTATAAAACAAGTGTTGAATACATGAAACATATAAAAATTGCATTTTTATTTCAACATAACATAACATAACATAAACTCACGCCTATATCCCCGAAGGGGTAGGCAGAGGTGCTAGCACCCACATTTCGCCGTTTATGTTTAAGGTCCCAATGTAATAGGTGGCGAGCCTATTGCCATTAACCGGGCACTTATAAACCTGCGATAAATACACACATAACTTCGAAAAGCATCGAAAAGTCATTGGTGTGTGCCATGGTAAAACCTGGGATCGAACCCGAGACCTCGTCTCAGCAGTCCATTACCCATACCACTAGGCTACCGCTGTTTTTATTTCAACTAAAACTGAATAGTGATCAGTACCGCTGTGATTAGGAGGAACGACAATTTATTCTGACTACTTTCAGTACGGGACGTTGCAAGACAGTTTAAATCTATCTGAGAGTATCTGAGAATCATTACTTGATTTTTTTTTAAAGTATTTGATCCGTCAATTGACCGCCCAAGTGCTAGATGGTAAAAAGCTGCGGTGCAGTCCAGAAGATACCGACCACCATTTCAGATGCCATTGGCTTTGAAACGTTGGTCCCTAACTTGAATGCTTTTATAGATGCTTTGTCATGCCACGCTTGAAGAACCCAGGACTGTAGAAAGAGGAAAACACGTGCGCGGGCAGAGCCTTCTAGCTCTAACTCTATCAGCTAATAACGATGATAACGAATTAACATGGAATATGAACGTCCAATAAAAAACAAAAACGAAAAAAGTGCGTGCCATTTTCATAATGAAGTTTACAGGTCTGCGAAGCACAAGTGTATTTTTCAGATGCCTACCCATTTTCGTCTGCAATGTCCTGGGCTCTTTTGCCCGAAATTCTGCCATCTATACTAGTATACTGTTATTATCCTAAAACTTCTGACAAATGCCATAAGAGCCGTTCCAATTAAAGCAAAAACTGTAATAACTATAGTTATGTTAGTATGACAGTCACGTACTAAATCTCTGTAATAAGTATGGAAGGCTAATATTGAAGCGATGAATGCTGCGCTGATCGTCGTAGTGCCTACGGATAAATGTATCATCATGAGCATATTGCTTTCTTGATGATATAGAAAATTCAACGCTCCCGCTATGACGTTTATTATAGTGAGTACCAGTGCGACGAAACCTGAAATTAAAAATGGAATTATTGTAGTTTTACAATGAAGTACTAGAATATGATAATAATAATAAAGCTTTTCATTTCAAGTAGCTTAAAGTCATAATTTTTGCTTATATAAACATAAACTCACGCCTATATCCCCGAAGGGGTAGGCAGAGGTGCTAGCACCCACATTTCGCCGTTTAAGTTTAGGTCCCAATGTAATAGGTGGCGAGCCTATTGCCATTAACCGGGTACCTACTATGCTTATAACAATTTTAATTTATGTTTATGTTAGTATGGCGTACACCATTTTTGAAACTATAAATATAATAAGGAAATATGAAACAGTGGTAGATGATTTAAAATCGCAATAAATATTAATAGACATTGAGAGGGAATATAAATTTAAGCCTAATTTTTTTATTCTTGAAAAATATAAATATACCTAGCTCACAGGAGTCAATTTTGCAAACATTACAAAAATCAATCACTTACGTCCCGATTTCCGACATGATTAAGTAGGTTGAGAGCAATTGAATTTATTCGAGTTCATATTTAAATCATAATTAAATATACTATGCTCGATGACCTGCGCTAGCTATCTAGAATTCGTACCTTTAGGTACCACTAGGTAGTCACTCTGCGACACAATTTCAGATTGAAACTCTTTTTCAAATCGATTTAAATAGAAAAAAGCGAATACAGCTTAGGAGGGACTCGAACCCGCAATCTTTCTCTTACAGGGGGAATGCTCTGACCACTGAGCTTTTGCTTTTTTCTATCTAAATCGATTTGAATAGTTTAGATTTAGATACTTTAAAATTTCATGAAACTCTTTTTCATCATATTGAATTTTCAAAATTCAAAGAATATTAGCAAAAGTAGGTATATAGCAAATTAAACTATAGCAAAAGTATTGATAAGTTGATATTTTACACTAACACATTCATATTTTTAATCAAGTTTATTTAAAATGTATAACTTACCACATTGTCCGTGGAAAGTATGGAGAGAAAATTTATCATAGGCTAGTAGTACACAGCTACCAGAGATGGCCATAATGGAGCCTAGTAGTTGCATTGTGCCGTGTACCACTTTTTGCTTCTCGTATTTTAAATTGTTTGTCCAGCCGACAGGGCTGAATGATAGGATTGCTTGAGCTATCAGGATAAAATACTGAAAAATACATTTTGCTCATTTCACTTTGATGCAGTAACTTCAGTGATATCTTTTAATATATAGACTATTTAGAACGAGACATTATAGTGGTTTTAGATGGTAATATCAGTATGATAAAGAAAGGTCTTCATCCTAGCGTTAATCCCAGTCGCATCCGAAGCTTTCACCTCGGAGTCTGGGCTCCACTTTACCAGTCTAACTGCGGATTTGGCTGGACTTCGATATTTTCAATGAAGCTGCTATCTGACCTCCACAACCCAATGGCGATATTGGGCGATATCGAAGCATTGCAGCCAGACCAGTTGTTAGAATTTTTAGGGCTCCAACTACCCGTAACGACTGCCATAGATGTTCATATGGCAACCGGGACTAGTGGTCTCTCCGGGGTACGACCAGACCAATGCAAATACCCATAATTACATTAGTATATTACATAGTTAAACACGTCACTACTATTATTATTATACTTTTTAAAATTTAGAGCTTTTCCTGTTTTTAACATATTGTTTTAGCTGTGTGCACATGTGGTTATGGTACGATCCAGGACGGAACTGTTTTTTAGTATTATTGCTTTTCAATGATTGTAATGTGATTTGTGCGCCTAAATAAAAAAAAAAAAAAATCATCCATATAAATATTTGTGCTGAGCGGGGATCGAACCCGCGCCTTCTGCGTAGCAGCCGCGTTCACTACCACCACGCTACATAGGCTGAAATTATAAGGAAAGTTATGATGGTTAAATGGACTACATCTAGCACCTGATCGTATTGGTAGGGACGACAGGAAAGGACCGAAAGGATCATTATAAACTTAGATTTTTAATGCAAAAGACATAAAACGACTTACCCCTACAGTGCATAAAACTATATGTTGCATATATATCCTTGATTCTACATCTGACAGATTGATGATGGTCAACGCACTAATTATTACCCCACCAAGGCACAATTGAGTGACGTTTTGTACCACGTTCAGACAAAATACTTGGATAGTTGACTGCGTTTGCTTCTGTTCTTGGACATGAGAACCGGGTTCTGTCGATTGTGGATTGTGTATAGTGTGAGGAGGTGGACGTTGAGAGTACATTTTCACAATAGAACTTCTAATGGAACTTGCTTCACCACGATTCGCTATAACTACTAGTGTTGAATGTGTTGCACTTTATATACACATTTCGTTATCTGCGATTTTATGAAAGCTGATTGACAGATTGAGTTGTTTAATATGTTACTAATATCGTTTAGCTGATAATACTCAACCGCGATTATCAATAATTAATCTCAGTATTGAACACAGTTCATCAAATAAGCTTATTAAAGTTAGAACAGAAAGCAGTTCGCCATGTATACATTTTTGTACACTGTAATAAAATAAAAACCTTACTTATTAGATTTTTTTGATATGTATATTGTATTCTTATACTAGTTGCCAGTGTTGCCACTTATAAAGAATAATAATATCTAGGGTTTCCTAAAAGGTACAGTCGTTATCGGTAGTAGCCTAGCATATTCCAAGTTACGGATCACCTCAGCTCTGAAACGTTATATACAGAGGATGCTCTTATATTTGACACTAGTCTTCCGTCCGCGGCTCTGCCCGTGTGTATCACGATGTTAACGCGACCTTTGCTTATATCATCGGTTCTACTCAACCGATAGACGTAAGATTTTAGGCCTGACCAAGCCCTTTCTAACAAAAAAAATCGTATCAAAATCCGTCCAGTAGTTTTTGAGACTACTTTACAAAATTATATAATACTATAGATAACATTATTTCGTTATTTTGTATCACTGGTATTCTAGGTAGAACATAAAGTCATTAAATTATAAAATTGTGCTTGTAAAGTTATACTTAAAAGTAATTTAAAATTAATACTAGGGCTCCACTTTTCATAACTTGAGCGTTGTGAACAGTACCTCTTATGGTTAGGTACTTTAATAACATACACATCAATGGTTTGAAGAGAGACCTGCCTGAGTGACTATCATGAATTTGCATTCACAAAACCACATGTCATTACGCAACTTGTCAGTAATATATAAATCATAGTCATTATTTTATCTACTACGGTCAGTAGTAGTCGTAATGAAGATGTATTATTATATTACTTACTGCATTCAGAACAAAATAAACGTATCCGTGAAATACGTAGATTTTGCCCAATTTACAATTTAGATACAATTTATACTAAACGCCTGAATAACCATATACTTATCATTTTGTTGGATCTTTACAAACTTTTGTATGATACAGAATATTTCTCTGCAGACATTAATTTATATTACTATTCCGAAATATAATTTATAAATGAACCTTAATACAAATTATAGTCTACTATTCTAGAATTCTTGAAATAATTTTCACAAAAGCCAGAAGTACCGTCCCAATCAAAGCTAATAATGTAATTATCATACATAAATTGGCATTAGCATTTATCTCCAGTTCTTCGACTCTTAAATAGATATGGAAGGCTAATGCCATGGCAATGAAGGCCACGGTGAGTGTCACAGCACCCGCGGTTAAATGTAGTATCTTCAGCAGCTGGCTCCTTCTTCGATGGAAAATTAAATTCAGCACTCCCGCTATGAGGCTAATTATAGTAAGTACCATGGCAGTGAAACCTGAAATTTAGAAATTTTTTACTGTACTTTTTTTTACAACATCAAAACACAACGCTATCTAGATACATGGTAAGCGTAGCTTAACTAGCTTGTGTTATGAAATTTAGAAGATAAACACGAACATAATTATACGCACGTAAGGTGGGACACCCCCAAGCCAGGCGCTGCGGGGCTCCGGCGGTCCCACGCGACCTTATCGTCGCAGATGGATCTGACTCCGCGCCTTAATTTCTGGATATGTAAATAATTTTCGACCAAACTTGGTTAAAATTTATAACTTACCGCAAACTCCGTGAGAACTTTCGAAAGTAAACGATTCAGTTTCAGCCAGTGGTATGAAACAGCCAGCGATGGCCAAACAGGAACCCAGTATTTGCATCACGCTATGAATTATTCTTCGGTTCTCGTATTTCAAGGTATTCGTCCAACCGACAGGGCTGAATGATATAATTGCTTGAGCAATTAGGATGAAATACTAAAAAAATATTTATGTTGATGTAAACAATTTGATTTTATAGGAATAATTTTATGTTACAGAAATTCTGATGACCTAATGACTATCAGATAGGAACCCAATTTTTTATCTGACGCACCTAAAGCGCCCATATCATCATTATCATCATCTTAGCGTTGAGTTTGTGGACGACCGAAGCGTTTAAGATAGAAAAAATATTCACTGCATTTTAGTGGGGGTTCACCGGTGGACCGCTTAGGTATTCCACGGCAACTTTTTCGTGCCTGTAGTGGCTGTAGTTCACCTAAAGGGTGTTCCACGAGGATCGGTAATAATATGGTCGTGGTTCTACTGTATTACTTATTATTGACAATTTACTGATGTTAAAATGACGAAGCAATTACTTACTGGGTATATTACAAACTAGCTTTTGCCCGCGACTCCGCCCGTGTGGATGTCGGTTATCGCGACCAAACATAGCCTATGTCCTTTCTCAAGGTCTTGGCTACCCCTATACCAAATTTCATCAAAATCGGTTCAGTGGTTTAGGCGTGAAAGCGTAACAGACAGACAGACAGACAGACAGACAGAGTTACTTTCACATTTATAATGTTAGTATGGATTATAATGACATCATTGTACAAATCTTCCTCTCTCCAAAGAGATACAGATCATTTGCAATTGATTTATCTGTTATTTAACACTCTAGTGTTATAATTTCACGATAGATCAATTGTAAAAAATATATTTGTAAAAGTACTCACCCCCACAGTACATAAAACTATATGTTGCAGTAAAGTTCTTGATACTATAGCTACATTATTGGCAATGATCAATGCACTGACAACAACTCCTCCAAGGCATAATTGAGTAAAGTTATGTACTACATTTAGAGTAAATACAAGACCAGTTGGTGGCTTTGGTGGTGGTTCCATGATATGACTACCTCTCTCTATTGATGCGGAGGTGGTAGGAGGGTAATAGACGGATGGAGGGGCAGGAGGAGGAGATGGAATCGGCATGATTTCCCCTCAAATGTAACTTTTAATGTAACACTGTAAATCACTGTGAATTGTAACAAGTACTAGTGCTGAATGGATGCTCCAACATCTGCAGAAGAATTTCCTTATCAGTGATTTTACGATAACTTGATAGATAGAGATGTCCGATATTGTATCGTCGTACTGATAGTACTTCTCAGCTGCGATTAACAATAAGTATGGATTTCAAATCCATAAGTGAAATAAATATAAGAAAGTTAGATAGATAAGTAGACTGACGACGTAAAAATGAAACCTCGGTAAAACGAACATTGAATGAATGAATGAATAACTCTTTTTTTGCAAACCAATAAAGAATACATATAAAATTGTAACAAAATTCATAATATTATATACAATGGGCCGAAATGGAGAGAAGCCAGTGAGAAATCGACTTTGGTTGCTCCTACAAGAGCCTCTAGACGAAGTAATTCTGTTAGCGATAATGAAAACGCTTGTATGGCATCGTTAAGTGACTACGAGTTTTTATGAAAGTCAAAAGAGTTTCTGTAACTTGAAATAAATGATTGATTATATCATTTTTATAATAATTAATTCATTGAAAATGCACGCTTTGAAGCGATTCTGCAGATAGAATCTCACTGTGTCTACAGGTCAACGTCCGGGTGCTTAACTTTTATGATCTTTTTCATCTTAGCGTTAATCCCAGTTGCATCCGAATCTGTCACTTTGGAGTCTTGAGTCAGCTTTATCCAGTTTAACTGTGGATTTGGCTGAACTTCGATATTTACTGAGAAGCGACTGCCATCTGACGTCGACAATCTATTGGCGCTATCAAAGCATTACAGTCAGACCAGTTGTTGAACTTTTTTAAGGCTCCAAATACCCGTAACGACTGCCATGACGTTCTAACAGGACCGACGGTTTAACGTGCTCTCCGAGGCACAACCAGACCAATGCATATTCATGCATACAAATATTTGCGCTAAGTGGGATCGATTCCGCGCCTTCTGCGTAGCGTAGCGACCGTGTTCGCTACAGAGATTGCTTAACTTTCATGTATCTATTCTGTAGTATAATATTGACAATCAAGTCTTATATAAAGGATGTAGTTTACAAAAATAAGAACCAAGACCAGTGTTTAAAGCTTATTATTTTTGTACATTGTTATATGCATAATTAGTACAGACAATTTATTAAAAAGTAAACAAAATAATTAATTACGCGAAAACCAATTAATACATACATTATTGTGATGGTACAATGTTTAACTAATACAATCGTATAAATACTTAACAGCCAGTAAGTAAATGCACTATACATATAAAAATAATTATCTATTTACACAATTCAACTCTTTATTAATACAGAAGTGACTCTTTGACAATAGAATCGGTGTAATGTAATAAGTTATCATGCACACTGTTGTTCGCCACACGTCTAACCATAATAAGGTGTCGTCAACAAGCGCGACAACGCGTCGCAATGCAACGCGACGCGAAAATATAGCCGTTGTTTTTTATTGTGGCTTACTTTGAGTCGCGTGCAGACGTCACGTGAAGTATACGGACGTTGCGTCGCGTCCCAGCGCAACGCGTCACTCACGTAGGACAACGAGTAATAGTTTTTGTCGCAGGATTAAGGTGTCACAATTTAATTTTAAACTAAAGAAACAATAATATTTTCAATTACCGTTTTTTTTTCGAATTTAACTCTACTAAGTAACACGCGTATATAATGGCTGACCATATTATGAAATATAATTATGATTATAATTATGTACAATGAATAAATAAAATAAGGTAAAGGAACAATATCGTAAAGGCAGCTGATTCGTACACAGCGGCCTGCTGTTTCATTTGGGTATTTTTTATTTTATTTCATAAATAGACCTCATAAGTTGAAAACAAAGGAGAGGTGAGATTGAAATAAATTTATTTTTGAAATTCTGTGCGTTGTAACATTAGGTATGCAAGGAATGGTTTACATGGCATAAATAATTTGAAATTTAGAGTTTCAGAAATGAACGATGAATTCAGCTCAAATAATAAAATTGGCCTTAAAATTATGGGATTAAACTAACTCAGTTGCAAAATACTATATGGCACTAACTGAGCCAAACCTTTGAGTGAAACTGAATAAGGTATGATTGATTAAGATCAGCAAGATCAGAAAAAAAAAGCGTATACTTTATGAAGATATTTTTTATCTAAGACTAGACTTACGTATTGATTCAACAACATTCAAAATTATGGCTCAAGGATCCAAGACTCTAGGAGTCATCTTGAAGATATATTATTATCGCTTGAAATAGTGAAGCTACATGCAATAGGTATAGCATTTAATACTTAACAGTCAATGACTTTTATGTATACTCTTAGACTGACACACAATTTGATATCGATTAAAGACCACTAATTTATATAATACGAAACTTTTTGTTACATCGTGTAATAGGTGATATTAAAAAGGTACTATGTCTTTATAGATAGCTGTCAAAATACATTGACAGCTGTAACACGCCCTAAGTACGCGCGGTGTGGCGGGGGACGAGGTAAAGAAAGAGAAACAAAGAACAAGAGTCGAGAGCGAGCGATGATACTGCGATGAGCGTTGGCGGTGGACTGACCAAATCTGACGTAAATACTCCCCCCGTGTCGCTGTACACATATCCAAGGCGCGGTATTGCTCGGGACATTATATCTTGGACCTAAAATATGCTCAAAATGTGCTCTATACGTGCAGGACACGTTCTTTGAGTATGTATATAACTATAGTTTCTGCTTTCCGTTCGAAATTCAAATTAAGTCTCACCGGAAAAGTGAAACATTTTTGGTACGTCTAGTAATTACATGGAAGTCATTGCTCACAGACAATTATTTTTTTTATAAATATAAGTAGACGTGTGTACACCGTATTTTAGATCCTATTAATACATACCGTAGAAACTATTACAACAAATACGAAATACTATGTTGCTCTTAATCTAACGCATAGCCTAAGTTGCATACAAACGCAACGCAATTGCAGTATCGACATGCTTACTGGTAATAATTAATCTCCTAAATAATACACAAGTATACGAAATTCGGTAAAATGCTTCCATTACTTGGTTATAGAAAAGTTTTAATACTACGCGAAGTGCTGAACTCGATAACATGTCGTGCAATATAATGTAAATATAAACAAAATATTTTTATTTTTATTATAATTTTGAGTTACATTCTAGTTCACAGATCGACTCCAAAACTCGACTAAACAATCTGGAGATCACAAAACTATTTCTATAATAATTACACTTTTTTTTTCAAAGTTCGTTTCCGAGCCGCGCGCACACTCTTGTGTCAAACCTCGATACACAACAACAAATAATAATTATTTATTTATTGATTATTTAGATAATAATAAAATATTTGTTTAACTTTTTCAATTATTAAATTGGTACATTAACTTAGTCTGTTTCACTTTGGCTTGATTCAGACTTTCAAGTACTTGGTTCATGATTTTTTTTAAACTGGTAGATTTATTGTAATGAGTGTATTATAGAATAGTTATCTGTGTGCACGTATAAGTGAGTGTGTATGTATTGTGTATGAATGTGTATGTGTGTGTGTGTTCGTTTTGTGATGTGTGTTTGTATGTTTGAGAGCGTGAGTGCGCGGCAAGCTTAGCAGTACACTTTACATTACGTATCTCACTATACGTCCATTTTGTATCACAATACGTATCAAAGCGTCCAAGTGCTGGCTGCTGTACCGCTTGAACCTGCGAAAAATATTAAACGGTAAATATTCTTACAAAATGTATATCTAAAAGTACTTTTTAATATAAAGCAAAAATTGGAGGGGTGCTTCAAAATATCTTGTGCTACTTTTGTTCCGGAATCCGCCAATTATTTTGCTGTTCAGATGAGTCCGTTTCGTCGATAAGCGGCTGTAAGAGTTCTCGTTTTTCAACTATTTTTGAACTCAGTTAAAATATTAAATAGTATGGTAGGTATACTCCTAGGTATGCGCAATCAGAGTTACCTGTACGGGTAGGTATACTACTTACAAATACACCTGCCCCCCTAGACCAGTGGCAATTCGTTGGTTCAAAGTTCAAAGATCAAAGTTCTTTATTAGTTGAATATGGTACAAAAGTGATGTTCACATTGTAGGTTAGGATCACATATTCTGCCGGTTCTGGCGTACAAATTTTACATTTCAATTCACTTAAATAATTATTAAATACATGCAATACAATTCAAAATAATTCATGTCAGTGTTAAATTGTCATTCAAAAATTCGACAATATTATAATAACATTTCTCATATAGCATATCCTTTAAATTCCTTTTAAACATGTCAATACTTAATTTTTTCCAACTATTAGGTATCTTATTGTATATTTTTGGAGCTAAGCTTGTTGTTGGCCGGCGTATTATCGTAGAATAGAATTACTAAGGCCTTGTCCTAGGTGAGCGACAAGTGCGACAACGCGACGCGTTTCGACGCTGCGCGTAAAAATAAAAAAATGGTCGTTGTTCAAATGTTTGTTGTGTCCTACGTGGCGTCGCGTGAAAACGTCATTTGATGTATGGAAAAATAATAAAAATATGTCACGCATCACGTCGCGTTGTCGCGCTGTTGGACTTGTCGCTCACCTAGCACATCGGCTAATATTTGACATATTTGACAGTCGTCAACGTAAATGTCATAAACTTCAAATCCCAAATATTTGTCATTCTATTCCACAATTCGCCGGCCAACGAATCGCCACTTGTCTAGGTGGGGCTGTAAACCTGATCAATTAATTCTTTACCCGTACGTAAAATAGTCAACTATATTTAGAAGTAAAAAGCTTTTATAGATTCATTGACCTTAAATGATATTCTCTCTCATAACAAAATACGAAAATTAAGTAAACATACATACATGCATACATACAATCATGCCTTTATCCCCCGAGGGTTAGGCAGAGGTGAATTAACAACCACATTTCACCAATCATTGTGTTAGGTCCCACGTAATAGGGGGTGAGCCTATTGCCGTTTTCCGGGCACTATTGTTGACTCGAGCCATGTATCTGAGGCTGAGTCTGGGCTGTATATACCATCTGTCTGATCTTGTACGACACTGCATGGAAGAAGATAGAGGGTTTGTTCCCTTTATATACACTTTCCTTTTTGGTACACTTTTTGAAAATTCCCGCTTTTGTTCCCTTTAGATACACTTTTTTGAAAGTCAAGTAATTGTTCCTTTTAAGGTAGTACTAATTTCAATTGATTAATAGATACTTGAAAATTGATGTAAAAATAGATGTAAAATGAATGTTACCTCCATCCTTGGTAGTGGTTTATCGTCTATGGCAGGACTTGCAGCAGTAGTCGCCGTAGTACGGGTAGTGGCACAGGCGCGCCTGCACCGCCAGGGCGCAGTTGTTCAGCTTGTCCACGCACGCTCCTGGGCACGGAACATTATGTATCTATTATATACTAGCTTTTGCCCGCGGCTCCGCCCGCGTGGATGTCGGTTATCGCGACCAAACATAGCCTATGTCCTTTCTCAAGGTCTAATCTACCTCTATACCAAATTTCATCAAAATCGGTTCAGCGGTTTAGTCGTAAAAGTGAGACAGACAGACAGACAGACAGACAGACAGGCAGACAGACAGACAGACAGAGTTACTTTCGCATTTATAATATTAGTAGGGATTATAACTAACTGACCCGGCGAACTTCGTACCGCCATATTTTCGGCCCGCGTGGTATTATCTCTAAATTTATCAGTGTTTCTCTACAATATTATGCATGTATTATAGATATAAACCTTCCTCTTGAATCACTCTATCTATTAAAAAAAAACCGCTTCGAAATCCGTTGCGTAGTTCTGAAGATTTAAGCATACATAGGGACGGACAGACAGCGACAGCGACTTTGTTTTATAATATGTAGTGAAGTGATATGTCTATTATATTATAAAACTAGCTGTAGCTCGCGGCTCCGCCCGCGTGGTATTCTGATCCCGTTCATAGCTGATAGTTATGTGATGAATGTAATGTTGATATATTCCTTTTTATACAGATTCATACAGAATCCTATAATTTATTTTGAGTATTTAGTAATTTAGTTAAAAACATAAAAGTCTCCGCTGCTTTATGCGTTCGCAAATACAGAGGTACTGTTTTGTACAAATCCTTTTTTTTTTTTTGCACGAAATTCGCACTATATTATTTGAGGCAGCGGAAGGCCTACAGCCTACATGCATTAAAAGACGATTAGAAGAGAAGGGTTACAAACTTTAAAATAACCTATAATTTTATTAGTGTTAAGAAACTCTGATATTTAAATTATAAGCGCTAGGAATATTTTTTTTTTCATGAAAGAGACATCGCTATAAGATTAATTTCTTAATCGTTAGTCTTGTTTCTACAGAATCTGACTGTTTGCTTCTTACCGTCAGAATAAGATCTCTCTCTAGCATTTTGTGTGTTATGGCTTTGGTGGCGCGTCACTCGCTGTTGTGGATCTATGACTGAAAAAGAACATTGTTTTATATAGATACTTCACAAAAAATTATATTACATCCCCTGGTTTTTAAACTGGCACAAGGGAAAGACGAGTGAGATTTGGCTACAATCAGCTTCGTTGTAAAGTCATGTATATCTCAGTTAGGAAAAGCTTTATGAGGTGATTAAAATAAACTGTTTATGTTTATAAAATATTCAACTACCTAAGTGCTTTATGTCCGTACCATGAAAAATGTGCAGTGGCGGATTGCAGTTTCGGGCAATTCCGTGGAACATATTTATCCCGGAATTGGTTTAACCCTACCGTAACCGAAACCGTGTGGTGACGGAGAAAGAATACAAGTATCACCACCCCATCTCATCAGAAGGATGTCATAAGAGGCGACTAATGGAAACATACGCAGACGATATCACTGCGAGAAAAGGACATTTCGAATTAAAAGTGGAATCAGTAGGCCAAAACCTCCTAAGTCCTAATATTGAGAGAGGCTTATGTCCAGCACTGGATTGCGATAGGCTAATTGAACCGATATCGAAGTAGTGGTGGTGGTGGTGGTAAAGACGTTAGTTCCATAACCTGTGTGGTGGACGTGGAAGAAGAAAACAATCATTAAGAGAGAGTATGTTCAAGATAACCACAGACCTGTCGGTGGTTGGTTGATCACAGCGGTGTTGGCCGGGGGTCTGGTGGAACATCGCGACGGCACACAAGACTTCTTGGCAGCGGGCCTCACGCCGGTACAGTCGGTGTCTCTCGCCGCACCACTCGCGCCACTCTCGCCTCCACGCGCACACCATACTGTTCGCGACTGTATGCCTGCCTCGCATGGTCCTTGGCACTATATAAAACAAAATTGTTTAAAAATGCGTTTTTCGATTTAATAATATTTTTTTAGGTATAACCCGCGCCACGTATCTTGGACCTAAATTGTAAAACATACGAGGCTCTGGCGCCCGCGGATTGCTTTGTAATAATCTATGCTTGGTGAATTTGAGTTCGTTTACCGCAGTAGCACCCCATGCTATCCTCAAAAGACACCCAAGAAATGTGTACTGCGCGTAAAGGGCACATTTTGAGCACATTTTAGGTCCAAGATACATGGCGCCGGTTGTATAAAGGTATGATTCCGAAGCCGACCGCATACGACAACTGCCGACGCACGCAGCAGATGCTCGTAATTCATTGCGGCTTCTCAATGGTTCTTTTTATCCGTTTCGGAGTTTAACAAGTAATGGGTACGCTGTATGTGCTGCATACGTCTGTCGTGGCCGTATGCTTCGGAATCATACCTTAAGAATATTAACAACCAAAATTACTAATATTCTTCCTAACCCCTCCAACTAAGCTAAATTGCTTGTGTTGAGATTGGGTTCACGTCGTCGGTAGTGTAATGGCCAGAATTCGAACCCGGGACCTTTTGGTCTCTAGGCTGACTCCTTTAACCGCTAAACTACCGACACTTCACGATGAGAGACACTAATTTCACCAATGTGATAAGAACCTACATTAAATTCTAATTCAATAGCGTGGTTCTTGATGATTTCACCTTGGAACCCGGAATCCGCTCACTCTTTCTTTTCCTTTGAATCTGGCTTATGTGACCATATTAGGGACGAATGCCGTCTAACTTCCTAACCTCGGGAGAAAGACCTGCAACCGCGAAGGTATTAGGCCCCATACACCCAACCTATCCAGGTGAAATTTAATGTGAGCTTAAATGGGGCGTGCTTTACCTTCCTCTGGTATGACCAAGTAATGCGATAAATTCCTGTTAATAATAATAAATGTATGTAAAATATCATCTATACACACAGAATTAAACAGCTTAAACGATAGTATATTCCTACTAGTTCCTCTGTCACTTTGTCCCATGGTACAAGTAAGAATATTAGTACTAATATTCTCACTTGTACCCGAAAATACATAAGAACTACGACAGCATCACACAGGCGGATTTTTAAAAATTCCCGGTCAAAACTCCAATGTACGAAGTCAGCCATATTAGTCACGTGACTAAATTTTTTGAATCTCAATGATTCCTTACATCCAATGATAGCTCGCATAATATTTTATACGAACGTTTTCACTACGTTTGTTTAGAAGTTGATATTTTGCAATAGTGGGTACTATTGCAAAATATCAACTTCTAAACAAATACTGATTGTTGTTAAAAATTAAGTTTATATAAAAATATATTGTCGTATTTCGAAAGTGTTTAGTGTAACTTTTACCATGAATTATGAAGCTGGAGGCATGTATCTGAGTATTCAAATTAAAATCATTATTATTTTTTAGTTTGTTTGTTATAATAGAATTAAAGTAATTTACAATATAAATTTTAAGTAATAATTGCTTTTAGTATGCTATAAAGTTGTAAATTCATTAGAATCAGACTACTCCGTAAAGATTATAATAAAGATATACATCTTAGCTGGATATCGGTGTTAATTGTAGTTGCTAATATGTGCTACTCTGCTTTTCATTGGACAATTAGCAATTTGAATTAAGAACCAAGAAAAATGTTTTATTTTATTTCTTCTTTATTTTTAGGTTCGTCTTCTCAGAATGTCGTCATAAGTCGTCAACAATTACTTGAATACTATAGGAACTGCAATTTAAAAGGTAATAATGAAAAATTTGAAAATCTTGTAAATAAAGTAAAAAGTTTTTTAGGTGTTGAGGATGATTTAACAGATGGCGCAAAGCAATTATTATCTAAGTTCATATTCGAATATAAACAGAAGTGGGCTTCTGCTAGAAGAAACAATGCCTATTTTAATAGAAAAGAATGTAATTGGCTTAATAATGGTATCTGTTTTGTGGCTAAGAAACATGTTTCAAAGCGAGTAGGTGGAAGACCTTCTAAAAATTTCTCTGAGATCAGTGATCGATCAAAACGCAGAAAAACTGAAGACTTACGTACGGAAAGATCTAGTAGTGAACTTTTGTTCGCTGCTAAAATGAACTTAAAAAGAGATGGTCATCTAAGGTCTGCTGAACAATGTAAAGCTATAATTACTGAACAACATACCACTTCACAACAATCTTACATACCTTACACACCAGATGAAGCTTTAGCACTAGTTGTTGGAGCAAAGCTTACCAAGTTCCAATACAATTTATTAAGGAAAAGTGCAAGTGATCATAATTGCAACATTTATCCTCCTTACGAAAATGTTACTTCTGCAAGGAAAAGATGCTACCCTAAAAGTATATCCATCAGTGAGTCATCTGTGAAAATTTCTTTACAAGACTTATTAGATCACACATCAACTAGACTTTGTCATTCACTGCATGAAGTTATTTCCTCACTTTCTAACAACCAACTTGCTACCATATCTTTGATTACGAAATGGGGATGTGATGGAACATCCGGACAAGCTGAATATAAACAAGTATTTCAGAATGAGACGGTTTCAGATTCAAGTATTTATTTGATTACTATTGCTCCGATACAATTAGAAATAGACAACATAAGCGGCAGTGGTAAAACAATTATTTGGAGAAATCCTACTGCATCTTCACCGAGAAGTTGCAGACCATTAATGCTTCTTTTTGCCAAAGAATCGACAGATTTGATCAAAGATTGCGTCAAAGACATTGAAACTCAAATAGAAACATTAATACCAACGAAAATAGAATGCAATAGTACTGAAATACATTTGAGACATAATTTAATTCTGTGTATGATTGACGGGAAAACCGTCAATGCTATAACTGACACTAAATCAAATCAACGATGTTACCTGTGTCATTTGACATCAAAAGACTTCAATAATATATCTCTGAGTTTATCTAAAAATATTGTTAACAAGGATTTTTTAAATCTTGGGATATCTCCACTACACGCGTGGATCCGTCTATTTGAATGTTTGATCCATGTAAGTTATAGACTAACTATAGGTGGCAAATTCGAAGTGCAGAGAATAAGAGTAAAGTAGACATTAGAAAAAAACATATCCAAGAAGAATTTAGAAAAAAAATGGGTCTCATAGTAGACAAACCTAAGCCCGGATTTGGAAGTAGCAACGATGGGAATACGGCAAGAAAATTCTTTCATTCTTACGAAGATTCAGCTGAAATTACAGGCATTAACATAAATATAATTTATCGCTTTTTTATAATACTTTTGGCTCTTACAAGTACGTTTCCGGTCAATCCAAATAAGTTCAAATTTTTTTGTTGGAAGACAGCTGTCGTTTTTATCAAACACTATCCATGGTCCCCCTACCAACAACTGTGCACAAAATTTTATTTCATGGCCATGAAATAATAGAGAATTGTATAGTGCCTTTGGGGTTACTTTCAGAAGAAGCTCAAGAGTCTAGAAATAAAGACATAAAAATGTACAGAGAAAGTTATTCTAGAAAATTTAGTAGAACTCAAAACATAGAAGATGTATTTAATAACCTTCTAGTATCATCTGATCCCTATATTACAGATATTTCAAAAAAACATTACAAGAAAGATTCAAAAATAAACGAATATCCAAAAGAATTAAAGTATTTATTAGATATGTAATTTTTTTTATGAAAACACATCACATGAAATATTTCAAACTTGGTATCTGAGTTCAATAAAGCTGTAATTTAATTTAATCATGCTTTTTTTCGATTCCTTTAGCTTTTCAAACTTTTGATTCACTCTTTAGGTTTTGACCAAAAATTTAAGAAAATCCGCCTGTGTGCAGCAGGTTGAAAAAAAATGTGTACACATAATATAACGAACACGATCATTCAAGAGGTTATTTACCCACAGTGTTTAATCAGTAAAGCATGAGTAAGGCTTAAATTAATTAATCAAGTTGTTATGAACTCGTCTTCATTAACCGGATTAATGAGGGCGGGCCCAGCAGCATTGGCATATTTGAAATCATTGTCCTAATCATTATCAACATTCCACTTCAAGGCCTTGATCATCAGTTCTAAAGAGGCAGATATACAACAATAGCTGAGAAACATCCATTTGAAGTAAATTTAGCTCAAGAACTAAGCATGATTGCAAAACTTTGTAAGTTTATGACTATGCACTGAGTTATTGTGGTTAGCAATTATCTCCTTTATTTCAAATTGATGGTTGGAGTAGACTTCAACAATGTCGTGATTGCTATTGTACAGACCATCTAACTTGGAAAATAAAAATTAGAACAAGGTTTTACTACTGTAAAATAAATAAAAAGGTCTTTGTTATTATACAGCGTTCGCATTAATTTAAAAGTAAAATGTAACACACGCAATCCATTTTTTTATTTTAATTGTTTATGGTGTGAATTCTGTGAACGTCTAAAGTTTTGCACAAGGAAAAGGTAACAGACTGAATCCTTTAAATAAAACAGAAAATGTCAAGAATTTTCTATGTACCTATTCACAAAAATCGGCACTAGCCCCATTTCTAAGCACCCTAAAGTTTCTCTACTTACATAAAATAAAGTAAGTTTACAAGTTCGATAACATAACAACTAACAACAGCAATATCGAATGACTTTGCTGAGCTTTTTGATGCAAATAATGATACTATTAATAATAATCCGCAATAATAATCGAGGAATCCGACTGGGGAAGTACCTCCGCCCTACAGAATACCGCGGGTATAATACGAGTAACCTCGTGTCGTGTTCAGCTAGAACTCACTGGAGAGGTTTTGTGCTGTCATGTCAGTGGGAAGACGGATTATCCTTTTTGTCTTGTTCGCTGACGGCACAGAATCTCTCTGTTCTTACAGGGTCAGCACGAGTGTGACTCCCCTGTAACGGTAACTACTGTCCATCAGGTGGGCCGTGTACTTGTCTGCGACCTAAGTGGTATAAAAAAACCATATAGCTATCGACATACCTCGCTCCAATCACTAAGATACCAAGACGGACTGCAGGCACCTCCGCACCCGCGCTTCGCCTCAGGTTTGGTCCCTCGACAAGAAGCGTCCCGAAGTCTTCTACCGTTACCACCGATACAGATCACAGCCCGCACTTGGTAACCATCACAACTCGCCGAACACGATGACCATTCATCTGATAAAAAGTGAGTTATAATGAATTTGTAAATTGTCTGTTTTGCTGGTGATAGTAATCAATTTGATGACACTATAGGGTATACCTACATAAGTTACAGAGCGCGCCCTACTAATTATGAACCGTAGGCACAAGTATAAACAGCGGGTACCGAGGACCCTCTACAGCAGAAGAACCGATACGCAAATTCCCGGAATAGCAAAATCCCAGATTAGCAGAAGGGCAGATACGCAAATCATGGTTCAACCTCAATCAGTTCAAACAGTACCCGTCAGAGTGACTTCGCAAGTATTTATTGTTTTAATTTTATCCATCCATAGCAAATCGAACAACAAAAACACAACATTCTACTGAATTCTTAAGTCCAACTATTGATATTTTCGGTAATGCATAAAAAGTTACTACAGGTGCGCTTACACCATGGCTATGCATCTGCCTCGGTACTGTTCATACCCGTGCCTACGCTCAGCAACGAACCCGAACGATACGCGCGCTCTTATGTATACTCTACAATATTTTGTTAATCAGGAAGAGAAATAATATTCTGAGGAACTATGAAATGGTAACCTACACAATGTTATTGTTGATTTTACATGTGAATTATACAGAAAAGATTAAGGCTAGATCGCTTAAGGCGAGGAGACGGTACTAAGTACCAATAAACAGCCTGACTTTGTTGCAGTAGCCTGTCTCTACACACCTCTGGCTTAAACATCAGCATCTTAAGGTCGCCGTTTTCTGTATAATTTACGCATTAGATATGAGAAAAATGCTTTCATAAATTTGCAATAAAGTCAGTTTTAGTTTCGATCCAATTTCATTTCACTGTTTATCATGTGAGGAACAAATATTATTAGTGACCGCATACAACAACAGCAGACGCACGCAGCAGATACGCGTATTCATTGCGGTCTCTCAGTGGTCCCCTTTATCCGTATCGGAATTTAACAAGCAATGGATACGCTGCATGCGTCTGTAGTAGTACTAAGCGATAAATTGAAGTTATTTGATCTTACTAGTAAACCACTGAGCGTCGCACTGTTTCTTAATAGCACATGTTTGTGTTGATTCTGGTGCACGATGCGTGGTGCAGCCATTAGGATTAGCGCATCGAACACCGCGAGATTGCACGCCTCCGCCCACACACCAGCCTACGCACTGAAATACATTGTTGTTGTGAGCAAAAAGTTAAGAACAAGTAACAAAGATTAGCAGCAAAAGAATTCTTAAAAAAACATATCAAATATTTGTAACTGGAAAAATCTAAACATTATCTGCTATGAGACTTTGCTCAACTGACAAAACCAGCCTTAGACTGGAAAATCGACCCGAACGGTCGATTTTCCAATCTTAGGCTGGTTTTAGTGTCACGTGGACCGTCAGTAGTATGATGCGGTTGAACTTCAATATTTTCGGTGGAGCCATCATTCTTGAGCCATTTGATCTCCACAGCAAATTGGCGATATCGAAGTTCTGTAGCTAGACTTTTGAGGACTACCTGTAACGATTGCCATAGGTATGACAACCGGCACCGACGGCTTAATGTACTCTCCGAGGCATAGAAATACACATACCAATGCAAATAAAACGCCAGAAAGGAATAATAATCCCCGCTCAGTGCAAATATTTGTATGCATGAATATGAATATTTGCATTGGTCTGGGTGTTTTCTATGTATAATATGTAAGTAAAAAAAAAAAAAAAAAAATCTAAGCATGTTTATCCGCATTCAGAACCCATAACACAAGCTAGTTAAGCTATGCTTACTTTGGGTCTAGATAGCGTTGTGTGGAATGTCCTAAAATATTTATTTATTATTTATTTATTATTTATAATCTATGAAGTATAACATTTGAAAATTACAATTAAATATTAGCCTTACATTTGACCACTCAGTGTACAGCCAGCCTCCTCCGGCACTGAAACTGTAATGCGGTGCTGGTGTCGTACCGATATCCGTTTCATTATAATTCGTGGCCAGAGAAATCACGGGGCCATCTCTAAAAGTGTCAGTTCGATCTTTGTTACGAACTTGTCGTCGAGCATCGAGACGAGGCACAACAGTCGTCGTAGCAGTGCCATCGCAGTTCGGAATGTCACACAATTCAGTACTTGGTGGCATTGGAAGTGGACATTTTTGGTCACTTATCTGGAAGAAATGTTTTAATCAGTAACTTGAATCTTCAATCTGGTAATGTTAGTATACCTCGGAACACGTATCTTGGACCTTAATCAAGACAATTGAGACCCTGGCGCGCATGGATTTCTTGTAATAATCTATGCTTGGTGAATTTGAGCTCGTCCACCGATATAGCACCCCGTGTTATCTTCAAACGACACCCAAGAAACAGAGCACATTTTAGGTTCAAGATAAATGTCCTGAGCAATAGGAAATGGATAGTAGATACCTTAGTTATACCCCGCGCATGATCTTGCACACATCCTACAATACGTGTTCTGTGTGCTGGACCACAAACGGGACAAGTTCCCCAAGGGGCTGCTCTCCAGCGGGGAGGACAAGGAGTACCTCCACATCGCCGTCTACGAGCTGGAGGAGCAGACCCACTACAATGGAACGTAGAAACCTCCTTGTCACCTTTCTCATTGACTTCAACACATTTGAATTTCCCAATCTGGAGTCCACCGCCACAACTTCTTGAACATTGTGAAAAGTCTAATATCTTCCAAATAAATTTTCTGGTACCAATAACATTGCTTTCGATTTGAGATTGGCTCTCCAGATTATTGAAGTCCGACTTCGATAATGAAGGTGCTGATTTAGTCTCTATATCCCTTGTGTGCGCTTCACTGTTATGATGCCTGTGATGACGTTGCGCTACGTGGTGCGAAGGTGCAGGGTTAGATATTGGGATGTCGTTACTGGTTTCGTCAGGATCCAAATCAGTTAAGAATTCGTATTTTATGTTCGGATTTGGTTGCGTATACAGAATCTGGAAAAATAAAATTACGTAAGTGCTCTGTAGGTATTCTAAAAAAATATCTTTACTTGAAATATATGAATTGTATGAAATGTACCATGATATCGATGGAGTGATGTATGGGACCATGTGCAAATACATGGTCTTGTCCAGCTTCCCTGGTATAGATGAAGCGGGCACCAGCAGCGTCGTATGTGCCAGGTGCACTCACAGCAAACTCGCCGTTCATGATGTATGAACCGTTCGATACTTTCAACGCTGCAATAAAAGTACACTTGTATCTATCCAATAAAGAAAATTAAACGAAAGTAATTGAATAAACAAGCGTTCAATAAAATGTTAACCTCAACTAAATTGCTAGTGACTACGTCATGCAAATAATTAACCACCAATTGCGCAGACGGCTACTTCCATTTATCTCACAATTTGCGGCGTAGGCGCCTCTATTGAAGACTTGCGACGCGGTGCGCATGTGCAATTCCCATTAATCGATTCGACATCGATCTTTGCACTACCAAACACTTCATCTCATGATAAAATTGTCTCCGTGCGACCCTCTATTAATGATACACTTGATATTTTCAATCAAAAATCGATACTGTTGCGTTATGAATAAGGTTATTTAACGAGACCAATGAAATGTTAATATGTGGTGTCCCACTTATTCGAGGTCATTTTATGTAGTGATTGAATGCTAAGACTGGACTGACCTATATAGTTGTCACTAGACATGATCTCCGAGACGTTCAGTCTGCAAGCGCCCCGTGGTACAGTGGTTACATACGAGTAGCCGAGGGGCAGTTGTGGTCGTGAGAACAGCCCCGACACTAGTCGTCGCCCACATCGAAGTTCGTGAGATGATGATGATGCTAAAACGCCTTCTCGGCCCACCACCTAAGAGAAAACAAGAAACAATAAAATTTTATACAATTTTATACAAATTAGGTATCAACCTGACGGTTTCTTTCATGATTATAGTAACAAAAATTGTATTAACTGCCATTCCTATCTACTCGAGTAAAAATAGACTGCCCGCATGGTTGTTGAGATGATGCATTAGTCGCACAATTTCATATAAAGCGCTAATATGATTTACACGCTGAATATTAAGTTATCAGCGCATTACACGGGTGTCGGGCTACGGCTTGTCATGGGATTATCATCATTGACTGTGGAAGAGTGGGCCTCTGTATTACTATATCATAACTTTATTTTTGAGTAAAGTTATTACATAATATATTATATTTAAATTGTTTATCAAATACATAATATTTACTCGTAAGCTGGATTTCACCGTTGAAAGTCAATTCAATAAACTCACAATGTCCTCAATGGAATTCATTGATCAGTTTGTTTGATTGTTGTTTTGATTAGATCTCAATTCCTAACATTGATGAAATCTGAATGAAATTTTGAAGCATTTACTATGCTAACTGTTCAAATCGATTAAGAAAGGGAAAAAAGAAGAAGAAAAAAGTAACATCATTCATTGATTCCGATAAGTTCGTATGAATGTCGGTAGATGGCTTCACCGTCGCCCTTAAGACGGTTGTATAAGGGAATTTGGATCGATTTCGTACGTGTCTCGGTGGCTTAGTGGTCAGAGCGTTCCCCCTGTAAGGGAAAGATCGCGGGTCCGAGTCCCGTCCGAGGTCGATTCTTTTTCCCTGGTAACCTATTGAAATATCGAATTTCTGTTACCCGAATCTTAAAACCCCGAAAACGGTTGGTAGAACTTTTAAAAGACAGATGTAATGAATGACAACTTTCTATAATTCCGTTTTTCATTTCCCAGATAAATCAATTACCAGGTGCACTAAAACCAAATTTTCAAATAGCTTTTTTTTGTTTCCCATATTGTCATAATCCAAATAATAGTTATACCAGATTCTCAAAATATTTTTTTTTGTTTCCCATCGTACCATTTACCAAATTTTCATATAATCGTTTTATTTGGTTCCCATACAATCGTATTCCAGCTAAACTATATACAAGTATAGTAAAATTCAGTAAATTTATATGATTCATTTATTAGGTAGGTGTAGGTACAATAAGTAATTTAGAAATTAAGGTACATTAATTTAGAAATTTCAATGTCGAAATTATTAAAATTATCGTTAACACCCCGACTCAGTGCAATCCGATTCGGATAGGTTAGGTTTTTTTTTTATTTTTTTCTTATCCCTGTACGGAATTTTATACGGAAAAATTAACAGTTTAACCCTTAAATTATTGGTTTGAAAAGTCAAAAATTGTCACAAAAAAGTTAGTGAAAGAAATGAATTGCCGCAAATCCGACTTCACGTAGTCTTGTTTGCCCTACCCCTAGAGTGTTATTTAAGCCCGCGTAGGCGCGGAGGGGCGAGGCGGCCCACGCGCTGAGGAGCAGGTGGTTACAATGGCCGCCGCACCGGAGCTGTGACAGAAATGATGCTTGCTGCATGCTGCATGCCTGATACTTGCTGCATGGTAAATGCCTGATGTTTGCTGCATGCTAAATGCCTGATGCTTGCTGCATGCTAAATGCCTGATGCTTGCTGCATGGTAAATGCCTGATGCTTGCTGCATGCTGCATGCATTATGCATGCTGCATTTCTGATGCTTGCCTCATGCTAAATGCTTGATGCTTGCTGCATGTTGCATGCCTGATGCTTGCTGCATGCTAAATTCCTGATGCTTGCTGCATGCTGCATGCCTGATGCTAGCTGGTTTTAAAAATCTGGATATTGTTTGTCTGGTTATCAATTAAATGCATTTCAAAAAATTGTGTTTTAAAATTTGGGCATTCATGCATATGGATTACGGTCATCTGGATTTTGTGCATTTAGATTTCGTGTGTCTGGAACTCGTTCGTCTGGATTATAAAACGTCGTACAAATGAATAATTGGGCAAATGAAATTCGGAGTTGCGATTATATGACAAATAAAACTTCGGAATTTGAAAAAACGGGATTATGAAAAAATGGCCAAACGTTTTCGGGATTATGATATTCGGAATATTAAAATTCGGGATTAAGATAGGTAACCTTTTTCCCTTTCTTAATCGATTGATGAAATCCACAAAATGTTATATTTTTTCATTTTAAGAGTTTTAAATTAAGCAGAAATCCAAAATATATGTAGATACATAGATACTTTGGAATTCGGGTAAAAATAAGATAATTTGTGTTTCTTATAACATTGGACTTATATTCGATAATACCATTAGGTATTCTACATACCATTAACCTAATCTGTTTACTTTAGTATGCTCTATGGTAGTATATTCTTATGTATACAACTAACAACTTACAAGCATAAGCCAGGATTAAACTATTTTGGGACAAGTCTATACAAATCAGTTATTGAATAACTTAATAAATTTCTAAGACAAAAATAAGTTTTTTTAACGTTCACGATAGCGCTAATATTTACTAAGGCTTACAATTTATAATGTTTTTATTATTTCCAATCTCGTTTAATGTTAATTTTATAGCAAAATGAATCGTGTTTTAATAGATCACTCGATGAAAGAGATTTACCTATATCTTGCCAATAAACTGAATTTATTTGCCCTTTCGCACATAAACTGCGTGAGAATTGAAAGTGTTTAGTTTTTCATTCAACAATAAATAATTTATGATCTTCCGTATACTACAGACGAAACAATGTTCGTTTAAAAAGTGTTCGTTGCACTTTTTGTTAAGATACAAATATTTATTTTAAAATATGCTCACTAAAAACATTGGATAAAATATTTTTAAAATAGATAAATATTCAAAACTTGAGTGTAAACTAAGACGGGCAACACAGTGAATAGTAACTGCTATAAATAATTCACTAAGAGCTTCATCTTTCATCCAGTTCAGTTAATTGACAAATTGTAACGATACCAGCATATCATACAAATGGTAAATGTTACACTAAAGATGACTAATTAACGTTAAAGGGCTATCACATTCCAAAATCAGATAGGTACTGCCGATACCATTGACAAAATGGATGTAACATAATGTCGTAAATAATAAATATCGGTGGCAATGTTTTTAGGGTGCCGCCGTCGATAAAATACTCCTAAAAAGATCGGTATATTTGAACCTTAAAGCTGTTGCTGTCAAAAGGTCGTAGGATTGTGTACCGAAACACATATGGCCTACGTTTACTTACAAACGTTTCGTAATTATTAATGTGACACTAATGCATTCAGAACATTAGCCGCCTCTAATGTGCACTTTTATTACCCTACACTGTAAGATAAGGACGTCCTAATCTCACTTTGGGCGGAGCGTACCCATCGACCTCAATGCGAAAAGGCTATTTCTATAATTAAGTGTGACATGATTCATTTTTAAAGGTCAATAAATGAGACACCCTTTGTCTGGTGAACCTGGTGAGTTCAACGAAAGGAAGGGTGTCGACATTGATGCATTGGATAACGAGTAAGTGCTACTGAATCAATTTAATTGCAAGTAATAATTTATGTAATCTGAATGAGGAGACTTGCAGTAGAATATCTGCCTAATGAAACAGGGCTATGTTGTAATTTACTTACGATAGCTAAGCAAACAATGTGGACAGTATGGGAAGTGCAAACAAATTGTTTAGAGTATTGAAATACTAATTGCAGTTGAACACAAATAAATCTTATTCCAGGTATATTAGCATCTTATTGTAGTGGGAATTGCGTGGCAGAGTGCACAAGTTGCCACGGAAACACCAGTCATATTTAGGCAAAAGTTGGTAGGTACAGTCAGCATCATAACGATTGCAGCTGTTAAAACGGCAAAAATGTCTCAACACTAAGAATTTAAATTTATTTCAGCAAACAATTTGTCATTTTTATTGAAGCAGCTAAAGCGCCAAAAGTAACTCAGCAGTTACTGCAAAATTATTTAAGCATTCAGTTATTCAATTTGTTCTTCACATCCAATAATTCAAATATCGCCGCATCCGATGCAGCAATATCTACACCGTCATGGTGTTCAAAATTATGTCAACATTTTGGAAAAAATAAAGTTCATTGATTGTTTATTGAAAAGGTCCTTTCTTTTCAATTTTATTAACATTTCTAAATAAATAAATACCATCACGGGTGCCATACGCTCTCGAGAACCTTTTCAATAAACAATCAATAAACTCAATCAACCAACTTACTTGTTCAAGTAAGTTGGTTGATTGTATTGCTATTGTATTGATATTGTATTCTTGATAATGATTCAACAACTTAACAGTCGGTTTCAAAAAATGTATCATTGATACTACGCAAAACTAAATAATGAATCATGCAGTTCAAAACTATTATAAACTAGCTGTTGCCCGCGGCTCCGCCTGCGTGGAATTCTGATCCCGTTCATAGCTGATATATAGCCTATATGTTAATCCAGGGTATAACCTATATACATACCAAATCGGTCCAGCCGTTTATGCGTGAAAGAGTAACAAACATCCACACATCCATTCTCACAAACTTTTACATTTATAATATTAGTAGGATTGAATAATTACAGAAACTGTATAGTTTAAATATTTAATAGAGCCACCATTTTAACTTCAGCTTAAGTAGTTCAGTTACAATAGCTGCAGTTGAGTCACAGGCTGTATGCTAGAAAGATTATTTTATCATGGATTTTAGGTGTAAAACCAAGTACTTTTACTTTTTTTTTATGCCACTTAGGTATGCAATCAGTTGTCTATTCAAGGCATAATATATGTATGTTACTTTATTACTTTCAATTGTTTATCGTTTATGGCTCGAGACAAGCATGGACAAGGTTAAAACGTTTAGGGCATGTTAAACCTGACCTAAAACAAGAAAAAAAAAAATTAACAGAAGACAGACAGAATATGGTTAGGATGCATCATTAGCATGAAATGAAACCCGCGAAAAACTCAATAAATAGTAACACCGAGAACTAATAAAGTTGGGGTATTAAACTATCCTTTCTCTCTCTCTCTCTCTCTCTCTCTCTCTCTCTCTCTCTATTATAGCTATTTAAACAATTTCTGGACAGAAGCAGATGAAATTTATCGCGATAGACATTTTTTTAAATAATATAATTTCAATATTAATTTGCATCATTGTCTACTTACTACCTAATATAATTTATAGGAAAGTGTCAGTATGTAGTCTAAGGGCCGTCGAGTTTTCAATCGATATATTGCGGTTTTGAAGCCTGATCATTACGCTACGAACCTACTTCTAAAACATAAGGTTAGTCGGAGGAACATTCTTAAAACAATATTTCCCACTACAGGAAAGGGTTAAGGGTTATTATTTTTAGCAAACGTGGCGCATATTGGGAGAAGCCTATGTACCTATGTCCAGCAGTGGACTGCAATAGGCTAATTAATTGATTGATTGATTATTTTTAGTAAGCTACCACTGCACCTTTCATTCCCATGTGCAATTATGCAATGAGCTCATCGGGAATTATAAATATTTTATTAATTCCCTTGTCTCTTCAGTGTTTCACAGAACAATTTCACAGACAATATCCAGCTTGCCACTACAATGTTCATTAACGTGTACAATTTTAATGAGTCGAGCAGGACTTCTCCCTCAAAGGCCTGTTTTATGTACATCCCACTCAATGCAGACGGAATATCTCTGGATGTTTTCATTTTAGACAAGTTTATGATTATGAGCTTGTGATTCAAATTCAGGCTGAAAGATTTATTTCACTTTTGATCAGATATATTGAAACGTGACGTTACTAAAAGTATAACAAAGACAATGGCATACCAACGATAGACATGAGCACGAAATTTATGAAACCGGAATATTCAGGTCGAATGAACAACTGAATCAGATAAGTGGGATTCTAAATTAGCTATTCAGGCGTAGTCGGCAACTAAGACAAAGGTGGCTAGGGAGTGCGCCGAAGCGACTGCGACTATGCAAATACTCATCTGCAGCGTGCATGTCCAACTAGGTCGCGTCGGTACAATATTTATTATATAACTTAATAGCGCTTTGAAATTACATCAATAGTTACAATTACATTACGGGGAGACATTACAATGACTGCTGAAAAGCAATCAAATCGGCTCAGTGTGAAACGAATAAATCGCGACAGAATATGCTATAATGATGAGTGATATTAGCGTAAACTTTTAGAAGATTCGTGAATGTCACAGATATGTACTATTAATAATAGTATCGGCAGTTCTTATTCAATATACAGAAACACTGACAACAATAACTTAAGACTTATGTTGTACTAAATAAATAATTTGTAAATCATTGTCCCAAAATAATCATATTATAGGCATACCTACTTGGTAAGCAAATGGTACCTAAAAGCTAACCTTTTGCACGTGTGGTGTTTGTAGCCGTTTTCATAAATATAATATTAGCTATTATTAAAGAAGAGCAAATGAAAAAGTCGTGACTATTCAGTTTGGAAGTTTACACGGCATTTACGTGATATCCGCTGTCATATCCAAATAACATGAATGGCGCCAACATTCCTTGCTCATAGCGTAACCATGCGCAGACATACGATTTAAGATGTTCGATAATAATAATTATCTACTGCCCAATGTTCCACAGTCGGGTATAAGATATTCGTCGATGCGATGTGTAAATTTCCTAGTAGTAAAATTGAACAAACAGTCTCAATGTCAGACTTTACGATGAGTAAATTAAATAAAACTTGAAATCTTCTCGGAGGAATTTGAAATTTGTCTCTAATCTTACATAGAGAACTATGTTTCAAGGATTTGCTTCAATGCCACGAATAACCTATAGGGTAAAGTTTATGTTATACGAGTTTGCATAAAGTGATTGACAACAATGTCAATAAAACTAGACGCAAATAATTCAAAACACATTACATAAATGAGACGTTGCTTAATGTCAAAGTTTGATATATAATCAATAACGTTAAAAAACGTTATAGATTGACACAAAGTGACCTAAATTGTCAATGGACAGTGTCATTGGAACAATTTTTGTAATCTAAAATAGGTGACCATAATCATCTGAAATAGGACGTCTAGACAGTATTATAATTTGCAATACACAATGCAATTGCCAATGATCTTATTAAATGCTAAATTGATAGCATATATTTTTAAGATATTATATTTATGTGCTTTCAATGTAAAGAAGACTTTACTCGTGACCTGAAAGCTCAAAAACAACTGACGATATTAGTAAAATTAGTTTTAAACATAGGATACTTACCAAGGCAATAACCAGAAGCAGCACTGTCATATTCACCATTTTAACAGTTCGGTAATAGAAACTGATTACACTTCTTAAACTGGACAAATATTTATTTGATCAGTAAAGAGTCGTTTATTTTATAATAGCACAAACTTAAATCATATATCAGGTCCGATAAAAGATATTAGTTCACTTCTAGAACACATTGAAAAACATCTGAATGATTACATCTCTAAGTGGTTTGGTGTTAAAATAGAAACAAATAATGTATTATTAATAAAATCAATAATATCTATTGTTTTTGATTAATTTATATATGATGATAACCTAGATTTGTTTAAAGATATTTACTCAGTGGTAACTAATAAAGGCTGGTATCTGTTACACCTGCCAAAGTTTCTATATGGATTGGTCATGCGTAGGTTACGCGCAAACAATAATTAGCTACGGATATGAGTGTGCGTAGTTTAGCCTTACTTTTTATTGTTATCGATTAGTTCTGTAATCATTTTCAAAGAATACGCAAGCAGTGTGATTTTATTTTAATTTGTAGATTATTGCTAGCCTTTTAATACTTCTTTGACAAGAAAAATGATAAAAGGCGTAGAAATCAAATAATATTATAATTTATTTAAATGGTATTGACAGATAAACAGTCTATGAACTATCCTACAATACGCGATCATGTTTGCGAGTGTATAACTTTGTATGCATAATTTACGAGTAATAGAAGCCATACAGCTTGAATCAGATATGTATACGAGTATATAAACCAATAAACTGGCCGTGGACCAATCAGCAAGGATACGAAAATAGCAATCAAGATTACCCTCGAGCTATGGAAATATGTTCCTTAGTCATTTCTGATAGAGGAACACTCCATGTTAATAAAACATTGAGCTAGAATAAACAAACGAAGGTGAGATAGCAAGTACACTAATATACTGACAAGGACCGCTACGCACATTTTTCACGTGTTTACGTCGGTTGTTTTAGATTTCATTCACCGTTACAAGATGTGTTTGAGTAAAAATGAAAGAGTACGTTGGTCAAGCTCGTTCATTTTACACCTACGTGCTTTATACCAACAGATGATTCCATTGAATGAAATTTTGAAGCATTTATTATGCTTCCATGTTCCTCTTCTTTTTTGCTAAGAAAATTGTAATAGGCAAGTTAATTAGGTTGATACGTGGGCTGATAACTACGTTGTTACGAACTAAGGAAAGTTCAAATTACTGTTATGCTTCATAGTAGCTATTACTTGTATCAATTATGTATGTTTTATATCTATTACTGTTGTGTTTCTTCATTATGTTAATAGTACGGTTTATATGTCCAAAACAGACGGCGCATCAATCAATTCGTGACGTATTTTATTACCCACAAATCAAATGGTAGTATTTTTGAGAATGTTATAAATTATATCGTAAATCCTCTGCGATTTGAAATGTTACTGTCGGAGTTTGCTAAACCTTTTCAAGGGCGGGTTGTAAGAAAACATCTTTTACAACATCTTAAAATAGATAGATGCCGTTTGTATGAATTTTATCTCGTATTTTGCGTCACAAAATGTTATTTTCAGTCAATTCACACATGTGGTTTCGAAGGTTACATAACGGTTTGATCGATTTATTTTTACGAAATCTAATTTTGCTTTAGCAAAGTCCATTACAGTTTAAATAAAAGTTTGAATATAAATCAACAAGCTAGACTACCTAAACACATGCTAGATTTAAATGTGCTCTACACTTAGTTCAGCTCCATTAAATTTGTATTGTTTGTTAAACATATCTATATCTAAATTACTGTGTTATTACGTTATTAGTTTGCATGTCTAGCGGCGGGTCCTTTAGTCATTTAGTTAAGATATTTGTATATATATATCTTGTATCTCTTTGGTACATGATTGCCATAGTTTACATGTACCGTGAATGACAGCACTCAATGAATGCCCCAGGCACTAGTTTCTGGCTCGTATCCAACTTACTGATTGCTTTGTTCTCGTAATATTTTACGCATATACTAATCTCTGTGTATCAGAATGAATTTTTACAAAAATCTATAAATCAGATCAGCACTGGTGCGTTAAAATGTTTGTAACTTTTTCATCTCTTAATGGGGCCATCATCGTAAAATTATTTTGATGTGGTTAGTGGAAACACCTCAATTCATGTTTAATCTTTATTACAATAATACGTTTGAATTTTATGCTTGTTTTATAACTGATTTGTATATTTCTTGTCATGTCTCCTTAATTTATAGCCACTCATTTAAATTACATAATAAGTATCATTTAAAAGCTTCAAAATGTGAAGAATTTTGTAGAGTAGTGATTATCGCGATTATACGTGTCGACAGAAGAGAGTTAAACACTATTATTGTTTTCATGATGTTAAGGCAACGTTTTAAATTTTTACTACAGAATATTATTGAAATTATGTTTGCATGAGTAACATATTTTATAATGAAAATGATATATTTAATCATGATTTATTTATCTTAAGTAATATCAAATAACAAAAATGTTGCAGAATATTTTGAAATTGAATTCTAATTCACCATTTCCACCGAACTATTTTTTTGATTCTAAAGCACAGAACTCGCGCAGAACATGAATTTCTATATAAGTAGTAAGATAAACGGTTACTTTCATCGATGGGATGTTGGTTTAGGAAACCTTCTCGTGGTGCACCATGAGTAAAAGAAAGAGCAACGCCTGTTTTTTTAGAGAAGTTGTAACCTCTGGCCAAAGGGCTGTCAATCAGGTGTGAAAGAAGTGAAGTGAAAGAAAGTGCTCCATATCATCCAAAAAATAGAAACCAACCCTGATGATCGGATAATAATGAGCTTGGCAGCCTTTCACACTACCTATGTATTAAAAATAGGTATAAACTATATAAAGGTATAACTACCTATAATTTATTACAAATGATTACATTAGCATCAAAACCAATCAGCGTTTGTCAGTGGTAAGAAAAACACACGCCAAAAAAATTGTTTCGATCGTATGTCAAACATTTAAAATTTAAAAACCGTTTACTCTAAAATTCAAAGGTTTCATCATGTATTAATTGTATCTGCGCCTTAAGATGAGGCGTGTTAATTGCCATGTCGATTGGCTGATACACGGTTGATGGTAATAGGCCCCTTGAAAGGTGTGGTCCACACTACACGCAATTATCTTAAGATTTATTTCTTATAAAATTTACTGATGCGCTACCCTATTTTTAAGACATCAATAAAGGTATCTTATTATTTCTGATTTTCTCCAAAGTTACTGCAGGCGAGTTAAACGGTTAAGATTAAACTTCTCGATTAGTTGAAAAAGTTGAACTACAATATAAAAATAAAAGATATTTCGACACACTATTTGAAAAGTGAAATTTAAAACGTTAAATAAATTAAATACATTGTAGGTTATAATTTTTCTTACTTTACGCTTAGGTATGCATACCTACCGGTTCAGCAAAGCTCATTGTGAACTAGTCTCGTTTGATCAGTCTATAAATAACTTACAAATGTGTTAATTATGTAAAATACGGTTCATATTGAGAATTCATTTTTAAATTAATATGATTTTTGGTCATACCTACTACGTGTGAAATATTCGATATTTTATTGAAGTTATTTGTACGATAAATTTACACTCGCAGTTAAATCGTCATGCTACCGTTATTCTAATTGGGGTTTTATATATGAAACTATTTTTGAGATTGAAAATTTGGCATTTGTTCTCAGATGTTAATACGAGTTATCTTTAGGATAAACCCAATGTTTAATTTTGTTTCTAAATTCGAGTATTCATTACGACTAATTCAGGTTACAGAAAATGCAGTGCAAAATTTCTAATTAGGTACAATTAAAATTTCAAACTATATTTTGCAACTTGTTATGGTGATAGAATTATTATCAAGAATACGTAGGATGCGAAAAACCCGAAAACATTGACGATTGGCCAACCAAGAATTTAAAAAAATCAAATGAAAAAATACCATTATCATTTTATGACTTTTATGCAGATAGCTTTTGGTTTTATGCAAATTGAATGGCGCCAGTAGCGTTAGTAATTATCAAACATGGTCGTTTTGATAATTCAGGATCCCCTACTACATAAATGTAAATGTATGATATAGAAATCAATATAATGTATGAGAAAGTTTAAAATAATATTGTTTGATTACCAACAAAATGATGAGTAGAATATTAGGTGTACCTAATTTATTTCAATCCTAGGTGGGAAGTAGGTAAATAAGTTCAGTAAGGCTCTGTAAAAGTAAAACCACTCTTGAAGGGATTTTCATAATAATTAGGAGATAATGAAGCAGCGTTTTTTTTTTAACATAATACTGACCGAAAAGTCTAGAAAAAACAAATTATAAAAGAGGTGAAAACTGGCTTGTATTAATTTGCAGTATTTCAAAATTAAATACGAACAGAACCAAAGTACCTATTGATTAAATAATTTCATAGAGAAGTAATAATAATACAACTAAGATTATTATTTCAAGTTAAACGTTTCAAAATATTAAAATTAGTATAACATACCAAGTTGATTATTTGCCAGTTTACATAAATTAAACACAGGCAGCGTAAGTAGGCAAGTAAGAAAATTGTGTTATTCATATCTCGCGCAAAATTGACATAACGAGATAATATCCCTTTATATCAAATTTAGGGCAAGTAAACTGTTATGTTTAGGGCGCTTCGAGGACAATGTAGGCAAACTTTTACAATATTTATTATATTTTGTAATTGCCCCATTTTTGAGGCGTTTTATCTCGACTGTCATAGATTAAATAATAAACGACTCTTAACTTGCGACACAATTGCGGATGGCAATATGTTATGTTCTACGCGGTTGGATGTTCAAATTGACGTAACATTTTGACTAAAACTGATATTTAAAAAGCTTCCCGAGTACCATAGAGTTTTTAATTAATAATTACTGAAAAATAATTGCAAGTAACTTAAGGCAGAACGAAAATAATCGGTTTGGTAAATGAATATGTTCAGAACATTTTGATAGCACACGTACTCGAGATTCAAGATAAAATTGGGTTATCTATTAATAGTAATTAATTATAGGCTACTTTTGTACGCACAATTACTTTGAAAACGATGGATCTGTATGATATTTTTAACATTTAAAGTCTGATTTCACCAGGGTATTAAAATAATGGTGAGTACATTTTAATTATTCGCATCTATAACGTTTCCTAGAATTTCGCCCTTAGAGAGGCGATGTGCTTTCATATTGATACCTTACGTAATAAAAATTAGTGTCTCTCGCCAATTTACTGAACTAGATATAAACAACGGTTTTTCTGAAAAATGGACTATTTTTTCATAAATGTATTTTTTTAAATATGGGACACGTCAATTTGACTTCGCCTCGCCTGATGGTAAGATGAAGGTAAAGTCTCTGAAAAGAGGGTCACTATTACAGACCATTACAGACAGCCGTACCATGTTACAATGGTTTTTTTGTACATGTACATGGTACAATGTTACAATTTGCATGTATGTACTTGCTAAGATACGTCACCCGTTATAGGGTAAGATTATTTTAATATAGTAGAATTCTACTAGTTTTTTTACAAAGTCCACTTAAAAGAATATTAATTATATCAGACAAATATGCTTACAGGCGGTAAGCAAATAGAAAAAAAAAATAGTCGTAAATGCAGCTGTATGCGCATCTAACACGAGCGACCCAGATTAGTATTTTTGTACTGATAAGAGAAGTGAGATAGATTTAGTGATAACCGTCTTCCTGACGGTGACCTTGAGTTATATCAACCTTGGGATAATGTACCTCCAAATTTTATTAACACGTAACGTATGGTCACCATTCAATCAGATGTGTGATGTTATTGATTTTTTCTATCGTTCTACTTTTTAAAATCTGAAAAATAATAAATAATAACACGATAAAGTAGATAGCTAGTAGGTATAACGGTTGGCAGACTAATACATAAACTAATATATAAACATTGCTATTATCTTAAAAAACCTGGATTTCACTTTCTTAAGCGGAAAAATTGTCATGAAGTTGTGTTGTAGGTACTACACTATAAATCTAGTTTCATGTTTTATTTGTAATTTGATAAGTACAGTACACATCTGAATACGCTGTTATCTTGATTATTGAAATACGAAAATTCTATGCTCTACTTTTAGATACATTTTCTTTAAAGTGGTATAGTTATTATTTTATTATTCTATTATGACTGCTGTGTGTATAACTCCATGAAATTATCACTGATAAAACTTGGCATAAACATTCCGGTAAAATCTTTCCTCTATAACATGATTGTAGAACACTATGTCGCGACCATAGATTAACATTTTAATTTATATATTGTCACTAATAACTGGCAGTTTTGGACTGCCACTCTGAACTGGCATAAATCACGGTGGCCAATAAAAAATATTATGAAATTGTGGCAATCTTTTAATGCCTGTCAAGACAAAACAAAATAATTTATTAACACATGTTGAATCCGCATTTCTCAATACGAGGATTATCTTATTTGACAAGCAGTTTATCCATAATATTTATAGTTCTCCTGAGAGCTTTTTCGTTGACAGGCATAAAGTAAACATTTTATATGTGAGATGCAAATCATTCAGAAAAAATACCGCAAAAATCACACATTAAAAACCAACATCCAAGTTTCGTACACTTTTCACATGGGTCCGTAGATTGTATTTGGACTGTTCTGTTGCTATACACGCGATTAAAAAAAAGAACTGTCTATTAAGCGTTTTGACAGTTCCGCATTTTCGCGCCAATTTTCCGGAACGCGCAGGAAGCAAGCGGGTGCACGGTCGGTGGCGCGGCCGCGCGCTCTCGTCGTTGACTGTGTCGCTGCCTAGCTGCGCCCCATGTACTACTACTACCTTACGATTTACGAGCGTGACGCAAAAATGGACAAAATTTTGTACCCACGCTCACTGTACCACGTGCCTTATATATTAGGTATTTGGATTAGATGGCTGGGTATAAACATGTTTTATTAATAGGTATTGACTTTTTGTGCACGAGCCGTAGCTCCTATTTTAATTTGAGACAATAAAGATCCAAAGAAAAATGCCTTATTTGTCGTCATCAACCAAATTATATTTTTTTTATCTTGATTTTATGAAACTTCTAATGTAGATCATATACGGCACACCTGATAGTCAGCGATTAAAGCGCATTCCTATAAGCAGAAGTGTTACTTAGGAAGAGCGTGCTTTTCCCAAAGCTCTACCACACAATATTTTGATGTGAAAGGTTCTTTCAGGGCGTTGAGCATTTGTCATAGAACATTTTTTTAGAACATTTTCACCTGAATGTTTTTGTCTAGTTAGGGAAAAAAACCAAAGACGGCCTCTGTGGCGCAGAGTTAGTGAACGCGGCCGCTAAGCAGGAGGCGCGGGTTCGATCCCCGCTCAGTGCAAATATTTGTGTGCATGAAATATGGGTATCTGCATTGGTCTAGACGTGACTCGGAGAGCACGTTATGCCGTCTTCGGTCCCGGTCATACAAACATCTATCTCAGTCGTTACGAATAGTTGGAATCCCTAAAAAGTTCAACAAATGGTGTAACTGCAATACTTCGATATCGCCAATGGGTTGTGGGAGTCAAATGCCTTTATATGCCTATAATACATATTTACAGAATTTCTGTGACAAAGAAAGCGAACGTAATATTATTTGCTTTAACGTGCAGACATACCGATTATATGCCAAAGCTATAAATAGGCAATTATTATGTTCTATAAATATTTCTGTAGTGAATTTTTAAGTACATCTTTACTATATAAAAATAAGTCGAGTTTTCTTTCCTGACGCTATAACTCCAGAAAACACGAACCGATTTGGCTAATTTTGGTCTTGAAATATTCGTGGGTATCCAGGGAAGGTTTATAGGTGCAGCGGGAACGGGAAAAATATGGCGGTTCGCCGGGACAGCTAGTTTACTTATAATATTACAATTATTGTAAACAGTATTAGTTGTAAACGACTAAAGCGGTAGAAATAGTTTCAGGCTAGACACTATACAAACTTAATCATTGAAAGTATGAACAGATGTACAGTGTTTGTATGATTCGTCATAACAATATCCTCTTAAACTTGACCGCTTTTCCATCAGCCGATAGAAACGTTACGATATTGTACGATTGATCCACTAAGTGAACGAATGGCTCATCGCCGTCGGTCGACTACAAACACATGTCCAAGGAAGCACGTGTTTAAGTTACGATTACACGTTCACTCGAAATATATTACCGATTGTTCGTTCAAGATTGACCCAGTTTCCTTTATAAAATATGTTAACATTATCCTAAAATATAATGTTTTTACAGGGAATTTTCTTTCTGTCTTTATTACGAACCACCTGTTTTTCGCACCTGTGTCTAGTCTAGATTTTACCGTTAGTCTTCAGAAAAGAAATACTTAGATCTATTTAAGTTATTGTGTCACTTTTCAAGGTTGTATTTTTATTGGAGAAACGAAATTTTAATCTTGAAATAGTAGTTAAGAAAAAAAAATGCGGTAAATTTGAATATAGTTTCCAAATTTCTATTAGAGTCTACGAAATTTCTAATTGTGTTAAAGCTCGTAACTAGAACTGACTAACTGACTTAATTAAGATGCCGTGATGACCAATTTTACCCGTAACACGAACCAGACAGGGAAAGTCTTAGCGGATTAAATTCCTAACTAAGTACCCGATATCTATTAAACTAGTACGTAGATCTTAGTCGGTTGCGACAACATCAGATATTTGAATAAATATAGAGCCGTACGTCTTAACTGGCTGCGGGTAAACGCACGATAAAGCTGTACCGATAACTAGCATTTGACGGACAGGTGTAATTAGCCACTCTACTCGCTACCGGCAAATGGAAGCGTGATGATAACGACTGAAGTCAGTATAAACAACGATGCCCTTCACGATTACATCTGATGCTTACCTAAGTGGTTAAGTGGGATTGCAAAATGTCCGATATCGATAATACATTTCTTACTCTTGCCGGTAGTGAACCGAAGCTGTATTCTAAGTGCATGAATGAACACAGTTTGTGAATGAAGTGGTAAGTTATCAATTAATAAGTTTGTTTAACTTAATACTCAATTTATCGTGTCGTGGTTTATTAGTTTACTGCTGATCTGACGTTGCTAGAGATAATCACAGTAATTCAAACAGTCCTAGCATTAATTTGTGAACAGAATATCATAACTTCAAATGACGCAAAACCATTAGCCATATGAATTATGAAAGCCGCTACTCAGTTTGAAAATGACATCAGTAGTGTTTAGCACAGAGTAGTGGGCCCCATCTAAAGACATAGAAACAGGCTTGTGCTGGAATGTTGGACCGTGAGACGTTTTAGATAAGATTGTTTTACTGACCACATACTAGGCAGATCATTTTGCTCGATTGCCTTTTTGTGATTGGCAATATTGCCGTAACGCTACGAAAAACAATGAGATATAATAAAGGTGGTTTTTATTTGTATTTAAACATACATATTAATATTATGTAATGAATATTCAAGTCAAAAATATAAAATAAACAAGCGGGCACATATATTATTTATTAGATACATAGACAGCAAGTATAATATCTATACAACTTTTTATACCTACCAACTTCAAACTTAGGAGTGAAACTTCTTTGGAATAACTTTATTATCATAAATTTGCCGCGAATTCTTTGCTTATTTTGGTGTAAATATACGGAAATATATTTCTTTATAGTTCGGAAAGTGTAGAGCTAATAATTAGAGTTTGTATTATAATTGGGCAATCTATTAACGGGCTAAAGTTAAATTATTTGCATATAGAAAATGTGGGAAATCTTGTAATAAGTATAGATATAGGTATATTATATTTTCAGTAAAGTTATCTAGTCTCACGATTATGGCTTAAACAATGTCATACATTAAAAAGACTCTACTCGTGACTCACATCTTACATCTCAGTTAAAATAACAATTTGTATTAACAACCGTGAGTTGATCGAGCAATCTTCAAGCGGCTTAAAGTTGACCGTAGGTATGACATTATTACAATACACGTACAAGTGTGAAACTGTTAAATTGCCTACTAGTTGACATTATAATTTGATGTACATCGACAACTGTCTAATCTGATGAGGCCGTCAAGCTGAGTGCCACCATTGTAGCATGGTACGTGTTGTAATGGTGGCCCTCTTTTCAGAGACTTTGCCTTCAGCTTACCATCAGGCGAGGCGAAGTCAAATTGACGTGTCCTATATATAAAAAAAAAAAAAAAAAAAAAATTTTGCTGAATAGGCGAAATTCAAGGCCACTTCCATATAACTTTAGCTATCAAATATACTACGTAGGTCAGTCGTCAGCAGTCATTCTGTTATTGCTAAGGACGAGTAATCAAAATACCCCACACAACGTCATCCCATGTTTAGAATATGGGGTGACATCTGTATTCCTAATTGAAAAAACCAAACCTACCAAAAGTTATAACCTAAGGTAGCTAGTGGTAATGCGTTCATAGAATTGAATATAAAGATCAATCTAGGATAGGACTATCATACATTGACGCCTGTCATAAACGTCATAAACTTCAAAACACATGTCAATTTCAGACATTAGAAAACGACGACCAACGATTGCCGCTCGTCTAGGGGGGCTGTACTTCTAAAACCTATCCTAAAACTTTTGTCGATATGTGTGGAATCTCGACCATATATCTTTATCATTTAAAACTTCAAAAGACATGCAAACTATACACAAAACATCCATTACTTGCCTGTCAAAATAATATCGCGAATAGTTTTGTAAAATAACAATTATGCTGTTGTTTAACTAACTGATAAATTTGTTAGTTCAGTGCATTCCTTGCGTTGTTGTAAACATGTAGGTTATTAACGTCTCATGCCTATGTCGAAGTTATACGCGTCAACTAGTTTACTTAAAAAGATATCGCGTAATTGATTCGATTCAAACAAGGCTTAATTAGCTCCTTATCACTTCTTATGTTACCTTTATAATCTTCAAAGGTTTATGTTTGTCACGTCCTACAATCTTGACAGAAATCGCAATTCCAAATACTGTTTTTGGCAAAGATTATGTTATTAAAGGTTCGGGGATTAATTTATCTTCAAAGGATTTTTGGTCATTGACACCTGGTATCATACTATAGCGCGTTGAACTTGTCTTGAATAAATTTACTCGTAGGCAAATTAGTTACCTACAGGCTACACTGTTTTAGATTCCAGTTCAAGTCACTTATAGAGGTGAAATGATGGATGAGGAAATAGGTACAGTAGGTACTGGCAATAGATTGCTATTAATCGCATTTTGATTAAAGCACAGGTGGTCGAACTTATTTCGATCATCGTTCACTTTCAGATTTAATAAGTAAAGCGCCTTCTATACTTTATGAATCGCTTTCTTGAATGAATTACCATCGGTTGATATTTTAAAAATGGTATATAATTTTAAATGAGGCACTATTTTATGGATAGGGTAAATAAAATGTAGCGTATATTCTATTTCAATCAAATTTTTTTAATAGAATTTCATTTTATTTTAAATGGTTTTACACAGACTAGCAGGTGTATACAGTCGGGAAAGTAGATAAGTATTAACCTACATGTTTTCATATTGGAAAGGTATGTACTTATATCCTTTGCTGATTGTACATTTCAAATATTGGTTTCTTAAACCACAGTTCTTGTTAAACGTCTAAGAATTATTACTCAAAGTCAGTTAGGCGATTCTCCAAATGATTTCCATTTTAAACTATAATTTTTCCCTTTGCATGTGTCTAAATTTCACGCAGATATCATTGTTTCATGTTCTTGACATAATTTTTCGTCTTTGATAAGCCTCACGTATGATAATAACAATGCTTCATTAGTATTTACGGTGAACTCATTCAACTGAACTAAAAAATTCAGATCTTCGGGCGAGCGATCAAATTATTCTTTTATATTGTAGCCATCTCAATTATTTATCTTAGTGTACACTTAGAAATAACGTTAAATACCATTGCAGATGAGCCATTGTTTTTTTTTGTAATTACTTCACTATTACATATTTACAATAATTGCTTGAATGTATTTAAAATCACGCGTAGGATATTCTAGTTAATTCATCTAAGTTTATTGATACCAGACACGACGTCCATTGCGGTGACAATGAAGTCAAGATTTCCCATAAAAGGCGCGTTACATTCAACCATAAATCATCCTGTATGTACATATGGAACATAATACGAACATTTTCACACATTCCAATATCTAGAGACTAATCTGGAAGTGGAATTTTTCACGCCTGCGTACATTCTGCACACATCCGTATATTAACATGTTTTTGTAATCTATGATTCATCAGATCAGTGACTTTTCAAGCGTGTTACGGTTATTTTATACTCGTTTGTGTGTTTAATATCTTCATCAAGATGTTTTTTTTTTGTTTTCAGTTCATCTTATAAATAAACAGAACCATTGAGGTATCACTCTCGTGTCTGTCCGCCTGTCTGTCCATCTGTGCGTATAAAAATTGAAATTTGGTACAGGTAGGTATACACAGATTAAGGTGACTAATCTATCACAAATGCGTAGATATAAAAATGGATTCTGAAGTTGGGGTATATAACAGACCAAAATTCAAATCTTTTGTTTAGCGCATCAATAAAGAAAAGAACTTAGTATGTAAAATATATTGGTTTAAAATCTAAATAAGTATAAAACAATGTAGGTGGTATAATAGGCAATAAAGAACATGAGCAAAAAATTATTATGACATGTCCTCATTTAAGCCTTATATCCAAGAATTAGTAGCCTCATTCACAGTTTAATGGAACAATATGAACGAAATAATAATATATAAAGAATTCTTAGTAAAATAGTATAATAAATTGTCAATTTAAAAATACCCTTCCCACGTAAGCGGTGTTTTCATAACTTATTGATGTCTGAATGTTTTTTAATCAAATGAGCCTACCATAAAGAAAATGATCGCATAGATTACGTAATATTAATTTTGAAGTTGTCACCAATAATGATGTCAATTTCAATGCAATAGTAATTTGTCATTATATAAATTACGAATGCATTAAAGTCAGTAATGAGTTTTCAAATAATACTTATTTTGCAATTTTGTTTTCTCACTTATAGATTTACACACTTATGATAAATTATTATCTGCTGTCTATGACGCGGAAAATTGCTATTTTGCGATTTTTTTTAACGAAATTGGTTCAGGGGTACAGGAAGATAGACAGAGTTGATTTTGCATTAATAATAAATTCATTATTATATTAGTATGGATTGAAATAATACCTATTATAGATATTATGTTTATCGTATACGAAAAAAAATATTACAAAATAGACAGATATTTTCACAATTCATTCTTGTAACCAATTTCTATTCAAACGACTTTGTCGAATTCTAAACAACATAATAATTTATAGGTATTGTAACTTTGAGCAGCTTGCTGTCTTTCAAGTCTACACTACAATTATGTACTAGGTATAGTTAAAATAACGATGTTTCAGCTAGTAAGCATTATTTGTTCGTCTCAGTGTTGTCCCTATACGGCGATCACTGAACTCAGAGACCTCGGTCACAAATAGCTTAACGTATATAACCAAATTTACACGCGACGCGACTAACACAAATTTGTTTTAAGCTTATCTCAATGTCTGCTGTATACAATGGCGCATTTTTTCTCTGAACAAACGTTGATTGAAATTCTTCCCATTCTCAGACGGAGAAGGCAGTAAGTAAATACGTAATGATCAACAATGCGTGTAATTGTTTTACATGTTCGGTTGTTTATAACTAGCTTTGCACTGTATTCTTGCCTATTTGGTTAATGTTCTACGTGTCCGTAAATGTTTTAAACTGTACGAACCGAACACATAATAGATAGCTCTTATCCCCTGATAAATAGTTTTCATTTTCGATTTTTTTAATGTGTACACGAGAGTTTATATGGCAGTCAAAACAGCTAAAATCACACGGTGTCACCGACCTATTGCCAGAAATTTTACTGACAGAGGGAAGTATTCACCAGCTGCTTACATAACCTTCTCGCAAAGCGAGAGAGCTATGAGATTACGCTACGTTTCCTTCCAGATGCGGTAAAACCGAGCTTACTCTTATGTGATTGTCTTTTGAACCTAAATTCATTCAGATTTAAGATACAAAGTTGGTTAACCACAAAGTTTCTACCATAAAATATCATAAAACCCTTTAGAAAAAAAATTTGTTCCAGCTAACGTGCTGGCAACGTGGCAACGGGAGGCAGGCAAGACAAAGCACCAGAAGTAGTACTGGCGAGGGGTCCCTATAACCCGATTCCAGCCGGTTTCCTTTTGCAGAGATGTTAGAGATGTTTAAATTTGACAAATTAGATTGAAATAAGAACTTTTTCCGGCTAACCTTTTGAAAAATATTACCCTTCACCACTGAAAGGTGGACGCTATAAACTACTGCTTCTGTTATCAAAATTTTAAAGGATCCTAGTAAAAGTTCGTAAGGATTTAAGGTCTCTAAACAAAATTAATCTGTGAAATGACCCACCGTGAATGAAGTTTAGAAGGTTGTTACTATATTGTCAGAAAATAACTCTTAATATGTCAGTACGATTGATCTATTATGTACTGTGTCTCAGGTCATGGACTATAACCACAGAACATGTATAAATAGGTTCAAAATATTTCATTTTAACTTCACAGTTCTTATATTTATTTCTTCAAACAAAAATGATTCAACCTGTTAGGAGATATATTTTTGAGTTTGATGTACCTATGTTTTACCAGCCAAATGGAGCATGTCAATAATAATAAAATCACTGTTATAAATAGAGACATAGTGATAGTATGATGGCTTTTAAATCTGTAAAAATAGATCATACAGTAAGATAAGATGATTTATTTGAATAATTATGTGAATAACATCCAATAGGAATGTTAAGTAACACCGTATGCGTGTGCGCATGATTCAGACGATTACGATTATATTCGATCAATGCGCTAACACTTGGCGCCAATGTACAGAGCATCATCGGAATTTTCGTGCTGTAGTCATCGTACAAACGTATAGCTCAATAATCCGTCAAATTGAACCGATTAGCGTTATAATTAATTATCATATATGTGGGCTTATGGTTCCGTGAGTGTACGAAAGTCGGAATGTACAAAGCGAATGTATGCTCAGTAAGTATTAGGAGGTATACTATTACTAATCTATACTATTATACAAAAGTTAAGTGGGCGTGTCTGTACATTTATATTTGAAAGAAAATACTTGGGTTATGCTATATTAACGATACTGAACAGAAACATATGCTTTTTGGACTTCTTGTCTGTTTATCTACGATAGAAGCAAATACTACCGAACAGATACCTATTACATAATGCGATTTTTGTTTGTATGGTCTTGGTCAGACTCCAAATTTTAGGAACTTATGTTTAGCACGTTCGTGATGTGGTATATTCATACTCATTCGCTGGCTTAGAACGCGTGTTGACAGTTATTAATCCTATCGATATACAGGATGGAAGATCACTTAACGGTTCTCTTTAACCGACTAAAATCACACGCCGTCTCAGGTCTCAATTAATGGGTTACATTAATTGAGACCTGAGACGGCGTGTGATTTTAGTCGGTTCGAGCCCGACATAAATATCCTTGCTGGCCAGTGGAGTGGGTCCGATTGAAAAAAAGGGACAAGTAAGGTTGAAATCTTCCACCCTGTATAATATTCACGCAATGATGTGCAAAATGATTCGTTATTGTCCTACAAGTATACTTTCGGGTCAAAATACTAAATCACAATATTGTATATACGGGCCTTACACATTTACATCAATTCTCTTTGAACATAGGATAGGTATTATAAAGATATCTGTGTCTGAATCTAATTAGACGGTAAATATTTTGGCATACCTGTGATATCAGCCGTCATATACAGTGACAGGACTATGTACTCGTACATCCCTGGCATTTCTTATCTAATCAAATTGTGCATTTGTCATACGTAGCTACATTGCAAATAACTAAATGTAACGCGTTACAATTACTGTATAAACTGAGGCTTTTAAATGTTGAAATGTCTTGAAATAAAAATTTTGTTTAACGTATCGTTATGAGTTTTCCATTATGCTTTTACTACTATGTATTATAAATGCTAAAGTTTGGATGGATGTTTACCATTACGCCAGAACGGCTGAACGAATGAACCGATCACTATTTTTTATCATTCGTTCATGTTTACATCTATAATATTTGTCTAAATCCATAGGTATCCATATGCGAAAGTATCTCTGTCTGTCTGTCTGTCTGTTACGCTTTCACGCCTAAACCACTGAACCGACTTTGATGAAATTTGGTATAGGAGTAGATTAGACCTTGAGAAAGGCCATAGGCTTTGATTGGTCGCGATAACCGACATCCACGTGGGTGGAGCCGCGGGCAACAGCTAGTGTTTTGATATTTTAGATCATATTTCATTTCGATTCCCATGCGGTGAAATGATGACGTCACGTCAGCCTGATGTGGCATATAAAAGGAGGCAGAAAAAACCGATAGGCGGCACGTAGACAATTTATAGTCTCACAGGACCTATTCCAAAAGTCTATTCTCGTGGAGAAAAACTTTAGATAGGATGTAATGTGATTTTATGGTTATCTCATGCATGTGGTAGGTACGCTGTTACTTTACTAGAGTTCGGTCGAGTTCTGTTACATATATTTTACAAAAGAAAATAAAATACTAAACTACAAATTCTTCTCAACAACTGAATGTTATCATTCATGTCATCATCATCGTCATAGGCGGGGAGTTCATCCTCACACATTGCGACCGGAAACGGTGCACACTGTGCGGTATGAAAGGAACTTCATCCCTCGCACACTCAAGCTGTGGAACGAACTCCCCGCGATGGTTTTCCCAAGCGACTACAATATGGGGTTCTTCAAGAAGAGCATTAGAAGGTTTCTTCAGGGTCGGCAGCACGAGTGTGACGCCCCTGGTGTTGCATACGTCCATAGGCCACGGTAACCACTTTCCATCAGGTGGGCCGTGTGCTTGTCTGCCACCTAAGTGGTATAAAAAAAAAATATAATGAAATTAAATTCAACATTTTAGTATTCAAGTTTGTGATCCGGATAGGATATTCAACTTTCATAGTATAAAAGGCTTCTTTTTATCAACAGATTTCCATGAGTTACGGGAACAGGATTAAATTTCACGAGGACGGAGCCATGAGCAACAGCTAGTAGGTACTATCTAAAAGGTGTTGTGTATAAAGAGAGTAATCGATTTAATGTTAGTCACTACACACGCGCAAAAGCAATAAACCAAAATTTATATCGGTACATTTCGCTCATAAGTAGACAATAAGTGCCCAACTCAATTGGTATATTGTTGTATTAAGATTGACAGCTGTCAAATTACAGATAACTATCGAGCTAAACATTCACTTTGTGTCTGTAGTGTACACAATTAACCGCTGCTACGAACAACATTAATCAAAATCAAATGCGTGTACCTATCATTTGTCGGTAAATATTATTTTAGTGAATGACATGTAGGAAGATAAATTGTCAATTTGACACGTACTTGGAATTGGCACCTGTAGGATTGATTTTTTGTGATTCATATTCGCGTAGGTTTAATTCCGACCCGCATTACCAACCACTACGCATCCTTCAGTAAGATGACCTCCGTAGCGTTTGACGCGCATACGTTTCTACGAACGTTTTAAAGTATAATAGAATCTATACAAATAAATAAAATTGCAGTGTCTGTTTTTAATGTAAAAATAATAGCTTCTTATTAGATGCTACATTTATCTGTCGATCTTTCTGTAAGTCTGTTACTTCCGGCTAATTTCCGAATTGGCTGAACTGATTTAGACATAATTTCTACTGGTAGATAACTAATTAATTTAGGGTACTTTTATTTTATAAAATAGTTACGGTGCCGACCCAAAAGAAAACCCATGCAAATGTTAATCAAAATGATTTTACCCACACAAACTCCCTTCGCAATAGATTATTTTGACGCTACGGGATTTATGACTGAGACTTCATAAACATAAACTAATCTTCAATAAAACTAAACATTTCCCTAACAGAAATTAATAATTTTAACAGAGGATGATGTCAAAGACGTGTAAGAATATACGTTGATATTTAAATTAAAGCCAGTAACAATCATAATATATCATCGTCAAGAAAACGAATAAAAGAGGACATTTCAGCGCGTGTTTTAAAATGAAGATCGTAAACATGAATGAGCGGTTTTTTTCTCAATAAATAACGCACGGCTTCGCTCTGAACCAAGGTTGTTCCGACACTAAACACAAACCTAAAATATTTGGCATTCTTTTAGAATTTACGATTAGTTAGAAGTATAGCCGCGAAGGTACGTTTTTTCTTATCTATTTTCGGTGAGTTTGTTTAAGGTTGAAAGCCGGCGGAAGCTGTAAACTGAAGTCAAGATCAGAAATGTAAGGTCAGTACTGTAACAGGTGTATTCTACGAAATACTGAATGGTAAAGCTACTTTTCAATGATTTGACCTATTTACGTACAATCTCGCAATAATAGTAACCAAACTAATTTATTTTAAAAGCTTCTGTAGTTACTACTCCCAAAGTAAAAACAACGATTCCCGTCTTCAACGCTATTTAGGTATATGATGATATATATATAGGTATGTATTTTGATTTATTGAACCGACCAAATGTAAACCGTGAATGATTTTTCATACAGGTATTTAAAATTATGTTTCCGTATACTTTACATAGGTAATATTTATAAAAAAATGTATCATGGTGTTTCTGTCAAAATTCTAGCTTTCATTATATTATATAGGGGTAGAAGGAATGTTTAGAAGAAGATAAGGATGGTAGTGAGATGAAATACATACATCATATAGTTAAATTCGATAATTCGTTCCATGTGTGTTTAACACCTTACGAACCCCATTTCCCTGAATTGACTTAGGACTGTGGATTTGACAAACAGCTGACAGTTTTTCGTAAGGGTTGAGAATATTTTTTCTGCATTTAGGATCACGAGTGAAATACATTCTGCGTTGTGTACTTTTCATTTAGATCTACGAATAATATTTTTGGATTACATGGTTAGTGCTTTAAGCAGTTTGTATGTTTATGAAATGGGTTTCAGTACTGACACAATATTGTTATTACTAAAGAAATTGCACAGTAAAGAATCATAGCTAGTTATTTTATATTATGTATAATTTAAAACTCTGAACCCTGATCGTCGCATACTTTCAGAAATGAACTATAGCAATCCATCCAGCATACTTGAGCTGAACAATGGTACCATATTACAAGCTACTGGCCCACACTAACCTTACTGAAGCATTCGACATGTAGGCGCAGTCAGCATCCGATCGATCTTAACTTACAAAGTCCTCAAAATAATCTTAGTTCCTACTAATGATATTAATACCGAAAAACTTACAGATAGTGAAGTCGAATAGATACAACGCCAGTGTAAAAAGCGAGCTGAAAGCCTTTACAGATACCACCTCGCATTTGGCCGCCGCCGCCGGTGAGGCTACCTGAAGGTTAATTCTCGTAATAAAAGTCTGTTCAAAATTCAGTGTTGATCTAATCTCAATCTCCGAAATGTCATAACCGGTATTCTCGTAATTTTCATTGACTGGTGATCGTTTAGAAGAGACTAAATTTTGAATAGACTTTTATAAGGAGAATTAGTCTTCTGGCTGTTGACTGCCGGGGCTCCTAGAGGCTATGGGGGAGATATAGAATATAACAATAGAAGAGGAACCTATAGTTGGTAATAGGCTCATGATAACAGGCTCTAGTGACATAATATTTTATGGTTTTAATGATAGCACTGAAACCACTCCAAGAAAAACATCAGAATTAATTTAGATCGTTAGAAATTTAGAAAACATTAGCGCACTTTCGAAATGTTCAACAGGAAGTAATTAACGCGTAATGCTGATTAATTTCGCCGTTTTTCTCCCAAATAGTTTAATTAACTCTAACATCGTTGTTCCATTAGTTTATATTGTCTTTCAAATATTCTCTGTTATTTTTCTTAATTGGATAAAACATACATACTAATAGAAACCATCTCGAAAATACACTTAAAAATACAAAGTTTAAACCAAGCTTCTCTTATATTTGATTACTTCCTATAAAGAAAATTTAGCAAAAAATTTAATGTTCATAAAATTGGCGACCATTAAAAGTAGAAGTCTCACAATGAAGTTAATGACAGCCACTCGACTGCATATTACGGCGTGAATTGACCATAAACTTAGTTATTACTGGAACGAGATAATTTTATAGCATTATCGTTATAAAAACCTATTTCATTTTACCTAATTTTCTATAAAGTTCCTGTGATAACCGTCATTACACTACATTATGAAAACATTTTCAAGAAATGTTCAACAGGGTTGTTATTTTTCATGCCATGTACTTAGGAACATTCTTGCTTTTGAAACCCAATTAGGCAAATTCATTTTGCTTTTATTAAATCCAGAGTTTTACTTATTTTTTGAATAAATTCACTGCCTAGGTCTTGTAAGTGTATTTCAGAGTTATATTCATAATATGCGTTCTGTCCCGATTGCATCCGAGGCCTAAAACTAGGCGTCTAGAATGTTTTCGTCCTTAACTTCGCACTGTCTTGAATTTCAATGGTAGTGGAATATTAGCATGCATGTCACCCTCTTCGACAGAAAGCCAGCACTCCTCCCCTCCTCCTCAGCCCCTCCTACCGGGAGCAAGTCATAAAGTTTATTTCAGAATAGTTCTGTAAATAAGAAAGTAAGAAATACCTAATCGCAAAATATTGAACAAAATTATACTTCAAGGTACGGAATTCTACCTAACAAAATCAGTCCTATTCAACATCTGATATAAATAAAATAAGACAGCAGATGCGTAGGGATGTGGTGTGGAAGAGCTCATAAGGAAGGGAACTAGTGGATGCCATTGATTGCCTTCTTATGGAGAACAATATCCGTAATTCTAACGTACCACATACAGTGCAATCAATTCCGACTAAAACCAAAAACCATATCGTACAGGACATGCTTTCTAAAAGATAAAGAACTAAAAACCAGGTGTTGTTGAGTAATTCCTTTGAATTGGAACTAATAATTGTACTGAAATTGTATGCGACAAAGAAACATCCCGAAGCCGCAGTCACTGGTAAATACTGCCGTCAATCGTCTTCATCATCCTCCTGTCCATATCTCATATTTATTTGGGGTCAACGCAACATGTGTGCTTTTGCCTTTCATCTCTGCTGGTTGCAGTTATCTCAACATGCACTCCCTTCATAGCCATAATCATCTTTTAAACAGTCCATTCATCTCTTCTTAGGTCTTCCTCTACCCTTGTAGCCGTCTACTTCTGCTGTCAATCGTTACGATACGATATTACGAGAATATTTAGTCAATCATACATTACAGGTTTTAGCTACACAATTGTGGTTTGGCGTGCCCTAAATAAACTGTGCCATTACTAACATCAATCATCGACTGTTTTATTTAACATTATGTATTAATATTTACACGATCGTTCGAATATAACATGTTTATCTTACAAGCTTAGTTATACTATTTCGTAGTTTTTTATCCTCAGAAACATTGCGTATTAAATATGTTGTAAAATACTGCTGTTTGTATAAACGCGACATTACCGTCGTCGGAAAAATAGATAAAAAAACCATTTAAGGCCCCGAATTAGATCAGCATCGAAAAATCGGTATTTTCGAAACCGTTTTTCTTCTTAACTATGAAATCTACAGATCTGAAATTTACATGCCTGCATACTACAGGATATACAGAGTAACTTCACCTTTTCATAAATTAAATAAAAAAGGACGAAATAGTTTAAAAGAGGCTCTGAACATCACTCTACTCTTTCTTATGAAACCAAATATTTTCTACAATATGTATCCAAATAATCTAAAATTTCACATGTATGTTAAATAAGTGTATTAGCATGACGTGACCTTCTTAGTTTGTAATCGTCCCCTATAAAATTATCTATTAAAATTAGTTTTACTGATTTTTACGGCTGAAAAATGAGCGAATGACCTTGAGCATTTGTATGGTCAAAGTCATTCGCGTATGTAATCACCTTAATATATGTTGTCTTGAAGTATATCCACTTCATAAGTATGTCTCTAGTTATAATTGATAATTATCTCATTCTTGAAAGTGAAGTATACTCAAAGAGATCTCTTAATAAATAGGTAAGTATTTTATGGTACTCAAATGTTATTAAAACATTGTTCTTATTGTTAGATTATGATCATATTAGTCAAGATCACAGTTGCATTCGGGGTCTTCAGTTCTTCACCTATCCGGGGTTTATCTTCCAATTTGTGTTTAGCTTATTTCGGCTAATGAAAGCAACTACCGATGAACTACCCATTACCCAACTCTGAGAGGAAAGCCTCGTCCCTCGGCAGACGTACCAGTTAGCAAATAATGTTGGATTGAACTCTGAAGATGTTAATAGGAACCTGTACACTACACTGGATCCTGCGCGACAATAAAAAAAATATAAAACAATATTTACGTAAGATTGGTAGGTACGTAATTTCAATTCATTTTTTTTTATTAAGCCCAGGAAAAGAAACTTGTTAACGGTGTGTTTTCTCATTATACATTGTATTTTCAAACAGCCTAAAAGAAATATAGATAAAAGGAATGGACGGAGAAAAGCTCTGAACGGTATCATTTATTTTTTTGTTTGACGTAGGTATATTTAAATTTGTAGCTTGTTCCAATTTTGATATAATGTCGAATAACTCAGTGCTGATGAAGCGTGATAATTAATCTCCTTGTAATGTCACTCACTTTGGAGGGCATCTATTAAGACAACAAACAAAGTATTCATAGAAATAAATTTTAGATTTTTATGCAGCTTTTCACACAATATGCTGAAACAACAATCATAAAGCTGCCCTCTTAAAGGCTCATAAATTCTTTATTTCGATTTATAATATTAACCCCCGATTCGGAATATGCTACGGAAATAATGACGTTAAATTTACAACATCTTGGAAGGAGGCACAGTTGAACAGATCTAGATGAGGTTTGGCGCTAAGAATATACCTACTCGTATTATAGTTGGAATATCACTTTTTATCCCAGATTACGGGGAAGTAGAAGAACAGCTTCAGTACCTACTGCACACGTGTGAAGCCATAATAATGTGAGAATATGAGTAGTAGGACCAATAATGACATAACTACTAACTACTATATTAAAAATAATACCGTATGTAAATACATACATCTTTATGTATGTATTTACATACCTATGTAGGTATAGGTATACGCTCACGCTTATTTCCTTCCGGGGCAGAGACAACAGCCAATAATTTTTATAGAGATCGCTTAAACAAGTTATTTTAGTAGATTACGCAGAAAATCAAACTATCAGAAAAAATTTTAGTGCAAAAATATCCAAATCGATTAAGTGTTTCTTTATCTTTTTATCTTTACCTTTCTCTTTCTTATCTTTATAGATTATAACTTAATCGATTTGAATAGTTAGCATAATAAATGCTTTAAAAATTCATTCAAATGCAAAGTATCTTTACTTTCTATGGTAGAGTTCGCAACATGCTACATTATCTAAAGAGCGTTTAACGGAGACTTCCTTAGTATCCTTAGTAGTCCAAGTATGTACCTACCGTATCAGCTTTTAATTTGGTACGTTTGTTGGGAATAAGAGACTGAGGTTTCGATTTGTGGAGTGGAGATCACTCCATGGCTCAACATCGTACTAAAAGATTTTTTTTTCTTCATAGAGCAGTGAAAACTGTCTATTTTCAGCAGACCCTGGGCTCCGAGTTTAAGGCCTCAGGTGCAATCGGGATACAACGTATGATGATGATAAAACTACCTATAGTGTTGGTTTTACTTGCTCTAAAAAGATATTAAGCTGCAGACATGCACTGTGCGAGAAAGTTTACAAAACGGTTCCAAATCGATCTAATCCAGTCTTGTTCTCTTCTTCTCAATATTTTAAATCAACTGATTTGTGCTGTCAGTGGGAAGATCCAAGGTTTGTCCTGCTTGTCTTCTGCAATGAGGGCACAGAATCTTTCTGTTCTTACAGGGTCAGCAGCACGAGTGTAACAAAATAAACAAAGGGGCAACCCAGTTTTCGGCCTGACCATCGAGACTTAATCTACGAAATCTTTATGTGTATTACTTTACAAATTGCGAAAATTACCTTTGACACATTGGTGTCATTGGGAATTATTTGTACCCTTGACACTACCGGTAGTGCCACGGGGCAAGAATTTTACCCTTGACACTACCAGTAGTGCCATTGGGTAGTGCCACGGGGCAGTCACCTAACCCGGTGTTGCACTCGTCCATAGGTTTACACTTATGGACGAGTGCCAACACCGACCTAAGTGATATACAAAAACGGGTACTTCGCTCGCTCCTAACGGTGTAATGTAGAAACGTCCTTTAGCATAAGTATGTACGTAACGTTCTGTTACTTGCGATTGTATCGCCGCGGGCCCTGGGGTGAAGGTTCGAGTACTGGCCTGGGCCGTCGTAGTAATTTACCAATTAGTCACTGTGATCGGACACTCACGTTTCACGCTTGCGCCCTTTAACTACCATTACTTATTGAAAGACTAGTGTTTTACTGCGACTCAAGTGCTTTGGTCAGTCAAAGGTTCAAGTGAATTATTTTTTATGTCTTTTGAGATTCAGAGAATGTATCATGAACAAGGCGGGATTTCAAACATTTGAAGCTGGATTTCAGAGATGAATTCAGAAATCAATTTAAACTACGTTAGCAACTTTTGTTTGGTGATTAACATTGAGTTAAATATATAAACTCACTTCAACTAACTCTAATTTATAGGTATTGGTAAAATGTAGCTTTAGTCAACAAATTTAAATATGTGGTATCGCAATTCTAATTATATTTTCTTTATTCGCTCCGCTCGCGTGGAATACTGATCCCATTCCCCTGACCTACAGGAACCTATTTTTAGGAGTCTAAAACCATCTTCGCATTATTGCCTTTCTAGTTAAACTGGGGCACATCGGTTGGACGGTTTCAAAGTCTATACGGGCATAGTAGAAATATTTTTATTATAGATAGATAAGTGAGATAAATTCATTGAACAATAAAATAGAAAGGTTGGTGTATTCTAAATTTGTTTTAAAAACATTTTTTTAAACACCACGGCTATTAGCTACCGTTTAATTTAAACCTTTCTTATACTCAGGTATGTGCGTAAAATAAACATTTTAAACCCAAACAACAATAATGAAACTATTTTGAACATACCTAACCGACCACCCAGTAATCTGTAAAAGGGTAATATAAATTTAGATTTATTCGTCTAAAATAGGTGTTAAGTAAATTGCTTGCTGGATTTGGACTTACCTAAGTGTATCTTATTACTGTAACTACAAGTATTAGAGTATAACTTATTGTAGAGTCGTGTTCTAAGCACGACGTCAGTTACTTACATAGTAATATTGCAAATTTGTTATTACGAAAAGTTAAATATATAAAATGATAAGTGAAGGTGGGATTGAACTAAAGTTAGTTGTAGCTGAGAGAACGTAATTTTCCTTTTACGGCATTCTAGTTATTGATAGCTTAGTTTCAATTGGTTCGGTTTTAGCCTTAGAGTATCTATCTTACCTGTAGAGCGCGTCTTAGCAAGTATGAACTGCTATCACAGGTGTGAACAGTGCCTAGAATTTTTGACAACTGCAATCAGTAGCAAAACAATATCTGCCAAAGTGATTTCGCAAATAACAGTTTATTTCATTTTGTGGTAATAATGGTGAACTCTGCATTGCCAGGCTCTCAAAACGATTCCCGGAAGAAAAATAAAAAGAATGATAACATTTCATATCACCCGTGAGTAGTATTATATGACTAATTTATTTGTTTTCATAAAATTTATACGGGTCTCCTAGGGGGATGCGAGAAACGCGGGGCGGGTTACAGCTGACGGCTGTCACCGGCCATATTTTCTTTTAAATGAATAGTGATGTAGCACATGCACTTTCGGTTACGATAATTTTCTTTTTGCAATAGAATTTCATTGTAGGTTTATTTTCTTTTATGTAGTATAGAGTATTTACTGCGTAAACAAATAAATCTGCTCATTTTACTTTTATATATTATGCACTTTTATTTTTGTTAGGTTTACAAAAATACTAAGATGCATAATAATAGATGCATGAGTGAAAGCTAAAAGCTATAAAGAGGCCTGATTGGGAGCCGAATATTCGAAGTTTCATCTGTTCTATCTATTTTAAGCTTGATTTCAAATAAGTAACTAAGAAAGGGCTTTGCAAACTGAATGACGATGCAGTACCAGAACTTTACCTCCACGTAGGTAAATGCTTATGCAAAACTTTATATTTCAATTAACCACTGGCCTCTTCCAAAGTGCGTCAAAACTTTATATGCTTATCCATACTTCAGTGCGCCTGCCAAAGTCGTTATGTGCATTTTTTCGAAAAAAAATTTATTCGCTAGACGGCCATAAAAAAAAATTGCGCATCGGCTGAAAAAACAAACAAGTGTTAATTCCTTCTAGAAATAGATTTGACAAAATATGGATGTGCACTTCTGACCCTGCAAAATTGGTTATGTGTCCACATCAAAAGTTTTTCACCCTCATATTGCACATGTCAGAATTGGTTTGCACATAGATAATTTGACAGCTTGTTTCTCTTCGGTTTGTTGGTTGTAAAATTGGTGTTCTACCTTTGTAACAACGTAAATAATCTTATAATAGGAAATAAAACGAGACAGGTGACTAAATTTTGTACAATAATATTGCTGTTCTCAGTTTTGGGGTCACTGGCAAATTAGTCTTGACATCGCCAAAGCTTTCTATAGAATCTGGCGCCTTCCTTCCCGTCTACCAGCCTCTGGCCACCCAGTCGCACAGTCCTCCCAAACTGTACGACTGGGTGGCTAACTTCCTGCAGGTGTGCCGTATTTGCGCCTTTAGAGATGGACGAACTTCGGAGTTCTTGCAGGTAAATGCTGGCATGCCGAAGGGGTCCGTCTTATCATCCATTCTTTCTTCTGCATATAAACGTATGCTGTCCACTGACAGCATTAATTGCTATGCAGACGCTATGCTATGCAGATGCTAACCTTACACTTGAGTTATCATGGACATCCTGTGGCCGAGCAGTCTGATATTGTGGAACAAAGGCAGCTTCTTGTCACTGAGCTCGACCGGATCCTGAAGCACATTTCCGAATGGGGCTCTGAGAACCTGATCGAGTTCAGTGCCAAGAAGACCAAGAAGTTCAGTGCAAAGATATCTTCTTTCCTTCCACTCTTCAGAGCACGCCACTGCTACAGTAGGAAAATCTCAGTATCCTCGGTTTGGATGTTCGCTGCAAACTGAACAACAAAAACTACACTTAGAGTATCATCAAAACAGCCTCGCGTAAGGTTGAAGTCCTGAACAAAGTGAGACGTTTTTACACGTCGGAGCAGCGGTGTCTTCTGTACAAGACACAAATTCGCTCCTTCGTGGAATACTGCTGGTATTTCTGGGATGGCTTTTAGCACACAGCCCTCCTTTTAGAAAGTAGTTAGTGTTAGTGGCCTTTGAACCAGGGGCGTCATACCTGTGCTGCTGACCCTGTAGAAACCTTATAAAGACCTTCTTGAAGAACCCCATACATATTGAAGTCGCGTGGAAAAACAACAGGGAGATCATTCCACTGCTTGAGCGTACGTGGGATGAAGTTCCTTTCATACCGCACAGTGCGCACCGTTTCCGGTCGTAATGTGTGAGAATGAATTCACTGTCTACTCGTATGGCGAGCGGTGCGGCGATGAAAAGTAACGAAATTCTAGGCATTATGTCGAACAATTCTTCTGAACCCAAACCATCGGCGGTAAAACACCCACAGCAAGGAAGTTCGTTCTGAGGTTGAGAGGGACTACCACCCCGCCTGTGAGTATGGGATCGTCGACGATCCTCAGCGTCCGTCTTTGCGCCAAGTTGAAAGGGTCTAGGTAAAAACGTGACAGCAGTACTCCATGTGGGGCCGAACGGGCGCGTTATAAAGAAGAAGTCTTTGCCCCGCAGTGATGTACTGCCTCGTCCTGTTGAGCACTCCTGGTTTCTTTGATACCAACTTGACTTAGTCTTTCAAGTGACTACGGCGTTGATCGTCGCTGAAGATACCAACACCGAGGATCCCTATACTCGAAGAGATGGTAAACGGTGTGTCTAGAAAATTGCGGCGCTACAATAAATGGGGTTTTCTTAGCGGTGAATGCACATACTTGTGTCTTAGCCGAGTTGAATTGGCCTAGGGTTAGTCGTCCCCAATCGGATACTCTAGTGAGAGTAGTCTCGATTTCAGACACAAGTTTGTGACTTACCTCCATCGCTGACTGAGGGATATTTGCCTGTGTACCTAATATGTGTTCCCGATACAGTCGTCCTCGAACGCTCACGAAGGTGTAGGGCAAGGTGTATTATATAACACTTAACACACACATTTCACCACACAAACTTCTATGGTCACGTGACGTAGTAAAAGATCGACAACTGATCTAGTAGCAGTACTTCGATATCAAAGATTCACCAAAGGATTGTGGAGGTCAGATGGCACTTTACGGAAAATATCGAAGCTTAGCCGCGTCGCAATTAGACTGGAAAAGCGTATCCCGGACTCCGAGGTGAAGGGCTCGGATGCGAATCAACCGGACTAGCAACCGGACTACTGAGACTAGAGGGACTAAATTGTATAACTAATTGGTACCATAATGTGCTTGGAACTCGGGAATTGCTCTTCTTTTCTGATTGTCATATTATCGGCTATACTGGGAACGATCAGCGATTAGTTCCCAACTCCGAGAGCCAAAGTCGGCACCAGAGCCTCGTCCGTTGTTTAACATGTGCACCGACTAGCAACTGATACATTTTGATGTACAAAGGCGAGCTTAACTCAGTATTGTTCTTTTTTGTTACTTGTATGCCTTATCAAGTTTATAGTACGTATTTATTTACATCGTATGTTATTTACATCAAATGTACCTTGCCACCAGTCAGTATTTATCGGCTAAATAAATCCTATTGAGTTCCATAACAAATCTGATATGTGTACATTTTTCACTTGTAAGAAACGGCACTAGGAAGACAATTCTGATATGTGTATCAAAATGGGAAAAACAATTTATTGTGGATGGACAGTACCGTTTATGATTTTCACATATATCTCAGTTCATTCAAAATATTTTTTGGCATCATACTGCATTTTTAGTTTTTTGATACGCTCATCAATTATTTAATAAAACAGCTTATTGTCTCTCCTGAAAACTTGACCAAAAACACATAGAGGTTTTGGCAAGCGCAACGACGTAATATTATATACGACTCTGTCTGTTGATATGTTAGATTTGTGGGATTTTAATTTCTGTAATTCATTCAATGATACTAATATTTGTATCTTGGTTTTAATTTTATCCATTCATCCACGCATGCGTCACACTAAATTCACAACATAACCAACTATCGATAATTTTGGTAATATGTACATGAAACATCACTATAGGCGCTTTATACCACAGATAAAAAACTGCTTACACTCGGCACAATGGACCATAGTGTTAGACTTGCTCTATACTATAGTAATGGATACTCTAAGGTTTTAGCTATAATTTAATCAATAGAATTTTCTTTTCTTCTTCCTTAGAACGCCAATTCTTACGTAACAACAGGGCCCATGCTCCCGTAGGTAACCCATAGGTATAACACTCTTATGAGAGCACACAAGTATATACACTTTTTTCGGATCCGGGGGTCCATTATTCTGAAAGACCTACATGGAATGTGACATTACTTAGTTGGTCAAAGTATTATAATGTCTTCGAAAGTTAGGTTGAAGCATGACAAGATGATCTGAAATAATCCTAGTAGAGAACTTACTGTTGACTACGATCAATATTGCACAACTGTGGAATTCGTTTAGAGTAGGTAGAGACGTCATATATGTTTTGTCATTACGGATACTACTATAAAACATGAATATTCACTAATATAATTATGTAGTATGTTCTCAGAAGTGAACGTATTTAGTAAACCACTCTGACACGGAGCTTATACTGCTAATGAATTTAAGCGCCGGAGCTTAATGATATTGTCGATACTGATTCATATATAGTCATGGTGGAATTTAATTAAGTAGATAGTCATCTATGGTACGAACCTGTTGAAATGGTACTATGTGGTTTTACATCAATAATCTTTCCCACTTTCTACTAGTATTAGTACTAGTAAGATCTACGCTAATACGCTTGGTGGATCATTCAGAGAGAATTTTACCTTTTTAATTTTTTTACCTACAAATTTTATTTATGTTTTAAAATGTTTTTTTCACAAAATTAAAATTTGTCCACATTCTCTATGTCAATTCATACAAGTTAGTTAAGATGCTTAGTTTGACTCTACACAGTGCATGTCGGATATTATTTATTACTAGCGGTTGCCTGCGGATCCGCCTCCGTGGATGTCGGTTATCGCGACTAAACATTATGTCCTTTCCCGAGATCTAATCTATCTCTCCACCAAATTTTATTATAAGCTTAACAAACAGACAGACAGATAGAGTTACTTTCCCATTTATAATATTAGTATGTGTTAGTAGATATGGATTGTAATCCACTACAGCAGTCAATACGCCATTTCTAATTGACAAATGCAAATAAAACCTTTAACTCACTGACAATAAAACGTCGTTTAGGACTTTCACGTACTATATTTATTAGGTAGGTACAATACGGACAAAACTTGTTAACGTGAATACAGACGAGTGCTCGCCTACACTGGCGGTCAGATAAGTGCTCGTGTTTCTAGCGGCACTATCAATTATGCACGAACCACTTTTATCTGGCTGCTTGACGATCTGACAAATTATATAGCAGTTTGTTGTTCACGCAATTTCTAAGTCTTCCGTAGACGCAATCAATGGACTTTCAAGAGGAAGTAGCTAAACCTGGAGAGCATGCAATACTTGGTAATTAAGTTGGCATATTTTCTCTCTAAGTTCTATGTAAGTAGAGATAGATAATGTTGACGTACCATGTACATAATGAAGCTTCGCCTTTAGTTAGGTAAGTTTTGTTTAGGTACACAAACTTCTATCAAAGTCTGAAAGGGGATTGGGTAATCTTGTATGGACCGTGGCGTCATTAATTTTTTCAGCGGCCATCAATAATTTTGATACCACTTCATTGTGCTGTGTTAAACACACGTACAAATGTAATTTTTTTCATTGTAAGTAATATCGGAGCTGCGATATACAGGGTGGAACATTTCGACTTTACCTTGAAGAAAAGTAACCTAATACTAAAGATAGCGAATTTTACTTAAAGGAAACATTACCTTATTTTTAAAAAGAAACAAAACTGCATTCAAAGTTTTCTGAAAATGCCACACCCGGTAGTCGAACCGACTAAAATCTTCCTAAACCTTCTATTTCATAGATTTCCTTTTATTTCATTCACCAAGTTTGTTAGAGAGATTTGATCCTTATGATCGACACTAGCGATTTATTTATTTATTTATTTTTCAATTTCGGAAAACTTACAGCTACTAAATGGCATTAAGTAAAATTATATAACATAATGAAGGCCACTTACAAGTTTTCGCCAATAACAAGTATTTCAAGAATTTCATTTATGGCAACACACACATTTTTACGGCAAATTTTACATATTACAACAATTAAGTAAAACAGTTACAGAGAGTACCTATGTACCTTACACCAATGGAAAATTACTAATCCTCAAAGTAGTGATCACATAGTGCTTTCCTTACCTTAGAGATATTAGTGAAGAATAAGTCTATATCAACATCTCGACATGTCACATTGTACGTACGATTGATGCAATAAAAATACAATAGATAGATGTAGATTTCGTAAGCAATATCCGTAATTTGGTAGTATATTCTCGAAGATTTAAGCAGAAATGTCACTAAACATTAACATTTCACCAGCTGATATTCTTCTCCAGGGACCTACCTACCTAAAAAGGAACGATCGTCAACGGGGTTCTTTGTAGAACCCTCTATTGTTACCGAGAAATTCGTAGCAAAAAATACCCAATAACGCTTTTTGCTTTTGCGCTTTTATTTGTCCCACACGTCTCTACCTATAGCACCACTACCTTATCTTATATTATAAAAACCCTATAAAACGTTACATGAGGTTATTATGGAAGGACGCACTAATAAATTTACAGTAAATCCAGTCATAAATAAACATGGATAGTAAAAAGTGAAGCAACGTCTAAAACCATACATTATAAGCAGAATTGCTCACTCAAAACAACCAGTAGTTAGAGTACCGACGGATTGGTAATAACTAAGTGATGGAAATCAAGTAACAAGTCATACTGGCATCGAGCTGAGCCGGCTTATCATTACTGTACAATTAATTTGTCATTTCATACGAAGCAAGTACGGCTGCAGGCGAAATTAGAAATATGTACTTTGTAAATATTGGTATTTATTTCTGATGAGGTTTGTCAAAGTAATAAGGAACGTTGTGAAGCAAGTAAATACCATCATCAAGGTGTTTAAAGCTCTAGGGTTTACAGGGGAAAATGAAATCTTTGCTGCTCAAGGCTATTGTTCATTATGTTTACTACTACTTGCAATTCTCCATGCTTAATGGTTTTAGTAAATGAGATAGGAAGAAACAACAGTCCGCCAATTGGTTCTGTCCTTACATACCTCACGAGTGACCTAGTTGTACTCAATCATGTGTGTCAATAGTTAGATCAAAATATTTGCACGAGGCTTGTCTTACACAGTAGTCATTGCTAATTATAATATAGCTATATATAGCAAATAGGACAAAGGAAACTAAACCATCAAGTGTTCCGGAACACTCATGACGCCATTGGAGTGAGTCAAACCTCAATGAGTTTGTGCCAATTTGTGGTCCATTGCCTACCAATTTTGAAGTGTAACATTGACAACATATTCTTGGTTTAAAATTTACAGCTTTTTGATGTGCCAGATGATTAATGTGTAATGTGGTAAATAGATAGAGCATTGTGACATATTTTAATTACTCATAAGTTATTAAGAGTGAAGTAATATGTAGGTATAAGAGCGACAATGCATTTTCAATAAATATTTTTGGGTCTACAAGGTACAAGGTGCGCTACAAGGGGAGAGGAAGACCTAACAGGAGATGGATGGACTTTATCAAAGATGGTTATGGTTAGAAAGGCAGTAAAATATGTTGAGATGACTGCAACCAGAGATGAATAGAAAAAGCAAACATGTTACGGTGATCCCAAATAAACTTGGGATGAGGGCAGGAGAATGATGTTAATTTTTGGTTTTACGAGACCTTAAGTCTTAGAGCCCGAACCAACCTCATCTGCTAGCCACTACACACGGTACACTACAAAATAGACTCCTTTATGATTATGATTTCCATCAACACTAATTTTGAATTCCAAGGACAAAATATGTATTGACTAGAATATATTATTGTTTGGAAACTATTATTAGCTGTCATATTATTGTATGATCATAACATGTTGTTGTAATAATATGTTAATACGATAGGTATAATATAGACCTGTCTAAGTTGCAAACGCTTGCTACTAGTTAAACTTGGTAGTATTTGAGTATTATGTTTATGATATAGCTAGAGATTCTCTTAATTAATTATGAACTACATCGACTTCAAAGCCAGTGGCAAATATATGGTGCAAATAAAATCTCTAATACTCTATTTTCTTCTCATGTTCCGGACGGAATTTCTCTTTTTAGTTGTGTAGAGAAATATAAGGCTCAGCGTTAACTGCCAAAACTAACACGAGGCGTTGATTTTTTTAACCTTTTAGAGGCAGGCAAGCATTTTCATTCAGCATTCAGATTCAATTTTTTTGAAATTTCCAAACCAGTGATCAATTTTAACTGGTCAAACGATACTCGGTGGGCAATCGACCACAATTACTGTCAAAACAATGGCAACCGATCATTCGTACCGTTAGGAGCCTGCGGCTTTTCGGTCAAATGTGGCTAGATTCTGCAACCATATTTATAGTTTCTATGGATATATAATAGGTATATACCAATAGGCAGTGGGCAATGGGCATATATCATTAGCAATTTTAACTCCCTCAAGAGCCGGATAAAGGTAAATTCAGGGTCTTTAGCGTTTGGAATATAGCCTCCTTTTATGGTTAGTTAATAGGCTGTCTGGCTGCCTGGCAGGCAGTCAGAGTGATTTTTATAAAGGCGATAGAAGAAGATAGATAGAAGAAGTAATCTTAGCTACGAAAAGGCATCTGTGCACCTCTGTAAAGCATGGGCCGGACGATGGACTATGTCTGACTAACTAATGAGTTATTAGTTACTCATTTATTAATATACCTATACGCCAATCTTATGAAATTATATGAGTATAGAACAACATATAATGTGTCATCAAATAGTTTGGCGATGATAAATTTTCTTTGTTGGATATACATAGTATAGGTATAACATAAAACTATCAACGCAGCCTTTCAAATTACGGAATTTAATACAGTAGATGCTCCTTCAAAACAGATTCCAACAGATCGGTACATACATGGAATTTAGATGACGGGACCGGAAGAACATTCGCAAGTAGGCTACTACGATGACTCAATTGTTTTATGTGAGGCAGATAGGTACGGCACATTAATCTTTGAATGAATCGAGAAATGTCTTCGAAATAGCTTCTAATAGATAGAATTTTGGAATCTGGTGCCAAAAATCGGAATAACTATTATGACGTAAGAACTAATCTGTAATAACAACTAAATCCCTTACCAACACATGTTTGATAGTTTGAGCAGATTTGACTAATATAATTCACATTGAATATTCGTATGACAGATCTGGTGATTTATTGCGTCAGCAAAGGAAGCATAACGTTATTTTTGGTTTGTCCGTGGTGGCTATGGCGTAACAATTTAAGCCATATCAGGAACATCTAAAAGAAATTAGGAACTAGCTTGTTTTTTGGAAAGGTATGGAGAGATTTTGTTTACACTCTCGTTATAAAAGAATGTGTATGATTACACAACGAAATGTTTGGCAAAACAAATATTGTAAAATTTATGACATAGTGACAGAAATTTTCGTTGTAATTTCATTATGGAGGGATTTAGAAAATTTCATTACTACATAATTATTTAAAGAAAAACCACAAAAAGAATCATTCATTCATAACAGATAAATGCTTAGTTTACTTTCGTTTTATCGATTAACCAGCTTTTGTCCACAGCTTTACCTGCGTGGAATTTTGTTCCCGTACCCGCTAGCTAAAATGCCTATATGATATTCCAGACTATCTATCCCTGTGCCAAAAGCCAGCCGGTTCAAGCCAGATCCGCTGTAGCTCGCGATTGAGTAGTGAACATCCATAAAAACTTTCACATTTATAATATTAGTAGAGTAGGAAGTAGGATAGGATAGGATAGTAGGGTAGGATATCTAACTCGACGATCGATGTCGATTATAAATTTAAAACCGTTTCTGAATTCACATTAAGTAGCCGTTATATTTAAAGTTCATTAACCTAAAAAGAAGTAGTTAAACTCCTATGGGGTGCTAACGATATCTCTTCCATGAAAATACTGTGAAGTTCATAATTAGATCTATAAAAGGATCATCTTTCGAAAACTAAGCTTACGCACATTGTTGCTTTAAAGTAAATTTATTCAGACTCTTTATAGCTCGTTCTAATTGACCATTGTTTACGTCGAAGTGTGGAGTAGCATGGTTTTATGTAGTAACACTTTTTATTAGGTCCTTTCTGGCTAGGCTAGAGTTCATTGAATAGGTAAATTGATGCTGCTTTTTTCACTTGTACAAAATTTGTACAAGTGATAAAAGCAGCATCAATTTACCTATTATTTACATATTTAATAATAATAAGCAATAAAATAAACGCTTTATGGACAGTGTTTATGAAGTGTAAGACGAATATTTTTTCGTTCACTTACAAATTTCTTTATTATGGTCAAAGTTGCTTAATGACTAATAGAACTTGCAAAGGGAATCCACTTAATTTAGTTGGGGAAGTTTAAACCTCTGGTCTTTAATAAAATATACCATAGAGTTGAGAGTTGAAGAGTTTGTGTGCTCGCGTGTAGTACATACATACATACATACAATCACGCCTTTATCCCGGAGGGTTAGGCAGAGGTGAATTAAACACCCACATTTCACCAATCAATGTATTAGGTCCCACGTAATAGGGGGTGAGTCTATTGCCGTTTTTCGGGCACTATTGTTGACTCGAACCATGTATAGGCTGAGTCTGGGCTGTATACATATCTGTCTGATGTTAAACAGCCCTATCCCTTAGTCGCCTTGTACGATACCGCATGGGAGGAGATGGGGGTGGCCCAAATTCTACTCTGCCGGGAACCACGCGGTAGTAGTACCTAGTAGTGAATATCTATACTAAGATTATGATATTATTATTTAGAAATTATAATCATATTATGAATACGTAGGTATCAACCATCATGCTGTAAATTCATTTATTACAATTTTCACAGTTGTACTACAGTATTACAGATTTCTATAAAAGTAACTCAACATTAATGTTTGGTATCTTATCGGAATGATAACTCGAGATAAAATGTATCTCGTGCAGCATGACCCCATTTTACTCTCAAACAGTGCTGTCAAAATTCATTCTGTGATTGTACTAGGGTAGATGCTTATCTGATACAAGTAAGAGCAATTAATTATTTGTTTAATATTATAAAACTAGCTGATGCCCGTGTTAATGCCCGCGTGGAAAATCCCATTTCCGCAACTCAAGGGAACCTATTGTGACCTATTCCCAAGATAAATAAAATAGTACCCATGTGTTATTCCAGACTGTATCCTTTTTTATTTATTAGGGACAAAAAACAGTTATGCGTTACAGTGAATTCTCGAAAACTAGATATACAAAATAAAAACACACAAGACACAACCCACACTATTATCCACGAAGTTATAAATGTGTTTCAAAGTAAGGACGCGTAGTTTTACCCACATCTATCGCTGTACCAAATTTCAGTCAGATCCATTTAGTCGTTAATCCTGATTGAATAACAAACATCCAAAAATGTCCACAAAAAGTTTTATAATATTAGTAGGAAGTAGGATATACAAAGGGTGACACGGTATGCTCTCCAGTAAGATCGAAGACAAAGAAAGAGTTCCCCAACCAACTAGTTCGTAATCGATAATTTTCTTTAAAAGGACCTTTAAATATATTCATATTTATATAATTACCTTAATTAAGATAGCTTTTAGTTAACAGCGTGTTTAGATATGATTAGGCGAATAAGAATTTACCTATAGCAAAAAAGTATATCGAAAACAGGCAAACACTACGCTAAGACTCTACTACTCGGTATATATTTAATATGCATAGATACTCGTGTAGAGCCAAACTAGGTTGAAGCTAAGCTGATGGAAGCAAAATTGAATGAAACATAGCGGATTATAGATGGCTGCCTTAAGCCAATCTCGGTACGAATATTGCATTCACGGCTTGACACTGTACAATCTGCAATCTGATGGCCTTAGGAAACATTAAACCCTTCTCAGAAAGATTTAAGTTTGCATTCGACCAAAGGAATTCTATGCTGTTTAGAACGCTTTTCTGTATCACGAAAGCTAAAAATTTGTCAGAGTTAGCATCTGCTAACATTAATTGACATATTGAGCTAATGAGAAGATGAAAATGAGTAATGCGAACCACCTTAGTACCTAAATACACAACCTGATAAGTCACATTAGATTAATGATACAGCTTCGGTAGCTTAGTGGTTAAGGATTCGGCTTTACGATCGAGAGGTCCCGGGTTCGAATCCTGGACATTACACCACCGACGTGAACCCATTCCTCCTAACACAAGCAATTTAGCTTAAGTGGATGGGTTAGACGGAATAATTAGATAGGTAGTTATTGTCATGTCATTATGTAGAAACTGCACGGTTGTAATATATATTTGCTACCTGTGACATTATAAGGAGGTTTTCTTTAAAATGCCTGAAAAAATGACGATGGATTTCAATCCGTCGTTATTTTTTAGGTCTAGTAGGGTAAAAAAAGTAAAATCCAGCGCTGACCGCGAAGAATACTTCTCAACGAGTTTTCGAGTTTCGTTTCAAGTGTTAGTTTAAATTCCGTCATTTCAGCGAGACTCAGGCAGAGTTTCAATCTCAGCTCAAGAGTCACTACTTAGGTACCTGCATCCTGGCTCCATTAACACAACAGCTCAATGATGGCAAATTAATGCATCAAGTAATTAATTTAATACCTATCACCATCATTACTGTAAAAGTTACTTTTTACTATTCAACAAAAGATGGCAGTACTGTTCGTTAGCAGAAGGTTCGTAGTTCGTAACATAGTTATTTTCTACTAGTGCATAATAGATGGCGCTGTAAGACAAACCTGAAAATGTGTAAGTTAGCTTACGAACAAAAAACTTAAACATACCGATCGACCTAAGAACCTCTTCCTTTTTGAAGTCGGTTAAAAATGGTCGTCGTGATACGAGGCATGCCTTTTAAGTTCTGTCGTTTCCATATTTCCCAGCAATTTTGAATTTGGGACTGTTCTATATTCCTATGTGTATACATTTTGAATCTCAAAACAGTTAAAAGTATTAGGATTAATGCTATTGTTTAGTCACAGCGTCGATTGGAATCTGTCAGGTCACGTACGAAAATGAATCTTTCTAAGGAAAATGTTCGTGCAATAATTTTCTCAACTTTAGAAGAGGCCTGACACGGCTTCAGTGTTTTGAAGAGTTAACATCTGTGTTCAGTGATGAAGCCCCATGTCTGCGGACTGTCGAATGCTGGTATTTAGAATTCCAGCGTGGACATACTAGTGTTAGTGACAAATCTCGCGAGGGACGCCCAAAATCCGCCTTCACTGAAGATAACATCATTGCTGTGAGACAACTAATTCTCGAAGATCGTCATGTGATGTATCGAGAGATAGGAGCGCTATTAGGCATCTCAGGGACAACCATTCAGAAGATCTTGCATTAAGCGCTTGGTGTGAAAAAGCTAGTTTGCCGTTGGATACCGCATCTGCTTTCCGACGATCACAAGGCGGCCCGCGTCGGATGGTGAAAAAATCTCTACAAAGGTTCAACCGAGGTGAGTCAAATCACGTCTACGACATCATCAGTGGTGACGAATCTTGGATCTATGCCTACGATCTTGATTCCAAACAACAATCTACAATCTGGGTCTTTCAAGACGAGCCAAAGCCGACTAAAGTTGTTCGCTCTCGAAGCACTTCAAAGAAGATGGTGGCCACGTTCGTTGGAAAAACCGGTCATGTTGCGACTATTGCACTTGAAGATCGTAGAACGGTTAACGCAGAGTGGTATACCACAGTTTGCTTACCACAAGTCATCGCCGAACTTCGAAAATCTAACTCAAAGCGACGCATCAACCTGCACCACGACAACGCAAGCTCACACAGCGCTCGTCAAACGATTGAGTATTTGAAGCAGGAAAAATTAGAATTTCTAGACGATCCTCCACACAGTCTTGACCTAAGCCCTAACGATTTCTTTACATTTCCTAAAATTAAGAAAAGTCTCCGTGGTCAAAGGTTCCAATCCGGTGAAGAAGCAGTCGACGCTTTCAAATCACCCATAATGAACACCCCCACTTTAGAGTGGAATAAATGTTATAATAACTGGTTTGAGCGAATGGAAAAGTGTATTAAGCTACGTGATGAATACTTTGAAAAACAATAAAAAGAACTGTAAGGTTCTAGTTGTGTTTTTTTCTTCAAACGACAAAACTTAAAAGGCATGCCTCGTAATAAGTATGTAGTATACATTATCATTTTCTTCTTTGTTTTTCTAAAGACTGTCTCTTGTTTGGCGCGATTGTAAGTTGGACCCTTTACTAATTTTGGTAGATGACATTTTTTACAGTTATTTTGTTCCCGTCTTCAACTGACACCTAATCTCGGTTGCATTCAAATTGCATTAAAAAAAATACATCTTTTTTCCTTGATTTAGTTTGCTTTGACTTTTACGGGAGCGACTTCCGTCTGACCACTCAATCCCGAGAGGAAGGTGGCCCAGAGTCTCGTCCGTCTATCAGAAGTTGACGTTGGCTTGGGAACCATCAGCAGGTCCTGCATAGAAATGTGGTATTCCAGATTTTATTATAGAGGGGTTCCAAATGCCAGTTTTGGATGCAACCGGGATTGATGACTCCATTGCAGGCACTATTTCTTTTGATAAAACCAAAAAGGACGAAGTTCGGCCAGTATAAAGAATGAACGTACCTTACAGTCACCTTGCACGCAGATGGCTCTGAAGCCTGGTTTCGTACAAGGAGTGCCATCCACTACCAGTGCTAGTGACGCGTAGAACTGCTGGCCACGAGGTCGACAATTCAGCGTGCAGGGTGAGTCTCCTAGAAAATAGAAATTCAGATTCAATACTTAAGCTTTTGGTTGCTCTCATACAGAGGACATTACAAAAAGCACGCTATTACTGAACAGATAGGTGTCAAAATTAATTAATGTAGTTTCTGTTTATCGATCCACAATCGAAATTTAAATTTCATTGCCGCTTCACCCAGGTGTCGTGAAATATTTTTGTTCTAAACAGCTTATTTAATATGTAGCTTTGACCACATACTGTATAGACATAGTATTTCTAACAAAATGCATCCTTACAAAACGGCTCAAACTACGCGTTGTGTAAGCTAATGCTAATATTGATCTTTAAACTGTCAATGTGTGTAACTGTGCATGTTATGGGATGGAAGTATGTAGGTAGGTATGTATAGGTATGTCAACTTGTAGCAAAGTAGTAGAACTTTTTACGCCACGTTGGAGTAACGATTACTGTGTCTATACAGTTTATATCTACATAGTCAAAGGTAAGTAGTATAACATAGAAATCATTGGTAACTTGCCATCAACATACGGCACCCAGGTGTAGAACCTGCCGCGGAACGGCCGACGGTCGTATACAGCGCACTGCTCAGCTCGAGGATCGCGAACTGGGCCTGGACATGCCTGACAAGGAAAATGAAGAATTCATATACAGGTACATATATATTTAAAAAATACAAGTCACACTTTAACAATAAACGCTTAATGATAAGGTAAGTTTAAAAATCTATACAAAAACGACATTACAAGTAGGTAATATTTTTTGTCTGGAAATAACATCAACATCATCATCATCATTTCAGCCATAGGAAGTCCACTGCTGGACATAGGCCTCCCCTATAGATCTCCAATAGGACCGGTAAATAACATCATACAACACTGAAATTATCAATTGAAAAACTAAAAAATTAATTCGTTAAAAACCTTCCAACCCTAAAAGAAAAGCGTGCACTAGAGCCTAAAAAAGGCTAATTTCGATGTTTGTATGTAATTTATACTCGTAGTAACACGAATAGGTATTGTAAAAATGCAACTACCATCTTTGGGGACTTAAATAAGCGCCGGACTGTGATTGTTGAGCTCCAAAGCAGACAACGATGCAGATAGCAGAGGAGTGTCCACTCCGTCGTTACCCTAGAGGAGTGCGTGAGCTACATGACCTCACACTGGCAGCAATAGACTGGCTACGCCAACTGGACGTCGACATAATGAGGACTCGAGCAAAAGCTATACGACATGATGATGATGATGATTGTAAAAAATAGGGTAACCATAAATATTTTAAATAAAAAAATCGTAAGGCTATGACTGAGCATGAATTTCCAGTTCGACGTCAAACATTTTTTTTCTCGGCCAATTTGCTTGAAGTGGCGTAAATAATCATTTAAAAGAATGAACTTATGATAAATAGAAACGTAAAATGAATGACTATGCATGATTTTTTTTTATGATAATCATCTGACTGGATAGGACTGCGAAACATCAGAAATGTTTAGCAGTCATTAGCAAAGCGACCTTGGTTGCTGAAAAATGGCCGATTCTTCGGGCTAAATGTAAATAATACCAAATAAATCACAATAGATTCTGTTAAAAGTGATTTTATTTCAATCTAAATATAATAAAGTAATGTGTAGCCTTCTTTTATGTGCCAGAAAAAGATCGATAGAATTATTTTTGGGCCTAAGATTTTATAGTGGCATGAAACTTTCTGGCGCATAAGATATCTACTAATTATCCCGAATGCTTGGTAGGCAAGTTAAGGCTTCTACTTCTTCTGAAAAAGTCTACAAGTTGTGCAACTAATAATTTGTCTTACCATTATGCAACGTAATATTGTAAAAAATTGATTCACAGTTTAACGACACATTAATAATCAAAGAGTTTAACGAAAAAAAAATACAATTCACGACACTGACACTGTAATTCGTCCACTTCTGCAATTGAACTTTTTATTATGATGTTTTAATGAGTGATTGTAAGTTATAAAAACAAGTTTAAATAAACCATGATGAACTAACTATCTACGGGAATACGAGCGTAAAATGGCGCGCAAGTTCGAAATTCGAATTTTAGTTTTATTTTTAGCTTCATCAAAAAAGGATGAGGTCTTAATGCAGATTTTTTTTTAAATTTATGTTCAGCCCCTTTAGACAAGTGGCAATTCGTCGGCCGGCGTTTTGTAGAATACCTAGAATGCCAAATGTATGGGATTTGACGTATTATGACAGGCTTCAACGAATGTAACGTCAAATCCTATACATTCGTCATTTATAGGATTTGACGTATGATGATACGACAACGAATTGTCACTTGTATAGGGGGGCAGGTAATTCCGCTTTGCATTTTTTTATTGTTCTGAAAAAGTTTTTAACACAATTTTCATTATAGCAGTAATCGTTATTCCAAAAGATTTATGACTTTGGTTACTGTAAAGGTTATACCAATTCCTGGTTAATAATAATTATGTCTACGTCTTTCAGACTTAATCGTAATCCGTCATGGGAAATGATGAATAAATATATTCACAGGTTAGAAGCCAGTCCAGCCAGCATCAATTTCGCACAAACGTTTTTAATGTCTAACAGAGTTCTTAAAAAAAAACTTTTATTTTTTTTTAAAGCGGTCTGCAAAGTATTATGAAACTTTAGTTGCGTGACGTGATATGTAAATATAAATCATGTTGAACCAGTCATTGACCCGCGAAGAAAGAGATTGCCGCTTCGACAATGAGTTGTGTTTATTTATTATTATTGTGAATCATCGTGCCTTTTCGCTTATTGCGTACCCGAAGTGTCTGCGGTCCTACTACTGCAGTTTTCGCCTACGATATCAATAGACGTAATTAAGTTTTACATATTGATTTAATCAGGTACCTACGTAAGTAATTACGTAAGGACTCGATATTATTCCCGTCTCCGTCCGATTTATTCTGATCCCGGTTCCGTAACCTGTGGGAACCTATTCCAAGCATAAAAAGTAGCATCCGAGCAGCCCTTTACGGGACCACTCCCTGTAGGCTGCAGTCTCGAGTGCGTGTGAAAAGCACTGCCGTGCCGTCTCGTTGTCCACGGTGCACCGCGAGGAGGTTCGAATTAAGCGCCCCACTTTAATCTATAGGTATCTATAACAAATTTTAGCTAGGTCCGTTCAACCCTTTGAGCGTGATTGAATAACAAACATCCAAACACCTTCACAAACATGCACATTTTTTTATACTAGTTAGATAGCAGACGCTGATGGTAAATAGGTAACTATTTACCATCAGCGTCTGCTATCTGTACGGTAACGTGGTCTATGGGCGAGTGAAACACCAGGGGAGTAGCACAAAACCTCTCCAGTGAGCTCTGGCTACCCTACTCACCGCCGGGAACACAACACGAGGTTATTTAGCTGCGGTATTATGTAGAGCGGAGGTACTTCCTCAGTCGGACTGCTCGATTGGGACGGATATACCGTCGTGTCCTACCTCCTGTAAAAGTAAGGTTAGGTTTATTTAGAACTTGAAAGATACTTACAATAGTATTGCACTCATGATAGCGCCGCCCGAGCCCTGGACAGTCAGGCCCCGTTGTATTCGGCGCGGTAATCACGTTCCGTACTCGTCTTGCATGCTCCGCACTCCTCACCAGTTTCCTTCTCTTTCTGCTGCGACGCATTCTGGAATGTGAATTTAAAATTGAGTTAAGTTTTCAATAGCCTTCTTCATCTACGTGCAAATCCCTGTTGGATTCAAAATTAGCCTGAGTTACACTTCGTCCATTAATAAGCAAGGGTACTGTGATGCAGGTGAGGTGGGCTTGGCCCGAGGGTCTTGGTGGGGTCCCAAATACCCATGCCAATAAAATATATAATGTTTTGTTAAGAATAAATTGAATGGGACGAGACCGACTTAGCAATCTTATAAGTACCCTATACCTACGCATACGCAATACGTAAAATTGATGATAAATTACATACACATTTTTGACGGTATTTACTTAGTTGTCAATATTATTGCAAGTGTACAGTAAGCCTTACATATCAATCAAATACCCTGCCTCCGAACTACACAACTCGTAAATAACGACATAGTTGCACACGTTCAATCAATCAAAACACGTCGTCAGGCACTGAATATCTATCTAGGAACCGTTACAATGGACGTCAGGGGAGGATATTACCATACTCATCATGTATGGCAGACGAATGGAAGATCGAGTTTAAGATGCTAGATAGATAAGCTGTTCAATATATAATTATGCATTTACTTCACGATTCTTATTTTCTAAAGGTACTTAATGAAAGGGCATGAAATATAGACGAGTCTATGTAATGTGCAGAATTAGCACTCAATATCATCATTATCATGAAGATGCTTCTCGGGTATATTTGGGGTCCCACCAATATCTCCGGGCCCAAGTTGTGCACCTACTGATTGGCGGACCAGGCTCTGACGGAGGCTTTATAATCGGGGTTGGGAGACCGAATAATAGTTGTCTCCGGAAAAAACAAAAAATTACAAAAATGCAAGGCTATACGGAATTTCACTACAGATTCAGCACTTAATAATTTCGATTCTTTCGCGAAGATTTTCCAACTTATTTTGTGTGGTGCTATTAACGGGCCATTTCTTCATATTCAGTAGATACGTAATGAATGAAAAATAGTCGCAAGTAATTAAAATCTACGAACACATAAGTAGTAAGCAGACAATTAAACATGAATCTTTATAAATATTAATAGGTACTGACTAACATTAGTATGCAAATGACCCCATTGAAGCAGGGCTGGAGCCAATAGCGGACATCTTAAATTCTTCCCATTCATACCACGTTTAAAGTCAACATTCTAAGGGACACCGCACACATGCAATAATATTGACAGTAAAATACATAATGTCAATAATATAATTAATATTATGTACCTACAAGCTGTGCCCGCGAGTTCGTCCGCGCGGACTTAGCTCAGGGTTACAAACAGACACTTGAATTTTCACACAATGATTTTTACAATGCCTTATGTATTCTATTGTCAATATTATTGACTGTGTGCAGTTAGCCTAATGACGTGACATAGACTTACACAGGTATTTGATACTTTTTAATTTGGTTTAAACTTTAAACTCGTAAAATTAATTTTTAACACTTTAATTTTAATGGGTAGATATATCACTAAAAAAGGTATCGATTTCGCAATAAAAATCTACGCGTATAAATGTGATAATGATAACTATTCCGATAATATTATGTTACAATTGCCGGTCTTTGATGGTATAAAAAAATTATGTTCCCACTGGTTGTCATTATAAAAATCTCATAAAAAACATGGTGATATAATGGTCGTATAGATCTAAATAAATAACAATATTGTATAAAAGTAAGGTGCCCTAATCTGTTTATAACAAAGTCGAGTATAGTTACATCATTTATAACTAACAGCTAGACCAATTTGGATGATTTTTATTTTGTTGGATTCGCCTTTTTGTCTTTTTAGTTTGCACTGAGTGGAAATCGAACTCGTGACCTTTGACTTAGCAGTGATTCTGATAAAACTTACTTAGGACAGTTTGGTCTAGCATTTGTGTATCGGTATGTGTATGGTGTATGTCTGTCCTTACGCCACAGGGTACCTATACTAATATAGCGTGATTCGTGTCTATTAGGTGCTTTCGTTAATAAAATGAGAATGATTGAAACTTTATAACATTTTATTTAGATAAGACAAAGGCCAATAATGTTAACAATTAGGTACCTACCTATATATAAAAGCGCAGTCTATCACTTATATTACTTATCACTGTATTTGATTTATGTTTGAAATATCTTTGCCAAAACAATCTTTGGGTGGTCGCTTGTTCCTATTTTATTATTAGGTATTATATTTTCCACCAACGGATGTAGGTATGAGATGCTAACCGTAAGAGTTAAAAGAAGACTAAAATAAGTAGAGTCACAGTTTGAAAACAGCTGATATTGTATCAAGGGGAGACGTTTATCATCTCATTTTAATTTCCCTAAACCCAGTAACGATACAATTACCTGTTCTACTATACTATACGATTGTTGGTTGCACTTAGCAGTGGAAATAACAGTCCACAGTAGAGGCGTAGAGGTTAACCAACAAGTAGAGCAAATAGCACTTACGTCTCTTTACCTTACTTTTTTACCTTTACTTTGCTACTTGATTATATGCTTAGTTTAGGGCAAAAACGTAAAAGGACGATGACAACTGAATCGATAACAAATTTAGAAAGTTATATCGAAGCATTACTATGCTTAGTCACTCGCGTAGTTTGCCCACAACGGCTTAAAGGAATTTTATTATAAATCATTTGTATTAGGAATCAATCACTCAACTGGAACTCAGTGGTAGTATCGGTTAGTCACGGATGTAAATATAATTCTAAATAGGTCATTAAAATCCTTTAAGTAATTATAAAAGAAATATAATTAATACATATTATTTAGTCACTGAAACCAAATCGATAGATTTAGATAAACCAATGATTATTTTATTGTTATTTATTAATTTTCCTATATCCTACCTACGCCATAGTCACCACGTCAGATTCGCAAGTTTTCATCAACTAAGTTAGTTGTGTTCTAAAAACTGTCGTATTCATTTATTGCAATTGGTTGAATAAAAGAGAGATATGGCCAACTATAGAATCACATAACCAACATCCAGACGCGTAAAGCCGCGGGCATCAGCTAGTTATATTAAAAACATTTCGTAAATATAGATTTTTAGAATAAACTTTCAGCATATTTCTCTCAAAGTTACTTTTCTTGACTTACCTACTGTGAGCTCGGTTAGGTACCATGGCAGCCAGATGGCAGCACATGAAAGACTCAAAAGATATTTCAGTACCTATTAATGTAGTACTATACCAGTTTATTATTAAGCTACGAATGTTTATTACATATTATTATGTACAGTGTGGTATGCTCTAACGTGCCGAGTAATGAATCCACATTGTTTCAGCTCATCATTAGTTCGGAGCGAAGCCGCGACGGGACGCCACACACGACTTTTGTCTTGTAATTAAAATTATGAAACTGTACAACCTCGCCTTATTATACGCCTACAAATAATTGGTTCTGATATTGATATTTGGTTCCTTTGAAGATGTTTTAATTAGTTGTTCGCGCCCTGTCTGTAATTTGTTTTATCATTGAGATGCGGTAGGTGTCTAGGAATGTTCATTGTTAATCGTTTTCTTTCAATAAAAAGTAATGAATCTTAAATCAATAATTTAAATTATTTTACTGTAAGTTTTGATCTCATAAATAAAGGGGTTTTATTTTTAGAATCAACTCTTCTGTTGGAAAAATGTTCTCAATTGAACTCTAACCCAAATGGATAAAACGGTGATGATATAAACTAAAATATCCTCATATTGTAAGTATTCCAAAATAATTGTTATTGTCGAAAGTGTAGTCTACTACTAAACTTCGACAATAACAATTATTAATTAGTAATTTTAATAATTTTAAAGACTACTTAATACTTAATTTTAAAGACTTAATAATAAAAAGTAATTTTAAAGACAAGAACTATGTTCCATCATAATAATAATAATAAGTTTAAGTTTTGAATACTAGGTAATATCGTAACATCCTCAGATTTTGGAAGCCCAAACCCACATTTAAAACGGATGCTAATTACTAATTAATAGTTTCAGTTGCTGCAATTAAAGTATTTACATTACTCGTTGACATCATATTTATAGCCAAAGAGATGATGCAAGTTTTAGTACAATACCAATACATAGGCGCGTACGCCTCTGTTCAAACAATCATTAAACTACAAGTCCAGCCGGTTCCGCTCATAAAACGGTTGTAAAAACAAATTGGAAAGTAATATATCGCTGTTTGTCTACATTTAACGTGATTATTTACTTGATTAAATACTTATCAACAGTTGTTACAAATGTAGAAGAATTATTTAATTCAGTTGTTGAATATGGAACGGTACTTTTTAGGCTGTTCATGTATGAAGATAATTGAATTTTCATGTTCAAAATATGTTTGCGTGTTTACTGGTTACATTTATGGTAACAGATTTAGGAATATTACATTATCTTTATGGAAAATAATTCCTGCCTGGATTACGTTACTGTAAAATACTATTTACATGTTTCTTTTATAGGTAATGTGCGGCGTTATTTGATTTTAGAAATTCTTTTCCAAAATTGTTTAGTAAAAGAACATGATGAAGTTTTGAAATGTATGCTGCTAACTAAAACAGATTGAGATAATACCTATGCGTAATTGAGGTGATTTCTAACACTTTGTTTGATTGATTGGAAAGTTTAGGTTTTTAGTATATTTATTTTAAGAATGCATAATATCGCTTTAATGTTATTTTCTGTAAGTACCTATAATAAGTTTTATAAAAGTTTTAAGAATTCTTTCACAGTTCAATCTGAAATAACTTTAACCGAACAGAACAATATTTCAATATGACTCTACCAATCTCTTTCATTCCATTCAAATAAAACATATAAACAAAATGATTAGACCGTGTAGTCGCTAAAGAGCATTATTTGTACGTCAATCAAAATCGTAGGAAAACATTTGTGACCGCGATCTTGCTAGTTGGGTCTATAGTTCAGTGAATATTGCCTTAATTTGGCATTTGTTCAATGTGAAGGGCAACGGTCACTAGAGTTTTGTTATTAGCCTTTGACTTTATCAATTTGCCATGTAAGAAAGTTAGATTTGATCTTATTGATTCCTTCTTTTTTGTGTTTTATAATACTACATTGTCATACCAAATTGTATGTGATGTGTAAAATATGTTTCTTGTTTAATTGTTGTAATAGAGTATGACATAGAAAACGTTTATTTTTAACGTTCTCATCCAATTTAGGTTTACGTACTGTAAGCAATAGTAGCTTCAAGGTTATTGAAATTTTCTTCATCCGAGCGTCTATTACAATTGCATTCAAGACTTGCACTTGGAGTCTGGAGTCCACTCTTCTTCAATTCAACTGCTTCAGTTTACGAAAGCTACACTGTCATCTGATAGAATAGAAGCAATCAAGCGCCAAACGCATTCAATGTAACAACGAACTTATTTGCCCACGAATGTTTAGCAATAATGTAATTTGCGGCTTGTGCGTACGTGCCTACTTATCCGATCTTTTTTAATCTCTCTTTTTGCCCTTTTAAGAGTGGTAATTACCCAAGTAACTAAAGTTTATCTATTTTTTCCTCTTACAATAAAAATACTAGGTACTGACAAAAGTTCCAACTCAACAATGGCAATATAATAATGATATGGTAAAATGCCTTGCATATAGTCCTTTCATCAATTTATAAATACAAGATAAAATGGACATAGCAAATATTTCAAAATTTAAAACGAATCTTATCAATTTAGTCATGTATTACATCTTATAAAAAGCTCGTCCACAATAGATGAACATTCTGTCTAGTCGAGATAAAAATGTGAAAGTGTGTATAATGTGACGCGGATCGTTGTGATGGGCGGATGAAATTTACGTATCCAATTGATATCCATAACCGTCACATCTCACTCGACCATATGAGCGTGAGTGAAGGACATTTAGGAGTTATTGAATAAGAATGCGACTAGTTTTGACGTGTTTGGTCATATAAATCCACTTATTGCATTGATTGAATAATCTCAGTAGAAACGAACTTTTGAATGCCCAGTGCATTCAAAAGTTCGTTCGTGTCTGGTGGTATAGAATAGAAATACCTATATCTATTCTAGACAGTTGACCATTCCACTCTCCTGGGTGTGTTGGACATCTTACCAACTGCCACCGTAACTGGTGTTGTAATTCAAAGTCTAAGTATGAGTTACAACTCTAGTTTTTTTATGTTATACATAGTTAGACATAAAAAACTATATACGTACTTATAAAGAAAGTAAAACAGTTAGTTCGCACACCACAAAGAATCGAGTGGATAATTTACTGGAGAGAGTACGATTCAGGTGGCAGGTGGTGCCGACTCCACTAAGGCATCCATCCACTCCTACTGAGCTTTGGGCTTTCAGGATCTCCGGGGATTTTTCGTTTGTTAAAAGAAACTTAAGTCATTTATGAAAGTATTTTTTTTGGTAAGACATTTTACACAGCACTTTATGCACCCAAAGTACTAGTACTTACTGCAAAGTATGTATTAATATTTTTCGAAGTACCTATTTCAATTTCTGATTTGAACCTTGATTGATTTACAGATTCATATTTCAAATTGAATTCGTGATCACAGTTGGAATACGAGCAAGGAAATCAAAAGTATTTTACACACCTCAAAAAATATATTTTACGCCCTACAGACTGACTTCAATTTTAATATTATGTAGGTATTCTCGTATAACGATCTTCTAGTTATATATTCAGACATATGGCAGCGAAAGATTTTGCAAGTTGCTAACCCCCGCAGGTACCGAGAATTTACGGCCATTACTCATAGGCATCGTTTGTCTTCGTAGTTGATCCTCTATTATATCCGAAGGGTTGATGACTTCCCGGTGATGTGGGAAGACAAGCGAGCCTTCGGAAGATTAATAGATTATGTAAATAAATGTGTTGGAATTGAATGTCCAGTGTAGTGATTCTATATAATATAATATCTATTATAATTGTTCACTTGAGGATTATGTGATCAATGTCCCGTCACATTATGTTCAACACTATCCCGGTCACATTAAAGTTGTTTTAAGTGATCTTGGGAATGATAATTGTTATATTTTCTACAATCGCTACAATAAAATGAATCGCTGAATGTGTTGCTGACCGCAAATCTCGAGAACAGCTGAACCGATTTTTTTAATTCTTTTTTTTAGAATATTCCTTGAAGTATGAGGTATATGATTTAGCAGGTTCGTCAAAACCAAAATTTTGTCTTAGTTTAAAACCATCAGGTAGCAGCTTGCTAATAAATCCTTAAAGAGGTTCTCAACAAGAAATGTATGTTAATCCCACGGAACTAAAACCGTGGGCAATCGATCCAATTCCGTAGATGGACTTAGTAAGTCAGTCGTACTGGGTAAGTTAGCTTTGTTGCTAGGGGGTACGTGGGAATCTCACGATTAACTAACTGAGGGTGATAAAGGTTGCACACTCCTACGCACAAGATACACACTACACTTTAGGGGGACCACATATCAAAACAACATTTGCTGCGTACACAGCGAATTGCGTAGAAAACTCCTTCTTGGCAAGAGATGTGCAGAAAGAAGCATTTGCTGCGTAAATGTAGGTAAATTTGCAGCTTTGGTGTGTGGCCCCCTAGATACACATCTTTGCGCTACACCAGTAGAACAAATCAATTGTATGTCAACTTTTTTTGCGAGTCACCATCAATAATAATTATTATAAAAATGCCTAATTAGATTAAGAAACATTGATCTGTGTCATCGAACTGGTATATTAGCGTAAAATTGAAATAAAAATGTATCGTGGTGTTTTATTTTACGTAGATTTTTATTTATAACATCTTTCGTGATTTTAAAGCTTTAATTAGAAATAACTAAAATACTTACATTTGATAAAAATCTTTGAATTTGTAAAATCAATATAATTATTTGGAAATGAATATTCATTGAAATTCCACATAATAATTTAACTTAAGATAAGCGTTGTAAGTCGCAACGTATTATATATTAGTCTAGAAGTTAAAAGGAATGACATTTTATATAAATAATGAAAACATTTCGATTTTATAAGCTAATAGCTAAGAAGACTAGCTAAATTTTGTAACCGTGTTATCATCATCTTCCTGGAGATGTATTTTCCTAATTGCATCTGAGGCCAAAATGATCTCGGAGCTCAGGGTCCGTCTTCCTCCTCCACCGCGCACGATCATGCACGTCCACGGTAGTGAGACCATTTACACGCATGTCACCCTCTACGACGCGGGCGACGTCAAGTCAGGACTCCTACTTAGACCCGGCGGGGAATGTAACTGTGTATGAAGGAGGTTTACTAGGCCATACAAGTACATGCGGATGCAAGCTTTGAACTCAAAGGGTTCTGGACATTCTTTCATGGATTTCCAACACAGTTAGAAGCAATATTTCATAGTCGTGGTTTATTATGCAACTGCGGCTAAAACTATACAGTAATGATTAGAGAGCGTACGTTAAATGTTGCGGTTAATAAACGATAAACTAGTGACGACGAGACTTCATTACTTATATGCTTCACAACCACTAAGAAAAGCAATTATGATACTATGTAACCACCCTCTTTTTACTAGTAAAGTGTTGCTAACTACCTAATCGAATAACTGATTTTGCCCCTACAGGTTCGTTGCCGTTACTTTGATTATAGTAACTTTGTTTCTGTGGTATAAATATGAAGGTAACTGAAAGATTGCTACTGGTTTTTAGTGTACATCATAAACGCTCATAATTTTTAATTGCTCACTAGTCGCTTTTCACGTAGCACATTAGTGTGGCCTCAGTCTTAATAATATACCTAGATACTAGATCACTTAAATAAATAAAAATCATCAATAGTACATTATTAAATTAATTCCTCGGCTACCTAGTATGTTGAAATATAATATATTTGCTAACATTTTTTTATCATTATAACAAAACATTTTTTTTTTCTTTTTTAAGGTAAAAATCTTATTCTAAGTTTGGTAACGGGAAAACTAGTTCAGAGGAATGCAGTGATTTAGAATGAAAGGGTATAAAGATAGAGGCCCTATTTTTGCCTTCTTCCGTATATGAAAGTTACCCATAATCTGTTTTTTTTTGCAAATTTATTAGAAAAATAAGTAAATGGTTTGAATTGATTCGACTGCCTGCTTTCAATAACTAAGTGTTCACCATTAAAGTAATATAATAAGGACATAAAATAAGGAAATTATGATATCTATCGTACAAGGCTGGTCGTGAGATACCGATACCGTTGTCAGGTGCTTACTAACTGTTCTCGAACGGTAAGAAATAATCTAGTTAGGATTTCTATAACGAACGTATGTACGAATTCATTTTATGCATAGCTGCATTACAATGATAGGCATTTTTAAGCAACTGTAATTTCTTTCTCACTCAAACTTCTACTTCATTTTCTGGTATACTTTGGATAGGTAATTTATTTAAATTCAAATATTTTTTTATTTCAGTAATAGGTAAAAAAAAAATTGATAACATAAAAGCTTGGCACTTGTCCCACTCTGTATCTATCTATAATATAAAAATGAATCGCTAAATGTGTTACTAAGCCGAGCCGTACCGGTATTGGTAATTTCGAGGATGGCTTACGCTGAGATGTTTAAAAAAAATTTAAAACGTTTAAAAACACCACTTTTATATACCTACTCCCATACAAATGATTCGTAATAATACCACAGAATAGATACTGTGATAATACTTAAAGGTCAATTTGAGCTTTAATGGTATGGTATATACCATAAACTTCAAGTAAGTACCATAAGTAAGGGAAGGCAAAACAATTGAGTGAAGTTAGTATTGTAAGAATATTGACATAAGTTAGTAGTCAAGTTAGGTGGTACGAAGTTCGCGGGGTCACCTAGTTAATAATAAAATCAATCTGACTAGATAGGTTACTACTTTATAACAAATCTATGCCTACCTACAAAAATTTACGTTCATCACGACTTGCTTAAATTTTCTAGTTTTATACGTAGTACTAAGATTAAAAAAAATAATTGTTAGAAAGTGATAAGCAATCTAGTTTCCGTAGTAAGCCCCGCCACAGTAAGTAACTGTAGGCGCACGTTGCGGCGGCCCGGACAAGGCTCTCCCGCGGTGGGCAGCTCTCGCTCCTTTATCGATCACAGGCCCTATCATTAGATATCATTGTGATCTATGATCAAATATCAATGCGCTCGCGACGCAGTAGGGCTGATACTAACTCGTTTAAATCTTTTCATTATAGACGTTTAGAGTTTGTATGTCTAAATGTTGAAATATTGGGAAATATTTAAAGTGAAAGCTTATTTTTGGGTTAGTTAACCTATTTTATCAGGGGCGTATTTACCCTAGGGCCAAGGGGGCCATGGCCCGGGGCGGCAGGTTGCGAGGGGCGGCGGAGCCGCCCCGAGCGTCTATTTTTTTTTTATACCACTTAGGTTGCAGACAAGCACACGGTGCGGCCCACCTGATGGAAAGTGGTTACCGTGGCCTATGGACGTATGCAACACCAGGGGCGTCACACTCGTGCTGCCGACCCTGAAGATCTGATCTGGGCGCTTTAATCTTGACTCTAAAAGGCGCCCAGAGATAGACGCTCGGGGCGGTTTCGCCGCCCCTCGCAACCTGCCGCCCCGAACGTCTAGCTTTGGGCGCCTTAATCTTGCTCTAAAAGGCACCCGGAGATAGACGCTCGGGGCGGCTCCCTCGCAACGTGCCGCCCCGAACGTCTATCTCTGGGCGCCTTAATCTTGCTCTAAAAGGCGCCCGGAGATAGACGCTCGGGGCGGCTCCGCTGCCCCTCGCAACGTGCCGCCCCGAACGTCTATCTCTGAGCGCCTTAATCTTGACTCTAAAAGGCGCCCAGAGATAGACGCTCGGGGCGGTTCCGCCGCCCCTCGCAACCTGCCGCCCCGAACGTCTATCTCTGGGCGCCTTAATCTTGCTCTAAAAGGCGCCCCGAGATAGACGCTCGGGGCGGCTCCCTCGCAACGTGCCGCCCCGAACGTCTATCTCTGGGCGCCTTAATCTTGCTCTAAAAGGCGCCCGGAGATAGACGCTCGGGGCGGCTCCGCTGCCCCTCGCAACTTGCCGCCCCGAACGTCTATCTCTGAGCGCCTTAATCTTGACTCTAAAAGGCGCCCAGAGATAGACGCTCGGGGCGGTTCCGCCGCCCCTCGCAACCTGCCGTCCCGAACGTCTATCTCTGGGCGCCTTAATCTTGCTCTAAAAGGCGCCCGGAGATAGACGCTCGGGGCGGCTCTGCCGCCCCTCGCAACCTGCCACCCCGAACGTCTATCTCTGGGCGCCTTAATCTTGCTCTAAAAGGCGCCCAGAGATAGACGCTCGGGTGGTTCTGCCGCCCCTCGCAACCTGCCGCCCCGAACGTCTATCTCTGGGCGCCTTAATCTTGGCTCTAAAAGGCGCCCAGAGATTGGCGCTCGGGGTGGTTCCGCCGCCCCTCGCAAAATGCCGCCCCGAACGTCTATCTCTGGGCGCCTTAATCTTGCTCTAAAAGGCGCCAAGAGATAGACGCTCGGGGCGGTTCCGCCGCCCCTTGCAACCTGCCGCCCTGAATGTCTATGTCTCTGGGCGCCTTAATCTTGACTCTAAAAGGCGCCTATTAGAGTAAATATTACGTTTTTTTTTTTTTTTTTAATTTTTCGGAGCTTACTTAGTTACAATATGACTATGTCACTCATTATTTTAATTGCATTCAAATTAGAAAACCCTAATTAACATTTACGTTCAAGTACGGTGTAACTGGGGCCAAGAAGAAGACGGCAGCGCCTTTCTCTCGCAGGGAGACGCTACCGCCTACGGTTAATTCCGGCCGAGGTGGTAGCGGGCTGTAAATGGCTACTCATAGGGTTTCCACATATCCTTATGACTAGCAGAGAGCACAGATAAGAGCAGCTAAGGGGCGGCTGGTTCCCCGAGACCTGCGGGCGGCAGGTGCGGTCGCCTGTTACTCCAATATATTCAGGCCGGTAACGCGGCGGTGAAACCCGTACCTTTCCGGGGTTCAATGGGGACACCGACTACCCACACCCGAAGGAGCTATCTTAAAAGGTCAGCCGGGTTGCGAGGGAAATATCTAATTGGGTAACTTTACACCCGATAATTGAGACCCGACAGAGACGGTGTGCGGTTTTAAACCGAGACCGCATGTGGCACTTCACGAGGAATAATCACCCCTCGCAGACGGCCATAACTAGCACGAGGACCTGCGGCGCTACTGTGATACCTCTATCGCGTTATCGGCAGCGAAGACGTGTGAGAACCCCCTTCGAGCATCACCTCATCCGAGCTAATCTTCTCCTTTTGTCGAGTCGATGACATATGTCATATTTTGTTTGCCCAGTGTGCAACCACCCTGATGGCGTTCTCAGAGGCACCCATGAGTTCCTGCGGTGTACACGTGCTTAGGCATGCAGCACATGTTAGCGCCTACCTCACTGTAGTTCCGCATTCACACCGTGGTGCCTGGGTCCACCTTATCTGAGAAACTCCATCTAATTCGGTTTTCGTTACTTCGGCTGACCTGCATCCGAAGTCTATTTTAGGACTGCCAGGTAGTGTACGGGCAGCCTCTGTACTCCCCACACATCAATTGGCCAGAAAGGGTTCGTAAGTAAGAGAACCAGGTATGCCCACTTCAGATCCAGTGACCAAATACGTCCAAGGACTTGGGTAACTCCAGCTGTGGCTTACTTGGTTGCTTCTGATTTCGTGCCGTCACCATCCAGTCCTAGTCGATGTTCCACAGAAGCGGCCCCAGATCCGCGCCAGCCGGAACACCCCGCCACATATCTCACTTACCAAGCCCTGTCCTACATGGGTAGATACTGGCTTTCACCGATAAGTAAGCCCCGACAATGACGCGAGGATAGAGAGGCACCCCGTGCTGAAAGAGTGCAGCTCTGATGCAGCTCCATGGCAAGGTGTTAAAGACGTAGGCAACAATAGACACTGCCAGCATCAACTCGCCGTGCCATTGCTTCTTCCACCAGGGCCCTCAAGCGCGTGTTGGCATCCACTGTGCTCCCGACTATAACCAAATTTATTGTCTACCAAATTCGAATTCACTCCTGTAAGGCGCTCGATGTGGCACTTCACGAGGAATAATTCGTTTAAAACACCTGCATGACTGCACACCTTGTCCATAAATACAATGAGCCGATAGACAGACGGTAACTTTGCAGAAGAGGACCAGTTTTCCTGTCTTTCAAATTTTCGGAATCCGTCTCTACTTGAGGCATATGTTATAGAGCCCTTGAAAACGGGATCCGAGTGACTTTAGAGCCTAGAGTGCTGCCAGGTTCCAAAGCGGTGCTTTTGCTGTTGCCTTTGAGCCATAAAACATCATTCTTCACAAGCTATTGCTGTACTCAAATGATTTTTGGTTGCGATATCATCTTCTACGTAGGGCGCTTTAATGGAATAGAATGGAAATATTTCCCCTAGAAGGGATTCTGGTTGGGAGCCTGGGTTAGTGGAGAGATCGATGGAAGTCACTTCCCTCGCACCATAAGATAGAGATCTCACGAATCAGGCTTGAAAATCTCCAGCAATTTCTAACGGACCACTATTTTGTGTCAGCCCCTTGGGCGCAGGCTAACGGTGAACGCGAACGTAACATAGGGGCAGGCGCGCTCGCAGCTTGAAGTTTTGGGGGGGTTACTTCGGAAATTCCTTAAGAAATTTAACCCCCCCCCCTCCCCTCGTACTGGGACCTTTCAATATGACGTGCATGGTTTTCGGGGGTCATGTCCCATGTGACCCCCCCCCCTCGGACCGCGCCTGCATAGGGGGCGGCAAACCTAAGTGGCCCGGGGCGCCAAATCTTTAAATACGCCCCTGTATTTTATCGTATTTATTTAGGTTGAATATTTGATACTACTCAAAAGAGCAGGCAGGTAGTAATTATGTGACGGTTTTGGAGATTACTAATTAAGCTATTCGGATGTCTTCTTCAATAAACATATTACGTATCTTCATACGCTTTCTATGGTAGCCTAGACGGTATCTAGAATTGACCGTGATTACCAAAAAAGTTAGCAAAATAAGTATGTACTTGACAAATATTCGCTTTAATTGCCTGACTCAAAACCCTACAGAAAGCCGAGTTTATATCGCATTACAATAGAACAATATCCTTACGACAAGCCTCTTTTATCTCAACTTAACCGTGTTCCGATGTAATAATGAAATAATTAAGCCAATGGCCTTAATAAAAAAATGACATTAATCTTCTTCTCTATTTCTTCATTTATATCGTTTTACTTTTTTACTTGTTTGTTTTATATTGTCAAACACGAATATAGTTTTTAAACCATTTGAAATTGGAATAACGTTACAGTTAGAGAATACTGTAATGTTACTGGTAACATTATTATCTTATATTTGAACGTTATCACTACACGAGTTGATTTATTTCAGTCTATTAATAGATCGTCTTACTGATTGTTCGTGGTACAAGATTTGTTTCTGTTTTTATTTTTATCTAACTAACACAAGGTGACAAGTTGATCAGGGCTTACTATGACGCGTTTAAACGTTAGTCGTTTGAGAATAGAGCTTCACATTCCTTTTTCTCGCTGTACGGTCTATCTATATTTAATATAATAAATGCGAAAGTAGCTCCGTCTACCTGTTACGCTTTCATGCCTAAACCACTGAACCAATTTTGATGAAATTTGATACAGGGGTCAATATAGACCTTGGGATAGAATATAGGCTATGTTTTATTGCAATAACCGAGATATACGCGTGCAGAGCCACGGGCAATAGCTAATAGAAGATATATTACAAAACCTTAACGTAAAATTCATATAATACATAGACATGTACAGTCGACAAAGGATATACGGTTGCACGATTACTTAAAGAGGTGTATGTAAAGGTGTAACCGTATTTCCTTTGTTGACCGTACATTTTAAGCTATAAAAAGACCTAGTAACCTTACTTCAGTTCCTCTTTACTAGTAAGACATTTCTATTACCTGGCTGGGTCCCTCGGCAAACAGTGGCGCTCCTGCACAGCCACTCCACCGCCGCAGGTTTTCGAACACGTAGACCATGAGCCCCATGAACTCCAAGCGTACACGGTTACGTTCGTTCGTAATATTTCTGTCGATCTTGACACCTGAAGATGAAAGGTTTCTTGATGAAGATTTCAATCTTTTAAAGTACACCATGGTTAAAAATTTGATAGCACCTAAAACAAAGCCTCGACTTAGATTCTTAGGCTAGGTGACGTTTCAGACAAATTTATTTGGACAGTATTTTCGTTATTCACACTTTTTGATTTTAATGCCAAATTGTATTGACAATTCTGACACCATCACTACAAACATAGCGTGCCCTTCATGATAGATTCTGCAGCTGCAAGGAAAACGTTTGATTAACTCAGTGGGAACTGTGACATTCTAGCAATAATGGTTACACAATTTGCTGATTCACAATGAGGGACTCATAACAAAAAGATTCAAAACAGGTTATGGTTGGTGTTGCGGCCATTCGCTAACACTCACTGAAATCAATGAGATTATGGAGCACCTATACTCCATTCGGTTTGGTACTTAAGTAAAGATAAACAATCTTCACATTAACCCTACCTTGAAATGTAATAATTCCTGCCAATATTATGAGACATAAAAATCACATAAATCTGTGTTGTGATGCTTACAAATGAAATAAATATTATGCGCGCTTAATTAACAAATAAAAAGTCTTTAGTGTGTGGATAATGCATGTGAGGAATGCCATCCCACGTAAATTTTTACGTAAACAATAAAAGTTGAAGTATCAAAACGTAGCCATAATGAGTAAAATAGTAGGGGTCAAATCCGAACAATGTACATATTTGAAACCTTTCGAGAAGTCTGCGTGCCGCTAGTCACACTCACACACACGGTACTACCTACACATAATACTCGAATTGGTGGCTACTGTCTAGCCACCAATTCTACTACCGCATTGTATGTATGCCAAATTTTCAAATGAAATGAATAGTCAAGGAAACATTGATTCAGCTGATAGCCATTTCTATTAAATGAATGGCGGATTGATTGACGGGTCATTGACGTTGTACGAAATGTTCCACTTGTTGAAATTGTGCCTAAATTGGCCCACATGTTTCAATCTTATAGGCTAATGTTGTTTAGACATTTATAATATATAGCTTTTTCGTAGAAACGTGATTAGAGTCACGTATGTACTGCTTCGTCTAGCGGGTATCTAACACACTGTGTATAACATCTTATTATGAATAGGTACTATTCCGTACCAGAAAAATTCAGTAATGCTTTGTATGAATGGGGGCTAGAAACCTACATTTGTTTCACAGCAATCTTGCTTTTAGTCGCTATGTCGTATCACATAGAATAACCTAAACATAGGTCGGGTCACTTTTAAAATACAATCTTTCAACCTTTCAGCTTAACGCAATATCAATTATATTATTTACTTCTGTAAAGCAATGCTTCTGTCAAACAAATAACCCGCCCCGCGTCGCATCTCGCGCAAAGGAGCCCAGCACGCTGGCCGCATTACCGCGCTGAATCGCGATGGCTATTCTTTGCACCAGGTACGAGCCAGAACGAGAGTCACCAGATTTGTCACGTATCCTACGGCCTATATCTGCCACCAATTTTTTTGCGTCTATGCCCCAACTGCCCATGGTCTCGACCGCGACTGGCACCACGATATATTGCGGCTCCAAAGCTGCGTATTTCGCTAGTTTTTTACTAGCCGCATCTTCGGCTGCAGCCGCTGGGGAAAGAGCCGTGCGGCCCACGTGACTCGCCGCCACAGTACTGACGCAGGTCGTATCCCACACCAAGCACCTACCCCTCCTCCACGGCACAAGAGTTAAGCCATCCGGTCTCTTGCCATCCGACCTGGACAACCCCGGCGGCTCGAGGGTACAAGGCACATCCGCTGAAACTAAAGCCCTCCGCAGTAGGTCATTCAGGGCATGGTGGCGAGGGAACCTGCCCGCGGCACGACGACAACTCAATGCATGATGGCCGCTAGCCTCCACCATGGAACCGCAGGTGCATCTGTGGGGTTCACACACCTTGCAGCCCATGCGAAGAGCCACCGCCACACGCAAAGAGTCATCAAAGAATCAAAGAATCAAAGAATCAATTCCATTTATTCAATTTATGCACATAAAGAGCACATATGAACGTCAAAATATTACAATATCATGTCAAGTTAAAATAAAGTAAATTAATAAATCATTTGAAAATGATTCTTTCGCTGGTTCGGTAGTTGGTTCTACTGAGAAGATACCAGCAAGAAACTCAGAGAACTCAATTATCCTTTTTATTTTATTTTTTAAATATAGTTTTTATACAATTTATAATGTGCGAGCAATCAGTGATTAGGATGACCATGCATTTTTATCATTAAGATATTCATCTACTTTATAGTATCCTTTTTCCATTAAACAATTTTTTATTTTAATTTTAAACTTATTAAGAGGCATGTCAACCCAATCCTGAGGAATTTTATTAAATATTTTTATACAATTGCCTACAAACGAATTACCAACCTTATGAAGCCTGAGTATTGGCACTGCAAGTTTATCTTTATTTCTTGTATTATAATTATGTGCATCAGAGTTTTTTTTGAACAGATTTAGGTTCTTCCGCACATATAAAATGTTATCATAGATATATTGTGAAGCAACCGTTAATATATTAATTTCTTTAAAAAGTTCTCTCAGCGAGTCACGGGGTCTGAGGCTGTAGATTGCTCGTATCGCTCGTTTCTGTAATATGAAAACAGTCTCAATATCGGCAGCTGAGCCCCACAGCAGCAGACCATACGACATAACGCTATGAAAGTAGCTAAAATAAACTAATCGTGCCGTTTCATCATCAGTTAGCGACCTTATTTTTCTAACCGCATAGGCAGCTGAGCTGAGTTTTCCTGCCAATGCTGTGATATGATCGTTCAATAAAGTGCCCATGTGAGGTGATGGCAGTGCATGAAGCCATGCCCCCGCCTCCAGCTGCGATACCGCAAGCAGTCTCGCCCGATCCGCTCCTACCGCAGCCCCCAGACGCCGCTCATGGGCCAGCCTGACTCCCGTCTCGTCCCAGGACCCCTGGATATGGGGGGCTGTTGGGAGCCAAGCACTGTTGTTGATCGCTGACCAGATCTCCAATGCCCCGGACGCGAAGGGTATATTAGGCTCGACGCTGTCAGAGTGGAGAATAACAGCGACTAAGCCCGCAACCCCATGCGCCGACGCAAGGAAAGCCGGTACGCCAACGTCCTGTGCGCGCCGTATCCCTAGGCCTCCGTATCTAATTGGCTGAGAGGCCAAGTCCCATTGGGGCTCAGTGAAAGAGACGTTAAGGACCGACTCCACGAGAGACTTCAATGTATCGTCAAACGCCGAAATTTCTGGCGAGCACATCCAGGTAGGGGTCGTTCTGAGCATCTGCTCAGAACGACCCCTACCTGGATTTCGCGCTGCCAAAACTGACATATCTATGTCAGTTTTGGCAGCGCGAAGCACATGCGCAACAAAGTTAAGGCTACATGTGCCGATAGACCTTCGAGGCGTCCCTGAGCATGACGAAGAAGTTGTTTGCGCTTGTTTATGACATCGGGGAGAGCGTCTGGAAATATAGGAGATCCTAGAAGATGGAAGGTGTATGGAGAGAGTTCTCTAAGACCCGGCAAAATAGAATTGAAGGCAGGATAGTGTGTGCAAGCTGCGGCACCGCAAGGGAAGAATTCACACTTGCTCGCGTTCACCTTAAGGCCCAGGTCTTTGAAACGGGAAACGATAGTTTCCAGATCGCGAAGTACGTCCTCTGGGTTACCACCTATAGTGCCATCATCTAAATACCAGAGGTTTAGTGGCGATTTGAGCTCCTCGGGGCGGGTTATTTGTTTGACAAAAGCATTGCTGGCTACCTGACATCTGATATTAATAAATGTTGTCATTTTACTAAATAAAATGTTTATCTTCTGTAAAGCAAAAAAGATATGTGATAATAATTTAAGAATATTTTATTCACTCAAAACATTGGCACCTTCTCATGTCGCCAGTAAAAATACAGCAGACATGACAAATCCTTACAATCATAAATCAAGTTATTTATATCCTTGAATGTTTGAGCTTGAGCAAGCCTACAAGGATATCAGTTAACAAATGATCGAAGTTAACTTCAAATGTAACCGTTTAGCGAATATGTTGAAGGAAAGTGCTCTCCGATCACTGCAAGCGAAGATCAAAGGGAGGTAATTGATGATATAATAACTCACCGGTCGTCCAACCACCGTGTTCGTTGTTTGTGCATATATTAGTGAGTCCTGTGAACACCCCGCGAGTATCCTGTAACAATAACAGCTTGACTTTACTCCTTGAACTGTAAACATGTCTCAGTGTAGCCATACAAACACTTTTGTGTCGCATTACTCATGTGATTTATGACTTTTATACGTTGAAGCTGGTTGAAGTAACACAGTTAAACGCAAAAGTAAATTAGCGAATGAATAATGTTTATAAACACTGTATTTTTTATTTGTACCTACTCAACAATTTTATTTATATAATTTTATACAACTCACACACAACCAACCACAAACATAGGTACACGAATCCTACAGTTGGATTTGGAAAAAAAAATGCAAATACACTTAGGTACTGTTTATACTGGAGATTGATGGCGTAGTTGAATAAAAAAAGAAACAGAAACATACGCCTGTGTACAATGTGTACATGTGTGCATGAAGTTTAAATAAATAAAAATAAATAATACATTATTTATTTATGTATTACAATCAATATTTATTAATAAATATACATACGTCACTATACAAATTTTCGTCACTAAATTAATATAAATTGCAATAAATTACAATGACAATCTCATATCCGGTTCGTTCTACGATGCGCTTAGGTCTGTACCCGGTGTAAAGGTGTCCATACTACCCATTACCCATCACCTTGTTGGCATATCGTTACCTCTTTGGATGGCAATAGCTAGCCTTTGCACCAAGTACGATCCGCACACATAAATATTAATAAAAATAAAAATACTCTAATACACTTTATAGAGGATATTCACCCAGCTGCGTGGGTGTAAGTTAGCAATGGATTTTCATTATCAGCACGTTTTAGGCAGATACTAGACCGAAATTGAAACGTTGGGTGCAGATGAGCTATAAATTAATCAATATTATTATCTATTGCACGCGCCCCACGTCATTCGTTACGTCTAGCGGAAATTAAGCAGTTTATATTTTTATATCAGCTTCAAAATTATTTATTTCGACGTATATTATTATAATATTATAAATAAATTCTACAGTATGTCTGCTTTCCATTAGGCACATTCGCGAAAAGAAAAAGAGTCCATCTAAGTTCTATCTATCGTTCACTAGACTGAGTTTGTTACCTGTATGTAAAATAGTTTATTTTTTTAAATATTACTATGGTTTTGATTAGGCGTAAACATGTGTTGTGCCGAACATAGAGAACTCTTTAAAAACCGAAGCTACGGATCTTAACCTGACTCTCAGCTTCAAAATCACTAGAACTACAAAATCAATTAGAAAACGAATCAAGATTTTTCCATATTAAAATTTTAGTAAAGTCTAGAATCGAACATGCCGTGTGGACTAAAAAGTAATCATACAACCGCCATCACTTAACACATTCCAAGTTACCGACCACCTTAACTTTAATCTACAGCTCTAATATTACAGAAAATAATAAACAGGTATTTAAAAAAATTAAATTATCCTTTTTAGATTACAAAGACTGGTAAAGCGGACCCCAGACGCCCGAGGTGAAAGCTTCGGATGCGACTGGGATTAACACTGGGATGATGAAACCGCGGTAGCCTAGTGGAATGGAAAATGGACTGCTGAGACGAGGGTTCGATCCCAGGTTTTACCATGGCACACACCAATGACTTTTCGATGCTTTTCGAAGTTATGTGTGTATTTATCGCAGGTTTATAAGTGCCCGGTTAATGGCAATAGGCTCGCCACCTATTACATTGGGACCTAAACATAAACGGCGAAATGTGGGTGCTAGCACCTCTGCCTACCCCTTCGGGGATATAGGCGTGAGTTTATGTTATGTTATGATGAGAAATATTACAAAATTGTATTACAATTTATTTATTTATTTATTCCAAAGTAAAGGTTGTTATTGTTTAGAATCTGCTACTGTACAAGTTTAATGTACACACGAAGTTAAAACGCGCTACTAAATTACTAACCTATATTAATGTTAACTAACAATCATAACTTTTATTACATCAGCATCCAAAGTCAAAGTACTCGTGTATTTTATGTCTTTTATTTGTTGACAGTATAACTTGTACAAAAAGCCATACAATTTACATAAAGCTTTGTTCGAATTATTTACGATCTGACGAAAACGTCACTTTACGGAAATATTTCACTGTGTGATCGTCGACTCATCTTTTGTTAAACAAAGAAATGCCTTCGCTTCGTAAATCAGTAGTACGAGCTTCAGATTTTATTACCCACCTACTTGTGTTTGGAACTTTTAAGCTTACAGGACAGGACTGAGCTTTTCAGTTAACATAATTTGTAGCTTGTAGTTGGAGAAATAAATGTTTGTAACCTGTAATTTATGTATTGTGTTGGTACAACTTGGAAGATGTTTGTTAAAATGAATCTTGCAGGTCAGTTTAGAAAGCATATACATATACATACATAACCTTTCACATATTATATTTAAGTAACTGTTAGGTTATACACATACGCATGCATATTATGCATGTAACATAGCAAACTGTAGAGTACAAGAGTATGATAGAGTGAAATTGAAATATTTATATGTACCCCAAGGTGGATTTGATCACATCAGGTGATCTATATTTTTATATTTATTTATTGTCTTTGTATTAATACTCGTACAGTGTACAATATTTTAAATAACACATTATTATTTTCTGTTATTCCTCTCCTCGTACCAAAAGGTCCAATTAGAATAGCAAAGGCAAATTATCATGTTTAACTTAACGCAGTGAAATTGGTGAAAAGCTCGCACTAGCATTCAGATATGAATTTACAAACACTGAAGCTAAAATCCATAGATTATTAGCACACGTCGTCCAATCAAGTGGCACACACACAATAAACAATAGATTTTAAATACCTATCTTAAGTGAAATCTTTATATCATGCATACAACAATTACTATTCTAAACCAGTCTGAATACGACAGTCGTTTGGCGCTAACATCTGGATAATAACTAATGCCAGTGTTTGTCATAAAATGTGATTATCATTACCGTTCGATTAGACTTTATTACCGATACGTGGCTTCCCCCCCCCCCCCCCCCTGGTATTCCTTTAGCATTTAAACCCGATGACATTGTTAGAATTATTACATTTGACGTTATGTAAGTTAAACAAACCCGCTGTTTTGATGTTATTTTTTAGGTGTTTAAGATTGAAAATCTTTAATAGATAGTTTAAACAGCTTTCTGTGAATTATTTAAATTGTTTTTCCAGGTGGACATAGAAGTAACAATTTATAACTGGTAGGTTAACCACCATTTACATCTGCTCATGTTTTCGCTCCTCAATAAGATTAATCAAGAAATAAATTTACAGAAAACTAATACCTACTCTTAACTACCATCCAAAAGGTTACCTGTAAGAAATCGCTTGTAGCGATATTGCCATCATTTGTACATATTTCCTATGCTTTCTATAAATGTACTGTTTATATTAGTGTACAATAAAGTTTTTTTCTATTCTTTTCTAGTACTTAGACACTTCGTGTCAATGTCTTTCATTCATTGTTTCTCTAATATCCTTTTGACATTATACTTTTGCCCTTTTACCCTATAAGCTTTAATAGCAATTCATTTGGTAGCAGATATTTCTATTTCAGGAATTCGCCGGCGCGAAGTCAAGTCAGCTAGATTTAATACGCAATACGAAATCATAATTCATAACAAATTAATATTGAAACAAAGGGCTCTTAATAACCAGTGGAAGTGTCAAACGATGATTATAATTTCCATCACAATCCTTGGGAGTACTTTATGTCGCCGATAGAAGACACACTTGAATATTAAATAACCGATAACATCAAAGGTAGAATCGTATTGAAATGAGTTGTTGGTTCTTAGCTTAGTATTAATAGTTTAGTAATAAAAACAGATTTCACCATTACATTGTTATAGTTCGATTACAAAATGCTGTATCTATTCATCGCCTAAGAAGTTAGCTACAGTTTGCAACCTTTATTTTAAGTATGTTGTTGACTCATCATATTGTACTGAAAACTAAAAATCAGAGCTATAATTTACTTACTCGTGTTGAACACTAATTAATGGCATAGCACTATATCATTACAGCGTTGTGACACTTACATCAATAAATTTAACTCTATCATCAGTTTTAATAGGCTGGTTGATTGCTAATGCACCATTACCTATACCATAAATTTTAATGATATTAGTAATTATAGTCAGGGTCAGCAAATACGCGAGTCATAAACTCTAGTTATACAAGGTAGACTACTGTACAGCACCAATTTCCGATAAGTCAGTTATATTATGCATTACATTATCATGATCATCGTCATCATCATCATCATCATCATCATCATCATCATCATCCTCATGATCATCGTCATCATCATCATCATCATCATCATCATCATCATCATCATCATCATCATCATCATCATCATCATCATCATCATCATCATCATCATCATCATCATCATCATCATCATCATCATCATCATCATCATCATCATCAACGTCATCATCATCATCTTATCCATAGGGTGTTCCAGTGCCCAAGACTGTACCTACATAATATATATATTTATTTATTTATTTTTAAACTTTATGCACATAAAAATTGTACAAAGGCGGACTTAATGCCAAAGGCATTATCTACCAGTCAACCTTAGGCCCCGGCCACAACTCCACGGCACGGCGCCGTCCGCCGTCGCTGTCGACGGCGACGGCGCCGCGCCGTCGAAATTCACGGCGCCGTGCGACACAATGGCTACAAAAAGTGGACGGTGTGTTGCAGGGGGCGATTCTCAATCGAAATTTCTCAGATGGCGAGCGCGCAATGACATATAGTGTCTTACTAAAAATACGTCAATGTTATTAATTTACATGAATTATATTATTATTTATATTACAACATTTTACTTTAATATTTCAGTGATATATTAATAATATTTCATAAAATTACGAATTCATTATTAAAAACATATTTTTTGTGGGTGGTGCATTGTCGCGATTCTGATTAGTAATTAGATACGCAATTGACGCGAAAATCCGCCCCAACACAACATAGGATCACGGTCCTATGTTTCGAATCGCGTCTTTCAAAGACTAATGATACGTCAACCAAGAAGTGACAGTGAGACAACAAACGTATTAAATATATGATGAAAGAGTGCGTTTTTCAGCCTCAAATATCAAAGAACAAACGGAACTACATTTCACGCTTAATTTTATTTTTTCTATATTTACATTTCTTGAAATAAGATTACGAAACGTATTATAAAAATTACAAACTATGTCAAATTTAGGGTTGTCAATACAAATAAAAATTAGTTTTCCCATGCATTTGAAAGATTTTAATTAATGAGGTGAACTTCTTTGCTAATATCAAAAATGAACTTTAGACAGTAATAATAATTATGTATAATTTAAATCATATTACATATTTTAGTTATCTGAAGATCTAAGATGCGCGTTGGCGTACACTTTTAAGCATTTCGAGTATATAAGGTACCAGCCATCCTGCTGTACTGTTATGTCCTTTTTGTGGGCATCCGAAGGGATACCCACACGATAAAGAAATAACAGACTTATAGTTTAGATGACATTATAGGCTACATTTTATCCCTGTATAGGTTCCTCTAGATAGTTTTTATAATGACTATCGCATTGAGATTAAAAAACCCGACTGCAAGCTACTTTCGACCTTAATGACATTTCTTAAAAAATACGTTTTTAGACATGTATAGATGACGTTGATCACGAATATGAAAAAAAAACTGGGTATTAGTTGCCGTCGATAAGGTCGAAAATGGCTTGCACGTATTTTTGGAGTCTCTGGGTTATAGTCAATGTAAAAAATAGGCGCAAGCCATTTTCGACCTTATCGACGGCAACTAATACCCAGTTTTTTTTTCATATTCGAGATCAGCGTCATCTATAGATGTCAAAAAACATATTTTTTAAGAAATGTCAATAAGGTTGAAAGTAGCTTGCGGTCGGGTTTTTTTAATCTCAATGCCATAGTCATTATAAAAACTACCTAGAGGAACCTATACAGGGATAAAATGTAGTCTATATTGTCATCCAAACTATAAATCTGTCCTTTTTGTTGAGCGAAAATCCTCTCAGATACCCATAAAAAAGGACATAATCGCTAGGCAGGGAGATAGATCTTTTTTCTATACGATTTAGGTGGCAGACTAGCACACGGTCCACCTGATGGGAAGTGGTTACCGTGGCCTTTGGAGGTATGTAACACCCTCTTAATTTGAAATAATACAATTTAGGTATCCCGAAATTAGATTCTTGGGGATTGCGGAAATAGGATCTCTTTTATTTCATGCAAGCGGAGCCATGGTCAACGTCTTGTTATAATATTTACATAAAAATAGAAACAGTAATAGAATCCGTTACAATTCGTTTTTTATTCTAATTTAAGTTCAAATAAGAACATTTATTCTGGTTAATCCTACTATAATACAATTTAAATATGTACAATATTAACAATAAAACTAAAAATATATTATATATAAAAGGACAAATTAAAAACTAAAACCGAACGCGTCGTGGAATTCCTCCGCATCGCATGCCTCTTGTGGTAACGTTCCCAGAAGACTGGCAGCATTGCCACGTTGTATGGCAATGCAATAAATCAAATTGCGTTCAAATTGCAATTTAGTTTCTATTCTTATCCTTATTTTTTGGTATAGCTTCACTTTCTTCTCACATTTGCGTTATTTTATCCGAAAAATAATTAATCGTGAAAGACATTTCAGATGTAATTTAACAATAATTATTTAGGGAAAATTTTCATATGGTACGCCACACTGAATTTTTCTCTGAATTAATATCGCCATTTCAATCAAATCGAGACGTCATCCGTCAAGCTCGCGACTAGTGTGAAAGGGATAAAATTATAAATGTTTACTTCAGAATTTTTACGTTCGTAAAGCTTCGTAAAGGTTCGTAAAGTTTCGTTTTCAGGTTACAGTTCTTTTGACGTCGAACTATGAAGTCGACTACTCTAATTGCGGAATTGCCCTCCCTCAGGTCACACTTTCCACGGCGCCGTGCTACATAATGGCTACAAAAAGTGGACGGTGTGTTGCAGGGGGCGATTCTCAATCGAAATTTCTCCGATGGCGAGCGCGTAATGACATAATATAGTGTCTTACTAAAAATACGTCAATGTTATTAATTTACATAAATTATATTATTATTTATATTACAACATTTTACTTTAATATTAATTCAGTGATATATTAATAATATTTCATAAAATTACGAATTCATTATTAAAATTTCTGAAATTAACTTTATTAAATTAATAAATAAAAATATTTACAAGATCAAAAAAAAGAAAGGGAAAGGAAAAAGGGGTCAGGTGTCGAAGAATTCCTCCCCATCGATGTCGACTGGTAACGTACCCAAAAGGCTGGCAGCATTACCCCGTTGGATGGCAATGCCAATCCTTTGGGCAAAATACAGGCCAGCCCTTTGGTCACGCGAAGCATCGACCAGTCGCTTTGCAATTTCCGTGTAAAGCGACCGTGCGCTCGGACCCCACGAACCCAACGTTTCGACCCCAAACGGCTCAAATATATAATTGTTGGTTATATTATCATACTTGCGCCGTTTGAGGGTCTCCGCAGATGCCGCAGCAGCACAGGCGCAGCCCGTCGTACTTGGAAGATGGGAAGGCGCAAGGGTGTCGACGCATGTTGCGTCCCACACCAAAGGCCTGCCCATCTTCCAAGGCACCAAAGACATGCCATCCGGTCTCTTGCCATCATCGCGCACCAAACCAACTGGTTCAAGGATGGCTGGGACGCCGACGGTGACAAGAGCCCGGCGGATTAAATCATTCAAATGTGCATGACGTGACATGCGACCTGCGCTCCTGCTGCATGATAGGCCGTGGTGCCCGAGACTGTCGACTGCTTCTCCGCAGTGACAACGATGAGGAGCAACACAGGGAGCACCTAAACGAAGACAGGCTGCAATTCTGAATGTCGTGTCGTCCAACATGGTGCCAATGTTGGACGACGGAAGAGCCTGAAGCCACACACCAGACTCCCATTCTCCCACAGCCAAAAGGCGAGCACGCTCTGCAACATTAGAGGACGTATTAATTAATTGCTGTCTTAAAATATTGCAAAGCGGCTCATCCCACTGTCTCTGGGAGCATAGGTTGGTGGGCAAAACAGAATTTGGGCAAAACATTTTCCAAGCATTTATGGCTTCGGCTTTACCCGGCACTTCAGAATTAACCAGTGTGGGTAATAATATTTTCCTGGTTAATTCCTCTGTGCCATGGATCGAAGCCAAAAATGCTGGTAAGCTCACGTCGGAAATTTTACGAACGCCGAGCCCACCCCGGCGAACCGGGAGAGATGCTTGGAGCCAGGCTCGGTCGTTCAAATCGGCGTTTAAAATTTTGCATAGGGTATTTTGAATAATTTTGTCCATCTTGTCTAAAAGTGCCAAATGTTTAAAAAATTGTGATGAGCGAAGAGCATGTGTGAATTATTAAAAACATATTTTTTGTGGGTTGTGCATTGTCGCGATTCTGATTAGTAATTAGATACGCAATTGACGCGAAAATTCGCCCCAACACAACATAGGATCACGGTCCTATGTTTCGAATCGCGTCTTTCAAAGACTAATGATACGTCAACCAAGAAGTGACAGTGAGACAACAAACGTATTAAATATTATGATGAAAGAGTGCGTTTTTCAGCCTCAAATATCAAAGAACAAACGGAACTACATTTTCACGCTTAATTTTATTTTTTCTATATTTACATTTCTTGAAATAAGATTACGAAACGTAGGTATTATAAAAATTACAAACTATGTCAAATTTAGGGTTGTCAATACAAATAAAAATTAGTTTTCCCATGCATTTGGAAGATTTTAATTAATGAGGTGAACCTCTTTGCTAATATCAAAAATGAACTTTAGACAGTAATAATAATTATGTAAAATTTAAATCATATTACATATTTTAGCTATCTGAAGATCTAAGATGCGCGTTGGCGTACACTTTTAAGCATTTCGAGTATATAAGGTACCTGCCATCCTGCTGTACTGTTATGTCCTTTTTGTGGGTATCCGAAGGGATACCTACTCACACGATAAAGAAATAACAGACTTATAGTTTGGATGACATTATAGGCTACATTTTATCCCTGTATAGGTTCCTCTAGATAATTTTTATAATGACTATCGCATTGAGATTAAAAAACCCGACTGCAAGCTACTTTCGACCTTAATGACATTTCTTAAAAAAAACGTTTTTAGACATGTATAGATGACGTTGATCACGAATATGAAAAAAAAAACTGGGTATTAGTTGCCGTCGATAAGGTCGAAAATGGCTTGCACGTATTTTTGGAGTCTCTGGGTTATAGTCAATGTAAAAAATAGGCGCAAGCCATTTTCGACCTTATCGACGGCAACTAATACCCAGTTTTTTTTTCATATTCGAGATCAGCGTCATCTATAGATGTCAAAAAACATATTTTTTAAGAAATGTCAATAAGGTCGAAAGTAGCTTGCGGTCGGGTTTTTTAATCTCAATGCGATAGTCATTATAAAAACTATGTAGAGGAACCTATACAGGGATAAAATGTAGTCTATATTGTCATCCAAACTATAAATCTGTCCTTTTTGTTGAGCGAAAATCCTCTCAGATACCCATAAAAAAGGACATAATCGCTAGGCAGGGAGATAGATCTTTTTTCTATACGATTTAGGTGGCAGACTAGGCACACGGTCCACCTGATGGGAAGTGGTTACCGTGGCCTTTGGAGGTATGTAACACCCTCTTAATTTGAAACAATACAATTTAGGTATCCCGAAATTAGATTCTTGGGGATTGCGGAAATAGGATCTCTTTTATTTCATGCAAGCGGAGCCATGGTCAACGTCTTGTTATAATATTTACATAAAAATAGAAACAATAATAGAATCCGTTACAATTCGTTTTTTATTTTAATTTAAGTTCAAATTGCAATTTAGTTTTTATTCTTATCCTTATTTTTTGGTATAGCTTCACTTTCTTCTCACATTTGCGTTATTTTATCCGAAAAAGAATTAATCGTGAAAGACATTTCAGATGTAATTTAACAATAATTATTTAGGGAAAATTTTCATATGGTACGCCACACTGAATTTTTCTCTGAATTAATATCGCCATTTCAATCAAACCGAGACGTCATCCGTCAAGCTCGCGACTAGTGTGAAAGGGATAAAATATACGGGCTTCGGAGGTCGCAGAATGACCTCCGTCCCCCATGAGCGCGGGCCTGGGGGTGACGGGTAGAGCCGCCTGTCACCCTAGCAGAAGCAGGCCGCGGCGGCGGCACGCATTGCGTGCCTCCCCATACCCGGGGGCGGGTTGGGGACTCTGTGGTGCCCTCACCGGAAGAGGGCCAGATCGAGAGATATGGTCCTGGGTCGGCCGGGGTGCGAGGGATATGGCTACGACAATCTCACCTCCGGCAACTGACGGCCCACAGACGGCGTGCGTTTTAGTCGGTTCGAGTCCGACATAACCTCCTCCTCCGGCTACGGTGGGGGAGGTATCCGTGGGGATTTTGCGCACGATAAAAAAAAAAAAAAAAAAAAAAAAGGGATAAAATATAAATGTTTACTTCAGAATTTTTACGTTCGTAAAGCTTCGTAAAGTTTCGTTTTAAGGTTACAGTTTTTTTGACGTCGAACTATGAAGTCGACTACTCTAATTGGGGAATTGCCCTCCCTTATGTCACACTTTCCACGGCGCCGTAGCACGGCGCCGTGAATTTCTACGGCGCAGCGCCGTCGCCGTCGACGGCGACGGCGGACGGTGCCGTGCCGTAGAGATGTAGCCGGGGCCTTAGGGTGATGCAGAGATACATTGAGGTAGGTGCAGGCAAAAGATGGATTACTAATTAAGATTTATACACATTTACCTTATTTAATACAATTTGTACACAATAGACATACATACATTACAAATACAATACACACTACATACAATTACATTACTTACATAATAACATATCTAAATAATATATATGCATATATAATATATACCTACTCATCCTTGAGAATACATAATGATAGAATTTAATATACTTAGTAGTTTTACCCATTATTGCCACTAGGGATTGCTGTAGAGCTGGCGTACCTTGTACTTGAACGTGCCGCGGTTGGTAACCATCCTGATTTCGAGAGGAAGCGCGTTCCAGAGGAGAATAGCTTGCACGAGGAAAGAAGAATGAATTAAGCTAGAACTATGAGTAGGACAGTGGAGAAGACGGTTGTCAGCTGATCGTAGATTTTTGTTATGATGAGAACCAAGTAGCTGTACATGAGATGATAAATAAGTGGGGACATAAGGGGAGCTTAATATTGTATGTATCATCGTCACCGCCCGTAGGCTGCGTCGCTGACGTATCGGCAACCATCCTAACTCCGAGCGATGAGCTGAGACGTGATCATATTTCCTAAGGTTGTAGGTGAACTATATGTATTCTAAATATTTACTGTATGTACTATGTATTTCAACTTGTAATTCTTCAATAAAAATTACGAATATTATATAAATTATTTAGAAAAAAAAATACAAAAAAAAATACAAATAAAAAAAAATACTATATCTCTCTTCACGACTTACACTACAAGTGGCGATGCGATGCCTCTATCCCCGTTAAGTTACTATCAATAAAATTCAATAAGCCTCCTAAACATTTTCAGTGACATTGACTTTTTGCATTATTAGCCTTAGATACATGCATTTGAACTGACCCACGACTTCCGCATAGTTTGTTTCTTCAGAGATCCGATGGAGATAAGATAAGAACATTTTACTTGCAGTGAAATATGCGTAATACAGTGCATAAAAGGAGCGTCTGTCTGTATTTCATTTTATTACCTTAACGTATTTTACGACCAAGAGTTTGCACAAACGGTTATTCAGAGATAGTTGAATATCGAACCTTTAAACATGACAACGTAGATTTAGCAAATGTTACTATAGAAACAAACTTTGATGTTTGAAAGCATAATTCTTTATAATGTGTTTATGGTTGTTGTTATAAAAGCAACAGTGTATCTGACGTAGTTGATTGGTAGATACATATAAAAAGCTGTTCAACAACTGCTCTGTTATATTCTGGCGCATTTTGTAACAAGTTTTTAACAAATAGTTCAATAATTGTACTGTGGTTGATTCAGTTAATATTGTGTGAGAAAGTTAGCTTAGTAAAATGTCTAGTACTCATAATATGTTCAATTTCCTCCTACCCATATTCTATCAGTCGAAGTTTTTTTTTATACCACTTAGGTGGCAGACATGCACACGGCCCACCTGATGGAAAGTGGTTACCGTGGCCTATGGACGTATGCAACACCAGGGGCGTCACACTCGTACTGCCGACCCTGATGAAACCTTATAATGCCCTTCTTGAAGAACCCCATATTGTAGTCGCTTGGGAGGTGTCCGTCAGAATGGCTGGTTGCCTGCCTCATTTAGCATCGAATCTATCCACAGCTTCGAATATATAGTCTAATATATATAGTAATATATAGTCGAATATATAGATAACCACACAGATAGCTTATACCCGCGGCTCCACGCGCGTGCAATGTTGATCCGGTGAGAACCTATTCCTGTGATAAATAGTAGCCAATGCGTTATATTCAAGACCAGCCAGTTAGATCCATTCTGCCATAAGAGCGTGATAGAATAGCAAACATCCAAACATCTTCGCAAATTTTCACATTTATAATATTAGTAGAAAGTAGGAGAAGAGTGGGAGGATAGGATCTAGCAGCTCGGGTGCCGGTTTTGCTCGGGCATTATAAAGAAATACTATAACCCGATGGCAGCACTCTACCAACGCAGTTTTTTCAGCAAGAATCACCTTCGACGCGGGTTGTTCGGAGTTATAACATGTCGAAATTTGGCCTCACTCGATGTAGAACTTTTGAGTTTCTGAAGCATACAAAAACCAATGTATCATTTTTAAATTGAAATTCTATCCTCTGTTACTTTAATTAGTTCCTTTAACCTTCTAGTTTTGTATGTTGCTAACCTATTAAAAAAACCCGGCTGAAAAAAGAGGACTTCTGATGATCACTAGAACCTCCAGATCAATTTAATTTATTTTGATTGTCAGTTTTGAAGTTGCTGTATTTTTTGCATTTCCTGTCAAGTCAAGCAGCTGCCTACATACAGTATTATTTTGCCATGTTACTCAAGTCGGACAACCAAATGTATTCATTTTCTCTTTTTCAAGATTCGCACAATTTATAGATCTCAGTAAATAACGGGGTTGTCCTCTCAATGTTTCTAAGGATCACTTTAAGTTAAGAATAAATTAAAGTGATCCATGTCTATATTGTTTTAAATATGCATCTGGTGCAAAAATATTTAACCCACACATATTTATTATTCCTAATTATTATGACAAATATTATTCAACATTTCTATTCTTGAATATTTTTATGCCAAATATTGTCTCTCTACTTATGATGTTTACTTTTACTTGTTCTTATATACTCAAACCAGTTGTTTATACATTTAGCATGGGTGCCATCAATAATTTGAATGACAGCGTCAGTGTTAACAAACTTTGTATAGGTATCTTCGGAAACCGTCACAGCATTGGAATTTTTTTTCAGTTCACATTACCATGTGTAAAAATAGGACACATTAGGTACAAGAGTACAAGTTATCAAGGAGTGTTCGACAGTCACGGATGGGTGGTCGGTTACGTCAGCGCATCGACACGGCGTAATCTGACGATAAATCACTCGTTTCTGGATCGGAATGAGATCATGGGCCCAAATCGATACTAAATGAAAGACTGGCTTAATTGGAATAAACCAGTCGGTCGTGCGAGATTTATTTGTTGGTTTCTTTTGTTGTTGGAATCTGTATTGTTGCAGCAGCCAGGCCTTTGTCTCAGCTGCGCTAGTAATTGGATAAGTGACGGTTGCAATTTCTGCAAATTAACGTGTTAGAAATCGTGTATTTATACCTAATGACTTTCACTTGTGAGCTAAGGTCAACTAAATGATTAATGGTGTTAATTAACGTGAACTTTTACAGTTTTCTTAATACACGTTTTTGCTGATTTTTTGCAATAGGTACATGATGATGACCTGAAATCAATATAGGTAGTAGGTTAAAGCACTTCCTCGTGGTTTTATAAGCTATGGGTAAAAAAACCGTACCTATAGTTTAAATTATACAGGTTCAAGTTCATCCCATCGGGTTCAGAAGTAATCGGTGGAAGACTTAACTACCGATAAACACAAACCACTGTTACCACTGCTACCACACACGATTAGTAACGATAGGGTTGTCAAGAAACGATACATTGATAATTTGTTTTATTCTGATACAAATAAACGACCATAATTATTATATTAATTTTATTCTATATTTGCTTGTGATAATGTTGAACTACTTTTTATAATATTTTATATCTACTCGTATTAATGCACACTAATATTTTAAATGCTATTTTTATTATATTTATCTCTTAAAAACAGTCCTCTGACTGACGTCTCGGGTTCTGTATGCAAGAATGGGTATTGTTTTGGCTTTAGGATCACCCAGGTATGGTATGTATACCTAGTAAGTATAATATTTACTAAGTAAAAATTGAAAATTCGTTTAGTCGCACTCAAGAACCCAGTTTTTCAAGCTATGCTTATACGACCAACAGTCTAGATAACACTGTGTATTTTACAATTCCAATCCCAAATTATGAAAATAAAAAGCCTAGATCAAAATGAAACGACATCGAATGTTCAGTTTATTAGTTGAGAAAAATAGAGGTACGTATTAAATAATCTGCTAATTATTCTAAAAAACAAACAGACTCCTCAAACGAACGTAGCAACCCTAATCCGACTACTAGTTTTATTTATATCAAGTGTGTTACCGGCGATAGACTCAGTGCCATTAGTTAGTGGGTGATAAAATCTGTTCCGGCGCATGCACAAAAGGTCGAGTCACTGTTAACTCCCGAAATCTATACACCAACTGGCGCCCATATTTGCCTGATAAATATTTTATATTAACAAAGGTGCCGATGTCGATGTTTGTTGTGTAGACTAATAGTTTAAGAGGTATAATTTGTATGTTTGTTTGGAACGAATAAACTTAATCGATTGTAAAATTTTGAAAGATTTTTTATAGGTGAGTACCTAATACAGGCTGCTGTTGATATTATATCCTGCGGAATCAGTAATTCAATTCATAAATCTATCAAAATAAAATTGAATCAAAATTCAGTACGGTGCAGTTTCAGGAAAGAAGCTATGACCAGATCCCCCATCCGTCTTTTTGGAACCTCTTAAAAAAGACTCTGATTTAAATTCCAGCACAATATGTAGAACATAAGTTACGCGAACCCCGGACTTCGAGGTGATGGCTACGGATGCGATGGGACTAACACGAGGATGTTATAGATGATATATTTTGTCGGGCCATCTAGTGGTTCTAGATGGCACCACGAAACATATTGAGTAAAAGTAAAAGTCATAGAACAACACAACCCATAGAAACACGTAAAAAGTAGCTGAGACTCAAGGGTTTATCCGTATCCTAGAAAGAATACGGAATATGAATGTTGAGAGATTTAGAGAATTATCAGTGTTCTCTAAAATACAAATAATGTAACTACTTCACTATTACCACATTACATTATTACTAAATGTAAATTATAATTTACACTAAACGTTAATTAGATTAACTTATAAACATTACAATTTATGATCAGAATATGCAAATGGGCGTCCATTGAAGCCCGCACGGTAGCCCACTCGTACAGAATTATTAATATGTTTACAAAAGATAACGGAGACCCTTTGTGTAAACGACCATAAAAGTAATTGGTGTAATTCATCTCAATAGGTTATGTTGTAAAATTGGGGTTATAACGTTCGAACAGTAAACGGACATTACACGATTGATTCTCGAGCGGGGTTGCACCACACAGCGCACCTGATTGTAATTTTACGGCCATGATTTATAGCTTAATTGATCGAGAATTGATAATTGTACCTACTAATAACTATTTACTTTTATAATTGATGCATACACGCAAATTATGTAGGTATTTTGATTTAGGCTTTAATTAAGTATTAACTGTGAGAATAGACGGTTTGAGTTGCGTAGATAAAAATGGTAGGTATAAGAATCCAGCAGTCTCAGACATTGATAAGTAATCAGGGATTAGGGATATCTTATAGAGGATAAGATATATTTGTTTAGTAGTCAACATTAGTTTATTTATTTAAATCTGTACTGAATATACAAAGTTAGGGTCAGTTCCGTTTCGTCTATGGCAGTCATTACTTTTTAGGGCTCCAACTACCGGAGCCCTAAAAAGTACAACAACTGGTCTAGCTGCATTACTTCTATATCGCCAATGGGTTGTAATAAATAATAAATAAATATTCCACAACATTCTACACAACGCTATCTAGACCCATGGTAAGCTTAATTAGCTTGTGTTATGGAATCTAGAATGCGGATATACATACTTAGATACTTTTTTTTTGTAAATACATACATATTATACATATAAACACCCAGACCAATGCAAATATTTATATTCATGCATACAAATATTAGCACTGAGCGGGGATCGAACCCGCGCCTCCTGCGTAGCAGCCGCGTTCACTACCGCTACGCCACAGAGGCACGGAAAATATACGGGTACAAGTTTAGCCAAATCCGCAGTTAGACTAATAAAGCGGACCCCTTGATTCCAAGGTGGAAGCTTCGTATGCGACTGCGATTAACGCTAGGATTAAAAAGAAGATCTATATAGGTATAATCTTATTAACCACACAATACTGTATTACTTACACAAATACTGTAGGTAATCCATTATAGGTATTGCTGACTTTCTAAACCTATTATGCAGGACTTATCACACATTGAATGATTGATAGATATCAAACATTGTAAGACTGTCAACTACTGGCTCTTAGACTAATAATTAGGTATTGGTTGCTATTATTGTGTACATTCACGTGAGTAGCAAATGCCTGGTAATTGCGCTCCCGTCGGGTCCAAGTAGAAGGGGTAGATCCAAGAAGTCCTGGATTGACATCATGGATCGCCCTCCATGATGTCAAATGGTCTCACTACCATGGACGGAGGAGGACGAGCTGGAAGGTGGACCCTGAGCTTCGAGGTCACCTTGGCCTCAGATAAACAAATTATTGTTGATATTCAATGTGGACGTTTTATGGTACATGTTTATTAACACCATCACATTTGTATACACATAATCCAATCATTTAACCGAGTGTATGATGCAAAGGTTCGTGACATCATGTCAATCTGTGGCGAATATGGGACCGCTCCTATAAAATAATGACATACCTACTGGAAGTCGGTCAGACCGACAATCGCTGCCATTGTCTTCGTAATAACTAATTGCTGTTATTATTATGCTCCTATTAAAGAAGTTATATTTGCAATCAGTTGCTACGATTGTCGAAAAGTATCTTTTAGTTTTTATGTTCAGAAAGATTTTGTTTATAAGATATAAATAAAAATCGATGTTCCTAAGCTCAAATCAAACTCAGACTGTAGGAAGAGGGAAACACGTGCGCGGGCAGACCATTTCGGCTCTTTATCGTGCGGTAGAAGGAGGCCTCAAACCGCCTTTTCCAACGATTCGGCTATTTTTTTACCTATGTTCCTTAACTTCCACGGAAGGTTTTAAATACAAAAAGCCGGTGAAGCCCCTGGCATTAGCTAGTAGATATTTTTTTTTAATATGACTAGTAACTGAAATCACTAGTAATTACTTTTACCCTTCACCTAAGCTAAATTGTATTAGGAATGAGTTCATGTAGGAAGTGAAATGGAGTCTGGGACCTCTTGATCATAAGGCCGACTCCATGTAAACATTAAGCTAGGCTAAGCACAGCATGTGTGCTATGGCGATGGGTTAACTAATTCTAGATTGATTTCTATACAGCAGTCATGGTCGATGTCGAGTTGACCCCAGACTCCGAAGTGAAAGCTTCGGATGCGACTGGGATTAACGCTAGGATGAAGAATGAAGAAGAAGTGATGGTCGATGTCCTAACCGGCTTTATACAGCTCCCCTAGACAAGTGGCAATTCGTTGACCGGCGGCGTATGTATATAATATGGGACTTACATGTTTTTTACCGTTTATGGCAGTCGTTGATGTATGTCAATCCCATATTTCAATCAGTCTATTCTATTCTATTCTTCAAACGTCTTGTCACTTGTCTAGAAGGATAGGTACTCTGACTTGCCGAAGCGAACACATGAATGTCTCTAAAAAATCTTTAGAGATCTCCTGAGAGGTGCAAGTGCTTCCTCCATCTATTTTGTTCCGTGAACCGTGAATTCAAACTAACATTGGCCACCATGCAACCATATTTGTATAATCAAATCATTTCTGTTATCGGCTAAAGTTTATTTTGATGTGGGCAGCTAGTATCAATTTTTCGACAATAAACTTATATTGTAGATAGTAACGACTTATTTAAATTTCTTATTTATTGGCTAAGCAATAATGGGGCATACCATTCAGTGCATCAATTTGAATAACGTCAGATTCAAATCGTACTAAAATAAGCCCTTAACTCTATGGAATAAATTTGGTGCGATTCAAAATTGATGCGCTAATGGCATGCTCCAAAATTTGGCTGTCTAATATTATAATAAGTATGTACTTTATAAACATTCAAGAATACGTAATAAGTTGTTTGTTTCTATTCATAAAATGATTTCCTTGTGAGAATTTACTTAACAAAGGATGAATATTTGTTAGTCTTTCAAATAAAAAGAACACTTTGCAAAAATCCATCCAGATCCTTTATATGTATGAAATTTTGCACATATTTCTACTGCATGGCTTTACAAATAGGCCTGGAATAGGTTCCTGTGAGACGCAGGCACTACGGTATCTCCAATACGGCGTTCAATGAGATTGGTAGGAATACAACGTAACTTAAACTATTTTTATTTCTGAAAAAGATACAGCGCAATATAATTAAAACTCTAATGTAAGTTCCTGTGAATGAAGTCGCGGACACAGTTAATTTTAATTTATAAAGCATCGCCCGTTTTCCATGAAATATATCTGTACAGCACTTCTAAAACACTCATCTGTGCTTTTAACACTTAAGAAAATGGCCTAGCCATAAATATAATCAAATAAATAAGCTATTGAATAAAATACTTTTAGCGATCTATTCCTATGCACTTGTCGGACGCATGCTTCATGTCATAATGACTCCCTATAATCGGGCCCATACGTTAAATATGGCAACCCGGATATATTGTATGCGCTGCTGTCTAATAGACGCTTGCGCAGACGTGTGTGATGTCTGCTTGTTTGTTCACATTTCAGAACATATTGCGATTTCCGTATGAAAGATATAGCAGCTAGTTAACGTACACAATTTTGGTGGACTGTTCAAGTTATAATGTAGTAAGAATAAAAGATAAATGTTGAACCTTAATAACCTTTAAAAACCAAAAACAGCTGATTATTCTCTCTTGTCCCCTTTTGGCGTATTGCATCAATGTTTTTAGATTAATACAAACACCTGGTATTGGCATTCGAGTACAACAGAAATCACTCCAGTGATAGAAACCAGAGGTTTCTATCACTGGAGTGATTTCTTAACCAGCGGTAGCTTGTTATTGCACCTGATGATATTCCAAATTCTTGCCTTAATCATGATTGTATCGGAAGCTTTAACCTTGAAATCCAGGGTCCATTTTTCCAGTCATAATTCTTTATCGGACAAAATATTTAAGCTTTTGTTACATACCTCAATATAATAAGAAAACTCGTAGTTTTAGTACCAATACACTATTATAATTAAATCAGTGAAGCTTCAAGCTGATTCAATTTATCCGTAACATAATATACAACTGTAACAGAGACCCGTTTCGCCAACAATATTCCAGATTGAAAGGAGACGGGGACTTCTGGGCCAAAATTGTAATGAGTTGAGATATGACTTAAAAAAAGCGGTATTTTTTTCTATTTCAAAATTTAAAAAAACCAGCTCAATTGAAAGTCTGGAAGACGAGAAATCTTAAAACTAAGTTCATTTTACTAGCAAAATAAAATATCGATTACTAAAAATTATTTAAACAATATTGCGTATTAAAACACTTGCATCACAATTTGATATTAAATCAATCAGAGTGAACAAAACTTAATCATAATAATAATAATAACCATTTAAAATACCAAATAATAGTATAATAAAAATAAATTCTGAATCGATTTCCGTTAATCGATTAATTATTTCTTGTGTTTATCAACTGTATTTTTAAGCTGTGACAGCTGACAGCTCCATTTTCAGTCAATCAGTTTATTTATTCAATCTTCAAAATTAATTATTTTATCGAAAAATTGTATATTTACACGGCTTATGGGATATACAATTGTTTATAAAATATGTACAAAAGTATGCTATATCAGTATGCTGTATCAGTTTATTGGTTTAAATCCAATAATCAATTGACTTCTGCGTTTTGAGTATTTCCAGTTGATTTCTTGATTATATTCCCACAGTGATTTCTCTTTACGGACTTCTCAGCTTGCTCCTGGTTACCTTAAAGTACAATGATAAACTTGTTTACTTGTTTGAGTTTTGCTCGGTATTTTGGATTTTGACATGGATTTCTGTGTGAATTGTGGCATAGAAAATGAAGTAAATAAGGTAATATATTTCCACCTGCGCACTTCTTAGACAATACTCTAATTATTATTGAAGTGAGAAATTATTATTTAAAGTGTTTTTTTACATAACATCCTTGTATTCCATATCTTTAAAATCTTTTTGTAAGTTTTCGTACATTATCCCTGAGTAAAATATAATACAGTACAATTTAAAAGTATTTTAAGATAAAAAAAAATGACCACTTTCTATTAAAACACCACAGAAATCACAGTTCTAAAATGTCAATTCCTTGCATAACCTCACTTTTACTAAATCTCTTATAACTCTGCTCTCAGATATCCAAAATCTGCAGAATTTTCAGGGATGGTTTAATAATTTATATGCTCTTAATTGATACCACCCTCATCTTATTACATTTTTGGCCCAAGAATGTATGAAAGCCTACCCATCTCCTTTAATTACATCTACCCGCAACCTATACAGAACCTACACGCTAAGTTGTTCTCAATGGAGTCTTCTCAATACTGAAATAGTAATTCCATTTATCTAAATTACATTACGGTTGTATTTTACAGCTCTATTTTCTCTTCGCACAGTTTAATCGTTTGACCTAGTAATTCAAATAGCTAATTTCCAATCAGTTCTTGGTTATAGCTTAGGTACACATCTCCTGAATGATTTCAGTCTTAGAAACTGTAACGCAATTGATATTGGATACCAAAGCAGAAAAAAAAAACATCAAGAATCATGTTTTAGAACTCTTCTGTTTCACGCTGGGCTTGAGATCAAAATGGCAGTATAATTAAAACTTCAGTAGCAGCTTCAGTAGTAGTATGATCACGAAGAAATGTTTTGTAAAGCAATTATTATAAAGGTACCGTGTTGTAGTAAAACGAGGACTATAAAGATAACTGTCGCCTTCTGGCAATAAAGTCAATATTCATGATTGAATGGAGGCACTTTTATGTACTATTTCCATACATAGTAAATCAGGTTAAGAAGTATGAAATGATCAATTGTTGTGTGTATTGTAGCACATACAACTTAACCGGACTTAATACGTTTCATATCAATAGTTGGACAAGAATAGGAGGAAACTATGTAGACTAAACGTTTTGTCCCTAATTCAATAGTGGATAGGTTTCCACAAATACGGATAAAACTTTACGTGTAAGGCATAACCAACTCAATACTCAATTTTTAATATAAGTTTCATTATTCTAAAATACTTACTACCCCTTTATAGATAACTGCATATCCTAGCTAGCCGACGTAGTCGTGCGTGTTCACTAAAGTGAGTAACGGTGTGGAACCAACTGAGCTCGTAATTAACAAGGTCTGGTTCAGAATAGGACCAGATAGATACACAGGCACATGTTGTGCAGTATATAAACTGAATACTTTATAATGAACTGCCCTCACATATTACGTACGCTTGCACGCCCAGTCCGGAGAATCCAGTCATTACCTTTATATTGCAAGTTTCCAACTACGTTAGTATTAAGCTAAATATTAGCTAGATGGTATGATTAAATTTACATGAATACGGAATATAGATTAACAACATTATCTGAATGAGGATGTTTAGTGGCATGTACCGATTACCCCCTTGATTATTTAGCTTATGACGTTTCACATCTAAGCCCACAGTTACTGATAAATATTATAATTAACTCCATACCAAAATGTAATTAAAACGTCTACTCTATAACAAACTGGACCAGTACAAAATGTATTAATATGCAAAGCTAAGCTTTGATACTTAATTTATTGATGGAGTGCTATTTTACATTAGCTAATTATATGAATGTCGAGTAGGAACTCGATGCGCACTAGTTTTAAAGGACGCACAAGAGAATACTTCTATCACTTCCTTATTAGGTAGTTAGATAAGTAATCAAGACAATTCGGCTCCAATTTTCACCATTTCAGTAAAACAAGGCCAGGAATACCGCAATATAAACAACGAACGACAAATTGATAGCCATTCTAGCAAAACATGAATACAATAACTTCACAGTACCGTAATAAGTTTATCATAACACCATAGGAGGTGCGCAGAGCTGGAATATGCAAAACGGGATAAGGCGAATGCAATTATTGCAGTCATAGATGGATGCACAGAATTTTAAACATATATCAACAGGACATATTCTGCTTTGGGCATTCACAGCGTGTTGGTTGATGGCGCCAAAGCCCTAAAGCCAATAGATTTATTTATATTTTATATACTTTGAACGTTTTATGTTGTCATCGACATACAGTTGCGTTTGATCCAGTACGTTATAGCTTTCACGTGCATCGAATTGTGCAGAATGTGGACTGTATGACCTAGTAACGCTAGCTTATGGTGCACTTTGTGAATAGAAGTCTGTTTGTTTAACATGTCGGATTGTAATACTTTGTTTGAATGATGTTACTTATGGTTGATTACCGAACCTTAATAACACCAGAGCCTTGTTTTGTAAGAAAGTTTTTTTTTTATATAAGTTATGGACTTGGCTCATGGACGTGTGCAAACCAGGGGGGTCACACTCCTGCTGCCGACCCTGTAAGAACAGAGGTTCTTACAGGGTACTCTCTAGTATCTGTGCTGTTAGTGCAGAACAGAAAGTAGGACAAGCCCTTGGGCTTTCCACTGACAGCACAAAAACACACCAGTGAGCCTACGATACTTAAGATACTTCAGTATTGTACTGAATAAGATAACGACGATAACAAAAATCAGAATGAATAACTAGTCATTTATTACGATAGTTTGAATTGTTACTACTTTTAAGAACAGAAAAAAAACAAAATGAAATGTAATCCCTACTCCTTGAGTTAAGAAGCTGTAAAGTGCATACATCAGACACACAGTTACCGTTATATCAATTACGTGTAATGGTTCATAAATAGTATCACTTTGTAACAAATTGGATGTGAATACCTTAAGACTGATTATTAGTTTTGTTTTCTCATCTGTGTTATACTACACTACACTACACACTATACGCAACAGGTGCAAGGAAACATAGATGACGGATGATGTGCTTGCTCTAATGTATTTGAGAATCGTTTAACTATTTTGATCTTGCGCTTATAAATAATATTGAATTAAAATAGTCAGTATAAATAATACTATAAATAATAAATTCTTCCATTGGATAAAAGTTTATTCTTTTCTTGAAAGGCCGTAATATATTGAATTAATTCTTAAGTTTGAGACAATACTAACAATATTATGTGAGGCAGCTTTTAGCAAAACCTTTCTTTGCTTATAATGCGGTATGCGCCGATCAAACAGTTAAATAAGCGAAACAAGGTGTCAATCTGTTATATTAAGGAAGTACACATATCAATCTATTAGTCTATGATCATGATGGTGTATACACATTGGAAGTAGTGCACATTACCACCTACCGCATTCACTGTTACCTCAGATTGTTATCTAGCTATGGAGGCTTGTTGTTTGCAATATTGATTTATATTGTCGTTATTAAAATTTGTTATTAGTCTGTAAGCCTTCTTCAAAAGTAAATAAATAAAAAAATAAAATAATATCGAATGAATCCCCGGTGGTGTAAAAGAATTGTCAATAGATGCTCTCTAAGCATTTTAAGCATTTAGAATTAGGTGAAACAATCAGGCTACAGGCGACACCCATAAAATTTGAATAGCTAAACGAAATATGAGGCCACGTAATTGTTTTACAACGAGACCAACTTGAGGCTGCGGCCGTCGGCGCCGAGCAAGGAGACGAAAAAGTGATTTGGCAAAATTAACGACTTGCTTCCATTTAGTTAAGAATCTGAATTACACAGAGTAGTGAAGTAAACAGAAATAATTTTTCAAAAATCTTGCATCACATTACATAGACACAATTTACTTGACTCTGTTCTTTTGCTGAGAATTTGACACAATAAAATCTAATAGCACATTACCGATCAAGGAATCAAGTCCATGACCACACGCAGAGCAGCTGCACTTACCCCCGTTACATCACCTAAGCAGTCCATTTAGTACTTAATCATTCATAATTGTAATAACTCCTGATATCCTGGTTTAAGAGGTATCTATTTTTGTTCACTAAATTTAAAGAAGTACCTATTTAAAGCAGCGATCAAGGTTATGGTATCCATATCTTAACGGATAGTATTACGGACGTTTAAGTATGTTGTTACAGACCTGCTTATAGAACTGTTGACTTACAGATCCGTTTCTTGTTCAGTTAGTATCTACTTGGTTTTTGTTCGATAAAAGGATTTGATCTAATACTTACCGACTATGCCAAGAGACATTCTCATGTACCGAAATGGCGCACCTTTAGACATAAACGAGTATATTATCAATGCTATAAAACAAAAGTCACGATATTTATGAAGTGTTTATTATCTCTGACCTCTTAAGCCCACTAGTACGTCAGGTTCGAAGAATAGTGAACTACCACCAACTGTTATAAACCAAGGAGCAGATTCAAAGAGATATTCCTTGTGGGACCATACATCATCCTTTAAAAGTATGTCCTGACCTCTTTACGATTGACGCAATCTTGATTAGCCTAACATCATGCCGCTCGTTGTTCACTGAGACTTATGTTTTATGTAGTTCTAGCCTATGATGTAGCCTATTTAAGGGGTGGTTCCAATATTATAAATTGTATCAACAGTCTATGCTAGGACATCTGTACAATTTTTACTTAAAACCTAATTTTCTTCTAAAATAACTTCAAGAGTTTTAAGAAGAGTTCAACATTTGTAACAATTACGCATTCATTTACACTGTTACAAAAGACGTGCTAACCAAAAATGTAAACATTGCTCAATTCAAAAGAAGGCGACACTGTCAACGAGTTACTCTGCGATAGCCAGATACGGAAGATAAACTTGTAGATAACCAAAATTCTGCTGTAGCGGTTATTCAAAATGTTCACGTGCGTATTAAATTGGTAGTTCTCTTGAATCTTGAAGTAGATCTAGGACTTGAGTGGGAGTTGCAAAGTTGAAGCGTGAATATCTGTATACATTATTAGCTTCCACAGTTGATTTTATCTCTTTGGCTCGCAATGATAGACCGCACTATATTTTGTAATGACTCAATTTAAATTTCTACGATGCGATATTTCTGTTGGTATAAAAAAATCCGTTATCAGAACATGATTGAACTTTAAGTATTACAAATGCCACAATGATCATGGATCATGGATTTGAGGTATCTGATCATCATCCTGGTTTCTTGATTTTTTATACCTACTTACATTTCCAAGTGGCGACGTAAGAAGTAGTTATCTACCGACTTCGAAGAAATATGCGAAAGATGTTAATAGAGTCTAAAAAGATGTGATGTATTTATATGTGACCTAGCTTGATAGAAGTTCTGACTATGATGCAAATAAAATGGATACTTTTTGAAACTACTGTTATTATATTTATATCTAAACAATACATTAATCTACAACTAAAATACTAAAAATAAACACGGTGAGTAACAAACTATAATTGAGATGTGTCTTATTACGGCCACTTCGTATGTTTGCGCGGTTATTAAGATCAAATGACCGGCGCATGCGCACCCAGACGACAAACATTCGGCTAAATATTTACTTTATACGAGGTATAAAATATTTCTTGCAGGAAGAGATAAATCGTGATCGGCTTTAACCAAGTTTAGCTAACTTCCTTGTATGTGTATGGAAATGCTGGAATATCTCGATTTATAGCGGGAATTATTGTTCCTTGTACCACGATTATTGTAATAGACTTGAATTAATTATACGGAGAATATTCATATAATGTAAAGACAGTTTTGAAGTCTAATATTAATATGTTTGTAAGTTATAAATTTGACAGTTCTTTCAACAATAGGAAGTTTATAAATCTTCTGCTTATATCATAATATCTTCAATCAATCTATTCAAATGCAATTTAAAAAACCCCCGACCCAAAAAGAACCTATATATATAGTTAAATAATAAAATGACCTCGCGGGTGTTATGGGTCTGGGTTTTTTTTTAATTTTTAATTTAATTTTTATTTTTTTTTATGCTTTTTATAGGTAACCGCTAAACCGATTTCCATAAAACTGCTGTATCGTAATGTATAAATTATGACCTTTCATTTGGTACCCAACACGGGTATATTTGAAAATATTAGATTTTGCATTGCCACTTTCACTCCGATTTTTATGAAACATAGCTAAGAACACTCTCGACTAAACCATCTTTCAAACAAAAGAAACAGAATCGAAATCGGTTCAGCCGTTTGGGAGCTACGATACCACAGACAGACTGACACACACACACGCACACAAACACACACACACACACACACACACACACACACACACACACACACACACACACACACACACACACACAAAGTACTTAAAATATAATTATGTTTAAATTATTTATTTGCTTGCGAAACCCCAGGATCCTGATAATACAAATACTAGGGAAGTTAAGTGAAAAGTTAAAGAAAAACGTATTAATTTTTGAAATCAAGATTAGCGAGTGTTATAAAGACGTAAATCAGAAACAATATAGATGTTATTGAATATGAAACATAAATTGAACTAAGCTTCAGTCGTGAGCTTGCACGATCTAGAATAATTTTCTCACTCGAATCGGTGAAAGCTAACAGCCAATATTTCCGACATGGCCGGCGTCATGTCAAAACAGAGTAAACATGAGCCACACTTGTAGTTTACATTAGGTTGTGAGGTTAGACTAGCGGAGCATTAAGCGGAGCGTTTTCTTAATATTGACAATGTACTGCATCAATGCATTATGTAAGTATTAATTTATAGAACCTAAACAATGCATATTAATTGTACAAAGAATACCTTGAACTTGTAATTATCTTACTACTGCCTGAAATTTTGATACCGTTCCCGCTAATATTGCCAGATTGAAATGTAACCTATGTGTCATTTTATTATATTGACATGAAGTGTTATCTGTCTATATAAATAAAAATCAATTGCAATTCTGTTAGTCTGCTAAAACTCGAGAACGACTGAACCGATTTGATTAATTCCTTTTGTGTTTTGTTCCTTATTTTGTGGCCAAGGTTTGTGTAAAATATATTAATAGTAGGTGCAGGGGAAGGGATCTGATTTCCACGCGTGCGGAAAATATATGGCGGTACAGGGTTAGCCGGGTCAGCTAGTAAAATATTATATTTATTGAGATGTTGGAGTTCGCTCAGCTTCACTCTCCGCTCTTGTCCAATACACTACTTGACCGAAGTTTATTTGTTCAGAAAACCATTACAGCATTTCGTTTATCACGACGATGGTTATATGTGCGTATTTATATGCGTGGGACTGAAAAAATATTTGGTATTGTTGCAATATTATGTGTTAAGATTGATATCTTCAATTATTACGTGATGACGACATGCAATCAATCACATACATACGCTCACGCCCATTTACTTCTGGTGTAGGCAGAGACAACAGCCCGATAAAAGATAAATATCATTGTATTTCATAATTATAAAATTTCATTTTTAATCCAGAAGATTGTAATGTAACACAAACAATCACAAATTGAATAATACAACAAACTTAAACCGGTAATATAAATAACCACGATAATATGGTAACAAATCACATAGACCGACGTGTTTACGTCAACACGTGCCATGAAGATATGAGACTATGGAGGCTATCAGACGCATTCAACCAGTTCTTGGATTAGTTCGATCGATGCCATATATTATAATTTATAAACTCAGTGAAAACATGCTCGACCGTTGAAATAGGTGAGATAAAATACAAATTTAGATAAGCAAAATATAATAATTTCAGCTTAAAATACGTGATGTTAAATTAATGGGGCTTAAATTAACATCACATTAACTTAAGCCTAGTATGACGGTTTAGAAGAATAATTTATTTAGTGTCAGTAATGTTGCTAAATACATCAAAAATGAATGTGAAGAATCGAACTAATTTAATCTCTTATACCAAGCTAATATAAAGTATCTACGTCAGTAAAATAAAAGACAAAATATAAATTGCATTGCAAGATTATTTTGTTGATCTGATCTTCAAGCAAGAATGGCTAGACGACTTTGAATTATATAAAATACTAGCTTTTGCCCGCGGCTCCGCCCGCGTGGATGTCGGTTATCGCGACCAAACATAGCCTATGTCCTTTCTCAAGGTCTAATCTATCCCTATACCAAATTTCATCAAAAGCGGTTCAGCGGTTTTGTCGTAAAAGCGAGACAGACAGACAGACAGACAGGCAGACAGACAGACAGAGTTACTTTCGCATTTATAATATTAGTAGGGATCACGTAAAATCTGTATAGCAAATAATATAATCCTTAGAAAGTTTTATTTGTCATTTTTGATTACATATTATATTGCTATTCACAGCATACTGCAAATAAACTTATGAGAACCCAAGTTTTAGTAATATTTATTTTGTTTGGTATGCCAACGCAAATATGATCATATCGTAGAATGTCGTGCAAGGCTTAGGTAGTTGCATAAACGGCGTCATCGAAACACCCACATCTTTCTACAACCATATTATCATGATATTCTATTTTATTAATGTATATAATATACATATTAATTTATTCCTTCGTATTTATTCGTGTTTCCTTCCTCCTATAGTCCCGGGTCCTTTAAGCGGGGCGTGAAAAAGCATCTGATGAGGCCGTCAAGCTGAGTGCCACCATTGTAACATGGTACGTGTTGTAATGGTGGCCCTCTTTTCAGAGACTTTGCCTTCAGCTTACCATCAGGCGAGGCGAAGTCAAATTGACATGTCCTATATAAAAAAAAAAAAAAATGTACAAACATATGCCTTTTTCCCTCCTGTCATATGCAGGTCATTTGCGTCTATCCGTTTATGTACATTTCAAGAGTTTCTAGTACTGTAATTAAACTTTTCATGCAAGTCCACATTTCACAGATACTATCGACTTTAATTCCATCGCTTTTTGCCTGACAATCTAGTTCTTGCTGGTACTAATATTTCATTATGATTTTATCTAGTACAATCAATCAATCAATTAGCCTATTGCAGTCCACTGCTGGACATAGGCCTCTCCCAATTGGCGCCACGTTTGCCGATCCTCCGCCTTCCGCATCCAGTCCGTCCCAGCCACCCTCATCCCACACACATCTAGTACCTAGTGTACTGTAATATTTAATATTTAGCAAAAAGTTTCATATTTACGTTTATATTACATCACTTTTCTTCCAAAGTTTATTTTTACTTTACTCTCCACGTCTATCTGAGGCTGAGGTCAGTACACCAGTATGGACGCTCTGCCGCGCGTGGTTGAACCGTGTAATGATTGTTTACATAACCTGCTACCGCCTTGCATTCAACCTTTACTTGTTGATTTGATAAATCCGCATTCGGCATTTCGGGATTTCATGCAATTTGCCCTTGCTCTTGAAATTTGAACAGAACTTTAGCACTTTGTTGATTCGATGATTTGTTTTCGAGATTGATTAATAAATCATCTTGTAGAAACTGATTTTGAATATCATGAAATGATCAGATTTCATTATAATAACTTGTTTATTTAGAATAAGAAATCCTTAACCCAATATAATAAAAAATAAAAATAAAATAATAAATATAATAAAAAATCCTTAAACTTAACTTATGAAATTCGGTATTATGAACTTCGGGATTTTGTTAAGTTAATTTTTTAAAGAAAGAAATATCTCCAACATAGCAAGAGTTTGTACTCGTAATATTGACTCGTGCCTGTTGATACGCCTAGTCGCTTCACTATAAAAGGAGTTAATGACACTTCGTGAGATGAATGTTAATACTCTTAAAAGTTGTTTTAAATCTTTTTCTAGTAGATTAAGTAGGACAGTAATTACTGCCGCTAAACAGATATTTTATGTTGTATGAGATACAATCCTTGACCTTTTTAAGCTTTAGTTTTATGATGTGGTTGATTTGTGGCGAAGACATCTCAGGAGACGCTTTGAGGACATTTTCTATCATTAGGCTATGCAGGAACTAAATTTAATTACCTACTTTGGAGACTCGAAAAATGCTAACTCGCACGCGCTAGCGGGTTCTGGATTAGCGAGTTGATGAATGACCCAAAATATGATATCCAAATTCTAATCCATAAATATGAGTATTGAAACTATCATGATCACACACATGACTTTTAGAGACATCGGGATATTTATTTACTATGTATTGTTTTGAGTTTCCGATATTCCTCATATACCTCCGTGATCATGGCGTTTGCAACAGTGACGAAATATTGGAAACTCCATACAATACAAGATAAATAACTCGACATCTTTAATATCTGTATAATATCTAATCCATCCACATTCTTTTACAATTCGTGGATGTCTTCCCAAATGTACTATTAACTGATAAAAATACGAAATAATTAGCAAACTAAAATGATGTAAAATTGTTACAGAGGATATTGATCGTTGTATCATACGTAATACCAAGCTTTACGTATCAATTACTAAGCCTAAGCCAGCACTGATAAGGATAAAATGGCGAGCGATCAATGCAAAGTCAATGTGGAATCGATGATGAGATTAGTTGAAAGTATGCTCTAGTCTTCATAAAGAATGTAGGTTACTAAAACATTATGATACCTGTTGATCCGAAAACGAGAGGCTGTAAGGTTAAATCAATAATGTAGAAATAAAAAAATGAAAACAATGAAAGGCAAAGAAATTTTTGAATAGAGTAACAGAACGCATTCAATATAAATATTCATAGTGAATTACTCTTGAATAGAATAGAAACATGGGTGCAGGTGAAAACAAGTGCGAGGTAATTTAGGTAACTTTGAATTATATTGACGTACATTGAATTGCTGCATGAATTTAAAACCGGGTGGTCTGTTTATGACTTTGTAGCTACTATGGAGAGATAGGAGGTTCATTCATTATACATAAACATTTTATATCACGTTTCACGAGAATATGATTCGTAACTAGAGATGAATGGAAAAATCATACATGTTGCGCCAACCCCAAATAAACTTGAGATAAGGGCAGGAGGATGATGATATTTTGCAAAATTTGTGATATATTCGGCAATTTTGACGTGACGTAGGTTTTGGAATAAATAAATGTGAATAATCTCATTGTAAATGGACTCCATTAACATCTGTCGTTAACAATACAGTAAAAATAGCCTGAATTATATTATTAATTTTAAAACGTTTTATAATAATTTGAAATGAAATATTATTGGTACCTACATCGGTATGTAGTATGTTATTTAATATAAAAAATATATAGAGATTTCGTTTCCTTCATCATCATCATCATTTATGCCATAGGAAGTCCACTGCTGGACATAGGCCTCCCCTATAGCTCTACAATAAGACCGGTTCGTTTCGTTCCCTTACGACTATCGTTTTCTTATAGCCAAGATCACTCACTATACATAAACTGAATTGACTATGTAGCAACTTTATTCAGATTCTTAACTTTGACTTCGATGTAGTTTCAATCGCTTAAATACTGACTTCGAGAGTATTGCACAAAGTTCTGCAAAGCAGAGATTAACTATTACTACAGCTGACGTGTTGAGTTCTTTAAATCCTATAATAACATGTTTACCGACTAGAGTTAATGTTTGTAAGTTAACTGATTTATTTGATTCTATTTAAGACACATTAAACAGTTACGATCATGTGGTTTACCAGCACTGTAAAGGTACGAGTATAATAATGTCTGACGCTGCGTCGTTTCCAGGGATACCTGAAAAAGCTAAAAGTATTTTGATATGCCATTTATCTCTTAATTTAAATATTCAGTAATGAAACGGTTAAAATATAAAAGATGCCTATGCCACTTTGATAACCTAATACCTAAGGGTGTGCAGACTTCAATAAAACTATCAATACTATAAGGGAAAACGCTCAAGTAAGACAGTAGGTACTGTATCTCTTTATCACTAAAATGAGTTCAAAAAAGATATTGATCTGGAAATTATGCTTGAATCATTGAGTATTAGAATAGTCTTAACTATAGGTAGAAATTAGTTTGTCTGATTGGTTTGTTGGATTTATGATATACAATAAATTTACGCAAGAGCAGTATATTAAGATATAATAATATGATCAATCTATGGATCATAAAGATCTAATAAAAATATTCATACTATACTAACAATAACACAAAATTTTGATGACTTATTTAGTATCTTATAATGAAAACAAGATTTTCCTGTTCTATTACTCACATATCACAACATAGCATAAACCTCTTTTGTGATAGAAGCAGAATTTCTTTTTTCATCTCGAGTTTAGGTTCTCACAGGGTTTTTTTTTTTTACTTTTCTTTTCAGATATATTTCGAATACTACATTCGTTTGATGAATATATAATTTCAGAGACGAGAGAATGAAACATCTGCAGCACACAAATGTATTTCAGAAGATAAATTTATCTTGGAACAAACCTGATTAGCCTTTAGGCAAAAAAATAAGGAGTCAATTGCTTTGAGTCTGAATTAAATACATATTCACATCACATACTAACGAAACTAAATACCATACAGGAGCAACTGTACGTGCGGTCATATAAAGTGATTTGTGAGTTCCTTGTAATGACAAGCGAATCAACATCCCTAGCTAAACGGGTTTTCACGCCACCCTAATTTATAACTTTACACAATGCTACGCTTAATGCTCAACAATCACGAGTATGCTTACACTATTCTGATGACATCACAATTTCGTAATACAGGCAATTCAAAACGTTTATACCCTATACTGACGGATTAAAATGTGTACGAGATACGTACCCTAAAATTATTGTTTCAACTTGTAAGTACTATCAATTTTATGCAACATAAAGCGATAAAGTACGATCAAACATCAAAGTCAACAACATAATTAAATCACGACTGAACAAAAATAATTTCTTCACAGTATAATTGAATAAATTAGGACTAAAAACAGATGTATACATCAATCAGCGACCGTCAACAAAACATTTCACATGTATGTAACAACCAACAAAAATTTATAAGCTCAACAAGTTATTGTGTAACATACGACTGGACTGGATGCGTTGGAGTCTCGATCAATTACCGCATTTAGTCTTTGTATGTTGTCTTTACAGTTTACAGCTTACGTTTTGAATTGTGCTAAGCCGATTAAAAAGTATTATGGCTACGGCACGCGACGACGTTCTGAGCGATATTTGGATCACATAAACAATATTCAGTGAAAACTAGACGAACCGACGACCGAATTAAAGTAGCTGGCAGCCATTAGATTTAGAACAGCTTAACATCGGTCGTAATAATGCACGTCATTGATATAAGTGATTAAAGTTTATAATAGATGTTATCATAAATATCGAGTATACAATTATGATAGAGAGAAAAATAAATTATTTGTTTATAATTGGTTCGTTAAAACATGTTGCACATTTTATTATCTTCTTAGTTTAGTGAATAAAATAACTCATACCTATTAATTTACTAACTTTAATTTTAAGTCATGAAATGTTTAGTGTAGCAAAAACTCGTGAAGTAAGTGTAAGTGTAAGACTAGAAGCAGATGGCGGACTGTTGCCTCTGCCTCCTCCAGTGGGAAAAGTGTTAGTGGATGTATGTGTAAGTATGGATCTATGCTGACGTGCGGTTTGTTTTAATCAAGTTCTATGAAAAATATGACATAATTCGGCCTCTATTATATTTGTTCAGATATTATCTATTCTTATGAGGTCCATGTCACAATAATAAATTGTAAAGGGCACGTAAAATGCGTTAATTTTAAGTAACACTTTCAATAGATAGTGTGTGAAACGGTCAAACGCATGCAAAGTTTGAAGTGTTTGAATGGAATGCTTTATGCAGGTATCGATGAATGCATTCAACTAGGTAATCCGCCCATAACTTGTGCTATTATGTATTCTATGGCAGTTATCGAGCTCTAGTTTATAGGTATACAATCCATTGACAGAGTTATGTGAGGTGATTTCGTTTCATATTTGTTGATGATGATGATGATGATAAAAGGCCACTTGAAACGAAAACCTAAGGACCTACGGACGTTGTACCTATACTCTCATTAAGTAGTGCAGTGCCTGTGTCGAATAGATGTAGAGTTAAAACTGTCCCACTATGACAAGAGACACTACAAAATCTAAGCATTTTATGCAATCTCGATTCGCGTTCGGATGAAGAAGATACTCTACACTCAACCTGAATACACAATATGCATAAAATGTCGTGGCTATATCGTAGAACTGATCATTTCATAAAATCCAGGAGCAGGGCTCTCTCGAAGTATACCATTATTCTTTTTCATTTGTTTATTTCTATTGAATTCAGAATAGAAGAATATCATAGATACGCTGCCTACATTAATGATATGGTCAAACATGTGTTGACAAAATAATTAAACGATAAAATGGTAAGGTAAACATGAACAGTTTTAGCACGCCATTCCATGAAATTATCACTACAACATGGATAGAACATCTACAGGTTTAAAACAACAATCTCTTCCACCAAAATCCCAAAGCGTGAGTATAGATTACTATAGATTCAATCTATCATTCATTACAGTTGATGGACCATACCCTATTCGTATACATATCCAAACAGATGCAATTGTTATAACAGCAGGATATTTCGCAGACATTCCTCGCATCACTGCTCAAAAATGACGTTGTGGTTTAATTACACTGTGCACCTAAAATCTCAATCACGTTTGTGAATGACGCGTCCCATATATGCACCCGATGATCCGGAACGTCGCAGACGCACCCGTGTTGCGACAGTGCCGGCGCACAAAGCGTCGCGTCGCGTTGTGAACCTACCGAATTGTGGGTCAGAGATACCCAAAATATAACCATTAGCAAAATTGTACAGATATATGACTGCTGGTTAACATCAGACAGATATATACAACCCACACTCAGCCTCAGATACATGGCTCGAGTCAACAATCGTGCCCGGAATACGGCAAGAGGCTCACCTCCTATTACGTGGGACCGAATGCAATAATTCGTGCAATGTGGGTATTAATTCACCTCTGCCTTACCCTCCGTGGATAAAGGCGTGATTATAAGTTTGTATATGACAACTTGTATAGCATAGTGGTGGTAGAAGCATTTGACTGTTAGGTCAGAGGGAGTTTGTGGGGTTTCCTCATTTTGGACCAAGTGTTCAAAATAGGTAAATCGTGCATCAAAAAGTTCACGAAATTGTTAGTCATTGCTGTTCCATAAGCCTAAATAAATTTACCAGACTTGTAAAGAATAAAAATTGTAATGAGAGAATCTACACGCAAATGTTATCTACACATTAAAATAAATTACGTCAGAAGATTTGCTTATACTTACCTATTTTCAATAATTAGTATAAAATGGGAAAGAAAACTTCTTTCCATTTTGGACTAATTTTCAAAAATAGGTAAGTCATTCATCAAATCATTGATGTATAGTTTGATAAATGAAATCAATTCAAAAACGATACGTTTTTCAAATGGAAATAAATAATATTTGAAAATAGTAATGCCGTCAAATATATGACCTCCTTATCTTATTTAATGGATTTTTAAAATAGTATCGTGCACCTATGAATACTAATGTTGGTATTAAATTATACTTAATCGGATCAGAAATATGAATACCGATTAAGATTAAAGCAGATTACTAAAATAAATTACCAATTAAACAAAACGAGAATATTTTATGGGAAGGACTATAGATTAAAGTTGGAGAATTTCGTATGACAACCAAGTCACACCTATCTACACAGCCATTGGTCCTAGGTCATATTATTATGAATCATATGATATGTAATCTACAAAAATAAGCCGCCGTATCGGCTACCGTGTTAGTTCCTGCTCCTCTAGACAAGTGGCAATTCGTCGGTCGGCGTTTTGTAGAATAGAATGCCAAATGTGTGGGATTTGACGTATATGACAGGCGTCAACGAATGTCAAAAACGTCAAATCTTATACATTCGTCATTCTATTCCATGATACGCCGAGCAACGAATTGCCTCTTGTCTAGGGGGGCTGGTGAAGTAGAATAGGGCCCATCTTTTCCTGTGGGTGTCGTAGAAGGCGACTAAGGGATAGGGCTGTTCTCCATTCGACAGTAAACATACAGCCCATGAATATGTACCCGCTTGACGGCAATAGGCTCGCCCCCTATTTAGTATTATACATACATGGGATATGGACGTACGTATAAAACATACCTTGCTTTGTACTCACAAAAGGCGCTTAGTAGGTAAAGGGACCTTCAAATTATTCGCCCGACGTGAAAATTGTTTTTCACTTCTACCAATCCCAAGTTAACTCTGTAATAGATATCGAAATGTTGGTATTCGCGATAAAATTAGACAACCTTAATCTCAAATAGATCCGTTAAATTATTAATTCGATATTTAGAAAACAATAAAATGAAATTTCAAAAGGAAACGTTAATTTACAGTTTCGATTGTAACAAGGTTGATCTATTGGCAAGAACTGATCAATAGTTTTAGAAATTTCTAGAACATTTTATTAATAACCTACGTACGTAGTGTAAAACATAAAACGTATAGAGTTTACTCTGATATTTTTGTATGACCTCTGTATTTATTTTAAAATAAATCTTTCTATGTTTATTCTTTTGTGCATTTCTAAGCCACTTTTTTCAGTACAGGTTTTTTTGAACAAGTACATAATTCATTGGGTTTCAGTCGAATCGATGGTGCTTCTACTCTCAAACTCTATTTTTCCAGTTTGCTGCTACCTGAATCGCATTCTCGGAGGCACTCATTAGGTCCTCCGGTGTACAGGTTGATGGACATGCAGCACACGTTAGCAGGTGGGCCATGGTCTGTGGAGCTACCCCACACTCACACCCCAGGTCCATGTCATCTGAGTAACCCCACCTAGACCGATTCTCCCTGCTTCGGCCGACTTGCCGACATGGCGTCATCAATGGAGAGAGGCAAGCTGGAGCTGGATCAGCGACATCCCATGCACGGCCATTATCACGTGCCTAGAAGTACATAATTAATCATATATACGTTTCTAAATTAATCTATTGGTGTAGAATAAAGAATTATCTATCTAGATATCTATCTAAATAATATGTACTAGTTCGTGTTCAGAGCATCTTTCGATAAGAATTGAATGAAATTTTAAAGCATTTAGGTAGTATGCCAACTCCCTTCTTTTTTCTTTCTTCAATCCTTTAATTCGCTTTTTTCTATCTTTATCGATTTCAATAAAAGCTTGAAGAAAATAATGTTAGAATAGGTAATTCGGGTTTTTAAAATTGACCACATGGATGACACCTTGACCTTGATATATTTAAGAGGTCTTTTATGTTTTTGGCGTGTGTTATGGGTGGGTTGGTTATGGGTCTCTTCATGGAAAAATGTTATTATTTGTTTCTGTTTGTAGTTTACTATTTTAGAAACATTTCGGGACAGGATTTTGTATTAAGTCTTAATATCACATATTATGACATGGTAAAAACCCTGTTAACTTATTGATACTAACAGTTCACTTCGGTTTGATCGCGGTTCAGTTGAAATCCAGCGTCAATCGATCGGATAAGGATCCTTACATTAAACTTTTTTTTTCTTATGGTTTTTAACAAAACAAATATTGTATTATGTCACACCTACCTACACCTTGGGGTTCATGTACCTACTTAAACGAATTGGCAACGTGTGTAAACAAGTAGGTTGCGAAATACAAAATATCTTTGTATATAATTATCAACACCAACTGTTATAATATTTAGGCTGTATTGTACTGTTCACGAAACTAACGGCATTATATTTAGGTAAGGTGTTTTCTTCATTGTTTTTGGATATGGATTCGTCATTTTATTTGTAAATGCTAACATGCTTTGCCTAATTCCGATAGGAAGGTAGATTAGCTTCTGGTTTCTAGAGGTACCAGGCGTACCACTAATAAATTAATGTGTAGATCTACTTCTTCTTCCTCCTAGCGTTAATTCCCAGTCGCATCCGAAGTTTTTCAGCTCGGAGTCTGGGGTCCGCTTTACCAGTCTTAACTACGGATTTGGCTAGACCTCGATATTATCCGTAGATCTACGTAATAATAATTTCATTATTATATATGATATAAACCAGAGCCTCCTCAAAAAACTAGATGCGAGTGTCACAAAGACACTGAAGTCGTGGCTAGGGCTAGGTCAGTCGGCCGACCCGTCGGCACTATATAGATCCGCGAATAATTTTGGAATGACGTTAAAGAAGCCATCAGAACTCTATAAACACCTAAGAGTAACTAAAATGCACGTCTTATCGAAATCTAAAGACGAAATAGTAAAAGTCCTTCCAAAAGATAAAAATGCATCGGAGCTCGAATCACGCCTCCAGTTCCATAAAAAATTCATGATAGGCTCGCAGACTGGTAGAGTAGGTCTAGGGAATATTCAGAAACAAACAGATAAAGAAATAACAAAATCTTTTCTTCAAACAGACGAAAATAACACCTATAAGGTGCACGCAATGAACCTAGAAATGCAAAACGAATGGTTGACCCTAGGTGAATTTTGTATTCCCATAGCCTTAAAATGGCGTACCATAATATACGACTGGTCACCGGCCTTACTTAAATTTTACCTAAATGCATTCCAGTTGACCCTCCCCGACCAAAGCAATCTAGTCAGGTGGGGAAAAGCCACAGATCTGATGTAACTCATGTGGTGAAGCAACTGGTACGGCTAGGCACCTGCTAGTGGGTTGTAGGGCGCTATTAGACCGGGGTCATTACTCGCGCCGACATGATAAGGTATTAGAAATCATACGTGAGGCTGTAAGTTTGGCGGTAGCTAGAGCGAAAAAAGGATTAACCACAAACCAAAGAAATGACATTGTGTTTGTGAAGGAAGGCTGTTCAAAGAAATCACCTCAAAAGCCATATTCAATTTTGATAGCTGCCGTTGACTGGACAATACTCGTAGACGCGTATGAGAAGCACTATAAAATACCGGAGGATATCTGTGCCTCATCATCCAGACCTGACATATTCCTTTTTTCACGATCACATAGGCGTGCAGTGCTTGTAGAACTCACAGTACCGTGGGAAACTAATATACCTAAAGACCACGCTATAAAGACAAACAAATACTTTGACTTGACTAACGAGTTAACCAAGAACGGCTACGTGGTTAAACTCTACGCCGTAGAAGTAGGAGCAAGGGGAATTCCAGCTAAATCCCTGTACAACTTACTTAAAGACCTCGGATTGCCAAGAGCTTCAGTAAGCTCTTTACTAAATCGAATATCAAAAGCGGCATTGATAGGATCTTACCAAATTTGGATAGGTAGGGGGGGGAACACTACTGACGGTGGAGGTGAGCGCTGATGCATCACAAGGTGGCCACCCTAAACCTACATCTGGGTCGCAAGTCCCAGTCGCCGTCACGGTGTTCCTCTCTGTATCACGCTATGGACCCGGCGACCGCACGGTGAAACCATGGAGTGCTGAGAATCGGATCTCTTGAGGGTTATTGGTAAACTCTCTTTGATGGATAGTTGAAAAATTAAACTTAAAGATGCATGAAAATGATTTGTGTTGTCTGTTACTCTACTTTATGATAAAAGCTGTTTAGTAAATTGCGTACACCGTTTCATGCTTATCCGTTCATATGTCCACTTATGTGTCATTGTCCTAATGAGTCCTAGCAATTGGGAGATTGATACCTACATGCCCTTGACTTGTTTCTTTCGGTATGTAAGAGTAAATTTCCTATCCGATGTGAGATAAAAATAGTATAGAATTTATCTTACATCTGTTTATTTTTATAGATATTGATTTACTGTAGATATCGTTATGAAGGCCGTGATCTTGAATCTAATCTAAATCCGTTTCGTACCTTACGCACGGATTATTATTTATTATAGCTTGGTCTTCTATAAATAAATTTGCAAATTACGCATAATCATTAGTCATATTTTACCACCCTGGTGGTAGGTATCTAAAATTCATGATTCAATGACAGATTTATGTATATTTTGTATTTTATTACTCCGAGTTTCCTTGATTCTAGAAGACATTCCATCGTCTAAATTAATCCAAGTGCCTAATGACTGTACCACGACATCCGACCGACAAGATATGTGGCCATCTCTATAATTGTTATTACCAGAATCATAATTACTTCTTGACAAATTGTTGTTAACTATACTAAAGTGAGTTATGTTTCTTGGAGTCGTTTTAGTCCATCCAAGCCCTTAAACTTCAATTCGTTTGTGGCAAAATGTGTAATGTACGTAACAAACAGCAAATAGTCTGCTGATACGGTAGACGGTAGGAACTTCCTACAGTATCAACAGACTAATACACGTATTACTCATTGAAATAGCACTACTTTTTAACGGATTCTATCGCAATTTATTTGATATTATTTTATTATTTACAGTATTTACACTAAGCTTGATGTTTAGGCTACTTTTCAGCAGCAATAGTATTTTTGTTAGGCGAGGCGAAGAACGCAGACTTGTGCGACTGCCCCGCAATGCAAGTGCGTTGTGGCCATTGGGAGAAAAATGCAACTTCCACATAACATACGACTGGGAACATCCCACTAATAGTGAGTCTCCAGTATCATCTTCACTTGGTATTATATTTTAACCTTTGATTAAAAGTTAGTGACTAATGAGCGCCAAAAATTTGACCACATCGTTGATAGGTCGCGAAGTCCTTAGAATAGAAGTGTACCAGACTGTTCTAATACGATATCGAATGCTTACGCGAAAGTTACCTACACATTAAAAGAAAACTGTTTTAACTAATTCTGTCGCGACTTATTTGGTGTAACAAGAATTCGCCAGCATCTTAAGCTTTGATGACGAGATAAATTCTTAAAAAGGTGATTCTAAAAGATACTACTTACATATCTATAATGTATAGGCCAGGGTATCTTAAAGTCTTTCAAGATTATATTTCTACTAATTCAAACAGCTATAATTGTATTCAGTGCACGAATGCATGTTTTGTTTTGTATGAATAACAAGTTTCTGGGACACCTTTTAGGATGAGTGTGGGAGTCGGTTATCATATTATATTAGGTATCATATTTCCAGGACAGAAGCATAAAATTCTCAATATTAATCAAGAAGTGTCTTTTCAAAAGTGTTTTTACCTCACTTTAAACAACTACAAAAAGACATATTTACCCAGCGAATGGAACGCACAAAGAGTGTTCTGAATAAAATAGGATATTTTCGAAAAGGGAATTCGGAACAAAAGAGAATATTATTTATGTAGCAAGTGGCAATTAGTAGAAGTAAACATTTTCTAAAAGGGACATTTTATTACGCAAAGGACTGAGTGAAAGTTTTTACTGGCTTGTCCAAAACCGTTGTTCCTTTTCCCCCAGTATTATACCCACAGTTACCAACGGAGTTTCTAGTACGTTTTTCTAACGTAAAAAAACTTTCTTGTTTATTGTAGTGACGCTGGAATAATTTACAAGTAAGGTCCTCTAAGTATTGAGCACGCGTGCTGTTTAACGATATAATTTAGAGTTCAACACGTTTCTTAGTAGTCTGTGAAGAGCAAATACATTGAAGAGACCTTTTATGTCAACGTTTCCCAAATGGTGGTTCACCATCCGGGACGAGATAAGTACCTAAATAACCAGTAATTAGTTCAGTTTAAGATTTGCAAATTAGTGTCTATTATGCTTTCGAAATTATTCCGGTATTTTTACGATATTGCTTGTAAGTTGTTTTTTTTTCGACCCGGTTATTTTTTTAAAATTAATATAGTAATGTAGAAATTTAATGTTTTCGTGCTAATAAATTAAAATTAAATAGAAATGTTTCTATTGTCTTTGAGTAAGGATTTATTGAAATGCGTTGTATTGATTAATTTAATGAATAATAATTTTGCTTGGTGGTTATGTGTAAATGTAATCTACTACTAAGATGGTGAATCACTTTATGTCGCCGCTACACATCAACCAAACGAGTGAGATCTTTTGATTATTACAATAAAATTATTTTGACGACTTTCATCATTTCTGTTAATAAAAATATAATAATATATAAATATTATAATATAATAATTAATAATACTTATCACCATAGTAAAACGTTTCAATTTCATCTGAGGATATTATTTTTCGATTTGCAAAAAATACATCTTATCATTATGTTCTAAGCAGCCAGAGCGTTGAGTTTAGATTATTATAAAGATACCGTACCGAGGTGAGGAGTATCTATAAGAAAAATAAGTTGTAATGAGTTACCTTAATAGGTAGCTAACTACTTAATCGTCCAGCCAATCCCCCACGTCACGTATCTTCCTATCACTTCCTAGGTTATTGATACTAAAGAGGTGACACCAAAATCAACACTCATAAAAGGTTACCGACTAAATTGACCTTACAACACATATCCATCACCTAAAAAACTAATGAATAGAACAGAAGCTTGTTTTAAATATTAGTTAAGTTTTGGCTACCCGTACACCTGAGCCACACTTTTTAATTGATTGCTAGTAAAAAGTAAATCACACAAATCGAATACTTGAAATCTAACAAAAGCTAAATAAAAAAGCTCAGTCAGAAATATCAAGTCATACACAATAATAGATATGCTGATGAGTTAATAATATTTTATAGTTCTTTTTTCTTTTGCTACGGACTTCGAATGTGTTGTGAAAGGAGTCGTTGAACTACCAGCCAGTGTCAAGTTGACATGTCAATGTCCGCATGCATCATCATGATACATTGATTAATTTGCTACATTCCGTATTTTGGCGCCAAGTGTTTGACATTTAATTTTTTTATGCTTTTTAAACGAAGTGAAGACTGGAACGAATGAATTTTCGAGTTTGAATACTAATGAGTTAAGATAAGTAAATATAATAAGTGTTTCAGTTTGCTATGTTTTTTGGTCACGCTTAATAGCAGAGCTACTTTTTTAGAGGAACTGAAAAGACTAGTAGATACCTAGTTATTTCCGATGACACTCCCTACTCAACATGATCATCTTAGCGATGATCCAGATTCCATCCGAAGCTACACTTCAAAGCTTCGACTTTCCTACTACATATATTATCATTTTGCATGCCTAAAATACCTACCTTACCTCTGTTATAAATAATATAAACTCATGTGTCCAATATTTAAAGATACACCTAATTTTAATTAAGAATAATGCAATCGTGCCTATGAAATAGGTACTCAAGAGCGCCATTTAAAATTTATAAGGAAATTGCCAGACATGAAAATAAATATTAGGTGATCATTTACACCTAATGAGCATGATATATGTTTCACTTTGGTAGGAATTAAAACTATTATGGGTATTAAGCCACTGGCAAGCAATTTATTGCCTAATTTAAAGGAATTAAACTTTCAAGCTAGCAGGGGAGTTCATAAAAAATAAGCTGCGTACAAATTTATGGTCAATTTGTTTTACATAAAACTAATCAACTAATGAGATTTACTGATTTTTTTAATTAACACTATAATTATTAATTCTTAACTAAATAAGGTAGCACACAATAATATGATAATTACATGAAATTTAAATTGTATTATTATTTCTGTTTCCTGTTTTATGAAATAAACTAGCCGAACTGCTTGCAGCTTTGCCCATGACATCCTTCGAAACCCCTTCGAAGCCCGCAATTTTAATTTTCAAATAATGTATGGGAATTTGCCAGATTCGTTGATATTTATGGTTACTTCGCCACCCCCTTGAGTAGTAGCGACTTGAGTAGTACTCGATAAATGGGCTATTCAGCACAAAAAGAATTTTTCATTTCGAACCAGTATTTCCTGAAATTAGCACGCTCAAAACAAATATACAAACTCTTTAGCTTTATAATATTAGTACAGATATAAAAATCGTAATTATAATATTGTACGTACTTAAACTTCTGAATTATTGTGCCTACTATACCTATTATAGGTACCTATGTATAATGTTTTCATTATTGTAATGGGAAACTGTGACAATCATGCCTACTGGTTTTCTTTTTAAATTAAGCAGTGTTTAACCTACTTTTCCTGTTTTGAGGCTTAACCTTATTTATATTTTCCTCATTATTTTCCTTTTAAATCAATATAGTGGGTACAGTATAAAAAGGCTCTTTTCACAAGCTTTTATTATCATTACATACTACCTATTTATTTCTTCTGTGCTTCTGTGCTGTGCTCTGGGAAGACAAAAGTTACTTCTAAAAATTTGACGTATCGATTTGAAACTATATCTTAACTATCGGGATGGCAATTAATTACTTTAATATCATCAAGCTTAGAACACTATTCAACGGCTACTGGAAAACACCTCGATTTCAATCATGGTATGTTTCAAAGTGAGAAAGCTGTAAACAATGAGATGGGGGGAGGGGGGGAGGAGGAGAGAGGATATATAAAATAACTAACTCAATTTTTATGACATTAAACGATAATAATAATTCTAAATATCATGAATGAAAATGAACACAAAAAGTGGGACCTCACTAAAAGACCGCTAAATTAAATCTCACCATTATTTGCAAAAATATAATGCCATATCACTAAGGCTTTTTAAAAGGTTTTGATGGTTTCTGCTAATGGAATTTTCGTGATAAAACCTTATCTACCGTCAAACACAACTGCGGCGTTGTCACTGGCTTCACTCCAAGTGCTTTTGCACAAAAATGGAATATATCAGTGGATAATATTTAGTAAAATTGAAATAAAGAGCAGGCCAGGAGTACATGAAATCGGCAAACTTGCAAGTTAGGATTGACGACAGTAGAAGTGACTCGTGAAGTATGTAAGGATAAAGTCAAATGGCGGGCTGTTTCTTTTTATTTATTTATTTTTTATTTATTTATTAAGCATACAATTATATAACTATTGCGTCTAGTAATTGGTTCACAAAACTGTTGTCTCTGCTTATCAGTTGCGAGGGTTCCCTATAACCCGATTCGTGCCGACTTGCTCTGCAAAGGGAAGCCGTTGTAGACTTGATTCTGGAATTCTTAATTCTTGACTGCATATAGTACCTATAGAGATCAGATTTCAGAATCTGAAAATCAGTGTCTGAAATAAGAACGCCTAGAACTCCATACTATATGTAAATTTATATAAAACTAGCTGACCCTGCGAACTTCGTACCGCCTAACAGTTGATTCTTTAATATTTTTTTTAGTCCGTTTCAGGCAATTTTTAAATTTTTTCTCTGCGTAAAAACCATCCCCGTACTTCAAAGTATATTCTAAAAAAGAATTAGCGAAATCGGTTTAGCTGTTCTCGAGATTTGCGCTTAGCAACACATTTAGGGATTCATTTTTATATTATAGATTGCTACGGTCGTTCTATAAGAGGTACCTAAGTATTTTTTCTCCGATTCTTCCGATTGCCTTTTCAAATTTTCACCCTTCGCCACTGCTACCAACCCCGAAAGAAAATCGGTGTGAGCGTACCCATGAATGTAATATTTATAAAACAAAACACTGTATGAGGCGGAGTAATTCAATAACTAAAATTTGCATGGCAATGAGGAAGCTACGCTGAATGTGATCTGTATTATATTGTATCAAATGTTGGCACTTGAAATAAATTTGCCAGTCGGGGCCAATGAGGCGTGCGAATGTGAATATACCAGCTCGATTGGTTTTATTGCGGTGCTGTTCCTCGGTTGAAAGCAAATTAAATCTAACTAATGATAACATGATATACGTATGAGGCTACCTACATCGCGGTTTCTCATTTGTTGCTCAATATATTGTTATACCTACACGCCTTGACGTGGAGTTGTGAATTCCAGCCCGTCATATACCATACTTACCATACATACACAATCTTGTAATATAGACTCAGGATTTTCAGAGCCTTTACCCAATTGAGTTGGAGTCGGCTTTCTAGCCTAATTGTGATGCGGATGAACCTCCACAACCAATTGGCGATATCGAAGTTCTGTAGTTAGACTAGTCGGACTTTTTAGGGCTCCAACTACCCGTGACCACATCCATAGTTCTTCGTATGGTAACCGGGACCGACGGCTTAACGTGTTTTCCGATTAATTTTTGCACTGAACGGGAATCGAGCCCGCTCCCTTGTTTAGCAGTCGCGTTCTCTAGCGCTACGCCACAGAGACTGTCAACATGTTACTATGTAAATGATTAGGTAGATTTCACCAAATTTGAAAGGCAACTAGCGTCGTGTTCTTTGTCCTCTACAAATGTTTCCCAATCAGTGTTTTTGAGCAGATTCATGAAGTAAATAACAGTAATTGTCACGGTAGGTACTTCGAATAGCAACACTCTTTGACTTCAAAGTTCACGATCTATTCCAATCAATATCATTACCGCTCACTCAAAGGATCATTTACAGATAACGATTTTGATTGATCGATATCATGTTCTGTCACTGGCAATGGTTGCGATTTAACTCCAAATAATCGAGCCTTAATTATTTTACGATGTAATAATAATATTCGAAGGTTAACTCCCAGTTTTTTGTACTAAATCTCGGTCTTAGTAGGCACGATACATACTTTATTCTGTACCGGTAAACGGTTAAGAATTCAAAACAATTATCCTCACTAAAATATTCGATAATAATTACAGGAATTATTACGGTCATAAAACATTTACACCTCGCAGTAAATCATTGAAATTAGGCACCATAAAACATCTTGTTATATCATGATTTATTGATATTTAAATCACTACTGTAACTAACTTTATATGACTGTAAGTAAATCTTTATGAATAAAAAATATTTTGATATTGAATACGTATTTGTATTATGAAAGTAGAAGCGAAAGATGTATGCCAGGATTGTAGCAGGTGGAAACATGTGGTCTCTGTTTACCCCACTGGTAAAAAGGCGTAACTGTATGTATGTATTTGATAGATTAATAATATGAGTGAGTTACATACTGCATAATAACACTTTACGTGCTGCATGCTATGCTCATATAGTACACCGGAGGACCTTATGAGCGCCTCCGAGAAAGCAATCAAGGCACACTGTGAAAACAGAATTTGAGAGTAAAAAGTGTTGTCAATTTGACAGATGAAGACGAATAAAAACGTAGTATAAGCCAAATTAAAAGTAGGAGGAGTAAGCTAACTCCGGTCTGAAATGAAGCTAGTAATAGAACTAGTAATGAAACAAGTACCTAATAGAACTAGTAATAGTAGAATTCCGTGAGTGAATTCGCGGGAACAATTAGTTTAATCCATATCCATAGTCGTATTATAAATGCGAAAGTAACTCTGTCTGTCTGTCTTTCTGTCTGTCTGTTATGCTTTCACGCCTAAATCACTGAACCGATTTTGATAAAATTTTGTACAGAGAAAAAGACATAGGCTATGTTTGGTCACGATAACCGACATCCACGCGGGCGGAGCCGCGGGCAACAGCTAGTAATATATATTTCAGTAGCATTTCTTTTTCTTTTCGTCCATTTCCTAGTATTAATAGTAAAGGAAGTGCTACTCTCTCACTTAATATTGTCATTAAGTAGTGTCACTATATTTTTGCGGTTGGTGAGACTGCCCTTCATTTCCTTTGTCCCATTTGCCTACTTTTTTCGTTCCCTTTCCCTCCTGTGGGTACATGCAATGTCTTAGATAACTTATCATTAAGTACACAGAGTACTTTATTAAATATGAGAATTAAGTAGGTGAACCGTATAGGTACCTACTAATATCTCCTAAATATTTGTAAAGTTTTTGATGAAATTTTGTGTATCGTTATGTATTTGGATGGTTTAAATCAGACCAAGTAGAGTGACAACCTGAAATTATTGAATTATTTTTTAACGTAACAAAATGCGTAAAAATGAAATGCCTCGTTTAAAGTAAATCTTATACAACGTGTGATAAATTCAGCTATAAGCGGGCACCAGTGTGTGGACCTGCTCATGGCAACTTAAGAAAAAAAGCAAAGAAAATTTGGGACACGTTGTATATTACAGTGGTTCGTTGTCGAACTTTTTATTACTGGAAAAAGCTCTAGGTACCTCCTAAATATGTACAAAATGTAACCAAACATCAGTCCATATGAGTACTATCAAATAAATAGGCCACCGTACTTAAACAGAAAGCAAACCCATATTTAGAAAAGAGTTTCTTTAACACAGAGTGCTTTGTGGTATTATACAGCTCTGGCGTTTAGTTAATTAACACTATTATCTTCTTCGGACTTCTTTGGACGACTTTATGGAAAAGAAAACCAATTTACATCAAAATACGTAGTAGCTTCTGCTAATTTGAATGACACGTTATGTTTAAAAATGTATCTCGTAGGCGAAATCAAAATAACATTAATTTTATTTTAATCAGCAAAGAATATTTTAAGAAACCTTTAACAAATTTTTATTATTTCGTTTTATTACAAAACGCCACTTTTGAAAACTAGCAAACGAGTTTTTCGACATACACGTTTCTTAATATAGAAAATGTCTGTACGATCTTCGTTTTAATTGGAACTAAAAATATGTTCTATGAATAGGTGTTAGTAGACTTGTTCAGTCACGGGCGCCGCCATTCAACTCGTGCGCAGCGGAACAAGTTAACTCTGTTATCGTAGAGCCATTAATCAAGTCTCACACTTAGCCTTTAATAATTATAATTAATAATTTTATCACGTATTCAGTTGGTTCATGCCCATGCATGCCACTTGACAGCTCTTGCTCACATTCTTTAATAGTTACCGATTTATCACTGATAATGAATAAGTTTGTGTTTAGCTTTATTTAACAATCATTAACGTCAGTTTTGGTCTCTTAATAACCGCAGTGATGTTTGTGTTACATGTATTGGTCAACTAATGATTGGTTGATATTAAGCTTGAACATAATTATACTCACATGAAATAATTACGACATCGAACATTTGAATCATCAATTGTAATGATTTGTCTATTTCCTGTTGATTGACTATTTATAGATAATCTGGGAAGGGTACTGTTGAGGTTAGACGGGCCTTGACATCTTACTGTTATCACATAAGTTATAATTGTTGGAATAATATTTATGTCAAAGTTAGAAAGAAGTATCATAGTAGCTGTACTAGTACCTACAAGTATACTAGTAGGTAGGTACTATACTAGTATTAGTATACCTACTGTTGGTGAATATATTCAGATGTTTGTTATTCAATAACAGCTGAACCGATCTGTCTGAAATTTGTTACAAAGATAGATAATAATGCAGAAAATGTTGCTATTTTTTATTCCGGAAATAGGTTCCTTAGGGTTGCGGGAACGAGATCAAAATTCCACACGGGTGGAGCCGCGGGCACCAGATAGTAAATTATAATAGAGTTATATAAAACTGAATTTGTCAAGCAATATTGCGTTCAATATTTCAAACTCTGTTAAGAAAACTTGACATTTAATTAGTTTGTTCCGTTGTAAACATCTCGTATATCATCAGTATCTCCGGCTCTTGCTATCTGTACTTGTAAATTACATCCGAGAGATAGATCGTACTCATATTACACTATCTTCACTCGTTTGATTATCTCTGCTACATGTTTCTTTAGCTAAGGTTTAATAATACGATAAAGTTTTGATCGCTTAATGCTATGGAGGTAATCTCAAATGAGGAATATTACAACTATATCTTATACTAAGTGGTTAACACGTTGTAAGATTTAGCAACAGACATTGAGACCTATCTATGCCTCGGCAGATATACGAACTCACGTATCTGTCGTACACCAAACAATAATATGTAATTGCATCTACCACGACAGTTGCTACAGCTGGTTGGAACCCAAGTGCAGAACTTCGATATCATCAGTAGATTCTGGAGGTCAAATAGCTTCATAGAACTCTAGCAAACAGGTGTGCATGTAAACTTTAGTAAATTAATGTCAATGATTTATTTTAACACTAAGCGTAATAGTACAGCACAGGTCCTTATTACATCTACTTTTATCTTATTGTAATAAAAGGAGGTTTTCATGTCACACAAGGAAAGTAGTTGAAAAGTTAATATGTAAATAAAATCACTACAACCGTATTTTCAACCAGTGTTACAAACTGCAGCGTGGGAGGATATTTACGATTACAGTTAACAGTCGCATAAGGGCTCACGAGGTCTATTAAGCGTTAATATATTGTTAATATCAATGAATATAAACTCATTCATATAACCAGTGAAAACAGAATTAATTAAAATAACTGGTGATGTAGCTTCCTCTTCTAAACAAATAATTTTATCATGAGACTCAATTCAATACATAATGTCAATGTATATATTAAAATTTGTCATAACGATAAAACACCTATTATCATTTTTAGTTTCAAATAAACGACATTGCGACCAGAGAGAATTAAGCCCTGTCCCTTACGGAACATCATAGCATTCTTTGATGCCCAAATATTCATCTTGGGGCGACGGGCCGCGAGATCAAGTCTTATTCATTTTTTTGATCCAAATCTAGAGAAAAATTAACCATATTAATTGCTTTAAAATTAAATATAGGTAGGTACAGGCAGCAGGACAATCCTTTGTTCTGCACACTGACAGCACAAAACCTCTCCAGTGAGCTCTGGCTACCCTACTCATCGCCGGAAACACAACACGAAGTTGTTATACCCGCGGTATTCATTAGGGCGGTGCCGCGGTGGTACTTCCCCAGTCGGACTGCTCGATTATGTGTTCCAGTTACTTTACTGTGGGTGTTCAATTTAATATCTTCTTTCAAAATCAAACTTCAGCCTACGTTAAAATCCACAACGCAATTCGAGACACTACAAGACCATTAATTTCGAACGGTATTATTGTCAATACTAGCAATATTCGGACAGATATTACTTACCGACAATACTGCTAACCAAACTGGAATATTACAAAATTAAACCATTAATTCAGTATCTATCGTCTGAAACATGACTGATGTACCTATTTGTGTTATTTAATCAAATTTACATGTTTACGCTGCGTGGTTACATACTTAGTAGAATTTGGGCTACCCCACCTCATCCCATGCGGTGTCGTACAAGGCGACTAAGGGAAAGGGCTGTTAAACATCAGAAAGAAATATACAGCCCAGACTCAGCCTCAGATGCATGGCTCGAGTTACAATTAGTGCCCGGAATACGGTAATATTCTCACCCCTTACGTGGGACCTAATACAATGATTGGTGAAATGTGGATGTTAATTCACCTCTTGAAGGTGTGAGTGTATGTATGTCAATCTTTATATATTTACACAGATCTCTGAAGTACTTCGCAGCGGAGGTTACGAAGTGGGGGTTTGTATATAAAAAATACATAAAAAGAAGATTACTGCATTAACATAAGTACAGTCACATCACTAATTAGATTTTTTATTAGGAACTCGCGACTCAATATTAGTAAAAATTCTGAAAAGCATTTGAATTATTAACATTTAATTTTTCCCTAATTATAATAGTTATTTACGCAATTCAATTGATGATTACTCGTAGCCGTAATTCACTATTAAACGAAACTATTCTTCGTTCCACGAGTGTGCTTTAAATCTTCGAAAACGCGCGCACTTTAATCTGACATTTAGTTCAAGTTCAAATTGTATGACCAAACGCCTTTGAACATTATAAAACTACCAGAGCATCTGTATGAAGTGTTTTCTTTTTGTAATAGTAATATTTGATTATTTATCCTACAGTTTAGGGCGAGTTGCGAAGTATATACGAATTTATTTTTAGTTTTACTATCATGTACGAGTATGTCATAATCTGGATACTAAAACTCGTAAAATTGGTATAACCAGTGTAACGCAACAATAATGGTTAAACAAAAGTACCAAGCGATAATTGGCAGAAGTTTTAGCTAGTTTATTCTTTGCTGACAAAATTGTCTCATATACCCCCTGTCATGGGCGTCAGATGACAGTCGCTTCACGGAAATCCGCAGTTAGACTGGTAAAGCGGACCCCAGACTCCGAGGTGAAAGCTTCGGATGCGACTAGGATAAAGAAGACCCCCTAGACAAGTGGCACAGTGGTTAGAAAACATAACATACTTTACACTAACTTTCTTATCGACTCATAATTAAAAAAAAATCTGATGTTCTGGAATTACCCTTTTCAACAACTTGATAATTGGATCTAGCAGTTGCATTTCTCACCATGATTATGAGTTATATGATCCAAAATACCCGCAGTTTACTTTGTCAGGTCTATGAACTGTTTGGAGTTTAGAGGTGCTAACAAACGCCTCATGCCGTGCAGTCGCGGGTGGATTGTCTAAACATCATTCTGCACCAGCAATAGAGTCTCCAGTGTATTGGTGATGTTTGTGGATTTGGATCACTCAGATGTACTAAGTCAAGGACAAGTCAAGTTCAATAAAAAACATACCATATTCTGTTGTGATTATTATCATTCTCTGAATCTTTTCCCAAAGATCGGTTTTTTTTTCTAAGTGTGATGCGGCTGAACTTCGTCAGTTTCCTTGAAGCGACTTCCATCTGATCTCTATAACAAATTGGCAATGTAGAAGTTCTATAGTTAAACTAGTCGAACCCATAACATCAGACTGCACAAAGATGTTAATATGGCGATCGGGGCCGTTGGCTTAACGCGGTCTCCAAGGCACGGAAATACCCATACCAATGCAATACTTATTCATGCTTATAAATATTTGCATTGAGCGGGAATCGAATCCGTGTCCCCTGCATAGCAGGCGCGTTCACTACCACCACGCCACACAGGTATGTATGAAGACTTTATTATGATTATATCGACAATTTTTTGTTTATCTGATGCGCAGTTACATCTTAAATGGTGACCGAAGAGTTTTGGGGAGTGGAACGGCTGTCAACAAAATTGTACCTATAGACTACAAATTACTTTGACTAATTCAAAACTTCCATTACACACGTAAATTACAATGCAGTCATCACTTACTGAATAATGTACTTGTAAGCATTATTAGTAACATACCTTTGTACCCCCCACAGCGTTTCTTAGTAGCACATTCAATGAACTAACCTACAAACATCACAATGCATTGAGCCAACCATTAGCTGTACAGGAAACGTAATCAATTTCCTAAACTATTTTGAATACATCTGTAATAGTCACGCATTAGTCAAGCATTGTAGTATTTTACTGTGATTCAATTAAATTATTTAGGTGAGCAGACATGGCAACATTGACATATGTTTCGATGTTGCCATTGTTAAATTTTAGTTTACAATCAATGATGGCAAATAGATTGATTCGAATGGCGCTTCATGCCTTTGCGTAATATAGTTGTAAACATGGTCATAAAATATTGTCATGTATTGATTAGTAGAGACGTATTGGAGTGTTGCAATTGTAGCTATGTGATCAATTAATGGCGCTTTCAATGGTGCAATCAGTGACAAAACTTCAAACGTTCCATTTTTATCTGTAAGATCAGTCTCAAGAGTATTCAAATTTACCATTTTGATCTTCCGGTCTCCACCGGCATGGAATTCCGATTCCCACAACCCAAGGAAATCTATTCCAGCGAAAAAAAATAAATTGACCAATGTGTTCGATAGATGAATAGCATCCAAACATCTTCACTTATGTTCACATTTATAATATTAGTAAAATTCTACCATATTCCTAATTCTGACAAAATCGCCACCGCGATAAGTCAAACCTGTTATCATCTGTTAACGAAGAACCTACCTACTCAAAGCAGTAGTTAATAAATAAACGTAGGTATACATTTTGACACTCTGGGCATTTCTCTGGCAAGTTAGGAAAGAGACTGCACTGGTTTCTAATGACACAGAATTCGCTGTACCGAATCGAATCCGGATCGCCCACAATACATCCACAGTCAACAATTCATAAATATCGAAACACACAATTACGCAATTTAGATTAACACTCTGAGAGTATACTAAATTAAAATGCGTTTAACACAGATAAGCAATTGCGCAGGCATATTTCAGGATGAAGGTTAACAGACTTCCAGAATATCGATTCTTTATTTCTCTAACCGTAAGAACTATTATTGCAAAGCAAATTGCTATCGGATATTATCGACACAATTTTATTCATTCGCCATGAGAGTTTATAATATTATATGAATTGAACACCTCGAAACTGTTTAAAGTTTCTGTTACAGAGGATTGATTTAAATAGCTCAATGCTCAATATACTACGTAGTGTTTGTAACATTAACTCTTTGTACATTTATTTACCTCAAGACCTGTTTATCTTAATCATACTTTTTGACTCAATTAAAACTGCTGCTGAACCTAATCCTAATCGTATGTATATCATACGTTGGACATCTCAGTTCAATTAAAAAATCAAAACTGCTAATGTAGGTTTGATTCCGAACTCTGCAGCACACAGCAGCGCTGCACAACAGTTTAGCGCTGTTTGTAGTGATGTGCTGTAGTTTATTCATTTATTTGCATGCTGCAGTGACATTGCTGCGCAGCTCGAAATGTTATCTCATATACCTAAACTAATAGAGATTATTTGATGACCAGCGAACTTAACATAAACTCTTAAAACAGGTCAATAATTGAACAGCTCAGTTACCTGTTTTAAGAGTTCATGGTATGGGGCAGCACTGCCGTGCAGCACTCCTGCATGCTGCGGAGTTCGGAGTCATACATTAAAGCGTGCGGGATTCTGATTCCCTTCCCGCAACCCATAGAATTCCAGGAATGAATAATAGCGAATGTGTTATTTCATACAGTCTATCCCTAAACTAAACCTTCAGGCAGATCCGTTCCTGACGTTTAAGCGTGATTGAGTTTCAAACGTCACATAGGTTAGGCTACTTTTTATCCCTTGAATAAGTCGAATGCAGGAGCGGAATCAATATCCAACCTAGGCTTTTCTACGTTATTTAACTTCTTGGGGTCCATATTGGCTTACATAAACTTTTAAATCCTATTCTTTGTCTTACTACCGATTTGTGCTCATAATAATCACTCTTCATAATTTTCTTTTTCATATATTTTTTATTCATACATTTCTATTCCTAACAACGGAGTTCATAACCGTTAGTGATCATATTCATAACTTTTTTCTTCATAACATTCAATTATCATAATTTTTGTATTAATAAAGGGTATTACCAAGAAAATATTTTAACTCATATTATCATTTTTCTAGAGTGACAAATTTTGTTTTAAATTTGTTTTTGGATTAAATATAGTTCTGCATGGTTATAAAAAAAATAACCACGAAGGCTAATGCGGGAGCTTCGCTCTGCTCCGCTCCCGCATTAGCCTTCTAACCTAATCTATCCAAGTCGGATACGGAAAATACGGATAAAAACACTTATGATTAAGAAATATTAAAACGAATATTAGAATAAAACACCTTTATGAACTGTGGAATGCACTCCCCGCGGTGGTTTTCCCAAGCGACTACAATATGGGGTTCTTCAAGAAGGGCATTAGAAGGTTTCTTCAGGGTCGGCAGCACGAGTATGACGCCCCTGGTGTTGCATACGTCCATAGGCCACGGTAACCACTTTCCATCAGGCGGGCCGTGTGCTTGTCTGCCACCTAAGTGGTATAAAAAAAAAGTTATTTATTGAAATGATTATGAGTTTCGATTATTAGTATAAACAAATATATGAAAACAAATATTAGTAACAACAAATTTATGATAAGTGATATTATGAATTTCAATGATTATATATTTCAATATTTATTTGTAAAATTTTTATGAAGAATGATCATTATGACTTTAAATGGTATGAGAATTTTTTTCGGAAATCCGATGATAGGAGTTGAAAAGTTATGTAAGAAAATGCGCACCCAACTTCTTGTCCTAGGTAGAAGTTTGTTATAAAGTAGTATAAAATAAATACTTGTATAAAAATGGAATATTCATTAAATAAATAACTATTTATTTAGGATTAACTAATCCTACTAATCCTATTAATATTATAAATCTCAAGGTTTATGAGGATAGATGTATGAGTCATCAAGCTGAGTGCCACCTTTGTACGTGTCTGTAACGGTGACCCTTTTTCCCGAGATTTTGGTTTCAGCTTACCATCAGGCGAGGTGAAATCAAATTGACGTGCCCTATTTAAAAAAAATATATTTGTAAGTCTGGTCAGTAGGAAGTTTGACGGATTTTTATGATGTTTAGTCTAGAATAGCACATAGGTTTCTTTTCATACAGGGAATTGGTTTCTGTGAGTGGCATGAAGAGAATCAGTATTTTACGCAGGTGGATCTGTGATCAATATACGGTCATGGGTTCGGTCATATATTATGTTAATTACTTATGTATAAAAAGATTTGGTACCTGGATCGAGTAAAACGTTAACAGGTTTTCTGTTAGAACATCTTTATGAAAACATGGTTGGTAAACGTATTTTTACGTTAGATTCCTGTAACATGAAGTAAAAAAAATAGATACTTGGTTAAATAAGTTCGTGGCTTAGGCTCACAGTGGCCGTCACCCACGTGCTAGAGGCCCACGAATCCGAATTTTTAATATTGTGGATATAGATACTATACAATACTAATAGTTCTGCAGTCTCACTCAGGCATTTACAAACGTGAGTATATACTTATCCTGTTATGTAAATACCAACACTTGTTATAAGAGCTGGAAGATAAATCACATCGTACCTAGGTACTATGTTTCTTATTTTTACGGGCATCGACCTTTCATTAGAACAAGACTGGAGATACCTACCTAGACTTAATTTTATCGATTAACATAATACACCGAAAAAATGACATAGACAAAATACATAATATCTATATTCTTTATCATACATAAAAAAACTAAATGCACAAAAATGTTATATCACAGTATAAGGAGTGAATTCGTTCGACCGTGATAATTATTTTGTACCTACAAAGTCCAAAAGTACAAAAGTAAGTACAAAAAGTACCTACACAGTAAAAAACATTCCTACTTAACTAGAAAGATACAATATTACAATCACAAACCAAATTGCCGAAATAATTGCGCAATTCCCAAACTTGCTTCGGTCACATAATGTTATTATTAACAGAATAAACATTCAAGACCAAAATTGCGCAGCTACAGCATTGCATTCTATTTGGGTCAATAATTGTACCGTTTGGCAAGTGAACGGCAATTTCTGTTGCCAGTTGCGGCAGTTGGCCCGCGGGACTTGATCCGAGCGGAGGTGTACGTTGTTACGCTCACTTTTAAATATGGCATCGTCACGAGATCGAGAAGCTTGGTCACATATTTTTATGTTATATAAAGGTTTACCACATTTATGGGACAAAAATAATATAAACTATGGCAATAGAAGTATGATGACTGATGGATATAAGATTCTTACGCGAGTGTATAGAGAGCAACTTGATAAACAAGCGTCAGTAGGTGCGTTGAGAATGAAAATGAAAAATTTGAGGACTACATATTACAGAGAATTGAGAAAGGTAAGCTCTACTTAAACTGATTATGTATTATGTATAAATAACTAATATATTTTCTTTAATAGAATTACACATAATATCAAATTTATTTTCTTTCATTTTAGATAAGGTTAGCCAAACTCAAAGGTAAAAAGTACACCCCATCTCTATGGTACTTTGAAAGTTTAAATTTTTTGGGGACTTCAAGGTCACAATGCCCTCCTGGTGACAACTTAGAAAATAATAGAATCGAGGTAAGACATTTATAATGTAATATCTTAACTTGTGGATATCATTACCAAAATGTTGTAATATTTACAAGCATTTTATGTAAATGGAATTTGTACCTATTATTGTTACATTTAAGCCTCATTTTGACGAGGAGAGTTTCTCGCCTGCATGATACGATTTTAGAAAGGACAGAAAAAAGGTGCTTCGACGAAGCACCTTTTTTCTGTAACAATAGCCGCAGTAACAATAGCCACTCCCTCGTCCTCGCCTGGCGAGAATTGCCTCGCAATTGAATATTGATAGTGTCCGTATAAACAGAATTTTCAAGCGCTAATCGTATTTTGACATAAGCGAAATGTCACTGGCGAATCTCGTTTGATACGTATATAACCGTAGGCGAGAATTTTGTGTTTGCCTGTGTGTAAACGTTTTGATACGATAATGGTATGGCGATTACAGCTAGTGATAGTCGCGTACGATTTTTCGGATCGAAACATTAGTTATTAACGACAGTGACTATATTATTTAAGCTTCAACAGTTGTGTACTATGTGATTCCAACAAGAATAGGCTTGTGTCCTATTTTTTTTTATTATCGTAATCTGTACATTTTGCAATAATATAATTAACTGGTAAAGTGAAATATTCTTACGACAAATAGTTTTAAAGATATTTGATTTTGAAAATACAATTTCTCGAGCCGCCCGAAAATGCTCCATACAAAATCGTCGCACGTGGTGACGTCACCGCGTGTTAGTCGTAGTGCAAATTGTATGGAGTGCAAGAGAATATCGCATTTATCTCGGTCCACGTTGCGTTTACACGTGTGTAATAAGATCGATTTGAAATTTAATAAGGAATCTATAAAGTTATAAATTGTGACTTAATTCGATTGTTTATATTTTGACCTATTTTGGAAATTGAAAATAATGAAAAGTCATAGTTTTAGTTTAGTTGGGCAATATCTTGGTTTACTATGCATATTTTTTGAGAAATACCTAAGATACTAAGCAGTATTGGTAAGGATCTGATGACCCATGACACTACCCAATTATAAGTGATGGTGCGAATAGTACCTAGTGCAACACTGATTTTCTGAGTAGGGGGAGAGTAGGTACTTTAGACAAAAAAAAACCTGACTTTTTGATTTGATTTTGATTTTGACTCGTATTGCTGTATAATTTATCAAACAATAATAATTGATGAACATAATTTACATCCTAGCGCTTGTTGCAGGGGTCAGCTAAGATGGAGGATACAGTTTCTGCGGAGAATTCAGTGCATGTGATAGACGACTTAGCATTAGAAAATAGTGATATTGAAACAGAACTTCTACCTGGCCCGTCTACGTCACAACCCAGGGTTAAGACACGAACAGAAATTCAAATGAAAGACAGTCAAATCTTACTCGTTGAAAGACAAGATATGGATACTCAAAAGAAAACAATGAAAGATGAACATTGGGAGGTAATTGGAAAATCTATCGGTTATCAATTACGAGACTTGAACAAGAAACAGTTTACAATAGTTTCTAAGCTGATTTCTGACGCTATATTCTTCGGTAGACTAAATAAGTTGACAGAAGATTCACATATTGAGATAGGACCCTCAACTTATGCAGACACTTCTCCACATTATACACCATCCGGACATTATAGGAGTGGTTTTCATGCTGTGGATGTATTAACTAGTCAACGATATGATTCTTCGTTAAAGGACGAAGTAGATGAGGAAGAATCTTGAAGAAATATTTTTAATTCAATTTGAATAATAATGGTGCTATGCTATACTGCAATTAATTTGAGGAGAAGACCTAAAGGCATATCCTAATTAAGTTGATTATGATCATAACAAATACAGTTGATATTGTTGATTTTATCCTTTATTAAATAGTTCATTCTTCTGCCTGCACCTACCTCAATGTATCTCTGCATCACCCTAAGGTAGACTGTTAGATAATGCCTTTGGCATTAAGTCCGCCTTTGTACAAGTGTGCATAAAGTTTTTAAATAAATTAGTAAATAAAAATCACACCCTATGTGTGTTGTTTTTGTTACCTGTGTATTTTCATTTGACAGGGTACGATTCATCGCTAAATTTGATTGTGTATTGATAGAAAAAGGCAGTCTTCTGTAAATTAATTCGTTGGCCATATCTGATTCATTATATTTGGTGAATATATTAACGTCGGTGAAATATATTTGTTTGCAATTTTAATTAGAAGTGTTTCTATTTCAATAGGTACTTAAATTGTTTTCTGACAATTGATATTAATAATAAACCTTGTAAAGTTTTCCTGTTTGATATTTTTTCCTTTAAATTCCTTAAAAGCTCTCTCCGAGATACAATTTGACATTTTATTTACATGATATAATTATTTTATTTTGCTGTTATGGTATTAAATATGAATAACTACACACATTGAGATAAAATAGTAAAACTATTAATATTACATTATTCGAACATATTAATCTGATCATAAATATTATTTACGATCGTTATGTACCGCATAAATTGTATCATAACCCGTAGAGCTATAAAATAAATCTCTAAAGACAATACTTAAGGCGTTAGTCGTTCGAGGAGCTTTACAATAGCTGATTAAATTTGTAAATCATACTTAAATTTCAAGATGTCATAACTACAATTGAATGGATATTGACGGGTTCAACTTTGTTTAATGTTTGTTTGATAGTAATATTATAAATGTTAAAACTAGAACACAAGCACAAAATAATTAGGATAACAATAATTGTTGAGATTGTACAAGGAGATTGAACAGGTAACAATTTCAGACTATGTATTATGTTTAGAAATACTCACATTATAAAAATGTAGAACAGGCGAGGCTCCGGAAAAATCATGATGGCACTATCCATTCACATACACCGTAACGAGATAACACTTATTGCAGCTATTAATAGTTTCTTTAGTGAATTGTTACCACTAAGTCACGGCACCGATTTGGGATTAGTTTCAAATTTTTGTTGATTAAACTTTAACTGTATTTAGATTGGTTTGAAAATGTTCCATCCTCATGTGATGCCAGTCATTTTTCTCAGATACGGCTTGGCGCCCCATAGACCTGTGAATAAAAGAAACGGGTAAATTATTCATAATCTGACACTTAATGCAAAAATAACGTGAATATTAAATGTTTGCTGTCACTGACTGGGACCGGAATGGCGCCAGCAGACGTATTATTAAACTTTATTGTCATTAGATATGGGAATGTTCCAGTGTTTATTGTGAAAGGGATGTATGGTGTCCGGTCACCATTGATCCTTTAAAAGGAGAGAAAAATCTAATATAAATAAAACAGATAAATAATAATATGAGCTGTAAAGAAATACCACGATATTATTTCGCAAATGAATTGCACGTGTATCTATTATGCAAAGTAGCTATAAAGCATCTCACTTGAATATTTTAATCTTTAATAATGACATCAAAATGAACATAAATATTTTCGCATGTATTTTCTACATAATCGTTTATTAAACATATTTATTTTTACAAGATACAGAAAAGATAACAATAAGAAACGATAATAAGAACTTCCTTTTATAGTCGCAATGACTTAATACACATTCCTATGAATGTTACTAAAGCTTATCAAAGTAATAATAGTGAATCTAATAATGTAGTTTGAAGCTTTCAAGAAGGTTTCAAGCCACATCATTGAGTAGGTACTACATGAACAAACGCGACCTAAAAATAAAGAAAAATCAACATCAATGAATGATTGATCAATAACTGATGTAAAACAAATTACTGAGACTATACATCGACTACACATCTTTGCCGATAGGCTTATTGTTCTTGATACAATCACGGTTAAAAGTTGACTCATTTTATACATAGCCTATGAGTAATTTTAAAACCCTTAGTGGCCCCATTTACCTTATTTTACAAAAGTTAAATAATTTATACGCTTTTATTTGCCTATTTGTTATTGCCATTATTAATAGTTTGATGTTTGAATTAGTTATGTCGTAACCTAATGCCAATAGTAACAGGAAAAACTAAATCATGTTTCCTAATAATGATGCTAATATTTTGTGTTTTGTTTCTTCGAGTAACTCTACCTATTTAATTATGTCCATTGAAAATAGTATCTGGTTGTTGCTAAGCGTTAAATCTTGGCAACAAATTAGTAGTTAACATTTTCACATTCAAGATTTAACTGGCCACAAACACTTAAAAGAAACATTATACAACGTTAAATTAAAAGTAATCGCGGTTGTAACAGTACAATAAAACAATATAAAAAGTTCAGTGAATACGTTGAAATTTAAAATAGGAGTATCAGTGGACACACCTAAATTTAACAGTGATTCACACTTCATTGTTATGGGACGTGATCTTATAACAGTTTAGGCAGCTGATACATTTACTAACTGGTATCCAACTAAAAAATAATTACGGATTTTTTATCTATTTCATTCATTTTCCATGGTAGCTCTTATTATAATCACATACCGAATACTAGATACAAGCTAACAAAAAAAATAAACGATTCAGTACTTTTATCGAATCTTTCTGTTTAAATAACGACCTGGTTATTTGAATGCGTGCGGTAAATTTTACTACATATTTTTTTATACCACTTAGGTGGTAGAGGAGCACACGGCCCACCTGATGGATAGCGGTTACCGTGGCTTATGGATGAGTGCAACACCAGGGGAGTCACAATCGTACTGCCGACCCTGTAAGAACAGAGAGATTCTGTGCTGTCAGCGCAGAAGACAAGCAGAACAAGCTCTCTTCCCACTGTCAGCACAAAACCTCTCCAGTGAGCTCTGTAGGTAATAATAATGTTACTACGTGTATATGCTCAGGTTTATAGGCCTTGACCAAATTGATCAGATCCATTTTAGCATTGTTCAACTGCTAAATCTGTAGTGTCATAAACTGTGATTTACATACCACCATACGTTATGCTATAATAGTATCTTTTGATGGCGAATAGATATTTATAAAACCATTAAACGTTATTAACATAAATATATTTATAATCGTAACAATAAAATTTGGTATTATGAGATCACTCTAGAAATCGATTCACTTTTATTAACCGACTTCAAAAAAGGAGGTTCTCAATTCGTACGCAATTTTTTTTTTTTTTTTTTTTTTTGTATGTTTGTTACGCGATTGTGAAGCCAATCCTGGACGGATTTTGAAAATTCTTTTTTTGTTTGATAGAGGATACTTTCAGAGTGGTCCCATATCCAAGATGTCCGGATCTAATGCTATGATCCTGGAGAAATCAAGGGAAATCCTCCGAAACCAGACTGATGCGCCTTCAAGCGCCTATTCTTTTATTTTAGCAATCAGATGAATGTTGTTCTATTTTCAAAGAACATGCAGGCGTTGCTCTTAAAATTACAGTATAGCGAAAATAATATAAAAAATACAACTTTAATAATGATACTTTACAGTACGTTCGTAATAATCAATATTTATGAAATACAGTGACTTAATAGTCATAAGTACGCGTTCTACATGGCTATGCTAGGGAGTATCTATAATATAATATATTATAGTAGTACGAGTAATAGTAGAGTCATAGATGAATACCTATATGTACCAGCATTTTCCAAAATTTTGATACTATGGGGGTAAAATAGGTGACGAACCGTTGTATGTAAAATCCGTATTTTGTGAAACGGATTTTATGATCTTTGTTTTGTTGGAGAGAGAAAGGTGGTTCAGGGAGCCAGAATCGTATGACAGGATTCAGGAAGTCAGGATTGGATTATGGGATCTAGGGAAATCCTCAAAATGATGGCAAAATACTGTTTCTGCTGCTTTAACATATTTAATTTCAATAATTGCCTTTTAAAATTATCTTCACGTGATTTTTAAGCTGCTGATGATAGGAACCTAAGCAGAGGGTGGGATTATAACTCACTAAAAAGAGGAAAATAAATTCATTTTAACAAAAAAGTGTAACCGACTTCAAGAAACGGCAAAGAGGCACTGAAAAGTGAAAAATAACGTAATTTACAGACTTACTGATTTATTAGAAGTCGGTGCCAGCCAACTTTGTTTGTTGTGTCTAAACTACTCGTACTATGATGCAATCAATTGAAATATTGCCTCTCGGGCTTGGCACCGACTTCTAATAAATCAGTAAGTCTGTAAATTACGTTATTTTTCACTTTTCAGTGCCTCTTTGCCGTTTCTTGAAGTCGGTTACACTTTTTTGTTAAAATGAATTTATTGTTTAAAGAATCTCTCGGTGAAAAAAAAAAAACATAAACTTGGTTAGTCATGAATACTTTTCATTTGAAGAAGAAGAAAAGAGTGTATTAAGAGGCATTTTAAATATACATATAAAAATAACTGAGTAACAATACTAATGGATACCATTTACCTTACAAGCGTACTGAATACGAATGACTTATGTAAGTACTTTTCTTGCTCGTTTAATTTTTGGTAAGATTTAATATAGGTAAGTATACGTATTAAACAAATAGTCAGTGTAATCAACTAAGATATAAAATAATATCGAACTAAAATAAAACTAAACTCAAGACAGCAGAAATCACACATACCAATAGGTCATTGGTATGCAGTTAATTTTTACCCGATATCCGATTCTGTCTACTTCTGACAAACCCCAGACGATATAATCTGACAGGGGGAGACACACGCCAAGTATTGGCGATGTGAAAATTCTAAATTTATCTATCGTCGATATAGTGACAGGAATGTCGATTTCACAAAATACAGATGTAAGATGTTTACAAGGTTTAGTTTATTTATAATGGGAATTAGGGAAAATACAATCTTTTCATTCTATAGTTTTATTTCAACATGCCATTCAAAAGATAAGTAATCGTGGTCCGATAAATTTTAAGTATTGTCAACGAGAAATTATTTCTGGATCTTTGTAAACTTTAACCGGATTAGTAGAACATAAAATGACACTCCGTATTGCGCAAACTCCTCCTCCTCGTCAGAGGTATTCTGAGTTGATCCTGTGAATCTGTTTTTTTATATGTCACCCTACAAAAAATTGTATTTCTTAAAGTTTTTTTTAAACATTATCAATAACCAAAATTACTAATATTTCTCCCAAACGAGTAACGAGTAGCTTCACGTTGGCAATGGCCTGGATCCGGGACCTCTTAATCGTAAGACCGACTCGTTAACCACTAAACTATCGACTATTTTCTGTTTTACTTTAATAAATATAAATATCAGCATTTACTATAAGTCACCTTTAATATAGTTGTATATTTGCGTTATTTTCTGGGTGGTCAGTTACATATTTACATTTTTATGCCATAATTTTGAGGTATTTAGTTCTGCAATAAATTTCAAATATACATGTTTATGTAGTTTCTAACGATGTCCGAATATGATTCTTTAGTTGACGTTGCCAGCGATATTTATGGGTACAATAACGAAAACTGTTCCACTGTAACTTGTTTCACCTTCATAATTCTTGAGTGTATTCATAACAGATAATTTAATATGACTATTATGAAAAATATCATCCTACACGTAATATAACTTAAGAATAATATTTCATAAACCTATGTAGTTCTAGTTTGTTACTTCCTGGGTCCTATTCAATAAGCATTAGGTAAGGTACAAGTCTACAATTATTTTGTAAAAAAAAGGGACAGATTTGAGTAGGTCCAAGACAAGTGCTGTTTGATAAACTTCAATTTTCAATTTTGTAATAATTCTGCACGTGATTCAAATAAGCGAAGAGCGAGCACAATAATTCTCTCAGGTTTTTTAATTGAGATAAGAATATAAGAAAATTTATCTTTTTTATTTGGAATAAATATTACTTTATCTATTCTTACTTTATCTGTGTAAACTGTTGTACAAAATTTATTCAATGAATACATTAACAGTGTTGACCAACTTTTTATGACCGATAATAATGTTTCCAATGTATTTTAATAAACATTTAGACAATTTTTGATTAATAACTTCGAAACTTAAACAAGATGCTTTCTTTTCCGATCAGATAACCGATTAGTAGTTTTATTTATATTTATTTAACTAGATATTGGGTCAAGGAATTTCACTCCCGTAACTTGACCTATGGGCGATAACAAATCAATATATCTGACGTTTCAATTTGTATATTGACACGTTTTTAATCTTCTCTCATTGTTTATGTGTTCGGAAGCTGCGTTGAGTTTGTCTTAATAAATATATCTTATAGTTCCGAGATATAGTTAATGCTTGAGCTGGCGGCGCCCACTATAATGACTATAAATCTTCACTTGTCTTTCGTTGTTTCTTTTTCTTTTGACTTTGATGTGTATATCAACGAGACGTCCGATTACACATATTAATCTTGTGGAATCGTGACGTGGTCTTCTTTTTGTTTTTATATAGGTATGTTTTTTATTTGAACCAAGATAAGTGAGGAACTTAGTTCCTCATACGTTGGGATATTGATAATCTTTGACTTAAAGAATTATCAATTTATCGGATTCCTTTTTTTATTAACTGACTTTTTTTAAGAAAATTGTTAATGGTACAAAAGTTAGCGGCAAAAATAAAACAGTATCAAAATTTAACAGGTCAAATATCTTTAATTCACAAAATTGCAGTAGTATCAAAGTTTGACAAGCGGGCAACCGAAAATATATGATTTGAATAATTTTAACAAGCTAATAATACCTAATAGTAAAGTATTAACTTCTTGTATAGTACTTCATAAAATGTTCATATAGTAATAGATATCGACTAATCAGAGTTAATTAAAACGATCATCTAAATTATAACGAGATCTCCAATTAGACAAGATGTGCGCGTACCTACTTCCGGTTTTTGCTATTTCTAATTGCTAACTATCGCTGGAGTGCCCACCTCCGCTTCGTAATCGAGTAGTAGAAAGCCGTATTATAATATTTTTGAATTGTAAGAAGGCAGAAGTTGTTAGTCTATAATATGTTAATCTAATAAAAAAGTCCTTGCTAAATTCTGGGATCATTCTATTTGAAAGTTATTTTGTATGGATGTGTGCGAAACCTTATACCTATATCAGCATTTTTGTACAGACTAAAAAACTTTTTCTTTCTTTCTTTAAATAATGGTAAGTTATCCATACTTAATATTATAAATGCGAAAGTAACTCTGTCTGTCTGTCACGCTTTCTCGCTTAAACCACTGAAAGAATTTTGATTAAATTTGGTACAGAGATAGGTTAGACCTTGGGAAAGGACATAGGCTATGTTTGGTAGCGATTACCGACATCCACGCGGAGCAGTGGGCAGTTAATACTTTATTATCTTTAATAAAATGATAACATTACGTTATATTCCACAGTAAAAAGTCGACTTAAATCACACTGAAAATATTAAGAACACGTCGAATGTAAATTGGCGATTGAAAATTTCGATAAGGACATTTTTGGATTTTCCATTTTTGAAATCATGCATTATCAAATAACTTAGCACAATTTATTTAAAAAAAAATGGTAACATCATGTCGTACATCTTAATAAATATGACAAGAGAGAAAAAACCACATTATGATTTAGTGTGACTTTCATTGCGATCTTAATCAACACCAAAGTTATGATAGATTCCAATTGGCATTTCATGACAAAGCATCCCATGATACTATTTATAACCGGTTCAATGAATTTAAACGTGGTCGAACTATTTTTTTACTGATAATTTGCGCGAAGGTCAGCCTTCAACGGCGGCTACTGAAGATAACACGAGTGCACTACGACTCATGATAAAAGCCGATAAAAGAGAGGTGTATGTTTATACAGATTTGAGTATTGGTAGATACTCTGACAGTAAACATTTAGCCCATGACAAAGTGCCCTGCTTGACGGCAAAAAGTTTGCCCCCTATAACGAGGGACTAAAAATTATAGTTGGCGTAATGTGAGTGTTAATACAAATCTTTAGGAATTTACAGGTGTGAGAATAATTATGTATGTAAATACCTACAAATAGTGTGCGTAGCTACCCTTTTTGTATTTCAAGACCTTGTTGTAGAACAAAGGTTTCCAACCTTTGCTCTACAACAAGGTTTTATAGTTTTCAATATAGTAGCCGTGACTTGAATGTTGAAAGTGAAAATAAGTAAAGACACAAGTGTAAAACGGAGGGCGAAACATTTCCCTTCGATTTGGCTAGCCAGGTTTTAAATAATATTTGGCGTCAAAGCATAAGAGAATAGAAAGCCATTTTCTATGGGCTCCGGGTTCGAAGGCGAGAGCCTAGTATACAACACATACCTAAGGGGACGAATCTACACCTACTATTCCAGGGGACAAATTTTAGAAGAACATTGTGTTTGTCGCCCTTGTATTATAGAATATACCTACGCTTGCTTTTTTATATACTATGTACGTGTTATTTTCAAATGTGTAAATAACGTAAAATAGGTCCTTTCAGTAGAAGGTCTTCGGGAAGTTCTCAATGTGGTCACGAACGATTCTATTACTGTCCATTAACTTAACATAATTTATTGCCATCTACTTGCTAACAATTATAGTGCCTAATTAAGATCAAACCTCTATTAGATTACAACATTTTTATATTGAAATGTTCTATCCCTGACCGGAATTAGAAGAAATGGTGTCAATTCATTACTGTTAGAGCAATTGTCTAAGCAATATACGGTAACAACTGCACAAATATAGGTTGCCATGAACCAATTTACACATTAAATATACGTCTATTTAAACTAGACAATGTGTTTAAGTAACAAAACTATTATTTTTCCATACTACATTATTATCATTATATTCTATGACATATCTATACATAGAAATTGTGTCTGTATTAATATAATATTAAATATAAATTTAATGCGAAAATAATATATTTTCGGAACTTGTTTTATATTTAAAATAGGATCATAGGTTTCGGATTAATTAAATACGTTATCTACAATTTATATGGAGAGATCTTAAATGCAAATTAAATTAATAGTAACATCCGTAAGTATTTATTTAAATTAGTCGTGATAATTATATTAAAATATCTGAATAGTGTTAATTTAATATACAGTTCACATCAATAAGTCACATTAGAATCTGTAGTAGTTGCTAAAGAATGTGTGAACTTGTAAAACATTATTTAAAAAAACCTATAATTAGAAATTTCCGGACTGAATCAAGAATACGATAACCGATCGTTTCCATTTTTTTTTATCCGAAGTGATCTACTGATAATGTTGCCCATGGAGATATTTAGGTACACTACCTACATTATGTTTGTGTTTATAATACGATGTTGAGGACGAAAAAGTCTATCTAGAGAGCGTGACAGAATGGCCAGTGCTCCGAGCACTGAAAATATTCGAATTTGTTACGTAAACATTTCGAGAGGACAGGGTATTACGATTGGCCGGCTGTCTACTGTGAACCTGTGTGCGAAGCCTGAAGCCTACCAATCGCAATGCTGCGTTCTATCAATACGTTTACGTTACGTATTCGAATATTTTATACACTCGGGGTACAGAGCTCTTTGAAAGAGGCATAGATCAGAAATGAGTGAGTGACATTTCTCGAGACCGCGACGCCAACCGTGTGAAATATACTGATTCCGTTTTTGCAACCTACCGAAACCTATTCTTCTTCCTCTTAGCGTTAATTCCCAGTCGCATCCGAAGCTTTTCAGCTCGAAGTCTGGGGTCCGCTTTTTACCAGTCTTAACCACGGATTTGACTAGACCTCGATATTTTCCATGAAGCGATTTTCATCTGACCTCCACAACCCAATGTTAACATTAGGCGATATCGAAGTTTTGCAGTTAGACCGTTGTTTTTGGATTTTTGAGGGCTCCAACTACCCGTAACGACTGCCATAGATGTTCTCATGGCAACCGAGACCGACGGCTTAACGTGCTCTCCGAGGCACGACCAGACCAATGCAAATACTCATATTTCATTCACACAAATATTTGCACTGAGCGGGGATCGAACCCGCCACCGGAACCTATTCTATAAAAAGCGAATTGCTATTCTGTATCTGTGCCAAGTTTCATAATTATAAATCTGTTCAGCTGTTTTTGTGACCCTCTCACGTAAGAAACTATACCTAGTTTCATCTGACATTCATCCTGACATCAATGGCTAGGAATTAGGATGTGACAGGAAGGAACCTCTTGCTGTTACGTAGATGTAGATCGTGTTCTTATTTACCAGATTAGTAGCATAAAGATAATATATTATCATATTTGTAGTTCACTACTGTTACAGAATACAAAGAAATTAAATAAATGTTTTGAATGGACTGAGTGACGTAAGCGCTATCTCCAACTTACGGTAAACAACAATGATCTACGTAAAAATAGTAAGTAAGTTATGCAACTATGCCTTGGTTTGTATTTCAGGTTGAATGATCGCTATTTACATATCAATACCTCGAGTATTTCATACAAACAATATTTATGACAGTCATTAGCGTTACCTACTCCCGCCGCTCGTCACGATTCTGTAAAAACCTCTGGTAGTTTGTTAACAGTAAACTCAATATGTTATAAAGGGCTCTGTACTACTATTAACTTCTATTTATTGTACACTACTATTGCTCGTGAAATATGTCTCACACTAAAATGTGCTCAATATGTACGCGTAGTACACGTTTCTTAGGTGTATTTTGAGGATAGTTAAGGGGTGCCACTGCCCCAGGGCCTCGTCTGTCTCCCGATTTAGGTCCAAGATTCGTGTCCTGAGGTATACTTGAAGACACGCTGTTTAAAATAAAAATAAAAAGTCACGGCTCTGGGTGAGGGTAGGTAATGAATTTTGAATTTCAAATTTGGAATGGGACGCTAAAGTAGGCGCGAATTTGACGCTTATCTATATAACCTAAGCGCGCTTTTAGTATAGCCGCCTGTATCAATATCGTTACCGTTTGTACCTTGCCAAAGGATATCGCTTACCTGAGGATGCGTGCAATTGTCATAATATTTTTTTCAGAACTGGGACCAGTCTAACTTAGAGAAAATTATTATGACTTTTTTTAAATGACGAACCAAGCCATTGTAACTTGGAAATATAAGTATTAGAAGCTACATCGAACAATATTTTAAGACTTATGGACTTTTGAAGAATTTTAATATATTATATTAGGATACCTTAGTCTACAGTTTAATAAAAAAATCGTTAAAATTTTATAAATTAAAAAAAATCCAATACTGAAAATGTACGCGCATGGTATTTAGCTCAAGAGTACATAATCAAATTCAAAAACCGGCTCCAAAATTCCTAACCTTGTCTATACATTCATAAAACTACATAAGTAGGCATTGTTATTTTGTTAAGCATAATAATGTCTAACTTAGAGTTGACACGCCTACGCACCAATAAATTACCATTTATTTGACTAATTAATGTAAGTTTCATGTATTTTTTTCGCGAAATGGACCATAAAAGTGCTGTCCATAAAGTATCATTGACCGATTATGCAGATTACGTAGCGTTAGGTAACACGTTATCATCACTGTTGATGTTCCGTTAACGCGTGTAAATATACTATTGCGTTGTTCCACGTAATCTTTGCACATCAGGTGTGAAATAGCTAAGAATACTCCGTGAAATAACTGGTATGCTCTATTGTACCTAGTAGAAAGTACGTCACTAATTACTTTAGTGAGAGTTTTTAAAATTCGAACGCTTAACGAAGAATGTATTGTCATGGCATTGTGAAGGCCCTGTAGAGTAATTTGGACATGGTAATTTTTGCAATTATGTCGCTAGTTACTTAAAAATTTAAATAACATGTGTTTACTTTCCATGTATCTCTTCGAAGGTTTACAATTTAGATCCCGAATAGAACCTTATTATCGTTTCATCTATTATATAACCTAATCCCTAATCAATGTTTGTCCATGTTTCATCGGTGCCGTTTGTCTTATTTTTCTTCATCTAATCTAAAGGCCTGATTGCATCCAAAACTTGTACATGTGAGCCCAGGTTCTTTTCTCCTTGCAATAATTTGACTGAAAGAAAAGTTCTTCGTGCAAAGCTGAGGCATGCCAGTTAGGATTGCAAATTGCAATAATGCAAACACTGAATAATGAAATCCATTATTATCACAGATTTTGTCCCGATTTCTAGTTACTTACCTATATGAAAAACATGCATTTTGAAGTCCAAAGTTCTTTCACCTACTCCTACTTACTCTTTCTCTTATTTTGTGATTGCAGTAGTTTGTGAACTGTGTAGGTAGGTTCAGTTGTTTACGATTGGTTGTATTTTTTTACATATATTTTTTATTTTTTTATTTTCGTTTATTGGGACACAAAATAGTTATACATTGTGTTATACAACATGAAAATTAACATTATAGAATGGGATAGAATATTATATTTAAAAGATTCTGATAGAGATTGTGCTCCAGTAGCTTTAACCTAAGTATTCTGATAATTAAATGAATAATAATAAAAAAATATTTCTTAAGGTATGATTCTGAAGGTGACTGCATACGACAACTGTAGACGCACGCAGCAGATATGCGTAATTCATTGCGGCCTATCAATGGTCCCCTTTATTCAAGGAATTATACCTTTAATGTTGTATTTCACTTAATTAAAATAAATCAAAATACGCCAATAATACCAAATACCACGTGTTGTGAAGAAATAATACCTTCGACTACTACTATATTACAAATGTAAATAGCTACTTACCATTCAATAACAGAGTAAAGAGTATTAACATTGCTGTTTGATAAATAAACATTTCATTCATGGTATGTCGAAAACGCCCCACTGAAGAAAATATTCTAATACAATGTGCGATAAGCGATGCGTAATTGGGTTATCTCAGCACTACCCATCTCGTAAACAAATAGATCGTTAGAGAAATATACCTCATCCAGAGCAGACAGTTTCGTAACGCACGTGCTTACTACAGTGATATAGCTACTTACGATGTATTACGCTCTAAACTGGTTGATAAAAATAGTAAGTATGTAACGGACTTCTTTTTGCAATTACATACATAAAGGTGCTTCTAAACGGGCAATGTTTTACAGCAATTAGTGGCTGCAACACTGTGGCCCGGCAACATTGCAACTATTGCAAGCAATACTGGCCGGTATTGCAAGCAATACCGGCCAGTATTGCAGTAATGTCCCGGCAATATAGCCAAACATGTTTTATGTTGCCACATAATAATATGGCTGATGTATGTTGCCGCGATGGGTTGCCGGACGATCGCTAGGCGGTCGATTTTACTGCAATATTGCTCGGCCAGTTCTATTGTTGTTTCAGTCGCTCTCTTTGTTATTGCACAGTCTATCCTTTTCTACGCGACTCTAAATAATTTACTATCAAGGCATATTTCTAGACTTAAATCTAAAGTTTCACTCCTATTTAAGTAAGGTCGAATCCACAATCTCTTCTTTTTCTGTTTATTTTTTAATAAAACAATATAAGCTGCTGCAACAAGTGTGATTTCGTCAGCCATTGTTGCCGGTTTGTGTAGCCCGTTTATGAAACTGCATCAAGAGCCATACTATTGCAGATATATTTGCAACACATTGCCCAGCCATTGATTGTTCGGCCATCAGTTGCAATGAAATATTTTTGATATTGCCGGGCAATCAGTTGCCAATAGTGCAGCTACATATTGCAGAAAAACACGCAAATGTTCACGCCAGCCCCTCTGGACAAGTGGCAATTCGTTGACTGGCGTACTGTAGAATAGATTTGACGTTTATGACAGTCGTCAATATCCATACTTCCATATCCATACTAATATTATGAATGCGAATGTAACTCTGTCTGTCTGTCTGTTATGCTATCACGCCTAAACCACAGAACCGATTTTGATGAAATTTGATACAGAGATACATTAGACCTTGGGGAAGGACATAGGCTATGTTTGGTCGCGATAACCGACATCCATGCAGGCGGTGCCGCGGGCAGAGGGCGGAGGACAGATCAGCTTAGCCGTTTAGGGCAGGGGTAAAAGTAGACTATAAGTACCGAAGCTATGTTTCACCAATATTTTGCCAATTATTATAGTTTTCGGTTCCACGTATCAGGGGACAAGCCTTATTGCCATCTATCGGATGGATAGCAATCCTATTTCTGAGTCTCTCTCCATAAGCCAATGTGCGTGGGGTAACCGGGATAGAGGCATTCTATGTCCTCTAGGCACTCTACTCACTCAATACGTTAAGAAAGGTTACCCATCAGGAGACTGACCCTTTGAACATTACTTGTCCTTGAAATGTGTTAACCTTTTCAGTTAACACTTAGCCAAGAGTCTAAATAAATAAAATGATCAAATCGTTTTAGTCAATCTGTAGACATTAGATACCTAATGGTACTTACCGTTAGTAAGTTTTTGACACAACCATACTGGTTGAATTACTGTTATAATGCAAATAGTCATATGATATTTTATGCTATTAAATATTCATAAACACTGTCTAGAAAACCAATACACTAGAATAATATATCAAGATAAGATAAGCAATTTCATTTATCAACGGTCTGATGTTAAACGGTCATTTGCTCAAAATAATTATTGTTGCTACGAGCAAAAACGCCTAGTCCTTTTGAAAGTGGTGTGTAATGTCCGCTCTACACGTTGACGAACACAGTAGCAAACGCGTTGGCTAATAACGCCCTCCCGACGCGACGCCCAGCCACACATAAGGTCTTGTTTAATCATCTTTCTCTGTATCATGAATATTGTAATTGGCGTACAATAAAGTATGTACTAAATAAATAACCCCCCTAGATACTTAAGTGGTAATTTGTTAGACGGCGTATTGTGGAATAGATTGATGAAAGTATGACGGACATCAAGATACGTGTCAATCCCGTATATTCTTAATTCTATGCTACAATAATCCGGTCAACGAATTCCACAAACTCGAGCTCCACACATTCGCCAACAGATTATATTGCCCAACGTGTTCGCTACTGTGTCCGCCATAGTGTAGAGCGAATATAAGTGGAATCTCTAGTGAGACCACGTCGGCTTACATTTTTTTTTTCTAATTACTCTATAATGTCCACCATATACACGTCCATTGAAAAATGTACTATCTGCCACACACTTTAAGGCTGGTTATTCCTTGTTTTCAACTTTAGCACATCTTGTCTATCCTACGATTGTACTAGTAAGTCATTTAAGTGGCCACACATGAAGAAAGTTTAAAAGTTATTTTTCATTCGCGAGTTGTGAAATAGGAGGCAAGTGAAAATTGAACGCACTCATGATTTTCGAATTAGGCAAGCTTACATACATAAGTACAATCAACGACAAGTCACTTCAGAAATTCTAAATTTTTGATTAATGTGTGTCCTTATCCTGTCATTGAATTAAGAGCAAATAAATTAAATATACTAACTATGTCCGTTGGTGATTTTTAAAATAATTATACCTATACGAATTATGGATACATTGATTTCAACATAATAAACGGTTTGTAAATATTATACGGCCGACTTTTGTTGTTGACTGTACCTGCATACTACGAATTCGATTAAATAAAAATAGTGTGTAAAGATGTTCAAAGGTGAGTAATCGATTAATAAACGAATTGATCAATCATTATCAATAATACAGTTTAATCGATATCTGATTCTGGTTTAGGATAAATAAAAAATTACAAGTTGTCTTAGAGCTGTTGCTTGGGCAAATAAGTAGGAAGTTAAAGTAAGGTATGATTTAAATATAAATACCACGTGGTCAAAAGGTGATATGTCACAAATAATTGAGATGTAGATAAGATTGTAAGAAATAGATTATGTACTAATAGTCAATAAGCAATTAATGAAATATTTTTTAACTATAAGAGCTGTGGTAGTGAATGGGATTGCTGGTTTAGAATTTGATTCCCGGGTCTGGTAAATTGCCTAGTTGAAATTTTCTAATTAGTGGCTATGGCTGCAAAGTGGCAATTGGCGCTCCCGCTTGTGGAGGAATACACAGGGGTGACAATATAGGACATAGGTCTCTGATGACAGATGCCAGTGGTCTCAACTTCGCAACATCTATCCGTAAATTTATACTTAAAATTTAAAGATAGTTACATCTAAATGCATCCTTAAACTGCACGATACACTAATTAGTTTTTTCGATCTTAGAGAAACTTCAATGAATTTCAACGTAACTAGAAGAATTTCAATATGGTTCTTCAAACTCAATTTAAAACTTCTAAAACCAGCAGTGGTGTTGCCCAGAGCCATCTATTGACAATTCTGAGCGACATTGTGTTCTCATGAGTCATGTCATGAGTCAGGCCAAATTAAGGTGGATTTAGACCAAACGAACTTACAGCTAGAGCTAGAATAAGAGCATGTATTTTAGTGTACCTAAATGAAACCTTATTTTCAGCGATTACAAAGAAAGAACAACGAACGAATGTTCTGTAATTGTTACACTATTAGAATTTGACGTAGAGGGGACAGAATGAGCACTCGCTCATCTGATGTAAATCAACCTTTATACGATTACGTACCTATTTGAACATTAACCGTCAACTGCTCACAGTTACCTGTTGTCTAAGAGTTCAATGTCACGAGCACTTACGTAAACTAATTATTTACATAGGCATATTCTATGTATAAATTGCCGTTATATTCACTTCATCGTTAGCACCAGTGTGAAGTGAAACACGCGGGGGTTTACGCATTATTGATCGGAGCCCGAGGTTCGTTTACTTATTCTTCTCTTTTTTATTTGGCTACTACGATTTTTCTGGAAGCAATTGCTGTCTGTCTGAGTTTCAATCCCTGAGAGGAAAGCTAGCACCAGCCTCTGTGTCGTGACGGTAGAGAATACAGCCGCTACGCAAAAAGCGCGGGTCGATCCCCGCTCAGTGCAAATATTTGTATTTGCATTGGTCTGGTCGTGCCTCGGAGAGTATGTTAAGCTATCCGTCCCAGTTACCATACAAATATCTATGGCAGTCGTTACAGGTAGTTGGAGCCCTAAAAAGTTTAAGAACTAGCCTAACTGCAATGCGTTCATACATGTCATTGGGTTGTGGAGAATATCGAAGGGTTTCACGGAAAATATCGAAGTTCACCCAAAGCCGCAATTAGATTGGAAAAAGCGGACCTCAGAGTCCGAGGTGAAATCTTCGGATGCGACTGGGATTAACGCTAGGATAAAGACAAGAAGAGAATAGATGAAAGCTCTCTACCACCAGAACCTCGAACGTCGTGAGGTTCACAGAATCGTGAGGTACAAAACGTCCTTTTAATGTCATACCTGAGAAAACTTAGATAGGGTACGCGCTCTCTTTAGTAAAATAGTAAAATGTAAAATAGTAAAATAGAAATAGTTGTGACCATTTCCCCTGGCCATGCCTACTTGATGGTGGTATGTACCTACTTGATAAAGTTAAAAAACGGTACCACCGAGTAAATGAGCCTATTGTTGACATCACATCACTATTACAGTTTAACTTTTACAACACGGTACCGCCATTGGTATGGCCAGCGGTGCCGTGGTTCTGAAGTGGTTGTGATAATTCGTTGCATACCACCAAGTTTGCCTTCCTACTGGCAACGTCTTCATCGCCGGCGTTTGAGAATGCCGACATTCATTTGAATGAAGGTACAAGCAAGAGTGAACTATAAATAGTAAAGAAAATTTGTTTAATAACGTGTTCTGAAGGAATCAAAACCCTAAATGTGTCACTTTATATGTTAATATATTGTTACTAATTAATGTATTTACCTTACAACTGGACAGGAGTCATTAATCACTGACTTTAAAGAGAATATAAATAAAAAAAACGTCTTTTGGAAAGACAAGTTGTATCTACGTCTGTGCGTATAGACTAAAGTGATCGTGTTTAGCCTCAAGGAGTTCGTTATTTATTATGTACGATATTTCTCGATGCGGTTTCACTTGACCATAACATTCTCCTGCGCTCCTATAAGTCGCAGCTTGAATAACGTTTCATTTAGGCATAATTGGGCTGACTCCTATGACCATGGTCATTGTAACCTCTAAAATCCATCCACCCGTCTATACATTCATCTATCCATCCAGTCTGGCTTGCTTCATTTTTGTAGAGCTTCCTCTCTATCGTACAGTCAACGAACAAAAGTAGCTTAACAAATTATAATTATGTTGCTCGCTTTTTAATTTACCCTTTAAATATTGTAAAATTGTTTATAATAATCGATTTTATTGATACAAGGATACTAATATAAAAGAGTAAAGAGAGCCATTATATGAATTTGCACCTGAGTCGGTGAAATCGTTGGCTGTATACCCGTACGACCTTGAAGTTTCGCCCGTATCAGGAAGGGCATCCATTCGACCTGATTTAAAGACTTCATTAGACCTTCTTTAAAATATAATAATCAGTCAAATGGTTGAAAAGGCCTTGCGATCAAGAGGTCCCGGGTTCGAATACTGGTCATTACACTACCGACGTGAATACACTCTTAACACAAGTCGTTTAGCTTAGCTGGAGGAGTTAGAGAGACTATTAGTTAATTTCGTTTGCCAATATTGTTGTTAAGAAATCCTGATAACCTGATAAATTAAAACTACCAAAAAAGTCTTTTTTTTTTTCAAAACTCTATTTCTGACCTCTTTTTCAGTTGATGAAAGTTCACCAACAGACGCTTCAATAAATTAAACATATAAAGAATAAATTAAAACAAGCTAAATGTTTATATAATTTAGTATAATAAATTATTGAAGGTAATTAATTACTGGAAACCGGATATATTATGTTAGACATTGAATAGTAAGCTAATATAATATTTTATAGCAGCTAGGTGATAAAAAGTAAGTTATTAGCTACATTAAATTATTTTTTTATTAAATACCACAGAGGCGTAAATAGGCATATATATTATTATACATAATTAATTAATTAATAATTATAGGATGAACATATTAAATTCCGAAGTTTCGAATCATTTGACCGAAATTCAAAATACCGAAAGTTCAAAATACCAAAGGTTCAAAATCCCGAAGTTCGAAATCTGTCTGTCGAATTTACAACCATCCATACTATAACCATGTATATTGGATATTTAAAAAAAATGCTTGGATTGAATTAATGATGCTAAAGACAAAAATAAATGTATTTTTCCATTCCTGTCTATCTGTTTGTCTGTTTACCGGTCTGTTTATATTGATAACATTTTCTTACTAGTTAAATATTCCCACGTGCAATAAGCTAACTAAGATTTTAATTACCTAAAAATAAGGATTAACTAATTAGTAACTTCTTTTTTTTTATTTTAATGCAAAAATTATGTAAAGCTTGTTTTAAACATAATATTTTAGCTAGTCTTATTTTATGGTTTTGAGTAGTAATGGGTCAACTAGGATAAAATACGGCTCGAGTTCACCCTAGTTGAAATTCAGGTAACTCGAATTGAAGTCGAGAAAACGAAAGAAGCACGTAAAAACTGAGGATAAGATTTCGAGTTGACCCATTTCTAGTTTTAAGTTAAATTATGAAGTAGACCTTGGGTTCAGATGGTATAAAACTTGATATTCAGTCAAAAAAATCGACGACGACCAAAACAGTCAAAAACGCCTATAGTCTTTACTATCAATAAAGTACGATATTTTCTAAATAGATTATGTAAACACCTAAACATGCCCTGGCAGTTTTTTTAGATTTGGAGTCACACACACATCTATTAATTTGTATTATTCATTATTTATTATTGTGTTATCTTTATCTTCTAATTTGTTGACAAAGTTAGCAGAAAGTCTCTATAATGTAGGAAATTTTAAATTATAATAGTGCTTTTTTTCATTAGACTATGAAGAGACATCAGCTAACTTAGTGCTTTTACCCTCGAATTCTGGAACCCTCCAATTCAGGGTACTACTGAGTACTGACCACCAATTTGACCATTCAGTAATTGTCAACGAGGACAATAGATCTCAAAAGACAATGTCCAAGTCTTCAAAATTGGCTATTCAGAATAAAAAATATGTATGTAGGTACATACTTATATCTCGATTAGCTTTTGCCCGCGGCTCCGCCCGCGTGGATGTCGGTTATCGCGACCAAACATAGCCTATATCCTTTCTCAAAGTTTAATTACCCCTATACCAAATTTCATCAAAATTGGTTCAGTGGTTTAGGCGTGAAAGCGTAACTGACAGACAGACAGAGTTACTTTCGCATTTATAATTTTAAGTATGGATTAAATAATGCGAATAAATGAAACACTGCTGTAGTCAACACTGAATTAAATTAAAACTGAGAAAAACACACCTTTTTGAATTTGAAACCATGGCAATAGTTAAATATATTCTAGACTAGCTTTTGCCCGCGGCTCCGCCCGCGTGGATATCGGTTATTGCGACCGAACATAGCCTATGTCCTTTCCCAGGGTCTACTCTATCTCTGTACCAGATTTCATCGAAATCGGTTCAGTGGTTTAGGCGTGAAAGCGTAACAGACAGACAGACAGACAGAGTTACTTTCGCATTTATAATATTAAGTATGGAAGGATATGGATTAATCAAAACTTCATCACAAAAAGTTAAAATTCTAACCTTGAAATTTAAAACAATAAATTCATTTTTAACAAAAAAGTTTAACCGACTTCAAGAAACCAAAAAAGAGGCACTGAAAAGCGAAAAATAACTTAATTTACAGACTTACTGATATAGTAGAAGTCGGTACCTAGCCCAAGAGAGGCCATATTTCAATTGATTGCATCATAGTAGCTCAGACACAACAAACAAAGTTGGCTGGCACCGACTTCTACTATATCAGTAAGTCTGTAAATTAAGTTATTTTTCGCTTTTCAGTGCCTCTTTTTTGGTTTCTTGAAGTCGGTTAAACTTTTTTGTTAAAAATGAATTTATTTTTCTCTTTTTAGTGAGTTTGTACAGTCTCACGACTGTATTTCGCATGTATAGTGACCTGACTGTACATGCGCTGCTGACGCTGCAATACAGATCAAACCGGCCACGCTACAAAAAAAAAATATTAAATCATTATTCAAAAAGAATTTTTAAAATCAATGCATATACACCGGAAATATAGCTGAATATTCTGAACACTTCTGCGTACCCCTTCAAAGGACTCAGGCGTGATGTTATGATGTGTAATGGCAGAAACATTGCAATAATATGCCATTGCAGCAATCGCGGCTGATTTCCTGGTACTTTTTGAGAGTTCCTTGGTCTAATCTCGGAAACCCATCATCAGATCTTTACGAAATTTAAATGGGACCACTTCGGAATAATCTACTTACGAACACAAAAAGAATTTTCAAAATCCGTCTAGAATTGGCTTCACAATCGCGTAACAAACATACAAAAAAAAAAAAAAAAAAAAAATTGGGTACGAATTGAGAACCTCCTTTTTTGAAGTCGGTTAAAAAGAACAACGGGTTTGCGAGTACGGTAACAACTTGTCCTTCTGAATCACAGTACCCTTATCGGTTCACATCGTAACGTAGCTCGTGACCTACATGCAAAAGTCCAATAGAAAAATCACACGATCAGACCAGTTAAACCATCCGTCGATACGTTATCGGTGCCCTATAACATATCATGGGACTGCCCTGCAAAGTACGTAATGGACCCAATTAAAAAATATTTGTGGATCAATAATTTCTCACGCTAATTTACTGTTATAGTACAGTGTGGTTTCTTCATTTGATTTTTTTTAACCGACTTCTAAACAAGGAGGAGGTTCTCAATTCGGATGTTTATATTTTATCAAATATCTTTTTATAATTCCTTTTTATTTCTCAAGAATGAATATGAAGTAGTTAATCAATATTTTTAGTATACTTTTGATACTAAACTGTTGACTAGTTAGGTATATTAGATATATTTTATTCTTGAGATACAAATTTATCGGAAAACTTACAAAAATAAACTATTAGCCTATATCGTTAGTTTAGTATTCACAAAATACAATTGCTTACTTGTGTGATATAGGTGTCTATAGTCGACAACCATTGACACCATCCTTATTGATATTGATTTTAACTTTGGATAACGAGTTCTTAGGAGGAGGTGAGAAATCACTAACAGTGATCAACTGCCAGTACTTTACAACATTTATACTTCCAAATTTTTCTGTACATTTATTTTTTATTATACTCTTATTTTTTTCTTATCCCTTCAGGAAAACAGGCTTGCGTTTAGTACCTAATAGAGCAAAGCCACACAGTAAACACAACAAGAGGGTGCTACCGGTCTCTATATAATACTAGTTTAAATTTCAGGACGGTATTATTCTAGAGAAGCGAGAAGCGTGCTTCCATGCCTCATAGTATGTATACTCCATATCGTTACCATCAGATTATATGATAGTAATCAAACTAACTCAAATACGTGAAAACTAAGGTTACCTACTATTGTCAAAAACTAGAATTTTTTTAACGACAAATTATGTAGGTACCCAGTTAAATAAAACCTTTCTTAAATACTTACATGTATAACCAAAAGGGATATAGGTACGTGAGTATACAAATTAATTAATCAAGCCATAAAATTCGACACAATTTCAGATGACGAGGATTGTATCACTTAATCACTCGCCACCCATGCACTAAAAAATTAATGATAAACTACACGCCAATAAAATTACATAACTTTTGATACATCAATCATAGGTCATGATAATAATATCAAGCCGATATGTGACAGTGCAACAACCCAAGCGTAAAGCGTCATTGGGATTACGAAAACAACACAGAAGTTCAGTGTGTTTTTATCAAAGTGTGTTAATTATGCAGAAATTCTTACGTTTATGACTCATAATGTGACGTCATCGATGTTCCGTAGTTGTTAATTGTGAGAGCAAAGAAATGGTTGTAGTACTACTTACTACCGACACCGACGTAATTGAGAACGGAAGAACTGAATGTGTAATAGAGATCATGTTTATGTTGAAAATATTTGAGCACAGACTACGTGAAGCTGTTGAAATTGAAAATAGAGAATATGAATAATTTTTCGAAAAATAAATTTAGAAGTTGCATTAAAAGTAACGTCACTACTAATAGCTAGTTGTGTTTTCTTTTCTATAATGAATTTGTGCATATATAATATGGCGATAGCAATACATATTTATTGTTAAAATAATTTCTCATAAAGCATAATTAAATTTTTCTTAAGGCATTTGAACCTAATATGTAGGTACTTAACAGAACTAATACCTTGAACTGAGTTTATTACAATTCCGTTTCAGAAGTTGCGATGTACCTAAGCTGTTCATGAACGTTGACTGTACTTATGTCGATGGCAAGTACGGGAATACTGTCATTTTTTACACTAAATAAAAAAATATCAATAACTTTATAATAAATCATTAGATTGGATGATATAGCCACAATACGCAAAAAGTATATACCACAATAAAGTGTCATAAAACGTTAATTATGATTTACTAACATAGCAAAAAAATTTTGCTTGTAACTTTTTTCCCAAATGGTCAGAACGTCTATGGTCATTGCCCTGATCAAAAATACTTATAGTCATCAGAAATGACAACGTCAGTGATAACTATATCAATTTAAACTTATGAAGTCATGAAACTCATGAATGACATCTTAGTTGTACCGACAAAACAAGCAAAAAAAACATTTACGTTCATTAAAGGCGAATACGAACTAATAAAAGCCAAATATCCGCTGTAAAAAAACTGTAACTCAGTACATAATTGTATAAATTCATAGCAAAGAAAATTGACGTAAATATTATCGATCACACAGCTGATCAGTAAAAAATCGCCGTAAAAAGTATCAATTCTAAGTATCGATACCACATGTCACTTATCTGATAAGTCGTTCGAATAAATTAGAATATTATTAATTATCGAATACACACTATTGAGTTCACTAATTAAATATGACGCAGCTCAAGACATCTCTGTATACCCTGTTCCACTAAACAGTATTATTGATAATATAATTTTATTGTATTCTAATCACTAACCATATATTTTGAAATCTTTGTGATAACATTATACGCTGTAGAATCGGCCATCATTTCAATTTTCTTATAACGGTTTTCAGATTGAGCTCTATTATTTTATCCTGTGCATTCAAACCTACGATGATAATATTTATCTCTGTATCTTATCACAGAGTCATAACATCACATAGCATTTATGTTTCAGTAAACATTCATGGTAATTTATTGAAAAACATACTAACCTTTGAATTTTGGGTCACTGGAAAAGTCATTCACTGTTTCATTCACAAACAAAACAAAAATTATTTCAATAATTTAAAAGGCTATTTCGATGATGAAATAGAATATTTTGCAATGTTTTATGGGGTTAACGGGCTGTTGTTTATCACTAGTTACTATAAAGTTGCGTGCTTTATCCCGCGTGCTTGCGGCGTCGAGTTGTCGCGCTGCGCGTCCTAACACGAACGCGCCTTGTCGTCGACTATGACCGCCTCTCGGATAAACCAACATAAATTCAACTTCAATTTTACTTTTGTACGCCTCGCACACCTATGTGTATACTGATGAAATTCCAAAATTGAAATATGGATACTTTTTTCTTTATGAATTCATATATACAATGACTGTTTTTCGTAAACATGCTGATAGATACTAAGTAATATCTGCTACTGTCGGAAGCTTCGGAAGTAATAACTGTTTACTGAGCGAGTGGCATGAATCATGATAGTTTTGAACCCTAGAAAGTATGTTTGGTGATACTTGATAATTGTTATGATAGTAGTTTTGCAAGTAGTCAACATGCACTTGCCAGTTTCATAACAGAGGTATGAGGGTCCCATGTTGTTCAATCTGGAATCTGCCGACTTAGGAATTACGTTCGGGCGTTTCACATAACATCAAAGTTTTCATAACCTAATCTTATGTTTTCTCAGTGCAAACGATTTTCTATTTTCAAACAAAACTTTTGAGCTTATAAAAGGTTGGCAACAAGTGATTCCACTGAAGGTAATAATAATGAGAGACATGCGTAACTTTTACTATCATTTGTGACGCATTCTTACATTATTGTCGGGGTTAATAAGTGATCAAATTATTCTTATTATGTTTATTACATAGTAATAACAGTGATGAACTCCCAAATCATACGGCGTGCCACAAGGAAGCTCCTCGGTCCCACCCTTTTTTGTCTATAACAATAAATTTTACAACCTCAATATATGGCATGGTTATGATGACATTATTTGCGAATGATATTGTTATTACCGTTATAGCTAATACATGGACGCAACTAGAGAATAAGGCACAACACCCACATAATATTATTTGTACCTTCGTCATATTCGACACAATTATCTTTTTATGTTATATCAATATGCGTTATTTCGCGCTTTGGTCGACATCATTGATAGAAATTTAAGAATACAAGAACAAACTTTCTTCCATGAACATGTGCCAATATTGAGTTGTCTGCTTGCCAATATAGACTTGCAACTACTTTTGATCACGACTCAGGGAACGGTGTCGCCTGAAGAGTTTCGTTTCCCGTCAATTCGTCAATGTCTTTATTCATTTCCCAGAAACCTGAGATTGTTTTCAATTTGCTTGAGTTAATTGTCAATTAATACAGATATGTTATTTATATTTTTTCATTCATAATCGTAATAAAATATTTGGCAAATATAAAGAGTAATTAAAATAATAATAATTATATGTGTAACAATATTGTAAATGAAGATTAAACTCTTCTTTAAACAATGTAGGTAATTAAAAATTGTTTTATATTGAACACTTTAATAATACCTATAACTTCACTCAGGGTGCTAAGCATTGTGACAATGGTGACCCTCAGCTTAACGGCCTCATTAAATGCTTTTTCACACTCTAGTACCAGCAACTGTAGGAAGAAGGAAACACGTGACTACATACTCCAACAAAAGTGCAATCTACCCCAAAAGTGATGTATATTGCATACATATTTCATGCATATTTTTGAAAAGTGTCTCGCTAGTCTTCTAAGTTCAACCGGGCTCTAGTTCAACCGAATGGTATTGTTATGCCCTTCTTCTCTGTCAAAACAGTTATTATGTTAACGAAAACTTATCTTATATATAAAAATCAATTTGCTGTTCGTTAGTCTCGCTAAAACTCGATAACGGCTGAACCGATTTGGCTAATTTTAGTCTTGAAATATTCGTGGATGGCCAGGAAAGGTTTAAACAGGCTAAAAAAATATGGCGGTACAAAGTTTGCCGGGTCAGCTAGTTCAAGATAAAAATGGTCGAAAGTTATATAATTCTCCAATATGCGTTCATTACGTAAGTGACATAAATGAAGTTTTCTGAAAGGTCTATAAAAAGTTTAATAATTTTTGTCTTCTTATTGAAGTAATCTTCATAACGTTATATAAGCAAAGCATCCATCTTGTACTTCATTAGCTCATAATATCATACTCCTTTACATTTTCTTTTTCTGTTCTCTTTAAATAAGGGAAACAGATCATCTGTTCTTATGTGATCAATACCCAAGTGTTGTCACATTTTCTTGGCTTTCTGTCTTTCATGTAATGTTTCAATTTCAATAAAGAATGTTGACTAGTTCTCAACATAAACGTGTAAAGTAATATAAGGGGCGTGAGGACAAGTGTGAAACTTTACAATAACATGCTATTAATTTACGAGTATTCGAATACACGTGTCTATTACAATTACAGGTGCGAATGATCTATTGAAGTCTAATGCTTCGTTTACATACTCGCGGCAGAGCGAGGGAAGTGGCGAGAGAAGTGGGCAGAGACGTGGTGTGAATGGTATATTCGTCATAGCGCGAGTACTGCCGCGATGTTGCTGCAAATGTCAGCGGCAATACTAGCGCGATGAACTATACGAGACCGCTAGATGGCGCTAATCAGTAAACACGGCTTTCGTTATTGCTCCTCGAATATTTACTTTTAAAAATATTTATATCCATCTACGGACAGTGTATAGGTAGTTGAAAGTGATAGTTTTTATTATTAATCTATTTAATCAATTCGCTATGCTGTAAAAGCATAATGCGTACACTGCTACAGCGTTGTTCTCCATACGTTTACGTCCGTCTCCGTTGCAGGGCGAATACTGTAATGCGGACCAACACGATGATGCGTACGTGTGAATGCTAGGGCATTATTCGTGGGAATACTTCCGGCAACACGATGAGCAATACGATGGGCAGCGTGTAAACGCGGGGTAAGGAGGGAATGAAAGCCTTACAGTTCACCTTTATTGGCTTGTAAGAGTGTACCATTACTGAATAGGCAAGTAATGAATGTCAACTTCATTGGTTTGACCAGTTAGAAATCTAGGTAATTTTAGTATCAAAGTAAATATCATGAATTGATTTAGGTCACAGAGTAAGCATCAAGATTATTGCTTCAACATTAAATTGACAGCCAGATTTACGAAGCAATTTAGTAATAAAGACTGTGCTTATAGAATCTAGGAATGGAAAGTCACATCAATTAATGGAAAATTTTCATTAGAATCGCTAATAAACTATAGTTATAAAAATGTGTACAATAGTTCTGTTGTTGACTGGCGCAGAGAAATGGCTGCTCGAAATGAAGATGTATTACTTTGATCTGTAATGGCTGAGATGTCACCCTCTTATGGTGCAATCAATTCCATAAAGAACTAAGCGTTTCGGCACCTCTTTTCTTTACCGAACCATAAGTATGGTCACCAAATCTCCATACCCGACAAGGTAAGGCCACTTTGTCGTTCGTCGGCAAACCATGAATTAGTCAGTCTTCTTTTCATCCAAACACAATTAAGTCACATATAGGACCGTTCCATGTGGTTTAACTTCAAAAATTAATCTTATACTGTCTCGGTCTATGCAGGGTTTAGGGGTCGCTGTCGATGGTATAGTTTCGTACACTAAGGTAGAGGTTATTTGGATGTAATGTCCCTTACCTTGAAATTAATGAAGATTTAACTTGTGATAGACATAATTTTGACAGCCTCCGTGGCGTAGCGGTAGTGAACGCGGCCGCTATGCAGGAGGCGCGGGTTCGATCCCCGCTCAATGCATTTGCAAATATTTATTTGTGTGCATGAAATATGAGTATTTGCATTGGTCTGGTCATGCCTCGCAGAGCACGTTAAGCCGTCGGTCCCGGTTGCCATAAGAACATCTATTGTTACGGGTAGTTAGAGCTCTAAAAAGTCCAAAAATAACGGTCTAGCTGCAAAGCTTCGATATCGCCTAATGTAACCATTGGGTTGTGGAGAACAGATGGCCATCGCTTCACGGAAAATATCAAGGTCTAGCCAAATCCGTAGTCAAAACTAGTAAAGCGGACTCCAGACTCCGAGCTGAAAACCTTCAGATGCGCCTGGGAATTAATGCAAGGATGAAGAAAATATAATTTTAACAATTTGTGGGTCACACTCATAGTGCAAACTCACTGCTAACATGCTAACTCATGTTTATTGAATAAATCAGTAGCCAATATGTTAATCTCAATAGAAATAGGGCCATATAACCGCTCACGGATTTTGTTTAAATAATAAAAGCTGTAACTAATTAGTTTGATTATTAGCACTTGTCCATAGCCAATCGCTACTAGCGGGGAAGCTATACACGCGATAAGGCTCTGTATACTGAAATCAATCAGGTAGTTTTACACCTTATCAACGGAAACGGATTTATGTTGATATCAGCGTGATATTGTTGATAGAACAGTACCTACCTAGTACCTACCTAACTTAATGTTATAATAACTACATAGTTGCATATCTTTGCCACAAAATTAAGTATAAGAGAGTGCCAAACGAGTTCGACTAAAACCGACTAAACCTGCACGGTGTTTCGTCACATCTATCTATGTGTCGGGAAATCTGGAATGCTCTGGAGAGGACATCCCGAGAACCCAACTGGTTTTGGCCGCTAAATTTGACAACCTCTATTTGTTATTGGGGATCAAGTCCCTCCTTCCTTATAGAGTGTATTTTAATTAGTGGGAACACTAAAACTACGAGAGATGTATCAAACCATTATTCTTCTCTCTATTTCTGTTCCAATATGAACCTAAGATACCTACTTGTGAATTAAAAATATACAGACACGGCATATTTGTTATGTTAAAAGTTCAGTAGCTCGCGAAGATTTTTTCTAACGCTGTTATTTCAGTGAAACATTATAACAATTCATTTTTAGATCATTAACAATTACTTGCCTACCGTACCTACTGAACTGTGCTGAACTCCAAGGTAACAAAAAAAATCTCTCCATACGTCTAAGATTCCATAAATTGTACATCCTACTAATATTATAATCTAGCTGACCCGGCGAACTTCGTATCGCCAAACTTTATTACACTCACGTGGTATTCAGATCCCGTTCCCGCTGCACCTTCAATTCATTTTTTTATACAAACAACAACGAACACAAATAAAATGAATTATCCAATTTGGTACAGTCATTTGGAAGTTATGCGCGTACATATTACCAGTTGTGTCAAGTAGATATATTTTTCCCCTTGACACTACCGGTAGTGCTATGGGGCAAGAATGCTACCCTTGAAGTGACCAGTAGTGCCATTAGGTAGTGTTACGGGGCAATCACCATATTTGGGGGTGGTTTAATTTTTATTTATATAAATGTGAAAGTTTGTGAAGATCGCCAATATTTGGGTATTTGTTATTAAGATAATACGAAATTTTACACATCGCTATCTAGATTCAAATTAAGCAAAGCTTAACTAGCGTGCGGTTGGTTTTAGACTGTGGATAAACATTATTTTAATTAACTTCATATTAAATTATAAAGAACCCAGACATTTTCTTGGTTTTGATTACATTAAGTCCAACAAAAATATTAAGTAATGTTTTTTCAGCATCAGAAGGTTTTTTATGATTTAACCTTTTGAAATTGTCTCATAAAATATATATGACCCTGGAATGCCAGCGTTTTACACATTTTATAAAACCCGACGTCCAGATTTTCAAGTTATGGATGCACTAACGAACAAGCCCGTTAGGGTGTCTATAACTCAAGAACCACTGATTCAGGGCCATAGGCACATAACTGTATAATGCTCCTTACATAAATGAACTAAACGGTATTTTTGGAATGCAGTACGTATACCAATAAATCCTTTATACATCCAATAAAAGGTGTTTTTTTAATTCATGCAACCAGGAATTAAGCTTATGTAGACGAGTGGACTGTAAAATAAATATACTTCGAAGGCATCTGCGATGGTATAAATGTTTGTTTGATGTCATTGGGGTTTTTTGTGTATCAATGTTTGATGTATATTAAAGTAGAGGTGACAGCTCTACTATCACGTGCGTATTTTGGTATATACAGGTTGTCCCAAAATTTTGGGACATTCTGTATAAAATATCTGGTAATATTTTATTACTCTCTCTTTTCAGTTTGGTATAGGTACTAGAACTAAAGCCACTGCTAAAATAATCCGATTTTATACACAGCAATTGTAAAGCTTTATAATTCACACAATGAATCACACTTGTATTATTTTTCTAAATAGAAGAGATCGCTTTTGATACATAGAATGCAATTTATTTATTTATTAAGAACTGCCATCAATAACATACCACGGAATTCACTTTGTAAAAAAACCAAACATAATGTAAATAGGCAAACATCATGCACTATTCGGACACGCGAATTGCACTTTTAAACAATCTTTGTGATAAAAAATTATTCGTGTATTTTTTCAAAAAACGAGCTTTCCTTTAAACAGTCTGTTGTACTCGTATCAAAACGAAAATAGTAATTTTCTGCAAGGGTTTGTGTTGATTTTTGCTCTGTTTTTGTTTATGCTACAATCTTTCGTTTTAGTGCAACAAATTTTTAAAAAGCTTGTTTTTAAAAAGGTTTTGAAATGTTTTTTAATATTCAGTTTTTAGTAAATATAATGTTGCACTAGAGTGCTTACCAAGACTAGACAAACGAACCCAAACATCTAAATCGGATATAAATCGGTTGAGGATATCTGCTTCAAAATCAAGTTGCGAGATTTGATCCAAACAAATCACATACATGGCAAGTTAATATAAAGCTTGTGCAAAAATACGAGTATTATTAGGTATCTGAATCTAATATTATACTAGAATCATTGTATTGGATTCTAGTTGAATCATTGATGAAACGTTGACGTTCGTTGATGTTCGTTGACGTGCACTTTCTTTCTGCTAGTTCAAGTTTAGGTATATCTACAGACTTGAAATCAGACCCAAACTTTGAAACTACATAATGTAGTTTTATATTTTGTTTAGAGTGATACCTATTATAATAAAACAGTTACTGAAATATAACACCAACAAATAAGGCCATTTGACAACACATTCGTCATTCTAGATGCACATTACAAGTTTAGTTTGTGTCTACACCGTGTCGTACTAATACATGTTATTTTTTTATACAGTAAGTTAATCTGACGCTATTTGCTATATTGTCTGTATTTGGTTTTATATAGGTACCATAATTGATTGTCACTCGACACGTGAACAACCAACTGCCTCGTGACGTCTTTGTGAGGATAACTGGTATATTCCACTTCGTTCCTGTTGCACACCCTCGAGACTTACTCCGTAGGTGAATTTACAGATAGGTACCAAAGCTTTTAATTCTGTTCGATAATTGATTTCACTTCTATTTTAATACTATTATGTTAGTGTTTCAAAAATGGAGCCAAGCATGAGGAATGATTGCTTCACTCGTAATGACTGACCATGAAGAGTGTTTGCCATTGCCCACCTAGACAATTAGAAATTCGTTGACCGGCGTATTGTAGAATAGAATGACGAATTTATGGAATTTGACGTTTTTGACATGCGTTGACGGCTGTCATATAGGTACATCAACGAATTGCCACTTGTCTAGGGGGTACGCCGATGACAGTCTCGTCCATACGTGGTGGGACCACCCATAGTGGGTTATAAACCACTGGAGTTGATCATGTTTCTATTCTGGCTAAACCAGAAATTTCGTTTAAGTAGTTATTTCAAAATGCACTCGTTGGGTTCGTATGTGTTATTGATTGTGAACATATTTTTAATATCAACAGAGCGATATACCTAACGCCTAGCGAACACCAGCAATGCAATTCTGTAAGCGCAACAACGTTGCGACAACCTTGATAGACATTGCCATTGGTCTGAATGAGTGACGTCACTGGATATCGACCAATGACAGTCTATATCAACGCTGTCGCAACGTTGTGCTCGTCGTTGTGCGCTTACAGAATTGCATTGCTGTCCAGAATACAGTCCAGTATCAGAATATCAAATCTGGTAATTTCAGATTACTAAATTCAGGGTAACATTTTGCGAAAATATTTTTTTTTAAATTCAACTCAAAAGGGCAGTAAAGAATCAACCACTTCTAACATGAGTAGGTTGAAACACGAGCTTGTGTCTAAAGACGTGTCGTTTCTCACGCCCGGCGGCGTCGGGTAATCAAACACTGAGCAATATCATCTATCACATTCGTTACCGAATCTTAAAACACCTTATTAGTGCTTCTTCATCGCTAAATAAGTAATCATTAGTTGAAATTTGTGGTTAAAAATAAAGGGTATCTATTAATATCAAGTGATTGGGAGGTGCCCTTCAGCTGAATAAGTGATCGAATCGGAATCGAGGCATCGAGTTCGGTTGCTTATTGCCTAGAACAATGATTAAGACCCGCAAGTATTGAGTTGTATATCATTTTACATTCATGCTCTAAGATTTTGTAAAAATAAGAAGTCAATAGGTACCGTCAGAGATTTTGTGGAAAAACTTTGTGGCAAAATCTTACCTGACCTTGACAATCATTCCAATTTCTAGATCTTTTTGGTTCATTTTGAATCTGTCAAATCGTTGACTTGGGTTAAATTTATAGATAAGATAAGATTTCTCACTTCCGGGATATAGTCATAAACACGCCAAAATGGAACTATTTCACATTTAGTAGTCATTTCACGGTATCATTCCACACGAGCTTGCTTAATCTGATCTTAGGTTATGCATCACCAAACGCCATACAATCCTTCGCCTAATGTTCTTTGATACAATACAATCCATCTGTTCATGTTCTGAATTTCTTTTTCATAATATTTTTTCATTACTAATTACTTAGTGATGCAAATTCTGGGGCAGTTGAAAACGTGATGAGTATATTTATGTCATTACTAGGTACTTAGTGATCACGGGTCCTCTCTCTCGGTGTGAGAATGGCTTGTAATAAAAAAAAGTGCACCATTCTGCCCCATTGTGTATTGGTACACTTCACAAACTACTGGTGTCTTTGTTTTCCGACTCTATCCTTACATACTTCACGGGCTTCCTCTACTGTCATTAATCCTTTCATGCAAGCCAGCCAGTTTCAGGTACTTCTGACCTGCCCTTTTTCCAAAATTGTATTAATTTGGCCAACGTTATACAATAAAATTAAAGCTACTGAAACAAGTTTTGCAAGTACTTAGCCATGAAAATCGAAACATCAAAGCACTTGAACAGACCCTGGTGTGAAATCCCAGTAATCAAATCACTGTCACGCCTTAATTAGGTTAGTGAACCTATAAAAATACTCTTAATAACAGATATATATACTGCCCTTTTTAGCCTAAATGCGCACTATGCGTGATAGATTACCTATCTCATCTAATTGAGAACTTTTTCCAATTAAAAAGAAATAATGTTTTGATGAAAGTTTTAGCGTCATTGTAGATTGACAGGTTTGTTTGTTATGTTGGTAAGACAAAGCAACAGGGGGTTCAAAGTAGGTCGGAATCTAATGAATTATAGGCTTTTGTATGATCCAAACGATATACGCCACAATCAAGTAATTCAAGGAAACAACACTAAAAATAATCGAATTCTAATAATGAAATGGTAGGCAGATGCAAATTTAAACATAACGTAGCGTTTCGGCGACCCACAGAATCTTATAGACCTACAGAAATATAAACAAACATAGGCAATGTGTTATTCCAGACTAGAGATGGGTCAACTCGAGTGGCTCGAGTTGCACTTAACTCTAATTAAATCGATTCAGATTCTTCCTAGTTCGACTTGGGTTGAATGCATGAAACAGACTAACCGAAAAGAATGTAAGGGCGATGCGTTCTTCTTTTTTCAGTAAAGCATCGACCAATGACACCAACTACACGAAGTTTTCCGATCATAATATATCAACCTATATTCACTGTTCACAAATATCACAATATTACAGATCTAAAGGATAATAACTGTTGAGGAAGGTATATCCAGACTATATCTGTGCCAAATTAAACAGCCTTTACCTATTTCTATTAACATATTTAATGAACTTTATCAATAAATTATTTGTGTAATTAATCCGCATCTACTCACTTAAAATAGCTATGTATGGTATCTGAACTAGTGATGCAAGAACTCAAGTCTTTTAAGTCTTTTAAAAGAAACTCGACTCGTTACAACGACTTATGACGCTTCACAACTTGATCGAGTCTTTAAACCTTGAGTCCTGAGTCTTTTAAGAGTCTTCGACTACGACTCGAGTTTTATTTTCAAACTGAGTCTTTTAAAAAGACTTGAGTCTTGCTAAACGACTCAGTCGTGACGAAAAGACTCCTACATTTTAAAAGGACTCGACTCGTTGGACTCGTGAGTCGTGCTCATGTACAGTGTGCACAGGCGATTATTCCGTAACTATTACAGATATCAAAAAACTTTAAACTGATATCTAAAGTGCGTCACTTAACGAATAAAATGACATCAATAACTTGTTAGAAATAAAGCGATAAATACCTAAAATATTGAACTTACACCGTTCCATACATTTAGTACGAGATTAATAGAAAGGTATAATCCGCGCGCGATCAGAATGGGATTGACGTTGACATATTACCTATGTGGTCTGGTAGCATCGGCAAACTCATGTCGAAGTTCGAAATTTGTTCCGGTAGTTGATAGATATTTCAATCAAGAACAAAGTCGTTATTCTAACGCAATGAAAATGATGAGATGACACAGTTAGCGATGGATAACGAAGTCAATTCTCATAACTCTATGACAGATCGTAAAAAACTCTAGGATATCACCCATTTTAGTTCAAAATTAAAAGTGCCGGCTAAAAAAAGGACTACATTTCGTTAGAACTTGTTCTTATTTGCATTTTTTATTATGCCGTCAAAGTTGAGGGACCACTGCCCTCAGTTTTATTGAGTTCAAAAATACTTATCATTGAAAATGAATGAGAAATTGACAGCCACCGTGGTGTACCGGTAGTGAATGCGGCCGCTACGCAGGAGGCGCGGGTTCAATCCCTGCTCAGTGCAAATATTTGTATGCATGAATATGGGTGTTTGTATTGGTCTGGTCGTGCCTCGGAGAGCACGTTAAGCCATCGGTCCCGGTTGCCATACTAACATCTATGGCAGTCGTTACGGGTAGTTGGAGACCTAGAAAGTCCAACAACAATGATCTAGCTGCAATGCTTTGATATCGCCTAATGTCACCATTGGGTTGTGGAAGTCAGATGGCATTCGCTTCATGGAAGATATCGAGGTCTAGCCAAATCCGCAGTTTAGACTGGTAAAGCGGACCCCAGACTTCAAAGTGAAAGCTTCGGATGCGACTGGGAATTAACGCTAGGAGAAAGAAGAATGAGAAATATTTCAGTCACATTATGCCAGGTTCGTTAACATTATAGATACATCATCATAGATAAAACTATTGCACGTGTATACTATTCATCACCTATTCGCCCAATATAATACGATATTTTTCATTCCTTTTCAATCATTTATTTTAATGAAAATGTACGTTTCCAAGATTTTTGAACTCAAATAAAACCGAGAGCAGTGGTCCCTCAGCTTTGACGCCATAATAAAAAATGCTAGTAAGAACAAGCTCTAACGAAATATTGCATTTTTTTTTCTTTGGACGGCACTCTCAATTTTGGACCAAAAATGTATGCAGCGTGAACGCAACCCATTTATAGCCTATGACACTCACAAATAATGTAGCTTTCTATCAGTAAAACAATTTTCAAAATCGGCTCAGTTGATCCAGGGATTAGGTACCTACGCCCTACAGTTCACTTATTTTACTAACGCTACTTGAAAACTATCATTTTCGATTTTCATTACAACAATTATTTTCGTTTTCATTTTCATTGTAACAAGGTTCCTTACCTATTTGATCGCGCGCGGAATTTCGGAGGAATTTAAAACCTTTATTACAGGTTGTCGTTCCCGCCACTAAATTTGCAAATTATTGTGTTTTTTTAATTTGTGATAATAATCGTGATTGTTGAAAATGGCCTAGGGAATAGGGAAGTACTGTAATAGACGCTAAACGCTATAATGACTTGAATTAAAAATGCCTATTTGTACTAATTTAGAATTACTATACAATTTTTTATTTATTTATTACACTTTATTATTATAATTTTAAACAGCTCATAGTATGCTAAACGACTCGAGTCCTTTAATAAAAGACTCGCGACTAAGTTGTGAGTTTCTTAATAAAAGACTCGAGTCGTTTTATATCCGAGTCGTATTATAACAACTGGAGTCCTTCAGATTAATAAAAAGACTTGAGTCGTATTTTTGGAGTCGAGTCTTGAAAATCGAGTCTAGTCCTAACTTAAGCGACTTAAAAGACTTGAGTTCTTACATCACTAATCTGAACTACAGTCAAGCCTATTAGACGGGGCGTCAAATACGTCATGTCACGATGATGTGTCGCGAAAGTCGCTAACTGCATCTGAGGGGCCGCTAGATGACGCCACAGTAGCGCCGGCGCAGACACTGCGGTTGAGAACAAAGCTGTAGAGGAGTTGTTAAAATATTTTCAATATTTTTTCAGTGCATCAAATTTTGGTTGTTTTCTATAAATGTACAAGCTGTTACCCACGGCTCCACTCGCGTGGATGTCGACTATCTCGACTAGACATATTCTGTGTCTTTCCCAAGGTCTAGTCGTCTAGAGTAGCAAATTTCATTAAAATCGGTTCAGTGGTTTGAGCGTGAAAGCGGAACAGACAAGCAAACAGAAAGACAGACTGAGTTACTTTCGCAGTTATAATATTAGTATGGATATGGATGTTGCCCGTGGCTCTACCTGCGTGGTATTATGATCTCGTTCCCGCAACCCATGGGAACCGATAAGTACCTACATAAAGTAGCCGATGTATTTGTTCAGAGTACAATCTATTTATAAACCAATTTCGCCCAGATCCGTTCAGTCATTTGAGTTTTTTGGAGTATCAAACAACAAAACGTCTGCATAAACTTGCTTCCATGATGTAGTAGGATAGGAATAGGATGCACAGCACATGTGTTAACTACAAGCATCTCAAAAAGCTTGCTTTAACGTTAAGATGGCGATGAAGGGATGTGGGAAATTATGTCGTCTATTATCTGAATATTCATCAGCTTTATTGTCGATACTTTGAAAAGTGTTGCTAATAGAGCGGATGATGTCATCAACTCTATCAACAACGATGTAATAATGAGACAGTAATGAGCCTAACCTTTATTAAATGGCACGAACCCTAGGTCTAAGATCTAAGCTGATAGGTACATTAGTTTTCATACATTACAAGCCGCTTCCGACCTATAACGTAACCTCGATAGAATTTCAATAGCTTAACGTCAGCTTGTTTGGCAGGATTACTGAAAACTATCTATCTGTCTATGTTTGATGTTGTCACGGACTACACGGAGACTAGGATTGACTCAATAGTAGACCCGGTTAGACAATATACCTAACAGAATAAGCGAGTATGGTTGGATATGGCATACTAGTTTTGTTCCATGATATTCTTAGTAAGATAAGAATAAAATGATTGTAATTTAAACCCGTTATAGATGTTCTGGTTATTAGCGATGTACTAACCAAAGCACCTTTAATACCACCTTCAATACCAACTCGAAAGGGTGTCATTATTTAGTATTTTCATCGCACTTTCTTCATTACATGAGTTAAAAGAATGATACAGTTTCGTTTTCATTCTACTGCAAAATTCGATTCCGTTTTTATCAAAGAAGTAAAGTGGCTATGTACATATTTATGATGTGCTTAAAACTGTGATCAATACCTACCTACACATCGTCAGCTAAAAAATACTTTGTTGTACGTATACCTTTTCTAATTCATTCAAAACATTCCACACACTTTCTTTCTTTTATTGATCCAAACAAAAACATTATAAGTTGATCAACTCGCTTATACCACGTACGTAGGTCTTAATCCTATCAGTATTTTGAAGATATTTATTAAATAATATGATACTATTTATATGATAATTATGTGTACCTGTCTGCCATTTACATATTGATATATTTAATAGCAAATAAGTACCTACGAATTTTCTATTCTGTCTAAATGCAAATTTGAGAATTGAACTTGCTGCATGTGGGTGGACTATTGCAGAGATCAGAGGACCAGGGTCACTATTTAAAAAAAATACCTTCACTGTCTGTATATTTCTGTCCTGTCGAGATTTCGTGAAAAATCATCGACATGGACTGACCTATTAGTCCATGTCGATGATTTTGAATTGTAATAATCAGCATCATCGAGCGTTTCCTCATCATTTGGCAGGCTTTCACCTTGAGGATCAGGGTCCGCTTATTTCTTCTCCTCGTTTAGATTTCAATTATACCTATCTTACAGTCAGGAGGCGTGGGTTCGATCCCCGCTCAGTGCAAATATTTGTATGCATGAGTATTTGCATTGGTCTGGTCGTGCCTCGGAGAGCACGTTAAGCCGTCGGTCCCAGTTGCCATACGAACATCTATGGCAGTTGTTACGGGTAGTTGGAGTTCTAAAAAGTCCAACAACAACGGTCTAGCTGTAATGCTTCGATATCGTCTAATGCCACCATTGGGTTGTGTAAGTCAGATGGCAGTCGCTTCACAGAAAATATCGAGGCCTAGCCAAATCCGCAGTTAAGACTGGTAAAGCGGACCCCAGACTCCGAGGTGAAAGCTTCGGATGTGACTGGGAATTAACGCTAGGATGAAGAAGATGTGTCGTACAGGAACGCCCACAGTCCGACTTCTCAACCACGAGAAGAATGCCTGCGTCAGAGCCTCGTCCGTCATTGTGAGCTTTGTCACCAGCAATAATGTTGCATTGGAAATTATACTTGCCTATGGTCTGGAGGCAGTCACAGCACGTAAATAACCCATCAAAGTTCGTCCGTTTCATAGAAAGCCGATCCTATTTTAGAGTTGGGGAAAGATTCAAAGACGAAGGATGTTCAACGTCATCGCCATGTCTCGAATATGGAATACTAGCTTCCGCCCGCGGCTTCGCCCGCGTGGTGTGTTGATAAAAAGCAGCCTATATGTTAATCCAGGGTATAACCTATATACATACTAAATTTCAACCAAATCGGTCCAGCCGTTTATGCGTGAAAGAGTAACAAACATCCACACATCCACACATCCATTCTCACAAACTTTCACATTTATAATATTAGTAGGATTGAACATCTATTATTTCAAATTTTCCTAAAAATTGTAAACTTTTAACCCCTATTATTTATAGGTAGATAAGCGGATAGAGACCTGTTTTAGTTAACCTATAGCATAATCTACACTTAAAAGTGCCGGCGTCAAGGAATTCTGGTTTTCTAGAAGATTAACGGATTTCTACAGATAATAATGAAGTCATTAGTAAGATAATTAAGTATCATATTGAGTAGTATCCGAGCATATTTTAACTCACGGGTTAAAATTTAAATTGTGTGTTATCAAAACTATAAAGATTTTATAGCTTTTGTTGCCAATTTAGATTGATATTATGGCTTTCCCGCATATCTCATGGCTGTTTGTGCTTCAAATATTTTGATTAGAATTTTAGTAGCTACCTTCAGAATACTTCAAAAGATATAAAAAACTCATTATAATAAATGTTTAATAGTTTTTAAAGCTCTAGATACATTTTATTCCTCGTTTATAAATATTGTGTTGACCCTTTTGACTTTGAGACAAATAGTAAGTAGGTAGGTTCCATTAAATATATTTAATAATTGCATGAAATTAATAAATAACAGTAAGGTTAGATGTTTTATTTACTTGTCCATTTAAATCTTTAGATTTATTTTTATCCGATATAGCTGAAAACTGATCTAACAATAGGAGAAACGCGAAAACATGAAATGTATGAGACAAGTCGTTTTATACACATTACCTTATTGGGAAATCAGATTTATTTTTATATCATAAGTATTTCGAGAGCAAAATCTTCGATTCTGGATTTTCAGGATCACAATAAATGAGTAAATACGTTAAATAAACATTGTTTCTGGAAAGGTTTTTTTTTGTAAATTTAGGAAGTATTTTTAATTTCTGAAATCTCAGTATTTTGTGTAAAGGTTATGTCTAGGCTCTATTTATACTATGGTCTAGGTATATACCTAACATCTTCATCAAATTTATGATGACCTTAGCCCCGTAAACCTTTCTAAACTATAATAAACTGTATGTGAAATTCTGTAGAGTTGAGCTCGTAAGCCGACAAAGTTACGAACCACACCTCCGCTTTGTCGCGCCTAAACCATAAACAACGGATCTAGATATCTTCTATAAATTGTTCCGTTGTTTTGCGATGTAAGACTAGCTTTTGGCTGTGGTTTTGTTCTTATTCAAATATTATGTGAGACAGATACCTACATCTCAAAAAGGGACTTACCTACGTACGGGCGTTGGGATACTTAGAGGCAATGTGGTTTTTGGCATTATAAATTATACCTATACTAGCTTTTGCCCGTGGCTTGTCCGCGTGGATGTCGGTTATCGCAACCGAACATGCCTATGTCCTTTCTCAAGGTCTAATCTACCAAATTTGATCAAAATCGGTTCAGTGGTTTAGGCGTGAAAACGTAACAGACAGACAGACAGACAGAGTTACTCTTGCATTTATAATATTAGTATGGATGGATACCTATGGATTACGGGTTGGACTCATAGAACTCCAAATAATAAGTTTTAAAATTCAATGGTTAGATCAGTCAGACCTATAAGACATTTAGAAACATTCTTAAGATATTCTAGAAGCACCTTTGGGCTCTTCATTCTACTTCAACACAACTTTGGTTTTTTTTTGTATCCACATTAGAAGCGTACCAACGAGAGTAGGAGTAGATAATTCTAACACGTGGTAAACAGGAAAAAAAAGTATATATTTCTGAATTAAACACGCAGACATACCTACATTATTTTTCAATATTAGTTTAGATCCGTACATCGTATAAAAGCTAGGGGCACGTTCTATTGTTGGTACGTGCTTGGGGCGGTCGTGCACAATGTTCATTGTCTATTCTAAGAAAAGCTTCAGATATGTTTTAAAATAATACTTTACAACCTCCATCGATTGCACTACTCGGTTGACAAAGAAAACGTGCATATATTTTGCAAGATATTAGATAGATCTTGGGGATAGTTCATAACTTGAATCCTCGACATGGATTATTATCTTTCTGTATTATAAGCACTAGTCGATATTCGCGGCTTTGGTATGGAATTTTGATCCCTTTTCGCTACCCATGGGAACCTATCCTTAGTATAAAAAGTAGCCTTTGTTATTTCCCGTACGCAATTTCAACCATATCCATTCAGCTTTTAGCATGTAATTGAATAACAAAATTCCAAACATACAAATGTCCCAAAATCTTCACAAACCTTATAATATTATTAATAGGAAGTAGGACATTCTTTTGAAGTAAGAAAAAGCAAATATTGGTTAAATTATATTGAGTATACGGAGCCAAACTGAGATCTTTCGGGTCTCAACACGTGCAGTAGGAGAGCAGTCCCCTCCTGGGGGTCAAAGTGCCCTCTTTGGTTGCAACCAGGTCCGGTTCTGGTATATAAAAGAAATAGCTTCAGTTAATTCGAAATATTAAATACATTAACACCTTCCCCAACGTGGCGCACATTGGGGGAGGCCTATGTCCAGCAGTGGACTGCAGTAGGCTAATTGATTGATTGATTGATAACACCAATGTGTTGTGTGAATGAAGTAACAATTTATATCAATATATTACAACATTTTTTACAAAATTACAACAGTTTTATACAATTTATATCAATATATAAATTGTTTCTTCATTACATTAAAAACAAGAAGACAAGGAAACGTCGATGTCGTGTTTAACTATTCATACACTCAGAGAATCCATTATTATGTTATGTTCAGTGGCAATATAAGAACTCCCAAGTGGATAGGTATTTGTGCTTGCGTCTAAGCAATTAAAAGCCAGCCATGAAATAATTTCCATATAGGTATGTTTTCATAACTTTCTTATTCTTCTAATATATAATAATAACTTATAATAACTTTCTCTTTCTTGACTGCCTCTGTGGCGTAGCGGTAGTGAACGCGGCTGCTACGCAGGAGGCGCGGGTTCGAAGTTTTGAAGATTGAATAAATAAACTGATTGACTGAAAATGGAGCTGTCAGCTGTCACAGCTTAAAAATACAGTTGATAAACACAAGAAATAATTAATCGATTAACGGAAATCGATTCAGAATTTATTTTTATTACACTATTATTTGGTATTTTAAATGGTTATTATTATTATTATGATTAAGTTTTGTTCACTCTGATTGATTTAATATCAAATTGTGATGCAAGTGTTTAAATATGCAATATTGTTTAAATAATTTTTAGTAATCGATATTTTATTTTGCTAGTGGAATAAACTTAGTTTTAAGATTTCTCGTCTTCCAGACTTTCAATTGAGCTGGTTTTTTAATATTTTGAAATAGAAAAAAATACCACTTTTTTTAAGTCATATCTCAACTCATTACAATTTTGGCCCAGAAGTCCCCGTCTCCTTTAACATTACAAATTAACTATACTAAAATTAAATCTTTGCAAGCGGAAGTGAATCAGACAGAACTGTGTTTTTGATTACAATTATAAATCCATTATTATAAAAACTGTTCCCGATGACGACGATTTCCTAAATTTTTCCCAAATGAAATATTCCTATCTAGTCAATTTCACTGTACGCAGACCTTTTACCTCTGCCCAAGCTTAGTTGTTGCGTTTAGGTAAGACCTTCCCACATATAAATAATATTATCTAATGAAAATAGAAGTTTTATGGTTAGGTATTTGAGATTTCAACAAGCAAAGGAATTCCAATATTCAAGCAATGGCAATTAATTCTCGACCTCCGATCTTTCCTTTGATAAGGCCGACGACACCGACGAATAACTCGATATGAACGAAATCAATGCAAATTCTTCGATATCGATAGATAAGGCTGATCATTCGGAAGTCTTGCATCAATACGCCACAGTTCTCAATGTAATCTTATTTGTTGAAATCGATTAATTAGGTTCACTTGCACGCAATCAGTTAAGTTATCGCAGTCTTTGATTGTGCCGCGTTATAAACAAGCAGACAATCAGAATCGTTTGATACAGTAAATTAATTGCAATACGGTAGGCAACCAACAGTCTATATTCGGTGTTGGGTGCTTAAAATGTAGCTTTTAGTGAAGACATTTTAAACTAGGCTATTTTCAGTATTTTCAGAAACAAAACAGGTTGGTAAGCATTTACACACTATAAAAATCGTACACTTTTTGTCTTAGAACTGATTAGTATTTAACAGGCTCTTCATACTGGTGCTGACTTGTAACTTATGTGGTCGTACATGCGCCTCAAAGATAGGCTTCGTCAGTCACCTGAGAGCACACCAACGAAACTCATTAATCAGAAGCCAATCGCTGTGGCCGAACTTGGTCTAGAGAGATCTATCTAATATTTTACACATAATATAACGTAAAATATTATTGTCATCTTTAACGTTCACCCTATAAGTATCAAAGGAATTTGTTTAGTTTCATGACTAACTATAACTTACTGTAAACTTCCTCAAAAAAGAGATTTAAAACGCCTAATTTCTTCAGAGCGCTATTTTAAGTGCCTGCAATTGGTGACCGTGTGCGGTCCGTTTTCCTAAACAATTTATGCACTAGCGTCTTTGTAATGGAATGTAGAGACATGCAAATCACTGTATTATCTATGAATCACCGTTGAGAACTGAGGGATATTTTTTCAGAAAATCCCAGATTGAATAAAAATCACATACCTACATAAATAGAATTTACTTGTACAGTTGAATAAATTATGTGTCTCCGATTTCATAATATATTATGAAAATCTATGCATATAGGTATGTATATGTATTTGTTCTGACTGACTGAATAAATGACGGGGAGCATTAACAACAGGGTTTCAAAAAATATTTCCATTATCTACCCCCTAAGCTGAAAGCCTAAGCTAGTAGCCCTCGCGACTGGTCGTGACGTTTCCTGCAGCAGTCTCTACACGAGTTTGTCTTGTCCACGGCCCTTTATGGGCTCCAGTCTGTGCGAAGAATCTTATGGCCAGGGCCAGTAACAACATCACAAACGCAAGTCTAATTCCTTCAAAATAAGCCTTGAAATGTTTTTTGAATAACTAACAAGAGAGAGATAATTATCACTTATATTCAACATTTTCGTTGTTATTTAAGACCATTATAAGATAATCAGAATATTAAGTAAAATGGGACCCCCTTTTCGGTACTTGCCAGATGAACATTCTACTCCAAAAACACCAGTCATAGATAAAGTGCCTAATTAATGTTTCAGAAATCGAAACTATCTGTTCGAGAAAATTCTAATTTGGACGATGATTTGCACACTGATTAGCTTCATTGGTACTGTACAATTTTAATAGATGAATACAAATGAGACCACATAATTCACTAATTAAAAATACCAAAAGCATATTGTGTGGAATGATGCTACGTCTAGAATTGTTTGAACGATTGAACAATTACCCATATTTCGTCACAAATCTGTTTTGTGACTGACAAAACAGACTTTCGTCCATGTTGTATACGAATCATCTAAGTAACCCCCGTCCTCTATCTTGGTCACTACACATTCTTACTTACTACAATATTCCTTTAGAAAATGTATTCGTATGAAAATATAGTCTAAATAATTTATATAGAGTAGACAATACCTGAGGAACATCATCATTATCTTAGCATTTTTCCCGTTACTCCTCTCCTCCTTTTGCTATGATGTCTAAATTTTTTATGAAATTAACTATCGGATATTCCTATCCCGAGAGGAAAGCCTGCGCTAGAGCTTTACTAACACATAGCTTGACTAACTTGATCGCAAAAGTCTCTTTGGCAGAGTGCTACACGACATGAAAAATGTAACAAGAAATATCTCGTCCCCGTAAGTTTACTATACGAAATACTTAACAAAAACTGCACGCTATCACGGAGGTTTTACCAAAGAATGCACAGTATGGGGCCTCTTACACCCAACACCCACTTCAGCTTAATAAACAAATGACCTAATTACCACATTGTGAAAGCTCAATAAGCCTTCTTCTTTATCCAAAAGTTTAAACTTCCGTTAAACACACTTTCCCTAAACCAAAGAACTGCCTACAATCGCACCCTTTATTCGCAAATTACCGATCAATTGATTCTCACCTCGTTCCTTCGTGTTACTTTTCTATAAATAACTGCGCCTGATTCATAGTGACCGCAGCGCAGGCCGCAGTGGTTTGACCCCAAGACATTGGATCAACATAAAATCAATAAAGTGCTTTTGTATTCACTAATAGTGTAAATCGCAGATTGCTGTTTACCTTAGGTTCAGGCGCATCATTCATTTTGTGGAAATGTACTATTTATCTGCTTGCAACTCTTGGGCTCAGATAATATAGATGGGAAAAAATAACAAAATTCTATAATTTACGTGACTGATACCGAAAACTCATTCATTATCACATTTCAAACTCTAATATATGAAACCATATGATAACAAAACTATTAAGCTATAAATCATGTGCTAACAACAACATTTTAGCTACAAAAACATCCACAATAATACTAACTACACTACAGCATTAATGGACAAGATTAAAATGTAAACAAATTAAAATAAAGTTGTTGTGCAGTGAAATGGCCAACAATGCCTCTGAATTTATGGTCAGCATCCATTTGTCCACAACTCATTGAGCTCGCACAAAAGTTCTCACATCTGCACTTCCGGGCCCTTGCTTGCATCATCAAACGATTTATAGTGCAACGAACAACATTACTTTTACTTCTCACTCATAACATTTCAAACAACAATCGCCTTTACAGCTGAATTATTAAGAGTGTTGAAAAATATCTCACGTGCGTTGTACGGTGGTCCCAAATCAAAAATCGAAATAATAGATTTAAATATGAGTCCAGTTGGGTGAATGCGTGATATATTTATCGAAGCTACATCGAGGCTGTTCAGTTATCATACTAATAAAGTAAGGAGATCACAGATTGTGGACTGAGATAAAAAAAGATTTATAGGCAGATAAATAGATTTATAATATGTGAGATAATCCTTACGCAGATGTCAACATTTAGGCAAGGTCAATGAAATAGGGACACGTTGTTAGAAGGCATACTATTGTTGATTAAGGTTTTTGTCAAACGTAACAGCACGAGGGAAAAAGTTGACGATTTATTTTTTTCTATTGTGTGGTTATGACAGACATTCTTCAGTCACAAAACGATTGACCCCAGTCAGATTTCTGTCCATCTGACTAACACATAATATAGGTTTTGCTTCTTCTTCGTCTTTCAAAAAGAAGAAGAAGTAGGCTTCGCTATGCATAATTAATTACGCCTTAGTATAATTTTACGTGTCCACTGTGTTACGTGTTGACAGCTCAATAGGGACAAAAGAATGGGGAGGAAATAAATGGAGGTGATATCTCCGGCACATTCTGATAGTGCTACAAATACCAATGGAGAGGATATTTCTGTACTTACACAGATGAGTGGATTTGTGAATCTAGGACAGACATTGCTCTAACACCATTCATATTTGGGAAATGAAACTTTCTTGAAATATTTTGAAAATTGAAGAGCAACCTAGATATGAAAATAAATTACTAATCGCTTACTACCTATGGAGATAAAGTACCCGACAGATTTTCTCGAAACTTGCTATCGTGCATGCCCGTAATAACAGGGAAAGGAACTATAAAACTTTAATGTCTTTTCCAATGTATTTCTGAAATATTTGATATTATTCCCTTATTCAAAAGATGTTAATGAATGTATCGTAAATACTTTTAGCATTTTTAAATGAGAAATTAAGGACTAATTAGAAAGGGCATTAAGTTAAAGTATAGGCATAGAACATAATATAGTACTAGGTGTAGGAATTCATACTTCCAGATTGTCTACCTACTTATTTGTGGATTGTAGATAACCTATTATTATTTTAGGTAATAGTTTTAATAGCAATACAATGGTGTAAAAGCTACAATAAATTTTAAGATTACATATTTTTAATTAATCTAATTTTAGAGTTGAATTTTTAAAAGTTAGAAAAGAAACATGTTTTTTTTTTTTTGATCACCTAATATCAATACTACGACGGTTTGATTAAATATGAGGTTTTAAGTTGGTGACCATGTATAAAAATTCAAATTAAGTACAGTTTATTAAAATAACTATCAACAAATTGTTAAAATTCTCTTTTCACCTCGTATCCGCAGCACAATCGATACCGACATCTTGGTGTAGGAATATGTCAGGTATAGGATAATCGGTTACTGATACCATCTCAGTAATGATACAAATCATGTGTTGAGCGAGGTGTTGACGCTTGAATACAACCGTAGGCTATAGGGAAATATGAACATAAGATATCTTGTGTAATTCATATCATAAAATAGCCCCAGTTTATCTTGGATGTAGTGCTAAGAAATTGTGAAGGTGTATTCAGGGTAACAAGAATTACTTAACTTTGACCATCGATGCTTCGACAGTTTAAAATAAAAAGGTAACCAACTTGAAAAACTCAAAAGGCACGAAAACGTGAAAAATTACGTACTGGCTACCGTTGAAGTCAGTACAGAATCGCTTTTAATTCCCTGGCAAGACTGGCATTTATTGAAGAATACTGAAGTCTGTCTTAATAAGTACAACTACTGATTGACGTAAGTAGCTTTTGCTTTCTATCGGGGTCGAAAGTGCAGAATATAGCCGTTGCACTAATATACCTAAGAAAATCATGACCATGGAAAGAAGGAGTAAAATCAAATTCTGGAGAGCAAATTATGGGTTCCAAAGTGCAAGTTCTTTGAATGGAATCGGAGAACTCCATTTAGTTTTAAATAATTACGTACTTGAGACTATTCTATTTAAATGTTTACCGTGTAACACAAATTCAAATCTCAACGCAACGAGAGATATGACCGCGCTTTCGACTACCGCGGTAGCGGGCCAAGAGTAGCGCTGAGAGATTAATTTCATAGGTATGCTAACCATCCAAGATCTGACCTAATAAGCTATATTATGTAAATAGCTTTGTTTCTTTGACATAATTATATATTATGTATTTATAACATATCTTATGTCATTGATGAATTTATTATATGGAATATAAGATCAAATTAGTGGCAGTAGTGGTCCGCAGGTATTGCTTGTGTCATAAGTGTCATAACGCCGTAAAACTACTTTTTATATTGTACGGTACTAATACATACGTATGCCTACAACTTTTTTCCTATGGGACAGGTATAGACGATAATCCGCCACCTGCTTCTGTTATACATATACGAATGTGTGACGTGACACTAGTTTTGTACTAATAACGTTTGAGGATATTTTTCCTGCTATAATGATTATGTATTGGAACTGTTGTTTAACGAGACTTTTGCATCTCTAGTTTTACTCAACCTATTGTGATGAAACAAACGTAAGATTTTAAGTCTGACCAAGACCATTCAAAGAGAAAAACCGCATCAAAATCCGATCGTAGTTTTTGCGTCCATCGCAAGAATTCCAAAAAAAAATTGTGTCTCGTTAATATAACATTAAGTAACCCAAGTATTTTTTTTGATATCTCCAATGTACAGACACGACCACTTTACAATTATATTAGTGTAGATGTAGACACTCCCACAAAATGAAAAATTTAAAGAGTAACAAATATGTCGGGCATTAGCTATTATAGAATAATATATTCTCACCTTTATCTGTAAACAATCTAGAGATAGGGTAATGTCGCGGGAGACAAGCGTTATAAAGGCCTTTGTTCGACAGAGAGCCAATGATAGGGGTGCAGACAGTACAATAAGGGTATCATCTACCATTATCGATACATTCAGCTATTCAGATTATATCGACACGCCATTGTATAAAGACTTGTGAGTGTTGTGACAGTAGGCCTTAATAGTTGTCTAGCAGATAAATGGTCAACTGTTTCAATCCTTGATTTTATTTATGCGTAATGTATTCTGCTGCGGAGAAATGATGAATGCTTCTCTTGTTGTCGGTTTCAATGAGGTGTTACGTTAGCTATTGAATATTACTAGTATATCTTCAAACGTGTTATTATCTGTCATTAATTTTAGCTCTTGACAGTAATGGCAGGGAATTGATGGTCATAGTAGCAAAAAAATAGAATTACTTCGACGGAAATTTGCATTTTGCGTTCTAAAAATAAGGAATAATGTTTTTGTTCCAGAAAAGTGGCAATTAATAAAACCTGATTTAGGGGTATTTGGGATGTTACGACGATTTTATCTCCTACTGGAAGGACCGCCAAACCATGGGTGATCCAGTTCAACATCACAAATATATTACAACCAATAAAAATATATAAAAGTAATATTCTTAAATCGACGTTTTTGTTAAAACATTCTTGGTGTTAATATCACACTTTTTATAATCTGCCAATCAATTAGCCTGTCGCAGTCCATTGCCAGACATTCCATTTTCCGCATCTAGTCTGTCCCAGCTACATTTTCAGGTCATCCATTTGTCTGGCTGGAGAGTTCCTGCTTTCCGTTTGCCGACGCGTAGTTTCTAGTCTAGGACTCGTTCGCTCCAATAGCCATTGCTCCTTCGATAACCGTAACCAAACTCCAAAATATTTAAGAGATTTAAATTGGTTGGTTTGGTTGTTTTGATTGTTTTGAAAACAGCCTAGTTGTAGTTGTCTTACAGACTACTTATAGGTATACGAAAATGGTGTTTCAAATAGTGCTTGCAGTCGGCGCCAATACCGTTAGCTTAGAAATACCCATTGTCCTTTTGCGGTGAATCTTAACTTAAGCATACAATCGAGAAATGTTTCCAACGCGAATTAATGTGTGTTGGATTATTCGAAAATCTTGCATTTTGGAATTCAAAACGGTTGTGTAGATTTAAAATGATAAACTTGTAAGGTCATAATTACAAATGCATCATTTAATGCTGATGTCGTACAAACACTAAAGATACTGAAGACTATTTCACAAATTAATTGATACATATTTTGTACATTCGTGGAATTTGAAAAGGTTTATCAGAGTCACCAAAAATGTGAATTGGTAACGTATTGTATGTATTGTCTTCCATAAGAGCGATGTATTTTAAGATACACTTGAATTAAAAAAGGTTTCCTCTTTTTACCTATTTCAATTTCTGTAAGATTTTTCAGAATATTGCAACCCGATTAAATAAATTTGTTTTAAACTAGCAGCTTAGAGCACTCGTCATTTACACTTTTTTAAAAACTGTAATTTGCAACACTGAATGAAGTTTATATTTTTAGACTTAATACCTACTTCAACTCCAAATTGTATAAACAACGAAACACGATCGTTTCTGCATATTTACATTATCTCTTTAGTTTTCTTTTTATCGCTAAATTACGATACAATCGTAAAACTAAATTAGATTGAGCGTAATGTATGCACAATTCATTTCATAGGTTCGCCGAATTGGTTTTTACACTGAATGATGTTGTAGATAATGTAGATCAACAAATTTGATTCGAAGAATCTAATTTAAAAATGGTTTCAGTTTTTATTAATGGTAATAATGGTGGCGAAAGCAATGATTAATACCGAATACTTAAATATTTATCAAATTTTCTAAAACAATTTTGAATATGAAAGCCCTAAACAGACTGATCGTTCTCTGGAACAGTCTGTATAAGTACCCTGGTACATTAGTATAGTTCTGATGAACATGTACAAATATATACATGTTTTCAGTCAGTACTGCCTGCCACCCTTGCTGTGAGGTTAAGCGATTCACCAATCACAGATGCGTGAGAAACATAGCTCGTAAGTTCATCTACATTTTGTAGTCTGAATTACGTACACATTTGAAGTATACAAACTCTTACCACGCTTTACAATTACATTAGGAAATAATTTCTATAATCAACACACCACGCTTCGCAGAATCCGCACTAACTAAGTAAATCCAAACATTCTTGCATTGTTCGTGTACCTTATAAATATAATTCGTTATGGACAATTTAGAGTTTTAACACTGATAAAACAAGATAATGTTAGGGTGGTGCCTAACATTTCCATTAATAAAGGTTGCCCAGAAATTCTTGTTAAACAATGATAACTACATTCATGAAGAGACGAACCGTAACTCATTCGATTAAATACCAGCTTTGGCGGGCTGCGGGCCGCCTTAATTTCAAGCACTCGACCATTTTACAAAAGCACCTTACAGTGTACACTCTTGTTTTTAATACCCAAACATTGTATTAGTCTTCACGGTTCTAGTGAAAGTGGTGGCATTAATCTTTTGACGGCGACTAAGCAGATCATAGTGACGCCAAGAAAGTGTTAATCCCATTTTAATATGACTAATTGTCGCATTCACTTGACTAGTAAATTGTGGGTGGAAGTGCAATTAATATGCTGTTGGATTAGCTCACATAGGTCGAGTTTGTTTGAAAGTTATGACCTACCTAAATAACTATAGTTTTGTATTATCTTCAGTAGTAGATGCGAATAATTTCGTTGCTCTGTCCGATGTTTTAGCTGCTCCGTCTTCCTGCGATCATGGTTGCTGATAAATTAATTTTAGCAAAAAAGTTTAACCGACTTCAAGAAACGAAAAAGAGGCACGGAAAAGTGAAAAATAACTTAATTTACAGACAGAAAGCGAATACAAAAATAATTTTTAAAATCAATGCATATACACCGGAAATATAGCTGAATATTCTGAACACTTCTGCGTACCCCTTCAAAGGACTCAGGCGTGATGTTATGATGTGTAGTGGCAGAAACATTGCAATAATATGCGATTGCAGCAATCGCGGCTGATTTCATGGTACTTTTTGAAGAGTTCCTTGGTCTAATCTCGGAAACCCATCATCAGATCTTTACGAAATTTAAATGGGACCACTTCGGAATAATCTACTTACGAACAGAAAAATAGTTTTCAAAATCCGTCTAGAATTGGCTTCACAATCGCGTACAAAAAAAAAATAGGGTACGAATTGAGAACCTCCTTTTTTGAAGTCGGTTAAAAAGCTACCGAAACACCTCCTGGTAAGTAAATAATCTTTATAGAAATACTGTGATATTACACCCTATGAAAATAATTTAATTGAACATAAAAGCTCGTACCAAAATTACCCACCTATATTAGGTAGGTACCTATGTCATTTTCGTTGACAGTGCCCCTAGACGTATTACAATCTATCGCGATGCGTTTTATTGTTTCGCATTAGCATTCGCCGGCAGACGAGTGTCATCTTAAAATACATCGAACATAGTAATTGCCAGATCAATGCGTCCAAACGCATTCGCTAAGTCTAGGTGTCTATGGTCAAGTACCTACTCGATACACGTACTCAATACTACTACTCGATAGTATCGAATATAAATATTAAAATTAGATTATTAAATTAGTAGGAATTCAAAATATTTTTATAGCTCGAGATATTCTTTCGATGATCGACATAAGAATTCGAAAATTGAAAGTTATAAATCGAATTACATACGATAAGTATACGATTCAAACTAGAGAAGAATCGAATCTATGTTTTAAGAATAATGGGAGATTTTATGGTTTAAGAATATTGTGAACATGTTTGAAATTGTTTGTAGATTTACAATTTATTGGAGTCATTATCCTCCTGCCCTTAACGTACATTTATTTAGGGTCAGCGTAGTACCTACCTAATAAAATAATACCAATAAATCGCAATAGAATCCGTTACAAAGAGTCTTATTCCATTAGTATATTTTAATTGGGATTATGCTATTATACAGTGTCTTTATCAAATTAATTACAAGTAACCGTGAGCCCTTTGGGAGCAAAACGCTGGGTTCATGGGGTCCGAATGTACGGTTGCTTTACGTTTAGTTTGTCACGATAGTTTAAGTTTAATAATTAAATGAATTTAATTTTATAAATAAAAATAATTTCATGTAAATAAAGTACAAATACAAATCAATTTAGTTAATCATCTTGATTGACAATATTTCAGAGGATATTTTCCATAGATGGTTATCGTGGACAAGATGCTTGCATATGGATAGATATCATTTAATTTACTATTGGTGTTTGGTTTTTGTATCACTCTATGTTTATAAACAAGTATTAGTATTAATTAATTATTTAGTAAGTTATTATTTTAATGAGTAGTATTTCAATGGATTTCAAGGTTCACCCTTTTGGTTATCTATATATATTTCAATACTCAGTCTTTGTGGTTTTTGTGACACTACTATTGAATTATGAAAATTGTATATTATAAATTGAAATAAAAAAAAATAAAAAAAAAATATTCTCATAATTATTTTTGGAAATATATATGACATTGGCAACACAGTCACAGTCACAGTACATGTACAAGTCCAGTCAGGAGTTTTGGCGCGAACGCGTAGAATGATAAATCGCGGTGTTATTTTATTTTCCGAAATTGATGTGAGTTCAAGTTATTAAGGTAACTGTACCAATGCTCGACACTGTACCAATGCTAGACACTTTCGAACAAAACCCAGTATTTTGAGAAAATTATCCATTTGTTTTATAAGACTATTGACTTAAAAGATGCCTAATGGTATCTATAAGATATGTTCAAATATTCGCAACACCATCCGAAGTAAATTTAGAAAGACTGTTGACAGCAAATAATGTGACTCCGTGAACACGGTCGTGTTATTTCTTAAGATTTTTGCCAAGGGTACTGATTTTTATAGGTGTGATTTTTTTGTTTATAAGTTATGATTATTACTAATTTTAGTATAAACGTTATAAATATTGAAGTTATTGACATACTTGGACCATTGGGACAATGATGTCTAGCATTGGTGTTTTCGACCAAGTGCATAATAATTTAATTTAAAGTAAAAGTATGATAGATTTTAAAGATTTTATGGGCAAAAGTTAATGTCTAATTGTTGCTGTAACAGTTAAAAAAGAATGTAACGACCATGCTGTAATTAATTTGTTAAATTTTTTAGATTGAAATTTTATTTTTCCTTAAAGTGTCGAGCATTGGTACAGTTACCTTATGTGTAAATATGGTGGAATTTTAGACATAACGTCTTAGAAAACGCGCACAAGAGTAGGAAAGTGAAATATTACAGTGGATTGTTATTTCTCGTGTTGGTTTCAAATCTCCGTAAGAAGCCTTTAGTAAAGTTGCCACCACTTTACTGAAGCAGCAATCATCATCATCGTCATCATCATCATCATCAACTCACCATTATCATCATCATCATCCTCATCATCATCCAAATAAAAATAAATATAACTGTGACAAGGCAGCATGGTCATAGAACCTTAGCCTGTTCCGAAAGGAACAAATATATTAAAAAAAAAAAAAAGTATATTACTTACTCTGTGGTCCAGTCAACTGTCATATAGCTTTGTTTTGTTTGTGAAAGAAAAGAATATTTTGTATATTTACGTTAAACACGATCCCATCATTGACCCTGGGTTGAATATTGACACTGAACAACCAAATGAACTGTATTACATGTTTGAAAAACCTCTTCAGTGAGCTCTGGCTACCCTACTCACTACCGGGAACACAACATGACGTTATTATTTAGTCGCAGTATTCTGTAGGGCAGATAATATATAGAACTGATAATAAATGTTAATTTCAAGTATTTTTACTTGCAGTTACGAGGAACGTACCTACTAAATATGTCATTCATATTCCTGACGAAGCAACCTCGAAATAATGTGCAATCTATATATCTGACAAATAGGTATCACCAGACATCCACCATGTGGCCTTATAGACAGATTAAGACTGCTCAAATGGTTAACATAACATAACATAAACTCACGCCTATATCCCCGAAGGGGTAGGCAGAGGTGCTAGCACCCACATTTCGCTGTTTATGTTTAGGTCCCAATGTAATAGCTGGCGAGCCTATTGCCATTAACCGGGCACTTATAAATGGTTAACAAGTCATTGTTATCCTTACATGTAATTGAACATAATATAAATGGAAGGCAAGCACAATTTCATAATATAAACATTCTTATTGAAAATATATAGGTACTATATTCTAGGCTTGGAAACAAGACTAGAATATAGTGAATCAATATTGTTTGCTTGTGGTACCTACTTATATTACCAATTAAAACAAGTCTGTCCATATTACAGAAAGCATATTAAAATTGATGGTACCAGTACAATTGAAGTGTGCAGGGAGATAGCCCGCAACTTACCTATAATACCTACCATATATACCTATGTCCAGCAGTGGACTGCGATAGGCTAATTGATTGATTGATTGAAATAAAATGGATGTTTTATTTACAGTAACCCGCTAAATATGTTGTTAATAAATAGTGTGTGAACCTTGATACAACTTTTTAATAATGCTAATATATATAGGTACTAGCTTTTGCCCGCGGCTCCGCCCGCGTGGATGTCGGTTATCGCGACCAAACATTGCCTACGTCCTTTCTCGAGGTCTAATCTACCCCTATACCAAATTTCATCAAAATCGGTACAGTGGTTTGGGCGTGACAGACAGACAGAGTTACTTTCACATTTATAATATTAGTAGGGAAGTAGGGATTAGGAATTGATTTCTATGGCAGTCGTTAGGGGTAGTTGGAGCCCTAAAAAGTCCAACGATCTGGATGCAATGTTTCAATATCGCCTAATTTCACCATTGGGTTGTGGAGGTCAGATGTCAGTAGCTTCACGGAAAATATCGAGGTCCAGGCAAATCCGCAGTAAAGACTGGTAAAGTGAACCCCAGACTCTGAGGTGAAAGCTTCGGATGCGACTGGGATTAACGCTAGAATGAAGAAGAATAATTCACCTCTGCCTAACCCTTCGGGGATAAAGGCGCTATTATATATATGTATGTATGAAGAAGTATAAAGGCTAGGCCTAAACTCCATAATACTAAAGTTTCTAGTAAGTCTACTATAACACACAAGTAAACATGTATGTGAACCTAGTACATCATTATTCTCATCTTTTCACAGATTATGATTATCCGAATAGATGCAACAAAGCCCAATGCAAATGAGTGAAGCCCAAGACAGCAGATATACTATTATATAATTAATATTAAGTAAATTAAATATACTTATTTTGTGATAACTAAGTTATATTATAGGTACATAAATACATACCTGCTGTTGTGAATAAAACAAGTTAACTTAATTAATCCTATTTAACATAAGCACTGACTTTGCAGGCTGAATTTTACCAATAAATAACATTTCTATTCACTGAATGTGCAAAAATAATGTTATTAGGATGATATCATAAAGTACCTAGTATGGAGTAGTACATACCTAATGACAAAAGATTTATAATACATTGTGTAATTGTATTTGTACATTTAATTTCAGATATGTGGCTGTGACTGCCGAACATTAAATGTAAATGCAAAAGCGGAGGGGCATCACTTTCATATGAGTTACATTGAAATAATAAGCAAGTGTAGTTATTAGGTTAGTATCAAAAAACTTAATAGGTACCTACTAGATTAATGGTATGGGAAAACTAATAACTTCCATAACATATGTTCTATTCTTCTTCATCCTAGCATTAATCCCAGCCTTATCCGAAGCTTTTACTTCGGTGTCTGGTAAAGCAGACCCCAGATGCATATAACCATAACTTATATTCTATTGTAATAACTGAATTGTGATCATACTTACCAAATAAAAACCTAACCGCCTAGGTTACAGGTGCTTATATCACAGATTTAACTTTTCTGTTCTACTAATAAGATATTCATAATTATATTGTTAGGTGGATTTTGATTCAATAAAGACTTACCGTTGTTAAATAGTGAACTACCCATGTGATGACTAACTTTACCTTTTATTTTTAGGTGATTCTGGCTATCTACAACATCCCTGGTTACTGACACCATAGACATAAACCACTCTTCATGGAAAGACCCGGTGACAATAGAAATTACATTTTAGTAATTGAGAAGTTGGTAGCGATGTTAATGAGAGAAATATGAATAAAATGTAACTGCTTGCTGTGAGCCACACAACCTGGCCTTCGAGTACAATGTACCTGAGGCAGAACCTAATGTTTTAACAACACACATGATCTCCTCGGAACATAATTATCATGAATGTATTTAAATAGTACATTAAGTTCTAGGGGAAAGGGCGATTAGGCGATTAGATGTTAATAAACACAATGAATAGACTACACTCATTATTAAAATCTTGAATATAGTTTAATAATAAAAATAAATATTTAAAACATTATTTTCTTTCTTCATTCCTTTTTTCCCATCCCTGTAGTCTTCTCTTTCATCATGAGGGATTGTGATATTGACATTAACAATTGGTTGAGGACAGTATGGTATCATGGTACGCCATGAAGTCTGTAGCCTCAGCAGTTCTCGGTTGCCGGAGTCTGCGTACGTCTTAGTTCATTCGTAGTTTTTAATAATTGAAGCTTATAATGAAATAATCTATACGCTCGTACTTATATACTTAAAATATCACAGTTTCACTGTACATTATAATAACAAACTCGTATTATATAAAATAAACAAATCGATTAAGTCTGTCAAAAGTGTCAAATGCGTTATGTCAATTGGAGTAGTGTCGTTCAGAAACCAAAGAAAATATTTCAAAATGAATTTATTGTTAATATATTTTTGTCGATTATTTTGCATTTCACAATCTTTTATACCTTATTTAAGGACTTTCTTTTGTTTATAGAACTGTGTTTAGCCTTAATTTCTCATAAATAGGTCATTTAGTGAAAAATACCAGAAATAGCATTATTTTATTTACTTTTCGAACGTATAGTTCATTCAACACCAAGTTTAGTTCGTTCCCAAAGGCTGTTTCTAACCGACTTCAAAAAAGGAGGTTCTCAATTCGTACACAATTTTTTTTTTTTTTGTATGTTTGTTACGCGATTGTGAAGCCAATTCTAGACGGATTTTGAAAATTCTTTTTCTGTTCGTAAGTAGATTATTCCGAAGTGGTCCCATTTAAATTTCGTAAACTTAATTTACAGACTTACTGATTTATCAGAAGTCGGTGAATTAAGTTCGGCCACTCTTCAAAGGCAAGGGATCGGTGCAGGAGTGTGGTAGTTACCGCGGTATAAAGATAATGTCCCACACCATGAAGCTCTATGAGCGGATAATCGACTCCCAGATCCGACAGGAAAGTACACTCTCGGAGTGCCAGTACGGGTTCCGTCCCGGGCAAGGGACTATGGACCCAGTGTTCGCTCTAAGGGTTGTGGCGGGGAAATACAGGGCGAAGAACACGCCCCTGCACTGCCTATTCTTAGACATGCAGAAGGCCTTCGACTGTGTTCCTCGCGCGGTGATCTGGTGGGCACTGCGGGCCAAGGGTGTTCCAGAGACTTACATTGACACCATCCGAGACATGTACTACGATTCCGGTTCCGTGGTTCGGACTGCTGTTCGCGACTCGAAAGCCTTCCCCATCACCGTCGGGGTACACCAAGGATCCGTCCTTAGTCCTTACCTGTTCAGCGTGGTATTAGATGTTTTGTCGGACAGCATTAGAAACTCACATGAGCAGCCTCCGTGGTTGCTCATGTATGCTGATGATATTGCGCTCATGGACGCGGACAGGAGCAGATTGGTGCGACGCGTGAAAGGATGGAAAGAAGCGCTTGAGAACGGCGGTCTGAAGCTAAATGTAGCGAAGACAGAATACTTAGCGTTAAACTCCACAGATCCCACACCCGTCCGCATAGGCGATGATTTAGTCGAGCGCACGGACCAGGTTAAGTACCTGGGATCTGTACTTCATGTGACCGGTGAGATCGACCACGACGTCAAGGCACGCATTGCTGCCGCGTGGGCCAAGTGGCGAGAAATGACTGGCGTCACCTGTGATCCTAAAATGCCAGTCAGGTTGAAGGGGCAGGTCTATAAGACGATCATTAGGCCTGTTCTCTTGTATGGTTGTGAGGCGTGGCCGCTGCCCGAGCGACACAAGCAAGAGCTGCGTGTCACGGAGATGAAAATGTTGCGGTGGATGTGCAACGTTACGCGTACGGAACTCTCGCGTCCGTGACATCGCGGATAAAATGCAAGACAGCCGCCTTCGCTGGTGCGGCCACGTCTTGCGGCAACCACCAGGCTACGTGGGGAACAAATGCCTGACAATGGTACCCCCGCCGGGTCCAGGTAAAAGGGGTAGGCCAAAGAAGTCCTGGCTTGTCGTGGTCGTGGTCAAACGTTCATTCATAAAAATGGAACATAGGTATACACGTCAATTCTGTAGGTATACCCCATCTGTTCTCTTAATCTAAGTCTATGTGATTTCCATCTAAATAAAGCTAAAACTAATTTATGTTTCCAATTTTTATTTTTATTTTTGGTGTGGTAATTTTTGTCGGACGTGACATTTCAAAAAACTATAACATTATCTGTCTGTTGGAGTTTTGGCGCCAAAGCCAAAACGAGAATGAACGATCGCGGTGTTATTTTATTTTCTAAAATTAGTGTAAGTTCGAGTTTTTATGTGTAAAAATAGTGGATTTTTAGACATAACGTCTTGGAAAACGCGCACAAGAGTAGCAAAGTGAAATATTACAGTGAATTGTGACTTCTCGTGTTGGTTTCAAATCTCCGTAAGAAGCCTTTAGTAAAGTTTTCACTACTTTACTGAGGCAGTAATCATCATCATCGTCATCATCATCATCATCAACTCGCCATTATCATCATCATCATCCTCATCCTCACCATCATCCAAATAAGAATAAAAATAATTGATGACAAGGCAGCATGGTAATAGAACCTTAGCCTGTTCCGAAAGGAACAAATATAAAAAAAAATGTCACGCATGACAGCTTGACGTGCGTCATGCCGCCGCACGTCTCTGTCAAGCTGTCGTGCGTGACTTGGTAATATAAACTTCAAACACTGTGATAATAAGATTTAACTTGTTTAAAGATTGTAAAATCCGGGCCGATGCCGTCCGTTTGGTGGGGTTGGACCTTGGCATTGGCGAAATTGCGGCGATTTGCTGCAGAAGCCATTAAGAAGAAGAAGTTGAAGTTGAAGTCAACCATTATCAACTTATCAAGTTACTACGACAAAAAACATTGAATGTGTTTGTGTTTCTGTGATTACATAAGGTACGGCAAGTACGAAACTATATAGGCACGAAACTGACGATAGCCTAACGGTAGACGGGCAACGTGATGGCGTAGCGACGGCGGCATATAAACAAAAGCAAAATGCAGTATAGCTACGGGCAGGCCGTGGACACTTAGAACATCGGTTTGAACTACTATGATTTCAAAGAAAAATAGCCCTTATTATCATTCAGCATAAGACTATGAGCAACAACTGAGGCAATAAATAGACAATAATATTTACGACTGAATGTTGGCCAATGTTGACAATTAAAAAAAAATGACATTTAAAAAATCAAAATGGCTGTATCGCATGCGATTTCACTTTTTGATTTTTGAAAATTTACACAATACGCATACTTTTTTTGCGAGTTTTATGTAGTGAGATAGTGACTCTTATGTTATGTGATGTTTTTCTTTTTGTATTTGAAGACAGTGACTTACAATTTTGTATGATATTTCAATTCCTATTTCGGAAACGTTTTTGTGCTATATTTAGTTTTTATTTTGAGACAGTGACTCTTATTAGTTTATAAGTAGTGTAATTTACTTGTCTGCAAACATGCCAGGGACAAAGGGCACCAAAAGGTGTGAGCTTTGCCACAAAAGGAGATTTCCAAAATGCAAATTATTTTTGTCGAAATTTCCTCTAGATCCAGACCGGTAAGTTAAAGAAAACTATGTCGGACTATGTCCCTACTAAATTACGTATGAATCAGTCGAGTTCATTACTATATGGGCACTTCCAGACTAAAATATATAAGCATAAAGAGTTCGTAATGACAGCTATTGTTGCATTTTCGTTAGACATTTCGACAGTCGTTATGGGTAGTTGGAGCCTTAAAACCAACAACTGAAGAACAATGCTTCAATATCACCATTGGGTTATACAGGTCAGGTGGCAGTCATTTCACAGAAATTTTTGAAGTTTAGTCAAATCCATTGATTGATAAAGTGGTCCCTAGACTCCGAGGTGAAAGCTTCAGATGTCACCGGGATTAATGCTAAGCTAGCTAAGAGGAAAAAAGTGCAGGATACATGAAAAAAATGAGTGCACACATGAATGTATTAAACTAAAGTACAAAAGAAACTCGATTAAGCATACCATACTACATTTGGTTAGGTACTTAACTGAAGGTGTACAATATTCTAGCAACTTATTATAAAAACTTATATTAAACAAATAAACTAGGCTAACTAATTGACTAACTAGTGGTTCGATGTCTGTTTTTGGTCTACAAAATAAGTTTCTAAACAGAAAAATATTTAATAACTGACTTTTTAAATAAAACATATTAATTAAATAGACACATAAATATTGTTTACCTTTAGTTAAGTACCTAACTGAACTGAGTACAGTTGTTGTTAGGCATTCAGATAATCATACATTATAAAGAAAAGCCTGTTTTGTGCATTCATGTAGTACATAATGTATGTGTATTTAATAAAAGCAAAAAATACATTAAAAAAAAATCAATGTTTATTTTAAGAATTAACAAACAGGTACATTTGGAAATGAATGTATGCATTTACCTATATGCACATGTTTAATTCTCTTATGCTTACAACGGCATTGCAAAATTTAGCGGTAACATAATATACATTTTGATTTACTTTTTTTTTCAGATTGATACTTCGGGCGTCGATTTTCAACTTTCTGTTCTGTCGGTGACATCACTGGAGAACAATCTATAGGCTATCTTTCGACTAACCTATCGGCTAACTATCGACCAATGACAATCTATAGGCTGTCACAAGACTGTGGCCGTCGTTGTGCGCTTACAGAAGTGCATTGCTGGAGCGGTAGCGCTTCTTCTCTATTGAAAATGGTCACTAGTTATTACATAATAATTTATTCTATTATATTATTGACCATATAATTACTACTAAACTTTGGATAAACCAGCTGATATCAAGATTTAATAGTACCAACACTATATTATGCGATAATTTGTTTAGTAGTTATAGCTAAGCTATGGTCATGCAATAATAACATATACAATAATTAAAATGTACAACTACGTACGTATATATTACTTATTTAATTTTTAAGTCGTATAATATAGGTATGAATAAAAATAAACTATATGGTTGCCTACTTAATAATATGTGTTGATTGTACTTTTTGTATAAAGTTATTAAAAATAAAGAAAAAAACATGTGTGTATGCAGTGTAACTAATCAGGTATTAACCTTAAAGTGATATGAATATCAGACTCACGCCCAGTTTCCGAAAGGCTGATCAATATCAAAAGTTTATGATGGACGCAGAAACTACTGAACAAATTTTGATGTGGTTCTATTGATAGCAAGGCCTTGCTTAGACTTAGTCTACCGTAGAAGTGGAAGTTTAGATATACCAAAATAATATATATAATTATTATAATAATTCACGTAGATAGAGCTGTGATTATTAAATAAGTAAAATATAAATATATTATAACATATTGTAAAATATTTATATTGTGATATTTTTCTACCAGATATTTTGTATTTTGGAATAGTTTTGAGGTAAAATGCTATTAAATTCTTATGCATTAATACTTTCATAATGTGATATATATTGTAATTAGCGAACAATAAAATAATTAATTAATTAATAAAGCTACTTTTTAGTTAACAATAAATTCGCGGTACGCGATCTTACCGCGAATTTATTGTTAACTAAAAAGTTCGAATCCCGCCCGAAGTCAAATTCTCTTTTCTCTTTGTAAATCGATTTGAACAATCAGCATAATAAATGCTTCAAAATTAAATTCAATAAAAATAAATTATTTTTTGAAACATTTTTGCAGTAATATACTTTATAAATTAATTTAAAGCTGTGTTTTAGTTAAAACTAACATTTTGTAATATTTTTTAACCTTTCTGGTGCCACAGTTATATTTTTATAGTAAAATACTACGTATATTAATTTAAAGCTGTGTTTTAGTTAAAACAGTTATATTTTGTGATATATTTCATGTAAATTAATTTAAAGCTATATGTTAGTTGAAACACTAATATTTTGTAAATTAATAGGTTGTGTTTTCGTTAAAACAGTTATATTTTGCAATATTTTTGTAGTAAAATACTATGTAAATTAATTTAAAGCTGTGTTTTAGTTGAAACAGGTATATTTTGTAATATTTATGTAGTAAAATACTATGTAAATTAATTTAAAGCTGTGTTTTAGTTGAAACAGTTATATATTGTAATATTTTGAAAGCAAATTAATTTAACCTCTACCGGTCGTTGACTCTTATTACTTGTACCTATTTTATGACATAACAATCAATAAATACAATAAAATTATAAGTTGTTGCTGGAAGTTTTATTTTAGAGTTTTGACATTGAATTTAAATTTTAAGTACCGGTTGTGAACCGCTAAAAATATTTAATCGATATCGATATATTAAGGCGCGTCACTATCGATGTCGATGAGTTGAGGAACATCACTCATTCTTCTTTCTTTAGGTTGGTATTACTTAAATGTCATTTTCAATTTGACATTTGACGTTCCCGTGTCACGTTGGTAGTATACATTAGTTCATTTGTGTATGTGTGCGTGAGCTCAATATGAATGTACTAAGTGCGGCCTCTTCATACGTAGTATATTACTTACTCTGTGGCTACGGGCACAAAACCGGTGAGAGCGGCGCCGGGGATAGAGCCGTGCACGAGCTGCGATGGAGCGGTGGCGGCGCGGAAGTGTATTCTGTGTACAGCCTAGAAGGCACACAGAGTATTCTTCTATAACACTATCATGCTACTACTTAGAGGAGTGGAGCAGTTATCATAAATATGAACAAATCCTGCAAATACCCAAATGTTATTTGAAAATCAATAAATTAATTCGAAGAGACAATTTAGGGTTCCCAATAATCCCACTGATGAAGCCAGACGCAGTCTCTGATTAAAGCAAAAATAATTGTATTGTACCTAATGATAATTTTTGTTAGCTGTAAGTTTTATTAAAATATAATGAATGAATAAATTAAAAAGTTTTATTTCACTAAAAGTGGATTAATTAAATAAATGTGGAAATCAGAATATTTGTATTTTTCTATTATATTTATACCTGCATCATCATCATAATTATAGTATTTATTATGCTTAAGTAGGTAGGTATATTGTCAAAGTTATCATGGTTGAATCTAAGGCCTTTCACATTTTTTTTATATACTGTCCATCCCGTTAGATAGTAAAAACTTGAGGTGCAATCCAGAACATGCGGACCACCATTAGGCTTGCATTAGGCAACATTAGCTATGACATTAGACTGTTTTGGTCATTTATAATAATATAATTATTTAATAGAAGCCTCACAAATTAAATAAGGCTTCAGCGCTTTGCCTGTTGACTGGGCCCTCCACTCTGGTGGGTCGTTCCCTTGTATGGACTTACTCTAGCATATCTTGAAAATGTATGTATAAATCGTAATTTGCATCGTTAGCAAGCAAGTAGGTATATCACCAATTCACCATTCAATTATTATTCAATAAATGAAGGGGGGAGACAACACTACCCCGTCGCCAAAGCTTGGCTTTTGCAGGAGCAACTCTGACCTAACCTGAAATAAAAGTCTACGCCAAAGAGTGAAATTGAATTGTGCCCTAAACATCTTAGTGAGGTTTAATAATACAACAATAACTATGAAAACACCAATATGAAGGCTAAATAAAGAGTAAATGTACCTAAGTCCGTAGTAACATTCAATAAGTCACAAATTTGACGTTATGAATGGCTCATATATTTAGACCAATTTACGCATTTTTTCAATTTACACATGAATGATGATTGCTGTCTTATAAAATTAGTGAAGACTTAAGAGACTTAGAAGATTTGGAACCAACAAGAAAAATCATAATTCACTGTTCCTACTCTTGTGTGTAATATAAAGTTTACTCCAAAGACTAACGAGAAATATTCCTTTTGTGACTCTTTTGCCAAATTTCGTTATTATGCGTAGCCCTCAACAATCTAAAATCATGCATTTTACAAAATAAGCACACAAAACATAATCACACATTCTATCAAAAACCCGCCATTTTGTAATTTTTGTGGCAATGCGTCTGATTGCATTGGCGTTCTTAATTGAAAATTGGTAGACGAGAGTATATAAAAGCTTGAACGCTCCTTCTATTAGAATTTACGCCAAATCCTCAAATATTGTCTATGATATTGTTGATAAACGGCTTTTTTTGGCAATTACGATCGATTGCTAGGAGGCTAGCCAACTTCACAGTCAATCGATCGAATTGCTAGGATGAAATAAATCAATGTAGATTATTTAAATATGATTATGTTTATGATTTGTGATTTGATTCAACCAATAGAACTATGCACAGCCCCCAATAGCCTAAATTAATGCATTTTATAAAAAAATAATAGAAAAATATACCACTATTTAGATCAGCTGATCAAAAATCCGCCATTTTAAGCGTTATCTGCAGCATTTTTTAAACGCCGGAGAGTCGACGCTAACCCAGCGTAAGCGTGCACAAATAATGCAGTATGGCTGCGAGTTTTTGGAACGCATAGAGCGTTTCGTACGGTCTAATTGGTTGCTGTCACATGGCTGCCGAATTGGTCGTAAGCTTATGTCATCCCCGTACATTTCACAAGCAATCAGTCTGTCGAATACGCTTGTCATGTCAGCGACTCGTCTACGGATGAAGAGAAATGAATGTACTTATGTGGCGTTTCAATCGTACTGATTGCTTCGAAATGCATGCTTGGCTACAAAATTCATGTTCTATTAGGTCGATGGAATCTCAAGTTGTAAATCCATTCATAAATCATGTTAAGCAATGCGTTTGCGTGAGCGTTTGTGCATCTTGTCTAAAGCCCCAGGTATACTTAGTTCTTCAACAATTTTTCTATATATTTTTCAAGGGCCGCATACATAGGACAGTTATGAATAGCAGTGACGAGAAGTCCCTATAATCCAATTCCTGCCTTTCTCAATAGGTCACATGCCGCATGACAAATAAGATCGAGATTATGTTCTTTTTCAACCTTACTAAACTTTTTCACCTTATTAAAAAAAAAACATTGTTGAAAATTTTCACCTTCCACCACTAAGGCACTGAATCCGTACTGAAAGGTATACAAGCCTTTGTTCGATATGACCATATTCTGTCCTCTGCGGATATGACTGAAGTAAGAAGACAAGTGATCATCGGAACAAGAATGAAAATTCCGCTGACACGACTTAATTAGAATCCCTTTAGAATCCTATAATTAGAATTCCAAAGTGTGTCAGAAATCACAATCAAAAGTGTCACAAAAATTTCATATAGTACACCGATTTTCCCAAAAAAGTTTTAGCATAAACTGGTGAAAAATTTATTTTAAGAACACTAACTACCTAAGTAGTTAGTGTTCTTAAAATTAATTTTAACTCAAGTAGGTAGCTACTTGAGTAGAGTTGGAATTTGTGACAAACATTCCAAGGGCAGGAGGATGATGAGTCCATGAAAAAGTGCACAGTGGTAGGCTTAGAGTATAAGGTGGTAGGCAATAGGTTATCCTACTTAAAACGTGTACCAAAAACCTCAATTGTTATGTGGGTGTAAATATTAGTTAGTTAGCTTTATTTTACAGAATCGTAACACACAACGCATTACGTGCAAAAATATTGCATTGCATTTTCAGTCTAAAGTCAAGTTCCATAAAGTTGAATTTAATAATCTTCAATTTTAGATATCTATAAGTCATATAAAATGATTACGATACTTAAAGTCTTTAAGCACGTACTAAGATTTTCATCAAGTATGGTCTTATTGATTTGAAAAATAAAAATAACTTCATAGGTACAATCAACGACAAAAGTTGATTAACTCTAAGATATTTACGAACCTTTTCACAATGGGAGACATGTATCAATAATTGCTGTTCATTGCCCTGTACCCCTTGTAAGACCCTGTACCACCCTGTACCAATAGAGAGTTTCTGTGCCGTTAGTGCAAAAGGCAAAGCAGGACAAGCCTTTGATCTTTCCACTGACAGCACAGAAGCTCTTCATTGAGCTCTGGCTGCTCTACTCACCGCCGAGAACACAACACGAGGTTACTATTACTGCGGTATTCAGGAGGTAGTACTTCCCCAGTCGAACTGCTCAATTGGGACGTGAATACGGTCGTGTCCTATCTCCGTAAATTACAGAAAGATTAAGATCTAAGATAATCAATGAATTAGAATTTGATAAGCTACTTTTGTCGATGATTGTACTTAATAAAGACCGTGCCACTAACGACACTTTAGTATCAAGTTACAATAGAAAAGTCTGACTTAAATTACTGTCGGGCTTATATTATGGGATTTTGTTACAAATCCCTTATTAATCAGCCGATCGCTGTTAAAATCTATCAGTTTATTGGTTTTAATGGCGCCTTGTGTCTTGACTGTAAGTCAATGGATATTCATACTAATATTATTAATGCGAATATAAGTCGGACTGTCTGTCAATCAGTTAGCTTTACTAATGAAGTTTGTGTTTATTTGTAAAACAATTATGTGCGTCTACGTTGTACGGGTAAGGTGTTTTCTGTTCTGAATAATTCTAGATCTTGGGAACTACCCGACACGATTTTTCATATTTCATAGCGATATATTTTTTTAAGAACGCATTTTTAAAGATTAAAATGATCATGGTGAGCTCTTTTTGTTCTATTATATAATCGCTTTACCTACTCTTTTATTAGAAGAACTACTAGTTACCTCATTTCCTATTAAAATTTTACTCAAATTCGTTAGGCTGTTAAAATTTTAAAAAGCAAAAAACTTGTTCACTCACTAATTTTCATCCTAGGTATAAAATACTTAATAGAATGTAATTTGTAAGTAACAAAACTTTACAAATAAAGCAACACTAAACAATAAAAATACACACGAAAACGATGCACTAATTAATTGGCCGCAATTTACTAACAAAATATTAATAAAAACATGTTAATAAAAAAAGTTAAATTGACCACATAACTACATCGCGCTCCCCTCAAATGATTACCATATAATGGTCGTAAATTACGAGTTAGTTGTTAACAGTTTACCACATGCACTCGAAAACATGTAACAGTTAATTTATTATGTGATTTGGTGGTTATTTAACCGATACTGACTCTTCTGCTTGTAAAATAGTCATACACAAAAGTTGTTCGATCTGTAATGTTCACGCGATTTAGTTGTAGGTACGTTATTGGCTCTTCTGTTGGTCATCATCATCTTCATGGAGACGTATTTTTCTGATTGCATCCGTGGCTAAGATGACTTCGGAGCTCAGGGCCCGCCTTCCGGCTCTTTCTCCTCCACTTCGCACGATCTTGGGCGTCCATGGTAGTGAGACCATATTGGCTCATCTGTTAGTGAAATAGTTGTATACGAAAGGTAATCTGTAATGTTCATGTGATTTGGTAATACGATATTGACTCTTCTGTTGGTAAAATAGTCGTATACGAAAGGTAATACAATATTCGATCTGTAATGTTCATTTGATTTGGTGGTACGATATTGACTCTTCTGTTGGTAAAGTAGTCATATACTTACATGTACAGTCAGCATCAGATCTATCTTGACTAAAAAGTTTCAAAATAATCTTAATACCCAGGTATTAAGTTGTGAAACTGTTTTATAGATTTGATGTAATAACCTCCGAACTAAAGATATCAATCAAATATCAGTGTCAACAGGAAGGGGATCATTTTCAGTATTTTCTTCGTCAAGATGGATCTGGTGCTGATTGTAGGATATTGACTCTTTTGTTTTATAATAATCATAATATACGAAAGGTAATGTTCGATTTGTAAAGATCATGTGACTTAGTGATACAATATTGATTATTTTGTTGGCAAAATATACGAAAGGTACCTAATGTTTGATCTGTAATGTTCATGTGGTTTACTAGTAACGATATTGACTCTCCTTTTGGTAAAATATTTATATACGAAAGGTAATGTTCATGTGATTTTGTGATACGATATTGGCTCTTCTGTTGGTAAAAATATAATCTTACTCGTATGCGAAATGTAATATTCGTTCGAATAAACCATCGAACATTACAAATAAGATTACAATATTAAGATTTAAGATGCCTAGCTGTCCAAGCGTTTTGTCCATCAATTATTTTCTACATCCCACTAGAACTAAATGGTAGGAATTTGAGGTGAAGTCATGAAGTTACAGACAATTTAAATGGTATAATCCTAAAATGATAGTCAATACCTTGAAGAATGCTTTTCAAAATTTGTTCGCAAGTTTTTTAGGCCTAACCTAACAATGACCTAAAAATATAGGTGCACCATGTAGGTATGTGCTAAATCATCATATTTAATCTAATGGCATTGTCTGAATCGCGTGATTAATCAATCAATAACTTGACTGTAGGTACTGAATGTTATAATTCCATCTGATCATTGTCAGTGCGTGACTAGCGTAAAAGCTTTATTTGGTTCTTTGATATAATACAAATTAGCGTCTCACATTTGAACTATATCTTGATTTGCCAATATTGATAGCTCCGAATAATGTATTGTCATAAGAATGATTCTTATAGCGATATCTTGAGCTGACTTGTAAGTCAGTTCTCCCATAACATTGTAATGGGAGAACAGTGAAGGGACGGACACAATAATATCTTAAATGAATAAAAATAAATGGAGTGCCAATTTTCAAATTATAGTTGCAGCTTTGCAGCTGTAATATTTTTCTTAATTCATAGTTACTGTTGTTCATGGGTAAGAAAGCAATTAGATAATTCAAAAATTATGTGTTAGTGCAATAATTTTGTACAAAGTTGAGCTTAAACTCGATACCTATGAGTTCTCTCCCAACAAAAAACAAAGAACAATGAGTCAATGGAATGGTAGCAAGTAACAGAGATCGATTGAAATAAACTAAATTGTGAAATATGAGAACCCAGTTTAGTTTATATCGATTACAAGTAGTAATGACACTAGTAAACTCGGACCCAAGACATTGTAGTATCAGCGTGTGCGTGACCATAATAATCAAAATCAATACTTTCCTATAAACTCTTTGGTCTTACATTTTACCAATACTTAAACCTCTACATCGCCATTAATGAACTTTAAATATAAATAACTCCTATTTAATAAGTCATGCGTCTAGCCATGTTATTAATAAATAGCCGACTTATTTTATGTCCCGCGTCTCGAGAAAAAAAATGGCTTTAGACGCGTGGCCTAGCGTGTAAGTTTGAAGTCGAAATACGTTCGCCAGGGCCGCCTGCTGTGCTGTTGGCACGAACACTAATAACTGCATGTTAATTGACAGGCGATCATTGTCGGCAATCACTTCGGAAATATTAAAAAAAAACTAGAGCGTTATACGATATCTCGATAGATAAAATTCGTAATCCGTTCCACGTATTGAATATCGATAGATAGACATAACACGATTGTTATTCGATTTTTTTTTCGAAGTGTCAGCTTTGTAATCAAAATCATCAATAAAAGTTAAATAGCCATGAGATATTTGATGATGGTGATATGGAATAAGTTAGGGTCAACTATTAATTTTAGGTAACCTAAGTGGAGTCTAAAAAAAGAAAAGGTAGGCATCCTTTTTTAGACCCAAAGTCTTAACCACTTAGGTCGCATACAAGCACATGGCCCACTTAATGGATAGTGGTTACTGTGACCTATGGACTAGTGCAACACCAAGGAAGTCACACTCGTGCTGACGAACCTTTGAACTTTAAGTTTCTGCAAAATTCGCAATCGAATTTCTTTTTGTGAATTTTGCAAAAAGTAGAATGGTCTACCTTTATTTACTCAACAATGTTAACGGGCATTAACGCATCATAGTGTAGTTATAGATATATAGGAAGTTAGGAACAGTCGACTGTACACACCTAGGTAGGTACCTTTGATTGCTTGACGTTTCACCCAGGTTATACAGTCGGTTTCAGGCTCTAGTCTATCAGTCAATCAATCAATGAGCCTATTGCAGTCCACTGCTAGTCTATATTTGTATCAAATTTCATGAGAATCGGTTCAGCAGTTTAAGCGTGAAAGCGTAAACAGATATCTACCTAGACAGTTACCTTCGCATTTATAATACCTAGATATTAAGTATGAATTTAAGTCTGTATATAACCTAACTATTTATCGGAGTGTGTACCTAATAATGAAATAAAGGTGTCAAATAATAGATCAACTTAATAAGTCATCATCATCCTTGTGTCACTCCCGGTCCCGGTCACATCCGAGGCCTGCCTGCTTCACCTCGAAGTCCGGGGTATACTTTTCCAATCTAACTGCCAAGTTACAATAAAATTACGGTATTTTTCATGAAGCGTCTGACTTCTTTTATATATAATAATTATTATTATTTTGAAATGAAATACCTACGAGTATCTAAATTGAATTGAATTATAACACCCCTCTTTTTTTGTCGGGGGTTAAAAAAATAATGTGCTTCGTAGGTAGGTAGGTATTTATTATATTATCTTATTATTATATATTATAAATACTTATTTTCGCTTCACAAAAATCTCGTGATGTGCGCCTATACTCTCAAAAAGCTAATTATCAGCTCCATTCATAAAATGTTCATTTCCAAAAACTGTAAAAATGACAGCTAGTGCCATCTAGTGTGTAGTAGCGACACTTTTTCAAATTCTTCAAGATAAAGTAGTTTTTATACGAATTAATAGATGGCAATAGTACATACTGCTTCTATAATAATTATAAAAGTATAAAGTTAAAAGCACAGTAGTTTTGTAGTACCTACACGTTTTAGATCTTATTGTAATATTTTGTGCTGCCAGATCTTAAAAATAAAAAAATATTTCAGATATTCAGAATTCAGCAGGATTTATCTTTCCGATGTATTACTTTACTCTATGGATTTATCTATCGAGTTGTCATGTCACTGTTGTCACACTTTGTCAAACTCAAATGTCAATGTCAAAGTGACGTGACTGCCTACCTGCCTGACGGTGTTTAATATTTTTACGTTGGTTTTCTAATTAATTATATTTTGTATTTATTATGCAGTTATGGAGCTATTAGCAAGAACACGATGAAAGTGCTAAGAAGTACTTGAATGCACACTTTATTCGTACACCACAGCCTTATTTTGAAGTATAAATAGGTTACCTGTAAACAATCGTTTGCAAAACGATGACCTCAAGGAGATTACAAATGACGAGAGACCTTCTGAGCTATGTAAGAGTTTTACAGAATATCAAAAAGATAGAAACATGCATGCCTCACAGTGGCTACTATTCTACGTTGTCACTGGACGCATTTGCAAGTGACCTTATGGATCGGCATCGGGCTAAAATAAGCAGATATGACGTATCAGAAATAAGAATACAACATTGCAAAACAAGTTCTAAAAATAATGTTTCTAAAATGAGTAGTTCAGAAATTGACGACATGTTTACTGAACTTTTAGTAAAAAACAATGACAAAAAAATTGAGGAAACAGTGACAGAATGCAGAAACATTAGACGATACATTACTTTTTTAACAATAAAAAAACTTTTCAAACATTACAGTCAAGAAGGTAAACCACATATGATCTTTATTCTGCAGAGTTATTCGTCAAAAATGGATCCTAATTCGTACAATCGCAACGGAGAGTTCCTACATTATTTAGCTACAGCTCAATGTATGAGAGGCAACTCAGAAATTGGTCTGACAATATTGAAGAAATGCTACGGTAGATATGAAAGCTTAAGAAGTTTTTATAGGCTATTGTTCAGAGATTTGATTCAAGATACAGTATTAAATAGATCAGAAGCGTCTTTAATGGTATTTAAAAAGTATGCATTAGAGTTTAGTGAGGAGTGGTCTGAACACTATCCTTTGCTTTGTTTTTGGCACATATGCTGGGCTAGTACTTGGTTTTCTGATCAAACTTTGTCGAATGAACTCTTGGAGGCTTCAGAAAATCTTCAAAACATTGTAAAAGACAAGTAAGTATGAAATTCAAATCAATTAAGATTGGAAAAATTGAAGCATAAGGGACTGCTCAGGGGTTCAAGTCTTGTCTAAGTTGTAATATTTACTTCAAAACTAGGTGTATGGGGCCCCACTAAGACCTTTGGGCTCAAGTACACTTCCTTATTGCTAGAAGTGGCCTTGCCGCAGGTTTCCCTATACGGGTTTAGAGTTCATGTGACAGTCACCTCAATAAAAGTCATTAAGCCTAGCAAAAAGCAGGTGAAGGATTGATTGACTAGACTGGAGAGGTTTTGTGCTCTCAGTGGAAAGACCAAAGGCATGTCCTGCTTGATTTCTCTCTTCTTCCAGGGTTGGCAACACAAGTGAGACCCCTGGTGCTGCATTCGCCTATAGGCGACGGTAACCACTTTCTGTTAGGTGGCCCAACCAAACTGGAAATATATAGTAAAAAAAAACATAGTGATACAATCAGCAAAAATGCTAAGATGATGAAGAAAAAAATATTCACTAACACTAAAATTTTTCTTTATAATTATAAGATACTAATAACATTTTTCAAAATCTATTTTCCAGGGCTACAGCATTCAGTTTGATGGCTTTAAAAGATTACAACGAAGATGCAGTAGTTCGGTTGCTACAGACCCTGCTCAAGTATGACATGATGTCTGAATATGTCGCTGTACTGCAAGTGCTGTTTAATTATAAGTGTAAGTAGTACTATAATACATGTTACCTATAGCAATTTACGGGAATAGGACATGACGGTGCTTCCTTCCTTCCGCAGTCTGACTGGCGAAGTACCTCCGCCTTTCAGAATACCGCGGCTATTATAACCTTGTGTTCGGTTTCCGACAGGGAATAAGGTAGCCAGAGCTAAGCATTTTTTGTAAATAGACCAAAAAAAAAAAAGCCCGCTGAGTTTCTGGCCGGAGTTTTCTCAGGCCGGGGCCGCGTTTCGAACCGGTGGTCCATTTGCTAAGCTAGTCTTTAGTACATATATGTATATTATTGACGTTTTGTAAGTGCCGTTTTCATGGTCTATACAGAATAAATGATTTTTGGCTTTGACTTTGACTAGAGCTCACTGGAGAGGTTTTGTGCAGTCATTGGGAAGACCAAAGGCTTGACCTGCTTGTCTTCTGCACTGATGGCACAGAATCTCTCTGTTCTAACAAGGTCGGTAGCACGAGTCTGACTCCCACAGTGTTGCACTTGTCTATAGGCCATGGTAACCACTTTCTATCAGGTGGGCCGTGTGCTTGTCTGCCACCTAACTGGTATAAAAAAAAATATCTAACTTCAAATCTTAAGATATCAATTTTATAAGCGTCGGTAGCTTAGTGGTTAAGGAGTCGGCCTTCGGTTGAAAGGTCCCGGGTTCGAATCCTGGCCAGTACACTACCGACGATTCCACTCCTAACACACGTAATTTAGCTTAGCTAGAGGGGTTAGAGGAAATATTAGTAAGTTCGGATAGTTATATTCTTTTTAGAAAATAAAATAATAATAAAAAGCCCAAACTGAAGGGTTTTGAAATTCGGCTAATTACTGCCAGCAGCGAATGCCGTTAACCAGCTATCCAGCGCGCAAATTTCACTTTCGCGATGCAGGATCATTACTTCTACGGTAGTATTGAAGTAGTTCAGCTTGCTGTCGTTGGATGGCGTTGGGTACATGCTACATCACATCGCGCAGGTTCCGTTCCCGCTCAGTGCATATATATTTGTATGCATGAATGTCTATTTGTATTGGTCTAATTAATACTGTGCGTCGGAGAGCACGTTAAGCTGCTGGATGAAGATGTAGAATATATTCGAATTTTGATATTCGAAGTTTCATAGCACTTCTTACTCATTTCGTCACACAGCATAGCACAATGGAAACTTTCATATAGTTTCATGGCCTAGCTTTTATATCCTCGTAGCATAGCTGCATAGCACATGTCTGGTGGAAATGCAGCCTTGCCTTAAGGTATGATTCCGTAGCCGACACGACAACTACCGACGCACGCAGCACATCATGCGCGTAATTCATTGCGGCTTCTCAATGGGCCCCTTTATACGTACCGTAGTTTAACAAGTAATGGGTACGGTGTATGTGCTGCATGCGTCTGCCATTGTCGTATGCGGTCTGCTTCGGAATCATACCTTTAGTGATGGTTCATACAAACTGTAACTAAAGTATGAAGACTGACTTCTTTGTTACATTACGTACCGGATATAGACTTGTCGTACCTCTTAATCAACTATTTATCTACACTAGGAACAAAATAATTGATCAAGCCAATAAATTTACTCATTATTATCACAAATATAACATAAACATGTAATAATTAATGTAATCCAAACATACGTATTACAATGTTTGAAAATAACGAAGTTTGCTTTTCTAATCAATTTGTCCTCGTGAACTTAAATAATAATTTGAACTCATTACCGACCTTATCAAAGCTAAGACTATTATAAACATAATTAAAGTGCTTATCGATGTTAGCGAAACAATTCCTAGAAAGTAGTACCTATCGATACAGGAACAATTCATTTCAAAGTTGCAAACCATTCGGTCCCGGTTTTATTTAGTTACCAGCGGCTCCACCCGCGGGAAAACTGATCTGATGCCAAAAAAAAGCCCTATTATCCGATTAAAATATAGCCTATATAAAAAAAAAATCTAATCAATTAGCCTATTGCAGTCCACTGCTGGACATAGGCCAGCAATATAGCCTATAATGATGTGCTACATTTTATTCAGATCAGTTTAGCCATTGTTACGTGAGAGAGTATCAAACATACACTCACACATCGTACATCCATTACTCTTAGAGCTCTCGTGTATTGTTTGGAGATTCCGATATTTCGGCGCTGTTGCAAGCACCATGATCATGGAGGTTCCGGAGATCGGTTCCTCCTGCTGTTCGCAACAGCACCGAAATAACGGAAGTAATGTGAGTGACCATGATAGTTTAAATACCTATACCGTACATCCATCCATTGTTCAAAAATTTCCACAATTACAATACGAGTATTGGTAGGATTTAGCATACATAATAGATCACATTCGCCGTCTTCACGTTCGTCCCTGTCGTATCTTAGGCTCTCACATCGGTGGCCTTTAATCCTTCACTTCGCACGCTCTTCGCCATCTATGGTAGTGAGTGGTTCTTGAGTCCACGCCTCCTACCGGGGTGCTTCAGACATTTATTTTGTTCCTTCTCCTTCTCCTCAAGTCGCGATAAAAACGAAGCTCTGGCGCAGATTGGTTGAACATAATCTATTTTATGATGAATTTGAGGTTTTTCACTAGAATAGCACCCCAAGCTATCCTCAAAAGAGACTCAAAAAACGACACAAGAATACAAATGCTAATCTATATGCGCAGTACGCGTTATTTGGGTTTTATTTTGTGACGTGGTAGTGGTTTTATTTTGATTGTGGAAAAATATGCATGCATAATATTTTGTAACTATACCCATGTAGTCAGACGGTCGCCGCTGGTCGTGACTGCACCAGTCAAGGTGACTCCTGTAATTTTATCTGCAATTTCATTTAGTAATGTTGTTCCTATACAATAGCTTTGAGAGCCATTTCTCTCGTAGACCACTTATAAGATACCTATTTGATTAGCAGTGCGCTTACGTAAAAACATGTTTATTTTTTGTTACAGTAAGAAACAGAGATATACGTGGATGTACAGAAATCATCAGGAATTGTCAAGTTCTCGGTGTGACTCTGCCTTCGAATCAACAGGGAAGGTACATTACGATGCTGATCGAAAACAGGAAACGTACTCCCGAAGTGTCGTCGTCCACGAAGTTACCTTTCAAAAACTTTAAACTGAAATTCTAGTCAATGTATTTATTTTGTAGTTTTCTGTATATAGTAGGTATACATAGAATAAATTTTAAGCGAAACTAGATGTTTTCATTATTATTTATGACTAGCTTTTCCCCGCGGCTACGCCCGCGTGGATGTCGGTTATCGTGACCAAACCTAACCTATTAACATTTATCAAGCTTCAGCTTATCTCTGTACTAAATTTTATTCAAATCGGTTCAGTGGTTTAGGCATGACTAGACAGAAAGACAGACAGACAGACAGAAAGACAGACAGACAAATAGACAGATAGACAGATAGATAGACAAACAGACAGAAAGACGGACAGAGTTACTTTCGCATTAATGATATTAGTATAGATTGTCAACCTCAAGAGAAACCTCAGTTCAAGTTAGTTGGACGGTAATCGCTCCCATTCCAAGATGCATTTTTTTTACGATGAGACATGTTGGTGGAACCTAGAACAGCAGCTTACTTATAGGTAATACCATATATCGATGATCTAATAAACTGAGAATTTTTATATGTATAGTGACTTCGAAGCTATGAGGAAAAAGTTTTCTTAAACTAAATCTAAATGGTTCGCTATCTGAGAATTTATACCTACGAAGACATAATTAACATTCTAACATATATCACTGCCTGGCATCCTTTGACCCTGACAGGAAAAAATGCAGATTTTCTGGGCTGTGGTTTTCTCTAGGCCGAATTGATGACCTGGGTAATTCAAAGCTACCTACTTTGAATACGATTATTCATATTGACCAAAATTATAATAGCTTTTAAAATAAGTTGCAGTGTTGGTTCCCAGTGGAGTAGAATAGGGCTCTGTGGGTAGGGTTTCTGTGGGTGCCGTAAAAGGCGACTAAGGGATACGGCTATTCTCCATTCAACAGTTAACATACATCCCATGACAAAGTGCCCGCTAAACGTATAAAGGTCCAATCCCACCAAACGGACGGCATCGGAACGGATTTTACAATCTTTAAACAAAATAAATCTTATATCACAGCATTTAAAGTTTATATTACCAAGTCACGCATGACAGCTTGACGTGCGTCATGCCGCCGCACGTCGCTGTCAAGCTGTTGTGCGTGACTTGGTAATATAAACTTCAAACACTGTGATAATAAGATTTAATGGCCGATGCCGTCCGTTTGGTGGGGTTGGACCTTTACCGTCTATTGCGAGGGATCTAAAATCATAGTTGGCGAAATGTGGGTGTTAGTACGCCTCTGCCTACCCCTTCGGGGATTTACGTTATAATGTAGCTATGTACGTTTCAAAGAACTCAAAACTTAAAGAGTGTTCACGAACACGGGCCCTTTTATTCCTATCGCCGACAGTGAATGTCGACGATACACTTCGTTTCTCACCTACCTATCCGTAGACATCTTTGTAAACATCTTTTTTTTTTAAATTCATAATTTCACCTCAAAATTATGAATTCAAAAAAAGAATGTTTATAAATATCGGACTTCGTTCAGTCGTTGATACTACTCGGTTCGACTTGTACAGTCAGTGTCAGAACGTTTTTGACTACAAAGTCTCAAACTGATTTTAATACCTAGGTATTCAGAGCAAATCAAACCGTTTTCTTGATTTAAATTGTAGGAGTAGGAGCAAGGGGAATTTCAGCTAAATCCCTGTACAACTTACTTAAAGACCTCATATTGCCAAGAGCTTCAGTAAGCTCTTTACTAAATCGAATATCAAAAGCGGCATTGATAGGATCTTACCAAATTTGGATAGGTAGGGGGGGGGGAGGGACACTACTGACGGTGGAGGTGAGCGCTGATGCATCACAAGGTGGCCACCCTAAACCTACATCTGGGTCGCTAGTCCCAGTCGCCGTCACGGTGTTCCTCTCTGTATCACGCTATGGACCCGGCGACCGCACGGTGAATCCATGGAGTGCTGCGAATCGGATCTCTATTATTGTCCGAGCTAAAGGTGTGTACCAAATATCAGAACAATCAGTCAACAGGAAGGGGGAAAATCAAAGCATTAAGATCATTTTGAGTAGTTTTTCGTCAAGACCGATCTGATGCTGACTGTACTCGTAGTTACTATGTAGGATGTAGGCATACCTGATAACTATTCACAATATTAGATACGTAATACTTATGGTCCTTAATTACGGTCATATCTAATCGTGTTAGTGCTAGTAGGTAAACGCAAATACTAGGCAAGTATATACTTATTAATTTGACAATATCCATTGTATAAGTTTAGCAGCCTTATAACAATAATGTCGACCTAATAATATGTATTTATCCCTAGATACTGCAATCTTATTCGTCTTGACAACGCTCATAATTTTAGCCGACACACAGAATATCGGGGCCTTATTAACCTGAGTAGCCAGAGTTCACTGAAGAGTTTTTGTGCTGTCAGTGGGTAGACCAACGGCTTGTCTTGCTTTATCTTCTGCAATGATGGCACAGAAACTGTATTCTTCTAGGGTCGGCAGCACAAGTGTAACTCCCCTGGTGTTGCATACCTACGTTCATTGGTTACGGTAACCACTTTCCATCAGGGCCCACCTGATCCATGTCTGCCACCTAAGTTGTAAAAAACCAGTTACCTAATTTAAATCCACGCCTATTCACGTTATGACAGCGATTAAAACTCGTTGTCAAGTAGATTGATGCCCCTGATGGCAGTGGGCCACCTCATTTCTATGTAGATAAGTACTTATACTAGGTACACCCAAGGAAACAAAGGATTCTGAATTATAATACCGTCTTCCTATATAAGCGGTCTTATCGCTTCAATCAATCAATCAATTAATTAGCCTATTGCAGTCAGTGGACTGCAATAGGCAAATTCCAGTCCAGCAGCGGCTGGACATAGGCCTCTCTTAATGTGCGCCACGTCTGCTGATCCTCCGCCTTCCGTATCCAGTCTGTCCCAGCCACATTTTTTAGTCGTCAGTCCATCTGGCTAGGGGGTTTCCCACCTTCCGTTTTCCTTCTCGCGGTTTTCCACTTTAAGACTCGTCTGCTCCAACGGCCATCAGTCCTTCGACAGATGTCCGTTGGCCAGCCCACTGCCTCTTCAGTTTGCTTATTCTACGAGCTATTTTAAACTTATCGCTTATATTGTCAATAATCGATTTTACCACAGCTTTCATTAATATACCTTTTGATTAACTTCTTTAATTAATTTCAATTACCTTCGTTAAAACCGTACTAAACTGGGTGACTAACGTACTTCAAATTTTATCAAAGGTGAGACAGATATTATACCTTTTCTTTTCGAATCCTTGCCATATGTACTATACTAATAGTTGACCTTAAACTATAATAGCTATATATGAACCAGTAGCCAGGGTTAATAACCCGATTACTGCCAACGTCCAAATGGGTAGCATGGCGCATGACAAATTAGGTCGAGGTAAGGCTATTTCCCACAGGTTTCCCTTTTGAAAATCCACTGATCACTCCACTCTTAGCCACTAATAAAAACTGTAGGTATACCTACCTGGACGCAGCAAGTGTTCTTCTTCTTCTTCTTGATGGCTTCTGCATCAAATCGTCGCAATTTGCCAATGTCAAGTAAATTGTAAATGTTTATAAAATTATTAATGGCGAAACGCCAATGTCAAGTTTTTCAATATATTTTCTACCAGAGCCACGTTAGCCACGGCAGTAACTTTGTTTCCGTGTGTCCACCCCCCACGAAATTCAGGTGGACGTGTGGTTGGATTTTAGGGGGCGCAGCAAGTGTTATTTCAACGCGGCATTCAATCCCATGACATTGACAGCTTAAAGATCAATATTGACATTAGCCTACTTTTAACGCTGTTTTTTCGCGATGCATTTTGTTAGCAAAGCTGTGTCATCAGTCGACATAGTAACTAACATAGGTACAATTTTATTACCATAATCCAACAAAGGTCTCGATGCCTACAGAATGGGTGCCAATGAACTGTCATTTGCTGGGTTATCTTTTACAAACAGTCATTGTCATAATGAACTTAGTTCATACGTGATGTATGCTTGCTTATGTTTCTAGTGATAAAGGTTAATTCCGTGTTTGATTCGTTTACTTACCTAATTAATAACAAAGGGTTTTGTTGCACGGTGGTTGCCAATAGGAAGCGGTTTATTGTGAGAAGAATGAACGAGGAATATGATTTTACTATAGGTTCATATTCTAAGGTGTTCCACAGGGGTCAGTTTTTGGTCCATTATCCATTTGGTACATTATCATAGCACTCACTTTCGAGTATCGTCACAGCCTCAGGTGTAATTTTATGGAAAAATTAAATTTTTTCTTCTACAATTCCTTGGGAAATCTTTTAGGTGATTGGGAATATTAAGCATTGTCACTACCAGGAGTACCTACTTTGCCTAAGAGAGCAGTTGACCACTGGCTACTTTTCCTTGATCTTCTTCATACTCGTTACTATTATAATTGTCTTTCCTAAGATGGAAGTGTCCAATCCATCCTATAGCCTTTTCTAGGACTTTGTTTTTTACAAAGTCACCATACTAACTATTACGATAGCACTAATAAGCTAAACCAACGTTATGAGCAAGTTGGATAGACGGACGCCTTTCTGGCTCAGGTATTTCTCTTGGGGTTGGAATGTTAGATCGCAGTCGCTCCACTAAAAATGTATCACTCAAGCCAAAAGGAGGACAAAGGTAAACCAAGGGTAGGTCTCAAATACAACTGGGAACTACCGTAAAATATGATAAGTTCCTAACAGAGTAGTTTAATAATTTACATAATTTACATTGATCTACTTATTGGTGGATCAACTTTAGTACCTAATTTAAATTTTACCTCCATCCTTTTGACTAATTGATGTAGTAGTTACACACCTTTAGTTTGAAACTGTTTGTTTCCTTCCAATGCGTATTTTGGATTCCTATAATATGTAGATAGGTAGGGTAACTTTTCATAATACAATTTCGGATTATTCAAATAAAATACACACTATTGTATACAAACCTTATATTTATTGAGATTTTTCGCAAAATTACATCTAATGTTCAAACTTAATAATAAATATTTATCAAAAACGAGTGATTTCGTTCTCCTTGGGCTTGGATTCAGGAGTAGGAAAATCGAGCGCATCTTTTCTTCGAAGGCTGAACAGCAATCTGTGAAATAAATAATGATGTATTCAGTAACGGAGTTCTATTATTATCTATTGTGTGGTACCTAAGGTTGTTGATACACGAGCATTGGCAAAATATTTGCCAAACCACTTTATAGGAGTTCCGCAAAATATATCAGGTATTTGAGTTTCAGTTTCACCACATCCAATCCAACTGAAGCGTCAAATACCGACTTGAAAAAAATAGCGAAGAACAGACTATATTTGAAGCGAGTTGTATATTGTGTAAAAATTTGAGCTGAATCGATGCAGAACTTTAGTTTTTTGAAACCAATTTATCATTTTTAGGTAGCAACAACTAGCAAAAATCAGAGGTGTGATTTAGTAATGATCTACCTAAGCGACTTGCATCAAACTCAAACAATTCTTAATACGTCTTGTAGATAAGTCGGTGGTTACACAGAGTTTAAGTGAATAAAAAATAAAGAAACGCTATCTATTATCATAGCGCTATCTGGATTAGGTAGGTAAGTACATATCTACTGGTAAAATATTTGGTCCATATATCAAAAATATGTAGGTATAGGTAAAACATACAAAAAATTACTAAAATCGGAAACTTCTAGTTGTTTTACTCATCCGTTTCGCGTGGTTGGCCCCATAAAAGAACTTCACTCTATAGATATAAAATTGACAGATGAAAATACGAGTATGTTACGATTACGACTTACGAGTACTATTCCCATATTTCGATGTTACGATATATTTGATTTCTGTCTCTTCCTATTTTCTTGTTTTATACCCTTTTTACGAAGTGTAAAGGAATGTGAACATACCGAAATCATATTTTATATGGATAATATGTGTCGCCTGTTACGCCATATATGTTTGCATGTCATATTCTGTCCTCCGTATAAGTACGAGTATGTCAAGGCAATTTATTTGCTAGAATTTGAAAAACAGATGATTTAGGTACCTTTCTTAGTGATAATCATGTTTATTAATAGGTCTCCATTATTTAAAAATTATATATTACATAAAATATTATTAATAATTTTCATGCATATTTTAATGAAAACGCTGACTTTACCCACATGTTAACCACAGTCTTTGCTTTATATTGCAACTAATGACCATAGCATAAAATACATGAGCGTATTTAATAAGGGTTTTCAATATCATTACCTTCATTCCATTCATCAATGTCATCATATCATTACATTCATCAATGACTAACCTGTAAGCTTCTAAAAGTTTTTATTATCTGTATTATCATCAATGAGTGTTAAAAGAATGATAAATACCTATATCAAGAAAATACCCATAGCGAATTTCCGGGCAGTTCGACCTCGAAAACATGCATTGACCAATTTGGAGATATTCTGAAGGACAGGCGAGCCCATATGAAAGGTTTGAAGACGGTAAAAAAATATGCAGAAAGGGATAGAGATTTAAATACGACTCCATTGAAAGTCTCGAGACGGCTATTTTTAGGTAAGTTTTTAGGTAGGTAACCTTAATTGTTATCATTGTTGAAAACCTAATGATGCATTATTTATTTTTTCAAATTCAAATTAAATTATCTCCTACTATTTCTTGTTTTATTCAAATATCAACAGTATTAGCCTAAAACTGTAGGTATAAAGATTTTTTTAGCCAGTCATTTTGGGTTGTTACCACTAAAAGACATACCAATTTTTATTCCCCATTGATCCTATAGCTTTAGTCATGTCGTATTTAGTAATTTAATTCACCTCTGCCTAACCCTCCTGGGATAAAGGCGTGATTGTACGTATGTATTAACGATAAGCAATCTATCATTTACTTCACTCAAGAACCCGCTCATTATTCAGGAGTCGAACAATAAGAAAACCTTCAGAAACATGCTGCCGTCTGAATAGAACCGTGTAGAGCGAGCGATGCCTGTAGGTAAAGCTAGTTAAAGTATTATATAGCTAAATACAACCCAGACCTTTGCTTTGTCTTCAGACTTCGCCAAGAATATTATATAGGTACGAAGTTCTAACAATAGGCTAACCGAATGGCTATTGTGGTTAAAGTATCTAACTTAAATTCCATGTTATTATCTTAGTAAAACTAGTTTCAGAATTTGCTATGTATGCAATAGACGGAGTAAAGTTTTCACAACTTGATAGTATTGATAGCAATCGATAACTACTAATAATGCAGGTAAAGAATTTATTTATTGAAAGTTTGGCACATGCAATTTCAGAGAGCGATTTGCTGTAATGATCCTGTAACTAATATCTTCAATTTGAAAAAGCCTTTTTGCTCTTGATTTTGACCTGTTTTTGCGGAAGCCCCATGTTTGTGGGATGTAATATATTGGCTATATAACATCACGCTATGAACCATAAAGAACTCAATAGCCGATTGAAATATGAAAGACAAAATGATACTTAATTTTCTACAAAATATAATTCAATAGTTAAAAATATTTTACTGTAGCAACTTGTATATTAATGCATATCACCGAAGAGTGGTTGCGTAGGATCAGTAACCCTAGACAAGTAGCAATTCGTTGGCCGGCGTATTGTAGATTAGAATGAATGAAAAAATGAAGATGAAGAAAAACGAAAGAATGAAGAAATGGTTGTATGGAATTTGATGTATAAGACAGTCGTCAAAGTATGTCTTAAACGTCAAAATATGTGTCATATACGTCAAATCCAATACGCTGGCCAACAAATTGCCATTTGTATTGGGGGCAGTGCCATCAGTGCGGTCACCGATACGCGCTTTTTATAGTCTACCTCCTATTCTAGTTTTTTCCTTATTGTGATGACTTGCATTTTCATTCTATTTTTAGGTAACCATTGACGGCTCTAGCTCTAATTCACAGTGGATGAATAAATAAACAATCAAGGTAAGGTTGGTTTCTTCTTCTTCCTCTTATCGTTAATTCCCAGTCGCATCCGAAGCTTTCAGCTCGGAGTCTGGGGTCCGCTTTTACCAGTCTTAACTACGGATTGGCTAGACCTCGATATTTTCCGTGAAGCGATTGTCATCTGACCTCCACAACCCAATGTTAACATTAGGCGATATCGAAGCTCTGCAGTTAGGCCGTTGTTTTTGGAATTTTTTAGGGCTCCAACTACCCGTAACGATTGCCATAGATGTTCTTATGGCAACCGGGACCGACGGCTTAACGTGCTCTCCGAGGCACGACCAGACCAATGCAAATACTCATATTTCATGCACACAAATATTTGCACTGAGCGGGGATCGAACCCGCGCCTCCTGCGTAGCGGCCGCGTTCACTACCGCTACGCCACGGAGGCTGTCAGCTCTGAAGATATTGGTGAATTTGCATTGATCCGGATGTATCTTTGTTTAATACCCGACGGTTTGTCACGGCCTCCTGTGAGAATATAGTATTTTACCTCTTTAGAGGCGAAATTTCCAAAAAAATTTTCAGCAATAGAAGCATTTTTGCATTCATAAAGAATTAATTTCTGTTTAAACTACTCTGAAAAAGCTTGTATTCTTGTTCTTCTTTTCGACACGGTGCCAAATAGCCATCAAAAGCCGAGTCTATGTATTTGACATTCAACAGTCACAATAATAGAAACAAAATTATTACAAGACATTACAATTCAAGGTTCTACAATTTCCCATTTCAATTATGATTCCCATTATGATGAAAAACTCACCATGACAAAAAAAAACTATCTTAGGATCAAAGAGGTCGTAAAAAGTACAAATAAAAATAGAAAATGGTGGTTCAAGGCTACAATAGTGAAATCAATTGATTGACAAAAATTGTCTATGGTGAGGGCAAGCGGTCGAGTTGACCACGAGGTCGTTTTTTGTAGTGATGTTGAAATGAATGCAATTGGTTTAGCAACGTGCTGCTTTGATCTTGTTCGGTGATTTTAGAGATGCAAGTATGGCACGTAACTACGAATATTAGAATGGATAACTGACTTCGTGATTTAACGGGACATCATTGTTTTTCAATGACTGTCGGCTAACTACGGAGAGATGTAAAGTCGGTTGATACGCGGAACGTATAATCCGCACCACGTATCTTGGACCTAAACGCGCCTGACCTGACTCAAAATGTGCCCTATACGCGCAGTACACAACTCTTGGGTGTCTTTTGAGGAGAGCACGGGACTTTCCTATATAGGACAACACGTGCAGGACTTAGATGCCACCTGCATACGGTGCAGAATATTCCATCAAGAACCAAGCGATTCGGCGACTCCTTCTTCTGCCGCACTATTAAGACTTGGAATTCCTTGCCAGCTCATTTGTTTCCTTCCTCCTATAGTCCCGGGTCCTTTAAGCGGGGCGTGAAAAAGCATCTGATGAGGCCGTCAAGCTGAGTGCCACCATTGTAACATGGTACGTGTTGTAATGGTGGCCCTCTTTTCAGAGACTTTGCCTTCAGCTTACCATCAGGCGAGGCGAAGTCAAATTGACGTGTCCTATATATAAAAAAAAAAGACGAACTCAAATTCACCAAGCATAGACTACTACAAAACAATCCGCGGGCACCAGAGCCTCGTATGTCTTACGATTTAGGTCCAAGATACGTGGCGCGGGTTATACCTATGTCATTGCGGTTTTTTTTTTATTTGGTGGGGGAGTCGTAGGCATCTGCTAGAGTAATACGTGTATAATATACCGCTTTGTTGTTATATTTTATTAAGGACAAAGGTCCTTAATAAAATATAACAAAATGCTCACACCTACTCCTTCTCAAACATCTTCATACTTTGCAACCGGAAACGGGTGTGCACATTGAGATATGACAGGAACTTCATTTACAGGCCATGGTAACCACTTTCCATCACATGAGCCGTGTGATTGTCTTAAGTGGTATAAAAAATAATACTTACATTAAAATAGCTATGGCAGGGACGGCAAGAGCGGCGCTTATGAGGTAGAAAGCACCGGGCATTGTGGACAGGGTACTGAGGTAGACCTTGCTGTACACAGGCGAGTACACAACAGGCACCAACGCTTCTGATATGCTTATTAGAGAGCTTGTTTTACCTGTGAACAAAATTATGAATATTAGACCGTTGGTCACCTTCTGCAAGAAGACCTGCCCCCGCTAGACGAGTGGCACAATCGATAGTAGAATAGATAGAATAATAAATGTATAGGAATGATGCGTTTATATTTTGACATTTTTTGATAGTCGTAAACCTATGTCAATTCCATATATTGACTAGTGACTGGTCTATTCCATTCCAGTAATGGGGGGGGGGGGGATATAGAAGCATCAGTAGCTAAGTGATTAAGAAGTCGGCCTGGAGGTCCCAAGTTCGAATACTGGTCATTATACTACCAACGTGAACACGCTCCTAACACAAGCAATTTAACTTAGCTGGAGGGGTTTACAGGAACCTGGACTATGAGGAAAGAACCCAACAACAACAAGGGATTCGGCTTGCTCAAAACACTGTAACTCGTAGCAAAAGTATTATGAACTGTTAAATACTTATTGCATCATAATAAATTTATTTGAATAGAGATTATGCCTAAATAATTTATTTCTTTATAGTCGTATGTTTTTGCATAATATTTGCTATTTTTATTATGTACTCGTAAGATTATCGTACCGGTTGCTACCCGCAGGGGGTCCAAACCTACACTATAATATAAATAGAATGGTCACGTAATGTGCGGTTCAAACGGAAATTTCTGCACGGTTGCAAATGGTTCCACGTTTTCTTTTGACACTACAGTAGGAGGTACTACAAAAGGTTCTACGGAAAGAACTTAAAAAGTTTAACTGTACCTAATGCATTTTAGAACCCATATTACAAGTCAAGCTTAGGTTGGATCTAGACATCGTTATGTAGCACGTCCTAGAATATAATCTATCGTACTTAGCAAAATAGTTCACAGAAAAAAAAAAAAACTTTGATCGAGCGGGTGTGGTAATAAATGACCCTACCGATTTGCTTGGTTAGTCTCGGCGTACACAAAATATCTTACAGTAACACTTTATCAGAATTCTTGTCATCAGAGTAAATTCTGGACTAGCTTGACCCAAAAAACATTGGTGAGGGTCCCAAAAAAAAACAGCCTTAATTGATGTAATGAAAATAAAGAATACCTAAGTAATATCCATAATCACAGTCATGATACTTCATCGTATATCTACGTACAGTTGAATTCAAAAGTGCAGTAGCAATCCTACGTAACTATAGCGTCAACATTCTAGCGCTACTTGTGACCTTTTTCTTTTAAGACAATTTACACACACACATAAATTGTTCTTCCGTAGGAATATTATCGATAATTTCGTTGTCACTACGTAAGCAACCCGTGGCCGAGTGGTTAAAGCATGAGGTTTGTGGAAATGCAAAGGTTGATGGTTCAAATCCTACGATCTTGCAATAACACTTTTTGTGTCTCATTTATAAATTCATATCATTGTATTATTTGTTAAATTTTAGCAAATATCAACATAAAATGTAAAAAGAATGCCAACTTCATGCAAAATTACTTCTTTATCAATATTTAAAATTATATTTTTGTCATAAATATAAAAAATCGTTATAAGCTGGAATCGAACCTGGAACCTCTTATCATTGTGCATCTATAGTATCTTGCTTAACCCACTTAGCTATCAGTTAATTTACTAAGTTGGTAAATTACTGTATTAGTATCTAATGACACACACACACACACACATATGTAAACACAAAACCTGGCCGGCGCGCGGCCGCACGCCACGCCATTTTGAGCTTTGTTGTGCTAATGCACTTATGAAATCTGACTGTACATACATCTAACTTCAGAACTTCGATATCGCCAATTGGTTGTGGAGGTCAGATTGCAGTCGCTTCACGGAAAATATCGAAATTCAGTTGCATCACGGTTAGATCGGAAAACCGAGCCGTGCTGAGTTGGGAAAAGCCTCAGAGAATGATGATGATCTACTTATGTATGTGCATGGTGATTTTCGACCTGAAGGATGCTGTGACTGGAGTAGACGAACAAGAGCATAAAGAAAATCTATACTAAGTAATATTATAAATGCGAAAGTAACTCTGTCTGTCTGTTAAGCTTTCACGCCCAAACCACTGAAACGATTTTGATGTTTGGTACAGGGGTAGATTAGACCTTGGGAAATGACATAGGCTATATTTGGCCGCGATAACCGACATCCACGCGGACGGAGCCGCAGGCAAAAGCTAGTAGAATATAATCGTAAAGTCAAAGTTCATAGATGCCATAAAATTAAGAGACAACCTATTATTAAATGGATTTTTAAAATTTTATGATAAAAAAAACAAGTATTTTAGCAATATATTTTGTTCATTAGGTTATTAACAGCCTTTTTTCTAGATGAAAATTGATTTGTAAGTTTTGACCGATTTTGTACTCGACCCCATAAAAGCTGAATAAGTTGAAAGTACAGGAGAGAAGGGCCAAAGGCTGTCTCTAACTACGCTGATGATGATGAATGACTGACTGTATCCATATTAATCCATTAATACTAATATTATAAAATGCGAAAGTAACTCTGTCTGTCTGTCTGTTACGCTTTCACGCCTAAACCGATTTTGATGAAATTTTGTACATTAGGGAAGGACATAGGCTCTTTGGTCGCGATAACCAACATCCACGCGAACGGAGCCACGGGTAACAGCTAGTTTTTAATAAAAAGGAAACCATAATTTTAGGTTAAGGTCAAGGCATTTTATTAAAAACTGTGACTATACATATTATATTCATAAAACCTTCTGTCAAACTGGTACGTTACTCATAATAACAGTCATACATAACTCATAATTATAATATTAATGTGATCAACTTCCGGAATCCATCCACTGACATAATAATTTCCTAAATCACACGCTTTTTATTTTTGATTAAAGATTATTTATTGGAAGTATAGGCTTCAGTGACCTATTAGTGTATTTATTATAGTCCATAGGTGTATTTGATGATTTTCTAAATACCTAATTAAGATATTGATACAGCTGATTAAGGCAAACACTAATTCTAAGGCAAAAAACGAAGCTTACTGGGTCAGCTAGTTATTATACGAGTATAAAAACATCCAGACCAATGCAATTATACATTCAATCATGCATACAAATATTTGCTCTGGGCGGGAATCGAATCGCACCCCCTGCGTAGCAATCGAATGTTCTATCACTACGCCACATTCGGATATTTCGGATATTTATTATTCATATTTGAAAATATAGGAAGTTCTCATTTATGTATAGTTGACCTGACATCTAGTAAATATGCCAAAGGGTTATCAGCCGAGATGGCGCCAAAAGTGTACGATTTTTGTACACTGAGATAGTGAACTTAATGATTAGAAATTCACTGTTTATTAAACATAGTTTCGTCGTTGAATAAATTGTTTAATACTTGCTGTTGCCCGCGGCTCCACCCGCGTGCATGTCAGTTGCCGCGACCGAACATAGCCTATGTCCTTTCTCAAGGTCTAATCTACCCCTGTACCAAATTTCATCAAAATCGGTTCAGTGGTTAAGGCGTGAAAGCGTAACAGACAGACAGACAGTTACTTTCACATTTATAATATTAGTATGGATATGGATGGATGTGGATTAAAGCATGGATTTTATCAGCAAATGCAAGGACGTAGGGTAGATTTCAATCAAAGTGATGTCAACAAAAACTCAATGTAATTTATTTCAGTCTACAAATGTATTACCTATTGTTTCCGCAGCAACTAAAATATCCTTTGTAAATTAAAGCAAGACAGTAAATTTTCCATTTTTATGTTCTTTGTTTTAAGTAATGGATAAAAGGCATCAAAAATGTGATATTTTCATTGTTGTATACAAATTACAAAATATTCCACATACAATAGTAGTTAATAAATCGATTATTAGTAGATCATTGGTAATCGATAAAGCATGTTTTAATTTTGAATTGTAGGCATTAGTAGTTATTACGCAGCAAATAGTTGCTAGGTAGGTACCTACACAATGCTAGGTATGTGGTAACAGAGTAGGTAACAGGTGCTTATAAAGGTAATGCTTATGTTACTTTTACACGTCATATCAAATAGCTGCTATTAGGAAACAATAAGTAGGGTTATATAATATCTTGTAATAATGAAAACGCATTGCTGTATAAGAAGATAGAATAATTATGACATTTAGTAAACCCACAGTTAGACTACGACTGAAAGCTCCGTGTGCGACTGGATTAACCCCTTTAGTTGCAACCGGAGCTTTCAGGCGTAGTTAACGCTAGGATAAAGAAGAAGAATATGCCATTTAGATAAAACAAATAGTTCTACCAGCCATGACGTACGGAGCCGAATGCTGACCACTCAGAAAGCTGCAAATAAATTACATTGCGCAGACATGAAGATGCTCATGTGGGCAGATGGTGTAACTAGGCTGGACCATGTCAGAAACATACACATAAGAGGCACCTTCAAAGTTAGACCTATCCCAAATAAACTACAGGAAAGCCATCTGAGGTGACCAGGAAAGTGCTAGACATTAAAACCAAACCCCGAGGACAGGAAAACCCCAAATCAAATGGATATCCGCAGTAAATAAGAACCTCAAAAAAGCACGAGTCAACAAAGAGACGACTCATGCTCGGTCTTGATTCGTCTCTTTGTTGCCTGAAGAAATATGATACAGAACGCCGACCGCAAATAAAATGGGGAAGGGCCAGGCAAAATAAGAAGAATAGTCTATATTATTATCGTCATCCCAGCCTGTTATCTGATATCCTACGCTTTCTGGTTCATTGTCCCTTATTTCGATTTTTATGGGAGATTCGGTCCTCGCCTGACATACCCACGTCCAATTGGTAAAATTAGGTACCGACATATTATATCTTGACCCTAACTCCCGAGAGGAACGCTACCCTATCGCGCGCATATTGGTTTGATATAATCTATGACTGATGGATTTGAGCTCGTCCACTACCGTAGCACCAACAAACATGTACTGAATATATAGAGCACTTTTTGGGGTCAAAATATTTGCCGGTAACCATAACCTTCTATTGGTAAAGGTATGATTACGAAGGTGACGGCATACGACAACTACAGGTGCACGTAATTCGGTACAGCTCCTCAATGGTCCCCTTTACCCGTATTGGAGTTTAACAAGTAATGGGTACGCTGTATCTACTGCATGCGTCTGCAGTTGTCGTATGCGATCTGCTTCGGAATCATACCTTAAGCCTAAGGGCCTTGTTCATCAATCAATTGCGTACAATGTTGCTGGCAATCACAGCTTCCAAAACTTGACTGCGTCACAAATTGCGTTACACAATCTCAGAACGTAGATAGTTATCGTATCTTATCTGGACAATTTCCTACGGATGTTGAGTGTTAATATAAATAGGAAAAAGCCAAATAGTACACAATAACATCCTGCCTTCACATCTCATAGGAACACATCTGGGATTGCGTTTTATACTGCAGAAAGGTTGAATCGGATTTCAGCCCTTACTGTATCCATACTAATATTATAAATGCGAAAATAACTATGCTAGTTTTTAATATGATTGAAAATACAGCAACGATTTCTTCCATTGATTTATATTACTAAAAGTGTTTCATAGCCCGATGTATGGTTGATTCCAAGTTAACACGCAGTCCGAACTATGCGTGTTGCTGAATTTTAGAATTTAGGTGGTTTCAATGGAACTATCCGTCTGTAGTTCAATTTTTTTTCTAGAAACCCGTCGAGGATAATGTCAGTGCACATACCTACATCCTTTTTTTTTTAATTATTTTCTTTTGAACCAAGAAAAGACGTATGAAATGAAATCCTTGAAACAAGATATAGCAAGGGAGCAAATGGAGTGATAATATCTGACAGGTATTTATGAAGAAGAATGACATGTTGCGGCGGTCCTAAATAACTGGGGCAAGGGTAAGTAGGTGATAATGAACCTTTGTTAAATAGAAAGATAAGAACAAAAATATTTTCTCACTTTTAATATTACGAAGAAATTAAGAGCGTTTACACATTATCCGATATTGGTGTCGGACACCGATCAGTTATCGGAGGAAGCAAAACATTCCCAGTAGTTAACCAGCGGGATCAAAACAAAAACAAAATGTCGCGTTGGTCAACACTGTTAACCAGAGAACAAAACATTCCCAGTAGCTAACAGTGTTGACCACGGGGTGTTGACCAACGGGAATAACCCAATTACAATGTTTGAAAAATGTAGGTATCTGTCTTTCACACTGTCCGGCCTGATATCCGATATTGGAGCCGATACTTATAGCGACAGCAAGCGATACTATGTCTATGTCACTAGATTTTTCATCTCTAGCATCCCTAACTAGGTTGTGCTAACCGATTGTATCGGATGTCGGCTATCGGATGTCGGCTATCGTCGCCGGCACCGGTATCGGATCGGTTAATGTGAAAACGCTCTAAGGTTCTTCATGTCTTTCGTTTCGTAGTAGTGCTACGCAAAACGTAAACAAAATCTTATCATACCGACAGTTTTTATCTCTGACAGCCACCATTCACTGTCTTAAGACAGTTGTTTGTCAATGGATTGGGCAAATAGAAAATACCCCAGGTAGTTCTGCCGCAGTGCGTACCTACAATGTTAATTTGTGTTTACTTGTAATTGAAATTGATAGACAATTGCTTTTCTATTTACTTTGTAATAGATATTGCAATGTAAATGTAAATGCGGCTTGTTTTATTTGCAGTTTACCAGTACATTATTTTTTTTTTAACAATAATGAGATGTTTTTTGTATTTAGTGAAATTATTTGTTATATCAGTTACCATAGTAACAGCTGCGGGATGTATGGAGTCCCAAAAAGAACTTCGGGACCAAGTCTTGTCAAGATTGACGGACAAGGCCTTTCCTCTCGGGAGTTGTGAGGTCAGAGGGCAGTCGCTACCATATAAGCCGTATAATAGATGTTTAAGACATCAAAAGGAGGAGAGGCGTTAAGTGGACCTCGGGTTATGATGTGAAATTCTTAGCAGCAGCAATGCTAAGACAATGATGATGACGAGGTATTAGGTATGACGTAGGTATGTAGTATTTGTCGTTCTGTAAAGTGTTTTTTTATTGGTCTTTACGGAATACATGCACACATACAATTAAATAATAGAGCGGTGATGAAATAATTGACTAAATGAAATGTAAAACTGAGTTATGTATACGATACATTTATAAAACAAATATATTTTACATCTAGCTTAGAACTACCAATAACTACTATTATATAACGATTTATAGACCTATTGCTAAGTCTTATAACATATAAACAATAACTGTAATACAAACTGCATACTACTTATACGGAATCACATATGAACCACAACCAAACGGGGTTAGCTCGAAAGAGATGGCCCAGGGACAACCGGATTGCGAGAGATATGTATCCTGCTATCTTACCTCCGGCAACCGAAGACCCTAAAAGGGCGTGCGTTTTAGTTGGTTCGAGTCAGACTCCGCCGGGAATTGGGAGGGGGATTTCCGTGGGGATTTTGCGCACATTAAAAAAAAAGAAGAATAAAGTCCTATGTACGATAAAGAGAAACGCTCTACTAAGCCCATGTACCTAAGTGTCAAAAGTACATAGAAGTGATTTCAGGTCACGATCACATATTATAACTTAACAATATACCTACATTATGTTGACTGATCGACTGAATTACTCGAAGTTCAACGCCACGTCTTTTCTTTCTTCAATGTAAAAAAGTAATGCGTGCAGAAAGAAAAATATTTTCGTTACAAAATACATCATTCGATTGTAAAGGTTCAAACATTTTTCCGTTCCATGAATCACCGTGAAGAGTTAAGCATGTACAATCCATTAACATTACCACAGTAATTAATGTTAGTAGCTAAACGAGCCTTATAAACTCAAGTAAAATATTTACTTTCTCGTGTGAGTACCTAAAATTGGTTGAAGGTCGAGCTTGTTTAGTTTTCATTGACTTTGATAAGGCTTAAGATGTTTTGTTAACCATTGTTATGCACGTATTCTCAGAATTTCATTATGGACGGAAGCGAGTCGCCGGTGATAGTGCAATAGCGCGTAACTAGCATTCATAAATACTGCTAACACACAAATATTTTTGTCGTATATTTGTTTTTGCAATTAGCTGTTCGCCTCGTCGAATATGCGCGTGGATTTTCCAAACGTTCTGACTATTACGAATACAATGAAACAGAAATCATCCGAATCCGATTTTTTTTTTCTACATACTCACGCCAGTATATCCCCGTAGGGGTAGGCAGAGACGTACTAACACCCACATTTCGCCAACTATGATTTTTAGTCCCACGTTATAGGGAGCGAGCCAATTGCAGTTTATCGGGCACTTTGTCATGGATGGAGAACAGCCGCCTTTTACGACACCCAAAGAAAGAGATGGGGTGGCCCTGTTCTACTCCACCGGGAACTAATACGATAATTTTATTCTTTCGGTAATATTTTTTTTCTTATAAAAAAATAATGTAAAAAACAACTTATGCCGTGTAACAGTCACGTGGAACCCTATTTTCAGCGTCAAATTAAAGTTATAAATAATGGAGATACATTTCCGGGAGTTGAAGCCTTTTATTGGAAATTTCCGCCTCTTCAAGAATATATTTTTTTAATTCCTTTAATGCTAATAGTTTTTGAATTATTTACAAAAACTGTATTTGTGTCTACAGTCTCACTGTAGTCTGTGCTGTTAAGTTATTAGAAACCATTTTTCTAAAGTTCATTCTAAATCTCATACTTAGTTGGAATTTTGTGTCTATTTTTTACGTTATTCAACTTGTTGATAGACTATTATTATGTAAATAAATAAACTAACGCTCACGCAGTAATAAAATATATTACGCAAAAGAAAAAAAATATAGTAATCTTGTTGTCGTTGTCAATGTTTCTTTAGGTTTTAATTTTTAATACCAGAAAAGGCCACATTTTTTCAGCATGAATAACAACGTAGGTGCCTACTTGAGATATAAAACACTATCTTCTTTTTATTCACACGATTCATTAAAATGCTAATTGGTTTGTTAATATGAACTGTTTGAAAATTTTATTGTTCTAAATTTCTTGACAAAAAGGTTTCAGTTTCTAGAATTTGTCTCCCTGATGGTACTTAATTAAGTAACCAATGCTAGCCTCAATCAGTGAGATGGAACTCTCATGGAAGAATTTATTAGTACTTAATAGAATCGAGTAATATTCCTACTAGATGACTAACTTAATTATGCAAGTACATAAGATATTATAATGTATTCTATCTAGTTCTAATATTATTAGTATCAAATAATATAATCAATCATTTATTTAGATAAGAAATGTCAAGTACAGCAATGTCAAATAGCCAGCCAAGCTTTTTTCAAGTGCAAAGGAGCCCAGAACACTGGCCGCATTTCCTCGTTGGATCGCAATGGCTATCAAATTGATAGATTTATAAATACCTGTTTGTTTTAATGTGTTCATTTCTAGAACTACATTGTATTTCATTGTTCAATTCGCAGGGATATTTATAGGATGGGTATAACATCATCATCAACGCTATGATGCTGAGAAATAGGACAAAAGAAACCCTGGGGCACAGCTAGTTTATTAATAATGTACTTGATGTTGTCACTCGAAGATAAGGTTAGGTATATCGAAGGGTAAACAACCCTATGACTACTTATCTAGCCAAAACTAGATTCAGAAATTAATTTTGCATCAGATGGTTAAGGTTGCCGTGTACAGTACATATCGCAACCAATTCGTTTAATCAGCCGTTCAATTAACTGTCTAGGCTGTTAGCTAAACGGCGCCATTCAATTAACGGCCTGAATTATATTCAGCCGTATCGTTTGTTACAACATTTAAAAAACTGGCTGGCTTATGTTTAGGCCATTGAAGACCACTTAGAAATAAGACATAAAGTTAGTGATAGGTTTATTGAGTAAGGCAGCGCAATCCAACTTGGATAGGTTAAGTTAGAATTAAGGTCCAACCCCACCAAACGGACGGCATCGGAACGGATTTTACAATCTTTAAACAAAATAAATCTTATATCACAGCATTTAAAGTTTATATTACCAAGTCACGCATGACAGCTTGACGTGCGTCATGCCGCCGCACGTCGCTGTCAAGCTGTTGTGCGTGACTTGGTAATATAAACTTCAAACACTGTGATAATAAGATTTAATTTTTAGTTTTTTTGTTAATATTGTAAATATTGAAATGGTATTATAGTAGGATTAACCAGAATAAATTTTTAACAGCTAAAAAAAAAAAAAAAAAATTTTGTTTAAAGATTGTAAAATCCGGGCCGATGCCGTCCGTTTGGTGGGGTTGGACCTTTAGTGGTTTTTTTATAACCGTGTAGAATAGAAACAAGAGACGTACCTAGCTGTGTGATTATGGCTAGGCCACTTATTAAACATCAGCGGTTTTATTAAATAGCTGAATATCATTTAGGCAGTTAATTGAACGGCTGATTAAGCTAGTTAGCTGCAACATACCTACATATCAAAAAGTAGTGTAATGTTTGCATCTTTAGTCACAAGTAAACGATGCACAAACACTCATTATCCATGCATAAAACCATACATAAAATGTAAATTGAATCGTGTATGGAAATCAATTAGATTTATAAACATGTTCTATCTCATGAGATGTCACTAAGATTAGTTGTTTCTCTATAAAATGTACCATAATCACGGTAGTGTTTATAATATTATCATTCCTTTGTTTATTCGACGTTGACCATTTGAACGAAATACTTTGAATTTCTGTATGTTTTATAGGTATCTTTACTATGATTAAGTTCTAACTTATCTCATGATTATTTCTAATATCAGAATTGAGTTCAAATCCTGTCTGGAACGCCCTCGGTTTTCTGGGCAAGATGAGGGACACCGAAATTCCTATCTCGAAGGAGTCATGGGCGTCCGGTTTTAGTCGATGGACGTCGCCGTCGACGAGCTCGGGGTTCAGTATTTGTTTTGATGGATATGTCGGTTTTGCCGAGAGTGACTGAATAATCTATACTCATATTATAAATCTCAGGAACTACTGGTTTGAATTGAGAATTCTTTTTGTGTTGAATAGTCCGTTTGATAACAAAGGTTGCTGCTATTCAAGGGAGCGGAGCAGTGATCATAAATGTCAAAAAATCCGGCAGATTTCTATACATTATTTGTAGGCTAAAGAATTATGGGCTCAAAGGGGTTGCAAAATATACCACGGGCTAAGCCGGGAACGGGTCGGCAAATCTCTTTATGACAAGACGAAAGTGTGCGCTTGCGCTTCGTCTATTGTTTAACAGCCCCTCTAGACAAGTGGCAATTCGTTTCTCGGCGTATGATGGAATAGAATGCCAATGGGATTTGACGTATATGACAGGCGTGCACGAATGTCAAAAACGTCAAATCCTATACATTTGTCATTCTATTCCATCATACGCCGAGCAACGATTTGCCACTTGTCTAGGGGGTTAGGTGCACTGACTAGCAGGCGAGGCTGGCTTGGGCTCGTTGTTGGTTCGACTTTGTATACATAGACGTATTAATACCTACATATATTGTGTGTTAACACAAGTGCACATAGACAGGGTTATACAGATTAGTATTTATTGCTTGCATAGTGCAAGTAATGAAATGACGACGTTGTTATTATTGTGAAAAATAACAAAAGGTTGATTTGTAGATAAAATTTACTATAATAACGAGTATTTACAATTGTGATTTATTAGGTAGTATAGATTTATGGATATTATTGTCGCATATGTATGAATGGAAGTTCCAATCCAGACTTGTTTTTATTCTTAACATAATTACTACATTGAAATAAAACTCTGTTTTTCAACTTTCTATCGCGATATATTTGTTACCTACTAGATGTCGACCGCGGCTCCGCCCGCGTGGATGTTGGTTATTGCGACCAAACATAGCCTACCTATTTCCTTTCCCAAGGTCTAATCTATCTCTGTGCCAAATTTCATCAAAATTGCTTCAGTGGTTTAAGCGTGAAAGCGTAACAGATAGACAGACAGACAATTACTTCTGTATTTTTATAATATTAATAAGTTTATTATCGGTAATATTAACTCATATTATACCTAGGTACTTATACATTAATATAATTATATTTTATAATATTAGTAAGGTATAATAAGTTACGTCAGGCTAAAATTAAATAATCCATCAATACTAATATTATAAATGCGAAAGTACCTAACTCTGTCCTATCTGTCTGTGTCTGTCTGTCTGTCTGTTACACTTTCACGCCTAAACCACTGAACCGATTTTGATGAAATGTAGTATAGGGGTAGATTAGATCTTGAGAAAGGACATAGGCCATGTTTGGTCGCGATACTCGACATCCATGCGGGCGGAGCCGCGGGTGAAAGCTAGTAACAAATATATCGCGATAGCATCCGTTAAAAGTAGTTTTATGTGTGAGATTCGTGTAAGCTTTAGACAGTATCACAATTACTATATCTATATACTAGCTGTTGCTCGCGGCTCCGCCCGCGTGGAACTCTGATCCCGTTCATCGCTGATAGTGGCGTGATGAAATCTGATAATTTAGCTTTTCAATAGTTTTTGAAATCGGTCCAGTAGTTTTAGAGTTTATTCACTACATACAAAAATAGAAATCTGTCTTCTTTATAATATAATATTACTAGCTGACCCCGCGAACTTCGTACCACCTTTTTTTTAATTTTTCTCGCCCGGCCGTAAGAACCATCCTCGTACTTCAGGGAATATTAAAAGTACTACCTAGTATTGATTCGTTACCTACCTTGTTATTGCTAGATCTAATGAACCACATAACTAGTTTTATTAATAATATATTAAACCAGTCTGGTAAGTAAATTGTATTAAGTAGGCTCTTAGGTATAGATATCTATACCACAGTATAACGACTGTGATATCTATTATATAAAAATGAATCCCTAAATGTGTTGCTAATCGTAAATCTCGAGAACGGCTGAACCGATTTCGCTAATTCTTTTCTTAGAATATTTCTTGAAGTACTAAGGATGGTTTTTACGGAGAGAAAAATGTAAAAAAATGAAGAATTTACTGTTAGGCGGTACGATGTTTGCGGGATCAGCTAGTTAGTTATATAGAGTGATATAACTTTTATAGAAATATTTTAGGATACTGCAAATGAAACCTGAACTTAGTTCAAAAATCAAAGTAATCCTTGATAGAATATTGAATTCGATATATCAAAGAAGTTTGAATGGAATTTAGTGCTTTGTCTAAGACGCTATTTACACACTATTGATCACACGAATGTATAATGTAACTGGGTAACACGTGAATAGATATTATCGCTTTGTAGCTTGCATATCGCTGCACGATACTGACACGGGCATTAATTACTTTATAATGACTTCGTTTTATATTTATTTTTCTTTTAGGTATTAGCGTGGTATGGTTCTAATCATGGTTCTAATGTCATTTATACAAGGTGATTTTGTAGACGTTTCGGCGCGAAAGATTTTGGCTACAATTTCGATAGCGAAAGCGCCTGAAAGTATTAATTTGGCGAAACAAGCTTTTTAGACCAACTGACCATATTAGCACTAAAGTTAGATGATTGTCAAAAGTTTACGCAAGTATGACACATTGAAATAAAATTATATATTTCTAAAGGAGTAAAATGGTTTTGAAACAATTATAGTAACTATGCTAAATTTTTCTATTTTAAATCGGAAAAGTGAACACCTAGAATGGGAACTAAATCTGCGAACAAATCTTTTCCATGGGGAATACTTTGCTCAACTGAGCTACCTGAAGGGATCCTTATACCTAATATTTAAAAAAATTCAATAATATATAAAAATTCATGGGAATTTACACACACACACATACACACACACACACACACACACACACACACACACACACACACACACACACACACACACACACACACACACACACACACACACACACACACACACACACACACACACACACACACACACACACACACACACACACACACACACACACACACACACATAATCCCGCCTTTATCCCCGGTTAGGCAGAGGTGAATTAACACCCACATTCATTGTATTAGGACCCACGTAATAGGGGGTGAGCCTATTACTGTATTCTGGGCACTATTATTGACTCAAGCCATGCATCTGACACTGAGTCTGGATTGTATAGATATACAGTCCAGACTCAGCCTCAGATGCATGGCTGTTTAATATCAGACAGATTTCTGATGTTAAACAGCCCTATTCCTTAGTCGCCTTGTACGACACCGTATGGGAAGAGATGGGGTGGCCCAAATTCGACACTGCCGGGAACCACGCGGCGGGAATTTACAATTTACTAAAACGCTTTTATTGGAATTCTACAAACAGACACCTAAACTATTTATTCGTATAGATGAAAAACATGCTTATTTGCATGTCTTGCATATGGTACATAAACGATTACATATTATGTATAAACAGATGCTTCTAGTTTTGTATGACTAATCACGTTGTTCTTGTATGGACTGTGTTTATCGGATCATGTAAATATCATTACGATATCATAAAACCATTAATTAAGATAGTTACTTATATAGCGTGGCTCCCGATACTGTACTTAGTAGGTATCACTTGACTTCTATCAACTATTCAATATCTTAGGACAGATGTGTTAGTATTGTACCTACACACGGTCAAAGAAATAGCTGAGTATAAAAAATAGATGCTTGCGAAGATTAAACCATAGTACCTACAAATAGATTCTATGATTAAACCTATTTACTGTGATTAAACCCCCTATTTTTCACTTCTTTGTTTGTAACATTTGAATATCTTGCGAGCGGCTCTTGAATTAATTAAAAAAATATTTACATGCCATTCCGAATCGGATGATATAGTTTCGGAGAATACGAAAAGTTTTAACATAAAAAAAAACACTTGTTTAATTAGTCTACTTATGCAGGTGACTCGTGGTCGCCAATACTATGTCTCCTATACTAGGTCGCCAATAATATAAAACCAATGGCTATGATTTTACCTAAGCACTTCATTGCAACTATCAGTGTCTCATTATGAGGCGTTATCAGATCCTGGACTTTAAGCTAATAAACGCCGCTCACGTGTACTTATTTATTTTCTAGGAATCTTACTCCTGAATACTGTGAATGATTTAGGTATAATTTCATTACGTAATGTGGGTTTATTTATACGTTCTATTTATTTCTTGGAATTAACACACAAGCCCCGAGGACATAAGGTTTTTTATCATTTATCTCACCTTAATGGTTCCTTTGTCTCATTCATATAAAATTGTGGGTGGTGAGAAAATGATAGTGAGCCTCATGTTTTTTCATGTTTTTTACGTTTTGAAACTTGAAAAAAAACGAAGATAATAAAGATTTGACACATGCGTCGCATTAATTTTGCTTGAGATTGTAATGTTGTCTTATCCTTGTTATTTAATTTGGTCGGTACGTCGGTATACTACGATAAAAGAGGTGTTAGTGACCGATATTATAATATTCTTGTTAACCCCTCCAGCTAAGCTATGATTGTGTTAGGAATAGGTTCAAATCGGTAATGCAATAGCTAGGATGTAAGTCTCTGGATCATAAAGCGGACTCCATAACCATAAAGCTAACAAAGTAGGTACATTTGAGAAGTAGAACACATAAAAAATAGGTTAGATAATATTTTCAACAACAGTTATAAAATATGTTTGTAAAAAATATTGGGTTAATCGCGTTTCCCCCAGTTCTATATTCCCCTGAAAATTTTCGGGGCAATTGAAAACGGGGGAATCGTGACTAAACCAAAATATGAACAGTCAAGTTGGACTCACCGACTTCATCATCGTTCACCAACTTTGTGGCTATTGATCGCAGCGATGTTGCCCCAGCAGAGCTGAACATATCCAGCACGGGGCCCAGAAAGTACACGGTGCGGGAAGGCGCCATCGCATACACAACACTTGCAGCTATCCTGCTCAGGCACGCGATTATGCCAATAATGCTGTCTTCTATCTTCCATCTTTTGCTGAATAAATATATTGTTATGAAGGAACCTGTGGAGACAAAAGGTGGTTTGAAAATTTTGGCTAAGTTTAATGTATGGTCACTCTAACAAAATCTATCTAAATCTAAAATTTTGTCGTGTCGGTTGATTGAAGATATTAAAATAAATACATTTGTTAAATTACCGATCGTGGATACAATTTTTTTTTTATTTCTTGGCTGACTGATATAAAACCACTTTTCAACGGATTCTAACGTGATTTATTTGTTATTATTATTTACTTTTATCCTGCCGTTTCGGTTACTTTTTAGCAGCCGTTTCAATGAATGATATATTTGCTTAAACTTCAGACAGTATCATATTTCTTGTCTGTTAACGTTGAACCGGAGATTAAAACTCCTACAAATTTGGTCAATATGAGATTTGCCCAAAAGCTGCGACTTCACGCGTGCGGAATCGAGGCATCAGCTAGCGTACTATATAATTAGTGTAGGTATAATAAAACTTAAAAAAACATATGCATTAAACAACCAAAATGAACCTATAAAGTTGGTCTTTGTATTATCGATGCAATGGTATTGATTTAGATTAAAATTAACTTGAAACTAAAATTTTAAGGCATTAATTCAAATAACGAATGATCTAGATAACGAAATCTGGTTGAAATCTCAATAAACTTGTAACTTGTTTCAAATTGGCATAGCTCCAGACAGAATAAGATAAATTACTTGCTAAAGTCTTAAGGATCTTAACATCTCAAAGTAGCTGAATCTCCTTAATTACTGTGAATGAATCGTATCACATTTTCATTTACGATTAACTGTACCATATTAATTTTTTAAATAAAACTATTTTATTCAACGAGTAACAGTCTCGTAAAATTTCGATAATAAGTTGTTTTTTTACCTAATAATCAAATGAGTTTAATTAATTTACAATAACGATGTAATCAATAGATTTAAATTATTATAATGCCAATTTACCGATATAGTGTTGTGTGTCAATGGAAAAAGGCTGAAGCATACACTCATCGTCTTTTTTGTTGTCCTTCTGAGCTTTAGCCGGTTACTATGGTATAACTATTGGAGTTTTGACTGGGTAATATAAATGTTAATAATTTTATATTTTTCAATTATCATAAATGCTTAGTGTAAAAATATTTCTATGTTTACAAAATCGGTTAGGGTCATTATTCTCGTAGCACGATAACGAAATATTTCAATTGTAATGTCACAACGCTATGAGGATACGATTGATATCTAAAAAGGTATAAGTTAAATTGAAGAAATTGCATTATTAGTTAAAAATAATTTCTTCAAAAATAATAAATTATTCTTGCTACACGCAAAAATGTGAAAGATTTCGTAGAGTACAATTTCGGAAAAGTTTACCAATACTGACTGCATTTCTGCACCACTAATTCATATCTGTTAAAACGCAAGGTCCAGGCATTGATTCTCGGATAAAATATTTATGGTTGTGCTGTTAAAAAATATAATCAGCAGTGGTAAAATGTCTGCAAAGTTCTGATGTCAATATACTCAGCCTTTATTTTATTGGACTCAGCCTTTATTTTGTGTTACTACAATAAAAATATATCCCTTTTATTTGAGGATATATACAGGTTTGGTAATTATACACATATAAGTATCAATCAATATTGTTAATTGAAGCTCTTTTGAGTGGGCTCAGTGTTTTAGTCCGTTGCCCTCTATTTTTCTTTCCGTAGCAATAACGTGCTTTTGTAACAAAATTAAAGTAATTGTTGATAATTTGTAACCTGCCGGTCACGGTAGTACTTATGTTGTATTATTCAGTTGAAGAATATAATAAAATCGAATACTTATGCAATTTCTATTATCGTTTTTGTGATATCGGGACTTAACGCGATTAATTATTAATTTGGAACTTACTTGTGCCGACCTTTCGAGTGCGTTGTAGCACCCGTGGTCACGACTTGAAACGATGAGTTTACACCGCGATAGTTTAACATTTCCACAGCTGATTGAACCCAAATTGTAACTCAATTTTTTTTTAAATCCACTTTAGTAGAATAAATAGTAGTAGTAGTAGTAGTAATAGCACTTTAGTAGTTTAGTAGTAAATAAGTAGTTATTTTCCTTTCCTGCACATTTTACATTTTCAGACATGTCATCATCATCTTCATCATTTCAGCCATAGGAAGTCTACTGCTGGACATAGGCCTCCCCTATAGATCTCCAATAAGACCGGTTGGAAGCGAGCCGCATGTGCCCTTTTAGAAATTGCATAGGTATTGAATTAATAGAATCACACCGCTTGTATCCTATGGATCATTAACTTCATTTTGTCTTCTGCAACTATAGCTGTGGCTAGAGTTTTATTTTTATTTAAAGTATTATTCATGTGATTAAGTTATGATATTTTTTAACTATTTTGTAGTTAAGTTTGTCAGGATATCGTTGTCGTAGGTAACTATTGTAGCATTGACAATAACCCTCCTTTGACTTTGCCGTACTCGGGTAAAAAACCGCAGTCTGAGATAATTTAAAAAAGTAAAAACTAAAATAGAGGTAGAATTTTAGGTAAGTCTACAGTATTATGTGTAAATAATTAAAATTCTCGGTTGATAAGGTATTAGATAGATATTTTCACTTTTGGTCGTTTTATAATACTAATGTTTTCAGATAATTATAAAATCTTAGTTCGAGAATTTTGAACCATGTTTTGAAAATTTACCCAATTCGGCATTTTTGGTTAGTATCTTATTCATTTGATTTATATAAAACTTTTAATTATTATTAAATATAGGCGTATTTTTTATTAATTAATTATTGAAGATACACTTATCATGCAATTGTTAAAATCACATCCTCTGTTTTAGCATTAGCTGAAGTATATAGTAAAACAAATATTTCAGAATCGAACTTATTCATTGTAATTTGTAAGGCTCTTACGCGTAAAACTAATTACAATTTATATTCTTATCTCGACTTGCGTAGTATGGTTCTATGTAGGAATTGCGATACATCTTATCTATTTATTTAACAATAAAGCTTTACATAACAAAAATATTACATCCTTTATTTGAAATCGCACGCTGTCATAATATTTGTTCTGTAGTGTATTGCTGTTTATTCATTTTATCTAACGGGTATTTTCCAAAATAATTTAAATGTTAGATATTAAAATATTATCATAAGCCTCACCCCCCATTATGGGTACACCTCGGGATATATATCTTGAATCTAAAATGTGCTCGAAATGTGCTCTATGTGTGCAGTACGAGTTTCTTGGGTGTCTTTTGAGGATAGCACGGAGTGCTACGGCGCGGCGCGGCGGTGGACGAGCTAAAATTTACCAATCATCATAATATTATTACGAAACAAACCGCGCTCGCCAGGGCCTCGTTTGTCTCGCGGCTTAGGTCCAAGATATGTGCCCTGAGGTATATACACGTATATTATGACTACTCTATATAGACGTGATTCAACATAAAATATGTATCTTTTATGACCCCGGATTATTTTTGCGCTTTGTCGCAACTGTGATACGGAGAATGACTCCGTACAGTGGTGTTATCAGGCTTTTTTTAATATTCTTATTATACTTTATGTTTATTTTTGTAATATTTATTTATTTAAATTTTTGTTTGTTATATTTCTTACTTTAGTAACTTAATTTTATCACTTATATTAAAGGTATTTAATTCCTAAATATATCAATTAGATTGAGTTGTTAATGAACAATATACGTCATGATAATTATAATTCGTTAGTTACGAGTATCACATTCGAAATTAAATATTCCAATCAATGTGAAAACTAACGAATTAAAAAATATCATGTCATTTCATTAAAAAACATATTAGCTAGAATTCTCTTGGTTATATCTATCGTTAAATTTTATCCAAAATGAATCCATGTATCTTTGATGACTAAAGTCACAAACACGTGTTCACAAATGTGGTAAATTGTCACCTAAGCATAATATATGCAGAAACTTGTTAGACTGTAGGCACTACAAATAAAAGATCAGGTTTTCAAATGATATGATTAGATGGACTTGTTTCATGATAATCTGTTGACAAAATGTCATTCTTGACAATATTCAAGGAAAAATTCAAGGAAAAAAAGTCTCTCAAAATAAATTTGGTCACTAATATTATTGATTAATTTGCTACTATAAGCATACGTAACATAGCCGAAGCAAAAAGAATATGCATATGAATCTGTCGACCGATCCGTAGTCACACCAAATTACAACACCGGTGTGACTATGGTTCAATTTATTAAGTAAAAACTTTAATCATACCAATATTAGATGTACCTAATTGTCACAATTTATGAGAAGAGATGATTGTACGAATATTCATACAATTTTATTACGATATTCATTTTACGTGAAATGAACGCACGCACACAAACGCATAGGGTAAAGTCGGGATAGATGCCCCACTTTTTGAAAAAGGCTCGTAATTCTAAAACTATTAATTGTATATGACTAATTTCTATGAATTTTACTAGTTCAATCATTCCTCTTGAATTATTAATTGTTTTCTTTTACCTATCAATTACAGATTTTGAAAAATTTAGCTTTTTGTAGACCCTTAATTTTTAGGATAGATGCCTCACTGTATGGATAGTTGCCCCACCGTGGAAATACTAAGAAGGATAGATGCCCTTTACATTGCTTAAACGAAAAATAACACCAAATTTTAGTACCATTTCATATTTCACCTTTATAGAGTTCTGTAAAAAGTGAATAAATAACGAGAATACTGTTATTAACTAAAATATTAATTTATTGTTTACTTTTAAATCATAAAAAATAAACATATAAAAATGAAGGCCTCCAAACTGTAAGTTACCCATTGATAAAGTATTTTCTCCATTATGTACTATGAATGCAAGTGTTAAATTATTTTTAATCTTTTGTCCGACTTATGCGGCGGGATAGTTGGCCTTTCCCATAGAGCGCACTAAGGGCAACTATCCGCAAAAGTAATTGGGGCAACTATCCTTTTTGATACGGATAGTTGCCTTTTTTAATTTCTAAATAAATAAAAACTATTCGAGAACAAAACGTATTAAATAGTGTAATATGAACTGTAATGCATGCAAAGAAACAAAAATTTTTCTGATTCCTCAATCAGTTATAAAAATATTCAATAGAAAAGACTTAGCAATATAAATGTTTCGACCATCGAGGTATGGCCGCGGGACATTTTCACTCACACAGAAAAAACGTATACATCTGCACTGATAATTTTTATGACACTACAGTCTACATGAGGTGCTCTTACATTTATAGTAAAGTATTAACGTCACTAACGACCCTAACATATAGAATTTAAAACTGGGGCAACTATCCAACTGGGGCATCTATCCCGACTTTACCCTACACCCATACACACATACACACACATGTCCTTATGAACTTTCAAAGCAGGATTGGCCACGTTTCAGAGTTAGGTACCTGTAAGTTAATATCCTGACCGTTATAAATAAAAACAACAGGCCCTCGATTCTGTTTAAGCAAAACCACTGTCATACCACAGACTTTATTTGACTTTATTTCTATGGACTTGAAGCCCAAAATTAAATGGAAAGAGTTTCATTACACTTTTTCATTCATTCTACAAAAAGTAATTTTATTTTAGTCTTTAACCGCATACCTACTTTAAAGTCTAAAATTAAAAGATTTTTTTGCAGTGTCCGTGGTATGAAATTGGTTATATTTTAGCAGAATCGAGGTCCAGTTATACTTGGGTTATGTTATGTTAACTATACTGAACACGAAAATATTTTTTTTTAATTTCCTGTCTGTTTGTCTGTTTGTCTGTTTGTCTGTTTGTCTGTTTGTCTGTTTGTCTGTTTGTCTGTTTGTCTGTTTGTCTGTTTGTCTGTTTGTCTGTTTGTCTGTTTGTCTGTTTGTCTGTTTGTCTGTTTGTCTGTTTGTCTGTTTGTCTGTTTGTCTGTTTGTCTGTTTGTCTGTTTGTCTGTTTGTCTGTTTGTCTGTTTGTCTGTTTGTCTGTTTGTCTGTTTGTCTGTTTGTCTGTTTGTCTGTTTGTCTGTTTGTCTGTTTGTCTGTTTGTCTGTTTGTCTGTTTGTCTGTTTGTCTGTTTGTCTGTTTGTCTGTTTGTCTGTTTGTCTGTTTGTCTGTTTGTCTGTTTGTCTGTTTGTCTGTTTGTCTGTTTGTCTGTTTGTCTGTTTGTCTGTTTGTCTGTTTGTCTGTTTGTCTGTTTGTCTGTTTGTCTGTTTGTCTGTTTGTCTGTTTGTCTGTTTGTCTGTTTGTCTGTTTGTCTGTTTGTCTGTTTGTCTGTTTGTCTGTTTGTCTGTTTGTCTGTTTGTCTGTTTGTCTGTTTGTCTGTTTGTCTGTTTGTCTGTTTGTCTGTTTGTCTGTTTGTCTGTTTGTCTGTTTGTCTGTTTGTCTGTTTGTCTGTTTGTCTGTTTGTCTGTTTGTCTGTTTGTCTGTTTGTCTGTTTGTCTGTTTGTCTGTTTGTCTGTTTGTCTGTTTGTCTGTTTGTCTGTTTGTCTGTTTGTCTGTTTGTCTGTTTGTCTGTTTGTCTGTTTGTCTGTTTGTCTGTTTGTCTGTTTGTCTGTTTGTCTGTTTGTCTGTTTGTCTGTTTGTCTGTTTGTCTGTTTGTCTGTTTGTCTGTTTGTCTGTTTGTCTGTTTGTCTGTTTGTCTGTTTGTCTGTTTGTCTGTTTGTCTGTTTGTCTGTTTGTCTGTTTGTCTGTTTGTCTGTTTGTCTGTTTGTCTGTTTGTCTGTTTGTCTGTTTGTCTGTTTGTCTGTTTGTCTGTTTGTCTGTTTGTCTGTTTGTCTGTTTGTCTGTTTGTCTGTTTGTCTGTTTGTCTGTTTGTCTGTTTGTCTGTTTGTCTGTTTGTCTGTTTGTCTGTTTGTCTGTTTGTCTGTTTGTCTGTTTGTCTGTTTGTCTGTTTGTCTGTTTGTCTGTTTGTCTGCGATGGACGCAATAACTACTGGACGGATTTTGATGCGGTTTTTTTTGTTAGAAAGGGCTTACTCAGACTTAAAATCTTACGTTTGTTTAATCGCAATCGGTTGAGTAGAACCGAAGATATGAGCAAAGGTCGCGTTAACCGCGATACACGCGGGCGGAGCCGCGGGCGGAAGGCTAGTAATGATTTATTATTACCTCACAAGAACTTGCTGTACATTAAAAATAAGTAGTTGCCTTGAAATTGAGGCAGATGACTTAATCTATTAGCTGTATATCCATAATATTTTGAGAAAATATGCAATAAATAGATAATATTAGTCATTGTGGTTTTGAGTATACGTGTTAATAAAATGTGATAATGTTTACAAATTTATAAGAATGCGAAATATTGTGAGTACATAAATATTGTAAGTGTGGGCTTGTAAATATTCTACAACATTCCACAAAGCATTATCTAGATCTTAAATAAGCATAGCTTAACGTAACGTGTGTAATGGCTTCTGGAATTGTGGTAATTAGGTTCATATTTTCGTCTAATGTATTCAATGATTTCAAAACAAGAAAACAGGGGCCTGATTCTATTATTGTTATGTCATAGCAAAACCACTGTTATACCACTGACACTGAAAAAATGCCATATAATTTTAGATTTTACTTTTATGCTGTTTAAGCCAAAAATAAATGGCATCTTATAGAGGGAAAGAAAAAATGTAATTGCCTCTTTTTCATTTAATTTCAGATTCTATACTTATGTTGATAAAGTCTTAAATGGCATTTTTGCAGTGTCCGTGGTATGACAGTGGTTTTGCTATGACATAAAATTAGTAGAATCGGGGGTACTATGCCGTAATATGCCATTGAATTGGCATATTCAAACGAATAAAAATTCTTTAAAAAGTAGATAAATAATAAAATAAGAATCCAGTCGATATTGTCGAAGCTTATGTTAATAATGTCGTTGAATAGCCGTTATTTATGAAACAGGTTGAATCTTACCTGCAAATGTTTATGCGCAGTAACAAAATTTAAAATTTAAAAAAACCCCGACCCAAAAAGATCCTACAAAAAGTAAAGTTATAACTATTACCTTATGACCTACCCTAAGTATTGACCCTTTTGTCATTTGTCTCGTCGGGGGACCGCTAAGCACCTTGGTATTCTCCCCGACGACGGTCAGACAGCGGTCCCCGGACGCAACATGAGTGTGGCACCAGGGGCGCCACACTCGTGTTGCCGACCCTATATAAAATCTTCTAATGTCCTTCTCATCTTAGTGTTGTTTCCGATTACATCCGAAATGGCCTTGGAGCCTAGGATTCATTACCCCTTCTCGATTTAATTAGACTTTGACTTGGCGAACTCTTGAATTTTTGGAGGTAAGGGAGTGTTTCCTTTGAGTGAGGTTCGGTGTCTCCAGTATTTGGAGAGCTTTCCCTCCGGGTGGGGTTGAAGTCTTCCACCCTGTATACCTAAATAGGTATATGTGAGAAATATAATGTGTGTGTATGTGTATAATTATGTATGTATGCAATATATTATACAAGCTTATTATGATATATATTATGACTACACTAATAACTGCCCATAAATTATTAATTATTTTAAGGTTAATTATGTCCATCCAAAGGTTGCCTGGTAGAAATCGCTTGTAGCGATAAGGCCGCCATTTGTACATTTCTTTGTGTCAATGCTTTCATATATTATGTATTATTAGTGTACAATAAAGTAAAAAAAAAAAAAAAAAAAAAAAAAAAAAAAAACCTCTACTTTATCATCTCTGAGAGGAAAGCCTACGCTAGAACTTTGTCAGACAATTGTCTGGTGTACCAGCCTGCAGGAGATTTTGGTTTGATGAAGGCCCTGCAGGGGCCCGATTTTAAGTCTGAAAAAAAAAAAACCTTTTCAACTAAAAAACCGCAGCAAAAACCGTTTAGTAGTTGATAAAATCGGACAAACGGGCAAACAGGCAAGAATTCCAAAAATTGTATTCAGTATCATCAATATAACGTAAACTAAGTAATTTTAAATATCTCAAATGTACAGACACGACCATTTACCTAATAGTATAGCTTTATTCATTTTTTTCTTTAAGGCAGGCCGTTTTTATTGTTATAATACAGAGGTGCGCCCATATTCTGTCCTCCGTGGGTGCGCCTGTTTCCACATGATATCAAGTGGCGCCATTTTCTCCTGCTTCTGCTTGGGCCACGGCTACGACAACTACGCCTTGATTTATGATTTGGATGTATTTGAAGTATGGATGAATTGCTTCTCTTTTTCTTCAACATCGATATCTGTCTGTTAAATTATAACTATTTTAAACGAATTCTATCGTAAATTATATGTGGTTACTATTCGGATAGACTGTTTCCTTATGACCGTGGTTAAAAAACATACGAAACGTCGGGTTCTAAATATAAAAAATAAATAAAACAACAGTAAATAATTCACGATAGAATCTGTCGAGAATAATATTAATTTTATTCAATGTGTAAGTGTACACTTCCGGCCGTATCCTTCCTTTATATTAATTTATTTAACTTTATACATATGCCAACCAAAGGTACAAAGATAGATTCAGAAGGTGCATTATTGAAAACAACTTAAAAAATTAATTATTTTATTTTTTTATTTTCAGAGGCAGTGATTCATAGTGTTAGTAACAAATTATTATTATTATGTATTAGTAATAAATATAATTAAATAGCAAGAATCAAACACTACCCAGGCACATATCAAGTGTTATCATGTCAATAATTTTTAAAGTACATACATATACTCACGCCTGTAAATCCCTGAAGGGGTAGGCAGAGATGTGTTAAGTCAAAGTAAAAGTCAAAGTGTATTAGTCATGAGCTGTATGTTTACTGTCGAATAGAGAACAGCCCTATCCCTTAGTCACCTTCTACGACACCCACAGGAGGAGATCCGGTGGCCCTATTCTACTCCACCGGAAACCAACACGGCTACATTATCCAAACTAATATTATAAATGCGAAAGTAACTCTGTCTGTCTGTCTGTCTTTCTGTCTGTCTTTCTGTCTGTCTGTCTGTCTTTGCTTCACGCCTAAACTACTGAACCGATTTGTGTGAAATTTGGTACAGACATAGTTTGGAACTTGAGAAAGGACATAGGATAGTTTTTATTACAAAAAATAAAATAAAAAATAAAATTTATTCCGGACATACAGCGCCATCTATTGGTCAAGAGTCGGCATCAATTCAGTACTGAAAATTCATCGGAAAAAGGCTATGTTTGGTCGCGATAACCGACATCCACGCGGGCGGAGCCGCGGGCAAAAGCTAGTTTCTATATAAATAAACATGGATATACATACATGCACAATATAAATAGATAGTCACAATTCATATGTCGCCGCCAACTAGCTTAATCAGCCGTTCAAATAACTACCTAGGCTGATAATCTAAACGGCGGCGCCGCCGTTCAATTAACGGCCTGAATGACATTCAGCCGTAATGTTTATTACAACATTTAACAAACTGGCTGACTATTACATACGCCATTTGCACGATAGGGCACCGCCCGAAATAAGACACAAAGTTATTGATAGGTTTTTTCATTATTTTTAGTATGTTTTTATTCATGAACAATTTTTACATTGTGTTTGAACAATTTTACAATATTTATTAAAATAATAATAGTAGCTTTATTGAGAAAGCTGTGCATTCCGACTTGGAGCTCCCGCCTTAGCCTTCGTTTCGCCTTATTTTTTTTACAGCCATGCAAAAACAAGCCATTTACCCAGCTGTTTCATTAAATGGCTAGGCATGTAATTAAACGTCATTAATCCAAGCTATTTGCCTAGCCGTTTAATTAAATGGCTGAATATAATTCAGGCCGTTTATTGAACGGCGCAGTTTAGTTAACACGCTAGGCAGTTAATTGAAAGGCTGATTAAACTAGTTGGCTATGACACAATACTTAAACTTCTATAAAAGAAAAGAAAGTTCAACTTACCAATACTACCAACAAGGACGGAGTATGTGAGGAACAAGCTGTAGTCGATCTCCGTGAATTTGAACCTGTACCGCGTGAACCAGTACGTCATCTGCGCCTCACCTTTATCCCAAACGAAACAGGTATTAGTAGCGTCGACAATCTGCAAACATTACCTGTGATAGGTACTGTTCTTGTCTATATAATAGGAACTTCAATAATGAAAGGGAATAAAACAAAATTGTCTGGAGCCTATATACCTACCTACTATCATTTATTCTGTGCTATAAGTACTAGGTATCAGTGTCGAAAGTAGATTATGATAATTATTAGAGTTAGTCCAACGAAAGATGGTTCAACAAAACGGTGCCAAATTTTAAAAATCAACAGGTTGCAACATTGGTTGCAACACTGACTATAAACCGAAATAATGAACTTGGACCACGGGTAAACACTGGATACTCAGTGATGTATTAGCTACTGACGTATAGTCTGCGTCAAAAGTGTCATCGATAATTATTTTCAGATTTAATCGTTTTCGGATTTTAAAACTTGGTTTTTAAGCAGTCATTTTTATTTTTCCATGAAAATGCTGTTTTATGGACTATATTAAACTATTATGTAATATTGATTATAATGTAGTTAAAAATGTCATTTAGATTTTAGGTTTCTGGTCTGTATGTATAACAATTCATACTTTTTACAACGGTTCGGAACTCATCGCGAATAATTATGAAACTTACTTTTGCCAACGTTTGGTATGCGTTACAGCATCCGTGGTCACGTCTTGACTGGTGGTCAGTGACCGCATCCGAAACGAAAACAAAAGTTAAGTTTCAAAATTAATTGCGAAAAGTCCTGAACCGTAACATAGGTACAACCACTGACAAAATGCCCGCTAGATGCTCGCACCCTTATTACGTGGAGCCGAAAATCATAGTTAGCGAAATGTGGGTGTTAATACACCTCTGCCCACCCCTTCAGGGATTCATAGGCGTGAGTATATTTAAGTATGTAATAAAAAAGAAACAAAAACAAATCTATATCTATATATATAAAAATGAAACCCGTTTTCCGTTGTCACGACATAGCATGAAAACGGCTGGACCAATTTCGATAATTCTTTTTTTAGAATATTCCTTGAGGTACGAGGATGGTTCTTACGGAGAGAAAAATTGAAAAAAAAAAGAATTGACTGTTAGGCGGTACGAAGTTCGCGGGGTCAGCTAGTAATTATATAAAAATCAATGCCACTTTTCGTTGTTAGTTTAACTCAAGAACGGCTGAACCGATTTAGCTAATTTTAGTCTTGAAATATTCGTGGATGTCCAGGGAAGGTTTAAAGGATGAGAAAATAGGTGCAGCTGGAACGGGAAAAATATGGCGGTACGATGTTCGCCGGAAAGCTAGTTATACATAAATATCTATTCTATAAGTGACTCCGGTTGTATTCGAAATTTCACCTCGGGCCCCGAGGTCCGTTTACTTTTAGGCATTTTTTTTAGAAACGACCATCAATCCCCAGCGGGAAAATACAGTTGTCTGAGTTATCATCAGCCGGCGATAAAGTCAGTTTCAGTTGTAACAAATACGCGAGGTGAGCGCACATACTAAGCATTATGCCAAATTGATTCAATATCGTTCTCAGTTTCATTACGAATTCCGTATCGCAAACATTAAAGTTCTGAGCGTGATAATCACATACCTAACTACCATACACTACATTTCACGATCTATTCATCAGATTTTCTTCACACTGCAAACGCTACAAGTTAAAAATAGCGTATTTGTTCCAAGAGTGTTGGACAATTTAGAGAATTCACGGAAATTTACCATATGACCGATCAAAATCATCAATAGCGTCAAGTATGTATTACCTACATTGTTTAATTAGACTATTATGGGAAATTGCGTAATTTATTATAATTGTTTTATTAAATTTATTTTTCTTTAAAAAAAGTAATCAGTCTAGAAACTAAAACACAAGCTAGTCCAACTTCCTAGTAGCAATTTTCTTTCGGATTGCATTGAGGGAGGTCACTGGCAGATAGCATTTTTCTTTGCTTGGTTTTGGTGGTATTCGGTTCGTTGCGTCATCCCTCATCAGCCGTCTTGTATTTAAGGGTAAATTACTTTTTAGCGAATAAGTCTTTCATTTTACACGAAAAATTGTTTAGAATTAAATTCTAAACAATCTTGATCTTCATATTTTTTTCTTAGGATCAATATTTATCGATTTATATCACAAAAGGTGCTGAGTTGTTAAATAAAGTGCCTTGCAGTTTCCGAAGTTCGAAAACATCACAGATATTATACTTATAATGTGATGAAAGAAGGAGTGGTATTATTATACGAAACCAAACTTTTTGTATTGTCAATCACTAACCGTAAATAGTGAGTCACATCAGGCGGATTGCGTCAGATTCGGTACTACTTTTAGTGCAACAAAGACGTGGTGCGGCTAGGTGATGTAACTTAGCACTTTAGGTATACTGCCAAATATTCTCTAGGTGTAGGACTAGGTCGCAACTGAAAATTTATAATATTTTCATACAAATAATATAAATGCGAAAGTAAATCTGTCTGTTACGCTTCAACACCTAAAACGCTGAATTGATTTTGATGAAGTTTGATATTAAAATTGACTAGAGCTTGGGAAAGGACACGAAAAAAGGCTGAAATGGATTAAAATAACGAATGAAAAAATACATTACAGTTCGTCTTTTTTGAAGAATACTGGTACAGGGGAATCACACTCGGGCTGCCGATTTTTAAGAACAAATAGATTGAGTGTGATTGAGTAGCAAACATCTATCTATCCCTTAGACTTAGAGTAATACATTATGTTATAGAGCGCGCGTATCAAATGGGTATGTTGTACTAAGTACTACAGTACGCTTACAGCGCACTTATATTGCCGAAAATATATTCATGCATTGCCGAAAATATCAATAAAATTGTTGGACTTATGTAAAATTTAGTGTAATGTTATGCATTTTTTTTTCATAGCACCTCAGTTGGAGGTACATAATAACTACAGATCACACTTAGCTCTATAGCGAATATAGCGATGTATACTCTAAGATCTATCCCATACACTACACCAATATTAGAGACATAAAAGTGTGTGAGGATGTTAAAAATTTAAGCAATAATCTAAACATTGAAACATCTTCACACACTTTCACGTCTCTAATATTTATATATAGGAAGTGCGATAGGAAGTAGGAAACAGGTTAAAAAAAATTAGTAAAATAAATAAATATTACTAAAATTATATCATGGAGCGTAAGTTCATAAAAATTAAATAGAAGTATTTTATTATTACTCGCATTATAAATGGGTGTTAGTACATCTCTGCCTACCTCATTGGGGATTTATAGGCGTGAATATATGTATGAATGGTTCAAATCGTAACGTGTCATCACTTATCACTTTCCTATTGATCCATTTTTCATTAGGTGTGTTTAATATATTATCTTAATTTTCGTGTTTGAATACAAAAAAAAACAACGATTTTTTGAGTCACAAAAATACAACCATTAATTTTCTTCATCCCAGCGCCAATTCCAAAGCATGCACTTAGGGGGACTCCCAAACTGAACTCCGACAAATCTTTCTACGACAAGATTTTACTTCGACAACATGAAACTCCGATACGACTCAATTTCGACAATATTTTTGATCGAAACAACTCAATCCCGACACTACTGTACTCTGACAAAGCGTTTCTTCGACATGACTTTAATAAGAAACGACGTGAGTTCGACGACATTCTACTTAGACAATAATGCTTGTCCGAAATAAGTCAAATTCGACATACCCTACTCTGAAATATTGTAGCTCGATAATATCTTGAATCGACGTGACATATTTATGACACGATGTTATTGCGAAATTATTAGATAAGTATCTTTAAAAGAGATCCGATTCTCAGCACTCCATGGATTCACCGTGCGGTCGCCGGGTCCATAGCGTGATACAGAGAGGAACACCGTGACGGCGACTGGGACTCGCGACCCAGATGTAGGTTTAGGGTGGACACCTTGTGATGCATCAGCGCTCACCTTCATCGTCAGTAGTGTTCCCCCCTACTTATCCAAATTTGTTAAAATGCCGCTTTTGATATTCGATTCAGTAAAGAGCTTACTGAAGCTCTTGGCAATTCGAGGTCTTTAAGTAAGTTGTACAGAGATTTAGCTGGAATTCCCCTTGCTCCTACTTCTACGGCGTAGAGCTTAACCACGTAGCCGTTTTTTGGTTAACTCGTTAGTCAATTTAAAGTACTTGTTTCTCTTTATAGCGTGGTCTTTAGGTATATTAGTGCCCACGTCTGGGTCGCAAGTCCCAGTCGCCGTCACGGTGTTCCTCTCTGTATCACGCTATGGACCCGGCGACCGCACGGTAAATCCATGGAGTGCTAAGAATCGGATCTCTTTTAAAGGTACTTGTCTAATAATTTCGCAATAACATTGTGTCATAAATATGTCACGTCGATTCAAGATATTATCGAGCTACAATATTTCAGAGTAGGGTATGTCGAATTTGACTCATTTCGGACAAGCATTATTGTCTAAGTAGAATGTCGTCGAACTCACGTCATTTCTTATTAAAGTCATGTCGAAGAAACCCTTTGACAGAGTATAGTAGTGTCGGGATTGAGTTGTTTCGATCAAAAACATTGTCGAAATTGAGTCGTATCGGAGTTTCATGTTGTCGAAGTAAAATCTTGTCGTAGAAAGATTTGTCGGAGTTCAGTTTGGGAGTCACTTAGGGGCCCGGGGGGGCTGGTCTTTTAGTCTTCGTTTTCTTTTTTGGTATGAAATCCGATCATTAATTTTATTTCTTCTTAATCTACTAAAAAATTGAGTTATCTCAAGTTACACAGCAAATAAATCGCCTTACTTTTACACCATTCTATTTTTTTTTACCGAAATCTCTTTGACTAATTTATGTTTATAAAAACCTACATCCTCTGAGCCTTTTCCCAACAACAATTGTGGTCAGCTTTCCAGTCAGACTGTGATGCGACTGAACTGCCATCTGACCTCCACAACCAATTGGTGACATCGAAGTTCCGTAAATTGTCCGACCTGTACGTAACTCTGTCTTTCTGCCTGTTTGTATATCTATTACGCTTTCACGCCTAAAATACTAAACTGATTTTGATGAAATTTGGCACAGAGATAGATTAAACCTTGGGAAAGGACATAGACTATGTTTGGTGGTGATAACCGAGTTCCACGCGAGCGGAGCCGTGGCAACAGCTAGTATATTATACGTTATAAATATACTAAAAATAATTACAAATGTTATTAGTAATAGTTACCAAAACGGTTTCGTGCTTCAAATAACACAACTTGGTCTTAAAGTTGTAAAGCCTAATTAATAATCTCTTGTTGTATCAAAGTTTCATTCAAAGTCAAAATGTAAATATCACACAAAGTTATATAAGCACAAAAGGCGCCGCGTGATTTATGTGTACGTACTTTATTAAATTATGGTTGTTCTTCGTAAAAACTTTTTAAATATTATTTATTTTTTTACTTCCACACAAATATTTTTGTGCGAAAAGTCTGATAAATATTATCAGACTTAAACTTGCAGTAAGATAAAATAAATAATTAGGTATGTTTATTTACAACAAACCGTAATGAAGTGAAAACTATTTTTGGATTTATTATATGGTTTTTGTTGTTTTGAAAAATATATTGTTGGTAGATAACCGAATGGGGACTACGTGGTACCCACACATGAAGGGGGCTAGATAGAGAGATATGGCCCTGAGTCGGCCAGGGTGCGAGAGATATACCTATTACGTCTAAGACAATCTCACCTCCGGCAACCAACGGTCCACAGACGGCATGCGTTTTAGTCGGTTTGAGTCCGACATTATCTCCCTCACCGGCTCGGACGGGTGAGGTATCCGTGGGGATTTTTCGCACGATAAAAATAGGTAACCAAAATTACTAATATTTCGCTTAACCCCTCCAACTAAGCTATGTTACTTTTCAGGAGTGAGTCCACGTAGTCGGCAGTGTAATTTATGGCCAGGACTCGAAACCGAGACCTCTCAATCTTGAGGCTGAGGCCGTAATTACTGCCAACGCACATTCTGTAATCAGGCCTCGATAATGGCATCTAACATGTTCCACATAATTTAAATTCTTCAAACTAAAAAACTCTATGAATGAAATGGAATTCTTATCAATAAAACTTCAAACGAAACAGCGTTACAGTACGTTACAGTGAACAATTTTAACAATGTGTTTACAATTTTTCACACGAAAATCGAGCCTTGGCATTGTTAAGTGTAGACGTAAGGAAAAAAAAAATGTTTCAGTGTTCTATCATTTATGCAAATGTCTATTGAGCCTAACTGTATTATTTTCTGTGGTTGTATTTGCACTAGCCGTGCCCGCGATTTCATTCAAGGTTTTTAATTTTTTACGTGGAATCTTAATATTTTTTCTAAAATAAAAAGGTTTAGGGAGAAACTCGGACCTAAAATATATGATCCACGGCTGAGTTTACTATTTTCAAAAGTTGAAGATTGAAATTACTGCCTTTACAATTTTGAGGTAGCCAATTCGAGTAATTATTATTATTTTTAGTTAAACCTTATAATATCAAACGGCACAGCTGTTTCAAAGAAATATATTTTCCTTTTTAACATTGTAAAAGAAGCTTGCAGAAATATGAAAAACATACAGTTATTCAGGTTCAATGATTTAACAGATGTTGAAGTAAATACTTACGATATAATGAAATCTGAAGGCTACCTACCAAGTTATGAGCAATAACATTGCTATGATCAATTACATTGTTTCTATTGAGAGTATACTTTTCTTGAAGCTTTTCAAATGTAGTAATGAATGCATATAGCCCCTCTACAATTTCTTTGCCTGGCATTGTTGACCGTGACCGCGGTAGTGGCGTAATACATTGAACATTGTGTTTTTTACAGCACGATGCCATTGTATTTCTGCCTGTTATTAAAACAAACGCACCTTTCTTTTTATGAAACAAATGCATCTAAGATAAACAAAATCACAGTTCACTTTAATGAAGTATTTTCTATAAAGATTGAAATAGAAGCTTGTAACCTGTAGGTAAGTATCATGAACAGTATCCTACTAATCCTACCATCTTGGATTCTTACATATATTATAAATCCTATCCTATGTTACTTTCTATTATTATACCTACCTACTGTAATATAAAATGTGAGTTTATGAAGATATCTGGATGTTTGTTATTCAATCACGCTCTAAAAGCTGAACGAATCTGACTAAACTAAAAACTTTGATACAGGGATAGATTATAGTCTGGAATAACACATAGACTTTTTTGCAGGAACAGGTACCCATGGCTAGCAAGAACGGGATCAAAACACACGCAAACTGAGTCGCGAACATCAACTAGGAATCATTTTGAAGTTAGTATCGAATAGAAGTTTTAAACAATACTTATCTCCATGAAAAGCATTTATCCTGTACAGCCTAAACTCAACCTTCGGCCTTCGACGCTCGAAGCAATTCCATGGTAGATACGTAAAGCTACATCGTGCATACCCAAAGTTTCCGATTTACGTTTTAATTGTAGCTAGATAGCTAAGTGCAAAACGGTGATTCGTCTCGCACTAAATTTTTTATTTTATTTGGATGACAATTCCATAGCATCCGCACCCGAGAATACGTGTTCTCGCGATACCGATATTTAAAACCTACTATTTACAATATTATAATACTGCGTTGTTCCATGCAAATAGTGATAATTTACTCACTAATGGAGTGTGTCCGTCCGGAAGTAGCCACGGAAATAACAAGTATATGTACGTCACCAATATAATTCATTCTCGTATCACTACGAGTATTACACTAGCATATGTATGTGTGCTAGTGCAGTAGGCTAGTGTGATACTCTATTCAGCTAAGCGGATTCCAGGGAAGTCTAAGCCATGTGTAAATTAGTTGAGTTTGGGATTAATGTCTTGTAACTATTGCACCTTATATTATGTAACTTGTAAGCCAAGCACTTTATTAAAATGAAAAATATTCCGACTTCTTCAACAATCATTTCTTTAACACTTTTGATCATCTTACCCATTTATTTTGTATTGACATGTCACGTCATCTTCATTTTGAATTCTTATAGATTTGCACGTTTGCACAGATGTTCGTTTACATAGTTTGTTAATCTTGAAACAGGAATCCAGATGACGTGTCGTCATAACATTATTGAAAGTAACAATGTAGGTATTATGGTATGGTACGGATTGAATCTAAATTTTTCCTCCGTGAAGCGCGTCACGCACTTCCGTATTCATAGACCACAATATATATCGGCATTAAGTTTCCAAATTAGTCTATCGCAGTCCACTGCTGGACATAGGGCTCTCCCAATGTTGGGAGGCTTTGGCCTAGTGTTTCCAAGCTGGCTTTATTTTGGGTTTTCCTTCTCTCGCAGTTATATCGTCTGAATATTTTCCCGTTAGTTGCTTCTTACGATACCCTTCAGATGGGATATGGTGGTGCCGTCCGTTACCACACAGATAACACACAGTCCAAATTCACAAATGGTAGTAATACTTTTCACAAAATATTCTCTTCTCCCTTATTTTATATATTTGAAGAGTGCGTAGATATAATAGTAGTATGATATTAAAGCCCTATATTCGCATGTATACCCACAAAACGCGGGGCAAATTAATTATAACAAGTTTGTCAACAGACGTCACAACAATCTGTTCAGACCATGATTCAAAATTATGTTTAAATAATTGCCTAGCATTTAGACGCTATTAAGCTAATCGGTCTCAACGGTAAAATGTGTAATGTGTGTGTAAATGGACATACCTATCTGAAAAAAAAATCAAAACTAAAATTTAGAATTCATAGGCTTCCTTTTTTAAAATTTGAGTTGATATATTTTTAAAACTGTGTGCACAGTACCCACATTCTACTGGTTGCATCCCAGATTTTCCCATGGGACATGGAGTCCGCAGCTCATATTCATGCATACAAATATTAGCACTAAACGGGGAACGAAACCGCACCAGCGTGGCGGCCGCGTTCACTACCGCTACGCCACAGAGCCTGTAAGTTATACTAAACCACAAGACATCTTCTCGGGTTCTCATAACACAATTACGCCAGTATGAGTGGTATCAGTGTTAAATATGAATGACTGTTTGTATGACGAATAAATATTATGTTTCAAGAACTTTGTTTCAGTTCTGTTAAATGATCAACATAACGAGAACCAATCATTGATGGAACACCTGTGTCAAAATACAAATAGTCACAGTGAAGGATTGTATTACTGTAGCAGTGAAAAGGAAAATAATGCCTGCACATAAAAGAGTTGGTTATTTTTTGAAAAATGATCCCGTCCATTTTATTCCGATAAAAAATATTATGTACAGAGTTTCCAATTGTGACAAAGGCTTGTTGCCGTTATAACTATTTGTTATGTTTGTTTCTAAAAGGTTTGAAGGTTTATATGGGTAATTCGTCACTTTTGAGGAAACTAGCATCAAATTCAATATTAATATAATATAATTCTTATAATTCGCATTTGTAAGTGGGTTTGATGTTACAAAACGAAATTAGGATGGGTACCACCAAAATTAATAAAATTCTTAGTCTTTTTGCGGCAAGTTCAATTCGGCGTCAACAAGTATAAGAAAACACAGTTCTGTATTAATAAAAGCTGAACCCACTCAACCCTAATTAATTCAAATTTCGAACAGTGTTGATTTTTCCCAAAATAACCCGACCCTGTTCGACATTTCCGTGTTTACTCGCTTTGTATACTTTGAATAGTTATTTGATTATTCGTAGAAAATTGTTGCAGGCCTACGATAATCAATCAAAGACTTCGTTTAAATTAGCCTCTCAAAATAGGTAAGTAAAATGAAGGTATGTTTTTTTTAACATAGGACACGTCAATTTGACTTCGCTTCGCCTGATGGTAAGCTGAAGGCAAAGTCTAGGAAAAGAGGGACACCATTACAGACACGTACAATTTAACAATGGTGGCCGTGGCACTCAGCTGATGCTTTTTAGAGCCCCGCTTAAAGGATCCGGGACTGTAGGAAGAGGGAAACATGTCAATGAATCAGTGGCGAGGGGTCCCTAAATCTCGATTTCTGCCGGATCCCAATGGGTCATATGGTGCATGACAAAGTAGATCGAGATTAGATATATTTCCACATGCTTTTCTTTTGTCAATTTTCACAAAAGAGCATTAGACACGGTCAGTCTAACCAAATTTTATGAGTCATACTCGCATGATCAATATACATATAGATAGTTCTTATGCACGTGTTTTAACATCTTGAATGGTTAATGTTACTTACTGACTTAGTATGCTTAGAACGTGTCTCACCTGCAGTATTATTCAACGATTGGTTAAAGATCTGACATTGCGATCACATCTGGGCATAGTCATTTAATATTATGGCTTTATAGTTTTAATCGATCAATCAATTAGTCTATCTCAGTCCACTGTTGGACATTAATTATGTTGAATGAAATTTTGAAGCATTTATTATACTGATTGTTCAAATCGATTTACAAAGAGAGAAGAGATTCGACTTCGGGCGGGATTCGAACCCGCAATCTTTCCCTTACAGGGGAATGCTCTAACCGCTAAGCCACTGAAGCTCGCACGAAGCCAATCCAAATTCCTCTATACTTGCCGTCTATGGGGCGACGATGGAGTCATCTACCGATACTCATACAAGTGCTATCGGAACCAATCCCGCCCGGAGTCGATTCTCTTTGCTCTTTGTAAATTAATTATGTTGCTACCGATCCTCGTCTCGGACAACCACTATTAAACATTCTTCGGCCAAGTAGACAGATAGTGAAGAGAAAAGACGGCACAAGATCGCTTGTGCTAGAATTGATTTCCCAATGGAGCTAAAAAAAACTCTGGTCGATTTCAATGTCAAGAAACTTGGTGTTTATAGCCAAGTTATTTTCCTTCCCTCTGCTCTTAATACTTCTTCGGTATAAACCACTGTTTGTTTGTCCTCTTAGCGTTAATTCTCAGTCGCATCCGAAGCTTTCAGCTCGGAGTCTGGGGTCCGCTATAAACCACTACCACAACATAAATCAACAACAGCAATCTGAACAATAACATGATAACTACCTACTAAGTTTAAAAAACTGTAACCACAAAATATGCACTAAATTGGTTATAATATCAGTAGGTACTACTAGTAGATCGTCCGTGTGGTGATGGAGAAAGAATACAAGTATCACCACCCCAACTCATCCGAAGGGTGTCATAAGAGGCACTAACGGAACAATACGCAGACGATATCACTGCGAGAGAAGGAAAACTCGAAATAAAATCTAGTACCAACCCGTCTGGCCAGCGTGGAAACAGTAGGCCAAAGCCTCCTATCATTGGGGGAAGCTTATGTCCAGCAGTGGACTGCGATAGGCTAGTTGATTGATTGACTACTGGTAGGTAACCAAACACATTGCTTACTCGTAGTTCTTAAGATTATGACACCTAATATTGAAGCATCAGCAAAAAAATAATTACTTCCGTCTCACTATTAATTATACTATCATCGGATGTCGCTGTCGAATTTCTGGGTAGTATACAAGGTAAACAATACATAAACGTTTCTTAGAAAGCTATACCACTAGAGTATTAAACCGAAATGGTGAGAGCATCATATCGCTGACATCAATAGCATTGTGTGTCATATCCTAAGTTCAAATCATTATAAGAACTATGAATACTACCTTTTCTTTTTCTTCTTCATCCTAGCGTTAATTCCCAGTCGCATCCGAAGCTTTCACCTCGGAGTCTGGTATCCGCTTTGCCAGCCCTTACTGCGGATTTGGCTGGACCTCGATATTTTCAGTGATACGACTGCCATCTGACCTCCACAACCCAATGGTGACATTAGGCAATATCGAAGCATTGCAGTTAAGTAGATCGTTGTTGGACTTTTTAGAGCTCCAACTACCCGTAACGACTGCCATAGATGTTCGTATGGCAACCGGGACCGACGGCTTAACGTGCTCTCCGAGGCACGACCAGACCAATGTAAATATCCATATTAAAGCATACAAATGTTTGCACTGAGCGGGGATCAAACGCGCGCCTCCTGCGTAGCGGCCGCGTTCACTACCGCTACACCACGGAGGCTGTCTACGTTTTCTATACAATATTCATAATGTGGGCATTAGGTAAGGTAGCTATGAATCCATATCCATACTTCTTTATTTTATTTTATTTAATTTTATAAATGCGAAAGTAACTCTGTCTGTCTGTCTGTCTGTCTTTCTGTCTGTCTGTCTGTCTGTCTGTCTGTCTGTCTGTCTGTTACGCTTTCACGCCTAAACCACTGACCCGATTACGATGAAATTTGGTACAGGGGCAGATTAGACCTTGGGAAAGGACATAGGCTATTTGTATGGTCGCGACAACCGACATCCACGACAGCGGAGCCGCGGGCAACAGTTAGTATGAGATAAAATGTGTAAAGATAACAGTACCTAGCACAAATTGCATAATCTCATACATAACACGTACCTATTATAGAGTTGTACGTGAAATGCTACAAGAATCAAATCTACGAGTATGATACCATTTAATAGATAAGTCACAGGTAACTCTCAACTTTTACATTATGTAATATTTTTTTCTCAAATATTAATTTGATCTTGATTTGAGTCTCGCTCAGTACAAATAAAATTGGTGCATAAATATAGGTATTTGCATTGGTCTAGTCGTGCCTCTAAAGTCCGACTAGTCTAACTATAGAACTTCGATATCGTCGATTGATTAGTGGAGGTCATTTAGGGCAGTCGGTTCTCGAAAAATATTGAAGTTCAGCCGCATTATTGTTAGACTGAAAGCCGACCCCAAATGAGTTGGGATAAGCTCAGAGAATAACGATTGGACGTTTTTTTACACCACTTAGGTCACAGACAAGGACGTAATAGATATATGTTTCGTTCTACGGACTAATTTGTTCTTATAGGATAATCTCGATATGATAATTATTATTATCTTATAAGCATAATTTAATCCGGTCATCAAATTTTGTTGTTGTAGCAAAAAAAAAAATAAGTCGCTTTTTTAATACTTTTAATATGTAGTCAGACTACATTACAAACTTCTGCTATGAAAACGTGACCATATCGAAATAACATAATTTTAAAGATTTTGACTAAAGGTCTGTAAAAAAATTTGAGGTTGCTGTGAAATTTTGAATTGAACTCACGGGAGTTCAATCTGGGATTTAGAAAAAAAAAATTGTGTTTTAGTTTTTAGTTTTTACTAAAACTTATTGGGGATTGCAGTACGATAATAACTTATGCGTATCTCTGTACAATATGAAAATGTTTTGTAAATATTTTTTATTTATATTTTATTATTATAATATAGGTATTTATTTATTTTTATCAGATACACACATGCCTCGGAAGCAATACAATAGGCGGCCTTAACGCGATTTCTATCAGTTAACCTTTGAATGGTAACAAACTTTGGATGGTAAAAGTTGGTAGGATTAAACGGTAATTGCACGTACCTACTTACTGCAATTACACAGTGTAGGTTATAATACGATAAAAGACCATATTTATGGATAATATTGTATTACATGCAAATAATACGAACAATTTAAATAATATCAACATCAGATAAATATACAACATATTTATGTATACGAATATTATGTATACAAATAATTTACATACACGTACCATGCTTTTTGCAATCATTCTGATCTTAAAATAAGTTAAGTATATTTATGTTATCTATATCGTATACCTATATAATACTTATCTATATGCGTATGAATTAACATAATACAGATTAAGAGATACTATAATCTGCAATAAGTTAATGCATAGGTACATACGTATATAGATATATTATAGTACCTATAGAAGCATAACAAGCAATACAAGGGGTAGACTCTGCTTAGTCATAGTCAAACGATCCTAACCATTAACTTATTGAGAACTTCGTGGATCGGTGTGGAATTAGATTAGATAAGATAAATGTAAATATTTAGATATATTTCAGGCAACAGATCAGGCGACGAGAGGGACCCCCGAAGCTACGAGGAAATCTTTTGTCCTCGTCCGGACATTATAATGCGTAGGAATGAAAGTACATAATGTTGTAAGGAAGGCACTAACTATGGAAGTGGATGGCTACAAGGGAAGGGAAGACCTAAAATGAGGTGGATGAACTGTGTGAAAGATGATATATTATGGTTAAGAAGGGACTGAATGTTGAGATGACTGCAACTAGAGATGAGTGGAAAAATCACACATGTTGCGCCGACCCCAAATAAACTTGAGATAAGGGCAGGAGGATGTTGATGACGAGTGGGCACAGGGTACGAATTTTAGGGGACCAATGGGTTTGTACCCTAATATACACTATGGGGACCATAAAACATAAACTGCATCGCTTTGTTCTGAACCTTATTTACTTGAACTTAGCAATAATTTTATTATAGTCCGAGCTTTGATAAAGGAAGCGTGAGCTTTTATTTGTAAAACATTATTAATTCATAGTGACGCATAACGATCCAAATTAAAGGCATAAAAATTTGTTACTTTGGCTGGCATGAGACTTTTTTCTTTATTGATAATAATATTGCTCTAGTTCCATTCCATGCGTTTTACTGATTGCCTGTTTTTTTATAAGTGACTGAGTTAGTTTTTGTTCCACTTAGGACCATACTTTGTTTTAATATGCTTGACAATATATCGTAGTGTTTGAATTATTTATTTATTTGAAACCCCACACTCATTAGTTACAAGAAATTTCATTGTTTGCAACTTGGGTAGTACTTGACACATTTGATCTCAATACCCATTTTGTATAGCTGATAAAACCCAAACTGTATTGTTGAGTAATGTTAAGGTATGCTTTATATCTATCTATATATATAAAAATCAATGCCACTTTTCGTTGTTAGTTTATAACTCAAGAACGGCTGAACCGATTTGGCTAATTTTAGTCTTGAAATATTCGTGAATGCCCAGGGAAGGTTTAAAGGGTGAGAAAATAGGTGCAGCGGGAACGGGATCAAAAATTCATGCGGGCTGAAAAAATATGGCGATACGAAGTTCGCCGGGACAACTAGTTTTGTATAGTTTATGGTTCTAAGTTTTAGAAACATCAACACTCCACACACTTAGCTCCATACCGCTTTAAAATACACTACTTGAGACCCACTAGAGAATTTTGGGGAAGGTAGATTTCGGGGCGGGCTACAAGATACCCCCAGCTAGACCCAGGGTCAAATGACAGTGTAAGGGACAATATCTTTATTATGTAGGTACTAGCTGATGTTGCTGTTTCGTATGATATACCGGAGAGGCGAGAGTAGCCTACATTTCAGGTGATGGAGAGAGGGCACGATGGACTGACTGACGATGTTTGCCTTTAAATTCTTCGGCAATGTTGGATATTACTTTTAGACATAATCTAGTACAGATTTACATCACGCAAAGCATTGAACTCAGAAGTGCCCGGAAACCTAAACAATTGTTTAAATAATTATGCGAATGTAGAAGTTTTAATCAAATAAGAGTTATATTTTTATAATAATTATGTCTACATTATATATTATCCCAAAATACATTACATTTAGATTGGCAAGTTTGACAAGTTACCTTTTCAGGTAGCTTCTGAGAATTTTTGCACAGTAAAACAATGACATAGATAAAGTAAATATATCTAATATTATGTAACCGGGTAAAACATTTGACTCAAAGATGCTATTAAAAGTCTAAATAACTTCGTATGCATAATTATATTATATCTGTATCTTTACTAACATCTTAGCAGTCCAAATATGGATTTAATGTGTTCTGGTTTTATAAAAAAAAAAGTTTTAGTAATCTTATCTGTAGTTGCAGTACCTACTAATTTAAATAAATTATATTAAAGTATAAATAACTTAGATTTTCAAGGACGTTAACCGACCTCATAATAATGAGTATTCCATACATATTTTGTTGGGCGTCAATATTATTCAAACGTGCCTCAGTGAGTCCCTGATCATCTGATTCCTGATACCTATGTAATTGGCATTGGTGTCAGTTGTTTCCATTTGTTATTATGTATTTATACAACAAAATGAGTGTTAAATTATGTAAAATTATGTCCTACAAAGTATTATTTATATTAAAATATAATACAATGCATTAGTTTTGCTGTTACCTTTTTTTTAATATCTGGGGTCACGGTAGTATCCGCCAGGTTGAGCACAAAAAAAGCGGCACGGCCGTACCATTCTTCACTCAAAGCACTTTATTTTATTTTTCAGATAACTTATATTTGCGAGATTGATAAGCAGATGTCTAGATAACTACCGTCAAATGGGTGCTTCGGAATTTTATATTATATATATATAATAATATAATATATAATATAAATATATATTTTATTGTACTCGAATCTCGAGGGCTTGCATGAAAGTTTTTAAGACATCAGAGTAAGCTCGTGAAGTATATAAGAACAGAAACAGAAAAAGGCGTGAGTATTATGCTTGTGAACATAATATTATTAACGTCTTTACTGTACTATACACCATAGATATAACAATATAACATAGAGATCTAAGTTATGTGGTAGGTACTAGGTACAGAGTCCGCCTTGTCGCTCTGTGGCAATTTCTTACAGGCAACCTTTCAAAACGTACTTCTAAAATCTAAATCATACCTCTATCAGAGTTTTCTAACCTTTTGACCTTGGTAACGATAAAAAGTGGTACTTAGTCACTTTTGCTCGTCTTTAAATAAAAATGTATTATTCCAGAATTAGATAAGCCAAACTGTGGGAAATGTTTAATTGTGGCTTTAATTTTAATTACCACATTTATTATGAATGGAAAATTTTATCAACACTATTTATCATTTTTAAGTTCAAAGTTAGTGATAGTTATGAAATAATTCCTCCACCACATCGCAGGATTTCGTCATTAATAATCATTTAATTACTCTAATAACTTAATTATATTCTTTGTCTATAAAAACTAAATTATGGTTGAAAGTGTCGGAGCGATCTTACAATATGATTTTTTTTCGAACAATTATATTCCCTATGTTATTTTCCAAGCTCTTATCTATCTGTGTACCAAATTACATTAAGTTATATTTGAAATTGAATTTCGTAAATGTTTTCATACCCTATCTGAACCCCTTAAAGCACTTTTTTCGCAAAAAAAGTTAGCCCATGTCCTTTCCCATATTCAAGTCCATCTCTGTACCAAATTTCATCAAGATCGGTTCAATAGTTTACGCGTGAAAGCATAACAGACAGACGGAATTACTTTCGCGTTTCTAATCCTCGTAGTATGAATTAAACATTGAAACATTCAGATAAATAAACATATTTATGCCTAATTTTTTTTACACTGAGCGGGAATCGGACTTCCGAGTTAACAGTCCAATGCTCCACCGCTCTAATTATTAGATTATAGAAATGAAACAGAAAGGAAATATTTAATTAAAATTGAAGACGACGCTGTTAAAGACAAGGATGTCTCAAATTTATCAATAATTCAAGTAAACATAAGCACAGTGACCTAGTTCATGAAAAAAGGAGGATAGGTACTAGCAAGGTCTTTTACTGTAATTAGGTACAAGGTGTCGCGTTAAAGAGACAGACTTTCTGCGTATTGTAATACCATCGAGGATCCTCGATGTATAACGCACATAACAATTAGTGCCTAATTGAATTAAAAACATGTTGTGTCAATTTACTTGCGTGTAAAATTTCTCATTAGAAAGGAAATAGTTATGTATACTTTGATAAAGTAATTTTGTTTTTATTTTATGTTAAAACTAATTAGCGTCATACCTTATAAATGATAAGATGAATGTACTAATTTTTGTTGTGACTGTGTCTTCTAGGATACATGACATTAACTTTTGTTTTCTTTTAAGACCACGCGACGTGTTAACACTGTTTACATAGTTGGGTGATAATAAGTCTATGGATCATGTTTGTGAATAGGAGCCCATACCGAATAGGTATTTTTAAGTTGTATCGTCTTTTTGTAGTAGGAATCAGTTTTTCTCTTAATCCTTTTTTTATTTTCTATGCCCCTGAATGTATACCTAATACATAAACCATATTTCACTATATTTTAACCTTCGTTTAAAAAGGTTTTATTCACTTATTAATTACCTACTTTGACACAGATTTATTTATTGTAAATTGACCTCTTGAAAAATACCGCAGTGGAGGTTGTTGCACCGTTTCTTCTCTACTAGCGCGGTGGTAAACTTAGGTTAATTACAGTTGACGTCAATAAGATATACCTACTTGTATTATTCTTTATTGGAAAAATAAAGACTATGACCACGGAGGACGGAATAATCATTTCCTACTCCATGACTATGAGTACTATGACTATGACTATGACTAAAAGCATGTAATTAGTGCGTCATCACTCATCAGTGACTCTTAAATTAAACGTTGTTATAAAACTTGTTGAAAGATCAAGTGAAAGAGTTCGTGTATTGAGTTCAAACTATACTTTATTTGAATAAGCTATACGCATCTATGTACCTATGCCCAAAATATTGCTCAAAGAAATAAAGGTATGCGTATGCGTGTCTTATTTTTACGCGACTGTGCCAGCGAGGGATAGAAACCTACATACATAACGCGCGTAACACATTAGTGTTACGCGCGTTATGTATGTAGGTTTCTTTTTCACATCTATGGGTCTAACTATTACGATAAATCTGGGGAGTTATAGGGTACATAAAATGTGAAGGTATATTGTAAACTTTTGGCACCAAAATATATGTTTTCAAAAATCATTTTCACCCCAACTTATCGAGTAGGGTATCAAAATGAAGGAAATTAGGAGGAGATTATTTAGAACTATAGTGAAAGAAATAATAATAAATTTGACTGATACCTACTGAAAAGATCGAAACAAATTTTATAGCAGGTGGTACCCATATGCAAATCATAAACTGGATGAAAATTAATGTAGGTATCAAACTTGTTCCGATCTTTTCAGCATCAGTTGGGTTTTTTAGTTTTATTAATTTTATTTATATTAGCATGACAGGTCAATAACACTAACTTTTAGCAGAACGAAGACTGTCGGGACAGTTAGTACCCACTGTAATAAAATTAAAACAATTGAAAAGAACGGCAATATTTTTATATTCTCAGGTTATTTTTCGCGCATATTACGAAAAGTAACATGTTACATTAACCTCACGTATTGCAATGCGAATATAACAGTAAATATTATCTACTTATAACAGTATAATTTTAATAATGTATTTAACGATAGTTCCAATCTCCTCGTTACAAAATTTTCAATTTAAATGTATCGCCATCTTTATAACTTACTTGTTTATCAAGTTATATACTGCATGACCTAAAAAGTTAAGAATGTGTCGTGTTACCTTAAATTGTTCATTAGGTACTTGATTAACTGTTCAATTGATAAGCCCTGTCTACAAACACTCACTCACATTGAAATTAAAACTAGGTAATTTTTAACGGATTCTATCGCGATTTATTTGTTAATTTTAGTAAATAATAACAAATAAATCGCGACAGAATCCGTTAAAAAGTAGTTTCATTTCAATGAGTGATATTCGCGTAAACTTCAGAAAATATCACTCACTCACATGTTTGATATTCAATCGCGCTCTAACGGCTGAACGGATCTTGCTGAAATTTGAAACAGGGAACAGTCTGGAACATAGGCTTTATCCATGAAACAAGTTCTCATAATGGGTTGCGGGAACTGGATCAAAATTCCAACCGGGCGAAGCCGCAGGCAACAGCTAGTGTTGTTTGTAAAATGTAGATTTTTAAAAGAGTGATAACTGAATGTATTAGGATACTCGCTTACCAAAGAAGCACATTATCTTAGAAGTGAGTTCATGAATTATGGCCAGGACTCGAATCCGGGAATTTTGAAATCTTTGTCGAAGTCCAGGGAAAGTTTAAACGATGAGAAAATATGGCAAAACCGAACTGTAGTGGAATTCTATATGGGCAAAGCCACTGGCATCAATTAGTCATACCAATGACATTATCAATGACATTTCAAATGTCTGCTACTCAATCACGATCAAACGGCTGGACCGTGCTGACTGAAATTTGGTACATGGATGGATTATGGTCTTTAATAACACATGGGATTCTTTGCATTCCCAGAAAAGATTCTCATGGCTTAAAGCCCCGATGATTTCATGTAGGTGGAACCGTAGGCAATCGCTATTATTTTATAATATGACAATATTATCATATCAAATGTAATAATTACAATGTAAATGATTACGTAAAATGTTAAAATATTCCAATGTTATCACATTAAGCCTGTTAAAATTTCCGCATTGTGACATGAGCATTTAGATGAATTTGATAATTACTTCTAACTAAAAGTTGGCTTAGAGGGAGAGATATGAAGCCATTCACCCTGTATAACTCCTCCTAGGATTACGGTCCAAGACAGAATCGCGTATGAACACTTTGTGGTAGCGATGGATATTGGATGTAATGGATTTTAATTAAAAGCCTCAGATGGAACCTTGGTCACTACTCAGATGATGAAAATAGGTATTGCCTATTCGAAAAAAGTCAACATCCAGGAAGAGAACTTGAACCCATGACGTCTAGTGCCCCGAGCATGTAAAATATACGAAAGCCTAACGTCACAGTAGGTTGGCGGCCAATCGCAATGTTCCGTTCTCACGATCCGTTTACGTTATGAATTAGAATATTTTTCGTGACCAACTGAGCAATCAGGATCTATTCTGGGTGAGTAATTTTGTAATAGATCTCTTGCTAATGAGTTGGGTTATCAAGCCTCCTTGGCAGGGTACAATGATATCGGATATCGGAAAAAATATACGGAAATCTGTGCCGCCTCCTATCTTAACCAGTATTGTCTGAAAGCTTGTGAAGATGTCGCGTGATATCGGTTCTGGGGATTAGCCACCCTTATCACTTGAGGATATAAAAATAGTTTACAACCTATTCTCATACCTACTAAATATACCTACAGCATTGTTTTTTCATAGAAATAGTTCAAGCCGTTTCGGAGGATTTTGATTGAGAGAGGCACTGGAAACGGGTAGAAGGGCTAGGCCCAAGAAGTCCTGGTCTGACGTCGTGGAGGGTGACATGCGTGCAAATGGTCTCACAACCAAGGACGCCCAAGATCGTGCGAAATGGAGGAGGAAGAGCCGGTGGACTCTGAGCTCCGAGGTCATTTTAGCCACGGATCCAATCAGGAAAATGCGTCTCCATGGAGACGATGATGATGATTGCAGTTCCTATCATTGGTGTAATCGCTGGTACAATAACGCTTTGCTTATTGTATTTTTTTCGCATAAACTAACTAAAATAACCATAAAACATATATATACAGGTTTACGAAATTTAATAGTAGGCATATTTGCAAAAGATTTAGCTTATAATATTCCCTCGGATATAGATGAATTGATACGTAAAAACCCAAATGTGTATTGCCTAATACATAATTTAATACCTAATATCAATATATATTATTATACCTATATTATTTTGGAATAGAATAATCTTTATTTCCCAGAATATGGCCGGTCACAGGTGTTGGCGTGATTTCTTGTATACATCATTATTCTACAACTTTTGGTCATTAAATATAACTAACTAGTCATACAGCTGGTTTTGTCTGTACATTTTAGATATTTCAATAACCTGCCTACGGGAAAAACTAAAGAAAAACTCTTAAATCGATACATGATTTCACATAGATACGAGTTCCACCTATTTGGACAACTAAAATTTCTTAAGTACGTACTATTTTTGGACTTTTACCTTTCGATCTGCAATAAGACCTTTTATAGATAGGTAATTACATGATATATTTACTTCAGACATTTTTATGGAAAAACTAACCATTTTGTTGAGACAAAATCCGTTTTTGTAACGTTTGGCCCCGAATAAAAAAGTGCCAGGTATCGGATCGATAAAGACTTTTAGTTTTCATTTATGATGGTGTTTTGAGCAGTCCTAACAACTTTGAGCGTATTAGTGTACCCTCACTCCTGTAATTTGGTTTAATTTGACTGGATTAATTATGATGTAACTGTACGGTTAACTCATAACCATTATAATTTAACCTTGTGGGTAATAAATAAGTAATTTAAAATTAACTAAATTTGCTAAAAAAATACAGACTAAAGAATGTGTCCATCGGCAGTTTTCTTAAAGTCTCGTAATTTATAATTGGAAGTCACTTATTAGTAAATTCGTCCTAAAATCCAAGTGTAAGTACTAGATTGGAGTTATTTTTTATTCAACACTGTGGTGAATTTTAGCGCCAAACTGTAAGCCAATAATTATTTTTTTTAACAAATTTATCAAAAGGTACGTATGTATTTAGAAGATCATAAAAATATTGTTAAGAATATTTAAGAAATATATTATTATTTAAAAACCCGCAGCAAAAATGTCCATATACCTAAGCCATGCCCTAAAAGACCAAAACAAGTTTTACTCGTATAGCAGGTGGGGTCCATTTGCATTTCATAACCAAAAGAAAATTAATGGGTCCCATATGCTATCAAACTTGTTTCAGTCTTTTTGAAGTATTGGTTATATGTAGACTTTTTAGCAGCCAGGTTTTTTATTTTTAAATTATTATTTTTTGTACTTGATATTTACGCATTTATTCTTAAGATTTGCTGCTAACGGCAGATTTTATCTACATTATATGTTTAATTAGGATAAGGATGAATATTATGAATCTCCTCAAAATGGCTTCGTAAGTAACAATAATTGTAAATGATAAATTTGGTTACTGGGTATTTATTCTTGTAGGTTAGGTAATACTAACGCGGACGGTTTTGTAGATCGTTTTAAGATTAAGATAATGCGGTAGTATTATATCTATCTACTAACTACTATCTTCATAGGATGCATCAAGATAATATTCTGCAGATTTTATGTTAACAATATATCTCCCAAAAACGTCCGGTTTTGTGTGATATCTAACCCATAAGAATAATTTTCCAAGTAAGCATTGTTATCTTTTTGAGAATTTTCTTACTCACATAGCCGTTTTGAGTTTCATAGTATTCTTACTCGTTCAAATTAATCATTTAGTAGTAACAAAAACTGTTTTTAGCAGCAAATAATTAAGATGAATGCTTTAGAATAATAGACAGGTCTATGCGTAGGTACTGCCAAGGAGTGAAATGGCTTGCCCGAAGTTTTCGCAATAATTAACTTTTTTTTTGTTTTTCCGGCATTAAACCAGAATTCAGCCTTTATTGCAAATAAAAAAAAAACGTTTTTGAGGAGTGGAAATTATTCTGAGGCCCTAGCGAGCCTCGCCTGCTAGTCGGTGCATCTGCTAAAGATCAATCCCTGGTTCTTTTGATAGAATTTTCTATAAGTCTACACTTCTAACACAGGCAATTTAGAATTTAGTTTAGCTGGGGGGATTAATGAGAATACGAGCAGTTGTGGTTACTACCTAGTTCTTTCGTGAAATATGGTGATATCTGAATCTCACGCGCACAAAGTCTAGGGTGGGAGCTAGCAGTAATAAAAAAAATTAACAACATTCTACACAACGCTGTCTAGGCTGAGGCTCATGGTAACACTTAAATACTTGGTATGTATTAACAACATAGTAATACTTAGATACTTTTTTTGTAAATATATACTTATACACTAATGAAAATATACATGTTCATGCATACAAATACTTGCACTGAACGGTAATCGAACGCCCCTTACGTAGCTGTCGAACGTTCTACCGCTACGCCACATAGGCCGCAGAGAGGAGTAAAGTAGTAATATAGTAGGCATTTGGAATATGTATAGATTTCTAATGAAGCTTAAGAAAGTTCCTTCACTAAACTGTTTGGAACCAGTGGTTAAAATAAATAGATTTTTACAAAATCCTGAATTCAATTCTTATCTAAAAATATTGTAGGTATCATTCATTACTCTTTTATAATCATTATTTAATACAATAGAGTATAGTTGTTGCTTGTGGAGAAAATAAAATAGGTATACGCATAATAAGTTTGTAATAGTTATCTTAATTTTTGCTATTTTTATATCTAAATAATAAGTCATAACATTATGAAAAAGTATTATTTTTGGCAAAATTAGCAAATTTAAGTTAATATTTCCAATGCACTATGCACTGAAAAAATACATTCGACCATGAAATCATAATAAAATGCAGCGATCCGAGTACATATGGTGAACTTCAGTTGACGGGGCTATAATATCTGTATATTTATTACCTTATAGGCACAGACAATTTGTTTTAATAATTTTCAACTAAATAGATGGAATGAAACTTGTTTATTGGGTAATATAACATACAAGTAATAAAGTCTATATTTCGGTATATTAATAATATTATGCGTTGAATATATGTTATCTATTTGTAATTTAAATATAAAAATACTTACCGAGCACTGGTCCCACGATGAACATGTATGCAAACATGATTAACATGATTTGAAGTCGGCGGGTTCCTTGGCGGTTTTTAAACGCCACATTCACAGTCGCAACCAAATCATTCACAGAAAAAAATGACACGACACTAGACGGTTTCTCACTCTCAACTGTCTTTTTAGTCTTCTCTTTTAGTCTCAAGAGAATGTAAATGAAACCGAACATGTAGAATACACATGCTACCGTGAACACACCATAGTAACCGAACTGCTTTGTCATGTAACCACTGAGAGCGAGCCCTATGGGCCTGCTGAGCGTCAAAATTGCAGTTATTATCCCTAACCGAAAAGTCCTTTCTGATTCGGACGTTACATCAGTGATGTAACTGTATACAGACATAGTCATAGCAACACGACCTCCAGCGAGCGCTGGCGGTAAGCCTTCTATAAGAGCAGTTTCGTTAACACCAACTTGGTAGAAGAAAACTGTTGTTAATATTATCCCAACAGCCGAAATTAGTTTACCTAAAATTGGTAGCACCATAAACACTTTACGATTACCAGTGCGATCGCTCCAAGCACCGGCAAATAGTGCTAAAATTCCAGGCAAAGCAGTCTGCAGAGGGAAGCTCCAAGCTGTCATTGATGCTACAATGGTTTGTACATTTTTCTCTTGCTCTGTATGATTTTGAGCACGACTTTGCATTATATGTCGACATGTTCTTTCATCGTATTGTAAATTTACGAGACATGATTTCTCTAAGCACAAATTCTGTACGGCTAATCCTGCGAGCACACTCGGCAAGACATAACAAATAACAAAGGGTTCCACTGTAATTTTCGATCTAAACGCCCAAGTGTCTTTGATAAATTGTTTCAGTCTTTTGCTTAGTTTCATTTCTGTTTTCTTGAGTTCGGTGCTGCACTGTTTGCTGAATTTGCATGGTTCCACACTCACAATCTTTTCTCCGGGCGCTTCGACCCGTAACGTCATTTTTACAACGATTATTTACTTTATAGCTCATTCGTTTTTAGCATATTTTAATATTAAATTTAATATTACATTTGAATATTATTTAATATGTAACGAAATCATAATATTTATTTGCTTTTTATCACAAGTTGCGCGTTTATAGTGTGCTGGTGTACACGAGTGCGCGTACGACGACGTTTGATTATGCGAACACCGCGGAAACTGTCTACGGCTGTCGTGGCCGACTCTACTTTTGTTACTGCCTGTTAGCAGGCCGCTGGCTTTATTGTTATCACGTGGCGCGCTGGCCACCTACTCGTGTGTTTTCAAACTTAATTAATAATTTAATTGATCATATTGGAACATTCTAATCAAGCAATTTTAATGCGTATTCTACTTCTTTAGAAGTCTAATGCAGTAGTAATTTGCACATGAAATGAAAAGTAAACAAAAAGGTAATAAAATAATGTTAACCGGAATTAAATTAAGTAGTGTTTTCTTGAATTTACGCGACAGTTTAAAAGTTAGTAAGGAAATCAAAGTTATGCAAAGTTATTGACAATAATGCGAATCATCTCTTAAACGAAACCGTGACGAAACTATGCTGTATTGTTTCAATACTCTAAACAGAAATTATTACCAAGTAAAAATGAAACCGAATATTTAAAAAATCGAATGCGTCGAAAATTGTGACATGAATAAAAATGTTCATAATTGTTATAATAACCAGTGAGTTTATGACATCAAAAACATATTTTTTTTGTTACTTAAACACAGTTTCACTACGAATAAATACAATGCAAAATAGAACTATATTGCTAACACAATAATTATGTGTTTTAATTATGCATTTAAACACTACTTATCTTGAAATAATTATTGACTCCTCAGTCTCTTCATCTATACTTCTATACTAGTTAATATTATAAAGCTGAAGGGTTTGTTTGTTTATTTATTTGTGTCTGTTTGTTTGGTTGACGCTTATCACTTATCTAAGGAACTACTAGTTCGAATTGAAAATATATTTTTGTGTTGAATAGCTCGTTTATCGAGGAAGGTTATCGGCAAATATAATCACACTACTTCTCAAAGAAGCGGAGCAGTAATCATGAATGTCATGTCAACAAATCCGGCTAATTCCCTTGGATTATTTGAAAATTAATATAATGTGGGGCTATTTATGCTTTCAGGCGAAACGAGATGAGGTTATGGTGAGGTGATACGAGGTTCCAAAGTATACCACAGACGAAGCCGGGGTGGGTCGTCAAGTAAGACATATTTTGGAGCCTCCGCGCTGTAGGGTATTCTTCACGACTCGCTTACAACGGACATAATTTAGCGAATCAAATGCTTATCCTATTATACGGAAGCGGTAAAAACAAATAAAATTATCGTGTCGTCTTTTCTTAGCAACATGTTTTTTATACTTTTTGGACCTATTGCAGGGACTGAAAATAATTAAGTCATTGTATCAGTTTAACTTATGCCCGTTTTCACCAACTATACTTAAATCATCTCCTAACTAAGAGCCCCCTAACGTAGGTAGCCCCTTAATATATTACTTATCTAAATTCGTTTTCACCACCCTAAGTGACACCTAAGAAAGGGTCTCCTATTTTGTAGTGCTGGCGAAAACCGTAATTGTTTTCAAAATATATTTTTTTTTTTTGCAAAATATTATTAAATTGATTGTAATAGTTAGTTAGAAATATATACCTACGAAAACGTGCGTAAATATGCGCAAAGTTATTCTGTCACCTTGTTAGGGGTTAGTTAGGTGGCCCCTAAATTTTAAGTGACACCTAAGCAGTTAGAGGTGTCCCCTAAAGTTTGGTGAAAACGAAATGTGGTGAAAACGGGCAACAGTTCTAAGATGATGTTGATGGTGTGAGTACAATTATTTATTTCTCACTGCTGGTTGTCTATTGTTTAACCGAAGATTATATGCCATAATCATCATATTCCCGAATTTCATTTACCCGAATTTCATTTGCCCGAATGTTTTGTTTGACCTAAAAGACATATGACATACTTTTAATTGCCCGAAACTTAGATACCATAACATACGAGTGCCATACGTATTGTTTTACATATTTTTATTTGCCATAATAATTATTAGACATAATATTTATACGCCATAATGATTATTAGACATAATATTTAAACGCCATAATGATTATTAGACATAATATTTTCTTCTTGCTCTCTCTGGCTGTCGATGTCGATGGGTATGATGGATGGATGGGTTAATGGTCATAGTTCTAACCTAACTCAAATGGCACCTAACCAAACTACTTCTGGGTGGTTTATAAAAAAATAACCACGAAGGGGATAGCGGGGTCTATTCGCTCGCTTCGCTCGCTCAAACGACCCCGCCATCCCCTTCTAACCTAACCTATCCGAGTCGGGGTGCCCTAAAGTCCCGATTGCATCCAGTTTCACCTGATATAACAACCGTTACACACTGTCACTGTTACACAATGTGATAGTTAGGGCATGTGATAATTATGGCATGTGATAATTATGGCATGTGATAATTAGGGCTTACAATGATTCTGACAAATGATGTTATGGTAAGTGACTTTATGGGAAACAAAGATTCTAGCACGTGATTAATATAGCAAATAAGAGTAGGGCAAATGAATATTATGTCTGTTAATATTATGGCTGTTGACTATTATGGCAAATGAAATTAGGGTAAATAAAATTCGGGCAAACGGCAGTATACCCTCACTGCTCTATCATAGCGCCTGTGGAAGCATGAGAATCTTTAGATAGGTACATATACTCATAATTGTCCTCTCCTCTTCCTCCTCCACTTCGCACGATCTTGGGCGTCCATGGTAGTAAGACCATTTGCATGCATATCACCTTTCACGACGTCAAGCCAGGACTTCTTGGGCCTACGGCCCTACCCCTTTTACTCGGACCCGGCGAGGGCGCCGTTGCCAGGCATTTGCTACCTGGCGGTTGCCGCAAGACGTGGCCGCACCGGCGAAGGCGGCTCTCTTCCATTTTATTCGCTATGTCATGGACATGAAGGCTGCCGCAGATACGAGAGTCCCTCATGGGAATTGAGCTTTGGGTATGTTGTATATCGATGTTATAATATTATAATCTGTGAATCGATAATAAGTCTATGTCCGGGTTGTACTCGATGACAGCTCTCTCTCTCTATGGCCGAGCTCCATGACTGTAACTACGCAAATAAGTGCTCCTGAAATAAATACCAGATATTAAGTATTCTTTCATTCCATAATCTATATTATCACTCAATCCATAACAGGGTAGGCATAAATGGTAAACTTACGTAACGTTCAATAAAATAATTGTTCAAACTATAATAAAGGTACTTATAATACCTTTTGAAGCAGTTTTTAGTCTTTCTTGGGAATTTAAATTAGTAAAATTGTCAAAAGGCACAGTGTCAAAACTTCGAGTTTCTTACAAGTTTAGACTTTCTCCGATTTCCAAAGTTCTTGATAATTTATGGTTAGACTGTAACTGACGATTAATGAAACTGTAAGCGTCGGTCTTGGTGGGCAAAACCAACGATATCGTGTATAATATGTACCGAGACCGATGGACGTCGAAGAGTCGACACTCAAAGTTGTTCAAGAATGTGTCTCACTTTGGACAAGCAATCCAGCAGAAACAACTCAGAGACAGATGTCACCAGAATGTCATTGGGTTGGGCAGCATATTTTGATAAATTACGTCAGGCCTCAGAATTATCAAGGTGTTCTCAGTCCTGTCAGTCATGACATATTATACCGACACGTAGTCACTGACGTAGGGCTGGTTCACAAATTTAAAGTCGCACAGCGGGTAATAGAGCGAGCTATTCTTGGGCTTCTATGAAAGAAAAAAATACCAATAAGGTAATCCAACCTAGAACTAGAGTTACCGACTTAGCTTGCAGAAGCACATATCTATATTATTAAGAGCAAACTTAAGTGGTAATTGGCAGGCTCTGTCTGTTACAGTATCGATGGCCGTTGAGGCAAACGAGCCCTAGTGGAGAATTGTTAAATAACCAGTAATGATCTGACGTCTCTAATTGACTGATTGGTAGTAAGGCTATTTTGATTTCTACAACTGCCGGGATAACAACACGATGTGATTAGGGCCGCGGTATTCTGTAGGGCGGATGTACTTCCCCAGTCGGACTGCTCGATTGGGACGGAAATAGCGTTGTGTCCCAAGCTGGCAGCATGTACTTAAACTAAGATGAACAAAGCCGTATGCAACAGCTTTATTTTCTAAATATGTGCTATGAATATAGAAGTTATGTAACGTTAACTGTGCCTCATTTTAATCAACTGTCATGCAATCAGAGGACATTTTAAAAACTTCCTAGTTTGAAAACGAATTCATTCATTTAAAATTCATGGCTAGTATTTTTAAAAACCTAATTAGTTTTAAAAAATATATTCCGATTAAATTTACTGGAATATCATTATAATAGAATAAAATCAATTTGTAAGAATCCATCAGTACAATTTAATGACCTAAAGTGCCTCACGTATCGAATGCGTTCCAATTTTTCCCATAAGTCGGTCAAGAGGAATGAGCATTGCGTAATGCGTGTATTATCAAACAAATTAGATGTCTTTGACAATGACCATATTTTATTATTGGGTGAACAATCAAAGTCAGATTTAGCTGTATCAAGGTTGGTTAGAAGACAAAATCAAAGAAAGGCCAGCCTTTTGCTCACGTGTAGTTTTGAACCGTCGCGTCGCTGTGCTAAATTCTTTATTATCATAACACTGTCCACGTGCTATTGAAATAATATTTTCTTAAGACATGAGTAATAACATAATAACCATGACGTTGTTCTGTTGACAGCATCTGTAGCATGACGGTAGTGCATTCGACTGTTATGTTAGGGAGCACATTACTAAATATGTCTATTTGAACTGATCTGTGTTACTCTATAATTATATAGTATTTTTATACCACTTAGGTCGCAGACAAGCACACGGCCCACCGAATTATTCCCAGTAGTCCCCTTTAGCCCTGTCCCCCGGGGTGACAGCTGGGAATTGTCTTCCCATTTGTCACCGGGGTGACAATTTGTGCCGAATGTTCCCTTTGAAAGCTGACTAGAGGGGACAAATGGGAAATCTGTTGAAAGAAAGTTGTTGCCGTGGCCTATGTACGAGTGCAGCACTAGGGGAGTCACACTCGTGCTGCCGGCCCTGTAAGAACAGAGAGATTCTGTGCCGTCAGCGTAGAAAATAAGTAGGACAAGCTTTTGGTCTTTCTACTGACTGCACAAAATCTCTCCATTCAGCTCTGGCGGGTGGCCAGAGCTCTACTACTCACCGCCGGGAACACAACCGAGGTTATTATAGACCCGTTATTCTGTAGGATGGAGGCACTTCCTCAGTCTGACTGCTCGATTGGGACGGAAATACCGTCGTGTTACTGTTCAGGTTCTCCTTGGTAATGTATAACATACATACTTTTTTTGGTAACCGCTACCAAAAAAAGTATGTAAGCTTGTTTATCCGCAAACTAGAGCCTAGATCCACAAACTAATTTTGTGAGAGAGTAATAAAGTTGCCTGTAAGAAATTGCCGCAGAGTGATAAGGCCGCCATCTGTACTTACCACATACCTAACTCAGTTCTCTATGTTATATTGTTATATCTATGGTGTACAATAAAGACGTTTTTACTTTACTTTACTAATTAATCTATGTTTACTATAGGTCTAGATAGCGTTCTGTAGAGTATTTTTTATTTATTTAATTTATTCCCGGTTGCACCCAAACCTTATAATTTGAAACTTGGAATCTTTTCCCCTTCTGAGGGCTTACTATGATGATAGCAAGCGTTCGCTCCGCTCCGCTACCGCGTTAGCTTCTAAGGCGCAGGTCAGACAGCAGAGACGTCCCGTCCGCGTCTTACGTCTCTTCTGTCTGGCCCGCGCCTAACGTCTTCTTTTAACTTAATCTATCCAAGTTGGGGCGCGCTATATTCGAATCCTCATAACTTCACAATTTAGCAACGGCATGTATATAAACGAGCGAAAATAAATTCAATTTATGGGTGTCAAAATTACTGAACGTGGCGTACAAAAAGACTAAGCAAGTGAAAAACTGAGAGGGAAAGCAAATATTGAAAAAGGCGACTTAAAAATACGAATTTGAGGTAGGTACGTGTTATTCAGAACGATCAGTGAGCTTTTTTGAGCGGTTTTTTAAACGAACAAAATTGTAGGGTGACTATGTTCGATATAGGTAAGTGAAAATATAACCTTTCGGAGCTACTATTTCTGGATGGTTATAAAAAAATAACCACGAAGACTAAAGCGGGTTAGCCTTCTAACCTAACCTATCCAAGTTGGGGCGCGCTATATTCGCATCCTCATAACTTCGCAATTTAGCAACACACTTTAAACACTCAGTATTTTTTTCGCCCACTCAGTATTGTTTTTCACCCAGTTTAATATTTCGTCGCAGTCCTAGAACAACGACGGATTTGACTTTTTGCAAAATTTTTTTTTTTACTCTAATTAACTTAAAATATGGTACTTTATAAAAAAAATAAAACATTTTATCAAATTTCATTACAAATGAACCAAATACAGAGTTGAATACTGACGGTTTTGATTAATTAACGTAAAACAATGACGGATTGATACTTGCACCGTTGTTTGTCGCTGTCCCCTGCCCCCCGCGCCCTTTCCGCTCCCGACGCATTGGCATTACCGTCGATGTTCTAGGATAAGGTCACGTCAGGAGGAACAGTCGTCAACGGATAAGTTTGGTCACAATGTACTATAAATTACTTAATTTTTTGTTTATTTTAAGTAAATATAAATTTTGACGTCTTAGAACAGCGGTTTGTCAAATCCGTCGTTGTCCTTGGGATACTAAAATATATTTTTTTATGTCTTTGTTTTTACATTTTAACTTTTAAAATAACATCATTCAGTTCATCCATGATTAAAATTGTTTGTTTTTATTATGATTTTTTTCAGTGACGCATAATAAAATACGTCGATGTTTTACGTACCTATAGTAGGCGTATGCTATAAACCGTCATTTTTCTAGGGATAAGCGGAGGACGAATATACTGAACCGACGTTGTTCGTCGTATAGACTATAATATACGTCTTTATTCTATTTCATATTTAAAAAATGTTACATTAATTTGCCAAAATACTTACATTACCTTAGATTATACAATGATATAATTGTTCTTAGAAACATTATTCTGTAGTTTTATTTTAATTAAGGTTTTTTTTTCACCTGAACGATGTTCGTCGCACAGCAGTATGGTACCTACTGGTGTGCGACGAACATCGTTCAACCAATCAACAGACATGCTAATTTGTAATGATCCATATTGCTCCCAACATTAACCAGATGAGTTGAAATGTCTATCAGTAAACACTATTGGTACAGATTCTGTGATGGAGCGTGTGATTAATACACAGCTCCTGAGATACCTTGAGGGAAACGATCTCCTGAGCGACCGACAGTACGATTTTCGTCACAGTCGCTCTACCGGTGACCTCCTGGTGTATCTCACTGACCGCAGAGCGCAAGCCATCGAGAGTCGGGGTGAGGCACTAGCGGTCAGCCTAGATGTAGCGAAGGCCCTCGATTGGGTCTCACACAGAGTTCTTCTTGTGAAGTTGCCACGCTATGGACTCCCCGAGGGACTATGCGAATGGATTGCCAGCTTTTTATCTAACAGAAGTATCCAAGTCGTCATCGATGGCAGCTACTCGGACCGCATGAACATAAACGCTAGTGTTTCACAAGGTTCCTTGTTGTCCCCGACCTGTTTCTGCTGCATATCAATGACATGCTGTCTGATGACTCCGTTCATTGCTATGTGGATGACAGCACCGGGGACACGTATTACATGGGCCGTGCAAATATCCCTAAGTCAGAAGTGGAGGAAAGTTGCGAACAACTTGTTTCCCAAATCGAGACTACTCTCTCTGGAGTATCCGATTTGGGACGACTAAACTTAGTCCAATTCAACCCTACTAAGACACAAGTATGTGTATTCACCGCTAAGAAAACTCCATTCATTGTAGCGCCGCAATTCCTGGGCACACCGCTTACCATTTACTCGAGTATCGGGATCCTTGGTGTCGATATCTCCAGCGACGTCCAACACCGTAGTCATTTGGAAGACAAGGTCAAGCTGGCATCAAAGAAACTTGGGGTGCTCAACAGGGCGAAGCAGTACTTCAGTGCGGGGCAACAACTCCTCCTTTATTCGGTACCACATGAAGTACTGCTGTTACCTTTTTGCCGGAGTGCCTGCGTGAGCTTGACCCTTTCGACTCGGTGCAAAGATGGGCGTTAAGGCTCGTCGGCAATCCCATACTCACAGGCAATGTGGAACCTCTCACTCTCAGAAGAGACTTTGCCTCACTGTGTGTGTTCTACCGCCTATACCTAAAATGGTTTGTGCTCAGATGAACTGTTTGACATGATACCCACAGCTACATTCTATCATGGCACTTCTCGCCACAGGCAGAGAATTCATCCTCACACATTGCGTCCGAAAACGGAGCGCACTGTGCGGTATGAAAGGAACACATTTTCAACATTTTCATTCCTCGCACACTCAAGCTGTGGAATGAACTTCCCGCGGTGGTTTGCCCAAGCGACGACAATATGGGGTTCTTAGAAGGTTTCTTCGAGGTCGGCAGCATGAGTGTGACGCCTCTGGTGTTGCATACGTCCATAGGCCACGGTAACCACTTCCCATTAGGTGGGCCGTGTCTGCCACCCAAGTGTAATAAAAAAAATCGTATTAATAATACCAAATAAATACTTTTACTAGTATATAAGTAATTCATTGTTTACTCTATTTACTTTTTTATTTTCTGTCTTTATTTTGAGACTTTTAATTATTATGATTAAGTATAATTATTATTGATTAATAGTTTGGGTTTCTGCTACCTGGTTATGCTTATGTTATCTAGGTTTATTGATTAAAAATGCCAAAAACAGATTTTAGTCAAGATCTGATTGTTTTTTATAAAGTTCTTATTCTTATTCAAATTCAAATTCAAATAAATTTATTGCAATTATGAGAGTTAAGTTTATTAATTTTAAATTAAAGTTTTGAAGAATTAATTAGGTACTGTTTTAAAGTGATTGATCTTAGTCTGTAGGTTGTCTTCTTATTAAGTAGAATTAACAGTAATTATTACAATTTTGATGCATTTTTTTTAGTAATTTTGTACTAATAATTTCGTAAATAAAACATTTCAAAGTTAGCTTCTTTTTCATTTCTTAGTCCAAATTAGGGGGTATGGGGGCTCACCTAGATCTTGAGTCCCAAGCCAACCTCACCTGCAAGCTGGTGCACCTGCTGAACAACGGACGAGGCTCTGGCGCTGGCTTTCCCCTCGGGGTTGGGGGGTCGGACGGCAGTCGCCCCCGGAAAAGCCAAAATTGCCAAATTTAAAATAAATGGCTCGTAAAAAAAAAAGGAATCGCAATGAGGGTAGGGCGCCGCCGCAAAACGGCGCGCATGAGGGTCGCCCGCCTCGTGTCGCAAGTGGGCAAGGGCTACCTGGCCTGAGCCGGGCACGGCTAAAGATGTTAGGCCAACTTTGTGATTCCCGGAAACTCCGCTTCGCAACGTGGAACATCGGCACGTTGACCGGTCGCACGAGGGAGTTGGCTGACGTACTCTGCAGGCGGAGAGTGGCCGTGGCGTTCCTGCAGGAGACTCGGTGGGGTGGCGATAGCACCATGCACATTGGGGACGGCTACCAGCTGATGTACACAGGTGCACCTGACGGGCAGGCCGGGGTGGGCGTGGTGCTCTCCCGGGCGTTGCAGGATGACATCTTGGAGGTGAAGAGCTATAGCGCCCGACTTATGGTTGTGAGGGTGCTTATCGATGGGATTATAACCCACCTGATAAGTGCTTACGCTCCACAGGCTGGGCGTGGCGAAGCCGAAAAGATCTTGTTCTGGGACCAACTCGGGGGAGTGCTTCGTGACGTCCCGCTGTCGCAGGAGATTGTCCTGGGCGGTGACCTGAACGGTCACGTGGGTGACGGGTGTGAGGAGTTTGGGCGTGTCCACGGCGGTTTTGGATACGGTAGTCGCAACCCAGAGGGTGAGCACATCCTTAGAACGTGTGCGACTGCCGACCTGGCCATCGTGAACACGTACTTTGCGGTTGCAAGTGGTCTCGTTTGGCCCTGGCTACGGCTCTCCTGGTGGCGCGTTTGGCATCTTTGTACGCATCGCGGTCGTCGGAAGATTTGGACGCTTGCCACTTTTTAAAGAGGGCTTTCTTCACCCTGATCTCTCTCTGGACTGTGTCGTTCCACCACCAGGTGTCCTTGTCACACTTGCGTCCACCCTTAGACATGCCGAGCACCACCCTCCCCGCCTCAAGAATAGCTGCCCGAATCCTGTCCCAAGAAACCTGTACTGGTTCGTCTACAGCATCGGCGCACTTGTCACCGATGGCTGAGACGAAACTTTGGGACTTAGCTTCATCAAGCAGCCACCACCTGATTTTGCGTTGGGCACGCTCGGCACGTTTGTCTTTGGGTTTCACGCGGAGGTCCATGACAAGGAGACGGTGTTGGCTAGTGAGACTCTCCCCGGGTATAACCTTGCAGTTGGCCACCCTGCTGATGCTGTGCCTCCTAGTGAGCAGGAAATCAACCTGGGTTAAGCGCCCCCCGCTCTTGTAGGTGACAAGATGTTCGGATTTCTTTTTGAAGTACGTGTTCACGATGGCCAGGTCGGCAGTCGCACACGTTCTAAGGATGTGCTCACCCTCTGGGTTGCGACTACCGTATCCAAAACCGCCGTGGACACGCCCAAACTCCTCACACCCGTCACCCACGTGACCGTTCAGGTCACCGCCCAGGACAATCTCCTGCGACAGCGGGACGTCACGAAGCACTCCCCCGAGTTGGTCCCAGAACAAGATCTTTTCGGCTTCGCCACGCCCAGCCTGTGGAGCGTAAGCACTTATCAGGTGGGTTATAATCCCATCGATAAGCACCCTCACAACCATAAGTCGGGCGCTATAGCTCTTCACCTCCAAGATGTCATCCTGCAACGCCCGGGAGAGCACCACGCCCACCCCGGCCTGCCCGTCAGGTGCACCTGTGTACATCAGCTGGTAGCCGTCCCCAATGTGCATGGTGCTATCGCCACCCCACCGAGTCTCCTGCAGGAACGCCACGGCCACTCTCCGCCTGCAGAGTACGTCAGCCAACTCCCTCGTGCGACCGGTCAACGTGCCGATGTTCCACGTTGCGAAGCGGAGTTTCCGGGAATCACAAAGTTGGCCTAACATCTTTAGCCGTGCCCGGCTCAGGCCAGGTAGCCCTTGCCCACTTGCGACACGAGGCGGGCGACCCTCATGCGCGCCGTTTTGCGGCGGCGCCCTACCCTCATTGCGATTCCTTTTTTTTTTACGAGCCATTTATTTTAAATTTGGCAATTTTGGCTTTTCCGGGGGCGACTGCCGTCCGACCCCCCAACCCCGAGGGGAAAGCCAGCGCCAGAGCCTCGTCCGTTGTTCAGCAGGTGCACCAGCTTGCAGGTGAGGTTGGCTTGGGACTCAAGATCTAGGTGAGCCCCCATACCCCCTAATTTGGACTAAGAAATGAAAAAGAAGCTAACTTTGAAATGTTTTATTTACGAAATTATTAGTACAAAATTACTAAAAAAAATGCATCAAAATTGTAATAATTACTGTTAATTCTACTTAATAAGAAGACAACCTACAGACTAAGATCAATCACTTTAAAACAGTACCTAATTAATTCTTCAAAACTTTAATTTAAAATTAATAAACTTAACTCTCATAATTGCAATAAATTTATTTGAATTTGAATTTGAATAAGAATAAGAACTTTATAAAAAACAATCAGATCTTGACTAAAATCTGTTTTTGGCATTTTTAATCAATAAACCTAGATAACATAAGCATAACCAGGTAGCAGAAACCCAAACTATTAATCAATAATAATTATACTTAATCATAATAATTAAAAGTCTCAAAATAAAGACAGAAAATAAAAAAGTAAATAGAGTAAACAATGAATTACTTATATACTAGTAAAAGTATTTATTTGGTATTATTAATACGATTTTTTTTATTACACTTGGGTGGCAGACACGGCCCACCTAATGGGAAGTGGTTACCGTGGCCTATGGACGTATGCAACACCAGAGGCGTCACACTCATGCTGCCGACCTCGAAGAAACCTTCTAAGAACCCCATATTGTCGTCGCTTGGGCAAACCACCGCGGGAAGTTCATTCCACAGCTTGAGTGTGCGAGGAATGAAAATGTTGAAAATGTGTTCCTTTCATACCGCACAGTGCGCTCCGTTTTCGGACGCAATGTGTGAGGATGAATTCTCTGCCTGTGGCGAGAAGTGCCATGATAGAATGTAGCTGTGGGTATCATGTCAAACAGTTCATCTGAGCACAAACCATTTTAGGTATAGGCGGTAGAACACACACAGTGAGGCAAAGTCTCTTCTGAGAGTGAGAGGTTCCACATTGCCTGTGAGTATGGGATTGCCGACGAGCCTTAACGCCCATCTTTGCACCGAGTCGAAAGGGTCAAGCTCACGCAGGCACTCCGGCAAAAAGGTAACAGCAGTACTTCATGTGGTACCGAATAAAGGAGGAGTTGTTGCCCCGCACTGAAGTACTGCTTCGCCCTGTTGAGCACCCCAAGTTTCTTTGATGCCAGCTTGACCTTGTCTTCCAAATGACTACGGTGTTGGACGTCGCTGGAGATATCGACACCAAGGATCCCGATACTCGAGTAAATGGTAAGCGGTGTGCCCAGGAATTGCGGCGCTACAATGAATGGAGTTTTCTTAGCGGTGAATACACATACTTGTGTCTTAGTAGGGTTGAATTGGACTAAGTTTAGTCGTCCCAAATCGGATACTCCAGAGAGAGTAGTCTCGATTTGGGAAACAAGTTGTTCGCAACTTTCCTCCACTTCTGACTTAGGGATATTTGCACGGGATAACGCTACGGCTGAATATCATTTAGGCCGTTAATTGTACGGCGCCGTTTTGTTAAGAGGCTAAGCGGATAATATAACAATTTTGACATAGCCTATCCGGCATAGTATATCCGGCATAGTATATCCGGTGTGTATTTTTTCATTAGTAAGGACCTTTATGTTTATTTTCAACTGTTGTATGTTAATGATTTTCAATGAATAATATTGTATCGAAAATTACACTGTCACCGAAAATATTAGGTATTATCTGTATATCCGGTGTGTAATTTATAATTAGTAAGGGCCTTTATGTTTATCTTCAGTATAATGGTACCTACAACTTTATTTACATTACATAATTATTATTTACAATAATTAAAATAGGTACCTTATTATAATATTGTATCGAAAATTATACTATCAACCGATGCTAAATGTAAATGTGACTTAATGAAAATTGAGCAAGTAAATATGTATTTGCCAAATGAATTTGACCAAGTGATTAAAATGCGAAATGTAAATTTGCTAAAGATTCTTTTGGGAAATGAAAATATGCCATAAGTTTTTTGGGAAGTGAAATTTGAAGAAACATATTTTGCCAAACGGCAGGATCCCGAAAATATTATTGCCGAGTAAATTCTTGTATTGAACCTACCTATCTCCAAATAAACAATGATGTAAACTAACTCAATAATATCTTGTATTCTATATTTGAGATGATTAACGATTAAATTATAAATTAATTTTACGTTTGATAATATACGAACCTTGAACTGAAGAAGTGACACCTAACCTCCCCTACCGGTTTACGTAGTACCTGCTAAGTATATACCGGATACGGCTGATTTAAGTACCTACCTGTGTCACATAAACCGTCAGTGTACATTATGGGGGTCTACCACCATCTCCAAAAGTATTATTTCAATCTTATTTTGTGACTTTCATAGTGTGAATTGAACCGTCAGCGTCCGTCAGTATACTGGTCTTATGTGATCAAACTAGGTTGAACAAGATTTTTTGTGGTGGGTATATTTTTGTTAGATTTACAAGACTTATAACGCATAACAGCAATAATATTGCTTTGGGAGATGCAGATGAGAGAATTCTACCTGAGAGTATCGTGAAAAAAAAAAATGTTTTAAATATGACTGTCTTGACGATAAAGAAAACAAAAAAAATATTATTCAATTTATTAGTCTAATAATTAATATTATTATAATATCCTTTATTCATTTTATGTACTTATAAATTATATTTCTAAATACACCTACAAAAATACATTTAAAAATATAAAAAATAGTAGCCACCGGCATCGGGTACAGGGATCAAGCTACCGGTGTGGTTAGGACTCCAGAGAGAGGAACCCCCTCCCAATGCGTGTAGTGTCTAGGAGTACTGCCTTCTGCATCAGGCCCTTGACCCAACTGTCTAACGCGAGCCTCTTGAGATGTTGGTCGAGGCTCTTGGCAATAATAAGCCTCTGAACCGACACGACTATCGGAACAATAATCGCGGAATCCACATTCCATATGTCGTGTCCAGTTATTATAATTAATAATAATTTAGAATATTTAATCATACATTTTGACAATAAACTTTATTAGTTACTAGCTGTCCCGGCGAACTTCGTACCGCCATATTTTTCCCGTTCCCGCTGCACCTATTTTCTCATCCTTTAAACCTTCCCTGGACACCTACGAATATTTCAAGACTAAAATTAGCCAAATCGGTTCAGCCGTTCTTGAGTTATAAAATAACAACGAAAAGTGGCATTGATTTTTGTATATTAGACTAGCTGTCCCGGCGAACTTCGCACCGCCATATTTTTCCCGTTCCCGCTGCACCTATTTTCTCATCCTTTAAACCTTCCATGGACAACCACAAATATTTCAAGACTAAAATTAGCCAAATCGGTTCAGCCGTTCTTGAGCTAAAAACTAACAACGAAAAGTGGCATTGATTTTTATATATTAGACTAGCTGTTGCCCGCGGCTCCGCCCGCGTGGAATTCGGATTCCGGTCTAACTTTAATGTTGTATGGAAATCTGTCCGATTTATTGACATTTATGCTCACTGCTCCGCTCCCTTTAGTAGTAGCGTGATGTTATATAGCCTATGTTACTCCCAAATAGTGTAGCTTTCTATAGGTGAAAGAATTATTGAAATCGGTACAGTAGTTCCGGAGCCTATTCATTACAAACATACAAACATACAAAAATAGGTACAAATCTTTCCTCTTTATAATATTAAGTGTAGATTAGGTCCTTACGTATGAAATTATCGTTTTGTCGTACTGATCAATTTGATCTGAAGTATCTCCTCTTTGGTTAAGAATTCCAAATTCAAATTAATAAATTCATTTAGCTGGTTTTTTTTTTCTTTGGAATACAGTCATTCATTTGTTATTTTCCTCATTATTTTTTCTTTGGCGTCGCTTATTACCGCGCAATGGAAAACATGAAATATTGGTATATTTACGAGTAGGTACGAGTTCTACCGTGGCACCAGTGCTGCAGAAACAGCGGGCCGGCTACGCCGAGCGCACGACTCAAAATCTGTCAAAATAAGACGCAAACGTGCACGCACACATCGCCGAGGTGCACAGTGGGCTGCAAGATGCTTTTTGCAAGTCAACATAATGTAGAAAATTGTCTTACGAATACTGAAAAAGCTATTTTATTACTTATGACTAGAGTGCATTTTCAGTAATAAGATTTATTGAGACGAATTTCGTCTGTCAAATTATATTTCTTTTCCTTTTCTTGCTTGTATATTCATCCCTTTCATTTCGTGCATGACGTCATTGGCATGTCTTTTGTTTTGGCATCATGACATGACGTTATTTGAATTTTTTACAAAGATTTGAGATATTGAACAAAATAAGGTTGGTAACATACCTACACCTAAATATTGATATAAATATTAAAAATGTTCGTAAAATTAAAATGCCCACCGCGTAGAAAGACTATAATTATCATAGTAGAGAGATGATGAATATCTCATACTCTAAATAAATAGTTTCTTAAAGAACTAAATTGTCCTTCCTACCTTACTTTTATACTCTTTTATCATGAGCAAAACATTGCCATAAACAGCTATTGCCATGAAGGTATTAGCTTTATTCGCAAGTGTGTTGTAAAACGTCGTATGGCACGCGTGAGCATGATGATTACCGTTCTCGGCACTCTTAAGACCCTCGCCTACAGCTCGGGTCTCAATAGCGCCTCGGCGGTAATCACCAACTTTGCTCACTTGTACCATAATGTACTATTAGCATCAAAAATCTACCGTATAGTTTTGATGGAATTTTATGTAGGTACCCTATAACACTCGGGAGATGAATACCTTTCATTTGAGACCCCATTCATTGAAATCCGTCTAGGGATTAGGCCTGTAAAGGGGAACAAAGAAAACTACATACATACATTATTCGCGCGAAACACATTACCCTCGCTGGCGCAGTCGGGTAAAAACTAATACCCGACTACTGAAAAATTACGCTAATATTAAACAAGAAAATATCTAAGTAGTAGTAGTCTTTAGGGATACTTCGAGCCCTAAAAAGTCCAACAACTGGTTTAGTTGCAATGCTTCTATATCGCCCAAAATCGCTATTGGGTTGTGGAGGTCAGATGACAATCGCTTCGCGAAAGTTTTGGATTACGCTAATTAAGAAGGAGAAGAACACAACCCTAAAAGAAAATCAGGTTTTTACGGGACTTTGTTTCCGTTCTTGTCACAGAATTCAACAAAAAAAAACTTACTCCTATATTTAATTTTGTCTTCTGAAATAAATCTGTTCATTAAATCAGTTTAATTTTCGTTTTTTTAAGCCTGGTTTTATTTTTTTAATATACCTACTATGAATTGTACAATATTGTAAGATAATACATAAGATATAAAATATAAGTTGTATGTTTTAATTGACCCCAACATACCCTATATCTCAACTTTGATTGAAAAACTCTTGGCTTTATCAGTTGGAGTAAAGTCTATAACCTAAAGCCTAAATCTGCCTTTTATTATTACATATAATAATTGAAACATAGCTTTCTTTGATTGACATTAGAAACTTTGACTGACTCCTACCTGAGCACATGTTGCTGAATTAGTGGAACATAACAGTGGAACGAACAGTCCGAAATCGAAGTGAAGACGTATGATAGGAATGTTTGTTTGTTTGTTGAACGACTCTATAGTTCGGGAACATTACGCGACAAGTGCGATGTTTCCAGTTCAAAGAAAACAAAGTCTCGCGTTGATAATTATCGTTGATGGGCAACATATCGCCATAAAATGTGATGTCTCGGAGTGGCTTAAAAATACCTTCATGGCAATAGCTGTTTATGGCAATGTTTTGCTCATGATAAAAGAGTATAAAAGTAAGGTAGGAAGGACAATTTAGTTCTTTAAGAAACTATTTATTTAGAGTATGAGATATTCATCATCTCTCTACTATGATAATTATAGTCTTTCTACGCGGTGGGCATTTTAATTTTACGAACATTTTTAATATTTATATCAATATTTAGGTGTAGGTATGTTACCAACCTTATTTTGTTCAATATCTCAAATCTTTGTAAAAAATTCAAATAACGTCATGTCATGATGCCAAAACAAAAGACATGCCAATGACGTCATGCACGAAATGAAAGGGATGAATATACAAGCAAGAAAAGGAAAAGAAATATAATTTGACAGACGAAATTCGTCTCAATAAATCTTATTACTGAAAATGCACTCTAGTCATAAGTAATAAAATAGCTTTTTCAGTATTCGTAAGACAATTTTCTACATTATGTTGACTTGCAAAAAGCATCTTGCAGCCCACTGTGCACCTCGGCGATGTGTGCGTGCACGTTTGCGTCTTATTTTGACAGATTTTGAGTCGTGCGCTCGGCGTAGCCGGCCCGCTGTTTCTGCAGCACTGGTGCCACGGTAGAACTCGTACCTACTCGTAAATATACCAATATTTCATGTTTTCCATTGCGCGGTAATAAGCGACGCCAAAGAAAAAATAATGAGGAAAATAACAAATGAATGACTGTATTCCAAAGAAAAAAAAAACCAGCTAAATGAATTTATTAATTTGAATTTGGAATTCTTAACCAAAGAGGAGATATTTCAGATCAAATTGATCAGTACGACAAAACGATAATTTCATACGTAAGGACCTAATCTACACTTAATATTATAAAGAGGAAAGATTTGTACCTATTTTTGTATGTTTGTATGTTTGTAATGAATAGGCTCCGGAACTACTGTACCGATTTCAATAATTCTTTCACCTATAGAAAGCTACACTATTTGGGAGTAACATAGGCTATATAACATCACGCTACTACTAAAGGGAGCGGAGCAGTGAGCATAAATGTCAATAAATCGGACAGATTTCCATACAACATTAAAGTTAGACCGGAATCCGAATTCCACGCGGGCGGAGCCGCGGGCAACAGCTAGTCTAATATATAAAAATCAATGCCACTTTTCGTTGTTAGTTTTTAGCTCAAGAACGGCTGAACCGATTTGGCTAATTTTAGTCTTGAAATATTTGTGGTTGTCCATGGAAGGTTTAAAGGATGAGAAAATAGGTGCAGCGGGAACGGGAAAAATATGGCGGTGCGAAGTTCGCCGGGACAGATAGTCTAATATACAAAAATCAATGCCACTTTTCGTTGTTATTTTATAACTCAAGAACGGCTGAACCGATTTGGCTAATTTTAGTCTTGAAATATTCGTAGGTGTCCAGGGAAGGTTTAAAGGATGAGAAAATAGGTGCAGCGGGAACGGGAAAAATATGGCGGTACGAAGTTCGCCGGGACAGCTAGTAACTAATAAAGTTTATTGTCAAAATGTATGATTAAATATTCTAAATTATTATTAATTATAATAACTGGACACGACATATGGAATGTGGATTCCGCGATTATTGTTCCGATAGTCGTGTCGGTTCAGAGGCTTATTGCCAAGAGCCTCGACCAACATCTCAAGAGGCTCGCGTTAGACAGTTGGGTCAAGGGCCTGATGCAGAAGGCAGTACTCCTAGACACTACACGCATTGGGAGGGGGTTCCTCTCTCTGGAGTCCTAACCACACCGGTAGCTTGATCCCTGTACCCGATGCCGGTGGCTACTATTTTTTATATTTTTAAATGTATTTTTGTAGGTGTATTTAGAAATATAATTTATAAGTACATAAAATGAATAAAGGATATTATAATAATATTAATTATTAGACTAATAAATTGAATAATATTTTTTTTGTTTTCTTTATCGTCAAGACAGTCATATTTAAAACATTTTTTTTTTTCACGATACTCTCAGGTAGAATTCTCTCATCTGCATCTCCCAAAGCAATATTATTGCTGTTATGCGTTATAAGTCTTGTAAATCTAACAAAAATATACCCACCACAAAAAATCTTGTTCAACCTAGTTTGATCACATAAGACCAGTATACTGACGGACGCTGACGGTTCAATTCACACTATGAAAGTCACAAAATAAGATTGAAATAATACTTTTGGAGATGGTGGTAGACCCCCATAATGTACACTGACGGTTTATGTGACACAGGTAGGTACTTAAATCAGCCGTATCCGGTATATACTTAGCAGGTACTACGTAAACCGGTAGGGGAGGTTAGGTGTCACTTCTTCAGTTCAAGGTTCGTATATTATCAAACGTAAAATTAATTTATAATTTAATCGTTAATCATCTCAAATATAGAATACAAGATATTATTGAGTTAGTTTACATCATTGTTTATTTGGAGATAGGTAGGTTCAATACAAGAATTTACTCGGCAATAATATTTTCGGGATCCTGCCGTTTGGCAAAATATGTTTCTTCAAATTTCACTTCCCAAAAAACTTATGGCATATTTTCATTTCCCAAAAGAATCTTTAGCAAATTTACATTTCGCATTTTAATCACTTGGTCAAATTCATTTGGCAAATACATATTTACTTGCTCAATTTTCATTAAGTCACATTTACATTTAGCATCGGTTGATAGTATAATTTTCGATACAATATTATAATAAGGTACCTATTTTAATTATTGTAAATAATAATTATGTAATGTAAATAAAGTTGTAGGTACCATTATACTGAAGATAAACATAAAGGCCCTTACTAATTATAAATTACACACCGGATATACAGATAATACCTAATATTTTCGGTGACAGTGTAATTTTCGATACAATATTATTCATTGAAAATCATTAACATACAACAGTTGAAAATAAACATAAAGGTCCTTACTAATGAAAAAATACACACCGGATATACTATGCCGGATATACTATGCCGGATAGGCTATGTCAAAATTGTTATATTATCCGCTTAGCCTCTTAACAAAACGGCGCCGTACAATTAACGGCCTAAATGATATTCAGCCGTAGCGTTTATTACAACTTATTACAACATTTAATTAACTGGCTGGCTAATGCTTAGGCCATTCGTACGATAGGGCACCACCACAAAATAAGACAGAAATTTAGTGATAGGTTTATTGAGAAAAGCTACGCAATTTGACTTAGGTTAGGTTAGAAGACCAATGCGGGAGCAGAGCGGAGCGGAACTCCCGTACTAGCCTTCGTGGTTATACTTTTTATAATCATGCAGAAACTAGTCATTTGCCTAGCTATCTGATCAAATGGCTAGGCAAGATCAGATAAGATAAGATACGATAAGATATTCTTTATTGTACCTACTCCATAAAACTACTTTAAGATAATAATTTAACAATTCAAGTATTGAAAGTAAAGTAAATGCAAGTACTGCCTCTGTGACGTAGCGGTAGTGAACGCGGCCGCTACGCAGGAGGCGCGGGTTCGTTCCCCGCTCAGTGCAAATATTTGTGTGCGTGAATATGAATATATGCATTGGTCTGGGTGTTTCTATGTATAATATGTATGTATTTACAAAAAAAAATGTATCTAAGTATGTTTATCCACATTCTATAACCCATAACACAAGCTAGGTAAGCTATGCTTACTTTGGTCTAGATAGCGTTGTGTAGAATGTCCTACAATATTATATATATTATTTATATTTAACGTCATCGAACCAAACGATTTGCATCAAATGGCTGGATATCATTCAGGCCGTTAATTGAATGGCGCCGTTTAGTAAAGACACTAGTCGGTTAATTGAACAACCTGATTAAGCTAGTTGGCTGCGAGAGAATGTTAGTTGGTTGTTTGCTGCATATACCGTACACTGTGTAATTTTTTATTACCAAGGGCCTAACATTAAAGAAAATATTTATCACCACAACGTTAGTTCCTGTTTTAGATATCCAAAACTTACACTTTGAAGGGTCTACTCTTTCTCCTGATTGACGGCAGCGACTGCTGTCTGACTCCGCAAACCTTGAGAGGAAACCCTACGTCAGTCATATACCCGTTTTTCAGCAAGTGCACCAGCTTACAGATGAGATTGACTAGGGTCCTGAAGATTTTGGTGGTTTTCGATTCGGTATTCAGTACTGTGCAAGGGTGAAGCTGCGGGCAACAACTATCTGCGATCAGACAAGCTTTTATGCTTCATTTACCTATAACTGGCTAAATCTTCGGCGAAAATTAAGTAGACAATACAGTGATTACACTGATTACACTGATTACACTGATTACACTGATTACACTTGTGATGTATCAGTTTCATATGGTAAAAAATAACAATTTATTCAAGTAGGTATCGTATGATAGACATAATATTGGTAAATAATAGGCAGTGACAAGTGTTAAGTGCCGCGTACAAACTACACATGAACAAAGTGTCTTCGCCTTAACAAGAACTAAGTAAGTGTTACTGGGCATAGCCACAGATTATGGCATAGCACCCTATACCAACCCGTCTGGCCAGCGTGGAAACAGTAGACCAAAGCCTCCCAACATTGGCAGAGACTTATGTCCAGCAGTGGGCTGATTGATTGATTGGTAGTAATTTTGCTGAAATTTAGTTACTCATTAGTATAAAAAGGTATTGTATACTTTGTTACGAAAATAATAATAATGAGAGAAGAGTGTGTATACTCGTATTCTTTGTATGTCTATTAATTAAAAGTGTCACTAACTTTAAACTAGTAATGCAAATACTTACTATAAAGTCATTCAAGTTTTGCGAAGCGAGTGAATTCAGTAACACACATTGCACATTTGCTACGCCACTGATAGTAAACCTCGTCATAACTTTCGCTCAACTAAGCTCCTTAGTAAAACTTTGATCCCTTTGTAAACCAACTATAATCTTCTTTAACTTTTGGGATCTTTGAACTCCTCTGAAATTCGTAGTTGATCTTACAAATCGAAAGAGTTAATTCGCTTGTATCATTTTGATCTATTCCCTCGAGACAACATCAAGTAGATTATTATTTTATGTTTTTAAATATCTACCTAATTAAAATTCTTTTTTTTTTTCGTGCGGAGTCTCCACAGATACCCGTCTCTGGGCAGTAGAGGTTATTAAATCGGACTCGAACTGACTAAAACCGCACGCCACAATATCGTGTCTTATCATGCCAGGGTGTGTGGTGGCCCAATAAGGCAATTCTCTTGTTGGCTGACCCTGGGCCATATACTACTTTTGAGGTGACTACTCGTATGGGGGAATAACGGTGCCCCATTTCATCCCGTTTCTAAACATCCAAACACACACAATCTTTCACATTTATTATATTTGTTATAGTAGGAAGTAGGATAAGATTGAAGAACGACGACCGATTAAAGTTCACTCTACCGTTTTTGAGGTTAGGAAATAAAATTGCTAACCTTCATGCTGATTAAATTAAGGAAAACTCTTGTGTGAAGATTTATAAATTTCCTTCCTAACCTTTACACAAGTGTGAAAGTTATCGTTACTGGTTTTTTTACTGTACCTACCTACCTATACACTTTGTACTCACATTCAATTAGTACTGATGTGAGTACAAATTAAAAAAAGAACTTATAATTATTCAAATAACAGGTTTGTTGCTTGAAATGTTTTATTTCTTTTTCATTTTGAAGTCTTCGTGTGTCAAGCAGTGGATACTAACTGGCTTGTAATAAATTAACTGTCTTTTTATCATGTTATAATGATCGTACTTGTCGGAAAATAATATTGAAGTGAAAGTAAGTATTCATGCTTTCATTGTGATCTTCGCGTAGGTATCAAAATTATCACGTACGTAAACATAGCAAAAAGAGACTTGGTCATCTTTTGAAAGACGTAGAGTTACACGTAGCCGCGCAAATAGGAAAATTCACTGCGACATGAACACAGTTTCGTAGGCCGCTTCCACACTACACTCAACAACTGACTTGCAAGAAAACAGGAATTTTCGTCAAAAGTAACATTTTATGTAATAGTGTGTCACCTTTCCAGTCGATATTAATTTCGATGCTGAGATCAGTAAAATAACATTTAAAACATAAATAAAGCAAAAGGAAAATTAATATAAAGGTAGATATTGTAATTCATGTTTTAGTGCTCAAATTAGATCTATACAATTATATTTATAAAATATTTATTTAGAATACTTAGATAAATTTAAAAATATTGGAATAATTGAATTATAATCTCTTTTTAATGGAATCTATTGTAATTTATTTGGTATTATTTTATTATTATCACGTAGTCCGACGTTAAAAAAATGGTTATACTAATTTTTTTTTATACCACTTAGGTGGCAGACAAGCACACGGCCCACCTGATGGAAAGTGGTTACCGTGGCCTATGGGACTTATGCAACACCAGGGGCGTCACAATCGTGCTGCCGACCCTGAAGAAACCTTCTAATGCCCTTCTTGAAGAACCCCATACTGTAGTCGCTTGGGAAAACCATCGCGGGGAGTTCATTCCACAGCTTGCGTGTGCGAGGGATGAAGTTCCTTCATACCGCACTTAATTCAATGAATGATATTCGCATCAACATACATTTTTCATGACATTTTCTAAAGTTTACGCAAATGTAATAAAACTCTTTGAAATAAAACTACTTTATAACGGGTTCTATCGCGATTTATTTGTTATTATTTACTTTTAGTCCGACGTTTCGGCTACTTTTCAGCGGCCTTGTTCGCGGGGTGACTAGAGATGGTAGTTGTCACATATTTTTGAAGTATAAGTTTTCTCAGAGTACCCGGTTGGTGTTACTATTTACGCAGAATGAGCTCCTGTGTCGTTGAGTCTTGCCATATTTTGTTGTTTACTGGGTTTGATCAAGTGGACGACTGGGTCCCAGGCTGGTGGAACGCTTCGTTAAAAAGTAGTTTTATTTCAATAAATTATTCTTATTGGAATAATTCAGATTAAATCAGTATTGTACATGAATGTAAGATGATGCTAACATGGTAAGAATTTTCGATACTAAATCAAAATGCAAGAGGCTTAAATCGAGATAATTATCAAATGTGGTCGGTCACGCAGGACTTAATCTTGCAGAATAAGGTCGACGGAGCGGATCAGGGGCCCAATTATGTGACGACACGGTTTTAAAACGTATGATTTAAAGGTTACTTTGTACTAATTACACATAGGTACTTATTACAAAAAAAAGCCGCGTGGCTCCCAGCAGAATCGGTAGAATTTGGGCCAACCCATCTCCTTCCATGCGGTGTCGTACAAGGTGACTAAGGGATAGGGCTGTTTAACATCAGACAGACATATACGTTTAATAAAAAAAATACTTTTGTGGATACTACGTCTTTGACAGTTTTTTACCGTCTTTACCGTGGAAAATGTTCCGATGAGCTCTTCCAGTTAATCTTACCCTCTCCTTTTCTGTCACCCTCATACGATGCAAACAATTTTATCTAGAAAAGGGAAAGAAGAAATAATATAGACGTGTCCAATATTATAAAAAAAAACTTGTATTCGGAATGATCTGTTAAAATAGCACTTACCTACATATTTGAAATTCTCAATTTATAAGTTTTGAAATCGGACGTTAAGAAAACGCAATTTTGTTTAATCGGGTCCGTGGAGGAGAAACCACTGCTAGGACATTAACCTCCCCTTGGTGAGCACTGCGCAAGCATTTGTTGAACGTTCTACCTAAGGTAGCTTAAATGTGGGTGTAGGATATGACAGCTGATTTTATACAATGGTGAAAATCAGGTCTTTCCCCACATACCTACAACCTTTAGTTCTGATTGGTAAATAAACATTGGTCTGTGTGTTGCTATGTATAAGAATACTTACAAAAAAATGTATTTAAGTAGAGAGATCCGATTCTCAGCACTCCATGGATTCACCGTGCGGTCGCCGGGTCTATAGCGTGATACAGAGAGGAACATCGTGACGGCGACTGGGACTTGCTACCCAGATGTAAGTTTAGGGTGGCCACCTTGTGATGCATCAGCGCTCACCTCCACCGTCAGTAGTGTCCCCCCCCCCCCTACCTATCCAAATTTGGTAAGATCCTATCAATGCCGCTTTTGATATTCGATTTAGTAAAGAGCTTACTGAAGCTCTTGGCAATCCGAGGTCTTTAAGTAAGTTGACCGCATTCTAGATTCCGTAACTCCATAACACATTTTACCGTTTTGGTTCCCGGTGGAGCAGAATAGGGCCAACCCTTCTCTTCCTGTGGGTCTCGTAAGAGGCGACTAAAGGATATGTTCCTAAACATACAGCACATGACAAAGTGCCCGTAGACTGCAATAGGCTCACCGCCTAATACCTACGTGGGACCGAACATCACAGTTGGCGAAATCTGGGTGTTAATACACCTCTACCTACCCGTTCGGGGATTTACAGGCGTGAGAATATGTATGATGTATTTTATTATAACAATAATTTATTTTTATTTATAACTAGCTTTTGCCCGCGGCTCCGCCCGCGTGGATGTCGGTTATCGCGACCAAACATAGCCTATGTCCTTTCTCAAGGTCTAACCTACCTCTATACCAAATTTCATCAAAATCGGTTCAGCGGTTTAGTCGTAAAAGTGAGACAGACAGACAGACAGACAGACAGACAGACAGACAGACAGACAGACAGACAGACAGACAGACAGACAGACAGACAGACAGACAGAGTTACTTTCGCATTTATAATATTAAGTAGGGATAACAATAAATTAATATATGTAGGTAATAACGGTATTTGTACATGATTAAATTAAATTATAATAAAAGTGCCATTAGATATAGTCTCAAAGTGATTGTAAATAAAACAAAAAAAAAAACTTAAATGAATACCCATTATCACTTAATTCGACAATATTAATAGGCATGAATATCAGAATATGTCAACATAGGTGATTTATTATATAAGTTATTCATATTGTATTCATGGGCGTTTTGAAAACGTTATTTTTTATACATAATTTATACCACATTTAAATTTAAAAATTATCCGTTACATACCTACTGGTTTACTGTAATAAATCACGCTTAGACTGTTTTAATTCATCAATAGCAATAAAATTATTATAACCAATATATTTTGTGTAATTTATTACATTTTTTACCATTTTTTTCATTATCCGACTGCGCCAACAAGGGTAATGTATTACGCGCGTATGTATGTATGTAAGTAGTTTTCCTTGCCTGCAAGAACTCCGAATGTCGACCATCACAAAGGACTCGAACACGGCGCCCCTGCAGGAAGCTAGCCACCCAGTCGCACAGTCTAGGAGGCAGACCAAAGGCTGGTAACTTGGAAAGAAGCGATTTGTGCCAGACTCTATCAAAAGCTTTGGCGATGTCAAGGCTAATAGCTAGTGACGCGCCATGCTTGTCCATAGCCTCACCCCAAAGATGGGTAACGTACGCCAGAAGATCACCCGTTGACCGCTTCGGTCTAAAACCATATTGCCGGTCGTTGATTAGGTATAATTATGTTGTGTTGAGCGTAGGCAGACCCAGGTGATAATAATATGCGCGCTCTATACCTACATAATGTATACTCTAAGATCATTTTCAACTATTATCGATCACCGGTAGATATACTATACATACATGTTTTAAGATCAGGGTGAAGAGATTGTTAGTTACATCCAATCATGATATTAAAAACTATTGACACTGACGTGACAGTGAATTCGGTCACGTATTTGAAGGGCTCATGATATTGATATAAAAGTCCTTGAACTGAGGTCATATTGGAAAGCGGAAACCTTCGAATAAGTAGGCCCTAACAATGTGATGAATACGTGCCGTATACATCGTGAGAATTGTTCGTATTATTCCTAGAATCACTATTTGAACTAGGTAATAAAGAAACATAAGCCCGTATTCCGGAATGATACTTTGTCTTGAATCTTGATTTATAACTAGTACCTACTTATGACAGATTGCTGACAAGATTGACAGATTCAATGAAAATCAATTCAGTTCAGAACACTGAGTATCGTTCTAAAATATGGGCCTTATCTTCAAAAATATTGAACGTAGACCAGCGCCTAATATTTAAGTAAAGTCAATCAGAAAAAGATTACATTGCGTGTGCCACTGATAAGGCGACTCTTGTTAGATCTTTGAATTTATAGATATGAAAAAGAAAAATACTATAAAATACCCTTATTCTATCCCTCCTTTAATTTAGTAAGGCAACAGACAGATAGATCCTAATCACGGAGGACAGAATATCCTAACATATAAAAATCAATGCCACTTTTCGTTGTAATTTTATAACTCAAGAACGGGCTCACCTATCCAAACCAAATGTTTAGGCTTTGTTCGAACTATTTAGTAGATGCTCTAAGTGAAGTTTACACAAAATAGGTCGAGTGGTTCTTCATTTAGGTGGTACGAAGTTCGCGGGGTCAGCTTGTAAATTAATACAAATTAAGACGAGATGATTATAATATCGGGTTCTTCAAGAAGGGCGTTAGAATGTTACTACGGGATTGGCAGCACGAGTGTGACGCCCCTGGTAGGTATTGCACACGAACAAAGGCTACGGTAACCACTTGCCATTTGGTGGGTATCATAGGGGTGTCTGCCACCTGGGTGGTATAAAAAATGAACTAAATTGGTCCAGTTCCCTACTAGACGTCGTTGAATCATCTGTCTGTACACAATTGATGACATAGGTACAATGTACTCGTATAATTTCATTTGCGGATATATAGTCGTTTGTCCACATTGACTATACAATAATGTTACAATGATACTCCAAAATTGGCAACGGTTTCTCATTGTATCATTTACTACGGTCATGGTTCATATAATTCAATTTGGTGTTATTATGCCTGAAGTCACCTTTCTGCTGATAATATAATTATTACCCAAAAATGTATAAGAATTGAATTTTTTTTTATCAGAATCATACTGGAGTTTTACTAAAATGAAGTATTTTGTTTTAAAATATTAGGTTTAATGGTGGTACTTCACATGGCTCTTTTTATTTGTACTGCATTTTTTGACATAATTTGATAAACAATTAGATACCATGTGTGGACAGTGTATTTGACGAAGCATTAACCTTGTTGCCTATTGGACAAATAAATATTGCCAATACCAAATACAATTGACAAGTTATTTAGTTTTCATGCTTTGTAAGTAGGTACTTATCTTTTAACAATAGCCAAAATGTGAAAATTTACATGTAACACTTCTTTGCAGTGAATACTTACCTACTTTTTTGTGAAGTAAATTGTATTTTTATGTATTTGCATATTTGCACATACTTCCGTTAAATATTTGGCTAAACATAACCTGACGTCCAATAGTAAACATAAAAGCGGTGTGAAGAGCCGGGTACACTACATAAATACGAAAAGCCTTATTCCGAAAGTTACAATCACGAATTTCAAAATTCCGAATTTCATAATTCCGAATCATTCAAAATTCCGAAAGTCAGATATCCGATGTATCATAAATCCTATTTATTGAAACCCGAATTTCAAAATTCCTAACGATTATAACTGCGAATATTAAAATTCCGAATTTGAAGATACCGAACCATTACAATTCCGAATTATTAATAATCCGAAATATCATAAATACGAATTCCGATTATCAAAACTCCGAAACAACACAAACCCGACAATTAAGCGCCTTGTAAACCTGCATTAGGTAAGTAGGATAGTTGCTATTTTCGAGGTACACGAGATAAACAGGAAATAGAATTATTGAACTATTATTTTAATTTATTTATGCTAATGATTAAAAAATACACGTTGCCATACAACTTTCAGTAACAAGCATGCATGCAGACAAGCATACAGGCAAGCATGCAGGCAAGCATGCAGGCAAGCATGCATGCAGGCAAGCATGCAGGCAAACATGCATGCAAGCAAGCATGCAGGCAAGAATGTATGCAGGCAAGCATGCAGGCATGCATTAGTTTCGCTCTTCTCCGGCGCTACGGGATGTGCAGTCCTTCCGCCCTTGCGTAACAAAGTTCGGGCACCCATGCTCGCTTCCGCAGCTTCGGCTTGCTGGTCGCCGGAGGCGACCAGCCTCAGCCGCTCCAGCTCGCCCGGGCGCCTGAGCTTCGTTACTGCGGGCGAGGACTGCCCTCCCTCCGCGCCTCCGGTTTTTAAATAACACTCTAGTGTAGGGCAAACAAGTACCACGGCAGTAGGACCACGGCAAGTCGGGTTTGGCTTAATTTTTATACGTAATAATTGGCGAGAACATTAATTTATTATTATAAAAAATCAACTCTAAAATGCGCAACATGTCAAATCAATTTTAACTTTTACCTATTTTTAATACAAATTTTCAATTTGAGCAATGATTTTTCGGAAATTTGAAATTCGGAATAACGTTTTTCGGGCCAATAATAGGTACTACAGATTTTTAATTATTCGTAAAAATGAAATTCGGAAGAATGAACATTCGTATTTATAACTTTCGGATAAATAACTATCGTGTTTTTGAATACTCGGAGTTTTGTTTCTTAGGAATTATAATATTCGAAATTTTGAAAATCCGAATATTGAAATTCGGAATTAAGTATTTCGGAATTGTTGGGTGTTCCCGTGAAGAGCCACCATAACATAATTTAAATAATTTTCATTTTTGTATAAATTTTGCTAATTAACTTCCATCTTTGATCTGTTGATGCCAAATTCTAATGACACTTCATCCGTTAGGCAACTGAGGACTAAAATTCTACTGCAGTTGTGTTACTTACGTACTCTGCTATTGCTGTTAACTGCTAGTAACCCGATGGAATCGAGTTCAAGTCTTGGTCAGACCTCCGTGACGTAGCGGTAGTGAACGTGGCCGCTACGCAGGAGGAGCGGGTTCGATCCCCGTTCAGTGCAAATATTAATTGTTCTCATGTATTTGCATTGGTCTGGTCGTGCCACAGAGAGCACGTTAAGCCGTCGGTCCCGGTTGCCATAAAAACATCTATGGTAGTCGTTACGGGTAGTTGGAGCCCTAAAAAATTCCAGAAACCACGGTCTAGCTGCAAAGCTTCGATATCGCCTAGTGTTATCATTGGGTTGTGGAGGTCAGATGGCAATCGCTTCACGGAAAATATCGAGGTCTAGCCAAATCCGTAGTTAAGACTGGTAAAGCGGACCCCAGACTCCGAGCTGAAAAGCTTCGGATGCGACTGGGAATTAACGCTAGGATGAAGAGACCTAGACCACAGCTCATTATTTAGGTATAGAAATGACTAATCTTATCGCTTCCTCGCTGTTTTTCTACTATGCCTTTTGCTAATCAGAGGGAAACTGACAAAAAGGCGACGAGTGTCGAAATACGTCTATCACTTCTTATAATCGTTGCTACTAATATTTTAGAGTCACTATTACGTTATTGCTCGGAATATAAATTTGAACCTGAAATTTGGTCAAATATGCTCTATGCGAGCAGTAGGTACACGTTTCTTGGGTGTATTTTCAGGATAGGTACGAGTAGCAAGTAGCACGGGATGTTACTACGGTGGACGAGCTCAAATTTACCAAGCATAAGTTTTGGGGGGGGGTCACAATTCCTTAAGAACTTTAACCCCCCTTCCCCTCGTACTGGGACTTTTCAATATGACGTGCATGGTTTTGGGGGGAGGGGGGGTCATGTCCCCTGTGACCCCCCCCCCCCCCCCCCTCGGACCGCGCCTGGCCAGGACCTCGTTTGTCTCACGATTTAGGTCCAAGATACGTGTGCCGAGGTAAACCTACTTCAAATTGAATCGTTCTTTTTATCCATACCCTATTGCTGTTTTTAACGTGTGGAAACATCTTCACTTTACCGAAGCAAACAATAAAGTTGGTATGTTGAACTAGAACTGGCTTAAACTGCACGGCACTTTTATTCACAACCTACCAAACAAAACATAGCAATATTATGTACGCATGCGTTTTACGTTAACATATTGCTTAGGAGATCCAATTCTCAGCACTCCATGGATTCACCGTGCGGTCGCCGGGTCCATAGCGTGATACAGAGAGGAACACCGTGACGGCGACTGGGACTCGCGACCCAAATGTAGGTTTAGGGTGGCCACCTTATGATGCATCAGCGCTCACCTCCACCGTCAGTAGCATTCCCCCCCACCCCTACCTATCCAAATTTGGTAAGATCCTATCAATGCCGCTTTTGATATTCGATTTAGTAAAGAGCTTACTGAAGCTCGTGGCAATCCGAGGTCTTTAAGGAAGTTGTACAGGGATTTAGCTAGAGTTCCCCTTGCTCCTACTTCTACGGAGTAGAGTTTAACCACGTAGCCAGTTTTGGTTAACTCGTTACTCAAGTCAAAGTATTTGTTTGTCTTTATAGCGTGGTCTTTAGGTATATTAGTTTCCCACGGTACCTACTGTGAGGAATATGTCGGTCTGGATGCTGAGGCACAGATATCCTTAAGTCTGAACTGTGTTTTTTACTTGTTACTTATTTTCAATAGACTGTTCAACTATAATCAGATAATGTTTTGGTATTGAAATTATTTTTTACTAGCTGTTACCCGCGGCATCGCCCGCATGGAAATCTGATCCTGGTCCTCGCTGATATGTATTTAGCCTATGTGTTATTCTGATTTATAAGCTATATTACTGTAGTTTTATTAAAATCCATTCAGTAGTTTTTACGTGAAAGAGTAACAAACATCCTCACATACATCCTTACATACTCACAAACTTTCGCGTTTATAATATTAGTAGGGTTTCGCGTTTGGAAAGGTGCAGCCATAGTAGGATTCAACTAATCTGGTCTGAATTTGTTTCTGATAAGCATAATTTGAATTGCATTGAAAGTTTTAACTTGTCGTATTTAGGTAAATTTGATTGCTGAAAAATTGGTATTCGTTACAGGAATGCCAAAGGCCGTGCTAGATGGGGGAAAAAGCAACCGGGATAAACGCTACCGTAATGTCATTATTACTTACGTTTTACGTGCGTGCAAAGGCACCTAAAAGATAGGGGAGAAAGGATTTGATTCCCAACAACACATTAGCGACCAAGACCAGTTAGGGTCTCGACTGGCCCCACTGGGCCACACTTGCAGGAGCAAAAGATGAGGTGGACTGTGGTCCACCTCATCTTTTACTCCTGCAATATGATGCTTGAAATGGTTCGTGTACGCATAAAAAGCTTTGAGCAATTGAGCAGTCAAACTGGGGAAGTACCTCCACCGTACAGAATACCACGGTCATATTAACCTCGTATTGTGTTCCCGGTGGTGAGCAATCTAGCCAGAGCTCGCTGGAGAGTTTTTGTGCTATTAGTGAGAAGACCAATCCTCCTGCATTGTCTTCTGCACTGACGGCACAAAATCTCTCTGTTCTTACAGGGTCGGCAGCACGAATGTGACTCACCTGTGCAAAGCAGTGCCACGATAATCAATTTCCATCCGGTGGACCGTGTGCTTGTCTGCCACTTAAGTGGTATAAAAAAATATGTGGTCTCCGTTTGTTTTTTGCGTGCGTCGGGGCTATTTGGCGTAGGAGCAAAAAAAAACTTTAGGTAGGGGAAGGTGAGGTAATACGATCCCTGAGAGTCAAATGATCCCCCTCAGTAAATCAGAAACAACTAGTGCTATCTATCCAAATGCGCATGAAATATGTTCTCCGCACCCCTGCCAGTTGCTTCTCCAAATGGCATGACGGTGCGAGCACTTGGCGTGATTTTATTAAAAAATAATCAAAAAGTGAGGCTCAGATCTAAGGTAAGCCTGTTTTTGGACTCTCATTGCTTTTTACGTGTTCATATTTATTAAAATGTTGTTTTACTTGCGGGTATTAATACCAGTTAACTAATATTTAAGCAGTGTTCGATCACCGCACACGGTATTTGAAGGTTATGTTTTGATCGATATCTTGGAATTTGGTGTTTGGGGCGAAATGATCCCTTCCTTGTGTTCAAAATGATCCCTGGAATCATTTTACCTCATTAGTATTTGTTATGTTTTCAGATCATGCCGAGAATATTTATACGCAGAACTAAACATCAAAATTGGCTTGAAGAAGAAATGCAAAAGGTATTAGATGCCGTCTACTCACTACACTATTCTTAAAGAAAAACTTAGGGAGGCATCGCGGCTTCTGGCCGATATTCTGCCGAGGTCGAAACGACCTGAGAGAAGGAAAACTCGAGAAAACATTTCACCAAGTTATTTTTACAGATCATGTCGAGAATATTTATACGCAAAACTAATCGCCAAAATTGCCTTGAATAATAAATGAAAAAGGCATTAGATGCCGTCTACACATTACACTACGTTTAAAGAAAAACTTAGGGATGAGTCGCGACTTCTGGCCGATATTCTGCCGAGGTCAAAACGGCCTAACAGAGGAAAACTCGAGAAAAACACTTCACTAACCTTTCTGGCCAGCGCAGCGTGGCAATAGTAGGCTAACTAACCTCACAATGCACAGACGCCAAAATAAAAGGTCCCCAGTTCTCGATGGTCCCGGTAATCCTAATCCCCGGTTTGGGTGACGGGAGGCTACCGAAACCAACTACTGCTGGCAGCTTGAAACTGCGGTACACTACGGCTGGACGAGCACCTCACCGAACTCGAGGTGGAACTAGGTGGCATGAAATGGCAGATATTGGGACTGTCAGTGATCCGAAGAAAGGAGGAGGACACGATAACCCTTGAGTCAGGCGTCCTGTTCTACTTTTTTAGTTTATTTGTTTACTAGTTATTTGTCAATTGCTTGAATAGGTATCTTGTTAATTTTACAAACCTTTTAAAAGTTTGTTGCAATGTTTAATGCTTAGTTTTGTTGATTAAGTATTAGATAAATTACAAAAAAAAAAGATCTCTAATAAAACTAGAAGACAGCAAAGTTTTGTGTAACTTGCTTACATACTTTTGAAATCATCGTATATACACCCTTCTCTCGCAATATCGCAAGCGAAGCACAAATTAAATGACAGGAATAAAATACGAGATACAACGCATCGAGTGATATTAAATTGTTATGAACAATACATACTCACATGATTAAAATAAACAGCTGAATGTTTTATTTCACTGATATTTATAACTTATGGTAGAAAATGATCCCTGGGATTATTTTACCCCTACCCTACCCTATGGATCATTTTATCCATAGGTGTGTATAAAATGATCCTTTTCTAAACTTTTACTAAAACCTCTAATACAAAAAAACTGTATACATATAATAGAAAATAAGTATGCAGTTACAAAGTTCAGTAAATTCACTACCGCCAACAATAGAAATCTTTCGATTTTACCCCTAACTTTAGCCACAGTTAAGTTTTTCCCTTAAGGGGATCATTATACCTCACCTTCCCCTACTCTGTTTTAACTTTGAATGAAAATGAATTGCAATAAATAATATACAATTAATGTCATACATAACACTAATGAAGTAAACCTATTCTAATGGCAAACCTTCTCAGTTTTCAATGAAAAGAAATCACCGTAAAATACTATTAGTACTTATGTGGGACACACATTTTCGATTTGCCGACCTGACGCGACGACGACGGTGTAAGTACTTTCACAGTTTCACCTAATTTTTAGTGACGCATACTTTAAGCTTCGGTCAAATCTGCGCGTCAGTAAAGCTTCGGTCACACTAGGGCGTCAGTAAAGCTTCGGTCACACCTGGGCGTCAGTAACGCGGGAAGCAGGACGCGAAGCGGGAGCGTCTGCAACGCGAAACTTAATGTGCACACCTGCGCGACTACGGCGCGAACCGAGAAATTCATTTGCAAGTGAACAGTCACTATAGCTACACGTCTTTTTAACCGACTTCAAAAAAGGAGGTTCTCAATTCGTACCCAATTTTTTTTATTTTTTTTATTTTTTTGTATGTTTGTTACGCGATTGTGAAGCCAATTCTAGACGGATTTTGAAAATTCTTCTTGTTTTCGTAAGTAGATTATTCCGAAGTGGTCCCATTTAAATTTCGTAAAGATCTGATGATAGGTTTCCGAGATTAGACCAAGGAACTCTTCAAAAAGTACCAGGAAATCAGCCGCGATTGCTGCAATGGCATATTATTGCAATGTTTCTGCCATTACACATCATAACATCACGCCTGAGTCCTTTAAAGGGGGACGCAGAAGTGTTCAGAATATTCAGCTATATTTCCGGTGTATATGCATTGATTTTAAAAATTCTTTTTGAATAATGATTCAATTTTTTTTTTTGTAGCGTGGCCGGTTCGATCTGTATTGCAGCGTCAGCAGCGCATGTACAGTCAGGTCACTATACATGCGATGTACAGTCGTGAGACTGTACAAACTCACTAAATAGAGAAAAATAAATTCATTTTTAACAAAAAAGTTTAACCGACTTCAAGAAACGAAAAAGAGGCACTGAAAAGCGAAAAATAACTTAATTTACAGACTTACTGATTTATTAGAAGTCGGTGCCAGCCAACTTTGTTTGTTGTGTCTGAACTAATATGATGCAATCAATAATTGAAATATGGCCTCTCTTGGGCTAGGTACCGACTTCTAATAAATCAGTAAGTCTGTAAATTAAGTTATTTTTCGCTTTTCAGTGCCTCTTTTTCGTTTCTTGAAGTCGGTTAAACTTTTTTGTTAAAAATGAATTTTTCTCGTATAACTACTTAATCGTTATGGCGATGACATCCTCGTACTTATTCCTCGTATTATCTCCTATTGTAGTCATCGGGGATGTAATCGAAAATCATTTGGTCTAACGTTTAATAATATAAAAAATGTCATTATAGTTAACACCCCGACTCAGAGAACCGACTCGGATAGGTTAGGTTAGAAGGCTAAGACGCCTTAGCCTTCGTGGTTATTTTTTTTAAAAACACTCCACCAGAAATAGGAGCCCCGCGGGGCGGGGCCCGTCGAATCATCTTAGCGCAAATAAGTTTTATATCCTTGGAGTGGTATGTCAAACGATTTTATATTAAACTAGCTTTTGCCCCCGGCTCCGCCCGCGTGGATATCGGTTATCGTGACCAAACATAGCCTATGTCCTTTCTCAAGGTCTAATCTACCCCCATACCAAATTTCATCGAAATCGGTTTAGTAGTTCAGGCGTGAAAGCGTAACAGACAGACAGAGTTACTTTCGCATTTATAATATTAAGTATGGATATGGATATGGATGTGTTATGATAATAAAGAATATTTGATTTGTTATTCTATGATAAAGGTAAATATTCTAACATTAAACTTTATGTGAAACCAAAATCAATGATTTAAAAACTTCAAAGTAAGTGTTCTGTGTATTGATTATTCTATGAAACAAAATATGAGAATCTTTTTATGTGAAACGAAATTTTATTAAACAATTAGCTATAAGACAACGTACACCCACGTCCGGTCAGTAGACGCGCGGGTACCGCTCTGCAGACGCGGTCGTCCCGCGTTGTGGTCGCGTAGGTGTGCATGGTGCGTCATACATGGGTAGCGTCCGCCGCGCGGCTGACGCTCCCGCTTCGCAGTCGCTTTGGTCGCGCAGGTTTGACCGAAGCTTTAATGTTACATTATGTAGCAAAGAAGTATGCATTATATTATTATGATGAACTTAGAACGATGAACAAAAAAAAACAGTTACATATTATAAGTTTTTTATTTTTATTATAATATTAGGAAACACTCATAGACCATATAAGCGGCAGAATACTGCACTAAGAAGAATACTAACTAACTGCATAAAGCTCCAATGGCGAAACAACACACTCAGACACACACGCACGCACGCGCACTCACGCACACAATTAAATTATATTTATAGGTATGAATTATAAATAAATATAAATATTCTACAATATTCTACACAACGCTATCTAGACCCATGGTAAGCTTAATTAGTTTGTGTTATGGAATCTAGAATGCGGATATAGGTACATACTTAAATACTTTTTTTTTTGTAAATACATACATATTATACATAGAAACGAAATTTTTAGAAAAAAAAAATTATGTAAATATTGTTTGAAATGTAATAATACTTTTATGGTGTACAATCCCTACTAATATTATAAATGCGAAAGTAACTCTGTCTGTCTGTCTGTCTGTCTGTTTGTCTGTCTGTCTGTCTGTCTCACTTTTACGACTAAACCGCTGAACCGATTTTGATGAAATTTGGTATAGAGGTAGGTCAGACCTTGAGAAAGGACATAGGCTATGTTTGGTCGCGATAACCGACATCCACGCGGGCGGCGCCGCGGGCAAAAGCTAGTAAAGAATATCTTAGAAACACCCAGACCAGACAATGGATTGTATATCATTCTATACTAATTAGGTACTGGCTATACAGAGCATTTTGATTTGCCATTGCCACCACCAACTAATGCGCAAATTTTTATTGCTGTCATAAGATATATTTATATGTATGTGTATAAATAGATGGCAATATTCATCATATTTATTCATATTAACATTATATTATGTATTACTAGCATTTACTAGCCTTTCGCCCGCGGCTCCGCCCGCGTGCATCTCGGTTAACGCGACCTTTGCTCATATCTTCGGTTCTACTCAACCGATTGCGATCAAACAAACGTAAGATCTTAAGTCTGACCAAGCCCTTTCTAACAAAAAAACCGCATCAAAATCCGTCCAGTAGTTTTTGCGTCCATCGCGAACAAACAGACAAACAGACAAACATACAGGAAATTAAAAAAAAATATTTTCGTGTTCAGTATCGTTAACATAACATAAGCCAAGTAATTTTTTTTAAATATCTCCAATGTACAGACACGACCACTTTACAAATTATATAATAGTACAGATATAGATGTGGTTTCTACCTCCTCGTGTCAAGTATTGGCGATGTGTGCAGGTCTTCCAAGTTGATTATGGACATAGCTCGAGTAATTTCGGGGGTGTTTCTAAAGAGATCATTTTCAGAGCGTTCTACAAAATTTTAGTCTTAATATTCAGTAGCAAAGGGTTTGGAGAGAATTAGACGAGTAATAAACAGTAGCAGTCTGAAGCTTTGATGATGATTACAAGGGCGTCCCACAGCCAGATTAACGCATGAACTAAAGGGAGCTGAGATAGACTGCCTGTAGGCGGAGGATCGGGTAGTGGCTATCGCGTGTATCTGCATGACTCTGGTTGTAATTATATTAGAGGCGAAGAATGGCATAGGTACCTATATAATGCCATATACTTGGCGTGTTAGTTTTAATTATTACATAGCATCCGCATTTTTTATACCATCGTCATTATTGATACGCATACGTTGTTACAACAAATCTATTATTCTTGGAGTGATAACTATTATTCAGATAACAAACCTAGTTGCATTAAAAGTTTGCAATTTGGAGTCCGAGGATCCGCTCTCCTGCTCCTCCTTTTAAGGTTTTGTTTTGGGTTTTATGGGTGCGATTGCTGTCAGACCTCCCAACCCCGACAGGGATGTCTTAACCAGAGTCTCTTCTATAATTCACCAGGTCTACCAGCTTATAGATGTAGTTCAATAATGACTGTGACTATGTTAAATAAATAGTTTTGGGGAGAAATAGTTAACGAGACGGACCGCATAGACATATACGCTGGTGTCTCACAAGGCTCTGTGTTGTCTCCAACCCTGTTTCTGCTGCATATCAATGACATGCTGTATGATGACTCCGGGCTGTCCCTCGGTCTGCGGTGGAGGAAACCCGCGAACAACTTGTGTCTGAAATCGTGACTTCTCTCACTAGAGTATCTGCCTATACAATGGTTGTGTGCAGAAGAATTGTTCAATATGATGCCCACAGCTACTCGCACTTTCTATCATCGCAACGCTGTCCATAGGCAGGGAATTCATCCTCACACATTGCAACCGAATACCGTTATGTGTGCACTGTACGGTATGAAAGGAACTTCGTCCCACGCACGCTCAAGCTGTGGAATGATCTTCCTGCTGCGGTTTTCTCAAGCGACTAGAATATGGGGTTCTTCAAGAAGGGCATTAGAAGGTTTCTACAAGGTTGGCAGCGCGAGTGTCACGCACCTGGTGTTGCACACGTTCAATGCCTTGTTCTTGAAGAACCCCTTATTGTAATCACTTGGGAAATTAGAAGATATAGTGAAAAAATACATCAAATGTACTTTAAAAACAGAACAATAAAAGTGAAACCGTAGAGATAATTGATAAGCAAACAAAGTAGAAACGGTCAAGTAACTGATTTATCTTTGTTTATATCAAACGACGCGCCCAATCGTTGTACCTTGGTCCTTCGTAAAAAAAATGGGTACCTAGTTGTCTTTTTATGCACTGCAAAATACGAATAAACATTCGACTTAAAAAAAATAAAAATGTGTCCAAATAGAAGAAAAATTCTAAATTCAATTAAGTAGGTATGCAAAAAACGATTTTCGCAGAAATGCAGATATCTGTTTGCTCTTTGCTGCCATCGATCTGCCCCTGACCATGGCTGCTGAAAACCAAATGAAATGTTAGGATCAGTGCAAATAACAAAATGACTGGAAATAAAATTAAATGGCGCTAGAATACACTAAAGATTATTTTATTCCAATACTTTTATGTAATTTGTAATTACATATTTTTTACAAGGGCATACCGACAAGTCAATACTTATTTTATCCAAGTACCTATGTGTGTAGATCCTAAAAACAAGTTTGCGTGATGATTACGATGATTTACGGTAAACCAGCCAGTCGCAATATATATTTACAAACCAACGGACTCGTACACACGAGCTGAAACGAAAACGGATATACGCGATAAGTCAATCAAATATGAATGAAAAAAGTGATAAAAATTTAGAACTCACTGATCTTAATAGACAGAAAAATGCTGACGTCAAAGAAAAATCTGAAATTAAAGAACCAGTGTCATGTGCTAAAAGAATACGGATGTTCTTCAATTTTTTTACAGTGGAACCATTTTTGTTGTGCTACATTTTACCAATCGCTATATCAGGACTGGCAGTACAGAAGCTTAACTTGGAGAAAGCCTGTCGAGTAGATTTAGGAATGTCTCAGGACGTTTGTCTCAGAGCCATAAACGGTGATGCTACTGAAAATGACACTTTGGGGACTGAAGCGCAATTAAATGCATCAATATTAGTAGCAGACATGACCACATGGCAGCAACCCTTACAAAGCAGCATACCTGCTTTTGTAATACTAAACGTTGGAGCCTGGAGTGATAAAACTGGAAATAGAAAAGCATTGCTACTAATACCAGTTATTGGCGAAATAATTTCATCAATTGGACTTTTGCTGGCAACTTATTTCTTCCTTGAATGGCCTTTGTGGGCAACGGCTTTGATAGAAGCCTTACCCTCAGCTTTAACAGGCGGATATGCGATTGCGTTAATGGGCTCGTACAGTTTGATAGCAGATATGACGACGGTTGAATCACGTACATTTAGGATCGGAATGGTTGGTATAATCGTAACGCTGGGGGTACCATTTGGCACGTCGATAAGCGGTGTGTTAACCGAAGCTGTTGGTTATTACGGTATATTCGGAATCAATTTAGCATTATACATTATTGGATTTTTGTATACATTGTTCAGGATTAAGAATGTGAGGACAACAAAAGTAGAAGGTACCGTGTTACAAAAACTAGTCGATTTTTTCCATCCCAAAAATGTGTGGGATACAGTATCGTTGTTGTTCCTGTCTACGAAGAAACAGCTCACACTAATAATTTTAGTGATTGTTGTACATATTGTCATCATGGGTCCTGTTTTTGGTGAGTTAACTACACATATTGTTTTAAAGAAAACTTAAGTACAGTCAGTAACAAAAATACGTAAACAACAAACAAAATGTTGGTTGATAGTTTGAAATAGTTATAATAAATGGTGCAATATGGAAGTGAAAAAGATTTCTTTTTTATATAGGACACGTCAATTTCACTTCACCTCGCCTAATGGTAAGCTGAAGGTGAAGGAAGGAAGGCAATGATATTATTTTGTCATTTTTACTTCCTAAACTCTAAAAATTAAAATTTCGATTTTATCTCGTTTTGCTTGTTTCAGAACTTTTATTATACATACAATGAAATACCATTACATTCAAAATCGTTGCACCTGATAGCTTTTACTAGTTTCAAAATCAAATTTTGAGATTTTAATTCATAGCAAATGTAATTCAGAATCGACATCATTGTCCACCGTCTGATAGAGAATTGTGTTATGTTATTAGAAATTTAAATTTTCCAAATGTATTTCGTTGCTGACCGTGGCTGACTGATCAACGAGATTAAAATAATTATAGGTGCCTAAATTGATATAATATTTTTCAAGCGCGTAGATAAACTGTATGATTTGATTAATTAATAAAACAATTCCAAACATCAACATTTATTCTGTACAAATATATTTTACACTGGTAATTATCATCAACAAAACTTGTATGTACTTAATTGAAGTAAAAAAAAATATTTATTCCATTCTATCACGATGTTACCTAATTTCATAATTGTTGTAATTTAATTATGCATATTTATCAACAATTCTATGTATTTTTTAACACACAACACTAGTTTGAAAACCTTGGAATACACTAATTCACTTTTTTTGTTTTTTTAGGCGAATCGGCAGTACTGTTTTTGTATCTTCTCAATAAGTATAGCATGGACGTAGTCGATTTTAGTCTTTTTACTACTTATTCAATACTGATGGGAACTGCAGGTAAATATTAAAGGCCCTCTTTATTTATAGTGGTCCTAATGCTAGACGAATATTAAAAATCTGTTCGTATTTTGTATTGTATCATACCTTTATGGCGTAGAGCGTAGACGGTCTCTTTGGCGTAGCGGTAGAATCTTCGACTGCTACGCTCTCTCTGCTTCGGGTTCTCTCTACGCTACCTCGGGTTCAATTCCCACTCAGAGCAAATATTAGGACTGGATGTTTCACACATGTATTTTTTTACAAAAAAAAAATACCTAAGTTTGTTTATCCGAGTTCTAGATTCCATAACACAAGCTAGTTAAGTTATGCTTACTTTGAATCCAGATAGCGCTGTATATTTATTGATTTTACTGATAATGTTCATAATTTACTGCAAAATGTAAACGATATTATTCAACCGTCTCAGATTATGAGAATCAATTATTACAGTTACCTAAGTGATTACTTCTAAAACTGCTTTAAACAAAGGAACAATTTTATCCTTCAGGATTATTATTTCAGGAGCCACAATAGCAGTTACATTGTTTAGCAAGAAAATGAAAATGCATGACAGTATTCTTGGTATGATAGCGACAGCTTGCAAGACAATGTCAGCTTACGCATATGCCCTGGCTCCAACAAGAAATTGGTTATATGCAGTTCCAGCTTTTGATTTGTTTGGTAGTACTGGCGCTATAGCTATCAGATCTCTTGGTACTAAGGTCGTGGATCAAGATAAAGTTGGTAAGTTGTGCTATTATATTGATTGAATTGACAAAAAGTGAACGTCCAAGATGGGACTTGAAACTGTGACAGGTTGTTTAAAATTACTCCATGTTGAGTATGTTACTAAATTTTTTTAACAAAGATAATTTTCTACATAAACATACATAAACTCATGCCTATATCCCCGAAGGGGTAGGCAGAGGTGCTAGCACCCACATTTCGCCGTTTATGTTTAGGTCCCAATGTAGGTAGAAGTCAAAGTCAAAGTCAAAGTCAAAAATCATTTATTCTGTATAGACCATTAAAACGGCACTTACAAAACGTCAAAAATATATAATTATGTACTAAAGACTAGCTTAGCAAATGGACCACCGGCACCGGTTCGAAACGCGGCCCTGGCCTGAGAAGACTCCGGCAAGAAACTCAGCGGGCTTTTTTTTTTTTTGGTCTATTTACAAATAATGCTTAGTCTACTTAGTCTAAATACAATAATTTGTTTGATAAGCATGCATGAGTGAACAGCTCATTTCCAAGCTAGTTTATCATCTAAATATTCTTGTATTTTATAATAGCCCTTTTGGCACAATTTCCTCTTAACTACATTTTTAAATTTATTTATAGGTAAATCCCTAATTTCCTTAGGGAGCTTGTTAAAAAAGCGTATACAGTTACCCTGGAAAGAACTGCTAATTTTTTGGAGTCTGGTATCACAGACTACAAGATTGTTTTTATGTCTCGTATTTATGTTATGCCTATCACATATTTTTGGAAATTTGGATATATTTTTCTTAACATACATTAGGTTCTCGAAAATGTATTGTGACACTACGGTCAGAATGTCTATTTCTTTAAACTTTTCTCTGAGGGAGACTGCTCCTTTGTCGCTGTAGCACCAAGAAACATTAAAAAACGCGTATTGCGTATAAAAAGCACATTATGTGAAGTGTTTGGGGTCAAGATATATGCTGATAACTATATTAAGAATTGTTTACAAATATGTCTGTGGTTTACTGAGTACATCCACTTCTTTTTTGCAAGTCGGATGCCTTACCGTCACCATTACGTCACCGTCCGTTTCTCTCAGTAATACTTACAAGTGTGATAACGAGGTGATTGAAGTAGCTTTATAAGTGTCAATCTGTCTACTCCACGTCTTATAGGTACGTAATAATGTGGTATGAAGACATTGAATTTTTGAGGATACTTCCATTACTTAATCAATCGATTAGCCTACAGCTGTAGTCCGCTGCTGGATATACTATTATGTCTCTCCTAAAGTGCGCCATTGATCTCGATCTATTCCAGATAAATTTCAAAGTATACTAAAATTATTTAAGCACTCATAATATTGACACAAACGAATTTCGCTCAGGAAATTTAATAACTTTACATAATATACGAGTAGGTACTAGGTATATAAAATATCTATCATATATGTTACCTAACGAGTGGCGTCTGAGTTTGTACAAAGCTTATTTAACACATACTCAATTAATATTTCCGTATGTTTTCCTGATTAACAGAGGGTGGGTGAGAGGGTGAATGAGTTCACCGTTTCTAAATTCTTTGAGTCCCCTATACGGTGGCAAGATGGGGACACCGTGATTCTCACACCCGAAGGGGTCTCAAAATCGAAGATACCAGTGGCAATTCCACCTCCGGCAATTGATTACCCATGACGGCGGAGGTTCGAGTCCGACATAACACGGGCGAGGCGAGGGGTTTTTCGAGGGGATTTCCATACATTTTGTTTTTCATCGTGCGAAAAATCCGGTATCCGGTATGGGAGGTTACAAATTTCCAAGAAGGCTGAGTTGCCAGTTGCCTATGTGCGCGGCGGTAACGCGACCGCTACTCAGGGGGCGCGGGTTCGATTCCCGTTCAGTGCAAATATTTGTATGCATGAATGCATGATTTTGCATTGGTCTGGTCATACCTCGGAGAGCACCGCAAACCGCAAATCGCCGGTCCGAGTTGTCATACGAAGATCTATGGCATTCGTTACGGATAGTTGGAGCCCTGAAAATTCAACAACTGGTCTAACTGCAATGCTTCGATATCGCCAGTGGGTTATGGAGGTCAGATGGTAGTCACTTTACGGAAAATGTCGAAGTTCAGCCAAATCCGCAGTTGCGACTGTGATTAACGCTAGGATGAAGAAGAAGAAGAGTAACCAGTTGCTGGTTATTTACTGTACTTATTAAGTTTTTAGTACCTAAACAACTCAATATACTGTAGGTAAATAACCTAATAGGCACTTTTGTTATTACACAAAAATACAAACCAAAAGTGTGTGGGTGGATGACTCTAATTTTATAATATCCAAAGATGGTGTGTTTTTTATAATAATGTCGGACTCAAGATGTGTGGTAGTGTTTATCTATAATTATTATTAACCACACAAAAAGATCTGATACCGGATTTGAAGATGCAAATTATACATAACATTCTTCAAAGCAGTAAAAAACATTTTTTTACTCAATAAAGTTTATTTAATAATGTTTAACTAAAGATTCTATTAAATGAACAGTAGCTTACTAGCTGAGAGGTAATTTCAACTTACTCTAAATAACATTTTCTCTTACCCTGTGCAGTGAAGTGGTAGGTCATGGTCACAATTTGGTGGCGACCCCGACCTTTTTGACAATTGCCAAGTCTTCCTTGTTTCAACAAGAGCCTCTTCTTATCATTAATTTGGTTACAGCTCCATCTTCAACTCGCATTATGCTTGAAGAACCAAACTGGTGCTTTACTGATAAAATAAAAATAGGCATTTTTAGTATAGGTACACCTTCACCATTGGGGTAGGTAGGTACACCAAGAATATGTCCTTAGTCAGCTTTTGTTCAGTTCAAATAGTATAAGACGTTTTGTCGAAATCTAGCAACTAAAATCAGTAAAATTATATTGGTTTCCTGCTCTGAAGATTCTCAATAATATTTACTTCACAATAAGATTTACATAATAAAAAGCTGTAGATACATAATAAATAAATAGACGCAACAGTAACTTAGGCTTTACAACTATTATCGGTTTTAATACTTTACGCTTCCAGCGTAGTAAATCATATCTTTATGTTTTTGGAAGTGTATGTATACTCCCCGTGTTATCGTCAGTGATATGGTTGACGTGCATTATAAGTACATCTTATGTCAACTAGGGTGAATTTCCATGTATTTCGGCTATCAAAAATATTGCAGAGTTCAAATATTACTCTGTTAGAACCCTGCATTCTTAATTCTGGTCTGTACTGCAAAGACCAATTCAGCCATCAACCTACACTGGTCTATACTATAGGCCGACCCCGAGCTCCCAGGCACAAATTTTGGGCGCATTTGGAAAAGAGCTATGAGGATGATAATGAATGTTGTGTTTAAGTTAGTAGGTACATACCTAATTGAATAGTGTATGAAAAGTCTTGTGTTATGGCACAGGTATCACAATTCACAAAGACTTTTTGAAGTACTTACTAAATGATACAAATATATTATGATCGCTGGACATACATGCTTGCATAGGTGAAAAGCAACCAATTTCTGTAACGAGCATTTTCTGAAAAATAGTCTAGTTATATTGGAGACGAGACGAAGAGATACATAAGAGATAGTAATATTTTGCTTACAAAGACCAATTCAGCTATCAACCTACACTGGTCTATACTATAGGCGGACCCCGAGCTCCCAAGCACAAATTTTGGGCGCATTTGGAAAAGAGCTATGAGGATGATAATGAATGTTGTGTTTAAGTTAGTAGGTACATACCTAATTGAATAGTGTATGAAAAGTCTTGTGTTATGGCACAGGTATCACAATTCACAAAGACTTTTTGAAGTAGGTACTAACTAAATGATACAAATATATTATGATCGCTGGACATACATGCTTGCATAGGTGAAAAGCAACCAATTTCTGTAACGAGCATTTTCTGAAAAATAGTCTAGTTATATTGGAGACGAGACGAAGAGATACATAAGAGATAGTAATATTTTGCTTACAAAGTCATAAACAAATTATATTGCCTGGTATTTTTGCATAATAAAATTTTATGGCCACTATCGCGATTTGTGTTTAAGTCCCGTGACAATAATAAAATGCTACAATAAATACTCACAGGGATTTTGTTGAGTTTATAAGACATGTAAGGCGAGGATAAGATTTTATAGGGACAATAACTGCCTTCTGCGTACACAACATTTCGCGTCTCCGTTATTTATTACTTACCTGCTATGTATCAAAATTCTGAAGTTCAAAATCCCGAATGTCTCAAGTCTATCAGCACCTCTATATGCCACCTCCAAGAGAGCATAAATAGGTTAACAGCTATTTCTTGTGGATGTAGCATCGTCATGATCTAGTATTCCTGTGCAAATATTATTATTTTTTTCGTTTCAGGTAAAATCTGCTCCCTCATTGGATTTGTAGAGTCGTTAATACCTGTTATATACGTACCGCTATATAGCAAGTTATTTGCGAACACAGTGGAATCACTGCCTGGCGCTGTTTATTTTCTGGGTGGAACTATGACTATCCCCGCTTTTCTCATTTTCATGTAAGCATAACTGATATTTTTAATATTTTCTGTTACTATTAATCACATCTTGGCGAACTTATTGTACTATAGACAATTGAGCCAAGCAATTTCGCGCTGATAAATAGAATCAGCGTTGAATCAAATGATGACTGCTTGAAGTCTCAAAAATTCTCGTCAGCTATCGGTGACCGGCCTTACCATAAACCTTAAAACAGGTCAATAATTGAACTGCTGTCATTCTGCCAACTGCAAATGTCACTTTGTAATGTCATATAAACATATAGGATTACAAAGTGACATTTGCAGTTGGTAGAATGACAGCAGTTCAATTATTGACCTGTTTTAAAAGTTCATGGTATGGGCCGAAATGGTTAATCGTTGACCGGCATATTGTAGAACAGAATGATAAATGTATGGGATTTGACGTATATGACACGTATTTTAACGTTTATGTCATACGTTGATGACTGTCATATAGTAATTACGTCAAATCCCATATATTCATCATTATATTCTACAATACGTCGTACAGTAAGCTTCAGAGAAAAGGAATTCCCATTATTTTGTCTAGAGGGGCGCACTGCCCTGCAAATATTCAGGATGATAGGAACAAAATCTTGTCTCAATAAATTTTTATTGATAAGGAAGCCCCACCTTACTGTCAGTGTTTATAATATCTAATCATGTGAAGTTTAAAAGACAAAGTAGAAAATCTAATCCTGTGATCTATTGTGCAGGCTTCGGAAGCAACGAAGACTAACTAAGATAATGTTGATGATGACTTCAAGTACAATATTAATAGTAGGTTACATACTTCACAGCTAAATAAAAAGTAATTGACTCTCAAAAAACAAGTATGCTTAATAAAAGGTCTAGGTTGTTTCTTGACCTCGTATCAAGTAATATACATGACGGAATTTGATTTGTGTTGTAGTATACAATTCGTTTGATGGCAGTATTTTTTGTAAGCAAGCAGTAATAAATGCTCACGTTTTAAATTCTGTCACGTTATTCGGTCAAAGACAGTATGTACCGAGTAGACGAGTTGCTTGAATAGGCGGGTGACGCCGTGAGTAATAACTAGTGGAATAAAATGAGCCCCATTGTACCATTAAGTGCTTCTACGTGCGATACCCTCCCAACTATGGGTTCCATGGTGACATCGTGTTTCCGAAATTCCTTATTAGGTTCACCCCGGTAATTGAGACCCGAGATGACTTGAGGTTTCAGTCGGTCCGTCTGACACATCACCGCCTGGCGGAAGGGGTGATACGAGTATGTCAGATGGGGGAATTCCGCATGAAAAAAAGTTAGCTATTTATAATTTCTTTCTATTTTTTTACAGAGCGTTATACGTGCTGCACAGACGACATGAGAGAGATACAGTGAAGAATCCAGCCGAGAAAGAGATGCACACACACGACAATGACATCACGACACTTTGATATATAAAAAAATAAAATAAATTTCTATTACAAATACCTAATAATTAATTTATAGGTTTATTAAAAGTAATAAGATTGCCTTTCTCTATCTAGGGTAGAGCGGAGGCATTCCTGGAGATTTCCTTCTTAGGGCAAACCGGAGTCCCTAGTAATTCTGTGATGGAATACCATGCGGTTTTAGTCGGATATAGCCAACTCAACGTTGAGGGGGTTCTGAAAAAAGAAACACGTTCATTCTTCTTTCTTTCTTTCTTCTTCTTTCCTTCAACAAGCAAATATGTAGTGGGCTGCTGTCAAGAAAATAGACCGCCATTTGCACCTACCTTTCAATCCTCTTCTACCATAAAAACTTGTATGCAAGAACTAAGATGCTATGCTTTTGATCTTTCTAAAAACATTGTACACAGAGATCATTTGCTATGTATAATATTTAAGGCGTTTTTACTATCCTCAATAGACTTCGAAATTTTTTTCACTACATTTGTGCCGTGTAGAAATAAAACTACCAGTAATGGCAGCGTCCCTCATAAAGTTTTAGAGTTCTATAACAAAACGGTAAATATGAACGGAATGTTCAGTGAAGAGACAAGCCATTTAAAACTCATTAGGCATCTGCGTAATAACCTATTATAGTAATTTGGACTAAATGTGCTTTTGACTCGTTAGACAGACTACGTAATTTAAACTGTTATGGATATTGATTTGCTACCTACTGTCAACATCATCGTCTTGGCGATGATCCTAGTGTCGGTAGCTAAATGGTAGCGTAGTCAGCTTTGCGATTGAGAGGTTTGAAACCTTTACCGACGTGAACGTCTTTTAATAAGCCATTTAGCTTAACTTATCGTATTTAGCTGCATCTGATGAGGTCGTCAAGCTGAGGGCCACCGTTGTAACAGTATTGGTGTCTGTGATGGTGACCGTCTTGAGACGTAAGTCAACTTACCGGGGCTGGTATATTAACAATAGTATACAGGGTGGAAAAATAAGTCGGGCCCTGGAGGAAACTCCATTCACCACGTTTCTTAGAGAGATTTGATCCTTACGATTGACACTATCGATTGATACTATAAAAATACAGGTGTTATGTTAGCACCACACTAGTTTAATTGTACATCCCTAGTGGAAGAGTGTCTATGACGACCATAGATACATAAGTTGTAAGAAGATGGCGATTTCGGCAATACAGTTTGTGATACAGTACACGAGTGATTTTTATTTATCCGAATGAATACAGTTACATACACAACAGAAGTGGCGACGAGGATCAAAAATGGAAGCCGTGTTGACGGAACTTACCAAAGTATTGAAGATTTTGCAAAAAGAACCTCAACTTCAACATCAAAATCAATCCACGCCGAATACAATACAACCATTCGACGAACACAATGAGACTTTCGATAATTTCTTAGCGCGAATACAAAACTTTATACACCTTAAAGAGTGGACAGATCCGCAAAAATGTACACGCATCTTTCTCAATTTCATCGGGCCGAAATATTTCCAAACGATCTGCAACCTAACGGCACCCGACAAACCTGAAAATAAGACTTACGAAGAACTAGTGGCACTTCTACGGACGCACGTCTGCCCAAAACCAAGTGAGATAGCGGAACAACATAAATTTTGCATCCGATTACAAAAAGAAGGTGAGTCAATTGCCAACTATATTGCTGAACTCAAAAATATAGGAGGAAATTGCAATTTTACATGTACACACTGCAAGAAGTCTACATTAGACACCCATTTAAGAGTTCAATTCATTAGAGGTCTAAGATGCAGTGAAACCAAAGAGAGGTTATTACAAGAACCTGATATAGAGAAATTCACAGATGTAGTAAAGGTAGCGCAAGCGATTGAATTATCTAAAAAGGAAAGTCAACAAATGGTACAGCCATCTACAAATATAAATAAAATAAATATAAATAATAAGCATTACAAAAGCAGAAATACAAATACACCTAAAATACATAATAACAAAGGGGAAAATACAAATAAAAATACACAAATAAGATGTTACAAATGTGGGAGAAATAACCATAAAGCAAATAAATGCAGAGCGAGGAATTTACAGTGCACTACATGCAATGCAAAAGGGCATATCACAGAAGTATGTTTCAAGAAGACGGCAATAAAGCAAATGGAGATACATAATGAAGGCTCTGATGAGGAAATATACGAAATAAGAAACATGTGGAGTGATACAGGCTCAAATAATACAGGAAAATTTTACATTACAGTACAAATACAAGAAAAACCATGCAAATTTGAAGTGGACACAGGCGCAGCAGTGTCAGTATGTTCATATGACTTCTACAAAAACAATTTCCCTAATATAAAAATTTCAGCATCATCAGCCAAATTAAGGACATATACAGGAGAGCAGATAAAACCTTTGGGGACATGTACAGTACAATACACATACAAAAATAATACAAGTACAGGAAGAATATTTATTCTACGAAAACCAGTTTCTGCAATCATAGGACGTGAATGGTTACGAACAATGGACTGGAGTTTTCAAAATTTAAACATAAAGGAGAGAACGAATAGAAGCTGAAATTGACAGGTTAGAAAAGAATGGAATAATTGAAAAAGTTACATATTCACAGTGGGGAACCCCAGTAGTACCAGCCATCAAACCAGATGGAAGAATAAGGTTGTGTGCAGACTACAGAGCCACGCTGAACAGGAATCTACTGGATGACAACTACCCGATACCCCGAATAGAGGAGGTGTTCGCCCGACTCAGTGGAGGTAAATACTTTTGTACACTCGATATTAACCAAGCATACCTTCATATGGAAACAGACGAGGAAACAGCTATGATGCAAGCTATAAGTACTAGTAAAGGTACATACAAGGTTAAACGCTTAATGTTTGGTACGAAAGTAGCACCTAATATTTGGCAGAGATACATGGACCAAACACTCCAAGGTCTTACAGGAGTAGCTTGTTTTTATGATGACATTGCTTTACAAGGCCGCACCTATGAAGAATTATTACACAGATTAAGACTAGTATTTGACAGACTGCGAGACAGTGGACTACACTTGAATAAAAAAAAGTGTCAATTCTACAGAGATTCTATTACCTATTTAGGACATACAATTGATCAGAATGGGTTACACCCAATGAAAGAAAAACTTGCTGAGATTACGAATACAACTCCACCTACTGATGTCACTACACTACGACATTTTTTAGGTTTGATTAATTATTACCAACAATACATACCAAATTTATCATCTAAATTACACCCATTATATAAGCTTTTGAGAAAGGATACAAAATACATTTGGACAAAACAATGTCAAGTTGCATTCCAAGAATTAAAGAAGGAAATATGCAGTGACAAGGTATTAGTTCCATTTAATACTGAATTACAAGTCAGTCTAGCTACAGATGCATCACCAACAGGATTTGGAGCAGTTCTATCGAACATCATGCCAGATGGATCAGAGAGACCAGTTGCTTTCGCATCCAAATCGCTGACAAAAGCAGAACTAAACTACAGTCAATTAGACAAAGAAGCAGCAGCTCTAATATGGGGACTAAAGAAATTTTTTCAATTTTGCTACGGAAGAAAAATTCTATTAATAGTAGACAATCAGCCATTAGCTAGAATTCTACACCCAGATAAACCATTACCAGTTACTACAGCATTAAGGCTAGTACACTACGCCAATTTTCTAGGAGGATTCAATTACGAAATTAAAGTAAGAAGGACTCATGAACATGCAAATGCAGACTATTTTTCAAGAATAAAAGGAAATACAGAAAATATAGAAGATCTTACAAATGATGATACTTTTTACATAAGTCAAATACAAGAACTACCTATAACTACAGAAGAAATAAGAAAAGCTACACAAAAAGATGAAGAATGCCGAGAATTATACAATAAAATACAGTCAGGACAAGGCAATAGAAATACACTACATGAGTACACACTACAAAATGGATGCATATTTAATGGAATCAGAATAGTCATACCAAAACAACTACAAAACAAAATACTACAAGAATTACATACAGCACATACAGGAATAGTGAAGATGAAGGCTATTGCAAGAAGCTATGTATGGTGGAATGGAATAGACAAGGATATTGAGAAGACAGTCAAAGAATGTAGAAATTGCAGTTTAATTCAGAAAAATCCAGTGAAAGCACCAATACACCCTTGGGAATACCCAAAAGAACCATGGACTAGAATACATATAGACTATGCGGGACCTATGTACAACTATTATTTTTTAATTATAGTGGATGCTTACACAAAATGGATGGAAGTGATACCTACTAAAACTACTACAGCTACAGCTACAATAAATATACTAAAGCAATTATTCACTACATTTGGTTTACCAGTCACAGTAGTATCAGACAATGGATCTCAATTCAAGTCACAAGAAATGATAAAATTTTTAAGAGAATATGGTATACAAACTAAATACTCCGCACCATACCACCCAGCCTCAAACGGTCAAGCCGAAAGGTATGTACAGACTTTCAAATACAAACTAAGAAAAATTATACATGAACCAGGAGACATACAGGACAAAATAAATACAATACTCATGCAATACAGGAAGACACCTAATAGTACTACCGGTTTGAGCCCAGGAGAAATGATGTTCAAGAGAAATTACAGAACCAAGATTGATACACTAAAAAGGAATTTATACACAGAAAGCTTTGACAAAAAGAAGAAAGAAGAATATACTTTAAACAGAGAATACCAAGCTGGAGATACAGTAGTGGCAAGATTTTATATAAATGAAGAAGAAAAATGGAAAGCAGGGATTATTACAAGAAGACTAGGAACACTTAATTACGAAATATTGATTGATGGAAAGAAACATATTAGACACATAAACCAGATAAAGAAAACAGAGATGGAAATCCCATACAAAAACCCTATACCCATAATAAGGTTCTTTTCAGGTACACAAGATAAACCTACAGCTACAGGTACCAGAGAAGAGCTGCCCACATACATGGACCAGCCTACTACGAGAGAGGAGAGACCATCTACACCGAGCTCATCCAGCCAGCCCGACGTCCAATCACAGGAGCAGGAGATGTCAAGAGCACATAAGAGTCAACCTACACCTGCAGTTCAACCGCAGCAACTCCGAAGATCAGCAAGAAGTGTTAAAATACCTAACCGTTTAGATCTTTAGCTGCTATATATTTTGTTTCATATTTTACTATCAAAATTCAATTCAATTTCTTTCCTTTATATAAATACTTGGTCAACCTAGATTTGTTATACACTTACCCTTCATTCTTTTATACAATCATGTACGTAGTTCAGCTTTTCATATAATAGCGTGGGGGAGTGTTAGCACCACACTAGTTTAATTGTACATCCCTAGTGGAAGAGTGTCTATGACGACCATAGATACATAAGTTGTAAGAAGATGGCGATTTCGGCAATACAGTTTGTGATACAGTACACGAGTGATTTTTATTTATCCGAATGAATACAGTTACATACACAACATGTTATTTTTTCGTATTGTAGTCGGTTCGATTACCGGGTGTGGCAAGCGAATTTTCGAAAAATCTTTGAATGGAGTTTTGTTTCTTTAAATAAGGGAATGTCTCCTTGAAGTAAAATGAGCTAACTTAAGGATTTAAAGTATTTTCCCACCAGGGCCCGATTTATTATTCCACCCTGTATATTGACAAATGTATAGGATTTCACGTTTATGACATACGATGACGACTGTCATATAAGTATTTGTTATACGTTACATTCCATACATTTATCATTCTACTCTACAATACCCCGGCCAATGAATTAATACTTGTCTAGGGGTGAAATTATTTTGAGAAAATCCGAGGTTTTCATCTCAGAGCCCGAAATCAGCTAATATGTTTTTTGACTCATATTGGCTCTTACGGAATAACACTCACCTGCACCAGAACTATCAGATTATCAGAGGAACACCGGATAGTATGGTTCGTTTATAGTCCTATAACAGATAACAGAACACTTTGTGTATAATCTCAGGTAAGAACGACCTTAATTCATGTTTGCCGAATGAAAAATATATTTTAATGAATCAAAATAATATGTTGCTAAACCAAAATCGGGTTGCCCAAAAAAATATGGTCAAAAAATTAAGTAGGTAAAAAAATTTTGGAACGTGATTTCATTTTGACATTTTAGACTTTTTGAAATTTAAACATCGCTACCACAGCTTCCCTTTGGAGAACAAGCCAGCAGGAATCGCTTTATACGGCTCTCTCGCCAATGCTAATGAGTTACATTTGCATATTACAGTAAAATAAATTTCACGTGGTCATAAGGACACTTCACTTGATGTAAGAGTTAAAGTCAAATCGGGGTCACCCAGCTGGGTAAGTAAGTACTAAGTATCTACCTACTTTCATTTTTAGTTATGTAATGTAAAAGTGTGAAGTGTGTGCTTGTGGCGGGTAGAGTCTTGAAAGTTTTGAAGGCAGTCCCCCCTTGAGCGTTTGATGAATCAGGAAACTTTTTTTATTCCTTTCTCCTTGCACTTGTAATTTATTAGGTATTTGTAATTTTATTCTCCCTTCTGAAGGCTCTTTCGTGTAAGCCTTATATATCTAGAGGATTAAAAATGTGCGGTTAAGTGCTAAGTATACAAAAAAGTGCGGATAAGTGCTAAGTACACTAAACAAACGATAGTATACTCTAAGGATAGAACTTATTGTGTTTTGAGGGAGAGAGAGAGAGAGTTCGCTATAGAAACGTGCTGAAGCAAACTGCAATCATTGAATTTAAATGACCACCATTTTGTCAAAGTTTTTTAATATGAGCCAATTACCCATTTATAGAGTGCTGTAGTTTTTGGTAAAACGGATAATGCTCTGCGGATCAGTTCACAGGAAATTAGCTAGAGCAATAATACAGACTTAACATTAGGTACCTACTATTTTTTTAATTCTCAATTTAGATTTATTAAATGAACTAGCTGACCCCGCGAACTTCGTAGCGCCTAACAGTCGATTTTTTTTTCTCTCTCCGTAAGAACCATCCCCGTACCTCAAGGAATATTCTAAAAAAACAATTAGCGAAATTGGTTCCGCCGTTCTCGAAATTTGCGCTTAGCAACACATTTAGGGATTCATTTTTAGGGTTCCGTAGCCAAATGGCAAAAAAAACGGAACCCTTATAGATTCGTCATGTCTGTCCGTCCGTCTGTCTGTCTGTCCGTCCGTATGTCACTGCCACTTTACTCCGAGACTATAAGGCCTATGCTGTTGAAACTTGGTAAGAAGATGTAAGTATTCTATGAACCGCATTAAGAATTTCACACAAAAATAAAAAAAAGCATTAAATTTTGGGGGTCCCCATACTTAGAACTGAAACTCAAATTTTTTTTTTTCATCAAACTCATACTTGTGGGGTATCTATAGATAGGTCTTTAAAAATGCTATTGAGATTTCTAACATATTTTTTTTCTAAACTGAATAGTTTGCGCGAGAGACACTTCCAAAGTGGAAAAATGTGTCCCCCCCCCCTCCCCTCTAACTTCTAAAATAAGAGAATGATAAATCTAAAAAAAATTTATGATATAACTTGTCATGCAAACTACCACTAAAAATTGGTTCGAACGAGATCCAGTCAGTAGTTTTTTTTTTAATACGTCATAAACCGCAATTTTCGCCTTTGCTACTACGGAACCCTTCATGGGCGAGTCCGACTCGCACTTGGCCGATTTTATTATTATATTATAGATTTAGATGTAGATAACTGAATTTAATTCGGTTATCTACGTAATAAAGTTGTAAAGGGGATTGGGTAATCTAGTATGGACAGTGGCGTCCTTAATTTTTTCAGCGGTCATCAATAATTTTGATACCACTTCATTGTACTGTGTTAAACACACGTACAAATGTCATTATTTTCATTGTAAGTAATATCGGAGCTGCGATATACAGGGTGCAACATTTCGACTTTACCTTGAAGGAAAGTACCCTCATACTAAAGATAGCGAATTTTACTTAAAGGAAACATTACCTTATTTTTAAAAAGAAACAAAACGGCATTCAAAGACTTTTGTAAATGCCACACCCGGTAGTCGAACCGACTAATATCTTACAAAACCTTCTCTTTCATGGATTTCCTTTTATTTAATTTACCATGTTTTTAGAGAGATTTGATCCTTATGATCGACCCTATCGATTGATGCAATAAAAATACAGGGTGTTATTTTTTCGAATTGTAGTCGGTTCGATTATAAGGCGTGGCAAACAATTTTTCAGTATTCCTTAAATGCAGTGCTGTTTCTTTTTTTAAAACACACTAAACTGTATTCAAAGTTTTCTGAAAATGCCACACCCGGTAGTCGAACCGACTAAAATCTTTCTAAATCTTCTATCTCATGGATTTCCTTTTATTTAATTTACCAAGTTTGTTAAAGACATTTGATCCTTATGATCGATCCTATCGATTGATGCAATAAAAATACAGGATGTTATTTTTTATAATTTTAGTCGGTTCGATTACAGGGCGTGGCAAGCGATTTTTCGAAATTCCTTAAATGCAGCTTTGTATTTTTTTAAATACGAGAGTGTTTCCCTTGAATGAAATTAGCTATTTCCGGTAGTAAGAGTAGGTACTTTTCCTACATATTAACATCCAAGAAGTAATTATTGTAATCAATTAGCCTATTGCAGACTACTGCTAGACATAGGCCTCTACCAATGTGCGCCATCAGTCCATCTGGCTAGGGAGGGGGGGGGGCTACTTTCCGTTTTCCTTCTCGCTAGGAATAGTACTCTAAATACCGGAGATAGCGAATTTTATTCAAAGGAAATGTTTCCTTGTTTAAAAAAAGAAACAGAACTGCATTTAAGGAATGCCGAAAAATCGCTTGCCACACCCTGGTATCGAACCGAGTAAAATTCGAAAAAATAACACCCTATATTTTTATTGCATCAATCGATAGGGTCAGTCATAAGGATCAAATGTCTTTAACAAACTTGGTATATTAAATAAAAGGAAATGCATGAAATAGAAGATTTAGAAAGATTTTAGTCGGTTCGACTACCGGGTGTGGCATTTTCAGATAACTTTGAATACAGTTTAGTACGTTTTTAAAAAAGAAACAGAACTGCATTTAAGGAATGCCGAATAATTGTTTGCCCCGCCCTATAATCGAACAATTCGAAAAAATAACACCCTATATTTTTATTGCATCAATCGATAGGGTCGATCATTAGGATCAAATCTCTCTAACAAACTTGGTAAATTAAATAAAAGGAAATTCATGAAATAGAAGATTTAGAAAGATTTCAGTCGGTTCGACTACCGGGTGTGGCATTTTCAGAAAACTTTGAATACAGTTTAGTATGTTTATAAAAAAGAAACAGAACTGCATATAAGGAATGCTGAAAAATTGTTTTCCACGCCTTATAATCGAACCGACTACAATTCGAAAAAATAACACCCTGTATTTTTATTGCATCAATCGATAGGGTCGATCATAAGGATCAAATCTCTCTAACAAACTTGGTAAATTAAATAAAAGGAAATCCATGAAATAGAAGGTTTAGGAAGATTTTCGTCGGTTCGACTACCGGGTGTGGCATTTTCAGAAAACTTTGAATGCAGTTTTGTTTCTTTTAAAAAATAAGGGAATGTTTCCTTTCAGTGGAATTCGCTATCTCCAGTATTTAGAGTACTTCCATCTAAGTAAAGTTGAAAAATACCACCCTGTATAGCTAAGTCCCGATATAGTTTAGAGAAGTTTGTCCGTAGTAACTTTTGATCACTTTATACTGTACTTTCATATTATACCAATTTCATTGATGGCCGCTCAATTCCAACACGACGCCAACATTACCCAACCCCCTTTGCCCTCCATTACTGAAAATTAAGCATGGGGCCTGGAGCTTACGCCACTTTTACCTCTACAGAATATTAGTCGACAACAGCAGTAATCTTTCTAGAAATTCCATTGCCAAAATGACAGAGTGCATTACGAGGTTTATTCCAGCATCCTATGCAATATAATCTATAACATCATCATCTAAGTGTTATTCCTGTTTGCCCCGAAGGTTTCACTTTGGAGTTCGGCATCCTTCTCCAACTTTTGGTTTAGCTTTATCATTTAGGTATGGGTGCGGCTACCATCTGTCCTCCTTACTCCAGAGGGAAAGCCTAACTCAGAGTGTGGATATTACAGCAAAAGTGCAAAACTTACAACAGCAACACTTCTCGCCTACAGACGCCTGCGACAGTCTTAACCGCAACAAATCTTAGAGTGAAAGAAAAAGATGAAGTCTGCCAAACAGTAATTGTGCCGAGTCAATACAGACGTCCTTGTTCTTAATTATGAAGAAGTTTAGTCTTATTGCCGTCTCGAGTGACCAATGTAATCAGACTCATCGGGTCCTTTACAAGGCTATGGACAATTGGAACATAATATACAACACAAAAATTATAGTTTGAGTATACAATGTAAAGTTACTTAACGAATGCACTCATAAACAGTCATAAAATATAACCACTGTTGCAAGATGAATTTTATTACAATTGGTTTGTGAATCACGATGATAATGATGATACTTCCGCACATTGTAAATCCATATTTAATATTATAAATGCGAAAGTAACTCTGTCGATTTTGATGAAATTTGATATAGGGGTAGATTAGACCTTGAGAAAGGACATCCATGCAGTTGGAACCGCGGGCAAAAGCTGTCCTTGATAAAATTATGCATTTACACTGCTAGCTTTTTTTGTAAAAAATGGTAAACTGGTATTGGTTTGGCACCGACTTTTCAATCAAATAATAATGTAAATCAGTTATTTTTTCTTTTTCAGTGCCTGGTTTTAGTATTTTTCGGTTTTTGTGGGGAACAAAGAGTTTCTGCACCGTCAGCGCAGAAGACAAAACAGATTTCAGGATAGCCTTTGGTCCCATTATTTCACGTGGGTATAGGAAAGTTAAACGAACTTAAGTTTAAATTGTGACCATAACAAATGAAGTTAAAGTAAAAAAAAAAGTATTTATTTAATAAGATAAGCTAATTTCGGTCGGCGATTACGTCGATTGCCCTTTTTACTGTTTTGAGTTGCAACTTGGGAGATTATTTTCACGGATAACAACATCCTCAGTGGTTTCTTTGTTATAATACTCGCAATATTGTTTCTTTTTAATATTTGTTTTCTCTCCTTAATGCTCACAGATTTGTTAGTTGGTATGAAGATAACTTATAGGGCAACATGAAATAATATTGAATCCAGTAAACTTTCGTAAATATAAATTGTTTTGATTCTTTCTTTTGTACTGTGAATTTTTCTTTTATGTAGGAGTATAATAAGATGATTTATCTTATGATAAATTATGTTTGTTATTATACTTATTAAACAAGTTGATATAATTAAACAAATTATTAATGCTATGTAAGCCTTTAATAAAATTGTTGTGATTCTTCATTTTGCTGTGATAAATAACTTTGTTATTACACAAGTTGAAATAATTAAAAAAATTATTAATGCGATGTAAGTCTTTAATAAAATTGTTGTTAATACAACGAAATTAATTCATCCCATTTATGAAATTAAACTGACTTCAAAATATCTTGAATGGATAAGCTTAACTGATGTAAGTTTAGAGAAAGCTTAACTAAATTAAAGGTATTTAAACTATTATGGTCACTCACATTACTCTGAGCTATCGGGATATTTACCATGTATTATGTTGTTTTGAGTACCTATCCCATATTTCGGCGCGGTTGCAAGCACCATGATCACGGAGGAACTTATTTAGCTAAATTGCTTGAGTTACATTTCTAACTTCCGACGTGAACCAATGGGTGGTTCACGTCGGTAGTGTGACGGGCAGGATTCAAACTCGAACCCTCGATCTTAAGCTCGACTTTTTAACCACTAAGCTATCGACATGACCGAAGAAAATTACAAACAAAGTAATGGACGAAGAATATTATCCAATCACAAAGTCAGTATCAGTGAATCACTCAAATAATTTTCCCAGCTTGTACCTACAACCTGACACGGTCCAAGTCATTGGTGTGGTTTTCCTTAAAACAGGTGACTATTGGGGTCAAGGGCCTTGATCAAGAAACAAAAACAGGTAAAAAAATTGAACTTAGCAAAAAACTAAATTCTAACAACATTTTGACAACAAAATGACTTTAAGATTAATAGTTTCTAGGATAGAACTTTACACCTTTTTTATTAAAGACATCGTTTAGCTAGCACAACAAGTCATGGAGCTATGAACCCTTAAAATAAATTAGAAGATGCAGCCAATTTGAGATTTATTAATGCCATAATAAACTAAATGTGCTTGAAACATTTTTTCATCTTGCTGATATACGAGTATTACGAGTATAATGTAGGTAATTTGATTTTTGGAGTTCTGATCTTCAAGAGGATAACAAATAAGGAAATGGTACACAAGGTCAAAGAAATACACTTTACATAGGTACGCCTTGGTAAAGGTATGTACCTACAAATTATATGTCGCAGCCTACTAGCTTAATCAGCCGTTCAATCTGTTTAAAAAATCTGTTAACTAAACGACGACGCCGCTAAATTATGGCCTGAATGATATTCAGGAATTGCTTGGATCGGAAGAGCCTAGGCGGTTAATTGAACGGCTGATTAAACTATTTGGCTGCGACATACCTATTATGCGACATTTATTTATTTTTTCTGTCAATTCCTTATTTCCTATTGACCTAGTATGAAATATATATATTCTTTTCAACAAGGTCTGATAAGAAACAAGGTCTTACCCCGCGTTTACATACTGCCGCTCGCATTGCTCATCGTGTTGCCGGAAATATTCGCGCGATTAATGCCCTAGCATTCACACACTCCCATCATCGCGTTGGTCCGCATTACAGTATTCGCCCTGCAACGGAGACGGACGTAAACGTATGGAGGACAACGCTGTAGCAGTGTACGCATTATGCTTTTACAGCATAGCGAATTAATTAAATAGATTATTAATAAAAACTATCACTTTCAACTACTATACACTTTCCGTAGATCGATATAAATATTTTTAAAATTAAATATTCGAGGAGCAATAACGAAAGTCGTGTTTACTGATTAGCGCCATCTAGCGGTCTCGTATAGTAATCGCGTTAGTATTGCCGCTCCTTTGACTCGCGCCGCCAAGCCGACATTCGCAGCAACATACGCGGCAGTACTCGCGGCATGACGAATATACCATTCACACCACGTCTCTGCCCACTTCTCTCGCCACTTCCCTCGCTCTGCCGCGAGTATGTAAACGCAGCTTTAAAGCTTAAAGTGAAGGAAAAATGTGAAAATCGTTAATTCGTAGTTGTATCGCTGAATCACATTAATCTTTGTTGATCATCGACCGTGGCGTAAAGCTCGGTCCACATACAGCAATTCTAATAGACGGCGACTGGCTAGCGATTTACGACTGTGTCTACATTGTAGCGATCTTTCAGTATACCTCTCGTAGCACACGTGTATACCGGTGTCGGTGATTACCTACTTGAATTTTAATTACTAGAGAAATCCGTCATTTTAAAATCGCTCTCGCACATGCGTACACCTTTACATGGTGACAATATCGCTGGTGACTTTTTAGATTCGTAGCGTGACAATTCGGCAATCGACACGCTACGAATCGTCAGCAGCGACAATAAATCTCTGCTAATAGTCACATCCAGACACTAAAATTAGTTCGTCTGGGAGTCATTATCGATTGTGTGCACCGAGCTTAAAAGTCAGCTCAGTAAAGTGACAGAACATTCGTCACTATACCAATATGGTGACTAAAAAGTCTAGCTTGTTCTGCAAAGTAAGTACTAGACGCATTTCTTACTATATTTACCTCACCTGAAATTGATGGATTTCGATAAGTTATTTATACTGCTGAAAGTAGATAACTCTTACAAAGAATGCATTAGTTACTTATACGATATTGCTAAGTTTGTACAATACTGTCTGGGTCTGGGTGGGACTCCTACTTGTGTATTCATAAACAACTCAAAAAGTGCATTAGGCTCAGAAACACAATCTCAGCTCAGAGCTAAAAAAAATTAAAAAATAAAATGAAAATATAAAAGAGGTAGGTACGTAGCTCATGCGTAGCTCTCATAAATTTCTTTTTATATTCAAAAGAAGTTTTGTTGTAAATCATAGTTTTTAAAGTATGGTTATAGCATTGATATAATACTAGAAAATGTAAATAAACTGTCGATGAAGTACTCCGTATCGTATAGATGAGTATACTATGTTAACTGGAAAAATAATAGTTTCAATCGTAGGTACATGGCTCTTCACATCTGCCTCATGGTTCAGCCCTCCTAGGCATGTAGCTAGCTTTGTCCTACTTATCTTTTGCGTTGACGTCACAGAATCTCTGTGTTCTTACAGGGTCGGCAGCACGAGTGTGACTCCCCTGGTGTTGCACTCGCCCATAAGCCACGGTAACCACTTACCATCACGAGGTCCGTGTGCTTGTCTGGTATCTAAGTAGTATAAAAAAGTGTTCACTGGTGAAGTATACCTACAGGGATTAGACAATATATAAACATTGCCGTCCAATATCCTGATATCCGTACCAATCGTGTTTGTACATCAATTATATCAATATTTATTTATTTATTTAAACTTTTTGCACAAATACAAAATTATTGTACAAAGGCAGACTTAATGCCAAAGGCATTTTCAGCCAGTCAACCTAACCTAAGGGTGATGCAGAGATATTCATTATCCATTTGGACTATTTATTGGTAAGTACAATTAATAAATTGTATGATGAAAATAATAATACATACTTTGATTGAAGACAAACAACATACACATATACATATAACCACAGACCATACATAAATAAATATACAAATATATACATATAAATAAAAATATATACACATACATAAAAATATATATATATATAAAGGAGCAAACATCTTACATACAAAATATCCAATACAAGCAGAAAAAAAAATGGGATCCCATTTTTTCTCATAATGGTTTTTGTCCTAATTTAAATTGTCATAACAAGTTAGGCATAATTTTCTTTGTCTTATTAATAGTGTGCCATAATTGGTTTTTAGCATACTATGTTATTAAGCATAAATATTGTATATCCTAATGTTTTTATTCATAACTTTGATATGCATAAAGTTGTGAAGCATATTGTTTATTTGTCTAATAGTTATTTGGCATAATGATCAAAAAGAAATAATAATTTCTTAACAGACAGTGATAGATTTCGTCGTTATGCTTAAATAAACTTATGCTTTGGGACAGTATGCTTATAAAACATTATGCTTATAGTGAATGGGATTAAAAAAATTATGATTAAAAAGTTATGGCAAATGAGTATTATGCGTAAATAATGTTAGGAGAAGTAACATTATGCAATGTTAAATTATGACATAAAATTGTAGGAATAAAAATAGAGAACCAAAAAAAATATTATGAATATTATTGACAGTATTGCGAAAAACACGTCATAATGCTGACTGTATAATCCCTTTCTGCCTGTATAATGCAATAAAGTAATGCAAATGAATTTATACATTTTAATTATACTTTTTCAATGAGCAAATGAAGTACTTATGTGCGTTTTTTCCTGTTTTTTATACTAACTGCTAGTAACGTGAGCCACCCACACATTACTTATGTACATATACTTATATGTCCATGTGAACATAAGTAATTACAGCAATAAGTACACGTACATGACACCTGAATACCTTTTAGTCGATTCGGTTTCAGGTTCGGATTAAGCATAAAAGGGCTCTACCTGCTCGACCACACATTATGTAGATACACAGTCGCAAAGAACCTTTGAAATTGATGAAATTAAACTAGTAAATTCAGAACTATTTACGAGTAACTGGACAGACCTTATTAAGTCCTCTACAAAGTGTTCTCTTACTGAGTGTACGCGCTGGGCCACGAGTGGAAATAAGTGGAGAAGTATCGCAAAAGCAGCGACCTTAGAGTATGCATTATAAATATAGAGCGCGCCTATCACTCAGGTCTTTGGCGCCCAATGTTAGCAGATACTTTGCGATGGTATGGCGCACCTATAGTGACGTTTCATGCATTACCGAAAATATGAATAGATGCACGTATCAGCCCCGGATCTTCAATTTTTTTAAGGCGGGGCAAAAACCGAAAATGCCGCCCATCTTTTCCTGGGCGGCACATCGCGCCATGCGCGCTCACGCTCTCCCTCTCTTGGAGATCACCTGCATCATCCGGTACAGCAGGCTCCGTCCGTGTCGCCTCTCTACCCAGTCCTCCATGATGGGTCTTACCGCCGATAACACGGCTTGCTTTGCGCTCGGTTGCCCAAGTCGTTCCTTCTACTCCACCATGACGTTCTGGTGGAGCTGGATTTCTCGAGGCTCGGGTTCCCGTCCCTGCTCTCACGTCAAGCTTCACTACTAATATAGCAATTTCGAGACCAGACTTCGGAGATGCACCCTGAAGCTTTACACCTTATTGCGAACCGAACTTATTGCAAAGCACCCAGTCGTATCCGATGTTCCACAGGAGTTGACACGAGCGACCCCTGGGGTCGACCCAGACCGATCTCTGCAGAGTACCGCATGACATTTGATGACGACCAAGGCCGGTCACTGTTACTCTCTCCGTCAGATTATACGCCCCGACTAGGCGGCGAAAGTAGAGATGCACTTCATAATACACGAGCGCATCCCTGAGGTAAGTCTAGGGCAAGGTGTTGAACGCATTGGCGATGTCCAAGGACACCGCTTCGTTCTCCAGAGCCGTCATGCGCATGATGGTATCTACGGTGGAGCGCCTCTGGCTGAAGCGATATTGGCCATTCGCCATCTCCGGCCACAACCTGGAGAGGTGTCCGATGAGGCAATTCCCTATAACTCTTTCAAAGAGTTTGCGCACCTCGTCCCGGGCGGTTTTATTACTTCTTGGCTCTGAGCATTGCACCGCCAGCTCTAGTTCTACCCAAGTGACCTCGAGTCGTCGTCGTCAGCCACACTGGGCGCCATGGGCGACCGAGGCTCAGTAGTTTGCGGTGGAACGTGTTTCGTCGGCTGCACTGGGAACAGGGAGCCATCAACTCCTCTGAATAACACTGGTGGAGACATCGTTTATACGGGGTCCAGGGTACTTTATTATTCTCTGCACCACCTATTAGGTTGACTAGTAGAGAAAGCCTATGGCATTAAGTCCGCCTGTGTACTTATGTGCATGAAGTTTTAAATAAAATAAAATAAAATAAGGCAATTTGATTTTGCCGCCCCCTGATGCTGCCGCCCGGGGCACGTGCCCCGGCTTGCCCCCCCCCTAGATCCGGCCCTGGCACGTATTAATGTAGTTTGTTGTTATAAAGTTTTTTGTTCGATTTGATAATATGCATGGATAAAATTAAAGCCAAAATACAAAAAAATGGCGTCATTTTGCGGTATTTTTGCGTCATTATTACTACAAATATACGATGTTGTATAAAATTTTGATTTAACAGATCGAAAGTCTTTGATGGGTATTGTTTTGCTACTGATTGAGGTTGAGCCAGGAGCCTCGTCACTGTTCATACCCGTGATAGCAGTTCATACCTACTTGTAAGGCGCGCTCTATATGACCACGACCACTTCGTCAGGATTGCGCGACTAATAAGACGAGTACGTAGCTTAGATAACTAACTATTGATCGCGACTATTGGTTATATCTCCGATTCTACTCAATCGATTGCGATCGAACGAATTGACCTGAACTTTTAAGTCTCACTAAAATCATTCTAACAAGAAGAACCTCATCAAAATACATGCAGTGGTTTTGCGTCCAACGCGGGCAAAGAGACAAGAGTATTTTTTTAATATATTTAGTTTACAGATACAGCTACTTTACAATAATTACATAAAGTAGTATAGATATTATCAATTTTCAATTTATCTGTCCACTTCTATGCGATAAAGGGTGCGCAACATGTAGGACTGAATAGATTTTAAGAGATCACTTTATATACTTTTGTAGAGAGATTAACTATTGCTCAAATTGAACCAACACCCAGGACGAGCAGCACTTGAATACTACCATTCCAAATTGAAATTGAAACACCGGTACATGAACAGAAAGAACAACACAGATCTATTATAGGTACGTACCTACACGTAAAAACTTGTAATTGGCCGTTTTGTACCTATTTTCATGTTTTAATTAAACTGTAATAGCTGTAAGTTTTTTTTAAGAATAAAATAAAAAATAAAATTAAAATATTATGTATATAGGTAAGATATAAACGCCTGATGAAAGCAATGTGGCAATGCGCGAATGATACCTCAGGTTCGCGAATGATTATAGGTTCCGATTTACGGACTAACTAGTTCTGTAGTAGTTTACCACCTTAGTAGTATACAAAAAACTATGTGTAACAATGAAAATGTAATATTCAGGGTCTATTAGAGTTCTCCTGTGTAGATAAAAGTAAACTTGATTACTTTCAGGCTTAGATAAAGTGAGTAAACATACAGTATAGTGGTGAGTGGTCCATATAACCTAATTCCTGCCGGCTTTCCGCATGATGCATGACAAACTAGATCGAGGTTAGCTATTTTTCGACCGGCTTCCGTTTTGAAAATTTTCACTTTTTTCTACTAGATACACAATTACGTTAAAATGTTCATCATAAAATGTATGAAATGAACCAACAAAATAGGCCAAACTCTCACCACTGTACTTCGTGCACCTACCTTTGATATAAAATTATAAATATCTATGCATCACCTTAGGGTGATGGGGACCTTAGGGTCGAATGCCTATAGCGTTAAGTCCACCTTTGTACAATCATTTTGTATTTAATTTTGTGCAAAAAGTTTAAATAAAAAATGTAAAAAATTAGTTATCTACATTATTTTCATATTCAATTGTAAATTCGCGCTAATTATTATCAGACTGTTGAGATTGATTCTTAAGTATTTGTTTAAATTTTGTATAAACACGGCCAAGTGTTTTCAAATCTTAAAATATTAATAACGAGTGTGAATGACTGATTGGTCTTCATCACAATTTATTTTATATTTTAAGATTTCTAACTTACATCTAGTTTAGAACAAAATAACCATCCGCTGAATAAAAATGGAATCATAGGAAAAAAGGTTAACAACCTCTACTTATTACAAGCGGTAACAATATCTGTTACTAGATAAGTCCTCGCATTTCTTAATGAGTATCATACTACTCATTACACGCTACGTGCTAACAGGGTGTCAGTCGTAAAGTAAATACATTTAAAATAAAACGTTTAAACGGAAAGCCTACTCCGTATGTACAGTTCTTGTTTAAACAGTTGCGTTAAACATTATACTACTTATTTAGGCATTTCAGTCGTATACTTGGTCATGGAAGAAGAAGGAACAAAGTTGTCCGAAGTGTAGCTCAGGGTACAAGATAAATTGAGCTACATATTTATTAAAAGTGGTGTCGTCGACAGTGGAACTTGTGTTATCGTATCGGGCGAGATGCGAGCTCGTATGCGCCGGCGCACTCTCATATCGTGTGTAAATTTACAACCTGACGTTTACGGCTCAGGTTTTTGGAAACGACAAATGCATAGCCACGGATTAAACGTATAGTCACCGTCAAGTGTCTGGAAAGTTTAGTGCAGTGCGTAGTATAATTTGTGAGCTCCGACAATTTTACTTACTCTCACTTTTCTCAAATAATTACCATAATGATTGCAAATAGTGTCAACGATTTGACCAGATCCAATGTGCAGCTAACAGGGTTCTCGAGGACAACATGGAGAGAAAAATCCAAAAACTTATTAAAAAATATAAAATATTTTTTTCGTGAGACTACTGTAGAGCCGTGTTTATTTACTTATATGATGTGCACCGCCATCTCGTCACTAGCTGTACAGAATATGCATTTGGAGAAATCTTGTAGGGTTAATTTAGATTATGGAGATGATATTTGCGATCGAATTGCCCGAAGAAATACTACTGGCCTGCAAGAAGAAGTAAAACAGGTTCAATCTTTGGTTGCTCAAGTTGTCGCTTGGAAGTTCCCTCTTCAGACTGCAATACCAGCTGTGTTGGTGCTATTCGTTGGTGCTTGGAGTGATAAGTACAAAAGAAGAAAAATATGTATACTATTCCCTTTTATTGGCGAGATTCTTTGCAACATTGGTTTGCTATTCGCCACCTATTTCTTCAAAGAATTGTCCTTAACAGCGACGGCATTGATTGAGGCTTTACCTGCGGCATGCACTGGCAGCTATATCATTATATTTATGGGAATGTACAGTTTTATGGCAGATAGGACTTCTATAGAAAATAGAACATTTCGCCTGGGACTTGTGACGATATGTGTGACAGCCGGCACGCCAACTGGTACGGCATTGAGTGGCATTCTGTTGCGTGTTATGGGATACTATGGAGTATTTTCTTTGTTGTTGGGCCTGCATATAATGTCGTTTGTATACGGTCTTGTGAGGCTTGAAGATGTTACTCCCGAAGAAACCAAATATTTGCCTGATAATGAATTAAATGGATATCAAAAGGTGTTTAGGGATGTTTCTCAGCTTGTAGGTAATACCGTATTGGTGGCTTTAAGACCAAGGGCTTTTAAAGGCAGGACTCAAATATTTTGTGTGATATTGTTGTACCTGCTCATGGTTGGACCACTTTATGGTGAGTAATACTTTCATATATAAATTGTATAGTATTTTCTGTAGAATTACCCATCTGCGCTTTGTGTTACAAATAACTTGCAAAATAAATGCACCCCATATTTTTCCTTTTAATTTAATTTTGTTTTTTTTTTTGGTTTTCTTTGTGAGTGTATTTTGCCTATATTTTCGGTTCCACTCATCGGCGTATAAAGTTCTATGTAATGACGGGTGAGCCTATTGCGGTCAATCGGGCTCTTTTTGTGTTCTGCATGCTTATGGAAGGAAATTAAATCTATAAACCTTGGTACTACACTGCAGGAAGAGATAGTATGAGATCCAATACACTATAAAGAAATTAACGACTAGGACCTAGCGATTTCCCAGTTTAGTCCAAACTATGAGGCCCGAGGTCCGACTTTTCCGGGAGTGACTGCCGTCGTATCCTCTCTTTTCCTCTCTTTTTCAGTTCCAGGAGGCGTTCTTAATTTGACATATCAGTAACCATTATAGTTGTTCTTTTTTGCACCCTTTCTATTTATTACTATTAAGGTTTTGTTGAGTATGTTTTCATAAGAGGAAAATTATAATTATTACTACTTAGTAGCTTCACAAATAATACATTTTTTGTTTATAATTATTGTAGTGTATTATGTATTTAAATACTAAATACCAAATATCCGTGGATTTACCTTTTTTTTCTTTACAAACCTTGTCCTTACAATAAGGAAAAATAATTAAATTGTGAAGTTAGTCTTGTAAATAATTATGTATTCAACATCTTAATTCTATGACTCATAGCCTGACGTTATATAGCCTGATGACCTTCAAGAATAAATGCGCTATCGAAAGCTAAAATATATTTTTTTATTCGAACTGGTGGAACCCGATATTAACGTGTTAAATGGCAGGAAGTCTAGGTATTTATGTAGGACACGTCAATTTTATTACACCTCGCCTAATGGCAAGCTGAAGGCAAAATCTCAAGAAATAAGGTCACCATTTTACAGACACGTACTATTTTACAATGATGGCATTCAGCTTGACGGCCTCATCAGATGCTTTTTCACGTCGCAGGAACCAGGGCTGTAGGAACAAGGAAACGTGTGAGCTGGTAATAAGGACATCCAGGTTTTAATGGTGTTATTAACTGTCCCATTTAGGTATGGTAGGGAAAATTTCGTATTGAAAAAATTAAAAGAAAATCCTAGGATCGATAAAATAGCCGAAACGGTTATTAGTGCGGCAAAATTAGAGATTAGTAGAAGTAGGTATATAAAGAGATATTATTAATAGACTTTTATGTGCATACAAGCAAAAACTTGAAAAAAGGGTCTTCCCCCCTTCCCCACCGCTAGCTCGTCTCCCATCCACGAGCACTTTAAGTATATTCATCTGAACACCTTAAGGCACTCTACAAATTTTTATTTTGTCTGATCGTCAATTTTTAAGCTAATTTTCCCGTACTATTATAAATAATTATGCATTTGTTTGTAAGTCGAATCCTCAATACATGATTATTACTTATTAAATTTTTAAGGAAATCACTTACTACACTACACTAGATGTGCCTACTTACATTTAATTGACTACATTTAACTCTACGTATAATAATAATACATAATTAAATGTGCGGCTCAAAAACCTCATTTGATGTAATTATTTTAAAATTTAATTATGATAATAACTTAGATACATAAATAATTAGTGACAGAATAGGCACATTAAAATAGATGAGGATATCAATTAGCATATTCTTTATGACGTAGTTAGTTACGCACGACCCTCTCGTCATCTTCTTAGCGAGATCATCCGAGACTTTCATATGAAATACTGGGGTCCTTTTTCTGACTATTTTTATATGGCGTATTTCCTTAGTGCCTACCGTCTGATTTAGGATCCCATTATATCACTAATCTACTGTCTCGTATCATACTAATACCCAATACCTACTAAAGGTATGATTCCGTAGCCGACTGCATACGACAACTGCCGACGCACGCAGCAGATGCACGTAATTCATTGCGGCTTCTCAATGGTCCCCTTTATCCGTATCAGGGTTTAACAAGTAATGGGTACGCTCTATCAGCTACCATCCTACCATGCGTCTGTCGTTGTCGTATCGATCGACTTGCGGTCGGAATCATACCTTTATCCTATAATAACCCAATTACCGCACTTTATATATTTTCGTTCGTAATAAAAGCAAAAAACAAAAAATGTAATATAGAAATTAATTTAGAATTCATAACATCATAAATTTAGCCTAAAGACTGCATAATCGTGCTGCAATTTGTAGTAACTAGGTATCAGCAGGCAGTAGGTTACAAACTAGGAATCCTTGACTCCAATACTTTCCTGTTATCTTACTTTCAACTTAGAGGAACTAGTGTACTACCAACTTATATTTTTAACTAGCTGACCCGGCGAACTTCGTACTGCCATATTTTCTGATCCCGTTCCCGTTGCATATCTCTTAATTTATCAGTGTTTCTCTACAATATTATGCATGTATTATACATATAAACCTTCCTCTTGAATCACTCTATCTATTAAAAAAAATCGCTTCAAAATCCGTTGCGTAGTTTTGAAGATTTAAGCATACATAGAGACGGACAGACAGCGACAGCGACTTTGTTTTATAATATGTAGTGATATTACAAGTTCGTGATAAAAATGCGTTGGTTGTTACGTAATGCATATTATATGGGTGCATTACGTAATCTTATCTCAAGTAATCATTATTGAATGAATGCATTAATCAAAATGTTCTGCTGGCTATTCATTTTTAAATGTCGTTTAATAAAATAACTTATTTTCAAAAGTCATGGTTGCGGCATCGTTGCAACATTTAAAAATCTTGTCGATTTTAAAACTATTTTATACAAATTACATTTGCATAATTTAATTTTGTACACCTGTACCACCTGTACATTTCCAAAAGGATAGACCATGATGTGTTAACGTCCACATTTCATCAACTGGTTTTCAGGTTCGCGTTATAGCAGGCGAGTTCTTGGCCTTCAACCGTACCCTTTTTCAAACTCCGGGTGCTAATTGTGCTACCAAAAAGTTTCAACCAATTCTTTATTCGAATCAGAAAATCAAAGCTGGAATCATAAACAGTATCGTACTTTGCGATTCTTTATCGTACTTTGCGATTCTTTGTGTAATGGTGCATCATTCTTTACTGATACCTGATATGAAACCCTCCTTCTTTATCCGAGTGCCAATCTCGGTTACATCCAAAACTTGCCCTTTGGAGCCCAGGGTCCACTCTCCCTCTAAAATTTATTTTCATTTTCATGGAAGCGGCAGACATCAAAGCCTGCAAAGCCTGTGCCAGGTTCTCGTCCATCAATCAGCACGTGTTACGGTTTCCAACTAGGCTAAATTGCTGGTAGACTTCTTTTGTCGCACGATAAAGAACTGGATTGTTCTGCCCATGCACATGCCATGTTTCCCTCTTGCTACATCCACGGGTAGCATCTATTGAGATCTCAAGTTAGGGACTGGGAAGTATCACGGTATACTAGTAAGAGTTGAGTGAGATCCTAATACCTAACAATATTACTTTACGGTTATTACACAATCATTCATTCTCGTAAAACCACAGCGTGCACGATGGTAGGTACATTCTTTAGCACTACAGGCAATCACGCGTTCACGATTTACTTTAAGTTTAATACAACATTGTAATCATTGATTCAAGAATCGTAAAAAATGGAAACCCCACTTTCACAAACCTCAAAAGGTAAAGAGGTTGAGTAACAAATTTTGTAGGCATAAATAAGGTTTCTAAAATGTAAAAATTAACATGTATGTTGTATAATCGTTTTGTAATAATGCAAATATTAGGGTTTGAGATTTATAATAATTTATTCGTAAAACAGGTTGCGGCGACACACAGTCTCATGCATAATATCTCCAATATAATACTTAAGCTTTCTTCAATAGGTCAGATCAAAACCAGTAATTTATTTTAGTGTAACAATTATAATTTAATTCAATGACATAGTTTTAAGTCTAGCCAAGACATAAGCATCTGTGGCGTAGCTATATTAAACGCGGCTACTACACAGGAGGCGCTGGTTGGATCCTCAGTGCAAATATTTGTATGCATGAATATGGGTATTTGCATTGGCCTGGTCGTGCTTCGGAGAGCACGTTAAGCCGTCGTCGGTCCCGGTTGCCATACGACATAGCAGTCGTTACGGGTAGTTGGAGCCCAAAAAAGTCTAACAACTGGTCTAGCTGCAATGCTTCGATATCGCCCAATACCGTTATTTGGTTCTGGAGGTCAGATACCAATCGCTTCACGACAAATATCGAAATACAGCCAGATCCTCAGTTAGATTGGTAAAGCGGGCCCCAGACTTTGAGGATTTTTCTACCTTTTTACTTTACACACATTAAACAATATTTTTATGTGTACAACTTTTTAGACTTACTGTTATACCTGCACAATTCGATATAATATGCTACGTAAAATTTCAATTCACTTCTGATATTTAATATAATAAAACAGGGCTATGGCTATTGAAAAATGTGGTTTGGTAAGACCTGGATAAACCTGCTACAAATTGGAAGTAGACAAAACGCTGCAGTCCAGCGAGTTTGTTGTGTTAATGGTAATTATCTCTAATTTGCCTGGTCAGGTAATAAATCATCGGGTAAGCCCATGACGGCCAATCTGCGAATCAACCACATCAGATCAACTAGAAATAAATATGATAAACCAGTTCTGTTGAAAACGTCAAAAATTATAGTTTATTTTCTAGATATTCAGGTATTTATTGCAGTAGACACCTGCCCTCAATTGGAAAATTCAATTGAGCCTATATTTATTGACAACATAAGATAAGAGATTGGAATGAGCGTTATGAATAACAATACTAACTGCGACCTGTATAACAAATTGTGATTTTTCAGGGTTCCGTACATCAAAAGGAAAAACGGAACCGTTTTAGGATCACTTTATTGTCCATCTGTCTGTCCGTCTGTCTTTTAAGACCTTTTTCTCAGGAATGTGTGAAGGCTTCATGTTGAAATTCATACCACATAGGTACTCAATTCTGTAACGTCTTGAAACTGTGAAAAAATAAAACCTATAAATCAACGCAATCAAAATATATTGCAGTTAGCTCGCGGTAGAAGTTGTTCGTCCCTCAATTCAATTTTGTACGGAACCTTCGGTGCGCGAGACCGACTCTCATTTGATCGGCTTTTTTCTTATGTTTTAGAGTGGGTACAAATATAATGAAAAATATCCTAAATTATCCTGGCAATGATCTAGTGTTAAAGCTTAGATGTGTTTAGATTCTAAATTTGTAATAAGAGCCCAAGGTTTTAAATTACAACAAAGAGTAGATCGGTAAAGGTATCTCTGGTTTCCGTTTTCATAACTCGATCCTAATGAAACTTGGTAACTAGGTATCCTGTAACTTCGTCCATTTTCACTATAATCGCGTCAAAGCCTCAATTGCAGATTGGAGGTCTGCATGCCACCCACAACACTACCAACGATGCTAACTGAATCAAGATTGATCCTTTAACTCAAGTCATGTCTTGTTGTAAAGGATTATACTTTAATGCTGAAATTCAATAATGATAACCAGTGTTGCCTTATTGTTTTTCCTGGATTTTCCTAACTGATTTACATCTTCATGTTTGATAGGTAGTCTTGTTAACATACATACATAATTATAATCACACCTTTAAACCCGGTTAGGCAGAGGTGAATTAACACCCACATTTCACCAATCATTATATTCGGTCCCATGTAATAGGGGGTCAGCCTATTGCCGTATTCCGGTCACTATTGTTAACTCGAGGCATGCATCTGAGGCTGAGTCGATACTGTATTTAATTATCTGTCTGATAAAGTCAGCCAGACAGATACAGACATTCGCCTTGTGCGACACCACACGGGAAGAGATGGGGTGACCCAAATTCTATTAGGTATGCAAAATTTAAAGTGTTGCAAACTGATTTCATATCTTACTTTATATTTGATTAATTCATCTGATTGCGGCAAAATATAATAAATATTCTACAGAATATGTATTAACATAACTTAATTTGAGTAGGCAGTTTTTTGTGAGAGAAAAAAGGTTACAATATTCTACCTGATGAAATAAAATCCGCTTGCTACGGATAATTATATTTATTCTTTATAATCTTGGTCATACAATGAATTAATTAATTTTGTTCAGAGTCAAAACTAAGGCCAAAAAACTGTAACTAGACTACAAAAAAGTTAATATTCGTTTTTTGATAGACGGCATGACTTCATATTATATTTTTAGCACTTGGTTTGTTTCACATTTTTTTAATAAATTTAAATATGTCACACTCAATACGATAGACAAAAATATTTAAGGTGCCACTATTAAGTAGTCAATAACAATTGAAATCGTACGAAAATGAACTCATATCTGGATGAAATGATTTTCAAGCGATTCAAAATTTTAAAGCATTATAATGCTAACTACTCAAATTGATTAAGATAAGAAAATGCGAAATCACGCTTAGGCGGGACCCGCGATCTTTCCCTTACTTTACAACACTTAAGGTCTCTGCATACGTAATGGGTTTTTTCACGGACGGGACGGGACGTGAAGCAAAATGTATGCGGCCCATCCCGTCCCGTCCCGTCCGTGGCCCCGTGACATGCATTGCCGCATACATTTTGTATGAAACGATATTTCCAAAACTTCACGTCCCCGTCCCGTCCGTGAAAAAACCCCGTTACGTATGCAGAGACCTTTATTGTAATCAATTTTATTAATCGATTCAAAATTTGTTTAATAAGCCATGGCGCACGGCCCATCAACACGATGTACTACCGCTGTTTTATACGTAAGAAAATCAGGTTATCGTATGCTTTTTTACTTGTGTAAAAACAAGAGCCGCGATCAGTTCGCGATACTAAACTGCACTATTCGCCCCAGATAGAACATCCGTAGTAGTTACAAGAATCACGTTGGGTATGCAGGAATCGTGCAAGTGTGATCTGACCTTCATGCTGTGACATATATGCACTCTAGGTCGCATCGGGTTGGAATTAATCTATTTAATTATAATGTTTGTAGATAGATACATTTAAACTGCATAGATATATTTATTTATTCATTGAAACTTTTTGCACAAATACAAAATGATTGTGCAAAGGTGGACTTAATGCCAACTTCAACTTCTTCTTAATGGCTTCTGCAGCAAATCGCCGCAATTTCTCCAATGTCAAGTAAATTGTAAATTTTTATAAAATTATTAATGGCGAAACGCATATTCTACCTATTCTTTTCTTGGACTTAATGCTATAGGCATTTTCTGCCAGTCAGCCAGTCAGATATTTATGACAAAGCTAGGTGCAAAAGATGTCTATTTTTCCTTTTGATTTTATATACTTACCGAAAAATTATTGTACAGTAAAATTAACCATAACTCAAAACATAATTTATCAAATTAAATCCTGTGTTTTTTAAAGATGGCGACCTGCAAAGAAACGTATGAACATCAATAAGTACTAGTTATTTGCAATTGTCATTATTTTATTTAGTTATGTTTGTGCGTGTGCTTAAAATAGGTAAATTGGTTTCTTTCTTTCTTTCTTATCACGGGCAGATGTTGATTACTTTTCATTCCACTAAATGAAAAATGTCACCAGACAATACGCTGTCTTGGTTTAGTACAGTACTCGTACCTTATACCGCGGGTATAATAACCTCGTGTTGTGTTTCCGACGGTGAGTAAGGTAGCCAGAGTTCACTAGAGAGGTTTTGTGCTATTAGAGGGAAGATCAAAGGCTTGTCCTGCTTGTCTTCTGCGCTGACGGCACAGAATATCCCTGTTCTTACCGTGTCAGCAGCACGAATATTACTCCCCTGGTGCTACACTCGGACCGTGTGCTTGTCTGCAACCTTAGGCAGACAAGCACACGGTCCAGCGGTATAAAAAAAAGTAGAAATGTCTATTTTCTTAACTACGGATTTGGCTAAATCTCGATATTTTCCGTGACGCGATTGCCATCCGACCTGCACAACCCAATGGTAACATTAGGCGATATCGAAGCTTTGCAGCTAGACCGTTGTTTTTGGACTTTTTAACATTATATTATTATAATAACCAGATTTTGGATCACTACTTGAAACCGTTCACAATCTTCACATAAAAAGTAGCAGCGGCAGTAGGCACTATTACGGCTATGCAAAATACGAATCCAGTATCACTTATGATACAAACCGCATACGCCCGTGACCGATACGACAAGTGGCCCTAATACAGATAGGTATTACAAAAGAGACCGTACTTACGTCATTAGACTCGAGAGTGAAAGTAAATAAACGACATTCAAGGCATTGATGTATGGCGCTATGTTAAGGTCATAACATTATTTTGTTCTATATAAGGTTATGCCTTCGATTTCATTGTGTAAATACCTTCTATAAACTTGTCCTGACTGATTCCTTAGCGTTGATAATAATGTACAGGATTGGCAGGACGAGTAAGACATCCCTGATCTCGCACACCTCCATAGGCCACTGTAACCACATTCCATGACGTGGACTATGTGCTTGTCTCCCACTTAAATGGTATAAAAAATCCCCTGATGATAAAAACCTAAAATTTTGGCAGTTTATGACTTTCATGTTGTAAGCATACACTAAGGAGGAATTAAGAACGAATTTTATCGACCCCTAAAGAGCAAAATACTATAAAATATTATGCATGTGGTTCACAAAGTAACACTTATGAATATGGGGATACTTGCTTCTACAGTTATAATTTTACGGCTAAATTCGCAAGGCAATAAGGTAAACCTTGTGAGAAAAGAACCTGGTAATAAGAATTCGCGAGTCGCGGCCTTTGTTTTCTGATCACCAGTAATTAATTGGCAAATAGTATGATATCTAAATATATAAGAAACTAGCCTATGTCCTTTCCCAAGGTCTAATCTATCTCTGTACCAAACATCAATATTGGTTCAGTGGTTTATGCGTGACAGTGTAACAGACAGACAGTTACTTTTGCATTTATTATATTAGTTAGTATGGATTAGTATGGATGAAATTGATTTGGTTATGCTTCAAAAACTTAACAAGTTCTCCATCGATTGCGTTGCACAATCATCAGGTGTAAGAAGTAAGAAGTTCATTGTGATATTCAATAATAATACATTTGTTCATTTGTATTTTCTATTAGACACTGAGATACAATATAATAATATAATATATACCAACCTCAAGCATGAGCTCAAGTTGTTCGAAAGTTCATTGACTGTGCAGCCACTTTAAAGACAATGTAGGTACTCGAGCATAATGAACACATAAATAATAATATATTTTTTGTATAATATATTACCACTGCTAACTATAATGGTTCAAGACAAAGTAATATCTCGCCAATATCATCTTTGAACGCTAGGATGTATTACGTCAATATTTCATCAGTAATTTCAAGATGTAAGTCGTATTATTCTACCTATCTCCATAATTGATGTAATAAGTTGTCATTATTATTATACTACCTATTTTACTATAAGTATTGTAAAGAAACTACTTATTGTGATTTATTATACACTTCTTATATTCTAGAATATTCTAAATAACGCTATCTAGACCCAAGGTAAGCATAGCTATAGCTTCTGTTATGTGTTCTAGAATAGGGACATACATAGGTAGGTACTCATATACCTTTTTGTAAATACATACTTATAAGTATGTATAATACATAGAAACACCCAGACCAATACAAATATAGGTACATAATTATATTCATGCATACAAATATTTGCACTGAGTGTTGAACGCTTCACCGCTGCCTACGCTACAGAGAATAATAATGTTCCTGGTTATTAGTCCATGACTTATAATATTCCTTTATAATAAAACTAGCTTTTCCCCACGGCTCTGCCCGCGTGGATGTCGGTTATCGCGACCAAACATAGCCTATGTCCTTTCTCAAAATCTAATCTATCTCTGTACCATATTTCATCAAAATCGGTTCCGTGGTTTAGGCGTGAAAGCTTAACAGACAGACAGACAGAGTTACTTTCGCATTTATAATATTAGTATGGAGTATGGATATGGTTATGTTATATACCATTCTAATAATCTGAGTTCTCACGTTTTACTCAACAATATTCATAGACTAAAGTGTGGTAACGCACTTTAAGTTTACGTGTGCCTAGAAACGTGAATCGGTAACCACTTGATCTCTTTATAGAAGTCGAAACGTGACTATATTTGCGTGAGCCACATATATCTCTGATATAGAACTTATGAAGTTACTCAATATGATTAAATTGTATTCGTCGAAATCCTTGTAGTCATTGAAGAATTTTACATGTTACACATACCTACATGTTTTACATGTTATACTATTGTATAACATGTAAAACGTTACCTACATAGGTACATGTTATATCTTTGGTATACAATAAAGATGTATATTAGTATTATTATTTGCACTAAAGTTTTTTATGTTTTCGGAGGCAATACACAATGCCTATAGCTGATTATTGCAAAATAAAATACTCTTCTATTATTAAATTTTATCCTGGTAGCTCAAAGGATACTGCTTGCGAGTACAAGTTCAATCCTCTCAGAGATATCCCATCTAGGATGTACTACAATTAATTAAATAGAAATATTTCTATTCAACGGCCGTCCGCGACTTCGTACACGTGGAGTTCGTTTACCCCCTTGAGGTGAATTTTCATAAAATTCGTACTTAGCTGACGTCTGCACCTTATAAAGAACCTATCAATTTGAAATATGTAGGTGTTATAGTTTCTGAGATTTCTTGAATAATCAGTGAGTAGTATTTCGCTGTTATATAAGAAGGTATATAGATTACATAATAAACAATAATAGTACATAATTGTAGAAATAATAAACTCACTTCGCATTAAGTGGAACCGAAAAATATTGTGAGCAAAGTATTAGTGATAGCCATACCCCTGCCTCCTTCCTCAGAGATAAACAGACATGACATCCTTAAGTTTACGGAATTGTTAGCTCTACATTCATTTATTTTATTTTTCCAGGGGATTCACAAGTGGCTTACCTGTACGTGATACGCCAGTTCGGCTTCACTGAGGTTGAATACAGTGTTTATGGCACCATTAACATCGTCCTGGGTCTCTTTGGTAAGTTAATTAACATTCTTACTTGAGAAAATTGTGTTCAAAACACAATATCTTTTTCCCCAATCAAAAGTTCACCGTTCGGAAGAGATTTTTATTATATTAGTTCCTTTTTGTAATACAAAAATAAATATTCATTCATATAAAGATTAATTTTGATAATTTAATCAATTAGTTTATTACATAATTGTTCATCTATTAATGTCAAAAGTCATTTTTTGAACTTTAATAGATAAGTCATTTAAAAATCCATTTAAAAATAACATTATTACAATTAGCATACAATTAAAAATAAGAAAATACTCCAAGAATTAAATATATTTCAAGTTCAATATTGTTTTGCATGTAAAAAGAAACTGTTATCAATATTTTTGAAATAATAAACGCATCCGTTGCGTGTGCGCACTAACAGCGTCTTTATCAACCTAGGTCAAGGATTGCGGCTTGCGATAGGCGTGCATTCATCATGCAATCATTTCCTATCAACCAAAAAACAACTCTATTTACTCAAGATACAGTTCTTTATCTCTTGTTATTACTACATCTGATATTTCGCAATTGTTTATTAATTAATTTGAACCGACTTTACTAAAAAGGGAGTTATTATGAATTCACGAATACCACGCTAGTGCCCTTTGAAATGAATAACTTGATTTTAATGATTCTAATGACCTCTAATGAGTTTTAGTATTAAAAAAAATGTTATTAGGTATTTGATGCTCACCTAAACCCGATTAAACTTGTTTTAAAATTTGAAGATCACTATTTTACTTAATCCTAACCATAGCTTATACAGTTTGTATGTATAAAGGTACTTATAGGTATATTGTGTTTGGCACAAAATCTAACTATAGTACATCTTGGACAATTGAAGTGATGCTTCTCTCAAAGATATTTGCTAGATCACTACTTCTGCGAGAGTACCTGCCTAATATTAATGATTTCCACTAAAATAAACATGTTTGATCGTGGTTCGAATTGCCTCATAATATTTTTTGTATTCAGCGTTTCATTGAGAAGAATCTCCCCAGTCCAAACTGTTTATTGAGTGATTCATACCTCGGTATGAACATTCTCTGAATAAGACAAGATATTCTCCGGGTGGAATGAGAAGTTCGGGATATGAGCAGGGGCTTTTCGGGATTGTAAGGATAGAAATAAGTTTAGCACAAATAAAAAAAACTTAAATCGATTAAGTTTAGTATGATTATGAGAGTTAAAGTCTTGCATAACCAAATCGGATGTTAAATAATTGAGTGTCAACAAAACAATTGTACTTCAGGCTTTCTAAAAATCTCTCCCTCGCAGTGAAAGGTTCGGACATTCAAATATTACATACTGAAGCTATAAATCTTACAATATTACCAGTAAGATTTTTATTTCACAGTCATTTGATTGCAAACTTGTTTAAACCTTTGTATTATTAATACCTACTTTTTTACATTACTATGTTTTAATCTTATCGTATCCATAATTATATTCCGATAGTCAATCAACTTGAGCTGACCTTTCCGTGTTCGATTGATAATTGCAATTGTTTATTTTTAAACAACTGCGTTTACAAAACAGACATAACATAAGATAAAGTTCAATAGTTGTATTTAAATCAAAAACATGTTTGTAATAGCACGTTGTTTTTAAAAAAAACATTTACAACAAATATTTAAAATACTTGTTTTTTGCCTTTTTGTTTCACTTTTTCCTCTTATCTATCCCCCAAAGATTTGCTAAGAGAAAACTCAATACTGAGTTAAGCTCGCCATTGTACATCAAAATGTGTTTATGTTTGTTAATGTATTAATGTCAGTGTACAATAAAGAATGAAAAAGAATTAAGAAATAATTTCTATTGATCGTTCACTTATGACAAAGCAATACATTATGCGTATTTACCGTGTATAAACTCGGTCAATGCGGTTTAAAAAAATCGTCGTAATTACATTATGCGTATTACCGTGTATAAAATGGTCAATGCGGTCTAGGTCAACCTATGACCTTGACCTAAAGCAATTGTAGGTACTTTGGATTTGTGAGTTGTATATTTATTGGAAGAGAACAAGCCTGGTCTTTTTCCTAGAGCGCGCCATCAATGGACTCCAAGACATACTGCAGTGCAATTCTGTGAGCGCACAACGACGAACACAACGTTGCGAGTTTGCGACAGCCTTGTTAAAGATTGTCATTGGTCGATCTCCAGTGACGTCACCCAGTCCGACCAATGACAATCTCTATCAAGGTTGTCGGAACGTTGTGCTCGTCGTTGTGCGCTTACAGAATTGCATTGCTGGAGGCTCTTGGACAATTAACTTCACGGGGATAACCCCTACTAAAAACTACTACCGGAAAAGTAGTTTTGGTGTCTTCAACACGTTTATACGAGTAGTTTTAATCAGTTGAATTCTGGTTAAAGCTATTACGCCAAGAGAATTAGCCAATTATATGTTTACGCTTGAAGATTACATACGGAAAAACATGATATTATGCATATATACTTATGTAGGTATAGTACGGATTGCTAAAAATAAATAATAAGCATCATCAAGATCATCAAGATTTTCCTGATTGTATCTGAGGCTGAGGTGAACTCGGAGCTCAGGGTCCGCCTTCTTATTCGTCCGCTTTATTTCTTATACCAATTAGGTCGCAGACAAGCACATGACTCACATGATAGAAAGCGGTTACCGTGGCCTATGGGCGAGTGCAACACCAGGGGAGCCACCCTGCCGACCCTGTGAGAACAATCTCTGTGCCGTCAGTTAAGGAAGATAATTATGATGTCCATTTCAGAAGAAGATAGTATCAAGAAATATAAAACCAGTTATTTCATTGCAAACAATATTATGAAAGACCAACTATGGTAGTATTAAATACATGTAAGGACTAAAATGCCAGTCAGGTTAAAGGGGCAGGTCTATAAGACGATCATTATGCCTATCCTCATACATAGTTGTGAGGCGTGGCCGCTGCTGGAGCGACACAAGCAAGAGCTGCGTGTCACGGAGATGAAAATGCTGCGGTGGATGTGCGGCGTCACACGTAATGATCGCGTGAGGAACTCTCGCATCCGCGGCAGCCCCCGTGTCCGTGACATCGCAGATAAAATGCAAGCGAGTTGCCTTCGCTGGTGCGGCCACGTCTTGCGGCAAAAGCCGGGCTACGTGGGTAGCAAATGCCTGGCAATAACACCCCCACCGTGTCCTGGTAGAAGGGGTAGGCCCAAGAAGTCATGGCTTGAGATCATGGAGGATGACATGCGTGCAAATGGTCTCACTACCATGGACGTCCAAGATCGTGCGAAGTGAAGGAGTAAGAGCCGGAAAGTGGCCCTTGAGCTCCGAGGTTTTCTTGGCCACGGATGCAATCAGGAAAATGCGTCTTTATGAAGCTGATGATGATGATGATGATGATGATGAGGATATGGACATATTAGTAATAGTGTTTATTCTATTTCAGGTACATTTTTCTGCATATCCGTGCTCAGTAAGAGATTCAACGTAGAAGATAGTGCTATTGGTGCTTTAGCAGGTGCAAGTAGAATAGCTAGCTGTTTCATGTTTGCGTTTGCACCAACAAGACCTTGGTACTATGTAGCACCACTATTGAATATATTCAGCCACACGGGTCTTACAGCTGTCAGGTCAATAGCAACCAAAAGTGTTCCGACTGAAGAAGTGGGTAGGTATACAATATTTTTTAGTATGTTTGAATTTCTACTTCTAAAAATAACTTTGTCAGGGTAAGCTAAATATCACCTTTTTTGTGTTATACCTGAGGACCCAAATTTTTGGGACAAAATGAACAAAACAAACTCTAAAATAAAATCTTACAGACTCACAAATCACGTTGATTTAGTTCGTTTTTATACTTAGAATTTAATTATTACCGAAAATGAGTCAAATTCGTTACTTACTATCATACGTCCCATTTATTCTTCATTGAATTTTTACACTACTTTCTGAAGACTTTAGCTACTTAAAATTTGGCTTTTTTGTAGCCATCCGAACTTGGTCGGGTTATGTAGGGTTTCGATGCTTTGTCAGTATTTTCATTGTTTATCTTTAATTACTGAATATAATGAGATGAAATTTTGCATGTGAATAGTTGAATCAGTAAGCTAATTATTGGAATATATTTTACTATGCAATTCCTTTAGAACGTCGTGATATTTGACTGCTTTGTAAACAGTGGTCTATACATGGTAAATTGTCCTATTGCTCTTTAATTACTAGCGGAACATCATTGATACTTGGCAACATGTTGCAGACACAAGGTTTGTATAAACGTAAAAATCTAGACCCCAAAGTGCATACTTTACGAACTAAGACCTAATAAGCGTATTTTACGTTTATATTTTTATCTGTTAAACCCTTCGATTTTTTCTAAATCTTTTTATTAAACAAATATAAGCAAATTCAAAACAACGTATGTAAAAATCTACAGCTCTCTATATAAGCGCTTTATATGAAAACTAGCTAATGGCCAAACGTTCGCGTGGCGGAAACTTGAATTTCTCCGAAGTTTATGCATTCATTAATTTTATTCATACATACACAATTACACGCAAATACACGCTAATTTTTGGACACATTTTTTTTCTTCTAAGTCCATGAATTCAAAAAAAGTGCCGCCAGGACAACGTTCGCCCAGCGGAATCTGTTTTTATCGAATTTCTCCACAATGGCTGCATGCACAATTTTTTTTTTACCATAAGCATTTACACGACGTCATGTGCTAAATATCTGCATAATTAAAATCTTTAAATTCAACAACATTCCGCTGCGCGAACACACACTATTCAATCTAGTATAGCACCAATTTGTCTTGTGCACCATCAATTAGTGCAATAACATTTTTGTTTTAACAAAACTGGACACTATTTTTCTTTTTTGTTAACCTCAGAAGTCTTGATTACCTACCAGAAATACCGGTCTTACAATTAAAGTACCTATAAATACCAAATGAATAATTTTGAACTTTTTGAATTTAAATTCCAATTCATTCGAAAACTGCTAATTCCATTTCCATTCATTAGTCTCTTTAGGGATTTTTTGTGCGTTTCTAAACTCTCGCTCAACAATATTCGTGCTTATTTCCTCAATTCTCATAACCATATTTATTAATTGCTTGAATACAAATATATAACTAGCTTCTTTTTTACTACTGAGGACTGTTTAAATCTTTACATAAACGTTACGGAATATGTAGATAATTGTTTTCTTTAGATGCTCAAACTGGTACTTTGTATGATACTGTCCGTAGTTAATGCGAATATCACTAATATCACATCACGATTCGGGTACTTTATAACTTACATTTCAAAATACTATGACATCTACTATCTTTAGTCACCCCGCGCCCATGGCTGCAGAAATTTAGCTGAAACATCGGGCTAAAAGCAAATAACGACAGAAAAATCGCGATTGAACCCGTTAAAGTTTTTTATTTCAATGGTAGGTCATTGTACTTAAAAAAAACCGGTGCAATTCTGAGTTGTGCTTAATATTAATCTATATTATTAAAATACTTAAACACTTCTTAACGGATGCTATTGCGATTTATTTGTTATTTTTACTTTTAGCCCGACATTTTTTCAGCACCCATGGTGGCAGGGTGACTTGGCTGTCATGCCGCTGCTGAATTTTGTCGAAACGTCGGGATAAAAGTAAATATGAGTAATCCATACTCCATACTAATATTATTAATGCGAAAGTTACTTTGTCTGTCTGTCTGTCTGTTACGCTTTCACGCATAAACCACTGAACCGATAATAATGAAATTTGGTACAGAGATAGATTAGACCTTGGGAAAGACATAGGTTATGTTTGGTCGCGATAACCGACATCCACGCGGGCGGAGCCGCGGGCAAAAGCTAGTAGCAAATAAATCGCGATAGAATCCGTTAAAAAGTTGTTTTATTTTCGGTTATATTCGGGTAAACTTCAGAAATATCATTTAAACTTCTTTATTCCAAAAGGTACATAAAAAAATCTACAGTGACGTCATAACGTGTATGGTGTGAAGGCAACATACGAGTAATACTGTATGTTATCTCAAAAACATAAACATTCCTTAACAGACAAACAGGTACTCATAATAATGATAAATTAAATACAGAATACATTTTAAAGTATCGTACCTGTATCTTCTTTTACCAATAATCTACAAGTACCTATTTTCTTTTATCAATCAATGCCGTTTGGGTACTTTTACCTTTTAAGAGTCGATGTCTCTCAGACTGGTTAAATTTTAATGACGTGATAAGTGATAAGTAACTTACTTTCTATTTTTGTATTGCTTGTGTTGAGTTTTGTACCTTCGGTTAAATAAAAGGTGGCGTTTGGATATTGTATATTTTTACAATACTGAACAATAATCAAAATTATACTAAATTAAGAAGATAAAATAGCAACCTAAAACACGTGTCTATGTGTTTCTAGGTTTCTTAAGGTGTGCCAAATTTAAATTAATTAAACGCAGTAACTTAGACTGCAAAGCTATGGTTAGAAAATTTGTATTGCAATGACATGAAGTAAGAAATATTTTACCAAACAATAACTAGTTAGCGGGAAATGGAGATATTGCATACCTAGTTGAAAGATTAAGAAAAAGATTAATTTTTGTACGTAAGTCCCACCGATCTCATGTGTGAATTAATTTACAGAAGTTTACAGATAATAATTACATAATCTTTAACTTTGTCTTAATATGTTAACAAAATTATGAGATTTTCGCGAAAATTTAGAACCCCAAAAGGTAGGTTCGTACAAAAAATTTTCGTTCGTTATACGTAGAAAGTTTAATTTATTTTTGTCTTTATCCACTATAATTTTAAGGTTACCAATACGAGTACGACTAAAACAATTAACTTCTTCAAACCGTACTTAGGTAAAACTTTGTCACTAGCATATTATCAAAGAATTTAGAACAATTTAGAAGTATAACATTGAAGTTTCAAGACCACGATAATTACATTTGAAAGAATTTTAACGACCCTGTCGCAGGCATTTAGTTCAATTAGTCATAGATGCCTAGGCCGTTCATTTTCGGGGACCACGCTAGCCTCACTTTTAAACTGATATATCTGTTGTTAGACTAACGAGGGCCTAGTGCACTCCCTTTGACCTCAGACTCTGAAGTGAAATGCGCCCAAGAGCAATACAGAACAGGTCCAGCCAAATCCGTAGTTAAGACTGGTAAAACGTACCCCAGACTCCGAGCTGAAAAGCTTCGAATTCAACAGGGAATTAACGCTAGGATGAAGAAGAACAGTACAGAGATGATGATTGTTTTTTTATAATATATGCTTTGTCAGATTATCAATATTTTTTTAAATAGAAGAAGTCAGTACACAGAACCTGACTCCAACCAAAGGTGTAACACTTAATAAGATGACGTGGACAGCTGTCGACCTCAATTTCAGAAAGAATTAATGAGCTATGAAACGATAAAAATAATATTTTCTTTGTTTTCGGTGACTTTAAAGTTTCACGAATAAAATTGAAAATACAGATAATCTCGTTTTAATTAGAAAAGAATAGAATTTTATTACAGACTAATTAAAAATCGATATTTATTAAATCGCTATTTACAGGTTTACAGGCTTCTACATTTAGAACTTGAATCATTCTACATGCGTTTAATAATGAATACCATCATTTAGATAATCATAAAAACAAGTAGCATGTCATGTGCCCATGTGGTTACCTATATAATAGGATAGAATAGACAATGTGGTAAGAATGAATTATTGGGTAATTTCGCGCACGATAAAAAGGGTCAAGTTTATGCAAATAAACAAACATTTCGTGGTAAACTTTGTAATTGTATTAATTATAATAAAATGTGAAAATGTCCTGGGTTACAAATGAAGGGGTAGACCCAAAAAGTACTGACTTGGCGTCGCGTCGTAGAGGATTATATGCGAGCCAATGATCTCATTGCTATGAAATCCCTAGCCCGTGCGAAGACAAGCAGTAAAACGCAGGCATGCGGATCCTGGACTCCAAGGTGTAGACCTCGGGTGCAACCGGGACTACAGCGAAGATGGCGATGAAATGCTAAATGTGTCGTATAACATAAATCTACGTCTTAATGCAAGTTAATTATGTGTTAATATATTCTTTGTAAAAAAAATACTGTGGCAACAGACCTTTTATTTATCCGTAAGCAAAATGCCAAAGTTTCACAGAATAAATGACGTGGGCAAATAGCCCATAAAACGTTACGGCTAGGTAAGGGAAATTTGCGAAAAGGGCAAGAGTTTATATGAGCTGGAAAGCCTATTGAGAGGATTAGCACCTCGCACCCCTATTCAAACAAAGAAATAACTCAAAATTCATGTTTTATGAGATTTCATCAAAAAGTGTAATAACTTTACTAGGAGAAAGGTTTCACTCGAACAGCCATTGCAATACGATCAAATTGAGCAAGATAAAACGTAGTCCGTCTCTTTCTTACTAACGCGCGCGAACAAGTTGGTACCGGTAAAGTGAACGATTCATTGATGCGCCAGCTCCGTATGAGGTCGGATCGTTGCTTGTAGGAATAAAAGTGAAATAAAACAAAATAATTCGGTGCATTGCTGGCAGTTAACTATAACATTGTTTATTATTTAATCTAAAAGTGCATTAATTAAAACTTATTTCGCTTTATTAGTAAAAATGTTATAAGTTGTACCTAAAATTTTCGATTTAATTCTGTTTCATATGAAACAATGTGAGTTTTTTTAATTCCTGTTCAACTTATTGCAGTTTTATTTTAAATTTTTTAAAATGGACTGAATATTAATACGACTTGTTTTACTTTTTTACTGTAAATCCACGGGAATCATCATAGATTTTTTAGTTGATTCTGCTTATTATTAATTTCGCGACGAACATTTTTTTATTCCTTTAATTTAATACATTATTCAACTAACATACAGCCATATTTTTTTAAACCACTTAGGTGGCAGATAAGCACACGGCCCACCTGTTGGAAAGTGGTTCGTGGCCTATGGAAGTATGCAACACCAGGGGCGTCACACTCGTGCTGCCGACCCTAAAGATACCTTCTAATGTCCTTCTTGAGAAGCCCCATATTATTTTAGTCGCTTGGGAAATCCACCGCGGGGAGTTCATTCCACAGCTTGAGTGTGCGAGGGATGAATTTCCTTTCATACCGCACAGTGCACACCGTTTCCGGTTGCAATGTGTGAGGATGAATTCCCCGCCTATGGCGAAAGGTGCGAGAATAGAATGTAGCTGTGGGCATCATGTCAAACAGTTAATCTGAGCACAAACCATTGTAATATAGGCGGTAGAAAACACACAATGAAGCAAAGTCTCTTCTGAGACTGAGAGGTCCTACATCGCCTGTAAGTATGGGATTGCCGACAAGCCTCAACGCCCCTCTTCGCACCAAGTCAAAAGGGTCAAGCTGGCATGCAGGCGCTCCGGCAAAAAGGTGTCAGTAGTACTCCATGTGGGGCCGAACCTTCGCCTTTTATAGGAGGAGCCGGTGCCCCACTGTGAAGTACTGCTTCGCTCTGTTGAGCAACCCAAGTCTCTTTGATGCCAACTCGACCTTGTCTGCCAGATGACTTCAGTATTGGACGTCGTTGGAGATGTCGACACGAAGTATCCCGATACTTGTGGTAATGACAAGCGCTGTGCCCAGAAATTGCGGCGCTACAATAAATGGAGCCTTCTTAGCGGTGAATACACATACTTGTGTCTTAGTGGGATTGAATTGGACTAAGTTTAGTCGTCCCCAATCGGATACTCCAGAGAGAGTAGTCTTGATTTCGGACAAAGTTGTTTGCAACTCTCCTCCACTTCAGACCTAGGGATATTTTCACGGCCCATGTAATACGTGTCCCCGGTGCTATCATCTGAATAACAATGGATGGAGCCATCAGACAGCATGTCATTAATATGCAGCAGAAACAGGGTCGAAGACAACATGGAGCCTTGTAGAACTCTAGCGTTTATGTCCATGCAGTTCGAGCAACTGCCATCGACGACGGCTTGAATACTTCTGTTGGACAAAAAACTGGCAATCCATACGCATAGTCCTTTGGGGAGTCAATAGCGTGGCAACTTCGCAAGACCTCTGTGCCAGACCCAATCGAAGGCCTTCGCAATATCTAGGCTGACCGCTAGTGCCTCACCTCAACTTTCGATGGCTTGCGCCCATCGGTTAGTGAGATACAATAGGAGGTCACCGGTAGAGCGACGGTGACGAAAACCGTACTCGCGGTCGCTCAGGAGATCGTTACCACTAAGGTATCTCAGGAGCTGTGTATTAATCATACGCTCCACCACTCTCACCTTCGAGAGAAGTGAGGTGATAGCGATAGGCCTGTAATTGGACGGATCTGTTCTGTCGCCTTTCTTAGGCACAGGATGCACGAATGCAGTCTTCCTCGAAGCCGGGAAGTCACCTGTCTCGTGGAATAGGAGAGCGCGAAAAGGCGTGTAAGCACTGGCCACAACTCAGGGGCACCGTGCTTAAGCACCATCGCCAGTATATCATCCGGCCCATTTGACTTCCGAACATCTAGGGATTTAAGTTTACGCCGGACCACCCGTTGCGTGACTTTTACTTCAGGTATGGAAGCACCACAGCTGGGAATAATAGGTGGCTCGGAGTTCCCGTCGTTCATAGTCGAGTTTGACGCAAAGAGATAACCCAAGAGATCGGCTTTCTCCTTAGCGCCATGGGCCAGACTACCGTCGGGTTTTTGCAGTGACGGAAGACAGGACTGGCAGAAGATTCCCTCGGCAGCTTTGGCGAGCACCAAAAAGCACGACTACCTGATGGGTACTGCGCAAGACGCTCGCCAATTCCGCCGATGAATTCAAACTTAACCCTGGCGGTTGCTTTTTTACTGGACCTCGAGGTAGCTATTGGTAAGAGCTGTTGGCCGCGATGGTTCAAGCCCCGCGAGAGTCACTTGCGCCGGGACAAAGCAGTGGTCCAAAGTACCGAGTGGTGCATCCACATTTACGGAGCACGCATCCGGGCGCGTAGTCAGCAGAAGGTCCAGTATAGCTTCAATGGGTGTCGATGTCTGGTATTCTAATGATAGAATGCACAAGTTGTGAGAGTTCATAGGTCAAGGCGAAGTTGTGTACAGCCCTTCCCGCAAAATCAGTTTCGGTGGACCTCAACCACTCCACGTGGTAAGCATTGAAGTCCCCCAAGAACACTAAGTCCGCGGTAGGATACTGCTCGATTAACCTGTCCGCCGACCGCTGCAGATGCTCATACAGTTGAGCCTTGCCCAGATCACCGCTATGAGACCTGTAGAGGCACGCATCGATACGGGTGTGGCCAACGTGATCTATACGCACCTTTTTGTTGTTTGTTAATTATAATATAATATAATATTACTTTATCTACTTTGGAAAAGTATTAAATTAATGTTAATTTAAATAAAAAACTGAAATAAAAGTAAACACATCAAAAACTTATAAATAATTTTATAATAAAACTGCATTATTTTGATTTACATGGTGCCATTTCGAATGTACTGAAAAAATATTTTATCATAAACTGAATTAAGTACGAACTTTTTTTTAATTAATATAAATAAATTACCTATGTTTATAAATAAGGATATTCTCTACAACAATTAATTGCTATCTTTATCAAATTATCCATTTCTATTTTTAAAACGTACTTATCTCATTTACTTTATTTTTAATTAAATATTGAAGTACACTGCGCGAAGGTGTCAAACTTTATTTGCGTTTTCCCACAAATACGTAATTTTGAGTTATTTCTTTGTTTGAATAGGGGTGCGACCTGTTGATCTCACGAGACGATGTTTTGGTTTTCCTTGTTGTAAATTTTGTTGCACAGCTCAACAATTTTGCTGTCTATATTTTATCTTTACTCGAGTATTTTTTGGATAGTTATGATGTAATCACAAGATTAAGAAGATCTACTACCTAATATTTTGATATTCAATGGTGGTAATAATGATACTTCTTCGTATCTAATAACTTTAGCATTAAAATCGAATAACTGAAAAGAATTTCATATTGTTTTCTAAATTGACCAGATTATAGTGCGATAAAATTTTTAATTCTATCGTCTTTATATCTCATCTCACAGCTCTAGATATGCCAATAAACACATCTAATAGGTACCTAGGTCGTAGTAAAACTCATTTAACGGTTCAAATATTTTAATGATCCTCAGTCGTATTTTTTTTACACTAGCTACGCCTGAGACTTCGTCTGCATGAACTCAGATAAAGGATGATTTTTACGCGGAATCCTAATACCTTTTCCTAAATAATATTAGTGTATGCAGTCAAAATCTACCTAGTCACTTTAGAAATTACCCGAAACTAAGGCCTGTATTTCAGACCGATACTCAGTTCTGAATTTCGATTCATAACTAGATCTGAGTATTCTAGATGACAATTTTATTCTCATGTCATTGTGAGACTCGATTCACGATTGAACGGTGTTCTGGAATACGTGCCTAAAACAGAAAGCCTGCCTTTCAGACATACAAACTTCTTATATTTATGTTTTTTTGTTGTTATAATGTATCGTATATTATACTCGTTGTGTTTATTTAAGACCTGTTATAACTTCACAAGCATACACTTCAATTTTATTTATTTGTATAGATTATATTGTATTCACTCTGTAAATGGACTAATGTTTAATATCTCATATGTTTAATATCTCATTGTGTAAGTAAACTAATACTTACTAAACTTAGTAGTTTAATTTGATGAGCGTTTTTACGGTTAATAATTCAATGGAGAGGATAATATACAATGAAACAAAAACAAACCCAAGGTTAAAAGAACTGGTTCTAAGTCTATCTTCAACGTTAAATTACTTAGTTAGTACCTACGTTATCTAAAATGAACAATTTCAAGAAAACTATTGTTATCTACAACTTCAAAATTATTCTACGGCATGGTTTTGTTATAGTGAGTCATAATTATACAGTGGAAAAGTACTCCGGTATTAGCGATGTACAGGAAAAGTATGATAAGACTGTTTGTTATTTTGACAGTTGTTTGAAGTTTCTGAGATTTCTAGCAATTTCAAGTGTTATTTTAGGTATTATTTTCACTCGTCTTCCATAACTATACTTGCTGAAAAGCAACCGATAAAAATAACACCAAATAAACTGCGATAAAATCCTTAAAATATCATTATAAACATTCATATACAGTATGAAAATATTTACAGAAACCTATGAGGTTTACATTCAATGCCTAAGGTGATAAATAACAATTATAAAAGTAAACTTAGGAAACGAATTTTGATTCTGTTTTTAAAATTATGGGGCTCAATGTCAATGTCTAATTTTTCATGCAAGCTTCTGGAAATCGAACTTTAGATTCGATTTGCGGGAGATTTTTAGATTTTGGATTCGGGAGATTCAAGGAGAATTTACAGTGTCAACTGAGACATAATTAATATTTTATATTATATTAATTATATGTAAAGTAGTTATTGTAACTAAAAAAATAATTGTAAAAACGTAAAAATATAATATACAAAATATTATAAATAAAAAATAGCAAATAATACCAAATAAATTGCGATAGAATCCGTCAATAGCGGTTTTATTTCGATAAGCGATATTCTTGTAAATGTCCGACAGCCTTAATATTAATAAGACTAATAAATTAATGAATAGAAATTAGTTTCTCGTGACTCTTTTGGCACCCTGTAACTCTGCATGTCTCAACAAATTCACCAAGAAATAAATTTCTTTTGTTCTAGCTAAGCTGAGCGCTCTCATGGGGGTGACGGAGGCGATAGCTCCCTCAATATACATGCCTTCAACGAGTTTTATTTACATGATGACGATGGACAGCTTCCCTGGTGCCTTCTATATGTTTGATGTGGCACTCACTTTCGTCGCTTTAGCATTATTCGCGTAAGTTGTAAAAAATTAAAATGTATTTGGACGGAAACCGTGTATTAACACTAATGTCTGCTCTACACGTTGGTGAATGCGTTGGCCAACACCTGCTGGCGAACGTGAAGAGCGGGGGTTTGTGCCATTTTTGAGGTGTGGGGAGAGGGTGTGTTGGCCAACTCGATCGCCACTGTGTTCATCAACTAGTATAGCGGATATAAAATAAATCAGAATTGGATTAACTACATATAGTTTGTTAATCATATTGTAGTTACTCTGTAAATATTAGACTGACTAGACTGCTAGCTAGCTTAACGTAAACTATTTCGTCTAAATTGGTCTAGCCCTTTAGGATTTCAACGATAGCAACTAATTGCAATTAGTCAATTAGTTACTGAAGATACCATAAAAGTACAATTTTTTTCTAAAATTACTGCAAAATAATAAAAATATTACGAAATTAAGAAAAAAAAACTGTGTTTTCATTATGTTTCTATTTGAATACGATTTCATTTGCTGCATAACTGTTAAGGTTAAAATCCTTGTGACAACCTTATCACACCCGTATCAAGATCTCACCAAAACAATAAAGCAAACTCATAAAAGAAATGTTCAAACTTTATAAACGCTTAAAAACGAGCATTGACATGAATTAGTTTATTATGTTTAAGGGGTTAACAGCAGAGATAGTCTGTTTAATCACTTTTATCTTCATTATAAATCTTATATGCTATATCACAGCTTTGTAAATATGGACTAGCCTAAAACACAATAATGTTCAATGTTGAAGAACTTAGTATTTATTTTGAGGCATGTGTTACCTTGGAAGGATTTATCTTAGCCCATGAATGTAATTCTCTAGAGTCTAGACTGAATAAATATAAAATAAATTAGTTCCTTGGTCCTGCAATAGAGCGGATATTATTTGCTTGCCAATTTACACGCGGCGTTTACTATATGATGCATCATAAAAAGCTTTATTAAAATGAGCCCAACAAGCTGTGAAATGTATTAAGTATAGGAACACGTATTTTTGTACGAGATATTATGTCGACGCGTATTCATAAACAGACTTTTCTTTTTACATGATATAATAATTCGAAATGAAGATAGGAAAACTAATACTATTATCTGCTTATGAAACATTACACTTAAAGACCGATTTTTGTTTCATGATTAATTTCGAGCAACATAGACTTTAATAGAAGCATAGTTTAGTTGCCTATCCTTATTATTTTAAGTGTTTTATTTCCACCATGTGGTGACGAGGGTATGAATAATCATATTTCCCCAACTATGTATTTCGATCCTACATATTCATAGCTATATCTTATCAAAAAGAGTGAAGCCGTGTCTACGGGACTTTGTACGACTCCACGAGTAGGGAATAGCGCCTCATGTATTTTACTTGGCTGGGACCTAGCTGTGGCTGGGCTTACGAGTATCATTATTAAGAATACAATTAATTCTAATTCAGTGACTAAATCCTTAAACTTGGGTTGTGTCTTACCAATCTTAGAATTCACTGCTCGTTTGCTTATTATCAGTCTTCTTCCCGATTCCATCAACACTTTTGGAATAATGTTACCGTCACAACATTACAATAATGACTTATTATAATTCCACAGGTTCATTTACATGCTTGTGAAACGGAGAAGCAAGGTCATCCCGGACATCAGCAAAAAAGATGAATACGCCAAATCGAATGAAGTGTCACGGTTTTAAAGATACGTATTGAAATGTATAGACTTACTACGATCTGAATGAATGATAATGCTGAAACCATTTGCCATAGTATATGCCATTAAAGTAATTAGTCAAAAAATATTGGTTATGATTATATTTAAGTATTACGTTTACGTATTTACTTCTTGACTTGACTGAAGAATATGGTGTAATTATAAGTGTAATTGTATTCCTATCATTATCTTAAATTCCTCATGATCTGCTAATGATGTGCAATAACCTATTATGGTATATTATATTTGTTTTGTATAAAAATACGTCTTATTTTTAGTCTTTTATCCATATTATATAAATATTATACATTATATTTTAGTGAAAAATTAATTAAAGAAGAAGTACTTAAGTAATATATAATACTAAAAGTGTAGCTCTTTGTGGCTCACGAATTGAAAATGTGTGTATTATTTTTACCTTTTTGGAAAACGAAATATTATTTTTAATAACTTTAAGTAAATAAGGAGGTTCTGGAGAGACAGTAGGTACACATACTCATACTCCAACTAAACAAATTATAAAGTAATCAATTTCAGGATTGCGCCAAATAGCAGGCAACATGTATTGTATTATCCTCATGACCACAATTTTATAAAATTACCCTACAGTTAATGTAAATATATTCGGAGTTTTGGTGACAACGACCGATACAATAGCTGCCTGAAATCACAGCTGAAATGCCTGAATTCGTCAGGCAGCTATTGTATCGGTCGTTGTCACCGTCATATCCATACTAATAGTATAAATGCGAAAGTAACTCTGTCTGTTTGCCTGTCTGTTACGCTTTCACGCCTCAACCACTGAACCGATTTTGATGAAATTTGGTACAGATATAGATAAGACCTTGGGGAAGGACATTAGCTACGTTGAATCGCGATAACCAACATCAACAGCTGGCTAAATACCTAATAAACAATACGAATATTTTGGAAAGTATAATCTTAGTCTTAAATTCTCAGTTTAGAGGTCAAGGAAGGTTTTACTTACGATTCAGAAATCCTAGACATTACACACTAGATAGGTAGTATGTAATGGCTAGGATTTAGTTTTTTTAGGGAGGTATGTGAACAAACTCCTAACAACAACTAGCACTGACTGTTGCTTACTACTATTCCTAAAAACAAGAACTAAAGTCGATGTAAATACACTTCTAATTCGTACTTGAGATTGCGACAAAGCTAGTAGCTACAACTGGGAAAGTATGTGTCAATCGTCATCACTGGACAGGCGAGAATATTTTTCCCATTTATCAGCAGTGGCGACAAAGCCAGTGGCGATAACTGGGAATAGACGATATTTTGGTCGACATTATTCCGAATTACTCGCAGCGTTCTCATTTTAGTCTCTTAAGGGCTGTATTGCGACAAAAGTTACGTGACTGTTCCTGCTGATGGCTATCATTTTCGTTTGCACATTTGAGATTAGGTAACAAATTACAGAGAATAATATTTTCTAGATAACTAGAATACAATAGAATAGAATAATATTCTACCGCATCCTCTGAACCTTTTTCCCAGTTGGAGTCGGCTTCCAGTCTAACAGCGATGTGGGTGAACTTCAGTATTATCTATGAAACGACTGCCATCTGACTTCCACAAGCAATTGGTGATAGGTATCGAAGTTCTATAGTCTAGTCGTCGAACTTGTTAAGGCTTCAATTACCCGTAACGACTGAGATAGAGGTTCGTATGAGACCGAGGTTCGTATGAGGCATGGAAATATCCAGATCAATTGTTGATCTAGATATTTCCTCGGAGAGCACGTTAAGCCGTCGGTCTCATAAGAACCTCTATCTCAGTCGTTACGGGTAATTGAAGCCTTAAAAAGTCACCTGAGATAGAGGATCGTATGAGACCGTGGTGTCCGTGGTTCGTATGAGGCATGGAAATGTCCAGATCAATGATTGATCTGGATATCCTCGGAGAGCACGTTAAGCCGTCATACAATCCTCTATCTCAGTCGTTACGAGTATTTGGAGCCTTAAAAAGTTCGACGACTAGACTATATATTACTTCGATACCTATCGCTAGACTAGAGATAGGTAGGTATCGAAGTTATATAGTCTAGTTGTTGTTGTCTACTTTTTTCGACTAGCAACGTTTGTTGATTGTGGAAGTTACAAATAGACCAAGCAGTAAAAAGCACTAAGGTCACGTCACAGACGCTGTCAAAATAATATTCTGCCTTAATATGCAAAAAATGCCAGAAGCACGCGTAATAAAGCATGTTTTGTATTATGATTAATAGGCAATATACCTTCGCTCGAGGGAACCTCTGTCAAACAGGTGTACATTGTACAGTACCCTAACTATTATGACGATGATGAATCAGCGCAATAACAGTAGGATCTTTGGACTCGTTACTAAACAGTAAGCTCGTAAATATTGTACCTATTTTTAGAATAGAATAGAAATAGTCTATAAATAAAAATTACTTACATTATATTTATGGCAAACGATTATCATAACGTAAAGAATATACATTACATATACTCACACTTATCCCCGAAGGCGTAGGCAGATTATCATCCACATTTCGCCAACTCTGATTTACGGTCCCACGTAATAGAGGGCGAGCCTATACCATAGGAAATTACCGTGCTATTGCCGTCATGCGGCCACTTATTGAGCATGGGCTGTATGTTTACTGTCGGATGGACAGCCCTATCTCTTAGTCGCCTTCTACGACACCCACAAGGAGAGATGGGTTGGCCCTATTCTACTCCACCGGGAACCAACATGGCACAGTAAAAACATAATGTAAAACCTACAAATGGCAATATTATCGCAAAAAAGCAACGCCTTTTAGGTAACCTTTGGATGGAGATGAATAAGTATTCCCTTCAGTTATCTATTGGTGTAATAAGCATGATGGTGTAAATGTGCCTGTACATTAGAAATATTAAAATGACTAGCTTTTGCCCGCGGCTCCACCCGCGTGGATGTCGGTTATCGCGACTAAACATAGCCTATGTCCTTTCTCAAGGTCTAGTCTACCCCTATACCAAATTTCATCAAAATCGGTTCAGTGGTTTAGGCGTGAAAGCGTAACAGACAGACAGACAGACAGAGTTACTTTCGCATTTATAATATTAGTATGGATGTATGGATATGGATTACTTTGTTTATGTTAAATCAAAGAATCTGAAACCAAAAACTGTTTCCTTAGAAATTCTTGTCTGCTTGTTTTCGATGGATGCAAAAATCATGCGTAGATGATGATTTGATTTAGTTTTCTTATTAGGCCGCGTGGTTTCCGGCTGTAGAATTTGGGCCACTCCATCTCTTCCCATGCGGTGTCGTACAAGGCGACTAAGGGATAAGGCTTTTTAATATCAGACAGATATATTATATATACATACATCCCAGATTCAGCCTCAGATGTATGTCTCGAATCAACAATAATGCCCGGAATACTGCAATAGGCTCACCACCTATTACGTAGGACCTAATACAATGAATGGGAAAATGTGTTAATTTACCTCTGCCTAATCCTCCGGGGATAAAATGCGTGATCGTATGTATGTTTCTTATTAGAGAGGTTTTGGTCAGATTTAAAATACGCCAAATATTTTGCATCTGCCATGTATGACAAAAAACGATGACGCCGAGACGCAGGTATCAGCTAGATATTAACAATATTAGTTTAGATGTTTTAGCTCAGATATCCATGAAACCCAAGTATTTAATTGTTGATAATAAAACAGTTATCGTTTATTTGTTAATGAGTCATTCGATTCATTTATCACAACAAAACATCTATACATTTTGTGTTTGTACATTGTTTATAGATACGAGTATATCCCCAATACTAATAAGGTAAGTTTTAGGAGATGTGACTATTCGTTAGACACTTTTCAGACTTTCATGCCACAGAGAGTCTGGCTGCCATAGGAACTTCTATGGCGGTAGTTGGTGCCTCAAATCGTCTAACTTCAAAACTGCAATATCGTCACCAGTCAAAACAATAACTGAACCGTGGGCTCCAAAGTGCAAACTTTGGACGCAACTGGGCAATCGCTTTGATGATGACGATGGTAAATAGTGAGTGTTCAGAAGAATTGTAGGGAAGCCGGCAAGAATCGGGTTATAGGGACTCCTCGCCACTGATGCCAATGGCTACATTCTATCATCGCACCGCTCGCTCGCCATTCATCCTCACTCGTTGCGAACGGACACGGTGCGACCAATGTGGTATGAAAGAAACTTTATTCCTCGCACACTTAAGCTATAGAATGTTCAAATCACAGCAAAGAGGCTGTGATTTTTGCAAGCGACTACAATATGGGGCTATATTCTTCGAAAAGGGCATCAAAATGGTCGGCACCCCGCGTCTGACGCACGTGGTGTTGCACAAGTCCATAGGCCACGGTAACCACTTCTCATCAGGTGTGCCATTCGCTTATCTGCCTCCTAAGTGGTAGAAAAAAGAAAACTTAAAATTATACCATTGTACAGACGAATAAAGAGGTATATAAAGTACACAAATGTGAAACGTCTAGGTTCAATATCCTCCTATCTGTCTTCAAACACAATGAACAGGTGTTTAGAAGTGCTTGTTGTAAAAAAATACGTCTAAGTATATACCTATATTACGAACTCGTTAGTCAATTGATGTTGAAAACACTGAGATTAACAGAGTTAAGCCCCGGACAGAACGTTTGGACGTTGACTGATTTCGCAGTCAAGTGTACGGTTTAATCAGCAACCATTAAAGAGATTTCTACAGTCGATTAATGTAAAAAATAAATTGACGTTTGTTAGGTACTCTTTGATTGAATGTATCTGAATGAAATTTGGCACAGAAATAAGTAGGAACAGGGCCTATCCCAAGGAAAAAATTAACATGTGTTTTCTTGAGCTAATTTGTTTTATAACTTCACGTGCTTCCGATACTTATCATCATTAAATTTAATGTTTCATCATCATTAAAAGTTTTCAGTGCTTCTGACCCTTTAGTAATAGTATCATGCGAATACTATTTCATATGTATAATATTTAAAAAATGATACCTATACCGACGGTGAGTAGGGTAGCCAGAGCTCACTGGAGAGATTTTATGCTGTCAGTGGGAAAACCAGAGGCTTTGTCCTATTTATCTTTTGCGCTGACGGCACAGAATCTCTTTGTTTTTACAGAGTCGACAGCACGAGAGTGACTCCCCTGGTGTTGCCCTCGCCCATTGCCGCGGTAACCTCTTACCATCAGGAGGGCCGTGTGCTTGTCTGCGACCTAAGTAGTATAAAAAAATACCTACTTCTAAAGGTTTTCCCAGGCGGCCTAAAGTAATTTTCGAGATTAAATCTGAAGACATCTCGTCCATCTTAAGGTTTGTGCTTATGTAGGTACCTCGAAGGAATAAAATTAAATGTAAAAATGTAATCGAAGAGTAAATGCAAAATAAATGGAAACATTTTAAGCATACAGTACCTTTCAGCCTGATCCGTTCAGTAAACAACATAATAACTTTAGGCTTTAAGATACAACTTGGAAATAATTTTAATAAAACTTTTATATTATGGGTGGAACATTAAGGTTCTAGTAATTTAGATTTAAATCTAAAAATAATATTTCATACACGCATTGCAAATCTTAAATCAAGTTCATGTTTTGTTTCAATAGATTATGCTGATATTCCTGTTTGGTACTGAAGTTACCTTGTATTATTTTATTAACTCATATTGGAAACTGGTAGTAGGCACGAGTATAACTGAATCTCTTCCAGTTCAATACAGTTTGTTTGATATTGCAATCGTACCGTTCAAGACAAAACGAATCTCCCTTCCGAGTATACTACTACATAGGTAAAATTCCTTATTGAACAGACATAACATAGGTAAAATTCCTTATTGAACAGACATAAATGTCTGTTCAATAAGGAATTTTACCTATGTAGTAGTATACTCGGAAGGGAGATTCGTTTTGTCTTGAACGGTACGATTGCAATATCAAACAAACTGTATTGAACTGGAAGAGATTCAGTTATACTCGTGCCTACTACCAGTTTCCAATATGAGTTAATAAAATAATACAAGGTAACTTCAGAGATAAATCTCTTGAAAGTGTTTATATGATGAAATTATTGTTATATAACATTATCATCTTGACTAATCTCTCAGAATAGATCGCTTTTATTTTATTTTTTTTTAAATTTGTATGTAAAGTAAATTAAATTTGAACAACTCTATTACAAACATAGAATTCAGTGAACAGTAAACGAATCGGGACACCTTACTGATGAAACACGAATTGGTAATTAGATTGCATCAAGTTATTACAAACCAGTTCCTTAAAACTGATCTAGGTACTCTGAATCGGCTGATACAACATTCAATCATGAATCGACAGTAGTCATGAGTCTGATTGGACAATTTTGATTCAAGAAATATTATATAGTTAATCTAGTTAGTAGAGAAAATCAACTTACTTTGTAGTCAAGGAAGTTCTATTCGTTATTGGTATAGCTAAAATATGCTTACTCGAAATAAAATATTCGCTTCGAGGCACAAAACTTTTATAATAATGCCGTCTGGTAACGACATTCAAAAACTGCAGGGGTGAGCCAAAACACGGAAATAGAATATCTGGATGATTCCTTCCGTTAAAGTTGCTGTTTTTGGTGAAAATAAGTACCTATTCCGTGACCCTTAATCCCCTAGACCGATATTACAATTCTATATTCCACAGTATATAACCTAACAAAACAAAAATTTTAATATTTCAGTTATACCTTCTTTGCGCTTAACCTGAATAGACTTAAAATTTAAGTTCATGGCTGATTTTATATAATTAGGATTTGAGTTATATCATATTGAGCACCTCGTGTTGTGTTTCCAGCTGTAAGTTGGGTAGCCAGAGCTCACTAGAGAGATATTGTGCTGTCAGTAAGAAGATCAAAGGCTTGTCCTGCTTTGTTTTCAGTACTGACGGCACAAATACTCTCTGTTCTTACAGGGTGTAACTCCTTTGGTGTTATAAACGTCCGTAGGCCACAGTAACCATTTCCCGTCAAGTGGGCCAGTTCTCGTCTGCCACCTAAGTGGTATAATAAAAAAATATCGCGTAAATTTACAATTTTAACCCTCAAATACCGATAAAAATTCATAGTCAATTAAACTTTTTGTGGTTACGTGAAGTTCGTCTTACTCGTGTCCACATGCTATGATAACCAATGACCCTGAGATGAAAATAATAATCTTGTCTATCAAATTAATAGTTCAGAAAAATCCTTGAAACTGAAAGTACACTTCATTTAACTTTATGTTCGGGGTCTGATATTTCTGCTCCAATAATATGTTGTTGTATGTTTTTGAAGGCCTGAGATTTTGATAGGTATAATAATTTAAAACGTAAGTTGGTTCCTTCCAACGTTTGACCCACTTCTCGACTATATTTATTATTTGCTATATTATCAATTACCTAGTTTAACAAGTTAGCTCCTTGCAAACACGGAAATAACTATAAAAGAATATTATCAGCTCATCTTGGAGACAATAAGCTAAAAAATAGTAAGGTTGTTTAGTTTTAGGCATCTTATTCTAGAAAAAATAATGCTGGGTATTTCTTAGGTTCCAAATATAACATAAGAGATAATTATAAGATTCAGGCATTACAAAATTTAAACATAGTCAAGGTTGTGAAGAACAAAGTTTTTGGAAATAAAAGGGTAATGTCATAGAGCTTAAGGATAATCGAGATTTAAAATAAAGTAGCTACTGATGTAATTACGAGTATTACATAAACTCCGGAGTAAAATAGGAGCATCTTGACCTAGAATGATTGATACGTACATTATGAAGGAAATGTGTAGTGTTAAAAGAATCTCCGTCCACGTTGACTTTTGTCTGTTTGTCTGGTTTTGTCAACCACTGTCACCTAATACAACCAACCAAAGGTATTACTGATTGAAGCGACTGATACAACATAGTGTCTCTCATATCAGATCAACGCTAACTACTCACTAGCCCCTGGCCAGTACTGGCGATTATTACTGGTTACTCCATCGTTTTGGAAGTGAAAAAAGTTTCTCTCCGTTTTGTGAAGCTGTCTCGGGCATCGTCTGATTCATTAATCGGAAGACAGATTACCCTGTCTGCATCATCGCGCCATTTTTTACAGAGATTTTCCTTCACGTAGCCTTGAAGCGACCCAGTTTCTATCCATTGTGGGCAGTTGTCGGTCTGTATTATGAGTTCGTCAAACATCCGTAACACTGACAAGTGGACACATACATACATTATCTCTTATATTCTATTATTATACTATTGGCGATTTTGTAAATAGGTCCGTCTTTTCCAAAATCGCCTTCATTTTCTAAATAGTATCCTTTGCTCATCTCGTTTTGCTCATCGAGGTACATCCAAATAAAGACAGCCTCCGTGGCGTAGCGGTAGTGAACGCGGCCGCTACGCAGGAGGCGCGGGTTCGATCCCCGCTCAGTGCAAATATTTGTGTTCATGAAATATGGGTATTTGCATTGGTCTGGTCGTGCCTCGGAGAGCACGTTAAGCCATCGGTCCCGGTTGCCATAAGAACATCTATGGCAGTCGTTACGGGTAGTTGGAGCCCTAAAAAAAATCCAAAAACAACGGTCTAGCTGCAAAGCTTCGATATCGCCTAATGTTATCATTGGGCTGTGGAGGTCAGATGGCAATCGCTTCACGAAAAAATATCGAGGTCTAGCCAAATCCGAGCTGAAAAGCTTCGGATGCGACTGGGAATTTACGCTAGGATGAGAGAGTACATCCAAATCTGCAGATATGACTGGTAAAGCGGACCCCAGACTCCGAGGTGTAAGCTTCGGATGCGACTGGGAATTAACGCTAGGATGAAGAAGAGCTCATCTCGTTTTTATCGCTTTTTGAATTCCTGCTACTTTTATTTCTCAGAGTGCGCCATGAGGAAGTTCTTTTTATAGTATTAAAGTAACTACATAATATGTAATGTAATGTATCACCTTCAGTTGATTTACAAATAGCTGACCGGAAGTGATATGAATAAACTGAATAAATTTGCAAGCAATATCCACAACGATGAAGCTGTGAGACCTGTGGGTAACAGAAATTGTCGAATGCAAACACATTAAAGCCCTCACTCAGAGAAATCAGGTCAACGACGCGTCTTCAAACAAATAATATATAAATAAAATGTATTGACTGCAGATCTGAACAGCTGGCCAAAATTGTATAGCCAATTGTATAACTTAAGATTTTTAACTCTGCTCAAAATGTGCCCTAATATGCGTAGTAGGTACACATTTCATGGATGTCTTTTGAGGATAGCACGGGGTGCTAATGCGGTGGACGAACTGAAATTCGCTAAGCATAGATTATTACAAAGCAATCCGCAGGCGCCAGAGCCTCGCTTGTCTTGCGATTTAGGTCTAAGATAGTGTCCGGAGTTATGCCTATATTATAATTATGAAGATTTGAAATGGTGTTCATGGAACTATTTCAGAAGGTTTATTCCAAAGTTTGATCTTCGGCGGGTTCTTAAGGTCAGTGAATTTCTGGTTTTAGATTAAGAGGATGAACTCGCTGCCCGTAGTAAGTACTGCGATGACAGAAAGTAGTCGGGGGCATAATGTCAAAGAGAATTCAGAACTTAAATAAACCAAACAAGCGGTATAACATACCAAGAAAATATAGGTATAGGTATTACACACCGCAACATCAAATTGAATTTTACCATCACAAACAGACGCGACCGCGACGTTGTTATATCATTCATGAAATTGTTGACAAATTGCGAGTTTCATCAAAGTATAAACAGGAGTATGTGCACACTACCGCTACTGTTCATGTATTAAATAAAATCATCATCATTCTCATTACGATTTTTCGGTAAGGTCGAAAGTTCACATTTCAGAGGCCAAGGTTCCCTTAAGGTTTTTGATTAGTATGTCGGTTTTCCTTGGGCATATAAGTAATTTCAGTTGCTAATATTCTTTAAAAAAAATCCGTATCCATGAAAAGGGAAGTCAGCGTCAGGGCCTCGTCTACTGTTGAGCTGGTGCATCAACTAGTAGGTGAAGTTTACTTGGACCCCAAAGATGTTGATAGGACCTTACACTCGGTCTTTCTGTCTGTTTCTCTTGGTTCATCTCTGAAACGGCTGAGGATATTTTGACGGGACTTTCACTGAAAGACAGCAGATTTTGCAAGGTGTAACTTAGACTATTTTTTTTTATCTTAAAATAAAGCATTAGGATTTCAGATTGTTTAGTCTAGCAAACTAATTGCTTTAAAATTATCTCAATTAGGATTTCAGGTCAAAAATTCCAAGCAAATGCGGGCACAGCTAGTTTATTATAAAATCGATTGTACTAAAACGTTCGTATACAGAAAGCGATAACTCTGTAGATATGAGATTTATTGCCGCAAACCCATTTCCCGAGTAACTACCTTTCAATCGAGTGAAAACATATTTCAAAGAACTCTGCGGGCTATTGGGATGAAAAATGAGATTTGTTACAATTTCGACTGATGTTGCCACCCCATAAGTATAAAAACCCTTATCTAGATCACGATAATGTAAGATTTTGTGTAGTTTGAATAGTTAAGTTTGATTATTTTTTTAGTTACGCTACTGAGGTAATCAACTAGTGCACGGCCAACCTGCGGTATCATTCCCATTAAAGTGAGATCATATTATTATTGAGGTGTCATGTATAAAAAATATGTTAATAGGAATTAACACGAGAAAGTATATAAGTTTATACAAATAATCTTTTTTTTACGTATGTACATTATGAAATTCCCTTAATCATTATTTACCTCCAAATAGTTTATTTTTTATAGTATGGGCACCTGATAATTGATATTTGTATCTATTTCAATTATAATTGAAATAGATACAAAAATTGACAATCAATCAATAATAAAAAAAATAGGACGGAGAACGTAGCACCAAATATCACGTAAAACTATATTTTTACTTCCAGACTGACCACGAAAGAAAATTGCTACTAGGCATTATTTCTTTGTCAAATCCTATTTTTCTTGTAGTATTAGAATAATTTACAGAGGACTAATAAATACTAATTTGCCAATAAATAAATAACAAAGAACATTACGCCTTCTTCGAATCATCGATCGTGAAACAGAAAGCAATTACTTTGTGGCTCACTAATAGTTACCCCAAACCACGCATCGATAATTCCTAATTTTCCATGTGGCAACTAACCCTCTAAATTCTTATAGCAAGAAGTACCCATTCATACACTTGCTAAGCCTTGAATTCAGCTTCTAAGAAAGGTTGTAAGACTAATTAAGGGTGACAATCTTCAATAGAAAGAACGAAATAGAAAATTGCTACAAAAAATCCGCAAGACAAAGTACGAGTATAATTACATTTAAAATAGAAAGTTAAACTTAAAAAGAATTATGGAGTCTGGCCAACGACAGTTTGTTCAAGAAAACGACGGCAAGAAAAATCAACAGGTTGTAACACTGACTATAGACCGAAATAACGGTGTTGATACTTTGATTTTTTTTTATATGTGGAACAACAGGCACTCAATGCCCATATTTAAAACCAATTATTGATCAATTACTATAATTATTAGTAGTAATTTAATATATGGGTTATTTGATTGATGTTGACATATTAAGTAATATTACTAATTTAGCAATAAGGTGACATATTTATTTTGATAATAATATTTTGTAAGCTTGACATGGGAATAAATGTATTATAATTTAAAAAAAAATATATAAATTGAAATAGCATAAATTGAAATACCTACAATCGGAATTTAATAAAGAATAATAATTAATTAAGTTTGAAAGTTATTGCAAAATTGTATAAACAATTTTCCGATAACATAACTCCGATAATTTTAGTCTGAATATCAAGACGTTGTCGAAAACTATAAAATACTGACTGACAGGAAAAATTTGTTGCCATATAAAATTTAAAAAAAAAACTTGTTCATCTTTCGTTATCCAGACTCTAGCACCAGGGGAATCAGCGGTCAGCGGTGATATACTACGACATATTAGATTTGGAATCTAATAAATTTTCATTAAACGTTAACCAAGAGGTCAGCTTGAAAAATATTAATTTATATTTCAGAGTGCTTATTAATCTGAAATTGTCAATTTTGTGTAAGTTATCAGATAAATTGAGAGTACAAGATAGTAATGTTTAGGGAAAATTTAGATTAGAAAAATGTTGTAAAATTGGATACACATTTTTCTTGCTGTTGTTATATTACTTTTAGGCTGGCCTCACACATTCAGAATATTCTTTACGTTCAGTATAAAAAATGCAATGTTGTTTACAAAGTTTCACTAGCATTTATACCTACTTAGACTATATATACAGTAAAGACACAGTTTTGCTATTAAAATGCATCGCAAAAAAACGGTGTATAAAATCGCGTTTTGTTTGACTAAGCTAATGACAATATACTGTTCTTAAAACTGTCGATGTGTGTACATATGTTATGGGATACATGTATCAATAAATTAGCCTAATTGCAGTCCACTGCTGGACATAGGCCTCTCCCAATGTGCGCCACGTCTGCCGATCCTCTGACTTCCACAATCAGTCTGTCCCAGCCACTTTTTTCAGGACGTTAGTCCATCTGGCTAGGGGGCGTCCAACCTTCCATTTTCCTTTTCGCGGTCTTCACTCTAGGACTCGTCTGGGATGTATTATATGACAACTTATATCGAAGTAGTAGCCATTTATTACGCCACGTTGAAATGCGTAATGCGTATAGAGTTTGTATATAGTCTAAGCATTTACACCATTAACATATTCAGTGTTGTCATAACTGAAGCCTCAAAGACCTTTTCTGACCTCTGTATATATGTCAGTATTCATTGGCCCATTTTATTACGACCAGATTTCAGAAGTGATGACACCAAATTATATTTTGACAGTTCAGTACTCCTAGTAAGAGAGCTTGGATCATTAACTCCGGTACCATCAGCGTACTGAATGAGATGTACATCATTAGACGCGCCTTTAATTGGAGAACACGAAATGGCTATGCTGCAAAGTCAAAAACCTGGTGGTGATACCAAAAATCAATTTTGAAAATGCTAAAAAATCGGTACCTAATAATGAAAGATTACCAATTTTCGTTTGTTCCTGGCAATAGAGGAGATTTAGGACTATATGATAGTGCAGTGCTGCAAGCCTCCATAACTGGCCTTGTCAGAGGCAGCACCTTGCAAAGTGCCGCCTGAAAACAGGTATCTGGTACGATCGAATTACCAAATAAAACCGGGCTCATCTGAAAGATCATCAAATTCTGAGTATGAAAAACTGGTGCTGCAAATCTTAAACACTGGCGAAGGTGGTTGCAGCAGCGATTGAAGATCGCGAGTTGCGCGTCTCGGTTTGGTATTTTCACATTTATACGATCGAGTTACCAAAAAAAAACAGGGCTCATCTGAAAGATCATTAAATTCTGTGTAGGAAAAACCGGTGCTGCAAATCTTAAACACTGGCGAAGGTAGTTGCAGCAGCGATTGAAGATCACGAGTTGCGCAACTCGGTTTTTTAATTTTCACATTAGTACGATCGAGTTACCAAAAAAAACAGGGCTCATCTGAAAGATCATCAAATTCTGTGTAGGAAAAACCGGTGCTGCAAATCTTAAACACTGGCGAAGGTGGTTGCAGCAGCGATTGAAGATCGCGAGTTGCGCGACTCGGTTTGGTATTTTCACATTAGTACGATCGAGGTACCAAAAAAAAACAGGGCTCATCTGAAAGATCATCAAGTTCTGCGTAAGAAAAACCAGTGCTGCAAATCTTAAACACTGGTGAAGGTGGTTGCAGCAGCGTTCGAAGATATCGCATTGCGCGACTCGATTTGGTAGGTATTTCCATATTAGTACGATCGAATTACCAAATAAGAGCGGGCTCATCTGAAAGATCATCAAATTCTGAGTATGAAAAACCGGTGCTGCAAATCTTAAACACTGGTGAAGGTAGTTGCAGCAGCGTTTGAAGATCGCGCGTCGCGCGACTCGGTTTGATTTTCATATTAGTACGATCGAATTTCCAAAAAACCAGTGTTTAAGATTTGTAGCACCGGTTTTTCTTACGCAGAATTTGATGATCTTTCAGATGAGCCCTGTTTTTTTTTGTAACTCGATCGTACTAATGTGAAAATTACAAAACCGAGTTGCGCAACTCGTGATCTTCAATCGCTGCTGCAACTACCTTCGCCAGTGTTTAAGATTTACAGCACCGGTTTTTCCTACACAGAATTTGATGATCTTTCAGATGAGCCCTGTTTTTTTTTTTGGTAACTCGATCGTATAAATGTGAAAATACCAAACCGAGACGCGCAACTCGCGATCTTCAATCGCTGCTGCAACCACCTTCGCCAGTGTTTAAGATTTGCAGCACCAGTTTTTCATACTCAGAATTTGATGATCTTTCAGATGAGCCCGGTTTTATTTGGTAATTCGATCGTACCAGATACCTGTTTTCAGGCGGCACTTTGCAAGGTGCTGCCTCTGACAAGGCCAGTTATGGAGGCTTGCAGCACTGCACTATCATATAGTCCTAAATCTCCTCTATTGCCAGGAACAAACGAAAATTGGTAATCTATCAATATTAGGTACCGATTTTTTTAGCATTTTCAAAATTGATTTTTGGTATCACCACCAGGTTTTTGACTTTGCAGCATAGCCATTTCGTGTTCTCCAATTAAAGGCGCGTCTAATGATGTACATCTCATTCAGTACGCTGATGGTACCGAAGTTAATGATCCAAGCTCTCTTACTATCCGGTTCGACAAGCAGTAAGTATCCGAGCGACCCGATTTTATTTCGGACAAACGCTTAACGAAGATTGATTGAATAACTTATTTGTGACCTATTGGACACCATATCGAGTAGTTAGTTTATTGCCTTTTCTTGTTTCATAACTGTTACCTATGTGATGTTATTTACAAAGAAAGGTTGTGAAAATATTAGTATAGTTGCCTTCAGTAAATAACATAATTAATGTATAAAAATTTTGTGTAATATATAAAGGACAAATATATGTATCATCAGCGGCTCTATGCGACTTCATACGCGTGGAGTTCGTTTTATCCCCTTAGGTAGAGTTTCGTATAATCGGTTCTTAGCGGATGTCTACAATAAAGAACCTACCTGCCAGATTCAAATTTGTATGTGTTATAGTTTCTAAGCTTTCGTGATTAATCAGTGAGCAGTATTTCGCTTTTAAATACTTAATATAGATTCATCATGTAGCAGCTGTGCTGTGGAATTATCTCCCTGCTTTGGTTTTTCTAAGGGACGACAATATGAGGTACTTCAAGAGGGATATTACAAGGTTCTTACAGGGTCAGCACTCAGCAGCATTCCCCTGGTGTTACACACGTCCGTTGGTGCTCACTTAAAAAAATATTCAGTATAAAGTACTCAAAGAAATTCTTTTGAACTATTTCAACAAAAATGTCATCTGAAAATATAAACCAGTAGATATTGTAATTTCAAATTGTATATCTTTATATTCTTTATGTCAAATGCCAGCACATATCACATCCCCCTCAAAAGTTGTTTGCAGCAACAAGTGAGCATTCGTTCAGAAAACTATGAGAGATTTGAAATTACGTTTCCGTTCAATTTTGTACGTCCATTAACATCCCTTGCTGCGCGTACCGAAACGCCAGCAAAAAGGTATCTGGTGAAAATAATCTAATTTCAGGAGAAAGGGTACCGATTACTGGAGCTCTACTTTCAAACAATTTATATGTTTTAGAGCTTTCAATATTGCTTGTGCCTACAGAAGTCACTTTATCAAACAGAATAATATACCTATACTTTATCTATTAACGTTAAAAGGGGACATAGGTCAACAGGGGACTGTCGATCCGGAGCGTTCCTGGTGCAAAGGCTGGCCATCGCAATCCAGCGTGGAAACGCGGCGAGTGCGATGGGCACCTTTCCACGGGGAACGGTCAGGGATGGGCTGTTGAACTAGTTTAGACGTAAATATGTATCACATATTCATATATTGTAAGCTAATTGAACTGTTAAAAAAAGGTTAAAATAAATAAGTTAAATAAATTAAAAAGCACCATAAATATAAAGATGTGAATGACTATTTCATCAAACTAATCCAATTGTACCGACAAAACTCCTTTCTAACAATTTATCTCTATACACTCATATAATTCTTTCTATAGAGGAAATCAAACTGAAAGTTGGCAAATAGTGAAGTTAATATTTTATTTACTCGAGTCTTCAGTATGAAACTAAGTTTGTAAGTTGTTCATGTGAGTATAACTCAATTTACAGTTTTATTGAGACGAAAGAATTACTCCGAAACAAGGTTATGTACACTGTCCGTAGGCGTAGGTTTATACCTATAGGGGAATATTTGTATGCATGAATATTTCTAGTTAGCTTAGTCTGATTGTTAACATAATTTAAATTTAAAAAAAAATCCCGACTGCTACTGAAAAGATTGAAATGAGTTTGATAGTAGGCGATACCTAATTGCCAATCATAAACCGAAAGTAAATGAATGGCTACCGCCTGCTATCAAACTTAATTCAATCTTTTCAGTAGCAGTCGGGTTTTTTTATTTTTTAATCATTTGTTTTATTTTATAGAGACAGACAATTTTATTGGTAAATAATTAAATAAAATATTATTAAACCAACTGGAAAAATAAAATAAACTCGCTATTCTGCACTGGCAATATTAGGCTGACGCAGTAACGATAAAATGATCACCTTAATGCACAACATTTATAATATTTTAATCCATGGTATGAATTTAATAAACTCCTAGCAAATATCAAGCAGGCGACGAGAAAACAGTCTAATTGAGTTTCACACTGAAATTTATTAGCTCTTTCATGAAGCTAATTTCAAAACTCCATGGAAAAATTGAACTCTTTAATTTAATGTATTGCCTCGGTACACACTATGTCATTTTGAGGCCCTTTATGAGCTCATAGTAAAAATCATTTTATTAGGGGCCCATAAAATAAAGAAAATCGTACAAACTAAAAAAGAAAGGCTTTGACTTTGGCCTTGACAAACTTTAAAAATCAGCAGCTTTAATTTTTTTTATTAAATCATTGACCAAAACATATTAAAATTATCAAACTATTATTACGTATTTGATAAATATATTAGCAAATATTTATCTATATTTCACATAAATTTAACTTAGCAGCTTCTGTTGATTAATTATTTCACTGCTGCACAAAACAATACGTTACAAGCCTTTAGGTATTTAAAAAAAAATCACTTCAAATACAGTGTGTTTTAATTTTGACTTACATACACAAGGTACACTTGTAAATAAATATACCGGCACATATTATAAATATTCTAGGCTCATCGTTTTGTAGGTTAGGTAAGTTATAGGTTCTAGACTTTAAACATAGGTACCTACTTAATAAGACGAATATTATAACACCAATTATATAAAATACACTTAATTTTGTGCTCATACATACACTCACGCCTGTAAATCCCCGAAGGGGTAGGTAGTGGTGTATTAACCCACATTTCATCAACTATGATTTTCGGCCCCACGTAATAGGGGGCTGTTTTGTGCTCAATGGGATAATTAAATACTAAAATTGACGAAAAAATTGTTTTCAAACTAAAGTATATTCTCGGGTAGTGTAGTTCGATACTTTGCTCGTCCAAGCGATGCGGCAGATGCAATATCTAGACACGAACTTAGTTACGGTATCGATTGGTCCACATTTACCACGTCGCAGCTTATTGCTACTGAGGGCAATTTTCTTTTGCTATTCCAATCTCGTCTTGTATTTATTGTTGAACGCATAATAGTTTATCTAATTTAAAATTGGTGGTGCGTGGTTAATTTTTAAAAAGAATTGGATTTTTATGTGTGTTAGGTACACATAAAAATCTAATTTTACCACATTTTTTTTTATCAAAATTTTTATTGAAAACAATACTTATTGAAAATACCGTCATTGTAAACCATTGAGAATGCCGTGAGGCGAAATCGCAGTCAGGTTCAATACGTGATCGATAGTATTTTATTTCAAACCTTCTTATAAATAATTAAAAAAGTAGAAAAGTTAAAATAGTATCTGGATGTAATTAGCGAAATAATGCTAATTACATGCGTTACAGTGTTTGGAACTCGTGTGTGAACTGGATAAAAAACAAAGTATGTTTTTATACAGTTCACACACGAGTTCCAAACACTGTACCATGAGAGTAATGTCAGTTGGTAGCATCTAGGTATATTATTTTAAACTATAAATTAGTTGAGTCTGTAAATTTGAGATATCAAAAAAAAAACGATTATATTATTAATCTATCACTCCACTTCTGATACAAAAAAAGAGGGTTAAAGCTGTACATGTGTAGTACAAATTGCTAGTCTCAGTCATCTATAGAATCAATCAGTTAATTAATAATATAATTGAGATTCGATACGAATGTTTGCATTTAATTAAAGCAAGATAATTATCAGTTAAAGAAAATAGCCGTTGCTATTTTTAAGTCGTATGAAATCTCACCAAAAACATCTTCATTTATTTTAATGAAGATGTTTTTGGGGAGATTTCGTACGACTACGAAATAATTTCGTACTTCAAGAGTCAAGACGAGTACCTACATTATTTAGTAGTATTATATTAGTTGAACTTTGAACTTTGAACAGTATTGTGTTGCATCAACATAGACACAAAAATCAAAAAAATCTTTATTACATACATACATGTACTCACGCCTGAAAACCCCCGAAGGGGTAGGCAGAGGTGAATTAACACCCGCAATTTGCCAACTATGATTTTCGCTCTCATGTAATAAAGGGCGAGCCTATTGCCGTCTTGCACTTTGTCATAGGCTGTATTTTTACTTTCGGATGGAGAACAACCCTATGCCTTAATCGCCTTTTACGACGGGAAGAGTTGGGGTGACCCTATTCTACTCCACCGGGAAATAACAACCTTTATTGATTTTCAATAAATAAATAAAGCTTCACTGGAGACGACAAGTCGGATACTGAGGTACAAGCGCCTGTAATAATTATTAGCTCAATAAGCGTTGCGAAGACACGGACTTCGAGGCTTGAATTACAGTAGGGGCTTAACAGTCTTACAATAATAAATCTCAGCTTATATATCTGTCCTTTCTGTACTACTTTCATAGCAAACAAGCTTATGGTAGTCGCTCTTGTAAAAATCAACAAAACAATCCGAAGTGTAAATTTTGGACAAAACTGGGGAATCGCTGGCAGCATAATGATATCTACTCTTTTTTTCCAAGTTGGCATGATTTTCTTTTTTATATTTCGTTGTTATACTTCTAATTGCATGTGGCACAGAGATCCGATTGTCAGCACTTCATGGATTCGCCGTGCGGTCGCCGGGTCAGAGGAACACCGTGACTGCAACTGGGACGTGCGACCCAGATGTAGGTTTAGGGTGGCCACCTTGTGATGCATCACTCGAGGTGAGCGATGCATCACAAGGTGGCCACCGTCTCCAAATTTGGTAAGATCCTATCAATGCCGCTTTGGATATTCGATTTAATAAGGAGCTTACTGAAGCTCTTGGCAATCCGAGGTCTTTAAACAAGTTGTACAGGAATTTAGTTAAAACGGTTGAACACGCTAATCTGAAGAGCTACTGGTTCGAATTCAAAACATATTTTGTGTTGAATATTCCATTTTATCGACGAAGGTTACAGGCTATATATCATAGTCTCAACAAATCTGGCAATTTCCATACATTATTTGAATACAAAAAAATTACGAGGTTTCAAAATATGCCAGTAGCCGGGGTGGGTCGTCTAATTGTTAGTAGGATGTGCCACGTTTTGCCGTGCCATTTTTGACGTTTATAACAGTAGTAAGTATAGGTAGAGTCCGCGCCAGCTAATAAGTCCTGCGGCAAAACTAGGCACTAAAATGACATCGCCGCCATACTGCGTCTTGATTGGTTCAGGCCATGTTACTGTCATGGCTTGAACCTATCAACACACAGTATGGTGACAGCAGTTGCGATTGCTACGCCGCCTCCAAGGAACTTATTTCTTGGCGCGTACTCTACCATACATTGATTATTCTATTCTATTTTATTTTGCCAACGAATTACCACTTATCTAGGGAGGCTGATAAGAAAAGTAAGTAATTTATATCTTATGCCGACCATATTCATTACTTGTCCCTTAAAAACGGGAAACGTTTTCTAGTACGAAAACGTTTCCCTTATATTCGAGTTAACCTTTCTAGTATATACATGATTAAATATATAAGGTGAAATACAAAGTGGGTTCATACAATATTAATTACAAAGGAAGTGCGTTGGAGCTACCGACATCCGTAGATACATCAGGATCCTTTGAATCTCTCAGTTGTGGGCAAAGGGTTAAGTAAAAGATAAATAAGAAATTAAATAGATGACGCTCTTTGCATGACCGTGTATTGTGGAGCTAAAATTCCATACTTTATTGTTGTTGTATTCTTCTCATAAGCACTTTTTTTTTTCACTTTTTTTTTCTTCTAAATTAGTCTAACTATTAATGTCTTATGCCAATCAGTAAAATTCAAATCCGGATCACGTCTCGATCGAGATTTAAAACTGAGTACCATTCTAAAATACGGGCCGAAGATTAACTTGATATTAAGTGATATTTTATGCATGAATATAAATATTTGCATTGGTCTGGGTTTTTTCTATGTATAATATGTACCTATGTATTTACAAAAAAAATGTATCTATGTATGTTTATCCGCATTCTAGAACCCATAACACAAGCTAGTTAAGCTATGCTTACTTTGGGTCTAGATAAGCGTTATGTAGATTGTCGTACAATATTTATAAAAAAAAAATGCGAAAGTAACTCTGTCTGTCTGTCTGTTACGCTTTCACGCCTAAACCACTGAACCGATTTTGATGAAATTTGGTATAGGGGTAGATAAGACCTTGAGAAAGGACATAGGACATCGCGATAACCGACATCCACGCGGGCGGAGCCGCTGTCAAAAGCTAGTTAAAAGATAAATGCGTGATTTAATCATTGAAATCGATATTAGGAACCAGTAAGACTAACTTGACATTTATTTAAGCAATTCAGATCGCAAATCAGGAAAACTATGAAAGTAACATTTTTATTTTGGCAAAGAAGGGAATATTTTAACTCTAACGAGTAGCTGTTGCAAAAAGGCAACATTTTATCTCTCATATCATTTGTCTGCAACGAGGAATGATTAATGGCCGCTCTGGGGCTGTAAAATCTGCATGGCAAGTACAAAGTGTTTGCACATTTCATTTTTATGCAGCCTTTATATTCTTGTTAATTTATTTTTATTCTTATAGGGTGATTGGTGGCGATTTAAAATTTGATTTCATCATTACTCTCAGACAATTAAGACCAGGTTGACTAAGTGAAAATAAAACTTTTAAATATTTTTAATAGCTTTCATTTATACTTCAAATATTTCATACAGGAAAGCTTTCATTTATGATTGAATTCTAGTCAGTACGCTACGTGAACCCGAAAGTTTATAGTGCGCGATTCGTAGCACATCTTTCGTAGCTGGCGTCGCGTCGTAGCGGAAAAATTCGAAGACTCGAGGAAGTGGGTTCTCAACTTCACCTTATCTTCTTACCACCGCACCGTGGGGTTTAGTCATTTAAAGGGCTGATATAAGAAAAACATACCTATTTAAATTACAATTTCATTTTCATTTACAATTGAATGGCTTTGAAAGTTATCAAATTCTCGCATATCACCGTCAAGCGAGTACCTACTTTGAGATTATAACATAATGAACTTGGAAAGTCGATGTCAGTTTTACAAAATGATTCAATAGTTCTCGTTGGACAGCCTCCTTGGAGTAGCGGTAGTGAACGCGGCCGCTACGCAGAAGGCGCGGGTTCGATCCCCGCTCAGTGCAAATATTTATGTGCATGAAATATGAGTATTTGCATTGGTCTGGTCGTGCCTCGGAGAGCACGTTAAGCCGTCGTCGGTCTCGGTTGCCATAAGAACATCTATGGCTGTCGTTACGGGTAGTTGGAGCCCTAAAAAATCCAAAAACAACGGTCTAGCTGCAAAGCTTCGATATCGCCTAATGTTAACATTGGGTTATGGAGGTCAGATGACAATCGCTTCACGAAAAATATCGAGGTCTGGCCAAATCCGTAGTTAAGGCAGGTAAAGGGGACCCCAGACTCCGAGCTGAAAGCTTCGGATGCTACTGGGAATTAACGCTAAGAGGAAGAAGTTCTCGTTGGAGTGCGTACGGATAGTCAAATGGACCCACCGTTGTCTCTGCCTACCCAGGAGGGAAATAGGCGTGAGCGTATGGTATATATGTATGTAATAATTCTGTTAGAAGCCAGAGTTTTGTCTTTGTAACTTGAGCTCATCGTTGCTCTGAAGTCCGAGTACTCTAACCATCTGATAATTCAAACTAATTATAGTTAGGTGTTCATGTTAGTTTGTAATTACTCTATTAAGGGCATGTGATTTTGGGAGAAATAAATTATCTGAAACATTTACAGATAATATATGAAGGGTCCACTGCAATAATGATGGATGTCCAAAAATATTAAAATTTACGTTAGTACCGTCATTTGGTCACTTGATAGATGCAGTTACTAATCTCGTTTAAAAACTCAGTAAATAATCTTCCGATCCTGAGATAAATAATTAGGTATTTTAATTTTTTTTTTTCGTACGATTTTGTTTTTTTTATGCCTGTAATATTATTATAGGCATACATGACAGGTCACTGGAGAGGTTTAGTGCTATCAATGGGAAGACCAAAGGCTTGTCCTGTTTGTCTTCGGCGCTGTCGACACAGAATTTCTCTGTTCTTACAGGGTCGACAGAACTAATGTGACTCCCCAGGTGTTGCACTCGTCCGTAGGGCACGGTAACCACTTTCTATTAGGTGGGCCGTGTGCTTGTCTGTGACCTAAGTGGTGTAAAAAAGGCATAAATACGAGAAACGGTGTAATTCTAAGACAATATAATTGGCAAACATTCTACTTTTAAGCAGTTGTTTTAACATTGTACTTAAATCATACTGTATACTTTCATATTATTGTTTTTGATATTCAGAATAAAATATATTGTAAAGGTACAAAAAATATAAGAGAACTTTTAGACCAGTGTACTAACAATCAAATTAGTTTTGCTTTATTTAGTTTAATTTCCATAATATCAGTAACAATAACTCCGGGGCTTTCTTTGATTCAATAAGTAGCTTTATACTTAACATAATAGAATGAAAATAATTTGGAACCCAATTACTTAAGTAATACCAGGAAAAAGAGGAAACAGAAAAATAAGGATTATAAAAACGTATGTAATATAATGTGAATAACAAAATACATCATACTAGAATTAACCTATTACTTTATGAAAGGTATAAAGGAATAAAGGAAGTTACCTACGGGTCGAGCCGAAAAGGCAAAATACACCTTAAAGTTTAATGTGGGCAAGACAAACGACAAAGACCGGCACACGTATTTCATTTTACGTGTTCTATATTTAAACAGACTTCCTTTGGTGAACTTTTCTTGTGTTTATTTTCGTTTGTTGTTGTCTTATAACGAGTAACACTTATTTTTTTTAGCTAAACGGTTTTAAGAATTAGAAGTGTATAGGTACTCGTAGTATTGTTATCCACACGAAAGGTTTGTAGGACTAATAAATATAATATGATCAATCAATCAACAGCCTTAGAATAGAGATTGTATGGGATTTGACGTTTTTGACATATTATTATGACGACTGACATATTATACTTAAAATGCCATTATTCATATTTCTAAAATACCAAACGCTGACCAACAAATTGCTACTTGTCTAGGGCAGGAAAGCGGTAAAACAATTACTAAATTTGACCCAGCAATAAGCAGGCCAAACTAAATAAACAGTTTAAAAAGTTTTAATTAAAACGTAAAGGAATTATTATTGATGCAGTTTGAGGTTTAAGTTCACCATGGACTTTCTCGTCATGAGGCACTTTATACAAAAAAATGGATTTGATTCTCAAGTACCAAGAGTGTCAAGAAATATTGTTTGATTTTTTAATAGTTTCAAAATGATTTTAATTACCTTACTAAATACTTACTACGCAAAAAGTCCATTTCTGTTATCTACAAGTTAAAGTAAATGTATTATCAATCAATCAATCAATTAGCCTACACTGCAGTCCACTGCTGGACATAGGCCTCTCCCAATGTGCGCCACGTTTGCCGATCCTCCGTCTTCCGCATCCAGTCCGTCCCAGCCACCTTTCGCAGGTCGTCGCGTCGGTCCACCTGGCTAGGGGATGTCCCACCTTCCGTATTGTGTTATAAAATGTATTATACACAAACAAATTCCAAAATACTACATACACTACCTAGGACAGTTTAAAAGCACAGGTAAACTACGTAATAGCTGCACCAGCACCTCAAAGGTGAGCAATATTTTCATCGTTAGACCGCATAGAACATTCCTAGACTTAACGTAATAAAGCTCTGCGCGATGAATGCTCTATCATAAAACTCTCTTTTCTCTGAAAGATGATATTATTGAATATGCATTGTGCTTTCAGTCAACACTAATTAGCTAAAAAATATTCAACAGAGAGACTAATGATCTCACAACGAGCGCCGTTGTCAGGTGATGCAGCGTCGTAAACATAGGTAGAATCAGCATCAAATCTATCTTGACTCGACAAAGTCTCAAAATGATCGTAATATCAGTATTAAGAGCAAATCCAACTGTTTTATTGATTTAAATTGTATTATAGTCCAAACTAAAGGTGTGTAACATAATATCCGAAGAATCAGTCAACAGGGACGTGTCAATACCAAGGTAGGAAGTTTATTTTGAGTACTTTGTTCATCAACGATCTGATGCTGACTGTACGTCAAGAAAGTACTACAAAATATTATGTCAATATTATGAACCGAAAAATTTAAAAATTTCACTATTTCTCGCATAAAATGAAGGGTTAATGATCTATTAACGTCTGAAATATGAAAACAATTCCGTATTTAATTCATGTCACGTTCTAAGTTGAATAATAAATAAAAAGAGAACTGGCCATTTGCATAATCCCCAACAAAATGTATTTGAATATTTGGAGTGTTTCTGTTGAAAGAGTGAATTAATAATGTTTATTCCGATTCATACTTCGAGGTTATATTTTAAGGGTTGGACACTGGACAAAAAAGCAGGGAGTTAATTCTAAATTCTTGTTTGAACAAACACGTATAACATAATTATAAACATACAATAATGAACAGATACAACTCGCGATTCTACACAGTTAACATCAAAATAAAATGATTATTAAAATTCCAGATAAGTAGGTTTTACGGAGGTAGGACACGGCAGTATTCCCTTCCCAACTGATCAGTCAGACTGGGGAAGTAACTTCACTCTTCAGAATACCGCGGTCATAATAACAGTAGCTAGAGCTCACTGGAGAGGTTTTGTGCTGTCAGTGGGAAGACCAAAGGCTTGTCCTACTTATCTTCTGCACTGACGGCACAGAATCTTTCTGTTAATACAGGATAGGCAGCGTGAGTGTGACTCCTCTGGTGTTGCTCTCGTCCGCCCTCGCCCACAGTTACCACTTTCCATCAGGTGGGCCATGTAAAGAAAAATAGTATATTTGAGCAAGAGTCCAACCACAATATTGTAGTCCTCCTTAAATACAGACGGATTAAAGTATTCGTGAGGCCTCGGTACCTCACCATGCCACCCTAATTAAAATTTCAACTATAGTTAACCTTGTTTATTTCACCAAATAAACAAGGTTTTGATTATTTTGTAAAACCCGTAGTATTTGAGTGCTAATAATGTTGGTATCGTATCCAACAATAGTACGAACCAATTAAATTTGCATATAAATTAGTAACAACATTGCCTGTATTGCAGTTGTATAGTCAGCATCATCATACTCAAAATTAATTTAATGCCTCGGCAATCTCCCCTTCTTGTTGACAGACTGTTCTAATATTTGGTACACACCTTTAGTTGTGGTAGAGCCTCACCCTAATAATGGGCATACAGGTGAAGTTGGTTTGGTCAGAAAATCTTCTTGGATCTTGAACAAAAAAAAATTCTAATTCTATGATAAATCATTATTATGAAAAAAATCAATCAACTTACTGAATATTGTCAATAACCTGAATTAAATTGAAATCCTCACTGAAGTATAAAAGAAGCTTTGTTACGCCAGAATAGATTTTTTGTTATATTCGCTTTTAAAATTACTCTCCTCTTCCAAGAGATGTAACATCGGTTATGAAATCATTTCCTAAGTGTCCCTTATGAATATGTATCACATTATAAGTTGATCAAAAGCGTATTGCGTAGAGGAAATCGAATTATTTACAGGTAAATGCTATGATAAAGGCAAGATTTTACATGAGTAAGCATTATTTTGTATAGACACTCGTAATATTATGTAAAATAATTAAGTACCTACGAAAACAGCAGGCACATGTTTTAAGAACATTTCAAACGATTGAACGGACTGAACAGTTGAATCCGCGGTGAGATTTTAATTTCGCTTGCTGTAAATTTGATGACGTCACGTTGTAGAGCACAAGTCAATCCACAAAAAGGGGCCAAAAGATTCTGTAGAAAATTACAGACCGATTTCGAAGTTGTGTGTGTTTTCTAAAGTCTTTGAAAAAATTATACATAGGCAACTATACTCAGCTCTCAAGCAAAACTTTATAGAACAACAGCATGGCTTCCTAAAAGGTCGATCCACCTCATCAAATTTAATAACTTGTAGTGACTTCTTAGCAGAATCAATGGCGCAACCATCCCAGGTAGATGTTATATATACCGATTACAGTAAATGTTTTGATCGGATACATCATGCAATCCTACTGCAGAAGCTTCTATCCATGGGTATAAGGGGTAATCTCTACAGATGGTTCACGTCATATGTTGAAAACAGGTGTCAAACTGTCGTCTTGAATGGCTACTCGTCAAGTGCGATATACCCCTCATCAGGCGTTCCTCAGGGATCATTGTTAGGCCCACTCCTGTTTAATATCTTCATTAACGATATCAACCGGTGTTTCGTACATTCTAAAATATTATTATATGCAGACGACATGAAGATAATGAAAAAGATACCAACGACTACAGACGCTGAGCTCCTGCAGGAGGACCTGGACAGGTTTCAGGACTATTGTGACCGTAACAGGCTCGACTTGAACGTCACTAAGTGTTACGTGTGTACCTTCACTCGCAAGCCTAATCCCATTAGCTACGACTATCGGCTGCTGGATAGACGTCTAACCAGAGTCAATGTAATGAAGGATCTTGGTGTTACGTTTGACTCACAGCTACTTTTTGACGCACATATAGACAACATTGTTACTAGGGCCTCTAAAGCGTTAGGTTTCATTATCAGAACGTCTGTAGATTTTAAGAACATCAAAACCATAAAAATTTTATACTGTTCACTGGTTCGCAGCCACCTGGAGTACGGTTCTCAAGTCTGGAATCCTATCTATGATACATACATAGATAGGATTGAAGGCATACAGAGAAGGTTTTTAAGGTACATACAGTTCAAATCACAATGCTATCTACCTAATTATTTAAGTCGCTGCAAAAAATTTCATATCCTTCCACTTTATGAGCGTAGAAGAATTGCGGATTTGGCATTCTTATTCAAAATCATGAACGGATCGGCTGATACCCCGGAGTTGGTGAGCAAATTTGGCCTTGGGGTTCCATCTGCATATTTGCGTAGGTCTAACCTGCTACATACTCCCATAGCAAGGACTACATATCGCCAAAATTCCTATGTAATCAGAGCTGGTCGCACGTACAACGAAGCGTGCCGGTGTGTTGACATCGATATTTTTAATACCAGTGTGTCTAAACTTAAAAAAATCTCCTGCAATCACTTCTTTGGAGATGTTTCGGTGTAAAATTTGAGGTGGTGGTTTGTATTGGGACATTCGTATTAATGTATCTTTATTTGTTTCGCTTCAATTTGTTATATTATGTATTCTATGTGTCTCGCTATATTATGTATTTATTTCCCGTTGCTGTCTACTAATATTTAATGCTTATTGTCTTATGTATTTACCTGTGAAAACTTTTAAGTGGCCTTCTCATATTATTGACATCTGTGTATGTTACTATACTAGCTGTAAGTTTTCCATAAAATAAAAATAAATAAATAAATAAAATAAAATGATGTATGTTTATGTGCTCGACAACGTGACGTCACCAAATTTACAGCATGCGAAATTGAAATCTCACTGCCGATTCAGCTGTTGAGTCCGTTGGATCGTTCGAAACGTTCTTACGGCATATGCATGCAGCGTGGTAATTAGCACATCATGCTGTATCTCTGCGCAAGGTGTATAGGGTCCCGCCAAGACCTTCGGGGCCAACTAAGGGCAAACCAAGCTCCTACCTACATCTGCTGATCAACAGATGAGGCAATGGCGCAGGTTTGTCTCTCGGGTTTGGGAGGTCAGACGACGCGACTCCGTCGACAGCCGCTTTCATAAGAATCATGTGAACCACATATCATAAAAAGGAGAATGAGCAAGCGGACCGCAGGCTTTTTAAGTTTGGATTTAAAGGATTTTCTTTCATTTATTGTACCATGTTTCTTAGAGAGTTTTTTTGCCTTATGATCGATTGATACCATAAAAATATAAGAGACTCTACCGGTTCGATTACCTATCGATTGGGGTGGTATGGCAGGCAAATTTTAAAAAAAATCATTGTATGCACTTTTATTTCTTTTTAAAAATAAAGGAATGTTTCCTTTAAGTGAAATTTACTATCTCCAGTATTTAGAGTACTTTTCCTCCAGGTAAGGTCTAAATCTTCCACACTGTATATCAGTCAACATGACAGACATATAATATGAAAGATCCCTTACCTATACGAGAGTCCTGGATAACAGAAGGTGTAACCACTTATGTTATATTTCACCGTCTTTTGGGATGGCGGTGTTAATTCTCATGGGGAAAAACTTATATTTGTTTTGTTTATCTGCATAATATTATATCCTTTTCACTGCAGCAGGAGGCACAGTGGATAAATTCCCATGGATTCCTATTTCTGAATTCCTTTAGAGTAGTACAGATGACCAGACTGACTGGTCCATGACCAGACTTATCTATGACCCTGACAGATTGATTGATAAACAGAAAGTTACAAAAAACTTCCTACAATCATAAGATTTTTACGCAGTTAATAAGTGTAGTATGCACATTGGCGATTACAGCCGTAGTATATTAGGCCGAGATGAGTATGATTGACAGACTAACCTGTATTAAATTTATTCTACACCCATTTCGTTCGAGATGATTCAAAATTGAGGCCAGTTACGCTCAGATACAGATGTGTACAGGTCAATGTTTTAGAATATTCACTCGAAGTGTTGTGAAGGTATCGCAAAAGAAAAAGAATCGTCCAGACGCAGACAGACGTACTTTTTGATTTTTAAAATAATTTGACTATTTTGTGAGCAGTGTTTAGGAGGCAATAAGTGGATCGTTTCTCTGCGGACCCAGAGATAGGTGTGATTATATTATGTACTAGCTGACACGGCGAACTTCGTACCGCCATATTTTCCGCCCGCGTGGTATTCTGATCCCGATTTATCAATATTATACATGTATTATACATATAAACCTTCCTCTTGAATCACTCTTATTTAAAAAAACCGCTTCAAAATCCGTTGCGTAATTTTGAAGATTTAAGCATACATAGGGACGGACAGACAGCGACAGCGACTTTGTTTTATAATATGTAGCGATGTGTTGCGATGTGTTGAACACAGCTATGCTCTGCTTAATTTATATAGCTCAATGAATCGTAATACGGTAACAGGATTAGCAGACAATATAATGCGTTGAGTTTGTATACAAATTACTAATTACTGTATCTATGGAAATATAATCCATGCATACAATTATTATGTTTATAATTCCATAGTGTTTGAACAGACTATGTCAACATTAATTTTACCATTGTTTGATAGGAATGTGGAATAATTATCAACTCGTTATGGGCCGTTTAACTTTGTACTTTATGCAAACTGCTTGCGTAAAAGCTTGAATAACTTCTGAAACGCTTTGTAACTTCTGCTTTAAAATTAAGAAGATTTTGTAATATGCAAAGCGCACATGAGTAAATAGGTAAGTTATTTTTGGTACTCTGTACAGATTTTTAGACGGTTTGAAATTTTATTAAGTAGGTAACAAACACAATATAAAACATAAAGTAACGTTCCCATTAATTTAACTTCGCCTTTCAGTAGTGGTCATAGATGAGGTCTGCATCTACCTATCCATGACAGGCCCATATAATTTAATTGGCAGAATAATAAAGTTTAGTGATATGCTTTAATTGAAAGAATGAAAATCTCTACCTCAAAACTACGGTATATTAACCTGTATTTAATTTTAATGTACAATTTGTAGCGTACCTTTGCGAAAGAGATATAAAATTCTTATCTATTTATTTATTATTTAATATATCAAAATAAATCCGTGTTTCAATAACTAAACTAAAGAATTTAAGAAGATGGTACAGAAAACTGGAAAATTTCAAACAATTTAACAACATTTTCAGTAGGTATATTCCATACGGGTGAAGCTGCGAATAATATAATAGCTAGCAGGTGATAAAAACATCAACAACAAAACAACATAAAGCTTAACGATTCGTTCATAAAAATATAATAGGTATAGTTGACCTAAAATCGATATCCCAAATAATCTCTGGGAATCGTGGGTGACAAAAGAGGGTATCATGAATGGACGTTATTTAGGTCAAGTGTGACAAATTAGGTCTGTTGACCGTTTCAGCCGAACTTCAATTTGCCGACGCGGCAGTGACGTCATAATTACTGCAATCACAGTTAGTAACTTTGCTATCGGACCATGTCTCTAGGGCACTTAGTTGCTTTGCTATAATCAAGTGGCACTTTAATGCAGCTGCAGTATATAGGATAGTAAACTATTTAGCGGAAGCCTCTAGAGCCTCTCTGATGAAAATAAGTTCGTTCTTACAGTTTACTTTATAAAAAGTTAAACGTTAGATAGATAGATAGATAATTCTTTATTGTACACTAATACATTACAGTACATATTTTACGGATAGTATATGACATAACATGTACAATCGGCGACCCTATCGCTTAACGTTCACGGAATGATTGGATAGGACAATCCACAGCTAAAAATAAGTTTGCTTGATTTTCGTTAACATATACCTGACCGTTTTTTTTATTTTTGTTAAGGCAGGAAAAAATGTTCCTTCTGCATTTCACGGGCTCGGGAAAAGCTACGCGGGTATGTGGGGCTCTAAAACAACCTGTCATGTGCCACATGCCGCGACTTTAGTGAGCGAACCGACGAAATAATACGCTCTCATTGACGGATAATATCTACAGGACCCAAGCCAACCTCACCTACTGACTAACGTACGAGAATTTGGTGCAAAGACTACATTATCCCTTAGAGGTCCGGCGTTCAGAAAGTCTCCACACACATTCATAAAAAATCGTGAAAGCCTCGAATACAACCGAGATAATAAGTGATTCCGGTATTATCTTATGTTGAAAATGATGACCTATGCTACCAAACTGTCCTGAGTATGTGTTTTCATGATCACACTGAATTCAAGCAAATAGCTTGAGCAGTTTCCGAGGAACTCGTAAAACAAAAAGCTCGTATCTATCCTTGACGTGAGCAATATTCATGCCTGAATTATCGTATTAATAAATTATTATGTTGGATGCACGATTAGTTGGAACTGTCATTCAGAATAGTAAACTTGTCACTGGGAAAATCTAAACTAAATTACGCGTATGTACGCGCCTATAAATTTATTATGAGCCTATCAAATCTAGTGACTCTCGCACGACATGTTAATGATAGTCACTGATTTAGGGTTGTTAGTCAAGAAAATATACTTTTTATCATAGTTTTTATACATACGAGTAATATAGGACACGTCGTCTTTCGTCGTCTCGTTCTACATACATATGCTTATGCCTTTTCAGTTTTCCCATCCAGGGAAGGCAGAGAACTGCCCGACATCTACTTGTCTTTACACATTTCATGACTTTCTTCTACTGTAATTAAACCTTTTATGCAATCCCTACACATCTGCTAATTGATGGACGTGACTTCCAGCTCAGAGTTGGCGTACCACACGGCAGTAGCTTCTGTAAATGCCAGGATAAGCCAAATTAGAAGTGGGAGAAAATTATGGGAAATGAAATTTCTGACCTCCATGGAGAATTTTTTTGCACCTTACACGCCAATTTGACTTCACCTCGCTTGCTGGTAAACCGAAGGCAACGTCTCGGAAAAGAGAAAACATACAAAAAATACTCATGCATTTTCTCTCCAGCATTTACGTACCTCATTAGCCTCATGAGGTTTTACTGTCACAAAATTATAATACAAGCAGTCTCAGTTGCGGCCGACCGTAAACAACTTCATAACAGCGTGACCACAGTTCTATAAATAATATATGAAGGTACTGATGAACTAAACGAAAAGTAAACCAATCAAAACTTTCCTGACAATCTTGTTCTTGCTGCTTCCGACATATAATTGGATACCTCAACATCAATGAAATAGTAAACTTTGCACTTAAGAGTTTAGTATCGGCGTCAAAGCGAGTAATAAACTAGTCAACTAGTGTGTATCTACCGCACAGGCACTTTATTAAACCATACCTACTATATTACTCGCTATAGCTTGGTTTAATCAAATGCCATATATTATTATACTAACTTTTGTCCTCGGCTCCGCCCGCGTGGATATCGGCTATCGCGACCAAACATTGCTAATGTCCTTTACTAAGGTCTAATCCATCCGTGTACCAAATTTCATCAAAATCGGTTCAGTGGTTAGGGCGTGAAAGCGTCAGACAGACAAACAGAGTTACTTTCGCATTTATGTTATTAGTATGGAGTATGGATTGCACAGTGTTCATAATAGATGTACCAACTCACTACTCTACCTTAACGTACTTACCTTTTAAAAACTGAAAAAGTTCTGCATCCACTGAGCTGAAATTTTGAGACGATAAATATTCTTCAAAGATGATTTGTACCTATTTTTTGCAATGTTTTAGACGGCGCTGGTTTTTTGGATTTTTTATGAATGTAATATTTTTGCGAAACTGACTCCTGAGCTGCTTCTGTATTATTAAAGATTTGGCACAGGGTGTGCCAAAACCTAGCTGACCACTAATTGTCTTGGTGGGCCACATATAAATCAACTATCTTAATAATATAAAATATTGAATTATAATCCTGATCCTCAGTTCTCAATATAAAATATATTGTTATCTAAATTGATGACGTAATGAACGTTGAAAAATGTTTTATTGTAAATTGCTTTAAAAAATACTCTGCTATTTAAATTTACTTTTCCGTTCGATCAGATAAAAATACGTTCAGTGAAATTCAAATCAATTCTAATCGAGACTAGAAGCGAGAAAGGTATTTCGTAAGTAGGAATTCGCAAACTTCGACACCGAGGTTTAATTAAAACAAACTTGTCTCCAAAATCCATCAGAAATAGAAGATTAAAGAATACTGAATTCGTTTATAGTTATGACACGATCAATTCACGATTATGTTAAAAAAAACTGGGGTAGTCTTTGAGGACTGCTGATAGAAGAAAACGAAAAGAACGAAAAGACTGCAGATGAAAACTAAGTAAGTAGGTACCTGCTTAACTTGTGACACGTTCGGTGACAATGACGCAAGTTCGTGATTTTTGTTCGCCCAAAAAGTGCTCAACGCGCGTAAGAAAATTTCACATCGTAACTATGGTAGTCGTTACGGGTAATTGGTCCCTAAAAAGTCCAGCAACTGGTCTAGTGGCAATGCTTCAGTATCGCCCAATATCGCCATTAGGTTGTAGACTTAGAGTATACATTATAATATTATAATATAGAGCACGCCTATCACTCAGGTCTTTGGCGCCGAGTGTTAGCAGATACTTTGCGATGATATAGCGCACCTATAGTGACGTTTCATGCATTACCGAAAACATCAATAGATGCGCTTATTAATGTAGTTTGTTATTATAAAGTTTTTTGTTCGATTTGATATGCATGAATAAAATTAAAGCCAAAATATAAAAAATGGCGTCATTTTGCGTTATTTTTGCGTCATTATTACTACAACTAAACGATGTTGTATAAAATTTTGAATTAACGTATCGAATTAAATATTATTTGAGAAGGCTACTGATTGAGGTTGAGCCAGGAGCCTCGGTACTGTTCATACCCGTGATAGCAGTTCATACTTGTAAGGCGCGCTCTATAGCAATGTATAATTGTATACTCTAAGGTTGTAGAGGTCAGATAGTAAGTCCCTTCACGGAAAATATCGAAGTGCAGTCAAATTCGCAGTTAGACTGGTAAAACGGACCCCAGTGTCAGAGGTGAAAGCTTCGGATGCGACTGGGATTATCGCTAGGATGAAGAAGAAGGCATATAAATAATACCTACGTACGCAAATAAAAAACCTTTCCATAAAAAACCTACTTCTTCCTCTTAGTGTTAATTCCCAGTCGCATCCGAAGCCTTTTCAGCTCGGAGTCCGGGGTCCGCTTTATCAGTCTTAACTACGAATTTGGCTAGATCTTGATATTTTCCGTGAAGCGATTGTCATTTGACCTCCACAACCCAATGTTAACATTAGGCGATATCGACGCTTTGCAGTTAGACCGTTGTTTTTGGATTTTTGAGGGCTCCAACTACCCGTAACTGCTGCCATAGATGTTCTTATGGCAACCGGGACCGACGGCTTAACGTGCTCTCCGAGGCACGACCAGACCAATGCAAATACCCATATTTCATGAACACAAATATTTGCACTGAGCGGGGATCGAACCCGCACCTCCTGCGTAGCGGCCGCGTTCACTACCGCTACGCCACGGAGGCTGTCCATAAAAAACCTACATCTGCTCAAAATTGATGGAGGCTATAATTGATTACAGAAGATTGATTTATTGATAAATTTTGCTAAGTTTACCCTACTTGGTTTGAAGTTACCCCTGAAAATTAGTGAAAGGTAATAAATTTGAACTGTATTGAAACGTAACGCTCTGATTTAAGACGGAGGGCTGAGGCAAATTTATATACTTCGATTTGATTTTTACTTCATTTCTGAGAAAAGGGTCTTGACACACAGACAGACAGATAGACAGACAGATAGACAGACAGATAGACAGACAGATAGACGGACAGATAGACAGACAGATAGACAGACAGGCAGACAGGCAGACAGGCAGACAGGCAGACAGACAGACAGACAGACAGACAGGCATATGGACAACGAAGTAATAAGTATAAGGGTTCCGCCTTTTTCTCCTCTTGAAGTACGGAACCCTATAAAGAGAGCAATACTTTAAAAGCGTCCCGCGAGAAATGACTTCTAAACAATCCTTCAAAAGTCTGTCGTCCTAACCAGTGCAAATGTCTAGCACACAATTCTCACCTCTGGCACGTCTCAGGTCGGTTAGTGCGCAATTTGCTAGAAGAGTGAATGTGTCACGTCACGTAACTTAGGAGTGCGTACGTGAGGGAACACTTCATAGTTGGTTAAAGTACAGGGCCATTTATTCACCCTCTTAGTCACTTAATACATACGGTCCTCTAAACTAATTTTCTCTAGGAAAATACAGCCAGATTTTATGTATGTTTTAGCAAAACAGCCGGGTTAGTTACCGGTAGAGTAGAATAAGGCCACCCTATCTCTTCCGAGTGTCGTAGAGGGTGACTAAGGGATGGGGCTGTTCTCCATTCAACAGTAAACATACTGCCCATGACTAAGTGCTCACTCCCTATTACGTGGAACGAATTAGCGGTAGTGAACGCGGCCGCTACGCAGGAGGCGCGGGTTCGATCCCCGCTCAGTGCAAATATTTGTGTGAATGAAATATGAGTATTTGCATTGGTCTGGTCGTGCCTCGGAGAGCACGTTAAGCCGTCGGTCCCGGTTGCCATGAGAACATCTATGGCAGTCGTTACGGGTAGTTGGAGCCCTCAAAAATCCAAAAACAATGGTCTAACTGCAAAACTTCGATATCGCCTAATGTTAACATTGGGTTGTGGAGGTCAGATGACAATCGCTTCACGGAAAATATCGAGGTCTAGTCAAATCCGTGGTTAAGACTGGTAAAAGCGGACCCCAGACTTCGAGCTGAAAGCTTCGGATGCGACTGGGAAATAACGCTAAGAGGAAGAAGATATATATGGTATAGCAAATAATCGGAAAACAGAAAATAATAGGAGACGGGCAAATACCTACGGCTTTTAAAGATAACGAATCAAATTAATGGTATAAACGTTTATTTGCTAGATACTTATTTAATATAGCGGTAGGTAGATAATGCCTACGAATTTATACAAAGAGATAGAAAATTAAAGTAAGTACATAAATTATGTATAGAAAATTATATACAAGTAAAATTGAGATCAGACATTCAATTTCCAACGTATTTACTTAAGTTGTAATCTGTTAAACTTAATACGTTTCTGTAATAAATCGTGAATTGTAACCCATGAGTTGTACGATATTACTTACATACTTAGACTAATGGAATTACTGAGCAAATTCCTAATGTAATGATTTAGATAATTGTAGTTTAGTATGTAGTAATTAATGTTCCGAAGTATAAATCCATACTAATATATAATATTATAAATGCGAAAGTAACTCTGTCTGTCTGTCTGTTACGCTTTCACGTCTAAACCACTGAACCGATTTTGATGAAATTTGGTATAGGGGTAAAGGACATAGGCTATGTTTGGTCGCGATAACCGACATCCACGCGGGCGGAGCCGCGAGCAAAAGCTAGTGTTCTATAGTGCGAAGACGTTTCGCTTTTCTATTAACTAAGAGAGTTATTGCCTTTGGGTTAATGTTTCGCTTAATACTTGCTGATGTGAAGTGGAAATGTCGATGATGTCTCTCTCCATGTTGTGTTCTAGTATAGCTATAGCACAGTGGAGGTGAAAGAACCGCGAGAACGACGGCGGGTGCACCCGTTCTGTACACTTTGGAGAGGTGAACAAGGTGGATCTTGGTTTGGGCTGACCCGGAATAAGAGAGACCCATAATCACATTTTTAGAACTAGGAAAGACTGACTAGATTGAAATCCACCTAGATAACTTAATCATTATGCTGTCAAGAGAAGACATTGGTTTACACGCCTCTAGAAGAATGAAGTTAAAACGATTTAATGCTTAATATAATGCTTTGCTGTGCCCTTGTAAACGCTTATACTTACACAACTTTTTTGAATGTATATGTGAAGATAATGGACGATTTTTGACGATCAACAGGTATTACTTCGCGCCTTTGGTTGATTTAGATTTTTTAAATCACTAATAGTTGTGTTATCTAATGATAGACGGCACACAATGCGACGCAATTACAGTTTTGTAAGACATCATCTCCACAATATTGTTCCCTATCCCAATTCCTAAACCATTGGAGGGAGTGCTGCAAGGATTTAGGAATTACTAACCGTTACCGATCATCTCACGCATCAACACTATCATAAAATAGGCGCCTTACGTCCTGGCAATGCATATAAATGAACCAGTAATGTGTAAGGAAGAATATAGATGTATAACTATAACAATCATACTAAACTTATACCTTCGTCGTATTGTTAGATCACGAATGTAGTTCGGGTGCTCGACCGACGATGATTTCCAAATCTATTATGTTTCCGGCATTATTATTAAAAGAGAAAATTCACAAGTAGATCAGTTTGATATGGTTCGAATAAAATGAGAATTTTTTAGGTCAATTGAAGTATCTACGATTAGAAACTGTTTATGAAACGTTTCGACTGATATTTAATGTTACACATAAAAACATACATACATATAGGTATGTAGTCCCGCCTTTTTAGAGTTCCGTAGCCAACTGGCAAAAAATGGAACCCTTATAGATTCGTCATGTCTGTCCGTCCGTCTGTCTGTCTGTCCGTCCGTATGTCACAGCCACTTTTTTCCTTTTGGGGTATGTCATCTGTTTCTATTCTTACACATTTCACAAGCTTCCTCTACTGTCATTAAACTTTTCATGAATGAAAGTTGTTATAAAAAGTATATTTTCTAAAATGATTTCTTAAGTCGTAGGTCACAGCTGTTTACCTAAACTATCTCTTATTGATTGAGATTCTTAATGTGGTTGAAATAGAAACGCTGAACTGATATGACAGAAGAACATTCCGGCAAAATGCCCATGAGGCTCTAAGGATACAAAATGTAAAATGACCTCCTAGTAAAATGTCTAAAAACAAAACTCAACAGGAGTTTTCTGCACCATCTCCACAGTCTTCTAAGACAAGTGGGCAACGCAGAACTAGTAGCAATTAATCATCAGGTTAGCCATAACCTATGGTGGTTTGCAATCTATTGCTATACTATCTATACTAATATTAGTTATAAAATAAATGCGAAAGTATCTCTATCTGTCTGTTACGCTTTCACACCTAAATCGCGTAACCGATTTAGATGAAATTTGGTACAGGGGTAGATTAGATCTTTAGAAAGGATATAGGCTATGTTTGATCGCGATAACCGACATCCATGCGGGCAGAGCCGCGGGCCACAGCTAGTATAGGTATACATTACGACTATAGCATTGCAAGAGAAGGCTGCTGAAATCCACAGAATTCAACCGATCGTAATCCTTTTGTCCAAAATCGCAGTTGCTCACTCAATCAAATATTGTGACCGAACTATGAATCACTCGGGTATTCTCCACAGACATTATTTATGAGACAAAAGCGTCCCTGATAACCAATGCATGAACGAAAAATATGGTTTTTATACTGCAGCTCTGTGGCAATGCTTTAATATTTCTTATGTTTAAGATGTTGCATTGGTTCTCCCCCAAGGGGATCAGACCGGAATGACACAGTTTACGGTGGATCAATCGGGAATTAAAACATAATAACTATCGGCAGGGGATCAGATCAGGGGATCCAACCGGAATAACTCGTAGAAAAGGGCCACACCTTCTCTTCCTGTGAATGTCTTCCTGTGAATGGCTGTTCTCCATTCGAAAGTAAACATACAGCTCATCACATAGTGCCCGTTTCACGGCAAAAGGCTCGCTCCCTATACGTGGGACCGAATATCATAGTTAGCGAAATGTGGATGTGAATACACCTCTACCTACCCTTTCGGGGATTTATAGGCGTAAGTGTATGTATGTATGTATGTATGTATGTATGTATGTATGTATGTATGTATGTATGTATGTATGTATGTATGTATGTATGTATGTATGTATGTATGTATGTATGTATGTTTAAGTTGCGAGGACAGCTTCTTATATTTTAAGCATTGCGAATTGGGATAAAATAGTTTGCCAATACGTAGGTAATCCATCTGTGTAACAAATCCCAATTTTATGAACGGAAATTAGAAAAAGAAACCCCCCCTAAAGGTGCTGATAAACTTGAGCATTTACTTATAATGAGCATTCTTGCAAATGGTACATTACAGAAAAATACGAGAACATTTTAGCGAGCATTCTATCGAGCATTTTGGCGAGCATTCTAGCGAGCATTCTGGAGAGTATGCTTACAAAACGACTGTAAATTTGCTTCGACTAGAGCGTTCGCTAAAAAGTACCTTAATTTTCGTAGCATTATTTGGCTCTACGCTTGGCTCGACTCGTTGTTCTGTTCGACAAATTTAAAAACGGCGAATGCTCGATGTTCTGTTACAAGTGAATGATCAAGTATAGCAGCACCTTAAGGAACAAAGTTCTCAATATTGAAGACCATTGCTCTCCCATGACAGTTTTATAGGAATAACGTTAACGGGTGCAAGATCATTGTTTTCCGAGTGTAAATCCCGGGGTTGTATTGAGGTTCGTTATTTATTGCATTGCCAATATTTTACCAACCAATTGCGTTTCTCTTACATAACATCGTGGTTGTGTATCTGAAGAAGATAGAACTCAAACTCGATTCCATGACGATGACACAGTCTTAAAAGGGGAGAGAAGCGAAGCAAGGTTGTATCATCACCGGGGGCCATTACGATACAACGATTTCCTCTCTTATACGTCATGGATGTATTATAAAGAGGAAATATTTGTATTTTTGCATGGAACGAATAAACTCAAAAGCTACTGAACCGATTTCAAAAATTCTTTCGCCATTTGAGAGCTAGATTATCAGGTTACCAATATAGGCTATTCATCACGCTGCTATCAGCGAGGAACGGGAGTGTGGAGCTTTACCTACTTATTGCCTAAAACAGCTATACTATAGGATACATATTTGCAATGATTTTAGTAAACAAATAATTAAAACTAATTTAAAATTAGGGGTAGCAAAAATAGGATCTATAGAAGAATAGGAATGTTTTCAGATAGTAGTAGTATAGGTTCTTTTGTTCAATAAATCAACAAAAAAATATTTTCTATGTTAAGTGTGAGCAATATATTTCATCGCGGCCCCACGTTTCCAGAATAGACATAAATTCGTATTTGGTCCGCTATATATTATCGTTCCTTAGGACGTGCTTACCGTTTCGCTAAACATTCGTTCCCAAAACATCTGTTCCTATTTTATTTGATTCGCAAATATACGAGTATGATCAATGTTATATCAACAAGTTTCAAGTTTCTGAAAAATATATTTTTTATTCATTGAATCTGTGCGTTGTACAAATGAATAGGAAAGATAAAAAATGGCATTTGGATAATAAATATTCAACCGCAACACCAGGGGAGTCACTCGTGCACCACCGGGAACACAAAACGAGGTAATTATAGCCACGGTATTCTGTAGGACAGAGGTACTTGCCCAGTCGAACTGCTCGATTAGGACGGAAATACAGTCGTGACCTACCTCCTTCAAAAAGAGGGCTTCATAAAAAGGTTTTTTTGGAATACAAGGTTCATCCAGTCAAACTGCAGTCGACATCTATTTTGATGTTTACGTTACCCTACATTGTTACTATACCGTAGCTACATAAATTTATATTTATATATACTTATATATTATATTATATTATATTTATTTATTTATTTATATATATTTTAGTCATAACGCGAGGTAGGTGAACTGCGTATTAGGCATACATGGCGTAAAGGATATATATATATATTTATTTATTTATTTATTACGCCAAATTACAATATTTTGATACAGAAATTAAAAAAGCAGGAGCAGTACAAAGGGGGGGGTTTTATCGCTTTTACGCAATTTCTGCCAGGCAACATTTACTTTTCAAAAACAAAATAATACGATTACAAAAACTTCACATAATTATGATTTTTTAAATTAGAGGAACGTTCCCGAAATAATGAAGTGTGTGCCCCGCCCAGATAATAATATCATTGCGAATTACAACGACATCATTCCCTATTCAGTGGCTTAAACCATCCATCCATCATGTATAGTGTTCCTTTATGTGTTTAAGATATTGATGACTGCAATTTGTCTTCGTGTTGTAATAGTTAAACGCGATAAGCTTCAAGAACAAATAATATCATTTCAGTTTCTTATTAGGAAAAATATTCAAAACATTATAATATTTGCATTGCCTTCAGCTTACCATCAGGCGAGGCGAAGTCAAATTGACGTGTCCTATATAAAAAAAAATATAAATGAACATAATTATTAAATTGAACTATTACTTATTCTTATTATTATAACCAATAGATACTTGATTAGATTGAAAGAAGATGGCGGCTTTCAAAAATGGCGCAAACGCTAAGTATAAAAAAATTATAGTTACTTACTAAAAATGCGTCAATGTTATTAATTTAAATGAATTTTTATAATTTAAATAATTATTTAAATTAATAATATTTTATTATTGCAAATGTGTTACTAAAATAGTTTTTTTTTGGGTGGCGCACTGTCGCGATTCTGATTGGTGCATAAAATGATGACCAAAAGTCATCATTTTTTTGTCGCCATTTTAGAGTATGGACAACATATCTATAGTTTTTAATATATCATTGATTATAACTCCTAATTGTGTGTTCCATGTTAATAACGAGAATTAACATCCAGAATTATACAAATTTCATTCGTGATGGCTTACAATTTTTTCCGGATAGATTGCTTATAATGAGTAATCAAATGGTTTGCAGAAATATAAAATCAAACTGTTTGAAACTACCAGTTTGATCAAATTAACAGATCGTCAGTTATATGTAAGTATAGTACTCTGTGATAGGGACACTGTGAGTGTAGTATGTGACGGTACATGACGAAACTAAAATATAAAAAAAATATCGAAAATATGCGGGTGGATGAAGAACCTTCGATTACGGAGAGCGTGCACCACTGAGCCAGTCAGCTTGTGACCACGGCCGGGCCGGTGTAACCTGCTCGAAACGTCACGCTCACGCAAGTCAAAGGTATGTATGTATTTGTATATACGACCTATACCATGATCACGTTAATTCACGTTAACATAATAATATGACTATTCTACGTTTTGACAAACTGACATAATAAATATTGAACAATAAAAGTACCGGTCCCAAGTGATAAAAAAACATGCTGTTTTATAGATTTAATAAATATTCTATATTTAAATTCAAATTGACACAGTTCCACGGTAACAAACGATAAAATAAGAACTGAAATAAAACCCTCATTCTATTTAGAAAGTCAACTAAAGATAGCCTTTATGATACTACTTATTTGTTTTATCCGAATGTTCTATTTTCTTTACACCACATAGGTGTATTAGGACCTAGATCAATTTTATTAGCGGTGGTATTTATAGCAGGTGGGTAAATACCTTACATAAATTACAACCTGTTCTTTATCTAGCCTCGTTTCCTTTGCAGTAATGAAATTCCATAGTGTAGGAAATTGAAATTACGAACCGCAAACCGTGTTGGTCGGCCCGTAAAGGCTTAAAATTATTCATAAAGTGTGTGTCTGTTTGCCATGGTAAAGTCAGTAAAAGCTCTGTTAATTTTGTTACCTTTTAATTGGACCTTTTATACTTTGTAACCAAATAGCGTAAGCGTTAGTGCTAAACTATAAAACCAATCTCTTATATCCTAGACAATAACTTTTTTATTTTGAGGTTTTTTTTGGGATACTTACCTTTTTTTACTTGCTGGACAGTGGGCTCGAACCGACTGTTTTTTGAAGTAGGTTTTTTCACATGTTCCTCTTATTAGTTGAAGTCATAGTTTAGAGATGCCTCGTAGGTATATGGGATAGGGAGCTGTGGACTTTTTTGGAACTGTGGATCTGAAATACATCCTCCCAGTCAAACTGTAACTCAGATCAGCAAAGAACTGGAAAAGCGATTCTTTGAGGCTTCGAGAAAGAAAGTGATTCCCTATTCAAAATACCGACAGATGATGTGAAGGGCTTTATACGAATTCTTTAAAAGATGCGCGGCGCGCTCACTATGCTCAGTTCACCCTTCGCGCAAGAACCGAAAACGAACAGTTCATTTGAAAATGGTGATACATAATCTCTTGTAATATCGTAAAAATTCGGTTTTGTCATAGATCTGGTGAACTAGTTAGATAACCAGATTATCCCACTACCAACTCCAGTTACTAGCTTCATTTTTCTTTATTACAACTGTACAATCGTAAACAAAATAAGTAATACATATACCTAATTATTCCAATTATTCTAAGTACCTACATCAATTTAGGCCACAACTACGTAGTACTATTATTTATTCTGTGCCACATCGTCATAAGTGACAAGAAATGTTTCACTATGACAAAGTATAAAGTTATTCAGAGGTTCCCCGAGGTGATCTGAATAGGCTTTACAATAAAGGATCTTGGCTAACAGTTCCTTTGATACAACTTCATTAATTGAATATGCAAGTAGGTACCTAAGCTCAATCTAACTTAATATACATCCTTTGTTTACCTGTATACCCCAAATTGCTAGAACTTAACTAACTTAACCTAATTAAGCAGCTAGAGTAGTTTTCAAGGTATTGTTCAATGAGGTTACACAAATCACAAAATATTTCATAGTAATATGATAATATTATCTCGTGCCTCGGAGAGCACGTTAAGCCATCGGTCCCAGTTGCCATACGAACATCGCAGTCGTTTCGAGTAGTTGGAGTCCTAAAAAGTCCAATAACTGGTCTAGCTGCAATGCTTCAATATCGCCCAATATCGCCATTGGGTTGTGGAGGTCAGTGGTAATCGCTTCACGGCAAATATCGAGGTCCAGTTATGCAGTTACGCAAATATGCAGTTAGACTGGTAAAGCGGACCCCAGACTCCGAGGTGAAAGCTTTGGATGCGACTGGAAGTAACGCTATGATAAAGAAAATCATTATATTATGTATTATCGTCAACGACTTCCATGCATTTACCAGACTGACCGTATGGAACAAAAACATTCCAAACAAAAACAAATTTTGTCACAGTTTCTGCAGAGCGAAGGGAATTTGTTTATAGCGGAATGAAGCGAATTTTGAATTTCGAACGGGACGTAGACATTCGATAAAATGAATTTTGACAGTTGAGTTAACGAGAACCTTTATGCATAGAAATAGTGTGCCTTTTTAGAATCAACTGTACGAAAGCTAGGTACCAAAAGTTATTATTTTACCAAATTATTTTGCTCCAAACTGCCAGTCATTGTTTATTATGCTTGAACATCAGGCCTTGGTTGAATAAATCATTTCAGAGTTCAAAAAATCGGCTATGCACTGTAATATAATAATATTCTGCCAAAATGTACCATAGTGCGGTCATGGATATTATTTGGCATTCACCCAGGGATTAGTAGCTTGGATTTAGTGACTGTGATTTTAATCATTACAATCTGTGAGCACAAAATTATAATTTTAAAATATTGTACCTATTTAAAATTGTAGATAAATATTTTAACACACAATCTCAAACAGAGTAGGTAAAATAAAATAAAAATATCTTTGAAGTTCGTTTTGAGCGGACGAATTGTGATAGCCATTACACTAGCTTTATTAGATATCGTAAAAAATCCATTAGTTGACTTAATAAAAAACTACAATCTCAGTATATATTTTTACACATTTATGATTGGTCACTTCTTGCAAACAGCTCAATAACCCCATTTTTCTATTGACGTCACAAGTAAAAACATATCTACTTCAAATAATGGTATATTCTGTCAGAAAAATAAGGTTACGACATTATATTGATAGAATTATGTTCAGAAACACGAACTTTGAAAGCTTCTAAAACACATAAATATGAAAAATCATTGCTATAAATTTAGGGTAATATATAATTTAATACCAATAAACGAAAAAGCATTTTTATAGAATGTTTTCATGAAATTTATGCATATAGAATTTGTTTATAATATTTTTTTAAGTTTATCTGTAGGTATATACAATCAATGACACAAGTAGTTATATAAATATAACATACGAACCATTTCACAGTGATCCATGTGAATATTGAGATTACAATCGATAAACAAAAAATTTACGTTCATATTATTTTTAATCAGTTTCCTTGTAGCCAAAAATAGTTTATAAAAACAAGGCCGATATTCAAAATGTTATTAATAATAAAGTAGATAAATAATGTGTTACATAATAAATAACGCAAAAAATACTAATTACTAACTACTAACGAATTTGACTGAAAGGCGCGTAAATAAAGAATGACCTAAAAAGATACACTAGGACACTTTTTACAATCGTAATAGCTTTCTGTAGGTTGAAGAATTCGGACCCGCATTCTAGATTGAGTCAGACTTACGCTATATTCCTAATGTAGTGACTCATTACTTTTATCTTAACGATGTTATAAACATAATAAAGATAAGTACACTTCACACGAATAAAATAAAACAAAAATTTTCTTAGAAAACCCCAACGCTCTAAATATTTACCATGTTTCCCTGCGCTAATGATACCAATGTTTTTATCTATATTGAGCGTGTCGTTGAAAATCTCTTCGCAGCATTCCCGCTCCTTCAGGTAGAGAAGAGGTACTCGTATCCGTTTTGATCTCTCGAGCATCACTTTCTGTGTCAATAATAATGTCGTCAAAATAAGAGGCTGCCCACTCAGCTGTTCAAAAAATTGCAAATGACGATGTTCGCTTTGTCAAGCTGTAAAGTGTGAAGCCCACTTATTAAACTTTAGTATTAGATATAATTTAACAACGTATCGTGGTCTACTTTAGAAGTATCGAAATTTCATAAAATATTGTGTTTATTATGCAGTTATAGGTATTATTATTAAAGCTATCGGGATATTTACCGATATTTCGGCGCTGTTGCAAGCACCATGATCACAGAGGAACTGTAGTACTAGTACAGGAACTAATAGTAATGTGAATGATCATGATAGTTTAAATACTTATATGGAGACTTGAAAATTGGGATTTCGAGGTTTGAAACCGTAAGCAGCAAATGGAGGAGAAATTGTAAGCAGATCCCAGGCTCAGAGGCAAAAGCATCGGTTGCAACCGGGGACAATGCTAAGACGATCATGGTAAAGAGTCAAGCTTATTATATGACTCAGAATGATGTAGATTGAGTTTAGCATTAATAATAATAAATAGTGAACAGTGCCGAAAACTAACTCAAGTTTTCTAGCTTTATTCTTCTTTATTATTCTAGCGTATTGTACCGTAGTAAGTTATTGTATGCCTCCTCATGTAGTGGGTGACATTGGTACATTAGGAATCATAAAAGAAAATGAGGAAACAACACACAAAGGAACTAATTGTATTTAATCAAATATACTTAGATTACGTGTCGAATGTACAATTGATTAGAAAAATAATAAAAAATCGGTTGAAAAAATACCAAACACAGTAAATAATAATTTGCTTCAAAGAAATCCATAGCTATTCACTTTCAATCAGAATTCTTACAATAAATAATATTATCATCTTATAGAAACTTACATAGGTAGGTACATACATGAACCCTAAAAATTACACGCATTTTGGGAGGTATGCAAAAAGAAATACTGTTACGAAATATTTTAAAAGGAACAATATATTGTGGTCTAAAAGTAATTAATGAATCCCCTCTGATTTATGGCTGGCGGGTTTACGTACTGCTCACGGTGTAAGTAGGTATGGCCTTCACAAACAAAATAATGAGCATTTAAAAATCATATTTCGTTTATAATATTTTGCTTTACTTTATTGTACAGCAACAAACACAGAGGAAAATAAGATTTTATAACAATTTCAAAGCTAAGGCTGTTGTACAATCGGCGAACTCACTGCGATATGCGAACTCTTCCAGAAATAAATTGTATAGAAAAACGTCTAATCTCCCAAACCCGAGAGGTTCCATCAAGAAACAAACAGTTCGGCTACTTCTTCTTTTGCCACATCATTAAGATCTGGAATTCCTTACCAGTACACGTGTTTCCCTCTTCCTACAGTCCCGGGTCCTTTAAGCGCGGCGTGAAAAGCATCTAATGATGCCGTCAAGCTAAGTGCCACCATTGTAACATGGTACGTGTCTATAATGGTGGCCCTCTTTTCCGAGACTTTGCCTGCAGCTTACCCAAATTTGCTTTGGGCCCTAAGGCGTTGGTAGAGCTCTGTAAACCCAGTAGGTACTGTATATAAATAGCATTATGTTAAACAATCTTTACTGTCTATTGATGTGGGATTACTGGAATTTTTATATATTGAATTTGAAAAAAAAAAACAATTGGAGAGTGCCATAGGGAGTCAGAGGAGTATATTTCTTCATTTGCTATTAATTCATTCAGTGGAAACACCAAAGGCTTGCCCTTGTCTTCGTTTGCGACACATAATAAAGGGTCGGCAGCACCAGTGTGACTCCCCTGGTGTTGATCTCGTCCATAGGCCACGGTAACCACTTTCCATCGGGTGGGCCGTGTGCTTATCTGTGACATAAATGGTTTAAAAAAGAAACTATTTCTACTATTCTGACACACAACTTGCCCATATCTAAGATCAATAGTATATCGCCCAATGATTCTAGTGAGGCTTACAATTCATTTTTCCTATTTACAAGTTGCCCGGTTTTATGTTTCACGACGGAAAAAAAGTTGAATTACCGCTGTATCCATTCAGAATGTTCACAATAAGTTGCTTACTTTCGTAAAGCTTGCTAAAAACGGCTAAGAAATTTATATAAAAGGAAAAGTAATGTTTAGTTGGCAAATGTACCTACCCTTCTAATAAAATACATATGTCGTAAGTACAAAAGTGCTGTAAAAGCTATTTCGACTAGAAAGTAATATAAAAATAGAACTCAAGTCTATTTCGTTTTAGTTTCAAACATTATACAGTTTTTTATAAATCTTTCTCAGAGTTAGATCGTAAAAAGAAATAAACGAATCAAATCTATTTCTAAAAAATATGTTTTTATTTAGTTTTATAGTTACCTATATGTTTAGTTTTACACAAAAATAGGTGACCGCACTACAACTTCTTAAAATAAAATGTAAGAATTTTTATTACGTGTATTTTAAAATCATAACAACATTTAATGAGTGAAGGTTAGTAGGTATATTAGTACCTACGAGATGTTGACTCTCGAAATAAAATTAAAAGTAGGTTACAATAAAATTATTAGAGTTGTCAAAATCGTTACTAAAAGATACTAAATTATAGAGAAAGTTATTAGTTTACAAGTATTTTTTATATTCTGTGACACTCTATATAACAAATTCTAGACCCCAAAACAATAAGTATAGCTTAATAAGTATTTATTTAATAAATTCGAGAATACGTATAAATATACAAACATGTTACATATTAGGTATACATAGAAACAACTAGACCAATGCAAATATTTGCATTGAGCGAGATTCAAACCCACGGCCTCTGAAATTACAGTCAAACGCTCTGCCACTACGTCAGAAGTTATAAGGAGACGGGGACTTCTGGGCCAAAATTGTAATGAGTTGCGATATGACTTAAAAAAAGCGGTATTTTTTTCTATTTCAAAATATTAAAAAACCAGCTCAATTGAAAATCTTGAAGATGAGAAATCTTAAAACTAAATTTATTTCACTAGCAAAATAAAATATCGATTACTAAAAATTATTTAAACAATATTGCGTATTAAAACACTTGCATCACAATTTGATATTAAATCAATCAGAGTGAACAAAACTTAATCATAATAATAATAATAACCATTTAAAATACCAAATAATAGTGTAATAAAAATAAATTCTGAATCGATTTCCGTTAATCGATTAATTATTTCTTGTGTTTATCAACTGTATTTTTAAGCTGTGACAGCTGACAGCTCCATTTTCTGTCAATCAGGCCCACGAATGTATGGAAGAGTATCCATCTCCTTTAGTACAGATGTTGTGTACCTATAGGTACCATGTAACTATACAATGTTCGCGTTAATTCCCGTTAACATTATTGTAGATGGTGTAAGAATCTTCACATTTCGCAAACCAATTTTTTACTTATTACAATAAAATTAAATTATAGGCACCAATAGGTATAAGGCAATTATTAAATTTTAATATACCTAAATCTAAAGCAGACTCTACACTACTTCACGAGTAGGTAAATTAATGTGATTCTAATTATTTCTAAAATGGTATAGTATGAAACACTAACCAATTTCCAACTGCCGACAGCAAGTATAATTTATTACAACACTTAGACCATAAGCTAGATTCGTTAAAAGAAGAAAAGCATAGAAAATGCGTATACGACCACCCTATATTTCCGCCCAGAATTTCATTTACCCTAATCTATGTAAATTTCATTACTTGGACTACATAAAAAACACGTTTAGCAGCTACCTGAACGTCTTATCGCAAATTGAATCATCATAAGCATACACATGTAATCCCCAAAAAATGAACCAACAACATTGTATACAAAAGCCCCGTTGAATAACTGACGTAGATTTATTTATAGGTTCGTATACCCTTCCTCATTTGATATTAAAGACGTATTCATGTATAATTAAAACAAAACAAAGGTGGATTCTGAACCAGGGGGCGAACTACCACTGAAATTTCCCAACATAGGAGCGCCTGAATGTCTCAGTGCAATCTGAACTGTGACGAGACGCGGGCGCGCGCTTCTCGAGTTCTCCGACTCGCATACTCATCGTAAACTTATTGGGATATTAATATCAATATATAAACAAAAAAAAACTATGTGAAACCTTGTGTAGTGCATAATGTTATGGTGAAATTTAATATTAGTTTCTGTTCCAGGGATTTATTGAAGAGGTAACAATTGTTTAAGTACCTATATAAATTTTATCTTATACATAACATTCTTATATCAAAACGCTCTTGATACCGTATGACCCCGGCACACGTTGAGATGATATTTGTTCAATTCGTTAATGCGATGATTTATAGCTGAATCACATTTATGGATGTGTTAAAATCATTGAAGTTAGTGGTACTTCTTTATATGTATACCGCTAATCGTTGTACAATCAAACAACGGCATAACAAATTAAGTTGCATTGTATTTATAACAATAGGCGCTTAATACGCGAGGAATATATATTAAAATTAATTTGATTACCTTTGTAGTTACTGTTTAACTTTTTTATTATCGTTGTATCAAGGCAGTTTTGTAGTTATGGTGTTTATAGCTGCTAATAAAGAAACAAATTAGCTTCATTAATTCGTAGAACACATCAATGATTATTTGCATAACACACTTGTTGTTGAAGACGGGGCAGTATAATTGTTGTATTTTAATTGTAGATTATAGTTACTTTACCATCTTCTGTAGGTAGGTACATGTGTATTTTACAACATATAAATTAACAATTAATAATAATTATAATATTTGATTATGAATTTTCTCATTAATCATTTTGCCTCTTCTAGTAAAATACGTGTGAAATGGTAAAAAAGAAAATTATGCTGAGTTGTAAGAATGAATAAGGGCGTAAGTAGGTACTCTATGTAGTTAATTTGTACACTTTCTTTAGGTTTTAATGTAAAACATTATTAAAAACATTAATAAATGTGTAAAAGTTCCGTGATAAAGTAGCTTCCATGAAATTCTAAAGAAATTATTTATTTGTGGATCATGGTAGAGTCCATAAATCATAATATTATTATAGATAATTCTAAAGTATAATTCATCTTTGTGCGAAATGTCATTCAGATCGGTTCAGCTGTTTTTTGTATGAATGATTATTTAATAAACATTCATCCATTCATCCATACATAACATACCTACGTACCTACATAGGTAAGTACATTCATACATACAATTCCATTTAACCTCACAAACTTTCACATTTATAATATTAGTAGGTAGTTGGTAGGTTTTAAAAGGGTTTATGGTACTACGGCGCGCATAATGTTCACATTTATTTGCTGTACGGTAGTCCCTGGAGTACTATCATGCAATACGGTGTCTTTGAGTGAGGGAATTCACCTGTTAGGTAGGTACTGTAGAATAAATTTTTAGAGAGAGATTTTCTTGCTTTTGTTCCCTGAGGATCTGGTTGAGCGAAGCGCAAGTTTGTGACAGACAATTTTCAACATCCCAACAACAGAAACAAATGTACACAAATTGTAAAATCTATGAAAAGCGTAATACCACTTACTGATTCATCACGAGATCTCAGAAACTATAACACCTACAAACTTGAGGCTGGTAGTTAGTGTGCAGTGTAGTGTAGTGTAAGAAGTTGCATCATAGCATCATAGATAATATTATATCATAGCATAGATTATACATACAGATTACATCACAAAATGACCATAGACAAAATGACCATAGACCTCATGGACTTTGTAACAACTATATGGCATATAGTAGTGCAGGGCAGTGTTGCCTTTGTCAATATTATTCTAATGTTTTTTGGTTTCTCTCTTTTATATCCGAATGAATGGTCTGTATAGTTAATGTGTACATTTGTGATATTTGCTTTGATTGTATTGTGTGCTGCGGGTCAGAATAAATATATTTTTCTTTCTTTCTTTCTTTCTAGTGTAAACACCTGCTAAGAACGATTTTTCACGAAACTCCACCCCAAAGGGGGTAAAACGTACACGCGTACGAAGTCGCGAGCGGCCACTAGTATACCTACTTGTTTTAAATCGGAGACGGAATTTTAACCCAGAAAGGGACTGTAACAGTCTATGGAGAATATTATGACTAAATGCGCTACATGAACAGGCCCGAAATCGCAGGAGATACAAGGCCCTGGAGCTCACAAATTGGTTAGATATAGATAGATAGATAGATAATTCTTTATTGTACACAAATACATTACAGTAAAACGGAAAATATGACGATAATGTACAATCGGCGGCCTTATCGCTACAAGCGATCTCTTCCAGGCAACCTTAGGATGGACATATTTAAATTAGCATAACAATAATAACTTGTGGGTAGTTAGTGCATTTGAGCGTCTTCGCCACCGTAGCAACCCATGCTATCTTTAAAAGACACTCAAAAACCGAGACCGACAACTCCGAAGCACGATTAGACCAATGTGAATAGCCATGTACATACTTAAAAATATTTGCGCTAAGCGGGAATCGAACCCGCGCCTCCTACCGGCTTGCCATAGAGTAATGCGGGTAACTATACCATTATTTACTATACATCATCGTACATTATAATATTATCTGTATTCACATACATCATGATTGGCACAACAAAAATAACTATACTGATTTTACGTCTTAGTTGTGCGCGATATAGAATAATCTCTAGATATCTTACATTCAATACTTCCTGTTCTCCACTCGAAAGTAAACCAACGGCCCATGACAAATAAGTGCCCGCAGACGCCAATAGGCTCGCCCCCTATTACATGAGAGCGAAAATCATAATTAGCGAAATTTAGTGTTAGTATACTTCTGCCTACCCCTTCGGGGATTTATAGGCGTGAGTATATGTATATGAATGTTTTATTACAAAAGCAATATTTGCTTCCGTTATTATTAATAACAGTCATTGACAGTGTTATGATAAGATTTTACGCATGACCTAAGAACATGTATGGTCTAATAAACAAGCAATATGAGTTTGTTTCCGCAACAGAGCGTAGATCGCAATCAATAGTCTTATTTAATAACTAGACTGTGCCCGCGGCTTCGCTCGCGTAAATGTCGTTTTTGGTCATGATATCTTCGATTCTACTCAACCGATTGCGTACAAACTTAAGATAAAATCTTCAGATAAAGAGCTTTGAAAAATAATATTACTGCATCACAATCTGTTCAGTAGTTGCGACCATCGACCAACAAACAGATAAACAGAATTGGTCGTGTCGTCCACACCACAATTTTTTGTCGTCATCTTCAGTATAAAACAAAACCCATTTTTAGGGTTCCGTAGTTTTAAATATCATCAATGTACAGATACAGCTAATTTACAATTAATATACCTAATAAGCAATAATAGATTTCCTAATTTTTCTTCCTTAATATCTAAGAGAAGAGTTATAGAGACTGGTTTAAATAATACTGTCAATTTTCTTACTTACTTTCAGTTTCAGCAAAAGTAGCAGGATGTTGTTGGCTAAAATTTCATCTTGATATATTTAACTTATCATCATCTTAACGTAGTCCTTTAGGTTTTTGCGGCTGATCCCCTAGCCCCAAGATGAAAGTTTGAACCTAAGTCTCATCCCTTAATAAGTAGGTGCACCGATTTGCAGGTGAGGTTGCCCCTAGAATCTGTATGTCCCACTAACTAAATCATAACCATTCAAATCGTATTACTTAATTTACGTATCTAAAACGGATTCTGTTATTTTAGAAGCTAAATACGAAAACACCTACGCTAACGATTATTAGGTTGGGTTCCTGAGTATAAATCTATCCCACAGATAAGTAAGTATGTCAGAGATCGCACGATGGCCTTTTGAATCAAGCCCTTGATATAGGACTTATGTGACTTACGTCGCACAAAATCATACGCCATGAATGAAGTCAATTACCAATTAGAATTATTGGAATTAATTAGTATGAATATCATTCATAGTTAACGATAAAATTGATACACTTAATAATTAGTAAAATATTAATAAGTATTATAAGTACTATTATAGCTCGCAGTTTTCTCGTCACTATCACGCCACTAACGCGATCATTGTTTACAATTCTCTTATCAATTAATGGATTAAAAATCTCTATCATTCTATTAAAAGCTGATGCGTTGTACTAAAGATAACGGTATGAGTAACAAGGCCTAGTCACACGCCAGACCGTAAAAATGCTCATAAAAGTGGTTCAGGCCTCATTAAGGCAAGCACTTCCCTTGCCCAGCGATACAATAAAGTTACTTATTGAAATAACCACACCTTACTTTATATCGTCGTACTTTGTGGGTGTCTCCATTCTTTATTACGCACTCTGTGCTAGTCCCTTGGTTAAATGAGTTGATTGAAAATTAGTTTATACAAATAGGTAGGTAGGTAGAATAAAGCCACCCCATCTCTTCCTGTAGGTGTCGTAAAAGGCGACTAAGGGATAAGGCTGTTCTCTATCCGACAGTAAATATACAGACCGTGACAAAATGTCCGCTAGACGGCAATAGGGTTGCCCTCTATGACGTGGCACGTAAAGTCATAGTTGGCGAAATGTGGATGTTAAAACACCTATGCCTACCCCTTCGGGGATTTACAGGCTTATTGTCGGATTTAAAACAGCCCTATTCCTTAATCACCTTTTACGACGCCCACAGAATGAGATTTTTTTCATGTCTTGTATGACTTGTCATGTTCTTGTCCTACCTACCTATATTCTTGTCATGTAGTCATATTCAATCCAGTAAATCGTATCATTATGATTTTCTTTCATATAATAATCAGGTTAGCTGAAACAGTTAGAGATATTTTATTCAGATCATTGCAATAAAACTTGGCAAGTCGAGTACTTAAGCGACCCTCTTGAAACAACTTGGTTCATTATAAATTTAAAATCGTTTTAATAGAAGTAGATTTTTTTTCTATTGAAGTTTTTCTCGTACTGGTTTTGCAATAAAAAACTTTCTTGTTTCATGAAATTCAATAATCTTAACGAGAATGGTAATGTCTCTGTGGTGTAGCGGTAGTTTTCAACTGCTAAGTCAGATGTTTACGGGTTTGATTCCTTTCTAATTCTTCTTTTACATCCTTGATTGATGTTTCTTTTATTACCCGCTTCATGAAAATTTTTATACGTATCTCACCTTTATATTACTACTCCCCAAATATCCTGACAACGAATATCCCGACACATCACATCTATCTCCAAATATCCTGAAAACGAATCGAACCACATTTTATTTTCCTTCTATTTTTATGGTGGATTGTCTATACTATTATATAATTGTAAAGTGGTCGTGTCTGTACATTGGAGATATTTTAAAAAAAATACTTGGGTTATGTTATGTTAACGATACTGAACACGAAAATATTTTTTTTTAATTTCCTGTCTGTTTGTCTGTTTGTCTGTTTGTCTGTTTGTCTGTTTGTCTGTTTGTCTGTTTGTCTGTTTGTCTGTTTGTCTGTTTGTCTGTTTGTCTGTTTGTCTGTTTGTCCGCGATGGACGCAAAAACTACTGGACGGATTTTGATGCGGTTTTTTTTTGTTAGAAAGGGCTTGCTCAGACTTAAAATCTTACGTTTGTTTGATTGCAATCGGTTGAGTAGAACTGGAGATATGAGCAAAGGTCGCGTTAACCGAGATGCACGCGGGCGGAGCCGCGGGCGGAAGGCTAGTAAAATAATAAGTCAGTAAAAACGGCTTTTTGTCTTAGAAATTGGACTGAATATAATTTCAGAACATCTGCTTTAAATATCTATCTCGTAGTCCAAAAGATAAAGATAACGACAAGGTCCCAAAGTGGTATCTGTGTAGTAGAATAGTAATTTGACATAAACATCTTGTGATCTCGAAGTTTGGTTCCGTCAGCAGTTTCGTACTGTTTAGAAACGCCGGATATCTTTGATCTAAGTTAGAATAGATAGTGATATCAACATGTCCTTTACTTTATCGTATAGGGGTTAATTTATTCCTACTATAAATTAAAGATAACGGATGTTGTGATTTATATCTAATAACTTTAATTGTAAATTGTATGAAATTACACGGATAGTCTGATATGCCAGTTATCATTTTATTATGATTACACCTAGCACCACCCAATACTATTATTTATTCTGTGACCCCGAATGAAAGGAGCTCACAATCATAGGTATCAATAAGTATCAATACTAATCTAAACTTATAATGAAATAAGTTTGTTTATACGCGTAATCTCTGGAAAAAGTATTGTGTATCTACTAGAAAAGTTTAATAAAGATCGATTCGAAAGATATTCAACAAAACCCACAAGTTTTGAGCAAGAAATAAAAATAACCTAAATCATATTCACAATCACACAGCGGAGAGCGGTGAAGATTAGGAGATTGTGTCAAAATATTTAAGAAAACTTCTAATAATACAAGACATTTAATAGAATTCGTAGGTGCGCAAATCTCTCAGCTTTGACTTGCCTTAATTGGGTGGTCGGAAGGAGACAGAGCTTTATGTTGTTAGAAGTGTCATTTCCAAGGGTCTAACTACAGGCACCGCACCACTTGACACTCCTAGCCGCTTACATCGTGTTGCTCACTATCCCTTGTATGACTTTCATTCCTATGACGATCTGATCATATATGGTCGTCTAGTAAGTTGGTGAGTCAACCAGAGCTACTAATAAGCCCGTTTATTTCTAACAAGATAAATACAGTAAGGATCTAACTAAAGAAAATAAGAAAGTGAAATATAGTATTTATTATTTTTAAAGACTTGATTCTTCAATTTATAACCCGGACTTAGGTATACGCCTCGTTCAGCATTTGCCATTCGGCTCTGTTATGTACAGTCAACAAAGAAGATACAGTTGCACTTTTTCATATTAAGTTGTATGTAAACAATTTTCAACAGTACCAGTCAGTAATTGGTTCTTTTTCGTACTTCTATAGTTAGTACTGTCATGAGATTGTCCTTTATAATTTTCATGGAGCTTATGGAGCTCCATGAAAAATCCCAATAAAATCGAATATATAATCGAATTGTAATAAAATGGTATTCAAGATAAAACGATACAATTTAATAAGTAAGTAATATCTAATTAACTTCACCTGCTACATAATCAGGTAATTTGAATGTAGCTCAGACTTTCTAGTCTTTGTTCCTTAATCTTAAGTACCTAATAATTAATCTTTTTTGGTAATTTATCACAGTCCACTCGTAAGTTTAGCTCACTCACAATATTCGCATAGCACCCGATCCTAGACTTTTCAAATACAGTCTATTGCTTTTTCACGTCGTCAGTCCATTTAGCAAACCCTTAAAGCAGTAAGAAGCATAAAGGGTCAATATACACAACCAACGTTCACCAGGGCCTCGATTCAGCTAAAGCAAAACCACTTTCAATTCACGAACACTGCAAACAAACCTTTAGATTTTAGACTTTAAAGTAATGCCATTATAGTCTAAAATTAAATGTTTTTTTTGTAGAATGAATGAAGTGTAATGAAACTCATTTCATTAAATTTTGGACTTTAAGTTTATAGCAATAAAATCTTAAATTTAATGCGATTTCTTACAGTGTGTGTGGTATGAAAAAGGTTTTGCTATAACAGAATCGAGGGCCAGTATTAAATGTCAATAAAGATTATTATGAAATTAGTTTCGATATTAAATTAATTAAACTTCTAGCACTATACCGCCATAATATAACATGAGTGTTTATTTAGATTATACGTATCAGTTATGTCATAAAATAACAAATCAATGCCAGAGTTTATCTGTGTGCTGACCGAAGATATCTCGCACTTGACACTTAACGGTTTTTGTGTATATGTGAAAAATATTATCTTAATATATGCACACACACATACGTACATACAATCACACCTCTTCCTGATTTGGATAAGCAACTTTCCACTTGGCCCAAGGACTGTAACAAATGGAAAAATGAACCATATACCTACATCATACCCAACTCATCGATATCTGTATCAAACGAACACGTTGAATTGCTCCATTAAATGCGGACATTAAATGTGCTGTAACGATATAATACGCCACCGCACTTGACTAATTAGTCGTAGTTAATTAAAGACGACTATCTGAAATAGCATCTCTGATAGTCGTCTTTAGTTTTAAGTTCACTGGTGCACCTGCTAACTTATGAGCGACGCTCTGGTGATGGTACTCATTTCGGAGTGGCGAGAACAGAAGGCTGTTGCTCTCATAATCTATTAGCATAGACCAAATTAGGTAAATCTTAAAACATGGGACCCCGAACGCCGAAATAAAAACTTCCAATACACATGCAACGAAGACCACAGTGAAGATGATTTAACTATTAAAATTAGAGACATCCAATATAAGATGATTTATAAACTTTTCAGAAGGACGCCCCTCAAGCTGATGAACGAACAACCTGAAAAAGGTAGCTCGGACAGATTAGAAGAAGCAGAAGGCGAAGGCGAGAAGGCTAAGGCCTATGACTAGCAGTGGACTGCGATAGGCTAATTGATTGATTGATATTAATTTAGCCTATTGCCAGGGTGGGAAAAGTAAGCCTAAGCCTTCCAAGGCTTTGGTCAACTGTTTTTACACTGACCAGACGGGTTGGTACTTGGTACAGGGTTTCATTTCGAGTTTTCGTTCTCTCGCAGTAATATCCTTGGTGTATTTTTCCGTTAGTCACCTTTTATGACTCCAATGAAATCTTCTTGGCAAAAAACAAACCCTGAAACGTTTGCATAAAAAGTATTTGGATCAATTAAAAATCTCCTTTTTGAAGTCGGTTATAAATAGAGCTGTGTACGGTCCATATGTGTATCTATCTCGGCTAGTTCTTTATTAACATGCTTAGCGAGGGCCATAAAATGCCTATGGTTGGCCGCTGGCCAGATATACAGATTACGCGTAGGATTGCTTCCAACCACAGTATATACATAGTAATGTTTGGTAGTTCATATACAAATTTATTTAGTAATAGCGGTACAGGAATTTGCAGACACATCAAAGGGTGGCAACATTATTATATTATCACGATACTGCCACGTAACTTGTAGATATACATAAATACCTATTTATTATTATGAAGCTAAGCTATATAGTCGATACTGTTTCGCATCTTGTATGTGCCACGCAAAACACACAAAGTGTATCTCAGTTGCGTAGATTAGCTTTTGTCAAAAGGCCGAATCTATGAATTTGCAGTTTTAAATAAAAAATCTTGAAAAAGATAGTCTTATTATTTTTCAAGTTAATGTCTAGTATACGAGTGACAAGATTTTTAAATATTTTCGGCCCAAAACAGCGTTATCTGCTGCAGCGTTACCTGTTGCTCTACATAGGTTCTCGATTGTACTGCTGCAAGGGCATAGTGCACAAGAGAGTAAGTACTCTAGGACTCTTGCGACCGTTTGATATAGTCCTATTTACCATAATATTATTCTCCCTGCAGCGGTCGACATAGACCTGCAGAGAAAGTGATCAAACTACCCCAATATGTTCACACATTGATGCGGTGAAGCTAGTGATACGCTTCACTTTAGTCTCACTAATCACATCGAACTTGATAAATGGAACTATTGACAAAAATCCACAAGTTCCATAGGATGCATTGACTACTGATGGATTGGATTAGTGCTAGCTGATAGTACTAATTCCAGATAACCTTAATGTTGCGAGAAATGATTAATATTGCGTGCCGTCTGTGCTACTGGGTACAACAAAGGAACTTGTATTCAATAATAACATGAAATTACTGATTTGCCATGGCCACATCGATTTCAAAGAAAAATCAAGCAGCGGGAAAACAAAAGAACAATTAAAAACTTTTTAAAAGACGGTACAACTTTATTGTTATCTTAATTGTTGTTATATTGTCTAGGACTTAATTCGAATTTGGAATTCTGAGTAGACATTAATTAAATTTGAAACTAACAATATTTTATCTGTCGTTGTACCAAATTTTAGCCGGATACTTTCACACAAACACTCAAACATCTTCAAAAAAATTCACATAATTATCATCATCATCATCACTACATTTCGCCTGACATATTTTAACCGCTCGTTCGAGAGTAAGATCGTCGGCTCTAAGCAATCGGTCGCGTAGCTTACCTTCAATTACGCCACAAACTATACGGTCACGTATGAGCCCTTCCTCCAAATGCTCGAACTCATTATAAAACAAAGTCGCTGTCGCTGTCTGTTCGTCCCTATGTATGCTTAAATCTTTAAAACTACGCAACGGATTTTGAAGCGGTTTTTTTTAATAGATAGAGTGATTCAAGAGGAAGGTTTATGTGTATAATACATGCATAATATTGTAAAGAAACACCGATAAATTTAGAGATATGCAGTGGGAACGGGATCAGTAAATAGTATCGATTAAGAAAGGGAAAAAGAATCGACCTCGGACGGGACTCGAACCCGCGATCTTTTCCTTACATCGCGGGTTCGAGTCCCGTCCGGGGTCGATTCTTTTTCCCTTTCTTAATCGATTTGAACAGTTAGCATAGTAAATGCTTCAAAATTTCATTCAGTAAATAGTAATTTATAAATGAAACTTTCATATTTTGACATTGTTCACATGCTCATAAAGTTCCTTCATTTGAAAAAAAAATATCAAAAATACATTATAGCGCATGTAGGGCATTAGCTACTGACAATATACATACATTTTTTATATAAATTTATTTAGGTATATAAAATGTGACTATACAGTACTCTTTTACATGTTCTTGATTTTGACGTACCTACCTATAATATTTTCGTGAGATTTTACATTTTGATTAACACTTTATAATAAATTGATTTCGCTTTTTCCAATTTATTATAATTTGTTTAGTTTAGCAAACTAATTGCTTTAAAATTATCTCAATTGATTGGGCGGAGTTATCAAGAATCAATGTTTAAAAATGATTGCAACATCATTCATTGATTCCGATAGTTCGTACGAATATCGGTATATTACTCCCACCATCGCCGTAAGATGGATGTATTGGAAAAATTGGATCACTCTCGGGCGAAGCTCGGTGGTCAGAGCGTTCCCCCTGTAAGGGAAAGATCGCGGGTTCGAGTCCCGCCCGAGAATTGATTTCGCTTTTTCCAATTTATTATAATTTGTTTAGTTTAGCAAACTAATTGCTTTAAAATTATCTCAATTGATTAACACTGCCTATATTATCTGTTTAACAAGAGTAGATCTGTTGCAATACAAAGTAAGTTATACAAATAATATAACAACAGTAAACAAATTATCTTCGCAAATAACTATCTCTATTCTTGAAACGTTGGAAAGTTTCCACAAGCGCCAAATGTTTATCCACGTATTCCTCATACATCATATAATGGCTAATATTATCGAAATCATGACTACGAACATGTTGCTTTATCGACACTCGAGAAATTAGTTAATATAACTCATGCCATAAATATTAAATTTGAAACAAAATATAGATACCTTATTTAATACGCTATCTGGATTTGTAATAAAAAATAATATTTTTATTCATTTCGTTTACTATTGAGGCTGGCCTCATCTGTCAAAATGGTGGGCTAACCTCATCTGTGAGCCGGTACGTACCTCCTGATTGATGGCCCATTCCTCTTATCAAAAATTACTACACTAACATTGTTCACTCAGAACCACTTTAAGTAGGTAATTATAAATTCATTGGTTTAATAAAAAAATACTGGATTGTTTTAATTTTATTTCATTTACAACTTAGGAATATAATCTTTCATTTAAAAATCATTTCTTGCAACGTTTGACTTTACTTTGCAGTATTCGTTTGAAAATATGAACTTAAAGTAATCTGCAAGAGCGGCTTATTCCGATCTTGATAACGCTTCTCAAAGTCTGTCATTTTCTGATGAAAGGTTTTGCTGTATTTTCCGTTTACTGAACCCATGTCAGTCGATAAGAAACGATAGATTCAAAGATACGATTCATTCTAATATCACGATTCATTTACGATTCCAATGATTAACAATATGCCTTGCACATCCAGTCTTTCCCAGCTAATTTTTCAGATCGTTCGTTCATATTGCTAGTGGGCGTATAATTAATTATTTATCTAGATGTAAGCCTTTGAACTTTTTTTAAACAAGCACATGTTCCCACATGATGGAAAGTGGTTACCGTGTCCTATGGACGTGTGCAACACCAGGGGAGTCACACTCGTGCTGCTGATCCTGTAAGAACAGAATTTCTGTGCCGTCAGTGTAACAGACAAAGCAGGACAAGCCTTTTCCCACTGACAGTATAGAAAGTACTGAGCTATACTACTCACCACCGTGTACACAACACAAGGTTATTATGGTCACAGTACTCTATAGGGCGGAGGTACTACTCAGTCGGACTGCTCAATTCGGACGGGAATTCCGTCGTGTCCTACCTCTACCAATATCAATACTAACTTCTTCCAGACGTTCAATTGTATTCATTCTCGACTTGTTCTATATTTCCATGTTGTCAACGTTTTTTTTTTATAGATTTTTAATTTATTTTTGCCATCGATGGCAAAATTTTGTTATGATCGTCAAGCAACAAAACATCTTTGCTATTCGTCACCACCATTGGCACGGTGAAAAATACTTACGATGCTATTGTTGTGTTTCCGTTCGACGATTCCGGTTCCTACCATTTTGCAATAAATGCGGAAAAATGGACGCTTCAAGAATCTCAAAAATATGTCCGTTGTCCTTGAAAGAGGTACCTACTATACGATCACAAAAATTGAAAAGGCTTGCTGAAGTAGTTTGGGCACATAAAACGAATGGGTACACTACATAAATACGAAAAGCCTTATTCCGAAAGTTACAATCACGAATTTCAAAATTCCGAATTTCATAATTCCGAATCATTCAAAATTCCGAAAGTCTGATATCCGATGTATCATAAATCCTATTTATTGAAAACCCGAATTTCAAAATTCCTAACGATTATAACTGCGAATATTAAAATTCCGAATTTGAAGATACCGAACCATTACAATTCCGAATTATTAATAATCCGAAATATCATAAATACGAATTCCGATTATCAAAACTCCGAAACAACACAAACCCAGCGCCTTGTAAACCTGCATTAGGTAAGTAGGATAGTTGCTATTTTCGGGGTACACGAGATAAACAGGAAATAGAATTATTGAACTATTATTTTAATTTATTTATGCTAATGATTACAAAATACACGTTGCCATACAACTTTCAGTAACAGGCATGCATGCATGCAGGCAAGCATGCATGCAGGCAAGCATGCATGCAGGCAAGCATGCATGCAGGCAAGTATGCATGCAGGCAAGCATGCATGCAGACAAACATGCATGCAGGCAAGCATGCATGCAGGCATGCATTAGTTTCGCTCTTCTCCGGCGCTACAGGATGTGCAGTCCTTCCGCCCTTGCGTAACAAAGTTCGGGCACCCATGCTCGCTTCCGCAGCTTCGGCTTGCTGGTCGCCTCCGGCGACCAGCCTCAGCCGCTCCAGCTCGCCCGGGCGCCTGAGCTTCGTTACTGCGGGCGAGGACTGCCCTCCCTCCGCGCCTCCGGTTTTTAAATAACACTCTAGTGTAGGGCAAACAAGTACCACGGCAGTAGGACCACGGCAAGACGGGTTTGGCTTAATTTTTGTACGTAATAATTGGCGAGAAAATTAATTTATTATTATAAAAAATCAACTCTAAAATGCGCAACATGTCAAATCAATTTTAACTTTTACCCGTTTTTGATACAAATTTTCAATTTGAGCAATGAATTTTCGGAAATTTGAAATTCGGAATAACGTTTTTCGGGCCAATAATACTACGGATTTTTAATTATTCGTAAAAATTAAATTCGGAAGAATGAATATTCGTATTTATAACTTTCGGATAAATAACTATCGCGTTTTTGAATACTCGGAGTTTTGTTTCTTAGGAATTATAATATTCGGAATTTTGAAAATCGGAATATTGAAATTCGGAATTAAGTATTTCGGAATTGTTGGGTGTTCCCAAAACGAATACTTACTGAGCGAATGACAAGTGAAGTTTATAAGGTCAATATAAGTGGGCAGGCTAGATAGCTAGGAGAAAAACCCATTGATTTTACAAGTATACTAATAACTAGCAACAGGTAGTAGGCTATTATATCATCACAGTACCAATCAAAGGAGCGGAGTAGTAATCATAAATGGCAACAAATCCGGCAGATTCCCTATTTGAAAATTAATACATTGCGGGCATATATTTATGGTTTAAATATGCCGCGGGCGAAACCGAGGGAGTCGGCTAGCATAATATAAACATGAATCAAATTGATAATTTATCTTGAACCGGGGCAGTTCAGAAACATCTGAAATCGCAAGCTTACATGAAAGGTTTAATTATAGGCGGGTATTAAAAGGGAGAAACAAATGAGGGGGCTGTTATTTCAGCCTATCGATATCTACATGGATCGATGAGTATTGTGTTGAATAGGTAGGCTTACCTAGGTAAGTACCTACTCTATAAAACTTTATATAATTTTGGTTTAAATATGCCTCGGGTGAAACCAAGGGGGTCGGCTAGTATAATGTAAACATGAATCAAATTGATCATATCTTGAACTGGGGCAGTTCAGAAACATCTGAAATCGCAAGCTTACATGAAAGGTTTAATTATAGGAGTGTATTGAAAGGGAGAAACAAATGGGGGGGCTGTTATTTCGGCCTATCGATATCTACATGGATCGATGAGTATTGTGTTGAATACGCTTGCTTACTCTATGAAACTTAATTTAGTTTATGAAAGGTATTTTGAACCGGCAGTTATAAATTGTTTATTCAAGTAACACAATCATTTTTGTTGGTCACAATTTTCTTATATCTTAGTTAATCTTCTTCTTTCTTTCTTTATGTATAAAAATCAATTGCTGTTCGTTAGTCTCGCTAAAACTCGAGAACGGCTGGGCCGATTTGGCTAATTTTAGTATTGAAATATTCGTGGTTGTCCAAGGAAGGTTTAAAGGATGAGAAAATAGGTGCAGCGGAAACGGGAAAAATATGGCGGTACGAAGTTCGCCGGGACAGCTAGTATTATAAGAATGCAGAACACAATATCTTAAAAAGTTATAGAAAATATGGAAAAAGGATCTGAATTTCACGCGGGTGGAAAAAATATGGCGGTACAAAGTTTGCTAGCACTTAAAACGCTTCTGGTAAAACCTTTGCAGAATACAATAGAACATGGAATTGATATAGGTAGGTACGTTGACGACTGTCATAAACGTCATAAAGGTCAAAATACGTGTCAATCACATACATTCATCATTTTCTACAATACAAAGGGCTGAGATTTGGCATATAGATTGTAATATAGATTACTGTTTATTCCTGTAAATACCTATAAAGAGTTCACGTAGGTTGAACCGCAGGCAATGTATACTTACCTATATTTAAAAGGTCACACATTTAATAGAATCACTCTAAATGGACCTTTGTATAAACTGGTGTTATGGTTTCATCCTACATTAATAATGTTGACACAAGACAACCCACGTCACTTTTTGTGTAAAGGGTGAATAAAACCTAAACGGTTAGGCTGGTAAAAACGGAATTTAATTATTCAGTTATTTTATTTTACGAGGTTACTAGCTGTGAATTATGGCAGTACTTATTGTAATAATACTTCATAATGTAGCGTCGAGAGAAATTTCACAAGCTTAGTTATATCTAGTATGTATAAATGTAGTAAACATTTTGTAGTAAAACATCATAAAGTGCAATCATAAAATGTTATCATTATTCAGCTCTTGATTTATAATCATCAAATTACAGTCAGCATCAGATCTGTACCTATTGACTATAAAGTCTCAAAATGGTCTTAAGGGCAAGTCAAAATGATTTATTGATTTAAATTTTATTATCGTCCGAACAAAAGGTGTGTACCAAATATCAGTACAATCAGTCAACAGAAAAGGGGGAATCCGGGGAATAACAAGGTATTAAAATCATTTTGAGTACTTTGTTCGTGAAGTTCGATCTAATGCTTACTGTACACTAGCCAATGACCACGGCTTCAACCATGTAAAACACCTATTGGTTCCGTTCCTGAATCAATTGCCATTTTGTACTCCTTAAATAACATTTCATGCAGTATCAAGCGTAGCTGAGTAATAAGCAAATAAAAAAAAAACAGAAACTCACTTCCATAGAAGATATTATTTAGAAACTAGCTGACCTAACCCGGCTTCGCCCGTGGCATACCTACTTCTAAAACCCCGTGTCACCCCTTTAAACCATAAATGCCGGTATTTTTTAAAAATTTTCTCCGCGTAAGAACCATCCTCGTGCTTTAAGGAATATTCTAAAATAAGAATTAGCGAAATCGGTTCAGGCCCTCTAGACAAGTGGCAATTCGTCGGCCGATGTTTAGTAGAATAGAATGCTAAATGTATGGGATTTGACGTATATGACAGGCGTCAACGAATGTCAAAAACGTCAAATCCTATACATTCATCATTCTATTCCATGATACGCCGAGCAACGAATTGCCACTTATCTAGGGGGGCAGCTGATCTCGAGATTTGCGCTTAGCAACACATTTAGGGATTCATTTTTATATTAAAGAAGATGAAAACTCGTCTACATTAACAATATTATTATCTACCGTACTTTAAAATTTACGGTTTCATAAGATCTCAAGCATCTATCAATCTCGAGTTCTCCATTTACCTTATTCCACAACTATCCTTTTGTAAAATAATTAACATCACCAAATTGAACGAAAACAGATCCCTTTACGTACTTGGCCGGAGGATTTATTGAAGGACATGACGCCACCAACAATCCAACTTTCTCTCTGTTCCAATTAATTAAGACGTATACCTAGGGACACGTATCTTGGACCTAAATCGCGAAACAAACGAGGTGAAGAATGTTTTGTAATAGTTTATGCTTGGTGAATTTGAGTTCATCCCCCGCAGTAGCTATCCTCAAAAGACACCCAAAAAACATGTACTGCGCATATAGAGTATATTTTGTGTACATTTTAGGTCCAGGTGGGACCTGATACAATGATTGGTGAAAATGTGGGTGTTAATTCACCTCTGCCTAACCCTCCGGGGATAAAGGCGTGATTGTATGTATGTATTTTAGGTCTAAGATATTTATGTCCCGAGGTATACCATAATTGGTAGGTACATCTAATATGAAAAATAAATCAAGAAGTTAAAACGTAACCTTGTAAGTTAGTATGAAGTCTTGATTAGTTTCTCTGAGATTGACTAAAGTGCTTCAACTCACTTAATGTTAATTAATAAGCGTGTAATGACTAAAGCGTCAGACGCGACTAACGTGAAAAATAAATCAAGAGCATTCAACATGTAACCTTGTTAAGTAGTCTGAAGATTTCATTAGCTTCTATAGGATTGACTTAAGTGGTTCAACCCTAATTAATAACCGTGTAATGGCTATAGCGTCAGTTTTATGAAATATCTATTATTAAATAGTTTTGTTAATTTTACTATTTTGGTCTTAAATAAATCAGGCCCTCGATTCTGCTAAAGCAAAGCCACTGTCAAACCACAGACACTGTAAAAATGGCATTGAGATTTATACTTTATCACTTCAATCTTAAGGTTCAAAATTAAATGAAAAATGTTTCATTACACTTTTTCATTCACAATTACAAAAAACCATTTAATTTTAGACTAACAGCATTAAATCATAATTTAGAATTAAATGGTTTTTTTTTGCTGTGCTCGTGGTACATACGACAGTGATTTTCTTTTAGCAGAATCGAGGCCCAAATCGACTAGTTTACTTTTACTTAAAACGCCAAAACAACAGTGCTATTTTTGTCGATCTGTTGACCTTGCTATTGTGAAATTAAGGTGTCCTCTAATGGTTGCGGTTCTTTCCTCTCATTATTTTCAATCACGCTAGGAATTTTATCTACTTCTACCCATAAGTTGGTGCTTTCATAAGACTCGTACCATCTTTGAACTTACAGGATTCCCCTGTTTGCCAAGAGAACGCGTTTCAGTTTAGAAAACAATGTATGACCATAAAAGCTCTATAGGAACTTCATATGACTTAGAAAATGTTACAGGACAATGTTATAGTTGTAGAATTTATTATCTTATCTTATCTTAAAATCAAATTTTGGGACATTAGAAACAAACTAGAATATAATTAACTTGATATACCTACCATTATCTCAACGCTTCTATTACCTCAGACTTTTGAGAATTTTGATTATCATGTCTTATTGAAACGGATTATTCTATGAAAATTTAAATTTATATTATACTAGCTTTTGCCCGCGGCTCCGCCCGCGTGGATGTCGGTTATCGCGACCAAACATAGCCTATGTCCTTTCTCGAGGTCTAATCTACCCCTATACCAAATTTCGTCAAAATCGGTTCAGTGGTTTGGGCGTGACAGACAGACAGACAGACAGACAGACAGACAGACAGAGTTACTTTCACATTCATAATATTAGTAGGGATTAGATTATACTTCGATATTTTGGGACGGGATGGACAGAGTCCTCGCTAGACGGCAATAGACTCGCCCCCTATTACACGGGACCAAAAATCATAGTTGGCAAAATGTGGGTGTTAATACACCTCTGCCTACCCCCTCGGGGACTTACAGGCGTGAGTATATATATGTATGTTTTGTTTTGAGACTCAATTTTGTAGGGTGCTCTCTACCAGGTCCGATAGTGATACATAATGACCTCCAGATATTATCTAAACCTGTTCAAGAGCACACAAAAATTCTTATTTTGTTTACTTAGGAATTGTAATTATCATTCAATAGTTCAATGACGGCAGGCCTACCGTGACAATACTTTAGGAATGGGTCGTTGACGCTTTTTTAGTAAACGAAACTAGACCGATTATCGTCAACAATAAACTAGTGCATAAAACGATTTTTTTTTCGACTAGTTTACTGCGACTTCATGATATTGAATTGATGACTATAGAATAAACTACTGAATTTTCGACCAATTTCCTTGAACTAGTTTCGATGAACTTGATTGAATTGATGACTACGTGCTAATCGAACAACGACTATTATTTAAAATGAACTTTCCTTCATACTTTTTCCAGGCTTAGGACTGGCAGGCTAACTAATAAATAATAATAACTATATGATTACATAAATATATGAATAAAGAAACTTTTTTCTTTTTGAGATAACTTTAATGCATTTAGTATGCTAAACTAAACAAATTATTTTAAATTGGAAAAAGCGAAATCAATACTCGGGCAGGAGACTCGAACCCGCGATCTTTCCCTTTTTTTTGTTTGTTATTATTATTTGAAAACTAAAAAAATAATGTAATGTATACAAATGAAATGCTAAACATTTTTGTATACGAATAATACAGATGCATATTCTATTACTATGGCAATAGAGTTTAAAACTATACGTCCAGACCGCAAATGAAGATTGTCCTTTTCCTTAGCACGTGCCGATCGGAAGAGAGAGATAGGTAGTCATAAAATCTATCAAGTGTGACAAGAACGAAGTATTACGAAGTAGGTACGCCTCGAACTATGCATTCACAGATTGTCTGTGTCCTTGGTACTACGTACTTCGTAATCCTTCGGGTTAGTTCGTGTTTACTCGGAAGGCGCGCTTATCGTCGCTTCGCGTCAACCGGTCTTGTTCGCACTCACAGTGCACAAAATGAATGTCGTTCATGAGTAAACCAGTTTATCTGTACACTATAAACTAGTTTACCGTTTATGAGAAATAAACAGTCTAAATAAACTGTTCGTTCATTCAACGCCTATCCCTACAATACTTTGCAGACTGATTGACCAATAGAGTTCCCAAATTTAGAACCGGTCATCATTTTTGTCCGTAATTCTAACTGTAGCCATACATCACTTGGTGCTGATAAAAACGTATTAATAATCTTAGTTCAGTGCTGAACGGCTAATGGTTTTTAGGTCAGTCCAAATTGGATATTGATCCCATGCGGATAAACAAATGGGTAATAAGAGTGATAACTCATTTGCAATAACTTAACTCTCTCGTGTACATGTTGGGTTTTTAAATCTACACCATTTTAATAAACTCGTTGAAAGGATTTGTTTCGATAAGGTTTACCCAATAAATTGTTTCCTACGAACTAAATACCACCTATCGGACTACCTCAATCCATCAATCAATTAGTCTTTCGCAGTCCACTGCTGGACATAGGCCTCTCCCAATGTTGGCTTTCGCCTACTAATTCCACGCTGGTCAGACGATTTGGTTGGTTTTATTTCGAATTTTCTTTCTTTCGCAGTGATATCGTCTGCGTATTTTTCCGTTAGTCACCTCTTACGACACCCTTTGGAGGAGATGGGGAGGTGATATTTGTATGTCTCCGTCACCACACGGATAACTGCTTCGGACTACTTAAGAAATGCTTAATAATGGTAATTTGTCTTTATACTGTGGAAAACTTTCATAACATCATGTAGATAAAATAGAATAGAAACGATTTTATAATCATTTTAATTTTATTTAACCGTCGAATATCTACTCTATAGCACCTCTGCCTACCCCTTCGGGGATACAGGCGTGAGTTTATGTATTATGTATGTATATTATTAATAATAAACTAACAGTATTTTTTAATATTTATACCATTTTAAAGTCACTTCTATAATTATTTTTATTCTCCAACAGAGCTTTACAAAAAACAACTCTTATTGTCATTATTATTCTCTTTCATTACTTATTTCTGGCAAACGAGAAAGACTGTATATTGTGAGTTTGTATAACAAATGGTAGAAGGTATTTTTATGAAACAACATACCGCAAGCTGATCTTATTAGGTAATTTATTTTCTTATTATATTCATAGCAAGAAATACGAACCAAAATTCATATTTCGAGGTGTCAAATAACAAACAATCTACGCCTTGTATTGTTAATTTCAGCACAAAGAGAGAACAAATGAAATTGTACGAATTTCAGGATTCGCAAAACATTTTATAACAGTCAAGTATCAATGTCTGACTTTAATATAATGGCTTGCGGTACATTTATTTAACGTTGTCTAAGTAAGTAAAAGAAAAAAAGCCACGTGGTTCCCGCCAGAGTAGAATTTGGGCCACCCCATCTCTTCCCATGAGGTGTCGCACAAAGCAACTAAGGGATTTTAACATCAGACAGATATATAAGACTGTATATATCTGTCTGATGTTGAACAGCCCTGTTTAACATCAGACAGATATATACAGCCTAGACTCAGCCTCAGATGCATAACTCGAGTCAACAATAGTGCCTGGAATACGGAAATAGGCTCACCCCCTATTACGTGGAACCTAATACAGTGATTGGTGAAATTTGAGTGTTAATTCACCAGCCGGGGATAAAGGCGTGGTTACATTTATGTCTAAGTAACTGTACCTATAACGTTCAGACTGTCCAATATGGATCATCGTTTTGGGGTGCCTTTTGCACCGAATGAATGACGCGAATGGCGGAGACGAGAAAATTGCCCCACATGATGAATGGACGTAGTAAGAAATAAGTATGTTGGAGGAAATTAGGTGATATCAGACGATACGTTGTTATTACTATGGGCGGTCATATCGGTCTCGGCCATTTCTTTCAGATGACCTTGGTGTGGACAGTTATTGGAATTTATTTAAGCAGTGTGGGTACTGATACACATTATTCTTATATACGTGTGTTTGTTAACTAACTCCTCTTGCTAAACGGCAATGAAATTTCGTATGTATGTTGTTTATATGCTACTGTTTTGAAACACAACACGGTAGGTGGCGCTGCTGTCGGTATGTGCACTACTTTTTCGGGCAAAACGACTTCTGCTGGGACTGCTATTGCTAGTAGTTATCTAGTAACTACAATAGCAGTCCCAGCCCAATCCAGTTTTTTTAAGGACATAAAAGGACAGCGCCATTTAAGGACATGAAAAAAAAGATAAAACCGTGTGAATCGGGAAGCGGGGCTTATCATATCACAATTTGAGTTCAATTGATGTAGCAATTTTTGATTATTTGAAGCGTACCTAATTTATTCATTGACTTCGATGAAAAGTAGAATAAATATTGTGATATTTATAGAAACGAAGTTCATAAAATTTAGATAGGAGCAGTCCATAAATAGTAACTGTTATCTTTAATTTCATTTTATTATACTTAGTTCTCCTTTTCCATTATGTTCTATCTAGAAAAATATTTTACAATTTCAATAGGTCATCTTGGCTATCATTGTCTAACAATAACTGTTATCTTTGAGCTAACTTTGTAAGAGATCAATATTATTACTTGAACTACTTAAATATTGTGATATTGATAATATTGACTTTATTGATGTTACGTTCAGATTATTTTTATAAAGTCTTATGAAACATATTTGTCATAAAAAAAACTTGCAGCAAGTAGTGACTAAGCCATATCGATCACTAAATATTCTTACCATCACTGGACAAACTTTTGGAGTGCCTATAATCTTTTGGTGTCTGCTGCCAAATTTAGTTGACAATAACGAGATCAAATTTGGTTTACTTCATCATCATGATCATCATCATTTCAGCCATAGGAAGTCCACTGCTGGACATAGGCCTCCCCTATAGATCTCCAATAAGACCGGTAAATTGGTGTACTTACTGTAATTATTTTACAGCATCGATGCAGTTATGCTGAATTACAAAAATAGCTGCCCCTCTAGCATGTTCCAACTATTTTCTTAGTACTACCAAGGAATGGGTGGAAGGATAGCTACAACTTGGATATCTTCAAGACTAGAGTGAATAGGTTTCCTTCTAGGCAAGCGTGTTCCACCGTTGACCTCATCATCACCTATTGGTGAGATAGTGATCAAACGCGAGCCTATCAACCATAAAAAAAAGAAAAAAAAAAGGATTTTGAAGTGAAAGTTCCTTAAGCTAATTGAAAATTTTAATTTTTTGAGAGACTCCAATGAACTCGCGATTCCGTAACCACACCTCTTGTGATAGATCGTGACAATAATTCATCAATTGCGAAAATTTACATGCAATTATATAAGTACATTTACATTATATTTTTTCGAAGACCACCAAGTTTTCACCACTATCGGTAGGTACTGTTGGTACCCGGAGCGGCACTGTTTTTTTTAATATTTCCCCATGATACAACTAACTTGAAGTTTAGTCATTACTTATATGAGGCCTAAGTCCAACAGTGGACTGAAATAGGCTATTGATTGATTGATTGATAAGAACGAAATGTTAGGCAATACTAATTTTTTCTTACCAGTCTTTTTCTAGCCATTTACTAGCTATTGGTATAAAGATACTAATAGTATTTTTATTTTGTTGTAATATTCTAAAAATCTACCACTTTTTTGTAAGACAAGGCCGATGTTTCTTACAGTTTTCATTTAATATTTTGAAAAAAACACTACTGAGAGAGCGAAATAAGGTGTCGAAAGTTTATACAACAATTACTATTAGAACTAACGGGATACTTATATTTATACAACAAGTCCGTCAGTTTAGAAAAAAATTCTATTGGTGATGGTAGTCGACATCCACGCAGGCGGAGCTGCGGGCGAAAAGCTAGTTACTTATATGAAGTCATACTTATCATACTTATTTAGAATTTCAAGAAATATGAATTCATTTTCTGTTAGTGTACCTTTTAAGTACAATCAAGACATTGACCCGACATACTTGTCCTGGCAAAGCTTTTAAGATGCTTAAGTTAAGTACTTTTGTGCTTCGAGCAGTAAAATACGTGCATGTTTGTAGATGCTCTTTTTCCAGAGTTAAAATATTTGTTTTTAATCTGTTTGAGTCTTAGAGTATACCTACATAAGCTTGTTAATGTATAGGTACGAGTACTGTAAGCTTTGAAAATGAAGTAGGTAATGTAAAATAAAGTAAGTATAGTAAATTTATAAATAAGCTATACAGTAGAATATATCAGTGAATACAAAAAATGATATAGGTAACTAAAGTTGTAGAGAAACATATACGTAGGTATATTTAAAATAATATTTGCCAGTCCAATTTTCTTAAGCAGTCATAGAAAATAGTTTTTGTATAATACTTATTATAATAAAATTAGGTATTGAAAATATTTAATGAAAAGTAAATAAGAATTATTTGTTTTACTAGCTGACCCCGCGAACTTCGTACCACCTAACAGTCCATTCTTTTTTTTTAATTTTCCTCTCCGTAAGTAAGAACCATCCTCGTACTTCAAGGAATATTCTCAAAAAAGAATTAGTGAAATCGGTTCAGTCGTTCCCGAGATTTGCGCTTAGCAACACATTTAGGGATTCATTTTTATATTATAGATATTATTTATTGCAAGCTTACCACCCCTTAACATCATTTGGCTTCTATTTGTAATATTTCACACGAACTTTTTTAATGATTTCCTTTGTAAAAGGGCAGCAAGTTTTAAAAGGAAAACCGGTGGGAATGGTGTTATACGAGTAGCACTGCTACGAATATTAGATAATATACCTAGCTAGATTTTATTTGAGATATCTAACTTCTATTCTAAGAAGAAAATTATTTCTTACTTTACATAAACTTAAACTACTTCAACGTGAAACGCCTATTTACAAAACAAGCTTTCTAGTTAGTAACTTGAGTAGAATTAACAATGTTATTTTGATAAACTAACGCTTCCCTGGCCTTCTATTTCTAGATGGTTTTAAAATAACTTTGGTTTTCATAAGCTGCCTAAGTCAAATACCTTCGTAAGTATTTGTTGTAGCTCATCAACAAAAAAATTCACAATATGTCTGTACAAATAAATAAAATTCAAGTGTCTGTAACTTTTAAATACAGCTTTTCAATCAATGCCTAAGAAGAGAAGAAGAGATAATGATATATGCACGCAAATAATTATAACAAAACAATTTTTTTTTTCAGCAAATTTCTCCCTCAATATTAACTTGGTATTTCCATTCTTTTATTATCAAAATAATTTACGAAAGAATCCGCTAAAAATAATTTTATTTCAGTACTATTTTTAGTCACTCGTTCAATCATTTTCAACAACAGAACTAATCTAGCCGAATTGCTACAAAAATTCTGTTACACTTAAACATGATGTGGTACGTGAAGTTATAATAAATTGAGTGGTTCGTGTGTAGTAAATGAAGTAGTTATTTCCCTTGAAACATTAATGCCTCTCTTGTTACTGAGGTTCATTAGCATAGACCTTGTTAATAGTTTTCCGACTAACCATGCTTGTTGCTGGAATGAATACTAAATCATAATCCATGACACGAGTCCCGAAGCTATATTCTGTGAGACAAGAAACTGAAGGGAATATTGTCATTCCTCTTGGTCAGATTTGTAACTTTAGGAAGTCTAAACTTTGTTCGTGCAATAACCTTATATTATGTACGAGTTTATACAACAATCTTCTAATATATAAAAATCAATGCCACTTTCGGTTGTTATTTTATAACTCAAAAACGGCTGAACCGATTTGGCTAATTTTAGTCTTGAAATATTCGTGGGTGTCCAGGGAAGGTTTAAAGGATGAGATAATAGGTGCAGCGAGAACGGGAAAAATATGGCGGTACGAAGTTCGCCGGGACAGCTAGTATATTATAAGAATGCAGAACACAATATCTTAAAAAGTTATGAATAGCATTCTAGGAACGTTTTGCTCCAACGGTTAAAGCACCTGCCGATACTACTCCGTCTAAAAATACACCTTGTATAGAATACCGATTACATTTTATACCGCATATCTGAAATATGAGAGGAATTCTTAAAAGCATTGTGATGGACCAACACCCCGAGTATTTGTGAGCGTGGAGATTATTTATCAGGACTCACCACACCATGCCAATAACGCTCTTGGAATCTTTGTGAGAACATAATCCGTGTGTTAACGACTTTTATATTGGTTTGAGGATATCGATGACTCCGTATTATGTCGTTCAGTGTATTAGGTTAATTGGTTAGGAATAATGTTCTGCCCTATTTTAAATAGCATTCTAAAAGGACATTTTTCGCTTAGACATGTTTGAATTTAATTTATTGGAACTTTACTTAGTATACTCATACCTACTTGAAAATCTATTAGGGCTTCTCGGTAAATTCAATTTTTTAATGTAGGTATGTTTATCTTTGAATTTCTAAGAATAGTTAGGTCACCCATTCTTGTAATGTTGGTGATAAAGGTAACGTGGTATATTCGCAATACAAAATAATGATAATTTGAAATTATGAAGTACTTCAATAGCGCGATGCAGGAGTATATCTCTCTTATATATAACAATAAATTGCAATTCTGTTAGGCTCGCTAAAACTCGAGAACGGCTGAACCGATTTGGCTAATTTTAGCCTTGAAATATTCGTGGATGTCCAGGGAAGGTTTAAACAGTGAGAAAGTACGGAAAAATGATCTGAATTCCACGCGGGTGGCAAGAAATATGGCGGTACAAAGTTCGCTGGGTCAGCTAGTAGTAGTTAAAAGTGCTACGCGTAGATCTGTAACAGTTTGCTACGCAAGTGAAGTTAACTCAAGCTACTGTTGTAGCAACAGGAAAATAGTAGGCTACGCTACGAAAATAATAGCCTTTACATTACACAACGTTAAAATGATGACTATTTTTTTTATAAAATAATTACTACTACTTCTAAATGCTGTAAAAGGTTTCTTTCTATATAGATTCGGTAATGACTATATTTATACTGGATATATTTTTTTCGTGTGAAAATCTCGTCGGATACCTCTCGCCACCTAGTGGAGGTGGTTATATTGGACTCAAACCAACAACAACAAGCAATCTTTAGATTCAGGGACTGAAATAGCGACTAGGCTATCCCGAGAATAGGATGCTGTGGATCGCGGGAAAGGAACCAGTATTTCATCTGGTCGAATCACATTTTCTGAACTGATTTTAGCAGGTAAGTATACAAATTTAACTTAAAGCGGCCGTAGCGTAGTAAATGTGTAGAGGGCCTTTTAAACTAGATAGATCGCCAATAGTGGCAGTTGACTTTTTGGATTGTGTTTCATCTTCATTCCATTGTATTTTAGAGTTACTAGTAAATATGCCTTAAAAACACATTCAAAAATCAAAAATACGAGTATACACATAGGTACACACCCAATAAGAGGAAGTTGAAACAACTGTTGTACAATATTCGATATGATGATTCTATTAGATAATTCAAACTATAAATATCATCGTATATTTACACAATTTATAAAAACATTGCATAAAACCTTGTGGGACTACTAAGCCTCCCACACACAGGCGCGTTAGATAGAGGCGGTCGATAATACCAGACGCGTTCTTGAAACTATTTAAAGATAGCGTATATGCGATAATTGTGCGCACACAATAGCATGTGCTGACTTTATCGGAGCAATGTGCCTTCTAAGTCCCATCCTAATACACAATGTACTAAAAAAGAAGAAAAAAGAAGAAGCGAAAATTTGAAAAGCAGGGGCGATATAATATTTATGTATACAGAGGTTCCGATAAGACTGTCGCTATTTCATGTTTTCCTCCCATCTCAAAATAAAAAATGTTACAAATATCCAACACGCTTAAAGAAGTTTTTACTTTAAATACAGATATCGCAAAAATGCATCCAGTATTATATTATCAACTAATAATAACGCGCCTATGTGGGGGAGACTTTACCCAACGTTTGTATTTTACCGCTACTGGTTTACAACTAACGTCACTCCCTATTACGCCTTAAACAAATATTTGCGAACTAACAAAGAACCTTGACACGTAATATCAACATGACGTGACCTCGTCAACTTGCCTTGATTTCCATACAAGAAACGATAAAACCATAACATGAAAAACAACACCATTATAGACTAGACACGACTAAACATGCACCCTTTTGAGCAATATTTTATAAACATATAGGCTATAGCCGGTTTGAGAATTGAGAAATTTAAGTTCAGTTTCTCTCAATACCTATTTAAGCACATTTCCGTTAGTTAAGAAAGACTCAACTTTATTTTTTTATTGTCTGTCTATCTGTTACACTGTCACACCTGCCCCCCTAGCCAAGTGGCAATTCATTGGCCGGTGTATTGTAGAATAAAATGACAAATGTATAAGATTTAATGTTTATGACATACGTTGACGACTGCCATATACGTCAAATGGGCTGGAGCTGGATCTTTGGACCAGTTTTGAAAAAAAAAATGGTACAGAGATAGGCTAGAGTTTGGCAAAGGACGTAAACTACGATAGCGGATATCCATGCAGGTGGAACCTGAACCAACCTCATCCGCAAGATTGTTACACCGGCTGATTAATGGACGAGGCTCTGGCGTAGGCTTTTCTCTCGGGTGTAAATGCTTGTAACTCAATCACACTTAAACAGCTAAACCTATCTAGCTGAAGATTGATACAGGTATAGATTATAGTCTGGATTCACACAAACTACTTTTGTACCTGGAATAGGTTTCCATCTGATATTGGAACGGGACCAGAATTCCACGCGGGTGGAGTCTTTGTGCATTATTAGCTAGTAGCATATATGAACTACTAGCTTACCCCTTCCCTATGTGTTATTCCAGATTATAATTATTTATCCCTGTACAAAATTTTGGCTTCGGTCGCCATTGCAACTGTGTTTTGAAACCAGTTGTGATGGAAGAATATTTTACCTTTGATGACAACTGGTTGCGAATAAGAGTTAACATTACTCTGCCGCAACTAATTGCCATCAAAGGTTAACTATTCTTCCATCTGATCTGGCTGACAGATCCGTTCAGTCGTTGGAGTGTGATCGAACAAGAAACATCCAAACAAACTTTCACATTTATAATACTAATAGGATTAGAAACTTCCAGAGTTACCAACCTAAATATTCGTATCAATATTTCGTCAGATAACATATTGGCACCAAATTGATGTTATGTTGATTGAATCAACGTTGTTTATGACCGTTGCCAATTGGCTGCTATACCCTTACTAATATAATACAGACCTACTTGTATTGTGTAATAAGACATTCGCCCAATATGAATGACGTCCTTTATATAGATTTTATGTGTAGTGTCAAAGAAATAATATACTTGTGGATACGCTGATTTCATCCTTAAGATTACATGTTTTTAAAAAGTTGAATTAACTATTACCTTTCCATAGGCTTGAATACAAAATAGGCAAAATACTCTATAATGCAGTTACGTCCCTATTCCATTTATTAGATACCAGGTATATAAATAAAACAGGACACATACATAATAGTAAATAGTGAGTCACATGGTAAAGCGGACCCCAGACTCCGAGGTGAAAGCTTCGGATGCGACTGGGATTAACGCTAGGACCTAGGATGAAGAAATGAATCATATTATAATAGCGGTTGAATGTGGAAGGACCTAAAAAATGTTTCATTCTAAAAAATTCTTTTGTTATATTTCCAGATCGTTCTTGGAGTTGCATTGCATCTATGAAAAGCTGTAAGTAAATTGTTATATATCTTCTCACTCTATCTAAGGGAAATATTATGAAGACATTATTACCGTTATTATCACATCGATAGTGGCAGTTGTATCAAAAGCCCCGGCTTCGTTCTCTTACTCTTTCTATTGATTTGGTTTATCTTGGCCTTCACGACCAACCTCGAGTGGAAAGCCTTCACCAATCAAAGATAGATGTGTTACAATGCCTAATCACGTACGAAAGTTTACATGAGAATTTGAACGGGTCAGTTGCTCTTTAACAGCCAATACGGTACAATAAAACAAATGTATTCATTAGTGAGCCGAGTGTAGTGTCATTTGAGGCGTTTGTTTGCGGAAGCTCAGCAACAGAAATAACACGACGTTAACTAAAAATCACATGGCATCACCAGACTGAGTGAAACGCGATGGAACAAAGAATCTAAAACCACTTTCGGTTTTAGGGTGAACACATTCAACTAACCACATGCTGTCACTCACTCCACCGTTAGTAGCTATTGTGCACCTTGCCAATGATAATAAAGGAAGAGAGCACAAAGCGAGTCCCTAATGTCTTTTGGTTGACGCTATTTATTTATTAGTAGGTAGTAGAGCGATGTTAGTATATTGTGGATAAGTTGGTACTTAATGTGGAGCTGGAGGAAGAAACTCAAACAGAAGAACTTTTAGGAGCTGTATCCTTCGTCGTATTTGCATTAAGTATCGCACTGATCGCTTTTCTAACATGCATGTCTCTGAACCAGTTCATATAAGGTTAGGACTAGGTTGTCGGTATTAGCGCATTTATATTTTTAGTGTTGTCCACATTTTGGCATTGGTACATTGGCAGACATTCTTATAAATGTCCATTACCTAAAAGAGCTGTTTGACATTATTTCAGTTGTACGGCCAATAATCTTTAATTTGAAAATGAACTGCGCCTTGTTATAATCAGATATACCTAATTATTATGAACGTATGAATAAAATTCCAAAAGCATTCAAAGTTATCATTCAATCAGTTATACAAGCAAGTAACAGTAATTCTCGTAATAACAGACCAAACAGACACAAACATAATAATAAAACAAAAAGCATTTCACGTAATGAAAGTGAATTATATAAACTTTGTTCACGTTTTCTATGACCTTGGATATCTGCAGATGTCAGTATTACAATGGTTGTATAACTTATTTCACGTAAATATTCAATTAGATAGAGAAAGTTTCAACAAGTTATTCTAGAAAATTCTAAAATACTACGTAGGTACTTTCTTTCTTGAAGTACAAACACTACTAGCAAAATATACTTTGTTAGCGGTCTAGATATTTTAGTTAGATTGAAATAAGAATTGTTATTTGCATATTATTACGTTCAAGTTTTGTAAGTAATAATAAGAAAAATTGGGCAACCACTTGTTTCGCAAATGATTAATATTATAATTTGCAACGAAAGGCTTCGGAGCCTGTTAGAATTTTCAAATTTATCTTGGGAACAAACAAAGCTAGTTTAGACGCCAAGATAATTCTCTGATATTTATATATTTCAAAATTTATATTATTTTAACACTGTTACTTCTTCTTTCTTCAGGTATTCTTTTCTTTCTTTTTTCTTTTCCTTTTTTTATTTTTTTTCTTCAGGGTCGGCAGCGCGAGTGTGATGCTACTGGGGTTGCATTCGTCCATAGGCCACGGTGACCGTTTCCCATCAGGTAGGCCGTGTGCTTGTCTGCTAACTAAGTGGTATAAAAAAAAATAGCTTGAAGCTATTACTATTGCCCTATTTCCCTAATATCTAAGTAAATATACAAGTCAGTAAAGGATATTTATTCAAAAACCACATTTCATACGTCTTCCAATAATTCAGATCGATCAGAAATAAGTTTGATATAAAAGTAGGAGCTGTAAGTAATAATTCAGTGAGCGAATACGAATCTACGGTGAAATAAAAATCAGTGGTGCGTTCAAACACGCGTGAGTCGTGACACGTTTTTCGCCCTAACCATCAATACCTGTCTGACTCAGGGACATGGCGCTAACAATAATTGTAAATGCAACGTCCTTTTGTTTTGTTTGTTTTTGGAATCTATAAAACACGTATGTGTTTTATGGATTCCAAAAACAAGATACTATTTTTCAACAGGTGTAGTATTTACACCTGTTGAAAAATTGTATCTACAGGAGTTTTAAAGTAAAAACTTTGACATGATATTATTTTCATTTTCTTCTTTTTTATCCTAGAGTTGATCCCAGTCACATCCGAAGCTTTCCGGGTTCAGGATGTTCCGATTCTATACAATCTAGATACGAAGTCCCTAGATACTCGGGAAAATGGTTGATTTATAGCATTGTACGCACGTACGCTTTATATAATGCACTACCCAGGTACTTTAGGGAATAAGATCGGGCACATTTCAACCGAATTATTTGCAGTTCTGTACGTCTGTTCGTAATCGTTAGAAGCTGCTCAAACATCGATAAAATCTATTTAATGCCTTTCAGATTCATCGAAGTTGATAATAGCTTGGCCATTAAATGCCACAAGAATTTACCACGTAGGTGAACGAAGGTGAACTTAATGGATCTGAAAATATCTAGTTTTATGAAAAAAGAGACAGATCGAAGGACATGGACCTGAGACCAAGAGATTGTAGCAAAATGACCGCATAAAATGAAAAGTTTTTACGTTACCTTAGTAAATTTGATGAAGTCCGATGGCTCGTTTTTTAGGATTTATTGATACCTGTGTAATCTGGTCGAAACTGCAAGCAATTCAAAAATATTTAAGTATACGCGAAAGTTTAAAAGTTAGTGTTATTGATGCAGAAATCAGAACTTTTATGCTGTATACATAGTTGTCTTATTTAGATAATGAAAGTGATTGTGAAGAATTAAAGAGGCATTATCAGACATGACGGGATTAGATAGTGTGTTACAAAAATAGAGCACTCCTTTCCAATTCACTGGAGTTAAGAGAAACACCTTATCGTTAATGGTTCGCTGCCTGTGTGTATAGTCAGCTTAACGAAGTCTTCTTTCTAAAAATAAGAGGAAGTATATATACGTAGTTCCTAAATAGGTATCCCACGGCTTACAAATATATTAAATAGATAACTATGTAACGTTTCTCAAATAAAATTTTATCAATCTGTACAACAAAATATAATACCTTATAGTACAAGTATCGGAAGGAAATTTCATCCAAGCTAATTCTTTTGTGCTCAGTAAAGTCGGAAAAACTTTTGACCATACTTCTTAAAATACAAATTGAATTTAAATTCTGGGCTTGAGATTTATTAATATTGGTAGTGTTTAATGTTAAATACTACCAATATTGTAAATTATTATATTTTACAGGTTTTCATTACAAATGTAATGAAAAACTATTGATTAATGACTGGGTGGTGAATAACTTCTACAGTCTAATAGAGCGCGTACGTGAACATGGTTATCAGTATGAAGATTTGTGAAAGGAAGATTTTAATTTGTGTATAATGGCTATTTATAATAGTTGCTTGAATTATTGATTGATATTTTAGATGAATTGTTATCTATACTCCCGCTATCCCTACTAATATTATAAATGTGAAAGTAACTCTGTCTGTCTGTCTGTCTGTCTGTCTGTCTCACTTTTACGACTAAGCCGCTGAACCGATTTTGATGAAATTTGGTATAGAGGTAGGTTAGACCTTGAGAAAGGACATAGGCTATGTTTGGTCGCGATAACCGACATCCACGCGGGCGGAGCCGCGGGCAAAAGCTAGTCTTCTATAAAATTAGACTGATAATGTAGAAGTGTATTTATGATAACACTCCTAACTTGCAAACTTGAACATAATAATATAAACTGCCGTTAAGAACTTAGGAAATTAAGTAAGTGCAATTTTTGTACTTCTGTCACAGAATAGATATGACTGCCTTTCGTTTTTCACACTCTTTTTTGCTAATTTAGGCATTGATAAATAATAGTAGGTATCTACTACTAGTACATCCTATCCTTGATCGTTCAATTTTATTTATCCCTACAACCTGCCGTCTTGCTCTGCAAAGGCAAACCGTGGTAGAGATGTTTATACTCTAAAAATAATGTTTTTTCTCCGCCTTCCCTTTTATTAATTTTCCCCTTTCACCCCTGCAATGACGTAACCCATTGCCCTCATATAAAATTGTATTAAAAGGATGTCAGTAAACAGTAAGTACTAAAAGAATGTCTAGTTTGCATAGTTTTCTGACTAATAGCTGACTAAACCTAGTCATTTTAGGATCACAAACCTCGTTTATATGTTAACAAGCTGTAACTTAAGTATTCATACTCTCTATGAACAAAATTTGATATTTACGCTGTCGTCAAAAATCACGTGCATTAGCATAGAAATTGAGCAAAGGAGAAAGATTTCGTTATTGGTTTATATGAAAAAAGTCTTAAGTTATGATTCCGAAGGTGACCGCATACGAAAACCGCAGACGCATGCAGCAGATACAGCGTACCCATTACTTGTTATACTTCGATACGAATAAAGGGGACCATTGAAAAGCCGCAATGAATTACGCGTATCTATTGCTTGCGTCTGCAGTTGTCGTATACGGAAACTTTCGGAATCATACCTTTAGAGTAGTTTATCGCGGCAAGGATTACGTTTTTAGCTTTTCGTGTCTGATGAGAGAAGGGAACAGGGAACCCTTGTCACTCTGGTGTCTATTTGTCCGTCCCGGTCCGTCTTTCTGTCTAGCTTGCTCTCACAAAATCTACTAAATGAAAAACAATCGTTGAATAAAAAAGATGGATAAATCTCTGTGTACATATTAATTACCGTTTCTTCCTTTCTGATTCTGATATTCTATTATGTTGAGTGGTTCCCGGCAGAGTAGAATTTGCGGTGTCGTACAAGGCGACTAAGGGATAGGGCTGTTTAACATCAGACAGATTAGCCCAGGCTCAGCCTCAGATATATGGCTCGAGTCAACAACAGTGCCCGGAATACGGCGTTTTAAACTAAAACGCAATAAACTAAAACGTAAAATGTAATAAATATTCTGAATAAAACAGTAATACAGGAAAGTTCCTATCAATTTCATCTTTCATGACTATAATAGCTATCGGAATATTTACCATGATGTATTGTTTGGAGTTACCGATATTCCTAAACAAAATCGTATACTGTGTCGCGAACGTGATCGAGAACAAGTTCGAGTTTGAGAGTGTGAAACCAGTGGTAGTGGTCATACGCGTAGCAAGAGACCTCCTAAGGGGGTAGATCGATATATTCACTCCTAAAAACTTTTTCACCGTATACCGCCAATACCGTTCTTCCGTGATTGTTCTGTCAGTGAGAAAACCACAGGCTTTGTCCTACTTATCTTTTGCGCTGACGGCACAGAATCTCTCTGTTCTTACAGGGTCGGCACCACGAGTGTGACTCCCCTGGTTTTGTACTCGCCCATAGGCAACGGTAACCTCTTACCATCAGGAGAGCCGTGTGCTTGACTGCGAGCTAAGTAGTATGAAAAAAAATAATTGTCATTCGTGCTTGTAACACAAACGCCGAAATATCAGAAACTCTAAACACATGGTAAATATCCCGTTAGCTCTAAAATTAATGTGAATGACCATAAAAGCTATAAGCTTTTCGTCCTTCGACCGTCCTATCCTATCTTTCAATCGTTCGATCATTATCGTTCATAGGTTTCATAGAATTTAATTACAAAGAAAAGTGTATCCATTAAATACTTAAGAAGCGTTTAGGAATAAATACGAGTGCAGTACGTCTTTTCCTGTATAATTAACCTTGATATGTTAGGCAAATATTCTCTTAACTAATTACTAATTACACACTCAAGAAACTTGAGCACGAAATCATTTTAAATGTATTTATATATTTTATTATGTTGTAAGGTAATTTAGATAGGTTTGTGGCAGACTTTTCTATAGGGGTTGGAAAGTTACATGGCAGTCGCTACCATAGGAGCTATATAAACTAATAACGGAGGTGAAGAGGTAAGTGGACTCCGGGTTCCGACGCTAGGATAATTATATAGGATAATTGAGGTGAACTGTCGCCTTAGCAGTAGAGGGCCCCGCTGACACGTTTTTGAAGTGGAACTTGACACCCAAAAAAGCGTCTGGTTCACTTAACCTGTCTACTAAGGCCAGCTTAGACCACGATACACCTGGTTCTTCAGTATAACAGGCAGCTGTGGAGAAACAATGTAGGTATATTTTTCTTCCCCTCACCAAGCTCGAGGGGGATTTTACAGGTTAAAAAAACAATGCGTAGTTTTAGAGAAGAGAATTAATATGGCCTAAACACACGCACAATGGCCCCAAAAGAGGATAAGTGCGGACAAAAGAGCCTTTTTACAAAGCCATATATATATGATAATTTATAGTAGATAATTTATCTTTTCCTAAAGTATGACAAAAAACTAATTTATATCTTATATCATAGATAAAATAAAAGTCTTCAAATACAAGTTTACATAAGACTTACTTATTATCTGCTTTGAATCTCACACAAAAGGAAGCTAAAGTGAATGAGCAATGTTTCTCACCTCATATGCAGTAAGTAAAAGATATGCTTTCTTTTCACAAAGACAAGTCAATTTCATCGTGCACGCTTAACACACAGAATATGATGATATGCGTCCTTAGCTTATATCATTATACTCTCTATTATATTTATGATACTTTTAGAGTTGTGAGGTACGTAGGTCATAACCTTTTTATATTATAAATTCTAGGTGTTGGTTTCCTGTGGAGTAGAATAAGGCCACCCCTCTCTTCCCATGGGTGTCGCATGGGCTAAACATAATAATCAATGACAAAATACCCGCTTAGCAGCAATCCCGATCGAAAATTATGTATTTTATCAAAATTTATCAAAAATCCCCTTATTTTTTACCCTAGTTGCTTATATAATCTTGAAGATGTTAGTAAATAAATGTAAGAACACAAATTGTAGATACCTAAATATACACAGCAACAGCAACAGCATAGAAATAATTTTAGTAATATTCCTATATCAATGAGAAATAAGGTATAAATTCAAGATCATATCACACGCATATAATTATATATTAGATGTCTGAAGAATGATGGTTTATACACAAGAATATTATTAGAGTAAAGAAATAAGGCATAAAGTAAGGTCATATCACGTGTGTAGGTGTCTAAAAAATGATGTTTTGGCAACAATGTGTGAGCAAATAACATTTCAGCTAACAGTAAATTTACCTGCCAATCATATTATGTTGATACATCAAATAACCAAACGTTTCTGCGAATCTGCCATAATCGGTATGGATGAGATAGATTGCCGTAGGTGATATTATTTTCTATTTGTCAAATATTTGCGTATAATCATTATTTTTTCAAATGTTCCTTTTTTCATAAGGCCGCACTCTGTTCGAATAATTTATGCGATAAATTTATAAAATATTAATAAATGCTTCATAAATAAATATCAAATATGAAATCGCTTATGTATCGCTATATGATACGATGTGTTCGTATGTCTCACAATGCTTATTGTCGTTACTTCGCAGTTTGGATAGCATTGACGTTACCTTCTAATGCCATATAACTGAGGTACTGTCAGTTCTTCCTTGAGGGAAACTGAAACATCGCTACCAAAGCTGCAGTTGCGTAGCATTTTATACAAAAATTAAAAATAATAATTATAAAACCTATACAACTACCAACCTGTGTATTGTAGATAGTCAATGCTTAGACCATCGTATATCGTTTCCACTTTTTTCAAACATTTCATTACCTCTTTAGCACTGATTGGTGTGGTGTGGATACATACTGTTTCAATAGTAAATACTTCCTACTCTGGTTCAATGATGCAGCCCGCGCCATAAGATGTACGAGAACTTTCAAAAACTTGGCGATATAATCGGAGGATCAGGCAAACCGCCAACGCTCATAGGAAGGCATTATATTCATATTTTATTGGAAGATTTCCAAAGAATTTAAATTCGCTATTAGTGAAATTCGAAAAAGTTCATTCTACGTAGAATTAACCCTCTAGCTAGCATTTCATTAATTGCATTTTAACACATTCAGTGAAAATTTCTGTAAACAAATAGATGAAAAATAAAGTAAAAAATCGTATATTTGTCTACTGAGAGGAGAAGAAAAAAGAAATCACTATTTCAGATATAGTATGTTAATACAACAATATAAATCATTTCTCTATTGATTTTCATCAAGTATATACTCTATGTGTTCGTTGTATTTATTAAAGTACTACTTTTACCGATTTAATGCATTGTGATAATTGATGTGCGGTATAACATTAGCCGTCTGTCACTAACGTATTGTTCATTGTGTACATGCATTAGGTATATCGGTACTTGTCCATCCACATAATGAAATGATAGAAATATTGGCATTCCAACCTTAAAGTAAGCATGTCATCATTTCATCTTTGTATATAAATATTCCTCTCGGAACATAGGATCGGACCAGATTTGGTAATAATAAGTGAAGCCTTCTAAATCCGTGACAGATTGGCTGAGCCATGGCAGTGACGGGTTAAGCCATGCTTAACGTGATTTGCGTTCCATGTTTGAAAACATAGTTCCTTGTAACCGTTGATTGTACTTAAATATAAAGGGCGTCAAAATTACCTAATCCTGTTATAATAGAAATATGCTTGAATGTGAAATGCTTAGATTTTTGTAGTGAAAGGCTCTCCGAAGTAAGTCTTAACGATTATTTCTCATGAGCTATTTATTCATTCTTAATAATAGTCAATTTCTTAATTATTTATTTTCAATCTAATTTTAAATCTACTCGTAAGTTTAAATAAGACTTGATCCCAAAGCCAACAAAAATAATGAGTTTGGTTTAAATGTTGATCATCTGCCAGATTTTCGGAAAAAACACAATAAGTTTTGTACATTTTATTATCCTATCGTCGAACCCAAAGTCGGCGACATTAAAACAATATTGACACAGAAATCCAAGTTTATAGGGCTCAGTAACAAGGGTTCTGGCCTAAAAACCAATGACTTTGATCGTGTTTATTTTGGATTTATGTTTTTCACATGTTGTTTCGTGTTTACACGGTGTCTCGGATAAAAGGATTCAAGGTTTATTTTATTACTTAACAGGTTTTCTGTTATCACCGGGTCTTAGTACAAGATTTGTAACATAATGGATGGATATTATTCTGTCAACATCAAACCACCGGATTCTGTATTTGAGATGTCTGATTTTGTTTCTATTTTGTTCCAATTCACTAAAGTTAATAAGGACTTCAATGATTTGGAAATGGTATATTATGTAGGTAGTATATTTATCAATACCTACCGGTGGCGTAAACATAATCTCCTCGCTTCTTTTCGACCAGTGAAGTCAATGAGATATGTTTCAATAATGAAGTTTGATCACGTGACACTTTCTTTCAGCGATCCTTATATAAATTTTACCCGCCATGCAGCCTCACTGCAAGTGTTAAGATTTAATACGACGTAATTCAGATTAAGAAAAGTAAAGTTGCAATAGATAAAGTATTAGTGTTTCGTGCCTAATTAAACCTAGATCTAAGTAAGAACACAACTAGTATTTTACCTACCTATTAAAAGCATGTAGGGTGTTAAAATGCACCTCTGCCTACCCCTTCGGGGATTTACAGGAGTGAGTATATAAATAGTTATAGTGTACATTCGGTTGTTAAATGGTAAATATACAAAAGGACTTGCATTCGTATATTAACTCATATTAATAGTCACGCCGAGTTTATTATATTACTAGAGCAATATAGACTTAATAGAAACAAATTTAAAAAACTATTCTGTAAGTGAAATGTGAAAATAAATAAGTTTATTTAGTTAGCAGTCAACTTTTATTATTTGGTGCGGTGGGCCGCGACAGAATCACCCAGTCAATATTACCCTTTTGAGTTTATTTAAGTAGAAAATTACTTTTTATCAAGTTTAATTGAGAGCAAACAAAGTAAGTGCTTAGACTAAATTTTGATGATACCGAGAGTTGATGTATTAAAAATAACAATAAAGATAATATCGTACTACAACTTCTAAATGATAGGTAAAGATCTACTGCACGTGAAACAAGACAGTTCTGTACATATAGAGCTCAAAAACGGTGAGATGCTGACGTCCAAACGAATATTCTACGCAATACTAGGAATTTTCAGCAATGGTTTTGAACAAGTGTGAGATGCTGACACATTGCGAACAGTTCTCTGCCCATGAAGATTCTTAATGATAGGTGGAGATCTGTTGTACGTGAAACAAGACAGTTCTGGACATATAGAGCTTAAAAAGGGTGAGATGCTGAGATGCCCGAACTGTTTCGTTTCACGTGCAACAGATCTTTTCCTATCATTTAAAAGCTTTGTAGGGCACATAACTGTTCGCAGTGTGGCAGTATCTACATCCGTTTAAGACCATTGCTGAAAATTCCTACTATTGCGTAAAACATTCGTTTGGACGTTAGAATCTCACCCTTTTAGAGCTCTATATGTTCAGAACTGTATTGTTTCACGTGCAACAGATTTCTACCTATCTTTTAAGAGATTTGCGGGGCACATAACTGTTAGCAATGCAGCAGCATCTACACCTGTTTAAGACCATTGCTGAAATTCTTAGTATTGCGTAGAACATTCGTTTGGACTTTAGCATCTCACACTCTTTGAGCTTTAGCATCTCACACTCTTTGAGCTTTATATGTCCAGAACTGTAATGTTTCTTGTGCAACAGGTTTATACCTATCATAAAAAAGCTACGCGGGGCACAGAACTGTTTGCAATGTGGCAGACCCTACACCTGTTTAAGACCATTACTGAAAATTCCTAGTATTGCGTAGAACATTCGTTTGGACGTTAGCATCTCACCTTTTTTGAGATCTATAGGTCCAGAACTGTATTGTTTATCAATTATCAATTTATCAATTTATAGCTTCGCGGGGTACAGAACTGTTCGCAATGTAACAGCATCTACATCCGTTTAAGACCATTGCTGCAAAATTCCTAGTATTGCGTTAGCATCTCACTCTTTTTGAGCTCTATTTGCCCAGAACTGTAATTTTTCTTGTGCAACAGATTTATACCTATCATAAAAAAGCTTCTCGGGACACAGAACTGTTCGCAATGGGGCAGCATCTACACCTGATTAAGACCATTACTGATAATTCGTAGTATTGCGTAGAACATTCGTTAGGACGTTAGCATCTCACCTTTTTTGAGATCTATATGACCAGAACTGTATTGTTTCACGTGCAAACAATCTTCTCCTATCATTTAAAAGCATTGCAGGGTACAGAACTGTTCGCAATGTGGCAGCATCTACATCCGTTTAAGACCATTGCTGAAATTCCTAGTATTGCGTAGAACATTCGTTTGGACGTTAGCATCTCACACTCTTTGAGCTTTATATGTCCAGAACTGTATTGTTTATTGTGCAACAGGTTTATACCTATCATAAAAAAGCTACGCGGGGTACAGAACTGTTCGCAATATGGCAGCATCTACATCCGTTTTGGAGGGCACCATTGCTGGAATTCCTAGTATTGCGTAGAACATTCGTTTGGACGTTAGCATCTCACTCTTTTTGAGCTCCATTTGCCCAGAACTGCAATGTTTCTTGGGCAGCAGATCTTTGCCTATCATCAAGAAACTTTGGAAGGCACTGAACTGTTCGCAATGTGGCAGCATTTACATCCATTTAAGACCATTGCTGAAAATTCCCAGTACTACGTAGAACATTCGTTTGGACGTTAGCATCTCAGCTTTTTTGAGCTCTATATGTACAGAACTGTATTGTTTCATGTGCAACAGATCTCAATCTATCAAATAAAAGCTTTACGGGGCACAGAACTGTTTGCAATGTGGCAGACTCTACACCTGTTTAAGACCATTACTGAAAATTCCTAGTATTGCGTAGAACATTCGTTTGGACTTTAGCATCTCACACTCTTTGAGCTTTATATGTCCAGAACTGTATTGTTTCTTGTGCAACAGGTTTATACCTATCATAAAAAAGCTACGCGGGGCACAGAACATTTAGCAATGTAACAGCATCTACATCCGTTTAAGACCATTGCCGCAAAATTCCTAGTATTGCGTAGAACATTCGTTTGGACGTTAGCATCTCACCCTTTTTGAGCTCTATTTGCTCAGAACTGTAATGTTTCTTGTGCAACAGATCTTTGCCTATCACCAAGAAGCTTTGGAGGGCACTGAACTATTCACAATGTGGCAGCATCTACATCCGTTTAAGACCATTGCTGAAATTCCTAGTATTGCGTAGAACATTCGTTTGGACGTTAGCATCTCACTTCTTTTTTGAGCTCTATATGTCCAGAACTGTATTGTTTCACGTGCAGCAGATCTTCTCCTATTATATAAAAGCATTACGGGGCACAGAACTGTTTGCAATGTGGCAGCATCTACATCCGTTTAAGACCATTGCTGAAATTCCTAGTATTGCGTAGAACATTCGTTTGGACGTTAGCATCTCACACGCTTTGAGCTTTATATGTCCAGAACTGTAATGTTTCTTATGCAACAGATTTATACCTATCACAAAAAAGCTTCGCGGGACACAGAACTGTTCGCAATGGGGCAGCATCTACATCCGTTTAAGACCATTGCTGAAAATTCCTAGTATTGCGTAGAACATTCGTTTGGACGTTAGCATCTCACCCTTTTTGAGCTCTATTAGCCCAGAACTGTAATGTTTCTTTTGCAGCAGATCTGTGCCTATCATCAAGAAGCTTTGGAGGGCACTGAACTGTTCGCAATGTGGCAGCATTTACATCCGTTTAAGACCATTGCTGAAATTCCTAGTATTGCGTATAGCATTCGTTTGGACGTTAGCATCTCACACTCTTTGAGCTTTATATGTCCAGAACTGTAATGGTTCTTGCGCAACAGATTTATACCTATCATAAAAAAGCTTAGCGGGACACAAAACTGTTCGCAATGGGGCAGCATCTACACCTGTTTATGACCATTACTGAAAATTCGTAGTATTGCGTAGTACATTCGTTTGGACGTTAGCATCTCCCCTTTTTGAGATCTATATGTCCAGAACTGTATTGTTTCACGTGCAACAGATCTCTACCTATCATAAAAAAGCTTTGCGGGGCACAAAACTGTTGGCAATGTGGCAGCATCTACATCCGTTTAAGACCATTGCTGAAATTCCTACTATTGCGTAGAACATTCGTTTGGACGTTATCATCTCACAGTTTTTAAGCTTTATATGTCCAGACGTGTATTGTTTCTTGTGCAACAGATTTATACCTATCATAAAAAAGCTTCGCGGGGCACAAAACTGTTCGCAATGTGGCAGCATCTACATCCGTTTAAGATCATTGCTGAAAATTCATAGTATTGCGTAGAGCATTCGTTTGGACGTTAGCATCTCACTCTTTTTGAGCTCTGCATGTCCAGAACTGTACTGTTTCTTATGCAACTGATTTATACCTATCATTCAAAAGCATTGCAGGGCACAGGACTGTTCGCAATGTGGCAGCGTCTACATCCATTTAAGACCATTGCTGAAATTCCTAGTATTGCGTACAACATTCGTTTGGACGTTAGCATCTCACCTTTTTTGAGCTCTATATGTCCAGAACTGTATTGTTTCACGTGCAACAGATCTTCTACTATCATATAAAAGCATTACGGGGCCCAGAACTGTTTGCAATGTGGCAGCATATACATCCGTTTAAGACCATTGCTGAAATTCCTAGTATTGCGTAGAACATTCGTTTGGACGTTAGCATCTCACACTCTTTGAGATTTATATGTCCAGAACTGTAATGTTTCTTGTGCAACAGATTTATACCTATCATAAAAAAGCTTCGCGGGACACAGAACTGTTCGCAATGGGGCAGCATCTACATGTTTAAGACCATTACTGAAAATTCGTAGTATTGCGTAGAACATTCGTTTGGACGTTAGCATCTCACCTTTTTTGAGATCTATATGTCCAGAACTGTATTGTTTCACGTGCAACAAATTTCTACCTATCAAATAAAAGCTTCGCGGGGCACAGAACTGTTTGCAATGTGGCAGATTCTACACCTGTTTAAGACCATTGCTGAAAATTCCTACTATTGCGTAGAACATTCGTTTGGACGTTAGCATCTCCTCTTTTTGAGCTCTATATGTACAGAACTGTATTGTTTCATGTGCAACAGATCTCTATCTATCAAATAAAAGCTTTGCGGGGCACAGAACTGTTCGCAATGTGGCAGCATCTACACCTGTTTAAGACCATTACTAAAAATGCGTAGTATTGTGTAGAACATTCGTTTGGACGTTAGCATCTCACCTTTTTTGAGCTTTTTATGTCCAGAACTGTCTTGTTTCTTGTGCAGCAGATCTTTTCTTATCATTTATAAGCTTTATAGGGCACATAACTGATCGCAGTGTGGCAGCATCTACATCCGTTTAAGACCATTGCTGAAAATTCCTACTATTGCGTAAAACATTCGTTTGGACGTGAGTATCTCAACCATTTTTGAGCTCTGTTTGCCCAAAACTGTCTTGTTTCAAGTGCAACTGATTTATACCTATCATTTAAAAGCATCGAAAGGCACAGAACTGTTCGCAATGTGGCAGCATCTACACCTGCTTAAGACCGTTGCTGAAAATTCCTACTATTGCGTAGAACATTCGTTTGGACGTTAGCATCTCACACTCTTTGAGATTTATATGTCCAGAACTGTAATGTTTCTTGTGCAACAGATTTATACCTATCATAAAAAAGCTTCGCGGGACACAGAACTGTTCGCAATGGGGCAGCATCTACATGTTTAAGACCATTACTGAAAATTCGTAGTATTGCGTAGAACATTCGTTTGGACGTTAGCATCTCACCTTTTTTGAGATCTATATGTCCAGAACTGTATTGTTTCACGTGCAACAAATTTCTACCTATCAAATAAAAGCTTCGCGGGGCACAGAACTGTTCGCAATGTGGCAGCATCTACATCCGTTTAAGACCATTGCTGAAATTCCTAGTATTGCGTACAACATTCGTTTGGACGTTAGCATCTCACCTTTTTTGAGCTCTATTTGCCAAGAACTGTAATGTTTCTTGTGCAGCAGATCTTTGCCTATCATTTAGAAGCTTTGTAGGGCACAGAACTGTTCGCAAGAGTGGTAACGAAAATTCGGTAAAGTTTGCGACGACATTCGTTACAAATACCGAAAAATCGTTAACTTCCGATAGAGACTTTGGAATTTCGGTCGCTACCTAGTTAACATACGAATTCGGTCGCTATCTATATCGACAGTGATGTATGTGTATGTGCTCGACAATGTGACGTCACAAAATTTACAGCATGCGAAATTGAAATCTCACCGCGGATTCAGCTGTCGAGTGTATTCGATCGTTCGAAACGTTCTTACAGCATGTGCCTGCAGTATATGGATCGGGCGACAGGTAGTGTATAATAAATCTGCAATAACTGTGATCAGAATTTCCAATAAGAAGTGAAATTAATCTACTTAGAGTATAGATTGCTATAGAGCGCGCCTTACAAGTATGAACTGCTATCACGGGTACGAACCGTCTTATCACCCACTCTCTTTCTTCTGCATATCAACGACATGCTGTCCACTGGCAGCATTCACTGCTATGCAGACGATAGCACCTTACACGGGAGTTATCACGGACATCCTGCGGCCAAGCAGTCTGATATCGCGGAAAGGAGGCAGCTTCTTGTTAGTGAACTTGACCAGACCCTGAACCTCGTTTCTCAATGGGGCTCTGAAAACCTGGTTGAGTTCAATGCCAAGAAGACGCAGGCATGCGCGTTTACAGCAAAGGTATCTTCTTTCCTTCCCCTTCCAACTCTTCAGAGCACGCCACTGCCACTACAGGACAATCTCAATATCCTAGGTATGGATGTTCGCTGCAAACTGAACAACAAAAACTACATCGAGAGTATCATCAAAACAGCATCGCGTAAACTCGGAGTCCTGAACAAAGTGAGACGTTTTTTCACGCCGGAGCAGCGGTGTCTTCTCTACAAGACACAAATTCGCTCTTGCGTGGAATACTGCTCGCATCTCTGGGATGGCTCCGCAAAGTACTTACTAGATGCTCTCGACAGGTTGCAGCGACGTGCGGTCCGCATTATTGGGAATCCTGAGATCACTTACACCCTTGAGCCTTTGCAGTTGCGTAGAGATGTGGCATCTTTGGCGGTATTTTACCGTCTCTACCAAGGTGAATGTTCTGATGAGCTCTTCCAAGTAATCCCACCCTCTCCTTTCCTATATAGGACAACACGTGCAGGACTCAGATGCCACCCGCATACGGTGCAAAATATTCCATCAAGAACCAAGCGATTCGGCGACTCCTTCTTCTGCCGCACTATTAAGACTTGGAATTCCTTACCAGCTCACGTGTTTCCCTCCTCCTATAGTCCCGGGTCCTTTAAGCGGGGCGTGAAAAAGCATCTGATGAGGCCGTCAAGCTGAGTGCCACCATTGTAACATGGTACATGTCTGTAATGGTGACCCTCTTTTCAGAGACTTTGCCTTTAGCTTACCATCAGGCGAGGCAAAGTCAAATTGACGTGTCCTATATAAAAAAAAAAAAAAAAAAAAGAGGCTCCTGGCTCAACCTCAATCAGTAGCAGAACAATACCCGTCAAAATGACTTCGCAAATAATATATAATTCGATAGGTTAAATCAAAATTTTATATAACATCGTATATTTGTAGTAATAATTGTTTTTGTAACACGCAAAATGACGTCATTTTTTTTTGTATTTTGGCTTTAACTTTATCCATGCATATAAGCACTCTAAGAAAATCTACCTGATAATATAATTAGACCAAGGCACATCATTAGCTATGCTAAATATAGTTTTGCAATCTAATTAGTGAAGAAAGTGATACCCCACGCACACTCGATATTGTAATATTAATAGTCACGATATTCATAGCGATTAAGCAGGTATTTCGATTTAGAGTAAGTAAAATACTAAAATATAAATATGCTTAATTTATGAAGGTAGAAACACAAAACTGAGCAACTTTAAGATTGAATTAATTAAAACTCGATTTCGATAGACAGTGATTAATTTTATTTCATAAATTAATTTTAATTGAAATATAAGGCTGTGTACTGGCCGATATTGTGTAAAGTAATATAACTTTTGTAGTAAGCATGCCGTGTACAAAAAATTACCCGCACTGACTGTTCCAATGCTTGTCGCCCTGTCGTCAATGTTGATCAGAAGTACATATTTATAACAGCAAAGGGAAAGAGAAAATGAATAGAGACTAGGCCCCTCATGAACTGTATGAAATTTTAAACTGATCTTAATTATTATGTGTTAATATTATACGAGTATAGGTACAACAAGCTGACCCTGCGAACTTCGTACCGCCTTTGATTAGTTTGTTAGACTTTTTCAGATAATTTTTAAAAAATTTCTCTGCGTAAGAACCATCCTCGTACTTCAAGGAATAGGTATTCTAAAAAAAGAATTAGCGAAATCGGTTCAGCTGTGCTCGAGATTTGCGTTTAGCAACACATTCAACAATTCATTTTTATATTATAGATAGGTAGTTGAAAGAACATTGTCGCATGGACTCTTTACTTAAAGTACTTTAAAGTACCTACTTTACTAAAGAAAGAACGAAATACTTTTTTTTCCCTACTATAATTTTGAATGGATTTAGCAGAAACTACCTATTTACTATTTTCAACGCTATTATGACCAGCTATTACAATAGTAGTTTTTCTCTTGATATCTTGTAGTATCCTCGGTTACCATGTAACTGCTCACATTTAAATTTAATTTACATAAAATAAATTTAAGTAAACAACAAACCTTTTGGCATGTTTTGCCGAAAGCGTAGATTTTTGTGACCTTTATAAAATGTTTAGCGTAGGCGAAATATATTTTGATAGGCTTCCACAAACAAACCCTAACTAGCTCATATTTTAGTAGGTATTCCGTTATCAACGGTATAATTTATTTATTTTATACCTACAGGGACGAGGGTAATTAACAAAACTACTTGTTAGACGTTGTTTTGATAACCACACGATGAAATAGTTTGTTTAAAATGTTTTCTAATAAAATATGATCTTGGGTTAAGTTTATTTAAGGATAGGGCAGCATCCAGTCTGGGAGCGACTCTGAAATAGATTGTTTCTTTAGGACATCTTGTATGTATGTAGGTATGTATGGACATCGTAATTATGTGTGACCAGAAGGCTGGTTTCTTCCTTGCACAAAGGATTGGCATTGCCATTCAACGTGGCAATTTCGCCAGCCTACTGGCCACCCTCACAGTTGACGTCGATAGGGAGGACTTTTTGACGTCTGAACCTGCAGCTTTGTATATAGGTATATATTTTATTTTGTTTATATATTATGTCATCATAATAATATGTATATCCGCTTGTGAGCATAGGGAGTACGCTCACAAGCGGAAGAGGTTCTATCTATAGGTATTTTATTGTATATATCGTAGGTCAGGAGAAATAGCCTTGCTTCTCCCAGTAAAAATTAATTGGGTTGTCCGTTTATACATCCTCTTCCCTTACTATTTCGTAAGTTTTATATTTAAAAAGTGTAGGGGAACTGATGTTGGAGCCACAACATCGAATCTGTGGGTTAGTGGTATTCCTTTTCAAACTATCACAACACCATTCTTTAGAATGATGGCCACTACTATTTGAACTGCACTTCAGCTTACCCTCAGACGGATTGCAGTCAAATTGACGGATCAAACTCTTAAAAAAGTAATAGGAGTAGTATTAGTATATTATTAATATTATATACTTTTTTTTTGTCTGGTCTCTTTCTTTCTGATGTTCGTGTTCTTAATTTGAAAGAACCTGTGTATCGTTACGAATTTAATCATTTTTCGTGCTCATGTTACTGGCCACTAACTTATTACTTACTTACTAACTTATTTGTTACATCTTGGCCACTTACTATACATACAAGTTTCTTATAAAGTCTACCTAAAATGGGAACATTCATTAATTCAAAAACAAGCCGTTTTATTTGAAAACTAGCTGACCCTACAAACTTCGACGTCGATTCCTTATTTTTTTTTTAGACTTTTTCAGGCAATTTTTTCAATTTTTCTCTGCATAAGAAACATCCTCGTACTTCAAGGAATTTTCTAAAAAAAAGAATTAGCGAAATCGGTTCAGCTGTTATCGAGATTTGCGCTTAGCAACACATTCAGCGATTCAGTTTTATATTTATAGCTTTTATTTAAAAAAATGTTCTATTTAGCAACCAAACCGGAAGATTTTCCTATACTCAAAACAGTCGTTTAATTTATTAAAGTGTGCACCTTGAAAGTGTGATGTGGGCTCAGTAAGTTGTAGAACACTCCATCACTTCCCGTGAGTGTCGCAAGGGGCTATTAAGGAATTATGTCAAGAGTCACCAGAAGTGTCCGTGAACGATATATTACTGTACCAGCTACTAGCGTTCGACCGTGGCATCGAACGAGGGCACTCTAATCATTTAAGTATAGTACCTATCATGCCTTTGAGAACAACTTTTCACATTGTTTTTTTTTAGTATTAACTGACTCGGTTCCGCTACTTGTCTAATTTATGATTTGCAAGTGTAATCTGGCTGATATTATGAAACTTGTTCCGGGGGTGAGGTGAGGACTCCGTGGTCCCCACACCGGAAGAGGGCCAGATCGAGAGATATGGCCCTGTGCCGGCCGGGGTGTCAGGGATATGTCTACAATAATCTTACCTCCATCAAGCGACGCGGTGACAGATGGTGTGCGTCTTAGTTGGTTCGAGTCCGATATAACCTCCTCCACCAGCTTCGGCGAGGGAGGTAACAGTGGGAATTATTAGCGCGATACAAATAGCTATCAAACTGGTTGACCTTTTAGGGCACTTATGAGTTGAATAATAAGCGTTGCCCGCTGGTTCGCCCATGGGAATATATTCCCGGGATAAAAAGCCTATTTTGTTATTCCAGAATGTATTCCTGTATCAATTTCAGTCAGTCGTTCAGCCTTTAAAGCGTCCTTACATAATCAGGCCTTTATCGCCGGAGGGTTAGGCAGAGGTGAATTAACACCAGATTTTGATAAAATTAGGTATAAGGAGTAAAGATATTTCTTTATTTATTTATTACAATAAAACATTAAGTCACAATAAAATTTAATCAAGTCAATAAATTAATCAAATAACCCGCCCCTGACCGTTCCCGGCGCAAAAGTGCCCATCACACTCGCCGCGTTTCCACACTGGATTGCGATGGCCAGCCTTTGCACCAGGAACGCTCCGGAACGGGAGTCTCCTGTAGTCTCTATGAGCCTGCTTCCTATGTCCCTAACAAGGATTTTGGCCTCCTTACTCCAGCTCCCCAATGTCTCCACGGCTATCGGTACAAAATGGTACACAGACGGATTATTATTATACGAAATACCCATCCACTCATAAATTCGTTCACGCCAAACAGCACATAGGTTGTAAAATTTTACTACTTGAGAGCCGAATAATAGTCGTTCATTAAAGTCTTAGTAATATCGACTCCATGCCAGAGTACCATCACAGTATCTTTGCATAAGCCAGATTAAGTGCACGTAATTTAATAAGATCCTACGCGAAAAGACAGCCATACCAATGTATATCCTATGACTGGTAGAATACAGACCACATTTGCTAATAGAATGAAAACGAGGTTACAGCATGCGTATCCCGTTAATGTATTGCCTCTATTGATAGGCTTACGTTCTAATTATCAACACACTGTAATTGATAGGTAATACTATATCCTATGGACCGACTGACCATCAAAGGAAAGAAGAAACCAATCAAGTTAGAAATCATGGGAATAATTTCTAAAGGACGTAAAGAGCGAACATTTACTTTTGGAAATTTGATACTTATCTCTCGAGGCTTAATTGAATAAAATGATAATGAATAATTACCGGAGCTTTCAGTCCTCCTTCCTCTACCGCACGATAAAGAGCCTGGAATGCTCTGCATACGCACGTGTTTCCCTCTTCCTATAGTCCTGGGTCCTTCAAGCGTGGCCGAGAAAAAGCATCTTTCAAGGCCGTCAAGTTAGGAACCACCATTTTAAAGCCAATAGCATCAGAAATGGTGGTCCGTATCTTCTAGAGTCTAGACTGAACCTCAACTTTTTACCATCTAGCGGAGTGCAGTCAATTGGCAGACCATAATATAAGAAAAGCTATTATAGAGGGAGGGAGGCTTCCTTCTTTTCGTTTTACCATACGGTGCCACATTATCATATTAAAGGAATGCTCAATGCAAATTCAAGCTGTGGAATGAACTCCTTGCTATAGTTTTTTCAAACGACTACAATATGGGGTTCTTGAAGAAGAATATTTCTTCAAGAAACCCAGAACCAGAAGGTTCCTACAGGGTCGGCAGTACAAGTGTGATGCCCTGGTGTTTCACACTAATCACACGTCCATAAGCCAGCACTTTCTATAGTGTATGCCGTGTGGTTGCCTGCCACTAAACTGGTGGTTATTTATTATTTATTTAAAGAAACTGTTTTTCTTCCTCCTCCACATCCACAAATTGAAAGGCACAACTAACGCCTTCATAAGCTGCATCAGGTAGCGTGCCTATCACAATAAACAAAACAGTAGGCCAATTGCGTAATAAATCGTCCAAGTCCCGCGTCCCAGTTAAGCCATATCATTCTGCATGTAGTGCTAATTAAAGAGGCTTACTTCAGCCGGAAATAAAGCCAATCTAAAAGGCAGACGTAAATTAAACACCAGGCGATATCCGGCGCCAAATGAGATTTTCGGGACGCAAACATCGTTCGATTAGAACGTTTGAACTTGTTTCAATATACAAACTAAGATATATAGTCGGCTGACTCGTCAATCAGATACCGCGTTCATGAAAGTTAACCTTTGGAACTACTAACTTATTCAACAGCCTAATTTCAACTGAAATTACTTGTATTTTTCTAATATTCGAAAAATATCTCTGACAAGTAATCAACTTGTCAAGATATCTTTTTCATATTGTTATGCGAGCCGGTTCCAATATATTGGAGATCTATAGGGGAGGCCTATGTCCAGCAGTGGACTTCCTATGGCGGAAATAATGATGTCATACATAAGTATTAATGTCTCCGTTTTTTTCTTTAAGAAGCTTTCTTGTTTTGAAAATACAAAATACAATAAAACATTAACGACTTTGTTTATTGTGACGGCACACCATTGAGATGCTTTGTTGACTGAACAACTTGTATATTAAATCATAATACAATCAAATCAGTATTATAACGTTTTTTTATTCTGTAATAAAATGTTTTAGTCTGTAACTTGAAATAAACAGCCTTGAAACTAGAAGCCAAACGCAAAATGCAAACCAGTGGACGAATTTTTGATGCGGTCTTTCTTCTGTCTTTGGTACGTTCGCTAGTGGTGAAGGGTGAAAATTTTCAAAAGAGAAGCTGGTGAAAAAATCTTCCCTCTTATAGAACGAATATAGCAATTTTGTATGGGATTCTACCACGGCTTTTCTTTGCAGAGCATGCCAGTAGCAATCAGGTTATAGAGACTCCTCGCCATTAGTAGTCGCTCCGGAAAAGTCGACAATAAATGAACTTTGGGCTCCAAAGTGTAAACTGTGAACGCAACTGGCCAATCGCTATGAGGATGATGAACTTGGAAAGTATTAAAATATTTCTGAAGGAAATTTTTCTTGCAAATATTCACATTTTCACAGAAAAAGACGTACACAAACAACAAAAAAAAGGTTTCAAACTGATTTGCAACACATGAAGTCCCAACATCAATTTGTACACGAAAAAGAAAAGATTATGAATTTCCTAGAACTTTTCGCATTGCTTGTCCTTGCGACTTATTAATGGTCATCACATCACAGTACCAGACGGTTATCATTGGAATGCGTGGCAATAAAATTTGTTTTTTCGTTTACTGTGGTAGTTTGACGCCCCTGGTGTTGCTCACGTCCATAGGCCACCGGTACCATTTGTCATCAGGTGGGCCGTGTGCTTATCTGTCACCTAGGTTATAATAAAAAAAAACTTTAAAAAAGGAAGAGGTCAATTCGATCAGTATGCTTTTTTGTCAATCTCATGCTATCGTAAAGTGTCGTTGCAATCAAGTATTAAAATATAATAACGAAATACACACACCAACATTCCCGTAATCACGGCTGGGAAAAAACAAACGAAACCTCGGGATCGGTGTTAATTATAAAATTGCGATTGCTAACGAAAAAAAAACTAACTAATGGGCTGCATAACTACAAGAAAAGAAAAATGTGCCAAATCTGATATCATACTTTTAGTAAGCAAGAAGTTCAATAATGTTTACCTGCCTTTATTTTGTACCGAGGTAGATCAATAACCCTTACAGTATACAAGTATTGATCTATTTACCCATGGTGACTTTTGAACTCATGGGAAGACCGGCAAATGTATCACGTTTTTCTGGGAACAGCAAGTATTGTCGCAAGTATTCTTAGAAGTAGCGCTTCGATCGGTGACATAGTACGGGCTCATTAATCTTTTATACATTGTTCTACTTTGTATTGTTATATACCTACTTAGAAGCAGTAAAAAGATCATTTTAATAGTATAATGTAACTGTACTTTAACTTTTTTTTCTTGTGGTCTCAAAATCCTAAATACCCCTCTAAAATAATAATCGTTTTTCTAAGGCGAATCTAGCACAGTTTGATTCGTAATATATCGAAATTTTAAATTGGCAAAGTTAAAATAGAAACAATCTAGCTCCAGAATCTTTAAAGAACACTGTCTAAAAACTAATGCAAAAACATGTTACGTGATTCTGAAAAGTTACGGCAAATGACTTCCATATCGTTTCAAAAAGTGTGTGTGCCTCAGAGAGCATGTTAAGTCATCGGTCTAGTGGCCATACGAACATCTATGGCAGTTATTATGGGTAGTAGGAGCCCTATTTCGACAACATAGTCTAACTACAGAATTAATATATCGCCTATTATAGGTTGTAGAGGTTAGGTTAGCCGACCCCAATTGGGTTGGGGAACAGCTCAAAGAATGATGAATATTTCAACAAATGTGTAGATAGGAATGCCTAATTATTCACAGTCAATAGAGTAATCTCTTAGCACAGGACTACCGCAGCCTCAAGGGCTCTAGGGATAGCATATTTTACTTAATTTTATTTTACAAAAAAGGGAATTATAAGCAAAAAGGCATCAATAATTAATGCGTTAAACATTACATAACATACATAAACTCACGCCTGTATCCCCGAAGGGGTAGGCAGAGGTGCTAGTTAAAAGCGTTAAAAATTCAAGATATATCAGTAAGATATAAAGCTCGTTTGAATAGCCGATGGATAACTTCATAAAAAATTGAAAACCTCTGGAGACTCTCCTGAAATAGAAAGGTACTTATAAAACTGATTTCAATACAGGCTAAAGGCAACTCGCTTAATGCAAGTGATACCATATTTCATTCATTGGGATATAGAATGTTATTTTATATAGCACTAGCTTTTGCCCGCGACTCCGCCCGCGTGGATGTCGGTTATCGCGACCAAACATAGCCTATGTCCTTTCTCGAGGTCTAATCTATCCCTGTATAGGGGTAGATTAGACCTCAAATTTCATCAAAATCGGTACAGTGGTTTGGGCGTGACAGACAGACAGACAGACAGACATACAGACAGACAGACAGAGTTACTTTCACATTTATAATATTAGTAGGGATAGGGATAGCAATATTACGAGTATATAAATCATTTGATCGAAAGAAGTACCTACATTTTACATCCGAACTGAATGTTACACGCGCTCCACCAGCGTGAAAATCTGAAACTTTTACATAAAGATAGGTACTCACGCCTGAAAATTCCCGAAGGGATAGGCAGATGTGTATTAACACCCACATTTCGCCAACTGCAATTTTCGGTCCCACGCAATACGAAGGCGAGTCTATTGTCGTCAAGGGGGCACTCAGTCATGGGCTGTATGTTTACTGTCGGATGGTGAACAGAATCTACTAAAACAGAATTATACTTGTACCGACACGAAATTTCATCTTATGTGCTCTGCTATTATTGCTAACACAGGCGCCATTTTGAACAAGTTGTTCATGACCCTTGTTTGTTTAGGACTACGTATGAAAGAGAGGTCAAGCTCTATCTTATTAACTACGCACTCGTTTGAAATGTAATATGTTTTAGATCTGCATTACTATAAGTAAGTATAGAGAAACGATATACGAGGGGCATGCCAAAAGAAGTTAGATACTCTTTACTCATTAATTTATCACTGGCACAATAGAACTTTACGTATAGGCCGGTTATTGAGTAATAATTTTAAATATCGAACATTCATTGATTCAAGTTATTTTTTTTTAAATGCTCTTTTTTCTGAGAGAATCTGGCGGGAATTCGTTCGTACCAATGGAGCTCACTCGAAGAGATTTTCGGACAATGATTTTTCATGACTATAAAAAAGGTTTAAGGCCTCAAGAGTGTTTTGAACTTTTGGTTACTACTTTTGGTGAATCTGTTTGTTCACGCGCAACAGTTTTCAATTGGTTTGCTGAGTTTAGAAGAGGACGCGAAAGCTTTGAAGATGAGTTGAAGATTGGTCGGTCGCCAACAGCGGTCACTCAAGAAAATGTTCGAGCAGTCGAAAAACTTGTTCGTGCAAATCGACGAATTACAATTGTAGAACTCGAGGAAGAAGTGGGCATTGGATCAGCAGCAATGCAGACTATCATACATGACCACCTCTCTCTGCGTAAGCGTTGTTCGAGATGGGTGCCGCACAAACTCACCGATGAGCAGAAAGGGCATCGCGTGGATTGGTGTAAGTTTATGATTGATAAATTCAACGGCGGCGATAAAAAAAACGTTTATGATATACTGACTGGTGATGAAACATGGCTATAAAACTACGATCCTGAAACAAAGCGACAGACGACGGTATGGTGCTTTGATAATGAGCCAACACCCACGAAATGTCGCCGTACACGAAGCATGCAGAAGCAAATGGTCGCCTCATTTTTCTGCAAGACAGGTCATATTGCTACTGTGGTGTTAGAAGATAAAAAAACCGTTAACTCTGAATGGTACGTGACAGTTTGCGCTCCAAGGGTACAGCTTGGAGTGACAAGCGGCCGAAGTCAAGAAACCGGCTGCTTCTGTGGCATCCCGACAATGCCTCGGCGCACACGTCTGCCAGAACACTCGACTTTTTCAGTTCGAAAAATGCGTCTATCCTACCTCATCCGCCATATTTCCCAGACCTAGCACCTTGTGATTTTTATCTGTTTCCAAAAATAAAAGAAAAATTAAAAGGAAAAAAATTTGAAAGTAAAGAAGATGCACTCCCTGCATATAATTTGGGGATTTCCGAGGTGTCTAAAGAAGAGTGGGCTGAAGTATTTTCCACATGGTTTAGACGTATGGAAAAGTGTATACGTGCTCAGGGTGAATACTTTGAGATGACTGATATTTAACATAAAGAATAAATAATATAATTTTTGAATATCTAGTTTCATTTGGCATGACCCTCGTATATAGCTCACAATCTTTCGTTTGCAAGATTTTGACGAACGAACAGACAGTGACATAGGGTACTTACAGTTTACCCCACCAAGTGTCCCACTGGAATGTTAAAAAAGTACATCCACTTTTCCCCAATAAATTCATTCTGTTGGGGGAAATTATACGGGTTAAATTCCAAAAATAATGAAAAATTGTTCTTTTAGAGTTCCGTACTCAAGGGGTAAAAACGAAATTCTAATACTAAGGCCTGTATTCCAGAACTATAATTAGTCTTGAATCTCGAGTACTATACTATAGATATAGGTACTAGTACTGAGGACAGATTGTCATTGGCAGTCTGTCAAATCTGTCAATGAAGATCGAGATTCAGTATCGTTCTGGACTACGGACCCGCTGTTTATCTGTCTGTCTGTAAACAGGCTGTAAGTTATGAACTATGATAGCTAGACAGTTAGAACTTACGAATCGCAAGTTCTCCCTAAATCTACCTTCGGGAGTATTATGTTGTCTGTGCTTCGGGTCGCAAGAGACCACAAATTTCCCACGAATACCTCCCCCGCCGGAGCCAGTGCGGAGGTTATGTCGAACCCGAGTCGACTAAAATACACGTCGTCTGTGGGCTGTCGGTTGCCGGAGGTGAGATTATCTTAGACATAATATATCCCTCGCACCCCGTCCTGCAATCTATATGACAAGCTCTGCCTAGTTTGGGCTTAATAGCACTGTACGAGTACATATACTATGTCCTTCTATATCGTGTCTGCTTCAGGAATAAGGCCCATTAAATTAATTTGACAATAATCATTCATTGTAACAGGGTACGGTACCGTACACACAGACATCATAATATTCAGGCATAATAGACGTAATATCATTGCATTGATTGACTGATATTGGCCATGAATCTATTATATTACACGAACAGGAAGGCCAATTGGCTCAATCAAGAATTTCAAGAAGCACGATTTTAACTCACATGAATCCCACTTATACTTAACATTGTAAATGCAAAAATTTATGAAACTGTTTACATATTTGAATGTTTGTGTAACTCCGGACACGTAATTTGGACCTAAATAGCAAGACAAACGAGTCACTGGCGCCCTTTGTAATAATCTATGCTTGGTGAATTTGAGTTCGTCCACCGCAGTAGCACCCCGTGCTATCCTCAAAAGACACCCAAGAAATGTGTACTGCGCATATAGGGCACATTTTGAGCACTTTTTAGGTCCAAGATAACGTGTCCGGAGTTATAATGGAAGTAGGCTCAAACGACTGAATGGATCTAGTTGAAATTTGTTACAAGAATTGATTATAGTCTTGAATAAGCCATGGGCTATTTTTATTCCTAGAATAAATTTTCATGGTTTGCGGGAACTGGATCAGAATTTCACGTGGGTGAAGCCGTAGGGAACAGCTAATACCATAAAAAGTGGGGAAGTCGAATCAGTTGGTTATCAAAACGACCATTTAATTCTATTTTCGTAACTGGTTATGAAAGCAAGAAAAAAATTCCACGTTCGTAGCTGGTTATGAAAATGACAGTTACGAAAATGGACGAACCCGAATTAATGTGTTATTTTTCTCACATGAAGAAAAGCTATCGTAATCTATTGAATATTTTTTTCAAATTTAATTACTCATGGACTTAATAGCATTAAAAGATGCTTCCACTTTACATGAAGCGAGCTGCTATTAATAGTTATAATATTATCGTTATAAATGAATATTATTAAAAGTGGAAGACAAGGGAAATTCTCTGAAGAAGTTGATACAACGTTCTGGCAAACAAAATTTATACAAAATTAAAAAATATCGATAAGGTTATTTATACTTACTTACATAAGCCTCCCACACACAGCCGCGTTATTAACAGTCGATAATACTGTTATTATTAAATCTGTTTTTAGTACATCAAACCAAATCTCAGAGCTGATTTCATACTTGAATCCTAAGTAGAGCTTTAATTGAAATACTGACCTCTGAAATATAAAACGATTGGACATAAAATAATAAAACGGTTACTGAGAATATTTTCTTTATCAATCAATTACGCGAACAAACAAAAAGGTTTTAATTAAATGGAAGGTTTCCCTTGTTACCAAATTTTCTTTAAAATTCCCTTCTTTTTTACAATATAAAAGTTGCTGTGCAACATTTAGGTACACACTACTGTGTGTACCTACCTAAATGTTGCACAGCAACTCAGCACTACTGAAAAAAATAGACCTACATACTTATTAAGTATACTTTTTCATATAATGTTGTGTGTAAAAGCGTATATATACGTATCTTCTATGTCGACTATACATATTCAGAGATATATGAGTGTCGCACCGCTATTGAATAACCACTTTAAAATGATAATATTACTGTTGTGATAAATTGAACAAACGATTTTGATTGGCTTCCGGATACGTGCGTTCTGTATGTAACGGGTTCATGTTTATGAATCAGTAACTATACGGAATTATAATGGTGTGTTGTTATTTTAAAATATATCTTGATTAATGTATAATAATACTCGTAAAACAAAGTAAATTTTTCTTAGCAACAGTGTCACGCTGAAAAATTTTCAAAGCAATCTTACACGTCTTTCAAATAAATTGTGTAAATATTTTTGTAAATTAGTTTATTTAATTTATAAGTTAAAATCAGTAAAATTCACCCAGAAAATTTCTTAGTTAGAACAACTAAATTAATTAAAAAGCAGGCATACTGAAATCTGCAAAATACCCGAATGTAAATTATTATAAAAATGTGCGTAAAAGCTTTTCTTTATACTTGTTACATATTAAAATGCTACATAAAAAGAGGAATCCAAACAGTATATGCTTGAAAAAAATTAACGCATTTACTAAAAAAAACACATAATGCGTTTTGTGTGTTTAAAATACGCAATTATTTGTTTTTTTTTTTAATTTCATTGAGCGCAACGTTTCGATTACCTTTCAGGCAGCCATTATCACGGGGCGATGACACAAGATGATGGTTGTACATTCGCGTAAACTTCCAATTGATATAAATATGATTTGGGCTTTTGCCAAAGTTAGGATATTTGAATCATTCAATCCGTCAATAATGAAAATAATGATTGGAATGTATTATTATGGGTAAACCTTGATATAATATCTAGTACTTGGCAAGGAAAACAACGAAAATAAATAATCGAAATGTAAATCATAAGCTTGTTGTTTTCAGCTCACTAAATCCGATCTCTTTCTGCTCATTGACTGAGTACGAAAACCGTATATTTTTAAGGCAATTGCAAAGAAATATGCGGTCAAGTTTTTATATTTTTTGATTCAAGAAGCTTACTATATTTAACTTTGTTTTGCGATCTATATCTATACTATTATATAATTGTAAAATGGAAATGTTTGTCCGCAATGGACGCAAAAACTACTGAACTTATTTTGATGCGGTTTTTTTTGTTAGAGAGGTTTTGGTCAGACTTAAAATCTTACGTTTGTTGGATTGCAATCGGTTGAGTAGAACCGGAGATAAGAGATCCACGCGGGCGGAGCTGCGGGCGGAAGGCTAGTGAAATATTATAAATAAAAGTTTCGCGATATAATTTTATGATATTTTGACTGATTTTATTATATTTTTGAGTACAATAAGTAAATGTGTAAGTGAAAGTTGTAAGCTGTTACATAAACCCCTCTGTTGTTGCCCCTGCTGTTACATAAATCCCACCCCATTTATTATTATTTTTAGACAATGTTTTTTGTTTTACTTTTTATTATTTGTCATTTAAAATACATAAAGCACATAATGTCACCTTTCTATCACAAACCACTATTTGTTCAGTCAAGTATCAAGTCAGTTGGTCATGATAATATTATCTAGAATACTCGAAAGAGTCTCAACCGCAATGACTCCACGTATATTCTGGTCATGTTGCCCTCAGATTGTATACTTTTCATAATAAGGGTCATATATTTTTATAATTAACTTGATGTAGTATTGCGGTAGTCTCAATTAGAGATAACGACTGGCCCCGAGCGGCTTATTATAATTATTTTTCCCCCTTATCTTGGATTTATCCTCCTTTTTGTAAGGACTCGGTCCTTCGGCATGTTTACGTGGGGAAATGGGTTCAATGAGCACAGGCCCTTGGAGAATTTTAATGTAATATGAGTAGGGCATCCACTCTAGTCAGACCACGCTTACATTATAACTAATTAGATTTAATACTTTTTGTGTGCATATATTATTGTACTAAGCTACATACCTATACATAGAATGTGAGACGTAGGTAGGTAGGTACTCGTACCTTCTATGATCATAGGCATGAATTATACAGAAAAGGTGCAAAGCGAGGAGTAGATAGGCTGCGCCGATGTACAGTATGACTTCTGTCACGATAGTATGTCTCTAGATTGTTTTCACGTTATCCGATCCGATATCGGTGTCGGACGCCGATCCGATATCGGAGGAAATAAAATGTATGAAATATGTATCGGCTGTTGGCTATCGTCGTCCGACACCGATATCGGATTGGATAATGTGAAAACGTTCTAACTAGCACCCCTCTAAGTCATCGGATAGTGTGAAAACGTTCTAACTAGCACACCTCTAACTCACCTGCTAGCGACATGGAACCTATTCTTCACGGAACCTATTTCTTCTTCTTATTTCAATTTGGAAATTGTAATGACATCATTGACATCAGCGGCCTTACCATAAACTCTTAAAACAGGGCCCATACCATGAACTCTTAAAACAGGTCAATATTGAACTGCTGTCATTCTACCAACTACAAATGTCACTTTGTAATCCTATATATTTAAATGACATTACAAAGTGACATTTGCAGTTGGTGGAATGACAGCAGTTCAATATTGACCTGTTTTAAGAGTTTGTGGTAAGGCCGCAGGTCAATAATGGAACTGCTGTCACTATACCAACTGCAAATGTCACTTTGTAATCCAATATACAGAGTGTAATCGTTAAGTGTGTCCAGGCGATTATTCCGTAACTATTACAGATATCAAAAAACTTTAAACTGATATCGAAAGTACGTTACCTAATGAGTAAAATGACATCAATAACTTTTTATAAATCACACGAGAGGTATCTAATATTTTGGCATTTAACACTCCCATACATTTAGTATGAGATTAGTAGAAAGGTTTCTTCCTTATTACTATTATGGGGATTTATCATAGAAAAAGTGTACGATGAGAGAATGCACAGCCTAGAAGAGTTACAGAATCGTGTACGTCGTGCAATTGCTTTAATTACTCCGCAAATGTTAAGGTAAGTTCATTTAGAAACTGTAAGTAGAGCTCGTCATTGTATCGCACAATAAGGACGTCACTTCGAAAATCTGCTTTGAACACAAAATTTTGTACTTAGGTACTAAGAAATAAATATTATCCAATTAAAAGATAGTTTTATTACTCTGTTAGGTTAATAAACAGTTTCCTTTAATATCAGTACTAAGCTAAAATATTTTTTTTTAAATAAGGACACTAACTAAAACCTTCTCATACTAAATGTATGGGAGTGTTTAATGTCAAAATGTTAGATACCTCTCGTTTGATTTTAAAAAAGTTATTAATGTTATTTTACTCATTAGGTAACGTACTTTCGATATCAGTTTAAAGTTTTTTGATATCTGTAATAGTTACGGAATAATCGCCTGGACACACTTAACGATTACACCTCGTATTTAAATGACATTACAAAATGACATTTGCAGTTTGTAGAATGACAGCAGTTCAATTATTGACCTGTTTTAAGAGTTCATGGTATGGGCCCAGAACCATTTACAGCCTTGTAGCTGACAAGAGACCACAAGATGCAATGAAGTTCAGCGTAAATGAGGAACAGGGTGTAAATATTGAAAATAACAGCGCCTGACATTTACCGTACATGACGAGAACGTAACTTCCGCTGCAGCACAATGTGATTAACTATCGAAGTTAAGTTAAAATTAAATCTGAAAAAGTACCTTCTATACTCGTAGTACCTACCCGTCTCTTTTTTATCCGACTAAGATTAGCTTTCTTCGATTTTGTAAAACGACTACAAGATTTAATTCCGAACTAGGTATTAGTTTTAGAGCACAATTTACTAATCGAACTTTCAACGCAATATTGATTTGATAAAAAAGTGGCTGTGACATGACGAATCTATAAGGGTTCCGTTTTTTGCCATTTGGCTACGGAACCCTAAAAATGAGGTAGGTATGTTGCTGACATTCAACAAACAAATAAACCAAAGCTCTTGTCACCGGCTTGTCAGCAAGAAAAAGTAACAGTACAAAAACACGGATGTGGATGCAAATCTCTAAATTAAAGAATGTTCATCACATTTGCGGAAGCGGATGCGAATATCCGCTACACTCCTTATACAAATATAGTTCAACTAAACTTCAAACTACGCTCATTTAGTACAAGCGAACCATATTTCCGCTAGAATTATGGTTTTCAGTAGTAATCTGGGTCGACTTCGGTTCAAGGCTTGACGCCTTCAATTTAATCAAGTAGAAAGCAATTAAAGCGATCTAATAGCGATACTCCCGATAATTAGGCGCCCGCAGTGTTTACACGAGTCCTCCCTAATATTAGATACATCGGGATGCTCAATTTCTGGTAATTACAAAGAATAACACCATTTCAATCTACAACCTTTTTATTTACAAGGAAGAATACAAATGAAATTTTGAGAAAAAGATTATTATGAATCTGGGTAACAAATATTGCAACAATTTCCAAGCCAATGCCCAATAGAAAGGCATTACCATGGATATTATCGAACTATAATAAATTCATTTAAAACATGTTCGCATAAATATTGGTGTCAATTCTGTTTCTATAAAAAATGTTAAAATGTCTCTTGTTTCTTTTTCGACGATGATTTCGACATTTTCGTTTTGTTATTGTTAAGTTTTTATAATAACCGAATCCGCTCCAATACCAATATTTTAAAGAAACCTATATATTGGTATTAGATATACACAATACTCTTTGAACAACTGAAATTGCACAGAGTTTTGGCATATTAATGAGATCTTTAGTTGAAACTCGTTTCCTTTACTAACTTCGATCTAAACAATTGACTTTGCAAGAACTCTGAGCAAAGAAACCCCTTATAGCTTTTCAATTCGTTATAGGCAAGCGTTATATTGCTTATGAAGTAATTATAGACGGTTTTAATTAGCTGGAAACAATGATTTTATTGGTTCCGTAGACCCAAAATCGACCGCCCGACATGATATTTAATATTTGTTTCTCAAACTTAATATTTTGTATAACTAAACTTGACTACCATAACAACTAACACCTGATAAATTATAGTGAGATCTTGAATTAAAATCTGACAAGAGGAGTAACTATTTGTTAATCTGTGCTAGAGGTGGTAGGAGTAGGGTAGCTAGAGCTCACTGGAGAGGTTTTCTGCTGTCAGTGGGAAGACCAAGGGCTTTTTGTCTTGTTTGCCGATGGCACAGAATCTCTCTGTTCTTATAGGGTTGGCAGCACGAGTGTAACTTTTCCAAAATTGCACTCGTCCATTGGCCACGTTAACCACTTTCCATCAGGTGGGCTGTATGCTTGTCTAAAATCTAAGTGGTATAAAAAAATATTTGATATTGATTTTTGGTGTAGGCCCACTCCATCTCTGCCCGTGGGTGTCGTAGAAGACAACTATGATAAGGATATCCCATGAAGTGATAAATTTTGCAAGGTAAAGCAATTGAAGGAATGAAGTAAGATGTTAGTATAATATAATTCAAACCCCAAAATTTTTGATACTAATTTCAAAGTTTCATAAATGTAAATAATACCAAATAAATCGGACAACCTGTGTGGCGTTGCAGTAGTGAACGCGGCCGCTACGCAGGAGGCGCGGGTTCGATCCCCGCTCAGTGCAAATATTTGTATGCATAAATATGGGTAGGTATTTACATTGGTCTGGTCGTACCTCGAAGAGCACCTTAAGCCGTGGTCGGTCGATTACGGGACCATTAAAGAGGCTAACAACTGGTCTAGCTGCAATGCTTCGATATCGCTCAATATCGTTATTAGGTTGTGGAGGTCAGATGGCAGTCGCTTCGAAGTCCAACCAAATCCGCAGTTACACCCAGTTTCCGAAAGGCTGATCAACGTCAAATTAACTAATCGGCTGTTAAATCTCTTGTCAAGTACTAATTGGGTTGCTAAAAACATGATTATAAGTTTAATTTGATCATCGTGTCGGTTTACATAGCTGGTTAACCAACACGATGATCAAATTAAACTATTTAACCATGCTTCTACCAACCCAATGAGCAGTTTTCCAGTAGGTATTAATAGCGTTCCTTAAGACGCGCTAGATGGCGCAGCCGGCACTTTTGGTAAGCAGAGTGTGGTGTCACATCTAGTGTTCCCTAATTTATGGAAAAAAGGGTTCTTCGGTTTTGTAATGATTTACTTTACATAAATGTTTAGTCATTTTTTCTGATAAAATTATTTTAAATATAATATTATTATTTTAAATTACAGACAGTGACGCGAAAAGAATTAAGCGTTTTATTATATTTTATCTATTATAATATGGGTAAATGAAATTAAACTTTGGCAACATCGCAAATTCATGAAAATATACTACAAACAAACCACAGAGTACATTAAAATTACCAAAAGCTATGCTAGAGCCATCTCCTGATGACTTAAAAACCAACTGATTATTATACCTACTGGAAAACTGCTCATTGCTACTTGACAAGAGATTTAACAGCCGATTAGTTAATTTGGAAACTGGGCGTAGCGGACCCCAGACTCCGAGGTGAAAATTTCGGATGTGACTGGGATTACCGCTATGGCGAAGAAAGAAAAAAATCGCGATACAATCCGTCAAAAAGTGATTTATTTCAAAAAGTGGTTTATTTCAAAAAGTGGTTCATTTCAAAAAGTTTAAATAAATAAAAAAATTCGAAATTATGAATACAGGAAATATATCGAATTTAATACATTAACAAGAGATTACACAGGGCCAACGTTACGTGTGCGTGTTAACCAACGAAACCTTGGCAAGGCCTTGGGTAATACGAAGCACACTGCTGAGATATAACACTGCTAACTTATTTATACTGTGACTAGATGAAAATTAGCTACCTAAATATTTACTGTACGAATATATTAAATAAATATTGGCATTATCATCATCCGAGTGCCAATCGTCTGCCTCATAAGCTAAATATTGACTCTAGAAAAAAACAACGCCTTATTTTGATGAATATTCCTTGATTTATGTGTACTATCGCATAACGCCAGGCTACTAACGAATGTCGTACATTACTTGCATACTGAATATCTATGTAAATGATAGACATTTGATAAATTCTTATTCTATAAATAAGTACGTCCAAGCTCCATCAGTGGAGTTCAAGTGGAGTTTGATGTCCTTAACCCTTTTCATATTGATATCAAAAGGTTTAAGGAAATTTTATTTTCATTTCATTGAATGCCCAGTGAAGAATCGAATATACATAATAACTATACGAAATAAAATAAAGAAAAAATTAAAAAAAAAAAAACAATTTTTGCCAGCTAGCTCAGGTATGAATAGTGAGGTTCGGAAGCTCGGATCCGAAACGTTCATGTTCGTTTTTGGGAGTAAGGCCCAAGGGGCCTTACTCCCAAAAACGAACATGAACGTTTCGGATCGAAACGAACGGTCGCCGAACACGGACCATTAAAGTTACTCTGAAAACCTTTCGTTGACGACTGACGGATGCCGCCGTCTTCGGAATCATAGACTAACGATCGAGTCTAGATGAATAGTGTGGACCGATATATTATAAACATCTAAAAACCGTTAACAAATGAAAAATCAACAAAATAGTTGTATTCTCATGAAAAGAGCGTCAAATTAAAAAATATATGAGATTTTTATTATAAAGGTACTGTTAGATCACTAAAATGTCATTTTTCAAGAATTTACGTATATTTAATGTGAACGATCTTAAAAACCCTCGTGCCATAATATTGTTCTATGTTTTTAATACGTACTTTGACAGTTTGACAATTTCAAATTTGAAACTTTGATACCCGTATGCACTATCTCTATTAAGTTAATAGAGATCAGTGCCTGTCATGGTGTCCGTATGTGTGTAGCGCCATCTACTGGGGTCATCAAATACTTCCGTAATGGATAATGGTTGTTGGTTTGGTTCAATGCGAAGTCTCACGAAGTCAGTGACGATTTTGGCTTCGCTCAGCCGCTTCTTCCCTCATCATTTCATCCAACAATAAAAATCTCGCCATTTTCTTAGATAAAAATTCAGCTTCGAAAGCCTTACGAAAGGTATACAGGGCGTCCCACGGCGATGCCACATGGAGGGAAAGTACCTTAAATCCTTAAGTTAGCTCATTTTGTTTAAAGGAGACATCATTTTATTTTTAAAAAGAAACAAAACTGCATTCAAAGATTTTTAAAAATTCGCCTGCCACACCCGGTAATCGAACCGACTAAAATCCGAAAAAGTAAAATCCATAAGTAAGCTCATTTTGTTTAAAGGAGACATCATTTTATTTTAAAAAAGAAACAAAACTGCATTCAAAGATTTTTAAAAATTTGCCTGCCACACCCGGTAATCGAACCGACTAAAATCCGAAAAAGTAAAATCCTGTATTTTTATGGCATCAATCGATAGTGTCAATCATAAGGATCAAATCTCTCTAACAAACATGGTAAATTAAACGAAAGGAAGTCCTTGAAACTTAAAATTATAAATTCAATTTGGCAAAATAAAACACTTTAACTCAAAGTTCATCCATCACTATCTGATACCATATTAACAATAAAATTCCATATTTAAATTACTTTTCTTTTTTTATCGTGCCGAGACTGCTGCTGGTCAGCAGTAGTATTTAGGTATGTCGAACTCAAACCGACTAAAACCGCACACCGTCTAAATTAACAGGTTATAAGTTGATCCATAGGGCAATTCTCTCGCCATTTTCGTTGCCCACGGTACACCGCGTGCAGGTTTCTTCAAGCACCCAAAATAACTACCTACCCTACCTACATACCTCATGCAGTTACCCAATAAAGTTACATTCTAAACAGGTAACAAAGTTCATTAATTTAGTACTAATTTTACTAAATAAATTTCATCAAAGATAAATCTCTAGTGTTGATACCTTATAAGAAAGTGTTTTAATTTACCAAATTGTATTGATAATATTAGGTTTCAAGGAGTTCCTTTCATTTAATTTACCATGTTTCTTAGAGAGATTTGTTCCTTATGATTGACACTATCGATTGATGCCATAAAAATACAGGGTGTTACTTTTTCGGATTTTAGTCGGTTCGATTACCGGGTGTGGTAAGCGAATTTTTAAAAATCTTTGAATGCAGTTTTGTTTCTTTTTAAAAATAAAATGATGTCTCCTTTAAGTAAAATGCGCTAACTTAAGGATTTAAGGTACTTGCCCTCCATGTGGCATCGCCGTGGGACGCCCTGTATAGCTTTCGTTGAATTTCAAGTAATAATCCGCAAGATTACTTGTCAAACAACGACAACGAAAACGTCAAATGTATTTTGGGAGTAGGTGCACCGACCACGATCGACAAGCTCAATGTCAAACGATCGAAGACGGATACGAAACACTTTCGGGGTAGCTAAATGGCCGAAACGTCAACGAACACGATAGTTTTCGATTTTCGGAGTAAGGCCCCTGGGGCCTTACTCCCAAAAACGAACATGAACGTTTCGGATCGAAACGAACGGTCGCCGAACACGGACCATTAAAGTTACTCTGAAAACCTTTCGTTGACGACTGACGGATGCCGCCGTCTTCGGAATCATAGACTAACGATCGAGTCTAGATGAATAGTGTGGACCGATATATTATAAACATCTAAAAACCGTTAACAAATGAAAAATCAACAAAATAGTTGTATTCTCATGAAAAGAGCGTCAAATTAAAAAATATATGAGATTTTTATTATAAAGGTACTGTTAGATCACTAAAATGTCATTTTTCAAGAATTTACGTATATTTAATGTGAACGATCTTAAAAACCCTCGTGCCATAATATTGTTCTATGTTTTTAATACGTACTTTGACAGTTTGACAATTTCAAATTTGAAACTTTGATACCCGTATGCACTATCTCTATTAAGTTAATAGAGATCAGTGCCTGTCATGGTGTCCGTATGTGTGTAGCGCCATCTACTGGGGTCATCAAATACTTCCGTAATGGATAATGGTTGTTGGTTTGGTTCAATGCGAAGTCTCACGAAGTCAGTGACGATTTTGGCTTCGCTCAGCCGCTTCTTCCCTCATCATTTCATCCAACAATAAAAATCTCGCCATTTTCTTAGATAAAAATTCAGCTTCGAAAGCCTTACGAAAGGTATATAGCTTTCGTTGAATTTCAAGTAATAATCCGCAAGATTACTTGTCAAACAACGACAACGAAAACGTCAAATGTATTTTGGGAGTAGGTGCACCGACCACGATCGACAACCTCAATGTCAAACGATCGAAGACGGATACGAAACACTTTCGGGGTAGCTAAATGGCCGAAACGTCAACGAACACGATAGTTTTCGATTTTCGGAGTAAGGCCCCTGAAGGGGCCTTACTCCCAAAAACGAACATGAACGTTTCGGATCGAAACGAACGGTCGCCGAACACGGACCATTAAAGTTACTCTGAAAACCTTTCGTTGACGACTGACGGATGCCGCCGTCTTCGGAATCATAGACTAACGATCGAGTCTAGATGAATAGTGTGGACCGATATATTATAAACATCTAAAAACCGTTAACAAATGAAAAATCAACAAAATAGTTGTATTCTCATGAAAAGAGCGTCAAATTAAAAAATATATGAGATTTTTATTATAAAGGTACTGTTAGATCACTAAAATGTCATTTTTCAAGAATTTACGTATATTTAATGTGAACGATCTTAAAAACCCTCGTGCCATAATATTGTTCTATGTTTTTAATACGTACTTTGACAGTTTGACAATTTCAAATTTGAAACTTTGATACCCGTATGCACTATCTCTATTAAGTTAATAGAGATCAGTGCCTGTCATGGTGTCCGTATGTGTGTAGCGCCATCTACTGGGGTCATCAAATACTTCCGTAATGGATAATGGTTGTTGGTTTGGTTCAATGCGAAGTCTCACGAAGTCAGTGACGATTTTGGCTTCGCTCAGCCGCTTCTTCCCTCATCATTTCATCCAACAATAAAAATCTCGCCATTTTCTTAGATAAAAATTCAGCTTCGAAAGCCTTACGAAAGGTATATAGCTTTCGTTGAATTTCAAGTAATAATCCGCAAGATTACTTGTCAAACAACGACAACGAAAACGTCAAATGTATTTTGGGAGTAGGTGCACCGACCACGATCGACAACCTCAATGTCAAACGATCGAAGACGGATACGAAACACTTTCGGGGTAGCTAAATGGCCGAAACGTCAACGAACACGATAGTTTTCGATTTTCGGAGTAAGGCCCCTTGTACTTAATCGATTTTATTACGAGAAATGACGAATTATGAATACTAGTACTGTACTGGGTAATACAGACATTTTTGATAGTTAACCACGTTATTTATTAGAATAATAAATATCATTAGATACCAATAAGTAGACTCACCCCTTATTACGTGGATTCGACAATCACAGTTGACGAAATGTGAGTGTTAATACACCTCTACCTACGCTTTCGGGGGTTTACTGGCATAAATATATGCATGTAATGCATGTATACATGTATGATGAATGGTCGGTGACAGTTACTTCACATTAGTAGAGTAGAGTTCCTAATTGATGAATAGGTATTAACCTATTCATCAATTAATTAGGAACTACGACTAATAAAACTTATGAGACATTTATTAGTCAACTGACGACTAATTAATCATATGGGCGAATAAGAGAAGAAAAGCTCATTATATATAATTACATAACACGCTGAAGGGGTGCGTCTGTGTAGTAATTAAATAAAGAGGACTTTACCAGTAATTACCATCCTTAGTACCTAATCTTTTGAGATGTCAAACCGCTTAACGACAGTTCCATAACACTTGTTAAGTACCGTGTTAATTTCTTAGGCCCCCTGTTGCCTTATGCATGCGTACAATTGCGGGCGCCTGTTTCGTGCAAATATGGCGTAAAATACGATTTGCACACGAAGTACTTTATTGCCAAATGGTATGTCATTTTATATTGAACTAGCGGACCCGGCGAACTTCGTACTGCCATATTTTCTGATCCCGTTCCCGCTGCATATCTCTAAATTTATCAGTGTTTATCTACAATATTATGCATGTATTATACATATAAACTCTATATCATATAACTCTATCTATTAAAAAAACCGCTTTAAAATCCGTTGCGTAATTTTGAAGATTTAAGCATACATAGGGACGGACAGACAGCGACAGCGATTTTGTTTTATAATATGTAGTGATAAGGCATTTTTAATTATTTTTGATCTTAATCGGTTTCGCCTTATGGCATTCTCAAAGGTCTCAAACCTTTGAGAATAGGTTCAAAAGGCTTGTGACCTTTGAGAATGTCGAGAGGCTACACCGATCAGGTATGCCATTTTCTTTATTATGGTTAATGAAAAAAGAAAGAAAGTAAATAATCTACCACATTTTATTATAACCCAATAGTTTTCGGAAGTTACCCTACAGAAATGTATTACTCGGCACCAAAATCAAAAGCTATTAGAACCAAATATGTAAAGATGAGCCAAGTTTCTCAAGTTAGAAAAAAATACTTACATTTCTAAATCTCAAAGAGTCAAAGAGGTATCCCTTCTTACCTTAATCTTGGTATATACCTTCTATTTTCCCATCAGTTAAGCCTTGAGGCTGTGATTAATGAAGGTAGGCTCATCCGTGATACGTCGCTCGTACGCCAGCCCAATTTTTGATCTTATCTGTTGAGGAGATTAAGATCAGAAATAGGGCTGACAAACTTGTAAGCGTATAGATAATATGCCTTTTCATATAAATCGTTCTTATATAGGTATATATACATGATGTATATAACTCACTTACGCAAGACTAAATTACCTAAGTACAGACAAAAATAAACAATTCTACACAACGCTATCTAGATCCATGGTAAGTATATCTTGACTAGCTAGTGTTATGGATACTTTATATTGTAAGTACATACATAGAAATACCCAGACCAATGAAAATATATTCATGCATACAAATATTTGCACTCAGCGGGAATCGAAACCGCGCCCCCTCCGTAGCAGTTGAACGTTCTACCATTACACCACAGGCCGCACAATTCTATAGTTTAATTTCGTTGTAGTTAAGTTTACGACACAGCCTTCGCAGATGGAAATAGCCCCTGAAATATTAACTACAACCCTTCTATCTCATATTTCTGCAGAGGATTTATCAAAGGTTAGGAGCGTATATAAATAAATCAGACGAGCCCAGACAAAGAGAATTATGTAGGTGAACCATTCCAAATACCATATAGTTATTTTATTTAAATATTGCCAAAAATGTTTTGTTAGAGGCATTCATATCAAGACATATCTTAAAGATTCTGTTTATTTAATTATTTTTGTTATGTTTTAGTAGTTTTCTCTGTCTGAATCCATATCCATAGTAACTCTGTCTATTTGTCTGTCTGTAACGATTTCGCGCCCAAACCACAGATCTCTCATCATCCAGCGGGGTGCAGTCAATTGACGTCCTAAATATTTAAAAAAATGTACCGCTAAAGTGAAGTTGACTAGGATCCCAAGTTACTAGTTAATTGCAACAGTAGGTAAGCCCAATTGAAACAGTAAGCTCAATTACAACTCAGATATTATCTGTGATTGCAACAGTAAGCCCAATTGTAACAGTAAGCTCAATTGCAACTCGGATATCTGTGATTGCAACAGTAAGCTCAATTGCAACAGTAAGCTTAATTGCAACTCGAATCTGTGATTGTAATTGTAAGCTCAATTGCAACTCGGAGATCTGTGATTGCAACAGTGAGCTAAATTGCAAGTACAACTGCTTTATTCTAGCTGTTGATCCGCAACAGTAGAATCAAGCTGTACCTACCTACTGACTTTGACATAAATAGCCAAGTTAATCACCAATGAAAAGTTTTATTTTCTTCGAGACGTCCTTTAAAACCCTTTATTACATACATTGATAAATTATGTAAAATTTCATCATAATATTACGGTAAAGTTCGCTGAAACATCGGCTTTAAATATTTTAAAGGCAATCGAGGCTTGGGGGATGCCGAACATATTGAAGGTACTTAACACAACAGGATATTTTAGACCCGTCTCGAAATTGAATATTATAACAAGATCTTTCAAAGATAAACTAGAACATGTAGACTTCATACCTATTTTTGGGGACTTCATACTGTCATCCCGAGCTTTAGGTATGAATATTTTCAAGATCTCAGCAAAATTTTATAACTATTTTCATAATATTACTAAAACTGTAAAAGTTCAGAGTCACTCAATTCATGTTTGCAATATAATTCAAAAAATTGCAAATAAAATTATTGATAAAAGCTTTCCTTTTTTTCAGGTGAAGGTTTATTGAAAAAGCCGAAAGTTAATTTAATGGAAATCGTAAGTACAAATTCTATAAATTTTCTTATTTATTCTCATATTTCTCTCTTCATTATTATTGTCATAAAACTTTTTTTTTTGTATACCACTTAGGTGGCAGACAAGCACACGGCCCACCTGATAGGAAGTCGTTACCGGGGCCTATGGACGTATGCAACACCAGAAGCGTTACAGTCGCGCTGCCGACCCTGAAGGAACCTTCTAATGCCCTTCTTGAAGAACCCCATATTATAGTCGTTTGGGAAAACCACCGCAGGGAGTTCACTCCACAGCTTAAGTTTTCTAACATACTTCAGTGAATTTATCCTCATAACCATGACATGTATATCCTACTTTTAGACATTTTTATTATTTTTTTTCTACATATCCGAATAGATATTTTCATGCAAAGACGAAGTAAAAAGATTGAAAATACAACATGAAATAAATGAAATCTGCATTTTTGCTGCAAAAAGAATACGTTAAATATAATTTTATATTAATCTGCAACAATATTTCATATAAAGAACCCATAGATATAATATAAATACAAGTATATCGGAACATTCCCGGTAGATATTATCGATAAACGATAACTCAGTATCATATTCTGCACTGGTAATAATTATACCATTAAATTTTGAAAGCAGCTGTGCTCTGCGCATGATAGGGAACCGTGAACCCGTGAATTTGTAATTTGATAGGATAATACGCAATAATACACATTTTAACTCAACAATCCCGGATAAAAAGGCTTGGACGGCCTTGACAGGTTTTTTTACAACTCTTTTTTCAAAATCTAGAACCACCGTTTAAGAATTGATGTCTTATAGTCTCTTTTTTAATTACATCTTAGCTTATATTGCCATTAATTTGACATAACTACCAAATCTATACTCTATAGTATTATATAATATTGTAAAGTGGTCGTGTCTGTACATTGGAGATATTTAAAAAAAAATACTTGGGTTATGTTATGTTAACGATATTGAACACGAAAATATTTTTTTTGAATTTCCTGTCTGTTTGTCTGTTTGTCCGCGATGGACGCAAAAACTATTGGACGGATTTTGATGCGGTTTTTTTTGTTAGAAAGGGCTTGCTCAGACTTAAAATCTTACGTTTGTTTGATCGCAATCGGGTGAGTAGAACCGAAGATATGAGCAAAGGTCGCGTTAACCGAGATGCACGCGGGCGGAGCCGCGGGCGGAAGGCTAGTAAACTATATAATCGTTTCCACTGTGCTATGCTATGTGATAATTCTATTAAGAATGTACATACTGTCACACTCAAGATAAACCCATAAAGGTTTAATGGGTGATTTTTATTTTGATAAACCGAATATGATTAGTGTCTATCAAACACAGGAAAGGAAATGTAGCCTACGATTTTCACGACGTGCGGGTGCCCGCATGCTAGGCATGCACAAAGCAGCAGAGGCAGTACAAGCACTAATTACACGTTCTACTGTCCACTATAGTACTTTAGCCGCCACTCACCTAGTTCTCAAAGTTCGCAAAGCGGTCAAATACCCGCATTGACCGCTTCATGGTTCGAAGGGTAATATATGTAAGTTTATCGGCCGGCCGTATTGTCTGTCTATCACTTTTAATGTCTTCGTTATTGAACCTCACGTTCAGACTGTTTTCACGGTAAGTACTTTTATTCACTGTTCAGTTGAATGAATAGTCTATAATTGGAAAACACGAAATGACTATGCTGCAAAGCAGAAATCATCAACAATTCATTTTGAACAACCGAAAAAAGTCTATATCTAATATGATTAGATTATCTGATTATATCTTACACATAACGTAGACGCGTCTAATTATATACCTACATATCATCCGGTAATCTGATGGAGCTAAATTTAGTGTTGTCCCCTCCTATACTACTAATCCCCAACCCAACCAATTGCGATCAAACATGCCGCAGACATAAAATCTGACTTAAAAGATTTTCAAACGCTTTTCTCATAATAATATCATTATTCAATTTCGTGAAACTGAAAAATAATAATACGAAATAGAAAACGTATTACGAGTAGATATATATTACTATTTCTACTTGAATTGTTTCAGATTTTTATTCAACTGATATTTTACATATCATAAGTGAGAACATGAGTATTGCATTTAAATATGGAGTAAATTTCTGAAATTTATCACCTTTCGCTACTGTTATGTTCACATTATAATATCAAAAATGAATGACTGCGACTGTAATGGGGATTTTATTCAATTTACTCAAGAAATCCGTTCTCTGTAATTTAATATTATGTGAAAATGTTCTCGAAAATTATTTCATGCGTCGTTATCTACATTAATAAAAAATATAATTCAGAACCTACTGCAATCGTAATCATAGCTTTGCTTCTTGAATTTATTTATTGAAAAATATGCTTTAAGCTCCTATTACATTATATACTAGCTGTCCCGGCGAACTTCATATCGCCCAATTTTTTTTCAACCCGCGTGATTTTTTGATCCCGTTCCCGCTGCACCTATTTTCTCATCTTTAAACCTTCCCTGGATATCCACGAATATTTCAAGACTAAAATTAGCCAAATCGGTTCAGCCGTTCTTGAGTTATAAACTAACAACGAAACGTGGCATTGAGTTTTATATATATATAGATATTCTTGTTTAAATCTTTTTCTTTTTTTCAAGATTTTGAAGGCTAGCAATTCACACTAGGAAGTATGTAATCACCCTAGTACAGTCAACATTAGATCTATCTTGACTACAAAGTTTCAAAATGATCATAATACTAAGATATTAAGAGCAAGTCAAACTGCTTTAAAGTAAAAGTAAAAAGTAAGTAAAAACGTCTTTATAGTAAACCATAGATATAACAATATAATATTGAGAACTGAGTTATGTGGTAAGTACAGATGGCGGCCTTATCACTCTGCGGCAATTTCTTAAGGCGACCACCCACTTACAGTTTATCGAACGACAACCGGATGATATCGGTCTGTCAGTTCATCGCAATAGCCCACACACTTACAGTTTCGTATACGATTTTGGACTGACTGCTAATATGTGTGTGGCCGCTTAACGATTCCGGTCAGCAAAGACAGTTAAAGGCCGGACAGTCTATGGCCGTCGGCATTTTATACGTAATAACATCAGACTAAAAGAATAAAATAGTGTTATTATTTTAGTCTGAGGTAATAAAATTATGATGACATTGTTGACATAAGGACTGCAGGCCGCCGGACAGACGAAAAACTGCAGGCGGACTGTAAGTGGGTGGCTGCCTTTACAGGCAAAATATTTTATTGATTTAAATTGTATTATCGTCCGGACTAAACGTGTGTATTAAATATCAGAACAATCAGTCAACAGAATGAGGGAGAATCTAAGGTATTAAGATCACACTTTTTTCGTCCAGATCGATCTGATCCACATTGAAGAAAACACCATAAAAGGACCTCGGACTTTATAGTGTAAGCTTCGGACACTTTTGGAAAATCGCTATGATGCTGATGATGGATCTTGAAGTGAAGAGTTAAAGAATGGATTATTATATTTAGTACTAGCTCTTGCCCGCGGCTTTGCCTCCGTGGAATTTTGATCCTTTTTCAGCAGCCCTTGGGAGTCTATTCTCAGGACGTAAAAAAGGGTATTTATTCCAGGCTATAATTGGTCCCTGTATCAAATTTCAGCCTGAGCCTTTCAGCTCCTTTAGGCAAGTGAATAGAATGATGAATGTATGGAATTTGACGTTTACCTATAACAGTCGTCAGTGTATGTCATATACGTCAAATCATCGATAACTGCATGGCGAACGCTACTCGCACAAAAACCTCAAAGTTTAAGCGAGTAGTTAATATGTTTATTGTAATAATATCTAAGTAATCCCATCAAAAACAATACTTGTAAAAAAATGCCAAGCCTCACCGCTCTCGGTTCTTCTACCGCAAAAAGTTGTGAGATCCATGTAATACCAAGTCGGTTAATTTATTCAGTCCCTACTTCAGATACCTTCTGTCCTAAGTTATTACGTAATAAGTTTTTATGTTTTGAATATAATAAATTGACTACTTAATTACTTGATAGTGTTTTTACAGTGCCTACTTAGTAACCGAAGATTCAGGCTTCTAGGTTTATCCACAACGAAGTTCTAGGGGGTCGAAAATGGCCTGAAGTGCTTCGAGAAAATAGTGTTACGGCCGTGCCGCTCTTTTTTGCTCGACTTGGCGGGGGCACTGCCGTGCCCCCAGATACTCTATTGTGAACATTTTAAATAAATAAAAAATAAAAACTTATCATATACGTCAAATCCCATACATTCATCATTCTATTCTACGATACGCCGGCCAACGAGTTGCCTTTGCATTGCTTGAAACATCAAAACATCTTCTCATCACATTTCTAAATTAGTAGGATATACTTACCGATATCTACCGAGGTATTCATTTCATTTACTTTCACATATTACACCATTTTGTACAATACCTATGAAATAAATGAATTTAGAATTTACAACTCGTACTTATTCCATTTTACTGTTAATACAACCATTCATTACGTTTCCAACAATCGTATCAAAGCAAGAGCAGGCACTTCTACGCAACCCTGGCTCCAAAACGCCAATGTTTAAACTGCTAACACAAACAGCACGGCTCTTTTCACCCTGATAAGGTTTTGGTAAATTTCGGGCACTTTTGCTCAACTACGGCTGTTACACAATACGTACGTTAATCTACATATAAATGTAGTGTTTCGTTAACCAGATTATCTGAAAGTTTTGCAGTTTTCATTAAGTTATTTAACACTAACTATGATATATTTATTTGGGACGTGTTACACAAATGTGATTGTCTGCTGTGCGACAATTATAGCGGTAGCTAGTTTTTAATTGGTTAATTTTATTTAGATGTTAATATATGTAGATGGATTTATTTTATTGTTAGATTTAAGTACCTACTTGTTGCCTGCAGCTCCACTCGCGTGGACATCGGCTATCGCATACCTAGTCAAAAAATTTAAAGAGCTTATTCTCAAAAAGACATGAGACTAGCCTATATGCTTTCCTAAGTAAGTTCTAAACTATCTATGTAGCAAATTTCATCAAAATCGATTCATGGTGGCGTAACACACTTGAGTTACTTTCGTATTTATAATATTACTCGTAGTATGAAAGTAGGGATATCATCATTATACTACAATTTCTGAAACTTCTTTAAAAAGCTCAAATTTTAAAAATAATGAACAGTGAAGTTTCCCTTCACCCTAGATCGACATCAATAGGCAAACTTCAAAGTATGTTTCTTGGGGTAAGTTGGGTTTCAGAGGTCTCTTAAGCGACAATTTCGATGCTCGCTTAGCGGCCCCTTTAAAAACTGCTGTAGATACATTTTTTCACGATATTTTTAAGTTAAGAGGAAAGTTTAGTGGGCTTAGTTAAAAGTTGGTATAATTATAATAAACTTTGAGAGCACGTAGCAGTCTTTAGATGTTAGTCTGTGGGTGTATTACAAAAATTTTGCAAACGTGCCTAATAGTAGATATAAAATCTTGGTCAATTCAACTGGGAAAATTATTTCACCTTATAAAGAGTAGCCAAAGAACACTTGCACTTAACTATTGAGACTAAGAGTGATAAAATATTATTATTAAGCAATAAGCAGGCAATATACCGTAGCGCCGTCGGTCCTTGTTGCCATAAGAACATCTATGGCAGTCGTTACGGGTAGTTGGAGCCCTAAAAAGTTCAAAAACAACAGTCGAGCTGCAAAGCTTCGATTATCACCATATGTTACCATTGGGTTGTGGAGGTCAGATGGCAATCGCTTCATGGAAAATATCGAAATCTAGCCAAATCCGTAGTTAAGACTGGTAAAGCGGACCCCAGGCTCAAAGCTGAAAGCTTCGGATGCGACTGGGAATTAACGCTAGGATGAAGAAGATATCGTAGCGATAGCGAAACCATACACCGTGGATATTCCACTTATACGTACTAAACGATTTGTCGATACGTTCATTATGCGTACTGCTATGGAGTGGAATGTCCTGTCCGAATCTGTATTTCCGGATAGCTACAAAATGGATGTCTTTAAGACTAGAGTGAATAGGTTACTAAGCGTGCTCCACCGTGGACCACATCGTCACTCACCAATGGGTGAGATAGCAGTCAAACGCGAGCTTATCAATCATAAAAAGCAATTATATACGAGTATAAATATTCAAACTCCTACTAGGGTATAAAAAGTCTTAATTTCTTAAATGACTCTTGGTAGAAAAGCTTTTAATAAAATCTGATTAAAATGCACGAAGCTTCCACAGATACCGATGTCAAAGAGAACTCTGACAGTGGCAATCAAATTAGAGACAGTTGAAAGGGCTGCTCTATCTATTGCCTTTGTCACGACAAGATATTAATATCGTTGGAATTCTCAAACATTCTGAAATATGCCTCAGATCTTGTTTAACTCATTCAGTTGGTCTATTGGTCTTATGACATTAGTCGTCTTGGACCTAAACCAATGCAATAGGTAGGTACATAAAAACAGACTACAAATCTAAAATAGACGCTGAAAAGAGAAAAATAACTGATTATGGGGTTGTTCTAGAAGGATTTCTCCAGGGTTGGCAGCACAAGTGGAACGCCCTGGTGTTGCGTACCTACTTATAATATTTGTAAGATAGTAGATATTTTTAGGGTTTGTGGGTGTTAAGGTAATACACCTCTGCCTACCTCTTCAAAAATTTACAAGTGTGAGTAAACGTCTGTATTTAGAATAAAATCATATAATATAACTTACTGCATTAACATGGTGTTCAAAAACAAATTATTTTTATCAAAGTTTGATTACGTAACTGTAAATATTATCTACTTGAACAGAATGCAAAACCACTCAAGAGCATCTACTTAACATTGGAAAATTCTGTCTAAGATATTCACACATCTAATAAGCATTAAAGTGGTCGACTCACTTCAGAGCACGATTTTGATACTGAATAACGGCGATGCATTGTGCTTGAGAGCCGCTCCGTGTCCGATGAGCTTCATAAATCAACCACTATAAGCAGATCCACTAAGTCCACGTCTAACCTACGGACCTAAGATCTTGCCAAGCTAGTCAGATTAATGTTCATCGTTAACCGTCTGAGTTTTGCACAGTCGAGGGATTCTTTTGATCCCTTCGTATCGCTCACATTTTTTATATCAGTAGAGGCTCTCATTTACCTAACACTTTCAAGGTATCAACTTTGCATTGAAGATAAAATTATAAACATAAATTTTTGGTGTGTCATGGCATTTTTTTATTTACGTGTCCTAGTTACAAAATGGAATGAAAAAATTAAAAATATTGGTAATGCATAACAAAATTTATAGATTGATTCCCTATTCCTGAAAGAACATTACAATAGCTACAGTTACCCTATAAATATACAAGTTTGGAAAAAAATTATACTTTCTTTGGACTTCGAGAGTGGTTTAGACATCCACTTTGTAACTCTTAAAAGTGTAATTAATAAATAAAATAGTACGTTCTTAATGGAAGATTTTCGTTTATTTGGTTAAAAATATAATATTCTTTAAAATAATATTACAGCTTAAGTAAGATAAGCCATATATTTTTAGTATTTTGTAAAAATGTAACCATTTTGTAACTATTTGGTAATTAAGCCCAGTTAACTTTCGATTTATATTGTGTAACAACCATCTAATGATGTTGATTATTTTTTTATGATTTACTCTTTTTTTATAATTCAACGCAGAGTTAAATAAAATAAGGTATTCACTTTGAAAATTAGTAAAATTTAAAGAAATGGTAACAGTAAAACATAAGACAATTACAAAATGGAAAGGTTCAGTTACAAAATCGAAAAGGTAAAGCTTAGTTCACCCTGAAGATAATGAGAGGACAGGCACCACACAGATGCGAATCTAGCACCTAAGTACTCGTGAAGACGAATCAAACAAGCCCAAGCCATCTTCCAGCTCTAGCATTAGACCCTGGTTACTATTGGTTACCATACAGGATCATAGTACTTGTTAATACCATTTAAACGTTCCCAAACTCGATGGGGTTGTGTCGTTTTATTGAGTAGTTCCTATGGCTACCTTCCTCCTCCAGCATCAGATCAGCTCCATGTTATCATAATATTGTATAGTCACGTGGCATGCAAAATTGCAACTCAATCGGATAATCAGAAGTGGTCGAAAAATGACTTGCAAGACTTCAGCAAATTTACAATATGAACATTGCAAGTTAAATAAAAGCATCTTAAAATACCAACACCTTGCAACAATTATAAATTAATTGAAAAACATAATAAGAGCCCCAAGTACATTTTTATGCCGAGACACAAGTCAAGTAACCGACAACAATTATTGTACTAAAATAATTATTGTTCCAAGATATCATCATATATCCACTAAAAAGATAAACACATGCCTGCATGCATTTGTACTCGCCTTTATGTTTCCATTTTGTAACTTTTTTATTCCACGTTATATGTAACCAAACGAAATGGAAGTAACGCATCTCCAATCGCCGACCTAAGATTGCTTGTTAATCAACTTTAATAAATATGAAACACAAAAACAACTATTTTAATAGCTTATAAAGCGTTTGTAGTTTATCATTATTATATTTCTATAAACAAAAAACCAAACTTAACAGTAAAAATCACAATTACAAAGTGGATGAAAAATCCGGCATGGTAACGCTCAACAAGTTTCAACTCGAAATGCGTCAAAATGGTCATTCTATGACTGCTTCATTAAATGGGGAAGTCTGAAGTATTATTGCCAGGAAAGAAATTTGTATTCAGTGGTATATTTTTTGGCGACAAAGTCCATCAAATTACGGTTACAAAGTGTAATTCCATGCACGCCCGAAATCGTGGGACATAATATAATGTTACGAAAGATAGTTTTTTTATTATTAAAGTAGTGTTATTTTATGTTTATTTCTGATAATATTATCATATTTCGATACAATTCATTCTTCTTTACCCTTACCACTCAAGGAAATTCACGAATAAACTTAACTCGAAACTAAGCTGGTCAATGTGGGACATAGTAAAATCAAGGGTATTCAAAATTATATTCTGTATTATTTTATATTTATCAATTAGTTATTCACATAATTTGATGTATTTCGGATACATTAAATGTTAAATATTTTAACCATTGACACGTCATTACAAATTTTCTTTCATTTCTACACAAAAATTAATGGTAAACTTCTGGGACATGCTCATTTAGAGTATGGTCGTGTAAAAAAAAAAATGCCATATGTAAATAAAAGTAACCAATTTATAGTTGAAGGTTAGGTAATTCGCAAAAATATAATATAATTTCAAGAAAAATTGATTGAAAGTGAATTATATTTTGATCTACTTAACTAGATTATACAGAATGATGGTATGTGGTATACTTCTTCAATTGGTGCGAGCAGTAAGCTTTCATCGAGGCTTTTACTTCAAAGTGTTTCGAATTTCGAACGATAGGTGCTCCGTGCTACTACTTCTGTCGGAACTCAATTATTATAAAATGATTATTCTATAATCTGTGGTGCGGTACCTAGTGCGGTAGCCTAGTGGTATGGGTAATGGACTGCTGAGACGAGGTCTCGGGTTCGATCCCAGGTTTTACCATGGCACACACCAATGACTTTTCGATGGTTTTCGAAGTTATGTGTGTATCTATCGCAGGTTTATAAGTGCCCGGTTAATGGCAATAGGCTCGCCACCTATTACATTGGGACCTAAACATAAACGGCGAAATGTGGGTACTAGCACCTCTGCCTACACCTTCGGGGATATAGGCGTGAGTTTATGTTATGTTATGTTATAATCTGTGGTTATAGATAGCCACGCAAGAACTCCATTAAAAGCGTCTCCAGTACCTAGATAAGATCAGTGGGTCCAAAATGGCCACATTGAGTAATTCTGCTAAAAACGAGTAACTTTATGAGTTTTCAGTAGATCTTATAGATTCCTATAAAATTCGTAAAATGGTCACTCACACAAACAGAATCACAACAATTCATTTACTAAGTAGATTCTAATTTCGTGTAAAGATCGCCGCGTGACAAAATATTATCCTAAAATATTATCCGCCAAACAATAAAACGCATCGCAATAGAATGCATCTCGTCTAAGCCTACTGATACGATTCCAACAAAGTGGCCTTTTTAACTAAAAGATAACTCTGGTAAAGACGATTTGAACGAAATGCTGTTTTTGGATCAAGAGCGGTAAAGGTATCCAGGACTCGATCCTAATAAATAAAGATAAAACACATGCATAAATAAATCGAAAAACAGATAAGCACTTGATTCTCAAAAGAATGGTACCTACTTACTTGATAAAGGTTAGAATATTTTCGCACGACATAAAGGAACATATAATAATGAATCTTGTTCAGAGTTTTAGCTAGAAGTAAGGTCTCGAAGGATTCATAAAGAGGTCTGTACCAAAGATTACTATTACTTAGCAACGAAGCGACACTCCCACGCCCCGGCAATTTATCGTTAGGGATGTCGCAGCTCGCTACGTGTACATGCGATTCAATTATATTTTGTTCGTAGGATTTACTGTCAGTGTGTGAGAAATTGCCTTTATGATGGAGAGGTCCAGGGCTAGAATCCTAGCCACCAGACGTAGACCTGCCGTAGTCCTACCAACGTGAACCCACTCCTAATACAAGCAGGTGGGCAGGTGGTATAAAAAAGTAGGTAATTTAGATTATCTGCAGGGGTTAGCGTATACCTACTTGTAATTTCGGTTGCTAATATTCTTTTCAAAAACCAATTTGATGGTAATGAACTCTTTGTTTAGGTAAAAATAGTTCGTTCTGTCAACCTTTGCATAGTTGGATACCGCAACCAAATCATAAAAATAGAATATACGCAGTCGCGATGAAATCATTGCAAAATATTTATAGATTTATTGATATTTTCTAAAAGTTACGCGAATGTCACTCCTTAAAATAAAACCACTTTTTATCGTACTTATTTTATATATTAACAGTCATATAAATATAGAATCCGTAAAAAAGTGGTTTTATTTCAAATAGATTTATTAATATACAGACTCGTATATATTTAGTAGGATACCGTAGTTATTTGTATTGTGGACCCAGAAGTACCGAGATAATTACAAAAATATAAGAGGCCGATATGAGAAGACCGATGGAGTGGACCTCGAAAAATATAATATAGGACATCGGTGATGTCTTGAGAAAAGGGTCAGAAACAGGGGCTTGTATGACAGGTTTAATGATGCAGAAACGATGAAAGAAACTTGGAGTGTTCGGCAAATGGGGAATCGTTGTCTCTGTCTTGCCTGGAGGAAAAAATGTGTGATATAACTCGTTATTGGAGGAATAATGTTTCCTGGCGATACATCTATGCCAACTGCTCAATCCTGAACGACACGATAATCCTTTTATAAGGTCTGCATTCTGATTATATTCGTGTAATATTTGTGATTTGACGGAAATCGACTCTAGTACAAATCCAAATTGAAACTTATATCTCAAACGTTCCTATATTATAAAAAAAAATTAACATCAAAGGTCAATACCTACCACTTCACCCCGGTTCTAATATCGATATCATGAATTTATGATCATGTATAAATATTATAAGCATAAGTTAATGCTATAGGATCAACATAACCGTTAAAAAAATAATCAAAACAAATAAATTTTCCAATCACAAGATTGTAAAATATGGACAAAATACAGACCATTGAAAACAATTTATACAACGTTTTAAATAAAATAAAATCCTATTCAAGACGAAAACAATTTATTGAAAAAATAAGTAGGTACCTACTAGGTAAGCCATTAGTGTACATTAGTGTTCGGTAATACGGTCCATATTAAGTAAAAACTTGTTTCTACTTTGTTTAATTTGGGATTTTTATCAAAGAACAACAAAGAACAAGCGTATATTAGATTACAAACTTTATTCAAACTCATATTTCATTTCTGGTGACATTTTTACATAGAATTTTTTATGGAATATATAAAAGGAATACTTAAACCACGCTATGAATATGTAATCTTTCATACTTAGAGACTAATTTATATAAAAACATATTTACATATAGGTTAGATACCTATGTAAATATTAGCTAAGCTATGTAAATAATACTTTACGTTTTGTTATATCGTTACATTTTTTCCCTTTTTTGCCCCACAGAGGTAAGCAAAGTTTTTCTTTTACTTGTACTCTTCACAAGCCTTGCTAGTAATAACATGGTAATCGCATGGCAGCATATAATATGGACCCAATATTAACCATCTGAGTACCTACTTGATTTTTGTCTGTGGAATATTTTAAATTTTAGATTGTTCTTATATGATTGTCTTTATCTTTATAGATTAAAATCGATAATGCATTGTAACTGTGATTAGCAGTTCAGTTGCGATAAATACCTTTAGTCTCAGTAGTCCGGTTGCTAGTCCGGTTGTTCGGACTACTGCAACTTTCAACTTTCAACTTGACTGCCTCTGTGGCGTAGCGGTAGTGAACACGGCTGCTACGCAGGAGGCGCGGGTTCGATCCCCGCTCAGTGCCAATATTTGTATGCAGAATATAAATATTTGCATTGGTCTGGGTGTTTCTATGTATGTTCTGTATGTATTTAAGTATCTAAGTATGTATATCCGCATTCTAGATTCCATAACACAAGCTAATTAAGCTTACCATGGGTCTAGAAAGCGTTGTGTAGAATGTTGTGGAATATTTATTTATTTATTTATTATTATTATTCGCAAATTATTATAAACTGCATAACCTACTAATACCATTCTTGTCAGAATACCTACGCCCAGCAATTTCATTACTTTACAAGCTCTTATGTATGGATGGTAATAACATCACGTATCGTAAACTCTGTAGAACTAATTCACTGAGGGACATGGGTAATAGCGATATTACTATCCTAGAAAAACGTATTATTGCTTTAGATAGACTATAATATATATCTTACTACCTAAAATCGAAAAGGTTGATTGAACTGCCCTTCTTACTACTATCCCCTAAAACTATCACTGCTTATTTCAGGATATCACTAATTTATAAGAATTTTAGGTCACTCCTGGCTGACCTGCCTACTTGCAAGAATTTATGTATAAATGTAAATTGTATATCATAATTTTCCCTTTCTAAATAACGAGCAAACCGAATAGCTATTTATATTTTAAATATGTAACGAAGTTTTACAAACTGCGTCATAAGAGGCACAAAGTAAACTGGATTAACATACATAAGTCAGCATTTTTAAGCTGACTTTTATTATTCAAAAATGTCACGCAATTTTTTACATTTTGCTCTCTTGCCATGCTCTGCGGCTCTTTGCTTTCCCCTCGGGGTTAAGAGCTGCTCTTTGAGTAGGTACCTGAATCAGCGATTTACATGAAAAACATGCTTTAAGCAAAATCTTTGGATGAAGTGTTGTTCTTATGGAAGTTTGAAAAGACATCTATATTATTTTTTAATGTTGTACAACGTCTTCATTTTGCTCTAAAGAACATGTAGACTTTTCAAGCAGTAATACAGTTAAGTAGTAATGTTTCATAGCAATTACGTTCCTAATTACTTAAACATAAATCTTTATGTTTTTATTTATTGTAATGTTATCTTATGGCTTTCCTTCTTTTATATAGTAAAGTACTCGTTATTACAATGGTTAACATTATGATAATATTATGTTATTCTCAGTCGTTATCCTTTCAAAAGACAGACGAAATACTCTGAAGACATGTAGGTTCATTAGCTTTTTGTATGATCCAAACCCAAATGATTAAAAATGTATCAAGTTCCATAAAAGTAAATTAATAGCCTCGATCGGAACCAGCTCCGTACAAATAATTTAAAAGCCTTGTAATGAAAACCCCACAATAAGCTGTGGAGCTCGTAATTCACGTTCGTCATCCAATATTTATCTGAACTCCAAGCTTAAAGAATACTTTTATCTGATGATCGCCTGATCCTAACACATAATATAAATATATATAGAATACAGGTATAGATCAGTCTTGAAATTCAAAATCGTAAAATTTATATTCATAGAATATTGTGATACTGGGAGCAGTCTAAATTGTTATTTTATACGTTACAGCTCTTATATTAAACTTTATAAGTTTGCTTCTTGAAATGTTCTATATTTTATTGCTCTTTATCCTAAACGATCCATTCTTATTGATGTTCCAGTCAATTTCTTCTCAAAGATTAGTAAAATACCTTGCAATAAAAATATTATAAAAGCCAAGGTCTCAGTTATTTTATAAATTAGCCTGGCCCTTTTCAATGTTTCTAAGTTGTAAATGAGTGTTTACAAAGGTTTTCTGACTCATGTATCCCTAGAGATTTGTCCCTATCTGTTTCTGTTTAGAGTTATAAGGCAGATGAAAATGAAATTGTACCAAATGGTCAGTGCTTCAAATTTCTAACTATGAAAATGAAAGTAATATTTGTAATTGTGTGAATAGTAGGGTGTTATAATACTCAGTGTCTATATGTCTTCAAGTCACTGGAATTTTGTATTGTGTTAGGTTAGTCAAAAATGAAATGAACAATGCTAAAAAAATTACATACTAAATGAAACTACTTACGTTATTGTAATATTCATTTTAATTACTTACTCAGCAAAAAAATATAAAATGTAGCTTTGCTTTCATACGTATAATAGTTTAGTATAGTAGTCTTAAGTGGTCCATTTCTGTAGTTGTATTCACGAATAAAGTGACGACAATTTAATCTACACATTTTTCATAACTTCGCCGAGCCCTTAAGTCTTTTGGAGCCCAAAAAGGTTCTTTGTTATAACACAATGACGCACAGTAAATAATATCGCCTACACATAATACAACATTCTTTGCTTTAAAAAGAACAGCTATAGGTACTGATTCTTTTTTACAACAGTACCAAATTATAATCGTAGATATAGAGTAGTGAAATAATATTTTCCCACACGTAGACAGATTCATCCGCAGATGTCATCGGCGGACGCGTTAGACGGGGTGACACCAACCACAGACGAGCATCCCGTCCACACATTGGCGGATGCATCTGCCGCTAAAGGTGTTGACAAAAATAAATAATATAAATAGATAGTCTAGGTCTAAAGGTTGCTCATCTCATCTCATCTCATCTCATCTTATCTTATCTTATCTTAGTCTAATGTTAAGGTCATTGCAAGTTTAAGTTGTCCAAAAGACTGTCTTTTCTGAATGCTATAATATAGTAGGTATTGGAGTAGGTAATTTCACTTACAAAAAATAAATACTGCTAATAAATATTACATACATAAAAGAAAAGTTGACAAACAAAAAAAATAACGATTCAATTTGACGTACTCTGTCACGAAAGTCAATCTAAACTATTATCACTGAAATTTTTGTAGACATTCACACACAAACTCACTTGCTCACACACAAAATATTGTGCTCATTCTCCAAGAACTTCGAGAAGAATATCTTGTTTTTCTCATACAATTTATACTGTAACTGTGGCTGATTATTTTTCATGGAAACTTTTCTGGTGGTGAAATATACTTCAAAGAAATCAATATAATAATCTTCAATAGTTCAATGAAGTCGTTAATTATCTTTCTCAATAGCTTCATTGAACATCGACGAAAGCAATGTGAGAAAATAATATGGCCAACTGCCAACAAATCATAAAATATAACAATAATCCACGTTCAGGAAGGAACTGTTTATGCTGTAGTAATAAATATGCATACGTTCAAACAGCATTACGATGCAAGTCTCGTTTTATTCGATCTAGGTGGCACACCCGTAACCCAACCCTTGTTAGAACATTACAAGAGTTCAGAACGTAGGGTTACTTTCCTTATGCTTACTAGAATTCTAATTCGATATCGATCTTTGGAATACAATTGTCTATATAGTAGGCAGTAATCTATAAAGTCATTTAAATACTCGTATTCTAGAATGTTACTCAGTTTTAAATCTTGATTTATCTGCGGGTGGATTGTATAGACACTCAGTTCTAAATCTCGATGTATGTGAGGACTGATTACAGGTTGACAAGTTTGACAGATTCTCTGTATAATCTGTCCTCAGATCAATCAAGATTCAGAACTGAGTAATATTCTGGAATGCAGGCCTAGGCTGCGGTTCCATTGACGCGGAGCTGGGCGGAGCGGAGAAAGATTAACCAATAAGATTGCATAAAAAACTCCGCTTAACTGCAGGGGAGGAGTTTTATGATATGCTATCAATGGAACCGCAGCCTTAGACCCGACTTTTAGAAAGTCACTGAAGCATAGATCTGTTGGAGTTTCCGATGGTGCTTAAACCGTTTATTTGCCGTGCTACCATTAGCCTGTTCCATTGATGGTACTGTGGCATTTTTTTTTACCGTGGTACCATTAGTGGTAGGTACTACGGGAATTTTTGTTTGCCGTAGTACCATTGATGGTACTACGGAATTCATTGTTTTGCCGTGGTTCCACTGATGGTACTGCGGAAATTTTTATGTACCGTGGTACAATTACGAAGTGACTGTCCCGTGGCACTACCCAGGCACTACTGGTAGTATCAAGGGTAAAATTACAACAGCAGATGAAAATTCTAAAGTCATTGTGAGGGCAGATTCACAACTGATAGTCGTAATAAATAGTGCTGTATCTCTTTCCGTCATTAAAGTCGCCAGATTTACTTTAGACAGGGTAAGAAGGTTGAAAATACACGAGTGGTCTTGCTATACACCAAACGTATTCGTAATAGGTACCTACAACATGTACATCGATAATGGCTTACATTCAGGCGCACCTCTAATGCCACACTTCTAGTGGTCACGTTGTGTATTTACGTCGGTAGCGCACTGATTGAAATAGAAGCCCCTATCTCTGGATAGTAAGTCCGATGCTATATCTGTTAGCTTATATTTAATGTTGATTCATTGCGGTTAGACTAAGAATACGTTTCTACTAACGTGATGACTAAAACACAAGAGAAGATCTACGAAAATTTACTGAACACTTGGATATTAATAATACTTAATATTGTGATGAGTGGATTTCTGCATAACTCCTCTTCGCTCTGCTTGTCTCTGCGTCTGTGAAATGAAAAACTCTTAGTATTGGTCTCCGGGGCGAGAGGGATATGTCTATGATAATCTCACCTCCGGACATAACTCCCCTCCTTCCCCACCGGCTCCGGCGGGGAGGTATCCGTGGGGACTTTTATGAGAAGTAAGATTCTGTTATCTAAGTGAAAAGCTACTGATTTTGAGGTTTACCCCACTCACTATATCATACTCGTATGTTAAAATTTTGACTACGAATTACGATTGAATATAAATCATCTATTTGCAGGGAACTGGACGATTGATCTGAAAGAGAAATTCTAAGCACTGTTTCACCTACACTGCATTAATTATTTTCCTCTGCAAAGAACAAACTTTAAATCGAGTTCCATTGCACTCCTCAAGCAGTATTAAATTCCAGAGGAGCGTAGGTACTCAAACACCGATCTTCAATTTAATTAAATATCCAGGAAGTCTACTTGCACTAAGAGAATTCAAAAAGTGTGCCAGGTATTGAGTATAGGCGTTTCAATCGATAATAATTTTATTACTCTTACTCTCACTACGTATACTATATAAATAGATAGCCCTGTATACATAGGTCTAATGCTAGATGACATTCTCATTGTATTATTATTTAAATATTTTAGTTGATAACTTGAAGGACTGATTGGAATTTGTGGATCGCCCGGATGAAAATCAGCGCCTTGCACCACTCTGGCATATGCTAAATAAAATAAGATAAACGATAAAAAAATCCAGTCCTATCTGAGATATGGACGTCTTTCAATGTTCTAAAAATATTTACTTAGTAATAATGTTTTTCTTTTGTTTCACTCACACGTTCATCTTTCTCAACCAATCTAACAAAAAACACATTTGGGTGTTCCACTCACTCCCCTTCTTGCCCGTGGTCCACCTACATAGTTCGCCTGGTTGTACCACGGGTAATTTTATATGCCCTTGGTCCACCGCAGTCTAACTGGGTGTACCATGGGAATTAATGTTTTCCCGTAGTCCACTAAGGAGATCGGTTGAGATAAATTAATATACCGAATGACAATATTATGTTACTTTGAATTGAGATATATAAATTATTAAATATACAAGTAAACAAGACATCTAAAATATATGGCAAGGTTTCAATTTAAGTAAGTCGCGTAAGGTATACGAGCCTCGGATCGTCGGGACCCTCGTAAATTATTAAGACATATTACATGAACTAGAACATAAAACCGGCTTGACGTAAGTACTTGCCATTGATAAAAATATCCAATTATCATGTAAGTATCTAACTTACGTCAGATAATAACTAACTCAATCATCTAAGAGAAATTCCTTGGTATTAAAAGACAACAGTTACTGCGAGCGGTCATAAAATTTTGTACCTCCTCGTAATAAAATCTAAGAAGATGTTGGAATAATTTTCTTCTTACCTCACTGCCCAACCTTGAATGAAACGTCCTCATACTAAATTAAAGCTACTCCTCATTAAGATTATCTTTTTAATTAACTTAGTTATCGGTGTAAGAAACTATACTGTCACGCACTTAATTTTATAATTAGCTGTTTGCAAATCATTTGTTTACTCAATTTGACGAAATTAAAAAAAACATAGGTATCTCTTGAGTATACCTAATTCCTACTAATATTATAAATGCGAAAGTAACTCTGTCTGTCTGTCTGTCTGTCTGTCTGTCTCGCTTTTACGACTAAACCGCTGAACCGATTTTGATGAAATTTGGTATAGGGGTAGATTAGACCTTGAGAAAGGACATAGGCTATGTTTGGTCGCGATAACCGACATCCACGCGGGCGGAGCCGCGGGCAAAAGCTAGTAATGTATAAAATTAATTCCGGTAAACAAAAATTCGCAAGTATTAATTGAAATACTATAGCTTTATTAACTGGCTGCAACGCAACGTGTTGAGTCGATCAATTTATGCAACTACTTTTATCGCTCGATTAAAATATTAATTTCATACAGATTTTATTTGTATTTAACCAAATAAATAATAGGCAATGCATTGCAAAATTATTAAGATTAGAAAACAGCGTTCCGAATTGATTTATTTCATAGATTCACAGTTTCATTCATTTTTCATCCACCTGTATACATCAGTAGGACTGTTCACAGTGAAACTTAACTTTTAAGTGTTTAATCTTCAATTAAAAGCTACTAACCATTACCAGAGCCTTATTACTTCCGACGCAACAGTTAGACACGAACTGTGAGGGATTTTCTCAGAACCTACTCATTCCCTTTGAGATCAGCTCATCAAAATCCTTTTCAAACACGTGTTTCGTAACCTTGTGAAAGGTATTTGCACATTTAAGGTTGAAGCATCCAGTAGGTTCATAATAAAACCACTTAATTCATAATAGAGTTAGAAGATTATAAGCAGTAAAGTGGCAGTCTATGGTGACGACTAAAACGCATTAATATTTATTTTTCCAGGAGCTCATTGTATTAATTTAATTTTGGCGGTTTAGTTGGCTGTTGAAAAGCAACCGACACGTCGTCGTGCTGAGAGTAAGTACTTATTGGAAAAATACCAAATAAATTACGATAGAATCTGTTAAAAATACTCGTAGTTTCATCGATTAAAGTCGACCATTTCGTGTTCCCCGATTAAAGACGCAATATACATACATCCTGTGATCTGATGGAACTAGGTTTGGGGGTTGTCGCCTATCATACTAACTGCTGCAGATGACAATTTCATATAGAGCAATAAACATAATTCAATTCCACACTTAAAAGGACATTCTCGCAATTTACACCTGAATAATTTTCTAAAACTGTCTTGCACTGCACTTCAAACTGAGCTACCTAACGCAAGCGACTGCTTTTATAACGTTTGTATCTGTGTTTGTATGCACCCAACTGTGAACATAGTCTTGTTAATACTGAATTTAATTTTATTTGTTTCACGCTTAGCAAAAATTTAAAAAACCTCAAAGGGAAGATTGCTTACTTTGTTATTACGAATTCAGTGATATGACTGTGACTATGAACTTGTGTTCATAATAAAGAAGAATATGATTTACGTGAAGCCACTCTTAATACAAACAATTTAGTTTAGCTGGAGGAGATAGATATACAGATTGATTTGATGTATCTCTTTATTGATCACTATTTAGAACAACATGAGTTTGATATTAACAAGATAGTATTTGGATATATGCAAATTGGCGGCCTTCCTACTACAGTCGTCATCGTATGTCTTATACGTCAAATTACGTGTCCCATTCATTCCCATACAAATCAAATCCCATACATTGTTCTTCTTTTCCATGCAATCATTGAATTGAACGGAGATTAAAAGGAGTTTGAAAGGAGATTGAAAGGAGATTGAAAGGAGATTGAAAGGCGATTGAAAGGAAATTGAAAGGAGATTGAAAGGAGATTGAAAGCTTAATCGGGCAATAAGCTGTTGTACATTGACCAAAAATCCTTGAGTATTGATGCTAAGAGGAATACTAGTAATTTCGGTAACTAGTTGTCTTTAAAAAAGATATGCAAAAAAATTTATGGTTATTTGTTGGTTTTTAATGACAAAACATTAATTACCCGACTTTCAAGGATCATTTTTTCAAAACACTTTAAAGAGATTTTTGTGTAAATGTTATAAAGGTTTAATAACGATAATAATTGTAATGGTATAAAAGAGCTGAACATAACTGTGATGGGATTACGTAAAATTTCCTGTAATTACAAATATTATGATTTCCCTCTGGCCGACAGATGTTTTTAATTACGGTCTTATAACCAAAGCAGTACCTACCTGATATTATCTTCATTTAACTCTATTTATGTACAAAATATACTCTATGGTCAAATTGGTCAACCTTATTTGTTGTCGTAAAATGGACAATTATTTCAGTGGATTACTTTTATTACCTATATAAAACTAAAAACGTAGCATACTCGTTTACGAGATATACCTCTCGCTCCCCGTCTGATCCAGGGCCATCTCATTCGAGCTGGTCCTCTTCGGGTGTGGAAACCACGGAGTCCCCATCTAACTCCCGGATATGGAGAGGCGTGCGTAGTGCGCCGCCGCGGCCTGCTTCTGCTAGGGTGACAGGCGGCTCCACCTGTCCCCTCCAGGTCCGCACTTATGAGGGACGGAGGTTGTTCTGTGACCTCCAACGCCCAAGGCGCCTCCACTCCTTGTTCAAAGAGGGTGGAGTTCTATATAGTTCGGTCTTGTATTAAAACCTGATTTTTAGTATTTTTAATCTGTTATTAGAAATAAATCTGAATAATAAAGGTAACATGGTAACCGATACCAGGTCTATTAATCAATCAACTAGCTTATTGCAGTCCACTGCTGGGCATAAGCCTGTTCCAATGTGCGCCATTTCTCCCGATCCTCCGCTTTCCGCATCCAGTTTCAGGTCGTCAGTCCATTAATTTACCTATACACATCAATCATCAATCAATATGTATAAAAATCAATGCCACTTTTCGTTGTAATTTTATAACTTAAGAACGTCTGAATGGATATGACTAATTTTAGTCTTGAAATATTCGTGAGATGTCCAGTGAAGGTTTAAACGGTGACAAAATAGGTGCAGCGGGAACGGGATCAAAAATTCACGCGGGCTGAAAAAAATATGGCGGTACGAAGTTCGCCGGGACAGCTAGTTTTGTAAATTACAGTCGTCAACGTATGATATAAACGTCAAAATACGTGTAATATACGTCAAAATACGTGTAATACGTCAAAATGTATACATTCATCATTCTATTCTAGACGATAAAAATAACAACCAGTCATAAAAAATTGCAGCTATAAATAATCAACTACGCCGTGTTAAATAAACAATCATAACTCCAAATACAACGACAAAGATAAATGCTCCTTTAGATCTGATCAATCTTCTCTGCACAATTAATTCTCAGACAGTAAAAGATCAAACCAGCTAACTAAATTTAATCTACCTCTATATTCTATCGCAAAAGCTAGTAATTTCACGTTCGTATTTATAGGGTTCTAAATTCTAAATATTGCTCTCTGCTTTACATATCTTTTTTCTTTGCATCTTATATCTTGTTCTAAGCGATGAAAATAAATTAATAGGAATGATAAATCATGCTTCATTTATAAAGAGCTGGTCCTCGGGACTTCGGCCGTGTGTAATTCCAAGATTATGCGAAGTAGAAAAGGAAAAGTAAGAAAGCTGAATCCGGGCTCCAAAGTGAATATGGATACAACGCTGTGATGTTAGCCCTGGCTAGCTAAACTGGTAAAGCGGACCCCAAACTTCGAGGTGGAAGCTTCGAATGAAGTAAGGATACCTAATTTAAATATTAAATCGCACGAATATTCAAAAAGCATTTGTTTATCAACAACGCAACGTCCCAACTCCCCAGGCATTTGTGTACTTTATAACCGACCTACACCGATGTGTTTTTGCAAAGTTGAAATTTGTTTCAGAACATTCTATAAACCCGTGTTTAGTAAATATGAATGCCCGATATGAATATTGAAGTAGATTTAAAAACGTTAATACATATTATCATAGCTGTTAGCATGTTGTGCTTAAACACTGCAAAAATACTGATATAATAAATAAACTAGGTACGTACACAAGAATGTAATGAATTGACAACTCTCAGTAATCGGCCAGCAGCGCGAGTGTGATGCCTCTGGTGTTGCACACGTCCGTAGGCCACGGTAACAACCATCAAGTAGGCCGTGTGCTTGTCTGCCGCCTAAGGTAAATCGTCCCAAATGTAGATAGAAAATTAAAGGATAATGACAAATTTAATGGTGATTTTCAACTGAAAACTATTGATAAATAAATATTGATGAACTGGGATAATATAAGTTTCGCGAAGCCTTCGCAACAGCTATTTACCTATTTTATTAGTTGATATTATTGAATAATTATCAATTCATCGCATTTACCGATACATACTATAGGTACACTTATAAAAACGACTAGGTATGCAATAAAAGTTCAGTAATTTAAACGAATGAACAGTATGCGAAGGCAGATCGGTACTTAAATATTAATGTCTTACATCATTGCGGTAAATATGCGTCGTCCTGAACAAATAACCACCCACTCGCATTTAAAGAACAATTTTTGAACTTCTGCCCTTTTACATACAATTTGGAGGGTTGGTTATGTAATGAATTTGTTTGTTAAATTCACCGCAACAGTCACAGGCCATGTTTGCGATTGTTTTTTGTATAATTATTGTTGGTAATTTGTGTTATAATCTGTCCGGCAGGTCGCTTATTAGTTTTAAAATCTATGCGTAAAGGCATACTAAATATCAAAACAGCCTCGCGTAAACTCGGAGTCCTGCCTTGCTTGAGTGTCACCATTAATGAACATAGAACGTGGTTCGTGTCTATAATGGTAACCCTTTTTATTAAACTTTACTCTCAGTTTACCATCAGGCGAGGTGAAGTCAAATTTTCGATAATCATATTCAGGTTTTTGAAAAATCTGCTTAAAAAATATTAATTACCTATATCAAACAAAAAAAAATTAAATACTTCTACTTGATACAATATTAGAGAGGAAGAGAAACACGAATAGTGATAATGAAACATTATATTAGGTACTTCTCTTAGCTATTTCCCGCGTCTTCGCTTGATTGAAATTCTTATAAACAAATTAAAAATATCTACATCTCAGTGTAGGGTTGACCTCCATTAAGTTTTTTTAACTCCTTTGTTCTACTCGTTACTTTGTTCTTAGTGATATTTCTTTGACATTTTCATAAAAGCTATTATGCTTTTATGAAAATATTAAATGCCCGGAAAAACTGTATATTGTTTCAGTGGCAAGTTTTAAAACAGTGTTCATTCTGTTCATTACTGAATGAAAAATAGGAAGCCATTGGATGCAAGTTGTGGATATTAAACGGCGGGAAATATAGCTGTGGACCTGTTATTTTGCTCCCATTGTGGCCATTGTGTTCAAAGTGCTTCGGTAATGAATGAACAAATGTAGACCAGTAGTTGCAATCATTTTTATTCGAGAAATATTCTTTAGAAATAGTAATAGTTATCTATTCAAAGACTACAACATTATGAGATTACATATAGGTGCCTACTTAACTTCAAATGCCGAAATCTAACCTATTTTTTATCATGCGAAAAGTTCCTACGGATACCTCACCCGACGTAACCGGTGGGGAAGGTTATGTCGGACTCGAACCGACTAAAACGCACGCCGACTATGGGCCGTCGGTTGCCGGAGGTGAGGTTATTTTAGACATATTCCTCGCACCCTGATCGACCCTTGGCCATATCTCTCGACCTGGCCCTTTTCCGGTGTGGGGAACACGGACTCCCCAGCCGGGTACGGGGAAGCACGTGATGCATGCCGCCGCCGCGGCCTTATGCTAGCATGACAGGCGGCTCCACCCATCAACCCCATGCCCGCGGTTATTGGGCACGCGGGTCTTTCTGCGACCTCCAGCGCCCGAGTTGCCCGTCGCGGGCCGCGCGGTTTACGATTCTCCATCGCTAACCTAACCTAATAACCCAACCAATATCAAAATTTGACTTCATTAGATTCAGAATTAAACTTGCTTCACTACTAAAAATACTAAATCTAGACGAAAGACTGTTAACAAAGAACTAACTGTGGCGGTGGCTTCATTTGCGTCGACTCTTCGTCATCGTTTTATTTTTTTTTACGCGGATCCCAATTAATCATCAGCTATGTAAAATTCCCGTCAAAATTTGCCCAGCTGTTCGGAGATTACTTGTTACAAACGAACATTATATTCTTTTTTTAAATTGCTTTTTATATAGATATCGTGTACTTTAATATGCATTCATTGAAAACTTGTTAATTTATCGTTGCAAACAGACACTCCAATTTTATTTATTTCTCTCGAAAACCTTATGTAAGTTGGTGAAGCAATGAGAAAATTATGAAAATTAATGAATTCTAAACTTCGTCAAGGGTCGTCAGGAATTTTCAGAGTCCCATGATCATCTTAAAAAGTTACTGGAGCCGCAGACAAACACTTTTACTTTACATGTAATCAGACTTCGAACTTCAAATAAGTTTACGAACTTTTTAACTTTGAAGCCGGAAACATCAAATTAGGCGGTCGACGTTTGATTATCATAACATTTTTGGGACTGCCACAGAATTTAAAGTTCGTTTTTTAAGGTGCCAATAGACTTGAGCATTCGTTTGTCACAAAACATCGAACATTTGCCGTGTTTATTTTGTCAAACTGAACAACGAACCGAGTCTACTAAATATCGCTACGAACGCTTTAGCTAGTCGATGCTTTACTATCCTTTCTTAAGAATGCTCGCCAGCCCCTCTAGACAAGTGGCAATTCGTTGCTCGGTGTATGATGGGATAGAATGCCAAATGTATGGGATTTGACGTATATGACAGGCGTCAACGAATGTCAAAAACGTCAAATCCTATATATTTGTCATTCTATTCCATCATACGCCGAGCAACGAATTGCCACTTGTCTAGGGGGCAGAACGCTCGATAGAAAGCTCGCTAAAACGCCCTCTATTATTTTTCTGTTATGTAACAGTTGCAAGAATACTGTCAGTGGAATGAACTCCCTGCTGTGGTTTTCATAAGAGACTACAATATGGGGTTCTTCAAGGGCATTAGAAGGTTTTTTCAGGGTCGGTCGAGTGTAACACCCCTGGTGTTGCATACGCCCATAGGCCACGGAATCCATCAGGTGGGCCGTATGCTTGTGTGCCACCTAAGTGGTATAAAAAAAATATCATTTTTATGCTCAAGTTTATCAGCACCTTTATGTTGTACGAAGTTTGCAAAGCTGAAAACGAAATGTTAATATGGGTGTGTTGTATGTTTCGTTTGGGGCGTGAATCGCCCTCGGCTTGATACTAAAATAAATTTAGGACCAATAAAACGCACAATAGCTTTGATTTCCTTTTATTATGTCTACTACGCGCGTCATCCGACACTCGTAAGACGCAAGTATTACCCCATTGTGATCTGCAAACGAGAGTGTTCCTTTTCATTTTAAGATTATCTCATATTTGTGTATGCTTGTTCGGTTTTTACAAGTGAATAAAGCAGTTTATTGGCATTTATGAGGTTATGTAGCTAGTCTCTAACCTTATTCACATCAGTTAACATTCGTATACGCATACTTACGTTCTGTTTATTTTGTTGCTTATCTGATCTTTCAAGAGATTTTTACAGTATAATTACAAACGTAATTGGGTAATGGCCATAGAACTACGGCCATTAGGTACCTACCCAATCAATATAAATGTATCAATTCCCTGTGTAGTAGAGTAGGAACGCCCCCTCTCTTCCTGTGGTCTACGAAGAAGGCGTCTGAGGGATAAGGCTGTTCTACATTCTACAGTAACTATACAGAAAATCATAGTTGGTGAAATGTAGGTGTTAATACACCTATGCCAACCCCTTCGAGGGTTTAAAGATGTGAGTATATATAATATATATAATATGTATATATAAACGTTAACGTTGAAGTCAAATAGGGACTATGTTATGGTTCTATTATGCTTTGAGCATGCCATTTTTTAAAAGATTATATATATCATTTCTATAGTCTCATCATCATTGATGCAAATACCTTACAGATAAATATAATGTTAATTATGCTCTCGGCATGTTAAATTAGACGAATAAACAAAAGAATGATCTATTTTATATGTGAACACAGTTCAGACTATCTTAAAAAGATAAGGTTAGTCTCTAAGGAACTGTAACGGTTAAGTTACAGTAACAAAGTAAGAAGTAATAACACAATGAACGCCTTCTCATACCAAATAAACTCCCTCTCATACCAAATATTCAAACCAAAGATTATACCTACATATGTCCAAGTCCATTGTAGCGGCGAAGTTCTAAGTAACTTGCAGTGTATAAGTAACTTGTTTGGTGACAATATCGTGGAGCGACAACAAGTCACTGAACTAATATTGTTTCCCCAAGTTTGTGGCGCAACATTACCCGAAGGAACTAACAAATGCTATACTTTGATATACCTCTCAAACTTTAACGTGTTCTGGGTACCTACTATTGTAAGCCATAACGTCTCTGAAGTTTCCACCATTGCTTTGCATTATTTATTTTTCGAAAAATTTATAAGATTGGGCAGATACTGCCGTCTCCAACAATATTATTTTAATCTTAGTAACTTTCATAGTGTGAATTGGACCTTAGGCGTCTATCAGGAATCAGAAACAGTACGCAGTGTGCGATATGAACTTCATCCCACGCACGCTCACGCTGTGGAATCTTCATTCCATAGCTTGAGCGTACGTCAATTTGACTTCGCCTAGCCTGATGGTAAACTGAAGGCAGTCTCCGAAAAGAGAGTCACCATTATAAACACTTACTGATTACATATGGGTAAGGTTAATGAACGTTATAAAACGTGTGTGACTTACTTAACAATATTTTTAAAAGAAAAATAAAATATACACAGGAAAATTAATTAATAAAAGCATCTAAACGCTTTAAAAGGCAAAGATATACTAATTTTAATCTTAAATATAATAATAAATAAAATTAACAAGAAATTTTCACGCTAAGTCCCTCACTCAATTACACTTAATTCGTTATTAATAAGACAAAGAGAAAATTTTATACAATGGAAATTAAATATGCATAACTTCACGATGGAAACAATCCTAGAGTAATAATAAGATTTTCTTTTCTGTCAAACATTTATGCCTACTTAATTAAAGAGCTTGTCCAAGGGTAGATTGGAGCTATTGAACTCATGTTTATGACTAAATTAATTGTTAAGCCATTAATAAATTACAGTCTTTTGTTCTTTAAAAAGTTCATTAAAGGTAGTGGTCATATTATTACAGTAGAAAGGAAAGACAAGGGAACAGTGAGGGGAGAAAAATAGCTTGGGAAGGTTCTCACTTCTATTGAAGATAGACACGTCTACGGTCTAAGAGCTCAATTTAAGTATTTTCCATTCCAAAATCACTACCTACCTTGATACTGATTACCCTGTGGTACAATAAAATTGAAAATGGAACGTGGTTCAGCGATTTTTTTTCAGAATACATCGCAAAATATGGCTAAGGAAAAGGAAATAACATACATACATACACTCAAGGCAGATGTGTACTAACACCCACCTTTCGCCAACTGTAATTTTTGGTCCCACGTGATAGAAGGCAAGTCTATTGCCGTCAAGCGGGCATTCAGTCATGGGCTGTGTGTTTACTGTCAGATGGAGAACAGCCCTATCCCTTAGGCGCCTTCTACGATACCCACAGGAAGAGATGGGGTGGCCCATTCTACTCCACCGGGACTAAAGATAAAGAAATAAGAAATTTAAATAAGAACAAACTGTAGATTATAAGGGTCTGTACCCACTGGTCCCCTGGAATTCGTCCCCAGTGCCCATTCGTCCCTACATAATTTTGAGGTGCCCACTCGACCTCTGGTCTATTTTATAATTAATTTATTATTTATTTTTGTCATTTACTCTGGTCCCTATGGTTGTGGTACAAAAGCTGCAAATTATTTGGGACAGTTAAATACAAGAATTCACGTATTTGTTATTATTTCAAGTTCCTGTGACTATTCAAAACATTTTTATACAATAAAATACGATATATCGTCGCATTTATTTGTGTAGATCGATACAACCGGATAGCGTGTATAAAATGATCTCATTTATCGACCTAACACCCTATAATAAATCTATTGAATAGACGACTTCGCATTTCCCATAATGCATGGATCGTGACGTAAATTCAGTAGTTGCACTGTTATAGACTTATGGTGTGCCAAACGAGTAAACGTCGGGATATAAAAGTTTCACATTTACGAGTACTTTTAGAAACCCGAAAATTAAGACAAAACTAAAACGGAAAGACATATAATATTATACAAATTAAAATGTTTATGTCCCGTTCCAAATTCAATTTTTATTCCAGTAGAATTCTAGCCCCCCTAAGTGGCACAATCAATTTAGCGGTAGAAAAATTCTGTAAAAAACCGACCCCAACTAAATTGAGAAAAGGCTCAAAGAATTTTGAGATTGAGAATAATCAATGTATGGAATTGACACTTCCGTAAAGCGACTGCTATCTGACCTGCGGCCTTACCATAAACCTTAAAACAGGTCAATAATTGAACTGCTGTCATTCTGCCAACTGCAAATGTCACTTTGTAATGTCATACGAGTATAAACATATAGGATTACAAAGTGACATTTGCAGTTGGTAGAATGACAGCAGTTCAATTATTGACCTGTTTTAAGAGTTCATGGTATGGGCCCTGTACGACCAATTGGCGATATCGAAATTTCCAAAGATGTTCAAAATAATAAAATAATATTATTTCAAAAGATTCTAGTAGTGGAACATTTCATAATATTTGAGCTCTAAATAACTTCAACGTCTATGCAGATAATATAGACTGCTATCATTCCACTTCCAACGTTTTATGGCTCGGATTAAGGGGGCCATGAGTATTTCAGTGCAAGCCGGGATTAATTTTATTACATGAGGTTAAAGTGAGCTTTCTTATAAATATATTTCGGTACGTTCGTATTGTCAGTAAGAACACTCAAGAGTTCATTGTACACTACATTAAATACTAAAAAGAGAAGTATTCTATAAATCAATAGAGGTGAATAAACTTTAAGTACGCCCAAAAAATCTATATCTATACTAATATTATAAATGTTAGAGTAACTCTATCTGTCTGTCTTTGTAACACTTTTATATGCCTAAAACACTGTACCGATCTTAATGAAATTTGGTAGGTACAGAGATAAACTAGAGCTTGGGAAAGGACATAAGCTACCTTTGCGAAAAATCGGGTGAAAGGGGTTCAAATAGGGAATTAAAGATTGTATGAATGTTCGTCATTTTTCAAGATAACCTGATGAAATTTGGTACACAGATAGATTAGAACTTGGGAATGTTTGGTCGGGATAACCGACATCTACGCGGACGGAGCCGTGGGCAACAGCTAGTTGTATATAAATAGGACACTCTCCCAATTTTAAATCTATAGAAATAAAAAAAAAAGCTGAAGTGTCTCTTTGTAGTGTTAAAATAATAGTTTTTCAGTTCTGTTAATTATGTAAGCAAATCTAGATAGCATTACAAAAACACACACATACGCGTAAAACATACCGTTAGAAATCATAAAAAGTAGAAAAAATATAATTATGCATATTTTTACACTTGTCTTGTCTAATATTTTTTATTACACATACTTAATAAATTAAATTTATGCGGTATTTTATAATGTAACTACTCTGTATTCGTATTGTCGGCAACCGAATAAGTTGTATCCTTCTAGGTATTTCCGTTCTACGTTTTAATTACATGCTACATTACCTTTCAGAGAAGGTAAGTACCTAATAGGTCTGTAATTAGGAGAGTTGCATCTACGACCCTGGTTCTCGCCGGAGTTCCCGTTAGGTATGAATTGTATTCTACTCATTGACTAGGTACTATTTATTCTAGACTAGCTGACCCGGCGAACTTCGTACCGCCATATTTTCCGCCCGCGTGGTATTATCCCTAAATTTGTTAGTGTATCCCTACAATATTATGCATGTATTATACATATAAACCTTCCTCTTGAATCACTCTATCTACTAAAAAAAACCGCTTCAAAATCCGTTGCGTAGTTTTACGCCTGTAGCACATCTCCGCCGCGAAACCGCGTATAGCGGAACCGCGGTTGTTTCGCCATGTTCTGTCAGTTGTACGAGGAGCGAAACTCTAGCGAAACGGCATGTTCTAATGCATAGATTTACCTATCTTCTATCTCTTTCGCCGCGCAGTTTCGCCTTTGCCGTTCACACCTCCGCGCTTCGTCCGCTATTTTGTCAGTGTTGTCACGTGACAATTTTACGTAACACGTAAATTGCAGGGCCGCATTAGGGGTCTTTTAAATTCCAAATGAATCAAGATCAGTAAAAAAGTTTTACTTTGATTATTTTTTCGCCGTCTAAAGTTTTTTGTACAGGATGGTATTACCTACGTCTAGGTACACTAATATTCTAAAGAGGAAAGTCCTTTTCTTGTTTTTTTTTTGTTTGTTGTTGACTGATTTCAATAATGGGAGTAACATAGGCTAGCAAATAAAGACCCGTGATGGCATGCGTTTTTAGTGGTTCAGAGTTCAGTTCAGTTCGACAATCACTCCTGACCATATCCGAGGGAACTTTAGCACGAAAAAAAAGTGGGAACGGAATCCGAATTCCACGCAGGCGGAGCCGCGGGCAACTGCTAGTATTATACATAGCTGCTGCCCACGGCTCCACACACGTCGAATTCTGATCACGCTCCTACTTTTTTTCGGTAGTCCCTTCAAATACCACTCCGGTCGGCCATCGCACCTACTCAAAACCGCACGCCTCCTATTACGCACTCCCCGACTGATTCTAGGCCATAATTTAAGAGCCCTCAGGTGTGAAAAGCACGGTGTCCCCATTGTACTCCGAAAAGGAAGGATATGAATGTCACACCACTTCACCAGCGGGTTGAAGCGGTGACAGGTGGCTGAATCTGAACCCTCGGTCTGCACTCGGCGACCAGTCCAGCAATAACGTCAAATGTGTCCTTTGCACGACTTATATATGTCCAATTATGAAAAATGACAATCACTCTTTAATTGTCCAACCATAGAAATTGTCCAATCATAATATAAATAATAATTGGTCAATATAATTAATAATTATTAATCATCGATTATATTAGTATACATATTTATAACTTACTGTTACGTTTAGTAAAAAGTATTTAATTTGACTTGACAGCCAAATACCCTATACGGCCCTGGATTTTGACAGGCGACGACGATTCGAAATCTACACACGGTTGCGAAGGATCGCGCATGCGAAATCACGTTGTCATTTTAAACGGAGCAATCAGAAGTCAGAAAATTCGCGCATGCACACTGAACAACAAAAACTACATCGAGAGTATCATCAAAACAGCCTCACGTAAACTCGGAGTCCTGAACAAAGTGAGACGTTTTTTCACGCCGGAGCAGCGGTGTCTTCTCTACAAGACACAAATTCGCTCTTGCGTGGAATACTGCTCGCATCTCTGGGATGGCTCCGCAAAGTACTTACTAGATGCTCTCGACAGGTTGCAGCGACGTGCGGTCCGCATTATTGGGAATCCTGAGGTCACTAACACCCTCGAGCCTTTGCAGTTGCGTAGAGATGTGGCATCTTTGGCGGTTTTTTACCGTCTCTACCATGGTGAATGTTCTGATGAGCTCTTCCAAGTAATCCCACCCTCTCCTTTCCTATATAGGACAACACGTGCAGGACTTAGATGCCACCCGCATACGGTGCAGAATATTCCATCAAGAACCAAGCGATTCGGCGACTCCTTCCTCTGCCGCACTATTAAGACTTGGAATTCCTTGCCAGCTCACGTGTTTCCTTCCTCCTATAGTCCCGGGTCCTTTAAGCGGGGCGTGAAAAAGCATCTGATGAGGCCGTCAAGCTGAGTGCCACCATTGTAACATGGTACGTGTTGTAATGGTGGCCCTCTTTTCAGAGACTTTGCCTTCAGCTTACCATCAGGCGAGGCGAAGTCAAATTGACGTGTCATATATAAAAAAAAAAAAAAAAAAAAAATGCGTTCTACACAGACCAATCAGATTCGCATACACAATTCGATTTGGTAACGAAGTTGTCAAATTTTGGTGTCAATTCATGGTAAAGCTACTGAGCGTAACTACGTTTTTTTTAAATGATGGACGTGGAATATACCGAAAAGCTTCTCATAGAGATCAGAAATAGGCCCGTTATTTATTTAATAAGCCATCCACATTATAAAAATAACGTGAAAAAATTGCAAGCATGGCTAGAAATTCAGAGAGAATTAAATGTGGAAGGTACACTTTTTATTATAATAATAGACTTTTAATTGTATTAATATTATATTTATCTAAATGTAATGTTAACGTATAATGGTACCAAATATAAAACTAATTTATGTATATTATATTTGTGCAAATTAGTGTCCCCATTGTCCATACAAAAAGTAAACATCTCCTTTCCCTATCACTCACCATAAAGTAACTAATAATTTAACTAGACAGCCAATTACCCAATTTCGGCCCTGTTGATTTTGAAAGTTCTTGACGCACGGTATCAAGTTCGCGCATGCGAAATAGACGTTATCATGTTGAACGGAGCAATCAGAAGTCAGGTAGTTGGCGCATGTGTTCTAAACGGACCAGTTAGATTCGGGTACGCGCTCCATATTAGATAACAAGTGTCAAGTTCCGCTCATGTTTCGCTGCTCCAGCTACACTTGAACACAGCGAAACTCAACTAGCAGTTCCGCTGTCCGCCGCGAAACAGCGGAGATGTGCTACGGGCGTTAAAGATATAGGTATACATAGGGACGGACAGACAGCGACAGCGACTTTGATTTCTAATAATTACAGGAAAATATTAAATTATCGACTTTATGATTTAAAAATCTTATATCCTAATACTCAATTCCGTTAGTACATACTATAAATCGGAAAGCAGTACGGTTATTTATATAAAAGAACCTTCGTCCTCTGTTTGCCCATCTCCCTACTCCTTCCATGGCAAATATGGGAAAGGGGTGTGTCAATACACTTGGTAAATGTAACTACACTTTATTAAATTGTGTTTCCTTGGAGGCCCCGTCGTACTTGCCCGAGTAGAAATTGCAGAAGAAAAATCACGTTTAAACCTTAGAGTATACATTGCAATAGAGCGCGCCTTACAAGTATGAACTGCTATCACGGGTATGAACAGTACCGAGGCTCCTGGCTCTACCTCAATCAGTAGCAAAACAATACCCATCAAAATGACTTCGCAAGTAATATTTAATTAGATATGTTAATACAAAATTTTATACAACATCGTATATAATTTTGTAGTAATAATGATGTAAAAATGCCGCAAAATGACGCCATTTTTTTTGTATTTTGGTTTTAATTTTATCCATGCATATCAAATCGAACAAAAAACTTCATAACAACAAACTACATTAATAAGTGCATCTATTGATATTTTCGGTAATGCATGAAACGTCACTATAGGTGCGCTATACCATCGCAAAGTATCTGCTAACACTCGGCGCCAAAGACCTGAGTGATAGGCGCGCTCTATATTTATAATGTATACTCTAAGGTTTAAACTGTTAAAACTGAGATGAACATTTTTCAAATTTTGTGTATACGCGTCAAGGAGCCGTGTTGGTTCCCGATGGAGTAGAATAGAGCCACTCCATCTCTTCCTGTGGGTGTCATAGAAGGCGACTAAGGGTTAGGGCTGTTCTCCATCCGACAGTAAACATACCGCCCATGACTAAGTGCCCGTTTGACGGCAATAGACTCGCCCCCTATTACGTGGGACCGAAAATCATAGTTGGCGAAATGTGGGTGCTAATACAACTCTGCCTACCCCTTCGGGGATTTACATGCGTGAGTATATATGTGTCTAACCGATGCCGATGACCGCGGCTTTACCCACGCGGAATTATGTGCCCGTTCCTATTCGCCCTTGTGGAATTTTGTTCCCTTTTTTACATAAAAATTACTATAATGTATATTCTAATACTACAAAACAATAGTTAAACCCGGATTTTTAGGGTTGATGGGGCTCCAAATTATAGCTTACAACCCATCCACTAAAACATCCACCAAAATCCATGAAATTAATCAAAGGTCAGCAGGTCTAAAATGGCCGTTTTGGATGTTTCATCTAAAAATGACATTCATTTGCAGATTAGTTGGTGACATATTTTATAGATTGTAAAATGACCACATTTTTTAATATGTCATTCATATTTCATCTGCAATATGTTTCATATTTGTTATTGGTGTTGCTATGACGAAAAAAATATAAGGACTCGCCGAATCATACTTTTACGGTATTTACTACAATATGCTTTTGTCATTAATACAGCGCAAAATGGTAGTTATTATGTTCTATATATCAATAGTTCACGATTCCCATCTAATAAACATGAATTGAAAGAAAAATAACGCTAAAACTACAATTTGTTTCCAATTTTTATTTTTATTTTTGGTGTGGTAATTTTTGCCTGACGTGACATTTCAAAACTGTCTGTTGTCAAAACTTATTATGACTTGGTTTGACATTGTTGGGATCGCCATAGAGAAAAAAAAAAAAAAAAAAAAAAAATACAACTTTCATGCAGATACTAAAACAGCGACTGCAAGCGATTTTCGACCTTAACGACATTTTCCTAATTACGTGTCCTTTTGCGCTAATTGATGACACTGATCACGAATATAAGAAAATAAACTCGATTCCATGTCATGTCATTAAGGTCGAAAATTGCTTGCACTAATCCCTAGCTTCCTTAACTAGTCTGTGCTATGGAGGAGGTAGTAAATAGTCCCTAAACTAATCCAAACTCCACTAGATCTAGGGAAAAAGTCGCTAAAGCGGTAACACTGGGTGTAGGCAATCGGTCGGACCGACCAAGGTGACCTTGGTAGGTAGGTGGTTGGTTTCGAACGTCGTCGTCGGGTCCTACCAAGGTGACCTTGGTCGGTCAACAACAACATTCCTCTTGGATGTTATTTCGATGTTATTGGATAACATAATAGATAACATAATATGATCAAAGTAATATATTCAATAACATGAATATCAAAATCGTAACCTAATATAACATTTCTATTATGAATGACTCATATATTTAGACCATTTTACGCATTTGCATACAAAACTGTCAAAAAAGATGATGAACATAAATGAGCTTCATTATATGATTCATCAAAAGTAACCATTTTACGATTAGTGAAATCTGACAATAAGATGATCATTAAATGAAACATCCAAAGCGGCCTTTTTAGACCTGCAGATCACTTGACTTTTACATAATTAAACATGACATATCAAAAGCGGCATTGATAGGATCTTACCAAATTTGGATAGGTAGGGGGGAACACTACTGACGGTGGAGGTGAGCGCTGATGCATCACAAGGTGGCCACCCTAAACCTACATCTGGGTCGCAAGAATCCATGGAGTGCTGAGAATCGGATCTCTACTGTATGGGTAATAATTGCGTGAAGAAATAAAAATATATTTCAAGTGAGTACACTCGCCGTCTCACAAAATATAATCTTGTAAGTACTTTTCCAATTCTTAACAAATAAGGAAAATGGGACCGCTATCTGCAGATTATGCGAGGAAAAAAGTTAGATTATGTCAACTAATGAGGCCTGAAGTTTCCATCTCACGTACTTTATGACTCACGTCTTTACAATACTCGTAGTTAACGTTACAAATTTAAATAATTATATTCAGAACCTGTTGTTGCCCGCGGTTCTGTCCCCGTGGATTCGGTTATCGCGTCCAAATATAGCAGATATGTAGATTTGGGAAAGGATTTCCAAAACTATAACCTATCTGTGTACCTTTCATCAGGCTATCTTAAAAACCTTTATAGGGATAAAGGGGTTCAAATAGGTGATTAAAGGTTTTCGCGATAAAAGGTAACCTGCTTGTCCCAAGCTCTAGTCCATTTCCGTACCAAACATCAAGATCGGTCTAGTGGTTTAGGTGTGAAACTGTAACTGACAGACAGATCGATAGATAGACAGACAGATAGAGTTACTTTCACATTTATAATATTAAATAGAGTTATGGATATTATTAGTCATAGTTTTAGACGTCCAGTCAGCGGCAAAAGTAGCTGACTGAAAACAGAACGTTCTGAATCATATTTGTGGCAACTTTCGCTATACTATGTTCCAAAAAGTAGGTGTATAGTCTCTCGTGAATAAATTACAGATATATGTGCTGATTGTACTGTCGTCAAAAGTTGATAATATAAAACTCTGTCAAAAGTATTTAATAGTCATGCAAATCATAAATTGATGATTATTAAAATTAAAATCATGCATGGAATAAAATTGATTTATTATTTGCGCTGATGAGATATTTACAAACATATTTGACTTATTTGTATTAGTATATTTTGTGGTTGTGGTAAAGGTTCTCTCATCATTATGGAATCACCTGTCAATGAAGTACAGCATTATCTTTATTATATTTTTACCGAAAAAAAATAGAACAAGTTACAGACAATGTTCGTATTTCGTCAAGCTAAACCATTTTAATGAAAGGAAAATTATTTAATAACATCTTGAAATGTTCCTTTCTTGTGGATTAATTTAATGTGGTAGAATATTATGATTCATTTTTGTAGAATTTAAATGAACAGGTAAAATAATTAAAGTGAAGTTAGGTTGAAAGGAAACTCAATCAATCACCATTATTTATGTACTTATAGGACGTAATTTAATTAGATTACAGGAAATTTCAGACATTAAAAGGTTCCTTTTAGATAATAACTCAGACAATTATGTTACCAGACAGAACATTATAATTGGTTAGGTGTGGTCTGAAAGAGAATGAAATATTATGCGGTTATTAGCCATTATGCGGTGATTTTCCCAAGCGACTACAATATGGGATTCTTCAAGAGGGGCATTAGAAGGTTTCTTTCGGGGTCGGTAGCACGAGTGTAACCTGGTGTTGCATACGTTCATAGGCCACGGTGACCACTTCCCATTAGGTGGACCGTGTGCTTGTCTGCCACCTAAGTGGTATAAAAAAAAATGATGGAAAAGGGTATGCTAAAGTGGTTTGGGCACTTAGACTTGATGAGTAGGTAAGAATGACACAAGAAAAAAAACACATTTTTACTTACTTTGTTAGGTTAAAAAGTGCACGAAAAACGGTCGGTGGCGTAACATTTTGAGTGTGACGTCACTAAATAACATCTACGAATAGATCAACCAAGATACTTTGAATTCCGCTAAATTTTTTTTTTATAGTCACCTCACGCAAACTATCGACTGCTTGTTGAAATATTAAACTTTTCTCACCTTATTATAAAGGTTGGAGGGAATCTAATAAACTACCGCAACTTACTTGCTATGAATACTTATTTTAACAGTGGGACAAAACTACACTGTAACTTTAGAATGAGAACTACGTGAAAACTACTCTCGGAAAACCACAACTACAAACAAACGGGTAACAATGATTGTACCCACATTAATAGTTCATGTAATTAACCACAATAGAAAGTGTTATGTACTAACTGTTATGTAGTGAATAGGGTTACGAACTTCCATGGCCAGTGGTTAGTAACTTTCTTCGTGCAGAGAATGTCAATAAGGGAAGGCAAAGTTCATTAGGCATGTATTTCCATATAACATTTAACAGTGTGTCTGGTGGTTTATCTGAGAAATAGTCACCGTCCATAACGTAATTTAATATGTACCTACTACTAAATAATGATGGGACTTGGTATCAAGAACCAATGGCTTTGTCCTACTTAACTTTTGCGCTGACGGCACAAAATTTATCAGTTCTTACAGGGTCGGCAGCACGAGTGTGAATCCCCTGGTGCTGCACTCTCCCATAGGCCACGGTATCACTTACCATCAAGAAGACCGTGTGCTTGTCTGCCACCTTAGTACCTAGAATAAAAAGAAATCACATTTTTCTACACATTGGGTATTACGAGTATATAAATGAAGTAAACAGTTATATTCAATACTTGATTATGACACCTTAAAAAATAAAATAATAATTATAATATACGTCTTTATTGTACACCAAGGATCTTAAATACATAATGAGAATATAGAAACATGTGGAACATACAAATGGCGGCCTTATCACTCTGCGGCAATCTCTTACAGGCAACCAAAAACCTATTCAGCCTTATTACAAAACACGGACTAACTCTAAACCCAGGTCTAAATCGTCTTTAGACCATGGTCTAAAGAAAATGTTATTATAAAAAGCGTTTTAGTACTAAACCAAGGACTATCTTTGGTCTAAAGATAAACCTGCGTGACCCCTAGTTTAACGTTGGTTTAAAGTGATTTATCACAATAATAATAGCATAATAATGATATTATATTATAAAATAAAGTATAACTATTATTCATGCAATTGAATTTAATGAAAATATTTATGATTAAATATTTTTTTCAGTATTTTTAGTAAATATTATTTATTAGTGATTTCAGAAATTTTAGAAACGAAACGTTGCGACCGAATGATATCATAATGAACGAACAATAGTTGGAGTTATCTGTGGTTGTTATTTAGGCCAAGGTCTAAACTAAGGTACTGTGTTGGTTCTCGGTAGAGTAGAATAGGACCTCCCATTCTCTTCTCGTGGATGTCGTAGAAAGCGAGTAAGGATAGTGCTGTTCTTCAACCGACAGTAAACATACAGCCCATAATTAAGTGCCCGCTTGACGGTAATAGGATAGTCTCGCCCCTATTACGTGTGACTGTAAATTATACATACATACAATCACGCCTTTATCCCAGAGGGTTAGGCAGAGGTGAATTAACACCCACATTTCACCAATCATTGTATGAGGTCCCACGTAATAGGGGGTGAGCCTATTGCCGTTTTTCGGGCACAATTGTTGACTCGAGCCATGTATAGGCTCAGCCTGGGCTGTATATATCTGTCTGATGTTAAACAGCATATCCCTTAGTCGCCTTGTACGACACCGCATAGGAGGAGATGGGGTGGCCCAAATTCTACTCTGCCGGGAACCACGCGGCGGCTATAGTTGGTGAAATGTGGGTGTCCGAAAGAGTCGTATACATGTCTAGAATCACTGCCTCGTTGAACGACACGGCATCTGTGGTATTCATATTCATGCATCCAAATATTTGCACTGGGCAAGAAAAAACATCTAAAAAGCGTTATATCCGTGTATCCTGGTTAGCTTTTCTAAACCAGAGACCTGCACAATTCTGTATACGGGCAAAGTTTAAATTTATTTGCACCGGTAATGGCAAAAACCGGCGCTTAAAGGAAAGCACCGGTTTTGCCATTAAGAGTGCAGATTAATTTAAACTTTGCCTGTATATACGAAATTGTGGTGTACGTAGAAAAAGCCATCTTTAGATAGTATGGTAACACAATGTACGTACGTAACAAAGTGTAAAAGTTAGGACATTATTTTAATTGATAATTTGTAGCATAGGCGGTTATTAGATAGATAGTTTTTTTTTTCTTTTTTCTTTTTCTTTATTGTACACCAATAGATTTACTTGTATGATAAGTAGGTAGCATGTATAGCTTAATGTACAACGAGCGGCCTTATCGCTGGAAGCGATTTCTTCCAGGCAACATTGCCCGCTACGAACGCGTAGCTATCGTAGCTCACAGTGAAATTACAATCTGCCCCCTAGAAAAGACTACTCCATTCGGTTATGTATTCAATAAAAGGTAGACAATCTTGTAGCAACTTTTTATAAAAACACATAGGTATTAAACAAACAAACTAGGCTAACTAATTAACTAACCAGTGGTTCGATTTCGGTTTTTAGTCTTCCAAATAAGTTTCTAAACAGCAACATGTTTATAAACTGAGTTTTTAAATAAAACACATCAAGATTGTTTACGTCTAGTTAAGTACCTAACTGAATGGAGCATAGACACAATGATGACAAGACAAGATCATCATATTACACATACATCATACAGAATGATTCATTTTATGGTCAAATTTCTGCTTACGTGTGTCCTATACTTGCTATTAGTGAAATAATCGACCAATTACTTTGTTCAAACACCTAATTAGATAATTATAAAATGTAATGGCACTTTACCGGACTATAACGAAACGACGTAATTGTGTAGGGCGTAATTGTGCTATAAACTGGGCCCAAATGCGTTCCTATAAACGTTTATAGGAGTTCTATACGACTTGAAAATACTCGTACATGCTCTCAGAATACTGACAAGAATATCTTTTTGTACTAGCAATGTTCATTTAACTTTCATAGTTAGCTGTTCTGTATGAAATTTGATTGTTATGTGCTTTTTTGTTCTAAATACTCGTAAGTCTTAAATATTTCTAGGAATTGAACTCACCTTTAAAACTAACTAACATAAACTCACGCCTATATCCCCGATGGGGTAGGCAGAGGTGCTAGCACCCACATTTCGCCGTTTATGTTAAGGTCCCAATGTAATAGGTGGCGAGCCTATTGCCACTAACCGGGCACTTATAAACCTTTAATACAAGCTAATTAGCTTATCTGGGGGAGTTAGGGAAAATATTAGTAATTTCGGTTACTAATTCTTTTAGAAAAGAAATAAAAGAATCTCGGCTGCATCCACAGCTTCGCTTTCGACTTTGAATGCACTCTCCTCCTTTGTATGCAAACATAATCCTTTATTACTTCTAAAAGGAGCTTCCGAACTGAACTTTGGTACTGTTTTATGCATTTTAAGCAAACAATATAATGTGCAGAGAAAAGTACCTATACAAACATAATGTATGGAATAATGAATCGAACCAAGAACAAATGTCACAGTGGTAGTAGACAACGCAGTGATGTCAGCTATCGGCTGTCGGCTATCATCCGACGCCTATATCAGATTGGATAATGTGAAAACACTCTACTATGTAAATCTTTGCATCATCCATACAGTCAAATATTTTGTAGGTTGATACAAATAGATTGAATAGAAAACTGATTCTCGCTCCTGTATATAAGGGCAAATAGGTTTCGCTATATCTCTCGAATACATATTTCATCTAGATATCATTTTCATTGAAATATCCAGACAGTCAGAACAAATTACCACATACTGATGGTGGAACTTTGTTCCTATATGTAATTATGAAAATCTATCATACAATTTTCAAACGAACGCGGTGGCAAACATCACTAATGAAATTCCTCAAAAGGCATACTGTTCACTAAATGAAAATTCTTTAAAATTTCTTTAACAAATTCTTTTCTGTGAAAGTGGATGTTGACAACGAAGGATTAACCGTCATCTTTTTGATGAGATTTCTGTAGTATTCGTCATTTAGACACCTTTGATTACTCGACTGTGAATGAAACTTGCCTCTAAAATCCTGAAGGTTCTTTGTTTTTGGCTTAATTAACGACGTTTCACGTGAATATGACGAGGTAAAGTATAAATTATATTTTACTAGCTGTTGCGCGCGGCTCTACCGTGTGGATGTCGGTTATCGCGACCAAACATAGCCTATGTCCTTTCTACCCCCTAAGGTCTAATCTACCCCTATACCTACCAAATTTCATCAAAATCAGAACAGTGGTTTATGCGTGAAAGCTTAACAGACAGACAGACAAACAGAGTTACTTTCGCATTTATAATATACTAATATTATAAACGCGAAAGTAACTTTGTCTGTGTCTGGATATGGATTTATGTTCGTTTTATTCTCAACAATGAAAAGAAATCAAACAGTTATGTTGGAGTCAATATGACTAAAACCATATCGTATCTCTGACACAAATAAATATTGACGGAGGAGGCATTTTGATCGCGGGGGCTCATGTTAGGCCCTAGTAGTTCTTGGCCACCTTTATTATTGACTTATATGTTTTGGAAACCAGTAAGATCCCTTTCTTTCTCAAGAACTTTCGCGTGAATCGCAAGCCATTACAAATCCGAAACGTTAGCCGGTAGTTTGGGGGTCCCTAAGTAAATAGATGTTCGCGCGTGATTAATCCTGGACGCAATCGAAAATAATAACAAAAAAAGCCATTAGAAGATTCTATGGTGTCACGAGCAACATCAAGAGATAGTCAGAAATGCAAATGATAAGTGCAAGTAAGCAAGGCAAACTTCGTAATTCAAGCCCATGATGAAAAAGGATCAAATAGACAATTCAATAGGCACTGATGAGGATGATCACGAGATACCTTACTTAGCAATTCTAAATAGTAAGCTTTTTGAAGTTTGGCATTGCCCTCTATTTTGCATTTTACATTATGCATGTTCCAAGATACCTACATTTTTGTCGATTTAAAAGAAATGGCAATGTAAACAGGAACACCTTTACATGACAATGAATATATTTGCATATAAAAAAACAAACCAGGTAAATAAAATTTTGGAACCGGTAATACGAAACTCATCGATAGTGGTAATGTAGCTAATATCAGTAATATTAAGGAAATTTACGCAATAGTAAAATTTTATAATCTATATAACGTGGGGAAAGTAACTGAAATAAACTATTCCAACCATTTTCATATAGGTATCGGTAAAATCCTTAACCGATTTATCATCGTAAAACAAGAATAGGCTGTACAAATAGATTGTAATAGTGGTCAAATTTTGCGAATACCGAGCCCACCTATGCGAATCTGTAGAAACGCTTGTAGTGATGCTCGGTCATTCAAAGCCTTATTTAAAATTTTGGTGAGTATAATTTCTATAATTTTGTAAATTTTTTCCAAAATCATTAAATATTTCCAAAATGGTGTAGATCTAAAAGCATAGGTGAATTTTGGAACAAAAAGGCAATACTGAAGAGTAGTGAAAGCTGAAGGCCATCCGAAATGTCACAAAAATTTTGATTTATTCCTCTTTATATGGAGTGTAGGCATCTTCTAGGATTGAGGACCCGATGAGAAGTAGATTTTATTTCTATTATTTTGATTTTAGGAACTAATGAATTAAAAAAGATGTTATTGATATACTCGTACTTAACAATCAACACCATCCGCCGCATTGTATTTTTTATTATAATACCGTCTGTAACAGCATCTTAAATAATTTTGCCTGACATAACTTATAATCTGCAAATACCTCTTATGTCCTTTAGTGTAAGTCCTTTTTTTCGTTTATTTCTGATTGTCAAAGAAATCCCCCGTTCCCAAAAGCTCCTCACTATTGTTAGATGAAAGGTCGGAAGTTGGGAACGTTTCAATTGAACCTTCAAATTCGACTCCGGTGGCGATACACTGAAAATGAAGGATTATCAACGTTCTAAGAGCGATTTAATGCGTCGCCTTTTGGCTGTCATCATATATTTTCTAACATAATACCTACTATAACAATACATTACTGATGATCGTGCTTGCTATATCGCACAATTTTAACAGTTAATAGTAGGTATTGAACGTTAGTATGTTTCGTAAAACATCTAGATATAGTTAACGTAACTAAAAAGTAAAAGATAATAGCTGTTAATGAGGAGATTAAAAGAAACAGTGGCAATCTGTTACCAACAGAAGTGAAAACTTGGTCAATTCAATATTTATGTAAGTAGGTACTTACATAAATATTGACCTACATTATATCAGAGGTATCACATGTGAATTGTCACAATTTATCAGAAAAGGTGTCGGTAACGGAATCGCAAGTTCAATGGATTTTTTCCATCTTAAAAAAAGTTGTACTAAAAATGCACAACGCGGCCAGAAGTTGACATTAAATGTAAAACCAAACATATATTTAGTATATATTTTATTACTTTTTTTTTCTAAACAAAAATAAATACCAACATAATTACAATTCAAAATATCCCAAGGATTAAATATAACCTATATGAAAAGCCTATTGCGTAACGTTTGACTTTCATGAACTAATTTCCATACCTACCGCCAAGGAAGCGTATATTAGCATATTGCGTTCTTCCTAGCGGAGGTAAACCCTTCAGAATCCTTATGTTCATAATTGTAGCACAGGTAAGGTTCCACAATATTTATTCGTCATATATTATTTACGGTATTTTTATATTGTAATTTTATTTCTTCAAAAGCTTGTACATTCATCTCAATTATGTTAATTCATTCTTGTATATTTTTCGGCCTGTTGTTTTCGACTTCTGAGGCTACATATTTTACTAAATTACGTCTTATTTATGTAAGTATGATACGTTAGTATTAAGTATTAATTAGTGCTGGAAATACGTAAATAATGAAATCCTTAATGTTAGTTCTTAGAGAAATATCAAAGTAGAATCAACGCTGATGAGATGCGAGCACTTTGTAGTAAGTAGATGTAGTATGGGGATTAGATATTCATAAAAGCATTATGATTTCAAAGAGAATGAAGTATTTGAACTTGTTTAAGTGCGTTAATATTTTTTTGGGTAGGTAAATAAAACGTTTCTAGTTCTTACTCTTATATATGTGCTTTTTCCACAGTACATAACTCAATTCACAAAGTACAAGTAAGTATGTGTTTTTATACAGACTTCTCACTTCTAGCGGCAGTCCCTAAAGACTGCTTCGAATGTTTTGTTCTAGCAAATAAACATATATTCTATTCTATTATGAATAACAACTCCATACTGTTTTTTACTCGTATACTTGTCGGTAATAAATTACCTAGTTTTATGGTCTCAAACAGTCAGGCAGATCTACTTGAGATCGTAAAAGGGGTTTAGTATTTTTTTAAGTTCACCTCAATAACAAAATTAAATTCTTTATAAGATAATTTAGCTGTCTGCATGCTCATCTATTACAAATGTTTTATTTGTTTACCAATGCGATTGTATCGTGCCACAATCTCTACCGACACGACTGACGCGGCGATAGAATAAAGGTATGATTCCGAAGACGACGACGACAGACGCATGCAGCATTAACAGCGTACCCATTACTTGTAAACTCCGCTATGGATAAAGGTGAACATTGAGAAGCCGCAATGAATTACGCGCATCTGCTTCGTGCGTCGGCCGCTGTTGTCGTATGCAGTCGGCTTCGGAATCATACCTTAACTCACAACGTATACTTATACCGCCAACGATCACTCACTCCAGACTTAAGGTACGAGTTGGCAGCGGGCGACATGAGGCTGCAGCGGACAACGTGTTGTCGCAGCGACAATACTGGTGCAGTACCTTATTTCCATGAAATAGCGGACGACACCAGGCTTCCGTCACTCGCTCAAGGCCACGCGATAAACACCTACCGCTTGGCGTACAGTCGACTGTACAAACTGGCAGAGGGCTGCCGAACGCGCACCTCCTGAGCGCTCGCATCGCATCACACTGCACCGCATGTTTCCCGCGCTTACGCTTCGAAATGCCGAAACCACGTAATTAATGTGCAGTGGATGGGTATATACCTAAGTCTATTTCTTTGAACATAAGTACCTAAGTAATAAGTATGTAAATCGTAAATTAAGACGTTTTTTGAGTCAGGTATTATATAAGTGTTGTTTTATAGGTAATTCTAATACTGAGGTTACCTAGTACTTACGTAATAGAATAGTAGGTAATGTCCGTTATTTTTAGGGTAGGAATAAGCGTCTATAAGCTATACCTACTGTATATTATTTCGTAATTTTATACCAATGGTTGAACAAACTGATTTGAACAATAGTACATTATGGTACAAGTGAGCAACGTTGGTGATTACCGCCGAGGCGCCATTGAGACCCGAGCCGCCAGGCGAGGGTCTTAAGACAGCCGAGGACGGTAATCATCATGCTCACACGTGCCATACGACGTTTTACAACACACTTGCGAATAAAATAATACTACAAATACTAAATAAACAATACTACAAATTAATTCATTTTCCTATGCGCGCGCATTTAACAATGGCGGTCGACATATTTAAAAAAAAATGAGGTTTGAACTTAACTTTTTTTTACTCTGTTTTTTTTTCTGTACTTAGAGAAAAAAAAAAGTTAAATTTGAGTGAAAATTTTGTTTATTACACAAGTATTACAAGTTGAAATTATTTATTTAAATACGAAAATGCATCAAATGACCATACAATAGGCGTATTAATTTATTCGTACTCTTAAACACGTTATTTTTTGTATCAAAACTTTTTTAAGAACATAGACAATTATAGATACTTCCTATAAAATTTAAAAAAGAATCTATAACTCACTTTTGTGAATAATAGCAATGAAAAAGTCACAGTTTTATAATAGGTGTCATTCCGTGCTTAATTGCGGTAAAATAATATGACTTTTATGAGCAGGTGTGTTGTAAAATGATTAATCTAAATGCATTAAAATTAGAAAAAATCTTATGAGAAAACTATAAATACAGTAGGTATACCTTACTGTATACCTACCTATAGGTACACTAAGGCCTATAAAGTAGCAACGTATTACAAACTAGCTGTTACCCGCGGCTCCGCCCGCGTGGAATTCTGATCCCGTTCATCGCTGATATATTGCCTATATGTTAATCCAGGGTATAATCTATATACATACCAAATTTCAACCAAATCGGTCCAGCCGTTTATGCGTGAAAGAGTAACAAACATCCACACATCCACACATCCATTCTCACAAACTTTCACATTTATAATATTAGTAGGATGTTATAAACCGTTGATTTATATTTTTTATTAAAATTATTCACGCGATTTAGATATTTTTGACTAGGTACCTATAAAATGTAATAGGTAAATTCCGAGAAGAAAAAAATATAAATCATATTATAAAACTAAAACATATTGGATTGACTAATAAAAAATGTGGTTAATTCGTTTTATTACAATAATCATCATAGATATAACCCTAGCGCATTCTTACGATGACGTCACCCGCACGGCGGGCAAGACAGTCTCGACTCTATGAGTGCGGGTTTAAGGTACAATTCTTCTCGTTCTGAGCAGCAGGTATTATTAAATTTTGTAGGTAAATATAGCGTGGGTATTTTCACTTTTGTATGGGAGTGATGTATCTGTTACGTAGTAACTATTTATTAATCTGTGACGACACGTCGCGTCGTCTGCTGCTGCCTCATGTCGCCCGCTGCCAACTCGTAACTTTAAACCACCTTCTAACAGAACCGAATCGAATCATTAATGTATACGTAACATTAATGATTCGGTAGTCGACTGTTAGTTAAATTATCAATAAAATAGTAGGTATACAAAAACTCACCATGACATCGTATAAAATGTAATTACTTACCCATATTTGCTTGTCAATCAAACTGTTCCACAAATATACTTTAAAGATTAAAATCATTATTTTGGTTACATAAAATTGTTAGTTACTTTTTGTAATATTAATTCTTGTCGCTGAATAAATGGTCACATTTAGGACTGGCTAACAAAATGATAAAAATGAAACCGCTATCGCCGAACACTACTTACTACAATGAAGCTAATTCTGTAGACTCAGTGCTCCGTACAATCTTATACCGACCATTTTCACAAGCACTTTATTAACAAGATGTTTTAATCCTGCTTAAGATAAATACGATTCTTCTTTATTCAAAGACTAGATCTTTTATTTAAATACATTATTTTCTTAAAATCTCTTTGAAAGCTTATTCCTTTCTAGAGTAAACCGAGTAAATATTCTTCAAAGGCGCTTTATTCTTATCGTAGTGACGTTCCACTGCTTTTATTATACCAGTAATAGAAAACTGCAGTGTACTTAGTTCATAATCAGCTATTTGCTTATATTCATGAAAATCGGCGATGCTTGCTCGATCTTTTTCTTTTCTTACTTTTAATGTAAAAGTTTTTTTTTTTATATAGGACACGTCAATTTGACTTCGCCTCCCCTGATGTTTCGTTAAGTTCTGTGGTCGTTCATTGATTTCGACAAGTTACGTGTTAGTAAAAAATAGTTTAAAGTATATTAAAATGAGCAGCGCAACCCTGCTGGCCTACTCAGAATTAGTGCGGCAGGCAGCACTACACTGTGCAACACCACAGTGACAGCACTGATTATCCCACGCACACTCAAGCTGTGGAATGAACTCCCTGCGGTGGTTTTCCCAAGCGACTACAATATGGGGTTCTTCAAGAAGGGCATTAGAAGTTTCTTTAGGGTCGGCAGCGCGAGTGTGACGCCCCTGGTGTTGCATACGTCCATAGGCCACGGTGACCACTTCCCATCAGGTGGGCCGTGTGCTTGTCTGCCAACTAAGTGGTATTAAAAAAAATGTTACTATTCATGTTAGGTGGAACAGAACTTCCTAATGGAATTTCAATCTATTTTTACAATAATAACAACATAGGACACAATGGCCAAGTTCCATTTAGACTCAAACTGAGAGCATTAGAGGAGATTTAACTTATTTGTCATCCCAGCAGTTATCTCTGTTGCACTCTGGCTTACCGTGGTCTTTACGGAAACAACTACCGTATTACCGCCAAACTCAAAAGGATAGTCTACGCCTGAGACTCATTCCATAATCATGAGTTTGAGGCGAGATTACCTTGGACCGCAAAGACCCTAGTAGGGTCTTTTACACCCATACGAGTACATCACTAGAATAAACTTTATAAATATAAGACGAGAAATAAGCCATATTTCGCAATAATAAAAAACGTAGAACGGAAAAAAAATGTTGTCGAAATGAAATATGACCCCTGCCTGCCCTTAGGGAATACCAAGCAATTAAGATATGATAAATATGGGATAGGAAACATGCAATATAATGAGGATAAATAACAGATGAAAATAAACGTCACAGAGAGAAAAATGGTTGTGTCAGCTTTAAATTACCGTCGTTGGAGCACAACATGGTTTATGCTCGGTGACTCCCTAGAACACGCATATTCGCCAAATGGCGTACTTACATGGTGTTACAATGAACATGCTACCTTACGAGGACCCAGTCTCTGGTTTTACAAGCTATATGCCAGCTGATTGTATAGTCGTTTTGGAGCGGAGTTTGGGAGAAAGATTTTGCGCATAGTTTCAATACATTTCTTTACGGCAAAGTAATAGTTCCAGACATAGGCGTACCTAGCTTTTTTAAAGGATGCGGCAAAACTCATATCGGATGGGGGGCTCCGCAATCCCCCCCGGATTGCTGATATCGTGAAATTCTTAACTTTGAGCAGAGCAGAGCAGGGTGGGGCAAGCGCCTCACTTGCCCTCCGCCGGGCCGGGGGTAGGCCAATGCTTCCGGACGATTTTGCTATCGAAACTGTGCATTAAAAAAAAATTATCTGCAAAACAACTATAAAATCAAATCAAATATTTGTATACGTCATACGGGGTCCAAAAATACTGTTCGAATTCTTCAATCAATAAATCATAGTTCAATCGCTAGAACCACGGAGGGAAGAATATGATTAGACAGCTAGAATCGAAACGAAACCAACCATTTTTTTAATACACTTACGTACTATGGAGATATTTTCTTTAACAAAAGTGCCTCATTAACGTTCAAACTTAAGAATTTTACGATTACGATAGAATTTCGGTCGCCTACCGGACCACTTGTCTACATTAAGTCGAGAAAATGTCTTCAAAGTACCCTTGAAGGTTGTTACCTAACATCACGGGTAATTTACTTAGGAAAGTTAAACTCCAACATGTTTTATTACCCTTAACTTTGAACCGGATGTCATAATCTATGTTCTATCATATACTTAGTTATGCAATGAGCCCATGTTTCGTGCGTGTTTGCTTAGGGCTATTTTCAACTTACCCCCACAAAAGCCAAGAAGTTTATATAACATTTACATAAGTCACGTTGTTAAATTACACATACCCCGGGACACGTATCTTGAATCTAAACCGCGATACAAACGAGGCCCTGGCGCCCGCAGATTGTTTTGTAATAATCTATGCTTGGCGAAATTGAGCCCGTCCATCGCAGTAGCATCCTATGATATCCTCAAAAGACACACAAGAAACGTGTACTGAGCGTATAGGGCATATTTTGAGCACATTTTAGGTCCATGATGTCTGTCCCGAGCAAAACATACCTACTGTTTTGCTTACAATAATGGAAATAATGTTTAGAATCTAAGCTTGCATTTAGAGAGTGACAAGCATTGCTTGTGGACTTGTTGAATTATACATAACTAGCTTTTGCCCGCGGCTCCGCCCGCGTGGATGTCGGTTATCGCGACAAAACATAGCCCATGTCCTTTCTCAAGTTCTAATCTACCCCTATACCAAATTTCATCAAAATCGGTTCAGTGGTTTAGGCGTGAAAGCGTAACAGACAGACAGACAGAGTTACTTTCGCATTTATAATATTAGTAGGAATTGAACGTCCAAGATGGGACTTCAATACGCGACCTGTTCCTTACAGGGGGAAAGCTCTACCCAGTGAGCTACTAAGACACATCTTTCTTTGGTAAGTTAGCATACTTCTTCTTCATTCTAGCGTTAATCCCAGTCACATCCGAAGCTTACACCTCGGATTCTGAGGTCCGCTTTATCAGTCTAACCGCGGATTTGGCTTGAACTTCGATATATTCCGTGAAGCGACCACCACCTAACCTCCACAACCCAATAGCTATATTGGGTGCTATCAAAGCATTGCAACTAGACCAGGGCCTCGATTCTGCTAAAGAAAACCATTGTCGTGCCACTGACACTGCTAGAAAGTTCCATTTAATTTTAGCCTTTAAATTAATACCAAGTTTAAAATTTATTGGATTTTTGTAGAGGGAATAAAAGAGTGTAATGGAACTATTTTCATTTAATTTTTGTCTGTAAGTAGGTCTAAAATTTAATGCCATTTTTTGCAGTCTCTGTGGCTTGTGCTTTAGCAGAATCGAGGGCCAGTTGTTGGACTTTTTGTTTTTAGGGCTCCAACTACCATTAGCCGCTACTGCGAACTTGTGTATATCTGAAGCCTGACAATCGCAATTCTCCATTCTTTTGATACGTTTACGTTACGAATTCAAATAATCTTCGTGCTCGAGGCACTGAGCCGTGCACTGTCCCGTGTAAATCAATAGTAGCGCCAATACCGCGGTTTGCGGTTTGTGGTTTTATCTAATTTATGAAATTCGAATAAATTTTCGTGCTCAGGGCACAATAGTCGTGATATTACGTGACTTATAGCCACATTTTGTAGCTACAAAATAAACATTCACGAAATATCAACTACAAATTACAATACTCTCCTTGTCAAAGAGGCTTCAAAATCCATTAACGTTTCATGTTAGTCGAGTATACGTAAGCCTTAATACAATAAAAGTTAATAGATTTTAGGCTCAGGAAGGAATCTTATACAAATATTTGAGATAAGTTTACTTTAAATGTGAATAACTCTTGTATTCTGTCGAAAATTTACGCGAAAGTTGCAAATTGAAATAAAACTATTTTTAATAGATTCCATCGCGAATTATTTAGCTTATGTAATAGATAAGCAATAATGTTGATTAAACGAAACCGAAACCTACATACTTGGCTTACTAAAAAGGGGTAGTGCATCCATACATACTATCACGCCTAAACCACTGAATCGATTTTGATTAAATTTGGTACAGAGATAGATAAGACTTTGGGAAAGGACATAGGCTATATTTGGTCGCGATAATCAACATCCACGCCGCCGGTGGAGCTGCGGACAACAGCTAGTTTATTATATTTCTAACTCCTTTAATTTACTTCCGATCACCGAAACACCGTCTTGGAAGTTTGAGCCCACATTGAAACTATTCAATGCGGGCTCAAACTTCCAAGACAGTTTCCCTGGGACCCCCCAAGGACACTTGGGGGTCCCAGGCAAAGTACTTGGTTTGTTCCTGGGTTTCAGCTATTGATCCTGGTATATAGGAGTTATAATAGTGGGAATGTGCGTGGGATCAATCCCAATTTGTTACTGTGCAGTAATGATAAGAAAAATAGCCAATTAAAAGACGTTTAAGCTTTTCCTGGCTTTTAGTCGAAATAAACTTTGAATTTATTTTTAGATCAACCCAAAAGCCCATACGAAATCTGAAACTAATCTTTTATAAGCCAGCACCGGCTTTAACTTTTGTTCAATTTGCATAAAATTATTCACTCGCAAAATTTCGTTCTTATCCAGCCAACTGCTAATATTTTTAAAGTTTTGTACTTCAGTAAGTTTATTGTAAAACTATCATTTCGTGAAACTAAGTATGCGGATTATCTCTTGACCTAAGGGTCAATTCAGATCAGGCGGAAAATGTTCAAGAACTTTTTAAGTTTTAATTAAATATGACCATTTCCATTTAAATAAGACTGAAAATAGTGTGCGATATTATATCATAGCCGATAAGACAGGATCGCGCTGTTGTTAACTATTTTAAGCTTTGTTTTAATGGAATAAAGTACTGTCAGTGGGAAGACCAAAGACTTAACCTACTTGTCTTCTGCGCTGACGTCACAGAATCTCTCTGTTCTTACAGGGTAGGCAGCATGAGTGTGACGTGCACGCTATTGCACTCATCCATAGGCCACTTTCCATCAGGTGGGCCGTGTGCTTGTCTGCGACCTAAGTGGTATAATAAAACCACTTTAAAATCCGTACACAGTACCAAAACCGGGTCAAACTATGCCTTCACATAGTGTGAGCTACAAGTTGGCAGTTCTTTCGAAATTAATAACTTCGATCCACGTAAGTGGAACCACATCCTTATATTCAAATTTAATTGAAATCTCATTTGATTAAATCACTCGTGAAAGACGACGACCTTACACGAGCGATGACATCGCATTTCATGGATGATTTACGTTAAATTCAAATACACATGGGGTAAAATTGAAAGCTGACTAGATGAAATGGCTCTAGGCAATGACGTATTATACTCATCATACGAGTACAAGAACATGGCGGTTTCCAAAAATGGCACAAGCACTAAAAGTATAAAAGTAAAAAAATATAGCTACTTCTTAATAATACGTTCATTTTTTTAATTTATATGAATTATGTTATAATTTATAACGATAATATTATTATTATTACGAATTTACCTACTTATTATTATAAACTTTTTTTAGTAACGTACTGTCGCGATTCTGATTGGTGTATAAAATGAGGACTAAAATCATAATTTTTTGTCGCCTTTTTAGAGTGTTGACAACATATCTGTAGTTTATAATATCATCATTGGTTCTAGGTATATGTTTCCACTGTTTTGAAGAAGTTTTATTTTCATAAATGGGTACCTACTGGTTTGTTGATGGTGTTAGAAACTTAGTTATTATATTCCTAATGAGTTTTAAGAGTACTATTTGTTTACGTACTGATGTAACAATACCGCTACCAAGAGAAGATGAAATATTACACAGATAATTTCATTCTTCAAGCATTGCAATATCGAGCTTACGGATTATAATGATAGAATGCTTAAATAATAATTTCAGTACAGCAGTAAAATATATTAACAATATGCCTAAATTGTCTGTTATATTATTTTCATGGCATTTCTTTGTATCACAAGTAGGTTCTTAATACTGACATTATTACCATCTTAAACGCGAATAAATATGCGTAAATGTACTACGAACTGATCAGTATGTTAATAATTTTAATAAAATCGATACATCATCACCAAAAAGTACCTATTGTAAGGCTTTTTCTCTGTCCAGTGAGTTTGGCAGGTCATTCGTATAACCAAAAATTGGCAAACTACAGTTAGGAACTTTCATCCTTATGTCGTACTAATACGGTTTCTTTACTATTTACAAATTTCTTTGTAAGAATAGTCTACGTGGGTGTGCCCAACTTTGAAATTCAAATTTGTTTAGGTCCGCAGTTCACTTACGTGATGCGAATAGATCTTAATGTATAAAGGTTCGCTTTTAATACATACACATTTACACATTTCAGTGTTTGTATAATTATATTTTCTCTACATAAAAGTACACGTGGATACCGTGTGCAGACTAGACGGGATATTAGTCCTATCTGGGGATACAAGTTTTTACCATTTGTATTTTAGTGTATAATGGTGTTTGCACGTGTAAAATAATACAATAGTTATCTCTCTCTTTCTCTTTCTCTCACTTTCTCGCTTTTGAAATTGACTTTGACTCATTCTGAAAATATTTTTGTCAAATAGCAGTCGTGTTATTCGATCGTAACCGAGTAGGTACTCATATTAAATTTTACTAAATTGATTACAGCTGTAACATAAAAAATAAAAAGTGATTCAACTAATAAATTCTTTTCAATTTAGGAAGCTTGTTGAATTCTTTAGCAACCCTATTTCAAATGTTGAATTTCAGAAATGATCCATAGAATTCAGACGTTTGAAACCTTTTTTGCAGTCATCCCACATTAGGCTTTATAACCCGTAGTGACCACATTAGACCCTCTATTCCCTCGTAACCGGTTGTCGCTTTTTTCTAATATAGCTTGTCAAATTGACACTTTCTACGAAGAAAACAAGTAGTAAGTGGGTAATTTCTCCTGAGTATTTGTTCGTTCTGAACTTTTGCTCGTAGAGAGTCTTGCTTACAACTTAATTGTACTACTTTTATATTCTTCAATGAGTTTACTTTATTTTTCTATTGTGTATGTTGCTGTATGAAAAGGTTGCTTTATTTTAAAATTCTAGGCAATGATAGTATATCTAATTATGATCTAGATTACCTAAAGGTATTCTACACAGCGCTATCTAGACTCATAGCTTAGCCTTTGTGTTATGTGTTTATGAGTTATGAATAGACCCCGCACCCTCTGCGTAGCAGTCGAACGTTCTACCGCTACACCACAGACTCTATGGTGTAGCGGTAGAGTTATGAGTTACTAGCTTTTGCCCGCGGCTCCGCCCGCGTGGATGTCGGTTATCGCGACTAAACATAGCCTATGTCCTTTCTCAAGGTCTAATCTACCCCTATACCAAATTTCATGTAAATCGGTTCAGTGGTTTAGGTGTGAAAGCGTGACAGACAGACAGACAGATAGACAGACAGACAGACTGACAGACAGAGTTACTTTCACATTTATAATATTAGTATGGATGAATCGAACCCGCACCCTCCCGTCGAACATTCTACCGCTACACCACAGGCTCTATGGTGTAGCGGCAGAGTTATGAGTTATGAATCGACCCCGCACCGCAGAGTACGATTTAAATTAAGATTGTTCTAGAACATCAAACTCGCCAGTAAGCAGTCACAGATAACGGTATCAGGTGTGTAAAATCCTCATTATATTAATACTTACAGTGTATTTATCAAATTAAGTGTCCCAATCGATACAACCCAAACACTTGCAGTGACACAAAATTAACTAACGAAGTAGACATCCCATGGAGATGTCCCATGAGGGAGAAACTTCTTGCTCCTTTTCTTTGGGCCCTCGGCGAAAAGAGGGCAATCTAATAAGCTTCCCTTTGCTGGAATTTAATATTATATTAGATAACGTTTACTACATATTATTATACACCTACGGTATGACCCTTCACAGCTAAATTGTATATCTTTGTACATAACAGCCATCTTTTAGTTAATTACTCCATGATTTCTTGTGCAGCTTATTATTACAATATGTCTGCACCTTTCAGAGCAGTATAAACGTATTACGTGACCGCATACGACAACTACAGACGCACGCAACACATGCGCGTAATTCATTGCGGCTTCTCAATGTTCCCCTTTATCCGTATCGGAGTTTAACAAGTAATGGGCACGCTGTATGTGCTGCATGCGTCGGCAGTTGTCGTATGCAGTCGGCTTCGGAATCAGACCTTTAGTGACAATACATTTACTAATAATATAAGTTTATATAAGTTACATTCTTTATAGGTTTTCGTATTTAGCCCATTATAGTAAAATAAGTAGCCAGTTTGTAGCTACACCTACTATGAGTTACCTGATGAGCTGAAATCTTTTTAAAGTTATCGTCAGTATTTGCAACAGCTTATTAAAATTTACTTTTGTTAATTTTTTTATACCTATATAACACGTCACGTCGCCTGATGGTAAGCTGAAGGAAAAGTGATTATTTTTCTTACTAATGGCAAACTGAACGATACGAGAAAACTGAAATGGTATCACGTTATGAAAAATCGGCATACACAAAATAGACATACCCTATTGTGGTGTAAAAGTAGTTATGCAATCGAACTATCAATACGAACAGGGATACCATTTCTAGGCTATCATACGTTATTCCCTCTGGTGTCTATATCAGAGGCAATTATGAAGTCATGCCAACTTTGGAAGCTTCCAGAACTGTGGACATGAACATAGTCAGTGAACCGAATAACGAGTTATATCTAACGCAAACCTTAGCCAGACTGCTACTAGACTGCACTTTACACGCACCGAGAACCATGCCAATTCATCTTTTAGATTAAGTAAATAGAAAATTAAGTTATTCAATCTTTTCCATTTGTTTTAATACAGGTTACCAATTTTTGTGTTTTTCTGGGATACTCGTACATTAGGTAATATTTTAAAATGTATTTTATTTCTACACTAGCTGACCCGGCGAACTTCGTAACGCCATATTTTCCGCCCGCGTGGTATTATCTCTAAATTTATCAGTGTTCCTCTACTATTTATGCATGAATTATACATATAAACCTTCCTCTTGAATCACTCTATCTATTAAAAAAAACCGCTTCAAAATCCGTTGCGTAGTTTTGAAGATTTAAGCATACATAGGGACGGACAGACAGCGACAGCGACTTTGTTTTTTGTTTATGTAGAGATACATATACTTACGCCTTTAAATCTTCGACAGGCAGATGTGTATTATCACCCACATTTCGCCAACTATGCTTTTCGCTCCCACGGAGGGCGAGCCTATTGCTGTCAAGCGGGCACCTATTCATGGACTGTATGTTTACTGTCGGATGGAGAACAGCCCTATCCTTTAATCACCTTCTAAGACACCCACAGGAATAGATGGGGTGACTCTTAAATATATTTCTTCATTGTCGAAACAAAAAGCACACAAAAGCTACTCCTCTCTTTGTGTCCTTCCTTAAAATACCTAAGGCATAATCAATATTCTACGACAATCTCACCTCCGGCAACTGACGGCCCACAGACGGCGTGCGTTTTAGTCGGTTCGAGTCCGACATAACCTCCTCCTCCGGCTACGGTGGGGGAGGTATCCGTGGGGATTTTGCGCACGATAAAAAAAAAGGCATAATCAATATCACGAATTGTACATTACATACCTAATCTGTACATATAATAAATAACTTATTACTAGCAAGTTCTATTCAGCTAATTAATCATCCAATCAATTGATTCTATAGACAGCCGTAATCCACTAATATGAAGTGTGAGGTTCCGAAGGCTGTCGAACAATAGTTCTTCCATTCGATCATTCATTATAGAGACAGTGCCTTACTTAGATGTGTTATCGGACTCTAACAAACTAGACACTGAAAGCTCTTAGACCGAATTCGATGGAAATTACAGAAAAAGAAATAAAACAAAGACGCAAAAACACAAAGATCAACTTCATTTGACTGTTTCATTTTAATAAGGGGTATTACACAAAGGTAGGGAGTCTCAGTTTACTGTATGTGCCACTAACACATACAGTAAACTAAGTGAACAAACTTTATCTTGTCACATGATATTTACAACTACCCTCGCTGGCGCAGTCGGGTAAAAATGGCGGCGATTTGCCATTTAAACGACCTGTCAAAATACTGTTTACTATTTATGCTATTACTCTTATGCACTATAGCGCTAGAACATTGCATTATTCATTTCTCATTGAAAACTTATAGTGAAATTTTGAAAAAGAATTTGACTTCGGGCGGGACTCGAACCCACGATCTTTCCCTTACAGGGGGAATGCTCTGACCGCTAAACCACCGAAGTCTACTACCGTCTTTGGGGTGATTTTCCTTTCTAAAACGTATAGTGAATTTTAAAAATGTTGTCTTAGTATGAATGTAAGAACGGAATAAGCAAACATTGTAGCAATTTCAGCACAAAACCGCAAGCTTAAAAGGATTTGAATATTTGAATGACTTCCTACTGAATCGACAAACGTTATGAATTAAATATAGTGCATTCTATCCTATCCCGGTCCCGTATTCACGCATGAGTATAATTTCCACAGATGTAGGTAGTTTTTATTTGTATGTAACAACCATAGCCTTTATAACGCGGGTAGTAAAGCTGGCTACTTATTTATAAGCACATGCTCGTTGTATTGATTTTTTTTTATATGGGACACGTCCCTCCGTGACTTCGCCTCGCCTGATGGTAAGCTGAAGGCAAAGACTCTAAAAAGAGGGTCACCATTGAAGATGTTTCTTTTCGTCGAGTTACTAGTAGACATATACCTGTATACATCTTCAGAAAAATAGAAATATAATAAACCTTTTCCGATGGGACACCCAATGGGGATCCCCTAAAACCTACATCTTTTAGTTCTTCACATTCACACCTAACACACTATATCCAGAGTATATTTTATTCTAGCCATTAGCCCAAAATAAACGTAGATTATAAGATAACTTATGCGCGATAGTCATGCATGCTCTCATAATATGACAGCCTCTATGGCTTGGCGGTAGTGAACGCGGTCACTACGTACACAAGCTAGTTAAGCTACGCTTACTTTGGGTCTAGACACCGTTCTATAGACTGTCCTACGATATTAAAAAAAAAAAATTATATAGGTACCACTTACGTATTAGACACTATTTGTAAGCGCAAAGGGAACCCTCAAGGCCGGTAGCCTTGAGTTTTCCCTTTAAGTTTACCAAATACCATTAACATCTCATTATAAATAAAGTTATGTTATCTTTGTTACAGATATAACTATACTGCCAGCATATAAGGAACAGGTAACTACACAAATATTTAAAACAATAGACAATATCATTTCAATTAATAATTTAGTTGCTAGGACACTAACTTATTCATTATCAATGCTACTCATCACTGCATCTTGCCATTGACAAAAATATATTAAGTATTTTTAAATTATGGAGAAAAATAATCATAAAACCAAATTCAGATGCTTAATTAGGAACCACCGGTAGTGTTACGTATGTGGCCATGAATGCATGGTGTGCATTATACCTTATTAGATTGGTACGGGTTATAATAACGCGCCTCAACGAAGACACAACGAAAAATTCTAGTTAACTGTACTTAAAAAGTACTGTCAGCAAGCTAAGTAAAACTATTTAGACTGGATTCTTTATTATTGCGGACTAATCCGCCTAGTTTATATAGAATAGAATACAATAATTGCTGGCATGAGTTTCTCTACAAACAAAAAACTAAAAACAAACATTTTGAATAGCTAAGCATGCACAATATGCTCATGTAAAGACTTAAATAGAGCCTAACTTAATATTTGCATGCCATTGAATGGTAGATGTGCTGAACTGTAATACCTAATCTTTGTAACATCATGTTTGACCACATTTCTGCAAATAAATGAATTTTGAATTTTTTTTTGAAGAAACTGTACTAAAATATAAATCGACTTTACAGATTATGCCCTGGCCAACTTATTTTAATATTTGTTAATCCACCAAAGTTGTTCATCCACTACTGCGTGTCCGGAAAACAAAGAAAATACTTTACTATGTCCACGCAACATAAGAAAATTAAAGTTTAAAAAAACATTAAACTCCATAATACTGTTGTACTAAGGATCGTAATCATTTTTTTCGAAGTAACCGTTCGCGTTGACACAAAAATCACACGTCTCTTGATCATGAACGAGTATGATTGATGGTAAACAGTACTACGACTCTGACCCGGTATTTTTAATATTGTGGGCCTATACTGGGTCGGGAGCCCCAATTGGGAAACACTGATAACAGATAACAGTAATATTACAGCGCCGCGATATAAGTGGTTACCATGACAACTGCTACTGTGACAAACGTTATGGATTCCATTTTCGAAACACTTTAGACAATACTATTATCTATTCTATTCATACATACATATTACGCCTTTATTCTCGGAGGGTTAGGCAGAGCTGAATTAACACCTACGTTTCAGCAATTATTGCATTCGGTCTAATTTTCAGCACTATTGTTGACTGGAACCATGTATCTAAGGATAAGTCTGGGCTGTATATATATCTGTCCTAAGTTAAACAGCCTTATCCCTTAGTCGCTTTGTACGATACCGCAAGGGAAGAGATAGTGTGGCCCAAATTGTACTCTGCGGCAGTGGCGTAGCTAGATGATCAAGGGCCCTGGTGCAAAAAGAAACAGGGGCCCCCCTATTTTTTTTTTGTTTCCGAAAATTCCCTCGGGCGTGGTACGTCGCCTTACCGAAGTAAACGCTGTTGTGGGCATATCCACTACCGGTCGCTAACCTGCTGTGTTGGGGATGAAATCCCTCCTCTCTCCCTCTTTTTCGTGCGGAAATCACCTCAGATGTCACCCCCGTCGTCGGCCATCGGAGGTGGTTATGTCGGACTCGGGCCGATTAAAACCACACGCCATCTCGGATCTTCAGATACAAAAACTGCCGGAGTGTAAGGTTACCGAGAGCAAATCACTGGCACGCCGGCTGATTCCGGGCCATCTACGGTTTTAAAATGGCCTTCTTGGGTGTGAGAAGCACGGTGTACCCATAGGACTCTGAAAACGAACATCGAACCGCGGCGCCAGTGGGGGTGAAAGAATGAAACCCCCACACCTGCGCTCGGTAACCGGTCCGCTCCTCGCCTGCTCTCCATTGTGCCCTTTGCTTGTCAGAGGGACATGTGAATGTACAGCAACCCTCCTTCATGTAGATGTAAATTTTCATTTATTATCGTGTGCGTACAGAATACTTAGCGTTAAACTCCACAGATCCCACACCCGTTCACATAGGCGATGATTACCTAGGCTAAGTACCTGGAATCTGTACTTCATGTGACTGGTGAAATCGACTGCGACGTCAGGGCACGGATTGCTGCCACGTGGACCAAGTGGCGAGAAATGACTAGCGTCACGTGTGATTCTAAAATGCCAGTCAGGTTGAAGGGGCAGGTCATTAGGCCTATCCACTAACATGGTTGTGAGGCGTGGCCGCTGCTAGAGCGACACAAGCAAGAGCTTCGTGTCACGGAGATGAAAATGCTGCGGTGGATATGCGGCGTCACGCGTAAAGATCGCGTGACGAACTCTCGCATCCGCTTCAGCCCTTATGTCCGTGACATGGTGGATAAAATGCAAAAGAGCCGTCTTCGCTGGTGCGGCCACGTCTTGCGGCAACCGCCAGGCTACGTGGGTAACAAATGCATGGTAATGGCGCTCCCGCCGGGTCCAGGTAAAAGGGGTAGGCCCAAGAAGTCCTAGCTTGACGTCGTGGAGGGTGACATGCGTGCCCATTGTCTCACTACCATGGACGCCCAAGATCGCGCGAAGTGGAGGAGGAAGAGCCGGAAGGCGGACCCTGAGCTACGAGGTCATCTTGGCCACGGATGCAATCAGGAAAATGCGACATAAACATCCGGTGAAGGTGTTTAGGCCGGAACCGAACCAACTTCAACTGCTTGCAGTCTCGGGTCTCCATCGCCGGGCTGTAAGCGGGACCATTAAGAAAATTCCATGACACCTCAACAGACCCTGGGACATATACGACTTTAAGATGGGCCCTCTCAAATATGGGAACCACGATATCTCCATCTTGCCCAGAACCATCCCACCCCCTTACTTGCTTTCCACTGCGACAGTTGCTAATCAGAGTTACACGTGGACGGTGAAAAGTTCATAGTGGGCCTTAGGCCGCAGCGTCTATGCCATCTTGAGACAGGCGCTGCTGTCTCCGTTACCCAGGGTGCATGCGTCTCAAATTTCGTCCAAGCACCTCACGCGCCACCTTACTAGGTCTGCTTTTGCTAGAAAGACGGTTAGTCGAAGGAGATCGTTCCGTGATCTCCACCGTCCTTCTGTGGTACGGGAGAGTTCACTATTTTAGTACCGGCAAAGTTCGATTCGATAGGTGGGGTGGCTGAAGCAAACCCATATCACGAATAGTCTTCAGTTAGAAGACCAGCGATTCTCTAACAAAAAAAAAAGTAGGTACTGAAACTCGTATTACTATTATAATATTATTACAATCAATTGACTATAAGTAAAATATTGTATTATGACTGCTAGAATATTTCTCTAGACATTAAGCTTGGAGGGCTCAGGGGGCCCCCAAGATAGCTGCAAATGTGATGAAAATTGGCGAATCTTTCAACGAGACAATACTGTATAAAATTCCCAACTAATTAGTTGCACTGATTAGTGTTGTGTTACTACCCATTTTCGCATTACAAAAGTAAGACTTTTTTGGTAGTTCAATATGAAATTTGCTAGTTCAGGCTCGAGGGGCACCTGAGCTTGGGGGCCCCCTGAGCCTGGGGGCCCTGGTGCACCGCACCACCTTGCCCACCCATAGCTACGCCAGTGCTCTGCGGGGAACCACGCAAATTGCAATATCCAGGCAAACTTCGAACTTTAAAAAGTACCTACTAATGATTTTTATTACCATTTACAAAGTGTGTAAAATTCTCTAATTTTAGTATTCATAGCACTTCCTATCCTAATGGTACGTAAAAAATATACTACACCTTCCTGACAGCAATAGTGTAACGGAAATCTGATACTAAAAATATCACTAATGTTCTTAGCAAAGAAAGAGTCCAATAACGTGTCTCTAAAACGTTTTCTATGGAAATGGAAAATTAATCTGTACACAAGAATGTGGTGACTTAGGACGTAAAACGTAAATTTATTTTTAACATAGAGAAGCTCCCGTCCGCGGGTTGGTAAACAGAAGTAGCTAAGCTTTATCACAAAAGACCTCACAGAATTAAAATTGCTTATTGCTCAAGGAATGGAATCAGATTACCGAGACAGATTATTTGGAATTTAGATCGCTAATAAACACCAAGATTATATTTCAATATATTTCATGAAAACGGAGTAATACTGAAAATGACAGATAAGACAACTATTATGATAATCAAAAGCTGATTATTATGGCTAAAGATTACGTAATATGGTTACGCAAATATCATATCTACACAACTATAGCAGCTATATAGCTACTATTATTTGAAATGCTTTTTAGGTGATGGGATGGGACCTATGGGATGGGACTTATTAAGTAGAGCAAGTCTTTTATATTTTAGGAGTGTATTAACACCCTCGTTTTATCAATTATGTTCTTGAGCCTACGTAAAAATGGGTGAGCCTATTCTACATACACTCATCATTGAAGTCGAACACATGCTATTATTGCAGATCAACATAATATTCAACTATTGAAAACTACAGTTTACTTTGAAGAAAACTATTGATGATCCTCATATACATTTTTGACTTAATTGTGTTTCTTTGTATCGGTTGCCCTCCTTTTTATTAAAAAGACACCGGGTCCTTTGGGATGCTTAAATGGGGACATGAGTCTAACACGCATAGGCTTTTAGGGACCTTATTATATTTTTACTTTTATTTTCAATTTAAATATTAGATCACATTAAAGAATAAACGCAATTTAGGAACGTTGCTAAAAATATTACGCTTGATAGCAAAGTTTATAATCCAGTTTCTGGCCCTGGAGATAAAACGAGAATTTTAACAATATTTTCTATAACAAAATTCACATCCCCTTGAAATGTAACAGGAAAACATCCCCACTTACAACCTTCGCAGTCCTAAATAAGTTTTGAAGTATCTCTCTTTCGCGATTTATGTAAAGAACCAAATCAAAAGTGGAATTCGAAAAAGTTTCGGCAAAAAAAGATTAATTCCGTAACCAACGGTAATTTTTTAAGAGTTTCTTTGGAGTGTGCTCGTAATGAAATTTTTTTGGAACTGTACCGGGGAAACTGTTACAATTAATCAGATTGTTAAACTAAATGAAACAACACAGCTATGTGTATTCGTAAACCTTAAAATTTTAGCTAGTATTTTTTTAATAAATGTTTGTAATATGGCTTCAAATATTAATTTCAAAGATATGTAGGTTTTCGTCTGGACTTGAGGAACTTTTGTATTAATTGGACTATAAACTTGTTCTTCTCTTTCCATAAGTAATTTAAAAGTCACGTTGTGCCAGACCACGTCCTGAGTTTTGCTATTTTTTTGTTGATAATATTGAGGTTGTCTGGAAGAAATCACGCCTAGCGATAAGACTGCTGTTTGTCTTGCCACTTTTATTATTATTTTTGTTTTTGTATTTTGTCATAATATGGTGTACAATAAAGAATATTGTACTGTATTTTGTATTGTAAAAATGTACAAGCCTGCCGCAATAAGCTTAATAAACAGTATATCAGTAGATATCACTACATATTTTATCGTAGAGCTAAGTAATTTTAGAGAGAAGCAGACATTCTGGAATTACTTGGCCAGTGCGGTGCAGTATTCATAGTACATTAATTTTTTCGTACATTAACTAATTCGGACATGGGGAAGAATACGAAGTGAAGAGAGGTCCTGACAGATGCCTATCTTGTCTATCTGTATACAATGTATATGTATACCTACATATATACATATACAGATAGACAAGATAGGCCTGTCGGGACCTCTCTTCACTTCGTATTTTTCCCCAAGTTCAAATTAAACGGCTCGCGTAGCATTTTCGCATGTTATGGTTACATTAAAATTAATTAACTTTCTCATCATTCCGTAATAAAATGCGTGTAATTTATTTTTTATTAATTATCTCTCTAAATAAATGACGTCAGAATATAAAAAGACATGTTTTGTATATTGAAAGTGGGTATATACTTTAGTAAGTAGATATAATTCCTATTAGGTACAGGGCTCTTTTTCTGAAATTAAAATGCTGTTTTATTCATACCTAGTAAAACTTGAAAACTGCATATTTTTTTTATTAGAATTATCTTTCAAAGATTTGTTGACGTCTCGCAGCTTGGAATTAAAAACTAGGTACGACTACAATGACTAGCAACAGTTAATACACATTACACATACACACCCTTTAAAAGAAATAAAAATTGAGAAAGTTGTACTAGGTATCAACATTTCTGTAAAAACCATTGACTTACAAAAATTTAAAATGGAATTAGAAAAACAATCGTATCTATGCATTAAGGAGGAATAACAAAATCAATAGAGCCATTATACTACAGAATAATATTCTTTATAAAAAATCAATATAGCCATTATACAACCGAATAATATTCTTTCATACGAATCCAAACACAAACGATATTGATTTTTGCCAGTGTTAATCAGTCACAAAACAAATTAGTTGCTTGGCACAAATCCAAGGCAGTGATACTAAGAATTCGCTTATTACAGATGAAGACAGACCACTTTTGCCTTTGTCTAGGCTTGGCCTCATTATGTCTGCCTTCATTTAAACATCCCTAATTTATTTCTGACGATGAGTTCCGTTAATTATTGCCCCAACGACCACTCATCTAGGTACTACTTAGCTTAATAATAATAATTGCCGGCCACGTAAATACCTACTAAGGACCACTCAAGTATAGATACTAATAAAATAATATTGATTTAAGCGTCAGTACCTTAGTGGTTAAGGAGTCGGCCTTACGATCGAGAGGTCCCGGGTTCGAATCCTGGCCATAACACTACCGACGTGAAACCACTCCTAGCACAAGCAATTTAGCTTACTTGGAGGGGTTAACGGGAATATTAGTAATTTCGGTTGCTAATATTCTTTATATAAAAAAAAAATAACTTTGTCTTCGTATAGAGAGCTCATTATCCTAGATACTTAGCTCCAAAAGTGATAAATTAGGGAACAATTGGACATCAGTCAAGAGAAGAGAGAGTTACCAAGTACAATTTACAATTATGTATTTGCCTTTAGAAGTCATCATCAACTTCATAGCGACGTATCTTCCTGATTGCATCCGAGGCCAAGGTGAATTCAGGGCTCAGAGTCCGCCTTCCGATTCTTCCTTCTAATCTTCGCACGATCTTGGGCATCCATGGTAGTGAGACCATTGGCACGCATATCACCCTCCACGACGTCAAGGTAGGACTTCGTGGGCCTACCCCTTCTATCTAGACCGGGGGTACCATTGCTATTGGTACAAATGCCTAGCTATTGTACCCCCGCCGGGAAACTGCCAGGTTACTTGGGTAACAACCCACGCAACCTGGCGGTTTCCGTAAGATGAACCGCACCAACAAAGAAAGCGTATCCTTATAAATATCTGCTTTTAACTAGTAATATGTTGTTCATTCATGCGACATGATATAGGTATCGTTACTTATAACCTAACCATAGTAAATAATGTGCTACTACTTTACTGGACTACGAAAACTACTGCCGATATTGTAAATCTACAGGTTGCAACATAAATCTTAGTTTAAACGAATTCTATAAAAAATATAATTAAGTACTTCTTGACTCTGACTGACTGACCGATTCATCAAGGGCTTACACTTTATCTTTTTATTCCATTTTATCTTGGTTTTATTTTAGAAATGTTGATAAGCTGCTGTCTTAAAAGATAGATTTTCTGAGTCTAATGGCCATAGAAACTTTTAAATTACCACATTAAATCTTAACTGCCAGTAGCAGTTTCATTAGTTGGTAGCACTTTTACGATTAGGAACATTATATTTTAATTTAAAAACTTGTACTTGTACAAAAAACAACGCAAAGTGTAATAATCTCGATAAAATAAATATTTCTGCACATCGCAGAAGGGCTGATTTTACGATATTATATGGATTATTACACGAACTATATCAATGAAAATATTGTTAGGGGTGAAATAAATCAACAGTTACGTAGTCAAAATTCAAAATTACTAATTACATGTTCTAAGAACCGTCTTTCTTGCCTACAAACTGCAACATGTCTAACTAAAAACCTTTCAGCTAACCAAGATTACTAGGACAGCAGAAAATTGAAGTGGCGCAATGAAAGACTCGTATTACTGCAGTAGCTTGGTTGAAAAGATGGTCAGATTGCTTGCGACGTCGTATAATATATCCACTGGGACGGCTGTCTACCTACGAACAGTGACAGAATTTTCTCAAAAGAAAGTTGTAGGTACTGAAAAGTTGACAAGGGGACAAGGGAACTTTGGGATACTGTAACTACTGTGTATAACTCTTATGTGAGTGTCAAATTAACTGTTTATACTCGTATTTCTCAGAATTTCTAATTATAGTTCTCAGAATCTGGTGATAAGATAAGATAAGATAATTCTTTATTGTTCACAAACAAACTACAGTACATTAGGGACATTATAAGAGATATGTACAAATGGCGGCCTTAACGCTGCAAGCGATCTCTTACAGGCAACCTTTGGATGGACATATTTTAAATATTTTAACAAAACTAAAGGTGACGTAGGTATGTTACTTTTATTGCTGACATATCTTTATTTTTTTTATTTATTTATTCAACTTCTTGCACAATGTACAATGGCGGACTTAATGCCATATTCCACTCAATTAATTACTACGCAGTTATTCAGTTTCATTTTAGGTGTTTACTTACTGACATTAAAATCGATTTCAGGGTTCGATTCCCGCTCAGTGCAAATATTTGTGTGCATGAAATATGAGTATTTGCATTGGCCTGGTCGTGCCTCGGAGAGCACGTTAAGCCGTCGGTCCCGGTTGCCATAAGAACATCTATGGCAGTCGTTACGGGTAGTTGGAGCCCTAAAAAATCCAAAAACAATGGTCTAGCTGCAAAGCTTCGATATCGCCTAATGTTAACATTGGGTTGTGGAGGTCAGATGACAATCGCTTCACGGAAAATATCGAAGTCTAGCCAAATCCGTAGTTAAGACTGGTAAAGCGGACCCCAGACTCCGAGCTGAAAGCTTCGGATGCGACTGGGAATTAACGCTAAGAGGAGTGAGTGTGTTACTGACAGAAAAATAACTTACCTCCTTTACCTAGTTGGCCGGTAGGCATTAGTTTGGTCATATTATAAGTCGATTTCCGTGACCAGAAAAGGGTTATCGAATTTTTCGCTTCGATAATTCTCAATAGCAGTCTGGAGTCTGGAATCGTGACTTATAGACAGAAATAGGTTTGCTCCTTACTATGTCAGACTGTTAATCGTTCACAAAATGTGGGTGTAGATGTCATAAGGTTCTTACAAACGAGCCTAATAAATAACTGTCATTAAACTCATTTCAAATTATATTAATTGAATTCCAGAATGACTGAACGTTAACAGCCGCCCCGTAGTTTTACTGAGGAACATTAGTACGCATATATAGGTACCTTAGTACCTACCACAATAATAAAGCTAGTGCTTGATGAAAAGCGAGTAGAAAGAAAACAATTTTAGTAAATATCTCTGACAGACTCTGAGTAAAATTTGGTTGCATATAATTCTCTGATTATAATTATCATATTCGTATTTTATCATTAAACTAATGCAATTTAATTGTCTTCCATTTTCACTAAGTCATCAATGTTCACTGAGTACCTATACTCCATTCGATTAATAATAAATAAATAAATATTCTACAACATTCTACACAACGCTATGTAGACCCATGGTAAGCTTAATTAGCTTGTGTTATGGAATCTAGAATGTGGATATACATACTTAAATATTTTTTATTTGTAAATACATACATATTATACATAGAAACACCCAGACCAATGCAAATATTTATATTTATGCCTACAAATATTGGCACTGAGCGGGGATCGAACCCGCGCCTCCTGCGTAGCAGCCGCGGATTAGGCACTTATCTAAAGGTTAACAATCTTGTAGCGACTTTTTATAAAAACACATATCAAACAAATAAGCTAGGCTAAATAACTTACTAAATAGTGGTTCGATTTCGGTTTTTAGTCTTCAAAATAAGTTTCGAAACAGAAAAACATTTATAAACTGTGTATTTAAATAAAACATAATAAATAAACACATCACGCTCGTTTACGTTTAGGTAAATAGGTACCTAAGCGAATGGAGTAGGTATAGTTATATTCAACTTATTTATTACTAGCTGACCCGGCGAACTTCGTACCGCCATTTTCCGCCCGCGTGGTATTATCTCTAAATTTATCAGTGTTTCTCTACAATATTATGCATGTATTATACATATAAACCTTCCTCTTGAATCGCTCTATCTATTAAAAGAAACCGCTTCAAAATCCGTTGTGTAGTTTTGAAGATTTAAGCATACATAGGGACGGACAGACAGCGACAGCGACTTTGTTTTATAATATGTAGTGATGATTCGGGGTCCTTGAATAAATGTAGATACATGAACTCAAGGTTTTAATATTATTTCAAAATAACGTGATGGTGTCTGTTTGCCAAAATAAATGCAGCTGCAAATCATAAACTTCTTGAGAGTCAATATCTTTGGAAGCGCTGCAATCAAATTGTCATGGAACTAGGAGTGAGCGGTAGAATTCAATATTCAACCAATCAGTGATTTCGTTTCCTGCAGAACGCTGCTAGAAATAGGTACAGTCTCTACGCTTGAACGTCTTGGCATAATATTATGGAACTGAACGTATAAAGTAAAAGAAACGTTTTCTTTCGGTTAATTAAAAAAATGAAAATATCAAACTAAGAGCTATGTAGCAAAACAAACTTAAACATGATAATGTCGTAAGTTTACGCGAAATTCATTCTTTGAACTAAAACTGCAGCTGAAAGATAAACGATAATATGTCGTCGGGCTGAATGTAAATAATACCAAATTAATCGCGATAGAATCCATTAAAAAGTTGTTTTATTTCAAAAACATAATTTAATTATAAGCGTATAAGTCAAAGAAATGTTCTTTTCTATTAAAAAAACGTAGGCATCAATATACTTAAAAAAATATATACGATAAGTGTGTTATGTCTAGAGTGAAATCAATTTCGAACGCTGATACCATGGCAAACTTTGTCAATCTATTGATTGGCATAATTAAATTTGTAGCTTAGCGTCGAGACTTGCTCCTCCGGGAAATATCATATACCTAGTCACGAACAACCGACATATTAGGGCTGGTGGAATGAAATGGAATGGAAAGACGACTCTTTTGTCCGCATACGACAACGACAGACGCATGCAGCACATACAGCATACCCATTACTTGTTAATATCCGATACGGATAAAACGGACCAATGGGAAGCCGCAATGAATTACGCGCATGTACTGCGCGCGTCGGCGGTTGACGTATGCGGTCGGCTACAGAATCATATATTTAGCCTATTTTTTGGGCCATTGTGGGTGAAGAGTCTGCTGTCTAAAGCAGCCAGCCTAGCTCTGCCAAGAAACGCAGAAGCTTACTCCGTGAAGGCTTCACAGGCTTCACGGAGCGACCTCAGTGCCGAGGATTTGAGATCGTTGGTGGACCACTGCCTCGCATTCCAGTATTAAGTGGCCAGTTTCCTCGGCACCGTAGCGCCCCCTACAAAAAGGGTTGTCCGTGACACCGATAAAGATAGTAGGGCTGGTATTATAGATAGTTTAACTCTTTTATTTATTTTGTAAAAACACCTTAATACTTCTTTAAGATTAGCCAAATGCAGGACCTAACAACATCATGCACTACAAAAATATGGTATAAAAAAATTACTCTCATCATCTGCATATAGACGTATTCTCCTGATTGCATCCGTGGCCAAGATGACCTCGAAGCTCAGGGTCCGCCTTCCGGCTCTTCCTCCTCCACTTCGCACGATCTTGGGCGTCCATGGTAATGAGACCATTTGCACGCATATCACCCTCCACGACGTCAAGCCAGGACTTCTTTGGCCTACCCCTTTTACCTGGACCCGGCGGGGGTACCATTGCCAGGCATTTGTTCCCCACGTAGCCTGGCGGTTGCCGCAAGACGTGGCCGCACCAGCGAAGACGGCTCTATATAATCGGTATAAAAAAATTACTCTATATTTTGTATTATAATCTGCAACTCTTAATATTATGGTGTACATATTATAAGTTCTGACTGCAACTAAATAAAGCTAAAACCTCGAAATTCCTTTGACGATATCAACTCACTGCATTCTAAATAGAATGTAAAGAAACTCTTCTCAGTACTCAATCGTGCCAACCCTAAATAAAGTTCATGATACCGTTGCAGACTTTGCACGAGAAGAGTACAACCACCATTGCAATAATGTAATACCCACTTAGCTAGTCAAAACTTCGCCTTCTTGAAGTTATCTTATTTTCTTCTGCATAATATAAACTTCCTTACGTTATACCTACTTAATGAAAATTCTGATGAATAGCTGTCGTGTTTTATCTAATATCTGGAATGAATTTTTGAATCATTTGCCACCTTTCTTGTAAATTGAAATTGGATTTTTGTGAACGGAACATTACCTCCACCTTAGTTCATAAGAAATCTAGTAGAAGGCATGTCACTTTCAGACGTCTTTCCTGTATGAATACTATATAGCAGTAGGTAAGTGAAAGGGCGGCAGTTCAGATTTACGACCGCAGTTGTATTTTTAAAATCTTTTTAAACTGCGACAAGGTTAAAAGGCTAGGTTAGGCTGCCTGCTTTTTTTTAACTGCAATGGTAAATCTAATACTCCTAAACTATCCCTGTTCTATACTGCCTCCCTCTTCGCTATTGCATTATACACACGCCAACCCAATCAGGAATCCACTAAGCGTCCTTGCCCGCAGAGAAAGATACCTTTTCTTTTTTTTCTTCTTTTTTTATGGTGCGAAAAATCCCCACGGATACCTCCCCCGCCGGAACCCGAGGAGGAGGTTATGTCGGACTCGAACCGACTAAAACGCACGCCGTCTGTGGGCCGTCAGTTGCCGGAGGTAACATTGTCGTAGCCATATCCCTCGCACCCCGGCCGACCCAGGGCCATATATCTGATCTGGCCCTCTTCCGGTATGGGGACCACAGAGTCCCCAACTCGCCCCCGGGTGTGGGGAGGCACGCAATGCGCGCTGCCGCCGCGGCCTGCTTCTGCTAGGGTGACAGGCGGCTCCACCCGTCACCCCCAGGCCCGCGCTCATGGGGGACGGAGGTCATTCTGCGACAAAGAAAGATACCTACACTCTTTGTGCATACTTTTCTATGTGCTATGATATTATATATGTACAGACAGTTTTCTAAAAAAGGTATTAATAAAAAATCTCGCAACTCAAAGCCGGCAAATACGATCCGAATAAATAAAAACTGATAGGTTTGATTATAATCTCGTTAGTTTACATTCATGGCTTGCATTGACAACTGCAGCAGAGAGATATGATTCAATAATTTCATGAATACAATAAAAAGCTTTGACATCAAATGAAAATTAGGTTTGTGAATGTTTTTCACCGAAATTTCAGATCGTTTGTATTGATAGTGTGGTTAAATATTGCAATTCTTGCCTCGTATTTTGGAGTAACGGAAAGTGAATTAACTTATTATACGTGTACCTAAAAATTTTCTTGGGAAATGTAGCGAATATTGCTACAGTTTTCCCGTATTGTCGAACAAAAGAATCAGCGTACACTAACTCTTTTACTTCACAATATAGGGATCATAATATACTCGTAAATCCTAAAAATTTTATGGAGTAATTTCGTAAATACTGCTGTAGTTTCCCCGCATTATAGAGTAACGGAATATGAGCTATTGTTTCTATGTGCAAATGAAATTATGATCCTTAAAATGTTATTGGATAGTTCGCTGAATATTATTATAGTTTGCCCGTATTGTGAAGTAATGGAACGTGAATTAATGTTTATGTGTGCACCTAATGCGAAAATTTTACAGGACCATTTGTAACTGTTATTTTTTTATACTACTTAGGGCGCAGACAAGCACATGGCACTCCTGATGGAAAGTGGTTACCGTGTCCTATGGACGAGTGCAACACCAGGTTACACTCGTGCTACCGACCCTGTAAGAACAGAGAGATTCTGTGCCGTCAGCGCAGAAGATAAATAGGACAAGCCTCTGGTCTTCCCACTGCCAGCACAAAACCTCTTCAGTGAGCTCTGGCTACCCTACTCACTGCCGGGAACACAACACGACGTTATTTAGCCGCGGTATTCTGTAAGGGGAGATATACTTCCCCAGTCGGACTGCTTAATTGTGACGGAAATACCGACGTGTCTTCTCCTTTAAAAAATATAGTTTCCTCGTATTGTGTAAGTAGCGGAATGTGAGTTAAAAGTCAATCGGTTCAAAAGCTTTATGTCACTCGGTAGATTTTATGTAAGATAGACGATAAAGTTCCGCTGCATCGCTGCATTGCAGTGAAACTACACTCTGAGGTTAATAATAATTCCAAAGTTATTGGTACTTTACGTATTCCTAGCAGTTTTCAAACGATTTATTGCGTATCATCATGGCTGTGTCCCCTGTGCGTCGTATATTCAATGGATTGCACCTTTACGACTGTAGAGTTCTCTCAAAAGGTGTGTCGAGAAAGTTGAAGCTATATTGGTGCCTAGGGCAAAATTTATTTTTCAGTAAAACATACATAATTCAGTGATGTATCTTTCAGCGATTTTATCTTAAATAGGCTGTGGAAATTTTTGGAAGACTGGAAGAGGTTGAAAGCGTCGGTAGCTTACTGGTTTAGAAGGCGGCCTTACGATTAAGAGGTCCCGGATTCGATTCCTGGCTATTACACTACCGACGTGAACCTCAATCCTAGCACAAGAAATTCAGCTTAGTTGGAGGGGTTAAAGGGTTATTAGTAATTTCGGTCGCTAATATTCATTCCAAAAAAAAACACTTTATATTTTTGGAGAAATTTCTATGTAAATTATACGTAACTTGCATTTATACCTAATTTGTATTATGCATTATGCATATTAATTTATTCAATAATTTAGCTCAGAAGAAGAGATTATTTCGTTCAATCCAAAAAAGTACAGGCGCTTTCAACCTAGCAAAGCTGTAAAATAAGTTCAACCTGGCAAAGGTTTTTCAACCTTTGCCAGGTTTTTCCAGTATAGGTGTTGCTTTCGCAACACCTATACTTTCACCAAAGACTAGTTTTAATAGGTACATATTAAAGGTATATTATTACATTCTCAATTTGCTTAGTAGTAATTCTTCAAATCTGCTTAGTAGGTTTAGTTACTTATTTTATCGTACATGCTACTTGACTTAACATAGCACACGTAGTCACGGTACATTAAGCACTTTAAATTTATGTAATTGACCCATAACCGTTATCAAACTATGTTGAATCTGTCAGTAAAACCATTTTGGAGTCAGGTTAGTAATAAACAGTATAAAATAATAGTCTGTATCTGTACATACACTGATTAAATTCTGTCGGCGTACAGAAAGACAAAGCTGCCATAACAATTTTGTTTCATAACGAACTAAACAAAGGGTCTGCAGTTGACGTTAACAATGTAATTGAAGTAAATTACAACTCAATAGTAGGTTATTATCAGCCTTTATTTTAATACAGAATGAAAGTGGTTATAAAACAATTTAGCCAAGTTATATAATGTGATCTTAAATACGAGGAAACAAAAATGGAAATTGTAATTAGTTTGCAGAAACAATACCTTATACAAGATGAATCTATAATCCCTACTTCCCTACTTATCCCTACTTAATAATAATATAATATATATATAATATATAATAATAATAATAATAATAATTAATAATTAATAATTAATAATTAATAATTTAATAATATAATAATATTATAAATGCGAAAGTAACTCTGTCTGTCTGTCTGTCTGTCTGTCTGTCTGTCTGTCTCACTTTTACGACTAAACCGCTGAACCGATTTTGATGAAATTTGGTATAGAGGTAGGTTAGACCTTGAGAAAGGACATAGGCTATGTTTGGACGCGATAACCGACATCCACGCGGACGGAGCCGCGGGCAAAAGCTAGTTTGGAAATAATTTGACAATTTTAAGGCATTTTAGGCACTTAGTGAATTTATATCTTAGTGTTTATAATGAATAATGAAACGTGACAATAACAGAAAATGATAATTAGTTTGAAACATGTCTAACTCACAGGAAAAATCGGCCTCCAAGACAATTTTTCTCATTCGTCATGATAAACTTTTCTTATAATTCTAATAACTGGTATATTCTCTAATTGCCAAGGTACATAATTATATCAACAGTATATTATCGTAAAGGATAAGGAACCATCACCTAAATAATAGAATCATCACAAAATATTATAGAAATACCCTCTGTATTCATGCTTTACATTTATTGAATCCACATATATTTCTTCGGTAGCGGTCAATAAAGCCCAAAAATTGTCGAACGTAAAATTTTCTCAACCAAAATCAGGAAGTCGGTATTGAGATATTGGAGAAAGAAAATGAAGTGAAAAGGAAATGCCGTAACAAAGGATCTCACCTTGAACTATCCTGAGTCAAAGGTAATAACGATAATTTACTGCTTCGGACATAGTTTAGTTAGACCGTTGTTGTTCGTATTCCAAAAGGATTTGGATTCCATCGTGAACGTTAAAGTTGTTTGATTGTTAAAAATTCACCGAAACATTGGGATCAGTATAAATAATAACACAACACCAAATAAATCACGATCGTTTTAATTCAATGTGTTATTCTCGAAAACTTTCAATAAATACAACGGTTTATTGTCATTATTACTTACGAGTATGAACCGGTTGGCTGTTGTAAAGAAAATATGGAAAAATGTGGCATAAATTCGCTCCTGCGGGGAATTCTGCTCGCATCTTTGGGATGCCTTTGCAAAGTACTTACTAGATGCTCTCGACAGGTTGCAGCGACGTGCGGTCCGCATTATTGGAAATCCTTAGGTCACCAACAACCTCGAGTCTTTACAGATGCGTAGAAATATTGCGTCTTTGGCAGTATTTCACCGTCTCTACCATGGCGAATGTTCTGATGAGCTCGTTTAATTAGTCCCACCCTCTTCTGTCCTACACAGGACAACACGTGCATGACTTAGATGTCCCCCGCATACGGTGCAGACTATTCCATCAAGAACCAATCGGTTCGGCGACTCCTTCTTTTACCGCACAATTAAGACCTGGAATACCTTACCAGGTACCCATGTTTCGCTCTTCCTACAGTCCCGGGTCCTATAAGCGAGGCGCGAAAACACATCGATTAGGCCGTCAAGCTGAGTGCCACCATTGTAACATATTACGTGTCTATAATGGTGACCCTCTTTTTCGAGGCTTTGCCTTCAGTTTACCATGGGCGAGGTCAAATTGATGTGTATCTTATAAAAGCTGTAACTGCGGATTCCATCTCAGATCTTGTTGCATTTGCTTTCTTATTTACTCCCTCGACCTGTTCTAACCAGGATCTGTATATGAATAACAGACAACATAGGGATTTTATGTATATTTGCATAATTATGCACTATGTATAGACGACAAATAATATAATTATTCGAATGAAAAGGTAAATATTATACTATACCTTTCTCGACTGTAGGTACGAGTACCTAACTGGCATTCACGTTCATATTAGAGTTGTTTTGTTGGTTTGTGTGTCTACAATGCAAAGGATGTTTTAAAATAGCTGTTCAATTACCGTCATCATTATCAAACGTTCACCGTTGACTCTTTTGATATTGATTCACGTATTACAAATAAGACTTTATATCTGTGAAACGTAATTGGAGCCAAAAGACAAACCGTAACAGACGATTACAGATGTTTCATGCTGTTTCAGATTCTCACATGCTTGTCTATACTAATATTATAAAAGTAACACATTACCCTCGCTAGCGCAGTCGGGTATATAAAGGACCGGTGCAATTTTTTTTTTAAAGAATTAGCAACCGAAATGACTAATATTCCCTTTAACTCCTCCAACTAAGCTAATTTGCTAGCGCTAGGAGTGCGTTCACGTCGGTAGTGTAATGGCCAGGATTCGAACCCGGGATCTTTCAATCAGAAGGCCGACTCCTTAAGCACTAAGCTACCGACGCTTCACCGCAATCAATTCTAATAACCATCCCTATCTCTTTATTACCATACACCATTGGAGACCACATGATTAAATTGATTATAACTGCGTTGCGATTCCGATACCTAACATGACACATGAAAGATGGCATTATATTTATTCATGCATGCATTAAGTACCGGACTCATTTACGTCCAATTGGATAGCTTTAGTACCTACTTTAGTTAGTGGAAGCTAGTGCAAATGTGGCACTCGATGTCCAAACGATAAACGATTAATAGTTTATCTCAGCGGCGTGGCGCTATCGATTGGATTATTCGGATTAGTTTGAAGTGTTCATCGAGTGAATATTGTCAGATTATTTGCTGAGGCTATACTGTGGTGAAAAGCTAATTTTATAATATTTGTGATCTTTTGTTTACTTTTTTTCTTTCTTTACTTTATCGTATTCCTAGTACTGAGACAACCAAGCCTCGTGCGACAGACAGATGTCTATCATCAGTCCAATATTTATCCACTAAAGCATTACATGTCTAACAAAATAACAGATAAAAGAAAGAAAAAGCAAAACATCTGAGCGCAGTTCTATCAGAAACCAAGCGGTTCAGCACCCTTATTAGCTAATATTATTGCGTTAATAAAGAAAATTTTATTATTATTATTACAGTCATGGGTCTGTTAAGTGGGGTGTAAGAAAGCACTGAAGAGATGAGCAAAGGTCGCGTTAACCGAGATGTACGCGGGCGGAAGGCTAGTAAGATATAAATAAAATTTATTATTAAAAAATAAAAAACCTGACTGCTGTCTGAAAGATCGAAACAAGCTTGATAGCAGGCGGTACCCATTTTGTCAATCATAAACTGAAAGAAATTTAATCGGTACCGCCTGCTATCAAGCTTGTTTCGATCTTTTAGACAGCAGTCGGGTTTTTTATTTTTTAATAATTAATTTTATTTTAACCTTTTTAGTTAAAATATGACATCTATATATTTTTGTAATCTCCTTTTAATTCTCTTCATTTTGATACCCTACTCGATAAATTTGAATGAAAAAAAAATTTTGGCAACGCATATTTTAGTATCAAAAATCTACCGTATAATTTTTGTCGGAATTGTATGTACCCTATGACACTCTGGAGATGAATACCTTTCATTTCAGACCCCATTCATCAAAATCCGTGTAGGGGTTAGGCCTGTAGAGGGGAACAAAGAAAACTACATACATAGATAGATACATACATACGCGCGAAACACATTACCCTCACTGGCGCAGTCGGGTAAAAATAGAGATAGAAAGAGATGGCAGCATTATTTTTGTGATGCACTCTATGATAATTTCAATACTAACTTAATATTCCAGACAATGGCTTTAAAGCTAAACTGGTCCGAGGCAGTTATTATGACTTTAATAGCGTTATAAATTGAAACGTTTTCAACAAACACATAAAAGCGAATAGCCTGGAGATGCGACCACGTAATATCACTTATCTATAGAACACAAGTATATTATAAGCAATTTTCTGGTAATAGGCTGGTTGGTTAGCCTTAAAATGGTCACTAATAATTTTGTATACATTGAATTTAACGGTAATTGGGACTAATGGTAGTTCTCGTAATCTGTGTGAATAGGAGTGACCCATGTTATCTCTGAGCATGACGTTTAGCATATTTTATCAAAGTTGTTGATCCTGACAAGTTGAAATCAGAATAGCCGTCAACAATCTCATACGGACATGGTTTTACATAAATTTCCCTCACCTAACCCCTAATTTGTAAACATTAATTTAGCAAGCTTCTTCTAATACCTTTTTTTTATACCACTTAGGTAGCAGACAAGCACACGGCCCACCTGATGGAAAGTGGTTACCGTGGCCTATGGACGTATGCAACACCAGGGGCGTCACACTCGTGCTGCCGACCCTGAAGGAACCTTCTAATGCCCTTCTTGAAGAATCCCATATTGTAGTCGCTTGGGAAAACCATCGCGGGGAGTTCATTCCACAGCTTGAGTGTGCGAGGGATGAAGTTCCTTTCATACCGCACAGTGCGCACCGTTTCCGATCGCAATGTGTGAGGATGAATTACCCGCCTATACCCATATGATGATGACATTTGTAGCAATATATAGGTTTTACTCTTATTCTAGTACTGCCATGTTGGTTTCCGGTGGAGTAGACTAGGGCCTCCCCATTTCTTCCTGTGGATGTCGTAGAAGGTGATTAAGGATAGGGCTGTTTTCCATCCAACAGTAAACATACAGCCCATGAATAAGTGCCCGCTTGGCGGCAATAGGCTCGCCCCCTATTACGTGGGACCGAAAATCATTGTTGGCGAAATGTGAGTGATGATGCACTTCTGCCTACCCCTTTAGGGATTTACAGGCATGAGTACCTATATGTATGTAATGTATGTATGTTCTTAATATTATGATGATTACATTTTTAGTAATACATAGCTTTATTCTTATTCTGCTAGAACTCCATCCATCAAGAACCAAGCGGTTCGGCGACTCCTTCTGCCGCACCATTAAGTCTTGGAATTCCTTACCAGTTCACGTGTTTCCCTCCTCCTACAGTCCCGGGTCTTTTAAGCGGGGCGTGAAAAAGCGTCTGATGAGGCCGTCAAGCTGAATGCCACCATTGTAACATGATACGTGTCTGTAATGGTGACGCTCTTTTCAGAGACTTTGCCTTCAGCTTACCATCAGGCGAGGCGAAGTCACTTTGACGTGTCCTATATTTAAAAAAAAGCAGATCCTGGCCACCTATTGTATAGGAGGTGGTCGAATATTTCCACTCTGTAGTAACTGATATGAAATCTTCATGTTCGTATTACTTATCCACATGTTGAGTTCAGTTATGTTACATTACATTTATTGTTAAAAATGAAGATTATTACATTTCTCCTTTTTAAGATTATCTTCCTTTGCTGCAAAAAGATCACGGGTCCTTTGGGAAATTTACGTAAAGATGCGTGTTTAAGATGTAGAGGGATTTTTGAAATATTTATTATGAATTACATTTCGTTACTTGCTTTGGTTTAATATCTACAATTTCTATGATATAAACCTTCGTTGTTCTTTATTAGTAACTGGCTGTTGCCCGCGGCTCCACCCGCGTGGGTGTCGGATATCGCGACCAAACATGGCCTAGGTCCTTTCTCAAGGTCTAATCTACCCTGTACCAAATTTCAACAAAATCAGTTCAGTTGTTTGGGCGTGAAAGCGTGATAGCCAGACAGACAGAAAAACTTTCGCATTTATAATTAACTGATTATTATATATTATAATAAAGCAGCAAAACTAATCGACAGTAACAGTTTAAAAACTAAAAACCTAGTGCAGAATAGTAATCATAATGTAATGAAATCGGTATCTCAGCCTCAAATAAGAGTCCTGTTTCACAATTACGAAGCAGATGCCGCGTTTCTTGAAACTTTATAGATATTATATTACTTACTAGCCTTCCGGCCGCGGCTCCGCCTTTTACCTCCGGTTCTACTCAACCGATTGCAATTAAACAAATGTAAGAATTTAAGTCTGACCAAGACCTTTCTAACAAAAAAATCCGTTCAGTAGTTTTTGCGTCAATCGCGGACAAACATGTCCGATTTACAATAAAATTATATAATAGTATAGATAGATAGAAGATAGATAGATTATTAATTCAAGTAATAACTTACTGACTCACTAAATAAAGGAAAGTAATTTATAAAAAACTTTACGAATAAATAACTCAAAATTATGAAACGTATTTTGACGTTATTGACATGCGTTAACGACTTGCCTATACGTCAAATAGGGTTAAGTTAATACATTCGTCATTCTAAGGTTCAACCCCACCAAACGGAAGGCATCGGAACGGATTTTACAATCTTTAAACAAAATAAATCTTATATCACAGCGTTTAAAGTTTATATTACCAAGTCACGCATGACAGATTGACGTGCGTCATGCCGCCGCACGTCGCTGTCAAGCTATTGTGCGTGACTTGGTAATATAAACTTCAAACACTGTGATAATAAGATTTAATTTAGTTTAAAGATTATAAAATCCGGGCCGATGCCGTCCGTTTGGTGGGGTTGGACCTCTATTCTACAATACGCCAGCCAACGAATTGTCACTTGTCTAGAAGGGCAGGTGTCCTATCGTATACTATTTGACAGTTAGCCTGGCAATACGGGTCATTCACCCACCTTCATCTCGAAAAAAACAATAGGTTACTTGACGTATCGCTTCCAATACAAGAACTGTCGCTAATGAATAACTCTCGCTTATCATAATACACGGGGACCCCGTCTTACGAAGCTACCAGAGATGCCACTAAAAATAAAGATTATTACATTATCATTTTACTAGTAGTAAATGGTAATTGCAAAAAATGTACCGCATCAGAACTAATTATTAATGTTATTATGAGTAAAAATTGAATAAGAGTTTAATATTTTGGATGATAAGTACCAATAAAATACTTTGTTTTAATGTTAAAACCTCGACAAATGTCACATATATTAAAGCATATTTCTTATATTCAAATAAAAAACCTGAAACATTATAATTTCTGTTAAATGTGTATCATTGAAATTAATATTCTCGATAATATTAAACAAACACGGCGCGGCGCTCTAGTATTTTCTAACTCTACATAGCGCTCACGTTTCAGTTCGAACAACGTTTTGTCCTCATTATTACTTTGCAAGCCCAATAGATGGCGCTAAATAACTATCTACCGACTTTGTTTTTATTTGTGTTTCTAGTTTTTTGTACTTGTGAAAATTGTGAATTTATATGTTTGAACTCCACCGGTATAAAAATTAACAATTTTCAGTCTCAATTCTCAAAATTAAGATATTTATGAATATATAATTATACGTAGGGTTTTGTAGTAACAAAACAAGGCCATAGATGTCACTAGTATCGGAAATTTAACTGATGTCTCTATCTCTATAGCGCTGAGCTGTCTAGATGACTTTTACCACGATTCACTAGCGACAGTATTTTCTGTCGTTAAGGGAACAATGAAATTGTCGTTTTTGCAAATAACGTGTCAGTGGTAGAGAGGGGTGCATGACCTGTATTGCCGCACTAACTGGCGCGTACTATAGCCGTAGTAGAGAGAACATGACACTACAAATACATAACGCTTAAGTAATAACAAAAGGTAAACGTACCTATAATGTTATCCGAGATGCCCCAAGAGTATGATATTTTAACCTACTATAGAATCCAAAAGAATATTTTCTGCGAAGAAAGTTTTATCAATATATTTATTCCCACTATACCGTTCACATTTGAATTCCATTGTCAATGCCCCCGCTCAAAGGTGTGACTGTAAGAGCACATTAAGTAAAATTAGAATTACCTCGACGGCTTCTATGGGGGGCGCGGGTTCGATTCCCGCTCAGTGCAAATATTTGTATGCATGAATATGTGTATTTGCATTGGTCTATGGTATTCCTATGTATAATAAGTATGTATTAACAAAAATATATATATCTAAGTATGCTTATCGGCATTCTAGATTCCATAACGCAAGCTAGTTATTAAACTACGCTTACCATGAGCACAGAATAGCCATGAGTCTAAATAGCATTGTGTAGAATATTTATTTATTTAACTACCAGTAGACGCGTGTCCATGTGCGCTTTGTTCTGGAAGACTTCGCTCACATTCCAAATTATGCACACCAAAAGATTGAAGTATATTTGTACAGTTATGATTGGAACAGAAGGTATGGTGAAAGCAATATCATTATCTTTCAAATATAACTACATATTTATTATGGTTTTTGGAGAAATGAGTTAGAAGAGCCGTCCTACTTCTTCCCGCGCTTATCCTACAATACGACTAATGGCTGTCCCCCAACCGGCGACGATCCAAACATAAAACTCATGAAAACATACTCCGAAATACATTACATTCATACAAATACTCGTAGCTTAAGGAACGTAGTTGTTAATACATACCCCAAGGATGTATAACTTTGTTTATTGTATTCGTTGTCCCAAAATACTCCTCAAAAATAATAATAATAAAAAGGGGAATCCGAGACCGCGTTCCCGGTTCCAAAAGATGCCCGACCCAATAGATTAGCATAATATAGGTATTTCTGACATTTGTTTCAAATATTCAAGTTCAGAAATTGTTGAAAAGTTGTAAAAGTGACACTACAATCCTAAGTTTCAAGGAACAAGAGTGTTGGTTTCGCATTATAGTTATTTTAAGACAGGTAAGTTTTAAAAATTGTTTTATATCCATAGGAGGTACAAATAAAACTGCAAACACACTCGCCATTATTAAAAAGCAAATTCTTCTCATATGTTTCATTGAAATTCAATTCAATACAACATGAATATTCACGAATATAACACATTCCGGCGTTCACCCAAAGTCCCCATTGATCCAAATCACCGAAGCGATCGGCAGTGGAACGGCCACATCAAATGACACAAATGCGTGCCAATCAACTTTTAATTTCATTTCGGAATAGAATTTTTATTTTTATCGACTCACATCACGTCTTTATCCCCGAAGGGGTAGACAGAGGCGCTTGTTATGCCCTCGTTTCGCCAGCCACTTCGTTAACCGCTAGGTACTGTCGTTTAGGCCCGGTAGCGAACTAACTGAAAAAATAAATTAAATTATTAAATTTTAAAAATATGGTATTGACTATGTTCTCGACGGTGAGTAGGGTAGCCAGAGCTCACTGGAGAAATTTTTTGCTGTCAGTGGGAAGACCAAAGGCTTGTCCTGCTTGTCTACTGCGCTGACAGCACAGAATCTCTTTGTTCATACAGGGTCGGCAGCACGAGTGTGACTCCCCTGGTATTGCAGCCGTCTTTAGGCCTCGGTAACCCCTTTCCATCAGGTGGGCCGTGTGCTTGTCTGCGACCTAAGTGCTATAAAAAAAACTATCTACAGTCCACATTGGTATAAAAAATAAAATCTCTGTAAGCTGAAAATGATTCTTGTACAATGAAACTCCCCATATTTACATGTGAATGACACTGTACGTAACAATGTGGCGAACCCTCTCACAAAAATAATTTTGTAAAGATCCAAAGAGTGAGTACAGGGTTGACTCGTTCAGGAATTCAAGGGTGTTGAGGGTCCAGTGAGAGTGGGACGGCGAATAATGACTATGGCTTCCATTACGTAATATAATACCATATGATTTTCAAATAACTATACATTTCCATAACAGTATGCTCGGGAACATTATTATATTGTACTAGCTGATGCCCGTGGCTCTGCCCGCATTAATATCAGTTATTGTCATCAAAAATAATCATCTCCAACCATCCATAAAATTAATGTTTGATTGCAATTGGTTGAGTAGATCAGAAAAGGGTTAGTTTTGAGGCTGACCAAGACCTGTGTGAAAACCCGCATCAAAATCTATTTGTTATTCAAAAATAGATAAAATTTAAAAAACAAGATTTTTGGGCATAGCCCAAGTTTATTTAATGTCTCCAATCCATACTAATATTATAAATGCGAAAGTAACTCTGTCTGCCAGTTAGGCTTTCACGCCTAAACCACTGAACCGATTTCGATCTCTGCACCAAATTTCATAAAAATCAGTTCAGTGGTTTAGGCGTCAGACAGACAAACAGACAGAGTTACTTTCGCATTTAAAATATTAGTATGGATTAACAGTTTTTTATTGGTATAGTTATCTACCTTTCCAAAATCATCTTACGTAAGCATAATATTGTGAAATCAGGAGGAGAAATAAAAAATAAGAGTGAAATCACTTTGTGGCACATGTGTCAGTGAATGTATTCCCAATTTCCATAAACATATCAATAAAGTCTTACGAGGGCTGTAAGTAGCAAATTAAAAATGCCCTGCCTGCATTTCATGACAATAAGGAAGGGAAAGAAGATGGCAAGTAATAGCCAAATACAAATAAATATTAATGTATCTGAACGCTTTGTCCATTAGTAAGTAAGGATGTTATGTTCTCAAAACATTGTAAACCTTTTAAGGGGTTTTGGATTCTGTGTGATGCGAAAGTAGCTAAAACCCCACAAAGCAGGTTTATTTTAGTTACTTTCACGTCTTACGGTATTCTGTTATGGGTCAGGGAAGCCGATATACAGACTATTTTTGTACTTCAAAAGCGAGCAATATGCGTTATTTATAATTTAGGTGCTCGAGTTTCTCTTGGAGAATATCTCAAAGAAATATTAGATTTGAAGGTTGCCTGGCAATACCTATATCTACTTGCAAATATTATTTTTATTAAACAAAACATCCATTTAAACAGGGTCAGGGTCAAATGATCAAATATTGTGTTTTCAGGACCCCATCAGCTGAACCCGCAACTGTGGAATGAACTCCCTGCCGTGGTTTTTTCAAGCGACTACAGAATGGGGTTCTTCTAGATGGTCATTAGAAGGTTCTTACGGGGTAGGCAGCGCGAATGTGACGCCCCTGGTGTTGCATATATCCTTAGGCCATGTGCTTGTCTGCCACCTAGGTTGTATTAAAAAAACAAGCCCAACGATGTGTTAGTGTACTTTCTAAACAAGAAAATGAAGGGAAGCATTTCTTTTACATGTAAATGTAACATACATTATAGCAGCAGTAGCATGAATATGGTTATAGCATGAATATGGTTACCATTCATAATTATAATGGAGATCCACAGGGCGTGTTAGGAATGGTTGTGCAAACACCACTAGAGACAGACGCGTTCCGAGCCTGCTTAACTACACAATGGTGTAATAAATCAAATTATATCAGCGTCAAACAAGATAAACGAACGCTCCCCGAATCGCGACCTACAACGATTTATTTGCTTTTTTACACAAGTGTCAAATGAAAATAAAACAATCAAATCTGGAAATTTCCTCACTGTTTGTCGACTTACAAATTGCAATTTCCTCACAAATTTTGGGGAAACAAGACGAATTTTCATGTCAAATTTGCTGTCTTCGCTGTGAATTAGTTATTGTTTGTCTTTATGACGGCTCCTTTTGTATTTAAATCATACCAATGAAATTGTCAGCCTACAAAATGAAATCTGTTTTATTTTTCACTGATTCTCTCTTATAAATGTGGTTTTTGATTCGTGAAGAGTTCAAGGAACACGATTCGGGTCGATTTTTGGTATATTGGACTAATATTTGACTGATTTAACTGATTATGAGTTATGTACGAGTATTGATGCATATGTTAACGTATAATATTATCAACATTCGTCATTGCAGTGCTTGATAGTGAATATACCTATATAAACAAAATATATAAATAGTTTCAGTTACCTCCTTCACGAGCGTTTCATTATTATGAAGTTGTACCTACTATCGTCATAGCAAGATAGCGCTCGTAGTAATTGACAAATTGCAAGTTAACAGGAATCTGTCGACGAAAAGGCTCCATACAAAGTAGTGTATTGCTCGGTACATATATTATATCTTGGACCTAAAACGTGATGTATACGCATAGTACAAGTACATTGGATATCTTTTGAGGATAGCACAGGATGCTACTGCGGTGGACGATCTCAAATTCATCAAGTAAACATTATTACAAAACAATCTGCGGGCGCCACAGCCTCATTTGTCTCGCGATTTAGATCTAGACCTAGACCCTCAGCTTAGAACTTTATGGAGGTTACTTATAACCTCAAAATAATCCTTTGCAAAAATACGACGTTATTACAGCGTTAAAGTCTTCTGTTATCACTTTGTATTTTCATCAAAAGTACTCGTACATATAAGGAAAACAAGATATAAAAATGAAAATGAGCTGCTTTATGTCTTTATTATGCTGAGATTGTTGATAAAAGTAATTGAGGTAGGCAGTGGACGACGGAGTTGCAGGAGGATTGTTGTTTTTGTAACATTTTATAAAGAAACTGTGCCTTATATTTAGGTACTGTATACTTTGGGGTGAAAACAGATGCGAAAATGTAACGTTAATTGACGAGTATTTATCGTTTTCGTAATTTTAAATAAATTAGACATATTTTAGAACCTTTCAGTTAGAAATTTATAAATTATATATATGAAATTGGTAACTGAACGCATATATGAATAAATAATTTCAAAGCCGGTGAAGTGAATATTAATTCATTCACAGAATTTATGTGATAACATTTTCAAAGTTAATAAAATGATTGAAATAAATCAGTTCTTTTTTGGCCGTATATTTATATTTAAAAAGCCGTTAAAAAATATCCGTCTGATCAGGTTTTTTTCTGAAGAACCCTGAGGGTATTATATTTTTTAGATGATTACGTAGAATTTAACCCGATGCTGTCTACTTTTTTTAATATTAAAATTACATTCCATTATCGAAATCACATTGTGTCTTACCCCGCGTTTACATACTGCCGCTCGCATTGCTCATCGCCTTGCCGGCAATATTCACGCGAATAATGCCCTAGCATTCAAACACTCGCATCATCGCGATGTTCATCGCGTTGCCCAACACTCGCATCATCGCGATGTTCATCGCGTTGCCCCGCATACAGTATACAGATGGACGACTTTAGTTAAGTGGACACCTAACCGAATGCAGTATAGGCATTTTATTGAGCTAGGCTATCTACTTAGATACTTAGCTAGTAGGTAATCAGGCTAATTTGGTAGGTAGGTAGGCTAATTTGGTAGGTAGGTACCTACCTACCTACCTATTCTAGTTTGGTAGGTAGGTACCTACCTACCTACCTATTCTAATTTGGTAGGTACCCTAGCTACCTGTTTGGTAGGTATACTTAGGCTAATTTGGTAGGTAGGTACCTACCTACCTACCTATTCTAATTTAGTAGGTAGAGGTACCTCTACCTACTAAATTAGAATAGGTAGGTAGGTAAATTAGGCTAATTTGGTAAGTAGGTTACCTACCAAATTAGAATAGGTAGGTAGGTAGGTACCTACCTACCAAATTAGCCTAATTACCTACCAAATTAAAATAGGTAGGTTTTTTTTTTTTTTTTTTTTTGTACCTACTCCTCTGCTTTCGGCGAAATGCAGAGCCTTTATTTACTGAGTAATAATAAACAAACTTCCTAACTAAAATCTTCCTCTTTCATTCTAATTCTCTTTGTCATACCATTCTCGCATTAATTCTTCTCGCACTTTCATACTTCCTTTCATACTCTGTTGGGATATGGGGGCATATGGGGTTATGTGTACCTAGCTTTTATTTATTCTTTACTTTTTATTTATTTATTATCAAAATACCATAACATCTTATACATTAGTCTTAGTTAACTTATTGTCTAGTTCACAGTGTTACACTTACAGCTACATGGTTTTTCGAATTTTCACAAAGCCATCATATAAGTTAATTCTTAATTATCTTGTTTAACATGAATACACTTAAAATTATTGTTATAAATCTAGGTTTACAAATTTCTTATCTTATACAACAACTGACCTTTGTTTACAATTTCTTGGCTATTTAGGCAGAACATTAAACACATTAATGCGCCTAAATAGCCTTCACGTCTTGTTCCTGGCATTGGCTATTCTAACTATTTTGTTTGCGAATTCTATAGTTGCCTCCGTGTGTTCTGTCATGAGTGTGTTAATGCCGTGTATGTCAACTTTTGTTTTTGTGGCGATTTCTAGGTCGAGCCTGTCCCTCGCGTGAATGGGGCAAACCATCAGGAGATGGGCCACGGTGTCAGGAATGCCTGGTTCACAGGCGCACGATGGGTCCGTCCTGAGCTTGAACCGAGTCAAGTATGAGGAGAACCCACCATGCCCCGTGAGAAACTGCGTTGTTAGGCCAGTGATGTTGATTCTCCTGATGGTTTTAAATGCTTCTACTGCGCAGGGGAAGAACATTTTTGTGGTTGAGGCCGTTTCCCCCTCCCGATATCGCCTGTTCCATTCGTCGAGGGAGCCCCGTCGTAGGACTCCCTTGACGAATGAGACAGGACACTGGTCGTAGTCCGGTTTTTTCTTAAGTCTTAGAGCGGCTTCCTTCGCGAGACAATCCGCCCTCTCGTTCCCCTCAAGGCCAACATGGGCCTTTATCCAGTAGAGGGAGATGCTCTTGCCCTGCTGACGACAGCGGCCAAGAGCATCCCTGGTCTCTACTGAAAGAGGGTGATGAGAGTACGGATTGACCACACTAAGGAGCGCCGCTCTGCTGTCACTGAAGATGCCGAACGCGGCAACGTCATGCCGCTCCACCTCACACGCCGCTTTGCGCAAGGCCAGGAGTTCTGCCTGGTAGACGGTGCAATGCGCTGAGAGAGCAAACTTGCGGGCCCTTGTCTCGGACTGACTGTCCCATACAGAGACAGCAGCCCCGACCCGGCCCTCAATTTTGCTCCCGTCAGTAAATATGCGGACATCGTGCGCTACTAGACTATTATATTGAACCTCGTCTACCACGCTATCAAACTCCAAGCGTATCCGCTCCGCGGGGTGTGGGCCCGCCAAAATAGGTGCCAACCGCTCGACCTCCCTGTCCCCTAGCCACGGCTGGGACACTCCTCTCTTGGTCTCATATAATGAGGCCACCTCCTGAACCCGGAGGTCCAGAGGGAGTATCCCAGCCAGCAGCAGTGCGGAGTTCAAGGAGACCGTGCGGTAGGCTTTTATTAATTTCTGAGCGAACACCCGCTGGACCGCGCTCAGCCTCTCCTTGACGTATTCCTTTTTTGCGGCCTCACACCACACGCTGGCCCCATATAAAATGATGGGCTCGATCACCGCTGTGTAGATGGTTCGGATCACCTCGGGGTTAAGCCCCCAGGTGATCCGAGCCGTCCGTGCCAGTTTTTTATAAACTTTGATCGCCTTTGTGCATTTATTTTTGATGTGACTGTTAAAATTTATGTTTCTATCAATGGTTAATCCCAACAATTTTATTTCGTTGGACAGGCCAACGTCCACCCCGCCCATGCTCAGGCGTGGGTTGTCATATTTTAGCCTCCTGGTAATGACCATGGCTTTGGTCTTATTTGGCGCGAACTTTAATTTATTTTTGACACCCCACGCCCGAACACGTTCGAGAGAGGCGTTGGCCCGCCCTTCTATCTCCAGAGCAGAATCCCCATCGAAGATGAGGACTACGTCATCCGCAAAAGCATGTACGTAGTCCCCATCCCCTTCTAACATTCTGAGTAAGGGATCCAAAAGCAGGTTCCACAGCAAGGGGCCCGTAATAGACCCCTGGACGCAGCCCTTCTGTGTGCTTCTTCTGCACTCAGCACCCGCGTATCTCACCCGGACTGTTCTATCGCTCAGGTAGCTGCTGACAGTTCGCCTCAAGTTGACCGGACACTTTTCCTCTGCCAGTCGTGCAATTATAGCTGGCCACCATGCGCTATCGAAGGCGCCCTCTATATCCAGTGACACTAACGTGACAATTCTACGTTCACGAAGCTTGCCACGTATGTGCCCCATCATGTTATAGAGGGCGTCTTCGGTGCTCCTCCGGGGCATAAAGCCGTACTGGCGAGTACTAATCCGCGGTAGTAAGTAGAACTTGAGTCTGGCTGCCAGCATTTTTTCGTACAACTTCCCGAGCACAGGCAATAGCCCAATCGGCCTGTACGATTTGGGGGAGTTGTACTCTTCCTTACCTGGTTTCCTGAGAGCAACTACTGTCGCCTCCTTCCACGGTTTTGGGAAGTACTCCAGGTCCAGGCACTTGTTCAGCAGCTCCAGAAACAGTACCGGTGCGCAGTTCACTGCGTGAGTGCAGATATCAGCAGTGAAGCCGTCGACTCCTGGTGCTTTTTTTGGGTTGAAAGAACCCAACGCGTCCGATAGTTCGCCAATGGTGAATGGCGGGTCATAAACATCATGTTCACCCCCGCCATTAACCGTACTGGCTAACGCGCGGGTTCTCTCATGATCCGCGTTGTCCTCCTCGACCCGGTCCTCCGGATAGAAGACCGAGGCGAGGAGCCCCGCAGATCCACTGGCATCCATTACTACCCCGTTATGAAGCAGAGGTGGGTCCTCCTCCCTTGCTGTGGACCTCCCTATAACCCTGTAGATCCCCCCCCATATCCCCTCCCTATCTTGCTTTGTGCAGAACTCCTTCCAACTCGCAGTTTTTGCTAACTTAACCTCCGACTCATATCTGTCTTTACGCTCCAGGTACTGCGTCACTACCAGCTGTCTCCGAACCGGAGCAGCGTTCCTAATACGACGCCTGAAGGTGACGACCTCCCTCTTCATCTGGGCCAGCTTCTCCGACCACCACGGCACAGTTGGTGTTTCTTTATTGATCTTTTTAGGGATCGTCTCTTCACATGAAGATTTTATGCAGTTATTGAACCTGGCTAGATGGTCTTCTAACTCGCTATTTTGGGTTATGCCCTTTATACTTTCAACGACCAGACTGTTCTCCACCAGGGAGCTGGTCATTTTCTCACGAAAATGATTCCAGTTTGCCTTCCTGGTGTTGAACAGCCTGGTTGTCCTGCTGATGCTGATGCCTTTAGACTTAGCCAGGTTCAATTTAAAAACTATGCCGATGTGGTCGGAGCTAGCTGCCAGACCATCGTCGGTCCTCCAGCCGTCGATCAGGCTCACGAGGTCGCCTGAGCACGCGGTAACATCCACGTAACTGCAGTACCTTTTGCCCCCCCTGACAGTGTCGAAGGTGGGAACCCTTCCGTCGTTGAGGATGTGCAGTCTCATCTCTGTGAGAGTCCCTAAAAGATCTTCCCCCCTATCATCCTCAACGTTACTTCCCCACCAAGCACTTTTCGCGTTGGCATCGCCTCCAATTATGAGCCGTCCGCGGCCCAGCCTGGACCCAACTCGATTGAGTTGGTTTAAATGCGGGCCGAGGGGTTTATCGGGCTCTACGTAAAGAGACACCAGGGTGACCTCCCAGGCACTGGTACGAATCCTCACCACCGCCACATTGTCGGTGGTGAGTTGCGGGCACTGTATTACATCGAGCTCATCGTCGAAGACGGCAATGGCCGCCTTTACAGTACCCGCACCAGGTCCAGTGTTCTGGAAGATACGTACACCCCGGTACCTCTTCATCCCGCCCCTGATGGGGTCCCTGTACGGCTCCGGATGAGTGCGACTGACGCTTTCCTCCTGACTGCTTCCAGAATGAAATCGTCAGTCGCAAGCATCTTCTTTTGGAGGTTAGCCTGCAGTACCGAGTAGTGAGAGTCGTTTCCGGGGGCGCCCTTAGCAATACTGCGTTGCGGATCGCGCTATGTCGTCCCACTTCTGCCGGACCGAGCAATGCCGGTCAAATGCGTTGTGCGCAGTGTCGTCGCATTTCGCTCGACAGCAGTTGCAGCACCTGGGCTCGGCTCCTGCCCTATACATAGGGCAGTCTACCCTCAGGTGCTGTTCACCGCAGTGGCTGCATCTGGGCTCTGCCTCTTTGCAGAAGCGACGACTGTGCCCATAGCCTAGACACAAGGAACATTGCACGAGTGGCGATTGGTCAGCCACTCTGATTGGCTGGATATCTATGTGCACCATCCCTTGCTCCAGAGCTTTGCGCCAAATTGTGGGCGAAACCTGTAGCACGACGTGGACCGTGAGCGGGTTCCTAGCATTCCTGCGGAATTTTATCGCTATTCTATCATCGGACGGGTTTAGGTCTTTAAAAATGTTTTTATTTCTGGCCCTAAGGGCACCCAACAGTTCTTCATCCTTATACGATTTCAAGACGCTGTAGAGGATGAGCAGGGGGTCCTTATTGTGGACTGCCTCCACACTAAGGGTCCCCTGCCTCCCCCCCAGCGCCTCTTTTGCCTTCTCCCGCTGTTCCGCAGTTTTATATCCCAGAACGACCTTACGGTCTCTGGCTTTCCTGACACGCTCCACGGTAATCCATTCGTCGTCCTCCCGCGCGACCCGCCTCAGGTCGTTGAGTAGTTCCTCCCCTGTCTTCTGTCCGTCTGTGGAGGTCACCACCAGCGAGTGTAGCGCCGGCCGCGGCGGGAGGCGACCCCCGGCGGTATTTGACGCCACACCCGCATAGGATGGTGGCCCCCTACCCTCTTTGCATGTTTCCAGGCTGCCTTTAATTTCGGCGAGGGCTAGGCCATTTTGCTGTAACAGCCTGGTGTTCTCCTCGATCCTCCTCAGTAGGGTCTCCTCCATGTTACTGGGTCTAATGACCCCAACATTGGAGGTAACCGCCTTTACGACACTGTCCTGTCCGGATGTCTTCTCCAGGAGTTTCCGCCTGTTCCCTTCGCTGAGTATAATAATTTTTCGAAGGTTTTTCTCTTGTGCTTCTATTTTGAGTCTAATCTCCTTTTTTATATTTTTGGACTCCTTGCATCCCTGCCTAATGAGATCCAGGCAGGACAGCGCCGTCGTGTGCCGGTCTTCCGGTGTTAGCGCCTCGATCGTCGCCATCTGAAGCACCGCCTCCTCGGGTTGTTCAATGACAGCCCGTGATGTGGCCTTCTCCACAGATGGTCTACGGGTTGCTCTCAACACACCCGTCTCCGCTAGTGGTTTGCGGTTAGCTGTAGGGCTAATATAAAAGGCTTTCGGTTTTGTCACCGTTTTGCTTGACGCCGTGGTTGGTCTTTGGGTGGGGGGAGTAGTGCTCGAGGAGTTCCTCTCTATCTCCCCTATACTGACCCTTACTGATTTGGTGGTGCTCGATCTCGGCGACGATGAAGACTGAGATGTGGAGGCCGAGGTGCCAGGGAAGGAACTGACCTGTTTGGTTACTGGAGTTTTATCTAAAACCATCTTGTAGGTACTATCCACGCAACACTATCGAGTGGAATAAAATTCAAAAAAATACACAAAAAACACACGATTAAAAAAAAAAAGAAAGTAAAATAAAATAAGTAAAATAAAATGCAATAAAATAAACTCTTAGTCTAAGTTCTTGCCACAAAAGTGGTCAAGATCGTCCTAACCTAAAAATTTGTTTACGTCTAGTCTCGTCCCCTGCGCGTGAATAGCACGCTGAGTGTGTGTGCGTGTGTGTGTGTTGTGCGTGTATGTGTTGGTGTGTGTATGTGTTGATGTGTGTATATGTGTGTCGTGAGGTGTGCAAGTATAGAGTAACTGCACGTATGTGGGTGTGTGTATGCACGGAGACAATCTATTTGCCAGGTGTCAATGCTAATGGGATAAGACTATTATCCTCTGTCCAGGTAGCCCAGCTACACTGTCAAATCTATATTAGGGCCAATAAGGCTTAAGTCTAAAGACCGAGGTCTTATCTGAGTCTGGCTATTATAAATTCAACTCTATATAGAGCTAGGTAAAACCAAAATTAGTCCGTATAAATTTACAACAAAAAAAAAAAAAATATAGAAAATAAAGATAAAATAAATTTGATTCAGGGTAGAGCAGTCTCTACCTGTCTACTCGGTAGCACGGCTACCTGTCTAATGTTCTCTTGCCAATAGGGCACTGGTCTTAAAAACTACTTAACTCTATCTTAAAGCTAACAATATAATTATAAAAATATAAATCGCAGTAGCGTTCGTCTCTATGACTCTAATGAACAGTCGCCTTGATATATGCTAGAGTCTGGTAAAGACTACCTACAAAATAAGTTTGGGCCTTGTGGCGCAAAAAATGCCGACTCTACATAGAAAAGACGCCTGCAGCTCTAGGTAGAGCCCCTCTTTATAGTTAAATGGGTAGAGCTCCCCAAGCCCTCCACAACGAGCCCAAACTCGACGGTCCTGGGACCAAGGGTTCGGAGACAGCAAGGCTCCAAAGTTTTCGTGCGGGACCCGCACGAAACCCCAAAACCCCGATATCCCAAGAACTATTGGTCCGATCCGCCCGAGCGAGGTATCCCCGAGAAGGTCTCGGCGAGATCTATCCACCGAGGCGGTTTTGGGGTCAAAACGGTGACCCCCCAGAAATGACCCCCCAAATTTTTTGGGGTCTGCCCCCTTCCACACCAGTCGGATTCGGTGGAGGAAGCCGAGCCCCCCAGAGAAAACCAGAGTCCGCTACGACCACGGGCTCCCGAGATACACGGTTCCAAAGTTTTCCAAGATGGCGGCCGCGCCGAACTTTGAACTCGTATAGCTCGGGCTCCAGACGCCCCAGCAAACCCAGAAAAGCTTCTCCCTGACCGGCCCGACGCCCTCTATCACCCTAGATGGCCAAAAAGAAAAAGAAAATTTTGAAAATTTTCCGGGAAAAAATTGCCCGGATTCTCCGGAAAAGTGTGGAGCGTGGCAGATGGCCCTTCGCTGGCCCCCCTAGTCGAAGTCCGGTCTCCCTACGACCACCCACTTCGGAGCTACAGATGTTTGAAGTTATCCAAGATGGCCGCCAACGCTCAAGGCCAAACTTTGACCGGCCGTAGCTCCTAGACGGTCGGTCGCAGAGAGCCCAAAATCGATATCTGGGCTAAACACGACGTCTTCAATCCTCCCAGGCGTCCAAACGCGAAATCGAAGGAAAATCCCCGAAAACGCACAAAAGCACAAAAAACTTAAAATTCGCTCCTCGACACGTCACGTAAAGAAAAAATTTTCACGATAGGATGATCCAGTCCGGAGAAAACTTGAATGCAAACTTCGTGCGGATCCCGTGCGAAATACTGGAAATTACGATTTTCTTTGTTTCTGATGCTAGAGAGGGCTTGTTTGGGCTCAAACAAGTGTAGATGGCTTGTCTAAACCCAACCCCGACGCTAAAAACAAAGAAAATCTACCCCTTTAAAATTAATTAAGGAAAAACAGTTAAAAACCGCTAACTCCGAGCTGGATAATGATAAAAATATAGGAAAAAACTTATAAATATGTACAAATACAGCTTTATTTGGAGCAGATGTCAAAGTAAAAAATTTACCAAATTTTCGGGCAAATTTACCCGAAAAACTGAAAAACTTGGTTTTTTAATTCTGCTGACCTCGAAAATTGTCCAAAAAATCTGAAATCTTCTTGACGCGTAGAACAAGCGAGCGCGCAACTTATAGCAGTTGCGGATTTTCTGTAACTGCCCCAGGTTCACTGCTACAGATGGTCAAAGTTTGCAACTTCTAATGAAAATATAAATTTTCCTAGGTGGCGAAAAATTTTTCTCTCACCGTGAAAATGTTGCTGTTGATGAGGTCTTTCTGTCTGCCAATTTTCAGCTCCCTCCGACCACGGGAACTGGTACCACGTACCCACGTGGTACTTGTTTTTCTTGTTTTCCCGGAAAAACTAGCGCTTTCCGGAAAAAACTGACGCACGGTGGGGGTGGAGCTCCGCTGCCCGTAGACGGGGAAACTTCTCGCTTGCAGATCCGATCACTTATCACGAAGTAATTGACTAAAGACTGCACAAACACGTGTCTGGTAACCTGTAAAAATCACTTCCGACCGTTTTGGCGTGTCAGCCGCTATCGTGCGGCTGATTCTCGAAGTGCAGGCGGATGGGCGCCGCCGAGACGCAACTTTTGATGTACGGCGCGTTAAGGTACGATCAGAAAAAACCACTTTTTAAAATTTTCAAAAACGGAGAGAGGCTAAAAATGATCCGTATCGCTCTAGAGGTGGCGGGCGAAATAAAAAATAGGTAGGTAGGTAGGTAGTACCTACCAAATTAGCCTGATTACCTACCAAATAGGTAGGTAGGTAGGTACCTACCTATTCTAGTTTGGTAGGTAGGTACCTACCTACCTACCTATTCTAATTTGGTAGGTACTCTACCTACCTATTTGGTAGGTATAATTAGGCTAATTTGGTAGGTAGGTAGGCACCTACCTACCTACCTATTTGGTAGGTAATCAGGCTAATTTGGTAGGTACTACCTACCTACCTACCTATTTTAATTTGGTAGGTAGGTAGGTACCTACCTACCTATTCTAGTTTGGTAGGTAGGTACCTACCTACCTACCTTTTATACAATATGGATACGACATATAGGCAATAATTGAAACCATATACTTGGTACCCCCTAAGCTTCAAGCAGGAAAAGTTTGAACAAAATTGGTCCAGTATTAAGGGCAGAAACTAGAGTTTTAATTTTATAGAATTTGAACAACTTTGAGCACTCTGTAGAATCGCATGTTGCCGCTTAGCTGTTCAAATAAGTTACCTACTATGCCTTTTGTTGTGTGTGTGTGTGTGAAGTTGTTGTGTGTGTGTGTGAAGGTGTGTGCGTATTTATTAATGACTTATGACACAGTCAATGACTTTAAAGCAATGGATGAAACTATTTAATGACTTATACAAGTGGTTGTATTTTCTACATTTATTTTAATAATTATTTTGTTAGAAAATTTCGGATTTTATAAATCAGGGAATTTAAGTTTAAATTTAATTTGGTTCTATTCCTACGGACCAGGATGCTTCGCGGTTTCAGTATTTGCACATATGTCGTATCCATATCGTATAGGTACATATGTATTACCTATATTATTTAATTAGATCCGTAGCAAGCATTTCAATAAATTCTATTGATTTTTCGTTGGACCATTCGATTGGTTGCGTCATTGTCATGATAATAATAATATATTCGAAGTAATCCTGTGACTGTGACACGCGCGTACACAACGAGCGCTCGATGCGAAGTGTGCGCGACGCGAGTATATGAATGCTTCATCGCGCTAGTATTGCCGCTCCTTCTCGCGCCGCCAAGCCGACACTCGCAGCAACATACGCGGCAGTACTCGCGGTATGACGAATATACCATTCACACCACGTCCCTGCCCACTTCTCTAGCCACTTCCCTCGCTCTGCCGCGAGTATGTAAACGAAGCATTAGAATTTTTATTTACTCATACTCAACTTTTATCTGTTATTTTACGCATGCCGTAAAACTTATAATTTTCTGTTTATATGTCAGTCGTAAGACTACAAACGACTATAACAACGAAAATGTGCCTTTAATTTATTCGAAACAATGATGTCAAGTATATTTGAGCGAATATGAACCAAGAAGTTGAATTTTATACAAACCAAAAGGGTTATGTTTCACACGACCTTTTCAGAGAACCTTTGCACTAACCATACATCCAATATTTTGATAATTTTACGGGCTTCCTAGAAATACAACATTGTTATCGCACTAGTTTACACACTGGCAACTGCGTTTTATAGACTCTGTGACATACAAATAAATTATGTTATATACACATTGCACGTTATAAATTAATCAGCTGTAGCTGACTTTGGAGAATCATCATCATCATCGTACAATCACGCCTTTATCCCCGGAGGGTTAGGCAAAGGTGAATTAACACCCACATTTCACCAATCATTGTATTAGGTCCCACGTAATAGGGGGTAAGCCTATTGCCGTTTTCCGGGCATTATTGTTGGCTCGAGCCATGTATAGGCTGAGTCGTGACTATATATAGGTATCGGCCTGATGTTAAACAGCCCTATCCCTTAGTCGCCATAAACGACACCACATGGGAGAATTCTACTCTGCCGGGAACCACGCGGCGACTTTGGAGAATACAGTCTTCATTTTAAATAAATACGAGTACATACATATAATCACGCATTATCCTCGGAGGATTAGGCAGAGATGAACTAACACCCACATTTCACAAATCATTGTATTAGTCTAGTCGAACTTGGCTTCAACTATTCGTAACGACTGCCACAGATTTTCGTATGGCAACTTGGCAACCGGGACCGGCAGCTTAACGTGCTCTCGGAGACACGACCAGTCCAATGCAAATAGGTACCTGTATTTACGCATACATAATCTAAACACATTTATCCGCATATTGCTGCCGCATAGAGTAAATACGCCAATAAAAATGGATCCATAACACCAAAGAACAGACTATAATAAAATCAAAGAGAAGGAAGTCAATAAAAATCGTTTCAATCTTTAATTACACCGGTATCTGGGCTAAAGTGAATTATACTGGCTATCACTTCGCTCCTCCGTCCGGTTATTTCATTACCAACTATCTACCTACTGGTATTCAGTACTCGACAAAGTACTTCTGCAAATTTAATTCTTGAGACTTAGGAGCTGGAGGTGTCAAATTTAATAAAATAAAGAAATAATAACACTTTGCTTAATTTTTTTGAGTACAGTTTCATAAGTTCAATATCATGTTATAATAATCATAAAACAAAACAGCAAACGAGGAAGGAAGATATTTGAATGTTGTAACGAGAATTGAAAAAGGATATGCTAAGATGGTAACAATATGTGTGACACTTAGGCCTAGTTACTAGAAATCGAGATTCAGAACTGAATACCATTCTGACTGTATAAACAATCTGTCAAGTCTGCCAATCTGTCTGAGTCTGCCAATCTGTCTGAGGACTGAGTGCTGTTCTATATGAAAACTTTACATTATCAGGTCCAGTGAAAATACAAACACATTGCTTCATGAATAACGTATTTATGTATGCTCACAAACTTTATCAAGTATATCTTACAGAACAACCGAACCGCACGCTCCCATCGAGCATTCAATATGTCGCCCTAGCGGCGACGCGAAGTAACAATATTTTTGGGTCAATTACAATCCTTTTTATGACATACATTTACAATGATTACTTTATAAAATAATAATGTAAATATGGATTAATACAATAATAATTATTTATCATAAAATGTATCTCAAATACAATATTAATACTAACTAATCTCTTTAAAGTTGCCATTAGCTTACAATCGGCCATTCTGAATCAGCACGCGTCCCCGCGTGATTTAAATGAAAATGATAATTACATTCCAAACATAAAACAAAAATAAAATAAAATACCTAACATAAAATAAGATTCAATTATTAAGTCTGACTAATTCAGTTAAATAAAATTAAATGACTACTCATATTCTGATTTTAGGAAAAGTACCTACATAAATGTTTCAACTTTTAACTTAAATTAAACAATGTCTTCGAATTTCACAATTTATGATAAACTAATAACTTTCGGCTTTGACGAACTTGTCACATCAGGTTATAGTTTGCCTCAGGAAGCGTCATCAAAAGCTGGTATCGCCACAAGGCTCTGGTATCGCCACAAAGGGCTGGTTTCGCCACTCAGGGCTGGTATCGCCACAAGGGGCTGGTTTCGCCACTAAGGGCTGGTATCGCCACAAGGGGCTGGTATCGCCACAGGAGGCTGGTATCGCCACAAGGGGCTGGTATCGCCACAAGGGGCTGGTATCGCTACAAGAGGCTAGTATCGCCACAAGAGGCTGGTATCGCCACAATGGGCTGATATGTAACACACTATCAACACTAGACATTACCATAACAATTATTTCGACTTTACAACACATTTATTTTCTACATCCTTTAGAATTTTAAACAACTAAATCACATCGTTAATTTTTAATTTTGTTAAATTTGTTAATTTTCACAATAGGTAATTATCATTATGATTTTATTGATAATTTTCCTTGATACAATTATTTATTCAACTAATCATCATACTTTACTCAGCTCTAGAGCCACTACTGTCGGAATCGCTGTTTATAGGGTCGTTGGAGAACACTAACCATGGGTGTATCTTGTCAACCGCGAAAACTGCTTTATAAACCGGTTTACCACTTTTCTTAGTAATTGGAGTATCCTGAATTTCGTACCTATCGTTTTCGAGTACCTGGGTAACCCTATACGGCCCGCTACATCTTGGTAAAAGTTTCTTGGATTGACCTGGCAACACGTTACTTATTTCCCTCTCTACCCTTACGAGATCTCCAACATTGTATCTGTGTGCTACTTTACGTCTCTTATCAAAAGTTTCTTTCTGTTTTCTTTGTTGTTCTTTTAATCGTTCACTAACTGTCAGTCTCATTTCTTCGCGATCCTCATATTCACTCGTCTCAGACACTACTGAATTCATGGCGCCATCAGAAACCCCAGTCGGCGCTATACCGAACAACACTTCGGAAGGCGTTCTACCTGTAGCTTTGTTCAAGGTATTATTTAGCCCCCACTGAACTTTTGGGATCATAATGTCCCATTCGTTATCAGGCCGATTATTATTGATTGCCGTGAGCGCATCTAGAATAGAACGGTTGTAACGCTCAATTTGGCCATTGGCCCGAGGAGTTGCTACGGCGTTAAGCGTGTGGCTAACACCTTTCTCTTTGATGAAACTAGAAAATACACGACTAGTAAAGCTTGTCCCTCTATCCGTGATTAATCTGCGCGGAACACCGAAAAGAGAAAAATATTCCTCAAACACATTTATCGTCGTTTTACTTTTACAGTTTTTTACCGGTTTAATGTAAATATACTTTGTAAAAGAGTCTATAATGGCCAAAATGTAGCAATTCCCCTTTTTACTTTGTGGGAAAGGCCCGCAATGATCAGCATGCAGAACTTCAAACGGTTTATCAGGTTTTGGTATAGGATGTAACATACCTTCTCTAGGCCCACCCGGTATTTTATTGTGTGCACAATGTAAACAGGATTTGCAGTACTTTTTGATGAAACGACGCATATTTTTAAACCAATATACTTTTCGTACCCTGTCGTATGTTTTATCAAAACTGAAGTGACCAACATCATCATGATTACTTTTTACGATTTGCCATCTCACGGATTTTGGTACAACCCACAACAGACGGACACTGTCTTCTTTTTTTATTACCCGATACAATTTTTCGTTTTTAACAATAAAATTAGTTTTAACTTCAACAATATTGTTGCTTTCTGGGTCCTTTAAAATGTCAACGATTCTCTGCAATTCAGTGTCTGCCTGCTGTACAGTCTGAAGCCACCTCTCATCTTCCACATCAACGGTAATATTAAAGACATGACAGTCGTCATCGCGCGATGGTGGATTTTTTGTGCCAACAGGGTTCCTGCTAAGGGCATCTACGTGTGCCATATTTAGACCTTTTCGATACTCTATGACAAAATCGAACTCCTGCAGAGCGATCCACCATCTCGCGACACGAGGGATCAAGTCCTTTTTAGTCATTGTGCTCTTCACCGCGTTACAATCAGTCACAACCTTAAATTCGACACCCAGTAAATAAACGCGAAATCTATTTAAGGCCACAATAACAGCAAGTGTCTCCAGCTCGTACGAGTGAAACTTCTGTTCTTCTGGCGAAGTTTGCCGACTAAAATATGATATGGGTTGGAGACCCTTGCCGTCTTCTTGCAGCAGTATAGCGCCTATCCCTAATTTGCTAGCGTCCGTGTGCACTTCTAATTTAGCTTTAGGGTTATATAGTGCAAGGACTGGCCGGCTCACTAGCTTATCTTTAAGAGTGCTGAAAGCTGCCATTTCTTTTGGACCAAAATGCCATGGTGCATTTTTTCTAGTAAGTTGTGTTAGAGGTCTTGCAATGATCGAAAAATCCTTCACAAATTTTCGGAAGTAGCTTGCCAGTCCAACGAACTGGCGAACTTCATGGACGTTTTTAGGTACTGGAAAGTGTTTCACCGCCTCTGTTTTATACAAGCCTGGCCTGATACCCTCACCGCAGATTTCATACCCCAGATATTCGATTTTCTCTTGAAAGAACACACATTTTTTTGGATTAAGCGTCAATTTGGAATTTCTTAAGAGGACGAAAACCCTTTCCAGCTTCTCAAGACCCTCTTGGACCGTTTTAGAGGGGACTAACAAATCATCCATATAAGCTAACACTAAATTTTGACCCACACCATTCAGCATTGAGTTAATAGCCCTTTGAAATGTACTCGGAGCGTTTGCTAATCCGAATGGCATGCGATTATATTCGTATAATCCATCCGGAGTAACAAACGCTGTGAGATGCTTGCTCCTCTCTGCGACGGGCACCTGATAATAGCCCGAGGCAAGATCTAGACTTGAAAACAAACTATTACCACCCAAACAGTCCAATTTGTCCTCTATACGAGGTAAAGGGTATTTGTCCTTCAAAGTTTTTCTGTTGAGAGCACGGTAATCTATGCATAAGCGTTTCTGCCCATTCTTTTTGCTCACCAGTAAGACTGGGCTTGCATATGACGACGAACTTTCCCTAATTATGCCATTTTTAAGCAGATCATCTATTATCTCCGAGAGTTGTTCTTTTTCCTTTAGTGACATGCGGTAAGGATTATAAACTACTGGTATATCATCTTTTAATTTAATTTCCATTTCAGTCAAGTTAGTTTTACCAAGCTCAGATAGATTTATAGCGAAACAATCCCTGTATTTTTCCAAAAGTTTAACTAAACTTTCCATTTCCGACTCGGCCAATTGTGTACCTACATTAATATCTTCTAAGATGTCGGGGTTTTGTTGTGTAGTTGTCGCAGTGAATCCAATGTAAGCATCATTGATTTCGTCATAATCAAATCCTCTGGCTATTGTTTTACCCTTTTCGATGGCGAGCTCTGAGTTGCCTAAATTTGTGATCATTATATAGCCAGAGCTATTTTTAAAATTATATAATCCAGGCAAAATTAAAAACCTTTTGTCACCGCTATCACGAAACCCAGATGGAACGTACAAGGATCCAGAAAAATCAGTGAATGTTACCACTTCTACCGGTGAAGTAGAGCTAGGTTCAACTACAGTATCAATACACGTGTTAATTTTCAATTTAGTTCCATAATCATCAGAACGACTTAGAATGGGTGCTTCATAAAACATTAAGTTATCCGAGGTTTTGTACATCACAATGTTTGGCAACTCAGTAAATGTTTGACCGATTATGACGTCATATGGCATGTAACAGTCTGATACTACCACGAATTCAATTTCAGCTGGAATTTCATCAACAGATATTGTACCTTTGACCGTCCCTAATGGTTTCACGCTAGAATTGCCAAACCCTCGAAGATTTGGAATGCTTTCACCTGTGTCATATTTGTTATATATTTCCAATGCTAAGCTTTCTTTTAATATAGAACAGTTACTACCTAGATCAATAAATGCCCGTTTCACAGACCCATCTATATTAACGTCTTTGTAAAACTTTCCACTATCTATGTCGCTTGATTGTATGCGCATAACATTCTTATCAGGTGGAGCCGTAATTTGCAACATGTTATTGTCTTGACCACTGGTTTCTGTCACGTTTGATTTAGTACGACAGTCCTTAGCTAAATGACCTACTCTGCGACAGATGTTGCATCTTTTCATAGGTTTTGTACACCTTGTCCTAATATGACCTACCTCACCACAATTGAAGCAAACAATGCCTGGTCTTGAGGAGTCCGTGCCGCTATTGGATGGTTCTTGTTGAGGTCCTGATTCTTTTGTATTAGTTTTTCGCTTATTTGCTACGTAATTATCACTCTGTGCTAAAGTCTTCAAATATGAAAACAGCTGCTCGGGCTCCTCAAAACGGCATGCATTTGCACTCATCCTTACGAACTTGTCGTCGATACCATGTACTAAGCACCCTACAGCCTTGCGTCCTGATATTTCACACCTATTTATCAAAATCATCTTTTCAAAGTAATATACGTCTAGCGGTTGTCCTATTCTACACCGATATTGCAGCATTCTCTGAAGCATGTCACCATAATTCTCAGTTGACGGAAAAGCCGATTTCAACTTTTCTGTCCACTGATCCCATGTATACAATAATGAGGGTAGACCTTGATACCATCTTTTGGCAAGACCCATAAGTTTTGCCAAAGCATAGTGACGAACTTGTGTATCATTCCACGAATATATCTGTGCACACTCATTTACTTTGTATATCCACGATTCAATATTTTGAGAACTGTCGCTTGGATCAAATTCTGGTACCACATTAACGTGAGTTGAAAATGCATTATGTGCTGGAGCTTGTACCGGATTACTTGTTATTTGCGAAAAGTTGGATTCACAAATTGGAGGGGTTCGTGTCACGGTCCTACTACTCCTTTCAGTATTTTTATTTTTAGAATGGTGACGATACTCTTTATTCTTTTTAGATCGTGATTTATCCGATTTATGACGTTTGTGAGACCTTGCATGCCTGGTCGTCGACGAAGAAGACGTATCGATGCTACTTGAATTACGGTAACGTCGACGTTGCTTCGAATTATGCCTTTTACGGGACCTACTCCTTCGATTGGACCCCATGGCTAGCGATTTCAAACGACTTAAAATTTCCAACAAAACAAGTTACCTAGGTAGGTTAGGTACCTACTACTACTTACTTAATCAAAATTAATATGAAATATTTAAAAAAGAAATATGCAATCACAAAAAAAAACAAAGTTACCTACCTACCTTGTTTTAGCTACTTAGTTACCTTTCGTACAAATCGGTTTTATTTTTTATTTTTATTAAATCTACATCTAATATTAATACTACCTACTATAATAGGAACTAATTTAACATGGTAGATGAATAAAAAGTATTCTTGCGCACGTAAGGCTTAGTGGCGCCGGCGACTAGCCAGCTCTTCATCAAAATAACATGGTTTTATCACTTCCATTCAAGTTCATGATTCAAAGTTTTGCCAGAAAATTCTGCCAGCAATCACGTCAAAATCAGTGTCAAATTATTATTTACGTTGCGGAATTAACACAGCTCTTCATCAAAATAACATGGTTTTATCACTTCCATTCAAGGTCATGATTCAAAGTTTTGCCAGCAATCACGTTAAAATCAGTGTCAAATTATTATTTACGTTGCGGAATTAACACACTTCACTATCGTAATGTACGTACACGATCCATTTCGGTACACAAAACACATTTGAAATAAAATGTAAACAATGTCACCGAGAAGAAGAAAAACTTACAGCGAGTCCAGCGCGTGAATTAATCCATCACTTCTGATTGAAAACTTTACATTATCAGGTCCAGTGAAAATACAAACACATTGCTTCATGAATAACGTATTTATGTATGCTCACAAACTTTATCAAGTATATCTTACAGAACAACCGAACCGCACGCTCCCATCGAGCATTCAATATGTCGCCCTAGCGGCGACGCGAAGTAACAATATTTTTGGGTCAATTACAATCCTTTTTATGACATACATTTACAATGATTACTTTATAAAATAATAATGTAAATATGGATTAATACAATAATAATTATTTATCATAAAATGTATCTCAAATACAATATTAATACTAACTAATCTCTTTAAAGTTGCCATTAGCTTACATATAATACAAGCCTCTTATTGAAGCGGATAGAAAATTGTCTACTGTAGCACGTAAAAAATAACACTAACCTAAAAGTAAAACTGCATCTGTATGAATAGTTAATAGTAGGTATGTGTAATGTAATATTACACATTGTAATGAAACGAATCCGATCATAAATTCCCATAACTGATAGTTGGTTACCTAAAATGAGGATAGTAGAACCAACCACTGAATGGCTAATGGGATTATCGGTCGGCTCTACTGTCTACACTTTCTATTATTATATTCAACCATCAACTAACTTTAGATATTATAGTACCTACCTTGAAACCTCAGCCAGTAAAGCAGTTTCATAGTATTAGAAATAATTTAAACTAGATATAGGTCAGGTATACAACTTATAAACGTTCCATTAACAGTAACCGTCTAATCTATACCTACCAAATTTCATCATAATCGTTTCAATGATTTAGGCGTGAAAGCGTAACATACAGAGAAATAGATAGACAGACAGAAAAACAGACAGAGAGACTAACACCCGTATTCACAAACAATACTTCACTATGCGTACTACCAAAACTGTGCAAAGAACGACCAATTCTCAGTGCGTTCGTTTTGGCAAGCCTTTTCTTTCATAGACAACACCTAAGTAATACTTCATTGAGGGAACGCACTGCGTTAGATACTGCTCCGTGATGTTTGTGAATTAATTTTACCAGCCCTATGCGCTCGAGCACACTATGAGACCTCACAGTATCGTTTGTGAATACGGGTGAGAGTTACTTTCGCATTGATGATTTAGGCGTGAAAGCGTAACAAACAGACAGACAGGCAGTGTTAGTTTCGCATTTATAATATTAGTATGGATATGGATGTGTCAGGTGGTCACAGAAACTCCATTTCCACGACTGTACCTAAATATTCAAGTATTGAAGCAGAACGCGAATTATGAGAAAAATATGTGTACCTACATTATCTCCATCCAAACCAGCTCTAATACCATAAGTAAATACTAATTCAAGTGTCTCTTTGCAGGTGGAACGGATATCAAGGCTTAAATGGGACGAAGACAATTAAATTAAAATCTAAAGTTCCTTGCACGATACGCAAATACTCCCGCAGTCTGCCGATGTTTGCTCTCGGAACGTTATCACTTGATAAGTTGGAACACAAGCCCCGCGCAAACAACGTTATCATGGTAACGTCGTTCTTACTGAGGACATTGAGGTACTCCGCAGACTCCGCTTCAGTCAGGCGTGGCACGCAAAACACCTGAGATATAAGTGAACTAATCTCCTACCGCATGTAGCGATGGAAGTTGAGATCAGATAGACCAGTGAAAGTGTTTAATGTGACTCTAAGTTTATAGTGTAAATATTCAAACCAAAGAACAAAACCAAAGCTGTTCAGCTCAAATTGTTACTAGTCGATAGAAAAAAAGACGTCAAACTGGAGGACATACAGTTGCAACCACAGGAAATTATAGACAATGACACCGCAAAGATGGAGGAATGCCTGGAAAAGAACGTCAATTTGTCGGACAAGTTCTGTCCGGCTTATTACGACGGGCTTTTGTGCTGGGACCCGACACCTTGGAACACGTACGCGATACAGAGATGTTTCAGCGAGTTCCACGGCCTCCAGTACGACGACACACGTAAGTGTTCCAACAATTACTTTTGATCTACATAGATAAGTAAACAAGGTCATCGTATGTTTGGAAAGAATTCCTTGAGAGGAATTAGCATTTAAACCTGCTTTGTTTACATCGATACGATGCTAAAATTCATTTATATCAGCTAGGAGTAGGACACGACTATATTTCCGTCCCAATCGAGCAGTCCGACTGCGGAAGTACCTCCACCTTTTAATAACCTCGTGTTTTGTTCCCGGCGGTGAGTAGGGTATCCAAAGCTCACTGGAGAGTTTTTGTGCTGTCAGTGGGAAGACCAAATGATCGTCCAGCTTGTCTTCTACGCTGACGGCACAGAATCTCTCTGTTCTTTCAGGATAAGCACCACGAATGTGACTCCCCTGGTAAACTAGTAGCACTCGTCTATAGGCCACGGTAACCACTTTCCATCGGGTGGGCCGTGTGCTTGTCTACAACCTAATTGGTACCATACCATATTTAATTTCTATTCACTTTTCATAGAATGTTATACAAAAAACGTGATGATAAAAATGTATAAATAGATGTTACAGTAGCCTTATAGCGTTAAATTATTTCAGAAATCTTTTGTACACCATAAAACAATAGAAATTTCACGAATAACCCTTTTACGACCAATAAACAAAGGGTCTCTTGCATTCATTCAATTGTTTTTATTCTTTTGTTATTTAAGACATTTGAGTTTCCTCATCGCAAGCTCATTCTTTCAGATTACAAACATACACTTTACGTCAGAAAAATTGATACATACTAATAAATTAAACTAAAGAGTTTGTTTCTTTGAATGCGCTAATTTATGGAACTACCTGTGCGATTTGATTTTTTAATACCTCGACCTTAGGAGCCAACCAACCTAGATAACTAGCTGATGCCTGTGACTGCCCACTTGGATATCGATTTTCGCGACCTTTGGTAATATCTCCGGTTCTACTGAACCAATTGCGATCAAACAAACGTGATATTTTAAATATGACCAAGACCATTCAGCAAAAAACCGCATCAAAATCCGTTCAGTAGTTTTTGCGTCCATCGCGGACAACCAAACTAGCAGACAAGAGTTCCAAAGGCGGGTGGCCGCTGTGTACGGAGGCTGAAACTCCGTGGCACAGCTACCAGTTATTTGATATATACGGAAATGTAATATTTATCACTCTATCTCTCTTCCTTCTTTACTAACGTTTCAATTTATACATATTTGTATTCAAAAGAACCTATCACGAAATATATACGAAAGGGTTAGATGGGGATATATCATCCATCACATACCTACTCAAAGGTCCCAAATACACATTGCCAAACCTCTCTGGCTTCTTGTTATTTTATCAGTGTAAAGTTAAGTTTTATTTATCTGTGTGTTATGGTACATGCCAAATGAACGTGAACGATTATAGTGAGTCCTCGCTGTGTTTTCGCAATTATATTCACAGTGAGTAAATGTTTATTAATTAGAGTGAATTTTATTGTTATATTGTATTGTTTATATAGGTATCTTATGTAGAGTAATGTATCGTTCTATATATAAATAATTTGTGACTAGGGACTAATGCGATGAAAACTAAAACAATATTGCCGGCGATAAGAATATCTTTTACTTCCTTCAAATAAGTGATAACTTGCACGAAAAAACCGAATATCTGTGCCTCATCATCCAGACCCGATATATTAATTTTTTCACGATCGCATAGGCGTGCAGTGCTTGTAGAACTCACAGTACCGTGGGAAACTAATATACCTAAAGACCACGCTATAAAGACAAACAAATACTTTGACTTGACTAACGAGTTAACCAAAAACGGCTACGTGGTTAAACTCTACGCCGTAGAAGTAGGAGCAAGGGGAATTCCAGCTAAATCCCTTTACAACTTACTTAAAGACCTCGGATTGCCAAGAGCTTCAGTAAGCTCTTCACTAAATCGAATATCAAAAGCGGCATTGATAGGATCTTACCAAATTTGGATAGGTAGGGGGGGGAACACTACACTACTGACGGTGGAGGTGAGCGCTGATGCATCACAAGGTGGCCACCCTAAACCTACATCTGGGTCGCAAGTCCCAGTCGCCGTCACGGTGTTCCTCTCTGTATCACGCTATGGACCCGGCGACCGCACGGTGAATCCATGGAGTGCTGAGAATCGGATCTCATCAAAAAGATTGCAACCTCAACCCAAACTTTTGCCAGTTTCAATTTAAATTGAAGTTAGCACGGCAAAAAATCAAGCACATTATCACCCAGTTTCCAAAAGGCTGATCAACGCTAAAATTAACTAATCGGCTGTTAAATCTCTAGTCAAGTAGCAATTGGGTTGCTAGAAGCATGGTTAAATAGTTTAATTTGATCGTCGTGTCAGTTAACATAGCTATCAAATTTCACTCGAGAATCGTATGTCAACCGCCATCTGGGTTTCCGAAACGCTCCCTCCATATTATATAGTTTGTTAACAATGACAGTCTGTAACATTTTTTCATCCGTTTTGGAACCGGCATATTGGCAGTTTTGACTGATAAGAATGAACTAATGAACAAAAATAAGCAGTGTGGCCACAATTACTAATAACTGCAATTCAAATCAAAGTAATAATTTGTAGTTAATTTTGGCCTGATCAACGTTTCCGAAACTCAAATTGATTTGACATCCACGTTAAATTAACAGCAGTGTTAGTAGATCAATGATTTGACTGGCCTTTCAGAAACCGGCTGTATTACATACAATCACGCTTTTATACCCGGAGGGTTAGGCAGAGGTGAATTAACACCAACATTTCACCAATCATTGCATTAGGTCCCACGTAAGCCTATTGCCGTTTTCCGGGCACTATTTTTGGCTTGATCCATGTATAGGCTGAGTCTGGGCTGTATATATCTGTCTGATGTTAAACCGCCCTATCCCTTAGTCGCCTTGTACGACACCGCATGGGAGGACATGGGGTGGCCCAAATTCTACTCTGTATTACTAGTATCTAATTTCTGTTAGCATACCGCTCTCATAAATATACATAAATACAATAACAATTCGACATGAAAGAGGTATATAAATCTATTCTCACAAGTTGCCATATCGCATGAATAGATAACTAACCAAATGAAAGCTTTGTGTAGTTTCAGCGATGTTAGTGATCTTCTCACAAATGGGTTTACCGGTGCACCCCCGAGAAACACGGTGTACGTCGGTTCAAAGGGCAAACCTGCTAGAAACCATTAAATACGTGCTTGAAAACACTTCAGTTGAGTACTTTCCTGTAGTTAAAATCAATTATTTAACAGTACTTATTAAATTAAGAATAGTAGAAGTGCTGTAAAAGGTGCGTCTATTCTTTTTTATCCTTTGTATTTCTTTTTAAGTTATCCACCTAACCTTTAATAGTTTGACCATTAAAGACTATGACGTCACAATTTTTATTTCATTTCATTTTTAGTAGTACTATTGATACAACAATGTATCATTTATGTACTACCAGTTGTACTAATCAGTAGTACTACTGATCCACAGCGCAAATTTCCTTAGAACTTACCTTTTCGACTTTAAGTAAAAAGTAAATAATTGACTAGACAGTCAAATACCCAATTCTACTTTGAGATTTGTCAACCAGTGACGAAGGGTGACATTTTCAAAAAAGGGAAACCGGTGAATAATAATCCTAACCTCTTATAAAAACGACCATAGCAATTTTGTATGGAATTCTGGGCGTTCTGATTTCAATCACTGAATTTCAGTTACTAAATTTCAGATACCAAATTTCAGAATCATCTCCTCCACGGGTTCCCTTTGCAGCAGGCAGGTATCGAGTTATAGGGATCCCTCGCCCCTCTTTCCCAACTGTACCATTGATTAGTACCATTAATGGTACTGCTGGGAATCTTTGTCCCACTAGTACCATTAATGGTACTACTGGGAATATTTTTGTCCCACTAGTACCATTAATGGTACTACTGGGAATCTTTGTCCCAGAAGTACCATTAATAGTACTAGTAGTATTGCTCGGGACATATATTATGTCTTGGACCTAAATTGTGCCCAATATGTGCTTTATGCGCGCAGTACACGTTTCTTGAGCGTCTTTTGAGGATAGCACGAGGTGCTACTCCGTTAGATGAGCTCAAACTCACCAAGCATAGGTTATTACGAAACAATCTGCACGCGCTAGGGCCTCATTTGTCTCGCGATTTAGGTCCAAGATACATGTCCTGTCTCATTGTGTCATGTCATTTTTCATGTAGTACCATCATCTACTGCAGGTGTTAAAAATTAACCAGAAAGATGTACCCAAAAAAGTCCAGATGAAATGTCCTAAGCCATTCGTACAATTATAATTATGTCATCTTTTGTGATTTTGGTTCCCTAAGAAAGCTCTTTGGTGCTCTTTTGGAGAGCGGCACCGCTCTACAAATACGTATGAGGGGTGTAATGCACAGTATAACAAATGTTTTAAAAGGAAACCCACGACAATTAGCCATTTTATTTTTTCATGTTTTGTTATAACTGGTCTTCACAATTATTTCGCACTGAGTAAAACCAGTTTTATGTTAACCAGCTGCATTAGGCCTTGTTTATTATATAAGCATGATACGTAATAGACCTCTATCGGACCGTACCTACATGGCTATAATTTATTTTTCCGGGCTTATTATAACTAAGTATTTAAACCTACACACAACATAACATTGGTATCGCGCACAATGGTACTAGTGGGACAAAGATTCCCAGTAGTACCATTAATGGTACTAATCAATGGTATAGCTGTATGTAAACCCGGCTGCAAAACTAGTGTCGTGTACAATGGTACTAGTGGGACAAAGATTCCCAGTAGTACCATTAATGGTACTAATCAATGGTACAGTTGGGAAAGGCCACTGATATTAACCCTAAACATATCTGATCTGTATGTTATGCACGTACCCAATAACATCGATATCATGCATATTATAATTTTATTAAGGTATTGTGATATCTGTTACGCTGCACAACACGACGCCTTGAGCCACATCCCTAATATGATTATTAATTAAGCCTAACCCACGTCACATAAGACGTAAGCAAGATTCTTTAGATTGTCTTGTCTTGTTTTCAACATATCATATTATCATTATATTAAGGTCGTAATTCAGATATCTTTTTAGCAAAGCTTAAAAGCAACGTGCGAAATGTCTTTCACATATCACGCACGTAGAATAAAAAATATCAGTAATGTAAGTGGCTAATTTACGATCCACATGGATATATTTTGTGTAAATATATATTGTAGACGCTATATATCTAGTTACATCGCGTTTCAACGTGGGCTTTTTGTTATTGTTACTGATCAAAGAGTTTTATCATTTTGAGCCTATTTTGTATGGTGTCATTAAAGAAAATGTCCACGTAATTCCTGACCGTGAATCAACATAATATAACCAATAAAAAAAAATAAACGTGATTTCGTACCTCTGTTCAAAAGTTAGTCAATTTCAACTAAAACGTATTTTGATGAAGTAATTTACAGACAAAAAACTAAAACTTTAACACGTTGACTGTTTTATAGCAAACTACAGAATTCATTCCAGAGTAAGATCCATAACCATGAAATCTACATCATTTTATTGATAAAATAAAAAAAAATCAGAGGAAAATAGACCACTACCATTATTTATATTAAAAACTAGCTGTCCCGGCGAACTTTGTACCGCCAAATTTTTACAACCCGCGCGAATTTTTGATCCCGTTGCACCTATTTTCTCATCTTTCTTTTAAATATTACAATATTCGTGGATGTCCAGGAAAGGTTTAACCTTTCCTGGACATCCACGAATATTTCAAGACTAAAATTAGCCAAATCGGTTCAGCCGTTCTTGAGTTATAAACTAACAACGAAAAGTGGCATTGATTTTTATATATATTGATATAGACTCGATTACTAAAAATAAATAAATACATTTTTTATTATTAAAATTGATTACTAAAAATATTGAAATTATTATTGACATTACGTGACACTCTTTCATCATCTACGAGTATATTTTTTTTGTTTTCTCACTTTAAACCCAAAAGTGCCAACGCTGGACGGGTACCAGTGGTACAATACATTCTATACATCCTTACCTTGAAAACCACCTTCTGTTTCAATTATACCCTTTGACTAGCTACATCGAACCTAAGCTAAAATTCATGAACATAACTTTCGAACCTAATACCTCTAAAGGCCCCGCTTACAAGCTAGCAAATATACATAATATATTTGACTATGTATTACACCGTTTGACCTTACGCTTTGCGACTCAGGGGTCTTCAACTATTTAAGCCCGTCTTGTCTGGCAGCAATTTCAGTTTAATTACTGAGATAGATCTGAATGACCAAATAATTTAGGCATATATGTTCTACTCTAGATTTAATTTCCATTTAGTTGCATTTATCTGAAACTAGCTGTTGCCCGCAGCTCCGCCCATGTAGAAGTCTGTTATCGGGACCAAACAACCTATTTCCTTTGCCAATGTCTAATCTATCTCTGTACCGAGCTTCACCAAAATCGGTTCAGTGGTTTACGCGTGAAAGCGTAACAGACCGAGTTACTTTCGCATTTAAAATATTAGTATGGATAATAACGAATGCTTTCGCTAACTTTATCACCTTAAAGATAACAAATAATTCTAATGACCTTTCGCAAGGTTCTGACATATTTTTGAAATCTATATGCAAATAAGATACAACCTTAATCTGAAACTAATCTCTCCTCGCAGAAAACGCATCAAGGCTGTGCATGGAAGGCGAGTGGCGGAATTACTCGAACTACGCAAACTGCACAGAGAGCATCACAAACGTGTCGCATACTGATGTCTCAAGCCTCATATACCTCACCGGCTACTCTCTCAGCTTAGCTGTGCTATCACTGGCTGTATTCGTCTTCCTTTATTTCAAGTAAGTAAATAATAAATAATAAAATAATAGTAGGTACATTATGGTACAAGTGAGCAAAGTTGGTGATTACCGCCAAGGCGCCATTGAGACACGAGCCGTCAGGCGAGGGTCTTAAGAGAGCCGAGGACGGTAATCATCATACTCACGCGTGGCATACGACGTTTTACAACACACTTGCGAATAAAATAATACTACAAAAACTTAATAAACAATGCTGCAAATTCGTTTTCCTATGCGCGCGCATCTAACAATGGCGATCGGCCATAATATTAAAAAGAATGAGGTTTGAATTTAACTTTTTTTACTCTGCTTTTTTTTTCTGTACTTAGAGAAAAAAAAAGTTAAATTTGAGTGAAAATTTTGTTTATTAAACAAGTATTACAAGTTGAAATTATTTATTTTCACCATTGACACTCGAAAAAGGGCCCGTGATTCATCAAAAACAGTGAATAAAACGCTCTTTGTTTCACCGAGTGAATAAAAAAATTTGAATTTGGAACATGCGCGAATGTACGGATTCTAGTGAAACATACAAAGAGGTTGCACACTCTCACTATAAAAACGTACTAAAAGCCACCTAAATGTAATCACTGGCTGGATGGAATGTGGCTCAGTTTAAATTAAGAAAAAAAAATGCCGCCATTTTCTGTGTAATTTTCCTTGTAAAAGTTTATGTTTGTCTCATAATCATAAAATGACTTCATCTAGTGATGAAAATTAAACTCATATTCTCGAACGCGAAAAGACTCCTGAGTCTTTTCGCGCTAAAGCGGTAGCTATTACTGATAATTTGCTGCTTCTTTTGTATACTATCCATAACAAAATGTAATTCATAATCACAGAGTAATCGTTTTCTCGTAGTCAATGGTGAAAAGTTGAGTACCTAACACGTGAAAAAAGAATTCATCTCGGCTCTTGTATCCCTCGATCCACTCAGGTTTCTCTCTAGAACCCCTCGCTACGCTCGGGATTCTACCGGAGAAACCTTCACTCCTCTCGGGATACAACTTGGTGCCTCGAAAAGAATTCACCTTTTTTTCACTTGTTGGGTAATCTACTATTAAATACGAAAATGCATCAAATGAGCATAGGTACAATAGACAATTTTAGACTTTAAAGCAATGCTATTTAAGTCTAAAATTAAATGACTCTTTGTAGTCATGAGTCGAAGCAAAACCACTGTCAGATCAGAGACACTTTTTTTTACTTTATGAGTCCAAAATTAAATGAAAAAGAGTTCAACATTTTTTTTCACTCTGTAAGGTGTCATTTGATTTTGAACTGGTATAAAAGTGAAGTCTAAACGTAAATAGCACTTTTTACAGTGTCTATGGCATAATCACTGTCATAACAGTGATTGATAATTAGCAGAATCGAGGTCCTGCTCTCATGCATAATACTAACAAAAAAGAATAGTTCACTAGTTTATTTATTCTAATCGTAATCGATGGACTGTTTATTTTTACATATACATCCAACTACAGTTCATAAATAAGATAAAAAATAATTAAGAATATTTTATGAATACATTTTTATTGACTGCAATGACAGATACTCTGTAATTATGTAATATTTATCTGATATGATAACTGACAGAACAAACACCTAACCATATCAACTGTATACAAACCATGTTATTATAACCGCTCAAAACTAATAGTCTCAGTTTAGATAACCTATACTTAAATAAAGTCATCATCATCTTCATGGATACTTACATAAATTAAATCATTATAATATTTGAAAAGCAAGCAAAGAGCAAGCAAGCGAAGAAGCATTCAAAGAGAGCTCAGAGCAATTTTTCATGGATAATGTGGACACATGTTGGTGGAGATATAATACTCTACAAAAAAAACTATAAATAAGTAACCAACGAAAAATCCAAAACAATGGGTAGTTTTCTAGAACCTCTGATATCTAATATTTGCCGTAGATAATAATACTCGTAATATTCTCTACAGTGAAATCTAGGAACCTTCATCTTCTCACAAAGGCATTGCACAGAGCCACGCTACGATGCATGTATTGAAATTCTCTGGAATATTGTACCTACCTACAGGATTGCATCAACTAATTTAGATTTGATTTATAAATAGTTAAGTTACCTTTACCTAACACTTTGACGAAGAACTTTATCACTGTTAAAAGGCAATAATATGGTTCATGAATAAACAACCTTCACTGATTCTAATCGACTGATAGATTGTTGGGTATTAATAAATTAAAACAATAGTCTACTAAAACACATTTGTGAACTAATAAGTTTTATTTTCTTATACAAATAAATTGAATAAACACGAAACGTTACGAGTACAACGTTTTAAAGCAACGTTGTCAATAGTTTTATAGTAAAAACTGAAAACTTCTCTAACAAAAGCAAAACACGGCTAACTGGACCAACTGACACTTTAAGATAAAATGTGTACCTTTACAAAACCCGGCTGGTCAGTATCTACGAGTATAAAAGCGAACCATTCATTCTATATCGATTGTACTCGTATCTACACATGTTTGTGCTTCGGCAAAATTTATTCGTGATCCATTTATAGATCAGTGTCAGACAAAGTGGGATCTGCGACAATCTTGCGCCCACAAACTGAATAGTCGTACACTTTCTCTCTTAGTATTCATCGTAGAGTTCGGCGTCCATTAGGTACGGTAGGGTTTGCTGTCAGTTTAACCACAGCCACGGCCGTGATTGACGATCCTATCGTCTAATGCAGTGACTGATGGTTAACATGTATAACCATCATCCAGAATGATGCTTGCATGAGCGTGTAATGGACGCCTAAGCCCTGGTTGAGTCCAGAGTTACCACCTTGGTTTCCCAAGTCTACTTTCGTGCTTTTTCTGTTTTTTTAACCCCCGACAAAAAGAGGGGTGTTATAAGTTTGACGTGTGTATGGGTGTGTGTGTGTGTGTGTGTCAGTCTGTCTGTGGCATCATAGCTCCCAAACGGCTGAACCGATCTCGATTCTGTTTCTTTTGTTTGAAAGATGGTTTAGTCGAGAGTGTTCTTAGCTATGTTTCATAAAAATCGGTTCAGCCATTTGAAAAATATGAGGAGTGAAAGTGGCAATGCAAAATCTAATATTTTCAAATATACCTGTGTTGGGTATCAAATGAAAGGTCTTAATTTATACATTACGATACAGCAAGTTTTATGGAAATCGGTTAAGCGGTTACCTATAAAAAGCATGAAATAAAAAAAATTAAATTAACCCTGTCCCAAAAAGAACCTATAAAAAGTAAAATAATAACTATTACATTATGACCTACCCTAAGTATTGACCCTTTTGTCATTTGTCTCGTCGGGGAACCGCCGTCTGACCGTCAGGGGGTATAGAGCATACCAAGGTACTTAGCGGTCCCCCGACGAGACAAATGACAAAAGGGTCAATACTTAGGGTAGGTTTAATAGTTATTATTTTACTTTTTATAGGTTCTTTTTGGGTCGGGGGTTTGTTTTTACGTACTGGCTATTTTCCGAAAAAAATATCTACGCCAGAGCCTCGTCCGTTGTTCGGCAGGTATACCGGCTGAGAGCTAAGGTTGACTTGGGCTGCGAATATCTTGGTAGGGTTCCATAAATCTTGTATTTATGCTATCATTTCATACATCTTCAATCATCACTGCAAATTGCTAACAACATAAGAGCTATCACGTTTGCGAGGACTGTTCATTTGCCATCACTAACTTTTACATTGCAAATATTATCATTTCAACGACGAATAAACGTAAAGGTAAATAATATTCTTAACAATATTTTCATAGATAGCTGAATGGCAGTTGGGTAATTTCACGATGCCAAATTTTTTGCTAATTTCGGTGGCAGTTTTCAATCATAGGTTTTCCGATGAAAAAAATGTTCAATGTTCTTTTAGAAAACTATATACTACTAGATATTCTAAAAGAACTCCATTAAATTTTTTCATCGGAAAACCTATGATTGAAAACTGCCACCGAAATTAGCAAAAAATTTGGCATCGTGAAATTACCCAGTTTGGCCTTTCGTTCATATTTTAGGCGCTATTCTTTTCTATATATTCTCTTTCTGCCAAATAAATAAATACGAACTCAATCGGGCCTACTGATAAACAGTACACATATAAAACAATAAAAACGAATCTAGTTTAGAAGGCTAAAACAAACGCCTCAACGAAAACTTATCTTTTCCAGCCTATCAAAACAATGTAATGTAGCAGATGTAGAATCATATTATTCTTATTTGTACAATAAGTGGGTCAATTTTAGCGTGCCGTACCAAATTATTCTGTTAATTGGGCTCGTTATTAGCCAGTTTGTGTTTAATACAACCAGTGCTAATATAGATAGCTTATAATTTGCGCTAGAAGACGTATCACGAATATAGAATACCAATTACAACACATTACAAAGATGTTACAAGATACAAGTACCAAAATATGACAAATATTCTTTGATCTGCAAGTACCCAAGCACGTGTACCCAGGAGGAATTCATGAGTGCCTCTGAGAACGCTATCGGAGTGGATGCACACTGGGCAAACAAAATATGACACGATATGCCGTCGACTCGAAATTATCGGGGTCATGATATATGTACAAATATTCTTGGATGTGCATGTTAGGCCTTCGGTGGTGAACAATTCGCACTAATAGTTCATACCTAACTTAATTGTGCTACCATCCACTGCCAAGTTAATATTATATGTATAGTGACAAATGAAGCCAAGCTTGTCAATTTTTTTATTTAAAATGGCTGACCTGAAATACGCTGTATAAAGATAAATACATAAAGAACTTATGGTTGACATTGACTTACATTATATAGTATTTTGTTAAAGAATAGTGTCCCATTTTTCTAATACTTGCTTTTTAATTATTGGGATTAAGAACTGTAAGGCGTTGTAGTACGTTATAGCTAGACTACATAAATATAGAATAAACACAAGCAGGATTAATAAATTACTGTAGATCACGATATGCGGCAATACGAATTGAAGTCATTGGAAAAACACACATTTGGTTCGTAAAGGTATTCCAAAGGTGACCGCATACGACAACTGCAGATGCACACAGCAGATACGCATAATTCATTGCGGCTTCTTAATGGTCCCCTTTATCCGTATCGGAATTTAACAAGTAATGGATACGCTGTATCTGCTGCATGCATCGGCAGTTACGGTACGGTCGGCATCGGAATCATACCTTAACGATTATGATCAGTCCCTCTTGCCTACGACACTTTGGCAGCTTAGCTAGAGATGTCATACCTAGGGTGGCCTCATTTGAATCGATTCTGCAGTAACAGTCCTTTATAGAAATTGAGCAAGTTATTTTTATCAAAAAGAACTCAATTCTTTACAAATGTGTCGGTATGCAACTACTTGTGGCCTTTATAACATTTTTTTAGCAATATTTTGGAATAATTAAAATCGCGAAAAGTTCCGATATTACCACGATAACATTACGTTGAATGATATAAGAATTTATTCCGTACAAATTATTCTCATTTATTAAAATCAAATTACAGCTACAAGCGGTAAGCAAGCACAACATAATTGGAGTAACTAGTGAATTCGAGCCAGAAATGATGAATACATTAAAGTTAATTTGTATTTCAGATATGATGAATAAATTTACCTCTACGATACAGGAATTAAATTTGTATCGATACTGAAATTAATATGTTAACACGTGATTGCAATATATGTTCCAATTAATTGGTAAAATAATTGGAGTTTTGTATAAATAGACTCCAATTAATATTATGAACCAGATGAAGTTAATTACGTATTACTGAATTCGATTTTCGATATATTACGCAGGTACTGTTTATCCAATGATTATTATTGAATTCGTAACTATATTCTAGAAGTACCTGTCATAGAAATCAGTTTTGGGCCCGTATTCTAGAATAGTATACTCACTTCTGATTCTTGATTAATCTGATGACAGATTTTATAGTAGACAATTTGTCAAATTTTGGTCACGTGACACTTTTTTCAGCTATTTCATTGGTTGAAGAGATGTCTCGATTTTATCGATGTCCGCCATGCTTAGGCTGATGTCCTCCGATAAATCGAGATTCAGGACTGAGTGTCGTTCTAGAATACGGGCCTTAGATTTAAAAGAGCCCTTAAAACGCATGAATATAGATGAGATCCATTGTCTGTCTTTTAATCTTACTTCGCTTATTCGCTTATAATAAAACTAGTATTGTAGATATTTCATGAAAAGTACTATTAGTGCCACACAATAATGATATCATTCCCTTAGTAGTAGTCATTTTGTTCGGAATTCTCTCCTTTATTCGGAACATGTAAAACGTTTCCTGATTCTATTTGGAACATATTTCCCCTGTCCCTACACTAACGACGGGCATTTATTCAAAGCGTCGAATAATGAGTGACTCATTAGCAAAATAGTAGGACAGACACATTGCAATCCTAATGTGTAATTCGTGCCCATTAACACTATTGATTGTTGATGTCTAAAATAAAGCTCGGTATAGATACTTATGTGTCAGTCGTTACGGGTAGTTGGTGCCCTAAAAAGTCCAAAAACAACGGTCTAGCTGCAAAGTTTCGATATGGCCTGATGTTACAAGGTTGTGGAGGTCAGATGACAATCGCTTCACGGAAAAATCGAGGTCTAGCCAAATTCGTAGTTAAGACTGGTAAAGCGGACCCCAGACTCCGAGCTGAAAGCTTTGGATGCGACTGGGAATTAACGCTAGGAGGAAGAGGAAGAAGATATACTTATGTGGCGTTTTTTCGGTAGTTGTGGGTGAAATTGTAATCCTAGCGTTCAATTAACGGCCTGAATGATATTCAGGTGTAGCGTTTGTTACAACATTTAATAAACTGGCTGGCTAATGCTTAGGCCATTCGTACAATGGGCTACCACGCGCCGTTTACAGTTGAAATAATTTAATAGGTACGATTTGACGTTTATAGTCTAGGTTTTTTAGGGTTCTGAAAATCAACGTGGTTTCCACAAAAATGGTTACACATTTCTCATGAATTTGTGTGGGTCATTCATCAACTCGCTAGCGCGTGCCAGTTAGCATTTTTCGTCAACTCACTCGCATATTAAAGTACACTAAGTATAGTCAGATAAAAATGATCAAAAAAATGAAATAAAAACTAACTTATACCTACTCGCGTCTTTACCCGCATTGATTGATGCGACTGTTTTTTTTTAACTTATTTAATTCGATATAGACCTGCAGGGGACGCGGCCGGTGATGCATTGATACATGTTATCTGTTATGATGACATCATACTAAACACCGTATGAATTTCAGTAGTAGACTGTTTATATTTACAAAGTGTTATTATCACTAAGAAGGTACTGATTCAGCAATAATCTATGAAAGTTCATAAAAAACTATAACAATATCCTGTCCTTATCAAAGAGTCATAATAAAGTTATTATTACAGTTTTATGAACTTCTACAACTTGGATGACGGCTCTTCACTTCTCAGTCTCACGGTAGATTATTATGCCAATACTTGACACTTAATGAGTTTTGCCCTGGATGTCGAATTATTCCAAACTTATTCATCTTCCGAGCATTTTCCCTACTCTGTTAGTGTCAGCTTTCAGTCTAACTGCGAATTTTCCGTGATGCGACTGTCATCTGAAATCCACAACACAACGTTGGCAATATCGAAGTTCTGTAGTTAGACCAGTTGTCGGACTTTTTAGGGCTCCTACTACCCGTAACGCCTTCCATTTGTATGACAACCGGAACGGGCGGCTTAACGTGCTCTCCGAGGCACGGACTTACCACTAATACTATTAATATTTGAAATGTGGAAGTTCGGGAGGACGGAGGTACAAACAGATGTGGTTACTCTTTCACGTTAAACCCGTTGAACGAGTCTAGATAAAATTTGTCTATTTGAAATTACAGCCCCAAGGGTTTGTTTCATATCAAACGGATTTTTTGTTCATATTATTTTGAACAATTCTAAAAAGGTTGAGTTGCTTGTGTAGATGATTGATCACGGGTTTATGACCCATGAAAATAATTTATATTTAGTCTGTAGCTGATAACCCCTAGGGGGTCAAAAGAATTAAGTTCGATGTCTCGTTTCACGCTAAGGCTAGTTGTTATACGATACAGTTAGGGGTTTTAAATCGGCTTAAGTCTAACTAAAGAATGGCGCTTGTTTGAGCCGATACCTTTCCTTTCTTGGTTAGCTGTGCAAACAAAATCTTTTAGGCTTAACGATTTACGACAGACGACAAAGATCATTGTCCTTTAAAGTTTATTTTGACAATGGGATACTTATTTTGGACCTAAATCGCGAGACAAAGGAGGGCCTGGTGCCCGCAGATTGCTTCGTTATGAGTCTCACCCACCATCAAGCACAGCCCCAGATATTTGGGGCTTGATGCCAATGAATCGCATCATTAAATTTTCATAAATGTACAATTTTTCGCGATCATATCCCGTTACCTTAAACATTTTCTTTTCTCAGTAGTCCTTAGCAGACTACTGAGAAAAGAAAATATACTCGTAGAACCACACTTATAGTTTCCATTAAAACTAAAACCAGCACAAAGTTTTCAAATTGCAGCGGAAAATAAAAATACTTTATTTATAGTACGGAAGTTTCTGCTGCCGGGTTTTTTAGTGTGACATAAACCCGATAAAGTCCAGATATGTTCATTGATAGTGTTCATTTAATCCTCCTTATGACAAGCGAGTTTCAGATGGCTACTTTACCCTTAAAATGACGTCATAACACCCTGACGAAGGTATAGGTTAAGGTTCAATGATACAAGGTTAGTTGATTTATGCGTAGAGTAACGATAACACGCTTATTATACATATACTAGAGTAGAATTTGGCCACCCCATCTCTTCCCATGCGGTATCGTACAAGGCGACTAAGAGCTGTTTAACATCAGATATATTAGGTATACAGCCCAGACTCAGCATGACTCCAGTTAACAATAGTGTCCGGAATACGGCAGTAGGCTCACTCCCTATTACGTGGGACATAGAAACTGGTGAAATGGGTATTGATTCACCTCTGCCTAACCCTCCAGGGATAAAGGCGTGACTACGGGTATATGTATGTATGTAAGTAATTTAATCCGCGTTCGCGAGCCCCATTATAAATTGAAGCTAAAATGAGCCGCCTAATTTCACCTTTGAACATCAAAGCCGAACAGCAATAATACCGCCATAAATTTTTCATAAGTCAAAAGGCAGTCGGTATTGCGTCCCAGGGGCGAAAGGACCGATATCCACCAAAAATAAATCAATAGGGTATTTTTATTTCCATATCTCTTTTGCACAGTTTCTGTGGACGAATCCACGCCAAGCCGATATTACGGATAAACCTATATGTAGATTCGTTAAGGATATGTGGTGTTCGAGATCTCGGATTCGATTACCGGGTTTGCGTGTTATTGGAGTTTTTTGTTAGACAATTCTCGATAGCAAAAGGAGGTTTGAAAATATATCTGGGCCTGGATTTTGCTAAAGCACAACCACTGTCACACCACAGAGACTGCGAGAAACTTCCATTTGATTTTAGCCTTTAAAGTAATGCAGTTTAAGTTTATTCTAAAGCAATAAAGTCTAAACTTTAATGTCAACTTTTGCAGAGACTATGGCACGACAGTGGTTTTGCTTTAGCAGAATCGAGGGCCTGGTTGGCGGCAAACAGCTCGCTCTCAGTATGTGGAACAGAGGACTTACCGTGACGTGTTAACGTGTCCATGTTCCGGGTGAGAAAGAGGGATGGAGCTATATAGAGTGTATAGCACCATCCCTTTTTAATATGCCATGCTAGAGTCACAAAGTTATGCTTATGTCCTTCTTTATCGTAACATTAATCCCAGTCGCATCCGAAGCTTTCACATTGGAGTCTGGGTCCGCTTTACCATTCTAACTGCGGATTTGGCTGGACTTCGTTATTTATGTTATGCTTACGGCCTTGTACGCCTACAGTCCCGGGTCCTTTAAGCGGGACGTGAAAAAGCATCTGATGAGGCCGTCAAGCTGAGTGCCACCATTGTAACATGATACTTGTCTGTAATGGTGACCCTCTTTTCAGAGACTTTGCCTTCAGCTTACCATCAGGCAAGGCGAAGTCAAATTGACGTGTACTGTATAAAAAACTAACTATATAAAAAAAAAAAGTAAATCACAGACATTAGTCAGAGCTTCGTCTAACAGCAGATGCACTGGCTTCCGGAGGCTAATTGGGGATTCCAAGGCCCCCACACCCGAAGAGGGATAGCTCGAAAGAGATGGCCCTGGGTCGACCGGGGTGTGAGGGATATGTCTCAGACAATCTAACCTCCGTCAACCAACGACGGCGTGTGTTTTAGTCGGTTCAAGGCCGACATTACCTCCGCTACCGGCTTCCAGCTGGGAAGGTATCCGTGGCGCTTTTGAGCACGATAGTACGAGATTGGTTTGACTCCAAAGACAAGACCTTAGATTTCCAGCTTTACAATATATATATACAATACAATATCCATACCAATATTATAAATGCGAAAGTAACTCTGTCTGTCTGTCTGTCTGTCTGTCTGTCTGTCTGTCTGTCTGTCTGTCTGTCTGTCTGTCTGTCTGTCTGTTACGCTTTCACGCCAAAACCACTGAACCGATTTTGATGAAATTTGGTATAGGGGTAGAGTAGACCTTGAGAAAGGACATAGGCTATGTTTGGTCGCGATAACCGACATCCACGCGGGCGGAGCCGCGGGCAAAAGTTAGTATTTTTAAAAAATAGCATTAGACCCGGTTGCCTACAAAGCTTCAATTGATAGAATGTTGTTCGAATCTACAAAGGACGCAGATTAAAAAGGCTTTTTATACATTAATAACAATAAAATATTTGAAAAAGCGTCAATAAGAAAATTCTTTGTTTATAAATGTCCCATTATTTATTCAACAGACTCAGTTACCCGAATATGACTTGACTCCGATATCAAAGCAGCCACACTTCACTGAATATGGAGATCCGTGCCATTTGTATCGTTAAATATTTTATTTATTGTTGTATCACAAAAGCTACATCAGCGCAAAATAATAATTAAGAGGTACCATCTAAATGTGAGCCTCGATTATATGATTTACTAGCTGTTGCCCGCGACTTCGTCCGCGAGAACTAAGATCTGTATTTTTTTTTGTTGAAATCCTGATTATTTTTTTTACAAAAATAGCCTAAGTTACCTTTACCTTGTAACATCAGTTATCGAGAGTAAAAATCGTCTAAATCTGCCCAGCCACCACGGAGATTTACAAACATACGAAAAGACATACAAAATCGGCGGGGAAATACAGGGCGAAGAACACGCCCCTGCACTGCCTATTCTTAGACATGCAGAAGGCCTTCGACTGTGTTCCTCGCGCGGTGATCTGGTGGGCACTGCGGGCCAAGGGTGTTCCAGAGACTTACATTGACACCATCCGAGACATGTACTACGATTCCGGTTCCGTGGTTCGGACTGCTGTTGGCGACTCGAAAGCCTTCCCCATCACCGTCGGGGTACACCAAGGATCCGTCCTTAGTCCTTACCTGTTCAGCGTGGTATTAGATGTTTTGTCGGACAGCATTAGAAACTCACATGAGCAGCCTCCGTGGTTGCTCATGTATGCTGATGATATTGCGCTCATGGACGCGGACAGGAGCAGATTGGTGCGACGCGTGAAAGGATGGAAAGAAGCACTTGAGAACGGCGCGGCGGTCTGAAGCTAAATGTAGCGAAGACAGAATACTTAGCGTTAAACTCCACAGATCCCACACCCATCCGCATAGGCGATGATTTGGTCGAGCGCACGGACCAGGTTAAGTACCTGGGATCTGTACTTCATGTGACCGGTGAGATCGACCACGACGTCAAGGCACGCATTGCTGCCGCGTGGGCCAAGTGGCGAGAAATGACTGGCGTCACCTGTGATCCTAAAATGCCAGTCAGGTTGAAGGGGCAGGTCTATAAGACGATCATTAGGCCTGTTCTCTTGTATGGTTGTGAGGCGTGGCCGCTGCTCGAGCGACATAAGCAAGAGCTGCGTGTCACGGAGATGAAAATGTTGCGGTGGATGTGCGGCGTTACGCGTAAAGATCGCGTACGGAACTCTCGCATGTCCGTGACATCGCGGATAAAATGCAAGAGAGCCGCCTTCGCTGGCGCGGCCACGTCTTGCGGCAACCGCCAGGCTACGTGGGGAACAAATGCCTGGCAATGGTACTCCCGCCGGGTCCAGGTAAAAGGGGTAGGCCAAAGAAGTCCTGGCTTGACGTCGTGGAGGGTGATATGCGTGCTAATGGTCTCACTACCATGGACGCCCAAGATCGTGCGAAGTGGAGAAGGAAGAGCCGGAAGGCGGACCCTGAGCTCCGAGGTCATCTTGGCCACGGATGCAATCAGGAGAATACGTCTATATGCAGATGATGATGAAAAGACATATAAAAATGTCCTTTTCCTTATAGGTATTGTGTATAATTATGAAGAGAAGTGTTAAATAGTTGTTAATACATATGTGTGTTTCTACACATATCATAAAAACACTATCTAACCTAGGTTAAGTTTGGCATTGCCATCCAACGGGGTAATGCCGCCAGCCTTTTGGGTACGTTACCAGTCGACATCGTTGGGGAAGAATTCTTCGACACCTGACCCCTTTTTCCGTTCCTTTTTTTAATCTTGTAAATATTTTTATTTTTTAATTTAGTTTTGGTTAAGTTTTATTTATAGTCAATGTTATTTTGTTACAATAGGACTGCCATGTCGTAAGATAAAAGTCCTACTATAAATAAATAAAGATTTAAAAAAAAGGTTTTGTGTATACATTTATATAGTTACTATTCATTAAAAAGCTGTTATTTTAACGTTCCAAACAGACAATCCAATTTAATTAATTTGTATAAATTTTCATGTTTCGTATACCACATAATATGCTCCATACAACCTCGGTTACCCGGTTCATAATATGAACTCGGCCAAGCCTAGCCAACAAACATGTATAAAATGTTGTTATTGCTGATCGGCATCGTGTAACAGGGACATGCATCGTGTCCGCATCGTAGAGTAAAAGCAAACTACACGAGTGCAAACATGCTCTAGCGGGGTATAACCCGCGCCACGTATCTTGGACCTAAAATGAGCTCAAAACGTGCCCTATACGCGCAGTACACATTTCTTGGGTGTCTTTTGAGGATAGCGCGGGATGCTACTGCGGTAGACGAACTCAAATTCACCAAGCATAGACTATTACAAAGCAATCCGCGGGTGCCAGAGCCTCGTATGTCTTACGATTTAGGTCCAAGATACGTGGCGCGGGTTATAACCTACCTCTCTGAACACAGAATTACCTCATATTTGAAGCTCCATAGCTACACGTGTACAAAATCCATACTAATATTATGAATGCGAAAGTAACTCTGTCTGTCTGTCTGTCTGTCTGTCTGTCTGTCTGTTTCGCTTTCACGCCCAAACCACTAAACCGATTTTGATGAAATTTGGCACAGAGATAGATCAGACCTTATGAAACCACATGGGCTATGTTTGGTCGCGATAACCGATATCCACGCGGGCGGAGCCGCGGGCAAAAGCTAATAAAAGATATGGAAGAAATCACACAATTTTGATAGTTTTTGAAAGAAAAAATACTTGAATGGAATTTAAAAGCATTTACAGTTGAAATGAACGATATGACGTAGATGTCACACGAGATCTTACAAAAATGAAGAATCACGTCGTAGTTCAAGTTATTTGTAGCAATTCTTAAATTATTTGTAGTAATTTAAAGTGAAATATGTCACACCATATTTTTTACACTTACTATTATAAGTTATTACGTACTTACAAATAATTTAACTTAATTTATAACAGTTTCATGTGTCGTTTCAATAGTGCCTAGTTACCTACTATGAATCCAGAGATCTGTCAAATCGTATCTCTTAAATAATTTCAACTGTAGTATGCTAACTAGTCAAATCGATTAAAATAGGAAAAAGCGAAATCAACCCCTAGACGGATGTATAGGAAAAATATGAATAAGCTTCCAGGCGACGAGGCTCAGTGGTCAGAACATTCGCCCTGTAAGGGAAAGATCGGAGGTTCATATCTTAATCGATTAGAAAGAATACTTGTTTTTATTACTGATCACTTGACACACATACAGGTTGATACAATTATGGCTCCTACGTAAATAGTCGTATGTCTGAAATGTAAACTTTTTAAGATACAACATTGAAGTCATTTGACGCGTAGGTTTGTCCAAACATTGAACAATCCAATGCATGCTAGTTTTTAGTGTAAAGACATTGCTGTCTTCATATTTCAGTATGCTAATATTATTTTATCTTTGCAGAGACCTGAGATGTTTAAGGAATACGATACATACAAATCTTATGTCTACCTACATACTGGCAGCATGCAGTTGGATCTTAAATTTAGCTTTACAAGTAAGTACCGGTTTATTATTGTATGCCTTTAGACCTATAAATAGTAATCAAGGAAAATCACAGTTGTTGAAATGTGGGTGGATACATCTCTGTCTACCCTCTATTCGAGGATTTACAGGCGTGTGTTTGTATATGTGTACAGTAAGCTTCAGAGAAAAGGGACCCCCCTTGATAATGACATGAAAGCATTGAAGTTTTTTGAAACTTTGTGTAAATGTCATGTTGGTCTAGTGGTTATGACCTATGCTTTGTGAATACGGTAACCGGGTGTTCAAATCCTAGAACACAAAGTTTTTTTTTTATTTCGTATAATTATTTTTTTATTCTCAGCACTTTTTGTTAATTTTTATTTAAGGAATCAAATTTTATAGTAGGTATGAGGTTTGTAAGAAAAGATAGGCTTGTTGTATAAACAATATTAATTTATTTCTCGAATAACATTTCTAGGACTACATGGAGTCCATTTCCTGGTTGAGTATACAGTTTTTCTATCTGAGTTAAATTGGGGTTACTTATTTTTAGATTTACTTATTTTTAGAACGTAAATTTATTGACAAAACACAATACCCTAAATATAAAATGTTTACTTCACTTAGGGTCTAAGTGAAGTATAAAATGTTTAATATTATACATAGTTCTAGAAACATAACTACAATATTTATTTACTTATTTATTTAAAGTTGCAAACATTAATTTTTTACACACTGTATAATCTTTGAATATTTAAAAGAATGGTTGAAAAATGAAATGTTATTTGTGCCTATGAATCACAAAGAAAGAACCAACATGCTAAACTATCAGTATAGCAATATACATCTTCCTCTTTGATCACATTTTCTGATAGGTAAGTAACCCTTTTAACACAACATTAGAAAAATATGTGAGGTCAGATGGTGCATCGTTAACACATTAGAAGATTACTAAACTTGTAAACAAGAGTAATGGGATTAGGTATTAATAATATAATATTATTATTATGAATGTTAGGACACTATTTTGCATTAGTTCTCAATTTCTGTTTACCTTAGTCCCAGTTTAAAACCATCTGACCCCACAAGTTTTATAAAGGATTAAGATCCAGGCTTTAAGCCGGCCACTCAAACACCGTTATATCTTCTAGTGCATTTAGCCAGTCTTGCACAATTCAGATGCACTGAAGGGTTATCCTGAACCAGGTAAATTTGTCCTTCTGGATATGCGACCCGCACTGATTATGCATCACGTCTTTCAACACTTCAAGATATCGCTCACTGTTCATGCGGCCACCTCCAGTAACCTAAAATAATAAACCTTTTCAAATCTGTTTTTTTTTTTGTGATTTTATGTTAAAGAATATTATTATAATCATTTACTTACCTACCTAATGTTAACCGCCCGCTTGTTCTTAAGTCTTATAGGTTTTTAGGGTTGAAGGGTGCCACTGAGTGAACTTCCACAATATCATGGTGCCGTTCTGATTCATGAGTGTAAGCAACTGGGCGAGGTCCTTGGCGTTCACATTTTATATCACCCGCCGCTTTATACCTTCGAATCCATCTACGCACTGTATTTCTCTGTAATGAAAATGATAATAAATAAAAGAAACTCCAAAAATCTAACTTGTAAATGAAAATGTAACATGATTAAGCAATAAATAGGTATATAATATATTTTTATCGTAACTCTTACCGTTATGCCCATATCTCGTGCTATTTTCCTTATGCTTTGTTCTTGCTCCCAGACAATAACAATATTAGCTTTCAAAATGTTGTTATTCGAACCATACTTTCAATTTACTCAAAAAACTGATCAACAACTTAATAAATTGAATAATATTACGAGGAGGATTAACACCAATGCAAATTACCACGAATTATAAAGTTACCTTCAATCACAGTTTAGTAAATAAGACAAAGAAATATTCTAATTGCAACCTTAGCGCGCTGTCACAGATATTATAATACTATAGCCGCAGCTCATACAGCAGATAAGTTTTTGAAATAAAAAACAAAATGACGGTAGTGCAATAAGCTGTTTCAAACGTAATCTATTGAACTAAACGAGAAATCTATACTAATTTCAACCTTATCTTTTAGTCAATTGAGCAGTTATTATTATCACATGGTGTAGTTCAAATTTAAACTTTAAGGTCTACATAATAACACCGTAATCAACTTTGTTCGATAATAGGAGTAGGTAATGTAATTCATATTTTCGCCATTATTATCAAGTGAACCGATAGTCTAGTGGAGTAAGGCGCGGTCTAAGTAATCGGCTGGCGCTGGAGATGCGGGTTCGTATCCTCAAACGGCACATAAATTAATGTGGCATCTTTTTGTGAGTATGTTGTATCTCTTGGTATACAATTGAGCCGAAAGACGAAAAATATCAGAAAATTACAAATATGAACATGCAAATAAAAGGCAGATGAAGCTGTTTGCAGCTCAGCGACGATCGCATCGCGTGACGTCATTCGTGAGTCATGTGACGCGGCCGGCGCAGGCGGCGATATTCTTTAAGTATTGAGGGGGTCTGTTTTCTCTGACGCTGACTGTACAATCGACAAAGAAGATATTGAATAAGATATTGAATAAATAAATAAATAAATAAAAAGGATAATTGAGTTCTCTGAGTTTCTTGCTGGTATCTTCTCAGTAGAACCAACTACCGAACCAGCGAAAGAATCATTTTCAAATGGTTTACTTTAATTTATTTAATATTTTATTTTTTGTTTACATACTTCTTGACACAATTGTAATATTTTGACGTTCATATGTGCTCTATATGTGCCTAAATTGAATAAACGAAATTGATTCTTTGATTGATTCTTTGATTCTTTGATTCTTTGATTCTTTGATTCTTTGATTGTGACCGGAAACAGTGCGCACTGTACGGTATGAATGGAACTTCATCCCTCGCACACTCAAGCTGTGGAATGAACTCCCCGCGATGGTTTTCCCAAGCGACTACAATATGAGGTTGCACTTTTATTATAATGTTGTATGTAAAAATGCAACCGTATCTCCTTTGTCGACTGTACATACCTATGTATAACATGTAAATAGTATAAACATATTATATACCAGCACAAAGAAAATAGTAATATAGGGAATGAAATCATTTTACTAATTTTTTGCTCTTTTTCGGACGTTGGGACTATAGGTGTAACTAATATAATACGACTAACTTAATAAACTTAGACGTTATAGGATGGAACTTCGTTGAAAAAAACAATTATGGTGGTAACCCATCACTCATCCTTCACCTTTTCCACCCACGCTAATGAATTGCAGTAATAAAACCGTACCCCTCAAGTAAATAAATACTTGGCAAGCAGTCTGAGATGCCTCGTATAGAAACGAAACACGTATCGGTACTATGATATGCCTTAGTACCAGCGGAAAACTGCATTTCAATAGTTGAGAGGGACCTGCCAAATAGAAAACAAAACTTTGTTGTTATCGTAATACCTAAAGGTATTTATACTATGGTATTCTTCCGTAGCCGACCGCATACGACAACTACCGACGCATGCAGCTCATGCACGTAATTCATTGCGGCTTCTCAATGGCGCTCTTTATACGTATCGGAGTTTGAAAAGTAATGGGTACGCTGCATCTGCTGCATGCGTCGACTGTTGTCGTATGCGATCGGTTACGGAATCATAACCTTATTCTGGAAATGGCTACTTAGTCCGAATAGAATTTAAACTTCGTGCTTCGTCCTCAAGATAAGCATAGACACATGTAGTAACGCGTGTCTTTTCTGCAAATCTTTTCGGATAAAGCACTTGTACCTATACCTACCTTATCAAACCTATATGGACCATTGTGATTGTCAAAAGATAAGTTCGTTTAATCCCCAAATGTTTCCAAAAATTACCCATTTCGAAATGGAATCATTCGTAAACTGGCCGCTAAAAACACTCATTCCGGAAATAACTTAAATCTGGGAATTTGCCAAAAAAAAATTACAAAAGTGAGAACCGACGACGGAATCTGGTGTGTTTTCCTTTCCTCAAAGTTTGACATAGACATGTTTGTTAACATTTTTTCTAAAGTGCTAAGTTCAATTGCGATATACCTATAAAGGAGCCACACTTTACTGAATCTAATAAGATTTTTGCCATTTAGTTTGAACCTTGTTAAAAAAATATGCTCTAATGAACTGAAACTAATGAATTAGCATTGCGTGTAGTTTTTTCAAACCATTTGACTTGCTGTGTGCTGTCCTGGCCAATAACATCAATTCTAAACCTAATAATATATATACTATATATTATCATCTCGTTATTTTTCAGTCAGCTCAGAAAAGCTTATAATTTTTTAAACTAACAAAAAACGGTTTGTACGTATCACTTTCGCTCTCTCATTTTTGTAAATGAATAGCCTCTCTTCAAGTTTGCCGCTAATTTCACGTCACTCTCAGAATGTATATTGAATATATTGAGGATTTTTAATGTCCTTATCAATGTACTACAATCACTGAAATATTCCTAGACACAGTTTATAACTATACAGAGCCCTAGCCTAGATCAGGAAGTACCGCTGTTATTGAAAACAAAAATTGTGACATAATAAAATTCTAAATCTAGGTCAGTATTTTTATTAAATAAAAACAATACAGTCCACATCGGATTTGGGTGTCACTCGTGCGTTATTTACGGCAATTCGAGCCGTAAAATGTGTTCAAACGTTGCAATTAAATTTTACGAGTAGGTACAGGACAAAATTGATACGTGTTTTTATTGCGAACGTATACTTTCTAAATTAAGTTGGTATATACGATTGAAATATACATATAAGGAACATTTTTATTTCTTATATTCTGTCCAAGTGCCAGTTGTGATAATCTTTAGAGATAATTACAACTGGTACTAACGGAAATTCTAGAAACAACTGTCAATTACCTATTTTTCCCTTTATAGGATTTATTAATCACCCTTTATAAGCGACTGGCTGTTGCCCGCGGCTCCGCCCACATGGATGTCGGTTATCGCGGCCGATTATAGCCTATGTCCTTTCTCAAGGTCTAATCTACCCCTGTACCAAATTTCATCAAAATTGGTTCAGTGGTTTAGGCGTGAAAACATAACTCAGACAGACAGACAGAGTTACTTTCGCATATTTTATAATATCAGTAATAAACGCATTGAGAAAAGCTTTGCACTCCTTTTTTACTCGAATGCGATAAAACCTTTTAGACTTTAGCGAAGTACCTATAATTTTAGAAGTCTATGTTGGTTGTATGTTGTAGGTACATGAGGATGACTTTAACTCCGAAGATCTTAGCGAAACCCAAAAACACAAGTTAAATTCTGATATGGCAGCAGCCTTTGTCATTTCACAGGGTAATTTTTGCTTTGGGTCTGTCTGTAATCTTGTATTAAAGAATCACACCAAATTGAATCGCCTCTTATATAACTTTTTATCCAGAATGTCTATTAGTAGCTATGTTGTGGTTTCAATTACGTTATCAACAGCCCTCTGTCGACTGTGAGGCTCATCTAGTTAATTAATGTTAGTGTCGTGACCCTCGTCCTACCACGAATAATGGCGTATTACACTCGGCTCTTTTGTTTCCCTTGCCACGCGTTAAGGCGATTCTTTTGGATTAGAGATTTCGCATTTCGCCAGACGTTCGGTCCCTATAAGTGTGCGACTTTATTGCCGTTAACCGGGCTCTTTACTTTTTGTGAACGTCACACACGTGATTGCATGATTGCACATTCGAATAACTTGATTCCTAGTGCACTATAAAATCATTTTGAAACACTAGAGATATAGAGGCAAGCTCGGCATGTGGAATAACCTCCCTGTTTAGTTTTTTCAAGCGACTATTTAAAACCTTCTAATGCCCTACTTGAAGAATCCCATAGGATATCTTCAAGTAGGGCATTAGAAGGTTTTTACATGGTCGGCAGAACGAGTGTGACACCCCTGGAGATGCACACGTCCATAGGCCAAATTAACCACTTTCCATCAAGTGGGTCTGTCTGCCACCTGAGTGGCATAAAAAAGGGGCCAAACAAGATCTTCATGGATACAAGTTTTAATTCGTGCTCCCGCCCTCGTGTCACGTTCCTTTTGTTTAATTTTACAAGTTTAATACGATACTCGTATGATTATTATGTACTCGAAATACGTATTAACTTTGTATACCCCCAACATACGATGCTATGTTATACACAAAAGTTTTCGAACAAACAACCCCGGCATAACACTGATTACAGTCGAAAAGTTTACTTATTAAGCATTCACAGTATTCAAGTTTAGTTTTGCATAAACGGAGAACGGCGAAAAGCTGAGCTGAAAATTACGTTAGGTAGGTGGGGCGCCAATTTCTTATTCAATTCGAAATATATTCGAAAGTGTTTAGTAAACTTACTTTTCAATATAAACGTTTCGTATTAATTTACAAAGCAACTGTTTACTTAGGCTTATTACAGCTGTGCAACAATGTCTACACAGCCTTTAGTATAGAGCCTAATAAGATTATAAATAAATTTATATCAAAATAGTCAGTGGCTCTGGTGGAGGCTTTTGTCTCGAAGTTGGGAGGTCAGAAGGCAGGCACTCCCGTAGAAGAGAAAATCAAGCCTGGACTTCAAAGTGCTAGCTTTGGATGCAACCGGGACTAACAGAGTGCTGATGATGCCTACAAACTGACAGTCGCAGTTGAAAGTTTTTTTTTTTATACCACTTAGTTGAAAGACAAACACACGGCCCACCTGATGGGAAGCGGTCACCGTGGCCTATGGACGTATGCAACACCAGGGGCGTCACACTCGCGCTGCCAACCCTGAAGAAACCCCATATTGTAGTCGCTTGGGAAAACCACCGCAGGAAGTTCATTCCACAGCTTGAGTGTGCGTGGGATGAAGTTTTTTAATCAGTAATCAGCAATCATCAAGAATGAATTTCACATATTCCATTTTCAACTCCCAATGTAAAAAAACGGGGTGTTATAAATTTCACGCGTGTGTGTGTCTGTCTGTGCATTGTAGTTCCAGAACGGAATTTTGATTAAAAAAGATGTTCGAAAGGTGATTAGTTGATGTTTAGGCATCTTTGCTTGAAAATTAATGTTTATTATTTATTTCCAGAACTGGTCTGATGAAGCCCATCAAGATCGAACGTGGTGTATGATACTTGTTATATGTATGAACTTTTTTTACCTCACTAATTTCTTCTGGATGCTTGTAGAAGGTAAGTTGACAGATTCCTAATATATCGTGTGTTCAAGTTTCAAATCTAATATATAAAAATCAATACCACTTTTCGTTGTTAGCTTATAACTCAAGAACGGCTGAACCGATTTGGCTCATTTTAGTCTTGAAATATTCGTGAGAGTCCAGGGAAGGTTTATAGATGCAGCGGGAACGGAAAAAATATGGCGGTACGAAGTTCGCCGGGACAGCTAGTTGTATTACCTATATATTTTTAGGTCTATAAAATATCTCTTATCTCTTATCTCCGGTTCTCCTCAACCGATTGCAAACAAACAAACGTAAGAGTTTAAGTCTGGCCAAGACCTTTCTAACAAAAAAAACCGCATCAAAATCCGTTCAGTAATTTCGAATAATGAGGAAGATCAGTGTGGCATGTCATTATGTGATATACATAATTACATTATGTACCTACATGTATTATAAGTATTTGGTATTTTCAGGTCTCTACTTGTATATGTTGGTCGTGGAAACTTTCTCAGCTGAAAATATAAAGCTGAAGGTGTATACTACTATAGGATGGGGTAAGTATACTTGCCTCACTTTATTTATATCCTCCCTAGGGATTTCCCTTCCCATTGTAATTTTTTCCTCAAGTCACTTCTAATTGGGGAGGACAGTTTGAATGATTGGAACAGGACTCGCTATGTGTGTTTTACAGCCTTTACAATGGATTGTGCTATTGGCATGATGCCCACAGCTACATTTACGCCTGTAGCACACCTCCGCCGCGAAACCGCGTTCTACACGGACCAATTAGATTCGCGGACGCGCTCCATATTCGATAACGAGTGTCAAGTTCCGCTCATGTTCCGCTGCTCCAGCTACACTTGAACACAGCGAAAGTCATATACCGGTTCCGCTATCCGCGGTTTCGCGGCGGAGATGTGCTACAGGCGTCTATCATCGCACCGCTCGCCATTTTCATTTCATCTTCACACATTGCGACCCCGGAAGCGGTGCGCACTGTGCGGTATGAAATATGTGACAATGACTCAAGTCTAGCTTTCACGGGCTCCACAGGCAATTTTTATTCTAAATTGACATTACAAAATTTCGTGTTTCTTTTAAGAATTACTGAGTCCATAATACATTTCAATTACTATTCTACAGTACCTATTCTGTTGTAACAGGTGCCCCCGCAGTATTTATAACGATATGGGTAATATCGAGGTGTTTCGTCAATGTTGTGCCTTCCAGTTTTGGAACGGATGGGGTAAGTGAGAAAAAGTTATTTATTCAGTCACGTAAGTGGCACAAGTGTCACATTAGTAGTAGCTTTGTTTTTTTTTATCATCATCATCATCATGCCGCGTGGTTCCCGGCAGAGTAGAATTTGGGCCACCCCATCTCCTCCCATGCGGTGTCGTACAAGGCGACTAAGGGATAGGGCTGTTTAACGTCAGACAGATATATACCTACAGCCCAGACTCAGCCTATACATGGCTCGAACCAACAATAGTACCCGAAAAACGGCAATAGGCTCACCCCCTATTACGTGGGACCTAATACAATAATTGGTGAAATGTGGGTGTTAATTCGCCTCTGCCTAACCCTCCGGGGATAAAGGCGTGATAGTATGATGATGATATGATGATGAAAATGTAAAAATCATTTAGATAACTAGCTCAATACATTTAGTCAGATAGTGTACTTTATAAAATACCGATTTTCAACTATCACTATTCCCCCTCCTGATCAGAAGGTCTAAGTAGACCTAATCATTTCAAAAGGGTTTCAATACAGGCCAAAACTCATCCCTTAGGGCATTTAAGCCAAAATAGGTTTAGCAAATTACCCTCAGCAGAAATATCTTTCTAGAGTTCATGCATGTATTATGAACGATAGCTAAGTACCTAACATCTTGATTATTTAAAATAGTTGTAGTAAATCGTTATTTAACATAGTATTTCTGAATATGTATCTATATACCTAGAACCATTCAAACTAATATCCAGGCTGTAAGTACAGGGTACGTTGCTCCTGGAAAAGCCTACGTACCATTCAAAATCCCGGGTTCTAAAGAGCAAACAATACAATGAGTTTAAAATTACTGAAAATGAATATCTACACTACAATCAATCAATAAATCAATTTGCAGTCCACTACACGTAAATGAAAGAAAAAAAGAAGCAGAAGCAGGCGGCTGATGACTGCCTCTGTGGCGTAGCGGTAGTGAACGCGGCTGCTACGCAGGAGGCGCGGGTTCGATCCCCGCTCAGTGCCAATATTTGTATGCATGAATACAAATATTTGCATTGGTCTGGTTGTTTCTATGTATACTTAATATGTATGTATTTACAAAAAAAAATCTAAGTATGTATATCCGCATTCTAGGTTCCATAACACAAGCTAATTCAGCTTACCATGGGTCTAGATAGCGTTGTGTAGAATGTTGTAGAATATTTATTTATATTAATTTAGTTGTTCGTGCTCACCCCACTGTACATAAATACTAATATAATAATAAATAAATAAATCTTATTCTTATTCAACTACTAACTAAAACAGCTATAATAAATACGAATATCAGCAGCTAAACGAAACATCTCCAAGCAATTGATATGAAATATCTCGTTTTGCTGCGAATCCATCTGGCTTACAACCTTCCCGACCGCAATTCCGATATAACGACGCCATCAAGGCATATTACAAAACCTTAATTTCAGAAGATTCCCTCTATTACATCATCCGCATTTTAGAGGACGAGAAAGGGTAGCCAATCTTACTTTATGGCTGGACAATTTGTTTTTATTTCGCAGTTGACCATAACGGGGGAGACCAAGATGTGTATTTGGATGCATGAGCACCAAGTCGACTGGATACATAAAGCTCCGACTTTGGCTGGACTTGCATTGAATCTTTTCTTCTTGATCAGAATTATGTGGGTAAGTATCTGCCAAGTATACCTATTTTATGAGTTAATCTTAAGCATACATATAATAATAATTTAGACAGTAAAATGCAGGCAGGATTGCAAATCATAAATAGAAGAAAATTAATGGGCCCGCTTACTGCTTTCAGTCGGATTTTTTATTATAATAAAAAAGCCATGAACCGTAAGTATATCAAAGAAAATGGTACTGATGTCAGAAATATGAAATATTTTTAAGCATCCGTTCTAAAGTTACCTTCGATTTGACATCCAAGCAATACCATAAAAAATACATTGTTATTGAAGGATAAATGTAACTCATACTGCCGTTGACTGGACAATACTCGTAGACACGTATGAGAAGCACTATAAAATACCGGAGGATATCTGTGCCTCATCATCCAGACCCGACATATTCCTTTTTTCACGATCGCATAGGCGTGCAGTGCTTGTAGAACTCACAGTACCGTGGGAAACTCATATACCTAAAGACCACTTTATAACCACGGCTACGTGGTTAAACTCTACGCCGTAGAAGTAGGAGCAAGGGGAATTCTAGCTAAATCCCTGTACAACTTACTTAAAGACCTCGGATTGCCAAGAGCTTCAGTAAGCTCTTTACTAAATTGAATATCAAAAGCGGCATTGATAGGATCTTACCAAATTTGGATAGGTAGGGGGGGGGAGGGAACACTACTAACCGTGGAGGTGAGCGCTGATGCATCACAAGGTGGCCACCCTAAACCTACATCTGGGTCGCAAGTCCCAGTCCCCGTCACGGTGTTCCTCTCTGTATCACGCTATGGACCCGGCGACCGTACGGTGAATCCATGGAGTGCTGAGAATCAAATCTCTTGATTTAATAATAAATATTTCTGCATGTGTAGTCGTAAGTCATAATTGACATCTTCTAAATAGCATTCTCCTAAAATAGTACCTACTCCCAAAACAGCTCCTTTTTTCCGTCAAGGTAATAAAAGTAGGTATCTCCGCCATTTTGATTAAACATCTACTCACTGTTGCTTTCAATCTAGTGAGTTTGGTGATCAAATTAATTTGAACAATGATCCGGCAAAAAGCCTCTCGCGGGAAATTAAATTTGCGCATTGAAAACAAATTCGACTTCCAAGTGAAATAAATTGTCGATATCAATTTTCTTGTTATACCTATAATCACTGGACTTTTCTCCAAGGCCTTCTTATGAAATTTTATTTGCAAACGTTTCTAAGAAGTGGAATTTATGATTTGCAATTTATATCGGTGTCTGTAGCCATGGACCGTCTTTGAAGCGTAGAACAATTAATAATAACTTAATAACTACATTTTACTTGACAGCCTCCGTGGCGTAGCGGTAGTGAACGCGGCCGCTACGCAGGAGGCGCGGGTTCGATCCCCGCTCAGTGCAAATATTTGTGTGAATGAAATATGAGTATTTGCATTGGTCTGGTCGTGCCTCGGAGAGCACGTTAAGCCGTCGGTCCCGGTTGCCATAAGAACATCTATGGCAGTCGTTACGGGTAGTTGGAGCCCTAAAAAATCCAAAAACAACGGTCTAGCTGCAAAGCTTCGATATCGCCTAATGTTATCATTGGGCTGTGGAGGTCAGATGGCAATCGCTTCACGAAAAAATATCGAGGTCTAGCCAAATCTGTAGTTAAGACGGTAAAAGCGGACCCCAGACTCCGAGCTGAAAAGCTTCGGATGCGACTGGGAATTAACGCTAGGATGAGAGAACTACATAAGATCAATCTTGATTGAAGTACCTTCTCTACTCGGAGTACTTTATACCCGCGCATATCCACATCTTTCGCATACCTCATGATCTTCCTTATCATCATTAAACCTATCATACACAATCGGACTGATTTTTATTAGTTGCGATTTTTACAATGCGAAACCAAATCGCAAACGACAATAATTGCATATTAGAATATTTGCAAACGATTTATTGTGCAAAGGTTTCAGTGCGCGGATGCAGGTCATTTCTGTTGTTCAGAGTAGGGTATGTCGTATTTGACTTATTTCGGACAAGCATTGTTGTCTAAGAAGAACGTCGTCGAACTCACGTCGTTTCTTATTAAAGTCATGTCGAAGAAACGCTTTGTCGGAGTACAGTAGTGTCAGAATTGAGTTATTTCGATCTAAAATATTGTCGAAATTGAGTAGTATCGGAGTTTCATGTTGTCGAAGTAAAATCTTGTCGTAGAAGGATTTGTCGGAATTCACTTTGGGAGTCACTAGCGAGATTTTCTCGCTATGATTTTATCGTAGTGCGCGCTTAGCCTTAGTATCAACAAATAAGAAAAGAAGAGAAATCATAAAGTCATCATACAATCTGTGACCCAATGTCTCGGCACATTGGGATAGTGAACTTCGAAGTTTTAATACTTCATATACAGATATTTTTTCTTGTCCAGTCAAAGAGGAAACTACACTAAAATAAAACAGCACAATATCATAAAAGGGAATTTCTTAAACAGGTTTTAATTACGAAGCTCAGATCGGCGAATACGTTGGAGACGGAGCAGTATCGGAAAGCGACAAAAGCGCTGTTGGTCTTGATTCCACTACTGGGTATCACAAACCTACTGGTGTTGTGCGGGCCAAGCGACGACTCCTGGTTCGCACACGCTTTCGATTATCTAAGAGCAGTTTTATTATCTACACAGGTAAGTACAAGACAGCTTCATCAACGATAACATTAGTGCCAATACTGATGAGCCCAGCCCCAAGACAAGTGAAAATTCGTTGGTCTTCGTTTTGTAGAATATAATATTCAATGTATTCGAAAAACACGTATGCTGACGATTATGACGTATATCAATCCCATACATTTATCAAACTATTCTATTCTACAAACATTTTGCCAGTTGTTTAAAGCGCCAGAGAGGCATATTTTGATTAATAGGCCCCATTAAGAATGAATTGTGATACCTATATGTCACCACAATGATGTCAATATTCTGGAATCAGATGTTGTGATAAAGATTCAGATTAAATAAAAACGAGTTATACAAAGTAGGAAATTTTGAAATAAAATTATTTTTCTTTTGCAGGGATTCACAGTAGCATTATTCTACTGTTTCATGAACACTGAAGTGCGTCACGCGATCAGATATCATGTGCAGAGGTGGAAGACTGGCAGAGCCATCGGTAGAGGACGACGGAGGGGTGCCTCTTACTCAAAGGACTGGTCGCCTAGATCGAGAACTGAGAGCATACGGTGAGAGACGTATAAAGCAATGCATGTCAGTAAGAGAAAACTGAAGCTGAATAGAATCGTGAGAGTGTTGTTCGTTTCACAGCAGAAAACATAATAAGGGATTGAAGCCTCGTATCCATTAGGCAATATTTAACGGACAAATCGTGTTGCCCAACAAGTCCGGCAACATTGCACAACACGCGCGATCGTACCAGCTAACGTGCAACATGTCACGTACCTTGATGTTCGTTCGACGTGGATAGACAAACATCCGGCTTGCTGCGCGTATTTGTTGCGGAACGTCGTGCAACAATGTTGCTTAGTGGATTCTAGGCTTTAAAATCATTTATCATGAATGTCAAATGACTAGATAACAAGCACTTACCAATATTAAAAAAACAGCCTTACTTACAGCTAAGGGATGCATGAAACACTCGACATATCAAAGTTAACAGACACCTCCAATTGCATCCGAGTACTTAACACATCACAGCTCACTGCCATGGATGGCTTTATGTGGGAAGATTGCGTAGTCATCTAGTTAATCGAATTCATGCAATCTATGCTGACAGTTAACTCCATCCTATATTTTAAAAAAAATAAACAATAGAATATATCGTAACGTAGCACTTGAGTGTTATATAGCAGAATCAAGTGTCCCATCCATCCCAAGGTTGCCTGGAAGAAATCGCTTCCAGCGATAAGGCCGCCCATTGTACATTAAACTGTATACATGATACCTACTTGTCTCTATTGTAAATTTATTGGTGTACAATAAAGTATTATCTATCTATCTATCAAGTGTTACGTTAAGTTCAATATCCCTGTGTGACATTTTTAATTTTATTATTGGGGTTTTTAAAATTTTAATCTCGACTTGTATGTCTCTGAGAGAGCAGCGAAGTGTGCTGTTGTGTTAAATCACCTTCATTATTCATAGTTAATCTCCGTCTCCAACGTGAAATAACATAGGTGCACTCCAAAGGAATATTTACTCGTATCTCTCGTCGTGCATAGAGAACAGCTAAAGAGACATAGTCTTACAGTATTTTTATTCTTTTGTATACATTTTTATGACAAAATTGACTTACAGCGATGCGAGTGATGCGACACAACTTAAATATGTACATTACCTATAAGTTGATTCATTCTCTAGTGTACCCGAACAAAAATAAAGAAATAAGTATACCCATGCATATCAGATCTATCTAACGATTTCTAAAGTACATTATTAGCAATAAGGGTACTTTATAATATGCGTAAAAGATACACACGTAGAAAATGCGTAAAACAATATTATTAAAGAGTCTCTTCATTACAGAATCGTTTATTGTTTTTTGCCTGTTTCATTTATTCGAAACGCCCTAAGTTCTCATCCCACAATTTTAAATAACGTTGTACGACCTAGAACTGAAAATTCGACGTAGTTGGTAACTCCACAAGATGAAAGTTATGAACAAAATGAAAGTGCACTGTGTACACCAAATTTATATTTTAAAGTAAACTTTTGTTTCAATCAAATCTTGAAAATTTATTTATAACCTTGATTGAACCTTTCGATTCACGTTAGACGCAGAATAAGGGATAATACAATGTATGTAAATTGTATTTGACCCTTGCTAGCACTGATAGTAGGCAGATGGGCAGGGTCATACATTGAATAAAATATTTTTCGATACCTTAGATTCAAATAATATATCTCCTTTCTTAGAGAGCTTGTAGGTTCAAGTTTTGATTTAAAACCTGAGTACTCGAAATCAAATAATCACTTCAATTTGTAGTATATATATTTATAGTACATGTAAGTATAGTACATATTTAACAACCCTTACGAATACCGTACTTATTTTGTCGTCTACTTATTACATTATGACTTGCAAGCTCATTAAAAATAAGGGAATGTTTGATTTGAATGGAATTCGCTATCTTCAGTATTTAGAGTACTTTCCCTTCAAGTACGGTTGAAAAATACCACCCTGTATAACTAAATATCTACGTCCCGATATGATTTAGAGAAGTTTGTCCATAAGAACTTTTGATCACTTTATACTGTACTTTCATTATTATAACCAACTTTAGCCAAACGTCTTTTATAATGTTTTTTCACGTGGAAACCTCCGGATGAGAGCACAAAGCAGTGTATATTAGTTTATTATATTAATGTACTTCATTCATGAACCTTAAGCATGGAAGTTGCCGCTTCTACTACCTAGAATCCAGTTCCTTTGTATGCATTTAGCGTTAAGCTCCCTTGCCATCTACTAAAGAGCTTCGTTACCGTACAATTTTCATCTTTATAGTACTTTTATTCAACGTTTCAAAAACACACATACGTCGAGTTCAAACAGGAGGTGTTTTTTCACCGCACTCGTTCACTGTTGCGGTTTTGTATAATTTGTTTTGACGGGTTTATGGCTGGCGGGTAATAAATGGTTTATTTACACAACCTTCCCTTTTATCTGTAACAAGTTTTCCCAAAAGTGCAATCAAGCAAAATTGAAACTTTTTCCTGTATAAGTCGATTACCAAACATTTTACACGGTTAGCGGTACAGCGGTACATTGTTTACTAAATACTGAGAGATATTTTATGAAAGTTATGTATAAAAATCGATCTAATGGATTCTTTCGAATTCTCTCAAATTATATTGTTCATTTATAAAATGCTATACATTGTAAATAATCAATGTAATTGGAATAAACAATTGAAACACAAAGTGTCGGGGACTGTAGCTCCTAAACTCAGAGTTCTTCTGTATACTCAGTACCAGTAGAATTACCTGCGACCTATTACAATTATTTATTAATATGTCTACACCTCAGACTAGGTGTACGCTTTTACCTTGTAATAATTTATAATATTCTCATTTTCTAAGTGTCTCACTATATATAATAAGGGGTTTTTATGGTTATTTATGGCAAGAGGCATTTTCTGAATGGAGTAAGAAAAACTTATAAAACATTTACAAACTAATTGGTTCGTTTAAATTCGCAGACGTTAAAATGAAAACAATATACAATATTTAAAACGTTATTAAAATAATATTCTCTTCACAGAATCCGGTTCAACTGCTCTATAAAATTCATAAAGTTGTGTATTCACAGAGCTTACCCGCACGCTTGTGGTCCCACCATAAAATTGTATGCATTTTCCGATATCACTTTTCCAAATCCATATTTGATCATTTATTTTTATTTCCAATAGACTCACGGTATGAAGAACATTGGAGGGTCGAATCTGGACGTTTCTTTCCGGAATGGACTAATGCATTTATGAAGATGTTTAAAGCCACAATGTGGATTTGGATGGAATTGTCATTGTTTTATTTTTGTTACATTATATTTTGTTAGTTTTACAATAAATCAGTGTTTAATCCGTTGCACGCTTCTAATTCATTTTACTGTACCCCTATTTCATATTTATTTATGTTTTAAGTTGCTGAGAGTCAAACAACTTCATTTTGCACTTTAATGTCATGATTAGCACGATATTCGCCATCTTAATAGACGCTCTCTGCAATTATTCTTGTAGGATAAGGAGTTATTTAATTTTCTACCATTCTGGTTAAGAACGTTACAAGTTAAATTCAAATTCAAATTTTATTTCAGTAATCCTAGTACCATAAATATTTTATGGTTGTTTGTATATTTAAGCAGATTTTTTGATTAGAGGTCTGCAATAACAAATTGTTCATCCATATTTAGCAGTCATAGTACTATAACTTTCCAATAATAAAAAAATATAACTATTTAAATAAAATGATACACGTTTGCGATATCCAGGTAAGAAATATCTAGAAAGCGTATGCTTCAATCTATTTTGTTGACAAGACACTTTAGAATTCACATTGATACGTGTAAATGGATACAAAAGATTTCCCACACGTATTGTAAAGAAATGGAAACAAAAGGAATGGAAATGATATAGATGAATACCAACTTTTTGAACTAAAAATTAAATAGCTGGTAGTTTATATGAGTGTAATGCGATATTAACCCATACTAATATTATAAATGCGAAAATTACTCAATCTGTCTGTCACGCTTAAGCCACTGAACCGATTTTGATGAAATTTCGTACAGAGATAGATAATACCTTGGGAAATAACATAGGCTATGTTTGGTTGCGATAACCGACATCTACGCGGGCGGAGCCGCGAGCAACAGCTAGTTTTTATAAACGAGATATTAAATTATAATTATAATTGAGACTTGTCTTATACTCTTCATTATAACTTTCAATTTATATTCAACCAGAATTGCTCAACAGCCGTCAACAACAACAACTAATTAGTCTAGCTACTGAACTTGAGAAACATTTTCTAAAGATTGCAATTTTAAATCGTGTTTTCAAGTTTCACAAGAAACAAACTTGTTGCCACTGAACAAAGCAAAATAAAAGTGTGCTTCATTTTATTAAAGAAATATGTTTTAAAGTTTCTATTTTGCCTTTATATTACTGAAAGCCTGCATGAATTTTCTTGATATATGAGTATCAAACAAAGAGAATACAAAATGTACTAATGGAACGATATAATATACAACTATTAATTTACATTGTACTTACACTAATCTCATTATACTCATTATACTCTCATTCTATAGACTATAGTCTCAGTATACTAGTCTTATACACTAGTCTCAACACTGATAAACATGTTACATATAACAATACTACGAAGAATGGAACCTTACAACAAATATTTGTCTATAACTCGCCTTAGATTGTTGATGGGCGTTTTTGTAAGCTACAGGCTACAGAGAAGAATGGAAAAAAGAGGTATCATACTCACTCAGCTACATCTTTTAAACTAAAACGGGTATTATTCCATTCTCATTTGCATACTTTTAAGTAATAATTTGGGATATTTCTCTACGTATTAATTTTGTAAATTAATGGGCTCGAAATACAGAATTTAAAGTTAAGGAAGAATGAGTTTTGATTGCTTCATCGCTTGCTTCAAAAAGCTTTAATTGTTTAGTTAGTTGCATGACAGCTTTACGTTTCACCATAAGAGTTATATTATCATTATTTAGTATTAAATAAGCTACAAATTTATTTAGTATAATACATAGAATGATAGAGAAGCAACGGCATCATGCATTTGCGTCATGCATTTTATGACTTAACCGTTTATTTAATCATAAAATGACAATGCAGACTTGCAGAAAAATACTTACAATAATTATGTTGATTATAAAGTCAATTTACGCACTATTGTTCTCATATTAATCATTTACTTGTTTTAAAATGAAATACACATGGCATTTTAATACTCTAAATAATGATAAACTTAATGCGTGACAAAATTATGCTTGCTCAACTTTTTTGCTGACTATAATGTGACTCAATCATTAACATGAATAAGATGTATCTAAATATAAGCGTATATACACAGAGAGTGTTTGAATACGGATGTTAACAAGAAGACTGTGGGGCAGGTTGTACAGCCACCCATCTAAACGGGAGTCCGCTGCGTCGGAGACCACCACCACGACGCTACTTGTGCCTCGCCACTCGCTTGCACCGCCGCACGATGGCAGGCATTTGCATGCTGTAAGTATTTAAATGTTGATATGACGCATCTTCATCCAAAAAAAGTAAAAAGCAGCTGTAATGACTACATTACGGACTTAAACTTACAATCGAGAGGTTCGGAGCCCATCCGGTACCCTGATGATAGCCCTCTCCTAACTATTAACAATTTGACTTTTTTTTTGATTCTGTTGATCAAAATTGAGATGAGAAATTAAAAATATTTACCTAGATGGACCTTATTAAGGCCGCGGGAACGCGCTGGATGCGAGCCGCTTCCAACCGGTCTTATTGGAGATCTATAGGGGAGGCCTATGTCCAGCAGTGGACTTCCTATGGCTGAAATGATGATGAATGATGACCTAGATGGAAAGTGGTTACCGTGGCCTATGGACGTGTGCAACACGAGGGGTGTCACACTCGCACTGCCGACCTACAGGGTTGGCAGTGCGAGCCTTCTCATGCCCTTCTTGAAGAACCCCATACTGTAGTCGTTTGGTAAAACCTCTGCTGGGAGTTCATTCCACAGTGTAAGCGTGCGACCAAATAGACAAGCTTTGCATTTTCTTGCTGGGTACCAATCAAACCAACTTAGGTGTTAAGAAGACTATAAGAATGTTAAATTAAATATGTAACAGTAAACTAGCAGACTTTGGTTTAATTCAGAGGTACTACCATGAAACGTAAATCGGAAACATTGGGCCCGCAACTACGTAAGAAGAACATCGGATTTGTTTCACTAGAGTTTAGGACGAATAAAATATCACTTGCCGTCTTCGTGCCCGATGCTGATAAAAGCGTCTCATAGTATCAATTTCCCAAAATTTGCAGATTTTCCATGGTAGGCCTATAACTTATAAACTAGATAAGTATAAAAACGAAAGGAAATTTCTCCAGGATTACATCACTAGTGGCAGTGCGAGCGGCGAGCAATCTCCCGTCTGAGGAGGGGGGCGGGGGAGGCTGACTCGCCTGCGTACTCTGTCGGAGGAAGACGCGCCATGTGCGCCCGAAGCGTCCGCCCCCGCCTCTCCCGCCTCTTCGTCTCTACCCTGGCCCATCACCAGCCAAAGCTGGCCAGACTCCAACGCAACAAACACCATCCTTGTTAATCACTCTTCAAATATCACGAACGGTATTTCCAAATCCGATGCGAGTACTCCGAATGATAAATCAATATCGGATAGACCTTATTCTCTTACTAATCTTATGGACGTTGTATCACCGAATTCAACGAATTCGAGTTCGAATGCAAAATACTATGAATATTAATTGTAAACGCATTTCATATTTGTAAAATTAAACTATTGTAAAATATTCTGATTGTATTGTGTATATTATTAGCGCATGATGCACGTAATGATACATAAATAAATACATATTAGACTATTAAGTTATGAATATAAGTTAGAATTATATTAATAAAGGCATGGTATATTTATTCGCTAATAAATTCTCTAATTACATTGTCATCATAATAATTAAGATTAAAATTACAAATTGTAAAAATTATGAATGCTGTATTTTTTCCTTTATTAGATTTAGATGTTTTATATTCATGTTGTGTAACTATGCGATTTTATAACAAGTCAGAGGTAACTTTTTGTACGTAACTCATGTATGTAAGTAGTGTAAGTACTCGGTGAGTTTTAAGTTTAATGTATCGTATATTATCATATTGAAATACATAAAAATTCAATAATTTCTTAATGACAATGTTAAAAATTTGCTTAAACCAGCCTCCCTAGCTAGCTAAGCTTATATATACGTATGGCAACATTCGTCATTCTGTACAATACACCGGCCAACGAATTGCTACTTTTTTAGGGGGGCGAGTGAGAAAAATAATTTCAGTAGTTTGTTGGCTTTAATGAGAACTACTACTGTCTTCTTCTTCTGACCTTCCTACTTCAAAGTATGCGCTTGTTGAGCAGATATGCACCGACACATCAATTTGACTACGCCTCGACTGATGGTAAGCTGAAGGCAAAGTCTTCGAAAAGAGGGTCACCAATATAGACACGTACCATGTTACAATGGTGGCACTCAGCTTGACGGCCTCATCAGATGCTTCTTCACGTCCCGCTTAAAGGACCCGGGACTGTAGGATGAGAGAAACAAGTGAACTAGCAAGGAATTCAAAGTCTACTACTAGCAGGTGAGATTGACTGCGGTTGATTATATTTTTTGACTTCGTGTAGGAAATATAAAATCCAAAGATAAATCCTGTTTTTTTTATATTATGATCAGTTTCTGGATCGATCGATCTGATTCGATTTTTAATTTAGGAAATTATATTTAATTAATATTTTACGCACTTATTTATTATTTTAAACGTACGCCCTAATTCAATATTTCAAGTATCTATATTATATAAAACCTATACCAAAATAATAATGACATAATATACTTCCTCTTAGCAGCCATCGGGAAAAATGCTATACCCAATATCTGAAACTCTTCATATAACAAATTCGGAATTTTGTTAATGAAATAATTATAATACTTGATCATTTGATGCATTTTCGTATTTAAATAAATAATTTCAACTTGTAATAATTATATAATAAACAAAATTATCACTCAAAATACTTAAGTAACTAACATAATTTCTTTATAATTAGATAATTATATTATTATTATTGTTTCTTTTTTTTTAATTATATAAATTTATTTATTAAAAATACGATACATTAAATGTCAAATTACAATTATAATAAAATATAATACAGAAGCTCCGCCCGCGTGCATCTCGGTTAACGCGACCTTTGCCACGGTTTTATATCCATATCTCCGGTTTTACTCAACCGAATGCAATCAAACATTTTAAGTCTCAAAACCTTTCTAAAAAAAAAACAGCATCAAAACCCGTTCAGTATTTTTTGCGTCCATCGCGAACAAACAGACAAACATACAGGCAATTAAAAAAAATATATTTTCGTGTTCAGTATCGTTAACATAACATAACCCAAGTTTTTTTTTAATATCTCCAACGACCACTTTACAATTATATAATATTATAGATATGTTTGCCTAACTATTAGGTACGTGGCTTAAATCTCACCTTGTATATAATGTTGCCAAAGCTGTAACAGCTTTTAGACTATAATAGAATTTAAGAACTTAGTATTAAGAAAGAAAATTGGGAAACAATGCGCTATTTGTATCATAAATTTTATAGCATATCGTAAATTTTACATGCAAAGATATTTATTTCCTGTCTACGTAAATATGAAATGTATGTGAAACTCGTAAGTGTAAAATAATACCGACTTACTATCTCGTACTAGTTTAAATAAGATTCAGAATTTAAAGGCTAGTTGTTTTCATATGTACTAGATGATGTTAACTTTAGTACTACCTACATAATATTACACTCTGCTGTAAAATCACTACGATTGAAAGCAAAGTGAATATGGAATTGAATTGTGGTAACTTAGATTTACATAAGTGACAGAATATATTTGAATTTAAAAATATATCTTATATATCATCTTACTATCATCCATAGAGTAAACGCTACGATTCGTGGTCGCATGACCCTATGGCAGTTTATGACATGTAAGTGCATTTATCCTACTTCAATTATGTAATAAGTTTCTATAATTACATATAAAGCACACACGTTTGCGTACAAATACGAAATAGATTCTGAAACTATAGGCCTATAGACAGTGGTAATTCGTTGGCCAACGAATTCTAGAATAGAATGATGACTAACCCGTTGTCCTAGGTGAGCGACAAGTCCGACAGCACGACAACGCGACGTGATGCGTGAAATAGTTTTCATACATTAAATGACGTTTTCACGCGAAGCAAAGTAGAACATAATGTATAAGGTCTTGTCCTAGGTGATAGACCGGGAGATGATGACAAAAAAGTTCAAGTCATTTGCTACAAGTATGGCGACTCTACGTCGAATTGGGTGATTTGAGAACCGAAAATAGTAATTTCAGAGCGGGCCCGCGGGGCGTAATTACAGGCTGATTAAAACAATTTGTTACAGTATGGCGTAATTTTTTATACAAGCAGAAAGTGCAAGTAACGTAAGTACGCGAGGCCATTCTTATTTTATAACAAGATTTTAATACGTAATAATTTACGTATTAATGCGTTTTAATTAAGATAGCGGGCCATAAAACCCGCAAAAAAGGATGGCATTACGCTGGCGCTAAATTTATTTTTCATGGACTACAAAAAAAAGCAAGAGTTTTTGTGTAATTAAACGCCCCGCGGGCTAACTCTGAGATTACTATTTTCGGTTCTCAAATCACCCAATTCGACCATCTAAGGGCGACCCTTACTTGTAACAAATGACTTGAACTTTTCTGTCATCATCTCCCGGTCTATGAGCGACAAGTGCGACAACGCGACGCGTTACGACGCCGCGCGTCAAATGATTGTTGTTCATACATTGTGTCCTTCGTTGGAAAAATATGTCACGCATCACGTCGCGTTGTCGCACTTGTCGCTTACCTAGGACAAGGCCTATTGGTACGTATTTTGTCAACTTATGTCAGTCCTCTAAATTGATACATCTATTCTATTCTACAATCGTATTACCACTTATCTAGAGGAGCAGGTATACCTTTTATTTTTTTTTATTGTGCGAAAAATCCCCACGGATGCCTCCCCCGCCGGAGCCGGAGGAGAAGGTCATGTCAGACTCGAAATGACTAAAACGCACGCCGCGCCGTCTGTGGGCCGAGGCAGGTATACGTGAGAAACAGGGCAGTTATGGTACCAGCAGAGATGTGTAACTTTTTTAAATAAATAATAATAGTGTAAAATATTCATTTACGAAGGAGCGTGGTTTTCAAACCCTATTTAAACATAATCTTGATGAAAATATGAGATTTCAAAAGCGAATTAATGTTTATACATTTATGTGTAATAAAATTTGTGATCGTCTGTGTTTGTTTGATTTAACCCTATTTATCAAGGCCCATTGGGACCTGTGCCCCAAGCAAGAAAAACTATCGTAGTCATATCGTAAACGTATCGAAAGAACGGAGCATTGCGATTGGCCGCCTGCCTACTGTGAAAATTCGCCAGCCAATCGCATTGCTTCGTTTGCTCGATACGTTTACGTTACGATTTCGATAGTTTTTTGTGCTAAGGTTCCTGCGAGTAGACTGGTATTTCCAAATCCCAATAAAACCTACACCGCGATATCAATTTCAGTAGATGTTATTGACAAACCACCCATCCGCTCAAATAGTAACACAATTGGAATAAAATAGGAAATCGCTCCGGTTCAGTTACGCTAGCAATAAATGTCACAAATATCTATCTAAAACATATTTACTTTTTGTTACCAATAGCAATATGCTAGATAAAAGATTAAATCTTCTTATATTTGAACTCTATTATGAAAATTAAATGAATAATATAGTAGTTAGTAGCAATTGGGAGTAAACTAAAGTAAGAATTTTTATAGATACTTAAGTACTATTGAAAAACTCAACAAACAACTAATTAATAATTATTAATTAGTTGTAATTAGTAATTTGGGGACTGGCAATAGAAGTAAAAACTTATGAATTGAATCGTCGTGACGGGACGGGATGGTGACGATGACGCAAGTTCCATGATTTTTGTTCACCCAAAAAGTTTTCACTTCAAAAGTGCTCAACGCGCGTAAACAAGGTTCACCCCAAAAATATTCACCCACTACCATTGCTAAAACAAAATGGATTCGATACTCACATAGGAGTGACAGCTTTGGTGTAACGTTTAGAGATTTGTTCCCAATGTAAGTTTACAACATTTTTATGTGCTTGTAAAGTGTCAATGACACAGGTAGGTATAATTTTCAGATTTCGGGAGAATGATAAAACCTGTAGAGCGTAAACGTAGGTACCTACCTGGTACAACTTTCACAGTCACTGAATAAAAAACTTGTTAAATACAAAATTATACTGTACGCAATGTGATTTCTGTCACATTTGTGTACGAAAATATTAAACATATCCAGATTTAAGATCAGTTTTGATATGTTACAGGGGATTGAGATGTGCCCTTTTTTTCTAAAAGTGCCACGTTTGCCGATCCTTCGCCTTCCGCATCCACCTTTCAGATAAATAGATAACTAGAATATTTTCATTTCTTTTTCGTAATGATTCAACAAAAATCATATCAACAAATGTGTTACTCCGCTCCGCTTCAGTGGACAAACAGTCTAAGTAAGTATAGCAGGCGTGACAGATCTACGAGAAGCAATTTGCGAGGCGGGAAGGATTACTCCAGATTCATGTAGATTTATGAGTCTTGCTAGTAAATCTGTTAGGACAGGTACCCACTCGGTCAAGGTAGCTATATATTTTTCATTCCAAGGGCTGGGGCTATATATTGTTTTACAACCGACATTTGACGGCTACAAATGTCTCAAGAAGGGTTATTTTACGAGCATGAGAAACGTTGAATGATATGTGATACAAGATATCAGTATCTACGAAATACGAAATAGATAACTTGTCCATTCCACCTATCAAACAGGCAATTTGTGCAAAACATCTGCCCCCCTAGATAAGTGGCAATTCGTTGCTCGGCGTATGATGGAATAGAATGACAAATGTATAGGATTTGACGTTTTTGACATTCGTTGACGCCTGTCATATACGTCAAATTCCATACATTTGGCATTCTATTCCATCATACGCCGAGCAACGAATTGCCACTTGTCTAGAGGGGCTGATTTTGTTTTATTATTGGTTAAAATATTTCCCGCGTCTTTCTTCCTTCCTTCCTAAAACTAAAAAACTTCAGTAGTTACTGCCTTCATTTCTCTGATTGAATAAGCTTAATTCTTCGGCTCGACTCAATGACCTCATCAAATGCTTTATCACACCCCATTTAAAGTAATAAGTAAGTAGTTAGAATAGGGATTGTAAGAAGAATGGATTGGGTTGGAATGGTTGTTGAAGAAGAATTCAAAGTTATGGTGCAGCTAAGACAAGCGTGACTGAACCTCTTAGTTCTGGATGGAATTGGTTCCGTAGGGTGACACCGCCCTATACGTGTTACTCTCGACAGGAAAGAAGAGTGCGGGATTTATTGGAAAAAACTTGGACATTATGTGAGTAAATAATAGACATATTAAATTATTGCAATGCGAGATTACTTACACCCGAATGCAAAATGATTTTTGGATTGCAATTGATCGCCTACCGTACATAATAGATTTATATTCACCACCGAAAGTGTTGATTTTTTTAAAACAAAGAGAACAAAGGCTCTTTGTTCCGTTGCTACAGACAATTCTTCATTTTTAAAACACAAATTCAGGCTGTACCTATTCATTCCTTTAAATATCAAACCGCTTAAAATTCGGGTAGGCAACGAAATTTAAATTTTGTAGGTATCTCTTTCTTTATGACGAGGTTCAATAAATATATTAAACGCAATGAATACTTATTTTTTGGAAAATACTAGCTGTTGCCCGCGGCTCCGCCCGCGTGGATGTCGATTATCGCGTCTAATCTACTTCTGCACCATTTCATCAAAATCTGTTCAATGGTTTGAGCGGGAAAGCGTAACAGACATTGTTACTTTCTCACTTATAATATTAGTACAGAGTTTGGTGTTGCAAATTATACCTATTTGTTTGATATTTTCTTCGGGGCACCTGCCAACGTTGCCACTTCAGGAATAGAGCTTCAGGCTTCGTAGTGCAAGTTCAAAACAAAACGGCTTATACTTGCTCTTAATTGCTTAGTAAACATTGTTTTAAAGCAATTTATTGCTATCCAATTGTATCTGAATCAGCTTTCTTTTGTAAAGGCATCTTCAAAATCTCTAGGGATTGCTACCTACATCTTGACAGAATTGAATACGGTCACGATAATAGATTCTACGGGTCCTTTTCTGGGAAGAAAAAATGGATAATCTAATGAATCAGTTGTATAAGTGTCGTTATACAAAGGACACATCAATGGAGGCTAGTGTAGAGCAGTAAAGGCTTTGAATGTGGACAGAACTAACACAAAAAGGATGATGATATATCAGTAGAGATTTAGCTTTAGCCTACCAGCTTCCACCCGCGTCGGAGTTGAGTACTGTTTATCGATGTAGCATCTATCCCGGTTCGGTGCCCCGAACAGGAAAAATAATAAATATAAAACGGACCATTGCGATTGGTAGGCTTCGCACACACACACACACACACACACACACACACACACACACACACACACAAACACACACACACACAAGTTGCCACGGCCAATCACAATGCTCCGTTCTCTCGATACCTTTACGTTACAAATTCAAAAATTTGTCGTGCACTGTACATTACCCTTTATAAAGTTTGTATACGAATATGAATACGAATATAAAAAAGGTTTTTTTACTTTTTCCTTGTTCATTGCTTTTAATTGATTCGTTTGTGTGAAAGTATTTGCTGTGTTGACTTAATTATAGTTAAGCTGCTTTTCCACTTGTCCTTTGTAAAGCGAATTGAAGAAATTAGTCTTTATATTGTTCAATTTGGTACTAAATTAGAGACCACGTCTGGCAGGTGATCCCTCTCGGTGACTTTTTACTCAGTCGGCGTACTTTTAATTGAAATAAACGCAATTCTAAAACCAAACATTGAATAATCAGTAAATTTTCCTTTCACTATGGTACCTACTAAATCAACTATCCCAGGCTTTGGGAGTAGGTACACCTTGCAATGCATCGTCGTTCAGTTCCCCTGATATTATATAAGTTCGTGCATCGTACCATCTAAACAGGGACTCCGCAGACAGGGAGCTCCTATGTCTGCTGGGTCCCTGTTTGGAAGGTACGATACAGCGTAGTGACGTTACCGTAAGATCATATTAATGCCGCTTAGAATATTGTTTCTTTGGTTTTGATTATTCTAGTAAAGATTTGTAGAGGGTTTCACTGGTATAGGTTCAGCTCCCCTGACCGCGGGGTTCCTGTTTGAAATCAGACGTAGGTATTGTACGATGCAGCATAGAGACGTAACCAAATTTCTTAACATTATGCCAGTATTGGTTCTAGTAAAGAGATCTTTAAGCAAGGTGTAAAAGGATTTGCTGATATAAGTACTATAGGTCTTGCATCAACTCCTACGGCATAGTATAATAAATCATAGAACCATTTTTGTTTAGGTATATCTTTGATCACTAATCGCTTGGTGAACCAAAAATCTATTACGGTACCACTGGACCGAGATTAATAGATGAACGTTTATTGCGAGCTCGAGCAATAAAATCTTTATTTACCTCTCCCTAATCTACTCCAGTAACTCCCAAACTCGGTTAAAGTACCTACTCGGTACAAACGTTTTATAACGCGAACATTGATTTGTTAGAGTGGATTTCAAAAGCCACTTTGGCACATAGATTATACTTCTTTTTTTTTGATACCTCTAGAGAGGAGGAGAGATTTTTTGATACCTTTTGGATTCATATCAAGATAATACTTATTCTTCTATAATATAAAAATGAATCCCGAAATGTGTTGCTAAGCGCAAATCTCGAGGACGGCTGAACCGATTTCGCTAATTCTTTTTTTAGAATATTCCTTGAAGTACGGGTATGGTTCTTACGGAGAGAAAAATTAAAAAAAAATTGACTGTTAGGCGGTACGAAGTTCGCAGGGTAAGCTAGTGTTATATAAATATACAGGGCGTCCCACGGCGATGCCACATGGAGGGCAAGTACCTTAAATCCTTAAGTTGGCTCATTTTACTTAAGGGAGACATCATTTTATTTTTAAAAAGAAACAAAACTGCATTCAAAGATTTTTAAAAATTCGCTTGCCACATAGTCCAGTCATTTGGTATTTTTACCTGGAAAGTTTCCCGGGAGTTTTGAAAATTGGCAATTTTATAGATTTTGATATGCTCTTTCCAAATTTGAACTTTGCCACCTCGTATGTTTGCCGCTCGCGCCGCCATTTTGAAAAAATGGCGTCCAAAAGCAGTTTTTTGATAATCACTCCTTTCCGACGCATTTTACAGGAAAAACATATTTAACAAAATAAAAGTAGAGAAAATTTCCTACAATTTGTGATAATTTTTTTTTCCCTAAAATTAATAGTTTCGGTGTAGGAGCGCCGTAAAGTGTAATTCAATACACGTTTCGGCAGAAAATACTCATTTCCACACCACCATGAGGTAGAGAAATCGGCGCGTTTTTTTTTTATCGTGGTATCCCTTCTATCTACTTCATTAGATGCCATGGCTCTGTAAATGCAAACGACACTGTGAAATGATAAACGTATACTGATGACTCAGACTAAATATTTCTGTTGAGCTCAGCCGGGGCTAGATGTTTCTTAGAAGGGAAAGAAGGGGCCTGACACAGAAGGGGCGCATTTCTTTATACCTGCGGAGACATGACAGACTATAGTTACCTATAATTACTATAGATAACCTTCGTATAATTTTTATAATTTACAAATCACAGTATGAGCAGTTTAAAGTTAATATTACACGTTGGTGTGGATGTATAATGGTTTACGGCGCTCGTACGCCGAAACTATTGATTTTAGGAAAGAAAAGGTTTGAAATAAATTGTAGGAAATTTTCTCTACTTTTATTTTGTTTAATACGTTTTTCCTGTAAAATGCGCCGGAAAGGAGTTATTATCTAAAAACTGCTTTTGGGCGCCATTTTTTCAAAATGGCGGCGCGAGCGGCAATCATACGAGGTGGCAAAGTTCAAATTTGGAAAGAGCATATCAAAATCTATAAAATTGCCAATTTTCAAAACTCCCGGAAAACTTTCCAGGTAATGTTCTAGGTTTTCGCCCAAATGACTGGACTAACACCCGGTAATCTAACCGACTAAAATCCGAAAAAGCAACATCCTGTATTTTTATGGCATCAATCGATAGTGTCAATCAAAAGAATCAAATCTCTCTAAGAAACTTGGTAAATTAAATGAAAGGAAGTCCTTGAAACCTAAACTTATAAATCCAATTTGGCAAAATAAAACACTTTAACTCAAAGTTCATCCATCTATCTGATACCATATTAACAATGAAATTCCATATTTAAATCACTTTTCTTTTTTTATCGTGTGGAGACCGCTGCTGGTCAGCAGTAGTATTTAGGTATCTCGAACTCAAACCGACTAAAACCGCACGCCGCGCCGTCTTAATTGACAGGTTATAAGTTGATCCAATAGGGCAATTCACTCGCCATCTTCGTTGCCCAGGGTACACCGCGTGCAGGTTTCTAATCAAGCACCTAAAAATTACTACCTACCCTACCTACATAACCTCATGCAGTTACCCAATAAAGTTACATTCTAAACAGGTAACGAAGTTCATTCATTCAGTATGTACCTACTTATTTTACTAAATAAATTTCATCAAAGATATCTCTAGTGTTGTCCTTATAAGATACCTTATCTGATGGTTCCTGGAGTAAAAGTGCTGTGTCTGTTTGCATTGAATTTATAAGTTAAGATTTTGTGAACTTCCTTTCATTTAATTTACCATGTTTCTTAGAGAGATTTGATCCCTTTGATTGACACTATCGATTGATGCCATAAAAATACAGGATGTTACTTTTTCGGATTTTAGTCGGTTCGATTACCGGGTGTGGCAAGCGAATTTTTAAAAATCTTTGAATGCAGTTTTGTTTCTTTTTAAAAATAAAATGATGTCTCCTTTAAGTAAATTGAGCCAACTTAAGGATTTAAGGTACTTGCCCTCCATGTGGCATCGCCGTGGGACGCCCTGTATATGTATACTAAAATATTAGTCTGAATACGCTTCAAAAACATAATTTTGTATATTTAAAATTTGGATAATATATGTGCCAAATTGCACCGGGGCGAAACAGGGGCGCGCAGCTAGAACTTAAATAATTATATTATCAACCTCTGACCTCATTAAGTTTCTGTTTACAATTACGTCCACTGACCCTACCCGCTGTGCCTAGATTACTCTACCCTGATAAATTATTTATTTCACTTACTTTTTACAGACATTATCTGGCCTAAAGCTATAGCAAATTATCATTTTCATTATCCTAACGTGTCCTAACGTCCTTTGAATGCTAATGCAACAGGGATTGCCCTTTTACTTTAGCATTCGAAGCACATTTTTGTGAGTCCGGGATAAATCCCGGACAAAACTCTCTCACGCCTTCTCTACCCGATGTGACTTTTCTTACCTTTTGTCACAAAGACTTTGGGTTCAACCTCTTTTACCGGTATACTTTTTATTGACGGATTATAGGTTCTGGTATAGTCAGCATCAGATCGATTTTGACTCTTATACTGATATGATACTTATACTCTTATACTCAAAATTATCTTAATACCTACTAACAGTGTTAATACCCAACTGTTGTATGGATTTAAATTGGTCTGATGGTGTGTACCAAATATCAGAACAATCATTTTAATTAAGTATGAATGCGGAGCTACGCCGCAGACTATGACCCACCTACTAACGTGTGCTGCCTACCCAGCCCGTGTACTGCGGAGGAACTCATGAGGAGTGTCTCTGAGAACGCTATCGGAGTGGCCGCTTAATGGGCAAACAAAATATTATACCGTCCACTCGACAGAAGAAAAAGAAGAATCAGTCAACAGGAAGGGGGTAATACCGAGGTATTATGATCATGTTGAGTACTTTATAAAATAAAATAATATAAAATAATATAAAATAAGATAAAATAAAATAAAATAAAATAAAATAAAATAAAATAAAATAAAATAAAATAAAATAAAATAAAATAAAATAAAATAAAATAAAATAAAATAAAATAAAATAAAATAAAATAAAATAAAATAAAATAAAATAAAATAAAATAAAATAAAATAAAATAAAATAAAATAAAATAAAATAAAATAAAATAAAATAAAATAAAATAAAATAAAATAAAATAAAATAAAATAAAATAAAATAAAATAAAATAAAATAAAATAAAATAAAATAAAATAAAATAAAATAAAATAAAATAAAATAAAATAAAATAAAATAAAATAAAATAAAATAAAATAAAATAAAATAAAATAAAATAAAATAAAATAAAATAAAATAAAATAAAATAAAATAAAATAAAATAAAATAAATAAAAATAATGCTTATCTGTACGTAGGTCAGTCAGCGGATGGTCGTGATCATGCAAAAAGCGAATAAATCAATAAGAAAATCATACCTATACTTATTCCTAATATTCGGTTCGGGTCCTACCTTCTTACTTTCGTCTAAAGCACGACAAAGAAGTCACCATCCTTTGTAAAAATAGTAATAAAAATCCAGTCACGCCTCAAGAAAGGAAACAAATGAAAACACAAGCCCCAAAACCAATTTAAATTCATGTTTGAGACATTGATCTTTATTACCCTCAGCTGGCACAATTATCTGCCTGTACAAGATTACTACTTATAAGATATTGTAAGATAATATAGATAAATAAGAAGAATATAAGATTTCATTGCTGGAATATTCTCAGTAATTTCTTTAGATGTTTTTATAAAGAAACTAGATTTTAAACATAATGTACGTGTCATTGTAGGTGTCAAGTTAATAAAACGCCATTAAATTCTAAGATTGCTTTTCTAATTCTAAGAATTTGGAAAATATGAACGTAAAAAATTTCATTATTAAGAGCAATATGATTTGGGACCATATTTATAAAATTCTAGTTAAATCGAACCTCACAATAATGATTTGTAAGTAAATAGTCATCCTTCTTCTTTCTAAAATTCTTCATTTTATATGTTAATTCGTACGAGTATAAATGGGAGCCTCGTAAGCAACGGTATATATCCCTACTTCCCTACTAATATTATAAATGCGAAAGTAACTCTGTCTGTCTGTCTGTCTGTCTGCCTGTCTGTCTGTCTGTCTGTCTGTCTGTCTGTCTGTCTGTCTGTCTGTCTGTCTCGCTTTTACGACTAAACGGCTGAACCGATTTTGATGAAATTTGGTATAGGGGTAGATTAGACCTTGAGAAAGGACATAGGCTATATTTGGTCGCGATAACCGACATCCACGCGGGCGGAGCCGCAGGCAAAACCTAATTACATAATATTCTGTTCAAAAATAAAGTAAAACTTAACCTATGCCAACCACAAACGATGCATAGTACAAAGATGCGACTAAAAACGCCCAAAATACTTGATAATCCATACTTCTGTATCAAAACTGTAATATCCATATATCCATACTTCCATATCCCTACTTCTATATTCATTATTCCATATCCATATTTCCATATGAATGAATATCCGTACTTCCATATCCATATTTCCATATCCATACTTCCATATCCATACTACCATATTCATTCTTCCATATTCATACTTTCATATTCATACTTCCATATCCATATTTCCATATCAATACTTTCATATTCATACTTCCATTTATCCATACTTCCATATCCATACTTCCATATCCATACTTCCACGCATAATATTGTGAATGCGACAGTAACTCTGTCTGTCTTTCTGTATGTCTGTCTGTTACGCTTTCACGTCTAAACCACTGAACTGATTTTGATGAGAAGACCTTGGGAAAAGACAGACTATAATTATTTGGTCGCGATAACCGACATACCGAACACATATTTTCATTAATACAATAACAGTAACAAAAGAAGCAACGGCACCAATTATGCAAAGGTTTCGCTTACAGAGTTAATATGTGAAGTAACATTATTTTGTAGAACTTAACAATATGTTTTACATATAAACGAGTGCTAAAAACGAGGTTGAACCTCATTCAGGAGGCTGCGGCCCACGATACAAAGTAGTTAGGACGTTTTACTGTATCTGTGACGTCATTAGCATGGAACCGTGCCCATAAAATTCAATGCAGCAATTTTCTGCGTCGTGGCGTACAATATTTATGATTTTGAAAATCGCTGAGTATGTAGTATCATTATGCTTTTATTGCAAATTGGCAGTAGAGTAGACGAATAAAATTTTTGTACGAGTAAAGCCTCGTCCGGAGCTCATGTTTTTCGCAAAATTATTATTTATATGTGTGTATAATATTATTATTAGCTCATATACAGGGTGGAAAAATAAGTCAGGTCCTGAAGGGAAACTACCTTAAATCCTTAAGTTAGCTCATTTTACTTAAAGGAGACATTCCTTTATTTTTAAAAAGAAACAAAACTGCTTTCAAAGATTTTTAAAAATTCGCTTGCCACACCCGGTAATCGAAACGATAAAAAATCCGAAAAAGTAACATCCTGTATTGTTATGTAAGTATAATGTTCATTAATTTTCGAATAATGTAAGGGAATTTTCCAGGTTTGGTGACATTCATGGCTACTGCTCCGCTCCCTTGAGTGGTACCGTTATGATATTTAAACTATACTTCGTCAATAAACGGGCTATTTAACACAAAAATATTTTTAAAATTCGGTTCAGTAGTTCCTGAGATTAGCGCGTTCACTTTTCAGCTTAGTATAGAGTGGCCAAGTTTTTACTTCTGTCGGCACTTCCGGAGTGCTACTGTTTTTTATTTGCCTCTACGATTGCAGCATGTAGGTACTTATTATAAACCTTTCAATAGGTCAACAATACAGCTGTGAGATCCTTTCTTTTATCGCTATGCACCATTTTACAATACAACAAAAATGAATAAAACGCTTGCTTTGACGTAGGGTGAGTACAATCTCAGAGAGAATAGAACTGAAATGTCTGTGAAGGAATGAAGTGCAGCTACTATGCAAAGAGCAGAAAATCGAGTGCTGACGTCAGAATTCTTGTAAAATGGAAACGGATTTATATTCAATACAGAACGTGTCTGATATTCTCAAAGAATTGTAAGTTGTACTGTAATGGAGTCCTATAGTCCCCGAGTCACGTTTAAATTAAAATTTAGTCAAAGACTTCCTCTCGGGCGATACTTCGCACAATGGTTAAGGAAGTTGCTTTATGAATTTTCGTGACGACTGCGACTCTGTTGGTGGGTTGAGCTAAGCAGCGGTGACAGCTCAAACATGTAAACTTTACTCACCCCGCCACCATGGCCGCTAAAAAGTAGCTGAAACGTCGGGCTAAGACTAAATAATCACTACTTATGTATTATAAAACAGTCGCTGTCTGTCCGTCCCTATGTATGCTTAAATCTTCAAAACTACGCAACGGATTTCGAAGCGGTTTTTTTTAATAGATAGAGTAATTCAAGAGAAAGGTTTATATGTATAATACATGCATAATATACTAGAGAAACACTGATAAATTTAGAGATAATACCACGCGGGCGGAAAATATGGCGGTACGAAGTTCGCTGGGTCAGCTAGTAACAAATAAATCACGATAACATCCGTTAAACAACATAAGTAGCATTAAAGCTGGCTTACATTAGATCGGACCCAAGGTTTTACGAAAGGAAGGCTACTGGTTTTACGGAAGGTATCCGGTGTATATTTAATTAGCATTATGTACGAGTACTTATTTCAATGGCGCTGTTCTTCCTACTAATATTATAAATGTGAAAGTTTGTGAAGATATTTGAATGTTTGTAACTCAATCACGCTCTAACTGCTGCACGGATCTGGCTGTGTACAGTCTGTTATATCACCGTGGGCTGCTTTTTTCGCAGAGATATGTTCCCATGAGTTGTGGGAAAGGAATCAAAGTGGGTGAAACCGCGGGTTGCCCGCTTTTCCACCCACTTTGGTCCGCTAGTACCTGATAAAATTGTCGGCGCTATAGATTTGCAAATTGTGACGAAAACAGTTTGACGTCAAAAAGCTGTAACAGTGTTGCACTATTTTGAAAAATAAAAAATTTGAAGTTGTGTTGCCAGTCCTTCTCCTATATCTACCTAAGTCGGTTATCATCATATAAAATAGGAAAAATAATCATTACTTTAAATCACAAACATCAATATAATGTCATCGTACCGAGTTCTTTTTTTTTTTCAGGTTAAATAGATAACCACGCCATCAGTCATCCGCGGAGACAATCATGCTCCATAATGAAATAACCAAAATGATGGATAGCGTTTACCTAAAATGAGTGAATGAAAGCCTTAAATAATAATATTTTAGAGGGGACTCTATGTTAATCTACATATTCTACATATTATTATTTACTTGAGGTTCAATGAACTTACAACTCTATATTCTTAGATAATACTTAAATAAAAATGGTTGAAATTGACACATTAGAGTGTTGTTTTCCTTCTAAATCTGTAGGTCCGAATTGTTAAAAAATTAATATCGTCATATTATGTAGGTATATTTTTGTTTATTAGGTATTTACATTAATATTTCTTTTTCTTTTCAATAAGTAGGTTAGGTACGTGTTTCCACGGGTAAAAATACATTACTTCCTTTTAACTATTATGAAACGAGTAATTTGCATCTCAAAGGCTACCTACGTTTTGTATTTTATAGCCAGAATTTTAAAAAATTGACCCAGTAAATTCTTAGTAATACTTTTTATATCTCTGCCTATTTTCTTCATTGTAGAGTTTAATAACTTTTGCTACCTCCTGAACGTAGGGAGCCAAAGTTATTAAAAAGCTTCACCAAAAATAATTTTAAAGGAATTCAGTACCACAGAGTTGGTATTAAAAATCTATTAGCCATCTTGCATCGAAATACAAAAATTAAATTTCAGACGTGATGAGAATCCAAACAATCAAGAAATTTAGTAGAACATTTAACATTAGATACAAAAACAAATTATTCATTACCTACGAGGTCCGTGTCTCAACGATGACGAGTAATATTTGACAAAATCTAAGATCATCTGTAAAACTTTTAAGGCCCATTACTTAGATCATATCTAGATGCAAAGATGGCTACTACTTTGGTATAAATTGTTATATACATACACACATCCCATGACATGCACGCATTGGCAGTATATAGAACAATATTGACATTAGTTTCCTCACACAAACCAATTTTTCGATACATTTTGTTAGCAGGCTTTATCTACAGTGTATGATCTAAGGTTCAAAAAGTAGCAGCTATGGATGACGTGACACAAACACTGTTGAATAGAGCGCGTATGGCAGTCATTACATACTAAATATCCATAGTGCCTAGTCTATGGTACTTTAAAAAGTTATGCTGGTACGTCTCTGGTTCCGGCCATTCAGTCGGCCTTTTTTCCGTCTGCGACTGGTGCAAAGAACACCGATAAGTTAACGCTCTGCTTAGCCTTGACCCTCGGCCAATCCTGAAGATACTACCTATTGTGCACAACAGGTAATCACTCTTAATATGTAAGCTGATTGTATTGACAATAAATACTGCATGACAATTGATGAACGTTGTTTGTTATTTGCTCACACCAACCAAACTACACTCTGCAAATGGCGTCGCCGCAATTCCAATAAACAAATGGTTAGTCACACACTTAAAATGTACTTACAAACTGTCTCACTATAAAATTTTGTTACATTTTCAGTTTCAATAAAATTCGATATTAGATGTCAATCAATCGATTAATCAATTAGCCTGTTGTAGTCCACTGCTGGACATAGGCCTCTCCCAATGTGCCACGTCTGCCGATCCTCCGCCTTCCGCATCCAGTCCGTCCCAACCACCTTTTTCACGTCGTCAGTCCATCTGGTTAGGGGGCATCCCACCAATCTTCCGTTTTCCTTCTCGCGGTCTTCACTCAAAGAATCGTCTACTACACTAGACAAATACATATATCATACGATATGTAGAATCCAATACTGCTAGAAATAAGACTAAAAGTTTTGGACTTATTATTACTAGGTATACTCGTATTAGGTAGAGGAAGTGCAGCATATTTGAAATACTGCATAATAATTTGGAATACGTCGATATCTCAATTTATGTAAACGCCATCTGTGTTTCTATTTCCTCACCATTAAGTCACATAGCAGACCTAATGAATGAGTATTAAGATTACTCCGCCATTTTGACATTTCGGTTGGCAGCCGTAAGAGAAGACACCGCGTATTTTGAAAACTTTTTTGGAAAATAAGTAATCCTATTCATCTTTTGTTGTGTTATGCAAAATCATCGTTGTAGTAAGGTAACATTATTAGTTTATGATTTTGTATTGATTTTGTGGATGATTGGTAAAATAAAAATATGGCATGAATCTTTAGGTTAGGATGTCTTGTTGCTAATTTGGAATACCGATGCTGAAGGTAATTTGGAATATAAAATATATAGGATAAAAAAGGAGAAGAATGGGTACAATGCTTAATGTGTGAATTGTGGGTTCATACTGCTTGTGGTGGTTATGAATCTGGTGTGTATATTTGCGATTACTGCAAAGTTTAAATTTAATACATAGAAAGTATAAGTTTTAACCAAATATTAAATCTGTGATTATTGTGACTGATTCCAAAGTATTTATTAAGTATACCTAGTAAGGTATATTAGTTATTGATTAAGTATTCATTTTATAAGAAAAATGCAGTGAACAATTTATAATAAAATAGGTGAATATAATTTGGAAAACTGTATTCCAAATTATATGCACCCCAAGTCTAATGGCATTTTTGGAGATTTTTTGATTTTTGTTATATTTTATAAAGTTCCCGTTTTTTATTTTCTTTCATAGTTTATATTATTAAAGGTCAATAGATTTCTAATAATTAATTAGTATTTTCATTTATATAACTCGGTTACTTTTCAATTTATTCCCAAAAAACAAAGTGGTATTCCAAATACACTGCACTTCCTCTACTTATTATTAGGTAGTTATATCTAAGAAAATTCAGTTATATAGCTCACGAGATTGCTATGATTCAAGTTTCGCTACACGCGTACCTACATACCTACTACATGTAATAACGACATAATCTCCAATTGCCTCATATGATACAGGGGTAACCCTAGTTTAAGAGTTATGGTCATACTAAAAATTGTAACCGATCAATATTCTTAAGTATATAGTACGTCATACTGTTAAATACATTATCTCATCTAAAGCAATGTAATGTTACACTTATCTCTTATGGTAAAAATAAATTATTATTATTATTCCCTTTTTATTCATTTTAAATACCTATAAATTACATTTTTAAATACATTATTATTATTATTCATAGTCCAATGTTCGAAAGGGGAAAAGAAATCCATCTGACATTTGAGATACTCGTCACCTTATCACAAGTATCGTCACATAAACTAGTCCCAAAAACCAATAGCAATCTTCACTTTGTCCCCAGTAGTGAGAGTGATTGATGCGAAAAGGGATACGTAGGTTCGTAAATCTTCTTAATGATTCGCCATTACAATTCTCAGAGCAATTAGTGTTTCATTTCGTGCCATGTGCCGTATTTAGCTCACATAAATTCAAACGAGATCAACAATTAAGTATATAACGACACAAATATTGATTTAATTAAAAAGTAATGTCTTAATCTTAACTTACCGATGACAAACGTATTCGGGCCGTTCATAACGAATTGCCACTTTTCTAGGGGAGAAAAGTGGCAATTCGTTACCGGCGTATTGTAGAAATGAATGACGAATTTATGGAATTTGACGTATATTATTATTATTATTTTTTTTTAATTAAATTTTTTTATTAAACAACATACATACACAAGCAATTTGATGGATATATTTCCACTTCAGTTTAAATTCAAGTAAGTAAGTATATTGTAAAGCTATTTCGGTTACACATTTCTAATAATTTCCACACTAGACTCTTGGTCTGTATCGTGGAAATCATACATAGTTAACGTTATTTAATTTAGAGCTCTGAACAATTTTACCTACATCAATTTACGAATTTGTATGGAAGTAAGTACTTCATTTAACTAAAAATCTAACCTTAGTAATACATTCTATATAATTTAATGAACTAAAAATCGTATATATATAACGAACTAAAAATATGATACGTATTTTGACGCTTATGACAGACGTACATTCATCATTCTATTCTACAATACATCGTTAACGAATTGCCACTTTCCTAGGGGAGCAGTTGTATTTTCCTTTGTATTTCCATATTTTCCACTCGTAGTGTGCTCAAAAGCCGCTTACCTAAATGGTCGAAGTAAAGAGACTCCAGTAGCAACGTTTATAAAGCACTTAGAAGTCTTATTGTACTTATTTATTACAAAAAAATTAAGTACCGTAAGCCGTAAATGTGCTACTTTGTGTGGGCCGAGTAATTTGTCCAGTGGAAAAGAAAAAGAGAAATATTGTTGTTGCTAACAAAGGAATGGACGCGGTCTATCGTATATTATTTTACTCAAAGATGTAGCTGTTTGTTCAGTAGTGTTCGCTATATTGTGCTGTGAAGTAGATGATTAATCAATTATTTTGATAACATTTATAACTCCAACACCTTTCATTGCAAGCTGACACGTCCATATTCCATTCGGTTAGGTACTAAACAAAATGTAAACAATTTTGATGTATCTTTTTAATATGTTTTATCTAAAACACAGTTTATTAATATTTTTCTGTTTAGAAATGTATTTTGTAGACTAAATACTGAAATAGAACCACTAGTTAGCCAGTTAGCCTAGTTTATACCTGTGTTTTAATACAAAGTCGCTACAAGATAGTTTACCTTTAGTTAAGTACCTAACCGAATGGAGTATTAAGCGTTTTATTTCTTCTAGGTAAGTATATTAGAAAATCTTTTATAACAAAAGTAATCCACAGACAGAACACCTTGTATTTTATCAAAAAATGAATTATAATTCTTCGCTTATAGATGAACTTAGGTACTCAAAAAATCATAAAACCATCAATAAAATCGTCTAGACAAGATAGGATGGTACTTTTTTATTGAAGTGAGAGGAAATTACAGACGCTTTCGATCAAATATTGAGTCTGTAGGGATGTACCTTTAACACACAGAAAACCACAGCTCTAGCATAGTAGTTTGTTTCATCTCCTAACTAGGGTCGTTAGGACTCCTTTGTAGATTAGCAAAGCCCGAGTTAACATCTCTTGCTATTACCAGATTTTGGTAAGGCAAGCCGCCTGTCACTGAATCATCTTAGAAGAGGCGACGGAACACGTGAGTCTCGCGCTCTTCTCAGTAATGCAGGAGTTAGTAGCGTTTACTAACCAAAAAACGAGCTCTTCGTGTTCAAGAATCTATGTTACAATGATAAAATAACCATATGACATACTGTATCATACGTATATCATTCAATCAATTAGCCTATTGCAGTCCACTGCTGGATATAGGCCTCTCCCAATGTGCGCCATTTCTGCCGAAAAAACGTCATGAAACGTTGTAAAACGTCATGTCACCGCTAGAAAGTACGACATGATCCTTTTGCCTTCTCGCGGTCTCCATGCTAGGGCTCGTCTGCTCCAGCGGTCATCGGTCCTTCGACAGATTGACCAGCCCATTGCCACTTCAGCTTGCTTATTCTGCGAGCTATGTTGGTTACTTTAGTTCTTTGTCGTCGTTTCGTCCATCAAAAAAATCCGTCCGTATATAGTTTATTGATATTTAGTAGTATAAAACAACACACGAATACATAATAATGATCGTATTTATTAATATTGACTGTAAGGAAAGAAATAACCCGATATTGAAGACGCTTATTGGGAAATATCAGTAATATCCCGCGGGACTATGGCCGCTACTATGACGATCGTTTCGTTGCTCAATTCTTCTGTCCCATTTGAAAATTTTGGCTCACTGGCGAATGTCACTTTGAATGAAAATCGATAACCAACTGAGGTCGAAAAGGCAGTCCAAACGAATTATTATGATTATAATAATATCATTTGTTACAAATATGTACATATTTTTCACTACCAATGAATACAAGGCCATAAGCAGGAAATTCATCCTCACACATTGCGACCGAAAACGGTGCGCACTGCGCGGTATGAAAGGAGTTTCATCCCACGCACACTCAAGCTGTGGAATGAACTACCTGCGGTGGTTTTCCCAAGCAACTACAATATGGGGTTCTTCAAGAAGGGCATTAGAAGGTTTCTTCAAGGTCGGTAGCACGAGTGTAACACCCTTGGTGGTGCATACATCCATAGACCACGGTGACCACTTCCCATCGGGTTGGCCGTGTGCCTGTCTGCCATCTAAATGGTATAAAAAAGGTATACCTACAGTCAAAAGAAGGACTCGATTTTGAAACAATTTTTTTATAAGATCGATTCCAGCACACACTATCCTAACTATGTATATCGACAAATCTATACAGAAGAATAAAAAAAATATCTAAAACAGTCTCTAGTTTAGAGTAATTATACTTTTAGTACCTTCTACCAACTACTGAGCATACGTGGGCGGTGCGATTCTTACCCACTTTCAATTCGCAAGCCCAAAGCAAAGCACTTAGAGCACACGTCGTCGGTCGGTTACTAAGTAATGCGTTCACTCACATCTGTTTCATAATGAAAAAGCAAATGCTCTCTTTCAATTTAAATAATATACCTACTCCAAGAAAAATAGGATTCGACACAGAAATAATTCCTAGTAGCAATTTTCTTTCGGAATTCGTTGAGGGAGGTTCTGATAGTGTAAATTTAGTTTCACTTGGTATAAATTACATAATCGTGGTATAAATAATAGTATAGATGATTCAATAGTTAGACGTTTTGCTACAAAGACGATTTGCGAGTTGGACGTATGGACGTATTGCTAATTAGACGTTTAGAGTAGTCAGACATTTTGCAACTTAGACTTATTGATCGTAAAGGTTCGGTTCGTTGCGTTCTCGACCAAAAAATCAAACAAAGATTCATTACCCTTTGGGGTATAAATCGAAGCAAATGGCAGGCAATTTTCGCTGCCTTTAAAAAAAGATGTACTTATCTAATAAGATTATCCAAATATTTTTCTGAAAATGTTCATTATCGTTAGATCTTACGCAAGCTGCAGAACGTTAGAAGTATATAAAGTAGGTATATATAAGTATAATTCAATATTAGAAGTATTAAATCTCAACAAAGTGTATAGACTCTTCGCGATAACGGCAACGGTAAAAAATATTCGACTACTTTGTTCTAAAACATTACATTTACCTGATGCAGTGACAGCCTCAAAATTACCAGATTCATAAGCGTGACAAACGTTAAGTTATAAATTAAATTAAAAGCCAAGAGTGAGTGAGTAAATTTCCTCTATATTACTGTTTCTCCACCCTCGGTTGAAAGCTGTCAAAATGAAGAAGTGAATGCATTAAGAATACGAAAAGTAAACACAAACCTCCAAGTCGACGACGCTCACAAAAAATGTAATATGACACTGGAAACTGACTTTCTCGAACTTTTCATTAAGCTTTTAAACCTTGATCCAGTTTCTAAGTGGTTATAGCATCAATTTATTTATTTATTATATACTTTATTGTACGCCAATTACAATATTCATGGTACAGAAATTAAGAAGACAAGAGCCGTAAAAGGGCGAAGAGCGGGCGGCCTTAAACACTTTAGGTAATTTCTGCCAGTCAATCATCAGTTGACTTTATGGTTGTAATCCATACTAATATTATAAATGCGAAATTAACTCTGTCTGTCTGTCTGTCTGTCTGTCTGTCTGTCTGTCTGTATGTCTGTTAGGCTTTCACGCCTAAACCACTGAACCGATTTTGATGAAATTTGGTATAGGGGTAGATTAGACCTTGAGAAAGGACATAGGACATGTTTGGTCGCGATAACCGACATCCATGCGGGCGGAGCCGCGGGCAAAAGCTAGTTTCAATATAAAATGACATTAAGGTTGATATCTGTCTAGCAAACTATTTTTTTATCACGCCCGAGGAAACTATTAAGACCCCTGTTGTGAAAGACGGTATGCACATTGAGTAATAAAAGTGGGTACATATCCTATTACTGTTTATAGGTAAGCTAAGCACCTACTGGCAGCCTCATCGAGAAAACCTTTCAACCGAGCATCAGTGAAGGAGATTTTTCTGAATGCAACATTGTTTTGTTAGCAATTGCGAATGACATAACATTTCAATGTCACATGCAAACAAATTGTAGGTAGGTATATACTCGTTTTTTTAACAGCCAGAGGGACATTTTACATCTAACGAATAGGCTGTAATGGTGTGACGCCTTTGTACATGAAATATCTCTGTATTCTATAATGTAAATTTGTGTGTACAATCATCATCACTTCACTATCACTTCACTTCACTTCATCACTTCACTACATATTATAAAACAAAGTCGCTGTAGCTGTCTGTCCGTCCCTATGTATGCTTAAATCTTTAAAACTACGCAACTGATTTTGAAGCGGTTTTTTTTTAATAGATAGAGTGATTCAAGAGGAAGGTTTATATGTACAATACATGCATAATATTGTAGAGAAACACTGATAAATTTAGAGATAATACCACGCGGGCGGAAAATATGGCGGTACGAAGTTCGCCGGGTCAGCTAGTAAAGATAAAGAATAAAATAAATACTTTCCCAAGTTCTAATCTATCTGTGTACCAAATTACATCAGGTTATCTTCAAAAATTACGAATTTCCATACACACTTCAATCCCTACTTATTACCTTTTAACTATTTAAACGCCTCTATAACCCAAATTTCATCAAGATCGGTTCAGTAGCTAAGGCGTGAAAGCGTAACAGATAGGCAAACAGAATTATTTTCGCGTTTATAATATTAATTATGGATTAATATTTAATGACAATCTTATATTGTATACGTGTATAGACCTTAGGAACGAGTTTTTTCTAGACCGACTATTTCATCCATGATTGAGATTAGTAGATTATAACAACACAGTAACCAATTATTTGAATGAGTAGCAGACTAGTTGTATGACCTGTATGGTGCGGTAACATCATTATCATACATACATACAATCACGCCTTTATCCCCGGAGGGTTAGGCAGAGGTGAATTAACACCCACATTTCACCAATCATTGTATTAGGTCCTACGTAATAAGGGGGGAACCCATTGCCGTTTTCCGGGCACTTTGTTGACTCGAGACATGTAAAGCCTGAGTCTGGACTGTATATATCTGTCTGATGTTAAACATCCCTATCCCTTAGTCACCTTGTATGACACCACTTGGGAGGTGATGGGGTGGCCCAAATTCTACACCGCCGGAAACCATTATCATGCATGAACTGCAATCTCATTATGAGAATGCACAATTTAAGCCCCAAAGTCCCAACTGTGTAGCGTTGATATATAAAGTTGCTTTGTAAGCACAAAGCGAGTCGTCGTCATGCTTGTTAAATTATAATAATGTAGTGCAATATAGATAGGTATATTTCCGTTTTATGGATGTCGATATTACGCACTGGGCCTTTTGAAATGCGAGAACAGACGCCGCCGGCCATTATTGCAGCAGACATGTGAACACAGACGAAGTTTTCATATCTGTTTCAAAGCTGTTGTTATATGCAATGTTGTTATTAAACTACACATATATATAATTACACCTTTATCCCCGGAGGGTTAGGCAGAGGTGAATTAACACCCACATTTCACTAAACATTGTATTAGGTCCTACGTAATAGAGGGTGAGGGGGTGAGGTGAATTGCCATATTCCGGGCACAATATTGTTGACTCGAGACATGTATTGTATAGGCTGAGTCTGGACTATATATATCTGTCTGATGTTAAACAGCCCTATCCCTTAGTCGCCTTGTACGACACCGCATGGGAAGAGATGGGGTGGCCCAAATTCTACTATCCGGGAACCACGCGGTTGTTATGTTTATTAAACTAAAAACATGATAAATACCCGACTGGCCTGGCCTTATCGCATTGTGGCAACACTTACATGTAACCATTTAAAAGTTGAAAACTTCCGATTATTCTTTATCTTTTAACACGCTTTTATTAACTTCATTAGATATATAGGTATATTTGCATGTTTGTATGTACGAGTAACGTAATATTTAGAGCACTGCTTAACGTCGGTTTCGGACTGACCTCTCCCCTAGCTGGTTCCCCTGGGGGGGACGCAAGGATTTTCTAGTACTAACGTCTCCACCTCTCCCCTAGCTGGTTCCCCTGGGGGGGACGCAAGGATTTTCTAGTACTAACGTCTCCACCTCTCCCCTAGCTGGTTCCCCTGGGGGGGACGCAAGGATTTTCTAGTACTGACGTCTCCACTCATTGAGGGGAGATACTAAAACTCCTTTTTATAGTTTTCCTTTCGGCCTGAAGTCTCCCCTATCTGGTTCCCCGGGGAGACGTAAGGATTCCCAAGTACCAGCGTCTCCCTAGACTAAGGGGAGGCCATCATTAGGGGAGACGTTGGAACTTTTTAATACTAGCGTCTCTCTTTTGATAATAGAAAACATTATGGGATGTGACTTGACATGTAAAGGTGCTGATAGACTTGAGCATTCACTTGTAACAGAACATCGAGCATTCGCCGCTTTTAAATTTGTCGAGCCGAACAACGAACCGAGCCAAGTGTAGAGCCAAATAATGCTACTAACATTTACATGATCTTTCTAGCGAACGCTATTTTATATGATATTATAAAGACTAAAATCCCTGAATGGAACCCAAAAATTGTTCATTCTGATTTTGAGATTGGTATGACTAATCCTCTTCAGGATTTTTGCCCTAATGCTGTGGTAAAGAGATGCCATTATCATTTTATTAATTGTTTACACCGTAAAGCACGAGAAATGAATTTAAAATCGAAATTATATTATAGAATTATTAATTTATGTAAAGCCCTTCCTTTACTACCTAGAAAGGAGATTCAAGTAGGGTGGGCATATATTATATCTCAATGTAAGGAACTTGATGAAACCAAACTGCTACCATTTATAATTTATATGGAAAGAAATTGGTTAAAAAGTGAAGAATGCATAACAGAGTGGTGCATTTACGATCAACGCCATCGCACAAATAATTATGCCGAGGGTTGGCATGCCAAATTAAATAGGCAAATTAATAAAAATTATATCACCGTCACAAAATTATTAACTGTTCTAAAAAAAGACATGGACGAAAATAAAATGACCATAATAAATTTTGAACATGGTGTACATAATAGTAAGAGAAGTAGAGTTCAATCTGAAAGAGACGCATTAATTTTAAACGCACAACTTCAGCTCGTCAATAAAGAAATAAGCGTTGGCCATTTCTTGGAAAAGTTACGCTGATTTAAAAATAAATTGTTTTCATGAAATACAATTATTTTTAAAACAGCGTAACTTAAATAACATTATTAAATAGTATGTACATATTAACTATAATTAAATAATTTTAAAAATAAGTACCTAACTTTTTACTGTAGGTACATAAAACCCTTTCGGACTGACCTCTCCCCTACATTGATTATCCGGCATACTCCATACTTACTTACTAATATTATAAATGCGAAAGTAAATCTGTCTGTCTGTCTGTCTGTTACGCTTTCACGCTCAAACCACTGAACCGATTTTGATGAAATTTGGTACAGGGCAGGGGTAGATTAGACCTTGAGAAAGGACATAGGCTATGTTTGGTCCCGATAAGCGATAACCAACATCCACGCGGCGGAGCCGCGGGCAAAAACTAGTACTACATAACTTGCAAGCAAGGGAGGGAGCTCAAGAGATGGCAAAAATAAATAAAAATCATGTTTTAATGTCTCCCCTTAGTCTAGGGAGACGCTGGTACTTGGGAATCCTTACGTCTCCCCGGGGAACCAGATAGGGGAGACTTCAGGCCGAAAGGAAAACTATAAAAAGGAGTTTTAGTATCTCCCCTCAATGAGTGGAGACGTTAGTACTAGAAAATCCTTGCGTCCCCCCCCCAGGGGAACCAGCTAGGGGAGAGGTGGAGACGTTAGTACTAGAAAATCCTTGCGTCCCCCCCAAGGGAACCAGCTAGGGGAGAGGTGGAGACGTTAGTACTAGAAAATCCTTGCGTCCCCCCCAGGGGAACCAGCTAGGGGAGAGGTCAGTCTGAAACCAACGTTGCGACAGAATCATTTACCAAGGACCTGTGACAATACAGTCATAAACAAAATCAGAAGTCTACTTCGATTTGAAAATAAAAGTACACTTTAATAACAGACTAAACTAAAAAAATAGAAACAATTATTGTTCATTAATTTGCAATTAATATCTAAATAGAATTTATAACTTACATATAGCAACAAACCAATATAGACTGGGATCGTAGAGACGGAGATACCCACCGTAGCCAGTAACTCGTAGCCCGTAGCAGTATATTTGGATCGTAGCATTCGTAGCAATGCAATCAAATCCAAAAATCCCTCGTATTTGGCGCGAGTGGCCATCACAATTTTTAAATGTATAAGTTCTGCAATTACTTTTTTATGACTAAATTGACTGTACAAAACAAAAAAAAATGGTATCACGAACCGGGTTACGGGTGACCAATAAGCAGAAAAGCAAAAACAATTTCTAGATACTATTTTTATTAAAGAAAACTAACTGTGAAACTACATTAGCACAAGGTATAACTTCTGTTTTCCTTCACAATGTTTGTCTACCATACGTGGGAAAAACAAGAATAATCCTAATTGAAAACAGCGTATATTTTGTAAACAACTTGGGCTATATCACCAAACGTCTCCCTGTTCATAATAAAAACATCTGCCGCAGTTAAATAAAGTGGGCGTTGAGCCTGGCACAGCATTAAAAGCACTACTTTAGCCTGTTTTGGCTTCATTCGGTCCCAACCGCATGTATAAATACTCGTAGACATCTCCTGCCCAGCTGATATTATAAGCTCTCCGCCAAAACAGTACAAGAATAACGGCAAAACTCCTGTCACTCCTGTGAGGATAGTGTTTCTAACGTCCCAGTCATTCATCGTCTGCAGTGTCGTAACCAACACGATAGTCATCATAAGAAAATGAGCCCCGAAAACCACTTTATATAATTCCCTAATTTTGCTATGATAGTAGATCAAAAACTGGTGATGTTTCACGCAAAATATTAGTTTCTCATCGATTGATTTGTCTTCTATTTCTCCAGAATTGGTTTCAGAATATTGCCGCTCCTCAAGAATTGCAAAGATTTCGTCCAACGTTACGGTGATAGCGTAGAAATGCCCCAATTCATGAGCTAGCAATGTGACAAGGAGGACAATATATCCTGTTTGATTGATGGCCGAGAAAGCGGTGGCCAAACATGTCACGACAAAGGTTATTTCGAAAAACGGCGTTTCGTACTTAGGGCTTAGACCTGAAACATTAAGAGGGTATTGTACAAAAGTAAATATTTTTACGATTTGAACAATGTAAAGAAAGAAGTATGAAAAAATATCTCACCGTATGAATCTCCAGGAGTCGTCGGCAAATATCTGTCATTTCCAAAAACAGTCAACAATAAAGGCACTAACAAATAGAACACATGCGTGAACGCTTGATTGGCGACGACGAACCAAGAAGCGTAACGCGCTCGTTGAAGCGTACTGAGCATTTTCTGTCTGGCTGCACTGCCCTCTGGCAGTAAAGACAATCCATGATGACACACCTCGAATATAATCCTGAGACGAGCCCTACAAAATAACAGTACTATTTAGAACATTTTCAGAAAAAGAATAGAGTGAGAACTTACTAGGTTGTTTTTCTGTCCATAGAAAGCAAAGGGCAAAATAGAGAAATGCTAAAAAAGTCTCACATCTCTGGCGCTGAACTTTGCCCGGTCAACTTGTAACCTTTCCGGCATCGTACAGGGTCCATATATTTCAAAATGGGTGCTTCTTCATGCCTTAGACGATACATGTGATCATGGAGCTTTCAAAACACAAAATAAATCCGGACATTATGGTCCTTAATCTAATACTGCAATTTTTGGAAATTGAACCACTCTACAAATATATAGGCATTAGGCATAGGTACCTACATATTGCGGAAAAAAAAAACTAAGTATTTGAAATGTTAGGTACTCGTACTAACCTTGAAAACCAAATAAAGAAGTATTTAGATAATGGTACAGCTGCCGCACTGATGCAATTAATAGCCTTGAAGCTTTCCGACTTATCCGGAAACACTTGGGACAGATAAACGAGTTGACTGAACGATCCCACATACACAAAGGTTCCAGCGAAGACCAAAGTTGCTAAGAGGGCTGGTATAGTAGAACCTGCGATGAGATAATGTTATGAACCTTATTGCTAGACGAAATGAGGAAGAGCCTGGTGTTGCACTCGTCCATGGGCCATGGTGACCACTTTGTGTAGGTACTCGGTATTTTTTGTGCTTGTCTGCTGCTGCTGCGACTAGTATAAAAAAATATATAATGTTTTCCAGAAAGCATATAAATATAAATCCTAATTCATGAAATTTTATATTCCCTTCTTTTTCTTTATCCATCTATTTGTCCCTTAGTCTACTTGAATTAACCAACACGATTTACGAGAGTAGCAAACAGCACTCTGGGATTCACTGTGATCTAACATTGCAGTTTGTTTTTTTTTTTAGATCCTACGACACTTGCAACTTGCAAGTTCTTAATAAATCACTATATTATTCTACTATTTTTTTTTCAGCTTACTACGTTTTTGATCACCAAATATGTTTTGAATTCCAACCAATCTTTGGATAGAGCTGACCATTGACTTGGCCGCTTCTACTGGATCCTTCACATAATTTATCTTATCGATATAAGGCTGCAACTTATTTTTTAATACGTTCATCCTGACGAACGATTCTTGTAACAGTTGAAACTTATGAAGTGTCTTCCGCTCTGACAGCAATGATTAACACTATTCAAAGTAATTGTTTAAATATCCAAAACAATTTCACACCAATTAAGGTACTTTCTTCAAATTGTTGTAATTAACACTTGTAATTTTGATAATGACAATAAAATCCTCGATTAATAAAGAATGATGTTATGTTCAGTTTCTAAAAAATATTTATCTATAGGTGTTTAAAAGTATACAATCAAATTGGTTGTGATTAAAGTCCAATCAATGATGTTCGCTGCTAATTTGTCCCCTTACACTGCCCGTAAGATCTTGTTAAGCATTATGCTACCAATCTTACCCTGGCGTTCCAACAAAGCTGGTAAAATTTGGATGCATAGATGAACATAAGTATATTTACATAAATATTTATACGTTTTTCAATACGAATTAGTACCTAGGTATACCTAATTATTATTATTCCACACGTGTCCATACGCGTAGCAAAAGAACTCGAATGAGGGTAGATCGATATATTTACTCCTAAAAACTTTTTCACCGTTTACCGCCAGTACCTACTACAGTTCCTCCGTGATCATGGTACTTGCAACAGCGCCGAAATATCGGAAACTCCAAACAATACATGGTAAAATATCCCGATAGATCTGATAGTAATGTGAACGACCATGAAAGTTTAAAAATCTATACTTATAATATAATAATGTCCCCTGGTGGGTCCAGTTAGAAGGAGTAGGCCCAAGAAGTCTTGGTGGCTTAACATCGTGGAGGGTGATATGCGTGCAAATGGTCTCACTATCATGGACGCCCAAGATCTTGTGAAATGGAGGAGGAAGAGCCGGTAGGCGGACCCTGAGCTCCGAGGTCATCTTGGCCTCGGATGCAATCAGAAAATACGTCTCCATGAAGATGATGATGACACCTAATTATGTCTCTACGGAACAAAACAAATTTCCGTACTGTGGATTTCACAAAGCTTGTGATTGTCAATTAAACCAGTTATATAGAAAGTTACACGAACTCGTAAAGATGGGGATAGTGTCAATGTGCCGAAAACCCATCTGTACGTGTTCGTTGACTTTGTGGTCTATTTGAGGACAATTTGTTAAGTACCATTACTGATTGTTGTCGGACGCACCCCAAAATGAATCACTCAATTTAACGAAGTGCCCCGCAATCAGGAACCTTGTAGGCACATATACTTATATGACCAAATTGATGAATATATGCAGGTAGGTAGGTATAACACTTGTATTTAATTTAATGTACGCTGGATACTTCATGAAACCGTATCAGACCAGTGACTGTCTCTAATATATAAAAATAAATGCCACTTTTCGTTGTTATTTTATAACTCAAGAACGGCTGAACCGATTTGGCTAATTTTAGTCTTGAAATATTCGTGGGTGTCCAGGGAAGGTTTAAAGGATGAGAAAATAGGTGCAGCGGGAACGGGAAAAATATGGCGGTACGAAGTTCGCCGGGACAGCTAGTAATAGGCTATTTGACTAATGTTCAAAAACCACTTTAAATGATTGCTTATTACAGTATAAACATATCACATTAATATTTCTGTAAAAAAACAATGTATTATGTTAAAAAATCAATGATAAAGTTTAAATTTTCAAAAGTGCGCGAAAAACGCTATATTAATCAAAATGGCGATGCGTGTGAGTATTGACGTCACTGTAAGTTGCTGTTATCATCAGCTCGCACAAAATTTGTATCCATTTCGAACTTAATCACAAAATATGTCCATAAAACTCGCGATAATCAAGGAAAAAGCAAATAATAACACCGAAACAAACAATAATAGCTCATACAACTGGAGATATTTTGTAGGAATGACGTCACCCAGAGCTCTGACCAATCACGAGCGTTTTTGCCATAGACAATAAATCAACAAAATATAACATTTTTATAATTGAAATTCTCATAAAATACACATATTTGAGAGTAAATTATAGTCTCGTAGGTCTTTTAACGTTATTTTCTAATAGGATGACCATAATTTGTAGTAGATATATTTTTAATGTTGTCAAATAGCCTATTGTTAAAATATTCTCTACTCCTACAAATATCTACCATTTAAATTAATAAATAAATAATAATATAATTTGGGAACAGAAATAATAAAGCTTAGGTGTGAAAATTTTCAAAAGGGAAGCCAGTGGATTTTTTATACCGCGATCTGGTTTGTCACTTACCATGCGATCTAATTAGTCTCTACTCAAACATCTCTACAAGGACAAGACCCCTCACCACTAGTAAGTACCAACCTGTTTCTAAATATTTTTAATAGAGCACGTTACTATGCCTCGTCTAACAGAAAAAGAAATAAAATAATACAAGGAAACCTTGAAACCCCAATAAAATTCCTTCTTCCTAGAAAATTGCAACACGAATTTTATTATACCAACGAAGCTTCGGAAATAACCTTTTCTTAAATCGAACAAGAGAATGTACACATTTTCTACCGTTTAATCCTACCGTTTGGCTTGGGTATTTAATTACTTTTAACAGCCTGCTGTTTTGCTGACCCATGTCCTACCTACCTACCTAATGGCCACCGGCAACCGACCAAATTGGATATGTTTTTAGATAGAACGGTCGCGTTTTGTTAACGAAATATATTTTGTCAATGTATTTTTGTATGTTATAAAAATCAACTGGATATGATTTTTTCAGTGTAACTTTAACCTACCTATGAGTTCTTTTGAAAAAATATGTACCTAGATAGGTAGGTACATAGTAATGTAATGTAGAGACAAAGGAAAGGTCATAATACCTATCTTTAGCCTTTATGTCTCTGCGGTCTACCTCTCTACGTAGTTTTTTAATTAGCTATTCATAAGTACAGGTAAATACACATTATTGTGGTCTAGTTGGAAAATATGGTTGCACTTGATTATCAAGGACTTTGCAGAAGGCGGGTTTCGTACTCATTGGCAGATATATACCTACTTACGTTATATACATTACTTGTACCTCATGCAGTTACCCAATAACGTCACATTGTAAACCGGAATCAAAGTTCAGTCATTTAGTACTTATTTTAATAAATAAATGGCGTCAAAGATAATTTTATAGTTGATAAGGCTGATGGCTCCTTGAGCAAAACTGCTGTTGGATTTGAATTTATAAGATTTTGTGGACTTCCTTTTATTTATTTTACCAAGTTTGTTAGAGAGATTTGATCCATAAGATTCACACTACCAATTCATGCTATAAAATACAGGATGTTATTTTTTCGGATTTTAGTCGGTTTGATTACCGGGTGAGCGAATTTTCCAAAAACGATGAGTGCAGTTTTGTTTCTTTTTAAAAAGAAAGGAATGTATCCTTTAAGTAAAATGATCCAGCTTAAGGATCTATTGTAATTTCCATTCAGGGCCCGAGTTATTTATCCACCCTGTATACATAAGGGACTGTCTAATCGCACCCCATGCCCACATTCCTACCGAACGAATAATATCTACACCGAAAATAAAAGAATCGTAGGTATATGATATTAGGTAGGCATTTACCTACCTACCACTACAATTCCTATAAAACAGAAACTGAAAGATCAGGACGCGACGTCAGACCACTTTTCCGCAGAAAAGGTTTTAATTTCCGGCCTCGAATGAGAGGTAATGGAATGAATTGTAGAGGTAATTACTGCAACAGTTACATTCTCAGTGTGCAGGCCGTGTGCTTCGAGAGATACGTCTCCAGTATTCTAATGCGGAATTACACATTGCTTAGGGCCACAGAATGTAGCTATGCGGGTTTTGTTCAGAATTTTAAATGTAGTTTTTATTTAAGTACCTATCTACACACTAGCTGTATCCGCGAATTCAGTGGCGTAGATTTAGATCAAATTAGGTAATAAATCTCTTTCTTCTTCCTAGCATTAATTCCCAATCGCATCCGAAGCTTTCAGCTCGGAGTCTTGGATCCGCTTTACCAGTCTTAACTACGGATTTCGCTAGACCTCGATATTTTTCCGTGAACCGATTGCCATCTGACCTCCACAACCCAATGGTAACATTAGACGATATCGAAGCTTTGTGGGTAGACCGTTGTTTTTGACCTTTTTAGGGCTCCAAACAACCGTAACGAATGCCATAGATATTAAACAGAAATACATCACAAAATTGGTTTCACATAGCCCTGAAATTCTGAAAGTGAGGTTTTTCACGCTGGTGGAAATAAGAACTAAGTCTTATAAGACAGGTTCGCTTCTGCGTGGAAATACTGTGCTCACCTCTGGCATGGCTCCATACTTATTAGATGCTCTCGATTGATTGCAGCGGCTGCGTGTAGTCCGCATGACTAAAACTAGTTCTAAAGGTTACATACCTAGCCTTACGACCTCCTAGCTTAGCTTAGCCTAGATGAGGTGCATTTTTGAGGCCGTACCGTTCTAAAACCCTTGAGCTTTGTTATTGTGTAGAGATGCTTGAGTTTTTACCATTACTTTTTCGCTTCCAGTGAATCCCACACATTGCACAATAAATAAATTTCATGTAAAAGCAACATTTGCGACAAATAACATTCAGAAGGTTTGAAGATATTCTGGTTTGTTCCCTTTAGAATATATACACTTTCCTTTTTTATACACTTTTTGAAAATCTCCGCTTTTGTTCCCTGCCGTTACTGACGTGAGCTACTTTTGCCGCTGACTGTTTAATAGTATTGCCTTCGTAGCTATTTAAGGAATTATTTTTCAAGACAATAAATAAAAAAACGGAACGTTTTCTCAACTAGGGTTTATTACTACTCTGATTTAACAACTTTTAACAACTCAACAAGCACTTATACAACATACGATGAACACTCAAAAATATTGCACAGCACACTCCGATATAATTCATTCAAGCAATCGTACATATACAAAATCTACCGCCACAAGAAAATAAATAGATTTCATTATTCTCACAATGCAGTGTAAATCACATGTAAGAATATGAAAGTATTTTCCCGATTTATAGTTCACATATTAATTAATTAATTATTACAAGTATATTGTTCTACATTGTAAAATCTACCATAATAGATTCTATATTTTAAAATCTACCGATATAGATTCTATATTGTAAATTCTACCAATATAGATTTTATATTGTAAAATCTACCAATATAGATTTTATATTGTAAAATCTACCAATATACATTTTATATTGTAAAATCTACCAATATAGATTCTATATTGCTAAATCTACCAATAAAGATTTTATATTGTAAAATCTACCAATATAGATTTTATATTGCAAAATCTACCAATATAGATTTTATATTGTAAAATCTACCAATATAGATTTTATATTGTAAAATCTACCAATATAGATTTTATATTGTAAAATCTACCAATATAGATTCTATATTGTTAAGTCTACCATCATAGTTTTTGTTCTCTATATTCTTGTGTCGGTTTATTGATGGTGCAGCCGAAGAGTAGAAATGGATAGATTAGATTGTTGAGATCTAATGAAGACAGAAAAATGTAAATATTGACAACATTCAGTCAAAATAATACTTCTTTAAAACTAGCTAATCGGTACAACACCAGTTTTTAGGCAGAAACAATATCATGATTGGACAAAGTTACATCTCAAACAATGTATCAATTACTGTAGATAGACAAAAATATTATTTATATCTAACCACCCTATCGATTCGGAACAGAACACTTTATCGATACATCGATTTATCGTAATTTATTCTATCGACCGGGTTAGTCGATAATATCGATACTTATTGTTTATCTCTATTACTCACTCAGCGGTTAAATGTCGAATATAAATCCTCATTCACACAAGCGCGTTATTGTCGGTCGATAATACCGCGCGTGGAATTGCGATGCATTTCTGTAACTTCAAATAAAAGAGTGCGCTGTTATTATCGCGTGTGTGTGCGGTGCGGTATTATCGACCGATAATAATGACGCGCGTGTGTATGAGAATTTATTTTCGAATCCTTTGGAATTCAAGATTTATTAAACCTATACAGGTGGATTTAGACCAAACGAACAATAGATCAAGAGCATTCTAAGAGCATTCTTTCTTAATATTTTAGTGTAAATTAAACCTTATTTTCAGCGTTTACATAAGAAATAACAACGAATGAATGTTCTGTCACTGTTTACAATAGAATTTGAGGGGACAGAATGAGCATTCACTCGTCTGATGTAAATCAACCTTTATATAAGTTGTACCTATTGTGTAAGTGCGACCAGTTAAAAAAAAAATAGTACATACATCCAAATTAATTTCTACTCTTTTCAACTGCACAATGTTTAATAAAATTTTATCTAAAATAATGGTAGTCTAGAAAACTACACGATTCTTTTCGGGTACGTGTTACGTTTTGCGAATGGCATCTTTTTGGTCTGGTAGGGAGAGCTAGATCTAGTTTGTTCATGTTGTTTTGGCATTAGGATCTCGGCGTTTAGTAATTGGTCAAGTGTCTGGAACAAAATATTTTATTGTTTATTATCATTATACCTTTCAGGGCGCTTAAAATCGATTTCAAAAGCTTCACTTCCGTAGTATACTAATAAACAAGCTGTTTGGAACAAAAATTGTGTGGCAGTTCCCGGAGCGAGGGGGGAATGAAGTTTGAAATTGGAATTTGGAACAGGTCGTAAAAAATAATAAAGAAGTTAATGAATTTTGACATTTATCTGTATAGACATAGTGCGCTTTTTGTAATTTCACCTATATGACAGCTACAAAAAGTAGTGGTGAGGTGATTTTTTTTTTTTTTTCGTACAGACAGTCTAGTAGTATATCTACATAGAAATTATTGGTTAGACTCTGAAACATTTTTGTGAATTATTTGTTTCAGCTTGTCATTTACCTAACAAAAATTATTAAAAAACTATAATTCACTGTACCTACTAGGTACGACAATATACTATACCTTATTATCTATTAGCCCTCGGTCTTTCAAGGCTTTCTGAATATCGACGAATACTTTCTTTAAATCCTTGTTGTCACTCTTTTCTACGGCTTTTTGCACTCTTTCCACCTAAAAAATAACAATCCGATTAAAACGAATAATTAAACAATCAAGATCGATCAATCGAAAATATGTAGACGTTTTATTTTTTTACAAACCCCTTAGATGCCACGTGTACATTCATCTAACCCACCAGATGGCGAGCTAGATGAATGTTAACGTGGCCTATGGACGTATTCAACACCAGGGAAGTCATACCCCTGCTGCCGACCCTTGGTTCAAGATCAGAATTTATCGTTTTTAGGCGGCTTTCCACGGTGCATTATTGTAAAAATTTGATCTCGCACGTCGGTTGACCTACCAGCATCAACCGCTTTCCACGAGGCGTGTCGGCCCGATTTAACCTGCGAGCAGTCGCGCCGGGTCGGAAAGACCCAGAGCTCTAGTTTTTGGGCTATAACTGCTTTAGTGTTAGTTTATTCGCGTTGTCGCGCTAAGTACCTTCAAGTAACTATATAGACTACCTATCCACACACCCCGCTAGAATTACATGCTCCAGTCTGATGTGCGCTTATTTTTTACGGCGCTATATTGTGTTTCGTGAGCTCTCTTATAGTTATGCAGTTCAACGACTGAAGAAACGAGAGGGTGGATGAGGGAGAAACAAAAAAAGTTTACATATTTTATTTACACAAGGAGCCAATTTAACCATTACACGAAAGGTCGATTGTACATTTTGACGTTGTCGTATTCTGTCATATGATCATTCAGGCCGCGAAAACATCATGACCACAGCATATTGTACATTTTGACGATGGAGCATTTTAACCCAAGTACAATTATACGTCTACTCATTGAGGTACCTGCGTCACCGCTACGAACTTTTCTGGTCTGACCTGCCACAGATGAGATGACATTCCTTCCACTGTGGGAAGCTGCATTCAACGTGTTAAGTTTAAAGCGGCTTCGAGTTCGACAAACGTACGACAAACCGTGGGTAAGTATAGAATCAGGCGATGTCTTCATTGTCACTTTTCCTAGATACTGGCAATCAAAGTTGAATAACACTTTGTCCTTCCCGGCAATACAACCTGAGACCTCATGCACACTAGTCGAACTCGCTACCGCTGCGCCAACGGGCCAAACAAAATATATACCTAACCTTCATAACTTAATAATACCCATGACATTACAAGTTCAACAATACATACCGTCTCTTCGAAGAATGTGTGTTTGTCCGTTTCAGTTGGCTTGTCGATATCTAAGACTGACCGTAATATTGGTAATGCGTCATCCACTCTGCCCATGTCTGCTAACGCCATTGCCTGCACAATAATTCAGTTTACTTTTGCATTAGAAAAACTCTAAAAAATCAACACACCAATCAGCGTATCGTTTATCAGTCGCTCGAAGTCGCGCGTATTCAGTAGAACGAACGCGACTTCGCGCGTATTTTTTTTTCTCAGAAGAAAATTGAATGTTTCGTTCTCCAGTGTCAAGGGATTCCACCGGCTTACCAATGGATCGTATGGTGCACGACAAACTAGATCGAGGTAAAAAAAAACATCTACTGGCTTCCTTTTTGAACATTTTCGCTTCACCTTTCGCACTGTGATAATGGTGAATTTGGTATTTAAACTTTAATATTTCGCTTAGCTTATAGATAATAAATTAATTTTGACTTTTCAAATCAATTAAGAAAGAAAAAAGCGAATACAGCTCAGGCGGGACTTGAATCCGCGATCTTTCCCTTAGAGAGGGAATGTTCTGACCATACGCCCCAAAACGGATGAATAGAAAAAATTGGATTAGCGTCGGGCGAGGCACGGTGGTCGGTTATTTCCTATAGCTAGCATACTAAAGCTTTAAAATTTCTTTCAATAATTTTGACTTCGACTACGTTCTTAAAAGTCATTGCTGGTGTCAAAAGTCAAAAGTCAAAAATCATTTATTCTGTATAGACCATTAAAACGGCACTTACAAAACGTCAAACGGCACTTACAAAACGTCAAAGTGTAGAACTGTTTCTTGCATATTCTTACCTTAATATTCCTTATAGTCACATAATGCGGTTTCTGCGAGGATATTGACTCCAATGCGCGATGTGGAGCTCCCTGATTTAAAGCCAGTGCTGTAAATTAAAAAACTTTTGTCATTGCAATACTATTGAGATAACAAAATCTTCATTTCATTAATATATCTATACTCCACTTGGTTAGGAATATAACTAAACGTAGACAATCTTTATGTGTTTAATATGTTTTACTTATTTAAAAACTCAGTTTATAAATGTTGGATGTTAGAAACTTATTTTGAAGACTAAAAGTAGAAATAGTCAATTTGATAGCCTAGATAATATGTTACAAGATTAAGTACCTAACTAAATGGAGTATAGGAAAGTGGGGCGACTGGGTCCCATATACCTTTACATCAGCAGTCACATTACTATATACATATAAAAGTATACAAACCAGCAAAATAAGTACATGCTCTTCTGATAGGGAAAGTCCCAGCTTGGTTCATTTCTGTCCATAGTTTTGAGGCATAGTCCAGACTCTTTGGTGTGTTCTAAAATTAAGAAGTTAGTTTTATTATCTACACAAATAAATAAAATTATAATGTCTGTCTGTAATGCTAAGATTACATGTTTTCAGTAAACAAACTGCCTATTTTTAGTAAAAACCTATAAAGAAAACTATTTTCTGTCTGTCCTGTTAGTTGCAGATAGCCATTATTATTACTTTTATTTTAGAAAAAGCTTTTAGGGATCCGTGCAAAAACCTAGATAGAATGAGGTCATGGCTACAGCTAGTTCACAACTATGATGGCTCACCCCCATACAATATAAAAGGCCTTAACTGCCAAAATTTCAAGTGTGTGTGTGTGATTCTGCATTGATGAATCTGTCAATCAGTATAATGTTATTTGTATTGTTGAACCCATATCAACTAAGTAACCTTTTACTCACCTGTTTGTAACATGCAGCCAGTACTAACACCACAGAATACTTAGGAAACTTAGACATGTTGATTTGTTTTTCTTGAAGTTTCTCAAACACTTTGTACATTTCTTCATACATCTCATGGCTGTACAACAGGTCTAACAGAATATGGAATGATACTAGCTGGTCAAAGAAGCCCTCATTCTTTGGGTCGTAAAAACACTGAAACAATTATTGAGTTAACATATAAAAATTATTCAAAAAAAAAATAACAAGACAAGAAAAAAGAAATTTTTTTTTTTTTTTTTGGATTGTTTTTGTGAGAGATAGATATTTTTGTGAGATGTATTATAGTAGTTACATTATGGTACAAGTGAGTTAAGTTGGTGATTACAGCTAGACACAACTTTAGTTATACGAAACCGCGAAATAAAAGAAGCACCTGATAAAGTATTATTAGCAACAGGCGAGGGTCTTAAGAGAGCCGAGGACGGTAATCATCATACTCACGCGTGGCATACGACGTTTTACAACACACTTGCGAATAAAATAATACTACAAATACTAAATAAACAATACTACAAATTAATTCGTTTTCGTATGCGCGCGCATCTAACAATAGCGATCGGCCATATTTAAAAGAATGAAGTTTGAATTTAACTTTTTTTTAAGAACATAGAAACTTAACCAATAAAATTTAAAAAAAGAATCTATAACTCACTTGTGAATAATAACAATGAAAAAGTCACAGTTTGATAATAGGTGTCATTACGTGCCTAATTGCGGTGAAATAGAAACAATTTTATGAGCAGGTGTGTTGTAAAAGAGCTTTTTTTGCTCTGCTCTTGTAAAAGCAGAATGTTTAATACAGATCACTGGCCAGCCAAGTTTAAACCCTGACCAGCAATAGCAAAAAATGACTTTTTTGACCTTTCTTTGGTGAATCTGTGTCACATTTGTGCAATTTACATTTTGATCAATCATACAGTATGCTCGAATATGAAATACTCAAGTCTGCACTCATAAGGTAGTGAGGTGATTGGCATGCATGTGACCCTCTACAACGTAAAACCAAGACTTGTTGAGCCTACCCCTTCTACCTGGACCCAGTGGGGGCACCATTGCCAGACAATTTTTAGCCGCTAAGCCTGGCAGTAATTTAGTTTATAATCAATCAATTAGCCTATAGCAGTCCACTGCTGGACATAGGCCTTTCCCAATATGCGCCACGTTTGCCAATCCAATTAGTTTATAATAACAGTCAATTATTACCTGAAGTGCTTCCTTAGGTGCATCTAAGAAATGAAACATTCTCATCACAACTGGTCCAAAAACAAAAGAACCAAATCTGTATTCACTCTGCTGAGTATTGAATCTAAAATCATAAAAGAATTAATCAGAAAAAATAATAATAAAACCCATACTGGGAATTTTATCAATATAAGCTAATTTCAAAGAAACCCCATAATGAAACTCATTTTAAAGACTGAAAGAGAACTCAAACTTAGACTTATTTATATTAAGTAGCCTCACCTCAGTATTTTTTAGCAGAAATAAGAATCATTATTTTAATTTTGAGAAAAGAGAATTTATGTGATTGTTTGGTATTAATAAAATTGCCAAATTCATAAGGGACAATGGAGAGAATTTTAAGACTAGGGGATAAAATATGAAATGTTTGGATAATGAAGGTTGAGTGCTAATACTTCACAAAAATGGGAAGATTTTATTAACTGTACTCTGCAATTCTTTTAACATTCAGTCTGTCAAGTGAATACACTGTAAGATAATGATGTAAAGACTGCGCTCCGTTAGATGGTATCATGGTAACCAACCAGGTTGAGGTAATATATAATTTCTTACTTATTAATCATTTTTAGTACAAGTTGCAAGTCAGTAGGTTCGGCTAAATGCAGCATATTTTTCAAATCTTCAGTAAATATCATATTTTTCGAATCTAATACAAAGTCATTCATTTTTGCCCGAAATTTATCAGTGAAATTAGCAAATTGTTCCTTGGACCGTTTCCTTGTAAAAAGATAGCCATCGATTCCAAGTGAAGAAGGCGAATAAAGATATTTCACTGAAATTGCAAACAAAGACGAGATTAGAGAAGTTAGTAACTAAAGTAAACATATCAATAAATCCAAATTAAGAATGTTTTTTTCAAATCATTACATAAACATAACATAACATAAACTCACGCCTTTATCCCCGAAGGGGTAGGCAGAGGTGCTAGCACCCACATTTCGCCGTTTATGTTTAGGTCCCAATGTAATAGGTGGCGAGCCTATTGCCATTAACCGGGCACTTATAAACCTGCGATAAATACACACATAACTTCGAAAAGCATCGAAAAGTCATTGGTGTGTGCCATGGTAAAACCTGGGATCGAACCCGAGACCTCGTCTCAGCAGTCCATTACCCATACCACTAGGCTACCGCGGTGTCATTACATAAATGTTTGTATATTATCATTCTAACAAACCTTGAGTAGCATGGAAGCTTCTACATATAGTCATTAATTTAAAATTTGAATACAAGCTGTTCCTCACAACAGTATTTCCAAATAACGTCATTTTCTGTAATGTAATTCAATAGATTTCAGTGCAAGTATGCCGATTAAAAATATTTTTAGGTTATTTTAGGTTATAAACAAGAATCATTTGACTTTTGGGTGTTGACATATTTGACATGACACCATTGACACTTTTGACGTTATTTTTTTCATATATTGAAAGACCTGGATAGAGGTCCTTAGTATCTTTTACAGTCCCGGGTTATATAAGCTGGATGTGAAAAAGCTGATGAGGCTTTCAAGCTGAGTGCCACCACCATGGTACGTGTCTATAATGGTGACCCTCCTATCCGACACTTGGCCTTCAGCTTACCATCAGGCGAGATGAAGTCAAATTGAAGTTTGACGTGTCTTATATAAAAATGACATAAATTATCTACGCATTTTTAAAACCAGTTGTGACAACACTACCTGAAACCGTAGACAAGACCGCAGATTTTTTTAAATGTAAACTGTAAATATCTCTATGGTGGTAATGTACTTTACTTTTTGACTTTATGACGTAATCAAAATGGAGGTGTTTACGTGAATGAATAAGTAAAAATTTTAAATCATGAAGATTTCATTTTATTAAAAAATAACCCAATATTTGATCAATGAAGATAAAGTGAATGGACATAAGTTCTAGTATTTTTAAATTTCAAACTAAAAGGCAGTGCTACTTATTGACTGTTTATTGTGACAAAAAGTATAAAATAATACCATATTATTGAGAGATTCATGTCTGAAACATACAATACCAAATGTTTCATACATGATGACAGAAGTTGTATTAAAAATATGTAACACATGAAACCAAGTCATTATAAATCACAAAACATTTGATGGTTTCCTGTGCTACATGAGTTTAATTAATTCCCAAACGTGCCCATATTATCATGAAGTTCAGACTTCAGATGCTTATTTTATATTTATATAGAATTTTTAAGGCATATCATGAGTATCTCTTGAGTACCTATCTTACTCAGCTTCTTATCTGCTAGTGTACATATTAGCAGATGTAATTTCTCTTCTAAATTTAAACTTTTAGCATTATTTGTACACTATGACTAATAAAGTACTATATTTTTTCTAGCTAGCACATAGAGGTAATGATAAGACATCCATTACAAATAGATAATCATGGATGGATCTGTGAAGTGACACAGATTACTGGACATTATGACTGGACATATGTAATTAAAATGGATGGATGTATGAAATGAGAGGTCAACATTTAACATGAAAAGTATTGACGACTGAGTAATGTTGGACCTGATGATAGTAGCAGGGTGGAAATGTAATCAAAGATACAGTTAACAATAATTATGAATAGTTAGCAATTATGTCAGTTTCATGAGAGTTGTCATAACAAAATCTTATGCAGAATTAGAATAAATACAAGGGAATTAACAACATTCATGAAAGTGACAAAGAGCTAAAGCTTTTTAATACAAGTGAAAAACTATACCAAAACTACTTCTCAGTTTTTTTATTGGCTTCAGTAGCTTTACACATTTTGTAATGAAAAATAATTCTGTTTTATCTTTACAGATAAGTGGAGCAATTCTTATAGAAATTAAAAATACTACTAATTCAAATTCTTAGTCTTCCAAGATGTCTGATACTTACAGCAGACAGAACAAATCATCGAGACATCTAAAAGAAAAAGAATCAGTGAGATCTAAACCTAGATCTAAATATTCAGGACATAAACATCACCAAATGGAGTCAAAAACACCTCCATTGCCAACAAAAAGTACCTCAACCCTAGAAGAATTAATAAAAAAAAGAGAATCTCTCAAACAAGAACTAAAAAAAATAGTAAAATACACTGACAGTGAACCAAATAAAATAACCAAGAAACGTAGGCATTCCAAAGAAGACTATTCTGAGATAAAGGTTAAAAGAAGTCATAAAGAAAATGAGAAGAAACTCAGTATTAGTTCTACTAAGAAATCAGTACATGAATCTTCGCCTGAAATAGAAAATACACAAATAGAATCAGAAGATGAGGAAACAATAATAGAACAACGTAGACAGCAGCGGAAGCAGTTGTTAGAAAAATTTAATGTATCTAATGACAAAAGTAATGATAGCCAAAATACCACTCATTGTAAAACCACAGAAAATAAAGACATTGAAAAAACGGAAAGTCAAAAAAACTCAAAGCAAGTCACAGACATGTTTTCTGAAAAAGATGAATTTGAGTCAAAAGTTGGTGGTGATAATGTAACACAAGGTAGTAATGATAATAATTTGAATTTAACAGACAATTGGGACGATGCAGATGGCTATTACAACATCAGAGTAGGTGATGTGATCAACAGCAAATATGTAATCAAAGGTATATTGGGGCAAGGAGTATTTGCAAATGTAGTTAGAGCACAAGAGATTTGTGATGGGAATGATTATGTAGCCATAAAAATTGTCAGAAACAATGACTTAATGTACAGGACTAGCTTAAAAGAAATAACTATACTTAAAGAATTAAAGGATGCAGATCCTGTTAGTAAATACCACTGTGTTCAACTACTAGGCCATTTCATGCACAAAGGGCATCTATGTATATTACTGGAGTCGCTACATATGGACTTGAGAGCAGTCATCAAAAAGTATGGAAAGCACCATGGCATCAACATGAAGGCATTGAATAGTTATAGCAGGCAGTTGTTGCTAGCACTAAGACTTCTCAAGAAGCTAGGCATTGTTCACGCAGATATAAAACCAGATAATATTTTAGTCAATGAAAAGAAAAATGTATTGAAATTGTGTGACTTTGGCTCAGCTGCCAAAATAGAGGATACAGAACCTACTCCTTATTTAGTCTCGCGATTTTACAGAGCACCAGAAATAATATTAGGTGTGCCATACAAGCATAGTATTGATATTTGGTCTGCAGCGTGTACCATGTATGAAATGGCTACTGGAAAAATAATGTTTACTGGAAGTTCAAACAACAGAATGTTAAAATGTTTCATGGATTTGAAAGGCAGATTTTCAAGTAGACTTATAAAAAAGGGTAAATTCAAAGATCAACATTTTAACTACAATAATAATTTTCTACTTCATAAAAAAGATGAGTTTACTGGCAGAGAGAAATTCGCTGAAGTGGCACATGTTGTACCAACAAGAGACTTGCAACATGAACTTAACAAGTCTTTCAGAAACATGTCTACTACAGAAGAAAAGAAAGTAGTCCAACTCAAGGACTTACTAGATAAAATGACAATGCTAGATTCTATTCAAAGGTTTTCAGTAACAGACTGCTTAAAGCATCCATTCATTTTTGAAGAAATAGATAAAGCAGCCAATAAAAAGTAAAGTATTTTTTTAATTTATTACAAGAAGACGTAATATAAATAAAACAGTTTTTTCAATAAAAGTATTTATTTTATTAACTTCTAAGAGACGAAAACAACAAAAAATATACGCCATCAACCAAAATATCACTTAGTATTTTATATAATATGGACTATCACAATTTAAAAGGAAAATTGACTTAATCGTCAATAGTAGAACTGATACAGTAAAAATTGACATGACCACTTCATTCCTTGACTAACTCTTGATCTTGAGTATATCTTTATCACAAAACCAAAATGAGTGATGCAGTAACTAAATATTCGGTCAAATAATATAATTAGGCTTAATATATAAGTAGACAAAGGTAAATCAGATCACACACTACTCTTATGCGACATTCTCAAAATATAAACTTTTATCAAGGTGGGGAATAATTTGTGAAATCATAACTTGGTACCAAACGAAAGTGGGATTGCACGAATAGAATTCATGAAATAAATAAGTATTTAGATATTAAACATCTAATGTAGAAATCTTTAAATCACAACTAAAGAAATACGCCATTCTTATACTATTTTAGAATCAAATCACAGCAAACGTGTAGCTTAAAAATAACATTGAAATACTGAGCAAAGCTTAATAGACATTTCTTGGAGTCTACCTTTTGAAACTGCAACTAGACTACCCTTTAGCACTAAGCTTCTATATTTTAATGCAATTTATAAACTAGCGCGCTGGCGGTGCACTGAAATAGGTCAATGACTCTACTAGACTAGATATAGAACAAAAAAAATTGAATCGCAATAGCCATCACCTACCCTCAATTTTTTGTGGCTATCACACAGATGACACTACAAAAATGCGCTCTTCTATACCGGTAAGCGTCAAAATTAATTAATTCTGTCAAATTTCGGTGTCCCGCACCGCTTCCCATTCACTTCTCCCCTGGGAACCGCGACACAATTTTTGTTCTAAACAGCTTGTTTAGTAGTTACATTAAAGTCATTGACTGAGGCTTAATATTATACGTTTTCCATTATTTTTATTAGATCTCACAACAAATAAGTAGACAATGCATCACAGTACGATAATGTAAACCAATATTTTGTATCAATCACACTAATTTTATACTTATCTTCAACCACTAGGTACTTATGGTATCTGTAGCACAATAAATAAATTGATTATTGTCCACTATGTGGGACTTCCATAGTTCAAAATATTTTTTTGAGATTTGGTAGGCGTAGCAGGTAAACATGCTAAGTAGGTAAGACATTCATTTTAACGCGAATCAATGATTGGAATATCACAGTAATAATGGCCTCAAAGAGATTGTATTGTGTTCGTAATACTAGCTGTGGGTAGCCTTAAATCATTGCTCACCTAGTACAAGCAATGAGGAGTTAGCCTAGTGCCAGTTTTTCATCTACTTGATCACGACTCGAGTGAGAGAACGATTTGTATTATGTTGGCGCGTTTGGCGGGTAGTTTGAGATTTTGTAGGTATACATATTACTCGATAACGCAATGATAAATTCATTGACTTTCAAAATTGAGGACTCTATATCAGTGGCGAGGGTTTCCTATAACCAGATTCCTGCCTGTTTCCCTTTTGAAATTTTCACCCTTCGCCATCCTCTATACAGTAGGTACAATCAATGATGAAAGATCATATTATCACTAAAATATTTACATTGGAATACATGGATCAATAAATTGATGTTTAATTAAGTAGTTTATTAATGCCCAGAGGACAAAGGTTTAAGAGCGACCGTGATCAATAAATTACATCATGTTAAGCTACTTTTGCCGATGACTGTACTCTTCATACGAATATTGAAGTAACGTTTTACAAATGAGTCACGCACGCAAGATGCCTGCCTAGGTCATTTCATTATAAATACTGCACTGATAAATTATTATAATATTGCTTTTTATGACGAACGATCGATATGTTCAATTCCATCTTTTAATGAAATATGATTTAAAAAAAATAGTGGCTCTGCCTACATCTAGAAAAAACCTACTTCAGTTATGTCCTTTGTGGTACGCTAGAGACTAAACGGGTGGGCCGAATTATATGATTCTTAAGTCACTCATGTGAGTGTCTGTACGTAATAATATTCGAAAGTAACAATGAGACTCAAGAATGAAAAATATATAAAGACATCACCAATTTTCATCCCGAGATTCGTAAACCTAATCGAGTTTAACAAGTAATGGTACACTGTATCTGCTGCATGCGTCTGCAGTTCTGTTGTTGTATGCGGTCGGCTTCTGAATCATACCTTAAAGATTTGCTACATATTATAACCTGCCAATTTTTTGTCCTGTTATTCTTTATCATTAAAATAATGATCAATCGTATAATAATAACCCCGTACAAAATGATTTTAACGACTTTGACCTTGGTTAGTAGTACCAAAATCCCCAAGTGCCTCAAAAGAGTTATGGACCTTTAGCAATCGCTGCAATGGTGAGTGAGTACCTAGCAACTAATATATACTTATCTCTAGATTTTTTGTGTTCATCGAATGTTTGTCACTATTTTTAGTGTTTTAACTTTATAAAGGATGCCTATTTATTTTAATGAATTGTAGAATTACCAACTTAGCTACATTATTTATGTTGTTCATGTACCAGGGACGCTAGCCAGCGATTTCCTCTTTGCATTTCGCAAAACAGGATTATAAAAATGGTTTTGCAATTAGTTTTAAGTAATACTAAATCATTTATGCACTTTTGTTTAATCTAATTGACTAAATATACCCCGCCTACCCGCCTACACTGTCTCAAGTGTGGCCCGCGCATCGTGCATTTCATAAGGATTTTTACACGATTTTTTTGCATGCCATTTGCCATTTGCATGACATTAGATCAGTGTTATTAACACGAAATAAACGCGCACTGCGTCTTGAATTAAGGATTTTTGCACGATTTTGTGCAAATTATTTGCATGACATTAGCTAAGTATTATTTACGCGAAACAAACGCGCGCCGCGTCGTGAAGGTATTTTTTGCACGATTTTGTGCAAATTATGTGCACGAAATTGGCTCACGGATCACATCAAAAGTGCCATTTCATAATTCTATAGTACCAAATTCGATAAGAATTAGAATTTTTAATCTAGTCTATCAGATTAAACATAGGTGCAAAATCGTTAAATCTTACATAGACGACAGTAGTAAGGTAACTGTCCACGTTTCGTTGGATATTGGTTTATACAGTAGGTACATAAAGATAAAGCACCTGGATCGAATAATTATTCGGTAAATAATAATATTATTGATAATAATTCGGTAAATATACCCAGCAGGTACGACTAAGATATTACTTATTGTGTGGCTAGCAATCATACGCATAATAAGTAATAAGTACTTATGATGAAAATGTATTTATACAGAATCAAAGCGTATTAACTACGCGAACACGAAGAACCAACAAATTTATGACATAGTGAGTGACAATTTTATTTAAATCGATCATCCTGTGCCTTATTAAGATAAAATAATATAATGCGATTCTAAGAAGCCAAGAAAAACATGAGCATAGACAAAAACAGGGATATGGTCATATTCGACCCAGGTACATTACATAAAAAAATGATATCACCAATATACTAAGATTATTTTTTAAATATGTCACTTCCGCTTCAATTACTCACTGTGGAAATCACGTACATACTTCAATATAATACAGTTTAGGATAAGTTTTCAAACAAGTGCTACAGATTTCAGAGTCCTCTTCAAAAATATATTCACCAAAACTTGTGAAAACTTATTAGTCCGATCAATATACAAATCCGAGGTTACACTAATTCACACTCAGCTAGAAGTAGGTAGGATTGAATACCATTATAAATGTTATCTAAAAAGTCCTCATCCATCCAATACCTGGATATTTTTTTAATTGAGGTCATAGTTCACAAAAATGCTTTTTGTGACCTTTGATCTCAAATAAAAAATTATAATGGTGTTTTGAACAATCTTACCAACTTTCAGCTGCGTGCGAATTATTGTACCCTCACTCCTACATTTTGGTTTACTTTGACCGGAGTAAGTAGGTATACGTTTCATTTATGCTATACATATCATAAAACTGAACAAGGCAACTAAAATAATAATCACAAGACAAGTCACTACTGTCACAGTAACTGTTTAAACCTACAATATAACAGCTATAATATAACCTAATGTCAAAATCTTATGGATGGATCCATTACACGATGAATTAAAAGGTATATTAGCAGTATTTGGATGAAATGCAGTCTCAAGATATTCGATTTGATCACTGGCTTTATCTATAGTAAATTAAACGGTATGCAACTTGTTGAGGAAAGACGATATCTGAGTGCTATGAAAAGGTTGATCGATCGCCATGCCACGGAAGAAAATATAGATTTTAATTTCGCATGGTTTTTTAAATATTTCCAGAATATTCAGAAATATTTTATGCTTGTTCTTGTATTGTATTAAGACCTACCTCTTTCCATACATTATACACTGTAGTAATGTACAGTAAGATAGGTAGGTGGCTAGCCTTTTCTCAGAGCTGCCAGCTGAACTAGCAGGTAGTTTCCAAGATCGCATATAGGTCAATTGAAAATGTTATTACAGAAAAACAACTGTTATTTTATGAAAAAAATGAAGAAATATGTATTGTTGCAGAATAACGCCTGATTTATCACTGTATCCAATTTTATACATGGGCGTACCCAGCTTTCTTTAAGAGATGGGGTAAAAGTCAAATCGGATCCTGTGGGCAGGAGTGGTTTAAAATTCTTAACTTCGGGTAGAGCAGAGCAGGGTGGGGCAAGCGATTAAGTATCCCCTTATACAATACGAGGAACGAATTAAAGCTCCAATGATCTTATATCAACATGAGGTACATGTGTTATGATACTATCAAATACTATCACAAAATCAATCGTGTACACGTAATATGACAGAAATCATGTTTTGTTCTCTTTCGCATTCACTTCTTAGTGCATATCCTGATGTGCTCGTGCTTGCGTCGAGTCAGGCAAATTTTCCCAAAGCGTCCTGTACATAATGGCCAATATAAGCCACAGCAAGCCATTGTGTACAGGAGGTAATGGTTATACAGTGGCACAATTAGCCATCTTGGCGTGCAATTGGTATGTTGGCGGTATTTTGGCACACTTCAAAGGAATCGTGACGTAACAATGAGCTTTGTTAAACACCTGCGTGCTGATGGTCTACAGTTGCACAACTACGGTCCATCACAAGCCACTGTGTACAGGAGACAGAATGCGCATTCAAGCGCCAATACCTATCTACCTCTTTATATTATAAGATCAATGGGTAAAACAAAACGATGGAAGATCCAACCAACTAACATAGTACACAGATATTGCACGTCAATATAAAAGGAGCAATCTGAGATTCTTTAGAGTAAAAAATAACGACTAACTACTAATAACCTCTGTTTTAAATCTATCGTTACGCGACTCTAGCTATATAGTTATTAGTAATGTTTCTTTGGATGTGTGAAGTTGATGAGCTTATGTAGCGGTGCCGGGGCTGTTATGTCGAGGGCATATTTTGGCTTTGGAAGCCTGAGGTGGGGGCACCGATCTCTATAGACTGTCCAGACGCTATTGAGTCGGGACTCTGCAACGATGCGCTGTAAACAGGGTTCATTGGAGTCGTCCCGCCAGCTTCGAAGAGAGTACTGTCGTAAACACTGTTGCTCTGCTGAAAAAAATGCATACATTTAGAGATATCTAATGTTGGGGTAAATGTGATAAATTGGGAATGATTACTAGCTGATGCCTGCGGCTCCGCCCGCGTGGATGTCGGTTATCGCGACCAAATTATAGCCTATGTCGTTTCCCAAGGTCTAATCTAGATGATGATGATGTCGACCATGATGATAATGACGACGACGACGATGATATTAATGATTATGATGATGATGATGATGATGATGATGATGATGATGATGACGATGATGATGACGATGATGATGACGATGATGATGATGACGACGATGATAATGATGATGAAGACGACGAGGATGATGATGATGAAAATTTAACCTACACGGAAAATTCATGAATGTGATGGATCACATCCCACAGGAACCCGAAGGTATGAAGGTTACATTTATTACTTTTACCGATGACAGTTGGTAACTATAAATAATAACCGGTAAATGTGATGAATTACAATGTATTTATCACATTTTGTCTAGGATTGGACTCCGAATTTAAATTAAATAAAACTGCAGCGATTGGAACTGTACGTGTGTAATGCTTTCTTAAGCTCAGGTCGACGACAAGTGAAAAATATTAACAATTAATTAACTTAATCTACCTACTAGACGACGGCGCCGCACAGGAAATAACTGCACTTAGTGCACTGCTTGCATTGCGGTAACCAAACCTTCAGGCACTGTCCTGAACACATTTACCATAACATACTCATACGAAACAACAGCAAACAGCTGAAGTTCACCTCATTCAGTGCACTATTACTCACTGATAAATAACTTTAGGTAGGTAACGAGGTGTAGTGACAACTGTAACGTGCTTAAAATCTTCGCAGAATGCTGACCGCTTTACCTATATTTGTCAAGGCCAAGATAAGCAAAATCAAAATAAAAAGTAGGGGAGCGAATCCTAGGATTATCATCTCGTATATTTTGAAGTAAGATACGAAAAAATCGTTCCGAGTAAAACGGGGTGAATAGGGATCAAAGGGTGAATAGAGATAAAATGATCGTTAGATTTTTTAAATAAATTATTTTACAAAATTTCAAGTATGTAACCAGACATTTGATAATTCTGTTTATTATTTTGATCCAGTTCATAGTTTCACATGAAAAAAAAATACTACAGAATTTAGCTGACCATTTTATTTCTATTCACCCTTTGATTCCTATTTCATTAACCCCATTTAACGGTACTTATTGGCTATCACAAAAACTTTGGACAGCGCTGGGGCGGGCTATATATGTTGTCTTTTTGCCCAACCTACTTCGACATACCTACTCAGAAAAAAATAAGTTAAGATCGATACAAAAGTCGACTACTATAATAAATTGAAATAGTACACACTATTACTATCGAAGTTCATACAACCCGCAGTTACAATGGCAAAGCGGACCCCAGACTCCGACGTGAAAGCTTCGGATGCGACTGGGATTAACGCTAGGGTGAAGATGACACTGGGTCTTACCTGGTAAATATAGTCCGAATCAGTTTTAAGTGAACTGAAGCTTTGCTGATGTGGCAACGAGACTTGATCGTCGTCCATAGGCTCATCCATTTGAGCCTTATACGAGAACATGATGCTCGGTTGAGATACACTGCAACAAATAAAATATACTTAATGGATTCCATTAAGGGTTTAAAGAATAGAATAAAATAATCTGTAGTGTACACTAATAACTACTACTAATTGCCTGGAAGAAATCGCTTTCAGCGATAAGGCCGCCCATGTACATCTTATATATAAAATTCTCGTGTCACAATGTGCGTAATCGAACTCCTCCGAAACGGCTTGACCGATTTTGATGAATTTTTTTGTGCTTATCCGGTATCTATGAGAATCGGCCAACATCTATTTTTCATCCCCCTAAGTGATAAGGGTGCAGCGGGAACGGGATTTGAATACCACGCGGGCCGAAAATATGGCGGTACGAAGTTCGCCGGGGCAGCTAGTTAAACTATATAACTTGCTACCCACTTGACATAGGTACTGTAAATCTATTGGTGCACAATAAAGAATTATCTATCTATCTAATAAAAATGTACGTAATATATCCGTCGGCATTATCGCTGGAAGTCATTTTTTACAGGCGACCTTTCTGCGAAGAAAGAAGATTCTGCAGATGCGAACCACACCTGCCTAGAGAGGTCCCCGATTCCCTCTCAAAATTTCGTGCAAAAATTTGTATGCATGAATATGGTTATTTGCATTGGTCTGGTCATGACTCAGAGAGCCCGTTAAGCCTTCGTCGTCGGTCCCAGTTGCCGTACGAACATCTATGGCAGTCGTTACCGGTAGTTGGAGTCCTAAAAAGTCCAACAACTGGTCTAACTGCAATACTTCGATATCGTCAATAGGTTGTGAAGGTCAGCTGGCAGTCGCTTCACGGAAAATATCAAAAGTTCAGCCAAACCCGCGGTTAAACTTGAAAAAGCGGACCCCAGACTCCGAGGTGAAAGCTTCGACTGGGGTTAACGCCAGGATAAAGAAGATGCAAGTACGTAATAATATTGAAATGTTACTTTCTAGAAGTTTCTGACTGAGAAATTATTCTGCCTAGAAACTAGTTCGAATTTCAAACACAAACGACTTTCAATCACGGTCGTTCATCATTACTTTTTCCTTCATTGAAATGTCTATTTTAAACGCATTTTATTCAACCTGTTGGCTTCTTAGCCTTGAGCCTTCTTAGGATAGATACCTACAGGCTTAGTGGTTGCCAATAGCTATTGGCCAATTATGACGTAATCGAGTAGCACAAATCGATACACATTAACTAGGTATAATGTGTAAAGTCAAAGTATTTAAAGCTTACCTGAAAAATTCACTGAGAAACGTGTGATATACAAGAGGGGTGTATAGCGAGAAGTAGAGCCACGTGGTCACGTCGACGATGCACAGCCCACACGGCAGGTTTCCCCAGGCGAGCAGACCAGCTCCGACCGCTTGTGTGGTGTCGAGAAGTGCCAGTAGCAATACGTAAAGGTAGAAGGACAGTTTTGCTGAAAAGTTCGTTGGGTTACAGATAAAGTAACGTAAAAAATGTACCTACTTAAATTCGTTGTAGTCTTTATATCAATAAAAGTATGTTCAAGTATGTCATCTTCTGTAAAAAATGTTATTATTTTCAAGCTACAAAAGCCCTAATATTACGACTACACTATCGAGATATGCCAATAATTACCGCCATAATTTCAACAACGCCCAGGTGTACTGCCTAATTTAGTTGCATATATCGGTAAACTGTGGTGAAGCCACACCACTTCACGCAGTAATTCTGACGGTAAATTTAATGTTATAATTATTGCGGTAACAGCCTGGTAGATGCAATTCCGATGAATATCACAATGTCAACCACAGCCATTTCAAGATGAGCTGTGCTAGAAAACCTGATCGTGGTGCACCCTGGGTAATGGAAGCGACAACACTGTCTTTCTCCCAGTGGGCGAGGCGTTGTTGCTTCGGCTTATGTTCTGCTGAGGCGGGAGTGGCCCAATGGTTACACAGCTTCCCCTTTAATGCGTTGAGCTGAGTAGTGCATCAGTCGCGTGCCCACGCGCTGCATATTGTTTCATGCAAATAGAGGAACGCTATACTATTTGTTCGCCCGCCGCGTAGGTACACAACTGACACACGCTCAAGGCATCGAACCTCAGAGACAGTAGTTCGTCGTTTCTGAATTATTACAGAGCGTACAAAAAAACGTAAAAAAAATTAAAATTATAAGTACCTACGCATCGACAAGATTTTAGAGGAAGAAACAAGTTGATACGTACGATTTTGCTCTGATTATAATATTACGCTTTTAAGAGCTTAATAATAAAAAATAATATTACGCTTTATACCTTTCTGCAATGCAAGTCTGTAAGCGCACAACGTTGCGACAACCTTGATATAGATAGATTGTCATTGGTCTTCTCCAGTGACGTCACCCAGTCTGACCAATGACAATCTATCAAGATTGGCGCAACGTTGTGCTCGTCGTTGCGCGCTTACAGAATTGCATTTTTATATAATTCACGCTTAATGTGGCCCTGTTGATATGATGTGACAATGTTGAAAAAAATATTTTTAGTTTTGTTTAAATATTTTTAACCAAAAACCTTGGGTAATAAAAATCAAGGACAATTAAATTTTGAAATCCAATTACTGATAATTATTTTTTAGCGCATCAAAACTAGTTAAATAAAGTGAACAATAAACAAACACCAAGATACACTTTCATAACCTTTCGTTTATAGTAGGCTCAATAAATTATAATGATGAAGAGAGGAAACAGCTGCAGCAGCCAGTAATGGCTTTGTTATCAAAAATACTACATATATAGTTATAATTGAGTAATGAATATAAAACAATTACAACTTATACTACTAATTAAAATATAATAATTCTCTAATGTGATGCTTGCTTAACACAAGTCATTATAACTGTTAATTCTTTGTTATTAAACAAATTATTACTCAAGTGGTTGGATGCACACTACTTAACAGACTTTTTAAATTATGATCTCATAATCATAATATTATTTACATAATCAAAATTTTATTTCATAAAAGATTAATTTTTTTTCACTTCTTGCATGAATCAGTCAAACTAAAAAATGTGCAAAATTGCATAAGTGAGTCATTGGGTTAATTTAGGATGACTAACATTGTTTCATTTTTTTTGTTCATTACTTATGTACAGAAATTATGTATATTTACTGTAGAATAAATTTATTTTGACATTTCAAAGGATATGACAAATAATTTTATAAAAAAAGAATATTAAGGTAACTGTACCAATGCTCGACACTTTAAGGAAAAATAAAATTTCAATCTAAAAAATTTAACAAATTAATTACAGCATGGTCGTTACATTCTTTTTTAACTGTTACAGCAACAATTAGACATTAACTTTTGCCCATAAAATCTTTAAAATCTATCATACTTTTACTTTAAATTAAATTATTATGCACTTGGTCGAAAACACCAATGCTAGACATCATTGTCCCAATGGTCCAAGTATGTCAATAACTTCAATATTTATAACGTTTATACTAAAATTAGTAATAATCATAACTTATCAACAAAAAAATCACACCTATAAAAATCAGTACCCTTGGCAAAAATCTTAAGAAATAACACGACCGTGTTCACGGAGTCACATTATTTGCTGTCAACAGTCTTTCTAAATTTACTTCGGATGGTGTTGCGAATATTTGAACATATCTTATAGATACCATAAGGCATCTTTTAAGTCAATAGTCTTATAAAACAAATGGATAATTTTCTCAAAATACTGGGTTTTGTTCGAAAGTGTCTAGCATTGGTACAGTGTCGAGCATTGGTACAGTTACCTTAACATAATTAATTTTACTTTTGTATTAAGTATTTAAAAAAAAATTAAAATATTAAATAGATACTTACTTGGCAGAGCAAGGTAATCCCTTAGTGGAATCCATGGTAACAGTAATATTAAAAAGTAAATGAGAGCAAAGACAACAGAAGATGTGAACCAAAACAGCATGCCTCCATGTCCGAACAGATAATAATCTCTGGTGTCAATGTGGAATATATCATCTGGCATCACCAGCTCAAGTGTTCCTTGTGTCACAGTGAATGCAAGGGATATTAATGATGTTGCCAGTAACACATATCTAATACTGCTGCGGCTGTCTAAATGACCTGAAAATTTAAAATCAACAGTTATCTTACTGCCAATATAAGTGTAAGTTTAAATAGGTGAATGTTTGTTACCCATAAAGGCTGAATGGATCTGAATGAAATTGGGACAGAGATAGATTTTAAAATAGTCTGATAGGCTACTTTTTATTGAGGGAATAGGTTCATGTGAGTTATAGGAATACAGTAGAGCCTTAGGCTACAACTAGAGTTCAATAGATTGTTAGATATAGTTTTTGTTATGCTTAGATTATTTACTGTTTCAATTAAACATTAAAATGAATGTAATTGTGTGGGTGTGATATTGTTTTTCACCAATAACATAAAATAATAAACTAGTTGAAGAAAGGTAATGTTTTCATACACCACCTATTCAGCCTTAGATATAACAACACAGACATACTTAAGATAAATCCTTTACTGGAGACATGCAAGGGCATAATTAAAGTTGTATTTTGTTAAGTTCACAGGAAATAAAAGTGAGGTTGAACGATAAATGAGAGCATGATAGACAAAAAACATCCAAGGTTATACTTACCAAATGCCAAACCAAAAATGACAACACTCATCTCAGTAGCAAGCAGAAAGAATCTGACCATGACCCACAGAATCTTGTCCATGAGCCCTCCCAGCGGCACGGCTGGGTTTACAGTCATGGACACTGCACATCGCACCAAACTTATGATCACATTGCCCCATACCAGTGTGTAGAACGTCAGGAATATAGGACTACTCGTAGCACGCAATTTCAACTGAGCTTTGTTAAATCTTACCACTAAGAATAGCACAAACAGGGCATTTGGTATCAAAATAATCAAATCCCAAATACGGACCCTGAAAAAGAATACTACGGTGAGCACAAATATAATACGCAAAATAAACACAAGGACTTGGAACATTTACATACCACGAATTATTTATTTCATAATATAAAATATGTTTACAAAACGTGTCCTCTTTAACAGGAGGTAAATCTGAGCCATTAATATCGTGCATTTTAATTGTTATTTACTGCTTTGCCATTTAGTTTATTGCGAAAGCGTCTTGAGCCCGTGGCAGCATTACTCTTTACTCCAATAATCAAGTTATTGGAATAGGCCACCGTTACGTCAACTTAGTCCTATCATTATAAACATACACACTTCGCGACTGTCTTGGTAGTTCGTTCGCTTTCTAATTCAATTTTGCAATGACGACACTTCACAAAACAACGAGAAGATAAAATTAAACAAAATAATTCCTTTTTATTTCGTTCATTCGCAATAAGATGACATTGACATGACATATAGATTTTTTATTTAGTTATTGTTACTTTTTGAATGGAGATGCGTACTCGTCTTTTAGCTTTCAAATGTTGCCAAGTGAACAGACAATTTACATTTAATATATAATAAACCAATAATAATTGGTCTGTGAGTTGTTGTTGTCACAGTCCGTTGCGTGCGCTCCCGTCGTACGGACGCGATACCGATACCTACCCACATCGTGTGTACATTTTCTATAACATTTTACCATGGTGCAGTGTACTATTTGTAAGCTGTCTCTAGCCAAAGTGAAAGCCGACAACGTTATAGGCTGCAATGGAACGTGTGGCGGTACCTTCCACAAAAAATGCTCAACCAAAATACAAGGTTTTAGCAAATCTGGATTGTGCGTAGACTGCCAGGACACACCATCGTCGGCTAGAACCTCCATTGTGGTGGATATGACGAAGACTACGCCGGAGAAGGTACTTGCGGAGGTCAACGAAAAGCTGGCAATTGTGTTTAAGATGAAAAAAACACTGGAGGGTATGTCGGAGGATATTAGTTTTTATGCTGAAAAGTATCAAGAACTGATCGAGGCAAAGGAAAAAAGCGATAAAAAAATAAAATCACTGGAACACAATAATGCTCATTTGGAGATGACCAACAAGGCGCTTGAGGAGAGGATTGCGTCGCTTGAAAATCGTGAGAAAGAAAAAAGTATTGAAATTGTGGGATTGGAGGAGTGTGATAGTGAAAATCTAATGGTCACGGTAAAAAAATTGGCCAGCAAACTGGAAGTGGACACCACAAAAATTTGCGAGGTGAGGCGGGTAGGCGAACAGAAAAAGAACGAGGCGGCCGCTAACGGGCAACGAGATAAAAAACCGCGCCCGGTTATCATCACGCTTACAACACGTGATGCCCGTGACCAGTGGCTGGCAACGAGAAAAACGCAGCGCTTAACAAATAATGATATTAACGTGAAAGGAAGTAGTCAGCGAATTTATGTGAACGAGGATCTCTCTAGGTATATGCGAAACTTATTCTGGACCGCGAAGAACGAACTTAGACATATTTACAAGTATATCTGGGTACAAGGTGGCAGAGTGCTAATAAAAAAGGATGACCCAAAAGATACCAGAATAAGAACCCTGCGTACCCTGGCAGATATTAACTGCCACAGCGCATGAGATGAAGTAATTTACCTACATAGTATAACGTAGGTATTAGTATTCCCAGGTTAACCTATAAATAAAATTCGATGACCAAACCCTACATATACAGTCCAACATTAGGTACCGTAAATATAGTGATATAGACGCATGGCAAGAAAATGTAACGAAGTACAACTCAACCTTGAATATCGTTCATCTGAATATAAGCTCACTGAGGAAACACTTCAATCAGTTGCAGGTACTTGTAAATGAATGCAATGAGTGCTTGGACATTATAGCGTTAGCGGAGATAAATATAAAGGAACATGAGGTACCGTTATACAACTTGGATGGATACGATTTATACGTAGAAACTAAAGAAACCAGAAAGGGTGGTGGTATATTGTTGTACTACAAGAACAAACTCAATTTCACCGCTACACCAATCAACTCCAAGCATTCGCAAATTATGCACGGCCAACTTGTATTAGGCAGGACGAGAAAAATACATGTAGTGGTTACATATAGATCTCCAAGCACAAGCAAACTTGGATTTGTTGAGGAGGTCCATCACTTCTTATCAAGCATCTCAAAAAGTAGCGAGGTGATACTACTGGGTGACACGAACATTGACTTACTGGCTGGACCTAGTTGCAGTGTACGTCGACTGTATGTAAACAATATGTGTGAACTGGGGTTAGACTGTGCTATCAAGGACATAACGCGGGAGGAGGTGTACGGAAACATAGTGACGCGAACCTGTATCGATCACGCGTGGGTTCGAACCCGCTCCTCGGTGTCAGCGTATGTTCTGTCGTGCAAAATATCGGATCATTACCTTATCGGCGTGGGATTGTCTAATGCGGTGGTTAGTGATACAAAAGACAGGACTAGTTATTCGGTGATAAGTGATCAAAAAGTTTCAAGTAAGTTGTCCGAAGTGTCATGGGATCAACTCATGCACTATAAGTGCCCCTTATTATTATATGATGAATTGTGTTCTATTTTTTCAAAAATATATAATGAAGCCAAAATACAGATACATGTAAAGAAAAAAAGGAAATGTAAGCCATGGGTAACGGGGACACTCAGGGAGATGATGGCAAATAGGGATAGGTTATTTAGGTCATGTAAATGTAATCCAAATGATATGAACTTGCGATTACAGTACAATAACTATAGAAATAAGGTCAATAAGTGTATAAATAAAGCGAAAAATAATTATCGAAAACAGGAGATTTTAAAATGCAACAAGAATGTGAAAAAAGTTTGGTCAAAGATAAATGAATGGACAGGCCAAGTTAAAAATAACATAGACAATGTAATCTTAAAACACTTAGGCAAAATAGATAGTACAACTAATATTTGCAATAATTTTTCTGATTGCTTCACTCAAGAAGTTCTGAATATAAAACATGTATGTAGCCATAAGTTTCTAGACAGGTCTAGGTATGTAGTGCGGAGTGAGGTATCCTTGAGATTTCAAAAGGCTCAACCCAATGATATAGAAAAAATCATATGTGCCCTCAGCTGTGATAAGTCTCCAGGTGTAGACGCCATTAGAATAAAAGAAATTAAATTATTAAAAAATATTATTAGCCCTATAATTTCATATTTTATAAATTTATGTGTTAAACAGGGGGTATACCCACATAATCTCAAATCTGCTTTAATAAGACCTATATACAAGCAGGGGTCACATTGTGATTATTCTAACTACAGGCCTATAGCAATTTTGTCTGTCATTAATAAAATTGTAGAAAAATTTATAGTCAATCAATTAAGTAGGTTCTTAGAAAAGTATAATATTATAACAGACGCCCAGCACGGTTTCCGAAGAGGTCGCAGTACAACAACGGCTTTGGGAAAGTTCGCTGATGACGTCAGTTGGGGCCTGGACCAGCGGAAGCAGGTGGTGGTAGTCTACATAGACTTCCGAAAGGCATTTGATACTTTGGGACACCACCAGCTGCTTTTAGCTATGGAGGAGTGTGGAGTCTCGGGGCCACTAAATAGGTGGTTTAGTGCGTATCTCGAAGGTAGAACACTGCGGACCCTGATTGACGGCGTCAGCGGGCGGCCCTCGAGCGTCACTTGTGGCGTGCCGACCGGCTCGGTGTTTGGCCCTGTCGGGTACATTATGCACGTAAACAGTATGTGCAACGTAGTACAAAACAGCCGTGTGTATATGTACGCAGACGACACTTGTTTATTATATATGGATAAAGATATAAATGTTATAGAAAATAAGATACAAGAGGACCTCACAAACATTGTTAAGTGGGCGCATGATAACGGCATTGTAATTAACTTAAATAAAACTAAATGCATGCACATTTACTCTCCCTATGTTAAGTATCCGATCCGATCGCCCCATATAGTCGGGCATAGTTATGATTGTTTACATAACTCGCACGCGTCATGCGCGTGCGCAGGTATCGAGGTAGTCAAAGAGTATAGGTATTTAGGGCTCACTGTCGACTCCGCCTTCTCGTGGAGGACACATATCGCCATACTAAGTGATAAACTAAGGGCAGTGCTTGTGAAATTTCATCATCTTAAGTTAGTGTTAGATAGGGGGACCCTGTATGTCGTCTATTATGCGCTGGTCGACTCGATGCTTTCCTATGGGCTGACTGTCTATGGGCGTACTTTTAAATCACATTTGGATAAAATTAAATCACTACAAATCAGGTTTATGAAACTATTGGTAGATGAAAACACTAAACGTCACTGTAAGAATACTGATTATGAACAGTTGTTTGTTGAATGTAAAATGCTCCCAGTTCATGAGTACATAAAGCTTCTTTTAGCAACGGAGCATTATTGTAGTGACGAGTTTAAGATATGTAAGACACGCCCGGGGAGAACAAATACTAACATGTTTGAAAAACCTAGTTGTCAGAACTACTTTGGGGAAAGGAATAGAAACTACTTGGTTCCGCATATATTAAATAGTTTACCATCAACTCTGCTAACTAGCAATGTCACAAAAAGATTGTTTAAAAATAAAACAAAACAGTTTCTCTTGGATTGTTTAAATATTTAATGGATAGGGTACCTATAGGTATTGGGTGCCCTATCTATTAAATATAAATTAAAGAATGCATTTAATAATTATCACTGTATTTTAGGTGGAAAGTGTGTGATAGGTGCGTGGGTTCATTTTAGTCTTGAGTGGTTATGCGTGTGCATGTCCTTTACGCATACACACGCATAACTAATTCAATACTTACACATTATTGACAAGGTGGGTAGGTGCCATAAGTTAGATTATGTATTAAGATTGTATGTATGGAGGTTATTATTTTATAATGTACTTATAGCTAATTGTTGAAACAACGGGGGATGCAGCTGCCAACAAACTGCTGTGCAGTTTGGCAGAGGTTAAGATTAACAAGCTGTAATTTTTAAATGTGATTAAACAATTTCATTTCATTTCATTTCATTTCATTCATTTAAGATTTAAACAATAAAAGTCATGAAACTGATGAAAAATGAATATTGTAAAATAATTACACGACGATGTATTCCAACATAGAACGGCGTTGCCGTCCATTAAAATATAAAAGCGATCTTTGTCACACCATACTGAGTGGGCTCTGTCATGCTAAGGCGCGGGCCACACAGAAAAGACGTAAGACGCGGACATTTGTCTCTACTGCGTCGCTTTCATACAAAATGTATAGAAGCGTCGCGACGCAAAACAAACAGAAAAGACGGGGCGCGTACCAGGCGCGGTCGCAGCTTCACATTTTGGGGGGGGTCACTTAACTAAGTGCGGCAATTACCCCCCCCCCCCCCCCTCGTACTCGAACTATGTCGGACTCCAATCGACTAAAATGAAGAGTCTCTGTGGCGTGGTGGTATTGAATTCGACTGCTGTAGGAGGTACGGGTTCGACTTTCGCTTAGTGCAAATATTTGTATACATGGATCTGTCTATTTGCATTTACCTGATATTTGTATGCCTGTTAACTCGGACACCAATGGCATTAAGCCCCAGCCGATGGTTATGTCGGACTCAAACCAACTATAATTGCACACCGTCTTGGGTGGGATCATCATTTGCCGAGGTTGAGATTGCCACTGACATATCCCTCACACTTCGGTGTCCCCATCTTGTCCCGGGTTCTACCTGTCACCCCTAACACTTACGAAAAAGCCTCCGACGCCCGAGTCGCCTTCGCGCATTGCGGACTATGCGGGACGAAAGGGACTTGAGTCTTCTCTGTCCCCGCTCCCCCACCTCTTTCTCAAGCATTACTTGCTTGCAGAAGGAAGCCGCGGCACCCCACCCCGTGTCCTCGCTTGCATCACAGTGTTGACACTCAGGCGTTGGCTCCTTCTGGATCCGACATAGGTGACTCCCGAAACACACGTGTCCGGTGATCACCTGTGTCAGCCGGTACAAGAGGCACCCGTAAGGCCTCTCTAGTCAGTCCTCCATGATGTGCTTTACCGCCGCTATTACGACGTGCCTTGTGTTTGGTTGCCGAAGTTGTAACTTCCATTCCTCCACCACGTCCAGGTGGCGCTGGGATTTCACTGCCTCGATTTCTCGAGGTCCGGGTTCATGTCAGCGGGGACATTCGCGCCGCCCTTCGGTACCTGTATTACACCGAAAAGGCTCTCGCCTTCAGGTACCACAGTAGGGTTCCGCCAAGGAGACTCGATACTTTGAAGGAGATCGTGCTGTACCCTCTGAAGACCTAGTTGGCCATCTTCTTGCCCCCTTCAAGTTGGACAGCAACCCCACCAGAGCAACAGCTGCGCCTTTCAGATTGGGGGCCAGACTTCGGAAAAGTTTTCCGAAGTATCATCGGCCATCGAGAACGAGCCAAATATTTCATATACCTCGTGCTATGTGGTTGGTTCCCTAGGTGGTGCGCGCTGAGGTCCATAAAAGAACATGGTCTCGGTTTTATGCAGGACCATGGGCTATCGTTATGGGCAACCGCGGTGGTGCCTTTCAGGGTCGCTTCGCGCTGTGTAGCAACGCATGCCATGACTGGCGTGTCATCCGTATAGCACGTGACGGTGACACCGTCCTCGAGGTCACTGCGAACACCCAGATGTATCCGATGGAGTATACCGCAGGAGCGGGCGCAGAACCAATCCCTGCGGGAAACAGCACGACATCTCTTGCCAGCCGAGGCCGGACGCGGTTGGGTAGCTGACGGCTCTCTCCATCGGTTACGCGGGCTATGCGGTGAGGGTGGAGAGGCACTTCATAACTCGTGATACATGAGCGTCTCCTTAATGCAACTCGAGGGTAAAGTTTTGAATGCGTTGGCGATGTCCAAAGAAATCAGCAACATCACCTGGCCCACACGTGGGCATCCACAGTCCACAGTGGAGCGTCTCTGGCGGAATTCATATTGACCACCCGCCAGGTCGGTCTAAAGAAGTGCTCGACGAGGCGCTTTGCAATAACTCTTTCAAAGAGCTTTCGCACCTCGTCAGGCAACACTATAGGTCGGCAGGCGGACGGCGAATCCAGCGGATGCCCGCTTTTCTTATGAGGACCAGTTTCCCCGTCTTTAAGAATTTCAGAAACTAGCTCGCTCAGCCCAGAGTGCCGTGGTTCGGCCATAAGCTTATGAACCACCAGCTTTAATTCTATCCAACTGACCTCAGACAGGTCATCCTCATACACGCTTGGCGCCATAGGGCTTCAATTGTGCCTTAACACGAAACACGTAAGTTGTAAACAATCCTTCAGCATTTTCCCGTTTACGTAGCAAAACGTTCGTATATTTAAGAATATTTAATGCTACCTAAATTACAATTTTACCAATGGTTTATCTTTAAAAGACGCGACAAGAAATTAAATATTGCAATATAATTACTTTGCAAATTTTATGAAGACTTTTCAATATGACGTGTTGGGTTTTGGGGGGGGTCATGTCCCCTGTGACCCCCCCCCTCGGACCGCGCCTGGCGCGTACGCAACGCTTTTGCGTCTGCGCCTTTTGTTCAAAACACACAGGAGAGATGGGGCGCGGACGCAACGGGAGTGAGGACAGGACGCGGGGTGGCATGCCTGCCATGGTTGCCATACTGGGCGGGTCTCCGAGTGCCCGAAATACGGCAATAGGCCAGGCGCGGTCGCAGCTTCACATTTTGGGGGGGGTCACTTACCTAAGTGCGGCAATTACCCCCCCCCCCCCCCTCGTACTCGAACTATACCGGACTCCAATCGAATTAAAATTAAGAGTCTCTGTGGCGTGGTGGTAGTGAATTCGACTGCTGTAGGAGGTACGGGTTCATCACTGCGACGCGAGCGAGGACTCGGCGCTGCACACGCTCACCGAGTGTCCGGCGTGGGAGACGCCGAGACGGGAACTGGTGGCGACCCTGGGAGTGAGAGCTCTCACGCTCGCCACTTTGCTCGCAGCGATGGTTCGCTGCGCGGATGTGTGGGCTGCCGGCACCTCCTTCTGCGAGCAAGTAATGCTCGTGAAGGAGGCGGCGGAGCGGGAGCGAAGGAAAATCGCAGACCTTGCGGCCCGCGAGAAGCGGAGGAGAATCGCAAATCGCGTGGCCCGCAACGAGCGGCGGCAACTCGGGCGTCGGAGGTCGCAAAATGACCTCCGTCCCCCATGAGCGCGGGCCTGGGGATGACGGGTGGAGCCGCCTGTCACCTCAGCAGAAGCATTGCGTGCCTCCCCATACCCGGGGGCGAGTTGGGGACCCCGCGGTCCCCACACCGGAAGAGGGCCAGATCGAGAGATACGACCCTGGGTCGGCCGGGGTGCGAGGGATATGGCTATGACAATCTCACCTCCGGCAACTGACGGCCCACAGAAGGCGTACGTTTTAGTCGGTTCGCGATTACGGTAGCGATTTTTCGCACGATAAAAAAAAAGGTACGGATTCGATTCTCGCTTAGTGCAAATATTTGTATACATGGATCTGTCTATTTGCATTTGCCTGATGTTTGTATGCCTGTTAACTCGGACACCAATGGCATTAAGCCCAAGCCGAGCTCGTGAGTGAGGCACATTCTGAGGGAGACCACTTCCATCCCCAGGGCCGCTACAAAGATCTGACTCGGTGTTTTCCACGCCGTGCATTCAGTCAGTGTGGGCAGCCCCGTGTCCTAGCTTGCATCACAGTGATGACACTCAGGCGTTGGCTCCTTCTGGAACCGACATAGGTGACTCCTTAACACACGTGTCCGGTGATCACCTGTGTCAGCCGGTACAAGAGGCACCCGTGAGGCCTCTCTAGTCAGTCCTCCATGATGTGCTTTACCGCCGCTATTACGACGTGCCTTGTGTTTGGTTCACGTCCAGGCGGCGCTGGGACTTCACTGCCTCGATTTCTTGAGGCTCGGGTTCATGTCAGCGGGGACATCCGCGCCGCCCTTCGGTACCTGTATTGCACCGAAAAGGCTCTCGCCTCTAGGTACCACAGTAGGGTTCCGCCAAGGAGACTCGACACCTTGAAGGAGATCCTGCGGTACCCTCTGAAGACCTAGTTGGCCATCTTCTTGCCCCCCTCAAGTTGGACAGCAATCCCACCAGAGCGGCAGCTGCGCCTTTCACGAACGAGCCAAGTATTTCATATGGGGCTTGATGCTGACGGGAGGGCCTCGCACTATGAGGTTGGTTTCCTAGGTGGCGCGCGCTGAGATCCATAAAAGAACATGGCCTCGGTTTTATGCAGGACCATAGGCTATCGTTATGGGCAACCGCGGTCGTGCCTTTCAGGGTCGCTTCGCGCTGTGGAGCATCGCATGCCATGACTGGCGTGTCATCCGTATAGCACGTGACGGTGACACCGTCCTCGAGCTCATCGCGACCACCCATACGTATCCGATGGAGTATACCATCGGATACGTATGGGTGGTGGCAACACTATAGGTCGGTAGGCGGACGGTGAATCTGAGGACCAGTTTCCGGTCGTCGTCGCCTAAAGCTCGCTCAGCCCGGAGTGCCGCGGTTCGGCCATAAGCTTATGAACCACCAGCTTTAATTCTATCCAACTGACCTCGGACAGGTCGTCCTCATCCACGCTTGGCGCCATAGGGCTTCGATTGTGCCTTGACACGTAAGTTGAAAACAATCCTTCAGCATTTTCCCGTTTACTGCTACCTAAATTACAATTTTACCAATTGTTTACCTTTAAAAGACGCGACAAGGAATTAAATATTGCAATATAATTACTTTGCAAATTTTTTGAAGACTTTTCAATTTGACGTGCTGGGTTTTGGGGGGGGTCATGTCCCCTGTGACCCCCCCCCCTCGGACCGCGCCTGCAATAGGCTCACCCCCTATTAGGTATGTGGGACGGTGGGACCGAATATAATGATTGATGAAATGTGGGTGTTAATTCACCTCTGCCTAACCCTTCGGGGATAATGTATTACTTATGTATGTATGTACGTATGTACGTACACACACATTGTATGTATGTAAAATTTTAGGTAGGTGTCGGTCTATGCCCTTCGCCTAACCTGACCTGGCGATCAGCTGACAGCAAGTCGGTCTGTGGCCTTCGCCTAACCAGACTCTGGATCAGCTGATGGTAGACCGAACGAGTGTAGCAGCTGATTGGGGATCAGCTGAGGGGTCACTGACCCGTGAGGTAGAGATCAGCTGAGGGGTCACTGACCCGTGAGGTAGGTACTGCCCTAATATCTGTGCCAGCTGGCTTATGTCTCTAGTCCGGCTAGGTTCAATGAGTGAACCCTGTCAGTTGGCTAGAGAGCTCTGACTGTTTGGACCGGATGGTTACCGTAGCCAAAGTAAAAGGCAGAGCATGGAACTGATTATTTTATTCGTCAAATGGGGCTACTATTATACAATAATTCGTCTTTTAATAACCTAACAATTAAGCGAACTTACAAACTATCTACACCAATCACAGTTTAGTATTCTATTTACATAATGAATCTTAAATCTATTATATACAATGCAGTTCACAAATACGCCGCGTGGGGCGCTTATCTTTCGCTAAAAGGCCCGTAACAGACGCTCCAACCCGACCATCCGACCGTCCAATCGGCAGCCAGTATTGATGTATTAATTATTATTATTACATTAATACTGGTTGTTGATTGGATGGTCGGATGGTCGGGTTGGAGCGTCTGTTACGGGCCTAAAACTGCACTGGGTGCGCCAAGGTGCGCCAGCTATAAAACTGCAGGATCCGTGAGTCGCGCTGCATTCGACGAGATTCTTCACTGCGTTCGGACGTGTTTGGGCTCCGCATTTCGGCACTGCTGTTATCGTATGATTATGTTCCTCTTGTAGGTAAAAGTATGTATGTATGTTCCTACATAGGTATATAAATATTGTAAAATTATTTTATGTAATTTCGCTGCCAACATTGTCTTCATTGCTTAGTAACATCAAACCCTCTGTATATTAGCGAGATGCACCAGTGCTAGTGCATCTTCAGAAGAAGACATGTCGTCGTGTCAAAATCAGACGGTTAAATGCCGAAAATAGTCCTGATTTCCTGATGCGGGATTGCGTCGCGTCCGCGCCCCGTCTCTTCTGTATAATTTAAAAAGTCGCGTCCGTGTCTCGTCTCCGCCCTGTCCGCGTCCCGTCCACGTCTTACATCTTTTCTGTTTGGCCTGCACCTAAAAGGTAAAGCCCGAGGTGGGGAATCCCGTACAAAAAAGAGGCAGCTTTAAATTCAAGTCATTAAAAAATATTATAATGAATAAATCGTAAGTTTGGATTATTGATTTTTCGCCATTTGGAAAGTTTTTTGGCAACACTAGCAGCTGTCAAACTTGTCATTATGATTGTTCACTTGACTTTGACACTCGAGTCTTGACAGATTGATGTAGGGATGTGACATTGAAGGAAAAGAATCGATTAAATAAAAATCGATTTTTTCTTTACTCAATATAAATCGATTTTTTAAAAATCGATTTTTTAAAAATAAATAATCGATTTCTGTGAAAAAATCGTTTTTTTTCCTAATTTTTAAAAATCTGCATGCTTTTCGTATTCTAATAATAAACCTACTGACATTACGAAATTATCAGATTAAAAATAAAATAAAATAATACCTAAGTATGATTAATAAAAATAATACTTAACCAATTCAAAACTAAATCTCAAAGAAAATGTTCTTTTAAACTTTCAAGGTATTTCAATCCATTCTTCCTTTCTTTCTTCTTTCTAATATTATAAATGCGAAAGTAACTCTGTCTGTCTGTCTGTCTGTCTGTCTGTCTGTCCGACTGTCTGTCTGTTACGCTTTCACGCCTAAACCACTTAACCGATTTTGATGAAATTTGGTATAGAGGTAGATTACACCTTGAGAACGGATATAGGCTATGTTTGGTCGCGATAATCGACATCCACGCGGGCGGAGCTGCGGGCAAAAGCTAGTTTCTTATAAATGTAGAAATTGATTTCCGCAAAACTATTTTTTTTTACTGGCAACACTAAAAGAAACGACGACCCACTAACCGTCCGTAACACCACTGTGTCACACTGGCACTGGTGTGACGGTTAGTGAAAAAAATTATAATCGTCACACTATTCGCTGTCATTGTTATAATGACACAGGCAGCGGTGTAACTGTTAGTTGGTCGTCAAAGAAACATCAACAAAGTCAATTTTGTCTGTATCATATTTTCATTATCACAACAATATGAACAAACTTCTTCGTAACTCTTTTAGAAAATTATAAATTAAATAAAACTATAAACTGAACAGATAATAGTACTAGCGTAACCATAGCGTGTGTGAGTGATTCGAGAACCGAGAAGTCATATATTATACAAAGTGTTCATAAATGTGACGAAAATTTCGCATTTATAAAAATCGATTTAAACGCGTAAGTTAAAAAAATCGATTTATTAAAAATCGATTAATATTACTATAAAAATCGGTAATAAAAAATCGATTATTAGAAAAAAATAATCGATTTTTTTAAAAATCGATTATTTTTTAACATCCCTAGATTGATGAAGGATATGGATAGGATACCTATAAAAATTTAATGATTTTTGTGTTTTTGCTTGATAAAAATGTTTGATAGAACATGATTTCGATTTTCGTCTGTACAAAATATAACTTACTATCATATGAACCAGTTATTGAAACTGTTTCTTAAAATATGTAGTTGGAAATATTTATTTACTACATCGTCATTTTTAAGGTTATATAATAATATTACTCCTCTCGAACTTTGTTTTTTTAATAATTTAAACATGTCTCATAGATATAGAGCTATATGGAATAGGTTGTTTCGTATAAGAAGTAATTTTAGTAGTGCTATTCCTATAGCGACTACGCGCATTAATACAAAGTACAAAATAACTACACCGTGTATATTAAGTTTTTCCCTGTTTACATGGTTGGGATTCAAGGAAAAGCTTAGTGCTGAAGATGAACTTATCCACACAATAAAACATTGCATTTTATTTATTGAACGCGAAGAATACGACAAGGCTGAGCAGTTGCTGCATGTTGCATTAAGGCAGGCACAACAGGTTCACCATGAATTGGGTATCACCTATATATATGATGTAATGGCTAACCTCGCTCTTCAAAGAGATCATCTTGACAAAGCTAAACAATTGTTTATTGCTGTGGCTCAAAGAATTATGGCTGCTGGAGCTCAAGAAGATGATTTTCGTGTAGTACATATTAGTGCTAAACTAGCAAGAGTGAGTCACTTACAAAAGGAACTTTCAACTGCTCAGCTGGGTTATGAGTGGTGCTTGGAAAAACTTGAAAAAGCACTAGAACAAGACCCAAATAATGAAAACAAAAAGCTTTTAGCATTGACTGAAGATTGGTATGGACGATTGTTTTTAGACTGTAACAAACTTGAAGATGGCTTAAACCTAATGGTTAATTCTTTAAAAAGAATGAGAGATATCCTAGATATTGATAAAGTACAACTGGTAACTCAGTTAAATGACATTGGCACTGTATGTGATCGACTTGGCAAAACAGATGAAAGTATAACATACTTTAATGAAGCTATTGAAATGGCTAAAGGATTAGAAATGGAAAATGAGGGCACTATGTATGTGAATATAGGAAGAGCTTATATGAAAAAGGAACTGCTTGATGCTGCTAGAAAATATTGTGGACATGCATGGAGGCTAGGAGTCACATCCAAGAACAAGGAAATAAAAGAGGAAGCTGAATTGTGTCTGAAAGAAATAAAAAATATCAGTTAATAACTATTTTATTTTAGAAAAAATAGTGTTGGCATGTTTTATCAATATACTATTTTATGTTATACATTTAGAAATATATAATAAAACTTATATCTTAAACCAAAACAGTCTACTTTGACATGGTATTTTGACATATTTCTTTAAAAACTAAATGCAATTAATGAAAATATTTCATTGAGTATATAATAAGTTTCTTATATTATATAATGTTATGCACTCTCTTTTGAGACACTGAATGGTTCAGCAACTTCTTCTGCATAGCTGTTAACAATAACTACATCTTTAACGGGCCTATCATTGGCCCCAGTAACAGTCTTTTCAATCTTGCGTACAACATCCTGTAACATAAATAGAATAATTGAATGATGTTGGAAAAAAGATTACAAGTCAGTTGGTTCATATAGATAAGGAATTACTAGTTTTGTATAAACCTGGTGACATTCTACAATTTTATTTGGAAACACTATCAATTAAAATTATTTGGAAGGCAACTCTTATCTTGAGGGCTCTAACTACTTCCTGTGTTGTTATTTTAATTTCGAGATTTTTGCAATAATGTGAAGGAACCATTAAGTAATTTGGGCTGTTGATTGCGGCTCCATCCACATTAAATTTTGATATTGTTCCCACAACCCATTGGAACCAATTCCAGGGATTAAAAGTAGCCTATGTGTTATTCCAGACTATTCTAAGCCTGTTTCAAATTTCAACCAGATCTGTCCAACTGTATTAATAGGATGAAAACAAAAGAGATAGACTTCTGTCATTTGCTACAAAAACCTAAAAATTCAGAAGTGTCGGTAGCTTAGTGGCGGAGTCGGCCTTGCAATCGAGAGATATTTCCGATGTGAATTAACTCCTAACACAAGCAATTTAGCTAGGCTGGAGAGGTTAGCGGGAATGTTAGAATCTTCAGTTGCTAATTTTCTTAAAAAAATCATTGGAAAAATCGAACTAAATAAAAAATGGCACATTTATGTTATAGTAACAACATAGCAAATAAATCCTTACCATGCCCTCCAAAACCTTTCCAAATACGACGTGCCTGCCGTCTAACCAACTAGTCTTAGTTGTGGTGATAAAGAATTGGGAACCATTAGTGTCCTTGCCGGCATTAGCCATAGAGAGCCATCCAGCACCATAATGGCGGAGCTTGAAGTTCTCATCTTCAAAACGTTCACCATAAATGCTGCGGCCTGTAAACAGTCATTAATCAATCAAGCATAGTGACCAACTTTCTATTGTACTTGTCTTGCAAAAATAAGTCAGATTTAACATAATATTGCCTACTTCTGATGTAACTCCAACAGGTTTAACAGAATGTTGTATACTTTAACAGGTTTTCTTTACAATACTTGCTATGTATGCTATGCAGCGGGGGCAGGTTCTACCTCAGTGCAAATATTTGTAATTTTTTTATATATATTTGGTCTGTCAATTGACTGCGCCTCTGAGGTGCAGTCCAGAAGATATGGACCACCATTTCTGATGCTATTGGCCTAAAATTGGTATGGATGAATATGTATATCTGCATTGGTTTGGGTGTTTATATGTACATATTTACAAAAAAAGAGAATCTGTATGTTTATCTGCATTCTAGATTCCATAACACAAGCTAGTTAAGCTATGTTTACCATAGGTCTAGATAGTGTTGTGTAGAATGTTGTAGAACTTTTTTTTCATTAAATGTCAGCTCTATTGAATTAAATTCAAAGTAGGTACATTTTTCAATGTCACACATTGTATTAATAATTGTGTGTAATGTCATTGCATATGCTTTTATTTATTTTATTGTGATGATTCTGAATTTGGTGCAGGATAAATTTTACTCCCATAGCTAATTCGATTTAATATTTAATAGCTAATCCTCAAAGAAAATATCTTGAGATTAACAAGTTTATTTTACAAAATGCAATGGAACTACTGGGATATGGCGATAAATACGCCGTATCCCAGTAGTTCCATTCTAAGGGACTAATTTACTATTGCTAGCAAGCTAGTAAAGAGAAGTAGTTGTCATAGTTTCTTCTAGTATTTTTTTTAAAGATTGAAGTAGTGACAATTTTGAAAATATAGTTCTACATATAACCCTTATATAATATAATGTATTTTGTGTAATAGCTTTTATTAATGTTGTTAGTAATTTAACATAAGACAAAAAATATTTATATTTATTAAAATAATAAGTAAAAGTTATTTAAATAAATAAATAAGTTTATTCAAAATGTAAAATGTTCTCAAATGTGATGTTAATTACATTAGGATTTTTCATTCTGCAAGAGTACTTTATCAATGATTTAAATTGCACTGAGCTGTGTTTGTAAATTAAGGAATCTAAGATTCTAGTCATGTATTTATTATATTTTTTAAGTGTTATAAGTTGTTTTTTTTTAATTAATCAATACAAGCAACTATTCCATGAAACAATAGTTGTTCAATTTGAAATGAAAATATGCTTTTATTGCCCAATCTTTAACTGGCAATCAGAATTGTAGTAAAAAATTAATTGCTTGTTTTTAATTTTTATTACTATTTTTTTATACCTACCACCAGTTCCGTCTCCTTTAGTGAAGTCTCCACCTTGGATCATGAAGTTGTCAATGACTCTATGGAACTTGCTACCCTTATATCCCTCTCCTTTCTCTTTTAGGGCCAATTGGTAGAAATTTTCTGCAGTCTTGGGGACTGTTTTGCCAAATAAACCAATGACCACTTTACCAACGTTGTCGTTACCAATGCTTAGCTCAAATGTGACCTAAGAAAAATTAACATAGTTCAATTTAATCAAATTTAAAAGATGGTTACCAAACCTATATTAGTATTCATTATATTGTATGCTTTCATAGGAAATCTGCAAACAATAGGTAAATTCTGTAAATTCAAAATTTTTAATTTGACTGTCTTAATATTTTCTTATCTTACCCTATAAGTATCTGATATTACAAAGCTCTAACTTCACAGTTATAGCTACTAACAGGTGTACCTTTATCTTTACATTGAAACTTGTTACCAATAATATCAGTCATGTGTACAAAAATAACAAGATATTGAGACCGATAACAAAAGACATTTGGATAGCATTGATCTTGCCATTTTATAAAATATTCTAATTCTAATTTGTAAATGAAAATTAAAAAAATGAATTATCATCATATATCTATATTTAAATATGCAAATAATGGTAAAGACAGGTTGCGATATTTACAGTTACCTACAGAATAACATTAATAATATATGATAATGATAGGGTCATTAACATCTTAATCTCAAACGTTAAAAAAAAAATCAAAAACAAGATAGAATCTCTAAAGTAGTTAACTTTTAGCTCACACAAAAGAAAAGATTAGCGTCATCACTAAAGGTCACCGACCAATCAACCAGGATGAGCTTTATAAAATACCGTTACATTATATGAAACGTGTCCGCTTCAAGATTCAATTACTTGACAATAGATAGTCACAATGCTCACCTTGTGGGTTACTTTAGGTCCTTTGGGTGCATCATCAGTACGAGCCGTGGCAATCAGAAATAGGAGTCCTAGACCCACGGCGATAGCACCCATGGTTAAAACAATTATACGGTTCCTTCTAATTTTTACAAATTAATTGGGACTGCTTCAGATGGATACTTTGAGGAGTTAGATAACCAACACAGTCTTGCCTCGTCGCCGGTTAGCGAACAAATACATATACACATGCCAATAAGAAAACGACTTGACCGCATCCGGCATTCGTCCCGACCCCGACGTCACACTTGTCAAATTAAATCCACGTCATGCTAACTTTTTTCTTATAATTTATTAACAGCTATGAATACAGGTCTTTAAAGCCGGTTGTGCCGAGTTCTTTCAAAGAGTATAATAGTTGTTTTCCGTGTTAACGCCTATAGTTGTAAAAAACCCGTTAGCTACCGTTATTTAACCAAATTTATGGTAAACTACCGATAAAATGCGGTTATTAACGGTTAATTATTATCCGACTACGACAGCTAAAAAGGTAAAGTTTCTTTTTCTTTTCTTGTAAACTCGTAGTCAACTCCTTGGTGAAGTGAAAAATCGATATCCGAAAGATAAAGATTTCATATAATCTATTTTGTTAAATTATGAGTAGGTAATTTAAGGTAAACGTAAATGAATTACGTATATTATTATACAAACTATTAATTACTATTAAACACTTATATGTATTACACAATTTGAACAAACGAGAACGACTGAACAGAGTGGCAACATCGATACTGGTAGCTGGTACGATTTTTTGAGTACGTTCTTGAGGCAAGCTGAAAACTTGTCACACTACTCTCCTATTATTCCCCAACACGAAACTGCAGGCCTGGCTGGTGGGTATAGGGGCTAAATCAACCCCTGAATTATTAAAAATTAAAAAATATAACAAAACACATGTTTGAGGGGGGGGCCTTAACCCTTTTTTTTTTCGTAAAAGGTAGCCTTTGTCCGTTTCCAAGCTTTAATCTATCTCTGTACCAAATTGCATCAGGATATCTTGAAAAATTACGAACTTTCATACAAACTTTCATCCCCTATTGCCCCCCTTTGAACCCCAATTTCGTGAATAAAGGTAACCTATGTCCATTCCCATGCTTCAATCTATCTCTGTACTAAATTTTATCAATATCGGTTCAGTGATTTTGGCGAGAAAGCGTAACAGACAGACAGACAAAAAGACAGACAGACAGACAGACAGACATTTTAGGGAATCGGTAGATGGCATGTCAGAAATTGGTATATAGAATTAATTTGCAATGATTGTATCTACGAGGACCACTGTCTGTAATAGAGATCAGTGACGACACTGACGACGACACAAAGAGAAATAAAACTTAGATCGGCACCGCGGTATTTGATCAAATAGAGGCAAATGGTTTGGATCGATGGACGTTTAATTACTTGTCATTATTCGGCAATGTTCATAAAAAAAATAACCACGAAGGCGAATGTGGGAGCTCCATTCCACTCCCGCTCTCCCGCATTAGCCTCCTAACCTAATCTATCCAAGTCGGATTGAGCAGCTTTCTCAATAAACCTATCGCTAACTTTCCGTCTTATTTCGAAGCGGAACCTTCCTGTCATACGAATTTTATTATTTTATTAAATGTTGTAATAAACGTTACGGCTGAATCATTCACTTGTTTTTTCTTTGATCGCCATTTTCAATTTTGGACCTAAAGAAATGGATGAAAAACAACGATATGCACTATGGGGTTTATTTCCTTATTACTTTTATTAAAAATTCTTCCATTATAGAACAATATTTATCACTCATTTTCAATCATTCGTATCATAAACAATGTTGGTATGTTTACAAGACTTTAGAACTCATATAAAACCAAGCGCAGTGGTCCCTCAACTTTGACGCCATAATAAAATGTACTAGCGAGGACAAGTTCTAACGGAATATCGTACTTTTTTCTTTAGCCAGCTCTTTTAATTTTGAACCTTTATAAGTGATATAACGTAGCTGTCTTACGAGGTCTTGCAGAAATGAAGAATCACGTCGTAGTTTAAATTATTTGTAGTAAGTCCTATATACCTAACTTGTAGTGATTACAAGTAAAATATAATAATAATAAATAATTAATTTTTTATTTTATTCCTTACAATCTAGTGACATTTTGGTAAAGTTTATTTTTCCCGAAACGGCAACACTGACTTTTTTATTTTTCCCGAAACGGCAACACTTGTCGGCTTGCGGAAGCTGTCGGATGGTTGGACCCGACCGAATTGGAGCGTCTGTAGCGGGCATTAGGCCGTCGATCGTAGTTGGTAGTGGCCATACGAGCATCTATGACAGTTGTTACGGGTAGTCTGAGCCCTAAAAGTCCAACAACTGGACGCACTACATAACTTTGATATCGCCAATGGGTTGTGGAGGTCAGGTGGCAGTTGCTTCAAAGAAAATTTCGCGGTTCTGCTGTTTCACAGATAACCATAAAATCCGACTCTGTATTTTGTAAAGGTTCAGAGGATGAAAATCCATACTGCTAAAATATTAAACAAACATAATGGTATAATTTTATAATTATTGCATTATTGTTAATATTTTTTTTTATTTTTACATTTTTAATTGTTTGCCACCGGCATTAATACATTTTATTTTTCGTGCATTTCTTTTGTCAGAAATATAATCCGTAGCCGCATTCATATTTGAATGAAACTAGTCCAGCGTTGCAATTGCTTTCGGAAACCTAATTGTTCTTAAAACAATTTCAATAAAACTCTGAGCCTCGGATTTCCCGGCTAACTGTGAAACAGCAGAAATGCGAAATTTGCCGTGAAGCGACTGCCACCTGACCTTCACAACCCACTGGCTATATCAAAGTTATGTAGTGAGTCCAGTCGTTGGACTTTTAGGGGTCCGACTAACTGTCATAGATACTCATATGGCCACCGGGATCTACGACCTAACGTACTCTCTGAGAAACAGAGGACGGAGGTGTCTTAATGTCTTAAGAATGGTAATCCATCCGAAAACCACCCTGGCTTATGTTGCTTAACCTCGTAATGTGATAACCTACTCGGTTACCACTTTGTCACAAGTCCCGTCAATGATTTTTTATTGAGGATGAATGCATTGTGTACAAAGTAAATCTGGTGATTTTCAATAAGAGCAATGTATTAAATGTGATTCTTATTTATAAAAAAAAATTTTTTTTAGTATTTCATTATAGTATCATACCCAAATTATACCATTTTGAAATCTTGGATAGTTGCGCCAATTTTTGAAAAAGAATGCCATAGTGGTGTACGTACTTTTTTTTTTCACCGAGATAAGATAAAGTGGGTCGAAAGTAAAAATGTATGAAAATTTGACGACAAAAAAATATTTTGACTTATTTTTGTAAAATAACTACAAATATTCTATAATTTTTCAGGGTGTTGGTGGATAGTCATGCTTCTTAGCTTGCTAATACAGAAAAGAGTTCAGAAATATTTGCAAAATTGTGGACCTGGTAGTTGAAAATATCATTAGGGGTACCGAATTTCCAAAGATTTTAAAAAAGTTTAAATAATAAAAAAAAAATAGAGATAATTTTTTTTTCTTATTTTTTCCGGAGCAGCCATAAGGAGGGCCACCTTCTGTTACCGGCTTATCCTTGAATTTTGGGACACCCTGTATATGGTAGATGATAGAACTGGGTTTACCTACTCTCGTCAGTTGTCTATATTTGTTGAACATAAATTGGACAGAATATAATTTTCGAAAACGGTATCAAAACTTTATTTGATAAATATTATACGAGCTTATTCGAGTAGCTATACATAACTGTATTTATATTTAAAAGAAAGTCCGTATAATGAGCTCCGGTGATGTATGGGGCCGTGGGGCCCAAGGCCTATTAGGTATATGGGCCCATGGTCATTTATGCTCCATAAGTAAAGTAAAGGGGTCCTGTTGACCTGTGGGTCACCCATACCCCTATGACCTATCAGTGTTTGGAGCTCCATAGGTGTAAGGGATTCGGTGACCTCTTAGTGTTGGGGTGGGGCTCCATAGGTGTATGGGCTCCAGTGACCGATTAGTGTTGGGGGCTCCATGAGGTGTATGGGCGCCGATGACCTATTAGTAGTGGGGGCTCCATAGCTGTATGGCCTCCGGTGTCCGGTGTTGAGTGCTCCATAGCTGTAATAGGCTCAGCCGGGTCACCTAGTGGGTAATACACAATATTTTTAAGTAGGTACTATATAATATAATTTCGTTATAAATTACTTAAGCCTCATGTTGGAGCTTCTCCTATTTTTATAGGTATTTAGGATTTTTATAAACCAGCTCTCCATAGTGGGGTGCCCCTGAAAAATTAAAATTAAATGATCTATTATATTCCTTCTGGTATCCCCCTGTGTCCCATCTCAGTCAAATGTCATTAGGTACAGGTACTTACAGTTTTTGTATATTTTCAATGTTAATTTCTTTTTGACTTTGAACATTTTCACTACTACATCTAATGTTCCATTGTTTCGTCGATTTTAGGAAATGAAGTGCTGTTTGCTCTTTACTTCCTGCGTATTCTTTGTTATTAATGGCCTCTTTGTTTCGCACACATTCTTGTATTTCATCATTCATGCATTTTCTAGTGAACCTGACTGAAATCCTGCAATTTAATTTAATTAAATTTTGAAGCATTTATTATGCTACTATTCAAATCGATTTAGACAGAGAAAATAGAATCGACGGGCGGGACTCGAACCCACGATCTTTAATCCTTACAGGGGAAGATAAGAATCGATAGATCGATCTTCTCTGTAAGGGAAAGATCGCGGGTTCGATTCCCACCCGAGGTTGATTCTCTTTTCTCTTTCTAAATCGGTCCTGCAATTTAAATATGTTAACATGTAAGTGGCCTATAACTAGTTAACTCCGAGGAGTATTCACAGACTAAGTACTTAAGGATGCTACGCATGTAACGCATGAGATTATTTATCAATTGAAAGTACCTATTTGTGAGTGCCTCCCTACTTTTAGAAGTTGAATTTTCCCATTCAACTTCATGAAGCACTCAGTGGATTTATTTAAATTTTACTCCAAATAGCATACGCATATTATTGGCACCTACTTAATACGTAAACCTCGTAACTCCACTCGAATGTAGTTACGAGGTTTTCGCGGTAGAACAAAACGAAAAGCTCGGGATCAGATAAAATAATAAAAAATAACACTAAATAAATTACGATGGAATCAGTTACAAATAGTTGCCGATTTCGAATAGGTTCCGAAAGCAATATCAGTTGATAAATATCTTTCGTCATTATTACATTTATATATTGTTTTTATTTCAATTTAATAAGTGAAAACGTGAAACATAGCTGATATAGGTAAGTGATAAAATAAGTCTTCTCTTATCTTTTATCTGTCTACTAGGAGTTAGGAAGTTATCCGAAACAAGTGCCTGGGATATCAATATCTTTGCAACATGTTGGTATTATTAGATAGTGTACTTTATATCTCAAAAATTAGCTGATGCCTGAGGCTAAGACCGTGTGGATATCGGTTATCGTCTATTTTCACATATCATCATATTATATCTCTGGTTCCACTTAACCAAATTGCAGTTAAACCTATGGCAGATTTGATGTCTGGCTTAGGCCTTTCTAAGTAATACCGCATCAAAATAATGTAGGTATGTTTTAGTATAGGTCGTTTTTGCAAAAAAAATTTTTTCCCCATCTCATTTTTTTCTCCAAATCCTTTGTAAAGATACAACTATATAATAATTTTGTAATTAAATGTTGTAGTATTGAAGAAATAATTTGGTTAGGATACTTGCGCTTGTTCAAAACCGTGTAATTCACAAAATGAGATGGTATTAACAGATAATAAAAATTACTTATTCGCTACCGGTTGCGAAGTTTAGTTGCCATGGTGACCGAAAGGATTATTTTGGTGGGTGGATTGATACTTACCGAGGTTCGCTATCATCCAACTTTAAATTATAATTCAGCTTCATGTTATCTGGAACCGTGAATAATGCATTATTTAGAATTTAACCGGTAATAATTTATGTTAAACCATCTCATAACAATAGATAGTGTATTCACCTTGGTGACTTACATCATCACGAGATGTAGTAGGTGAAGAGTACTTCTTTTTTGTAACAATTTTCTTTTTATTGCTGCTATCATTCTCGGGTTTTGTATCAATCTGTAGATACATAAAGGTAGAAAAATCCTGAATCTGAGTTACCTTACAATAGTATAATTTATTAAGGTAGTAAAACAAATATAAAGTAAAATAATAACATAAGACAGAACGCATAGAACTAGCACTAGCAAGCCGCTTAAAGTAATACTAAAGTATATAGTGCTATTTCGCTCGCACTCTTTGTGTGCAAGCATGCGTGCGAGCGAAATGGTACTAGTTTAGTATTACTCTAGGCGGCTTTACTTGCTAGTTTTATGCGTTCCGTCTTATGTTATTCTTTTAGTCTGACGTAGTAAGCAAGTTATATTTGAATCAAAAATAATAATTAAGTTAGTAAAGCTCACTAATGAGGTTATTTGACAGCTTTTCATTACTTACATTTGCTGGTTTCATCTTACTTCTATTGGTTCGCCATTTGTCAATCGCTTGTTGTTGACGATCCTTCAGATAAAGATATTTGATGTACCATTTAACATGGAGTAATACTTCGTCTTCATTTACACCTGTGAAAAATAAACATGAGAAAAAATTGTAAATAGGATGACTCAATACTTAATACTACTATATTTTATTCTTTCTAGCAGTTATAATAAAAAATACCTTTTGAGCCAAGTTAGCCTCACCTGCAAGCACTAACTTATAAGCATTTTTATACCACTTAGGGGGTTACGCAGGAGGCACGGGTTCAATTCCCGCTCAGTGCAATTATTTGTATGCATGAATATAGGTATTTACAAGTTAGGTAAGCCGTCGATCCTAGTTGTCATAGGAACATCTATAGCTGCCGTTACGGGTAGTTGGAGCCCACAAAAGTCCGACTAGTCTAACTGCACAACTTCGATATCGCCAATAAAATTGGTTGTGGAAGTGCAAGAGCAGTTGCTTTACGTAAAATATCGATCTTCAGCCGCATCACAGTCAGACTGGAGAACCGACCCAAGTGAGTTGGGGAAAATGCTTCGAGGATGATGATTAGAGGGCACATAGCCTACCTCTATATTGTAGTCGCTTGGGCGATTTGTAGGGAGATCATTCCAAAAGTCTCTTTCATACGTTACGTTACTGATGTGCGCACTGTGACATGAGAGGATGAACTGACCTACACCAAGCCGATTGATGGAGGAGGCTCTGGCGCTTCCTCTCTTGGTTGGGAGGTCAGACGGCAGTCATTCTCATGAAAGCTAGAAAAGAACTAGTTAGTAAATAATAAAATAATAACCTAGTAATTTTGGCAACAGTTCACGTTGAAATAAATTAAATTCTAATGCTCTTTCTATTATTAAATCACTCTCGTGGAGGAATCTGGTGTCAAAATGCTTCTGCCATAGGTTGACGAAAATGTTGTGATGATATTCATCCCATCCTCCATAACGATTTTTACTAGCCCTCATAAATTCTTGAAACTCGCGCACTTCCTGAAATATGACCACTTAGATTATTTAAATATCAATTTTATACAGTCGACAAAGGAGATACGATTGAAAAACATATAACAGTTTTATAAAACATAAAAACATAAAACACAAAAACATAAAACGTATCTATTATATGAAAAAGTGCGACCGTACCTTCTTTGTCGATTCAACACTATTTAATTCTTATTAAGATATATAAATAATGGACGCGGACGCGGACACGGTCGATGCAAGTACTATGACAAAATGGAAATGACGAGGAACGCTTCTTTCGAAGCTTCAACAAAAAGGCAATAAAAATATACAAGATCTTCTAGCACCAAAAATTTAAAGATGCGAATACCTAGCAGCTGATTGTTGCTATGCCTAACTGAAACGTAGCACTTTAGCAGTAAACCACATACCTAGTACATACCTAATATGTAAATATGTACAGGCGCGGTCGCAGCTTGAAATTTTGGGGGTCATATCCCCTATGACCCCCCCCCCCCACCCCCCCCTTGGACCGCGCCTGAATATGTATAGTCGTATGATGGGGCAAATGGGGGATTCGATTTTACTTTTGCCCCATCCTTTAAGGAAAGCTGGGTATGCCCATGGTACCTAGGAACTATAATTATTATGAAGTCAAAACTTACTGAACTCTTGAGTGGGGAGGTCATTATTGTTTTTACAGGACTTGGCACTATTTCAGTGTATTTTGCAGTTGGTATACTAGGCTTTCTCTTCAAATACTTTATTGACACTGGATCCTCCAACTTGAAATGAAATAAAAAAGAATTTAAAATTTATTAAGATAGGAATAACTGAAACGACTCAGGCAGGACTGAAACCCACTACCGGTCCCATACAGGGAAAATGGTCTGACCACTGACCTACCGAGTAGGTAAGGGATTGGTCGTGATAATTCTTATTTAAAATTACTTACTAACCTTTTGATTTAATTGCCGCTCACTAGCCTTGAGTGCCGTCAATTCTTTCTGTATATGTATCTTGAACGATTTGATGCTATTATCCAACTCAAGGGCAGTTTTCTTTATGTCATCAATATCTGTAAAATAAAATATTCAGATAAGTATTACAAGCAGAGGTTAATTGATTTCATGAAGTCGTAAACCAGCTAAAAAAAATCTAGGCTTATTTTAACCTGGAAAATTCACGAAAATGAGATTATACATTTAAATTGACTAATCAATCAAAATACCCACCAAGCTCTAACAAGACGTCTTTAGAAGATGTGCTCGCCTTGAAGTCTTGATATAATTGTTTTATCGTATCAAAAGAATTTCTGGTATCATCAAAAAATGTCTTAAATTCCGTTAAAATTAAATAATTCCTTGGATCGGCTTCATAGTTATTGTTGTCGCATATTGAGTTACTATTATTTACATTTTGTAAAAGAATACTCTCTTCTATCTTCAGTCTTCTTAATTTGGCCCTAAAAGTTGTACTGGTACATATGATACCATTATTTGAACTTAAATATGTATTACTTAATACTTTAGACATATTTTCTTTTGTACTTATTGTAAAATTCGTTTGCAAATACAATAAGCATCAGCTGTATTGCACTTTATTGATCAAACTTTCATTCAAAACTTGCGCGCGCTCTATTTCACTTCCTAAAAAAGTTTTTTTTGCAGTTTGTTGCCCTGGCTACAAGACTTTAAAGCCGTGTTTAGTTTACAATTTAAGTGTTGCCAACGGGGCAATCTAAATTCTCCGTACTCAATAGTTTGATAAAAATACCTATTACTTACGTTATGAACTTAACATCACTCAATGTGAATTTGACGTTGACGTTTCATTTTAACCCTTTTGATGGACGAATATTTTCTTGTTAGAAGGCGAAAATAATGAATAGAAACTGAAAATTCAGATCTTAACCCATTTGACCTTTAAAATGTTCAGCCGTTCTCGATACTTTTTCGCTAAAACTCTTCCTTTACGGGTCAGCGTTTATAGATAATCAGTTATTTACATAAATAACGAGATTTTGTGGTGCATAACCTTAATACAAATATTATGTTTTCAGAGTGTTTTAAACTTAGAATATCAAAACAATGCCCGAGTTTTCTACAGCATAACAGCCGCAAGACACCGTTCAACAACTCCACTGAATACTATTGTAATGTTTGTTCCACAACAAGAGGTACGCAATCCCGTCATATTTGGTGTAATCTTAACCAATAAATTTAATATTATTTTAATAATAAATTACATGTATTTTGGTAATTGTACATAGTAAATATATATACAGTTAAACTACTGTGCACAAATGTATGGTAAAATCTATTATTATCGGATTTTTTAAACATATCGCCAGCTGTGAGCATTTATCAAAAGAATGAGTAAAACGACACAAAGGACCCAAAACACGAGTTAAATCTTGTCTTCGGTACCAGACTTATTAAATACTATTTGAGATTGTGATAATCAAAACATGGTATATATCCCAATATCTCTAATAGTAACCTAGAGTGGCCATGATAGTTTAAATTACTTCATTCAATCAAATTTATTACAATGTTTTATGGTTGCCTGTAAGAAATTGCTGCAGACTGATAAGGCCGCCATCTGTACTTACCACATAACTCAGTTCTCTATGTTATATTGTTATATCAATGGTGTACAATAAAGACGTTTTTTTACTTTTACTTTTCATGACTGACTTTTTGAAAATAAACAAATTATTAATACAAATTTGATTATATAAATAGCTCACAATAACTAAGAGTTACTGAGCTTGAAAATTGTTGTATATTCCAGGCATGGATTGTGGAGCGTATGGGTAAATTTCATAGAATATTGGAGCCTGGCCTGAACCTACTGTGGCCAATTGTCGATAAGATCAAGTATGTGCAGAGTTTGAAAGAAATAGCTATAGATGTTCCTAAACAAAGTGCCATCACCTCTGACAACGTCACATTGAGTATTGATGGAGTCCTTTATCTTCGTATTATTGATCCATACCTAGGTAAGTGGGTAGACTTTACAATCAATCCATAGTTTGAACACAAGAGTAAGAAGTTCTTGAGGTCATGCTTTTCGCAACATTTTCACTAGCACAAGAATAACAAAACATGGAAATTTCTACATCTCTATGGTTTATCACAACTTTTTTTTTTCTACACACAGCCCAAAAAGGAGAATAAGTGCAGACAAAAGAATCCCCTTTTCATTCCATTTCCACAAGCATTCAAGTATTCTTTCTCTAAAGTGCCAAACATGCCAGATATGAGATATCCATGTTTTCTTGTGTTGTGCTAATGTTGTGAAAATGTTGCAGAAATACATGAGAGAGAAAATAATAATGACCCTCTTTTCTGAGACTTTACCAGCAGGCGAGGTGAAGTCAAATTGACGTGTCTGATATAAAAATAAAAAAGCTCTGGACGACACTTTAAAAAATCCTGAATCTACAATTTAAAAATTCTTCTTCATTTGAATCTCAAAGCCAAGGCAAGCCTGCACCTTGAAGCCCTTGAATTTTAGCTGTTACTGAAGGGATTTGTATGACTCTATGATTATGTATAATATAAATGTTAATGATTTTATTTCAGCATCCTATGGTGTTGAAGACCCAGAATTTGCTATAACCCAACTGGCTCAAACTACAATGAGATCAGAACTTGGTCAAATATCATTGGACAAAGTCTTTAGAGAAAGGGAATCTTTAAATGTTTCAATTGTGCATGCTATTAATAAGGCCAGTGAAGCATGGGGTATTACCTGTCTTCGTTATGAAATTCGTAAGTATAAAACTGTAAATTCATTTAATTAGTCATCTTGTTTCTAATAAGTATTTTGCCCTAAAAACCCACTGCCAGCCGCTGCAATTTTGTGTTTAGGATGGGATTTATGCCCTGTGGCTATGACAAGATGATCACTGGCTTTATCCATGAAAGAATAATATATTCACCGTATTTTAAAAGACACGAAAATATTATATAGGTACTTAGTACTATTGGTTACCCAAAACTTTTAGTATCTAACTTCCAGCATGAATAAAAAAAATATACATTTGAAAATATCGCCAACATAAATTCAAATGCTGTCCACTCATCAGTATAAGATAAACCCTTAAGGGTTTAATGGGTGCTTTTATATAAATTTTTATAGTGTTTTTGTTACTTCAATAAATAAAAAATAAAAAAAAAGTTACCAGTTTTTTCTGGTTATTATTATAAGCCAAAGAAGTCAACACTGCCGAGACAATATACACTGCTTACCTATTTTTATATTGTGTTACAGGTGATATAAAATTACCTACCCGTGTGCACGAAGCCATGCAGATGCAAGTAGAGGCTGAGCGTAGGAAAAGAGCTGCTATTCTGGAATCTGAGGGAGTGCGTGCAGCGGATATTAACGTCGCGGAAGGCAAACGTCAGGCCAGGATATTAGCATCAGGTATTTTTTTTTTATACATAGTCCTCTCAGCCATGGTTTCTTAACCTTTTTGCTGTCTACCCACTTTGAGACAAACTGACATTTTTTCGTTTTGTGGTTGTTATCATCCACCAGGCAGCAAATAAGGCAGCACCAAAAAGAACTGGAACGAGTGGAATTGCAGAGTTGGGCGACTAATAATATAACCCCACATTGCTAACTTGACCAAACCCGTTTTAAGATAATAGAGCACTAAAAAAGTGGTGTCAACTTTTTTGGTGTTGTGTATCTTGGAAAAATAGTTGAAGTAGCTCTCGAACGTCGCGTGTGGATCGTCTGTTGCGTTGTCGAACGTCTGATTACTACCCCATTTTTAAATTCAGTGCAATGTTAAATTTTCAGAGGCCGAGAAACAAGAGCAGATAAACAAAGCTTCTGGTGAGGCGCAAGCGATGCTAGCCGTGGCGGACGCTCGCGCTCGCGGTCTGAAGCTCGTTGGTAGTGCGCTCATGGAAAAAGTAAGACCATTGTGCATTATAATTTTATTACATCTTATTATAGACCGGGAGATGATGCCAGAAAAGTTCAAGTCATTTGTTACAAGTATGGCGACCCTTAGAGGGTCGAATTGGGTGATTTGAGAACGGAAAATAGTAATTTCAGAGCTGGCCCGCGGGGCGTAATTACAGGATGATTAATTAAATTTGACATGACAACATAAACTCACGCCTATATCCCCGAAGGGGTAGGCAGAGGTGCTAGCACCCACATTTCGCCGTTTATGTTTAGGTCCCAATGTAATAGGTGGCGAGCCTATTGCCATTAACCGGGCACTTATAAACAAATATTAAATTTGTCGGCAAAAATACGGTGTTCAAACGATTTGTTACACAAAAACTCTTGGACTCTTGCGTTTTTTTGTAGTCTAGAATAATAAACTTGGCGCTAGCGTAATGCCATACTTTTTTCGCGGGTTTTTCCTTTGTGTATCGGATGCGCATTAGTAGCTTCCCAGTTTTCCTATATAGGACTTCAAGTAACCATATGAAAAGTAAAGCTCGTAAAAACGTATATTTATTGATTGTTACAGGATAGCAAGTATGCAGCATCATTAACACTTGCCGAACAGTACGTCTCCGCGTTCAACAAGCTGGCGAGGACAAACAACACGCTTATATTACCAGCCAATGCAGGAGATGTATCAAATATGGTTGCTCAGGTAACAATACACAAGCCATTGTTCTATGAGTATGTTGAAGTACTTGTTTCAGGGACTATGAAAAAATACTGCCGGAGTGACGCTTATAATCGTTTTTTTACAAACCTATTATACACTCACGCCTTCGTCTCTCTCCCATATATTTACTTTTTTAATGTGGTTTAGCATACCTATTCTCAGGCTGAGGCTGAAACTGGCAGCCAAAATTGTAACCAAACCTAATCGTAAATCGGTGGCTTAGCGGTCAGAGCATTCCCCCTGTTAGGGAAAGACCGCGGGTTCGAGTCCCGCCCGAGGTCGATTCTCTTTTCTCTTTGTAAATAAATTGTAGCAGTCAAAATCGGGAGCCGAAATTGGCAACTAAACTGTAGCAGCCAAAAAGGCAGCCGAAATTGACAACTAATTTGTAGGCTCCCGATTTTAGCAGCTAATCTCAGTGATTATATCACCGTACTGTTCCCCTCATCACAATAATAGTTTCTTAAAAAATATGATTCGAATTTTATGATTATTTCTTTGCAGGCTATGTCGATATACTCAACAGTATCTGCGAACCAAGCATTCAAAAGTCAGCCAGAACATGCAGATCTCACTTATGAGGATCCTCTAGTCAAACTTAATGCATTAACAGAAAAAGGTTCTACTTTGGCGGGCCAACCTGTGCTCAACGAGGATGACAGTTTAGCTGAATATTTCTCAGACGACGAAGAAAGGGCAAAGGCGTTACAGTCCCAAAAAGAGAAGAAAGATCAGCTGTTAAATAAGTTAGAAAAAGATACATAGAACTGTTATTAGTACCTGTTGATGAAATTGTTAAGAATTATCTCTATATTTCAAATGTACCTATAAAACTTTGTTTGTACAATGTTTTGGTGCATTAGGTAATTGTTCTGAATGAAAAACTTAAAAATAATTTCAACAAGAAGCATTTATTTTCTGATATCGTACAATAGAGTCGGTTTCAAGTGTAATTAAAAGTGGAAAGCTGTACAGGTGTGCAATATTGTTATTACTGAAATCATATCTCACTAATTGGTCTTTTAAGTTGAGTAGCTGAAGAAAATAACAATAAATCTTTTAAATATCACGAAATAGTTTTATCACTTCAACATACCACATAAATTTATAGTAAAGGTTTAGTCTGATGTAAGTAACGATTGAAAGGGACTAGTTATTCTAGGTTATAGGAAATGTCAATGTTTAGGAGCCAAAACAGTGTTAAACAATGAAAAATATTCAACAAGTAAAAAGATTTGTTAAAATAAATATGATGAGGATGATTATTCAGAAGGCAGTGTAAAAGTTTCCTAAACACACTGAGCTCAGCAGTCTCATATAAAAATAATGTTTTATAAATTTTACAGACATGCAACTGCAGAGCTCATACTAACCAGTAAGTTTAAGATCAACGTATAGTATATCCTAATCCTATAAAATATATAAGTACGTCATTTACAAAGTTATATAAAACAATAATAACATAATAGGTAAACAAATAATAATTATAACAAAAAATATTAAAAATATAATTGTAAATGTTTAAAAATAATAACATAATAAACGAATAAATAAGTATTAAGCTTATTTAAGTCACTTTCGGTCGTCAGTACAACTGTTTAGTCGTAACAAAAAGTTGAATTATAATAAAATTAGTCAAACCTATCCCTAAAAGTTTGATTACCTAATACAAATAAAATCATTTTTGCTTATATGCGAAGATAATGGATAGCGGAGTGTGTAGGTGATGAAGTCCCTTTACATAAATTTGTCCAGACATGCGATGAGTTTCTTAATCAGATGTAGATGTTTTTGATCCATTAAATGATCTATTCTAGTGGAGATTAGATGGATCTTCGTCAGAGATGGGTGGGATATTCTTGTTAGTTAGATTTATTATTATATTCTTCAAATGGATGTGTAGTGTTACATTTGAAAACCAGTGTTTATCCTTGTGAAATCAGGTTCTGAAATATTAATTACTTGATAGTAAAATATATATATTGCGGTGATAAAATACATATTTAAAAAGCAGTCATGATGACTCGTCGGTATAAATAAATATATAGATTATGGCATTAATATATTTATAAGTATAAAAATGTAAGTTTTTCTTCAACAAGAAATTATAAAACTTATATGATTACAAAAATGTTAAGATATTTTAACGACTTTTTCTCGCTGATTAAAATAACTAACTGTTCCTTCTCCTGATTGGTTCCCAGAAGCACCTGGCATTTTATGCAAACTGAGATATGATGCTGATAATTCTGTACCATCAAATTTTCGTAAATGTATCTGAAATTGAAAATAATATTATTATGCAAACATATCGACCAATAATTTTTCTACTGTTTAAAATACATACATAAATTGTACGCTTCTCTATGTATTAATTGAGAACAGCCTATAGGCATATTTTTACAAAAATGGTAGATAAAGTAATGTACTATTAACAAAGGATTATATTTTAGCCTGAATAGAGAAACAGAAAGAACTTGCACGATACAAGCTTTTCAAATCAGCACAACCTTGGATAAAATTATTATTATAGTTTTAGCACAGAAGATTCTTTAAAGAAAAGCTTGTTTTAAAAGCTTTTTTTATGCAATTTTATTCAAATACATAAAACATTGAAATACTCACTAATAAGTGTAAGTTAACTTCATCACTTCTGCTTAAATAAGGAAAGTTGCCTCCACTCTTCAAATGTGCTAGTTTTGCATGAGGATATGACTTATATAAGTCTTCACGTACTCGAGAACTTAGAGCACATTCGTCCCAAACATCCATTACTGTGATAGGAATGTTGTTTAGTACTTGAGGTACTATGTAACATGGTGTACAGTTTAATGTTAATCTTGAAGCTAGTTCTGACTGCGTGAGTGATTCCAGCTGAAACAGGATTGTATTCAATTCAATTTAAAATATTTTTGTTCTGCCATTCAGCGTGGCAATGCCGCCAGCGTGTATTATGTATTGTTTTTATATTTTTTATTTATATAATTATGTAAATAATTGTTGATTCTTATCAGTCAAATATTTTTATATTATTCCAAAAGTCACAGAAAGAATTATCGCTATCACACTGGTCCTCAAATACACGCATTCAAGGAGAGTTGAGGGTTATGAATAAATAAAATAATCACTAAATTACTAATTAAACACATTTTGGTTGAGGTTGTTAAAATGTAATTAACACATTTTTATTATTTTTGTTTCCTGGTAATTCATTTGCATATGTATATAGATATATTCTTATCCTATCTGTTTTTTCATATGTTACATCCTTGTCTGAAGCTTTCAAAAATGATGCGAGCTTTTTCACAGAGTATTATCAATCAAATTCATACATATTTTGAAAAAAAAAAAAAGTAGGGAAACATACCTTTTCAACCATGAAGTCAATGGACTCTGCCACTCTTCGGTCAACTTTGTCAGTAGTAAAATTAGCCATTAGCATTCTTTTTAATACCAATGATGGTAAAAGCCAGAAAAGAGCTGATGAATCATTATATTCAAATACAGATGTATCCGTAAAAGTATTACAGAGTATAAGAGATGCCACACGTGGACAGTTATTTGTTAGTTCTGTGAATTTTTGCGCTATGAATCCACCTAAAATAAATTAATTATTGATGATTTATCTTTCTTCACCTCTAAAAAAAATGTATTCTTATAAACTTATCCCAACATTATTTTAAAAGTGGTAAAGCAGTGGTGCATGACAGCCTCTGTGGTGTGGCCTTAGTGCATTTAACTGCTACACACAGGGCATGGGTTCAGTTCTCGCTCAGTGCAAATATCTGTATGCATGAATGTCTATTTGCATTGGTAGTAGTAGTAGCAGAGGTACATAATGCGTGAAATGAATCACAATCCTTGTGTCTATATAGACCTCACTTAACTTCTAATATAACGTTTTTAATACCCTCTTAATAATAGATCTAATGTCTGAGACACTGTAGTTTTAATAGGTTTACCTCCAATAATAGCGCCGACATATACTCAGTAAGGAACTTAAAAGGAAGATAAACATATTTACCATAAATTAGTAATATGTACTTTAATTGGACACTTACCTAATGAGGCTCCAAAAATATGAACTTTGTCCAGTTCAAGATAGTCGAGTAATCTTTTAAAACCATCACACCATTCTTTCATATTCCAATATGGAGGAGGTTCAGCTGCTATTACCCTGGCCCCCCTTGATGCAAGACCCATCACTTGTTTGAAAAATACATCTGCGGTCCCTGATACAGGTGGTAAACATATCAGAGGGCAAGCCACTGATTTTGGTCCACTATCGAAAATTCTCCAGGCCTAAAATTAAAAATTTTGTAAACTTATTAAAATTCACTAATAAATCCTAGTAATATTACAAATGTGAAAGTTTAGATAGATGATGGGATGGATCAGTGTTTCAGCCTGGTATTTCATGCAAAAAGTACTAGACTCGCAGAAACTCTGTTAACCCTTAACTTGGCAGCGTATCTAATAATGCACATTTTGTAAAAAAAAATATTGCGAGTAGTATCGCTCGTTTTCAACTGTCTCTTTTGTTAGAAATAGTAGTATAACGTCTAAACTTTCTACCAAAAAATATATTTTAGCATTCTGGCAACACTATTCGACAGTAGCTCGCAGGATGGTGGACCGTGCGCGTGCGATTACGAGACTCAAGGTAATAACATGCAATAATTCCTTTATTTACTGGTTTGGCCCTAAGCTAGTAACTTCATCTTATAGTTGAGTACTTGAACTTACGGTTTTAATTTCAATTTGACAGAAAAAAACTTATTTTGTTCGACAATCGTTAGCGTTTTTCTTGGTGTATCTATAAATGCACATTGCCAGGTTATGCATATAGTAACGTTAATTTGGTCGTGTGCATTTTAGGATACATTGCCAAGGATTTGACAAAATGTGTTAAATAGTTTTTCTGTTATAATTTGAAATAAAAATCATGTTTCAATAAAAATTGTTTTTATTTCGTTGTTTTAATGTGCAATTATTTCACGTTTGCAGCCAATCACAAAATCTCAGCGAATTTTAGCATTAGTACCTAAGCCAGGAGCAGACTCAGATCTAGAAAAGACTGATTCCTCTGAAGATGAACTGAATCTACCCAGGTGTATATAAATGATTCCAACAGCTCGTCAGCACCGTCTATAGCTTCGTCTTCGCTTCGACATGTTTATTTTTTGGTAATGTTGTTTTAGAAGAGCATTTTTTTATACGTGCTATGTTAAAAGGTACATTTATGTTTCGTTTAATTTTTTATAGAGTATGAAAACATTGGATTCTCAAATCGTTTCTTGTATGATCTCAATATGTGATGTAATCTTAAGAAGCGTTATTATTACAAGTAATTTTTAACTAATGGCTGTGACTTAAGATAATATAAATTATTTTCCTTACCAAAACACTATGTTTTTTTTCTCTTACCAGCAGGCAATGTATCTTTAAAGATACACGATTTTTTTCTACTAAAATATGGAACTCTTGGCAATGTATATTATAAGATACACGTCATAAATCCAAAAATATAAATAAATATTTTTTTATTTTATTTTTTCCATGTATAATTATCACTTAGAAGCTAAATAAACTAAGATAGAAAAAGATAATCGATTACTTTTTCCGCTGCCAAGTTAAGGGTTAACCTGGTACATAATGTTTTGCATGAACTACAGTACTAGGCTCACAGATGTTTATAAGAACTTTATCTGGGTTGCGGGAACCAGATCAGTATCTCACCCAGCAGAGCCATGGGCAACAGCTAGAAAGATGTAAGTTAGTCTGTAAGCAACAATAATGTATAGATAAATAAAGTGATAAAGTTTGTTTACCTTGGATCCGTCTGAATCGACAACTATTTTCCTCAGAGGAATACTACTTCTGAAGCTTAGATACTCATTAGATTGGGACAGCTCACTAACGCAACTCATTTTTAACGATTTAAATATATATTACTGATTCTTTTCAAACTATTTAAAAGAGTCAATAATATTAGCCCATGTTACAATAATAAAATTCGTAAAGTAACTTTATTTTATTGGGTTGCCAGACGGTTGAGTACTTTTCGCCTATAACACACACACAACACAGCACAGTAAGAAATGACGTATTGCTTGTTTGTTGTTTGGGTTGGATTGGGACATAATCTTGGACCTAAAAATGTGCAGTATATGTTTTCTGTCTTTTGAGGATAGCTTTTTTTTATGCCACTTAGGTAGCAGACAAGCACACGGCCCACCGCCCACCCTGATGGAAAGTGGTTACCGTGACCTTATGGACGTGTGCAACACCAGCGGCGCCACACCAAAGAGTAAAGTATAAAGGAGTCATACTCGTGCTGCCGACCCTGCAGAAAACTTTTAATGCCCTTCTTGAAGAACCCCATAATATTGTAATTATTACACTTACCTATTACATAATAATAAATATTACAAAACGGCAATGCCTGTGTTTTGAGGAAATTTTTGCTAGGTGCTACAGGCTACAGCTTCATTCCTGTTGTCCTAGATCATTGAAAAACATGTTTTTTTATTAAATTATTAAATTTAAATTTCGTAATTATGAGGGAACATCGATGCATACAATTATTTCATGAATCGATGTTCCTTTATAATTACGAAATTTTCTCAAATTCAGGGGTGATTTTTCTGCTTGGCAACAGTAAGTTTTAGATAATTATGACGTATATGACGTTTCGCTCAACTGTCAAAATATTGTTTTTTAATTATATACTCTAAGTTTTTTACATATGTGTCTTGAATATTTTGCAGCCATGGATACTAGTCCTTAAAGTAAAGAACGAAATATAGTGACGACAGTGTCGCCAGTTACAATTTTTCAATTTAAGGATAAAGCTTAGAGTATCTATCTTACCTGTAGAGCGCGTCTTAGCAAGTATGAACTGCTATCACGGGTGTGAACAGTACCTAGAATTTTTGACAACTGCAATCAGTAGCAAAACAATATCTGCCAAAGTGATTTCGCAAATAACAGTTTATTTCATTTTGTGGTAATAATGGTGAACTGTGCATTGCCAGGCTCTCAAAACGATTCCCGAAAGAAAAATAAAAAGAATGATAACATTTCATATCACCCGTGAGTAGTATTATATGACTAATTTATTTGTTTTCATAAAATTTATACGGGTCTCCTAGGGGGATGCGAGAAACGCGGGGCGGGTTACAGCTGACGGCTGTCACCGGCCATATTTTCTTTTAAATGAATAGTGATGTAGCACATGCACTTTCGGTTACGATAATTTTCTTTTTGCAGTAGAATTTCATTGTAGGTTTATTTTCTTTTATAGTATAGAGTATTTACTGCGTAAACAAATAAATCTGCTCATTTTACTTTTATATATTATGCACTATTATTTTTGTTAGGTTTATAAAAATATTAAGATGCATAATAATAGATGCATGAGTGAAAGCTAAAAGCTATAAAGAGGCCTGATTGGGAGCCGAATATTCGAAGTTTCATCTGTTCTATCTATTTTAAGCTTGATTTCAAATAAGTAACTAAGAAAGGGCTTTGCAAACTGAATGACGATGCAGTACCAGAACTTTACCTCCACGTAGGTAAATGCTTATGCAAAACTTTATATTTCAATTAACCACTGGCCTCTTCCAAAGTGCGTCAAAACTTTATATGCTTATCCATACTAATATTATATACGACTCTGTCTGTTGATATGTTAGATTTGTGGGATTTTAATTTCTATAATTCATTAAATGATACTAATATATTTGTATCTTGGTTTTAATTTTATCCATTCATCCACGCATGCGTCACACTAAATTCACAACATAACCAACTATCGATAATTTTGGTAATATGTACATGAAACGGGTACGTATTTGAATACCTAAAATTATAATACCTAAAGTTAAATAACCTAAGTTCAAAATACCTAAAATCTAAATACCTAATGGTGGGTTGACCTAAATTTAAAATACCGAAAGTTTAAAATGGCTAAGTATTTGAATACCTAAAATTATAATACCTAAAGTTAAATAACCTAAGTTCAAAATACCTAAAATCTAAATACCTAATGGTTGTTTGACTTACTTTTAAAATACCCAAAGCTTTAAATGACAAATTGATATTATAATAGTGAGTACGTATTACAATGCCTAATTTGAAATTATCGAATTTCATAAGCCCTACGAACGGAAAGCCGAATATTAAAATCCCGAATGTTTATATGATCGAAAGTTCTAAATACCGACAATTTAAGAAATAATATGTGGTACGGCTTAAAGAAAAAGGGACACTGCTCACCCCGACTCGGATAGGTTAGGTTAGAAGGCTAAGGCGGGAGCGGAGCGGAGCGAAGCTCCCGCCTTAGCCTTCGTGGTTATTTTTTTTTATAACCACTCATACAAGGATTGTCTGCTCCAATCCTGAAGTTCCAAATCCTTGTATGTGTGGTTATAAAAAAAATAACCACGAAGGCTAATGCGGGAGCTCCGCTCCGCTCCCACCTTAGCCTTCTAACCTAACCTATCCGAGTCGGGGTGGGCAGTGTCCCTTTTTTTAAAGCGCTGGATGCGGGATTATCTGTGGATGACTAAAAACTGACTACACAAATAGTAAACGTACAATACTAAATATTTTTTACTGATCTACCCACATATTGTTGTGTGTGGTGTGTGGTGCATTATTTTTAGGTATTTTGACCATTTGGTATATTAAATTTTGGTATATCAACCTTTGTTGTTTTAACTTTAGGCATTTTAAACATTAGGTAATTAGTCCAATAGGTATTTCAAATTTAGGTATTAAGTACTTAGGTATTAGTGGTTTAGGTATTTTAAACCATTTGGTATTTAGATTTTAGGTATTTTGAACTTAGGTTATTTAACTTTAGGTATTATAATTTTAGGTATTCAAATACGTACCCACATGAAACATCACTATAGGCGCTTTATACCACAGACAAAAAACTGCTTACACTCGGCACCATATATATTAATCTATGCTCGGCACAATGGACCATAGTGTTAGACTTGCTCTATAGTAAGTAGATACTCTGAGATACTCTAAGGGATAAAGGTACTTATAGGATGGTTTATTATTATCCACGAGCTCTGCTTGTCTACGGCATCCAATAGTGTCTAGTGTCAGGGTGTCTCATTCCACCTGTAGCAGATTCTGCTTCTGTTGACCTGTTAAGGGGACACACACCAAAGCAGCATACAGCAAGTTGCCAAGATTAATGCTTCTTGTCTTGACAAGAGATATCATGAAGCATTGTGCTGCATAAGGGGAGCCTCACAACAAAACAGCATTTGCTGCAAACAAATGTTTTCTTCTCAACCATCACTCTTTTTACCCGAACTGCCAACGATGGGTTATTTACTCTAATTATGTCAATAGTCAAACCGCTTATCAGTTTACACAGGACTGTTTATGAATGTTTTAGATTTGGATAGGAACAGGAAAGAATAAGGCCACAAAAAAAATTGTATCTCATCCAAACACATTCTGTTTATTATCTATTACGTAATTAACATTCTCGTCACGAATTTTCCTACGATAATTTTCCAAACCGCTTATTCTAACTTAAATCTAACTAATGAATTACTTTTGGACGATTTTAGCAGAATTTCGAAAATAATAAATTCTGATCGAAAAACCAAGATTAGGTTAACTATAGATGCATTAGACGTTATGAAATGTATAGCAATCGATGACAATGTTACATACAGCTTAATAGGAATTTAGAAGCCAAAGTTACAGGTAGGCTAACTCTTAAAAATACAAATCATACAAGTATTACATTACAAATCTATATAAATTTAACTTAGTGCACACTAACCATTAAAATTCATTTTTACTTAATATACATTACAAATAATTTCGTTCACGAATCACTAAACATTTTTATGAATGTACTGTATCATTCTTCAGTGTTACCATATATGATTTGAGCATACCTCTGAAACAATGAAACTTTAAATAGAATCTCTGTACATTAAATTTATCAATAAACTTGAACTGAAGCAGTATCTACAGAATACAAGGAACAAAATACAAATTTGGAAACGCGTCAAATAAATTTAAACTATCAGATTTATAAATAAAAATTTGTCTAAAATGCTGAATGTCTACAATTTCTAATGATTCTCAGAAACAGAATAATTAGTTAATAATGTTTAAAATCACAGAATTATTACACATTAATGTAAACAAAACTATTAAATATGGTCTATTTCAGAAAAATTCTAACATTTACAAAATGGCTAATATGCCATAGATATTATAATAAAACAAGAATGACTCATTCACATCTTTTTAATACAATTAATATTAACTATCCAGTTCAGGCAAGCAGTACGGACAACTGAAAATAATAAACATCGTTAACAAATCAAATACAATTAAACTACAATTGCTTCGTCTACAGATCGTATGTATAGGTATGTTTTTCAAAAATACTTTATTGATATATTCTACTGTTTTGCATTCACAATAGGTACATTATAATAAATCTTGTTATACTATTATATTATGACTTTAGATGTGATGTAGTAGTAATATTTTTATTATAAAGGCAATTTGTATTGTGGCGCATTAGTCAGATTAATAAAAAAAAAAATAGTTTACGAAAATCATTTCGCCCTTCTAGCTAATATTAATAACTGCGTTTAATACTTTACGACACTGTAAATCGTAAAACAAACAGATCTAATGGTAAATTCAGGATAAAAACATGCTCCTTTGCAAAAAATACAAATGATTAATAATGGCAAAGCGCCCCTTTGGATGAGAACGAAAAGAAAACGCGTCGCCTCAGTTTCATTTTTCTTTTACCTAAGAAGCAGTTTTGTACCAAATCGTAAACTTGCATTTTTATGTATGTAAAGGTAAATGTGAAAGAAATAGGGACTATTGATGATTCGCGTAAACGTGTTGATAAAGCATTCATATTAGTTTTTGCTATATGCGACAATACGGTCCCACGATTAATGTAAAGCGTTTTTAATCGGCAATATTGCTAATCCTTCCTGTTTGCCTCAGGCGGTTTGATGTCCATGACGATATCCCTTTCTTATACATCGACCAATTTAAATCTAAAGAACAGTGCGACTGTAATTTGCAAACGTTTATTTAACGATTGGCTTTTGAAATGTTTAATTTTAAGATTTATTTTTCAAACCGCAAGCTACATGCAATACAGGTTGTGTAATTGTACACTGTATAACTACGGAAGTCGGCAGTAGCACGCATGGGCAGTCAGTCGTAAAACCAAGTTACGATCCATGACTTTGCAGTATATACCTAATTTTGATACTTAACATACGTGTATAATCAATTTAGTACAAAGAAAAATAAACACACAAACAAGTTACAGTCAATACAATTAAAATTTTACTAACTTTTTTTAAAATAACACAACGGCAATATTCAAGGAGACAAAACTATTCGAAAAACAAAGCTAATAGAAATAGATGCAGTTCTACACAAAGCTTTATACAATTGAGGTTTTTTAAGCCATCACTCAAACTACGAAGGTGTTCATATGAGCGCTCTTTTGCGTTAAAAGTTCTCGTAAGTTGGCTAAAAAATTTCTGGGGCCTCGATACAATAACCGTAATACATGTGTTATAAGGTCGGTATCAAATTTATAAGATGCCTTTTGGATGATGTAATGCCCCAGGCACCCGCTTGAGTTGTTTTGCCACTATGGATATTACCATTATACGCGGCCGCTTGTGTTATCCGTACGCTGCAGGAGATCGCGGGCAATGAGTACAACAACGGCGGATGTGGGCGCAGCCTCACGACTCGCCGTTACCGCTGTCGTCTCCGTCGCCGTCACCCCCGTCCACTTCTTCATCTGAATCTGTATCTAAGTCATCGTAGTCATCATCGTAGAAGTCTGTCATGTCCAACTGTAAAAAAAGAAAGATTTTGGTTAAGTTAAGGGGGATTTAAATAAAAATTTGTTACGGTTTTAAGTTTTAAAATATCAAATGGTAAAACATTCGTCTACTTAACGCTTCCACCCTGTATCTGAATTTACAATGGAAATATATCTAAGTGTGTTTAGTTTAAATATCCGTATTCTAGAAACTATTCCTGGTTCCTATTTTTTGCTTTGTGTTAAAGTTAGCTAGTCGCAGCAAAGAAAACATGGCAAAATGAAGCTATATTAACTAGCCGCAAGTGTCCTGCGATTGCGAAGCTCTGTCCTAGTCCCTGTCGCATATACCCTGTTGCCCACTTTAACCCTCCATCTGGACAATCGAAGATCTAGAGTAACGGTTACTGCTATGACTGTGGCCCAGTATTGGGCCGACACAATTTAACAAGAAGCCAGAATGATGTTAGAATACTGATATATTGTGATAGGGTTCCCTCCTAAGACAATCGTTATTTGGTTAACAGGAGTGTCTATTGTATATTTCTAATAAGCGTCTAGTCAAATTAACTGTGTTTTGTTTTCGTAAGTAGTTCTATAATTATTTTACCTATGCGATTCTAAAACATTTTTCCGCTTATGCTTATCTAACTTCACAATCTTTTGTTAAATTAAACTAAAAAGACAAAAATACTCACTAAAATAAAAGTAAATAAATGAATGTTGCCAACTAGCAATGTGCATTATAATATATTAAGTTCATAAATAATTCATAAGCTTCATCAAGTACATTATATTTATATTTTTTAGTTTATTCTGCATCCCTACAAAGATCATAGAGGCCAAGACACCTCACTTGCAAGTGGTTACACCTACTCATTGACAGACTGACACAGGCTTTCCTCTCTAGGTCCAGAGGTCAGACATGAGTGGCTCCTATGAAAGCCAAAACAAAAGGAATAGAAGGAGTAAGCGAACTCATGGGTCCGAGGTGAAAGCCTCTCAAAGGTGAAAGCTTCGAATGTAACCAGAAAGAACTTTAAGATGGTGCTGATGATACACACGCACAGTAAGTGATGATCATTCGGATATTTATATTGAGCAGGTCCTTTCATCATGCTTTTATTTTTTCTCTTAATTCAGCCAGTTCGCGGTAATTGATAAAGATAAGATCATAACGGGTTATGAGAAAAACTACAAATGAATTGGCTAAACCGTTAAGTTTTATAAAATCTTTACTAATGTGATAAATGCGAATGTAACTCTGTCTGTTGATTTGGATTGGAATTGCTTCAAAATTTCATTAAATACTTCTGTCTGTTTGTTACGCTTTCACATCTTAACCACAGAACTGATTTTGATGAAATTTATCACAGATATGGAGATCTAACCGTGTGGTGTTGGTGAAATAATACAATTATCACCACCCCATCTCATCCGAAGGGTGTCGTAAGAGGCGACTAACAAAAAATACGCAGACGATATCACTGCGAGAAAAGAAAAACTCGAAATGAAACCCTGTACCAACCCGTCTGGCCAGCGTGGAAACAGTAGGGCAAAGCCTCTGTGCAGTGAGAGAGGCCTATGTCCAACAGTGGACTACGGTAGGCAAATTGATGGAGGAGAACTGGGATAGGGCATGGGCTATGTTTGGTCACGATATTTGACATATCACGGGCGAGGCCGCAGGTAACAGCTAATAGGTAATATTTTACAAACCTGAGGTTCTTGCGTCGTCGACTTGACTTGTGTTTTGATGCAATAATCTTCTAATGTTAGGGGGACTACTATTCCTTCTTTCTCTGCGTCCATCCGCGCCACTTGGGCCTGCTTTCTGAAAATACAAACAAGTTTTCTTTAATAACATGATATAGAATTATAGATATATATATTGAAGTAATAAGGGCACAACAAGCATTGTTCAATGAACTACTGTATCACAATGAAAACAGTCCCCAATCTCATTTGTTAAGATTATAAAATAAACAAACGCCTTATCGTGTACCTAGTTTATAACGACCGGTCGTAATCAATCTAAACATTCGAATCAATATTTCATCACATTTGCTACACATTAATTGCCCCCGTCGATGATCTGATGACATTTTGATATCCATGAAAATATACTACAAATACTAGTAACAGAATCAATGTTAAATTATCTACCTAAATAGAAAGGTATTAATATTACTAAGCTAAAGAGTCTGTTTGTTTGGTTGGAAGCGCTAATCAGTGCAAAATGCAGGGCAAAATGTAAATGGAAAAGGGAATTTAAAATGAAAATGTTAAATAGCCAGTTTATCTAGGTTGCTTTAGGCTATAACATCACGTCACTACCCAAGGGAGCGATGTAGTAATCATAAATGTCAACAAATTCGACAGATTTCTATACATTACTTGAGAATTTATAAAATTGAGGGCATTGAGGGCATTGAGGGAATTTATAAAAGGGGTAAGGGGTGACACGGGGTATCGAAGCATGCCACAGGTGAAGCCGGGGAGGGCTGCCTAGTTTATTAATATTTTGAACGTCATGTAATTAGTCAGATCATCATCTTCATGGAGACGCATTTTTCTGATTGCATCCGTGGCCAAGATGACCTCGGTGCTCAGGACACGCCTTCCGGCTCATCCTCCTCCACTTCGCACAATCTTGGGCGTCATGTCCATGTCCATAGAGACGTTAGATATTGGAGACCTTTTGGAGACGAATTACAAAACATTCACATTTTTGTATCCTTAAAATCTTTTCGAATTATACAAGTATGTGTAACTTATTTATTTTGTCTCACGATATTTTCTCACCTTCAAAATAATGAATGGTAATTAATTAAACAGCATTAAACATACAAACAAAAATTACCCGAAATTTTGTCAAATCTATCTTGGGCATGACCGAATAATCTCATTGTTCCTTTCACTTGAACAGTTGGAGTATTGTTAGAGTAACAATGTCAAATTAAAATTCAAATTAGTGTGTCTTCTCTTTACTAGCCAACAAAAGGTGTCAGACACCTCGCGAGCCAACGAGTTTGAATGAGTACTGTGATCTGTGAGTGCCCAAAAAGAGAGTGTAATATTTTCAGGGTTTATTATTTCAGTATGTATAGATTTTTGGCTGAGCAGATTATCTCATCTATTATACATACTAACCCGAAGGAAGGATTCGGTTCGGAAAAGTCAATAGCCAGGACAGGACTTGGATCCGCGTCCAGGCGGATCTTAATCTATAGGAAAACTTAACTCACTAATTGCTTCAAAATTAGTTTTTAAGACCTTCACCTACATCATACACACAACTAATTGAACAATAGTGGTCAGAATTATAATGAATGTGAACGAAAGTAGGAACTTACCTTATAATATTTTCGTATTCCTTATCTTTCCCTTTGGAATCACGCCAGCGGCGGTACATGACGCTCGCGTCGACGTTCGCCGGACTGAAGGTGTTGGGTTCGTTGAGTAGTGATATGACTGATAGCAGGACAGTGCGAACTGACTGCGTGGGGTTCCAACGCTCGCACGGCAGCTCACCAGACTGAGGATCATCTACGGGCGGGTGGAGAATCGATATGCATAGGTCACCATTCTGGAAATGGAAATATATTTTTTTGTCAGCAAAAATTATATTTTGTCATTAAATTTTGGAATTCAAAATGGTAAATCTGTTGCCAAAAATGGCTACTGAATATGACTACTGAGAACGCACGCCCCGTGGTTACTTTTGTGAAGATGTACGAATAAATAGGGGCTAGCAACGTCTAAAGTCACTCGAGACTACATTTTGACGTCAGATCTACTACTTTAATGGCACACCCTATTATTTTGGTGACCGATAAATCACACCCTTCTGGAAATGAGATAAGGTTCAATTAAAGTTCATCATTCATCTCATTATACATACTTAACTAACAATAAAATTAGAATTAGTTATACACCTGTAACCAAATGTGAAATGGAAGTGGCGATAATATTGTTGTTGCCACATATCAAAAAAAGATATTGCCCATCCGCATGGAATAATGAGTCCCTTTTAGTGACATAAGATATGGGATCATATTCCCTGTATAAAAGTAGCAAGTATGCTATTCTATTCTAGACTATAATCCAGATCCGGGCAGCCGTTGTCGTTGTTAGAAACGATGAAGTGGTATTATCAGGGCTCAGACAGAATTATTATGACGTGTGTGACGGACGTGACGGTAGTGAACGCAACTGCTTCGCAGGAGGCGCGGATTCAATCCTCGCTCAGTGCAGATATTTGTTTAAATGAATATGGATTCATATTGTTTCTAAAGAATATGGGTATTTGCATTGGTCTGGTCGACATAATTTATTAAAACACAAGAATAAGCACATAATATTTTGAAAAGTCTCATATCTGGGGGTTTCCGGTGTCCATAAACGACTTTAGTAAGGTGCCTCTGATACCCCGATGAAGGCGAGCTCTTCTCTCCTCGGGTACTTTATATACATATTTTGCTCCTCGAATTGTGGCAATTTTTTTTTTAGTCTGTTTCCAGTCAGGTTTACGGATGGCCAGATAGCGTTGTGTAATTTGCATGTCGAAAACAACTGCGCTTATGAAGATATTCCTTCCATGTTTTATTTTTACTGTATGCAGCTCAGATTAAAGTTTGCACAATAAGCTACGAAGGCCACATTTATTAAGTCATGATACGATTTAATGCTTCACGGTTAGGAAGACAGATTTCGTTTTCGTTGCGTTAGAGTGCGCATAATATAAGAGTTACATAAAATCCATTGTTGCCTCGCCTCCCCCGACGAGCAGATTACCACCAACCTTCATAACAATGATGCTTACGTGTTCGTAACGCGGTTGAGGAAACTAGAATATTGAGTGGACTATTTACGGAAAAATAATAACAGTTGAAACAATTAATACTATAGCCAATGTAACAGATATGAGCGGCGAACAAGGCGTTACAATAAGGTTCTTGCCCCCTGTTATATATTTTTTTTTATTACATGAGGATGATTAGTCTTGTCATCATGTTACTGTTTCCAGTTGCAATACTTCTTTATACCGAATCAGAAGGAAGAGATCCTTCTGATTTGGCTTAAAAAGGTTTGTTAAGTCTGACCTTCCATTCTATCCCGTCAATTAGCAGGTGTACCAGCTTGCCGATGAGGTTAGCTTTAGTCCCAAAGATCTTAGTGCCCTTGGTACCCCATTGGGCCCCCATAAACCCATTATTTAAGAAAACATTGAACTACTGATTTTACATCAGGATTACTTTGAATTTCACCTAAGATTGAAGCGTACAAATTGAGTAAATTAATTCACTCTTTGTGCTGCTATCTAGTCATAGCTAGGAAAGCTGTTTCAGCTGTTCTTAAAAATCACTGACGAGTATAACGACTATATCGATGCCTTAGTTCACAATTGCACTAACTACGAAATTTACATTTTTGAGGAGAGAGCTTTAAAGTTTTTTAAAATTTAGATGAGAACCGTAGAAAATCCAAGTAAAATAACGAAAAAAATATGCATCTATTCATAAGACTAGTCCTTTTACTCCATCATATCTCAATATTGTAATATTAGTTTAAACGTTACCTTTTCAAAATGGCCAAATAAACATAAAACCCCCCCATTTAATACATTTGTGCACTAAGATTGATTATGCTGATCGGCATGAAGTGAAAAGCTCAAAAATATTTAACAGCAATACCAGGCTGGTCCAAGAAGGATAATGATAGTTATGGATATTGCATTAAATAGACAAAATAATAAACCAGTGATCCATATTATTATTCATAATGTTTATTTTTATTATAAAACACAAAACAATTTTTATCCACAATCAAATAAAATAAATTTCAAAATCACAACAAAAAATCAAAAGGACTGAAGCCCAACTAAATCTTTAGCCATTTTCCAAAACAATTCGTTTCTGAATCATTAAAATTAGATTTTTATAAGTAAATTTTATTAATTTACTTATAAAAATCTTATTTTAATGATTCAGAAGTCAGTCTTCAATTTCAAGTATTGTAACAATTATTCATTTTTACTAAATTGATAATTTAAGTCCCACTAAAAACACATGCCGTCGCGGATTTTCAGTGGGGTGTAAGATTGCCTAGGGCATATTGCGCGCTCCCCCTGGGCCATCTACAATTTTAAGATGGTCCCTATCGAATCCGGGAAAGGGGGGAGGCGGGCGTGAAGGGTTGACAGGCGGCCAGCACACCTGTAATTCTCACACCTGCGCTCGGTGACCAACCCTCCCCTTGCCTGCTCTCCACTGTACCCTCTGGTAGTCAGAGGGGCACGTAGGAAGCCTCTGAGCAGCCCTCTACTGAGCCGCTCACGTTGCGACAGGTATTTGCCATAGGCGGCAGCGCCTCCCCTGGGTGAGAGGCGCTACCGCCTGCGTTGCCCATGGTGTTTCACACTTCCCCCCAGATTCCGACCCCGAATTCGGATCCCGTACCCGTTGCATCTTCTGTTCAGCTTACCCTCCCGGTTTTCGCTTGTGACATACAGCGAACGCCTGTTGCACCCTTTAGCCCATACCCGTAATTAAATAGTTTTAAAATAATGTATGGGAATCTAACGGATTTATTGACATTTATAATTTCGTAATAAAGATATAACGAAATTATAAATGGGGGGGTTTAATTCAAAAGATTGAATAGAGCCTCCGATTTCAATAATTCAAAAAGTAATCAACAGGTATTGAAACAATCTTTAATACTAAACAATTTATTTATATTAGAATCAATACAAAGGTATAGATTCCGTGGTCTGACTTTGATCAGTATTTCTGCTTGAATTTATTTCGCCTTAATATTTTTTAATATTGCGATAACTCTTAAACTATTCGTTTTAATTATATAGTGTAAATGGCAATTTTGATCTACATTAAATGTACAACGTATCTAACGTATTTAATTGGATAAAGAATAACACCATATTGTTAAAAATAGCTTCGAAAATGACACATATTTTTGTTCTAATTTGTAAAAGATAAAAATGGTTACTGTGGGCTACCCTTATTAGATAGACATATGCTATTGCGGACTTTTATGTAGATCTTTTTAAGTTATACATTTCCACAGTACATTATTTTGTTATACATTCAATAGTGTTCGCAGCGCACGCGATGTAAGGAATTTTTTAGGTCATTTTTTTACACCTTGGGTTACATTATTGAAGTTTTAGTAAGGATCCCTAATTTTTTTGAAAATTTAATACAGCCTATGTTAGTCAGTGATAGTGCAGCTTTCTAAATTCAAATCGGTTCAGTAGTTCTTGAGTTTACTCGAATACAAAAATACTACATATTAGTAAAGATGTATGGAAATCTGCCCGATTTATTGACATTTATGCTCACTGCTCCGCTCCCTTTTGTAGTAGCGTGATGTTATATAGCCTATGACACTCAGCAATATTGTGGCTTTCTATTGGTGAAAGAATTTTTAAAATCGGTTCAGTAGATCCCGAGATTACCCCTTACAATTTAACAAACACACAAACTTTACTTCTTTATAATATTAGTATAGAGTATAGATATAGATGTACACTGGGAATATATCTCAAAAGGATTAAATGCATTAGTGCACTTCAAAAATTGCCAAACCCCTTCCAGTAAAAGTACTTAGCACACTTGTGCATCAAACTTTCTTGATCCTTTTGTACTACCTACACATAATACTCTTGTAGCACTGCTAAAAAGTATGAGCAGATATTGCAAATGTATATAATACTTTTGTGTCTTGAAATTTCCTGCAGTTGAGAAACTTAAAATCAGTTAAAGTATATCTTGATTGGTTTTACAAAAATAAAGATCATTAGTATAATATCACATTCATGGAACATTAAACGAACTCATTTAATACAACTGTGACCCACGTTTTTGGTAGAAAGAGATGGATTATCGGTATTTCGATGCGCGGAAACGAAAGAGCATGAAATTTAGTGTATTTGGCATTAAAAAAGTAAAAATTGAAAATTTTGTAGTTAGTGCAATTGTGAACTAAGGCATCGATATCATGTCTAGTTGGTAGATTAAGTTTATTTACGGTACGAATGCAATGTAAGGAAATAGAAACGCAGAATACTTCCGTAATTCTGTGCTTGTTATAAGTTGAACAAACTACACGTTCGTGTAAATAAAATATAATAGATAAAAATCAAATTCAATTAATATTGATAAGGATACTATAAATTAAATTGCCTGCAAACAGATCCCCTGTTCTGTGGCAATACAGATTGATTTATATCTACTGATTGACAGCTTATTCTTGGCTTATTCGAATTTTACCCTTTCAGGGGTAAAACTGTCGAAAATCCCTATCTAGTGAATGTACAATTCGTGGGCATAATGGCAGAACTAAATAACTCAATATTTCAAGTTTCGAGATAATCGCGATTTACTGTTTTTTTGGAATTTTTTTTGACATCATTAACAAATGGAGAACAATTTTACTGTCGACAATTTTATATGTTATAAGCATGTTTGCTGTCGATTCAATGCTTAATCAAATTAATTTCTTTCATGAACCAAAAAATAAATAAAAATCAAAAACCAACTTATCCAATTTTGCCACACCAAAATGTTGCAAACATACCGTAGTTAGCTAATTCTTTATGGTAGTTATTCAGTTTTCTCACACATAAGATGGATGTGAATACATGAAATTGGGTCAACAATTTCACTTGTCGAGTTCTGAACCTAATGAAATATTTAAACATGTAAGTTAGGCATTCTTAGTGAAAGTTAATTTGTATAATTTTATCACTGATTATTGATCTCACATGAAATAAAAAACCTGGGTTGGCAGAAGAAACATTGTTTATTAAAAAAAAATAAACGTAAAAGTACAAAAATCAAAATCAACATAATTAGGTACCTATGGCAATCTAATAAAATCAAATAAATTACTTATTATAAATCTTCTACTCGTAAAATCAACTAGAACAAAAAATACTTTGCTTTACATTAATCATGGCATGGCATGGCATGGCAAGACATGGCATACATCAATCATGGCAGCGCAGAACAAAGAGCATGGTAACACAGCGGCTCTTCAACTTGCCACAAGCTCGCTTTTTGAGGTGGAGTCCACAAACATCTGTGGGCTCCATGCAAACCTCAACGCCGTCCACCAACACCTCGAGACGGCGAATCCAGCCATGCTTTTTCTGACGGAGACGCAAATACGCCACCCTGACGACACGTCTTACTTGCTCTACCCCGGCTACGTTATGGAGGAAAATTTCCGTGCAAAGGCCGGGGTGTGCGTGTTTGTTAGGGCGGATGTTTGTTGTCGCCGTCTGCGCTGCCTATAGGACCCATCCTTTTCCACCCTATGGGTACACGTAGACCATGGCTCTACGAGTCAGATCTATGTGTGCCTCTACCGTTCCCATACAGGAGATACCGAGACAACTCGACTCTTCGAATATCTGAGTCAGGCTGCAGATGATGCGCAGGAGCGGTTTCCAAACGCGGAACTGGTATTTTTGGGGGATTTTAACGCCCACCACGAGATCTGGTTGGGCTCCGCCAAAACTGACCATGCGGGAAGAGCCGCTCACGCTTTCGCTCTGGCGCATGGCCTGACCCAACTGGTACGCGAGGTCACTAGGATACCAAGAAGGTCGGGCCTAACACCCTCCCTTCTAGACCTTCTGCTGACGAGTCACCCAGACCAGTACAGTGTTTCGGTGCGTGCCGCTTTCTTTAGGCAACTCCGACCATTGTCTGGTCTGTTCCAAGGTGCCAATCACAGCGCCCCCACGACCCGCGCAGGGGAAGCGGCGTCTCTGGCACTACTCGTCAGCGGACTGGGATGGGATGCGTGAGTATTTTGCGTCCATCCCGTGGGTTGCACGTTGCTTTGAAGGTAAGAACCCATCGGATAGTGCTACTGCTGTCGCCGGTGAGATCAGTCTAGGTATGGAATACTATATCCCATACACTGATGTCACCAGTGACCGCAGAGCGCGCCCTTGGTTCGGCCGCGAGTGCGCGGAGGCTGTCAATCAAAAACAGTCTGCGTACCGCGCCTGGGTAAGGGCGCGCGCCACACGCGATCCCAACGTGGGCCACTTCAAGGCAGCGTACAATAAAGCCACAAAGGTCTGCAAGGGGGCTTACGTCAGAGCGGATGCCCAGCGCATAGCGCGGCTTGGTCAGGAGCTAGTGGCGCATCCCACGGGCAGCCGTGGCTACTGGCGACTGGCCAAAGCCGTGCAAGCCAACTTCTGCCAGCCTTCGCTGCCCCCGTTGCGCAACCCTGATGGATCCCTGGCCCATGAGCCGCAAGAGAAAGCAAATTGCTGGTTAATCTCTTTGCGGCAAACTCCCGAATCGATGATTGCGGTAAGCAGCCACCGACATTACCCGTCTGTGACCACGCAATGCCTGAGATCCGCATCAGGCAGCGCGATGTCCGTGGTGTGCTGCAGTCACTCGACGTCCGGAAAGCCAGCGGACCGGATGGTATTCCAGCGGTGGTTCTTTAAAAATGTGCAGCGGAGTTGTCTCCAATGCTGACGCGACTGTACCGGATGTCATACATCTCGGGTACAGTGCCATCGGCTTGGAAGGAGGCGAATGTGCAGCCGATCCACAAGAAGGGGGATCGCTCGGACCCAGGCAACTATCGGCCCATAGCCGTCACCTCAGTGCTGTGCAAAGTGTTAGAGCACATAATTAACAAACAGCTCATGCGTCACCTAGAGGATCATTCCTTAATCAATGACCGGCAATACGGATTCAGACCGAAGCGGTCAACGGGTGATCTTCTGGCGTACGTTACCCATCTTTGGGGTGAGGCTATGGACAAGCATGGCGAGTCACTGGCAATTAGTCTTGACATCGCCAAAGCTTTCGATAGAGTCTGGCACAAGTCGCTTCTTTCCAAGTTACCAGCCTTTGGTCTGCCTTCCGGACTGTGCGACTGGGTGGCTAGCTTCCTGCAGGGGCGCCGTATTCGCGTCCTCTGTGATGGTCGAACTTCGGAGTTCCTGCAGGTAAATGCTGGCGTGCCGCAGGGGTCCGTCTTATCACCCACTCTCTTTCTGAAAACCTGGTTGAGTTCAATGCCAAGAAGACGCAGGCATGCGCGTTTACTGCAAAGGTATCTTCTTTCCTTCCCCTTCCAACTCTTCAGAGCACGCCACTGCCACTACAGGACAATCTCAATATCCTAGGTATGGATGTTCGCTGCAAACTGAACAACAAAAACTACATCGAGAGTATCATCAAAACAGCCTCACGTAAACTCGGAGTCCTGAACAAAGTGAGACGTTTTTTCACGCCGGAGCAGCGGTGTCTTCTCTACAAGACACAAATTCGCTCTTGCGTGGAATACTGCTCGCATCTCTGGGATGGCTCCGCAAAGTACTTACTAGATGCTCTCGACAGGTTGCAGCGACGTGCGGTCCGCATTATTGGGAATCCTGAGGTCACTAACACCCTCGAGAGATGTGGCATCTTTGGCGGTTTTTTACCGTCTCTACCATGGTGAATGTTCTGATGAGCTCTTCCAAGTAATCCCACCCTCTCCTTTCCTATATAGGACAACACGTGCAGGACTTAGATGCCACCCGCATACGGTGCAGAATATTCCATCAAGAACCAAGCGATTCGGCGACTCCTTCTTCTGCCGCACTATTAAGACTTGGAATTCCTTGCCAGCTCACGTGTTTCCTTCCTCCTATAGTCCCGGGTCCTTTAAGCGGGGCGTGAAAAAGCATCTGATGAGGCCGTCAAGCTGAGTGCCACCATTGTAACATGATACGTGTTGTAATGGTGGCCCTCTTTTCAGAGACTTTGCAGGCGAGGCGAAGTCAAATTGACGTGTCCTATATATAAAAAAAAAAAACCATAATACTGTTAAGTTTCATCCAAATCCCTTCACTAGTTATGCGTGAGAGAGTAACAAACATACCTACATCCTCACAAACTTTCGCATTTATGATATTAGTAGGATAGGATTATAGTTTTAGCGTTCCTCCTGTAAGGGAAAGATCGCGGGTTCGAGTCCCGTCTGAGGTCGATTATTTTTCCCTTTCTTTATCGATTTGAACAGTTAGCATAATTGCAGACCCAAATATATTCTAATCTTCTTCTGCCTAGCGTTAATTCCCAGTCGCACCCGAAGCCTTCACTTCGGAGTCTGGGGTCCACTTTACCAGTCTTATCTGCGGATTTGGCTTGACCTCGATATTTTCCGTGAAGCGACTGCCATCTGACCTCCACGACCCAATGGTAACATTAGGCGCTATAGAAGCATTGCAGCTAGACCGTTGTTGTTGGACTTTTTATGGCTCCAACTACCCGTAACGACTGCCATAGATGTTCGTTTGGCAACCGGGACCGACGCACGACCAGACCAGTGCCTATATTCCGGTATACAAATATTTGCACTGAGCGGGAATCAAACCCGCGCCTCCTGCGTAGCGGCCGCGTTCAGTACCGCTACGCCACCGAGGCTGTCCATTAAACATTCCAATAGAAGAAAGTAAAAGCCACCTTATTTCCTTGCAATAAGATTCATAATTGAATTATAATGTCAACAGTTATGGAGTTCTTCCGTAACTCAAAATGATTAACAACGCAATTCGCTTAGTTGTGGAAAACGTCAATAAAATCTATTCCATTCTATTATTAGATTTCAATTTATCATAACAATAAACTAAAACGTAATTAAAATAACAAAAATAAGCAATAATGGTTGTATGGCTCGACTTATTGTCAGTAGGTATAGGTACCTATTAGTTACCTACGAGAGTAAATTGTTGATACTTTGGCATGTTAATAATAATAATCAAGCCATTATTAAAAGGACAACACCTAAGTAAATACTAAAATAATTATAAAAAGATTGTGCATTACCTACCTCAGACAAAATAATAATCAAGTAATATTATTCAAAGGACAATACATGTAAGTACTAAAATAATTATAAAAACATTGTACATTGCCTACCTTGTTGACATTTTTTTGATTAGAATCTCTTATAAATGTATATTTTCTCGAAGGAGAAATACATAAAAATAATTATTTAAAAACGAAAGAATGCTCATAACTGCCTGAATTAAATAACTCAAATTGTTTAGTTTTCCTTCAACATGCCTGCTTTCTTCAGAATATTTTCGTTCGTGGTAGAACTAAACAACTCAATTTAGCTAATTCATTTCATACTCAAGTGATCAGCAGGTCTAAAATAGCCGCTTTGGATGTTTCATTAAATGATCATCTTAATTGTCAGATTTCACTAATCGTAAAATGGTTACTTTTGATGAATCATATAATGAAGCTCTTATTGTTCATCATCTTATTTGACAGTTTTGTATGAAGATGCGTAAAATGGTCTAAATATATGAGTCATTCATAATGTCAAATTCGGTGAAATTCGTGACGTATTGAATGTTAACACGGATTTACTTTTTAGCAGATTTTAGCCTTCATATTGATGTTTTCATAGTTATTGTTGTAATATTAAACCTCACTAAGATGTTTAGGGCACAATTTAACTCCACTCTGTTTGTCCACACAACTATTTATTGACGGCCGAGGCTTTGGTGTAGACTTTTATTTCAGGTTATAAGGTCTGAGTTGCTCCTACAAAAGTCAAGCTTTGGCGACGGGGTCGTGTTGTCCCCCCTTCATTTATTTAATAATAATTCATTATTGCCTGCTATGCGTGATTTGATCTTGTCAAAACTTTGCAATTCAACCGGACCTTGCGCTGTGATGATGAACTTCCAAATTACATGAATTAGAATAAATATCCAGTCTCGTCCACTTAGCCAGTCCAGACTCAGCCTATACATGGCTCAAGTCAACAATAGTGCCCGGAAAGCGGCAATAGGCTACGTGGGACCCAATACAAAGATTGGTGAAATGTGGATGTAAAGTCACCTCTGCCTAACCCTCCGGGGATAAAGGCGTGATTGTATGTATGTATACTATGTATGTAGAATAAATATTCAAGTTATGCTAGAGTTTTTCCATACAGGGAACGGCCCACCAGTGTAAAGGGCCCAGTCAACAGGCAAGGCGCTGAAGCCTTATTTAATTTGTGAGGCATCTACAAATAATTATATTATTATATAAATGACCAAGACAGTCTAATGTCACAGCTAATGTTGCCTAATGCAAGCCTAATGGTGGTCCACATGTTCTGGATTGCACCTCAAGTTTTTACCATCTAGCGGGGTGCAGTAAATTGACAGACAGTAGGTATATAAAAAAATGTGAAAGGCCTTAGATTCAACCTCAATAACTTTGACTAATATACCTACCTACTTAAGCATAATAAACACTATAATGATCATGGAGGTAGAGGTATATAGAAATATAAATATTCTCATTCGCATATTTATTTAAAAATAAAACTTTTTATTTATTTATTCATTGCATTTTATGAAAACTTACAGCTAATAAATTAACATCAGGTACAATACAATTATTGTTGTTATCATCAGAGACTTCGTCCTGCTCCACCAGTGGGATTATTCAGAACCCCGTGTCATCCCTTTAAATTAATTTATTGATTTCCAAATATCTTATGGGTATTTGCAGGATTTGTTCATATTTATAATTACTGCTCCACTCCTCTAAGTAGTAGCATGATATATATAGAAGAGTACTCTGTGTGCCTTCTAGGCTTTTACACTGTTGTGTTTATATCCAGCCATCGCTCTGCCATCCCGTTGCCCGTCTACCGTTTTGCCATCATTAGTTTCGTGCCTGCACCTTGTGTAAAGATGCCTTTGCATCTAACCACAGAAACACAAACACATTCAATGTTTTTTGTAGAAGTAACTTGATAAGTTCAATTCAATTCATAATGAATGGCTCTGTGCTTTTAACATCAATTCTGTCAATGTCCCGTAGTAGAGCTATTAACGCAGGATATAGAGTGGCCTCGATTTTGACTGGCTGACTCGAGTTTGTTAGTTACTTCCCACAGGATCTAACAAAAGGACAGTATTTTGCTTTTGTTTATACGCCACCGTCGTTCCCCCATTACGTTGCCCGTCTATTCTAACATCATTAGTTTCGTGTCTGCACCTTACTTTAGACGCCTCTGAATCTAATCACAGAAACACAAACACATTCAATGTTTTTTGTCGAAGTAACTTGATAAGTTGATAAACTTGATAAGAATAAGAAACATAAATAAACATTGAAAGATTGAAACCAAGTTTTGACAACAGACAGTTTTGAAATGTCACGTCAGGCAAATATTACCACACCAAAAATAAAAATTGGAAACAAATTGTAGTTTTAGCGTTATTTTTCTTTCAATTCATGTTTATTAGATGGAAATCATGAACTATTCATATAATAGAACATAATAACTACCATTTTACGCTGTATTAATGACAAAATCATAATGTAGTAAATACCGTAAAAGCACGATTCGGCGAGTCCTTATATTTTTTTCGTCATAGCAACACCAATAACAAATATGAAACATATTGCAGATGAAATATGAATGATATATTAAAAAATGTGGTCATTTTACAATCTATAAAATATGTCACCAACTAATCTGCAAATGAATGTCATTTTTAGATGAAACATCCAAAACGGCCATTTTAGACCTGCAGAAGTCACAGTTGTTCATTTATTTATAGAGTTAGTCATTTTTTCTTATAATATTTAGTGTTCAATTAAACATATCTATTTCTTCAATTGAAACACGAAAATGGATTTATTTTTGGATTGGATTGAGATATAGGAATGTTTGTTAGACCAAAAGATGCGGCACATTTTAGGGTTCTCGAAAATGGTAAAAGGTCAATTTGGCCAAAATCGGAGTTATTTAATTCTGCCATTATACCGACGAATTATTCTAATTTCATATTTATAGCCACAGTGCGGTGGTCTTGGTTCGTCGTTTTGAGTTGAAGTGATTGATGCCGGTGGTTAATATTAATGAACTGTAACACCAGACCAATTCTTAATTTTACTTTTTAGAACTTATCAACACGTTTTCTATTTTTCTTTAAGCTAATTATTTTAACTACTAACGGTAGACATTGGCACATTCTGCAATAACTCCGATAGTATATAGGTATGACAATTTAATCACAAGAACTACTTTGTCATGCTTAACAATCCAACTTAAATAATAAATAACAATCATGGTCATAAGTGTATGATAATGAGGTCAGCTGCATGGTATCCTTTAACCGATTAAACGTGTATCGATCAGTTTGAAATGTTGGCAAGGCCAGTATGTAGTACATATGACATCTCACTACCGCGTCTTTCTAAGGAGATGGCGGAAGGAGTCAAGCGATACGGAACGAACAGGCTTACCTCCGCAAGGCGCATGTTGACCTTGACGGTCTCGGCACAGAAATTCAGCGGCTCACCCACCCCATTTATATTGTAATCTGTTCAACGATTTGTGAACGTTGTATAATCGAACTAACTTCAATACGATTGAATTGTAACAAGAAACGTATCCATAACGGCATGATACTGAATATATCATGAGCATAACAGATAATAGTAACTGTGAAGGCTCGAACCGCTCAATTCATACTAGTGACCTACTCCAATATAAATTCGCATGACCCAGATTTGGTGGAACTATAATAGAGATAACTACTATTCATAATAAGATTACTAGATTTCAGTGTTTGTTGTAAAGTCTTTAGTAAATACATTTGATGTTTTTTTTTTCCAAAATCCGATATACGAATTTATGTGCTGTGTGTTACTCGTATATGAGGCTTTAGAGTTAAAAATTGACCCCGAAATATTTATAACTAGCTGTTCCCCGTTACTACGTCCGCGTACCCGCTACATCGAACTCTACTCGTTTTATGTATTTCATCGTCATATTCTCGATTATGTATGTACTAATACATACTGGCCTAGGCGAAGGTCCTTATCGAGTGACAGACAAATTAACGCAAAGTCAACTGAAACTAAAACTACGAATTGAAAGTAACAGGCCTAAGTAAAGCAAATGATTAGAATTTTGGGAAATTCAACCTTTAAATGAATAACCTTGTGTGACATCATCACGATTTCCAAGAAAATAACCATTATACAATGTGTCTTTTAGCTTGGAGCTTGGACAGTATGGGGAGCATCGAGATCATAGTAGATACAAGGAAATTGTATTAGGAATCACCAGGTCTTTCCTTGTAAAAACAATTCTGGCCTTCGCAGTTCCTCCACTTTAACGATCTTGGGCATCCTTGGCAGCAATGCGCGGAGCGAATTTACAAAAAAATCTTGTAAACGTTGAATTCTTAAAATTACACATAAAACAATCCTTGAACTTCATTTCACCATTCATACTCTGACCATCACCCTATTCTTGATACGATAACTGTGTAGCGCATTCGCGTAGAATACATTTGGTAAATTGTTGATAAAGTAGTCAAAGGTCAATCAGAGCGTATGATTTGATGAGTACGTTATAGTCGTACTTCTAAGTTTGATGATATGGACCGCTTAATATAACCTACAGTTCAATCACGTGAATTCTATCAGTTTCATATTCCATTCTGTTTACCTACTTATATTCTATCTATTACCTCTCCAGCTTCCCAGAGCTTTAGAACCGCCGATTTAATATACAATATCCGGCAAGGCGGTTTCTTTATCGTATACTTACTACCTGCGTATTTTTATTTTTTATACTGTTTGTTTCTATTACCAAGCCGGTATGACCCAACTGAAGATAAATTCTATAAGCCACAGTGTCGAAAAGAGCAGGTATCAGGTAGTGGCCGGCTGACAAGACAGTTTTGCTTTGCGAGAAGACACTTGCGATGACAATCGATTAGAGAACTGAGAATAAGCGTCCATTCAGATTTCAATATTGGTTCTTTACACATTTCTGATGGTTTTCATATGTCAATATCTAGGGGATTAAACCTCACTTCTCTTAGAATGATAACTCACAGCATCTATCTATCCAGTTACCAGTATTAACTTTTGTTTTCATTATATTTCTTAAACTTTCCTACACTGCCTTAACTTTATTAATAGCATGCTGTAGATATACCGGTGTGATCAATTTATGCATTTTTAATAACAGCGATTTGAACTATGACTCTTTTATCTCACACTAGATTTTGTACCACTAGTTTTTTCTGGTTTGTAATTTCTTAAAGTGGTTTTGAATTAAACCATTATCGTTAAACATTTGACATAATTACATTTGCTAACTTCCTTGAAAATCACCATGATACCTAACGTAAACTACAGATAGAGCGCTTCAATTTCTTTGTCAGCTATTATTTCTTTGATGATATACAATTTACATTTGATTTCAATCAAAATGCTTACTGCTGCGTAGATAGCAATGATAGCATTATGATTCTTGTTTACATTTACTAGCGTACAATAAACGAGTGATCTATATCTATATAATATACCCACTTATCTTGACGGATTTATCAATGCAAAGCCTAAACCGCTGGAGATGCGACATGAATTTTTGGCAATTGATGTTGTAAGGAACAAAGCAAAAGATTTCTGAAAATTTCACCCCTAAAGGGTAAAATAAAAAAAAATTACCGCACGTGGCCTGGACGGGCCCTTAGTAATGCAAGGATATCCAAGCTATTGAGTTCAACAACAAATGCGATGACGCGGTGGCAAGAAAACATTCGATCAACTTTAGGTAACGTAGGTAGGGTCTACTATTATTTCTGTAGGAATGGAAGAATGAACACAGTGAAAGTGGTTCGCTCTTCTAACGGTCTTTTCTTTCGGTGTGACGTATTCAGAATGAGTCTGCGATACCTGAGCTTGCCATGCAAGGACAATAACGTTTTTTTTTGGGTCGTTTTATTTATTTGCGTTTTATGTCAAATATTCCAGAATATTTCGTTCCAGTATTCAGAGTTCGTAAATTTTCTAACTGATGCTAGATCGGAATTGTGATATTAACGGCGACGAGTTAGGTTGATTAAAATTATTCGTATGTCGCTAAAATTTTAGCGTTTAGGAAATTGATTTCCGGTGATCTAAAACATGATTTTTGACAGCCCATGAACTTTTGTTGGTCGTTCGTTGAAAATAACTTTTATTTTATTTTCACTTTAAACTGCCACATGTGATGTGAAATGAAATATCAGTGTCATTAACAAGTGGTGAGCTAAGCTGGGCGATAGGCAAAACATTGCTCAAAACCGAAGCAAGCCCAACATAGCCGGAGTCTTCAGTAAAAGCTGCTGTCAATTTATTCTGAAGTGCTGTCAACTATAAAAATGTCAAATGGACGTTAATGACATAAAACATATCATCATCATACGTCACCATGACATATTTTCAATGAAATATATTTTCTAGAGTTCCTTCGTGAATCGAACTATTACAAAAAGTGTTGAATAACGAATTGTGAAATGTTATAGATTTTTTGTATCTAAACGCTGTTAACTAATTTCTAAATGGGGAATTGCCATTGTTTTTTAGTTTCACAAATGATATAAGTGCATAATAGTTTATGCGTAGTAAAGTCACGATGATAGAGCATAAAGTCGCGGGCACTACTCTCAAGACTCGTGGCGAGGAGCGTCGCCCCCGGGCTAAAAATATGCCATCGGTTCACTGTGCGGTTCCTCACAAAGAAAATGCGTGTGTTCTGACCTCTAAATCAGGAAACTACAAAAACGTACACAATGTTTATTATGTATTCGCAGATAAATCTACAAACTTATTCTAAACCATGTCAAGGTGCATGGTCAAGAATAAGTTAACGGAGCGGAAAGCTTATCATGCATGACTGTGGCTATCGTAGGAACAATGAAAAGACCCTGTGACCTGTGATCGGTGATATTGTAAGATATGTTTCAATATAATGATGAATAAGAGGGGGCAAACACCAATGCGGCATTTGCTGCAGCAAATTGACAAGAAAAATGTTTCTTGACAGGAGATGTCAAGAAGCATTTGCTGTGTAAATTTAGGGCATCGGGTGTGTGGTATGTAATAAATACAGCATGAATATTAACAGACCCAATAAACTTTGAGTGAGCTCAATACATTTTAACAAGCATTAAGCATGTTAAAAAGAAGTATAATAAAGTTATCGGTAGCTGCCAATGAGTTATGGATGTGAACACTTTTCTTCTTTGATTGAAAACTTCAAAAGGAACACTTGTGTGTAGTGTATTGAATGTTAGTACATTCTATTTTTAACTTAAACGTTTCGCGTACGTCAAATTGATAACATTACTTCCTATTTCAAGAGCATTTCCATTTTCCATTCAATATTAGCTTGCACATAACTCAGTACGACTTGCAGTGATTAAGTGGCTAGTCTGGGTTGCGAAGACCTTGACCATTCAGTGCGGGTGGGTTGAAGGCCCGGTGACGCACGTGACTGTCTTCTCCCCCTGTGAACGCCCCCACTTTATTTCCAACGCACCTCCAGTCACGTAATTTACATCATATTCTCATATTAATATATTCCTGCTAGCAACATTTTATTCAAAGTTGCATTTCGTCATATTTGCCTGAGGCTAAAATTTGCTTTGTCGAGATTCCTTAATACATATTCATCATTCCAGACCATGGTAAGGTTAAAACCTTGAACGATAAGACTTCCGTCATTGCAGACGTTCTGCACGAATCTTATTTTGTTAATGCAGATTGAAATTGATAGATTCAAGTCGTTGTGAAACGTTTAAGAAGGAGCGAACGACGACCACGTGGCTGATCTGATACAATAGTTTGATTGAGATGTTGGCCAACCTCCATGTTTGCGCTGAGATCACTCAGGGGGCGTTACCTATTTAAAGAATAATGTGTTAAAGTAGTACAAGTTCAAAGCGGCCACCGCGACGCAGGTCGAGAATAAGGTTAATTACCCCAAGGCCGGGATTGCCAACATTGACGGAGATCACCCTCGAGGGAGAGTTTTCTACGGAGAAAAAAAAAACAAATGAATGCTCCTTGACATTGTGCCAAATAGACTTGTATAATATTCTTTTTTTATACCACCAGTTTATCACGCTCTGTGTTGAACGGAGTAAGTCTTCATCAGAAACTCATGACGCCATTGATCGTGTTTATGAAAGTATTGAATTAAAATAATATTTATATAAATTGTTCAACATTAGTTGTTCTAGCTTATTGTCTACAATTGTTTGCATTAAAGAAGTGAGCAGTATTACCACGGGTATTACTTCATCGAGCACAAATGTGTCCATTAAAAGGATACCTTACCAGTTTCATGGTAACACGGTAGGTACAAAATAGGTAAAAAATAATGTTCTGGTTCTGGGCGCTAAATAATTTTAGCGCTACGATATTGCGGATTTTGCGCGACGAAGTGATTTTAAATTGGAATTTATATTCTTGATGGCAGAAACCACACAATACAGTTATCATAGAATTTGAACGTACATATATCTGCGTATAGGTATATGAACATAGCCGACGACTACAAAGTGATTCAGAGGCGTTTATAAATTAAATATGTTGGTCGGATACCATCAGCGGTGGCTTAATGCAAAAGGTCGTTCAACTTGTAGTACATCCTGTTTCATATACATCTTTCCGTAGTCTATGTTATTAATTATTATATTAAATTCGTTTATTTTCACAGGTACTTCATCAGTTTCACAGTATTCACGATAGTCAAGGTCATAAATATTTTTCAAAATTGGCCTTGTTCAATCCCGAGCCCGACACGTCTGTCGTGTTTGTTTAGTTTTCGAGAAACAACGGTACTAGGTATACAGTAGAGAACAGAAACAGGTTATAAAGATTTTTCTAATTCGTTAATTGTAAAGGCATACAAAGATACGGTAGTCAAATATTGACAAGGAACAAAACTTAGAAAATGTTATGCTTTTTCATATTCTGATTAAAAGATCACAAAAATAATTAAACTCTGCTTTTCTATGAACAATTTTTGTTATTAACAATAACAGAGAATCTTGCAAAGAAATATAGTTCTGTTCTTATGATTCTAATAATGAACTTTCTGAAATAAACATCGTCGAGATAACAGTATCTCTCCTTCTGGCGGAAGAACTTGCTCGCAAACATAGTTTACAAACTTGTCTAATGAAATACTGAGATAATTTCGAAGCATCTAGAATTTAGATTCTAGATCATGCACTATTTCATACAAATAATATTCTAACTTAAAGGGCCCCGAACAAAATATTTGGGTGTTTAGACGATTGAAATGCGTCATACTGTGAATCAGGCATTCGGACTGATGACCCCGCGGCAGCGCTGCTATTATACATGTCGCTACATTATTTTGAGTCGACGAGTCACAGTTGATACTTCTAAAAGTTAACGGTAACATTCAAACGACGACGCGAAAACTGTACAACCGGCTATGAACTAAGTTTTGAGAAAATAATAAACAGTATTGCAACATAGTGGAGCTATACAGTCAATTAAGAATTGAAATTTAGTTTTTCATTGAGCAAAACGATTTATTTTGGAACCATTTACTTGACTGACTCTAAATTACAATGCACACGATAAAAGGGATAAATCTAAATTATTTATGTAGGCCAATGCATGGTACAGTGAATACGTTTCGTAGCCCGGGGTCAAAGACGTCGAGTGTCGTAAGTCGCAGCTAGATACCGTAGCCGAGGTAGTTGCTGAATAGTCTACATGACCTGTTTAACAGCTTAGTAACGAAACGACTTCACTACACAATCGTAGTATTAATAAATAATTGACATGGATTTTCTCAGGGGTTTAAAGAGACAGAGTGATATGTTTATTGTTTACACACCATAGGATAATATTAAGACTAATAACAGTAGCTAGGTAGGTAATATTACGAGTCATAAATCTATTCTGAGCTATTGACTGTATCTTGATTTATAGTAAGTACATTTTATAAGGAAGTGGATAAATTGGGTCAATGTTTATTATTCCTCAATGGAAAATTATTGCTGGTAGCCTAATAATAGTCTGTTACCATCCCAGTTCATGATGCACTTGCTCTCTTGTCCACTGTGCCCTTTTACCTGTACTACAATGTTACTCGTTTGGGTGTTACAGGATGGGCATATACCCTATCGAGGAACTGTGTAGGGCAATGGACAAAGCTGTGGCCTGTGCCCATGGCAAGTATTGGCCAATATTTAGCGAATTTTATGAGCCATCAACTCGATGAAGAAGAGGAATAGTCAGTTACCTTGCAAAAAAGTTATACATATAACTAAATTCAAACTGTTGTTGGTCAATATCAAGTGTTAACGGGATTCTGGAGCATCTATAATGAAATGTTATGTGAAAAGTTCGCCTAAACTGTTGATAATAATATGCACCCTTCGAGATATCTTGTCTTTTATGTATGTTTCAGAGACACTTGCATTGTAAGCAGGCATTTTTACATTTTTTACATATAGGTATATAGAATTGCATACTTTCTATATTTTTAGAAGATTAGGAGCAGTGTAATAAAATAGCCTATTGAAACACTACTTAGGCCTTGCATCAATGTATCAATCAATCAATTTGCCTATCACAGTCAACTTCTGGACATAGGCCTCTCCCACCCACCCAGACTGTGTTTCAGACAGGTTGATGCAGGGTTTCATTTCGAATTTTCCTTCTCTCGCGGTGATAATATCATCTACGTATGGAGTGGTGATACTTGTATTCTTCCTTCGCCACCACACGGATAGTTTTAAAAGCACAATTGTTTTATGTTTTACCCATAGCTAGGGTACGTACTTAAGTGTCGAGAAATCATCATCATCTAAGTGCCAATGCCGGTTGCATCTAATGTCAGCACTTGGGAGCGCGAGGCCGCTTTCCTACTTCTTCTATTGGTTTATCTTAGTCTTTACAGGAGCGTATGCTATCTACCCCCAAACCCCGAGAGGAAAACTTGCACTAGGACTAGGACCTACCAGGCTTGTGCTCATTTTTATTTATTTATTTATTTATTTTTCCTAATAACTACCATTACAGGAGGCCCTAATGCGGCAGTTAGTAACATCAAACATATTTTTGTATACATTCATAAGATCGTGGTGGGCCCATTTACCCTAAGTAATGTGGATACCTATTGAAGAAATAAAGACTGTTAACTTAATACAATTTGTCGTCAACAGGCACAATCGTCATTCACACTTCGTTTAGGTTATCAATTTCAGTTTGCATGTTGTACCTCCATAATTACAGTTTTCTGTTAATAATGATGGCTGTTCAAATTAAATATTAATCAAATGATATCGATTTTATATACATAATGACGTTTAGGGGCCGTTTCCTGCTTGTTAAAACTTATCTTGGTGTAGATTTTTGGACATACTCGTAGGTTAATTTGTGATGACGTAATCTAAAATGTTAGTTAGTATCTATGTTATGAATTGTGTGTTAAAACTTAGACAGTACGCAATACAAGAACTTTGTTTTTAAAGCAGCAAATAAATTAACCTCATGTTTAGTTACCTATGTGAGTTTCACACTATGAGAATGAGGTTAGGTAAATAAATGGTGTCTACGATTGGTTACATCATTGATAGATTACTCAGTGGGTTACATATCAAAATCCCAAAGTTCATAATAACGATGTACGAAAAACCGCAGTTCAAAATCCTGAATCTTCGTTTGTCCGAATGTTCAAATAAAATATCAACCTAATTTCAAAATCCCGAAGTTCAAACTGGTATTCAGATACATAATTAAATGCCACTTTTGCAGTGTCAGTGGCGTCAGTGGTATGACAGTGATTTTGCTATGACACATAATTTGCAGAATCGGGGTCCTGACCTAAATATGCAGTGTTCAAGTTCATACGGTTAGTGGAACTGCTCCCCTGTTGTGGTTTTCCCAAGCGACCACAATATGCGGTTCTGCAAGGCTGTTAGATGGTTCTTACAGGGTCGGCAATACGAGTATGACGCCCTTGATGTTGCCCACGTTCATAGGCCATCAGATGCGCCGCAAGCCACTTGATAGGGTTTTTTCTCTTTTTTTTAAATTATATACCAAATGACATAAAACGGATATAATAACAGTATAGTAGTATAAATCGATTAAGAGGTTTTCATTCAAGTATAGTAGTATAGTACTTAAATGGTATAAAAAAAATATTCCTCCTACTTCTTTTTAGCAACACGAGAGTGGTGGTGACGCTTTATATCCCGAAGAATGTACGGGTTACATGCTTAAATGGACATGACATAGACATGGTATGACAACCTACTCATATATTGCACGTGCGTGAAAGTTACAGGCAGTACAATTCAATGTAGGTTTTGCAACCTCGTTATAAGATTTGTTTTTACGAATTTTTCCCGTTCCCCAGACGGGTCAGCTAGTTTCAAATAAAACGTCTATTTTTATTTCCTAAGGCAAGTGGGAATTCTGTGCCATTGTAATCTAGTTTTTAATCAATATCACAATTGATTTTTGATTGTACTATTGACTTTTGCTTGTGACTGATTATACTGAAAGGACCTTATTATTTGTAACCCTATTATACTTAGTGCATAAAATGCCGATTAGTATAATACAGGTATGTGGCACAATACAGGTAGGTATGTATACCTACTAAAGTACAATAAAGTCGTAACGAAGGAAAACTTTACACTGGATAATTTTTGAAATAAAATTAATACATGCGAGTGCGACGATACAGGTCACGAAAATGTTTTTTTTTTTAAATTTCTGCTTACCTATCTGTCAAGATCAGCTACTGATCGGATTATAGTTGAAAAAACTAGGCAATATGTACCTAGGTGTACACTATCTATCATGGCTTTGATGCAAGATGGAAAGCAATTTTAATCTTAACTATTATTGACCACAACTTCATTATGACAAGGCAGATCCTCCATGAAATTCTGTAGTTTGGCAGCACTCGTGCATGGTCAACATCCATACTATAAATCATCATGCTAATAATTAAAATGTGCGCAAAAAGCGCCTTTCTTTTTATAATATTAGTATACGTCCGTATAAGTACACATCGTCGAAAGCATAATGATGGAGACTGCAGAAAATTAAATACCCTCTAAAGGTATGATTCTGAAGCCGACCCCGCATACGACAAATACAGACGCATGCAGCACATACAGCGTACCTATTACTTGTTAAACTCCGATACGGATAAAGGGGACCATTGAGAAGCCGTAATGAATTACGCGCATGTGCTGCGTGCGTCGGCAGTTCTCGTATGCGGTCGGTTACGGCATCATAATGAGCAGTTTTCCAGTAGGTATAATAATCAGTTGGTTTTTAAGTCATCAGGAGATGGCGCTAGCATAGCTTTTGGTAATTTTAATGTACTCTGTGGTTTGTTTGTGGTATTTTTTCATGAATTTGCGATGTTGCCAAAGTTTAATTTCATTTACCCATATTATAATAGATAAAATATAATAAAACGCTTAATTCTTTTCGCGTCACTGTCTGTAATTTAAAATAATAATATTATATTTAAAATAATTGTATCAGAAAAAATGACAGAATATTTAAGTAAAGTAAATCATTACAAAACCGAAGAACATTTTTTCCATAAATTAGGGAATTCTAGGTGTGACACCACACTCTTCTTACCAAAAGTGCCGGCTGCGCCATCTAGAGCGTCTTTAGGAACCCTATAAATACCTACTGGAAAACTGCTCATTATCTTGACTATTTCAAACTTAACGGGTAATGAAATAAAAATATTACTCACCTCATACACGTTAGGATGCCACACTTTCGTTAGAAATCTTATAGTAGGGGGTGAATATGGGTAGTCTGGCGGGAATTTCATATGTGCCTGAAACAAAAAAAAAACAATATTTAAGAACTTCTTTCACGTCAACTATTAATGTGATCTTGACCGCGTTGTCAGTGACTTCCTTGAGAAGTGCAAGAGATACAATACGATATAGGGGACATGAACACTTGACAGCCTCCGTGGCGTGGCGGTAGTGAACGCGGCCGCTACGCAGGAGGCGCGGGTTCGATCCCCGCTCACTGCAAATATTTGTGTGCATGAAATAAGTATGAGTATTTGCATTGGTCTGGTCGTGCCTCGGAGAGCACGTTAAGCCGTCGGTCCCGGTTGCCATAAGAACATCTATGGCAGTCGTTACGGGTAGTTGGAGCCCTAAAAAATAAAATCCAAAAAAAAAACAACGGTCTAGCTGCATAGCTTCGATATCGCCTAATGTAAACATTGGGTTGTGGAGGTCAGATGACAATCGCTTCACGGAAAATATCGAGGTTTAGCCAAATCCGTAGTTAAGGCTGGTAAAGCGGACCCCAGACTCGAACTGAAAGCTTCGGATGCGACTGGGATTAACGCTAAGAGGAAGAAGAAGAATAGGGGACACGAAATCAAGTGCAACGTGGGCTGCATGAGCCCGGATCTCGCATTTCCCACCTGCATAAAGTTTGTGTGGAACTGATTTTTTTAGAACTAATGACAGGAGATTGGTTAAATATAAAAAGTTAAGTATATTTTTTAATTTAGTTTAAATTATCTAAAATTGGCTCAATATTGAGAACCGGCTCTGGAAGCGCCGAAATTATGAGAAAGATAGTTTTCATGAGGTTATCGATTAGTTGCGATAATGGTAACATGTCGATAACATCAATTACATAATATTATTAAAAAAAAAAACTTTTAAACTGGGTAAGACATTAACTCGAAGTTAATAAATGCACTGTATACATGGTGGAATTTACAGTGTCCAGATCAAATCATATTAATTTAACCCTTTATTCGGGATAAACGGTACCTAGTACCCAGCTTACAACCTTTCCCAACTCCATCTCTGTAGCAAATTTCATCAAGATCGGTGCGGTGGTTTAGGTGTGAAAGCGTAAAAGACAGACAGAGTTCCCTAAACGAGTGGAAATTCTTTGGCCGGGCGGCGTATTGTAGATTGTAGAATAGAATGACAAATATATGGGATTTGACGTATATGACAGTCGTCAACGTATGTCATAAACGTCAAATCCCATAATACAATACATTCGTAATTCTTTTCTACAATACGCCGGTCAAGTGGTCAACGCATTACCACCAGTGTTGCCCAACTATCTATAGTCAAACTAAATAGAAAATAGACCTAGAAAATCATCAACAATATCGATAGGCCTATCGATAGTATCGATATTGTCAATACTATCGATACTATCGATAGTACATTGGGTATTGATAAACGATACTATCGATAGTATTACTATGTGTCGATAGTATTATACTAACGGTTCTATCGGTACTATCGATAGTATTGACAATATCGATAGTATCGATACTATCGATTGTCATTGCAACGTTCAGCATCAATAGTATTGATACTATCGATAGTACATTGGGTATTGAAAAACGATACTATCGATATCATCGTTAGTATTACTGTGTGTCGATAGTATTTATACTAACGGTGCTATCGATAGTCTAACAATAGACTATCGATAGACTATCAATAGTCGACTATCGAGCGGCAACACTAATTACCACTTGTCTACCTAGGGGGCCTGGGGGGCCTCTATATAACATGGCTGCAAGCAAACATAGACGAAGGTTTATTTATAAGCGTTGTAGAGCACAGAGGATGTGGAATCCGTAAAGAATATAGACGGATTGTGTTAGTGATACACAATCCTGAGAAACAATTCCTATTGTTAACAAGAAATTGTCCAAATTGTGGAAAGCTTGGTAATCAGTGAGTTATGTTTGGAAAGTAATGACAATTGGTCAGCATGACTGGTTGCATGCTTGTTTGCCACCTTAATAGCACTATGTTATATGACCACCACGGTTCCAAGTCAAGTTTTTGGAGCGGTGGCAGGCATTACTGATTAAAGTTTACTTTAGCAGTAAAAGCCAAAGCCATGTATCAATTTTAAAGGACAGGCTATTATTTTCTACAGGTGTTTTCCTCAGTACTCCCAGAACCTTTCTATAGGCACAATTTATTCTGAAATACATTGTGGTCTCTTTCACTTTAAGGGGCTGTCCATTAATCACGTGAGGCTCAAAGGGGAGGGGGGAGGGGGGGGGGGGGTTGCGGAAAAAATCACGAAACATCACCAGGGGGGAGGGAGGGGTATATTGAGATATCACATGTATTTATTTGTTTCTTATAAGTATAACTCGCGATTCTTAATTTTTTAGCATTAAATAATGAATAAAAAAATACACGTGATTTTGGCTAGGGGGGAGGGGTAATCCAAAACCTCACCTTGTATCACCATGGAGGAGAGGGGGAGGGTTAAAAATTGCTAAAAAAACATCACGTGATTAATGGACAGCCCCTTAAAACAGATCTGACTCTACTCTAGACATTACTCAAAAAAAAACAATAAGTAAGCCATTGAATAGTTACATTTGGGGTTGCATTTGTCAGAGGATGCAATTTTCTTTTTTATTAGATATCGGGGAAGGGGGGGGGGGGCTGGTTGTCAGTTTAAAGTTAAGTAGGTACCAAATAAGTTCCAAGTTTGTGGGCTTGCAACCCTTGTCCCACGGCCGCCATCTTGGAAAAAGGTTTTTTTAACATTTAGATTGCAGACAAGCACAGAGTCTACCTGATGGAAAGTGATTACAGTGTGCTGCCGACCAAGGTCAGAGAGATTCGGTGCAAACAGCGCAGAAGACAAGCATGATAAGCTTTTGGTCTTCCCACTCAGGTCACAAAACTTCTCCAGTAAACTCTATTCTCTATTACCCTACTCACTGCCGAGACACGAGGTTATTATGGCCACAGTATTCTGTAGGGCGGAGGTAGGTACTTAACTCCGCCCTACAGAATACTGTGGCTATAATAACCTCTTTCTATTCTCTAATTTACCTACTTTCCGTCCCAATCGAGCAGTCGGACTGGCCCTCGATTCTGCTAAAGCACAACGACTGTCACACCACAGAGACTGTGAGAAAATTCCATTTGATTTTAGCCTTTGAATTATGCAATTAAAGTTTTAAATTAAATGGCTTTTTGTAGAGTGAACGAAAGCGTGTAATGAAAATATTGTCAGTTAATTTTGGACTTTAATTCTATAGAAATAAAGTCTAAAATCTAATGCCAATTTTTACAGAGACTGTGGCACGACAGTGGTTTTGCTTTAGCAGAATCGAGGGCCTGCTCGATTGGGACAAGGGAAAGTAGGAAAATTCAGACCATTTGTATAAGTTAGAAACATATTTTTTATAAGTTTAGATTTTAATGATTTTATGGATTTCCCGTTATTTAATTTACCATGTTTCTTAGAGAGAATTTACCCGCATTGACCCTTCGACTGATGCTATAAAAATACAGGATGTTGTTGATATCTTTAAAAGAAAATTACTTAATTCAGTTTCAGCAATTTTCAGAAACTGAAAAAACTCTGACAAATGCACACTAAGCCCAAAAAATGAACATAAGCTTTTAATTCAAAATTATGAAACCTCTAAACCATCATTCTGCCAATTGCTTTTATCTAATGGAATGGATATATCATTCAATGATAAATATAATGAATTGAATTACTGTCTGTATGTGTGTCACAAAGATGGTAGACATATATTTTTTGCAGAAAAGGTGGTTTATGTTAATGAATTCAAGTCAAGTAAGTCCATCAAGTATAGTCTATGTCTGTGACCCTTAAATTTGCATAAAACAATGTAATGACAAATTGAATGTAGGTCTGGGGCCCTTTCAAGCTCTTGGGGGCCCAGGTCAACTTTACCCCGCAAGTCAGAGCACCTGTTGATTGACATGAGGTTCTGGGGAAGATTCCCCTGTCAGAATTGGGAGGTCAGATGGATAAAAATTTTAAATTTATGCCCAAGTTACATATGTTAGATATATGATAATTTCCGAACTGATTGTTACCTTTTTTTAAATGTCTATGCGAGATGTCAGATTCGGGCGGGCTCGGAAGAGCTGTCAGTTAAGTCAGTTTGAAAAAGGAGAACTAAAAAACTGTTTGTAGACTGATTTGTTTTAAAAACTTTGTTGTTTAACTGCGAATAAATGCTGTGTAAATTAAACATCGCGTTTTCTTAAACTGATCTTATATCAGAAGTGGGATCAGTGCAAAGAAAATGGGACGTAAACGGAGTAAAAAATCGAAAAAGCGAAATAGAGATGAATCAAGTTCCGATTTTTCTACGACGTCGTCGGTATCGTCGAATGATAAACACGCTCACAAGAGGTCTCGGAAACGCCATCGTCATCGTAATAGATCGTCGAGTCGCGTTCGCGTAGCACGAACGCCACCGCCGCTATTGCCGCTGCCTCCACTGCTGTCACCGGGGGTCTCAGAGCAGAGAACGATGCTTCCTGAAGTTAGTGACGGACGAGCTGGGGCAGAACAAAGGATACCAGTTTTGATAAGTGATAGCGACCGTCGTAGTGATAATACATCAACTACAACACCACAGGTACATCCGGAGCTGTACACATCAGGTCAGACAAACATTTTACCTCCTAATGTGTTGATAAACTTGAAGGACATTTCTCAATTGCTGCAAGGACTGGTTGTACCCAATTCACCATCAACTTTTAACAGCAACATAAATATGATACCAGAATTTAACCCTGCATTAAAAAATAATCGTATTGATTTGTGGATTTCAAAAGTGAATGAATGTGCTAAAATATATAATTGGGATGAAGCTCACATTATCCACAATGCTCTCCCAAAACTTGTTGGCAGCGCTAAAGACTGGTATCAAGGACAGGCATCTGTCTTACATACTTGGCCGGAGTGGCAGGTGCTTTTGAAAAAAGCTTTTCCTACAGAAACAAACTATGGAGTTCTTTTAACTGAGATGTTGCAAAGGCGTCTAAAATATGGTGAAAATTTAGATAATTATTTTTATGAGAAAATGATGCTTTTAAACTCTTGTGACATCTCGGGAAAAAGGGCAGTGGATTGTACTATACTTGGAATTGACGATCGCACTGTTAGGGCAGGTGCTTCGTCTGCTCGATTCACAGAGCCAGAGGATTTATTAAAATATCTAAAAGATGTTTGTAGGGAAAATACTGATATAGATAGAACTAGGAATGGATTGGGGAATATAGTTTGTAATAAATGTAATGAACCTGGTCATAAAGCAATCCAATGTATTAACAACCCGTCTCAAACCAGCCATAATGCAACAACAGCTACTTGTTTCAATTGTAATGAAAAGGGGCATCGATTACAGAACTGCCCTAAGCCAATAGTCAAGTGTAATTCATGCAGACGTTTCGGTCACACAGATGAAAACTGCCATTTTAAGAAAACTTTTTAATAACAGTGAAAAACGTGTTCTTTCGATTGACAGCACCATCACCAACAATGCAAAATACTATAAACAAGCACAGATTAATAAAGTACATACATTGGAGTGTTTTATTGATCTAGGGAGTGATTGTTCATTGATAGCGCAAGGGACAGTTGTAAAGTTGAATTTGCCTAAAATACAGGGTGACTTACCAGTAGTGCGGGGTATTGCTGGAACTAGCATACCATTATTAGGAACAACTACCTTCACCCTACAAATTGACTCTGTAGAGACAAATATTTGTGCTTATATCATTGAGGATACATATCTGCATAGGCCACTACTAATTGGCCAAAACTTTACTGAGCAACCACATATAGTGATCATTAAGACAGAGAATAGGTTGAATATTATGAATAGAGTAAATGAGTGTGATATGGATATGCCAAAATTTGATCCAGAAGTGGAAATTAATATAAAGTGTGAATTGTATGTAAATAATGATTCAGAAATTGATGACATTGGTCTGTTAGAGTGTTATAGTAATGATGAAACAAATACTGACATATATGTGAAAAGAACGCTACAGATGATGAGTCTGGGTCGGCAGATGAGTAGCGGGAAAATATGTTTCTCTTGTCTTTTATAATGGTATAATGTTTTATTGCTCTTTGAAATGTCACATCTTTTTAGTTTAAACTTAATTAAAGAAAAGACTAATAATGGGAACAATTCATAGAATATAATGAATATTCGAACTAATGTTTACATATACGACATTGTTATTGTTACTATTGTTACGTTGTATGTTTTTACGTAATTAATATAGTAATAAGAACATGAATATATAGATTATATTAATGTTGATGAGAGTAGAGTTGAGACTGAGTGGGAAGTTTCACGCGGCCACAATGGAGACTGGTGTGGTGAGGAGTGAAATGCCACATTAGATTATATAAATGTTGATGAGAGTAGAGTTGAGACTGAGTGGGAAGTTTCACGCGGCCACAATGGAGACTGGTGTGGTGAGGAGTGAAATGCCACATTAGATTATATAAATGTTGATGAGAGTAGAGTTGAGACTGAGTGGGAAGTTTCACGCGGCCACAATGGAGACTGGTGTGGTGAGGAGTGAAATGCCACATTTGGAGATGAGATGATGGAGTGGGAAGGTTCACTCGACTGCATTAGAGACTGATGTAGTGAGGAGTGAAATGCCACACTAGTGAGACATAATTGTATAGCTGGCAAGTTTCACACGGCCATGTTGAGGTGAGGGGTGAAATGCCAGTACCTGGTTGTATGATCATCTAGTTTGTGGACAAACTAGTGTGTCAGGTTGGCCGAATGTTAGATATATGATAATTTCCGAACTGATTGTTACCTTTTTTTAAATGTCTATGCGAGATGTCAGATTCGGGCGGGCTCGGAAGAGCTGTCAGTTAAGTCAGTTTGAAAAAGGAGAACTAAAAAACTGTTTGTAGACTGATTTGTTTTAAAAACTTTGTTGTTTAACTGCGAATAAATGCTGTGTAAATTAAACATCGCGTTTTCTTAAACTGATCTTATACATATGAGCCTCGGTGGTGTGTCGGTATGCAGTTGACTGCTATGCATGGGACGTGAATTTCTTTAAAGTGCAGTGCATATATCTGTATGTATGAATGCCTATTTGCATTGGTGTGGTGTTACTGTGTGTCGGATGGAAGGCTTGACATCCTCTCATGTTAATGCTTCAGTCCCATTTGTCATAGAAATATCTGTGGCTAGTGTCATATAGGGGAAATGGGTGAAATGCCCTACACAGAATGGCTGATCACCCGTCCTGTCAATGGCATCAGTAGTAGCACAAATTTGTATTATATTGTATTTATAATACTGCGCTTCTCTTTTGATGAGGAAGTACAAATTACAATTTGTGGCCAAGTGGTCAGTAAGTACATTTACAGGCTTTAGATTGCATGTTATGTTGACTGCTAGTCTGGTGTTATTTTTATCAACATATTAACATGTGACTGATAATATCTACTGATTATGATTTAGAAAAAAAAAAAGGAATGCTTATTCTAGAGGTGAATGACATATAGCCAACAAAATAACAAAAAGGACACAAAAATTATCATGCAGATGACCAACAATTACCATGTCATTTTTGGTTATATACATGGTAATTCTTTTTCATGTGCATAAGTAGTAATGTTAAAAATTACCATGCTCATGAAAAAAAATGAAGTGATTTTAAAAATTACCTTGCACATGGCAAAGAATTCCATGCACATGACCAAAAATTGCATGGTAATTGTTAGTCATGTGCATGGTAATTTTATAATTACCATGCACATGGCCAAAAATTGCATGGTAATTGTTGGTTATGTGCATGCTAAATTTTTTAATTACCATGCCATGAAAAATATACACCATGAACATGACCAAAAATTGCATAGTAATCGTTAGTCATGTGTATGGTAATTTTATAGTTACCATGCACATCAAAAAATTACCATGCACATAACCAACAATTACCATACAATTTTTGGGTAATTTTTTTACTAAACGGGTATGGTTAAGGAGTTGACACTTGCAAGGAAACAGGTAGGTTTGACAGAACATAGTAATTGCCTGAAATCCAACATCCTATATATATATTCTTCAATAGGCAAAATGAGTGATTTGGTTCACATAAAAGGGCAGATCATTGATTCGGTCAATATGGTTAAGTACTATATATTCTTTGAAATAAAACCAGACAATACCCACACAATATAGAATTTAAGTTTTTCTGAACAGTGTTTGCTTATTCTTGGTATAATAAGCAAACACTTCAATTATTAACGAACATACATACATACATAGAGTCACGCCTCTTTCCCAGTGGGGTAGGCAGAGACCACAGTTTTCCACCTGCTATGATGCTGGCATACATCTTTCACTATTAAGGAACATGCGCTTATTTTAAAGGTGTTCCTTTGAAATAGGTGCATGTTCTGAATAAAATAAAGAATAAAAAATACCACATGAATGGATGTCAAAATTTATGAAAGCCTTATAAAATATTGACCACATGGGTAGATGGATTTGGATTACAGAGAACTTGACGAATTAAAAATTACCATGCACATGACCAACAATTGCATGGTAATTTTTACCGAATGGGTATGGTTAAGGAGTCAATACTTGCAAGGAAACAGGTAGGTTTCTAGGGGAAGAATATGGGGAAATGGGTGATATGGCTCATATAAAAGGGCAGATCATCCATGCGGTCATCAGGGCCCTCTGCTGGCAGCAAGTAAAGTAAGTAGTGAGTCGATGTAGTGAGTCGATATAGCAGAATGTGCTTGTGCTAGTTCGAATCATGGCCATTACAAAACCGAGATGATCGCACTCCTAACACATGCAATACAGTTAAGTACTAATATTGTTTAAAAAAAACCTGGCGATACCCACGCAATACAGAATTTAAATTTTTCTGAACAGTGCTTATTCTTGGTGTAATAAGCAAATACTTAAATTATTAAGGAACATGCACTTATATAAAGGTGTTCCTTTGAAATAAGTGCATGTTCCTGAATAAAACAAAGAATAAAAAACACCACACGTGTTGATGTTAACATTATTGAAAGCCTCATAAAATATTGTTATTTACCACATGGATGGATGGATTTGGATTTCAGAGAACTAGACAGATTAAAAATTACCATGCACATGACCAACGATTGCATGGTAATTGTTGGTCATGTGCATTGTAATTTTTTTACTTAACGGGTATGGTTAAGTTTAAAATTGCCAAAATCATCCCAAATCTAAACCTAGAGTTTAAGAGTCTATGGGGTTTGAATAGCAATAGTTATGATTACAAAAATAAATGTTAAATTCATAGGAGTATACCTATAAACAAGTATCTTGGTACAATATTTTACTGGACACACTCCTCACATTTATGTAAATTGTAAAAAAAAGAGTTTTAATGGAACAGAACAAAGCATGAAGTATAAAAAAAGTGATCAGTACATTTTGAATTTGGTAGTTACTATTTGGTTGGTTATTTATTAGGTGGGTATAAATAGGTCTACCCTCCTACCATAGGTATATTAAATATTAAGTTAATCTTTCTAAAAGTAAAAACAATTACTTGTAGCATACTGCTGAGTCACTAATTAACCATTGACTCATTTAGATCTAAGAACAATGTGTTTTGGATGCTTCGTGTTAATTTTAGGCTATCAGGTCAGTGGTATCGTGTATTTTACAAATAAATTATGCTAAAACTTACCTTGAAATATCCACCTTGGTAAAGCGTGTCTGGAGGGCCAAAGATTGCAACTTCCCACTCAAATAAATTGTCTTCTCCTAAAAGTTTCACTCGGAACCCCTCCACGGGTTCTTCCTGTAGACTTTTATATTCTAAGGCCAAAGCCCTAAGCGCAGAACTTGTTGGTACCGTGCTAGACATTATCAAGAACTAATTTTCCTAAAATCACTATCTAAAAGAGATTCTATTAACATAACACTTCAAAACTCTCCTTGCAGTCCACGTAATCACGAGGCATCTCAACTTGAGTCACAATAACAACGAACGAGGAATTTTGGTAAACATAACGCCAGCGTAGCGTCCAAATTTATGATTCACTCACTTCGAACGTCAATACTGTAATTATTTCCTCAGCAATATACGTTGAAAATAAAGTGAAAGACTAGTCCAAACTACACGATGAATAGTTTAACAATGAGAAAGCAACGACCAAACAATCGCGATCCCAAGGAAAACGGCTGCGTGGTACAGCTGCTGTCTGAGTTGCCCGAACGAATATTATAGAACAGCTGTTATTTTATTTCTGTGCCCGATTGCGCAGTGATGTGACGCACACGGCCATTTATCGACTTACGAAACTGCTAGTGCCATCTGTAGTCTGAAATCAGTACTATTAACTTAACCTAATGTCAGAAGTAGTTCTCACGGAATTATTACTTCTAGATGGCAGCAGGGTTGCAAAATAAATATTACGCAAATGGTATAATAGATGGCAGTCATGGGTCATGATGGCACATTCAAACGTAAAATTATTGTAAGCAATGTAACATTTATGTTAATAATTATTTTTTTATTATAAATATTCAGTTTCATAACTATAGAAGTTAGTGATTATTGCGAGAAGGTGTCGTATATTCCCGTAGACGGAGGAACTACTGCCTGTGCTACTGCTCCCGTAGTACAGCTGAAGACATATGTCTTGGACCCTGCGCAGTAGACGATTTTTAGGTCCCCTTTGAGGAAAGCACGGGGGTGCGACGGCGGAGGAAATACGACGCATCCACCAATCATAGAGCTGCGTGCCAACGTTTTAAACCAATCAGCGGGCGCTAAACTCCCGCGTCCTTCTCCGTACACTTGCGTGCAAAAATAAATTTTAATTTATCACCACAATAATTATTTCGAATAAGTATATACAATATAATTTTTTAAGATCTATTATTATAAGTTTTTTATTTTGCGATTTATATATTGATCTTGATTTATACGATTTTTGTTTACCCTAGGAAACCTACTAGCTTTTTTAACGCGAGCGTAGGCATATACTCCTTGTGATTATTAAACTACTTTTATCATCGGGAGCTTAGTGGTTAAGGAGTCGGCCTTACGAGCGAGAGGTCCCGTGTTCGAATCAAAGTCGGGACGGGTTCAAATCCTACGGGACTACCGACGTGAACTCCTAACACACGCAATTTGGCTTAGCTGGAGGGGTGAGGGGTTAATGAGAATATTAGTAATTTTGGTTACTATTTTTTTATACTACTTAGGTCGCAGACAAGCACACGGCCCTCCTGGTGGTAAGTGGTTACCGTGGCCTATAAGCGAGGGCAACAACAGGGGAGCCACACTCGTGCTGCCGACCCTGTAAGAACAGAGAGATTTTGTGCCATTAACCGAAAAGATAGTAGGACAAAGCCTTTGGTTTTCCCACTGACAGCACAAAACCTCACATGTGAGCTCTGGCTGTAGCTAAATTGACAGAATAAGATACATTTTTTATACTGTTGACAATTAAATATATTTCTAACTTATTTCTAACCATTAAATTATAGCGTTTCATGATATAATAAGCCTACAATCATGTTGACGGGGATTAACTCGATTAACTGTTAAATATTATTACGTAACAATTTCTACATAATACCTAAATAATTTAAATAGGTAATTTAAAATGAAGATTTTTAATAGTTCGGGCGATAAATGTCAGAAACGCTAGAACACAAAATAGAGTAGCCATTTTTTTGTCCGGTAGTGCACCATGCGCGAACTTGAACTTGCCGATTTAGGTCCATCACTCGTGTCCACTGTTATACTTAGGCACAGTTCATCACAGTTGCGATGGGATATTTCATTTCCAACTTTCAAGGTAGGTTGTAGTTGTAGGCACAGAGTACTTAATAAAATATGAGAGTAGGACTAGGTCACTAGGTATACTAAAGAGCTAAAAGAGCCCGCAACCGCGAAGAGCAGACTAAGTTATTTTATAAAAACTGAAGTTTCTCAGAGTAACCCCCGAATCCACATTCCCATGTGGATTCTTTATTTCTAACCAAGCTTCCATATGAAATTTCGTAAGTACCTATCATTCATTCATCCCCTATTTTACCCCCTTAGAAGTCAAAATGCTCATAAAAGTATTCATTTGTTTCAAAAAAGACGTACTATCGCGATCATAAGTGCAGTACCAATCTGACGCAACTATAGCGCGTCAACAATAGTCGTACTTATGACCTTATTCTTTGAAGACAATTCACACACACATACACGTCAACACTACGTCGTACAGTACTCTTACTAAACTTTTGAAATTATGACCTTAATCTTTGATGATAATTCACACACACATACACACACATTAATATTGTTCACTCGTTGATTGATATTGTTAATTTCAGTATCATACGTAAGCCGCCCCGTAGCTGAGTGGTTTAATGTGCGGCTTGTAAACAGTATGAAACCTGTCGGTGATGGTTCGAGCCTACCGGAACTAATATAACTTTTTGTGTTTTATATTTAAAAGTTATGATATATAAATGTTGATACGAATATAAAAATGTTTCTTAGGTAGAATTTTAAACTTAGCGAGAAAATAATTATTTGAGGGTGCATTTGAAATAAAATGGATTCATTGGCTATGAGTGAAGTTGTTGGTTGGTGAAGTCAGTTACGACTACCCTATTTATATATTATATCATCTATGGTTACGACTGTTTGTGTTAATTACTGTTCGAGCGATTACATTTCTTTTTTAATAAATCAATATGTCAAATATAAGTATTGAAGCAAAAGCTAATATTGTGGCCATATTCGAATGGTCTGAATATATCTCAAATTTCTAATGAGACGGGCTTATCTGTAAGTTAATTAATTAATTAATATTGTTGTAGTGCAATTTTGTTTCATTGGTTGCAATTGTGTAATATGGTTGTTGTTTTTTTAGAGAAATACTGGGAGTCGTTGCGTGAAACAATTTGAGGAAGAAGAGTTGCAGAGTTGGAGGAGAAGTGGAAGACCTGCTGAAGCGGCGTTATATGGTAGCAGATAGGGCATACGAAACTCGAGCCAATTTTGAAAACCCGGGTTTTCGGGTTTTATCTTAATCAAAACCCGGGTTACCCGGGTTTTTTTCGAGCTTTTTCATCCTCTTTATTTTTTTTATTTGAATTACAAAGAAGCTATAAGCTATGCCCCTGAAAGGTTAAGTTCTTTTTAAGGGTACCAGATTTTACTACAGTACCAGAAAAATGTGGCAAAGGCTGCTCGCGAGGTCTACACTGTTCACAGAACTAACCAAAAAAAAACGATACGTTCTTATTTTAAACATCTTGGATGTTTCACCAAAAAGTAATGACGATCCGAGCTTTAAAAAAGCGCTATTGTAAACGGGGGGAACCCCCTATAACGTTACGACGCATTATTTTTTTTCACAACAGCTTATGTGCAATCATGTCCTTGAAGTTTCAGCTAAAAATCATCAAGTATCTTTCATAACGTGACAGCAAACTTCCCCCTTTTCTCCCCCTTTTTCCCTCCTATCAAAAAAGCTCTTGACAAAAGTTGTGTTTTAAATCAAAGAACATGTGTGCCAAATTTGGTGAAAATCGGTTAAGAAATGCGCCCTCCAGATCGGAACTAACATAACCACAGACATTCTTCTTCTGTCGAGTCGACGGCATATCTTGTCATACTTTGTTTGCCCAGTATGTAGCCACTCCGATAGCGTTGTCAGAGGCACTCATAAGTTCCTCCGGAGTGCACGTGCTTGGGCAAGCAGCACAAGTTAACAGGTGGGTCATAGTCTCTGGAGTAGCTCCGCATTCACACCGTGGATCCATCTCGTCTGAATGACCTCACCTAATACGGATTTCCTTACTTCGACCGACCTGCGTCCGAAGTCTATTAAAGGACTTCCAAGTGGTCCAGGCAAGGTCCCGTCCGGGGGGAAGATTCTCTGATAGCGGGACGAAGATGATAGGTGGCCTCTGTGCTCCCCATAGATCAACTCTGGCTGAAGAGGGTTCGCAGATAATAGGAGCAACGTACGCGATGAAGCTCTTGCGGCTCTTCAGCCTCTGTGTCACACCAGTAACACCGATAAAAGCAAAATCGGTCATCTTGTCGAAACGGAGACTCACTCGCTCGGACAATTAAACAGTGCTTCCCAATTCACAAAAACAGTTTTAATATTAAAAGTCACTTCTAATGTGCTCGAAAGAAATCTCTCAATCTCCAGGACGCTATCTCTATCTATTACAATCACCATATCATCCACGTCCATTATACGTGCACCATTCCACCATCTAGTTGATTCCACCAATTGAACCCTGGGCGCATCAGGACTCCGTAGAGCCTCTGCATTCCACGACCGCTATATGTGGTCGTGGAATGCAGAGGCCTTACCTTCAGAGCCTTACCTTCCTGTCGCTTAGGAAGCCTTGTAATAACTCGTCTGAAATTTGTGGGGCACTTTTCCTCCACCAGTCTCAGGCCCGGTTTCCACCAAAACGGAGAGGAGAGAAAGGAGCTGCGAAACTGACAGGTGATTTTCACCAAAGCGGAAAGGAGATGCGTAGCGGAGACGACATGTGAGCTGTGTCTTACATAGGCCACCAATCAAATGACGCCTTCTGGTGACCGAGGCGCGGGGAACGGGGATTGCGAGCGGGGCAAAGCCAACCGCCACAGGCCGCCCGGCTACACACTTCTCCACTCTTCCGCGCCGCTGAAAAATTAGACATCTGCTTTCCTTTCAGCTTGATCCGTTTTCCCCGATCGAGAGAAGTGGAAATAACTTTATCTGGCGAGGGCTAGTTTTCAACAGCGGATAAAGTTGAGACGAGCCACCAGCATCTTCTCGTACACCTACTCCAAGACGAACGATAGACCATCGACCATGGAGACGGTGTACAAATCCTTACCTGGCTACTCAGTGCCACCACTACAGCTTTCTCCTACATCTTACTGGTACTGATCCAGCAGCTTCACGAAGAGCAAGCGGTTGGCCTCAATGGTGCAGATATGTGCAGTGAGGCCATCCCCTGCGGAGCATTCTTGGGATTGAACTTTTGAAGGGCATCAAAGAGTTCGCTCGAGTAAGGATGCGTAATTATCTTGATGGGAGTCATTATGATAATGACCCACCCTTTACTATAAGCGAACTCTTTGATGCCCTTCAAAACCTCCCTTCCTCCCTTGCTCATCCGACCTTTTGAGCTTTTCTCTTCTTTCGCGATGCCCCCGTCGTCTTCTCCTATCCAATCTTGTAGGTAAAAAGCAACTCGGCCGAACCCTTTGCGTCCTATACTCATAATTACTTATCAAATAATGAAAAGAAAAAAACCCGAAAAAACCCGGGTTTTGATTAAAAAAACCCGGGTTTTTTTTTCGCACCAAAAACCCGGAAAACCCGGGTTTTTTCGAGTCGAGTAAACCCGGGCTCGATGCCCTAGTAGCAGAATATGAAACGAATAACGAAGAGTATTTACTTTAACTGGGAATCAACAATATTTTCTGATGAAAAAACGTTTAAATCATCTCAAAAAGGAAGATTACATTTATGGCATAAGGATAAAATAAGGTGGTGTGAAAACAACATAGTACCGAACACTGAATCTAAGTGTAAATTATGTGGGGGTGGATTAGAGCGCAAGGGCCGGGTGAATTAGACCCAATATCTACGCGTGCAAATAGTGCAAATTATGTGGAAGTGTTAGAAGATATATAATGTTGGTGTTGCATACGTCCAAAGGCCACGGTAATCACCTTCTATCAGGTGGGCCGTGTGCTTGTCTCCCACCTAAGTGGTATAAAAAAATGATATAAGTTTTGTGCACGATAATTCTCCCATCCATCGAGCCACCATACTTCGCGAATGGTTTAGTGAACGTAAATTTATTCCTTGCTGTAGCGAAGGGTGAAAATGTTCAAAAGGGAAGCCGGTGGCAAATCCCAAAGAACAACCATGGCAATTTTGTATGAAATTCTCTCAAATTTTAGATAGGTACTGAATTTTAGGTGTAATACATGTAATAATGCATTAAACTTAAGCATCTCTACCATGACTTCCCTTTGCAGAGCAAGCCGGCAGGAATCGTGTTATGAGTACTCCTCGCCACTGAATTTCCTTGGCCAGCACGATCCCCTGATTTGAACCCTTGTTTAAATATTTTTGTTATTTAATTTCAGTTGAGCCTATTGAGACTACTGAGCCTATCAAGGGACGTGCTGGCCTGTAATTAGTATAAGACTGTATGGTTGAGGTTAAGTTTCAATCCTCTTTTCCGAAAAAAAACTTTCGAGAAAATGAATAATTAAGCTATAACCTCAATATGCAATATTAATTTTATTATAAAAGTATATTTTTTGGATGAAATTATTATAACCACAAATTAACATTGGATAATTCTTTTAATAAACTTTTTTCTTAAACTATTGTTTTATTTATAATCTATTGTAAATTAAGTATAATATTTTTCTATTTGTAAATAATTATTTCTAATTCTGTTAACTTGTTCCTAAAATTTCATGAAAACAAAACAACAAAAAGTGGAAAAACTAAGATCCGATCCCACAACATCCTATTTCAACACTATCCATAGCAGCCTTGTTACTGACCAGGCTACGCACTGCCTTACGTAGAATCACGAATTATTGCATTACTTTATATAGATGCATGCTTCGAACATAATAGTATGAAAAGGCGAGCATAACGTTTTCTTTGTTTCGCATCACACACATTTATATTTTCTCATATCGATACTGTGTGACGTATAAATGTATGCGTTAAACATTACATACACATAGATACGCGTTTAACCGGACAAGCGATTATAAACATTACGGTGCTAATGCACTTTTAATTACGATAGTACCTACTTGTATGTAACTATTTTATGTATAATACCAATGGATGAAATTTCACGTTTGTTTTGTAGCCATTGTTAATTTGTTACATATTTTTACTTGTTACTAACTAAAGTCTTCTATCTAACAGTCACCTTTAAAATGACGAACTTTCCAATCACTGTTCACCGCCCGTTTTACTCCTATAAGTACTTAGTAAAATTTTGAAAAGCACTGATATTCATTTATTTTGCGTAGGTAGGTAGGTACCTACTATTTCTTATGTCACTCTGCAGAAAATGGGTAAGTACGAATACCTATGTACCTACCTATACCTAACATTAATGAATTTCAGAACTACTTACTTACATACATGTACCTATCTGAAATTCCAGAATTATAATTTTATACACCTTTAGTAGGTACCTGCCAAAGTAACCACAATCCCAACTTCACACTCGCGAGTCGCGAGTCGCGGATTGTCTTGTGTTGGGGCTTGGGGCACAGACACAGATTAATAAATAGTTGGGGTCGGGTGGGGGTAACTTTTCAGCTTTTATAAAATAACGTCTGGCTGTGTCGTGGGTCGTGGTCTTTTGACCTCTGTCGGCCTTTTGCGCTTTCACTTCTACTACGGCCTAAACTAGAAACTACTGAACCGATTTTGATGAAATTTGACTTCTACGCGGGCGGAGCCGCGTGCTAACATAACTCTGCCTAGTGCACCGGCCGGCGCGGCGAAGAGTGAAAATTTTCAAAAGGAAAGCCGGTGGAAAGGAAAATTTACTTCGATCTTGCATGCACCATGCTATGCAACCCATTGCGGAGCCGGCAGAAATTGGGATATCTCGCCACTCTCTACTGTATATTCTTTTAGTCTGAGTGTATAACATTTTAAGCATTTATTATAACATTCTTTTCATGTGGAAATCCCTACGTGGTACCATGGAGATTATGTCATACTCGAACCGGCTAAAACCGCACGCCGTTTCGGGACCTAGGTATGTGAATTTATTTGAAACTAGCTTTTGCCCGCGGTTCCGCCCGCGTGGATGTCGGTTATCGCGACCAAATATAGCCTATGTCCTTTCTCAAGGTCTAATCTACCCCTATACCAAATTTCATCAAAATCGGTTCAGTGGTTTGGGCGTGAAAGCGAGACAGACAGACAGACAGACAGACAGACAGACAGAGTTACTTTCACATTTATAATATTAGTAGGATTAGTAGGACTAGCTTTTGCCCGCGGCTCCGCCTGCGTGGATGTCAGTTATCGCAACCAAACATAGCCTATGTCCTTTCTTAAGGTCTAATCTACCCCTATACCAAATTTCATCAAAATCGGTTCAGTGGTTTAGGCGTGAAAGCGTAACAGACAGACAGACAGAGTTACTTTCGCATTTATAATATTAGTATGGATTGCTGATAAACTTGACCAGGTCCTTGCCGGTTTCCTGTTTCATTCTTTTGAGTAAGTAGTTGCCACTGGTAACGGTGAAAAATATGATATGTAATTTTGTGAGCTAGTTGCATTCAGACAATACAATCGGTTCGTGGGCGCATGACTCAAAGACAGGTCGCCCACCCGTCTCCATTTAAAGTCAACGGCAACGGGGCCTTGCGCCACCCACATTGAGTCTGGTAATGCCTATAGCTGATTTTTGGGTATTGAATTATCGATAACTTAACAAAAATATTCTTCTTCTTCATCATCTTCATGGAGACGCATTTTCCTGATTGCACCCGTGGCCAAGATGACCTCAGAGTTCAGGGACCTTCCGGCTCTTCCTCCTCCACTCCGCACGATCTTGGGCGTCCATGGTAGTGAGACCATTTGCACGCATGTCATCCTCCACGACGTCAAGCCTGTTGGGCCTACCCCTTCAACCTGGACCCGGCGGGGGCGCCATTGCCAGGCTTCTTCTTTATCATGGCGTTAATCCCAGTCGCATCCGAAGCTTTCATCTCAGAGTCTGGGGTCTGCTTTTTTCCAATCTAACAGCGGGTTTGGCTGATCTTCTATTTTGTCCGTGAAGCGACAAGCGACCAGTTCTTGGACTTTTTAGGGGCTCGAACAACCCGTAACGAATGCTACTGATGATAGGACCGACGGCTTAACATGCTCTCCGAGGCACGAACAGACTAATGCAAGTAATGGCTATTCATCATCATAAATACAAAATATTTTCAGTGAGCGGGAATCGAATACGCACCCCTTGCGTAAAGGCGGACGCGTTCATTACCGCCACGCCGCAGAATCACAGAGGCTGTCAGGCTTAACAAAAATATTGTTCTGCAATTTACTCTGGGAAAGGTTTTCGGTAAGTTTATAACTTTATTGTACTCTTTCTTCCTCTCCACTGTGACACTTCCTCCCTCTGCTAGTCAGACCTGCGTGTATTTATCGTGCGAAAATTTCTCACGGATTCGCCCCCGCCGGAGCCGGTGGGGGAGGTTATGTCGGACTTGAACCGACTAAAACGCATGACGACCCATAGGCAGCGTGAGTGGCAGAGGTGAGGTTATCTTAGACAAATCTCTTGCACCCTTGCCAGCCCAGGACCATATCACTCGATCTGGCCCTCTTTGGGTGTGGGGACCACGGAGTCTCCAATTCGCCCCCGGGCACGAGCACAACCTACCTACATAAAATTCGTGTAAGTTGAATCACATATTTAAAAATTTTATCAGGTAAAACGTATGCGCGAGCAGTTCTCCATATCTGCGTTTTGACCTTGTTTAAATTAGAAAGACTCCTTACATAACATATTTTGTGCACAGGTACGGGTACGGGTACCTATAGGTAGATCTTATAGTACCTATAGTTCACTCATATCGTTATTGTGAATGTGGCACAGATGTTTGCATAAAGTTTTGGTGCTGTGCAACCTGCAGGTTCTGCATCGGCTTGGCCTGTCTTGCCATCAATGTACTATGCAGCATATAGGCACGATATGGATAACTATACATAAGATCGTTATCTGTAGCTACTGCGCTCCAATGACCTGGTTTCCTTCAATATTCCGTGCTGTGCTTAAGGAAAATAAACAACATGATTTTAAATAGGACTGATGATCGAATCCTATTTTTCTATATAGGTATAGTATGAATAACAAACTACATATTTAGGAGCCATGATATTGAGTCTATTGTTCATGTCCTAGGTATTTTACTGAATAAGTAGATAATTATAACTAAGGGTTATTCCGTTTGTATTTACTGGTGTAACTACCAGTAATAAAAACGGAAACCCAATTACGGAAAGAAGTGAAGAAGGAGGACGGTTCCTTGGCTGCCGAAGTGCAAGATTTGGATGTAACCAGGCCCTTGATTCTGCTAAAACAAAACCACTGTCATACCACAAGACACTGCAAAAATCTTCCATTTACTTCAGATTTTAAAGTAATATTCTTAAAGTCTAAAATTTAATGCCATTTCAACCCCCCTCGGACCGCGCATGAGCAGGATATGCCTTTGGTCTTCGCACTGACAGCACAAAACCTCTTCAGTGAGCTCTGATTACCCTACTCACCGCTGCCGGGAACACAGCATGAGGTAATTATAGCCGCGGTATTCTGTAGGGCAAGCGCAGCGTAGGACGTCCACCCACAAGGTGGACAGACGACCTTATTAAGGCCGCGGGAACGCGCTGGATGCGAGCCGCTTCCAACCGGTCTTATTGGAGATCTATAGGGGAGGCCTATGTCCAGCAGTGGACTTCCTATGGCTGAAATGATGATGATGATGATGATTGATGATTCTGTAGGGCGGAAGTATTACCCATTAGGGATTGGGATGGTATTATTAATTTGTAAATGAAATAAGTAAATAGCCTAATCGGTAGACCTTCAGACTTGTAGTAGGTAGTCAAGTCATATCCATACTTCCATATCCGTACTATAATATTATAAATGCGAAAGATGCGAAAGTAACTCTGTCTGTCTGTCTGTATGTTACGCTTTCACGCCTAAGCCACTGAACCGATTTTGATGAAATTTGGTATAGGGGTAGATTAGACTTTGAGAAAGGACATAGGCTATGTTTGGTAGCGATAACCGACATCCACGAGGGCGGAGCCGCGGGCAAAAGCTAGTTAATAAATATTTTTGTTTGTTATTATTCATTGTTGCTCTGTATCATACTGTACTGTGGTAATGTCCTACTTACTAGTATTATTGTTTGAGGCGATGAAATGAATGACTGGGTGGATGTTAGGTAGGTATAGGTACCTACTTATCTTAAACTTTTCCATGCAAAACGGCTGAAAGGATCTGGATGGGTTTAGTCTAGCTAGAATACTTAACTTGAATAACACATAACCTACTACTTATCCCGGAAACAGCTTTATATGAGTCAAGGGGCCGAAATCAGTCATTCAACGCTAAAATTGGTTTCTAAATAGGTATAAGTAAGCGACGACGCGACGTTTAAATACTTCAATAATATAATGTTATAAACTCAGACTAAAGTTAGTCTGAGGTTATAAAGCTGAAGAGTTTGTTTGTTTTGTTGAACGCGATAATCTCAGGACCTACTGGTTCGAATTGAAAAGTTATATTTGTCTTGAATACTCCGTTTATCGAGGAATGTTATATTATTATATATCATCACGCTTCTACCCAAGGGAGAGGAGCAATAATCATAAATATCAACAAATCCAGCAGATTCCCATTCATCATGTAAAAATTAATAAATTGCACGCATTAAACATACCTTTAAACAACTTAAAAGTATGTACCTACCTATATGAGTATACTTCGAAGTACCTACACCACGGACGAAGCCGGGATGGATCAGCTAGTATTTCACAAGAATAGATTTTAAATCACCCAATAAATCATTAGTCCAGTATTATTTTCGAACGCGGTCACAGTTCTTCAAAGCCAATGTAAATGTCAATATGTCTGAAGTATTTAGGTTAATCAATATGTTATATTCACCTTATAGTGAACGACATTCTTTGTTCGCCTTCATAGGATTACTGGCCGCGGACGCCTGAAGCCGTGTAAGGTTGCCACTTCGCGAATATGGTCGTAGACTGGCAGATATAACCATCAAATGTATCCACTAACTGACTGCTACAAAGCTAATAGTAGCACAGAAATTGTGAGTACTTTATTAATACTTAGTAGAAAGTTCCTATAGTAGCGCCAATAGTCAATGGTAGTGCTTGTTTGCCACCCTATCTATCCACCACCCTGTGCCACCTTATCCTATCTAATAATAAGCTGAAGAGATTGTTTGTATGTTTCGAATTGAAAAAATATTTTTGTGTTGAATAGCCCGTTTACAGATGAAGATTGTAAGCTATCCGCTATTATCAGCACGCTGCTAGGTACGTAAGGGAGCGGAGCAGTAGTCAAATCTATATCTATATCTATACTTCTATACTAATATTATAAAGAGGAAAGATTTGTTTGTTTGTTTGTTTTTTTGTTTGTAACGAATAGGCTCCGAAACTACTGGACCGATTTCAATAATTCTTTCACCTATAGAAAGCTACACTATCTGGGAGTAACATAGGCTATATAACATCACGCTACTACTAAAGGGAGCGGAGCAGTGAGCATAAATGTCAATAAATCGGGCAGATTTCCATACATTCTTTACTAATATTAGATTTGTATTTTTGTATTCGAGTAAACTCAAGAACTACTGAACCGATTTCAAAAATTCTTTTACCATTAGAAAGCTGCACTATCACTGACTAACATAGATTACAATTAATTTTCAAAAAAATAGGGATCCTGGATAAAACTTCAATAATGTAACCCAAGGTGTAAAAAAAATGACCTAAAAATTCCTTACATCGCGTACGCTGCGAAAACTATTGAAGATAGAACAAAATAATGTACTGTAGAAATGTATAACTTAAAAAGGTCTACATAAAAGTCCGCGACAGCATATGTCTATCTAATAAGGGTAGCTCACAATAACCATATTTATCTTTTACAAATTATAAAAAAAATATGTGTCATTTTCGAAGCTATTTTGAACAATATAGTGTTAAGCCTTATCTGACTAAATACGTTAGATACATTGTACATTTAATGTAGATAAAAATTGCCCTTTACACTGTATAATTATAATGAATATTTTAGAATCTATTGCAGTATGAAAGTAACGTGCGACGATATAAATTCAAGCCGAAATGCCGATCAAAGTCAGACCACGGAATCTATACCTTTATATTAATTCTTATCTAAATAAATCATTTGGTATTTAACACGTTGAACGCCACGCGAAAAATCGAGAATTTCCGTTCAGGCCACAGGACTCACCGGTGAGCCTTCCCTTACTGTTCCGTTCAAGCCACGTAGGTCACCCGTGAGCCTTTTGACAGGTCTAACGAAAACGCTTCCCACAAGCCACAGATTGCAGTTATCAAACAAAACGTATGTAGGAATGAGCCGCGAGGCCCTGCAGCGTATTCGGACGGCGTGGTTTTGAAATCCGGTAAAAACTTGTAAGATTTTTTCGAGGTTCTTGTAAGATGCAAGGGTCGTCCTACGATTCAGTAGAAATTGTTATTTTGATTATGGAGTGTGAATCGAACTAATACATAATTGCGAATATTTTTATTCAAAATATAATAGGATATAATATTTTCTTCTTCACCAAATAAAAATCTCGCATTACGTTTTATATAAAATCTTGTTTACAACATTTTATATTAGAATATTCAAAAAGTCTTGGAATGGAATGGAAAGGGGACTTTTGTCCGCACTTAAACTCCTTTTTGAAGACTGCAGGCTATAGTAGCCAGCCTAACACCGCCCAGAAGCGCAGAAGCTTACTGGGTGCTTCACAGGCTTCGCGGAGCGACCTCACTGTGCCGAGGATTCGAGAACGTTGGGGGGCTACTGCCTCGCATTCTAATACTACGTGGGCAGTCGTTTCCACGGTGATGAAGCACCCCCGACGTAGAGGGCTACCCGTGATCAGGATGGTGTAAAGGTGCTTGTTTAGGTGATAGTGACCTGTTATTGTCCCCAGAATTGTTTAGTTTCGTAAGCCGGTTGGTTCAATGATGGCAAGGCCACTTTTGACTGGCTGCAATCTGTGATTTCTGCCCATCTTTGGATGTGTAGTTCGGCAAATCTCTCACGCAACCAGTTGCGGATCTGTGAGAAAGGTATCGGTAGTAATGGTAGTGGGCCATTCAACGACATGAGCCTCTTCACGCCAGTTAATTCGCGGCATCGTTGCCGTAGGACCCACTGTGCCCTTTTATCCACTGTAGCGTTACTACGTTGTTGGTGGATAGCTTGTGTAAAGCTGCCTGACACTCCGCTATTAGTATGCTGTTTGGTTATTTGGTGGTCTAGTGCTTTCAGGACAGCTGTGCTTTCAGGACAGCTGTGCTGTCGGTGAAGAGTCTTATATTTAAGCCCCTCACCTCCAATCTGTTTCTTTCCGTCGCAGCTGTTGTTATGACGACAAATTCAAATTGGAAAATCGAGCTGTGTTTGCCCAGTGGTAAGTGGATGTTTAGGCCGAGGTCCAGGGAGTGTACGCCTGCTCCTGAAACATTTTCTGTTTTGGAGCCGTCAGTGTACACGCGTACCTCTTCGAAACCGGAGTAGTCCTTATCCTCAAAAAGTCTCTAAAAATCACATTTATGACAGGAGTCCAGGCTGCCATTCACCGCATGAAGAACCAGAAAGCTGTGGGACCCGACGAAGTCCCCATCGAAGCTTGGAAGGCAATGGGTGCCCGTGGTGTGAGCATCTTCACAAACCTATACAACCGCATACTCTTCCCCGGTAAGATCCCGAGCCAGTGGAGACTGAGTATCATCACGCCAGTCTTCAAAGCTAAGGGATCGGTGCAGTTACCGCGCGCCGCGGTTTAAAGATAATCTCTCCCACCATGAAGCTCTACGAGCTGATAATCGAATCCCGGATCCGAAAGGAGAGTGCACTTTCGGAGTGTCAGTGTAGGTTTCGCTCGGGGCACGGGACCGTGGATCCGGCGTTCGCCCCAAGGATTGTGCGGAGAAATACAGGGCCAAGAACACGCCCCTGCACTGCCTATTCCTAGACATACACAAGGCCTTCGACTGTGTTCCTCGCGCGGTGATACGCGCAATACCCACCAGGGGTATTGCGGTCCAAAGATGTTCCAGAGGCTTACATTGACACTATCCAAGAAATGTACCACGATTCCAATTCTGTGGTTTGGACCGCTGTTGGCGACATGAAAACCTTCCCCGTTACCGTCAGGATACACCAAGGATCCGATTATCTGAGCTCCGAGGTCATCTTGGCCTCTGATGCAATCAAGAAAATACGTCTCTATGAAGATGATGATGAATCACAACTATGGTAGTTTTTAATACTGATTCGACCAATCCAATGTTCCTTTGGCTTTGGAGGGCGGGTGAGCCGCGGGGTGACCCCGCGGCCCCCGGCAACGGAAAAATTGATATTCCTTCGTAGGAGGCCACGGGACCCTCATGTGAGCCTTTTGCTATATCACTGAAACTACACGGTAGAAGTCGCTAATTTTTATTTTCTACACGTTTTATAGCATTTTATTGACTTTGGGATGAAAATCAGAAGTTGTAAAAAAATACGGTTTCGTGATTTTTGGCGTGGCTCAAACGGAAAAGTACGCTAGGCTCACCGGTGGGCCGCGTGGCGTTCAACGTGTTAAGATTGTTTCAATACCTGTTGATTACTTTTTGAATTATTGAAATCGGACGTTCTATTCAAAAGATATTACGAAATTATAATGTCAATAAATCCGGTAAATTACCATACATTATTTGAAAACTAATTATTATTACGGGCATGGGCTAAAAGGGTGCAACCACGGGTGTTCGAAGTATTTCACGAGCGAAGACAGGGAAGGTCAACTGAACACAAGATGCAACGGTAACGGGATCCGAATGCGGGATTGGAACCTCCATGGGATGCATCCTGGGTAACGGAGGCATTAACGCCCCTCACCCAGGGGAGGCGCTACCGCCTACGACAAATACATACAGCAACGGGAGCAGCTCTATAGAGAGCTGCTCAAAGGCTTCCCACATGTCCCTCTGACTACGAGGAGGCCCAGTAGAGAGCAGGAAAGGGAAGGGCTGGTCACCGAGCGCGGACGTGAGGATTATATATTCACGCCCGTCTCCTCCCTTTCCGGAATTCGATGGGACATCGTGCTTCCCACTTCTGAGAGGGCCATCTTAAAATTGTAGATGGCCCAGGGTCAGCCGGGGGGTGCGGAAAATGCCCTAGGCAATTTTACACTCCAGCAACTGAAGACCCGCGACGGCATGCTGTTTAGTGGGTCCGAATTCCACATGGCACTCCTGATGGCTGACGGGGATGGTATCCGAGGCAATTTTAGCACGAAAGAAAAGTTTGTACGGAATCCGAATTCCACGCGGGCGGAGCCGCGGGCAACAGCTAGTACATAATATTATGTCAACAAATCCGGCAGATTTCCATAAGTACAATATTTGTAAACGCTTCGAAATATGTCACGGGCGAAACCGGGGCGGGCAGGCTAGTTGGATAAAAACAACACAATTTTGTAATTTTTTATACAGAGAAGCACACGGCCCACCTGATGGAAAGTGGTTACCTTGGCCTATGGACGTGTGCAACACCAGGGGAGTCAAGCTCGTGCTGCCGACTATGGGTTTGCTAGGTCACCGGTCACAGCGCAGCGCGGCAGCGCCTCTATTGATATTGTCATTAACAAAAAACTACGGAACCCTAAAAACGGTAGTTTGCTGACAACTTACTGTGTGGTAATATTATATCACTCTTCACAGTTGGCTCACCGTTGATTCAAGGTGGTGCTTTTGTAGTGGTGGTAGCTTTACAGCAAAAATTACCAGTGAAATTAAAAATGACAATCCATCCATACTATATAATATTATAAATGTGAAAGTAACTCTGTCTGTCTGTCTGTCCGCTTTCACGCCTAAACCACTGAACCCATTTTGATGAAATTTGGTAGGTATAGAGTTAGATTAGACCTTAAGAAGGGAGATAGGCTATGTTTGGTCGCAATAACCGACATCCAACCGGAATAACCGACAACCGAGATTCAAATTGAGCTTAGTTTTTTTAATTTTCTTCCTTAAAGTAGCTCATTAAAAATAAACGTATTTGGTGATACAAATGTACAAACATAATTATCTAACGTGATATCCAATGTATATTTCAGGATATACTTATATAAGTAACAAAAATAATCGTGAATTACCATAATCGGAAAAAACAATAATAGGAAGATTGTTTTTCCGGAAAACTGTTCCTATTGGAATAATAATTTTATTTATGTTCATGGTCATATTTATTATTACATTCCATTAAATATCAATTTTATCACATTGTTCTCAATTAAACACAACTAATAAACTAAATTTATTTAATTCGATACGCACTGATTCTGACCGAGAGATTCTGTGCCGTCAGCGCAGAAGACAAGCAAGCATATTAGCCCAGAATCAAAGTATACATAGACCAGAATACAGAACAAAGTTTGTTCTGTAACAATGTATAGTTAGGTAATTAGGTACTACACTACAGTACATACCGATCCGAGCCGAGTCATAGAATAAAAATGTGTGGAATTATTGAGTCATTTACTATCTCGCGATCGTCAAATTCGCGAGCGCGCGCGAGTTGGCAATTTTTGATTTCGAATTATTTTTTCGTCGTCATCTCGCGCGCATGCTAAAGTACAGTCAGATAAAGAAGGATCAAAGAAAACATGATAAAGAAAACTAATGTATACTGGCGTTTTTACCTGCATCGTTTGATGCGCTGCGAATGTTTTTTTTTTCATCTTAGATTTCGATATAGACTTGCGAAGTGAGACTAGGCCACTAGGGGGACACGGCCGATATTATGATATCTGTTATGAGTAGCTATGTTATCTTAATATGCGTCGTATGAAATTACATTTTTTTTTCGCTTATCTTTTACTTTAGGCTGTATTTAAGATAAATTTCATAATGTTTCACATATTACACTAGTTAAAATATTTACAAGAAAAAAAAAAGTATTTATTGTAATTTTTATTTAATTACATAATTTTTTTATGATATTTGTAATTCATTTTAAATTAGTGTAGTGTTTTAATGTATATGTTATAGGCAATGTGTTTAATCCGGCATTGTATAGAATGCCTAGGCATTCTATACATTGCCTAAAACGTTCAGGCAATGTGTATAATACGATTAATTTCATACATTGCCTAGGTATTGTATACAATGCCCGAAGCGCATCAGGCAATGTGTATAATGGACGGGTTGTTGTAAATTCGTCTCTTCAAAATGATATTTCGTGTGCGAAAATTCGTCTCACCTTGATAAATAAGTACTGTTAGCAAACAAAATTTGAAAAATGGATATTACTGTTGAAAGAAAAATTGTTCATTCCGACTTGGATAGATTAGGTTAGAAGGCTAATGCGGGAGCGGAGCTCCAGCATTAGCCTTCGTGGTTATTTTTTTTTAACCATGCAGAACTATAGGCCACGGTAACAACTCTCTTTCCATCAGGTTAGGTGGCTGACCAGCACAGGGATGATGGTAAGAGAGTGGTTGCCGTGGCCTATAGAAATTCTGTATGGTAATAAAAAAAAATAACCACGAAGGCTAATGCGGGAGCTCCGCCCCCGCATTAGCCTTCTAACCTAATCTATCCAAGTCGGAATGTGCAGCTTTTCTTTCACTGCTATGTAAGAAACATTCTACGCAAAAAACACGTAGGTACTTAGGCATACCTACCAATAGAACACATGTCTTATCAGCACTGTCTGCTGGTGGAAGTTGAAATTAGGATTAGCTCTCAAAAGATTAGTATCTATCTAACTAAATCATAGAGAAGAAAATAGATTACATACATTACCTATGCTTCGACCGGCATTCTATACAATGCCTATGTATTCTATACATTACCTAGGCAAAGTGTAAAATAGTTTAAATATTGAATATCATTTTATACATTGCCTGAACGACCCCGGCATTCTATACATTGCCTAGGTTTTGTATAGAATGCCTGCATTATACACATTGCCTATAACATATATATTTATTGTAAAAATATTAAATAAAGCTATTATTTTTATTGGAATAAAAAATGGATAAATAGTTAGGGTAAGTAGTTCGGGTATCGAATAATTCCTCCTCATCGATTTTTACTGGTAAAGTGCCCAAAAGACAGGCAGCATTGCGCCGTCGGATGGTAAGGTTTTTTTATGCCAAACTAATTTCGTATCTTTTTCAAGGATCGTATATTTTCCACAACCTTTTTTTTATTAGACAGTTATTATTATTTAAGCATCGTGTTGTAAAATATATTTCAAGAATAAAATATACCTAATCGATTACTATAAAAAACGATTATTTATTTCCCACGCTTCCCCAAAAGTGATTTCAGGAGTATTTTTACTGTGTTTTCCTTTTATATAGGACACGTCAATTTGACTTCGCCTCGCCTGATGGTAAGTTGAAGGCAAAGTCTCTGAAAAGAGGGTCACCATTACAGACACGTACCATGTTACAATGGTGGCACTCAGCTTGACAGCCTCATCAGATGCTTTTTCACGCCCCCGCTTAAAGGACCTGGGACTAGGACTAGACCGTAGGAGGAAGGAAACACGTGAACTGGTAAGGAATTCCAAGACTTAATAGTGCGGCAGAAGAAGGAGTCGCCGAACCGCTAGGTTCTTGATGGAATATTCTGCACCGTATGCGGGTGGCATCCTTATAGTATACATTATAATATAGAGCGTGCGTGTTACTCAGGTCTTTGGCGCCGAGTGTTAGCAGATAATTTGCGATGAAATAGCGCACCTATAGTGACGTTTCATGCATTACCGAAAATATCAATAGATGCACTTATTAATGTAGTTTGTTTTTATGAAGTATTTTGTTCGATTTGATATATGTATTGATAAAATTAAAGCCAAAATACAAAAAAAATGGCGTCATTTTGCGTTATTTTTGCATCATTATTACTACAAATATACGATGTTGTATAAAATTTTGATTTAACATATCGAATTAAATGTTATTCGCGAAGTCATTTTGATGGGTATTGTTTGGCTACTGATTGAGATTGAGCCAGGAGCCTCGGAGTTCATACCCGTAATAGCAGTTCATACTTGTAATGCGCGCTCTAGAGCAATATATACTCTAAGGTGGCATCTAAGTCTTGCACGTGTTGTCCTATATAGGAAAGGAGAGGGTGGGAATAATTGGAAGAGCTCATCAGAACATTCACCATGGTAGAGACGGCAAAATAACGCCAAAGATGCCACATCTCAACGCAACTGTAAAGGCTCGAGAGTGTTGCTGTACTCTGTATTCCCAATAATGCGGACCGCACGTCACTGTATAACTTTTCTATTTTTCTATACATTTCTTTATAACATAATGACAAAATAATAGCTTCTTCCACGTCCATTTTCTAAGCTCTGCCGAAACAAACTGACAAACTCTCGCAAAACGTGGTAGCGCTTTTACCTCGGGATCGGGACCCGTATCTTAGACCTGAATCACGAGACTAACGAGGTCCTGGTCGCCGTAGCAGCCCATGCTATCCTCAAAAGACACATTTTAGGTGCAAGATATAATCTCCCGAGTAACCACTGACCTCCGTTAACGCGCGTTACATGTGAAGCTAGCCTAAAATATCTTGTACATTTAAAATAGGTACCTAATTTAATCTATTACAACGTTTTTGTAGCTGACTGTACACAAATACGTCATATTTTCACAAACGCGCGAGTTGATGACACAAAAATAATTCAAAATCGAAACTTGCCAACTCGCGCGCGCTCGCGAATTTGACGATCGCGAGATGGTGAATGACTCGAATGAACTCCCTGCCGCGGTGGTTTTCCCAAGCGACTACAATATGGGGTTCTTCAAGAAGGGCATTAGAGGGTTTCTTCAGGGTCGGAAGCGCGAGTGTGACGCCCCTGGTGTTGCATACGTCCATAGGTCACGGTAACCATCAGGTGGGCCGGGTGCTTGTCTGCCACCCAATTGGTATTAAAAGAAAAGGAATATATACTGTGACCGTGTTCCAATCCAAATTTTACCTTGGTACTTACCTATTAAAAACCTATAACTCAGTTTTCGAATTTGGGGTAAGCTCACTGACTTCTTTTTTTCGGTTTACTTGACTTTACGGGAGTGAACGCCCCCTGTTTCCCCCTAAAATGGCAAAGCCTGCGCCGAAGCCACCTCCGTCAGAAGGTGATTTGCGGTACCCTTGCGGCTATTGATGTTACTATTATATTATGTATACTTATTTCAAATAAATTGTTTTGTATTACAGCATCATCAAATAAGGAGATGTAAACGTGCCTAATAAAATGAAGAATTAAGTAGATTAGTGATATATAGGGTGACTAAGGTTTGCGATTAAGTAAGCAATGGACTCGGCTGCATTTACGCCATTTTTGGTATGAGTCCAACACTGAGATGTAAACGCTTACGTGTCGCAAAGGTCTGGTGGGCGCGAGTGCGGCGTCGGCGTCGACTGCCGTCAAGGTGTGAGTGAGTGTGAGGGGCGCCTGCGCGGACGCAGACACAATCCGCGAGTCAGTTGCGAGGAGCGCGCGCGCACTCCGCGACACACGATACGAACGACACTCGCGACCAATATTTACTTTGTGTATGGCAATTAGTTGACAGAAATTATTTATGTTTTGTGCAGTTTTTAATTTTAAAAAAATATTTAAACATTGTAAAATAAGAATCTCCTATTTTATATAGTTAGTTCGTATGTAAATTTTATTGTGGGACCAAAATGACGATAAAAAATAAAAAGACTAAGCAATCAAAAACGTCCGAAGTGACGTCGTCCAGTAGTGCTTCGACAAGTGTACAGAAGACTAGCTCGTCCACCTCGGTGCAAAGTACCAATACTTTGCAGAAGGTCAGCTCCGGTAAGAAGGTTCGTTATATCGACGTAAAAGTCGAGGAAGATGACCCGCTCATGATAACCGACATAACCGATCATTCTTCGGTAGCCGGCTCGACCATATCGGAGCATTACAACAGCCACCCGCACTACCTTATCACAGAAGCTCCTTCTATGACTGACTTGTCGCAAGTAGGCTCACAGCATCACGTCAGTGATATGGCCTTATCAACTACAGGCGACTTTGTGTCTAATTCGGTACAGCAGGAGTCTTCATCAACCCACGAGCAGACCTCCAAATCTGAAACATTCCAAACATCTTCATCTTCAGTTCAGCAGTCTAGCTCCAGTCAGAGCCAAAGTTTTGACAGAACTACTGATTCAACTACTGCTAATCAAACTCTGAATACAGCTTTCATCGACAATACTACAGGAAATGTGTCCAATTCTAATACATTCACGAAGCGATCTCATACAGGTAATGCTTCAAATGCCTTCCTTCAGAATGAACGTGAGAATTTAGTTAGTCAGGTATCTAATTCACCCAATTCTAAAACGAACCCGGCTAAATCGACTGATAAGCAAAATGTTAAACAGGTCAGATTAATAGGTGGTAAACTTGTTCGAAATTCTCCAGGACCATCACAGAAAAATCAGAATGTACGATCCGACTCCTCAAATTTTTATGGCGGTGAAGGTAGTCTGGACAGAAAAGGTGGCACGAAAGAGTTTAGTAGCACTTCAAAAACGAGCGAAACCAAAAGCAGCAATGTTACAAAATCATCATCATCATCTTATATTGTTGAAATTGTAGACGGCAAAGAACGTATCATTGATAGCTCAAGCAGGGAATGGGGTGATGCTCAAGAACACGCCTCAAAAGAAGACCATGTCAGTGTAAGTGGTACTGGTATGAAACCAATATCTGCCCAAAGCAGCCAAAATTATGATATGAAAGCAAAATATGATACGGGAAAAGATGGACAGAGACCTACAAGTGAGTTGGTCGTAGCTGAAGATTCTAAATTCATACAAGATGGAAAACAAGTTACGACACATTCTAGTGTGATTTCTGAAAAAGACAATGTTGCGAAACACAAACAGTATATTACTAATCAGGAAAATGTGCTATCTGGCCAGCAATCATCTCTAACTAGAGACGATCATCAACAATTTATAACGCACCAAGATTACAAAACCCCAGGCCGTCAATCGTCTCCAACAAAAGACAATCTAAATCAAAATATTACGAACCGAGAATATGTAACGTCTGATCGTCAATCGTCTACGATTAGAGATGATCAACATCATCAATACATAACACACAGTGATAATACAACATCTGATCGGCAATCGTCTACAGTTAGAGATGAACAACATACAACACACCGTGATAATGTAACATCTGATCAACGATCCATTATTAGAGATGATCAACAGCAACATCATATCACAGATCGTGATCATAAGAAATCGGACCGACAATCTTCCGTAAGAAAAGACGATCAACAATATAACACAACACGTGAAAATGTCACGTCTGACTACCAATCATCCGACACACGAAACTCAAGTCATCAGTCTAAAATTACATCTGAAGATTACACCACCAATCAAACGAGTACAGACATTGTTAAACGTACATCTACTAATAGAGATGACCGGAGACGTGATGCAAATCAAACAGATTCCTCTAATTTTTACGGTTACGATGCAACCATTCAAAATGAACTAAAGAAAGTGGGCAATATTTTACAACTCCCCGACACTGAATCTGTAAACTTCTCAACAAAAATATTAAAAAGTAATACAAGTAGCGCTCAGCAAGCTTCTACATCATCTTATGTAGTTCAAATTGTTGATGGAAAAGAGACTATTGTAAACACGGCTCACAGAGAGTGGGGGGATAACAAAGAACATGCTACACATGAGAAAAGCCATAATATCAGTGGTACAGGAATTAAGCCACATCACGAATACTCACGACATGTTTTGGATAAAGAATCACATTATGATACTGGTAAAGATGGAGTTCCTAAAAGTTCTTTGCAAGTATCAGAAGAATCTGCCTTGTATAAAGATGGCAAACGGATTGCATCTACTAGTAATACATATGGTGGAGATTTCACGAAGAAGAAAGCAATAACTGAATATGTGACTGAAATTCATGATTTGCAAGATAAAAGTATTCCTGATAAGGGTGATAAAGGTATTCATCCTTCGAAAACATCACCCTCAGATATGAAAGACGTTAAGGATACCAGAGATGTAAAAGACACCACTGAATTTATTTCGACTGAAAAACAAAATATTACTAAAGAGGTAACATCTGCTACGACTTCTCAAACTAAAGATACATTGACCACTTATGAAAGAAGTACTGGTACGTGGAATGGAAAGTTTGTGTATGAGAAGGATAATGATCGCCCTAAACAACCAAAACAAATGTCTCCGTTTGGTAAACCAGAGCAGCCAAGACATCGCCTAACGCGACAGGATACTCATGAAAATATAATATTATCGTCGAGAGATATAAAAGACTTTACTTCAATTAGTGACTTGCGAAAACTTATTGAAAATTCCCAAACTAAAAAAGACATAAAGGTGAGCAACAAAAATATTGTGATAAATAGAAATATTGATGACAAAATTTTGAAGGAAATCATTGAAACTGTTAACAAATATCCATTCAAAAGAATTGAAAAGGTAACACTTGGTACTAAATTTAATGAAGATGTTAAAGATCTGTATGAAGGTATTGATACCGAAGAAACAACTGTATTAACCTCCACTACAGGGGAAACTACTAGAAAGGCTTTTGAAGTCGAAAAAACAAAAAGTCAAATCGAAGTTACTCGGTACATTACCGAGAATGGTATTACGAGAAAAATCACTACTTATGAAGATGCTAAGGAAGATGATAAGATCAGGACGGACGTCTTTGTCGACAAGAGCAAGTTAGACTTCAAAAACTTGGTAAGAATCTTTATTTTTAATTAACTTGAACTGTAAACTTACATCATTGTTTGTATTTTAGATAATTCAGAAAGTGACATAACCTATCGTAACATACTCGTAAATGATAAAATTTGGATCGGAGATAAGTGTATTATGCATTTCAGCACGATGTCCGAACAACCGAAGACGTTATTCGAGAATACGATGTGGTGGACCATGCTATCACTGACACTACGAGGAAAGATACGACTGTCAGCACCGTCTACGATGAGCAGATCATCGACGATAGGAAAACATTGCGTGACGACAGGACCACAGTTGAGAAAACCGTTATCATTGAAGATCGTGAGCCCAAGCCCAGAGGTGGCCCAAGGAAACCGGAGAAAACTGTTATCAAGGAACAGTGCATCTGCGAAATCTGTACTTGTGGGTGAGTTACTTTTTCTCTTTATTTTTTTTTAATGTTATTGTTTCTTGTACATCGTTACACCATGTATATGTCACAGTCAAGTAGCTTTATCAGCCGTTCAAATAACTGTCTAGGCTGTTAACTAAACGGTGCCGATCAATTAACGGCCTGAATGATATTCAGACGTATTGTTTGTTATAATATTATTAACAAACTGGCTGGCCATTCGTATGATAGGGTACCACACAGAAATAAGACATAAAGTTAGTGATAGGTTTATTGAGAAAAGCAGCGCAGTCCGATTTGGATAGGTCAGGTTAGAAGGCTGATGCGCTTTGGCCGTCAGCCGTCACCGTTGCGAATTAAAAAAAATATTTAACTATATTCATGTTCTTATGTCTATAAATCTTATTATTTTAATAGATTTAAAAATACGAATTTTTCTTTTCTGATGAGCTCCATAAAACAGGTAGCGGCCAAACAAATAGAAGTAGGTTAAATTCGTCTTTCCAGATTTATTACATAGTTACATGTGAAGCTAATAAAAACGTGTTAAAAAGATAACCTCCTTCACCATTGTTATTGCATACAAAGATAATGAGTTCAGGTGCGGCGTTGATACCGAGATAAATTTTGTTGGTTTCTAGCTGATAATGAGTATACCTGATAATATTGGTCACAATACAACGTAACCTGCTTTCTTTCAATTTAAAGAAACAAACATTTCCAACTTGTTTCCAACCATTTCTAATTTCTTCTCTTGCGTGGCTAACGAAGACCGATGAGATGATCCAAAGATCTATAAATCTCTGTCTTATAAGCAAGTATTGATGTAAGAATTATAATTAATTTATTATTCATCGAAGCTTATGACTTTACGTGATGAATGTTAGATGAATGACTAAATTCCTACAATGTGAAATGACGTTCATTTCACGTTCACAGTTCAAACGAAGGTACCTATTTATTATGTACAGTCAGCATCAGATAAATCTTCACGAACAAAGTACTGAAAATGATTTTAATGCCTTGGTTTTCCCCTCTTCCTGTTGACAGATTGTTCTGATATTTGGTACACACCTTTAGGTTGAACAATAATACAATTTAAATCAATAAAACAATTTGATTTGTTCTTAGTACATTCAGTTAAATTGTTTAGGTGTTATATTTATATTCTATGTAAGCTATTAGTCATTTTTGTATGTATGTGTGCTCTGCAGTGACCATGAGAAGTCATAGCGTGTAGTCATCACATCACCTTTTTTGTTACGTTGCAATACTTAGTACTTACCTATTCAATGAAGGACAAAAAACCAGCTACTAATTACAGATTTGCTAATGCACTTTTATGTTATAAACAACCATTTGTCCGTGGCTCCACTCGCATAGAATTGGGTTTTAAGGTCTGATGAGATGGATGTATTTTTCTGCCTATGGCCTTTGTTATTAAAGGGCCCGTAAACTATTTCACTATCATATATTTTTAAATAAAAAATCTACGATTCGTTAGGTGGGCCTTGGTGCTAAATCACAACAGCAGTTCAAGAAACATATAACATTTATAATATCCCATCCCGAGATGAAAACTCCGGTAATTCAAAAAGTCTACAAATCTTCTTCTTCCGCTCTTCTCTTCGTGATCTCTTGTGCTCTCTTCTCTCTGTTCGTCATCTCATTAAATCAAATGTCTTCAAAAAAAAATCTATTAAAAAAAGGTAAATTATAATGGAGAAAAACGAACAAAAGGAAAAAATTAAAATCATAAAAAATATTAGAAAGGAAGTGAGGATACTGTTGGTACCTAAATAAGTAGGCACCTATGCCAGTTAAATTGAATCATGAAAGAAAAAAGTTACCTATCTTAAATACAGTAGGTACTTAGCGCACTTTTATCACACGAATAATTTCTTCTGATAAAAATTTAGAGAGTCTGAAGTATAAGATACTTATACGGATGCATATCTATGGCCTGAAAAGCAGTGCAGTATTTATAGTCATACGATTAGTTAAATATTTTTACCTCGTTCGTTGTAGAGAACAAATTCGTGGAATTTCGTGATGGCATTCAGTGTATAGCATAATGATCTGTGACAGCGTCGATCAACCAAATGAGGTGGGGCTTACGTAATGCCTCCTAACCGCTCGCGCTCGTCTCAATCGACTCGCTTAGCAACATCTCAAACAGCCTTATTTGTACAATACAAGTGTACTGTACTGACCTTATCCTAAAATAAGTAATAGGTACTTATTTTAGGATATTGAAGTATTTTGAATCATTTTGTTATCGTCTCGATTAAAATAAATTATATAAAGACCTAAGTTATGTAGTGGAAAGAATTGTGAAAACCTATTGAAATTTTGTAATTGTCTTTACAAACTTGAGCTTTTTATTTATTATAATATCGTCATCTTTGCGTTAGTCCCAATTGCATTCAAAGCCTTTACTTCGTCCGGTTCGTCCGCGTTTGATTAGAACAATTTATATAGCCTAATTCCTTTTAGATATCCCTCGGGACACGTATCTTGGACCTAAATCGCAGGACGAACGAGGCCATGGCGCCCACGGATTGTTTTGTAATAATCTATGCTCGATGAATTTGACCTCATTCACCCCAGTAGCACCCCGTGCTATCCTCAAAAGACACCCAAGAAACGTGAACTGTGCGTACAGAGCCCATTTTGAGCACATTTCAGGTCTAAAATATATGTCCCGAGCATCTTTGTGGAATTGTGAGTAACAAAACAATGAATTTCAAATAGTGAAGTCTACTTAGATACCTACTTAAGTAAATATGAACCTATGTATTACTTATCGAATCAATGTTCTGTTGTCTTGAACTTTGACACGTGCATCGGACCCATCTGTTTTAATTAAAGTAGTCTCAACGTAAGAGGCCCACTATGACATTTGTCATTTGGACGTAACTAGGGATGTAACCACACCACTCGGTACACGATACTCAAGATAAATCGATTCAAGTTTGTATGCGTATTTGATCGATTAGAATATGTATTGTATTGTAGTGTAAAGTTCATTGGCTTAAAGTTCTAATTAGAAAATTTAATCTAAACTTTGATATTGTAGGTATTTTTAAACAATACAATACTGCGAAAAGTCAATTTTCTTTCATTTAACATTTTTATTACAATAATATTCACTCAATAATAACCAATAGAAATCGCATGAAAATGAATCTTTAGTAAATCATTTTCTTGATACCTACTGTCTGAAGTTTACGCTTATATCACTTATTGAAATGAAACCACTTTTTAACGGCTTCTATCGCGATTTATCTGTCACTATTTACTTTTAACCCTACGTCGGCTACTTTCTAGCAGCCCTGGTCCCGGGGTGACTTAAGATGATATTTGAAGCCTAGGAATAAAAAAAACCTAGATAACAGCAAACACAACAAAGTCACAAATTGGGATAATGTCATATTTGTCGATGAGACTTGGCTGAACTCGAATCATACCGTGCCGCAGTCATGGACAGATGATACCTACCAAGGCCTCTTGCTCAAAAGTGCCAATAGGAAAAGGTGGACGCTTAATCATCTGCCACGTCGTCGGGTCAGCTAGTGGTGGTTTTGTGAATGATACCTTGCTCGCATTTGAGTCTAAAAGTACAAAGTAATATCACAGAGTGGTTTACTAACCTGTTAGCAAACCTCTCTGAACAGTGCATAATAAAATTATTGTGTACAATGCACCGTGACCACTCAGTTCAAATAAATAAAGCACCTACTCAAGCAAACAAAAAGGCCGATTTAGTAGCATGGATACAAAGATCAGGCGTTGAAGCTGATACGAAATAGTTAAGAGCTGAATTGCTGTAACTGGTAAAAAAATTAAACCTGCAAAATTAAAAAATTAAATTGATGAATGGGCACTTCAGCATGGACATAAAGTGACAAGAACGCCGTCATACCATTGTCAGTACAATGCTATTGAGCTGATCTGGGCTCAAATGAAAGGATATGCAGCACGCCACAATACAAAGCGGCCATTCTCCACTAAGAAAATGATGACATTGCTGAATGAAGCTTGTGCCAAAATTACTAAAGAAGACTGGGTAATAGTTCTGGGGGTCCAGGGCTAGGTTTCTAGGCTTCCAGGCTTCTAGACATAATTAAACCTACAAATCTTGAAGTCTACAAGCCTAAAATTTAAAAAAGACCTAGAAAACAGCAAAAAACAGTCAGACTTAACGAAACCGCGAGCTCATTCTACGTAAATAGTCGCTGATGTTTAGTCACTCCGCGACCACGGTTGCTGAAAGTTAGCCGAAACTTCGGGTTAAAGTAATAAAGAATTAATCGCGATAGAATCCGTTAAAAATGTTAAAATGTTAAATGTTAAACGCTTCCTTTTATTTGTGCTCTATGACCTTGCTTCGTCTCACATTTCAGGATTCTCGCTCAACGAGGAGTACCCTAAAATCAAACTTCTAATTCAACGCAATCAAAGTATTGCCGGTCTTGTAGTATATTGCCGGCCATGTAGCATATTGCCAGTACTGTAGCATATTGCCAGTCATGTAGCATATTGCCGGTCATGTAGCATTAGTTCGCACCACAATTCAGTTTCGTGAGGAATCTTTAATGCGCAAACACGAGTCGTGTTTGCGCATTAACACACGTTTTGCACTTGACCGGATTTTTACAGATAAGTGTACGATCTTTAACTTTGTCTTAGACATTTTTATGATAAAATTAAAAAAAATATCTTAATCGATTTATTTTTACCATAACCAATTTATTAATAGTCTGTGGAGAGTATAAAAAACTCGTTATGGACAGCACTGAGCGGAGTGGGCGGTACCCATCAATGAAAAATGTCATTCTACGTTTGAAAAATATCATTGTTTTACGTTCTCAAAATTGAGAACTTCATGGACTTGAAATGTCCAAACGGGCTTTTTAGATAGCGATTACTTTAGGCACTCGATGATCTGATATATTATATATCCTACTTATATGACAGTACAGTTAAATAAATATTTAGTCCGTGTTTATGTCTGTCCAATGCTCAATCTCTTCACTGTAGTCGCATCTGGCAGGGTGCCTATTATTGGAAGTGACGTACTCACTTTATCTTCAATGTCACGGTCAAGCAACTCATTCAGCTCAGATGAAACAAAACAATTTCCAACTTAGCAAGAAATAAAATACGTTATGCATATAATATGAGTCATGTATCGAATTGGTTTAGCAATACCTTTTACTGCTGGCTGCCTTGCTTCATACATCCTACAGTGTGGGCTGTATTTCGAATAATGCAATTAGTATCGACCTCAATCTGAAACACGTTTATATAAATAAGTACAAAATCTAGTTATGATACTGGCATTCTGTGTTGTTATAAGGCTTAAGCCAAACGAGCGTATTTTTTTTTAGTTGTGACTTGTGAGTCGCGTAATTTCAGTTTTGCAATTTTTACATCATTCGGTTCTATAGACAAGTCCTGTTTGATTCACACGATGCGCAAAATGAGTTGTCTGCATACAGCGAGTTAAAAAGGCCACCAATTCCGCTGAAAACGAGTAACTTTATGAATTCCCAGTAGATCTCAATAGATTCCTATAAAATTCGTATAGTGGTCACTCATCTGAGCAGAATCAATAGGTAGGTAATTCATTTTCTAAGCAGATTCCAATTTCGTGTAAATATCGCCGCCTGACAAATAATTATCCTAATACGATTCCAATAAAGTGGCATTTTTAGACATGCATGACCTTTCTATGAATTTGACCGAAATTACGCGAATCAAAACTCAAAAAATTACGCTCGTTTGGTTTCAGCCTTTCATAATATAATTTATTCTTTCATTTAAAAGATGGGTTGGGTAGGTATACCTAATTTGCTATCTAATTTGGAAACTTTTACTTCTCAAGATAAGAAGTCATTACCATTAGGTAATCTGTGACATTACCAAATAGGATAGAAGTCATGCACCTCGATTCACATTGCTTAAGTACGAGTAGGTATAAGTAAGCATCATTAACGTTGTTTTTATATTTGTAAAGGAGTATTGTTTTATGTACCTAATTATATTTACTGTGAATGTGACGGTTGATAAATATCATGAAAGAGGTTAATTGATGACAATTATATTTAATTCGTTGTCCTGAATTGCTCTATCAAACTGAAAACTAAAAATACGTTCGACTGCACAGTTTACCAACGAATGATGATAGATAGGTAGGTATATCTCGGGACACCTATATTGGACCTAAATCGCTAGACAAACGAGGCCCTGGGGCCTTAGACAAAGTGACATTCTATTGGCGAAAACGCTAGTGGAATCGCTAATTATTGTAGCATGAAATTGACATAAATCAATAATGTAACTTTTTTTTTTTTTTATGAAATTTGAATCTTTTGAAAATTTGTAACTCGAAATACGTTGTTTAACTTACCATTATTACTATAACCACCGCAATGTCCCGAAATCCATTGTTAAAACCTTAAAAATGGTTCGCTTCAGAGCGATTCCATCAATAGAATGTCACTTTGTCTAGGGCCCCTGGTATAATTTATGATTGGTGAATTTAAGCTCGTCCACTGCAGTAGCACCCCGTAATATCCTCAAAAGATACCCAAGAAACGTAGGTATACTGCGCGTATAGAGCACATTTTAGGTCCAAGATGTATTTCCCGAGCAATGTTATGTAAACTATTTAGGTACAAATATTTCAACTATAGGTATGGAATACGAATCATCTGTTAAACTGTAGATGACAGACCGATAGGAGTATAAATAGACGACTTCTATTGCAGCTATTGATATCATACAACTATCAAACTAACAAGTGCAAAGCGTGTAGGTCACGACTCGCGACTCTACTCGACCGCATCCACTTCCTCGACAAGGTACGTAATCCTCACATACATCATACATAATACACTCCTACTCGCATGTAGGTAGGTAGTACATCGAGTTACTTCTAAGCAACTGATTAAACAATGACGGGAACAATAGCGTTGAATAGTTAAACGGTAGTTTATTTGGTGTAGCCCAGTCTAAGAAATTGAAACAGGTAAAGAACATCTTAAAATTGATTCGTGGTAAATTGGGTAGTCATGTTGACCAGAGACTGCCGCAGGAATGAGGTTTTTGTCGTCTCCATCCAACCAGCTAAGAGCTTTGAGCTGGAAGTATTGCATTTCATTTAGACTAGCTACAATTAGTGTTCTTAAAATTTTCTTTTACGTAATTCTCCGTAGGTTTCATCCAAAGATATTATATAAAAAGAAGTAGATATGTTATTGCGCGAAAATCGTGAAGATCCGAAAACGAGTCAATTGGAACGTTTGTCTCTAGTACCGCGTGCCGAGCGGCGCCGGTCGGACGTTGAGCGGAAGCATCAGTGACTTCAAAAAATAACGAAAATGCCATCGTATGTTTATAGACACTGCACGAACTATTACTCTAAAGTTAATACACCAAAAGTGTAGATGAATTAAAAATATGTGTGTGTGTGAGTTCGGCACATTTTTCTACGTTGATTTGTAAGCATATGACATGTCTATGTTATGAAATGTCATTGGTTTCATCACAGAGTTTAGAAATGTAGGGTTCCCGGTATGCTACAATATGCGGTCATCAAAAAATATAGCTGGTCAAATATGCTACCTTTTCGAGAATATTCATAATATACCTAGTGCAGTCGGTAAAGGAGATAAAGTAGGAATATACTTTTTCATACGTGAAAGATAAAGTATGCATATGCATATTCTCTATTCTTCCTCCTAGCGTTAATTCCCAGTCGCATCCGAAGCTTTCAGCTCGGAGTCTGGGGTCCGCTTTTACCAGTCCTAGCTACAGATTTGGCTAGACCTATGCATATTCTCTATTATGAAATAATAATTGATAAGTATTATGAAAATAATGAAAGGTGTGCATGTGCATAAAAAAGCTATAACTAAATACATGAAACAATGCTAAATTGTGAAGCATTACAAACATTAAAAACTCAAAATGATTGGATAGCATGATACCTAGAGATACCTACACGAAATGAGTGGATTGTAGCGCTGCTGGCAGCTATGGCATTACATTACATCACGCTATATTGTCTGTTACACTCGCAACGAGCATGAAGGACACTTTTTACATAAATTCTACTGCCATTAAAATATAGGTACGGTACACGTAAAAAATGACACAGGAAATTGTATTCTAAATTACTACACACATGATGCATTCTCGCTTGTGTTTAAAAAAATACGTGCCTAGTTAAATGAACTTCAGTGAATGAATCTAACTGCAGAATGTTTTCCTATTTACATTAACGAACGGTGAATTCGTGCCGTATCGCACCAGGCACCTACATTTAACCAATCTACGTATCTTTAGTAAAAGATAGATGAACCAGTTCATTGGCTGCAATTTATATAAATTAGATGACTCCTAGATTAAGTCGTACCTAATCAAATAAGTTGTGGGAAACTTAAGATTTCAATCAACTTAAATATCGTGACTACAGAATAAATAAAGCACCTAATATTAGAATTAGATCGTGATGTAAAAATTACAGTCGAAAATGGCATGCTTACTTATTGCCATTAGTTTTTATGCTCATGCATGACACAAACTAGGCAGGTAGGTTTATTGTAATCCAAATAAAATAAAATATCACATTCCTTTGGCAGTTAGGCCGGTTTTAAAAATTCCCAAAGACTTTTTGGCTACAGGAGCAGCCTAATATCAGACGAACTTTTGTCAAATTAGGAGTTATAAACAATTACATTTTTGCATATTTTTGAATAATCACAAGTTTTCTCGGCTCGCTAAACGCAGATAATGGCTTAGTGAAATCTTTCCATAGATATCTAAAATGTCACAATTATAATCCACTTTCATTATAATAATTTAAATATCTTAATAATAATTGTGTTTCATCGTCGACACACAGTTTATTACTTGGTAAGAATTTTCTCTTCACATTATCATGTCTCAGTAGGTAAGTACCTAATCGACGTTTGGGATCTTGAATTCCACAATGTGAATATTTTCCCACCTTATGTTGACATTGTCTGCTCTATTACCTTTAGAAAAATTAACAATTAGCTTGCTTCAATGGCAGTACAGTCGTTAATTATATTCTTCGAATTACCTAGACATTGACTAAATTATCAACAGTTTCGTATCTACGGATCCAATCTATGTTAAATGAATATGAAACCTGTAACGAGCCAGCTTGATTGAAATCGGAACAAGTTCCACGTAAAGGCTCTCAAGAAAGCTGTGTGTGTGAATGTAGTTTCTACTTTCCTGTGGTTAAACATAAAATATAAACTAGAAGTGATATATGTGCAATAAATACTACTCTTATAAATATACTAATAATAAATACTTTAAATAAATAAATTACCATAAATGCATTTAAAATCAATAAAATGAAAACCTGTTCGTAGTATTCTGATAAAAACAATAAAAACCTGGTTGCTATAATTTTAACCAAGGTGAAGTGTATGTCTTTTACATGCTGCAATCGAAGTTAGATAATATAATAATAAAACATTCATAAAATTTATCTTTACAATTCGGTATTATGTAAGCAGATATCTGTGTTCTAATCGGTGTTGTTTATTATTTTGGCCTACTTCAGAATTGCAATGTCAGATTACGGGCAAAAAATGTTATTCACATTCTTGCTAACTATCTATACTAAAGTTAATCAAATAGCTTTACTAAAATTAGTAGTAAGCAAAAATGGCTATTTCACCATTACTGATAAAGTTTGCTTAATACTCAAATATGTACCTACTCGAAGGCCGAAAGAATAAAATTATTTAAAATTCTAGTAAAAGTTATCAGTAATTCACTTAATCTTTATTAAACGATTTGTAAAATTGGATTAGCAAAAGCAGCTGACTATTGTGCATGGCAATATGGCAGATGATGATAAATGTTTTAGGCACTTAGCGATTTTATTGGTCACATCATTACTCATTTAATCAGATGCTAAACATAGCCTTCTTCTGACCTTTAATACAAGTACATTATTCTCATGTATTGAATTAATTTTTACTTCTTCTCCATCATCGAGATAATGGCTGATAAAATTTATTAGATTTTGTTGGCCCAATATTTGGCCACGGCTACAGCTAGTTCCGTAGTCTTACTCAGGTCCTCGATAGTACAGGTGGAAGGGCACAGTTGGCAAGAGAGCAAATGCAGCATGGACTGGAATGGAACCCCACGGTCGCACGACTCTTGCGACTGCTCTAAATTTTTACTCAAATCTGTAGGATATACCTACTCAGGAATGTTGATCTTGCTTGGGTTGGGGGTTTTTAGCCAAATATCATCCACTGTGGCCTTAGGATTTTCCTTAGTACAGCAACAGTCATCCAAGATTCAATTCTAAATGTCTTGATATCCATTCTGTCTAGGTACTGTTTACATCTATTGTTCATTACTGATGATGAAACCTGAGCAGTTTAGCGTACAGTTTCTATTTATACAGTTAGTATATAAACTGCTGTTGTTGTTTATACTTACAGTTATTATTCAAACACTAGCGGTGAACACTAAATGTATCGCGGTCCTGTTACTTTTCCAAAAAGCATATATAACATCAGCCACACCGCAAACTTGAGTTCAACCAAATTCTACGTAAAATACACGAGTACTTGTTCATATTTCTGCACTTGCATTACTATTACCAAATGTAAATGTGTGTAAGTATATAAGTTTTAAACAGGCAGTTTCTCCCTCGTCAGCAAACCCTCTATAGCAGTATAGAACAAAAGGTACCTACACGATAAAGGCAGTGGCATATTTAGAAATTATAAAAGACTTGTCATAGTCTTAATCGCAAGATACCATTCTAAAAATTCCAATCAAACAACTTGGGATCAAAACAGTTTTATAGTGTCCTTATGACTATGACAATCAGTAGGTAGGACATTGAGGTGCAATTTAGATTTCATAGTACTTATCTCATTAATATTATTTAATACGCAGTTCGGCGCTTTTTATACTTTTATCTATAGATGCATAATACACATGTGTTAAATGATTATCACTAAGTATACCTATTCGCTTTAGAGCCATTATTGAACAGTGTTTCTTTGAATACAGAGACAGGCTATGTCATGTGGTCATGTCTTTTATGTCAATGTAGGTTTATAGTATATTGACCGATTGACATTATAGTACAACGCTATTCAGATAAATCTATCTGTGGACACAAAACAAAGACGATCACTCCAGGATCTACTTCTTACGTCATTTCGACCACAAAATAATATTCTGTGTCCACTGTTCGTATCCACGAGTGCATAACTGATACTGATGTCAGTTATTGCTATGATAAACCTTGACAATATGACTTGTTTTCACGTTCCATTATAATGTAATTTATATAAATACAACAGGAGATAGTGATATCTAAGGCTAAGTGTGAACTGAACGAGAAGGCACAACTTTGGATAAATAGCAGAAATAGTGTATAGCTACCTACTACAACTACAGAATCTACAGATACGTATACGTATAACTACAAATGGTACGTTTTGTGTTACGTGGTAAATTATTGTAATTATTCAAATGAATGTAGTCACTACAATGAAGCGTTTTCGCTGTAGTAGGAATAAGCGGAGCATAGAGCGAGTCGTGCCGAAATAGACTTGTCATATGGATAGTTAGAAAATAAATTATGACACAAAAAGTTTCTTCAATGTGATTGTATGATTTCTGCACATCTCTACACTTGTGTATGATCTTACAAGTTACAACCTTTTAATATTATACCTCCCAGAATCAGACTAACTCACCTTATCATTCCACCTTCTCTAGCCGTATTAGCCTCGGCTAGCTTTAACCACAGGAACAAAATAATTACCGACAGTTTTTATATATTATGTACTCGTATATGATAACTATGATAAGTTAACGGATTTTTTTTCAAGTTGTAAGTACCGAGGTGAACTATGCAAATGGTCTTGAACTGCGGGCAACGACCTGAATTTCAATATTGTTTTGTCTGAAAAATATGAATAATATTAAATTCTGCAACAGTTATAAAAATTAAAAACCGGTTACCTAATAGCAATTTCAACACTATCAGACAGAAATAATATCTATAGACGTGTATGTATGTAGTGTAGATTCCAGATAAAGGTATAAGATTGTTAAATTCAGCCAAATCCGCAGTTAGACTGGTAAAAGCGAACCCCAGTCTCCGAGGTGAAAGCTTCGGATGCGACTGGGATTATCGCTAGGACGAAGAAGAAGTCCCGAACCATTATAAAAAACTACTTAATTTTTCTAAGATACATAAATGCACAGTATTATAACTTTAATTGACCTGAATACTGCGCCGAAAACCTCATCACAACAGCTAACTTCACTACCGCAAATGGTAGTGACTTTGACTGCTATGACAAATCAGTCAAGAATAAGTATTCAAAATGGTGCGAGTGAAGTCTCAACATATGACTTAGTTCACACGTCACACCATTAGAATTAATAATTCAAATAGATATTACACGAAACGAAACTATTGAGTTCATAACAGTCGCGTCGACTTATTTAACATCTGCAAAAGATGTTACTACTGATGAGTAAAGTCAGCAGTAGTAACATCTTTCTGTACCTTATTAGTTTTTATCTTTTTTGGTGTTTGAAGATTTGTATATGTGATGTCTACTATGTCTGACTCATCAGTACCTACTACCCACTGATCCCGTCCTCGCAACCAAATTGAACCTATAGGTCAAATAATAATTTGTCTTCAACCAAATTCTTTCGACTGTATTTTGCGTGATTGAGTACCTAATGAGCAAACAAGCTCACTTTTGTATTTCTGATAGAAGATGTATAGGATGGCAACTTGGCAAGGCCAACTCTTTAGTTCTTCTATATTTATCCATAGAAAGTAATGTTTTGTAACGTTAGTGAAGTCTTCGCTCAGACTGTAGCCTCCCTTCTATTTGTTTAGTTCTGTAGTCTCCAGAACTTCACAAACAAGGACTGACTGAAACTGTAATGACCTCCGAGCAACTTTATGTGTTCTTGGTTTCTTGTATACTTAGATTCTTTTTTGATTTTGCAGTTTTTAGTGTTACAATTTATCGCAAATTCTTAGTGCTAAAATTACCAAACACCAAACTTTACAAAGTTAATTTTACAGTAATAGCAAGGTCTATTTCAGGTTGTATTCCATTAAATATTTTAGAGCTAAGTTAATCTGTAATTCTAAATATTGCTTTATATTAACTAGTTTGGAACTGTAGTAGAAGAAAGGACATTAATCGTGTTGATCAAGGCTGAATTACAATTCGTCACAATTAATTAGGAATGCTTGCTTGGCAACGGAGAAAAAAACTGACTTAATAAACAAGTGCGTAATTGTGTCCTCAGCGATTTATTGCTCCACTGATCAGTACAGTCATGGTAGAAAGCGATTAAACACTACACAGTGTTTATACTTTGCCATAGATTCAGGCGATCTGCGCCAGCGCTGCGTACTCGACTGTAACACGCGAACCTTACGTGTGCAGTCACCATAACTGTGAGAGTTTTGTTATGGCTTGTAAATGTTATTATTAAACTACCGGGGACCAAAAGGGCTTTGTGCTGATTGCTACATTTCAAATAGGAACGGTCAGGATTTGTGCAACCAACGCATATGTTTTACTAAAGAAATGTTCCAAGTTTTACAAAACATTATCCAGCTATAAGTATTTTATATCTCTGGCTTACATAAATCAATACGTTTTCTTTCTCTTCCTTCCACTACAGCATTGTCAATTTCCCTGAAGTTTATTTCATTTATGGTATTGTAATATAAAACTCACCTAAATATTTTCATAATCAAAATTATTGTGATGGCGATGACGTTTTACAAAACTGGGTTCTCATGCAGGGTTCTCATACAGTCAGATTTAGATGATCCACGTGAGACAATAAATTGTGATACATGAAAAATGTTAAAAGTTATTTTTACTTATGCCATGAAATTTATTTATGAAGCAACAACAAATACCGTGTAGCTCTTATCGTATTATAGTCATAAATAACAATAATTTTAAGCTTAAGTGGAAAAAAAATCACCTAGATATTTTTCGCATAACATTTTATAGTTAGATTAGGTTCGTTTCAAAAAGGGGAATTCTCAGTCGGCAACATACCTACTGGCTGTCTTTTGGTGTTAGGTGTAGGATTTTCTCCTGCCAATCCACTTTTTGACTGCTATCAAAAATGTAAGTGGTACAAGATGGTCTTGTGCGTGGTCTACCTCAGCATTACGATTTAGAATATAGTTCCTGGTTAAAGGACCTATTTCCTTCATTTTTTAGCTGCTAGCTCTCATAAATGTATTACAACAAGTTGTTCTTTATCTGTGGTCTAAACTTTGTTATCACCTAGGCGTTTTTCCTCTGTTTTACGATCTATAAATCATTACAAAATAAAAACAACGTAGGTATTAAACACGCTCCTATTTGAATTTCCGTTCTTGCTCGTAGACATCTATCGTAGATTTATGTAAATGTACGTTTAATTGTCACGTTATTATTATTGATCACGTGGCCACCGATCGTCTGATGTCATTCGTGGTTTGGACATGAACATGAACATAAATGATCACGAATGACATCGGTATAGGGTCGCGTGTTTAAACTCATTTCAAAAGGGGACAAATTATTACTGGCAACTCGGTTTCTTTGAAACTGTGATGGATGTTTATTTATAAATATATGTCACAAGGTCACTGGTTGAATATTTTACCTGCTGACGTGTGGGAATCAGGCAGGTTGCAGGCTCTTGAAGGTTGTTTGGTGGTTGACGTAGGAGTAATTGATGATTTCTATGTTTTTTTTTCTTTATTGGCACAATCATCGCTGACATAATTCAATGTCGAACTAAAAACGAACAGTTTTGTTGAATATTTAACATTATCAATATTTTCGCCATGCCAAATTGTGATAGAATCCATTCAAAATAACATTTTTAATACATGGCAATAAATTATTTTACCACACCCTTAATACGTGAACTAAAATTATCACAACCGAAATAAAAATTGAGCTTTACTAATTTTCTTTAATCCAAATGATTAAAATCCAGTCCATACGAAAGACCTATCATAATTCAACTCATACTCATGCAAATTGTTAATATATCGACGTGCTGCTACAATATTAATGACACATTAATTATCCATAATCAGAGGGACAACTCATTACATGTCGCACGTGAGTGGTTTGGTCCCTAACGATGAATACTACACCCATTTCTAAACATTCATTGCACGTGTTATAGACCGCAAAGTGGGTTGGCCTACAGGATAGCCATATCAGCTGTCTATATGGCTATCCTGTAAGTTCTAATTTAAAACAAACCATTTCAAAATCTTACGACAGTTTTTATCCCTAAAGTAACCTTTGGTTACCTTTAAAATATCTGGTTTGGAGGCTCCATTATGTGGCTATATAGTTCACTAGTGTGAGGCAGTTTGTACAAACAATTCGATACACTTGGAACCTGTTTCCCAACAGCCGCAGAATATAAATGAGACGAATATTTTTTACCAAACGAAATTTTATTTGAACAGTTTTTGTCGATAACGTTGTTCGTCTTCGGTTACAATACAGTCGTTATGAGTGAATTTTAAAATTTCCTTTGCACTTATAGATCTTCTTCCTCTTAGCGTTAATTCCCAGTCGCATCCGAAGCGTTTTCAGCTCGGAGTCTGGGGTCCGCTTTATTAGTCTTAACCAGGGATGTTGCGGATGCCAATATTTTCACATCCGCGGACGCGGATGCGGATGCGGATTATTTTGCCTTCACATCTGCAGATGCGGATGCGGATGCGGATTTTGTTTTTTTTTACAACAATTATATTATGAGAGGAGAAATAAAGTACCTTACTAGAATATAATGGTTTATCGTATTTTTTTTTTGAGGTTTTGTTTACAAACTCGGCTTATTAATATTTTTCTGTTTAGAAACTTAGTTTAAGTGCTAAAAACGGAAATTGAACTATTAGTACTTAAGTCAGTTAGTTTAGTTTATTTGCTGAATGGAGTATAGCTACCTAGACGGGATCTTAACATTATTAATTATTATGACACTAACTTATGTACTTGCTTTAATGTTTTCCTTGTGTAATTGTTTTTTTACTCGAGCTCTCAAATAAACTAAACTCTTCTGGGTGCATCGATTTTAGGTGATGTTTTATAGACGACCGCCGCGCGCCGTACGGCACTTGCGAGAGTAGGTTTTATCGCATATTTTACAATCCGCTTTATCTCGGTCATGTTCATTTAGTTTAAAATAATTCCAAATATCACTTTGTGTCGGTGCCGACATTGTCATTTACTTGTTGTACCTAAATATATTAGAAATCTCCCTTAACATACAATGATTGCTGTTTACGATAAGCGGAGCGGGATATGTAATGTTCAATTTACGGTAAACAAAATGATACACAATAAACAATACAAACGCGTCGTCGAATCTTGTCATCGAACTTCGCTCCTATTGGTCAACGCGCACACGCCGATCGCTGGCCCCACCAAATTTCTTTCATGTAGTAAATAAATGTGGTCGCTGAAGAAGTGGCCGAAGCGCGCGTCACGTGCGCGGTAGCATTCGAGCCGATGTCGCACGAAGTTCGTACGGAAACGCCCGAACAAAATCCGCATGCAACTCCGCATCGATCATTGCGGATGCGGAAGCGGATGCGGATGTCTAATTTGATGCGGAAGTTCCGCATTTGCGGATGCGGATGCGGATATTAGCAACATCCCTGGTCTTAACTACGAATTTGGCTAGACCTCGATATTTTTACCTTTGCACTTATAGATATATCTACTTATTGTAGTCTACTGCTGGACATAGATCCCTCCTCAAGATTCGGGTCTTGTGCCCTCCACCTTTCGTATCCAGTCTATCTCAGCATAATGTTTCTGGTCGTAGCTCCAATTGGTTGGGGACGTCTCACTTTATTGATACAGAAGGTAGACCCTTTTATAATAGGTGTCTTGATTGTCTTGTAATTAAACTGCGACACGAGTCTATGGCGTCGTATAGATATTTACCATTCCGTTTGTCACAAAAGATATTGCTATCACGAATATATTAGTTTTCCAATATATGATTATGTACACCTGTAGATAAATATTGTATGTAAGGTGTTAAAGCTTTGAATACAAATTCATATTCAGATAAAGTTTTGACAGCATTTGCTGGACTGGTTGTGCACTCCGTTAATATTTAGGTATTCAAATTTTATTTATGTTCAAAAGATCCTTTGCCATGATGTCACTTCGAGTACCATTGCAATTCTGAAACGCCCTCTTAAAAGCTAATTTGCGCAAGCCCACTTGCAGTATGATTGCATATCCTAGAAAACAACTAAACATTACTATAAAAGGTTAAATTTTATCACTTACCTGTCGTCTAGTGAAATGAGAGTTGACTGATAGCTTCTCATCAAGCTAATAGAGAATAACAAGTAAAGTGCCTATTGTGTCCAATCGTTTATTAAGCGCCCACACGTTGCTGAATGCTCAATTGAAAAATGTTTCCAGTCTCACAATTGACCTTAGAACGTCCTACATCTCCATCTTGGAATAGGAACTGTCTTCTGATACCACGTTTAAATTGTGTGTCTTTCCAAATTTGGTTTGAGTTGTTCATCAACAATTTATAGCTTGCCAACAACAGTTATTAGAACCATCAATCAGTTTTGCAAAGACGTGCATAAGTTCGTTTTACAGTATTGGATTGCTGAATACTTTGCATTCGTTATTAAGTTGCTTTTTCCGTGTGATGTGTAGCATTTCTCTTGTGTTTAGTTTAGCGTGAGAGTAATGTGAAGCGTGTATTGTGTACAAAATCGGCACACCAATTAGAAAGATATGTGACGTGTAAAGTGGTGCAGGCTGCGACCTCAGGCGGCTGTATTCGCAGCGATGATCTCACCGGCTCGAGCCCACGTCCTCGCCTTGCTCAAACTCGTTTGTTGTTTACTCGTGTCGATGTAACAACTTAACGTTTTCGAACACAGGACGTTCTGTATCAAGTGAGACGGGGTTTACGTCATGCCATGCAGGCTCCGGCAATGATTACCTATTTTGGTTTTCAAATAAATATGAGATGGAACATCGTCATTTTGCATGCTTATTCTGATTTTTTTATTTGTTTCACTCCTAAGCGAGGCTCATCGATTGATAGAACTTGTTTATTAGCAATTATCATCTTAGCCAATTAATTCTTCAAACATAATATTGAAGATCAAAATTTAACCTGTTTTTTTAGCTATCCGTTTCTTAAACCACTTAGCTTAGATGAGTTTAGTATTGAACGTTTTTGTGGGGCCTAGGAAGTTGGCAAGGTAATTTACAAACAAGCTAATGGATAGTTCCAAGAGCAAAGCCATTTTGAGCAGGAAGCATGTTGATGAAACTATGGTTTAGCATAGTTCTATTGTAACCTCAAAAGTAATTTTGTTTGGTCGAGGACATTGTGTTTGGAGTTGCGTAAATATGTGATCATAATATATCAAAAAGAGATCATGATGCCTGTCAGTTTAATCCGTGTTGCGTAATTTGGAGACTGAAATGAACGATAGCTTGGTTGTTGTACAGACAGGTAGGCCATATGGTCGTCGACCTTGCCTAGCTCTGGCGGGCGGTGACTGGCAAACTGTTATTGCACCTACACACTCATTATTTCCGATTCTTTCACACTAGATATTCACAAAATATCAATTAGTTTTTTTAATAATAATTCTGTGTGTAGGCATTCTCCGTAAAGAGCTATGTTTTATGTATAACTGCTAGATTAGGTATCTTATCTTGTATATGTTAAATATCAATGACCTTTTATATTATTCTCGGAACAGTCGATAGAGACTGACTAGACTTATATGTGGAGATATTTTATTTCTTATTGCTCTGTGTTGTCCTATTTCTGTAGACAAATTTATCTGGTGTTCCAAGCGTCTATGTGTTTAAGTCTATGCTGTAAATCAGATGGGGCGTGTGTGATTTTATTCCTCAGAAGTATAAACAATTCTAGGCTAATGATATTCGATTTTCTAGACTAACCGGGAAATTGTGATTACCTACTTACTAGTTTTTCCAAAGGCACTGACTGACGAGTTCTTTATGTAGGTAGCTTGACAGTTAGTTTATTTTTATAGTTCTTTGATTACCCAATTGTATGTAATGTATGTACAACAATGTCGGCGTCGGAGTTTTATATCTCCTCGCCATAAGACCGGTAACCATGTATAGCTTCGTTATAAATTAAAATACTTACTCGTTTGGTATCGAGCCGTTTTTGGGAGGCTTCTTAAGGCAACTTTCCAACTCCTGCGCATTGGGGTCGAGTTTTTTTTACTGCAAATGAATGATGACAGTTACGGATTGAATTTCTGGCAACATTTCTTTTAAGATAAAAATGAATAGAACTGGATTTACACAGTTTATTGTCATTTATTTATAATTTTTTAGATCTTACAAAACTACGGCGTTGTTGATCGTTTGTTTTGTCTTTATCTCTGTGATACAAAAAGAAAATAGGTAATCACCAAATGTATGTAATCTTAATATGTAGTGTTATGTATAGCTGCATACCTTTTAAGTAGGTATTATGGCCATTTCCTGTGTTGCTACACTTCAGTCAATACAAATACCCATATTTATGTCCGTTTTTTTCGACACATAAAAGATTCAAGGCAACCTTTAAATAGAGTTTACTTGTTTGACATGTTGTTATGTAGGTTCTTTAATATTTTTTTAAAGTTAATTTTTAACATTTTTTTTTTTTGTATAAAACCACTTTTTAATGGATTCTATCGCGATTTATTTGTTAAACTTATTATTTACATTTAGCCCGACGTTTTGGCTACCTTTCAGGAGCCATAAAATGTTTTGGAAAACGCAAATCACTATGACTAGTTTTAGATATTCGCTCTAATCTATTTAACATAAACATGCTAATATATACTCATCAAAAAAGAAGTGTACCTACCGATTCGTGTTTGACAAGTTTTTACCGAAACAGCATTCCAATTTTCAACTGAAGATAACTTAGTTACTAAGCATTCCCTCTACTTGAGCTAAATTACTAGTGTTCAAAATGGTTCAAAACAAAACCTGCAACATTTCTGTCGCTTCATATTTCTTGTTCTCAAGTTTCAACTAAATTTAAAAAGGTGTCCGTTGTCAGTTCGTCGAAATCTGGTTTTTTTTTTTTAACTTATATTCCCGTTTTGGTAACCGCGAAAGCAGCTTAGTGGTAAGGACGCAGCCTCACGATCGAGAGGTTTCGGATTCGAATCCTGGTCTTACTATATTGAATTGAATCCACTCATAACACAAGCAAGCTTAGCTTAGTAGGTTAGGGGGAATAGTACCTAGTAATACGGTAACTAATGGAATGGAAAGATTACTTAGCCTTTTTTGGATTTATTCCCGATTCCCCCTTTTACCGATTTCCCTTCCCTCGAAAATTTATCAGCTTTATAAGAGATAAGTGTTGGGCCATTGTGCGTGAAATTCGGTAACCAATAAAAATACTTAGTTGGTATTCGAAGACGATTGGACATGATTAGGCTGAGACTTCATTGATTAATTGATTGAGTGCTTTTTCTCGATTTTGGCTCTTTTCTCGAAGCTTGCGTGCCGTGCCACCCATAACATTCAGAAGATGAGTTAGTAACTGAGGCAATAGTAAATTAAATACATTATTTATTAGCCTCACGTGGTTACAATGAACGTAACGTGTCGTTGGTGTAAGTACTTAATGTGCACCTGCCAGTTTCATAACACATTCACATACAGTCGCACCTGATGTTTATAATTTTACTTTTGTTTAGGGTTACAAAAGTGGGTCACGTTGGTAAAAAAAGGTTTGTTTTCCCCTACTCAATGTTCGTAAAAAGGTCGAGACGGTTTTTTGACGTTATTAAAAAATATTGTTTCCTCTAGGTACCTATGTACCTATAAAATTCTTATCAGCAAAACATTGCCTATGAAGATATTTGGCACTGCTATTACAAAAGAGATAAGCAACACGATGGACGAGATTTAACATAATTCAGATAAGGAACATTGTATTAGGGTCAAGTTACACTTTTCGATTGTGCAGTAGATTTACTTTTTCAAAAGCGTAGGTACCTAGGTAATTTCGCTTACTATGTTCCTAGGTTACGTAGTCTCAACAATATTAGTAGTATTCCCCACCACCTCAGCTAAATTGCTTGTTTTAGGAGTATTTTTACGTCACGCGTCCGTTTTGTTACGGCCAAGATTCGAACCCGAACTAGCTTAGCTAATTAAACACTAAGCTACCGACGACGCTTCTAATTTAATAATTTATGATGTAAATGAAACTGCTAAACTATGATGTTAACTTGTTAAATTCAGACAACACGATTTCCACGTACCTATCACAATATTCACAATGAAAGAATGTTTCTCCCACTAATTTGAGTGCTTTAGTCACTTCTCAAAGAACTCAGTCAGAGCATATTACAGGCCTGCGTGGTCAAAGTGACGCTGCTCATATGAATGTTTGAGTAATATTCCAGATTTAGCTGCCGCCGCAGAGGCACCAACTCAGTTATCTGATACTTATACTCTCTAAGTGAGTCAGGGCTTGAATATTGAACATCTGCAAGTTAAATGGCCTCGTTAGTAAGCTGCGGATGTTGCTCTTTGATTCAAAGTGCCTATCCAGTAACATTGTGACACGATGCGACTTTTTATTGCCATCCAGTTGAGTCTCGTCCAGAGCTCAAGTCTTTCGCAACATTTTCACTACCACTACAGAACAAAACATGGAAATCGCTACATCTCTATGGTTTTTCAAAACGCATGCCTTCGACGAATAATTTCAGAAAGAAAACTTTCTTTAAGGTGCTTGTTCTTCTTCTTGAAGAACAAGAAAGTGCCAAAGATCGTAAAAAAATGTTGTGAAAACCATAAAGCTGCAGAGATTTCCATTTTTTGTTGTGTTTTGCTAGTGAAAATTCTGGACGAGGCTTTTTCTAAGTTATACTATGGGATTTTTTTTGACACGTTGACACGTTTGGGTGTTACTGGATAGAATCCATGCTTCCCAACCTATTGTATACATAGACAATCGAGGATCTCTTCAGTACCTACAATGTATTGAATGTTCTGATAATGTTGATTTGGTGTCACTTATTTTAGCAGATCTATATTTTGTGAGTTATATACTAGTGATATTATCGGACCATGGGATAATGGGTTACGTTCTAGAATTAAATAGTAGCATAGCAATATATATCTATCTATACAAAGAGAAACCTTATAAGCCAATGGAATACTAAACATGTTGACATCTAAAAAGTGCTCATACCTACGTACCTACCTATCTGAATTTAGTTTGACATCGATTGCTCACAGAATTAATGTGATGCTATTCTATGTGACCTTTTCTATAATAGACTATAATATGGCTTCACAAGTCACTGACCTCATTGAATTCTCACAATAGAATTTGCAAACATTATTTAACTAAACGTGAGCAGATTTTGAGTTCTTAAAGTTATTTAGGCTTTTCATCAAATTGTATGACGCGACGAACATGATATATACGTTCCTGGAATATTAAAATGTTGAAAATATCTGCACGCTCAATCAATGTTATGCATAGTTAGTCGTACCTATATACCTAGGATATATAGTTACCTACTTATACGATTTGGTAAGAGTTAGACATTTTATGGTTGAGCCATTTTGAGCTTTCACTTGAGTCCTTTATTACGTAACCACGAAAGCTACTTTGACATTTGCAGTTGCTTAATATTAGAAGACGATCTATGCAGCTGTGACGACTGACGCCTGTCGTGACGCATCGGTAGGGGATTCGGCTGCTAGCCATCGAGTGATTGCGGATTCGATTCTCATTCAGTGCCAAATTATTTGTGCATACTGCATTGAATTGGGTTTTTATCGAAGCAGTTTTATCTGTATTCTAGAATTCATAGTAAGTAGGTACAAGATATGTTACTGCGGTTAATGGAAATTCTAATGATGTTACAAAATAACATTATTTAGGTATACCTCAGACTAAAAGGTATACATATTTACCTACAAGATTTATTGACAATCGAGAACCTCCTCCTTTTTATTAGAAGTCGGTTAAAATACCTACATAGTGCCTAGCAGCAATACTACTACAGCCTATTATTATATTATTATTATAATACTGTGCTAGCAGTATAACGGTGGTCATGCAATACATGTATTGATGAGTTAAATCAATATGTAAATACCAACTAGGTACGTAGTGTCACCATACAATATAGGTAGGTACCTTAATGACAGGCTTTTGTTTAGTTTATTATTAGCTTACTAAATATACTTTGTTTCAATACTAAGGCAGGAAGAATGTAGGTGCCTACGTATGTTCATATCTAATTTTCTTAATTGAGTAGGTAAGTACCTACTTAACTCTCATCTTCAAATCGTCCCTACTCGCCGCTTTCATAATGCGTGGCATATAATTTTATGCATGTAATGGGAAAGTATGAATTATATAAGTAGATAGGTAGGTACTCACGTTTACTTATTTGCAGCGTTGTAAGTTATTTCGTAATCGTAAGACCCGAATAGGACTAAATAGCACTAACGGCTAAATAATAATCGTAGCTTAATCAAATCATCATCTAGTTAGCTTGTAGATTTCTAGAACATTTTCAAAAGGAAAGCCGGTGGATAAAAAAGTTCTTATTTCGATTTTCGTTTTTCTAATTTAAATATAGAATCTCTGCCATCTCTGCAAAAGTAAGCCAGTAGGAATTGGGTTATAGGGACCCCTCGCCACTGATAGTTACGTACATATTGTTATGAGTATGTACTTAAATACTCGCCTATATTCTAATATTGAGCGGGAATCGAACCCATTACCAACCAACTAGGCTACACAGTCTAAATAATTTAATTAAGTAAGCAGATATTTATAAAATCGATTCTCGGCTGCCTTCAGTCCCGGTTCCTACTAGCGAGGTGTGAAAAAGCATATATCAAGGCCGTCAAGTTAGGGACCACCATTTTAATCAGACCACACACCATCAGAAATGGTGGTCCGTATCTTCTGGACTGCACCTCAGCTTTTTATCTATCTAGCGGGGTGTACTCAAATGACGGACCATAAATATATAAAAAATGTAAATATGTAGGCACATACCTACCTACGTAAAAGTATTTCTATGTAGGTATGCATCGTTCAGAATAACCATAAATAGTATCAGCAACTTGTTTACTTAAGAACAGTGGTGAAGTCATGAATATTTTTATGCACTCGTGTCAGGGCCTGTTTCTCCGTATCCTTCATTGCCACTGAATCACTAATTCATATTCGTGCGGTTTGTATGAACAATCACGTGACCTCAATCATTTTAAGGATAAAAATACTTTATTTATTGACAATTGACCATCTGTTATACCCTTAGAGGTTATACCCTTACCTTAAATTAATCTGAGAAGAATTATTTTGTTCTGCAAGGTGAATCAGCTGATCGAAGGTGACTTCACGAACGCCTTATGCCTAGACGATGACGTCATCGTTCTCTCGATTACTTCATTCGTGCTCTTTCAAAACAACTCGAAACTTCCTCAACCTACGAGTATTTATATTAACGGTTAAAATTGTTTAACGATATTAATTGTCGGAAGTGTTTCTGACACAGGTTTTCCTATCAGCGTTGTGGGGTTAGACGGTAGCTCCGGAAAAATTCAAGATTATTATACTAACCATACGGAAAGTAGGAACAGGACAGGACTGTTACTACTGTAGGAGAGCGAATCCCGAACTCCGAAGTGCAAGCCTTGGATGCAACTGGCATAATGATGTTAAAGCAATACTTGTAAAAAATAGTACCTACCTACCTATTCCTTTTTTTTACATCACTTAGGTGGCAGACAAGCACACGGTCCACCTGTTGGGAAGTGGTAACCGTGGCACATGGACATGTGCAAAACCAGGGGTAGGTACCATACTTGTACTGCCGGCCTTGTAAGAATCTTCTAATGCCAGTCTTGAACACCCCCATATTGTAGTCGCTTTGCTAGGAAAAATCGTAGCAGGGAGTTCATTCCACAGCTTGAGCGGGATGAAGTTCCTTTCATACCGCACTGTGTGCTCACTGTTTCGGGTTGCAATGTGTGAGGGTGAATTCCTGCCTGCTCAGTTGTCTTGAGATTTAATTAGTCACCTTTCGATCATTTAATCGATATATTCAGCCGATTTCTCCGATTTCTGTAGCAGTACCTAGTCTGCCAGTCTGTGATGAAGGTTCAAAAACTTGACTCAAGTGATGATAAGCACCACCGAATTGACACGCATCGTTGCACTAAGCCATCACTTATCAGTTTAACAGGTAAAAGCTGTAGTTTTATCTCTCTAATAACTGATGGCACACTCTTTTTCAGTCAGTAACAGCCCGATGCCAATATAACGTCGTGTGAATCTAATTTGTTGAGAGTTATTTGCAGTTTTCGGATTCCTTTTATGGTAGATTTTATGGAGTGTGATGTGTGATTCGAGGTTATGAAGCTATTAAAGATTTTATCTTTGAACGGAGCTGCAATATGTAAGTAATAATTTCGACTGACATTACAAGAATAAAATCTGTTTAATCTGTGGATAAAATATATTCGGCACGGTATGAGAAACGCATTAGGTTGTTCATTTTACTTTTAAGTAGCTAAGTGGTTGATTGTTCGAATTTAGGTCAGCAGGTACCTAATAGTACCTAGACTGAAAAAAATTGTACATTTCTCGTAATCTGTTGCACTCGTCACACATACGAAAGAAACAAGCTAGGTAAAAACAAAATAGTGTGCACTGTACACAATATTATAGGTAAAGGGAAGCTCCTTTGTAGGTTCTAAGATTCCGAACAAAAATAGAAATTATCTAGACATTTGACTACACCAATGTTGTTAACCTTTCGACAGTATTTCACACAAACTATGCTATCTATATTCGATATTGTATTTGTAAGATAAAAGATAAGACTAAAGTAATGCTTATGGTTTAAGATGATGAATGAAACGGCTCAGTATTTCGTCACATCCTTGTATAGATACGCTTGAAAGTATAACACCAATCCTTCATCAATCAATCAAAATAGTACCTACCTCGACTCGAAGTAAATAAATTCTATAACGCCTATGTGGATCTATGTGATTGATTTTTCTGTAGAAGGCCGTAGTGACACCGGTGACCCTTTTAAGACAGGATATTGATCGGAGTATTTGGAGTAGTAGAGGGATTAGAACATGTTTGGTTCCCATCGCTAGGCGACAGGAAACTAGATCAAAGCTATTAAATAATGATCCGCTTTATCTCCGACGGTACCCGTGTTTTTCTGTATATTGTGATACCTTAGTAGTCTGTTTGTGATTGAGTTCAAAAGGAGATAATGCTGGTAACTACTTAAGTCTAAATCCTAAACGTCTCTTCTATATTTTCCATTACTGCTACTTTTAAACACCACATATGCAAGATACATATTGATAGCTAAAATTTAATGGTGACGTTGTTGTGAAGTGGCGAAGGGTGAAACTTTTCACAATGGTAGCCGGTGGAGAAAAGTTTTTACCTCGATCTACTTAGTTTATCAAATTTAAACATCCATCCATCCATCCAACCATCAATGCAAATGAAAGCTGACAGGAATCGAGTTTTAGGTAGGTACCCCTCGCAACTGGTATTTTACGAATCCGCAACCTCGCGATCGAAGTCTGACACTTTATTTCAAAATGCATTGCGCCTCAACTACTTGTCCCTGTCTCCAGGACGTAGTAACTATTTAGTAATCTGTGCTCCAGGTTCATAACAAAATCAGATACAAACGTCTAAACTTAACAGTTCAAGATACAAGATTTTAGGCATATTATTAAAAACAGTTCTAGATGTAAGCAGTAAAGATTTCACTGGTATTACCTAATTTTAAGTGGTTATTTTTGTCAATGCTTCAAATTAACTTCATCTGTCGTAAGGGTGACTTTCTTTGCAAGTGGAAACGAGGCCGCTATTGCACCGAACTGATTCGTCGTTGAGTCATAGGCTCATTTCTATATCTGGCTAAATGTTGCGAATTGCATCCACCTACACATTGCATCACTCACCAATGCATTTAAATATTGTTCCTTTTAATGTACTGTACTTACTCACTTATACAAAGCACAGCCTAAGTGGACATAAGCGCCGCTACGCGGCGGCGTCAATTTTTTAAATAATTGTTCTACGATATTCTACACAGCGTTATCTAGATCCAAAGCACACCCATAGTACCTAAGCATAGCTTGACTCACTTGTTATGGGATCTAGATTGAAGGGGAGAAAGAGAGAAGAAGAGACTATAGACAGAGAAGAGAATAAAAGGTTGAAAATTAGCAAAATGAGTAAAGTGCCACTGGAATGTTGACTCATAGGTACGCATTGAATCATTATTTGCGTGAATTATTGCTTTAATTCAGGAGTCGGATTTTCAGCTAACGAAATAAGCACTGAAAAAATGTCTTCTTTCTCATAATTTATATGACCAAGTACCCACCCATGTTCTTAATTACATGTATGAATACTTTCTTCAGAAGTAAAATGCATAGCTATAGGGTACCTACCATACACCTAGCTATTTTCTAGCAAGTAAGTACCTAGTTAATAGGTTCGTGGCGAGAACACTATTCTTAGAAACAAATAGTAGCCGTGCTGTGCCGTCTATTCAGTGGCAAGCGCAGCCGTGTATTAAAAGATAGAAGTGCTTTTGTTTGTGCTACCAGCTTACTCAGTAGTTTACCTAGATTACACGCAAATTTCGATCGGCTGGCGGCGTTACTGTAGCAACACGTAACTCGGTCGCGTACCTACTGCACGAGTTTATGAAAAGGCGTTTCATGAACTCTAGAATCAAGCTAGAAAGATGATATGAATTCCTTCATAACAACATAAAACCTGATTATTACAACGAATGGATGAATGGAGCTAATATTTAGCTATCTAACGATGCTTATTTACAACTTATATTCGAAAATGTCGTGAAACGCTTTTGTCTTCTGGCCTTAATACCTAATCAATACCTAACTACACGTACCTAAGTCTAGGTACATAGGTCTCCTAGTTTATAATGATGATAGTTTTGTGTTAAGACGACTAAACTGATTGTTGAATATACATACCTACTTGTTGATATGAAAAGGCATTACAGTTTCATGGATCGGCACTGTACGGCAGTCCTCGGGGTGAGGTCGTCGTAGGTCGTCGGATAACTCGGATAGTATCACGCTGAAAAAATATTGTTCCGTTGTGCCACTTTGTAGTTTGTATACACGTAACTTATATAGAGGAAAGTTAATGTTATTACACTATACTTTCAATTGTGTGGAAGCCAGTGATAAGCATTTTAATTGTGTAGTATCTAATTAGAATTAAATTTGAATTTAAAATAAGATTCGGGTGACAACATTGCGTTTACCATACGGTGTTTCTCGGATGGTGTTCGTTCTTTTGATACAACATCCACCTGAAACAAAATTTTCAGAATTTGTTAGATAGTTTGGGCAGGTCATGTGAACTCATGTGTCATGCGGTTGTAAAAATCTACTATGAATGGAATAATGACGGACAAACAGCTGTGCAGTGCATGAAGCACCATTGCTTAGTGACTTGTGTGTAAGTGGCAGATGAATAGGCGCGATGGACGCGTGTGATGGCCAATTCACTGACACTGCCTCCTTTGCCACCGCCCCGAAGATTTCCTTTATACCTTCATCCATATCGTGTCAAAAGGTGTGACGTTATTAGTAAGAAAATAATATTAAGTTATGTATAAAATTGATTAGTATGATAATTTGTGTTTACTTACGTTTACGTTTTGTTTGCAGGCGTCACCGCTGCCCACACAACGATGTCCCGGAGCCATTGTTTGATGTGGAGCACACGACGAGCGTGGTCTCCGCATACAAGCGTGACTATGATGAGAAACATGTGAGCCGTACTACTGCTGTTCACCACGAGGATCACCTTCGTCTTGAAGGTGACTTCCAAGAACCCGAACGTCCTCAGTGGAAACCGGCCGAGCGGCCTAAACAAATTAGACCCGAAGATAATCTTAAACCTGAAGGAGACTTTGAGAAAAGGCAGCCTGAGAAATGGCGTCCAGGCGAAAGAGCTCCCGTAAAAAAACCTGAAGATAATTTAAAACCTGAAGGAGATTTTGACAGGCGAAGTCCTGATGAATGGCGCCCAGGCGATCGCGCTCCTGTACGACGACCAAATGATAACCTGAGGCCAGAAGGTGAATTCACTACTCCTGAAAAGGAGCCTTGGAGACCTGCTGAACGACCTAAGCCTAAGAAGCCGGAAGATAATTTATTTCCAGAGGGCGATTTTGAAAGACGGAAGCCTGAAGAATGGCAGCCTGGTGATAGGGCTCCAGTCCGAAAACCTTTGGATAACTTGAGACCTGAAGGTGATTTCACTACCCCTGATAAAGATACTTGGAGACCTGCTGAGCGACAGAAGCCGAAAAAACCAGAAGACAACTTGTTTCCTGAAGGTGAGTTTACGAAACGAAGACCAGATGAATGGCAACCTGGTGACAGAGCTGTGGTAAAACGTCCCGAGGATAATCTGAAGCCTGAAGGCACTTTTGAAAAACGTCGCCTGGATGAGTGGAGCCCAGGAGATAGAGCTCCTGTACGTCGCCCAGAAGATAATTTAAGACCTGAGGGAGAATTCACGACTCCAGACAAAGAGCCTTGGAGGCCAGCCGAACGTCAAAAACCTAAGAAACCCGAAGATAATTTATATCCGGAGGGCGATTTTGAAAAGCGAAAGCCTGAAGAATGGCAGCCTGGTGATAGGGCAACCGTTCGTCGCCCTGAAGATAATCTTAGGCCGGAAGGTGATTTTGAGAAACGCAAACCTGATGAATGGCGGCCAGGTGACAGAGCTCCAGTTCGAAAACCTGAAGATAACTTGAGGCCAGAAGGTGATTTTACAACTCCAGAAAAACAACAATGGCAACCCGCCGAACGCCAAAAACCTAAAAAGCCCGAAGATAATTTGAAACCTGAAGGTGACTTCACTACGCCCGATAAGGAACGTTGGCAACCAGCTGAACGTCCTAAACAAAAGAAACCTCAAGATAACTTGAAACCTGAGGGTGAATTTGAAAGTAGGAGACCTGAAAAATGGCAACCTGGTGAACGAGAGCCAGTTCGACGCCCTGAAGATAATCTTAAGCCTGAAGGAGAATTCACTTCACCTAAGAAAGATGAGTGGAGGCCTGCAGAGAGACCCCAACAAAAAAGGCCTGTTGATAATTTGAAACCGGAAGGCGAATTTGTCAGACGAGAACCAGAAGAGTTCAGGCCAGCTGAAAAGGCAGTAGTAAAAAAACCTGAAGATAATTTGCGGCCTGAAGGTGAATTTACAACAAGAAGGACAGAAGATTATACAGCGGTGATTGGCGAACGAGCTGAAATCATCCGTCGCACCGATAATATTATTACAGAAGGAGAGTTTACGGGTAAGTTTTATTCAAGACCTTAAAAGAATTTACTTCGCTTAATCTTTTTTATCTTTCATTCAGTACGGTTCAGGACTTTAGTAAAGTAACTAAGTCCCACGTAAAGCCAAGAATTAGTAGCACAGAGAAATCTCATGGAATGAAATTATTATAACTGGTTGAGGAGGAACTGGTTGGAGGCCTATTTAATTAAGAGCTTTACTTTTTCGAATTTAAATTTAAAGTGAATCAAATAATAGTGAACTGATTTAATTACCCGTAATTATACAATATCTTAATATTATGCCTTAACAAAGGAGAAGAATTATTTTTAATTGGTTCCTACTCTCATTTGCAGATACTACTACTTCACGCACTGAGTATACGGTGAAACCAGTGGAGAGGCCGAAACCGGTTCGACGTAACACTTGGACAAAGATCGAAGGAGATATGAGTACGGAGACAACATCTCAATCTGAATATATTGATCATACGGATACTGTAGAAAGAACTACGTTGGTCACACGCAGAACTGACAATTTAATTCGTGAAGGTGAATTTGAATTTGTGACTTCCAACCAGAAAGATTTCCCCGAAAAAGTTACGCCAGTTGAACGTCCAAAGAGACGGCGCACATGGACTAAAGAAGATTTCGAAAAGTTTTATTCTACAGAGGAGTTGGAAAAAATCACGACGTCTCAAGATGAGTATAAAATATATGAAGAGATTGACGTTAGGCAACAGCGAATTATAAGAAAAGACAATTTGCATATGGAAGGTACGTTTGACAGCCATACTGTATCAAATGATGCATACCAACCTAAACTTGCCGAGAGGCCCAAACAGAAAAAACCTGTCGATAACTTAAAACCAGAGGGTGAATTTGAACAACCTAAGTACGAAGAGTGGCGTCCAGCTGAACGACCAACTCAAAAGAGACCGAAAGATAATCTGAAGCCCGAGGGTGATTTTGAACAACCCAAGCATGATGAGTGGCGTCCTGCTGAAAGGCAAACACCTAGTAAACCTAAAGACAATTTGAGACCGGAGGGTGAATTTGAACAACCTAAACATGAAGAGTGGCGGCCTGCCGAGCGACGTATTCAAAGTAAACCCCAAGATAATCTCAGGCCCGAAGGTGAATTCGAGCAACCTAAGCAAGACGAATGGCGTCCTGCTGAGAGGCAAACACCTAGAAAACCTAAAGATAATTTGAAACCCGAAGGTGAATTTGAAACTCCTGATAAAGAACAGTGGCGTCCAGCTGAACGACCAGTTCAAAAGAAACCCCAAGATAATCTCAAGCCCGAAGGTGAATTCGAACAACCTAAGCACGATAAATGGCGTCCTGCGGAGAGACAAACACCTAGTAAACCTAAAGACAATTTGAGACCCGAGGGTGAATTTGAACAACCTAAACATGAAGAGTGGCGGCCTGCCGAGCGACGTGTTCAAAGTAAACCCCAAGATAATCTCAAGCCCGAAGGTGAATTCGAGCAACCTAAGCAAGACGAATGGCGTCCTGCTGAGAGGCAAACACCTAGTAAACCTAAAGACAATTTGAGACCCGAGGGTGAATTTGAACAACCAAGACATGAGGAGTGGCGGCCTGCTGAGCGACCAGTTCAAAAGAAACCCCAAGATAATCTCAAGCCCGAAGGTGAATTCGAACAACCTAAGCACGATAAATGGCGTCCTGCGGAGAGACAAACACCTAGTAAACCTAAAGACAATTTGAGACCCGAGGGTGAATTTGAACAACCTAAACATGAAGAGTGGCGGCCTGCCGAGCGACGTGTTCAAAGTAAACCCCAAGATAATCTCAAGCCCGAAGGTGAATTCGAGCAACCTAAGCAAGACGAATGGCGTCCTGCTGAGAGGCAAACACCTAGAAAACCTAAAGACAATTTGAGACCTGAGGGTGAATTTGAACAACCAATACATGAAGAGTGGCGACCTGCTGAGCGACCAGTTCAAAAGAAACCCCAAGATAATCTCAAGCCCGAAGGTGAATTCGAACAACCTAAGCACGATAAATGGCGTCCTGCGGAGAGACAAACACCTAGTAAACCTAAAGACAATTTGAGACCCGAGGGTGAATTTGAACAACCTAAACATGAAGAGTGGCGGCCTGCCGAGCGACGTGTTCAAAGTAAACCCCAAGATAATCTCAAGCCCGAAGGTGAATTCGAGCAACCTAAGCAAGACGAATGGCGTCCTGCTGAGAGGCAAACACCTAGAAAACCTAAAGACAATTTGAGACCTGAGGGTGAATTTGAACAACCAATACACGAAGAGTGGCGACCTGCTGAGCGACCAGTTCAAAAGAAACCCCAAGATAATCTCAAGCCCGAAGGTGAATTCGAACAACCTAAGCACGATAAATGGCGTCCTGCGGAGAGACAAACACCTAGTAAACCTAAAGACAATTTGAGACCAGAGGGTGAATTTGAACAACCTAAACATGAAGAGTGGCGGCCTGCCGAGCGACGTGTTCAAAGTAAACCCCAAGATAATCTCAAGCCCGAAGGTGAATTCGAGCAACCTAAGCAAGACGAATGGCGTCCTGCTGAGAGACAAACACCTAGAAAACCTAAAGACAATTTGAAACCTGAGGGTGAATTTGAACAACCAATACATGAAGAGTGGCGACCTGCTGACCGACCAGTTCAAAAGAAACCCCAAGATAATCTTAAGACAGAAGGTGACTTTCAGCAACCTAAACAGGACGAGTGGCGTCCAGCAGAGAGGGTAACACCGAAGAAACCTAAAGATAATTTGAAACCTGAGGGTGAGTTTGAAACTCCGGACAAAGAAAAATGGCGTCCAGCCGAACGACCTACCCAAAAAAGACCAAAAGATAATCTTAAGCCCGAAGGCGAATTCGAACAACCTAAACAAGAAGAATGGCGTCCTGCTGAACGACAAACTCCTAAAAAACCTAAAGATAACTTGAAACCCGAAGGTGACTTTGAAACTCCTGATAAAGAACAGTGGCGTCCAGCTGAACGACCAGTTCAAAAGAAACCCCAAGATAACCTCAGGCCCGAAGGTGAATTCGAGCAACCTAAACAAGATGAATGGCGTCCTGCTGAGAGGCAAACACCTAGAAAACCTAAGGACAATCTAAGACCTGAGGGAGAATTTGAACAACCTAAACATGAAGAGTGGCGACCTGCTGAGCGACCAGTTCAAAAGAAACCCCAAGATAATCTTAAGCCCGAAGGTGAATTCGAACAACCTAAGCATGATGAATGGCGTCCTGCTGAGAGGCAAACACCTAGAAAACCTAAGGACAATCTAAGACCTGAGGGAGAATTTGAACAACCTAAACATGAAGAGTGGCGACCTGCTGAGCGACCAGTTCAAAAGAAACCCCAAGATAATCTCAAACCCGAAGGTGAATTCGAACAACCTAAGCACGATGAATGGCGTCCTGCGGAGAGACAAACACCTAGTAAACCTAAAGACAATTTGAGACCCGAGGGTGAATTTGAACAACCTAAACATGAAGAGTGGCGGCCTGCTGAGCGACGTAATCAAAGGAAACCCCAAGATAACCTCAAGCCCGAAGGCGAATTTGAGCAACCTAAGGAAGACGAATGGCGTCCTGCTGAAAGGCAAACACCTAGAAAACCTAAAGATAATTTGAGACCTGAGGGTGAATTTGAACAACCAAGACATGAAGAGTGGCGACCTGCTGAGCGACCAGTTCAAAAGAAACCCCAAGATAATCTTAAGACAGAAGGTGACTTTGAGCAACCTAAACAGGACGAGTGGCGTCCAGCAGAGAGGGTAACACCGAAGAGACCCAAAGATAATTTGAAACCTGAGGGTGAGTTTGAAACTCCGGACAAAGAGCGGTGGCGTCCAGCTGAGCGAGTGGTTCAAAAGAAACCTCAAGATAACCTTAAGCCTGAAGGTGAATTTGAATCTCCCGAAAAAGAGCGGTGGCGTCCAGCTGAACGAGTGGTTCAAAAGAAACCCCAAGATAACCTTAAGCCTGAAGGTGATTTTGAGCAACCTAAATCAGATGAGTGGCGTCCTGCTGAAAGACAAACACCCAAAAAACCCAAGGACAATTTGAAACCAGAGGGTGAATTTGAAACTCCTAATAAGGAAGAGTGGCGCCCAGCCGAACGACCCACACAAAAGAAACCAAAAGACAATCTTAAACCTGAAGGTGACTTTGAACAACCGAAACATGACCAATGGCGTCCGGCTGAAAGACAGACACCCAAAAAACCACAAGACAATTTGCGACCAGAAGGTGAGTTTGAGACGCCTAAACCAGAGAAATGGCGCCCAGCTGAACGACCAACTCAGAAAAAGCCTAAGGACAATCTAAAACCAGAAGGTGAATTTGAACAGCCAAAACACGATGAATGGCGTCCTGCTGAACGACCTATACAAAAGAAACCTAAGGATAATCTTAAACCCGAAGGTGAATTTGAAAAACCAAAACTAGACGAATGGCGACCTGCTGAAAAACAAACACCTAAGAAACCTCAAGATAATTTGAAGCCCGAAGGCAAGTTTGAAACACCTAAACAGGACGATTGGCGACCGGCAGAAAGACCTGTCGTCAAGAAACCTTCAGACAATTTGAAACCTGAAGGAGAGTTTGAGAAACCAAAACAAGATAAATGGCAACCAGCTGAACGCCAAACGCCGAAAAAACCCAAGGATAATCTTAAACCTGAGGGTGAATTTGATCGTCCTGAAAAACCGAAACATGTAGTTGCTGAAAGACCCATTCAAAAGAAACCGGAAGACAACCTTAAACCAGAAGGAGACATGGAGGTTATAAGGAGAACTGATTACACAGCGACACGTGGGGATCGCATGGATATAATTAAACATGAAGACCATCTTAAAATGGAAGGAACCTTTGATGTTCATAGATCAAGGGACGATTATAAGCGTATAGAAAAGACGGAAAAGATTGTCATACAGAGACATGAAGATAATTTGAGAACAGAGGGTGAATTTATCGATCTAACTGTGCGAAACGACTACAGTGCTACGAAGGGCGAAAGAGCACCCGTTATTAAACCACAAGATAATCTAAAACCTGATGGTAAATTTTATAAACCTGAAGTTATACCTTCTCAACCAGCTGAGAAACGTAAACCTTTTAAACAAGTCGATAACATTACTATTGAGAGAGACCTTGACGTACGAAATCGACAAAAGATAGAGCGTCTAGATATCATTAGACGGGAAGATAACTTGAAGATTGAAGGAGAATTTATTGATATGAAACAAAAGAGTGACTATACCCAAGTCACGGGTGAACGAGCTGCTATCGTAAAGCATGAGGATAATCTAAGAATGGAAGGAAAAATGGAAAATACACGATCATCTGATACTTACCGCATGGTAAAAGGTCAAAGAGTGAAATTAACACGTAGGGAAGATAATTTGAAAATTGAAGGTGTATTTGAAGATCATACTCGTAGAGATGATTACAAAGTAACAAAAGGCGAGAGGTTAGCTATTGTTTACCCTAAGGATAATTTGAAACCAGAAGAAGACTTTGAAAAGAAACCTAGACGTGAACCAGAACCTGGTGAAAAGCGTACACCTCTAAAGCAAACAGAAAGTGAATTTGATAGACCATCAAGACCAAAATGGGATACTCCAGGTCACCCTAAGTTTATTGAACGAGTAGATAATATACATACTGAAGAAAATTTCGTTACCAGGTCTAAAACTCATTGGCAATCAGGCGAAACACCTGATCAAGTACGCCCCAAGGATAATTTGCAACCAGAGGGTGAATTTGAAAGACCCTCAAGGCCAAAGTGGACCCCTGCAGATAAGCCTGATCAAGTTAGACCCAAAGATAATTTACATCCGGAAGGTGATTTTACTGACAGGCCGAAGACTCAATGGCAACCTGGTGATAGACCTGATCAAGTGAGGCCGAAAGATAACTTACGACCAGAAGGCGCCTTTACTGATAAGCCAAAGACTCAATGGCAACCCGGTGACAGGCCTGATCAAGTAAGGCCGAAAGATAACTTAAGACCTGAAGGTAGCATGGACTCGCGTACACCAACCAAGTGGGCTCCAGGTGAAACACCAGAACAGGTTCGACCTAAAGATAACTTAAAACCCGAAGGCGATTTTGACCGTCCTTCTAAACCGACATGGAAATCAACCGAAAGACCACAACAAGTAAAACCGAAAGACAACTTACATCCTGAAGGTAGTTTCACTGACAGACCGAAAAATCAGTGGCAACCGGGAGAAACCCCAGCTCAAGTCCGTCCAAAGGATAATCTAAAAACAGAAGGCGATGTCAACTATACGTCAAGACCAACATGGCAGACTGGAGACCGGCGAAGCCCCGTCAAGCCAAAAGATAATTTATACCCTGAAGGTGGCATGGATTCACGCACTCCAAACAAGTGGGCCCCAGGAGAAACACCTGCTCAAGTTCGTCCAAAAGATAATTTAAAACCTGAAGGAGAATTCAATCCTACGGGTGCGCAAAAATGGGGTCCAGGAGAAAAATCTTACCCAGTGAAACCAAGAGATAGTCTTGGAAATATAAATGGAGATGTTACTAAACATGATACTACTAAATCACAACTTAATGAGCAAAAAAGGAGGACTTTCGAATCTCAGACCATTGTGGGACATGATGATTATGATACCACATCTCAAACCACATCACGACATGACACGGTACGTCATGACGATAGATCAGAATCATCTCACACTGAGAGCCACGTGAAACAATCTTACAGCAATATTGATCACTCTAATACAAGGCGGACGCAATCTGGAACAAACGTTCAATATATTACATCGCATGATGTCGTCGATCGTGCTGATACTCAGAAACATGTAGATCGGGTTGCAACACAAGACGTAACTGACCGTAACAGAACAGTTGGCGTAACTGACCGCTCTGTATCTAAGAGTTTTTCAGACAAGACCATAGTAAAGAAGAGCGATACGAAAAATGTACGGACTGTTACATCCACAACTACGAAAACCGTTAAACAAATCACGGAAAAGAAACTTAGAGGTGGTAAGTGGGTATCAGTTACAAGAAACGTGGAAGTTGACGTAACTGGCGGTGAAACAGGAAAGTCTACGCCTCTGCGATCATCCCCGAGTAGAGATACTGACGTACACTCGTCGCGTCCGAGACATGTTGATGGTGATTCAACACATATAATTAAGTCGTCAGAACATGGAACATCGTCCATAAATCGAGATTCTGTTAGTACCACTCAGGGATCTAGAGGAACTGCTGTTATAGATCAACATAATGCACGCTCTAATCAACAAATTACGGACAGGAGGATACATTCGTCAGAATCATTAATCTCTTCAACGTCAAATCAAAGTTTGAGTTCTAATCAACGTCAAAATATCATTTCTGAAAGTCATACACAAAGAAGCACAGGAGGCACAATTATATCACAAAATCAATCCGGTTCAAGTATTCCTGGTTCAACGCAACAAACAATTCCATATGCACAACATACAGTGAGAGAAGTTGGTGGCGATACAATTCAAAGAAGTGTAAAATCTGATCAATCAGGTAGATCATCAAAACAAGATTTTGTGACAGAGAGTCACGTTCAAAGAAATGTCAACTTAGCGTCACAGAAAAACAGTCATCTTGAACAACATACGTCAAGATCAACACATTCGGTCAACAGGAGCCAGCTGAGTGATAATGTTACTAAGACCAGCATTGAGTTCCAAAGAGCTATGCATGGCGGCGGTGATAATGTATCAACAACTACCGTAGACAACGCCCAACGTAGTGGCCATCATAAGCGAACATCGGACTTAGTTTCTGATTCTACTTCTACAAACTCAATTTTACATCGTCGAGGAGTACAATCTACCACAGAAGCTCATCATTCTATTAGTTCAACAGCAGCAGCTCAGAGAAAGAGCATCGGCAATCTTGCCGACCGAGGTGAATATATAAGCAATTCAACCCACAACACTGACCGAAAAAGCATAAGTTCTATGCATCGCTCTACTAGAGATAACATGGGTGTAATATCACAACATGACGGTTCAGATACCCATCGTAATCAAACTAGAAGGGATGGACAGTCTACTATGACGGTGGACCGTCAACCCCGAGTGGTTAGAGACAATTTGCGAGTGGGTGGTGATTTTTATGGTCAATCAGAGGCACGTTCTTACGGCAACTTCTCACGTACTGAAAATGTTCAACGGGCCGACCGATCTGAACGTAGTGAACGTGTAGAGCGTGTGGAGCGGGTCACACGTCATGGAAACGCTTCTAATTTCACTTTAGGCGATGGCAATACAAGTTACAAGCGTGAGTTCACTTCGCATGTCCATGGAACTTGTCCAGCTACGCTGATTGAAACTGGCCATGCCCCATTCAAACACACACGTGATTCTCGCGAACACAAGTTCTACGCGACGAAGATAACTCAACAACGATAAATGAATATGATTATTCAAACAGATCTTAGGCCGTTAACGGTTTAACATTAATGTTACTATATTATTTCATTCCTTTTTTATGGAGCTTTTAATAATGTTAATTTTATTTACTATGTATACCGCAAGCTAACTGCTAGTCTTAATACAATTAACATGCCTTATTATAAATTATGCATAGCATAATAATTTGTTAATCTAACAAGTCTATTATATGTTTTGTCAAACATTGCCATGCAATAAAAGTTTTATATAATAAATACCGTGTATTATTAATTTCTTTCAATATTACCAAACAAGTAATGGGCAAAATTTTTAGGTAAAGCAAATAGACATTCATAAAAATATCTGGTCGAACCCGCGACCGCCGAGGTAGCAGTCGAGGACCGTGTTCTACCGGTACGCTACAGAGGCTCTACGAAATACACACACATCCTCCGGGGTAAGTAAAACGTGACTAGAGATCAAGGAGGTGAATATACAAGGGGGTGAACAAAAATAAAAAGTAAAAAATGAAATAATCGGTTTGCAGTTGAAGTACATACAGATACGGAAAATCCCGGAATAGCAAGACAGATTATTTTGTATAAAGGCAGATAATGTGCCGTCGCGTCGTTCAGTGTATGGGATTGGCGAGAGGGCCTAAACCGTCCCTTATTACGTTTATGACAGTCCTAAACATGTCAATCCCATACATAGGATTATTGAGGGCCGGAGTCTTGTTGCCGTGTAAATCCTTTAGGCGACTTAGGCACTTGTCCCACCGCCGGCGAGAAAACGAGTAACTATCGACTATTTTCTCGCTCTAGAAACGTACAATAGATATACATTCCGTGTAAACAAAAGAGATGCATATACAAATAGTTGATCGCTGACTGTTCACACTGCCGGCGAGTACTCGCTTTACTAGTTTGTCGCTGAGCGACAAGAGCTATGAAAAATAACACTCGCTCAGCGATACTCGCTAAGCGATTAGCGAATATTGCTAATTTCGGTGTCAACTCATGGTAAAGCTAGGACTGTACGCTTGGCTGCTCGAAGTGTTGCGAGTAATCGCTCACCTCACTCGCACACTCGCTTATAGCCGAGCTACAGAACTATCGGAAATACGTTTGTAGCTCTATAGACTACTGGCCCGTGTAGAAAAATGATGGGTCATCTGAACCACCAGGTGACCTATATAGAACGATATAAGAGCATAAAATAATAAGATTCAGCACTATGCCGTCACTTGTAAGCTGTCCAACTGAGTGCAGGTGAGCATTCAAAAGCACATGTAGAGTGAGTACATTTTGGTCATATATTTTTGTACGGCATTCTTAACCATCGATAGATCCATGAAAAATAACAAGAAAACGCGTAGTGCCGTACAAAAATGGTGATCCACAAAGTCGGAATTTTTATTTTATTTTCCGACAATTTCCAGGGTAAATTTGGTCATTTGATTTTGTACGGCATCCGTTTCATACTATTTCAATACTGCTTCTAATCCATTATTCCGCAACGCCGTACAAAAATCATGATCCAAGGGGAAATAATCGAGGGTTACAAACCCCTCTCTTTCCGTGGTCCACGGGGTGATTTGACACAACATGAAATAAATTTATTTTGAAAGTATTTTAAGCATATATAATATTTTTTCATATGCCGTACATTTTTGTTGGTCCATAGGGGAAAAAAAACTGAAAAAGAAAAAATCAAAAAGAAAAAATCCATATAACGAAATGTAAGGTGAATTTTTTTTTATACGGCATTTAGATAGTTTAATTGTACTGATTTTCATAGTCTTTTCGTGATTCTACGTTCCTAGTTAGAAACCATGTTAAATGTGGGTTTATATACTATCGATTTATACCAAAATATAAACATGTTGTCACTGATAATTCCAAAATACAACATATTTTTGAGAAGTACTCATGACACTGAAGTTAGCAGACACCTGTAAAATTTGACCATAACCAACGAGAAACGAATATTCAGTGATGTCTCCGTGATCCACATGGTGAAAACCGGTAGTGATCACAGAATCGTAAGAGGCACATTGGGTATTAAAGTTAACCTCCAAAGGTCCCGCCTGATGAAGTCTACACTCCGACCTGCTCGTGCCCAAATCCAAAACTCCGAGAACTTTCAGCTTGAGCTTTCAAATCGCTTTGATTGCTTAGAAAACTTTGCGTCGGTGGACGAGATCAACAACAGGCTCGTAGAAACTGTCCAAACGGTGGGCTTTAAGCACTTCAGACCCCACCGTTCAAATAGACCTCAGAAACTCTCCGATCACACCCAAAAACTCATGGCTAAACGACGCTCACTTCGACTGCAGTCTTCCGATGATGCCGAGTCATATAGGCAGCTCAACAGACAGATTTCCAAATCTCTGCGACACGACATACGTCTCTTTAATACTGAACATATTAAAGAGACAATCGAGCGGAACAAAGGCTCAAAAGTGTTCGCAAGAAATCTGTCTGTTGGGCAAAGCCAGTTGACTAAGCTGAAGAGAGAAGATGGCAGTATAGCGTCGACCAAGGCTGAGGTTTTGGAGGAGATCGAAAGGTTCTATGGACAGCTATACGCTTCGGTCGCTAATCCTGCTGGCAACAGGGCGACCGACCCAAGAGCCAAGTTGACCCGACACTTCACCGAGGATATCCCGGACATCAGCCTGTACGAGATTAGAATGGCCCTGAATCAGCTTAAGAACAACAAGGCGCCGGGTGACGACGGAATCACTTCAGAGCTTCTGAAAGCGGGTGGAACACCGGTATTTAAAGTCCTTCAGAGGCTTTTTAACACCGTCGTCCTTGAGGGCATAACGCCAGAAGCGTGGAACAGAGGCGTGGTGGTGCTGTTCTTTAAGAAAGGTGACAATACCTTACTGAAGAATTACAGACCCGTATCGCTTCTGAGCCATGTTTACAAGCTGTTTTCAAGGGTCATTACTAACCGTCTCGAGCGCAGGCTTGATGACTTCCAGCCTTCCGAACAAGCCGGTTTCCGAAGAGGCTACAGTACCATAGACCACATCCATACGCTGCGGCAAGTTATACAGAAGACCGAAGAGTATAATTTGCCACTTTGCTTAGCGTTTGTGGACTATGAGAAAGCCTTTGATTCGGTCGAGACATGGGAGGTGCTTGAGTCTCTCCAGCGATTTTTAAAAATTTTGTACTTACAGTTTTTTGACACAATAATAATATATGAAAGTCATCTAAAATTAACACATAGTGGTTTTGAAAAGCCTCATTTGATTTATAACGCAATATTCATCCCAAGAAAACAAAAAGTTATTAAGTGTTCCATTTTCAAATCCATACTAATATTATAAATGCGAAAATAACTCTGTCTATCTGTCTGTCTTTCTGTCTGTCTGTCTGTCTGTTAAGAATAATAATTCATTTAAACCTAGCTGTTGCCCGCGACTCCACCCGCGTGGACGTCAGTTATCGCGACCAAACATAGCCTGTATCCTTTCCCAAGGTCTAATCTATCTCTGTTCCAATTTTCTTCAAAATCGGGTCAGTGGTTTAGGCGTAAAAGCGTAATAGACAGACAGACAGAGTTACTTTCGCATTTAGAATATTAGTATGGATATGGATTTGAAAATGGAACACTTAATAACATTTTGTTTTCTTGGAATGAATGTTATGTTTCAAATCAAACGAGCCTTTTCAAAACCACTTTATATTATTTTAGATAACTTTTACATTATTATTATGTTATGTGACTTATGATTAGCATCATTAACAATATAACAACGACAAAAAACGAAAAAAAAAAAAAAATTTTTGTTTGTTCACAGTCACTTCGACCCAGGTTTGATTCCCGGTTATGTATGAGAGTTTGAGGAAAAACTTGAATGCCATTATTATTAAATCTAAAATCGAAGCCATGGTTCCTAAGAACAAATCTTGCTATCTCTCATAGTTTCTGACTTCTCCTTACTGACCCATTTGGATTGATCACCCTGTATAGTCTGCATAAAAATGTACGGCATCATATTTTCCTAATTTATCTATGTTAATACTATTTAAAACAAGGGATAAAATGTAGAAAACTGCTATATTTCATTAATCTATGATATTTAAAGTTTTACAATAAATAGCAAAATTTCAGTTTTTGTATTTCTCTATAATTTTTTTTAGAACGGTTTCTTTTGAACGGCAATACTATATAACAATTGTATTTTACAATATCATGTTAAAAAAAAAGTTCCCGTACAGGATCAAATGATTTTACAGCTTTATAAATCAAGAATACGATGAAATTAACATAATTATTGATAATACATTCAAATGAACAATCATTTTTTGACGGCATTATTTATAATAGTACTTTTGAATGCCAGATAATGTTTTGGAACCAAAGCCGTATTTTTTCAAATCACCCCGTGGACCACGGAAAGAGAGGGGTTTGTAACCCTCGATTATTTCCCCTTGGATCATGATTTTTGTACGGCGTTGCGGAATAATGGATTAGAAGCAGTATTGAAATAGTATGAAACGGATGCCGTACAAAATCAAATGACCAAATTTACCCTGGAAATTGTCGGAAAATGAAATAAAAATTCCGACTTTGTGGATCACCATTTTTGTACGGCACTACGCGTTTTCTTGTTATTTTTCATGGATCTATCGATGGTTAAGAATGCCGTACAAAAATATATGACCAAAATGTACTCACTCTACATGTGCTTTTGAATGCTCACCTGCACTCAGTTGGACAGCTTACAAGTGACGGCATAGTGCTGAATCTTATTATTTTATGCTCTTATATCGTTCTATATAGGTCACCTGGTGGTTCAGATGACCCATCATTTTTCTACACGGGCCAGTAGTCTACTAGCTTTACTCGTTACTCGTTCATCGTTCCCAGTGAGACAACTGCCTTAAGTGATAAGTCTATCAGGAAAAATTACTGACTAGAAAGTGATATTGGCAAGATGGAAAATTGGAGAAATGGATTATTAACTAAGTATAAAAATGTCGATATCAAAAAATAGTCGAAGATGATTATTACCTAAGTACGAGGGATAAGTATTGAGTTGCAAAGGGCGTGCCACGCCTGGACGCCTGGACGAGAGTTGTATTTCATAATGATAACAACTAACTATCCGCGGGGACCGGACTAATCACCGAACTACTGCAAATAGGGTGCGCCAGTCCAAGATACGTGTCCCGAGGTATAATAATGAACAGAACCATCAATGTATCATAATAAAATTACCTACATAATTTATTGTGCCAATGATGTGATTAAAATAACGGTTGATTTTTAGCTTCAATAAATTTATTTAAATTAAAATACATAGTTCTTATAAAAATATCGCCGTTCCTACCGATATCAATTTAAATCTTATGAAACAAGCTTTCCACAAGGCAACAAAGCAAAGTTACTTTTTAACGACCAAAAATACTGAAACTTATAAACGAATTAAAAATTAAAATTAAATATAAACTATGTATTTCTAAGTAAATACACTTTAAAATACTTAAAAATTACACAATATCTATTCTAGGTATCAGAAGAACTTTCTCTTTGTGCATTGTGTAACTGTTTCACCCGCCTTATTCTTTTATACCTCGTTAAATCGCCATCATAGTTTCGTGGAAGAGGACCAAATGCATCGTTTTCTTGGTAATGCGGTACATTTATAAAATTGTCTGATGGTGACTTCATTTCGTCTTGTATCACTGCGGTTGAATTGTCTGCTTCAGTTTGTGTGGCGTCGTTAGAATTTTCTTCAGCAGTGCGTCTATTTCTACCAGCACTAAACATGAGATTGTCGTCGACACCTTCTGCACCCGATAATACACTATCTGTATCTGACCCTAGACTTCTCGTATCGCCTTCTATATTCTCGTTTGAAGCTTTCGAGTTATCAGAGTTTGCACCCTTTGCTTGAATAGAATTTTCATATTTCTCAGCTGTATCTTCTTCTAGGGCTTTATTATTGTTTGCGAAATTAGATGTACGATCATAAAAGCCTTCATCATCGAATTCATTGCCTTCATCATTATCTTCGTCCTCATTTTCTGCTTTATATGGGAAATAAGCAACTTTTGCATCGGGTAGTAAACGAGCTGCTCTTTTTTTGACAATTTGATCATAATTTTTCCTTTTCACTCGGACTAAAGGACCCGAGTATGGTTCAGAATCATCGAATGCGTTCGAGTTTGGAAAAGATTCTTCGAGAGATCTCATAGAATCGGTTAACTCCGCTTGTTTATCATATACCTCCCGCTTATAATGTTTGTCTTCACGGGGTTGACTTTCATCGTCCATGTTAGATTCATCTTGAGCGCAAAAATATCCTTGGTCGTTTGAATAATCTTGTCCTGATATGTTGTTATCTTCTAGAGAGTCATCTACCTCATCCAAATCCTCCAAATTTGCTTCCCTTTTATTTTCAGTTTTCGATGTTACTTGAACATTACTTATGTCGGCCTGGTCTTTAGAATCCATATTCAATGAAAATGAATTCAAATTAATATCAGATGTTTTCTGAACACTGTCATCATTCTCATTGGATACAGGAGCAAGATTCACGTCTGAAACTTTCTGAGTAGTTTCAGAGTTATCGGGCGAACTTTCTGGTTTACTAGTTTCAGTCTCAGTGGCTTGGGATGTAGTAATTTCAGTCTTAACGTCTAATGACGGACTACCACCTTGCACTTTACTTAAATCAGACTGATAATTTTCTATATAACTATTTTCTTCAACAGCTCCAGCCTTTTTTGTTATTTCTCTTTTATTTATGTATCCATTTTCAGTAGGCTCAGTTTCGTCGATTATTTTCTTTAAAAGTTCCCGTTTTTCTTCCGTCAGGGAACTTAGAAGCTGATCCAATTCATTTCTAGATAACTTTTTTATGTGTCTTTTAATAGCAGATTCTTCATCTTCGCTGTCCTGTTTATCAGGGTTTTCTTTATTTTCGGTACCTTGTGAATTAGCATCAGGTTGGTTGGCTTCTTTAACATCACGCCTGTCTCTCAATCTAAAATGGGATCCATCGTGAGTTTTGTCATCTATCATTTCTTTATTTTCAGCTTGCATAGTATTATAGTATTGTTTTATATATCGTGGTTGCTCTGAGTCTGGAGCGTCATTGGCATTATTTTCATTTTTGTTAATGTAGCTAACCTGCTCCCTGTTTCTAGCAAATATCATATCTCCTTCTTCTTCGTTAGCAGTCGTTTCAAAATCTATGGTACGTTTGTTAGCTTGGTTTTCATCTTCGGTCTGAACATGATTGGATTTACTAATTTCATGGTTTGTCAAATGACGTAATTCTTGCTGTTCATCGTTCGCATCATTATATCTGTTTAGCTGACGGCGTTTTAGATATGGTTTACGCTGCTCGTTAAAATTGGCTTCTTCGTGTTGTTCTCTAATTTTCTCACCTCTTGCGTCGAAAACCTGAAACATATTAAGCCAGTATTAATTATAGAATAATAAAGGAAGCTCTGGAATTAAGCATGTTTTTATTTAAAGTAAATTGCAGGTAATGTTGATAGAGTAGAAGTGTCACTTCCAAATGCACCTTAATGATCCGAAAACATGTTGCAAAGGTTTAGTTGAAACGAAACTGGTACACATATTGAATATCCTAGCAGTTTATTATGATCCAATAGGGCCTGAGCGATCGACGACAATCACTTCGTAAAAACAGAGGGAGTAAGAGAGTATTATTTATAGAGGAAGCAACTTTTGGACGCAACCGGGATTGTTGAGGATGATAAAGAAAAAATAATATAAAGGTTTTAGAGCGCTTGTAGACGTCCGTTTTTTTCACCGGATAACGGACCGTGTTTCTTGTCGGATGCGCGGTGGTGTATGATTTGTAATGGATGTGTGTACATGCACCGGACGATGGACAAGAAAGACGGTCCGTTATCCGGTGAAAAAAACGGACGTCTACTAGCGCTCTTAGTGAATACGTACAGAGTCAGCTTTGACGTGAGCTATATGCTCGACGGGTGAGTTGCTCTGCAAATATCTGGCCTCCGTTAAATCTAGTAAATGACGACTTCGGGGCACATCTTCCTGGACGGCAGGTTCCTAAATAAGGGTAACTTTTATTTAAATAGGAACAGTAAGAACTATAACAAATCATCAACTTCATCATCAAATTAAAAGTCGGGTAAGTAGTGCTTTAATAATACTTGAATTGACTAGAGTCAAGCATCTGAGGTTAAATTATGGGCTGTATATTAGTATAAAGCCCATAATTTAACCTCAGAGAGACAATTGTCTGATGTTAAACAGCCTTATCTTATCCCTTAGTCGCCTTGTACGACACCGCATAGGAAGAATTCGGGTGGCCCAAATTCTACTCTGCCGGGAACCATGCGGGAATTATTCAAGAAGGGGGGTAAAATAGGAACGCGAGAGAATGGTGTTGGCACCGCGGTTCACACTAGTCAAGAACTAGATAGTTACATAGATGTGGTATCTAGTATCTACATAACTCATGACTTCTATAGAATGGAACTTACTTGGTCGTTTGATCGTGGATCTTCATCTTCAGCCGAGTATGCATCTGCTGCAGCATCGTCTTCTTCTTCAGCGTCCTCAAGATCACTATGCGAACATAAGAAAATTATAGTTGTCACCAGATTCATCATGAGAGACGCACAATTAGTTTATCTTCTATAGTTTTTCAATTTAGAAAGTTTGAAGCCCTTCATCATTAAATAATCTTCTACATACAGTCACGCCTCTTTCTCAGCTTTCCCTCTTTCTCACTAATCTTCCTTCATCATTTAATACCTTTCAACTGTCGAAAACCAGTAGGGAAACCAACACCGGCATTCGGGCAACTTATTTCGCACGTACCTATATACAGTGTCCAATACACAATATTCCATGTTGGGCCACAGCAAGCCATCAACATTGTGTACAGGGAGCAGGGAGGATTGGCGTAATATTGACCATCGTGGCGCCCAACACCGATACTGTCCATTTATTGGCACAGTACAAGGGATTCGTAGCGAACGTTATATGAACACCTATGTGATAACGCCCTGCAGTTGCGCATTGCAGAACATGGTCCATTACTGACCACTGTGTCGGTACTGGGGACTTCAAATATAGAATCCCTATAAAAAAGTAAAAGGCAACTTACCTATCATTGTTATATTCCGCTTGCTGGGGCCTGCCGATGACGTATATTATGAAGCATACAAACAACAGCAATGTATACCAAGAACGCATATTTGCAATCACCACAAAATTTGATTATTATAAAAATCTGTTAACTGACAACTGGGACCAATATTTGAATTACATTTTATTTTCTTTTTAGCCAGTGCTGTCATTTGACATTTTATTATTGATAGAGGTTTGTTTGCCTAGCTATGACAGACTGTGAAATAGCAAGAACTGCAAGAAGGAGCAAAAGTAGGCGTCTGGCCGATGCTTCTATTTATGAACAGTGGGTACAGTATTTTGTGGTGTACGATAGTACCGTACTACAACAGGCGTAGATCTTTTCAAGTTCAGAGCCCGTACTATGAAATCTTCAAACAGGTCAATAATTGAACGGCTGCCATACTACCAACTGCATCTCTACCTTTGTATATAATGTATATTGGGATTACAAAGTTACTTACGCAGTTGGCACTATAACAGTCATTACTTTATTGACCTATTTTAAGAGTTTATGGTAGGCTTGCTTATAGAAGTTTATCTAATGGCATACTTTCATTAAAAGTAACACACAGTGGTTTTCAGTCATGCCGTTTTATTTAATTTGAATTCAAGGTTTGAATCAGGATCTAAATTATAATAAAACCAATTTGTTAAGAGTGTCACGACTTCCCAAACCAATAGGTGTTAAAATCAGCCCATTTATTACGAAATAAGAATGCCTACTGATATTTGCTGAATTTATACAAATTAGAACAGTATATAGATGAGTCGTTATGAAGAAATTAAAGATTGAGAATTGATCAGAACATAGGTAAGCTAAGGTGGATTTCAAAATGAAAGTAATTTGCGATCAAATCGATCGGGACTCGCAAATTGTGAGCTTCACATCACTCTGAAATTATTTACTGTGCGCCATATTCGAGCTTCAGTGGGTCGTCGTTCGTGATGTTTTTTAACCACCGATCCACTAAGTACTAAATACACTTCTTAGCAAGCGGCCTACGCGTTTAAATTGGGCAATGCCATATAAAAAGCTTAATTTTTTTAACTTCAGTTTCCAACATATAACTTTCAAAACGATTTCGGGGATGTCATGAAAAATAGTCACATACTTACAACAACTTTATTTTAAATGAGACCGTTTCATCTCTATCACACTTATGTACATTTGGTTTAAATAAAACAAACCTTTGAAACATTTTACCGCAAAATCTTCATTAAGTTTGTGCATATTTGAGAGAAAAAAAAACATTATGTCCTATAATTAAATGTCGTATGATTTTTAGAATTGTAGAAATACTCGATCACAATCATCATTCAATCGTATTGGTGTCTCGTTACTCTCGAGGTAATCGAGAGCTTTCTCATAACTGCACATACAATTATCCTATCACTAGTCATAACTTAACTCCAAAATGCAAAAGGTAAAAAAATCCCACAGGTTTTATAACTATGAGTACTCTTCAAATGCAATGTTGCAACAGAGTGGTACCGCGTTATATGACCGTACCACTCTGTTGCACATACCACATCATCACGCACAATCGCAACGGAAACATTCACAAGTTTGCCTTTGTACTTTTCAAATTGAATGAAATAACACGAAAGAAACGATTGACAGTACATCGATCATTGAACGACACAAAACACACCATCATATTGCACCTGTCTCAGACTCAACACCAAACCCGACCGGTATTCGTAAACTTCTGCATTTGGCAGACACTAGCTTATATGTATAACATGTACATAATGTATCTAAATTTAGGAAACACTATTTAAACTTTAATAAGAAAAATTAACTTACTTTAAAGTCAGATTAGGCTTCATAATGAATTATGTTGTGCTTTTTTCCTTTATCACAATTATAGTACATTAACTATTTATATAGTACAAGTATATCATCTGTCATACAGTACATACTTTATGGCGGAATTTCAAATTAAACTTTAAAACCATAACAACACGAACAGTCGTGGATTGTGTACACTGTACACAAAATAAAGATATACATATACAACACATACTATGTCGCTATAGATATGACTTTTGTCAACGAATAGTGGGACATTCGCCCGCGGTACAGCTCGTTCAGTATAACAAATCACTGTAACCAATGTGCTTCATAATTGTAATGGAATGAAAACTGTACATATTATATAAATTGATTTGCATGAAAACTGTAATAACTTCCTGAATATAATTTGATGACTAGACTCTTAAAACATAATATAATGAGCATTTACAAAATAGAAAAACACAAAATGTCTAATAGTATGACACTGTACTCGTAATATTAACATATACACCTAAACGATCTATTAAAATAGTAATTGTAAAATTGTATTGCAATAAAAGTGTAATGATATATTCGCAATTAGGAAATAAATATAAGATTAATGTTACGAGTACATTGTAAGTTACTTTAACAACTAAATTTATCAAAACTTAATAACTATTTAAAGTTTAACTTCAGATAGTTACTGTTCTATAAATCAGAACAATGATATGATGTAGCATTGAGTAACAGTCGGAACATTCTATCGCAAACAAAACGTTGTAGGTCACAGACAAGTGGTACGAGCTATTATTTACAATTCCGCTTCATGACTCCTCACGTCACCAACGATATTCATGTCATATATCAATGATATTTTCTGAAGTTTACGCAAATATCACTCATTGAAATAAAAACTTTTTTACGGATTCTATCGCAATTTATTTCTTAGACCAACCAACCAACTACCATCTCTAGTCACCCCGCGATAATCGCTGCTGAAAAGTAGCCGAAACGTCGGGCTAAAAGTAAATAATCACTACATAATTATAAAACAAAGTCGCTGTCGCTGTCTGTCCGTCCCTATGTATGCTTAAATCTTCAAAACTACGCAACGGATTTTGAAGCGGTTTTTTTTAATAGATAGAGTGATTCAAGAGGGGATTATATGTATGTAAAATAATAAGGTTTATTGTAGAGAAAAATTGATAAATTTAGAGATAATACCACGCGGGCGGAAAATATGGCGGTACAAAGTTCGCCGGGTCAGCTCGTAACAAATAAATCGCGATAGAATCCGTTAAAAAGTGTTTTTATTTCAATCATATATCAATTTTAAAAAACTTACATAATCGATGTACACAGGTCGGCGAAATCGCCACCACATACTCACATACATATAGATATGTTTGCGACAAAAGCTAAGTAAAAAGCTCAATAAGAGCGTCTGTTATTTACAACAGGGGCCTAAACAGTTACTACTAAGGTACTAGTCAGAAAGGAATTGGGACATTGGGAAACCATGTAAGCATGCTACATAACGTGGGAATATTCGCAGAAGACCAATTCTCCTATTAAAAATCTGTTCAAAATGTAGTTTCGATCTAATCTGAATTTACCAAACGTCAAATACATTTTCGTAACACAATTTTCAAGAAGGAATAAAGCCATCTTTATAAGAAAAAAAGAAAAGAAAGAAAGAAATATTCTTTGACGTAAATAGACAATACAATGAAACAAAACATTTTATGGATTATTTTTTTGACATTTATGAGGTCGAGATCAGATCGAGATTGATATTTGAAAAGTTTTTTTTTTTTGGAGAATTAGCCGTCAGGTTACGAATGTATGCGAAAGTGAACTGTTCATGACTCGATCGTTAAAGATAAAAAGTTAATAATTCAGTCAATGCTTGAGCAATCGCTGAATGACAATATCAATATGTCTAATTTATTTGTAAATGTGCTTTTAAGTAGGTTTTAAAGTCACGTCAACAATTCGTCAAACGACGCAATCAAAGACTCGTAGTTATTCTAGCATGCAACATTAGCGATTTAAATGCAATTTTTTTTATTAAAGTGAACACTTTTAGTATTATGTACAAAGAATCGACATAGAACAGTAATAATAAAAAATCCTCATTAAAACCAAATCGATTTCAAATATTCGAGTAAATATTCACAATACTAATTAAAAATAATCACCACGGTCTGTACAGGAATCGTCTTTAAATCGATTACAATTACAAATTCTATTCTACCTATCCCCTCGAATTAGAAACATGAGTAAAACGCTTAAAACCACAATGAACACTTGCACTCGGTACGGTACGGGAATGTGTCACTCGAGTCCGCCCACACCACTCGGCAATACACCTGCACCTCGCTACCTCACTCGATAGCTCGCTACTAACTTACTCAAAATATCGCCACATCATCGCATCTCATTTTCAGAGCGTGTGAATGTTAAAAATCCAATCATAAATATCAGAATTCCGCCTAGCCGCTTCGCTTCAACAATTTTCGAATATCTTCTCAGCATCGCTTAACCTAATCGCTCTTACAAAATCCCTTCAAAGTGAACGACCGCGACTTTTGAGGGTTTCGACTATAACACTGATTCTAAAAAAGTTAAGAAACAGTATTAAACGTACAGTTAACATGCATATGCTCGAAATGGGAAGGAGAATGTCGTCGCACAATATCGTGAGTATCGGCCGTTATCACTGGCGTAGCCAAGGGGGTCCTTTAGGGGTCCAAACACTTCTTATAATTTAAAACATAATCTACGAATCAACTTCCTGTTACATTTTCTGGGGGTTCAAACACCCTTTGAAATTCAAAATATAGGCAATCTACGCATCAACTTTCTATTAGTTTTCATTTGATAATGATGTCACTTCATGCACTTTTTTGTCCCCCTCTGCCCCCTAGAAAAAAAATGTCCCCCCCCACCCTGAAAAGTACTGCCCCTGAAAAATAATGTCTCCCCCTGAAATGTGATGCCCCCCCTTGAAAAGGAATGTCCCCCCATAAAAAATTGAATCCCCCCCTCCAAAAATAAAGTCCCCCCCTAACTAACCCGTGGCTACGCCCGTGTCAGCCAACTAGCTGGAAGCGTGTGCGTACGCGGCGTGTGTGACGGGCCGCGTGGTGTACTACAAGCGGTCGAGGCGGAACTCGTGCTCGACGGCGGAGTCGGGAACTAACGCCGTTGGGTCCTCTAGCAGCGTGAGGTCGTCCAGGTCGAGCCCAGCGCGGAGTTGGGCCTCCTCGCCGCCGAAGATACCCGCGTCTAACTCGCCCGAGTAGTCTGTAGATACAATGATCGTCGTTAAGTTAACCTTACTATTAGAGGCATCTCTAACGCCCAGTTTCCGAAAGGCTGATCAATGTCAAATTAACTAATTTCTAGCAACCCAATTGCTACTTGTCAAGAGATTTGACAGCCGATTAGTTAATTTGACGTTGATCAGCCTTTCGGAAACTGGGCGTATTAGTAAGATTAACTTCATGGTGAACAGCAAAGAGTTATCTATCTATATCATTGCCCTGAGCACGGCATGCATGGCATGCAAGCATGAATGGTAACACCTCTGCGTATAGTATGAAAAATATGTAGAAACTTTACAAAATATGATTTTTTAAACTACATTTTCTATCTTTTCAAATCGATTTAGAAAGGGAAAAGGACTCTTTTTCCTTTCTTAATCGATTTGAAAAGTTAGCATAAGAAATGCTTCAAAATTTCATTCAATTTTCTATCTAATTTTAGGTGGAACTTGTCGGTAGGTGCTATATTTACCTGTAAGAACGATATCCGGTATACTAGCGGGCGTGGCAGGCGTGGGAGGAGCGGACGGTGACGCGAGCGGTTGCATCGCTGCGTAACCCCCTCCACCCGGCACGGGGTCCCGACCTCGACAACCGCTCACTCCGCTTAGACCGCTCACGCCGCTCGCTTGCGTCGACTGTAATAAAACAATAATATCATTTGAAAATTAACTTTATAAGCCGTATTACTTCTACTCAGCGCATATACATCATATAGTGTCGACTACGTAGCAATTCTCGCTAACAGTTATTTAGTGAGAATACTTATTCTCGCATGATGCGGTTGAGTTTGGTCACATAGTATATGATTTAGCATGTGATTCCACTCATCACTCATCACGCAGTCACGTTTAATCGTCACAGTCATAGTCAATTCAAAATTGAAATTAAATGTCTATTAGTAACCAATCACGTGCAAGCTACTAGAATATCTTTATAGCATTTGACACCATAATGGTTCAACACTAACCTGATGAAGCTGCTAATGGCTTACCTGAGGATATGAAAGTGATGAATTGTTCGTCTGCGGTGAATGCGGCGACCCGTGGTTGAGATACGTCGTGTTATAATTCTGCACTGGTTGATCCAGCTAACGAAAGAGAAACATATCAATCAATACAAACTCTTTATAAAAACAAGCAGTGTGGCAAGCGAGAGAAAAAATAAGGATAAAATTCAGCGAATTCTGAAAATAAAAACCACATGACGTCACTAAGTCTACCACAATATCAGATTTATTTTAACATTTGATATTATAACTCTAGTAGTTATAAAACTGAAGCGGTACAGCCAATTAACATTTGAAAATAAAACACTGATTGTATGTAAAAGGACTTGTTAAAAAATAATAACTATTTTATTTATATTTACTTACTATTATAACTATGAACATAATGCTTGTGAGTGGGACATAAAGCTTTTGTGATATGCTTTATAAACTTTGTCAAGTAATTATAAATGAATGAGACGCTCAATCCTCATGAAATTTAGGTCAATAGAACTGAACATGACATAAAACGCACACAAACTAGTGCCGCGCATGTCAGAGACACTAGGTATGTATCAAAATTAGGATATTTATGTGCTGATTGAATTTTGAAAAGAAATATATTGTTTATGATGCTTTCTCCTTATGAAGAATTACAATATCCTCGTCTTCCTTTCAACTCCATCAAGAATATACCGGTACATATCTCCAATATTTAGAGCAAAGTTGCAAAGAGCCAGTGCACGTTTGCAAATGTAATTTTATAGAAATATAATTTGGTATCTGCTTCGTACATTAATAACCTAGTACTCTCGTCTCTATTAAGTCCTTCTATCCGAATTAAAACTCGCCTCAAGTGCAATTATCGCATTAAACCTGCATTACTTACGGATATTTTCAAACTTCAGATTAAGTATCTCATTACAATTACATAATCAATCTTAAGCCTTGTAATTCAAAAGCATTATGTGTAGAAATGTAACAGGATATGTGCAATAACCATGCTTATAACAATTTTAAACCTGCCATACGAAATATTATAGTGGCATACATTTGATGCATAGCAATATTTACTAGTTCTTTAAAAATATACATATTTATACTTAATAAATAATAGGTATATACCATAACCCACTACATTACTTCAAACAATGTTGTCTAGTCTTTGGTTGGAGGTAATGAAAATTATTCATTATTTGAGCATGCCTATGTAAACTGAGTATGTATGTATTGTTTTAACAATGTAACACCAACGATGTAAAGCCTCAATAGTACTATTTCATTATCATTTACATAGATATGTTACCGGGAATCTGTATAATGCAGACATGCCATACAATGTCTAGGCAATGTATGCTATTATATTGAATGCCTGCTGCTCTACTGGCAATGTGTGAAATAAATAGATCTTGGTCTAAATTTGCGGATGGTTTAGCGCAAATTCTATTACTGCATGGTTAAGCCGGGTACTCACTTGCGAGCCATAACCGTAACCGTTGCATGCACTGTAACCAAAAAGCATAGTGTGTACGTGGTTCGCTAACCTACAGCGAGCGGTACGCGTACGGTTTGCAGTGAGCCGTCGTTAACAACGTACTCATTTCCGAACCCGAAACGTTGCACGTAACTGTAACCGTTACTGTTACCAAAAACATAGTGTGTACGTGATTCGCTCGCCTGCAACGAACGCTACGCGAGCGTCTCGCAACGAGCCGAACGATTGTCGGTTTTTGGCGCGAATCAAAGGGCGCTCGCAGTGCGGTCGCGGACGTCAAGAGAATAGGTTGGGCCTACTTGGGCCTCCTCGTACACATTAGAACCTCGTTACTGTATCTGTTTGGTTACAGTTACAGCTCTCAAAATGAGTACGCTCGGTGAAGCGTTCCGGCGACGTCGCGAGCCTAAACTGTAGAGCCTAAACTACAAGCGTACACATTAGAACCTCGTACTGTATCACGCAAGTTCGGTTACGCCTCGCAAGTGAGTACCCGGCTAAAGAAACTAACTCTAAGTTCTAACCTAATCTGTCCAAGTCAAACTGCGCGGTGTGGACACTGCGCCCAGATCTGAATAGATATAAGTTAGAAGGCTAACGTGGAAGCGCTCCCGCATTAACCTTCGTGGATATTTTTTTATAACCACTCTTTATGTTTTTGATTTCATACATTGCCGACTGCACACTCGGTATTCTATACATTGCCTGGGCATTGTAAAGAATACCTGAATTATACATAATGCCGTTAACAGATCATAATCAATTAATATTGTATTGAGAAGTAATAAGGCATAGTACTATTCAGACTGCATAGGAAATGAATGATACAAAGGTATAGTAAAACCAATAATTTCTTGAACTGGCCTCCACCAGCCTTCTTGGCCGCCACCGTCCCTTGAATATTGTCAAACCGTGCTAAATTGTCTTTTATTTGCAATAAAACAATATGCATTTGACAGTGACAACCATTTTTCCGATTTTAGCCACTTCACGGAATCGCTGGTTTATATTATTTGTCTTAACCGGCAGAAAATAAATGAAGACGTGAGTGCATGAAGGGGGTATGTGACAATCTCAAAATACATATTGACATAGTGAACTTCAAATCTTTAAAGACTGTTTATACAATAATATTATATTGTCAAATTATTGTGCAAACAGAAGAACATAAGAAGTATTAAAGCTTCAATATTTGACATTGGCACATACCCCCTTCATCCACTCACGTCTTCAAATATTAAATAGTATCATAGCCATAATGTATAATTCATTTCCTTTTTGGTACGTAACAATAATAAAATTAAATGTGAAAAGAAATTAGCGCTTATTGTAAAGGCAAGAATTTGAAATGTTTACGTGCGCTAATATAATATCTGTGGAAATAAGTGTAACGACACGAATTGAAAACCGAATATTGAACCAGCGTGTGGTGTACGATTTGTCAATTTATTCTCGACAACCAACTAATAATAACTACGTAAAAAAAAAGGTTACCAAATTCCAATAGAAAATGCTAGAATATATCAGATCAGGCGGAAACATACTGAAGCACTATTTAAGAAAAATATTAGTAACCGAAATTACTGATATTCCTGTTAACTAGAGGGGTTAGGATTCGAACCCGGGACCTCTCGACCGTAAGGCCGTCTCCTTAACCACTAAACTACCGACGTTTATTAATGTTATTACCTTATTGGTAGTGTTAATAATATCAACCTCGGCATCACACTCGCGTTGCCGACCCCATAAGAACGTTCTTATGAACCCCATACTGTAGTCGCATGGAAAATTTTATTACCACTTAAACTGCTCAAGCATTTTTCCGCCTAACATAAATTGATCTTTACGCAAGGCAATTGTCAAATCGTCTACCATATATAAAACATAAGGGCACTATATATAAATTATAAGATGCGTGTGAGGGGGTGTGTCGTACATTTTCCGCAACTTGGACGTGAGCGGTCCAGCCTGACTCCACGAGGCTCTGCACCAGCTGCGCCCAGTCCTTGGCCAACATCCACCAATGTTACACACATTTACGTATACGCTATCACGCTTATTATATTATGTTATTGTCTGTCAAACAGTCTTGTTATTATATTATCAGAAACTAAAATATCGGAAGTATTTTCTATTAGACCCACGTTAAGTATCGTATTTAAAATATACCACAAACAACTTTAATGTAAATATTTCAAGGTTGAATATCTAATCTGCATGAGCCAGGGGAAACGTAAGAATTTTTTGAACAAAGTGACATAAATAGATAGGTAATAGAGAAACAACAGAAATGTATCATCTGTCAAAATTTCAACTGTCTAGCTATCACAGTTCATGAGATACAGCCTAGTGACATACAGACAGAAATAGATCGTGGAGTCTTAGTAATACGGTACTGCTTTCACCATTGGGAACCCTAAAAAATCATAGGCAAATATTAAAAAAATCATAGATATCAGACTATAAGTGACAATACTTGACATTGACACCTTTGTGAGTACTGTTTTTCCTTTTCACTATTAAAAGGCATGCTCATTATAGCTTTATACCGACTAGGCACAAAGAATATAATGCTAAGATTACATTATTGTTTACCAGCGACAGTCGCAATTCAGCCTCAATATCTGGTAATTCAACCTTCAAATATTCATATAATTTTGTCGTCGACTGTAAATATATTTCCCAGCAAAAGTTTAAAGACGCTTTGTCACATTATCTGCCGTGAATTGTGTATGTACGATGGTACACTTTCGCCAAGCTTTCAATGCATTATATAGACAACAAACACAGCAATATGCGTAGCTCCACTGCGTACATTAGCAACACTCCTGCGCTTTTAGCCGCAGCTGAAAACAGCAGAAGCCTCAGCATGGCGCAGAAACATATCTCTTCGTTTCTTTTCGGCCAACGTCGAAGAGATTATTATGTCAACATCATGACGTCTTGGTCACGTGACATCTTTCATCGGTCGAAGAGATGCGAAGAGATATGTCTATGTGCCATGCTGAGGCTAAGTTAAACAACAAATAATACTATGAATCAGTGCACAATTCAGTACAGGCAAAATTCTTAGTCTTCTGTTTAACATTTGAATCTCTTTTTGACAGACAATAACGATGCACCTGTTACTACAGCAATAGGTTTGAGTACACCAGACTAGAATTTCCAATCTGTCTCATGTACTCATCACTGTTAACATATCATCAGTATTTAAATAGTCAAATAAGGTATACTTCTATCAGTGCTGACTTCAATTCAATGATTGATGAAGTGCATCTTTATTTTTAGTGCATCAATACTTAATATCTCTCCAATATGTGCCAATATTAAGATCTAAACTTAATTAATCTTGTTTTGATTTTTTCTACAACTTTCGTTAAATGGTTCATGATCGTTTTTAGTCAGTGTCTGTAATATTACTTATTTGTTTGTTACTTACAAGTCCTTGCTGTTCCATTGATGCAAAATTGTAAATAGATTATTGTTACTCCAACTTAACAGGTATGAATATGAAATATTTTTTCTAGTAGTAACACCCAATGTTTCTGTAGTGTCTAACAAATTTATTTAAATCTGATGTCATGTACAATGTATCTGCTAAGAATGGTTTTGTTTTCAACCGACTGTGGGGAAGCCAAAAAAGGTGAATTATGTGTTTTGACTTATGTATGTGTGTCCGTAGCATGTTCTTTTGTAACTAAACGACTGAACTGATTTAGATGAATGATATATACGAGTATTTGTATCTTGTTAAATGTATGTTTCAAAAATTAACTCAGTTACGTTATTTAGATTTTGTAACATAACTTTTTCATCGTATTTTAGGTAAAAAAAATCTAATTACAATATAAATGGTTCATCTTTTGTTAAATTTAACTAGATATTGCGGTAAATTATGTCAGCACCAAAGATAACATTTGTAACTAACTCCTTTCCGATAGACATCTTTGAAAATTAATACGGTTTGGAATATTTATACGTATTTTTGTTTTTTATATATATTTTATACGTATATTTTTTGTATATAAGTATAATCTATACGTAAATGAGCACAAACTATAGTCACTTACCATTGTGATCTGCTCGAAAGGTTGTAATAGCGCTTGATGTAAATTGTTGTAGTCTGATTGCGGTGACTCCACGGGACTTCCCGGACTGTGTACCATCTATAATTGAAATAGAAACACATATTACGAAGAGCTATATTGAACTCGATTGTTAATTCATAAATATAAAGTATACATGTAGATCTTCTGAAGTTCCGGTCATTTTTGTATCCTAAATGAGCTGGCAACCCATTTGCAATGTCTCAAAGGCCGTAATATGGACAGTAATATGGTTGTGGCGATACCACATGTACCCAGCGCCACCTAGCGACAGCATGCCGAACTACTAAGTCGCTACAGATCCTGCATCGCGAAAGCGAAGTTCCAGCGCTCGTACAACCTATATAATGTAGTCACTGATATGTAGTCCAAAAGGAAACTCTTGAACTTAAAATCTAGAGTAAAAAAAAATTACGTACCGTTGGTGAAGGCATATTTATGTTCGATGTAGAGGAATATTGCGAAGGCGGACTACAGTGCGTTTGGTAACTCGATGATATCCAACTGTGGTCTAGAGGTGACATATTCTGAAACCAGACAGAACATATTTTTTCAGTAACCTGGGGAAATCTTCAGAATAACGCAGTGCGAGAAGTGTGTCGAGAATAAGAATGAGCAAAGGAAGCGATATCTTTTTTGTACATAGTGGTGCGGCGGTCCATACAAAAAATTAACCAGATTTTTATATATCATTTGAACTTATAAATAGATATACTATGAAACGTACATCCGAAATTGCGGATCGATTTTCAGGCAATTGGTAACATGAAAAGCATTTATCTCGAAATCAAGTCCAAAGACGGCACGAGACACTTCGTTCGGACTAAACGCTGTCGAATGAAGTCCGAAATAATTTCATAGTACGTAAATACTACCTAAATGTCATGTCTTTCGTTCATGGTTCCACCTGACGTTATAGAACTTTCGGATATACATTTCATGACAATTCCCAAGCCCCATATATATTTATAATATGTGCGAATAGTGGTCAATTTTATTTATACATAACTTGTAGTTCGTCACACCATTTGTATGCACGAAAGTACATTTTTGATCCTAGAGAATTCGTGATTTCATGGACTAACTATTCTTGAGTTTTCAAATATTATTTATTATTGAGCCCTCCATTATATTTGTGTTTTTTAACCGACTTCAAAAAAGGAGGAGGTTCTCAATTCGTCTGTATGTTTTTTCTGACACAATACAATCTTCAAAACATTAATAGATAGTGGTATTAGATAGCGATCAAAACACGTTGCAAACATATCTTTCTTCTTCAGTACAATTAAAAGAGAGGGCATTACCTGTTGCGCTATAAAGATAACTACTATATTTTACGATCTAAGTTAGATCTGAATATCTCATTTCCTTTATCAGTTTCAAAATCTTCTCAGTACCTCCTTTATATGATTTCAAGATCCACTTATTAGCTATCGCAAAACCTCAACGGAAAATAAATATAACTTAATTTATACACAAAAATAATACCGTGTAAGCACCTGAACTGTCACCATTATTAATTAGTAAGAAAAAAAATGGGCTGTCATTATAAGTATCACTGTTTTCAGCTGCAAGCTAGATTCCACATGCGAATGAATATAAAGTTAGTATTATAATACCACAAGTTTCAAATGTTACCAATTTGCTTTTGCATAATGCAGTTCTGAATATATTTTCGTATAAAAACTAAAATCTAAAAGGTAGTCAACGGAGCTGTTTATGATTACCGAATTCAGTAATAAAAAAAGAAAACGAGTAAGTATCTCCATAACAAAGCTCAAAAAGTAGCCTAGACAGACTGCGCAAGGCGGAGGAACGGGTGCTATGGCGCACATGGAGGAAGGCTATTTACGAATAATTTAAAATGAGATTATTTTTTTATAATCTATATTAAACTACCAAATAGTAGAAATGTACGATGTATGTTATGATAAGTAATTGTTCCGATCTCTGTCAATAGTTATTATTATCATCCTATAATCTTAATTTATTTCTAACTAGCTGTCCTGGCGAACATCGTACCGCCATTTTTTTCCCGTTCCCGCTGCACCTATTTTCTCATCCTTTAAACCTTCCCTGGACACCCACGAATATTTCAAGACTAAAATTAGTCAAATCGGTTCAGCCGTTCTCGAGTTATAAAATAACAACGAAAAGTGGCATTGATTTTTATATATTAGATAAAATGTTGAAATCTTCGCTGCGTTCCCAGCAGAGTAGAATTTGGGCCACCCCATCTCCTCCCATGCGGTGTTGTACAAGGCGACTAAGGGATAGAGCTGTTTAACATCAGACAGATATAAACAGACCATAGGCCACGATGACCACTTTCCATCTGGTGGGCCGGGTGCTTGTCTGCCACCTAAGTGGCATAAAAAATAAAAAAAGTCCAAACTCAGCCTCAGGGGCATGGCTCGAGTGAACAATAGTGCCCGGAATACTGCAACAGGCTCACTTCCTATTATGTGGGACCGAATATAATGATTGGTGAAATGTGGGTGTTAAATCAACTCTGCCTAACCCTCCAGGGATAAGAGCGTGATTGTATGTATGTATGAATCTTCCCAAAGAGCGTAATGCACCACAAAAACGTATGATTGAATTACATGCATAAACATAAAGCAATAAAACAAGTACAACAAGTAAAATTGCAGAATCACTTTCTATAGTCCGTTTCTTTTAAAAAGTCGGTCTCTTGAATGTCATACCAAAAAGACCGAAATATTACATTAATACCTCATAGCAGTATTCTGAGGGCCTAACTAAAGACATTTCTATTACTCCTGGGTTGCGGCTGCAGCAAACAATACAGACTTGTATATTGTACTTAGCTACCCTCCTACTAAGTCCTATTCTATCCCATCAATATGAAGTATAAAGGCACGTACAGATTGCTGCAACACAACATGCAATGTAACAGAATTTCCACGTGTGGACGCCTTGCACACACGAACCGCGCACACTACGCGCACGAATAGAGCGTTCCAGCAATGCAATTCTGTAAGCGCACAACGACGAATACAACGTTGCGACACCCTTGATAGAGATTGTCATTGGCCGGACTGGGTGACGTCACTGGAGATCAATCAATGACAATCTATACTATATCAATACTGTCGCAACGTTGTGCCTGTCGTTGTGCGCTTACAGAATTGCATTGTAGCTCTTCCGCTTCAGCAATTTGTCGGTTCTTTTACCGAACATAAAGGGGTGGACATTGTGCGCGGAATACCAGTGGAATGAGTTGCATGTGTTTGTACTCTGTACTGCACTACTACATGCTCGGTTCGAGCGCGCTTGGCATCTACACTACTGAAATATCTCTTTTGTGCTACATTGCATGTTGTGTTGCAGCAATCTGTACGCGCCTTAATACAACTATGAGTCCCATTCATCCATCTTATAATTAGTTCGAAATAAGTATATGTACAACTCCACCCTATAATTGTTAATTAAAGCGTTTAATATTGACAAAAGGATAAAATCACAAAAGGGTTAAGTGCGGTGCTAAATGAAGCAAAGTATTTGCTTAGTAAATGTATTAGTAGTAAATGGTTAGCTCCATAGGTAACGCAGATGCATGCATTGATCGAAGCACCCAGATAATGAGTAAAGGAGAAAAAAAAAAACGCAACCTCAGCATGGCGGCATAGATATATCACTGCGCTTCTATTCGATCGACGAATGAGATAAGTCTACATCATGACGTTTTGGTCACGTGACACCGATTTTCAGCGATTTCATTGGTCGAAGAGAAGCGAAGAGATATATGTCTATGTCGCTATGCTAAGGCTGCAGTTATCAAAGACTGATGTGAGGTTAGAATAACTGCTCAAGATTTAGCCTTGTTAGCGGATGATCAAAAATATTCGCACCAATAACAGACAGCGTCAAAGCATTCAAGCGACCGCCTGTAAAAATTATGAGCGGGAATAAAAATTTAAGAGGTTATAAAAGAAAACGAACCTTATTATGATGAAGATAATTATTTGTGTTTGGTACAGATAAGTGATTCTGAAATAAACAAAAAATGATTTGTGTAGAAAGCAAAAATAAAACACAAACATAACAAAAACAACAAAATTGTTAAGTACCTATCGGAATTAAGTGCTCACTGTTAAAGACCAACGGTAACCGCTGTACCGCGCCTTGGGTATATGCGCGGCGAGACGGTGGGAGTATCGACCAATCAACCGTCAGATTTGGTCAGTCAGCCGCCAACGTTCACTGCGGTAACTCGCTCGCTGTCGACTCATGCTCTTTCTTTCTCTTTCTTTACCTCGTCCCTCACCACTCCGCGCTTTCCTAGGACGCGGTACAGCGGTCGCGGTCATACTGTAACGTACTGTCGCGGTCGTTTCCAAAGCCAGTGTTAGGACTACTGTACAATCGCGGTAAGATCATGTTCACGGATATAAATTTTCATTACACAGTGTTAGGGAAACGCTTCTAAAAACAAAAATAGGTCACACTACCGACGATTAAAAAAACATGGGCTATTTTTATTTCGATCGCCATACATTACGTAAGCATCTAAACGTTAACCAAATACTATATTCTAGAAACGATTATATCGTAGACCACTAATTGTATACAATTTTGTCAGAAACAGTAAGTACCATATCAGGATTAAAACCATGTTATATTTGGTTCTAAACAATTTCTGACAGCCAGTGTACAGTCGACAAAGGAGATAGGGTTGCACCTATGCACATAACTCTATGTCAAAAAGAATGCTCAACAAGTATGTATGTATTAAGCGCCATTTAGACGAGGAGAGTTTCTCGCCCGCAAGATATGATTTATCGAAAGTACAGAAAAAAATTGCTTCGTCTAAACATTCGCAGAAACAAATGCCGCTCGCTCGTCCGCCCCCGGAATTGAATATTGCTAGTGTCCGTCTAAATAGAATTTTCAAGCAATAATCGTATGTCACACATAGGCGGTATGTCACTTGCGAATCTCGTATGATATAATCGTATAGGCGAGAGTGTAGTGTTTGCCTGTGTGTAAACACTTTGATACGATAATGGTATGGCGATTATTGCTAGCAATAGTCGCGTACGATTCTCGAACCGTGGGGTGAGCACGAACAGCTATCGTAATCGTATCGTGAACGTAACGAGAGCACGGAGCATTGCGATTGGCCGGCTGCCTGAAGCCTGCCAATCGCAATGCTCCGTACTATCGTTACGTTCACGATACGATTACGATATTAGTTCGTGCTCACTCCACCGAAACGTGCGAGAAACTCTCCCTGTCTAAATGACGCCTATGTATTATACTTACTACAGTTTTATACGTCACAACTTCATGAAAAAGTGTACGTATTACACTGTTTCATGTAAAGGTGTACACGTATCTCCGGCTTAGGCGCAAAATGCCACTTTCGCAAAATGTCCCCTGGTCGCAAAACGTCACTTTCGCAGAATGACTCTTTCGCAAAATGTCTCTTTCGCAGAATGTCTCTTTCGCAGAATGTCTCTTTCGCAGAATGTCGCGCCAGGGACTTAGAATAAAATTTCCATTTACAAAACCAAATCACTTATTAAAATTTAAGATAGATAACACTTTATTGTACATACATTATTTTACATTAGAGACAGTTACAGTGTAAACATAAAGATCAAAACTTTGTACTTAAATTACATAAGTATGTATTCCAAATAAAAAAATATTTTGATACTAACTGTATCAAAATATAAAATAAAATTTTGGCTCCGCCACCTTTTTATCAGTTTTATGTCTTACATTTGGACATTGGATCTACAGAAAAGTGTACAAATATAATCCCAGTAATATATACATTGCTACCTAATAAATCCCAAGAGACATATACGCGGCTGTATAACATATTATAAGAAAAAATTGGTATAATTATTACAACCTTTAAGAGTGATTATGAAATGGCACAAATAAACGCTGTCAAATCAGTATTTCCTGAAGAGAGAGAAAAAAGGATTGCTGCGTACACGAGAAGGGCGAAATATTGCAAGAATGGCAACAATAGTAGCAATGGTACCGGCTGATCAAATCCCTGCAGCTTGGGGGTACATTTTAAGTATAGCTCCAGATACTCAACAAATGAATAATTTCAGACGTTATTATGAAAACCAATGGTACCCAAAAATGCCGTCATCCTTACTTAGTTGCGCCCACCAACGCCACCGAACAACTAACGCGTTAGAAGGGTGGCATCGGCGTATAAATGCAGGCCGCATACCAAAAAAGCCAAATTTATATATATTTGTCGATAAATTAAGGAAAGAAAGTAAATACTGGAACAGAAAAATAACAGATAATTTATTTACAGAAACAAAAAAACAGAACAGAAGACAGAAGAAAGATATTAACTTTGATATTAAATACAAAAAACTGTTGAAACTATTGGGACGTAAAGAACTGACGCTTCCACAATTCTTAAAAAAGATTATTTTCTTACAAATGTTCAAATAGTCAAATTTAGGTTTTATTATGTGTTAGATATCAATGTTTATTTAAGATTACAATGCTTCATTAGCAAGTAAGTAGATTCTGGTATGAAAATTTTCTTAGTGAAAAAAAAAATATGTTTAATCATTTATTAAAAATTAATGCAGCAAATGTTAATTAATAACCATGTTTACCTGTGTTAGGTATCTGTAATAGAGCCCTAATATTATCTATCTATCTACTAACAGTATTGATTCTTTTGATTTATGTAATTTTAAATGTGTGTGAAATATTGAATTTCTATTGATAGTTTTTATTTGGAATAGGAACATACTTGTGTAAATTTAAGTACCAAAGTTTTGACATCTTAATTAGGCTTTCTAAAATTTTAATAAATGATTTGGTTTTGAAAATGAAAATTTTATTCTAAGTCCCTGGGGCGACATTCTGCGAAAGAGACATTCTGCGAAAGAGACATTTTGCGAAAGAGACATTTTGCGAAAGAGACATTCTGCGAAAGTGACGTTTTGCGACCAGGGGACATTTTGCGAAAGTGACATTTTGCGCCTAAGCCCATGAAGTATCTCCTTTGTCAACTGTACACATCACATCCAGAAGCTAATAGTTCGTGTATTATCATTCGGTAGACAATAAGTTCATTAATTATCCAACAGCCATCTACATGATGCATCACCACATCCATTCAGGTAAGTTACTACGCCATTTTTGCTACACAATACTATAGGGTGGACACTCATACATTCTTGCATAATAATGGCCGACGTATCGTAATTGAAGTTGCTTTTAATTGCATCTAGCATTGATTAAATTGCCATATCTGTTATTAAAGTTGATCGTTTTAACCGCGGTTCGTACAAAATACATGTTTTTTTTACACTACTAGATTGGCAAACAAGCAGGCAGTATATGGTAACACCACGGGAGTCACTCGCACTAAGGATTTCTGGCAACCCTAATAACCAGCAAAAACACAAGTACTGTTTAAGTACGGTTTTCTATAGAGTAGAAGTACCTACATTTCCAGTAAAGTGGATATTAAAAAAAAAAGAAACTAAAATAAAAATATAACTAAAAACTATAAACTATAGCTTTACAGATTTTATAAATCATAATTCAAATATTCGCAGAAAGACAATACTAATCGAAACATCCATGAAGTAAGTTTTTATTGCTAAAACATAAATAAAACGAAATGATTACTTTCCATTGTTCTAATCGCGCCGTGCAAAATTGCATAACTACTATGGTTTTTTATTAAATGAGGATGCTAAGTTATGGAGGTCAGATAGCAGTCGCTTCACGGAAAATATCGTAGTTCGGCCGTTTCGGACCTCAAATGTATTTCAACTGCTAAACTAGTTTTTAAATTACTTTTTTTTTTTTTTGTCAAATTTGACGTTTTGTAAGTGCCGCTTTAATGGTCTATACAGAATTTTCGACTTTGACTTTGGAAAAAGGCTCAGGGGAAAGAGGAGGTGAGGTAAGCCGGTAGTTCCACAGACCTGTGCATCGTAGAGCGGCGCTTGATGTTCGTGATGCATATTGTGGTGTAACGGCACGGTCGCGCCCACCGGGGAGCCGGAAGCCGGCGACAAACCGCCCGTCGCCGGCGACACGCTCCCGCCACCCGGCGATATCGCGCCCGGCGACGTCGGCGACTGGAGGACACCACACAAACACTCACTAACACCATACGTGCTATAGTAATCGGCTAACTTCGTGAGCAAACATCAAAAATTACACGCAGTAACTGGCTAATCAAAAAAAGGTATAATCAACTAATGACGCAAGGCCCTTTGAGCACGTGTCTAACATAATTTAATCTAAAGCGAAGTGTTCACTGGCACGTTGGGAAAAAATGTTGCATCCAGTAACACCTGTTACTCGTTGGGACAAAAACAGAACTGTTGTATCCAGTAACACCTGTTACTTGTTGGGACAAAAACTGTTGCATCCAGTAACACCTGTGACTCGTTGGGACAAAAATGGTGCATCCAGTAACAACTGTTACTTGTTGGGACAAAAACTGTTGCCTCCAGTAACACCTGTGACTCGTTGGGAATTTTTTTCCCAACCAGTAACAGTGTTACTAGTTTGGTGTTACTGGATGGGCATATACCAGTATTTTAGCCTTAGTAAGTATTGCCGCAATTTCTTGCAGAGACTGCTTCCAACGACTGCAATTAATCTAAAAGCAAGTTATCTATATTACTATATGCTATCTATATATATTATGCAAGTTATGATAACTTACTTATACAGTAATTGCAGTCAGTGGAAACAGTCCTCTGCAAGAAATTGCGGCAAAAACTTGCCCTAAAAACCTAAAAACGCACTGCGCAGTCCTTTGTCACGAAGTTTGCCGATTACTTCATTGAACGCAGCTAGCTCAACACTGCCCAGAATTGGCTTAACAATAGCACTTTGATAGTAAAAAGGTTTACCAGAGATTGCACGAATCTTGCAAACCTTTTTACACACTACCTGTTGAACAAACTGAATTCTGATCTTCCCAAAAGCGATTAAATCACAAATATTACACAGAATAAGGATAAAATATGCGAGGCGAGATTTTTGACGGTAAATTCAATATTAGGGAAAAAATAGACTTGTGGTTTTAATTCGGTCGCAACATCTTTTTTTTGTTTCTAGTCTTTGACCTGATGACATAATATGTTAAGGATAATATAGGAATATTATGCTTTTGAGTTGCTTTATTATGAAAATTAAGAACCAATAAAATAAAGAGTTTTAAATAAAAATGTTTACAACGAAACAGGAGATCAGTAAATTAGCATATTAGCAAAAGTGAAACGTGATATCACACTTTACTCCATCGTATTTTATTAATGTCAGTACTCATAGTATATTCATAGTTTTATAATAGCTATTTGCAATAAAACTACTATTAAGTACTTTTATGACAGCGATAAAGTTTGGTCGCGTAATTTCTCTAATACAACTCCAGCGTCTTAAGTCAAATACTTTATTCAAAAAAGTAAATATTTTAAACTACTCCATTCTTACATCGCATGTTCTTAGCCAGATTACTTTGAATGAAATTTTGAAGCATTTACTATGCTAACTGTTCAAATCGATTAAGATAGGGAAAAAGAATCGACCGCGGACGGGACTCGAACCCGCGATCTTTCCCTTACAGGGGGAACGCTCTGACCACTAAGCCACCGAGACACGTACGAAATCAATCCAAATTCCCTTATACAACCGTCTTAAGGGCGACGGTGAAGCCATCTACCGAAATTCATACGAACTTATCGGAATCAATGAATGATGTTACAATCATTTTTAAACATTGATTTTTGATGACTCCACCCAAACAACTGAATGAAATTTTGAAGCATTTACTATGCTAACTGTTCAAATCGATTAAGATAGGGAATTTGGATTGATTTCGTACGTGTCTCGGTGGCTTAGTGGTCAGAGCGTTCCCCCTGTAAGGGAAAGATCGCGGGTTCGAGTCCCGTCCGAGGTCGATTCTTTTTCCCTATCTTAAACAGATTACTTTGTTCTAGAACTGTACACCACATAAAAATGCTCGCTTATGTTATACCAACACCGACGTTAAAGTTAGTTATCCGCTCGTAATAATCATGCGAAGATATTAAATTTAGTTATGATGTCTATGAACTTTTCTGGACAAAAGACAACAATAAACAAACAACAGAACCAATATATTTTGTGAATATGAAATCAGTTAGATAGATAAAATGATCTTACAATAAAATGAGGCAGATACGATATTGGATAGGATTGTTTAGCTGTATCATCATTCGTGCAAACCAGAGAAACATATAAATGTCTCGTTCCCGCGCATGTTAAATGTCATATACTACCTATCTCTTTTCTGCAGAAATTATTTTCTTTATTGTATGTAAGAAAGTATATTTGTAAAATAACAAATTAAGTCAATATATTACGTAACAATTAAGGGTGTCATTAGTACATTTTTTGTTGCACTATAGTATTAACAAATCGTGTCTGCCTCATTTTCATATGAGATCATTGTAAGTTAAGTAGTTCTAAAATTACTGAATCAGAAACATCCATACCAACGATAAAATTTTCTTCCACCAGATTAAAAATTATTTTTATAATACTAAGGCGTCATTTAGACTGGGAGAGTTTTTCGCCTGCAAGATACGATTATAGAAAGGACAGAAAAAAGTTGCTTCGCCTAAACATTCCCAGAAATAATTGCCGCTCGCTCGTCCACGCCTGGCGAGAATTGCCTCGCATTTGACATTTGGTAGTGTGCGTCTATACTGAATTTGCAAGCAATAATCGTATTTTACCATGTATACTAATATTATAAATGCGAAAGTAACTCTGTCTGTCTGTTACACTTTCACGCCTGAACCACAAAACCGATTCTGATGAAATTTGGTACAGAGGTAGATTAGACCTTAGGAAAGGACATAGGCTAGCCTTGGTCGCATTAACCGACATCCACGCGGGCGGAGCCGCGGGCAACAGCTAGTAAGCGATTTGTCACTTGCGAAACTCGTATGATATAATCGTAGGCGAGAATTTAATGTTTGTTTGCAAACACTTTGATACTAAAAGGTAAGCCGATTATTGCTAATGATAGTCGCGTACGATTTTTCTGACCCAAACGTGCGAGAAACTCTCGCCGTCTACATGACGCCTGTAGATGCAAACAAGCGCACGGCCTACCTGATAGTAAACGGTTCCCAGAGTTTATAGTCATTACCGTATAGCTGCCTGTAGAAGGAAGGAGTGGAATAGGGCAAAGGAGAGATCTACTTAATATTGATACTACCTATAACCAGCAGTAGAACCATATAGTATGACTACGAGACTATAAATTTTAGACTAAATTTCCTAGAACAAAACATAAAACTATAGCCTTAACTTAGCAAAGAGAATACTAGCATAAATATTATTTAGTCAACATACATATCGAGGTTGATATTCGGGTGACGTCCTATGCGGCAGGTAATGCGGTGACGGAAAGTGCACCGACGTAAGATCGGGTAGAGAGCCGCCCGGAACCTGAAGGTCACCACACATCAGTCCGCCCGCACCTCCGCCAACACCGCCAACTCCCCCAACGCCCAAACCACCTCCGCCGCCGCCTCCGCCTCCCCCGCCGCCACCTCCGCCGTCGCCTCCGCTCTTGTATACACTGTACAAACAATAATTGATACGCTGAGGTTAAGCTGGCAGTTGTCGGCGTAATTGTATGGAAATTACACGAGTAATTTCTTCCAGTCCCTTCTTTTTCCTCCTTTAGGAAAGTTTTTCAATTCATGTAATTTGATTGGATAAATGGCATACTTTTAAACTGCAATCATGCATGATATGCAAATGTGCATGTGAAATTAGCATGATATTATTTGCATGAAATAGGAACCCACATGCGTGGGTTAAATCCATGCAGTTTTATAGTAGTATTTTACATGTAGCTATACTTACTGCTTTGGTTAGGTACTTAACTAAAGGTAAACAATGTTGATGTGTCTTTTAGATATGATTTAATAACTTACTTTTAACAAAAAAAAATCGTCTTCTAGAAAAAAGTGCACCGAAGAATATGAAAGCACTCAATAAACAAATAAACTAGGCTAACTATCTTACCAACTAGTGGTTTGATTTCGATTTTTAGTCTTTAAAATGAGTTTCTAAAATATTAATAAAAATATAAAAAAGCCGCGTAGGACTTTGTTGAAATCAGTGCCAAGCCAAAGCGGTATAAAGCAGGCATGTAGGGTATGTCCACAATCACCGCCCCGCCACATCATCAATGAAATGTGTAAGTGTGTGGGGTCTTGTACAAGACTGCAAGGTAACACAACACAAATAGGCAGTCAGAATTGATGTCAGTACCTGTTGGTGATGACGTCAATCCTGCTTGCCTATTTGCCTGCCTTGTATCTAGCTAGTGTCCTCCATCGTAATTCTTCCTGTTGGGCTTGGTACCGACTTCAACAAAAGTCCTACGCGGCTTTTTTATATATTATTAATATTTTTTTGTTTAGAAATTCATTTTAAAGACTAAAAATAGAAATCAAACCACTAGTTGGTAAGATAGTTAGCCTAGTTTATTTGTTTATTAAGTACTTTCATAAAAAGTCGCTGCAAGATTGTTTACATTTAGTTAAGTACCTAATCCTTAGAGTATACATTGCTATAGAGCGCGCCTTACTTAGTATGAACAGTAGGCACGGGTATGAACATGACCGAGGATCCTGGCTCAACCTCAATCAATAGTAAAACAATACCCGTCAAAGTGACTTCACAAATAATATTTAATTCGATAATTATTACGTTAAATCAATTTTTTATATTAGGTACATCGTATATTTGTAGTTCATATTTATTGTTTTTGTATACATAAAACGACTACATTTTTTTATCTGGGTTTTAATTTTATCCATCCATATCAAATCAAACAAAAATATGTAATGTATACTCTAAGACCTTATCTAATGAAGTAGAGATTATAATCTAACGGTTTATTTTTCAATTTCACGGTGACATAAAGTACTCTCGCCTTTATTCTAGTGTAAGTAAAGATGAACGCAGTTAGTAATTTTAATAGCCATAAAAACGAAACCTACTGACAAAACTGGTTCTTATATTTATCCCACGCAATTTGAATGAGACGTGGCATTTATTATGCTAGAGCATCATTGTAACTTGTAACATAATTAATTTACATAATTTTGCAAGACGAATGATATTTTAAAAGAGTAAATTGGGGCTAATAAAATACTTTACATTAGACTATTAAGATAAATACTTAAGTTTTTTTTATACCACTTAGGTGGCATGCTAGCACACGGCCCTTTTGATGGAAAGTGGCTACCGTGGCCTATGGACAAGTGTAACACCAGGAGAGTCACACTCGTGCTGCCGACCCTTTAAGAACATAGAGATTATGTGCCGTCAGCTCAGAAGACAAGCAGGACAAGCCTTTGGTCTTCCCACTGACAGCATAAAACCTCCCCAGTGAGCTCTGGCTCCCTACTTACCGCCGGAAACACAACACGAGGTTATTATAGCTGTGGTATTTTGTAGGGAACCTCTACTTCCACAATCGGACTGCTTAATTGAGACAGAAAAACCGTTGTATCCTACCTTTTTTTTAACAATTAGGTAGTAAGGTTATTTATTCAAGTTAATTTAATGTAATAGGGACAGTGTTAAAGTCAGTTTGCCTACTTACTTGTTATTGTTTGGTATTCTGGGTATTTCACATGACGATCGCGGTCGATTTGCGGGGTTCATCGGTGCTAGCATGTCTAAATGTATGTCTCCTGAAATCAAAGGTGTTAAAAATAAAATAAGTAGCTTATTTTTAGGTTTCTGTATCTCAAGAGGAACTAAAATATGTTGCATCCAGTAACACCTGTTACTCATTGGGACAAAAATGTTGCATCCAGTTACACCTGTGACACGTTGGGACAAAAATGTTGCATCCAGTAACACCGTTGACACGTTGGGACAAAAAATGTTGCATCCAGTAACACCTGTTACTCATTGGGACAAAAATTGGCGCATTCAGTAACACCTGTGACTCGTTGGGAATTTTTTTCCCAACCAGTAACATTGTTACACGTTTGGGTGTTACTGGAATACTGAAAATACTGGGCGTATACCAAAAAATGTAACCTTTATTCTTCTTCTGTTGTTCTTTTCCTAATATACAGGGTGATTTTATAGTCGTTTCGGATAAAAAGATTTTGGACAGTTTCGATAGAAAAATCGTCTGCCAATGTTAAATGGTGGTAAATCGCTTGGCGAATGGCACGTGGGTAAAATTTACGGCAAATGATCCCGTTTGTACTTTACGGTTCGTGTGAGAACTTATAGTAGGAAAAACAAACAATAAAGTCAGTCATGTCATGCCAGTTTCAAATACCTAGTTATGTCATGATTAGCAATTATAGCTTCCTTTTCATAAAAAATAAAAGCAAAAACATTTTTTATTTATTTAGAACACGTCAATTAGGTTGGAAAATCTATAATTTTAAACGGTTTTTTCATCAATTCTATCTTTGTATATTTGATAATTCTATTTGCCATAACATTTAGTCTATGAATTTTCAATAAGTTTTCGGAAGTTGTTTATGAAGTAGTCTCATATACAAGGTGATTTTGCAGTCGTTTCGGAGCGAAAGATTTTGTGCACAGTGTCGATAGCGAAAGCGTCTGGAAGTATTAATTTGGCGAAAAAAAAAAAACTTTTTTTTTAAATAACGTATGGGAATAATGTACAGGTGAAAGGTATATTGTATGGGGGTTGTAAAAATAAAAAATAAATTTCGTCAAAATAATACTTCCAGACGATTTTACTAACGAAACTGTGACCAAAATCTTTCGCTCCGAAACGACTATAAAATACCCAGTATAAAAAATAGGGAATCGATAGTATCGTAAAATTGTAGGAATTTTGTAGATATGATCTTTTTTTTAATAATAGGTAGATACTATGTTTGGTTAGATACTTGCTAAGGGTAAACAATCTTGACGCGTCTTTCACACAAATACAAAAAACAAATAATCTAGTGATTCGGTTTTAAGTCACTTTATTTTTAAACTTCCGTTTGTAAACAAAAACTATTAATAAACTGATTAGAAGACACATCAAAATTGTTTACATTTGTTTAAATACACCAAATGGAGTATATCCAACTGAGAATCGACCTCGGGCGGGACTCGATCCCGCGATCTTTCCCTTACAGGGGGAATACTCTGACCACTATAAGCACTATCCTAATCGATTTGAATATTTAGCATAAAATGCATTCCTAAAATTTCATTCAAATGGAGTAAATACAGTCAAGCAATTTGCAATGCGAAACACCTGGCAAATAGTAACAGTGTACTAACCTCTCCGGTGGTGGTGGTTCTGGTGTGGGTGTAGGTGTGGATGCGCGTGGGAGTGTAACTGCCGGTGTGGTGACAGCGGCTGTGCGACAGCGGGCTGTTCCACACCACACGACTGATGCAGAGCGGAATCCGAATTAGTACGCCGCCAGTTGCTGTCGGGCGGTGGACTGCAAATGTTTAAAAACATCTTAATCTTTATCCTCGTGCTACATATTACCGGAAGATTACATACGCTATTACCGGAAGATAGATAAGCAAACACATAACCCTTCTTGGCAGTCGGCTAAAAGGGGTAGTAGGCTTTAGGGTCCCGGGTGCCGGGTTCTAATTCTGGCCATTACACTACCGACCTGATCACTTAATCAACCATTTAGCCTATCGCAGTCCACTGATGGACAATATGGACATAGGCCTATCTCGAAGTTGGGAGGCTTCTAAATGGAGTTCTAGAAAAAAAAAAGGTTGTAGAATGTGGATATACATACTTAATTACATTGTTCTTTAACCAGACCAATGCATATAAATATATATTCATGCATATACTTAATTATTTGCACTGAGCGGGATTCGAACCCGCGACCTCCTAGATAGCAGTCGCTCTACCGCTACAATGTAACAAATATAAACTAGTATAACAGTGATAACGGCTTAATATTATGATGACATTTATACATATAAAATATTCTAACAATTTAAATATCTGCGCTTGCGCATTGGGAAAACCAGTATATCCATTAATAAATCACGTATAATAAAGTCAGATACTTCTAAACTAGTTTACTAAAAAATGCATAATTAGATTGGATAAGAGGGTATAATTTTACAGTTCTTATTTTATCAACACTACGCATTATAATATCAGTATTCGTAAACACCGAGGCGGCGGCGCAACATGCGCCTCCCCATACCCAGGGACTAGATCGGGATACCGTGGTCCCCACACCCGAAAAGGGCCAGTTCGAAGGAGATTGCCCTGGGTCGGATGGGGTGCAAGAGATGTCTAGATTTCTCCGGCAACCCACGACCGTGAGAAGGCGTGCGTTTTAGTCGGTTCGACAAAACTGGTTCTGGATTGCGCGCACTTAAAAAAAAAAGTATTCCTAAACATACGACTCATATTTTAAACTAACTTTTGCCCGCGGCTCCGCCCGCGTGGATGTCGGTTATCGCGACCAAACAATTAAACTATGTCCTTACTCAAGGAACAAAAGGGTAGATTAGACTATCCCTATACCAAATTTCATCATAATCGGTTCAGTGATTTAGGCGTGAAAGCGTAACAGACAGACAGACAGAGTTACTATCGCATTCATAATATTAGTATGGATTACTGGTCTGCAAGCTACGAGTACAGTCAGCGTCTAAAGTAGATAATGATCGAATAAATCTTTAAGGGTGTACACACTGTACACCCTTAGTGAGACGTCCTACCTCGAACATTTTGACTGACGAAACGAGAGCTCGAATACAGCAATTTTGAGAATTTTTGCCTACAAAAATAATATCTGCTTGATAAATTAAAACTTCACCAATCTCTAGATATTTTTATACTCTATTTTTAATACAAACTTCGGCATGATTTGATAAAGGCGTCTTAGTGAGAAACGTGTTTGAAATAGCGATTTGTAGCGTTTTAGACCTATATTTGACCAAATTTCCATCAAGCCAATTATCATGAATCGTGTTTCTGTTTTCACAAGACCCTTGAAGGTTTAGTCTATTTTATGAATATGCTTTTTATTTGGCGTAATTTGCTATATTACTTGATATCCGGATGTTTAAAAATGTTAAAAACTACTGCATCCCGGCCTTAAATCAAAAATCTGAATTGGACCTGCAATTCAATGAGTGATATTCGCGTAAACATAAAAAGTATCGGTTAGATATAGGTTTTAATATTTTTGCGCGGAACTCTAACGTACTAATCAATAATACTATAATTTAAAAAGTATTTTCTGTTATTAAGAGTTGTACCTACATACACTTCCGTGTATTCATTAAAAGCCTATTACTTTTACATTCAATAAAATTGAAGTGCCTTATCCGACTTTAAAGCGTAGAAAAGAGACGTAACTTGTATTTATTGCTATATTTTCTAGTTCCATACACGATTCGGTAAAATACGCGCGAAAAACCCACAGACACTTAGTTTTTTGCAATACATATTATACATAATATACAGTCTACAGATGTCCTCATATAAATGGCCAGCATTTCCTCTACGTTTGTTGACACCAAGTATAAAACAATTATTTATTAAATATGAATGAGGTTTCTTAGAATGCGTAACAATAAAGCTTGAATTAACATTACCGCAAATGATTCATGAGCTGTAGTACTTTACCTTGTGAGCGTCAGTAACCAGTCCAAGTATTGGTCAGTATTAATATATTTATTTTACTATCAATAAGCTTAGAGTATCTATCTTACTATAGATACTCTAAGTCAATAAGTTTATTGCAGGCATTGTATAAAATACCGGATTATATACATTGCCGGTTGCCGGTAACATATATAAATAAATAAAATTGATATTCTGTCTGTTTGTAACGTTAAACTAACAACTTTATAAAAAAAACGATAAATCCATGAGGGTGTGTGTGTGTATGCACGATACTAATAGATAATAAAATAATTTAAAAAAATGTATTTGTCTGTTTGTTTAAAAAAAAAAACAAAAAGAAATCCAGTGGTTGGACCGATGTCAGCGGGATTGTGTCTATAGGTCATAATTATTTTGAAAATTCAAAATCCACGTGGACAAAGTCGCGGGTACAGCTAGTAAATAAACAAATTGTTTGTAGGGACGCTTATTTAGCGTATAATATTTTCAAATATTTCGTTTAAGCACCACATTAATTGCATTGACGTCAGTTGTAACTGGTTTGTCTTAACCTCGATAACTGCGTATTATAATTAGCGGCATTTATTTTGACCCTAGTGACGTCACAGAATGTACTCTTTATGCGTAGTACGCGGTTTTTAGGTGTCTTGAGAATAGCACGATGTGCTACGGCAGCAAAGGAGCTCAAAGTCACCAATCACAGATTCTACTTCTTCTTCTTCCTAGCGTCAATCCCAGTCGCATCCGAAGCCTTCACCTCGGAGTTTGGGGTCCGCTTTACCACAGTCATATCACAAATTACAGGTTATAAATCAAACCAATCCGCGCGCGCCAAGACCTCGTTACTCCCGTGACTTCGGGGCAACATAATAATATATGCCGGTTACTATACTGGTAGTGACTACTTAGTTAATGGCAGTTTATGAATGAAATTATATACTTTATAGTTAAGTAGGTACCATACATACCATTTAATTCATATCAAGTACTCCTTTTGGAGTCAGCGGGCGCATGCCGTAAAAACGTTTCGAATGTTCGAAATGTTCTTACAGTATGTGCCTGCGTAGCTAAACTAAAAAAACAATTACGCTACAGCTATATTGTTTATCTATTACATATCAAATCAAATTGAATAATTGCTTTTTATTTAGAAGTCTCGAGGGTGATTCCTAAAAAAACTGGTGGAACACCTAGCAGCGGGCCTGCTTGTATCTGCCATTTAAGTAACGTCATTTCGAGTGATTAAAACAATATTTTGGCACTAATTATTAGACAAAAAATAGTTAAGATTTGAATCACAGGGATTTACCTATGTCTAATTTAACCCCTCTTGCGCATAACTGACATTTCGGAACCGGTAACAGAGGAGGAAAAGATTTTTTTTATTATTGTTGTTCGATACCGGTTTCGAATAAGGAAGGTACTTACCTATTGTGATTTCACATAGGTAATCAAATTTCGAGTGAGGGAATTTTATTACTTTTAATTTTTAACTATCACTACGTAACAAAGACTTATTTTTCAAACGTAATTAGATTAAATTATCTAGTTTTTTTTTTCATTTTCCTATTTTCCACATGACACGTGACTTGAACGTATTTGTTCTGCGTCTAGTTTTAGAACATTATTTTGCAACACGTGTTTTAATAGTTTGCCAGACTGAAACTACGTTTAGAAATACTCAAAAGGAGTTCCTTACTACTTGTGTTGGCTGGATATATTACGTTGTCCGTTGCATCATGCGAGTTACGCATGCGGGCATCAGCACGTGCAAATAGTACCTATGTATTTTTTGCAAAACTTGTGCATATTATTTGTATGATGAAAGAGGCGGCAGCACGCACGTGGCAGTGGACTGCCTTATAGTCCACGTAACATTTTGTCGTACAATGCTACACTACAGACAGACACAACAAAGCGGAAGTGATTGAACACGTTTGGACATAGATTTATTCGAAAATCGAATGTGAAATTAGTATTGGAACTATAATGCACTCTAGTGCAGAAGAACCTTTACATTCATATCCTTGTTTATGTGCTTAATAAATAAATAGTAAATATTATGTTCTCGTACAAAGAAAATATGAGTAATAGGTAATTGTTATATAACCGGTTACCAAATGTTAACGTTATTCATAAATGATATGGTACGATGAAGATTAATTATTATATTATGAATGTGGAACAAAATAACACTTGTTCGAAACCAGTAGGTATTAATATAATTTTTGCCTGCTCCGTAACCAGTTATAAAGGTCGTCTACGATGGCGACTAAAGGGTTCCTGGTAAAGGTCATTACTTTCTTTAATCACGTTTTACACTTCATTGAGAAATACCAGGAAAACCACAGATTTAAATACAATAAATTGGTTAAAATGCCCGTGAACTGAATCGTGTGCATCAATTTGGGTATGTCGCAGTTGTCTATATAATCAAACATCCATACCTAATTAGTAACCTACAAACACACTATATACATTTATACAATTTGTTATTTACATAATTTATCTCATGAATATTAAAGTTACAAAAAACAATGTTACCTCAAATAGACGGTACTGCCATAAGGACTTGTATCATGTTTGCGATCGGCAGGGCGTCGCATCGGACCCACCGATGACGACGTCCGGCCGCGCTGCCCCGGCGACCGAGATGGCGACGTGCCACCGCTGCGGCCACCAGCCATTGCGTACTGATTCGTTAATGGCATATCTTCCGGCTATGGACAATAAGCAATCTATATAAAAACTGTAACACTCCTCAATTAATACTAATTCGAGGCCTGTGTGAACTAGATTTGTGAAATAAAACAATAAACAGGCATGTTTTTTTTTTCATTTTTTTTTTTCATTTAACGGTCAATTTATCTCACAAATCTAGAATTTGAATACATGTATTTATCACAAAGAACCGTAACTAAAATACATACTCTAAACAATGGTACATTTATGAGGACATGAATTCTAAAACATAAACCAATGCACAAGCCTGTACATCTTAAGCTGCGTACTGACCAGTGTTACAATGCGGGCGTAATGTAACACGTTACGGAGCGAACATTCATGCAGTCAGTGCGAGGAAACAAACTAATTACGAGCCTTTCATAGGCCTTATTTACGGAGACGTTATTATTGCGTTTCGTTGGGCGGCGTGGCCCGCACTGTATTAAAACATAGGCGTTGTATATGTTTACGGGGAAGCGTATTTACACGCGTTTGTTTGAAATGCTTGTTAGTTACAGCAGCAGGCACCGCAACTTTCATTGCGATAATTATGTTTTTGTTTTCACGTCCCGTAAACAGAAAAAACGTCAAAAGCGGCGTGAGACGCCACGCTACACGCGATACGAGACACCCCGCCTATCTGTAAATGAGGCCTAATATTCTTTCTGTACACGATGTAACGTTCGCTGCTCGCTGCGAACGCCTGCCGCGCAACGCCGCCGGTCAGTACGCGGCATAATAATATACTAAAATCTGATGTAGACAATTTAATAACTATTACTACTACTTATAGAGTCAAATTCAAAGTGAATGATTTCAATAAAAAATAAGTATGTTACTATTATAAAATACCGCTCAGACAATTGTTAGCTGATTCACAAATTTTGTAACACTCTTGGACACTGTAACTATTTGAATAATTTACAAAATATTATTGAAAACTTTTTCACTTGTGGTTGATCTATTTCCTTACTTTATCAAGGTAAGTATAATGTTATTGGTATTTACTGCATAAATATTTATTAGTTAGTAAACTTTGTTAGTAAATAATCTACATAAGATTCAAGTATAAGTCACATTTCAAATACTACGAACTAACATATCTAATCATTCTAATCACACTTTTATAATACTATTGAACAACTTATGAATAGCAGGCAAAATTAGTTCTACATCTAGATGTGTAACATAACATTTTTCAATACTCTTATATTAAAAATTACTACAACTAAGCTATAGAAGAGTCTTATTTGTCTCACTGCCATCCTATATCAATGTGCTGTGGCTTCCCAAAACTAAGTTTTTGACTGCTCGGAATAAATGGCTGGCTCAATGAGGACAGTAGATGTTTTGGTGAAATTTAGTAAAATGAATGGAATACTTGCTGAACATTGCCAACAACCTTTTGTAAAATATTTATTTTCCTTAATATGTAAGTGCTTTTGTCACTTGCTAAAAGTTTTTCTGTACTTTTATTTTTAATCATAAATTACAACACATTAATTAGGTATAAAAATTATATTTTTTATACATAATGTGGCTAGTTTTTGGATTGAGAAATTGAAGTTGAGTCTCATTAATGCCTTACACAGTTTCAAATACTGGAAAGATAATTACAGTCAGCCAGAAAAATACTAAAATAAATTATCAAAAAGAAAAAAAAAATGTACCAATCTAGCCTTTTTCATGAAGGGATCAAAAGTCTATATAGGAAGGACTGTTTAAGATATGAGTTCTAACTAGAAATGATGGGCACCATCAAAAATATTCCCCATTCATTTCAAAATTTCACCCTGTATAGTTTTTACGAAGTGGCCATTGTCCCAGTGATGATTAATATCATCAGGTGTATTAATCATAATAATAATCATAATCATCATTTATTTGTGATATACTTGTTTTCTACCAATTCATTACTTCATCATATACTTGTTTTCTACCGTTCATCATATACTTGTTTTCTACCTTATTAGTATAAAAACAAATGCTAAACAAACATGCTGTACTGCACAATTCACTAACGAATACTATTTTATAGGGCATCTAATAAATCAAACAAATCTAATCAGGCTGGTACCTTTTTTACAAATTACATTATGAATATAATTATGACAAAAGTTATGAAACATGTCATAGCAAATTAGTGTCTACTGTGGAACATAAAACTGTTAGTTTTAGTGAACAAGTAAAATTGTTAGAACACATGTTCTTATGTAAATAAAAGACGAACACAGTTTTATGGTTAACAAGAATTACTATACAATTGATTATTATGGTAGATTTCAGATTTAAAATGGTAATTTTTAATGAAAGTTTTATAGTGATAAGACATTTAGATAACATTTTATTAAAAAAAAAAAACATTTTAAAAAGTACAGATAGTGATAAAATACTTTCATAACTTTTTTACATAGACACAGGTATGAGGAACTGAGGGAGTTTCTGGGCATAATTAAAATAATAACATCTTAATATGTATTAAAAAAAACTCAGCCAGCTACAACTGCACCACTACCAAAAAAATTAAGAGAATAATAAATTCTACGATAAATTACAACCTTGTAGGTAAATAAAACTTATATTAACATTTTTATGAGCCTAAGCAAAAAGGTTAAGAGGAAAAGTTTAGAATAGAATTTCCTTCACTGAAGTGTTTACTACCTACAAGTTTGTAATTAGCTGGTGGATTTATTATAAGGGAATTTTCTGATTCCAATGCTAAGGAACCTTATTTGCTTCCAGCTCTTTGTTTGTGGCCTGTGGTGCAGCCACATTTGGCAGGGAGCCACTGCGGAATGTGCCCAAGCCTTGCTGAGTCGGCCGAAGTGTGGAATCTACATTATCATGACACTCCAGAACCGGAGGTGTTTTGACTCTTGCTACCTTACTTGAATTGACCTGTAAACATGATGCCTGAACATCTTTTACCCACACTATATTGACAAACATGTTGTTTATATCCAATTTATAAAATAAAACATTACATTTTTGGCCTCAAATTTTTGTTTTCTGACAAAGTATGAAGTTTAGGACTGTTATTCACACAAAACATTGATATGTCCACATTGATAATGTGATTAAAAATGTATAATACAATAATATACAATGGAAGTCTCAGTCGTTATAAGTAACGATTTATATAAAGACGTTTACATTTCCTTAGTTTCATTAGATATAACACATAATATTGTAACTAGCTATTGTGTAGGATACCAAATAGACTCACAAATCATTTTGACAATGACAATTGTGAATTATACACACAGAACAGAAGTATTATTTTGTTATTGTATTAGTAAGAAAACGTTCACTTGAAAGTTTAGGCGCAATATATGTATTGTAATGATTATTGTTTACGTCGGCGGGCACATTTGACGGCCAGGAAACGACTGCCTGAGTAAATAGGCGACATACCTTTTGGGTTGCGTCGGAAACTTCGCGCATAATTTTTTCAAAAGCAGCTGTTTCCTCTGCTTGCTTTTGATGATGAAGGGCTATTTTTTCACTAAATTTTCTTGGATTCGCCATGATGGCCAGTTAATATTTATTTTTCTCGTTTTACATCACAATTTTTAGCGTTCGGAGATCCAAAACGCGCTTGTCTGTCAGGAACACAGATATGTTGCCACAGTGTTAAAATGTAGTTTACACAGATTAAAATACTATACTGAAAAGTATTTAAGCTACTAAAAAATATTATAGGATCTTAATATTATAATATCATAATCTATACATACAAATTACAGCAGCAGCAGGACAAACTCTGTTGCGTGGGCGGTAGTGAACGCGGCAGGAGGCGCGGGTTCGATTCCCGCTCAGTGCAAATATCCGTATAAGTATACATGAATATGGGTTGCATTGGTCGTCGGTCGGAGAGCACGTTAAGCCGTCGGTATTTGATTTCCTGTTCTTCAAAAGTTTCTTAGAATGAATTTTATGAAGCAGTTTTAAAGATAATATGCGTGTATAGGGCCCACGGGCGTGTAACACTCCTGAGCTACAGGTGCTACAGGAGCCTACAGGTAAGTACTTGAATAGAATAGGTATGCAAAATGTGAGAACCGGTAACTACTTATGACTGGGTTCCTATTTGAGAAATGATAAAACCCATCTTGTAAGGAACGACCTTGTAAGAAAAGAGATATTCTGTGCCATCACCACAGAGGACAAGCAGCAAACCTCTCAACTACTTTCCAGTGAACTCTGGCTACCCTAATCACCGCCAGAATCACAACACGATCGCGCGATCGTATGATGTGTTTTATTTATTTATTTCTTTGTTCTTACATTGTACGTATGTCATTAGTCATTACACTAGGCAAACCCAATAGTAACTTAATTCTATCAATACAAAGTGATTTTGCCTACTCAACTAAGATTTGCCAAGTTAGCGGTATTATTTGATTGTCTTTGTTATCATATCAATTAAGTATGATTATAAATGTATTTGTCTTCTTATTATTTAGCTTTCTAAAGTTTTAAAACTTCTTAAAAGCTTGAATTCAAAACTGACGAAGATTTTCGTACCTCCGTCGTGCCTGGAGTGGAGCGCCTGCTTCTATTCCCGGCCAACAAGTAGGTCGCGGTATAGTTTTCGACAGCTCTGTCTGAGCCATTCACCTCTGACTTACCCTCCGAGTACAAAAGGCGTGATTATTATGTATGTACTAGCTTTTGCCCGCGGCTCCGCCCGCGTGGATGTCGGTTATCGCGACCAAACATAGCCTATGTCCTTTCCCAAGGTCTAATCTACCTCTATACCAAATTTCATCAAAATCGGTTCAGCGCGCGGTTTAGTCGTAAAAGTGAGACACAGACAGACAGACAGACATATTAGTAGGGAATAGTAGGGATGTATGTCTGGGTTAAATTGCGTTTAAAGTAACTATGTAGATATTATCAATCATTTTTCATGTTCCATCTGCTAAGGTAAATGTTTGTAATACCTTTCATGAATTTTGTATAACGACTGTCCAATAAATATAAAAGCGGTCTGTGTCATCGGCACCGCTTGCCATATTGAAAAAATAGAAAAACACTAGCTTGGTGCAAAGTTACTTGTTTATAAAGACGTCCGTTCAGAAATACAGCAGTGACGTAACTGACGTAAAGTCAAGATGATTTTGGCAGATGTGAAAACCTTATAATGTCAGTTTTACACTTTGACGTTTTACATTACACTTTAGTGTTGACCGACTTGAGTTTGTGTAATTTTCTTTGATAATTTATTTTAAGGCAGTGAGTTCGTGCGAATATAATACTGCTCATCAAAAGTATTGCTCAGATCAAGTTTCAATCAATTGTATATAAGTTGTGTACAAGAGAGAACCATGGAGGATAAATATATTCTTACTTTAGATATAGGAACTACTACTATTCGCTCTTTTATTTATAATTTTAAGACAGAAACTGTTGGAAAAGCAATAGACCAGGTAAGTACTTAAAATCACAAATATATATTTAAAAAAAAAATGTACTAATGTTTTCATTCCTGTTGCCATTAGAGTATTTAAAAAGTTTAATATTTTATAAGTTCTCTATAAAGAGCTTCTGGTAGGGAAACAATTTCATTAATTTTTAAATATTTGTAAACAGGTAGTGCTTCATTACCCAAAAATTGGATTTGTTGAAATAGATCCAGATGAACTTTGGACCTCTGTAGTCAGTGTTGTACAAAAATCTTTAAAGGGTAAGCTAATTACAACATACCATACTCCATGACTTCTAGATATTGCACCTTAAAAATAGCTTTTATTGTTTATTCTTAAGAGTACATATCTCTTTTTGTTAATCAACAGTTATTTGTTCCGATTATGTTTATCAAGATTTTTTTTTGTATGTTCCAGTTCATAATGAACTTATCTATTAGTGATAGCATATTATCAATGAGTTTGTTTATAAGCTGACAATCAATTCTATTGTTTCTGTACTACTTTATAAAGTTTTATCATCACTTAATTCACTTTGATTTTTTTTAGAATTATTTTTTATTTGTACAAGGACTCAAAAGAGAATTAGACAGATATGAATATTTGAAACTGGACTGAGATTTTTAATCTGGGTTTTAATTTTTTTATGCAGAACCCTAATCTTTTATCTTAAAAAAAAAGTAGTGTATGTTTCGCCTTATGATATTGGCTATTTGCCAGTGAAAGTCCTGTCGAAATCGGCCCAGCCATTCCAGAGATTACTTGATTCAAACAGACAAACTGAAGTACTTTTTTTTCTGAACAGCTGTTGTTGTGTATTACAAACAGATACTTGAATTTTGATTTATTTGTATAGATAATAAACACAAAGTTTTTTATGGTGCAGTCTCATTGGATACATATGATTTTTAGATGCAAACTTAACTGCTGCTCAGGTGACTGCCATGGGCATATCAACACAACGGGGTACATTTGTGAATTGGTCTCGTAAAACTGGCAAACCTTTTCATAAATTCATCACTTGGAAAGATTTGAGAGCTGATAAACTAGTCAAACAGTGGAATACATCATATACATGGAAGGTATTTATTCTCTTCGTCAAAATGAAGCCCAAAATTAAACAACTCGTTTAGATTGTTGTATGCGGTTCAACAATTTTTCTAAGATTTCGTCGTGCTGTATTTAATTTTGTTGTTGCGTGCATACCCCATCAGGGGCCTTAGACAAAGTGACATTCTATTGGCGAAAACGCCAGTGGAATCGCTAATTGTAGTATGAAATTGACATAAATCATTAATATAACTATATTTTTTTAATGAAATTTGAGTCTTTGTAACTGGAAATACATTATTTAACTTATCATTATTACTATAACCACCGCAATGTCCCGAAATCCATTGTTAAAACCTTAAAAATGGTTCGCTTCAGAGCGATTCCATCAATAGAATGTCACTTTGTCTAGGGCCCCAGGATCGACTTCAACAGGGCTAATGTTGAGGTGCATCATTGGAATCTGACCAATGAAAACCAAATGGTATATCGCAGGGGACCCTAAAAAGGAAATCTAGTAAATTGTGACACCAGTACAGCTGAAGTTGAACACAAATGTTTTAAAATATTCTGTGTTCATACCCAGATATCAGTTATATTCAGCATCTAAATAGAATGTTTTGTTAGCTACAAATAAACAAATTCAGATTGGAAACCAAGTAATTTTTTAGTGTTGTTTAGGCATACGGCAAATATGTAATTTTGAAGTATTTTTCAGCTATTCAAAGTGGGTGCCTACATACTATATCTCATTCTCAGAAGCAAGAGATTTAAAGCAGGAAGTGTATTCAAATTCATGAATACGCAGGTATGTATAACACATCTCTTCAGTTTCCCTGTGCTCTTTTTTTTTTTAATTATTTTAGTTCATTCTGGTATTTAACTATGCGATCGAGAGATGAGGCCCTGTCATCGAGACATGTGGCCTGGGTCGACCGGGTTGCAAAGGATGTATATCTACGATAATCTCATCTCAGACAACCAACGGCCCACAATCGTCGTACGTTTTAGTCGGGTACCAGTCCGACATAATTTCCTCTACCTACCGGCTCCGGCGGGGGAGATATTCGTGGGAGATTTCGCGCGATAAAAAAAAGGTATTAGCCGCGTGATTTAAAAAAATAATATTTTCTGCTTAATAGCTCTGTACTTACGGAAGATTACAGTAATTATAGGCTATTTAACATCACGTGATAATCGTTACGAGGTGAGCGATAACAGCACAGCTAGTACCTACGCCTACGCCACCTAGTATTTCATTAAAAATATACATACAATTTTTTATACATCAGAGGACTAGAATTAAGAAGTTTCGACCGATTTTTATTTTTAATTCATACCTAGATTTTCGTGCGGAAATCCCCCCGGATTTCACTACGTCTTGGGTCTCAATGACCGACTGTATAAATGGCTTTGCGTTGGCGGGGTGCGAGAGATATGTTTTCGGCTATCTCATCTTCGGCAACCGAAGACCCAAAGACGACGTGCGTTTAAGTCGGTTCGAGTCCGACATGCCATACCCACGCTCAACGCGCACACCAGCTTTGGGGGCGCTACCGCGGAAATTTTTAGCACATAAAAAAAAGAGGGACGCATGGAGAGCCTGGAGGCTGCTTGGAAAGCAGCCCTATACAGCTGTGCAATTCTCTAAGTGATCTTCTTGATCGAGATTGTCATTGGCCAGACAGACGTTGTGCTCGTCGTTGTGCGCTTACAGAATTGCATTGCGGGGCCACTCCCGCTTCGGCAGGAATTAGCCGCAGGCAGCGGCGTCTCTCCCGGGGGTGAAAGGGGTACCTAGTCTGCACCGCGTGTCGGTTCCCGATCACGTACCTCCACATACATTTACCTACACTCACGTTCTTTTCGCACCGGGGTAGGCGAAAGATTCAGTCACGAGACATACCTATAGGGAAGAAGAAAACATTGTATCTGACTTTGTATTCATTTTGATCTCGTGAACTGTACTAAAGGTCTCTGCATACGTAACGGGTTTTTTCACGGACGGGACGGGACGTGAAGCAAAATGTATGCGGCCCATCCCGTCCCGTCCCGTCCGTGGCCCCGTGACATATGCATTGCCGCATACATTTTGTATGAAACGATATTTCCAAAACTTCACGTCCCCGTCCCGTCCGTGAAAAAAACCGTTACGCATGCAGATACCTTAAATGAGGATGAATCACATAATGGAATATTGTATTTTTAATCAGTATACCAGGTGCGCTATACCTTTCTGAGTATCCTATTTTTTAAATAATCAAAATCCGTCAAGAAATGACGAAGCTATTAGGGATTTCTTAACGAGTACTTAAAAACGCCCGCTTACACTGCGATTTAGACGATGACGTCATCTGTTATGAACGCGTCTATATACTCTAAGACGCGTCCCGACTAGCGCAGTCGCCAGTCAGTCAGTATAAATTCTTTCGTGGATCGACTAGTAGTGCTTGCGTTTTATTGGTTTTTCTTAGTACTTTATTTGTGTTTTAAGTTCTTTGGTGATTATTCAAATACAGTTTGTTTTTAAAATACTTTATAATATACGTAGTTCGTCCTAACGCTTGTACTTATTTACCTACCTTATGATGTTCTGTCGAAAGTTGTACCTACTGTGTTGTCAAGCGAGTAATAAACCACGTTAGAAATGACGTGAAATAACTGAAGCTAGTATAATACAGGTTCAGAAAAGGTATTACGTTTTATAATAAAATGAAGTACTTAAGTAGGTATTGCCGATGCCGTCATGACCACTTCAAAAGTATTTAGGAGACTTATTATTCGTAGTGGTGCAAGTCTGTAACTAGGTATAATAGGTAGGTATATAGTATACGCCTGCAGGATAATCTCTAGACTGAATTTTGTTATCATGTATAGACATAGGTAGGTACGCAATATAGGTATTTAAACTTTCATGGCCTTTCACATTACTATTATTGGAAGCTCCAAACAATACATGGTAAATATCTCGATAGTTCTAATAGTAATAGGTACACAATACCTACTTACGACAAAATGATCTTCGCAACAATGTAAAACACTTTCGCTTGAAAGAAGAGTTTTATCATCTCTTCTCATTACTTTAACCTATTTTTAGGGTTCCGTAGCCAAATGGCAAAAAACGGAACCCTTATAGATTCGTCATGTCTGTCCGTCCGTCTGTCTGTCTGTCTGTCTGTCCGTCCGTATGTCACAGCCACTTTTCTCCGAAACTATAAGGCCTATGTTGTTGAAACTTGGTAAGAAGATGTATTCTGTGAACCGCATTAAGAATTTCACACAAAAATAAAAAAAAAACATTAAATTTTGGGGGTCCCCATACTTAGAACTGAAACTCAATTTTTTTTTTTTTTTTCATCAAACCCATACGTGTGGGTTATCTATAGATAGGTCTTCAAAAATGCTATTGAGGTTTCTAACATAATTTTTTTCTAAACTGAACAGTTTGCGCAAAAGTGGAAAAATGTGTGTCCCTCCCCCCCCCCTCTAACTTCTAAACTAAGAGAATGATAAATCTAAAAAAAATATATGATGTAAATTGCCATGAAAACTACCACTAAAAATTGGTTCAAGCGAGATCCAGTCAGTAGTTTTTCGCCTTTGCTACTACGGAACCCTTCATGGGCGAGTCCGACTCGCACTTGGCCGATTTTATTTTCTTATCTTTGCATCTCTCGGAACATAAAAAAAAACAGTTTTTTATGTTCCGAGAGAGGCTTATTAGGCTTAGTAACACTTGTATTCTTGCATTTTGGCACAATACAATATTTGTATGGGGGCATTATTACCACCGAAACAATGACAAACGTTCCAGTCTATACACTACTCAGTGGACTGCGTTGCGTCAGGCCTCCGTCACTCGCTCAAGGCCGCGCGCGCGCTATACACCTACCGCTCGGTGAGTCGTCGACGACACAAACTGGCAGAGGGCTGCCGAACGCCCTCCTGAGCGCTCGCATCACACCGCACCGCACGTTTCCCGCTCTTACGCTTACCTAACGCTGAAGTTCTTCATTGTACATGATACTGTATTGTTAAAAATAGCTTCGATAATGACACATTATTATTTTGTAATTTTTAAAAGATAAAAATGATTGCTGTGGGTTTTTCTTAGGAGATAGGCATATGCTATCGCGGACTTTTATCTAGACCTTTTTAAGTTATATATTTCCGCAGTACATTATCTTATTCTATCATCAATAGTTTTCGCAGCGCACGCGATGTAAGAAATATTTTAAGTAATTTTTTTACATCTTGGATTTCATTATTGAAGTTTTAGTAAGGATTCCTAATTTGTTTGAAAATAAAATAAAGTCTATGTTAGTCAGTGATAATGCAGCTTTCTAATGGTAAAAGAATTTTCGAAATCGGTCTAGTAGTTTTTGAGTTTAATCGAATACAAAAATACAAATCTTCCCTCTTTATTACTATGTTAACATAGAATGTATGGAAGTCTGCCGGATTTGTTGACATTTATGAACACTGCTCCGCTCCCTTTTGTAGTAGCGTGATGTTATATAGCCTATAACCTTCATCGATAAATGGACTATTCAACAGAAAAAGAGCTTTTCAATTCGAACCGGTAGTTCCTGAGATTAGCGCGTTCAAACAAACAAACTCTTCAGTTTCATAATATTATAAGTAGGTATGGATATAGTTATTTTTATTAAAAAAAATATTGAAGTAAATAGCACAAAAACTATATTATTAGAAGCTTTGTAAATTACTTAAAATCCGTACAAAATTTCAAAATTATACGTTACGAAATAAAACAGCTATTGAGTCTTAACCCAAAAGAGCCCTAAGTCTTCATACTCTCCATAGCGGCGGAGCGCGCTGTCATAACAGATGACGTCACACAGTATTTTGGCGCGGCGGCGAGCGTTTTTGAGATTACTGCATTAAAATTGCTGTATCTTCGTCATTTTTGATCGGATTGAAATAATTTTTTCACAGTGTTTATTGTTTTTTTAATCATCATAAATCTGCATACTCAGCTAAAAACGTGAATGATCCTCATTGTTGCCCTAATGATCTGTTGAGCTAACGAACTGTTATCTTATGATCTTGTAACTTAATTATGTAGTTTACTGTTGGTATTTTACGCTGTTGGCCTGGTGATGTTAACATACCTTCTGATTGTTGACCACTATACCTACCTAATCTGTTTCTTTTTTATTTACCATATCATGGCATGAACTGAATGGAAAGGAAATGACCATGGCAGAATTTAACTGACGATGACGTTAGTATGTAGTTACCAGGTACCTAAGTTAAGCAGAATAAGTGGTAGAAACAGATTGGTTGTTGTCTAGTACATACCATCGTAAACCGTCTTGTCGTCCATAAGTCCCTTATGTATTCATTGAATAAGTAATGTACCTACTTACCTGTGCATACTTGTATTTCTTTGTTGCTTTAGTGTAAGTACTTTATTTATCTAACTAATTATTCAATGAGATCCCAAGTTCTTGACCTCACGACCAGTCACTCCAGTCAGGTAGTTGAGTAGGAAAGGATTCACGTCGTCAATGCAGGTTAATGCTCCTCTGCTAATTAAATAATGTCGGCAAGTAAATATACCTAAGTACACTGACAACATTAACTTTGACGCTTGAATGAATATGGGATGTGCAATTTTTTTTCCCTTGATGTGCATCGCCAGTTAAGTCAAGCCCCATCTTACCTAATCAATAAGCCAAAAACTGCCAAACACAAGGTGATCCCCGCCTTTTTTCACTGGGAAGATTATGTTGTGACGACGACGATTGCAAAAGGAATGCAGCAGGATTATCACGAGGCTTTATAGAATGGTTTAGTTTCGGACATATTCAATACAAAATTAAATGCCTAATAGAGATGGAGCTATTTGCTATACACCCTATACATATAGCTCCATTGCTCTTCCTCTGGAAAGCGGCCTAAAAACAATCACTTTTATGCGCATCATAGTAACGGCAATAAGAAAGTTTTGACACGTAGATGTGCCGAGCGAATGGCACACCAAAAATGTAATGCGTTAATGTACGTGGGCAGGCAATGTAGTCAGGGTTGACCTCGCATAATATACACTATTCCAATTGGTATTCTAATGCGCTGAAAGAAAAAGTAGGTCAAAAAGACCCATAACCTTCTTGTGCCCCTTAACCTGACTTGTACGAAATTAAACATAGAAGTAAATAACTGTCTGTTGTGTCCCCGAAGATGGGAAATGCGTATTCACTTAACGATAAATAGCTATACTATATGTAGGTACCTACCTAATCTGTATACCTACAATTAACCAGTTAATTAGGTACGTGTATACTGAAAAAAAGAAACATGCAAATCGTTGCTAACTTCTTACCAATAACAACACGAGTGTAGTAAATGAAAACAAGTCAATTATTTCATTGGAATAACACAACTTGTTGATAAGTACACAAGTCCGACTTTATTGATGGATTTTTTTGTTGTTACTTTTTGCTGATTTCCTAATGTGTTGTGTTCAATACTTATTCATTCGTAAAGTTTGGTCTCGGTTCGTAAGTAGTAATTTATTGGCAAAAATCAAAATACAATCTACAAGCGGTAGCGGTAAACACATAAACACATGATATTGCTTCTAAGGCAATCATTAGACTTGTTTTTGGATCCAGACATGCGACTACAGTTGATATTCAGGAGTTGGAGTGCCTGCAAACTAACTTGGACTAAAGTAGGAAAGTTCACGCATTTTTTTATTAAGAGGTCCATTACACGGTAGGTTTTGCTGTCAGATTAACCATCAATCACGCCGTGATTGACCAACAACATAACGTCTAATAACCGATTGACCAATAACATTCATGATTGACGGCATGATGCATGACGCTTGCATAAGCGTGTAATGGACCCCTAAGGGCTCGCGTCGTTGGTTGATCACTACGTTTATTGCACATGCGCTTGAGACGTGATGACCTCCGCCCTACAGAATACCGCAGTTATAATAACTGCGGGTTGTGTTCCCGGCGGTGAGTAGGGTAGCTAGGGTTCACTGGAGAGATTTTGTGCTGTCAGTGGGACGACCAAAAGCTTGTCCTGCTCGTCTTCTGCGCTGCGCTGACGGCACAGAATCTCACTGTTCTTACAGGGTCGGCAGCACGATTGTGATTCTCTTGGTGTTCCAATCGTCGATAGGCCACTTTCCATCAGGTAGGTAGGCCGTGTGCTTGTCTGCTACCTATATGGTAAAAAAAAATTGCTTGGGTTAGAAATGTTTTGCAATTTCCATGCTATTGATGACTTGACATGACATACACCTGCGGTTAAAACCAAACCTATGTTTAGCAACCTCCTCATAATACGTATTATGAAAAGATTATTACGTGTGAGATGTATGTAATTACGTTATTTTTTTTTGCAGACATGTCTCAGACTCCACTGGGCGCTTAACAATGTACCTGCACTCATGAATGCCGTGCAAGATAATGACGCGCTATTCGGGACCTTGGACACGTGGCTATTATACAAATTGACAGGTAATTCCATGAGAACAGGTTTGCGTATAATTGATAAGTATATAAATACGTACAGTCAGCGTCAAAAGTAAGTGAAGTTTGTGAGCTAAATAATTTTTATTAATATTTATTATTACAATATTACAATAACAAAACAATAATAATAGATTTATTAATGAAAACGCTGTTTTACATAAAATTTTTGCTCTTGTTGTACTCTATTTTATCCAGTGCGCGTGGTTAATAGATCGCTTTTCTTTATATTTTAAAATGTTAATTAAAAGCTAAGATTTAATTTCTAATTTTAAATTCTGTGCAATCGTCTTTTACTTTTAACGCTGACTGTACTTGCTGCCTGCTTAACGTGTTTTTATTTATTCACTTATCATAAACGATCGCAATTTATTACTTGCAAATAAATGCTTGTATTTTACACGTATATAATGAAAATTATCGTGAGAATGTGGCTCAGTTAGAATAATTTATAAGTTACGTACCTATTTAGGTTTTTACAACAGTTTTTGTGCATCAAAGTACAACTTGTTACGCCTCGTTTAAGATAATATGTAGATTTCACGGTAATTACAAAATGCAACGTAAAACGGAACTGTAATATCAAACACGAATTTGTGTTTAACATTCATACCTAAATACATATAGTCACAACTTTACTTTATCCCCTGATGGTTAGGCAGAGGTGAATTAACACCCACATTTCACCAATCATTGTATCCAGTCTCACGTAATAGGGGGTGAGCCTATTGCCGTATTCCGGGTACTATTGTTGACTCCAGCCATGCATCTGAGGCTGAGTCTGGGCTGTATATATCTGTCTGATGTTAAACAGCAGCGCATGGGAAGAGATGAGGTGGCTCAAATTCTACTCTGCCTTTTTATTTTTATTTGAGTTTCAGTTTTAAGATATCATTCTCCTTCTTTTACCATAACCACTTTTACCAAATCGGCCGGCAGGTTGCTAGGTATTTCGTTCCGCAGGTTCCGCTAGCATGCTCTTTCACCTGGCATTAGGCCAACCAGGTTTATTCCCTTGAGTCGAAATTCGGAATAGTCCTGCTATTAAGAATGAGGCTGATATCAATCTTCTCAATTTAAATTAGTATTTATACCCGACTACGATAAAACCAGAGGAGGGTTATGATTTTGACAGTCCACACTTCAATTGTAGGTACATTCAACGCATACCTAATACTCATACCTACTTACACAACGACTGAACTTTGCAACTTTGTCTCAGGTGGTAAAATTCACATGACTGACGTATCTTCGGCTTCTGCGACTGGTTTCTACGACCCCTTCACAATGCAATGGGCAACTTGGGCCATCACTATGTTGAAACTTCCCAGGGCTGCCCTACCCCCAGTCGTGGACACCGCAGGGGACCATTTCACGAGTACACTGGCCTCAATTTGGGGACATCCGATTCGGATTGTTAGTTGTGTAAGTATATTTTTCATTTGTATTTTTTTTCTTTAGTTTAGGATTGGATACGCTATCTGTGCCCCGAGCACGAAAAATATTCTTATTCGTAACGTAAACGTATCAAGACAGCGGAGCGTTGTGATTGGCAGGCTTCACACACTCACACAGGTTCACAGTAGGCAGGCGGCCATTCGCAATGCTTCGTTCTCTCGATGCGATCGATCTGGCATGGACTTTAGTTCTACTTTTTCCGAGTGTCAATTGCGGTAAAGTACTGAAGTGCTGTCATTATGCTGAATATTTACTTACTGTGTGCTTGTAGAGCTACATGAACTTTTACTTCAACGATGTATCGGGTCGCACCATGCCAATAATTTCAAATTTAAAACTTGATCTTGCATTCAATGATATCAAGAAGCTGATGTAGTCTTTAAATACGAGTATAATAAGCGATGTGGTTAATAGCTATAATAAACCTGACTCCTGCCTGACCCTTTGTTACGCAACTTCGTTATGGCAAGGAAAAATACTCAAGGTTATTATAGCTTCGCCACTCTAGAGAGATACGTTAAGATTAGGCCCAGGCGCTCAGGTAGCTTTAACTTCTAGAAAAATCGATAAATCATACAGTCCTTACTATTTTAATTCGCTATCAATATGAACGTATTAATTATTAAGTTGCAATTAACGTTACCACAGAGATATACATATTATATAAGCATAGAACGGCCATAAGCAGTGTATCTACAGCCGCATGTCGCGCATGGCGACTTTTTCACTGTAAATAAATACTCACAAGAAATGCCTTTATTTTTCTGATGCATTTCTCCATTTTTATTCCACAGTTGGAAATAGCACAGTATGCCATTTTCACGGTATTTTTATGATGTTATTACAAGCCAGTCTTAACAGTACTGAATAAGCCATTCATGTCTCATACGGCAAGAATTGTCTAAAAAGTTGCCACGCGTTCCCCGCCCACATGGCCGTTCTATCCTAGATAATATATTTCTGTGAACGTTACCATCGACAAGCGACCTTAATTACGTAATAACTATTATTTAATCTGTACCTTTACCTTCATACACATTATAGGAACAGAACTATAGTACCTACCTACCTGTTTCCTTGTATAGGTATGTAGTTCATGTCGAGTTTCTCGCCTAGTTAATTAAATAAAACCTTGTGCACTGAAGCTTCAATTAGTCCTATAATTATTTCTGAATTTATTTAATAACAAAGTACAATTTCTTATACATTAGTGTAACAAAAACCAAGGTTCATGTAACAATTAATTACCTGGTAGTTTTCTTACCCTGATATTAATTAATAGACATTGTTATGCACATGAAACGAGGAAGGTAATGCCGCAATAACCTTTCTGGGTATAATGCCAGACACTCTCAATACACAAGCACAAACAAACCTACAGTTTTCAAGTAGTTTAGTGTGTATTGTATATTGTATACCCACTAGGTATATTAGTTTCTCAAAATCCGGTGGGGTGCAATCATGTTGATTATTTAAATATGGTATGATGGTGGCCCTCGAGTGCAATCGATTCCGCTAAAGCAACAGTGGTTTTGCCTACCACAGACACTGTCAAAAAATGACAGTAGGTAGTTTTGCTTTAGCAGAATCGAGGGCTTGAATGTTGTTACTAGAATGGTGATCCTTAACTTGACGACTACGACAGATGCTTTTTCACGCCCCGCTTAAAGTACCAATCCGGGATTGTAGGAAGTAGGGACTATGGAACTGGAACACGTGTGAAGGTTTATTTATTAAGTAAAGTAAGTAACTAAGTAAGTTTTATCGATTTATTCATAAAGTAAATATTGTAAGAATTTATTCAACTTCTATTCACCAACATGTGCGATATCGTAATAGGTCAATGATTAGGTACGTCAATGTAACAGCTAATTGTCTGTATAAGCAGATTTCACAATCAGTCCCCTGGATTTATCACTATTGTTCTATCGCATCACTCAAATCAGCTAGCAACTGTTGCTTAATATACACCAGTACTTTGTATCTTCGTTATCTTATTAATCTATTTTAATCTACTCAGTACTTATTTATATCAAAATGTCTTCGAGCACGTGTTTGGCACTAACCGTAGTTCATTTGTTAGGTATACGAACATCAGTGTATGTCCTACTTTGAAATGGTACTGCGATTGTTTTATTTGTGAACCGTTACTGCAGTTACCATGCATTTTAGCTGAGAATAGGATTGTCGGAGGCCATTATGAGTATCGCATGTCAACTTCAAGACCTTTAAGAATAGAGATTAGATTGGAAAAAGTGAATGCTCAGACGGGATTTGAACCCGCGACTAGTTCCTTAGAAGGAGAATGCTCTTATAACTGAGCTACTGAGCCTCGCCTTGAGCATTCGAAATTCGCTTATTATAACCATCTTAGGGCGACTGTCCCGTCTGAGGAGGCTCAGACGGGACAGTCGCCCTAAGATGGTGATGGTAGTCTGAGGAGACTAGATGTTATTCTTTTAGTCTGAGCATTCCCATTTTTCCTAAATCCAAATTGATTTGAATAGTTAGAATACTAATTGCTTTAAATTTCATTAAAAAGAAATTAACAGGTCAGAAGCAATCGAAACCGGTGGGCTTCCATGAAAGGTTAAATGACAGTAGACGATGCTTGTGAAGTATGTTAGGATGGCAGCAAATGGCGGGCCTCTCTGATTACACCCGAAGGGAAAAAGGCGTAAGCATATGTATGTATATTATTCAATTAATTGTATTTACACTTTTAAAATTTTAATTATTAACACTAGACCTTACAAATTTTTAAAAATAAATGTTAAGAATTATAGCTAGATAAAAAAAATATACGTAATACCTACCTACTTCTCTAGTTTGTATTTCTGCTAAGTTAATACACATTGATACATATGGTTGAGAGGTGGCGCAAGCGCATTCTGGGTTGAAAATGTAGAAATACATGCAAAACCGGTTAACTTACAACTAGCCAAATGAAGTTATGTTGTAACTAACTTTAAACTAACTTAATTATTACTATCGCGCTGTATTCAACTTAATGTTGCGTGTTCTGACTTATAAACAAGTACTGTTATACGACGATATCAGATGTCAACGGCCGATGCTATATTGGTTAACGCGCTGGGCAATGCGGAAGACAAAGACATATTCCGTACATTACAATGCACTCCTAAAGGTGACTTTCCACGGTGCTTGCAATCTGCAGACGGACGTGGATCAGTCTGCTTGCCGGCATCGTGGGAAGGGTCAAATCGTCGTCGATAGAAGTCTGTTTTAAAATTCTTAGCTTCGGGCAGACCATACGCCCATGGCGGTGCGTCTAAAGTTTCATTTCGTAACAGACCGACACGCACCGTGGAAAGAAATTGGTGCATTGTGCCTGGCTTTCCGTAGTCGTCTGCCCTGCATGATAAAATATCGAGAATCACGAACCATCTGCAGAATCAAGCCGCTTTAACGCAAGCAATATAGCTTATAGTTGGATGAATTATTGAGAATTTGTTTATTTAATTTTTTATTTAACTTCTTGAGAATTCTAGTATAATAATTATATATTCTAGAATTATACTCATTCCTGAATCTTGATATAGGTATCTGAGGACAGATTGTATAGATTTACATATTTGACCGCGATTGTCTATACTATCTGTCCTCAGATAAATTGAAATTCAGAACTGTGTACCTAGGGCCCGTATGCCAGAACAACGCTCAGTACCTAGTAATTCGACTCTCGCAATGACATTATAACTGCCATCTACTAGATCTAGAAATTCTAGAATACAATCTGCCCTCAGATCTAGTTATAAATCGAAATTCAGGACTAATACGGCACAATAGGACCTAAGACTGACGATACTTATGTTTGTGACTTGTGACACAAGTGACACGCGCTTTGTTGTTTGATGAAAGATCAAAGTACCAAACAATATTTATCAATTTCCTGTCTTTTTCAATGTCGACAGGCCATTGACAGGGTCATTGGAATGATACGATGGTTTAATATAGCTAGTATTGATTGTTACTGGTACCTGCCATCTTCCATAAAATAAAAGGTTAGGTACGACATACATCCTAAACTTCGGAAAACGAGCGGTATAAACATCTACTTACAATTTACAAAATTTATAAGCTGAGCAAATCAAAGACACATAATTAATCTATGTTTAGGTATAATAGATTGCATTCTTTGCGGGAATCCCCGAAAATGCGTGTCGTTTTCAAACATAGACAATGTAAGGGTTGCCATTCGTGTAAAAAAGTAAATAACTACTACCGATGATGTAGGCTCCCCTACCCCCCCCCCCCCCATGACATCCAAAATAAGCAAAACAAGGACCCCCCCACCCCCTCATAGTGCTTACGTAATAGTTGAACGGCCCCAAAGTAAAACAAATAAGTCGCAATAGAATCCGTTAGAAAGTGGTTTTATTTCAATGTTTTATGATCCTCATAGCGATTCCACAATTGGCACTTTGGCGCCCCTGGTCCGGTTATTTTTTGGACAGGAAGGAAAACCTGCACCAGACCCACAAGTCCTAATATATTCCCTCTATGACGTTATCATTTCTTCTATTCTCAGATGGCAGATCAAACAGCATCAATGTGGGGGTCTTGCTGCTTCGATACCGGTGACGTGAAGCTTACGATGGGTACGGGGACTTTCTTCAACATCAACACAGGAGGGGAGCCTCATGCGAGTGTCTCGGGACTCTACCCAGTCGTGGGCTGGAAGTTAGGAGATGAACTGGTGTATTCCGCAGAAGGAGCTAACAATGATACAGCCACGATCATCAAGTGGGCGCAGAATCTAGGTGATTATCTGACTTTATATCCTTTCTATTTCCTACTCCTACTAATATTATAAATGTGAAAGATTGTGAAGTTATTTGAATGTTATTCAATCACTTTCTAACGGCTGAAATTTCGAACAGGGCGTCGATTCTACTAAAGCAAAACCATTGTCATACCACAGAAATTGCAAAAAATGGAATTAAATTTTAGACTACAGACTCAAAGTCCAAAATTAAATGAAAAAAATTTCATTACACTCACTCATTCGCTCAACAAAAAGCCATTTAATTTTAAACTTTAACTGCATTACTTTAAAGGCTAAAATTAAATAGAAATTTCTTGCAGTGTCAGTGCCATGTCTGGTTTTGCTTTAGCAGAATCTAGGGCCAGGGATAGATTTCAGTCCGTGTTAATACATAGTCTAGTCTGTACAATACTCTTTACTGAAATAATAAATTCTATCGCAATTTATTTGTGTCACGAAATCGCGATAATATCAAGTGTTTAATGTACTTACATAACGTTTTTATTGCTTCCTTTGCTTAACGTTTATTATTACAATATAACAGCCCACTTTATACCTATACTTTATTTTGCAGGGTTATTCAAGAACCCCGAGGAAACAGCGGACATCGCACTGTCAGTGCCTGACACAAATGGTGTTTACTTCATACCAGCATTTAGTGGACTCGGGGTAAATATTATATTACCTTCATTAATATAATATTATAGCTATGCTTTTGAAAAACATACATACATATAATCATGCCTTTATCCCCGGAGGGTTAAGCAGGGGTTAATTAATACCCACATTTCACCAATCATTGTATTAGGTCCCACGTAATAGGGGGTGAGCCTATTGCCGTATTCCGGTCACTATTGTTAACCCAAGCCATGCATTTGAGGCTGAGTGGGTTGTATATATCTGTCTGCTCCCCTAGACAAGTATTGGCAATTTGTTGGCTGGCATAGAATGATGATCGGTGAGTGTATGGGATTTGACGTATGAGACATGTATTTCGACATTTGAAATACGTTGATGACTTTTATATACGTCAAATCCCATACATTCATTCACGAATTGCTACTTATCTTGGGCAGCTTATATCTGTCTGAAGTTAAACAGCCTATCCCTTAGTTGCTTTGTACGACAGCGCTTGGGAAGAGATGGGGTGGCCCAAATTCTACTCTGACGGGAACCACGAACCACGGGAAAACAATGTTTATTTTTTGCAAATATAACCAAACCACAATACGGCAGGAGATATAACCAAAAATTGTGATTGCTGACATCCACACGGACGGAGCCGCGGACTTTAAACTATGTCTATTAGTTTGGAAATATGTATAAGATTTCCCTTGCAATTAATATATCAAAATTAGGAGTAGCATCGATTCCCCAGCTGCGTCTAAAAATAGCATAATAATATTCTAATTTGGGTGGCTGGGACGGACTGAATGCGGAAGGCGGAGGATCGGCAAACGTGGCGCATATTGTGAGAGGCCTATGTCCAATAGTGGACTGCAATAAGTTAATTGATTGATTGATACTAATTTTTATTATTCTTCATTTCCAGCCACCTTACAACGATGGAACAGCCGCATCAGGTTTTGTTGGCATGCAACCTTCCACAACTAAAGCCCACTTAGTGCGGGCGGTACTGGAGTCGTTGGCATTTCGAACCGTACAGTTGTATGCCTGCGTATGCGCCGAGACCAGCTATAATTTCAACGTTATTAGGTAACTACGCCTTTACCTTCGTACCTTGACCTTCTTCTTTTTTATACCACTTAGGTGGCAGACAAGCATACGGCCAACCTGATGAAAAATGGTTACCGTGACTTATGTACAACACTAGGGGAGTCACACTCTTGCTGCCGACCCTGTAAGAACAGAGAGTTTCAGTTCGGTTAGCGTAGAAGACAAAGCAAATCTTCGGTCTTCCTACTGACAGTACAAAACCTCTCCAGCGAGCTCTGACTACCCAACTCACTGCCGGGAACACAACACGAGGTTATTATGGCCATGGTATTTGGTAAGGTCTTCATCCAAATACCAATCTGGGGTGTATTAAAACATAAACTTTATAGTGATTTGGTTATTATTGCGTTTTATGGAAGCACCTGCCGTCTGAACCCCTAACCTCGACATAAAAGTTCTCGTCCTTCAATCAACAGGTAAACCGGATTGCAGGCAAGCTTGGTCTCCGAAGATTTATGGGGTAAATTGTGTGTGTATCTTGGTCTTTGTGGCTTTCTTTTTTAATTTTAAGGGGATCTTCTCTCAAATTATAGTACCTATTTATGAAACAATCCAATTAATTTGTATAAGTGAATGATGTGACTGGCATCTGCAATCTTTCGATCTACTAGCCCGATTAACGTATTATTCACACACATTATTTTAAGTAATCGGGCGTAACGTAAACGCTCGAGCGTAACCAGAATCAGATGGCGTGACATGATTGAGAAAGTTGCATAGCGGCGAGGCCAAAAAGAGGCAACAATCAGAGTAAGAATAATGTGCATATAAATTATAATTCATGTGAATAGCATAGTAATTTACATATTCGCCTATTATTCAACGGTCAATATTTGGGTGTGTATGGGGGCTCACCTAGATCTTGAGCCCCAAGCCAACCTCACCTGCAAGCTGGTGCACCTGCTGAACAACGGACGAGGCTCTGGCGCTGGCTTTCCCCTCGGGGTTGGGGGGTCGGACGGCAGTCGCCCCCGGAAAAGCCAAAATCGCCAAAATTAAAATAAATGGCTCGTAAAAAAAGAAGGAATCGCAATGAGGGTAGGGCGCCGCCGCAAAACGGCGCGCATGAGGGTCGCCCGCCTCGTGTCGCAAGTGGGCAAGGGCTACCGTGCCTGAGCCGGGCACGGCTAAAGATGTTAGGCCAACTTTGTGATTCCCGTAAACTCCGCTTCGCAACGTGGAACATCGGCACGTTGACCGGTCGCACGAGGGAGTTGGCTGACGTACTCTGCAGGCGGAGAGTGGCCGTGGCGTTCCTGCAGGAGACTCGGTGGGGTGGCGATAGCACCATGCACATTGGGGAGGGCTACCAGCTGATGTACACAGGTGCACCTGACGGGCAGGCCGGGGTGGGCGTGGTGCTCTCCCGGGCGTTGCAGGATGACATCTTGGAGGTGAAGAGCTATAGCGCCCGACTTATGGTTGTGAGGGTGCTTATCGATGGGATTATAACCCACCTGATAAGTGCTTACGCTCCACAGGCTGGGCGTAGCGAAGCCGAAAAGATCTTGTTCTGGGACCAACTCGGGGGAGTGCTTCGTGACGTCCCGCTGTCGCAGGAGATTGACCTGGGCGGTGACCTGAACGGTCACGTGGGTGACGGGTGTGAGGAGTTTGGGCGTGTCCACGGCGGTTTTGGATACGGTAGTCGCAACCCAGAGGGTGAGCACATCCTTAGAACGTGTGCGACTGCCGACCTGGCCATCGTGAACACGTACTTCAAAAAGAAATCCGAACATCTTGTCACCTACAAGAGCGGGGGGCGCTTAACCCAGGTTGATTTCCTGCTCACTAGGAGGCACAGCATCAGCAGGGTGGCCAACTGCAAGGTTATACCCGGGGAGAGTCTCACTAGCCAACACCGTCTCCTTGTCATGGACCTCCGCGTGAAACCCAAAGACAAACGTGCCGAGCGTGCCCAACGCAAAATCAGGTGGTGGCTGCTTGATGAAGCTAAGTCCCAAAGTTTCGTCTCAGCCATCGGTGACAAGTGCGCCGATGCTGTAGACGAACCAGTACAGGTTTCTTGGGACAGGATTCGGGCAGCTATTCTTGAGGCGGGGAGGGTGGTGCTCGGCATGTCTAAGGGTGGACGCAAGTGTGACAAGGACACCTGGTGGTGGAACGACACAGTCCAGAGAGAGATCAGGGTGAAGAAAGCCCTCTTTAAAAAGTGGCAAGCGTCCAAATCTTCCGACGACCGCGATGCGTACAAAGATGCAAAACGCGCCACCAGGAGAGCCGTAGCCAGGGCCAAACGAGACCACTTGCAACCTCTATATACCAAGTTGGAATCGTCTGAGGGGCAAAAGCTCATATATAAGTTGGCGCGTTCCAGGGCCAAAGCGGCGCAGGGTCTATCCAAGTGCCGCTGCATTAAAGACCCTGGGGGCAATTTGTTGTACGAGAAAGTCGCGGTGAAGGAGAGATGGCGCTCATACTTCAACGAGCTGCTGAATAAGCAGCATAAAGAGGTGCAGCCACCAGACCTCCCTCCGAATCAAGGACTAGTGCCACCGATAACGCCTGCGGAAGTCCAGACTGCCATTCGCCGCATGAACAACCGGAAAGCTGTCGGACCCGACGAAGTCCCCATCGAGGCTTGGAAGGCAATGGGCGCCCGTGGTGTGGGCATTCTAGCAAATCTTTATAACCGCGTACTCCTCACCGGCGAGATCCCGAGCCAGTGGAGGCTGAGCATCATCACGCCAGTCTTCAAAGGCAAGGGATCGGTGCAGGAGTGTGGTAGTTACCGCGGTATAAAGATAATGTCCCACACCATGAAGCTCTATGAGCGGATAATCGACTCCCGGATCCGACAGGAAAGTACACTCTCGGAGTGCCAGTACGGGTTCCGTCCCGGGCACGGGACCATGGACCCAGTGTTCGCCCTAAGGGTTGTGGCGGGGAAATACAGGGCGAAGAACACGCCCCTGCACTGCCTATTCTTAGACATGCAGAAGGCCTTCGACTGTGTTCCTCGCGAGGTGATCTGGTGGGCACTGCGGGCCAAGGGTGTCCCAGAGACTTACATTGACACCATCCGAGACATGTACTACGATTCCGGTTCCGTGGTTCGGACTGCTGTTGGCGACTCGAAAGCCTTCCCCATCACCGTCGGGGTACACCAAGGATCCGTCCTTAGTCCTTACCTGTTCAGCGTGGTATTAGATGTTTTGTCGGACAGCATTAGAAACTCACATGAGCAGCCTCCGTGGTTGCTCATGTATGCTGATGATATTGCGCTCATGGACGCGGACAGGAGCAGATTGGTGCGACGCGTGAAAGGATGGAAAGAAGCGCTTGAAAACGGCGGTCTGAAGCTAAATGTAGCGAAGACAGAATACTTAGCGTTAAACTCCACAGATCCCACACCCGTCCGCATAGGCGATGATTTGGTCGAGCGCACGGACCAGGTTAAGTACCTGGGATCTGTACTTCATGTGACCGGTGAGATCGACCACGACGTCAAGGCACGCATTGCTGCCGCGTGGGCCAAGTGGCGAGAAATGACTGGCGTGACCTGTGATCCTAAAATGCCAGTCAGGTTGAAGGGGCAGGTCTATAAGACGATCATTAGGCCTGTTCTCTTGTATGGTTGTGAGGCGTGGCCGCTGCTCGAGCGACACAAGCAAGAGCTGCGTGTCACGGAGATGAAAATGTTGCGGTGGATGTGCGGCGTTACGCGTAAAGATCGCGTACGGAACTCTCGCATCCGCGGCAGCCTCCATGTCCGTGACATCGCGGATAAAATGCAAGAGAGCCGCCTTCGCTGGTGCGGCCATGTCTTGCGGCAACCGCCAGGCTACGTGGGGAACAAATGCCTGGCAATGGTACCCCCGCCGGGTCCAGGTAAAAGGGGTAGGCCAAAGAAGTCCTGGCTTGACGTCGTGGAGGGTGATATGCGTGCAAATGGTCTCACTACCATGGACGCCCAAGATCGTGCGAAGTGGAGGAGGAAGAGCCGGAAGGCGGACCCTGAGCTTCGAGGTCATCTTGGCCACGGATGCAATCAGGAGAATACGTCTATATGCAGATGATGATTCAACGGTCAATATTTGTGAGTGCCTTTACTGTAAATTATGAGAGACATCTTTTTAGAACTAGCTGACTACATTCTGCATGAAGTGGCGCCATCTATATTCGAGGACGCGTATGTTATAGTTCTATAACAACGCAAAGCTTATAAATTCTAAATGTTGTGTCCGTCACAGGCTAGATGGCGGTGTATCAAATAACGACTTCATCGCGCAACTGGTGGCCGACCTCACCGGCTTGCGAGTGGAGCGCCCCGTACACGTCGAAATGTCTTCTCTAGGATGTGCACATATCGTTGGATATAAATTAGGTGAGATTTAAAATATTCTAGGAGCTATCTAGACTAGACCCTAATTAAGCACAGCCTGCTAGTCAAATGGGTTGTAGAGAGCAGATAAAACGTACTATACCTGAAGCATATAGCACTGGAAAAGAAAACCCATAGTAACGGATGGCATCGATAGATGGCACTAATAGTTTCGTATTCAAAAATATAAACCGAAAACTATTTATTTGACAATTATGCGGAGTAAAGGTGATTACGGAGTGATTTTATTTAAAAGAATGACATAATCCTTTTGGTAGCTCCTTACTTTTTAACAGGAAGATTGCACATATTTATAGATAATATTGTTTTACAAATTAATCCACTGAATATTAGGGTATATGTCCATCCAGTAACACCCAAACGAGTAATACTGTTCATGGTTGAGCACCCAACAGATGACTATTATGTAGCTTCCCTAAGAACTGATACCACTGATAAATTACCTAAATAAAAAAACGTTACATGTGCAAAGAAACCTTTATTGACAGTCCACATTATTTTAGGTGTCTGGAAATCAAAAGAGGAATTAAAAGCGCTTCGCAAAATTGACTGCGTATTCAATCCTCGCCAGCATATGAAGAAGGCTTACGAGGTAACATTCGCACGATGGCAGGACGCCGTCAAACGAATGTGTGGATGGTATAACGGAGAAGTTCCGTCCAACTCCTCCATATCAGATTCTAGCAGTAGTTCAGTTACCCCACAGAGCAGCTTCAAGGTTTCCGGGAGCAGGAGAAAAAATGGGAGTATATCTAAATAGCGGTGGCTTTTCTACTTGCTTGCATTGTTTGCCGCGTGCTCGCCGTTGTGTAGATGATATTGGGTTCGAGACCTTAAGGTCTTCAGCTTTTGTTGGAACATTTGTAGGCTGTTTAAGTTGGTTAGGTAAGAAGAAGTGGAGTGTTTTATACGAGACTTTTGTGGTGATTTAGGATGTGACGGTTATTGAATTTGTATTTTATTTCTATCACTATTTTTCAAGGGTCAGTTCAGTGTCGATTTCGAATCTCTCCAATGTCAAAAACGATAAAAGTCAATGTTCAACTTTGAAAGTTCTGTTCAGAGTTCGTTTCTGACATTTGAGAGATTGAGATCAGATCGAGACTGAATTTTGAACAGATTTTTGTTACGAAAATTGATCCTCTGGGCTTGTAGACAAAGTTACATTCTATTAGTGAAATTGCTTTGAAACGAATCGCATCAAAATCCGTTCAGTAGTTTTTGCGTCTATCGCGAAGAAACAGACACGAATTCCAAAAAATAATTTAGTGTTTAGTATCGTTAATATATCATTACCCAAGTGTTTTTATTAATCTCCAAGGTACAGACACGGTCACTTTCCAATTATATAATAGTATAGATAGATAATTTATTTGAAATTAAAAAGACTCGCATAAATTTTATGTATTTTTTTCATCGCAGTTTAATTATGTTAAACTCATACATTACTTGAGGCGTCTAGTTTCAAAACCCGCTAAAAGGCTTTTAGATAAAAATTGAGTTAATAGTTCAAAATGATGCCAGTATGTATTCTTCATAATATGTCATTATCAGTTTTCAATCAAAACGCGCCAAAAGCCTAAAAAGTAGCACTGGAAAATTGATATTTGTTGCAAATCCCGCTAAAATACGTCTAGTTTGCTTCATAATCCGCTTAAAGGAAATCAGCCAATGACAGCGCGGTATTGTGATCACGTGACATTCAAAATAGTATGGCGATTTTTTTAAAACGAAACGAAAGTGTGTTGCAGTTTTTATTGTTTTTAATTCACAATATGGATAATTTAACTCAATTTGTGCAAAAATGTGATCCCAAGAAAGCAAGGAAGAAACCACGCGACAAATCTTCGTGGAAAAGTACCAAAGAAACCTTTAAACAGTAGGTGCAAAATTGCTTCAAAACAAGTAGCGAAGTGACTTTGATGGTGTTATGCAAAATGAGTAAATTAGTGTAGATAATATAGGTAAATTATTTTTTCGGATAGGTACTTCACTTAGAAGGTAAAGGTACATACAACCATTATTGCTAGGTAGGTATATAATATTTAGACAAACTGAATTTAATATTAACCTGATATTTAGTTCGAGGATATGCGGCAGTATAATTATTATTATTTTTAAATTAACTACTGTATTGACCAATGATTTATAAAAAGTTAAATAATTCAAGAAAAGGAATGTAAGAATTTTCGTTCATGTTTTAATTCTTAATATTCTATAAATAGGTACTTTAATTCTTTTGTTTTAAATATAATAAATTGACTTGGCAATTTGTATTGTGAGATACCTACATTGTGTTTTCATGCTTTGACCCTTTAATTTTCGAATGTTTTGTTTATTTTTTTAAATTTGATAGTAATAAATAAAACTTGCATGTTTTGATTACATACCTATGAGTTACACTATTTTTTTAAACCAAAATTAATTAACTGTTATTGCATAACGCTTTTAAATTGCTAGGCACTGTTCGCAACAAACTCCGTTAAAACTCTTGACGTTTGTTTCAAACTCCCCTAAAATTGATTGTTCGCAGCAAAATACGCTAAAATGAAAATAGTTTACGTTATATTTTAAATACCACATGCATGTCGAAGTATTAAAGGTATTTCCGGTATTGCCAGATAACATTTCACAAAACATGTTAGTATTTTTATATCTTAGTGGGCAAATTAAAACAAAAAAGCGTTTTTCATATATTCCCTAAAATTTTAGTATCTTCTTTTAGCGGGTTTTGAAACTAGACGCCTCACTTGTAGTTTCCGCTGTCGTTATCGCTAATAGAATGTCATTTTGCACGCATACATACTTATTTGCAATTTCGAATATCGAAAACTCGGCAGTACATACACGGATTTAAAGTAATTTTTTTTGGCTCTACGGGCCTATTCTAGAATGACATCCAGTTTATCCGAGGATTGTCTATACAATCCGTCCTCAGTTAAATCGAGATTCAGAACTGAGTGTCATTCTAGAATAAGTCCGTATTCGAGAGCCAAAATGACTTAATCCATATACTGCCGAGTTTTCGATATTCAAATTTGCAATTATGTATTCTAGATTCTTTTTCAGAGAAATATTCTAGAATACGTACCTTATACTTAGTGATACTCTCTATGGTTTGCTTAATAAGTAGCGGAAGAAAACATGCCCATTTTTGTTCAATTTGTTTAGTAATATAATTATTTGCCAATTCAATAACGCGCGCGTCCGTATAAATATACTAGCAACAATTTATAATGGGGTGTGAATTGGAGTACTTTAAGGTGAAGAATGGAAAATAACTGAAGTTAGGGGCTGTCCATTAATAACGTGATGTTTTTATAGCAATTTTTTAACCCCCCCTCCCCCACGGTGATACGTAGTGAGGTTTTAGTTACACTACCCCTACCCAAAGTCACGTGATTTTTATTTATTATTTAATACTAGAAAATTAAGCACCGTGATTAAAATCGCGCGACACAAAAATAAAATAAACACACGTGATATCTCACCTCCCCCTGATGATATTTCGTGATTTTTATGTCCCTCCCCTCTCACCTATTGAGCCTCTCGTGGTTAATAAACAGCCCCTTACTATTGTATTTAGTGCCTATAAAATGTAAATAATCTTATCAAAAATGTATTAAGGCAGACCATCCTAATATTGGCACCCGTCCATATTTTGGCACTTTTAAGTTTAGAATGAAAAATAAAAACCTTATTTTTTTGTTTTGTTGTGATAAATTAACGCCTTGACGACAATGGCTCGCCCCGCATCACGTGGATTGTGATGTCAAATCATAGTTGGCTAAATGTGGATATTAATTTACCTACCCCTTCACAGGCGTGAATATAAATGTATTTTACAACACACCTGCTCATAAAAGTGCTATTATTTCACCGCAAATAGGCACGTAATGACACCTATTATCAAAGGTTCTATGTTCTTAAAAAAGTTTCGATACAAAAAAGAAAGTGTTTAATAGTACGAATAAATTAATATGCCTATTATGTGTTCATTTGATGCATTTTCGTATTTAAATAAATAATTTCAACTTGTAATACTTGTTTAATAAACAAAATTTTCACTCAAATTTAACTTTTTTTTTTCTCTTAGTACAGAAAAAAAAACAGTAAAAAAAAGTTAAATTCAAACCTCATTTTTTTTAATATAGCCGACCATCATTGTTAGATGCAAGCACATAGGAAAACGAATTAATTTGTAGTATTGTTTATTTAGTATTTGTAGTATTATTTTATTCGCAAGTGTGTTGTAAAACGTCGTATGACACGCGTGAGCATGATGATTACTGTCCTCGGCTCTCTTAAGACCCTCGCCTGGCGCCTCGGCGGTAATCACCAACTTTGCTCACTTGTACCATAATGTACTATTTTATTCAATCGATAAATTAGCCTATCGCAGTCCACTGCTGGACATAGGCCGTCGAGCGGACGCTTTTATCGTGGGCTGTAACAGCCCTATTCCTTAGTCGCCTTTTACGACACCCACAGGAAGAGATGGCCCTATTCTACTCAACCGGGAACCAACACGGCAAAATAATATCATTATTCTATTTTGTCATTACATATCACTTTTTTTCTATTTTATACTCTAAAATGCCAACAAATGGGCGCTTATGATAAGGTGGTAAACCTATTTAAAGTAAGTGATAATGAAATTATTATAACTAAATATTTCGTATTATTACGCCATGATATGCTCAGTCTTGCCATAGTTTGTGCAAGAGATTGAATGTAGCTAGTGTACAGTATCTTTGCTCAAATTATTATCTTAGTTAAGCTAATCTAGATAATATATACCCTGATTTTATAATCGTATCGGATAAAAAGATTTCGAACTTGGAACTATTAATTTAGCGAAAAATCGTATTTCCAAAACTGTCTGGAAATATTAATTAGGTGATTTTTTTAAATAATGAATGGGAATAATGTAACGGTGAAAGAAATAATGTATGGGGCAGTAAAAAAAAAATCGCCAAATTAAAACGGTCCAAAATCTTTTTTATCCGAAACGAGTGTAAATCACTCGGTATATGGTTATTATCGGAAAATCAGATTGTTCTAGGTGCGTAGGGTATTCTAAAGGCTCCTCTAGACAGATTCATCTGCGGAAGTTAGCGGCGGACGCGTCCGCCGACGTGCGGATGGGGTGATTTGCTCGTCGAGCATAGACGAGTCGTCTGTGGTAGGTATATACCTACCACCTACCACAGTGGGCAACTTAAATAATAAATAATAATAAATAAATATTCTACAACATTCTACACAACGCTATCTAGACCCATGGTAAGCATAATTAGCTTGTGTTATGGAATCTAAACTGCGGATATACATACTTAGATACTTTTTTTTTTTTTTTTTTTGTAAATACATACATATTATACATAGAAACACCCAGACCAATGCAAATATTTTTATTCATGCATACAAATATTGGCACTGAGCGGGGATCGAACCCGGGCCTCCTGCGTAGCAGCCGCGTTCACTACCGCTACGCCACAGAGGCAGTCAAACTTCGCTCCGTCCCCCGGATGAATCTATGTGTAGAGTAGCCATAACGTTAAGCAATATGACTGATTTAAAGGTTATGACGAGCAAATTAATGTTGTATCTTGTATAAAATTTTACCTTCTTCCGTTCATTGTTCTGTATGAGTTTCAATTTTCTATTATTTGAATTCGTTTTCGCACTATCGCGCACATTGAACTTGACCTTATACGTACAGGCGACGACAAAGTTGCTTAACACTAAAATATTTACGAACCATTTCTTGCCAATAATTGGTGCGTGACCAGTTTTATAATCCCCAGAAAATAATGTATTTCGAAAATAATGTATTGCTTGCATGTTTTTTTTTTAAATTATTTTATGACAGGCTAAGTAGCCTTTTTGTCGTTGACTGTACATACCTCAGTTCCTTGCTTTATTCAAAGTCAGGATATCTTGAAGTTTCAGGTAGTAAATAATGAACTCTTAGGTTCAAGTATGGCAGCTAAATAATATAAAAAATTCAACTTGACATAAATGTTACAAATAATTTAATGTCATGATAGTTCTTGTATTTTGCCAGTGTAGAACACCAATATAATTCCTATAGTTTTATTATGTATTCTATAAAATTATTCTGCTTTGTAATTATTTCTCTTTGGAACTTTAAATACTGTTTCTATGATGGGAAACTAAAAAATTAATAACTGCGTTTTACGAATTTTATTTTACGTTCCACGTAGATTTAGCAGTTCATTGAACTTGTATTGCCATGTTTGTGTTGAAGATTGGTTATCACCTGCTTATATGAGAGAAACATGGTGATGAACCGACCGACACACATTATTCTAGTCTGGTGTATTCTTACCCCTTCAATTATATATTTAGCAGTGTACAATAATAAGCCTTCAGAAGTAACTGAACACAAAAAAATTGCAAACCAAATTTGTGTGACATTAAAATTAAAAAAAAAACAACATAAATTTAGAAATATTTTAGAAATGTTCAAAAGAAAAGTTTTTGTTCTTTATTATTATTAATTTATGAAAGATTTTAATGTGTGGGATGTTTTAAATTACTTGTGAAGGCGACTGTACAACTTGAAGTGTAAAAAAGACGTTTAAAAATTAAGTTGCTCAATTAAATTATATTATTTAGTGTGATGAAATTATTTTCAATAGTTTATATAGGGTGAATAAAATTTGATCTCTATGAAAAGTAAAACAAAATATGTAAAATACTACGGTTTATTGGAATAACAATAATAAATTACGTCAACACAATGTTTATTTACATTCTATACATGTATGAAATATACAATTACATACATAAAATTGTGCATATTATGTTATGATGAAAAATATCACGTACACTGCGTACAGCTCTAATTCAATGTAATGATGTTATGTTCTGAATATAGTCTAAGGTCCGTATTCCAGAAAGATCGCTTCGATTCCAGAATACTCAGTTCTGAATTTCGATTATCACTGACAGATTGTCTATGACAGGGATGGCAAACCAATGGCACGAGTGCCAATGTTGGCACGCAGCACTATTTTATGGGCAGGCCATCACGAAGTAGGTACTAGGCAGGGATATAAATTGTTAGATGCAAGGGCTATACCTTACGCGCTAGAAAATTAACCCCAAGGTTCCAACCGCCCCACTTGTACCCCAGGTACGCTCATGACTCATACTTATTGGATGGCACGTTAGGGCTTCATGTAACTTTTTTTAGAATGATAGTTGATGCATAAAGGTTTGCCACTGGTCTATGACAATCTATCCTCAGTACGCGTTAAAAATCAAGAATCGGACTGAGCACCGTTCTGGAATACGAACCTAAAATTTTGTCCATTCAAAGTCTACGTACAATTTGCGTTATCCAATTAATTTTTTGAAGCCGCCAGCTGTAGATATTTTATTTATCATTTCAAGTGTAAGTTTTAGATATAATTTGCCCCTATAGTTGTTAAGGAATACTAAATATCAACCCTTGATTATAAGAAGTTATTGAAAGACAATATAACATATAATTTATGTAAATAGTAATAAAGACTATAAATGTTATTTCGGTTTGTGGTTGTTAACGTTATTGTTCCTAAGCATTGTTTTATTACATCCAAAGCGTTTTGTACTACCATTTTATATATCTTATTAATAATTTATATTTTCCATGACATGTTTATTAATAAATAATAATGTTGTATTTATAATTTACCATGCGGCTAGCCGTCTGTATAGTTTTATATGAAACAGTACCACATGCGTCTGGCCGTATGCAGTGCGGCATATAAGGCCCATAACGCACTTGCGGCAGGCCGCATCTCTTTTCACAACCACGCCACATGTGGCTGGCCGCATGGTAATATATTTAATATAATAACATAATATGTATAGCTCCCAGCATATATCGTAAACCAAATCGCGAGAAACGAAGCTCTAGCGCGCGGATTGGTTTGGTATAATTTATTAATTTATGATTGGTGAATTTGAGCTCTGCTATCCATATCCATATTAGAGAACCCCGTGCTATCCTCAAATGATACCCAGAAAACGTGTACGTTAAGAGTACTTTTTATGACGTGATTGAGTTCAAGATATATGCCGGCAACTATGCTCTAAATGCGACAGATAATTATTGAATATTTGCCTATTTAAAGAAAAGTGCAACTTCTAATAAATATTAATTCATCTCACTCTTTTCTACGCTTAAAAACATCGAAATCAATGACAGCTATAAATTAGAATATTATATTTATTCATTTAGATAGTCACCATTGTAAAGAATTTTGAAAGTAAATTCAAAAACATTCTGGATGTACTGTTTTCTTTTACCATCCTCTCTATAATTCAGGTATCACGAACTTGGATGCTCCCTCTTTAAACTAATCTTTAAACTAAACTTCCAATTTGAGGAAAATCCAATTCCAATTTGAATTGAGTACTCCTCAATTCAAATTGTGAGGAATGAGGCGCTACGGTCTTAGTCGCCCAGGGTGCACGGCATATCATAGGTTCCCGACTTTATACTGGTATCTACTTATTGGTTCCTAATGTTGATAACTACTGATAAACAAACTGATCTTTTGAAGGGGTCTTGATCTTTTGAATTTTGAAGGGGTTCACTTTTTTTTAAGAAATTCCTTCAGAAAATATCCTTTAAGAAGACTTTTCAATTTGACATTCACGTTTTGGTGTATAATGTCCCCTGTGACCCCACTTCGGGCCGCGCTTGTTAGACAATATCACACCCCGCCATGTAAAGTCTCAAGACGGCGTGTGGTTTTAGTCGGACATAGGCATCGGGGGGGTATCAATACTTGCTCTAATGCGTCGACGATGCCGTCTCCCTCTCCACAGTTCTACGATGAATACAATAATAGCAACAGCTTGGAAGAAAAATAGTTCGTAAAAAGCTAGTCGTACGTGTTTTAACTTAATGCTCGCGAACTGCCTGGTCTCGCTGCGGAGTTTAGGCATAGTGGATGGTATACGAAGCATGTTGCAGGTCCACGTGTAGTACGCATCTGCGAGTCCTGCTTCACTAATACGCTCCATAAATCTCTGTAGCTCCTCAAAAAATGGAAAGGCTGGAAAAATAATTAAGGTCTTATAAAAAAAATAAAGTAAGTATCTCTATTTTAATAGTTAACATAATATACGTGCGGAAATCCCCTCGGACCTGAGTAGATAAGAGGACTTCTTTACTGTGCTTAGGTAGGTATAGGTACCTCGGGGCATGTATCTTGGACCTAAATCGCGAGACAAATGAGGCCCAGGCGCCCGCGGATTGTTTTGTAATAATCTTCTGTAGTATACTTAAAGCACTCGGATTGATGCACCTATAAGTGAATCAATTACACTAATAGTAACCTTCTATGTTTGGTGAATTTTAGCTTGTTCACCGATGTAGCACCTCATACTATTCCCAAAAGACACCCGTGTAGGTACTGCGCGTGTAGAGCGCATTTTGAGAACAATTTAGGTCCAAGATATGTACCGAACAATAATTAAGCAAGATTCCTTCACAGAAAGAATCAGTGGAAGAATACAATCGGTAGTGGAATGGATAGTTATTGATTTTCAAGGAAAACGTGTATTGGAAAATGGTTGTTTACCCGTGTTAGTGATGTAGGACAGGTAATATATGTTAAGACATTCTTCCACAATATTGATTCTCGGTTTTTTATTGCCGTTTTCTGTATAGTTTCTGAGGATATCTATCTCAATATCCTTTTTTCTACCTACAAGTGCGATATCAGGCATTTCAAACAGCATTTCTGTAAATATCAAAGGGAAAACGATTTTAGTCAATGACGTAGGTATATCAACTTAAATTAACCGCCAGTTTCCAGCCGATTCGATGTCAATGATTTGAATGCAGATTTTTGGAAAAACAAAGATTCCCTCTCCCAGCTACTGTCCAATTTAAAGAGGCCTGACGCAACCCCTCTTGCAGGAGGTTCTATGCTAATATCATGTTCTTCATGGCCGTTCTTGGTTAACCTGACGGTCAGTAGCGTCACAGTCCTGCACCCCCCTATCTTATATTGGCCGTCAGGATCATAAGGGGATACTGCATGATCTTTGAAGCGATGAGTCTTCAAGCCGTGACGTTTCTATGGACTAAGGAATCGAGAGCTGTTGCGCCACTGTACCAGTGGGTTCTGAGACGTCCTCATGAGAAATCAACCTTCACGGTGAACTAAAATTAGGTATCAGCAAAGTTTGAACTGCCCCCTAGACAAGTGACAATACGTTAGCCGGCGTATTGTAAAATAGATGACCAATGTATGTATGGGACTTGACGTTTACGCCTGTAGCACACCTCCGCCGCGAAACCGCGGCCATTTCGCCATGTTTTGTCAGTTATACGAGGAGCGGAACACTAGCGAAACGGCCTGTTCTAATGCATAGATTTTTTTTTATTTTTTTTAGACATACCCACGTTGACGACAGTCTTAAATACGCCGACCAGCCCCGGATCTTCAATTTTTTTTAGGCGGGGCAAAAACTGAAAATGCCGCCCCTACCCCTTTTTTGCCGTGCGTAAATTCCCTTGGATATCGGTGGGGAGACGGGGGGGGGGGGGGGAGGGGGTGTCGTCCACCCGACAGGATTTTATTTTGAGTCAACAGTATAACCCATCTTTTCCTGGGCGGCACATCGCGCACTGCGCGATCCGCTCTGCCCCAGCGCGCTGGGAGCAAAGCGCTGAGCGAAAAGACTCATTCTCTGAGGGCCCGTGTCAGCGCCTTCCACACCGGCTACTCCGCCAGCGTGAGCCTTGAGTCTTCGCTCGCAACACAGTGACGAGAGACGATATACAGACGTGGACTCCTATCTGAGCCGAAACAGTTGGTCCACGAAACTCCCTCTCTTGGAGATCACCTGCATCACCCGGTACAGCAGGCTTCGTCCGTGTCACTTCTCTAGCCAGTCCTCCATGATGGGTATTACCGCCGATAACACGGCTTGCCTGCGCTCGGTCGCCCAAGTCGTTCCTTCTACTCCACCATGATGTCCTGGTAGAGCTTTCACTACTAATATAGCAATTTGGAGACCAGACTTCGGAGATGAACTTATTGCAAAGCACCCAGTCGTATCCGATGTTCCACAGGAGTTGACACGAGCGACCCCTGGGGTCGACCCAGACCGATCTCTGCAGAGTACCGCATGACATTTGATGACGACTAAGGCCGGTCACTGTTAGGTAGATAATGGCTCTCTCCGTCAGATACGCCCCGACTAGGCACTTCATAATACACGAGCGCCTCCCTGAGGTAAGTCTAGGGCAAGGTGTTGAACGCATTGGCGATGTCCAAGGACACCGCTAACATTACCTTGCCCCGGGCAACCGCATCCTTCACCAGAGCCCTCATGCGCATAATAGCATCTACGGTGGAGCGCCTCTGGCTGATTCGATATTGGCCATTCGCCATCTCCGGCCATAACCTGGAGAGGTGTCCGATGAGGCACTTTCCTATAACTCTTTCAAAGAGTTTACGCACCTCGTCAAGCACCACTATGGGTCGGTAGGCGAACGATGAGTCCACCGGGCGCCCTTTCGAACGGGGACCATTTACCTCGTCTTCCACGATTGCGGAAATTGACTCTGCTTGCTCCGCTACAAACATGCGTTAAGAAGCTCTGTCAGTTGGGGACTTCGACGAGAGTGGGTCTCGTCCTGGAACGCCGGCAGGTCCCGGGGCGGTTTTGTTACTTCTTGGCTCTGAGCATTGCACCGCCAGCTCTAGTTCTACCCAAGTGACCTCGAGTTGTCGTCGTCTTCCACACTGGGCTCCATAGGCGACCGAGGCTCAGTAGTATGCGGTGGAACGTGTTTCGTCGGCTGCGCTGGGAACAGGGAGCCATCAACTCCTCTGAATAGCACTGGCGGAGACATCGACAAGTGGAACAGGCCGAGTCAACGGAGTCCAGGGGCGCAGCTTGCCGCTTACCATAAGGCAAGGCCGCCCCACATCTGCAAAGTTTGATTTTGCCGCCCCCTGATGCTGCCGCCCGGGGCGCGTGCCCCGGCTTGCCCCCCCCTAGATCCGGCCCTGACGCCGACCAATGAATTGCCACTTGTCTAGAGAGGGGGGATACTTATAATTAAAGCTTACCAAGTGAATATTTATCTATAAGTATCATCCGTTTAATAAAATTGCGTTGGTGCTTATTTTCCAGAGCTGAGTGCTTTTGCAGTTGTTTCAGTATCACTCTCATAGATGGCGTCACATACAAATTAATATTACTTTTGTACAGTTCGTCCAATGTCTCTATACTATGATATCGTAAAAGTGTACTGAATACATGGTTTATATGGCCCTGAAATAATATGAATACGTAAAACACCAGTATATTAAATTTAAAATTATCATACTACGAATATATCGCATCGGTGCTCGTGGTCGTGCTTCAGAGAGCACGTTAAACCGCCGGTCCCGGTTACCATACTAACATCTATGGCAGGCGTTACGGGTAGTTGGAGCCCTAAATAGTCTAACAACTGGTCTAGCTAGACCAGTTGTTAGACTAGCTAGCTAATATCGTTATTGGGTTGTGGAGGTCAGATAGCAGTCGCTTCACGAAAAATATCGAAGTCCAGCCAAATCCGCAGTTAAACTGATAAAGCGGACCCAGACTCCGAGGTGAAAGCTTCGGATGCGACTGGGATTAACGCTAGGATGAAGAAGATCAAAAACTGCCAGTAGATAGGTTATTGGGAACGGCCGTAAGTTGTATCAGGGCCTCGGCTCACCAAGAGCTTTGGTTTCAAGCCACCCTCATCTGGTGTTACACACGTCCACGCCCATAGGCCACGGTAACTAAGGTACTTAGGTACTTCCCGTCAGACGGGCCGTGTTTTTCTGACATCTAATTAATATAAAAAATATGAAACTCACCTGATATATGGCTACAAACATAAAAGAACAACACAGGCATATGCCTTTCAGCAGCCGTGATTCGTTATTGTTGTTTGAGAGCCCGAACATCATTGAAGTGAAAGCATCCCTGATATAAAAGTATAACGATTTTCTCCTAATACCTTTAATTTTATTATTTATCGTTGCTGCTGCCCACAAGAATATGCCGATTATTATATTTACGGACACGATAAGGAGCCACATGTTTGAAGAATATAAAGTAACAGCGTAATACCATATCGGTACAATATCGGTTTGTTTAACCAAGACGCAGAGTGAATCTGATACAACATAATGTAGGAAATATACGTGATCTCTGGAATATTTTCTCATAAATCGAGAATTAAACGATATATCCACTTCTTTTCGGATAATACATCCAAGACTGCCAGTAACGTTGGCATCCGAACTATGTCCGTATCCCTCACATCTATCATCAGTAACAAGATCTACTTTAAATTTGAAATGTTTTACAATATTATGCATCATCAAAGCGTCTAACCCACAATATCCTCCTGTAAGAGTCGTGTTAACTTTTGAATAGTAATAATGAAGTTTATCACATTCGCCAAAAACTGTTGGATATCGATCAAAAATAACAGCTCTGAGAGGATAGTCTTCGGTTAATACGGCCCTTTTTTCCCCAAACATAGCTTGAAGTTCCGTAACGTCAGTCATGTCAATTATCTTCACAGTTCTGTCATAAAGAGCCTGATTTGTATTCTTTTTGCCACTGTAAATTGCAATTTTATCCAAGCAAGTAAAAGGAAATAGCACGCCAACATGAGCAATCCTATACATATGCCAAAGTTCGTTCATAAAATTCTCCAAATGTAGAAAGTCATTTATATTGAATATACCATTTTCACATATAAAGTTTTCTTCATCTGTTATTATAATAAACAGTACAGAGCGATGGGATCTGAGGACTCCTTCAACCGATATTGTATTGAGCACAGCTGACGTTATCTGTTTTGTTATTATTACTACATTTGGATATTCATTAGTCGAATACCTTTCAGGCGTATCCTCATTTTTAGTATTGTTGCCGTTTATTAAAACTACCGAGTTATCAAAATTGACATGTTTAAGGACACAGGTTTTTAACACTTCATTAGAATTTTCATCTAAATCAACAACCATAGTTTGTATTACGGGTATGAATCCAAATTTTGGTTCACAATAATTTGCTTGAGGTGGTTCAAGTAGGCCTTTTATAATTATAACAAACAAGAAAAGATTTAAAATAATAATTAGTTGCATCGTTCTGAACAATGTCATCACGTAGTACTTAGATATGTCAAACTTAGCCGTTAAGGGCTAAGTTTTGTCTTTTATTATATTTAGGTCTAACGTTTATAAAGGGACGCATTTCTAAATATTTACCGACTGTCTTATCAAGCGCTACAACCACTACACGAAATGATTATTTTATTTTCAGAAGCGTATAATGTTGCCTTCACACGGAGCGTAATATAACGAACCACGGGCGAGCGAGCATGAGCGTTGTATTCGCGCCCACGTTGCCTATTTTCACGGTGTTCGTCGCGTTGGTCCCACTAGCGGTGTCTATTTCTTTATTTGATGTATCTTTTATTGGGGTGGCTCTGTCTTCCTATACACTATATCCTGACAAGTTTTGGAGATCTGCACTTTACTAAAAAATCTGAAACTGTTTCATTTTGATTACACCATGTCACACGTTACTGATATCGAGCGGATCGCACGAGCTGGCGTTAAGCGATCATCATAACACGCACCGTGTGAAGTCAGCGTAGCAGTATTTATAGAATGAATAAAATATGTGGCAAGGATATTAAATCAATAGTTGTCACAACATTTCGAATTAAGTATAAACTGTTTAAACGTTTCGTATTGAAATGTTTTAGTTATGTTACATGCTTTACATTAATTAGCTTGACCAAGGTTATCTATCCATCTATCATCTTTGTAATAAAATATTTTAAAGAAATAAACTTTCCATTATCGTGAATGTCCCAGGAAGGATGACGATACAATAATATTATTAATCATCATTCTTATATGCTTCTTCCATTAATCTATGATTGCAGTCATCTCAACATTTACTCCCTTCCCAGCCATTTCATCTTATACACAGTCCAATAATTTAGTTAGGTACCTACCTTTGAAAAATTAAAACCTTAAAATGGATCTTCTATAAACCGGAGATCGCAAGAGGGCACCTGCAGGGTAGCTCTGGCTAATGTGGCTAACTCCATATGAGTAACCAATTGTCACCAATCAGGAATCAGGACCAATGTGTCACCGTGCACATAGGGGCACTGCTATGTAAAGAGTATCTCTTCCCTTTTGTTGAAACCTAAATAATGTTTGTTTCAATCGTGGGTCTCTCTTTTTCTTCACTTTTCACTTTCTCCTTTTCCACACTTCTCATTCCTTTCCCATTGCGAACTAACGCACTTTATTTGATGCCTTTGTTTTATATTTAATCATATAATAAATACGTGTTTTGTGGTTCAAATAACACATTATTTCACAATTCATCCGCAATATGGTCATAAATAGTCAATGTGTATCTTTGTTATTAGTATAAGTAGTATACCTTGTACAAACCTCGTACTATGTTTACGATCTAACCACAAATTAGCAAGTTATTATATTAAGATCAAACCATACAATATAAAAAGTGTCAGTCCATTATTTGCCATCAGTGTATTGAAGAATTCGGTAATGGCAACGATTGGGAGTATTTTGATACTCTTGAATTTATTGACAATATCGTATGGCCGATTGCATGGATTGCATCTGCATCCGGAAATACTGAAGAGCAATGTAGAAATGCGCCTGGGCAATGATTACATCGATTTTAATACAGAGCAATGCAACAATTTTATTGAATTCACCGACTTAGGTATTATATCAAATGATATTTCGAAAACAGTTAAAGATTTTGTAGAAATGGTGCAGACATGAAATTGAGGATGTGAGGCTGATAAAGATTGATACAAGAAAGAAGTAACTACTACGTAATTCTCTATAAGTATGTTACGGATATTTTTAAATAAATTTTCTTTAATTTTACCTAATGGTGGTATTTTTTTATCCTTATAAAATTGAATACAATGTTCAATGTTCTTCATTTTTGAATATAGTAGAACAATTATTTTTTATGCTATTGACGTAAATTCTACTTATCCTTAGTTTATTTTCCCCAAGACGTCAAGTTTATAATATCGAGGCTAATGTGTACGAACATTTTTTAGGTAAATTATAATAAACTTACATTTTAATACAAGTAGTTTTCTCTGTCTGTAATATTTTCCTACCCAGACTATTGAACCTTTTTTTTACATTTGGCAAAGTAGTACTCTAGTAGAATTTGTTTGGGAACATATCAATTTTTGGTGAAAGAAATTAAATTCTCAGTAAGTAATAGTTTCTTTATAAAATACTTTTAGATGCGATTTAAAATCACCAATGTTCAAAGATTTTAAAAATCACCCTAGAACATCACATCAGAGTTCGGACAAGCACCTATGCTGACCGGTAATGGACAGGAATGATGACTCTTAGGGCTTGTGTGAAAACTAATTAAGTACTAGTATAGTACCTAATGCCTAATCTATGGAGCCATTCTGATAGCACTTTTTAAGACAGTCATTATAGTCAGCGATCAGTTGTTAATACCTAATTTTATTAGTTTTGAACTTTTGGTCCATCAATTGATTGCTCCACGTTAGATGGTAAAAAGCTGAGGTGCAGTCCAGAAGATTCCCTAACTTGACGGCCTTAGATCTTAGATGCTTTTTCACGACTCGCTTTAAGAATTTCGACACGGGATTCACCGATTTGAGAGGAAAAGCGAAACGGTTAGTAATTCATCACAGCAATTTGGAGCCCTAGGTTCGCTTTCTTATTCTTTCTTATGACATGGCTTATTTTGGGTTTTACGGTGGCGCCTTTCGCCTTACCCTTCAACTCCTTGTGAAAATCCTGCGCCAGAGCCTTGTTCATTAGTTGTTGCAAGTAGGCAGCAGGCAGGCAATTGTTGGTTGATTTAGGCTTGAAGATCTTGATTTTTTACACCACTTAGATGGCAGACCAGCACACCGCCCACCTGATGGGTAGTGGTTAGGTACCGGGTCCTATGGACGTGTGCAACATTAGGGCGTGACATTCGTGCTGCTGATATATTTACACTATGACTTGCTCCATACACATTAATTGTGAAATGTATTTACGTATATGTAAAAATTATGAACTACCTAAAAAGTATTCTTATGGTAGGTATAATACCATCATGGTGAAAATCACATCATCATCGGTTTTGAAATTCAAATTAGAAAAGTGTTTAAGATGGACCTGAATGCATGCTTAATATTAATATGTATAATATAATAAAAAAAAAAAAGGAAAAAAAATAACTATGTATGTACCGGAAGATTTATCATGATACATTTTCTCGATTCCTTAGCAATTAATGTTTTTCCTAAATTGATGAATAGCGAATAATGATATAATAATATTACTGATAATCTGTTTGGCACTGTCCTGAAGGTTTCTAGACACAGTTCTATAACAATTTAAGAGGCTCTAACTAGACACTAGTTAGTAACTAGTACCTTAAATAAACTTTGTGCCGAAACGTACCGTTTAGGTCGTGTTGACATTGACATTGAAAAAAAAAAGAACTTGAAGTACATATATACAGACATTTATTAAATCCTAAAAACAAAATTTAAAAAGAAATACATCGGAAAAATTTATAACAATACAAGTTTTATAAATAACAAAAATAATTATCACACATGAGCAGAAACAATCGATATAAAAAATATGCGTTAGTTACTTAAGAAAGTATTAATATTGTTAGCCTAAAAAGGTTGGTAGAAACTTGATCCTGCGGCCATCAAGACTAGATATTCCATTTTCATACTGGAGCCCATCTAAGTCAGCGAGCAGATCATTGCTGGGGTTATCACCACGCAGAAGTGACCTTTTCTCCACTTTGTGCTCCGGCTGGCTTGTTGTCTCTTTGGTTTTTGCTTCAGAAGGGTTAGTAGGCTCAACTGCTATTAAAATTGGAACTTCCTCCACCACAATTTTATCGACGACCAGCAGTTCTTCTTCAGCAGTTGTAGTTTCTGCTGTCTCTGTTGTAGAAATGGGAGCTGCAAGCACGCAGCTCACCATCGCAAGCGAGAGAAGGACAATCAGTTTAGAAGCCATGATCTTGAAGGCTATAAGTTACTTCTCCGCGTTGGAATTGGGATGCACTCCCAGTTATTGAATTACGTATGCGTTCCTTTACTGACGGTTAATGATATTGTTTGGCCGCGGTCTTTAGTTTTTATACCCTAAATGTGCTAAATAATTTTATCCAGAATTGGAATCATTGACGCGCACTGTACTTGTATTGTTATATGCTAATAGAATAGGCAAAGATTCTCAATAACATAATGACCATGAATAAGAATTGTTATGCATTCTACTGAAATTTGGTGATGTATAAATTGTTTGTTTATCTTATTTGTGTATAGAAATAACGCAATATGTAGCGTGACATCCTTCCGTTTATTTTTCCGTAAGGCCACTGAGTAATAGATCATAATGATATTGTGTAACTGTTTGTGTTTATCTCGAGCAATAATACTCATGGATCCCTGACTCAGGTAGTGTGACCAGATTTCCAATAATCTCAATTACCTACTGATTCGTGTTAATGATCTGTGTCATATTAGGTTTATGACTCTTATGCAGTTTCAGGGTATTTTTCTGTTAGCAAAATTATTATACGATGATGTGATTTCACGAGTTCGTTTCGAGTTTCAATTATTGAAACAGATTGAAACCGTTTATTTTAGCAAAGTACCTGAATTCATCTTCATCGTTACAATTGCGTTGATCCCGGTCGCATCCGAAGCCTGCTTTCTGGCTTTTACCACTTCGCACGGTCTTGGGCAGCCATAGTAGTGGGACCATTGGCAGGCTTGTCACCCTCCACAACGCCAAGCCAGCACTTCTTGGGTACCCCTCAAGTTTCTAGGGACCCGGCGGGGGCGGCATTTCCAGACAACACAGCCTGAATTCATGTAACTTTAAAAAACTCCTGGGATTAATTTGGCAACTCTTTTATAATTAGATCTGCAAAATATTTCGGATTTTTTTTTTTAAATTGTACATTATGGCGATTTTGTGTGTAAAGACGATTACGATTTCGATCTTTTAACCTTACCTGCTAGGGGGTACACCTGCTGGATAACGAATGAGGATCTGACGCAGGATATCCCCTCAGGGTTCAGGGGTCTGACAGATAATCCTAGGGGATTTCTGATATCCGAGGGGATTTCCGTACTATAAGAAAGGGGTCTGACAGTAATCGTTCCCGAAAAAACGATGCCAAAGTATAACTATGGAAGGTATGCCAAATCAAAAGTCAAACTAGGATAGCAGACCCGGGCTCCAAAGTACGAGCATTGAACGCAACCGAGACTAACGCAGTGACGATGTTTATAGCATAGGTAGTGATTATTATTTAAAATTGTAGGTACTGCGCTCTATACAATATCCAATAAGATAAGAGGTCTCTCCTTCTTTCTATTGATTGAGTAGGTGAACCAGTAAGCAGGTGAGGTAGGCTTCTGCTCTCCAGATCTTCATTGGGCCTCCATACAGCTCCAGGGAGTACCTAAAAGTAGCTTAGGTAATAAATTCTCAAATATTTTATTTAACTTTCTTTTACAAAATTAAATAAAGCTGATAATTTATACAAATCATCAACACTTTCGGGTGCCAAAGATAATAATGAAAAAAATAAGTTTACCGATTTTAGTTTTCAGTTTTATAAGAATATTTTTTTGATTCAAAATCGAAATCATTGCTGAACTATACTGATCGCCGGGCATATTGCTTTCACATAGAGAATACATAAAACAGTAGCACAAACAGTAGGTACTGTAAGTCTGTATCACATGACCAAGTGTTAACTAGTGATGTTGCCCTTTATTCTTATCAGTTATCAGGAGTATTTGACGTCTCGTTAGCATATTGTCCAAAGCTAAGGTTCATAATGAGAGGATCACTTGCATCTGTGTTCTCGTGCGTCAGAGTTCTTCTAAAAATAATAATGCGCATTATCGAAGTGTGTGCTTACAATAAAGCCTAATCATTTATGTCAGCAACAACCTCACATATAAGGCCAGGCGAAATCTTACCAGAGCACAGTTTGAGCAAGTAAAAAGCAAGATAGGATCATTTGGAAATGCAATCCACACTATTTGTCGTCGCGTCGTTGGCGCTGCTAGCAGTCTGCGTGTGCGCCCCCGCCGAGAAGGAGGTGATCGAACACATCCCACCAAATGTCGAGCAAACACCCTCAGTTACCGCAGGAGACAGTGCGGCGTCTGGTGCTTCGGGAAAGGCTGCTGGTGCTACTGACCTCTTGAGGTCTCGCCGTGACATCGGCGGGCAAGAGAGCGACCTGCTACCTTCAAGTAACGATGTAGACGCAGCTCCTTTCGGTGAAACTTCGCAGATCTTAGGACACGGCCGCATCAGGGTACTTCCAGCTTTCCTCGGTTAAATAAACTACGACTACGGTATTTCCATATTGTCTATCCTGGTATATTTTACCATAAGTCTAAGGCCATGTACATGATTTTGTTTAAGACATCGTTAAGAGTTTTGGGTACGTACAAGTTTATATAAATATACATACAGTATTTTGTACACGTTTAGTTTAAGTAAATAATATAGATTAAATTACGAATATAATTTTCTTGTTTCATTTATACTGTGTTGGTGCTATAAGTAAGCTATGACTACTAACTACTCTGCAAGATGATGTTAATAGTGTCCGATGTCGTTAATGATGTATATTTAATTAACTAAAATTAACACAAAGTTAAGAATTGCGTTCCGAGACTATAAAAATATGAATTTCTATGCGGTACACCTTGAAAAGATTTTTTTTTATCAGTATTATGCTATTTGTTTTACTGTCAGTAGTAGGATTACTCAATGAAGTATCGCCTTTACATGTGAATATATTAGAAAAAAATACGGAACAAGGTCCTCAAACTGAAATTATGTTAAAGGAAAATATTACAGAACCCAGAATTAAAGAAAATGATCGTATCGTTAAAAGGCAAGCTTTTGGTGATAGTTCAAATTTTATTAATAATGAAATATTGGAAACCGCAGAAAGCAGTAAGTTGGTGTATCGTCCGTTATTTGTGTATAGGAGAATTCAACATAGTAAAAGAAGAATCACTATGTTTAATGCGTTTGCTGGATAATTTTTGATGTAAGTTCTGTTCGACATATTCCTTTGAAAGTGGCCAAACTAGACTTTGATAGCTAGGTTAGTTTTATTTAGCCTTAGAAATGTTCCTCTACAGTCTTTAGAAATGTCATTCTATATTTACGATACATTGGATTAGAGAATACGGGACTAATTCCAGTAGAATTGTCATTACTACAAAGCATTAAAAATATTCAGAGGAAGTTAAACTGTACTGGAATTGGAACTATAACAATTAATCAGAAGTCAATTGGAAAATATCAGTGTTCTTTCCTTTGTACATTTTCACTAAATTAAAATTGTCAGATGTTTAGAAATAAATAAATTAGTTAGAAATAAAACGAATTTTAACAGATTCTTTTTATTTTTTATTACTTCTATTGATCTTAGCATTTCAGTTGCTTTTTAGCAGCAATGGCACGAAATTAATCATACGAATTTCAATAATTGGAGATAGAATAGAATGATATTAAAAATATTAGAATAGGGAATACTACTAGTGTTGGCAATAGGTGAGTAGTATTTACCTGCATTTCATACACCGTGTGTTTATTCATCATCTTGATAGTTCCTGAAAAATACCCATTACCCAAGCCATCGATATATCGGGCAAAGTTTCTGTAATGTTGTAAAACTATAAAATTTTACTTCTCAACCTAATTGACCATTATATTAATTGGCTGAACTGATTGCGATAAAAACTAGCACCAAAGCTTGCGACCATTGCAAAAATATTTTTAACAGGAGTAGTTGTGAAGTCTAAAATAATGATTTTGTATCGGGTGTGGTCAGTGATTGCATTACTTTTAGTAAGTATTTTTATCCAGACTGTCAATGAAGGGTTTTTCGCATGTGTCTTGTATGTAATATTAAAATGTATCTTCTAAACGGCTGGATGAAATTGCGAGAGTTATGTATCGTTGGCTTCCTGTGTGCCCAAGTTACCTTTCTTTTAATAATTTTATTTTTCTATCAATGTCCAATTGAAGAATTTTCTATCTATTCTTGTATTAATTAATTGATTTTTATTATTAATGAATTGATTTTTTTTTGTTTGTAATTAATTATTTATTTAGCAAAAACTATCTATTCATTTCTATCATAAATGTCTATCACTAATTGTGATATAAGTAGGTATATCAATAATCCAAATAAGTATACAATAAACTTTATTGTGTCTGAACACGGTAGTTAATAGCTAAGAACCCTTATTATGGTTTCCTGTTCCTCTCCAACGTCTGTCAGGGAGTACTAGAAAATATTATTAATATTATAATTTATTTTCTAGTACTCCCTGTACTAGAAAATAAATGAAAAATAAAAGAATGATCTCTCAAGCTTGAGTTAAATTTAGTATTGTCTTATTATATAAATTCTTCCAGGTTCCAGGGTCTGACGCTGGCATATCACCAGTGCATGATATGAAGGAAAGACTAATGAATTCTAAGCCTTTTGGAGAAAGATTATTAATAGCTTCACCTCATAATGCCTTGAAACATTTAGACAGTTCTATATTAAAAGCAACTAAAAATGTAACACAAAATCCGGAAATGGACGAAAATCTCTATCAAATTTCTAAAGACATAGTCTCAGCAATTTTATCAAAGTTAGAAATTCAAGATAAAATTACGAGAATAACAAAAGAAGCTTTAGAAGCTCCTGGTAGAAATAAGGGCATAACGGCAATAGAGACAAGACGCATTCTGGATTACATATCAAGAACATTATCTGGCCATATACTTAGTGTAACGCGATCTTCCACTGAACCTGAGCTTCATCGTCTGGTGTATGGATTAGCACAAATAGCAGCAGAAATTTCAATTGTATCTGCTTTAAAGGACACTACTTATTCCTCAGCTCTTTCGAAAAAACAATCAGTTGACTTATTTTTGCGTAAGAAGAGATCCATTGCCTCACTATCCGATAATGATCTCAACCAGGTCACAACCGTACCTAAGCTTGCAGATACAACTGTTTACAATATAATACTGAATAAATCTTCACCGAATCCCTACAAGTTAGCAAATAATACATCACAAGCCAAAACAGGCAATCTGATTGCACCATTTTCAGTCATTGCTAGAAATGAAAAGAAATCTGTACATGTTCTCAACGGTAAACCAATTACTTTATCAGGCTCTATTAAAGGGTTTTTGAATCAAACTGTTTTAGATATAGAAAACGATAACTCTGGCAACAATGAAACAGATCAAATCATTTTAGAAAAATCAATAAATGGAACTCACTTTACCAAGTCAGATATGCCTACATTAGATACGCAAGAGTTAAATGCACCAGGTCTTATAGATGATTGGGCTGAACCTAAAGATAATATTTATAAGCCACCCCTAAACGCAGATGTCGCCGCTGATATTGAAATTGATCAAGCAGAATTTGAAGAGGATCCAGCGAATGAAAAACGTGCCAAGCAGAAGTTAGAGAGGTTAGAAGTAAAGGCTAAGAAAGCTATATTGTATGCAGGTGATGTAGCATATTTAACTGCAGCTAGTGTAGTAGCTCTAAGACGTGCTCTGACAGCCTCAATTGAAGTTCAAATGTCTGTACGATATGCGAAAAATGGAATGTCGAATCATCAAGACTTGATGATGAACTTGGCGAAGACCGCTGCACAACAAGCTGGCAAAGAGGCAAAAAGTGCGACATCCAAATCATTGGCTTGTGAACGAGTGATCAAACTGGCATTGAAATATACAGCGCAGTCTCATGGAGCCAATCTTAACCATGTTGCGAATAGAATTGTTATGGACACCTTGTCTTTAGCGACACTAGCGAAATCTATGGCTTTTGTTTCATCTGACATAGCAATTAATTCTTTATATCAGGCTACGGATTTAAAGCAGCCAGAATAATTTAGACTATGTATAGACACATCAGCAGGAAGGAAAATAATTAATTATAATGATTATCCAATAACACAGTAATAAAAGGCGGCGAATTTATCACTTTCTCATTTATTTTAAGTCCAGCTACCATTATATTAAGTTAAACAAATTAAAATATCTTCATGAACTTATTGAGAAGTTTTAGTTCTTCTGTTGATATTTAGTAATAGTAAGGGTGCCAGACAGTGTAGGTTGGCCTGTAATAAAAGAAATACAAATGTTAAAATTTTCAGTTAGGTGATAACAATTTCTTTAAAATATCAAATTTCTTCTCACAGACCAGCACAAATGTTTTCTTCTTTCTACATTCCTTTGTGTCCTTCCTACAGTGAAAAAACATCTGCCAAGACTGTCCAGCTGACGGCCAGCATTGTAACATTATTGATATCTGTAATGGTGACTTAATTCCTGGGACTTGACCTGTTGCTTACCATCAGGTGAGGTGAAGTTACGTTAAAGTGATCGTTTTCTCCTATTCAAATTCCGACGATATTACTTAACGACACTCTAAGAAAAAAAATTAAGATGAGATTGACCACTTTGTCTTTTTTTTAAAACCACTTAGATGGCAGACAAGCACACGGCCCACCTGATGGAAAGTGGGTACCGTGGCCTATGGACGGATGCAACACCAGGGGTGTTACACTCGTGCTGCTTACCCTGAAGAAACCTTCTAATGCTCTTCTTGAAGAACCCCATTGAGGTAATGTAAATAAATAAAAAATAAAAAGTACCTAAAACTGACTTTACCTTGGATGATAGTAATCATAATAGTACACCGGGTGAGAGTTGTACCAAGAAGTGTACCACCAAGTGCTGGGATCCGTCTTCAAGTCTGAATGATCAACATTCGGTGGTTTAACTGGCTTAACTGGCATTTCACTGACATATGCTGGGGGCCTAGGTACAGCAGGCCTTGTATCTTCGACCGGAATACCAAGGCATATTCCCATAATCAGGCATAGTGCAAGAACTTTCACGAACTGAGAAGTAAAGACATTTGGTTAGGATGATTTTCTTTTCTTTGGGCGATTGTGGGTCCTGTCAAAATCTTGGAGGCCTAAGCCAACAGCACCTACCAGACAGTACACCTGATGAATAACGAGCGAGGATGTTCCCTCCCCCCCTAGATATATAAATAAGTAGCTGACCCGGCGAACTTCGTACCGCCATATTTTCTGACCCCGTTCCCGCTGCATATCTCTAAATTTATTACTAGTGTTTCTCTACAATATTAAACATGATGTATTATACATATAAACCTTTCTCACTCTATCTATTAAAAAAACCGCTTCAAAATCCGTTGCGTCGTTTTGAAGATTTAAGCATAAGTAGGTACATAGGGACGGACAGACAGCGACAGCGACTTTGTTTTATAATATGTAGTGATAATAAAAAATAACCTATCACTAACTTTCAGTCTTATTTCTGGGTTGTACCCCATCGTAAGGGCCGTTGCTCACTGCCGGCATGGCACGGCATGGAATTTATTACTAATCAAGTTATTTTTAACCGTAACTCATATGCTTTATAATTTATTTTACTTTATTCGTCAAACGATGCCGCGGCAGGCGCCGGCCCTAAGAATGGCCTAAGCTATGCATTAACCATAGTTTTTAAAATGTTGTAACAAACGATACGGTTGAATGTCATTCAGGCCGTTAATTGAACGGCGCCATTTAGTTAACAGCCTAGGTAGTTAATTGAACAGCTGATTAAGCTAGTTGGCTGCGAGTAGTATATAGGCGTCTACCAAAATTGGAATTGGAAAAAAAAATAGATGGATTTTTTCCAAACGAAACCGGTAGAGATCACTAGTTTATATAAGGTGTGAAGTGATTTATTTGGTGTACTGCCTATTACTTCGTACATACAGATAGCATCTAAATTGGTTTCAAACCGTAAAAGGTAAACAGGAGAACCGATAATAAATTTTGTTGGCACGTCATTAGAGTAGCGACACGACACGACACGTCACTGTCAAATTATTTGAAGCAATCTCATATCCAATAATCGAAATAATGGCGTTCTGCGTTAGTGATTTCCCGGATTGATAAATCCATATCCATACTTATAATAAAAATACGAAAGTAACCCTGTCTGTCGGTTACGCTTTCACGCCTAAACCACTGAACCGATTATGATGTAATTTGGTACAGTGATAGATTAGACTCTGGGAGAGGATATAGATTATGTTTGGTCGCGATAACCGACATCCAAATATGTAATAAAATAAGATAAAATAATTCACTATAAAATCCTTATTAGTAGATACTTTTATTTAAAAATCAAACTTACCATCTTCAAAAAAAAAGTTTCCCTTTCTGGTAAGCTAGAGGTACGTCTGGTGAAGATTGGTATCTGTGTCTCCTGCATAGGTGAACAGATTATATATATCTCTCACTTTTATGGCAGGACAATGACGAGAGGACATCATATCATCACCTAATGCACCCGATCACCTCTACATGTCACCAGTGGACATACCTAATGCCCATAAATTGCATATATTTAACGTTGGCATGGCACTTTGGCTTATCAAATTAAGTTTTTTTTTCATACAAGCAGTTAAATTTATTGTTACAATATTGCAAGATTATGCTGATCTCATAAGTTACAACGGACAAAAATAGAAATTGATTCCGAAATTATTCCGATCAATTTTGTTTAGACTCTTGATTAATTTTATACAGTTACCTACTAAAATAAAATTGGTAGATGTTCCTAGTACAATTTGGGAGTAATTCCATCCTTCTTCCCACTATAGTAACTCCAGTGCACCAGGATTACGAATATACCGAATAATGACACTCGGGAAGACCCAGGATAAACTAAACTAAGCTGTTGCTGCTGAACGGTGGGCCTTTTTTGCTTGAACATAAGTGAGAGACCGCATTTCCGAAGCATTAGGAATGGAGAAGAAGTCTGTGAAATAATAAAAGAAAAATACGGACCACCAGGCGCAGACTAAGTACTTAGAAGAAAATAATTTTATTACCTACCTAGATAGATTTTCCTACTAAGAATTGGAATCTTTATTCCCACTACTGTAACTCTAGTAAACCCGGATCACGAACGTACCGAATAATGACCCTTGGGGAAATCCAGGAAAACCTAAATTCTTTTGGAGCTCTGCTATATGAGCTCCTATAACAAACATACCATATCATAGTAACACCTGTTTTTTTTATCGTGCGAAAAATCGCCACAGATACCTCCCCCGCCGGAACCGGAGGAGGAGGTTATGTCGGACTCGAAACGACTAAAACGCCGTCTGTGGGCCGTCGGCGTCGGTTGCCGGAGGTGAGATTGTCGTAGCCATATCTCTCGCACCCCGGCCGACCCAGGGCCATATCTCTCGATCTGGCCCTCATCCGGTGTAGGGACCACGGGGTCCCCGACTCGCCCCCCGGGTATGGGGATCATAGTAACCCCTCTATTCCAGAGATCCCATTTTTCAACTTCTGACAATACGTTTCGCTTCATTTTCTTTCATAACAGTTTTCATACACTCTACCTAAACTGTCCTTGGTCTGATGACTATTGGTATCTTCTTCATCCTAGCGTTAATCCCGGTCGCATCCGAAGCATTTACCTTGGAGTGTGGGGTCCGCTTTTTTCAGTCTAACTGCGGGTTTGACTGAATATTTCGGTATTGGAGACCAGGTGGCAGTTGCTTCACTGCCACCTGGTCTCCACAATTAATTGGCAATATTACTTTTTAGGGTTCAACTACCCGTAACAACTGCCATAGATATTCGTACTGCAACAGAGACCGACGGCTAAACATACTCTCAGAGGTACGACCAGACAAATACAAATACTCATATTAATGCTACATACAAACATTTGCGCTGAGCATGACTATCTTGAACGATGTGGTGCAGAAGAACGATGGGTGCGCCAAGATCGATATATTTGTCCTTTTTTTATGAAAGAGGAAGAAATATGGAGACTGCAAGTTCAGATATCGAAGAATTTCTTCCCATCGATGTCTTCTGGTAGTTCCACCATGTGTTGAATGGCAAAGTACATGTTTTCCTACAATCCTTTTCACATAATAATAATTTAGTTAAACCAGTAATCGGTGCTGACACATCCATATCTTATAAATTTTCCATATTTGTCAACATAATTTTGATAAATATTAGACTTTTACGACCTAATATTTTTGTCCACCTAACTTGTTCAACGTCTTTGGGTGTGGGCCATCAAGGTGATGACTACCTACTATAGTACTCAGAGTAGGTACATTGGTGTCAGAATTTAGCAGAGATCCTTTCCTACACGGCCTAATACAGAACCACATTAAACAAACTCTTTCAGGATATCTTGAAAGGCCTACATTCTCTTTATTATTTCACCCTGTTACATACAGACATATATTTACGCCTGTAAAACCCTGAAAGGGTAGGTAGAAGTGTATTAAACCCATATTTCACCAACTATGATTTTCGGTGCCACGTAGGAATCGCGCCTATTGTCAAGCGGGTATTTTGTCATGGGCTGTATGTTTACTGTCGCATGTAGAGCCGTATCCCTTAAGCTGCGTTTACATACTCGCGGCAGAGCGAGGGAAGTGGCGAGAGAAGTGGGCAGAGACGTAGTGTGAATGGTATATTCGTTATGCCGCGAGTACTGCCGCGTATGTTGCTGCGAATATCGGCTTGGCGGCGCGAGTCAAAGGAGCGGCAATATTAGCGCGATGAACTATACGAGACCGCTAGATGACGCTAATCAGTAAACACGACTTTCGTTATTGCTCCTCGAATATTTACTTTTAAAAATATTTATATCGATCTACGGAAAGTGTATAGTAGTTGAAAGTGATAGTTTTTATTAATAATCTATTTAATTAATTCGCTATGCTGTAAAAGCATAATGCGTACACTGCTACAGCGTTGTCCTCCATACGTTTACGTCCGTCTCCGTTGCAGGGCGAATACTGTAATGCGGACCAACGCGATGATGGGAGTGTGTGAATGCTAGGGCATTAATCGCGCGAATATTTCCGGCAACACGATGAGCAATGCGAGCGGCAGTATGTAAACGCGGGGTTACTCACTGTTTTCGACACCCACAGGAAGAGATGGGGTAGTCCTATTGTACTCCACCGGGAACAACCTCCGCACCCTGTTATTGATCCTAAAGAAGGGTAAATGAAATTGCTCGAGACATACTTTGGACCTAAAAAGTGCTCAAAATGTGCTCTATATGCGCAGTACACGTTTCTTGGGTCTCTTTTAAGGATAGCACGGCGTGCTACTGCAGTGGACGAGCTCAAATTCACCAAGCATTGATTCAGGGCCTCGTTTATCACGCGATTTAGGTTCAAGATATGTGACCCAAGGCACGAGGTAGTGCATACATTAAACAAGAATATTATACTTACTTTTTTTATTTTATTTCGATCAACATTAGCACTCATCTCTAGGACGGGTTTTATTTATTCTGGTATTAACACCTTCTCACCTATTATTTAATTCACACTTGTATTATATAGACTTGGAACCATGTAGTCATTATAAATTAGCGAATAAATTTATTGGATCCATATAAGTAATCGAATTACTTTATATAATTTGAAGTTAGTACCTATTAGTCCATTTATGAAAAACTGGCTATTCCAGATTTATCTGAAATTCTGAATTAGAGTATTGCAGGGCCGTATTTACCCTAGGGCCAAGGGGGCCATGGCCCGGGGCGGCAGGTTGCGAGGGGCGGCGGAGCCGCCCCGAGCGTCTATCTCTGGGCGCCTTTTAGAGACAAGATTAAGTCGCCCCGTCAAAGACATTCAGGGCGGTCCCGCCGCCACGAGCAACCCGCCGCCCCGAGCGTCTATTTCTGGGCGTCTTTTAGAGTCAAGATTAAGGCGCCCTGAGACAGACGCTCAGGGCGGCTCTGTCGCTCCTCGCAATCTGCCGCCCCGAGCGTCTATCTCTGGGCGCCTTTTGGAGTCAAGATTAAGTCGCCCAGACACAGCCGCCCCAAACAACCTGCCACCCCGAGCGTCTATTTTCTGGGCGTCTTTTAGAGTCAAGATTAAGGCGCCCTGAGATAGACGCTCAGGGCGGCTCAACCGCCTCGAGCGTCTATCTCTGGGCGCCTTTTAGAGTCAAGATTAAGTCACCCAGACAAAGACACTCAGGGCTGCCCCGCCACCCCGAGCAACCTGCGTTTCTGGGCGTCTTTTAGAGTCAAGATAAAGGCGCTCTGAGATAGACGCTCGGAGCGACTCTGCCGCCCCTCGTAAGCTGCCGCCCCGAGCGTCTATCTCTGGATACCTTTTAGAGTCAAAATTAAGGCGCCCAGAGACAGACGCTCGGGGCGGCTGCCGCCCCAAGCGTCTATCTCTGGGCACCTTTTAGAGTCGAGATTAAGGCGCCCAGAGATAAGGGGCAGCTGGTTCTCCGATACCTGGGGGTGACAGGTGCGGCCGCCTGTCACTTCAATACAATCAGACCGGTGACGTGGCGGTGCAACCCGCACGTAACTTCCTTTCCGGGGTTCATTGGGGACACCGACTACCCACACCCCAAGGAGCTATCTTAAAAGGTCAGCCGGGTTGCGAGGGAAATATCTTATTGGGTAACTTTACACCCGGTAATTGAGACCCGACAGAGACGGTGTGCGGTTTTAAACCGAGACCGCATGTGGCACTTCACGAGGAATAATAGACACCCCTCACAGACGGCAATAACTAGCACCAGGACCTGCGGTGAGAGGTTTCCTGCTCTGGCGCTTACTAGGATACAACGTGTGAAGTGGCAGAGGTGGCATGCAGGCGTCGGCTCCTGATCTGTGTGTCTCAGGAACTCACCGAAGCAGCCATAACTGGGCGCATTGCGTCAACTGGTAGGAGAGGCTACCATGATACCTCTATCGCGTTATCGGCAGCGAAGACGTGTGGAAACCCCCTTCGAGCACCACCTCATCCGAGCTAATCTTCTCCTTTTATCGAGTCATATCCAAACTAATATTATAAATGCGAAAGTAACTCTGTCTGTCTGTCTGTCTTTCTGTCTGTCTGTCTGTCTGTCTTTGCTTCACGCCTAAACTACTGAACCGATTTGTGTGAAATTTGGTACAGACATAGTTTGGAACTTGAGAAAGGACATAGGATAGTTTTTATTACAAAAAATAAAATAAAAAATAAAATTTATTCCGGACACACAGCGCCATCTATTGGTCAAGAGTCGGCATCAATTCAGTACTGAAAATTCATCGGAAAAAAGCTATGTTTGGTCGCGATAACCGACATCCACGCGGGCGGAGCCGCGGGCAAAAGCTAGTTGTGTCATATTTTGTTTGCCCAGTGTGCAACCACCCTGATGGCGTTCTCAGAGGCACCCATGAGTTCCTGCGGTGTATAAGTGCTTAGGCATGCAGCACACGTTAGCAGTGAGGTAGTTCCGTATTCACACCGTGGCGCGTGGGTCCACCTCTTCTGAGAAACCCCATCTAATTCGGTTTTCGTTACTTCGGCTGACCTGCATCCGAAGTCTATTTAAGGGCTGCCAGGTGGTGTATGAGCAGCCTCTGTGCTAACCACACGTCAAAGGGTTCGTAAGTAAGAGAACCAGGTATGCCCACTTCAGATCCAAGGACTTGGGTAACTCCAGCTGTGGCTTACTTGGTTGCTTCTGATTTCGTGCCGTCACCATCCAGTCCTAGCCAATGTTCCACAGAAGCGGCCCTAGATCCGCGCAAGCCGAAACACCGCGCCACATATCTCACTTACCAAACCATATCCTACTTGGGTAGATACTGGCTTTCACCGATAAGTAAGCCCCGACAATGACGCGAGGATAGAGAGGCAGCCCGTGCTGAAAGAGTACAGCTCTGATGCAGCTCCATGGCAAGGCGTTAACGACGTAGGCAACAATAGACACTGCCAGCATCAACTCGCCGTGCCACTGCTTCTTTCACCAGGGCCCTCAAGCGCGTGTTGGCATCCACGTTGCTCCCGACCATAACCAAATTGATTGTCTACCAAATTCGGCCTCACTCCTGTAAGGCGCTCGATGTGGCACTTCACGAGGAATAATTCGTTTAGATACCTGCATGACTGCACACCTTGTCGATCAATACAATAAGCCGGTAGGCGGACGGTAACTTTGCAGAAGAGGACTAGTTTTCCTGTCTTTCAAATTTTTGGAATCGGTCTCTACTTGAGGCATACGCTAAAGAGCCCTTCAAAACGGGATCCGAGTGCCTTTAGAGCCTAGAGTGCTGCCAGGTCCCAAACCGGTGCTTTTGCTGTTGCCTTTGAGCCATAAAACATCTCCTTACTCAAGTGATTTTTGGTTGCCATATCATATTCTACGTCTACGTAGGGCGCTTTAATGGAATGGAATGCAAATATGCCCCCTTGAAGGGATTCTGGTAGGGAGCTTGGGTTAGTGGGGAGATCGATGGGAGTCACTTCTATCGCACCATAAGATAGAGATCTCACGAATCAGGCTTGAAAGTCTCTAGCAACTTCTGACGGGCCCCTATTTTGGGTCAGCCTCTTGGGTGCAGGCTAACGGTGAACGCGAACGTCACTTATGGGGCGGCAAACCTAAGTGGCCCGGGGCGCCAAATCTTTAAATACGCCCCTGGAGTATTGTATTGACTGAGCTGTTGTCAGGGTCAAGCTCCTCTCATCTACAAAATGGTAGACCATCTGATTGACGAACGAGGCCTTTGTGAAGGCTTTCCTCTTGTATAAGGAGTTAGATAGGTCAGTTACTCTCATAAAAGCCTTATAAGTCAAAATTAAAAGGAAGATAAATAGTACACACGGCGCCAGACCTCGGTTTACAGGCCACACCAACATAAAGGAAGTGTGCGTGACAGCAATACTATTAATACATTGCTTAAAGATGTGTGTTATAACAAGTAAACCAATCAGGGCCCTTGACGCACTCACACATTCGCTATTTTACTTACATGAAATATAGGTATTGATGATAGCCACTGCACCAAGATATAATAACATATTTAGCGACAAACGAATAAGTAGATATAGCTGAATGGTTTAAATATGCAGCTGAACCAATAGAATCAATACCGGGTTCGGTCCTCGAATGAGGTGCACTTTTTGTTCCTCAATATATTGAAGTCCGATTGGTCTAGTTTATTTACAGGAAACTAAGTGTATAAAATTCATATATATAATATAATTTAATATATTTTTTGTATATTTCCTTGATGATACTATTTATTTATTCTTAAATAAAATATAATAAATTCTTAAATAAATATAAAAAACACATAAGTATAATTATTATAAACTTCTAAAAAGATATTGGAACATAAAATAAAATGTTATGTCTATTAAATTGACTGACAAAGATGCACGAATGACAAAAAGAGAATTCCGTTGTTAAGTTCCGAACCAACGACCGGCGACAACGGTGAGGTCCAAACTTACTTACTTGCATTCTTATCCATCTCGACTATGAGAACAGATAGCATAGTGACTTAATTTGATAACTCCTATTAGTTATAGAAACAAAATGCTGCATACATTTCATAAAATTAGTTTAGAATATGATATTATAACCTTGGTGCATTTTATGTAAGTAAAATAGCAATTGTGTGAGTGCGTCAAAGGCCCTGATTGGTTTACTTGTTATGACACACATCTTTAAGCAATGTATTAATAGTATTGCTGTCACGCACACTTCCTTTATGTTAGTGTGGCCTGTAAACCGAGGTCTGGCGCCGTGTGTACCTACACCGTCTCAGAGGCGAAAGCCTCGAAACCAGGTACAACGTGATGATGATGATGATTTGTTGTTGGTAAAATAAATACTTACCTCTTAGTGGCAGACAAGCATTTAGATGAGATCGAATTGAATCTAACAATGAATTGATTGAATCATTTAATCAATTTTATCTAGCCTGTTGCATTCCAAGGGATACATACTCTCTAAATAAGTGACAAATCCTTGGCAGACGTATCGTAGAACGTATCATTCTATGACGTTAGTTGACGTAGGTATCATTCTGACGTTTGGGAGTTGGGACATACGTTGAAGACTTTCATATACCTACGTCAAATCCCATACATTCAACAATCTATTCTACAATACGAATGGCCATCGAATTGCCACTTGTCTAGGGGGGCAGGTCACCCATACGTCCCCACCCGCTATGTCCCAACGATTTTGACAGCCAGGAACGACTTTTTACGACCCCCCTGAAGCAAGGGATCGCTCATGTAAAACATTTAGGCAGGTACCACTCCACTACACAGTCATCCATTCCATCCAAATATCAACCACACCTAGGAAACTTATCCAATTGATCGTTTGCCGAGCAAAAAGCGCGTAAGTATTACTCTATAACTATTCTTTTTCATCTGAGTGGCAATCTTAATTCCACCAAAAGATAGAGCTATAAAGCCTGCGGACCTATCCTATTGAAACCAATAACATGATTTAGCTTATTTGGCTTTTCGAGGAGCGATTGCCGCCTTCGTCCGTCAATCAGAAGGAGTACCGGTGAGGTAAGCCTGGGCCAGTGGGTAGTGGAGGTCAAATGGCAGTTATTTCACTAAAAATATAGAATTTTCGGCCATTTCTTAGAGTGAAAGTCGACCCCATGCCCCAACGGAGATGGGAAAAGGCTCTTAGGATGGTGTAGTGTTTACGATTGGTCGTAAAAGGGGGTCAAGCGTTATGCTTTGGGTCCTTTTGAGTTTCTGTTTAATATTTGGTGCCAATAGCCTCTAGTCTCAGTAGTTCGGTTGCTAGTCCGGTTGATCGGACTACTGCAACTTTTCAGTAGCAGTAGTCCGGTTGACAAACCTAGGTACTATCATCCTATAAGAAATCAGCAGAATTCTGATCGGTACACCCGCGGTCCAAACGCTCACGTGCCAAAGTTAGTAAAACTGAAATACTTAGCATACGTTCTAGTATTCAAGTCTCCATTTATCTGAGGACAGATTTGACAGATTGTCCAGACAGATTTATAGATTTGACAGATTCTTCATACAATCTGTCCTCAGATAAATCGAGATTCAGAACTGTGTACCATTCTAGAATACGGGCCATTTATGTTCCAAGTAGTGACATCTAGCTAATATATGAAGAGATATTGGATTGATTGTTAAGTTACACAGTTTGCAGCTATCTTAAATCAGGCATTCAACACAAGGTGGCGCTACAGTTCACATTCTAAAATCTACACTACCAGACTAATGAACTCTGACCACTTTATTAAATACTAGCTGTTGCCCGCGGCTCCGCCCGCGTGAAATTCGGATTCCGGTCCAACTTTAATGTATGGAAATCTGCCCGATTTATTGACATTTATGCTCACTGCTCCGCTCCCTTTAGTAGTAGCGTGATGTTATATAGCCTATGTTACTCCCAGATAGTGTAGCTTTCTATAGGTGAAAGAGTTATTGAAATCGGTACAGTAGTTCCGGAGCCTATTCATTACAAACATACAAACATACAAAAATAGGTACAAATCTTTCCTCTTTATATTATTAGTGTAGAAGTGTAGAAGTAAGCGCGCAGATTTTCCCGCGTCGCTTAATTACGTTTTAAATCTGTCACTCACGCCTGTAAATCCCCGAAGGGATAGGCAGAGGTGCATTATCACCCACATTTTGCCAACTATTTTCACATAAAAGGGGAGGACGAGCCTATGCCGTCTAGCGGACACTTTGTCATGGGCCTTATAGGCCTAGGTACAGGCAGGTAGGGCTGTTATTTTAAAAGTTACCTAAGTCGACTTTTCACTAACATGCCCCCGGCCCCGTCCCGGATGGAATACGATGGATGGCCTGGATCACTAGCTAGAGGAATTCTTCAGCTCTAGCTATCCCCTCATGTGTTACTCTCGGTTCATTAGCACCCACTATCATAATCTACTTTTTAACTAACTACGCAGATATTTTTTTTTAAATTTAATTGCAGACTGACAAACGTGCGATCGACATCTGCGAGTGCGAAACTAGGACACGTTGACATATGGCTTGACCGTTTAAGATAGCAAATAAAACATAAAATAAATTGACAAACTAAACTCGTGCCAACCGGTCAAATTCTGGTCCACTCTATCGCCTTCGTTAATAGCTCTACTACAGGAGATAATAGAGATCAGTGACTACAGGACATTGGCGGAATTGATGCTAACGCCATAGATGCACAGTTAGGAATTGAATTGAATTGAAAATGAGATTCCATATTGAAAAGAACAGGCATTTGCATTGGTCTGGGAATGTAAATACATAAAAAAATGTATCTAAGTATGTTTATCCGCATTCTAGAACCCATAACACAAGCTAGTTAAGCTATGCTTACTTTGGGTCTAGATAGCGTTGTGTAGAATGTCCTACAATATTTATATTTATTTATATTTGATTTCTCCTTATACTGGCCTCCATATACCAGGCCGTGGTACAACGTACAAGCAGATTATGAAGGTTAGAAGTGACGACGACCGACGACGCGTTCAAAGTCCATCTTTACTCAATCGTTGTTACATTATGTGTGCATACTTATGTCTAGTGGCGCATAATGATACCTCATCGTGACGTGACATCTCCAATAATGCCTTAAGGACGTGCTTATCTGTTTTAAGTGAAGTTAAAACTGTTGCAATTTGACCTTTATGTTTCAAAGATTCGCCTTATCGATTGTTCGATATCTTACTGTCTTTTTAAAATATTTCAAAGTAAGAGCATTGTACAGTTTCGATAGCTAAGGAATCGAGCTTACGATCGAAAGGTTTTGGGTTCAAATTCTGGCAAAAGCATTGGCAGTGTAATATAATGACACTACCCAAATCAATTTACAAAGAGAAAAGATCAGCATAATAAATATGCATCAAAAATTCATTCAATAATGACACTACCGACGACGTAACACAAGCAATTTAGCGTCGCTCGAGGATTTTGGGGGGATTTTAGTAATTTCGAGTACTACCGCAATATCAACTTTTGTCTGGTATTGAAGTAGTTACGTACCTATGTAAATATTAATATCGACGGTTAAAAGGCGAATTGATTCAAGCGCCACCTTGGGCGATATTGAGTTATATACATCATTGGAATCGTGGAATTTTTCCGCGTCGTTTGAGCCGGGTTTGAGGTTAATCTGAGCACTTTTTTGGCGCTTGGCTCCATTACGAATTTGGGTATCTTTTCTATTTACGAGGTATCAAGTGTAGCAATTTTGGTTGTTTTTTTCAAAGCATGTATATAGACCCATCAAAAAAAACGTTTTTTCTTACTATCTGTAGTTTAAACCATTAATCCCTGGATCAAATAAAATGGTTTTGACGTTTGAATTGTTTTTACTTGATCTTAAATAATTTAACATGGATGTTAATTCATTTTGCTTCAACCAGATTTATTAATGTATGATTATTAGATCATTTTGCCTTGAACATTTAAACATTATCTCTGTCGCTTGAATCAATCTTACCTGAATAAGTATAATGGAAGTATATGACTTGTGCTAATTATCCTTGACCAGTTTTTAGTGTTTATGCCATTAAGAACAATTTTCTCTATGCATAAAATAAATATCTGCACGTTTGATTCCTTTATATTAATTTAATAATTAAACTTATGTCATACTTAAATCAGTTTACTTCTTCCACCTCGCATTAAAATTGGCATTTATTATCTCAAGCAACAGAACACAAACCAACGCGGGTAGGTACTTGGACCCACAAAACGCATGTCGCGCGTGGATTCGAGGTCGGTTCAGTCTACTGCGCGATGCCAGATAAGTCGGATGCCAATTTTATCTAAGAATTTTGATTTTTATTTAAGAATATACTTAAAATATATAATATGTCTAATAACATAGCCCGTTTCTGACCGTTCCCGGTGGAAAAGTGCCCATCACACTCGCCGCGTTTCTATGCTGGATTGCGATGGCCAGCCTTTGCACCAGGAACGACCCGGATCGATAGTCCCCTGTTGTATTATTCAGTCTTTGTCCAATTTCTTTAGGCTCTGGCCTCCTTGCCCCAACTCCCCAGTCTTTTTTTTTTATCGTGCGAAAAATCCCCCCGGATACCTCCCCCGCCGGAGCCGGAGGAGGAGGTTATGTCGGACTCGAACCGACTAAAACGCACGCATTCTGTGGGCCGTCAGTTGCCGGAGGTGAGATTGTCATAGTCATATCCCTCGCACCCCGGCCGACCCAGGGCCATATCTCTCGATCTGGCCCTCTTCCGGTGTGGGGACCACGGAGTCCCCAACTCGCCCCCGGGTATGGGGAGGCACGCAATGCGCGCCGCCGCCTCGACCTGCTTCTGCTAGGGTGACAGGCGGCTCCACCCGTCACCCCCAGGCCCACGCTCATGCGGGACGGAGGTCATTCTGCGACCTCCGACGCCCGAGTTGCCGCCGCTCGTTGCGGGCTGCGCGGTTAGCGATTCTCCTGCGCTCCTCGTGGGCCGCATGGTCTGCGATTCTCCTTCGCTCCCGCTCCACCGCCCACTTCACGAGCATTATTTGCTAGCAGACGGAGGCGCCGGCGGCCTACGCATCCGCGCAGCGAACCATCGCTGTGAGCAAAGTGGCGAGCGTGAGAACTCTCACTCCCAGGGTCGCCACCAGCTCCCGTCTCGGTGTCTCCCACGCCGGACACTCGGTGAGCGTGTGCAGCGCCGAGCCCTCGCTCGCGTCGCAGTGATGGCACTCGGACGTTGGCTCTTTCTTCGCGGTCCGATGCAGATACCGCCCGAAGCATCCATGGTCGGTGATAATCTGCGTCAGCCAGAACGAGAGGCCACTGTGTGGCCTCTCTAGCCACTCCCCCATGATGGGCTCCCCAGAGTCTCTACGGCCACCGGTATGAAGTTGTAAAGCGGCTCCAGGTCGGCGTATTAAGCCTCTTCCTTAAGCTAGCCTCTTCCGCGGCCGCTCACGGGGCGTTAACGGTGCGACTAAGGTGACTGGCGGCTACTGTGTTGACGCAGGTTGCGTCCCAAATTAGGCACTTGCCGTTCTTCCAGGGCACCAAAATCAGCCCGTCTGGCCTCTTCCCGTCCGACCTACTAAGTCCCGGAGGCTCAAGCACGCAGGGAACGTTCGCTGATATCAGGGCCCTGCGAACGATATCGTTCAGAGCGTGGTGTCGCGGAAACCTCCCAGTGCACCTCCGATAACTCAAAGCGTGATGGCCATCTGCTTTCACCGTGGAGCCGCAGGTGCATATATGGGGTTCACACACCTTACAGCCCAGGCGAAAAGCAACTGCCACCCGCAGAGAGTCGTCATCGAGTAGGGTACCCAGGTGAGGTTCACCTCACCTGGGTACCTTCAGGCAACGCTTGCAACCACGCTCCGGATTCTGGTTGCGACACCGCCAGCAGCCTGGATTTATCGGCCCCCGTAGCATCTCCTAATAGTTTACCCTGGAGTCGCTTCACCCCACGCTCACTGAAGATGCATTGCTTCAGGGATCGATGCTCCCATGCTGATGGCCGACCAAGCAGTCATAGCACCCGACACAAAAGGCATGATCCCCCCGTCCCTATTAGAATTGAATAAAGTAGTGACAAGGTTCTCAACCCCATGAGCAGACGCCATTCCATTCCTGGCGCCTGACGTCGCATGAGTGATGTGGATCACTCATGCGACGTACCCCCAGACCACCACACCTGATTGGCAAAGCTGCCTGAATCCACTGGGTCTCATTCAGGGAGATATTGAAGACTGACTCAACCACCGACCTCAGCGCAGCATCGAAGGATGAAACTTCCTCAGGGCAGAGCCAAGTCGGGGCGGTTCGCATTAAATAGGTGACCCTAGGGAGAGCGAAACACATACGTAACAAAACAATCGCGACGTGCGCGGACAAGCCTTTCAGACAGCAGTTAGGAGAAGTTGCTTCCGAGTAGTGATGGCCTCAGGAACCGCAGTGAGAAATATTGGCGATCCCAAAAGGCTGAAGTTAGAGAATAAAAGTTCCTTGAGGCCGGGGAGAAGGGAATTAAAGTGTGAAAAGTGTGTTCGATCCTCGGTGCCACAGGGAAAGAACTCGGACTTCGAGGGGTTGACCTCCAAACCCAGGTTTCTAAAACTGGGGACTAAGACCTCCAGGTCCTGGAACACGTCTTTTGGTTTGGCCCCGATAGTGCCATCATCCAAGTACCATATGTTAAGGGTGGATTTGAGATCACGGATCGCCTTATGGATAGCCAGGCTAAACACCAGAGGACCGAGTGGATGTCCCTGTTGGGCTCCCACATTTGAGAGGATGAGTTTTTAATCTAAGAAAAGATTGGAAGGGAGTCTGTAGGCTTGGTGAAGAAAAGGATAGAGAGACGGGATTTTTTCCTTAACCTCACTCAACAAAACGTCTCTCGCCAAAGTATTGAAAGCGTTACGGATGTCCAATTTCAACAATATCGAGCCTTCTTTCCTATGATCCATAAAGATCGCTCGGGTGGCGTGGATTGCGGCCTTGCATCCACGGCGTGTCCCGAAACCCAGTTGGTGTGGCTGTAGGTATTCGGCCATCTCCTCTTTGACAACACGGCAAGCCACTTTGGCAGTCAAGCGGCGAAAAACGCTACCGACTGCTATTGGTCTCAAGCCTCCATCTTTTTTGGCCAATGCAAAGAGGGTGGCCCCGTACGGATATGGACACACTTGAAGATTTACTTGACAACTGAGTAAAAAGTTTACCAGACTGGTCAAACTTGCTAAGAGACGCCTACCGTTCTCCCCCGCCGACACAGATATCAACTCTTTGAGGTGTCCGGGCCGGATCCCGTCTAATCCCGCCGCCGAACCCGTGTAAAAAGACTCTAGTGCCGAACTCACGTCCTCTACGGCGACATTCACTGCTGTAAGGGGTAAGCCCGGATCTGGTGGGAAACTGAGCGGGTGCGAAGGAGCAGGATGCTTGTCCTGTAAGGCAGCGAGTGTACCGGAATCCCGCTGTGCGAAGGAACCGTCCGACACCACAAGGCGGACGGCACCTCTCAAATTGCCCTCATAAACCTTTGCTTCTATCCCATTTAAGTTACTTTTCTTAAAATTGATGTGTCATTTCATTCGCTTTCCCTGCATCGTGAAATTTATTTTATTATCTTTGAGCTATTTTCCACAAGTCAGATTCAAATAAATCTTGCGATTAAAACAATTTGCTATAAATAGTTATTATAACACTGCGTAATTTGAGTCATTCCTCCTTGCACAGTTACAACTAGGTGAGCGGGTTAACTCATTTATCCATGAACAATTGACAAATAGGTAAGTGATTTAAATCATGTATCTGTGAACAGTTGACAAATGGGTAAGTGATCTAAATCATTTATTCTTGATCTGTTCAAGAAGCAAGGGACACATAAACTATTTTGCTTTGAATACATAAATCGTTATCGTGTACATAGACCTTTCTGCCCTGATCAAAGAATTGTGCAAAATGGCTCAAGTTACATCTAACTTGCTTTAAAAACACCTTTTCTTTGTTATAATGTAATCATAAATTAGCATAAAATATACCGCTTTTTAGTTGGGGAGATTTGTACATTTTTATTCAATACTTTAGGAACAGTGATTTTTTTTCTTAAAAAATAAACTTTAAAATGCTCTCCTGTAAAGTTCTCAAAATGGCGCTTGAATCAAGTCGCCTTTTAACCGTCGATATAGGTATTCGTTGGTGCAATGCTATCAGTTATCTTATCAGTAGTGTTACCTGACATATTGATTTTGGTTAACTTTGTTTGTTTTGTCGAGGTCGAGGCGATGTTTCATATCTATGAAAGAGCCTTCCCCAATGCCTTCTCTCCAGTCCATGCTTTCTTTACCTGTTCAATAAAGTCCCGCCTTCCGTTCGCCGATTCGCACTCTCCACTCTAGGACTCCTTTGCCCTCGATGTGTGGATGATTGTAATAACTACAAATCAAGCGAAAACGGTTTAAGGGAACTGGATGAAATTTTGCATAAAGTATATTTTTCCCTTTTTCAGGTCGTCATCATCTGGCTAGAGGACGTCGCACCTTCCGTTTTCCTTCTCGCGGCCTCCACCCTAGGACTCGTCTGCTCCAACGTCCATCAGTCCTGCGACAGATATGGCAAGCCCATTGCCATTTCAGCTTGCTTATTCTGGCCGGGACAGACTGGATGCGGAATGCGGTGGATCGGTAGACGTTGCGCACATTGGGAGAGGCCTATGTCCAGCCGTGGTCTGCAATAGGCTAATTGATTGATTGACATTTTTCCCGCGAATAGTGGAACGCGGGGTAGAGTCGCGAGCAAACAACTAATAGTAAAAATTGTTTTGCAGCAAATACGAGGCTGTGGTTTCGTAATAATGGGTGTGTCAGTCTCGCGGGCAGCATCTACGCTACGCAATTCGTCTCTGGCATTTGTCAGCGTCCTTGTACGCGATTTGCATCTTGTTTGTTTTCAACCTCCTGGTCATGGAGAATAAATTGATTAAAAGGACGGTCAACAACCTTCTGAGCTACCGGAGTAAATGTAAAACAGACAGAGGCTATGATCGCTAAGGCACCTACCTGTGTAATGTAAGTACCTACATATAGTATAGTCTTGATATAGCATATTGCAACTTGAACGTGACTTTGCATAATTTTCTTATTATGTACTTATAATATGTTATCATAGTCATGTAATTTTAGTAGGACTAACCTAAGACACTAGCTGACCCGGCGTACTTAGTAACGCCATATTTTCATTGTCTTTTTAACCAACTTCAAAAAAGGAGGTTCTCAATTCGTACGCAATTTTTTTTTTTTTTTTTGTATGTTTGTTACGCGATTGTGAAGCCAATTCTAGACGGATTTTGAAAATTCTTTTTCTGTTCGTAAGTAGATTATTCCGAAGTGGTCCCATTTAAATTTCGTAAAGATCTGATGATGGGTTTCCGAGATTAGACCAAGGAACTCTTCAAAAAGTACCAGGAAATCAGCCGCGATAGCTGCAATGGCATATTATTGCAATGTTTCTGCCATTACACATCATAACATCACGCCTGAGTCCTTTGAAGGGGTACGCAGAAGTATTGAGAATATTCCGCTATATTTCCGGTGTATATGCATTGATTTTAAAAATTATTTTTGAATAATGCTTTAATATTTTTTTTATTTAGCGTGGCCGGTTCGATCTGTAGTGTAGCGTCAGCAGCGCATGTACAGTCAGGTCACTATACATGCGATGTACAGTCGTGAGACTGTACAAACTCACATCATTAATTTTTAAAACTGATAGACAAAAAGTAGTACTTGACGATGTGAATAATACCCTTTCCGAAATATTGCATTGGTTCACAAGTAACAACTTGTTACTCAATGCAAAAAAAACAAAATGTGTAAAGTTTACTATGCCCAATGTAAGACAGATAGATACTCATATTGTAATGAACAATGAATCAATTCAAGTAGTTAATACCACAGTTTTTCTGGGAATAACTCTAGATAGTAAACTGCAATGGGGTTCTCATATCACAGCCTTGGCAGGAAAACTTAGCTCAGCTGCCTATGCGGTTAGAAAGATAAGGTCACTAACGGATGAGGAAACGGCACGATTAGTTTATTTTAGCTACTTTCATAGCGTTATGTCATATGGTCTGTTGCTGTGGGGCTCAGCTGCCGATATTGAGACTGTTTTCATATTACAGAAACGCGCGATACGAGCAATCTACGGCCTCAGACCCCGTGACTCGCTGAGAGAAACATTTAAAGAAATTAATATATTAACGGTTGCTTGTCAATATATTTACGATAATATTTTATACATACGGAAGAACTTAAATCTTTTTAAAAAAAACTCGGACACACATGATTATAATACGAGAAATAAAGATAAACTAGCAGTGCCAATACTCAGGCTTCATAAGGTTGGTAATTCATTTGTAGGCAACAGTATAAAAATATTCAATAAAATTCCTCAGGATTTGGTTGACATGCCACTTAATATTTTTAAAATAAACGTGAAAAAAAGTCTAATGGAAAAAGCTTATTATAAAGTAGAAGAATATCTTAATGATAAAAATGCATGGTCAACCTAATCACTTTCTTGCCCGCACATTGTAAATTGTATAAAAACCGTATTAAAAAATAAATAAATAAATAAAAAGGATAATTGAGTTCTCTGAGTTTCTTGCTGGTATCTTCTCAGTAGAACCAACTACCGAACCAGCGAAAGAATCATTTTCAAATGGTTTACTTTAATTTATTTAATATATCTTATTTTTTGTTCACATACTTCTTGACACAAATTGTAATATTTTGACGTTCATATGTGCTCTATATGTGCCTAAATTGAATAAACGAAATTGATTCTTTGATTGATTCTTTGATTCACTAAAAAGAGAAAAATAAATTCATTTTTAACAAAAAAGTTTAACCGACTTCAAGAAACGAAAAAGAGGCACTGAAAAGCGAAAAATAACTTAATTTACAGACTTACTGATTTATTAGAAGTCGGTGCCAGCCAACTTTGTTTGTTGTGTCTGAACTACATTACTATGATGCAATCAATTGAAATATGGCCTCCCTTGGGCTAGGCACCGACTTCTAATAAATCAGTAAGTCTGTAAATTAAGTTATTTTTCGCTTTTCAGTGCCTCTTTTTCGTTTCTTGAAGTCGATTAAACTTTTTTGTTAAAAATGAATTTATGTAGTATTTTACTCGCAATTTTTCCATATTTTCTAACCTTCCCTGGACATCCACGAATATTTCAAGACTAAAATTATCTAAATCGGTGCCGCCGTTCTCGAGTTTTAACGAGACTAACAGAATTGCAATTCATTTTTATTATATGAAATATAAATTATAGTATAAGTAACTTGTTAGGAATGGCGAGCTGCGATTAGGCCCCTGAATTCTTATTCAACTGTGGTCAGGGTCATTGGTCATGTACTTACGGCATTTTTTCTTTATGCGCCTGGCTCCTAGAGCGACCGCTTCTCTTGCTCTACCTAGAGTCACACAACACAACCTCAGAAATCTTCACGACTACAAGGATTACACATATGTATGTGTATGTACCTACCCAGAGATCCGATTCTCAGCACTCCATGGAATCACCGTGCGGTCGCCGGGTTCATAGCGTGATACAGAGAGGAACACCGTGACGGCGACTGGGACTTGCGACCCAGATGTAGGTTTAGGGTGGCCACCTTGTGATGCATCAGCGCTCACCTCCACCGTAACTAGTGTTTCCCCCCTACCTATACAAATTTGATAAGATCTTATCAATGCCGCTTTGGATATTCGATTTAGTAAAGAGCTTACTGAAGCTCTTGGCAATCCGAGGTCTTTTAATAAGTTGTACAGGGATTTAGCTGGAATTCCCCTTGCTCCTTCTTCTACGGCGTAGAGTTTAACCACGTAGCCATTTTTGGTTAACTCGTTAGTCAAGTCAAAGTATTTGTTTGTCTTTATAGCGTGGTCTTTAGGTATACTTAAAATGTAAATATGTAAGTCTTACATATTATAATCAGGGGGATTATATTATTATGTTACATAGTTACGAGTATATATATGAGGGGGATTATCATTATAATCGCAATTATCCTACTTATATACTCCCACTTAAACGATAAATCGCCGTAAAACGAATAAAGGTGCAGTAAGTAGGTATTTATACTTCATTCTTGAGTGTAATATGTAGGTGTGTCTTAGATACAGAATGCGTAGTGTAGACGTAGTTCATATAGACAGCAAGTGCAGGTACTGACCATTCTAGAAACGAAAGCAGGGTCGTTGCCCCACGCTCCAGTGGCATTCGCTCTGCCCATTTCCATAATTTTACATATATAGGCGGTAAAAAAACAAAAAGTTGCAAATGACATAAAATATTCAAAGAAAAATAGATCGCAAATACTTAAGCATAGAGTGATTTTCATGTCAACTGTTATTGTCGGTTACACCCTTTAGCCTTTCAACTGATATGATTACAGTAACGCATTGGGCAATGTATCAAACATTGAATGGCTCGCTGCAGTAATTAATTCTACGAGTAATATACTTTATCTATTTCGGCCAAGGTGAAACACCAGCATCCCGCTTTCCGGTCGAGTGTTTCAAGTACATTAATTACATTTACCACTATAATTAGTCATAAATAAATATTCATGTTAGTTACCCCATTGGGGAATATTAGGAGCACGATTCTCAGGTACAATCCTAACTTACCGGTAAGGCGGTACACTTGGAAGCCGTTACACCTGTAAGCCGGTAGGTACTCCTGCAAGCCGGTACACCTGCAAGCCGGTACACTTACATACCGGTACACCTGTAAGCTGATACACCTGCTGATTGATGGACGAGTGTGTTATTGTATGTTCTAGCAACACTACTTCACGTAATTACTCTACAACGTAGGGTGAACATGCATTTATTTTTATACTAATTATCTGTTATAAATAAATGTAAGTGAGATGCAGTGGGCTATCTGCCATATTGAAGTCTTCCGTACGGAGAACTAATTGCATTTTACAGCATATAGGTACTTTGTGTTTAAATAACATCCACGTACTGTACACATTTCGAGACTTTCAATGAGTTAGTGACCGTTCACCATGGAGTGAATTCTTCTATCTGAAAACGAATTGTATGTTTAGTATCATGTTAGTTAGATATTGTGACCATATTATTCACTTTACCATTTTTGCAATTCATGGAATAAACAAAAATCTTGCTAAAGGCTGATTAGAAGGACTGATGATCTATCAAGATGTTTGGGAATGGGAATCAACCAACTTTTACTGCGAGCTGGTCCACATGCTGCTTCACGGACAAGGCTATAGCACAGATTGTCCTTTCAGTGATGGCAGTCGCTGCCGTAAAATTTAAGATAAACCCAAAGGTATGATTCCGAAGCCGACCGCATACGACAACTGCCGACGCGCGCAGCACATGCGCGTAATTCATTGCGGCTTCTCAATGGTCCCCTTTATCCGTATCGGAGTTTAACAAGTAATGGTTACGCTGTATCTGCTGCATGCGTATGTCGTTATTAGTGGTCTTCGGAATCCCAGGGCTCCAAAGACGCTCTGGGATGCAACTGCAAATGACTCTCGAATGCAGCAGCAGCTGCTGATGATGATGTGATTTTTATTTTATTTGAATCATGTTCATAATGAATCACATTCGCCATGATTACTATGAATTACGGCGATATTGATTAAAATTAAATATTTTATTAAAACATTTTTTTAAATTATATAGGTAAACTTCAAACATTTTCTCATTCTTTCAAAGTAGATAGAAGTAGCCTTAAAATGACGTAAATCAGTAAATAATTTCCAGTTTATTTAATCGTTTTTATTTATAAAATTGCGTCTTATAAATACAAACGATTAAATAAACTGACATGACAATATGACAATAATACAATGACAACAGGAAAATCTTTTAATTAGGTACTTTTGCATTATTGCACTACTGAGGCGCCAAAGAAAACAGCAAAAAAAAGCATTGACGTGAAAAAAATCATGAAGATAATTATAATGATTGTGTGTCTTAGCCTATTGCAGTCCTCTGCTGGACATTGGTACAGAATAAATAATAATAGACATTGGCCACTTCCAGTTCTTCTTTAGATCAATCCAATTATTCAAAATAAATGGTACTCTAACAAATTGAATGCACGCAATAGCATCGGCCTAACACCAGATCCTTTGCCTTGCGCATCCAGTCGAGCACCTACATTTTTCAAGTCACGGTTGTCCGTTCATCTTGATGGAACCTAGATGATTTTACACGAAAGTCAAAGCCAATTTAAACTAAATGAAATGGGTGAGAGTACCTCAGGTTCCAAAGAGCAAAGTTTTGTGCAATATCAACTAGCGTTAGGATGAAGATGGTCCAATTTTACATAATTATATTATCAACATAGGGAGTCTTGTGGCCATAAATAAAATTGAGCCGTTGCAAATATCATTTCATACTTTACGAGTATCGTCAAAATAATAGGGTTTTTCATCAAAAACCCTATTATTTTTGTAAATGTGCCATCAAAATATTTTGGTGGTAGATTTACTATTTTATGTGGTCTAGAGCGCCGTCAACCGTTCCCGGGTGTGTTACCAGTTATACCATCACAACATGTATTTTCAATATAGTTAAGTACCTATTTGTAATCGATAATAAGGATTTGTAACAATTTTGAGTACTAAAAAAATATATTTCTCATATTTTACCAACCCCGTGAGTAAAACTTACACCGAAAGTCAGGTAATAAGGAACTTTAATACCAACTTACATACATACATACAATCACGCCTTTATCCCTGGAGGTTTAGGCAGAGGAGAACATAAGTAAATATAACTAAAATAAAATTGATGTCTTCCTAAATTTGTTTTCCAACAAGAAATAAATGTACCTACCTAACGCATTAGCATATTTTAATAGAGGTTAATTTAAAATGCTAATACATACCTTCCCTGACCTCTGGTAATCAAAACTGTATATCCTGAAAATATTCCTATTCGATTTCTTATCTATTAGATTAGTCTAAAAGATAAGAAATCTGATAGATAGTGCAACTAGATAGTCTAATACAGTCTAGATCTTTTGTATGATAGACTATCTAGTTGCACTATTTATTTAGAGTGCCTAAATTAAAAATTCTTACTTAGTAGTAAGAAAAAAAATTCCTAATCTGTGGCGTAGCGGTAGAGCGTACAGCTGCTACAGTGCTACGCGCTAGGCGTAGATTGCCGCGCAGAGCAAATATTTGTATGCATGAATATAATAATATAAGCTTGAAGCGTCGGTAGCTTAGTGGTTAAGGAGTCGGCCTTACGATCGAGAGGTCCCGGGTTCGAATCCTGGCCATTACACTACCGACGTGAACCCACTCCTAACACAAGTAATTTAGCTTAGCTGGAGGGGTTAACGGGAATATTAGTAATTTCGGTTGCTAATATTCTTAAAAAAATATATAATATATTATATATATATTTGTATTGGTCTGGATCTGGATGTTTCTATGTATGTATTTTAAAAAAAATGTATATCTGTACTACTTATAACACAAGATAGTTAAGCTTACTATATGTATAGATAGCGCTGCGTAGAATGTCAAAGAATATTTGTTAAAATAAAACAAAGTTCCCAGACGCGTTATTTATATTTATTGTAATAATACATTACTATTCTATGTCATCTCTCTTTTGCAAGGTCTTATACGAGTTATTTAGATAATAATTTCTCTTTTGCATTATTTATTTTTTAAATTATATCGTCCAATATCAAAAATGTTATTGAGGTTCCATATTTTTTACGCTGCGATAATTTCGTTACATGATTTCAAACAAATATTTACACTGTGAAGTAATTTCATATTCGTTACAAAATATATTTTTTTAAATTGCGTATTTTATACTCAGAATTCAAATTTTGCTAAAACTTGCTAAAATTAACCTACCAGAATTAGGTTCAGGCAAGTAAGTTCCGATGGGTTGTGGACTAACCCCACAGTCGATGGCCATGTTTAGGCACCGTCGGATTCTGTAGGTGAAACCTAAAAATAATATTTAAGTGGACTGAAAGTCAAATAAACCAAAATATCATTCTTATTTTTATAGGAGGTTGATAAATAAATGGTAGGACCACAAGGTACTAACCCGATCCCGTAGGATTACCAGGAAAGTAATCCTACGGTATCTGTCTGTCTGTCTGTCTGTCGGGCTTTCACGCCTAAACCACTGAACCGATTTTGATGAAATTTGGTATAGAAGTAGTTTAGACCTTGAGAAAGGACATAGGCTATGTTTGGTCGCGATAAGCGACATCCACGCGGGCGGAGCCGCGGGCAAAAGCTAGTAGTAGGATAAATGAGTAGTGGACTACGAGGAAACAGCCATCAAATGTCCGATAGATACCTGCCAGAGTAATGCAAAAGAAATATCCCATGCACTCTTACACATACACACACGACACACACACGGCACACACACACACACACGACACACACACACACTTACACACACAAACCAAAAAAGATTAATTTGAAATTCAAAGACATGTGAATTGTTTTTTTTTTTGTTCGTTTCATCAAGTAAGTAATTATATGATCTTGTTGTGATGTGTTTTTTTACACAAGGGCAAAGTACAACGCTTAAGCACTTTGACTCGGCCGTTTGTATATTTTAGAGTTGTTTTTAAATTAACGATCAAACTAAACAATGGGTTCTCGAATGGGTACGTATTTGAATACCTAAAATTATAATACCTAAAGTTAAATAACCTAAGTTCAAAATACCTAAAATCTAAATACCTAATGGTGGGTTGACCTAAATTTAAAATACCGAAAGTTTAAAATGGCTAAGTATTTGAATACCTAGAATTATAATACCTAAAGTTAAATAACCTAAGTTCAAAATACCTAAAATCTAAATACCTAATGGTTGTTTGACTTACTTTTAAAATACCCAAAGCTTTAAATGACAAATTGATATTATAGTGAGTACGTATTCAATGCCTAATTTGAAATTATCGAATTTCATAAGTCCTACGAACGGAAGGCCGAATATTAAAATCCCGAATGTTTATATGATCGAAAGTTCTAAATACCGAAAATTAAAATACCGACAATATATAAGAAATAATAATAATTATGTGGTACGGCTTAAAGAAAAAGGGACACTGCTCACCCCGCGACTCGGATAGGTTAGGTTAGAAGTGGTTATTCGTGGTTAGCGCCCGCATCCAGCGCTTTAAAAAAAGGGACACTGCCCACCCCGACTCGGATAGGTTAGGTTAGAAGGCTAAGGCGGGAGCGGAGCGGAGCGGAGCTCCCGCATTAGCCTTCGTGGTTATTTTTTTTATAACCACTCATACAAGGATTGTCTGCTCCAATCCTGAAGTTCCAAATCCTTGTATGTGTGGTTATAAAAAAAATAACCACGAAGGCTAATGCGGGAGCTCCGCTCCGCTCCGCTCCCGCCTTAGCCTTCTAACCTAACCTATCCGAGTCGGGGTGGGCAGTGTCCCTTTTTTTAAAGCGCTGGATGCGGGCTGCTTTAGATCGGCCACTCTGGAAGTCTATGGGAGAGGCCTATGTTCAGTTCAGCAGTAGACTGTGTGTGGCTGATATGATGGCTGATATGACTGATAATGTGTGCCATAATTATGTGTTTTATTTAATAAAACTAAGTTAATTTCTTTTCTGGTAGTTTAATTTCGTATATATCGACCACAATTCTGTAGTAAGACTAATATTAATGTAATTCTGCTACATTCTAACAGTATCGAGATTGTTTTTATTACTTATAATTCTATTGATGTGCAAAGTAAACAGTTTTTACAGCAAAAAAATCTACAGTTACGTGCTTTTACATCAGTAAATGTGAATTTAATTTTACCAAATATGGATATAAGTACAGCTTATATCCATATTTGGTTTTTCATCCAATTTTCATGGGGTGTATACACCATAAATTGGTATTTTCTAAGACGTATATCCATGCTAACTTCCAAACCAAAGAAGATAGATATGATTGAATGATTTAGCCTTTTTCATCCCCAAATTCTAAGAATCTTTCTCTTTGGAATTTTTTATGTAGCTTCTAAAATAAAAAAGTTATGATTTTTTTTCTAAAAATAAAATCGTTTTTTTGCTCTCCTGAAAAGTCGTGTTTTGGTTTATACGCCAATTGAACCCAGAGGTGTCGATGTAGAAAAGCGTCATCTCAAAATATGATCAATTGAAGATTATTCTTATCAACAAGATTTTCTCACCAAAAATGCACTAGGTAGATCTATTGTTAACTGGGAGCAAAAAATGTTCACACAGATTTTATTGCAGAAAATATGTTTTTTGGACAGGTAGCAACAGCTCTTAATGACATCTTGAGGGCATCGGCATCTAGGGACCGAGTAAATGCACAGCAGTGGTAAAGAGTAAAAATTTTCACGAGGGATGTTGATGGAAAAAAAGAACTTCCTCGATCCAATGACATATTATTGCCTAGAAATGGCATGCAGGAACATTGAGACGTGTTATCAAACAGCTAGGCAAATTATTTGTATCGTAGATGTTTCATTAGTTGCTTAGCTTAGTCCGCTCCCGCTTTAGCCTTCTAACCTAATCTATCTAAGTCGGATGGCGATGCTTCTCAAAAAACCTACCACTAACTTTCAGTCTTATTTCGGGGTGGTGCCCTATTGTACGAATGGCATAAGCATTAGCCAGCCAGTTTATTACCTAAATGTTGTAATACACGTTAAGGCTGACTATCAGTAAGGAAGTTAGGTGAACGGCGCAGTTTAGTGAACAGTAGGCACATGCTGCGCGAAATTGACCAATCACCGCGGATTCAGCTATCGAGCTCACTTCGATCATTCGAGATGCAAGTTACAGCATGTGCCGGCAGGCTTGGCTGTAAATTAAACGGCTGAAAAAACATAACTCTTCTTGGCAGTCGGTTTAAAACACATGGGAAAATATTTAATTACTACGAGCACTACTTACGTAATATATCTATCTCACTCTTTACTAACCGTCAGTAATTAAAATGAAATGGTTTTTTTTTACAAATTATATCGATAAATGTTGCAATAAATTCACCATATTACGTGAAGAAAATAGATAAAAATGTTCAAATATTGAAATGTCACCTCCTTTTATTCAACTTTCGGTGACTCCCAATCCTGCTCATGACTAGCTGACCGGTCTCTAAGTAGAATTCTAGAGTAAAGAAACCGGTCTTCTAGATAGTTTTGCCCCACGGATTAGGACGTTAATAAACATTGATTTACACATATCCGGTCACACAGTACCTACACATGTACTGCGTAGTTGGATATAGGGTCTGGGGGGTGTCGAATGTGTATCCGAGATTGCCGATAAAAAGGCACTTATACTCATCTTGGTGATGTTTCTGTTTACTTCCGAGGTTCGGAGTCTAGGGTCCGCTTACTCTTTCACCAGTAGTACGTATTACTATTATTAATTCTGTGCTTTCACCTACTTATGATTTGACTTAAAAAGGTTTTATAAGAATCACTAGCTTTTGCCCGCGGCTCCGCCCGCGTGGATGTCGGTTATCGCGACCAAACATAGCCTATGTCCTTTCTCAAGGTCTAATCTACCCCTATACCAAATTTCATCAAAATCGGTTCAGCGGTTTAGTCGTAAAAGCGAGACAGACAGACAGACAGACAGACAGACAGACAGACAGAGTTACTTTCGCATTTATAATATTAGTAGGGAAGTAGGGATTGACGTCTGACCTTCCGTGAGGAAAAGACCAAATCCGGAGTCTACTGCACCAGAGTCTCTTTTGTCAATCAGCAGTTTTGTTGCGAAAGCTTGTACGAGTAAGTATTTTGAAGCCCGGGATCCCCTTCCTTCTCTTGATTTGGTTTATTATCTTCCCTTTCGAGGGAGTGATTTCCGTCTGTCCTCCTCACCCTGTAAGGATACTCTGCGTTAGAGCCTCGTCCATCAATCAGCAGGTGTGCCAGCTGGCAGCTGAGGTTGGCTACGTGAAAACATGTTCGAGATAGCGTCTAGAATATTCCATAATAATAATGGTAGGTACTATTTAAGTACATATAACAATATAGGTAATCAAGGAAATCAACATTTCCTACCTCAAAACTGGTCTATAAAATAAAAAATAATCGATGCAGGATGTGCGTCAGTTGATTATGTTCTATAATAAATAAACAAAATAGTGGTGAATTACTATGTACTACTATTAATGAGTAAAGGCACATAATAAATAGTAGTTTCGCCTACCTACTTCGTAGTGAAGGGATTCAGAGTAGGCATCGAGACACGTATACGAATACGTACGTAGGTACCCACAAATTATAATGAAGTTTAATGTACGTCATGCAAATAACTCGAATAATTGACAACACATATGTATATGAAATATAAATAATATGTATGTGTAGGTAGGTACCAATACTTACGTGTGATGCGAAGTTCAACGACTTGACTCCGAAACGAATTGATGTAAAAACTGGGCTGTAAGCTGTAAGCCTTAAAAAGATGTAGTAGTACCAATTTATAGGAAGTAAATTTAGTAAAGTAGGTAGGATCAGGACGATCATAAAGTGCTGACATTGAATATGGTTATTATGAACAAGATCAGAAAATCACAAAACACAAACATGTTATTAAAATAACTTACCTACAATAAAAAAAAGACTTATTTTATGCGTCATCATACTCATCATAATAGGTGGTAATCTTATATTGCGTGTTATAATAATAATGTCATACAGGTATTGCTAATACGAATATGCAAATAATCACAAAATATGACCCAATGACAACCAATGCAAACACAGACCTGCTGAAACCTAATATCTCTGCGTAGATACCACATTGGTACGTGCGTAGAATAAAGATAAGTAAAGATATTTTCAAAGATATGACTAGACACGTCTCCTTTATATTTAAACTTGACGTGTCATCTCTAGTCTGAATTAAATCTTAATTATTTTAACAAAGGTTTTGGAGCCACGGTCACTTTGGTTGTGACCTGAAAATTTAAACCTGTTATGCTACTTAACTTTTTTGTAGACTGTACATATTCTGAGTAGACAATAATTCTCACTTATACGGATGTGCCGAGGAAGGGACGCATCTCTAAAGTGGCTATTACACCTTCCTAAATTTAGAATCCGATATTTAGGACGTCCTGAATTTAGGAAAGTGTAATCGCATTTAGGATGGTAGCATCCTAATTAGGAAACGATTTAGGATAAAGGACGGCTTCCGACGTCCTAAATGGCTAAATCGGATGAGTGCATTTCCTAAATTCAGGACGCTCAGTGGCCGCTCACCGCCGCAGTATCGATACATATTGTATCGATAAATATCGATATTGATAATTTTATAATAAAGAAATATTGACATAATGTATGTATGTATGTACGTGGGTATGTACGTATGTATGTTTGTATGTATGTATGTACGTATGTATGCATGTATGTACGTATATATGTATATATGTATGTATGTATGTATGTATGTATGTATGTATGTATGTATGTATGTATGTATGTATGTATGTATGTATGTATGTATGTATGTATGTATGTATGTATGTATGTATGTATGTATGTATGTATGTATGTATGTATGTATGTATGTATGTATGTATGTATGTATGTATGTATGTATGTATGTATGTATGTATGTATGTATGTATGTATGTATGTATGTATGTATGTATGTATGTATGTATGTATGTATGTATGTATGTATGTATGTATGTATGTATGTATGTATGTATGTATGTATGTATGTATGTATGTATGTATGTATGTATGTATGTATGTATGTATGTATGTATGTATGTATGTATGTATGTATGTATGTATGTATGTATGTATGTATGTATGTATGTATGTATGTATGTATGTATGTATGTATGTATGTATGTATGTATGTATGTATGTATGTATGTATGTATGTATGTATGTATGTATGTATGTATGTATGTATGTATGTATGTATGTATGTATGTATGTATGTATGTATGTATGTATGTATGTATGTATGTATGTATGTATGTATGTATGTATGTATGTATGTATGTATGTATGTATGTATGTATGTATGTATGTATGTATGTATGTATGTATGTATGTATGTATGTATGTATGTATGTATGTATGTATGTATGTATGTATGTATGTATGTATGTATGTATGTATGTATGTATGTATGTATGTATGTATGTATGTATGTATGTATGTATGTATGTATGTATGTATGTATGTATGTATGTATGTATGTATGTATGTATGTATGTATGTATGTATGTATGTATGTATGTATGTATGTATGTATGTATGTATGTATGTATGTATGTATGTATGTATGTATGTATGTATCTATGTATGTATGTATGTATGTATGTATGTATGTATGTATGTATGTATGTATGTATGTATGTATGTATGTATGTACGTATGTATGTATCGTATGTACGTATGTATGTACGTATGTACGTCGTATTTATGTATGTACGTATGTATGTACCGTATGTACGAATGTATGTATGTATGTATGTATACGTACGTACGTACGTACGTATGTATGTAGGTATGTATGTATGATGTACGTATATAATTATGTAGGTATGTATGTATGTATTGAGATTATTGACAGACTAAGTTGCTAACTTAAAAATTAAGTAACGAATTAAAAAAGCAGCCTCAGCAAATAGAGTCGACCATAACAATATTATGAAATGTAATTTGTTAGAAATATATATAATAACAGTAACATCATACGGTAACATCATCAAAGTAATATTCAATAACATCGATATCAAAATCGTAACCTAATTTATCATCCATCTCTATTCTAAACAGTGTGCACTGTGCAGTGTGCCGTATGAAAAGAACTTCATCACACACACGCTCAAGCTGTGGAATGAGCTCCCTGCTATGGTTTTTCCGAGTTGTTCGTCAACTCGCTCGGAAGAAACTTGCTCGGTCGAGCGAGTTGCCACTTTCTGATTGTACCTACTTTTCTTGTCGTCAACTCGCTCGAACGTTCACAGTACAGTCATATACAGAATGAAAATGAAATGAATAAAAAATTGGAATTTAAACACTGCAAATCCATTTTATCAAAACCAAGTCTGACTGTTTTGTGTGACGGTACTTTTGAATTTTGTTTGAAACCGTTTCAACAATTATACACGTTACATGTGGACTTAGGGAGCACTAAAACGCATAATAATAATTATACCGGTGGTTTATGCACTAATGGCGAAAAAAGATAGGGCTTCATATAATATTTTATTTCGGCTTATCAAAAGTCAAATTCCGGACTTTGAGCCCTCAACAATTATCCTTGATTTTGAAAGGGCCGCAATGTTGGCTGTCAAAGACATATTTCCAAAAACGTTAATCAGCGGATGTTTTTTTCATTTTTCCCAATGTTTATGGCGAAAAGCTGAGAAACTAGGCATAACAAAATCTGCACTTATTCGGAAACATAAAAAGAGGTGTACTATTTTGGCACATTTGCCTAAAGAGGCTATTGAGAGCGGTTGGCTGTACATTATGTCGCAATGTCCCAATGACGGAATTGTGGCAAAATTTAACGATTATTTTGTAGAGACATGGATACAGGACTCCTCTTTTTTTGCTGACAAATGGTCATGCCATAATATACTCCACCGCACAACTAATATGGTTGAAAGCTGGCATTCCACAATTAATAAGAAAATTAATAGAAAACCTGCCAGCACTGCACATTTTCTAACCATATTAGAGAAAGAAAACAATTTTTACGAAACCTTGTACATCAAAGGATCTAATATATCGCAAAAATTAAAGGAAACCTGTGCTATCGACGAGCATGTGAGTTTCACTGTCAATGAATATATGCAAGGATTCATAAGCATTGATTTGTGTATTGAACTTTTGGTTTTATGATTGTTTATAATAATAATAAAACATACTTAATTTTTCAACACTACATAATACCGTAACACTGATCTGTGATTTTTTAGGTTTTAAGGTCTATTGAGTTACAGTTAAATGATTTTTATCTTGTTGTTTTTTCATTATTGATAATATTTTTAAATTTAGAAATTAGCAATTTTGATCACAAATTAATAATATTTTTATCAACCAGTCTTGACTCATTGTGATAATTTGCAGTCATTCCACACTTGTTAAATTCTTTTCAGATTTCATTTACAGTCAGGTATTTTTTTCATGTTTTTTATAGTTCCTAAGACTGATTCATTTTATTACTCAGTAATAATCGAGTTTTTATGGAACTAAAAGAGAGTACAAGTGAGTAACTTTCATGATGTTAGCCTTTGCCATGATAATTTATCACCTAATACAAGAATGTATATCTTTCTTTGATACTGATACATTGGTACATTGATACATTAAGTAAAACATACGTAATAATAAACAAAACTCTTTAATACTGTAATATTGTTGCTTATTTATAGAAAGATAATAGAGATATTTAAGATACCGTTTGTACGTACTTTTTTATAGTTGATTATTTTTAGGAAATACAGTTTATATTTTTAACGTGTTTGTATACATTACATAAATCAGAGAAAGACATCTATCTTATCTTTTATTTTAACCACCTATATTTACTTATCTTTACACACAAAGGTACATAATAATACATCCATGCCAATGCGGTAGGCAGTGAAGAGTTCAAAACATTTAAATAAGAAGGTTTATTAAATAAATGTATTAAAACTTTTGAAGCTAACTGTACTTAAATTGACATAATATCACGATCGAGCGAGTTGACGACAAGAAAAGTAGGTACAATCAGAAGGTGCTAACTGGCTCGACCGAGCGAGATCCCTCCGAGCGAGTTGACGAACCACCCGTTTTTCCAAGCCACTACAATATTTGGTTCTTCAAAAAGGCATTGAGTGCAGACAAACCACAGACGTATAAAGACGTTTACAACACACCTGCTCATAACAGTGATATTATTTTACCGCAATTAAGCACGGAATGACACCTATTATAAAACTGTGACTTTTTCATTGCTATTATTCACAAGTGAGTTATAGATTCTTTTTTAAATTTTATAGGAAGTGTCTATAATTGTCTATGTTCTTAAAAAAGTTTTGATACAAAAAATAACGTGTTTAATAGTACGAATAAATTAATACGCCTATTGTATGGTCATTTGATGCATTTTCGTATTTAAATAAATAATTTCAACTTGTACATAATACTTGTGTAATAAACAAAATTTTCGCTCAAATTTAACTTTTTTTTTTCTCTAAGTACAGAAAAAAAAACAGAGTAAAAAAAAGTAAAGTTCAAACCTCATTTTTTTAAATATGGTCGACCGCCATTGTTAAATGCGCGCGCATAGGAAAACGAATTAATTTGTAGTATTGTTTATTTAGTATTTGTAGTATTATTTTATTCGCAAGTGTGTTGTAAAACGTCGTATGGCACGTGTGAGCATGATGATTACCGTCCTCGGCTGTCTTAAGACCCTCGCCTGGCGGCTCGGGTCTCAATGGCGCCTCGGCAGTAATCACCAACGTTGCTCACTTGTACCATAATGTACTATTATACGTCTATGAGACATGCAACACCAAGGGCGTCACACTCGCACTGCCGACCCTGAAGAAACCTTCTAATGCCCTTCTTGAAGAACCCATATTGTAGTCGCTTGGGAAAACCAACTCAGGGAGTTCATTCCACTGCTTGAGTCTGCGTGGGATGAAGTTCCTTTCATGCACAGTGTGCACCGTTTCTAAGTTAAGTTACGATAAAGTTTTATAGTCTGGTCCGGTAGGTAGATTATTTATTTTTAGTACCTAGGTCAAGGTCTTAAAATATTGAGTTCATTTAACACTGTTCTCGTTGGCTCTACGCTGTCACTTTATCTATAGACTTGTAAACCTGGCACTAAAAGTAAAAAGTTGTAAACGCTTCAGAGAAAATTCGTCTTAATTAAAAATAGTAGGACCTAAACTCGCCTCAGTCCTTTCAAAATCATATTTCACTTGCGAAAATTCGTCTCACCTTGATTAATAAGTACTGTTTGTACTTATTGATGAGACAAAGTAACGTCAAATTAACTAATCGGCTGTTAAATACATGTCAAGTAGCAATTGGGTTGCTAGAAACATGGTTAAATATGTAGTTTAATTTGATCATCGTACTCTTCATCACTGGGAATTAACGCTAGGAGGAAGAAGAAGATCTATGGCAGTCGTTACGGGTAGTTGGAGCCCTAAAAAGTCCAAAAACAACGGTCTAGCTGCAAAGCTTTGATATCACCTAATGTTACCATTGGGTTGTTGGAGGTCAGATGGCAATCGCTTCACGGAAAATATCGAGGTCTAGCCAAATCCGTAGTTAAAACTGGTAAAGCGGACCCCAGACTCCGAGCTGAAAGCTTCGGATGCGACTGGGAATTAACGCTAGGATGAAGAAGATGAAGCTAGTTGACAAGGATATGATAGGGGAGCTCAGGCCAGACAGCTAGCTGTATCTACGTATATTGGCGTTTTCAGTAGGTAAACATTCATCCTTTATTTAGGTACCTACTAGATTGGTACTGGCAGTTTTACATAGGTATTTGCTGCCATTGCCGCCCCAACCGACGTCAACTAGGTACCCAAGTTTTTATGTTTCGGGACTTATCGCGATTAATTATTATTTGGACGTTTCGGGTGCGTTGCAGCACCCGTGGTCACGACTTGACTTCTCTCGTTGTCGTGACCACGGGTGCTGCAACGCACCCGAAACGTCCAAATAATAATTAATCGCGATAAGTCCCGAAACATAAAAACTATGAGTTTACACCGCGATAGTTTAAAAATAACGTTAGGTACCCAAGGTTGGACAAAAACAGTTACAAGTAGGTACTCATTTTCCAAGTAGGTATTCTGACACTGCAACCACAAACCATAATATATGAAAAACTTTACAAATAAATAATAGTTTATTTGGGTCACTAGCATAATGTCCAATTTGTAAAACGTCTATGTGCAGTAAGTCAATGACCGTACCGTATACCTACCAGACAAGCTGTTTAGAACTAAAAAACAACGTAGTAGGTTGTACGTACGCAACACTAGGTAGGTCGGAACGCAAAAACTAGATATAAAGGCGTTAATGAATTTTTCATCCCACCACCTCGGAAAGCGTATTTTTGCTCTTCGATATCTGAGTCCCTCTAGAGTCTAGAGTCTAGAAGGTAAAGTAAATTTGAATTTAGAACATCTTGTGCGCTAGGTTTGTGAATTAAAAACATCATTAAACCCATTAAACCTATTTACCTCTATGGTGCCGAATTTAACAAACAACTTTTTTTAATCTATGAAAACCTCAGACTCGGAACCTCCTTGGTGTACTTTTTTTTTAGATTTGCTTTGCGCCACTGAACCTATTAACTATATCCATATCCATACTAATATCCATATCCATATCCATACTAATATTATAAATGCGAAAGTAACTCTGTCTGTCTGTCTGTCTGTTACGCTTTCACGCCTAAACCACTGAACCGATTTTGATGAAATTTAGTATAGGGGTAGATTAGACCTTGAGAAAGGACATAGGCTATGTTTGGTCGCGATAACCGACATCCACGCGGGCGGAGCCGCGGGCAAAAGCTAGTTACACATACAGCCTCCGTGTCCGTGGCGTAGCGGTAGTGATCGCGGCCGCTACGCAGGAGGCGCGGGTTCGATCCCCGCTCCGTGCAAATATTTGTATGCATGAATATGGGTATTTGGTGGTCTGGTCGTGGCTCGAAGAGCACGTTAAGCCGTCGTCGGTCCCGGTTGCCATACGAACATCTATAGCAGTCGTTATGAGCAGTTGGAGCCCTAAAAAGTTCAACAACAACGTTCTAGCTGCAATGCTTCAATATCGCCTAATGTAACCATTGGGTTATGGAGGTCAGGTGGCAGTCGCTTCACGGAAAATATCGAGGTCCAGTCAAATCCGCAGTTAAGAATGGTAAAGCGGACCCCGACTCCGAGGTGAAAGCTCGGATATGGCTGGGGATTAACGCTAGGATGAAGATGAAGCATTTCATTTTTTCCTCGCTGAGGTGGGATGAAAAGTTACGTGTTACACTCGAGCGCAAAGATTTTTCACCTTGTGCTCTTTTGATTCCCTCGCTAAAGCTCAAGGTTCTAATTTGTGAATCACTCGCTGCGCTCATGATTCAAATTTAGAATCTTTCGCTTGCTCGGTCATCAAAACTGAGCACGCGGTTAAAAAGCAACTTTGCAGTCTTGTATAACAAATAACTATTACCTATTTGCATAGTAGGTTTGGAATTTGGAATAACATAGACGGAACGCATAGAACTAGCGAGTTAATAGTGAACTATTACCTAGGTCACAGAGTAAGTAATAAGTCCTAGGTACCTATAAATAATGTCTGTAAAAAGTTAGTTTTAGATTTACAACGTAAGTATGCTGTTTTTTTTAATTTGTCGCCCTTGGCTGCCTACTCAGCCTGCTGGCTGGTAGATCCGCCTCCAGTAGCCGGGACTACTTACGTATTACGATCCATCATCTGACTAAATCGTAAATCATAGGCTTTGATACTCACTCCGGTATTTTGTTAACTCTCTCGTTATCAACATTCAACATAGATTGTTAATACCCACATAATAATAATACCTAAGTCTAGACAAGCCCCTTGTCAAGTCAAGGATGTGATACCGACATGATAAGATTGTCTAGCTGACGTTACAAACTATGCCACGCAAAAATGTTATCTTCAGTTTTACGATAGCATGTAGGCGCAGACAGACATACCCACGTACACTGTTATCTAATATACCTACTTATATATTACTACTGATAGGTGCATGATTATATCTATATCAAAATGTTATTTACGGATGTCGATTATCCTGACTTTTGGTCGTATCTCCGGTTCTACGTAACCAATTGCGATCAAATATACGTAGGATTTAAGTCTTAACAAGACCTTCCAATTAAATTAAAACCGAATAAAAAACCCTTCAGTAGTTTTTGCGTTCATCGCGAACAAACAGACCCAAAATATTTTTAAGATACGTGGCGCGGATTATACCTAGATATACTTAAATTGTGTTTGCTCTGTGACAAATATTTATATCTAACTTTCATCTCCAAGTATATTTAATGGATGTAACTATGATATGACACGCACAGAGATAAGGGTTTAATTTTGACACGAAATGTAAAGATTACACATACAACCTTTAATTAAATTAGAGGACATTGTGATTGTGCGCAATACGCAGTGATGTAAGAGTACAATATTTACCTATGGAGGTGTGGCATTTACCTTGCGCAATGCGTTTGATACAAACACATTATTTTACATTAATTTACACTTAATACGTATTATAAAACTGAAGAGTTCGTTTGTTTGAACGCACTAATCTCAGGAACTAATAGTTCGAATTGTAAATTTCTTATGTTGTTCAATAGTCAATTTATCGAGGAAGCTTATCCATACTAATATTATAAATGCCAAAGTAACTCTGTCAGCCTGTCTATCTGTCTGTCTGTTACGCTTTCACGCTTAAACCACTGAACCGATTTTGATGAAATTTGGCATGGAGTTAGATGAGACCTTGGAAAAGGACATAGACTATGTTTGGTCGCAAACCGATATCCACGCGGCAGCTAGTGTTAAATATACGTCTTCGGAGTATGGCACAGCCAGAGCTAGCACGAGTTGGCTAGTTTATAATCATAAATACAAACACCAGTGAGTAATTGTTCAAAGTCCTCTAAGCCTGGTCTCATTAGATATGACTATCTATATCACACATTCTTGAATGTTGTATATCCGCCTTCTATATAATAACAGCATCACTAATTTAAAAATATACCTATTAAAAATTATGTCTTCCCATGCGGTAAAGGCGGATTTAGACCTTAGAGTATACATTATAAAATATAGAGCGCGCCTATCACTGAGGTCTTCGGCGCCGAGTGTTAGCAGATACTTTGCGATGGTATAGCGCACCTATAGTGACGTTTCATGCATTACCGAAAATATCAATAGATGCACATATTAATGTAGTTTGCTGTTATGAAGTTTTTTGTTCGATTTGATATGCATGGATAAAATTAAAGCCAAAATACAAAAAATGGCGTCATTTTGCGGTATTTTTGCGTCATTATTACTTACTACAAATATACGATGTTGTATAAAATTTTGATTTAACATATCAAATTAAATATTACATGCGAAGTCATTTAGATGGGTATTGTTTTGCTACTGATTGAGGTTGAGCCAGGAGTCTCGGTACTGTCATACCCGTGATAGCAGTTCATACTTGTAACGCGCGCTCTATAGCAATGTATACTCTAAGATTTAGACCAAACGAACATAGAGCTAGAAGAGCTAGAACATTCTAGTGTAAACTAAACCTTGTTTTCAGCGTTTACATAAGAAAAAATACCGAACGCATGTTCTGTCACTGTTTACACTACCTAATAGCCGCGTGGTTCCCGGCCGAGTAGAATTTGGGCCACCACATCTCCTCCCATTCTGTGTCGTACAAGGCGACTAATGGATAGGGCTGTTTAACATCAGACAGATATCAGTCCAGAAGTCCAGACTCAGCCTCACGTGCATGGCTCGAGTCAACAATAATGTCAGGACTACGGAAATAGGTTCACCCCCTATTATAACCCACGCCACGTATCATGGACCTAAAATGTGCTCGAAACGTGCCCTATACGCACAGTACACATTTCTTGGGTGTCTTTTGAGGATAGCACAGGATGCTACTGCGGTAGACGAACTCAAATTCACCGAGCATAGACTATTACAAAGCAAACCGCGGGTGCCAGAGCCTCGTTTGTCTCACGATTTAGGTCCAAGATACGTGGCGCGGGTTATACGTGGGACCGAATACAATGATTGGTTAAATGTGGGTGTAAATTCACTACCTAACCCTTCGGAGATAAAGGCATAATTATATTATGTATATGTTACACTAATAGAATGTCAAATTCTAGAGGAAATAGTAGAGGCGATTGAATGAGCATTTACTCGTCTGATGTAAATCATCCTTTAAAGCGACTAAGGGATAGGGCTGTTTAACATCAGACAGATCACATCTGCCTAACCCTCCGGGGATAAAGGCGTGGTTATATGTATGTATTAAAATAATGTCGTCATTTGTTATGCCAAAGTAAATGTTTGAGCACAAAAACATTTTTTGTTAATGGACTTTGTGCGTGGAATATATATTACGTTAATTATTATTATCATTGACGCTCTAACAAGACAAACACATAATTTATATCACAAATAAAAATAATGAAATATCTAACTAGTTAGGTATATTTTTAGATTTTCCTACATCATTGTTTAAGTTTTTTTTAGTTCGCAAGTTTAAGTATTTTAAGAAAATTGTTTCGTATTTCACACATCTATATAACGATGTGTTTAATTCACAACTAGGTACCTACCCTACCTACGTAGGTAGTTTTCTTGATTTGGAGACTTCTAAATTCTACATAATACCTTATAATTATGTGAGTTTTTGAAGTGAAAACTTCTTTAGCTGGTGGAATGCATTAAGATGGATTTAGATCAAACGAATATAGAGCTAGAGTTAGAAAGGTTGATTGAGACCAAACGAACATAGTGCTAGAGCTAGAACAAGAGCATTCTAAGAGCATGCATTAAGTGGAATGCATTAAGGTGGCTTTAGACCAAACGAATATAGAGCTAGAGCTAGAAAGGTTGATTGAGACCAAACGAACATAGTGCTAGAGCTAGAACAAGAGCATTCTAAGAGCATGCATTAAGTGGAATGCATTAAGGTGGATTTAGACCAAACGCATATAGAGCTAGAGCTAGAAAGGTTGATTGAGACCAAACGAACATAGTGCCAGAGCTAGAACAAGAGCATTCTAAGAGCATGCATTAAGTGGAATGCATAAAGGTGGATTTAGACCAAACGAATATAGAGCTAGAGCTAAAATGGTCGATTGAGACCAAACAAACATAGTGCTAGAGCCAGAACAAGAGCAGTCTAAGAGCATTCTTTCTTAATATTTTAGTGTAAATGAAACCTTATTTTTAGCGTTTGTAAAAAGAACAAACGAATGTTCTGTCACTGTTTACACTAACAGAATTTGACGTAGAGAGGACAGAATAAGTATCGTTTGGTGTAAATCAACCTGAACTAAAGCATTCTTACATAATATTTTAGCGTGAACGAAACGTTATTTTCAGCGGCAACCTATACATAAGTATGTACTTATGTGAGATATTGAATCTTCTTCGGAGCCTTTTACACCCTGTATAGCATCATTTCTCTCCCTCTGAACGGCTGCCCAATACTGAATCGTTTAGGCGCATCGCGGTAGGCACAATGTAGTTACATGAAGTAGGTACCTAGGTATAAGAGAATAAATACCTAATGAGTAATGAGTATTCACTTGCATACAAGTATACGACCAACCTATTCATTAAGTAGGTACCTACATTATAGGTAATATTGGTAATATAACAATTAAGTAGCTAACTACCTACTTAATAGAACAATGAAAAACAATGTAGGAATTGTTTTTGAACTATGAATCGACGACGTCTTCTTAACATTTAGGTACGGTGATGAATGCTAATGTTGTATGATCATCTCATATTCAATTTGTTGATCATGTTGATCAAAAACCTCCAGTAAGCTCCTGGGCCCATACCATGAACTCTTAAAACAGGTCAATAATTGAACTGCTGTCATTCTACAGACTGTAAATGTCACTTTGTAATCCTATTATATTTATATGACATTACAAAGTGACATTTGCAGTTGGTAAAATGACAGCAGTTCAATTATTGACCTGTTTTAAGGTTTATGGTAAGCTGCTTTCCTTCGAATCTTTTGCCAACTTAAATTTGCAATCGTATCGTTTTCGTGTAGTCGCTCTGTGGCATTATCGACCCAAGTTATTTGACTAGTTGTTTGATCATTTGGCTGAATATCATTCAGGAGTTATATTTGAACTGCGCTGTTTAGTTAGGAGGCTCTAGGCTGTTGATTGAACGGCTGATTAAGCTCGTTGTCTGCGATATATCCATGCACAATAAGTTTCAGTAAGTAGCTCGGTACTTTCAGCCTTACTGCGAGAATTTCAGGTTTTATTTATATCATTGATTTCAGTAGCGTGCACAGTCGTTTCAAGGATTTAAATAATTCCTATTATTGAAGGGCATCTTAGTGTTGCAAATGCTCCGTTTCGCGTTTTACCTACATACATATAGTAAATTGTCTAATGAGGTCATGAATTTCAGTTGAATTTGTTAGGGATATAGTGAAACAAAGCATTTGTTTTGTTATTATGATTAGAAACAGTTTACAATTGTTATCTACCTACCTTACAAAATCCTATGTGTTGTCATAAATTTATCCTGGCGAAGCGAATTGTACCTACAGTCAACAAAGGAGATACGGTTGCACCTTTACTTACAACTTTATATGAAAAAGTGCAAACGTATCTTCTTCGTCGACTGGAAATGTTTGTTCGCGATGGACGCAAATAAATACTATAGTACGCGCCAGTTTGTGTGGCAATACGAGTGGAACAAAGTCTTACGAATACGAAGTAACAAGAAAAGTAAATCAAAAATATTAAGAATTAAGAATTATTACATTATCTTTTAACATTGAAACTGTCGTTTTTGCAAATTTCGTATACCTACACCACTGTATGGGGGAATGTAAATGACTCGTATTGCCACACTAACTGGCGCGTACTATACAAAGGTCTTGGTCAGACTCAAAATCTGACGTTTCAGCGGGTATAGGCCAGTTAAAAATAAAGCTGTAGAATTTGTTTGAACATACACACAAACACACACACTTTTATACATTAGAACACTGGAACTATTAAAGGCAATTTGAAAAAATGCATTTCATAGGCAAAGCAGGCCTGATGAGGCAGGATTATAGGCTATATAACCATCACGCCACTATCCTTAGAAGCCGAACAGTAAGAAAAAGACACATTCGGTCAATGTGATGCAGTGTCATAGAACCGAATAAGTACCTAAGACGGTACGGCGAGTAAAACCGTGGAGCATAACCAGATAATAAATTATGATAATCTTAATTATGTAAGTATGTACATATAAATATAATTATGTACAGAAAATCTATTACCGATTTGATATTCACGTTACAGAGTACAAATACCTACCGGTTCATTGACGTCACACAGTAGGTATGTCATTATGTTTTTACAGTAGGATTTTGCTAACGAATATTTTATAATTTTAACTTAAGTAAGTTTATCTATCCACTATAAGTGTAGGTAAGTAGGTAGCTGCTTTGTAGGTATATAATTAGGCATATTAAATAAAATAGTGCTGAAGAGATAAAATCGTACAAGATAATATCTACTACTATCCACAAGGGTAAAGGATAATAATTTAATTAGGTAGGTATGCTAAACATCGACACGTGTATGGAAAAATTATGCAGATTGTGCAAAAGCTGTTTGCAATCAATCTTAGGGTAGAAACTGAGGTAGAAACCTATAATTAATCCGTTAATCATTTTCATTGTTACCCGACTGAATAGCTAGTAAAGGAGTGCGAGGGCTATGTCTAAAGATAGCCTCACCTCCGACAACCGACGGCCTACAGATGGTGTGCGTTTTAGTTGGTTCTGTTCGAGTCCGGCATAACATCCCTCACCGGCTACGGTGGGTAACCGTGAGGATTTATCGCACGATAAAAAATGCTAGTAATCAAGATATACTAGCTAGCTCCTGGACTAGATAGTCCAGGAGTAGGTAATGTAGATATACTCATAACAGCTGCTGTACGCAACAATAAATTTGATCATATACCTACCTAGTTGCAGTGAAATTGCTAGCTGCTTTTAGCTGTTTATAGTGCTGATCTACCCTACAGATGACACTACCAATGTGCACTATAGCTATACAGAATCAGATCATCATTATCATCACGGATATCTGTGATCATGATCACCATCATCTTTAACCAGGTGTACCTATCTACTGACTTGCGGTGGAGGTGAGTTTGGTTTTGCCCGAAGGGACCCAAAGCGGCAGAATTCGAAAACTCAATTATTATCTAATCTCTGTGTTATTAACGAAACGTTAATACGTAATAACGCAGTTTAGTTTTAATTGATTTCGGTTCCTGTCATTAGCGAGTTCCGCTCTAAGTAGGTAGAGCCGCTTTCCACGATTTCGCGGACCACGCATCATGGAAAGAGGCTCATCCGTGATACCACAGACACGTTTGTGATAGTAAATATTATACCTATTGTATATGGATAGATGTAGTTAAAGTAGATTACTTATCTATGGTAACTTGGAGCACAGCTTGGAGGCCTTTCCTTTTTTTAGAAAATGGCGGCACGAGAAAAGGGGTCTGTGAATGTGTGTGACCCCAAAAATATGGATTAGTTTTACAATAACACCCAGGCTCCGCTTGACTTTCAAAAAATAAAATTGTTTTCTGTTTTCTGAATCCCCAAAATGTAACTTTCCCTTGGACTTTGTTCGACAAAAATTAAGATGCAAACATATTCAACGAGTTGTATTGTATTTCGATTACATACTTCCTTGACCAATCTAAATATAGATACCTGTGCCTGTGTATTTACCTTAATTTTGACCTTTATACTTGAAAAATAAATATTGCCATGTTATCCATAATATTATTATCCAAATATAAGATCAATAGGTGTAGGTATTTCGTGTAAATATCGCCGTATGACAAAATATTATTCTAAAACGATTCCAATAAAGTGACCGTTTTAGACCTACAGAAGAAGACCTTTAATGCCCAGAGTGTATGGATGGCGATGAGACCATTTTCCACGTACTTACCGACCCAGGTACCTACCTACATACTACTAAGATAAGATGGGAAACTATGAGGACGGACACACAAGACACAGAAGATCTAAAGAAGTCGAGGCTTGACGAAACGCCGTGATTCTCCCCGAAGATAGATAAGGTGAAAAGGATAAAATGGGGACCGCTTACTTCGCCTTCTTTTGATGTGACTTAGGATGTGATATAATGGCTTCAAAATTGTGATAAACAGTAGATATTACGCAGTTATTTACTTACCTATTAGTTTTTTAGAAGAAAATAATTTGATAAATTACCAATCTATCTTACCATAATGGTCTCCAAAAATAAATGTGCACTGATACATTTGTGTCATTCATTAGACGTTGGAGTTAACAAAATTACGAGAGTGTTGTGTAAAATTAAATGTGTGTCAATGTTGTACTATGTCGCGGCTATTTTAATTTTAAATAGACGTAGAGTACTGAGCGCGGGAGCGCTAAACTTTTAATTGCTTTTAATAGCTAAAGAATAAAATGCAAAGGCAGCAAATTGAAAATAAAATACTTGAAAAAAAACCAAAGAGGTTTATTTATGAAGTAGGCATAATATGAAGCATGAAAATAACAATACAATAATGGGGTTCTTCAAGAAGGGCATTAGAAGGTTTCTTCAGGGTCGGCAGCACGAGTGTGACGCCCCTGGTTGTGCCCTGGTGTTGCATACGTCCATAGGCCACGGTAACCACTTTCCATCAGGTGGACCGTATGCATGTCTGCCACCTAAGTGGTATAAAAAAAAGTAATCATAACAAATAAAATATTCCTATTGCTCGGGACATATATCTTGGACCTAAAATGTGCTCAAAATGTGCTATATCTACGCGCAGTCCAGGCGCGGTCGCAGCTTGAAGTTTTGGGGGGGGGTCACTTCGGAAATTCCTTAAGAAATTTTACCCCCCCTCCCCTCGTACTGGGACTTTTCAATATGACGGGCATGGTTTTTTTGGGTCATGTCCCCTGTGACCCCCCCCCCCCCTCCTCGGACCGCGCCTGGCGCAGTCAGTACTTACATGTTTCTTGGGTGTTTTATAAGGATAGCACGGGGTGCTGAGCCGGTTGACGAGCTCAAATTCACCCACCTTATACACGAATATTTTTTAATTACCAGAGAAATTTTGGCAAAGTGATAGGTATTCGATACTGAACCCATCCATGCTATAAAAAAAGAATAAAGTATGTATGTCAATTTTATCCCTAAAACCACCTAATATTTGTTCACGACGTACAAAATTTTACTCAATAGAATATGAAGTAGGAGATAATACTAATTCACGAACAAAATCACTCAAAGAAGTCATTGATAAAATACGCGCTCTCTTTCTCTACTTTAATCCCCTACCCCCCACGTACCCCGCACTACACGTGCCGCGAAACGAGCGACCCGGCGGCGGCATCTCTTTGATGCAAATGACCTTCAGTTTTAATAAAATTCAAATCATAAAAGCAATGCAGTTCCGGTTATGACGTCTTGATGCGCGCACGTTTCCTTAAACAATCGATAAATTATCGAGATGGCGTACCAAATTATCAATCGCGAATGTGCATTAATAATTATGTTACGTACCTACTTACTTTACACCCGGTGAAAATGTGAGTGCCGTTTTACGGATGTGCGGTAAGATACTACCTCAATACGCAATTTGAAGGCAGGTGAATTGGACGGAGGACCCCGGATCTGAGGCCAATTTACATGTGTAGTGAAGTGAAATGTGTATGTCAGTGAACCTATCAACCTACTCGTAATACCCCTTCAGACGGTCCTCAGTCCTCAGTTTGAAATTGAACTTATTAAATCGGGCTCGTTTATGCATCTACTTGTAGTGGTAAGTCTTGCACGTTTCGTAATACATCAATCAATCATTAATTTTGATTTTGATTAGTGTTTGACCTTGAAAATCGCTCGCGTCTGTCGTAGGTACGTAGGTACATTGTCGGTCGTTCTCGGAACTCATCGGCTTTTTTACGACGAAAGTTCATTGATATTACAGGTACCTATTTACTATTCACACATAGTACGTAAAAAATGAAACGGTGTCTTTGCGTGTATGCACGTATTTTGAGATTTTAAAAACGTCAATAACTTTGTTTTTTTGTATGGTTGGCTATTTGTATTATTCCATATATCGCACCCCCGGTGCTAGACTGTCACTTTTGTAAAAATTCCAAAAATGAGTTAAATATGTAATAACTATCCTAAAGCATTCCTTTACTTGGTGCAATAATGTTACTTTCGTAGTACACATAGTTTCCGTATGAGGTCGTGAGTGTCATTATGGTTTTGGCGCGAATCACGGCGACGCTGGGAGCAACATCGTTTAATTGGTCAGTTGTGCGCTGTCCCCCCGCAAGTGCTAGTATGTCGTGGAGCTACACTGTTACTAAGGTAATTGTGACATAATTTTTTTATTATTCTGGAGCAATATTGACCTAAAATGCAGTTGTGACATTGTTTCCCCAATCTTTAAATATTTTTGAAAGTCAATTTAAAAGAAAAAAAACATATAGTATATACATACATATATACCTACATATTACATGCATATATACCTTTCCTTTCCTATATTATATATAAAAATAAAAGATAGTAAACAGTTTGTTCTTGTTTTCTTTTTAACTCAGTGTGACATAATTGCAGATATTATTTTTCATTAGTGCCACAACGTCACTTCTGGGGGGGTTGAAAGGTTTAACATAATCTTATAGTATTGCTTTTACAGTATTATGTGGTTATTTTTTATTCAAAAGTAAATTAAAAGTTGACTTAGCAGTAGGTAAATGCTTTACATTTTGTCTAAATCTTGAAATATCATAATTTTTTGAGATGTCAAAGTTTTGAATGCTTCTCCTGAAAAATTGCATTTTTGCATAAGTGACAGTCTCGCACCGGGGGTGCGATATGTTGAATTATATACGTTCCCTATCAGCCCCTGCAGTTTCTCTGGTAATTAAAAAATAAGGGGAGAAAACAATCCTCGCACGCTAGGGTCTCGTTTGTCTCGCGAGTTTAGGTTCAAGATACGTATCCCGAAGTATACCACAATTTGTTACTGACTATTTTGCTCTAACTTTTATCGTCCTAATTAATTTTAATAATTAAGTTTGTGCATATCACAAAGTCTAATAGCCTTTTTGTGTCAAATAGTCAACCATCGTGTTGATGATGAGACAGACTCCGTGGCGTAGCGGTCTGCGGTAGTGAACGCGGCCGCTACGCAGGAGGCACGGGTTCGATCCTCGCGTAGTGCAAATATTTGTATGTATGAATATGGGTCTTTGCATTGGTCTGGTTAAGCCGTCGTCGGTCCCGGTTGCCATACGAACATCTATGGCAGTCGTTACGGGTAGTTGGATTGGATCCCTAAAAGTCCAACAACAACGGTCTAGCTGCCATGCTTCAATATCGCCTAATGTAACCATTGGGTTGTGGAAGTCAGATGGCAGTCGCTTCGCGGAAAATATCGAGGTCTAGCCAAATCCGCAGTTGAGACTGGTAAACCGAACCTGAGACTCCGAGTTGAAAAGCTTTGGATGCGACTGGGAATTAACGCTAGAATGAAGAAGAATTCAACCATTTTGTTGACTCTACTTCGCTTATATATGCGACGAATGCTTCTATTTAGGGCATATGAATCTCTTTCAGAATAAGTTAGTGGGGTGGATTATTCTTTTTGGTTTAACGTCACTTTTATGTAGGCAATTCGCTTTAAACATAGTTTTTGAAAAATTATGTATAATAGCAATGGACCTACTATTAGTTCATAGAAGGTTCATAGTTTGTCGTTTGAGGATACAACCACTGGCTGTGTGTGACGTTTATTAAGGAGGTTAAGTGCTTGTTCATTATGAATAGATCTTGTTCTATGAGTGTCAAGGACAGTTCTTTGGCGAAGGTGTGTTATGAAGATGAGTGATGAGCTGTGAGCATAAACGCATAAATCAAAATACTTTGTGTTCGGGACTGTGACTTTTGTTTCGTCACAACTCGTTCGTATTAAATCGCCAAGGTTGTGCGTGCGCGTAGCACAGCTTTGTTTTGACTCGCGGCCATACCCCGCGACGAGGTGTAATCGATCGTACGTTTCCCGCGTTTTCTAGCGCAAATCATTTTTACTTTCTTTATACAAAGATCAATAAAAATGTACTCAATCGCAGAAGTAACTTTAGCTTTCGTCGTCCTCTACCTATTTTCGTTCCTGTTTGAAGTTGTGGCGGGATTAGTGGTTTAGCAACTTAGTCATTTTAATTACTCTTAAAATGTGATAATTTAATAATTTTAAGTTGGGTTGTAAGTTAATTAGTGAAAGTATCAATGCAATTTATAATTAAGATTTTAGGAAGTATTTATGCACATGTAAATATAAAAAATAAACTTTATTTTAAAGTAAGTTAACATAGTCAACGCTACCATTTCAAAATATTTAGGTAAGTGTTGCATTTTTTTTATCTAATATTATTGTAGTTGTTTGTGTAATATTATGTACCTGTTTATACATGTTCACTTATATATATTATGTATTTTTATTAGAAAAAATATGCCTATGTGTAAAATAACAACAAAGAAAAGTATAAAATAATACGCAGCTAGTGCCATCTGTGGTTGTGTAATGATACCACTACATAACTTCATACTCAAATTTTATTTTATTACTGAATGGTACGGCAAAAATATTTTTGTTACTAATTTTAGAAATCTAGAAAAATGAAACTATAAAGAGCGAGGCCGAGGTCAGCCCAGCTGCAACGTTTAATTTATTTTATTGATATCTTTTGGACTTTTGGCACTCTGTTTACTTTTTATGTCAAATCTGAACGCTGAACAAAATGTCAAAAACAGCTGTTTATTTGGAATGGTTAGGGCAATTTGTTTTGCAGTGTCTGAAAATAAATTATTAAATAATGAAACTAACAAAGCTATATCGTCAAATCAATTACAAGTGCAGACTAGCATGCAGTAATCATTATTCAACGGTATCAAACAAAAAGTGGCAAAGTGTAGTCGGGTTAGAAGTGCACGCACAGTTGAATACCAAATCAAAACTTTTTTCTGGTGCTCAAAACATTTTTGGTGGTACAGTGAATAATTGTGTGTCATTATTTGATGCTGCTGTGCCAGGAACCTTGCCTGTACTTAACAGAAAATGTGTAGAGTTGGGCATAATGACAGCATTAGCACTATCGTGTAAAGTGAATGAAGTGTCTACTTTTGATAGAAAACATTACTTTTATGCCGACTTACCGGCTGGTTATCAAATTACGCAGCAAAGGGCTCCTTTAGCCAGCGATGGAAGTATAGATTTTCAGGTATTATTTAGTTATATGACAGTTTTTTTGTTCCTAAAGCATCATTCCCTTAATGTAGGCTTTTATCAGTGAAAATATTCACTGAGAAGCTCCACTTAACTTTTAGGTTGTTATATTCACTTAATCGTCGAAATCTCGCATCCATTCTTCCACCTGGTCTGTACATCATTAACCTACAACTAAATTCGAGTTAGGAAGAATCCGAAACATGTTTATTTGAGTTAAGTGTGACTCGAGTTAACTCGAATCGTATTTTTTCCGACTTGACCCATTACTAGAACCCAGTCTTATTGAACTTAAATTCGATATTTATTATCGCTGGACAAATATCACTATCAAAATATGCATATACAATCTTTATACAATGTATTTCATTGTGCATTGCTTCCATTCAATAAAACATTCCTTCTTCAGGTATACACCCCAGGAGTACATAAAAAGCCTTATAAAAAAAGATCAAAGATCAAGCAAATTCAACTAGAGCAGGACAGCGGCAAGTCTTTACATGATGCTGAGCTGAAACGTAGTCTGGTAGACCTCAATAGGGCAGGAGCACCACTCATGGAACTTGTATTTGAACCGGACTTGGAGGTAATTTCTATATTTTTTAAAGATATGTGTACTGTAAATCCCCGAAGAGGTAGGCAGAGCTGTACTAACACCCACATTTCACCGACTATGATTTATGATCCCACGTAATAGGGGGCGAGCCTATTGCCATCTCACAGGTATGGGCTATATGTTTACTGTTGGACGGAGAACAGCCCTACCCCTTAGTCGCCTTTCACGGTTTCAGTGGGTTAGCCATCTTACATTCAAGTCAAAGTCCAGCTGGAGTCTCTGAGATAATCTAGGGCTTATAAGATTCTCCAGCTAAGCAGGCTGCTATAGTTCATCCCGAACCCCACACGGTTATTCAATTTTATTTTTCCCAACACTGCTAAATGCTGCTTAATGTCGATGTTGCTATAGAAATCCCTCTATGTGCTGATGGTCTATCAAATAATTAAATTTTCTGGCCTCTGGTAATATTATGCTCAAACAAGTCAACTAAAATAAATAACATCATTGCTAATATTATTGACTGGCCAAGCCATTTCTAGGTCATGATAAAATACCACGACGAATAAAACATGCATACCTACCTACTAAGTTAGTTGATCTAATTAAATATGTATAGTTAGTATTAGTTAGTCATTTGCAAGTGAACAATGAGGAATGTTGATTGTGCTCAATGCATAGTTTAGCATTATCTTCCTTGTTTACTGACATTTGACCTGTAGGATGAAACTATGGCTGCAACCTAAATTATTCTGGAATGGAAACTTATGGAATAGAAAAAATTTGGATAAACTCTATTAATCCCTGGACAAACAGAAAGGACGTAGGACGACGACGACGGGACGAAGATCGGACGAGGACGGGACGTCGGCGTCCCGTACTTTCAATTACTTTTCATTCAAAATCTATAGAAATATAATGATGCCTAACAAACCAAACAGAAAAGACAAGACGAGGGCAAGTCCCGACCTCGCCTTACGCTCAAATATTTAAGCACATATACTTATAACAGTCTATCGTGGCCTAACGGCTTGCACTTCGTCGTGCTTGCAGCGTTTCGTACAAATAATACTGAGCTAATTTTGGGAAAAAATCTTCACACGGTTTCAATAAGTGAACTATCTTACATACACGCCTCAGATCTAAATAGGTAGATCTTTCGGAGCCGGAGTCTCTGAAATATTCTAGGGCATATAAGATTCTCTGGCCAAGAAGGCTGAGGTGACGAATCACCGTGCGCTTTAGTGGGTCTGACATACCCACGAAATTTTTAGCTCCGATGAGGTGATGCAGGGTTGCCACACGCAAAAAAATACACATCTTTGGTGTTAACCTTTAATATTTGTTAATTCTAGGATGGTGAAGAAGCGGCAGCGCTGGTTAAGGAGTTGGTCCTCATCGTGCAACGACTGGGCGCCTGTACCGGTCGTATGGAGGAAGGGGCGCTCAGGGTCGACGCTAACGTGTCGCTCCGGCGTCCTGGAGACCCGCTGTCAACAAGAACGGAGGTAAGGTGATTTATGATTGGATAATAATAATAATACATACTAGTACTATAAATACGAAAGTAACTGTCTGTCTTTTACGCGTTCACGCCTAAACCAGTGAATCGATTTTGATTAAATTTGGTATAGAGTTAGATTATATACATATACTCACGTCTGTAAATCCCCGAAGGGATTGGCAGAGGTGTATTAACACCCACATTTCACCAACTGATTTTCGGTCCCACGTAATAGGCGGCGAGCCTATTACCGTCAAGCGGGCACTTAGTCATGGGCTGTATGTTTACTGTCGGATGGAGAACAGCCCTATACTTTAGTCGCCTTCTACGACCTACGAGATAGATTAGACCTTGGGACAGGACAGGCTATGTTTGGTCGCGATAACCGACCCATTTACCCCTCTTTCTCAACTGTACCATTGATTAGTACCATTAATGGTACTACTGGGAATCTTTGTCCCACTAGTACCATTAATGGTACAACTGGGAATATTTTTGTCCCACTAGTACCATTAACGGTACTACTGGGAATCTTTGTCCCAGAAGTACCATTAATAGTACTAGTAGTATTGCTCGGGACATATATTATGTCTTGGACCTAAATTGTGCCCAATATGTATATGTGTGTATGTGCCCAATACGCGGGCGGAGCTGTGGACAACAGTTAGTGCTTGATATATTCATGGGCGTAGCTGAGGGCAGTCATAACACATCACTTGTGACTATACCTTGGGTTGCGAAACTATAAATAATGTTACAACTACTTTAAACCTTAAGCTTTATGTTTACGTGCTAAGTCGAGAGTATACAGTAAGAAAACATGTAACATTAGTGCTCTCAACTATTGCGGAAATTACCAAGGATACTACGCCCGTCGGCCATTAGGGGTGATTATGTCGAACCGTACGCCGTTTCGGGTCTTAATTAGCGGGGTGTAAGTTAGCCAATAATTTCTCTGACACTCGGCAGACCCTGGGCCATTTACGGTTATAAGACGGCCTGTAGGTGGAAGCGTCTTCCCTGCGAAACATCTAAGTGTGTAAATTCGGGACCTAAAACCCCGTTTACCGTTTACCCATTATGTAGGTTCGTTTTCTGCGTCCGGTAAATACTATTGTAACTTCAATTTGCCCGGAAATCGCAATAGACTTGTCCCCTATAAAACAAAACATCTGGTGAAAATATGGGTGTGTAAAAAGATAAAACTAGGTAATAAATATTCTTCACGGCCTACCAGAAAGATTAATGCTTGATGATATTATGCTTAGGCAATAAATAGATTAGATATATGTATTTATAAACAAATTTTAATATAATATCAGTAAAAATTTAAATACAGTAGGTAGGTATACAAAATAATCAGATAGGTATATATTTTATAGATACTACCTAATAATACACTGCTGCCTACCTCTTTGTGGATAAGGTGTGATAATATAAATACTAAAGGTATGATTCTGAAGCCGACCGCATACGACAACTGCCAACGCAACGCACGCAGCACATGCGCGTAATTCATTGCGGCTTCTCAATGGTCCCCTTTATCCGTATCGGAGTTAAACACGTAATGGGTACGCTTTATCTGCTGCATGCGTCTGTCGTTATCGCATGCGATCGGCTTCAGAATCATACCTCAATGCTCTCCCTACAGTGTGGTCGATATTCACTATTAATTGGGGACTCACAATTTTGTCAAATAGTCGTGTTGTAGTAGTATTATGTTGGGGTCCATCTACCGATCCATCCATCCAACTACCGACATTAGGTACACATACCACAGTAGGAGAATATATTCTGTGCACATACATACTCATGCCTTTTTTCCTCTGGGGTAGGAGCGACAATGACCTACCCACCATCTGCTTCTGTCTTTCTTTGCGAACTTTTCATGCAAACCCACCGGTTTCGATTTCTCCTGATCTGCCATTTCACCATTTGCTTTTGTTCATACCGTTGTAATCCACTCAGTTAACCTACTCAGTTGAGGTCGGCTTCCCAGTTTGATATTTTTCGTGAAGCGACTGTCATCTGATCTCCACGACCTATATGAGATATCGAAGTTCTATACGTAGGTCAGTTGGACTTTTTAGGGTTCCAACTCCAAGTACCTGTAACGACTACCATAGATGTTCGTATGGAAACCGAGACCGAGACGGCTTAATATGCTCTCGAAGGCACGGGGGGAATGTTTTAAGAATGGTCACCAATCCTAAGTCCGATCTGCCTAGTATTGCTGTTATAATGTTAAAATCTAAGGTTAGAATCCTATTCTACTTCCTAATAATAAATTTCTAAAGATGTTTGTATGTTCGTTATTCTTTTCAATCGCGATCTAACGGCTGAATCACATCTGGCTGTAATTTGGTACAGGGTTCGATTAAAGCCTGGAAAAATATATAAAGTCTACTTTTCATCTCGGGAATAGGTTCCCATGAATTGCGGGAACGTGATCAAGCGGGCAACAGCTATTTATAAATTACTAGCCTTCCGCCCGCGGCTCCGCCCGCGTGCATCTCAGTTAACGCGACCTTTGCTCATATCTCCGGTTCTACTCAACCGATTGCGATCAAACAAACGTAAGATTTTAAGTCTGAGTAAGCCCTTTCGAACAAAAAAACCGCATCAAAATCCGTCCAGTAGTTTTTGCGTCCTTCGCGGACAAACAGACAAACAGACATGAAATTCAAAAAAAATATTTTCGTGTTCAGTATCGTTAACATAGCATAACACAAGTTTTTTTTTTAAATATCTCCAATGTACAGACACGACCACTTTACAATTATATAATAGTTAAGAAGTAATTTGCTTCTTTATAGATAAAGAACATCGGGTCCGTGCGTGGAGTGGCAGGTGCGATTCGACACGAGATAGAACGACAGCGAGCAGTCCTGGACAGTGGAGGACGCATTATCAACGAGACGCGCGCCTGGGACGCGACCGCCAGAGTCACCATAGCTATGAGGGACAAGGAGGTCGTCCAGGACTATCGGTGAGTAACATCCTCAGTGGCGAATGGGGAAAATTGACAAAATGAAAGCCGGTAGTCAAGGTATGAGTCCATAGCCGACCGCATACGACAACTGCCGACGCACGCAGCAAATGATACTCAAAATGGTCATAATGCCTTAGTTCTCTCTCTCCCTGTTGACAAATTTTTCTGATATTTGGTTCACACCTTTAGTTCGGACGATGATACAATTTAAATCAATAAAATAGTTTGATTTGCTCGTAACACCTTGGTACATTTTAAGATCGCGGCGGCGGCGCGCATTGCGTGCCTCCCCATACCCGGAGGCAAGTTGGGGACTCTGTGGTCCCCACACCGGAAGAGGGCCAGATCGAGAGATATGGCCCTGGGTCGGCTGGGGTGCGAGGGATATGACTACGACAATCTCACCTCCGGCAACTGTCGGCCCACAGACGGCGTGCGTTTTAGTCGGTTCGAGTCCGACATAACCTCCGGCTCCGGCGGGGGAGGTATCCGTGGGGATTTTTCGCACTATAAAAAAAAAAGGTACCTACATGTTAAGATAATTTTGAGACCGTTCTGACGCTGACTGTACCTATCTACTGATGTTTCTGCTTTTGCTAGCTTTACTATGCAGGTAATACTTATAAGTATTAATGTTAGTGGCGAAGGGTGAAAATTTGGAAAAAAAGCCATTGAAAAAAAAATTACTACGATATAGTTTGTCATGCACCCTGTGACTTATGGGAAAGCAGTACGAATCGAACTACTTTCTTGTACAGAAGACGTGTAGGGCTATACGAGACGATGACTCATTGCGTAGATAGTCAAATATGATAATTATTTAAACGATTCGGCTGAATTAAGTAATGTGCAACTTAATTGAATGTTTGAATGAAATTTTAAAGCATCGATTAAGAATGCAAAAAGTGAATCGCCCAGGAGGCGGGACTGGAACGCGACCAGCCTCTTACACTCAAAATATATTACAGGAAAATACGCAGTTTGATTAAAATAAAGAAAAATACGCGGGTGTTGTGGCAGGTATAGTCTTATTATACCTACTCGTATAGGTACTTTAAGAAAAAGTAATGTAATTCGACCTTCCTTATAGACTAGGCTCATAAATGCCTCGTTTAATTTTAAAAGTCAACCATTTCCGCATTTTCGCAGAACTTGTTTAAGTATATATTAACTAAACTGGATTTTTTACATTCCACGTTTCAGGTACATGCCGGAACCGAATCTACCCCCACTACGCGTAAATCTAAACACAAAGGATGATCACAAAGACATCTTGAGTGTACCATTAATACAGGACAAACTGCCAGAGCTACCAGAACAATCTAGAAAACATCTCATACAAGAATTTCAGCTGCGTCCCGAAGCCGCAATCCAACTAGTCAATGAACCGATCCTTCTAGAATATTTTGAAAAAATAACCACAGATAAAAAAAGATCACCCACCAAAGTTGCCAACATGCTCTTAAATGATCTATTAACTGTACTTAATAAAAGGAAATTAGAACCAGACGACTGCCCCATAACTGTTAAGCAACTAAAAGAACTGACTGACATGCTTCTCAATAAAGACATTAATTTAGATATTTATAGAAACGTTATTGACGAACTGATCGAGTTATCTGATAGCGATGTTTCGCCCATAACGCTTGTGAAAGAAAAAGGTTGGATTCTCACAGATAACGAAGAAGAAATAACAAAATTATGCCTCAACGTCATAGAGAATAACCCAAAATTGGTTAAAGAATACAAAGAAGGCAAAACCAAAGTTTTCAAAGCTTTCATGGGTATATTGTTTAAGAGCTCCAAAAATAAAATTGATATGTCTGTAGCGTCTAAGATAATGGAAAGGTTATTGAAAAAGTGATAATAAAAATATGAATTTATGTGTCTCTTTTATTTGAAATATCCGATAATACCTATCTAACCTATCTAGAAATACTCTTCCAGAGAGAATAGGTCGCGTCTACGCAAGCGTGTTCCATCATTGACCACATCATCACCTAGGTATCAACAGCTTACCTGTGACCATAATGGTCATACGCAGGCCGATCCTACTATTATTTTAAATGTAAAGATTGTAGGGTCGCAAGCCCCGTCCCATGACTTCAACTTATAAACCAGGATGAGAGGGAGTCAGGTTGGACTGCAATAGGCAAATAAAATTAGTTCATAGGTATAAAGACTTGCAAAGGATTGCTAAGCTAGTATAGCAATTACTGTAAGGCAAAGAACGCAAATGGGGACACCGTAATTCCCACTCCAGATGGAGCCATCTCCTAAACTAAAGATAGCTAGAGATGGGCAATCTTACACCCCGACACAGAAAGACCTTGTTTTAGGACCTTGTTTTAGGTCTTGTCTTAGGCGTGCAGTTTTAGTCGGTTCGAATCTGACATAACCGCACCGGAGGGGTATCCGAGGGAATTTACCCACGAAAAAAAGTTTGTTCTTGGGACACTACTATAAACTTCAGGCCAAGCCCACTGCGTCTGCTAGCCTGCTAAATTAGGAGAAAGACTAGCAGAGCAGCCTCCCTAAACAAGTGGCAATTCGTGGGTCGGTGTGATGTGGAATAGAATGACGAATGTATGGGATTTGACGTTTATGACTTGCGTTGACGACTGTAGGTATAATACGCCAGTCAACGAATTGCCACTTGTCGAGGGGGCAGATGGGCTCCAAAGTCCAAGCTATGGATGCAACCGGAGCTAATGCTGTGATGACAATAAGACTTCCCTGAAGTACAGTCAGCATCAGATTGAACTTGACTAATAAAGTACTCAAAAGGATCTTGCTCAAAAGTTATTACAGCATGTGATGCGATCGGAACGTCAACACCAGTGTTTACCGCTGGAGGTATTTTGTATGCAACTCGAGTGAAGGTTGTTTGTTTACGGTGCCACACGCGCCCCGAATACTCCGTGATGTGTGTAGGGCTGCACCAAAATTTATAACTGCTTAAGTACCTACCAATAAAAAATTTGAATTGGCACGTCGTCGCCGCGTCGGAAAGTAAAGTGACGGTTCGGCTAAAATTGGATCGGCCATAATAATCATCTTTTTAAAGTAGGTACTTAGATATAAATTAAATTTTAACAAAACTGTTAAACCGATTTCAAGAAACGAAAAAGAGGCACTGAAAAGCGAAAAATAACTTAATTTACCTACTGACTTAGATACTGATTTATAAGAAGTCGGTGCCTATCCCGAAAAGCTATATTTCAATTGATTGCGTCATAGTAGCTCAGGTCAGGCACAACAAACAAAGTTGACTGGCAGTGACTCAACACGAATGGGCCTTGCCTTGGAAGTAGTCTAGACTCTATACATGATATCAAATTGACTTCAAGTAAGCAATTTATACAGTTTGAGGTACGAACGCCTAACGTATTCATAAAGGTCTCAATATGAGAATTAGGTAGATACATATCAATAGTTGCACAGGCGTATGATAGGCGTCACCGTAACTAAACTTTCCTGAAAGTTTGTGGTTTGGCCTACATTAATTTGAAGTAGAAGAATCATAACGGTCATGGTAAGATGGCGTACGTTTACGTAGCTTGACAGCCCTAAACGTGTTGACCAAATAAATCTACCACAATAATTAGGACCAAAACACGTAAGATTGCAACATCCAAGCAAGACTTGCTATCACTAGACCGAACACTTCATTGAGTCCAGAGTAATCAACGATATCGATCACCACAATGTTCACTCAACTGTTAATAGTTTTCACTCTCGTTGTAATATATGTGTCTGGACAAGGACCATCGGGTAATATAATAAGCACGACAGTTAGCGATGGAGTTACCAGTATGGGGTATAAAGTAGTGTATGGTGATGAAGACCTAGCTATTATTAACGAAGTTGTTAAGGAAGATGAAAAGAAAACCACCAAGAAAATTAATTTGAATGAAGCTATGGCGCCACTGCCACCGCAAGACGTAAAATGCTTGATGTCTGTTGACCGATATTGTTCTAAGGAGATGGGTGAATTAAAAAGTAAGTAAGATTGTATTATTTGAGTGTATGATGATCGCAGGGTACCTTGAGAGACTATTAACACATTGTATTGTAAAAACAATCTATTGTAATAAGAGATATACCTCAGGTATCGGATGACTCGAAGACATCTTACATTAATGTAAGAACCACGTGTTTGTAGTGTAAAACTCAGATTATTTAAACCGATATTCCCTCTTGAAATCCAGCGTTATAAGATTGTGAAGTTTATAATGGATAATAGTTTAGCAAAAATACCTTATCTATTGGACTTCTGAAATATTTATACTCAATAGAATTTTAGTATTTGCTTGCTTATTGCTTATTGGGTACTTGCTATGTACCTATTTTCCAAACGAGTACCTATTTTATAAGACTTGAAATAAATATGTTAAATACGTTTAATGTGTTACTTGTTACTTCTAAAGTGCTATCGTGGGACCCCTGACAAGTGTGAAAAAAGGCGACATTGCGTCGGAAAATATATGACCTCCAAGGTGTGAAAATATATGTTTCACGCGAAGTAACTTGGTGCGAGCTATCAGAAATAACGCATTTCTTGTATTTATATAACTGTATTTTCTGTCTTTTTAGGTATTTTAATTCAAGCTGTAAAACAAGACTGTGCAAAATGTTCAGATGAGGACAAAGAAAGAGCTGGCAGAGTTATAGCTTCACTGATGACTCACGACCCTACGGCTTGGAAGCTCTTCCTCACTAGGTACGATGGCCTGAAAAGAATTCAGAGGATACTTGGTTAAGACCAGTTCTACAAATAGCCCCTTAATATTCAATAATTAACGTTAATGTGTTAACATTACGCGTTAGTTGTTGTTTTAGTTAGTTTTGTTGATTTTAGGTTTTGGCCTGTCACTGCAGCAAATCTTAGAACATTGGATCATCTTGAGTTCTAATGTAGCAGGTACCAAATTTAGCTAGTAAATAATAAATTCTTATTGTCTTGATTTTGTTCCACACAATGCCAACTGAATTTATTCCCCAAATTAATCCTACCCTACTTCCCAATATTTTGAATGTGACAGTTTGTAAAGATTCTTGTATGTTTGATACTCAATCAAGCTTTAACGGCTCAGCGGATCTGGCTGAAATTTGGTACAGGGATAGATGTATGGACTAACAAATGCCTTTTTATATCTGGAATTGGTTCCCATATATTACGGGACTGTGTTCAGAAATCCATGCGGAAAGATCCGCAGGTAACAGTGTCTAACTGTTGTCTAAAATATCGTAAGATTTCCAGGAATTCAAAAATGTACTGTAATTCTATACATTTGAATAGTTGCGGTTGGTATTGTTATAGATCTGCTCTTCAAGCAAGGAAAACAGAAAAACGTCCGAAATTAAAGGAAGTTAAGTTGAGGCCTATAGGGAAGAGAGAAGAAGTAATACGCCCTCCTGGCAATATGTACGCTTTACCAGGAGTCCAAGTTAGAGTTAGGAGATCCCAAGCTGAATTGGTACAATAAATGTCATTTTGACGACTGATCCATAGTCACACCAAATTTTTATTTATTGCTGATGTATTATAATTATTTATCCTATTTATTAAACAATTTAAATATGCATTGTTGTTTTTTTCTATTGTTGGACCACCAACATGATACCTTTAACTCACTTTCTTTTGGACAATGATGCCTAAAATACGTCATTAGCATATTGGTGTTGTTCCCGGTGGCATCTAATGCTTATCACCTCGGAGCTTGACCTCTGCTTACTCCTTCTCCGTCTTTTGATTTGCCTGCATCAAAGACTTGTTTGTCAATTGGCATGGGCACCGGCATCTAAGTGAGGTTGGCTGACCTTCCATCTCTGATAGGAAACCGCACACCAGAGCCTTGTCCTTTGTTTAGGAGACGCACAGATTATAGTACGAGATCCGGCTGCAGAATTAGCGCACTCATCGAGTGTTTACTAAAAACCAAATTTTTACGCATATGTATGATTAGGAGAATATTTATCTACCAACTTGCCTACCAAAATGTGGCCGCTAATATTTTAAATTAAATTATTGCTAATTGATTTTTCGAAAAAAAATAATTCATACGCTTGTTTTTTTAAATAAAATATCGCCCACTTCACGGCAAATTTAAATAAAGACGCTGAAACTTATTTATGTTAAAAAGATATTCCCAGCAGCTCCAAAATAATAATAAAAATATTCCAAAGAATTGAGAACCTTCTTTCTTTTATTTGAAATTCGGTTAAAAAATAGACAATACTTGTAGGTCCACACAATACCTAGTACCTACATACTACTTATAAGGTCAAAAATCCAACGAAAATAACAATAAAATTGTAACTAGCGGCTTTCGATTTATTATAAGTCCATAAGTACAATACCTATCCTGTTTCAATGAAAATGTCATTCCTGCAACTTTAAATGTCGTTCGTCACACTACGTTTCTTCGACAGTATTATTTGAAACATCTGATTTACCAGTTGTGATGTTAATTTTGTCTTCCAAATTTTGTTTTTCTAATAAATATTTCATTTTGTAACTGCCATCTGATTTGTATCTGCAATCATAAATAAATATTATCCTACTATCAAGGTACAATCTATACGTGTTTTTGATTCCTATTGGTTATCGTTATCTTCTACGGAGGTGTAGAACACCACGTGATTCCCGTCCAAATTGAGCAGTCCGACTCGGGAATTAGTACTTAGTACCTCCGCCCTACACAATACCGCGGCCATAATAACCTTGTGTTGTGTCCCCGGCGGTGAGTTGGGTAGTCAGAGCTCACAGGAGAGTTTTATGCTCTTTTCTAACCTTATTTTTTTTTAATTTCATTCACAGTAAGTGTTTTTATTCAAATATTCTACAGCATTCTACGCAATGCTCTCTAGACCCATGGTAAGCATAGCTATACTAGCTTGTCTGTCAGTGGGAAGACCCAGGGCTTGTCCTGCTTTGTCTTCTATACTGTCGGCACAGAAACTCTCCGTTCTTACAGGGTCGGCACTCGGCAGCACGAGTGTGACTCCCGTAGGGTTGCACACAATGCACACGTCCATAAGCCACGGTAGCCACTTTCCATCAGGACCGTGTGTTTGTTTTCCACCTAAATGCAAAAAAACCTCGGAGCTCTTCGCTTATTCGTTCTCCACCTTTTGATTTTACTTATATCGACTTATAAGGGGGTGATGGCCGTATAACCCAACAGCCTAGAGTGGAAAGCCGGTGCTAGAGCATCATCCGTTAATCAGCTGGTATACCGGAGACCAGATGAACTTGGTTTGACCGAACGTTAGGCAGTCGCTCTCCGCCAAGTCAAGATTAACCATTAATGAAAAGGAAGACTATAAGAGAATTATGGGCTTGGTTTCAATGGCTTCGGATTGGCGTGATGATGTTTTTTTGTAATATAATATTAGAGAACTTACTTTTCCTCAAGTTTCGTCCAATCCTCAGGTCTGTGATCGATGAGGTAGTGCATCACTTGGTCGGCTCCAGTTCTTTGCCTTTCAGTACACTTTTTGCAATCGTTAGCTATAGCGTCTGGAAGATTTTCTGCAACAGTATCAACTATTAAAATTAAAATTTCAAATTTCAAATTCAGCTTTATTTCTCTAGATGAGCGCTTATCGTATTTTCTATGCAGATATCAAATCAATCAATTGGCCTATCGTAGTCCACTGCTGGACATAGGCCTCTTTCGATGTTGGGAGATGGCCTACTGTTTCCACGCTGGCCAGACGGGTTGGTATTGGATTTTATTTCGAGTTTTCCTTCTCTCGCAGTGATATCGTCTGCGTATTTTTCCGTTCACCCTTCGGATGAGATGGGGTGGCGATACTTGTATTCTTTCTTTGTTATCACACGGATTAGGTATACATCTATGAGTATTTAGATAGCTGGAAGATTATTTAAGTTATTGTTAATATATTGCCAGTTTCCACGTCTACGCTTATCTATGTAGGTAGGTATAGCAGACAAATGGGGGTGACGGGTGGGGCCGCCTGTCACCCTAGCAGAAGCAGGCCACGGCGGTGACGCGCATTGCGTGCCCCCCCATACCCGGGGGCGAGTTGGGGACTCCGTGGTCCCCACACCAGAAGAGGGCCAGATCGAGAGATATGGCCCTGGGTCGGCCGGGGTGCGAGAGATATGGCTATGACAATCTCACCTCCGGCAACTGACGGCCCACAGAAGGCGTGCGTTTTAGTCGGTTCAAGTCCGACATAACCTCTTCCTCCGGCCCCGGCGGGGGAGGCATCCGTGGGGATTTTTCGCACGATAAAAAGAAAAAAAAAAAAAGGTATACTTAGCAGACAAAATATTTTTTTTACAAGGAAATTTTTGACCTTTTGACCATCACCCTTCTTAGCTCTTTCTATTAAGTACTTAAATAGGTGATTACTTACTCTGTAGCTCTTTCCCATCCGGAGTGCAAGGCCCTTCTTCTAACAAACACCGCACGTAATTTGTTAATATTCGATCATTAGCCAAAATTTCGTTCAGTTCAATTCCGTCATATTTTGTGGTGTAAGTTGACGTTTCGGCCATATTGTTTTGAATAGCACAATATGCAATTAAAAATATCGTCAACGCGACGTATTTCATTTTTCCTAAAAATTAAAATAGATACCAATTAACAAAACTATACCTACTTATTATTTTTTTATACCACTTAGGTGGCAGACAAGCACACGGCCCACCTAATGGGAAGTGGTCACCGTGGCATATGGACGTATGCAACACCAGGGGCGTCACACACGTGCTGCCGACCCTAAAGAAACGTTCTAATGCCCTTCTTGAAGAACCCCATATTGTAGTCGCTTGGTACTTAACTTAGTGGTTTACTACAATACACTAGGCACTAACTATTGCGGTTTGGCCCGCGTGAATTAGTGCTCCCCTTACGACCGTTCCCATTAACTCAGCTGCAGTTAAAAGGTAGACGTTGGATCATATCAGGGGATCCAACCGGAATAACTCGAATCTATCTTGCTATCCTATAGAGATTGAAGACGTTTTTGTTCTTTAGAATGTCAAAACTGGCAGTAGATAGCTAAGAATACAGAACAAATTCTGTATTCTGTAAAAGAAATGTTCTGTATTCTGAGGTAGATAGGTAGGTACGTTATAGGCAAAGCCGTTAGATTATAGGTACATTAACGATCTTTCCTGCGCCCCACTGAAACGTATTCCCGGGATAAAGTAGCATAATTGCTGTTCCAGACTACTTATAATCTATCTCTGTGCTAAATTTCATCTAGTCCGGCGCGAATGAGTTCAATTGGCAGCCTCCGTGGCGTAGCGGTAATGAACGCGGCCGCTGCGCAGAAGGCGCGGGTTCAATCCCCGCTCAGTGCAAATATTAGTGTGCATGAAATATGGGTATTTGCATTGGCCTGGTCGTGCCTCGGAGAGCATGTTAAGCCGTCGGTCCCGGTTGCCATAAGAACATCTATGGCAGTCATTACGGGTAGTTAGTAGCCCTCAAAAGTCCAAAAACAACGGTCTAGCTGCAAAGCTTCGATATCGCCTAATGTTACCATTGGGTTGTGGAGGTCAGGCAATCGCTTCACGGAAAATATCGAGGTCTAGCCAAATCCGTAGCTAAAACTGGTAGGACCCAAGATTCCGAGCTGAAAGCTTCGGATGCGACTGGGAATTAACGCTAGGGTGAAGAAGAAGAAGAATAAGTTCAAATGTTCATCCAGCCATCTTAATCACCCGTAACCGCAGCCCGTAACACAATTTTTGATCTAAATAACATTATAGTACATATGTATTATGCGAGTATAGAATTCAATGATTTCACTACGTTAAAATACAATAAATGAACTTACAGCTCCACAACCAAACCTCTAACAAGAATAACACTGAAATGCATGTTTAGGATCATTGCATTGGTTTTATAAATCCAGTTAGATAATAGCATAATGGTCTAAGATAGTTCCGTATTACTTATTCTACCTAGTTAAATTCACTTAGTATATTATCAAAATTACTAGTTAAGTATGTAGTATTTTATCATCATTATAAACTGGTACAGGCACGGATAACATAGGGGCTGTCCATTATCCACCACGTGAGAATAATGGGCTGGGTTTTAAAAATTTGCTAATAAAAAAAACACCACGTGCAAAATACTCTACAGGTAAGGCACAGAACAGAATGATAATAGTGGTAAGGTAAGTATATTGCCACTTGTCTAGAGGCTCAGTCCACCTGGACAAGAATGATGAATGTATGGGGTTGAGATGTATTTTGACGTAAGACAATCGTCAACGTATGTCAATCCCGTACATTGAACAATCTATTCTATTATATTCTGCAAACATAATAATTATGTTTGCAGAATATATACTGCGCCTCTAGACAAGACTAAGTGGCTATAATATTATATTATTGCCACTTGTCTAGAGGCGCAGTATTATTTTGATCTTCAGCGTATTATAGGAGACATTTTGATGGTTAGATCATTTATTTTATTCTGTCCATCCATACGCACTTTCTTGCATGTCTTTCAGACAATTTCATTGTCTACGTTATATTCTATAATAAAAAAGATCTACTTGAATAACAATATACTAGATCATTAAGACCAATATCGGTTGCTAATATTCTTTAAAAAAAAAATACAAGCCTAGATATTTTTCTTCTTTTTTGGTACCACTTCGCAGACAAGCACACGGCCCACCACATGGTAACCGCGGGCTAGGGACGAGTGCAACAGCAGGTTAAAGTTAAATTATATAAAAAAAACTATTGAACCTGTAATCCTGAGTAGGTAAGTAAATTATTACACAGCATCATATCTCAGCGCGACGTGAAATGTCGTCAACCGCAGTCCACAGTAAATAGGGACCATTTTAGCACCATAAATATGGATGGCCAATGGAATGAAATTCGTGCAGTTGTAATCCCGAACGCGCTGTCGGCTGTCGGCTACCGTCGGCCGCATTCGGCTGAAGTCGGCCGTCGTTGTCGCATGCGGTCTGCGTGCGCTGTTATAACAATTTGTTTTGATTGTGTGTGAAAATGGAGGACATTGACGTAGAAAAGTTTACTGCCTTATTAAAGACCAAAGAAAGTATTTGGAACTATAAGTGTACAGCTTACGCTAACAAAACACACCGAAGGAACGATTGGATATCGGTGTGCCAAGGTTTGGTCCCTGATTTTGACGAGAAAACGAATGAAGAAAAACACGAAATTGGTAAGAATAATACATTAATTACGCAATATGTTAGTTTATGTAGCTTTGAATGTTTATTTTGTGCATGTTTTACGCGTTAACTTCGTTTTATTTCGCTGTGATGCTGCGTCAGGCATGATGTTACTTCACACACAATGGTATTTGTCGATAAAGACCGCAGCGCAGCGAAACCGCAGGCCGGGGTGCGAAAGAGAGATAACCGATGACGCGTATAGCGATGTCCTGCTCACACATTTGGTGTTTCTGTTTACTTACAAGGTGAATGCCAGATGACGTCAGAATAACGTACTACAGAGTGTTTGCTTTATTTTTTGTTAATTATTTGTTTTGTAAGTTTCTAACAGACACGGTCTCCATGAGACTTTTATGAGATACGTATAGACTTTTTCTATTACGATAGAGATAAGCTCTGGTGAATGTCGTTGGTAAAAATAAGCTATTTATACCTACCTATACTTTTTTATTTTAGGCAATTTAGGTACCTATCTACCTACATATTGTTTATTTACACAGATTAAAAAGAAATAAATAAGCGTAGGCTTTGTGACTTTACATTGCAACATGGTATAGCGTAGCGACACTAACGACAATGCATTCTTTCCAAAGAAATACACATTACAGCTTTTAGTTCTTTTTTACAGTCTAGTCTCATAGCCTAATCACTTATCAAGATAACTTACGATGTGGCTTTTCACCGAGCGATAAAACGTTCAGGGTCAAAATGTCCAATTCTCAAAATGTCCAACGGTGTCAAAATGTCCAAATCCCGAAATGTCCAATCTTTGAGAATGTGGTTTTGTTCAATGACACATCACAGCGCTTTATTAATAGATACTTATGAAACACCCCGACTTGGATGGGTTAGGTTAGCCTTAGCCTTCGTGGTAATTTTTTTTATAGCCACACTTACAAGGATTTTGAACTTCAGGATTTTAGTGTAGTAAAGAAAACACAAAAGGATGTTAAATCATGTTTATTTACGTAATCATCAGAATTGGTTCACTCGGTCACCAATTTTGGCGGTAACAAACATAAGAAAACATACAGACTAATTGAGAACCTCCTCCTTTTTTGAAGTCGGTTAAAAATATCAAATCAATCAATTAGCCTCAGACTAAATTAGCCTATCGCAGTCCACTGCTGGACATAGGTCTCCGCAATGTTGGGAGGCTTTGGCCTTCTGTTTCCACGCTGGCCAGATGAGTTGGTACAGAGTTTTTTTTAATACCACTTAGGTGGCACACAAGCAAACGGCCCGCCTGATGGAAAGTGGTTACCGTGGTCGAGTTTTCCTTCCAAGATACGTATCCGGAGTTATACCTAGATCCATTTACTTCTTATCGACACTAATTTTATTTATTTCAACTTTCAGTACTCCAGCATCAAATGAAATGGAGAGTATTGCGCGATGGATTCACGAGAAGTGTGAAAAATTACAACGAGAAACTGGAGCAAGGAAACAAAGGAAAGTTGTACCTGTACTACGAGCAGTTGCACTTTCTACATGACCTGTACGACGTTAAAACTATGGTTGGACCGCCTAGCCCAATTCCTCAATACAGTAAACCGAAAAGTACTAAAAAGCGACGGAAACGTTATGCTGGCTGGCGACCATCTTACGACGCAGAAACAGAAGTCAAAGCTAAAATTAGTAAGGTTGCAGAAAATGATGAAAGTGGATTGGAAGAAGATAAACATTTCTTATTATCTTTGCTTAACGACTTTAGAAAGATTCCTGAGGATCAAAAACTAGATGCTAAAGGGGACATCATAAGTGTGATCAGACATTACAGAAATGCACAGTTTGAAGCAAGTGGTGCCTACTGCAATAATGCGTTACCAGCTACGGTTACTGCAAGTTATTACGATAACGAAGTTACGGATGAGTCACGCCAAAGTTGTTCACCGATTGAAATCAAATTTAACGTACCTAAACACGACCCCTTAAAACAATCTTGATTTATTTTAATAGTTAAAATCAAATTAGTATTTTTATTTCACTAGAATTGAAATGAAACCACTTTTTAACGGATTCTATTGCGATTTATTTGTTAAGCTGTCCCGGCGAACTTCGTACCGCCATATTTTCTGATCCCGTTCCCGCTGCATATCTCTAAATTTATCAGTGTTTCTCTACAATATTATGCATGTATTATACATATAAACCTTCCTCTTGAATCACTCTATCGATTAAAAAAAACCGCTTCAAAATCCGTTGCGTAGTTTTCAAGATTTAACATACATAGGGACGGACAGACAGCGACAGCGACTTTGTTTTATAATATGTAGGTAGTGATGACAGTGAAGTGATGATGATGATGATAGTGATGATGACTATTTACTTTTAGCCCGACGTTTTGACTACCTTTCAGCAGCAGTTCGGGGTGACCACATGGCTGCTGATAGATAGAGCGATAAAATCAGTAAAAAAGTGGTTTTATTTCAATGAATGATGTTCGCGTGAACTTCAGACAATAGGTATTCACTAGAATTGTTTAGTTTGTTGAGTGATTGGCAATACGATTTCACATATGCATAGATCGGTAATATGCGATCAGCCCTTTCCATCAATTTTTAATTTTATATCCTTTTTGACAGATATTTCCATATCCGACTAAAAGATTAATAATTACATACAAAAAAATTGTCGCAATTTTATTAGACATGTGCCTATTTTTCGCATGTCAATGTCCCCTGGCAACTCGTTGGTATTGTAGAATAGAATGATGATGATGAATGTATGGGATTTGACGTATATTTGACGTATTTATATTGACGACTGTCATACAGTTGTCAATATAAATTGACGACTTAATCACGTGCCATACAGTCAACTCCCATCCAACGGCAAATCCCATACAGTCATCAAAGTCAAACTACGTGTCTTTATGGCAAATCCAGTATATTCTTCATTTGTCACTTGTTGGAGGCATATGCTTGCCTTAAGACTTGTCTTAGGTTATGGTAGAAAAAGTTTTGACATAATATTTTAAGTCGGTAGGACTGATTTTTTTATTCAACTATTTTCGGATTTTGTTGCCTTTATCTGAATTTTCTGACGTTTATTACGTGCATCGATGTATCGACCATTTATTTTTGAGATGTAAATAATTGATCGGTGATTTTCTTGAGTGTTTTTAAATGGTTTATTTAAGTTTTTACTGTTATTAACAAGTTACACAAGAGGACGTAGTACTATTACTTATTCTGTGCTAGAGGTGATCATACCACCATATATCTTGAACCCAAGTTGTGAGAAAAATGAGGACCGCGTGCGTTGAGGGATTGGAGATCGTCTACCGCCGAGCATCTCGTGCTATCCTCAAATGAGACCCAAAAAACGCGTACTGCGCATATAAAGTACAATTTGGGTCCAAGGTATATGGTGGAAGGCTCAACAATTCTGCATTTTGACATATTATTAATACAAAGAGGTATAATATGTTCTAGGTATCTATTATGATCGTCGTATGAATAGAATTTCAGGGATTATTTAAACCAAATTAAGAATGAGTGTGTACTGTAGTTAGTGTCTAATAAACAAGTTTAATTAAAATGCTGTATTTTGATAAAAAAGTACATATTTTTATTATGCATCCTTTCCCCTTAGGGTCACCGCACACGGGCCACACGCGTCAGCCACAAACGCCACCACAAGAAGTTCGAAGTGGCCACAAAAGCGGATGAAGCGCGCGACAGCCACTTGTGGCCGGTGGTTGACACTTGCAGCCGGAAGCCGCTGCTTTTTTAACCCGTGCGCGGAGTATCACTATAGACTCTGATGTTGAAGGTTTAGTGGCCACTGCAGGCGCGTTTCCCATGCCGGGTATTCGGTCCGCGTATGCAGCCCCGTGTTCTCGCTTGCATCACAGTGATGACACCCGGGCGTTGGCTCCTTCTGAATTCGCCGCAGCTAACTTCCGAAACATCCATATCCGGTGATCATCTGCGTCAACCGGTACGAGAGTTCCCCATTGAAGCCTTTCTAGCCAGTTCTCCATGATGGGTTTTCTTAGCACCACTATCACGGTGTGCCCTACGCTTGGTTGTCTAAGTCGTAGTTTCAACTCCACCATGTCCCGATAAAGCTGGGACTTCGTAGCCTCGATTTCTCGCCTTTTGATACGGATTTAGTAGCGAAGGTGCTCTGATATCTTCATTCGCCATAGAGTCTCCTACAGGAGTCCTCCAGCCCCCTCAAGCCTGAGTGCCAGCTGCGTCCTTCAACTTGGGGGCCAGCAGCTTAGCCGGGTTCTGGATCGTATTTAACGACAGTCGTTCAAGGTATCTTACTTTTCTCCTCTCATTCCTCCTCCATTATTTTTGTTCAATGACATTTTATTTGGAGACTACACAACCCCCCCCCCCCCCGAAACTATGTCTCTCTCGGCTACACCATGACCCCCCCCCCCCTGAATTGAAAGCTGGATCCGCCCCTGGGCGCGGGTTCGATCCCCGCTCAGTGCAAATATTTGTGTTCATGAAATATGGGTATTTGCAATAGTCTGGTCGTGCCTCGGAGAGCACGTTAATATGAACATCTATGGCAGTCGTTACGGGTAGTTGGAGCCCAAAAAAGTTAAAAAAAAAACAACGGTCTAGCTGCAAATCTTCGATATCGCCTAATATTGCCATTGGTTTGTGAAGGTCAAATGGCAAACGCTTCACGGAAAATATCGAGGTCCAGCTAAATACGTAGTTAACACTGGTAAAGCGGACCCCAGACTCCGAGCTGAAAAGCTTCGGATGCGAATGGGAATTAACGCTAAGATGAAGAAGAGTACTGAGCGGTGATCGAACCCATGCCTCCTTCTTAGCGGTCGCGATCACTGCCGCCTAGCCACAGAAGCTGTGCATTACAAATGCCTATGACTGAACCTTAAAATCAGTTATTTCCTGGTTGATTTTTATATTGTGAGACTTGAATTTTGATAACTATTTATTATCTTGTTTGTGTGGTACATTATTACGTACGCATGTCTTTGTCTACCGGGGCAGTTCCTATATTAAAATAAGTAGCAGGAAAAGGACTCTTCATCATTTTATCAGGTACAATCTTTTTCGTTTATGAGCTTTAACACCATGTTATAGGCAGTATCTACATGTTTTTTCTTTACTAACGTTTTCTTCAGGTTATTTTAAGCATCTATGTTGCTAGTTTTGATGTCTTCTCCGTCTACGTTTTGATGCGTATGTATGATAAGAGTTAAAACTTGTCTCTTTTCATTATTTGTTCTTGGTAATTCAACGAGATAGGCATGTTCTACTATCAAAATAGTGAATTTGTTTTTTGTATCTTCAGGCTAAATCTACCATCATCATGGTAGGTACTGGTAGTATTATGTTAGTATTATGTTATCTGTGGTACTGGTAATTATTCTTGGTTGTTTCTGCTGGTAGTAGCCTATGTTATAAAAAAAACTGGTAGGCCGTGCTCATTAGTAAGCCATTACTAACTGAAGTGTAGGTACCTAATAACATGACTCTTTTTCATAGTTACCTCGAGACATTGATATAAATATTAACATATACTCGTATCTTGGACCTAAAATGTGCTCTATATGCGTAGTTCACGTTTAGGTCTCTTTTAAGGATAGCACAGGATGCTACCAGTGCTACGTCGGTGAACAAGCTCAAATTTAGATACCAAGCATAGATTATGTTATGACAAAAAATCTGCGCACGCCAGGGTCTCGTTATTATCGCGTCTTAGGTCCAAAGTATGTGTCCCGTCCCGAGGTATATCATCTTTAGATTGATAAGCAGGTATTACTACTTTAGTAGAGACATTAGACATCTTGTTAAATTAGACATTTTTAGCCAAGGCCATGGTAAAAGTTTCTTACCTTAGCCTATTGTTTAATGAATGATTTATCACGATGCCGCGATGACGATAGAAAGACAATATCGTCATAAAGACACATGATATTTGATTTGCATATGAAGTTCCTATATTCCGAGACAATGACAATTAATGATAGGTGTGGGCATAGGTATACCTAGGTACAATTATGGAAGATCCATTGCTTTCAATTAACATCTACTTACATTGTGTTGGAACTTGGAACTCCCAACTCGGAATCACTCAAAAATACTATTTATAGGACATACACACGTCAATATGACTTCACCCCGTCAGATTGTAAGCTGACGGCAGTCTCAGGAAACAGATCCCGATCAGTCTCACTCACCATTACAGACACGTACCTACCATGTTACAATGGTGACACTCAACTTAATGGCGAATGGTGCTTTTTCACGCCCCGCTTAAAGGACCCGAGACTGTAGTGTGTGAAGGGAGATTAAACTTTTTTTTAAATATCACACGTCAATTTGACTTCGTCTGATAATAAGCTGAAGACAAAGTCTCAGGAAACAGACCACTCTCATACAGATACGTAGGTCTGTACCATGTTACAATGGTGGCAGCTTGCGCCTCATCAGATGCTTTTTCACGCCCCGCTTAAAGGACCCGGGACTGTAGTGTGGGAAGGATAATTGAATTAACTTTTACTCCCACTCATCTTGCGGATGCGGGAGGTGGCAACTGGCAACCTATACGCCGGGTAGGTACTGCGGCCTTACCATGAACCTTAAAACAGGTCAATAATAAAATTGAACTGCTGTCATTCTCCCAACTGCAATTGTCACTTTGTAATGTCATTTAAATATACGATATGGATACGACATATGTGCAAATACTGAAACCGCGAATCATCCTGGTCCGTAGGAATAGAACCAAATTAAATTTAAACTTAAATTTCCTGATTTATAAAATCCGAAATTTTCTAACAAAATAATTATTAAAATAAATGTAGAAAATGCAACCACTTGTATAAGGCCTATATGTCGTATCCATATTGTATAGGATTACAAAGTCACATTTGCAGTTGGTAGAATGACAGCAGTTCAATTATTAACCTGTTTTATGAGTTCATGGTATGGGCCCTGTAGGTAGAAACCTACAAAGATCTCATACAATAATACCTATTTTTAGAAGTGTCAAGTGTCAACAGATAATTTTCAAGATCACACACGCAAGAGACTTCGACAAACAACAATTAGCACTTAGGAATCTGTTCTGTGCTATTACTTAGAAACCCCAGTCATAAGCCAAAGGTATTTGTAGTTGTTATACAGATACAAACAGTCTGACGCATAGGTAATTGTTGGGTTAAGTAAGAGATGTTTCTAAACGATTGGGCATCATCACAGATAACATAATACTAAAGTAGCATCGTTCAATTTGCGCGGGGTGGACACCGCCCGCCCCGACTTGTTTAGGTTATTATAAAATCATTTTAAAAAGCCACATTTGACATAAGCTTCATAGTGAGGTGACATGTTTGAAAACCCAATTCTGTTGGATAAATCGATAAGAATTTCAAACATCTCTGAATCGAATAAACTGAAATTTATTCCTAAAAATATTTATAGATTAGGTATGTAGGTACTATAATTTTAACTGAACATTGAAATTCAAATTAAAAATTGATACAAATCCGTCTTTCATTTTTTTTCTATCGTGGTATAAATTTAGGAAACAATAAGACACGTACATTTTATCCGGTAAATTTACACAATCCAAGGTTATAATAATTCATACCCACCTGAAATCACAATTCATCAAATCACTTTTACCTAGGACACCAGTGACAGGCCAGTATCCATAACATTAGGAACAGGGGACAAGACTGTGTGCGAAATTCTAAAAGAAAAATATGGACCCCATGGCTAAACAAGAATATCCTACACGGAAAAGCTATCGGGTTCCTTAAATGAAGCAGGTTATTTTCTGGTTGTCAGTTATCTCTGCCTAAGGTTTTGAAATCAATTGGCTTTAGATACAAACAATCTAACAAGCGGTAAATCCTACTGAAACGCTACGATATTATTTTGAAGAGAGTTTGAAGAGAATTACTGATTGAGAAAATATAGTGTTCATTGACGAAACGTGGTTGAATGCGAACTATACAGTTTTCCGGTCATGGACCAATGATACAGCGGCGTTCACCTCAAAAGTAGGTACCTTTGGAAAAAGGAGTCCACCTTAATATATATCACGCGGGCTCAGCTTCTCGAGGATTTATTCCAAACTCCTCACGTTCGCATCAAAAACTGTAACGAGTGGTTTCAAAAATTGCTACTCAGTTTAGAAAACCCATCATTTTTTTTTTTCAAGGATAATGCCACGTTCTTTTCCCTGTAAGTTGACAAACTACCAACTCAAACAAACAAAAAACAAGACATAGTGGGGTGGCTGGAAAGGAATGGAGTGGAAGCAAGAAGTCCAATCTTACTGAAAGTGGACTTATTGCACTTGGTAAATGCAACTAAGTCGTCCAAGCCACGCTATGTAATTCATGAACTAGCTTTAGAATATGGGCACAAAGTCATAAGTTTGCCTCCCTTCCACTGCCAATATAACGCTATTAAGCTAATTTGGGCACAAATAAAAGGAAATGCAGCGCGCAACAATACTGAGCCACCCTTCAGCACTGGAAAGGTACTGAAACGGCTAGAAACTGCGTGTGCAGATGTTTTTGTATAGGACTTCAGAAAATTCGTCGAGAAAACGAAAAACATTATATTGAACGACTTTCAATGTGATATAAGCATAGGCAATACTATTGAAAATGATTTAATCATATGTTTGAGGGCGAATAGCAGTGATGACAATGATTATGACACTGATAGTGTTCATCAGAATAAATACTTATTTTGTCAACCAGCTGTTAGTTTGTGACCAGCGGTGCTTTGGGGGTCCACCAAGATCTTCGGGCACTAAGCCAACCTCACCTGCAAGCCGGTGCACTTGCTGAACAACAAACGTGACTCTGGCGCTGGCTTTCCGATCGGGGTTGGGGGGTCGGACGGCAGTCGCCCTCGGAAAGGCCAAAAACACCACATCAGAAAGTTAATGGCTATATTGGAACATGGGAAGGGTAGGACGCCGCCGCCCTATAGATAATTGTATGATCCTTAAATTTTTATTAAGTATAGATTATCATGGATAACTTCATCCCTGAATTAGATTAAAGTTAAACATTCCTTCGCAAGTAATCATAGCATTTAATTTAAATTAACCGTTCATCAATCTTTTAATGTATTTGCATAATTTGTATTAAATACAAATTTTATAAATTCTTAGTTTTGATCATAGATTTATAGAAGAAAGGTTTTTATGTATAAAAAAAACCGGTTCTGGGTATCATCCCTAGTGTCAATGAAGAAAAAAGGTGTACTAACGTAACCTTGTAATGACGACTGTGTGACATGAGGAATAAATATACGATATTTTCTATAGTTTGTAACTTGGACCTAAAATGGGCTCTATACACGCAGTATACATTGCTTGGGTGTCTTTCGAGGATAGCACGGGATGGTACTGCGGTAGATGAACTCAAATTCACCAAGCATAGACTATTACAAAGCAACTCGCGGGCGCCAGAGCCTCGTGTCTTACGATTTAAGTCCAAGATACGTAGCGCGGGTTATACTTTTTGATGGATTCTATCGCGATTTATTTGTTAGTTGTCGGACTAAAAGTAACTGATAACAAATAAATCGCGATAGAATCCGTTAAAAAGTAGTTTTATTTTCATTTTCTTTTCCTATTTTCTTCTCCTATTTTCTCTCTCTATCCTCTTAAGAGGATCCTCTTAAGAGGATGGAGAGAGATCTCTTTATTATTATTCTCTTTATCCCCGGAGAGGCAGAGGTGAATCAACACCCACATTTCAACCAGTCATTGTATTTTGGCTCACCCCCTAGTGAGCCTATTACCGTATACTGGGCACTATTGTTGACTCGAGCCATCTGAGGCTGAGTTTGAGCTGTCTGGTGTTAAACAGCCCTATCTCTTAGTCGCCTTGTACTACACCGCATGGGAAGAGATGGGGTGACCCAAACTCTACTGTTTACGAACTGTCGGACACTTTTTATATAGGTACTTTGTAAGGAATGCCGTTGGGGTCTGGGCAGATTTGGAAGTTTTCTTTTTAATTTAACAGTTTATTTCATCTTCGTTGGGTGGAGTACTTTGAAGATTAATCTGAAGATCATACGTCTTTGGATGTTTGGATCTACGTATGGGCTCGCGCGTTTAGGCATTTCGTATGGCTTCAGTCAAATATAGCTTTCCCATTTCAATACTCGAAAAATATTTTCAAGCCTGTTCCTTGAAAATATTTTTCGTGTATTGAAATGGGTTTTTATTGAAGTCTACTTACTTCATGTTTGACTCTGTTGAAATTATCACGACTGAACCGTAAAATTGCCTAATTTGGTCCCTAATGCAATAAATATGCATTTTGAGCTATACAATATTTTGTTCCTCCGTTACAAGGTTACGTTGTCAAATTTTGATGAAACTTCAAAAGGGGCATATAAAAATGACTCTACAGTAGGTTTGAAGTGGAAGTGGTTATAGGTATTTTTCATAACCACCAATACAAGGATAATAAATATTTATTTAATATATGTTGTAACTCACATTTTGAGTTCAACTTAATTACGTAGGTATATAAACATGATTTAACGTCCTTTTGTGTTTTATTTAGTTATTATAATAAAATCCTGAATCCTTGTGTGTGGTAATAAAAAAAATAACCACGAAAGCTAATGCGGGAGCCTCCCGCATTAGACTTCTAACCTATCCGAGTCGGAGTAGGCAGTGTCCATTTTTTTATAACCCTGATAATGGTTAACTTGACCGGATAACTAAATTGTGCGCCTAATCCGCACATTATATGTTAAACTTATAATCATTATTTGAGAATGTGTCATTTTGATAGTGTGGCATTCTGCTAGTGTGGCATTTTGCTAGTGTGGCATTTTGCTATTGTGGCCCTTTGCTAGTGTGGCATATTGAGAAAAGACATTTTGCGAATGTGTCATTTTGCGACAATATAATTAATTTTGAAAATGTGGCATTGTGCGCCTAATCCATCATGTGTATACTTATCTCCTTTGCTGATTGTACTCGTACATAGAGACGAGACCAAACAATTTTTATTGTTTTTAATATTAGAGCACAAAATGTAAAGTGTCCTATAAAATTATGATATGCATAGAAATACGACAATTATAATGAGATTTAAAAAATTACAGTATCTATGGTGGCACTTATTTTTACACAGATAACACTTTCACCGATAGGTATTTGTTATTGAACTTGACCGGTTTCGCCTTACGGCTTTCTTAAGGGTTTACATTGACAATTTGTTTAGGTTCTCTTCAAATCTGAATGAAGGGTATGAAGTGTGTATGGACGTAAATACACCTACATATCACTGAAGAGGTAGACAGAAGTGTGTTAACACCAACATAATTGTGATTCATCAGTTTCTTCGTATTTTAATAAGGAAAATGCAACAAGGTCTTTTGTAGAGTTTATCTACTTATGCAAATCGAACTATTATTTTTATTGACCTGAATAAAGACATTCAATGAAGCCATAATAATTACTTACACTAATTTGAATAATCTACCAATGATTAGGTAGATTTGCCCTGACTCACGCAGTAAAAACATAAGATTTCTTATGAATCTTTATTATTTCTTTACATGTTTGGCACCAAGACGCTAATTCTAGTGCTATCATCGCTAGCCCGTGTGTCATACACTTTAAATGAGATGTAGGTACTCGTCGTATTCTTATTATACAACGTAGGTATATACTCATTCAGGTCCACTTTACAGTCGGCAAAAGAAATAAGTACCTAGGTATGGGTACTTTACTATTAGAGATAATCGATATCTCATCCATCATCTTGCAAAGGTAAATTATTTCAGCCCCTCTAGACAAGTGGCAGACAAGTGGCGTTTTGTAGAATAGAATGTCAAATGTATGGGATTTAACGTATCGACAGGCGATAACGAATGTCAAAAACGTCAAAGCCTATACATTCGTTATTCTATTCCATGATACGCCGAGCAACGAATTGCCACTTGTCTAGGGGAGCAGATCAGTGACGTAGGGGGAAAATTTTCGAAAGGGAAGGCAGTGGAAAAAGAACTTACCTCTATTATATCGGGTTAGGGAACTCTCCCCTCGCCACTGAGCAACGTATCCCTATGACAGACGGACAGATAGCCGTTTGAGCGTTACGGAGTAACAAACATCCAAAGGTTTTCCAAACTTGCCTGGCGGAAGGTTTCCACTCGCAGTAATGAGAACCATTCACCATGGTAGCGACGGTATAAAACACACAAAGAGGTAGGTAATGTCCCCACGAACCACTTGAAGACCTTAGAAAGCTTCCTTAGAGACCTTAGAAAATTGAGTCGCGAATCACGATCTAATCTCAATCTCCCAAATATCAAAGACGTCGTCATAAAACGCCCCTAGTATTGCATACGTCCATATGCTACGGTAACCACATTCCATCAGGTGGGGCACGTGCTTGTCTGCCACCTAATTGGTATAACAAAACCATACCTACCGCGAATACCGCGGCCTAATAAACTCGAGTGGTGTTCCCCGCGCGCGGAGGTGAGTACCTACGAGCTACGGTAGCCAGAGCTTAGAGGAGAGGTTTAATACCGGGGCCTAATATCCTCGTGTTGTGTTCCCGGCGGTGAGTAGGGTAGTTTTGTACTGTAAGTGGGAAGAAGGGCTTGTCCTGCTTTGTCTTCTGCACTAACGGCACAGAAACTCACCGTTACAGTTCTGTTACAGTTACAGTTAGAGATGAAAAAAGGCTCGACGAATGATAAAGATGATTGAAAACAATTTAAAAAAAAAATGCAAAAAAAGTTTCATATTTTATTTTATAACTTAGTCTTAATTAATTTAGTTTTTTTTAGTGTTAATAGTTTTTAGTTTAAATTAGTAAGATATTGGAATATTTAAGGATAAATAATTTAAATGACCATTAAAAATATACATAATGTATTTTCGCAAACTAAAAATATATTTGCAAGTCGAAACATATATTTTGGATAAATTTGATAGGTACTATATGTGTGTAAATTTAATTTTTTGACACAAATATAGGATGTAGTTTAAACAGAAAAAGCAAAAACAAAATGCATGAATTTAAACTTTTTCCTTAATAACTATTTTAAAACTTATTTTCTTATTTTTGTTTCTATGGCCTTAGATCTAATCAAAGATGTTTTCATTAGAAATTGTGCACTGATATAAACATACTTTTTAGCGATTCTAGGTAGAGAGAGCTTACTACCGTGAGTTTTTAAGTAGGTATTTAATGACATTATGACGTAAACGGGTTCTCCGAACGTAAAGGTACGGTTGTTTGCACCAAGTAACTAGTTTTGGTCCATAAGGCTTTATGTTCAGTATAAAAAGTGACAGAGTGGTGGTGGGTGAATTCATAAAGTCGGTGCAGAGCTCTCGGACAGTACTACCTGGCCCTTCAGTTGGAATAATCTCAGGTAGGTGACGCTACTCGTGTCTTACGTTTGAAGATGGATTTCATTGATAAATAGATATAATATGTAATTTTTTATTTTTTAACGATGGAAGTCAAAAGTCAAATTTCAAAATCAAAAATAATTTATTATTTAAAATGATTTATTATAGACCATCAAAATGGTACTTACAAAACGTCAAAATTAGCAAAAAAAAAAATATTATGTACTAAAGACTAGCTTAGCAAATGGACCACCACACCGGTTCGAAACGCGGCCCCGGCCTGAGAGGACTTCGGCAAGAAACTCAGCGGGTTTTTTTAGTCTATTTACAAAAAATGCTTAGTCTACTTAGTCTAAATACAATCGTTTGCTTGAGTAGCATGCATAAGTGAACAGCTCATTTCCAAGCTAGTTTCTTATCTAAATATTCTTGTATTTTATAATAGCCTTATTACTAAATATTCCCTTTAACCCCTTTAACTTTAAATTGCTTGTGCTAGGAGTGGGTTAACTTCGTAGTGGCCGACATAAGGACGACTCCATAACCGCGAAGCTACCGATATAAACGCGTTCAGTTTAATTTGAACTGCGTGTTCAAATTAAACTTACGGTTAAAATAAAGTTGTGAAATGTGATAACATGGTTTAGTTATTTTAGGCAATATGTTTGTGAAATAGAATAGGACAGTATGATCAATGTATGGCATTGACACACGTTGTTGACCGTCATAAACATTTATCTATTTATACTGAAGAATGATGGCGCTTGGTGGAACTTGCTACATATTTATTGAAACTTGCCTCACACAATTTTTTTATTTTGGAACCTGACTGGTTTCGCCTCACGACATTCGCAAAGGTTTAGGTGGAAGACCAAAGTGCTTTATTCAATACTAGCGAACCCGGCGAACTTTGTACCGCCATATTTTTTTAACCCGTTTAAACCTTCCCTGGACATCCATGAATATTTCAAGACTAAAATTAGCCAAATTGGTTCAAACGTTCTCGAGTTTTAGCGAGACTAACGAACAGCAATTGATTTTTATATACAAAAAAAGAAGATTTTGGTTTTTGTACATTAATTATCATTCTATTCTACCATACGCTGGTTAACTAATTGCCACTTGTCTTGGAGAGTTCATAAACATATTCTAACGTGTACATTATCATTTCAGAATGAAAAGCATCATCATTTTCTGCCTGTTCGGTTTGGCGGCAGTAGCGTATGGTAGACCTAACGAAACCACTTACTCCGACAAATATGACTCAATTGATTTAGATGAGCTCTTCAACAACCGGCGTCTCCTCATCCCCTACATCAATTGTGTGCTCGACAAGGGCAAGTGCACAGCTGAGGGCAAAGAACTTAAATGTGAGTACTAACCTATAAAGAATATAAATACATATAGGTACAGTCAGAGTTCATAAGTGCATTAGCACAACAAGGCTCAAAATGGCGTGGCGTGCGGCCGCACACCGGCCCGGTTTTGTGTTTACATATGTGTGTGTGTGTCATTAGATACTAATACAGTAATTTACCAACTTAGTAAATTAACTGATAGCTAAGTGGGTTAAGCAAGATACTATAGATGCACAATGATAAGAGGTTCCAGGTTCGATTCCAGATTATAACGATTTTTTATATTTATGACAAAAATATAATTTTAAATATTGATAAAGTAATTTTGCATGAAGTTGGCATTCTTTTTACATTTTATGTTGATATTTGCTAAAATTTAACAAATAATACAATGATATTAATTTATAAATGAAACACAAAAAGTGTTATTGCAAGATCGTAGGATTTGAACCATCAACCTTTGCATTTCCACAAACCTCATGCTTTAACCACTCGACCACGGGTTGCTTACGTAGTGACAACGAAATTATCGATAATATTCCTACGGAAGAACAATTTGTGTGTGTGTAAATTGTCTTAAAAGAAAAAGGTCACAAGTAGCGCTAGAATGTTGACGCTATAGTTACGTAGGATTGCTACTGCACTTTTGAATTCGACTGTACATACATATAATCACGCCTTTATCCCCGGAGGGTTAGGTAGTGGAGAATTAACTCCCACATTTCACCAATCATTGTATTCGGTCCCACGTAACCTATTACGTGCCTATACAACCCATACACCTTTTGAATGTAATTTTTAAGCAATTAGAATGCTAACTATTCAAATCTATTAAGAACTAGCTGACCCCGCGAACTTCGTACCGCCTTTGTTTTAAATTTTTCTCGCCGTAAGAACCATCCTCGTACTTCAAGGAATATTCTAAAAAAAGAATTAGCGAAATCGGTTCAGCCGTTCTCGAGATTTGCGCTTAGCAACACATTTAGGGATTCATTTTTATATAATAGATAAAAAAAGTAAATCGCCCAAGCGGGACTCGAACTCGCGACCAGTCCTTCACAGGGGGAATACTCTGACCACTGAGCTACCGGTCCCCGCCTGAAGCGTTCCAAATTCTCCTAGGTATACATATTAACGTCATGGGGTGATGGTGATCTATCACTTTTTCCATTCTTAATCCACCTCCACCAACAAAATTATTTAAAGTATTCTGAATAAAGTGAAGCTAGCCGAAACTTTACTCGAACTTTGACTTATTCCAGCTCACATCAAAGAGGGTCTAGAAGAAGAATGCGCCAAGTGCACTCCTAAACAACGAGCCGGAACTCGCCGCGTGTTGTCCCACCTGATAAACCATGAACCCGATTACTGGAACCAATTGAAAGCGAAATACGACAGCTCAGGAAAATACGCCGCTGCTCATGAGGCTGAACTCAGAGATCTCAAGGCCTGATCTGAGTTACATATATTATAGTAACAGAATCTTCGATAATTTTAAGTCCCATTGATGTTCAAAATTCCTCAATTCTCCTATTTTCTGTGACAATAAATAGACTGTCATTCCACTGAAACTCTAAAATTGCCATTTAATTTTAGACTTAACTTTTAATCAGATAAAGTCAAAGTTTTATGGCATTTTTATATTGTCAGTGGTTTAACAGTGATTTCGCTATGATATAAAATTCGAATATGATACATACAATAACGTTGGTTCTTTAACATTGATTTTATGTGGAACTTTACAATGATATTAAAATATTTTATAAGGTAAGGCTATTGATTTACATCACTGTAAAATTCCACATGTAATTAAAATGTAAGAGAACAATTTGACAGTGATATTTACAGTAATAAGTTGACATTTGAAATAACAATTTGACAGTGATTTCACAGTTAAATATTATATTCGATTCGGTATAAGAATAGAGGATATCACTGTGAAATTCCACAAATTAAATCATAAAAAATGACATTTGTCGTCGACCTATGTCCTCTTGGACTGTGTCCTGTGCATGGTCCTGTGTTACCTATGGTGAATGTTGCAAGGCTTGTGAATTTTGTAAAAATAGGGTAGAGCATTTAAATATAAAATAATATTAGTTACTAAATGATTTAATTTTATTAGAACTAATCCCGTCCACACACTCCCATTGCTTTAAGTAATTCTTATATTTTATAGGTAGGTACCAGGGTCAATAGCAGTGACGCCAGTGGCCCAAGAAATCGCGGATTTACTATACAATGCGAGCCTCATGTTTCCGTTTTAGATTTTTGATGGCCCATGTTGGGTGATTCAGGGGCCTAGGTATAATTCCCAGTATAAATCTTGATCCCAAATCGCGAAAGCAACGAGGCCTTGGCGCGAGCATTTTGGTTTGGTGGATTCGAGCTCCCCCGCACGCGTAGCACCCGGTGCCATCGTCAAAAGACACCAAAAAACGCGTAGTGCGTATATGGAGTATATTTTGCGATGTGACTGGGATCAAGATAATACCGATACCTAACTATAAATCTCTCTTGCAAGCTGGGTGAGTCCTTGGTGCAGGCTTTCCTTTCCTCTCTAGTTTGTAGGTACTTACGTGACCATATGGATACATTCAGCATTACTGGGTTGAGCTATGATACTTATAATTACACTATTTGCAGAACAATTCAGCTATTAAGTAGTTGAGACGGCGACACACTTCTTGCAATCAGGAAGTCATGGGTTCAAACTTCGCGAAACCACTAATAATACGAGTATTAGAAATGTGGAAGTAAGTGGGTATGTGAAGATGTTTGAACGTTTGTCATTCAATCACACTCTAACGGCTGAACAATAGATCTAGCTGAATTTTGGTACAAAATTATATTACATAAATCTATTCTGTGATTATAGTTTGGAACAACACGTAGGCTTTTTACCCGACTGCGCCAGGGAGAGGGTAATGTGTTTCGCGCGTATGTATGTATGTATGTGTCTACGTGTGTATGTAGTTTTCTTTGTTCCCCTCTACAGGCCTAACGCCTGGACGGATTTTGATGAATAGGGTCTCAAATGAAAGGTATTCATCTCCCGAGTGTCATAGGGTACATAAAATTCCAACAAAAACTATACGGTAGATTTTTGATGCTAAAATATGTGTTGGCAAAATTATTTTTTCATTAAAATTTATCGAGTAGGGTATCAAAATGAAGAGAATTAAAAGGAGATTACAAAAATATACAGATGTCATATCCTAACTAAAAAGGTTAAAATAAAATTAATTATTAAAAAAAACCCGACTGCTGTCTAAAAGATTGAAACAAGCTTGATAGCAGGCGGTACCCATTAAATTTCTTTCGGTTTATGATTGGCAAATGGGTACCGCCTGCTATCAAGCTTGTTTCAATCTTTTAGACAGCAGTCGGGTTTTTTTATTTTTTAATAATTTTATCCTGGGAATAGGTTTCAATAGGCGGCGGGTGCTGGATCGTGAAACAAACGAGACCCTGGCGCGCGCCGATTGTTTTGTAACAATGAATTTGAGCTCGTCCACCGCAGTAGTACCCCGTGCTATCCTCAAAAGACACCCAAGAAACGTGTACTGCGCGCATAGAGCACGTTTTAAGCACATTTTAGATCCAAGATACAGATATGTCTCGAGCAATACTGAGGTCACAAAGTTGAAAGATTTCATTGTGTAGTTAAGACTCGCATGGTAATTATGAAATTGCTATGTACGGGTACATTGAGATCACTGGTGGCACTTATAACCAGTATTTAACTTTATGATTGTGAGTCCTTGTGAGTCTTATGTCATGCATCATGCTCGTGAATGAGTATCATGGTTGTTGTTTAAAACTGAATACCGCAGGGGAGTATTCGGGGCCCGCAAAGATCTTAGAAGCGCAAATTTCTCAATGCACTTTGGTGTGTGAAGTACGTTTATATTTTCAAAATTACATGATGACTTCACCTTGCCTGATGGTTTTTGGAACTATTTTTATACCACTTAGGTGGCAGACAAGCACACCCATACCTAATGAAAAGTGGTTACCTGCCTATGGATATGTGCAACATAAGGGGTGTCACATTCGCGCTGCCGACGCGACGCCGCCGTAGAAAGCTTCTAATGCCCTTATTGAAGAACCCTCATATTGTAGTCGCTTCGGAAAACCACCCAGGGAGGTCATTCCACAGCTTGAGCGTGCGCGGGATGAATTTTCGTTTTCTTTAAAAAAAATACTTAAGGTAAAGTCTCCGGAATGAGGGTCACTTTGACGGCCTCATCACATATTTTTTGCATGCCTCGCTCAAAGGACTCGGGATGGTAGCACGAATGATGTATGATGAGTAATTCTACAAGCTGACCCGGCGAACTTTGTACTACCATATTTTTTTCCGCCCGTATGGAATTCAGATCCTTCTTCGATATTTTCTCACTGTTTAAACCTTCCCTGGACATCCACGAATATTTCATGACTAAAATTATTAGCCAAATCGGTTCAGCCGTTCTCAAATTTTAGCGAGACTAATAGAATTGCAATTCATTTTTATTTATATAGAATAGATAGATAATGTTGCTGCGAACTTTTTGTTGCCATACGAACATCTATTGGCAGTCGTCATGATTATTTGGAGCTCTAAAAAGTCCAACAACAGGTCTAGCTGCAATGCTTCGATAGCGCCATATTGGGTTGTGGAGGTCAGTTGGCAGTTGCTTAACGGAAAATATCGGAGTTCAGCCAAATCCGCAGTTAGACTGGTAAAGCGGACGACTCCGAGGTGAAAGCTTCGGATGCGACTGGGAATTAACGCTAGGATGAAGAAGAATACATTATTACATTTTCACTCTTGTATGATTTATTTTCATAGAAGAAGAATTTATCTATTTGAATATTTATAATAGTTTCTTCAGTTCTATTAAAGATCTAAGTAACTAGCTATACCTACCTAGTGGTGAAGAGAGTGATTCAAAAGTCATTTTGTTTAATACCTAAATTAACGGAATATCCAGAACTTCAAAAAGTATGACGCATTTGTGCTAATATTTTTACAAATTGCATCAATAATTTCATTAATTTCTTCTTGGAAACCTACCTATTAAGAATAATTTGGTAATTTATTTTCGCTAATTTAGTGCCAATATTACCACAGAATTGGCATTAAAAGTGTTTTAGTAAATGACATAAACAGGTTCTCTGATGTTCCTCGTTATGGTTTAAGTCTAAAGCAAATTTTGTTCAGTACAAGAAGTGACAGAGAGTCAGACAGTACTTCTACAATAGAATTCTGAGGTATTTTATATTGTTTGAATACTTTGACTAGAAAAAGCGGACCGCAGACTCGCTGGTATGCAACTGGAATTAAGACTAGGATGAAGATACTTCGCATACTCTGCACTGTATCTCAGAGAGCACGTTAAGCCGTCGAATCCGGTGACCATATTTTCCATTCGTCCTAAAAACCTGCAGTTAGATGGTTACCAGGCCAACCTGGGGCCCTAGACAAAGTGACATTCTATTGATGGAATTGCTCTGAAGCGAACAATTTTTAAGGTTTTAACAATGGATTGCGGTGGTTATAGTAATAATGATAAGTTAAATAATGTATTTCGTGTTACAAAGACTCAAATTTCATAAAAAAAATATAGTTATTATTAATGATTTATGTCAATTTCATACTACAATTAGCGATTCCACTGGCGTTTTCGCCAATAGAATGGCACTTTGTCTAGGCCCCTGGTGTAACTACAGAATGAGTTCCATGGGTTGTGGAGGCGTAATGGCAGTTGCTTCACGTAAAAAACCGAAGTTTTATATTGGACAGACGTTGTCCTGCATGTTTTTTTTTTTGTGAATCTAAACCATCCAGGTTGCTACCCAGACGCTTACAAAAAAATCATTCAAATAGGTCCAGCCGTTTCGAAGGAGTTCAGTGAAATACACACGCACAAAAGATTTTGTACTGTCGGTGGTAAAACCAGAGGCTTTGTCCTACACTTTTGCGCTGACGGCACATAATCTCTCTGTTGGGTCGGTAGTACGAGTGTGACTCGCCTAGGGTTGCACTCGATTTTAAGCCACGGTAACTTCTTACCATCAGGAGGGCCGTATGCTTGTCTGACCTAAGTAGTATAAAAAAAGTTGTCATTTTAATTTCAGAATGCGGTGCTCCATCGTTTTATGTTTGTTCGGTCTAGTCACTGTGATGTGTGCTAGACCTAATGTTAACACTTATCCTGACAAATACGACAATTTGAATTTACGTGAGTTACTCAGCAACCGACATCTGCTCATCGCATACATCAAATGTCTACTCGACCTGGGGAGGTGTACGCCTGAAGGAAAACTCCTTAAATGTAAGTACCTAAGTATAATAAAATAGTGAATATTATTTTTTCATGATATGGTACCTACCATATATGCAGGAACTCCACTGGAATTAACACGTGGGACTTTTTGCCTCGAATAATAATAACATTTATTCACGTTTTTTCGCCTCTATCCAGTACCGACGACTATTCATAGTCACTTCGCGGAAAATATTGAAACTCGGAAGATTACTCCAACTGAATAATTGAGAAAGGATCTTAGGATGAAGGACTCTTTTTCATAGCGACAGAAATACGCTGCCCTGTGAAGTGCCTCATACTTATACAATATGGATACGACAATGTGCAAATACTGAAACCGCGAAGCATCCTGGTCCGTAGGAATAGAACCAAATTAAATTTAAACTTAAATTCCCTGATTTATAAAATCCGAAATTTTCTAACAAAATAATTATTAAAATAAATGTAGAAAATGCAACCACTTGTATAAGTCATTAAATAGTTTCATCCATTGCTTTAAAGTCATTGACTGTGTCATAAGTCATTAATAAATACACACACACCTTCACACACACACACACACAAAAACTTCACACACACACAACAATAGGCATAGTAGGTAACTTACTTGAACAGCTAAGCGGCAACATGCGATTCTACAGAGTGCTCAAAGTTGTTCAAATTCTATAAAATTAAAACTCTAGTTTCTGCCCTTAATACTGGACCAATTTTGTTCAAACTTTTCCTGCTTGAAGCTTAGGGGGTACCAAGTATATGATTTCAATTATTGCCTATATGTCGTATCCATATTGTATATACTCTTTTCCAATTATAGGTACTCGTATTATTGGATATAGTTTCCTTGTTCATGTTTGTTACGGTAGATGTTATAATGTTATATGTATATATAGAAGTTATCTTTCTCCATACTATGGCTCTTAAATCTAGACTTACTTGTACCTTTCAATCAATCATCAATTAGCCTATCGCGGTTCTCTGCTGGACATAGGCCTCTCCCAATATTGGGAGGCTTTAAACAACTGCTTCCACGCTGGCCAGACACAGGATTATATACTTATATAATCAACATTCATATATACAGGATTATATTTCAAGTTTTCCTTCTCTCGCAGCGATGTCGTCTGCATAAGTGCGTATTTATCCGTTAGTTGCCTCTTACGATACACGTAAACGTATACCTTTACTATCCGCTTGCAGAAGATAATGTTCAAAATTGAGATAGAATGTTCAAATCCAATTAACTAGAATTTTTATATTTTCCAGCTCACATCAAACAAGCTTTAGAAGAGGATTGTGCTAGGTGTACTCCTGCACAGCGTAGTGGAACTGACCTGGTTTTAGGTCACCTGATTAATCACGAACCTGATTATTGGAGACAATTGAAGGCGAAGTACGACAACTCTGGAAAATATCTGACGAAACACGAAAGGAACCTGAGATACTGAGCTCCGAACATCATGGGCTCAAGTTAATAATGTCTAACTCAAGTGAGTTAGATATTATTAAAACATTGTCATTAGCTTAAGTTAATAATATCTAACTCTAGTGAGTTAGATATTATTTAAACATTATCGTCTCACCTGGGTCTCGATTCTGCCAAAGCAAAACCATTCGATTTAATTTTTGACTTTAAAGTCAAAAATTAAATGCTTTTTTGTAGAGTGAATGAAATAGGTAGTGTAATGAAACATTTTTCATTTAATTTTGGACTTTAAATTTACGGGTACAAAGTCTAAAAGAACATGCCATTCTTTTGTAGTGTCTGTGGCATGACAGAGGTTTTGCTTTAGCAGTTAGAATGTAGTATGATTGAAAAGTTGTGATCAAATAAATGACAATTACAGTTTTATATTCTTTCTTTGAATACCTATCAGTGGCGAGGGGTCCTATGAACCGATCCCTGGTCCTTGAAATAATATTATATTATGCGATCATATCGACAACGAGGCACCATCGTGATACCATGTTGGATATTGAATATTCACATTTTAAATAATTTAAAATAAGTAAATCAAAAACTAATCATTTACTAAATGATTGGTTGGTTTTTCATTCATTTAATTTAATTTAATTTTTTCCTTATCGCTAACAATGCCAAAATCGATCATACAATTAGCGACATGAGTCATTACGGTGGCTGCTAGACCAAAATGATGAACATTACGAAAATTATTATTTTGTTGTACTTTGTAACGTTGCGTGTCAATGCCTATCTATTGCCTATTAAGTACCCATGGAGAGCCTAGGGCAAGGATAAAATACTTAAACGAAAGATAAGAAGCTAGATACTAACAACCTTAATGACCCTAATTCATTATTAAAAATTAAAGTAAATGAGGAAAATCCTTATTAGCTATCAAACAATTGCAATGTAAAGACGACGGTTGGACATAGATTATTCATTTACATAATGTACATTAATGTAGGTACTATGATTCAGAAACACATTATTTACTATTATTCATCTATTCATTTCATTGACAATACATCATACATCTGTTATTTTATCATGCTATACCGCCAGAAAATTATCATCATAATTAGAGGTTTGTTACCTTTTACCTGCTGATTATTTTTATTTTTCAATTCAATACTGAAAAAAAAGATCACTTAGGTATTTAGGATTTTAGCCTTGCAGCATAGCCATTTCGTGTTCTCCAATTATAGACGCGTCTAACGATATAAGTACATAATCATCTAGTAATCTGATTAGACTAGGATCAGTGCTTTCGCCTCTCACGCTATTACATTATGCCTTTGGTCTTTTATATATTCCCACTTATGATCAAGTGATAAAAGAGTGTCAATAAAATTAACAAAAAATGACAAAAGAATGCCATTTTTTTGTGTTGTTTTGTCCTCTCTCTTGAGACGCCTTGATAGCCTTGTATTGACAGGAACGAACATGAAGTCCGCCTTTTTCTTTTTAAAGAAAATTAATACGTTATACCTAGTCATTTATTGAATACGAATACAATAATGTCAATTGGGAATAAAAATTATATGGTTATGTCACGTCAAATAACCCACTCTTAGCTCAGTCATTTTAGACAAAAAATCCTTGAAACCTAGGACTAATTCCGGCGGAAGGTTTCTTTGTTTTAAAATGTTCCTTAGGTCCCCCTGAACATATCTGGAAAGTTCCTCATAGATCTCATGTACGCTCCCCCCTCCCCCCCCTCAAACGTCTCCCTAAATCCAGTTTTTTCTATTTTTCTCAGAAACGGTGAAAGCTATAAGAAAGTTGTCCAGGTACCATATAATTGCTATAAAATTACCTACCAAACGACAGTTCATTCATTTCAATGTGAGCTATAGTCTCTGAAATATACCAACAGAAATTTCACCCAAAAAAAAAATTGGGCGTAAAATTATTCTTTGTACTAAATTTGAAGAAAAATTACTGGAGTTGTGGCAAAATGATGTAGGCACAAGTAAATCTTCATACATTTAGGAATAAAATGACGTATAATTCATTGTTATAGCAGCATTGGTTCTCGAGTTACAGCGAATAGTGTCAAACACCACAATATAATTTTCTGGTGTGAAGAAAGTAGGAACTTAGAAAATGATGATGTCTAAGGGTCAAATTATGGTTCAATCAATCAATTAGCCTATTGCAGTCCACTGCTGGACATAGATTAACATAACATAACATAAACTCACGCCTTTGTCCCCGAGGGGGTAGGCAAAGGTGCTAGCACCCACATTTCGCCGTTTATGTTTAGGTCCCAATGTAATAGGTGGCGAGCCTATTGCCATTAACCGGGCACTTATAAACCTGCGATAAACACACACATAACTTCGAAAATCATCGAAAAGTCATTGGTGTGTGCCATGGTAAACCTGGGATCGAACCCGTGACCTCGTCTCAGCAGTCCATTACCCATACCACTAGGCTACCGCGGTACTTACATAGGCCTGGACATAGGCCTCCCCCAATACGCGCCACGTTTGCCGATCCTCCGCCTTCCGCATCCAGTGTGTCCCTGCCACCCTACGTAGGTCGTCAGTCCACCTTATGGTTATAAAATTTAAATAAACGGACCACGGATATGCCGCATTAAGAATAAGGCCATTGAGCGCTAGGGGTCTCCCTCGACATCTCAGAGGCCTTTGACAGGGTCTAGCACGATAACTTATTCAACAAACTTCCTTCCTTCGGCTGTCTTGTATGCCTGGATTGCAATCTTTCTGGGAACTCGGTCATTCCGTATCATTGACGGTAGTTCGTTGGACCATTTGCAAATAAACGCTGGGGTCCCTTAGGGGTCGGTACTTTCTGTCACACTTTTCCATATCAACGATCTGCTCAAGCCCGGAACCATTGAGTGCGCAGACGACATCACAATGGTAGAGAGTTACGAGACGGCCGTACGCTGGCATGGTTGAGATCCGGTCTCTTAAGGAAACCATGGTTGAGCGGTTGAACTTTCCTTTGCAGGCATCCTCCGATTGGGGAGATGCCAACTTGGTCAACTTCAACGCAACCAAAACCCAGTCAGGCGTGTCTCTTCTCTGCGAAGCTGCTAAAAAGCTGAGAATGCTATCAAAAGTAAGATTAGTACTTCACACTGGAACAACTTCTCATTCTCTACCAAGCGCAAGTTCGATCGTGCATAAAATACTGCTCGCACCCTTGTGACGGTTTAGCCAAATACCAGCTTGAATCCCTTGAGTCAATAGAGAAACAAGCCTCTTGGAGGCTCATCAATAACGACGCTCTAGTTGAAAATAGGCTTCAGAGCCTAGAACATCAGCTAAGAGTTGCATGACTCTCGATTTTTTATCGGATGCACTTCATGGAGTGTGCACAAGATTTGCACAACCTAATTCCGCCAAACCCTTTCCACCATCGAACGACCATACGCACGGTGACCCGCCACTGATACACCATGGACTTTCCACTTATACGCACCAAACGGCCTTGCCCGAATCTGTGTTGCCGGATAGCTATAACTTGGGTGTATTTAAGACTAGAGTGAATAGGTTAGTTAATTCGTTTTTCAGGAACAGCTTATCAGTATCATAAGCTTGTCAGAAGCGGGGAAGGCTTCCATGGGGACTAGTTATTATTCATTTTTTTATTAAATAGATAGTTTTTGATATAGTTAAAGCTTTTATTTTTTTTATAATAAAACATGACAAGAAGTAGGTATTATTTGACACCTCATATATTAAAATCGGAGTAACGGTTTTGCATATTTTTTCCCATTATATTTATAATGTGGCGCTACATCGTTACTGAAAGGATAAATCGTTTAGTATTTCAGGGGAAATGATTTTATTAAGTCCGTTTATTTAAACTTAATTGCGGCGTGGTTCCCGGCAGAGAAGAATTTGGGCCACTCCATCTCCTGCCATGCGGTGTCGTACAAGGTGACTAAAGAATAGAGATGTTTAACATCAGAGAGATATAAACAGCCCAGGCTCAGCCACAGATACATGGCTGGAGTCAACAATAGTGCCCGAAAAACGGCAATAGGCTATTACTTATTGCCTGAGACCTTATACCATGATTGGTGAAATGTGGGTGTTAATTCACCTCTGCCTAACCCTCCAGGGATAGAGGCGTGATCATATGTATGGATATTTAATTGCCATAATTTAAACCTTAGGCATCATCATCTTCAAATTTTCTACTGTCTTCGTACTATAAAATTATATTTTGTTGTTTTTTGATACTATTCGCTGTAACTCGAGAACCAATGCTGCCATAACAATGAATCATACATCATTTGATTCCTTAATGTATGAAGATTTACTTGTCCCTACATCATTTTGCAACAACCCCAGTAATTTTTCTTCAAATTTAGTACAAAGGCCAATTTTTTTTTTTTGGTGAAATTTCTGTAGGTATATTTCAGAGACTATAGCTCACATTGAAATGAATGAACTGTCGTTTGATAGGTAATTTTATAGCAATTATATGGTACCTGGACAACTTTCTTATAGCTCTCACCGTTTCTGAGAAAAATAGAAAATACTGGATTTAGGGAGACGTTTGAGGGGGGGGGAGGGGGGAGCGTACATGGGATCTATGGGGAACTTTCCAGATATGTTCAGGGGAACCCAAGGAACATTTTAAAACAAAGAAACCTTCCGCCGGAATTAGTCCGACCTTTTTGCTTAAAATGACTGGCGTACTCTGTATTGTTCCCGGCGCAAAGGTGCTCATGCATGACGCTGGAAACGTTGCCTTGCTGAATCGCAATGGCCACCCTTTTTCCTTTGTCCCAGCAACGAGCCAGAGCCGAAGTTACCGCCTTGCTCGTAGTATGGTGACCAATTTCCGATATTATGTTCTTAGATACCGTTAGTTATGAAATTGGATCTCATAGCACTTTAGTAACAATAATATTGTCGATGCCCACAGCACACTATAAACGGCATGTGACTGATGTATTAATAATCAGGAAACATTATTTGCAAGTTTTACAACATTGTCATTTAAAAAAAAAACTAAATTTCGCTGAGTCATCATCAGCATTTTAGCGTGGATCTCGGTTGCACCTGAGGCTTTCATCACGTAGCCCGGGGTCCGGGAGCACACAGTCGTGTAACAGAATAGGTCATCCATTAGATATTTCTATAGGTACTTCATCTATTCCCAGTTGGGACCACTGGTTTTCTCACCTCTGAGGATAGAGCTGCCCCTTCTACATTCTACGCGAAGAAGAATCCCACCCACTTGGATTAGTGCGTGTTCATACATTTCCTGGAAACCTTATAGTAAAGGTTAAACTCGCACTAATCACTAATCAAAGTGTAAACGGAGACTAAACTTCGATAGAAAATACCTTGTCCTGAAAATTAATCTACAAGTATCGGCATCTTCGGGAAGGTGCGAGAACTATTTAGTTTGTATAAATCTAGTGGTTCATGCTTGTTGTAATAGATGGCGCTTCTTAGTACATTCGCAATAAAATCTATTCAACAACTTTTTATACTCCTTAGGTAGCAAACAAGCCGATACCGGTATCTTAATTTATAGCGTTTGCAGTTTTAAGTGTAAGTACAGTCAGCGTCACGTCAGAACGATCTTGACTGCAAAGTTTCAAAATACTAAGGTATTAAGAGCAAATCAAACTGTTTTATTGATTTAAATTGTAGGTATATTGTCTGAACTAACGGTGTGTACCAAATATCTTATATATTACTAGCCTTCCGCCCGCGGCTCCGCCCGCGTGCATCTCGGTTAACGCGACCTTTGCTCATATCTTCGGTTCTACTGAACCGATTGCGATCAAACAAACGTAAGATTTTAAGTCTGAGCAAGCCCTTTCTAACAAAAAAAACCGCATCAAAATCCGTCCAGTAGTTTTTGCGTCCATCGCGGACAAACAGACAAACACTGTGACTGCCTCTGTGGCGTAGCGGTAGTGAACGCGGCCGCTACGCAGGAGGCGCGGGTTCGATCCCCGCTCAGTGCAAATATTTGTGTGCATGAAATATGAATATTTGCATTGGTCTGGGTGTTTCTATGTATAATATGTATGTATTTACAAAAAAAAATGTATCTAAGTATGTTTATCAGCATTCTAGAATCCATAACACAAGCTAGTTAAGCTATGCTTACTTTGGGTCTAGATAGCGTTGTGTAAAAAATGTCCTACAATATTTAAAAAATGTCCTACAATATTAAAAAAAAAAAACAGACAGACAGGAAATTCAAAAAATATATTTTTGTGTTCAGTATCGTTAACATAACATAGCCCAAGTATTTTTTTTTAAATATCTCCGATGTACAGACACGACCACTTTACAATTATATAATAGTATAGATTTTATTATAAATAATAGTAATAATTCCTCCCCCCCTTCCTGTGAACAATCAGTCCACAGGAAGGAATGGAAACCAAGGCATTATGATAATTTCGAGTACTTTGTTCGTCAATATCGATGCTGACCGTACGTTGGTTCCTCCTAAGATCCGAGAGGGCCATGTCAAGGTCGTAGATGACCCTTCCCTGGGTGTGCCAAAGAAAGTTCCCTTCACATGTGCTGTGGCAAAGAAAAAACGGCACCAAACCGCTTGGTTCTTGATAGAATTGTTTGCACCGTATGGGGTGATATCTAAGTATAGAAAAACCCCCGATCCAAAAATAACCAATAAAACGTAAAATAATAACTATTACATTATGACCTACCCTAAGTATTGACCCTTTTGTCATTTGTCTCTTCGGGAGACCGCTACCGGGACTGACCGTACCTACCTTGGTATGCCCTAATTTTAAGTACAGAGCGGTCCCCCTGAAAAGTCATTGGTGTGTGCCATAGTAAAACCTGGGATCGAACCCGAGACCTCGTCTCAGTAGTCCATTACCCATACCACTAGGCTACCGCGGCCTTTTTGCCTTGCTCTTTTTGTCGGGGGTTAAAAATACGGAAGACACGTCATTACAAAAAATCTGAGCACCTACTAGTACTTATATTTTACCATATCTTAGAATCCACATTGCAAACTACTTGGGCTTAGATAGACCTATACCTGACCTACAGTATCCTCTAAAATAGTAGGCAATAATTTAGGCGTATCTTTATCAAGTGGTTTCAACAAGATCTTCGACTATCTATAAATAAGTACAAAAATAAAAATTTTGTTGTTGTAAGATTAAGTTGTTATACTTCGCTACACTTATTTTTTACGTAGTGACGTCATGGTTAAAACCGAGATCTTATTTTGTAGATTTTATCTGCCGTACTCAAGTACTGTATCTTCGTACGCGTAATTTACTTTATTATCCAATAAACATTAATGACGTAATAGAATTATTACAATAGAATTTGAGAGTAGAAGCACCATCGATTCGACAGAAGAAGAAGATGAATGACGTGATGTGGGATGATTCTTTTAGCTATCCGCGTTCACCAGGTAATAATATGAATAATAATGTTATTACATATTACTATTATCTACCTTGTTTAAATATAATTAATTGTTTGTGTTCAAAAATAAGGAAAAGAACAAAAGTGAGAGATGTATTACAAACTATAAGAAAACTGAAATGGAGGGACTGGACATATAATGAGGACAAAGAAAGGAAAATGGACGAAGGATGTATTAGAACGGTATCCTCGTACAGGGAAAAGACAACAGGGACGTCAAATCAGAAGATGGGAGGATGACTTGCCTAAAGGATGGAGAAGGTTCGCTCGAGACAGAGATGAGTGGAAGAAACTGGGGGAGGCCTATGTCGCAGGACAACCTGACCAATAAAGTGGTTGCTAAAGTTTTTTATTTTTATTCTTATATTTTTTATATTGTGTTATTAAATAAGTAAAAAAGAAAGAAAAAAAAATGTTAATTAGCATAGTAGTATACGTATAAGTCAAAATGTATGGTCAGTGAATAAAGGCTTTTATTATTATCTCTTTATAAATTAAAATCATATCCATAAAAAATAAATTATATTTAAAAATATATTACATATATTTTCCTTATTATTATTATTATTAATTGTTTAGTTGACTGCCTAGGCTGTTAACTAAACGGCGCCGTTCAATAAACGGCCTGAATGACATTTGCCTAGCCGCAAATGACTTGGATCGATGACGCTTAATTACTTGCCTAGCCATTTAATGAAACAGCTAGGTAAATGACTTGTTTCTGCACGGCTATAAAGAAAAACGACAAGGCTAAAGCGGGAGCTCCGATCATCTCTTCTAACCTAATCTATCCAAGTCGGATTGCGCAGCTTTCTTAATAAAGCTACTTACTATTATTATTTTATTATATACCTACTTATTGCAAACATTTTCAAAGATAATGTAAAAATTGTTAATGAATAAAATATATTGAAAACACTGAAAAAGCATATTACTAACTTTGTGTCTTATTTCGGGGTGGTGCCCTATAGTGCGAATGGCCTAAGCAAATAGTCAGCCAGTTTGTTAAATGTTGTAATAAACGTTACGGCTGAATATCATTCAGGCCGTTAATCGTTTAGTTAACTGCCTAGGCAATTAATTGAACGGCTGATTTAACTAGTTGGCGGCGACATCTAATATATAAAATTCTCGTGTCACAGTTTTCGTTGCCATACTCCTCCGAAACGGCTTGACCGATTTTGATGAAATTTTTTGTGCTTATCCGGTATCTATGAGAATCGGCCAACATCTATTTTTCATACCCCTAAGTGATAAGGGTGCAGCGGGAACGGAATTTGAATACCACGCGGGCCGAAAATATGGCGGTACGAAGTTCGCCGGGTTAGCTAGTTATATATTATATATTTCATAATAATAACTCAATGAGGGAAACCCTAACGACTATACCTATCATATTAAATGATTCTATTAATACATATAATGACCGCATTGGCGTAATGAATAACACAAGAAATAGTGAAGTAAAGAGAACAGTGGAATCATATTTAGTCTAATTGCTTGAACAAAAAGACTTTTTTTCAGGTGTAATTATTACACTAGGTGATTCGTAATTAAGATTATTTCTTCTAATACTTTAATTAATAATCTGAATGATTAATTAGTCAGTTACTCAGTGCAACAATTTTTTATCTAGGTACCTTTGATTTTACAATCTACTTCTATTAATTTACCTTGCTTTTAACTTCAGAAGCTCTTTACTTTAAGAGCTTTGCGCCACTGACTGACTGATGCTTAGGCATTCATTCGATATTACCACCCCGAAATAAGACAGAAATTTAGTGATACCTAGGTTTATTGAGAAAAGCTGCGCAATCATACTTGGATAGGTTAGGTTAGAAGGCTAATGCGGCCTAAGGCCTTTGTGGTTATTTATTTTTATAACCACGCAGAAGTAAGCCATTAAGCTGTTTCATCAAATGTCTAGGCAAGTAATTAAACGTCATCAATTCAAACCGTTTGCATAGCTGTTTGATCAAATGACTGAATATCATTCAGGCTGTTAATTGAACGGCGCAGTTTAATGAACGTGAATGATAAGCTAGTTAGCGCGGTCATGATTCTCAATATCAATATTATTGATAAATACACGCGATTCGTCTCTACACAGGGTGAGGGTGTCTTTAGAAAAGATGAAACGGACAGTAAGTATTTTGGCCGGATACCGAATTCCGGATATTCGTCCATCTACCGGAGCACCGGATATCCTGCTACCGGATATTCCACCTTCATCTAAAATGACAGCTTCTTTGAAAATTGAATTGGAAAGTCGTTTTAAATCCTCAGGAGATAATACAAACTGCCTAATTGCTGCCTTTTTAGACTCAAGATTAACACCCGTATTCACAAACAATACTGTGAGGTCTCATAGTGTGCTCGAGCGCATAGGGCTGGTAAAATTAATTCACAAACATCGTGATGTTTGTGAATTAATTTTTACGCACTGCGTTAGATACTGCTCCGTGGATGGATAAAAAGGCTTGCCAGAACGAACGCACTAAGAATTTGTCGTTCTTTGCACAGTTTTGGTAGAACGCATAGCGAAGTATTGTTTGTGAATACGGGTGTCAGACTATTCAGGAGTTTCTGAAACTGAAAAACCCCGACAGAAAATAATGATAGAGTAGGTAACTAGGTAGTATTTAAAAAACCGGCAACCGACGGCCTACAGACGGTGTGCGTTTTAGTCGGTTCGAGTCCGATATAACCCACCCCACCGGTTCCGACGTGGGAGGTATCCGTGAGGATATTTCGCACGATGAAAAAACTCTTTTGATGAATCTTCTTCTAACTGTAACAGATCATTGCCATCTTTAGCACCTGCTAAATAAATAAAAGAATATGAAACTGAATTCGACTTCATACGTGAAGCTCATCATGACACTTTTTGGAAATATTTCAATGAAATGGCAAAGGATAATAATAGTGATTGTCGCGACCTAATAATATAAAATCCAATTGTTAATGAAATTAACTTATTCTTAAAGACGTCAAAATTTAAATCTGACCAAGACTTGTCTAAAAAACCACATCAAAATCCGTTCAGTACTTTTTGCGTCCATCGCGATGCCAACAGAAAAATTATATAATTATAATTATTAGGACGTTATTATTATAGACAAGGCATGAAGGAACATAGTAACTTTCAAAAATAGTGTAAACACTATGTAAAAAATATATACGTCATTATTATTCATTATTATTAATTATGAATTATATTATTATTTATATCAATATAATCACATCGACGCATCTATATTTTATTAATATAATTATCATTGGATAGATGACCATTTTTGATAATAACAATTTTTACTCACATGCGAATTTATGGGTTATTTACTAATAAATATAATAACTACTTTTACATTCTTTGACTAGTACCTAGTGAATTTTGTTATATTTTGACTTTGTTGTTCTTTTTTAAAGGATTTTTGTAACTTTTCGTAATATATTATGATTTTTGGTGCTTATCTGTAAAGTTAGTGTAAGATGTATAATAGTAATAAATAATTAAACACTTTAGACAATTAAACTTACAATTATTTTTATATTTCCCAGTATTAGAATATTATAACAATTAGGTAATTGAAATCTATGCAGTAACATAATAAAAGCTGCTAATCCTTCCTCGAGTCAAGATATTTTTTTGTCAGTGATGTCAAGAAAAAGGTTCATCAAATCATAGTACAATTGATAATTATAATTAATTAGCATTTTGCACATCCTTATCTTGTTAGTGTGACGTGTGTGCTTCAATAAGTTTCAAGGTATATAAATGTAAGTTCTACACATTGTCTTCAGTTCGTTACACATAATTCTGTAGACAAACGAAATACAGGTTAGTTCCTTAATTAATTAATAATGATACTTGCTGGTGTTATTAATTTAAATTAATAAATGTTTTTAATAAAATAAAAATATGGTGCAGTGGACTTCCTCCATAGTTTAGGGTTGCAGTTCATATTTTGAACATTATTTTTTTTTGTTAAAGAACTTGTAAATTTATTGATTTTCATAGTGCAGCCTATTAATAACGATACTGATTCTTTAGCACATATCTCAAAGCAGAGATATCTGAAAAATGTTTTTCTTTTTTAAATTTTTAAATTTCGATAAAATCGGAAAAAGAGAAACGACTCAGGCGGGTTTTGGAACCGGAGTTATTGATTTGAATAGTTTGCATAATGCTTCAAAAATTTTTCATTATTTCAAAGCTTCGTTTTGTTTGGTATCGAATTCAATTAAACTTTAAAGATGAGAAAAGTTAATTTTTTTTGCAATTTTTAATATGTTTGACAGTTTTGTAACTGCAGCGGTGCCACTATTTGACTTTTATTCCCATACCATAACAATGTCAAAAAATCGTCAGCATTATAATATGTAAATATGTAAAAAATACATTATATTGTTATGTAAGTACCTAGGTGTTATAGTAGCGTATCGAAAGATTTCCAACAATAAGAAGTTGTTAGAGCAAATTTCTCGTAAGATAATCAAATTACTGCATACTAATGTATTTAATTTAGTTATCTAAAGTTTTTAAATAAAGAGAAAATAACAAAAATAAACGTAAACTTCAGACAGTATCATATAATAATAGACTTCCAATTTATTATACAGCGTCAAAATGAAATTCGCCGTTGCATTCTGCGTGCTTTTCTTCGCCACTTTGGCACTGGCGCGGCCTGGTGGTGACGACAAGTATACTGATCGTTATGACAACATCAACTTGGACGAGATTCTGGACAACAAGAGGCTATTGGAACCCTACGTCAAGTGTATGCTCGACCAGGGCAAGTGCGCACCAGATGCCAAAGAACTTAAGGGTCAGTATTGTACCAGAATGATGTCCTTACTTTGGTTTTATTATTTAAAAGTGCATGTATGGGACCCCGCTAAGATTTTCAGGGTAGAAGCCAACCTCACATGCAGGCCGGTGAAGTTCATAAATGAAGCTTTGGTGCAGGGTTTCTTTTGAAAGACAGAAAGAGAGAAAATCCGTTAAGATATGCATGGGACAAACGGCCCACCTGGACAAGTGGCAATTTGGTGGCCGGCGTACTGTTAGTAATGTATGGAATATGACGTTTATGAAATACGTTGGCGACTGTCATATACGTCAAATCCCATACATTTATCATTTTATTCTACAGTACACCGGCCAACGAATTATCACCTTGTCCAGAGGGGCTGTTTGTCTCATGCATATCTTAACGGATTTTTAGTCTTTCTTTCTTTCAAAAGAAAATTCTGAGCCACAGCTTCGTATATGAACTTTACCGGCCTGCAGGTGTAGTTGGCTTGTACTCCGAAATTCTTAGTGGGGCCCTCATACAAAACAAAGACCGGTAACAATCATCAGGATGTGCGTGTCATAACGCACAAGACTGTCATATACGTCAAATCCCATACAATTTATCATTATATTCTACAATTAATACCGGCCAACGAATTGACTCTTATTTAGGGAGGAGGGGGGGGGAAGTAATACAACACAGATAGGTGACAATCATTAGTGTGAGCATGTCTTAACGTGCCGCTTTTATATTTGTCCAACATTTCGTTCATGATGTATCAGAAAGGTGTCGCTTTCATACGTTTTATATCGTTGCGTTCACACTTCTCTGATGCATATGTTTTGACTGCTTGTGTGAGACAGAGATCATCACGATAGAACAAGTCAGACAAATGTACATTGACCGTTTTGATAGGTCACCATCTCAGCTTTTATGCTGCACATCGCAAGAAGCCACATATGCAGCGCTGGTTTTCAGCTGGCACATCTGCCATGCCATCACGTCGATGTCACGCACATCTGCACAGACTGCTTGACACTCAATACACTACACATATTGCTCGGGACATTATATCTTTGACCTAAAGTGTGCTCAAAATGTGCTCTATACGAGCAGTACACATTTCTTGGGTGTCTTTTGTGGATAGTGCAGGGTGTTACTGCAGTGGATGAGCTCAATTACACCAAACATAGATTATTACAAAACAGCGCCAGGGTCTCGTTTGTATCGCGATGTAGGTCCAAGATACGTGTATCGAGGTATACACATACAGAACAACACAAGTATTGAGTCGGGGTGTCAGACAGCTGCAGTCGCGCTCAATAAAGTCTAAATAAATGAAATTGTGGATGGGAGGAATGAGAGAGATAACGATATCATAATAAATTCTACTTGTAAACTTATCCTAATATACGAATACAATAATCTATTATATAAGATAATAGATTCAATCAATTAGCCTACTGCAGTCCAGATAATAGATTATTGTATTTTTATATTATTGAGATATAACGATCTAATTCCAAATGCGATCAGCCAAACCCGCAGTTAGACCGGAACTATCGGACTCCTGACTCCGAGGTGAAAAGTTGGCAAAATTCCACCTTTGTAAAATTTTTATGTGCATAAAGTTTAAATAAAAAATACCGTTCAGTCGCGTATGGTCAAACTCGCAATCGGTCAAGTGACTGAAAAACCGTCAAAATCGTATTAGGTCAAAATTGCGATTGGTCCATATCTCAACCTGTCAAAATAGCAATTGGTCCATATCGCGAATGGTCATATTTGCATTTTTTCTAATCGCAAATAGTCAAGTTCGCAAACAGTCAAAATCGCAAACGGTCAAATTCGCAAACAGTCAAGATCGCAATCGGTCGAATATTTTACTTCACAAGTAGCTCGTAGGATAATGTATACCAATCCGTCGCCCTATATATTAAATTGGACCAATCGCGCCTTAAGGTTACTAAACTGTTACAGTCAAATACAAACAATACTGAAGATTAAAAAAAAATTAAGGTTCAATAGTATTTATTAATAATCAACACGAAAAACTTTACTTACTTTAAATATATATACTTATAATTTGTGGCATATATAATAACAATAACATAATATTTTACTAATAATTATTTTACATAATTATTGGTTAAAATAACCAGGTTACATATAGTCCTCATAATGTATGTATATACATTATATTACCTATCTACTAGATCTATATCTATACTTATCATTTTTCTATGCTTTTCCATATAAAAATGTATTTAATAGTAAGCCACAGAAAAAATGCAAACCTAATTGAGAATTTAAATTAACTAAGAAAGAATATAATAAATGGCAACAATTGAATGAATTAAGAAAATTTATTCAATTTTTGCCATTTATCACGTATTCGGCAATTAGTACTATTTTCATAGATAACTGGTAAGGCTACAAAAATCCTTACTAATACATATTATAAATGCGAAAGTAACTCTGTCTGTCTGTCTACCTTTTCACGTCTAAACCGCTGAACCGATTTTGATGAATTTTGGTATAGAGATAGACCCTGAAGGACATAGGCTACCTTTTATCCCGAATTCCGATCCACAAAGATGTTAAACTGTTGAAAGGTTTTGAAAAATTGTGGTAAAACAGATAACTTCACCCTTGAATAATACATAAAGACATACCTTTAGTATATCTACGTATAGATGAATACAAAATTCATCTACAACAGCTGCACTGTTCGCCACTTGACGTTTTGCTATTTTGACGTTTTGCTATTTTGACGGTTTGCTAATTTGACGGTTTACTATTTTGACGCTTTACTATTTTGGCGGTTTGCCGTTTTGACGCTTTGCTATAATGACGACTTGCTATATTGACGGTTCGCTATTTTGACTAACTGCTATTTTGACTAGTCGCGATTCTATGAATTTGACCGATTGCGAATTTGACCATACGCGACTGAACGAAAAAATACCATTAAAGCTTCGGATGCGACTGGGATTAACGCTAGGACGAAGATGGATGAAGGAGAAGTCCAAACGCGATCTAGTCTAAACTCGATATAGTTCAAACGAGATGTAGACATATCGAGATTAAGTCCAAAAAGTGATTTAGTCTTATCGAGACATAGTCTTATTACTTTTAACCCTGTTAACCCTGTATTTATTGCAGATCATTTAATTGACGCATTGGAAACCGAGTGCTCAAAATGCAATAAGAAACAAAAGGAGGGCAGTAAACGCGTCATTGGGCACCTGATCAATCATGAGGCCGACTACTGGAAACAGCTCAATGAGAAATACGACCCCGAAAGGAAATACTCTGCCAAGTACGAGAAGGAACTGCGTGAATGGGCTTAAGTGATTTAATTCTGAATTTTGAAATGTAATAAAAATTGGAAATTATATTGAAGTTCTTTAATGTCTTGTTTTAATATTTAAGATAATACGAGTATGACTGAAAAAGGTGAACAGAATCACGTGTATATAGTTTACCAGCTCTTATACATTGGTTTATATTGTTACATTGCAGGCTCCTAAATGTTAAAAATATAAGTAACTTGTGTCACAGGAACACCGATTTGACATTTATGATATTGAGGTTAAATTGAAACTGAATTATGAACAGATTTTTACGACGACAATTGGCAAGAGACCTTCAGCTACTAATACTTATCATCCGAGCGTTTTGCCAATACAGTTAGGCTCAGCTCAGCTAAAGGAATACGGAATACATCAGACATCTATCAAAGATCAGCTTTGATAGATATATTCCGTGCACCAACTGCATCTGACCTTGATAAACCGTAATAAACACCACAGGTGTTCGTATCCAACTATTAGGAAATCTGTGGGATTTATTCGTCAGCTCGCCACTTGAAAACTCGCCATTCGGTGTCGAGTTGCCCCGAAGCACAGTGTGTTATAGAAGCCGATTTGCGGTCATCTCCGTTTTATAAACTCTTCGTATAGAGAATTTTAAGACAAACAACTTAAAAAAACTTTCGTTGATGTATGTCTCATAGTTTTTGAGAAATTAAAAAAATCGAGAAAAATCCATAGAAATCAGAAAAACTTTATAGCTGTTTTCCTTATGATTTTTAACCATAAATTGTTTATAAACATGATGAATGTTGACCTAAAGAGCAAATGTACACATAAATAATTGATGATTGGAGTACTAAAAAAAAGAAAAAAAATATTTTCTATGATAACTTAAATATTTTTTTTTTCGAAAACTATTGCATTGCAGCATTTGTTTCAAATTGAATTATATGTATAATGTTAATATGTATTGCCACAAAAAAAACCAGACGCGAAAAACACGCGTTTCGTAAGATATGATTTTTTTTAAATCTTGCTTAGGGTTGTCAAAAATTAAGTTATTGTGTGACATGTACCATTTATGATCCGCAAAGTTCTTACTGATGACTCATAATTGACGTTATAGGTAAATATTATGTACTTATTGTAAATATACTATTCTCATGGCAAAAGATATGCTACTTGGCAATTTTTCTTCTATGAAGGTCATCGTGTGGTATTGGGAAGGGGTCCGCCCTCGTTAGGCATATGCTAAAATCCAATATCAGTACATGATGACTGGAGAAGCGGGGGTGAGGCGTCATGGAGCCTTTAAAGACCCATGACACCACTTTGCCTCAACAGAAACTGACCCAGAAATCAGACAAAAAATGGGTTTACTTGTGGATATTGTACGGCCAAATGCAGGCACTACCAATGATGGTAATACTGCCCGCACTGCGTTATCAGACACCAATCGCAAAACTTTTGCCAACATTTTGGGCATCAAGGATGGCTAGTCAAGGACCTACATACTATTCTCGTGGCACTATCAAGTGGTTTGGAAATAGATTCTAAAAAGTTTAAAGTATTTTGCTATGATCTCGCCACTAGATATGTGGAACACTATAAGTGGTTTTATATGTCAGTCACCTTGCATAAAATACGGGAGCCCCTTGTTTCGCAGACAGAAATTTCATAGAATTTCGTTTCACAGAAAATGTTTCACATAATATTTGGTACTTATATTTTTATTTCGAATATTATTGTTTCAAAGACAATTTACCAGAATGAAACATATTTCACAGAAAAACAATTTAATGAATTTTTATTTACATTTATTTGTTTAATAAACTTATCAAACAGTAGAATTATTTTTTAAGGAATATTAAACCACCACCATAATCGAAAATAATTTGGTCTAACGTTTAATAATTTAGAACACATCATTATAGTTTACACCCCGACTCAGAGTCCCCGACTTGGATAGGTTAGGTTAGAAGGCTAAGGCGGGAGCGAAGCGGAGCGGAGCTCCCGCCTTAGGCCTTCGTGGTTATTTTTTTTTAAAACCACCCAGAAATAGGAGCGCGGGGCTCCTTCGAATTATCTTAGCACAAATAAGTTTTATATCTTTTGAGTGGTATGTGAAACGATTTTATTTGTTATTCTATGATATGATTATTCTAACATTAAACGTTATGTGAAACAAAAATCAATGATTTAAAAATCTTCAAAGTAAGTATTCTGTGTATTGATTATTCTATGAAACGAAAATATGAGAAAAATTTTATGTGAAACGAAATTCTATAAAACAATTAGCTATAAAACAACGCACACCCATAAAATACTGATACATGGTGAAAACATTATAGAATCGATTTCCTTGCCGATTGGTTTGCTTTCAGAACAAGCCGGTGAATCGAGAAATAAGTTTTGGCGTTATGACCGCGAGCATCATACGCGAAAATTAAATCGCCAAACTACCATTCTCGATTTGTTTCACCGAGCTTTGGAATCCTCAGATCCACTCATAACAACCATGTCCTTTGACTTGCGAAAGAATAAAAATAAACGCACAGCCCTACCCGAGAGAGTCCTTTCTTTGTTAAAACCCTCGACAGAAAATGTTACTCTTCATAGACTTGATGAGACACTTTCTTTGTCGTCAGAAGAAGTATTAATTCACTCTGATGAGGAGTCCTAAAAATGAAAAACAAAAAAACTTATTATTAGTCTTTATTTAATTTTGGGATTATTTACCACGTCAACATGGAGTTGGCGCAACAATCTACATAAACCTCTCTCCTTCCTTAATCTCTTCTCAACCTTAATCTCCTAAAAACTTTGATTTTAATATTTGTAATTAATTAAATATTGACAACCCTATTTCCATAGAAATTTCTAAAAAACTTAGAAACGCTTTTTCTCGTATAACGTAAGTTTGTAGTTTGTGAAATTTTAGGATATTGTAGACGACAATAATGCGCATAGTAATAACCAAAAATAAAATGCTACAACGCTAATGTACAATTATCAAAAATATAATTGTGAAAAACAGAAAATATTTAATATTTCTCAGACTACTAAAGCTACTGTCTTCTACTTTTTAATATAAATATATAGCATACAGTTACACTACTCTGAGTACTAAAAAAGTATAATGGGGTCATAATTTTCCCAATAAAAATAAATAAAGATTTTCTTAAGGTCATTGACCTCTCATAGAAAAATTAATATCTCTAAAACTAGAGAAGATTATTGTATCGGGGTTTCTGTCAATTCTTCATCACGATGATGCCCATCAAATAGACATATAAACCACACATGACCGCAAGTCGGCTTCTATAACACACTGTGCGAAGGTATGGTAACCAACCTCCACTAGACAAGTGGCAATTCGGGGCTGTCCATTAATCACGTGATGTTTTTTTTTGGCAATTTTCTAACTCCCCCTCCCCCATGGTGATACGTGGTGAGGTTTTAGAGTACCCCCCCTCCCCCCGCCCCCAGCCAAAATCACGTGTATTTTTTATTTTTTATTTAACGCTAGAAAACTAAGAATCTTGACAAAAATCGCGAGTTATAGGAAAAAATAAATACACGTGATATCTCAATATACCCCTCCCTCCCCCCTGGTCATATTTCGTGATTTTTCCGAAACCCCTGTTGAGTCTCATGTGATAAATGGACAGCCCCTTCGTTGGCCGGCGTATTGCTAAATAGAATGACGAATGTACAGACTTGACATGTATTTTGACGTACATGACTTAGCGCCTTCGCTGCGTGTCGCGGGTGCGAGTCGCGGATGCGCGCGCAGTGCTTTCGCCTGTCCGTCGCGTGTGACAGGTATCCGCCTCACGCAGCGCTGCTCTTGAAATAACATGAAACAAGCACGCGAAGCTTAGGTTTTAGGTTGACAACTGTCATACGTATGGAATTTGCCATACTTTCATCATTCTATTCTACAATACTCCGGCCAACGGATTGCCACTTATCTAGGCGAGCAGGACCGAGAACGGCTCAGCATGATTCTGAAGCGCGGAGTGGTCTCTCTGTGTTTATTATAGTGACCCATCCTAAGACTGACTATAAATAAACATGTTTTTGCCATGTTTAGTACGATATTTTGTTCTTAAAATAAATAAAGTTAAATTATAAAAATATTACACCATTGTTTTGTAAAATCATTAATACAAAAAAACAAGGCTACCTTGTTTGTTCTTATTTTAATGTTGAGTACGAAGGAACAATGGTTTGCCGAGTAATAGCTGTGGTTCACAAAATACCTACTTAATCATAATAATACATGTATCATAAAAAACAACGAGTCAAATATACCTAGTTCAGCCTCACGGACTGAGGGTTCCGTCTAAATCGGAAGGATGGAAAACTTAACATTGCTCACGCAAAATAAAATTATTGTCCATATAAGTATACATCCATATATCTACATTAGTCGTCCGTTTTCAAGTTTCCATCTGGTTGGAGACACTACTCCAACCAGTTAGATATAATTTATCGTGCAGTACGAGCGGGATACGTAGGTATCTGACAGTCAGATGGATTGACGACCAGCGGCCTTACCATAAACCTTAAAACAGGTCAATAATTGAACTGCTGTCATTCTACCAGCAGCAGTTCAATTATTGACCTGTTTTAAGGTTTATGGTAAGGCCGCTGTACCGATTTGCGATCTCCGCTTTAGGACTTGTTTACTTCAACGGCCATCGGTCCTACGGCAAATGTAGCCACTACAGCTTGCTTATTCTGTGAACTATGCCGGTAATTTCGGTTATAATTCTATTAAAAATAATTAATCAAAAAAATATGCTGCATAAATGGCTGTATCTAAGGTCTGCCTATCTACTTGCGGCCACGCGTACCTGAGGAAAGGGACTACACACAGACAGAATAGTGATGTGACTTTATAAGGGTTTCTTTATACTTCTGAGGTAAGGATTCCTAATAATTTAGCCTAAAAAGAACAAGATTCAACCAAACAAGGGTTCTGTTTGGCTCGAATTTGTTTTAAATTAGCTACTCGTTAATTACAGAACGTGGCGCACATTGGGGGAGGCCTATGTCCAGCAGTGGACTGCAGTAGGCTAATTGATTGATTGATTGATAATTACAGAAATAGGTGATTTTACGTAAGAATGGGTTTTCACGAGTAGAAAATCGTCTTTTAGGTTATGGGCACAGTGGTCTAGAGATCACAAACATATACATATTGTAAGTAACTTCGTGTTCGTTAATCTTTTTCTTCTTCTTCTTCCAGTCAATGGCTGGATCTGGTATCTAGTGACCTTAGAGTATACATATGTATACTCTAAGCTAGTGACTGGTTTCTTTAAATTTTGTCGGCCCAAAACTTAGCCACAGCAACAGCACCCTCAGTTGCTTTACAAATGTTGCTCGTTATAAAACTTACTGCCGAGTATGGATTTAAAATGAGTGTGTATCAATCATCTATCCCGTTGAACCGACTACACCTGAAATCTCAACCAGCAAACCGCCTTTCACGTCTAAGAGCTTGATGTGGCTGATCAAGAGCGACTCCTTCATCTGCCTCACGATTAAGACTTGGAATTCTATACCAGTTCACGTGTTTCCCTCTTCCTACAGTCCCATGTCCTTTAAGCGGGGCGTGAAAAAGCATCTGATGAGGCCGTCAAGCTGAGAGCCACCATTTTAACATGGTACGTGTCTGTAATGGTGACCCTCGTTCCGAGACTTTGCCTTCAGCTTACCATCAGGCGAGGCGAAGTCAAATTGACGTGTCCTATATAAAAAAAAGTTTGTTTTCAAAATTGAGTGTACATGAGGATGTATTCATAGTTCGAGCGCCCTTTTCGAGTAAAGTCTCCTCCTTTATTGAAAAGCATTCACTTTCTATATTGGAGATCCAGTTATTGGAGCTTGTTTTCTTGCAATACTTGCTTGACAACGCCCAGATGTTCTGCTATCATGATCATCATCGTCTTAGCATTATTCTCGGATGCATCCAAAGACTTTAGAGCCCGACATCCATTTTCCTGTACTTTCTCCTTATGGTGGTGAGATCTGTATCCATCTTTTGCCTTTGCACAGTGTAGTTAAAAGTCGATGAGTTTTGATCGTAAAGTACATCTACATCTAATTGTTACTAATGTAATTAAGATATTCAAGGAACACTTTTGCAGAAATATTTTCACAAAAACGGTAATGATGAAGACACGCTACTTTTCGAAGAATGATTTAATTTTTTCCGTTAACAAAAACAATGTGTGTCACTGTTTGTCTTAAAACGCGTATCCTTTGTACATTGTTTTTGTATCATTAAGTGGCACGACATTTTAGTTAAATGATGTGATCTAAGAGATATATAAGTGTATAACACATGGCTAGCTTCAGTACACTTTTGATCCCGACGAGCAAACACACATCAGCACTCAGCATCTACAAAAAGGTTCGTTCTATATTTATTTTATTTGGTTGTCGTACGAACTACTATGGCAGTCGTTACGGGTAGTTGGAGCCCTAAAAGTCCGACAAAACTGGTCTAACTGTAAAACTTTGATATCACTAAAGGGGTAATGGAGGTCATTATGGCAGTTAGTAGCTTCTCGGAAAATATCGAAGTTCATCCGCATTAGCAGGAGTCCAGAACGCCGAGGAAAATTGAAGCCTCGGATGCGACTGGGATTAACGCAAGGAGAATGATGGTTTGGTAGTGATATGGTTTACCGTGACTTCTATTTGAGTGCCGTCTGAACGCCCAACCCTGAGTGAAAATCCTGCGCTAGTCTCGTCGCTGTAGGCAGAAGTATATTAGCATTCACATTAACCCAACTATGATTTTGTGGGACTTGTAATAGGGAGTAAACCTATTGCCGCTAAGCAGGCACTTTTGCGTGGACTGTACTGTATGTTTACTATCGGAAAGAAAACAAAGCATATTATGGGGAATGTAATAGAGACGGAAATAAGAGTGCACGAGGTCGACGACCATGATGGGTCCCGCCACAGAAATAGGTATATCGGGATAGAACGGTCATAAGCAGTGTTTACCAGAATGTCGCGCGTGGCGATTTTTTCATTGTAACTAAATAAGAGAGATAAGAAATACCTCTATTTTTCAAATTTACGTCTCCATTTTTATTCTACGGTTGGAAAAAGCACAATATTCCCTCGGTTTTGCTCCCGGTAAACTCCCGGGTTTCCTGGAATAGAACTCAACTTTCACTTTAATATATACTTGTAAAAATATTGTGTACAATAAAGTATTAAATAAAATAAATAAAATAAATATGCCATATTCACAGTATTTTTTATCAATGCTATCACAAGGTAGTCTTAACAGTAGGCACTGAGTAAAAATTCGAAAGGTCCTGTCTCATAGAGGCCAGAAAATATATAAAAAATTGCCATGCGTTTTCCCTTCTATCTTAATATACTTACCTACGAGTATTTCAGTGGGCCCCGTAGACCGACGCAGGGCAGCTTCAGCATTAAAAGTTGTAAACTATCTTTAAATCCATTTGTTACTTCTTCCAGCATCAAGATGAAATCGGTCATTGTATTATGCGTGGTTTTCTTTGCTGCCTTGACTGTGGCGCGGCCTGGAGATGACCAATACACCGATAAGTACGACAATGTTGACCTGGACGAGATCCTGGGTAACAGGAGGCTACTGATACCCTACATCAAGTGTATCCTCGACCAGGGCAAGTGTACGGCTGATGCTAAAGAGCTCAAGGGTAAGTTTAAATACGAACCAGTCTATTGTTATCGTCACTTTGGACGAAATGCCGATTTGACGAATATCAGATTTGACCAATGTCGTTCAACCCGTTAAAATGACTTTGAAAGTTGATTTTGATGTCAATTACTTTTTTAATTTTGAATTCAGGTATCTGGCGAAGACCAAAACTTAAGTTGCCAAATGCGCCTACATATCTTTTAGCAGCAACAAAACACGAATACTTATCTTGTTTTCTACAATATGTAATTTTATTGAGGTGTAGAATCGGCGACGGTTGACATTTTTAGTTATTTTATATTGCCTGTGGCTCAACTCGCATGGGTACGACGTGACTTATAACAGAGACCGTATATGTGTTATACTAGATTACAGCTTAAACGTAGCGACTATTAGTGTCTACAAAAACGTCTGCAGCATCAGAGGTCTGCCACGTGTTGTCATCCTACCCTGTTCCCAAAGAGCCGTAGTGATGAGTGTGTATATAAAAGTTAGGCCCTTCAAACTAAACACATAATTTCTAGTTAAAGAAAACACTAGGACTCCATATCTACGTGGGGACTCCGTGGTACCCACACCCAAAGAGGGCCAGTTCGAAGGAGATGATCGGGGTGCGAGAGATATGTCTCAGAAAATCTCACCTTCGACAACCAACGACCCCCAGATGGAGTGCGTTTTAGTCGGTTCAAGTTCGATATAACCTCCTCTGCCAGCACCGGCTTTTAGGGGTTGAAACTGTGGTAGGAGCAAACTAATCAAAACGTCGGGATCAGAGTAAATAATAAAATAACATGTATTCACTGAAGGATGAACTGGCAGTGGGCTGGCCACATTTGTCGAAGGACTGATGGCCGTTGGAGCAGACGGGTCCTAGAGTGGAGACCGCGAGGAGGAAAACGTAAGGTGGGACACCTCCTAGCCAGGTGGACTGACGACCTACGAAGGGTGGCTGGGACGGACTGGATGCGGAAGGCGGTGGATCGGCAAACGTGGCGCATATTGGGAGAGGCCTATGTCCCGCAGTGGACTGCAATAGGCTAATTGATTGATTGATTAATTGTACTCACCTCCACTCTTTTAATCTAATTTTATTTTTATTGCAGAGCACATTATAGAAGCATTAGAAAATGACTGTGGCAAATGCACAGACCCACAGAAAAAGGGCACTCGGCGCGTCATCGGCCATTTGATCAATAATGAGGAGGAATTTTGGAACGAGCTCACTGCCAAGTATGATCCCGACCATAAATACCATGAGAAGTATGAGAAGGAACTGAAAGAAGTCAAAGCCTAAGTGAGGGTAAATGTTCACAACAGTTTTTGTGTTTGTTGATAATTGTATTATTTATAAATTACTTTGTCAAATTCTTATTTTGATTTTTATTTCTTTGTACTGTGTCACCGTTATTCGTGTGGTGACGGAGAAAGAATACAAGTAGGTATTACCGCCCCATCTCATCCGAAGGATGTCGTAATACGCAGACGATATCACTGCGAGAGAAACTAAAAAAAAACGCGTCTGGTCAGCGTATAAACAGTGGGCCAAATCTTCCCAACATTGGGAGACGCCTATGACCAGCAGTGAACTGCGATAGGCTAAATGCGATAGGATAAATGAAGATGAAAAAATGTACTAAGTATGTCATATAAAAAAATTAACATTCCGCTAAAGAGAGTTTCAGAAAACTCACACTTCAAACTAAGTCTGAGCTACCATCTTTAGTCACTGCGCGACCATGGCTTCTGAGAAGAAGCCGGAACGTTGGGCTAATGTACTAAAGGAATTAAACCCAAATAGATCATTATTGTACAGTTGTAATTTGGTAGTAATTTCATATCAATAAATGATATTCGTGTCAAGTTCTGATAGTATCGCCATTATGTGACATAAGTGATGATATTTAAGGATTCTCTATAGCAATTCTAGAGCGTGGACGTCAGGCAAATATCCAGCGATTATACATACAAGATCGGTAGTGCCGTAGAATTTCAGCTTCATACGGAGGTACCATCCAATATTATACATAGGTAGGTATCTACTTAACTGTACTTAGGTATACCCGCGCCACGTATCTTGGACCTAAATCGTAAGACAATACGAGGCTCTGGCGCCCGTGGATTGCTTTGTAATAGTCTGTGCTTGGTGAATTTGAGTTCGTCTTCCGCAGTAGCATCCCGTGTTATCCTCAAAAGACACCCAAGAAAATGTGTAGGTACTGCGCGTATATGGCACATTTTGAGCACATTTTTAGGTCCAAGATACGTGGCGTGGGTTATATATTGTGCTTATTGTTTGTGTACTTATGTATTTTGTGGGTTTTTATGTGTATGTGTGTTTTATGTACCTACTTATTGTGAATTATGACAATAATTGTGGCCGAAATGCTTCATCATCTTTACGATGAAACTTTACAAATAAAAACTTTAAATGTGCAGTTTGTCGCCATTATTTTAGTAAGGAAAAATATAAATATACCTAATGACCTCACAGTTAACATAAAAATATTATTATAGGTACCTGAAAGAGTGTAGTCAACAAGGCTGCGTCATGAATATTTTTATTTTTAAATACACATAACTAATGTAAAACTTACCTCAATGGGCCTTATAATGTTAATTACCTTGTCCAAATACGTTTAAATATTAAAAAGATTCTCATTATATGATAAAATAACATCATATAAGATTGAATGAATGGAAAAAAATAATAAAATATTAAGATGAAATATAATTATGTCATAGAATAGTTCTATTTCATGCATTTGCTCAATTTTTGCTCGTCATATTAAGCTGTTGTTGTCTAGGGGCTTCCCCTCTGCGCCCCTACATAAGTATTGTAGAATAGAATGATGAATGTATGGGATTAACCCGTATTTTGACGTTTGTGACTAAGGCATCGAGCCCGGGTTTACCCGGGTTTTCGGGGCGTTATCCTAAATCGTTTTCTTTTCGTTATTATATAAGTAAATATGAGTAAAGGACGCAAAGGGTTCGCCCGAGTTGCTCGCCCGAACCTTTCACCCTCAGAAGTTGAATGAGGAACGGAGGAAGGGAGTTTTTGAGGGGTATCAAAGAGTTCGCTTATAGTGAGAGGGTGGGTCATTATCATGATGACCCCCATTATGATAATGACCCACCCTTTACTAGAAGCGAACTCTTTAATGCCTTTTAAAAGTTCAATCCCAAGAAAGCTTCGCAGGCAATGACCTCACAGCCGATATCTGCACCAGCACCAATGAAATCAACCCTTTGCTCTTCTTGTAGCTGCTGGATCGGTACCTTCACCACTACTTTCCTAAGATATGGGAGGAAGCCGTAGTGGTAGTGGCACTGAGGAGCCAAAAGGATTTGTACACCGTCCGTTGTAACGTTTATGAGATCGAGATAATTTTGAAACATTTAGTATACTAAACTAAACAAATTATTATAAATTGGAAAAAGCGAAATCAAGCTCAGGCAGGACTCGAACCCGCGATCTTTTCCTTACAGGGGGAATGCTCTGACCACTGAGCCACCGAGCTTCGCCTGAGATTGATCCAAATTTCCCAATATATCCATCCATACACAAAGATCGCGGGTTCGAGTCCTGCCTGAGCTTGATTTCGCATTTTCCAATTTATAATAGTTTAAGAAATCGTCAACGTATGTGTGTCCATCCCATAAATCGATCAATCTATAATCTACATATTCTAAAAACGTATTGCCATTATACGTTTTTAGAATATGTAGATTATAGATTGATCGATTTATGGGATGGACATAGGACAACGGACGGTGTAAAAATCCTTTCCTGGCTCCTCAGTGCCACTGCCACATGGGTTAAATCAATGAATTTTTCAATCAATCAACGCTTTAAATGTTTTTTTTAATGAAAATGATAGCATTGGCCATGGAACGGAAAGGGGACTCTTTTGTCCTCACTTAGCCTCCTTATTGGGTCGTGAAGATCCGGATCATATTTTGTCCTCCATGATCCAGATACGTGATAATCCCATACGTTGACCATATCACGAAGTGATCAAAGTATAGGCTACTTAGGGGGTGACGGGTGGAGCCGTCTGTCACCCTAGCAGATGTATGCTTCTGACATACCCGGGGGCGAGTCCCCCCACCGGAAGAGGGCCGGATCGAAAGATATGAGTCCTGAGTCCTGAGTCAGCCGGGGTGCGAGGGATATGTCTACGACTATCTCATCTCCGACAACCAACGGCCCAAAGATGGCATGCGTTTTACGGCTGTTCCCAGTAACATATCTACAGATAAATGTAAAGGTAGAGATAGTTCCTTTGTCAAATCCTATTGTTATTTTGCTACTATGAATTGCGTTATCATAGAGATTGATGACGTTTTTATCCTTTCTAATGTCAAAACTGGCGATAGATAGGTTATTGGGAACGGCCGTTATGCCCGGTTTACATTATTCCAGTCCAGCGATCCAGTCCAGCACTGGATTGCTTACTGGAAAAGTGTAAACCGGCACTGGAATGAACTGAATCCAGTAAGCATTCCAGTCCAGTAACTGGATTCGCGGTCTACTTTTGAATCCAGTGCGATCAATCCAGTGTAACTGGAATATTATAGACGGCCAATTCAGTGCCATTCCAGTGCTGACGAAGTACACACCGTGTTGCTTGTTTTTGCGGACTTTTTTTGCGAAGAAAAAGGATTTAACAATGGTGAAGAAGTTATCTGAAGACGAAACTGTAAAGTTTGTCACTATATAAGTACAGAGAAAATCCGTGTTTATGGGATATAACATCAGAACATTATAAAAACAAAGCTATGCGCCAAACTGCTTTGCAAAATCTTTGCATTGGTATGGAAATTGAAGGATTCACATTGGAAGATGTGAAAAACAAAATATAAAGTATTCGTTCGACATACTACCTCGAACTAGACAAGATTAAGAAGTCATCCACATCTGGTGCTAGTGGTAATATCTTCTTGAAATCATTGTCACTGAAGTGTTCACACTTCAACGGCGTCTAAATAACTGGAATGATGTAGACTGACAGATCCAGTCCAGTGCTGGACTGGAATCTCGCTTAAATCACTGGACTGGAATAATGTAAACCGGGCATTAGTCGGTTCAAGTCCGACAGTAGTAGATAATATTTTTTTGTTTACAATTAAATTTTAACAACAATAATTATTAACCTTCATAACAGTAGATATAACAGTTGATGTTGATTGTAGGAGATTGTGGACCAAGCGCAAGGGTATATGGGTCTCTAAGGCCCGTATTCCATAACAACGCTCAGTTGAAGAATCGGCTTTCTCAATGATATTAGAACTGTCATCTAGAATACCTGTCTTCCTTCTTGCCTACACACTTTTCACCAAGTTCTCTACTTCTCACCCTATCCTCTCACAGGTCTGCCGGAAGAGATTTCTAATAGAAATAAGCAGAGCCTCTATACTAAAATTTCCACCTATGTTTCTCTATATTTGTTCGTGTGTGTACATAAATATACATAAATAAAAAAATAAAATAACAATACAATCTGTCCTCAGATCTAGTTAAAAATCGAGTCGCAGTCGCTCTCGTGAAACATTAAGATAATCCAAATTGGTTCGCTAAGATTATACAGAACAGCAACAGTGTCTTTCGCCTTAACCGCGAGAGGAAGGCCTATGACACAGCCTCGTAAGTCAATGGGTGGATGTCCTGAAAAAAGTTACTGGAATTCTCTGGATGCGGAAAGTAGGACAGGAAGGTATGGCACATTGAGAGAGGTAATGTCCAGGAGCTGCAATGGTCTAGTATATAAATAATTGACTGTTCAACATCAGAGAGATATATACAGCTCAGACTCATTCTCAGATGCATGACTCGAGTCAACAATAGTGCCCGGATTACGGCAATAGGCTCACCCCCATACGTGGGACCCAATACAATAATTGGTGAAATGTAGCTGTCAATTCAACTCTGCCTAACCTTCTAGGGATAAAGGCGTAATAAGTACAGTAAAACCATTACACATTTGTTATATATTTTATAATTATCAATAATTTTAACCATTATGATAATTCTGTTTTTAAAATATTTAAGCCTGTATCTCGCGTAGCTCCTTCTCATACTGTTTGGCGTATTTATCAGTGGGGTCGTGTTTAGCCTTGAGTTTTGCCCAAAGTTCAGGTTCGTGGTTGATGAAGAACCTAATTGATTCGGTCATTATTTCTACTTGTCTTTTAGTGCATTTTGCACAACGGTTTTCAAGCGCCTCCGGCAAGTTCTCTAAAATAAATTTTTTACATTAGTTAGTCATTGTTATGAAGGAAATCATCCACTTTTATTATATTTTTGGTTACTAAAAATCATTCATACATTTTAGTAACTAAAGAAATGCTGAGGAGTTCTCATAGGTTATTGCATTTTTCTCGTTTGGCCATCACTTTTGATTTTTTACCACAATGGACGATGTTCTTTCTAGATTGTGTACTCAACGTATGTACGAAGTACTTACAAAAGTTACATACATCTACACTAATATTATAAATCTAGTTACACTTCTACACTAATATTATAAAGAGGAAAGATTTGTACCTATTTTTGTATGTTTGTAATGAATAGGCTCCGGAACTACTGTACCGATTTCAATAATTCTTTCACCTATAGAAAGCTACACTATCTGGGAGTAACATAGGCTATATAACATCACGCTACTACTAAAGGGAGCGGAGCAGTGAGCATAAATGTCAATAAATCGGGCAGATTTCCATACATTAAAGTTGGACCGGCATCCGAATTCCACGCGGGCGGAGCCGCGGGCAACAGCTAGTTTTTTATATTTTTAAGTAGATGTTTCTGTGTGTATTTGCAATATCTATAATTTATAAATATGTTTAACTAAATAAAAAATAAAAATAATCGTATGTTTTAGGACTTAATACAAAATTATCGTCATTCATTAGAGCTTATTTTTATTTAGTGACTTTAATCGATTTACAAAGAGAAAAGAGAATTTGACTTCGGGCGGGACTCAAACCCGCGACCTTTTCCCTTACAGGGGGAATGCTCTAACCGCTAAGCCACCGAAGCGCGGGTTCGAATCCCGCCCGAAGTCAAATTCTCTTTCTTTTCTCTTTGTAAATCGATTTGAACAATCAGCATAATAAATTAATTTTAATTTTATATATTAATTCAATAGTGACTATAATCTGATTTACTGACAAAATCGATTTTGTCAGAAATCGGACTGAAGGCATCCGGACTTCGAGGTCCCCTCGGATGCGAGCGGGACTAATGCAATGATGATGAAATTTTATACGAGTATTCTATTTCTACAGAGAAATACAACTGTTAGGTACCTACCTTTTATTTCCTTTCCTTCGGCAGTACATTTGCCCTCATCATTTATGCATTTGACCATCTGCGTCCGATACACTTTATTTTCCAGGAGTTCTTTCACATTTAAGTTGTCAAATCGGTCTGTGTACGCGATAGTGAAACCAACCAGGGCCATAACCACGAGCAAAACGAAAGAATTCATTCTGAAAATTAAAATAAGAGTTTTTTTTTCTGATGGGCTCAAATGTTTTTTATGTCGAGTCCTGATTGATGCCAGTTTAAATATTTTTAATATACATACAAACACACGCCTGCAAGTCCCCGATGGGGTAAGCAGAGGTGTATTAACACCCACATTTCGCCAACTATGATTTCCACCAGGAACCAATACAGCAATATATTTGTTGTCAAGAACAATAAAAAGTGAACAAAATTTGTTTCTCTTGAGAGTTAGTGAAGAAAAAAAGGTACACCGTACATACCTGAATATTACTGAGATATTCACAATACGAAAACTTTACAATAAACTACAGGCACTAAAACACGTCTGCGCTTTTATAGCTCTTGATTTGGTTTCGGATAACTAATTATGGATCAAAACATGATTTTAATTGCATTTGCATTCCAATTAACGTTTTTGCATTAACATCTATACTCGTAGGTAGGTTGAAGATGCATCACTATCCTAATGCACCTATTTCGCATTTAGTTGCTGTGTTTTAATGTTTACGTGAATGTGAAGTCGTGTGATTGTGATGTTTGGTTCAAAGCAGATAGCGGGTTTTAGTCTCTGTCTACACCGGAGGGAAAAAGGCGTGAGTATATGTATTTTTTTTATACCACCAGGGGAGTCACACTCGTGCTGCCGACTCTTTAAGAACAGAGTGATTCTGTACCGTCAACGAAGAAGAAAAAAGCGGACCCCAGACTCCGAGGTGAAAACTTCGGATGCGACTGGGATTTAACGCTAGGATGAAGAAGAACGTAAAAGGCAAGCAGGACAAGCCTTTGGTCTTCCCACTGACAACACGAAACCTCTCCAGTGAGCTTTGGCTACCCTTCACACATATATGTATGTACTAGCCTTCTGCCCGCGGCTCCGCCCGCGTGCATCTCGGGTAACGCGACCTTTGCTCATATCTTCGGTTCTACTAAACCGATTGCGATCAAAAAAACATAAGATTTTAAGTCTGATCAAGCCCTTTCGAACAAAAAAAAACCGCATTAAATCCGTCCAGTAGTTTTTGCGTCCATCGCGAACAAACAGACAGAGAGGAAATTAAAAAAAAATATTTTCGTTTTCAGTATCGTTAACATAACAAAACCCAAGTTTTTTTTAATATCTCCAATGTACAGGCACGACCGCTTTACAATTATATAATAGTATAGAGATGTACCTATGTATGTGGATGAAATTAAAATACAATATTTTAGTTCTAAAATTTAATTTGTATCACATGTTTCAAAGTTCTATGAATGGCAAATACGGCCATTTATGCTTTGGCCTCAGTTAGTTCCTTTTCATACTTGGCAGTGTACTTCTTGTCAGGATCGTACTTGGAGGTGAGCTTGTCCCAATAATCCTTTTCGTTGTTGATCAAGTGTCCGATGACGCGACGTGTTCCCATTTTCTGTGCCTCAGTACATTTGTCACAATTGTTCTCCAGAGCTTCCCTGATATGCTCTAAAATGTAAATAAATCTTACATTTAGGGACTTAACAGGTTTTCAGTGCTAGATGTTAGTCTAAAAAACATGATAAAATTTGGTCAGATGGTTAAGGCTTTGACTGTGGTAAAAGAACTATGGAAGTGATAGGTATCACGTAAATTGGGTGATATATAGTATTGACGGTGAGGGCAGCCTCTGTGGTGTAGCGGTAGTGAACGCGGCTGCTACGCAGGAGGAGCGGGCTCGATCCCCCGTCAGTACAAATATTTGTAGGCGTGAATACGGGTATTTGCATTGGTCTGGTCTTGCCTCGGAGAGCACGTTAAGCCGTCGATCCTGGTTGCCATACGAACATACCTATTATATGCAAGTCGTTAAGGGTAGTTTGAGCCCTAGAAAAAACCTTCAACAACTGGTCTACTTGCAATGCTTCACCATTGGGTTGTGGAGGTCAAATGGCAATCACTTCACGGAAATATCGAAATTCAGCCAAATCTGCAGATGAATTGGTAAAGCGGACCCCAGACTCCGAGGTGCAATCTTCGGATTCGACTTTGATTAACGCTAGGATGAAGAAGATAGTATTGACGGTGTATGGGTATCTTGATTATCAGATTTTTATTTTACTTACTACTAATATTATATACAAAAGTTTGTGAAGATCTTTAGATGTCTGTTACACTCGAACGGCTGAACGAATCTGGCTGAAATTTTGTACAGATTATGAATACCTGCAATATACTCCCATGTGTTGCGGGAGTTCAGGAGGATTGCCCACGACGAGGTAATCGATCGTAACTATTTGCCACAAAGCTAGTGCCATATGACCTCTACAACCAACTGGCTGCATCGATGTTCTCTAGAACAGTTCAACCAGGTTGTCGGTACATTCATAACTTTTTTTATATATGTGACAGAAAAGCACATGACCCATCTGATGGGAAGTGCTTACCGTGGCCGATGGATGCGTGCAACACCAGGGGCGTCACACTCATGCTGCCGACCCTGAAGAAACCTTCTAATACCCTTCTTGAAGTGCCCCATATTAGTCGCTTGCGAAAACCACCGCGGGGAGTTCATTCCACAGCTTGAGTGTGCGAGGGATGAAGTTCCTTTCATACCGCACAGTGCGCACCGTTTCCGGTCGCAATATCTGAGGATGAGCTCCCCGCCTATGGCGAGAAGTGCGATGATAGAATGTAGCTGTGGGCATCATATCAAACAGTTCATCTGAGCACAAACCATTGTGTAGGCGGTAGAACACACACAGTGAGGCAAAGTCTCTTCTGAGACTGAGAGTTCCACATCGCCTGTGAGTGTGAGTATGGGATTGCCGACGAGCCTATTCTGTCTATTTAGTATCTGAATCCCTACATAAGTGGCAATTCGTTGGCCGGCGTATTGTAAAATGGAATGATGAATGTATGTATGGGATGTGACGTTTATGGCTTATTAGACTATCAGAAAACTAACCCTTAAGCTCCTTGGCGTCCGGTGCACACTTGCCCTGCTCAAGGATACAGTTGAGGTAGGGGACGAGCAGCCTTCTGTTGCTCAGGATCTCGTCCAGGTCTACGTTGTCATAACGATCAGTGTATTTGTCTTCACCAGGCCGCGCTAGGGCTAGGGCAACGAAGAAAAATACGCCGAATGCTGAAACTGCCTTCATTATGACGCTGTGGAGACAGAATACACGATTGAATCTAATTTATATGATGTCTGTATGTATCAAATATACAAACGTCGGTAGCTTAGTAGTTCTTCTGGTATATTTTGAACTGCACCTCAGCTTTTTACCATCTAACGGGGTGCAGTCAATTGACGGACCAAAATAGTTAGGGAGTCGGCCTTACAAGTTCGAATCCTGGCCATCATTATATCGAAGTGATCCTACTTTCAACACAAATAGCTTAATTTAGCTTAGCTGGAGGGGAGGGGCTTCGCGCGAATATTAGTAATTTCGGTTTTTTAACCGACTTCAAAAAAGGAGGAGGTTCCCAATTCGTTGGAATATTTTTGCAAAATTATTTGTTTGTTTGATAGGTTGTACTTCCCAGGTCCCATGTAAATTTTATCAAAATCGGTCAAGCAGTTTATGAAATATCAACAAAAATCGGTTGAAGTCGGTTTTTTTTATTTTTAATTTGGTGATTTACCTATACTCTTTTTGTTTTTACTAATTAGTACAGTTGAAAAGAAGTAGCCCTTGGAATAATAATTATGTTAGTAGTAGGCTTTAATGCACACTAACGGGCAACGTCAATAACCATCATCGCGATAATTATGCATAAAATTGTTTTCATTCCACCTTTCACAGGTATTCTTGGACTTCGCGTTCCTCTTTTTTGATCTGATTAACATATCATGCACGTCTAGGTTTACCTTCGCCAGATTGCCCATTCGCTCACACCTTACGAAGCTGTTTCATCAATCTCCTTTCATCCATCTTCTTTATTGTCTGAACCATCTAAGCATCATTTTCTCTATTTTAATCACTATAAGTCTTCAAACATACCACAAACCATTTAAATATTCCTTCCTCTATCTTGATCACCCACAACATTCTTCAATCATACCGCCTTATCATGCTGCTACTTACTGTGTTCATCAGCGTGACTCCAGCATACTTCTCAAACTTCTCATTTCCATAGCATTCAGTATCGTTTCACTACAATACAAATAGCCGTAGGTGGTTCTAAATAACCACTTCATACACAATTTTTACTCATACTGGTTCATAGAACAGAATAACGACTACTAAAAAATATTATCTACCTTTTCGTCTATGAGATGTTGACTGCTCAAGATGCTTAGCGATGTACTACAGATGACATCGTGATTTGTACTTATATAATAATTATTTTGGGAAGAAAAAAATGCGTGGTCACGCACATTATGACTGAAGATAAAGACATAATTTGCCTTATTAGGGCTGGCGCACATTATCCGCAACGGCAAGAGAAAGGGTAACTCGGCATCCTATGGCATTTATCGGCAATGTAGGAAACTACGCTTTGGTATGCTGCAACGCCCTTAGGGATGATGCCGAAGATTCCTACCGATGCTGATAATGTGTAGCGACCTTTAGTCATTGTTTTTTTTACGCATATCCAAGAACAAAATCAACGCGATTATATTCTGTGATTAGATTTTTTATGAATCGTCGCGTCTGTATCTTTTTCAAAAGATCACTAACCCCGTCATTAAAGGTACTTATTCAATATGATGGTGTTATGTTAGATGTCTAAAAACTTATTATTCTGCGACTGCTGCGACTAGATCACTACAAACTTCCATGATTACGTCGATTATTATCAGTTTTTATTTATTACTTAGGCACAGTTAGTACCAGCACCTCTAGACAAGTGGCAATTCGTTGATCGGCGTATGATAGAATAGAATGCCAAATGTATGGGATTTGACGTATATGACAGGCGTCAACGAATGTCAAAAACGTCAAATCCCATACATTTGGCATTCTATTCCATCATACGCCGAGCAACGAATTGCCACTTGTCTAGAGGGGCTGGTTCTTTATCATTACCGGCAAACTATAGGTACCTACTAATTTCTAGAGTTACCTACCTTGCTGTGATATAATAATAATGCTGTAATTATTACGTGTGGTGACTTAGGAAGAATATAATTATCAACACCCCATCTCATCCGAAGTGTGTCGCAAGAAGCGACGAATGGAAAATACGGAGACGATATATCACTGCGAGAGAAGGAAAATTTGAAATAAAACCCTGTACTGACCCGTCTGGCCAGCGTGGAAACAGTACGCCAAAACTTCCCAATATTAGGAGAGGCCTATGATTCTGTCCTCGGTGGCCCATGTCCGGCAGTGGACTGCGATAGGAAGGATAGTAAGATACGGACTTGCGCACCGAAGGGTCTGTAACTTATACCTACTACATAAACCGCAATATACTTTTGATTGCGTTGATTTAGAAGTTTGATTTTTGCTCAGTTTCAAAACGTTACAGACCTGAGTATGTGATATGAATTTCAACTTGATACCATCACGCATTCTTGAGAAAAAGGTCTTGACAGACAGACAGATGGACAACGAAGTGATCCTACAGGGTTACGGAACCTTAAAAATGAAACCAATAAGTTAATAGAGCAATTAATTTATTTTTAAAAGGTTCTAGTTATCACATGAAAGCTTGAGTGTGGGCTACGCTGTCTTATTCATTATGCCTTGATTTCGCGCAGTTCTTTTTCGTACTTGACGGTAAATGTCCTGTCAGGATCGTATTTGAGGGTGAGTTCTTTCCAGGATTCTTCTTCATGGTTGATCAAATGTCCGATGACGCGTCTGGTACCTTTCTTCTGTGCCTCAGTACATTTGGCGCATTCGTTCTCGAGAGCCTCCTTGATGTGATCTAAATAATAAAATAAAAGTGACAATGTATTTTTTAAAAAGGGGTGTCACAGGGGACACACTCCCTCCCCCCCCCAAATTGTGCACCACAAATTGAAAAGTCTTCTAAAAAGGGTTTTTTACACGAATTGCCGCACTTGATAAAAAGTGACGGGTTATGGTACGTCTCGCCCACGTAAAAACTGGTCCGCGGGCCAAACCCTTCAAAATTTCAGCACACGACCCACCTGATGGAAAGTGATTACTGTGGCCTAAACCTACGTGTGCAACATCAGGAGAGTCACATGTTTATCCGCATTCCAGATATGAGTCTAAATACCGTTGTGTAGAATATCGCAGATTATTTTTTTATTTATTATTATGAGACAGATATTTGAAATCGGTCTGTCAAGGGTCAATTTAACACACATACACACACACATTTAAGAGGAACTAAAAGCAGAAGGGATAAACCTTTAAGGGATAAACTAAGAATGTACGAACCTTTAAGCTCCTTGGCGTCAGGAGCGCACTTGCCCGTGTCCAGAATACAATGGATGTAGGGCATGAGCAACCTTTTGTTGCTCAGGACCTGATCTAAGTCTACATTGTCGTAGCGATCGGTATACGTATCATCAGGCCGCGCTAGGGCCAGGGCAGCGAAGAAAAGCACGCAGACTGCAATTGCGAATTTCATTTTGATGCTGTAAAATAATTATTAGTATTAATGTTATGTTCATTTCTAAGCTAGGACTAAGAAATGCCGAAATTTAAAATCCTGAACGTGTGAAAGCCGAAATTTAAAATACCGAAAGTTCAAAATTTAGAATTTAAAAATTCCGAAAATTAAATTTTTGACTAATTGTTTTAGCAGTGATACTATAAAATCTTTATAATGATACTCTTCACTTATATTCCAATGCACCGTTGATTTATATTGTTACTTTGCTATATAGGTACACCCAATGTTATGTAGTATTTCTAATAAAAATTAGTAAATATAATTATTAATAGCACAATTTAATTATTTATACCCTTTTAGCACTATACATTATTAATTTATAAAACTTATTGGCGCACATTGTAGGAGCCTATGTCCAGCAGTGAACTGCATTAATTGATTTATACATTGTTTAAGTATTTGGATATTCGTAAAAAAAAAAATTGAAATAAAAATGTTTTTGACAGATTCTATTGCAATTTATTTGTTATTAGGTATTTTATTAGTTATTATTTATTCCGACGTTTCAAGTGGTTTTCAGCAGCTATAGTCACGGGGACTTTTATTTCAATGTGTTGATATTTGGGTAACCTTCCGACAATTACATTAAATTTATTATTTATTTTCCATTAAGTAAATCAGACTTTAAATAAAACATTAAATGTAATTGGAATAATCGGAAAAAATATCTTAATATAAAATATATAACCTTATTATCTTTGAGATGTCTAACCACGGATCAAATACTGAATGATCTACAACAGCTGATGCTGAGATCAGTATTATATACCAATAAAGATCTCATAAAAACACCCACAAGTACAGCAATATGACTAATTACACTATGTACATACCTAAATGTCGTTTTTGTGCGAGGTGTCTATCTTTACATTACTCAGTGGTGTACTTACTGTCGAGTGAAGTGTTTTTTGTATCTATACATAAGTCCTCATCGTCTTAATGACGTCAGTAGGTATTGGCCCTCGATTCTGCTGAGTTTCATTACGCGCTTTCATTCACTCTACAGAAGGCCATTTAATTTTAAACTTTAATCGCATTACTTTAAAGGCTAAACTTTAATGGAATTTTCTTGCAGTGTCAGTGGTATGACAGTAGTTTTACTTTAGCAAAATCGAGGCTCTGGTTGCATATTAGAGACCGTGGTTCACTCTCCTAACTCTCCTCTTTATTGGATTATTTTTTCTTTTACAGGAATGGCAACTGTTTGTCCCCCCAAGCCTAGGCAAAATTTACGTCTCTACAACTACATGTAGGTATAGGTACAAACCGATACGGCGGCGTGCGTTGCGCGCCTCACCATACCCGGGGGCGAGTTGGGGACTCCGTGGTTCCCACACCGGAAGAGGGATTGAGAGATATGTTTTGGCCCTTAGTTGGCCGGGGTGCGAGGGTTATGTCCATGTATGGAGGTGAGATTATACCTTCGGTAACCGAAGACCCACATACGGCGTGCGTTTTAGTCGGTTCGAGTCCGACATAACCGGGGATGATGATAAATGGGCAATTTTTGCACGAAAAAGAGGACTAACTGATAGACGGAGGAAGTATTGGTGCAGGTTTTCCCCCCGGGTTTTTACCTACAGGCCTTTTACAGAAGTTGCCTGGGTCTCAGTTACTTGGGTAAAAGACAAAATAAACCAAATTATGTAGAGAAAGAGTGGGAGAGTTCTCTCAACTCCTTCTCTACATAATTTGGTTTATCAGGTAAATCTGTATTACATCTAAAGATGCAACCAGGATTGGCTCTCGGATGGAGAAGAGCGTCAACTTTAAAGAGATCAAAAGATTTCTATATCTACACTGTCCAACTACATAGCTACGCCCGTAATTAGGTAGGTACCTCACCTAAGTTACGTGACCTAAGGCCTCTATACATAAAAGTATTTAACTTTTGATCCATATATTATAATGCATACAATTGGCTCAATTAAAACTAGTAAATTGCTGTTGGACTTAATATATTTCAAAGCATAATATACTATGGTATACTTACTATGATTGTTATGAAAAAAATAATTTATTAGTCTTAGGGGTTCTATCCAGCTATAAGGTTAGGTAAATAATAGTTAATGGTAATTATTTTACCAACGATTAATTTAAGAAATAATTTAAATATTAACTAGGTATTCTACAAAACGCTATCTAGAACCAAAGTAAGCTTCACTAGCTTGTGTTATGGAATCTAGAATGCGGATAAATATCAATCAATCAATTAGCCTATTGCAGTCCACTGCTGGATATAAGCCTCTCCCAATATGCATCACGTCTGCCGATCCTCCGCCTTCCGAAAACGGAAGGTGGGACACTCCCTAGCCAGGTGGACTAACGACCTACGAAAGGTGGCTGGGACAGACTGGATGCGGAAGGCGGAGGATAAATATACTTAGATACATTTTTTTTTCGTAAATACATAAATATTATACCAATGCAAATATGATCTTCATCATCATTTTATCGTAGTTGATGGTTTCCTTCAGATGTCTTGTAGCAGAGCGTGTGACATCCCAATCCCTGCCAGGAAAACCTGTACCAGAGCCTCTTCCATTATTTTACTATTCGATTTCCATTAGAAAGAAGAGAGGAATGAATCTTGGTTTGGCTTATCTTACCTTTTACGGGAGAATCAGCCGTCTGACACCCCAAAACTCGAGAGAAAAGACAAATAGTAAGTATACTAGGTAGGCTTGCAGGTCTTTTTTTAATATAGGACACATCAATTTGACTTCACTTCGCCTGATGGTAAGCTAAAGGCAAAGTCTCGGACAAAAAGGGTCACCATTATAGACACGTACCATGTTACAATGGTGGCACTCAGCTTGACGGCCTCATCAGATGCTTTTTCACGCCCCGCATAAAGGACTCGGGACTGTAGGAGGGAAACACGAGAACTGGCAAGGAATTCCAGGCCTTAATGGCCTTAATGGCTTAATAGGCCCCGAAGATGTCAGTGGGTCGCATACACCCAATAGCTTCGGGAACATTAAGGAAAATGATCTTCTAATGTTATTAAACGAAGGTTAATAACATTGAATAAAGCTACACGGTTCTTAGAACTAAATTTTTTGTTAGTATGGCCAGTTCAATGCATCATACGTGATTGAAAAAACTTCGTAGGTAATCGATTACATGAAGATTAATAAGCTAATTTAGAAATATAGGACCTTGGGCACCAAAGATAGGTTTTGGATGAGAGATTATATTAATAGCTATCGCACCAACTGAAGACCCAAAACGACGTGCCACTACGAGTCATTTCGAGTCTGATATAACCATCCCCGCCGGCTCGCGCAAAATTGCTCCCACATCTTGTTAATTTAATTCCGATTATTTTATCTATTCTTTGCAGTAACGCTTTTAAATCTATATGTATAATCTATATTTATCTATGAAGAACAAATAGAACATAACTAGCTGTTACCTGCGACTCCGTCCGCGTGGAAATCGGTTATTGCTCTAATCTATCTGTGTAGGTACTAAAATCATCTTGTTAGCTTAAAAATTGATGAATTTTCAAACAAAGTTGCAGCCATTTCACACCCCTATTTGAACCCTTTTAACCCCTTTTTTCAAAATAAAAGGTAACCCATCTCCTTTTCTAAGCTCCAGTCCCTGTACTGTGAAAATTTCATCAAGATCAGTTCAGTGGTTTAGGCGTGAAGACAGAAAGACAGAGTTACTTGCGCATTTATAAAATTAGTATAGGTATGTTGGTAGGTACAATACCTCCACAATTCTGATAACAAGAATTAACAACGGAAAAGTTCAATCAAGGTGAACTTGATTGTTATGCGGTTGTACCCAGTAATTTATTATATTTACATAGAAATCCATTGCAATTTTCATATTTAGGTACCTATTGGCCGCGGCCGTGTTGGTTCCCCGTTGAGTAGAATAGGTAGGGCTACCCCATCTCTTCTTGTGGGTGTCGTAGTAGGCGACTAAGGGATAGTGGCTGTTCTTCATCTGGCAGTAAACATATAGCCCATGACTAAGTGCCCGCTTAGCGGCAATAGGCTCGCCTCCTATTACGTGGGACCGAAAAACTAGCTGGCGAAATGTGGGTTAACACACCTCTGCCTAGCTATTCGGGGATTTACAGGCGTGAGTATGTATGTTAACAAATTATTTCCTACTAGATTTTGCCCGCTGCTCCGCCCGCGTGGGTGTCGGTTATCGCGACCAAACATAGCCTATGTCCTTTCTCAAGATCTAAACTACCCCTATACCAAATTTCATCAAAATCGGTTCAGCGGTTTAGGCGTGAAAGCGTAACAGACAGACAGACAGACAGAGTTACTTTCGCATTTATAATATTAGTATGGATATGGATGGATTGTTGTCGCGGTTATTCGGTGGAATAAACTATGCATTTTTAGTATTGAAATAGTATACCGTTTGCAAACATAATAAATGCATTTTTATACAGATAAAGCCCGCGATTTATACCTCTGTCCCCATACATTTCACGTGTATGAAAATTTTAATATCAGTACAGAAACCACTGACATTCAAACTTCATTTAAGACTCTATTTTTTTTCATATTTGTATCTATATATACAACGATTGTAAAAAATGACTATTTTTAGATAAAGGTATGTTTTGATTGACTAATGGAAGACTGATTGCTGATTATAGTAATTTGTTTTGCGAAACTAGGAAAAAACATACGTCTCAATGAATAATTCTTATTTTAGAAAACATTATTTAGGATTTGGCTAGACAAAAAAAAATCTACGAAAAATGAGAGAATTCATAGAATCTGGTGGAATGCTCAAGTATCGTCCCCTAAAATTACAAATGATTTCAGACGTTTTATTTAGCCTATTGTAGCCACTGCTGACTAAAAGCCTCTTCTAATGTGAGTCATTGCTCCCGATGCTCCGCCTTTCGCACCCAGTCTCACCTTTTTCAGGTCGTCAGTTATATTTTAATTTAAACTGTTCTAATACACGATCTCGTACGTCTCTTTATTATTACAACACCATCACCTATGAGATGTAATAAAAATGACGTGCGTAGCATTCAACAAAATCGATTTGTGATCACCATTAACGAGAAAAAACAATCCCGCACATGTGTTTCCAAAAGCTGCTGTATAAAAAACTGAATAACTACTTCCAATTAAAAATAACAGGAGGTTGTAAGGCAAAATGTTCCATTATAAACCATAATGTTTTTTTACATTATATTTATGTTCTACGAATAATAAACCTGTTCCTGGTAGACTCGGGAGCTCGGAACCAATATTTTTGTAGTATATATAGGTAACGCACAAATCTCACACGCACTCCATTCCAATATACACACTGTGATCGGTCAGGTGATCTTCTGTTCAGAAATTCTTCTTGATAACGTGAGTCTACATTACATTTAGTTCATTTGTTCAATACTAGCTGTGGAATTCTGATCCCATTCATCGCTGATAGCAGTGTGATGATAAATTATATTATCATCACACTGCTATCAGCGATGAATGGGATCGCTGCTATATGTTATAGAGCGTATGTTGGTACCTAATAAGGATAAAATCTCTCTAAGAAACATGGTAAATTAAATGAAAGGAAGTCCTTGAAATCTAAAATTATAAATTCAATTTGGCAAAATAAAACACTTTAATCCAAAGTTCATCCATCCATCTGATACCATATTAACAATAAAATTCCATATTTAAACTACTTTTATTTTTTTATCGTGCTGACACCGCTGCTGGTCAGCAGTAGTATTTAGGTATGTCGAACTCAAACCGACTAAAACCGCACGCCGTCTAAATTAACAGGTTATAAGTTGATCCATAGGGCAATTCTCTTGCCATTTTCGTTGCACAGGGAACACCGCGTGCAGGTTTCTAATCAAGCACCCAAAAATAACTACCTACCCTACCTACACATACCTCATGCAGTTACCCAATAAAGTTACATTCTAAACAGGTAACAAAGTTCATTCATTTAGTACTCATTTTACTAAATAAATTTCATCAAAGATATCTCTAGTGTTGATACCTTGTGAGAAATTCTTACAAGGTATCAACACTAGAGATATCTTTGATGTGTTGATACCTTGTAAGAAATTCTTACAAGGTATCAACACTAGATATATCTTTGATTTGATTAGAAACCTGCACGCGGTGTGTACCCTGTGCAACGAAAATGGCAAGAGAATTGCCCTATGGATCAACTTATAACCTGTTAATTTAGATGGCGTGCGGTTTTAGTCGGTTTGAATTCGACATACCTAAACACTACTGCTGACCGGTTTCAGCACGATAAAAAAAGAAAAGCAGTTTAAATATGGAATTTTATTGTTAATATGGTATCAGATGGATGGATGAACTTTGAGTTAAAGTGTTTTATTTTGCCAAATTGAATTTATAATTTTAGATTTCAAGGACTTCCTTTCGTTTAATTTACCATGTTTCTTAGAGAGATTTGATCCTTATGATTGACACTATCGATTGATGCCATAAAAATACAGGGTGTTACTTTTTCGGATTTTAGTCGGTTCGATTACCGGGTGTGGCAAGCGAATTTTTAAAAATCTTTGAATGCAGTTTTGTTTCTTTTTAAAAATAAAATGATGTCTCCTTTAAACAAAATGAGTTAACTTAAGGATTTAAGGTACTTTCCCTCCATGTGGCATCGCCGTGGGACGCCCTGTATATAGATTATTAAGAATCTTCAGTCAATAGTTATAATATTTTTTTTTACTGTTGATTGATGACTGTTGGTGGAACTTATTGTTACCCATATTGATAATACACTTGTACTTTTCCGGTTATGTACTTCTTAAATAATAAATATCGTGGAAAAGTACAAGTTTGTTATCAATATGTGTAAATTATAGTTAGTATCGATGTTCAGATTATATTTTTTACCGTCGTACATTTTTAGGTCTTAACTTATAATTTGGATGAAAAAGTTTGAAGCTGTTTTGTGGTTATTTTTGCTGTAGGTAGTGTGAGTCTTGTATACTGTATACTGTATTGTATACTAAATTTTAGAATGACGAGTGTGTCCGAATTTAATGTACCATAATAATATTTATCTTTTACTTATCTTACTAGCTGTACCTTAGCTTCACCCCCCGGTTCTATTCATCTCTTTTTTTATCATTCGGTGCCTAAGGGTAATAAGCAATATTCTGCTTTAATATAGCTTTCTATTGGTAAAAGAATTTTTAAAATCGGTTCAGTAAATTCAAAGATTACCCCCGACAATGTCACAAACTTTAATCCATTATAATATTCATTGGGACCGGTCCAGTTAGAAACCCTAAACGACTGAATATAGATTTCTAATTTTAAATCAAACATTACACTCTATTTATAATATTACATTTGATTCGTAACATTACAGTCTATTTGCAACATTACAGTCTATATAAAACATTAAAATCTGTATAGAACATTACAGTATATTTATAACGTTACAGTCTATTATAACATTACAGTATATTTGCAACATTACAGTCTATTAAAAACATTAAAGTCTATTTAGAACATTTCAATCCATTTATAACGTTACAGTCTATTTATAACATTACAGTATATTTATAACATTACATTTTATTTGCAACATTACAGTCTATATAAAACATTAAAATCTGTTTAGAACATTACGGTATAGTTATAACGTTAATATTACAGTATATTTGAAAATGAAAACCTTCTTCATCCTGAGCGTGCTTGCTGCGGTGGTCCTCGCGCGCCCCGAAGAGGATCTCTACACGGACAGATACGACACCATAAATCTAGATGAAATTCTTGGCAACAAAAGACTGTTGCTCCCTTATATTTTATGTGGTCTCGAAAAGCAAACCAAGTGCTCAGCTGAAGCCAAGGAACTCAAATGTAAGTTACTCAGCGTAGAATTATACAATCACGCCTTTATCCCCGGAGGGTTAGACAGAGGTGAAATAACACCCACATTTCACCAATCATATATAGGGGGATGTAGGACACGACGGTATATCCGTCCCAATCGATCAGTCCGACTGGGGAAGTACCTCCGCCCTACACAAGACCGCGGCTTAATAACTTCGTGTTGTGTTTCCGACGGTGAGTAGGGTAGCCAGAGCTCACTGGAGGGGTTTTGTGCTGTCCATGGGAAAACCAAAAGTCTTGTGCAACTTATTTTTTGCGCTGACGCCATAAAATCTCCCTGTTCTTACAGGGTTAGTAGCACTAGTGTGACTCCCCTGGTATTGCACTCACCCATAGGCCACGGTAACCACTTACCATCAGGAGGACCGTGTGCTTGTCTGCGACCTAAGTAGTATAAAAAAAATGATTGTATTAGGTCCCACGTAATAAGGGGTGGGCCTGTTGCCGTATTATTATTGCCCATATATTTTACTGTTTGAGCGTGATTTAGCAAAATAAACGTTTCCACAAAGGAGATGGATACGCTTTCATACATTCTTGGGCCAAGATGTAAAAAGATGAGAGTGGTCTCAATTAAGAACTTACATATTATTAAACCATCCCTGAAAAGTTTTAACAGATTAAATAAGTGACGTTATTTAACATTTAATAATATTAGAAGGATTCCGTGAAATTGTAATGAAACACAACAACGCAACAAACAATGATTAATCGATTAAGATAGAAAATACGAATACAGCTGAGGCGGGACACAAACAAACAATAACTAATTAGTAAATTTCCATCCACAGCTCACATCAAAGAAGCTATGGAGACCTATTGCGCAAAGTGTACTAAGGCTCAACAGTCGGGAACTCGCCGAGTGATTGCCCATCTCATCAACAATGAACCTGAATATTGGAAGGAACTCTCCCTTAAGTATGACAAGGACGGCAAGTTCACCGCCAAATACGAGGCTGAACTTAAAACGCTCAAAAAAGAATAAGTTATTATTATATTAATAAGTCTTCTAAACCTCAATGTTGTACTAATAAATTATGTGATAGTCTAAAACTTTTTATTTTATTACAAGTTTTTACCGCCGCGAGTCTCGCTACCCATGACAGGTAGTGTTATTGGGTAGTCATAATAGGCAAGATTTTTTCCAGCGGCTTCCCTTTTGAAAATGTTCACCCTTCGCCATTGTAAAGTGTTATTTTAGAGCGAAATTTATTCCTGTACCAAAATATTGCTAGCCCTTTGCCACTTCAGCTTGCTATTCTGTAGTTATATCGGTAACTCTAGTTCTTTGTCAGATGAACTCATTACGAATTTTATCCTATAATGAAACTCCAATCATAGCTCGCTCCATCGACTGGGTATTTATGGAGTAATATTTATGATTTTATTGAATTTTCTCAAAGCCTACTCTATGCTGCTCTACAGCAGAAAATAATTACCATATCGACTCTCATTTAGTTTTAAGGAAATATAAATAGAAGACAAAAACCAGACTCAAGACAACAGAACTTAGTCAGGCACTTCTAGACAGGTTTTTGCAATCGATGTGTAAACTACACTTAACAACTTCTCAGTATAATTTTTTTTTTCACTAAAAATATACTCTCAACAAGTTCATAAACAACTGACATACGCCGAGGTCTTCAACTTTAAACATCCTTATGAGGAGTGACATGTAAATATATATTTACTTCCCACTTCTCTATATATATATAAACTAGCTGTTGTTCGCGGTTCTGTCCGTATGGAAGTCGGTTGTCGGGACCAAACATAACTTACGTTCTCGTTCATCTCTGTACCAAATTTCTCCCAGATCCGATCAGTGATTTAGGCGTTCAGTAACAGATAGAGTTGCTTTCGCATTTATGATGTTAATACTCGTAGTATGGATGTTAATTTGGTGTACACATCAAAAACTCAAAAAGGTAGAACTTTTTGAGCTTTTGATCGATTGAACTAAAATTTTGACACGATGTAGGTACCTCTATCAACTTCAAAGATAGTTTTCATCTATTTTTCGCGTCAATAGAAGACGCTGCAATTGGATCATAGGATTTTTGACAAATTCATTTTTGTGGAAAAATTACATTTGTGTTAATACCCATGCGTTCCTGCGAGAAAATATTTTATTTTGAACGTGAATCGAGTTGCGGGCAATGGCTAGTATACAATGATGACGTCCGATCTTCGTAATTGTATTATATTAATGTATGCAACCATTTTTGAATTCATACACTAGATACCTACCTATTTGCAGTGACCTTTATAGCTTTTTCTTGAGAAGTTTACGAATTCGAAAAAAACCTCTTAGCTAATTGTTTGTTTATAGGTATTTTTACTAGCATTTTAGCCAAAATTTCGGATAGAGAACAACCCTTTGTCGCCTTCTACGATACCCACGGTTAATTGGGAACCAGCATTCATTAAATAATGATTGATTGATGAATGATTTATTAATAGCTATACGTCCCCAAAACAATAGAATGTTCATGTTTCATACGAGACAAACGTAATAACTTTGACCTTACTTTTTTTGACTGTTTTTACAAGGTTATGATATTTATTCATTTAGCCAGCACTCAGCACACACAATCATGCGAGTCTTATGGAAAACCACAGTATTGTGTTTTGACTATACGAATCAAGATGAAGATTGGTATTACGTACTTACTATTCAACTGTTTTCGTCGGCTTGAACTTACATCTAGACGTCAGTACTATTATCTATTCTAAGATCTAGGTTTTAGTGTTTCTTTTTGCGGATTCCAGTTACGTTTTATACTGTTCAACTCAACTATTTGGAGAAAAATAGATATAAACATGCGAATCCAATGGACTTCAGGGTTCTTCGCGATTTCTCCCGTTTACTGTCAAACTATTGTAATCAATCCAGTCGTTTGGAAGATGCGGGTTAATAAAGATATTTAAAAACATAACCTTTCGTCGTCTTCGTCGGGTAAAAGGTACAGCAGTATTTGAATTTAATTGTTAAGTAATTTGTACTGCTCCTTTTTGAAGGGTCCGTTGAAGTTTAAGTAATTTAGGTTTTATTTTTAGGTGACCTACGCTGAAGGACACAGTTAATCACACAGGCACACATTATAAAACAAAGTTGCTGTCTGTCTGTCCCTATGTATGCTTAAATCTTCAAAACTACGCAACGGATTTTGAAGCGGTTTTTTTAATATATAGAGTGATTCAAGAGGAAGGTCTATATGTATAATACATGCATAATATTGTAGAGAAACACTGATAAATTTAGAGATAATACCACGCGGGCGGAAAATATGGCGGTACGAAGTTCGCCGGGTCAGCTAGTGAGTAATAAAACGTCACTAGTATTGTATTTCAGAAAATGATGCCTCATCAATGATTACGGGATAGAAGCGTCTGTAGCTTAGTGGTTAAGGAGAGTTATGGACTGAATTTAGACAGTAAAATACATTTAGCTTAGCTGAAGGGGTTAACGGGAAAATTAATAACTAGCCTTCCGCCCGCGGCTCCGCCCGCGTGCATCTCGGGTAACGCGACCTTTGCTCATATCTTCGGTTCTACTCAACCGATTGCGATCAATCAAACGTAAGATTTTAAGTCTGATCAAGCCCTTTATAACAAAAAAAACTGCATCAAAATCCATCCAGTAGTTTTTGCGTCCATCGCGAACAAACAGACAAACAGACAGGAAATTCAAAAAAATATTTTAGTGTTCAGTATCGTTAACATAACATAACCCAAGTATTTTTTTTTAAATATCTCCAATGTACAGACACGACCACTTTACAATTATATAATAGTTGTAAGGCATCTGTCTGTGAAGGTTTTTTTTCGAGAACGCGTGGAGGAGGTATCATTTTGATGCTTTAGCCTCTTGTAATCTACTGCTGTACAGAGGCCTATGCATAGCACCAAATCCTACGCCTTCAATCTACCTCAGTAACCGTTTTCAGATCGTTATCTGGCTAAGAGAAGAGACGGTAGATGGAACGTCTAGAAATCGTTAGATGAATGATGATTCATCTATCAATTCTATTCTTCAGCAGATTTGGTCAGCCCATTCTCAGTTCAGGCCCCTTATTCTATGTGACAAACCGTTTCGTAAGTACTTTTCCATGGTAGTGAGACAATTTGCACGCATGCCACCCTCCACGTTGTCAAGCCAGGATTTCTTGGACTAACCAAACCCGGTCCAGGTAGAAGGTACCTGGACCGGGCGGGGGCACCATTGCCAAGCATTTGCTACTCATATAGCCGGCAGTTGCCGCAGGACGTGGCCGCACCATTTAGATAGAATTATGCCCCTGGTTGCTTATGTTGGTAAATGGTACAGTAACGGGAAGTTGGTTCCTCAAACCATTTTTATACGGAGTTCCAATAACGACTATTTTTATGATATTTTCTAAAGTTTACGCGAATGTCACTCATTGAAACAAAACTACTTTTTACTGTCTATCGCGATTTATTTGTTATTATTTACTTTTAGTCCGATACACCCCGCGAACATGACTGCTGAAAAGTAGACGAAACGTCGGTCAATTGTCTATTTTTATCCATAGCAATTCTATGACTCAATGCACTAATCGGAATGAATATAATGATTACTAGTTGTAATAAAAACAACAATAAATATGCGTTGTCTAATATTATGCGCATCTATTTAAATTAATTAAAAATTTACGTAGAAATATCAATTCCTTTAAATTATAAATAAAAAATAATTATATACCTATTTCAAGAGTTAATTACGAGGTTGGTCATGATGGAATTCCCCGGTCTAAAGAACCATAGACACTGCGGAAGTACCTACTCTACATAAAACTGGTGATAAAAAAGCTATTGTTTCATTGTATCATGTTTTCTGTTGAAAATGGCAGCAGAGCATAATATATAATAATTATGATACATAATATTCTAGCTTTTATTCCTTTAAAGTCTTCCTTTAAGAAAGGGACAAGATCTTTCCTCTTGCTACAATCCTGTAAACGCCTTTCATTTCTTCTATCTTTAACCGACTTCAAAAAGGAGGAGGTTCTCAATTCGAATAGCATTTTTTTTTCATAATTATTTTCATGCATGTTCGCCAGTTACTTCTGGAGTTAGGATGATTTAATAAGCACCAGTGTGACGTGACGCTCCTGGTGTATAGGCCACGGTAACCACTTTCCATCAGGTGAGCCGTGTACTTATATGCTGCCTAAGTCGTATAAAAAAACAAAAATATAGTAGGTATGCATCAAGTAATTTTACTAGCCGATACTTCAGATAGATAGACAATCAAATCATGGATTCAATTCAGAGCAAATTACAGTGTATACCCACGTATATCATTTCTATGATCAACACAACTAGTTTGAAACCCAAAAAAATTATGATATTATAGAAGAGGCATCTATACAACTGATCAGGTTTACTGATTGCCTAGAGATCCTACTAATATTTATAAAAGTTGTTTGAATGTTTATTGCTCAATCACGCTCAAACAGCTGAACGGATCTAGCTGGAATTTGGTACAGGACTAGATAATAGTCTGGAATAACACATAGATTATTTTTTATCTTTGAAAGTTTCCCATGGGTTATGGGAACGTAATAAGAATCAACAGCAACACAGCTAGAGTAGAATTATACTAGCATACAAAACGAACACTCATAAAATTCAGAAGTTAAATTTAGACTTAATGGCAGGTTCGCTACCCAATCAAATGAGTGAAGACACAGGTATAAAAACTCAGGGTCATTCTTTTTCAATCGCCATTAATTGCAGTATCTGTGTTTGAAAATCATAACATTATATAAAGTGTTTTGTATAGTCGACAAAAGAGATACGGTTGCACGTTGCACACTCCTTTATTTTCTTTGTCGATGGTACACTGGGAACATCTGCTATCATCGTTTGTTTCAACTTGTACATTAGAACTAGGGGTCCGCTTATCAACTCTTTTTCTTTGCCCTATCCTGACTATTGCTCGGGATGTCCCAAACAATAGTCAGGATAGCATAGCCAGCCATTTTGAGCAGGTACGTTTTAGGTCCAAGACTCCAAGATATATGTAAAACTAGCTTTTGCCCGCGGCTCCGCCCGCATGGATGTCGGTTATCGCGACCAAACATAGTCTATGTCATTTTTCAAGGTCTAATCTACCCCTATATCAAATTTCATCGAAATCGGTTCAGTAGTTTAGGCGTGAAAGCCTAACAGACAGACAGACAGAGTTACTTTCGCATTTATAATATTAGTATGGAAGTATGGATATGGATTTGCACAAAATGTGCTCTATATGCGCAGTACACGTTTCTTGGAGGTCTTTTGAGGATCTCACGGGGTGCTACTGCGGTGCACGAGCTCAAATTCAACAAGCATAAATTATTATAAATCAATCTGCAAGTGCCAGGGCCTCATTTGTCTCGTTCCAAGATGCGTTTCCCTCGGTATACCAGTAGCGAGGGGCCTCTATACGAGTAAAACCGTTTTCTGTCGGCTTTCCTGGAGCATGGTGCATGATAAACCAGATTGAGGCTTTTTTTTAACTACAACTGAATTGAACTCTTAATGTTATTATCCCACAACTCATTAGATATACCTAGATAATAATATTTTATAATAATAATTCTTTATTTCATAATCTTAAAGTACATTTTTGTATACATCACTTAATTGATCTTACATAGGTTTCTGTTGTTAATTTCATGCATTACAAATTGTTGCTTCTTCACCTGAACTAAGTTTATTAAAAACTTGTATTTCAGGGTCAGAGTTCTTCTAGCATCTATACTATTATATAATTGTAAAGTGGTCGTGTCTGTACATTGGATATATTTAAAAAAAAAATACTTGGGCTATGTTATGTTAACGATACTGAACACGAAAATATTTTTTTTGAATTTCCTGTCTGTTTGTCTGTTTGTCCACGATGGACGCAAAAACTACTGGACGGATTTTGATGCGGTTTTTTTTGTTAAAAAGGGCTTACTCAGACTTAAAATCTTACGTTAGTTAGATCGCAATCGGTTGAGGTCCGGAGATATGAGCAAAGGTCGCGTTAACCGAGATGCAGGCGGGCGGAGCCGCGGGCGGAAGGCTAGTCTTATATATTATATCTGTTTCACCTGATCCCACAGTCAAACCGAAATTCATAAAGATGTACATGTACTTGCTATAAATAAATAAGAATCTAAAATAAAAATAAAAACGACTGCGCAACGTAAGACATCTCTATTAGCATCACGTGCCTCTGTCAAATCGATTCGATGAACGATAAATAATTATTTTTATTATCTGTGGAGTGAATGATTACTAAGAACCTGTTTCAGAATCGTTTTTATACGTGTGCTATGACGCACTTCGTAAACCATTGACGTGTACATCAAATTCGATGTATTATTATCTATACTAATATTATATAGCTGAAGTTTGTTTGTTTGTTGAACGCGCTAACAACACGCTCGCATTAAATAGTAGATTTTTATCATGGGAGCAAAATAGTATTTTTACGGCGAGGGCGCCACTTTGAACCACGAGCGTAGGGAAGGTTTCTAGAATATAGAATCCCGAGCGTAGCGAACAGAAAAGTGCTACTGTGCTCCCACTTATAGAGTTACAAAGTGACACTTTTCGAATAGAAGAAAAGAAGGCATGAAAAAATATGTAGGTACTAGCTTTTGCCCGCGGCTCCGCCCGCGTGGATGTCGGTTACCGCGACCAAACATAGCCTATGTCCTTTCTCAAGGTCTAATCTACCCCTATACCAAATTTCATCAAAATCGGTTCAGCGGTTTAGTCGTAAAAGCGAGACAGACAGACAGAGTTACTTTCGCATTTATAATATTAGTAGGGATGTGTTAACTAGTCCGTTTATCGAGGAAGGTTAGAGTTATATCATCACGCTACTACTCAAGGGAACGGAGCAGTAACTACAAATGTTAACAAATTCATACGTTATTTAAAAAATAATAAATGTTTTAATGAAATTTTGAAGCATTTATTAGACTAACATTTGAAATCGATTTAGAAAGGAAAAATCGATTTGAAATAATAAATGTTTTAAAAATATGTGATAGGTATAAGGTTTCGAAACATACCACAGGCGAAACCATGATGGGTTGGCTAGTTACTTATTATATATCTATTCGTAGCATTCAAACATATTTTAGAACTTGATTCAATCAATTTAATCAATTAGCATGTTGCAGAATGCAGTCCACTGCTGGACATAGGTCTCTCTCAATATGCACCACGACTGCCGATCCTCCGCCTTCTGCATCCAGTTTGTCCCAGCCACCTTTTTCAGGTCGTCAATCCGTTTCCCTTCCGTTTTCCCTACCACCCGTTTTCCTTCTCGGAGTCTCCACTCTACGACTCGTCTCGGCCATTAGTCCTTCGATAGACTGATGTGGCCAGCCCACTGCCACTTCAGCTTACTTATTCGGCGAGCTATGTCGGTAACTTAGGTTCTATGTCGGACTATAATTATATGATATGGATATGACGAACCTATGATTATTAGCTATTTATAAAATTACTAGCTTCGGAATTACCGAATACCTACCTCCGAGGGGATTTAGTCTGGGTTTGAATTACTAACTTTGCGCCGAACTGTAACAATTTTTCTAAAAATCAAATAGCCTGATTTACCTAAGTATTATAATACCAACCTTTAAAAAATCATCAAAATCAGTAATTTTAAAAACTAGTCAACTCAACAGACCAAAAACCTTTTTTTTTTTCGATAACTACCTGCCATGTAAAAATTCGTAATATAAGTTTATGATTGTTAACGATTGTTAAGAAGTCGTCATTATTATATTACAAATAGGCCGTAAAAATTTTATGTTTCTATAAAAAAAATCTATAATAAAAAAATTAACGTCCGAGATATTTTTTTTGCACTTAACACAGTGTATAAAACATAGCCCTTTTTGGCAGTCGGGTAAAAAATAATGCCCAACTTTATTTAAAACAATGTATGTACGTACACGTGAGGTTGCTATAATTTAGCCGCATGGTACGTGTCTATAATGGTGACCCTCTTTTCAAGACTTCGCCCTTACCTTACCATCAGGTAAGGCGAAGTAAAATTGACGTGTCCTATATAAAAAAAAAGCTATTATACCTGTTTTAACGAATTTTAGATGTTGTTATTAGTTACTGAATCGATAAATTTTTAGTTAACATTCTAGCTGTTGCCTGTGACTCCGCTTGCGTGAAATACCGACTGATCATGTTCCAGAACAAAATACACATATCTTGACCCCAAAATGTACTCTATATAATATACGCACAGCGTACAGCGGTGGACGAGCTCAAATCCACCAATGATAGATTTACCTATATCAGAACAAGGCCTCATTTCTCTGGCGACTTGGTGCCAAGATATGTAGCAGGAGGCCTATAATAGGTATATCACTAAAATTTTTTTTGGCGAAACAGACGTTTTATTTGGTACTAAAACTAAATATTATATTTTCGTTTAACACAAAAAAATTGTAGTAAATGGCTGAGAACAATATTTCTCCAAAGGCCATACACACGCTTGAAATCCCCGAAGGGGTAGGCAGAGGTGTATTAACCCACATTTCGCCAACTATGATTTTCGCTGTCACGTAATAGGGAGTGAGCCTATCACCGTCTAGCGGGCACTTTGCCATGGGCTATATTAAAGGTGAGTTTTATCAGAGAACACAACTGTATTTAATTATTTAATAATTTATTTTCAGGCAAAAATATTATTTTCTAAGGTGAATACTGAATAAATACAATAGAAAATACATTATAATAATATATCTACATGTATATACAAAGACGTTATGGATGATGCAGGGGCTGCAAAAGTCCTTGGAAAATTTGAAACTGAAATTGTATGAAGTGACGCCACACGCCATAATCTGGTAAGTAATACCTAGATTGGTAACCACCATGTATTAACTGTAAATAAACACACGTCTTTCTTTCTATCTCTTCTTCCAACTGTGTGTAATAGGTGCTTTTTAGATTTGTTAACAAAGGTAACGTCATGAATATTTCATTTTGTTAATTTAGACTTCAGAACAGTTCCACGCACGTTACGGTCCGAAAAATCGTACGTGACTATCACTAGCAATAATCACCATCCCATTATCGTATCAAAAGTGTTTACACACAGGCAAACACTAAATTCTTGCCTAGGATTACAATCACACGAGATTTGCAAGTGACATAATATCGCAATCAATTATATCGAAAGACGATTATTGCTTGAAAATTTAGTTTAGACGGACACTATCAATAGTCAATTGCTAGGCAATTCTCGCCAGGCGTGGATGAGCCAGCGGCTATTGTTTCTGCGAATGTTTATACGACAGAACATTTTTCTGTCCTTACGATAATTGTATCCCGCATTCTCGCAAGCGAGACTGGACTGGAGAGAGAGAACTCTCCTCGTTTAAATGAGCCTTTAGTTGCTCGAAAGGATTACAGATTTTAAGCTGTCCATGGACTATTTTGTATAAACCACCTATAACGTCCACAGGAAATGTCTTTCGGATATCCAACAAAGTTCACCTGATAAGGTAATAAAAGTTGTCTAGCAGAAATTGCGTGAAAAAATGAGGGGAATGCTCTTTTCTTTTTAATTCCTGTATCAAGAATATTGTAATTGGCATACAATAAAGTATCTAATAAATAAATAAATAAATAAATAAAGTTTTTATCAGTCATCAGCGGCAAGGAAAGCTTCATATGTAGGTTTATATTTGTCTTCTGGGTCATATTTACCGACCAGCTTCTTATAGTAATCTTCTTCAAACTCTTTCAGATGCTTAACCACCTTTCTAGACATTTTTCTTTGTTTTTCAGTACATTTTGCACAGCCATTCTGCATTGCATCCTGTACATGAGCTAAAAAGAATAATGAAATATTCAACAATTAAAATTTATTGACTAAATTACATACATACATACAAACACGCCTTTATCCACGGAGGGTTAGGCAGAGGTGAATTAACACCCACATTTCACAAATCATTGTATTAGGTCCCACGTAACAGGGGGTGAGCCTATTGCCGTATTCCAGGCACTATTGTTGAGCTATGTATGTGAGGCTGAGTGTGGGCTGTATCCATGCATCTGAGGATGGATGAACTTTGAGTTAAAGTGTTTTATTTTGCCAAATTGAATTTATAAGTCTAGGTTTCAAGGACTTCCTTTCATTTAATTTACCAGTTTCTTAGAGAGATTTGATCCTTATGATGACACTATCGATTGATGTCATAAAAATACAGGATGTTACTTTTTCGGATTTTAGTCGGTTCGATTACCGGGTGTGGCAAGGGAATTTAAAAAAACCTTTGAATGCAGTTTCGTTTCTTTTAAAAATAAAATGATGTCTCCTTTAAGTAAAATGAGCCAACTTAAGGATTTAAGGTACTTTCCCTCCATGTGGCATCGCCATGGGACGCCCTGTAAATCTGTCTAATGCTAAGCAGCCCTTGTACGACACCGCATGGGAAGAGTTAGGGGTGGCCCAAATTCTACTCTGCCGGGAACCACGCGGCGACAAAAGAAACAAGTTATTTGTTTCTGGTTACTGATTGTGTAACTAAATTGTAACTAAAACTATGATATACACGATTGGCATACTGATAAATTCTTATTTACACTGGCAAATAAAATAACACCAAAATAAATCGATATAGAATTCGTTAAAAACTGTTTTATTTCACTATGATAGCTTAGTGGTTAAGTAGTTGGCCCTACGATCGAGAGCCCGGGACGGGTTCGAATCCTGGCCATAACACTACTGACGTCAACCCACTTTTAACACAAGTAATTTAGCTTAGTTCTGTTAAAGGGAATATTAGTAATTTCGGTTACTAATAGATATTCTTGCCACGTACTTTATTTAAAATAAAATACGTGGTAGGACTGATGACCGATGGGGTCGAAAAGTTCTCGAGTGGAGGCCACGTATCGGCAAGCGCAGCGTAGGACGTCCACCCACAAGGTGGACAGACGACCTTATCAAGGCCGCGGGAACGCGCTGGATGCGAGCCGCTTCCAACCGGTCTTATTGGAGATCTATAGGGGAGGCCTATGTCCAGCAGTGGACTTCCTATGGCTGAAATGATGATGATGAATGACGTGGTAAACAAAATAACCACCATTTGTGTTGTTAAGAAAACGTTACCTTTGAGTTCTTTTCCTTCAGGGACGCACCTGCCCTTGTCGAGCATACAGTTAATGTACGGTACCAATAACTTCCTGTTGGCCAATATTTCATCGATGTTTAAGTCATCATAGCGATCAGTGTAAGTCTCGGCGGCTGCAAAGCTAGCCAGAGCCAGCACGATGAGCAAAAGGTAAGAATTCATGCTGAAAATCGAAAATAAATACGTCAATAACATAACAAACATTTGAAAGTTCATCTATATTTTTATTCTTGCTAATCACTACATATTATAAAAACAAAGTCGCTGTCGCTGTCTGTTTGTCCCTATGAATGCTTAAATCTTCAAAACTACGCAACGGATTTTGAAGCGGTTTTTTTAACAGATAAAGTGATTCAAGACGAAGGTTCAGATGTATAATACATGCATAATATTGTAGAGAAACACTGATAAATTTAGAGACATGCAGCGGGAACGGAATCAGAAAATATGGCGGTACGAAGTTCGCCGGATCAGCTAGTGTTATTATAATAAACTAGCGACTGGTTGCTGACATCCCCCGGGAATACGTGTATTTAAATCGTTACATCTTCTGATGAGCCAAAAAAACGAAAACCATATCTGATAATGCATGACCATTATCAGTTATGGTTTTCGTTATTTTTTAAATATTTTTTTAAATAAATCGAAGTCCAGTAAATCCGCAGTTAGACTAGTAAAACCGACCCCAGACAATTCCAAGGTGAAAGCTTTGGATGCGAGCGGGATTATCGCTAGGATGAAGAAGAAAAATAAATTAACAGGATTGAGAAATAAAAATGTACACAAATACCTGGCAATTCTAGAACACGGGATTGCTGATAGCGTATCCAAAGACACTGGTGATCATTAAATAAAACGATTTCATTTATATCAGTAATCTTACTTCCTACGGCAAACTAGTCCATTGTATTGATAATTGGTCTAACCTACCACCCCGAGGTAATTGTCTTATTATTCTTCATGTACATGTCATGTAAATTGAAAAACCTATCGATTATTACCTGTAGTCACGTTTATGCAATTACTTAAAGTTTAAGTTTACTTGGTCTTCATCGTCTACCTGCCTTTGTTTTAATTGTTTGGGGTCAGCGAAACATGTTATTTTCCTGGTGTCCTATCATTTGACAAAAAACAAATGACAAACAACGTTTGACAAAATTATACTTGATAAATATATCATTTGACAAACTATCGTTTATTAAACTACTCATTAGTCAAAATATTTATTTGGAAAAAAATCATTTTAAAAAACATCATTTCACAAATTGATTATTTTAAAAACATGTTAGTTGACAAACAGACAGTTAGTGATATACTATTTTTTTTATAACCATGCAGAACTCTATTGAGTCAAATGAACATTTTTAAAATAAAAGTTTAGCAATCGAAATGTTTTCTAAGTAATAGGTACAATTGCGAAACGTGTATTATGTCAAATGATTATTTTTAAAGTAATATGTTTGCGAAATGAAAGTTTGTCAAATGATTAGTTTTTCATACGTCGTTTGTCAAATGATGTTTTGTCATACGTTTTTGGATCAAACAAGGGTGAACCCATTTTCCTCCATACATTCCTGTCAGATATCATTTCCTCAGTCACTGCCTTCTTTGCCATATCCTATTTCACGCAATCCATCCATTTTTTCTTGGGCTTACCTCTGCTTCTGAAGCATTCATACTTTGAATTTATTTTAAAACATTATTTTCATCTCTTCTTACAGTTTGTCCATTTTTTATTTATAGGACGTGTCAATTTGAGTCCACCTCGCCTGCCCCTCTAGACGAGTGGCAATACGTCGGCCGGCGTTCTGTAGAATAGAATGCCAAATGTATGGGATTTGACGTATATGACAGGCGTCAACGAATGTCAAAAACGTCAAATCCTATACATTCGTCATTCTATTCCATGATACGCTGAGCAACGAATTGCCACTTGATAAAGAGGCTGATGATGAGCAAAAGGCAAAGTCTCGCAAAAGAGGGTCACCATTATAAACACGTACCATGTTACAATAGTGGCACTCAGCTCGACGGCCTCATTAGATGCTTTTTCACGCCCCGCTTAAAGGACCCGGGACTGGAGGAAGAGGGAACCATGTGAGTTGGTAAGGAATTCTAGGTCTTAATGGTGCGGCAAAAGAAGGAGTCACCGAACCGCTTGGTTCTTGATGGCATATTCTGCACCGTATACGGGTGGCATCTAAGTCCTCCACTTGTTGTCTTATATAGAAAAGGACATTCTCGTTACACCACACATCTATCTTGACTTACTTTAAGTTTACTTGGTCTGAGAAATTTACTAAAATTTTATAGCAATAAATATGCTAATTTTTCTCATAGATTTAAATTGGAAAGAATGAATATCCAAGACAGGGCTTAGACCTGCCAGTTCCTTACAGGGAGAATGTTCTGACCTATTAAGCTGCTTGGACCCGTCTTGGATATTCGTAATTCTCCTATACATTCGTTTTGGAGCGCGGGTTCAAGTCTCTATTGGATGTTCACTTTTTCCAATCTAAATTTGTAGGACTTCATCCCTAGATTCTGAAATGAAATGAAAATGAAATGAAATGAAAATGAAATGAAATGAAATGAAATGAAATGAAAATGAAATGAAATGAAATGAAATGAAATGAAATGAAATGAAATGAAATGAAATGAAATGAAAATGAAATGAAATGAAAATTTATTCGTAAGAGACACGGTAAAGATAAGATGTTACATTTTTCAGTGTAGATAGTACAGCATATCTCGCCAGCATTAGGCACTTTGTTCAATGTCACTAAATTATAATGCAATCACTAAAACTGTCGTACCAGTCACTTCAAAAAATGGCATTAAATTTTAGCCTTTATTGCTATAGACTTAAAATCGAAAAGAATTTCATTACACTGTTTCATTCTCTCTACAAAAAGTCATATAATTTTGAACTTTAAGCACATAGCAATAAAGTCTAAAATATGATGCCAATTTTTGCTGTGATTGTGACCGTACGACAGTGGTTTTACTTTAGCAGAATCGAGGGCCAGGTATAAGTTGGTTCCCGGTGGAGTAGAATAAGGCCACCCCATCTCTTCCAGTGGGTGTCGTAGAAGGCGACTAAAGGTCCAACCCCACCAAACGGACGGCATCGGCCCGGATTTTACAATCTTTCAACAAAATTAAATCTTATTATCACAGTGTTTGAAGTTTATATTACCAAGTCACGCACAACAGCTTGACAGCGACGTGCGGCGGCATGACGCACGTCAAGCTGCCATGCGTGACTTGGTAATATAAACTTCAAACACTGTGATAATAAGATTTAATTTTGTTAACGATTGTAAAATCCGTTCCGATGCCGTCCGTTTGGTGGGGTTGAACCTTTATGATAGGATAGGGCTAATATAACCCGCGCCACGTATCTTGGACCTAAATCGTAAGACATACGAGGCTCTGGCGCCCGCGGATTGCTTTGTAATAATCTATGCTCGGTGAATTTGAGTTCGTCTACCGCAGTAGCATCCCGGGCTATCTTCAAAAGACACTCAAGAAATGTGTACTGCGCGTATATGGCACTTTTTGAGCACATTTTAGGTCCAAGATACGTGGCGCGGGCAATACTAAGGATAGGAAGGATAGGGATGTTCTTCATCCGACAGTATACATACAGCCCATGACTAAGTGCCCGTATGACGGCAATAGGCTCGCCCTACATTACGTGGGACCAAAAGACATAGTTGGCGTAATGTGAGTGTTAATACCTCTGCCTACCCCTTCGGGGATTTAAAGGCGTGAGTATATTTATGTATGTATTTTAATCACGTTGTATAAGGAAAGGGGTGGAATGGAAAGGGGACTCTTTTGCCCGCACTTAGCCTCCTTTTTGGGCCATTGTGCGTGGATCGGCCGGGGTGCGAGGGATATGGCTACGACAATCTCACCTCCGGCAACTGACGGCCCACAGACGGCGTGCGTTTTAGTCAGTTCGAGTCCGACATAACCTCCTCCTCCGGTTCCGGCGGGGGAGGTATCCGTGGGGATTTTTCGCACGATAAAAAAAGGGATGTGTTTGGTCCCATCAAGAGTTTTGGAGACACTTCCATCTCACCTACAAGTCAGTATCAACTGATAGAGACTATAGAGGCTCTGACGTAGGCTTTCTCTCAAGGTTAGAAGGTCAAACGGCAGTCGCTCCCGGAAATACCGGAATCAACAACAATGAAATCATTATGATAATGATGATTACTCACTGCCGTTTGCATTGTAATTACACATTACTTATTTAGGTACAGCTTAGACTATATACAAACTTTATAGATATACCTAGTAATGGTCACTACAGTGCGGCATAAAAAATGGGGTGGCTATTACATTAGTACAAGTTTGACATCCATACTTCCATACTAATCCATACTAATATTATAAATGCGAAAGTAACTCTGTCTGTCTGTCTGTTACGCTTTCACGCCTAAACCACTGAACCGATTTTGATGAAGTTTGGTATAGGGGTAGATTAGACCTTGAGAAAGGACATAGGCTATGTTTGGTCGCGAAAACCGACATCCACGCGGGCGGAGCCGCTAGTTTACTATACACCCCATAACATGCACACATAAGTAATATTGACATTAACTTACTCACACATAACGCGTATTTTGAGCCGTCTTCTGCGATGCATTTTGTTCAGAATACTGTGCCTAGATGAAGAAGCAGACTGTCTATACAGTAAAAGTCAAAATTTACAGGTTCAACGCCTTTACGAAACATGGCCGCAATATACACAAGCGCGTTGAACTCGAATGTATGTAATGAAAGTTCAGAGAATAATTTATTTGCCTTTAAACAACATGGATTTTTCTAAAGTTTCTCCGTTGAAAATTGGTTTTATTTAAATGGTAACATGTATCTTAAAATATGTATAAGTACAGCATTTACATCATTTTTAGGCACAGGCACAGCATGTTTAACTGCAGATAGCCATGTTGCACATAAATACATATATACAATAATCACACTTTTATCCCCAGAGGGTTAGGCAGAGGTGAATTAACACCCACATTTCACCAATCATTGTATTAGTCCCACGTAATAGGGGGTGAGCCTATTGCCGCATTCAGGGCACTATTATTGTTGACTCAAACCACGTATCTGAGGCTAACACCCGTATTCACAAACGATACTGTGAGGTCTCATAGTGTGCTCGAGCGCATAGGGCTGGTAAAGTTAATTCACAAACATCACGAAGCAGTATCTAACGCAGTGCGTTCCCTCAACAAAGTATTACTTACGTGTTATCAATGAATAAAAAGGCTTGCCAAAACGAACGCACTGAGAATTGGTCGTTCTTTGCACAGTTTTGGTGGTACGCATAGCGAAGTATTGTTTGTGAATACGGGTGTAAGTCTGGGCTGTATATATCTGTCTGATGTTAAACAGCCCTATCCCTTAGTTGCCTTGTGCAATACCGCATGCGAGGAGAAGAGGTGGCCCAAATTCTGCCGGGAACCACATGCAAATCTTCAAATAACACTTTCTCGGCAATATAATTAATAAGATTGTCCATTATATGCAGGATAGAACCATACAATTGTATTCTACATACTGGGTGGCATCTTTTTGCACAAACGTACGTTATATTATGTTTGTTAATATTTTGTAGTAGTATGTAGAGAACAGTAGCCTAGTGGTATGGGTAATGGACTGCTGAGACGAGGTCTCGGGTTCGATCCCAGGTTTCACCATGGCACACACCAATGACTTTTCGATGCTTTTCGAAGTTATGTGTGTATTTATCGCAGGTTTATAAGTGCCCGGTTAATGGCAATAGGCTCGCCACCTATTACATTGGGACCTAAACATAAACGGCGAAATGTGGGTGCTAGCACCTCTGCCTACCCCTTCGGGGATAAAGGCGTGAGTTTATGTTATGTTATGTTATGTAGAGAAATATATTTATACGCTTCTGACCTAGACTCTGATCCCACACTACAAGACTGTGGTGAGTTTTTACAATGAATGCAAGTGCTTTAAAATGGGACGGCGTGGATACGGAAGGCGGAGGATTGGCAGACCTGGCGCACATTGGGAGAGGCCTATGTCCAGCAGTGGCCTGCAATCGGCTAATTGATTGATTCTATGATCAATCTGACGACGATCACGACTATGACGATGATAAAGACTGAACAGTAAACATCGATTTCCAAGTTAAATAGGTATAAGAACAATAAAAAGTATAACTTGTAGAAGCGAAGACTTTTAATTGGCTTTTTAGGGTTCCGTAGCCAAATGGCAAAAAACGGAACACTTATAGATTCGTCATGTCTGTCCGTCCGTATGTCACAGCCACTTTTCTCCGAAACTATAAAGCCTGTGCTGTTGAAACTTGGTAAGTAGATGTATTTTGTAAACCGCATTAAGAATTTCACACAAAAATAGAAAAAAAGCATTAAATTTTGGGGGTCCCCAGCCCCATACTTAGCACTGAAACTCAAAAATTTTTTTGTGTATTACTCAACCACGGCATAGCCTAGAAAGTTTTGCCATAGTTAGCTAGCGTCACAGATAACATATTACTTGTAGCGTTAAAATATTTCTTCGATTGCTACGAAATATTTAATGCGTTATTTACGCACTCGCCCATGAAGGTTCTATAAAAATAATGTAAATGAAAGAGGTACGTACTTTTTATAGTGCGGAAATCCCTTCGAATATATGCGTGAATAACCCTTCCCTCAACGTGGTTATGTCCTCCTTAAGCCCCACGCTGTCTTGGGTCTTCATGCGAGATAAAGCAAGTGACATGTCTTTCGCAACCCCGCGCACCTGGGTGTCTCCATCTTTCCCCCGGATAGGGGGAGGCGCGCATACCCTGATTTCTCAGCCTGCTTCTACGAGGGTGACAGGTGGTTCCGTCTGTCACCCCTAGGCCTGCGATCATGGAAGACTCCGCACGAGTTGCCTCCACGCATCGCGAGCTGTGCGGGTCGGAAAAGACCTGAGTCTCCAACGGACCCGCTCCGCCACCTCCTTGTTGAGCATTACTTTCTACAGAATGACTATACATTTAATACTCTCAACTGAAAACTGTAACCTGTGCTTACAAAAATGATTTGATTTGAGGCAGCGGCGGCAGCCCACGCGCTCATGCACTTCCCGTCACTGGGAGAAATGGAATTATCAAGGCGGCCACCCACTAACAGTTTATCGAACGACAACCGGATGATATCGGTCTGTCAGTTCATCGTAATAGCCCACACGCTTATAGTTTCTTATACAATTTTGGACAGACGGCTAATATGTGTGTGGCCACTTGACGATTTCGGTCAGCAAAGACATCAGATTATAAGAATAAAATAATGTTTTTATTTTAGTCTGAGGTAATAAAATTATGATGACATTGATGACATAAGGACTGCAGGCCGCCGGACGGACGAAAAACTGCAGGCTGACTGTAAGTGGGTGGCCGCCTTTAAGTACAAAAATAAATAGCAAACCTTAGTGTTTGCCATATCGCTGTCGCAACGTTTTGTACTAAATTACAACTATGGTGAATGATACGAAAGTAAATTAATTTTTCTTTGGTTTATTAAAAATATCATTATTTTTATAAAATAACTAAATATTAACAGTGGTAATTTTAATTTTTTTAACGTTAAATAATAATTGAGTACACAAAAGGTTTTTAAGATTGAGTAGTTAGCGATGACGGTAAGTATATCGCTAGTCAAGTCATAGATACAAATCTTATTCTATTGTATTCTAGAGCATGGTACCTATTCTAGAGAACCATAAAATTTACTCCGGAATCTGGATACCCTTAGCTCTAGCGCGGTCTTCATACTTCTTCCTGAATGTGCCCTTAGGATCGAACTTGGCAGTCAGCTCTCGCCAGATCTCTATCTCATTCTTGATCAGGTGTTCGATTATCTTGTAAGCTCCATTTTCTTGACTTTCCGTGCATTTAGCGCAGCCAGTCTCAATGGCTTCTTGCAAATGATCTGAAAAAAAAGAAGGCATTCTCAATAATTTGTAATCAATCAAGTTAATCAGATTATATGACCTTCATGTCCGTTTCAGAGAGGCGCTGTCATTTACTCGGTGGTGAAGATTCTAGCCAACACTCCATTATTTTATATAGGACACGTCAATTTGGATTCGCCTCGCCTGATGGTAAGCTGAAGGCAAAGTCTCTGAAAAGAGGGTCACCATTACAGACACGTTTCATGTTACAATGGTGGCACTCAACTTGACGGCCTCATCAGATGCTTTTTCACGCCCCGCTTAAAGGACCCGGGACTGTAGGAGGAGGGAAACACGTGAACTGGTAAGGAATTCCAAGACTTAATGGTCTACTTTGCCTCACCAATTCATTTTTGTGGGGTTTCTTGGTGTATTCGACCCCACTAGGGCTGGTAACTTAACATAGTGGGACAAAGTGCGCATTTTTTTATCATTCCAATTACCCCGCTTGTACTTCTACTACTGTACTTCTGCTTTGCGCCACTACACGTCCCCACGTGTAGTGGCGCAAAGCAGAAGTACAGTCAACGTCATATCGGTCTTGACTGCAAAGTCTCAAAATTATTTTAATATCAAGATATTAAGAGCAAATCAAACTGTATTACTGTCCAAACTAAAGGTGTGTAAGTGGGAAACTAAGGCATTAAGATTATTTTGAGTACTTTGTTCGTCAAAATCGATTTGATACTGACTGTACTCCTAGCTACACACTTGCACATGCAAATATCAAACACCAATCCCGTTTAAATTATGATCTTTGAAAAAAAGAAAAGACGTGTGGCACTCGGGGACTGCCGCGGTAAAGCTATTGCATAGCATTTTTTATCAACTTATGCAATTATCCCCCCACTCCGAGCTCTCACGAATCGAGCCGAGCTGCTCCGAAATCGGCCGATCTCGGAGCAGCTCGGCTTGATTCGTGCGAGCTCGGAGTGTCAGCTTAGGTTTTTTCGTTACGGAATTTCTGGATACGGTCTCCACGCTCAAGGCCCGCGATAGAAGCTATGCAATAGCTAAAAAAATGCATAACATAAATATGTTTACAACATAAACATAACAACAGCGTACCTACATCAATTTTCACATCGTATAGCAATATACCTATTCTACTATACTGACTATTAAATCTATAGTATTGTATAACAAAATAATATACAGGTGGTATATTTCTAACAGGTTAATAAGCAGATAAACGTAGCTATGATAACTGTGGCTAAGTGATGAGTTCGTTTCCTCAACTCATTATAAATGACGATGGTAGTTCAAATTAACGTGACTTGCTTAAAAAGTATGATGGGTTTCTTAATTAATTTTCAGATCTACTTTGACATAATGATGTTGGGGGCAAAAATATGGCAGCATAATTATTATTTATGACTGATTTCGTTAAACATTATGCGATACTCTCGAATCCCGATGTAAATACCATGTTTAGAAGTCGTGATGAAGTACAATCCATACTAATCCATACTAATATTATAAATGCAAAAGTAACTCTGTCTGTCTGTCTGTCTGTCTGTCTGTTATGCTTTCACGCCTAAACCACTGAACCGATTTTAATGAAATTTGGTATAGTTAGTTTAGACCTTGAGAAAGGATTGAGGAAGGCTATGTTTGGTCTTGATAACCGACATCCATGTGGGCGGAGCCGCGGGCAAAAGCTAGTTGACTATAATCGACTTTAAAAATTATTCCTGACCTAGCATAACGTGTAATAACATCACCCTATTGATTTACTGGAGGCGTAAGCGTTAATATTTCAAGGTTTCTATTCTAACTGGCAAGCTTGTTAAGTACTTGGTGCTAACACCAAGTACAGTCAGCATCAGCTAGTTCTTAGCTAGCAAAGTACTCAAAATGATCTTAATTTATGTACTATCATAATAGCAGACTGTTTTATTGATTTAAATTACTTATATATCATCCTAACTAAAGGCGTGTACTAAATATTTTGTGGCGTAGCGGTAGTGAACGTGGCCGCTACAAAAATGTATCTATGTATGTTTATTCGCATTCTAGAACCCATAACACAAGCTAGTTAAGCTATGCTTACTTTGGGTCTAGATATTTAGTCCTACAATATCCATACTCCATACTAATATTATAATTGCGAAAGTTACTCTGTCTGTCTGTCTGTTACGCTTTCACGACTAAACCACGGAACCGATTTTGATGAAATTTGGCATAGGGGTAGTTTATACCTTGAGAAAGGACATAGGCTATGTTTGGTCGTGATAACCGATATCCACGCGGGCGGAGCTGCGGGTAAAAGTCAGTTTACAATATTTACAATATCAGAACAATCAGTCAATAGAAGGGGTACCTACACCAAAGGTATTAAGATCATTTTGAGTACCTGACTAGTCAAGATCGACTGATGCTGACTGTACTTGCTTACAGTTGACGCAGTATGAAATATACACATAATTTTAAATGTACACTTATGTTCATCTATGTTATGTTGACGGTATTTTAATGTACCTTTGTGGTGTGTGGTGGTTTTAATCATCATTTATTTATTTACGACCGCAAATTTCTTGTACTTTGGCATCAATAGAGTTTAGACTTCAGACAAAGATATTCACTTCCGTACTAGTCAACCAAACCAGTTGGGGACTCTGTGATCCCCACATTGGAAGAGGGCCGGATCGAAAGATATGGCCCTGGGTCGGCCGGGGTGCGAGGGATAATCATGTCTACGACTACCTCACCTCCGGCAACCGACGGCCCACAGATGGCGTGCATTTTAGTCGGCTCAATTCCGACATAACCTCCTCCTTCGGCTCCGGCGGCCCCTCTGCCGAAGCCGGTGATACCCGTGGGGATTTTTCGCACGATAAAAAAAAGTCAACCAAACCAAATTGTGGGATAGAAAGGATTTAAGAGAGCGACAGCTAGGGGCAGCATTTACGAGTATTTTGAGATCCGATTCTCAGCACTCCTTGGATTCACCGTGCGGTCGCCGGGCCCATAGCGTGATACAGCAGAGAGGAACACCGTGACGGCGACTGGGACTTGTGACCCAGATGTAGGTTTAGGGTGGCCACCTTGTGATGCATCAGCGCTCACCTCCACCGTCAGTAGTGTTCCCCCCCTAGCTATCCAAATTTGGTAAGATCCCATCAATGCCGCTTTTGATATTCGATTTAGTAAAGACCTTACTGAAGCTCTTGGCAATCCGAGGTCTTTAAGTAAGTTGTACAAATATTATTCATTTTATTATGTAAAAACCATGAACATCCATGTGGTGGCGGAGAAAGAACACAAGTGTTATCAATACATCTCATCGGAAGGGTGTCGTAAGAGGCGACTAACTGAGAAATACGTAGACGATCTTACTCCGAGAGAAGGAAACCTCGAAGTCCTTACCAGGTCTTACCAGTCTGGGAATTCCTTACCAATTCACGTGTTACCCTCCTCCTACAGTCCCGGGTCCTTTAAGCGGGGCGTAAAAAAGCATTTGATGAGGCCGTCAAGCTGAGTGCCACCATTGTAACATGATACGTGTCTGTAATGGTGACCCTCTTTTCAGAGACTTTGCCTTCAGCTTACCGCTTCTCGCCTGATGCGAGACGAAGTCAAATTGACGTGTCATATATAAAAAAATAAAAAATAAAAAAATAAAACCTAGTCCCAGCATTGGGAGAGGTCTATGTCCAGCTATTGACCAGACTGCGATAGGCGAATTGATTGATATGTAAAATGAAAATTTGAAAAGAGACCAATAAAATGGATTTGTAAAAAAGATCCAGGTGGACTGAAGACAGTAATACTTATTTTTGCTTTGTTTAAGCTTGCAATATGACGGTATATTTTTTCGCTATACCGAATTGAAAAACTTCTTCTTTTTCGAAGTCGGATAAAAATAAAAAGTCTAAAAAAGATAGATAACTCAATAAATTAAAAATAAACCAGTTTACAAAATAATTCAATGGAATCACAAAGTATGAGTGATAGTTGCTTAGTAAAACTATATCAAGGTTAAAATGCGCTTAAAATAACTTTATTCTAAATATTTCTGTACCACTAAGCATAGCATAACGCACAAATTATTTCAAGCTATGATCCGTATCTAAGTACTCATCGAAATACATTGGAAGTAAGTATGACCGTAATATTATGCAATGAAGTTAAGATAGTTAATACACTAACTTTTCATGTATACAATTTAAAAAAGATGTTATTTCCACTTTTCTTTGTACTAAGAGCGACTTTCACCAATAACAGGAACCACGCGGATTCAGACTAAACTTAAATATCATCATTTACGCAATGAACGTAAAGGATGAGCAAAGTAAGGTAAAAAACTTGAAAAAGACTTAACGCAAAAGTAGGTATCAACACTTTCAAATTAAATGAGCAGCGCTACTACCTAACGTCAATATTAAGTGAAAGTGATTATATTATGTCAACATGCTACAACGTCAATCCTGTTTGCATCCAAAGCTGGCACTTTGGAGCTCTAGACGCAGTATTATACTCTCCTGTGGTGAGTGGAAATTTAAAATCACCATCGTCAGGTGGATGGTGAAGAAAGAGCCATTCTTTCTCCACCATTCATCTGCGCTGACCACCTGGGTGGACCGTGGTAAAAAAGAAATTTACATCGGTTCACCTTGACTACATGGGTGTGCAGTGGGAAATATTAAATTTTCACGGTACAACAGGGTCTATAAGGTGGTGGATCATGAATATATCCTAACTAAATGCGAAAGTAGTACCCAATCATTCAGCCTTGCACGTTGTATCCTGATTGCTTCCGAGGCGTTCACCTCGGTATCCGGGGTCCACCTTTCAGATTTTACTCGACACTTAATATACTAAGAGCTATTGCTATTTACCTTTAAGTTCTTTGCCTTCAGCAGTGCACTTCCCCCGTTCCATAACACAGTTGACGTAAGCTTCTAACAACCGTTTATTTTGCAGGATTTCGTCCAGGTCGATATTGTCATATTTGTTAGTGTATTTGTCCTCGGCGATTACCGCGACAGCCATGCAGAAGAGTACTAGAATATACTTCATGGTTCCCTGAAATTATTGAAAAAATAAAGATTAAAAACAATATAAGATAGAGAAATATTTTACGGGTTTGATGAAGTGAAGAAGATAAGTACCGATGAATGTAGGAGCAAATGAGTTCAAGAGTGGAGATCGCGCGAAGGAACGTGGGACGTCCCCTAGTGAGATGGACTGATGACCTGAAAAAGGTGACCGGGACAGACGGGATGCGAAACTAGGAGGAGTGGGTGCAATGGCGCTTATTGGCCTATGTTTAGCAGTGGACTGCTAATTGATTAATTGATTGAATAAGATCCATACTGCATACGAATTTTAAATGCGAAAGTAACTCTGTTTATCTGTCTGTCTGTCTATTACGCTTTCACGCCTAAACCACTGAACCGATTTTGATGAAATTTGGTACAAAAATAGATTAGACCTTGGGAAAGGAGGAAGGCTATGTTAGGTCACGATAACCGACAAGCTAGTTTAATATAATATTAATAATCTTCTCTAAACTTATATCAAATCCATTAGCCAAATTCCGAAATCAACACAGTTTAAATAGAAAAACAAAAACAAAAAGGTTTGTGTCTAGACGTGGTGAATGGGACTTGTTGAAACAAACTTAATAACTTGCTAATTGAGGAGGTTACAAATTAATAATAATTAAATAATTATCACTCAACTGCCTTATGTTGTGGGATCTAAAATGGAGATAAACATACTTAGAAACATTTTTGGAATGTGTGTGAGTCTATGAAACGTTTTTGGAAATATGTAGACACACCCATACTACAATATTTATGCATAGGTAAAAATATTTGCACTGAGCGGGCATTGAACCCGTGCTCGATAATACATCATTCAGGTGTTGCAAGAAGCTACAAGAAGAGTCCCACTATTCAAGTGATTTCGTAAAAAAATTAGCATTATCATCCAAATGTCACATATCTGCTTACAAAATAGAATATAGTGACCCTTACTAATAAAGAATTACACGGGGTATACACAGCTGTCATGTTAAAATTTCCACACAAAATTTAGCTGTGTACAGCCTGTGTAATTTTTTAAAGATTTAGATAAGATTATGTACGCAATACCTACCGTTTTGTATGTACACGTTCGGTATTCCCCAGTCACCGTCAGTGAGTTATGATGTCCAACGTAATGATATGCCACTATATATAGTGGATGCTCGTGTGCTTAAAACGTCTAATTTGCCCCTGGTTGGTTCATTATTATATCTGTCTTTGGTGCATAGCACACTTCCTATACAGGCTGTTCTTAAAATTCTTTGTTTATTTGGTTTTATACTAAATGAAAATAATGTGTGATGTGTGCCGACATGATGTACTAAAATACCTAGATTTTTATGATCATGGTGAATAAAATGCAATGTAGTGCAGGTGAAATGTTATGATGGATAATGTATTGTGTGCTGCAACTGCGAATTGCACCAGGAATAAGTTTGATAGAAATCATTTGAAAGTGGAACTAATGATGAAAGGTTACATATTGGTTGTTTCATAATGATATAGATGTACGGAAAAACGGGTTAAAAGTAATAGTAAGATTTATATAGACCTACATATATTGGATTTAGCTGCAATACTACATTAAAAACAATAGATATATCTGTAGGTTTACTCATATATTGGCATGATTTTGGCCAGAAACAAAAATAGAATGGAGTAAAAATATAAACTAAAAATATTTTTCTTGAGTGAACTGGTTTATCTAATGTAAAAATTGCCTATAAGTTTGTATCATCACTACATATTTTTAAACCAAAGTCGCTGTCTGTCCGTCCCTATATATGCTTAAATCTTCAAAACTACGCAACGGATTTTGAAGCGGTTTTTTTAAATAGATAGAGTGATTCAAGCGGAAGGTTTAATATGTATAATACATGCATAATATTGTAGAGAAACACTGATAAATTTAGAGATAACGGGGGCGGGCGGAAAATATGGCGGTACGAAGTTCGCCGGGTCAGCTAGTTTGATTTATAAAGCATTGATTAGCAACTCTAACCGTAAACCTGTACTTAAGGAGTACAGGAGGAAAATTCATACGGAAAATTGTGATTCACTTTGTGATAGTTATGGCAAACATGAATCACTTACATATTATTTCGATGACATTTAATGTTATCGTAAGTATATCCTGGTGTGCTGCACCTGCGTGGAATACTAATTCTGGTCCCACGACTCTTTTTTTCGTACGGAAGTTCCCTTGGGTACCCTTGTTTAGGTGATGGAGGCAGTTATATTGAACTCGAAACAACTAAAACCGCACGTCGCGTCGTCCCGTGTCTTTAGGTACCAGGCCCTCGATTCTGCTAAAGCACAACCACTGTCAAACCACAGAGACTACAGAAAATGGCATTTAATTTTAGAACTAATATCTATAAACTTACAGTCCTAAAATTAAATGAAAAGAGTTTTATTAAGTACACTCTTTTATTCACTCTACAAAAAGCCATTTAATTTTAAACTTTGAATGCATTATTTTAAAGGGTAAAATCAAATGGAATTTTCTCGCAGTCTCTGTGGTGTGACAGTGGTTTTGCTTTAGCAGAATCGAGACCCAGGTATAAGCCGGTGTATAAGGTGGAAATGTGTTTCGCTTGCAGTCCGGCTGACTGGTCTCACGATCTAGTAGTAGTCTTACTTACGTTTAAAGAACATTGCATGATTATTGTATATCCTATCTGCCCCTTAGACGAGTGGTAGTTCGTTGACCGGCGTACTGTAGAAAAGAATAATAAATTTATGGGATTTGACATATATAACACACGTATTTTGTCGTTTATGACATACGTTGACGAAAGTCATATACGTCAAATATGTAATGTCCAGCCCCCCTAGACAAGTGGCAATTCGTTGCTCGGCGTTTGATGGAATAGAATGACAAATATATAGGATTTGACGTTTTTGACATTCGTAGACGCCTGTCATATACGTCAAATCCCATACATTTGACATTCTATTCCATCAAACGCTGAGCAACGAATTGCCACTTGTCTAGAGGAGCAGGGGGGTTGTGCAGATACTGGACTGATGGCCGTTGGAGCAGACGAGTCCTAGAGTGGAGACCACGAGAAGGAAAACGGAAGGTGGGATGCGCCCTAGCCAGATGCGCTGACGACCAGGAAAAGGTGACTGGGACGGACTGGATACTGAAAGTGGAGTTTTGGCAGACGTGGCGCACATTGGGAGAGGCCTACATCCAGCACTGGACTTCAATAGGCTAACTGATTGATGGTATTTTATCTAAAGTTTCATCTTCAATTTAATTCATCAATCATATTATATAAGCTGATAAGTTTCTAAATAAATAAATAAATAAATTATCAAGTTCAGCCCAAGCGAACCTCACCTGCTAGTCGGTGCACTTGCTGAACCAGGGATGAGGCACTAGCGCAGGATTTGACACATGTTTACGGCTGTCATAGACTTCAAAATACGAGCCAATCCCATACATAGATCATTCTATTCTATACCAACGATTGTGACATCTTGTGGCAGAATGGCCTCATCATCATGTCATATGGCTTTTGCTCGAGTCCTCATATGTCAACGTCCAGTTTGCGAAGCCAGTCTATTGCTGCCGGTGTGAGGTCATGTAGCTTCCGCATTCCTCCGGGAAAACGACAGAGTGGACACTCCTCTGCTATATGCATCGTTGTCTGCTTTGGAGCTCCACAGTCACAGAATGGCCTAACAGATCTAGATAGATTACAACCTGGAATAGCATGTATTTTATCGCGGGAAATAAATTCTCCCATAAATCTTTGGGTGTTAAACGCAATCATAGTCGCGGGCATTAACTTATGTATTAAATTTTTATTAAAAAAAAGTCATTTTTAAACATATTATTTAAACAAACAACAGCAATCATACTATGTCAATATAGTTGAGACGCCGCCGCCGCCGCCGCGCCGCAACCATCTAGTATCATACGTAAGAGGTCATGCTTAGTAACCATAAATTACTATTAATTTTAAATACATACTGTATATGCAAACTGTATTTAAGGGGAAACACTCACAGGGTTACACGTCTATGACTCTTGCTTACCCTTGAAGTTACGTGCATTGTACATTATATTTTTATACCTCGACCCTAATCATTTACTTGAATATAACTAAATGATTCTTGTAAATATTAAAATAATGGCATCTAAGTAAGTTTCCTTCACCATGTATTATACATTGAAGACTGCTCGTTCATTAAGGATATTGAAAAAAGAAGTCTTGGGTTGGTTGGTTTCTTGCTGGATATTCAAATTCAAATAATTGATTGCAGACGTCAGTCCATATAGTTAATTACAAAGAGAACTTATATGCTAGTTTAATCGCAGTCAATTAGTTTAATCAGACGTTAAATTGACAGCCTAACCTGTTTACTAAACAGCGCTGTTCAACTAACTTCCTGCCCCTCTAGACAAGTGGCAATTCGTTGCTCGGCGTATGATGGAATAGAATGCCAAATGTATGGGATTTGACGTATATGACACGCGTCAACGAATGTCAAAAACGTCAAATCCTATACATTTGTCATTCTATTCCATCATACGCCGAGCAACGCCAGTGGAATCGCTAATTGTAGTATGAAATTGACATAAATCATTAATATAACAGCTATATTTTTTTTAATGAAATTTGAGTCTTTGTAACTCGAAATACATTATTTAACTTATCATTATTACTATAACCACCGCAATGTCCCGAAATCCATTGTTAAAACCTTAAAAATGGTTCGCTTCAGAGCGATTCCATCAATAGAATGTCACTTTGTCTAGGGCCCCTGGTAACTGGTAATAATAAAAATATACGTAGCAGGTATCCATTACCACATCATTACACAGGAAAGCACTCGCAATCCAAGGGGAGGAAAAAAGTTATAGCTTTAGAACCACCGACCAGAATTAAAAAGAATTAGATAATGTGAAAACTCATCGCTAATTTTCCCGGTTTCGAATTCTGGTCAAAATTTTCTTATTTAAAAACCTTGGCCTAACAACACACAATAAAAAGTAAATTATTATTTTTTTATTTTATTTCGTTTTGATTTGTATTTGGGATTGACTGGTAACCCCTAGTTTTGACCAAGGATGTACCTACCTATAAGTATTTGAGAGTTGCAATGCAACTTGTCACAGTCGTCATAGACTTCATTGTGAACACAAAATATGTTTCGAACTTGTAAACAACTTGTTGGCTATGCTATGCATATAGTTTGAACGAAATACAAGTAATCGAGTTCTGACAATACTTCTACAAGGTTTGTATCGAATAAGTTTAAAACGAGGAGCTAGAGCGCCTTTGAATTAGAGGCGTGAGGAAATGCTCGAAACTGAGACTGAAAACTTCTTCTTCTTCATCCTAGTGTTAATTCCCAGTCGCACCCGAAGCTTTCACCTCGGAGTCTAGGGTTCGCTTTACCTGTCCTCAACTGCGGATATGGCTGGACCTCGATATTTTCCGTGAAGCTACTGCCGTCTGACCTCCAAATGATAATATTAGGCGATATCAAAGCATTGCAGCTAGACCGTTGGTGTTGAACTTTTTAAGGCTCCCAACTACTCGTAACGACTGCCATAGATGTTCGTATGGCAACCGGGACTGACGGCTTAACGTGCTATCCGAAGCACGACCAGACCAATGCAAATACCCATATTCATGCATACTAATATTTGCACTGAGCGGGGTCAAAACTCGCGCCTCCTGCGTAGCGGCCGCGTTCACAACCGCTACGCCACGGAGACTGTCCTGTACAATTATCAAGAAAAATAATAAGTGTTCCGGTTTCCGTTCCGAGATTTAGGGCCCGTAAAATATGTACTTTTAAAGAGGCAACGAGTCAATAAAACTAATCCAATAAAAATATCCTACGTTTGTTTGATCGTAATTTGTTAAATAGAAGCGGAGATAGGTATGACCGAAAGTTGCGAAACGCGGGCAGAGCCGCGGGTATCAGCTCGTATATAATAACTATAATATCAGGTGTGAAGTAAATAAAATTGAATAGCCCTTTAAGACTTTTATGACGTAATTCTTCGTATTACCTATCCATTGTTTTACTACGTTCCTTGTTCAATGGATTTCAGTTTTTTTCATTATGTAAAGTTACTCAGACGAACGTAACAGGAAAACCTAAAGATTTAATGATTCAGATGCCGCCATAGATACTAACTTAAGTTAATAACACATGTTTTTATCAGCGTCTTAATTTGATTTATCTAGATGCATTCATACTGACGCATTTCATTGTGCACGTTTCAAGGCAAAGATAGCAGTGGTGACGGGTTAATATTTACAAAAAGGAAGGCCGTGGAAAAAATCTTTACCGTGCGTACATGCTGTAGCTACCATGCGCTCTATTGGGAAGCCTTTGCTCTTTTGCGTCCGGTCCGGGGTCACTCTCTTACTCTTCTTACTTCACTTCTTTCTTTTAAAACTACCGTCTAATACTGAGGTATTAGACGGTAGTTTAGAGGTATTAGGTCTAGGCTCTGGTGTATACTTTCCTCTAGAATTGAGATTCTAGAGGAAAGTATACACCAGAGCCTCGTCCGTTCATCAGCAAATACAGCGGCTTGCAAGTGTGTGACGGCTAGCAATTGTGTGACGTGTTGGCTTGCAAGTATGTGACGACTTGCAAATATGTGACGTGTCGGCTTGCAAGTGAGGTTATCTTGGGCTCCGAAGATCTTATTTATTTTTTTAAACTTTTTGCACAAATACAAAATCATTGTACAAAGGCGGACTTAATGCCATAGGCATTTTCTGCAAGTCAACCTTAGGGTGATGCAGAGATATTCATTATCCAAGGTAGGTGCACGAAATATTGTTAAGAGTGTTTGGACTATTTATTGGTATTTAATTGGTATTTAATACAGTATTAATATTTTCATAACAAATTGAATGAAATAAATGAATGGATCCTCTTAATAAATTTTCTATTTTGTTTAATACGAGCCTTTGGACCAAGAGACAGATGAGTGCTGTAACATTCAGCAGATGCAACAAGCATGTTACGACCTTCGCTCGCGTTGAGTAACTTACTAATCCAATAGTTAGTCCTATAAAGCAAGAACATAATATTAAATCTGTTTCAAGTAATCTTCCGTAACGAGATGAGAGTAAAATCAAGTCTGCGTAAGCGGAATCGTGGGGATTTCCCCACACTTATAAAAAAAGTACAGTAATATATAATTGTCTTGTTATTCATTGCAGTTTCAATGGCTATACTATCATTAAGTGGATGGTGAATCATTTTAATTTATAGTTATTGACCGTCTCAATAGGCAGCGTCAGTAAATGGTGGTGAGGGGTGAAAATTTCCAAAAGTGAAGCCACGAACCATAGTAATGTTGTATGGAATTCTCTCAATCCTGGATATAGAATTTCAGATAATTGTATCTGAAATATAATGCATTATCTAAAACTTATTGAAGTTTTAGATAGTGCAATATGTATATTTTTATTAGAGTGCCTATAAAAACATCTATATTTTTATAGGCACTCTAATAAAAATACACATAATGCATTATCTAAAACTTATTGTATCTGAAATTTACTGCTTCTTTCTGCAGAGCAAGTCAGCCGGAGTCGGGTTATAGATTCCGGCTGGCTTCCTCTGCCACTGTTAGCTAATGAAACTGGTGCACGCGAGGTTCAATTAACAGGTCCAATCAGGGTATTTTTTGGGTTGAGTTGTGGCTAGTAGCCAAATTGACCACGAGCATTTCAAAAAATTCTCAACTTGTTCCCTATTAGTAGGATAAAAACACTATAAAGGAGAAATGAGGCCCTCGATTCTGCTTTAAGCAAAACCACTGTCAAACCACAGACAATGTAAAAAAAAATGGACTTTATTTTTATAGGTGTAAAGTTTAAAATTAAATGGAAAGAGTTACATTACACTTTTTCATTCACTCTACAGAAAGTGATTTAATTTTAGACATTAACGACATTACATAAGCCTTAAATTAAATGATTTTTGACAACGATTTTGCTTTAGCAGAATTGAGGGCCTGGTTCCTATACAAATATGGGCTTGACGATGCTTGGTATTCTTACTGCACCTCTATGTTTCTTAAGAGAATGTGCTTATGCAAAACAAAATGCATAAGGAACCTCTGTTTAAATAATAACGTCAGCTCTTATATAATAATAATTACAAAATTGTAAAGTACCTAAGTGTGTAGGTGAGGTATTTGAGGTATGTTAGATTGCAGATAATACAATAGGTTTGGATTTCTTTTTTTTAATTTTTTTATATAGGACACGTCAATTTGACTTCGCCTCGCCTGATGGTAAGCTGAAGGCAAAGTCTCTGAAAAGAGGGCCACCATTACAACACGTACGTTTCTTGTCTGTTTGTTTGTTAATGATGGATGCAAAAACTACAGAACGAATATTGATGGGTTTTTTTTGTTAGAAAGGTTAAATTTAATATCCTACGTTTGTTTGATCGTAATTTGTTAAATAGAAGCGGAGATAGGTATGACCGAAAGTTGCGAAACGCGGGCAGAGCCGCGGGTATCAGCTCGTATATAATAACTATAATATCAGGTGTGAAGTAAATAAAATTGAATAGCCCTTTAAGACTTTTATGACGTAATTCTTCGTATTACCTATCCATTGTTTTACTACGTTCCTTGTTCAATGGATTTCAGTTTTTTTCATTATGTAAAGTTACTCAGACGAACGTAACAGGAAAACCTAAAGATTTAATGATTCAGATGCCGCCATAGATACTAACTTAAGTTAATAACACATGTTTTTATCAGCGTCTTAATTTGATTTATCTAGATGCATTCATACTGACGCATTTCATTGTGCACGTTTCAAGGCAAAGATAGCAGTGGTGACGGGTTAATATTTACAAAAAGGAAGGCCGTGGAAAAAATCTTTACCGTGCGTACATGCTGTAGCTACCATGCGCTCTATTGGGAAGCCTTTGCTCTTTTGCGTCCGGTCCGGGGTCACTCTCTTACTCTTCTTACTTCACTTCTTTCTTTTAAAACTACCGTCTAATACTGAGGTATTAGACGGTAGTTTAGAGGTATTAGGTCTAGGCTCTGGTGTATACTTTCCTCTAGAATTGAGATTCTAGAGGAAAGTATACACCAGAGCCTCGTCCGTTCATCAGCAAATACAGCGGCTTGCAAGTGTGTGACGGCTAGCAATTGTGTGACGTGTTGGCTTGCAAGTATGTGACGACTTGCAAATATGTGACGTGTCGGCTTGCAAGTGAGGTTATCTTGGGCTCCGAAGATCTTATTTATTTTTTTAAACTTTTTGCACAAATACAAAATCATTGTACAAAGGCGGACTTAATGCCATAGGCATTTTCTGCAAGTCAACCTTAGGGTGATGCAGAGATATTCATTATCCAAGGTAGGTGCACGAAATATTGTTAAGAGTGTTTGGACTATTTATTGGTATTTAATTGGTATTTAATACAGTATTAATATTTTCATAACAAATTGAATGAAATAAATGAATGGATCCTCTTAATAAATTTTCTATTTTGTTTAATACGAGCCTTTGGACCAAGAGACAGATGAGTGCTGTAACATTCAGCAGATGCAACAAGCATGTTACGACCTTCGCTCGCGTTGAGTAACTTACTGATTCGTTTTATCAATATCAACGTTCGCGATGTTTGCTATTGTATATAGATTTCAAACGTCTATCATATTTCATCAAGCTACCACTTCAATTGGTCTCTTTGCTTCTGTCTGACCTCCTAACATTAAGAGATAGGAGCCTAGTCTCCCTAGTTTGTCAATCAGCAAGTGTGTAGGTACCAGGCTTGGAGAGGCTGGTTGACCTAAAAAATCTTAGCGGAGCACAATACTTCTTATTTTGAGCGACGTTGGTGAAACACTTAAAGTTTGTTGAGCGAAGACATCCTTTGATATGCCAGCGATGTTGTTCACTTTCTTCATCTTAGCGTTAATCTCAGTCGTATCCAAAGCTATCACCTCGGAGTCGGGGGTCCGCTTTACCTGTCTAGTCGGAAAATATCGAAGTGCAGTCGCATCACAGTTAGACTGAGAAACCGACCGCAACTGAGTTGAGAAAAGACTCAGAGAATGATGATGATTAATAGATAGTATTGGCCAAAATATGAGTGAAATGCACTTTACATGTAGTATGGAAGAACATTACTTCGCTTTTTTTACCTGGTTCAAGTATTTCCTCCTTATATATACTTACTAGATACTCAAAATTTGACTCCATGTATGCAATCGAGCTATTGTTTATATGACTAAACATAGTTATGTGAAGAAATAGTACGATAATATGCTCACTAGGAAATTACAGCAACAGCAGACTAGAATGGAATAATTTTAATGTATGTTTGTCGCTTGCAAAATATAAGTAACTGATTGCAGTAGGAGAGATTAACATACGTTCATTTAATCACATGAGTCACGTAAGTCCAGTAATTTGTTCTGCATCAATCAAAAGACGGTAAGTAAACCTATGGCAATGTCCTAGCGCATTTTAATTAAAAGTTGTGAATGAAAAGTTTGACTGTTTTTTTTTTTTACCTTTTATCGTAACAAATCAAAATAAAAGTCGCTGAAGTTTAAGAAATAAGTGAGGACGACAATTTTAATTTATTTCGAAAAGTACACGAAAAATGGAAACTCCAACATTCTCTGGGACAAGAAAGAAATTGTTAGAAGACTTTATTTGATAATTTTTACCGCAGCAATTTTTATTTTAGGAGCACACCTACTAGGTTTTTACCAAAGCATCATTGACGATGTAATATCTCGTTCGAAGAGGTAAACAAAAACAGTAGAGAAGCAGTTAACAACCATAACAGTCGGGAGCACGGTCTAACTCGTGTCGATAACACTACCCATACTCGCTCAATGACCACCAGTAAATTCAATGTACCCAGAGTATACAATAATTATGGTGACAGGACTATAAAAAAACGTCTTCCATACCTTTTGAATAGCTTACCTGAGGACATCAGAGTGGAAACAAACATACACAAGTTCAAAGCAAAGGACAACATTCACTCTCCATACAAATCTGGGCTAGTTTTGAAAGTGCCGGCCAAAGGAAAAAAATACGATATTCCGTTAGAACTCGTTCTTACTAACATTTTTTATTACGGCGTCAAAGTTGAGAGACCACTTCCAACGGTTTTATTAGAGTTTAAAAATCTTAAAATATACACTTTTTATGATACGAATTATTGAAAATAAATGAAAAATATTGCTATACATTGGAAGAATAGTTAATAAAAGCAATAAAAAATAAACCCTGTACTTTATATTGTTGTTTTTCGTCCATTTATTGAGATCCAAAGTTGAAAGTGCCGGTCAGAGAAACCAAATATGATATTCCGCTAGAGCTTGTCCTTATTAGCACTTTTTATTACTACGTCAAAGCTGAGAGACCACTGCCCTCAGTTTTATTGGTGTTCAAAAATCTTAGAAACATATAATTTTTATGATATTATATATTGAAATTGAATGAAAAATATTGTTCTATATTGGAAGAATAGTTGTTTAACGCAATAAAAAATAAACCCCATACTGCATATCGCTGTTTTTCGTTAGTTAGGTCCAAAAATTGAAAGTGAAGCCAAAGAAAAATAATATGATATTCCGTTAGAGCTTGTCTTCATTGACATTTTTACTATAGCATCATAGCTGAGGGAATACTGCTCTCGGTTTTATTTGAGTTCAAAAATCTCGGAAACGTATATTTTAAATAAAATAAATAATTGAAAAGGAATAATAAATTATGTTGTATTATATTGGAAGAATAGTTGATAAAAGCAATAAAGCAATAAAAATAAGCAATTAAAAATAAAATACACGAGCAATAACACTGTTTCATTGCACTCAACCCTGTTTGTTTTATCTATGATAATGTATGTATAATGTTGACGAACCTGGACATGACGTGATTGCTATCGTCCACGAATCTACCTTATGGCATTGCCATTAGTGCCTTGTAACTGTGGAATATGATCAACACATTTACTAAGTTCAATAATTGGAAATGCACCTTTAACCAATATAAATCAATATTTCTCATTCATTTTCAATAATACGTTTAAAAAAATGTATTATATCCAAGATTTGAACTCAAATAAAACCGAGGAAAGTGGTCCCTCAGCTTTGACGTCATAATAAAAAATGCTAATGAGTACAAGTTCTAGTGGAATATCACATTTGTTTTCTTTAACCGGCACTTTAAATTTTTGACCTAAATAAATGAATGAAAAACAACGTTAATGCAATATGCGGTTTATTTTTTATTACTTAAATGAACTATTCTTTCAATATAGAACTATTTTTTTAATTCATTTTCAATAGTTCGTATCATAAAAAGTGTATGTTTTCAAGATTTTAGAATTCAAATAAAACCGAGGGAAGTGGTCTCTCAGCTTTGACGCTGTAATAAAAAATGCTAATGAGGATAAATTCTAGCGGAATATCACATTTATTTTCTTTAATCGACACTTTTAATTTTAGCCGTAAATAAATGGACGAAAAACAACAATATGCAGTATGGGGTTTATTTTTTATTGCTTTTATTAACTATTCTTCCAATGTATAACAATATTTTTCATTTATTTTGAATAGTTCGTATCATAAAAAGTGTATATTTTTAAGATTTTTAAACTCTCATAAAACCATTGGAAGTGTTCCCTCAACTTTGACGCACTAATAAAAAATGTTAGTAAGAACAAGCTCTAACCGAATATTGTATTTTTTTTCTTTGGCCGGCAAAATAAAAATTAGCCCAATCTGAATGATGTCCTTTGAAAAAACACTATATTAGCGTATGTGAATGATATATTGTATCTGATTGGAATTTTTGTAAGTTGTTATCAATTTAAAAGAGACTGTGACCCACAGACAAACCAGTCACACGGTTTTGTGGGATATGTTTTTGCGAAACATGTACTATTTAAAATGAAATAAACGATTTAAATAAAAAAAAAAAAAAAAAAAAGCGTGAACAATGAAAATGAAATATAATTGAATAAACAACAACAATAGTTATTTGTTATACAAGAGTGCAAAGTTGCTTTTTAACCGCGTGCTCAGTTTTGATGACCGAGCAAGCGAAAGATTCTAAATTTGAATCACGAGCGTAGCGAGTGATTCACAAATTAGAATCTTGAGCGTTAGCGAGGGAATCAAAAGAGCACAAGGTGAAAAATCTTTGCACTCGAGTGCAACACGTAACTTTTCATCCCACCTCATCGAGGAAATAATGAAATGCTTCTCCTTCCTAGCGTTAATTCCCAGTCGCATCCGAAGCTTTCACCTCGGAATCCGGGGTCCGCTTTACCAGTCTTAACTGCGGATTTGGCTGGACCTCGATATTTGCCGTGAAGCGACTGCCATCTGACCTCCACAACCCAATGGTGACATTAGGCGATATCGAAGCATTGCAGCTAGACCGTTGTTATTGAACTTTTTAGGGCTCCAATTACCCGTAACGACTGCCATAGATGTTCGTATGGCATCCGTGACCGACGGCTTAACGTGCTCTCCAAGGCACGACCAGACCAATGCAAATACCCATTTTCATGCATAAAAAATATTTGCACTGAGCGGGGATCGAACCCGTGCCTCCTGCGTAGCGGCCGCGTTCAATACCACTACGCCATGGAGGCTGTATAATATGTGTATTAATACTAGTAATAAAATACAACAAAATAAAAATTCAACAACAATGTCAACAATATGACGTGAAAAAAATTGATGCGCGCAAAGCAAATTAAAAAAAAGTACACCAAGGAGGTTACGAGTCTGAGTTTTTCACGAATTAAAAAAAAGTTGTATGATAAATTCGGCACCATAGAGGTAGAAGTAAATAGGTTTAATGATGTTTTGAGTTCACAAACCTAGTACACACGATGTTCTAAATTCAAATTTACTTTATCCTCTAGAGGATAAAAACGACTTTTACGCTCAGTTATCGAAGAGCAAAAATACTCTTTCCGAGATGGTGGGATGAAAAATTTATTTTTCATCCCACCATCTCGGAAAGACTATTTTTGCTCTTCGATAACTGAGCGTAAAAGTCGTCGTTACGGGTAGTTGGAGCCCTAAAAAGTTCAACAACAACGGTCTGGCTGCAATGCTTCGATATCGCCTAATGTCATCATTGGGTTGTGGAGGTCAGATGGCAGTCGCTTCACGGCAAATATCGAGTTCCAGCCAAATCCGCAGTTAAGACTGGTAAAGCGGACCCCGGACTCCGAGGTGAAAGCTTCGGATGCTGACTGGGAATTAACGCTAGGAAGGAGAAGCATTTCATTATTTCCTCGCTGAGGTGGGATGAAAAGTTACGTGTTGCACTCGAGTGCAAAGATTTTTCACCTTGTGCTCTTTTGATTCCCTCGCTAACGCTCAAGATTCTAATTTGTGAATCACTCGCTACGCTCGTGATTCAAATTTAGAATCTTTCGCTTGCTCGGTCATCAAAAATGAGCACGCGGTTAAAAAGCAACTTTGCACTCTTGTAACAAATAACTATTATTTACTAAATCCTGTAGACTCAGTGCAAAAGGGTCTATGCTACCTATCCTGTGAGAATAAGAAGTAACGCATAAACATTTTGTGCATATTTTTATTTTTTACTAATGATAAACAATCGAAATATTATCTACATTCGAATTATGACTTGCTAATATGCTATTCTCTTCTTCTTCATCCTAGCGATGGTCCCAGTCGCATCCGAAGCTTTCACCTCGGAGTCTGGAGTCCGCTTTACCAGTCTAACTGCAGATTTGGCTGGATTTCAATATTTTTAATGAAGCGACTGGCATTTGACCGCCACAGTCTAATAGCGATATTGGGCGATATCGAAGCTGTTGAACGTTTTAGGGCTCCAACTACCCGTAACGACTACCATAGATGTTCATAATGGCAACCGGGACCGACGGCATAAACGTGCTCTCCGGGGCTCAACCAGACCAATGCAAATAACCAATCATCATCATCATCATCATTTCAGCCATAGGAAGTCCACTGCTGGACATAGACCTCCCCTATAGATCTCCAATAGAACCGGTTGGAAGCGGCTCGCATCCAGCGCGTTCCCGCGGCCTTAATGAGGTCATCTGTTCAACTTGTGGGTGGACGTCCTACGCTGCGCTTGCCGATACGTGACCTCCACTCGAGGCCTTTTCATTTTTCCACCAATCATACATACAAATATTTTCACTGACCGGGGATCGAACCCGCGCCTCCTGCGTCGCGGCCGCGTTCACCACCGCCACGCCACAGAGACTGTCTTGCTAACATGCTATTCATGAGGTGATAATTGTACAAACAATAGCCGGCGCCTGCGCAATAGTTGTTTATCTAATCTGAATTCATGATTGTATAGTGTTGAAATCGATTCCTGGTTTGTGTAACCTGGTTTTCTTAGTTATATTATGTAGTTTTTAGAATGCATGATTGATGATACTTCACGATTACGTTGAAGCTAAGATTCTATACCTACCTACTTAGCTTAGCTCGCCTCCTTCTCGAGTATTCGTAAAAGGCGGTGGTGACAGTTTCTTAAGTGCCACCACCGTTTGTTGATGAATTTTAGTGTCACCAACTTTGACTATTGTTTCCTTAAATCTTACAATAATGGTTATAATGGATTTCTCCAAATTTTCGATTAATGAACGAACATCTACCTACTAATAAGTATTAAAATAGTCGTAGCGTGAGTTGATCATTTTTAATAGGATGTATAGTAAATTACCTATTCATTTTGTTACTATCATTACCTGAACGCTATTAAACAATGTAATTTGCTAATAAACATGATTACTTTAATGAATACTCCGTAGTATTCCATTATAGGTAAGCGTAAAAAGAACGCAGACATGACATTTAGCTCTCGCGAGTAGAATGCAACTCGTGAATAAAGGATAGTTTATAACCTACTTTATAATTGCTAAATATTGTAGATATTTATAAAAAACACAATATTTAGCAATTATAAAGTAGATCGCGATACGTCCCGAAAAAGAAATCGGTTTGTCATGCTATAAGGTAAACATTGTTATCGTATCAAGACCCAAAAAAGTTGTACGAGTCAAAATAAACAGGGAACCGGGCTTATAATCGTACATAATAATATATGCCACAATCTCTCTTCCGATTGAAACGCAGGATGGTACAATCACATGGGCGAATGGGTGTTGAAGCGGGGCGTATTGGACAGCATATAAAGTTTTATATCCTAGATTTTTTTTATATCCATCATCTTAGTTGTGAGCAAAGTTTGCACTTTGGAGCCCAGGGTCCGCTAGTAGGTACGCTTAAGGTATGACGTACGACAACTGCCGATGCACGCAGCAGATGCGCGTAATTCATTGCGGCTTCTCAATGGTCCCCTCTATCCGTATCGGAGTTAAACAAGTAATGGGTACGATGTATATGCTGCATGCGTCTGACGTTGTCGTATGCGGTCGACTTCGGAATCATACCTTTATTGTTTTTGATTAAGAAGATGTTGAATTTTTCAAAAGTAACTGCCATCTGACTTCTCAACACCTATAGGAGCCTCTGCCCAAAAGTGTTAGTGGAGCCATTATTTTTGCGTATGGTTTAGACCAGTTGATTTAAGTTTACCTTTAGTCTAGCTTGTCTTATTACGATATGACTAACTCATATTCCGTATTCTAGATCCATTATAAGATAAAACACAAGCGCAAGTCGTAACCTGCCGCCCTTGTATCAAATAATATCCTGTTTTGTTTAAATTAATTGTGATCACGCAAACTCAGTCGCGTCTCGCCTTTATGTGTTATCTAGCGGAAACTAAAAAGTAAACCGAATTACAACCTTAGTAAGTTCGCACACCAGTGGTAAGGGCTCCATGTAAGTGTAACCTAACCCGGTTTACCTTTATAGCGATGGCAGACATATTCATTACGTGACGAATTAGAACGAGGTATATTTTTCTTTTCACCGGCTTCACTTTTGGAAAATTTCCACTCCTTTTTTTACACAACTTAGGTGGCAGACCAGCACATGGTCCACCTGATGAAAAGTGGTTACCGTGACCTATGGACGTATGCAACACCAGGGGCGTCATACTTGTGCTACCGACCCCGTAAGAACCTTCTAATGCCCATCTTGAAGAACCACATACTGTAGTCACATGGAAAAACCACGGCAAGGAGTTCATTCCACAGTTGCCTTTTTCCCAGGAGGGTTCGGCAGAAGTGAATTAACACCCACATTTTACTTGTATTAGGTCCCAAGTAACATGGGGTGAGCCTAATGCTGCATTCCGGGCACTATTCTTAAGTCGAGTCATGTACTCGTATCTAAAGCTGAATCGGTGCTGATATATACGAGTATGTCTGATGTTAAATTTTATTGAATTGCATTTAATTTTATTAATTGAATTTCGTATTATATTATTTGTTTGATTTGATTTGTATTTAATGTTATTTGAGTGTATTTAATTTAAAATTTACTAACATAGGTTAAGCATTACAATGTTACTAACAAAATGGACCTAAGTAGTCTGAATGAATATCACTGAATATCACTAAACAGCCCTATCCCTTAATCGCCTTTTGCGAGACATGACATGGGAAGAGATGGGGTAGCCCAAATCCCACTCTGCCGGCCCGGGAACCACGCGTGCGGGGGATGAAGTTTGCTACTGTCGCACATTGCCCCGCATAAGTATCGAAATTTTCTAACGAAAAAAGGTACTTATTATTATTTTGGTAGTAGCCCTTTACCCCATTTATAAGGAAATGGGTTGTTTATGAATGAATCCATTTATTATTTACTAACATTATCCTTCTAGACTCTTAGGAAGTACCATTTAACTTATAGAACGTTTCCGTAGAGGAAAACTACTAGAGGAACTCTTTGAATGAACCATTGTATAACATGCTAGCTGATGCCCGCGGCTCCGCCTCCGTGGATTTTTGGTCAAATCTCCGGTTCTACATACGTTCAGTATTTGTTGCGTCCGTCGTGAGTCGTGAACAAACCTACAGAATACCGTGGGTATAATAACCTCGTGTTGTGTTTCTGGCGGTGAGTAGGGTAGCCAGAGCTCATTGGAGAGGTTTTATGCTGTCGATAGGAAGACCAAAAGCTGATCCTGCTTGTTTTCTTCGCTGACGGCACAGAATCATTGTATTATTACAGGGTCCATAGGCTACGGTAACCACTTTCCATCAGGTGGGCCGTGTGCTGGTCTGTGACCTAAGTGGTATAAAAAAGGAAAAGAAAACAGAGAAGGATTCCAAAAATAATATTATTGTGTTCAGAATGGCTTAGGCCTGGCTCGCCCCCTGAATCTCGACCCTTGCGATTAAAATGCTTCACTCGCCCCTTTTTTTATTATTTTGGTGTAGTGACTCGCCCCTTGCCACGGGGCGAGTTAAAAATTGACATTTAAATAAATATTTTGGTGGTGTGAATCGCCCCTTGAGGTATTTCTTTTGAAATAAGCCGTGAAATGGTACAGTCAGACAGAAAAATGTACACTTAAATGAAAATTACCATGTTTGATGTCTGTAATATTATTATCACCAACTACGTACACTAAGTTTTTGCTACCTGGCTTACCTATTAGGTAGAACAAAAGGAACGTTTTCAAGGGTCCAATAAACAAAAGCTTTGTTAAAATAGGTCGGAGAGAGTCATATATATAATGCTTTCTCTTTCTAAGTTCGTATTATAATGTGGAAGGGATATGTTTTGCGATATTTGCGTAGTGGTTTATAGTCTGTTTTTTTTTTATCTCAGATACTAAATTGACAAGTGCAAATGTCAAATTGTGAAATAATGATACCAGCTTTGTATTTAGTGGTGTACTCGAAAGTCGAAACTATCGACAATGTTTGCTGCCTAGATACAGGTGGTTTAGCTATAATGTATTTTAAGAGAAAAGTTAAATATAAAATGTTTATTAGTTTTTTATCCGACTGCGCGACGCAAAGGAATAGTAATGTGTTTAATTGTATGTTCCTTTATTAAACTCTATACATACCAAACGCCTGGCCCGATTTTTAAGATTCACACATTAATGTCAACAAACTATGTCAAGTGGGGTATCGTTGAATAGGTATTTAAAAATCATTTCAGTTTTTTCTCACCATTTTTCGATTTGATTTACAGTTTAGGATCTATATCGATTTAAAGTTGCGCTACAACTCATCGTCATCATCTGCATCTCCTTATTGCATCCGTGGCCAAGATGACCTCGAAGCTCAGGGTCCGTCTTCCGGCTCTTCCTTCTCTACTTCGCACGATCTTGGGCGTCCATGGTAGTGACACCATTAGCACGCATATCACCCTCCACGACGTCAAGCCAGGACTTCTTTGGCCTACCCCTTTCACCTGGACCCGGCGGGGGTACCATTGCCAGGCATTTGTTCCCCACGTAGCCTGGCGGTTGCCGCAAGCCGTGGCCGCACCAGCGAAGGCGGCTCTCTTGCATTTTATTCCCGATGTCACGGACATGGAGGCTGCCGCGGATGCGAGAGCTCCGTACGCGATCTTTACGCGTAACGTCGCATATCCACCGCAACATTTTCATCTCCATGACATGCAGCTCTTGCTTGTGTCGCTCGAGCAGCGGCCACGCCTCACAACCATGCAAGAGGACAGGCCTAATGATCGTCTTATAAACTAACCTGACTGGCATTTTGGGATCACAAGTGACGCCAGTCATTTCTCACCACTTGGCCCACGTGGCAGCAATGCGTGCCTTGACGTCGTGGTCGATCTCACCGGTCACATGAAGTACAGATCCCAGGTACTTAACCTGGTCCGTGCGCTCGACCAAATCATCGCCTATGCGGACGGGTGTGGGATCTGTGGAGTTTAACGTTAAGTATTCTGTCTTCGCTACATTTAGCTTCAGACCACCGTTCTCAAGCGTTTCTTTCCATCCTTTCACGCGTCACACCAATCTGCTCCTGTCCGCGTCCATCAGCGCAATATCATCAGCATACATGAGCAACCACGGAGGCTGCTCATGTGAGTTTCTAATGCTGTCCGACAAAACATCTAATACCACGCTGAACAGGTAAGGACTAAGGACGGATCCTTGGTGTACCCCGACGGTGATGGGGAAGGCTCTCGAGTCGCCAACAGCTGTAGCTGCAGCAGTCCGAACCACGGAACCGGAATCGTAGTACATGTCTCGGATGGTGTCAACTATTCTAACATATTAATTTAGACAGTAGAAATTTACGATGAAAAGACGAAAACTTCGCATGACTGTATGGAAGAAAATTGAAAACGATTACAAAAATATATAACTAAAAAGTTTTAAATAAAATAAATTATTGAAACTTGTGTTGATCTTTTTAGTATCAGTCGAATTCTTGTTTTTATTTTGAATTTAAATTTAAATTAGAGTACCAAAAAATTTTAAATACCGTAATTTACATACCTACAATTTTCAGATTCTAAGACTAGTTTAGCGTCATCTTTATCGATAGTCTCTGCAAATCGATTAAATGAAACTTATGAAGCCTTAAGTTAGATTTTTACAATTACAACCCAAGTGACGCAAAATGGACGCCATTTTGTTTCAATGACAATATACCTATTTAAGTTTTGTTTCATTTAGGTAACTTGCATACCGAATTTAAATTAGTATTTTATAAATTTTATAGATTAACCTACAAATATTTGTACTAAATTTAATTTATCGATAAATTTCGATACTGGTGGCACATGACTATTTTTTAATTGCAAAAAACCGACAACAGGTAATTTCAAATTAGTATCTGAGATTAAAAAACGGGCTATAGTAGTGATTAGTGACATCTAAGTGCAACAGAATATGCACAATATTTAAGAGTATTGTGATATTGTGTATATGTTATAGGCAATGTGTATAATGCAGGCATTCTATACAATACCTAGGAAATGTATAGAATGCTGGGGTCGTTCAGGCAATGTATGAAATGATATTCAATGTTTAAACTATTTTACACTTTGCCTAGGAAATGTATAGAACACCTAGGCATTGTATAGAATGCCGGTTGAAGCATAGGTAATGTATGTAATCTATTTTTCTTCTCTATGATTTAATTAGATACCTAGATACTAATCTTTTGAGAGCTAATCCTAATTTCAACTTCCACCAGCAGGCAGTGCTGATAAGACATTTGTGTTCTATTGGTAGGTATGCCTAAGTACCTACGTGTTTTTTGCGTAGAATGTTTCTCACATAGCAGTGAATTTCTATTGGCCACGGCAACCACTCTCTTACCACCATCCCTGTGCTTGTCAACCACCTAACCTGATGGAAAGAGAGTTGTTACCGTGGCCTATAGATGTTCTGCATGGTTAAAAAAAATAACCACGAAGGCTAATGCTAGAGCTCCGCTCCGCCTTCTAACCTAATCTATCCAAGTTGGAATGAACAGGTTTTCTTTCAGCAGTAATATCCATTTTTCAAATCCATAGAGGGCTTCTTAAAGGATCGCAAATAAATGACGCTTTGTTAATCTATTACTTTGTTTGCTAACAGTACTTATTTATCAAGGTGAGACGAATTTTCGCACATGAAATATCATTTTAAAGAGACGAATTTACAACAACCCGTCCATTATACACATTGCCTGATGCGCTTCGGGCATTTAATACAACACCTAGGCAATGTATGAAATTAATCGTATTATACACATTGCCTGAACGTTTTAGGCAATGTATAGAATGCCTAGGCATTCTATACAATGCCGGATTATACACATTGCCTATAACATATATAAATTTTGGATTGAAAGTCAGGTAAGTTTGTATTACAATCGTATTATGATATTTTATGTAAATTAAATTTGCAAAATAGTTTTATTCTTTACTTTTTGTTTGGCTTTTATTTAGTAGTCGTTTTAATATCGCTTCCCGCTTTATTCACAAATGAATAATCTAATTTTTGAATTAAATATTTCTTTAGTCGGCAAACAAAATCGTATTCTGACTACTAAAACAATAGTATCTTGTTGGTATTGATAGATTGAAATAATGTTAACGTTGAAAAACGTGACGTTAAAAAAAGGATAAACAATACTACAAATTAATTCGTTTTCCTATGCGCGTGCATATAACAATGGCGATCGGCCATATTTAAAAGAATGAGGTTTGTTTTACACTGGTTTTTTTTCTGTACTTAGAGAAAAAAAAAGTTAAATTTGAGTGAAAATTTTATTTATTTATAAGTATTACAAGTTGAAATTATTTATTTAAATACGAAAATGCATCAAATGACCATACAATAGGCATATTAATTTATTCGTACTATTAAACACGTTATTTTTTGTATCGAAACTTTTTTATAAACATAGAAACTTAACCTATAAAATTTAAAAAAGAATCTATAACTCACTTGTGAATAATAGCAATGAAAAAGTCACAGTTTGATAATAGCTGTCATTACATACCTAATTGCGGTGAAATAATAGCAATGTTATGAGCAGGTGTGTTGTAAAACTCTTTATTGCTGACAGTACTTTTAACTTACTAACAATCGGGGGCGATTTGGGGTATCTAATGTTCAAGGGGGCGAGTTGCAACATTAAAGCAGTCGGGGGCAAGATCCACGGGGCGAGCGAGGCCTAAGCCTTCAGAATCCTTAATTTAACAAAACCTAAGTTTTTAAATCGCCACCTCCGTCACACTGACGTGACGTCACGAATATATAATTCGCAAGTTTTCATTTCCATCGACAGTCCCCAAAGACTGCAGTACCATCCGCAGTTGGTCGTGTCTGTACTTCGAGATCCAAGGTACAGACACGACTAGTTTACAATTTTATAAATATGTAGTAGGTTATAACCTTAACACCGGAACTAGATTTGTGTGTTTTTTTATAATTAGTGTGATGTTTATCATGAAATATAAGCATTACATATGTCTGTAATATATGGACTTAATTATACTCATCAAATTACAACCGCGTCGTTGATGAAATCTCGTTCAATTAAGATCTGTCAGGGGCTTTTTTTATATATAAGACACGTTAATATGAATTCACCTCGCCTGTAGTAAACTGAAGCCAAAGTCTTATCAAAGAGGGTCACCATTAAAGACACCATTTTTTGGTATTAAATACCTACAACCCTTAATTTTTCTACCACCAACCCCAATTTCAATAGTGGCAAAACAGCGTTTGCCGTCTCAGTTGGGCTTACCACACGCACAAGCTTCACCACATATTTGTCTGCGGAGGCCTGTTTGTACACAACACCGTTGTTTTTTTTGGTTGGTTTTTTTTTATGTGGGACGCGTTAATTTAACATTACCTCGCCTGATGGTAAGCTGAAGGCAAAGTCTCAGGAAAGATGGTCATCATTACATAAACGTACCATTTCACAATGGTCGCACTCAGCTTGACGGCCTCATCAGATGCTATTTCATGCCTCGCGTAAAGGACCCTGTAGAAAGAAGAAAACACGTGAACTGGCAAGGAATTCCACAAATTAAAGAGTCATCGAACCGCTTAGTTCTTGATGGAATATTCTGCACCGTATGTGGGTGACATCTGAACCCTGCACGTGTTGTCCTGTAGGAAAAAAGAGGGCGGGAGCCCCACCCCAGTTCCACCTCGTGAGACTAAACTCATCAGAACATTCACCATGTAGACGGTAAAGTGATACAGTTACGTATGGTGTTCCATGTGCAAACCGGCCTCCTGCGCAGGCATAACTGTAGTGGAGTTTGTACCTGTGGTAGGCTCATTAGTAATTTACCTTACCTTGCACTTCACAATGTTACACCCAGGCATCTGAAAAACCAAGACGCGAGTGTATCAGTTCGACTCCGACATAACCATCCCGCCGGTTGGCGGGGGGTATCCGAGAGAATTTCCACACGAAAAAAAAAGGTTATTTCCGTTCATTATTTGAGTTTAGGAATGTTTATGACAGTAAAGTGGATACATCTCATAATAAAATGTCTATGTATGGTGCATATCAAGAACATTGCGCAAGAAGTTCCGTATAAGCCGAACCGAAAGTAGCACGAATAGTTTTTCTCCTTCTGGAGACCAGTAGTAGTTTAGACACCTTTAGAGCCCTCCGAACATTAGGTATCTGGTCTGCTCCAAGGTATCCGTTGTAGCTTGCCTTTAATTGGTGTTGGGTAAGCTTGCGAAGCGCCTTTCTTTTAGATTAGATTCTTCCCTTTAGCTTGTAACCAGAGGGGGCAAAAGAGCCTATTAAATAAACATTGGATTGGTTTAGCTTGACTTTTTTTAGAATTTTTATTGTCTGACATCCCAGTTCCGAGAGGAATGGTAAATCACCAGATATATCTACCGGTTGCTAGATGTGGTTGGCATGGATTCCGAAGATAGAGGCTTTTTAATGGAATTTGTGTCACCAGCTGACGTATTTTCAGCCACTTATCGTCAGCTGATTTTACCTTCAAGACGATGAGTTAACTGTAACCTGACGAATTTTCAACTGGGAGGAATTGGCCCTATTTTGTTTTTTTTACGAGTTTAGGATGTCACCGCTGCTTAACCCACCATTAAAGTCGCTGGTGATGACCACAAGGGGGTTTGTTACCCACTGTGCCCATATACTTGCACAATTTTTGTTTGTGGTCCTATGTTGCTTCACAAAATAATTATAATTGTGTATATAAACGGAATGCATGGCACTCCGAACAAACCCTTCGTGGTTTTTGGTGTGTTAATCTGTATTACATATTGGTGTTTTAAATGATAATAAAGAATAAAAAATAAAAAAAAATAAAATTACAAAACTGTATAAGGTGACGGAGTATGTGGTCAATGTTGCTGATTTTTAATTAATGAATTTGAGTTTTGGGCATCTTTTAAATAGTTGCCACTGACACGAGAAGAGGAAGAAGATCACAGTGCTGGTTTGCGCACCATTGCCTGTGTAGGAGTTAGAATTATAGTTAGTAATTTCAGGTGCTAGTAATCTTTTTTTATTAGCATTTTCATTTATTAGTTTGGAAATGTAATGTTCGGAAATTTTAGCTTAGTTTTCCGACATTGTTCCTTTATAATAAATATTTTCTCCCTACGTAAAGGTTCCCTCTTTCCCAACTGTACCATTGATTAGTGGGAATCTTTGTCCCACTAGTACTATTAATGGTACAACTGGGAATATTTTTGTCCCACTAGTACCATTAACGGTACTACTGGGAATCTTTGTCCCAGTAGTACCATTAATGGTATTAATCAATGGTACAGTTGGGAAAGAGCCGATGCGGTAGGCAGAGGACCGGGTGCTATGGTGTACTTTGAAAGAGGCCTATGTCCATGGACTGCAGCAACCTAATTATTCGATACACCCACATAACGTGACGGATGCAATTACGTCTCCAATCTTAAAATATTTAATTGATCACGGATCCCTAATTAAAACTACAGCATAACGCAATACTACACTATTGTTTATCATATCCCGATGTCTATTATGCCGTCACAATGGTTGATTAATTCAGCGGTGGTTGCAGTATAAATGGTGTTATGGCATAGTGTGGGTGTCACAGCTCAACAAAGGGTCGAACAGTGCTCACTGAGACAGGTGAGTATCCTTTGATTATTCACGTTGGATTTATAAACAATAGTGTTAAACATACTAGGATGCTAAGTGAGGTGGTGCCGGATTTTTTGAGAGACGTACATGAAAATAACTGTGTAGGTTTAGCTAGTTTACTGAATTACGAAGACTTGAACATGAACAACGATCAGAAATCAACACAGAACAGACAACAATAATATAATTAGCCTATCGCAGTCCCCTGCCTCTTCCAATGTTGGGCGGCTTTGGCCTAATGTTCAGGCCATACGGATTGGTACAGGATTGTATTTCGAGTTTTATTTCTCTCGCAGTGATATCGTTTGCGTATTTTTCCGTTAGTTGCCTCTTACGACACCCTTTGGATGAAATAGGGTGAGGCTTGTATTCCTTATATCCATATGATTTTATTTCTAATCAAAGTGATGCTCTCAGTGATCTGAGTGATCTTTTTCAATGTAGTGGTAGTTTCTTTGATGCGCTACTTGAAGACACCAGCTGGAGGAGAGGCAGCAACTTCTTCAAAGGCATTTTGTACTGCCTTTCGAGAATTGATTTTTTTCCGCCAAAGCACCCTTCTACTTTATACATTCTGTATAAAGTAGAAGGGTGCAGGGTCTGGTAAGTACAGTGGATGAAGAATCGCTTTCAACCCCAGCTCTTGCAACTTCGTGACAGTCTTGTTTGTAGAATAAGGTCACGCCGAAGTTGTACAGGAGTACGAGAGGTTGATGCGTGGAAAGCTGCGTGAGTGATCGTGACTATGGAATATATACGTTGTCCACTACAAGATGTCACGAACTCGACGTGTGTTTCATGTTGGCAATCATTGAGTTCTGGAACGCCCATTTGGAAAGCTTTTTACCTTGTTAGTTTGGCGCAAATGGACTATTTTTTTTATACTAACATCGAAAGCTGCTACTAATTCAGCTATAGATTGCGTATCTACCGTCAGTTTCCACATTGCCTTTTAATTTATCACTGTCGACCAAAGTGCGGAGTTTCCTGAACGGAAGCGGACAATCCAACAGCAGGAAATACGTTGATTTTTACCGTTGGATTCGTAAACTTCGTTGATGTCGCGTATCAGTTGTGCCGCCTTGTTGCCAGGTACTCCTAATCTATTTACTAGAATTTATAACGTAGGTATCCATGATGACCAATAATGATGAAAACAAACTGGAGTTGTGTGGGAGGTCAAAATGCTGCGGTGGATGTGCGGAGTCACACGTAAAGATGGTGTGAGAAACTGCCGTATCCGCAGCAGCCTTCATATCCATAACGATGCAGATCATCATCATCATCATCATCATCATCATGGAGACTTATTTTCCTGATTGCATCCGAAGCTAAGGTGGGCAAATAGCTCAGGGTTCACCCTCTGGCTCTTCCTACTCCACTTTGATGCGTCCTTGGGCGATCTTGGGCGTCCATAGTAGTGAGAGTATTTGCACGCATGTCACCCTCCATGGCATCAAGCCAGGACTTCTTGGGCCTACCCCTTCCACCTGGACCCGGCGGGGCACCATTGCCAGGCATTTGCTATCCATGTAGCCTGGCGGTTGCCGCAAGACGTAGCCGCACCAGCGAAGATGGCTAACGGCTCCGTAACAATGCAGATGAAACGGAGAAAAGTCATCTTCACTGGTTCGTTCACGTTTTGCAGAAACGACTACGTGGGTAACAAATGTCTGGCTATGGCGCCGCCGCCGGGCCCCATTAGGAGAGGTGGGCTCAAGAAGTCCTGGCTTGTAGTCGTGAAAGATAACATGCGTGTTAATGGTCTCACAACCATAGATGCTCAAGACAAGTGGAGGAGGAAAAGCCGGACGGCGGACCCTGAGCTCCAGCTTCATCCCGGGCTCAGCTAAATTCAGGAAAATACGTCCCCTAATGATGATGAGAGAATTGCTTCGCAGTTGGAGACTTAACACTTGTCCCCCTGAAGCCTCCCTTGCAGAGGGCATAGTAGAGAGCACGCCTGTCACCCCTATAACTTTTTATATAGGAATCAACCATTGAATCAGAAACAAAGAGACAATAGGCAATCATAGTTTATCAATAATAACGCTACACGTCCATGAACCTCTAACTAAACAATCACTAGGTACACTCTATGAGTACTTCTCAGCTATTGTTAATTCTATGATAAGTGAATGGAAATAATTATTGGCCGTACCTACTACTTTACACAGAGATCTTTTGCATGGTTTCTTGACATTATTTCATTGATGTACATAACTATTAGAAAATCATTAACCGCATTTTACTTGTGTTAAGGCCGAGGGGCGGTGCCTACGTCTCATGAAAAAAAATCATATTATCTTACGGATAAAATATTCTAGTTCCTTCCTTATTGAATCTCAAAATTTTAAGTTTGCAACGCAAGTGGTTTAGGCTAACTGAGCATGTACCTATCTCATGCGGTAATCTATTTATACTATTATATAATTGTAAAGTGGTCGTGTCTGTACATTGGAGATATTTTTAAAAAAATACTTGGGTTATGTTATGTTAACGATACTGAACACGAAAATATTTTTTTTGAATTTCCTGTCTGTTTGTCTGTTTGTCCGCGATGGACGCAAAAACTACTGGACGGATTTTGATGCAGTTTTTTTTGTTAGAAAGGGCTTACTCAGACTTAAAATCTTACGTTTGTTTGATCGCAATCGGTTGAGTAGAACCGAAGATATGAGCAAAGGTCGCGTTAACCGAGATGCACGCGGGCGGAGCCGCGGGCGGAAGGCTAGTAATTAATATTATCCGAGTATTACGCATTCACAGATATATTCAACACTGCAATTCACTTAGCGAGCACAACGGTGCGAGTCGCAACGGTGCGAGTCGCAACGTTGTGCTCGATAGAGATTGTCATTGGTCGGATTGGGTCACGTCACTGGAGATCGACCAATGAAAATCTCTATCAAGTATCTTGCTTAGTGAATTGCACAGCAGGGTGTAGCCTAGTCAGATGGATTGACAACCTGAAAATTGATTGATCTGACCAGAATTTAATACTGATTTTCCTTTTGCAGGTTCAATTTTATTAGGTTATCAAAGATGAAACTGGTGACTTTCATTGCCGTTTGTGTGGTGCTCGCTACAGCACACGCAGCAACCTACACAGACAAATGGGACCACATAAATGTCGATGAAATTCTTGAATCTCAACGTCTGCTTAAGGCTTACGTCGAGTGCCTACTTGACAAAGGTCGTTGTACTCCTGATGGAAAAGCATTAAAGGATACTCTACCTGATGCATTAGAACTTGAATGCTCTAAATGTACTGAAAAACAGAAGACTGGTGCTGATAAAGTCATTAAGCATTTAGTAAATAAACGTCCAGATTTGTGGAAGGAGCTGTCCGTGAGATATGATCCGGACAACATCTATCAGGAAAGATATAAGGATAAAATTAACGCAGTGAAACAATAATTTTAAGTAACATTGTAGTATAGTGAAGGTTGATGGTGATTTTTTAGGATTTGCAAATTAGCATACAAAATGATTATGGACATAATATAAGATAGAAATAAAATAGGAGTTCAGTCGCATCTTCGTTAAACTAGAAAACCGAGTTGGTAAAAAGCTCAGAGAATGATGATATTATAGAAATAAAATATTGTGTTATTTTTTTATCTTTTGTTTCATTTTATATGTGTAATTAACAAATCAGAAATAATAAAAACGGTTGCTTTTAAATGTTTGAAGAATTATCATAGTTGAATACTTCGAACAAACAATAAAATAACATAGTAAAAGAATACAACGCCTACAGTGCTTGTTGTAGCAATTTCACATCACTGGCTATTGATCATAATATTCTATTGTAAAGGTACAGTCGTCATTGGTATTAGTTTAACACATAAGCATCTAACATAGAAAAATGTTAAATGTGTCATCATAAGAATACAAAAATAAATTATTATAGGTACCTGCCAATTAAACTAGCAACTTCTGAGGTTGACCGTACAATAATCATAATATTCATTCTTCTTGAAGGAACCTGTCGAATGAGTCTTTGAATTTCATGTCTTTGTCGTATTTCTGGCTTAGCTGCTCCCAAGCCTCGGGATGTCGTTCTTGGACTGCTTTTATGACTGTTTTGATCAGCTTCTTCTGTTTTGGGCTACATTTCTCGCACGCCGTTTCAAGAGCTTCTGGTATAACTTCTGTAAAAATGTGAAATAATAATATTATTGTTTAACTAGATCTGCTTAGAGGTTTTCTAAGATTGTCCTCAGATAGATTTAAAATTAATTCAGCTAGCATTATTTTAGCCAGCAGTATTCTATACAGTGGTTCTCTAGAACAAAAAAACGGTTACTATAGGTACCTACTTTCAATCAAGTAGAAAGTTTTTTAAAGTAAAAGGTGGACTCTTCGGAGCTCCCACACAATAAGTTTATTTGACTTCACATTTAGACACTACTCGTAATCTTATGAATGAACAAAAAATACTTCAACAACTACAGGTCATCTTCCATTTAAAAATACGAGACACAATTTAAAAAATAGGGAAAACTAACGTATTATTGGGACCCGATCATTCGTCGCCCCTGTTGAATTTAAAGTGGAAAATAGAAATATTTTGATATGTATACTTTATTTTTAATCTGAATCTACATATTATAATATTATGTAAAATGTTGCAAACACTAAGGATACAACTTATCTAGACAAAATTTAAAATTAAAATTTGAGGAAATAGTACAGGTTAAATCTTACTTTTAAAGTTTTTTGCATCAGGTGTACAAGGTCCTTGGTCGAGGAAACACTTAGTGTAGCCTAGGAGTATCCTGTCATTCTCCAGTAAAGGCTGTACATCAAAATTGTCGTATTTGGAGTCGTAGAAATCAGCAGTAACAGCGGCCACCAAAACGAGGACTACATAAAAAGCCTTCATATTGAACTGAAATAATAAAATACATGGAAAAGATGATCACCACAATAAGTTTTGAATACACTGCAGTACATCGGGAGCAATGGTGCACATTGGGAGAGGTATATATCCAGCAGTGGACTGCAATAAGAGAATTGATTGATTGACACTATGTTTGATTTGATCAAATAAATAGAGAATGATGTAATAATGTAAACCACTGTGGTTAAAATTATAGTATAATATAAAAGGACCTATATGTTATATTATAGCATCTTTCTAATGTTAGCCAAAATTTTCGAAAACAATAAACACAGTAAGAATGGTTGGGGATAATTCTCTGTACATGGGCTATATTGAAGACAAATCAAATACGGATAAGGTAAATACCTGCTTTGTTTGGTCAGATCAATGCAAACCGCAACTGTGAGGAAATGGAACATCTAGTTGTATTTAAAGACTTGTTTGTCATTGTCCATAAGTGCACACAAGAGTCCATAAACACACAACTACTTATTACAATTTGTAGGACGTGCGTACAATTATAATGTGTATATTATCAACTTTGGTGTCATTAAGGCCTCTGAGTAGTATTCACATAGCCTACTATCGGATGATCCTTGATTTAATATCATCAGACTATTCCTCATGTTCCTATCTTGTATTGTTACTACAGAAATTAATAATAATGTCCAATGGTATTGTGCATCACAAAGAGAATAATCACACGTTAATATATACTAGATAATATACTATGATTTATATAAATGTTGTGATTATATTTTCTTTTCTTATGTACCTAATACTGGTGCATCCAGCAGTCAAACAAATTTTGAAACTTTTTACTATAGGTTTTAGCCAAGATGCTTATTGCATATTATAAGCTTCTTGGTTTTTACATGTTATAGCCGTCGTCGTTATTGTACATACTGAGTTTATGGCCGTATGTTGAGGTTTTTAAATTGATTCTCCAATAAAAAGTATTAAAGTCAACCATAGAATAATAGGCACTATAAAAATGTATATGTCATTGTCATTTTTACAGATTCAGACGTTCCGTCATTAACGCGTCATTTAGTCCAAAAATAGTACAGTTCTGAATTATATAACTATTTAAACAATTATGCCAATTGAATGTCGACGGTCAACTCAAGGGGGGAAAGGGAACCATGGCATGTTTATTGAAAGGGACCCAAAAATTGTTGCAGCAGGTTTGCCTTCAGCACAGCAAGATCACACCGTTAAGGATGCATTGCAACATTATTTACTTAAAGATGAAGTTGATGCTTTAATTAGCGATGCTATCATCCCAGCACCAAAAGAGCGGCCACTGCCTCCACTGCGTAAGCCAATACCATTAGACTTACGATATGCGGGCCCTTCTGAATCTGAAGTAGCTCAGTTAATAAGACCACAAGAAAAATCTAAATGTGAAAATCTCGTCGAGGAATTTAAAGAAACAACATACGCATCTTACTGGAAAGCTGCAGTTGGAGAGGTAAAAGATCCAGTGCCACTGTTACCTGAGGGTATGGATATAGTCAATACCACTTTTGGTAAAGCTAATAAATGTGAGGGACGGCTTTATAATTTTGTAATGCCGAAAGAACCATACCCAGATAAAACTCCACCATCAAAACTTCTTGGTGCTCAGATAGACCGAAAATACTGCGCGCCTGCTTACAATCCAGAGTTGACGTATGGTCATCGGACGTTTGTGGATAAACGAGGCACTTATGCCCGATGCTGTTTAACTGATGATAAAATTACAGTGGGAACAGGAGGTCAAGCAGTGGTCAATGTTATACAGTCAAATTTTTTGGATGCAAAGAGACCATTGTTAGGCTTAGTTTTAACTCCTAATAACAATATACGTGAGGTTCCAGAAGGATATACATTCGGTATACTCAAACCACCAGATAACCTACCAGAATGCTTGACGTTTTGTGAAATCAATAAAGGGGTTGAATTTTTTAGAAAATGCTTCAAACACCTTAATACTGTACGAAGAGGTTTATCAAAACGACGCTTACCTACGTTTTTTTACAATTTTTATTTAACGTTAAAATATCAGGATATAGAACATACTGGTTGGTTACCAAAGGAGATCGTATACAATAATTGTGCAGTTCAGCTCATTAGATTTGATACCACTTTGATTGAACCTTTATTGGCTATGTGGCAAGCTTTCGATGGATTTAAAATAGACTACAAGATTTTTGTCCGAGTTATCAATTATAGAATCCCTTCCCCCGAAATCCCTAAAATACCGGACGTTCAACCTGAATGCCTTGATTTTCGCACAACGTATACTGAAATGGTAAAACCCGGACAAGATATTGATAATCGAAAAATGGCGGGATTACCATCCGGTAGATATTTTGATTTAGATTATCCCGTATCTCCGGAGAGATGTTGTGCAGCAGATCGAAAGAGTCTCCCGCATGAATCCGATGTAAGAAGTTGTATCTCTCCTAGTCTTTTAACGCAACTTTTTGTTGATCATCGAGACTTGTATGCTAAACAAGGACCCGAAAACGTAAGGAGGGTTTTTGAGGCATCTGGGGAACACTTTACAGACGACAGTTTTGATACTGTTTGGAAGGAAGCTCAAAAGCTTCATTCACAAGGATGGGTCTGCTACGTAACATTTCGACAGGCTTTGGAAAACAGAGAAAAGAATGACACTTCTTAAACTTTTACAATCTATGAAGTCTTTGTCTATTTAACATCGGCTAGTTTTATTTGTTGTATTTAAAAATTTTATAATATTTAATTTAGTTATTTTTATAACAATATTTTTATATATTACTTACATTTAAACATTTTAGATTACAATTTTATTTGGTATGTAACATATTTTATTTGAAAAATATTTATTTATTTACTTTTTATAACAATACGTTTGCTTACTACTATTTTCATTAAAACACTTATAATTTTATTTTGTGTTTTATTTCACAAATATAATATTTTTTCTGTAAGTATAAGTGATGGGAGGGAGACCAAGGGAGACCTTGGACAGCGCTTTACGCTTCACGTGGCTCAAGGCTCAGCTTCATGTTGTTCAAGGAATGGTCATGGAATGAACGCATAATCTTATTATTGGTCTTTGAAATCTCTAATACCTATTTTGCCCTTTTCTACCATATCCCTCGAAAGTATGCTAAAATAAAACTCAATGTTTAGAAGCACATTAGATTTGGTGAAACCGATTATAATACCTTGATCTTACCTTGACTGTGTAAATAATAATGAATGCGACCTCTGTTGTAAAATGAAATAAAATATTGGTCACTTAAAAAGTTAATTACAGGTAATGATGTATGTCAGTTCAAAGTGTCACTCTATGAATAACATATTATGGTCTTTGAAGACCCCTTTTTATTATTTGAAGTAAAATAAGAATTTCATTTAAACGAGTACCGTTTAATTTTATCATGCCAATAGAATGTCGACGATCAACTACAGGGGGAAAGGGGAACCGGGGAATGTATATAGAAAGAGATCCAAAGATCGTTGCTGCAGGTTTACCCACAGCACAGCAAGATGCAGTTGCAGCAGACTCCTTGAAACATTATCTACTTCAAGAGGAAGTTGATGCCTTAATAAGTGATGCCATCATTCCAGCACCTAAGCCACGACCGCTGCCACCATTGCGTAAGCCAATCCCATTAGATAAGCGGTTTGCAGGTTCTAATGGAGATGTAGCTCAAATATTAAATTCTTCAGATAAAACAAAGTTTACTACTTTAGTGTCTGATTTTAAAGATACAGCGTATACTTCATACTGGAGAGCACCATTAGGAAAATCCAAAGATCCAGTGCCAATGTTACCTGAAGGTTTTGATATACGTGGAACAACTTTCGGCAAACCTACTGCATTCCATGGTCGGCTATATGATATTGTTATGCCAAAAATACCATATCCTGATAAAACACCTCCTTCGAAGAAACCTGGTGCTCAAATAGATCATAATTATTGTGCTCCTCCTTATAATCCAGATTTGACATACGGTCATCGAACATTTGTAGATAAACGAGGCACTTATGCTCGATGTTGTTTGTCTGACGATAGAATTTATTTAGGTAAAAGTGGTAAAGTTATTTGCAACTCTATACAGACAGATTTCGTTAATGTGAAACAGCCTAAAATGGGTTTAGTACTAGCTCCAAATAACAACATACGTGAAGTACCAGAAGGATATTGTTTCGGTATTCTTAAACCTCCTGATAATTTACCAGAATGTTTGACGTACTGTGAAATGAATAAAGAAATGGCATTTTTCAGACAGTGCATGAAACACCTGAATACAATACGAAAGGTTTTATCGACGCGATTTTTGCCAACATTTTTCCTCCAACTTTATTTAAGTCTAAAGTTTTATGACCCTGGCAAGACTGGTTGGCTACCAAAAGAAATCGTTTATGATTATTGTAACACCAAGTTTATTAGATTTAATACTAATTTGATAGAACCTTTATTATCAATGTGGCGTGCATTCGATGGAACTAAGATTGAATATAAAACTTTTGTTCGTGTCATTAATTATAGAATACCTTCACCAGAAATTCCTAAAATTCCTGATATCGAGTTAGATTGTTTAGATTACACCACTACTTATAGAGAAATGGTTAAACCAGGACAAGAACCTGATAATCGAAGAATGGCAGGATGGCCATCAGGTAGATATTTTGATTTGGATTATCCCATTTCTCCAGAGAGGTGCTGTAAAGCCCATAGAACCTGTCTGCCGCACGAGTCCGATATGAAAAGTTGTATTGCTCCTAGTATTTTAACACAAGTTTTTGTCAACCATCGGGACATGTATGAAAATCGAGATGCAAAAACCATTAGAAAAGTTTTTGAAGCCGCTGGAGAGAAGTTTTCTGATGAAAGGTTCAATACCATTTGGGAAGAAGCACAAAAACTTCATTCCCAAGGATGGGTGTGCTATGAAACATTTCGTCAAACATTGGAGAACCATCCTGAGCCAGTCTCCGATGAAATCAAGTCAGATAAGGCAGATAAGTGATATTTATGATTGTTTTTTCCAAGGAACTTACTTGATCTTCTACTCTTTATAGTTTTAATACGAGTATATACAGGTAATTTCTTTTAGCTTCTCTTTAATTGTTAGTTTTTGTTTTGAATACGATTTTTTCTTTTGATATTATTGATGTTGCACAAAGCATTGTGTAATGTATTCGTTTCATTATGTATTATTAAAGTTCATATTATTAAAATTATGTTTATTTCAAAATATAATTAAAATTATGTTTATTTTGCACATACTGCACTGCACATACCTATAGAATAAATTAAACATAATATTGAACCTAAACATTTTATAATTAATTGGGTTTGTCACATTGTAACAAAATTATTCCACGAGAATCTCTTTATGGGAGGGGATATTTTGATCCTCACCACACAGCAATGATGGTGGCCTGTCGGTATCTTTGGGACATCTTCGTCAGGGCACACACAGATCGGTGTGATGAAACACCGTCCGGGGCAGCTAGAGAGGGTTCATTTTACCATCACAAAAAATAGTAGTACCTACTCCGGGAGTGCCAAAAAGTGAAAACTTGGCCAATAATGTAGATACCGGTACTTATGTTCAGAGGTGTCACAGGTGAATTATCACAATCTGTCACAAGAGGTGTCGGTAACAGAGTCGCGAGTTCAATCGCAATCCATTTTAAAAAAAGTTCTACGAAAAATCACCTTAAGAAGATTTCACTTGAAAAAAGATAAAAAAGGAACACGCACTAGAGAGGAAAATAAAATATAGCTATGTAGAAGCACTGTCCTTTATTTTTGACATCACAAGTTTTGTTACATTTTTTTAATTGTTTACTCGTAGTTTTTGCTCCTGATATTTTCAGTTAGCAAGTGCCAACTTGGTGTTTAACCTACATTCAGTTTTCTTGAAGGAAATCCTTCCAAGCCTGCTGGTACTGTCCCTTAGGATCATACATTGCCACTAATTGCTTCCAGGTATCTGGGTGGTTTTTCTTTACTTCTTGAGCCAGCTGTTTACCGTTTTGCTTTTGTTTTTCGGTGCATTTTGCACAACGGGTAGCTAAAGCTTCAGGTAGTTTTTCTGTAAAGAGACATTCAGATTGTAGTATGGGTGGCGGATTATAAGATAGTGATGTGGAAAATAATCGGTTCTTACTGGAGATTGAAGGCGCTTGGTCGAACTTAATACACATATTGAATAAAGCAATTTTCCACATTTTTTTTAATTTTTAAACCAGACTGATTTCGCCTTACGGCATTCTCATGAGAATTTGTGAAAAATTGTGGAAGTGAGTGGAAAGTGTGAAAAAAAAATGTTGGAAAAGTACAAGGGTTTTTTTTTTTCAATACGCTGCAATTATCTCTAGCGTGAAGCCTATATCAAGTAAAGCTGATGAGCGGTACCTTTCAGTTATACCTAATATATTAAACTTACTTATACAGTTGATAGTATTTTGCCTCAACAGAAGTTGATTTATATTGTCCGGCATGTAGGCTCTTTCTCTCTATATTTAATAGGTAATATGGAGGTAAACATTAGGCAAACTTTATATACCTATACTATTCTTTTTGATTTAAAAATCCCAGAATGTTCACAGAAAAAATGTTTGTTCATGTAGATATTTTTTCGTTTTAGGGTATAAACAATTACGAAAAAGTTGCCGATGAATTCATGTATTTACAGGCAAGAATTATCTATGTGTAAATATATGAAAAATTCGTTACATATCAAGTAATAAGTCTTACATACATAACTTTAGTGAATATATAAAAAAATAACTTGGTTTAATCTCAACTGCTACCTTTAAAGCTGCCACTGTTAGCGGTCTTTGGGACAAAATTTTAGATTCATTCCCAACCGCCACCACTCTCTCATTCCCAACCGCCACCACTCTCTCATTAATTGACCTCACATTAATATTAGTCAGTGGTACCATTTAACGTTAAAGCCCATATTCTAGAATGCCACTCAGCTGAATCTCGATTAACCTGAGGCAAGATCGTATGCACAGATTCTACAGATTTGACAGGCTGTCAGACAGATTGTCTATAGTTCTATACAATCTGTCCTCAGGTAAATCGAGTTTGAGTTGAGCGTCATTCTAGAATACGGGCCTAAAATACCCACGGTACCATCAGGGGTAAGGCCAGGGGTACCGTGGGTCTGAAATGGGGGCTGTCTGCACCCGAAATAATTTGAGAAATATTATTTACGTAATGTCATTTTATGAACGCAGTATACTGATATGGGTAATGTAATATAGGATTTATTTGTTTATTAAGTTACGAGTAGAACATATTCTAACTAGCAGATATCAGCGGCCGTTTGTTTGAATATCGGTTGTCACGACTTTTGGGCCACTACTTAACCAATTGCGATCAAAAAAATGTACTTAACTTTGACTAAATCCTTTTAAGCAAAAAAGAACCACTGCAATATCTGTTCAGTAGTGTTTGCATCCAAGAAACAGACAAGAATTTTAAAAACCATTTTTGTATTTTGGAATATATATAATATATACCCAAGTATTTCTTTTAATATCTTTAGTGTACAGACACGACTACTCTACAGTTTTATAATACTATACCTATAATAAATTAAATTTTACTAACAATTAAAAAGCTCAACAGCAAGTCCTTTTATCTTTATTTGATTAAGAATAAATTATGTAGTTACCTTTAAGTTGTTTCACTTCTGGAGTACAAGGCCCTTTGTTCAAAAGGCATTTGGTGTAAGCGTCCAGCAGTCGGTCGTTTTCCAGAACTTGCGAAAGATCGAAATTATCGTTGGCAGAATCATATTTTTCTTGAGCAAACACAGCCACGGCTAGGCAAAGAGTGAGCAAAACAATCTTCATGTTTACTGGCCTTACAAGTTCCTTAGATGAATCTATTTGCTAAACTGAGAGCAATATGACGTGCTCCAGTGATCTACCGATATATATACCAAAGAACTAGTTTTTTATTCTAGGTAAACCTTAGAGTACAACTTTATAATGTCATTACTGTTTATGCATGCACATTGTAACAATTATCACTTGAGATTATAATGTCGTATGTGTTTATGATTATAGCGTTTGATATGGCATTGTGACCCTGATTAATATCATTTTACCGGTTGTTAAATGAAACTACGCGTAAATAATTTATGTTTTATTTTACTTAAACCTAAACATTATAAACACGGTTTTGTGCTTGAGTTCCTGTAGCTTTTAATACAAAATAAACTTTCTTTGTATAAATTGAGTTTTCACAATGTTGAACTAAAGTGATATACAGGCTGTATCCTGATGTAAACTATTTTTTTTTAAGTACAAGTACCTAACAATTTTAAAATAGTTACTTACGCTTTAGAAATTACAATACCAAATACGTATTCGGTAAACAAAGTGTATAAATAGTTTTAGCCAGCGTGAGCTCCAGAGGAGAAATTATACTAGAACTAGAATATTTTTAATCTAATTAAATATTCATATTCACATCAATATTTTTGCGCAAGTTTGAGGATATTTGAGTTTTTTAAGAATATTGAGTAACTGGAATTACTAATATTCCTGTTAACCCCTTCAGCTAAGCTACATTGCTTGTATTAGGAGTGGGTTCACGTCAGTAGTGTAATATTCAGGTTTATCGAGACCTTCGATCGCAAAATCCTTTAAAAACTAAACTACCGATGTTTATCTATTATACTTGAGACAACGAATAAATATATCAGTCATTCATTTTCATTCAAACGTTTCGTACTCAGAAAGTGTAATAAATAATATAAATAAGAGCTTGACTGGATCACAATACATTGACAAATAGTTTGTCAGTCACTAAGCACCAGTGACTAAGAAGGTGTAGAGTGCGTCTCTGTTGGAGCGGTCAGGGTTGTACTTGTCAAGCAGCTCGAGGAACCGGGCTTCACTCTTGGATCGGATGCCGAGGAGCAGCTTACGCACGATTATTTTCTGACTGGGATTGCAAAGTCCACACGCTGTAGATAAGGTCTCGGGAAGCACACCTGGAAAAATGAGTTTAATGAGTTAAAGTGAGTTTTCATTCAATACAAATTTCACTCTGGAACTACGCTAGTACTATTATCTGTTCTGTGCCGGAACCGTGGTCCCGATGTGGTGTCCCACCAGTGGGACAAAACTTTTTCGTGGTCCCACCAAACACACACTTGACCGTTTTGTTACGCCGAATTGAAGGGACGCCATAGTCTATAAGGGCAAAACAGTAAAGTCTAAATTTAGATGTCATTTCTTGCAGTAGCTGTGGTATGACAGTAGTTTATGATTAGCAGAATCGGGATAATGTGATGGACAGACTGTATACTGGCATAGGCTTTGCTCTCGACATGCAGTGGATGCCGTAAATTAAGTAAGTCAAATTATCGAAAGAACGAGCACAAAACGGGACACCATGGTTCCAAGTACTGTGTTTATATGCAATGGATAATGGCTCGGAAATAAATTCATTCAAAATAATAGATTTCTTCTCATACTTTCATAATCATGTAGCAGTTTAAAACCTAGAACGTGAAAGAGCTTTGCTCTTTCAAAAATAATTGAACGGGGTAAGATTTTAAAATCCAAACATCCAAAAATATAAACAGCCTTTGTGGCGTAGCGGTAGAACGTTCGACTGCTGCGCAGAGGGCGGGTGTTCGATTTCCGCTCAGTGTAAATATGTATTTGTAGGCATGAATTATGAATATTGGATGTTTCCATGTATAGTATGTATGTAAGTATGTTTAAGCACAAGGTAGTTAAACTATGCTTACTTTGAATCTAAATAGTGCTGTGTAGAATGTTGTACAATATTTAAATATTTAATAATAACTGGAATATTTTTTCTCATGTAAAATAATTAAAAAAAACCGTCCTAGCCCTACTGCTGAAATTGGGACGTAGATTCCCAACTGCTCAACTATTATCAAGTTGAGCAGTTCAATTGACCTATGGAAAACCGTCTTCCATCAATCCCCACAAACTTTCAGTAAATATATGTACCTAAATTACTTTTATTTTTCCGAGAAAACCTATTCACAAAATAGTAACACGAATTGAAAACTCACGTTTAAAATTCTTTCCGTCTCTGGTACAGGGTCCTCTGTCCATAACGCACTTGTAGTAAGCCAACAGGATCCTGTCATTCTGTATGATGGCATCAGCATTGAAGTTGTCGTAACGATTTGGGTGCTGCGAGTAGCATGTTACCACCACCGTCAGCACACACGCCAATAGCAGCCAATTCCTCATTATGCAGTTATCTGTTGTAACAAAAAACATATTGCGTTAGAATTTCGTTTTTCATTGAGCTAAGCATAAATTCTACCGCCTCTACCACGACAAATGTTCTGAACAGCTATTTCAATTGATCGGGTGGGATTTTTTTTTCTCCCTTCTTGTCCCTTCTTGTCCAGAACAACTCAAACTGGCCTGCGGTGCCACCTATATTCGGTGGAATCCATTCCGTCTCGCACTAAACGGTTTGAGACCTTCTTCGTCTACTGCACGATAAAGAGCTGGAATGCTCTGCCCGCGCTCTTGTTTTCTTCTTCCTACAGTTTCGAGTTCAAGCATCTATCAAGGCCGTCAAGTTAGGGACCACCATTTAAGGTCAATAGAAATAGTGGTCCGTATCTACTGGACTGCATCTCAGCTTTTTACCATCTAGTGTGGCGCAGTCAATTGACGGACCAAATATTAAAAAAAAAACTTTAAAAGTAGCATTCAATTTTAAACTAGCTGGACAAAAATGCTCGAGCAGTTTTTAAGTGATAATTGGGTAATTTCACGATGCCAAATTTTTTGCTAATTTCGGTGGCAGTTTTCAATCATAGGTTTTACGATGAAAAAATTGAATGGAGTTCTTTTAGAATATCTAGTAGTATATAGTTTTCTAAAAGAACATTGAAAATTTTTTTCATCGGAAAACCTATGATTGAAAACTGCCACCGAAATTAGCAAAAAATTTGGCATCGTGAAATTACCCAATTAAGGAAATGTCCCATTATGCGTGTGCACGAAATTCACACAAAAGAAATTATGCACGAAACGGGAGCCCGCATCTCATCCCGCATGAGGTAGCGGACTGCTTAGTAGCCCGGAATGAAATTTTAAAAAAATATTGCTGATGAGTTTGAGATAGAATGAAGGGAATAAATTCATTTTATTGTTAAAAAATTTAGGATGTCCGATGGTAATTGTTGTAATTATTTTAGTTTTTTTTTCACAACATACAAGCAATTTAGTTTAGTTAGAGCGGTTAGCGGGAATACCTACTAAAGTTTTCATGCTCTGAATATAATATGATCTTTTATTTAAATGATGTAGATTATAATATATAGATATGTTATCTCAATACTATTGCAATGTAAAAGTGTTATGTATAACAGAACTTATACATTATGGTGTTCTCGTTCGCACTCTCTGATTAATGCAGGTAAATATCCTGTTTTACTCGTGTTTTTGTTGAGGTAGGTAAATTAACCTTATTTTGAGTGACCGTTTTTAAACCTGCTCTTCTTATTATTTATTGCTCTAAACTACTTATGGGGCCCTAGACAAAGTGACATTCAATGGCGAAAACGCCATTGTAATCGCTAATTGTAGTATGTAATTGACATAAATAATTATAATAACTAATTTTTTTAATGAAATTTGAAACTTTGTAACACGAAATACATTATTTCATATATGATTATTACTATAACAATCGCAAAGTCGCGTAATTCACTGATAAAATTAAAAACGGTTCGCTTCAACACGATTCCATCAATAGAATGTCACTTTGTCTAGGCCCCATGAAGATCTTTAGAAAACGGCTGTTCTCCATCTGACAGTGAACATACAGCGTATTAAGAGCCCACTTCACGGCAATAAGCTCATCCCTTATTACATGGGCCCGAAAATCATAGTTGAGAAAATGTAGGTGTTAAGTTAATACACCTCTTATGCCTATCCCTTCGGGGATTTACAGGCGTTAATATATCTATTTATGTATGTAAAAAATAAAAGCGGATATTTGAACAGTAGGTACGTCCAACGAATAATAACTAAGTCTTTGAACAATAACATGACGTTAGAATGAGAACAAAGAAAGTTCCTAACAAAGACATTGTAGGCAATGTCAAGGTCAAGAAAAATACACTTTCTAAAAGATAGCATCTAAAGTATACAAACAAATGTCTGAGAACACGGATATACAAAAAGAGCAAATTCATATAAAACTATAACAACCGTAAGACGCTTTACATTCTAATAATGATAATACACCACTGACCTATTGCCATCTGATTTACTGACCTTTGCAACAGATATATTAGCATATATAAGGTCCTAACCATGAAGCTATAGAAACTTATAAAATGTACACAGGAAACGATTACAACGTAATAAATAAATCCTTTCAAGTAACAGCAAATCCGGAACCATAGGAAATACGCAATTATAACAACCATTTAACAACGCTTTCACAGGGAACTTTCTAAGAAGAATTTAATTTAAAAAAAAAAGATACTCACGGTCGAAGAAAGTTGTGTAAGTGTTCCTAGTCCGACGTCCAACAGCGGTATGGCGTTTGTGGGCTCCTCAGCGGGGTTCTTCTCAAACCTGTCGGAGGAAGAGGTCGACGTAACGGGCCGCATACAAACTGGCGAAGAAAGCAGTGCGCATCGCCCGCGGCACCTCTAATAACATTCATTGCATGCGTGTGATCTTAATGTTACTAACAATACGTTTACTAGTTCAGATATTGATGCTGTTGGAAGTTTACGCGGTGTCACTCAAATCCTAGTAGGCTTACTAATCCTACTTATATTTATAAATGTAAAAGTTAATAAAGATCTTTGGATGTCTGTTATTCAATCAGGTTCTTATCGCTGGACGGATCTGAGAAATAGACTATACAACAATATTACCAGGAATTAACACAATCATGGTATGGGTACATACTTTGATTTGCCTGATATATACCATGATCGCTTTAATTCCCGTTAATATTATTGTATATCCTGGAACGCGAGAGTTTAAAAGTTAGGAATATTATTATAGTCAGGCTACTTTTTATGCCAGGAAGTTTTGATTCCCGATTCAGATCAAAGCTCTATGCGGGCAACGCTGCAGGCAATAGCTACAACCAGTACAATCCTTTAATTTTTTTACGTTATTGTTGTTCAATAACGTAAAAAAAAAAAAATTAAGTTCATTCGCGATAATTGCATAGAATTAGTACGTAGATTTTCTCAGAAGTAATAATTCATAATAAGTTAACTTTGAGTTGCGGTTAGCATTGTTGATAATAAAATATTTATTGTATGTATTTATCGATTGACGTCGGCAGGAAAAATCCTCGCAAGTAATCTAATTGAACACATTGATCTTATTTGTCGGATCATGTCATTGCCGTCAGTTTCCTTGGAACTACTTTGTTTACATATAACTATTATAGTTTTTCTACAATAATACGATGACAATGTTACAAGGTGATTTAATTATTAGGTGATAGTCAGTACTGACTATAGTACTAGTATTATATGGACATTGGACATAGTATGTACTAGTAACACTGACTTTACATTACTAGGGTTCATGTTATCCTGCCAACTAGAGTAGGAAGAACTTATGTTAGGAATATAATATTAATTTATTTATAGCTTCCAATTGCAAGGTCAAAGCGTAACCTACTTATTATCGCTGATGTCATTTTGTTGCTACGATAATATTTTTGTCATGCGGTGATATTTCCATAAAATTTGAATTAGCTTAGTAAATTATTGTGAATCTGCGAATATTAGTGACCATTATACGAAATTTATAGGAAACTATTGAGATCTACTGGGAATTCATAAAGTTACTCGTTTTTAGCGGAATCACTCAATGTGGCCTTTTTAGATCCGCTGATCTGGATCTGTCTTAAACATCATGTTTAAGATGTCTGAGAATTATAAATTTCTAAAGTATTTTTTTTAAAGAATATTAGTAACCGAACCGTACTGAAATTTAATTCCACCTCCATCAGTAAACCCTTGTTCTCATTTTTTTTATTTGAACTTCATATACCTATCATAACATTCATAACGGTACGCGATATAATCCTTGTGTTTTGTTTTTTTAGTAAACCGAACTGTAAAAACTTCTTTAAAAGGCTGTATACGAGAGATTAAATTCTCACCGTAATGATCTGAACAGGTTTAGGGTTCACCGTCAAAGTTACGGTAACCCCAGTACAATGTTATAACCACAATAACATCTATAGGTATGCTTTTTGTGGGAATGTTGATGGAAATTATCAGCCGTCCCTGATTGCCGGCCTGATTCTAAGAAATGAAGTTTATGTTATTTACGAGTAAATCATATTATGCGAGGATTTATCCTGTTTTATTATTATAAGCGGAATTTAAAAGTTAATGCTATTTTTGGTATTTTTTTATCGAAGCTATGGACTTAGAAATCGCTAATATTTTGTTTATTCTGATTTATTATACACCCAGTTAGTAAATTGGTGTAAGAAACTTTAATACTATGGAAACGTAATTGTAAAGATACTGTAGTGTTTAAGATCCTTGTTTTTTGCATGAATTTTTAATGGTAATCAGCCTTGTCGTTAAAGTGATTTCTACGAATCAGGTAAACCTTGCAAGAAAAAATATAGGAGGGTGCTTTTTTCAATATTATTAATTATAATCATTTGTGGTTCTATTGAACTATAAATAAAATATAAACGACTGAAGACGCGGCGAGTAGGAAAAGACAAAAATACGCGCAGTAATGGAGTCTATTATTTGGTGCCCCTTGCAATCGAGACTTTGGGCAGTTGGGGATCAGAGGCAAAGGGTCTGAGAGAGGAAATCAGTCGCCGTATCCTAGAGCAAGGTGGTGACTCTCATTCCGGCTCGTTCCTGGGGCAAAGGATGGCCATTGCGATTCAGCGAGGCAACGCTGCCAGCATCATAGGCACCTTTGCACCGGGAACGATATGGGGTGGGTTGTTTGATTTAAATGGTTTATTAACCATTTATTTTTGTAAGGAAGCAGAATATAGTTTATTTTGGCAGTGGTCATTAGTTTGGGGTAGGTATTCATTAACGATTTTAAATGGTAAATCTTTAATCCTGTATACAATGAACATGAATGACTTTTTATTTAGGGTCCAACCGAGGACATTGCCGTACTTTTAGCTTTTTAAAAATGTCAGATTTATCACGACGACCACATAATCCCATTAGAGTCTCACTAGATAAAAATTAACCTAGTGACCGACCTAGTCTAGAAAGTTCATTAATCTATTAAAGGGTTAGATGAAGGAAATGAATGCAAATTGGTACATTGCACATGTCTCTTGCTTATAATGTAGCTTAGTCGTCTCTAAGACGTTGCAATCGCTTGCAATTTGTGTTGGTCACAAACCTGCAAAACAGTGGTAAAACAATGAATTAAGTAACATTTAAATCAATGGGTAAAAATCACGCTCTTTGGATCAATCTTTTGCGTTATGATTGGAGGTGATATAGCATATTTATTTTATTTATTTATTTATAGCGATTTCTACCAGGCAACCTCTCTGGTATATTTCTCTCTTTTTTATTTTTAATACTCCTTGTTTCTAGTTTATTCGATAACTACAACATATCTTTTGTTAGTGTCGCATTAACTTACTGTTCATCCTAATGTTGTCTAGAAAAAATCGCTTCCAGCGATAAGGCCGCCCATATATTATTATACCAACATTAAACTGTAGTTATATCTACATGCTTCCTACTTGTCCAACTGTCAATCTATTGGTGTAGAATAAAGAATAGAAGAGATAATTTATCTATCTATCTATAATCTTCGTGTTTTTTTTTATGACCACTCAAAAAATTAATTTTAGGGATTTTGTACTTCAGGGTTTTGTACTCGCGGTATATTATACTTTCGGTATTTTGAACATTCGTTCAAACGAATATTCGGGATTTTGTATTCGGTCTTTCGTACGTCGGTATTAGGATATTCAGTATTGTCAGCTTCGGGATTTTGATATGTAACCCTAAAATTTAACATAATATAGTACATTTATGATACTTAAGACTTTCTAATATCTAATTGACCTTTGAATGGTCAAACCCCGATTTCATTAAATTGAGTTTTGAAGTTTGCCTGACCAAATTAGTCAATGACCAAAATTCTTTAGTCAGAGGCCGATTGTTTGGGCTTTGACTAAGACCTCCAGTCAGACCTGAGGATTGACTAGTCAAACCTAGGATGGCCGGAGCTTCGAGGATTGACTATAACATATATATTCTATCTCTATTCTATCTATCTATTCTATCTATCTATTCTATCTATCTATTCTATCTATCTATTCTATCTATCTATTCTATCTATCTATTCTATCTATCTATTCTATCTATCTATTCTATCTATCTATTCTATCTATCTATTCTATCTATCTATTCTATCTATCTATCTATTCTATCTATCTATTCTATCTATCTATTCTATCTATCTATTCTATCTATCTATTCTATCTATCTATTCTATCTATCTATTCTATCTATCTCTTTTATCTATCCAGCTATTAGGTATATTCTTTAAGAATTGGTTGGGTAGGCCAAAATTAACAAACCTTTAAAAATGGTTAACTGAATACAAGAAAAAATCTAACAAACTATCATCTCATATCAGCTGTTAACTGCGCATTTGGCATCATTTGAATGTTACTATAAGTAGGTCTGCAAGTTCGCTGGCCAAAAACGGTAAATTCGCTACTAAGTAAGTAGTTTATATGTCTTGGATGAATAATTGTTCACAACAGTATAAACTTGTTTTTAAAACCTTGTTATGTATAGGTACGCCTTGGAATTTTTTTAAGTGTATCAATGAAAGTTGAAACATTAGTTCACCCTCTACTTTTCTAAATAGGACAACGTGAAGGATTTAGATGTCACCCTCATACGGTGCAGAATATTTCATCAAGAACTAAGCGGTTCTGCGACTCCTTCTTTTGCCGCACCATTAAGACCTGTAATTCTTTAACAGTACACGTGTTTCCCTAGTCCCGGGTACTTTAAGCGGGGCGTGAAAAAGCATCTGATGAGGCCGTCAAGCTGAGTGCCATCATTGTAACATGGTACGTGTCTATAATGGTGACCCACTTTTCCGAGACTTTGCCTTCAGCTTACCATCAGGCGAGGTGAAGTCGAATTGACGTGTCCTATATAAAAACAACATTATATAAATCAATTCTAGATTGAATCTCGAATGAATCTGGAAATAAATAAAATAAACGTGCAGCTAGTCTCGTGATTAGGTATCTAAGTTTTAAAACTGTCTTGGTAGTAGAGGTCGACAGGTGCTATAGTTTCTGAGATCTCTTGAGAAAACCTATTAAGAAGAGTTTTATTCCGTTGGGAAAAAAATTCTTCCTAATAGATCTTCTAAGCAACAAGCACTTTGGCAACACGAAAGATCATACTTACATGTTTATTAGACTTAATTTAGTGGGACTACAATTATTTGACTTCATATTTGTTCTGGGGAAATCGTTTGTCCTGGTTCGGACATGTAATGCGTAGGGATGAATGTAATGTCGTAAGGAAGGCTATAACCATGGATTTGGATGGCTACAAGGGGAGAGGAAGACCTAAAAGGAGGTGGATGGACTGTGTGAAAGATGATAATGGTTAAGAAAGGAGTGAATGTTGAGATGACTGCAACTAGAGATGAATGGAAAAAGCATACATGTTGCGCCGACCCCAAATTTATTTGCCATCCTCCTGCCCTTATCCTAAGTTTACTCAGGCTAAGGGCAGGAGGATGATGATGACAATTTGACTTCACATTTTATACAATTACTATAACAGTAAGATTACCGTATTACAATTGTTCCCAGTGGATAGAATAGCACCACCCCATCTCGTCCCGTGGGTATCGTAAATGGCGACTAAGAGATAGGGCTGTTTTTCATCCGACAGTAAACATACAGCCCATGATAAAACGCCTGCTTGACAGCACCAGGCTCGTCTCCTATTAAGCTGCGTTTACATACTCGCGGCAGAGCGAGGGAAGTGGCGAGAGAAGTGGGCAGAGACGTGGTGTGAATGGTATATTCGTCATGCCGCGAGTACTGCCGCGTATGTTGCTGCGAATGTCGGCTTGGCGGCGCGAGTCAAAGGAGCGGCAATACTAGCGCAATGAACTATACGAGACCGCTAGATGGCGCTAATCAGTAAACACGGCTTTCGTTATTGCTCTTCGAGTATTTACTTTTAAAAATATTTATATCGATCTACGGAAAGTGTATAGTAGTTGAAAGTAATAGTTTTTATTACTAATAATCTATTTAATTAATTCGCTATGCTGTAAAAGCATAATGCGTACACTGCTACAGCGTTATCCTACATACGTTTACGTCCGTCTCCATTGCAGGGCGAATACTGTAATGCGGACCAACACGATAATGCGCGTGTGTGAACGCTAGGGCATTAATCGCGCGAATATTTCCGGCAACACGATGAGCAATGCGAGTGGCAGTATGTAAATGCGGGGTTACGTGGGACCGAGAACCGAGAATCATATTCGATGAATTGTGGATGTTCACTGCCTTTTCGGGCAGGCTGGAATATATATGAATGTATATTATATTATGTATCATAAATTTATGTATGTAATTCATAAGATTACAAAGGTATATTTGGAGTTGGTTGTATGACAGCCGTTTACTTAGGCTTGCCGATGTTCCACAAAATTATACATCTTTGCAATTTTGCTAATTTCTAGTAAATCATGATAAAATCAGTTATTAAGCTGACTGTATTTTCCGAAAATCTTTTGCCAAAGGGTCCAGGTAATCCGTACCAGAAAAATGCTCTGGCCTGGTTATGGATAATTCTCTATAACAATTATATTTGTTTGTCAAGTATTTAAATGAAGTTAAATAAATCTAAATGATCGTGAAATAAATGTGACACTGTTGAAATAGCATTATAAAAAAAGCTTATAAATTCAGCACAGAACCTTAACTAATTGCTGTATTAATTTTACAAGGCGTTCGTGTAGTCGTAGAAGTATTGTGATAAAGATAGTATCTTCAGGAAAATATATTTCTATGAATTAAAGTTGTTTAATTTATTTTAGCTTTTTTTGTACTTCTTCCATATAGGATGCATTTCGTCAATTAATTTGCCTTCAAATTATAAAGGTAATACCTATAGGTATACTACGTCGATGCTCTTGTAACTTGTTATACGTAGCGTAGTTTAAAAACATAGTAAAAGAACAAATGATATTTCTTATAATATATTGACAAGGTGTACGAGAAAGCTTATAGATTCTATAATAATATATATTGTAAATACTAATACTCTATCTATAATATCCGCTCAGTCCCTATAGAGAATTTACAATAATAATCAAACGCCTTACAGAAGATAGACAGCAAACTGTTTGTTTTAGTCTTGCAACACTTTTTTTACACAACGTTTTTTAAAGGGAAATTATGTCGAGCAGACATTTTTTAATGGATCTTGTATTATACCACTTGCACTATTTGAATGTTAGTCTACTGAAATAAAGGAAGTTCAGTTCGAATGAGTTATTGTATTGTGTACAATGACTAGGTACCTACTCCAAGTTTCTCTATCGGAAGTGAATCAGAAGTTCTCCACTGAACGTCATTAACGATTATTTTATTTTTTTGATCAATTCAATTCCATCCCTTTTTCTTTTATCGTGCGAAAAATCCCCACGGATACCTCCCCCGCCGTAGTCGGTGCAGGAGGTTATGTCGGATTCGAACCGACTTAAACGCACGCCGTCTGTGGGCCGTTGGTTGCCGGAGGTGAGATTGTTGTAGCCATATCCCTCGCACCCCGGCCGACCCAGGGCCATATCCCTCGCACCCCGGCCGACCCAGGGCCATATCTCTCGATCTGGCCCTCTTTCAATTCAATCCCATTCGTATAATGTCTTATGACATGCTTATGACTTATTGTGATCAATTTAATTCTATTTAACCTAAGTGTGTAAACGGCTCTACAAACTCCACTGCAGCATTTTCCAAATGGAGCGCTCGGATGAATTATAAACAAACTAGCCGTTACCGCGGCTCCACCCGCAAGGATGTTGGTTATCGCGACTGAACATAGCCTTCTCCGCCTCCCTCCTTTCCCGAGGTCTAATCTACCTCTGTATCAAATTTCATCGAAATCGGTTCAGTGGTTTAGGCGTGAAAGAGTTACAGACGGACAGACAGACGGAGTTACTTTCGCATTTATAATATTAATATGAATTTGTCGGACGATTTTCAGCGATAGTTCTATCACCACTAACTACGCGATTTTTCTGCGGTGTGTGGTATTATGAATAATTTTGTGAAAGGCCATTGAGTTAAGATAATGAACTTTTGTATGAGACTATATATTCTACCGTTATCTTAGTTCATCAAGAAGAGGGTTATTAACCTACTTTCATATTGAAGCATCAATCAACTTTATATTTCGGGGTGCTCATGTATAGTGATGATTAATCGCGCTGGAGGACTCAGACAGGAACAGATCGATACGAACTCAAAACGATAAATCGTACAAGATGATGCATACAATGTTAATATTAATGTATGACGAATATAACCATATTTGTATCTGCGTGAGACAAGTCACGAAAAATTTAATAACAATAGGAAAACTCCACGATGTTGTTGTAAGATAATTGTAATTATAACCCTGGCTTGTAACCAGATACAAGAAATCCTCATGAAAAGCTACATACACACAGTAGTCTATAGTAAAACTATGTGGATAAGAATGAATGTTGCTAAGCGTAAAACTCGACAACGGCTCTACAAATGGTAGAGCCGTTGTTGAGTTTATTTATTTACAGTTTTTTTTTATACTCCTTAGGTCGGAGACAAGCACATGGGCCGTGTGCTTGTCTGAAGTAAGAGGTTACCGTGGCTTACGGCCTACGGGCGAGTGCAACACAATGGGAGTCACACTCGTGCTGTCAACCCTGTAAGAACAGAGAGATTCTGTGCTGTCAGCGCAAAAGATAAGTAGGGCAAAGCCTTTGGTTTTCCCACTGACCCGCAGTAAGACTGGAACGAACGCCGAACCGAACTCTGAGATGAAAACTTCGAATACTACTGGGATTAACACTAGGATGAAGAAGAGAAAATGCTGTAAGTATTTGTCACTTCTAGAAACATTTGGTGAATGGTTTATGTCAAAATTAAGTGAAGGAAACTGGGAAATTTAAAAATAAAATTCCCAGTTGTCACGCTGCACTGGGGCGCGCCCAGTGGAGGCAAAACCTTTGGGGTAGTAGGCGATCACATCCAGATTCAAGCTTTACTTTTCGATGTGCTCACTCAAAAGCCGTACCTATTGTGAAGACTCATCTTTAAAATTCAATTTTTATTGTTATTAGCTACTCGTATTATGTCACTCATTGTAATTTGAGTAGATTATATATTTTGTACGCAGATATAGATCAGATACAGATCAGTAATAGGTACTATTTGAAAATGAACTTCATCCTTGATTTTTATAATATTATGCAAAATATAATTATTAGAACTACTTAATTTCATCTGTGACATTCCGGGAACCTTCAAAATTAATAGCTGCGATGATCTATTTAACTTTTACCACACTAACATAACTAATGAAATGAAAAATGATATTTGTTATTTTTTTATAGTCGAAGATGGCCCCGGGTAAGCCAGGGTGCCAAATAAATGCCTTATTGGGGCACCTAACCGCCACGTTGGCCAGGGGGTGGGGAGGTGGAGTATCTGCAGGCATTTCGTATTTAGAGGGTCCCTGACACTAGCTCTGCCTATCAATGGGCTGTATCTCATGAACCGTGATAGCTAGGAAGTTGAAATTTTCACAGATGATGTTTTTCTGTTGCCGCTGTAACAACAAATACTAAAAACAATAGTACGGAACACTTCGTGAGCGAGTCCGACTTTCATTTGGCTGGTTTTTTTTACGATATCGATCCAATGATTGAGTTTAAGCAAGTCTTCTTCAAGCTTTCATCTCGGCGTCTGGGGTCTACACTTTACCAGTCTAATTTAATTCTGAAGAAGCAAAATAATAACAAAACGTATGAACACCATTACGTTCCTCAATCAGTAGGTGTTTCGGCTTGCAGACGAGGTCGACTTGAATGGAAGATCTTGGTGAGACCCAATACTACTCAAACATTTTGGGATCAGTCGCCTTTGAGTTCGATAGATAGATAGTTAGATCTCTTTATTATAAACTAGGCCACCTTGGAAGGCATTAAAAGGTTAGTTTATAATAAATAGTTTATAATAAAGTAAATAAATAAATAAAATATAGTTTATAAAAAATAAAGCTAGTTTATAATAAAGAGATCTAACTATCTATCTATCGACTGATCTCAGTCGCAAGCGTCATGCGACTGCGGGGCTCCATTCCAGTTCATTTTGCATTTTTGCTATCTTGTCCACGGTGCCCTTCCACCTGTAGGACTATATTCTTTATTATAAACTAGGCCACCTTGGAAGGCAATAAATGGTCTGCGGACTCAAGTTGGTCGCTGCAAGGCAAATTTGGTAAAATGGGGTTACTTAGATCAGTCGCAAGCGTCATGCGACTGCGGGGCTCCATTCCAGTTCATTTTGCATTTTTGCTATCTGGTCCACGGTGCCCTTCCACCTGTAGGACTACTACTATCGAGAACCTGACAAAGGCAACGGACAATACTGTAGCCGTGGCCAAATATTTAGCCGACAAAATTTCATGAATTTTATGACTTTTATGAGCCATTGACTCGATAAAGAAGATTAAGAATTGATATAAACCAGCTAGTTCTTGGGTATATACAATTTGTATGTATATACAAGGCATTATCGTGCAATAGCAATCTCTTCCAGGCCATTATACCTACTCAATCTTCCTAGATTTCAAGATAATGCAATACATACTAGCTTATTTTACGTGTACAATATACTGCCTAATGTTTTCACCGAAGGTCAACGATATTAACGATAATGTCGTGATATCGGGTAATTTTATCTCTACAAATTATTTTATAACGACACCAGACCTACCAATTTTATTTTTATATTTTTCAAAATTATAGTAATTAGGGATATCCGTATTTCCATAGTATATAACGTGGGGACTGCTTCTCCTACCATCAAGTCAACTGAATACTTCCACAGAAATATATTGGTAAGTTTAAAATTAGTCCAGCTAATTTTTTATTTTATTTGGAAATAGTATTATTCTAGCGTGTGCAGGATCTGGGCCTTTAGGATCCAAGACAACTTCACCTGCTTCAGTCAGTGCATCTGCTATTCAAGGAATGAGGCTCTGATGCAGCTTTCCTCTCAGGGGTTGGGGGTCAAATGCAGTCGGTCCCGGTTAGGTTCAAAGTATAACTCTATAGTTATGTCTATACACAACCGGGATATAGGAGAATGATGATAAAGGATTGATGCTAATAAATCTTTTTAAGAGCCTCCTCTAGAGTCCTTACATATTGTAAGGACTCTAATACAATTCAATTCTTTATTTTCAAAATAGTGCAACACTGTTACAGCTTTTTGAAGTCAAATTATACTTAAAACTAAGTTTACTATGAAAATTGTAATTTAGATTACAGGAAAATTGGGAAGGAATCGAACAGAAAGTTTAAAAAACTTTTGGAGATATTTGGAGCAGTAATATTTTTTCCTTTTTATTTTATTTACAAAAGAAAGCAAATCCTATTCGATTATTTTCAGAGATTACTAAAATGAACGCCCTTTTCTTTGCCGTTGTTGCGCTGGTGACACCTTTGGCATTCAGCTACGATGAGAAATACGACAAATTGGACGTCGACAAGATACTTGGAGATGACGCTTTGTTTACCGCCTATACCAACTGCATGTTAGATAAAGGCGAATGTAACGTGGAACACTCTGCAGATTTCAGAAGTAAGTATTCGTACTTCCTCCTCTTGTATCAGTAAAGTAGGTAGGCAATACTCACAACATATTATAAAACAAAGTCGCTGTCGCTGTCTGTCCGTCCCTATGTATGCTTAAATCTTCAAAACTACGCAACGGATTTTGAAGCGGTTTTCTTTAATAGATGGAGTGATTCAAGAGGAAGGTTTATATATATAATACATGCATTATATTGTAGAGAAACACTGATAAATTAAGAGATATGCAGCGGGAACGAGATCAGGCGGCACGAAGTTCACCGGGTCAGCTAGTAATTTATAATATCTAAATGCGTCTAGCTGCAATGCTTTGATATAGCTCAATATTGGCATTGGGTTATGGAGGTCAGATGGCAGTGGTTTCACGGAAAATATTGATGTCCAGCCAAATGCGTACTTAAACTTAGACTTAGACAAAGCGGACCCCAGACTCCGAGGTGAAATCTTCAGATACGACTGGGATTAACGCTAGGATGATGAAGAAGAAGAGATACGTCTAGCTCAAAACGCAGTGACATTGATCGCATCCTCAGTAGCCTCATTCAGGTTAGCAATTATGCAGGTAATAGGAGCCTGCGGACGCGATAGGAGGTAGTCGGACTTTTTTCTTCAACTCCTTGAAAAAGTCATTAGTCCACACATACCTTTGAGTACATAAACTTACCTGTTTCTTTTGCGCATGCAATACCTTGATTTTATGGTTTGTGGCGAATCTATATGAGCAAATTTCTTAGTATGTGTCACAAGTGTTAGTTGACACACAATGAAATCTTATACAATGTGCAGTTTTTTGTGCTACAGGCAAACAATGAGATCAAATAACCTACTCACGAATTATTCTACTTCTTTTTGTAAAGAAGTGGACGCGAAAATAACTTAGTGGTTAACGAGTCGGCCTTCAGATCGAGAGGTTCAAGATTTTAACCTGGGGTTCGAATCTTAGCCATTGCACTATCTATGCGAAACCATTCATAACAAAAGCAATTTAGCTTACCTGAAGGGGTTAGTGGGAATATTAGTTATTTCGGTCATTAATATTCCTAAAAAAATACGATAATTTTAAACTACAGTATCGACGTAAAAATTGGTAGCTTTTATCTTAGATTAAATTCTAGCATTCAACTCTACAGTAGACATAATATTTATGCATCTTATTTAACTAACTAAGCCTTCTTGCCTTCTCCACAGAACTGCTTCCTGAAGTAATAGCTACATCTTGCGCCAAATGTACGCCGATCCAAAAAACGAATGTCAGGAAAACTGTGAAAGCACTGACTGAGAGAAAACCGGACGATTTCAACCAGTTCCGTGCCAAGTTTGATCCTAAGGGAGAATATGAGAAGGACTTCACCGCTTTCGTCATGGCCACAGATTGAACACTGCGTTGTAGTAAAGCAAGTTCCTAAACAATGACTGACGGCGATAATATTCAATGGATCTAATCAATATCTTATGTGGAGCATTACAATTAATACTAATAAACTTTAATTTGCATACCAATACTAAGTGTTTTGTTAATATGGTTTTGATGAGATTACCTAGAACTGTTATAATATATCCTGTCAATGTTAAGGTTGCATGGTGTCCCACCAAGACCATCGGAACCAAGTCAATCCGACTTGGTTGCGAAGAAGACTCTACACTGACTTGCTCTGACCTGCAAATCTTGCAATTCAAGTCAGTGTAGAGTCTGCATGAGATCTATCTTGACCACAAAGTCTCAAAATGATCTTCAACAAAGTTAATAGGACAGTGTCACTAGATGCGATGCCTTTCTTTTGGATTCAGTGTAAAAAGTTTAAAACATTCGTTCATATTTTTATGACGTTCTTTGTTTCACTTCACAAAGAGCAAATCCCGCAGAATTAATTTTGTAAAAAAGAAACTTACTTCCTCTTAGCTTTAATTCCCAGTCGCATCCGAAGCTTTCAGCTCGGAGTCTGGGGTCCGCTTTTACCAGTCTTAACCACGGATTTGACTAGACCTCGATATTTTCCGTGAAGCGATTGTCATCTGACCTCCACAACCCAATGTTAACATTAGGCGATATCGAAGTTTAGCAGTTAGACCGTTGTTTTTGGATTTTTGAGGGCTCCAACTACCCGTAACGACTGCCATAGATGTTCTCATGGCAACCGGGACCGACGGCTTAACGTGCTCTCCGAGGCACGACCAGACCAATGCAAATACTCATATTTCATTCACACAAATATTTGCACTGAGCGGGGATCGAACCCGCGCCTCCTGCGTAGCGGCCGCGTTCACTACCGCTACGCCACGGAGGCTTTGTAAACAAGAAAGGTTAAATGATTATCCCATACAATATTTTTGTTTGTCTGTCTTTCTGTGTACCAGCCTGTAGATGAGATTGACTTAGGCCCCGAAGATCTTAATGCGGACTAGTTAATACATTACAGACACTTATAATTTCGGATAAGTGCCTTAAATCATAACCATCGGTCCCTAATAACCCAGTTTGAAGTAAGTTCAATAGTTTTCATTTCATTATTTAAAATGTGATAACTTCAATTATTTATAGTGTATAAACAATTATTGTTTTCACAAAAGATTTCCAACAAAAAATACCGACCGGGTTTTTTTGGCTTTAACTACTAATAGCAAAATCGTAGACCAACAAGAAAACATGTAGCTGTATTTACAAGTTCGTTTAATAAAACCAATTATTTTTTGATTAGGGTTATTATCTCCGACGTGATCTCCTAGTCACGTTAAAACTACTAACCAATTCGTAAAAATGTCAGTGGGATTTTCCAAGTGACGTCATCCCCCAAAATGGACGCAAATTTTAAAAATAGAATTGGACCCGCGTATAGGTTATAACCCGTGATGAATCAGTGACGTAAATATCGTGATATATGATGCGGAACGATTGCGTCGTCGAAGATTATGTGACGACATTGCTCAATCTATGAAGTTACGTCAGAGTGCAGTGGAGCTGAGGAGTAGCTCTCTGGCGCAACCCGCACCGCAACCACCTCTGTTTGACACGAAAACCCACATGCAACCAGTCGTTGCCAATCTAGTAATGTCATAATTGGTTATTAAAACAAATAAGACGTTAATGTTTGCACAAAATGCTGTATGTAGTTGATATGAAATATATAGAAATTGAGATTTAGGTGAGGCTTTTAAATCAAGCACATGCATTAAAATTTGTACATTTTTTAATTAAGATCCACAATTTTTTTATCAAATATTTTATTACAATATCAGTCGACGTTGTCACATATACTATTTATGTGATGTATACTGTCTAAAAACCTAAATAAAGTCACAAAAAAGTGTTATAAATACGAAGCGTCCAGAATGGAGATGACAAAAATATGTTAAAAAATTGAATTAGACGTTAAACTAATCCTATTAAAATTCCATTTGTTTGTGTTGTGGTGGTAATATACCCATAAATAATATAAAAATCCTAAAACTACTTTTTTACTATAACTAAAAAGTTAAATTAGCTGGTGCCGTGGATGAACTTGTCGAAGTTGACACGATGTTTGCCGGAGGGGTCGTTCTTCTTAACCAGTGCGTCCCATTCCTTGGGATGCTTTGCCTGAATTGCTTTGATAACTTTTCTGATGTTGGTCTTTTGTTTCTCTGTGCATTTGCCGCAAGTTGACTCAATCGCGTCTGGTAGAGTCTCTGAAAAAGAAATTATCTTGTTAATTTTACTAGGTACTTTGATAAAATATGTAGTAGGTACCTGAGTTGGATAGTGCTGCACTCGGGATTATTTTGGATTTATCAGGAAAGAATATAGATAAACTTAAAATGCAATATCTTCTCTATATATTCACTCTCGTTGAAATGAGTAAAGTGGTTTTCAAGATAGTAGTGTATAAAGTACAAAGTTATAAATTAGATAAGAATTGCTTGATATGATTCATATTTTAGGATAATAGTTACTCAAATCTTTGAGCCATCTTATAGAGCCAAAATATAAAATATTGACGAGCCTCCTGTTACTTTATAATCTTTCATTATTATTAGAGCATATTTTCAATGTCATTGTCGGAAGTTCACTCGAATATTAGACATTGAAATAAAATTATTTTTAACAGATCACAGTTGCTGAAAAGCAACCGAAACATCCGGGATTAGTGTAAATAATAAAATACTCGTAACATCAAATAAATAGCTATATTTAATTTCAATCTCATTCCAATGAATGAAGCTATATAAGTCAAAACACAGTCAAAAAATGTTTACCATCTAACTAAAGTATCACAATTGCAGACATTCAGAACTTGTGACCTAAATGTGTGCAACATTTAGGTCACAAGTTCTAAATGTCTATTTCATAATAAATTGATTGACCATATATTATAATTTTATTTTCTGACCGTGACTGTACGTATTTAAAAAAAAAATACAAATTTCAAGGCAAATTAGCGAAGGATGTTAACCAATCATGTGCATCTACTTCTGCTGTGGCTCTATGTGTTTTCCTTCTTGTGAGCCTTGACCTTGACCCCGTTTGTGCAAACTTGTTCGAAAGGCAGTGCTGGGCTTATCCAGACTTGCGCAATTTGTTATTTAATTCTACAATGCAGAGAATTCTATAATGCGCACTTATTTAATTCTATGATGCAGAGTTATGTCCAGATTATTTTATCATAATCTGTGTAAGTATTTTTATCAACAGATATGCGATTTGAAATTCTCAGCATTATAACATACTCGAGACTTCAGACTTTTATTATTTTACAATAATTATATGAACAGAAATGAAAAAATATTTAAATTACTCACTTTTGAAATCTGATCCTTCTGGTGTACATCTTCCTTTGTCGAGGAAGCAGTTTATATACGCTCTGAGAAGTCTGTCGTTTGTAATCAGGGTTTCCACATCGAAGTTATCATATTTAGAACTGTACTTATCCGCGGCAAGTGACGCAACTATCACACACGACAACACAACCAGGACCCTCATTTCAAATATTGAATTCTGCAAAGAACAATACAAATTTAATTCCTCTCTTCCGATTAATCAACTTCGTCCTATCACAATGGAACAAAGAGTGTTACTTGTCCCGAATGTTAAGCATTGAAATCTATTTAACATACTGTTTCCATGGACATTGGACAGTCATAAAACGTGCTGCGAATATCAATTCCATTTATTCGTATTATGGACTTCGAATTACATGTATAATTTTATTTTATATTAAATTTGATGGTTTAATTTGAATATTAATACCACTGAATTGAACTATCGTTCATGTTACAGAATTTCATTTTTATTAATCATATCACTGTTACTATAGTGTATCTGCGTTCCAATGACTAATCACAGTATCACTAGTCACAAAATAATTAGTCACAAATTAATTAGTCACAAATTAATCAGTCACTAATTGCAACGTGCAGTTCATTCACCCACCTTTTACTCTCTATAAATCGACCTAAAGAACTAGCAGTGGTAGAAAGTGACAGTGGTTTATATTGACTTCGGTATACCCACTACCTTTATTGGCACATGGGTCAACGCATAAGCAGTCAAGACAAGCAAAATTGCACCTTTTCGATGAAAGTTTAAGAACTATTATTTACCTGCAGTTGAAGTTTTATAAAACCCTTTCCATATTGTTGAAATGTCTTTAGTCAGTATCTTGTTGTCGTAAACAAAATACCCATGTCATAGATTACTGAATAATAGCGGAAAAATTAAGCAATGCTAAAGTTTACCGGTTCAGCACGAGGAAAAAATTCAGTAAAAACAGTTTATATGATCTTGCACTATTGCACATTTCGTTAATAGATTTCCGCAATCATTACCAATATAGGTTATATGGGTTGCGGTTTATTGCAAATAAATTTTTCAACATTTTATTACATTTTACATGGCGGAAAGAATATAAAGAATACGTAAGTTTTGGGTTATTTTTATATAATAAATGGGAAATATATTTTTTGTCACAAAATTTTATATTTTGTCATCAAATGTTGGTACTCAAAAGTAAATCTGCCTCCAAATATGGTAAATCTATCACTAAAGGCGGTAGATCCGCTACCGCATGCCCCATTAGCGATAAATATAAGGTAAAACCGGGAATAGATGTCCCACTTTTTTAAGCTCCTTAAGCTCATAATTATAAAACTATTATTTTTATATGAATCATTTCTATGAATTCTATCAGTTTAACCCATTATGGACTGAGTTTTTTTGAGGTCCCCGATTTTATTTTTCTCTTAGTATGTTTTTGATTAGGGCCTAATTAACATGATACAAGCATTTAAAATTTGATCTAAGGCTTAGTTCACACGGAATATGCTGGTACCATATGGGATCGCTAGTCTCTTAACGTAGCAACATTCTAATTTTAACATTGGCATTTATTGGTAAACTATTAGGTATATTCTGCAAGAATGAAAATAAAATACGCAGTATAAGGTAAAAAATGTGTTATTTATTATATTTTTACAATAACATAGTATGGAATTGATAGTTACAGGCAGCACATAGCCCTACATCGCACTTCACGCAATGCTATCTTCTTCGCGATGAGCAATTTTCTAAAGCGCACTTTTCACATTTCCTTCAGAAAATGCAGGTAACTCCTTTGATAGACCTTTCACTCAGGTACGCGCTGGTAGTCTTGCGTTTTTCGGGCAGGTCCATCAACCGATCTATCTGTATCATCACCGGAGCAACTGGAGCTTGATGACTTAGCCCTAGAACTGCTCCACGTCCAGTAACACGTGAACTAATACGACCACGTCCTCGCCCCCAGAAGTATTTTGATCTGAGATCTTGTTTTGAGGCTGAATTTCAGGTGAATATACATTACGTGGTCGACATTCACGACGAGGTCTTTTTCATGTACTTTTCGCTAACAATACCAACAAGGCGCGCTGAGCTGCCGACCACTCAGATTGTTGTTGAATGCACCAGTGTATTCATCTTCTGAATCCTCGTCTAAGCGCACGGCGGGCTCTGAAGCTGCTATGTAGATCTGGTGAAACTCAAGCTCTTTATAATCTTCTAAAATAGCAGCAAAATAGTTTTGTGTATACTCGAATTGCAGCTAAATAACAACAAAAAATAATTTACTTTGGAAAACATTCACATTATGTTTATTGTTACGTATTTATAATGATGTTATAAAAATATAACTACAACATTATACCCTTTTACGACACTAACTTCCAAAAAAGTGAAAAATTTGAAAGCCACGGTAAGCGACTAGCGGTACCATAAAAAAATGGCGGTAATATGGTTTGCTAAAGTTGCTGGTACCATATGGTACCGGCAACTTTAGCAAACCATATTACCGCCATTTTTTTGAACTGGCCTAATGTAACTGATTCACACAATCGAAGCACTCTTATAGAATATATAATCATAATAAAATGATCGCATAACTACAAAACTAAAGAAATATAGGTACTTACTTGAAAAGCTTATCCATTTTTGGGAAAAAAAAATTGACACATCCACTTCTGCAATCAATTACACTCAAATGAAGACAATAACTGTCAAACACCGGTCATCGAATAATAGCGCACACTTTCTCGCTTCGATTGCACCAATTTAAGTGTATCTATCGCATCATCCGTTGATTCAGGATGACAAAACAAAACGCGCGAAAAAGTGGTACCGTACGGGATCGCTAGTCCATAATGGGTTAATAATTTATGCTGAATTATTAATTGTACTTTTTCACTTATTAATTACAGATTTTACAATATTAAGTTTTTAAGCAATTCAAAATAAAACAGGTATACAGGCAATAATCTTATATCAAAACTAGCTGATGCCCGTTCCGCCTGCGTGGATCAGTTATAGACAAAAACCCATTCTCAGACCTACCAAATATAACTACACAAAAAAGTTATAAAAATCGGTCAAACCGTTTCGGAGTTTGGTTACAATACATACCTAATGTTTAACCGGTGCATACACGTATTTATGCGTACCAGTTTATAAGACAGAAAACATACTTGGTTTTCATACACACTCACCTACAATACCCGTTGTTTTAAGCATGAAAAACTACAGACGGAATGGAATGCAAAATGTGCAAATCGTATATATTTTTTACACAAAACTCACTCATTATTATTTGCACGAATTCCTAATTCGCGCAAAAAATATTGACTGATTTATGTGTACCTGTATTAATACCTATATTAATTTATGTGTCACATGATTTACAGAGTATGATTTGTGTGTATTTAAATATTTTAGAAGCTGATGGATCAATATGTTAAACAATTAAATAAGCTCTTTGCTGATTCAAAAACAGTAGTACATGACAAACACAATGCAAAATATTTGTCATTAAACATACAAAGGTCAAATATTGGTTGGAGATGGATGCATGATGTCAATGCTTATTGTTTTGTAAGACTTGAGCATAACAATTGTTAAATTAGGAGGATTATTATCTTTACATACAAATAGAATATTTTAACCATTAATTTATGTTATTACTTAACGTGTAATATTCCACGTAAGTTAAGATTATCTAGCGTTTTATATGCATAATCATACGAGTCTTACTAATTTTGAAAATGTTAATTTGTGAATTTGTTTAACCTGGAATAGCAAAATAAGTTACTTTTTATTCCTAAAAGGTTTCTGTGTGTCACTATTTCATGGCAGCATTTGGAAGCATCATAAGAGCGAAGTATCATTATAAATGCGAAAGTATTTCTGTCTGTCTGTTACCCTTTCACACCCTAAAGTCCTAACAAAAATGATCTATTCAAAACACCTAGAATGCAAATAAGTATCACTTATTTAAGTATAATATTATTCTTACAGCATGTGCCTACAGGCGGGACTCGAATCCGCGATCTTTCCCTTACAGGGGGAATGAATCAAAGAATCAATTTCATTTATTCAATTTAGGCACATAAAGAGCACATATGAACGTCAAAATATTACAATTATTATGTCAAGTTAAAAAAATAAGATATATTATTAAATAGAGTAAAATAAATCATTTGAAAATGATTCTTTCGCTCTGGTTCGGTAGTTGCTTCAACTAAGAAGATACCAGCAAGAAACTCAGAGAACTCAGTTATCCATTTTATTTTATTTTTTAATATAGTTTTTATACAATTTATAATGCGCGAGCAACCAGTGATTTGGATGACCATGCATTTTTATCATTAAGATATTCATGTACTTTATAGTAAGTATCCTTTTTCCATTAAACACTTTTTCACTGTTATTTTAAACTTATTAAGTGGTATGTCAACCAAATCCTGAGGAATTTTATTGAATGCTCAGACTACTGAGCCATCGAGGCCGGGCAGCCTGGCAGCTGATCCAAATTTTTCTATAGGTACCTAGCTACATCCGTCTTAGGGCGATGGTAGTTCGAGTCCCACCTGATGTTAGTTAGTTAGCATACTAAATTATTTAAAATTTCATTCAACCATTATATTTCTACAAAGGTCTCAATTCATTCGCAGGTAGGTACGGAAACTCAACATCCACTTGAAGATTTCAAGGTGTTCATTGAAATAAACGCCTTGCTTGCTTGGCATTTCCTTATAAGTAGAGTAAAATTCTTTTTAGTAAAATATCGTCAAAATTACAAGAATAAATACAAGGTTAGCGTGAACTTTGTACTTACGCAGCAATTAATTATTTATTACCGAATACTTTATTGTACTGTGTGTACAGAACCCACTGGCGTAACTAGGTTGTAGTGTCGGGGTTCAAAAAAAAAAAACTAAAGTGTGCATGAAATTAAATGATTATTCATGAGAATTATTATTTACAAATAGGTACTGCGTGCTATCAAACTTGTTTCTATCTTCAACAGTAGTCCGAATTTTTATTTTTGTAATGATTAACTTTATTTTACACTTTTTAGTTAATTTCCTTTATGCATTTGATACCCCATATGAAAAGTTTGGGTAATTTTTTTAACACACGCGAAATTTGTCGGGGAAAAATAAGTGAAGGTTGATTTTTAGATAATATTTTGAATTTCAGGGACTTTGCCCTACCCCAAACGCAATCACCTAATAGTACGTATGTACATTCAATTTCAGCACAGTGACAATATTTATATCTCATGAATATGTGGACATATTCATCTGGATGTTTATATGATGGTACGATAATAATATTATGTAGAATATCCCATCAAGAACCAAACGGTTCGGCGACTCCTTCTTCTATCGCACCATGAAGACCTGGATTTCCTTGCCAGTTCACGTGTTTCCCTCATCCTACAGTCCCGGGTCCTTTAAGCGGGGCGTAAAGAAGCATCTGATGAAGCCGTCATGTATCTAACTAAGTATGTTTGTCTGCCTTTTAGAACCCATATTGCAAACAAGATAAGCTATGCTAACTCTGAATTTACTATGTCGTAGACGTATAATTTTTCTTTATTTTTGTATAATTATATAATATATGTAGGTAAGTGTATGTTATAATTAAACATAATTATCAGAGCTCTGAGGTATAAATAGCTGTAATATGCATTAAGTTTACATACTATTATGTAATCACTTTTTGTATTATGTAAATTAAATTATATACTTAAGCTTGTTTTATCTCTCTCAAACAGAAAATAACTTGTAATTATTAAAATTTAAGTACGCGACTCTGTGGCGCCGGATGCAATCGGGAAATTCGCAAGATGGCGGCCCCGGGATAAGGGTTATGAGTGTTATGACCCCACAAACTGCTGTGCAATTCACTAACAAGCACAACGATGCGACAACGATGCGAGTCGCAACGATGTGCGCGATAGACACTGTCATTGGTCGATTTCCAATGACGTGATACAATCTGACCAATGACAATCTACGTTGCGCCTCGCATCGTTGTCGCATCGTTTTGCTCGTTTAGTGAATGAGCAGTTTTCCAGTAGGTATAATAATCAGTTGGTTTTTAATTCATCAAGAGATGGCGTTAGCATAACTTTTGGTAATTTTAATGTAATCTGTGGTTTGTTGTTGTTCTTTTCGCGTCGGTCTGTAATTTAAAATAATAATATTATAATTTAAAATAATTTCATCAGAAAACATGTCAAAACATCTATGTAAAGTAAATCAATACAAAACCGAAGATCATTTTTTCCATAAATTAGTTACCAAAAGTGCCGGCTGCGCCATCTAGCTTGTCTTTAGGAACCCTATAAATACCTACTGGAAAACTGCTCATTGCAGTGCTGGACTCAACTTTGCGCTAATCTCCTTTAAGCTGCGTTTACATACTCGCGGCAGAGCGAGGGAAGTGGCGAGAGAAGTGGGCAGAGACGTGGTGTGAATGGTATATTCGTCATGCCGCGAGTACTGCCGCGTATGTTGCGCAAATACTAGCGCGATGAACTATACGAGACCGCTAGATGGCGCTAAGCTAAATAAAACACGACTTTCGTTATTGCTCCTCGAATATTTACTTTTAAAAATATTTATATCGATCTACGGAAAGTGTATAGTAGTTGAAAGTGATAGTTTTTATTAATAATCTATTTAATTAATTCGCTATGCTGTAAAAGCTTATTGCGTACACTGCTACAGCGTTGTCCTCCATACGTTTACGTCCATCTCCGTTGCAGGGCGAATACTGTAATGCGGACCAACGCAATGATGGGAGTGTGTGAATGCTAGGGCATTAATCGCGCGAATATTTCTGGCAACACGATGAGCAATGCGAGCGGCAGTATGTAAACGCGGGGTTAGACATATAAAAAATTCAAACTTTTGTATGTAATTTTTCAATGGACTATTATAGCGGAATTAGGTGAGGCCTATGTCTACGATAAGGACTATATCCGTAGTGCGCCATTGCTCCCAACTCACCACCTTTCAATATATTTATATACCTACATTTAAATAAAAGGCTTGGATATGAAAAAATAAAAATTTCAATAATAATGGTACTGATCGCAATTACCTGCAATAAAATGGGTTAAGTGAAGTCCTGGCTTGACATCGTGGAGGGTGACATGCGTGCAAAATTATGATGATGACTACAATAAAATTGGTTAGTCGCTATTCTTCTCGTTCTCGATTCCCCTCTTTAACGTCCGTTTTTAACCGACTTCTAAAGAGGAGGTTCCCAATTCGGATGTTTATATTTTTTTTATGTTTGTTCGCTCATAGCTCCGTCATGCATAAACCGATTTACAAAATTCTTTTTTATTCGAAAGTAAATTATGTAAAGTGTGATTAATCTTTTAAAACTGAATATTTTTGAAGGGGAATTATGACTAAATCAGAATAAATGATACGCCCGCATGCTAAAGCTAGTTCATTACATAGCAAATACCACAGATTGGATAAAAGTCAAATACTTACTTCACAAAACTAAACTTAAGTGTTCTAAACTATCAATTTTTAATAGCGTTCTCGAAAGCATCATTGTATTCATTCTTGGGGTCAAGTATGGCCATCAGCTGTTTGTAAACGTCGGGGAAGTACCACTTGAATGCGTCAAAAGCTTTCTGCACCAATTTTCGTTGTGATGGTGAACACTTCTTGCAGGCGGTAGCTACAATTTCTGGCAAACGTCCTGGAAAAATAGTTTTATCATTAAATGTCTAGCTGTAATGCACAAGGAGTTATCTATAAATTACGTCACACGTATTTCTTGGTCATCCATCTTTGACACAGCTGGTGATCGGAAAAAGTGAGTGAACGTCCAAGACGGGACTTGAACTGGAACAAAGTCAAAATCAAAGTCCTAAATCATTTATTCTGTATAGATAAATTAAAACGGAAATTACAAAACGTCAAATTAAAAATATAAATATTAGAGACTAGTCTTGTAGCTAGTTAGGCAAATGGACCACCGTACCGGTTCGAAATGCGGCTCCGGCCTGAGAAATTGAATTGAAATTGAAAATGAGAATAATTAATTGCTGAATCTAATTGCTTTAAAATTTCATTAAATATAAATGTTATATAATAATATAACATCTGTAAAATAATGCATTCAACCTACATAGGTACGTTGTAGCTATAGTAATACAAATAAAAACTAAAATCATGTACGTAATCACCTTATAATAAAATTAGACTTCTTGCTACAAGCAACATGCAACAACAAGCAAGAAGTCTAGTCTGATAAAATCACAAAAGGTGATTCAATGAACGTAAATAAAATGCACTTTTGTTATAAGTATAAAATATTTGTTAAGTAATCAAGTCAAAGAATTCCGTCAAAGAACTCCCTGAACTACCTCTTGATTGCATTACAATACTTTACTCAATGAAAGGTTAAAGAAATCAGTTTATAGGCAAGAAATGTCATTAAGTGAAGTTCAGGCTTTAGAAGGAGACAGTGGGGCCTTCGAAGCTCTTCTTACATTTTATGAGCAAATAAACCATTCGAACGTTATATAGGTATGTAGGTATGACAATGTAGTAGTTCACCCTGTTTTTAATCGATTACTGTAAATCAAAATGTAAACAGAGAGGGCTATATTTTACGCTAAAACTGACCGTGTAGTTTTTTATGATATTGATACAAACAAGCATATTATGTCAATATATTTATGGATATTTGTTCTTTTACAAATTTTAGGAATTAATCTTTCTTTGGGCTACATTTTTTATGTTATGATAACTCTACTTGTTGTTATCAGAACAGTATCGACAGTCAAGGGTCACAGGTCACAAACAAACAAACACACCTAATCTTCACTTCACTATCACTACATAATTATTATAAAACAAAGTCGCTGTCTGTCCGTCCCTATTTATGCTTAAATCTTCAAAACTACGCAATGGATTTTGAAGCGGTTTTTTTAAATAGATAGAGTGATTCAAGAGGAAGGTTTATATGTATAATACATGCATAATATTGTAGAGAAACACTGATAAATTTAGAGATAATGACACGCGGGCGGAAAATATGGCGGTATGAAGTTCGCCGGGTCAGATAGTATCTGTAATGGTGACCCTCTTTTCAGAGACTTTGCCTTCAGCTTACCATCAGGCGAGGCAAAGTCAAATTGACGATTTGCGATTGAAATTCCTATATATATATTAAAAAAAAAAAAGAGAGAAAGAATACGCATTAAACGAGTGATATTATTATCAAATGAAAGGGCACGTCAGAAGCACTCAAAACCGGCGGCGGGCGTACATGTAAAGTTTAATGACAGTAAAGGAAGCTCGTGAAGTATGTAAGGATAGAATGATGATGAGCTGAGATATTGTCTCTGCCTGCCCCGGAGAAAAAATGAATATGATTCTGTAAAAGCTCGAGCTGCGGTAAATCCTAAGTAGTCTTAAGGTAAGTCTTAAGATTTACCGACATGAGTTGGTAAATGTACGGGTTTATAAAAATGGGACATTTTTTTCGGGCTTATACCATTAGTACATGCTAGGTTTTACCACTAACTGAGTGAGATATCATGTGCACGATTATCAGGTTTCTAGCATTAAATAAGAAATAAAAAAATACACGTGATTTTGGTTAGGGAGGGGGGGTAATCTAAAACCTCACCACGTATCACCATAGGGGAGGGGGGTTAGAAAATTGCTAAAAAACATCACGTGATTAATGGACAGGCCCTATGTGTGGTTATAAAAAAAATAACCACTAAGCTAATTCGGGAGCTCTGCTCCCGCCTTAGCCTTCTAACCTAACCTATCCAAGTCGGGGTGGGCAGTGACCATTTTTTTTATAACCCATGTCACATATATTTCTTAAATTGTAGGTAAATAAACTGTAAATGAGCTAACCGTTAGGAAATTAACTTATGCGAATTGATAACGTAACCCTTTTTCAACATTTACCGTGGCTTAATGTAAATCCATAGACTTACCAAGCGAATGGTGGTAAAAGGGCGAATCGCTAAATCGTTCGGGCTTTTACCATTAACAGTTGGTAAATCTTAGGTTTTACTAGTAAATCTTAGGATTTCCGTTAATCCGTGGAATCCGTTAAAACCAGGACCACCCATTTTTTTCAGGAGCAACTTAGCTTAGAACTTTAGCTTAGGGGTTAGAGGTACCTACTGATAGTATTTTCCTTTAAAAAAAATTGATAATTATTTTTGAGAAATTCGAACTTACCATAATCAAATAAATTATTTAAATTAGTCAGATGGCAGTCGCTTCAAGGAAGATATCAAAGTCCATCCAAATACACAGTTAGACTGGGAAAAGCAGACCCCAAACTCCGAGGTAAAAGCTCCGAATGCGAGTGTAATTAACGCTAGGAGGAAGAAGTTAAATTAGTACTTACGTCGAAAAACTCTACCAAGAGGCGTACAAGGTCCTTGTTCTATAAAACAATCCATATATTTTCGCAACAACCGTCGATTTTCAATCAAACTGTCCACGTCGTAATAGTCGTATTTTCTATCGTAATACTTGTCTTGACCACAAATTAATTTAATTAATAAACATATTGTAAATATAAAGTATAAAACATTGATTTTGTTTTGTGCCACCATTATTATCTAATTTGGTCGCGAGCTAGAGCCGACCAGTTATGAAATTAGCGTTAGTTCGAAGTAAATGACGTGTACACCTTAAATGCTTGTATATAAATCCCCTGATCTGAACAACCTTCAATGCAGACTAAAATATGTATTTAGGTATAAAGAAGAGATCACAAAAAGTTTAAGTGCTTTATTAAATAACCCAATCATTGGGCGTAATGATGGTGGCAATTATGTAATAAAAGCTTTTGAGTATAATAATAGAGATATTACATGCCCAAATAATTCTATTGCTGGTAAAAAGTTAACGGGCGAAATGAAATTGTACCTACTAGTTTATTCAAATATTTTTTTCTGAAAGATGCGTACTTGATAAATGAAAAAAAAAAGAGTTTACTCAATTACTTAGGTTTTTTTTTAATAAATAGGTTCAACTTTTACAAATGAAAAAGGATTTTTCTGAATAATATATTTTTCACACATACATTTCTGACAGGTGATACTCTTATTTAATTTGTCAAAAATGTAGGTATGTGTGTACCACTTGATTATTTAATTTAAAAAGTCTGTAACAAAATGATATACATAAGCGTTTGTTCAAATATTTTCTTTTTCAAGAAAATATTTGAACAAACGAAATGCAAGTTTGTTAATATATTTTTATTTTGTTAAATATTTTATTAATAAACATAAAAACATTTTACAAATAAAAAAGTTTTTTTAATTTTTTTATGATACTTTCAAGAAAAAGGCGACTGAAACTTTGGTATACGGGTAGATTATAGCCTGCAAAAACATAAAGGTATGATTCCGTAGCCGACCGCATACGACAACTGCCGACGCACGCAGCAGATGCACGTAATTCATTGCGGCTTCTCAATGGTCCCCTTTATTTGTATCGGAGTTTGACAAGTAATGAGTACGCTGTATGTGCTGCATGCGTCAGCAGTTATTGTTGTCGTATGCGGTCGGCTACGGAATCATTATCTTAATCTATTTTAATCCCCTGAATGCGTGGAAAACAGGAAAAACATTAAAATTCTACTCGGGTGAAGCCGCAGGCTACAGCTAGTAATTATATAAATAGATAACTGTTAAAAATACAACACTTATGTTATTAACAATAGCCATTGTTTAGATCGTTGGTTCACGATACTATTCTAGAATGTGTACATAATAATTATAATATGACATAATGTAACTTAGTTTCTTGTTGAGCATATTTTTTTCTGTCTGTAAATGTTGAATTCATTGTAATAATGTGCTATTAATTTTGGATATACTTAGCTATAACCTCTCCAAAACCTTTGGGTCTCAAATCAACTTCACTTGCTAGTCGGTGCATTATTGGACGAGGTCCTGCAATGCAATTCTGTAAACGCATGTTCAAGTATGATGTTATTTTCTTACTTAACTGTTGGTATGGTAATGTTATAATCTGTCTAATTTCTTGCATAGTCAATATCTATAGATAGTACTAAGTATAGTCAGTATCTTTCTGGGGTGTACCGTCACCAATACACCGTACAGTTAGGGGCATTCAATGGTTTATTTCAGAGGTGAGCCGCTGTAAAAAATTCAATGTTTTAATTCAGTGGTGAGCCGCTGTAAAAAAAAAAAACTTTCCACAGTCCACCCAGGTGGTCACAGCAGGTGAACGGTGGTAAATAACCGCGTGCAACGACAAGCACAACGTTGCGACAGCTTTGATACAGGCCCTCGATTCTGCTAAAGCACAACCCTGTCACACCACAGAGACTGCAAAAAATTGCATTAAATTTTAGACTTTATTTCTATAGACATACAGTCATAAAATTGAATGAAAAGAGTTTCATTACGCTCTTTCATTCACTCTTCAAAAAACCATTTGAATTTAAACTTTAATAGCATTACTTTAAAGGCTAAAATCGAATGGAATTTTCTCGTAGTCTCTGTGGCGTGACAATGGATGTGCTTTAGCAGAATCGAGACCCAGATTGTCATTGGTTGATCTCCAGTGACGTCACCTAGTCCGACCAATGACGATCCCTATCGAGGTTGTCGCAACGTTGTGCGCTTACAGAATTGCATTGCTGGTTCCTAGTTCCAGGCTATCATCTCATAGTTGAGGGTCAGGCAGTAATAGCTTCCGTAAAAGCTGAACTAATCCTTATCAATTATAGGAAGGAGGAGACAGGACAAGGACTATTTCACCTCGGGTGAAAGCCTCTGATGTTATCGGAATCATTGCTCAGACATGATAATTATGATGGCCCGTAACTTATTTTGGTCTTTTGCAAAACGAAAACCATTTACTGCTTCTACTTAATGTACCTACGTCCCAAAAAGCTTTAGGTATTGCCGAAGCCGATGCCGACCGCGTACGACAACTTCAATAACTTCATACCCATGCAGCAGATACAGCGTACCCATTACTTGTTAAACTGCGATACGGATAACGGGGACCATTGAGATGCTGCAATAAATTACGCGCATCTTCTGCATGCCTTTGGTCATCTTCGGAATCATACCTTTACACGATAAGGTACGATTCACACCGACCCCCATTTGGTTTAGTCAGAATTCACCCGAAAAATTTTCGCGGTATTTTATTTCGCTATTTTAAGGCAAAAATTCGGGACGATTCGAGAACGAGGGAATATTGCGACTAACCCCTGCTGCGGTCGGGTCGGACGCATACCGTGGAAACCGTCTACGTTCGTCAGAGCCGGTCGGTCGATGTGAGTTGTGCCTCAGTATGTTCACACGACCTCTGTCTATTTTTTAAGAAGGTAGTGAATAAAATAAATTAAGTTGAAATACATATTTAGTTGGATATTTTTGCTGATAAGTGGCGGTTGTACAACATGTTGAATTTAGAGGTCGTTGGCTGGTACTTGAACCCGCTACGATCCCACATCAGACTAATTATTAGGTACTTCAGTTTTACCTGCCGGTGTCTATAAAAAATGTGGTAGTAATGTATAATGTTCTTTATTATTAATATTAATGTTCTTTATTATTAATTCTTTATTATTATTATTAACAGTAGCTGTTGCCCGCGGCGCCACCAGCGTGGATGTCGGTTATCGCGACCAAACATAGCCTATGTCCTTTTTCAAGGTCCAATCACTCTATCGCAGGACCAAATTACACCAAAATCGGTTCAGTGGTAGTTTAGATGTGAAAGCGAAACAGACAGACAGACAGAATAACTTACAGTTACATTCACATCTATAATTTGCTAAAATCGATCAAGTGCGAGTCGGACTCGCCAATGAAGGGTTCCGTAGTAGCAAAGGCGAAAATTGCGGTTTATGAAGTATTAAAAAAAAAAAATTCTGACTGGATCTGGTTCGAACCAATTTTTAGTGGAAGTTTGCATCGCAATTTACATCATATATTTTTTTTGGTTTAGAAGTTAGAGGGGGGGGGGGGGGGCACACTTTTTTCCACTTGGATTTGTCTCTCGCGCAAACTATTCAGTTTAGAAAAAAAATATGTTAGAAACCTCAATAGCATTTTTAAAGACCTATCTATAGATAATCCACACGTATGGATTTGATGAAAAAAAAAAAATTTGAGTTTCAGTTCTAAGTATGGGGACCCCCAAAATTTTATGCTTTTTTTTATTTTTTGTATGAAATTCTTAATGCGGTTCACATAATACATCTTCTTCCCAAGTTTCAACTGCATAGGCCTTATAGTTTCGGAGAAAAGTGGCTGTGACATACGGACGGACAGACATGACGAATCTATAAGGGTTCCGTTTTTTGCGATTTGGCTACGGAACCTTAAAAATGATTCCCTAAATGTGTTGCTAAGCGCAAATCTCGAGAACGGCTTAACCGATTTTACTAATTTTTTTTTTAGAATGTTCCTTGAAGTAGGTACGAGCATGGTTTTTACGACGAGGAAATTAAAAAAAAAAAAGAATCGACTGTTAGGCGGTACGAGGTTCGCGGGGTCAGCTAGTTTATAATATTAGTATGGATACTTACATTTTTATTGACGTCAATTCCACTTAACCTAAGGACTGTGCCTAAGGTTACCACCGCTTCCTAGGCGCTAGGGAAGAAGTTCGTTTAAGCTAGAAGGGTTAATTATTTACTTACCGCTTTTGGTTGATTAAGTTGTGTCAATTTGTATCCCAAGTTTAAGCTTTTGATATATTTCTTGAAGTCAGACGTAAAAATTCTTGGATTTTTATTGACCTGAATTTTATTCACAAATTATTTAGGTACTTATATGACTCTATTATATGAAGCTGGCCTGACGATTGGGGTCAAAAATATAGTACCAAACTAATAAGTAATAATAAGTACCAAACTTGATAAAAATACTATAGGTAAGTATATTTTAGTAACCTAATTAGATTAAACTAAGTAAACAATTTTCATGCTTTTTAGAGTTCCGTGCCTCAAAAGGACAAAATGGAACCCTTATAGAATATTATATTCGTTGTCCGTCTGTCTGTCAAGACCTTTTTCCCAGGAAAACGTGGAGGAATCAAGTTAAAATTCATACAGATACCTACTTAGCTCTGTAATGTCTTGAAACTGTGACAAGATCAAACTTCTAATTCTATGCAATCACATATATTGCAGTTTATGTAGCATAAGTTCGTCCCCCAATCCAATTTTATACGGAACCCTCGATGCGCGAGTCCGACACGCACTTGTCCAGTTTTTTTCTTTAAAAGAGTAGGACTACTAACCGTAATCACTAGTGGATATTCCCGCTAACCCCTCCAACTAAGCTTACGTAAATTCTGCTCAGCCCCCCTAGACAAGTGGCAATTCGTTGCTCGGCGTATGATGGAATAGAATGACAAATGTATAGAATTTGACGTTTTTGACATTCGTTGACGCCTGTAATATACGTCAAATCCCATACATTTGGCATTCTATTCCATCATATGCCGAGTAACGAATTGCCACTTGTCTAGAGGGGCTGGCTAACCACTAAAGTACTTACTGATCGAAGCTAAAAGCACACAGAACGCCGAAAATACTTCAATAGCACTACGTATGGGTAATTTGAATTGCTATCATCAGGAATTTCCGATGACCAGTGGCCTATGAGTACGTGGTTACGATGTTTGATATGTTTATACTAAGCAAATACTTTTTAAAGCAGTATAAATAAGGATAATGCAAACAGTCAAATATGCATTCCGATGCTACTGGAAATAGCTAGTATAAGAGTCACTTCACATAAATATAGACATTATAGGTATCGTTATATTTAGTCCTACTTCCTACTAATATTATAAATGTGAAAGTTTGTGAGAATGGATGTGTGGATGTGTGGATGTTTGTTACTCTTTCACGCATAAACGGCTGGACCGATTTGGTTGAAATTTGGTATGTATATAGGTTATACCCTGGATTACCATATAGGCTACTTTTTATCAACACACCACGCGGGCGAAGCCGCGGGCGGAAGCTAGTAATATTATAAATGTGAAAGTTTGTGAGAATGGATGTGTGGATGTTTGTTACTCTTTCATGCATAAACGGCTGGACCGATTTGGTTGAAATTTGGTATGTATATAGGTTATACCCTGGATTAACATATAAGCTACTTTTTATCAACACACCACGCGGGCGAAGCCGCGGGCGGAAGCTTGTTATACATAAGCTTACTAATACATACATTACATTATACCTAATCACGCCTTTATCCTCGGAGGGCTAGGCCGAGGTGAATTAACACCCACATTTCACCAGTATTGGGTCCACAGATCTCCGAATTAGGTCGCACGTAAAGGGGTGAGCCTATTACCGTATTCCGGGCACTATTGTTAACTTGAGCCATATATCTGAGGCTGAGTCTGGGCTATTATATCTGTCTGATGTTAAACCGCCCTATCTCTTAGTACTCTTAGTAGCCTTGTACGACACCGCATGGGAGGATATAGGGTGGCCCAAATTCTAGTCTGCCGGGAACCACGCGGCACTAATAACTGGTACATTTTAATATATATCTTTGCTATCCATACTTCTTACAACCATACTTTAATATTATAAAGCTGAAGAGTTTATTTGTTTGTACGCACTAATCTCAGGAACTACTGAGTCGAATTTGAAACATATTTTTATGTTGAAGCCATTTATCGAGGATGATTATAAGCTAAATTTCAACACGCTACCACTAAGGGAGTGGAGCAGTAATTATAAATGTCAACTAATCCGGCAGATTTCCATACTTAGAGAATTAAGAAATTGCGGGCCTATAAATGACTGAAAGGGGTAATACGGGGTTTTTAAATGTACTACAAACGTAGCCGGGGCGAGTCAGCTATGCGTGGAAGAAAATTCAGCTGTAAAGTCACATGTTGCGGGTTCGATTCCCTCGAACTGTAAATACAAGTACAAATACATTTCAGGAATTTACTGTTGTGATGGATAAAGAAGACAACACTATTTAAAATGACTGTTTAATATAAGAAGGGGAGGAAGTTCATTATTTAAGGTTTTACAATAGCAGCTTCCAGGGCAGCAAACTTTGTTCCTTGAGGATCAAACTTAGATTTAAAAGCTTCGTACTCATTAGGGAGCTTGGTTTTTAATGCGTCCAAAAATGTTTTGAATAATTGCTTTTGCGCTTGTGTACACTTCTTACAAGCGGTGTTCACAGCATCCTGGATATCCTCTGAAAAAAAATCAAAGCATAAAGTTGGTAAAGTATAACTGTGACCATTAATTCAGTTATTGTTTGTTGCTGTGCAATGGTTTGTGTTCAGATGAATTGTTTGACATGATGCCCACTCAGCTACATTATATCATCGCACCACTCGCCATAGGCAGGGAATTCATTATCATATATTGCGATTGAAAAAGGTGCGCACTGCACGGTATGGAAGGAACTTCATCCCACGCACGCTAAAGCTGTGGAATGAACTTCCTGCGGTGGTTTTCCTAAGCGACTACCATAATGAAGATCTTCAAGAAAGGCATCTTTCTCATTGCTACATATTATAAACAGATTTTCTAGAGGCTTTCACATCAGAGTCTGGGACGCATTTACAACATTTAAACTTTACCTATGCTGGTTTTATGGTAACAATTGCCCTCTGACCTTCTAATCCCGAGAGGCAGTGCATCAGCAAGTGTAGATAACTTGGAATTCAAAATGTGGATAGTGGGGCTATAAATATAGGTACATATTATTATATCAAAAACTGATTTGGTCAATATTCACTTTCACTGTATTTTCATATGTATTACTTTTACTCAATGGGGCAGTTTATTACAACGTATAATGTTGTAAGTTGTACCAGGACTTTCAAGATACGTATAATAATTTCATCACAGTGAAGGTGTCAAAGCCGAGTTCCAATTTATTTGATTACGTGATATTTATTTTCTTAAAAGTGAACACGATAATAACCCAGAACAAATCCTTTATAAAAGACTATCTTTTATCTACCATTTAGTTCTAAGCTCCTCAGTAGTGGGGCACAAAATGTTCGGACATATAGAACGATCCACTGTACCACTGGTCGAGCAGTTCAAGGCTCTTTTATTTTAAATCATAGCAAAGGCACTGTCATGCCACTTACACTTCAACAAATGTCATTAATGGTGGTGTCGTTAGTGGTAGTGGGCTGGCCACTGGCCACATCTGCCGAAGGACGTTGGAGCAGACGAGTCCTAGAGTGGAGACCGCGAAAAGGAAAACGGAAGGTTGGACAGCCCCTAGCCAGGTGGACTGACGACCTGCGAAAGGTGTCTGGGACAGACTGGATTGGGAAGGCGGAGGATGGGCAAACGTGGCGCATATTGGGAGAGGCTTATGTCCAACAGTGGACTGCAATAATAGGCTAATTGATGATTTAGACTTTACAAGCATAGACTTAAAGTCCAAAAGGGTAATTTCACGATGCCAAATTTTTTGCTAATTTCGGTGGCAGTTTTCAATCATAGGTTTTCCGATGAAAAAATTTAATGGAGTTCTTTTAGAATATCTAGTAGTATATAGTTTTCTAAAAGAACATTGAAAATTTTTTTCATCGGAAAACCTATGATTGAAAACTGCCACCGAAATTAGCAAAAAATTTGGCATCGTGAAATTACCCAAAAGTAAAAAAGAGTACATTTTATTTTTACATTCACGGTATAAGATGCCATTTAATTCTAGAGTTTAACAGCATAACAGTGACGTTTAAAATGGCTTTTTTGCAGTGTTTGTAATATGACAGTGGTTTTGCTATGATATAAAATTAGTAGAATCGGAGACTGGTGTGAGGCGGTTCAGCAGCACTCTCTCCAATGGCTTGAATAAATGACATAACAGCGAGATTGGACGGTAGCTCTTTTGGTCCTTTAAGTCTTTACCGGGCTTGGGAATTCCTACGACTTTAGCTCGTCGCCATAGTTTTGGGATCTTAGGATCTCTGAGACACGATTGGAACATACTTAGAAGTCATGATACTGCCACCGGCCCCAGGTGCTTAATTTGTTCAACTGTTAAGTCATCCATACCAGTGGCCTTGTCACATTTTAAAGATTGAATGCCATGAATGATGTCAGCTAGGTCAAATGACCTGACTGTACTTCCTGCAGATTCAAAAGGGGTTTTGGTTTTTTCATAATCGGTGTGGGGGTTTTCCGTTAAGTACCAACACTGATGAGCAACTTGGTACTTAACCAGTGTAGCCTTTTCGCCTGTACTGTCGAAGATCTGAGTAGGGTGAAGGATAATGCTGTGGCCGTGTCCAAATCCATATTTGGACAAAATTTTAAAATTATTTTTATTAAGTTTTATGAGCCATTGACTCGATGAAGAAGAAGAAGAAGCAGAATCGGAGCCCAGGAAGAGAAACTTCTTATCAAATTCTTACACACATACCCCTTCTGTGGTAGGTACTAATTTGCTTCTATCTCTACATACCTCATGAGTTTGTTTAATCATCATTAAGCACTGGGTGTTTCTAGTTTGTTATTTTTTGTGAACACAACCAGTATTGCCAATTAGTTGGTTAATTATATTTCTTTGTATAATCAATCTCAAACTTCCGTTTTACCTACCGTTCTGAACAGTCACGTTGCACATGTTCTAAATATAATAACAGTGCAAAGTCAAACAAACATCGGACCGTCATTGTGCAAGGTCAAATTAACAATAATTAAGACAAAGTCTCTAACATTAATATTATAAGTCGAAATTACTGCTAAAGCTCACTGTGAAGATAAGGAAGAAAATAAATCTTCGTAAAATGAAGAGTATGTCGACTCAAATAGACAAATTACAAAAACAAATTAGCCTCCTGCAAGAAAGAGAAGTCAAAACTAGTGACACGAAAATATCCCTATAGCAACTCAATACTATGTAGATGAAAAAGATCTGGCCAAGGCAATAGAGTAAATACGGTTGAAAACAGAAAGAAAAGGAAATGGAGTAGGTAACTTAGTCTAAGGGAAGGACATTAAAAGACCGACTCTTTATCTGTATAACATCTTAAAACTTAGGTTTTGCCTCCTTCATCTATAAATAGAAGACAGTACCAGACTATCAAGTTTCTTCAATATTATGACAGTATTTACACAGAAAGACGGCAAAATCTGTGCATAGTTGAATCTGCACTATACATGCAAGGTGGGGAAAACGTCTCAACACCTACAGAACAAGGCTTTAACAATAATAAGGAAAGCTTAAAAACACAACTGGAAGTATAAAAAGCGTGTTAACTTGTTTATGTTAACTTGAAAAAAAAAGCAATCAAATCTGAGTTATCTATTGCTCGGAACCTAAAATGTGCTTTACATATACGCACAGTAGTTACACGTTTCTTGGGTGTCTTTTGAGAATAAAACATGGTGCTACTACGATAGAGGAGTTGAAATTCACTAAGCATAGATTGTTATACAAAACACGCGTGCGCCAAGGCCTCGTTTGTCTCGTGATATAGGACCAAGGGATCACCCTTGTTTGACCAAAAAACGTATGACAAAACATCATTGGACAAACCACGTTTGAAAAACTAATCATTTGACAAACTTTCATTTCGCAAACATATTTCTTTAAAAATAATCATTTGACAAGTCGGAATGAGCAGCTTTCTCAATAATCTATCGCTAACTGTCTGTTTGTCAACTATTAACATGTTTTTATAATAATTATTTTGAGTAGTTTATTAAACAATAATTTGTCAAATGATACATTTATCAAGTGTAATTTTGTCAAACGTTGTTTGTCAAATGAAAATTTGTCATTCGTTTTTTTGTCAAATGCAAGGACACCAGGTCCAAGATACGTATCCCGAGATGTACCTACATAGACTCGTGCTCTCAGGGTTCCGACCAAAACTGGATGCTACAGACTTTATCGTTGCTGTTGGACAACTGACATAGCTCCAAATATATTACAATTTAGTATGAATGAACTTATGTAGAAAATATAACCACGTAAAATTAAATTGAAGATGCAAGTCAAAAAGATAAATTGCTTCTAGTAGGTACCTAGTGAATAATAGATAATAGAGATGAATACAACCATTTCAGATTTCTAAATGTTGCGACAAAGTCTTAATAGGACATAAGTAATGAACTCATTTTTCTTCTTGTTGAAAGAGATGCAATAACAATAAAACAAAGACTTTTGCAGTATTGTTTGAATAATGTTAATGCTTTAAGCTTTAAGAGTATTCAATACTTTTAACTCTGCGTCAATAGACATTAGAAGAGTCATAATGGAGGCAAAGAAGACAATAATGTGATTGCTGCAAAGTAGGTATATTAGCCATCTTGCAAAGCCGACCTGTAACGACCCTAGAAGGATACTCAGTTCTGAATCTTGATTTATCTGAGGGCAGATTGACAATCTGTCAAATCAGCCTTAGCATGAGGGTATAGAGACATAGATATGTCTAGGTATGTCTCCATGCCTCCTCCATGCTTCTTCGAAGATCAATGAAATTAATGAGATAATAAGTCTAAATCACGACGTTTTAGTCACGTGACACTTTTTTTCAGCGATTTATTTAGTCGAAGTGATGTTGAAGTCCACCATGCTGAGGCTGCTGTCCTCGATAAATTGAGATTCAGGACAGAATGTCGTTCTAGAAAACGGGCTACACACGTATTGAAATAAAATTAAACTGAGTGAAATAAAAATATTTAGGTATATCTACTCACAATTATTTAGATAACCGGTTACATAGGTAATAACTTTTTGTTACTCATCACTGTCTCACTTCAGTTGCATTATTAGACACAAGTTCGAGTTGCTGAACTAAATCATTTAATTCATAAACAAAGTCAAATAATACGTTATGCTGGATATTTTTTTATATACTCGTAGTTTCTGTGTCTTACAAAGCCGCAGTCATTGACTGGAACGGCTGCAAATTAGAAGTTAGTACGGATTATAATGTCGTGCAAAAAATATGGATGTAGCAGCATTGGCATGTAAGTACCAGTCAGTATACTGGTGACCTCCAAATCTGAGACTTTACCTACCTTCAGGTGAAGTAAGGGTAAAGTCATATCGACCTAGATAAAAAAACATAATTTAATAAAATGTTTGTATGAAACAGATGTTGCAGTTAATTTTAATGATATGCCAATTAAAATCTATTTATATAGAGTGATATGTTCAATTATTTTAATTATATTGTTTTGATAGGCAAAACTGTTTTAAAAAATTTCCATTTTGTTTATGTTAACAAACACGAAAAAAATGGTTTGTGTTCATCACAATATAGATTATAGTGTTTCGAGAAGTATCGCTGAGTTATTTATTGCTTTTTAAATTAAACGTATCGAAATTAATCTGACAGGTATTTACTTATTATGATTAAAATGTACTGTGCTTTTATTTACATTAATCTATACTATTATATAATTGTAAAGTGGTCGTGTCTGTACATTGGAGATATTTAAAAAAAAATACTTGGGTTATGTTATGTTAACGATACTGAACACGAAAATATTTTTTTTGAATTTCCTGTCTGTTTGTCTGTTTGTCTGTTTGTCTGTTTGTCCGCGATGGACGCAAAAACTACTGGACGGATTTTGATGCGGTTTTTTTTGTTAGAAAGTGCTTACTCAGACTTAAAATCTTACGTTTGTTTGATCGCAATCGGTTGAGTAGAACCGAAGATATGAGCAAAGGTCGCATTAACCGAGATGCACGCGAGCGGAGCCGCGGGCGGAAGGCTAGTATTTAAATATAACAATAACATTTAAAATTATTACTCGTTATGAAATTAATTTAGAATAATAATTAATATACGAACTTGGTAATTTATCATTGAACATTTTTTTTCCATTAATAAAAAAATGTTTTATATCACGATGCCAAATATTTATATTTCTTGAAACTGAATTTCTGTTAGTTCAACTCCTTTTTATTCTTTCAGAGTTCTGCTGTGTGCTGTCTTTGCTGGTAAAATGGAGTAAGAAAGGTCAGCCTTGACCCGCTCCCCTCCGATACGTGGCTTCATGTTTCTGGCACACTAGGCGGTGATATTTACTATCGCACAGACGTGATTTCAAACGGCAAACATCCGAAGCGTACATAAGTCACTAAGATTGAGGAAACGGGGTTAGTTGTCATCTTTGCGAAGAATAAATACAATTAATTCTATGAATTTTCTCCATGAAAGAAGAAGAGAGGAGAAAGAATCGAAGGAGCACTCAGCATTACATCATCCAAATGCATCATACAAACTACAGCCGCAAACTGCACCGAATCATTTTCACAATCGTGGTGGCATACTCGTAATGTCGTGGAGATCGTCAGGTCAATCTGATTTGACATACCAAGAACATACTTCAGATGTAAGTCGAGAGTATGAAGCCTAAGTTAAGTAGTGAAGCGTCTGTCTGTCTGTCTGTTTGTCTGTCTGTATGTCAGTCTGTCTATCTGTCTGTCTGTTACGCTTTCACGCCTAAACCACTGAACATATTCTAATGAAATTCGGTATAGGAGTAGATTAGGCCTTAAGAAAGGACAGGATATGTTTGGTCACGTCAACAGTCATCCAGGTGTCAGGTGTATACTAAGCACTTACTTTTGAAATCGCTAGTGACCTCGGTGCAAGGGCTGGTTCCCAGGAAGCAACCATTGAGATTCTTCAGAGCATCGAGGTCGGCAACCACAGAATTAATGTCAAAATCATCGTTCTCAGAACTATAGGTATCACCGTTGACGGCGACCAGCCCTAGCAGGAGCGTAGACAGCACGTAGAGAAGATTCATGTTCAGCTGTTGAGAAATTACATTTGCGTGTTTATTACGTAGGATAAATTCAATTTTTTTTACAAACTTAGTCGGTGTTTTTGTAGAGTTATAACCTTTGTGTTTGATTTCTAAATATAACATTGGAGAATGAATATAAATGATAAGAAAAACGTCTGAGAAGAAAAGAAAAAATACATAAAAATTCGCATAAACTTAACGCAAGATAACCGGATACACTGGTGCTAATAAAGAGAGGCTTACTAATTGACAAAACGCAATTTTATTTTTATGATATTATACTGACGACTTTACTTCGCTTGTTACTAAACGATTACTAGAAGTGTAAACTATTACAATACCAGAAATGGCACTCATTGACAGAATAGTCTACCCAAAGAACTATTCTATGAATCGCTAGACAAGTGGCAATTTTCGTTGGTGTACTGTAGAATAGAATGATGAATGCATGGGATTTTACGTAATTTGTCATACTTTGACTATTGCTATATACCTATATAACACCTGTCTAATGCCCGTTTTCACCAACTATACTTATATATTACTTATCTAAATTCGTTTGCACCACCCTAAGAAGTGACACCTAAGAAAGGGTATTTTGTAGTGCTGGCGAAAACCGTAAGTGTTTTCAAAATATTTTTTTTTGTAAAATATTATTAAATTGATTGTAATAGTTAGTTAGAAATATATACCTACGAAAACGTGCGTGAATATGCGCAAAGTTATTCTGTCACCTTGTTAGGGGTTAGTTAGGTGGCCCCTAAATTTTAAGTGACACCTAAGCAGTAAGGTGTCCTCTAAGGTTTGGTGAAAATGAAATGTTACTAAGGGTTACCTAATTTTCCTTAGGTGGCCCCTAAAATTTAGGGGACGTTGGTGAAAACGGGCATAAGACCCTTTTCACATGCACACGGTCACGGTACGGTCGCCGTGCCGTGTATAGAAATGTATGAAATGGCAACAGTGCCGTGATTGTGTGCATGTGAAAGCTGTCTATGTAGCTCATAAACTTCTACTTTACACGGCACGGCGACCGTACCGTGACAGTGTACATGTGAAAAGGGCCTAAGGGCAGCCCCCTTAGACAGATCACCAACAGATCTCTAACCCCGCGTTTACATACTGCCGCTCGCATTGCTCATCGTGTTGCCAGAAATATTCGCGCGATTAATGCCCTAGCATTTACACACTCCCATCATCGCGTTGGTCCGCATTACAGTATTCGCCCTGCAACGGAGACGGACGTAAACGTATGGAGGACAACGCTGTAGCAGTGTACGCAATAAGCTTTTACAGCATAGCGAATTAATTAAATAGATTATTAATAAAAACTATCACTTTCAACTACTATACACTTTCCGTAGATCGATATAAATATTTTTAAAAGTAAATATTCGAGGAGCAATAACGAAAGTCGTGTTTTATTTAGCTTAGCGCCATCTAGCGGTCTCGTATAGTTCATCGCGCTAGTATTTGCGCAACATACGCGGCAGTACTCGCGGCATGACGAATATACCATTCACACCACGTCTCTGCCCACTTCTCTCGCCACTTCCCTCGCTCTGCCGCGAGTATGTAAACGTAGCATAATAGGTAGGTAACTAACTACTTTACTAAAAGCTTTGGTAAATTCCCTTTGTAGGAAAGGGAATTTACCAAAGTTTTTGTGTTTACCTATGGCTATAATTTTAACATACATTGTTGGGGCTTTTACTTATAAAAAATATGTTGCTATCAGGTAGGTCGTGAACTTGGTTGCCGGTTCAGTAGATAAAAACTACAGTCATTATAAAAATATGATACGAGTATAGAAGCAATTACACATGATGAACGATATAATTACAATCGTTTAGTTTGTACGCAGTTAGGTACGTATAAAAATAATAAATTTGTAAGGTTATCAAAAGCAACATCAAAGTTATTTACTTGGTTCATATGCTCATTTTATACGCCAACCTTGAAGTGCGTAATTTTAATTTTATATAACAAGTTAAACGGGATATTAATGAAAGATGAAACCTCTGTTTCTGTTTCACATAGTTGTGAACAGTAAATTAACACAAACCTCACAAAAAAAACCAAATAAACACTATGTAAACGTTATACGTGTTCAAAATATGATATAATCAGAGTGACCCAGAAGTGTAGACAATTTTAAAATAATACAAAAATATAAGAGTGACTCACCAAGTTTATATTACAGACCGACACGTAATAAAGTTTGATGCAATCGCCCCTTCCTTTTATACTTCTGTATTACACTACAAAGTAGGTACTCACCTATAAGATACCGGGACGTTGACATACAATGTGTATTAGCATAGCTTATAAAGGAATAGTAGGTTATCTAATGCCGCTCGGCCAGTTATATGCCTAAATCTAAGAATGTTTTCACACTATCCGATATCGGTGTCGGGCGACAACGATAGTTGACACCATGTGTTGTTTTCACATAATATATCCGATACAATCGGTCCGATTCGGCAATTAGGGAAGCTAGAGATGAATAAACCTATTGCAAGCAATTTTCGACTTTTTTTTTCTTAAATTCGTGATCATTGTCATCTATTAACGCGAAAAGACAAGTAAATAGGAAAATGTTGAAAGGTCAAAAGTCGCTTGCAGTCTCTATATGAAACTTACAGTTGGTTTGAATCATTGAATAAGATAGGAAAAACGCAAAATCACGCTCAGATGGGACTCTAACCCGCGATCTTTCCCTTACAGGACGAATGTTCTGACCACTGAGTCACTGAGCTTCACCCGAACCTGATCCAAATTTTCCTATACCTCCGTGTATCTTAATCATTGCTTTAAAATTTCATTAAATGGTTTGAATCAAATTCAATGATCCTTTATCGGGCCAACACAGCGGTGTCGGTTCCGATATTCGTTATCGGGCCGGACCATGTAAAAAACATTCATACATTTAACTTCCTTAAATATCGGATCGGCGTCCGACACTGATATTGGTTATCGGATAATGTGAAAAAGCTCTTATGGTTGTTCTCAATTGTGTGTGAATTCAAATAATATGATCTCGATTTTCGCCAAATTAATAATTCTAGACGCTTTCGCTATCGAAACTGTGCCCAAAATCTTTCACCCCGGAACGACTACAAAATCACCTTGTATATTATCTACCTACCATTAATTATTTCATACATCTTACTTACATGCACCTATTACAGTAACAATACAAAGTGCAAAGTACAAAATTGAATAATATTTCAGAACATTCATTGAGGATGAATCACATAATGGAATATTGTATTTTTAATCAGTATACCAGGTGCGCTATACCTTTCTGAGTATCCTATTTTTTAAATAATCAAAATCCGTCAAGAAATGACGAAGCTATTAGGGATTTCTTAACGAGTACTTAAAAACGCCCGCTTACACTGCGATTTAGACGACGACGTCATCTGTTATGAACGCGTCCCGACTAGCGCAGTCGCCAGTCAGTCAGTACAAATTCTTTCGTGGATCGACTAGTAGTGCTTGCGTTTTATTGGTTTTTCTTAGTACTTTATTTGTGTTTTAAGTTCTTTGGTGATTATTCAAATACAGTTTGTTTTTAAAATCTTATATATAAAATTCTCGTGTCACAAATGTGCGTAATCGAACTCCTCCGAAACGGCTTGACCGATTTTGATGAAATTTTTTGTGCTTATCCGGTATCTATGAGAATCGGCCAACATCTATTTTTCATCCCCCTAAGTGATAAGGGTGCAGCGGGAACGGGATTTGAATACCACGCGGGCCGAAAATATGGCGGTACGAAGTTCGCCGGGGCAGCTAGTCTAATATATAAAATTCTTCTGTCACGGGGTGCGTAATCGAACTCCTCCGAAACGGCTTGACCGATTTTGATGAAATTTTTTGTGCTTATCCGGTATCTATGAGAATCGGCCAACATCTATTTTTCATCCCCCTAAGTGATAAGGGTGCAGCGGGAACGGGATTTGAATACCACGCGGGCCGAAAATATGGCGGTACGAAGTTCGCCGGGGCAGCTAGTACTTTATAATATACGTAGTTCGTCCTAACGCTTGTACTTATTTACCTACCTTATGATGTTCTGTCGAAAGTTGTACCTACTGTGTTGTCAAGCGAGTAATAAACCACGTTAGAAATGACGTGAAATAACTGAAGCTAGTATAATACAGGTTCAGAAAAGGAAAAGGTATTAAGTTTTATAATAAAATGAAGTACTTAAGTAGGTATTGCCGTCATGACCACTTCAAAATTATTTAGGAGACTTATTCGTAGTGGTGCAAGTCTGTAACTTTTAAAAATGATAGAATAGGTAGGTATATAGTATACGCCTGCAGGATAATCTCTAGACTAAATTTTGTTATCATGTATAGACATAGGTAGGTACGCAATATAGGTATTTAAACTTTCATGGCCTTTCACAAGAGACTGGTGCCGAAACGTGACCACTGACGGTGGGGTTAGTCCGTGACCTAAAAGTCACGCAGCGGGCTATGGAGCGAGCTATGCTTGGAGTTTCTTTGAAGGATAGAATTCGTAACGAGGTTATCCGACAAAGAACCAAAGTTACTGACATAGCTCGCAGAATAAGCAAGCTGAAGTGGCAGTGGGCTGGCCACATCTGCCGAAGTACTGATGGCCGTTGGAGCAAACGAGTCCTAGAGTGGAGACCGCGCGTAGGAAAACAGAGGGTAGGACATCCCCTAGCCAGATGGACCGACGACCTGCGAAAGGTGGCTGGGACGGACTGGATGCGGAAGGCGGAGGATCGGCAAACGTAGCGCACATTGGGGGAGGCCTATGTCCAGCAGTGGACTGCAATAGGCTAATTGATTGATTGATTGCGTTTGAATAGCAATTTTAATCTACATTAAATGCACAATATATTGAGCGTATTTAATTGGATAAGGAAAGATACTGTATTGTTAAAAATAGCTTCGATAATGACACATTATTATTTTGTAATTTTTAAAAGATAAAAATGATTGCTGTGGGTTTTTCTTAGGATATAGACATATGCTATCGCGGACTTTTATGTAGACCTTTTTAAGTTATATATTTCTGCAGTACATAATCTTATTCTATCATCAATAGTTTTCGCAGCGCACGCGATGTAAGAAATATTTTAAGTAATTTTTTTACATCTTGGATTTCATTATTGAAGTTTTAGTAAGGATTCCGAATTTGTTTGAAAATAAAATAAAGTCTATGTTAGTCAGTGATAATGCAGCTTTCTAATGGTAAAAGAATTTTCGAAATCCGTCTAGTAGTTTTTGAGTTTAATCGAATACAAAAATACAAATCTTCCCTCTTTATTACTATGTTAACATAGATGTATGGAAGTCTGCCGGATTTTTTGACATTTATGAACACTGCTCCGCTCCCTTTTGTAGTAGCGTGATGTTATATAGCCTATAACCTTCATCGATAAATGGACTATTCAACAGAAAAAGAGCTTTTTAATTCGAACCGATGGTTCCTGAGATTAGCGCGTTCAAACAAACAAACTCTTCAGTTTCATAATATTATAAGTAGGTATAGATACAGTTATTTTTATTAAAAAAAATATTGAAGTAAATAGCACAAAAACTATATTCTTAGAAGCTTTGTAAATTACTTAAAATCGGTACAAAATTTCAAAATTATACGTTACGAAATAAAACAGCTATGGAGTCTTAACCCAAAAGAGCCCTAAGTCTTCATACTCTCCATAGCGGCGGCGCGCGCTGTCATAACAGATGACGTCACACAGTATTTTGGCGCGGCGGCGAGCGTTTTTGAGATTACTGCATTAAAATTGCTGTATCTTCGTCATTTTTGATCGGATTGAAATAATTTTTTCACAGTGTTTATTGTTTTTTTAATCATTATAAATCTACATACTCAGCTAAAAACGTGAATGATCCTCATTCCATCACAAATGTGTAGGTAGGTATGTATTTTTTTAAATATACATATTACTAGCTTTTGCCCGCGGCTCCGCCCGCGTGGATGTCGGTTATCGCGACCAAACATAGCCTATGTCCTTTCTCAAGGTCTAATCTACCCCTATACCAAATTTCATCAAAATCGGTTCAGCGGTTTAGTCGTAAAAGCGAGACAGACAGACAGACAGACAGGCAGACAGACAGACAGAGTTACTTTCGCATTTATAATATTAGTAGGGAAGTAGGGATTTATCATTCTAAGCGGTTAAATACCTAGATAATTATAACGAAAAATACATAAACGTTTATAAAAACGCTAATTATAACAAATGCCTAAAGTGCTAAATAACTATTCTTTTCCTTTCTTCTTCAGTAGATATTGTGAAGAATCCAGACTCACCTAGTCTGGATTTGCGTAGACGTTATTCACACAAATATACTACGATATGTTACGGTTCTGTTCGAAGTCATGACCATTTGCAAACTGCGCTAAATAATGAAATAAAGTGCAGCGTAGAAGTACGCGCGCGATCTCACTCACGACACAGCACGGACGGACTGACTCTTCCTCGGTAAGCCCCGATAATTATGCGAAGGTGTGCGGTAGCAGCTACTCATGTGGTAGCAGCGCGTTCGTTCACGGCGCCCGGCGCGCACGCACACATTCAAACCGGCAACCGCACATTCCTATGAATACGGCTTACTGTCTTATACTGTGGTGTTAATGATATTGCTCAAACAAAAAGTTATTCTATCACGAATATAACATTAAGTACAAAATAAGAATAAAATCAGCTCATTACTCAGATTTTTTGCCTACAATTGTTTATTTATGTAGGTAACTTAGTTTTATTCTAAAAAAGTTATAGACATACTTGTAGTGATATCACGCCTCCCCTAGAGAGGGGTGATAAGAAAACCTTTTGTCATAGGATAGAATAGGGCATTGCCTACAATGAACCTGAACCTGGGAATTGTGATTCGGGCCTCTCAAGCAAGATGGGCCAAAAACTCTTTGGACTCATTAATATCCCTTAAATTAAAATGTAAATAAGTTACAAAAAATGTTAATTAATTTATTGCATACAGGTGCATTACTATATAGGTAGGTACTTATTAAATAGATCTGTGAGTTTGGTGAATAGATATTTGCTGAGAGCTAGTAGATATTTTTAGCTTACTTATAATATTTTAAGTAAGCATTGACGCACTTCCATTGTATGGTTTTTAGGTAATCTTTAGTTTAATACCTTACGACTTACGAAATGAACCTAATGGCTGATTTCGAAAATTTTTGCCAAAAAAATAAACATCGCCAAGCGAACAATTTTGAGGTAGTAAGTACCTTTACCGCTTTAGAACTTAGGCAACCAACAATAGTAATAGCCCGTAATAGGCAGGCACTTAAGTGACTTAAGAGACGTAAGATAGTCGAAAGTTATATAAGCTCGATAACGTAAGCACGAGTGTCATTATTCCTCAATTTTACAATTCTAAACTGCCGTCTTATTCACTACCCCCTACTTGATGATAAGCTAGGACCGAGGGACCCATCACGGAACCTGGACCTCGTTTCTGCTAAAGCAATACCACTGTCATAGCTAGTACTATTATTATCACTGTTCTGTGGTCATGTCATACATAGCACGGACACTGCAAAAATATTTCATTGAATTTTAAATTAAAATGGCTTTATGTAGAGTGAATAAAACAGTAAAATGAAATTTTATTCATTTAATTTTGAACTTTAAGCCTCAGACAAAATCTCACTCGCACTCTTTGTGTGCACGCACGAGTGCGAGCGAAATGGTGCTACTTTAGTATCACTTTATGTGGCTTCACACGCTGGTTCTATACGTTCCGTCTATATAATTCTTTTAGTCTAACTTTAAGCTTATAGCAATAAAGTCTAAATATGTCAATTTTTGCAGTGACTGGTAAGACAGTGGTTTTGCTTTAGCAGAATCGAGGGCCTGGTTGGACTTGGGTCAGCCGGGAGCGAGGGATAATCTCAATGGCAATCTCACCTCCGGCAATTGGAGACCCAAGGCGATATGTGGTTTTAGTCGGTTCAAGTCCAACATAACCCCTTCCCCCGGCTTGGTAAGTACATAAGCATCATCATCCTTTTCAGATTATCCAGTTGCATTCAAACTTTAGTCTTTGAAGCCCGAGATTCGCTTGTTGTTTTTTCTAGAGGGAATACCAGATATGACCTAGACTCTGATACGATAAGTAGGGTTGAACGACATTGGTCAAATCTGATATTCGTCAAATCGGCATTTCGTTCAATGTGACAATGGTCAAAGCTGCTTACTATAAATACCATAACACCATCAGCTAAACTATTGAAACTTAATGGTGAAAAACTAGGTCTTAGGTATGTCACGAAGGTAGGAAATTGCCTATAAGTAAAATACCATAACACCATCAGCTAAACTATTGAAACTTAATGGTGAAAAACTAGGTCTTAGGTATGTCACGAAGGTAGGAAATTGCCTATAAGTAAAATACCATAACACCATCAGCTAAACTATTGAAACTTAATGGTGAAAAACTAGGTCTTAGGTAGTTCACGAAGGTAGGAAATTGCCATAATGGTGAAAAATAGGTCTTAAGTATGTAACGAAGGTAGTAAATTGCCATAATGTATGTAACGAAGGTAGTAAATTGCCATAATGTATGTAACGAAGGTAAAAAATGTATTACCTTATGAAATACCACATATTCACAGTCTTATTATACTCTTTATACTGTGCTAATACTGTGACATAGTATCTACGTATTACCTAAGTATCTGCCTTATTTACTAACGATGCATTTAATTATTTCGTAATAAATGTATTAAAACTTTTGAAGCCGACTGTACTTAAATTGACATAATATCACGATCAAGCGAGTTGACGACAAGAAAAGTAGGTACAATCAGAAGGTGCTAACTCGTTCAACCGAGCGAGATCAATCCGAGCGAGTTGACGAACCACTCCTTAATAGTGTGATTAATACTAAAATATTATTAAGAATCCTACTAAATATAAAAAAAAAAACAGTACGTAACTACTAAACATGGTTACTAAGTATGTGTGCGCCTTTGAAATTTCAGTTCGCAATGAACATGAGAATGATATGATATTAGTTACCAATATGTGTATTATTATGATGCTGTTATCAGTTATCACTGACTTCTATGTATGACTAGACATGCTGCTTAGGACTAAAATTGTGTCATGGTTCCTGGGATTTTTTTTATACTTCTTAGGTAGCAGACAAGCACATGGCCCACCTGATGGTGAGTGGTTACCGTGGCCTATGGGCGAGTGCAACACCAGGGGAGTCACACTCGTGTTGCCGAAACTGTAAGAATAGAGAGTGCTGTATGGTGTAGCGAGAATGGTGAGGGTGAGGTAGGATTTTAAATTTCGAATATGGGTTAGGGCGTATATTATATCGAACTAGCTGCCCCGGCGAACTTCGTACCGCCATATTTTCGGCCCGCGTGGTATTCAAATCCCGTTCCCGCTGCACCCTTATCACTTAGGGGGATGAAAAATAGATGTTGGCCGATTCTCATAGATACCGGATAAGCACAAAAAATTTCATCAAAATCGGTCGAGCCGTTTCGGAGGAGTTCGATTACGCACCCCGTGACACGAGAATTTTATATATTAGATTATTTATCGAATCCTGGCCATTACTCTACCGATGTGAACCCACTCTACAAGCAATTTAGCTTAGCTGGAAAGGTTAACAGGAATATTAGTAATTTCGGTTGCTAATATTCTTAAAAAAAATATGCTAATAAATTTTGACATGTAGGTATGTGTTAGAATAACGCGCCTTTCTGTAAACTCATCCATACATTGTAAATGTGAAAGCAACTCTGTATGGTCTGTCTGTTATGCTTTCACACCTAAACCACTGAACCTATTTTTATGAAATTTGGTACAGAGATAGATCAGAGCTCGGGAGAGTACATAACGCAAAAAAAAATATTGAAAGGGATTCATATTATGGGACGATAATTTGTATGAATGTTCTTCATTTTCGAAAGTAACACTGTTGTTTTAATACGTCTTGTGTAGTTTTGATGATTGCGATACTGTTTTAGGAAGGAATAAAATAAAGTGACTTTATTCGTTCATTACCCATGGTCCGATGGTCCGATCAATAGAACCACGGGTATTAAAATGCCCTTGGATTGATCAGTAGAACTCCGTGATCAAATCACGGGTAACAATCAGTTTAGAGGTAGGTATTTTCTCATTTTCTCTCAGGTGTTTTTGGTATGAGTAGGTAGATAGTTTTTACTGAGACTATTCCAACAAGAACTTAGTTTAGGACATTGATGGCTGACTGACTGTGTACAGCTCTATTTTAAAGTATAAACGTTTTGCTTGGGCAATTCTAGGTATTTTTCTGTGATCAGCCTCCTTAGACAAGGCAATTCGTTGATCGGCGTAAGATGGAATAGAATGACAAATGTATAGGACTTGACGTTTTTGACATTCGTTGACGCTTGTCATATACGTCAAATCCCATACATTTGGCATTCTATTCCATCATACGACGAGCAGGAGCAACGAATTGCTACTTGTCTAGAGGGGCTGGAGACCTGCCAAAATATAATTATTTTTTTCGAACGATTTGTCAATCAGATTAAATCACGATTTTAATGCAAAGGGGGCCGATTCTCTTAATAGGTAATTATTTATTCATTAATTTTGCCTCGATCTGAAGTTAAAAACTATCGCGATATCAATGTTCTTCCATGAAAAATTGTATTGTGAAAATACAGTTTTTGACATTTAGGTGTATACGGTAGAACAGAATTTTAACCGCCATAAATATAATAATTAACATCAGACATATTGTCTGATGTTAATTATATATTTTATTTATACAAATTTTTATTATATCAATATATTTTATTTACACAATGTATACATTATAAATAATAATGTATACATCATTATACAGTCCATACTCAGCCTCAGATGCATGGCTCGAGTCAACAATAGTGCCCAAAATACGGCAATAGGCTGACCTCCTAATACGGTGTGTCGTAAAAATGTGGGTTTGGATAAAGGCGTGATTATATGTGTATAGGTATGTATAAACTAGCAGAATGCCCCTATTACCTTACTTCTTCAGTACCAATTATCGAATAAAAAGAAAAGAAAACGGCGTTTTATAACTTCAGATAAATGGCGTGTTTATTCAAGAAACATTAGAAAATAGCAAAACAATGTACTGTTTAATGATTAGCTACATTAGCTTCGAAGTCAGAGAAATGTTTGCCTTCAGGATCGTACTTTTTCTTCAATGCTTCATACTCCGTCGGTAGCTTGACTTTCACTGCCTCTATGAATATGTTCGAGAGACTCTTTTGCTGATCGGTGCACTTAGTGCAGGCTGTGGTGACAGCATCAGGGAAATTCTCTGAAAAATAAAACGGTTTGTCTTGAGAAATGAGCATCAACTGCAATTATATTATTTGACTTTTTGGATTCATAAATAGTGAAAATTTATGGATGCTTGGACGATTGTTATTCAATCACGCGCTAACGGATGAACGGATTTAGCTACAGGGATAGATTACACATAGGCTACTCTATATCCCGGGAATGAATAGGTTCCCATAAGTAGCGGGTACGGGAACAAAATTCCACGCGGGTGAAATCGCAGATAATACCTGTTAGCTTGTGTAATATAGATTTTAAAAATGCTGTAGGTATATATTATAGAAAATTATATCTTTGTTGATAAGACAACATAACTTACTTTTGAATTCAGTAGTGATTTCATTGCAAGGGTGAGTATCTATGAGGCATCCAATAAGTCCCTTCAGGATCTCAATGTCTTGTACAGCGGCTTTCATGTCGAAGCCATCGTGTGCGGTGCCGTAAGCTGCTCCGTGGGCGTAGGCAGCCAGGGCGAGGACAAACGACAGCACGCAGATAGAGTTCATGTTGCTCTGTGGAGAAATTAGTCAAACTTGGAAGTTTTTGAACTGGGTGGCAATTAAAGAAGAGACCAGATCCCCCTGAGAAAAGTGGCAATTCGTTGACTGGCATATTGTTTCCATGAAGATGATGATGATGATGTTTGATGAATAAAAATATTCAATCTAAAACTAAGTGTTTGTTATTAGGAACTTACCAACTATAGAGTGAAGACTACAGCGTAATAATGTTTGATGCTAATGTCTAGTCCTTTTATACCTCAGTATTAGACACTTTAAAAAAATATGTTCTAATAGATTTATTGTTATATCTATATGTTAACAGCACGCCATGACAACGTATGTTTTTAGTATGCACTGAGCATAATATTGAAACAAAAACAAGTTAGCAAAAAATACCATCAGATACTAAGAATTTATTCAGTCTGTATGATTGTACCTAGATTTAGTTGGTGAGGTTTTTTTTTTGGTGGTAGATAGCAGGTAAGCCCAACTGATACGAAGTGGTTACAGTAACCTGATGGAGTGATGGCCGTTGGAGCAAACGAGTCCTAGAGTGTTGTCCGCGCGAACGTAAACGGAAGGTCGGATACCCCCTAGCTAGGTGGACCGACGTCCTGCGAAAGGTGGCTGGGACAGACTGGATGCGGAAAACGGAGGATCGGCAAACGTGGCGTATATTGGGAGAGGCCTATGTCCAGCAGTGAACTGCAGTAGGCTAATTGATTGATTGTTTGATTGACAGTAACCTATGGACGTGTGCAACATCAGTAAACTCACACTCACATTGCGAACCCTGTGAAAACCTTCTGGTGCTCTTCTTGAAGAAACACATATTGCAATCACTTGGCAAAACCACAGCAAGAAGAACATTCCACTTCTAAGCGTGCGCGGAATGAAGTTTCTTTCATACCTTTATTATCGTGCGCAGAATCCCCACGAATTCCCCAAGCCGGAGCCGGCAGGGGAGGTTATGTCGGTCATAAACCGAATAAAACGCATGCCGTCGTCGGTGGGTCGTTGGATAATTTACATCAGATGAGTGAATGCTCATTCTATTCCTCTATCTCAAATTCTATTAGTGTAAACAGTGACAGAACATTCGTTCGATGTTCTTTCTTAAGTGGGTGATAGACGTACGTAGGTACTGTAAGCACGCGGTTTTTAAGTTCGCGAACTTACTCGGCTCGCCGTCGGTGACAGACGGCAAGCTTGTTCACACTGTATTGCAATGTCGTCGAGAGAAGAGGCTTTGTGCAATCTAGGAATTCTATCATGTCATATTTTTCTAAGAGCTTGCTAAAACACCGGTGTTTTTCACCTGTTCACGAAATTCCGCACCGGTGCAAACCTCTAGTTACGAGAAAAATTTCAAGCTTGCTAGATTGCCGACGAGCTTACTCAGCGGTTTTAAAGTACGCGAACTTATGGTGACAGACGTGCGAGTAAGGTCGCCGAGTTATAAGTCCGCGTATTTACTCGCACGTCTGTCACCACAGTGACATAACATTCGTTCAATGCTCTTTCTTATGTAAACGCTGAAAATAATGTTTCATTTAAAATATAAATAAAGAATGCTCTTGTTTTAGATCGATGTTCGTTTGATCTAAATCCACCTTTAGATAATCGACAATCTCTCGCATCCCGGCCGGTCGAATGAAGTTTCTTTCAAGCCTGACTTTGCGAAACCTTCTGAGTCAAACCTTTTTCTCTGCTTAGGAGGCAGTCGCTATACTTTCCCCGTACGGTGTCCAAATGTCGGTTAACATAAGGTATAGGTAAACTAAAATATAAACATAAGGAAAGATTTCACGCAGTACAAATGCTTTAGGGCATCTAGGTTCATTTCTTGAGGTAGGTAGCCTTAGACTGTCGCAGATGAAAATGATGCTTCACAAAGACAAAACCAAGTATACTAGTAAGTAAGTATCTGAAAGCATATCATAGCTACCTCATGGAAGGGGAGACCATTCCCCGTGCTTTCTCGGTGCGCGACCTTGGAGTTTTGTTCTCGCCAGACCTTACATTTCGGAATCACATCACCAATATCTGTGCCAAGGCCTATAAAAATCTAGGTTTTGTGCTGAGAGAGACCAGAGACTTCAAGGACACCGTGGCCGTGAGGTCGTTGTATAACGCCCTGGTAAGGAGCAGGCTCGAAACAAGCGCGTTCATCTGGAATCCCCATGAAGCTAAATATAGTTCCATGGTGGAGAAACTCCAAAATAAATTTACCCAGTACCTTTATTTCAAACAATACGGGGCGTATCCATTTTACCCACTTATGTATCCAACCCTCTTTGTCATAGGGATGGTTGGATACTATAAGCTCGAAGTGAGGCGTAATCTGGCACTGGCTAAATACGTTTTTTTGGTATTCCGCGGAAAATTGAATAACCCGCAAATTTTGGAATCGTTGAGATTGCTTGTTCCAAATATGAGGCTACGACAGTTACCGAGGGGTAGAACCTTTGATGTGCCAGTACCGCGGACAAACTTGCTGCAATTTGCTCCTCTCGTACGAGCGCTAAATACGTTAAACACGGTCTCGCGTGTTATTGATATTTTTGTGTGTACATTAGCCGAGTTCGAAAGAGTGACGCTACAGTGTTTGTCATAACTGACATAAATTAGTTTAATAGGTATTATTATATTATGTATAATAGTTATAAGAGCATTGTCGCATTAGTTATATTACTGTAAAGGCAATGTATCTAAGTATATAAATAAATAAATAAATAAAATAAATAAATATCGGAAGCGTATTAGCACAGGTATTAGTGCTTGCTTAGTCATTTTATGCGACCTTGTAGACTTTAAATAAATACTTATTTGAAAGATTAATTATGTGAGATTCGAACATCATACTTTTTATAAAACTGTACCTTACCATGTATTTTATATAATACTCCCGTTGGCACATATAATACACCGAGTTTTAGATACCCGGGATGTAAGATTACCTAGAGCATATCCTTCGCACCACGGCTGACCCTGTATCAAGATGCCCCCCCTCGGGAGTAGGGAGCACCGTGTCCCCAATGAACCCTGGAATCTACTTCACAAGAGATAGCGCATAGTTTGTGAGATTCTAAAATGTACATCATTCACTGCTTCAGCGAGCTAAACTTCACCAACATTAGATTTACTCCGTAATAAATCAATTTCAGTCGAATTGAGAACCTCCTCCTTTTTTTGAAGGCGGTTAAAAATAGTTGCATAAACAATATTTCCAGTATTCAAAAAACCTGAGAGACATGAAAAAGTTTGAAGATCAAAGTCAATTAGGACCTTTCAAACATGTATCTACTACCTATTTGATTAAATTCTAAAAGATCACGATGACTAAGCACCATCCGAATTGGTTTACATTTAGAATACTAGCTGGTACTGTCGGTTTTGTCCTATTTACTTCAAATTTAGTTGCTGTAGTGTTATGGTTCGGGAGCCAGATTGTAATGGAATAACCTTGAATCACAGGTTCTCCAGAACAATGTGAATTTTTAACATGTAGCACAAGCAATTTCACTAGATATTAGATATATTAGACTTGGCATTATTATCTCTGCATTAGTCTTGGTCTTGTCCAAGACCTTCACATCAGAACCAATCAATCAATCAATTAGCCTATCGCAGCCCTCTACTGGACATAAGTCCACAGTATAAGATTCAGATTCTATTCTGTGATAGGCCTCTCCTAATGGTGGGAGGCTTTTTTGGCCTCTTTTCACGCTGGGCAGGCGACGGGTTTGTACCAGGTTTATTTCGAGTTTTCCTTCTCTCGTAGTTACATTCTTTGTATATTTTACCGTTAGTCGCCTGTTAGGACACCCTTCAGATGAGATGGGGTGATGATAATTGTATTTTTTCTCCGTCACCACACGGAACTCCATCACAACATCGATTTTACCTCTCCACGTCACTTGATCTTGGGTATCCATGGTAGTGAGACTATTGACACGCTGCCATCCTTTACCAGTAAGCCAGCACTTCTTATGCGTGAATCCACATGTCCACCGCAGCAGCATATTCATCTCTGTGAGGCTTCGAAGTATGGTCATTGCTCTAGTGACTGACATGCTTAGAAAAATAACCGCGAAGGCTAATGCGGGAGCTTCGCTCCACTCACGCATTAGCCTTCTAACCTAATCTATCTAAATCGGCTTGCACAACTTTCTCAATAAACCTATCACTAACTTTCTGTCTCATTTCGGGGTGGTGCCCTATCGTACGAATGACCTAAGCATTAGTCAGCCAGTTTGTTAAATGTTGTAACAAACGATACGGCTGAAAATCATTCAGGCCGTTTATGGAACGGCGCCGTTTAGTTAACACTTTAGGCAGTTAATTGAATGGCTGATTAAGCTAGTTGGCTGCGACATACACATTGCCAGTAACATTTATACTAAATAACTAGATCCAAATAGCAAACAGTCAGAATGAGTTTGCAGTAATATTTTTTGCGCTAAGAATATTTTTAACATGTTTTAACAAAGCATAGTAAAAAATCACGATAATACAGTGCTATATGCAGGTCTAAAAATAAGTATGTCAGTATGCATACCTAGTATTTTGGAATGAATACTCTAGTATAAAAGGACTCGTTGATGGTTTAAAACATTATTACGTTGTGGTCCTTGGATCTATTTTCTAGCTACGATTTAACAGAATTTGTACCTATATTTTTTACTAGCTGTGCCCGTGACTTCGTCCGCGTGGACTTGGCTTCGGTTTATACCTATTGTATTATATTGAACCATAGGGACATAAAATTCCAGTAGTCCCTTCAAAGGAACTTGCAAAGGAACTACTGGGAATAAATGAAAAAATAAAGGAATGCTTCCTTTGATTGAATTTTGCTATCTCGCCTAAAGTACTTTCCCTCCAGGTAAGTAAGGTAAGTATCTTCCACCCTGTATATAAGCGAACTACCACTCGCAAAATACTCCTACGAATTTAAAATTTGGCAGGTAAGTATTAAGGTGTGTACATCCGCTAAGAACGGACTTTGCGAAATTCCACCCCTAAGGGGGTAAAATGAGCTCCACGCGTACGATGTCGCGGGTGACCGCTAGAACTTATATAGATATACTAGCTGCCCCGGCGAACTTCGTACCGCCATATAATGGCTAATAAAAAATAAGGGTTGATTGTAGAAGAGTGAAAATTAAGGATTGTATGTATTTTTGTATGTTGTATCATAAAAAAATAGAAATTAAAAATTTTGTCTAAAAAATAAAAAATAAAATTTAGGGGTGGACTACCCCTAACATTTAGGGGGATGAAAAATAGATGTTGGCCGATTCTCATAGATACCGGATAAGCACAAAAAATTTCATCAAAATCGGTCGAGCCGTTTCGGAGGAGTTCGATTACGCACCCCGTGACAGAAGAATTTTATATATTAGATAAATACATTTATATAGAGTAGTGTCGATTCACATAATAGGTTTTTCATTATCATGTAACTGGATCGTTAACACATAAATAATTACACTAGATTGCCATGATTAAGTCTAGCAAGTAATTTAGTTTTAACCTAAATTGCAAAAAAAAAATTACAATAAAAAAATATAAGTAATATCCATTGTTACTTTTCTTAATGGTCTTGATAATAAGTCAATTATTGCATAATTATAAACTTATAATTTCCTGTAGCATTCAGTCACATTTTTTTTGTACCACTTAGGGCACAGATAAGCATAGCCAACCTGCATTGCAATTCACTAAGCGAGCACAACGATGCGACAACGATGCGAGGCGCAACGTAGATTGTCATTGGTCAGATTGTATCACGTCATTGGAAATCGACCAATGACAGTGTCTATCGCGCACATCGTTGCGACTCGCATCGTTGTCGCATCGTTGTGCTTGTTAGTGAATTGCACAGCTGATGTAAAGTGGTAACCGTGGCCTATGGACGAGTGCAACACCAGATGAGTCACACAGGCGCTGCGGTCGGCAGTCTTATGCTTCTTGAAGAACCCCATACTGTAGTCGCTTGGAAAAACCATGGCAGGGAGTTGTTGGGATGGACTCTCTGTCTGTGGCAAGAGGTGCGATGATAAAATATAGCCGTGGGGCGTGGGCATCATATCGAACAATTAATCTGAACGTACAACATTATACAGGCGATAAAACATGCACAGCGATGCAAAAAGGTGACAGCAGGAGTCCATGTGAGGCCGGACCTTCGACTTATAGAGAAGAAGTAGACAAGAAGAGAGGCATCCTCAAACGATGATTGTCTGCCACCTAAGTGGTATAAAAAGTGGCTCGTTTGTCTCGCAATTTAGGTCTAACCCCGCGTTTACATACTGCCGCTCGCATTGCTCATCGTGTGGCCAGAAATATTCGCGCGATTAATGCCCTAGCATTCACACACTCCCATCATCGCGTTGGTCCGCATTACAGTATTCGCCCTGCAACGGAGACGGACGTAAACGTATGGAGGACAACGCTGTAGCAGTGTACGCAATAAGCTTTTACAGCATAGCGAATTAATTAAATAGATTATTAATAAAAACTATCACTTTCAACTACTATAACTTTCCGTAGATCGATATAAATATTTTTAAAAGTAAATATTCGAGGAGCAATAACGAAAGTCGTGTTTTATTTAGCTTAGCGCCATCTAGCGGTCTCGTATAGTTCATCGCGCTAGTATTTGCGCAACATACGCGGCAGTACTCGCGGCATGACGAATATACCATTCACACCACGTCTCTGCCCACTTCTCTCGCCACTTCCCTCGCTCTGCCGCGAGTATGTAAACGTAGCATTAGATACGTGTCCCGAGCACTAAATAGATACACACCGCAGGGAGCTCATTCCACAGCTTGTGCCGCATAACCTGGCGCGCGTAGATTGTTTAGTAACTATGCTTTGTGAATCTAAACTTGTCCACTGCAATAGTACCCCGTGCTATCCTCAAAAGACACGCAAGTAACGTGCACTGCGCATATAGAGCACATTTTGAGTACATTTTAGTTCCACGATATAATTATGTCCTGAGCAATACCACGTTGAACGTGGCACGTTCAGCTTGCTAATCATTTACGACTTATTTTGATAATTCAAACAATAAGATATTCTTTTTACTTGACTATTCCTAAAAGTTACAGACAAATGTAGGGATTTTTTCCTGTACTTATGTAACATCACAGTTATTGTTGTATCATACTGTTAAACTTGGTTATGAGTAAGTAGGTGCATGATATTCATGGGCATTTAATTGTAGCTCACTTCAACAATACTTTATGTTTTTCTGATATGAACTTGCTAATATCCAGGGCTCGGATATCGGTTATCGCGATTTTTGGTCAAATCTCCAGTTCAACTCAACCGATTACGTGACTTACACCCGTATTCACAAACGATACTGTGAGGTCTCATAGTGTGCTCGAGCGCATAGGGCTGGTAAAATTAATTCACAAACATCACGGAGCAGTATCTAACGCAGTGCGTTCCCTCAACGAAGTATTACTTAAGTGTTATCAATGAATAAAAAGGCTTGCCAAAACGAACGCACTGAGAATTTGTCGTTCTTAGCACAGTTTTGGTGGTACGCATAGCGAAGTATTGTTTGTGAATACGGGCGTAAAAAACGTAACTTGGTGTTACGTTTGTTAGTCACGCAATCGGTCCTCTCGATCGGATCTTTTTGACCAAGACCTTTATTTTGTTTTTATAAATAGTCTTCTATACTGACTATACCATACCTACTTATTATCTATAGGCACTAATATCATAAATAGGAAAGATTTGTATTTTTGTATGTAACGAATAAACTGAATACTACCTCCTGGATCAAAAATTAGACAATATCAGCTACAACGCTGTGCATATCTATAATTAGGTTATGTACTAGATATAAGTCCACAAAACATGTTATTTAAGTTTGAAATGTAATTATACATAATCTGTTGATGTGTCTAATAAAATAAATAAATAAATATCAGGTAGGACCTACCAGTTTGAGTTCATCTGTTGCTAAATGAGACTACAAAATATTTAGGATACTTTTATTTATTTAATAAGCAGCAACGTCGTTGAGTTCTACCGGATGAATTTTCCTGAAGGATCGAAAGTGTCCTTCAGATCTTCGTATTCCTCTGGCAGCTTCTCTTTCACACCCTCCAAAAATATTTTCATTTGACCTTTTTGTGCGTCGTTGCACTTATCACAACTTGTGGCTACAGCGTCGGGGAAATCTTCTGTAAAAATATTCCAAAAATCGGCGGTCAGTATCTACTGTATTTTAGTCATAAATCAAAAAAATTACCTGAAGAAATAATGTTCTTTTATAAACAATTTTGCAGCTTCACTTAATTATACTTTTTTATTTTGAAGAATATTAACGAAACAATATTAAGCTGCTGTGTTCAGTTTTCATATCACAACTGATCACAAAGCATTAATTAGTGTAATATAATACAAATACACAAAAATACAGTAACTAAAACTAACAGAAATGTGTTATTAGTATCAATTCAGATTAGGAGGAAAATTTTCAAGGTGTCAATTAAATATCAACTGATTAATGATTGGAAATTACCCTTAGCGGTTTTGAGTTATCAAAACATAGTGCCTCTAAATTTTGCTTTCTCATCTGCCCCCCTAGACAAGTGGCAATTCGTAGGCAATATGGGATTTGACGTATATGACAGTCGTCAAATCTCATACATTCATGATTCTATTCTACAATATGGCTACCAACGAATTGCCACTTGTCTAGGGGGGCTGTAGATAAATGTTAGACAGATACTTACTCTTGAAACTAGCGCCGACGTCAGAGCAAGGGTGAGTATCCAAGAAGCATCCAACGAGACCCTTCAGCTTCTCAGTGTCAGCGATCAAGGCATTCATGTCCAAACCATCGTATTGGGTGTTGTAGGCGTAGGCGTTGGCAGCTAAAGCGAGTACAAACGACAGTACGTAGATAGAGTTCATGTTGCTCTGTGGAGAGAATTTGAAATTAAAAAACAGTGGAAAATCAAGGAGCCCATTCGTATCACGTGACGACAAAAAAACATCAAGATATTTATTAATTACTAGCTGTTGCCCGCGGCTCCACCCGCGTGGATGTCGGTTATCGCGACCAAACGTAGTCTATGTGTTATTCTGATGTATAAGCTATATTAATATGAAGTTTCTTTAAAATCCATTCAGTAGTTTTTACGTGAAAGAATAACAAACATCCATCCATACTTACAAACTTTCACATTTATAGTATTATAGTAGAATTTCTAATAATATTTTGTATTTGATTGCAACTTACCAACTATAACGTCTGCAGCGTAATAAGTTTTGACGCCAGCATCCAGTCCTTTTATATCTACTTCATAAGGATTTTTCAAGAAACCTAGTGTATAGAGAAAACATAATAAGTAGTGTTGCGGATGTTAAAAGCGCACACTAAGGCCATTTCCATTTAATCCACGGAGGCACGGCACGTATGTACGACAACGCGAGAATCATAGTACTTGTACCTATTACCCATATTAACTTCTTGGAGGTATGTTTTGCTACTACACTACTTGTCAGTATTTTTTAAATTATTTTGGTAAATTTCATGTCTGTCGTGCTTTTACAATATATTGAATAAAGCACATGTACTTTTCCACAATTATTTTATTTTACAATTTGTACCAGATGTACCTATATACAATAAGTATACATGATTATAATTATATCTACTTATTTTAGTTCTGAGGAAAATATTAGGGCCCTGCCCCTTATAAGTGTTCTGTGCTGCCCCTCTAGACAAGTGGCAATACGTTGCTTGGTGTATGATGGAATAGAATGCCAAATGTATAGGATTTGACGTTTTTGACATTCGTTGACGCCTGTCATATACGTCAAATTCCATAATCAACCATTCCGTAATCAACCATTTAAGTACCTCTTTGTCTATCTTTGTCAATAAAATTTTCAACCATAAAATACATTTGATCAGTATTTCAGATTCCTCGATACAGGCAGTATCAAGAATAGTTAGCTAATCTTTCACTAATTATTTTAATAGTTCAAACATTGGCATGGTATTATTACATTCGTTTTACTTCACTATTCATTACACACTCGCCTGTTGGTAAGCTGAAGGCAAAGTCTTGGAAAAAGAAGGTCACCATTAAAGACACGTGCTGGGTTACAATGGTGGCGCTCACCTTGACGGCCTCATCAGATGCTTTTTCACGCCTAGCTTAAAGGACCCGGGACTGCAGGAGGAGGGAAACACGTGATATGGTAAGGAATTCCAGGTCTTAATGGTGCGGCAGAAGAGAGAGTCGCCGAACCGTTTTTCTGGTGGTTCTTAATGGAATATGCAACACTAAGTGATGCTTGAATAGTTGAGACGCTTTCCTGTTATTCTTTTTTAAACAGAACTTTTGATTTTACTCTATTGAGAGAATAGATCCACTTTGCTCAGTGGGCCCTGCTATAAAAAGCAAAGATAGAGGTAGTTTGAGTTCATCTTTTACTAAAAGAGACTAAAAAATATTGCAAGATACTTTTATTTATTTAATAAGCAGCAACGTCGTCGGGCTCTATTGGATGAATTTTCCTGAAGGATCGTATTTCTTCTTCAGCGCTTCGTATTCATTGGGCAGCTTAGCTTTCACACCCTCCAAAAATATTTTCATTTGACCTTTTTGTGCGTCGTTGCACTTCTCACAACCAGTCGCTACAGCGTCAGGGAAATTTTCTGTAAAACGTTAGAAAAAACGGCGGTTAGGAACAGTAGTTATCTACCGAATTTAGTCATTGATCGAGAAAAACAACCAGACAAAATCATGTTCTATTTTATACATTATTGCAGCAATGTTTCACTTGATCATCCTTTTTTATTTTTAGCAAAAATACATAACATTTTAGCTACTGTGTTCAATTTTTATACCACACGTAACAAATCGGGTCTCAATGGCGCCTCTACGATAAACACCAACATTACACACTTGTGCCATAATGTACTATTAGTTACTGTGTTAAATTTTAATACAATTGCTGATTATGAAACTATAATATTGTATAATAAAACATTTCTGTTAGTTTTAGTTAAATCAATTCATAGGCGGAAAATGCAACTGGTTGGGCATTAAAAATGACCCTTAGTGGTTTTGATCTATCAAAACATAGTGCCTCTAAATATAGAGATAAATGTTAGACAGATACTTACTCTTGAAAACAGCCCCAACGTCAGAGCAAGGGTGAGTATCCAAGAAGCATCCAACGAGACCCTTCAGCTTTTCAGTGTCAGCGATCAAGGCTTTCATGTCGACACCATCGTGTTGGGTTTCGTAGGCGTCCCCGTAGGCGTGGGTAGCCAGAGCTAATACAAACGTGAGTACGTAGATAGTGTTCATGTTGCTCTGTGGAGAGAATTTGTTTGACACTTATGAAAGAAGTGTAAAGTCAAATGCCTAAAACACGTTACGACACAAACATTACCACGAAGTTGTGTAAGATATCATTGTAATATTTTTGAGGTCAATGAGTATTTAATGTAGGTATTATTAGGAATTATGACAATTTCTGTTACGAATGCTCTTTAAAATCTTTTTTATGGAACATGCTACAGGACCTACGTACTACAGGGCCATTACAAACGTTAAATTATGTATTAATATTTTATATAAAACAATTAAATATTACCTACTTAATAATTAATTATAATAATATTTTGTATTTGACTGAAACTTACCAACTTTAAAGTCTGCAGCGCAATAATTCTTGATGCCAACATCTAATCCTTTTATACTTCGTAAGTTTTTTTCAAAGCAGTCTTGGTATAGTAAAAACATAAGTTTTTACTATATGTTGCAGATTACAGATTATTTACACTAACACAAAAAAACTGTTATTGAAAATAAATTCAGTTTGTCACCTTTTGCGATTTTATGAAATTGCACCACGCATCCATTATAAGTCCCTATGAGGGAAAGTCAATTCTCTTTTCTCTTTCTAAATCGATTTGAATTGTTAGCATAATAAATGCTTCAAAATTTCATTCAATAACTGGATATGTTACCGGCAATGTGTATAAACCGAAATTCTATTCAATGTACCGCCGCGTGGTACCCGGCAGAGTAGAATCTGGGCCACCCCATCTCCTCCCATGCGGTGTCGTACAAGGCGCCTAAGGGATAGGGCTGTTTAAAATCACATACAGCCCAGACTCAGCCGCAGATACATGGCTCGAGTCAACAATAGTGCCCGGAATACGGCAATAGGTGGGACCCCTATTACGTGGGACCGAAAACAATGATTGGTGAAATGTGGGTGTTAATTCACCTCTGCCTAGCCCTTCGGTGATAAAGGCGTGATTATATGTGCGTATGTATGTTAGCTAATGTATAGAGCTATATCATAACAAGAAAGATGGAGGTGCGGTTATCGTGTTGCATTAATTTGGCGTATAAACGTTTGCATCTTCTGATTACAGGTTGCCTAGAGCATATCCCTCGCACCCCGGCTGACTCCGAGCCATCTACGGTTTTAATATGTATGACTCCTTCGGGTGTGAGAAGAACGGTGTCCCCATCCAACCCTGGAGACAGGAGGGTGAACTTGGATGAAGTGGTGATAGGGTGCCTCAATCAACTCAACAATCTAGGTTTGGTTGGAATGATGGCACACAAGTTGGCACGAGATCCGTGTGATGTCGGTTTTTAGTAAAACATCCAATGGTTGTGGTCGAATGGTGGCCGCCGCCTCATTTGAATTTCTTATTCAGAAATAATGACCAATGAAGAAACTTTCTTTTTATAGAACTATCGAGCCGAAGATTCCGAAAATTATGGAATCTTTCATAACTCAAGTTCTTTCAATGGTTTACTTTTAATATATACATATACGAGTACTGTAGACGCATTTTCCTGATTGCATCTGAAGCCAAGATGACTTCGGAGTTCAGGGTCCGCCTTCCGGGTCTTACTCCTCCACTTCGCACGATCTTGGGCGTCCATGGCAGTAAGACCATTTGTACGCATGTCACTCTCCACGACGACGTCAAGCCAGGGGCCTTAGACAAAGTGACATTCTATTGGCGAAAACGCCAGTGGAATCGCTAATTGTAGTATGAAATTAAATTGACATAAATCATTAATATAACTATATTTTTTTAATGAAATTTGAGTCTTTGTAACTCGAAATACATTATTTAACTTATCATTATTACTATAACCACCGCAATGTCCCGAAATCCATTGTTAAAACCTTAAAAATGGTTCGCTTCAGAGCGATTCCATCAATAGAATGTCACTTTGTCTAAGGCCCCAGGACTTCTTGGGCCTACCCTTTCTACCTGGACTCGGCGGGGGCGCCATTGCCAGGCATTTACTACCCACGTAACCCTGGCGCTTGCCGTACACATCTTTCATTTCTTCTTCTTTCAAAATTGTTTCGTTTTGGGTACAACATGTCCATTTTTTAAAAGGCCTTTGATCTGATTATGATTTGATATGATTATTTTAATCATAAAATACGTATTATCTAGATCGATCCTTACCGGGTTACCTATTTACCCTCGCTTCATGTATCTGTTTGTCAATCATCTTGTTTGTCAATCATCTTTCTTCAGTAATCATAATCAACCATTTCAGTATCACTTTGTCTATCTTAGTCACTACATTTTCAACCATACGACAAATACATTTGATCAGCACGACTATTTTTGATACAGGCAGTATCAAGAATAGTTAGCTATTATTTTACTACTTATTTTGATAGTTGAAACATTGGCATGGTATTATTACATTCGTTTCACTTCACTATAATATCTTAAAATGTTGAATAGATGTAGGGACGCTTTCTTGTAATCCTTTTTTAAACAGAACTTTTGATTTTACTCTATTGAGTGAATAGATCCACTTTGTTCAGTGGGCCCTGCTATAAAAAGCTAAGATAAAGGTAGTTTGAGTTCATCTGTTGCTAAAAGAGACCACAAAATATTTCAGAATACTTTTATTTATGTAATAAGCAGCAACGTCGTTGGGCTCTATTGGATGAATTTTCCTGAAGGATCGTACTTGTTCTTCAGCTCTTCGTATTCCTTGGGCAGCTTCTCTTTCACACCATCCAAAAATATTTTCATGAGACTTTTTTGTGCGTCGTTGCACTTGACACAACCACTCGCTACAGCGTCAGGGAAATCTTCTGTAAGAACGTTAAAAAAGCGGTGGTCAGGAATAGTAAATACTGAATATTTTTGATCGAGCAAAAAAAGCTGACGAAATGATGTTCTTTGCCTTATATTTTTAGGAACATTCTTCATCCTAGCGTAAATTCCAGTTGCATTCGAAGCTTTCACCTCGGAGTCTGGGGTCCACTTTACCAGTCGAACTGCGAATTTAACTGGACTTCGATATTTTACGTGAAGCTACTGCCATCTGACGTCACAACCAAATAGCGATTTTGGGCAATATCGAAGTAGACCAGTAAGTTATTGGACTTTTTAGGACTATAACTACTCTAAAGTCTCCCATAGATGTTCATATGGCAACCGAGACCGACGGCTTAACGTACTTTCCGAGGAACAATCAGACTAATGGAAATACCCATATTCATGCAAACAAATATTTGCACTGAGCGGGGGTCGAACCCACACCTCCTGCGTAGCGGCCGCGTTCACTTAATAGCTTGTGTGAATTTTTTGTAAAACAGCTGATCATAAAACATGACTTTGCGTAAAACAAAAACTTATATTGTAAAATAATACATTCCTTTTAGTTTTTGGATCAATTCAGACTGGGCGGAAAATGCTTGGGCACTTTTTAAGTGTCATTTAAATATCAACCTTGTTTCTTGGTTGATATTTAATTACCGCTAAAACTATTTGAGCATTTTTCCAAGTCATCAGAAATTACCCTTAGCGGTTTTAAGTTATCACAACATAGTGACTCCAAATATCGTTTGCCAATCTGCCCCCCCTAGACAAGTGGCAATTCGTTGCTCGGCGTATGATGGAATAGAATGACAAATGTATAGGATTTGACGTTTTTGACATTCGTTGACGCCTGTCATATATACGTCAAATCCCATACATTTGGCATTCTATTCCATCATACGCCGAGCAACGAATTGCCACTTGTCTAGAGGGGCTGGAGATAATGTTAGACAGCTAGTTACTTACTCTTGAAACTAGCCCCAACGTCAGAGCAAGGGTGAGTATCCAAGAAGCATCCAACGAGACCCTTCAGCTTTTCAGTGTCAGCGACCAAGGCTTTCATGTCGAAAGCATCGTGTTGGGTGTTGTAGGCGTCCCCGTAGGCGTGGGCAGCCAGGGCGAGTACAAACGAGAGTACGTAGATAGTGTTCATGTTGCTCTGTGGAGAGAATTTGAAACTCAAAATCAGTATAAAGTCAAAAGCCTACAGCTCGCATCACGAGGAGCCCATTCGTAACACGTTATGACAGAAACATCAAGATATTTATTAATTATTTTTATGTACTTATAACAATATTTTGTATTTGTTTGCAACTTACCAACTTTAAAGTCTGTAGCGTAATAAGTTTTGATGCCAGTATCCATTCTTTTTATACTTCATAAGATTTTTTTCAAGAAGCCTAGCTATAGAAAAAACATAAGTAAGTAGTATTGCGGATGTTAAAAGCACACACTAAGGCCTACTGTCCACGGAGGCGTAGCTTCATAGACGCGTGTTCGCCATTATACGTCTGGTGTACGCTTGCTTGTTTTATTTACATACAAAATAATGTACCTAACTCTCGACGGAGCGTCAGGAATGTGTTTTCAGCTATTGCATAGCTTCTATCGCGGGCCTTGAGCGTAGAGACCGAATCCAGAAATTCCGTAACGAAAAAACCTAAGCTGACACTCCGAGCTCGCACGAATCAAGCCGAGCCTACTCCGAAATCGGCCGATTTTGGAGCAGCTCGGCTCGATTCGTGCGAGCTCGGAGTGGGGGGATAATTGCATAAGTTGATAAAAAATGCTTTACCGCAGCAGTCCCCGAGTGCCACACGTCTTTTTATAAAAAAATCGCTACACATGATTGTTTACCTTTAGTTAAATACTTAACCGAATGGAGTATAATTCTTTCGTTCTTGCTTTCTTCAGGAGTAGTATTCAGTCACATTTTTACAAACTCACAAACACATAGTCGACTGCCTCTGTGGCGTAGCGGTAGTGAACGCGGCCGCTACGCAGGAGGCGCGGGTTCGATCCCGCTCAGTGCAAATATTTGTGTGCATAAATATGAATATTTGCATTGGTCTGGGTGTTTCTATGTATAATATGTATGTATTTACGAAAAAAATGTATCTAAGTATGTTTATCCGCATTCTGGAACCCATAACACAAGCTAGTTAAGCTATGCTTACTTTGGGTCTAGATAGCGTTGTGTAGAATGTCCTACAATATTTATTTATATTTATTTATAGTGTTTCAGTTGTCTAGAGGCGTAATTTCTTACCACAAACTCGACTGTCAAGTAACATGATACGTCTGAATGAAATTTTGAAGCATTTACTATGCTAACTGTTCAAATCGATTAAGATAGGGAAAAAGAATCGACCTCGGACGGGACTCGAACCCGCGATCTTTCCCTTACAGGGGGAACGCTCTGACCACTAAGCCACCGAGACACGTACGAAATCGATCCAAATTCCCTTATACAACCGTCTTAAGGAAGACACGTACGAAATCGATCCAAATTCCCTTACCCCGCGTTTACACGCTGCCCATCGCATTGCTAATCGTGTTGCCGGAAGTATTCCCACGAATAATGCCCTAGCATTCACACGTACGCATCATCGTGTTGGTCCGCATTACAGTATTCGCCCTGCAACGGAGACGGACGTAAACGTATGGCGAACAACGCTGTAGCAGTGTACGCATTATGCTTTTACAGCATAGCGAATTGATTAAATAGATTAATAATAAAAACTATCACTTTCAACTACCTATACCTTAGAGTATCTATCTTACCTGTAGAGCGCGTCTTAGCAAGTATGAACTGCTATCACAGGTGTGAACAGTGCCTAGAATTTTTGACAACTGCAATCAGTAGCAAAACAATATCTGCCAAAGTGATTTCGCAAATAACAGTTTATTTCATTTTGTGGTAATAATGGTGAACTCTGCATTGCCAGGCTCTCAAAACGATTCCCGGAAGAAAAATAAAAATAATGATAACATTTCATATCACCCGTGAGTAGTAATAAATGACTAATTTATTTGTTTTCATAAAATTTATACGGGTCTCCTAGGGGGATGCGAGAAACGCGGGGCGGGTTACAGCTGACGGCTGTCACCGGCCATATTTTCTTTTAAATGAATAGTGATGTAGCACATGCACTTTCGGTTACGATAATTTTCTTTTTGCAGTAGAATTTCATTGTAGGTTTATTTTCTTTTATGTAGTATAGGGTATTTACTGCGTAAACAAATAAATCTGCTCATTTTACTTTTATATATTATGCACTATTATTTTTGTTAGGTTTACAAAAATACTAAGATGTATAATAATAGATGCATGAGTGAAAGCTAAAAGCTATAAAGGGGCCTGATTGGGAGCCGAATATTCGAAGTTTCATCTGTTCTATCTATTTTAAGCTTGATTTCAAATAAGTAACTAAGAAAGGGCTTTGCAAACTGAATGACGATGCAGTACCAGAACTTTACCTCCACGTAGGTAAATGCTTATGCAAAACTTTATATTTCAATTAACCACTGGCCTCTTCCAAAGTGCGTCAAAACTTTATATGCTTATCCATACTTCAGTGCGCCTGCCAAAGTCGTTATGTGCATTTTTTCTAAAAAAAAATTATTCGCTAGACGGCCTTAAAAAAAAATTGCGCATCGGCTGAAAAAACAAACAAGTGTTAATTCCTTCTAGAAATAGATTTGACAAAATAATATGGATGTGCACTTCTGACCCTGCAAAATTGGTTATGTGTCCACATCAAAAGTTTTTCACCCTCATATTGCACATGTCAGAATTGGTTTGCACATAGATAATTTGACAGCTTGTTTCTCTTCGGTTTGTTGGTTGTAAAATTGGTGTTCTACCTTTGTAACAACGTAAATAATCTTATAATAGGAAATAAAACGAGACAGGTGACTAAATTTTGTACAATAATATTGCTGTTCTCAGTTTTGGGGTCACTGGCAAATTAGTCTTGACATCGCCAAAGCTTTCCATAGAATCTGGCGCCTTCCTTCCCGTCTACCAGCCTCTGGCCACCCAGTCGCACAGTCCTCCCAAACTGTACGACTGGGCGGCTAACTTCCTGCAGGTGTGCCGTATTTGCGCCTTTAGAGATGGACGAACTTCGGAGTTCTTGCAGGTAAATGCTGGCATGCCGAAGGGGTCCGTCTTATCATCCATTCTTTCTTCTGCATATAAACGTATGCTGTCCACTGACAGCATTCATTGCTATGCAGACTCTATGCTATGCAGATGCTAACCTTACACTTGAGTTATCAACTTATCATGGACATCCTGTGGCCGAGCAGTCTGATATTGTGGAACAAAGGCAGCTTCTTGTCACTGAGCTCGACCGGATCCTGAAACACATTTCCGAATGGGGCTCTGAGAACCTGATCGAGTTCAGTGCCAAGAAGACCAAGAAGTTCAGTGCAAAGATATCTTCTTTCCTTCCACTCTACAGAGCACGCCACTGCTACAGTAGGAAAATATCAGTATCCTCGGTTTGGATGTTCGCTGCAAACTGAACAACAAAAACTACACTTAGAGTATCATCAAAACAGCCTCGCGTAAGGTTGAAGTCCTGAACAAAGTGAGACGTTTTTACACGTCGGAGCAGCGGTGTCTTCTGTACAAGACACAAATTCGCTCCTTCGTGGAATACTGCTGGTATTTCTGGGATGGTTTTTAGCACACAGCCCTCCTTTTAGAAAGTAGTTAGTGTTAGTGGCCTTTGAACCAGGGGCGTCATACTCGTGCTGCTGACCCTGTAGAAACCTTATAAAGACCTTCTTGAAGAACCCCATACATATTGAAGTCGCGTGGAAAAACAACAGGGAGATCATTCCACTGCTTGAGCGTACGTGGGATGAAGTTCCTTTCATACCGCACAGTGCGCTGCGCACCGTTTCCGGTCGTAATGTGTGAGAATGAATTCACTGTCTACTCGTATGGCGAGCGGTGCGGCGATGAAAAGTAACGAAATTCTAGGCATTATGTCGAACAATTCTTCTGAACACAAACCATCGGCGGTAAAACACCCACAGCAAGGAAGTTCCTTCTGAGGTTGAGAGGGACTACCACCCCGCCTGTGAGTATGGGATCGTCGACGATCCTCAGCGTCCGTCTTTGCGCCAAGTTGAAAGGGTCTAGGTAAAAACGTGACAGCAGTACTCCATGTGGGGCCGAACGGGCGCGTTATAAAGAAGAAGTCTTTGCCCCGCAGTGATGTACTGCCTCGTCCTGTTGAGCACTCCTGGTTTCTTTGATACCAGCTTGACTTAGTCTTTCAAGTGACTACGGCGTTGATCGTCGCTGAAGATACCAACACCGAGGATCCCTATACTCGAAGAGATGGTAAACGGTGTGTCTAGAAAATTGCGGCGCTACAATAAATGGGGTTTTCTTAGCGGTGAATGCACATACTTGTGTCTTAGCCGAGTTGAATTGGCCTAGGGTTAGTCGTCCCCAATCGGATACTCTAGTGAGAGTAGTCTCGATTTCAGACACAAGTTTGTGACTTACCTCCATCGCTGACTGAGGGATATTTGTCTGTGTACCTAATATGTGTTCCCGATACAGTCGTCCTCGAACGCTCACGAAGGTGTAGGGCAAGGTGTATTATATAACACTTAACACACACATTTCACCACACAAACTTCTATGGTCACGTGACGAAGTAAAAGATCGTCAACTGATCTAGCAGCAGTACTTCGATACCAAAGATTCACCAAAGGATTGTGGAGGTCAGATGGCACTTTACGGAAAATATCGAAGCTTAGCCGCGTCGCAATTAGACTGGAAAAGCGTATCCCGGACTCCGAGGTGAAGGGCTCGGATGCGAATCAACCGGACTAGCAACCGGACTACTGAGACTAGAGGGACTAAATTGTATAACTAATTGGTACCATAATGTGCTTGGAACTCGGGAATTGCTCTTCTTTTCTGATTGTCATATTATCGGCTATACTGGGAACGATCAGCGATTAGTTCCCAACTCCGAGAGCAAAGTCGGCACCAGAGCCTCGTCCGTTGTTTAACATGTGCACCGACTAGCAACTGATACATTTTGATGTACAAAGGCGAGCTTAACTCAGTATTGTTCTTTTTTGTTACTTGTATGCCTTATCAAGTACGTATTTATTTAAATTGTATGTTATTTACATCAAATGTACCTTGCCACCAGTCAGTATTTATCGCCTAAATAAATCCTATTGAGTTCCATAACAAATCTGATATGTGTACATTTTTCACTTGTAAGAAATGGCACTAGGAAGACAATTCTGATATGTGTATCAAAATGGGAAAAACAATTTATTGTGGATGGACAGTACCGTTTATGATTTTCATCACTGCATTTTTAGTTTTTTGATACGCTCATCAATTATTTAATAAAACAGCTTATTGTCTCTCCTGAAAACTTGACCAAAAACACATAGAGGTTTTGGCAAGCGCAACGACGTAATATTATATACGACTCTGTCTGTTGATATGTTAGATTTGTGGGATTTTAATTTCTATAATTCATTAAATGATACTAATATTTGTATCTTGGTTTTAATTTTATCCATTCATCCACGCATGCGTCACACTAAATTCACAACATAACCAACTATCGATAATTTTGGTAATATGTACATGAAACATCACTATAGGCGCTTTATACCACAGATAAAAAACTGCTTACACTCGGCACAATGGACCATAGTGTTAGACTTGCTCTATAGTAATGGATACTCTAAGACCTATACACTGTCCGTAGATGGATATAAATATTTTTAAAAGTAAATATTCGAGGAGCAATAACGAAAGCCGTGTTTACTGATTAGCGCCATCTAGCGGTCTCGTATAGTTCATCGCGCTAGTATTGCCGCTCCTTTGACTCGCGCCGCCAAGCTGACATTCGCAGCAACATACGCGGCAGTACTCGCGGCATGACGAATATACCATTCACACCACGTCTCTGCCCACTTCTCTCGCCACTTCCCTCGCTCTGCCGCGAGTATGTAAACGCAGCATTATACAACCGTCTTAAGGAAGACGGTTGTATAAGGGAATTTGGATCGATTTCGTACGTGTCTCGGTGGCTTAGTGGTCAGAGCGTTCCCCCTGTAAGGGAAAGATCGCGGGTTCGAGTCCCGTCCGAGGTCGATTCTTTTTCCCTATCTTAATCGATTTGAACATGATACGTGTCTATAATGGTGTCAATTTTTTCCGAGACTTTGCCTTCAGCTTACCATCAGGCGAGGTTTAGTCAAATTGACGTGTCGTATATATTAAAAAAAAAACCGTCAAAGCGCGGGCATGTAGGTACAGAATGGATGACGTTCTGCGTACAGTCACATACAGTCTATGAGCTATATTCTACCTACCATCTACTATAATCTATATATTACTAGCCTTTGCCCGCGGCTCCGCCCGCGTGGATGTTGGTTATCGCGATAAATTAAAATTGCGACTATAATTTGAGATTTAAACTATCCTATCTCTCAAGTTGGATCGAACTGTACATGGTGTGCGAATTTTATTATAATCGGTTAAGTGGTTTAGGAGTCCATTGAGGACAAACATTGTGACACGAGATTTATATATATTAAGATATCCGTGTGGCGACGGAGAAAGAATACGACTATCACCACCGCATCTCATCCGAAGGGTGTTGTAAGAGGTAACAAAGGAAAAATACGCAGACGATATCACTGCGAGAGAAGGAAAATTCGAAATAAAACCATGTACCAACCTATCTGGCCAGCGTGGAAACAACATTGGGCGAGGCTTATGTCCAGCAGTGGACTGCGATAGGCTAATTGATTGATTGATTGATGAATCTATCCCTACATTCAATTTCCAAGGTTAGCAGTTGGGTGAGGTATCATCAATCCACATCTTGACAACGGCAAGTTTCATGGCTCAAGTCGTGCTCAATCTATTAGTGTACTTACAATAAAAACTAAACTAATATTTGTTAGTCTGTAAAATTAGAAGCGCCTCAGTGCTTAGTCATTTGTGACCTTTTAACGTTGAAAAAATATTTGAGAGTTTGTTACATATCCTTCATATTTTTTTCATGCCTCAAGCTTTTTCAATATTAACACTTGATATGACTATTCTGTTACTAAGGGAACCACTACAGTACTATTATTATTTATTCTATGCAATACCTCGGGTGGGACACGTATCTTGGACCTAAATCGCCAGACAGGAGACCAACAACGAGACCTTGGCGCGTGCAGATTGTTTTGTAATAGGTAATAAGGCTTGGTGATAGCAGGCGGTACCCATTAATTTTCTTTCTGTCTATGATTGACAAATGGGTTCTGCCTGCTATCAAACTTGTTTCGATCTTTTAAGAAACAATCTTGTTTAGACAGCAGTCGGATTTTTTTTAATTTTTTAATGTTTTCTTTTTATCTATTCTAATGTATAAAAATCAATGCCACTTTTCGTTGTGATTTTATAACTCAAGAACGGCTGAAATGATTTGGCTAATTTTAGTCTTGAAATATTCGTTCTTTAAACCTTCCCTGGACACCAGTCCAGGGAAGGTTTAAAGAATGAGAAAATAGATGCAGCGGGAACGGGAAAAATATGGCGGTACGAAGTTCGCCGGGACAGCTAGTCCCTACTAATATTATAAATGCGAAAGTAACTCTGTCTGTCTGTCTGTCTGTCTGTCTATCTGTCTGTCTGTCTGTCTGTCTCGCTTTTACGACTAAACCGCTGAACCGATTTTGATGAAATTTGGTATAGAGGTAGATTAGACAGGTGAATCCCACTATTTCCATTATGTATTTCCATTAATGGAAATACTGGGACAGAGTCTCCCACTATTTCCATTGCCTCTTAAGAATTTTAATTTTTCAATATTCCCCGTTGACACAAAATTTTTATTTAACCTCGACTCAGAGTACCCCGACTCGGATAGGTTAGGTTAGAAGGCTAAGGCGGGAGCGAAGCGGAGCGGAGCTCTCGCCTTAGCCTATATTATTTTTTTTTTGCGTCAACGGGGAATAGTGAACAAAAAGTTCAATTATCCCCATCAATGGGGATTGTCAATGGGGAAAAGTGGAATAAGCGGGTACTAGAGGTTTTTTGCCCCAATGGAAATAATGGGATATAATTTGTACAAAACGCTTGTCCCACTTTTTCCATTTTGCATTTCCATGGAAATAGTGGGATACACCCGATTAGACCTTGAGAAAGGACATAGGCTATGTTTGGTCGCGATAACCGACATCCACGCGGGCGGAGCCGCGGGCAAAAGCTAGTAATATTATAAAAAGGAAAGCTTTTTATTTTTGTATGTAGCGAATCAACTCAAAACCTACTGAATCGATTTCGAAAATTGTTTCGCCATTTGTAAGCTACATTATCAGGTTCCTATATAGGGTTCATCATGCCACGCTACTATCAGCGATGAACTGGGTCAGAATCCTGCGCGAACGACAGCTAGTATTTCATAAAACTTTTTTTATAAACAAACCTTTTTATTATATTCAATGGAGTGAATAGATCCATTTTATTTTTGGTATTGGCATTGGTCTGGTCGTGCCCCGGAGAGCACGTTAAGCCGTCGGTTCTAGTTGTCATACGAACATCTATGCTGCCGTCCTTACGTAAAGTGCAATAACTAGGAAAAAGTTGGTTTCGAGAAAAACGCGGTTAAAGATTTATTTTTTGATTTGTTTGTATCTCCATCACTATACCTAGTATTGACTTGAAACTTTTACCACTGTTAGATAATAATGTAAATAATATTATGTAGTACTTAATATTTGTAAATATATTTATTTTCGATATAAAAAAACAATAAAATTACTTATGATTAGTATTATTAGTATGTAGAAAGAAAGTTTACTAGTTATAACCGTAATAACTAAGGTACTTGTTGCACTAATAATTAGGAAACTTACATAATGCATTGTTGATAAACAAATAATAATTATTTATGAACTGTGTCCTAACCAGAAGTGCAATAAGTGACTTATTTATTGCTGTTTTCATTAGTAAGAAGCAAGTTTGAAAGTACAAAGAAACAATTTATACCCAAGTACAAATTGTTTCTTTGTACTCATAGAGGAACTATGAATATAAAAATAATATACGAGTACCTTATAGACAAGATCAATTTCAGTTATCATGTTAGGTTAGGTTAGGTTTATGTTAGGTTAGGTTTTCATTATCATAAGATAATGAAAACAATTCAATATTATTTAAAAATTTATTTATTTCAAAAGTAAAAAAATCACAAATATAAATGAAATTTCTTCGCGTATCTTACCCATTAATTTAAACATTATTTAAAAAATCAATACCAATCAATAAAAAGGATCGGATTCGTAGTTTTGTTTTGACCGCGTATAGAAGTGGATGTATCCGCGAATTTTTGAAAAATTGAAAGAAAGCAATATCTGTCTGCAACTTGATTCTTATTTTTGGGAGTGAAATCGCTCAACGATAAAAGGAAAACTTGGATGCTATGTACAGTGACTCTACGCCTTCGACGGTGACCACCAAAAGTTGGTATATCAAGTTTCTTCATGGTCACACATCAGTTTTTGACAAGCCACGTCCAGATACCCCAAAAACTGCTACCACGGAGGATAACGTTACAAAACTCTACGATATCGTATCGGCATGCCGCTGATTGAAGGTGTACAATATAACTGAGATAGTAGACATCTCTAAAGACCACATGGTGATGAAATTTTGAGCATGAGAAAGGTATCAGCGCAATGGCTGCCGCGATTGCTCACTTCGGAAAAAAGGGCAACCGTGAGATCACTTCAGAGCAGTGTTTGCCACAGTCTAAGCGCAAACCAAGGGAGGTTCTGTATCATTTCGTAACTTTCGATGAACCATGGATCCATTGGTATTCACTAGAGACAAGGAATAGTTGAAAAGTGCTCCAAAGAAGGCAAAGACTGTTTTATCGGTTGGAAAGGTGATAGCCCCTGTTTTCTGGAATTCACCTCTACGTCAACTACCTGCTGTGCAATTCACTATCAAGCACAACGATGCGACAACGATGCGAGTCGCAACGATGTGCGCGATAGACACTGTCATTGGTCGATTTCCAATGACGTGATACAATCTGACCAATGACAATCTACGTTGCGCCTCGCATCGTTGTGCTCGCTTAGTGAATTGCAGTGCTGGAGAGGGACGAAACTGTCACAGGGCTGAACTATACTGAATTACAGAAAAATACCCCATTTAAGGGAGAAAAAATGCTCCTCCGTCACGGTAAGGCACCGGCTCATCATACCTCCGCTCTCTCTATGACTTTTATTTGTTTCCGAACTTGAAAATATCACTCACTGGGCAGAAATATACATACATACATACATACATATTATACATAGATGAGTCGAATGAGGAGATCATCACCGTCACGGAGGCCTATTTTGTAGATCTTGAGAAAACGTATACATCAGACGGATTAAACAAGTTGGAGCATCGCTGGGTCAAGTACATCGAACTAAAACTACGTTGAGAAATAATTATTATGTAGCCTAAAGTTTTCCAAAATTTTCATTTTTCTTTTTTAGACCAACTACATAGTGTACATACTTATCGGACCACCTTCGTACACTCGCAAATAGTGAGATTCGCGCTTTCATTGACAGTTAAAGCCACTTCACGGTCTTTGTAAAATAAAACTGCTAGAACTTGTCCATCATTAGGCGGAAGTTTTGAACCTGCTATTTAATGTTTTACGTCACCTATTAAAAATATATCCCTTCTATTAATTACACTGACATGTTGACTGATTGCAAAAAATGCAATTTCTATAACTAAATAACGAGTAATCACAAGCACATCGACACGTTAGGTCGCGGCAGTCTGAGAGCAAAGTACTGGCATCTATTGATGCGAGTCGGCACGGGTTACCGTGGTCCTAGCTTCTTAAAATTTTATCTATAATTGTTTTGACCCAAAAGGAAAAAAATAAGAGGGTATGCGTTAAAAAAAAAACGATTTTGATTTTTTTGGGACACGCTAATCTGTTTGTTACATAAATTTTAGTAATATTCTAATAATCAGGAATAAGATTCCTTATGATAACAGCAATAAATCAACGCTTGTTGCACTAATAACTAGTAAATGAAGATACAAATAACTAAATATACAAATTATAAATGCAATAACTACACTAATTGCGCTCATTGATAGTAAACTACTTTAATATCGTAAGAAATTTATTCTTATCTATAGTTAGGTCGATCTTACTAAGTAAACCATAGAGCAGAGATATAGATATTGCGGTAATGTTTAGTATTAAAACAGGCTCCGTCATAGATACGTTAAAACTGTCTAAAGCGAATATATAGATCTTGTTGTGCTAATTCCGAATATGTACATAACTCATTTCACGCCATCATGCCACGCTACTATCAGCGATGAACTGGGTCAGAATCCTGCGCGAACGACAGCTAGTATTTCATAAAACTTTTTTTATAAACAAACCTTTTTATTATATTCAATGGAGTGAATAGATCCATTTTATTTTTGGTATTGGCATTGGTCTGGTCGTGCCCCGGAGAGCACGTTAAGCCGTCGGTTCTGGTTGTCATACGAACATCTATGGCAGTCGTTAGGGGTAGTTGGAGCCCTAAAAAGTCCAACAACAACAGTCTAGCTGCAATGCTTCGATATCGCTTAATATCACCATTGGGTTGTGGAAGTTACATGGCAGTCGCTTCACGGAAAATATCGAGGTCCAACTAAATCCGCAGTTAAAACTGGTAAAGCGGACCCCAAATTCCAAGGTGAAAGCTTCGGATGCGACTGGGATTAACGTTAGGATCAAGAAGGAGTGAAAAGATTCACTTCCTTCAGTGGGCCTTGGTATAAAAAGCAAAGATAAAAATAGTTTGAGTTCATCTGTTGCTGAATGAGACTACAAAATATTTACAGGATACTTTTATTTATTTAATAAGCAGCAACGTCGTCGGGCTCTATTGGATGAATTTTCCTGAAGGATCGTATTTCTTCTTCAGCGCTTCGTATTCATTGGGCAGCTTAGCTTTCACACCCTCCAAAAATAATTTCATGAGACCTTTTTGTGCGTCGTTGCACTTCTCACAACCAGTCGCTACAGCGTCAGGGAAATCTTCTGAAAAAGTTAAAAAAGCGGCAGTGAGGAACAGTATCTGCCGAATATTTTAGTTATTGATCGACAAAAAAAACCTGACGAAATTATGTTCTTTTTCATATACTATTGCAGTAATGTTTCACTTGATTGGAGACGCCAATAGGCTTGCCCCTCTTACGTAGGGTCGTTCATTATAGTTGGCGAATTGAGGGTGTTAGTGCACCTCTGCCTACTCGTTCGGGGATTTACAAGCGTGTGTATATGTAAGTTCAACTTTTATACCACAGCTGATAATAAAACATGAGCTTTTGAAAAAAGAATTGAAAAAGATAATTTTTAGTTCTATTAATTCAGATTACTTAACACTTTTTAAGTGCCAATTTAATTACACATCTATACTGATTGATGATTAAAAATGAGTTATCAAAACAAAGTGCCTCTAAAGTTCGCTTGGAGATAAATATTAGACAGATACTTACTCTTGAAACTAGCCCCGACGTCAGAGCAAGGGTGAGTATCCAAGAAGCATCCAACGAGACCCTTCAGCTTCTCAGTATCAGCGATCAAGGCTTTCATGTCGAAAGCATCGTGTTGGGTGTTGTAGGCGTCCCCGTAGGCGTGGGCAGCCAGGGCGAGTACAAACGAGAGTACGTAGATAGTGTTCATGTTGCACTGTGGAGAGAATTCGTTTGACGGTTTAGAATGAGTGAAAAGTCAAATACCTTAACAAGTTACAGCCAAAACATCAGCAATATTAAGGATTAGGAGAATTTCGGTTAAATGTTCTTTAAATTCTACAATGCCATTAAAACATTTAATTACGTAGTAATATTTTTCACTGGACTGAAACTTACCAACTTTAAAGTCAGCACCGTAATAATTTTTAATGCCAGCATCAGTCCTTTTTATACTTCGTAGGATTTTTTTTTTTTGAAGAAGTCTAGCGTATAGTAAAAACTTATGTTTTTACTATACGCTAGACTTCTTAAAAAAAAACTGTATTGCGTGCGGATATTAAAAGTACACACTGATAAAAAAGCTGTTAATGAAAATCAATTCAGTTTGTACTCGTACACTTGTCACCTTTTGCGATTATTTTAGGAAGTTGCACTTCGCGCATCCATTACAAGTCGATATGTCGCAACCAACTAGCCTCTTTTTCTGTTTTTGTACCACTTAGGTGACAAACAAGCATATGGCCGAACTTCTTTCTACATGGTTACAAAAAAAATAACCACGAAGGCTAAGGCAGGTGCTCCGCTCCGTTTCCGCATTGACCTTCTAATCTAACCTATCTAAGTCGGATTCTTGCACTGCTTTTCTCAATAAACCTATCATTAACTTTCTGCCTTATTTCTGGGTAGTACCGAAACGAATAGGTACGAACGGCATAAGCATTAGCCAGCCAGTTTGTTAAATGTTGTAACAAACGATACGGCTGAATATCATTCAGGCCGTTAACTTGAACGGCGTCATTTAGTTAACAGCCTAGGCAGTAAATTGATCGGCTGATTAAGCTAGCTGGCTGCGGCAGATCCATTACAGAAGATGTACTGTATATATTTTAGTATCATTATAGAACTTCATTTTATTTCTAACTATCTGTGCCCCACGGTTTCACCTGCTTAAGGGCAGAAGCGTGCTGTTAAACAGCCACTAACCTTGTTAGGAACTTGGCTATCACATAGGTACTAAAATAATTTTACAGTGTAGATAGTTCTGGAAACTAGCAGATTAAAAAAGTAACAAAAGCTTTAAAAATATTTTCGATGTTAGCAGAATTGCCTAATTATTTAAGCACTGAGGAAAATGTTAGGGTCCTGGGCTGTGACATTCACCCGCGCTGGTCGACGACGGGGTATCCCCACGTCGTCGTGGCGATTTCCGCACGAAAAACTAAGTACACAGTACTTACACAGTAATTAGAATAATTGGGCTCTTAGCAAACGCAGAGTTCACATTATTTTTATTTATATCTTTTTTTGAAAATATAGTGAACTCCAAGTCCATTTTTTTACATTACATTTTACTTAGATATCATCAGAACCCAAGTTTTTTACTACTAGTAGATTATATGCGTTGTGCATATTAAAAGCATGTTTCTACGGTAGAAACTGGCATAGTTAGTACTGGTAGTAGTAGTAAGTGGCTAATACAGTTCGTATGAATCTCACTCCGAGTATGATTTATTTTAAAAAGTTACACTTGATCAGTTACAGTTAAAATATTTTACAGTTATGGTAATCTCCGAAGTCGTTGGGCTGATTTTGTATGTAGATGACTGATATTTTAAGATGTTACTTAAGCTACTTTTATTTTCAAAAAGTATTGGAGTCGTGCTAAAAAAATATATTAATACAGATCTAAGTATCGGTACAGCTAATGTGTTATAAAAACTAAACTAATATTTGCTAGCCTTTACAATTAAAGGAGCCTCAGTGCTTAGTCATTTGTGACCTTTTAATGTTGAAAAAATATTTGACAGATTAATCGTTTTCCTTCATAGTTTTTTCATAACTCAAGTTCTTTCAATGGTATACTTTTGACACATACATACACATACGCACAGTCACACCTCTTTCCCGATGGTGTAGACAGAGACCACATAATTTTATTATTATTTCCACCTGCTACATTCCTGACATAATATTCTTATAGTTGATAGTCGCTTTTTCTTCTTTTATGATTGTTTTCATATATCCTCGGTAGTTTCGGGTACAACTCTGGACACTGGACATGTCCTTTCTTTAAAAGGCTTTCAATCTGATTAACATAGGTACGTACTATAATCTAGGTTTTAAAACATTTGTATAGATGTAGGGCCGTTTTCCTGTAATCTAAGCTTAGATATGGATATCATATGTATGGAGATGGTATAGGTATGGAGATTGTTAATCTGGGGGCACAGCAGCGCCCCTACTAAGTCGACTGAAAAAAAAAGCGAAACAAGCCGGCCGTAACACCATTTTCTCGAATTTTATACTTAACATGCTTAACAAGAACATTGTCGCCTCTAGGCCCTTACATAATTGCTTTTTTTTTAGTAGGTATAATAAACATGCGCAGTACTCATAAATTCGTCTAATATTTAGTAATTCTGTTTCCTTAAATGGTTGAGCTGTTGGTGATATGAAGCCATTATCATTTTACTTTCAGTTCTCTGCAATGGATTGAGATATCTTAGTGCGACCGAACCCCATATTTCAATCATATATCCTAGCTCTGATTTCACCAGAGAATTATAAGATAATTGTATTTTTTTGGTATGCAGTTGGATATTTTACGTAGGTATGATAAAGACGTCAGTTTCCCTTTTGCGTGGTCAATATTTGCACTCCATGATAGTTTGTCGTCTATCCATAGTCCAAGGTATTTTTCTTGGTGAGATTGCTGTATTTCAACATTATCTATGTTGCGAGGGGTAAATTCGGGTATTTTTTTATTTTTCGCAGCAAAGATCATGAAAGATGTTTCATTGAGTACATGAATCCACTTAATTCAGTTGGTCTTAGAAAATAAAGCAAAGATAAAGGTAGTTTGAGTTCATCTGTTGCTAAAAGAGACTACAAAATATTGCAAGATACTTTTATTTACTTAATAAGCAGCAACGTCGTTGGGGGTTCTATTGGATGAATTTTTTTGAAGGATCGTATTTCTTCTGCAGCGCTTCGTATTCCTCGGGCAGCTTCTCTTTCACACCATCCAAAAATATTTTCATGAGACTTTTTTGTGCGTCGTTGCACTTGACACAACCACTCGCTACAGCGTCAGGGAAATCTTCTGCAAGAACGTAAAAAAAGCGGTGGTCAGGAATAGTATCTACCGAATATTTTTGTCATTGATCGAGAAAAAGACCTGACAAAATGATGTTCTTTTTTATATATTATTGCAGCAATGTTTCACTTGATCATACTTTTTAGAAACGTAAATTAAACATTTTAGCTACTGTGTTCAATTTCAATGCCACAGCTGATATTAAAACATGTGCATTTGCGAAAAAAAACTTTTGATAAAAATAATATTGTATAATAAGACATTTCTGTTAGTTTTAGTTAAATCAATTTAGATTAGGCGGCAAATGCTCGAACACTTTTTAACTTTCAATTACTTAAAGATCAACTGATTGGTGATTAGGAATGACCCTTAGCGGTTTTGAGTTGCACATTTGGAGATAAAATAAATGTTGTTATACTTACTCTTGAAACTAGCGCCGACATCAGAGCAAGGGTTAGTATCCAGGAAGCATCCACAGAGAGCCTTCAGCTTCACGGGATCCTGGACCAAGGCATTCATGTCGAAAGCATCGTGTTGGGTGTTGTAGGCGTCCCCGTAGGCGTGGGCAGCCAGGGCGAGTACAAACGACAGTACGTAGATAGTGTTCATGTTGCTCTGTGGAGAGAATTCGTTTGTCTGTTTAGAATTAGTGAAAAGTCAAATGCCTTTACACGTTATGACATAACCATCAGTACGAAGTTGTGTGAGATATCATTGTAATATTGCTAAATTTGTAGATACTATAGGTGAGGCCACTTGAAACATTTAATTATGTATTCATATTTAATCAAACAATTAATTAGTATCGATTCTAATATTTTGTATTTGACTGAAACTTACCAACTTAAAGTCTGCAGCGCAATAGTTCTTGATACCCACATCTAATCCTTTTATACTTCTTAAGTTTTTTTCAAAGCAGTCCAGCGTATGGTAAAAACATAAGTTTTTACTTTGTGTTGCGGATATTAAAAACACACTAACACAAAAAACTGTTAATGAAAATAAATTCAGTTTGTACTCGTATGTTAGTCATCCTATGCGTCTATTTTATGAAGTTGTACTTCTTCTTCCTCCTAGCGTTAATTCCCAGTCGCATCCGAAGCTTTTCAGCTCAGAGTCTGGGGTCCGCTTTACCAGTCCTAACTACGGATTTGGCTAGACCTCGATATTAGCCATTACAAGTGTAGGTACTCGTATTTTAAAAGGTGTGCTGAATTTTTAATTTAGCATTAATATCAGACTTCTTTCTATTTATCTGTAGCCAGTGGTTTCACCTAGCAAAAGGATTTTAAAAAGTGCATATTGTGTTGTTATAACATTTTTTATACTAGCACTTTTATTCTCAGTAAAGTCAACAAGCTCTTATTTACCTTACCACCTTAATATCGAATCCTTCCATTACACCCTAAAAAGCAGCCACCGCCAGGATATCAAGTTTATGGCTCTTGTAGCTTATGCTCTGTGTTGATGAATCAGTCTGTCAATCAGTCAATACAAGTTATATGGATAGATCCCTACTAATATTATAAATGCGAAAGTAACTCTGTCTGTCTGTCTGTCTGTCTGTCTGTCTGTCTGTCTCACTTTTACGACTAAACCGCTGAACCGATTTTGATGAAATTTGGTATAGAGGTAGATTAGACCTTGGGAAAGGACATAGGCTATGTTTGGTCGCGATAACCGACATCCACGCGGGCGCGGGCAAAAGCTAGTAGATTATAATACTATGTCAATGGCAGAAAATAAAGTAATTACTGTACCTAAGTAGCAAAAGTCAAAATTTTCAGGAGAGTCCAACTTTTTTTTTAATTGTTAAATAATAATAATTTGAACTTTAATAAATCGCAGGCAGATATTTCTTTGTACATGGTTATATTTTGGTAGCAGCCTTCAAATATAATTAGATTTTTGCGTAAAAATGGAAAGGGATAATTTTCGTAACAGTAGAGACCATTCGATGTACCTAGTACTTTTTTCTCATTCTAATGTTATTATAAACCTATTTACGCCAGTTTAGCTACTTACAGCAAATGCATTTTCAACCACCGATATGTAAAGACAAAGCCAAATGGTACTTGTTAGTTTAAAACCGTGGTATAAATAACGGTTACTTATTAAAATACTGAAAGTCAAAATCCAGAATTATAAAATCTCGAAGTTCAAAATTTTGAATTTCAAAATCCCGAAAATTAAATTTTTGGGTGGTTATAAAAAAAATTACCACGAAGGCTAAGGCTTACTTTGTACTTAGGGATTTTTTACTTTCGATATTTTATACTTTTGGTATTTTGAACATTCGGTCAAACGAATAATCGGGATTATGAATTTCGGTCTTTCGTACATCGGTATTATTAAGAAATTCGGTATTGTAAGATTCGGGAATTTGATATGTAACCGTGGTAACTATATTAGAAACTCTTTAGTGCTTACTCATGTGTGTCTGTTGAATATTAGAAAAAAATTCGCACTATCAGCGATCATACAGTTTTTTTCATGTCAGTCGTGCTTTTTCTATACAGCAGATAATGATTATATAACTAATTTAATACCGAGGAAAATACACGAACCACTTTTTACTTGTTCATTTAAAAAAAATCAAATTACCTGTATCTTATTTTATCGATGACATTTAAAAAATTAAGAACAGTACCAAGTTTCACCACACAACGCCACTGTTGCTATGCCGACACCCAATATCCAGACGAAGTAAGCTTTTTTCTGTCCTTTTAATAATCGTATCATGCGGGCGACAAACTCTCCTCGTCTAAACGACGCCTTACTTGATAAAGGCAAATGGCTCTATGAACGATTTATGTCCTGAAAAAAAAAAACTTATATGACCCAGGGTCGCGATGTTCACCCCTGCTGGCCGTCCGCCGATATCCGTGGGGATTTTTGCACGAAAAAAAAAAAAGGTTTAGAAGTCATCAGAAAATTTTTTTTAACTCTGGGTCAGGCAACGCGACATCGGTATCTTTTTTGAAAATAATGTGGACTCCAAATCCAGTTTTTTACATTATCTACCTACTTATCGTCATAACCTAGGTTTTTACTGTTAGTGTGCGTTGTTCTACATTTTAGAAACATTTTACGAATAAAAAATATTACATAGAATTACATAAGTGAGTTTGTACGAATATCAGTTCGACTTAAGGTATGATTCCATACGACTCATGGCTTACCGAGGATATCAAACGACTCATAGCCAAAAAAGCAGCAGCTAAATTTAAATATAGGATCAAGCCAAATGAGGATAACCACAGAAAATATGTAACAATAAGAAACCATTGCAATAGGGTGTGTAGGAACGCACAACGCCAGCACATTCATAGTACCATTCATAATGGAGATTCAGCTAAGGTCTGGAAATTTCTGAAAACATTGGGCGTTGGAAAATCACGTGAAGACACCATCCCAAGAAATTTGAATATTGATCTACTAAATCAACATTTCGCCGCCTCGTCCAACCTTGATAGGACCACGAAAGCGCAAACTTTGGCCTTTCTTTCATCTCTTCCAACGCCTAACTACTCACCTTGCGTCTTTAATCTTTTCACTGCTTGTGGTGTTAGGAAGAGCATAATGGCAATCACATCAAATGCAATTGGAGATGACAGTATCAGCCGTAAAATGATTCTCCCCATTCTCGACGAAGTCCTTCCCATTATATGCTACATCCTCAATTACTCCATATCTAGCTGTTCTTTCCCAACTACATGGAAAGATAGTCTAATTGTTCCTCTACCTAAAAAACTTAAACCACAATCTTTTACTGACTATCGCCCCATATCCATACTCCCATTCCTCTCAAAGGTACTTGAACGTCTCGTACATAACCAAATTAGTGTATTTATCACCAAAAATAAAATCCTCAACCCCTTCCAATCAGGTTTTCGTCCTGGGCACAGCACTGTTACAGCCTTAGTTAACATTACGGATGACATCAGGTCCGGGATGGAGGGCGGAAGGCTGACTGTCATTGCTCTGCTTGACTTTAGCAATGCCTTCAACACGGTTGATTCTGATATTTTGCTCTGCCTATTGCACTCTCTTAACATATCTCCGACGGTGATTGATTGGCTTCGCAGTTACCTGTGTGGTCGCCGACAACGTATCCACAATGAAAATACTTTGTCTAGTTGGTGTAATACTTCTGTTGGTGTACCCCAGGGTGGCGTTCTATCTCCTTTACTCTTCGCAATTTTCATAAATTCTATCTCAAATAATCTTCGTTGTTCCTACCACCTATATGCAGACGATCTACAAATTTATGCACAGGCGCCACATGCACAGCTGGCGGAGGCTGTGGAGATGATCAACGAAGATTTGGCTCGTATAGCTGCTTGGAGTAAGACCTACGGTCTTAAAGTCAACCCCGTAAAAACTCAGGTAGCCATTGTAGGCAGCTCCTTTATTAGAGCCAAAGTTGTTACTTCGCAGCTCCCGCCGGTTGTTTTTGATGGCACTGTAGTTCCGATTAGTGATAAAGTAAAAAACCTCGGGATATATATGGATTCCAGTCTTTCTTGGGACTCGCAACTCCAGGAGGTGAGTCGTAGGATGTTTGCGTCAATGGGATCACTACGTAAGTTACAATATTTCCTTCCTATTGCTACCAAAATTTCGCTGGCAAACACATTGTTACTGCCCATCCTTGATTATGCGGACGTCAGTTATCTTGATTTAACCGAAAGCCAGTTAGATAAACTTGAGCGCCTCCAAAATGTCGCTATAAGATTTATATTTGGATTACGCAAGTATGATCATGTTTCGCAGTTTCGAACAGAGCTTAAGTGGCTACCCATACGACTTCGCCGGAATGCTCACATCCTTTCTTTGCTGTACAGTATTTTATTTCATCCTTCCACCCCGTCCTATCTTAAGGAACGCTTCGAGTTCCTACACGATACACATTCGAAATGCCTAAGGTCATCAGAGAACTTAAGAATAAGGATGCCGTCGCACAAAACTGTATTTTACGACAACTCCTTCACAGTTACGGCTATCCGTCTATGGAATAACCTACCAGTACAAATAAGAAAAGCTCAGAACTTAAATAATTTCAAAACCATGGTAAAGGAACATTATCTATTACTGTAAAGGGGCTCTGTGATGGCGAGTTTACTATATCTAGATATGTATAAACTTTATGTATGTATGTATGTATTTATGTATGCGTATGTATATGTGTATGTATTTATGTATGCGTATGTATATGTGTATGTATGTGTATATATTATAGATGTATGTATGTATATGTGTATGTGTGTATTAATGTAAATAAAATTAGATATGATACCTGTCTTTTATGTATTTACCTATGATATCGACAGAAAGTACGCCAAAACAACTACCACTCAATCCTACAAACATTATGACCATCCAAAGGTTGCCTGGCAGAAATCGCTTATAGCGATAAGGCCGCCCTTGTACTGATTCCTTAGTCATAATTTTTAAATTTGTATTTTATATGGTGTACAATAAAGTATAAATAAATAAATAAATAAATAAATTCCGAAGACGATCGCATACAACGACTGCAGATGCATGTAGCTCATACCTTTAAGATTCCTATCGATCTATACTATTATATAATTGTAAAGTGGTCGTGTCTGTACATTGGATTATGTTTTGCAGACAAATCCATTAGTACATGCTAGTTGTACAATCTCTAAAGCTGATTAATTAAGAGTTAAATAATTGAAAGGTTAATAATATGTTGTACACCTTTTTTTCATGTCTCTCAGGGCCTTTCAATGCCAACTACTTGTATGATTACATAGTACATCTATTTTGATTACCGAAAATATTACCGAGTTTGCCTATTTGATACTAGAAATACTAATTGATGCCCGCGGCTCCGTCCGCGTAGATGTCGGTTATCGTAACTTTTGGTCATATATGATATTATATTATTATATGATATTATTTTATGCAGCAAAATATGATGAAACTGGCTTTCCCTTGCACACACAGTACCTACATGATTCTAATCTCTAATGAGTCGTGCGCTTCAAATGAGTTAGGCGCTTGGAAATAAATAACACATTTAAATAACTTGTATAAAGGTGTTTATTGAGTAATTACAACAATTTGATTTCTAAGACCTACTATAAAATTTAAATAAAATAAATTATAACTAAATGTTATCACTTAAAATGCCGCTACCACAGCTTCTAATTTTGACAAGTATTTTCCTTCTGCATCGTATTTGTTTCTAAACATCTCGAAAGTCTTTGGGGCTTGGTTAAAAGCGTCGATAAATGATTTTACTATGTGTTTTTGCTTAGGCGTACAATTATTGCAACTGGTTTCAATGACATCAGGCAGATCCTCTGAAGAAGAAAAATATGAATGTGAGAATGAGTGAATAGAAATGAAAAATATTTTCGCAGAAGAAAGTATCATTCAGCCTCGGGTATATATACGGCGAGGCCCGACCTCGCGCTTACTTATCTACCTACCTACATATAATCACCCAATCATTGTATTCGGTCCTACGTAATAGGGGGTGAGCTTATTGCCGTATTCCGGGCACTGTTGTTGACTCGAGCCATACGCTCACTGTGATATGGTCAAAACATTAACACAACAAATTTTCTGAAAATTTGACTGGTATGTGTCCTTGATGACTTAGGTGGTAGACGAGCATACGGCCCACCTGAAGAGGCAGAAAGAAAGTGATTACCGTGGCCTATGGACGTGTATGAAACACCGGCGTCACACTCATGCTGCCGACTCTTCTAGGGCCTTCTTTTGTTCTTTTTGAAGAATTCCATCGTCACTTGCCTTTCGCCTCTCTTCTTCATCCTAGCAATTAACACCAGTCGCATCCGAAGCTATCACCCCGGAGTATGGAGCCCGCTTTACCAGTCTTAACTGCCGATTTTGCTACCTCGATATTTTCCGTGAAGCGACTGCCATCTGACCTCCATTATCCAATGGTGACATTAGGCGATATCGATGTATTGCAGCTAGACCGTTGTTGTTGGACTTTTTACTTGCACGACCAGACCAATGCAAATATTCATATTCATGCATATAAATATTTGCACTGAGCGGGGATCGAACCCGCGCCTCCTGCGTAGTGGCTGCGTTCACTACCGCTACGTCACAGAGGCTGGCCTTTCGCCTTTCTATTTAAATATTATATACCTACACATACGTCTGTAAATTCCCGAAGGGGTAGGCTATAGGTACGTGTATAATTTGCTAACTTCAGAATAATATAGGTAAAATTTGAAAAAGATAGTTGCTTACTTTTCAACGAAGCACCAACCTCGTCACATGGTGCTATATCCAAGAAACAATTAGCAATGTTGGTGAAATTCTTAGGTTCCGCTAGCAAGCTATCGATGTCCAAGTTCTCATGCTCGTCAGTCTTCACCAATACTGCTACAATAAATAGCACGTAGAGTATCTTCATGTTGCCACATCAATTCTCTCAGGTGCAGCTGTGGTACAGATTGCAAAATAAATTGAAATAAAATTAGTTGTATTTTGAACATACATAAATATTTATTATTTATGTTTGTAAATCCCGTGTAAAAACGTGTATTAACAGATTAACACCCAACATTTTTTTTATACCACTTAAGTGGCAGACAAGCACACGGCACACCTGATGGAAAGTAGTTACCGTGGCCTAAGCTCGTATGCAACACCAGGGGCGTCACACCCGCGCTGCCAACCCTGTAAGAACCTTCTAATGCCTGTCATGAAGAACCCCCACTCGCTTGGAAAAACCACGGCAGGAAGTTCATTCCACAGCTTAAGCGCGCGGGGGATGAAGTTCCTTTGATACCTGCCTGTGCGTACCTACTGTTTCCAGTCGCAACCTAAACTAAGCGTGCAAATTTTACTTTTTTTTATACCACTTGGGTGGCAGACAAGCACACGGCCCACCTGATGGAAAGTGGTTACCGTTGCCTATGGACGCGTCACACTCGTGCTGCCGACCCTGAAGAAACCTTCTAATGCCCTTCTTGAAGAACCCCATATTATATAGTCGCTTGGGAAAACCATCGCGGGGAGTTCATTCCACAGCTTGAGTGTGCGAGGGATGAAGTTCCTTTTATACCGCACAGTGCGCACCGTTTCCGGACGCAATGTGAGAGGATGAGTTCCCCGCCTATGGCGAGAAGTGCGATTATAGGATGTAGCTGTGGGCATCACTGGTATTTACATATTATTTAACTCTGGAACTGATGCTTTAATTATCTTAAAGGCGGGCTGCTGGATCTGCATACACCAGAGGTACAATAATAGTACTACTTAGCGCCAGAGGGTAAAATATGTGAGAGTTGTGTTAGCATATTGTGTAGATAGGGGGTGATCTTTCAACCCAAGTCAACCTGGTGCTCATTTTGGGTAATAATAAGGTTACTGCTTAGTAAAACTTTTGGACCCCCATTCTACCTAGGTAATTGTCAACCACAGTCATACCACTGACACTGCAAAATACCACACTGAAATATTTAGACTGAGGCCTGTATTTTAGAACGACAGTTAGTTCTGAATCTCGATTTATTTGAAGACAGATTGACAGATTTGGGAGATTGTCAATATAATCTGTCCTCAGATAAATTCACATTCAGGACCAACCGTTTTAGAATACGAATCTTAAAGTTCAAAATTAAATTAAATATAGGGCATTACATTTTTTCATTCACTCTACAAGAAGCCATTTAATTTTAGACTTAGTACGGTGTTAGTGAGATCAACCGAATATGATCATTTATTACTTTAATTAACTAGCTGTCCCGGCGAACTTCGTACCGCCATATTTTTCCCGTGCCCGCTGCACCTATTTTCTCATACTTTAAACCTTCCCTGGACACCCACGAATATTTCAAGACTAAAATTAGCCAAATCAGTTCAGCCGTTCTTGAGTCATAAAATAACAACGAAAAGTGGCATTGATTTTTATATATTAGAAGAAGATACGCCTGTACATTGTACAATGGTGTGTGTTAAGATGAATGCACGCACGCGCACCTCTTGCTACAGGCAGGGAATCCATCTCCACACGTTACGAATGAAAACAGTACGCACAGACAGGTATTATAGGCAGGGCCGGTCGCAGCTTGAAGTTTGGGGGGGGGTAACTTCGGAAATTCCTTAAGAAATTTAACCCCCCCTCCCCTCTTACTGGGACTTTTCAATATGACGTGCATGGTTTTGGGGGGGGGGGGGGGTCATGTCCCCTGTGCCCCCCCCCCCCCTCAGACCACGCCTGATTATAGGGTCTTCATTCCCCCCACGCTTAAACTGCGGAATGAACTCCCTGCCGTGGGTTTTCCAAGCGACTACAGTATGGGGTTCTTGAAGATGGGCATTAAAAGGTTCTTACGGGGTCGGCAGCGCGAGTTTGACGCCCCTAGTGTTACATACGTCCATAAATAGGCCACTGTAATCACTTTCCATCAGGTGGTCCGCTGTGTTTGACTGCCACCTAAGTTGTATAAAAAATGATCAAAAAATTATAAGCAACGTCTGAATAAAATTATTACTCACATTCAAAATGCACTGTATCGCTAATATTAAATACAGTAGACGAGATGTCTGCATTTTATAAGTTAGATAAATGACCTATGGAAAGTCCAAGATTTTGCAAGGCTGCTCCAATCACAAAATATTTTGTATACCTACCCTATTTTAGCTGAGTAGGTCAATGCGAATCGGTAATTTCGGACACAAGTTTATACTAAATCGGACGATAATTTATTTTCTAGGTTATTACTAAAATAGTGATTTTATTGCGTACTAGCCTTCCGCCCGCGGCTCCGCCCGCGTGCATCTCGGGTAACGCGACCTTTGCTCATATCTTCGGTTCTTCTCAACCGATTGCGATCAAACAAACGTAAGATTTTAAGTCTGATCAAGCCCTTTCTAACAAAATCCGTCCAGTAGTTTTTGCGTCCATCGCGAACAAACAGACAAACAGACAAACAGACAGGAAATTAAAAAAAAAAAATTCGTGTTCAGTATCGTTAACATAACATAAGTATTATACATAATACAAGTATTTTTTTTTTAAATATCTCCAATGTTCTGTACATTGGAGATACGACCACTTTACAATTATATAATAGTAGAGTATATAGATGATATTATCTAAGATAGGTATGATTCAAATTATACCTCGGGACACGTATCTTGGACCTAAATCGCGAGACAAACGAGGCCCTGGCGAGATTATAATAAATTCCTTTATTCCCACTAGTTTGAGCTTGTCCACCGCAGTAGCACCCCGTGCTAGCCTCAAAAGACTCCCAAGAAACGTGTACTGCGCGTATAGAGCACATTTTGTGAACATTTTAGGTCCAAGATACATAATTATAATATCTCGAGCAATACTTAGATCATTTTTATTAATCAATTTAGAATATTAATTAACTAGCCGACCTGCACTGACCTAGCCCGTGGTATACTTCGAGACCCCATATCACCGCTTTAACTCATATTGTCCGTATTTCTTTTATAATTTCAATAATGTACGGCAATTGACATTTATGATTACTGCTCCGCTTGCTGCTTCCTTGAGAATTAGTGTGATAATATATTAGCCTATAACCTTACTCGATAAATGGGCTATTCACGTATTAACACATTTTTTTTTTTCAAACCAGTAGCACAGATATCATAATACTCAAGTACCAGTAGGTAGTTCCTGAGATTTATAGAGTTTATACATATATTTGGTTGAGAACCAAACAAACAAACTCTACAGCATCAAAAATTTCCGCTGTCTCGTCTTGGCAGGCCTGCCCCCATAGTTTGTGTATTTTATACATTTATTAATCAGCCAGTTTATTTATTCCGTTTATACTGGAGATTTGATGGCACTTGGTGGAACTTACTACACATATTGAATATATCACTAAACTTTTTACTACTAAACTAAACAGGTTTCACCTTACGGCATTATATACGGGATAATGCCGTAAGGTGAAATCGGTAAGGTTCAAATAAATAAATAATTGTGGCAAAGTACAGTGATTTATTCAATATGTTATTTATTCCCTTAGGCAAAAAGTTAAATCAAATGAATATAAATATAACAAAGTAGATATAGTTCCCGGCATTTAACTTGGCAACAAGTCGCGAGACAAACAAGCCTCTGGTGCGCGCGGATCTATGATTGGTGGATTTGAGGTCCTCCGCCGCCGCAGCACCTCAAGGCACAGATTACTAAATAGTTATGCTCAAGCTATCCTCAAAAGACACTCAATACGCACATACTGCGCATAAAGAGTACATTTTGTGACGTGTTTCTTGCCAAGTTAAATGCCGCCAACTATCAGTATTCACGAATACCTACATTATAATTTTCGTATCGAATGTTTTTATGCAGGAAGTACGTTTAGGTTAATGAATTGACTGTGGAAGAGCAATGATCTTATATCAATAATTTAATTATAATGAAGAAACCCGACTGTTGTTGAAAATCGATACAAGTCTGATACCAGGGGGGACCCATTAATTTTTCCGCGGGTTATGCGGCGGTGATTTTGATGCAGTTTATTTTTTAGATCTTGGTCAGTCTTCAACGCAATTGGTTGTGTAGAATCTGAGATATGACTTTTGATCTCGTGGTCTATTTTTGGTTGCGATAACCGAAACCCTGCGGGCATAACTTGGTTTTATCTTTGCAAATCTGAAGAAATATGACTACTGAATGAAATTTTTAAGCATTTACTATGCTAACTGTTCAAATCGATTAAGATAGGGAAAAAGAATCGACCTCGGACGGGACTCGAACCCGCGATCTTTCCCTTACAGGGGGAACGCTCTGACCACTAAGCCACCGAGACACGTACGAAGTACCGTCGCCCTTAAGACGGTTGTATAAGGGAATTTGGATCGACTTCGTACGTGTCTCGGTGGCTTAGTGGTCAGAGCGTTCCCCCTGTAAGGGAAAGATCGCGGGTTCGAGTCCCGTCCGAGGTCGATTCTTTTTCCCTATCTTAATCAAATATGACTACTGACTAAAACAAGCCTACTTACATAAAGTAGTCGGTAGGTGCTGATGTTGTCAATGTTAAAAAATATTGATGATGTTATACGGAAATAAGTGCTAAGTAATAAACAACATGTACCTACCTATTATCTACCTACGATGATGTTCTAAAAGAGGCATTGTTTATTTCTTAGATATTGATTGAATATTCATGTTATAATGGTAATCAGAATGCGAGGTAAATAACAAATAATATTTATTTTAAGTTTTTGTTGTTACAAGACTTCTTAACAAATACATTCCTATTAAACGTGTTGCATATGTCCATAGGCCACGGTAACCACTTTCCATCAGGTGGGCCGTGTGCTTGTCTGCCACCTAAGTGGTATAAAAAAAATGTGCTCGGAAAAATATAAGCGGACTTCATTAATAAGAAAAAGGAATTAAAAACATAACGATACCCAGGAACTCAGGCACAATTTTTGTTTTATGTGTATATTATAAAGCGGGTTTTATTTATATTGTTATGTATAGTCACGTAGGTATTAAGGCAAGAATTGATTTTACCGATATATGGCCTAGAAATAGCACACCTCCATTCCAAGGAATATCCCTACCGTGTATCTATCAAATCAACATTGTATTATAGTAGGCAATAGCCAAGTCATTCAAAAATGCATTAAGAAAAATGTGTAATGAAATTTAAAGTAAGAAAGTAATAATTTTCATTCTTACCTACCACAAACGATGCATATGAATTGATTTGGCCATTATTGATAGTGATTATAGTTACGATAATGATTGTGGAATTGAGTCTATACTCGTAAAATCTTTTTCGTAAAATCGTAAATTAAAGTATCTAACTTTAATTTAGTTATTGTTTAATTTTCAACTCTATATCATCGTCAAGTCTATGCATATTATATAAGATTGTTTTCTCCTTAGAAGTTGGTATTTCTTAATGCCACTAACATATCACCCTATGCCACTAATATATCGTACTCATATTGTAAAAGTTTGGAAAGTTTCTTGGATGTTTAGATGATTATAACTCAATCACGCTTCAAACTGCTGAACGAACAGATCTGACTGAAATTTGATACAGATTAGTGTCAATGGGCTGCGGCAAATGGATCAGCATTCCACGGGGTGAAAGTAGGTATATCGAGGTCGAAATAAAAACCTTATAACTCTCTTCATTCATATTTTACTATAATATTAATTAATAATAAATATAACTTATTCTAAAATTGTCACTATTACTAATGTGATGTTGGACTAAAATACTTTCATATTTAATACATTGAGCAATCTCGAAGTAGTAAAGTCAATCTTACATTAAATTCCTAGATATAATAATGATATCTAGAAATTTACTGTTCATGACTATGAATTCGTAACCTACAAAATAAATATGGCAACAATCTTTCCATGGCAATCAGAAGTCAGATTAGAAGTCTAGGCGTGAATTAGCGTCAATTCCCATTGAAAGCAACGGCTGGCGGGTGTGGTTAGAATTTATTTTCCCGTAAAGTGACTTTGAACTTTTTTTCATGAAGATAAGATTCAAAATCGTTTATGATATTTGGCCTCTAAAAGTCGCTGCTGTCCACTGCTCTTTCAATGGAAATTTTATTGTCCCTTAAATAGAGAAGACGAAATGTGAACGAGAACCGAGAGGAGAATTACGATAAACGCGATCGCAGAATCTAATCGTATTCATACGTACGATTATGCCCTACACCTTATTCCACTTGCCATTTCCTTATAAATATTCACATCTGTAATTTAAATAACGGTTTCAGTACATAGATAATGAAAACGTCATTCAAACCGTCAAAGAAAAACGAGTCATTATAGGGTTATATAGGTACATATTTAACCCTATAATGACTCGTTTTTCTTTTCAACTAAATCCATGAACGATTTAAGAGACTGTTAACAATTCTATAGGATGCTTGTTATTTATAATGTACACACGGTCATGTGTACACCTTTACATTTGGAGGTGTACACTTATGACCTTGAGCGTGTGTACATTATGCCAGTTGATATTTAGTCGGAACCATTGATGAACTTGTTGAAGGATTCCTTGTATTCACCGGTGGGGTCTTCTTGCTGGACCAGCTTTTCCCAAAGGTCAGGGGTCTTTTTCTGGAAGGCTTTGATTACGGCACGGATCAGCTCACGCTGTTTAGGTGTACATTTACTGCAGCTGCTCCTAACAGCATCAGGGATGTTTTCTGTGGGGTAAAAAAAAATCATAAATAATCGTACTCGTACTAATATTATAAATGTAAAAGTTTGTGAAGATGTTTGTATGTTTGTTATGATATAATGACTGAACTTTCTAACGGCTGAATGGATATGGATGTAATTTGGTAAAGGGATAGATTGAAATCTGGAATAACACAGATGTAGGCTACTTCATAAACCAGCTAAAATCATAAAAATACCTTAATACGTAGAATATGATATAATATGATGAATTCTTATCGTTCAAGAACGATAAATATGTTGATTATTCAATTTGTTTATAATATATACGATGTTTCTAATTTAAATAGACTAATTTGCTTGGCTTTACCTTGGCAGTTAATGCATTGACAATATGATTATGCCATAGAGGTCAAGTGCAAAAGGCCATATTACATTAGTACACTGTAAATATTACTCGACTTGGCTGGGGCACTGCCGTGCCCCCAGATGTGCTAATAAATATCGGAATATGTTAGCAGTTGAATTTTCGATATCAATATTTAAACATTTTCAAGGAACGAATATGTTGATAAATAAGGTGTAGAGATAATATTAGATGATCTACACACAGCGTTAATCCTAATCTTTCATCTCGGAGTCTTGAGTAAGCTTATTCCAGTCTAACTGCGGATTTGGCTGAATTTCGATATTTTCCGTGAAACGACTGCCATCTGACCTCCACAACCCATTGGCGATATCGAATCATTGCAGTTAGACCAGTTGTTGGACTTTTTCGGGCTCCAACTACCCGTAACGACCTCTATGGCATACGTTACGGGTAATGTCAGGTGATAATGTTATATGGCAACTGGGACTGAAGGCTTAACGTGCTCTCCGAGACACGGATAAACCAATACAAATACCAATAATAATATTTGCACTGAGCGTGGATTGAACCTGCGCCTCCTGCGTAGTGACTGCGTTCCCTACCGCCTCGCCACACTGTAATACAAAACAACTACTTACTTTTGAAGTCATTTCCTTCACTGGTACAAGGTCCTTTGCCGAGGAAGCACTTTGCGTAAGACTTCAGCAACCGCAAGTTTTCCGTTAAAGACTGCACGTCGAAGTCGTCATACCGAGTGTCATAGGTCTCCGGTTTGCAGGACACTACTGCCACGAGCACGCACAACACCAGAATAGACTTCATTGTGATCTGAAAAGTAACGTAGGGATAGGGCTGTTTAACATCAGACAGATATTTATACAGCCTAGATTCAGGCTCAGATGCATGGCTCGAGTCAACAATAGTGCCCGAATTACTACTCGTACACGGAGCGATTATAGAAGCGCTGCAGCTGGAAGCGAGTATGACGAGAAAACCGTTACATTCAAACGAAAACGAAATGGCTAGATAAGTATGCAAAATCATTTCTGAATCAATAAGCTACCAAAAATTGTATATTGTATTTGAAAATAATGCATTCATCATAATCCACAGGCTTTCACATCAGAATCCAGGCTCCGCTTACTTCTTCTCCGCGTCTTAGAGTGACTTATATTGGTTTTCATGGTAGGGACAGCTGTATGACCTCCCGACCTCGAGAGGAATACCAACCTGCGCCAGAGCCTCCCGTCCATCAACAGGTGCACCGGCCTACATGTGAGGTTGGCTTGCACCCCGAAGACCTTGATGGGGTTCCAAAATATGCATTGAGGGGCAATGCAATGTGATGTATTCACCGATCTGTATTATTTACAGATCAGTGAATGTCATCAACAATATAATTTAATCAAGTATATAATTTAGGAAATAGTTAATTCACATGCGTTTACCAAAGTCATTAAATGTAATGTAAAATCGATTAACTATCAAAAAAAAAAACTTACATTTGGAGTGTTCAGCTGTCCAGTTTCAACACTAATGTGATTGCAGCACCGAAGTTTCTTTATATATTAGGATTTTAGATGAGGAAAATGGAATGTAAACAAATTGGTCAGTATCGGACATTAATGCTGACGCCATCTTTAATACAAACCGACGTCGGAGTGACAATGGAACGTGTAAATTTCCATTTTAGAATATTGCTAGCCGATACCCGCGGCTCGTTGTCGCGACTTTTGGTTGAGTAAATGCATTTTTTATTATATTATACATTTTATAATCTCATTGGGTATATGACTGTCTAGTCAAATTAGTTACTAGGGTACGTTCTAAGGAAACTTGTACGAGTACGAAATAAGAAAGTCTGACTTCAATTTTTAATTGTCTTGTAAAACAAAAAATTAGGAAAAGATGCGACTTTGCCGCTCTTTTACATATCAGAATTTAATTATTTCAGATATATCATTTATTTTATCTATAGTAAAGCGTCCAGTTACAGTCAAACATAGATATTTTAAGTCTAACTAATAAAAAACGCATCAAAATTCTTTCAGTAGATTTTCCGTCCATCGCAAACAAATAAACATGGATTTTAATAAAATAGTCTTCAGAATCGTCAACATCTCCAATGTACAGACACGACAAATTTACATTTTTATAATATTAAGTATTATAACCAAGCATCATTGGTACGGACGTGATAATTACTTAGATACCTACTGTACCTACGTGTCAGCTATTGTAGCTGATTTTTACACACATTTGATTGGATAAGAAATGCTAATATAATCAAACCTCATAATGTATATCCGTTTCATATTTTGTGTTATGTAAAACAACCTTGAATTTCCGGATTTTTTAAGGACCTGTATTTAGGTAAACAACCATAAAATGCGTATTTTTCTTGACCTATTTGACCCAGTAATACCTACTCTATTGATGCTACACAATTGATTTCTTTAATGTATAGGTAAGGATCTATAGTACAGTTGAGTTCAAAAATATTTTGGATAAACGAAGCAGTTTCTCGTAAAAAAATTGCTAAGAAACACTCGATACTTTACCTACACATAAAAAACAATTGTGTAGCATCAATGTAGCATTACTAAAATATGGGTCAAATGGGTCAAGAAAAATACGCATTTTATGGTAGTTCATCTAAATACAGGTCCATAAGTACTAGCTTTTACTCCCGTTCTCATCCATATAGGATGATGGAGTGATTCAGATTCCCTATTTGAGTTCAGACGGGCTAGGATAAATATGCCTATTTATAACAAAATAACTTTTGCACTAAGTATCTTACGTACAATAATGGTAGAAGGTAGAAGTCCCCCAAAGGTTTGCTGGGAGAAAACCCAATACTGAGTTAAGCTCGCCTTTGTACATCAAAATGTATATGCTATGACTCTTTGTATAATTTTTAGTGTGCAATAAAGAATTAAATAAAAATAAAATAGAATTCTAAAACAGATAAGATATTTTTATATCATCATATTATACACGTATTGTATAATATGATGCTAATTGTTCATGTAATAAGCAACATCACAATATGTATTTGTTTTTTCATATAATAGTGTACTTAGGGTTCAATAGGTTAGCAAATGAGGAACCATCGAACTTCCGGCTTATTTGTTGTTAATAAAACGTTCATGGTTATGTTATAGTAAACAACACAGTTAAAATTAGACATTTAATATTGATTATATTTATATCCTCAAGGTTAAAAAGATCTAAATTATATTTTACAACACACCTGCTCATAAAATTGATATTATTTCACCGCAATTAGGCACGTAATGACACCTATTATCAAACTGTGACTTTTTCATTGCTGCAAGAAAGAAAATCCACGTAAAACCGGATAAATCAATTAAAATATATTTTCTTTATCATAAATTGGAGATCACATAAGCACTATATTACACTCATTAGTACTGGAAATACCTAATCATTTGAAAAATAAGTTCTAAATTATATTTCATAGATATGAATTTATTGAAAAGGTCATAAGATATTAGGTAATGTATTTAACTATTATTTATCAATTTCTAGGTAATTACGTCCATGAAAGAACGTGATAATGGTTTGAGTGCCTACTTCTCTATAGGTTGGGGTCAGATGACAGTCGCTCTCTTACAATCAAGACAAGAGGAGACTATGAGAAATAGTAGAAGAGCGGCTCTACTAATATTCCCTCTGACCCCCCAGTAGAGCTAAATGGCTTGACTTAGTAGTGGGTCCACGTCGTCGGTAATATAGTGACCAGGGCATGAACTCTTTGAGGGACCTTTCAGTCGTAAAGTCTTGAAATTAGATGAAAGAAAAGAATATTATTCGTTGGAGACATGGTGAAGATAAGACGGTAAGATGTTACGATTAGATGTATTTTTAGTTTCAGATATAATAGCCTTCCGCCCGCGGCTCCGTCCGCGTGCCGCTCGGTTAACGCAACCTTTGCTCATATCTTCGGATCTACTCAACCGATTGCGATCAAACAAACGTATGATTTTAAGTCTGAGCAAGCCCTTTCTAACAAAAAAAACCGCATCAAAATCCGTCCAGTAGTTTTTGCGTCCATCGCGGACAAACAGACAAAGGACAGGAAATTCAAAAAAAAAAAATTCGTGTTCAGTATCGTTAACATAGCATAACCTAAGTATTTTTTTTTTAATATCTCCAATGACACATCTCCACACGACCACTTTACAATTATATAATAGTATATAGATTTATATATCTCGCCTTCATTAGGTAATTAAAATTAATGTCTAAAAAGTGAGTCTAGCCTATTAATATTAGCTTGCTAAATATATGTCGGGTGATTGGGGTTAAATAACTCGACCCCGCATTTAAACGAATAATATTAGCGATACAGTTCCTGATATACCTATTAATAACCTAATGGTGAATGGTTTTGATAGCCTATAGATTCCTCCAATATTAGTCGTTTTCCTGTTCACTCCGTGTAGACCCTATAAGCTGTAAAATTCAAACGTTTAAAGTGAATCGTGTAGCACCTAGAACCAGACGAAGAATTTGCAATTTTTTGCTGATAGCAGACTGACACATTCTCTTCATGCAGTTCTTTATACAAAAAAATTGCAATATGTAGAAATACCACGGATATCACCTCCGTTGGCCAACGGGAGTATTAGTATATTATATTAGACTTGGACCGATTAAAACCGCAAAACTGGACCGCGCCGTTGTCGTCGCGTTGGGTGTGGGAAGCTCGGTGTCCCCATCGAACCTTGAAAGGGAAGGGGGCTACGCTAGCAGAGCTGAGTGGTTGACAGGCGGCTGCACCTGTTAACACTTACTACTCCATTGTACTAGTCAAAGGGACGCGTGGAAAACCTTCGAGCTGCCCTCTACAGGGCCGCTGATGTCGCGGCCGGAATTGATTTGAAATTGTACTCCATTGTGACCGATATTTGCCGTAGGCTGCAGTGTCTTTCCTGAAAGCGAGAGAGGTGTGTAGTACCTGATTTAAATAAATTTCATCATCATCATCATTTCAGCCATAGGAAGTCCACTGCTGGACATAGGCCTCCCCTATAGATCTCCAATAAGACCGGTTGGAAGCGGCTCGCATCCAGCGCGTTCCCACGGCCTTAATGAGGTCGTCTGTCCACCTTGTGGGTGGACGTTATAAATAAATTTGCTCCATGTTAAAAAAATCATCACAAGTTTTACTATGGAACCCATGGAACCCATGAGACGACTCGTATTACCCCTATTTTACTATAATAAACTATTATCAACTATTGTTATGCAGTTCAATTGTTGTTAGAAAGAAAATAGATAATTGTCACTAGTGATTTAGCCAATGTGACCACGCCATGCCGTACCCCACCGATGCTCCGCTAACCGACAAACAATGGATTCGAGCGATATTAATGTTTTTCCTTGTAAGTGTATTAAGTTATCCTATTTTTTTATATATTGTACGCGTCAATTTGACTTCGCCTCGCCTGATAGTAAGCTGAAGGCAAATTCGGAAAAGAGGGTCACCATTATAGACACGTTGTTACAATGATGGCACTCAGCTTGTGCTTGACGGCCAGATCAGATGCTTTTTCACGCCCCGTTTAAAAGACCCGGGACTGTAGGAAGAGGGAAACACGTGAGCCGTTAAGGAATTCCAGGTCTTAATGATGCGGCATAACTGTGTAAGAAACATAAGTTCCGGCACGTAATTCTCAGACGATATTATGCGATTAAATATTGATTTTTCAGTGATGTCACGTGCTTCAAGACTCCACGAACTTTGTCAGATGTAATATGACCACCATTGCTGAAACCTTATTGAAGGAGAGTAAATATAACATAAACTCACGCCTATTATCCCCGAAGGGGTAGGCAGAGGTGCTAGCACCCACATTTCGCCGTTTATGTTTAGGTCCCAATGTAATAGGTGGCGAGCCTATTGCCATTAACCGGGCACTTATAAACCTGCGATAAATACACACATAACTTCGAAAAGGAGAGTAAAGGAGAGTAAAGCCCTCCTTCTTGTGCCATCAGTCGACAAAAGCCACAGGTCTTTTCCTTTACCGATTAGGGTTAGGTGTAGCTTGGAACTCATAATATGAGTCATCAAAATATTAAATAGAATGATACAAGTTATCAATGTAGTTAGGTGAATAGACTGGACGTATTAATGTAGCCTCGTTCATATTTCGGGAATGAACTTATTTCGCTCAAAAAGTTATTGCACTGATAATTTTATCATTATTATCTCTATAGACTGGGTTAATGACTTTTAACCTTGGTATCTTTTAACCTAGTGACGTAATAATGACGATCACTAACATTTTGGAGAAGTTATGTGTCACTGCGTCATTTACTGTCTTTTTTTTTGTGAAAGGATATCCTGACCAGTCTTAGGCACCTATAGGCTAGGGTAGCGATTTGGGAGGGTAGAAAGCAGTCACTGGAAACAATAAAATCGTAAAAGAAGAGGAAAATTCAACCTACATACCGTCCTTTTATTAACCGACTTCAAAAAAGGAGGAGGTTCTCAATTCGGATGTTTCTATGTTTTTTTTTTTTTATGTTTGTTCGCTCATAGCTCCGCCATGCGTAGACGGATTTGCAAAATTCTTTTTTTGTTCGAAAGTAGATTATTCCGAAATGGTCCCATTTAAATTTCGTAAAAATCTGATGATGGGTTTCCGAGATTAGACCAAGGAACTCTTCAAAAAATACCAGGAAATCAGCCGCGAATGCTGCAATCGCATATTATTGCAATGTCTCTGCCATTACACATCATAACATCACGCCTGAATCCTTTGAAAGGGTATGCAGAAGTGTTCAGAATATTCAGCTATATTTCCGGTGTATAAGCGTTGATTTTTAATTTGGTTTTGGTTTACTTTTGAGGTAGATATGTATGTATGTTCACCGATTACTCAAAGACGCCTGGACCGATTTGCAAAATTATTTTTTTGTTTGATAGGTTATACTTCCCAGGTAAATTTTATCAAAATCGGTCAAGCAATTTATGAAATATCAACAAAAATCGGTTGAAGTCGGTTTTTTAAATTTTTAATTTGGTGATTATTATATATTCCTACATAAGACAACGCCTGCAAGATTTCGATGTCACTCGCAAACGGTGCAGGATATTCTATCAAGAACCAAGCGGTTCGCCGACTCCTTCTTATACCGCACCATTAAGTCCTGAATACCTTACCAGTTCACGTGTTTCCCTCCTCCTACAGTCCCGGGTCCTATAAGCGGGGCGTGAAAAAGCATCTGATGAAGCCGTCAAACTGAGTGCCACCATTGTAGCATGGTATATGTCTATAATAGTGACTCTCTTTTCCGAAACTTTGTCTTCAGCTTACCATCAGGCGAGGTGAAGCTGAATTGATAAAAAAATCGTAGTCTGCAGCCTAGACAAGTGGCAATTCGTTTGTAAAATAGAATAGTACAATCAATTACTATTGGCATTTGTTTAAGACTGTTAAAAACAAACAATATGTCGGTCAAATATATAGACTCCAAGGTGATAGCCTCGGATATAACCACGAATATGGTTAAGATGATGATGATGAAACTTTAATTTATGTATGTATTTTCCTGTTATCAATATTGCTCCTTATCATGTCCGTATAATTGCTTAGAATTTATAATTGCGTCGAAGTTTAAGAGGAAATATTCACAGGTTATCACCCTCTTGTTCAAAGAGATAACATTGGTATATAAAAATATTAAATCGTATACAATAAGTAGTTTTAATCGTATATCTGAAAGAATACAGTCAAGTTTCAATCATGGGTAAATTCCTGGTGAGTAGAATTTATATTTGTGATTATTTAATACATACATAAACTCACGCCTGTAAATCCTCGAAGGGGTAGGCAGAAGCGTATTAACACCCACATTTCGCCAAAAATGATTTTCGGTCCCACGTAATAAGGGGGCGAGCCTATTTCCGTCAGTCGGGCTGTATGTTTACTGTCGGATGGAGAACAGCCCTATTCCTCGCTGTCGCTTTCTACGACACTCACAGGAAGAGATGGGGTGGCCCTATTCTGCTCCACCGGCAGGCTTATTAGCTAACTTTTCGCGACCAGCGAGCGAGCGATGAGCAGTAAGAACGAGATCACTGCGCGATGGATCGCGATACGTCAAAAAAATTTGTATTACGTAAGGATTTGCGATCAAATAATTAAATAATTGTGGAAAAGTACAGGTGATTTATTCAATAAGCGATAGTTTTGTTTCTAAGACTAATTTATATGTGTTTCTTGATTTACCACTGGTTTTTTACAATGAAAATTTCTGTACCTATTTATTATTTTCACAATGGCAGCCATTAAAAAAGGACCTTTTGAGTGATCGCGATGACATTTCTTATCGCGCCTTTTTCGCTGATCGCTTTCTGTCAAATGTGATACGTAATACCAATTTGTCGTTTTTGTGCGATTACCGCGCAAATTTTGCTATCGCTTTGTTATCGCGAGTTAGCTAATAAGCCTGCGGTTTATTTTGTATGCTACACGGTTTAAAACTAGCTATATCCGTGACTTTGTCCGCGTGGTCTTATATCTGGGTTTAAGTTTCATTTGCGTGGAATCTGGAAGTTTTTGCGAAAGTAAAAAATAACCGAAGTTATAATTTTTATAAATTCTGCCATATTGGCAGAATTTCCAGAAGCCCAGTCACTTAGAAAATTGAACGGAGCAAACATGTTTTTAATGTTAAAAATTGCATAGGTACTTTGATTGAAAAACTGTTGTTTTAACATCACAGGCAGATAATCCTTGTAAAGACAAGTGAAATAGTTATTTGTTATACAAGAGTGCAAAGTTGCTTTTTAACCGCGTGCTCAGTTTTGATGACCGAGCAAGCGAAAGATTCTAAATTTGAATCACGAGCATAGCGAGTGATTCATAAATTAGAATCTTGAGCGTTAGCGAGGGAATCAAAAGAGCACAAGGTGTAAAATCTTTGCACTCGAGTGCAACACGTTACTTTTCATCCCACCTCAGCGAGGAAATAATGAAATGCTTCTTCTTCCTAGCGTTAATTCCCAGTCGCATCCGAAGCTTTCACCTCGGAGTTCAGGTCCGCTTTACCAGTCTTAACTGCGGATTTGGCTGGACCTCGATATTTTTCGTAAAGCGACTGCCATGTGACCTCCACAACCCAATGGTGACATTAGGCGATATCGAAGCATTGCAGCTAGACCGTTGTTGTTGAACTTTTTATGCATACAAATATTTGCACTGAGCGGGGATCGGACCCGCGCCTCCTGCGTTGCGGCCACGTTCACTACCACTACGCCACGGAGGCTGTATAATAATTATGTGTAATAATACTAATAATAAAATATCAACAAATAAAATTCAACAACAATGTTCAACCATAGGACGTGAAAAAAAACTTATGCGCGCAAAGCAAATTTAAAAAAAAAGTAGGTACACCAAGGAGGTTCCGAGTTGAGTTTTTCATAAATTAAAAAAAAGTTATATGATAAATCGGCACCATAGAGGTAGAAGTAAATAGGTTTAATGATGTTTTGAGTTCACAAACCTAGTACACACGATGTTCTAAATTCAAATTTACTTTACCACTCTAGAGGATAAAAGCGACTTTTACACTCAGATATCTTACTCGCTACGCTCGTGATTCAAATTTAGAATCTTTCGCTTGCTCGGTCATCAAAAAAAGAGCACGCGGTTAAAAAGCAACTTTGCACTCTTGTATAACAAATAACTATTCGTGCTGTTAATACCTACTTATTTATTGCGTATGGTTGAAAAACTATAAATAAAATTCTATTTAAATTTAAATATGTTGTACAATTGTGGCTGTTAATTGAAACAAAATGAACTAAGTTATAAGGAATTAAATCATTAAATTGCAATTAAATATATGTATACCTAATGTTTTTTTTGTAACATCGAGGCACAGATTACCCAGTTTGTAGCGGAGGTATATCGAGTATTTTTTTTAATTATTATCTTTATAAATTTACTTAATGTACCTAAAATTAATAATACCTAAAACTAAAAAAAGAACTATATTTGTACACATTAAAACTAAAGTTAAAACGCGTCATGGAATTTCTTCGCATCGCATGCAGAGGCACTTGCCACGTTGTATGGCAATGCTTATAGCAATGAGCAGTTTTCTAGTAGGTATTTATAGGGTTCCTAAAGACGCGCTAGATGGCGCAGCCGGCACTTTTGGTAAGAAGAGTGTGGTGTCACATAATATAGTGTTCCCTAATTTATGGAAAAATGTTCTTCGGTTTTGTAATGATTTACTTTACATAAATATTTTGTCATTTTTTCTGATACAATTATTTTAAATATAATATTATTATTTTAAATTACAGACAGTGACGTGAAAAGAATTAAGCGTATTATTATATTTTATCTATTATAATATGGGTAAATGAAATTAAACTTTGGTAACATCGCAAATGTCATGAAAAAATACTACAAACAAACCACAGAGTACATTAAAATTACCAAAAGCTATGCTAGCGCCATCTCCTGATGATTTAAAAACCAACTGATTATTATACCTACTGGAAAACTGCTCATTGAATAAGTATATAGCCAGTACATCTTAACTAAATCACGACTCTCTGTTTTGTATGATTCAATCAGGATTCAGGACTCTTGATTTAGTCTGACTATACATTAAAACTGGTGTTTCATATCTATTTCAGGTGCTGTTCGTGTTCATTACCCTCGTCACAATGTCGATGGCTGACCAAAGTAAGTTGGATACCATTTTTTTATGATTCCGTAAAAATCCACCCTAAAAGTAATCTTTAATCTTTTTAATTACATACAATTCAAAAGTATATACCATGTGTACCTACACATTCTCGTACGTGACCAGAAATATATATTTTTTATTGATACTAATAAATAATATTATGATAGTCTGTGTTCATGTTATCACGTTTATTCTTGCAGTATAAGTAAATACACTAGCATCTTAGACTCGCTTACCACGATCCACGATTTTACGGACGCGTGCGCGATTTCGTGGTTCTCTTTTTTCTTTCTACGGTGCATGAGGGTGCATGTTGCACCGTATAAAGAAGCTCGTCCGTGATACTCCACTCACGTTTATCATAGTAAATGCGTCCGTACCCACAGGGTTTCCACGGTGTGAGGGTGAAACCTCGCACCAGGGAAACCCGGCGTTAGACATAAGAAATGAATAAAGCAAGAAGTGACGTACCTACCTACTGTAGAATGGAGTGATTAATGTATGGGATTTGACGTTTATGACGTATGTTGAAGACTTTCTTAAACGTCAATTCCTATACATTCAATAATCTATTCTAAAATAGTATACTATGGCGTATTACCCATGGCATAGGCTCATTGTGTAGAGTACCTACCTGAATTATACAGATTGCCGATACCTAACATACATATACTTAGCTATACAATACACAGCCTTTTCCAGATAGACAGAAAGCTCCGAGTCCTGACTTATTTTTTTTAAACAATGAAAAATTTATGTATTGCGGTACTTAATTTTTAAACAATTATGTTTTCTTTCAGTAAACGTTGTTGACAACAGCAATCCAAGTGGAGGTAAGTTCACTTTCATTTTTTTTTTGTTGGAAAACTAGTTGTTGCCTGCGGTCCCATCTGCGTGAATGTGGGTTATCAAGACCAAACATAGCCTATGCCTTGTCCCAATGTCGAATGTACCTCTGTGCTAAATTTCATCAAAACCGGTTCAGTGGTTTAGGCATGAAAGTGTAACGGAGAAACAGTTACTTTCGTTACAATTAGTATTTAACAATTACAACTAGTAATTTAGTACTTTGCTAGTCAAGATCAATCTGATGATGACTACCTATAGGTATATTACGCAATAATTATTACAGTGATAACATTCGCATTTATACGTATATTTTATTTTTGCAGTGAATGTTGCCGAAAATGCCGGAGCCGATGATGGTAAGTTCATAAACTGATAATAATTTTATTTAGTAAAATAAATATTACCAACGGCATAAATAAATTTGTACTCAATTATGAATATAATATGATTACAAAGTTACATTTGCAGTTGGTAGTTTGAGGGCCGTTCAATTATTGACCTGTTTTAAGAGTTTGTTGTTGTTGTTGATTAGCAGATCAACGAGATCTCTAGAAATGTACGACATACAAAATGTGAGATGCCAGTGGTGAGACCTCGCTCTTGGCAAACATTGCTTCTGAACTTTTTTAGTACAACCCATGCCCTTTTAAAATATTTACTTTAAAAAGAAACGAATGATAAAAACTAATAATAGGTATTACTTGGGACATATATTATCTTGGACCTAAAAAGTGCTCTACATATACGCGCAGTATACGTTTCTTGGGTGTATTTTGAGGATAACAACTGCTACTGCGGTGGACGAGCTCAAATTCACCAAGCATCTATATACTATTATATAATTGTAAAGTGGTCGTGTATGTACATTGGAGATATTTAAAAAAAATACTTGGGTTATGTTATGTTAACGATACTGAACACGAAAATATTTTTTTGAATTTCCTGTCTGTTTGTCTGTTTGTATGTTTGTCCGCGATGGACGTAAAAACTACTGGACGGATTTTGATGCGGTTTTTTTTGTTAGAAAGGACTTACTCAGACTTAAAATCTTACGTTTTTTTGATCGCAATCGGTTGAGTAGAACCGAAGATATGAGCAAAGGTCGCGTTAACCGAGTTGCACGCGGGCGGAGCCGCGGGCGGAAGGCTAGTAGATTAATAAAAAACAATCCGCGTGCGCCAGGGCCTCATCTGTCTCGAGATTCAGATCCAAGATACGTGTCTCGAGGTATAGTCTCCAATGATATGATATATAACTAATATTGTGTTCTTTGTTTTCAGTTACCGTCGTAGATGGTGGTGCAGGTAAGGACGTACAAAGTTTTGACTGCTGAAATTTTCATAGTACCTACGTACCTACAAATACAGAAATACAGAATACAGAAAGAAAGTTTGGATCGCATTAAGAGAAAGTAGATGCAGTATATCCTGTCTTCCTTCTAACTTTTAAGCTAGAGAAGTCATCTTCATCATCATCTTCATAAATTCGCATTTTCCTGATTGCATCCGTGGCCAAGATGACCTCGGAGCTGCAAGAGGACAGGCATAATGATCATACCTGCCCCTTCAACCCAAGTGGCATTATGGGATCACACGTGACGCCAGTCATTTCTCGCCACTTGTCCGACGCGGCAGTAATGCGTGCCCTGGCGTCGTGGTCTTAAGCTAGAGAGCTAGTTTTAAGCTAGAGAAGTAATGAATGATAAAACTCACCTCAGTCACAGAACAGATAATAGTACTAGCCTCAGTTTTATCATTCATTGTATCAGATCCTGCTGCCCCCCTAGAAAAGTGGCAATTTCGTTTGCCAGCGAATTGTAGAAAAGAATGACAAATTTATGGGTCAAAATACGTGTCATATACCTCAAATCCCATACATTCATCATTCTGTTCTACAATACGCCGCTATGGTAGCACTCTGCCCGACGGCAGGCCACGCTCACTCTATGTACTTGCGCGCTATATTCACCTACTCGCCGACGGTCCTCGGTCGTCAGTCGGGCTGTCGCCACAGAACACTTATATCCTACTGTCGCTAGCCGCGCGTGCACACGCACGTATAAAAGTTGTTTGATTATTACCTACGTTTCAATCGAGTATTTTTGTTTGTTATTAATATAATTAATAGGTACTCAATCTATGATGCTATTATGAAAGCATAACGGTGAAGGTTCCGTGTGCAGTGTATGGGTGCGAATATAAGAGATCAAATAAAAATCTTTCTTCTGCTTGCCTGTTATTGAAGAACGGCAAATAGGTAGTACCTACTTAATAAGTGCAATTACATTCGTTAAGCTACTGTACCTACCTATAACAATATTCAATATACATATCTTGTACAAAGTAATATAGGTACCTACCCACTTAGCTACCTACTAAGTATACGGAAAGACTTAAAAAAATGTTGGATTCAGTACCTACTTAGTAATACTAGGTTGGTTGGTACATGATGTAGCTATCTGACCTAGTACCTACTTATATCTAACGGCCCGGGTCCTGACTTAACACTTGAATGCAATCGTAAATAAAAAATCGTAGGCAGGATGGTAGCGCGCGACGATCAGCGACGACGACGGCCGGCACCGCCGCGCCCGCAGGCTGTCGCGGGCTGGCGCTTGACTGCCATGTACTTGTGTAAGTAATCTGTCGGTGCGTTACCTCTACTGCATTGTTTTCGTTCAGACCTATAAAGTAGGAATAATCGCCACTGTGTACTGAGAATAGTAGTTTATCTAAGGCCGCTCGTAGCTTACCTACTCTTGAGTTGCTGGTAGGATTGAGATGAAATATATATAATGTCCAATAATATTCATCTATTATTCGATATTCGATGAATGGGTGAGAAAAATGTCAAATATTGTAAAAGTATTCCTTTATTAAGCGAGGCAACCCTAGCGTCATAAAGTTTGCTAGTACATAACTACGAGAACGAGGTCGAGCGGCTGCAAAGTAATAATAACCGTATGGCTGTCGGTTAAGATACATATTCGTAAGGAGTGGTTGATCACGTGGACTTGTAGGCACTTAACTGAGTTGGATCGAAAATTTTCCAGGCAGTGAGTTATCTGTTCCAACTATTAGGTAATCTGTGCCGACGGCCTCATCAGATGCTTTTTCTCGCCCCGCTTAAAAGGACCCGGGACTGTAGGAAGAGGGAAACACGTGCACTGGTAAGGAGTTCCAAGTCTTAATGGTGCGGCAAAAAAAGGAATCGCCGAACCGCTGGGTTCTTGATGGAATATTCTGAACTGTTTGAGAGAAAATACCTCCGTGTCTGCCTCTTCCTTTTAATAAATGCATTCTTTCAATAAATCACTTGATAAATTATATTTTTGTTTCAGGAGTGCAAGGGCGTCAAGCATCGGATACTAATAAGTAGTTAAATATTATCCTCTCATTTATAACTAATTTTAACAAATATTTAGTCTTTTCCTGACTAACTATGTATTGTCAAATGTTTATATTAACCGTATAGACGAAAAGCGGCTAGGTTTTAAGAATTTAATAAAAATGTAAACTTTCAATTTCGTTTTTATTTAATTGGTAATGTGAATAAATAGCGGCAAAGTAAGCTTGTCAAACTTGAAACAACGCCCCCACCGGTGGTGAAGAGTGAAAAATTTCAAAAGGGAAGTCGGTGGAAAATAATACTTACCTCGATGTAGTTTGTCATAAATCATGCGACCTTATACTTATAGTAAGAGAGCTTGGATCATTAACTCCCGTACCATCAGCGTACTGAATGAGATGTACATCATTAGAAGCGCCTTTAATTGGAGAACACGAAATGGCTATGCTGCAAAGTCAAAAACCTGGTGGTGATACCAAAAATCAATTTTGAAAATGCTAAAAAAATCGGTACCTAATATTGAAAGATTACCAATTTTCGTTTGTTCCTGGCAATAGAGGAGATTTAGGACTATATGATAGTGCAGTGCTGCAAGCCTCCATAACTGGCCTTGTCAGAGGCAGCACCTTGCAAAGTGCCGCCTGAAAACAGGTATCTGGTACGATCGAATTACCAAATAAAACCGGGCTCATCTGAAAGATCATCAAATTCTGAGTATGAAAAACTGGTGCTGCAAATCTTAAACACTGGCGAAGGTGGTTGCAGCAGCGATTGAAGATCGCGAGTTGCGCGTCTCGGTTTGGTATTTTCACATTTATACGATCGAGTTACCAAAAAAAAACAAGGCTCATCTGAAAGATCATCAAATTCTGTGTAGGAAAAACCGGTGCTGCAAATCTTAAACACTGGCGAAGGTAGTTGCAGCAGCGATTGAAGATCACGAGTTGCGCAACTCGGTTTTGTAATTTTCACATTAGTACGATCGAGTTACCAAAAAAAACAGGGCTCATCTGAAAGATCATCAAATTCTGTGTAGGAAAAACCGGTGCTGCAAATCTTAAACACTGGTTTTTTGGAAATTCGATCGTACCAGATACCTGTTTTCAGGCGGCACTTTGCAAGGTGCTGCCTCTGACAAGGCCAGTTATGGAGGCTTGCAGCACTGCACTATCATATAGTCCTAAATCTCCTCTATTGCCAGGAACAAACGAAAATTGGTAATCTTTCAATATTAGGTACCGATTTTTTTAGCATTTTCAAAATTGATTTTTGGTATCACCACCAGGTTTTTGACTTTGCAGCATAGCCATTTCGTGTTCTCCAATTAAAGGCGCGTCTAATGATGTACATCTCATTCAGTACGCTGATGGTACCGGAGTTAATGATCCAAGCTCTCTTACTATTATAATTAAGTAATAGGGACCCCTCGTCACAGCCCCACATACCCACATCATCTGTGTAAAACGTCAATTGTTTCATGAACTTGATCGTCAATAAACTACCTTGTGCCTCATTAAACGGTATTTAGACGAGAAGAGTTTCTCGCATATTTCGGTCCAAAAAATCGTATGCGACTATCACTAGCCATACCATTATCGTACCAAAGTATTTACAGAGGCAAATACTAAATTAATACGAGATTCGCTAGTGACATTATATCGCCTACCTATGTCAAAATACGATTATTGCTTGAAAATTCTGTTTAGACCAACACTGCCAATATTCAATTTTTAATTCATCAGGAGATGGCGCTAGCATAGCTTTTGTTAATTTTAATGTACTCTGTGGTTTGTTTCTGGTATTTTTTCATGAATTTGCGATGTTGCCAAAGTTTAATTTCATTTACATATATTATAATAGATAAAACATAATAAAACGCTATGGGGAACTATATTGCCAATGAAACGATTGCAGGTGATCGATAAAACATTTACTGTAGAAAAAACACACACAAACACAACAGGGAAACAATGAACGACAATGATTATAATAATGTCTACATACAGCCTTAATGAGCGAGCGGGAAGCGCCAGAGACTCGTAACTGAGGTACATACGTCCGTTCGCGCATACGGGGGGAACGCCACTGGCGGCGCTGGCGTCAGTGGCGTGAGCCGGAGCTCGAGTCGCGCTGCGCGCGCACCTACATTAACCCTGCGACCGCGCACGTATCGCGCGTCTTAACCCTATCGTGCGTTACAGTCTCCCCCTCTAACCCGAACGAACGTCCTCGCGATCGGGTTAGCGCCTACGAGGCCTTCCCCTCTTACGTTTCTCCTGAATGGGAGATTGGACGCGACCGACGAAGGGGGTCAACACGGACGCGTGGTACTTGCCCAATACCGCGCCGTAACTCAACCGCTCGAGGGTATATGTGGTGGGACTCACCACGGATAAAGAGCCGAACAGGTCCGCTGATAGAACCTCAAATCGACGCGCAGCGGTGGGTATCTGTATTAACCCAGCCGGTTGCCTGGTATCCGCCTTGTAACGTTGACATGGCACACAGTCCTTGACATACTGCGTCACATAGGAACGCATCCCGGGCCAATAGTACTTACCTACTAAGCGTCGTAGTGTACGTTCCGCACCCATATGACCAGCGGTGGGTGCATCATGGCACTCTGCTAACACCTTGGCGCGCTCCTGTTCTGGAACTACCAGACTGGCATCGTCTCGTTCCTCGTTCTCGGGACCATATCTGTATAGTACCCCTTCGGTTAGCACATACCCTTTGTCAGCCCACGCCCTCCCCCTAGACGGTTCGTCGGACTCCAGGGCTTCGACAATCTTTCCCACCTCCGGGTCCTTCAGCTGACTTTCGCGTAGCTCCTTTAGACCGCGTGAAGGCATGTCGGCCACTGCGCAACACACGTCGCAGTCCGCAGCCTCTGCACACGCCGGGCGCGATAGGGTATCGGCTATGACATTAGACTTACCTGGTGTGTACTCGATCTTCAGGTTATATTCCTGAAGGCTTAGGGCCCACCTTGCCAGGCGGCCACTCGGGGATCTTATACTCATCAGCCATCTAAGGGGTTGGTGGTCGGACTTGATCACCACTTCAGCCCCATCTATGTATCCTCTGAACTTGGAGACTCCCCAAACGACGGCTAGGGCCTCCCTCTCCGTCGTGCTATAATTTCTCTCAGCCGCTGTCAACAGTCGGCTGGCGTACTCTATAGGGCGCTCGTCTGTCCCCTCCCCCTGGAGGAGAACCGCCCCGAGTGCGTAACTACTGCTGTCAGTCCTGAGGACGAATGGCAACGTCGCATCGGCCTGACGCAGGATCGGTGCAGACACTAGCAACCGTTTTATCTGTTCGAAAGCAGTCTGTTGCTCCGAACCCCATTGCCATACACTTTCCTTTTTAAGCAGCCCTGTCAACGGCTTGGCGATCTTCGCGTAGTCAGGGATGAAGCGCCTGAACCAGCTGGAGGTCTGCAGGAAGCACTTTAAATGCTTCACGTTCCGAGGAGTCAGCATCTCCGCGATAGCGGCGGTCTTCTCTCGATCGACGTGTATACTACCTGGTAGGATAACGTGACCTAAAAACTTTACCGAGTCCTCGATCACGCCCGCGCTGAGGAGCTTCTGCAACTCCTTTTCAAGCGCCTCTCTCTTAGACAGGGATAACCTGTAAGGGGGAGAAGCCAAAGGTTCTTGTGCATCAGGTACCTTTATTTTGTGAACAGCGAAGTCCGTAGGTGGCCCCTCCGAAGCGAACTGAGCGACCCTGTTTTGCAAAAACTCGTTGAGTGCGGCCCTGTGCTCCGGTGTTGGGCTAGTACCTACCTCTGGGCGCAACGATACATCGCGTACATCTGCTCGCATCGCGGCCGTGTCGCTCGACACATACCCCTGCACAAATGTGAACCGGTCTCCAGGATTATCTGAAAAATGCCACGACTCCTGGGCGACGTCTAATACTATACCTGCATTAGATATAAAGTCACAACCTAAAAGTGTCTTGTTATCGTCACCAGGAAACACTATAAAGTTAGTGTCGACTTTCCGACTACCTATAGTGACAGGTACGGGTACGGTGGCAACCTTGATGGTTTTGAAATGACGCGAGCCGTCGGCGAGTCCGATACAGCGCTCCGTTTCTCGAAACTGTATACCGTTGCTCACTAGCAACGAATATAAAGATGGGCTAGCAACACTATGCGTGGCCCCAGTATCTACCATCGCTACCCCTTGTTTACCTACCACACCTATCGTAACTAAAGGATGCGACGTCGTCGTCGCAAAATAGTCGCCCCTAACGACATTAAAATCGGGCGGCTTGGAGGACGCGGGCTTGGGCGAGCACTGTTCGCATTTCGTCCTGACCACCCCTGGCTGACCGCATCCATAACAACGGATCGGGTGAGTATCACTATCACCGTCCGACTTATTATTATTAGTCTTACGACATTTATCAGCCGTATGACCAAACAAGTTACATGACGTACATTTGACGCGATTACGTTTCGAGTTCTCGTTCGAGTTAGAGGTGAGACTAGTACCAGTGGTAGCGCTCGGACCGGTAGTAACGCCGCGGTCGAGCGCCGCAGTAGGTACGTTCGAGTTCGACTCCGAATTTCGCGCGGGAACAGCTGGATTCCTAAACTCTAAGAATGAATCTTCGGCGACTCTCGCTCTCTCTAACAGTTCATCGATATCGGTAACATCGTCGCGCGGTACACGCTTACGTATTCGACGGTGTAACAAACCGTAAACAATGTCAACTAACATTACAGTAGGCACTACATAAGGTAATTTCACTAACAGAGATCGCACTTTGGACACGAAAACTTCGGCACGTACATTATCACTGTGTTCGCACATAGATACCTCGCGCAGGATTTTGTGGGCGGGCCTCTGAGCGCCGTAGGTAGCGCGCAGGCGCGCCAACGCGTCCGGCCACGAGCCGACGCCGCCGCCGCGCGCGCCGCGCCACCATACCGCTGCGTCGCCGGTCAGCAACATAGGAATGCCGCGTAATGCGTGGTCATCGGCCACGCCAGCGCACTCCTTATATACTTCCACAGCATCTATGAAGGCTTCTAAAACCTCCGGATCGCGCGACTGCCCGTCAAACCTCGCGGTACACTTCGCGAAGTTCCCGCCAAAAGGTGCGGGCGCGCTCGGTGCGGGCGCGCTCGCCGCGGGTGACGTTGCCGGCGTCGAAGTAATAGGATTCCATGACTGGTTACCTTGGTGCATTGATCGCAAAGTTTCCACTAACGTGCGGTTCGTCTCCGCCTGCGCTCTGGCGAACGTCTCCATCACAGCGGTCAAGAGGCGTTCGGTGTCGACGGCGGCGGGCGCGCCGGTGCGGGCCCCGCCGTACGCGGAGTCGGGAGCGGCGCCGCCACGGCAGCTCGTCTCCTCGCCCTCCTCGTCGTAGTCGGCCGCAACGCCTAGACGGGCGCGCGGGTCCTCGGCAGCGACGTCAGGAGCGACACCCACCTGGGCGTGCGGCTCCGACGTAGCGTCGTCTTGAGCGGTGCCCCCCTGGGCACGCGTTCGTGGCATATTACACGTGTAACGTTTGCAACACGAACACGAGAATCACTGAGTCACTGAATTGATGTTTTTCTAGTTGGCTTGGGTTCGTCCGCGCACTTGTGTTACACAAAATGGCGGCCGCTAGTTGGGCGTCACTATGGGGAACTATATTGCCAATGAAACGATTGCAGGTGATCGATAAAACATTTACTGTAGAAAAAACACACACAAACACAACAGGGAAACAATGAACGACAATGATTATAATAATGTCTACATACAGCCTTAATGAGCGAGCGGGAAGCGCCAGAGACTCGTAACTGAGGTACATACGTCCGTTCGCGCATACGGGGGGAACGCCACGGGTTTCGTACATAATACCGAAAGCTAAATAGTCGAATAACAATAGGTCGACAACGATTGGTCGGACGATCAAATTGTCGCTGGTACGTTAGGTCGAAGCGTTAATACGTCGAGGTATTATTACGTGGAAAATGCAATAGGTCGACAATGATTGGTCGAAAGATCAAATTGTCGCTGGTATATTAAGTCGAAATATTAATACGTCGACGTATTACTACGTAAAAATGCAAACGGTCTATTGTCCCCATAAAGTTGAAATTTTCAAAAAGCCTGTCTTTGCGAAATCTTTGAAAAAAACCTATGTTATAAGTATAAGTGGATGCGAGCCGCTTCCAACCGGTGCTATTGGAGATCTATAGGGGAGGCCTATGTCCAGAAGTTGACTTCCTATGGCTGAAATGATGATGACGATGATGATAAGTATAAGTTCATTTTAGAGACAAGTCATAAATATTAAGGGAGTCTGCAATAAACATAAACCAAGTTTTTGTGTCGGTATTGTAATTTCGGAAAGAGCGATTCATTATTCTAACAATTCTATCTAAGTGATATTCACTTTGATAGAACTTTAGTATAAAGAAGCTTTAATAGTATAACGCCTAATGTTTGTGTAAATAATAATTTTTGAGGCCTATATTCAAATAAAATGTATAATATATATTCATTCATTTACTTATTTAAACTGGCTTTACATTTTGATATTCATTGCCAACGCTCTAAGATAATCCAATAAGTCCATGTTTGATTTTTTGTTAACTATCGACATAATTGCATTTTCATGTCTTCTACCTCGCTTCTTTGGGGAAGGTCCTTCAATGCAACACTTTATTTTAGCCACTTCGTGGTTGGTCGTGGCTTGTTCATTTTGTAAAAGTTTAACGGTTTGGTATAATCCTCGTTTCTGTTTGTTTAACAACTTATTCCACCGTCTGTGCCAACCTTTGGCTTTTTGAAAATTTCAACTTTATGGGGAGGAGACAATAGACCGTTTACATTTTTACGTAGTAATACGTCGACGTATTAATATTTCGACTTAATATACCAGCGACAATTTGATCTTTCGACCAATCATTTTCCACGTAATAATACCTCGACGTATTAACGCTTCGACCTAACGTACCAGCGACAATTTGATCGTCCGACCAATCGTTGTCGACCTATTGTTATTCGACTATTTAGCTTTCGGTATTATGTACGAAACCCGAACGCCACTGGCGGCGCTGGCGTCAGTGGCGTGAGCCGGAGCTCGAGTCGCGCTGCGCGCGCACCTACATTAACCCTGCGACCGCGCACGTATCGCGCGTCTTAACCCTATCGTGCGTTACAACGCTTAATTCTTTTCGCGTCACAGTCTGTAATTTAAAATAATAATATTATATTTAAGATAATTGTATCAGAAAAAATTACAAAATATTTAAGTATGTAAAGTAAATCATTACAAAACCGAAGAACATTTTTTCCATAAATTAGGGAACACTAGATGTGACACCACACTCTTCTTACCAAAAGTGCCGGCTGCGCCATCTAGCGCGTCTTTAGGAACCCTGAAAATACCTACTAGAAAACTGTTCATTGCGCAGCGATTCTCGCCAGGCATGACTAACTAACGAGCGGCAAATGTTTTTACGTATGTTTAACTTTTTTCTGCCCTTTCGATAATCGTACTTGCAGGTGAGAAACTCTCTTCGTATAAATAAGCCTTTAAAGAGGTGGTAGAGCGCGTCATTTAGGCTTAAACAAAGATGAAATATCATTAGATATGTCATATGCTTACAAATCAACGTAGAAAATTGTGCCGAACACACACAGACACATTTTTAATTCATCTACATTTCCCTTGTATTAACTTTAGAGTAATTGTTCGTGCAGTGTCTATAAACATACGATAGCATTTTCGTTATTTTTTTATGTCACTGATTCTTCCGCTCAACGTCCGACCGGCGGCGCCGCTCGGCACGCGATATAACTCTGGACACGTATCTTGGACCTAAAATGTGCTCAAAATGTGCCCTATACGTGCAGTACACATTTCTTGGGTGTCTTTTGAGGATAGCACGGGGTGCTACTGCGGTGGACGAACTCAAATTCACCAAGCATAGATTATTACAAAGCAATCTACGGGCGCCAGAGCCTCGTTTGTCTTGCCATTTAGGTCCAAGATACGTGTCCGGAGTTATACTACAAGGCAAACGTTACAATTGACTCGTTTTCGGATCTTCACGATTTTTGCGCAATAACGCATCTACTTCATTTTATATAAGATCATTGGGCTTAAAATACGTGCCTATTTAGGTACAGTCGACAAAATAGATACGGTTGCACACTTGCACCTATACATACACCTTTATATGAAAAAGTTCAACCGTATCTCCTCTGTCGACTGTACATATTGCGCAATATATTCTCATATTGAGGACACTGATTTACTATACAATACCTACAGACTCTAAATAACATTGTTAAATGATAATTAATCAATACGGATGACCTCTTCAATTTGAGAAGTGGGCCAAGTTCGTTCACTTTATAGCCACTTAAATGTATTCGAAGAAACGTCTTCCCGTCTTTGTTCAGAGATGTTGAATCTTTTGTAGTCTGGTCCTTGGGTTTGTGCACAGAATCAGAATCTTTATAAAGAACAGAAGATTTTCTTTCTCATAAAATTTCAACAAAGTCACGATTGGCGCTCCAAATGAATAAATTATCAATTTTAAAAGTACATAATTATTCCCAATCTAGATCGTAAAACTATTTTATACTTGCAAATTGTTAGGCCTAGTAGTTCCAACTTTCAAGATTAAGGGGTAAAATATAATTCTTATTTTAGTCAATGTGGGTGCTAGCACCTCTGCCTACCCCTTCGGGGATACAGGCGTGAGTTTATGTTATGTTATGTTTTTGTACAAAATCATTACTTATCTATTAATGTGGCGGTTGAAAGTTACACTTCTTCATCTGTTATATCTCGCAGGTTCGATTTCCGTAATACCTAATGGCATGAATATTTTTATAAAAAATTGGTATAGCACCTGTAACAAGCTTTGCTTATTGTCGAAATTGAGTCGTATCGGAGTTTCATGTTGTCGAAGTAAAATCTTGTCGTAGAAGGATTTGTCGGAATTCAGTTTGGGAGTCGAATTCCATACGAACACTTTCTGAAAAAAATGCCCACAAGTAACAATATCTTCGCAACAGCTGTCAACAGATTTGGCCTCAATTTCGCAGAGCTCATTGAGTTATATTCGGTGCACATGCCCTCATTCGCCCACATTTACTATAAAGACGCATAATTTTACAATGGTCACTAGAAATGACCGAGTGGACGTTTTATTAGAGCGTAAATACCACTGTGAATACATGTTTGGGTTGGGTTTTATTGTATACGAGTATAGTAAACATCATTGTAGGTACATAATAGGTACACACATAGTTGACAATATCGCTGTTTACCCAATACTCGTATGAGTAGCAATACTACGTAACCTTTTGAGATCAAAGTGGAAAATCAATTTTATTCTGTACAGACCATTAAAGTGGCACTTACAAAAAGTCAAAATGCCGGGCCCGGTCCCGACCTGAAAAGACTCAGCTGCTTTTTTTTTGTCTGTTTACTGATATGTTTACTAATTACAATTAATTAGTTTGAGAAGTATTATATACTTAGTCTAGTCTTAAGTTGTCTAAATATTCTTGAATTTTAAAATTACATTTTCGCCGGCCCCGGAGAATAAAATGGTAACCGACATTGCAATAGTTTTAGTGTTATGCCATATTTGAAGTTTACAGAGCCCAATACACACACTCAATTTTTTTCGTAATTTTTCTATGATTATTCAGAAAAATAAAAGATAATACAATATTATTCGTCATACTTTTTGAGGAGCTCATTAACGTGAATAAAATTATTACAAACTATTGCCTCCATTAAAAAAAATATTGTAAAAGCTACAACAATTGTGTTCTCGTACAAGAAAACATCGCCATGAATTGCAATGGCGAATACCATTTTATTCCCGTTAAAAAACTTCTAAGCTCATCGGCTAACATTACTTTAGTCAACAGTTTGTATTGACACTGAATGGTACAATATCTTGCCATACTGTTCTAGCGCACATTTATGTATATGTTAGAGAGGGATGACACTGATGACACTATAAAATCTTCTTGCGAAACTCTAGCACGTGCCGATATTTATTTACGTCATCATCATCATCTGCAAATAGACGTATTCTCCCGATTGTATCCGTGGCCAAGATGACCTCGGCGGAGCTCGGGGTCCGCCTTCCGGCTCTTCCTCCTTCACTTTGCACGATCTTGGGCATCCATGGTAGTGATACAATTTGCACGCATGTCATTCTCCACGACATCAAACCAGAACTTCTTGGGCCTACTCCTTATACTTGGGCCCGGTGGGGGCGCCATTGCCAGGCATTTGTTACCCACGTAGCCTGGTGGTTGCCGCAAGACGTGGCACCAGCGAAGGCGACTCTCTTGCATTTTATCCGCGATGTCACGGACGTGAAGGTTGCCGCGGATGCGAGAGTCCCTCACGCGATCTTTACACGTGACGTCAGTCATTTCTCGTCACTTGACCCACGTGGCCGCAATCCGTGCCCTGACGTCGTAGTCGATTTCACCAGTCACATGAAGTACAGATCCCAGGTACTTAACCTGGTCCATGCGCTCGACTAAGTCATCGCCTATGCGAACGGGTGAAAGATCTGTGGAGTTTAACGCTAAGTATTCTGTCTTCGCTACATTTCCTTCCACCCTTTCACGCATCGTCGCACCAATCTGCTCCTGTCCGCGACCATCAGCGCGATATCATCAGCATACATGAGCAACCACGGGGGCTGCTCATGTGAGTTTCTGATGCTGTCCGACAAAACGTCTAATATTACGCTGAATAGGTAAGGACGGGTCCTTGGTGTACCCCGACGGTGATGGGGAAGGCTTTCAAGTCGCCAACAGTAATCCGAACCACAGAAAATCGTAGTACATGTCTCGGATGGTGTCAATGTAAGTCTCTGGGACTCCCTTGGCCCGCAATGCCCACCAGATCATCGCGCGAGGAACACACATTCGAAGGCCTTCTGCATGTCTAAGAATAGACAGTGCAAGGGCGTGTTCTTCGCCCTGTATTTCCCCGCCACAATCCTTAGGATGAACACCGGGTCTATGGTTCCGTGCCCGGGACAAAATCCGTACTGACACCCCGAGAGTGTACTTTCCTGTCGGATCCGGGAGTCGATTATCCGCTCGTAGAGCTTCATGGTGTGGGACATCACTTTTATACCGCGGTAGCTGCTACACTACTGCACCGATCCCTTGCCTTTTAAAACTGGCGTGATGATGCTCAGCCTCCACTGGCTCGGAATCTCACCGGTGAGGAGTACGCGGTTATAAAGATTTGCTAGAATGCTCACACCACGGGCACCCATTGCCTTCCAAGCCTCGATGGGGATTTCGTCGGGTCCGGAAGCAGGCTTTCCGGTTCTTCATGCAGCGAATGGCAGTCTGGACTTCTGCAGGCGTTATCTGTGGCACTAGTCCTTGATTCGGAGGTAGATCTGGTGTCTGCACCTCTTTATGCTGCTTATTCAGCAGCTCGTGGAAGTATGAGCGTCATCTCTCCTTCACCGCGACTTTCTCGTACAACAGATTACCCCCAGGGTCTTTAATGCAGCGGCACTTGGATAGACCCTGCGCCGCTTTGGCCCTGGAAAGCGCCAACTTATATAATGAGCTTTTGCCCCTCAGACGATTCCAACTTGGTATATAGCGGTTGCCAGTGGTCTCGTTTGGCCCTGGCTACGGCTCTTCTGGTGGCGCGTTTTGCATCTTTGTACGCGTCGCGGTCTTCGGAAGATTTGGACGCTTGCCACTTTTTAAATTATGTGGTCTAAAGTAATGGAAGTAAGCGTTTAACATTCACAATCACAGACTCTACGCTTTAAATATGATCTTGATGTGATGAGTATTCTCAACTGAATGTAGAACAGCAACAAAGACCACCAGCTAAAAGCAAGCGAGGTATGAGGCAGAAAAAACCTAACAAACCAAGTTCTAGCGCTGAATTTCAGTTGAAAGTCGCGTACACCAATCCATTGCCATTAAGCCAGGCTTTGCACGACGATCTTATGAGTCTATGTAGGTCAGAAGCAATCCCAGTGTTCTACCATGCCTTCTAAGAAGCTTTAACTTATGACGGAACTAATACTGAAAGCCATACGTTTATTGAAAACGGATATTTAAGGAAAACTAATTTTTATTTGCCATTTTTATTAAGTTCATTTTTTGTACATTAACATAAATAAAGTCTGATTACCATAACTTTATTTTATTTTCGTAACTAGAATAAAACTCATAAGGTTGATTAGTCTACAATGGACATCCCGTATGAACCAGAACAAAATGGTTAAGTTACTTTATTTTTCCAAATTTAGCACAGTCATACGATTGAATAGTATTGCAATAGGATATTATACTATTTAATATCTTTCTAAATAACGGGAATAAAATGGTAAGTGTACAATACCAAATCTCAATAACATTAGATATTTACTAACTTTTTAAATTGTAATTATATCAAATTTGAATAATGCAATTAAAGACTTATTAAATCATTATAAAAGCTTTAAAAATTAGCTTTAATTTGAGCCTTTATTGGATTGTCTACGTCTAATATTAGTTAAGTTATAGACAAAAAACAGTTTTTTATTTTTCCTGAAAAGTTAAGTTTTTGCGATTACCATTTTATTCTCCGGGGCCGGCGTTATGTCAAAGTTTACCTCTCATTAGACCTAAATTTAACAAGTATATCCTTAATTTCATTATGAAAAATAATATACCCATACATGCACTTCTAATTACCATGGTTGCCTGGTAGAGATTGCCTTGTGCGATAAGGCCGCCAATTGTATTTACTGTATTTTTTATTTATTTTTCTGTACTCTTCTGTATCTGTGTACATACAATAAAGAGATATTATATTATATTATTATTATTCCTCTTTATTATTTTAAAACTCTTATAAATTATATTTTTAAATACATAATTATATACAACAAAAACATATATTTAAAAATATAAAAAATAGTGACCCACCGGTATCGGGTATAGGGACCAAGCTACCGGTGGTTAGGGCTCCAGAGAGAGGAACCTCCTCACAATACGTGCCGTGTCGAGGAGTACCGCCTTCTGCATCAAGCCCTTGATCCAGCTGCCTAACGAGAGCCTCTTAAGGTGTTGGTCGAGGCTCTTAGCAATCAGCCCATGGGCCGATATGACTATCGGGACAATGTTTGCCGAATCAACATTCCACATGTCAACAACCTCATGAGCCAGATCCAAATATTTTATTTGTTTGTCTTTTTCGGCTTTCATGAGGTTTTCGTCATGAGGAATGGTGATATCAACAATCATTGCAAGGCGCTCTAATCGATCTATCACCACTATATCAGGCTTATTATTACCATTTACTATTATTATTATTATTATTACCAGGCTTATAATAGTTACTAGATAAAATATGGGTGACCAGCATCGCTCCGTGATTTCACCTACGTGTATCCTGCTTCTGTGAAAAATCAGATTAAAAAGCCCATGGTACTTCTAAATAACATAGTTTTCTAATGTGTAGTGAAAGAAGAATGTTCAGAGTTGATCAATTAACGAAGATAAATCTTTCCTCTTATAAAAATAGATATTTAGTATAGATAAACGTAGATTGACGTATATGACATAGGTACGTTGACGACTGTCATATACGTCAAATCCCATACATTCATCATTATATTCGACAATACGCCGATCAACTAATTGCCACTTGTCTAGGGGGGCAGAATTCAGATACAGATAGTCGCTTAACTTCATACCGGGTCCAATTTTTATGCAATTAAATAAATAGTCACTTATATGAAATTTGAAGGCAATAAGAGGTGGTTAATTATAATAATTAAATAAATAGCAAGATAATGACACTAATATTAAGTATAAAAACATTAAAGCTGAATCACAAAAAGAAGAAAAAAAAATGCAAAAAATGTGCTTATTGTTTTATTTTTGCTTCTTTTGAAACACTAGATAAGTGAGTTAAAGAATTTTGGCACCTATTTGTATAAGCATTAACGGCTATTTTGTAATATCACCCTGATCACCGCTACCAAGTCGCACATTGTTGGTGGTCAAATAGTGATCTTTCGCGATACCATATTATGTTTTGTACAATATAGTCATTCTAGTAGTATTTTTTACGAAGCGCTTACCATCAAAGGTCTGATTAGTTGTATCAGTAATAGTAATGTTTAAAATAACGTAACGCAAATGTTTTTTTTATTTATTTATTAAAAAAAAATTAATACAAACATTCACACATCGGCACCCCTAAACCACTGAGGTTGTACATCGTCATCTAGAAAAAAATCGTTCCCATTTTTATGGTTCCGTACCTCAAAAGGAAAAGCACAACCCTTACAGGATCACTTCGTTGTCTGTCTGCCTGTTTGTCTGTCTATCAAGAGTTTTCTTCAAAAATGTGAAGAGGCTTCAAGTTGAAATACATACCAAATAATACACATCAGGTCTCTAACATATTGAATCTGTTTAAAAATTAATCTTCTAAGTCCAAGCAATAAAAATATATTGTTGTAGGTATAAGTAGCATCGTCCCTAAATCCAGTTTTACATGAAACTCTTCAAGAGTTCTGTATAAAACTGGAACAAAACTGCAAATCTATTTTACCTGGCTCGAACTTGACCGGGTTTTTGTATTAAATGTAAATACCTGACCTTAAACCACATGTTTTCTTAATTACTCATTACATTACACATAGGTTTGGACATATTGGTACATATTAGGTTACTCAACTAAATACATCGTTATTGACATTGAGCATCGACCTAATCACGTAACAATTCAAATTAATATGCAATACTTTTCATAAGAAACTACTCATTCTACCAGTCAACGGCTGACGTCACAGCAGTACAGGAAAATCAGTATCAGGTTATTCCAACGTATTGCGAATATTCTGCGGTAAACGTATTTTCTCTACGCTCTTTCTGCACTAAAGACGTTACCATCTAAACAAAATCTCTTTGTACTCTTTGTGACGACTCAATTTATTGCATGACATCACATTCCAAACGAGCTCTGAGTTCGTACTGGCATTAATTGAATGTCACGACAGGACTACTCGCCACCAGAACTGTGCCAATCTAACTCCGTTTGCTACATTTATCTTGTTATCGAGACCGCAAATATATCGAGTTTTTAAAAATGACTATGTACATTATTGGTTTTGTGATCGCCTTGGTTTTGGTAAGTGTTTAATTTTAATTAAAAATACATATTTTTATATACCAATCTTGTAATATGATACTGTTTACGTTTACGCGAATACTCATTGAAATAAAACCACTTTTAAACGGATTCTTTCGCAATTTATTTGGCATTATTTTAGCCCGACATTTCGACTAGTTTTTAGCATGTTAGTCACCTCACCTTGGCTGCTGAAAAGTAGCTGGAACGTCGGGCTAAATCTAAATGACAGAATCCATTAAAAAGTTGTTTTAAATCAATCTTGTAACTACATATAATTAAAATGTATTAACTAAGTGACGCGTATTTATTAACAATAAAACTAAATATTTCTTTGTTTGTCCACAGGCTCTGCTAGTTATTGCGTGGATAGCATATTGCATGTTTGTCCGAGAGAAACACAAGTCAGAATTCTACCATCATAACATAGCCGATATACAAAGAAGGAACGAAATTCTTGGAGCGGTAGACGAAACCGCACCTGTGGAAAAGGATGTAAGTGTCGGGCTGTTTGTGCTGCCCTCACGACATAAGAACAAAGATGAACAATACAATAAGAGACCTGATTATCCAGAAAGTCCTGTACCTATATCACTACCGAGTACTGATAAGTTGATTGAGATGCTTGATGATGGACTCGCAGATGTACACTACCGAGATGGTATTCACGTAGATTCCCCTTCCGCACGCGACAGCGAAGTGTAAACATACGTGGTATACCTCGGGACACGTATCTTGGACCTAAATCGACAAACGAGACCCTGACGCACTCGATTTGTTTTGTATAAATCTATGCTTGGGGAATTTGAGCACGTTCACCGTAGTAGCACTCAGTGCTATCCTCAAAAGACACCCCAGAAACGTGTACTGCGCACTTTAGGCCCAAGATATGTTCCGAGCAATAATGTGAATAGTTAAGTCATGTTAAGTAATATGGTGCAAGCATTAATTTACATAGTTACTCCTCATCGGGCGCAAGTCTCTGCAAGTAACTAGAACACGAACACTTCTGTGCAATTTTAAGTCAGTATAATTATTTTATTGTAAGTATTTTTTTGTATTTGTTGCAAATAAAAACACTAAAAATCATTTTGGTGTTATTTATTTTTTACTATTTTAAATGAAGATTATTTCCTTGTCTTTTATAAAAAGTAATGCCTCGGTATTTCCTTGACGTATTGTGTATTTTTGTAAAATAATAAGATTTTTAGAAACTGTAACTCCTAATATTATTAGCACTAAATATTCGTCCATAGGCCACGGTAACCACTTTCCATCAGGCGGGCCGTGTTTTGTCTGCGACTTGAGTCGTATAAAAAAAGTCAGGTAGGTATATATCTACTTTAATAATGCGTTCTTGAAAAAAGACACGAATATTATTATATTTGTTAAAAAACTGATACGATACAACAACACGTTTGTTATAAATACAAAATATCATCACATAATTTTATTATAAATAAATGTATAAATGACCTTATAAATACATCGATACTGGTTATTTCGTAATCGCTATTATAATATCAAAGAACTGGTTATTTAGTAAGGCCTTTGATGCCATCAGCCATTTTATCAATAACGCTCTTTTCCGTAGGTTTGAATACGTAAACAACGGCATCGCCAGCGTCGCTCAACGTTTTTACCACTTCAGTCCACGCATTTTTCATGGAATCCATAACATCACGCTTTTCCCGAATGGCATCTCCTTGGTCAAAGGGTACGGCAGAAACGATAACAATGAGTATCTGGAATAGAAAATAAACTTCTATTGAATGAAATTTTTGAAGCATTTATTACGCTATCTATTCATATCGATTAAGAATTAGAAAAGGTTGGTTTAGTGGTCAGAGCATTAATTACAGGGGGTATGGGAAAGAACGCGGGTTCGAGTCCCGCCCGACGTCGATTCTCTTTTGTAATTTTTTTTTATATAGGACACGTCAATTTGACTTCGCCTCGCCTGATGGTAAGCTGAAGGCAAAGTCTCTGAAAAGAGGGTCACCATAACAGACACGTATCATGTTACAATGGTGGCACTCAGCTTCTCTATCGATCTGAATATCTTTTTCATCAAATCGATGATAATCGATTTGAAGAAACTTCTATGATTTCAAATGTATTCGAAAAAAAATATGTCTAACATGCGTGTGCCAGCGTACGGTTTCATGCAAACCTTACCTACCTATGTATTTTTGTACGAAATTCTTATCATATTCGATTAGTAGAGCAACGGATCGTTCGTCAGAGGGACGACGTAAGCACAGATTACCTAATTGGTTAAGGTCAAGGTCTAACTTCGTATATAACGCAGATTGCAGACTAAATAGTGTGCAATCTGCATTTATACACAATTTATACATAACACTAAACCCTGTCTCATGAACTAAGGGATCCTGTATCATAAGAGACATCTTATGATACAGAATCGCCTAGTATAAGAGACAGGGTTTAATAATAAAATTGTGCAATTTTATTTTTAACATAGGACTTATATAAAGGACTTTTTCAGCTTTTAGTGTAAAACCGCCAATAATTAGTAAATGTTAAGCGCCATCATCTGTACTCTGTACTCAATACTAACCGTATCCGTGACTTCGTCCACATGACCTCGATCTGGGTTTTATTTTTTTGCGTGGAACCCTAATGATATTTCAAAACTAAATGTAACTGTTGACGTCATCTATCTACTCCTTTATTGGTTTGACTTGACTTTAACGAAAGCGACTACTTTCTGAGCCCCAACTCCAAAGTAAAACCCTGCACCGAGGCCTCATCCAGTAGGTAATCAACAGGCGTGCCCACATGGTTGGAACTACTCAGTCATTCTCATCCTAGCAGAAACATCTCTAGCACGTATGCTAATACATAGCAATATATACATACCTACTAGCTTTTGCCCGCGGCTCCTCCCGCATGGATGTCGGTTATCGCGACCAAATAAAGCCTATGTCCTTTCTCAATGTCTAATCTACCCCTATATCAAATTTCATCAAAATCGGTTCAGTGATTTAGGCGTGAAAGCGTAACAGACAGACAGAGTTACTTTCACATTTATAATATTAGTATGGATTCACGCTAAGAAATCCCCTAAGGATGAATCGAATCCAGAGATATACTAACACCCATATTTCTCCATCTATGATTTTCGTAATAGCGGGCGAGCCTATTGTCGTTAAACGGGCACTATATCATGGACTGCACCTATGTTTACTGTCGGATAAAGATCAGCATTATCTCTAGACTATTACTTATCTACGATACTCACGGGAAGAGATTTGGTGTGGCCTATTTCTACTCCAATGCAAAAATGGACATAAAAGGTACTTACAAAACAGAAGATAACTGATAGTCGAAAATCCATAGTCGCGTTTCAAAGATTTCAAGCAGAACTATCTGATCAATGTTCTACAATACCTAGAATTAGTTCAACACTATATTGTTGATACAGATACAACAATGCTTGTACTGTCTCTTCGACGTTTAAACTCCTACTGGACAATTGAGCACAAAGGATTAACAGGAAGATCTGATTTGCTTTTGCACGCACGTGTGTCACAGCAATCAAACCAGCAGACAAAATTACAGGGGACAATAGACTGTGACGCACAAGGGCCGGAGCAGTGAACATCAAACTTTTGAAGTTAAAATAAATACTGTACACGAAAATATCTGGACCCTATAGTCAATGATTTAACGTAAAAGATTAGTACAGTCGACAAAGGATGTAAGTATAAATTTTTACATACAACTTTGTATGGAAAGGTGTGCACTTAAATCTTGTGTCTACTGTACCAAACTGTGTAGAGTTATGTAGAGATGAATGCCTTGCGATGATAGTTTCCTCCTTTGAACGATGGTAATCTTTGACTATGGAATTTAGAAAATATCGGTTCGTAGGTGGGCTTAAACAGAGACGAAAGAATTCTTTGAACTATGTAGACCACAATGATTTGTGAGGGTATATTACTCCAAAAAAACTAGGATTTCACATAGAAATAATTCCTAGTATCAATTGTCTTTCAAAATTCGTTGAGGAAGGTCACTGACAGTCTAGATTTAGTTTTGCATGGTATTCGGTTCGTTGCGTTCTCCACCATCTTGAATTTAAGAGTAAAATTATTGTTCATTGAATAATTCGTTTATTTTTAATCTTACACGAAAAATACTTATAGATACCCCGGTCACTGCTAATTTTACCTGTGGCTATGCCGGGGTGTTTATTGGTAATCACAACTAATAGGTATGTCCTTTCTCAAAGTCTAATCTATCTCAGCGCAAATTTCGTTGAAATCGGTTCAGTGGTTTGAGTGTGAAAACGTAACGGACAAAATTTCTTTGGAAATGTGAATATGTCCGATAAGTATACCTACGCTGGCATGTTGTAGTCTCGAACTTTTGATCTTTGGGCACCAATTTATTAGTGTAGTTCCATTTACCACTTAAATTATACTGTAGAAAAAAATATTTAAGAATGATTGACCGCTCGGATCACAGCACAAATTGAGTAATTGACATCCGGAGGTGACAAGTCAATCTCATTGAGGTGCCTACTACGCTTCAACGTTTTGACAATAAAAGGTTTTTTTTTTAAATAGAACACGTCAATTTGACTTTACCCTGATGGTAAACTGAAGGCAGTCTCAGGAGGGTCACCATTACAGACACGTAACATATTACAATGGTAGCTCTCAGCTTCACGGCCTCTTCAGGGCCCATACCATGAACTCTTAAAACAGGTCAATAATTGAACTGCTGTCATTCTACAGACTGCAAATGTCACTTTGTAATCCTATTATATTTATATGACATTACAAAGTGACATTTGCAGTTGGTAAAATGACAGCAGTTCAATTATTGACCTGTTTTAATGTTTATGGTAAGGCCGCAGATGATTTTTCACGGTCCGTTTAAAGTACCCGAGACTGTAGGAAGTACGTGATTTATCAATCTGAACTGTCCATCTAATCTTTCTACAGGATAAACCTACTAATATTATAGATGTGAAACGTTGTGAAGATGTTTGTATGTTTATTGTTCAATCATACTCTAACGGCTGAACGGATTTGGCTAGAACAGGGATAGATTTTGTCCGGAGGTATATAATACATTGGTCACTTTTTACCCGACTGCGCCAACTAGAGGGTAATGTGTTTCGCGCGTATGTATGTGTGTAGTTTTCTTTGTTTCCCTCTACAGGCCTAACACCTGGACGGATTTTGATGAATAGGGTCTCAAATGAAAGGTATTCATCTCCCGAGTGTCATAGGGTACATAAAATTCCAACAAAAACTATACGGTAGATTTTTGATGCTAAAATATGTGTTGGCAAAAATTTTTTTTCATTCAAATTTATCGAGTAGGGTATCAAAATGAAGAAAATTAAAAGGAGATTACAAAAATATATAGATGTCATATCCTAACTAAAAAGGTTTGAATAAAATTAATTATTAAAAAATAAAAAATCCGACTGCTGTCTAAAAGATTGAAACAAGCTTGATAGCAGGCCATTTGTCAATCATAAACCGAAAGAAATTTAATGGGTACCGCCTGCTATCAAGCTTGTTTCAATCTTTTAGACAGCAGTCGGGTTTTTTTATTTTTTAATAATTAATTTTATTATTTATTTATTAAAAACACAATGGCACTATCTTCACAGGAGATCCTAATTCGATAGTGCCGTAAATCATCTCGGGAATATGTTCCCTTGCGAGAATAATATGATTTTCCATGATGTATCTATACTACAATTTATTTGCCAACTTTCACTCATTATCAAAAGACATCATTTGAACTAAATCATTTGAAAAAAAATATCGTGCACGCTCCTTACCTATAAGGAAAAGATTGTTTGATCTTCTAAAGGGCACTTCACTGTAGGTAGTAGTTCCCCTTTTAGGGCAATAGGCCCGATGTCAGAGATGCCATGCGTCTTTAGTCAGTTTGAACGACATAACTGTGCAGATGTTGTGTCCATACCTACCTATGTATGGCACACGATGGTTTCTTAATTCTTAATTCTTTATTGTACACTGAATATAGTTCATACATAATTCCAACAATTAAATTTTTGATGTACAAAGGAGAGCTTAACTCAGTTTTGAGTTATCTCCCAGCAAAACTTTGGGGGATCATCATCATCATCATCATCATCATCATCATCATTTCAGCCATAGGAAGTCCACTGCTGGACATAGGCCTTGGGGGATAAATAAATAGAATACAAAGATTCTTCAATACGTTGGCTTTATATTGTAGAATATAATGATGAATGCATGATACTGACACATATTTGACGTATATGACATACATTGACGACTGCTATAAACGTCATAATAATATACGTCAAAATACGTGTCGATACCATACATTCTTCATTCTATTTTACAATACGCCTGCCCCCCTAAACTAGTGGCAATACGTCATATATGACAGTCGTAAGCGTATGTCATAAATGTCAAAATACTTGTCAGATATGTCAAATCTCATACATTCTTCATTCTATTTTACAATACGCCTGCTAACGAATTGCCACTTTTCAAGGCGGGCTAGTCGGAGGATTTTCGGATCAAGTTATTGATTTTCATTGAGACAGATTGTTTTCTTTTTAAACTTGGTTTTGGTTATATTAGACGTGAAGATTAGCATAGTGGACGACCTTCGTTCGCTAAGTAACCTTGCGCGACATGTGCGATACTCGCTAAAGCTGCAGTTTACTATTACGTAACGATCTTAGTAATATTTGCTAATCGAAACTAGTTAGTATAAAAATTTAATCCATACTTAATATTATAAATGCGAAAGTAACTCTGTCTGTCTGTCTGTCTGTTACGCTTTACGCTTAAACCACTAAACCAATTTTGATGAAATTTGGTACAGAGACAGATTAGACCTTGGGAAAGGACAGAGGCTGTTTGTTGCGATAACCGACATCCACGCGAGCGGAGCCGCGGACGAAAGCTAGTTATAAATAAAACAATACATTCCAAGGAAACAAAATATACATATTGGAAATGTGCTAATTGAGCCCTTGAATTGGATACCAAACACGGTACTTATAGGTAAAAATAATCTTGAGATAAATCTGAAGTTTATTTTTTAAAGCGTCACTTTATGACCGCTAGAGGGCGCCACATTAGATTCAGTGACTATAGCCTATAACCAGCGGACGATCAAGACGCTTCTAACGATACCTCATTTTTCCAATTCTTATAAGTGGTTGAAGAGCTATGAGGGTACAAATGAACATACATACATGATACATATATACTTACATACATACATAGTCTGTCAAAATCATAACCATCCATAGCTTTGCCGTAGTCGGGTAAAAATATTAGGTACGTTTATAGTATTTCTTAGACTCACAAACATACTTATTGCATAAGTCAGCATTCTCTGAGCCTTTTTCCCACGCAGATGGGGTCGGCTTTCCTGTCTAATTGTGATGCAACTGACTGCGATATTTTCCGTGAAGTGAGTCATGATCTCCACAACCAATTGGCAATATTCAAATTCTGTATTTACACTAGTCGGATTTTTTAAGGCTCCAACTACCCGTACGATTACCATAGATGTTCGTATGGCAACTGGGACCGACGGCTTAATGTGCTCTCCGAGGGACGGACGTATATTCATGTATACAACTAAATACTGCCAAATCCGCAATTAAGACTGGTAAAGTGGACCCCAAACTCCGAGATGAAAGCTTCGGATGCGACTGGGAATTAACGCTAGGATGAAGAAAATTCATGTATACAACTATTTGCACTCAGCGGGAATTGAATCCGCACCTCCCATTTTTTTTTTAAGAAGAAGTAGAAGTAAAGCAGATAAAATAAACCTATCGGGCGCATTTGTCGCACAAAAAATTGTAAAAAAAAATATTTGTTGCAAATTAAATTCTAATGACACATATTTTAATGAAATTGATAACACACTTTTTCCAGCATACCTATAATTGAACTTAACCGATTTCGCCGTACACCGTTAAGAATGCTGTAAGGCAAAACCAGTCGGGTTCGATAATAAATATCGTGGATAAATACAAGTATGTTATCAATTTGTGTAACAGTAAGTTCCACCAAATATCATCAATCAACAGTGTACCTATAGTCTAAATTCTGATGATGCTGATTAACGAGCAATATTTTCAAGTCTGCGTGTCTTCAGCAAGTATTATAGCTAGCTTGTAAATGACGAAGTGAGCACATTAGTCGCCTAAGTAATGTTACCAGCCTTTGGTCTGCCTCCTAGACTGTGCGACTGGGTGGCTAGCTTCCTGCAGGGGCGCCGTATTCGCGTCCTCTGTGATGGTCGAACTTCGGAGTTCTTGCAGGTAAATGCTGGCGTGCCGCAGGGGTCCGTCTTATCACCCACTCTCTTTCTTCTGCATATCAACGACATGCTGTCCACTGGCAGCATTCACTGCTATGCAGACGATAGCACCTTACACGGGAGTTATCACGGACATCCTGCGGCCAAGCAGTCTGATATCGCGGAAAGGAGGCAGCTTCTTGTTAGTGAACTTGACCAGACCCTGAACCTCGTTTCTCAATGGGGCTCTGAAAACCTGGTTGAGTTCAATGCCAAGAAGACGCAGGCATGCGCGTTTACAGCAAAGGTATCTTCTTTCCTTCCCCTTCCAACTCTTCAGAGCACGCCACTGCCACTACAGGACAATCTCAATATCCTAGGTATGGATGTTCGCTGCAAACTGAACAACAAAAACTACATCGAGAGTATCATCAAAACAGCATCGCGTAAACTCGGAGTCCTGAACAAAGTGAGACGTTTTTTCACGCCGGAGCAGCGGTGTCTTCTCTACAAGACACAAATTCGCTCTTGCGTGGAATACTGCTCGCATCTCTGGGATGGCTCCGCAAAGTACTTACTAGATGCTCTCGACAGGTTGCAGCGACGTGCGGTCCGCATTATTGGGAATCCTGAGATCACTTACACCCTTGAGCCTTTGCAGTTGCGTAGAGATGTGGCATCTTTGGCGGTATTTTACCGTCTCTACCATGGTGAATGTTCTGATGAGCTCTTCCAAGTAATCCCACCCTCTCCTTTTCTATATAGGACAACACGTGCAGGACTCAGATGCCACCCGCATACGGTGCAAAATATTCCATCAAGAACCAAGCGATTCGGCGACTCCTTCTTCTGCCGCACTATTAAGACTTGGAATTCCTTACCAGCTCACGTGTTTCCCTCCTCCTATAGTCCCGGGTCCTTTAAGCGGGGCGTGAAAAAGCATCTGATGAGGCCGTCAAGCTGAGTGCCACCATTGTAACATGGTACATGTCTGTAATGGTGACCCTCTTTTCAGAGACTTTGCCTTTAGCTTACCATCAGGCGAGGCAAAGTCAAATTGACGTGTCCTATATAAAAAAAAAAAAAAAAAAAAAAATTCACTAAACCCGAACAAGGCACACCGCCGGCCTCAGGACTCGGGACATAAGTATATCTTGGACCTAAGATGTGCTCAACATATGCCCTATATGCGCAGCTCACGTTTCTTGGGTGTCTTTTAGGATATCACGGGGTTCTACGGTGGTTGACGAGTTCAAATTCCCCAATTTATTTATTACAAAACAAACCGCACGCGTCAGGGTATGTTTATCCCGCGACTCAAGTCCAAGACACGTGTCCCGATGTATGTAAACAGAGGATTTCCCCAAGGGCAGGAACTGCGGTTACGTCCAAGGAAAATACCTTACTCAATATAATTCAGAGATTAAAACGTGAGAACTAGGTTGAACTAATTTAGGTACACTGGTGAAATCAAGCTTCAGACTTATTAATGTATGCAAAAGAATGTACTCCTAGTACCCATTCGTTGTTTTTTTAATCGCAAATCTTTGACTTGTTGTAAAGTGGTCGTACCTATCTGTACATTAAGAATATATAAAAAAAAATTGAGTTATTAAAGTGTTAAATTAACGATAAAAGTATGTACTGAACACGAAAATATTTTTTTAAATTCTTTTCTGTTTGTCTGTTTGTTCGCGATGACCGTAAAAACCCCTTTTGAGCGAAGTACCTAAATTTCACGATGCCTATGAAGCAAATTGCCTAAAACGCGAAATACCTGAAACTCGAAGTACCTAAATTGCACGATGCCTAAAAACTTAATTTGCCTACAATGTACTTTGACAACAGTGTTTAATGCCTAAGAATGGAAATGTCTACAATGTACTTTGACAACAATGTTTAATGCATACGAATGGAAATGTCTTGAATGAAGATTGCCAGCACAATACAAGGTACGGGGCATTCAGGTACGGTCGGCCAGATTGATTTACCACTTATGACAACACTTCTTATGTAGGTAGGTCTCGGATCATTATTAATTTCTATAGTACACATAATATATCGTCGCGTGGTGCCCGGCAGTGTAGAATTTGGGCCACCCCATCTCCTTTCATGCGGTATCGTACAAGGCGACTAAGGGACAGGGCTTTTTAACATCAGGCAGTTAAATATACAGCCCTGACTCAGCTTTAGATACTTGACTCGAGTCAACAATAGTGCCCGGAAAATGGCCACTTCAGACCCACGGTACCCCTGGCCATACCCCTGGTAGTACCGTAGGTCCCAAGGTGTGCTTTTATTTGTTATACAAAATGTATTTTTATAATTTTAGAATAATAAAAAATATAGTAGTTGATACCTACCTATAAATATTCGTTAAATATAAATATTCCACTACATTTTACACAGCGCTATCTAGACCCAATGTAAGCATAGCTTAACTAGCTTGTGTTATGGTATCTAGAATGTGGATAAACATACTTACAAAATTTTTTTTGTAAATGCATACATATGATACATAGGAACACCCAGACCTATGCAAATATAGATATTCATGCATACAAGTATTTGCACTGAGCGGGAATTGAACCCATCCATACCTATCTATAGTTAAAGTCATGTTTTTATGGGTATGGCCAGGGGTACCGTGGGTCTGAAATGGAATACGGCAATAGGCTCACCCCCTATTACGTGGGACCTAATACATTGATTGGTAAAATGTGGGTGTTAATTCAGGTGAATTAACACCCACATTTTACCAATCAATCCGGACCCGGAAAACCCGGAGGATTAGGCAGAGGTCTGCCTAACCCTCCGGGGATATAAGCGTGAGCATGACTATTATGACATTAAGACTAAAGAGTCGGAATATGTGTCATATTTTAGCAAAAAGATTTCTTGATGTAATAAAATTGGACTCATGCTTTGTAGGCAATTAACTAGCACCGGCATTATACTTTGTAGACATTAAACAACATAGGCATTTTGCTTCGTAGGCATTAAAACCTTATAGACATTAAACTTTATAGGCATCCTGCGTTTTAGACATTGACTTTAGGCAATTTGCTTCATAGGCATCGTGCAATTTAGGTAATTCGCTCAAAAGGGGTAAAAACCTAGGTAGGTACTTTCTTACAAAAAAAAGCTGTATCTAAATCAGTTCATGATTTAGATGCAGTTTTTTAGACTGCATCTAAATTAATTTGATAGCAATCGGTTCTGTAGGACCCGAGATATGAGGAAAAGTCGCGTTAGAATCGACATCCGCGCGGGCGGAGGCGCTAGTACCTACAATAATTATTATTAATAACGTGAGTATAAAGATTGAGAAGTAGAAGTACTCCATTTAACCTTCCTCATAAATCACTTTATCTATAAATGATAACCGTATTAAAATTTAATTGTTAGTTTATGACCCGAGAGCCCACGAAGGCCAGACTTAATTTATTTTATAAGACTGCAAATTCTTCAGAGCATCACAGGTAAGAGTAATCTATAAGTATGAAGTTGGGATTGTGGTTGCTGAAGATCTCAGCAAGCAGACACCGGGAGGCTATTTTGTAATAGGTAGGTATACTTAGTACCTACTATAATTTGAGATCACGTATGTGTGCACATGATACAGCATTGATATACAATTTTGTATATCAATGGCATACAGGTACATAATTCGATAAAAAAGCTCGCACGCACGCACGCTTATACACATACACATACACACACACACATCATATGCCAGTGTCATTTATTGGAACACGACATACCCACTGTACTATAATAATGAGATTTCTTATTAATACTGATTATATTTTATCAATCTACATTTGAACAATCACTACGATCCAGGGGGAGAAAAATGGAGATATCCACATAAACGTAAACCTTATATTAGTTCCTGGAACGCGGCCCAAAACACGTGATCTTAAAAATACCTACGTAGCGGTAGCGATGCAGGTCAAGAGACTTATTCGTCAGTATTTAAACTTCATGCACACATGTACACAGGCGGACTTAATGCCATATGCATTCTCTACCAGTCAACCTAATAAATCGTTAGGTAACCTAATAATCAAAATATACAACATGCACGCCGCGCTGTAAACAATCATGAAAGAAGAAGTATCGGTATATTTAGCATAGCCTAAAAAAGGGGCGAGTGAAGCATTTTAATCGCAAGGGTCGAGATTCAGGGGGCGAGCGAGGCCTAAGCCATTTTATCGTTTAGAGTTTCGGATTGAAGTGTAAGTAGTTTCCGAGTTTGGAGATTTCGATATTTCGGCGCTGTTGCAAGCACCATGATCACGGAAAAACTGGATTACTGGCGGTAAAAGGTGAAACAGTTTTCAGGACTCTACCTACCCTCTTTCGAATTCTCTAGCAAGAGAAAAGAATTCTCTAGGGTGAAAACTTTCAAAAGGGAAGACACGAATGACACGAATGACAATGTCACTTTATGTTGCTTACATTACTTAATTACCAAGATAGTATAAATATCTATCAGTGGCGAGGGGTCCCTATAACCCGATTCCTGCCGGCTTGCTCTGCAAAGGGAAGCCGTGCTTGAGATGTGTACATTTATACTCAAATTGTCCTAACGACTTCCCTTTTGAAAGTTTTCACCCTACGCTACTGATATCTATATGAAAGAAGAAATATCGAAAGACATGTATCAGTATGTGTAAGTGGAAATATATTGTAATCTCGGCCTACGACATTGGGTTGTAGACACGTCTACTAATATAATTCACGAATTATATTATGCAGGTACTTTACGTAATATATTATGTACAAAACGTGTACGCATATTTGGTTAACATTATTAAAGTGTCAATGTTTAAATCAAATAGATCGTCTAGAACACTGACGCACGAAAATAAGCTATACCTACAGTAGTTAGTTTTAGAGTTAGAAACACTTCTCTTTGCCCAAAGATTTTTTTTTGACATTGACATTTGTTTCGAAACTTTGGGGTGTTGCGACTCCACCAAGACCCTCTAGATCAAACCAACCACACCACATCTGCAAGCCGATGCACCCACCAATTGACAAATGAGGCTCTGGCCAGGATTATAAGGTTAGACCGTACCTCGTAGGTACTGCATAGGAGAGACTCCTATAAGAACTGCACAAATTTTATTTAATAGAGGAGAAGGGCTCCGTCCATTTTCGTAACTGATTTTCATAACCAGTTACGAAAATGGACATTTACCATGGAAAAAGAAATCTTCTTTTGTAGCTGGTTGTGACAATTGGGTATGAAAATGACAGTTTGATTCTTCTTCCGTAGCTGGTTATAAAAGCAAAAAAAATACTCGTACCATGTTCGTAGCTGGTTATGAAAAATCTGTAACGCAAGTCGACGAACCCGCTATGCGGAAAAGTCAGATATAAGTAACCGGCAACTTAAGATGATGATAATTTGTTTTTAAACTCTAATAAAGACATCGTTCAAGATACTGGTCGTTCAGAAAATTCTACGAAGTCGGCAAAAAAGTACAGTGCAGTGACTACCTAATGCTACGTTTACATACTCGCGGCAGAGCGAGGGAAGTGGCGAGAGAAGTGGGCAGAGACGTGGTGTGAATGGTATATTCGTCATGCCGCGAGTACTGCCGCGTATGTTGCGCAAATACTAGCGCGATGAACTATACGAGACCGCTAGATGGCGCTAAGCTAAATAAAACACGACTTTCGTTATTGCTCCTCGAATATTTACTTTTAAAAATATTTATATCGATCTACGGAAAGTGTATAGTAGTTGAAAGTGATAGTTTTTATTAATAATCTATTTAATTAATTCGCTATGCTGTAAAAGCTTATTGCGTACACTGCTACAGCGTTGTCCTCCATACGTTTACGTCCGTCTCCGTTGCAGGGCGAATACTGTAATGCGGACCAACGCGATGATGGGAGTGTGTGAATGCTAGGGCATTAATCGCGCGAATATTTCTGGCAACACGATGAGTAATGCGAGCGGCAGTATGTAAACGCGGGGTAAAAGTGGGCGTATCTGAGCCGAGCTCACATCGTAATTATTGTTTATAAGTATTGTTTATTTAGTATTTGTAGTATTACTTTATTCGCAAGTGTGTTGTAAAACGTCGTATGGCACGTGTGAGCATGATGATTACTTGTACCATAATGTACTATGACATTATTTCTGACACAATTATTTTAAAGATACATAATATTATTATTTTAAATTACAGACAGTGACGCGAAAAGAATTAAGCGTTTTATTATATTCTACCTATTATAATAATATGGGTAAATGAAATTAAACTTTGGCAACATCGCAAATGTCATGAAAAAATACTACAAACAAACCAAAGAGTAGGTACAATAAAATAAAATTACCAAAAGCAATGCTAGCGCCATCTCCAGATGATATAAAAAAAAACCAACTGATTATTATACCTACTGGAAAACTGCTCATTGGAGTGATTTTGATTTTCAATTTCAATGTCACTAGGAAGTGAAGTGACATATTCAAAAATACTTTCAGAAATACTTATGTAATAAAACCTTGTAGATAAAATCGGTAGTACGTATAGCTATCGAACTTTGGGTTAATAGTAATAGTATTATCATGTAAGTGAACCATACCGCGTTTCAGATTTTCGGCACAACGCCATCTAGGGCTGATATTGAAAACACAGACGCTACAGTACTCGGCCTTAGGCAGAGCGCGCTTGGGAAAAATAGAATGATCTGGCTCTGCCTCTTTAGACAAATGGCAATACCTATGGAGAATTGAACAGATTGATCAATGTACGGGATTGACATACGTTGACGACTGTCATTAACATCATTAAGTCAATCCCATGCATTCATCACTGAATTCTGCAATACGCCGGCTAACGTGCTGTCACTTCGCTAGGGGAGTAGTTCGGCTAATTTTGGCTTACTTTGGTTTAGTAAAATAAATCATCTACCTCTATCTACATATCTATAGGTACTACATTGGAGATATTAAAAAAAAAATACTGAACACGAATTTTTTTTTTAATATCTCCTGTCTACTTGCAAAAACTACTAAACTAAAAAACCGCATCAAAATGCGGTTTTATTTTTTTGTTAGAAAGGGCTTGGTCAGACTTAAAATCTTACGATTGTGTTGATCGCAATCGGTTGAGTAGAACCGGAGTTGTGAACAATATTTTTATACGGAATATTGAGCGGAAATATAGATGGCCCTTTTTATTCTTTGGGATGAAATTTTATATCTTATTACATCCGAGCAAGTATGGAAATAAATAGAATTTATTTTTAACCCCCGACAAAAAAGAGGGGTGTTATAAGTTTGACGTGTGTATGGGTGCGTGTGTGTGTCTGTGTGCGTGTGCGTGTGCGTGTGCGTGTGCGTGTGCGTGTGAGTGTGCGTGTGAGTGTGCGTGTGAGTGTGCGTGTGCGTGTGTGTGTGTGTGTGTCAGTCTGTCTGTGGCATCGTAGCTCCCAAACGGCTGAACCGATTTCGATTCTGTTTCTTTTGTTTGAAAGATGGTTTAGTCGAGAGTGTTCTTAGCTACGTTTCACAAAAATCAGAAAGTGGCAATGCAAAATCTAATATTGTCAAATATACCCGTGTTGGGTATCAAATGAAAGGTCATAATTTATACATCACGATACAGCAAGTTTTATTGAAATCGGTTTTACGGTTACCTATAAAAAGGATGAAATAAAAAAAATAAAAATAAAAAGAAGCCCCGACTCAAAAAGAACCTATAAAAAGTAAAATAATAACTATTACATTATGACCTACCCTAAGTATTGACCCTTTTGTCATTTGTCTCGTTGAATGACCGTCATCTGACCGTCAGGGGGGGTATAAAGCATACCAAGGTACTTAGCGGTCCTCCGACGAGACAAATGACAAAAGGGGCAATACTTAGGGTAAGTCATAATGTAATTGTTATTATTTTACTTTTTATAGGTTATTTTTGGGTCGGGGGTTTTTTTAATTTTTAATTTATTAACAAATAACTATCATTATATGTTACACTTTTAACTTTCGTTCCTACATTCTTTTGGCATCATATCTAAAGTGTTTGAATTGAAATTGAATACAAAATATTACCATGCGAAAATTTGCTTACGAGCCCATACGCCCCGCAAGATTGGCCCCATCAATAAATGAAATAAATGTGAATTTGTGCGATTTCTAGAGCCCATACACCCCTTTTAAAGGGGCCAAAGAACACATCGTCTTATTAACTGAAACTTAGGTTTATATTCATTTCCTGATGAAGTAAGTCGATAATTTCACAATATCAAGTGTAGGATCTTGAAATGAGTGTTTAAGCGTTTTTCCTACATAATTTTTCATTTCTTACATGGTTGTTTTTCTTTTTAAGACACAATTACATCTTAATATAGCGCTAGCATATTATTATTAAGATTGATTGCATTGACATACAACTTCATTATGAAAAGCCCCCTAGACAAGTGCCAATTCGTTGGCCAGCGTATTGTACCTAGAATAAAATGACGAATGTATGGAATTTGACGTAGATGACAGTCGTCAACGTATGTCATAGATGTCAAATCCCATACATTTGTCATTCTAATAAACAATAACCCGGCCAACGAATTACCACCTCACCGGGATACGAGTATTTACAGTGTTTTGTATATTTTTATAACTGTGTGGTGACAGGTAAAGAATACACCCCATCCCATCCGAAAGGTGTTTTAACAGGCAACTAACGGAAAAATATGCAGCCGAAAGAAGAAAAACTCGAAATAAATCCCTGTACCAACCCGTCTCCAAAGTCTCCCAATATTGAGAGAGGCCTATGTCAAACAGTGGACTGCGATAGGCTATTGATTGATTTTGATATTTATTGAGTAGGTATCGAATATTTCGGCGCTGTTACAAAACACTGGGATGTTGCGACATGGTAGAAGTATCCCGATGAGTGTACTATTAATGGAAATAACCATGTCAATCTCACATGAAGTCAAATCATACACGTGCACACTTATCTCCTTTGCCACACACGTGTACCTAAATTAATAATATTATTAATTACGTTTTGAAATCAACCATTAATTTTTCATTGTAATATGAATGTAGGTATGTCTTTAAAAATCAGAAATATCCCAAGAGAAAATTCTGGACCATCTTCCCGTTCGTTGAAAGAATACTTTCATAGTATTCCCAGCATGCTTGGCTTCGTGGACGACTATGTCTGCCACACCTTTCAATGAATCCATAATATTTGCCCAACTATCGGGAAGCTCCCGTATTTCTTGTGATTCCACAAAAGATAGCCATTGTATATATAGAACCTGAAAACAAACTCGGTGACAACATTTTTACTAATGAACTTCAACCTGTACCCCGAGCTCGACAATTGATCGCATTCGTAATAGACTAAGAGCCCGTGAACGCCAGACCATCGTCATTTCATAAAAACTGAAAGTTTGTCAGCGCATGCTCCCAACACAGGTAAGAACGATGGCCAATTATGATATTTGGGTCATAGTGGCTTTGGCAGATATACGTTACTAAAGTTGTAAAAAAAAATATCTATTTTCGTCAAATACCTGTGTCGGGAGCATGCACTGACAAATTTCCAGGTTTTATAAAATGATGAAGGTCTGGCGTTCACGGGCTCTTAGTCCATTACGTAAAGGCATCAAAGAGAGCAGGGCAATGCGATTGTCAGGCTTCACACTCACACACACAGGTTCATAGTAGACAGGCTGCCTATCGTAATGCTCAACTCCCTCGATACCTTTATCATTTTTCGTGCTTGGGGCACTGAATGTTTTGTCTATAGTAAATAAAGTGTCAAATACCTAAGAGTTTTGCTATTATTTTTTGTTTCAGCAGCAAAAATGACACAAAATATACTAATGAAACCTACACACTAACGTGTGTACTTATGTTTTTTATTATATTTTGTGTCTTTTTTATGATTCTATGAAATGTGCTGGTCGAATTACTCTATTAAAAGTATTACGTACCAGTAAAAAAAATAACGTCAAATCTCGTACCATCTTACAATTTGAAAGGTTAATCAAACATACTCCTTGTATGTTACAGTTGTAACATACAGTTGTGTATATAATTACCAAAAATGGCTTTTAGTTCCTGCAATTATTGACAACGTACACATTAATGTGAAACAACAACTTCAGTGAGAATTGTTCATGAATAAAACCGGTTCTGGATATTATCCGGTATTAATTAAAAATAAGCGTTGCATGTTCTTTTATTACCACCTATTGATTTCACATTACTGAGTTGTTGAATATACTTAGTGAAAGTCATAATTCACATTATCAGCAAGTGTGTCCGTCTGTTAGTGAAACGTCTCGTGGACTAACTGTTGCCCGCGACTCCACCCTGGATGTTCTTTCCAAAGGTCTAATTTACCTCTATGTCAAAATTAATCAAAATCGGTTCAGGGGTTTAGGCGTGAAAGCGTTACAGACAGACAAACAGAAAAACAGACAGACAGACCGGCAAACAGACAGGCAGAAAGACAGACAAAGTTATTTTCGCATTTATAATATTAGTATAGATATAGATTTTAAATGACTTCATATGGTATAAGTACATATTACTGACATTAATCTCACATTATGTAGAATTCAGACAATAGTAACAAATAAAAAACTTATCCAGTAGGGTAAGATTACATGTCTGTGAAGAACACTTAACTGTCGGGGAACTTTTTTTTTCCACTCGGATTATGGCATCCGCGGTCACACTCGTTGATAAGAATAAACTTATCTGTATTTTGTTTTTTTTTTAATTATGGATAAATAATATATTATGCTCTATTATTCTTAATCCCGCTCTCTCGCGGGATAGTTGCACTGTTCTATACCCTGTATTGTCTGTAACACAAGAAGTGCTTGGAATTGGAGTGATTTTGATTTTCAATTTCAATGTCACGAGGGAAGTGACATATTCAAAAATATGTATGTATTTAGAACCTTTAGACTATTTAAGTGATCGTAAGTGATCAGTGTGTGTAGTTATAAAACTTTGGGTAGGTAGCTAGCTTTATTAGTATTATCGTGTAAGTGAACCATACCGCGTTTCAGATTTTCGGCACAACGCCATCTAGGGCTGATATTGAAAACACAGACACAGACGCCTTTGGCAGAGCGTGCTTGGGAATAATAGAATGATGGCTTTGTCTCTTTAGACAAATGGCAATACCTTTGGAGAATTGAACAGATTGATCAATGTACGATTATGATAAATTAACAATTATGAACACGAAATTTTTTTCTATATTTCCTGTCTACTTGCAAAAACTAATAAACTAAAAAACCGCATCAAAATGCGGTTTTTTTTTGTTAGAAAGGGCTTGGTTAGACTTAAAATCTTACGATTGTTTGATCACAATCGGTTGAGTAGAACCGAAGTTATGAACAATATTTTTATACGGAATATGAGCGGAAATATAGATGGCGCTTTTTTATTGTTTTGGATGAAATTTTATATCTTATTACATCCGAGCAAGTATTAGGTATATGCTTAGAGTATATAGTAAGGGTATATGAAAATAAATAGAATTTATTGTTACATTCACAGTTGTGTAAACCCGCACAACTAGATGGCGTTAACGCGGTTTTGAACGTACTATGGTTTCGTTCCAACTGGACGTAACCCCGCGTTCACACTCTGCCCATCGCATTGCTCATCGTGTTGCCGGAATTGCCGGAAATATTCACGCGAATAATGCCCTAGCATTCAAACACTCGCATCATCGCGATAGTCCGCATTACAGTATTCGCCCTGCAATGGAGACGGACGTAAACGTATGGAGGACAACGCTGTAGCAGTGTACGCATTATGCTTTTACAGCATAGTGAATTTATTAAATAAATTATTACTAAAAACTATAATATATTTATAATAATAATATCTATATACGTTTTATATTTTTAAAGCCACGAGCGCTTGATGCAAAAGTGTGTTCATCGCGAGCACATCGCGAGTGTGTGAATAGTTCATCGCGCTAGTATTGCCGCTTGACTCGCGCCGCCAAGCCGACATTCGCATCGCAGCAACATACGCGGCAGCACTCACGGCATGACGAATATACCATTCACACTACGTCTCTGCCCACTTCTCTCGCCAATTCCCTCGCTCATCGTCGAGTATGTAAACGCAGCATTATATAAGCATTTTTTTATTCAGTATTTTTTTCTATTTTCTAATTTATCAGATATGAAATAGATGTTACAGTACTAACACGAATTTTTTAGCGATTCGTTATACTCTTAAACTCATTTTTGTAAATTCTTCTGAATTTGGTTTTCATTATTTCTTATACTTCTCTGAATCCTATCGTAAATTGGATACCTATTCGTTTTTTTAGTCACTTAAATGTTGTCACTCTTTTATAAACTACATACATACATGGAGCCTTATTCTACTCCACTGGGAAACAAACGTACCTACATAAATTCTATTGATCACATTTCAATTCATTTTGTGCACATTTTTAATCTATACAATATTATAAAGCTGCTAATGCGAAAGGTAGTACTGGTTCGAATTGAACAATTCGTTTTGTAGCCCATTTATCGACGGAGGTTATCATCATCATCACTACATATTACCCCGCGTTTACATACTGCCGCTCGCATTGCTCATCGTGTTGCCAGAAATATTCGCGCGATTAATGCCCTAGCATTCACACACTCCCATCATCGCGTTGGTCCGCATTACAGTATTCGCCCTGCAACGGAGACGGACGTAAACGTATGGAGGACAACGCTGTAGCAGTGTACGCAATAAGCTTTTACAGCATAGCGAATTAATTAAATAGATTATTAATAAAAACTATCACTTTCAACTACTATACACTTTCCGTAGATCGATATAAATATTTTTAAAAGTAAATATTCGAGGAGCAATAACGAAAGTCGTGTTTTATTTAGCTTAGCGCCATCTAGCGGTCTCGTATAGTTCATCGCGCTAGTATTTGCACAACATACGCGGCAGTACTCGCGGCATGACGAATATACCATTCACACCACGTCTCTGCCCACTTCTCTCGCCACTTCACTCGCTCTGCCGCGAGTATGTAAACGTAGCATTAGAAACAAAGTCGCTGTCGCTGTCTGTCTGTCCCTATGTACCTATGCTTAAATCTTCAAATCTACGCAACGGATTATGAAGTGTCTTTATTCAATAGATAGAGTGATTCAAGAGGAAAGCCTATAATTGTATAAAACATGCATAATATTGTAGAGGAACACTGATAAATTTAGAGATATGCAGCGGGAACGGGATCAGCAAATATGGCGGTACGAAGGTCGCTGGGTCAGCTAGTAGGCTATATAATCATCGCGCTGCTACTAAAGCTAGCGGAATAGTGATGATATAGGTACCTATGCCAAATCGAGTTAAAGTCGAGTCTCAGCTCTAAATGTTACAACACTACGGGATAAGCGACATCCACGCGGGCGGAGCCGCGGGCAACAGCTAGTTCTAAATACATTTAAAAAAAATATAATTATTCCCCCTATTACCCGTGGTCCCAACGGAACGTCCCACTGGTGGGTCCACGGGGAATTTTTTTTACCCGTAGTCCCTTCGCATTATACAGTTGGGTGTTAGTAATTGAAGCCTCTTTTTAAGCAAGTAATACCTGTATTAGGAGACTGCTCCTCCAGAACAGTACAAGTTTTTGCATTAATGCAAGTAGGTACATACTTCTTCTTCTTCATCCTAGCGTTAATTCCCAGTCGTATCCGAAGCTTTCACCTCGGAGTCTGGGGTCCGCTTTACCAGTCTTAACTGCGGATTTGTCTAGACCTCGATATTTTCCGTGAAGCGACTGCCATCAGACCTCCACAACCCAATGGTGACATTAGGCGATATCGAAGCATTGCAGCTGGACCATTGTTGTTGGACTTTTTAGAGCTCCAACTACCCGTAACGACTAGATGACCGGGACCGACGCGACGGCTTAACGTGCTTTCCAAGGCACGAGTCGTAAAGCACGTGCCGCACGACCAGAACAATGCAAAACCCATAATAATGCATGCAAATATTTGCACTGAGCGGGGATCGAACCCAAGTAGTATTGTTCAATATAAAATATATTGAACAATATACTCCTACATTTAGAGAATAAAAATATATAATAGCTGCTAAATCCAAACTAATATTATAAATGCGAAAGTAACTCTGTCTGTCTGTCTTTCTGTCTGTCTGTCTGTCTGTCTTTGCTTCACGCCTAAACTACTGAACCGATTTGTGTGAAATTTGGTACAGACATAGTTTGGAACTTGAGAAAGGACATAGGATAGTTTTTATTACAAAAAATAAAATAAAAAATAAAATTTATTCCGGACACACAGCGCCATCTATTGGTCAAGAGTCGGCATCAATTCAGTACTGAAAATTAATCGGAAAAAGGCTATGTTTGCTCGCGATAACCGACATCCACGCGGGCGGAGCCGCGGGCAAAAGCTAGTATTACATATTATAGTCATGCATATATATGTGCATGTGCATGTGCGTGTGCAGAGAAAAACAAAGATAATAATTTGTCTTTGATATGTTCAAAGTGAGCTAATTTTTCTCCAACCATCCTGCTATTTAGGCTAGCCAGTTTCTGTTTTAAGCCTCACTTCCTGCCAGGTATCACCAGCGAAAAAGACAGTTGTATCATCATCAAAATTAACGGTCATCATCATCAGTAGATAAATCACATGAATTATATTTTTTTATACTACTTAGGTCGCAGACAAGCACACAACCCTCCTAATGGTAAGTGGTTACCGTGTCCTTTGGGCGGAGAAAAAAAATGTGTATGTCTGCTTCACGCTTACTTGGTTTGGGTAACCTTCTCATAAAAAAAAACATTATCACAAGTTTGAAAATAGAATCATGTATTGGACCAGTTAAAGTAGATAATAAAAAATCGGTAGAGAATTATGACAATCAAGAAGTAATTATCATTCAATGAAATAATTATTTCAGTGCTATAAAAATTAAATGAGCTGAACTCATTAAGCTGGTCCGTTTCTATTACTGATAAAAGATAACCAACAAACTGTAGATCCAAGATTATTTGCCCGCAGACATGTGTATAATAGAAGATATCAATATAAGATGGGACGAATATTTCTGACGTTATTATTAATGGTAAATATTATGTTATTTATTTATTGAAATTTACGACTTTTTAACGGATTCGATTTGGTATTATTTACATTTTAGCGCAACCCAGGCTACATAATGTAAATAATACCAAATAAATCGCGATAGGATACGATAAAAAAGTAGTTTTATTCCAATGAGTGATATTAGCGTAAACTTAAGACAGTATCATGTTATCTATTTTATTTTATTATTTATTTATTGAATTAATTTTTGAAGAAAAAATGTTATTTCCTCTTTTTATTGTCTGTTTTACGTTAAATAATATCTTTTTCTTGCCGTTGTCCAGCATATATTTGGGTTGGGTTGTACAACATATGACTTTCCTCCATATAAGTAGTTACATATTAACTAAGTATTTGTATTTGTGTCTATCATATATCTATTGCCTCTTCGCCAGCAGTCATCCACATCCATACTTGATGCCTTCCTTACTATATTACTTTCAAGCAGTCCATTGCTGGCAGATTCTTAAATAGTTTTACTTTTTCATTATTTTATACTATTCTTGAAATATGAAAATCTTTGTCTTAAAAATTTCAATTTGTTTTACAAAGTTTACAAACTTAGTTACTTGGTAACCAGAAGGAACTAAAGAAGATAAAATTGATTGATTTAATAATTTTCAGACCATTTTTATTGAACGATCAATCCAGTCAACTCTTCGGCGTATGCTGCCCTACAGCTGGGGCAGAATTATGGATACTTTAAAGACTCTTGGCGATAGAATCTCCAGTGAAGCAAATTCTCGTGGAAACAATATGAAAGTATTCTATCAACGTACGGGAATATGGTCTCGAGTATTATCTTGGAATATCAGGGACTTTTAAATTACTAAATATATATTTTTTTCTTTTGCCTAATAAAATGAGAACTACGAGAAACTTTGTCTTTATCTGGAAAAATATCAAGTTATGAAAAAAACATAATATTTAATAATATTATTCATACAATATATATGTACAGGGCTAGACTCAAGGAGTGATGGCTTAACATTGTGGAGGGTGACATGCGTGTAAATGATCTTACTACTATGGACGCTCAAGATCGTGCGAAGTGGAGGAGGAAGAGCCGAAAGGCGGACCTTGAGCTGCGATATCTACTTAGCCTCGGATGCAATCAGGAAAAAACGTCTCCATGATGATATATGTACAGGGTTACCAATCATAGACTTATTTATAATAATATACATTTTGATAGACATAGATAATAATATACAAAATATTTGTACCTCATATTTTACCTTAGGCGGTTGTTGGTTCAGATTCTGTGCATTAAAGTAAGAGTACCGGATGCAACTAGCAATCAACTCTGTTAATATAATAAATGACATACTCTAGCTGTGGCATGAACTCCCTGTGTATAAAGCCTATAATTCTTCTATAGCAGCAGCACTGAGTCTACACGAATGATCTTACAAGTTTAGTAAACTAAATTTGTGGATTAAACCACAGATTACTAAATAGTTATTAAACTCTCTGCTGTGGTTTTCCCAAGCGACTACAAATATGGGGTTCTAAGAGCATTGTAATTCTTCAGAGTCGGCAACACGAGTGCATCGCCCCTTGTGTTGCATACGTCCATTGGCCAGTAACCACTTTCCTTCAGATGGGCAGTGTGCATATCTGCCTATGCCTGCTATCTTATATAGCTGTTTTAAATGGTATAAAAAATGTCTTTTCTATGCAGCAAGAAGGGAATCTTTAGTCGTCATCCAAATATAAAGGTATTATGCTAACATCGCATATTAGGTATACGATTCTACAACATACTATAGATTGCGTACTCGTTTTCGTGATGAAATATTAGCCCAGAAATAGTAAGATCACGCGATGATTGTAAATTATTTATTAATTCAGGCTATGATCGTGGATTGGTATATTTTAAGACAATAGCAAGCATCGCTGACCTTAATTCCTCTACAAGGAGTTCCGAGGGCGACCGCAGACCGCAGCAACAGACGCAGCACAGAGCGTACCGTGAATAGACTTATATAATGATAATTTTGTTTGTTGTTATAATTCATTGCGGCTTCTCAATGGTGCCGTTAATCAAGTTTGAAGTTTCACAAGTAGGTAATGTATGCTAAGGGACGACACGTCATCCGACCGCATAAATGGTCCATAGAGCTAAGCTCCACCTTTTGGCATCGTACGCATCGGACGCAACGCATCAAAAGAATGTTTTTTTTAACAATGCGTCCACCTGATCAGCAATGACGTTTTTGCCGCCACAACTATCAGCAATCGGATTGCCAACACCACTTTATTCGGATTTGTGGGTCTACGCAAATTCGAATGAAGTGGCGGGGTTACCTCTCGGAGCAATAGCATCGGCATTGCCGATGAGCAGGGCCCTTACCATGAACTCTTAAAACAGGTCAATAATTGAACTGCTGTCATTCTACCAACTGCAAATGTCACTTTGTAATCCCTTTGTAATCCTATATATTTATTATGACATTACAAAGTGACATTTGCAGTTGGTAGAATGACAGCAGTTCAATTATTGACCTGGTTTAAGGTTTATGGTAGGCCGCTGATTCGTGTTATCCCTACGATGCGAATTAGTGGACGCACTTGTTTAAGTTTCTATACAAAGAATACGACGACCCATTTGATGCGATGCGTCCGATGCCGAAAGGTGGACGCTTAGCTTAGAAATAAAAGAAAATCAGGCCCACAAATCACTTATAATTATCTATAACTATAAATTTTGATTATTTTACATTATTACTAGTTAAACTTCAATACGTGGATTATTGAGGTGGCCCTTCAACTCTACATCGCTGGGATACACACGGGTAATATTGAATAAAAACAGAAAACATGGTACAGAAATAAAAATTATGTTTAAAATGAGCATTTTACTAGTAGGTATTTATAGGGTTCCTAAAGACGCGCGAGATGGCGCAGCCGGCACTTTTGGTAAGACGAGTGTGGTGTCACATATAGTGTTCCCTAATTTATGGAAAAATGTTCTTCGGTTTTGTAATGATTTACTTTACATAAATATTTTGTCATTTTTTCTGATACAATTATTTTAAATATAGTATTATTATTTTAAATTACAGACAGTGACGCGAAAATAATTAGGCGTATTATTATATTTTATCTATTAAAATATGGGTAAATGAAATTAAACTTTGGTAACATCGCAAATGTCATGAAAAAACTACAAACAAACCACAGAGTACATTAAAATTACCAAAAGCTATGCTAGCGCCATCTCCTGATGATTTAAAAACCAACTGATTATTATACCTACTGGAAAACTGCTCATTATAAACACAGTATGACAGGGTATAACAGAAGAGACTTTTATATTTGATCTTGCATTGTGGAAAACCGCCTAAACAATATAGCATAACTTGAACGACTAATAGCATTTATCAAGAATGTAAGTCTTAGGTAACTGCTATTCAAGGTTTGGGTCCCGTGACGTCTCGAAATCCCAGGACTTTTTGAAAATTTTGGTTGTCTTGTGTCCCGAGACTTACGGGTCGAGACTCGAGTCGAAACTGTCTTGTAAAAATGTCGGGGAATTCCCCAACCCTTCTGATATTACTCATGCTATGATTCTAAATCAGATTTTAATATACTCTGATCGCTGATCTGATCACTGATCTGGTCGCTGATCTGATCTGATCCCTCGCGTCCTGGCGGCCTTCTATAATCTTGGATTATCCAGGATAAGATTCTTGAAGTTGGTCCGGGTCTGTGAAAGTACACTTCCATATATTGTCCAAAACCATTTACGATGCTCTTCACTCTATTTGCAAAGCTTTGCAATCCATCTAAAATATTGGTCCAGGCTAAAGTCCGATTATGCTTAGTTGATTGATTCGCTTTTACCAAAGATATATATTGAAAAATTGCACTCTGAAAATGATAAATGAAATAATATTTAAGCAGGTATATTTCTTTATATAAAAAAACTAGATAAATAATTAAATAAATAATATTGTAGGGCATTCTACACAACGCTAACTAGACCCAAAGTAAGCATAGCTTAACTAGCTTGTGTTATGGGTTCTAGAATGCGGATAAACATACTTAGATAAAATTTTTTTTGTAAATACATACATATTATATCTACATAGAAAACACCCAGACCAATGCAAATATTCACATTCATGCATATAAATATTTGCATTGAGCGGGGATCGAACCCGCGCCTCCTGCGTAGCAGCCGCGTTCACTACCGCTACGCCACAGAGGCAGTCAAATTCGAATAAGAATTATTTCAAGATTATCCCTCTGGTTAATCCCAGTGGCATCCAAAACTTTGCGCTTGGATTTTGTAGTCCTGATCCGCATTTTCCAGTCTAACTGCGTGTTTTTGGCTGAACTTCGATATTTTCCATGAAGTGACTGCTATCTGATCTCCACAACCAATTGGCGATACTGAAGTATTGCAGGTAGAACAGTTGTTCGACTTTTTAGGGCCCCAACTACCCGTAACGACAGCCATAGATGTTCGTACAAGAACCGGGACCACTGAGGGACCACTGAATCGAACCCTCGCCCTCGCGTAGCAGTCGCGTTTAGTAACCCCTCTCCATGTTAAATATGGTTTAAATAAAATGTTATACAAATTTTATCACAATGTTTAACTTTCAATGAAAATATTATTATAGATAATATTTACCAGTATAACCAACAAAAATATGGAACTTCGGGACATTTTTTAATTTACTAAAGACTACAAAATCTTCCATTTACATTCTGATACCACGTCTGTATGATAATCGATAACGTGGTGTCTGTTAATCTGCTTGTAAGTAATTTTCTTTTTAAGGATTCGTGGTAAAATAATGAAACCCTCTAATTTTTTCTTTATGATAATTTGTATTTCTAAAATATTTTAATAAGCTCATAATGTGTGAAATTGTAAAACTATAATGTACGTAGTATAATATAAACAGACCCTCGATTTTACTCGATCAAAACCACTTAACTGTCATATTACGGACACTGTAAAAAAGCCTATTTAATTTTAGATTTTAACGAAATGCAGTTAAAATCGAATATTAAATGGCTTTTTATAGGGTGAATGAAAAACTATTATAAATCTTGTTTGATTTAATTTTGGCCTTCATAGCAATAAATTCTAAAATTTAATGCAATTTTTTGCATCTGGCATGACCGTGGTTTTACTATAACAGAACCGAGGGGCAGGTATGATGGGTGCCAACAACAATAGAATTTTATTAAGCTATGCAATTCATCATGTAAATGATAATGCAGGTCCTACACCATTTTAGCGTTGACCCCGATTGCATCCAAAGTTCCGTGGAATCCATGGTCTGCTTTCCTCTTCTATCCATTTCTACTTAGCTCTTACAAAAGCACTGCCGTTTAATTTCCCAAGCCCAAGAGAAATTTTAGCTGGGCCTCGATTCTGCTAAAGCACAACCACTGTCACACCACAGAGACTGCGACATAATTCCATTTGATTATAGCCTTTATATGAACGCAGTTAAAATTTAAAATTAAATGGCTTTTTGTAGAGTAAATGAAAGAGTGTAATGAAACTCTTACTTTAGGCTATAGCAATAAAGCCCTCGATTCTGCTAAAGTAAAGCCACTGTCGTACCACAGTCACTGCAAAAAATGGCATTAAAATTTAGACTTTATTACTATAGACTTAAAGTCCAAAATGAGTTTTTGTAGAGTGAATGAAACAGTGTAATGAAACTCTTCGATTTTAAGTCTATAGCAATAAAGTCTAAAATTTAGTGTCATTTTTTGCAGTGTCTGTAGTATGACAGTGGTTTTGCTTTAGCAGAATCGAGGGCCTGGTAGATGGAAGGAACAGGAACTCGCAAACCCTATTAACATCTTCGAGAGAGATAAAACTTATTAGTCTGCTGATAAATTTGCGAAGAAATATACGGAACCAATGTGCGAACTTTGATTTTATGCTAAACGTGTGATGTGATTAAAAAAGGAATTAACGGTTTATAGGTTACAGTGTAATTGATTCTTAAAACACACGTTAATATAGGTAGCCATTGGATAAGAGAGTGCCGTACCTATAAGTACTCGTCACAATTTTCTGTTTAATCCAAACACTTTTTGTTTTGATTCCGGAATCCCTACTTCCCTACTAATATTATAAATGCGAAAGTAACTCTGTCTGTCTGTCTGTCTGTCTGTCTCACTTTTACGACTAAACCGCTGAACCGATTTTGATGAAATTTGGTATAGAGGTAGGTTAGACCTTGAGAAAGGACATAGGCTATGTTTGGTCGCGATAACCGACATCCACGCGGGCGGAGCCGCGGGCAAAAGCTAGTATTGTATAATAGAATGATGAATGTATAGAATTTGACGAATATGACCGGTATTTTGACGTTTATGACATACGTTGACAACTGTCATATACGTCAAATCCTATACATTCATCAGTTAATTCTACAATTCCATTCATTAAGAATTGAATTGAATTAATTCTACAATTATCCACTACGTATGGTAAGTATTTTGACGTTTATGACAAACGTTGACGACTGTCATATACGCCAAATCCCATACATTCATCAGTCTATTCTACAATACGACGGTCAACGAATTGCAACTTGTCAATGGAGGCAGGACACCATTGTACAACTGGATCTGACCAAACGAGAATAACCCGAAATTTCAGTGATAGAATAGGTATTAACACCTGATTTCAAGAAGTAGTTACTTAGATACAACTATCATTATCAGCCTGCCCTCGTTCCAATTACTTGACGTCATTCTCCTCGTGCATTCGACTCTCTATTCAACTATCTACTCGACTCTCTGGTTGTAACATGTAATTTTCAGGACTAGTAGCGACATCTATTGTTTTAACTCTTACACACGTTTACACTCGTACGGGATGTATTGGCTGTGCTGTAAGACGCATATTGGTGTTAGTACACACTAATGTCACGAGATGGCGTTTCAACATGGGTAGCTTTGTAAATGTGGTTTTTGATAGATTTATCTATGTATTATAAATAATAATGTTGATTTTTAGTTAGGCGTTGAAGTCCAGTTTTTGTTCCTAATTTCTCGGGATATATTATTCTATGATTTTCGTCTATGTAAGCACTATGGTCTCTCTGGTTTAATGCGTATAAAGTAAGTAGATACCTGGTCCGCCTTGAGTTCGTAGTTACAAGATGACACCTGATTTTGCCGCACTTTCGGAGTGACTTGATGTTTTAATGTGAGACGGCTCATGGAGGAGCGGTGAAATTTGGTGTTTTTCCAGAAAGTTCTTCGCTAGACTTTATAAAAGGCCGAGTCAGCTGGCGGGCCGGCACTTCAGAAAACTTTGTCGAGACCCTATAACGGTCATCTGGTGTACAGTCTGTAATCTCTTTGTAATTTTTTTATATAACCTAAAATCCTAAACTCAGTGATCCCCAATTCGTGGGTCCAAGATTGTAGTATTCAACTTCGTGTCTTATGAGCGTGGTTGAGCGGATAAGCGGCCCCGAGCTTACGCGTCACTTTACAAAGGCATCCTCTCGTCTGCACCTAAGCGGACAGGGCGAGGACCAGTGAGACGTCGCTTCTTACCGGCAGGAAGGCAACCGAGGCTCTGGTCACGTATAGACACCTTTTATTACATTTTGCGTGTACATACCTTAATAGATCACCCATCTGGGTATTAATTTATATGTGGAGAAGTACCCAACCACCTTGGGTTGGCTGTATCTTCTTTCTGCAGGGAAGTCTGATAAGTGGAGGACCCTACACCTAGTGGGAGAGACCGGCACGGCTTGTGCTTTGTACTTGTGTCACTAGAGGCCTATGTGTGTATGTCTTTATTTCACCCTTCTGTATGTGTATTTCTGTATTGTGTTACCCTAAAATAAATATATGTATGTATAACGGAGTGTATGAGTTTTCCTTAGAGTGACACCCAAAGGTTCCTCGCATACCCACAGCATTACATTTATTCTCTCTGTGAAAAAGGCGCCCTGGGATTTAGAGTTCGTGCAATTTCCAACTGAGGTAGCCGGTGAGTAGTCCGTCTGGCAAGTTCAGCGGTTACAAAGTGGCGCCCAACGTGGGGCTAACTAGAGACTCACAACTCTGGTCTCTGTCGGTGTGCTGTGTGTGTGTGTGATTCTGGAGGGTTTTGCTCTGAGGAAGACCATCCGTCTATCACAAAGCCAGGACGCATTAGGTGAGTGCTTTAGCAGTTAAGCAAGTAATTATTGATTTTTCCTGTATTTTTTCAGCCCAACCACCATCCTCTCTGTGGATGGAAAAATACCCTCTAAATTCAAAATTCCCTCAACAAAATTGTAACTGCAGTATTTCGGTAAGTCTGGCAAACATTTTGGCTAAACCATCTCTTCTTCCTTCTTTTTTTTGTTTTTTGTTTTATGTTGTGACTTCTGTCTGTCCCTCAGTGTTTAGTAGCGTGAAGTTGTGCATACATGTATATATTCTTTGGGCTGTGTTCAACCAGTAATTTTTGTGTAGTTTACTAATAGTTTCGAGTACCTTCCATTTTGTAATTAAAATAAAAGCTTTGTATGTAATTGAGTTTATAGTAACATAAATATTTTTCTTGAATAATCTAGTATTACCGGCAGTAAAGTCCTAATTTGTATTACAATTCTATACAGCAATTTGTCTCAGTAATATCACTTGTGAAATTTTTCAAACTTTGTCAGCTACCTCCCAAATTTTGTAATCGAGAAGTATACTTAGTGCCTTCTTTGTTGGACTTAAAACTTTTATATTTTTACCGAAGTTTGTTTTTATATAACGTTAATTTGATCAGTACTACAATTGTAGTTAAGTTGGAAACATAATTTTTTAATTTAAAAAAAAAATATATAAAATAATTTTTTTTGTAACTTCAGTACAGAATTTCATGTGAAGTACTCCATGAACGTTATTTAGTTAGTTATAACTGTTTTTTTAACACTTGAACTTATTCTCTGATTTGTGTACTTAAATTATTATCCTAATTGTTTTATAATCTGAATTGTGGTCCGCTATGGCCCAGTTACAGAGGTTCATTCAATTTCTGAGAAAGGATGAACTTTCTCATGAATTGTCTGCTATGGGGTTTTCAGCGAATCCGGATGCCTCGGTTGTCAGCCTGCGGGGTGAGCTGCGCACTGCGTTGCGGCTTGTCCGGCGCGGCAGTATCAAGGCCGTCGCCGCTGTGCCCGTTGTTGCCGCTACTGAGCTGGGTCTCTGCGAGCCAAAGGTCTTCGAACTTGAAGGGACTGTTTTATCAGGTGACTTCGGTTCAGATAAGAATTGTCGGAATAGGGTTGCAGTGAGAGCGAACTATCTTCTATATAGGTTAACTAGGTGTGGCTTAGACTGTCCGGAGCTGACCGGTATCCGTGCCCGCTTGGTTAAGGTCCTGTCTGTGGCAGAACCGGGTTCCGACTCTGACACTGATGGGTCGGAGAAGGAAACCGAACCTATCAATAGGGACTCGATAGGATACACTTCACCTGTGGTGGGGGGGAACCGCTCGACACATGGTAACGCGATTAGTTCCGATTCTTACAATGGTAATGTAGTGATTAGGGATAGACCCTTAAATTTAAATTCCTTCAATTTGAAGTACGACGGATCTTCCTGTATCCGTGTATTTATAGAGAGACTAGAGGAGCTTCGAGTTGCTCGGGAAGTCTCAAAAGATAAAATTTTGATTGCTTTTTCTGACCTATTGGACGGCCCAGCCTTGTCATGGTTCCGCTCCAATAAAAATAATTTTACCTCCTACGAGGGTATGTTGGAGGAGCTTAAGGAGACATTTGATACACCCGACTACGACTACCGCCTCCGTAACGAGATTAGGCAGCGTACTCAGGCCCGATCTGAGTCCTTAGGCATATACATCTCGATCATGCAAGCAATGTTCTCTCGACTCTCTTGTGGGATGTCCAATGAGGAACAACTTGACATCCTTATGCACAACATTAGGCCCGAATACATGAAGGAACTAGCCCTTCATGAGGTGTCTTCTATTGTCGACCTCAAGCGGTTGGGTAAGCGCTTGGAACTTGCTCGTGCCAGGGCAGACGCTTTCCAGGAGCCGGCCTTGGAGAAGTTTGGGATTACCTCTGACTTACACCCAAAAAAGAATAAAACTGGACTAAAAACTACTCAGCAGGTCTCCGCAGTGGCTAGCCCGTCAACGTCGAGCGAACGAAAATGCTTCCGTTGCGGTGAGAGTGGTCATACGGCCTACAACTGCACACAGTCCAGGGATTTGGTGTGTTTCCGGTGTGGACATTAGGGGGTGAAGTCGCCCGAGTGTCCGAAGTGCAAGGACAAACCAAAAAACGAGTGAGTCAGGGCCTTATCAAAAGATCTTCTCTCGGTTCAGAGCGAGCCACTCTGTCTGAAGTTTTCTCTGGTAAGGTCCTGTTTACCAAACGGGATAATGATATTAGACCGTACTTAGTAGTAAAGATCCTAAACTTAAATGTGTTAGGTTTACTAGACTCTGGTGCAGCTTGCTCAGTGCTGGGTAAGGGTGCGCACCAAACTTTTTTAGAATTAGGGTTTGAGCTTAAAAGTATCAGCCCTAACTTTAGTCTTACGACTGCAGACGGTTCTTGTTTGCAATGTTTAGGTTTTATTGCTCTTCCGATTAATTATAATTCTACTGTTAGGATTATTAAGTTTTATGTTGTTCCAGAAATCACTACTGCCATGATATTTGGAGTAGACTTCTGGCAACAGTTTCAACTAGGGGATAGGTTGATTTCTGACAACTTCAACCTTTCCAACTTTAGCGACCGTAGTCCTGTAGAGTCTCTGTCTCTTAACAGTGGTCTAGAGGATTACGACAATTTAACCGCTGATCAAAGGCGGGTAATTGATTCCATGGTTGAGAAGTTTGATACAATCAATACTGATAAGGTAGGCCTGGGTCGAACAACCTTGGCGTATCATGTTATTGATACAGGTGATAGTAAGCCAATTAAGCAGCGCTATTATCCGCTCTCTCCCCTGAAGCAGAAAGCCCTGGAAGAGGAACTAGACCGGATGCTGGAGATGGGAGTAGTGACCCCATCTCAGTCCGCGTGGAACTCACCTGTGGTAATGGTGGAGAAGGCGAACGGTGACTTGAGATTGTGCTTAGACTCTCGTAAGCTCAATGCCGTGTCTAAGAGCGATGCATATCCTTTGCCTTACATAAACCAGATCTTAGATCATCTCAACAATGCGAAATATCTGTCCTCAATAGATTTGAGTGCTGCATATTGGCAAATTCCTCTTGACTCTCTTCAGTCCGCTGAGAAAACCGCCTTCACTGTCCCAAAACGCGGGCTGTTTCATTTTAACGTCGTAAGCTTCGGGCTTGTAGGGGCTTCAGCGTCAATGCAACGCCTAATGGACCGTTTATTTGGCCCAGAATTCGACAATCGAGTGTTTTCGTTTCAGGATGACATAATCGTGGTGGCCAGCACTTTTGAGGAGCATGTGGATCTCTTACATAGAGTCTATCAGCGCCTCAAGGATGCCGGCCTAACGATCAACATGCAAAAATCGCATTTCTGTCGTAGCGAACTGAAATATCTCGGTTACTATGTTGATAAACATGGCTTGCGAACGGATCCGGGTAAAGTTGATGTCATTCTCAATTACCCTACCCCTTCAAATGCTAAGGAGGTGAAAAGATTCCTAGGTATGGCGGGGTGGTATCGGCGTTTCGTGAATAACTTTTCTAAGATTAGCAAACCACTATGCAAACTAACTTCTAAGAGTGTAGAGTTTGAGTGGACGCCTGAAGCTGAAGAGTCCTTCAATCTATTGAAGGCCGCTTTGGTCACTGCTCCTATTTTGAAAATGCCTGATTTTACATTACCTTTTAGGATTCTCAGTGATGCGTCATCCTTCTCTGTGGCTGCTGTACTGACGCAGACACATGAGGGAGTGGAGCACCCTATCGCGTACTGTAGTCGTTCTCTCAACAAGAATGAAATCAACTACAGTACCACTGAGCGAGAACTCCTAGCTGTGATTTTTGCTTTGGAACAGTTTAGGCAGTACGTAGAGGGACAGAAATGTACTGTTGTCACAGACCATGCCTCGCTACTGTGGTTCCACAAGCTTAAGAATCCGTCGGGTCGACTAGCACGCTGGAGCATGAGGTTGAGTCAGTTTGTCTTCGATATAGAGCACCGGAAGGGTAAAGACCATGTGGTACCTGATGCTCTGTCTCGAATTCAAATTGACACAATAGACACCAGCGTTACTGGGGACTCTTGGTATCTTCACACTCTGAACAGCGTGAAGAAAAACCCTAGGCATTTTCCTAATTTTGTCATTAGAGATAACGGTCTATACAGGTTATCTAAAAATAAATACTCTTTGACTTCAGAATTTGACTGGAAACAGGTTGTACCGGTGGAGGACCGATTAGCCTTGCTCACCAGGTACCACGACGACGTACTCAGCGCTCACGGTGGTGTGTGGAAGACCCATAAGCGCCTTGCTCTCCACTACTTCTGGCCTAAGATGTACGAGAGCGTTAAAGAATACGTTGGCAAATGCGAGACATGTAAGCAGTACAAACCTGTGAACACGGCTCGTCCTGGGTTAATGGGTAGTCCGAAACGGGTATCTAGACCGTTTGAAGCTATTTCATGTGATTTATTGGGTCCTTTTCCTACGTCCAGCAAAGGGAATGTCCATTTAATCGTGGTCTCGGATTATTTTAGCAAATACGTAATGTTGTGTCCTATACGGATAGCTACAGGCGTTGCAGTTGCGAGATTCATCGAAAAGAATGTTTTCCTAGTTCATGGGGTATGTAAAACCATCTTTATGGATAATGGTCCTCAATTTGTTAGTAAACAATTTAAGGATTTACTTGTTAAGTATAATATACCTAATGTTTACTATAATCCTAGGTATCACGCTCAGACTAATCAAGCGGAACGTGCTATTCGTAACGTGGTTCAGGGAATATCTTGCTATGTAAAAACACATCACAAGAAATGGGATGAGAATCTCGTGGAGCTTCAGTGTGCCCTAAACACGGCTGTAAGCGAAGCCACTCGTTTCAGTCCTTACTTCCTTGTCCACGGTAGGGAATTCATAGGAGATGGTGCTCTGTATAGACAAGCAGAAATTCCTTGTCACCCAAACTCTGTCTCCATCGAGGATCCCATGTCATTTGGCGAGAAGTTGAAGGAACTGCATCACGTCTACGGCCAGGTGAAGAAACACTTAGATGTTGCTCACCGACGTAACGAGAAGTACTACAACCTCAGGAAAAGGCATGTGGAGTTGAAAGTGGGTCAGATAGTGTACAAAAGGACCTTCTATCTGTCCAACAAGGCAAAGAATTTCACTGCAAAATTAGCACCTAAATTCATGAAATGCATCGTTACCGGTAAACGCTCGCCTTTAGTCTATGAACTGTCAGATCTAGATGGTAAGGATCTGGGCGTGTATCACATAAAAGATATTTTGAAGTATAATGAGGAAGAACCTTCTACTGATCCTTCTCCTTCTACTGTCGGTGCATTCTCTGTGTCGTTCGGCCGGTCGTAATACTACCGATGTCGTGTCGGGCGTTTCCTTTTCACCCTACGCCTACTCACTTAATGTTACTCACCCATGTGAGAAGCATCCAGTGATTCGGGTACCTACTGGGGCGATATTTCGTTTTGTGTTTAGATTAGTATTCTTGTCTTTGCTTAGTGAGTTTTGTTTGGTGGAAGATTTCTAGTTGCTGTTATTGTGACTTTGCGAGGTACTGTATATTGTTTGTCCTCGTAGGTTAGGGTTACCTATCAGTAAATCCCCAAGCTGGGATCTGCTGTAGTTGTATTCCCTGTGTGTTCCATCCATGGAATACTTTAAGGGAGGGGGTGGTTGTAACATGTAATTTTCAGGACTAGTAGCGACATCTATTGTTTTAACTCTTACACACGTTTACACTCGTACGGGATGTATTGGCTGTGCTGTAAGACGCATATTGGTGTTAGTACACACTAATGTCACGAGATGGCGTTTCAACATGGGTAGCTTTGTAAATGTGGTTTTTGATAGATTTATCTATGTATTATAAATAATAATGTTGATTTTTAGTTAGGCGTTGAAGTCCAGTTTTTGTTCCTAATTTCTCGGGATATATTATTCTATGATTTTCGTCTATGTAAGCACTATGGTCTCTCTGGTTTAATGCGTATAAAGTAAGTAGATACCTGGTCCGCCTTGAGTTCGTAGTTACAAGATGACACCTGATTTTGCCGCACTTTCGGAGTGACTTGATGTTTTAATGTGAGACGGCTCATGGAGGAGCGGTGAAATTTGGTGTTTTTCCAGAAAGTTCTTCGCTAGACTTTATAAAAGGCCGAGTCAGCTGGCGGGCCGGCACTTCAGAAAACTTTGTCGAGACCCTATAACGGTCATCTGGTGTACAGTCTGTAATCTCTTTGTAATTTTTTTATATAACCTAAAATCCTAAACTCAGTGATCCCCAATTCGTGGGTCCAAGATTGTAGTATTCAACTTCGTGTCTTATGAGCGTGGTTGAGCGGATAAGCGGCCCCGAGCTTACGCGTCACTTTACAAAGGCATCCTCTCGTCTGCACCTAAGCGGACAGGGCGAGGACCAGTGAGACGTCGCTTCTTACCGGCAGGAAGGCAACCGAGGCTCTGGTCACGTATAGACACCTTTTATTACATTTTGCGTGTACATACCTTAATAGATCACCCATCTGGGTATTAATTTATATGTGGAGAAGTACCCAACCACCTTGGGTTGGCTGTATCTTCTTTCTGCAGGGAAGTCTGATAAGTGGAGGACCCTACACCTAGTGGGAGAGACCGGCACGGCTTGTGCTTTGTACTTGTGTCACTAGAGGCCTATGTGTGTATGTCTTTATTTCACCCTTCTGTATGTGTATTTCTGTATTGTGTTACCCTAAAATAAATATATGTATGTATAACGGAGTATATGAGTTTTCCTTAGAGTGACACCCAAAGGTTCCTCGCATACCCACAGCATTACATTTATTCTCTCTGTGAAAAAGGCGCCCTGGGATTTAGAGTTCGTGCAATTTCCAACTGAGGTAGCCGGTGAGTAGTCCGTCTGGCAAGTTCAGCGGTTACATACTTGAGTCTGTATTCCACTATCTACTCGACTTGGTACTCGATTCTATATTGAACTCTCTACTCGCCTCTCTATTCGACTCTCTTCTCTCACTACTCGTCTCTCTCACCATCTCTGTGTTCCACTCTCCACTGTACAGTAAGCTTCAGAGAAAAGGGACTCCCTTGTTAATGATATGAAAGCATGGGGTCTGTTTTCTCTGACGCTGACTGTACCTACTCTTTATTCTGTACTGAACTTAACTCTCTCTACTCGCCTGTCCACTCGCCTCTCCATTTGACTTACTACTCGCCTCAATACTCATTTCTCTACTTACCACTCTACTCGACTCTCTTCCCCTTCCTCTACAACTTTCCCCAACTGTCCTCTTCCCCCACACTTTCAACAACAAATTTTCACTTTTAGAAGTTTGAAAACTCTTACTAATGAATCGTACATAGTTTGAAAATCTGAATAAATAAAAAACCACTTGTCTTTAAATAATTTAATAATAAGTAAAAATTCTCATCGTTATTTTTAAATGAGTTACGTAAATTATCCGCTTGTCAAACCAACAAACGAAATCGTATAAAATAATATAGGTAAGTAGCATACATTCTAATTGATAGGTAAATATTTCAACCAAAACGTCTGAGACGCATCACATTCAATATTTGCCACATGACTTGGTTATACAATATTATTTACAGAAATTATCGCCATCTACAGACCTTTGAACTGCCTGACGTTTCGACAAAGTTGTACTAAAGGTATGACTCCGAAGATGACCGCATACGATTACTGCAAACGCAGAGCGTACATACCATGAAATAGACATAATGATATATTTTGATTATTGTTTTAATTCATTGCGGTTTCTCAATGATGCCGTTTATCCTATCGAAATTTAACAAGTAATGCATGTGAAAAAGTGGAAATGTATACTTAGTTATAGACAATGGGCGGATTGCGGGATTAGGCAGATTTATTTGCGGGCGAATGACGTGTCATTTCGATACGGATAAATGAGATTATTGAGAAGCCTAAATTTTGACGTATTCAAAGAAGAACAGAAAGAGAAAAAGGAAGGACATTATTGTCTTGAAAAAAATTATGAAAGTATCGATGTCTCAGTTATCCTAAAATAAAAACTCTACATCTTGTCCCCTAGACAAGTGGCAAGCGTTTTGTAGAATAGAATGATTAATATAAAATATGACGTTTAAAAAGTTTATGACGTTTATGACGGTTATGACGTTAATGACGTTTATGACGTTTATGACGTTAATGACGTATATGACGTTAATGACTGTCTTTAGCGTATGTCAATTCCATACATTGATCAATCTATTAATCAAAAGTATAGCCATATGTCTAGAGAGGCTGGTCAGTAATCGCCTCCGTCACCACATCCCCAGCACGCGTGCGGGCACGATTTATTATGTGAAATGGCAATCTTTTTCTACTAATTCTTTGAGGGCTCTTGAAATCATTAATTACCCAACTTAAGATTCTTGAATACGGTCCTACTCTGTGCTGGTACACTTCCATGTGATTCGTAATATTGGCTTGGTTTCTTACTCTATTTGCGAGATTTTGCAATGCATCCAGGATATACATCCATGCTCTACTAAATGAACTTTTCTTGGACTCATTCGCTTCAACCGAAGAGAAATGGTGAAATATAGTCATCTGAAAACATTTTAGAATTTATGAAAAGTATTTATTTTATTACTACTTACCTAACTATAAATAAATGAGAAGTTACGTAGATAAGCATCATAATACATCATTAGATAAATCAGTAGTAAATCGATGTTAGATACTTATATACCTACCTATATTTATAAAAATATTCTAAAGAGTAGAACGAATACACTCAAAAACTACAGAAACAAAAAAAAATATGTTAGAAAAAAATACAATATTATGCTCCCTCACTAGCATTATTTATTATAGCGTCGAAGTTGCGGGACCACTACCCTCAGTCTTTATTTGAGTTCTATTAATTATCTTATTCCCATTCATTAAATTTCACTATAACGATAATTAAGATTACGATACCAAAAGTGCATATTATCATCGATTGCATTCGCCGACCTTTTAGTGGTAGGATGCGAATGAGCGTGTAGAGCCAATTCACGTACTACATTTTAAAAAATTAAACCTCGATCTAATGATATAAACGATCGCGTTGTAAAACTTTCTTGAAAATTGTGTTTCGAAAAAAACAATGCTATGCCCTACGTATCTCCTCAATTTACTATCCATAATAAAATATTCAGATGTTAACTCAATTACCAGTATAAATACGCCTGTGCAACATTGCCGGATCATCTCTGATTGTAATTAGTATTAGAACGCCATTAGCTGACTCCACGACTATGAACACACGTGCTCTGTTTGTAACTGAAATCATTTCGAATTAATTAATTTCCTTTTATGGTTCCTTTGTGTAACATGAAAATCTCATAGAATTTGTTTCACGTGTTTTTCAGGTATTTTTTGTTTCAATAAAAAGTTTAAAAAAAGGGCCAGAAGCACGAGTGTGACTGCCCTGGTATTGCACTCGTCTATATGCCACGGTAATCACTTTCTATCAGGTGGGCCGTGTGCTCGTCTGGGACAGAAGAGTTCAACGCGCTTGTGTATCTTGCGGTTATGATTCGTAAAGGCGTTGAATCTGTAATTTTTTGACTACTGTATAGTCATAGTTTGTTTTCTTCTTCATCCAAACACAGTATTCTGAACAAAATGCATCGCTAAAGACGGCTCTAAATACGTACTATGTAAGAGTAACGTGCTAATGTCAATATTTCTTTTAATGTGTGCATGCATGTTATGAGATAATATGTTGTATAGTAAATGTCAAACATGTACCAAAGTGGTGGCTATTTTTTCTTTTGACATTTTGTACGTGCTGTTTTAATGGTAGACCATTTAAACCGCACGTGTATAGTGTATAGTAGTGTATAGTATACAGAATAAATTATTTTTAGCTTTGACTTTCGATCCAATTGGACCCAGTAGGTAGTGCATTATATTCGCAGTGACAATATAAATTTGAATTTTATACTTTTCACTTCAAAAGTGAAGAAAGGTGCAAGCGACAAGGACCAACTCTCTCTCTCTCTCTCTCTCTCTCTCTCTCTCAAGGAACTTCATCTCACGCACACTCAGGCTGTGGAATAAACTCCCTGCTGTGGTTTTTCCAAGGGACTACAATATGGGGTTCCTCAAGAAGGCCATTTGTCTGCCACTTAAGTGGTATAAAATAACAAAAATAAATAACGCAAAATTCGTTTATTTCCATAACATATTTTTACAAATAAATTCTTGTCCAGTGGCCCCACAAGCCTGTGCTTTGGCTGCTATATCCGATTTACATTATCAACAATTTACAACACTGTCCAATGGCTGATCATATTAACATAGTGTAGACAATGTCTAATTCCAAGAAACCTATAGAATATACAATTAACAATAAAACTAAAAATAAAGGAACTTTTATACCCCATAAAACATTTACTATATGACATAACAGTCTGACGACTAAAATGACACGTACCTAAATGTCATAAACGTCAATTTCCATACATTCATCATTCTATTCTGCAATACGCCGGCCAACGATTTGCCACTTGTCTAGGGGAGCAGTTGTTAGAGCGTGATTGAATAACAAACTTCGAAACATCCAAAAATCTTCACATACATTCACATTTATAATATTTATGTTAGGAATAAGAAAGCCGATATTATCTGGTTTCAAAGTGCAATCAATAAATGCACTTTGAAACTGAAATTTTTTTGACTTTCGGCCGATGACATTTTATTGACTAACTACCTCCAGTATAAGTCAGCATCAGATCGATCTTGAGCAGCAAAGTATTCAAAATGAGATCATTTAATAGCTTGATATTCCCACTTTCTGCCCCCCTTTAAAAGTGACAATTCGTTAGCCGGCGTATTGTAGATTAGAATGACGTATTGTTGACGACTGTCATAAATGTCAAATCCCATACATTGATCATTTTATGTAGGTACGCCGGCCAAAGAATTGTCACTAGTCTAGGGGGGTTATTAACCTTGATATTTTGTACACACCTTTAGTTCGGACGATAATTAAATCAATAAAACATTTTGGTATTAATATCATTATCATTGAGCACTTTGCTAGTCAAGATCGATCACCCGGGGGCGAGTTGGGGACTCTGTGGTCCCCGCACCGGAAGAGGGCCAGATCGAGAGATATGGCCCTTGGTCGGCCGGGGTGCGAGGGATATGGCTACGACAATCTCACCTCCGGCAACTGACGGCCCACAGACGGCGTGCGTTTTAGTCGGTTCGAGTCCGACATAACCTCCTCCTACGGTTTCGGCGGGGGAGGTATCCGTGGGGATTTTTCGCACGATAAGTCAAGATCGATCTGGAATGCAATTCTGTAAGAGCACAATGACGAGCACAACGTTGTGACAGCCTTGATATAAATTGTCATTGGTCGGTCGCCAGTGACGTCACCCGGTTCAACCAATGACAATCTCTATTAAGGTTGATGTTGACTGTACACATACGGAACCAATGACTGTCATTTGCTTCAAAACGAAATCTTTGATAATTATTGAACATTTGCATTGACTATTGCAGTAATATACTGGCAATATTGAGACCTACTTACCGTACTCATTTACAAGCAATAATTGATAAGAAGTACAGTGGGCTACAGAAATCCGTATACAAAAAACTAAAATTGAATAAAGTGATTAACTTATTTACAGTTAAAGGTTAAACAACTTTACCTATATACAACTTGATATGAAAAAGTGCAACCGTATCTCCTTTGAGCATTTTCAAAGATTTATAGACCTTAACTTGTTCACGGACTTCTTTTTTTTGGAATGATTTTGGCTTGGTTTCGAAGACCTTTAAGCCATGTCTTCATTTTTTGATATTTTATTATCATTATTTGGATGAGGATGATGTTGATGATGATGGTGAGTTGATGACGATGATGATGAAGATGATGATGATAGCTGCCTCAGTAAAGTGGTGGAAACTTTACTATAGGCTTCTACGGAGATTTGAAACCAACACGAGAAGTCACAATCCACTGTAATATTTCACTTTCCTACTCTTGTGCGCGTTTTCCAAGACGTTATGTCTAAAATTCCACCATATTTACACATAAAAACTCGAACTCACACGAATTTCGGAAAATAAAATAACACCGTGATGCGTCTCCTAGAATTGCCGCCAAAAACTCCTCATGGACTTCTGGAGCCCTCTGTACAGTCAACGAAAGAGATGGTTGCACCTCTAAATACTACTTTATATGAAAAAGTGCAACCTTTGTCGGCTATACATCCGAATCACAAACACATGAAAGGGAATTAATCCCGTTAACATAACCATGTATCTTTAACAATTCCTACGCAAATTTAATAGTGTTTTACTTAAGGCAACTCGAAAAGTGCTTTCACTTTCCTACCGGTGACATCAGAATATAGCTGGAACACGTCTCTGGAACGAATTCCAAACGCCTTGATTGAACCTATTATACTAGTCCACTTATTAGCTACTCTTTCAGTATAATCGGAATAGTCCACAAAAATCCGATTCAGAAATGCTTCCACTTGATAAACATACTCAATGATGATTACCTGCAAAGAAAAGCAGTCATATCACAACATTTTTCCAGCCTCTATGGCGTGGTGGTGTTGAACGCGGCTACTACGTAGGAGGCGCTGGTTTGATCCCCGCTCAGCGCAAATATTTGTATGCATGAATATGGATATTTGCATTGATCTGGAAGTGCCTCGGAGAGCACGTTAAGCAGTTGGTCCCGGTTTCCATATGAATATCCTCAGCAGTCGTTACGGGTAGTTGAAGCCTTAAAAATTCCAACAACTGGCCCTCGATTCTGATAAAGCAAAACCACTGCAAAAATTGACATTAAATTTTAGTCTTTATTGCTATAGCTTAAAGTTCAAAATTCAATGAAAAGAGTTTCATTACACTCTTTCATTTACTCGACAAAAAGCCATTTAATTTTATACTTTAACTGCATTACTTTAAGGGCTAAAATTAAATGGAATTATCTCGCTGTCTCTGTGGTGTGACAGTGGTTGTGCTTTAGCAGAATCGAGGCACTGGTCTAAATGCAATGTTTTGATATCGCCAATGGGTTGTGGAGGACAGAGTCGCTTCTCGGAAAATATCGAATTTAGGCAAACCAGCTGTTAAACTGGAAAAAGTGGTGCCCAGACTCCGAGGTGAAAATTTCGGATACGACTAGGATTAACGCTAGGATGAAGAAAAGTAGTTATTTGACTACCTAAAAACAACAATTTAAATAATAAAAATATATTTACCAATATTATCAACGTTATTATGTTTCTACACATCTTTCTTTTGCGTGTAAAGGTACTTATAGTGTACTGAAACCTTTATATTCACTTTCACGACTCGACTGTGTATATTATTATCATTAACCTTTGATATTTCAATTACTTTTATAATCACAATTGTTAGACTCGTATAAATCCTTGTTTTTTATTTTATGATCGGCACTAATAATCTTGGTGCTTGCTTTACTTCGTTCGCACAAGTGTGGAAATAAAATGAAATACAATTGTAAAACCACTGACCTAACTTATATTATAAAAACATTGGAATGTTCACTTATTGTCCATTGTAAATTGTAATGATCTATAGATATTGTAAGTTAAAAGACACTGACATAATAAAAGTACAGTACAAACCATTGAAATATAATGAAGATTGATCATTACATCCATATTGTTCTCGCGTACCTCAATTATGCTAAAGCAAAACAAACTGTCATCATAGCACGGACATTGCAAAAAATGCCATTTAATTTTAGACTTATTAGAAACTAGCTTTTGCCCGCGGCTCCGCCCGCGTGGATGTCGTTTATCGCGACCAAACATAGCCTATGTCCTTTCTCAAGGTCTAACCTACCTCTATACCAAATTTCATCAAAATCGGTTCAGCGGTTTAGTCGTAAAAGTGAGACAGACAGACAGACAGACAGACAGACAGACAGACAGATAGATAGACAGACAGACAGACAGACAGACAGACAGACAGACAGACAGACAGACAGAGTTACTTTCGCATTTATATAATAATATAATAAATAATAATATTAGTAGGGATTAAAGTCAAAAATTATACGGATTTTTGTACAGCGAATGAAAATGTGTAATGAAACTCTTTTCGTTTAATTTTGGACACACAAGGCAATTTAAGGTAATTTAATTAATTATATGATTAACTCGTCTTTTACCCGCGGTTCCACCCAGTTGTCGGTTAACGTAACTTTTGCTTATATCTCCATACCTACTGCCCCGATTACGATCATTGTTTGATCATAATCGGGTACCGTAAGACTTTAAATCTGACCTTTAAATAAAAAAAGTATCAAAACCAAAACCCGTTTAGTAGTTTTCACGTCCATCGCGAACAAACAGACAAGAATTCCAAAATAAAATTATTTTGGATTCAGTATTGATAATATAGTAACATAACCCGAGTCTTTTTTTAAATATCTTCAATGTCAACAGACACGTAAGAGACCCGAACAGGCCATCAATTCTGCTAAAGCACAACCACTGTCACACCACAGAGACTGCAAAAAATGGCTTTAAATTAGCTAAAAAATGGCTTAGACCTTATTTCTATAATAGACTTACAGTAACAAAATTGAATGAAAAGAGTTTCATTACACTCTTTCATTCACTCTACAAAAGCCATTTAATTTTAAACTTTAACAGCATTACTTTATAGGTTAAAATCAAATGGAATTTTCTCGCATTCTGTAGTGTGACAGTGGTTGTGCTTTAGCAGAATCGGGGCTCTGAGTGTTTACTTGTTCAGCCCTAATTTAAGCAAACAGAAGGTGCGCGGTACGTGCTTAAAGGGGTGGTATGGAGTTTCAAAATATGTCACGAGCGAAGTCGGGTCGGCTAGTTTTCTGTAATATTATTAAGAACTAGCCGACCTGCCTCGGCTTCACCTGTGGCACATTTCGAGGTCCCGGATCACCCCTTTCAGTCATCTATAGGCCCGAAACGTATGGAAATATGCCGGATTTGTTGACATTTATGATTACTGCTCCACTCCTTTTTTTATACCACTTAGGTGGCAGACAAGCACACGGCCCATCTGATGGGAACTGGTCACCGTGGCCTATGGACGTATGCAACACCAGGGGCGTCACACTCGCGCTGCCGACTCTGAAGAAACCTTCTAATGCCCTTCTTGAAGAACCCCATATTGTAGTCGCTTTTTATTTTTCTCTCCGTAAGAATCATCCCCGTAATTCAAGGAATATTCTAAAAAAAGAATTAGCGAAATAGTTCAGCTGTTCTCGAGATTTGCGGTCAGCAACATATTAAACGATGCATTTTTATAATATAGAGATACCAAAATATCAATGAAGTATGTAAGGATAGAGGTGAGTGGCGGGCTGATATCTCTGCCTACCCTGAAGGGAAATAGGCGTGAGCGTATGTATGTATAATACCTAATTTAGAAAGATTAGATTGTAATTTTTTGAATTCATACTTAAATACTTTACTAACTACTTACTAATATTATAAATGCGAAAGTAACTCTGTCTGTCTGTCTGTTACGCTTTCACGCCTAAGCCACTGAACCGATTTCGATGAAATTTGGTATAAGGGTAGATTAGACCTTGAGAAAGGACATAGGCTATGTTATGTCGCGATAACCGACATCCACGCGGGCGGAGCCGCGGGCAAAAGCTAGTAATATTATAAATGCGAAAGTAACTCTGTCTGTCTGTCTGTCTGTTACGCTTTCACAACCACTGAACAGATTTTGATGAAATTTGGTATAGGGGTAAACTAGACCTTGAGAAAGGACATAGGCTACATTTTGTCGCGATAAACGACATCCACGCGGGTGGAGCCGCGGTCAAAAGCTAGTTAATAATAATTTCGTTCTTATATTTAGAAAGTCATTAAGTACGCAAAAAACTGACAGGAAATGCAAATGTTACTGATATGTACCTACCGTACCATACCTCAACACATATCAACTGATACGTACCGAATTTGTGTTATCAAATAAATGTCAATTAAAGTTTCAAAGTTATTGTTATGTTCATTCGGTATTGATATCAAAACAATATAAATACGGAATAACAACAATTCACAGGACAACCGCAACCATGGCGTTTAAGGTAAGGTGGCTTATTCATACCGTATTTTTTTCTTCTTTTAGCTATTCAAAAATTTCGAAATGCATTTTTCCTTTTTTTAAAGAAATTACTCCGAAATTACTCCTACCTTCTCCAGCTAAGATAATATACTTGTGTCAGGAGTAGGTTCATGTCGGTACGGTAGTGCAATGAACTACTGACTGAGTTACTGACTGATTTATTTATTTTTTCTTAATAAAGTATTTACCTACAATGCTAACTTTTCTTTGAATGATTGAAACACTAAGTTAAATTTTATTCAAATATAAAATACTTGCAAACAACAGCTGTAGATAAGCTTACGTACTTGTAAACCTAGCGTTAATTGAACCCGCGACTGCAGAATAACAGTCGAACGCTCTACCGCTACTCCACAAATTCAAAATAATATTTAACTAAATTATGATTATTATTAAAAAAAAACTTATTTTTTCAATTGCAGGTAAAAGTCTTAACTGCACTTCTCTTCATATGTCTCATTGAGTCCATGCAATCAGCCTCATTCGGGGTAGGACGCGGTGCAGAGGACGAGGAAAAGCTTCCAGCTCCAAAATCGGAAAACGTGGAGACAGCTACGAAGCCTTCAAAGTCAGATTCTTCGAACCCCGCAGACCCTAATGTTTGGCTCCAAAACTTAGGACAGGTTATCAATAAGAATACTGAATGGTGGCAAGGTGGAAAATCCCCACTCTCTTGGTTGGGTGGTGGATCTAAAAGTGAATAACAATGAAGCAACTTCTGTAGAGTAAATCTTCAATAAATTATCTCAAAGCATACGAATTACGTCTATTTATTATTTTTAAACACCTCTTTTCGTCATATTGATCGTTATCCAATGTTTCTTTTCGAATGATGAATGTATGGAATGGTATGGAAAACAAATAAATATATTTTAATTCATAATCTAGCTGGTAAAGTGGACCCCAGCTGCCGATGTGAAAGCTTCGGATGCGACTGGGATTAACGCTAGGATGAAGAAGAAGAATCTAGGAGAGAAGTCTATAAAAAATGTCTACGATTTACAAAAATTGTAACCTTATCGCCATACCTATAAGAAGCTTTATGCAATTGACTGATGTGCAAATTGCAAATACACTTTACACAGGCGGTTAAAATATTCTATTCAGACAGATAGACAGATAGAAAATGATTTGAATACAATGATTCTACTTTATTTTCTGTTCCGGTAATTATTTTATATGTGAAAATACTTAATTTAAAAGATTACAAACTTTAATAGGGTCTCATTAAAAACTGGTGTATTCTCATATTTCTCATCCAGCAACACCCATACGAGTAACACTGTTACTAGTTTAGAAAAAACACAGTTACAGTTACAAGAGTTATTAGATGCAACACTTTTTGTCCCAACGAGTAACACCGCATAATGTTGATGTTGCTGGTTGGGAAAAAAATTCCCAACGTGTCACAGGTGTTACTGGATGCCACACTTTTTGTCCAAAACGAGTAACGCCGCAAAATATTGATGACACCGGTTGGGAAAAAAACCCAATATGTCATAGGTTACTGGATGCAACATTTTTTAATTTTTTGTCCCAACGTGTCACAGGTGATAACCTAACATTTAAGTGATATTTAGTACCAAACTTCCATCAAATAAATTCTATAAAACTATAAAAGAATATGGTACAGATATAAATATTACGTACCTAGTCAATGTACCCAACTATTGCAAGTCTGATAATATACTAAAGATGACTAAAGTACTTAATGATGGAAAATAGGCACGTCGTCGTTGTGAAAAATCTTATGTACCAAGTAATATGGATATGACTAATAAAAGCCGTATTTTCCATAATGACCCTGTTTAACACTTATTATAATAATTCTCATCAGCTGATAAGAAATAATTGTAGTAATCTTGTACATTTTACTCTTTAAAATTATCCCTATATATTATGTATCACAACCGACCTACTGCTTTAACACAGTTTAGCTCAAGCAGAAAAATGAATACGACTTGCTTCTTTCTACTATTTCTAATGTTTATCAAAGGAAGTTTTTCAGAACAAGAGGAAGAAAACGGTCTTAATGAATGCGATCAGAATCCTTGGCGGCCTATCTTGGGTTCTTACGGAGATCGAATGAAGCCTTTTAAAGTGACAACGAAGTATGAAGACAAATACCACGGTCAAAGTGCAGCTGGAAAACCGTATGTGCTACCATTTCATATGGAGGAAATATATCCTTTCCCCGTTTTCCCGTACTATACTTTTTGGTATATTCCCTTATCCGACAGTTCTGAAGCCAACAGGATTGTATAATGATTATAGTTACTTTTTAAGAAAAAAAGAAATGCCGTAATACTGGCGTAATACCTAATTTTTTTAAGTAGTGAATCCAGTTCTTGAATAAAAAATTACTTTACTTGGATTTAAATGTCTACTGAAGGTTTTAATTTATATTAAAATATGTACTTATGTAAGATAGTTCGAACACTTTTTTCAAAAATGTTTTCAGTTTAATTAAAAATATTAAGAATGCATTTTTTTTTTTGATCCCTTGTTCTTATTTGGTATTTTTCATTATTGTTGCACAGTTCTAAAAAGTTGTACTTATAACTTCTACACCTTCTGAGTACCTTGATTGTACTCGTAAGAAATGATTACGAGTTGACAAGTATTCGTGAGACTAACTTTTACGAGCACAGAAGAAGGCTAACCTATGTTGATAATTATAATGTAAGTGTACTTAGGTATACCTACATAGGTACTGCGGCACAGTTTCTATGAAGTCCTTATTAAGCATTCTGCTAATTGCCTGTCAAAATCAAATTAAATGTCAAAACGATCACAATTTCATTGCATACATACATATACTTACGCCCGAAAATACCCGAAGGGGTAGGCAGAGGTGTATTAACACCCACATTTCGCCAACTATGATTTTCGGTCCCACGTAATAGGGGGCAAGCCTATTGCCCTATTGAGAACAGACCTATCCCTTCGTCGCCTTTTACGATACCCACAGGAAGAAATGGGGTGGCCCTATTCTAACTACTCCACCGGGAATCAATACGGCGGCGGCGTGATTTCAATGCAAAGAGGACGAATTTTTGTAATAAAAATTTATTCAATAGTTTGGTATCGTTAAAAACGATCACGCTTTCAATATTCTTTCTTGAGAAGACGCAGGTACTTCAATGAGTAAGCGTATAATTTTACTTAATTGTATTACAAAAGTATCGTTTATTAGTTTTGAATCGAAATCGAATCCTTATAAGTTAACAGAATTGACGTTCTATACAAATACCATCACATGTTTTGATTTGCCACACAACATGACATCATTGCCTCAAAAATAACTCGGTTATTACCCTGATTCAATAATCTCTATGGCGTGGCGGTAGTGAACGCGACCGCTACGCAGGAGACGCGTTGGTGCAAATATTTATATGCATGAATATGGTTATTTGCATTGATCTGGTCGTGCCTCGGAGAGCACGTTAAGCCGTCGATCCCGGTTGCCATTTATCCCTTCCATGGACCTCCGAGAACGCTATTCAGGTAGCAGCACACTGGGAGAACACTATCTGAGAGTCGAGGCGCCATCGCCACAATAGAAGAAGATTATCTACTCTAAAAAGATATGAAGCTGTAAGTATATGTCATGTACCCGGGCCACCCGGGGGCGAGTTGAGGACTCTGTCCTGCCTGGGTCGGCCAGGGTGCAAGGAATACACACACGACAATCTCACCTCCGGCAACCACCCACAGATGGAGCGTGCGTTTTAGTCGGTTTAAAAAAAACACAAATTTTATTAATTGATTGGTTTATTGGTTATCTATATAAAGATATATTCGATGCTATTGCGATGAGAATTGGTTTTAATTAACTCTTAATTGTACTTTAAAAGATGTAACTATTTTCGGTGTATGGGGCCTCACCAAGGTCATAGGGACTAAAGGCAACTTTGCCAACATTTTATTCAGCGCACCATTTTTAAATCGCACGAAACTATTCAAATCGTACCAAAATCAACACGTACTTACCTACGATTCGTCTTCTTCTATCGTGGCGATGGCGTCTCGATTCTCAGACAGTGTTCTCCCAGTGTACTACTACTTGGATAGCTCTTTCGGAGGCGCACATAAGATCCTGCGATGTTCATGTATTTGAGCATGTAGCACACGTCAGTAGGTGGGCCATTGTCTGTGGTGTAGCCTACGATGCAGCTACAGGATGATATTAGTACGATTTAAGTGCCATTAACTTGTTCAATGGCATCTCCAGTTTATAATCGTCATCATCACACCAGTTGCACCCAAAGAGCTCGAAGTCTACTGATTGTATTTGATTGATAGATATGGCGGCTTTTCCTGACAGCGTCTTTGGTGTGGTGGTAACTAACGTACCTATCTGCTACGCAGGAGACGCGGGTTCGATTCCCGCTCGGTGAAAATATTTCTATACATGAACATGCCTATTTGCATTAGTCTGATCGTGCCTCGGAGAATGATGTCAGCTTTTCCGGGAGAGACTACCGCCTGATCTCCCAGCCTCAAATCGAAAGCCTGAGTCTGTCTCATGGATAAATGTGTAGGGAGTTCTGCTTACGAAATTTGTCTAATATACGATAACAGAATGTGATTACTATTTTAGCTTGACCGCTGTGCGTATGGTAATCAAACGTAATTATTTACAGCAACTGTAATCTTCCTTATTGCGTATAATTGAAGAACAAAAATATCAATTATGTTGCTTTATTGCCAAGATGTATTTAGAAGAATTAATAACTCCGTGCCCAATTCATTATCGTAGGGGAAATAACCGTATACACCTACTCAGCTGGTCCTCAGACAAAGTGTATGACGTTATCTATATGCTTAGTTTAGTCTGAGGCTTAGTAATATTACAATTTTATGATATATCTTCACCAAATACCGGTGAAAATGGTGTTTGAAACTTGATAGACGATTCTTAAGGTGGCCACCCACTTACAGTCCGTCTGCAGTTTTTCGTCTGTCCGGCGGCCTGCAGTCCTTATGTCATCATAATGTTATTACCTCATACTAAAATAATAACATCATTTTTATTCTTTTAGTCTGATGTTATTACGTATAAAATGCCGACGGCCATAGACTGTCCGGCCTATAACTGTCTTTGCTGACCGAAATTGTCAAGCGGCCACACACATAGGTATTAGCCGTCAGTCCAAAATCGTATACGAAACTGTAAGTGTGTGGGCTATTACGATGAACTGACAGACCGATATCATCCGGTTGTCGTTCGATAAACTGTTAGTGGGTGGCCGCCTTTAAATTGCCCAAGATCGTACGAAGTGGAGGTAGTACAGCCGGAAGGTAGAGCTCTAGTCTCCGCTTCGAATGCAATAGCAACACAACGTCCTTGTGATGATAAAGATGACAAGATGATTCATAAATTGATACTTTTCTCCAGAGTAGGTAGGTACTTATGTTGATCAAGCACTGCTATAACTCCGGACACGTAAGTATCTTGGACCTAAATCACATAACAAACGAGACCCTGGCGCCCGCGGATTACTTTGTAATAATCTATGCTTGGTGAATTTGAGTTCGTCCACCGCAGTAGCACCCCGTGCTATCCTCAAAAGACACCCAAGAAGTGTGTATTGCGCGTATAAGGCACATTTTGAGCACATTTTAGGTCCAAGATACGTGTCCGGAGTTAATCAAGCTTGCCATATCGCCTCTGCGGATAACTCACAATATTGCACATAATGTACATGATGCATTCCAAGTTGTACAACAATGTTCCAGTGGAATATTTGATTCAAATCTGCCGAAGACAACACAATTTTATTCTATGCAACTCGCAAATTCGTAATTCGCCGAATTTTGGGTTGTGGATCACAAACATATCTACTATTGATATTCCAATTAACGTAAACGTACAAAATACACCTAATGACGCGTATATATATGAAGCACCAAAAATCAACCTCAATATCAGTTTGGTGTGAAAAGCAGACTATAACTATGGCATCACTCAAGGTACTTATTTATCCATTTGCTTATTGAATAATTATATTTTTGTAGGTTAGTATTTTTCTGCCAGCTTTTTTTCATGACTTTTCCTCGTGAAGAAGAAAGGGTTAGGATATAAGTGCGCGCGAAATAATGTGGTATATTCCCATCCAGTAACACCCAAACGAGAGAACTATTACTGGTTGGGAAAAAAAATCCCAACGTGTCACAGGTGATACTGGATGCAACATTTTTTTGTCCAAACGAGTCACAGGTGAAGAGACAGTGAGTGCATTGTCTCCTCCGGTTCGTTATTTGTGCCATAGGACCCAACCACCTCAAATGCATGGCTTGAGTCAACAATAGTGCCCGGAATACGACAAAAGTGTCTACCCATATTAAGTGTAACCGAATACAATGATTGGTAAAATGTGAATGTTAATTCGCCTCTATAGGATCGGCAAACGTGGCGTATATTGGGAGAGGCCTATGTCCAGCAGTGGACTGCAATAGGCTAATTGATTGATTGATTGAATTCGCCTCTGCCTAACCCTCTGGGGATAAAGACGTCATTATATCTTCTATAATATAAAAATGAATCCCAAAATGTGTTGCTAAGCGCAAATCTCGAGAACGGCTGAACCGATTTCGAGGATACGAGGATGGTTCTTACGGAGAGAAAAGTTAAAAAATAAATAAAAAATTAAAGAATCGACTTACAAAGTTCGCGGGGTTAGTCTAGTTTACGTAGTAACTGTTTATTAATCTGTGGTCTAGTTATGTATAAATGAATATTAGTTATGTGTTGGAGTTAATTTGGATATTTTACCATCCACATTCTATAGTTTCCATATTAATTTCTTTGTTTTCAGAAAACGCTTTTGCGCATTATGTCCCAGATTAATCATTATCATTGTAACATAATATTTATATTATAGTTTTTATGTTTCGGGACTTATCGCGATTAATTATTATTTGGAACTTACTTGTGCCGACGTTTCGGGTGCGTTGCAGCACCCGTGGTCACGACAACGACAACAACGTCGCGATAAGTCCCGAAACATAAAAACTATGAGTTTACACCGCGATAGTTTAAAAATAATATTTATATTTTCAGATTTTGTTAGTTCTCGGAGTTTTTATAACTCTAATAGCCACAGTATTCTCGCAATTCGGTGGCGGATATGGAGGAGGTTTCGGTAATGGTGGATACGGTAATGGTGGATACGGTAATGGTGGATTCGGCAACGGCGGCGGTTTTGGCAATGGTCCCTATGGCAACAGGGGTTATGGCGGTAGAGGCGGTAGGGGTTATGGCGGCGGAGGGTTCGGCGGTGGGGGTTTCGGCGGAGGTTATGGTCGTCCTGGAGGCTATGGACGCTAGAAATAGACAGTATTTGTAAAAATAGTTTAGCTACTTATACATTATGTACCTTATAGGAGTAAATATGTTTTAAGTTCCTACTATTTTTTTATTATGTTTTTTGCCCGTAAATATTTTTTTCCATCGCGGTGAGGCCCCATACATCCTTTGCTCGTAAGTATTCTTATCTTCCTGTAGGTGTATCAGAAGGCGAAATGTGGGTGTTAATACACCTCTGTCCACTTCTTCTGAGATTTACAGACGTGAGTATATGTATGCATGCATGTATACAAATTACAGAAGAGAAGAAACTCATGAGCGCTTCTGAACACGCAACCAATATGGCTGCGCATTTTAAACAAAGTTTGTCGAATGATATCGATCGATACGACAGAAGAAGAAGAATAAAAGGAGAGAAAATGTCTTTCCTATATTAAGGTCATCAAATTGACTGCACCCTGCCTGATGGTAGGCGGGAGTGCAGTCCAAAGAATAGTGGCCACCATGCTATCTCTAGAATGGTGGTCACTAGGTCTAATCAATCAATTAGTAAATCGCAGACCACTACTGGACATAAACCTCTCCCAATGTTGGGAAGCTTTGCCCAACTGTTTGCACTCTAGCCAGACAGGTTGGTACAGGGTTTTATTTCGAATTTTACTTCTCTCGCAGTGATATCGTTTGCGTATTTTTCCGTTGGTCGCCTCCTACACAACACCCTTCGGCTGAGTTGGGTGGTGATACATACATACATACAATCACGCCTTTATCCCCGGAGGGTTAGGCAGAGGTGAATTAACACCCACATTTCACCAATCATTGTATTAGGTCCCACGTAATAGGGGGTAAGCCTATTGCCGTGTTCCGGGCACTATTGTTGGCTCGAGCCATGTATCTGAGGCTGAGCCTGGGCTGTATATATCTGTCTGATGTTAAACAGCCCTATCCCTTAGTCGCCTTGAACGACACCGCATGGGAGGAGATGGGGTGGCACAAATTCTGGGTGGTGATACTTGTATTATTTCTACGTCAATGAAAAAAGCTATTAGATAGATAGTTAAAACTACAGTTTATCATCTAATAAGCAAAAGATAGTGTGTAAACTATACAGTGAAACAAATTGGGTATACATTTCATAATAATCTACTAACTATCCTATGCATAACGAAAATGTACCTATAGGCCTTGATATTTCTTTTAACTGAGGGCAATGCATTACAAAAGCTATTATTAAATCACGACTCGGTACAGTCAGCATCAGAAATATCTTGACTGCTAAGTCTCAAAATGATCTTAATACTTTTTTTTTTATCGTGCGAAAAATCCCCACGGATACCTCCCCCACCGGAGCCGGAGGAGGAGGTTATGTCAGACTCGAACCGACTAAAACGCACGCCGTCTGTGGGCCGTCGGTTGCCGAAGGTGAGGTTGTCGTAGCCATATCCCTCGCACCCCGGCCGAAATGATCTTAATACTAAAGTATTAAGAGCAAATCAAACTGTTTTGTTGATTATAATTGTATTATCGTCCGAACTAAACGTGTGTACCAATATCAGAACAATCAGTTAATAGGATAGGGGGAAAACCAAGATATTACGATCATTTTGGCCGTGTTGCTTCCCAGTGGAGTAGAATAGGGTCACCCCATTTCTTCTTGTGGGTATCGTACAAGGCGACTAAAAGATAGGAAAGTTCTCCATTCGACAGTAAACATACAGTCGTGAATAAGCCCGCTTGACGGTCACAGGGTCGCCCCCTATTACGTGGGATCAAAAATCATAATGCCGCAGTGGAGTTTGTTGCGCCGCGCCGCGCCGTTTCTTCTCCATTAGCGCTTAGGAAGCGGTGGTAAACTTAGTTTTAAGGAGTTTTCGACGTCAAAAAGCTGTAACAGTGTTGCACTATTTTGAGAAATAAAGACTTTGACTTTGATAGTTGGTGAAATGTAGGTGATAAGATTATACGCTTCTGCCTACCCCTCCGGGGATTTATAGGCGTATTTATGTATGTAAGATCATTTTGAGTAGGTAGGTTTGTTTGTTAAGATTGGTCTGATGCTGACTGTACAAGAAAAATAATTAACAATTGAGAGTTGCAGAGATTATTTGATATTTGAAGTAATACTCGTATAACGTGAAAAGTTAACTATATAAGGCATAGTGGCATCACTATATTATCAGTATAGTGTGAAAACAGCCTGCAACTATGGTCTCATTCAAGGTAAACTTACTTTACTTAAGGTAGTGAGAGGTAATCATTCAAATAAGAACCTAATAGCAAGTCCATTGGGTACTAATTTGAATGTTTACGAGAATCTTGAGTACGTAATTAGTGATAAAAATAATCACAGGAAATACAAATCGAATGGTTTCAGTATCGATTTTTTTCTTTGGACATATATCTTGAACCTAAAATGTGCTCAAAATATGGTCTACTAGCTTCTGCCCGCGGCTCCGCCCGCGTGGATGTCGGTTACCGCGACCAAACATAGTCCTTTCTCAAGGTCCAATCTACCTCTATACCAAATTTCATCAAAATCGGTTCAGTGGTTTACGCGTGAAAGCGTAACAGACAGACAGACAGACAGAGTTACTTTCGCATTTATAATATTAGTAGGGATACGCGCAGTACACGTTTCTTGGGTGTCTTTTGAGAATAGCATGAGGTGCTACTGCGGTGGATGAGCTCTAATTCACCAAGCTTAGATTATTACAAAACAAACCGCGGGTGCCTGGGTCTTGTCTCGCCATTTAGGTCCACGATAAGTGTCCTAAGGTATACGAAATAAAAATAGGTTATTGTTATTGCTTTTTTTCGATACTTAAAATATTCGTAGGTATTTGAAGTTATTCAGTAAAAATAGCTTTAATATTGTAACAGACTAAGGTCCGTACCTATTCTAGAATGATACTCAATTTCTGAATAACGATTTATCTGAGGATAGATTGTAAAAACAATCTGTCAAATCTGTCAATCTTTCATACAATCTGCGGCCTTACCATAAACCTTAAAACTCTTAAAACAGGTCAATAATTGAACTGCTGTCATTCTACCAACTGCAAATGTCACTTTGTAATCCAATATATTTATATGACATTACAAAGTGACATTTGCAGTTGGCAGAATGACAGCAGTTCAATTATTGACCTGTTTTAAGAGTTCATGGTATGGGCCCTGTACTAACAACAACAGTCAAGTACCTAACATTTTTCTTGTATTTTCAGGTACAATTGCTCATCCTGGGAGTATTTTCAGTTCTCATAACAACATCATCAGCACAAGGATTCGGTGGTTTAGGTAACTTAGGGGGTGGGGCCAACGGTCTCTTTAGTGGTTTAGGTAATTTGGGTAATGGTGGCTTCGGTAATCTCGGTTTGGGCAACGGCTTGAGCGGTCTTCAAGAGAACTTTCGAAGACTCTTAAGAGGTTTCAGCGGCGGATCAGGAGGTTTTGGTGGTTTAGGAGGACTCGGCGGTGGCTCTGGAGGTATTCTCGGTAATTTAGGAGGGCTCGGAGGTGGCACAGGAGGTTTCCTCGGTGGCTTAGGAGGCGGTGGTACAGGAGGACTTGGTGGTCTATTTGGACGCTAATTAAATGAAAAAGGAATAATAGTGTGTAGTGTTAATTTAATTTAGTATTATTTTGAACTTGTAACTATTTTTTGTGTAATTAAATAAAATTAATTTTAAAAAAAAAGAAGGAATCTAATAATAATAACTAAGTATAATAAGTGACTATATTTATTTCATGATGATGTGACGAAATCATAAAAATGTACCTGAAAAATAAAATATTTTTTAATATTTAATGTCATTTATTTAAGACTATGGGAAGTTTAATAGTTTTATTCGTTCTATATAAATAACCACTATTCTTCTTCTTCATCCTTCTTCATCCTTCTTTATCCTAGCGTTAATCCCAGTCGCATCTGAAGCTTTCACTGAAGATTCTGGAGTCAGCTTTTTCCAGTCTTTTTCAGTGCTTTTTCTTTTTGAAGCCACTGCCACCTGAACTTCACAACCCATTGGCGGTATTGAAGTATTGCAGATAGACCAGCTCTTGAACTTTTTAGACCTTCAACTATCCGTAACGACTGTCATAGGTGTTCGTATGACAACCGGGACCAAGCTACGGCTTAATGTGCTTTCCGAGGCACGACTAGATCAAATAACCATGCATACAAATATTTGCAGTGAGCGGCAATCGAACCCGCAGCCCCGGCTTAGCAGTCACGGACAGCATCTGTGGGGTTCTACCGCCACCCCACAGAGGCTGTCCAAACACCCAATTATGGCAATTGTAATAGTATAAAAGGTGAGTTATATAATCAAGTAGGTACTTCAATTTGCGATAACAACCAATCTTCTCAGAATTGCTAAGATGTGGACCTTAAAACAAAAGCTATGATTCTGAAGGTATATAGATGTCCGCATACAACTGCAGACGCACGCAAATACGCGTAATTCATTGCGGCTTCTTAAAGGTATGATTCCGGAGCTGACCGGATACGACAAATGCTGACGCATGCAGCACATACAGCGTACCCATTACTTCTCAAACTCCGAATTGGATATAGGGAAGCATTGAGAAGCCGTAATGAAATACGCGTATGTGCTGCGTGCGTCGGCAGTTGTCGTATGCAGTCGGCTACGGAATCATACCTTAAGGTGATTACATACGCGAATGACTTTGATCATACAAATGCTCAAGGTCATTCGCTCATATTTGAACCGTAAAAATCAGTAAAACCAATTTTAATAGATAATGTTATAGGCGACGATTACTAACTAAGAAGATCACGTCATGCTAATACACTTATTTAACATATATGTGAAATTTTAGATTATTTGGATATATATTGTAGAAAATATTTGGCTTCATAAGAAAGAGTAGAGTGATTTTCGGAGCCTCTTTTTAAATATTTCCTCCTTTTTTATTTAATTTATGAAAAGAAGAAGTTATTCTCTATATCCTGTAGTATGCAGGCATGTAAATTCCAGATCTGTAGGTTTTATATTTAATAAGAAAAACGGTTTCGAAAATACCAATTTTTCGATGCTGACCTGATTCGGGGCCTTAATGTCCCCTTTGTCCGTATCGGAGTTTAACAAGTAATGGGTACGCTGTATCTTCTACATGCGTCTGCAGTTGTCGTATGCGGTTGACTTCGGAATCATACCTTAAAGGTACGACGTTTCTATGTATATTTTTAGACATATAGGTAACAATTTGAGTCTATAAAAAGCCGAATTTAGTTGAAAAACGTTAAGATTATATTTTGATTATAGCAATTAAAATTTGATCCTCAAAATGACCCTAACGAACGTATATAAAGGCTTAGAAGAATCACTGCAAAGCCAGTAGACTGTGGTAAATAGTATACAATTATGACATCGCTCAAGGTAATGCTATTCACATACATTAATTATTATGTAGATAAATATTGGACTATAGGCGAAGTGATTGTTTTAGTTAGTAACGTACGGACGACGTAAAAAACCTAAATATTATAGAAAGTATAATTATCGTTTATAAAAAGATATATAAAATAAAATATATTTAACCAACAGTGTAAACCTTTGAGAATGCCGTGAGGCAACAACAGGTTGAAAAACAAAATGAAGTGGAAAGGTACAAGACGTGTCTTATTCAATAAGAAAGCAAAATATATCGTGATTAAAAGGCAAGGTGACTACAGCAAGAAGGGTTCAAACCATTAATTCATAAAATATAATATAATAATATCTAATATGAAAATAAATTAATTCATAAAATATAATATATCTAATATGAAAATAAATTAACTCATGAAATATAATAACTTAGTATCGGTATAAACGGCCTAACTTTCATACAATTTCAGTATTTAAAACGGTTTTTAAGAATTATTTTGGTTACCTGTAAGAGATTGCCGCGGAGCACTTTGTCATGGGTTGTATATTTGCCGCTTAAATGTTTTAGAATTGGAGTGTTGATATTTTTTGTATTCTCAAAAATTTACCAGTTCACAACTCAAAAAATTAACAATACAAGAAATGGTTTTAAAGATATTTTATTTAGAAAATTCAATTTCTCCAACCGCCTAAAATCGCTCTATACAAAATCGTTACAAAAGCGTGACGTGACGCTTTTGTAATTTTTTTGTTTATATTTTCACCTGGGAACTAAAATAATAAAAAGTCATAAATTCAGTTTAGTTGTATATATTTTATTTTGCAATGCATATTTTTTCAGCAAAAACTAAGATATTATCTAAGGTGCTGATAAACTTGAGCATTCACTTGTAATGAGCATTCTTACGAATGTTACATTACAGAAAAATACGAGAACATTTAAGCGAGCATTCTGTAAATTTGCTTCGACTAGAGCGTTCGCTAGAAAGATCATGTAAATGTTCGTAGCATTATTTGGTTCTACACTTGGCTCGGTTCGTTGTTCGGTTCGACAAATTTAAAAACGGCGAATGCTCGATGTTTTGTTACAAGTGAATGCTCAAGTCTATCAGCACCTTAAGCAGTATTGGGTAGAATCGAACGACCCTTGTCATCATCCCTATTACCCTATCTCTTACAGCTCATATTTGTTTTCCAGACTTTGCTCATCTTTGGCGTTTTGCTGGGTCTCCTAGCTATCAGCATGGCCCAAAATTTTGGCTCCAATGGAAGATATGGCAATGAACAATATGGGGGCCAGGGGGGTGGAAGATATGAGGACAGAAACTATGGAGACAACAGAGGCAACAGGCAATATGATAATGAACGTTATGGCAACCAACGTTATGGCAATGATCGATATGGCAATGAGGGATATGGCAATAGGGAGTCTGGTCGACGAGGTGGAAATGTGCCAGCATTTACCTTTGGATTTTCATAGATGTTAAAATAGACAAAGCTGTCAACAATGTGAAGAATATGTAAATAAAACATATTATACCAACTATACTTTTATGTACTAAAATCCTCTTTGCACTAAAAAATAAAAAGATTTTGTCGTAACTAAGTTTTTTATATAATTTGAACCCGTTCCAGCAATCTACAGGAACCTAATAATTTCCGGGAGATGCCTATATCTTATTCCAGACTATAGTCTACTCTCTGTATCAAATTTTAACCAGATCCGTTCAGCTATTAGAGCATGATTGAATAATAAACATCCATACATCCAACACCTTCATACATTTTCAAATTGTATAATATTAATAGGATAGGATAGGCGTACAAGGCCCCACCGACATCTTTGGAGCACAAACCGGACCACAATTAATGTTTGTATGGAGGCGCGTGCAAGGTGCAACCTGATTGGTGGATGAGCTTTCCTCTGGGGGTTGGGAAGTCAGGCGACAGTTGTTCTTAGATGAACCAAATAAAACTGAGCGTTTGGACCGCGGGTGTACCCTATAGTGTACCTCAGTGTACCTTTAATAAAATTCAGTGAAAAATTGTGCGGGTGTAGTTATTTTGTTATACAACTTTTTATTAAAAGAGGTACACTGAATTCTTTTAAAGGTAGGTACACTGAGGTTCACTATAGACTATAGGTATTATCATCCTGTAAGAAATCAGCAGAATTCTGATCGGTACACCCGCGGTCCAAACTCTCACAAACAAAAGGATGAGACGGAGTAATTGGACTCCGGTTTCTGACATGAAAGCAATGACAATCCCTACTAATATTATAAATGTGAAAGTAACTCTGTCTGTCTGTCTGTCTGTCTGTCTGTCTGTCTGTCTGACTCGCTTTCACGCCCAAACCACTGAACCGATTTTGATGAAATTTGGTATAGGGGTAGATTAGACCTTGAGAAAGGACATAGGCTATATTTGGTCGCGATAACCGACATCCACGCGGGCGGAGCCGCGGGCAAAAGCTAGTAAAATAATAAAGGTATAAGTTTATCTTTTTACTTCAATCCCAATCAATTAACATATCGCAATCCACTGGTGGATATATGGTAGACCTCTCCCAATATTGGGATGCTTTGGCCTACTATTTTCACGCTAACCAGATAGGTTGGTGTGATTTTATTTCGAGTTCTCCTTCTCTCGCAGTGACCTTTCGGATGTGATGAGGTGATGATACTTGTGGGTGATTCTTTGTAAACCAGATTAGACATGTTTTTGACTGAAGAACACATCAATTTATTCTCCAATTATCACAAAAATTGCAGGTTACATAGTAAATAAAAATGTCTATCGACGCATATATTAATTAATTGGGATTATTTAATACAAGCAATAATTTAACTAACAGAAAACAGTAAAAACTAATTAATCTGGTGTGTCCCCATGCCGCTTTTTGTTGAATTATTAGATTTTTTGCGATCTTAAGAAGCAATTATATTAAAATAAGAATGTTGCATCGATATTTGAATATATGTTTCTTGATATGTTATAACTGAAATTCAAAATAATTGGATATCTTCGTAATTACATTACTTTAAAAAATGTCCCCGACGAAAATGATGAAGTATAATTTCAATGTAAACACAAAATATTTGCTTAATGAATACCAACTCGTGATTGGTCGCGTCAGTCAGTAGCGAGCTATCGAACACTTGCACGTTGAAGTGTTATATTTTGTTAAAAAATACGACTGAAAGTTGTTATTTGGGAGTTTGTCACGCATGTCGCATAATTAATCTGTATTCTTTCATGGATTGCGGGTTTTTAGTTATGTTTTGAAACTTAACCAAGGTCTGTCATAATGTTATCTATTCATGTTAATTACACCTTTAATTCTATCTGTTCATAAATAAAGGTGCAGGGTTCGATTAACTATAATTTTCTAATTTGTCTGGCTCCCATTAGTCTGGTTTTATCTGGCTCTTATGCCCAGATGAATTTGACCGGGCCAGATAAATTAGGATTAATTAAAAATAACAACAATAATCTCAACTTATGACCAGTTTTTTTTACGTTTTTATGAGCTTTAATGAAAAAGAATTTTTAGGTGCAAGGGGGTCCACCAAGATCTTGGGCCCCAGGCCAACCTCACCTGCAAGCCGGTGCACCTGCTGAAGAACGGACGAGGCTCTGGCGCTGGCTTTCCCTTCGGGGTTGGAGGTTGGCAATTGCCCCCGGAAAGGTCAAAAAATGGCTGACGTACTCTGCAGGCAGAGAGTGGCCGTGGCGTTCCTGCAGGAGACTCGTTGGGGTGGCAGTAGCTCCATGCATATTGGGGACGGCTACCAGCTGATGTACACGAATCAGGTGCACCTGGCACCTGATTCGTGGTGCTCTTCCGGACGTTGCGACTTATGGTCGTGAGGGTGCTTATCAATGGAATTGTAACCCACCTGATAAGTGCCTACGCGCCACAGGCTAGGCGTAGCGAAGCCGAAAAGATTGTTCTGGGACAAATTCGGGGAAGTGCAGGCTTCGTGACATCCCGCTGTCACAGGGAATCGTCCTGGGTGGTGACCTGAACGGTCATGTGGGTGGCGGGTGTGAGGAGTTTGAGCGTGTCCACGGTGGTTTTCGATACGGTAGTCGCAAGTTGCAACCCTATGCGACTTCCGTTCATACCATCGTGAACACTTCAAAAAGAAATCCGAACATCTTAACACCTACTCGTACAAGAGCGGAGGGCGCTCTACCCAGGTAGATTTCCTACTTACTAGGAGGCACAGGATCAGCTAGGTGGCCAACTGCAAGGTTTACACCCGGGGCGACTCTCACTAGCCAACATCGTCTCCTTGTCATGGACCTCCGCGTGAAAACAAAACGCAGAATTAAATGTTGGCTGTTTGATGAAGTCAAGTCCCAAAGTCTCGTCTCAGCCATCAATGACAAGTACGCTGATGCTGTAGACGAACCAGTACAGGTTTGCTGGGACAGGATTCAGGCAGCTATTCTTGAAGCGGGGAGGGCTGCGCTCGGTATGTCTATGGGTGGACGAAAGTGTGACAGGGACACTTGTTGGTGGAACGACACAGTCCAGAAAGACATCAGGGCGAAGAAAGCCCTCTTTAAAAAGTAGCAAGCGTCCAAATCTTCCCAAGACCGCGATGCGTACAAAGATGCAAATTCACCCCCAGGAGAGCCGTAGCCAGGGCTAAACGAGACCACTTGCAACGGCTATATACCAAAGTTCAAAGTTCAAAGTTCAATGTCCTTTATTTGTTGAATATGGTACAAAAATGTTTGTTTACATTATAGTGGAATCGTCTGAGGGGCAAAAGTTGGCGCGGTCCAGGGCCAAAGCGGCACAGGGTCTGTCCAAGTGCCGCTGCACTCAAGACCCTGGGGGCAATCTGTTGTACGAGAAAGTCGCGGTGAAGGAGAGATGGCGCCCACCATACCACGAGCTGCTTAATAAGCAGCATATAGAGGTGCAGCCACCAGACCTCCCTCCGAATCAAGGACTAGTGCCACCGATAACGCCTGCAGAATTCGAGACTGCCATTCGCCGCATGATTCATTCTAGCAAATCTCTATAACCGCGTACCCGGTGAGATCCCAAGCCAGTGGAGGCTGAGCATCATCACACCAATCTTCAAAGGCAAGGAATCGGTGCAGGAGAGTGGCAGTTACCGCAGATAACCGACTCCCGGATCCGACAGGAAGGTACACTCTCGGGTTGTCAGTACGGGTTTCGTCCCAGGCACGGAACCATGGACCCGGTGTTCGCCCTAAGGATTGTGGTTGGGAAACACAGTGCGAAGAACACGCCTCTGCACTGCCTATTCTTAGACATACAGAATGCCTTCGACTGTATTCCTTGCGCGGTGATCTGATGGGCATTGCGGGCCAAGGGAGTCCCAGAAACTTACATTGACACCATCCGAGACATTCCGGTTCTGTGGTTCGGACTGCTGTCGGTGACTCCAAAGCCTTCCCCACCACCGTCGGAGTACACCAAGGATCCGTCCTTAGTCCTTACCTGTTCAGCGTAGTATTATACGTTTTGTTGGACAGCATCAGAAACTCGCATGAGCAGCCCCCGTGGTTGCTCATGTATACTGATGATATTGCGCTGATGGACGTGGACAGGAGCAGATTGATGCGACGCGTGAAAGGGTGGAAGGAAGTGCTTGAGAACGACGGCGGTCTGAAGCTAAATGTAGCGAAGACAGAATACTTAGCGTTAAACTCCACAGATCCATACCCATTCGCATAGGCGATGACTTGGTCGAGCGCACGGACCAGGTTAAGTACCTGGGATCTGTACTTCATGTGACTGGTGAAATTAACTACGACGTCAGGGCATGGATTGCTACCGCGTGGGCCAAGTGGCGAGAAATGACTGGCGTCACGCGTGATCCCAAAATGCCAGTTAGGTTGAAGAGACAGGTCTATAAGACGATCATTAGACCTGTCCTCTCTTACATGGTTGAGAGGTGTGGCCGCTCCTGGAGCGACACAAGCAAGAACTACGTGTCACGGTGATGAAAATGCTGCGATGGATGTGTGGACTCTCGCATCCGCGGCAGTCTTCAGAGCCGCCTTCGCTGGTGCGGCCACGTCTTGCGGCAACCCCCAGGCTACGTGGGTAAAAAACGCCTAGCAATGGCGCGGATGGTGCCCCCGCCGAGTCCAGGTAAAAGGAGTAAGCCCAAGAAGTCCTAGCTTGATGCCATGGAGGGTGACATGCGTGCAAATGGTCTCACTGCCATTGACGCCCAAGATCGTGCGAAGTGGAGGAGGAAGAGCCGGAAGGCGGATCCTGAGCTTCGAGGTCATCTTGGGCACGGATGCAATCAGGAAAATGCGTCTTTATGCAGATGGTGATGATGATTGCCAGATATTTTATAGTAAAGTTGATTGAAGATAATATGTTGTTCTCATTTATCTGCATGCTTCTAATTAATATGGTGCAAAAGCCCATTCATCTGCCTTGGTCATCATTAATCTGGTTGACCAATTTATCAGCACAGTCTATATCCTAAACTACTGGGTACAAATCAGTGCCTTCGAAATATGATATAACATATAATGATCTGGTCACGATTTTATGTGAGTTAAAGTCTAAAAGTGAAAAAAATTTTGAGCCATATCAATGAGGCAAATACACTCGGTTTCAAAGAATGTCCCTTGTATTATTTCTCTGTCAACACACAGATACATTTAAGTACTTTTTATTTATTTTCTCAGAACTGAAAGGACATCGGCCAGAATCAATGTCTGAAACATCGGACGTATAAGTATGTCAAATGATTGTTGGGTCTAATATCAATGAAAAGGGAGGCCATCCCTTTTCAGACCGACAATATTCTTGTCCTGAGATTATCACGTTCAAACAAACAAAGAAACTCTTAAGTTTTATAATATTAAGTACATTAGTAGTAGTAGATTACTACCTTATTACATCCTAATTACAACGCAAATTGATGAAGTCATATATTGAGAGATGATAATTAATATTACAAAATATCCGTACACTATTTTTATTCTGCGAAATTTGCATGTGCGTTGTATGATTTCATCATTTGTGGGCATAATGACCCCAACATTTACGCCTATAAATCCCCCTCCGTAATAATCGATCTTGTTTTGGATTAAGATCCAGAGGGAGAGGGATAAGATTATACACTCTATATAGCTCCATCCTTCCCCCTTTGGACGCAAAGCATAACTTTGTTTTAAGGCGATTAATATTATAGCACACTTAACTTTGTTTTAGCCCTACAAGCGCGCAATGAGCTCACAGGCTGCGGGCGTGTTTTATGACCCAAAGTCCCCGCAGCCTGTGAAATGCGAAGAACACTTCTTTCGAACGGTATCAAGTGGTTCAAGTGTTGTTTACATTATCTCGATTACCGGGCGAGAGGTGACGTCATGCGGCGAGCGCTAAAATTGATTTATGACATGTTGAGGGCGCGGAGTGGTTAGAGGAGGTAGGACACGACGGTATATCCGTCCCAATCACGCAGTCCTACTGGGGAAGTACTTCCGCCCTATAGAAGACCGCGGCTTAATAACCTCGTTGTGTTTCCAACGGTGAGTAGGGTAGCCAGAGCTCACTGGAGAGGTTTTGCGCTGACGGCCCAGAATCTCTCTGTTCTTACAGGGTCGGCAACACGAGTGTGGCTCCACTGGTGTTGCACTCGCCCATAGGCCACGGTAACCACTTACCATCAGGAGGGCCGTGTGCTTGTCTGCGACCTGAGTGGTGTAAAAAGAGAAAAAAACAGCATACTGCCCCGCATCACACAACGCAGTGAGTGCGTGTTTTACCATGAAAAAAAACTGCGTCTTCAGTGTGTATTAATCACTACGTGTGTTTTCAATACAAAAAGAGCTAGTTAGAAGTTGCGGAAGATCACGCATTCCTACATTACACTGCGTGATGTGAGGCAATGTGCCAATCACCTAAATGCTCATATACAGTTATTGATATTTTAAAATATGAGCGTGACCCCACTCCACTCAGATCTTTGATGCTCAACTGCTAGCCAGTATACCTGCTGATTAACGGATTAGGCTCTGGTTGAGATTTCCGTTCCGGTTGGGGGTTCAGACGGCAGATGCTCTCAAGATAAGAGAAACAAAAGTGGGAGGATTTTCAAGCCCGTTGTGCCCTTATACCTGCACAACTGCCGACCTAAATGAAGCTACGGAAGGTGCAGCCGGAATGTCCCCGAGTTTTGGACTGGGCGCATCTAATTATTATTTTAAATTGGTGCCACGATGAAGAATAAGTGGAAGGATAGTACCGGCAGACTTGTTTAAGTATGCTAATGACGAGATTTCTATTTATTTAAAAATTACAGCCATCCATTTTATTAATACCCAAGGACCTAAGAACTCAAGCCATGTTGAAGAGGAGGTCTTACAATTTGAGTCTGCTATAATAGGTGTTATATAAATAGTAAACTATTAATCTGAGGGCACGAAACTTGCAATGGCCGATTAGGATTGCAGGAAGTAGGATGAATATAATATATTATTTTATTAATTCGTTTCTCGAATTTTATTAATTCTGGAATACAAAAATAAGTACTATAAAGAATGATTTTCCATCTTGAAAAATGTGTTTGAAAATGTCCTAAAAAATTGGTAATTTGTTGAACAAATCAAAAATTTCTTTGTCTATGTAGAATTGTAGATACTTAATTTTTATAAACAAAAGACAGAACTCAAAACCTACGAAACAAGTCACGATTCCAAGAAAAAAACTCTCAACATTATTGAAAAACGCACAAATTAAATTTTGGTATTCCAATTAACTTCAAACTCACATCGGTTATGGCAAGCATATATATAGCACAGAGGAATCACCGCATTGACAGTATAGTGCGGGATATATCACCTTAACAACTATGGCGTCATCCAAGGTAAAGTAATCTCGTATAATATTATTTTATGATCCTGTCAGAGATTTGCTAAATAAGTAATGGGCAGTTATTTTGTAAATTACTTTTTTTATAACACTCATGTGGCAGACAAGCACACGGCCACTTGATGGAAAGTGGCTACCGTGGCTTAAGGACGTATGCAACATGACGGGCGTTACACTCGTGCCGCCGACACTGAAGAAACCTTCTAATGCCCTTCTTGAAGAACCTCTTAATATAGTACTCGCTTAGGCAGTAAGGAGTTCATTCCACAGCTCAAGCGTGCGTGGGATGAAGTTGCCAGTGGCGAGGGGTCCCTATAGACCGAGTCCTGCCAGCTTCCTGTACAAAGGGAAGCCGTGATAGAAATGTATAAATTTATACTATGTATGATAGTTATATAAGAAGTAAGATTGTTTCCACCGGCTACACTTTTCAAAATTTTCACCTTTCGCCAGTGCCACACAGTGTGTTCCGTTGTCGATCGCAATTTATGAGGACGAATTCCCTGCCTAGGGCAAGTTAAGAGCGAGTCCACGTCGTTAGTGTAATGAACAGAATTCAAACACGGAGCATCTCGATCACACGGCCGACATAATTAGCCACTACGCTCCTAGGCCTTTATTGTAATTGAAATCGTTTTACTTAAAAGTACTCTTTTCATTTCCAGATTTTGCTCAGCTTCGGAGTGTTCATAGTTCTCATAACCGTCAGCTTAGCTCAAATTTTTAGCATCGACTTTGAGAACGGCTATGACAGAGGTTATGGAGATAGAGGTTACGGAGGATATGACAATGGACGCTATGGCAATGATAGATATGGCAACGAAAGATATGGGTACGGGGGGTATGGCAATAGAGAATATTACGGCAACGGAGGGTATGGTGGTTACGGCCAGCAAGGATTTGGTATTGGATTTGGTCAACCCCAATACTACAGACGCTAAAATAGTGCATAGCTGGGATCTGTAAACAAACGTGTAAATAAATATATTTTAAAATGGAATTGGCGTTTTTATTCAACATTATGAAACTGAATTAATCAAACCTGTATGTCCTGCTTGCAAAATGATCCCATTCGCATAAGGTTTCATTTCTCGATTATCCAGATGATCCCGTTTTCAGACATCCTCGTTATTGAGTCTATTGTAGAAATCATTTAATCAAGGCATTCCGCATGCAAATGTTAATCGACTGAAATTTGTCCTGAAACGTATGATAGGTATACTTTTAAGTCAACCGCGCGGCACCTCGGACGTCGGAGCTCGCAGAATAACCTCCGTCCCCCATGAGCGCGGGCCTGGGGGTGACGGGTGGAGCCGCCTGTCACCCTGGCAGAAGCAGGCTGCGGCGGCGGCGCGCATTTCGTGCCTCCCCATACCCGGGGGCTAGTTAGGGACTCTGTGGTCCCCACAACGGAAGAGGGCCAGATCGAGAGATATGGCCCTGGGTCGGCCGGGGTGCGAGGGATATGGCTACGACAATCTCACCTCCGGCAACTGTCGGCCCACAGACGGCGTGCGTTTTAGTCGGTTCGAGTCCGACATAACCTCCTCCTCTAGCTCCGGCGGGGGAGGTATCCATGGGGGTTAGGATTTTTAACTAACTTCAAAAAAGGAGGTTCTCAATTCGTACACATTTGTTTTTTTTTGTATGTTTGTTACGCGATTGTGAAGCCAATTCTAGACGGATTTAGAAAATTATTTTTTTGTTCGTAAGTAGATTATTCCGAATTATAGCAATTGTGTCCCCCCCCCCCCTCCCCCCTCCCCGGTGACAACTGAGAAACAGACTTCCCATTTGTCCCCTCTAGTCAGCTTTCAAAGGGAAGATTCGGCACAAGTTGTCACCCCGGTGACAAATGGGAAGACAATTCCCAGCTGTCACCCCGGGGGACAGGGCTAAGGCAGTTGTCTCACCGGGAACGATGAACGAGTAACGAGTAGAGCTAGAGCTACAAACGAGTTGGCGAGCAGCGAGGAGCGAGTGCGTATTTCCGATAGTTCTGTAGCTCGGCTATAAGCGAGTGTGCGAGTGAGGTGAGCGATTACTCGCAACATTTCGAGCAGCCAAGCGTACAGTCCTAGCTTTACCATGAGTTGACACCGAAATTAGCAATATTCGCTAATCGCTTAGCGAGTATCGCTGAGCGAGTATTATTTTTCATAGCTATTGTCGCTCAGCGACAAACTAGTAAAGCGAGTACTCGCCGGCAGTGTGAACAGTCAGCGATCAACTATTTGTATATAGAAAGGGAAGTTTTAGTTGTAGTCGAGAAAAACACCCAACTTAAAAAAGAATTGACCGGCTTACATAATCAGGTTGTGGAGCTTACACTCCAGCGGGATCACCTCCAGGCAACACTGACAGGCCTAGAGGAATGCAGCAACACCCACGAACAAGCTTTGAAACGCATAAGCTTTCTGGAGTGTGAATTGAGTGATGTACATAATTCCATCACTCACATGGAATCAGTCAGATTGGCAGATGAGGCCGCCCTCTCCAATAGCCTCTATAATGAGCTGGTGGCTGGGGAGCCTGACCTGATTTGTCTTGAGCCATGCATCACCGCGGAGTTGATAGACATTAGAACACCTGACATTCCAAGTACATCTATTGTTAAAGCCTGTGTTAATGAATCACTGTTGGATTCTTCAGTTGGCTTAATTGGTAGTGGCAGAAATAAGTTTAAAAAATATATAAAAATAAATAAATTTATTTCAAAGTCACAAAAACAGATAAGGTGCCTCAAAATGGGCATCAACAAGTGTCGTAGGGCCTGTAAAACTAATTTGCAGCTAAGACAAATAATAGAGGTAGGCAAAGCTCAAACAGAGCAATATGAGTCTGATATGTATCAGCAACAACTACAAATCAGGCGTTTGAATGACTCCTTAAATTCCATTACACAAAAATACCAAATTGCACAAAAAGAAATAGGGGAGTACATTGAGGCATTAAATAGCCTAGTGGACTCATGTCATAGTAATGAAGCAAGGTTTCATTCACTGGAAAACCTATACAGGCAGAGATGTGACTGGGATACATCCTTGCCGTGCTCCACCCTGTCTGTAACATCCCAGGAAGGGTTGACCTCACTGCCCTGTCCTGTCCCTGTAGACAGTGACAATTCTACAAAGTATAACATGTCCATCAGTTGTAGCCCTGTAACAACAACAATAAATAAACCTTTAAATACAGGTAAAACGGTTGTGTATTGTGATGAAATTGGTAAGGGTTTAAGTTGTCATTTGAGTGGTCAATTGGGTCATTCAGTCATAATAAATTCATTTCCTGGGGCCTCCTACTCCCAAATAATTAAAAGAGCAGTATCTAGTACACACTGTTCACAGACAACGTTAGTAATACTTGTTGGCAGAAGAGGTAAATCAAATATAAATGACTTCATAAGTTTTTATGATCAATTAACAAAGTTACCAATTAAACAGGTAATATTGTGCGCATTACCTTACAGTAAATCTTTTACAGTTGGGGAAAATAACATAAGGTATAATATAAATAGAAAATTACATACCATATCTACATATTGTAGGACCATAGAATTATTTGACTGTAATTATGTATTACAGAACAATTTTATATTGACATTTGATAGTTTTACACTATCGAAATCTTTGCAACGACAGGTTGCAAATGTACTAGGCAACTTTCTGTCTAATAACATAGCTTTTATTGAGCGACATAATAATAACAATACTGACATAGTGGATAATTTTATCCAAAATAAGTGACAGGACTTCTTGACAACAGATAAAAAATCTAGCAACTTTTTTTACAATATGTCCCAATGTACTGGACATGGTCATACGGCCTTTGAGACAGTCGAGTCTCCCGTATGCAATTTAAATAGTAAAAATAAGATATTAAACCTGGTGCACCAGAATGTTGAGGGCTTGATAAAGGGCAAAGAATTGGAATTGGAGTTGCACATGACCCTTAAAAATATCGATATTTTTTGTGTAACTGAGCATTGGTTGAAAGACCATGAGATCATGTTCAACTTCAAAAAGCACCAGGTCGCAAGCTCGTTCAGTAGAAGAAATTTCAAACGTGGAGGCAGCCTAATAATTATTAATAAGAATATAAAATTTAAAGAACGTAAAGACTTAGTAAGCCTCTCTATTGAGCGAGTTATTGAGATAGCGAGTATTGAGTTTGAGCAGTTCATTGTATTAAGCGTATACAGCCCCCCGGACGCGCCCTATGCAAGATTTGAAGAAAGGATGGAAGAAGCGCTTTTTAAATGCCGTTACTCCAAAAAGGCAATAATAGTTTGTGGAGACTTCAATGTAAATATTTTAGAAAACACCCTAGTGCCAGTAGAGAGAAACAAAATGTTAAATCTGTTCAAGTCCTTTAATCTTATTAATATGTTCTTGGAACCTACCAGAATAACTGCAACTAGTGCCACATGTATTGATAATATTTTCACAGATATTAAACCAATTAATAAATGTATTGTGGATGCGGTAGGCTCGGACCACCGTGGTCAATTAATATCCTGTGAGAGAAATAATTGTAAAGTTAGTAAAAAGGAAATTAAATTTGTGCCGATTAACCAGCATCGTTTAGACTCTTTTAAAGAAAGTATAGTGAATAAACTACCCGACTTGCCCTCGTATACTAGTGTAGAAGAGTCTTATGCGGATCTAATTAACCTAATCAATACTGAGTTTGGGAGAATTTTTACCTCAAAAACAATATCGATTGGCGAGCGTCCTATTTTCAGTGACTGGGCAACGACGGGAATCTATAGAAGTAGGAGGAGATTGTTTGATCTGTATTCTGAAAAATCATACAATTTCAACCCTGCTTTTCAGAATTATGTTAAAAATTACTCCAAAATATTCAAGCGAGCCTGTTCCTTTGCGAAGTCAAACTTCATTAAAAAGAAAATAGCGAATTCTGTTAATAAAATTAAGACTACTTGGAACATAATAAATTCTGAATGTGGGAAATCTTCATCAGTTGCAAGAGATTTCCATTTAAAAATAGAAGATCGCCATGTCACGGAGGACATGGAAGTTGCGACAGAGTTTGAAAATTTTTTTACAAACATTCCCTTATTGACAACCAAAACTCTCCAGTCGTCTTCCACCTCCGCCGAGTCATTGCTTATGGAATCAGTAAAAAAATGTGAGGACACTTTCGTATTCTCAGTTGTTAATAGCAAGGATATCACCAAAGCGTTTAAATCTATTGATATTAAAAAGACCGCGGATCTATGGGGATTATCAGTCAAAACTGTATCAAGTATTATTGATGTCATTGCTCCCCACCTAGCAACTGTGTTTAATGACTGTGTCAGCAACGGTATATTTCCTGATTTAATGAAACATAGCAAAGTCATACCTTTGTTCAAGGCTGGCAGCACCACAGATCCTTCTAATTTCCGACCCGTTTCTGTGTTGCCGACCTTGAGTAAGGTATTTGAGAAACTAATTCTAGGACAGATGCTAACCCATTTTGGTGAAAACAAACTGTTTCATGATAAACAGTTTGGGTTTACTAAAGGACGTTCGACCACCGATGCTGGTGTAGAATTGTTAAATTGTATTCACAAAGCCTGGGAAGATAAGCATGATGCATTGGGTGTCTTCTGTGATCTATCCAAGGCTTTCGATTGCGTCCACCATGACACATTAATCAGGAAATTAGAACATTACGGAATAAGGAACAAGGCTCTCGATCTTCTGACTTCATATTTGAACAATAGAATTCAGAGAGTCGATGTTAACGGTACACGCTCAGTAGGATCTGTGGTTTCAATGGGCGTTCCACAGGGTTCGATACTAGGACCATTTTTATTCTTAATTTATATAAACGACCTCCCTTACTACGTAAGAGACAAAAATAGTATTATTTTATTTGCTGACGATACTTCGTTAATATTTAAAATTAAGAGGCAACTAAACAATTATGACGAAGTGAATAGTGCACTAACAAGAGTGGTCCATTGGTTTAGTACAAATAATCTTTGCCTTAATGGGAATAAAACTAAATGTATTAAATTTACCCTACCTAATGTTGAACAGGTGGAAACCAATGTACAACTCAATGGTCAGGTGTTGAACCTTGTGGAATCAACAGTGTTCTTAGGTTTAAGTATTGATGCCAAACTGCAGTGGGGATCACATATTGATAAAATAGCCAGTAGATTAAGTTCAGCTTCCTACGCTGTAAAAAAGATTAGGACTCTGACAGATGTGGATACGGCTAGAATAGTTTATTTCAGTTATTTTCATAGTATTTTGAGCTACGGAATTCTCCTTTGGGGTAATTCCGCGGATTTGAATACAATATTTATATTACAAAAGCGGGCTGTGCGAGCTATTTATAATTTGGGCCCAAGAGTCTCCCTCAGAGAAAAGTTTAAAGAAATAGACATTCTGACCGTAGTGTCACAATACATTTTCGAGAACCTAATGTATGTAAGGAAAAATATTTCCAAATTTCCAAAAATTTGTGACAGGCATAACGTAAATACGAGACATAAAAACAATCTTGTAGTCTGTGATAGCAGACTCCAAAAAATTAGTAATTCTTTCCAGGGTAACTGTATACGCTTTTTTAACAAGCTCCCTAATGAAATTAGGGATTTACCTATAAATAAATTTAAAAATGAAGTTAAGAGGAAATTGTGCCAAAAAGGCTATTATAAAATACAAGAATATTTAGATGATAAACTTGCTTGGAATTGAGCTGTTCACTCATGCATGCTTCTCAAACAAATGATTGTATTTAGACTAAGTAGACTAAGCATTTTTTGTAAATAGACCAAAAAAAAAAAAAAAGCCCGCTGAGTTTCTTGCCGGAGTCTTCTCAGGCCGGGGCCGCGTTTCGAACCGGTGGTCCATTTGCTAAGCTAGTCTTTAGTACATATATGTATATTATTGACGTTTTGTAAGTGCCGTTTTGATGGTCTATACAGAATAAATGATTTTTGACTTTGACTTTGACTTTGACTATATGCATCTCTTTTGTTTACACGGAATATATATCTATTGTACGTTTCTAGAGCGAAAAAATAGTCAATAGTTACTCGTTTTCTCGCCGGCGGTGGGACAAGTGCCTAAGGCAGTTGTCTCACCGGGAACGATGAATGAGTAACGAGTAAAGCTAGAGCTACAAACGAGTTGGCGAGCAGCGAGGAGCGAGTGCGTATTTCCGATAGTTCTGTAGCTCGGCTATAAGCGAGTGTGCGAGTGAGGTGAGCGATTACTCGCAACATTTCGAGCAGCCAAGCGTACAGTCCTAGCTTTACCATGAGTTGACACCTATTCGCTAATCGCTTAGCGAGTATCGCTGAGCGAGTGTTATTTTTCATAGCTCTTGTCGCTCAGCGACAAACTAGTAAAGCGAGTACTCGCCAGCAGTATGAACAGTCAGCGATCAACTATTTGTATATGCATCTCTTTTGTTTACACGGAATGTATATCTATTGTACGTTTCTAGAGCGAGAAAATAGTCGATAGTTGCTCGTTTTCTCGCCGGCGGTGGGACAAGTGCCTAAGGCACTTGTCCCACCGCCGGCTTTACTAGTTTGTCGCTGAGCGACAATAGCTATGAAAAATAATACTCGCTCAGCGATACTCGCTAAGCGATTAGCGAATATTGCTAATTTCGGTGTTAACTCATGGTAAAGCTAGGACTGTACGCTTGGCTGCTCGAAATGTTGCGAGTAATCGCTCACCTCACTCGCACACTCGCTTATAGCCGAGCTACAGAACTATCGGAAATACGCACTCGCTCCTCGCTGCTCGCCAACTCGTTTGTAGCTCTAGCTCTACTCGTTACTCGTTCATCGTTCCCGGTGAGACAACTGCCTAAAGGGGACTACTGGGAATGATCGCTAGGGTAACATGCTCCAAGGCCCATGGCCAAATCTAGTAGTAAAACTTGATTTCCAGGGAATCTTCACTAGATTTGCCGCCCACTAGACGTGTCACCCGCGTACGGTGCACGTTTTGCCCATAATTCACTGGTGATCTTCTTTCCTGAGACTTTGCTTTCAGCTTACTATCAGACTAGGTGAAGTCAATTGGACATGTCTTACATAAAAAAAGATGAGTTGTGCATTCGTGCTCTATTCTCTTTTTGTGCTCTATGAATCGACCGTCAGGCAGTTGTCTCACTGGGAACGATGAACGAGTAACGAGTAAAGCTAGAGCTACAAACGAATTGGCGAGCAGCGAGGAGCGAGTGCGTATTTCCGATAGTTCTGTAGCTCGGCTATAAGCGAGTGTGCGAGTGAGGTGAGCGATTACTCGCAACACTTCGAGCAGCCAAGCGTACAGTCCTGGCTTTACCATGAGTTGACACCGAAATTAGCAATATTCGCTAATCGCTTAGCGAGTATCGCTGAGCGAGTGTTATTTTTCATAGCTCTTGTCGCTCAGCGACAAACTAGTAAAGCGAGTACTCGCCGGCAGTGTGAACAGTCAGCGATCAACTATTTGTATATGCATCTCTTTTGTTTACACGGAATGTATATCTATTGTACGTTTCTAGAGCGAGAAAATAGACGATAGTCACTCGTTTTCTCGCCGGCGGTGGGACAAGTGCCTAAGGCAGTTGTCTCACTGGGAACGATGAACGAGTAACGAGTAAAGCTAGAGCTACAAACGAGTTGGCGAGCAGCGAGGAGCGAGTACGTATTTCCGATAGTTCTGTAGCTCGGCTATAAGCGAGTGTGCGAGTGAGGTGAGCGATTACTCGCAACACTTCGAGCAGCCAAGCGTACAGTCCTAGCTTTACCATGAGTTGACACCGAAATTAGCAATATCCGCTAATCGCTTAGCGAGTATCGCTGAGCGAGTGTTATTTTTCCTTTCGGACCATGCCATCCGTTTCCCAATACACCCGTTCCCAAAACATCCGTTCCCATAATGACATTTTCCTAAATTACCCGTTTCTTAAAATATGCGTTTCCTAAATTACCCGTTTCTCAAAATATACGTTTCCAAAATTACCCGTTTCTCAAAATATACGTTTCCCAAAAGATCCGTTTTTTCAGATCAGTCTCCCAAAAACACGGTTCCCACGTGGTGTTGTGCTAGTCTGTCTAAATAGAGCTTAGAAACCAATCATCATCATCATCATCATTTCAGCCGTTAGACGTCCACTGCTGGACATAGGCCTCCCCCAAGCGTCTCCACCTAGACCCCACTTAGCTACCATCATCCATCGGTTTCCAATTAGATTTATTATTTAACTATTACCTGTGACATGTATACGTGTGTGAGATTATTGTTTATTTTGGAATTTTATAATGACAAAATGAGATATATGTAGTGTATATCTATACATTACGTTAAAGCAGAATTATGTTATTTGTTGGTATTTATGAAAAATAATTTTAAAAGTAGGTAGGTGAAAATCAGGTGATATTTATGTGTCGCGGTGGGACGGATCGTAAGCTATAAAAGCCGACACAATATTGAATGGAAAGGAAGTTATCCCGAGTCTTCGAAGAGTAAGGTACGATTATACCCCTGTTACATTTATTTGTTATATACTGTGTACTTACTGGTTGATATATTGTGTGGTATCGAATATCTACAGAGAACAGTTATGGCTATCATTGGCGTTACAGTAAATGTATGAAAATATTATCCAATAGTACCCACTTCGGGTGTGATATTAGAAGTAACAATTGGTTTATCTAAAACGTATTTGTAAGACTAGCTTTGTGTAAATGCTATAACTTGATATTATTATTTGTGTTACTCGTGGTGCTATATTCCTTGGCGGTAATACCATATAATGGTTGTGTATGTACCGTGATACCAATGATTATAAGAATTGTATAGATAGCAAAGTGATACCTAGGTTCCTATGTACCTTTTATAGCGGCGGCTATTGATTTGTTTAATTGATATAATATCAGATGGTACAATAATATCATGATAGTGAGTAGTTATGACTGTACAAGTACTGTGCCACTAAGGCTTTGTGAGATCTGGTTCGACACCAGGCTGTCTGATACAAATGTTATAGTGTTGGCTATTAACCTGTACTGGTATAATGATACCAGGGTTATGTTGTAAACTGTTATTGTTACTATATTGTTATTAGGAGACGGACTGGTTTCTTGTCAGTTCTTTTCCCAGTCGATACGTCCTTTTGGAACTGACGTAGTGTACCTTCCTCAACCCATCCTTACAAGAGATCCGTAGCTCGAGTTTAACGGAATAAAGAGATTGAAATAAGAGTTATACTGGCTGTTTAATTGTAATGTGATATTTCCCTAGTCTAGGCCCATGGTTACCGCTGGTTTTCAGGTCATCATAGTATCATCATGATGCTGAGGCAATATATTTCGAGTTGTGGGGTACAGTCAGCTACTTAATGACATGGAAGTTCAATTATGTGTATACTTACATATATGTAGTGTGTATAGCTGATGTATACATTTTATGATATTTTTATATTAAAACACTGTCACTCTTTACCCCCTGAATATGTCACGTGCATAAATCAAAATAGATACAAAATTAAAAAAATAGCCTCTTCATGGCTTTAAAAAAAACAGGAGGAAGAGTGACATCGTATTCGATTTAGAGTACAACAAACTGTTACTTCAGTTACAATGTGGCGATATTGATTCGTTGTCGTTTCTATCTAAAGTAACACGTCTCAGAAAGCATTATACACTAATCACGAATGATAATGTATAAAATAGGTTAATTTTCCACTTTTTTTTTGTTTCTTTTTGTCTTGAGAAGTTTTTTAAGCGTTTAAGTATAGACGTAGTAAGGTACAGCAGTGAGGTACAAAATATAATGCTTGTTTGTAAAATGTTTATTTTTTTTTCTTATAAAAAATGGGTGCAAGCAATTTTCGACCTTATGGACAAAACTTAAAAACCATTTTCTCGGATAATATGGATGACACTGATCACGAATATGTGAAAAAATCAGGAAACTGTGCAAAGTCGATTAGGTCGAAGATTGCTTGCAATTATCATATCACTTTCTTTCGTTTTTTCAACATTCATTTGTTTTATCGACGTTCATTTGTTTCGCGATGTTCATTTAAATTTGTTTTTTAACGTTGCTAACTGGATATATCTCGAAGTGAATTCGGATGTTCTGGGAAACGTTTTTCTTGGCATAAGGGTATTTTAAGAAACGGTTATTTTAGCATACGGATGTTCTGGGAAACGTTTTTCTTGGTATAAGGATACCCTTTAGGTTCATAATGTCCAAATCCCAAAATGTCCAGAGGGTGCAAAACGTCCATATCCCGGAATGTCCATATCCCAAAATGTCCAAATCCCATAATGTCCACGTCCCAGACTGACCATATCCCAGAGTGTCCATATCCCAAAATGTCCAAATCCCAGAATGTCCAAATCTATATGTATGACCGATCTAAAGCAGCCCGCATCCAGCGCTTTAAAAAAAGGGACACTGCCCACCCCGACTCGACTTTTATAACCACACATACAAGGATTTGGAACTTCAGGATTGGAGCAGACAATCCTTGTATGAGTGGTTATAAAAAAAAAAACCACGAAGGCTAAGGCGGGAGCTCCACTCCGCTCCGCTCCCGCCTTAGCCTTCTAACCTAACCTATCCGAGTCGGGGTGAGCAGTGTCCCTTTTTCTTCAAGCCGTACCACATATTATTTCTTAAATTGTCGGTATTTTAATTTTCGGTATTTAGAACTTTCGATCATATAAACATTCGGGATTTTAGTATTCGGCCTTCCGTTCGTAGGGCTTATGAAATTCGATAATTTCAAATTAGGCATTGTAATACGTACTCACTATAATATCAGTTTGTCATTTAAAGCTTTGGGTATTTTAAAAGTAAGTCAAACAACCATTAGGTATTTAGATTTTAGGTATTTTGAACTTAGGTTATTTAACTTTAGGTATTATAATTTTAGGTATTCAAATACTTAGCCATTTTAAACTTTCGGTATTTTAATTTTAGGTCAACCCACCATTAGGTATTTTGAACTTAGGTTATTTAACTTTAGGTATTATAATTTTAGGTATTCAAATACGTACCCATAATAATTATATGACTGGCAAAAATAGGTTGTTTTTATCCACCATACATATAGATTTGGACATTCTGGGATTTGGACATTTTGGGATATGGACACTCTGGGATATGGTCATTCTGGGACGTGGACATTATGGGATTTGGACATTATGGTATTTGGACATTTTGGGATTTGAACATTTTGGGACATGGACATTCCGGGATATGGACGTTTTGCACCCTCTGGACATTTTTTGGGATTTGGACATTATGAACCTAATACTATGAGAAACGTCTCTAATAGAACGGATGTTTTGGGAACGGATGTATTGGGAAACGGATGGCATGTTCCGAAAGGTTATTTTTCATAGCTCTTGTCGCTCAGCGACAAACTAGTAAAGCGAGTACTCGCCGGCAGTGTGAACAGTCAGCGATCAACTATTTGTATATGCATCTCTTTTGTTTACACGGAATGTATATCTATTGTACGTTTCTAGAGCGAGAAAATAGTCGATAGTTACTCGTTTTCTCGCCGGCGCGCGGCGGTGGGACAAGTGCCTAAGACATTAAGTGGTCATTTTGATACAATGACCATTAGGGATACAGTGGACAATTTGATACAGTAGACATTTTGATACAGTGGTCTTTTTGATAATAAGACAGACGTTTTGCTACCCGAGTCATTCTACAATCCAACAACCAAGTCAATATGAGTCTAACCCAGACAATTTACTAGTATTTGCAATTCAGTCATTTTAGGAATTAGTCATTCTGAAAAAAAGACCAATCGGAGATTCGGGTGTTTTGGTATTTGTACTTTATGAACCGGAGGGGTCGATATGAAGGGTCGGTATAATAATGTCAAATAAATAAAAATGTTCAATAAATAATAATGTCCAGAAATAATAATGTACCAAAATAATAATGTCCAGAAATAATAATGTACCAAAATAATAATGTACAAAATATAATAATACTGTCCTACTATACTGTGTAAAAAGGGTCAGTAATACCTCGAAAATTAGTCTTGTAATTATTGAGGTTTATTTCCTATTATTCCTCTTTGCTAACTTGAATGTGTTTTAATCTATGCTGGCCACTTATATGACGTACTAATAATAATATACTTTATTATTTTATAATAATTACTTTTGATTTCCTTGTTTTATAAGTCGTTTCAACTAATTTTATTTCAAAAAATGACTGAAAATTTATTAACATTTGTTAAAAATCAGAAAGGAAACCAATCAATGCTACATGACGGATATAGATATAATTTTAACATAACTAATAAATAAAATCGGCCAAGTGCGAGTCGGACTCGCCCATGAAGGGTTCCGTAGTAGCAAAGGCGAAAATTGCGGTTTATGACGTATTAAAAAAAAACTACTGACTGGATCTCGTTCGAACCGATTTTTAGTGGTAGTTTTCATAACAATTTACATCATATATTTTTTTTAGATTTATCATTCTCTTATTTTAGAAGTTAGAGGGGGGGGGGGGAAACACATTTTTCCACTTTGAAAGTGACTCTCGCGCAAACTATTCAGTTTAGAAAAAAATTATGTTAGAAACCTCAATAGCATTTTTAAAGACCTATCTATAGATACCCCCACACGTATAGGTTTGATGAAAAAAAAATATTGAGTTTCAGTTCTAAGTATGGGGACCCCCAAAATTTAATGCCTTTGCACGATTTATGTCCAATTATGAAAAATGACCACTAGTCTATAATTGTCCAATCATAGAAATTGTCCAATCATAAAAATGTCCAATCATAAAAATTGACCAATCATAAAATTGTCCAACCATAGAAATTGACCAATCATAAAATTGTCCAATCACAAAATTGATCAATCATAAAAACGTCCAATCATAAAATTGACCAATATTTTATGCATTCATAAAAAAAACCAATATACCTAAGGTATTATATGATTCCGTAGCCGACCGTATAGGACAACTGCCGACGCATGCAGCACATACATACAGCATACCTATTACTTGTCATACTCGATACATACAGGGTGTCCCAAAATTCAAGGATAAGCCGGCAACAGAGGGTGGCCCTACTTATGGCTGCTCTGTAAAAAATAAGAAAAAAAATATATCTCTATTTTTTTTTTAAATTAAATAAACTTTTTTAAAATTCTTCGAAATTCGGTACCCCTAGGGATATTTTCAACTACCAGGCCCACAATTTTGCAAATATTTTTGAACTCTATTCTGTATTAGCAAGCTAAGAAGCATGACTATCCATCACCACCCTGAAAAATTATAGAATATTTGTAGTTATTTTACAAAAATGAGTCAAAATATTTTTTTGTCGTCAAATTTACATACATTTTTACTTTCGACCCACTTTGTCTTATCTCAGTGAAAAAAAAAAGTATGGACACGACTATGGCATCCTTTTTCAAAAATTGGCGCAACTATCCAAGATTTCAAAATGGTATGATTTGGGTATGATACTATAATGAAATACTAAAAAAAAAAAAATTTTGTAAATAATAATCATATTTCATACATTGCTTTTATTGAAAATCACCAGATTTACTTTGTACACAATGCATTCATCCTCAATAAAAAATCATTGACGGGACTTTTGACTAAGTGGTAACCGAGTAGGTTATCACATTACGAGGTTAAGCAACACAAGCCAGGGTGGTTTTCGGATGGATGACCATTCTTAAGACATTGAGGCATCCCGTTCCTCAGAGAGTACGTTAGGCCGTCGATCCCGGTGGCCATATGAGTATCTATGACAGTTGTTACGGGTAGTCGGAGCGCTTAAAGGCGAAAAACTGGACTCACTACATAACTTTGATATCCCAGTGGGTTGTGGAGGTCAGGTGGCAGTCGCTTCACGGAAAATTTCGCGGTTCTGCTGTTTCACAGTTAATCATAAAATCCGACTCTGTATTTTGTAAAGGCTCAGAGGATGATGCGTGTTGAACATCCATACTGTTAAAAAATTAAGGCGAGGTTGTAGTGAGACGAGTAGGTATTTTACGTCACTTCAAACCCTGCAGCACATGCGCAATCGACGCAACATGTCACGCCAATGTATAGAAAAATCAGTAGATACATTCTTAAAATAAGATTCAAAAACGTATTATAAAAATTACAAACTATGTATTTTTTTTTTTCATTTTTCGTTTTCACTCAAAATTACATATCTCATTAAGTCATTATCAAAGTAACGATAAATGCCGATTGAACTACCTAACAAATGACAAGATCTAACCGTGTTGAATTGGATCGGTTCAATTTTGGCATGTGGTGTCTTTCACTCTCGCTCCCATTGAACGCGCAATGAAAGGTCTGAACACTGATTGAACATTAATTCGGGTTCGGTTATTTTGTCTCGTATGCTGCAGGCTGCAGCCCACGAATATAAAAGTATCATGTTCATAACATTGCTTTTGAATCTTGTAAAACTACTGTGTTTAATAAAGAATAATTCGGAACGGACTAAGATTCGGACTAGGCGCCATACTAGTAACTTATATTCAGCTCAAAAATACCTATCCAGCGATCTGACACACATAGCTATTGAAGGTAGGATCAGGTTTCATACAAAAACTGGCATTATCCAAACATACAAATAAATATTGTTATTCCCATGCATGTGGGAGATTTAAATTAATGAGGAGAACTTCTTTACTAAATTTAAACAAATATATGGGATATACTTTAGACAATAACAATATGTATAATTTAAATAACGGGCCTGTCCAGATCGGATGGCAAGAGGCCGGACGGCTTAACTCTCGTGCCGTGGAGGGGGGTAAATGCTTGGTTTGGGACGCGACCTGCGTCAGTACTGTGGCTGCGAGTCACCTGGGCCGCACGGCTCTTTCCCCTGCGGCTGCGGCCGAAGATGCAGCTAGCAAAAAGCACCAGAAGTATGCAGCCTTCGAACCGCAATATATTGTGGTACCAGTCGCGGTCGAGACCATGGGCAGTTGGGGCATAGAAGCCAAAAAAAATGTTGTAGATAAAGGCCGAAGAATTAGGGAGAAAACTGGTGACTCTCGCTCTGGCTCGTACCTGGTGCAAAGGTTGACTATTGCGATCCAGCGTGGAAACGCGGCCAGTGTTCTGGGCTCCTTTGCACCAGATACGACCCGGGCGGGTTATTAGGCTAACAATGGTTCTGTTAGCTGGTTGACAATTTTAAATTTGTGTAGTTAATATATCAATTAGCCTATTGCAGTCCACTGCTGAACATAGGCCTCTCCCAACATGCGCCACGTCTGCCGATCCTCCGCCTTCCACATCCAGTCCGTCCCAGCCACCCTTCACAGATCGTCAGTCCACCTGGCCTGGGGGTGTCCCACCTTTCGCTTTCCTTCTCCACTCCACTCTAGGACCCGTCTGCTCCAGCGGCCATCAGTCCTTCGACAGATGTGGCCAGCCTACTGCCATTTCAGCCTGCTGATTCTGCGAGCTATGTCGGTAACCTTAGTTCTATGTCGAATGATCTCGTTGCGAATTTTATTCTTCAAAGAAACTCCAAGCATAGCTCGCTCCATAGCCCGCTGCGCAACCTTCAGGTCGTGGACTAACCCCACCTTCAGTGGCTACATTTCGGCACTGTAAGTCATATAATAACAGGTAGGATGCACTGGTCGAAAACCTTGTTTTGAGGCATTGCGGTAGGGGTGCGGAGAAAACCCGACGTAGTTAATATAATATAATTTCAAATTTTATAAAACGCTAATTAAGTGTGCATAAATAGTTTGAAATCTGGAAAAGACAGTCCTGAAATACTGGCTGTAAATATCTATTATAGGTCCAAAAATAATTTAAATAATACTATTTATTTTCGGTATCTGAATATCCAAGACGCGCAGTGGCGTGCACTTTTAATCAGTTCGAGTATATAAGCGGTAGGTTTATGTCCATTCATGGGTATCCGCGAGGATTCCCGCACGATAAAGAAAGAACAGATTTATACTTTGGATGAAATATAGGCTACATTTTATCCCTGTATAGGGAACCTATCTAGTTAGTTAGTTCTCTCTAGCTAGTTTTTATAATGATTATCGCATAGGGATTAAAAAGACCGATGGCAAGCTACTTTCGACCTTAATGGCATTGCTTAGTAAATACGTTTTTTAACATCTATAAATGACGCTGATCAACAATATGAAAAAAAAAACTGGATTCTAGTTGCCGTCAATAAGGTCGAAAAGGGCTTGCACATATTTTTGGAGGCTCTGGGTTATGGTCAATGTAAAAAATAGGCGCAAGCCATTTTCGACCTTACGGCAATTAGTACCCAACTTTTTTTTCATATTTGTGATCAGCGGCATCTATAGTTGTTAAAAAACATATTTTTTAAGAAATGTCGTTAAGGTCGGAAGTAGCTTGCATTCGGTTTTATTAATCTCTTTGCGATAATAATTATAAAAACTAGTAAAAGGACCCTTTTAATTGGTAGACGAGCACATGGTCCATACGATGGGAAGTGGTTACCGAGGCCTATAAATGTATGTAACGCCCTCTTAGTTTGAAATAGTACATTAATTTAGGTATCCCGAAATAGATTCTTGGGGTAGCGGGAACAGGATCTCTATTATTTCATTAAAGTAGAGCCATGGCCAATGTCTAGTTATAATATTTATTAGTTATAATATATAATATTTACATAAAAATAGAAATAATAGTAAAATCCGTTACAATTCGTTTGTCTAAGTAATTTAAGTTCAAATTGTAATTTATTTTTTATTCTTATTCACATTATGTGGTATAGCTTCATTTTCTTTTTTACATCTAGGTTTTTATTTTATCAGAAAAAGAATTAATCGTGATAGATTATGTATTTCAGATGTAATTTATTATTCATTATCGTATAGGGGAAATTGTAAAACGCCACACTGAATTTTTCTCTGAAATATTAATATTATCAAACCATTTATGTCAAACGGGACATCATTCGTGAAACTCGCGACTAGTGTGAAACTTGTGAAAGGGATAAATATATTATTAAGTTTAAGTTTACTGGATAAATAAATTATTAGTTTAGAATTTTTACGTCCTTTCATGCTTCGTCGTCTACTCGTTGAGTCGTTTCTAAGGTTTCCAGTTTTTTTGTATCAACTATTTATGTTTTTTGATAACATTTCATACATTGTCTAGGCATTGTATAGAATACCGGCCAAAGTTAACCTACTTCTATTTTTTATACTATGATCGATATTGTATGTATACGTAATGACGTGCGGGGTGCGGCGCGAGGGGGGTTCGCCGAAAAAACCAGCACACGTCCAACCTCGAACGCGCCTCAGCGGCGACTGACTGATGGCCGCGACAGCTCGAATACAGCAATTTTGATGATTTTTGCGGTTTATAGAAAAAAATAATACCTGCTTGATAAAATATAATTTTATCATTCGCTAGATATTTTTATGCTCTATTTTTTAATACAAACTTCGGCATGATTTGATAATGGCGTCTTAGTGAGAAACGTCTTTGAAATAGAGATTAGGAGCGTTTTAGACCCATGTTTGACGCTAATTTCTATCGAGCCAATTATCATGAATCGTGTTTCTATTTTTATATGACCCTTGAGGGTTTAGTCTATTTTATGAATATGCTTTTTATTTGACGCAATTTGCTATATTACTTGATATCCAGACATTTAAAAATGTTAAAAACTACTGCAACCCGGCCTTAAACAAACATAATGGTATAATTTTATAATTATTGCATTATTGTTAATATTTTTTTTTATTTTACATGTTTTAATTGCTTGTCTCTGGCATTAATACATTATTTTTCGTGCATATCTTTTGCCAGAAATATAATCCGCAACCGCATTGATAGTCCAGCGTTGCAATTGTTTTCGGAGACCTATTATTCTTAAGACAATTCCAATAAAACTCTGAGCCTCTGATTTCCCGACTAACTGTGCTGCGACTGCCACCTGACCTCCACAACCCACTGGGATATCAAAGTTATGTAGTGAGTCCAGTTTTTCGCCTTTAAGCGCTCCGACTACCCGTAACAACTGTCATAGATACTCGTATGGCCACCGGTATCGACGGCCTAACGTACTCTCTGAGGAACGGGATGCCTCAATGTCTTAAGAATGGTCATCCATCCGAAAACCACCCTGGCTTGTGTTGCTTAACCTCGTAATGTGATAACCTACTCGGTTACCACTTAGTCAAAAGTCCCGTCAATGATTTTTTATTGAGGATGAATGCATTGTGTACAAAGTAAATCTGGTGATTTTCAATAAAAGCAATGTATGAAATATGATTCTTATTTACAAAAATAAATTTTTTTAGTATTTCATTATAGTATCATACCCAAATCATACCATTTTGAAATCTTGGATAGTTGCGCCAATTTTTGAAAAAGGATGCCATAGTCGAGTCCGTACTTTTTTTTTTCACCGAGATAAGATAAAGTGGGTCGAAAGTAAAAAAGTATGAAAATTTGACGACAAAAAAATATTTTGACTCATTTTTGTAAAATAACTACAAATATTCTATAATTTTTAACGAAGGTGATGGATAGTCATGCTTCTTAGCTTGCTAATACAGAAAAGAGTTCAAAAATATTTACAAAATTGTGGGCCTGGTAGTTGAAAATATCATTAGGGGTACCGAATTTCGAAGGATTTTAAAAAAGTTTAAATAATTAAAAAAAAATTGGAGATAAATTTTTTTCTTATTTTTTCCAGAGCAGCCATAAGTAGGGCCACCCTCTGTTGCCGGCTTATCCTTGAATTTTGGGACACCCTGTATAAAGGCGACCACTGAGAAGCCGCAATGAATTACGCACATGTGCTGCGTGCGTCGGTAGTTGCCGTACCTATGCGTTTGGCTACGGAATCATACCTTTAGACTACACTCTATTCTCTGACCAACGATTTCAGTAAGGCTTTCTGTAAATAACTGGTTTAAAAAGGTGTGTCCAAACACAGTGTGACCTCACAGTCACATAATTATGATTTTTTATATCATGTCGGTGCGAGTAACCCCGGTCTAATAGCCCTTCCAGTCCATAGTACTAGAAGTCTAGAACCCACTAGCAGGTGCCTAGCCGTACCATTTGCTTCACCACAAGAGTTGTACTTTCGTATTTTGGACATAAGTCGTGTTGGACAAAAAACCTGTTGGACTTTAATCCTAGTTGGACGTTTCGTATTTTGGACATAAGTCGTATTGGACAAAAATCGTGTTGGACTATAATACTAATTGGACATTTCGTATTTTGGACATAAATCGTATTGGACAAAAACCTTGTTAGACTTTAATCCTAGTTGGACATTTCGTATTTTGGACATAAGTCGTGCAAAGGATTTAATGCTTTATTTTTATTTTTGTGTGAAATTATTAATGCGGTTCACAGAATACATCTTCTTACCAAGTTTCAACAGCATAGGCCTTATAGTTTCGGAGAAAAGTGGCTGTGACATACGGACGGACGGACAGACAGACAGACAGACAGACAGACAGACAGACAGACAGACATGACGAATCTATAAGGATTCCGTTTTTTGCCATTTGGCTACGGAACCCTAAAAAAGGACGTCGATATGGCGATGCGTTATCCGTAATGAGTGCCATTACGGATAACGCATTGAGTGCTCATTTTTTTACAGATTGTTGTTTGCGTGCTCCAAAAGGAAATTCGCGACCAATATAACTCGTCTAATATCAGTGTTTGACGGGTGCACATTTTCTTACATAACTTTTTAACTCCTATCATCGGATTTCCGAAAAATTTTCTCATACCATTTAAAGTCATAATGATCATTCTTCATAAAAATTTTACAAATAAATATTGAAATATATAATCATTGAAATTCATAATATCACTTATCATAAATTTGTTGTTACTAATATTTGTTTTCATATATATTTGTTTATACTAATAATCGAAACTCATAATCATTTCAATAAATAACTTTTTTTTTTTATACCACTTAGGTGGCAGACAAGCACACGGCCCGCCTGATGGAAAGTGGTTACCGTGGCCTATGGACGTATGCAACACCAGGGGCGTCACACTCGTGCTGCCGACCCTGAAGAAACCTTCTAATGCCCTTCTTGAAGAACCCCATATTGTAGTCGCTTGGGAAAACCACCGCGGGGAGTTCATTCCACAGTTCATAAAGGTGTTTTATTCTAATATTCGTTTTAATATTTCTTAATCATAAGTGTTTTTATCCGTATTTTCCGTATCCGACTTGGATAGATTAGGTTAGAAGGCTAATGCGGGAGCGGAGCGGAGCGAAGCTCCTGCATTAGCCTTCGTGGTTATTTTTTTTTATAACCATGCAGAACTATATTTAATCCAAAAACAAATTTAAAACAAAATTTGTCACTCTAGAAAAATGATAATATGAGTTAAAATATTTTCTTGGTAATACCTACCCTTTATTAATACAAAAATTATGAGAATTGAATGTTATGAAGAAAAAAGTTATGAATAAAAAAAATATGATCACTAACGGTTATGAACTCCGTTGTTAGGAATAGAAATGTATGAATAAAAAATATATGAAAAAGAAAATTATGAAGAGTGATTATTATGAGCACAAATCGGTAGTAAGACAAAGAATATGATTTAAAAGTTTATGTAAGCCAATATGGACCCGTGTTTGACATTATTCGTGCCCTCTGGTACTGAAGTACAACTATCTAGTTCAACTAGTTGTACAAACGATACACTGCTGTAGCGTTTGTACAACCTCAAAATATACATGCGTATACACTCGGTGTCACTTATTATATTAGTTTAAGTATGGTTGTACAAAAAATTCACCACAAAAGCGTTTGTACAATTTAAAAACGCGTTTTCTTGATTAGGTATCAAGCCTTTCAGCTGACAATGTCACCTTTTCAATATACACACTTCCCATAATGTACACTTTGTCTAAGCTGACTGCATTTCACAATGTCTTGTTCACGAAAAGTACACCGTGGCCCAAAATAACGTTGACAAAATGTAAAAAAAGCAAATTTAAAAATGGAACGCGATTTGTTCTCTTTTGTTTTATTATATTATTTGCAAGTTCCTTGGCGCCAAATCTATATTGTTTTTCGGTTGAAAACTTGTTGCAATTAATTTATTTCGCAATGTCAGCGAAACGAGTGTCCATACTTACTTTGCATGAGCGTGGAAAAAGGCAGTGTGAGATAGCAAGCATTCTTGGTGTAAGCCGTCAGTTAGTTTCTGCGACAATTAGACGCTATAATGAGTTGGGCAGCATTGAGGACCGTCCTGGAAGAGGACGTAAGAGGACTGTTCGAACTTCTAGGAATAGACACATCATCAAACAAAGGTTACTACGCAATCCACAGACAAAGGTGAGAAAAATGTCACGAGACTTGGGGATTAGTCGCTCCACCGTGCAACGTATAGTGAAACATGACCTCCAATTGATCCCTTATAAAATTAGAAAAGCTCAATTGCTAACAGATAAAGACAAAAAAGTTCGTTTTGAGAGGTGCAGATTGCTTAAACAGCGTTCCGTAGCTTCAAATTGGGAACATATCGTTTTTTCTGATGAAAAATTTTTTTCGATTGAGCAAGCCCACAATCACCAAAATGACAGGATCTGGTCAGCAACTCGTCCTGGAGCTACTGCGGTTGTTGCGTATCGTCAAAACGCACAAACAGTTATGGTTTGGGGAGGAATATGTTCCACTGGCAAAACTCCCTTAGTTTTCATAGATAAAGGCATAAAAATCAATCAAGAATATTACCGACAAGACATCCTCGAAACTGTGCTGCTTCCCTGGAGCCAACAACACTTCGGCAACCAACCATGGATATTCCAACAGGACTCTGCGCCAGCTCACAGGGCTTCAAGTGTTCAGCAGTGGTGCATGGCCAATTTACCAGGGTTCATTAGCTCAAAAGAATGGCCACCTTACTCGCCAGATCTTAATCCAATGGATTATAGTTTATGGTCCATCTTAGAGGCAAGGGCCTGTGCTAAGCGTCACCAAAGTGTCGACGAGCTGAAGTCCTCCCTCAAGCGGGAGTGGGACAAAATATCCGTCGAGGAATTGCGGAAAATTGTATCAAATTTCACGAAGCGTTTGTCGCTCTGTATCAGTGCTAAAGGGGGCTATTTTGAAGATAAATAGAAAATATGGTGCACAATGAGACCTAGTTACGTTTTATTAAACATAATTCTGTTTATAATTGTTATTAAATAAAAAAATGTAAAAACATTTTGTCAACGTTATTTTGGGCCACCCTGTACACTCCAAATTTCGTATAGTCTCCGAAATGTCTGGTTCCCAAAATGTCCACTCCCCCTGAATGTAAACATGATTTTGAATATGATTTTTTTAATTTATTTGGCATAAGTGCGTAAATTACCGGAACCACATTATTTTTGACTGAACTACTACCTAAATCACAAAATATTACATACAGTTGCTTAAATGGTCTAGGGCATCTCTTAAAAGTTCCATCAGCTATAAATGTTTTACCGACTTTTAGAAGTTCTCGTGCTTCATGAGACGCAAAAATAAGTATGCGATTGTTTTTTTTATTATCATTGTAATCTCCGAGGAGAAAATCGTTGAATGCTGGGGGTATTTCAACCTTTTTCAAATCTGTATACACTAAAGAAGATAATTTCGTAATTTTTTCCGTCTATTGTTAGCAATACTACGGTAATTATCGTATGCCGGCAATTTTTCAACTAGATCCAGACCCTTATCCATCATGGATGCGACTGTTTTTTTATAAATTGAAAATACAGTTTCTTCTATATTTGATGCTGCCGTTTCTATACTTGAGCATATTATCGAAGAAACAATGTTTTTATTTTTATTAGGAAAACACACTGAAGAATGTGAAGTCCTTTTAAGTACTTTTGACTGATACTGAAAAAAAGGATGTAAGCAGATAAAAAAACAAATGACCATCGGGAAAACAAATGAGAAACAGAAAATATGCGTTTAATTCAATTAAATGATCCTCACCTCTGCAACAGTTATACTCCCACTACATTTTTTTAATCTGTAATCTTTGCACCTCCAAAGGCTCCAAATAGTAGCAAGATTTTTATATGTTTTTATTAAATAATACTGATAACCATTATTAAGTAACACTTTCCCACGACCGCGTTTTACAATTTCTATTTCACCGAAACAATTAGCCGAAGATGAATCTACCATTTTTAAATATTATTTATTAAATAAACCACCAAATAGCTTTATCAACAATCAAACTGCTGGGCAGGTACTTAATAGGTACGTAGGGAGTGCTCCGTACGCGAACCCCCTACCATCACCCCTTCGTTGAGGCATCTGTTAGGTGACAGTGTCATTTATCAACATTTATAATCACTAAGGACTCTAAGGATGTAAGTATGTACTTACTTCATTATTTTCAAGTGGCCAGTATAAATTAGCATGGTTGTACAAATAACCCTTCAACAAGGTTGCCTTTTTTTTTTTTTTTTTATCGTGCGAAAAATCCCCACGGATACCTCCCCCGCCGGAACCGGAGGAGGAGGTTATGTCGGACTCGAACCGACTAAAACGCACGCCATCTGTGGGTCGTCAGTTGCCGGAGGTGAGATTGTCATAGCCATATCCCTCGCACCCCGGCCGACCCAGGGCCATATCTCTCGATCTGGCCCTCTTCCGGTGTAGGGACCACAGAGTCCCCAACTCGCCCCCGGGTGTGGGGAGGCACGCAATGCGCGCTGCCGCCGCGGCCTGCTTCTGCTAGGGTGACAGGCGGCTCCACCCGTCACCCCCAGGCCAGCGCTCATGGGGGACGGAGGTCATTCTGCGACCTCCGACGCCCGAGTTGCCGCCGCTCTTCGCGGGCCACGCGGTTTGCGATTCTCCTTCGCTCCTCGCGAGCCGCAAGGTCTGCGATTCTCCTTCGCTCCCGCTCCGCCGCCTCCTTCACGAGCATTACTTGCTCGCAGAAGGAGGCGCCGGCGGCCCACGCATCCGCGCAGCGAACCATCGCTGCGAGCAAAGTGGCGAGCGTGAGAACTCTCACTCCCAGGGTCGCCACTAGCTCCCGTCTCGGCGTCTCCCACGCCGGACACTCGGTGAGCGTGTGTAGCGCCGAATCCTCGCTCGCGTCGCAGTGATGGCACTCGGACGTTGGCTCTTTCTTCGCGGTCCGATGCAGATACCGCCCGAAGCATCCATGCTCGGTGATAATCTGCGTCAGCCAGAACGAGAGGCCGCCATGTGGCCTCTCTAGCCACTCCCCCATGATGGGTCTTACCGCCGCTACTAAGGCGCGCCCTGCGCGTGGTTGCCCAAGTTGTAGCTCCCACTCCGCCACCATGTCCCTGTGGAGCCGGGATCTCACGGCCCGAATTTCTTCAGGCTCAGGATCGTGTCCCCGCTCTCGCGCCGCCTTTCGGAAGCGGTATAGCGCCGAAAGGGATCTCGCTTCCAGGATCCATGGTAGCGATCCGGCGAGGAGACTCGCTGCTTCAAAGGATATCGTGCGGTACCCCCTGATGGCCCTGATGGCCATTATCCGCTGCGGTTTACGCAGCAGGTCCACGTACTTGGCTCGCAGGTTGTCCGCCCATACGGGGCACCCATATAGAGCCATGGACCGCACGATACCCGCGTAGAGTCTCCTGCAGGAGTCCTCCGGGCCCCTCAAATTGGGCAGCAGACGCTTCAGAGCGTTAGCTGTGAGCACCAATTTGGGGACCAGACTTCGGAAATGCTCCCCGAAGTCCCATCGACCGTCGAGCACGAGCCCCAGATATTTCATCTGGGGCTTGATGACGATGAGAGTGCCTCCCACTGTGATGCTGGATCCCGCCGGTGGCCCGCGTCGAGGTCCATGAAAGAACATGGCCTTGGTTTTCTGCGGAGCCACCTCGAGACCCAGCCGCCGGATCCGTTCCACGACTTGGGCAACCGCGGTCGTGGCCTTCAGGGTTGCTTCGCGGTGTGTAGCCCCGCTCGCCGTCACTAGCGTGTCGTCCGCGTAACACGTCACGGCGGCGCCATCCACGAGCTCACTGCGAAGCACCCAGTCGTATCCGATGTTCCACAGGAGCGGCCCCAGGACCGATCCCTGCGGAACACCGCACGACATCTCTCTCCGACCGACACCGGTCGCACTTGGGTAGATGACAGCTCTCTCCGTCAGGTACGCCCCGACTATGCGGCGGAGGTAGAGAGGCGCATCGTGGTACACGAGCGCCTCCATAATGCAACTCCAGGGCAAGGTGTTGAACGCGTTGGAGATGTCTAAGGACACCGCCAACATCACCTCGCCCCGAGCAACCGCATCCTCCGCCAGAGTCCTCACGCGCATGATTGCATCCACGGTGGAACGCCCTCGCCGGAAGCCATATTGGGCATCCGCCAGATCCGGCCCTTCTCTAGAGAGGTGCTCGACGAGGCGCTTCGCGATAACTCTTTCAAAGAGCTTGCCCACCTCATCGAGCAACACTATGGGCCGGTAGCCGGACGGTGAGTCCACCGGGCACCCCTCCTTCCGGATGAGGACCAGTTTCCCTGTCTTCCACGTCTTCGGAAACTGGCCCCGCTCCAAACATGCGCTGAGCAACCCTCTGAGTCGAGGCTCGAGAGCGTCTTCCCCTAGAGCTAGAACCCACGCGCGGCCTGGAATGCCGTTGGGTCCCGGGGCGGTGTTTTTCTTGGCGCTGAGCCTTCGCACCGCTAGCTCTAGTTCTACCCAAGTGACTTCGGGCACATCGTCGTCAACCACGCTGGGAGCCACAGGCGACCGAGGTGGCGGGGTCATCCGCGGTGGAACATGTTCCGCCCGCGTCGGGAACAGGGATTCAACCACTCCTCCGAGCAGAGCCGGCTGGAGAGTCTGGGTCAGCGGAGGGGCCCGGGGGCGCAGCTTTCCTCTTACCATAAGATAAGGCCGCCCCCATGGGTCCCTCTCCAGCGTCTCCATCAGCTCTTTATAAGCCGCGGCTTTGGATCGCTTAATCTCCGCTCGGAGGGCATTTCTGGCCTCTCTGTATCCCTCATGAAGCTCCGCCACTCGGGGCTCCGTATCTGCGGGTCGGCTACGCCTCCTACGGAATCTGGCCCACTGGCGGTGCGCGATCACGCAGGCTTGTCGCAGCCTCGCGATCTCCGCAGACCACCAGTAGACCTGACGCCTCGGACTATAGGGCGGAGCCCTAGGCATAGCCGCATCGCAGACACGTGTCATGGCCTCCCGAAACCACGCTGCCTCATCGTCGACATCAACAGGCCTGTCCGGCGCAATGGCCCAGGCCTGTACGACGGCAGCCTCCAGGAGGACCTCCCGATTCAGTGCCTTAAGCACCCAGCGCGGCTCGCGTGGGGCCGGTATGACCGGCGCATCGCCTGCAGGGCGAGAGACGTCAAACCGAACATATCGGTGATCCGACAGTGTCTCCACCCCCGCAACGACTCGCCAGTTCCGCACACGGTGTGACAGCGAAACGCCCGCGAACGTGAGGTCCACGATCGAGCTGCGCCCCGCGGCCACGAACGTGGCTTCGGCCCCGCAATTCTGGAGAACTAGACCGAGTGTAGCGGCCCAGCTCTCCAGTGCCCTGCCCCGCGGGTTCGTGTGCCGGGATCCCCAGGTCACAGACCAGGCGTTAAAGTCCCCGAGCACAAGAACCGGGCGAGGGTAACAGGCATTGACGACGTCGGCCAGCTGATCCAGCGATTGCCGATATTGGTCTATGTACCGGTGTCGACTCGGCGTGAGGTAGACGGCCACGACCGCTATTTCCCCCACAAGTGCCGCTACGCAGCCATGCCCCCTTGCAATGACAGCAAGGGAGGGGCCGCCTGCAGCGGCGTTATGCACCAGTGCCGCCGACCCATCCAGGTCGATCACCCAGGCAGGCCCGGGTGGCCGATGAGTGTATGGATCGGCGACAGCGGCGACATTTATGGACCACTGTGCCATGCTCTGGAGCAGAAGTGCCTGAGCATCGACACCGTGGCCCACGTTCGCCTGCAGGATGCGGAGTTGAGGATCCATTATGGAACCCTCTCCTCCGCACTCCGCCGCGAACTAGATGCGGAACGCCCGCCTCGCGGCTTCGGCTCCCCCCCGGTGCAGGTTTTGCTGCCAACCCTGTGGTCGGCCGTCTTGCCCTTCGCCGCACATCTAAAGCAGTGTGGCGGAGCTTCGCACTCACCGGCCACATGACCGGGTTGGCCACAGCGGAAGCATCGGTCTCCAACCGTTACCTCTGCCGTGCACTGCACACCCACGTGGCCGACCGACAGGCACCTGAAGCACCTGGCCGGTCGAGCCTGCAGGAGCCGTACCTGCACCTTCGAAATGCCTCCTACCACGAGGCTCCGCTGGTTGGCAGCCTTTTGAGCTGCGGCGATGGGGCAGCCGACAACTGCCGCCCCCTGTCCATAGCGGCCAAAGCGTATCGCTCCGACCTTGACCGCGTCCAGGGGACAGCCCCCAGCCTCCGCCACGGTGAGCCTTATCTCCTCAGTCGTGATGGAGTCGTCCAGGCCCGAGATGCGCAGTTCTGCACACTTGTTGGGCCTGGACACCCGGACATCGGCTGCATCCAGCAACTCCCTAAGGGTCACCGCTATGGCGTCGGCTTGAGGACCGCTGGTGGTGCCAGGGACCGCGATAAGCCGAGCACCCGTTCGCGTATGCCTGACTGTGATAGGCTCCGACATGTTGAGGGCCTTCATATCAATGAGGCCCTTGGCCCGCCTCACAATCGGGCCTAACTGCACACCCCTCTCTGCCGCCTCCGCTGTCAGCGACAGGACGACAGCCGTTGATCGAGGTGCGCGCAGTATCCCCGGCATTCCCTTCGCGGCAGCCTCGGCCTTCTTTGCCTTTTTGGCTGCCTTCTTTCGGGCGTTCCGCCTCTTTTTGTTGTTTCCGACTACCTCCCAGCCACCTTCCGGTGTTGAGCTGGTGGAGGCAGTCGGAGCCGAACCCTGGGCCGGGGCTGGGGCTGGTGACGCCTTCCCCTGGCCCTTTCCCTTCCCTTTGCCCTTCCCCTTGGTCTGGACGCCTGCGGCAGTCAGACCGCGGGCCAACTCCGGGGAGGTCGCCATCGCAGACGGACGGGTAGCACCCCTCCCGACCGCATCGGCATACCCGGTTGGTGGCGCAAGGGCTGGCCGGCGGATGGAGTCCATGATGGTCTCCATCATACCCCGCGTGCGCTCTTCATGCGCGACCTGCCACGCCTCCTGCCGCTTTTCCAAGGCGGCCATGGCTGCCATGCAGGCCGCAAATGGATCCTGCACCATTGTTGGCTGCAGCACCGGTGACACCGACCGATTCGGCAGCGTCGGTGAGATCGGCCGCTCCGGCTGTGCCGCAATCGCCTGCCGCGACGACCGCGTCACGCGGACTTGTGGCATTTCAGCCACCACTTTCTTTAGGCCCGCTATTTCAGCCGCCATTTTGCGGTATTCGGCCTGTCGCCGGGCCTCTTGCCGCTGGGCATCAGCCCGCGTTGCGGCCAGCTCCGCCTTAAGGGCCTCGGCCCACTTGGCAAGGCGCATCGTGGTTTGCAGGACCAGCTCATCCTCCGGCCTCGGCGTCCCCGTCTGGGTACTTGCCATCGCCTGGAGGGCCTCCACGGCCTCCTTGGTGACCGTGTCGGTCCATTGCTGATCCGCCGCCGAGGTGGAGGGTCCTGGCGGCGCCGCCACATCCTCCAGGGCCGGGGCACACAGGGAGAGGGGGGTTCGGAGGGCACCCGTCTTGCCACCTCGTGACCTTTGGCGGCCGACCGCTACAAATTTGTAGGGGGGAGGGCGCAGCAGCTCCTCGCCACCATAACTGCTGCTCGAGGACGAGTCAGTCAGGGTGAGGTCCAGATCTGATTCGGCCCTCGGCTTTCTCCCCTTCTTCTTACGCTTTTGAGCAGACTTCCGGGTCTGCAGACCCACTGGGCTGTTGGCCCTGCTCCTCTCATTGGCGGTGTCGAATTTCTCCGACACCGACACGGCTTTGGACGCGACCTCCACGTCGTGGCGCTGCGCGACCTCCGCGCAGTCTAATTCGCTAGGTTGGGGGGGGTTATTTGAATTAGAGTCCATAATAAGTCCCACGAGTAGAGACGATATAAACTACACTTCCCGGGTGACGCTCATTCCGGGAAGCGGGGTGAATACTGTGGAGGTCCCCAGGTGTCCACAGGTTTTAACGACTTCGCTGTCGGGTTTTAGAGACTTTTCCTTGTCGCGGGCCGGCCAGTTAAGGCAAGCCCCGCGGCCTCCAAGATCACGGCTTCCTGAGCGTGGCTAGCACTCAGGTCGTTGTCGATCTCCTAGAGGTTGCGCGACGCGGGAGAGCGGCCAGCCCTCCCAACTCCAACGGTAGCACAAGTGCTTGCCAGCCCCTGCGCGAGCAGTGGGCCGACCCGTCCTATGATCCCAGTGGATCGCTGTGTCTCTCCCATGTCCCCTCTGAGAGCAGAGGGATACTGGGAGCGACATGACCGTAGGCTTTGAAAGCCTGGGTCCGCTAGCCCTGAAAAGGGCTGTTGAGGTGGAAGGAATCCTATGGACCCCTTCCCGCAGGCCTTGCAGGCCCGCCATCCCACGACCCCCTCGTGCAGTGGGGTCGGCTGCCGGGTTATTTGTCAACGGCCAACAGAACTCCTAGTGCAGGAGTCTATTGACCGTTGTCCAGGGTGCACCAGCCCCCTCGCTTCCGCTCCCCAGGACCGCGGTCCAGAGGGGGAAGAAACGGGGAAGCCATCGTGGAGGTTACCCGACCCGCACCCCTCAACAAGGTTGCCTGATGACTAGTACAACTGGTTGTACAAACGCTCCAGTCCAGAATGTCAAATTCCCAAAATGTCAAGCTGTTTCAAAACAAACGCTACAGCAGTGTATCATTTGTACAACTAGTTGAACTACATAGTTGTACTTCAGTACCAGAGGGTATTCGTGTTGCTCATTTTTATTTTTGGACATTATTCGTGTTGGTCATTTTTATTTTTGGACATTATTCGTGTTGGTCATCTTTATTTTCGGACATTATTCGTGTTGGTCATTTTTATTTTTGGACATTATTCGTGTTGGTCATTTTTATTTATTGGACATTTGTCTACCGACCCGATATGAACCTAACCCATCTTGAAGTGGTCATTATGATACAGTGGACATAATTGATACGGTTGACATTAGAGTGGACGAGATGGCCCTAAAGGTCTCGCAGCTAACCCTTTGCACGACTTATGTCCAAAATACAAAATGTCCAACTAGGATTAAAGTCCAACACGGTTTTTGTCCAATACGATTTATGTCCAAAATACGAAATGTCCAATTAGGATTATAGTCCAACACGGTTTTTGTCCAATACGACTTATGTCCAAAATACGAAATGTACAACTAGGATTAAAGTCCAACAGATTTTTTGTCCAACACGACTTATGTCCAAAATACGAAAGTCGAACTCATGTGGTGAAGCAAATGGTACAGCTAGGCACCTGCTAGTGGGTTGTAGTGTAGGACTATGGACTGGCAGGGCTATTAGACCGGGTTATTCGCGCCGACATGAGAAGGTATTAGAAATCATCATGAAATTATCAAAGATCATCAAATTCACATCTAACCGGAAATATTAAATCAAGCCGCACGATGCGCTAACTTCAATCGCTGCAGCAACCACCTTTGCTAGTATTTATTAATTGCAGCACTGATTTTTCATACACAGAATTTGATGATCTTTCAGATGAGCCTGGTTTTATTTGGTAATTCGATCGTACTAGATACTTGGTTTCAGGCGGCACTTTGCAAGCTGCTACTTCCGAAAACGCCAGTCATGGAGTCTGACAGTACTGCACTGTCCTAACTCTCCTCTATTTCCAGGAACAAGCGAAATTTGGTAATGTTACGAGTATTATAAGTTTTTGGCTTTACAGCATAGGCATTTCGGGTTCTCTAACAGACGCGTTTAATGATATATTATTATCATCCAGGAATCTGAACAGACTCGAGTTAGTGTTATCGGCTCTCTTACTGCACATGCAGCCGCTTTGTGTGCATTGCATGTCCAAGACATGCCGCGCAGTACTGCCGTGCAGAAGGTCTAAACTAGTTGCGCGGCAAATTTTTGTCCCGCGAATGCCGCACATAGCTGCTGCGCACCTTGCGCGCTGTTTTTGGACACACCTTTTTGAACCAGTTATTTACAGAAAGCCTTACTGAAACCGTTGGTTAGAGAATAGAGTGTAGTCTAAAGGTATGATTTCGTAGCCGACCTGCATACGACAACTGCCGACGCACGCAGCACATACGCGTAATGCATTGCGGCTTCTCAATGGTCGCCTTTATCTGTATCGGAGTTTGACAAGTAATAGGTACGCTGTATGTGCTGCATGCGTCGGCAGTTGTCGTATGCGGTCGGCTACGGAATCATACCTTAAATTGATTTTTTTTATGAATGCATTATAAAAGGATTATGATTGGTCGATTGTATGATTGGACGTTATTGCATGATTGATCAATTTTGTGATTGGACAATTTTATGATTGGTCAATTTCTATGGTTGGACAATTTTATGATTGGTCAATTTCTATAGTTGGACATTTTTATGATTGGACAATTTCTATGGTTGGACAATTATAGACTAATTGTCATTTTTCATAATTGGACATAAGTCGTGCAAAGGGAAATATCCAGTCACTCTCGCAGCTAACCAGTCACTCTCGCAGCTAACCAGTCACTCTCGCAGCTAACCAGTCACTCTCGCAGCTAACCAGTCACTCTCGCAGCTAACCAGTCACTCTCGCAGCTAACCAGTCACTCTCGCAGCTAACCAGTCACTCTCGCAGCTAACCAGTCACTCTCGCAGCTAACCAGTCACTCTCGCAGCTAACCAGTCACTCTCGCAGCTAACCAGTCACTCTCGCAGCTAACCAGTCACTCTCGCAGCTAACCAGTCACTCTCGCAGCTAACCAGTCACTCTCGCAGCTAACCAGTCACTCTCGCAGCTAACCAGTCACTCTCGCAGCTAACCAGTCACTCTCGCAGCTAACCAGTCACTCTCGCAGCTAACCAGTCACTCTCGCAGCTAACCAGTCACTCTCGCAGCTAACCAGTCACTCTCGCAGCTAACCAGTCACTCTCGCAGCTAACCAGTCACTCTCGCAGCTAACCAGTCACTCTCGCAGCTAACCAGTCACTCTCGCAGCTAACCAGTCACTCTCGCAGCTAACCAGTCACTCTCGCAGCTAACCAGTCACTCTCGCAGCTAACCAGTCACTCTCGCAGCTAACCAGTCACTCTCGCAGCTAACCAGTCACTCTCGCAGCTAACCAGTCACTCTCGCAGCTAACCAGTCACTCTCGCAGCTAACCAGTCACTCTCGCAGCTAACCAGTCACTCTCGCAGCTAACCAGTCACTCTCGCAGCTAACCAGTCACTCTCGCAGCTAACCAGTCACTCTCGCAGCTAACCAGTCACTCTCGCAGCTAACCAGTCACTCTCGCAGCTAACCAGTCACTCTCGCAGCTAACCAGTCACTCTCGCAGCTAACCAGTCACTCTCGCAGCTAACCAGTCACTCTCGCAGCTAACCAGTCACTCTCGCAGCTAACCAGTCACTCTCGCAGCTAACCAGTCACTCTCGCAGCTAACCAGTCACTCTCGCAGCTAACCAGTCACTCTCGCAGCTAACCAGTCACTCTCGCAGCTAACCAGTCACTCTCGCAGCTAACCAGTCACTCTCGCAGCTAACCAGTCACTCTCGCAGCTAACCAGTCACTCTCGCAGCTAACCAGTCACTCTCGCAGCTAACCAGTCACTCTCGCAGCTAACCAGTCACTCTGGAGGAGGAGGTACATTTGATTGACACAACGTTATTATAAACAGACCTTTTATTGGATATTATATATGTTGGACGTTTACAGAACTTATAAAACACTGGCATGGAGCACGGTTTTCTATTTTGTAGACGGCACTCGTATAGACGTTCTCCCGACACATTGAACGTGAGACGGCTATAACATTTGAAGTCTCTTGACACATGTGACCGCACACACACCAGCTGACACACTTTAGTTAGCAACATCCTCCACAGCAGCCCCCACAACAAGGGCCACAACATGGGCCACAACAGGGGCCGCAGCAGGGGCCGCAGCAGGGGCCGCAGCATGGTCCGCAACAAGGGCCGCAGCAAGGACCGCAGCAGCCTCCACAGCATCCACCACAGCAGCCAGGCATGTTTACAAAATTAAAACGCGAACTCACGAAGAAAAATAAAAAATGGTATGAATATTACGTATTTTTTTACTTGAAGATTTTCTACGATTTTTTGAAGTTTTTTTTAGATTTTTTTATATTTTTTTTATATGAAAATTGACGGGTTTACTGTGAATTTCAGAAGAATAATGATTTTATTGACGCTTGACTTTGAAAAGAAGACTCGTATCAGAAAAAATTCAAATTTGAAATTATTTTCTTTAGAATGTAGAATGTTATATAGAAACTTATCAATGACACTTCACTCAAAAGAGTAATGTAAACTTCAAAAAGTTTCGTTCCTAATCAACGATTACCTCTTTTCCTTTGCAGATGTACCCCCACGCCTCTATGCAAGTCCTTCTGCAATTTCTACCACTTGCCAAGTTTGATATTATACTGGGTTTGAACGTTTTCTTGACCGATTCTTTGCAAAGTCGCAAATAAATCATATTATTGTTTTAGACAGTTTGCGCCGTTAGTAAACTGGTTTCATGCGTTTTTAGGTAAACCTAGAACTTTATAAAGAAGCCTGACCTTTATCTTGAGTTTTATTATTATTCATTGCAATTGCAATGTCTACAGGGCCCACCAACACCTTTGGAACCCACCTAACCTCACCTTTTAGTCGGTGCACCTACTAAACAACGGACTAGGCTCTTGGGGTTGGAAGTCAGACGACAGTCACTCAACAGCAACCGACGTAATAACAACCTAAAGCATTATAAATATTTATGGTTCATCATCACGACAGTGTTAGCCCTAGTTGCATCCAAAACTTGTAAATTGAGGCCCGGGAACAGCTATCCTACTTTTTCTCTCGATTTGACTTATCAAGACTTTTGCAGGAGCGACTGTCGTGTCGTTTGATCTACATCTCCGACAGTCTTAGCTCCTCCAGATGCCGTCAATGAGCAGGTGTAATGGCTTGCAGGTTAGCTTGGCCCTGAAGGCCTCGTCGGAGCCCCACAAACACCTAAAATATTCGTGGTATAATATTATACCATAATGTACAGAACTAAATTGTATCTGCATCTCTTTGCTTCAAACTTGACAGTCAAAGTCATCATAATTGATTTTAGGTTATAAAATTGAATTTTTTACTTTAGGATTTTAAATACAATAAGTGTAAGTAATACATATACTAAGTGCCTATATTTATATCGCAGTGCGTGATGTTACGGCCAGACTTTGTTCTTTTATAACATTACGGAAGATAAATAAATAAATAAATATTCCACAACATTCTACACAACGCCATGGTAAGCTTAGTTAGCTTGTGTAATGGAATCTAGAATGCGGATATACATACTTAGAAACTTTTTTTTTTTGTAAATACATACATATTATACATAGAAACACCCAGACCAATGCAAATATTTATATTCATGCATACAAATATTGGCACTGAGCGGGGATCGAACCCGCACCTCCTGCGTAGCAGCCGCGTTCACTACCGCTACACCACAGAGGCAGTATAGTAGATGATTGAGAGATAGAGCAGATGTGTACTATAATTGCGAAACGTGAGATCATGCTCTCCCTCTGTTTACAATTTTGTATAACCTGACGTAATAGTAATATAATACAATGGATTTCACAGCTTTCCGATGACTTAAACAAATATTTGTACTGAGCCGGTACGCCCTTCCGCCGCGCCGCAAAGGTTGTCAGGTGACTTAAACATCAGCATCAGAGAATATTATCGTTGTATATCGACTTATTAAGTAAGCGACTAGGCGAATGTAGGCGACTAAAGGTGCTATCGTCTGAATAGCAATGAATGCTTTCGATGCGGATTGAGCTTTCGAGCGGAATGGACATTCGAAGAAATGGACTTGAGAGTTAACTGGACATGACAGGAACTGGACCTAAGAGACCGAAAGGGTTCGATCGTTCGAAATGTTCTTACAGCATGTGCCTAAGGTAATCTGTGCCGCTACGCCACAGAGACAGTCAACTTAAAACAGTGTACGGATGGTTTATCCGTACATCGTACACTGTCTGATTTTTGTTGCAATTCTAGTGCATAAAAACTTGTATACCTTTTGTTATTAAATAAATAAATAAAAACTATATCCAACACTTAATAAATATAATATAATTTATTAAATAACTATTTATCTAATTATAATATACCGGTCCTGTATTTACAGGACCTTGGTACCTATATAATCCACCTAATCCACCAAATCCGCCTATTCCACCTAATCCACCAAGGCCACCGGGCCTTCCACCCAGGCCCAAACCTCCCAGCCCCAACCCAGGTCTTCCGCCGAAACCTCCTCCTCCTAAGCCAGGTCTGCCAAATGGTCTACCACCAATGCCAAATCCGAGGTTACCGATGTTGTTCCAACCGCCAAATTGTGCAGGAACCGTAGATACTAACATGAAGAGTACAATTGTCGATAATGCAATCTGAAAAATGTTATAGAATAGAATAGAATAGAATAGAAATAAACTTTATTGTACACCAAACAAAAAATGTTATTATAGAGGTTTTAAAAAAAAAAGTACTACTAAGACTGTATTTCCACCGGAGATTCTGATTAGTGGATGCGTTTGAGATATCCAACAATCATATTGATTTTATAGTCAACAACCAAGAGGAACGTTTATGGTACAGATAAAGGACAAAATACAAGTTGTGTCGTACCAGGAGGTCAAGGGATTGGTGGAGGAGAGAGAAGAGTGGCGATTACTCTACGCGCTGCTCCTAATTTTAGAGAGAGAGAGTCAATAAATGTGCCCGGAGTACGGCAATAGGCTTACCCCCTATTACGTGGGACCGAATACAATAATTGGTGAAATGTGGGTGTTCATTCGTCTCTGCCTAACCCTCTGGGGATAAAAGTGTAATTATATGTATGTATGTAAGGTTTGTATGCAAGAAAAAACTTGTCAAGTACGAGTCGGTCTCTGGCACTGAGGGTTCCGTACTAATTTGAATTAAGGGACGAATTTAAACGACAACGAGGTGATCCAATAAAGGTTCTGTTTTTTTTTTTCTTTTGAGGTACGGAAAAAAATCTAAATTGAACAGAAGGTACAGAAGGATCGAGATTGCAATTCCACGCGGACCGAACTGCGGGCAACAGCTAAGGAGTTTAAAAAAAAAAAATATAAGTACAAGAAGTTACTCACTTTAGACACCTCCATTTTAAGTAATGCGTACAACACATACTGGTTGAGTTGTACTCACAGCAGCTTAAATATGCTCTAAAATTTTGAGGATAGTAGGCTACATTTTGAGAACACATGTTTCTTTACTTTTTTCAAACTTTTTATTACACTAAACTTTCTCATTTTATACCGTTAGATAATAACTAGATTTTTGCCCTGATTCAAATGGCGTCGTTAACTTAATTCACCTGAGCTATTTCACCTAGGTGCATTAAATACACTTTTAGTAAACTTTAGGCACCTAGGTGCATTACATTTACTTTTAAAAAATCTTAATCACCTTATTCACCTGGGTGCATTAAATTTACCTTTAAGTATAATTTATTCACTTTTATAAAGAACCTAAAATATATGAAAAAGCCATAGAAAACTTTGAAAATACGGGATAATATTTATGTATGGTAACAGCATATTGATGGTAATTAGGTATAGATGTGGGTGTTGTAGAAGGCTAGTAAGGGATAGGGCTGTTCTCCATCCGACAGTAATCATACAGCCTATTAAAAAGAGCCCGCTTGACGGCAAAGGCTCGCTGCGGGATCGAAAATCAAAGTTGGCGAAATGTGGGACCGAAAATCAAAGATAATACACCTCTGCCTACCCCTTAGGGAATTTACGAGCGTGAGTGTATGCTTGGTATAGATAGAGTTCAATTAGGCGTAATGTATATAGAATTTCTTATCATTCTACTTAATGTTTTCGATCAATCAAAAGTTAAACTAGCCTTACTTATAATCCCCACCTACACACATCTACTTAAAAGGAAATCAAATAGCTTTAGTCACATTTATGCAACAAATTATATCCTGAGGCTGCTGATATGCTGTTCTGAGCTCCAAAGAAAGAAACAATGAAAGTACATACCAATAAATTTCTTATTCTGTTCAAGAAGTGTCGATTTATCGGTCTATTCCACCTAGTTACATTGTAGTTACATTGATGTAACTAGTTGGACATTTTTCTTCCAAGTAGTTACATTATTTGGAAATTTTATTTTAATGTACCTAACTAATGAGACTCGGCAAAGTCGTTCAACAAAGAACCAAAGATACTGATATAACTCGCGGCATAAGCAAGATATAGGGACACCGTGGTCCCCACACTCGAAAAGGGCCAGCTCGAAAGAGATAGCCTTTGGTGAGCCGTGGTGCGAGAGTATATCTCAGCCAATCTTACCTCCGGCAGCCAACGACCCATAGACGACATGCGTTTTAATCGGTCGGTTCAAGTCCGACATAACCTCCCCTGCCGGCTCCAGCGCGGGTGGAGTATCCATTGGGATTATGCACACGATAAATAAAAGAATAAGCGAGCTGAAGTAACAGTCATATTAGTCCGTTAGGCCGTTAGTGTAGACGAGTCCTAGAGCGCGAGAAGGCAAACACTAGGCCGTCCACCAGCCAGGCCCTCGATTCTGCTAAAGCAAAACCACTGTCATGCCACTGCCACTGCAAGAAATTTCCATTTAATTTTAGCCTTTAAAGTAATGCAGTTAAAGTTTAAAATTAAATAGCTTTTTGTAGAGTGAATGAAAGAGTGTAATGAAACTCTTTTCATTCAAGTTTGTTACTGTAAGTCTATTGAAATAAGGTCTAAAATTTATTGCTTTTTTTGCAGTCTCTGTGGTGTGACAGTGGTTGTGCTTTAGCAGAATCGAGGGCCTGATCGACTGACGTTGCTGGGATAGACTGGATTCTGAAGGCAAAGGATTGGGAGAAATGGTGCACATTCGTAGAGGCCTATATCCAGCAGTGGATTGTGATAGGCTAATTGAGTATTGGGTAGAATTAAGTCCTGTATAATAATTTGCCCGCTTCTAATGTTTGCACCATATTTGTAATAAAAACAGTATAGGGAGTGGCTCGTTATACGGATACCTAATAAGTATGAATATTAAATTGCACAGAGAAAGTTCTACTCCATAAAAACTTTATAGAAAAAATAATATCAAAATGAGATATTTTTATAGCTTTGCTTTTAAAATAATATGACAAGTTTCGTAGACCTGAAACTACAATAGGTAATTGATATAGTAATAACAAATATTATAATTATAACATTTATTTCGAGTTCATTTATAAAAATTAATAAATTAAAAACATTATAACACACTGCACACATTGCCTTATTTCTGGACCACATATTTCTGCACCATTTTACAAGTTTACCGATATACGGATTATATTTAATCCGTCAATTTGACTGCATCCCGCAAATAAGGCGAAGTTCTAAAAGGCTACCATTTCAGATGTTATTTATCCCTGAATTAGTAATCCCTACCTGGATAGATGCTTTTTTACGCCTTGATTACAGAATCCAGGATCATAGGAAGAAAGGAATACGTGTACACTTGAGAGAGAAAAGTAGAGAGTCTCAGTTTTGTACCGTACGACAAAGATAGGAATCACAGAACTATTTGGTTCGTAACGGTATTCGTTTCCTCGTATAAGAGTGGATACCTATGGAGTCCTAACAGGACATAGGAGTACCTATGTCCTGTTAGGACTGTTCAGATTAGGAAGGGAGACGGTGGGATTACACTCTCCAAAGTATAAACATTAGATTATTGCCAAAGAAGATATCTTCTTCTTCCTCCTAGCGTTAATTCCCAGTCGTCGAAGCTTTCACCTCGGAGTCTAGGGTCCGCTTTACCAGCCAAAGACGCTATAGCTAGCCCTATAGCTGAATCATTAATATTCCTAAAGTTTTTTTTTTATATAGGACACGTCAATTTGACTTCGCCTCGCCTGGTGGTAAGCTGAAGGCAAAGTCTCTGAAAGAAAGTTACTCAAATTACCTTAGAAATATCAATAACTATCTGACCCGCTCCGGTTTCGCCTCTCTCTGGCATACTTAAACCCCATTTCACCCCTTTAAACTGTAATTATGTGCCCGCGATTCATTAATTTTCAAATAATGTATGGGAATTTGCCGGATTTGTTAATATTTATGTTTACTGGTCTGCTCCCTTGCGTAGTAGCGTGGTGATATTTAGCCTTTAACCATCCTCGATAAACGGGCCATTCAACAGAATAATATTTTTTTCAATTTGGACCAGTAGTTCCTGAGATTAACGCATTCAAACAAACAAATAAACTCTTCAGCTTTATATCAATAAAGTATAGATGATGATGATGATGATGATGATGATGATGATGATGATGATGATCATAATGATAATAATGGCGATGATGATAATGATGATGATAAATGATGAATAATGAGTATAGACACAGAACAGATAATGTATAGATTTGTACAGTCATCATTTTCATCATCATTTCAGCCATAGGAAGTCCACTGCTGGACATAGGCCTCCCCTATAGATCTCCAATAGGACCGGTTGGAAGCGTCTCGCATCCAGCGCGTTCCCGCGGCCTTTATGAGGTCGTCTGTCCACCTTGTGGGTGGATGTCCTACGCTGCGCTTGCCGATACGTGGCCTCCACTCGAGGACTTTTCGACCCCATCGGTCATCAGTCCTCCGTGCTATGTGCCCTGCCCACTGCCATTTCAACTTGCTAATCCGCTGGGCTATGTCGGTAACCTTGGTTCTTCTACGGATCTCCTCATTTCTGATTCGATCTCGCAGAGAGACTCCGAGCATAGCCCTCTCCATAGCTCGTTGGGCTACTTTGAGCTTACTCATAAGGCCCATAGTGAGGGACCACGTTTCAGTGCCATAAGTCATCACTGGTAACACACACTGGTCGAAAACCTTCGACTTGAGACACTGAGGTATGTCGGACGAGAAGACATTGCGTAATTTTCCGAACGCTGCCCAGCCGAGTTGGATTCGGCGATTGACCTCTTTCTTGAAGTTGGACCTACCTAACTGGACTACTTGTCCTAGGTAGACGTACGAGTCAACAACTTCAAGAACCGAGCTCTCAACAGATATCGGGGTAGGTACAACATGGGCATTGCACATCACCTTTGTCTTGTCCATGTTCATTTTAAGACCCACCTGTTGAGAAACTCGGTTGAGGCCTTCGAGCATCGTGTTGAGATCTTCCATCGATTCTGCCATGACTACAATATCGTCGGCAAACCGGAGGTGAGTGATGTATTCGCCATTAATATTGATGCCGAATCCTTTCCATTCCAGGAGCTTGAAGGCATTCTCCAAAGTGGCCGTAAACAGTTTCGGAGATATCACGTCTCCCTGTCTTACGCCTCTTTTCAAAGGGATCGCCCTCGAACTCTGTTCCTGTACTCGAACCGACATGGTGGCGTTATTATACAAACACTTCAACACTTCGATGTACCGATAGTCAATACGGCACCGCTGGAGAGACTCAAGCACAGCCCATGTCTCGACCGAATCAAAGGCTTTCTCATAGTCCACAAACGCTAAGCAAAGTGGTAAATTATACTCTTCGGTCTTCTGTATAACTTGCCGCAGCGTATGGATGTGGTCTATGGTACTGTAGCCTCTACGGAAACCGGCTTGTTCGGGAGGCTGGAAGTCATCAAGCCTGCGCTCGAGACGGTTCGTAATGACCCTTGAAAACAGCTTGTAAACATGGCTCAGAAGCGAGATGGGTCTGTAATTCTTCAGTAAGGTATTGTCACCTTTCTTAAAGAACAGCACCACCACGCCTCTGTTCCACGCTTCTGGCGTTATGCCCTCGAGGACGACGGTGTTAAAAAGCCTCTGAAGGACTTTAAGTACCGGTGTTCCACCCGCTTTCAGAAGCTCTGAAGTGATTCCGTCGTCACCCGGTGCCTTGTTGTTCTTAAGCTGATTTAGGGCCATTCTAATCTCGTACAGGCTGATGTCCGGGATATCCTCGGTGAAGTGTCGGGTCAACTTGGCTCTTGGGTCGGTCGCCATGTTGCCAGCAGGATTAGCGACCGAAGCGTATAGCTGTCCATAGAACCTTTCGATCTCCTCCAAAACCTCAGCCTTGGTCGACGCTATACTGCCATCTTCTCTCTTCAGCTTAGTCAACTGGCTTTGCCCAACAGACAGATTTCTTGCGAACACTTTGGAGCCTTTGTTCCGCTCGATTGTCTCTTTAATATGTTCAGTATTAAAGAGACGTATGTCGTGTCGCAGAGATTTGGAAATCTGTCTGTTGAGCTGCCTATATGACTCTGCATCATCGGAAGACTGCAGTCGAAGTGAGCGTCGTTTAGCCATGAGTTTTTGGGTGTGATCGGAGAGTTTCTGAGGTCTATTTGAACGGCGGGGTCTGAAGTGCTTGGAGCCCACCGTTTGGACAGTTTCTACGAGCCTGTTGTTTATCTCGTCCACCGACGCAAAGTTCTCTAGGCAATCAAAGCGACTTGAAAGCTCAAGCTGAAAGTTCTCGGGGTTTTGGATTTGGACACGAGTAGGTCGGAGTGTAGACTTCATCAGGCGGGACCTTTCGAGTTTAACGTTAATACCCAATGTGCCTCTTACGATTCTGTGATCACTACCGGTTTTCACCCTGTGGATCACGGAGACATCACTGAATATTCGTTTCTCGTTGGTCATGATGAAGTCTATCTCATTCCTCGTGGAATCATCAGGACTCATCCAGGTCCATTTCCTGTGCGGCGGCTTCTGAAAGAAATAGTTCATCATGAAGAGTCCCTCTTTCTCCAGACAGACCTTGTACTTTGACTTTGTACAGTATACGCCGCTACAATCTATCGGATGCGTTAAGTCAGCTAAGAACCAAGTACACCAACTAAAGAGGCCAGTGATATCCATGATAGATTGATAGTAAATTATAATTATGTATAATAATTGTCCCCAGCAGAATGAATTTAGTGGGTAAAAGTGGATAAGTTACAATTGTATAACATTCCACTTTGCCCAGTGGGGATGCTTGGTGGGGCAAACTAGAGAATATTGTAGTACATACTACATTTTATTTAATAAATATTCAGTCAACTTGGAGATAATACCTTACGCTCTCCAACCTCAAGTTCTAATTTCGAATCTAATATTTTATTTTAGAATGGATTGGTCATCAAATCGATACTAGCTCGAGCGCTATCAAAAAATTTACCCATAAATGACATAAATACTTTACCAAAATGTAAAGCTATCTTTGTACCTCTAATCAGTGGATTGTCTTTCCGAACAATACTTGTTAGAACATTTTCTTCAACCGGAGGAGGTCCCTCCTGCTGAGGCGTTTCTTCATTTACTTCTTCAACTACAGCCGGAATTGGTTTTGGAGCCTCAGATTGAACCAAATCCGAAGGCTGTATTGAAATTGGTGGTGGCGGTACAACAGGTTTAGGAGAAATATTTGGAGGAGGTGGAAATTCGTGTAAAATTGGAGTTTCAGATTCTGGAACCGCACTTTGTGAAGGAGCAGTAGTACTCACAGGAATTGGTAGATCTGCTGGAGTAGGAAGTAGCTCTGGTAACTCAGTACTCAATGGTTTAACCGAATCCATATATTCTTTTACAGGTTTCACTTGAGTTATATCAGTATGAAGTTCAGGACCAGATGATATATCATTTGTTTCTACCAAATTTGAAGGTATAGGTGGAACTAGAACAGGCTTAATAGATTGTGGTAAAAGAATTGGCGGACTTGAAACTATGGGCGTATAAGCAATTACTGGAGCTTTTGGTATGATTGATAAGGGCTCTGTTCCTATAGGATCTTCTTGAACATCTTCAACCACTGGTGCTCCAACCTGCTCTGGAGTTGTAGACATCATCATATCGTCTAAGCTTCGTTTCTGTATGGAAAATTTCTTTACAAAGCTTCCAAACGGCGACAATACTTTCTTCATAAACGTAATTGGTTTTATTGGCAAAAACTTGAAATGGAACTCAAATTCTTTATGAAAACTAAGTCCATGTGACAGTGGAAACCCGTCGCCACCACTCCACTCCATCAGAACACAAACTAGCAATATCTGAGAACCGGAATAGAAAACAGCGTTAGTGAAAAACACATTGCACTTGTTTATAAAAGACATAAAAGTAAAAAAAAATACCTTATAAACACAAGACATTCTACCCAGCGTGACAAGATAAAAATGAAATTGAAACATCATTTTGCCTGATTTAAATTGCATTGATAAATAATTAGATATTCAGTTTTTAATTATCAATAATGAATCTGGCCTTAATATAGGCACGCAATGGGAATAATACAATTAAATGGTCAAGGATCTGCATTGTATTCAAGATCCAATGTTACATTTTATTAATTAGTAGAATAGTTTTTATGAGCTTAAGCAGAGTTATAATCTCCCTGACCAGACCTACCTACCTAAGTAACCTACTTAAGAGGTCATTCATCTGTTAGGAGGAAAATTTTCCTGATTGAACAGTTTCTTATGCATTGGTATTAATGTTATAGTTTAAAACATTAATGATACTTCTAATACAATCATTTAATGTCACAGAATATTTTTTCACATTATATTTTAAATACAGAGTTGGTGAAAAGTTTAGTACAACTCTGCCTACCCTATTGGAGGTATACATAATTATGTAACTACATAATACAGTTCGTTTACAAAGTGAAAGAGCACATGGAATCTAGCAGGAAATACATACATTGTTGTGTTTGTTCTTTGTTCAGCATAATTTGTAACATAATTGGCTAGTATACCTCGGAACACATATCTTAGACCCATATTGTGAGACAAACGAGGCCCTGGCGCCCGCCAATTGCTTTGTAATAATCTATGCTTGGTGAATTTGAGCTCGTCCACCGCAGTAGTTCCCTGTGCTATCCTCAAAAGACATTAAAAAAACGTGTACTTACTGCGCGTATAGTTATAGAACATTTGAGCACATTTTAGTTCCAAGATATTTGACACGAGCATTAACTGAAAATTACTTTTAGATTCAACGCGCACTATCAATTATACAATACAGTGGCAGACCTGCAGGCACATGCTGTAAGAATCATCATCATCATCATGTCGTATGACTTTTGCTCGAGTCCTCATATGTCAACGTCCAGTTGGCGAAGCCAGTCTATTGCGGCCGGTGTGAGGTCATGTAGCTCACGCATTCCTCCAGGCAAACGACGGAGTTATTTCGAACGAACTCGACCGCGGTGGAATTTCAATTTCGCGTGCTATGGTGATATCACGTTGTCGAGCATATAGACATATAACCCACGCCACGTATCTTGGACCTAAATCGTAAGACATACGAGGCTCTGGCGCCCGCGGATTGCTTTGTAATAGTCTTTTTTTTTTTTTATCGTGCGAAAAATCCCCACGGATACCTCCCCCGCCGGAGTCGGAGGAGGAGGTTATGTCGGACTCGAACCGACTAAAACACACGCCTTCTGTGGGCCGTCAGTTGCTGGAGGTGAGATTGTCATAGCCATATCCCTCGCACCCCGGCCGATCCAGGGCCATATCTCTCGATATGGCCCTCTTCCGGTGTGGGGACCACGGAGTCCCCAACTCGCCCCCGGGTATGGGGGGGCACGCAATGCGTGCCACCGCCGTGGCCTGCTTCTGCTAGGGTGACAGGCGACCCCACCCGTCACCCCCAGGCCCGCGCTCATGGGGGGCGGAGGTCATTCTGCGACCTCCGACGCCCGAGTTGCCGCCGCTCGTCGCGGGCCGCGCGGTCTGCGATTCTCCTTCGCTCCTCGCGGGCCGCAAGGGCTGCGATTCTCCTTCGCTCGCGCTCCGCCGCCCACTTCACGAGCATCACTTGCTCGCAGAAGGAGGCGCCGGCGGCCCACGCATCCGCGCAGCGAACCATCGCTGCGAGCAAGGTGGCGAGCGTGAGAGCTCTCACTCCCAGGGTCGCCACCAGCTCCCGTCTCGGCGTCTCCCACGCCGGACACTCAGTGAGCGTGTGCAGCGCCGAGTCCTCGCTCGCGTCACAGTGATGGCACTCGGACGCTTTGTAATAGTCTATGCTTGGTGAATTTGAGTTCGTCTACCGCAGTTGCATCCCGTGCTATCCTCAAAAGACACCCAAGAAATGTGTACTGCGCGTATACGAGCACATTTTAGGTCCAAGATACGTGGCGCGGGTTATACCTACATCACTGTCGATCATGTCATGTGCCATGTGCTCACATCACCAAAACAGCATCTGCCGGCAGTTGATGCGCGTCTGACGTATCACCGCGTACGAGCAAAGCATAGCATCGCACGGCTACACACAAAACCGCTGGAATTTAGAGGTTTGCTCTCAATTGAAAATTATGCCCAAGCACGTCACTATTTTGTGGGCAAAAAAGATTTTAATTTAAAAAAACCGACGGACTCGCCCATGAAGGGTTCCGTGGCAGCAAAGGCGAATATTGCGGTTTATGACGCATTAAAAAAAAACTATCATCACGTTCAGGATCACGTTTAAACCAATTTTCGGTGGTAGTTTGCATGGCAATGAACATCATATATTTTTTTTAGATTTATCATTCTCTTATTTTAGAAGTTAGAGGGGGGGGGGGGGGGGGACACATTTTTCTACTTTGGAAGTGTCTCTCGCGCAAACTATTCAGTTTAGAAAAAAAATATGTTAGAAACCTCAATAGCATTTTAAAAGACCTATCTATAGATACCCCACACGTACGGGTTTGAAGAAAAAAAAAATTTTGAGTTTCAGTTCGAAGTATGGGGGGGACCCCTAAAACTTAATACTTTTTTTCTATTTTTGTGTAAAATTCTTAATGCGGTGCACAGAATACATCTACTTATCAAGTTTCAACAGCATAGGCCTATAAAGTTTCGGAGAAAAGTGCCTGTGACATACGGACGGACAGACGTGACGAATCTATAAGGGTTCCGTTTTTTGCCATTTGGCTACGGAACCCTAAAAACGACCATGTGCGTGTCTGATTCGCGCATTGAGAATTCTGTAGAAAATTGGATGAATGTGGGTTGAAGAATAAGCAAACTCAACTGAACTTTTCCTTTACTTAACGTCACTTTTACGACCTTACCTTTTACCATAATTATAGACCTGAGTAGGTATAATATGAAACCTGCACATGTTCCTAAGAAAAAGCTCTAGGACAGACAATCCTAATAAGGGTTTTGTTTTTTCATAGATCTTTGATCTTACTGAGGCGGTAGCACGAGTATTACGAGCACGGTAACCACTTACCATCAGGTGGTGGTGGAAAACGAACTGTTAGACGAATAACTAAAGAAACATATGGCGAGACTGGCACAGAAGAAAATAAACTTCTCGCACCAAAAAAGAGAAAACGAGCAAAGCCAGTCGTGTCAAACGGCCATCATAGCGTTTCGCAACTATAGTTCATAATATGATTTTAAATATCGCTTCCGTTCAAAATTTAAACAATAGGCCCACATTCATGCAAAAACATAGCTATAATTTATGTTACACGAACTTAGTATTCAAGCAGTGATCTTTGAATCAATTCATCAATCAATTTGAGTACCTTCAAGTACATTGTTAATACAGTAGGTACCTATCTGATTACAGGATCAGAATAGCAATGTAAACGGAAATAATTAATTTTCTTTACGCTTAGTATGTGCAGTGGATATATAAGTAGAAAATATACACGACGTGAAGAAAGTGGTTGGGTAGCGGTAGTAGGGATGCAGTTGATCACAGAATACGGTAGACAGACAGACAGACAGTCGCGAGATTTACGTTACTCAATAGCTGTTGCTAAGAGAAAAAAAAATTCTAAGTTTAATTTTTTTTTGTGGTTAAATTATTGCGTGGGATTTGATATTTTTTTTTTAATTATTGCAATTATTTAAAAAAAAAATATTTTTAATTTAGTAATGAATATGTGAATAGTGGTGTATGTTGTAGGCGCATTGTTTTTGTCATAATATGTCAATTCCCATCAAAAAATCTCTCGTGTGAAGCAAACGCCTCTCTTTGGGATTACAAAAAGAAATATAATATTTAAGGTAAGCAAGTAAGATAAAGGGATATCATAGCTGACATCGCTTATCCTTATTTTTTAGAAATATATTACAATATGTTTTTTTAAGAAAATACTGTAGGCACCCGAAACACCTCAGTAGTTTATTAACCGTCTAATTTATTCATCACTGTGCCCCTAAAACTCGTATAAAAACAATGAACAAAACATTAAATTATATTAACTTAATCCTCTGCCGACCTTATATACTTAAACCGACAGCCTCCGTGGCGTAGCGGTAGTGAACGCGGCCGCTACGCAGGAGGTGCGGGTTCGATCCCCGCTCAGTGCAAATATTTGTGTGAATGAAATATGAGTATTTGCATTGGTCTGGTCGTGCCTCGGAGAGCACGTTAAGCCGTCGGTCCCGGTTGCCATGAGAACATCTATGGCAGTCGTTACGGGGTAGTTGGAGCCCTCAAAAATCCAAAAAAAAACAACGGTCTAACTGCAAAGCTTCGATATCGCCTAATTTTAACATTGGGTTGTGGAGGTCAGATGACAATCGCTTCACGGAAAATATCGAGTTCTAGCCAAATCCGTGGTTAAGACTGGTAAAAAAGCGGACCCCAGACTCCGAGCTGAAAGCTTCGGACGCGACTGGGAATTAACGCTAAGAGGAAGAAGACTTAAACCCTTATATACTTTATACTTACCTATAATAGGTAGGTACATAAATTATATTGATAGATGTATTCTAGTTTTAAAAAAAAGCATTTATAAACATTTTAGTGTATATCAACTTATGTCGTTGACTGTACTCATTTTATCTAATCATTTATTCCAACTATATTAGTCACTGAAATTACTAGTAGGTACTTGTATTGCCCCTAATCCCACCAGTTAAATAAATTACTAGTAGGTACTTGTATTCCCCCTAATCCCACCAGTTAAATAAATTGCTTATGTTAGGAGCAGGTTCACGTTGGTAGTGTAAGGACCAGGACCACCATTTTGACTTTACCAGCATCTGGAGTAGTGGTCCTTATCACTGGACTATACCCGACTTCTTACCATCCAGCGGGGTGTAGTCAATTGACAGGCTTCATAATTATAAAAAAATCTTCGGGACTGTACCGGTTATAAGGCCGACTCATTCTGGTTTTGGGACTGCACCCTGTGGGCCCAGGCCCCGGGTCAACTTTACCTACAAACTATATTAAAAATCTAAATTTTAGGTACAAACCTGAAATTTACACAGTCTTGTAGCCATTGGTTTAGGCTTTACGGTAATGAATCAGTGTGGACAAGTAAGTTTATAGCAGATAAAATATAGGTACCTATGCAAATGCCTAATAAGTTCTGTCAGTCAGTTTTTCAGTTTTATTAAAATTAACTTCGAATGGAATTAAGTTTTAAGAACCAAAACTTAAAATACCAATTTTTTTAACTTTGAATTGGAATTCCTTATAAACCCTTATACAGACGTCGAAAACCGTATTATAGTCATTGTCATAGTCATAGTCATTGTCCCAGATACATTCAAAACTGACACTTGATCCCTGGGTCCACTCGCCTACTCTTTGTCTTGATTTGACTTATCTTGGCTTAAGCCGACTGCCCTCAAACCTCCAACTCCGAAAAGTCTGCACCAGATCCTCGTTCGTTCGTTAGCAGGTGAGGTTTGACTTGGACCTCGAAAATCTTAGTAGAACCTGTGGTAGAACCTCATAAATACCTTTTTTTACCGTGCGAAAAATCCCCACGGATACCTCCTCCGCCAGAGCCGGTGGAGGAGGTTATGTCGGACCCGAACCGACTAAAATGCACGCCGTCTGTGGGCCGTCGGTTGCCAGAGGTGAGATTGTCGTAGCAATATCCCTCGCACCCCGGCCGACCCAGGGCCATATCTCTCGATCTGGCCCTCTACCGGTGTGGGGACCAAAGAGTCCCCAACTCGCCCCCGGGTAAGGGGAGGCACGCAATGCGCGCCGCCACCGCCTGCTTCTGCTAGGGTGACAGGGTCTCTAACCTCATAAATACCAAAGATATCATATACTTATACATGGTATCTACATTAAAAAATATATTCATCATATTTTATGCATTATATTTCTACGAGCTAAAGACTGTCCAGCGTTGCAATGTCTGTTTCTAATATTTTTATGTAACAAGACTGACTTATTACATAAAAAGTAATAAAATAATTAACTCGGGGCTCTAACTGAAGCAGTTTTCGACATCATAGTTTGTAAACAAAATATACATTATGCAAGTTAAGATAGCATGTAAAACTCATGTACATGTAAAACTCGGGTCATTGATCAACTAGCTAATCCGGTACTCGCTAGCGCGTGTGAGATAATTTCCCTGCTTGAATATCTTTCATTTTGATCATGATACCCATTTTCATTCAAACCTAATAGGTTTTCGTTTATAAATATACGCATATCTATATGCAAGATTTACTCGTTAATAGTATTAAATAGATAGATAATATGCAAAACATTAATAAAATCTTTTCTCTACTTAATTATAAATTTTAATCGATTGAAGTGATCGACTTTCTGATGAAATGCATTTTTATTATCATTACGTGATGTGTTACACTGTATTAAACTAACAAGATACGAATTGCATAATAATTTATTTGTATAAAATATGACAACTGCTTTAATTATTTCAAACGATGCTGTTGAACATTTAAATAATGACTATCGTCTGACAATAAATTATTACTTGCCGTTACGATATTCATCAGTCTGAAGATAAAATAAACTCGTTCACGTATACAACCAAGTCACCTGTCTATCCATACGTAAGGTGAATCCCACTATTTCCATTATGTATTTCCATTAATGGAAATACTGGGACAGAGTCTCCCACTATTTCCATTGCCTCTTAAGAATTTTAATTTTTCAATATTCCCCGTTGACACAAGATAGACATCACATAGTTAAGACCTCGACTCAGAGTACCCCGACTCGGATAGGTTAGGTTAGAAGCCTTCGTGGTTATTTTTTTTTTTGCGTCAACGGGGAATAGTGAACAAAAAGTTCAATTATCCCCATCAACGGGGATTGTCAATGGGGAAAAGTGGAATAAGCGGGTACTAGAGGTTTTTTGCCCCAATGGAAATAATGGGATATAATTTGTACAAAACGCTTGGCCCACTTTTTCCATTTTGCATTTCCATGGAAATAGTGGGATACACCCCATACGTACATTATAAATGCGAAAGTAACTCTGTCTGTCTGTCTGTTACGCTTTCACGCCCAAACCACTGAACCGATTTTGATGAAATTTAGTACAGAGATAGATTAGACCTCGTGAAAGGATATAGGCTATGTTTGGTCGCGATAACCGACATCGACGCGGGTGGAGCCTGGATGCTTGTTTACCATCTTAGTAAGAAAATGCTTCAAAGCCTCTGCCAACCAATTAAATAATTCTAGAAACAAACTACCTAGTCTAGTTTGAGAAGTATAAGAAGCATTTGAAGAACAAGGTGGAAATGAAGCGTTGTAGTATGGTTGAAGATGTAGTGATCAAAATAGAGAAAGGGATGCTTAAATGGAACCATGGAATGAAAGGGCATGCTCAGTTCTTCGTCTCATCATCCTCCTGCCCTTATCCCAAGTTTATTTGGGGTCGGCGCAACCTGTATGCTTTTTTTTCCATTCAACTCTAGTTGCAGTCATCTCAACATTCACTCCCTTCTTAACCATATCATCGTTCACTCAGTCCATCCAGCTCCTCTTAGGTCTTCCTCTTCCCTTGTGCTCAGTTCTTCATCTATTTTAATTATTTAATTTTATTAATGAATAGTAAAGTCATCATTTTATGTTGCAATTAACTCTTTAATTAGTTCATAATTGAAATAAACTAGGTAGATATAACTTTATTATATCATTAAATTTTACATTAACACGTAACAATAGCTTAATTTAGGCAATGTATTTTGCAGAAAGTGCCATAAATACATAAATGAATACAATGTCAACTAATTGCTTCCATACTAATATTATAAATGCAAAAGTAAAGTAACTCTGTCTGTCTATCTGTAACAATTTTACACCTAAGCTACAGAACCGATCTTGACGTTTACTACAGAGATGGACTAGAGCCTGAAAAAGGACATAAGCTGTCTATTATCTTGAACCAAAGGCTTAAAGGGATATAAATAGGAGATGAAAATGTATAGTCATTTTTGAAGATATCTGATGAAATTTGTCACACTGATATAATATTGTAGATTATAGCTTGGAAAAAGACCCATAGTTTGCCGGGTAAAACGGGCTGAATAGAAATCAACGGGTGAATAGAAATAAAACGGTCACCTAAATCCCTATTTTCTTTCAAACGAAAATATGGATTATTTCAATGTAATAATAAACAGAATTATCAAATATCTGGTTAGATACTATGTAAAATTATGTAAAATAAATTGTTTAAAAAAATCTAACGACCATCTTATTTCGATTCACCCATTGATCTCTATTCACCTCGTTTTAAGGTATGTTTGGTCGCGATAACCTGTATCTACGCGGGTGGAGCCGCGGGCAACAGTTTACTCTTCTAATAAATCAGTCGTCACTTCGTCAGTAATTATTAGCGACGAGCACCGCATAAACCTTTTATCATGTTTAAGAATAATCAGCAGTTTTGTGTTAGGCCGATAGCAGTATTTACCGTTAATTTATATGCAAAACCATGACGCAATGGGAGGTGTATGTTTTACGTAAGTGTTTTTATACTTTCGCTATTCGTGTACATATTAAACAAAAAATGAGAATTGCAGTAAAAATGGTAATTAGACATGCGATTTGCTCATAACGTTAGGTGGACAAAATGAGACACCCGAAGTTACGGACCAATATTTTGGTCACGAAACGCATTCATTATGTAATCGTGCCCAAAACGGCTATTCAGAAAGTAATCCGAAGTAACTTCACGGTAGGTTTGTGTTATGGTGGCAATCGCTTCACGAAAAATATCGAAATCCAGCCAAATCCCTAGTTAGATTGGTATAAAGGGTATAGTGGAACCCAGACTCCGAGGTGAAAGCTTCTGATGCAACAGGGATTAACGCTAGGATGAAGAAGATGGTAGCATCGACTATAATATGGTGGCAACCTCATATTATAAGTACTCGATTGGGTGGAAAGAATAGCTGGAAACCTAGAATGGACAGAGTGACGAAGAATGAATTGTGCTCAACTTAAGTAGTATAACAATGGAGCGAGCGGCAACTTAACATACGCACTCAGATGACATAATATTGAACTTATTCATAAGCATAAGCTTACTTAAAACAGGTTTTTACAAGCGTGCCAAATAAGATCAGGTTCAGCATGTGCCATCACGTCCTTAAGGTGTCCATTACACGCTCATGCAAGCGTCACTCATGCCATCAATCAAGATTATGTTTGAATGATGGTTATACTCGTATTGTCGACATTACACGCAACCATCAGTCACCGCATTAGACGATAGGTTATTCGTCAATCACGGCCGTGACTGTGGTTAAACTGAGAGCAAAACCTTCCGTGTAATGAAAGCCTAAACAATGTCCATGAATATAAACTAGATTATTAAAATAAAAAAATACTAAAATAGTGTACCAAAGTGAAAGAAAAAATAATAAATAAATAAACAGAGAAAGTAAAAGAAATGCCACTAAATCATCCATTGGATATAGATCTACATTTTAACATAGGTTGGTTTACGGCTCACTTAACCACACTAATAACAAGAAAATATTTAAATTCAAATAATAAGAAAGCGAAAGAATGCATAATGAAATCAAGAGGATGCATGAATAATGCATGATTGCATGAACAACCAAAATGCATTAAGACACGGCAGGATGTAGATTCTATGTTGTAAAATATTTATTTAAAATATATCATAGTTTAATTAGGTACTAAATCACCTAAGCAAGGGGTGAAATTCAAATTACAGATTTGAGAATTAAAACAAACTGGCTTCATAATTAGTAATTAAAATGTCAACAGAGATTCTGCACATTGTATAAACCAGAGTTAACTGACAATAATTAAGATTTTCATTGCTAAGGAGACATCAGGGTGTAAGATTATCTCACGCATAGTGAGATAAGTGTGCCATTGTTCTCTAATAAGTTTTAAGTGTAGGCATTTAACAGTGACATTAAAATGGAAAGCTACTATAGTATTAACGCGTGAGTATATTATATGACTAGTCTAACTATGCTCGCGTGACTTTTGGCCATAGCTCCGGTTCTACTAAACCAATTACGACCAAACAGACGTAAGATTTTTAATCTAATTAACTATGACCTTTTGAAATAAAATAAATCATCAAAATTTTGAGTTCAGTAGCGTTTAACAACCTAATTCTCAACCAATACTAAAGTAATGAAATCAGAAGAAGTTACTTACTGGAAAAAGAATTATCAAATATCTGGTTAGATATTACAAATTTTGTAAAAGAAATTATAAAAAAAAAATAACGACCATTTTACCTCTATTCACCCCATTTTATTTGGTATGTAAAAATCTATACTTAGTCGTTAATTATCCTTGTTATGATTATCTTAGTTATTACCTAAGCTTATTGAAATTTAACCGATCAGTGATGTAACTATCAATCCGTTTATATCTTCGACGTATAAGTTAAGAAAATATCCAAATTTTCATGCAAATCACAAGAAAGTTAAAGAAACTATTAACTTTCCAGTGAAACTACAAACCGGCTTTTAACCTAGCTTTATTACACGTTATCAGTTAGTCACCGGAACGTAAATCACCGGTTATCGGTGATTTAAAATCGCTCTCTATGTTACACTAACTTTTAAACTTTCGCGTTCCATGATATACCTACCCACAATAGATAACGGGAATTAAAGCGATCATGGTATAGGTACATACATACATACCTTTGATTTGCCTGACGTTTCGATCATTACACCGGCCGTTGTCACAAGATATGAAAAATAATTAGGGTACCGCGTAAAAAAGCCGTGCTGCGCGTAAAAAAGGGCACCCACGGAGGACAGAATAAATGTCCTTTCCATCACATGAGCCACCCATCTCTTCCCATGGGTGTCGTAGAAGGCGACTAAGAGATAGCAGCCCTTTCTCTCTAACATCAGACAGATATATTAAATACAGCCCAGACTTAGCCTCAGATACCTGGCTCGAGTCAACAATAGTGCCCGGAATACGGCAATAGGCTGACCCCCTATTACGTGGGATCTAAAATGATTGGTGAAATGTGGGTGTTAATCTTCCTCTGACTAACCCTCGAGGGATAAAGGCGTGAGATATTCTCGCACCTCTACCTATGTAAAAAATACCATACCTAGGCATACAGGCTCTGAGGCGGTCTGTTGTCTGTCTACCCTGGAGGGAAATGGACATTAACATATTACCTTTTTTTTTGTTCCAGAACAATGAAGACTCGGATAGCCGCAGCTGTTTTAATACTGACAGTGCTGTTCACGACGTGTGAAGCTATGCATAGCTGGTTTCAAAGTGACTCCAGGATAAATGAAAAAAGAAGTATGGCATCAGCGGTTATGGACTTTTTAGACTTCGTGTTTCCTAAAGATGACTTCGAATCGAGAATGTTGAAATGGGTGTTTTCAATGTTTACAGACGATTATAATAGTTTCATTTAGTCGGTCCACTAGATTTATTTTATTTAAGAATATTAGTAACCGAAATTACTAATACATCTCTACCCCTCCGGCTAATGCTTGTGTTAGGAGTGGGTTCACGTTGGTAGTGTAATGGCCAGGATTCGGATCCGGGACTTTTCGATCGTATGGCCAACTCCATAACCACTAAGCTACCGAAGCTACCTAAGATAGAACTAGTATTATAATTTTTCCTACTAAAATATTTGAAAGTTTGTGAGGAATGTTTGATTTGGATGTTATGTGTAATTTATATTAAATATTTTCTCGTGTAAGCGTATAATTGTTTAATTATTTATTCATTAAACGTAATTAGATTCGGTTGGTTTACGTTTTATTACCTAATATGTATTAATTTCTGCTGTGTGTCATATTTTTGTGTTGTGTTTTGTATGGTGCACTCAGAAAACATAATATATAACAACACAACACATACCAATACCTTTTTATTTATACCACTTAGGTGGCAGATAAGCACACGGCCCACCTGATGGGAAGATGGCCCATCTGATGTTTGTGGCTGTAGTTTTATCGTGTGCGGTTGACTTGAGAATCATACCTTTACAATTTTATTGCGAATTCTTGAATAAGTACTTTTTAAAACAGGCGCAATCCAGAGGACATGACCTACCCAAAGTCGTGCACGTGAAATTGAAGTCTTCAAAGTACAGACATTAAAGATATTTTCTAAACATCCACACAAAAAGTCGCATCTCCCAATTTTAGGCTGCAACCGCACCTGAATTATAATGGTTTGCTTTGACGTTGATAATGAGTGTCTTGGGACTTGGGTCTCAAAAAGACCTCCTAGGCCAAGTCAACCTGCAAGCCGGTACACCTACCGATTGACGGATGAGACTGGTGCAGTCTTTCTTCTCGGAGATAGGACGTCAGGCAGTCTCTCCCATGAAGGTCACATAAGTCATACCAAAAGGAGTAAAAATGCCCCGAGGTAAGTCTCGAATGGAACCGGGAGCACGATGATCTTTGTGGAAAAAAGTACCTTTTTTATCGTGCGAAAAATCGCCAAGGAAACCTCCCCCGCCGGAGCCAGTGGGGGAAGTCATGTCAAACTTGAACCGACTGAAACGCACGCCGTCAGTGGGCCGTCGGTTGCGGGAGGTGAGATTATCTCAGACATATCCCTCGCACCCCGGCCGACTCAGAGCCATCTCTCTAGATCTGGCCCTTCTCGGGTTTGGGGTCTCTTTAGTCTCTGTGGTCCCCAATATGCGCCGCAGCTGCGGTCTGCTTCTGCTAGGGTATCAGGCGGTAGAAAAAAGCTACCTACTTAAAATAGAAATCGAAAAATATCTCAATTCCACAAATCTTGATTTAAAAATAAAAGCGTAATATTGCGCAAGGTTATTCCATCTCGCATTATTGACTCCAAGAACATAAGAAAGCTGCCTCATGAGAAAGTTTAAGGTTGGTCCCAGTCAACAAGTTTAACATAAGAAACGACAGAAAACGGGTTCGTCAAAGGTTTAATAGCTGAATATCAATTCTTTGCAGATTAAAAAAAACTATAAAAAAACAATAATCGGCTCTTAGAGATCTTCAACAAAGCAAGCAAAATAAATTCAAAATTAAATTAAATTTCTTAAATTCTAGTATTGACCTCACCACCATTTCTTAAAAGTACCTACTTAATAATATTTCGATCTTACTTTACTTTCATAGTGTGATTCGGACTCGAAGCATTGTTCTTCATCGATATTTGTATATTGAGTCTTGCAAAGACAAGTGTACATTCTAAAGATTAAACAAATAAATGTATTCACTACGGTAAGAGTTGTTCGACCCATATTAACATTAGTATCCTGGCGGACGCTGTTAAAGTAAAGTAACATTGAAATTATAATACTTCTATGGGATGGTGGTAAGGCCGTAGATGTGCAAACAGCTATAACACTAAGCGTCCTGCAGAAAGTTGCCGTTCAGCTGCTAAATATTATCTAGATAATAGAGTCTTTGCAAGACTCAATATACAAATATCGATGAAGAACAATGCTTCGAGTCCGAATCACACTATGAAAGTAAAGTAAGATCGAAATATTATTAAGTAGGTACTTATCTCTCTGACAAAAGAAGAATAACAAAGATCCTACTGTTGCCTTTTGGTTAAATTGCTAAACATTAGCATTCTCATGTGTATATATTATATTGTGACATCTCCTGTGATATGTATGGTATGTATGTTTATGTATGTTTGCTTATATACCTAGACCTACTCAGGTAGGTAGCTATTATGTTATGTGTTTTCTTCTTCATCATTACTATTACTTTACTTTCTTTATATATATTATCAAAGTGCACCAAACTGCCCGAAAACTTTCTTTTTCCTATTTTTGTCAATCCATCCTATGGTTGCCTGTAAGAAATTGCCACCGAGCGATAAGGCCGCCAACTGTACTTACCACGAACCTGTAACATTATGTAACATTTTGAAATCCTTGGTGTACAATAAAGACGTTTTATTATTATTATTATTATTATAATGCAACTTGTCAAAACATTCAGCAAATATAAACCCAAAAACCCTTTTGAGACCCAAGCCAACCTCACCTGCAACTCAATGCACCTGCTGAACAACTGATTTGGCTCTGGCTCAAGCTGTCGTGTCAAGGTTGAGAAGTCAGCGGCAGTCACTCTCGGAAAAGCCGATATACTCAATATAAACAACAAGCTAACTTCTAGCTCAAAAGTGGAATCTTTGGACGCAACTGGGATATTGCTATATAGATGATGATGATCCTGACAATGCTCGGCAATAAACGAAAAACCTTCATAGTTAACAAAAAAATATAGTTATGTTGTCATACTAAAACACGACTATGCCTTATTGTGCAGGCGTTTGCAAGAGATTAAAAATAAACCACACCACAGAATAGATCAACATCCAGGGCCTGATTAACCCTTAGGCTAATTAGGCTGTAGCCTAGGGCGCGAGGATCGGGGGGGCGCGAGAATCGGGGCGGGGCGCAGGATCGGGTGCGCTCGCGCTGAAATCGTGTCTTCGCATGCACTATTCATCTAACATCCATTGCATCCGCCCTACATATTTCAAATAGACACTTAAACTAAATGCGCTATGAACTGATTAGTTTTGAAAGTCTCTGATTTTAAGAAATATTAAAAAGTGCGCACAAAACCAACACCGACTCCCCTGGAATTCTGGCAGAAGATGTATCGCGTTAATCACTATAAAACTGCATAATTAAAAATAAAAAAACCCCTGGCGAAATGTTGCATAGTACCCATTTTTCGGACGCTTCGTTCCGGCTGTTCCTCCTCCACTTCGCATGATTTTGTGCGTGCGTGATAGTAGTGAGACTATTCGCACGCGCATTTCACCCTCCACGACGCCAATCCAGGACTTCTTGGGCCTACCCCTTCTATCTGGACCCGGCGCCCCGCCATTGCCATTAGCCTGGCGGTTTTCGTAAAATGTGACCGCACTTTTTTTTTACCGTGCGAAAAGTCCCCACGGGTACTCCTCCGCCGACCACGGCGGAGGAGTTTATGTCGGACTTGAACCGACTAAAACGCACGCCATCTGTGCGTCGTCGGTTGCCGGAGGTGAGGTAGTCGTAGACATATCCCTCGCACCCGGCCGACCCAGGGCCATATCTTTCAATCCGGCGCTCTTCCGGTGTGGGGATCACAGAGTCCCCAACTCGGTCCTGGGTATGGGGAGGCGCGCAACGCGCGCCGCCGCCGTGGCCTGCTTCTGCTAGGGTGACGGGCGGCTCCACCCGTCACCCTCAGGCCCGCGCTCATAGGGGACGGAGGTCATTCTGCGACCTCCGACGCCCGAGTTGCCGCCGCTCGTCGCGGGCCGTGCGGTTTGCGATTATCCTCCGCTCGTCGCGGGTCGCAACTCGCAAGGTCTGCGATTCTCCTTCGCTCCCGCTCCGCCGCTGCCTCCTTCACGAGCATTACTTGCTCGCAAAAGGAGGCGCCAGCAGCCCACGCATCCCAGAGAGAACTCTCAGTCCCAGGGTCACTACCAGCTCCCGTCTCGGCGTCTGCCACGCCGGACACTGCGTGAGCGTGTGCAGCGCCGAGTCCTCGCTCGCGTCGCAGTGATGGCACTCGGACGTTGGCTCTTTCTTCGCGATCATAAGCAGATACCACCCGAAGCACCCGTGACCGGTGATAATCTGCGTCAGCCAGAACGAGAGGCCGCCGTGTGGACTCTCTAGCCACTCCCCCATGATGGGTGTGGGAGCGGGGACACGATCCTGAGCCTGAAGAAATTCGGGCGACCAAGCGCAGAGCGCGCCCTGCGCGTGGTCGCCTACGTTGTAGCTCCCACTCCACCACCCTGTGGAGTCGGGATCTCACGGTCCGAATGAAAAATCCGCTCCTCCTTTCGAAACCGATATAGCGCCGAAAGGGTTCTTGCTTCCAGGATCCACGGTGGCGATCTAGCAAGGAGACTCGCTGCTTCAAAGGATATCGTGCGGTACCCCCTGATAGCCCTGGATGCCATTTTCCGCTTTGGTTTACGCAACCGGTCCAAGTGCCTGGCCTTCAGGTGTCCGCCCATACTGTTCACCCATATAGAGCCATGGACCGCACGACACCCGCGTAGAGTCTCCTGCAGGAGCCCTCCGGGCCCCTCAAATTGGGCAACAGACGTGTCAAAAAGTTAGCTGTGAGCACCAATTTGGGGATTAGACTTCGGAAATGCTCCCCGAAGTCCCACCGACCGTCGAGCATGAACCCCAGATATTTCATCTGGGGCTTGATGTCGATAGCAGAGTCTCCCACTGTGATGCTGTACCATGAAAGAACATGACCTCGGTTTTCTGCGGAGTCACCTCGAGACCTAGCCGCCGGGTCCGTTCCACGACTTGGGCAACCTCGGTCGTGGCCTTCAGGGTCGCTTCGCGGTGTGTAGCCCTGCTCGCCGTCACTAGCGTGTCGTCCGCATAGCACGTCACGGTGGCACCATTCACGAGCTCACTGCGAAGCACCCAGTCGTATCCGATGTTCCACAGGAGCGGCCCCAGGACCGATCCCTGCAAAACACCGCACGCCATCTCTCTCCGACCGATACCGGTCGTACTTGAGTAGATGACGGAACGTGACCGCGATAACGTGAAGAGTGAAGTAGTAAGTAAGAATTAAGGAAGGATCCTTGGTGTACCACGACAGTGATGGATCCGGTTTTCATGTCGCCGACAGGGATCCGAACCACGTAACCGGAATCGTGGTATATGTCTCGGATGGTGTCAATTTAAGCCTCTGGAACGCCTTTAGACCGCAGTGCCCACTAAATCATCGCACGAGGAATACAGCCGAAGGTCTTCTGCATGTTTAGGAATAGGCAATGTGGAGGTGTTTTCTTCGCCTTGTATTTCTCCGCAAATCCTTAGGGCGCACGTCGGATCCATGTTCCCGTGACCGGAACGAAACTCATACTGACACTCCATGAGTGCACTCTCCTGTCAGATCCGGGAGTCGATTATCCTCTGGTAGAGTTCCATGGTGTGAAACATTACCTTTAAAATACGTTAGCTGCCATACCAATCCCTTGCCTTTGAAAACTGACGGCTATTACTCAGCCTCCACTAACTCGGCATCTTAAGAAACTCTTGAACGAATCAAGATAAATCCATCGAGTTTGGGCTCATTTGTGTTGTCTTGGCAAACACTCTATTTACAATTCAGGGTCAGAAAATGGAATCAGAAGGTCTGAGAAGGTGGCCATAGGAACTCCTAAACTACACAAGATAAATTCAATCAGTATGGGCCCATTTATTTTGACATATAAAAACTGTCTTTTGTTACATTCATGACTGTCAGGTTTTGAAGATGGAGTAGAAAACTGACTGTAGTAACTATTGAACTATTGAAGATAGTTATCGAGGTTGGGCTTATTTGTGATGTCTTGGAAAATTATTTGATGTTACTATGGCACCTTGGAGCTGGTCTGATGATGGAAAAAAAAAGGTGCTTTGCCTTTATGTACAGTCAGCTAAAAAAATGGTTTGCCACCTTATGATTGAATGTCGAGTAGATTAAAGAACAACGTTAGTTTTGCTTGCAGATCGATCTAAATACTTTTATAGTAGGTATTAAGAATATGAGCCATGTTAAAATTTTCACACTTGTAAACAAAGTCAAAACTGTAGATACTTGATGGCGGCGCGTCTTCAAAATTAGCCTAGGGCGGTCAGAACTCTTGATCAGTCCCTGTCAACATCAATTCAATCGATTAGCCTATCACAGTCTATTGCAGCTGGACATAGGCCTCTCCCAATGTCGGGGGGCCTTGGCCTGCTGTTTCCACGCTACGCTGGTAAGACGGGTTGGTACAGAGTTTTATTTCGTTTTATTAGAAGGGTCGACACCCTTGCCTTCTAATGAGATAGAGTGGTGATACTAGTATTGTTTCTCGCTTCAGACCCATGGTACCCCTGGCCATACCCCTGGTGGTACCGTGGGTCTTTTAAAGTTAAACGGTACTACCGACTAATAGTGATGTGATGTTAACATCTACGACTGAAAAAACATGATTTTAACTATGGATAGGTATGGATGGGGGATTCGATTCCCGGTCAGTGCAAATATTTGTTCTCGTCACCCCACGAATGAACCACACATAGAGATCCCTGAATAAGTTTAGCAACTGTAAGACCTGTATGAACTGGATGGTATGAAGGTTCAGGTTCTGTGCAGAAGGTTCTTAAATGGTAGACAGCGCGTGTTTGACACCCCTGGTTTTGTACACGGCCATAGGCCATATAACCGATAACCGTATCCCATTAAGTCAGCTGTGTGTTTGTCAGCCACTTGATAGAAAAATGATGAGTGATAGAAGAATGAAATTGATACTACGGTGAGTATAGTAAGAAAAGAAAGAATACTATTTTTCATTTTTTGCTTTAGATTCTAAATAAAGCAGCCGATTATGATACGATGAGCAATTTCTTAATATGCCAGTTGCTTCGAGCTCTTATAAGGTGTAGGCAACTTCATACGGATTACTTGGAACTTCAAACTAAGAATTGATTCGTTTTAACTAATTTTCTATGCTAATTAACTAACAATTCAGTGAGTTGCAAACAATTAACTAGGTACTTTGATTAGCTAAATAGCAAAACTTCTTCACTTTAATTGCTTGGGAGGTGGAAAATTATTGTGTGTTTTCACTATACAAGTTAATGGTCAATTATTATGGACATTATCACTATCAACTATGCTCTTGGTCCCATATCCAAGGGATCCATCTTGATGACCCGGGGTCAGCCGGGGGGCGAAGGATATGCCAGTAGCCTGCTGTTAAAGTGTAAAATTAAATGGTTTTTTGTAGAGTGAACGAAAGCGTATAATGAAAATATTGTCATTTAATTTTGGACATAAAGCAATAAACCTCAGACTAAAAGAATAATATAGACGGAACGTATAGAACCAGCGTGTGAAGCCACATAAAGTGATACTAAAGTAGCACCATTTCGCTCGTGCGACTTTAGTATCACTTTATGTGGCTTCACACGCTGGTTCTAGAATATGTTCCGTCTATATTATTCTTTTAGTCTGAGCAATAAACATATAGCAATAAAGTCTAAAATTTAATAACAATTTTTGCAGAGACTGTGGCACGACTGTTGTTTTTGCTTTAGCAGAATCGAGGGCCAGCTATCCCTTAGACGCCTTTTACGACACCCACAGAAAGAGATGGCGTGGCCCTATTCAACTCCACCGGGAACCAACACGGCTCCACCTAATAGAAATACATCGTATTTAAAAAAGATTTTCAGTTTCTAGCACTGATGGCGTGCCGAAGAAATAATATTATGAGCAATTTCAGTAAAGCTGATGTCAACAGTATAATACGGGCTACTCCATGTGGTGACAGAGAAAGGATACAAGTGTCACCACCTCTTCTCCTCCGAAGGGTGTCGTTAAGAGGCGACTAACGGAAATATACGCAGACGATATCACTACGAGAGAAGGAAAACTCGAAATGAAACCCTGCACCAACGCATCAGGCCAGCGTGTAAGTAGTAAGCCAAAACCTCCCAAAATTGGGAGAGGCCTATGTTTAGCAGTGGACTGCGATGGGCTCATTGATTTGATGATTTGAATGAGGACTAAGTAATAAATAAGGAACTTGAGAATTTCTTAATATATTTAATAAAATCATAGCTCCTTTCTTGAATAATTATTATTAGGACTTTTTGAAATGAGGGCCCAAGAAATTTAATCAAAACAATTTTATTTTCGTTTAAGAAATTTATTTATTTATTTATTTATGTACACACAAATGTATGATTGTTTGCTTTATGTTTTATTTTAACTGTTTTTCACTAGTTATACTATTAGTCTAATTTCGTTAGACAAGGGTTTAAAAATTGGGCCCTCAGACCAATTGCATCTAAATAGGTTTGCAGACAATTCTATTATCAGACGTCTCTATACACCTCGTAACAAGACGTGGACTACCCGTGCCAGCATGTTTTTCTTTAACTTCTTTTTGTTTATTTGGGCGAAGATGTATTGGGGCTTTTAAAGTTTCTAATTCTGGACTTTTTTCTAAACTAATAATACCTGCATCGTCCTCTATTATCCCTATTTCTTCCCTCGATGGTGGGTTGTCCCAAACTGGTGGTCTTCTTGGATTTTCAAATGGACCCTCCTCATATCCGCACTCTAATCTATCTCCTCTCATTCTACAACCTCCACTCAATTGTAGAAAGAAATTGTCGCTGATTGGCTCACCTACATTTTTATTGTATCCACATAGCAACCTATCGTCAACGACTCGACAAAACTTAGAATCAAAATCATAAGGGCAACATCTTTTTCGATGTAGTTTTGGACCATCGGCAGGTTTCCCTGGCTGAAGATTTCTTCGGAATTTAAGCATTTGGTTTCCCAGTCGTGGTGAAAGTAACCTGCTATTACAATTCGGTGCTGCAACCACATATGAAAAGACCGTGCACACCTGAAAAATCAATTGATATTATATTGACCTATATGACTTCAAGTCCATCGTCTTATAAGAAGTTTAAAATCACACAAAACGGCCATAAAATGAAAAAATAATAACACATACACATATTGATAACACACTTGTACTTTTCCACGATATTTATTATTTACCTAACCCGTTTCGCCGAGTACGAAAGGGAAGGCCTTTTTTCTTAAAGGTTTACATTAACGGTTACCCGGATAACCGTCAATGTAAACCTTTGAGAATGCCGTAAGGCGAAACCGGTTAGGTAAATGATAAATATCGTGGAAAAGTACAAGTGTCTTATCAATATGTGTAACAACAAGTTCCACCAAGTGCCATCAATCAACAGTATAAATAGTATAATAACACATAGTTACGTAATATACTAATCACATTGATTTATTATATTTTTTGATAACTAAATTTTATCCTTAATTGATATATTGCAAATATAATAAAGGCACCGATTTCTAGGCATGTGATTAGTGATAATATAATTTCAAAACGACACAACATAATTCAAAACATGGTACGTTGTGTTGAAAAGAATTTCATTCAACTGATTGTTTTAAAACAATACAAGGCGATAATACAGTTAGTATGGATGTTCACCTTCTTCTCCATAGCCCTACAGAAGAGTTTTCCTTTCCTAAGCATCACTTCATGCATTAACCAGATCAAATGGTCTCAAACATTTAGTTCGCTATTCTATTTGCGAACAATATACCAATCTTAAAATAATCAAAGTATAGATTTATTTTATACTAGCTTCCACCCGCGGCTTCGCCCGCGTGGTGTGTTGACCGGGATAAAAAGTAGCCTATATGTTAATCCAGAGTATAACCTATATACATACCAAATTTCAACCAAATCGGTCCAGCCGTTTATGCGTGAAAGAGTAACAAACATCCACACATCCACACATCCATTCTCAAAAACTTTCACATTTATAATATTATAATAAATAAATAATAAATATAATATTAATAAGTAGGATAATATTAGTTGTATATAAATAAAGATTTTAATTTTCATAGTAGAATATTACACAGGTTTTAAAACAGGAAAAAATGTGATAAAGTAAAAAATAAATTCAAATGAACGACTAACCACGATATAATATCGCGCGTTACCTCTGTGCGTGAAATCCAACATAATATCCCTTATCTGAAATCACGGTTTTTGCATTTCAATTAACGCTGTACAATAGTACAGTTTGACATACATTATTTATACGAATTAATTACATTTTTTCTTTCAACTATCAATACAGTATAAAAATCAGTTTTCGAATTCAACTTCATATTTTTAATTACTATTTGAATAACCATATTATGCTCTTTTTCAGCATTTTGTTTTCTATTCCAAGAGCGTCTATGTCTATAAGACTAAGGTCAAGTTTGTCTATATTAATATTGTCTAACATAATGTGATTTTCAGCAAATATTTTGCTCCAGTGTTCGTTATTTCTAATGGCAGTTTTGGCCCACTGCCATATCTGTCTCCTTACATGTCGTTTCAACATTTTTCTTCTATTAGAACTGGAACTGCTACTTGTACTGCTTGGTGGCGGCATATCTTCTGTCTGCGTCTCTTGGCGTAGTTGATAATTATGTTTTAATTCTTTTTTATTGTATTTTCTTATTACAGATAAAATGTGATTTTTCATTACTGAATCTGTAGCTTTTACTTTCTCATCATCTATTTCGTCATTATTATTATTGAACAAATCGTGACTAAGTACCTGCCAAATTTTACTACTGAGGTGAAATTCTAAGCTGTTTTTTGAAGCGTTTTTTTCTTGACTTTGATCCAACTCTTTTTCCATTTTATCATGAAAAATGAATGAAGGTTTTATATCCATGGCTCTGTTGACAATTCTATATATCATTGGCCTGTCCGTGGTTTGTTTTATCTGCTCTTCACTTTTATAAGGATGTCGTTTAATTTCAATTGGTTTAACTATTCTAGACCTCATCGGTCTTTGTTCTGCTTGTTTTGGTTCAATATTGTCGTGGTGTCGTCTTATTTCAATGGCTTTAACTAATCTAGACATCATTGGTTTATCTTCAATTTTTGGTTCAACTTTGTTACGGTGTCTATTGACTTCAATGGCCTTGACTATTCTAGACATTATTGGTTTTTTTTCATTTTGTGTCAGGTCAATCTTCTCATGATTTCGTTTTATTTTAAAGTTCGAAATTATATTAGAATGCTTAACTGATGAACCATAATGTTTGTCTTTATTACTACTGTATTCACTATGAGATCTATTTCGAGATCTCTTTTGCTCATTTTCTAGTTTATCTTGATGTTTCCTTGATGATTTTTCTGTTCGACTCTTGAGTTCATTTTTCTGTATTGTATGCTTTTTTGCAGAGGCAGGCTTTTCTGGTCGTGATTTGGCAGCATTATTTGACTTATTGAGTTCAATTTTATCTATATTATAAACAAACTTCGAGAAAATTTTATGTTTAGGTTCATTTTTCATAGGATCACCTTTTGCACTCTGTAAACAAAAAAAAAATTTATTGTTATATAAAATAAAAAGCTCCAATATTTTATTGGTACTTAAAATTGCCCTTTTTTAATCGATACAGTCAAAATAAACGTATATTCTTCTATCCCAATTTTTTTACAGAATATAGTTATTACACATTATTTTTATTTTATAATTCCTTTTTTCCCTACTATCGGGGCCATAAAAATCAATTTCTTTCAGATCCATTATTATATTTCAATAACAGATAAAAGGGTCTGACAAAAGTATATAACAAAGTATAATATAACATGATGATAACATGAATAGAATATATCACCACTAGTTTTGATATTCGATTAGTTGTTTTCTCCGTCATCATGAAAAAATAATGGCATTATAATTTTTTATCACTTATGCCATTATTTTATGATCTGACAATTTTTTGATCCGGAGGACAAAGTCGAATTTACGTCCTCTCGCCCGACGTGCCCAGTATTTTCCCTTTGTATGGTCAGAGAAACATTTTGAAAAAAATCATGTGAATGGATGAATATTTCTTACTTTAGCAATAGTTACGAACCATGGTTGCCGGAGGGCTAAATAGATACTTCTATATTTGAAGTACTAGGAGAGTAAAATTTCTGAAAAAGCTTGCTGGTTTTTTCTCCAACTTATGGCGGAAAGAAAATAATTTCTTTTCTAAATTAATAATTTTTAGTTAATTTATTGCTTAACTGCATAATTTTTGACAAACTCTTTTCTTTTAGGGTGCCCAATAAATTAACAAATACTCGTTTTGATGACAAAATTGTAAGTCTACTTTTATCAAGTAGAAATGATATGCCACTGTTTCGATACTTTGTCGATTCATATCTGTCCAGTAAATTATATAATTCATATTCATTAAGTCTTTTCGGATTCAATCGCTCTTTCATCGGTTCTAAATCAAATGTTTTTACTTTATCAATATTTATATACATATCATCTAATATCCTTATTTGAGACAAACTTAGATCGAAAGTTTTCTTTACTGATTCTATATTCTTCTGAATATTGGGAATTTCTCTATTTCTTTTGACAGTATCGTAATCTGACAATATTTTAATAATGCGGTCTTTATTGAGAACTTTATCTTCAAATTTGGACTTGTGCGATAAACCAGGTAACGATATTTTTCCATTTTCAAAGTCCCTTACCATACATTGTAATGTTTTAACGTTTGATCCTGTGATATCAAATCTTTTCTTTATTTCGTTTACGTTCATTCCGTCAATCAACTCTATATCCTTTACATTTAATTTGGAGATTTTTACTTTATTCTTGAAAAGGAATATGACTGAATCTTTCTTAGCTGAGGTCCTCGATGCTATGATTGATTTCGATTTTCTTTTAGACTTAATTGTATCTTTTGATTTTCCTGTATTGAAATAATATTATAAAAAAGGTTGTTGTAAAAGAAGAGGTGGAAACAAATTTATTATACTCGTACCTACTTACCGATGGACATTGTGAGATAATTCTATTATTTTTTCTTACTTTTCCACATTATGTTGACATGTTTTATAAGTTAAGTCACAAAATTACTATTTCTTAATTTAGGCATGTTAAATTTGTTAACATTAAATGATAAAATTTAAAGTTATTACAAACACAATATTTGCAAATACATTGCAAAAAATATATAAAACTTATTTATATTGATATGAAATGTCAACGTGATAGAAAGGAACACAACCTATAATTACACACTCACAATAGACAACCAATGTCGTAGTAAGAGGTTCAATAACCAATTCTTTTGTTTTTGGATCTTGTTCATGAAAGTTACCGAATTATATTGATGGAACACAAAAACCTAAGTCTTATAATTCTGGGGAACAAACCGAAACCTATCTTTATATAGTCCTATCTTTAATATCTATAACTATTTAATTTGCGGATTTTTTTAGTTAAGTCGCTTTATGAATATTGTGGTTGGTTTATTTTATTTTCAATTATTTTTTTGTGTTTCAATAAATATTAGGGTAACGGGAGCAATAATTTGGTTTTAAAAACCCACAACGGTCTGGTGGAGTTTGGTAATGCCGAAACTAAAAATAACAACATGCCCGAGTTGTTTGTTTGGTACTCCAAATTTCAATATTTAGGTGACACCTCAATAATTATAATATTTTAGGTCAATAACATATTTAAAACTGTTTAAGTAATAGTTACAAACTTTATTTGACATAAATTTTCTACACAAAAGGTCATCACCATCAGATATACACTACAGCATGTCATAAACTTCACTATTATATATTATAATTTCAGTTGTTCTGTAATAATTCTGAAAGATGTAGTTTTTCTATACTTTGCAATAAACTAAGAACTCTACTTTTTGATACAGTGTTCTCAAAATCAGGTGTATTTAAAACTGATAAAAGGTCTCTTTTTCCCTTTTCTACGGCTTGATAGTTAGATAAAATTCGTTTGATTTCTGATTTATTGGTTACGGTAGAATTCAACTTAAGTTTAGCTAGATTTATATCTGGGGGAATCATATTCTTTAAATCTCCAATAACTTTGTCTAATGTTTTTCGTTCAGTTGCATTTAAACCAAGTATAGCTTTTATTCCTTTAGCACTTTTTTTGTTATCGGCTAAATACTTTTTTCGTTTTGCTTCATCATATTGTAGTAATATTTGATTCAGTCGTAATTTGTCAAGCTTTTTGTATTTTTGCGATACATCTGTCAGCGATAAATTTCCTTCGTCATAATCTTTAAGCATATTCATCAGTATCTTATGATTAGAATCTGATATTTCAAACTTTTTTCTTAGTTTCTTTTCCTTCATCTTTTGTAACATCTTGATATCTTTTTCATTTAAGTTGGATATTTTGATTTTGTTACTCGTTAGTTTTTCTAACTCCTTCATTTTATTTCTTATACTACTTAGATTTAAACCTACAATATTATCTGGTAATTTTGTATCTGGAATACCAAATACTTTTCTCAAGATACGTCTTCTTATTTTTCTGCAACACCACCGCCTACAACGGCGCATACATCCCAATTTTTTTTTGGGTTGTTTCCCTGTTTGAGTCTTCTTATCCTCTGGAGAAAGCGTATATTATCGGAAGACAAAACTTACAATAAAAAAAATTGCAGAATAAAAAATACTGTGCTTACAAGATACTCACTTAATTAGTAAATAATCACATTGTACTTACTTTTCCTGCTACGGGAGCACATTTGGTGGTATGCAGATATTTACTCATATTATGTAAATAATAGCAGCTATTCGATTCAGAAGAAAATTATGAATACAATGTATGCAAGAGGGCATAGGAGTATTTTTCATTAGCGTTGACCTTGTATTGAATAATATTATGTATTGTCGTCGTGATCATCCATTTTTTGTATTAGTTCTGTAATTATTGTTCATTTTGTATACTATTTACATTGTCACTATTGAATTTTAGCTATTGATAGAGAGGTTTTGACTTTTAGTTATCTATTTTATTTTCATGACGTAAGTGACATATTAACCAATGACTACAGAATTTAATTGACCAAACACAATTCGTTGAAAATAGTTCGACACTCTATAATCAGGGATAGCTTATTGTTTATATTTCTTATTATACACTCGTCTATAATATACTCCAAGCGGGAGAAATTATGAATAATTATCTACATTTTGCCAATGATATTTAATGGTACCACTTAATAGAAGGGCTTGCAAGAAACAGAACATTTTCTTACGGTGTGTTTTTCTAATATAAAATATCCATAATAACGCTATGCCTGACCCGAGAACTAAACCCAGCATTTCATGGACAGTGATTAGACTCGCCACTACAGACTAAACTTACTAAATACACAGTACAGACAGATATTACTCTGACGATAGAGGCTATTTTCAAGAGTAGGCAAGACTTGATCTCCTTGACATCGAGTTCATTGAACACTGAATCATCATCATGTATCCTAAACCTCGTTTACCTGAATACATGCATGCAGATTATGAGTTTATTTTAAAAACCTATCCTTTTGTTGTTGACTCAATCACGCTCATGGCTTTATCTGAACGGATCTGACCCATGATCCTGCTAAAGCAAAACCACTGTCATACCACAGACACTGCAAAAAAGGCGTTAAGCTTTAGACCTTATTACTATAGGCTTAAAGTCTAAAATTATTAAAAGAGTTTCATTTCACTTTTTCTTTCACTTAACAGATAGACTTTAATTTTAGACCTTAACAGCATTACCTCAAACTCTAAAATTACGTGATTTTTTTAGCAGAGTCCGTGCTAGTGGTTTTGCTTTAGCAGTTTTGGACGCCCTTGCTGATTTTTTTTTAATCATATAGGCTACTTTTTATCATTGAGCACAATCACAATTTCACATAGTCAAAACCGCAAAAATATCCATACCTACTTAAATTAAAATTAAGAAAGAATCTTGTTATTTTGCCAACAGTACTTTGTTTTGGTTGTCGTTATAATAAAGTAACGAGAAACATTTTCCAATCAGTAAATCATTTCAGTATACAATGCCAATATTTTCATGGGTAAGGTTTTGTTTATAGAAGTCCATGCATATAATATATGTAAGTTACTTCAAATTTTAAGTTTCTCATTATTACTATATTAAATATAAACATAAAAATATTTTAGTTATGAAAAATATGACTATAATTTATCATAACTATTTAATGATGGTATGAAAATTGTATAATGGAATTTCACCTAATACAATTAGACATCGGCAAGCATAAATCCCAGTTAACTGTTCAGCCCTGCCGGAATTTTAGTTGTTAGACTTGTTCATTATGATAGAAGACTTGACTTAAGGTCCTGTGATCCCTATGGGAAAGAAACAAAGATTAAACGGTGTCTTCGCTTTCATTCTTGAATTTCGCTTAAATTATTTCATAGGCTCTGCCCTTCTGCAAAGATAATAATCTGTCTCCAGATCTATTTAGGGCAGAATTGTAGTATTCAGAAGATAACTGCTATGTATTTATTTCAGAATTTTTTATTAACAAGTGACTAAGTTTATCAGAATAAGATATTACGAGTATATTATACCTAACGGTAACATAACCATCAAGTGTTTTATATATTCTCAACGAAATAACTAATTACATCTATTTAAAAAAAAATGTAATGTATGCAAACGTGTACATAACGCAGTCGCATTTATTTTCATAATAATCATAATTAATCATATTGAGCTCGAGTCTATAAATATCACGATATTTTCACTTGTATTTCAGGAAGCTTTAGTATTTATTGTAACAGCAGCTACGGTTTTTTCTGCACCAAGCCAGCAAAACGTAGAAAACACACACAATAATAATACTGAATCGAAACCAGATTTGGAAGATTCTTCATCGTCCGAAGAATATCTATCTAATGATGCGGTTAAAGTTTATAGACGCAAAAATAAAGAGTCATCCGAAGAAAATGGATTTGAAGGATATTTATTTGATGAAACTATTTGTAAAATAATTGAGAATAGAATTTTGTGTGGTTATGATAGAAATAAAGTGGAATATATTGAAAATGAAGTTGTGAATTTCGGAAATGGTTGTTTTATACGCAATGACAGACTTGAATGCGGGTACTTAACAAAAGAAAAGACTGGTTATTTAAGGTTGAAATCATTTACTGAGATAAATACTCCAAAACGGGAGGATATTAACATACCTGAAGAAGCTACTACAACAATGTTACCAACTACGCTACCTGTATCGGACACATTTCAAACAACAACAGATTTACTCAATACAAACTCACCGGAATCTACTACTGGAACAGAACAGGTGGAAATATCGTCAGATATCATATTATCAACTACACTATTAACACCAGTTTCGTCTGATAATCCTTCAACAGCAGCCACAATTAAAGAATTTGATACAACAATACCTTCAACTTCAACATTTTTAAGTTCAGTAGCAGATTTTACTACAAATAACATAGAGGTTGCTAAAAATGACACAGATTTAGAAAACCAAAGTAAAGTAGAAAATACTGACATACCCTTACTTCACAAGCTGAAGAGATCAATTGAACAAACACGTGAAGAGAAAGCATCTTCATGCTCAGGATGCCCATTACGGGTTTCAGAAACAGATACAACTAAATTTTCGCCAGTAGATACACCTACTGTACACTCCAGTGGAGCAAACATGAATAGAAAAAAATATTTACGATATGGCAGTGATACGGCTAGCACCAATACAGCTTGCGTCGAAAAGGATGATCGCATTGTATGTTATAATTATAAAGCAATATAATTAATAAATTTTTAGTAGCACACTTTTATCGATATATTTTTTGTAATCATCAACATTATGGAGAGTATTATTTTGCGGAGTATTTTCCTGATTGCATTCGAGCCCAGGGTAAACTCGGAGCTTAGGGTCCGCCTTTCGGGTTTTTTCCCATCCACTTCGCACAGTCTTGTGCGTCCATGTTGGTGAGACCATTGGCATACATGTTATTTTCCACGAGGCTTCGTCCGGCAGACTCTGTTATGCCGGGATTTCTCAGGCCTAAATCTCCTGCCGGGACCCGGCAGGGGCGCCATTACCAGACATTTTTTGTTACACAAATAAATGTCCGCCATGAAATTAAAAACTGACAATCATTTACACATAATATTATAACGTACTCTGTGTATAGAAATTAGGATCGCAATTTGGTGGAGTTGTTTATAATACTGAGCTGTAAATTAATTCTAAAACCGGAACTTAACCGTTTTGAAATTTTGAATTTCAAATACATCATAGACATGATAGGAGGGTTATAAATGTTATGATTTAGTGCTAATATTCTATCATCGGCCTTTACATTTTGATCTTTAATATAAGATTATTTCATTTATGTGTTTTTCGGTTTTCTGTAATCACAGATATAAAAAAAAACTTTTTTTTTTCTAAAAAATACCATTAGGTCAATAAACTTGAACACTGTATTATTTAACGTAAACTCTACAAAAAAAGTGTTAGAAGATTAGGAGGGACGTTAATTGACTGTTTGAGAACAAATTTGCAAATAAAAAATCTTTGTGTTCGGTTGAATAAAAACTCTAACTTTATGAGTACACATACTGCCAATGTGCTTAGTTACTTCGGTAACCACCATTATGTTGAGTGATAAACAGATTTTCTTAGGCTGAGAGTACTTTAATATGGTCTTTCTTTATTTTAAGACGCTTTCGTAACGTTATGAAACCTATCGTACATCCTATAATATTCTACAATATTCTATATAGCGCTATGTAGATCCAAAGTAAACAAAGTTTCAATCAATTAACCTATCACAATCCACTGCTGGACATAGGTCTCTCCTAATGTTGGGAGACTGGCCTACTGTTTTTACGCTGGCCAGACGGTAAACATAGCTTAACAAGCTTACGTTATCTATACTATTATAAAATTGTAAAGTGGTCGTGTCTGTACATTGGAGATATTTAAAAAAAAAAACTTGGGTTATGTTATATTAACGATACTGAACACGAAAATATTTTTTTTTCATTTCCTGTCTGTTTGTCTGTTTGTCCGTGATGGACGCAAAAACTACTGGACGGATTTTGATGCGGTTTTTTTTGTTCGAAAGGGCTTGCTCAGACTTAAAATCTTACGTTTGTTTGATCGGAATCGGTTGAGTAGAACCGAAGTTGTGAACAATTATGTTATTAAACGGAAAATGGCCCGATAGACAGATGGCGCTTTTTATTATTATTGGTCAATTTTTATAGCTTATTACATCCGAGTAAGAATGTAAATTTATAGACTTTATTTTTACATACACAATTGTGTAAACTAATACGTTTTTAATCATGAAATTAAAATTTGAATTTTTAAGATTTAGTTACAGAATCGTAACTAGATGGCGTTCTCGCGTTTAAATTCAAGCTATCGTTTGGTTTCAAACTACCGATATACCCGAACTGGTATTTAGTATTACTTTTTTTAATTTCTAATTTGTCAATCTGTGATATAGATTTTGGTACTGACTTAAGATAAGATCCGTTACAAAATCGTTTTTCACGCAAAGACAGATTAGAGCTTGGCGAAGGCGAAGTACCTATTATAGTTGAGTAGACAGGGTAGGTACGGTAGTGCGAGAAGGGCAAAGGAATGGGGACTACAATAGAGAGTAGAGTAGATATCCAGGAAGGAATATTCTTATATACCACTTAAGTGCCAAACAAGCACCCGGCCCACCTGATGGAAAGTGGTTACTGTGGCCTATGGACGTATGCAACTCCAGAGGCGTCACACTCGCCCTTCTTGAAGCACCCCATCCCAATACTATTGTCGTAAGTCGTACTGTAATAGTGAAGTCGAGTATAGTGGCATCGAGTAGAGACACGAATACAGAGTGGAGTACTCGTACCTACTACGTGGAATACAGAGTCAAGTAGGAGCCGAATAGAGGAGCGAGTACAGTGTCTAATTTTTTTTTAATATATACTACATACTTAGGTCGCAGACAAGCACACGGCCCTCCTGATGTTAAGAGGTTACCGTGGCCTATGGGCGAGTGCAACACCAGGGGCGTCACACCCGTGCTATGCTGTAAGAACAGAGGGATTCTGTGCCGTCAGCGCAAAAGATAAGTAGGGCAAAGCCTTTGGTTTTCCCACTGACAGCACAAAATCTCTGGCTACCCTACTCACCGTCAGAAACACTACACGAGGTTATTAGTTAAGTCGCGATCTTCTGTAGGGCCAGTCGGACTGCTCGATTGGGATGGATAAACCGTCGTTTCCTACCTCCTCTTAAAAATAAAGCTCCTCTAATCAGCGTTCAACGCGTAACTCTCTGCACTAAAATTTATAACACCACGCGATAAACGACATCCACGCGGGCGGAGCCGCGGGCAACAGCTAGTGGATATATATTTTTTGAACCCGAGACCTCTGACTTAACAGTCGCACGCTCTACCGCTACACCACAAGGAGTATTAGACTCTGTTTGACAACTATATCTGTAGGTTTGGATGGTTGTATGTAACAAAATTTTTGAACTCGTTTCCAAGCGACTCAAAACGTCGTATTGGTTTCGTACCCATGAAAACTACTGGCTACAGGAACATAACACAATATTTACTTCCCCAAAATTGATTAGTGTATACTTGTTTCGGAATTGTTCCGTTTAGTGGAAACAATCCGAACCTCAGAGCTTTTTTATGGCATTTAGGCAGCAGAGGAGCTCAGGGTTCAACTGAGGGAAAGTGGTTACCATGACCTATGGACGTGTGCAATGCCAGGGGCGTCACACTCGTACTGCTGACCTACCGGGTCGGTAGTACGAGTGTGAAACATTCTTATGCCTTTCTTGAAGAACCCCATATTGTAATCGCTTGGAAAATTCACAGCAGGGAGTTTATTCCACAACTTGAGCGTGCGTAAAAATAAAGTTAAGTAATTAAATAATTTCAAAAATCCTTATTTATAACATTTCAAAGTAAAGGCTGCAAATATTTTGAAATCACAATCATTAATAAGATTACTGGAGTGATTATGGCAGTCACATATATAAATGACACTTAACATTTCTTGTGCAAAGTTTTGACCTCGCAAAGATATTTATTTACTTATTTTATGGTTTGTATTCTTTTGTGTGACTATTTTATTTTCCCAAATGAAGAAACTCACATTCGCAAATACATAATCAGTACTGTATATACAGTAATACATAAACATAAACACACACCCACACACACACACACACACACACACACACCCACACACACACACACACACACACACACACACAGACACACAAACAGACCATTCCAGAGTTCACTTGTAGAAAACAGATGCGAGATTCAATCAGGATTGGTGACGAGACGAGGAAACCATTTATAAAAATACTATTGCATATAATGACGTATTATTAATAATATAATCATTGGTTGCATAAGTTACATTTTATCAATAAGTACATGTTATTCATATAATTCAATATTATTCACAAATTGCTTTTAGTCCAAAAAGTTGAATTTTAACGTTGCTCCTTTGTTTATTATCATTATTTCAATCGTTTGAATATCTAATACTTAATCATCTTTTGAACAGGTACCTATTTAATAACCAGTATTGTGAGGACCGCCCACATAAGATTTCAAATTATACCCATTATAAATGTGAATGACGATTAAAGCAATCTTGGTATCATCGCTGGGATTTCCCTGCTTGTGAATCCGTAATATATATTAAGAGTCTGAAATGGTGTTGTACCCTATATTGCCTATATTCTGAGGTATTGTCAGTTTAATCTTTCATGGGAGAATGTGGGGATTTATTTAGTTTATTACCACGGAGGACAGAATAATGACACAGAACAGATAATAGTATTAAATTACCTACTTCGACTGCCGATATATGATTACATTTCTTTTTTTTTTAATATATTAGCAACCTTTTATCTTTAGCGTCGGTAGCTTAGTGGTTAAGGAGTCGGCCTTACGATCGAGAGGTCCCGGGTTCGAAACATGGCCATTGCACTACCGACGTGAACCCACTCCTAGTACAAGCAATTTAGCTTAGCTGGAGGGGTTAACGGGAATATTAGCAATTTCAGTTGTTAATATTCTTTAAAATTATATATACTAGCTTTTACCCGCGACTCCGCCCGCGTGGATGTCGATTATCGCGACCAAACATAGCCTATGTCCTTTCTCGAGGTCTAATCTACCCCTATACCAAATTTCATCAAAATCGGTTCAGTGGTTTGGGCATGAAAGCGAGACAGACAGACAGACAGATAGACAGACAGACAGACACACAGACAGACAGAGTTACTTTCACATTTATAATATGAGTAGGGATATATTTATAATGAATATTTATCTTATCTTATCTTACCTTATCTTGTATGTTCGTAAGATTATTTTATTTACGAGTATCTTCTAAATGGCTCATAAGATTCGTTAATTCATCGTTAGATTCGATATGGAGGATTTTTGGTACTTAATTGTATTGTATTGTGAGCCACATAAAATGTATGGCTTCCAAATGTTTCGGTTGTTTTAGTAGCTGCAGTGGTGTTTTAGATTTTTTTCTGGCACATTTAGCAAAATATTGACCAAATAAGTCAGCAAGAGCCATAACTCGTATAGATGGAGTGAGGTGTCAGAGCACTTAGAACAAAGAAAAAAGTATTTTGTGTCCTTGAAAAGCACTTTTAAATCAGTAGTAAATATAGTGTTTGAATATTTGATATTTGTTCATGTAGTAGCATTACACTGCATAAAATACGTTTATTTTTGTATGGTGAATCATAAGAATAATACAAATATGTAGGTACAGTGGTTTATGCTTTTGGGTGGAATATCTGAGGAGGCTGTGGAGGCTTTGTAAATCGATGGGAAATAGGTATATTTTTCACAGCAAAGTTTATATTTTGTCAACATGGTACTCAAAATATTGTACTCGTACCTCAACACGGAGAGATATATAGGTTAAAAGAGATTAGTAGACCTTTTTGCGGACAAACCCAAAAAAAAATACACTGAGTTTATATTAGTTATTTGAAAATTGTTAAGTTTTAAAACATTCAGAGTTCAAACTAATTTATTTGTATGACTCAGTGTAGACAAACACTTAACTTTTGAGTATATACGTACTTGGTTGTATGTTTATTTCAGTTACATGGTTTGGCCAAATATACACAAACATTGATATATAATTATCAATGTTTGTGTATAGCTGGCCAGACCGAGAGCCTTGGGGACCTAGTTAAAACATCCCACATGCGTCACCAAAGTCAGACATTCTTGGTGTTGTAACCAAGAATGTCTAGTAATTGATCCTTCAACTTTTTTTTACTTGCGAGCCTTCCTATGGCTTCATATCTACAGAGCTAACGGTGTGATGAGCATGTAAAACCGAAACTGACTAAACGACACAGTGTACCTCGTGTCTGCCTGTGCTGTTGGGAAATCAGGTAGGGTGTTCCTAGGTAATATATAAGAGGATACCTATTAAAAAGATCTTCCTGAGTAGATATTGCTGAGTCATAACACGTCTGATGAATAAAACACTCGAATGCGTAGTTACTCCGTCCACTTGTCGTAAAAATGTGAGATCCAACAATGCTGCAGTGAGGTCATAACATTATAAATAAATTATAGTAAAGTTTAATTGAAACTAGTATGTTACAGCCGGAACAACCTGTATATCTTAAACAACTTCACTACTAAAAAGATACGAGAATATTATGATATTAACATAATTATGAATATTGGGTTTGATATCTTACTATCCTACTTATCCTACTTAATCCCTATCCCTACTATAATATTATAAATGCGAAAGTAACTCTGTCTGTCTGTCTGTCTGTCTCACTTTTACGACTAAACCGCTGAACCGATTTTGATGAAATTTGGTATAGAGGTAGATTAGACCTTGAGAAAGGACATAGGCTATGTTTGGTCGCGATAACCGACATCCACGCGGGCGGAGCCGCGGGCAAAAGCTAGTATTAAAAATATGAAAGTTTGTTAAGTTGTTTATTATTATTGAAAAGATTGTGTCAGAGCAAAGCACTGGTGAAGACGTAGTTATACAGCAGCGTGCTAGTTCACCGATATCCATAGCACGTATCCATAGCACACATCCATGGCACCGAGCACGCACCTTTCTATATAAGAACTAGCTCGTAGTAGTAGTAGTGGTGTGGTAGTGGTTAATTTGTTCGGTTGTCTATTGTTTAACCGAAGATTATATGCCATAATCATCATATTCCCGAATTGCATTTACCCGAATTTCATTTGCCCGAATGTTTTGTTTGGCCTAAAAGACATATGACATACTTTTAATTGCCCGAAACTTAGATACCATAACATACAAGTGCCATACGTATTGTTTTACATATTTTTATTTGCCATAATAATTATTAGACATAATATTTAAACGCCATAATGATTATTAGACATAATATTTAAACGCCATAATGATTATTAGACATAATATTTATACGCCATAATGATTATTAGACATAATATTTAAACGCCATAATGATTATTAGACATAATATTTTCTTCTTGCTCTTTCTGGCTGTCGATGTCGATGGGTGTGATGGGTGGATGGGTTAATGGTCACAGTTTTAACCTAACTCAAATGGCACCTAACCAAACTACTTCTGGGTGGTTTATAAAAAAATAACCACGAAGGGGATAGCGGGGTCTATTCGCTCGCTTCGCTCGCTCAAACGACACCGCCATCCCCTTCTAACCTAACCTATCCGAGTCGGGGTGCCCTAAAGTCCCGATTGCATCCATTTTCACCTGATATAACCGTTACACACTGTCACTGTTACACAATGTCGTTGGCAGTTGATGTTATGGCATATGATAATTATGACATGTGATAATTATGGCATGTGAAAATTATGGCATGTGATAGTTAGGGCATGTGATAATTATGGCATGTGATAATTATGGCATGTGATAATTAGGGCTTACAATGATTCTGACAAATGATGTTATGGTAAGTGATTTTATGGGAAACAAAGATTCTAGCACGTGATTAATATAGCAAATAAGAGTAGGGCAAATGAATATTATGTCTGTTAATATTATGGCTGTTGACTATTATGGCTAATGATATTAGGGTAAATAAAATTCGGGCAAACGGCGGTATACCAATTTATTCATGTGATTGATACATCGCATTGCTCGAGGTGCGCATCTTGCTTACTACACGCTACATAGCATAGCACAGTAGAAACGATTTCATAGCTTAGCTTTTAAATCCTCGTAGCACAGCTGCACAGCACATCTCTGGTGCAAAAGCAGCCTTATTTATCACTGGTTTTGTCCATAATTACGATTACTATTAAGATGATGTAAACTAAGTACGATAATATACTGAGTTCTCACGGTCAAGTTCATTGTTCATTCGCTCAAATTAATTGAGTAAAAAATGATAACGCAATTTAGTTATGTAGAGTTGAACTTTTTTTGTAACACTCAAGGTGGCAGATAAGCTCCTTGTACCTATACAGTCTTAAGCTCGCAAGTCGGTTGGCTGCAAGTCGATGTACCTAGGCCTCGATTCTGCTAAAGCACAACCACTGTGACACCACAGAGGCTGCGAGAAAATTCCATTTGATTTTAGTCTTTAAAGTGATGCTCTTAAAGTTTGACCATACCTAGACCCCAATGACATTTATTTCAACATGATTTGCATAAAAAAACATACATAACATAAACATAAACTCAAGCCTGTATCCCCGAAGGGGTAGGCAGAGGTGCTAGCACCCACATTTCGCCGTTTATGTTTAGATCCCAATGTAATAGGTGGCGAGCCTATTGCCATTAACTGGGCACTTATAAAACTGTGATAAATACACACACAACTTCGAAAAGCATCGAAAAGTCATTGGTATGTGCCATGGTAAAACCTGGGATCGAACCCGAGACTTATCTCAGCAGTCCATTACCCATACCACTAGGCTACCGCGGCTAAATAAAAAAAACAAAACGAAACTCGTTATCCCTATCATAACATAATTCCTGTTATAATGGGTTCTTCGTCAACTCTCGAGTACAGTCGAGTTTATCTTCGCTTTTACTAAAGCGGCTGCCATCTGACCACCAACACCGAGTATAAAGGAATCCGGGTCAGAGCCTCGACAGCAATCGATTAGTAGATGCACCGGCTTGCAGTGAGTTTATTTGGGCCCTGGAGATCTAGATGGGATATACTTTATCTGAAAGGTTTTCTAGTATTCTTAGTATTCCCATTACCTACTATGAACATCTAATTGCCACGGCTCCACCCGCGTGGATGTCGGTTATCGCGACCAAATATAGCCTATGTCTTTTTCCAAGGTCTAATCTATCTCTGTACCAAATTTCATCCAAATCGGTTCAGTGGTTCGAGCATGAAAGCGTAACAGACAGACAGACGGACAGACAAACAGACAGATAGAGTTGCTTTCGCATTTTTAATATTATACTAGTATGGATTCCCGTGCGCTCCAAATCTATTGTTCTCTAAAATTCATATTTTCATACATTGATTACCAGGAGCTCCAAGGATGTTTGTATTAAAATAATAAACAAAGCCACATTTACCACTTTCATTCCCTAGAGCTCCAAAATATTGTCTAGGTACTTTGAGATATAGGACCCAGCAGCTCCAAGAAAAAGTCAATTCTTCAATATAAACTGTGATATAAAAATCGTTCCCAAAGCTGCTCATTCCGACTTGGATAGATTAGGTTAGAAGGCTAATGCGGGAGCGGAGCGGAGCGAAGCATTAGTGGTTATTTTTTTTTATAAAACCATGTTTACCGTTACCTATCTAATAAAAAGGTATTACCTATAGTATTAATTGTTTTAATTCTGCTAACCGTATACTTTGTTTTGGAGCTGTTGGGAACACAGTAGGATTATATGAGCATTTTTAATTTAAGTAGTATAATTTGGAGTTCCTGGGAATTGATGTATAGAGATAAGAAATTATGAAGGAAAAAGCTTTCATAAGTTTTTGGAGCTCTTGAGAACGATTTTATAAAATAATAATAATATTTAATTTTAGTCTTGGAGCGCTTGGGAGCAAAATCGTGGAGCGGACGGGAATAAGCCGGATTAACATCCTTCTTACTCCAACATCCTGATTCTACTTAACTTAGTTACCTACTTTCGGTGATATTCCCATAGGTAGTAAAGATGGATTACAAAAAATATCTTATAAATGTCAGGTAGGAAGATATCTAGTATTATCCATATCCATTATCCATATTAATATTATAAATGCAAAAGCAACTCTATAAGTCTAATACGCTTTCACACCTAAACCACTGAACCGATTTTGATAAAATTTGGTATAGAGGTAGAATAATCCTTGAGAGAGGACATAGGCTATGTTTGGTCGCGATAACCGACATCCACGCGGGCGTAGCCGCGCCGAGGTCAACAGTTCGTATCTTTAAAAAAAATTCAAATAACAACTATTCATGAATGTGTGAAACAGTAGTGAACGCGGCCGCTACGCAGGAGGCGCGGGTTCGATCCCCGCTCAGTGCAAATATTTGTATGCATATTAATATGAATATTTGCATTGGTCTGGGTGTTTATATGTATAATATGTATGTATTTACAAAAAAAAATGTATCTAAGTATGTTTATCCGCATTCTAGAACCCATAACACAAGCTAGTTAAGCTATGCTTACTTTGGGTCTAGATAGCGTTGTGTAGAATGTCCTACAATATTAATATTAAAAATAATTAATTCATCATCAAAAAAATTCATCATGAATACCTGCTTGAGATTTACTTTTAAGTAAATAAATTAGACAAATACACTAAGAATCTACCAATGACAAAAAATATGTATGACCGATGCGAACATCTACTTCTGTCTATATAGATTTACGTAGTTTGCCTCTGTAAATAATGATTACACAATAATCAATTTTCATCATCATTTATGTTATAGCAATTACGTTTTGGTTTCAATCTATTATTAGACTTTAGAGCCTTGGTTAATCCCAACATCTTTTATCAACAGGTAAATATTTTTAAGCACCCTATGAATAATATATAGCCACCTAAACAGCCTTACTAGTGCACGTGTACAAAGATGCCATCAAATGTGAAAGTGAAAGTATTTATCTAAAGTTCATCGAAATTTGTGTTTTTTCCACATTTGGGCTTCCCCGCGGGCTTTACCTCCAATTTTCCATAGTGCGCTTACTGTTTTAATTGATACATTACATACATGACCACATACAATCACGCCTTTATCCTCAGAGGGTTAGACAGAGGTGAATTAACACCCACATTTCACCAATCATTGTATTAGATCCCACGTAATAGTGCTCGTCCCTACACTTATGTATGGTAGTGAATGTTGGGTTTTGAAGAAGAAGTATGAAAGTAAATTGAATGCTGTGGAAATGAGAAGCCTGAGAAGTATACCTGGGGTGAAGCTGACGGATCGAGTGAGGAACACCGTGATAAGGGAACGTTGTGGTATGGTTGAAGATGTAGTGACTAAGATAGAGAAAGGGATGCTTAGATGGTTCGGACACGTGGAGAGGATGGACGAAAGAAGACTGACGAAACAGATTTATGAAGCGAGGGTGAATGGGCAACCCGGTAGGGGTCGACCTAGACATACGTATGTCAGACAGATTGAAGACATATTAAAGAAGGGACATGTCAAGAGTACCCGAAACCGGCGAGCATGCAAAACAATTATGAAAGTAGAAGAAGCGAAAGATGTATGCCAGGATCGTAGCAAGTGGAAAACTGTGGTCTCTGCCTACCCTACTGGGAAAGAGGCGTGACTGTATGTATGTATGTATGTATGTAATAGGGGTGAGCCTATTGCCGTATTCTGGGCACTATTGTTGACTCGAGTCATGTATCTGAGGCTGAATTTTGGCTGTATAATATCTGTCTGATGTTAAACAGCCCTATCCCTTAATCGCCTTGTATGACACCGCATGGGAGGAGATGGAGTGGTCCAAATTCTAATCTGCAGGGAACCACGCGGCGCGGCAGTGTGGGGCGGTGATTGATATGTCGGCATTTCCGGGAGCAGCTGCCACCTGCCCTCCCAACCCCCTTAGATTGAAAGGAATAGTATAAAAAAGAGATAAAAATGAGAGTGGAGAAAATTATGATTATAACAGGATAGAATGATAGTGAGATAGACAGAGAGTGTGAGAGCAATAGAATGAATTGAACCCTAAAAGGGTATTTTGCAAAATAATCAGAACACCATGTCCCAGCGAGCAATCGGGCTACGACTTCGGGTCGAAGGCGTCAGGCAGGAAAAACCTCCTAACCTTGAGAGGAATGAGAGCAAAGCTTGCATCTGCTTTATTCATTGTTTAGCAGGTGCAAGTGACTCGGTGGCTTCGGCTTCAAGAATGCTATTAGGGTATAGTATTATGTCTATATACGTCTATTATTATGTCATACTAAATAATAAAATTATAATTTTCTGAGATTGGCGCCATGACAGTTTCACAGTGATTTTAGTATCAGTTTTGATTTGGTTTATATCAATGCTCCGGTTAGACTAGCTAAGAAGCAATGTACCATTTTGTAATCCCGATAAAATTACAAATAAATCAATACTCGTTTCATTATTGTTCTCCAAAATTTGTAGGTGGCCGAAAGCTCAAACATAAAAAATCGTCTCCTTTCTGACGGTTATCCAATATACTTATAATATACTAGCTGTCCCGGCGAACTTCGTACCGCCATATTTTTCCCGTTCCCGCTGCACCTATTTTCTCACCGTTTAAACCTTCCCTGGACATCCACGAACATTTCAACACCAAGATAAGATAAATCCGTTCAGCCGTTCTCGAGTTTTAGCGAGACTAACGAACAGCAATTGATTTTTATATATAAGAAGAAGAAGAAGATATATGTATATATATAGATAGATAGATGATGATTGTATATTAAATTTTATAACAACTTTTTGTTACATGTTCTAGGTAAATACGTGCTGATCGATGACCTTTAAGTGATAAAGGTCATTACCCACATGACAAACGTAGGTAAAGAATATTAAGGTTTATTAAACATGACATGCATATACATCGCACTGATAAAATTACGTTAATTCTGTCCACGTAAGAGACAGTAACCATACCTACAAATAAACGCTCGCCGCTCCAGAGCACGCTTGACCAGCCCCCCTAGACAAGTGGCAATTCGTTGCTCGGCGTATGAATCATGATGGATTAGAATGACAAATGTATAGGATTTGACGTTTTTGACATTCGTTGACGCCTGTCATATACGTCAAATCCCATACATTTGGCATTCTATTCCATCATACGCCGAGCAACGAATTACTACTTGTCTAGAGGGGCAGGCCCTGGATTCTGCTAAAGTAAAATCACTGTCGTGCCACAGTCTCTGCAAAAATTAGCATTGAATTTTAGACCTTATCGCTATAGAATTAAAGTCAAAAATTAAATGACAATATTTTCATTACACGCTTTCGATCACTACAAAAAGCCATTTAATTTTGAATTTTAACTGCATTGCTTTAAGGGCTAAAATCAAATGGAATTTTCTCGCAGTCTCTGTGGTGTGACAGTGGTTGTGCTTTAGCAGAATCGAGGCTCAGTTTCCACGAAACATGATGCACCCCGGGGTAGGGACCACGAAATCGCCCAGCGTTGTCAGATGTACCTAGGTACCTCGGGAAATATATATTAAATCTACAATGTGCACAAAATGTACTCTATACGCGCAATACACGTTTCTTGAGTGTCTTTTGAGGAAAGCACGTGGTGCTACGGCGGTGGACCAATCATAGAATATTATAAAACAAACCACGTGCGCCAGGCCCTCGTTTGGCTCGCAACTTAGGTCCAGATAATATATGTGTACCAAGATATACCATGATTAGGTTCCAGGAACGACAGAGAATAATTTATTATATCGCGCATATCCATACTTCCATACTTATACTTACTAATATTATAAATGCGAAAGTAACTCTGTCTGTCTGTCTGTCTGTCTGTCTGTCTGTCTGTCTGTCTGTCTGTTAGGCTTTCACGCCTAAACCACTGAACCGATTTTGATGAAATTTGGTATAGGGGTATATTAGACCTTGAGAAAGGGCATAGGCTATGCTTGGTCGCGATAACCGCCAACCACGCGGGCGGAGCCGCGGGCCGTCTGACCGTCAGGGGGTATAGAGCATACCAAGGTACTTAGCGGGCCCCCGACGAGACAAATGACAAACTACTGCCAACTAAGTGGTATAAAAAAAAAAAGGGTCAATGTCAATACTTAGGGTAGGGCATAATTTAATAGTTACTAGCTGTTGGCTCCGCCCGCGTGGAATTCTGATCCCTATATGTTAATCCAGGGTATAACCTATATATTATTTTACTTTTTATAGGTTCTTTTTGTATCATAGACCACTTTAGTTCCAGGCTAGCCATGTATTCTTTTCAGTCAACAGTCAACAGTCCATCATGACAGTACAGTCTAAGGCCCTTTGCACATTATAAGATACGTACGCCAGACAAGAAATATTTCGTGTCTAATGAAGAGTAGGTACACCTTGCACATTGTAACTCTAGGAGAATAGGGTTGAACTAAATAAATTTAAATGAATTAACATCTGCGATGTGCTGCCTGTTTGAATTTATATTATGTTCTACTCAAAAGAGAATTATTTTTTCAACTCTCTTTTATTAGTCGATGGTTCAGCGATTAAGTAACAAGTACATACCTACTATATTAATCTATATTTATAAAAGTGAAATACAAAAAAAAAATATTTTTTTATACTACTTAGGTCGCAGACACTACTGACTGCCTCCGTGGCGTAGCGGTAGTGAACGCGGCCGCTACGCAGGAGGCGCGGGTTCGATCCCCGCTCAGTGCAAATAGTTGTGTGAATGAAATATGAGTATTTGCATTGGTCTGGTCGTGCCTCGGAGAGCACGTTAACCCGTCGGTCCCGGTTGCCATGAGAACATCTATGGCAGTCGTTACGGGTAGTTGGAGCCCTCAAAAATCCAAAAACAACGGTCTAACTGCAAAACTTCGATATCGCCTAATGTTAACATTGGGTTGTGGAGGTCAGATGACAATCGCTTCACGGAAAATATCGAAGTCTAGTCAAATCCGTGGTTAAGACTGGTAAAAGCGGACCCCAGACTTCGAGCTGAAAGCTTCGGATGCGACTGGGAAATAACGCTAAGAGGAAGAAGAAGGTCGCAGACAGGCACACGGCCCACTTGATGGTAAGTGGCTACCGTGGCCTATGGGCAAGTGCAACACCAGGGGAGTTCAGATATCCACTAAGAACGAAACTCCACCTCTAAGGGGCTAATACAAACTCCACGTGTATGACGTCACAGGCGGCTGTTAGTATTTGATATTTTCTCACCTTACTGCCATTGACCGTGGCCCTTAGTGAGCAAAGATGACGTTATAATTGAAATTGAAAAACCATATAAAAACACAGAAACAGAAAAACTCGTTTAAAATAATAATCATTGTATGGTAAAGGGATTTCACATCTTCATAACCGGTTTTCATGTCACACATTGGTTCCGAACATCATTCATCATGTTTAGTCACACATGACTTGAAATACATACGTCATAATACGTAAATTGTCTCTAAATCGTTAGAAACTTGACTTAACGTAACTTTGATAAACTCAATCGTCAAAATCAAATCTTTGAACAAGTCCAAATTGTTTAGTGTTTCTGTGTTAGTTGTGTGCAGTTGTTTAGTGTGTTAGTTTATTAAAAACTTAATAATCCTTTACTAGAAAAACGAACTAAGTAATCTTCTTCTTCTATAATATAAAAATTTATCCCTAAATGTGTTACTAAGCGCAAATCTCGAGAACGGCTGAACCGATTTCGCTAATTTTTTTTTTAAATATTCCTTGAAGTACGGTGATGGTTCTTACGTAAACAAAAATTTGAAAAAAAAAAAAGGATTGACTGTTAGGCGGTACGAAGTTCGCGGGGTCAGCTAGTCTATTATATAAAATGAATCCCTAAATGTGTTGCTAAGCGCAAATCTCGAGAACGGCTGGACCGATTTCGCTAATTCTTTTTTTTGGTATATTCCCTGAAGTACGAGGATGGTTCTTACGAAGAATTTTTTTTAATGCCTGAAAAAGTGAAAAATAAAAATGCAATGAAATGCCTGAAAAATAAAATTATTGAATCGACTGTTAGGTGGTACGAAGTTCGCAGGGTCAGCTTGTTTACTGTAGATATAGATTTAGACACATCCTACTAGTGATTTCTTCTTCTTGATTCTTCTTCTTCTTAATATCCCCCTTGCGCCCTGTGCTCTCTGCGAAAGCAAACATTTACAAAATTACGTGACTTTGTTTTAAAAAATGTAGACTGATCTAAAAAAATTGCAACGGAGTTGACATCAGCCCTTGTATGCCAGTTCCACATATACCTCAGGTTCAGTGTTCGGAACCAAACACGTGTCTATCGTTTACAACAATTTCTTCCTAATTTTATAATATAACATAAGCAAGTATATGTCGGTAATTTACCTGCGCTTAGTCAGCGGGGCAACGCTCCTCTCAAGCATGTATAAATAGGTGTCCACTACGAAAGTACACCTACATTACTTCACAGTTTACGTGACAATGAAGACTGTAAGTACCAACCATATCGCAATTTGTAGATTCTCTTAATAATAAATATAAATGTCTCTATTAGTGTGACAAAATAATCTCTAGGAAAATTCAATTTGTTTAATTACACCATTTATAAATATTTCCATTGTTCATGATGATATTCATACACTATGAAAGGTATAAATTCTCTGCATATAATTTGCGCCACCTTTGGCTAACTGGAAGAGAATGCTTGTGTCATCAAATCCATATCTGTCATCATGATCTTGACGTTGAAAGTCCGCTTATCTAGTTCTTCGTAAAGTATATTAAATAAATGTAACAATCCAGCATAATTATGTGTTTTTGGAACTCGAAAATTTATTATGTATTTAGTAGATTGACTTGAAATTTTGTCAATTTTCCCCAAGAGTGTTTCTTCGTACAAACTTAACATTCCAAACTGTGGGATATTGGCAATTCCAAAGCCACTTTTAGATGAAAAATAGTTTATTGGGATTTATAAAGGCTTTTGTTGAATAGATGGTAAATAAAATCTTTTTGAGGAGTTTGTCCATAGGAATTTAAAAAAAAAATTGTTAGGGTAGGTATTACCTGTATATAATCAATAGAATGCTAATCATTTCTCTTTTTGTTCTGCAGATACTATGTATTTGTTTGCTGCTAAGTGCGTGTGCGGCGTACGCATCAGCACTTCCAGTGAAGGAAATCTCAACTGATGAGGTACAGCCTGCTGAACCACTCAAAGCTGAAGAGGAAACTCTGGTGCCCGCAGAGACCCACTGGAAACATCACTACAGACGTGGCTACGGCGGCGGTTATGGAGGCGGATATGGGGGTGGATATGGCTACGGAGGAGGCCGTGGATACGGTGGTGGATACGGGCGAGGTTACGGAGGAGGCTACGGAGGAGGCTACGGAGGAGGTTACGGAGGAGGCTTCGGAGGAGGTTTTGGAGGAGGTTTCGGTTTCGGTGGAGGCGGTGGTTGGGGGCGCTAACACCGCACTCAACTATATTACATAATGTAGTATTCAAAGTGAATCCCGGTATTGACATCTGTGATGAGTTTTATTTAGTAAAATTGAAGATAAATACAGAAATCGAGAATTTGTGTAATGTTTTTTTTTCTACACCTAATACAGTGACGCGAGTGATTTTGTGCGCATAATTAGGTACCTACTTCATAAATTTTATACTTGAATGGTAATGGGAATACTTGAAAAGGATATAAATTTTGGATCGAAAACATACAAAATATTGAGACAATGGGTGACGAAGAGCAAGCCATACGATTTTGTGTTGATGCCATATTGTTCAATTCAAATTAGACTACTCTTCTATTTTTATTTTTATTTTTTATTCGCGTATATTATATTAGACAGATATATACAGCCCACACTTAGCCTCACATGTATAGCTCGATTCAACAATAGTGCCCGGCATACGGCCATAGGCACACCCCTATTACGTGAGACCGAATATAATGATTGGTGAAATGTGGGTGTTAAATTCATCTCTGCCTAACCCTCGATAAGGGATAAAGGCGTGATTATATGTATGTATGCAGAACTGCCACCAACCACTACCTCTGTGGCATAAAGATAGAACGTTCGCCCGCTACGTCGGAGGTCGTGATTCACGCTCACTGCAAATACTTGTATTGTATTGTTCAGGATGCCTCGCTAAGCTCTAGCGCAGATTTCCTCTCGGGGTCGGGAGGTCCGATGGCAATCGTAGGACATACCGATAAAGAATAATAAGTGGACCCTGAGTTCCAAAGTGCAAACTTTGTACGCGACTGAGAAATCGCTACGAGATGATGATGACTTAAGGTCTTGTATCATTCGCAATGATTAGAAGTAAAAAACCTTTGCACACACATAGTTACTACATACACGTCCGTTGAGAACAAAATAAACATTGAAACTTTACTGCAAATAATAATTCATTATAATATTCACATAAAACCAATAAGTTATGCGCAGTATGCCATAAAAAGATCATCGGCATTAAGTGAACATTAATTCATATCTACAGCCAATAAATATGAATGAAATTGATGTGTCTGTACTGTCGGGTTACCAGCTTGAACGCTTATGGATGTAGGTACTCGTATTTTGTATAAATCTAGCATAAAAATTATATCTTGACCCCCGTCACGTCATAAAATGTACTTATATTCGGAGAACGCGTTTTTGGATGTCGTTTGAGGATAGCACGGGGTGCTAAGTACGGGGGGCGCGACGGCAGAGAAGCTTAAATCCACCAATCTCGGTAGCCTAGTGGTATGGGTAATGGACTGCTGAGACGAGGTCTCGGGTTCGATCCCAGGTTTTACTATGGCACACACCAATGTCTTTTCGAAGCCTTTCGAAGTTATGTGTGTATTTATCGCAGGTTTATAAGTGCCCGGATAATGGCAATAGGCTCGCCACCTATTACATTGGGACCTGAACATAAACGGCGAAATGTGGGTGCTAGCACCTCTGCCTACCCCTTCGGGGATATAGGCGTGATGTTTATGTTATGTAGGCGTATGTAGGCGTTTATGTTATGTCAGATTATATCACTTCAATACGGGCGCGCCAGGGTATCGTTTCTCTTGTGACTTGGGTGGATATATATGTATACTAACTGTTGCCCGCGGCTCCGCCCGCGTGAAATTCTGATCCCGTTCATCGCTGATATATAGCCTATATGTTAATCCAGGGTATAACCTATATACATACCAAATTTCAACCAAATCGGTCCAGCCGTTTATGCGTGAAAAAGTAACAAACATCCACATATCCACACATCCATTCTCACAAACTTTCACGTTTATAATATTAGTAGGAAGGATTAGTAGGATTTATAATATTAGTAGGATAGGATGCAGGGAACTATTATACTAACTGATGCATTCAGTTCCGCCCGCGTGGATGTTGGTTATTGCAGCACATCACATCTAGCTGATCTAGCTCTATTCAAACTATGAGATCAGTAGGTATTCTCCACAGACGGAGCCGCGGGTAACAGCTAGTTACTCAATACAATAACTACTAAATATCCGCGAATATAATGAGACATTGATGATCATACTTTTTGTCATTTATTTTCTTGAATAATCATTTTTTGTAAGTCTAACTTGGTCATGTTTTAGATCTAAAAAAGACTTAAGCCTTAGTGAAAAGATTTAGTGAACTGAGGCCCCGAACTGGGTGTACAGAACCCAACCAACTTCCTTGAGCCGCAAGCGAACCTCGCCTGCAAGTCGTTGCACCAGCTGAACAACGGCACTGGCGTAGCTATGGGTGGGTAAGGCGGTGCCGTGCACGGGGGTCCCCAAGCCCAGGGGGCTCCAAACTAGCGGCCCTTCGGGTCCAAACTAGCACACCTCATATAGATCTAGGGAAAAATCTAATTTTCGGAATGTAAACAAAATTAGTTGTAACACAAGTCTAGTCATCATCATCATCATTCATCGCAAGATTTCAGTCATGGCAACTCATTTGGAAGAAGTTGTAGGGTATTGTGTTAGCCCCCGAAAGATTCGTCATCACGTTTACTACCACTGAGATTGGGGCCCTCCTGAGAAATAAAGAAAGAAATGATTTTTATTATGTACAGCCGTAATAATAAATATTCTAGCCGTCATAATAAATATTGTCTATAGGTAATCTATTAATAGGTTTTCTATACAGCTACCTATCGAGTCGAGCAATAATCCATCAAAATAAAATGTTAGCCTAAATAAAATGTAAAGCCTAGAATAAAATTATACCACTAGTAGGGCTGTTCCCTGGGCACGCTACCACACACACTAGCACAATGCCCAGCGTGGGTAGTCTGGTAGAGCGGTGTAGTTTCCTGGTAGCAGCCAGCGGAACTAGTAGTCTCGTCACTGCAGACTCTGGATGCTAGCCATGTCTGCAGCGAGATTGTGTGGTATGTGTATGCCACCGCCTTACCGGTACCAGAGTGATGAAGTCTCCCATCTTTATTCTCCATTAGCTTCAGGCTAAGGAGAACGGCTAAGGCTAACCGCTGTTCTAACAGAAGCAGACCCCAGGGAGGTCATGCAATGAGTGTTGCACGGCGCGATGCACCCTGGATAACGGAGACAGCAGCCCCTGTACCAAGATGGGGTAGATTGCCAACTAAAACTTAAGCGGGAGCAGTCCTGGTGAAGGTTATTTAACGAAACTAAATCGCTGACTATACGTTGGGGATTACTTCATCACAGTGTAGTTCCATCTAAGCAGGCCACAGCGGCGGCGCGCATTGCTTGCCTCCCCATACCTACCTGGTGGCGAGGTGGGGATTCCGTGGTCCCCACACCGGAAGAGGGCCAGATCGAGAGATATGGTCCTGGGTCGGCCAGGGTGCGAGGGATAATGTTTACGATTACCTCACCTCCGGCAACCGACGGCCCACAGACGGCGTGCGTTTTAGTCGGTTCAAGTCCGACATAACCTCCTCCTCCGGCTCTAGCGGGGGAGGTATCCGTGTGGGATTTTTTCGCTCGAAAAAAAAAAATGAACCAAGCTGTTCGGCGACGCGTATATGGAATCCTTCAGCCAAAACGCTCTGTAGTGTTGAGTTCAGGTATACAATAAAAATATATACACCCGTGTTAGGGATTTCAAAATATACCCGAACGCAACAATTTTCTGGTGTATACTTTCAAGTAGGACACTCCATTTTGCTATACTATAATGTATACCCGTTTCACAATCTCTCCACTTTTAATTACGCTAACAAAGAGACGTTCAATCTAAATTGCATGGATTATTTTACCCCCGATTCAAAATCCACAATATTCAGTTTTAGAGGGTTTTATAACTGAACATTGTGGACTTAGATAAAGCCAGTCTAGAAGACTGGCTTTATCTATCATTTTAAAGCCCGACCAGTAAAATAAAAAACCTCGCCATATTGCGGTAAACTATTGGAACTAATTTCTTCATATGGTAACAATCTATACAATGTCATTATGGTCATCTGTCAGTGTGGTGTCAATTGTGCGTGTTGTTGAGTTTGAGAGCGCTACAAAACTACAAAACTATAGTAATATGCCGAAAACTATTAAAAGCCAGTTAAGAAAAGTAATTTATAATATAACAAAGTATTTGTCGGATAAAAAGTAGGAAGGATTGGACTCTGTTCCTCTAAATAACATCACGGACCTTGTTGTCAACATGACGGGTAGGACATCATAGAGTACGTGCAACTGAAATTGGCCTAATCTACTGATTTTACTGTGACTAATTATTATTCACATTTTTAGGTATATCCCGATCTTCTGTAATAAAAATACGAAGAGAAGGTCAAACGTCAAATGTATTTTCTACGCCTAAGAAAAATAAGCCTAACGCAAAAAAGAAAATCATGCTCGATTATTTTGATCTCTGTGCTGTTAGGCATAAAATACATGAATTTTATGCAGTCCGAAAAACAATATCGCGTGGTCCCTGTTCTATACATGGTGTAACTGTATGTCTAACTTGTATTTACCATTCCAAGCAGTAAACTATTATACGGATACTACTGTGTTGTGATTTGTGCCCAGTCCTTGTAACCAGTATAACACGCCGCGTCTATTTTTCTATTTTAACCAGAAAACTTAACAGAGAAAAACTTAACTTTTTAACAGAGAAAAAAAAAATACATTTTAGTGAAAGTTTTGTATAATAAACACGTACTACAAGTTCTTTCTTTTTCTTTTCTTTCTATATTAATTCGTTTGTAATATTGGACACGATCTTTTTTGTATCGAAACTTAAGAACAAAGCAACTTAATGAAATTAAAAAAAAGAAGTCTATAACTCACTTTTGTGAATAATAGCAATGAAAAACATGACAGCCTCCGTGGCGTAGCGGTAGTGAACGCGGCCGCTACGCAGGAGGCGCGGGTTCGATCCCCGCTCAGTGCAAATATTTGTGTGCATTAAATATGGGTATTTGCATTGGTCTGGTCGTGCCTCGGAGAGCACGTTAAGCCGTCGGTCCCGGTTGCCATAAGGACATCTATGGCAGTCGTTACGGGTAGTTGGTGCCCTAAAAAGTCCAAAAACAACGGTCTAGCTGCAAAGCTTCGATATCGCCTAATGTTAACATTGGGTCGTGGAGGTCAGGTGGCAATCGCTTCACGGAAAATATCGAGGTCTAGCCAAATCTGTAGCTATGACTGGTAAAAGCGGACCCCAGACTCCAAGCTGAAAGCTTCGGATGCGACTGGGAATAACGCTAGGAGGAAGAAGAAGCAATGAAAAAGTCACAGTTTTATATTAGGTGTCATTCCGTGCTTAATTGCGGGGAAATAAAAGCCTGTTCATAAGCAAGTGTGTTGAAAAATATTGGCATTTTACATGTGTATCACTATACTTGGTGTTGTCATAATCATAGATGTTTTTGGCGCCCCCAGTACGGGTTTTTTATTTTATTGGTCGGACTTTACACACTTTTTACAATAATAGGAAGGGTTATAGTATCGCCTCAGTGAATATTCGCCTCAGTGAATATTCGTCTCAGTCAAAAATAGTAGTAAACTCGCCTCAGTCCATTTAAAACAATATTTCATGTGCGAAAATTCGGCTCACCAAGTACTGTTAGCAAACAAAATAATAGATTAACACAGCGTCATTTATTTGCGATCTTTTATGAAGCCCTCTATGGATATGAAAAATGGGTACTACTGCTAAAAGAAAAGCTGCTCATTCCAACTTGGATAGATTAGGTTAGAAGGCGAATGCGGAGCTGACCATGCAGAACTACTATAGGCCACGGTAACCACTCTCTTTCCATCAAGTTAGGTGGCTGACAAGCACAGGGATGATGAAAAAAGAATGGTTACCGTGGCCTACAGAAGTTCTGTTTGGTAATTTAAAAAAATAGCCTTCTAACCTAATCTATCCAAGTCGGAATGAGCAGCTTTTCTTTCAGCAGCTTTTACACACTTAGGCTTGCAACAAAAATATGACAAATAAATATTTCGGTATAAACACTTTAACTTATCTTGCTGACAGTTCTTTTGCGGGCGAAAAAAAAAACGATTGATATAGTAACGTGACAATAGTAGATTACCCAACAAGTGAAAAAAAGGTGAATTCTTTTCGAGGCACCAAGTTGTATCCCGAGAGGAGTGAAGGTTTCTCCGGTAGAATCCCGAGCGTAGCGAGGGGTTCTAGAGAGAAACCTGAGTGGATCGAGGGATACAAGAGCCGAGATGAATTCTTTTTTCACGTGTTAGGTACTCAACTTTTCACCATTGACTACGAGAAAACGATTACTCTGTGATTATGAATTACATTTTGTTATGGATAGTACACAAAAGAAGCAGCAAATTATCAGTAATAGCTACCGCTTTAGCGCGAAAAGACTAAGGAGTCTTTTCGCGTTCGAGAATATGAGTTTCATTTTCATCACTAGATGAAGTCATTTTATGATTATGAGACAAACATAAACTTTTACAAGGAAAATTACACAGAAAATGGCGGCATTTTTTTTTCTTAATTTAAACTGAGCCATATTCCATCCAGCCAGTGATTACATTTAGGTGGCTTTTAGTACGTTTTTATAGTAAGAGTGTGCAACCTCTTTGTATGTTTCACTGGAATCCGTACATTCGCGCATGTTCCAAATTCAAATTTTTTTATTCACTCGGTGAAACAAAGAGCGTTTTATTCACTGTTTTTGATGAATCACGGGCCCTTTTTCGAGTGTCAATGGTGAAAAAGAATTTTTCATCCCACCATCTCGGAAAGACTATTTTTGCTCTTCGATAACTGAGCGTAAAAGTCGTTTTTATCCTCTAGAGAGGTAAAGTAAATTTGAATTTAGAACATCGTGTGTACTAGGTTTGTGGACTCAAAACATCATTAAACCTATTTACTTCTACCTCTATGGTGCCGAATTTATCATACAACTTTTTTTTAATTCATGAAAAACTCAGACTCGTAACCTCCTTGGTGTACTTTTTTTTTAATTTGCTTTGCGCGCATCAATTTTTTTCACGTCATATTGTTGACATTGTTGTTGAATTTTTATTTTGTTGTATTTTATTACTAGTATTAATACACATATTATACAGCCTCCATGGCGTAGTGGTATTGAACGCGGCCGCTACGCAGGAGGCACGGGTTCGATCCCCGCTCAGTGCAAATATTTTTTATGCATGAAAATGGGTATTTGCATTGGACTGGTCGTGCCTTGGAGAGCACGTTAAGCCGTCGGTCACGGATGCCATACGAACATCTATGGCAGTCGTTACGGGTAGTTGGAGCCCTAAAAAGTTCAACAACAACGGTCTGGCTGCAATGCTTCGATATCGCCTAATGTCATCATTGGGTTGTGGAGGTCAGATGGCAGTCGCTTCACGGCAAATATCGAGGTCCAGCCAAATCCGCAGTTAAGACTGGTAAAGCGGACCCCGGACTCCGAGGTGAAAGCTTCGGATGCTGACTGGGAATTAACGCTAGGAAGGAGAAGCATTTCATTATTTCCTCGCTGAGGTGGGATGAAAAGTTACGTGTTGCACTCGAGTGCAAAGATTTTTCACCTTGTGCTCTTTTGATTCCCTCGCTAACGCTCAAGATTCTAATTTGTGAATCACTCGCTACGCTCGTGATTCAAATTTAGAATCTTTCGCTTGCTCGGTCATCAAAAATGAGCACGCGGTTAAAAAGCAACTTTGCACTCTTGTATAACAAATAACTATGAAAGTATACCACAGATTAATAAATATAGTATACCCAATGTCAACTCGGCCAGTGAAGCAGTGACGTCACAAATGTTAGTTAAAGTACGCTTTATTGAATTAATTCTTTATTTCTGGATTTGAAAACATACCCGAAGGCAACACGATCTCTGACGTCATAAGCGTTGTGTGAAGGTATAGATTCAATATACGCTTCGGCGACTTTTTTCTTTGCCCCTCTCTGGGAATTCTTTACCAATACATATAATTTCCTCCTTCCTACAGTTCAGGGTCCTCTGATGAAGTTGTACCTAAATCCACGGGCCACCATTGTAACATTGTTGACGTCTGTAATGGTGACCTTATTTCCTGCTCCTTTGTCTTCAGCTTATCATCAGATTAGGTGAAGTCATTTAAAAAAGTAGGAAACTTGATTGAGGGGACGAACCTGTTTGAGATAATATTATTATTATTATGATGACTGTTGATTCCACCAAAACTGGTTTCCTTTGTTATCTCAAAATTACCATCTCGTGTTTTGACTATATATCTACCTATCTAAAAGCGTGAAATTTCAAAAATATTTTATTTACACCTATAGTTTTTGCTAGACGAAGTTGTATGCTATTATAAAACATTATTTTGATAGTTGTATTATGATAATTAAGATGAAATAAGCGTGTAGGCAGGCCCCAAACCAAGATCTTGGGCACAAGTACAATTCACCCGGATCTGCTAGCACCGTACACCATACATCTGGAGATTAACCAGTGACCGGGGAGATGACATCTGACAGGCGTGTATACCTTGGGACACATATATCTTGAACCTAAATTGAAAAAAAAAAACAAATGAGGCCCTGGCGCGCGCGGATTTATTTATAACTAGCTGACCCCGCGAACTTCGTACCGCCTAACAGTCTATTCTTTTTTTTTAAATTTTTCTCTCCGTAAGAACGATCCTCGTACTTCAAGGAATATTCTAAATAAATAATTAGCGAAATCGGTTCAGCCGTTCACGAGATTTGCGCTTAGCAACACATTTATTATATTAAAGATAATCTATGCTTGGGGAATTTGAGCTCGTCCACTGCCGTAGCACCCCGTGCTATCTTCCAAGAAGGGAAAGACCAGTAACTATTTATTAATCTGTGGAAAGACAGCCAAGAACGTATAGAGCACATTTTAAGCCCAAGATGTCCCGCGTAATACCTACTGATATGTTGCGCCGACCCCAAATATTTAAGATCATGATGATGATTCAATGATACAATTATATTACGTAAAAAATCCTACCTATGAGAAGTTTTTTTTCAAAGTCGAGAAGATTTTTTTCAAAGTCAAAGTCAAAGTTCTTTCTTTTCTTTCGTTTTTTTACAATATATTTTTACTAGCTTTTGCCCGCGGCTCCACCCGCGTGGATGTCAGTTATCGCGACCAAACATAGCCTATGTCCTTTCCCAAGATCTAATCTAGCCCTATACCAAATTTCATCAAAATTGGTTCAGTAGTTTAGGCGTGAAAGCGTAACAGACAGACAGACAGACAGACAGAGTTACTTTCACATTTATAATATTAAGTAGTATGGATATGGATAATTTCAACAAAAAAGTCCGACAACTGGTCTAACTATAAACTTCGATATCACCAGTGATTTGTGTGTGGAGGTCAGATGGCAGACATTTCACAACAAAAATATCAAAGTTCAGCCGCTTTCAGAAGATTTTTACAATGTAACGTTTTTTCAAAATGTATGTAGGTATGTATTTGTTACAAAAAATTATCAATTAATGTGACTTCGTAATAATTAATGTACCTGTAACCTTGCTAAGATTATTATTAATACTTTGTGGTTTTAGATCTAAACGACTTCCGTTACTAAGAAAAAGTCATAAAATACTATTTAGACTTGCAATGAATCTCCATAATGAATCACATCAACATCAACAACACAATCACATTTTCATAAACAAGGAAATCAATTTGTCATAAATATGTTGATTCATTTAAGTCAATTAAATCTCGATAATTACTACATAATTGATTCGTATTGGCCAATTAAAAACACTTTAATTTTCAAAAACCCAAGGACATTTTAAAAATTCAAAAAGGTTTAAAAACTTGTTGCTACAAAAAAATCATAAATGGTTTTAGATTACTAGTTTTTAAATTACAGAGTCGAAGACGTTTGGGACACAAATTCTACGGACACTGTGTCCCTAAGTGTACTTTCAAATTTATTTATTTTTTCGAAGACGCTACGGACACCATTATAAAACGATAGTTTTGTACAGTCGAGTCGGTTGGAAAACTTATTCAATATTGGATAGGTTGTACAAAAGAAAGTGTTAATATGTTGTTGGAGGAAGTGCCTGGAATAAGGGAAATTCGGAGGGGCCCATTGGACTTCTGGTGGTTTTATTAAAACTAAGGACAGGTGATTCTGATGAAAGAATATCTACATTAGTTAATGTGCCTAGGCGAACTTTAGAAGTTCTTTTACAGGATTTTGTGCCAGCCCAGCTTGGGATTAGCTATATTCAGTGATGCCAATTTAGGGGTTTTCCCCCTAAATTTAGGGGGAAAGAACATGTCTAGGGGATTTTCTAGGGGGTAAATTTATTTAGGGGGATTTTTAGGGGTAGATTATTCAAGGATTATAGTTGTTTTTTTTAAGTGTCCGCCATTTAGCCTTCCTATTAATTTGTTTAATCATCCAAATAATGTTGTGCCGTATCTTAGTCACGAAATAAAAATCACGAAATCTCACCAGGGGGGAGGTATAATAAGATATCACGTGTATTTATTTCTTCTTATAACTAATTGGAACAAATTAACAAAAAATTCAATGACGATTTTAGAAGAAATTTCAAAAGTATAACTTACATAACACAGTGGTTCACCTCTTCTGGTGGTAAACTGAAGCAAAGTCTCAAAAAGAGGGTCACCATTATAGACACCATGTTACAATGCAATGGTGGCACTCAGCTTGACGGCCTCTTCAGATTCTTTTTCACGCTCCGCTTAAAGGACCCGGGACTGTAGGAAGAGGGAAACACGTGAGCTGGTACGGAATTCCAGGTCTTAATTGACGTGTCATATATAAAAAAATCCAAGACTGCGATGAACAATTATTGTTCATCACATTCTTAGCTTAATAGCGAAGTTCAGAGAAATCTGCTTGTATTTTTTTTAGTAGTACTAGTGGTACAAAAATGTATCATTTGTACTACCGGTTGTACTAATCAGTAGTACTTCTGATCCACAGCGCAGCCAAAACACACAGACTAAAAAATGTAGAACCTGGACTCCGAGGTGAAAGCTTGGATGCGACCAGGCCCTCGATTCTGCTAAAGAACAACCCCTGTCACACCACAGAGACTGCAAAAAATGACATTAAATTTTAGACCTTATTTCCATATGCTTACAGTCACAAATTAAATGAAAAGAGTTTCATTACACTCTTTCATTCACTATACAAAAAGCCATTTAATTTTGAAGTTTAACGTCATTACTTTAAAGGCTGAAATCAAACGGAATTCTCTCGCAGTCTCTGTGGTGTGACAGTGGTTGTGCTTTAGCAGAATAGAGGCCCAGGATTAACGCAAGGATGATAATAATGAACATTGTGCGAGGAAGTCTTTCCAAGTACAAACATACATGGATAAACTCACGCCTTTCTCCCTCTATGGGGTAGGCATAGATCACAGCCCGTTATTTACTTCTGTCCTTAAGGTTCCGAATCTGGTCAGCATCGAAAAATTGGTATTTTCGAAACCGTTTTTCTTAATAACTATAAAACCTACAGATCTGGAATTCACATGCCTGCATACTACAGGATATAGAGAATAACTTCTTCTTTTCATAAATTAAATAAAAAAGGAGGAAATAGTTAAAAAGAGACTCTGAAAATCACTCTACTCTTTCTTATGAAACCAAAAATTATCTACAATATGTATCCAAATAATCTAAAATTTCCCATATATGTTAAATAAGTGTATTAGCATGACGTGATCTTCTTAGTTAGTAATTGTAGCCTATAGAATTATCTATTAAATTGGTTTCACTGATTTTTACGGTTCAAATATGAGCGAATGACCTTGAGCCAGCAGCATTTGTATGGTCAAAGTCTTTCGCGTATGTAATCACCTTAAATCTGCTGGAACTTCCTCCTTCCTCTGCCGTTGTAAGTCATCTAACACAACCGGTTTTTAGTCCTTCTGACCAGCCATTATTTTTAGAACTTAGCTTAGTGGTTAAGGAGTTACGATCGAGAGGTTCCATGTTCGAATCCTGGCCATTACACTACCGACGTGAACCCACTTCTTGCAAAGCAATTTAGCTTAGTTGGAGGGTTAAAGGGAATATTAGTAATTTCGGTTGCTAATATTCTTGCATCCATCATTTCCATCCAAAGTTTGCCTGGAAGAAATTGCGTAAAGCGATAAGGCCGCCCTTTGAACTGTTCTTGTCTTCTTAATTTCTGTACCATGAATTGGCGTACAATAAAGTACTCCTCCTACAGTCCCGGGACGGGACTCGGGTACTTTAAGCGGGGCGTGAAAAAGCATCTGATGAGGCCGTCAAGCTGAGTGCCACCATTGTAACATGGTACGTTCCTGTAATAGTGACCCTCTTTTCAGAGACTTTGCCTTCAGCTTACCATCTGGCGAGGCGAAGTCAAATTGATGTGTCCTATATAAAAAAAAAATATAATAAATAAATAAATAAAAAATAAAGTTTTTTGTTATTACTTTAGAATCATAATTTCTATAAAAATTGTACGTTCTATGTAAAATTTTCCTTCTCAGAACCTTATATTATTACTAGCTGCCCCGGCGAACTTCGTACCGCCATATTTTCGGCCCGCGTGGTATTCAAATCCCGTTCCCGCTGCACCCTTATCACTTAGGGGGATGAAAAATAGATGTTGGCCGATTCTCATAGATACCGGATAAGCACAAAAAATTTCATCAAAATCGGTCGAGCCGTTTCGGAGGAGTTCGATTACGCACCCCGTGACAGAAGAATTTTATATATTAGATGTACTAGTTGTTGCCCGCGGCTCCACCAGCGTGGACGTCGGTTATCGTGCCCAAATTATACCCTATGTCCTTTCCCAAGGCACAGAATAAATAATAGTACTACGTACTAATCTATCTTTATACCAAATTTTATCCATATCGGTTCAGCTCGTATCGGCGTGAAAGCGTAACATTCAGACAGACAGTTACTTTCGCATTTGTTATATTAGCTGTGATATTAGTATGGATAAATGCAATACCACATGCTGAGATTATTTGTTCGGGTTTTTCTTAATAAAATGTTAATTGACAGATAAATATTAGATATGTTGAAACAAAATATGACATTTAAGACAATAATATTTACACGTCTCTTTTTTGTACCCGGTAATAACGTGGTTTTTTTCAAGCGAATACAATATGGGGTTCTTCAAGGAGGGGCATTAGAAGGTCGGCAGCGCGTCTTTGACGCGCCTGGCGTTGCACACGTCCATAGGCCACGGTAACCACTTTCCATCTGGTGGGCCGTGTGCTTGTCTGCCACCTAAGTGGTATGAAAAAAGTAAGTAATACATACATTTTTTTCAAACAAAGAAAAAAATGTATTTAACTTTATTAACCCCCGACAAAAAAGAGGGGTGTTATAAGTTTGAAGTGTGTATGGGTATGTGTGTGTGTGTGTGTCAGTCTGTCTGTGGCATCGTAGCTCCCAAACGGCTGTACCGAGTTCGATTCTGCTTCTTTTGTTTGAAAGATGGTTTAGTGAAAAGTGTTCTTATCTATGTAAACTTTACCTAAAATATTGGTAAAGATTTAACATTCGCAATGGCAATAGTAGATATAAAACTATGTAGTAGACGAATAAGTATGAAGATTAAGATCAAAATTATAGAAAAAACTTTAAAAAAACCTGAATAATTTAAATCATACTTTATTAATTACTAACTGAACTTGGCATTGACCGAGGCCGGACGCTTGATTGATTGAATCTACTAACTACTAAGAACTCTATGGCAATTTATCATTTTTTATGTTTAGAGTTTTTATGTTCTAACTGCTTATTAGGTTGAAGTCATCATTTAGCAGTCGTTCAGTAACTGTTGTATTCGAATACTAGTTGTTGCCTGCGGCTTCACCAGCGTGGATGAATGTTGGTTATCGTGACCAAACATAGCCTATGTCCTTTTCCAAGGTCTAATTGACCCCTGTTCCAAATTTCATCAAAATCGGTTCAGTGGTTTAAGCGTGAAAGCCTAAGAGACATACAAAGTAGTTTCGTATAGAATACCGCACCTAATAACCTCGTGTTGTGTTCGCGGCGGTGAGTAGGGTAGCCAGAGCTCACTAGAGAGATTTTGTGCTGTCAGTGGGAAAACCAAAGTCTTGTCCTAATTATCTTCTGCGCTGAAAGCACAGAATCTCGGCAGCACAAGTTTGACTCTCCTGGTGTTGCATTGGCCCTTAGGCCACGGTAATCACTTTCCATCAGGTGGGTCGTGTTTTCTTTATACCCCTTAGGGCACACGGCCTATGGACGTATACACCACCAGGGGCGTCACACTCGTGCTACCGATCCTGAAGAAACCTTCTAATGCCCTTCTTGAAGAACCCCATATTGTAGTCGCTTGGAAAAACCACCGCGGGCAGTTCATTCCACAGCTTGAGTGTGCGAGGGATGAAGTTCCTTTCATACCGCACAGTGCGCACCGTTTATGGTCGCAATGTGTGAGGATGAATTCCCCGCCTTTGGCGAGAAGTGCGATGATAGAATGTAGCTGTAGGCATCGTGTCAAACAGTTCTTCTGAGCACAAACCATTGAATAGGCGGTAAAACATACACAATGAGGCAAAGTCTCTTCTGAGATCGTGAGGTTCCACATCGCCTGTGAGTATGGTATTGCCAACGAGCTTCAACGCCTGTCTTTGCACCGAGTCGAAAGGGTCAAGCTGGCACGCAGGCGCTCCAGCAAAAAGGTGACAGCAGTACTCCATGTGGGGCCAAACCTTGCTTTATAAAGGAGGAGTCGTTGCCCCGCAGTGAAGTACTTCTTCGCCCTGTTGAGCACCCCAAGTTTCTTTGACGCCAGCTTGACCTTGTCTTCCAGATGACTTCGGTATTGGACATCACTAGAGATATCAACACCAAGAATCCCGATACTCGAGGAAATGGTAAGCGGTGTGCCCAGGAATTGCGGCGGTACAAGAAATGGAGCCTTCTTAGCGTGAATACAATTGATAAACAATTAATTTGTGGTTTTCATAACTGGACATTAAAGCTACTAGACGTATTGGCAATTTGTTGTTTTAACACCTGAATATTATGACAATTGGGTATTTTGACAATTTGGCATTGTTTCCAATTAGACGTTTTAGCAATTGGTCGTTTTGACACCTGGATATTAAGACAACTGGGCATTTTGGCAATTGAACATTGTTTCCTTGTCATTTTGAAACATTGGACATTATGACATTTGGCCCAACATACCCCGTACTCCACAATACATACTAATGTGTCTTAGTGGAGTTGAATTGGACTAAGTTTAGTCGTGTGCTTGTCGGCGACCTAAGTAGTGAAAATGTAGATAAGAGAGATTTTACGCAGTAAGTCAGTATGTAAATATCATTTTCTCAACGTGGAATCTTAATCTTTAGAAACCAGTTGTGACTTGTGAAATACCTACGTCATTTTGGTCGTTATGAACTATGACTAACATCAACATCAAGTTCAAGTAAACACATTGTTGTTTATGGTTTTACGCTCTTGAGTTTAGTAATACACACGGATGTTTCGTCAAAACAATCTTGTGTTCTAGTTTTTTGCATACAGTCATCTATTTCTGTGGTCGTATCTATACCTACAGTTTTTGGGAAATACATTCCGGTCCTATAAAGGGGGACGAGCTCGTAGCTAAGCGGTAACCGAGTAGATTAACACACATTGCAAGGTTAAGCTACCCTAGTCAAGTCGGTGTTAAGATTGTTGACCATTTTTAAGATATTGAGACCCCTCCGAGAAACACGACTACCGACACCTTGACAGATTGTGACAATTCACTAGTGACACCTTTGTACATAAAGTACCTATCTACATTTAGGTATATTGGTGGTGGTCTTGTTTAATATTCCAAGAAAAATAGTAAAATTACTATTATTTTTTTTATACCACTTAAGTGGCAGACAAGCAAACGGCTCACCTGATTGAAAGTGGTTACCGTGGCCTATGGACGTATGCAACACCATAACCATGCAACCTTATTCTTATTTAGTACGCTTATTCAGTAGGTGAACAATAATGGCACATTATTGTCCTAAACGTAAAAGTGTTTGTCTGTTTGTCTGTTTGTCTGTTTGTCTGTTTGTCTGTTTGTCTGTTTGTCTGTTTGTCTGTTTGTCTGTTTGTCTGTTTGTCTGTTTGTCTGTTTGTCTGTTTGTCTGTTTGTCTGTTTGTCTGTTTGTCTGTTTGTCTGTTTGTCTGTTTGTCTGTTTGTCTGTTTGTCTGTTTGTCTGTTTGTCTGTTTGTCTGTTTGTCTGTTTGTCTGTTTGTCTGTTTGTCTGTTTGTCTGTTTGTCTGTTTGTCTGTTTGTCTGTTTGTCTGTTTGTCTGTTTGTCTGTTTGTCTGTTTGTCTGTTTGTCTGTTTGTCTGTTTGTCTGTTTGTCTGTTTGTCTGTTTGTCTGTTTGTCTGTTTGTCTGTTTGTCTGTTTGTCTGTTTGTCTGTTTGTCTGTTTGTCTGTTTGTCTGTTTGTCTGTTTGTCTGTTTGTCTGTTTGTCTGTTTGTCTGTTTGTCTGTTTGTCTGTTTGTCTGTTTGTCTGTTTGTCTGTTTGTCTGTTTGTCTGTTTGTCTGTTTGTCTGTTTGTCTGTTTGTCTGTTTGTCTGTTTGTCTGTTTGTCTGTTTGTCTGTTTGTCTGTTTGTCTGTTTGTCTGTTTGTCTGTTTGTCTGTTTGTCTGTTTGTCTGTTTGTCTGTTTGTCTGTTTGTCTGTTTGTCTGTTTGTCTGTTTGTCTGTTTGTCTGTTTGTCTGTTTGTCTGTTTGTCTGTTTGTCTGTTTGTCTGTTTGTCTGTTTGTCTGTTTGTCTGTTTGTCTGTTTGTCTGTTTGTCTGTTTGTCTGTTTGTCTGTTTGTCTGTTTGTCTGTTTGTCTGTTTGTCTGTTTGTCTGTTTGTCTGTTTGTCTGTTTGTCTGTTTGTCTGTTTGTCTGTTTGTCTGTTTGTCTGTTTGTCTGTTTGTCTGTTTGTCTGTTTGTCTGTTTGTCTGTTTGTCTGTTTGTCTGTTTGTCTGTTTGTCTGTTTGTCTGTTTGTCTGTTTGTCTGTTTGTCTGTTTGTCTGTTTGTCTGTTTGTCTGTTTGTCTGTTTGTCTGTTTGTCTGTTTGTCTGTTTGTCTGTTTGTCTGTTTGTCTGTTTGTCTGTTTGTCTGTTTGTCTGTTTGTCTGTTTGTCTGTTTGTCTGTTTGTCTGTTTGTCTGTTTGTCTGTTTGTCTGTTTGTCTGTTTGTCTGTTTGTCTGTTTGTCTGTTTGTCTGTTTGTCTGTTTGTCTGTTTGTCTGTTTGTCTGTTTGTCTGTTTGTCTGTTTGTCTGTTTGTCTGTTTGTCTGTTTGTCTGTTTGTCTGTTTGTCTGTTTGTCTGTTTGTCTGTTTGTCTGTTTGTCTGTTTGTCTGTTTGTCTGTTTGTCTGTTTGTCTGTTTGTCTGTTTGTCTGTTTGTCTGTTTGTCTGTTTGTCTGTTTGTCCGCGATGGACGCAAAAACTACTGGACGGATATTGTTGCGGTTTTTTTTGTTAGAAAGGGCTTACTCAGACTTAAAATCTTACGTTTGTTTGATCGCAATCGGTTGAGTAGAACCGAAGATATGAGCAAAGGTCGCGTTTACCGAGATGCACGCGGGCGGAGCCGCGGGCGGAAGGCTAGTAAAAAATAAATTAAAAAAGTCTTGACCTTGACTGCCAGTGACCTCCCTTAATAAATTGCTAGGTACTAGGTTTGCCCCTTAATTTAGCAAAATTTTGTGTATTGTAAATAATAATTTTAAACCAAGTCATCTTTTGTGTAGGGGCGTGAAAAGCATCTGTCGGGTCACCTATAGTTAAACACCACACTAGCACCACCCACCACTTCAGAACTTCACTCTTCTGACTGGTGTTCACATCTGACGGATTGAAGTCAAATGGCGGACTGAATATAAAAAATACCGTAAAAAGAACAATAGTGGTAATTTTCTAGTTAAACTTCTGGTTCGTGTTCTATGGATCCTGTTTGGTTCACACCCAAATGACTTCGATAACTGGTGTAACCGGTCTCATTTACGTTATGAAATATCGAACTCAATCAACAAAGATATATAAATTTTTGAGTTATAATCTAATATAAAAAATGATTTATATCATCAAGTGTATAAAATTTAACGGACTATATCCTGTTATACCTCGGGGCACGTATCTTGGGTCTGAAACATAACTCCGACAAACGGTTCTCCGCCGAATGAGTCGCCGACAGAACGTTTCAACCACGAACGTTTCGCCGACAGAACAATAAATTCATGAGTGATTCGACGACCTAAATTGCGAGACAAACGAAGCCCTGGCGCGCGCGGATTGTTTTGTTAAGGTATGATTCCGTAGCCGACCGCATACGACAACTGCCGATACGCGCAACACATGCACGTAATTCATTACTGCTTCTCAATGGTCCCTTTTATCCATATCGGAGTTTACAAAGTAATGGGTACGCTGTATGTACTGCATGCGTCTGTCGTGGTCGTATGCGGTCGACTTCGGAATCATACCTTAATATAACTCCAGACACGTAATTTGGACCTAAATGGTAAGACAAACGAGGCTCTGGCGCCCGCGGATTGCTTTGTAATAATCTATGCTTGGTGAATTTGAGTTCGTCCACCGCAATAGCACCTCGTGCTATCTTTAAAAGACACCCAAGAAATGTGTACTGCGCGTATAGGGCACATTTTGAGCACTTTTTAGGTTGAAGAAACGTGTCCGGAGTTATAATCTAAGCTTGGTGAATTTAAAATCGTCCACAGTAGTAGCACCCCGTGCTATTCTCAGAAGAGAAAAAAATCAGCACATTCTAGGTTCAAGATATATATCCCGAGCTATAACTACCTATAGTATTTATTACAGTCTGAGATACTAACATTTCGATATACTTATTAAGTTGCGTGACCACATCATTTGAAGGTGGGTCATCGGTGTGCCTAAACTTTAATAATAATATATTAACATATATGATTATGGCGATAAATATTCTCGCCTAATAACTTTAAGGGTATGAGCACCCAATAAAACCCTTTGGGCTAAGTTAATCTCACCTGCAAGCCGGTAGACCTGCGAAGTGATGGACGAGCTCTGATGCAGGCTTTTCTCTCGAGGTTGGGAGGTCAGCCGGTCCCATAAAATCCGTATAAAGGATGAGAAGCATTAAGCGGACAGAAGATCCTTTAAGAACAGTACTTTGTAAGATATCTTGGGTCTCTTGTTTTATTCAGAAGAAGAGTCGTGCCTGACAAAATCGCGTGATTATGTGGGGTTCTCAGCAATAAGCGCTTCTATCGAAGCACTAATTGTAGTGACGAGCAGAACTGTCATTATAAATCCCTACTTAAATAGTCGCAGGTTTTTCAAACGAGATGTAAAAATGATTTTCTCAAAGCTCTAGAAGGTCTAGGGAAAGATCTGGAATGGTGTCCTTTACCCGTCTACTCATAACCTGCTACTTGCTGGGCGGGTGATAGCCGTTTTCTAACGGAATAGTCCTTTACCCGTCTACTCATAACCTGCTACTTGCTGGGCGGGTGATAGCCGTTTTCTAACGGAACTTTATTATAACCTAACTTTGTAGTTCACAGATGATGGGTGAAAAAAGAAACTCAAATATCGTAAAAAGAACATAATTTCTTTACCATTTTCCTTGTCCCACCGGTTTGACAGGTTGATGACCTTAACTATATACCAAATTGACGTCGCACAAATCGGACCATATAAAATGTTTCAACTCATAGATAGCAACATTCTTCGGATTGAACTTCCAAAGTGATACCATGAATACTGTGAGTATAGTTCCAGGATTTATTAAAACTAATTTTTCGATAAACAGTGTTTGTGCTTCATTAATCAAAGTTAATATTTAATACTCCAAAAAGTAATTCAATTTCTTGTTAAAATTATCGTAAGTCTTTTTGACTATCTCTGTGGCACAGCTGTATTGTTTTGAACGGCTAATTCAAGGGGCGCTGGTTCGATCATAGTCATCACGCTCAGTGCAAATATTTTTACATTTTGTATCCATGAATATATGCAAATATACATCTGCACAGGACTTAGTGTTTATATGTATAATATGTATGTACTTACAAAAAAATTATATCTAAGCAACAAAAATTTTTAATTCCTACCCTAGTGAAGCTTTGCTTATTTTGGGTATAGATAACTTTGGGTAGAATGTCATAGAATCTTAGAGTAGGTAAGATATATACTCTAAGCATAGAATATATTATAAAGCGTGTAAAAAGCTAAAAAACGTATGTTATTTTTTATCTTTGTTGCTGAACCACTATAAATATCGAATAAAAAAAAACTATGCATATAATAATGTTATCTGGAATCATCGCGAACGACCAGTGGACTTAACACTAGGCCGCTTTATAGCAAAGCGGCCGAGATTTAGCCCTCTACGAGACCTCTACGGGAATTTACCGTAGGCGGTAATCTCCCCTACGGGAGAGAGGTGCTACCGTCCTCGTTTTTCTGGGTGCACTGCTTGTAGCTACCGGACCAAGCACCCCAAGTAGTATTATATCTACTTCGCATTAAAATAGTAATTAATTAAATACAAAAGAAAATCGCCTAAAAGTGATAACAAAGTAATCAAAGCTTTTAAAAAACCATATAGCCTAATAATACCTATTACAAAACATTGTCATCTGACAGCCTCCGTGGCGTAGCGGTAATGAACGCGGCCGCTACGCAGAAAGCGCGGGTTAGATCCCCGCTCAGTGCAAATATTTGTGTGCATGAAATAGGGTATTCGTATAGGATGCTAGGATGAAGAAGACAAAACATTGCGTGTTTTTAATTATTAATCTGCACAAATTTAATAAGTAATTATTATTAGTAGATTTATTAAAATTTATTACAAAACAAATATACCTACTTACTTAGCAACAAGTTTTACCTAAGCTAGCAAAAGTTATAACAGGGAAATCGCTTTGAGATTATAATGAGCACGATTGCAATAAAATTACATAGGAAGGGTTTTTTGTACCTCGATACTCGATAAAAGATACGCACCTATTATTTTATCCTCACAAGCTAACCTATTATTATTATGTACTAGCCTTCCGCCCGTGGCTCCACCCGCGTGCATCTCGGTTAACGCGACCTTTGCTCATATCTTCGGTTCTACTTAACCGATTGCGATCAAACAAACGTAAGATTTTAAGTCTGAGTGAGCCCTTTCTAACAAAAAAAACCGCATCAAAATCCGTCCAGTAGTTTTTGCGTCCATCGCGGATAAACAGACAAACAGACAGGAAATTCAAAAAAAATATTTTCGTGTTCGTATCGGTAACTTAACATAACCCAAGTATTTTTTTTTAAATATCTCCAATATACAGACACGACCACTTTACAATTATAATAGATATAGATAGATTTCTATCGAACGTTAAACAAAGTTTTCCTTTTTCAGTTTGCTCTTCTCGTCGGAGTCATTTGCGGGATTCTCGCAATGCTCAATGCTGTTCAGGGGCACCCGCTAGCATCCCCGGACTTGGATGTGGCCGCATCAGCGAACTATGGCTACGGATATGGCCATGGATATGGCCACCATGGCTACGGACACGGATATGGCCACCAGGGATATGGATACGGATATGGCCATGGATATGGCCACGGTTATGGCCACCAAGGATATGGCCAAGTTTATATCTTTTAAATTATAATATTAGAAGACTGTGATGTACTGATAAAGTTTAAATATATTATTTAGTGTGTAACTTTTTTGTTTTTTTTTATAACATTTAAGTGTAAGGAAAATTTAAGCAGATTTTTAGTCAAGTTTCTTTTATAAAAATACTAGCTGACCCCGCGAACTTCGTACCGCCTTTTTTTAAATTTTTCTCGCCGTAAGAACCATCCTCGTACTTCATTTGCGGGATTCTCGCAATGCTCAATGTTGTTCAGGGGCACCCGCTAGCATCCCCGGACTTGGATGTGGCCGCATCAGCGAACTATGGCTACGGATATGGCCATGGATATGGCCACCATGGCTACGGACACGGATATGGCCACCAGGGATACGGACACGGCTATGGCCACCAAGGATACGGCCACGGTTATGGCCACCAAGGATATGGCCAAGTTTATTTCTTTTAAATTATAATATTATAAGACTGTGATGTACTGATAAAGTTTAAAGTTTTAATATATTATTTAGTGTGTAACTTTTTTGTTTTTTTTTTTAATAACATTTAAGTGTAAGGAAAATTTAAGCAGATTTTTAGTCAAGTTTCCTTTAAAAAAATACGAGTATTGTAACCCTCCGAGGATGCGCTAAAAGTGATAACGGTCTGTATATAAATTAAAAAGTATGGATACAAAAACATGATCAACGGGCCTAAAGAATTATCACTTCTAAAATCTTACTGGTAACCGAAATTACTGGTTAGTATACCTCATGTTAAAGATATGATTCCGTAGCCGACCGCATACGACAACTGCCGACGCACGCAGCACATGCACCTAATTCATTGCGGATTCTCAATGATCCCCTTTATCCGTATCGGAGTTTGACAAGTAATGGGTACGTTGTATGTGCTGCATGCGTCGGCAGTTGTCGTCGGCTACGGAATCCTATTGCTTGCGTTACGAGTGCGTTCACGTTGATAGTGTTTCCAGGATTCGAACCCAAGACCTACTCTAAATCAACAAACACCAACGTGTTTTCACACTTTCATATTAGAAAGCAAGTCAACTGATGTCAATCGACAACATTTTAATATCAGACTAAAAAAAAAGTTAGTGAAAAGATTTGATGTTTGTTACTCAAGTGGAGTTCAGGAAGCCTTCTCTCTTCCCGTGAGTGTCATAGAAAAATTATTCTCCATTCGATAATAAACATACAGCCCATGGGTAATAGGTTCACTCCCTATTACATGAGACCGAAAATCAATTAGCGAAATTTGGATGCTAATACACCTCTACCTACACCTTTAGAGATTTACTAGAGTGAATATATGTACCTATGTAATCACGCCCTAAGTGACTGAATGGATCTGGCTGACTGACAGCACATGGACATTTTTGCACGAGTGTGACGCCCCTGGTGCTGCATACGTCCATAGGCCACGATGACCACTTCCCATCAGGTGGACCGTGTGCTTGTCTGCCACCTAAGTGTTATTTAAAAAAAACTTTCATCTCGGAGTCGGGATCAGCTTTTTCTAGTCTAACTGCGGGTTTTCAGTGAAGCGACTGTCACAGCGACCTCTACAACCCATTGGCGATATCGAAGTGTTGCAGCTACCCGTAGGGCCGTCGGTTTAGGTGGTTTAGGGCGCCAGCTAGTGTTTCCGATCGATAGTCGACAATCGATTATTAATCGATAGTCTATCGATTGTCAGGCTATCGTGGAACAATCGATAGACCTATCGATAGTTTCGATACTTACCATCAGGCGAGGCGAAGTCAAATTGTAACATGGTACGTGTCTATAACGGTGACCTTCTTTTACGAGACTTTACCCTCAGCTTACCATCAGGCGAGGTGAAGTCCAATTGTAACATGGTACGTGTCTATGATGACAATACTATTGTAAATTGGCAAATTATCGATAGTCTAAAACATCGATAGTATCGTGAGCTGCAATACTATCGATACTATCGATTGTTTATTCATCGTTAGCTACAATACTATCGATAGTATCGATAGTATTGTATCTCACGTATTGCCCTTATTCGACAGTATTGTCTCATTCTGAGCAATCATATCGATGGGCCTATCGATAGTATTGATACTATCGATAGGCCTATCGATATGATGCCGTTATTCAGATGAAAACAATCGATAGTAAAACAATCGATTTTTCGGCAACACTAGCTCCAGCTACCCGTAATGACTGCAATAGATGTCCGTATGACAAGCGGGACTGACGTTTAACGTGCTTTCCAGGCAGGACTAGACCAATATAATCAAAATAAAAAATCCATATTCATGCATCCAAATATTTGCACTGAGTGGGAATTGAACCCGAGCCTCCTGCATAGCTGTCATGTTCCCTACCGCCACGCCAAAAAGGCTGTCGAAGCTCTGGTGTGGGGTTTCCTCTCAAGATTGGGTCAGACGGCAATCGCTCTTGCAAAAGCTGAACTACCTAAAACAACAAGTGGAACTTAAGCTCTAAAGTGCAGTTTTTTGTCGCAATCATTATAAAGAATGATGATAGTAGAACTCGGATATGATCAACAATCAGAATATACTACTAAAAGATTCAATCATCAATCTAAATATAATATATATAACTTTTTTTTTATATAATAATAGCTGACCCCGCGAACTTCGTACCGCCTAACTTTTTTTAATTTTTCTCTCCTTAAGAACCATCCGTACTTCAAGGAATATTCTAAAAAAAGAATTAGCGAAATCGGTTCAGCCGTTCTCGAGATTTGCGCTTAGCAACACATTTAGGGATTCATTTTTATATTACAGAAGATATATAAAAAAAACCACTGGACGGATCGGGCTGAAATTTGGCATGCAGGTAGATGTTATGACGTAGGCATCCGCTAAGAAAGGATTTTGATTAATTCTACCCCCAAAGGAATAAAATAGGGGATGAAAGTTTGTATGAAACTTTGTCAATTTTAAACCGATCGGGCTGAGACTTTGCATGCATAAAGCTACTATGACGTAGGCATCCCTTAAGAAAGGATTTTGAGATTGACTCATAACTAAGCGATAACGATATTAGCGCACATTGAAAGTGCCTTATGTACTGACTACAATACATAAGGCTCTCCCAATGTGCGCTATTCGTCCTGATCCTCTGCCTTCCGCATCTAGTCCATTCCACCCATCTTTTTCAGGTCGTCAGTCCATCTGGCTGGGGGAGTCCCACCTTGTGTTTGCCTTCTCGCAGACTCTACTCTAGGACTCGCTTGCTCCAATGCCCATCAGTCCTTCGACAATTGTGATCAGCCCACTGATATTTCAACTTACTTATTCTACGATCTATAACGGTAATGACGAAATGTACATACATACATACTATCACGCCTTTATCCTCGAAGGGTTAAGCAGAGGTGAATTAACACCCACATTTTATTAATAATTGTATTAGATCCCACATAATGGGGGTGAGCCTATTGCCGTTTTCCGGGCACTATGTTGGTTCGAGCTATGTATTGACTGAGTCTGAGTTGTCTTTGTTGTATGAGCAGGAAAATATAAAATCTCGAACCTTCACTGACTATAACCCACGCCACGTATCTTGGACCAAAATCGTAGGACATACGAGGCTCTGGCGCCCGCGGATTGCTTTGTAATAGTCTATTCTTGGTGAATTTGAGTTCGTCCACGCAGTAGCATCCCGCGCTATCCTCAAAAGACACCCAAGAAATGTGTACTGCGCGTATAGGGCACATTTTGAGCACATTTTAGGTCCAAGATACGTGGAGCGGGTTATACTTAGTAAGGTAAGTACCTGCATTTAAAAAAATATTCATTCATCAGACTTTTCATACATTAATATTATTATATCAAAAAAGTAGGTAGAATTTATTCGGATGTTACATAATAATTGTTCGTGTTCTCAACGACGACGGTGCCTGTGACTCAGTGGATCTACAGTGCGTCTTCCATTGCATTTATAACTGGATCTTCTAAGTTTTTGTTTATACAAAAGTAACTTTCCACCCTGACTTCATGCGGTATTATAATATATTTATTTACCTATACATGTACACTACTGCTTCTTTGTGAAAGAAAAAAAAACAAGAATTTCAAACATGCTCTTAGTATAAATCCGGACACGTATCTTGGACCTAAAATGTGCTCAAAATGTGCCCTATACGCGCAGTACACATTTCTTGGGTGTCTTTTTGAGGATAGCACGGTGGACGAACTCAAATTCACCAAGCATAGATTATTACAAAGCAATCCGCGGGCGCCAGAGCCTCGTCTGTTTTGCGATTTAGGTCCAAGATACGTGTCTAGAGTTATAACAACAATATTAATAAAAAATATAATAACTGTCTGTTATGAGATTCGCTGGTGGTTATTAAATATTTATGAACAAAAATATATGAGGAAAAAATATGAAGAATGATCAACAAAAATTATTATGAACACAAATTGGTGATAATACAAAAAATAAGAATAAAATATTTATGTTAGCGAATATGGACCCTGGCTGTGCCCTGGCCCTTCAATGATAGAAGGAACTTGAAGAAATTAGGCAATTCTAGCTTCGGTAGTTTTGAATTTGCTTCGAAGTTTCGCAGTCAGTTATCCGAAAAATATAACGATGAAATAACATCTTGGGATCGAAACTGCATAAACATAGCTTGCGCTATTTCGTATTGATATCGGAATACAAGTATCATAACCATATCTCATTCGAAGGAGGTCGTAAGAGGCTGCTAACGGAAAAATACGCAGATGATATCACTGCGAGAGAAGGAAAACTAAAAGTAAAACCCTGTACCAACCCATCTGGCCAGCGTGGAAACATTAGGTCACAAGGTGCCTCCAAACACCTTGGTCTATTTTGAAACTAACATGGAACCATGGAACCATGGAACCATGGAACTATGGAAGTAGTCGTGGGTCACAGCTAGTTTCTTATAATTCAAAGAATATAGTCAAAAGCCGGGTGAAACCCAATGAACAGGTACGGTGGATCAACGGATCGATGAGGAAGCGAACTTCTTCCAAATAGCCAGGTAATTGAACCAAAATTGACAGCAAAATATCCTGAATAAGGGGTCAAAAGATCAAAAGATCTCGCTCGAATTACTCAAAGTAGAAGGAGTTAGTTCAAAAAACTTCGCTAAAAAATATAGTTGTTGGGAATAACTTTTTTGTATCTTATTGTTATGGATCTAAGATAATAATCAGTTTGGAAAAAAAACCCCAAATGTATACCGGTTCAGTGGGTTGTGACCTTCTTTACTAACATAAATTATCGACGTCATTCAAACCGAATCATATAAAGTGATTCAACTCGGAGTTAGCAGCATTGTCTGGATTGAACTTCTACAGTGACACAATGAATACTGTGAGTATAGTACAGTAGTATAGTTTCTGGATTTTATACGTGTATTAAGTATATACGTTTTATTAAACAGTGTTTGCACTAGGCATCAGACAAAATGAATAGATTTTATTATCTTTTTACTATGATAATATTGTTGCAAGTTTACGAAAATATCACATGTTGAATGACTGCGAAAAATCAACTGAAACATCGATAATTATTGTAATTAATAAACATAAAATAAATTGCTACACAATCTATTAAAATAGTTAAATATCAATTTAAAATATAGTTACAATTGAATTTCGTGTCAGATTTGTCGAAATCGTCTTTTTATAAAACGTGCAAAAATTTATAAATTAAAGTTTTTTTTTTAATATTGTTGCTAAACCTCACGCCGTTGTAATTATTAAGATATTTATGTAGCTACATTTATTTACAAAAATATTTTAATTGACCTTCGGTTATATGTACCAATATTCTTTAAAAAATATTGTAAGGTTGTAAAAATAAATAAATAGAATACTCATGAAATAATATGGATAATTTTTTATAAGTACACCTAGTGAGTCACCCATTGAGTCACTATTATGTTATTAAAATAGATACAAATTAAGTTATTCTAAGAAAACGATAACAAAGTAAACGAAGCGTTAAAAAATCCGCGTCGCGCGATTCGGACTCGCGCACGAAGGGTTCCCTACTAATATCTGTTTTTATTATTTGTTGTTTGAAAAGCGGCAACTGAAATATATTATCTCTGAAAATTTCAACTGTCTACCTATTACGGTTCACGAGATACAGCCTGTTCACAGACAGCCAGCGGAGTCTTAGTAATAGAGTTCCGTTTAATACATACATTACCAGCTGACCCGGCGAACTTCGTACCGCCATATTTTCCGCCCGCGTGGTATTATCTCTAAATTTATCAGTGTTTCTCTACAATATTATGCATGTATTATACATATAAACCTTCCCTTTGAATCACTCTATCTATTAAAAAAACCGCTTCAAAATCTGTTGCGTAGTTTTGAAGATTTAAGCATATATAGGGACGGACAGACAGCGACAGTGACTTTGTTTTATAATATGTAGTGATGCGCATGCCTTTTGTTTACCTGCCCCATCGGCCATGGGGAGTGGTTATGTGGGACTCGGACTGACTAAAACCGCACGCCATTTTGGGTCTCAATAATGGGTAAAAACGCCTGTGCTTGACAGAGTGTACCGCGTGGAGGTTCCGGACCCAGCAGGCCGATTATGTTATGACCTATCAAAAATTCTATCCACAAAAGCTATAACTTGTTATTTTCATTTATTTCGAACAAGTTTTCCGCCCGTGGCTCCACCCGCGTAGATATTCTGTACTTCCTTTTGAATCACTCTATCTATTAAAAAATCGCATCGAAATTCGTTGCGTAGTTTTGAAGATCTAATCTAATGCATATCTACATAGGGACAGACAGCGGGAAGCGACTTTGTTTATAGGTACTATGGTATTGACGCTAAATAAAGTTTTCCTTTTTTTTTCAGTTTGCTCTTATCGCGGGTGTAATTTGCGCCATTGTCGCAATGTTCAGTGTAGCACAGGGACACCCGTCACCTGCGGGATACGGATATGGCGGGAGCCAAGGCTACGGACAGCAATATCAGCAACAGGGATATGGAGGCTACGGACAACAAGGCTACGGCCAGCAACAATATTACCAACAAGGATATGGCCAGCAGGGATACGGACAACAATATGGAGGATATGGACGATAAATAATAACTGTGATGTATCTACCTGTTAATAAAAATTAAATACCTAATTATATTCTAGTCTGTAACATTTTTGTTTTTTTTTTAATAACCTATCTCTCACCACCACCAGCTTTCTGCCACCTAAAACCAAGACAATGCTTATGCAGACTTTAATCTTTCCTATCTTCGACTATGGTGATGTATGCTATTTCGACCTGAATGCAGATCTGCTCAATAAACTTGACCGACTTCTCAACAATTGCATTCGATTCGTCTACAATCTTAGGAAGTATGACCACGTTACGGCTTGTCGTGCAGAGCTGGGTTGGCTACCTATACGACGACGACGCAGTCTACGGGCCGTTACTTGGGTACACACTTTTAAATTCTCCAAACGCCCCAGCCTACTTAAAATCCCATCTCCTCCTACTTGGTTCGAACCATAATAAAAATCTACGCTCTTCTAACAATCTTCTTCTACATTGTCCCACTCACACTTCAAGCCTCGTCCACTCTTCTTTCTCTGTTCTGTTCAATCTATTTTACTTTGGAATGCGCTTCCTCTGGAAGTCAGAATGTCTCCAAATCGTTCTACATTCAGAAACCGAGTACGTCTACTATACAAGGAGCCATAGGCAGATTACCTTACAGTCATAAGATTTTCCTGTATTTACCTATATTATATTTATATGTACTTATATAATATATTATATATGTATTGGATGTATATAATATACGAATGTATTTATGTATGGATTGTATATTTATTATAAGTACCTATATTATTTGCTATTTTATTTAAGTATGTTTATCAATATGTGTATTGGTTGAACGTTTACTACACTTAATTTAACTCTTACAACTAAACATCAAGCACCTACCTTGACTATCTCTGCATCGCCCTAAGGTTGACTGGTAGAAAATGCCTTTGGCATTAAGTCCGCCTTTGTACATTTTTTTTTAATTATGTGCAAGAAGTTTAAATAAATAAATAAAATCAGATTCTTCTTCTTATTATTTCATTTAAATAGCTCCTTGTATATACAGGTACCGATGATTCTGCCAAACTCAAGGTGGAGGGTAGGTTTAATCTTTTATAGAGCACTCTAGGTACTTATGGGGAAGAACCTAGTAATGGATAATAAGGTTTCTTAATATTATAAGTTGTAATTAATCTATCTATACTGTACTATTATTTATCTATTACTAGCTGACCCGGCGAACTTCGTACCGCCATATTTTTTTAGCCCGTTTAAACCTTCCCTGGACATCCACGAATATTTCAAGACTAAAATTATTCAAATCGGTTCAACCGTTCTCGAGTTTTAGCGAGACTAACGAACAGCAATTGATTTTTATATATTACAAGCTGTCCCGGCGAACTTCGTACCGCCATATTTTTCCCGTTCCCGCTGCACCTATTTTCTCACCGTTTTAACCATCCCTGGACATCCACGAACATTTCAAGACAAATCCGTTCAGCCGTTCTCGAGTTTTAGCGAGACTAACGAGAAGCAATTGATTTTTATATATTTTAGATAGGTATAAATATAGATATACCTAGATAGATTTAATAAAGATCTTGAAAGTCTCAAGTAAAGTAAATCACGCTATCGGGGAGGGTCAGCAGCGCGAATGGAATCTGAAGTAAGCTAGTATTTCTATATTCCTGCGTTTAAAAAAAGGGTTTCTGTGTATGTGTGTGTGTGTGTGTGTGTGTGTGTGTGTGTGTGTTTTCACTAGTGAATACCAACTTCAGTTCTGTTACACTTTTTTCATTATTTAAGTACGTCAATTTGACTGTACTTTCACCAGAAAGCAAGCTAGCAGGAATATAAATGAGATGCTATTATGCTATAAATGGTTTTTCACGACCCAACGAAGACTATAAGATAGTAAATGTATTTTTTCAAAAGAGGCTGCTATATTTGTTTATTTAATTTACTTCTCTAAAAAAAGGTATCAGAACTCATCATTAATTTCTCCTTCAGCAAAAAATTCATTACGCAACTGATCCCAAAACTTCATTCTCTTCTGTTCTGGAACATTTATCATTTTCAATGTGGTCCCAATATTCATACCTCGCATACTCCTGCTTGGTGTCAAAGGGCTCCATCGCAAATCTTCTAATACGTCATCATTAGTGTCAGGAGTTGGGTTCCTGGAATTAATCACATGAACGTTTTAAACAAAAGGCAAAGCATTTATCTGCTTTTAAACAGTGTGAACAACTTAACTGAAGCATCGGCAATACCAAATGACACGGAAATAAGGGAATGTGATTTGAAAACTGACATATATATCCCTCGAAATTGATTTCAAAGTCAAAATCAACAATTATTTATTCGGTATAGACCATTATACGACACCTATAAAATGTAAAATTAAAAAAAAATTTAAGAATTGTATGGCTAATGAGCCACCGGCACCGGTTCGAAACATGTGAAAAAAAATAAAAATGTACTTTGATTTAAGAATGCAAACCTCAAGCGCATGAATTAAAATTGAAATGCAAAATATTGGTATTTGGGTAAATATTTAGTTAATCTCACCCATTCTTCACAAAATTCGCCCATAACCTTGCAATTTTCTTAATGAGAACCTTCTCACTCAATGCTGCCTCCATGTATCTGCGACTTAAAGGTTTACATCTGAATTGATAGCAGATTGCATCGCCTTCTGTTGCACCACTCCAGTTTAAATTACGGAAAAATGTATTCCATATGATGTTAAAGGACCCTTGAAAGGCAAAACGGTACAAGTAAACATTATTACAGGACACTTTTGCATGGAGGCGCGCCTGCCGGAGTATCGGATAAATCACTTGATCGGACATATATTTCGCGTAACGCCTCAAACTCCTCTCCCCAATCGTTCCATTCAAGAAATAGAAATCCATTATTTTACTTCTTATCTTCTTGTACAATTTTGATCCGTATTCGTCTCGTCTTCCGGCAAATGGTAACAAATACTGAAAGTTATAATTTAAATACTTTAGAAGTTTCTTGTTTCTCATAAAACCTTCTAGTTTGTATAGAGAGTTCAAGTTTGTGTATCCAATCATAACTTCGACATCGTTGTTACTTATTTTACGATTGTAAACTTGCAAAGGGAATTTGTTCATAAAGGCTGCTTTGCCTGACGTTTCAACTGTGGGTCCAAATGAGTGAATTAACCTCTGAGTATCTCTCACTTCAGTGCTATCGAATAAATCTTGGCTTGCTAATAATAACTTTTTAATAGAGCTCTCTTCAAGTATTTTATAAAAGTGTGTGCGGTTAAACTTTTCAAACGGTCCGTTTAGATTCCAGTATAATTTATTTGAAATTTCAAAATTGTAAGTTCTGTAATCGGCAGGTGATAAAGCACTACCGTCTTGTATTATTACTCTTGAAAACAAATCATCACTGGCAGCTGTTAATACAAGAGAAGCCACTATGTTGGCATAAGTACCGGAGCCGAATACTGTTACTTTGTTTATATCACCATTAAAGTAACCAATATTATCTCTAATCCATCTGAGAGCCGCAATTATATCTTTAGCCCCCATATTACCCTCAGCAAAATTGTCTCCAGTATTAAGAAATCCTAAAATTGACGTCCTAAAAGTTACTGTAGCAACAATCACATCCTCATCAATAAAAAAATCTGGAGCGTGTAAGTGTGAATGTTCATTGATCCAGACGATAACGGGCAAATTGAATTTTTCATTTGTAACTGGCATGTAGATTGAGAGATATAAGCAATCTTCAGTGTAACTAGAAGAACAGGTTTCAATGTACGGAGAGCTATAGTTATAAATTGCGTTATCAAACCAAGGTTGAATAATCGGCGGCTGAAAAAATAAAAACAAGTACCTGAGAGGTTTGAAGGTGGATTTTTCTTATTGCTTCTTTAGTGGCGCTTTCAGAATAGGACAATTAATTCTAAATTATGGAAACTTCCTCCATATCAGTTATTATTGTTATTTCTAAGCTATACTTGATATCTTTATTGTGATCATAATTTTGCCATATTGTAAGTGGATGGACACCACAATAATTAAATGGATCTTGTTTTTTCTTTCTGATTCTAACTTCCTCAAATAATAATGTAATAGTAATAATATATTTAACCACTATTTAGAAGTACATAATTATCTCGTCAAAACTTAAATAATAATAACGAAAATATATTCCTGACCTTGAATCTTAATTCACCAATGGGACGCAATGCGTAAGGAATCCTCCAAAATGCAATATAAGGTTTATTTTCGAAGACCGTATACAGTTTTCTGCCAATAATTGTAGTCCCATTTGTTTTGATTTCATTATTAGTAACACTATTTGTATTATTATTCAAGAATTTGATGAAGAGCAATACCAAAATTAAATTAAAACTCATAGTTTTAATGTAACAACTTCAATTGAAGTAAGAGTTGTAAAGTAAGATCAAATAACGTATCTTAATGACCGATTTAAAGAACACGTCACTTCAAAAGTTATTAAAATCCGTGAACATGTTTTGAAAATATGTTATAGTTACATTTGAAATCGTAGTGCCATGAAATAATATACACTGATTACCAGTATTTGAATGTTTAGATGGACCCGGTAATATAATATCAGTGAGATACCAAACGGCAGAACACAGTCTTCATAAAGGGTGAAGTTTTCTCAAAAGAGTACTACGAGAAGGTTAAGTTGCTGCCCGACTGACCACAACCGTATAATTGATGATAAATTGTTGTCACCATAGTTGCATTGCGAAATGCAGGATCAATATAGACCTAAAGTCATTTGATTAGGTACTTAATTTCCACTAAATAGCACACCGTATCAATTAGCAATCTGTGATATCATCAGACTGAAAATAAATCGACTGAAATATAATTATCATCTACCCTTTCTTCCTTTTCTTTCTCTTTTTTCTTTTTTGTTTCTCGATTTGTTTTATATATAGAAACCAGAACGGGTAATAGCTCATATTCTATCCTCCGTGGGTATAGCACACAGTATTTATGTGAACCGACTAAAATGATACGCTGTTATAAGAAGGAAGCTCTTTTTTACCAGGAACCTCGGGTATACCTATGGTAGAAAACCTCCAAGAAGCCTGGGAGACAATTTTAGTTCACAGTATATAGCTAGTATGAAATAACTGAACAAAGTAACAAAACCTTCATCATAGCACATATTTTAGAACACATGTTGCTATTAGGTTTTTGCAGGTGTTAGTGATTTCTTAACTTGATAAAGTCAAGTTCATGGTTGAAGATTTTTACAGTTCCCTCTGTTTATTTTATGTGTCATTGTATCTTACAACATATATATCCGTACCCACAACAGTTAAACTACTTATTTATTTATTTATAAACTATTTAAATCATCAAAATCTCCGTGTGTTCTTTTTAATTTTTCTGTATTTGCTCTATGGCCCCACATATTGGGGTACAAGCCTATTAGCATGAATTAACAGACATCAAAAGTTAGTAGATAACTAAAATCTGACTTTCTCATAGCAAGGTTTGTAGATTATCCCCACGCAAATAGATTCTGAATATCCCTCAATCGATTTATACTACTTACTACTTCTATGGGAAGATATGCCTTCTTCATTTCTGCCATCTAACATTTTTCTCTCATACCCGGATCATTACGGCAACACAATAAGATCATCAAGAACAAGAAAAATATTACATGATTCCTCAGATGAACTTGAAAACTAATTTATGAGTAATACCCATGATACTTTATCGTTACAATTCATGAATTATTATTGAATTTATTTCATAGGTACTACTTAGACATGTTATACTCCTAATAAAGATAAAAACCGTCATGGGTAATCTGATAGCAATTACTAACTGTGCCAGTTGTAGCTGATAATTGAATTAATATAGATGAATATGTCAAAAATCAATTAACAATGTATAACACTTTAATATTTATTTCTATTGTTATTTTTCTTTCTAATAATAATGTTGAGTGTAAGGAAAATCTAATAGTAGAAACCACACATGGACAAGTATCCGGCCTCGCTTTTAACACTTTGCTTGGAAGTAAGAAGTACTATGGGTTCATGGGAATACCTTTTGCAGAACCACCTGTTGGGGCACTGAAATTTCTGGTAAATAAACACTTTCGTATTTACATACTTCATTTGAATATCTGACTCAATACAAAATCTATTTTATTTACATAATGAATTACAAATTTTTCTTTTTCAAATATGTATTCACATCTTCATTAGATTTATGGATTGTATTTTCAATATATTGACTAATTTTATAAATCTATCGTCATCTGTTTCATTCCTGGATGCATTCAAAGTTTGCATCTCGGAGTCAGGGGTCCGCTCTCATACTTCTTCTCCTGTACGTCATAGAATTGATGAATTTTGACTTTTATGGAAGCGATTATTTATACCACGACTGAGTCCCCAACATCGAAAGGAACTAGGATCTGGTCCATTAATCAGCAGATGTACCGGCTACACAGAGAAATTAACTTGGGCACCGAAGATCTCGGTGAGACTTTTAAGCTGCGTTGCCAAGTGCGGTGTTAAATAACGAGACATTATTTTTCCAGGATCCAAAACCAATTGACTCTTGGGATGGAATATTGAGTGCTACGAAAGTAAAGCCTGCATGCCTTCAATTTAACCACCAGACAAAGAAAGGTCAACCCCACGGCATGTACGGGTCCGAAGATTGTTTGTACTTAGACATATTTACACCGGGAACTGATGAGGAGAAACGTGCAGTTATAGTATTCATATACAATGAACATTTCTTCAACTCTTACAACAAAACCAAGGACTATGCACCAGATTTTTTCATAGAAGAAGATGTTATTGTCGTGACCATTAGTCATAGGCTAACTGCATTTGGATTTTTGTCTTTAGAAAATGAAATATTACCTGGGAACGCTGGGTTAAAAGACATTGTTTTAGGTTTGCAATGGATAAGAGATAACATTGAATACTTTGGTGGCGACCCTAACAGAATTACTATGATGGGATTACAGGGTGGCGCAGCTGCCATTGATCTTCTAATTCATTCAAAAGCTAAAGGTTTATTTCAGGCTGCAATTTTGCAGAGCGGCACGTCGTGGACCACAGCGTATTTGCATAAAAATGTCAGAGAAAGGGTATTTAACCTTGGAGAAATGATGAAAATTCCAACGACAGACGATAAAAAGTTAATAGCAGAACTTCGAGATAGTGATACTCTTGAGGTAGCAAGTCGCGATGTGCACGCTTGTCCTAAAGATTATTTTAAAGAAACTCAGCATAGTGTAATTAGCTTCGGCCCCATTGTAGAAAAACAACCAGATGGTTTAATAACCGAATATCCTGAAGACTCGGATAGTGAAATTGATATCCCCATCATGATGGGTTATAACTCGAGAGAAGGACTAGACCCTTCAAGTCAGTATCTTGAAGAGATAAGGTACTTATTGTACCTCAGAAAAGACTATCCTTTCTTACTGCCTTTGCGCCTCAAGTTCGCATTTGATCCAAGAAGTGATGCTTATACAGATGCCATCGAAGAAATCAAACATTTTTATTTCCCAGATGGTAAAATAACTTTGAAGATCATTTCAGAACTAGTTACAAGTTGGGGTGACATTTTAATAAATTATGCAATGGATTACACAGCCAAAGTATATTCTAAGAGATCATCAAAACCTATATACTATTACCACTTTGATTACATTAGTGAACTAAACGAAAATAAGAACGCCATACTAAATATTTCAACTGTAGAAGATGGCACGTGGGGAGCGGCAACTGGAGACGAAATGTGTTATCTTTTTAAATGTCCAAAACTCAAAAGTGTTTACTTAAAACTTCAAAAAGAAAATGCAGAAGAGATGAGAGTGCAGAAGAAGGTGCTCAAACTGTGGACCAATTTTGCTAAATATAGGTTAGTTGCAACTCCTTTTTAGTTTAAGGCCGTATTTCTACTACACTGTTTCAAAAATGTCCGAAGTAGCGGTGTATATTAGACACTGAATCGTTGCTAATATCGATATCGAGGTGATAGTTCCATATAATAATATAATATACAATACTGGCGACGTGTTTAGCGGGCTCTAGCAAGAAACATTGTCGAAATACAGTCTATCTAAATGTACATAAGTGTAGGCTGAAATTGCTAATCTTCACGATTCTCAGATAACTGAAAGTTTTTGTAACTATGTAATCGCGATTTCCCAGTTACGTCTAAAGTTTTTTTTTTTTTTTTTTTTTTTTTATATAGGACACGTCAATTTGACTTCGCCTCGCCTGATGGTAAGCTGAAGGCAAAGTCTCTGAAAAGAGGGCCACCATTACAACACGTACCATGTTACAATGGTGGCACTCAGCTTGACGGCCTCATCAGATGCTTTTTCACGCCCCGCTTAAAGGACCCGGGACTATAAGAGGAAGGAAACACGTGAGCTGGCAAGGAATTCCAAGTCTTAATAGTGCGGCAGAAGAAGGAGTCGCCGAATCGCTTGGTTCTTGATGGAATATTCTGCACCGTATGCGGGTGGCATCTAAGTCCTGCACGTGTTGTCCTATATAGGAAAGGAGAGGGTGGGATTACTTGGAAGAGCTCATCAGAACATTCACCATGGTAGAGACGGTAGAAAACCGCCAAAGATGCCACATCTCTACGCAACTGCAAAGGCTCGAGGGTGTTAGTGACCTCAGGATTCCCAATAATGCGGACCGCACGTCGCTGCAACCTGTCGAGAGCATCTAGTAAGTACTTTGCGGAGCCATCCCAGAGATGCGAGCAGTATTCCACGCAAGAGCGAATTTGTGTCTTGTAGAGAAGACACCGCTGCTCCGGCGTGAAAAAACGTCTCACTTTGTTCAGGACTCCGAGTTTACGCGAGGCTGTTTTGATGATGCTCTCAATGTAGTTTTTGTTGTTCAGTTTGCAGCGGACATCCATACCTAAGATGTTGAGATTGTCCTGCAGTGGCAGTGGCGTGCTCTGAAGAGTTGGAAGGGGAAGGAACGAAGATACCTTTGCTGTAAACGCGCATGCCTGCGTCTTCTTGGCATTGAACTCGACCAGGTTTTCAGAGCCCCATTGGGAAACGTGGTTCAGGGTCCGGTCAAGTTCACTGACGAGAAGCTGCCTTTTTTCCGCGATATCAGACTGCTTGGCCGCAGGATGTCCGTGATAACTCCCGTGTAAGGTGCTATCGTCTGCATAGCAGTGAATGCTGCCAGTGGACAACATGTCGTTGATATGCAGAAGAAAGAGAGTGGGTGATAAGACGGACCCCTGCGGCACGCCAGCATTTACCTGCAGGAACTCCGAAGTTCGACCGTCACAGAGGACGCGAATACGGCGCCCCTGCAGGAAGCTAGACACCCAGTCGCACAGTCTGGGAGGCAGACCAAAGGCTGGTAACTTGGAAAGAAGCGACTTGTGCCAGACTCTATCGAAAGCTTTGGCGATGTCAAGACTAATTGCCAGTGACTCGCCATGCTTGTCCATAGCCTCACCCCAAAGATGGGTAACATACGCCAGAAGATCACCCGTTGACCGCTTCGGTCTAAAGCCGTATTGCCGGTCATTGATTAAGGAATGATCCTCTAGGTGACGCATGAGCTGTTTGTTTATTATGTGCTCGAATGCCTTGCACAGCACTGAGGTGACGGCTATGGGCCGATAGTTGCCTGGGTCCGAGCGATCCCCCTTCTTGGGGATCGGCTGCACATTCGCCTCTTTCCAAGCCGATGGCACTGTACCTGAGATGTACGACATCCGGTACAAACGCGTAAGCATTGGAGACAACTCCGCTGCGCATTTTTTAAGAACCACCGCTGGAATACCATCCGGTCCGCTGGCTTTCCGGACGTCGAGTGACTGCAGCACACCACGGACATCGCGCTGCCTGATGCGGATCTCAGGCATTGCGTGGTCACAGACGGGTAATGTCGGTGGCTGCTTACCGCAATCATCGATTCGGGAGTTTGCCGCAAAGAGATTAACCAGCAGATTTGCTTTCTCTTGCGGCTCATGGGCCAGGGATCCATCAGGGTTGCGCAACGGGGGCAGCGAAGGCTGGCAGAAGTTGGCTTGCACGGCTTTGGCCAGTCGCCAGTAGCCACGGCTGCCCGTGGGATGCGCCACTAGCTCTTGACCAAGCCGCGCTATGCGCTGGGCATCCGCTCTGACGTAAGCCCCCTTGCAGACCTTTGTGGCTTTATTGTACGCTGCCTTGAAGTGGCCCACGTTAGGATCGCGTGTGGCGCGCGCCCTTACCCAGGCGCGGTACGCAGACTGTTTTTGATTGACAGCCTCCGCGCACTCGCGGCCGAACCAAGGGCGCGCTCTGCGGTCACCGGTGACATCAGTGTATGGGATATAGTATTCCATACCTAGACTGATCTCACCGGCGACAGCTGTAGCACTATCCGATGGGTTCTTACCTTCAAAGCAACGTGCAACCCACGGGATGGACGCAAAATACTCACGCATCCCATCCCAGTCCGCTGACGAGTAGTGCCAGAGACGCCGCTTCCCCTGCGCGGGTCGTGGGGGCGCTGTGATTGGCACCTTGGAACAGACCAGACTATGGTCGGAGTTGCCTAAAGCGGCACGCACCGAAACACTGTACTGGTCTGGGTGACTCGTCAGCAGAAGGTCCAGAAGGGAGGGTGTTAGGCCCGACCTTCTTGGTATCCTAGTGATCTCCCGTACCAGTTGGGTCAGGCCATGCGCCAGAGCGAAAGCGTGAGCGGCTCTTCCCGCATGGTCAGTTTTGGCGGAGCCCAACCAGATCTCGTGGTGGGCGTTAAAATCCCCCAAAAATACCAGTTCCGCGTTTGGAAACCGCTCCTGCGCATCATCTGCAGCCTGACTCAGATATTCGAAGAGTCGAGTTGTCTCGGTATCTCCTGTATGGGAACGGTAGAGGCACACATAGATCTGACTCGTAGAGCCATGGTCTACGTGTACCCATAGGGTGGAAAAGGAAGGGTCCTCTAGGCAGCGCAGACGGCGACAACAAACATCCGCCCTAACAAACACGCACACCCCGGCCTTTGCACGGAAATTTTCCTCCATGACGTAGCCGTTTTACACTTTGGACCTTGAAGTGTGCTTCATTATAATATAATTTTGATTGATATGTATATCGGTTCTTTCAAAAGCGACTGCCGCCTGATCACAAGGTTTTCGTGTCAGGAATGGACAGGAAAACCGCTTCTGCTTACGGTCTGGTTTTAGAATAAGTGGACTCTAGAGCTCTGAGCTGAGAGTCTCGGATTCAGCCAGGAGTAATGCCAAGATGATGATAACGGAAAAATAAATAAAAGATGTAGGTATTTTATTAGCTTCAGTATTAAACGTATTACGTACGTACGTACGTAGGTATTAAACGTGTTTGTTGCATTTGGCCGGCTTTCGGTGATTTAAAATTCAAATTTAACCTCTTGTTGACTGATTGATCTGATATTTACACACCTTTAGATACGTAAGATGACAATACGATTTCAATCAATAAAGTCGTTTAACTTAAAAATATGTATATTACTAGTTGATCGTTAAAGCACTATAGTTAATTAGTCTATTCATTGTAATAATAACTTCAAATTAAATATTTCAGGAATCCTACACATGGTAATGATGAAGTACTGGAAGGCTTGCAATGGCCCGCTTACACCACTGAAAAGAAGGAGTACTTACATATTGAGAAAGATTTCAATATAAAAACAGATCTAAACGGCAAAAGATATGAGTTCTGGGATAATTTCATTGCAAAATGGGAGAAAAAAGCTGTTAACGGAATAATCACTGAAGCTATGAAGAAAAAAGATGAATTATAATGATAATAAAATGTATTTTCTAATATTATTCATTTGCTGCTGTCCCGTTAAGTGAATACTGTTCGTTCCCGTTTCCGTGACCGATAGGAACCTATTCCGGGGATAAAAATTAAAGTCACAAACATTCATCCAACTATCCTCACAAGGTTTCAAATTTTTTATTTATTTTTTTATTACGATTATTTATTATTTAACTACAAGAATTGTACTATAACGCAAATAGGATAGTGTTCATGTACTAAACTAGCAAGTAGCATTTATCTAATAACTAGATTGAGGTAAAGAGTAGATAGAAATGTCCATTTGCTCCTGCCGGCGATTCTACTATACCTAATGGTGATTATTCAATTAAAACGGAACCTGTAATGACTGCTCCTATTGGATATGCTATTGAGAATTCAAATTTGAATATTTCCCGCCTCACCTCCTTACCATGATTTCATTAAGGCATTTACGGGTATAACTTTGTGAATTTCCATGAGAGAAGAGCCTCAGTAACTTGCAAGTGACGTTTCATACTCATCATGGACTTAAAATTCCTAAAAATAAATTAATTTGAAACTAAACTCTGAGTGTAGCTTACACTCACTTTTCGAGGAATTCCAGAAATTTATATTTTCATGTTATTCTGTAATCATTTAATGTAAAATCGCTTCACGATAACTACAAGTACCTAGTGCACCATATCATCAGGTAAAGATAACAGGTTATAAAACGTTATAAACGATTAATATTTATCGTAAAGACACGTCAGTTTGAAAATCATGTGTGTCTAAGCAATAAACAAATAGTGCTGGTAAAAATACCAAAATGGATGGTTTAAAAATCTACCTATTGGTAGGAGCAGTTCTGTTTGCAGAAACTGTTAGGGCTAACATTGTTGTTAATACTGACTCAGGCAAAGTTGCTGGTATTGAAGTGAAATCCATAATAAAAGGTGAAAAGTATTATTCATTTTTAGGTATCCCTTATGGTAAACCTCCAGTTGGTTCGCGAAGGTTCAAGGTGAGTGGAACAATTTCATTACATGATGTCCTAGATAATAATTAGGTCATCATTTTCCAAATTCTCAATTCCAATTGATAAATTTCTATTTTTATCGAGTGTACAGGGGGATGCATCCGACAAGATTTTCGGGGCTCAAGCTAATCTGCCAGTCCGAACATGTACTGATTAACGGACGATATTTTCCTTTCGGAGTGGGAGGGTCAGACAGCTGTCGTTTTTGTAAAAGCCTATATAAGTCTTAGGCTCCAAAGTTCAGGCTTTGGACGCAACTAACACTAAGTAACGCTGAGATGATAACGATGAATTTTTATGTTTATGTCAAGATCTGTTTTTAAAGCCTCATAAGCTTAGAACCTCGTATTAAAAAAATACTAAATCCCGTAAAAGTATATTCATTAAGGTATATTACAAACATTGAAAGTAAACAAGAAACAGCTAAAACATATTTACGAATCGAATATTCCTTTACCGTACTAGGGTGATTCTTTGTAAACCAGATTAGACATGTTTTTTACTGAAGAACACATCAATTTATTCTCCAATTATCACAAAAATTTCAGGTTACATAGTAAATAAAAATGTCTATCGACGCATATATTAATTAATTGGGATTATTTAATAGAAGCAATAATTTAACTAACAGAAAACAGTAAAAACTAATTAATCTGGTGTGTCCCCATGCCGCTTTTTGTTGAATTATTAGATTTTTTGCGATCTTAAGAAGCAATTATATTAAAATAAGAATGTTGCATCGATATTTGAATACATGTTTCTTGATATGTTATAACTGAAATTCAAAATAATTGGATATATTCGTAATTACATTACTTTAAAAAATGTCCCCGACGAAAATAATAATTCTTCTGGCGCATCTTGTGCAAGCATAATTTCAATGTAAACACAGAATATTTGTTATATGAATACCAACTCGTGATTGTTTGCGTCAGTCAGTAGCAAGCTATCGAACACTTGCACGTTCAAGGGTTATATTTTGTTAAAAAATACGATTGAAAGTTGTTATTTGGGAGTTTGTCACGTATGTCGCATAATTAATCTGTATTCTTTTATGGATTGCGGGTTTTTAGTTATGTTTTGAAACTAAACCAAGGTCTGTCATAATGTTGTCTATTCATGTTAATTACACCTTTTATTCGATCTGTTCACAAATAAAGGTGCAGGGTTCGATTAACTATAAATTTCTAATTTGTCTGGTTCCCATTAGTCTGGTTTTATCTGGCTTTTATACCCAGATGAATTTGACCGGACCAGATAAATTAGGATTAATTAAAAATAACAACAATTTCATCATATGACCAGTTTTTTTTTACGTTTTTATGAGCTTTAATTTAAAAGAATTTTTAGGTGCAAGGGGGTCCACCAAGATCTTGGGCCCCAAGCCAACCTTACGTGCAAGCCGATGCACCTGCTGAAGAACCGACGAGGCTCTGGCGCTGGCTTTCCCTTCGAGGTTGGAGGTTAGCAATTGCCCCCGGAAAGGCCAAAAAATGCCAAATCACAACATAAATGGCTATAAAAATAAGGGAATACGATGAGGGTAGGGCACCGCCGCAAAACGGTGCGCATGAGGGCCGCTCGCCTTGTGTCGCAAGTCGGCTAGGGCTACCGTGCCTGAACCGGGCACGGCTAAAGATGTTAGGCCAACATTGTAGTTCCCAAAAACTCTGCTTCGCAACGTGGAACATTGGCACGTTGACCGGTCGCACGAGGGAGTTGGCTGACGTACTCTGCAGGCAGAGAGTGGCCGTGGCATTCCTGCAGCAGTCTCGTTGGGGTGGCAGTAGCTCCATGCACATTGGGGACGGCTACGAGCTGATGTACACAGGTGCACCTGATTCGTGGTGCTCTCCCGGACGTTGCGACTTATGGTCGTGAGGGTGCTTATCAATGGAATTGTAACCCACCTGATAAGTGCCTACGCGCCACAGGCTAGGCGTAGCGCAGCCGAAAAGATCTCATTCTGGGACCAACTCGGGGAAGTGCGTCGTGACAGCCCACTGTCGCAGGGTGTCCTGGGTGGTGACCTGAACGGTCATGTGGGTGATGGGTGTGAGGAGTTTGAGCGTGTTGACGGTGGCTTTGGATACGGTAGTCGCAAGTTGCAACCCAGAGGGTGAGCACATCTTCAGAACATGGGCGACTGCCGTTCATGCCATCGTGAACACGTACTTCAAAAAGAAATCCAAACATCTTAACACCTACAAGAGCGGGGGGGCGCTCTACCCAGGTCGATTTCCTACTCACTAGGAGGCACAGCATCAGCTAGGTGGCCAACTGCAAGGTTATACCCGGGGCGAGTCTCACTAGCCAACACCGTCTCCTTGTCATGGACCTCCGCGTGAAACCAAATAAAGGCAAACGTGCTAAGCGTGCCCAACGCAGAATCAAGTGGTGGCCGCTGGATGAAGTCAAGTCCCAAAGTCTCGTCTCATCCATCAGCGACAAGTGCGCTGATGCTGTAGACAGTGTAGACGAACCAGTACAGGTTTGCTGGGACAGGATTCAGGCAGTTATTCTTGAAGCGGGGAGGGCGGCACTCGGTATGTCTAAGGGTGGACGCAAGTGTGACAGGGACACTTGTTGGTGGAACGACACAGTCCAGAAAGATATCAGGGCCAAGAAAGCCCTCTATAAAAAGTAGCAAGCGTTCAAATCTTCCGTAGACCGCGATGCGTACAAAGATGCAAATTCGCCCCCTGGAGAGCCGTAGCCGTAGAGCCAAGGCCAAACGAGACCACTTGCAACGGCTATATACCAAAGTTTATAGTTCAAAGTTAAAGTTCAAGTTCAAAGTTCAAAGTTCAAAGTTCAAAGTTCAAAGTTCAAAGTTCAAAGTTCAAAGTTCAAAGTTCAAAGTTCAAAGTTCAATGTCCTTTATTTGTTGAATATGGTACAAAAATGATGTTTACAAGTGGAATCGTCTGAGGGGCAAAAGTTGGCGCGGTCCAGGGCCAAAGCGGGATCCCAAAATGCCAGTTAGGTTGAAGAGGCAGGTCTATAAGACGATCATTAGACCTGTTCTCTTACATGGTTGCGAGGCGTGGCAGCTGCTGGAGCGACACAAGCAAGAACTACGTATCACGGTGATGAAAATGCTGCGATGGATGTGTGGCGTCACGCGTAAAGATCGCGTGAGGAACTCTCGCATCCGCAACCTTCGCATCCGTGACATCGCGAATAAAATGCATGAGAGCCGCCTTCGCTGGTGCGGCCACGTCTTGCGGCAACCGCCAGGCTACGTGGGTAACAAATGCCTAGCAATGGCGCGGATGGTGCCTCCACCGGGTCCAGGTAAAAGGGGTAGGCCCAAGAAGTCCTGGCTTGACGCCATGGAAGGTGTTATGCGTGCAAATGGTCTCACTGCCATTGACGCCTAAGATCGTGCGAAGTGGAGGAGGAAGAGCCGGAAGGCGGACCCTGAGCTCCGAGGTCATCTTGGCCACGGATGCAATCAGGAAAATGCGTCTTTATGCAGATGGTGATGATGATTGCCAGATATTTTATAATAAAGTTGATTGCAGTTAATATGTTATTCTCATTTATCTGCTTGCTTCTAATTAATATGGTGCAAAAGTCCATTCATCTGCCTTGGTCATCATTAATCTGGTTGACCAATTTATCAGCACAGTCTATTTCCTAAACTACTGGGTACAAATCAGTGCCTTCGAAATATGATATAACATATAATGATCTGGTCACGATTTTATGTGAGTTAAAGTCTAAAAGTAAAAAAAAAATTGAGCCATATCAATGAGGCAAATACACTCGGTTTCAAAGAAACACCCACTACGCATACTAAAAGTTGAGGCTACTGCCACAAAAGTTATAATAATATCCACTGAAAGTACTTCCGTGAAAGGGCGGCTACCACGCAACTATTTATCCTACTCTACTATTGACTCCGAATTGTATAATCTTCTGAGCCTGGCAATTCTACATACAACATAATTATATCGACACCTCTGGGTTCAATTGGCGTATAAACCAAAACACGACTTTTCAGGAGAGCAAAAAAACGATTTTATTTTCAGAAAAAAAATCATAACTTTTTTATTTTAGAAGCTACATTAAAAATTCCAAGGAGAAAGATTCTTAGAATCTGGGGATGAAAAAGACTAAATCATTCAATCATATCTATCTCCTTTGGTTTAGAAGTTAGCATGGATATACGTCTTAGAAAATACCAATTTATGGTGTATACACCCCATGAAAATTGGATGAAAAACCAAATATGGATATAAGCTGTATTTATATCCATATTTGGTAAAATTAAGTTCACATTTACTGATGTAAAAGCACGTAGCCGTAGATTTTTTTGCTGTAAAAACTATGTACTTTGCACATCAATAGCATTATAATTAATAAAAACAATCTCGATACTGTTAGAATGTGGCAGAATTACATTAATATTAGTCTTACTACAGAATTATGGTCGATATACACGAAATTAAACTATCAGAAACGAAATTAACTTAATTTTATTAAATAAAACAGATAATTATGGCACACATTATCAGTCATGATCAGATTATCAAACTAAAAAAGGCAACTATTTAAATCTTTAGTCGCTCTACACACAGCCATCTCTCCTTCACCTCGACTTCCTGGTACAACAGATTGTCCTCAGGGTCTTTGTCTTTAATTCAACGGCACTTGGACAGAGCCTGCGCCGTTTTGGCCCTGGAACGCGCCAACTTATAGATAAACTTTTGCCCCTCAGACGATTCCAACTTGTTATATAGCGGTTGCAAGTGTTCTCGTTTGGCCCTGGCTACAGCTATCCTGGTGGCGCGTTTTGCATCTTTGTACGCGTCGCGGTCTTCGGAAGATTTGGACGCTTGCCACTTTTTTAAGGAGGGCTTACTTCACCCTGATCTCTCTCTGGACTGTGTCGTTCCACCACCAAGTTTCCCTGTCATACTTCCATCCACCCTTAGACGTACCGAGCACCGCCCTCCCCGCCTCAAGGATAGCTGCCTGAATCCTGTCCCAGCTAACCTGTACTGTTTCGTCTACCTATAGCATCAGCGCACTTGTCACTGATGGCTGAGACGAGACTTTAGGACTTGGCTTCACCACCACCTCATTCTGCGTTGACAACGCTCGGCGCGTTTGCCTTTGGGTTTCACGCAGAGGTCCATGACAAGGAGACGGTGTTGGCTAGTGAGACTCTCTCCGGGTATTACCTTGCAGTTGGCCAACCTGCTGATGCTATGCCTCTTAGTGAGTAGGAAATCGATCTGGGTAACGAGTGTGCTTTCCGCTCTTGTAGGTGACAAGAAGTTTGGCTTTCTTTTTGAAGAACCTTTTCACGACGGCAAGTTTGGTGGCCGTACACGTTTTGAGGATGTGCTCACCCTCTGGGTTACGGCTACCGTATCCAAAACCGCCGTGGGCATGTCCATGTCCAAACTCCTCACACCTGTCACCCACATGACCGTTCGTGCAGTGGTTTTACTTTAGCAGAATCGAGGGCCAGGGCCTTAATTCTGCTAAGGCAAAACCACCGTCATAACACGAACACTGTAATTATTTCTTTATTTTTTACCATTTAATTTTAGACTTTAAAGCAATGTCTGTAAAATCTAAAATTAAATGGCCTATTGTAGAGTGAACGAAAGCGTGTAGTAAAAATATTGTCATTTAATTTTGGACTTTAATTCTATAGCAATAAAGTCTAAAATTGAATACCATTTTTTGCAATGGATATGGTTTCTACGTCCATATTTTTATATTTTGTCCAAGTGTTTGGATTTACGACCTCAATTTTAAATTACGTTTAAGAAATATATTTACTTGTCATGGCGTAAAATCCATTTATAATCAAGGCAGATCTTACGCTCCGGGTTGGTAAAAATTTTGGTCATAACGTCTTACTAAAAATTTAAAAAAGAAAAATTTGGCTGTTACATTAACATTTTATCTTTTTTGTGGTAGGATGATCTAAATTTTTTGGGTCGTAAAAGCATTTTTTTGCGAATTTGAACATTTTAAATATACAGATCGATAGAGAAAAAAAATCTGAACTAAACGGTGTATATAACTCATTTTGGCCAAAATGGTCTATACGCCAATTGAACCCAGAGGTGTCGATATGGTTTTAATTAATGCCTCTTACTTTCATTAACTTTGTATACAATTAAAGCAAAGTTCCCTTTTCCAAAAAAAAAACATTATAATGAAATATTGCATTGTAAATATTTATTTTAGAATAACATGAAACATTTTAACATTGTTTATGTTTTAGGCTCCTGAACCACATGAAGGCTGGACTGAAGTATTAACAGCCAAAAAAGAGAAACCACCTTGTACACAGTTTAACTTACCTGCCAGACACATTGAAAACTATGGAGCCTTTGGCCAAGATGACTGCCTACATCTCAGTATACATACTCCAAAGCTGCCGAGTGATAATGAACACCATAACCTCCCAGTGGTAGTGTTTCTATACAACGAGCACTTCCGTATAAGCCACAATGGATCCAAAGACTTTGGACCGGACTTCTTTGTAAAAGAAGATGTTATCTTAGTCATGATTAGCCATAGGCTTGGTGCAGCTGGTTTTTTGGCTTACGAAGACGAATTACTACCTGGTAATAACGGTATAAGAGACGTTATGTTGGCTCTGAAATGGATTCAACGAAATATTCCGAGCTTTGGAGGAGACGCGTTCAGTATAACGCTTATGGGTTCTGACGGAGGAGCAGCTTTAGTTGATATTCTTCTTCACTCTCCTAAAGCTAAAGGTCTATTTAGTAAAGTCATAATGCAAAGTGGTACCTCATGGCAGTCTTTATATTTTCCAAAATCACCTAAGGCTAAAGCTGATATGTTATTAAAATATTTAGATAGATTAAGTATATCTAGTGCATATACACTGAAAGAACTAGACGGTTTTTCGTCAGCTGAAATTGCCTTAGCAGAACCGGATGCTGTTGACGCAGATGAATCAAGAGCTAAGCAAAGAGCAAGTCTCCTTTTTGGACCAGTGATAGAACCCGAACACCCTGATGCCATCATTACCAAACTACCAGAAAATAGTCCACTGAATATTGAAATACCTGTGTTGATAGGTTATAATTCGCGAGAAAGTATTGACGTGTCAGGACGGGTTCTACAGAAACCTGAATACCTCAGCGCTGCTGATAGAGACTTTCTGTTACTCTTTCCTATACGTGATGATTTTCATTTCGTTATTAATTCGAATATATATTTTAAAGCTGTTCAGGAAATGAAAGATTTTTATTTTGATGAAGGGTATATCAAAATGAGTAAGCCCGGTGAATATATGACATATATAGCTGATATGATGAATTTCTACCCACTTGATTACACTGTGAGGAAATATGTAAATGAGTCTAGTTCTCAAGTGTATTACTACACATTCGATTTTAGTGGGGAATTAAATTTAAGGAAGAATACTGTCCTTGAAACTGCTAGTACAATAGAAGGAACGTGGGGAGCAACTATGGGTGATGAACTTTGTTATCTTTTTGTTTGTAAAGCTATCAAAAAAACTTATAACAAAATACTACAAGATGAAGAGTCTGAAGAGTTGAAAGTCATAAGGAATATGATTAAAATGTGGACCAATTTTGCCAAATCTGGGTGAGTATTGTATGTAAAGTAAGAACCTCTACTTATGTGACTGATATAAAAAGATGGGATAGGTATATCTCTCTGAAACGATCAAGTAAGTAGTAAATTCGCATATTAAAACCATTATTATAAGAATGTATTTAAAGGAGACGGGGACTTCTGGGCCAAAATTGTAATGAGTTGAGATATGACTTAAAAAAAGCGGTATTTTTTTCTATTTCAAAATATTAAAAAACCAGCTCAATTGAAAATCTTGAAGACGAGAAATCTTAAAACTAAAGGCGAATGGGCGTTTCGTCCCATATGGTGTAACACTTTTTGACCTATATCAAATGAAAGGTCTCAATGAGTGTATTATTTTTTTGTATGGACATAAATCTGTATTTCGTGCAGGGTAAAAGTTGTGGGGGTTTCAGTTACTAAGAAAGTATTTAATTTATTTTAAATAATTAGTGTTTTTATGACAAAATACTTATTTATTTATGCTATTTTTACCCGACTATGTTAAAGCCAAAGGAGGATTATGATTTTGACAGGCTATGTATGTATGTATGAACTATGTATGTATATTTACTAATTCCCTCATAGCTCTTCAACTACTAATTAGAACTGGACAAGTAAGGTATCGTTAGAAGTGGCTTGATCGTCCACTTATTATAGGCTATATAATGTGTCACTGAATTTAATGTGGCGCCCTCTAGCGGTCATAAAGTACTGTGTTAAAAAATAAAATTGAGGTAAATATACCGTGTTTGATATCAAATTAAAGGCCTTTATTAGTACATTTCAAATATGTATAAATTATTGGGATTTTTGAATGAAAGGACATCACCCATTTTAGTCCAAAATTGAAAGTGCCGGCCAAAGAAAATAAATACGATATTCCGTTAGAACTTGTCCTCGCTAGCATTTTCTATTACCACGTCAAAGTTGAGGGACCACTGCGCTTGGTTTTATTTGAATTTAAAAATCTTGGAAACATACATACAAATGAAAAACTTTATTCTATATTGGAACAATAGTTAATAAAAGCAATAAAAAATAACCCCATATTGCACATCGTTGTATTTCGTCCATTTATTTAGGTCCATAATGGAAAGTGCTGGCCAAAGTACCTATACAAATATGAAATTCCGTTAGAGCTTGTCCTCGTTAGCATTTTTTACTATGGCGTCAAAGCTGAGGGACCACTGCTCTCAGTTTTATTTGAGTTCAAATATCTTGGAACCATACATTTTCATGATATGAATGATTAAAAACTAATAAACATCATTGTTCTATATTGGAAGAATAGTCAATAAAATCAATAATAAATAAACCCCATTCTGCACACCGTTGTTTTTCACCCATTTATTTAGGTCCAAAATTGAAAGTGCTGGCCAAAGAATACGAGTATGATATTCTGTTAGAGCTTGTCCTCATTAGCATTTTTTATTATGGCGTCAAAGCTGAGGGTCCACTGCCCGACTAACGGAATGTCATATTTGTATTCTTTGGCCGCTACTTATTTTCAATTTAGCACCTAAATAAATAGACGAAAAACAACGGTGTGCAGTATGGGGTTTATTTTTTATTAGTTTTATTAACTATTCTTCCAATGTAGCACGACATTTTTTATCCATTTTCAATAGTTTGTGTCATAAAAAATGTATGTTTTCAAGATTTTCGAACTCAAATAAAACCGAAGGAAGTGGTCCCTCAACTTTGACGCCCCAATAAGAACAAGTTCTAACGAAATATCGTATTTGGCCAGCACTTTCAATTTTGGACCAAAAATGTATGCAGCGTGAATAATGTTCTTTTGAAGCATTTATTATGCTAACTATTCAAATCGATTTAGAAAGAGAAAATTAAAATATTGGTTTCTGCTTTTAATTTTTTTTGTTTCATGCTTTTTATATACCTATAATAATAGCAGGTTTTATGGAAATCGGTTCAGCGGTTACCACCGCTGAACCGATTTCCATAAAACCTGCTGTATCGTGATGTATAAATTATGACCTTTCATTTGATACCCAATACGGGTATATTTGAAAATAGATTAGATTTTGGATTGATTTTCATTCCTCATAATATATTTCAAATGGTTGAACCGATTTTTATGAAACATAGCTAAGAATACTCTCGACTAAACCATCTTTCGATCAAAAGAAACAGAATTGAATTCGGTTCAGCCGTTTGGGAGCTACGATGCTACAGACAGACTGACACACACGCACACACATACATACACACACACACACACACACACACACACACACACACACACACACACTCACACGTCAAACTTATAACACCCCTCTTTTTTTGTTAAAAATATGTGATCGTAACAACCATGAACCATGTCAACCAGTAGGTGAATTAACCCTAGTTGAGTCAACCGTAGTTGTAATGACCGTCGGCGAAATGATACAAAACCGTAGAACTATACTGCAAAGCCTAATTGCACAAAAAATATTTTTTACTTACACCCTTATAACTTTGGACCTGCACGAATTTCTGATAAAAATCTTTCATTTTTACACATAAATAGACTAAATGAACATGTTTACACTAGTCGCAACTTGTTACAAGGGTTGGGACGCAGCTCATACAAAAGTGCCCGTTCTCCTTTATTTCACTAGCAAAATAAAATATCGATTACTAAAAATTATTTAAACAATATTGCGTATTATAACACTTGCATCACAATTTGATATTAAATCAATCAGAGTGAACAAAACTTAATCATAATAATAATAATAACCATTTAAAATACCAAATAATAGTGTAATAAAAATAAATTCTGAATCGATTTCCGTTAATCGATTAATTATTTATTGTGTTTATCAACTGTATTTTTAAGCTGTGACAGCTGACAGCTCCATTTTCTGTCAATCAGGCCCACGAATGTATGGAAGAGTATCCATCTCCTTTACATCCTAAAGAGATCACGCATGATACATGCTACTATATTATCATTACTAATGTTGGTGTACAATAAAGAGTAATCAATCTATCTATAGATCTGATAGATCAGATTCAACCACTAACGTTCAAATAAAACATAAGTATTGAATAGAGCTAGCGAGCCTTTAGAAATAGACGAGGAAGATTTTATAGACAAGTCAATGTGACGAAACAATCTGCTTTTGTCGGTTCGATTCCAACAAACACACTTTATCGTTAACTCCAGTGAGTTAAAACCCGAGGAGGTATCCCCAAAAAAAGGCTTTATTCTAAATCAAAATTATTTTTATTTACAGGTACCCAACTCCTCCAGGCAGTGACTTTACCTGGACACCAGCGACTAAGGAAAATAAAGAATGTTTAGTCATCAGTGAAGAACTTAAAATAGCGAAAAACCTTCATCAAGATAGAATTGACTTTTGGGACAGCTACATGGCTAAATACAAGGCAATGGCTGATGATGACGGAGTAATAAGAGATGAAAAAGATGAACTGTGAAAAACTAAATTTTATACATACTCTAAACTATAATATAAATAAATATCTCAGTAAAATGTATTTTATATATCTATTATTGTTTAAATTATTTTCCGTTTAGGTAATTATCCTACTAATATTATAAACGCGAAAGTTTGTAAGTATGTGAGGATGTTTGTTACTCTTTCATGTTAAAACTACTGAATGGATTTTAATGAAACTGTACAATAATATTTATAGCTTTTACATCAGAATAAATACATAGACCATATATATCAGCGATGAACGGGATCAGAATTTCACGCGCGCGGAGCCGCAGGCAACAGCTGGTTATTCATAAACTTATATATATTAGGTACTCATAAGCTTTCATTTCGGAATCTGGGGGCCTGCTTTTTATAGCCATCATCATCATCTCCGAGACGCGACTAGACCAATATATGTACTCAAAGCTTTTACCCGCGGCTCCGCCCGCGTGGATGTCGGTTATCGCGACCAAACATAGCCTATGTCCTTTCCCAAGGTCTATCTACCTCTATACCAAATTTCATCAAAATCGGTTCAGCGGTTTAGTCGTAAAAGTGAGACAGACAGACAGACAGACAGAGTTACTTTCGCATTTATAATATTAGTAGGGATAGGGATATTCATGCATACAAATATTTTCACTGAGCGGGTATCGAACCCGCGCCTACTGCGTAGCAGTCGCGTTCACCACACGCCACAGTGGCTCTTCATTTGTAATATCTTATATACGTAAAATTAGTACAGAATCTTCTTAAGAAACTTGTTAACATAGTATAGTACCCCCTAATCTATACTTTATCGAATTTCCTTTAGTTATAACAACCGACTTAACCGATAACGATAAGTACTTAGTAGGTCATAAAACCTACAAGTAGTCCGTATCATAAGGACACGTCAGTGTAGAAAACATGTGTACATAAATTAATTGATTCGAATAAAAAATATACCAAAATGTGTGGTTTACAACTTTTCCTACTAACCGGCACACTTTTACTTATAGAGACAGTTAAAGCTGATATTATTGTTGATACTGATTTAGGTAAAGTTGCTGGCATTGAAGTGAAGTCGATTATAAAAGATGAAAATTATTATTCGTTTATGAGTATACCTTATGGGAAAGCGCCTATCGGTCCTTTAAGATTCAAAGTGAGTACATGATTTTCACTACATATTAAACTTATTCTAAATGAAAATAGAGATAAATGTACTCTTAGAAGTGAGGAAACTAATTTTAAACTTGAAACTAATATAATAGTAAATAATTATGATAACATTCAATTATTTTATTATGTTATTAAATTCACAAACATTATAGAGCACAGTTAATACTTAAATTTCACAGTTTTTATATTGTGTACTTGTTTAGCCTAAATAAGGCCAGTCGCTGAATTGAGCAGGCATCAACCATTTAAATGTCTGGGAGCGCGTAAACGTAGTGTTACTCTATTTGCACGAAACAGTATGTCACCCACGGAGGTCAGAATATGCTTTATTTCTCCATAAGAACACCACACGGACGCTCGATATAGGTACCAACACAGGGTGCTAGGACTGAGTGACGCTCAGCGCAAAAGACGGCCTTATGCAGTAAATCCTATAACTCTTTTTTCTTTGTTCAGGCTCCTGAACCACATGAAGGCTGGACTGATGTTCGGAACTCCAAAAATGAAAGATTACCTTGCATACAATATAATTTACCTATCATACAGATAAAAAATTATGGAGTTTTTGGTCAAGATGATTGCCTACATCTAAGTGTACATACTCCAAAGCTGCCAAGTGATAATGAAAATCTTAATTTATCTGTAATAGTTTTTCTATACAACCAATTATTCCGTATGAGTTACAACGCGTCCAATGATTTTGGACCTGACTTCTTTGTGAAAGAAGATGTTGTCGTAGTTATGATTAGCCACAGGCTTGGTGCTGCAGGTTTTTTGGCCTATGAAGATGAAGTACTTCCAGGTAACAATGGCATAAGAGACGTCATATTGGCTCTTAAATGGATTCAAAGAAACATTCATAATTTTGGTGGGAATCCATTAAGTTTAACAGTCATGGGTTCAAATGGGGGTGCAGCGCTTGTTGATATTCTTCTCCACTCTCCTAAAGCTACAGGATTATTTAATAAAGCAATAATGCAAAGTGGTACCTCGTGGCAGTCTATCTATTTTCCTAAATCACCTAAAGTCAAAGCTAATTCATTATTAAAACATTTTGAGAAATCGTCAATAACGAGTATAGATGTGATTAGTAAACTGGCAAGTTTATCAGCAGCGGAAATTGCTTCAGCAGAAATATCTGATGTTACCTCTGATGAAGCAAGGACTTCTCAGAGAGGGAAACTTTATTTTGGACCAGTAATTGAACCCGAACATCCTGATGCCATTATTACTAAACTACCTGAAGAAGGTCCCCTAAATCTTCAGATTCCAGTATTGATGGGTTATAATTCGCGTGAAAGTTTGCATACGGTAGAAAGACTTTTAAACAAACCTCAATTTCTTACTTATATTGAAAGAGATCTTCCATTAAATTTTCCTACCCGAGACAATTTTTATTTTGATCGTGATTCTCAAGTTTACGATCAAGCTATACAGGAAATTAAAAACTTCTATTTTGATGAAGGATATGTCAAAATTAGTAAGCCCGGTGAATACATGACATATGTCACCGACATGATGTATTTCTACCCTCTCGACTACACTCTGAGGAAATATGTAAATGAGTCAAGTTCTCAAGTGTATTACTACACATTCGATTATAGCGGAGAACTGAATATGATAAAAAACAAAGTCCTCAAAGGGGCGAAGACAATAGAAGGTACTTGGGGGGCAACGACGGGTGATGAACTTTGCTATCTTTTTGTTTGTAAGTCAATCAAAAAAGCTTATCAAAAAGTTCTAGAAGATGAAGAGTCTGAAGAGTTAGCAGTCATAAGAAATATGATTAAAATGTGGACTAATTTTGCTAAATCTGGGTGAGAACTTTAACAAAATAATTGAAACTTCTCATTGACATAAAATCCATAAATTATCAAGCCTTATCTAGTCAAGTCGGTGGTTTAGTGGTTAAAGAATTGGCCTACGATCGAGTGGTCGTGGGTTCGAATCCTGACGATTACACTACTAACGTGAATCCACTCCTAACACAAGCAATTTAACTTAGCTGAAGGGATTAAAGGGAATCCCAAAGATTTCGGTTAGTATGACTCGTTAAAAAAATAAAAGGATCTACAACACCAAGTTATAAGAAATTATGTCTACTTCTTCCCCATTTCTAGGAACGCCTTTGCCATACCCTCGTCTGTTGGGTCGCAGGTGCACCAACTAGCAGGTGAAGTTGATTTGGGCCTCGAAGGTTGATAGGGTCCATGTGTATTTGTAATCGAAAGTCTGTATCTCAGTGTCCTTCTCACCTACGATCGGAAAACTTCGCGCATCCGTATTAAACCCACTTCTACAATGAAGGCCAACTCTACAAAATTTATTCAAGTCAGTGCTGATGGAGGGTGGTCGTGGTTTTAAGTTAATGTTATATTACTATTTCTGTTTGCAGCAACCCAACTCCTCCAGGCAGTGACTTTGTCTGGACGCCAGCAACTAAGGAAAACAAGGAATGTTTAGCCATCAGTGACGAGCTTGAAGTTAAGAACAATCTCCACCAAGAGAGAATCGACTTTTGGGATAACTTTATAGCTAAATACAAGGCTATGACTGTCAATGGAATACTCAGAGAAAAAGACGAATTGTGATGAACCTTTACCCGTATTTTAATGTCTAATAAAATTCTTTAAAAAAAAAATTAAAGTCCATCAATCGCAGCCTATTGCAGTACACTTCTGGACATAGGCCTCTTCTCCATAGACTAAGTCTGTAATAATCTTCATGCTTAATTTGTAAATTCATTATTCAAAATATCTCATTAACAATAGCTAAACTGAAATATGTATGCACTTTAGAGATAAAACCTTAAATCATATTAAGAAATGCATGAATATTGAGTTAATTTTGTTGGAATTAATTATCTTTTCTTTTTAATTATCTCAAATTCATGACCGGTACCATAGAATAAATAATAGTATTGACATACAAGTACCTATCTACCTTTCTTTTTTCGTGCGAAAATTGCTAGTCAGCGGGGTGTTTGTGGAACTCAAACCTTGTGTGCAAAATATTGTGTGCAACTTTTGAAGTGCTTTCTATCACACAATTTTAATTTCATTTAATCTGTCAAACTAAGATACAGAATCGCTTTGCACAGACAGTAAGAAACAGCTTGATCGGTCATTCATGTCGCAATAATAATATACCATCCCTCTATGTTCAAGAGTATCCTGCCATCACCATTTTGGATAATTGAACATTTGGGAACAAACCGTCGGTGATTTATTCTTCATTTTGGAAAAACCGTAATGTAAAAATATAATAAAAAAGAAATACACATTAAATCCCGATAATTAGGTTCTTACTGTTATCTTTTAGATACGTTGAAGCCCACGTAGTACATAGATAGCAATATGTACAAGTTTTGTTATCAATTACAATATTGAAGCCAACAAGTATCAATCGAAATGCGTTAACCATTAATCTTAGTAAATAGCACCCAATAAATATGAAATTCATACAATTTTTAATAACAACCTTTGTAATAAAACAGTGCTTCGGTGATGAAACTCCAAAAGTTAATTTAAAACAAGGCGTTGTGTTAGGAACAGTACAAAAAACTCTTTACAAGGAGCAAGATTATTTTTCGTTTAAAGGCATACCTTTTGCAGAACCACCTACAGGAGCATTGAGATTCAAAGTAAGTATAACTAAAATATTTGACGTAACCACAGTTTTGAAAATACTGAAATACTCGGATCGTTCCCTTGAAATTACCTGAATTCGTTTTACAATTACGATCGTAATAGAACACGATTGAATTGAATAAATCTGTCTATACGAATATGAACACGTGTGGTTAAAAAATAACTAACCTTAGAGTATAATAAAATTAAGAGAAGTCTATTATTTTATCAAGATACAAGAAAAATTACCACATATTTTATACTTTAAAAACCATAACCTTTAAAAGCGTTTATAGTTAATACGAATACATTCACAATTTGGTAAATGTTTTAGCATTTGACCCTTAGCCGTATATGTATTCCTTTTATTATTATGATATAAAAATATAAGTTTAAGAGTATATTCTATTGTTTCAGCCTCCAAAACCACACACAGGCTGGGCTAAGAATCTAAAAGCCTATAATAACAAACCAACATGCATGCAATTAAATACCCGAGGCCGCCTTCGTGAGCCTATTGGTATATCTGGATCTGAAGATTGTCTGTACATAAGTATATTTACACCAAACATCTTAGGAAAAGCCCCCATTATAGTATTCGAGTACAACGATAACTTCAGAACAGGATTCAATGGTACTGATACTTATTCACCTGATTTCTTCATTGAAGAAGGTGTCATAGTTGTAACAATTAGCAGCCGACTTGGCATATTCGGGTATTTAACTACAGAAGATAATGTCATACCTGGCAATAATGGACTACGAGACTTCATTTTAGGTCTAGAATGGATCAAAGATAACATCGAAAAATTCGGCGGAGATGCGTCTAAGATAACTTTGATGGGAAGTCGTGGCGGGGCAGCCATTGTTGATATACTTCTTCATTCAGAAAAGGCAAAAGGATTATTTTCTGGTGCAATCCTTCAAAGTGGCAGTTCTCTAGAAGCTATGTATTTCATAGATGAGCCCCGGCAGAAAGCATTTGATATTGGGAAGTTTTTAAATTTAACCGCTTCAATTAGTGATGAGCTTTTAGAAGGATTACAAAATATAGATGCGAATAAAATAATAAATGCTGATATTGGTTTAATAATGAGTCTTGGTGAAAGTGAATTGGACAATACTAATAAATTATTTTTTGTGCCTACCATTGAATCTGACACTGACGATGCAATACTCAAATTTTTGCCAGAAACAGGAAAGATTGTCAATGATGTTCCAGTTATCATAGGATTCAATTCTCGAGAAGGTGTAGACTTAATTTCTCATTTACTGATTGAACCCCGAATACTGCAGCCTACCACTGAAAAGAAGATTTTTCAACTGCCGATTAGAACGGATTTTAGAATCGTTCGCAATAGTGCGAAGTACAAGGAAGCAAATAGAGCTGTACTAGACTTTTACTACAAAGATAAGTCACTTCACCACGGTAATCTTATGGAACATGCGACATACGTTGGTGATGTCTTACAGGTCTATCCGCTCGCTCTGGCTGCAGAACAACTTGCTACAAGTCTATCTTCTCCTGTATTTTTCTACGTTTTTGACTTCAGAGGTTTGTGGAATCAAAATAGTGAAGATATGGCGAGGAGTTCAAGATACCCTTTGGGTAATTCTGGTTCTCTAGCTCTTGATGAGCTATGCTATTTGTTAGTTTGTTCCCGTCTTCAGAAAACTTATAAAGATCTGATCAATTTGCCAAGCAAACAACCAGAGCTCAAAGTAATGAATAAACTGACACGTTTATGGAGTAACTTCGCAAAAACTGGGTAATTATTCAATTATCTTCTCTTTATAATATAAAAATAAATTGCTGTTCGTTAGTCTCGCTAAAACTCGAGAATGGCTGGACCGATTTAGCTAGTTTTAGCCTTGAAATATTCATGGATGTCCAGGGAAGGTTTAAACGGTTTAAACGGGCTAAACAAAATGGCGGAACAAAGTTCGCCGGGTCAGCTAGTTATTATCTTCTTCTTCTTCTTATATATAAAAATCAATTGCTGTTCGTTAGTTTCGCTAAAACTCAAGAACGGCTGGACCGATTTGGCTAATTTTAGTCTTGAAATATTCGTGGATGTCCAGGGAAGGTTTAAACGGTTCAAACGGGCTAAAAAAAATATGGCAGTACAAAGTTCGCCGCGACAGCTAGTAAATAATAAATTTTAGAATGTTGAAATGAAACTATTTTAAACGGATTCTATTGTAATTTATTTTTTACTATTTACACTGAGCCCATTATATCAGTTAAAAAAAAGCTTTATTTCAATAATGAGTAATATTCGCGTGAACTGCCGACAACATTCCTTTTAGAATAGTTTTCATAAAATTTTTGGGACAGTTTCTTAATAGTTTCATATTGAGCAGTTTAAATATATGGAGTGTACGTGGCCCCACCATGTACCTACTGTGGGTACACCCCTACTGTTCTTTGGGGCCAAAGCCTACCTCACTTTGGTACATTGGTACTTTTGAGCAACAGTGACATGTATCTTGGCATATTAACTAAGTAGTAGAGAAATATAGTTTAGTTCAGTGGTAGAAAAAGCAAATAATATTATCCAAAATATTCGAAACAGAGTGCGACCGGCATTGGGCAGATACAAGACCAACCTAAATTACGGCTTCATATTCAGATACTTATTATTTTTACTAAAATTTCAGAAACCCGACGCCGAGGCAGGATGACCCCATATTAAGTAAATTAGATTGGGAACCATTTAGCGACAAAACGAATTTGAAATATTTGCAAATCACCAAAAAGTTGCAAATGAAACAGGATCCTCTGGGTAAGAGAAAAACATTCTGGGATGAATTATTAGAGAAGTACTCCAAGGAGGCCGTGGATGGTGTGGTCCAGGATGATGAATCCACAAAAGAAGAAACTCTCAATGAAGAAGTTCTCGCTGAGGAGATTCCTGACATAGATGTCACGGAGCAAGTTCATGATGAACAACGTCTCAATGAGAAACTTCTTGAAGAAGGTGCAGGCATCCGCTTCGTGAATAGCCCAGACGAAGTAAATCATGATGAGTTTTAAAGACCTTGTCTAGACATAAGTTAATATTGCATACTTGTTTCAGTTTTTTTTTTATATTTTTAAATATCTTTACAGTTTTTTATAAAAAATTGTCTTGAGTTTCACTACATATTCTGAACAAAGTCTGCCATCAAAGATTACCTCTCTACGCCATCCATGGTTAATTGCATAGATGAATAGTTTTTTTTTTAAGATCACGTCAATACGACTTCACCATGTTCGATGGTAAGCTAAAGTGAGGACTGATAGTGGGAGAACAAAAATGTTATAAGTAAAATAATGAACGAAAAGTTCATTGTGTTTCATTCAATTCTTCCTTTAATGAAAAAATATTACCTTGGGTTCTTTCCGATTTCCGAGTAAAAATTAAAATTCACGCGCTGGTATATGACCCACATTTGCTTTGAAGAAGCAAGAATGAAATATTTTGCTACTGATCGTGTGGCGCCATCTATGATTCAGTTAGTTAATCATGTGACTAATTTTAAGGTTAAGATAAAGATGGCGCTAGCTCACTCGAGAAACTCATGGCATTATAGAATACAATTTTACTTAATTTTGATATGGCAACGTTAACATGCAAGTGGTTTTATTTCAATGGGTGATATTTGCGTAAACTTTAAAAAAGAAATAAAGAGTCTGCTCGGGTACTCTTTCTCTTACAGGTGCCTACTGATTTGCTGGTTTGTAGTTTGACTTGACTCCAAAGGTGATTGCGAGGTTCCCTACACTCATAAAGAGAAAGGTCTGAATAATTAGGTATACCTATGTAATGTGACTACGAGTATGTACGTGTACGTAGATATTATGATTAGATTAACTAAAACTCTTAACAAGCTGAAATGAGAGTTATGCATAATTTATAATCATGTCTAAGTTATTTTTTATACTTTTATTGCTAGAGCCACCTTTCCACGGTACGCGTTTTCACGTAGGCATGCACTATGCACTATTTCGCGAGGTGATAACGCAGATACGTTTATCATAGTGCCTAAATACGTCCGTGTCCTTGTTCGTGTCCGTGAATCCTCACGCCATGGAAATCCAGTGTTATTAGATAAACTCGTAAACAGTCTCACACACTGACGTCTATCTCGTTAAAAACCGGTAGAACAAGTTGCTTCAGGTAGTTTAACCTCGACAGATATAATAATAAACCAATTCATATTAGCTGTTTATTGAATATGTAAATAAATATTTTAAGAACTTGGAACTGTTAACACTTGACCAATTGTTAATACAAACAAACTTTACGAGTTAGTATTTCACAGACTTAACGAACAACAGAAACTACATAATTATAATGCGCTTCAAACCTATTTGACGAGTTGAAACTTTAGACTAAGTATAAAAAATTTAAAAAACTATCTAATTAGCAGAAACTATCCATCTAAATAATGGAGATGAAGCATAAATTGTAATCAACTAGCTGTAGTCCACGGCACCGCCCGCGTGAAATTCTGATCCCGTTCCTGCAACTTATGGGAACCTATTCCAGAGATAAAACGTATGTGTTATTTATTATTAACACAAAATTTCATTCAAATGTAGAGAGTTACTTGAAAAACCATAATCCTTGCTGGGACGGGAGACGTTTCTCCGCGACTGACTGTACTACCTATTACATAATTTAACGCCAGTACTTTCTAAAAAACAATACTACATTCCAATTTCTAAATAAAATTATAGTTTCCAGGAAATAGGTAAGTACTTTACCATGTAATCTCCGGGCCGAATAAGAACACTCTAGTTGATTAAAATAACTATCTTGGGGCCATTAAAATAATAAGCTTAAATAGATTCTGCACGCAATGCAATTGTAGTAAATACTTCTAACATTATCTCTTCTTTTTGGTAGACACGGAGACACCTATAATTTTATATACTTACTAACTGACCCAGCAAACTTTGTACCGCCATATTATTTTTCGCCCGCGTGGAATTCAGATCCTTTTTCCATATTTTCTCACCGTTTAAACCTTCCCTGGACATCCACCGTTCTCGAGTTTTAGCGAGACTAACAGAATTTGCAATTCATTTTTATATATAAGAAGATTGTGTCTAGCAAATGTCTGGAAAATAAGTGATAGAGGCGATAAATTCCAAATTCCAATCCAATTCCAAAATAATTAAAATTCCCTTCGATAGATTCCAACAATATTGCCATTCGCTTATAAAGTCTGCATTTTAACCGGCCTCCCATAAGCTGTAGCTACTTTTCTTACCAATTCGAATATACTTATTTATTTCATTTTCATTCATTATTTTTTAATGCAGCAGCGTGAATTTAGGGTTCCGAATTCCAAAGGTATGAGGAAAACCTGGAGACTAACTTTCATAAAGAATGTGTACAGGAACATGACGTAAAAAATACAGAACGGATATACCATGTCGCCTTGACAAAGTTTTGCCAGAATCTTACGTCTGTTTTGCCTAGTTTGTGCCTTTGTCTTATCCCTACATAGTGGCTAGTGGTGGGCCATACTCTGCGCCACTGTAGGTCATCATTATTCATTACTACGCTACGATTCCTTTGAATTGTGAACATTTAGATGGCCAATCGTGTGCTTACCTATACCAATGCGATGACTTAATAATATCTTCTTTGTCATGTTCTGTTCTCCAGGGTCATTGTATTCTGGACAGTTTACTGATAACATTCATTTCAACGAAGAAAAGTTAAACTCAGTTCGTCAAATATTTTCAAAAGGTGCACCCACAGAGTACTATACTATATACATGGATGCTCCCATTTAGCAAATCTACAACAGCAATAGGTATGCTGTTCAAAAATAAAATTCACGGAGAGATTTTAATAACGTGGCCTTGTATTTTAATTCAAACTCTTGCAATATCTTCACGTGTGAAAGTAACAAAATCTTATGTAGGCACTAGAAGACAACAAGGTTATCTAAATACCAACAAACAAATTATATATTAATCAACTAGTTATAATAACCAGCCTTGGGAGTTTCAAGCGAATCCTTTAACAAGTACCTACCTTTTTTTTTTTTTTTTTTTATCGTGCTAAAAATCCCCACGGATACCTCCCCCGCCGGGGTCGGAGGAGGAGGTTATGTCGGACTCGAACCGACTAAAACGCACGCCTTCTGTGGGCCGTCAGTTGCCGGAGGTGAGATTGTCATAGCCATATCCCTCGCACCCCGGCCGGTTTAGGGGGCTACTCACATACTAAAAATCTCACACATTGGTGAGTGGACAACGCCCTGCATTCATAATGGTAATTTCACTCACTTGCTGAGCCGGAGTATGTGAGAAAACTACTCACACATTCTTGATGTGGTTAATTCACACAGATTAATAAAAAATAATTGAAACAGATCCAAAGTATTGTTTTAATTACAATTTACAATCAATCAATCTTTAAATCAAGTCTATTAAAAATATTTTACAACACACCTGCTCATAAAAGTGATATTATTTCACCGCACATAGGCACGTAATGACACCTATTATCAAACTGTGACCTTTTCATTGCTATTATTCACGAGTGAGTTATAGATTCTTTTTTAAATTGTTAATTTGACTAAATCAAAGGTGAATAAAGGACACATAAAGCGATGCATCGCACTTTCATATCTACCAAAAGAATTAAAATTAGACGGTTGGTTGTATATTTTGGGAGAACGTTTAGACAAAAAAGACGTTAAAATATGGCAAATTTCAACCATTATTTTGAGACTACTTGGCTAAAAAAAAATAGTGCTGGCTTATCAGACACATGGTCTTTCCACAATGTTCCCTATAAGACAAATAATGTGACGGAATCGTGGAACTCACGTCTGAATAAAAAAATTAAAGCCAAACCAAATATAGCAGTACTTTTAAAAACTTTAAGTAAAGACGCCAATTACTATTTCGGAATATGGGAAAAGAATAAGTATATTACAAAGCGAACAAATGAGGCGATAAGACAACAGAAACTTATTGACAACGCAATTCGAGAATTAGTTGATGGCCAAATTTCTTTGGGACACTGTATAGAAAAACTGAAAGGATAAAATAGTACATTATGGTACAAGTGAGCAAAGTTGGTGATTACCGCCGAGGCACCATTGAGACCCAAGCCGCTAGGCGAGGGTCTTAAGAGAGCCGAGGACGGTAATCATCATACTCACGCGTGCCATACGACATTTTACAACACACTTGCGAATAAAATAATACTACAAATACTGAATAAACAATACTACAAATTAATTCATGTTCCTATGTGCGCGCATCTACTACTTAGAGAAAAATATAATTAAATATGAGTGAAAATTTTGTTTATTAAACAAGTATTACAAGTTGAAATTATTTATATATACAGGGTGTCCCAAAATTCAAGGATAAGCCGGCAACAGGGGGTGGCCCTACTTATGGCTGCTCAGTAAAAAATAAGAAAAAAAATATATCTCTATTTTTTTTTAATTACTCGAACTTTTTTAAAATCCCTCGACATTCGGTACCCTTAATGATATTTTCAACTACCAGGTCCACAATTTTGCAAATATTTTTGAACTCTTTTCTCTATTAGCAAGCTAAGAAGCATGGCTATCCATCACCACCCTGAAAAATTATAGGATATTTGTAGTTATTTTACAAAAATAAGTCAAAATATTTTTTTGTCGTCAAATTTTCATACATTTTTACTTTCGACCCACTTTATCTTATCTCGGTGAAAAAAAAAGTACGGACACCACTATGGCATTCTTTTTCAAAAATTGGCACAACTATCCAAGATTTTAAAATGGTATAATTTGGGTATGATACTGTATTGAAACACTAAAATAAAAAAAAATTTGTAAATAAGAATCACATTTAATACATTGCTCTTATTGAAAATCACCAGATTTACTTTGTACACAATGCATTCATCCTCAAAAAAAAATCATTGACGGGACTTGTGACAAAGTGGTAACCGAGTAGGTTATCACATTACGAAGTTAAGCAACATAAGCCAGGGTGGTTTTCGGATGGATGACCATTCTTAAGACATTGAGACACCTCCATTCCTCAGAAAGTACGTTAGGCCGTCGATCGTAGTGGCCATACGAGCATCTATGACAGTTGTTACGGGTAGTCGGAGCCCTAAAAGTCCAACAACTGGGCGCACTACATAACTTTGATATCGCCAATGGGTTGTGGAGGTCATGTGGCAGTCGCTTCAAAGAAAATTTCGCGGTTCTGCTGTTTCACAGTTAACCATAAAATCCGACTCTGTATTTTGTAAAGGTTCAGAGGATGAAAATCCATACTGTTAAAATATTAAACAAACATAATGGTATAATTTTATAATTATTGCATTATTGTTAATATTTTTTTTATTTTTACATTTTTAATTGTTTGCCACCGGCATTAATACATTTTATTTTTCGTGCATTTCTTTTGTCAGAAATATAATCCGTAGCCGCATTGATATTTGAATGAAACTAGTCCAGCGTTGCAATTGCTTTCGGAAACCTAATTGTTCTTAAAACAATTCCAATAAAACTCTGAGCCTCGGATTTCCCGGCTAACTGTGAAACAGCAGAAATGCGAAATTTGCCGTGAAGCGACTGCCACCTGACCTTCACAACCCACTGGCTATATCAAAGTTATGTAGTGAGTCCAGTTGTTGGACTTTTAGGGGTCCGACTAACTGTCATAGATACTCATATGGCCACCGGGATCTACGACCTAACGTACTCTCTGAGAAACAGAGGACAGAGGTGTCTTAATGTCTTAAGAATGGTCATCCATCCGAAAACCACCCTGGCTTATGTTGCTTAACCTCGTAATATGATAACCTACTCGGTTACCACTTTGTCACAAGTCCCGTCAATGATTTTTTATTGAGAATGAATGCATTGTGTACAAAGTAAATCTGGTGATTTTCAATAAGAGCAATGTATTAAATGTGATTCTTATTTATGAAAAAAATTTTTTTTTAGTATTTCATTATAGTATCATACCCAAATTATACCATTTTGAAATCTTGGATAGTTGCGCCAATTTTTGAAAAAGAATGCCATAGTGGTGTTTATACTTTTTTTTTTCACCGAGATAAGATAAAGTGGGTCGAAAGTAAAAATGTATGAAAATTTGACGACAAAAAAATATTTTGACTTATTTTTGTAAAATAACTACAAATATTCTATAATTTTTCAGGGTGTTGGTGGATAGTCATGCTTCTTAGCTTGCTAATACAGAAAAGAGTTCAGAAATATTTGCAAAATTGTGGACCTGGTAGTTAAAAATATCATTAAGGGTACCGAATTTCGAGGAATTTTAAAAAAGTTCGAGTAATTAAAAAAAAAATAGAGATATATTTTTTTTCTTATTTTTTCCTGAGCAGCCATAAGTAGGCCCACCCCCTGTTGCCGGCTTATCCTTGAATTTTGGGACACCCTGTATACGAAAATTCATCAAATGAACATACAATAGACATATTAATTTATTCGTACTATTAAACACGTTCTTTTTTGTGTCGAAACTGTTTTAAGAACATAGAAACTTAACCTATAAAATTTAAAAAAGAATCTATAACTCACTCGTGAATAATAGCAATGAAAAGGTCACAGTTTGATAAATAGGTGTCATTACGTGCCTATGTGCGGTGAAATAATATCACTTTTATGAGCAGGTGTGTTGTAAAATATTTTTAATAGACTTGATTTAAAGATTGATTGATTGTAAATTGTAATTAAAACAATACTTTGGATCTGTTTCAATTATTTTTTATTAATCTGTGTGAATTAACCACATCAAGAATGTGTGAGTAGTTTTCTCACATACTCCGGCTCAGCAAGTGAGTGAAATTACCATTATGAATGCAGGGCGTTGTCCACTCACCAATGTGTGAGATTTTTAGTATGTGAGTAGCCCCCTAAGTCCCCGGCCGACCCAGGGCCATATCTGTCGATCTGGCCCTCTTCCGGTGTGGGGACCACGGAGTCCCCAACTCGCCCCCGGGTATGGGGGGGCACGCAATGCGCGCCACCGCCGTGGCCTGCTTCTGCTAGGGTGACAGACGACCCCACCCGTCACCCCCAGGCCCGCGCTCATGGGGGACGGAGGTCATTCTGCGACCTCCGACGCCCGAGTTGCCGCCGCTCGTCGCGGGAACAAGTACCTACCTAATAATTTCAAAATATAAAAACTCGATTGCAGTATTATTGTTCTGACAATAAATACATTTTGGCACTCAGACAGAAATCATCATTTTCTTATATTAACTTCACTCAATACAAAAAATCTAAGGATACTAAACACCAAATTCGGTTCAGTTACTTGGCAATTACGTCGAATTACGAGGGAACCTAGAGGTTTTGTTTTCATACATACATACCTATACTCACGCCTGTAAATTCCCGAAGGGGTAGGCAGAGGTGTATTAACACCCACATTTCGCCAACTATGATTTTCTGACCCACGTAATAGGGGGCGAGGCTATTGCCATCTAACGGGCACTTTATCATGGGCTGTATGTTTACTGTCGGATGGAGAACAACCCTATCCCTTAGTCGCCTTTTACGACATCCACAGGAAGAGGGAGTGGCCTTATTCTACTCAACCGGGAACCTTTTTTCAATAGGTAAATATTATAGTCTACTGCTGGACATAGGCCTCTCAAAGTACCCAAACCCCAAACCTGCACCTTCCGGTTCAGATAAAGGTGGGTTATATTAAAAAGACGTGTGGCACTCGGGGACTGCCGCGGTAAAGCTATTGCATAGCATTTTTTATCAACTTATGCAATTATAATTACTTACGTTAAGCGGAGCTACTTCGGAGCAGCTCGGCTCGATTCGTGCGAGCTTCGGGGTGTTAGGTTTTTTTCGTTACGGAATTGCTGGATTCGGTCTCCACGCTCAAGGCCCGCGATAGAAGCTATGCAATAGCTTAAAAATTGCCTTACTGCATTGCGTGAGATTGTTTTCGTTATTGGATCAACGTAAGTAAATGTATATTGCTGTGAATTGGTTTGTTATGATCAGTCTTCACAACATTTAACTATTTTTATCCCAGACTTAACATTTAAAACGTAAGCATGTTAATATCGGTATGTTACGTAACTAAGATTGATAGTTGATAGCTAGACTGTTCAAGGTAACTTAGGGACAACATCAACTCTTGAATGCGTCGCTCAATGACATGGCTATAAACGAAATAGCTTTTAAGATTGTATGTGCTGTTGAACGTACATCAGCTAGAATCTATTATTTCAAATTTGCACGTCGAGGAAGATCTCTCATTCACCGTCTTTCGGTAAAGACCGGTTTGGTTTGTTTTGCTTCCACCTACTAGCTTGTACATCTATTTTTCACGCGGATCTCCACTGTTACAGCGGGTTATGTCGAACTATATTCCCGAAGAAAGGAAATATTAAGGTCGACCTGCTAGCCGGTACACCTGTGGATCAAATGAATAAAACTCTGGCACCGTCTCTCCTCTTGGTATTGGAAATCTCCACTCCGACTAGCGGGAGCGGTTATGTTGAACTGTGTTCCATCATGGGTACCTAGTACCTATTGAGTCTGGGTGTACTCTAAGAAAGGAAATATCCAGGTCGACCTGGTAGCTCACTTGCGGATCAAATGAATAAACTCTGGCATAGACTTTTGATATTGGAAAGTCAGACACGACAGTTCAACCAAATCAAGAGAGATATGTGATGTGAGTATGAAGCTCCAAAGTTGACTAGCATACCTACATGGTAGGATAGTGAAATAGGTGCAGTGCAAAAACTATCTTCAACTACTTGCAATGCAACCCTCTTTTTTAGCACAAGGCTGTGGAACAAGTAATTAAGCATACGTCTTAAGCAGTCGTTAAACTTCTTCCTTCCGTCTTCCGGATCATAAAACTATATTCAAGTTCGTAATCGTTTGAACACATAATTATGAATATATTTGAATACACGTTTTGCTAGATAAATGCCAAAATTTCGACCGCTAAGAAATATGCAGAGCTGGTACCGCCCTCGTCGAATTTTAATTTAGTCCCGCAGTCCATGAGAACTTATTCCTGTGATAAAAGCCTATATATTATTTCAGACTATGATCTACTCCTGTCCCGAATTTCAGTCATATCCGATCAATAACAAAGCTGCGAGAACGTGAATAGTAGTGAGAATTCAAAGGTATACCAGCCATTTTACCTGACCTTACGTCAGATACTTAGAATACCCCAGTTCCTGATAACTAGCAGAAGTTACATCGTTTACTGTAAGATTGTCCTCAAAATTTTAATGATATTTGACTGTCCCACTTATGGAACGTGTAACTTGTAGTTCAAATGACAAGAAAATTATCTTTAACCTATTAAATAGTCAATCATAATTAAAATACCTAATGTAACGCGGTTCTTAAGCACCAATGTCATTAATCATTATTATATTAAGAGTTCTACAAAACATATATACCAATATACCAATGGTTCTAATCTTTCAAGTTGTACAATATAGGCCTATAACATAATACAATTTGATTCAGTGAGTAGGAATAACTGCTACGAGTACTCGTATAAGTATTGCTTAAGTGTAAGATAATTTATAACAAAAAAAAAATCAGCAGAAACGCTATTAAAAGTTTATGAATTTGAAAATGGATAGAAATTTGATCGTGATCAATATGCGATTGGTCACTTCATTTATTTCATTACGTTGTTTACAAATAATTGGCAAATCTATGCAAAGAATCTTTGCCAGAATTACAAGATACAACGAAATTCCTAGCCTAGATGGGTAAAGTTTACAAATTAACTTCTTGTGATCGATTAATATTTGAAGCAAATGCTAAAAAATCCTCCTTCGTCCTCCAAGCAGATGGATTGACGACCTAAAAACGGCAGCTGGGATTCAAGATAGACTGGATGCGGAAGGTGAAGGATTAGTTGTGACTCATTGACGAGCAATATTTTTATTTACACAACTTAGGTGGCAGACAAGCACACGGCACACGGTCCATCATTGGACTGTAATAGGGTAATTGATTGATGTCGGACAGCCTCCGTGGCGTAGCGGTAGTGAACGAGGCCGCTACGCAGGAGGCGCGGGTTCGATCCCCGCTCAGTGCAAATATTTGTGTGCATTAATATGGGTATTTGCATTGGTCTGGTTGTGCCTCGGAGAGCACGTTAAGCCGTCGGTCCCGGTTGCCATAAGAACATCTATGGCAGTCGTTACGGGTGGTTGGTGCCCTAAAAAGTCCAAAAAAAAACAACGGTCTAGCTGCAAAGATTCGATATCGCCTAATGTTAGCATTGGGTCGTGGAGGTCAGATGGCAATCGCTTCACGGAAAATATCGAGGTCTAGCCAAATCTATAGCTATGACTGGTAAAAGCGGACCCCAGACTCCAAGCTAAAAGCTTCGGATGCGACTGGGAATTAACGCTAGGAGGAAGAAGAAGGGTAATTGATTGATGTAATGTCCCAAATATATTCACAATTATCTGCTACAATGGATTAACATCTTATTAAAGAAATCATAACTTTATCAGATCCTCATTATGTACTTGTAAGTATACCGGAATATCAATAAGCGAAGCGTGCCGTGCCGGACACACCACTGCCTATAAGTATTATGTAATATTCTCGTAACCAGTCGCCATCAGCGGAACGGCGTAACGAGAGTTCCTTATTCCTTGTACAATTATCAACCAATTTATGTCTGCGTTGAATAAGGTTGGTTAAAGAAAGCAGTGAAAACTAGTTTTGGTACTTACATATTTTTTCTGTGACGGATAATATAAATGGTCTATTTAGAATGGAAAAAGGAATGCTCAGGCGGAACTAGAATCCGAAACCATTCGTTAGGGGGAATGCTCTGATCATTAAGCTACTGAGACACGTCATGAGCATTCGAAATTCTCCTATACAACCATCTTCAGGCGATGGTCTTTTATTAAATTAATGGTCTTTGGATATTTTGAAGTACCGTAATCCAGACGAGAAGGAAAATGGAAGGTAGAACACCCCCTAGCCAGGTGGACTGCATCTGCGAAGGGTAACTGAGACGGACTGGATGCGGAAGGTGGAAAATCGGCAAACGTGTCGCATATTGGGAGAGGCCTATGTCCAGCAGTAGACTGCAATAGGCTAATTGATTGAATCCATAAATTTTAAATTCAAGTAGGTACAGTCAAATAAGACATAATTAATAAAAAAACTGAACTAACATTTTTTTATACCACTTAAATGGCAGACAACGGCCCAACTGATGGAAAAAAGGCCGCAGTATATATCTAAGTATATAATATACAGTGTAGTGTGTTAGCTATTTTGTCAAAATGCTTTCAAAAAACGTCACTTATGTCAGTTAGTTAAAGTAATACAATTTGTATACCTACTTAATACTATTTTACCGTAAAATAAATAGAGTTCCTTCTTACGGTGCCTTCATTATTTTTTACTCTTTTTTGCCAAGCTGTATGTACGAGTATGTTAGATACAACTCGTTTACCCACTTCAATGCCAGTAAGTTGTCAACTTACGTTTTGTTTATCAGCAGTCAGTTGAAACCCCGTAAACATTTGCTTAGGCTGTGGTTGTCCGTAATATCGTCGTTGGAAATTTAAAATCTCATTGTAGACCCAAATATGGTAAAATATCAAATATACCTCGGGACACGTATCTTGGACCTAAATCGCGAGGCAAACGAGGTTTTGGCGCATGCGGATTGTTTTTTAATAATCTATGCTTGGTGAATTTGAGCTCGTCCACCGCAGTAGCAAGCCGTGCTATCCTGCAAAGATACCCAAGAAACGTGTATTGCCGTATAAAGCACATTTTGAGGACATTTTAGGTCCAATATATACTTAATATCCCGAGCAATACCAAATTAATACCTACTTGTATTTTACAGACTATTTTGGTGGACCTTGAAAATATTGCAGTATAAATATTTGTTCCAAATAAAATATGAATGTTAAAATCAATCACACTTTTTGCATTGTATTTTTTAAGAGGCAGTCTGAGAAAAACACGGACTTAGGTGCTAAAGAAGCACGTGTAAAAGAACTCGCAGCGCAGCTTCGCATTTTGGGACTAGATAATTGAATCGCTTAGAAAATGAAGCATTTTGTGTGTGGTTATAGAATGGTGTATGGTTAGGTGCTCGAAAATTATCCTACACTGCAAGGGGTTGAATGCCCCACCAAGTTGGTTGAAGCCCAAGTCAACTCACCAAGGCTCTAAAGTAAAACATTGTTAGGTATACCAAGGACTCTGTGAAAAAATCCATTTATTTTTAGACTTTATTGCTACTAGCTATGGCCTAATGCCAACTCGCGCGCGTTAGCGAAATTTGCGCTAGCGAGTTGATGAATGACCCCTTGTAATAGTAAATTATTTGACAATTAAAAGTATGATGTCATTTTTTTTATTTCATAAGATTTTCCTTAGAACTTACCTTTTTGACGTTTAATATGTTGGATAAAAGCAATGATTATAAAAGTAACTAATTTGACTAGAGGGTCAAGTACGCAATTAGCACCCGGATGCAAAAAAACCTACCTCTATTTTCAATCCAGTTACTTATATAATATTTTAGATTTATATGCATTAATATTATTTTTTATCTTTATCATATTATGTAATAGATTTGTACAGTTTTTTTATTATTTCAAACAAAAAAGTCTGACTTATTCCGATTTGAATTCTGACATTTATTTTGTAGCACAACAATTTTGACAAGCTGTCACTGGGATCATGGTCAGCGTTTATTTACTGAACAAACTTTTTCTTTTTTAGACTTTTACAGGGTTGGCAACACATAAGTGACAGGTGCTATTGCAAGCGGACGTCTACCGCCATTTACCACCAAATATAAAATCCATTTGAGAAAACAGCAAGATTTGGAACAAGGGATTGGCATCTCCGCCATTAATTTTATAAACAGATTTTATTTTATTACACTTTACTTTACACTGGTGAAATTTCTTGCATTTCAAGATATTAGGTAGGACATACATATTATTATAAATGGGTTAATGAGGTCCCAGATATCTGGAGTAATCAAAAGGAAACTGTGAAAGAAGCTTTCATTGAAGGTTTTTGAGTCTGACCAACCCGGCGATTGGTAGAGGGGATTATACGTTATATGCAAACCGTAGTTATAACTAAGTACTTTATGTAATGAGTAGGTACTGTCAGAAGTTTACCCGAATCTAACTCATTGAAAAAAAAAACTTTTTTACGGATTCTATCGCGATTCGCGATATATTATTATTATTTACTTTTACCCAATGATGTATCATTTTTATAGATACGTCATACACGAAGATGGCGGCTTTGAAAAATGGCGCAAACACAACATTTAAGCTACTTCTAAAAATACGTCAATGTTATTAATTTATATGAATTATATTATTATTTATATCTAGTAATAGGTAATATTTTATTATTACGTATTTATTATTAAAAACTTTTTTTTTTGATGGCGCACTGTGGCGATTCTGATTGGTGCATAAAATGATGACCAAAAGTCATCATTTTTTTGTCGCCATTTTAGAGTGTGGACAACATATCTATAGTTTATAATACATCATTGCTTTTACCCCGATTTTTCAGCAGCCATGGTTGCAGGTGAATAAAGATTGTAGTTGTGACCATAGTTCTTTATTCACCCCGTGACCGGGCTGTTGAAAAGTAACCGAAACATTGGGCTAAAAGTAAATAATAACAAAATAAATAGATATATCGCGATATAATCTGTTAAAAAGTAGTTTTATTGTAAGTAAATACGACTCTCGGGATAAAAAGTATGTGCGTTATGTTATGTATGGTATTCCAGACTTCAGTCTATCCCTGTATAGTACCAATTTTCAGCCAAATCCATTGAGCGTGTTGATACAAACATCTAAATATCTTCACGAACTTTCCAAATTGTGCTGTTAAATAGAATACATTAATTAATATATTTAGTTAATGAATTCATCAATAGCTCAGACGTCCTTAGATTTATTTTTCAACGTAATTAAAAGGAAAACAAAGTTACTGGCCAGTCTCACACTTTCATAGTTGATTTCTTTTTTATTTGTAAAAAAATACGGATATATTTTTTTCTAACACTTCCTGGCTTATTACATTATTGTAAATAGGAAAGTGGGTTATTGTTTAACAACTAAAACCATCCGTGTAGATTGTTAATAATAATTTAGGTCAAATTTAAACAAACTATTGTTGGGGAAGTTACCTATCTATGATTAATTGAGTGCATATTTGATTGCGATAAAACTACTTTTGTATTGCTCTTGTTTACTATTGTTAACAAATATATTCAAGCATTAGTAAGAAGATAAGATAACAAGAACTTCTTAAGCAATAGAGCGGTCAATGCATGGAATAGGCTGCCTGAAAATATTGTGACAGCAGAAAATATTAATCAATTTAAAAATAGACTGGATAAACACATAAATCAACAAAAACATTAAGTAGTTAGTGAAAAAACGAGATGCAGGCTGATATCAGTTGTTTCAACTGCTGGCCTGTTCCCCAATAATAATAATAATAATAATAATAATAATAATAATAATAATAATAATAATAATAATAATAACCATACGTCCGAGTCGAACATCAGACTCACGTGGGGGGCGGACACGCGATATTAAAATTACTGGCGCGGCAAACATGGCTCTGGAAACCCATTCAAAATGGAGACGAGAGCAAAAAGAAAGCGTATAGGACCGCTGCCCGGGGGCGATCGCCGGGGCACACCTGGAGCTGACGCTGGGTGTCTCAGCATGCGAACCGTCAGCGGTGAGGAGTTGAACAGGCGGGCTCCCACCGACAAAGATACTACAGCCGAAACAACTGACGATGGTGCCAGTCTGACCGATAGGACAAACACTCCAGCAGAACCATACAGCCCTAGCACCATTTCATACACACCCTCTAGAATATCATCACCATCCATACCATCGTCAGTACCGTCATCACCCCCCAGTAACATTTTTTATGCAGATCCACCCAATCCAGTCTTAAGTGTTGCGCAGGAGGTAAATGCCTTTTTACCTGCGTCCACTAAGGCTGGGAAACCAAGGAAGCGCATGAGATGGAGCAAAGATGTCAATACGTTCATCATGCGCACATACTACACCATTACAAAAGTAGAAACAGACATGACAACATATAGGAAACAGTTGCACGAACTTTTTTCACAAAAATACCCAACAATTATAGTTACTGAACAACGAGTATCTGACCAGATGCGAACCATAGTAAAGAACAAATTATTGACTGTAGACGAACTAGACCGACTAAAAGAAGAAGTAAGGTTACAATTACAAGAACCCGCAGATGATAGTATAGAAATTAACTCTCTCACACCCACACAAAATCAAATAGAAGACTACAATCAATCACGGCATCACTCTCAATCACAATCACAATCACAATCGCACACACAAATGTCACACATATCCACTCAAACAGAGTTCATAACATTAACGGTAGAGAATGATATTGAAACATTAATAGAACATAACCCTGTAGTAGAAGTACACACCCAGGAAATTCTGGATAAATTTAGAGCAGCTATCACACTATACTCTGGTATGGATCCCGTTGTACGACCTAAATTGCCTAAACTAAAATATAGCTTTAAGCTCTTTCAATTAACAAATCTGTTTAACCAAAATATACTCAACCAATTTCTTACCGACGACACTCAACTTACAGATATACACACTCTTATATATTGTACTGCACTAGTTATAACTGAAGAACTGAATTACAAAGTAATAGATAGAATAGGTAGCATAAAATCTAAACATAATAATAAACCACCATGGCAGGTAAGACTAGAAAAAGATATAGAAAAACTTAGGGCGGACTGCGGTAGACTCACACAGTACATTAATAACAATAGGTCAAATAAAGTAGTTAAGAAAGTAGAAGAAATATTTAAAAAAAGAACACTACACACTAAACATGAAAATAGCAATAGGAAACCTGAGGAATTTTTAGATACACTAAAACAGAAACTAGCACTAAAAGTACATAGGTTAAGGAGATACACAAAAGCACAAGAACGCAGAAATAATAACACATTATTCGCTAATAATGAAAAAGCCTTCTACAGAAACCTTAGCAAGCCACAAAGGGAAACTGACACAGCCACAAATATAGAAACACCTACACAAACAGAGCTCGAGACATTCTGGGCAGGGATTTGGGAGGATGAAGTACAACATAATGAAAAAGCAGGTTGGATTACGGAAGAATTAAATAAATGGAGTACAACAGACGAGATGGAGTTTGAAGAAATATCAGAGTCGGATATAACTAGTATTACAGCTAAACTACATAACTGGAAAGCACCAGGCGTAGACAAGATTCATAACTTTTGGTACAAAAAATTAACAATATTACACAAACACATTGCTAAAAACTTCACTGATATAATATTAGAAAAACAACATATACCTGAATTTATTGCTACCGGAATAACATATATGCTACCCAAAACTAAATATTCACCACTACCTTCTCAGTATAGACCGATAACATGTTTACCCACAATATACAAAATTCTCACGTCAGCAATAGCTAGAAAAATTAACACACATATTGAACACAATCAGATTATAGCAGAAGAACAGAAAGGATGCAGGCGGGGCCACATGGGATGTAAGGAACAGTTAATCATAGACTCCACAATACATAAACATGCCACCACTAAAAATAGGAACCTACATTGCACATACATAGATTATAAAAAAGCATTTGACAGTATCCCACACTCATGGTTGTTAGAAATATTACAAATATATAAAATAAACCCTAAAATAACTCATTTTCTACGTAACATCATGTCGTTTTGGAAAACGTCACTTCAACTAAATTGCTCAGATAAAAACATTACTACCCGAGAGATATCTATTAAGAAGGGTATTTTTCAAGGAGATTCCTTAAGCCCAATGTGGTTCTGTCTCGCTCTGAACCCCTTATCACATCTTCTGCACGGCTGTCGAGCTGGATATAGCTTCAAAAACACAACTAAAGAAACAAAAATCTCACATCTTATATATATGGATGATATTAAACTATACGCAAAAACAGATAACGAAATGAAAAAATTAGTAGACACAACAGTAACATTTAGCAAAGACATAAATATGGAATTTGGTTTAGAAAAGTGCAAGACCTTACATATAATAAAAGGAAAGATCCGGCCCGGCAACTATGCAGTGGATGATACTAACGACATAACAGCAATGGACTCAACCAATTTTTATAAGTATTTAGGATACAGACAGCTAAAAGGTTTAGATCATTCGGCAATAAAGGAGACACTAACTAAAGAATATAAAAACAGAATTAACTCAATTTGCAAAACCCAACTGACTGGAAAAAATCTTATTAAGGCAGTTAACACCTATGCTATCCCGATTATGACATATTCTTTTGGTATAGTAAAATGGTCTAAGACTGATATAGAACAAATAGAAAGAACAACACGCACCACATTAACGAAACACAACAATCTACACCCTAAATCTGCAATAGAAAGGCTTACTATAAAGAGACAGAACGGCGGTCGAGGATTAATTGACATACAGCATCTCTGGCAGAAACAACTACACAACTTAAAAATATTTTTTAATATGAAAAGCCAATCCAGCGAAATTCATAAAACAGTAACTGAAAATGACTACAATTTCACTCCACTAAACCTAAATGAAACCCTAAACACACAGAATCGTGACATCGATGATCCGCAAGTATTAAAAATAGAAAACTGGAAAAAGAAAACGCTTCATGGACGACACCCTCATGACCTAGAACAACCTCACATAGATTCAACAGCCTCAAATAAATGGCTTCAGATAGGTAACCTATTCCCAGAAACAGAAGGTTTTATAATAGCCATACAAGACCAAATAATAAACACTAAGAACTACCGAAAATTTATCATTAAAGATCCTACAGCTACAAATGATAAATGCCGCAAGTGTCACACACAATCTGAAACTATACAACACATAACCGGAGCATGCACTACACTCACACAAACAGATTATACACACAGACATAATCAAATAGTCAACATTATACACCAAAGCTTAGCACACAAACACAATCTCATACAAAACACTAACACACCATATTACAACTACAAGCCTGAAACAATTTTAGAAAATACCTCACACAAATTATATTACGATCGCGCCATACTTACCGATAGGACCATCCACTATAACAGACCAGATATTACATTACAAGACAAAATTAATAAAACTACTTACCTAATAGACATCGCAGTCCCGAATACCCATAATTTACAGAAGACTATTACTGAAAAAATAAACAAATATTCTGACCTGAAAGATGAAATCATAAGGATCTGGAAGCAAGATAAAGTATATATAGTGCCGATAGTAGTATCCACCACCGGAGTCATCCCTAAACACCTTCACCATAGTATCAAACTAATAGACCTTAAAGATAACATCTACATACCCATCCAAAAAGCCGCTATACTGAACACATGCAGAATTGTGAGAAAGTTCTTGCAAATAGAAGACACTGAAAACACACATCCACTCACACAGGACACGCAATAACACACACACGCCTCATTTACTTGGTTCCGGCCCGTAAATGTGGTTAAGACCAACTCATTGAGTTGAGAATAAAAAATGACACTAAAATAATAATAATAATAAAATAAACATTTTTTTTTATTGTCAAATTCACGTGAACTGTTGAGGAACAAAAGGACTATAATTCATGTAATTTTCGAGAACTATAATTATTTGAGGTATGATTTAAGGTCGCCAAAATAATAGTTGTCTATTTTTGGTTTGTCGTATTTATTATTGTCAATTCAGACAGTCATCATCCTCCTGCTCTTATCCCAAGTTTATTTGGGGCCGACGCAACATGTGTGCTTTTCCTTTCATCTCTAGTTGCAGTTATCGCAAAATTCATATCATCCATATCTGCTTTTTAGATCTTCCTCTCTCTTTGTAGCCATCGACTTCCAAAGTAAATGTCATTCTCACGACATTTCTGTCTGGGCAGTCAGTCAGGACGATAAAAAATGAATTATCCAATTCGGGATAGTCATTCCGAAGTTACTTTTGGCACCTACTCAAAATGATAGATCTATCGCCAAATAGGTACTTATATTGATTATTCTCCGCAGAATAGTAGATCTAATAGTTTTTGTGATATGTATCCGGACTTATCGCGATTATTTACTTGTGCCGACGTTTCGGGTGCGTTGTCCCGATATAACAAAAACTATTTTCATCCCACCATCTCGGAAAGAGTATTTTTGCTCTTCAATAACTGAGCGTAAAAGTCGTTTTTATCCTCTAGAGGATAAAGTAAATTTGAATTTAGAACATCGTGTGTACTAGGTTTGTGAACTCAAAACATTATTAAACCTATTTACTTCTACCTCTATGGTGCCGAATTTATCATACAACTTTTTTTTAATTTATGAAAAACTCAGACTCGGAACCTCCTCGGTATACATTTTTTTTTTTAAATTTGCTTTGCGCGCATCAATTTTTTTCACGTCATATTGTTGAACATTGTTGAATTTTTATTTTTTTGTATTTTAGTATTAGTATTATACACATATTATACAGCCTCCGTGGCGTAGTGGTAGTGAACGCGGCCGCTACGCAGGAGGCACGGGTTCGATCCCCGCTCAGTGCAAATATTTTTGGGTATTTGCCTTATAGAGCACGTTAAGCCGTCGGTCATGGATGTCATACGAACATCTATGGCAGTCGTTATGGGTAGTTGGGGCCCTAAAAAGTTCAACAACAACGGTCTAGCTGCAATGCTTCGATATCGCCTAATGTCACCATTGGGTTGTGGAGGTCAGATGGCAGTCGCTTCACGGAAAATATCGAGGTCCAGCCAAATCCGCAGTTAAGACTGGTAAAGCGGACCCCGGACTCCGAGGTGAAAGCTTCGGATGCGACTGGGAATTAACGCTAGGAAGGAGAAGCATTTCATTATTTCCTCGCTGAGGTGGGATGAAAAGTTACGTGTTGCACTCGAGTGCAAAGATTTTTCACCTTGTGCTCTTTTGATTCCCTCGCTAACGCTCAAGATTCTAATTTGTGAATTTCGCTTGCTCGGTCATCAAAACTGAGCACGCGGTTAAAAAGCAACTTTGCACTCTTGTATAACAAATAACTATTGTTTACACCGCGATAAACTAAAATAACGGTAGATCTAATATCAAATACATCATCAATGATTATTGTCTGCAGAACACGACACCGTGCGCCCTGAGCCCTGAGTTCCCTGACACGAACAGATATAGGTTATAAGAGATTGACATAGCTCTGTCCTATCAGCCCTTAGACAAGTGGCAATTCGTCAGCCGGCGTTTTCTAGAATAGAATGCTAAATGAATGGGATTTGACGTATATAATATGACAGGCGTCAACGAATGTCAAAAACGTCAAATCCTATACATTCGTCATTCTATTCCATGATACGCCGAGCAACGCATTGCCACTTGTCTAGGGGGGAACTCCAGCTGGTAATTATACCTATAATCAAAATAATAAATGACATGACATTAAAATAACGGTTATTTTATCGATGACTGACAACCCTAGGAAATTCTAATAACGTATTACGCGTAGTTAATCAATGTTACGCGGTGCAACGAGACTGGGACAATCACTCGTTAGGTGTTACTCGCCTTGTCAAAGACGATTTGCACGTAAATGAATAAACAGCTTACCTTCCAGTATTGTTCTAACTTTCATTGGTAACTGGTTAAACTTTTCAAGTGCAAAAAATCTGTGAATATTAGTTAAATCCACGTACTACGAGTATTTGAATTTGAAAATAAAAGCTGAGTAATTTAGCTGTTAATAAAATCAGAACAATATTATGATTAGATAATAAAAATCTACATAGATTAAGAATTACAATTTAAACTATCATTTTAGTGGACGCGAAAAAGAAAACAGTCATTAAATAATAAACATTCAATCGCTTGTAAACAATCTTGTTTATTTAGTTAGTGTTAGTTGAAATGTCCGCGCCGACGGGGCAGCACGTGAGTGAGAAAGACAGTGACGTTACTGTCATTGATATCGATGCTGAACTCGATGACATAATCGAAAATACGCAAAACGTAGTAAAAGATTCGGATGTACCAGTGATTTATATTGATAAGCCAAAGGAAGTTAAAGCCATGAACGGAAACGGTTCAAATGGTAAGTGATCCATTGAATAAAATTTTAAATTTAAGTGTGCTTATTTTTAGATAGATTCAGATTGAAAAAAGTGAACATCCCGGATGGGACTTGAACCTACGACTTGCTCTGACTAACTGAGCTACTTGGGTAAATCTTAGATATCCGAAATTTTCCTTTAATCTCCGATCTAAATCTAAATGATCTGTAGGTCTAAAAAGGCCACTTTATTGAATTCGTAATAGGATATTTTAGTCGTGCGGCTTTATTTACACGTATTATGATCTGCTTAGTAAATGAATTGTTGTGATTTTGCTCATATGAGTGACCATCTTACGATTTTTATAGCAATCTATGAGATCTACTGGAAATTCGTAGACTTACTCGTTTTTAGCGGAATAAAAAAATTTTGCAGACTAAAAGGCCGCATTGAGCAATGCGGCCTTTTAGTTCGCTCATTACAATGTTTCCTGGTGTTTTCCTAAACTATGACTAGTACCTACCCACTGTTATAGTTTTTACAGTATTTTCATTTTTGACAATAATTTAATTTCGTGTATCTTCCACGTTTTCTTTTCAAATTGTTCATTACACCTTATTTCAAGACTATTTTATTCGCTAATCATCATCAAAAAATGATTGATAAACACTCATTACATAGGTATATGAAAAAATAGAGAATAATTGTTTGTAAGTACTTTTGAGCTTGTCTAACAAGACATAGATAAAAAACATTAAAACAATGGAATGTCCATTGTTTTAATGTTTGTGACAATTGACAATGAGTCGGTTCCAGTACCTACCTACCTACCTACCTACCATGTATGTAGTTCATACAAATGAAGATACCTACCTATCTAATTAACATGAAATAATTGATTGAGATAATTTTAAAGCAATGAGCAGTTTTCCAGTAGGTATAATAATCAGTTGGTTTTTAAGTCATCGGGAGATGGCGCTAGCATAGCTTTTGGTAATTTTAATGTACTCTGTGGTTTGTTAGTGGTATTTTCATTGTATCAGAAAAAATTACAGAATATTTAAGTAAAGTAAATCATTACAAAACCGAAGAACATTTTTTCCATAAATTACACTAGATGTGACACCACACTCTTCTTACCAAAAGTGCCGGCTGCGCCATCTAGCGCGTCTTTAGGAACCCTTTAAATACCTACTGGAACTGCTCATTAGTTTGCTAAACTAAACAAATTATAATAAATTGGAAAAAGCGAAATCAATTCTCGGGCGGGACTCGAACCCGCGATCTTTCCCTTACATGGGGAACGCTCTGACCACTGAGAAGGGAAGGGAAACCTGTAAGGGAAAGATCGCGGGTTCGAGTCCCGCCCGAGAATTGATTTCGCTTTTTCCAATTTATTATAAAATGAAATAATTGTTTTTTTTTTAATACACAACAACAATTACTAAATCTAATCTGTTGCAAACCTTTATTGTCTTCTGCCAATACTGAATTGTTTTATATTTATAATTATTTAAATATGCTAAGTTGGTAGGTAAGTACTTAATATATGTACAACTAATTGTACTTAATTAAAATTTGTAAGAAAAACAATTCATATAGCAAATTATGCTGTTTTTAACACCAAATTAAGTATTTTCACTTCGTATACAAATTTCTTTTTTAAACCTATTGTTTCCAACAACTTCATCACAATCAATATCATAAAGTAAGATGTACATTATTAAAATAATCATCAAACTCGTAAGTGTCGATAACTGTAGTAGTGGAATATTTTGACATCTATTATTCTAGTGTTCGAAGTTTAAAAATACTTATTACGGACCACTAAACCAGTTTTCATCAAGTGAGATAACCTGCCATACTATTATATTAGGTAGATAGAGTAACTAATGATGTAAGAAGGTAAGAACCAGTTTAAAAATAAAAACAAATACAGAACTGTTTACGCGCGGTTTGCACTCTGTGGCGCAACAATTTGTTTTTGTAACTAATTTTCCATGATATTATGACATCATGGTGTTTTAGGTAGGTAGTCCATTATTTCTAATATTGTATCATGGGTACAGTGACTTACAAGTCACACACAGTCACGATTCAAATTTCCTACTTTTAAATTTTCGAATGATTCGAAATGCCGAAATCAGAAATTCAAAATGCCGAAATCAGAAATTCGAAGTATCATATAAATACCTATATTAAAAACCTGAATTTCAAAATTCCTAATTACGATTGTCGGAATGTCCGATACCGAACCATTGAAATTCCGAGTCATCATTATCACCAATGATAAAATTAATAATCCGAAATATTATAAATACTTACGAATAACGATTATCAAAAATCCGAAAAACTCGAGATGGTCAAGTGGATAGGTTTTTACATTTACCATTAGACCGGCTACGTCCATCTTTAATAATAGACGTAGCCGTAGCTAAATTAAGCATAATTTTCGCCACATCATCATTCTGATGTTCCAGAAGGCTGGCAGCATTACAAACAATATTAAATGGCTTTTAGAACCTTTTAAAATATCACAAAAACGGAGACACTAACCTACTTGATTGAATTATATCTATCTTCTTATAAACATAACTAATAATAATAATATGTATCTCTGCTGACATATTGGCAAAATTAAGTTATAATATTTTTTAAATATATTTATCCTAAAAAACTTGATGACTGAAACATGATTTAGCATAACTAACTCAATAAAAAAGGTTGGCAAATATGGCATTAAAATATCTACAACTGGGATTTAATCATTAATAATATTAGCAAAAACATTATAGGAAATCACTTAATATAATTTCAGTAGGTAAATTTTTTTTTGAAGTGGAATTTTTTTAGATGCCTTGGGTATTTTTCGTAGGTACGTTTAAAAAACAAAAAAAACTCATTGAGTTCGCGACAGTTGCGACACCGTTAACACCTCTTATGACAGATTGTGACTAATATTTACCAATTGTAACATTTCTATTGACATTATTAATATTATGTAAGTACTTATATCTAAAACATATAGGTACATTTTCAAGGATAAAACTGAGGAAATATTCGTAAAGTCACGACATGTGCTCGCTACTTTTAAATTACTTAAAGGAAAACCTACGATTGTAGAGACTAGATCTGCTCAACTGCTAATAAATATATCACTGTATATCATGTGGCATATCATTATCATAAATCTATGAAGCGGCTCGCGTGGCTCAAGGTCTTCACAGGCACGGTCCGAGGGGGGGAGGGGTCACAGCTATGCACCTCTGTTTGAAGTTTAGTTAAAATTAACCGTTGCACTGCAGTTTGAGATTGAGATTGAAATTGCCATAAATCGATTTCACTCAATTTCAATTTTCTTCTCCTAGGTGGTAACCGAACCGAACCCGTTAATCCCTCGAGTTAATAGTACCTACAGTTATTAGGTGCTTTGATGCTCAAATAAGGGGTTACCCGGAAAATATTATAATAATATATTTCCGGGAGCTTTCAAAATTGGTGCTAAATGACATGCTCTTTCCGAAATTGAACTTTACCACGACATAATATAGATAAAATGGTCCCCTTAAAACAGTTTATTGATTATAATATAAGAAAGTGATATGATTTATAGTAGGAGTCATCGAACTCGTTAATAGTTACAAGGACTAAGCTACCAGCCCCCCTAGACAAGTGGCAATTCGTTACTCGGCGTATGATGGAATAGAATCACAAATGTATAGGATTTGACGTTTTTGACATTCGTTGACGCCTGTCATTTACGTCAAATCCCATACATTTGGCATTCTATTCCATCATACGCCGAGCAACGAATTGCCACTTGTCTAGAGGGGCAGGTTTCACGGCTCGAAAGCCAGGGCCCTTAGTATATGCGCGTGGTGTCGAGGAGAACCACCATCTAGATAGCCCTTGACCGTAACGTAAGACTCCAAGCGTCGCAGCTTCGTCGGTCAAGGCTTTCGGCAATCACTAATGTAAATAGTATTAGTACGTAAACTATAACAGCGGAAAAGCGTATCACGTATATACCTCGGGGCATATTATCTGGAACCTAAAATGAGCTCAATATATGCTCTACACGCGCAGTACACGTTTCAGGAGTGTCTTTTGAGGATAGCACGGTGTGCTACAGTGGTGCATGAGCTCAAATTCACCGTGCATAGATTACTACAAATCAATCTGCTAGTGCTTCGTTACCGTGGCTCCATTCGTGTGAAATACTGATATTCCCGCAAGTCCCACGACACAAAGGACCTATATTCCGAGATTCCAGATTTATCTCTATGCTAAATAGATCCATTTAGCTAATGTGAATAAGTTCTTTGGACACGCGTGTCTCCCGTGTCCATACATATACTCATGCCTGTAAATTTCCGAAGGGGTAAAATCTGGTGCAGTCAGACAATGTTGCTCTCGTAAATAAAGTCAAAATAAACCGAAAGACGAGGGTGGACAGACCCCAGTAGGCACATGCTGTAACTTGCATCTCGAATGATCAAAGTGAGCTCGATAGCTGAATCCGCGGTGATTGGTCAATTTCGCGAAATTGACCAATCACCGCGGATTCAGCTATCGAGCTCACTTCGATCATTCGAGATGTTTGTTACAGCATGTGCCTGCAGGATTCAAAGTGCAAACTTTGAATGTCACCGGGATTGATAATAGAAAAAGATGAAACCATAGAATTCTTAACCAACTCAACTTCAACTTTTAGATTGTGGTTTTGTGGAAGTCTAGTTTGTCTTTCTGACACATAACATTGACGAAATTACCACAATTTCGTCATTGTTATGTATCAGAAATTCTTGACCAATCATAGCTTCAATAAAAGAAATGACAGCTTTTATTTTTTAAATTGCCATGTGAACGGCGCCGTCATGAGTAGACTTGTGGTTAGCGTGTATAAAATTAGAGCTGTATGCGAGTGCTTATTATGTTATTACGCAGGTACTAGATGTGAAAAAAATGTGTTGAGAACATACACCTTTTTAGGGTTCCCTCTGACATAATATCAGTCGAACGCTCTACCGCTACCGCTGTATCTCAGAAAACCATTGTCTAGTTACATCACGAAACTGCAGAGATTTTTTTCTCCCAGTAGTTCCATGGAACTGGCATCCTGCTTCACCTAATCCCATTTGTTGAATCATATGAGAAAAGCAATATTGGGGTACAAAAACATTCGTCATTTTACGCCACGGAGGTTGTCAATCAAATAAATAATTAGCCTATTGCAATCCACTGCTGGACATAGGCCTCTCCTATTGTGTGCCTTTTCTACCGATCTTCCGCATCCAGTCTGTCCCAGTCACCTTTTTCAGGTGGTCAGTCCATCTGGCTAGGGGACGTCCTACCTTCCTTATGCCAACTTGCGGACTTCACTCTAGGACTCGTCTGCACCAACGGCCATCAGTCCTTCGAAAAATGTAGCCAGCCAGCCCACTGCCAGTTCAGCTTGCTTTTTCTGCTAGCTATATTGGCAAACTTAGTTCTATATCGGATGACTTCGTTGCGAATTCTTTCCTTCAAAGAGGGCTATGGAGCGTGCTCGCTCTATAGGCCACTGCGTGACTTTTAGTGTCATGGTTATCCTATCGTCAGTGTCCACGTTTCGGCACCGTAAATCATAGCAGCTAGGACGCACTGACCGAAGACCTTTGTCTTCAATCATATGAGAAAATGAACTATGAGTTATAAAACCCTTCGTCATTTTACGCCACAGAGGTTGTCAATATGTCCCTCAATCCAGTTTTGTTCAGAGCTACAGTGCGTGAGTGCGACTCGCATTGACTGGTTTTTTTATCAAGGTGATGATTAAATCGAATGAGTCAGGAGTATACAGCGACTTAACCGTTGCACCTAGATTCTCTGTTTATTGCCAATTGATTTAGTACTTGACATCCATATCCATAATATTATTATGAACAGTTTTCAGTGCCAATGAAAAAGTACGTTTTCATCTCTCCAGAACGAAAAGTGATTCGAATTTTAAACATCATCTTTTGGAATTTTGGCGGGGTTTCCTGAACCTCGTAAATTCTTATTCTTTAAAAAAAAGAGTTTACCGTTCGGACAACGTTCGACTATTTTATTTTTGGACCTGGCAACACATAATTCACTGCCACCGCTCGATCAAGTCTGTGACCGCCTCGTGATTCACGTGGCATTTCACTGAATCGCACAGCATAAAGGTATGATTCCGAAGGTGACCAAAAACGGGAACTGCAGACGAACGCAGCAAATACGCGTAATTCATTGCGGCTTCTCAATGGTCCCCTTTATCCATATCGGAGTTTAACAAGTAATGGGTACGCTGTATGTGCTGCATGCTGTCTGTCGTATGCAGTTGGCTTCGGAATCATAGCTTACAGCATAATAGCTCTTTGAGAACCGTCTATTAGAAAATCGTATTGAGTAAAGCAATTATTATGTGTGCTTGTTAGCATGAAGGTGTATTGTCAGTGCGTATAAAAGGTTCGAGGTGCATGGTTTTAATAGCTGTTGCGTAGATATACGCCTGCACGCATAAAACTGTTGAGTGGGCTTGTATTTCAGTATAGTACCTACCTACCGCAGAGCATTGCCATTGTACCATTCGGATGTGATGTTATGCTTTTAAGACCTGCTTTTATATACGCTCACGCCTAACCTAACCGCGTTGTTAGAGAGTGGAACAGACTACCGGCAGACATTGTTTTGGCACCCAATGTTAATGTCTTTAGAAACAGACTTGACAAAATCTCCAAATCACAGGACACACACGCATCTTCCCTCCGCAAATTTCCCTCCGGAGAGACAACAGCCCGCCATTTGACTCTATTCTTAGATACTTCACGGGCTTCCTTTACTGTTATTAATCTTTTTTTTTATTTATTAAAACTTCATGCACCTATGTACACATTGTACACAGGCGGACTTAATGCCATAGGCATTCTCTACCAGTCAACCTAATAGGTGTCTTTTCATGCAAGCCCGCCGGTTTCGAGTACTTCTGACTTGCCCTTTTTTCTTGAGATTATTTTTTATATAAGTATTATGTGTAAACTTTCTGTATACAATATCAGTTATTTATTTTTGCGTAATCTCATCACATGGTTTTAAAAAATAGTTCTCAAGTTGTTCCCAGCTTAACCCTAATATAGCTTAGCTGGAGGAGTTGTATGTGTTTGGAGTGGGTTCCGTTTAGTTGGTCAGGATTCGAACCCGGGACCTCTTGATCGTGAAACCGACTCCTTAACCACTAAGCTACTGACGATAGTTTATTCGAAATACACATTAATTACTTATTTAACAACAATACATTTTAATACAGTTCGATATCTAAATAATTTATGAAAAAAATTCAGCAAGATATACCTATTTTATTACTGAAAAATACAGTAATCTTTGATCACAGTTTTAATTAGCTGTCCCAACAGACTTCGTTCCGTTAAAATTTATTGACCTACTGCAGCCCATTTAAAAAAAAAGTTTTTCAGAGAGATCACTGTAACCACAGATTGAGAATATGATTCCGTTACATTCAGAATTTAAACCATAAGTAACGTTAACATAAATCTTACAAAAAATCTAGGTTGTATTTTTGTGTCACAAACTAAAATGCATTACCGATCACTTTTTAATACCCACATATTATTGCCGAAATCATAACACATGCACATAAATAAATATAGAGGTTAATTGTTAATCAAATCGCTGAGAGGTGAGCAGGTTCAAAGAAACCTTGAGTTCAAATCAATGCGAGCGATGTCGGGTTAACGCACTATTAGCACTTCGCGTTTAGTAACGATTCGATGCGTAGCGGTACTTTAAAATATATATTTTTTTAAATACTTAACCAGCTGATGCACGTTACTCCGACTGCGTTGATGTCTTTGCTAAATTATTGTCTTATAATACTTTTATGGTGTACAATAAAGAATATCTTATCTTCCACTCAACAAACTGCCAAAGCTATAGATTGTAACGCATTGTGCTTGTTGTCGTATGAATTAAACAACTATAGAAAGTTATTCATTCATTAAATTCATTAAACAAGAGCTTTTATAACAAAAGAAAGTCAAAATAAATCGAAGATGATTCTTAGTACCTAAATCGATATCTATTCAAAATTATCTTCGCGATTCATCTAAATCATAAAACCTTGTAAATGTTGACGGTACCAACTATATATTTCTTGGATGTCCTGAGAATTATATTTGTACACTAATAAAAGTCGTGGAGGTGGTGGTAATAAAATTGTGGAGGTCTGGGAACAAGCCTGCGCCAATAGGGTGATATCCAACCATACCTGCAGGGCTATTGCGTATCTCCATTGACAGCTCGAGTGCTCAGCACTTTGTCAAAGTGCTCAACTCGTAGCTGTCAAACAGCTAATTTGGTATTGTCTATCTACCAGTGCCTAAACAATGACCGACTAAGATGACGTCATGAGGCTGATTAGCACTGAAGGTTAAAAAGTTTTTCGGTTCTATATTGTAAACATTGCGATTGCGTAAGCATAGTGGACAATGAAAATGAAAGCCACTCTATTTATTATGAAACACTACTCATGAGTAGTGTTTTACGTGGAAATTAAATAAATTAAATGATTTGTTTGTGCTATTAATTGTAATTTGTGTTTGTACAGTGTTTTATATGTGAAATACACTCTATAAATATTAAAAAAATGCCCAAATATAGAAAAAGCGAGAAATATCATGGCTCGACTCCACGACATTTTACACTAAGCTAAGAGAGATAATGAACCTTTATTGTGCGGAAATTGGATATTTCCGGATGCGTCGGACTCGAACCGACTAAAACCGCACGCCATTTCGGATATTTTTATAGTGAACCCCCCGCGCCAACTTGCGATTATTTTGAATTCGAACCGACTAAAACCGCACGTCATCTTGGGTTGCCAAATGTTACCGGTGTACATATAAAGTGTATAATAAATGAAATAAATAAAGCACCCTGCGAGATTATTCCATTTTTTTACTACTATCATTCATTACCTAAACACACTTTCTAATCTCATTGTAACAAAACAAAAATTTCGACCTTTGATTCGACTATTTAGTTTCCATACACTTAAAGAGGAATGAAATATGATCCCCATGAACTTTGCCTCCCGTTTCACAAATCATGGCCATTATAAGCCGCACACAATGAAAAGTAATATAAAATCTACTAAAGTATCGGTTAGACAGCATTACTTAATTTAGTCGTATAATAGCTGATAAGAAATTAGAGGTGCTAACATCTATGGTTAAGGAACATTATAGACACGGTGACGCCATGGCGACTCAATGTGATACGTAATACCAAAATTAGAATAAGTCACCGGTGACTCTTGAAGCAGTGAAGGCTTAGAGTATCTATGGATACTCTAAGAGTGAAGGTCACAAGGTGAACAACGCGAAAGATAGCCAATACGCCTGCTGAACTTAATGTCCCTACTATACGAAATTTAAATAGTATGTAGGTAACAGACCTACAGACTAGAAAGAGTTCGAAAATTCGGGGATTCGGATAATCCCAGTCTATTGAAGGAAATACCCAACAGCCGGAAGTGGAGAACATTTTGTCCTCGTAATAAATCTTGACCAAGGTTGTTTATTTTTAATATTTTACAAAGTCAAATGTTTTAGTTTATTTCTAATGACCTATATTACTATTTAGCGTAAATTTACATAATGACAATGTAAAATAAATACCTATTTCCGGTGTATTTTATAGAATCACTATCGCAAAACATATCCTAATATTAATTAGTCAATGTCTTGAATAAAGATACCGTTCAGATTTTACTCAGCACATTTTAGGTCCAAAATATACCTATTATCTTGGACCTAAAATGTACTCAAAATGTGCTCTTGTGTAATGTACACGTTTCATGGGTATCTTTTGAGGATAGCACAGGGTGCTGATAATGCTGATATGTACTTATTTGACGTGTAATATTTTTATGAATAAATGAGTTATGAGTTATGCTACTGCAATGGACGAGCTCAAGTTCACCAAGCATTATAGATTATTTATTACAAAAGCCGCGCTCACCAGGGCCTCGTCTGTCTCTCGATTTGGTACAGTCAGCGTCAGAGAAAACAGACCCCCTCATGCTTTCATATCATTAACAAGGGGGGTCCCTTTTCTCTGAAGCTTACTGTACAAGATATGTATCCCGAGGAAAACATCTAATCATTCGAAAAAAACGATGATCAAAACTTAGACAATTTACAACGAATGTTGTTGTTGTTGTTGCCGACCTCAAAAAAGTCGATAACGTCCGAGTATAACAATTAAAATATTATATCGAAATTACTCGATCATCGAACATGACACGAACAGTAGCAATGAGCCGACCGGCCGAATTACACGCGGACCCAGGTGCGATCGAAGGCACTAACCACATGCCTCCACGTGAACATATCATAAATATTGACTTTGTGAAAAGTGTTGAAATAGCTGATTCGGAAATGGAAATCAAAGATAACGGTATTTAAAGTTTTTTATATTCTATGTTAAGTGTAGTTTATGTGCAGTGTGTATTCAGAAAAAGGTGGCAATTTTGGAGGAAAATCAAAAATTGAAAATTAAGTTTTAATATTACTCGTATTCAATCAATCGAATATAAAATTTTATTGCAGCCCAAAAGCAAAAGGTATTTAATGCGAAACATGAACCCTATGTAAGTTCGCATAAGCAGTCATTTGGAGTTTGGAGTAGTCGCTGACAGGGCTACACTCTCATCAGTTCGTTGATCGTCTTTAGGACTTTTCCTTCTTTTCCTCAAGACATGCACACCAACTACTACGGCACACCTCGGCACTGAAGTAGATTGTTATCGAGGCGTCACACAAGTGCTGCCGACCCTATAAGAGCCTTCTGCGGCCTTACCATAAACCTTAAAACAGGTCAATAATTGAACTGCTGTCATTCTACCAACTGCAAATGTCACTTTGTATGTCATAATAAATATATAGCATTACAAAGGGATTACAAAGTGACATTTGCAGTTGGTAGAATGACAGCAGTTCAATTATTGACCTGTTTTAAGAGTTCATGGTAAGGGCCCTGATGCCCTTCTTGAAAAACCCCACATTGTAGTCGTTTGGGAAAATAACAGCAGATTGTGAAATCCAAAAGTTAATAGCCTCTTTAACTTTTATAATATGTGCATCATCACTACATATTATAAAACAAAGTCGCTGTCACTGTCTGTCCGTCCCTATGTATGCTTAAATCTTCAAAACTACGCAACACATTTTGAAGCGGTTTTTTTTAATAGATAGAGTGATTCAAGAGGAAGGTTTATATGTATAATACATGCATAATATTGTAGAGAAACACTGATAAATCGGGATCAGAATAGCACGTAATATGGCGGTACGAAGTTCGTTGGGTCAGCTAGTTATATTATAAAAGTTATAAAGAATGAAGAATGAACCAAAGAGCTGTTTTAGGACTATAATTTCCCTAAAATCGTTATACTTAAAGTATGTTCCGTACTCGTATTATTGTTTTAGGCGCAAATGGAATCCACATGTTGTACTTAATGGATGTAATGTAGGTGAATGTCATTTATGTTAAGACCGGTTTAATCGTATTTACCGAATTCGAAAGTATGGCGCCGAAAGAGCAGTGGCATTATGTCAAAAATAATGTAATCAAATCTATTACTGATTTCAAACAAACTAATTTTAGATTGTTGTGAAATAAAATGATGTTGTGAAACGTTTTCTCATAAGTAAGTGACTAGACTACTGTGCCCCGAGCACGAAAAATATTCGTATTCGTAACGTAAAGGTATCGAGAGAACGGCGCATTGCGATTGGCCGCCTGCCTACTGTGAACCTTGTGTATGCGAAGCCGACCAATCGTAACGCTCCGTTCTATCGATACGCTTACGTTACGAATTCAAATATTTTTCATCAGCGAGGGCACAGATCAGTAGCGAGGGGTCTATACCCTGTAAATAAAATATACATAACGCATTACCTAAAACTGGATGTATCTCAAATCCATTACCTAAAATTTGAGGAATTTTGTATAAATTGCTATGGTTGTTCTTTGTGAGGTAAGATTTTTTCCACCGACTTCCCTTTTGAATATTTCTACCCTTCACCACTGCTAAGTACTGATAGCATTAATTTCTCTTGATAGATCCATACCATACCTTCATGTTCTTCATCTTCATGTTCGTATTCTTGTGTCTCAAAGGCCTACGAATAAATGATTATTTCTTTCTTTCTAGTACAATCGTTTAATCTTTAAGTGATCATATTGCCAGTTATTTGTTTATTTTCACCAGCCTGTTTGAAGTTAGATATAGGTATTGTTCGTTTCCATTCCGTCTGTCCTTCCGTCAGTTTATCAAAGCCTCAGGAAGGCATGGATGTGTCCCTTTAGTCTCAGTAGTCCGGTTGCTAGTCCAGTTGATCAGACTGTGATACTTACGCCCACCTCTTGAAGCTGTGAAAAATTCAAATTCGTAAATCAACGCTACAAACAGACCAGTCATAGCTGGCTTTATAACTGTTGCAATCAGGTTCTAAGCAAGGCTGTATGATTTTTAATAAAATATTTTTAAATATGTTTGAATGTATCCCTGGCCTGGATGGTTTAAAGACATTGCAATCGGTTCATAGAATTTTTCTTACAATTTTATCCTCATCAACGAAGATAGCACTGACCGCTAGCGAATCCATAAAATAATAATACAATTGCGTGACTAAGACTTTATTGTTCAAATTAAGTATGTATGTAAGTTGTAACATATTAATCAATTTTAACGAAGCACACACTTATAACGAGGTTATTTATATGTAAATAAATTAGTACTTTAATAATAAATAATAAATTGGTCCTTTGAGGAGATATTGCATCAGATAGCTGTGTGTCATAAACTCGTAACCTAATCATCAGGAAATTGATTTCATTCATTCAGGTGTATCCGTGCTCGAAAACAGAATACAATTTTCAGGCAATAGGTAATAATAGCTGTATAAATCTATTTATGTAATCATTGGTGTGTTTGTTAGTTATACCACAGATTATCTAACATTTACCGCAGGTTTCTTATTTTAGTACAAAATTTCTTTTTTTTTTACTCATTTCATAAGTGCGTGACCTTGTTACAGTTCATTTGTAAAAATATTACAAACAAATTTGTCGCTCCACATTTCGAATGTCCTAAGACAATAGTGACCCTGCATTACACCATAAGTTTTTCCTATTCTTATGGTTCTAACGCATTCTATGGTTATACGCAAAATTTTACATTTGAATATACTTGAGTCATCATTGCCACCTGTTTGGTCAGATTTAATGAGATTTTTCGAAGGTTTTGAGACTCCATTAGGTAATTTTCATTTGCGTGCTGTACGCGTGAAATAATTATTCGAAGGTTAAAAAAAGGTGAGAAGTCCTTCCTTAGTTTAACGTACCAACGTATTAAATAATAATGTATCTGATGTAATTAGCATAAACATATCAATTAGCAATGAATAATTACAAACAAAAACGGCCTTAGCTAATCTGCAAGTGATATTATGCGATACGAGTATATAATATAATTTATTTCAATAATTGTTGTTTTTATATTTAATGTAACTGACCTACAAGCTTAAAATGCTGTACTAATTTATCAATTAAACAAAGATTATATTATTCATCGTCACCTCAATGGTATTGTTCGTCTAGCATGGTGCTTCACTGAGTAGTGGTTTTTAACCGAAAAAAATACTACACTTCACTTCATAGGTGTCAGCTGTCAAAATGATCATCCTAAGTTTTACAAAGTACCTATTTTAAGGACCTAGGTACAATATTAATCTAGGGCCTAGGGCGTTTAATGAGAGTTTCATCTGATGAACATCTGTGCCCTGAGCACGAAAAATTTTACGTGAAGGTATCAAGAAAACGAATTCGTAACGTAAAGGTATCGAGAGAACGGAGCATTGCGATTGGCAGGCTTGCGGTTCACAGTAGGCAGGCGGCCAATCACATTGCTTCGTTCTTTCGATACGTTTACGACTACGATAGTTAATCGTGGATCATGTAGTACCTAGTTGTTTTGATAATTTTATTGCAAGTAACAATTTTTATTGTTTTAAGGAAGTTTTAGAATTGGAGGCTGGAGTTACTCATTCCAAATATATTTAGATTTCGAATAATTTTGAATGTATTATTTTGAGCCAATTAAATAAAAAATAAAAGATAATTATTACAAAAACTTCTGTAATGAGCGCATAAGTAATGTCTGTTCATAATTATCACAATTCTTCCTTATTATATGTATAAGTAAACAATATATCGCACACCGGGTACAACAACGTCATAAGTAACAAATGACGTTTTTTTCAGGAGACCGATTTAAAAGTTGTGGCTTTGATCAAGTGAAATGTATTTACAATACTATTATGTATAAATGACTAAAATATTGTTTATACTCCATATTTTAAAATTAAGGTTGTTTCAGAAATAAAAATGTTATATAAGTGGTAAATCTGTGATGTTTTTAAAAACGATACCTACATTTATGACGTTATTGTGCAGAAAGTTAAATTGAAAGTGGAACTTTCTGTGCAATAACGTCATAATGGCCGAAGTAAACAAAAAATCAAAACTCTAAATGTCTGAAACAGCACTTATAATTTACTTTTCACTGGTTAAAAATAAATTAACATTACCATTAAAACAAATGGCAATGCAAATTCTAAATTAATCAGACTTTTTCGAGGAACTTCTTCATCCTAGCATTAATACCCAGTCGCATCCGAAGCTTTTCAGCTCGGAATCTGGGGTCTGCTTTACCAGTCTTAACTACGGATTTGGCAAGACCTCGATATTTTCCGTGAAGCGATTGCCATCAGACCTCCATAACTCAATGGTAATATTAGGCGATATCGAAGCTTTGCAGCTAGACCGTTGTTTTTGGACTTTTGAGGGGTCCACCTACCCGTAACGACATAGATGTTCTTATGGCAACCAGGCCCGACGGCTTAACGTGCTCTTCGAGACACGACCAGACCAATGCAAATATCCATGTTTCATGATCACAAATATTTGCACTGAGTGGGAATCGAACCCGCGCCTCCTGCGTAGCGGCCGCGTTCACTATCACTACGCCACGGAGGTTGTCAACTGAAGAACCCCATATTGTAGTCGCTTGGGAAAACCACCGCAGGGAGTTCATTCCACTGCTTGAGTGTGCGTGGGATGAAGTGCCTTTCAAACCGAACAGTGCGCACCGTTTCTGGTCGCAATGTGTGAGGATGAATTCCCTGCCTGTGGCGAGAGGTGCGATGATAGAATGTAGCTATTGGCATCGTGTCAAACAGTTCTTCTGAGCACAAACCAATGTATAGAGACGGTAAAACACACACAATGAAGCAAAGTCTCTTCTGAGACTTAGAGGTTCCACATCGCCTGCGAGTATGGGATTGCCGACGAGCCTCAACGCCCGTCTTTGTACTGGGTCGTCGAAGGGGTCAAGCTGGCATGCAGGCGCTCCGGCAAAAAGGTGACAGCAGTTCTCCATGTGGGGCCGAAACTGCGCCTTATAGTCGTTGCCCCGCAGTGAAGTACTGCTTCGCCCTGTTGAGCACCCCAAGCTTCTTTGATGCCAGTTTCACTTTGTCTTCTAAATGACTATGGTATTGGACGTCGCTGAAGATATCGATACCAAGGATCCCGATACTCGAAGAAATGGTAAGCGGCGTGCCCAGGAATTGCGGTGCTACAATAAGTGAAGTTTTCTTAGCGGTGAATACACATACTTGTGTCTTAGAGGGGTTGAATTGGACTATTTTTAGTCTGCCCCAATCGGATAGTCTAGATAATTTAGTCTCGATTTCAGACACAAGTTGTTCGACTTGCCTCTACTTCGGACTGAAGGATATTTGAATGGAGTCATCCGACAGCATGTCATTGATATTTTAAGCAGCAAAAACAGGGTTGGAGACAACACGCAGCCTTGTGGGATACCAGCGTTAATGTCCATGCGGTCCGAGCAGCTGCCGTCAACGACGGTTTGGGTACTTCTGTTGGACAAAAAGCTGGCAATCCATACGAATAATCCCTCGGGGAGTCCATAAGATGGTAGCTTTGCAAGAAGACGTCCAACGGTTTGTGAGATACACAAGAAGGTCACCGGTTGAGCGACGGTGGCGAAAGCCGTTCTGTCGGTCGCTCAGAAGACCTTCAAGGTATCCCAGGAGATGTGTATCAATGACACGCTCTATCCCCTTCAAGAGGAGGGAGGTGATAGCAATAGGCCTGTAATTGGACGGGTCTATCCTATCACCGGTGTTGTAACAATGATGTACATCTCATTCAGGAATCTGATGGTACCAGTGTTAGCAACGTCAGCTCTCATACTATTAATTTATAATAACAGTGAAATAAATAATATTTTTACGAGGTTTACGAGTTTTTTTACGAGGTTTACGCGAATGTTACACATTGAAACTCGAATGTTACACTAGGACTAGGTCTGAAAGTAAATAATAACAAATAAATCGCGATAGAATTCGTAAAAAAGTGGTTTCATTTCAATACAGTGGAATAAAATTAAATCTGTACTTCATTAAAAATCCATAATGACAACGGTTTATAGGTTATATTAATTAGTACACTTTATGGGACAAGTAATAAATGACACTATTACTTGCTTCTTGTAATATAAATAAAACCACAAAGTCAGAATTGTTCACTTGTGACAGTCTTGCCCCAATTTTTTTTAACACATTTGTCAGATTTACCTTTATGACGTTGTTGCTCCTGTTTACAAACACTTCATGCGGGGAGGCCACGCGCAACTGAACAATTAGGACGTTCACGCACTAGCGTTCACAAAATCCCGCCAAAACCACAACGACATTTACGCCCTCATTGGGTCATTTTAGGAGTTACATTTATGATATTTTTGCACCGGATGTAGACGCATGTTTAACATCATTTGTGATCAATAACTCATTTTAGCAAATTCAGTAATTATGACGTTGTTGCACCCGGTGTGCGATATTACGCTTTTTTATTTATTTTATTTAACTTCCTAATATGTAGTTACCTACTTATATTTCAAAGTCAATGTAATTTTTTTTAATATGCTATCCAAACGGCACTTACGAAACGTCAAATAAGTTTGGTTGTCTATTTCCAAATAATTATGTTAACTTAATTTAAAAAATTATAAATTACATAATTTTGTTTTAACAACACATTAAATTAAACAGTACATACATTTAAGATTCTTGATTAAATAAATGTCTCCAATCTCAGAAAGAATTGAAAGAAGGCAAAGTCTCGGAAAAGAGGGTCACCATTACAGACATGTACCATGTTACAATGGTGGCACTCAGCTTGACGGCCTCATAAGATGCTTTTTCACGACCCGCTTAAAGGACCCGGGACTGTAGGAAGAGGGATCCATCTTCTAAAATAAATTTATGAGAAAAATGTTTTCCTAGAAAAGTTTAACCTGCTTGCCACTACTCAGGCACAGAATAAATATGTGTCAGGCATCAGATATGTAAATCTCTGGGTACAAGTGTGACAGTGTGCTCACGACCTATGACGTCACTCAGGCGGTAGAGTATTCAACTGCTAAGTCAGAGGTCGCAACGCTTTCCATTCCCGGAAACTTACCTGAATATTTAAGTATGTTTGCATCGATCTGGGAGTTCCTATGTGTAACATCTATGTGGTTTGAAAACATAAATGTAAATAAGCAGAGAGCTCTGGTTTATTCAAATTCTAGACCGCTATACAAAACTATTCTTTCTTTTGACTCTAGAAAGCGCTGTGTGGGTTAGGTTAGGTTAGTTTTTTTAGTAGTAGTTTTTTATACTTAGAACTTAGGTGGCAGACACGGCCCACCTGATGGAAAATGGTTGCCGTGTCCTATGGACGTGTGCAATACCAGGGGCGCGCATCACTCGTGCTTCAAGATGGGCTTTAGAAGGTTCTTACGCGGCGTAAGAACCTTCTAAAGCCCATCTTGAAGAACCCCATACTGTAGTCGTTTAGAAAAACCACGGCAGGGAGCTCATTCCACAGTTTAAGCGAGCGGAGGATGAAGTTACCTGCATCCTGATTTATACTTAGAATATCACCGAATCCAAATATTCTTGGTATCAGAAGATCGTTTGTATGACGCAAGAAGAACCTTGCAGAGAGTATTGACCCCGAAGACGTATTTTCGCGAATGATAATAATGTGTTAAAATATACTAGCTACTAGTATACGTTTGTATAAAATGATCAATGAGTATAAAATTACAATTTGACAGCCTCTGGGGCGTAGCGGTAGTGAACGCGGCCGCTACACAGGAGGCACACTATTAGGTAATCTGTGGCGCGGGTTTCAATCCCCGCTCAGTGCAAATATATGCTCTTGTCGTGCTTCTGAGATCACGTTAAGGCGTCGGTCCCGGTTGCTATACGAACATCTATGGCAGTCGTTACGGGTAGTTGGAGCCCTAAAAAATCCAACAACTGGTCTAGCTGCAATGCTACGATATCATCATACATAGTACCAAATATCACCATTGGGTTGTGGAGATCAGATCGCAATCACTTCACGGAAAGTATCAAAGTCCAGCCAAATCCGCAGTTAGACTGGTAAAGCGGAGCCCAGACTCTGAGGTGAAAGCTTCGGATGCGACTGGGATTAACGCTAGAATGAAGAAGAGTAGGTGAATCCTGGAATATTGTTAGAACTATCTCCGAATACAAATATTCCTGACATCAGCAGGTCGGTCGCTAAAAAATCTTGCTGAGAGTATTGACCCAAAAGAGAGAAGAAGCTACCACTAACTAAAATTACCATTTTCTAGTACAGTAAGCTTCAGAGAAAAGAGACCCCCCCTTGTTAATGATATGAAAGCATGAGGGGGTCTGTTTTCTCTGACGCTGTCTGTACCTATCTAGTGTAGAGTTTTCAATGAGATTGTATCTACTTAAACACTGTTCAACCAGATACAATCTCAATGTCAACAGGATGTACATACCGAAACATTACAAGCTTGTATAAACCGTAGATGCAGATATTGTTGATGTAGCATACAATGGTCACGCTGTTTAAACACCTGTGTTTGTCATTGCCAATGGCATGCACTTGAACTGTGTAGTCGATGTTATATAATCGTCGTAATAAGGTAAATGTTTGCGAACAACACTAGAATACTAATAATGATACGTTGCTTTTTTATCATTATTTAGCTTCGTTCTGGTGCAATTTATTTACAACCTTAGACAACCTATATTCATGATACTGTCTGTCACCCCGCGACCTTTGATTATTAACAAGAGTCCTTCGGCGATTCGCACCACAAAACTTTCGCGACCATGGCTGCTGAAAAGTAGCTGTGAAGTATCGGGTTAAAGTAAATAAGAACAAATATATCGCGGTAGAAGCGTTAAAAAGTAGTTTTATTTCAACCTATATTCAATTAATTATGTATAAATATATTTTTCTTTCTTTCTTTCTATTATAAACTATAAACTACTACTAAAGATACGTTGTCTGCACTCTAAAATAGCGACAAAAAATTATGATTCATTGCATTTTACGTATTAACATTATTCATTTTACGCACCAATCAGAGACGCGACATTGTGCTACGCAAAATAAATAAATCATTAATACGTCATTTTGCTAGGTTATCTAAATGTTCTTCCAGACAAACCTTGTCCGACAATAATGAACTTAGAAAAAACAAGAATTATACGGATTATACCGTTCGGTGCAGTTTTTTTTGGGCATAAGCTTGTTCCATTAAAGTGCAAAACCTTGCATCTTTTTTTTACAGACTTCAAGTTACTTGTTGGTTTGGATCATATTTTGCATCGGCAAAATAACCTATTGTATTTAAGATCCAACCTTAGCCTACTGCCCTCGAACGAAGTTGTTTTATCCATAAACGAGTTATTACGCAAAACAATCAAACCTATATTTACTAATTTACTCGATCACTATCTATATGTACATAATACTAATTGGATATGCAGTTTCGCGATGTAAATGTAAATAAGCACAGATCTTCGTTGTGAAGGTTCCCGGTGGAGTAGACTAGTCCACCCCATCTCTTCCCGTACTTGTTGTAGAAGGCGACTGAGGGTAAGGGGCCCTAGACAAAGTGACATTCTATTGATGGAATCGCTTTGAAGCGAACCATTTTTAAGGTTTTAACAATGGATTTCGGGACATTGCGGTGGTTATAGTAACAATGATAAGTTAAATAAAGTATTTCGAGTTACAAAGACTCTTTCATAAAAAAAATATAGTCATATTAATGATTTATGTCAATTTCATACTACAATTAGCGATTCCACTGGCGTTTTCGCCAATAGAATGTCACTTTATCTAGGGCCCAAGGGCTGCTTTCCATATGACAGTAAACATACAGCCTATGACAAAATGCCCGCTTGATGGCCATAAGCTTGTCTCCCTACCCTACCCTTACCCTCGCCTCGTGAGACCGAAAGTTATAGTTGAAGAAATATGGGTGTCTGCAAAACTTCTTACTACTACTTAACTAAACTTACTACCTACATTCATTACAATGAATAAACTTCCTACATTTTTGTAATATTAAAACCGACTAGATCATGACATTCAAAATGTAGTCAATGAAAGTGGAAACATTGCACGCATGGGTAAATTTTTATCACGCTTTTTATAGTAGGTACGGCAGTGAAAGTTATGACAGAAAAATCTTGAAAGTGGCGCTGATAAAATTACTCATTCTATTGAGTAGTAGGAAGAATGAAGGCACTTTGAGGGTATGATCCCCATACAATTTTTCCGGGGCTCAGGCGAACCACACGATGACGGTTGACAAACAAGCAAATTTTTGCAGGCTCTCTACTCAGGTTTGAGGGTAGTCGGCAGTTGCAAGCCAAGCAAAATGAACCAAATCATGGAATAATGGAGTAGGAGAGAGCACCCTGGGGACATGACACCCCCACCCCCTAATCGTGCACGTCTAATTGAGAAGTCTTCCAAAAAGGTATTTTCTCCCCCTCCCCTCAAATTCAGGCTGCGATCGCACCTGATTCAAACTACCCATACCCATACAAGTTTCACAGTGGAAAATAGCGTTATAATAATAAACGTAGAATAGCAATACATATTAATTTTGTTTTGCCTTTAACCAAGCTGTTAGTTCTCACATCGGAACCTTATTTTATTAATGCAATATAAGTAATCGTTCTATTCTAGCCTAATCGATAAACCTTTTCCACGCCTTAGAAAGTTCCACACCTTTTCTTAGTTTTCTTTGTCTACTACCTATTAGCCTACATTATTCTAGGTCTCTATATATTATAGACAATGACGTAGGTATTATATTAATAGATACCTGCGTCATTCAAAACATGGCGGCTTTCAAAAATGGTGCTTAATGCTTGAACCATTTAAAAAAAAAATAATTAGACTTCTAATAAATCAGCAAGTCTGTAAATTAAGTTATTTTTCGCTTTTCAGTGCCTCTTTTTCGTTTCTTGTAGTCGGTTAAACTTTTTTATTAAAATTAATTTATTTTTCTCTTTTTAGTGAGTTTGTACAGTCTCACGACTATACATCGCATGTACCTATAGTGACCTAGCTGTACATGCGCTGCTGACGCTGCACTACAGACCGAACCGGCGGCGACGCGCGTCATTATTTGTTGCAAAATACAGTTTATTTAAATCGACCACACAACAAACCAATAACCTTTGAGACTAAGTATCATTACGACGTTACCAGTGAAAACTATCCAGGAAAGGTTGGCCACTTATTTATACTGTAACCTTTAAGTTAACAATATACCTACTTCACAACTACTTTCGGCTATCTTTCCTTTGGGTCTCCACAACAACTACCACTACCACATACTCCACAACAGGAGTCGATGTATATAGGATAACGTAAAAAAAATAATATAATAAATTCATTTTTAACAAAAAAGTTTAACCGACTTCAAGAAACGAAAAAGAGGCACTGAAAAGCGAAAAATAACTTAATTTACAGACTTACTGATTTATTAGAAGTCGGTGCCTAGCGCAAGGGAGGCCATATTTCAATTGATTGCATCATAGTAATGTAGTTCAGACACAACAAACAAAGTTGGCTGGCACCGACTTCTAATAAATCAGTAAGTCTGTAAATTAAGTTATTTTTCGCTTTTCAGTGCCTCTTTTTCGTTTCTTGAAGTCGGTTAAACTTTTTTGTTAAAAATGAATTTATTTTTCTCTTTTTAGTGAGTTTGTACAGTCTCACGACTGTACATAGCATGTATAGTGACCTGACTGTACATGCGCTGCTGACGCTACACTACAGATCAAACCGGCCACGCTAAATAAAAAAAATATTAAAGCATTATTCAAAAATATTTTTTAAAATCAATGCGTATACAACGGAAATATAGCTGAATATTCTGAACACTTCTGCGTACCCCTTCAAAGGACTCAGGCGTGATGTTATGATGTGTAACGGCAGAAACATTGCAATAATATGCCATTGCAGCAATCGCGGCTGATTTCCTGGTACTTTTTGAAGAGTTCCTTGGTCTAATCTCGGAAACCCATCATCAGATCTTTACGAAATTTAAATGGGACCACTTCGGAATAATCTACTTACGAACAGAAAAATAATTTTCAAAATCCGTCTAGAATTGGCTTCACAATCGCGTAACAAACATACAAAAAAAAATAGGGTACGAATTGAGGACCTCCTTTTTTGAAGTCGGTTAAAAATCAATGCCACTTTTCGGTGTCCCTTCGCCCAGCATACTCACCATGGAATCTTGATATTTCATGAATGCCAAAAAATAGTTCTGAAATAGTTTTAAATAGTTGCGAAAGGAAAAAAATAGTTCTCTTATACTTACGAAATTACAGCCATAGTTCTATGAGTATGCTGGGCGAAGGTTTCGTCCAGCATACTCACCTCCGTTTGGGGAATCTGCGTACGCTTCAAACATAATTCATACTTCAAAAAATAGTTCATAAATAGTTCATAACGGTGTCCAAAAAGAAAAAATAGTGCTCTAATAACTCCGGAGTTATAGGCTTTGTTCACTGAGTATGCTGGGCGTAGGTTCTACGCCCAGCATACTCACCTCACTGCGCAAATACCGAACGAGCTATAGATACAATTTATGTCTCAAAAAATAGTTCTTGAAATAGTTGTTAATATCAGTCTAATTTTCGCTTGACTTTTGACCTAGAAAACCATTAAATTTGGTTGTAAACTTCTACATACATTCGATTTTAGTACAGTCGGGTACAAAACTTTCCAATAACTTAGGTAATTGTTATACCTAGCACAAAATGTGCTAGGTATAACAATTTTTTAACCCCCGATGCAAAAACTGACGGAAGTTTGACGTGTCTGTGTGTATGTCTGTGTACATCGTAGCTCCCGAACCGATTTTGTTTTTTTTTGTTTGAAAGGCGAATTAGTCGGGAGTGTTCTTAGCTATGTTTGATGAAAATTGGTTCAGTTGTTTAACCACGGTGTATATATTATGATTACGGAATTGACCTTTATTTCCAATGGGGTAAAGTTCAAAATAGTGTGTGCACGTACGGTAGGCACCGGGCGATGCGCGGCGCGGCTTAAACGAGTAGGTTCGTTTATGTTCATATAGATGGCGGTTCCCCGGCTGGCTTCTCCTACATCTTACGATAAGTTTAGGCAAGATTGACTTTTTTCGTCAAACGATGCCGCGGCAGGCTGTGGCATGCCGCGGCATCGTTTTTACGTAAAGTAAAATGAATTATAAAGCATACTTATACGATAAGGTTCAAAATAACTTGATTAGTAATAAATTCCATGCCGTGCCATGCCGGTAGTGGGCGCCGGCCCTAAAGCCTACCACAAAGCTAATGCCCTCGGTCGTCTCTTAGGGCCGGCGCCCACTGCCGGCACCCACTGCCGGCACGGCATGGCATGGCATCCCGCGGCATGCTGCGGCACGCTGTGGCATACCGAGGCATGCCCGTGGCAACCTGCTAAAAGCCCAGCTACTCTTGCATCTCGGATATCTGTGCTTGCATCATTTTTGCTCTTCGTGGATTCGAAGTTGGTTGTGTGATTGTGTTGTTATGGTTGACTGGGGTTTAGTATTAATAATAATAATAAAATAACCTGTAGTTAAGACTGGTAAAGATAAAATAAATAAATTATATGTAATAAAATAATAATTAAATATTATACGACAATCTACACAACGCTATCCAGATCCAAAGTACCTAAGTATAGCTTAACTAGCTTGTGTTATGGGTTCTAGAAAGCCTATAAACATACTGGATACAATTTTTTTTTGTAAATATATACATATTATACAGCAGCAGACTGTTGCCCGCGGCTCCGCCCGCGTGAAATTCTGATCCCGTTCATCGCTTAATATAGCCAATACGTTATTCTGATGTACAAGCTATATTATCGTAAAGTTTCATCAATATCCATTCGGTAGTTTTTATGTGAAAGAGTAACAAACATCCTCACATACTTACAAACTTTCACGTTTATAATATTAGTAGGATAGAAACCAGACCAATGCAAATATTCATATTCATGCATACAAATATTTGCACTGAGCAGGAATCGAACCCGCACCTCCTGCTTAGCGGCCGCTTTCACTACCGACAAAGTGGCAGTCAAATGGAATGTGGCACGTCGCGCGGCCTGCCGCGGCATCGTTTGAATAAGATTCAAAATAACTTGATTAGTAATAAAATCCTTTGCCATGTCATGCCGGCAGTGGGCGCCGGCCCTTAGGCACTTAACTGAGTTGGATTGTTGATTTTCCAGGCAGTGAGTTATCTGTTCCAACTATTAGGTAATCTGTGCTTTAGTGTCCAGACAATTTTTTTGTCAAATAGTTCACCCTACAAGCAATGAAGTAATAGGATTTATTTACGCTTACAGTTTCATTTATTTTATTATTATTAAAAAATATATACTTACTAGCTAAATGCTAATATATTTTTTTCGACTGTTTTTGGATGTGAGATAATACCACAATATTATTCCCAATCACAACGCCCATCATTAGAATGTTTAATATTTTTATATTATAAAAACATTGTGTGGACGACTGTACCTCATTTAACGTTAGTATGTAGAAGTTTACAACCAAATTTAATGGTTTTCTAGGTCAAAAGTCAAGCGAAAATTAGACTGATATTAACAACTATTTCAAGAACTATTTTTTGAGACATAAATTGTATCTATAGCTCGTTCGGTATTTGCGCAGTGAGGTGAGTATGCTGGGCGTAGAACCTACGCCCAGCATACTCAGTGAACAAAGCCTATAACTCCGGAGTTATTAGAGCACTATTTTTTCGTTTTGGACACCGTTATGAACTATTTATGAACTATTTTTTGGAGTATGAATTATGTTTGAAGCGTACGCAGATTCCCCAAACGGAGGTGAGTATGCTGGACGAAACCTTCGCCCAGCATACTCATAAAACTATGGCTGTAATTTCGTAAGTATAAGAGAACTATTTTTTTCCTTTCGCAACTATTTAAAACTATTTCAGAACTATTTTTTGGCATTCATGAAATCTCAAGATTCCATGGTGAGTATGCTGGGCGAAGGGACACACTTTTCGTTGTAATTTTATAACTCAAGAACGGCTGAACCGATATGGCTAATTTTAGTCTTGAAATATTCGTGGATGTCCAGTGAAGATTTAAACAGTGACAAAATTCACGCGGACTGAAAAAAATATGGCGGTACGAAGTTCGCCGGGACAGCTGCTAGAATGTAGTAATATATAGGAGAGCCTAACCCTATCCGAGTAGCTAAATGCTTGTTGGTTATTCAACTCAACATATCTTATGGGTCAATTATGGCAAAGGGGTTAATAACATGTCCCACAACAAAGTAGAATTGTTTAGAGCTTTTAGTAATATTGCAAATGGTGTGAGTTTGTGACACAAAGAACTGCGAGTGAAACGCACATTTTCCCAGAGCGCGCTCTCTGGTTTCCTAACTACATACCTACTTGCTTTATTCAATATCCATCAAGAAGGTAGGTATGTACTTATCGTAATAATTAAAGGAGAACATTCACTCTCCATACATATCTGGGCTAATTTTGAAAGTGCCGGCCAAAGAAAAAAAATACGATATTCTGTTAGAGCTTGTTCTTACTAGCATTTTTTATTATTGCGTCAAAGTTGAAAGATCACCTCCAACGGTTTTATTTGAGTTTAAAAATCTTAAAAATATACACTTTTTAAGATACGAACTATTAAAAATAAATGAAAAATATTGTTCTACATTGGAAGAATAGTTAATAAAAGCAATATAAAATAAACCCTATACTGCATATTGTTGTTTTTCGTCCATTCATTTAGATCCAAAATTGAAAGTGCCGGTCAAAGAAAACAAATATGATATTCCGCTAGAGCTTGTCCTCATCAGCACTTTTTATTACGTCGTCAAAGCTGAGAGACCACTGCCCTCGGTTTTATTGGCGTTCAAAAATCTTAGAAACATATAATTTTTATGATACGATATATTGAAAATGAATGAAAAATATTGTTCTATATTGGAAGAATAGTTATTAAACGCAATAACAAATAAATCCCACACTGCATATCGCTGTTTTTCGTTAGTTTATTTAGGTCTAAAATTGAAAGTGCCGGCCAAAAAAAAATGATATTCCGTTAGCGCTTGTCCTTATTGGCATAAGCATATAAAAATAAAATACACGAGCAATAATACTGTTTCATTGCACTTCACCCTTCTTGTTTTATCTATGATAATGTATGTATAATGTTGACGAACCTGGACATGACGTGACTGCTATCGTCCACGAATCATCCATAAGGCATTGCCATTAGTGCCTTGTAACTGTGGAATATGATGAACTCATTTACTAAGTTCAATTGGAAATGCACTTTTAACCAATATAAATTAATATTTCTCATTCATTTTCAATAATTCGTAAAAAAAATGTATATATCCAAGATTTTTGAACTCAAATAAAACCGAGGGAAGTTATCCTTCAGCTTTGACACCATAAAAAAATGCTAATGAGGACAAGCTCTAGCGGAATATCATATCTATTTGTTTTCTTTGACCGGCACTTTCAATTTTTGAACTAAGTAATTAAATAGTCACACTTTATACTAAATATTGAACCCTAAATAAAATCTCAAGGAATCGATTTAGAACTTTGGTGTAGTAATAAAAAATGCTTACAATGTTGTGTTCTATCAAAATCAAGCACTTTTTTTTAGTGGCCGGCAAAATATTTACTAAGTTCAATTGGAAATGCACCTTTAACCAATATAAATCAATATTTCTCATTCATTTTCAATAATACGTATAAAAAATGTATAAACCCAAGATTTTTGAACTCAAAAAAAAAAACCAAGGGAAGTTGTCCTTCAGCTTTGACACCATAATAAAAATGCAAACGCGTACAAGCTCTAGCGGAATATCACATTTGTTTTCTTTGACTGGCACTTTCAATTTTTAACCTAGATAAATGGATGAAAAACAACGATATGTAATATGCGGTTTATTTTTTATTACTTATATGAACTACTCTTCCAATATAGAACAATATTTTTAATTCATTTTCAATAGTTCGTATCATAAAAAATGTATGTTTTCAAGATTTTTGAATATAAATAAAACCGAGGGAAGTGGTCCCTCAGCTATGACGCCATTATAAAAAATGCTAATAAGGAAAAATTCTAGCGGATTTTATTTTCTTTAATCGACACTTTTAATTTTAGCCGTAAATAAATGGACGAAAAACAACAATATGCAGTATGGGGTTTATTTTTTATTGCTTTTATTAACTATTCTTCCAATGTATAACAATATTTTTCATTTATTTTGAATAGTTCGTATCATAAAAAGTGTATATTTTTAAGATTTTTAAACTCTAATAAAACCATTGGAAGTGGTCCCTCAACTTTGACGCACTAATAAAAAATGTTAGTAAGAACAAGCTCTAACCGAATATTGTATTTTTTTTCTTTGGCCGGCAAAATAAAAATTAGCCCAATCTGAATGATGTCCTTTGACTTTGAAATCAAAAATGGTATCCCAGCAACACAGGCGGGTATAAAAGAAACAACGTGCCGTTTTATTTTAATCGCTTTGAATCCGACTCCGACATATAGGTAGGTACCTCGGGATACCTATTATCTTGGATCTATGTCGCGAGACAAACGTTTTGTATTAAATAATGATCCATGCTTGGAAAATTGGAGCTCGTCCTGATGGACCCTGGTCACCCACTTTCGAGGATAGCACGGGGTGCTACTGATCACAGTTGTAGCACTCCGTGCTATCTTAGAAAGTGGGTGAAGTGAAGTGAAAGCGTGTACTGCGCGTAGGTATACGATATGGATACGACATATGTGCAAATACTGAAACCGCGAAGCATCCTGGTCCGTAGGAATAGAACCAAATTAAATTTAAACTTAAATTCCCTGATTTATAAAATCCGAAATTTTCTAACAAAATAATTATTAAAATAAATGTAGAAAATGCAACCACTTGTATAAGTCATTAAATAGTTTCATCCATTGCTTTAAAGTCATTGACTGTGTCATAAGTCATTAATAAATACGCACACACCTTCACACACACACACAACAATTTCACACACACACACACAACAATAGGCATAGTAGGTAACTTACTTGAACAGCTAAGCGGCAACATGCGATTCTACAGAGTGCTCAAAGTTGTTCAAATTCTATAAAATTAAAACTCTAGTTTCTGCCCTTAATACTGGACCAATTTTGTTCAAACTTTTCCTGCTTGAAGCTTAGGGGGTACCAAGTATATGGTTTCAATTATTGCCTATATGTCGTATCCATATTGTATGTAGGTACAGCACATTTTGATCTTTAGGTCCAAAATATACGGCCCTCAAAACGATTGTGTTATTGAACTCCGGTGAGTTGAACTTCGAAACGATTTCTGCACATATAAACAGGACTTCACAATCACGTGTCTACATAGGCAAGCATAAAGTTTATTATGCCGCAGGACCAACCATTTGTATAATTTAGCTGCCATGGCCCATGGCCACAGGCCACAGCACACCATTTGCGTTAGATCTATCTAATCAATTCATGTCATGAGCATTTTCGACAGTAGGTATCAGTAATAGTAGGTTTACATAATCGATCTACCTACTTGTATTAGGTCCATAAAATGTGCTGACCTAGTAGCCCATTTGCTGCCATTCCTGTGGGTGTACTATGCCAAATCGAATGCCAAATTGGGTGGTAGCTACGAATCATCATCATCATCACTACATATTATAAAACAAAGTCGCTGTCGCTGTCTGTCCGTCCCTATGTATGCTTCAATCTTCAAAACTACGCAACGGATTTTGAAGCGGTTTTTTTTTAATAGATAGAGTGATTCAAGAGGAAGGTTTATATGTATAATACATACCTACATAATATTGTGGAGAAACACTGACGAATTTAGAGATAATACCACGCGGGCGAAAAATATGGCGGTACGAAGTTCGCCGGGTCAGCTAGTAACTAATAAAAAATGAAATAATAGAGCTATCATTTTTTAAACTCTAATAATAGTTACAAAAAACAACGAAAACGAAAGAAGCACTACATACCTACGCTGGGAAAAACCTAATATAAATAGGAATAATGAGCATTATTGAAATGTAATTGTTTTATATACCACTAGCTGTTGCCCGCGGCTCCGCCCGCGTGGAATTCGGATTCCGTACAAACTTTTCTTTCGTGCTAAAATTGCCTCGGATACCATCCCCGTCAGCCATCAGGAGTGCCATGTGGAATCTTCAGTTGCTGGAGTGTAAAATTGCCTAGGGCATTTTCCGCACCCCCCGGCTGACCCTGGGCCATCTACAATTTTAAGATGGCCCTCTCAGAAGTGGGAAGCACGATGTCCCATCGAATTCCGGAAAGGGAGGAGACGGGCGTGAAGGGATGACAGGAGGCCGGACCTATTTAATCCTCACGTCCGCGCTCGGTGACCAGCCCTTCCCTTTCCTGCTCTCTACTGGGCCTCCTCGTAGTCAGAGGGACATGTGGGAAGCCTTTGAGCAGCCCTCTATAGAGCTGCTCCCGTTGCTGTATGTATTTGCCGTAGGCGGTAGCGCCTCCCCTGGGTGAGGGGCGTTAATGCCTCCGTTACCCAGGATGCATCACATGGAGGTTCCAATCCCGCATTCGGATCCCGTTACCGTTGCATCTTGTGTTCAGCTGACCTTCCCTGTCTTCGCTCGTGAAATACTTCGAACACCCGTGGTTGCACCCTTTTAGCCCATGCCCGTAATAATAATTAGTTTTCAAATAATGTAGGGTAATTTACCGGATTTATTGACATTATAATTTCGTAATATCTTTTGAATAGAACGTCCGATTTCAATAATTCAAAAAGTAATCAACAGGTATTAAAACAATCTTAAATACCAAACGATTTATTTAGATAAGAATTAATATATAGGTATAGATTCCGTGGTCTGACTTTGATCGGCATTTCGGCTTGAATTTATATCGTCGCGCGTTACTTTCATACTGCAATAGATTCTAAAATATTCATTATAATTATACAGTGTAAAGGGCAATTTTGATCTATATTAAATGTACAATGTATCTAACGTATTTAGTCAGATAAGGCTTAACACTATATTGTTAAAAATAGCTTCGAAAATGACACATATTTTTTTTATAATTTGTAAAAGATAAAAATGGTTATTGTGAGCTACCCTTATTAGATAGACATATGCTGTCGCGGACTTTTATGTAGACCTTTTTAAGTTATACATTTCTACAGTACATTATTTTGTTCTATCTTCAATAGTTTTCGCAGCGTACGCGATGTAAGGAATTTTTTAGGTCATTTTTTTTACACCTTGGGTTACATTATTGAAGTTTTATCCAGGATCCCTATTTTTTTGAAAATTAATTATAGCCTATGTTAGTCAGTGATAGTGCAGATTTCTAATGGTAAAAGAATTTTTGAAATCGGTTCAGTAGTTCTTGAGTTTACTCGAATACAAAAATACAAATCTAATATTAGTATAGAATGTATGGAAATCTGCCCGATTTATTGACATTTATGCTCACTGCTCCGCTCCCTTTAGTAGTAGCGTGATGTTATATAGCCTATGTTACTCCCAGATGGTGTAGCTTTCTATAGGTGAAAGAATTATTGAAATCGGTCCAGTAGTTTCGGAGCCTATTCGTTACAAACAAAAAAACAAACAAACAAACAAACAAACAAACAAATCTTTCCTCTTTATAATATTATTATGCTCACTGCTCCGCTCCCTTTAGTAGTAGCGTGATGTTATATAGCCTATGTTACTCCCAGATGGTGTAGCTTTCTATAGGTGAAAGAATTATTGAAATCGGTCCAGTAGTTTCGGAGCCTATTCGTTACAAACAAAAAAACAAACAAACAAACAAACAAACAAACAAACAAACAAATCTTTCCTCTTTATAATATTAGTATAGATAATAATTATATTTTTTTATAAACTTCCAATTACTGCCATCTATCGTACAGGTACCATACTACAAAGGCTGATTTAAACTGTACAGTCAAGCAGTTCCATTTACGGACACACAATAGCATGGCACTAGTGTTTTTTACCATTCATTCTTATTATACTATTTGTTCATTCATTAATGTCAGAAACTTATTTTTATGTTCATTCACCTTTTTAATAAATGTCAAACAGCTGACGGCGCTTATGTTGTTGAGTCATGTTGTAATCGTGTTTAGCAACAGTTCTGTAACTTCAAAAGATAAAAGGTGGTGCACTGTGGAATAATTAAGAGGTTTAAGCAGATAATAGATAAACTATCGTGTAATCATAAAATATTATAGTCACATAATTGTGAAAACAAGTTACGAAATCATAAGAAAGTTAGAACTTTACAATGACGGGTAAGTTGCCTTCCTACTTTTACGTATAATAATGAAATTATATAAAAGTAGGTACATAATCATCTTTTATAATACTAAAACTAGTATAATTTAATTATGTAAATACTCTAATTGTGGCGATTAGTATGTAGTACACAGAAAAGTTACAATTACAATTATTTAGCCTGAAGTTTTAGTGTCAAAGAATTTTTAAATTTCAGAAAAAGTATGTACCTTCAATAAATAGTAATAAATCTCCTCCATATTTATTCATTATTGCAATATGAGGAGGGAAGACAGACAGATAAAATGCTGAATCAGAGACAGTGCAACCAATAATTTGATTTAGAATATTACATTCTTCATCTACATCCAGTCCATCCCTGCCACCCTTTTCAGGTCATTCATGCAGGGGAATATGTGAAGAAAATTAGTAATTAAAATGTTGACTGTTCTTGCCTTCATAGAACATAATACTGCTATTATTGAGTATAAGTAAAGTATGCCTTATTGGAATTTTACATCGTGCCTTACATAATTATTGCTCTTTTACAATTTAATCAGTTTTACAAATAGCACTTTGGTCCATTTTTACCGTTTTAATGATTTTATGCAAGTATCCCACTAACACTGTAAAATAAATTAAATATAAGTCTACACCAAAAATGTACAGTACAGACCTAAATATTATAAGTATTACAAAAACAGTTGAATTTAAAATAGGTGACCTTATCACATACTGTAAATTCATCCATCCAGACCGGTTTTATATTAACCTACTAAGTGTTGATGCAGTTACAAAGTCCACATTCTGAGATATAAGGACTGGTGATAATTTGCTATGGCTAAATGGACTAATAATATTGACATACCGTTGACATAAGGAAAATCCTCTTGTAGCCTTGTTCTTTTATGATTTAATATCTAGTGTTATGTACACACATTATGGTGTATCTTATAAGTGGTACTGTAATTTATTTATGTGAAAAAATTATAAGTATAATTTTAAAACCGACTGTCATAACTACAGTAATATAATAACTAGAGAAACCTAAAATTCTAATATAATAGAATTCCCTCGCATCATGGGGGACACAACAAAGTTATGTTATATTGGAACAATTTTATTTTTTTATACCACGTAGGTGGCAGACCCTTAAATTAAATCACACCCTCCATATTACTGAGACTGGGACATTGTGGGGGGGACTGGGTTGATCTGTGCGCATGATGGAGTACTTACCTACTCCCGGCAGGGCTCGGCCTCCATTTCTGATAACCATATCATTTTGCTGGCGAGCAAACCATTTAAAAAATATTGTCTAGGCAGCCTTACCCTATCTGGTGCCATAAGGTCATTTGGATTTTTTCAAACAGTCAGAGTTATATACACACTAGCTTTTGCCCGCGGCCCCGCCCGCGTGGATGTCGGTTATCGCGACCAAACATAGCCTATGTCCTTTCTCAATGTCTAATCTACCCCTATACCAAATTTCATCAAAATCGGTTCAGCGGTTTAGTCGTAAAAGCGAGACAGACAGACAGACAGAGTTACTTTCGCATTTATAATATTAGTAGGGATTTGAAACTATTTGCAGCCAGCGAAAATGCATCATCTGGGGAGTTTTGATAGAGATTTTCTTGGTCAGTAAGGATTAAATAATCTAATGGCAGCTTATCAGTTTCTACATCATTTCTCTACTGCACCTTCTCTTCATTGACAAGATCTTTATAAAGCATTCACTAGGACCAACATCATCTTTGCCAAAGAAAAGAATGAACCAAGACAATCAAAATAATATTACCTAATTGCACAGATTGTTACTTAATTTAGTCTACACTGGACAGAGCATTATCACCTTATCAGTATTAAATTTATTGATATAAGGCAATCTTATTGGGTAAAGTTCATTTTACTACCAAAACCGTCTCAACTAAGAACAGATTTCACCATTGAGAGGTGACCAGCAGTGGTGAAGGGACAAGGGTGAAAATTTTAAAAATGCAAGAATTTGAAAAATAGCCATGTTCTTATAGAACGACCATAACAATTTTGTATAGAATTCTATCACAACTTCTCTTTGCAGAGCTAGCCAGCAGGTATCGGGTTATAGGGACCCCTCGCCGCTGGGGACCAGGACTGTAGAATTAAATTTCGTTATGACATTACTCAAAGAATTTAGATTTTGTGAAACATGATAGAATCCAAATAATTATCCGATTATTAGTAAAATTCGGCCATAATAAATTGGTAGAAAAAAGATGGAAGTATGTACAAGAATGCGCTTAACCACTGGCAGTTAATTGGTTGAAACCGGTTTTATTACATCACCGACATGTAATGTTGATGTTTGACTTCGGTAAAAGTAATTCGAACACATATTTTGTCTTTGAAATTGTCATATAACATCAATATTCCAAGAATTTCTTTTGGCTGATGACTAAGTATAAAGTACATTAAATGTAACCTTGATCAATGCTGCTTGAATAAGTATTTGTTAATAAACCGCTCTATCTCTAGGACCGAGAATAGGCTATCGCAGGGTTAAATTCTCGGTCCCTTACCTATGTTAAGATCACAAGGATTTCGCATAAGCATTTCACTAAAAGCAAATGTTTTGTATGAATCTAAACGAACATTTTAATTGCATACGAAAACTCGCTTCCTCGTGTTTGCGGTAATAGATAACAATAAGCTACCAAGGTTAGACCGATCATAATAAAAAGTGTTTTGAATCTTTTTTTTGCATTGGAAACTTTCGAAATATTATCTTGATAAGTCATTGCCTTCATAGTTGCATTCGCTTTTGCACGTTGAGTCGCACTGGCATAATTCATTATGTATACGTACACGAATAATATTCTGCAGTGCTTATCGAATAAGCCTGTGTATTTAGAGGCATTTATTATGATATTTATGTAGCAAAATTTCTAAACTATGTAAATACAAAAATGTAGATGTACTGAAACTTTGGTTTATTTATTTTTTTAGATTCTTTTTACACGTTCATATATTCATTGTTATTTCATTAACACACAAACGTTGATAATGTTTAATGCAGTATGCCCAATTGAGACATCCTGCGGCATTCGTTTCTGTATCTTAACTTTAGGGAAGTCCTGAGGGGGACCTCATGTGAAGAAGGCGACTCAGTACAATGCCCGGTGGCCCCATTAGTCCACGACGTCATGCATCTTTCTTTTTCATGCATTTTTATTTGACGAGTAGATTCAAACATTCTGCATTATCATAGACGAGCCCCATTCCGTGGTCCACGCGCCCGCCATATCGTTCGTGAAATTGCTGTTTATTAGAAACTAGCTTTTGCCCGCGGCTCCGCCCGCGTGGATGTCGGTTATCGCGACCAAACATAGCCTATGTCCTTTCTCAAGGTCTAACCTACCTCTATACCAAATTTCATCAAAATCGGTTCAGCGGTTTAATCGTAAAAGTGAGATAGACAGACAGACAGACAGACGAAAGTAACTCTACTTTCGCATTTATAATATTAGTAGGGATGATCCCCAAGATAACAATAAAATGTCAAGGAATACATTAGGATAATATAATAGGTACTTCAAACACTGTCGAGCACCCATGCCATGATGCAAAGAATGTCGACGATCTTAAACATATTTCTCTAATAATTAATTATTTTGTTACAGGAATCACAAAGCCGAATGCTAAGACGAGCAGCATAGCAGAGGTAAGATATATGTACAAATATTATAATATTTATAACTTGTTTGCATAAGGTAATGACTTGGCTTGCGTCAACGAGCTGAATTCTAGCAGTAAATAAGTACAAACCTAATGGTAAACTGTACTTGCAACCTCAAAGTGTCACTTAGAAGTGCCTACGTTTTCTTTTATTATACATGCAAAGAACCGCTCGGACTGATCTTTATCACAGTTACGAGAATAAACGAACTCCAACTTACTACAACCGCACAGTATTTCGTTATATCTGCCTGTGTACCAATGAATCAGTTGGTCTAAAAAGGCCACTTTATTGGAACCGTATTAGGATGATATTTTATCATGTGGCGTTATTTACATGAAATTAGAATCTCACCCGTATTCACAAACAATACTTCGCTATGCGTACTACCAAAACTGTGCAAAGAACGACAAATTCTCAGTGTGTTCGTTTTGGCTAGCCTTTTCATTCATTGATAACACTTATGTAATACTTCGTTGAGGGAACGCACTGCTTTAGATACTGCTCCGTGATGTTTGTGAATTAATTTTACCAGCCCTATGCGCTCGAGCAGACTATGAGACCTCACAGTATTGTTTGTGAATACGGGTGTCTGCTTAGTAAGTGAATTGTTGTGATTCTGCTCCTATGAGTGACCATTTTACGAATGTTATAGGAATTTATGAGTTCTACTGGAAATTAATAGTTACTCGTTGTTAGCATAATTGCTCAATGTAGCCATAATAGAATCGCAGCTATGCCGTAGAAAGGAGAGATCCCCGAAGTAATTTTTTTATTATTTTTGTTTTTTTTTAAAACCTTGTCTTGCCCTTGGCCATGACCGCCAGACGCCCGCAGCGCAACCCCGACGCTGCAAAGTGAAAATTATTCTAGTTATGCCGAATTTATTAAACTACATTTTTCAGCAGTATAAAAACTCTCAACTAGATTCTCGCTCAATGGAATTCTTTGAGTAGAACATGCTAGAGCAATTCAGTTTTAGTTGATTGGTCACAATTGCTGAAATTCGCACTTAGTAATCTTGAACTTTGTAAAGTCAATATGGATAAATTTTGTTAATACCTGCTGAAAATACCTACAATATCTTTTTTTATTATGTAGTCAAAATACGTTTAGTATTGTAACATTAATGTGAAGCAGTACCTACATAAATGATAAGAACTTTGTTATGTTCCTAAGGCCAACGCCCTTTGATAGAGAACATTACATTCTGAACAAATATTAATATACTTGTAATACATACAATCACGCCGTTTTCCCACTGGGGTAGGCATAGACCACATTTTTCCACTACATGTCTCCCTTCTATTACTTTCATACAAACTCACCAGTTGAGGTTACTCTTGTCCTGGCATTTGTTTAGAATACCCTTGATCTGTTCTAATAGATATAGATCGTAGGCCAATCCGTACGTCCTCGCCATGTACCTACATCTGCTTTGTCATCCTCTCTACTGATAAGATCCAGAAAAAATGCTTAGATCCTAAACAATAAGACTGCCTAGTCAACAATATTACATTACACGTGAATGCTCGTGGTGACGGAGCACCTTTCTACCAACCCCTGTAATTTTATAGAATGTGGTAATTTTGAGAATTGGTCACTTTGAGAAGTGGTCATTTTGAGATGTAATTTTGAGACGTAGTCTTTTCGGGAAATGGTCAATCTAAGAACAGTCGTTCTGAGATGTGGTTATTTTGAGAAGTGGTCATTTTGAGATGTGGTAATTTGGAGACGTAGTCTTTTCGGGAAATGGTCAATCTAAGAACAGTCGTTTTGAGATGTGGTTATTTTGAGATGTGGTCATTCTGTGCCGGAGGGGTATTAACGTCATGTTTGCCTGTTATTCAACTATGTATTATTTGGTTTATCGTCGATACATCAGCATATTCATTGTATAACGAACTTTGTTCAAGACGTCAAGAATGTAATCAATTTGTATAAAATGACATTGAGTTAACCATAATAAACTAGTAGAAGCAAGTACTAAAACTAAAACCATCGAGGAGATAAAAAAACATACCCTGCTAATGTGAACATTTGCCTTCTTGTCTATCAGGGTTCCTGCCAGTTTTTGGGGATTTTTTCCTAGGGTAGACCCAGTTTCCCTGATAAATGACTCATGTGACGGAACACTGTGTGGTTTTAGCCAGTTCAATTCTGAGATAACTACCTCACCGCTGACCCGGGTAGGTGGTACCCGATTGGGATATCGACACATTCGAAGAAAAAAGTACGGGTGGGTCTTAGGTTGTCAAGATAGCATAATGACTTAGGTCCTATGTTGTCTACATAGCAGAATGCCCAATTAGCTGAAAGACTGCATCGCAAAATGACTACATATCATTTTGCCTAGGTTTTTGATTGTCCTAATATCAAAATAACTTGATCGCAAAATGACTACTAAGATATATTGACCACTTCATTCATCACCTGTACATTCGCGTGCAGTAGGCATATTTTAACTTGCTTTTTGCAACTGCAGTTTTCTAGTTTGCAAAGTGATGACTGCTCATGTCGTTAGTCTGTGATCAACTTTTGATTATAGATGACCCCGGTACCCAGACACCGTAATTCTTCATATAAGCAAGTAATTAGACAATTTTCTCATAATTGTTTCATTGCTTCTCAGCATAAACGTAGGTAGCTACAGATTGTTTGCGGTTTAGTCAAGAAATACGAATATAAAAGAATACACAGTAAATTGGAATGTAATCCGTTAATTAGTCCTATTTCTGACTTTAAAATTTAAATTCTTGTGTTCATTTTATACTTACTCATCCCTGGCAGTGAGCCAGGAATGCCATTTTGGTACATCCACTACCGGAAAGCGGTAAATTACGAGTATAAGTAATAAGTATAAAGTATTCTATAAAATACATAATATATACTATACCTACCTTTTTTTATCGTGCGAAAAATCCCCACGGATACACACAAATAACTCCGTTTAAACTTCATGTCATGATTTTAAAATAAACTATCATATAAAGTGAGACACGATTCCTAATAACTATAATTCGCAGTCATGCAACGTTTAACCACAGTACCTATATAACGAGTTTTTCTGTACCTTTTTACCCATCTCTGTCGTATGATCTACAGGCTGTACAAACTGCTCGGGATGCCTTCAACAGAGGAATCACGCGCCCCATAGAATGGCGTCGTCAGCAATTGAAGAACTTGCTTCGTATGTTCGAGGAGAACCGCAACGCGATGGTAGAAGCCCTTCACAAGGACCTGAGGAGAAGCAAGATGGAAGCTATCCTCCTTGAAGTGGACTTTCTTATCAATGACACGAAGAATACATTGCACAATCTGGATAAATGGAGTGCACCCGAAAAGGTTGGTATCTTATGATTAAATTGAATACCTCTTATAAGGGTTTTTTATAGTTATTATTATATTTTAACAAGAAAACAGTTGACAAAGTAGGAAATAATCCAAATAGGCTCGCAGAATGGGCTCGTAGAATATTTATTTATAAATGTCATCAAAATCGGTTCAGTGGTTTGGGCGTAAAAGCGTAACAGACAGACAGACAGACGGAGTTAGTTTCGCATTTATAATATTAGTATGCATTGAAGAACTTGACTACCCACATCACATCCTACCTCTATCATCACATCAGCTCGATGTCAATCAGCATTAGTCCGGGTTCCATCCAATACTTGTAAGATTTCGAATAAGAGCCCGAGGTCCGCTTTTCTATTATTTCTGCTGATTTGGTTTCTTGACTTTTACGAGAACAACACCGACCGCGCGAGATACCTAAACCTGCGCCAGTATCTCAGGTGCCTGGCTAGCATCTAATACATATCTACAATATAATCACGCATTAGGCAGTTAGGTTAGGCAGAGGTGAATTACCGCCCACATGTCACCGTTCAATACTGGTGATTCTATAGTCATTTCGGATAAAAAGATTTTGGACACAGTTCGTTTTTTTTTTTTTTTATTTTTTCACAACATTCTACACAACTCTTTCTAGACCCATGGTAAGCTTAATTAGCTTGTTATGGAATCTAGAATGCGGATATACATACTTAGATACTTTTTTTTTGTATATACATACATATTATACATAGAAACACCCAGACCAATGCAAATATTTATATTCATGCATACAAATATTGGCACTGAGCGGGGATCGAACCCGCGCCTCCTGCGTAGCAGCCGCGTTCACTACCGCTACGCCACAGAGGCAGTTTCGATAGCAAAATCGTCTGTAAGTTGGCGGAAAAAAACCTTTTTTTTTTTAATATAATGTATGGGAATCATGTAAGGTGAAAGGCATACTGTATGGAGGTTATAACAAAAAAGTTTTTTTATTCGCCAAAATAATACTTCCAGGCGATTTTGCTAACGAAACTGTGCTCAAAAGCTTTTTATCCTTAACGACTATAAAATCACCTAGTATATTCGGTCTCACGTGAGTAAGCCTTCTGCCGTATTCATCACTATTGTTGACTCGACTCATGCATCTAAGCCTGAGTCTGGGCTGTATTTATCTGTCTGAAGTTAAACAGCCCTATCCCTTGGTCGTCTTGTACGACACCGCATGAGAAGAGATGGGGTGGCCCAAATTCTAGTCTGCCGGGAACCACGCGCATCTGATGTTGATCCTAAAACCCTCCTGGGGCCCCAAAAACACTACTCTCCTCTTTCTTCTACGTTACCCATTAAAATTTACCGATTACTCAGGTTACGATATAGTAAAACTCGTTTCCGACCAGAATAATGGCCCTGATCTTGCTGCAAATAGGAAATATATGCTCAAGGACGTGTAGTTGAGGAAGCGCCTTAAATGCGCCGTCTAGAACTTGTTAACATACAAGGTGAAGGTGAAGATATATAATAAAAGTGTTTTATAAGAAGCATGAGGCAACGGATGTAATGTGCGGTCAGCGGCTGTGCATAATGATTTGTGCAATTCAAAAATGTGTAATATATATAACACGGAACAGAATATTATTATGCATAACATCACGTAGAACTCCTGGCATAATCTTCTTTATCCAAGCATTCATGCCAATTGCCACACAGGGCTTGTACGGAGCCCGGGAGCCGCTCTTATACCTACTCCGTCTTGCTATGATTTAGTTTAATTTGAGTTTTACGGGTGTGCCTGTCGTCTGCCCGAGAGGAGAGACTGCGCCAGCCGGGTGCGCATTTTCTTACATAACTTTTCAACTCCTATCATCGGATGTCCGAAAATATTTCTCATACCATTTAAAGTCATAATGATCATTCTTCATAAAAATTTAACAAATATATAATAATTAAAATTCATAATATCACTTATTATACAGTTGTTGTTACTAATATTTGTTTTAATATAATTATTTATAGTAATGGTCGAAACTCATAATCATTCCAACAAATAATAATTTCTTAAGAGACAGTGATAGATTTATTGAGAAAGCCGCTGATTCCGACTTGGATAGATTAGGTTAGAAGGCTAATGCGGGAGCGGAGCGAAGCTCCCGCATTAGGCCTTCGTGGTTATTTTTTTTTATAACCATGTAGAACGTCATTTAATCAAATGAACATTCTGAATTAAAAAAATATAATTTCAAACTGTTCTTGGTAGAAAGGTATGAAAAAAAATTTTATGAAGAGTGATTATTGTAAGTATAAATCGGTAGTAAGACAAAGAATAGGATTTAGAATTTTATGTGAGCCAATATGGACCCGCGCCAGCCATAGTTTCATCTGTTGAATCAGCTTGGAAGTGATCCTTACTTGGGCTTCGAGGGTTGATCCCTGGCGTAGCCCGAAAGACCTCTTACTCTGACAAAACAAATTACATTCTCAGTGTGCTATATTTTAGTATAATTAACGGTGCTATTTCATACTGAGTTCAGAGTAGGTTATCAGCAAAATAAAAACCAATAACATTTGCATAATGTATGGTTATTTATACATCTTCTACTATCTTCGTCGGAAATTGCGTCCCCTTGTCGGAAATGCGTCACAGTGATACAAAAAATATACTTCATAATATTGTAAGGAGGTAAACTGGGATCACCGATGTACGGGAGACGGAATCAGGCACGGAGAGAAAACGTACGCTATGTTGTGTTATAAACGTAAGTTTATTGAAACAAAGCAAGACTACCTAGCTAATACACTTAAGTATCCACGGAGGATTGCAAGTCCCACAGGTGGAAGCTTGCAATCTGCCAATGGTCTAGCTAAATCTCAGTCCCGAGACAAGTCCCACGTAGTGGAAGCTTGAATTAGAAGCAGAGATGAGTAGGCGATCTAATGTGATTTGAATCTGAATTTGAATACAAAATAAATGATTTACGCGGGAGGTCATTCGGTTGCGGAGAATCTCGTTAGCGCGATGCAGCCGGCCGGCACAGCGCCATCTATCGCGGGTGACAGTAACTTTCCTCATATTAAGCTTTGTGGTGTTACAGACTCCCCCTCAGATTCTGAAGACGTCCCGACGATGAATCTGGAGTTTAAGTTTTTCGTGGCCTTCCGCGGCCGCGTTTGATCTGCTCTGTATGCTTTTGTGGAGCTTGAGCTTTTCTGGGTCTTCCACGTCTACGCAGCGGCTGAGTAGGTTTAAGTAGGAGCTCACTGCTACTATGGAAGGGTCGTAAGGCTGAGGCATGATGTATACCTATAATAATGTCTGGCTCTTCTGTATTGGCTATCTTATAAGACGCAGGACCATGTTTACCCTTAATAAGGTAGGGGCCGTCTCTTCTTGGGGAAAATTTTGAAGTAACTCCTTTTGCTGCATTACTTAGCGGGTGCGTGTCTACCAGCACTAAATCTCCTGGTTTGTAGGTAGGGCTTTCTCTACGCTGTTGGTCAACATATTCTTTCCGTTTTTCCTCTTTCAGTTCATGGACTTCCCGTGCTTTCTTAACTGTGTCCGCAATTAGTAACAGTTTCGGAGTGATTTCTGAAATAAAGTTTTCGGAAATTACAATGTCTCTAAAATCATGCTCATTGTCATAAGGCGTTCGTAGTTCCCTGCCAAAAGTAAGGTAAGCCGGAGTGAAAGTTGTTGCTGAACTGATTGCTGTATTCATGGCGAACCGGATACTTGGCAATTTTCCTGACCAGGTTCGGTGTTCATCACCTACGAGGATCGCTAATTGTAGCTTTAAATCTCTATTTCTACGTTCTACGGGATTTGCTTCAGGGTGATACACCGGGGTGAAAGAATGTTTTATCTTAAAGCAAAAACAGACTTGTTGCATGATCGCTCCTACAAACTGGGGTCCATTGTCACTGGTCATTTTCCTGGGGACGCCATATCGTAGGAAGATTTCTGTTACCAATGTCTCCGCACAGACTTCTGCAGACGCATTTGGTAAGGCAAAGAGTTCGACCCAACGGGTGGCACAGTCTTCTACAATCAGGATCCATGCTTTTCCATCTACTGATGCAGGTAATGGTCCAAACAAGTCAAATGATATAGCCTCAAAGCGTCTATTCATTGCACTAGTCTGCATTAATCCAGCGGGTTTTAAATTCGAAGGCTTATATCGTTGACAGGCCACGCAATTCTTGATATGGGACTCTATATATCTTCTCATTCCTTTCCAGAAGTATCTACGGGATATTCGAGAATAGGTTTTATCAACGCCATTGTGTCCAGCCAACGGGTCGTCATGGTAAGCCGTGAGTATATTAGCCCACTCTTGCTCAGGGACTACCAACTGCGCTTCTTCTATGTCTGAATCACTGGACAGTCGATACAGTAGGCCATTATTGAGATAATAGCCTTTACTAGTCCAATAGGCGGTATTTTCATCGCAGTCCGTTGATTCAAGGATCTTTACTATATTCGCTATAAAAGCATCTTTCAGTTGCTCTTCTCGTATTTCCTTAGCACTACGAGTTGGCAGGTTTACCGACACTGCACACACACCACAGCTGACACTGGCTGGGTCATGACAAGGTGGACGGGAAAGCATATCAGCGACCACATTTGTACGCCCTGGTGCGTATTTGATGGTGACATTGAAAGCTTGAAGTTGCAAGGCCCATCTCGCTAGTCGTCCGGTAGGCGATCTTAAGGATGTTAGCCACTTCAAGGCTTGGTGATCAGTGACTATAACAACGGGCAGTCCCTCGATATATCCCCGAAATTTATTAACTGCCCATACGACTGCAAGAGCTTCACGCTCCGTCGTCGAGTAATTTCTTTCGGCGGGGGTTAATAAGCGACTGGCAAATTCAACAGGGTGCTCATCCGCAGCCTCCCCCTGTATCAAAACAGCTCCCAATGCATATCCGCTAGCATCCGTCTTGATAATATACGGTTTTGTTTCATCCGCTTGACCGAGAACAGGTGCCGTAGTAAGACGATGTTTTAGTTCGTTAAACGCCGCCTCCTGCTCTTCCGTCCAAGTCCAGAGAGCACCCTTCTTAGTCAATCGTGTGAGGGGTTCAGCGACTTGTGAAAAACTCTTGATGAAGCGACGATACCATGAACAGGTCTGAAGAAACGATATTAAGTGTTTCACGGATGGGGGCTTGGGTAATTTCAATATCGCGGATGTCTTTTCAGGGTCCACCGTAAGTCCATCTGGGGTTATGAAATGTCCTAGATACTTAATGGTGGAACAGCCAAATCTACACTTTTTAAGGTTAACTGTCAGATTACCCTCTCCCAGTTTCTTGAACACTTGGTCTAGGTCATTGATATGGGTTTCAAAGGTCGTAGAAAACAAGATAAGATCATCCAGGTACGCTAACAATTTGATATTGTTTAGGCTAACTCGAAACTGGTCAATCATCCTCTGGAATGTAGCGGGAGCGTTGCGCATCCCGAAGGGCATGCGGTTAAAGACATAAATGCCAAAGGGAGTGATAAATCCCGTTTTCTCCTTGTCTTCTTCCTTAACGGCTATTTGCCAATATCCGGCCTTCAGGTCTAAACTCGTCATGAATCGTGTAGGCTTAGCTTCATGTAGTAGATCGTCTATTCTTGGAATTGGGTACGTATCTGGTACTGTAATGGCGTTAAGTCGTCTGTAATCAACGCATACCCTAATGTCGCCATTGGGTTTTGGTACCAGAACAGCTGGTGCAGCCCAAGGAGTCGCACGAGGTTCTATTACGTTTCTCCTCAACATCTCGTCAATTTCTTTCTTTAATGCCGCTCTTCGCGGGGGTGATAGACGATAAGGCGGGACAGCGATCGGTCCACTTGTTCCTGTATCAATGCTATGTACAATGTTCTTAGCAGGCTGCCCGTTTGACTCAAACACCTTTTCATGTTTCTTGAGTAGGGATTCAATGCAGTTTCGCTGGTCAGCGGTCAGAACGTCTTGATTTGGTTCCCAAATGACATCCAGTGCATCGATATATATTCCAGGTAAGTCAGGACTTGGGAACAGTGCCTTGGAATGTGGGGAGAGTTGAACTTCCTGCATATGAATGTTCATTTGGGCATCTCGCATCATATAATCATACCTCGGTGAATACCCATCAAATAGAGTTCTCATCCGTTTGGGGTCGGTTGTCCCAATTCGTTGAAGCCCTGGATACGTAGCGGCCTTTGTGTTCGAGCACGATGCTCCATCGGGCAAATCAGCACAAGGATGACCCAATGAAATGGGGGCTAAGGCCGTTTCGGAGTTGCGTATATTCGTGTGACAACCATCTGCATTCCGCTTACCCTCTGTAAAATTAGCGAATCCTTCGGGGTAAAGTTCGTATGTGATGGCGCTATCTATGAACTGCCATGTAAATTGGGGAAGATTCAAAACCATTCCTGCAGATTGTAGGAACCCAATTCCCAAGAGTGTACGGTTGTCCCTCGACTCAGGTAGCACAATAAATGAGCTGGGTATCACTCGGTCACACAGATTAACATTTGCTTGGACCACAAGAACCGTCTGTTTCTTTGCCACCCCGTCTGCGAGGCTGAGTCGCACTTGTTGTTGGTGAAATACGTGGTTTTGCTCCCGGAGACGTTGATACAAGCTATATGAGGCGACATTGGACTTCGCGCAAGTGTCCACATGTGCATAGCCTGCTATTCCTCCTATTGTGAGAAATACTATCGGTCTGGACCGTATGTTGCTCTCGATATCCATTGCACAGAAACTGACGTTCTCGTGTTTAACTTCTTTTAAAGATTTGCCGGCACATGTAGGACAGTTTGTTCTCACCACTCCGGGTGCTCCACAGCCGTAACAGGTGATTTTAGGTACCGCTGAAGAAGCTGGATTTGAACTCGCACCATCATTGACTGCTGACGGGCGTTCCGCTTTAAGCTTCTTACGACACACCTCTGTAGTATGGCCAGGATTCTTGCAGTATCCGCACTTTATCTTGCCTTTCGGAGCGCTATTAGCATCTACAGATTTAGATTTATAAGGTAAGTTGTGCTTCTCCTTTTCTTGTAAGATTATTTCTACCCCTCTGGCTGAGGCTATCAATTGATCGTACGATGTAACGGTATTCCTGGGGATTTTATCCCGGATTTCCCACCGTAACAGCATGTACAACATGTCAAGCTGCTGAGTCTCAGGGTGCTTTGGCTCTGGTAAGCGACTGAACAATGTTCTTTTCTTCAATAAAAACTGTTCCGTAGTTTCCTTTGATTCCTGTTTTACTCCTAGTATGTCCTGATATAGTAGGTAAGTGGGCTTTTTAGGTGCGAACCGATCCCTGATTTGATCTGCAAACCCTGCAAACGTGGCTACAGAGTTCTTTATACCGGCCCACCAATCACCAGCGACACCAATCAATAACAGTGGTAAGCCTTTGAGAACCTCGCTATCTGTCAATCCTTGCGTATCTTTGAATATAGTTAGGGCCGCAAGGAAGGATTCTAGCGATTCCGTTTCCTTTGTCCCACTGAATCGGGCCGTGCAATCCACCAGTGTCTTCTTTTTCTTGTCGGTGAGAGTCTGGATTAATTGTTTTTGTTGCTCTCGTTGTTCCGCCAATAACAGCTTGAACTGCTCGTCGGTGAGTGTCATTATGGGTGGTTTTCGTTTTTTCTCCGGTTTGTTATACGTAGTTCTTCTTCCCGCACGTGTAACGTATCCCGTCGGTAATTCCGCCAGCTTCCGTTCACGTGGTTGTGGATTCTTTGGTAGACTTCTCAGGCCACGAGTTGAGCGCCAGTTGTAAGGAGGTAAACTGGGATCACCGATGTACGGGAGACGGAATCAGGCACGGAGAGAAAACGTACGCTATGTTGTGTTATAAACGTAAGTTTATTGAAACAAAGCAAGACTACCTAGCTAATACACTTAAGTATCCACGGAGGATTGCAAGTCCCACAGGTGGAAGCTTGCAATCTGCCAATGGTCTAGCTAAATCTCAGTCCCGAGACAAGTCCCACGTAGTGGAAGCTTGAATTAGAAGCAGAGATGAGTAGGCGATCTAATGTGATTTGAATCTGAATTTGAATACAAAATAAATGATTTACGCGGGAGGTCATTCGGTTGCGGAGAATCTCGTTAGCGCGATGCAGCCGGCCGGCACAGCGCCATCTATCGCGGGTGACAGTAACTTTCCTCATATTAAGCTTTGTGGTGTTACAATATTATTATTTTCATGGCTTCTAGAAAGAAATTTTAAAGAAAAGTTTATTTAGAGGTCTTCTACAGCAATAACGGACACGTGTAAATACATTGCAACTAGCTAGCGACTAAATAAGACGTGGTTCAGCCTAGTCCAGCAAAAAAATATAATTAGGGTCTACAAAAACTTATTTCCATGCCAGAGGCCGCAAATCGCCATCGTACGATGTTTTAAAGACGAAGAAAAAATACAAAAAAAAACTTATTCAACAAGTTACAAGGATGGTTTTCCCAAGACGTGAAATCTCCAAAACAGCTTTAATACAATATTGTTACAAAATTGTTACTTGTGGTCGCTCTATAATCAGTGAACTAGAAATTGACTACATTTCTAGCCCGGTGGTTATAGAGCAAATTGCATCATACTTATGTAGGTTAGTAAGTCTCTTTGACCAATGAAATAATACCTAGATAATGTTTTGCCCAATATTCATGGGCGTGCCGCTCTGAGTCCTCGTTCGCACCACAGTGATGGCACTCAGACGTTAGCTCCTTCCCAATCCGAAACAGGTGCTCCTCGAAACACTCTTTCCCGGAGATCACCTGCGTCAGTCGGTACGAGCCAATCCTCCTTGATGGGTCTTAACGCCGCGCCGCCGCCATGGCGTGCCCTTCCCAAAGGAGTCATTGGCACCTCCTTCGTCTACCCCATATGCAGCCGACACTTTCACATAAACTCATTTGGGGTCTGCTTTTTCAGCCTAACTGTGATGCGGCTGTACTTGATATTTTGTGAAGCGACTGCCATCTGTGCTCCACACCGCTTAGTACAGTAATAGGTTTAAATATTCCGCTATCAAAATACTGCTTAAATATTTTATTGATCATATATTTACCTAATACCTATATACAATGATCATACAGCCCAATCACCTTCAAATTAGGTACACACAAACATTATTTTTACAAAGACGTCATTAGTTTTTTGGCTCGATTATCTGATGATGTCAGCACTAAATTGATGTTTAATGTGTAGTGTAGGTATATGATAGTATTTAAATGTTCATATAATGAATCTTTAGTGACAGGTGGCACCTTACACTAACATTTGTTGGAACACAAAGATGATGTTTAATTTCAGGTAGTTAAATAATGCCGATTGAGCCGGATTTAATTAGATCGTAATATGGACATACTGAACATCTCTACAAAATTTTACACCCCACCACGATGTTTCCTCTCGAGGGTCTGTTGCCGGGAACTCGTGTGTAACTTAGGAAGTAAATCCGCAAAAACCTCTGCAGATCTTGAACGTCTGGTAGCAGGCAGTATTTGATGTTCGGGGGTTTTATTATCCTCCATTTCATAGACGCATGCGAAACGTACCCGGAGAAAGATTGATGTGCTCCTACGCTTCGTGCCTTTCCCCTCAAAACGAGAAAGTGTCTGAATAACTCATTTGGTCAGAGCATAACCCCTGTAAGGGTTTGGTTCCGGGTTCAAGTCCCGTCTAGACGTTCACTTTTTCCGACATAAATCGATTCAGTCAATATTTCAGCAAATAAACCGATCAGTTGACAACACACGTCTGTTAATGTGTGATTAATCAAGTTTTATGCATAACTTACTCCTTTTGTTTAAAGTCACCTTCAACTCCACCTTATAATACGTTGAATAAGTCAATAGGTGATTTAGTCTGGAATAATAAACTTTGTACCTTGTATTGTGATTATTACCGGTAGGTATGAGCTGAGAATGTTTAAAAAAGAAACATTCTTTGGAATAGGCTAGAAGTCCAATTAAAAAAAATAACTATGTTTTCGATTTTGTAACCAAATGGTCAGAGCGAGGTCAGATATATCTTGACAACTGATCTATCCAATATAATATCACTATCATTTAAGATTACAGAGGTCATAATTCTTATCATGATAACATATTGAAGAGTCCCTTTCTTGTCCGGAACTACTATAACTAAATTTACCAGGGACGTGTTCGGATACAAAATGTCGCCATCTAGCGTCGAGTAGAATTATATTTGGAGATACTGAGGCAGAGACTAAAGCCACGCCTACTGCAGACGTCAGGCTAGGCCCAAATTTCAATGAAAATCACAGTGCACAGCCACAATACAACTATATGCTGAATTTCTTCCACAGCCCTCCAAAGGCTTCGTGAACATGCTTGACACGGTCGTCATCTACAATGATCCCTATGGCGTGGCCCTGGTGATTGGTGCGTGGAACTATCCCCTGCAGCTGCTGCTACTACCTATGTCTGGGGCATTAGCAGCTGGCAACTCAGTCGTCATCAAGCCGAGCGAACTGTCTGAGGCCTGCGCGAAGTTTATCGCTGAAACTGTACCCAAGTATTTGGACAACGTAAGTACATTTTGGTTTTTCATAAGCCTACGTTACACCCGACGAATATACCGAACATCGATAAAGGTAAAGCATACTAGACTTGGGCACACAGCAAAGATGATCTGGCACTCCGTCGCTGTAATTCTATGTTTTAATTTTAGGACGCAGTAGTCGTAGTTGAGGGTGGCCCAAAAGAAACCACGGAGCTCCTGAAGCAAAAGTTCGATTATATCTTCTTTACGGGAGGTACGGCCATTGGCAAGATCGTGTATGAAGCAGCCACCAAGAATCTCACACCGGTCACCTTGGAACTTGGTGGCAAGAGGTAGGATTCTAATATTACTTTTTTTTTTTTACTTTATATTTATTTCTAGCTGTTACCCGCGACTTCGTCCGCGTTAAGTTCGGAATGACTCGAACCCATGTCACAGAACAGATAATTCAGTTAATTCGTTATTATCTCAATTATTTGTTATGAAGAAAGTCTTCTTCGAGTGACTGAATAATACATACAGGGCTAAACTACCGAAAACTACGAAATTAAGACAGGCTCTTTCTATGGGCTTAGCAAACGCTACGAAATGGTTTTGATTTTTTTTACTTTTTGCTTACCAAATTTTTTGTATCCACATTTAGCAATGTTCATTAGTTATAATGCTCTAAATATCCTCCCTTCCTCCCAAATCCTCAGAACATATTTATTATTATATTACTCTAAATGGTAAATCTACCGGCAAATATGGTTGACCTGCCGCCACATATGGTAGATCTGCCGCCAAGTATGGTAGATCTACCGCCAAATATGGTAGATCTACCGCCAAATATGGTAGATCTACCGCCAATAATGGTAGGTCTGCTGCCAAGTATGGTAGATCTACCTGCAAATATGGTAGATCTGCCGCCAAGTATGGTAGATCTGCCGGCAAGTATAGTAGATCTACCACCAAATATGGTAGAATATCTGGAGCAGATCTACTAGATCTACTGATCTGCTGCCAAATATGGTAGATCTACCGCCAAATATTTCGACTACAGTCCGCAGAACAGGAGGCGGGTTGGCCTCGCTCAAGACTATATTTTAACGGTAGATCTACTATTTTACTGACAAACCCTATTCTTTTGGCGACAGATAAATTACACACTACAAAAGAAATATAGAGATGTGATAGAATTAATACAACGTTAGGGTATAGGGGCCCAACCAATATTTTCGTTGTTCGGGGCCAAGCTAACATTATTTGCTAAAAGGTGTTGCTTAATAGACGATGGCGAGGCTCTATCACAAGCTTTCTTGAAGTTGAGACAAACGGCAATCGGATAAAATCTATCCTATTTTAAAGGCACTGCGACAGTAATAACCCAGTCATATTACCATATTTACCTAATTTGATATCATTACAATTTTAAAAATGTTTCTATAGTTATGTTCTTACACGTTTCTATCAGAAGTAGAATTTGTTTAGGTCGATAGCCTATTCATGTGGTTGCTTCGTATTCATGGATGGTTATTGCTGCATTCAAACTTGCACATTTTTTATTCACAGCCCGTTATACCTCGACAACACAGTAGATATCTTCGTAGCAGCAAAACGCATACTTTGGGGCAAGTTCATCAACGTTGGACAGACTTGCATCGCTCCTGACTACATTCTCTGCACCAAGGAGATTCAGGATAAATTCATTGAAGCCGCTAAGAAGGTGCTGCTCGAGTGGTATGGTGAGGATCCGCAGAAGTCGCCTGATCTATGCAGGATTGTCAATAACAGGCATTTTAGGTATGTACGGCTCTAAATTAGTTAGAAAATTGAGTTAGACATTTCCAAGAAAAATCGTTTATACTCTTATGAATAGTGTGGTCACGAGGTGATGTGCAGAATAATGATTTTCCATCCATATACTAATTTGAACTCCCTCATTATAAATATAATGAATTGTTATACAATTTACGTTACGTGTAATTTACGTTGTATCACATTTCATTTATTTTTTCGTTTACTGATGACATTTTAGGACACCGATTTTTGTTACTTTACTCCGAATAAAACTATAATCTGGCGTGTACAGGTTTTCTAAGAATATTGGTTTTTTAAAAATCCAATGATGCCGTTCCAGTTTTCATAATAAACGGACTCGAGACACCTTGAAGTTCTTGGGTGAATGGGTCGGTGAACCATGAATTTGGCCAATCACGCCCATTTGAAAAGCTCATTCTAAAAAGATCGATTACATTTTTACTAATTAAATTTTTTTGATCTATTTTTACTTCTTCCGTAATATCTTAACGTGATATCACCAAATTTATTGATTTACAGCCGTCTCCAAGCCCTAGTGGATGCCAGCAAAGACAAGATCGCCATTGGTGGCACATACGATGCCAATGACAAATTCATTGAGCCCACTATCCTCACAAACGTTGTATCAACAGATGTAATTATGCAAGATGAGATATTCGGCCCTATTTTACCTATTGTACCCATAGAGAACGCTTATGAAGCGATTAAGTTTATCAACGAAAGGTAAGATGTTGATTCTTTGAGATTAGTGTGAGCTGTTGTTTGAATTGAGTTTGTTACAATCGACGAATTGAAAACTTGAGACAGGTTTTAGATCTTAAGTTTGTTCGTGTGTTCTATTTTTTTTTAAATGCAACTTATAACGACTCTTATTTGGAAATAAACTGCCCCCAAGTGACATTCCGTTAGCCGGCGTATTGTAGAATAGAGTGATGAATGTATGGGATTTGACGTAAATGATACATATTTTGACGTTTATGACATACGTTGACGACTGTCATATACGTCAAATCTCATACATTCATCATTCTATTGTACAAAACGCCGGCCAATGAACTGTCACTTGTCTAAGTGGGGCTGATAAGGATCTCATGGAGTAAGAATAAAGAGAATACAATTTTTAAGTATTTATCTTGAAATTTCTATTAAGGCTATGTGTGTGCGTGTGTACTTGTGTGGGTGTGTGTGTATGTATTTTCTTTGTGTGTATGCTATTGTCATAGTGTTGCAAGGGAAATCTCCAAAACATTAACGTTCATCATCATCATAATTGCGGTAATCCTGGTCACATCCGACGCTTTCACCTCGGAGTCCAGGGACCGCGTTTTTCAGTCTAACTAAGTGTTTAGCTGGACTTCGATATTTTCTGTGAAGCGACGGCCATCTGACTTCTACAACCCATTTGGGATCGAAATACATTAACGTGTATTCATATTTTAATATGGATTATGGACTACATTATCGAAAAGACTGGGGACATTTTTAAAACATTATATTGCACAAATTCATTTATTTCATCTGGTTCAGTTTTACACAGGTTTACATGGGGACTGCACCTTAAATATATCAACTCGAATAAGGTCCAACGATCATAGTAAACTTCATGTCCATGAGCACCGAATTTACAAAAAAATCAAACGATATTTACATACGGGTCCATTACTAAATACTCATATCGATATTAAATCGACTATTCCAATTTATACAACACAGTACTGGCAACTCTGACATTTTATTTACTTTGGCAACAACACCGTGTCGTCTGGATACACGTTCTAAATTTAAAATTTTATAAAGAGGATGTATAGACTATTATACATTATCTACACGTGGCTGGCGATACGAAAGCCAGAAAATGAAACATGAACAATTTTCAGGGACCATCCGCTAGTGCTTTATGTGTTCAGCAGCCAAAACAACGTACAAAAGTTGTTCACTGAACAAACACGTTCGGGCAGTGTCGCTATAAACGACACGGTCATGTTTTACGGCGGTAAGGAGATGACATTACCATCGGCCGTTTGTAAAAACATACAAAAATAAACTTTATAATGATAACGTTAAAGTTCTTCTTTAATTGTTGTATAACTAAACATTCGTCGTTAAGGCTGCGCAGTAAATCGTACAGCGCTTATTATAAAGCTGAAATCATAACACAAACGTGCAATACATGATGATAATATTGTAGAGACTGATTCAGAGGTAAGAAAGTCTTTTTTCTGTTACGGAAATATACGGTATTGCTCGTAGAATAGAATGAGGAATGTATGGAATTTGACTTAGGTATATGACAGCCGTCATCGTATGTCATAAACGTCAAATCCCATACATTTGTCATTCTATTCTACAATACGACGGCCACCGAATTGCCACTTGTCTAGGCGAGCAATACCGTATATTTCCGTAACTGAAAAAGGACTTTCCTGCCTCTGAATCAGTCTCTACAATATTATCATCATGTATTGCACAGGCACAGAGTACGTCAGAGTACCTTATAGATGATGACTTCACGCAGACAAGTACATATTTAAATTATTAGAAATACTGCAAACACTTTCACAAAATATTCTACAAATTGTAATATTTGTTTGTTGCTAAATATTTAGTACCAAGATCATCATTAGGGTGTACAATATAGATAAATGATCTTGGTACAATAACAGCTTTGAGTTGAAGTAGAAGTATAGTAAGTACATGTAACGAAATAAACCTGCAGATTAATAATTCTGTGCACTGTCAAAAACGTAGAAAACACCTTAAGCAAATTAGAATAGAATTTCACAAACTAATTACGTCACAACACTAGAAATAAAACGAAACTCTTCACAATCACCTAAAAAAATTTGTAAACGTAAGCGTAGTATAAAAAACGAATGTTTAGCTATTTAAAAAAGAAACTATTACATTTTTTGTATGTATTTATAAACGTTATTGCAAGGTGATGGTACTCCTACTTGGATTGGTCTCCTTCTTGTACAATATGTTAGCACAATGCTGTTGTTTACATACACAAATATTGTTTACATTTACAAATGTAGCTTTTTTCAATTATGTATGTAAACCGGGTCCTGCCTTTTCGCCGAAAATTGTTTGGCCGATTATCACTTGCCAACCAACGTTTCGCCTATTTTTCACTTTGACGACTAACGATTGCCAAATTTTTGTATGACAACGTTTCATTTGGTAGAATTATTGTTAAGCTGATTATTGTAATGACAAAAAACGTTTGGGGCATTTATCTTTTGTCAAATTATTTATTAGGCCAGACAACTTTTAGACGAATCGAGTATAGCGCGCCCCAACTTGGATAGGTTAGGTTAGAAGGCTAACGCGGGAGCGGAGCGGAGCGGAGCTCCCGCTTTAGCCTTCGTGGTTATTTTTTTATAACCATCCATAAATAGTGGCCCACTTAGTATTTTTGTACGCCACATTCAGTAATTTTGACAACAACTACATGAATATTACGCTAACTAAAACATTCGCTACTTGAAAGTTGGCATTTTGAAAAGTGTCATTCTAAAAGGAAGACCAAACGTAAAATTGGCAACTGTGAGGTTGGGTAATAAAAACAAAATTATATCACAAGTTGGCAAATGATTATTCTGCGAAATAAAATTCTGCGAAACGTTAGTTGGCAAGTGATAATCGGCCAAACAATTTTCGGCGAAAAGGCAGAGATCCGTAAACCGATGTGTGCTTCGATCTTGAAAGGCATTCACGTTCTTTGGTGATGGGTGGTGGTAGATGGTGGTGGTTATCGTATACTGATTGAAATTTTGGTATTTTTATTTTAAATAATACGAAACTGTATATAAAAATATGTGGGTCAAACTTATTTATATCATTATATTGTCATTTAGTCAACTGGTCTCATCCATAATAAACCATCTGGATTTTACTGATGTTCATGTAAACATTGACATTACTATTTAACTATAATCACAAAACCTGTAATGTAAACCGCTGTACAAAAAGTGCAAATTTGAGTGGTCGTAACTTTTTGCCAACTTTGAATACATTCTGTCAATACTTATGTTTACTGCATAATTATAAGTTAAAGCCAGTTACCACAGTATTACATAGTAAATACCTATTTAATTACAATGCATAACTACTTTTACAAAAACAGTTTGATATACTAAAGGGACAATAACTATATACAATGTTTACCCAAACAAATTTACAAGTCATGAACTATAATTATATGCAATGTATACAATAACAAACAATAGAATTATGGCATGTAAACAACTTATAGTGGTATATAATTTTCAGAGCTAAGATGTATGTAAACTTGACCTAAAAACTACTTTTCTTAGTAAATAATTCTGCTAGGTGGTGGTTCTAATGTTGATCTGTTGTATGTAGAGAGAAGCCGCTAGTGCTGTACGTGTTCACCGAGAATGATAAATTGCTGTCAAGTATCGTTAACAACACTAGTAGCGGAGGGATGTGTGTTAACGATACCATAATGCATTTGGGAGGTTTGGACATTTTCTTTTGTTATTATGTACTTATAATAAATATAAGAATATTATTTTGTATAATAAAATGTATCTCAATGTTAGGCGAATAAAATCGTTTCGATTTAGTCGATTAAAATAATATATATCGAATAAATTCGACTAAATACATTTTTTTTTATAATCAATAGAAAAAGTTTCTGTTGATGACTTGAATTTATGTAATTAAAAAAGAGGCCATAGAAGTACGATAATAAAAACACAAGATACACTTTTCTAATATATTCAACATAGATACAGACATTATTTACTGTCCATGGTAACACACGAGACAATGGCCGAGCCGCAGCAAAATTGATTTCCAGTTCAAATATTCTTTTAATTTAAAGTAAACCTAGAACGCTTATATTACGCTTTAAACTTTTCTTCAGTCTATTTAACTATACTTAACTTGTACTATGTCTCAATAATATTTAAATTTCCACTACCAGACGCATGTTTACAAAAAGTATAAAATAGATGCTTGACAAAGTTATCAATACTGTACAATATAACTTTCTTACACTTGCATGACTTCCTTTCATAATTATTAAGGAGGTAAACCCATCATTTAACCTCGAGTTGTCAACACCCAGATGAACAACCATTTACTTAACCAATAAATTATGGTAACAAGTAAACATGACTGGCATGGGCGTAGCCAGGTCGAAGGTTTAAGAGTAAAGGGAAAATAAAAAAGATCTGCATAAGATGGTATTATTTGTCTGAAAAATAACACAAAGTGAATTTGTAGATCTTCTTTCATAAAGCTGTGTGCAAGCTTTTTGAAAGCAAATCTACAAATTCACCTTGTGTTATTTTGAGAGGTTACCACACGTATAAAAAGATTGATTTGTTTGGTAAGGTTTGGGGGTAAGGTTCTGGAGGTTCTGGGGGTCCTACGCGCCCGTAATATCTGTTGCTTATAACCTATACAATCTCCGTTATGTAGTTAATGACCCGAAGTTTAGTGATGGCATTCCCTCCCTAATTATTATAATTCTATAAACTTCCACCACACCTGATTGTTGACTTGAAGTAGGTATTGTACATTTTCATGGTTTATTTACACAAGGTTATTTTCTTGAACCAAATCATGTATTTTTTTTAGTAACGAAAATAATATTACAATAGGTTCTATCCGAGAAATACCCTTTTGTAATAGACCAGATACTTCTTTCTTTTTATTTTTAAATTGCATGTAAAATATAGCATGCTTTTCCTTTCCTTTTTGTTATTATAAGCACTCAGTAGTTGTTTACTAGTGAGGTTATCAAACTTAAACGGCGGTCAGCGTCCTTTAAATTCTTACATCGATTAAATAACAAATCGACTAAATAGCATTCATCCAATTATTATTTTTTTAGTAGAATTTGACAATCTCACTATCGGTATAAGCCAATCGATATAGCACCATAGTGGCAATTCGTCGGCCGGCGTTTTGTAGAATAGAATGCCAAATGTATGGGATTTGACGTATATGACAGGCGTCAACGAATGTCAAAAACGTCAAATCCTATACATTCGTCATTCTATTCCATGATACGCCGAGCAACGAATTGCCACTTGTCTAGGGGGGCAGGTTAGTATAGTAATAAGTTATATAATCGCAGTTGATACGTTGCCCTTCGGCGGTGTTGGCTCGAGTGGTATCGGCGCGTACCACGGCAAGACGAGCTTCGATACGTTCACGCATAAGAAGAGTTGTCTCATCAAGAACTTCGCAGCTATTGGAGAGAAACTCGCTTCGTAAGTATTGTTTTTAAACATACATACACTCACACCTTTTTGCCTGTGGGGTAAGCAGAGAAAAGAACCTGCCATCTGCTTCTGTCCTTTCTCTCTTCACGAGCTTCATCTACCTTTCATGTAAGCTCCAGATCCAGAACTCTCACTACGAGATTCTGTCTCGCCCAGGTCCAGTTCTTGCCCTCAATCCTCTTGGATCCAGCGGCAAGATCCACCAGTGCAGCAAACAGCAATGTGATCCACCGTGTTCCAGTGGATCTTGTGGCACTTGCAACTGTCCTAGAATCCACCATCAGCTCCACGGGGGATCGGAAAGCACTCAACGAGTTTGGCAAGATCCACCACTGTCTCAGTGGAGCCGATATTGCTTTACTGTAGACAGACCGTAATCGCTGTACTGTGCCTTGGGTATGTGCGCGGCGAGCCGGGGAGAGTATCAACCAATTGACCATCAGATTTGATCAGTCCGCCACTAACGCTCACGTCGCTCTCTCGCTCGCTCTCGACTCATGTTCTTTCTTTCTTTGCCTCGTCCCCCGCCTCACCGCGCGTTCCTCAGGCGCGGTACAGCGGTCACGGTCGTTCCCTTTCATTACTAAGCAACCATTTTCAGGAGGTACCGCAACTTAATGTTATTTTATAACTTTCCAGCGGTCGCTACCCACCATACTCGGAGAGCAACCTGAATTTCATCACCATGCTGATGAGAAAGCGGTTCGGCCCCTCGCTCAAGTTCGTCCCCTACTTGCTCGCATTCGCCCTCGGTGCTGGCCTATCATATGGAATCTTCACTTGGCAGAAGGTAAAGAAGTAATGTGATTATGACGTCAAAGATGTATGGTATCGTTTAGGCAGGTTACGCGGACTAAAAAACTTTGAGCAAAAAAAAATGAAGGATAATAAAAGAAATAAGTAGAAACGACAGCCCTCCATTTTCTCTGCCCTTTCAGAAGCCTCTTCTATTTTCGTTAAATTTTTCGTAATATCTCGCTTCTTTGGACATATTTATTTGTATTACAATTATGTACAAACTAATTAAGTACTTAGGTACCTGGTACAGTATAAATTGTTTATTTCAACAAAAATATTAGACAAAATGCAGGACATAATATATCGAATGCTAATAATGTATTGTCATAATCACGAACGCGGACAAGAATATAAGCAAAATATTATAATAAATTGGAAAAACTCGAACCCGCGATCTTTCCCTTACAGGGGGAAAGATCGCGGGTTCGAGTCCCGCCCGAGAATTGATTTCGCTTTTTCCAATTTATTATAATTTGTTTAGTTTAGCAAACTACTTGCTTTAAAAATTATCTCAAATAAGCAAAATATTCCTTTTTGAAAAACCACTAACCGAGATTCCCAAATATTATCAGTTATAAAAAACACACTATAGCGCAAATTCGTGAGGGTGTGTGTTTGTGTGTATGATGATTGTAGAAGTGTATACTGGGCCTATCTTGTGAACTAACATGGCAGGGCCATGAGTCATACCTGTCCTGGCTCATGAGCCATCCTTTTAAACTGCACTGGGCCCATACCATGAACTCTTAAAACAGATCAATAATTGAACTGCTGTCATTGTACCAACTGCAAAAATCACTTTGTAATGTCATATAATTAAATAAGATTGCAAAGTTACATTTGCAGTTGGTAGAATGACAGCAGTTCAATTATTGACCTGTTTTAAGAGTTTATGGTAAGGCCGCTGTTCAGCGTTCATTGACTATGCGCACTTACATCCATGAGTCATTCTTTTAGCCAAGATTAGTTAGTGGGACACTGTTTTATCTATACCAAAAAAAATCTGACGAATTGAGAACTTTCCTCTTTTATGAAGTCCGTTTAAAAAAAGTTTCACGTTTATTAAGTTGAAAAATGTGGTAATTTAGTCAAAGTATATTAGTGGGGTGTACTGACCACACGCACTCACAGCGATGAAGGCATGTGATTCGAGGGATTAACCCCCGCATCTACTGCTCCCCGAATATACAAAATATTGTATTTTTCTTACATACATACATACAATCATCCCTTTATCCCCGGAGGGTTAGGCAGAGGTGAATTAACACCCACATTTCACCAATCATTGTATTAGGTCCCACGTAATAGGGGGTGAGCCTATTGCCGTATTTCGGGCACTGTTGTTGACCACGCGTCGTATATTCGTTAATTTTTAACACATTTATGTTACTTTGTTTTCTTAACCCTCTAAGTTAACCCCCTGGCTGTCTGTGGGCCGGTCCCAACACCTGGATTTTGCCATAGTTGAACCTTTCTTGATTTCTTTATTCTTCGATTTAGCTGGAATGTCAAATCTCTAAACACAGTTATTCTATCGATGTTGGAATCTGTTTCAAATTCTGTTACAATTACCATAAATACGCCCAACAGCAACTGTTACTTTAGTATGTAATACTTAGTTACCCTCATATTGTATAGTATAGAGACTTACAGCTTTAGGTCCTTGAAAATAATAAGCTTTTATATTTTTTTAACCATCCCTTTATAATAAAAATCTTTAATGGGCTTACCACACGCACAAGCTTCACCATAGTTTTGCCATAGAACACCGTGCGTGTGGTTGGTATAAATGATACCGTTATGCATGATGTTTCGTGTACAAACTGGCCTGTGCAGGCAAAACTGTGGTGAAGCTTGTGCATGTGGTAGGCCTATAAGAGGAAATGATAAAATACCATATTTCTGAAGTAATTATAAATATTGAAATTATTCTATAACTATTCTTAATGAACGTCCTATTTGTAATTTGAACAATTGTATTCTGTGGTTAGCGTAAAAGGATGTAAATTCATTTATAGTGAAAAAATGTTTAAACACAAAAATCTTGTTTTATTTTACACATATTATCTTGCTTTAAATGCTTATTAGGGGATAGTCCACTCAAAATTATTGCTAAATATTTGCAAATAGATAAAATTCTGACACAAGCAAGTAATTTGATCCATGTAAACCCTACCTAGGGTTTACATGGATTCAAACAACATTAAAAAGGGGTGGTCCAGTCAATCAAGCTGACATTTCCTTCAGATAAATTAAGTCCAGCGGATCTAAATGGCTACATGGAGCTATTCCGCAGTAACTTTATGAATTTCCAGTACTTCTCAATAATTCCTATAAAATTCGTAAAATGGTCACTCATAGTACTCATACCTATTTGTTTACTAAGCAGATTCTAATTTGAAGTAAAATTTGACGAAACATATTTTGCCATTCGGCAGGATCCCCGCCACCCGCCACCCGCCACATGACATAATATTACCCTAATACGATTCCAATATAGTGGGATCTGATCAGGATAGCCGATACTCTACAGAAGCTTAATTCGTAAAAATAGTATTATAGGAATAATTTATAGCTATCATTCAGCATTTATAAATAAATCAACCATGAGAATCAATGAAATGAATCAGACCATAAAGATCAACTCAAATGCAGCGGATAGTTATTGTTTTAACGTGATAGATATTTGGACCCCGATAAGTCTTGGCGAAATGGACTTCCTATGGCTGAAATGATGATGATGATGAAGTCTTGGCGAAGCCCTTCGTAGTCATTCATCTTTTTCTTATTTAGGGCTCCCACACACCAGCACCACCATAGACAAGTGACAATTCGTCGTTGTAATGTAGAATTGTAGAATAGAATGACGGATATATTGGATTTGACGTTTTTGACATTCGTTGACGCCTGTCATATACGTCAAATCCCATACATTTGGCATTCTATCTATTCTATTCTACAAAACGCCGGCCGACGAATTGCGAGTTGACTCTACTGACGACTGGCTGTTCTGTGGGGTGAGCACGAACTACTATCGTAATCGTATCGTGAACGTAACGATAGCACGGAGCATTGCGATTGGCTGGCTTCAGGCAGGCGGCCAATCGAATGCTCCGTGCTCTCGTTACGTTCACGACACGATTACGATAGTTGTTCGTGCTCACCCCACAGAACAGCCAGTCGTCAGTAATCGTCGTGGGTAGAAATAGAAATACTCATGAAAAAGTCAATTGCATTATTACTACGCCATTGTTAGCTATTGTTGATTAGTTACAATTTGCTGTATTAATCAAGGCAATTGGCTAAAAAAACCTTGTGTAAACATAATTAGTACACCTATTAAAACTTATATAATTATCTTCAATAAACACTCAGCTACTCAGCTCTCAGGTACCCGCGACTAATCATAAGTATGCAAATGACGATTGCTCAGAGAACAGCACAGGCGCTATTTTAATTTAAGTATCGAGAAACTAGCAATAGCCATGAATGATAATGTATTTAAATTATCATGATCATTCACATTACTATTAGAGCTATCGGGATATTTACCATTATATTGTTTGGAATATCAGAAACTCCAAACATGGTAAATATACCGATAGGTAGCTCTAATATTAAAGCTATGAATGATATTCCCGGCAGAGTAGAATTTGAGCCAACCCATCTCCTCCAATGCGCTGTCGTACAAGTCGACTAAGGGATAGGGCTGTTTAACATCTGATAGATATAATACAGCACAGACTCAGCCTCAGTAACATGACTCGAGTCAACAATAGTGCCCGGAATGCGGCAATAGGCTCACTCCCAATTATGTGCGGCCTAATACAATAATTGGTGAAATGTGGGTGTTATTTCACCTCTGCCTAACCCTACGGGGATAAAGGCATGATTGTATGTATGTATGTATGAAGTTTCTTCTTATTTTATTGAAATGATTCCTTGCATCGTTTATATAACTACCGATTACCGATGACTGGTAGAGTCACATCAAGATTAGATGTAAATTGTTTATAGAGGTCTCTAAGTACCTATTACTGAGATAAATGGATTTTTTGAAGTTAAGATATGCTTCGCCGATGTATGCGGCGCAGTGCCTGTCGTTCATTAGGCTTACTGAAATTTACTTCGAAGATATTGGTGCCGATTTCACTGTTGCAGAACTCTCTATAAAATAGATCTAGAAGAATTTTTTTTACGAGTAGTCCTGTGAAAACGATGCAAATACCTACCATTTTCGAGATAAAAGTGAGATGTGCAACAGAATCGACACAACTCAAGGCTTATTATTTCAATTACCTACCACACTCTGCGGATATTTGAAACACTAATGTATCACAAGAACATTAGAAACGATAGAAAATATTGTCGCACCATAGTACGGCCGTTAACATCCAAGTTGTCTGCTGCCTTATTCAGATTCAACAACCTTAACTGATATTGAATTAGCTGATATTTTCGTTTCGTTTTTTTACGTTTTCTTCGTGAAATAACTGCCATCTGACCTCCATCGAAGTACTACGGTTAGACTATGATGGCAGCAGTATAATAACTAAAAAACAAAGACTCCCTCAAAGATACTCCAGTACATGTACAGTGGTATAAGAAGAATTTTATTTTTCAGATGTCATCCGAGGACTTGTAGGAGACTGATAAGCGTGGGAAGCTGAGATGCGTGGAAGATTAAATTATTGTGATAATTTTTGTAAACTCCTACAGGCAAATTTTTACAAAATCCATATAAAATTTATATAATTTTTACGCGGTAATCTAACGTTGGTCATACATTACCAGTATTCTAATTAACTCCTCCAACTAAGCCTAATTAATTGTATTTGGAGAGCGTTCACTTCGGTAGTATACCTACTGGGAATCATACATCATACATTACTAGTATTATAATTAACTCCTCCAACTAAGCCTAATTAATTGTATTTGGAGAACGTTCACTTCGGTAGTATACCTACTGGGAATCATACATCATACATTACTAGTATTATAATTGACTCCTCCAACTAAGCCTAATTAATTGAATTTGGAGAGCGTTCACTTCGGTAATATACTGGCTGGGGTTCCTACAACCCCAGGATGACTATCTAACATATTGACCTGTTACTAAAATTTGTAAAACGTAATGGAATTGTAAATCTTAGCCTGTAGTCCTTCAAGTGCCTTTAAGATAATCTTAATATAAATGCACTTTCTTGTGATTTAATACAAAGCAATATTAGGTTTATTTATTAATATGTAAAAGTCGCCGTGCTGGCAGAAACTATTTTAAAAGTTGTTGTTTAAACTTTTTATTGTATAGCCTTTTTGTTTGATTTTTTTTAAATTAACGAAAAATAGAAAAATTCATATTATTATTTTAAATGTGTAATCGCACGTAAACAATGCCATGACTTAGTAGTTAATCATTATCATATTCCGTTATCTTTGTTGAATTGTGTAGAAATAAAATAAGCTGTAGTCATATTTACTCATGTTGAGGTGGACACATTGTAATTTTTTTAATGTTCCACGTTATTATGTGTTTGTCTGGGCACTTAAGATTTGCACATACACGTTATATTTTATTTTGGTTGTATTTTTTGGAACGGTGGTTTACATAATTTTAATGCATTTATAAGGAAAAGTGGGTCCAACGGAAACAAGGCGGTTTTTTATCTGCGATGTAGGGAGGAAATCATTTTTTTAATATATAAATGTATTGCTATAATTATTTGTGTTTTATTTGTTTCATCATCAACTCATCATCGATCATCATCATCCTCATCCTCATCGTCATCCAACACCAAAATAAGATAAGTAATAAAACATCAAATGAAGTCATGGCTCGGAGGTCTTTGTAACCAAGCCAAAATTATTTGCCATGGTGTTAAACCACGCCGTGTTTGACCAATAACATAACGTATAATAACCGATTGACCAATAATATTCATGATTGACGGCATGATGCATGACGCTTGCATGAGCGTGTAATGGACCCCTAATCGTCAAATATGTGTTCTGTCAGTTCTGTGATCGTCAATCACCTTCATACAAACGTCGATCACCGCATTCCCGATGTATTACTTTACTCTATGACCGCATTAGACGATAGGTTATCATTATCAATCATGGCCGTAATCGTGGTTAAACTGACAGCAAAACCTACTTTCCTTCCTTTTTGGTTACATGTTGTTGTTGATATTGACGAAATTTTTCTATTAATTTTATTGAATAAACGTTACACATGCAAAGCATAATTTTTATTTATAATCCTTATATCCAATTTTGTTTTTCTAAATGGCAACTCATTACCATTAGGTACTGAAAAAAGATTTGACGATTTGACACATGTCATAGAGGCACAGACTGTACAGAATTTCTAAAGGTGATTTTAGGGGTCCAATACACGCTTAAGCAAGCGTCATTCCATCATGCCATCATGCCGTCAATCATGAATGTTATTGGTCAATCGACTATTAGACGATATATTGTTATAGCCTATAGGGGTCCATTACACGGTAGGTTTTGCTGTCAGTTTAACCATCAATCACGCCGTGATTGACCAATAACGTAACATCTAATAAGTAATAACAATAACCGATTGACCAATAACCTTCATGATTGACGGCATGATGCATGAGGATTGCATAAGCATGTAATGGACCCCATAGGTAAGGTCAATAGCCGATTGACCAATAACAATCATGATTGACGCCATGATGGCATGACGCTTGCATAAGCGTGTAATGGACCCCTTAAAAAATAAAATATATAAAACAAATTGGAGGTTGGAGCAAAGAGTATAGTAATAATATAGGAGAAGAGTGGCAACTCTGTGCAAAAACTTGCATGTATGGAAAGCGCTGCCGCCCCAGGATGGGTGAGGGAACTAATCACGATAACAGTACAAAATAAATAGGTACTTACATGTATGCAAAGATGAACTCTTATAACGGTCAATGATTGAACGGCTGCTATCATACTACCAACTGACAACTGCATAATAACACTATGCATTATGCCATGTATTCATAAAACAGCCGTTCAATCATTGACCGTTTAAGAGTTCATCTTTGCATACATGTAAGTACCTATTTATATAATGTTCTGCTATCGTGATTAGTTCCGCCACCCATCCCGGGGCGGCAGCACTTTCCATACATGCAAGTTTTTGCATAGAGTTGCCACTCTTCTCCTATATTATATTACAAGCCGGAAAGCAGACCTCGAATCCCAAGGTGATAGCTTCAGATGCGACCGGAACTAGCGCAAGAATGATTATGACTGATTATGATGATGATGACGCGAGTTCGTCTTTTCTTACTGTATGAGGATCGTTTTTGGCTATTTCTGTCGTTTCTAGTACTCATACGTCATGGTCTCATAGCCTTTTGATCCCCGTATGAAATAGGATCGATTGGCACCAAAATGACTGTGCGATTTTGCCAAAATCTGTGAATGCAGTCAGGGACTGATCAAGTTCTGACCGCCCTAGGCTAATTTTGAAGACGCGCCCCCATCAAGTGTGTCTACCGTTACGGTCACCTTAAAGAGTAGTATAGCAGTTCTGACTTTGTTTACAAGTGTGAAAATTTTAACATGGTTCATATTAATACTATAAAAGTTTTCAGATCGATCTGCAAGCAAACCTAACGTTGTTCTTTAATTTACTCGACATTCGACCTTAGGGTGACAAACCATTTTTTTAACTTACTGTACATAAAGGTAAAGCACCTCTCTTTTCCATCATCAGACAAGCTCCAAGGTGCAATATCCGCCAGTTTTAAATGGCAAGGGATTGGCGCAGGAGTAGGTATGGCAGCTATCGCGTTTTAAAGGCAATGTTTCACATCATGAAACTCTACCAGAGGATAATGGACTCCCGGATCTGATAGTAGAGTGCACTCACGAAGCGTCAGTATGAGTTTCGTTCCAGTCACGGGACCATGTATCCGACGTGTGCCCTAAGGATTTGCGGAGAAATACAAGACGAAGAATACGCCTCCACATTGCCTATTCCTCGTGCGATGTGGGTGGGCACTGCGGTCTAAAGGCGTTCCAGAGGCTTACATTGACACCATCCGAGACATATACCACGATTCCGGTTACGTGGTTCGGATCCCTATCGGCAACAGGAAAACCGGATCCATCACTGTCGTGGTACACCAAGAATCCTTCCTTAATCCTTACTACTTCACTCTTTAGCATCAAGATGCTCATGTATCCTTAATGGTGATGATATCGCGCTGATGGACATGGACATGAGCATATTGGTGCAACGTGTGAAAGTGTGGAAGGAAGCGCTTGAGAACGGCAGTCTGAAGCTATATGTGGAGAAGACATATTACTTGACGCTAAACTCAACAGATCTCACACCCGTCCGCATAGGCGATAACTTAGTCTATAGTCGAACTTTTAATCAGCTGCAGTAAAATGACGTTTTGTGGGATACCACTTTTTGAAGAAAAATAAATAGGGATGTGGCTAAGTGAGCAAGTGAATCATTCAATAAATGAATGATCTTTGATTTAGTTTTAAAGATTCAATATTAAGTTGTAATTTTTTTTTTATTATTACATATGATAAAGAATTGATCTTTTTCAGTGAAAGTATAGGAATGTACATTCAAAACGAATCAAAAATGTCATAATAATGTTATTTAGGTAATCAATACATATTTTTCGGAATCACTGTCGCTGTCACTTTCGGTCACACTAATGACAAATCTGTCTGTCTATTCATCATCTAATATGATGGAGGTGGTACATATTGTGTTCCTCTTTTATAGTGTGAGACACAAAAGTCACTCCACTTAGCCGGTGTCACAATGTTGATTACTTCTTGGAAAAAAGTTTTCACTTCTAGCATTTCATACGTCTTATTAAATTATCTGCGACGTGCCCCTTTGCCTGAGACCAAAATAACTCATCGGTTTAATTCACATTGATAAGGGGGCAGTCTTAAAACTCTGATACCTTTACAGCCATCTCGAATGGCCTTCACCATATTTGGTTCAAATGCAATATTTTTAATGGTCAGCCACTCTTGAATTTGTGCTTTCGTCCACGACAACTTCGGGATTGTTTCGATCGAGAGTGATAGAGCGCATTGATAATATAATTGAGCGTTGCGAATAATTAGATCATGTAAACTAAGTAAGCTGAATACTTATAGAAGTGTCTCAAACTAACCCGAAGAAATATTGACCGCCGTGGCACCCACACAAAACACAACTATTAAGTTTGAAACTTATTTGATATTAACACTTTTGAAATAGCTGTCATTCTGTCATGTAAACGTTATTTTTCCATTACAAGTGAAAAAAAATCCTCGTGAAATAGACCGTTTTGGCCGTGTCAAAACCGACATGTCCGGAAGATACCACTTCTTACGTTTTTATTTGAGATTAAACTAACATACCTAAACAGCATAAGACTCGAATTAGAAACTTAGGACACTGCTAGGTGTCAAGGATATCTTTCAAATGGGACCTACAACTCATGCTAGCCTAGTACAAAAAAATTCAGTATCGCTTCTACATAATATTCAATAACTTGAGTCCACGCCAAAAACTGATGTTTCGGTGTATAAAAATCATCACAATTGACATATTACGGCAAATAGGGTACATAATGAATGGATTCCTCTACTTTAGAGTATGTTTATATTTTTAAAATATTAAAATCATACGAATATCTTTTTTCTTATTGAAATTCAAACACAGGTGCTCAAAAGTGGAGGGTAGGTACACTTTTTTTTTTTTGGAAAACGCTCAATTACGACTACTGCTACTGCATTCGGCATGAGTTTGGGTAGAATGCCGGCGAACCACACCTCGAAACACTCAAAAAGGAAATGTGTAAAAGGATCAACGTTTATACAGCCTTTTATTTATATGAATAATAAATAGAATTAAGTATGATCATTATGAGTAAGTTATGGAACGATTAGAATGATGTTCTGTGAACTGAATCACATCCCTATTGAGATTAGGCTGTAAACATTATTTTACGCAATGACATTTTGAAACGTCATTTTACTGCATCTAATTAAAAGTCGAAGTATAGTGCATGAACCAGGTTGAGTACCTGACTTCACGTAACTGGTGAAATCGATTACGACATCAAGGCACGTTTTGCCGCCGCGTGGGTCAAGCGGAAAACGACTGTCGTCATATGCAACCCTAAAATGCTATTTAGATTGAAGGGACAGGTCTATAAAACGATCATTAGGCCTGTCCTTTTACAGAGCAGTGAAGCGTGACCGCTGCTGGAGTGGCATAAGCAGGAGCTACGTGTCACGGACATGGAAATGCTGCGGTGGATGTGCGGAGATACGCATAAAGATCGCGAGAGGAACTCTCGCATCCATTGCAGCCCTCATGTCTGTGACATGGCAGATAATGGCAAGAAAGTCGCCTTCGCTAGTACGGTCACGTTCCGTCATTTAACCAAGTACGACCGGTGTCGGTCGGAGATAGATGTCGTGCGGAGTTCCGCAGGGATCGGTCCTGGGGCCTCTCCTGTGGAACATTGGATACGACTGGGTGCTTCGCAGTGAGCTCGTGGATGGTGCCGCCGTGATGTGCTATACGGACGACACGCTAGTAACGGCGAGCAGGGCTACACACCGCGAAGCGACCCTGAAGCGGTTGCCCAGCTGGTCCAGCCGGTTGCAAGCTGGATCCGTTCCACGACTTCGTGGAACGGATCCAGCTTGCGGCTAGGTCTCGAGGTGGCTCCGCAGAAAACCGAGGCCATGTTCTTTCATGGACCCCGGCGCGGACCACCGCCGGCGGGGTCCAGCATCACAATGGGAGACTCTCCCATTGACATCAAGCCCCAGATTAAATATCTGGGGCTCATTCTCGACGGTCGGTGGCACTTCGTCGGGGAGCATTTCCGAAGTCTAGTCCCCAAATTGGTGCTCACAGCTAACGTTTTGACGCGTCTGCTGCCCAATTCGAGGGGCCCGGAGGACTCCTGCAAGAGACTCTACGCGGGTGTCGTGCGGTCCATGGCTCTATATGGGTGAACAGTATGGGTGGACAACCTAAAGGCCAGGCACGTGGACCAGCTGCGTAAACCACAGCGGAAAATGGCCTCTAGGGCCATCAGGGGGTACCGCACGATATTCTTTGAAGCAGCGAGTCTCCTTGCTGGATCGCCACCGTGGATCCTGGAAGCGAGAACCCTTTCGGCGCTATATCGGTTTCGAAAAGAGGTGCGGGAGCAGGGACACGATCCTGAGCCTAATGAAATTCGGACCGTGAGATCCCGACTCCACAAGCTGGCGAGGTGGCTGGTGGTGTACAGCTACAACTTGGGCGACCACGTGCAGGGCGCACCGTAGTAGCGGCGGTAAGAGGTAAGACCCATCATGGGGGAGTGGCTAGAGAGGCCACACGGCGGCCTCTCGTTCTGGCTGACGCAGATTATCATCAAACCGCACGGCCCGCGACGAGCAGCGGCAATTCGGGCGTCGGAGGTCGCAGAATGACCTCCGTCCCCCATGAGCGCGGGCTTGGGGGTGACGGATGGAGCGGAGGGGTACCCGGGGGTGTTCTTCGCACGATAAAAAAGTGCGGTCACGTTTTACGAAAATCGCCAGGCTAATGGCAATGGCGCCCCCACCGGGTCCAGATAGAAGGAGTAGGCCCAAGAAGTCCTGGATTGGCGTCGTGGAGGGTGAAATACGCGTGCGAATAGTCTCACTACTATCACGCACAAGAACATGCGAAGTGGAGAAGGAAGAGCCGGTAGATGAACGAAGCGTCCGAAAAATGGTTTACTTATTTTGAACGGACAACTTGCCTAAAAATAGATATCATGCAACATTTCGCCAGGGGTTTATTCAAAAGGTAGCTCCAGATGGTCCCGTTTATAACTCGATTATGCAGTAATGCTCGTGAAGGAGGCGGCGGAGCGGGAGCGAAGGAGAATCGCAGACCTTGCGGTCCGCGAGGAGCGGAGGAGAATCGCAAACCGTACGGCCCGCGAAGAGCGGCGGCAACTCGGGCGTCGGAGGTCGCAGAACGACCTCCGTCCCCCATGAGCGCGGGCCTGGGGGTGACGGGTGGAGCCGCCTGTCACCCTAGCAGAAGCAGGCCGCGGCGGTGGCGCGCATAGCGTGCCTCCCCATACCCGGGGGCGAGTTGGGGACTCCGTGGTCCCCACACCGGATGAGGGCCAGTTCGAGAGATATGGCCCTGGGTCGGCCGGGGTGCGAGGGATATGGCTACGACAATCTCACCTCCGGCAACCGACGGCCCACAGTCGGCGTGCGTTTTAGTCGGTTCGAGTCCGACATAACCTCCTCCTCCGGTTCCGGCGGGGGAGGTATCCGTGGGGATTTTTCGCACGATAAAAAAAGAAAAAAAAAAGTATTATAGTGATTAACGCGAGTCATACATGTTCTGTCAGAATTCCAGGAGGGACGGCTGCCATAGAAAGTGATTTTTTGCAAACTATTTAATTCGAGTGACTCGATTCGAGTCGGTGTTGGTTTTGTACGCACTTTTTAATATTTCTTAAAATCAGGGACTCGCAAAACTAATCAGTTCATAGCGCATTTAGTTTAAGTGTCATTTGAAATATGTAGGGTGGATGCAATGATGTTAGATGAATAGTGCATGTGAAGACACGATTTCAGCGCGCGCGCCCCCGATCCTGCGCCCCGCCCCGATTCTCGCGCCCTTTCGATCCTCGCGCCCTAGGCTACAGCCTAATTAGCCTAAGGGTTAATCAGGCCCTGAATGCAGTTCAGAATATTTTAAAAAGTTAGGTATAGTCTCGTAAGGTATAGTCTCGTTTTGAACGAGTATAAAGTCTATAACTATAAGTTGAGGTACCTACCAGCCTTTACCGGCCCGTGTCATAAATATACATCCTTATGGTAGATTTAATGAATAGCAATGATTTAAAAAAAAATGATTTACTATTGCGTTCAAATGATTTTTGAAACATTATAGCTTTTATAATGAATTTCATTTACTGTAGTGACACGGTTCTTGTATGACGTTTTTCTGACCTCATGATCATCATTAGGCAATAATATGACCTCATATTTTACTCTGACGCGATAGCGTCAACAGTTTATTTATATCCATGCAGTCATTTTCACGCAAAGCCGTAATAAGCAGAAATGCATTCTTTACTGAAAATCACATCACTTTGGTAATTATAGTGATATAATCAAGAAGTATTATTATTATTAATAGTTACATATCTTTTGGTGTATAGACAGAGCTGAGCTGAAACCTAAATCCACATTACACTAGGTATATCAATTTAATCAAAACTATCAATAAATTAAATTATTATGAGGAGATCTAGAGGGTTACTGGACAATTACCGTAATAGTAATTTGGTATACGGCGGGCAGGACGATTATTATATCGTAATAAACGTGAGCTATATAAATTATATTATATTTGCAACCCTCTTCATTCGCAATAAAAAAGCAAAAAATTACTTTTGCAAGTGTATCCGAACGTTAGACAACTGTCAAATTCCTTTATTTTCTTATATGGCAGTCGAACTGGAAATGTATTTTGAGTTTTTGTAAATAATAATAAAAGTTTAACTTTAATAAGGACATAAATGATATTATCTCTGTTTTTACCAATATATCCATGAGATCATGGATATATTTACGCAGTTTCGGCACAATTTTAAAGTATTTTATTATTAGGTTATATTTTCTTATATTGCAACATTAGTGACTTACGAACGAAAGTGCTTGTGATGAGCAAAGACGATTAAAAAGTGTCGATAAGCCAATATTCTGCAGAAATTAGCCCCAATCTTCAGGTATCTACAAAATATAATAAATAACACCCTCGCATGTGAGGGTACTATGTGGTGGTGCTGTTCTTCTTCCGCTAGTTCAGGTGCTTATTCACATTTGAGGGCTTGTCTGTCTACTCCCTACCCATAATCCTATACGGCGGCCATATTTATAAGTCATGAAAGGCGTTGACGCTCGACACCATCATAATTATTTGCGTTGTATTGTTTTGCAGGACCGATGGCTGCGATACGCAAAAAATTAGTGATCGTCGGTGACGGTGCTTGTGGTAAAACATGTCTCCTCATCGTATTCAGTAAAGATCAGTTTCCGGAAGTGTACGTGCCGACAGTGTTTGAGAACTACGTCGCCGACATCGAAGTGGACGGCAAACAGGTGGAACTCGCTCTATGGGATACGGCCGGCCAAGAAGATTACGACAGGTTGCGACCACTGTCATATCCCGACACCGATGTTATTCTCATGTGCTTCTCGGTGGACTCGCCTGACTCACTCGAGAACATCCCAGAGAAGTGGACACCTGAGGTAAAACACTTCTGTCCCAATGTACCCATCATCTTAGTGGGCAACAAGAAGGATCTGCGTAATGACCCGGCCACGATTAACGAGCTTCGCAAGATGAAGCAGGAGCCAGTGAAACCGCAGGAAGGCCGCGCCATGGCTGAGAAAATTAACGCTTTCGCGTACCTGGAGTGCTCCGCCAAAAGTAAGGAAGGTGTGCGTGAGGTGTTTGAGACAGCGACTCGTGCTGCGTTACAGGTCAAGAAGAAGAAGAAGACTAGGTGTTCTCTATTGTAATTGTGCTGTTGTTGGGAGAACTCTGATTTATGAATCGTTCGCATACTGCCTGATAACTTACGTTTGAAACGACTCGGACTGTGCAGCAGTCGCGACGTCGGCCACACAGTGCTTCCTTCAGATACTGAATGCTGACGCGATGTCGCGGCCCGCGTCGCACGCACACCCACTCAGTATTCGTGTGGCTACTCTTCACAATTGGTACTTTGTATATTTTATAGATTATCTATAAAGAGTAAGCGTAAATGCCTTAAACAAAAGTAGTCGGGGGCATATGTGGACCTCCCGTCTCCGGCAGGGCCACTGGATTTTTCATGCTATAATATCACGTTATATAATCAAGTAGCATTTCTTCTACATATAGAATATTCCTCGACCGGTGGCATCTCACCGAGACTTGTTTAGTTCGGTATTTTGTATTTTAATTTTTCAATAAAATAGTGGTGTATAAATTGTGTAGGATGTTTATTTGACACGGAGCTCATGCCCCACTCTCATCTAAGTGCCTGTCAGCTAGACGCGTCTCTGAGACGTCCAATCTGATTTTGTAGGGCAGTTGTATTGTAATCTATTGTTTGTGTGAAATCATAACTTCCTAATATAATTTATTAGTAATAAAGGAACCCCATGTCAGAAATTCTATTTAGACTCTTTTTGACTTTTTATAAAATTTTAATGCAGCATTTAAAAGGTGTTTAGTATGGGGAATATTTAAGTTAATATGATCATTTATGTTATGTTTCATTAGCCTTGTAAGTACAAAATTATCGTCAAATATAATTAACAAAATAATTATTAGATTTCCTTTTATATAATTTAAGATTTATTATTTTGGATTTATTCCAATTACAAATTTATTAACCAATAATTGAAAGTTTCAATTTAGGCACTCCTTGACATTTTCAATAGTTGTAGTGGGTTGAATCGGCGGCGGGGTGCGATCATGTGTTGGCTTTGGTGATGGGCAGCAGCTCGGTATGGCACTCGCCTTCCGCGCGGCAACAGCTTCTCTGTATTCAGGAGGTCTGGAGCCCAGCTCGCGTACACAATAGCGTTGGCCACATTCAGTCGCTCTGCTGGTACCGGTGTCAATATATACAGTGTGCTAGTATTAAAGTCAACACTGCGGATGAAACCTGCAAATACAGACACATGAGTACATACTTTGCTCGTCACGTTCATAGTTATCAAGTATCAAGTTTAATCAGCACTTTATTACACTTATTGATAACATTTTATTATATATTAATTGTATTTGTGTGCATATCTGTTGAATCACACAATCTACATACAGTTACATGCATTTACTTTTAACTTGAACCATACTATTTTTACAACTAGTTAGCTTTGCATGACTTTCTTATTTACTTAAACATGAATTAATAACTTTTGTATCATCTCATAACATTCCACTCTTTAAAACTTTGCAACAAGTGAAATTAGGTATATCTATTAGAATAACTACAATGATTAGAAAGTAGAATAACAATAAGTTCTTATTATTAAAACTAGTTTTTACAATATTTTGAAGACTAGTTTTTATAACAAGGACCTATTATTCCAAAAACCAGTACCAGTACAAAATCGAGTGAATATTAAATATAGGTACCGTTTCCGTAGTATAACGGGGCGTTATCTTGCAGGGTAAACAATTTCCCCTTATCTGTTGTGTTGATTTGACAAAGCGCTACTATTTTCCCGTTGATCACATTCAGGACCGCATCATTCGCTATTTTCTCAGTAGTCACGACGTTGATATCAGATAGTTTTATTCTAAAACAAAGAGTAATTACATTAATAGGATTAAAATTGTACTAATAGTAATTCTAATTAGTCTACAGACGAATTATTATACAAATGCGTATGTAAATCTCATTAACAGTCGACATTGATTGTATTTCAATCAGCTGTTACTCCAAAACAATAATCAGCTGATCGGCCCTACAGGTCATTTTGTAAACTCTTCGTTCAAAGACAATACAGTGGTTCAGTACTGAAATTACATTGCATACATTAGCTAAATGATAACAGTGACGATTGATTAACGAGTCATTGTTGGCTTTAGCATGAATCACGCATAATTCCGGGAGCCAAACATTATCTTATTACATTTACTCATGAGTTCAGTACCTATTATTGTGTTAATGTTATGCACTGTCATTGGTAACTAGACCTCATATTTGAGTATTCTATTCATATCTCTAGTATGATTTGCAAATTATCAAAGCGTGTTCGAATAAGGAATATAATTATATAGTTTACTGGAACTACTGGAAGAGACTAATAAACCGTTTATGACGACGCGCGACGTTCAAAAAGCACAGGGTTTGTTCATACCAAAATTGCAGCCAATAAAAGATAAATTTTTATACGAGCGGGGGCGTTTGGCGAAACTCGGCACTATATTTATTTACCTATAAGTAAGTACCTACATGCAGGTCTAAAATGGCCACTTTATGGGAATCCTATTAGGATATTTTGTCTTGTGGCGATATTTACACGAAATTGGAATCTGCTTAGCAAATGAATTATTGTGATTCTTATGAGTGACCTTTATGAGATCTACTGGGAATTCATAATGTTACTCGATTTTGGCGTAATCGCTAAATTTTAGACCCGGTAAAATTACAGACACCGCGGCACCGCGTAAATTCCAATTAGATAATGAATAGCTACTACGGGACGAATAATATGCCTATAATTCCAAGAATGCGTTTAAATTTTCAATGACTAGGCCAAGGTGCAGTGAATCATAAATGATAAAGGCTCGGGCATACAGGTCCGAGACACAAACAACTTTTTATATCATTCAAGTGTTGCCGGAAATAGCCCGGGATCGTGCAATAACAGATGGGAGGCATTTCTTTGAGTGATAAAGGTAAGCATTGTACTTCTCGCTCACACGTACTGCGATTGCGATGCTTACTCATACGTGAAAGTGGTAAGTTTACGTGCAAGTGTGTAATAACCGTGATTGCAAAAAAGATAAGTGGTCTTGAAATGCGAATGCGTAAGTATTATAAATTAATATATTACTAAACCAAGCAGATATTTATTTCTTGATAATACAGTTTTTACGTTACTACCACCTAATGGTAAGCTGTATACCGTTTTTTACCTTTGGCTTATGAATGCTGACAACACTCACGAGCGTGCTGCCCATAGACTTAGATTAAGGTGCTGCCTGACGAGTTGGCGAGGCAGGGAAAGGAAAAGAGCTACTAAATGTATAAACTCAGCGGAAAGTGTCCAGCATTCACAGAAACCTACATTATATAGATAACTTTTTACACCACTTAGGTGGCAGACAAACATACGGCCCATCTGATGGAAAGTGGACGCATGCAACTTATATTGCTGTCTAATCCTGGCCCATAGGAATGTAATTTTAAAAACCTGCCAAGGCTTTAGTTTAGTGATGATATCTTATCTTCTACTACTATAGTAAACAAGCCCAGATGACTCAATCGATGCCCAGATGTACCGGTACGTTTAAAAACTTGCAACACCAAAAATGCCGTCGCGTGTTACCATGGTAACCCGGGGCAGAGTATATTGTGCCATGGTAGATGGTAGGCATAGATGAAATTATTATAAATAGGGTAATGGTAGTTAACGGGGACGGGCCGCTTCCAGATTATGAAAAAGGTGGCTTCTAAAAATGAATTAGGCAACCTTTTTGGGCCCATTGGTAGTGTGAACTTTAATAATGAGCCTATTTTAGGTGTTCAAAATACGTTTTATACTGGTTTTTATGAATGATCTACCTATTGACGTATAGCAAGGTCAACTTACATACTTGTTCCTCATATTCATCATCATCCTCATAGCTTTTTACTAGTTGTGTCCAAAGTTTGCACTTTGAAGCCTGGGGTCAACTTGTTGTTTTTTTTTTATCGGTATGTCAGCTTTTCCAGACGCGACTGACCTCCCAACACTGAGAAGGAATCCTGCGCTAGAGCCTCGTCCGTTGTGTAGCAGGTGCACATACAGAGTCTGTATGTGCACCTGCTACTGTAGTCTGTATTAGTCTTGTTACAGCACTATATTCCCCCCTTACACCCCAGCATCCGAAAACCCGAGAATACAGTATTACAGACTATGAGGTTAGGTTGGTTTAGACAGTTAAGGTTGGTCCCTAGTGTAGCCGCGGGTGGATGGGTGTTGGTAGCCCTCCACCCGCTATAGAACCTCCCGCGTAGTGGTGACATCCTGGTGTTCTGGACATTGTCCAATCAGAAGACGGGCCCACACGAAAGCGTAGTGTTTCCGACAGTTAACTCACTAAGTCGCGGCGTATGGCACAAGGCAGGTTGTTTTAGTGTGGTGAGAGCGCCACATACCCGCGTGGCTTCCCCAAGCCCGCGAAATGCGAAAGGTATATTTTTTTGCCTGAACACAAACAAGGCACTTAAGTTTGGTAGCATCCTGCACACAACACAGAAGATCTTATATGTTACTAGCTACTTAGGCGTATTCTGAATACGTTTATAATACGGGTTTTATGGTGATCTACATATCACAAGGTCAGTTTAAATACCTGTTCATCATTATCTATTGTTTATTATGATGGCTCCTAAATTGATTTTAAGTTTTGAAATTCCTGTTATTTTTATACACTCACACCTTTTTTTATCGTGCGCTAAATCCACACGGATGCTTCCCCCGCCGAAGTCGGTGGAGGAGGTTATGTCGGACTCGAACCGACTAAAACGCACGCCGTCTGTTGCCGGGGATGAGATTATCTTAGACTATATACTCACACCTGTATATTATCCTAAATGGGATATGTAAAAATATCCCATTTGGTCAGTAGTTTTCGATCCCACGTAATCGATCACCTAATAGACAGCAATATGCTTGCCCTCTAGTCCTTCTTGTCCTCCACGCTTTTTCCCAACTAGGTCGGATCGGGTCGGAATCAGCTTGCAGTCTAACTACAAAATGTCCGCACTTTAAAAGTTTCCGTGAAGCGACTGCCATCTGACCTCCACAACCCACTGGCGAAATCGAAGTTTTGTAGTTAAACTATGTTGTCGGGTGTTTTACGTCGCGCGTCGCGCTAAACAGAGGCATGATTGGTGATAAAGAAAATATTCAACAGAGTAGTTAACAGCCTAAGCAATAAAAAAAAGAATATTAGTAAACGAAATTACAAGTATTCCCTAGCTAAGCTAATAGGCTATTTGACAACATTAAAAATATACTACAAATTATGGTCATCCTATTTGAAAATAACGTTAAAAGACCTAAGTACTAGACTACAATTTACTTTCAAATATGTGTATTTTATGAGAATTTCAATTATAAAAATGTTATATTTTTTTGATTTATTGTCTATGGAAAAAACGCTCGTGATTGGTCAGAGCTCTGAGTGACGTCATTCCTACAAAATATCTCCAGTTGTATGAGCTATTATTGTTTGTTTCGGTGTTATTATTTGCTTTTTCCTTGATTATCCCGAGTTTTATGGCATATTTTGTGATTAAGTTCGAAATGGATACGAATTTTGTGCGAGCTGATGATAACAGCAACTTACAGTGACGTCAATACTCACACGCATCGCCATTTTGATTAAATATAGCGTTAAATGCATTGTTTTTTACAGAAATATTAATGTGATATGTTTAAACTGTAATAAGCAATAATTTAAAGTGGTTTTTGAACATTAGTCAGTTATCCTATTATTGCTTGTGTTAGGAGTGGGTTCACGTCGTTAGTGTAATGGCCAGGGTCGAACCCCGGACCTCTCAAACGCAATATCGACTCCGTAACCTCTAAGCTATCGACGCTTCATGTTAGCAGCTAATCGCGCCGTGAATTTCATTATTTTGAACTGTTGATCAGTCTACTATGCCCTAAAGTTTTCAATTCCGGTTATGAATGTTATCAAACTTAATTCTAGATACATGTTATTTACATCAATAAAATGATGATTCATAGATAGGTACTTATTGACCGTATTGATTAATTTTGTGACTAATTATTATTTTTGATGGCGATAAAGATGTTATAAATAGGATAGGTATTGCAGATTAGCGATAAATCTAAACTTTGGTTATAGAAGATACATAATACTACTCGTAGTTCTCAATTTTATTTGTAAATATTAAAATTTGTAACTATCGCGCTCGAGTTTTTTTACCTCCTATAACTAAACGGCCTTTTCACAATGGTATAGCGTTACGTATATTCCTGTCCTGACTAACCGACCGAATAAAAAATCGTTTGGGACGACCGGACGACAATTAATTATAGTATTACACAACCAAATCGGTTTCCAATTCTATGAGAATATAATCGAATATAATAAAGCTCAATAAATACAATACATTACCTAACGAAAAAAAAACTAAAAAATTATACATAATTATTCTAGAATTAGAATAGAATACTCTTTATTTTACTGCAGAATACCAGTAACGAAGGCCTAATATTTAAAAAACGAAAGCCGAGGAGTTTTGGCGCGGTTTAGTTTTTTATGATTAGAAGCAATTCCCCTGAAGGGCAAGCATATCGGAATAGTGAACCCTTCGCCACTGCAGAATACTATTTAATAGATTTATTATAATTATTACGTAGCACAGTGGTATAATCGTAGACTGGGACCTCTTACAGGCAATAGTTGTCTGTAAGAGATCGATAGGCTATATGTTGTATAGACAAGGAGTAGCGGGTAACATGTGGTGTATTTGTTCTATTTTTTAAATATGTATCTACATATAAACATCAAAAAATATACATCCATGCGTATTTTCATATTACATAAGACATTCTATTACAATAAAAGCAGTCTTCATACACAGACATACAATAAACATTGACATTCTTATACATATTATACACTGAACATATAATATATTATATAAACATATTTTAACATGATGAGTAGTGCTCCATAAGAAGTCTTTTATATGTCTGTAGGGTTTGTTCACGTCTTATCGTTTCCAGCAACGCATTCCACAGGCGCACTGCATGAACGGTAAACGATTTATCAAGGAACCCTGTGGAATGTATAGGCATATTCAATTTCAAATTTTCCGATGATATCTATTATCTACGAAATATACTACACATAAAGCGGTTAAATCAGATAATAATAATACTCTTCCTAAATCTATAAAAAACGACACCTTAATTCTTAGTAAAAATCCTGTTAATTTTATTGCAGATTGCCGAACAACTAATAAATTCAGGTGAAGGGCCTATTTTTTTGTCTATGGATTAACATTATACCCCATTATCAGTAGTAATCTACTAAAAACCGCTGGGGGACTCCTTTTATTCATTTCTCCTTCTCTCTCTGTTCCCTCTACGAGTACTTAATTACAAGGTTTACCGCGCGCACGGTAAGTGTATACCACTAAGTGGTACAGTGCTTGTTTGATACCTTAGTAGTATAAAAATCAGTAATACCTACAGACAGTCCTAAACACAGAATTGTATGACCGTCATCCAACAAATATGCAATCCATCCAAAATGCAACCAGTCCATGACGTAAATCGTCCCTAAACGCAAACCGTCCACCACTCAAATCGTTTAATCGTGCATTTTTGTTTTAATTTTAATGCGTGAATTCCTAAAAAGTTATTTATCAGCCCTATCGTAAAACTTACCTCCTAAGCTTTATGCCCATAGCGGCATACGTCACACTGCATACAAATTACGAGAAATCGTTTCGATCTCTTTGAGCATAAGGCTCTGCGCAAACGTACGGTTTCCGTCCACGGTTTCCTGATCAAAAAGTCAGATTCAAAAAACCGAATGCTCCATTTTCATACAAAATGTTCTACTAGCCGCACACGTCCTTACTTTTTGCAGAACGGAAAAAACCTGACGTTCGGTTCAGAATGGAAAAAACCTAATGACGTCATACCGAACGCAGCACTCGCATACATTTTGTACTAATCGCCGCACACGTCAGGAAATTTCCATCCGGAATCGCGCTTAAATTGTGTCCAGCGTTGTCAATTCCCAAGAGAGTGGGGACTTTCAAGCCGATTAGGGAATTTGTGGGGATTGTGCTTATGTGGGGCATTTAGACATTCACACTAGACCTAAACTCAGAAGTAATAGGTGGCAAGTATTATACATATTGATAAATTATTAAAGCAAAATATCCGACATTAAGGTACTATTTAACTCTTTATTGGCAATATATGTACACGAGCCGCAATAAACATCACAAGTGGTGAATATAGCGGGAAACTTCAAGAGAAGTAATGTAGTTATCAATGTCTAATATTGGGGCCTTTCTGTTGGGTTTGTGGGGAATTCAGATCATCAGTAATTGGCAACACTGATTGTGTCTCGCTTCCGGGGTTGCCAGATTGTATTATAACTTTTGTTACATTTTGCGTAACTTTTGACTCTCTTACGACCCAGCCCCATAGTGGTAGACGCTCTCAGCTGCATTAAGTCCCATATGAAATAGCTGGGGCTCGTACTCAATGGCCAGTGGGATTTCAAGGAGCATCTCGGAAGGCCGGCTCCTAAATTGGGCGGATACCCGAGATAAACCGAGAGGATTTGTAAAAAACAAGAAACACTATATAAAAAAACAAGAATACGTAACTTTTCCCCCGAAAATGCAACTTTTAAGCCAGCTTGTGTTACATTTGACAATTTGGCACTGGCAACACTGCTCGCTTCGAACTAATAATAAAAAAACCTAATGCAAAAAACCGAACGTGTGCGCTCGGCACACGGAATTCCAAATCAGGAAACCGTGGACGGAAACCGTCTCCGGAAACCGTACATGTGCGGCCACCCTAAACCACACGCATTTACTTATCGATGCAGTTTGAATGATACAGCCCCCATAGACAAATGGGAAATTCGTTGGCCGGCGTATTGTAGAACAGAATGACGAATGTATAGGATTTGACATTTATGACATTACGTTGATGACTGTCATATACGTCAAATCCCATACATTCGTCATTCTATTCTACGAAACCCCGGCCGACGAATTGCCACTTGTCTATGGGGGCTGGGCGGTCGTAACTCGAACAATTTCTCATAGATTGTGTGCCAAACATATAAACTTGGGATCTCTAGAACAAAAGGTAAAAAATACTTACTCATATGGTACAATTCCTAGGATATTCTGTCCAGGGTGTATAACCATGAGTTCGCCGAAATGCGCTAAGAAGTTCAAATATCTCTCCTCTTTAGGCGACAACGACGTATCCTGCTTAAAAGGATGTGCTACAAATGGTGGTGTTGTAACAAATTTGTAATCCAAGTCATCTGGAAACACAACATTCTCGAACATTCTTTCGTGTTTATAGTTGTCATATATCATTCTTAGAGCTTGCGGTTCTAGAGTGTATTCAAAGCATTTCCGCGTTACTTTGCAGTGAATTTGTATCAAGAAAGTTGGCCTGGCATGTATTATGGTTAGAAGAATGAGTCTTAGACCAGTGAAGTTGGTCATTCCCATGGTGTTGATGATCCAGGGCATGGAGCGATATTGCATGTTGCATTGCTCGATTAGTTTAACCACTGCTGATGAAAATCGGGCAAGGTTATCCATCACACTGATCGTACCGACGTAGTAGGATCTGAAAATGAAATATTATCGATAAGTTGTGATGCATTTTGAGTTTAAACTTTAAATACCTTCACTACCTATGGCGCGAAGAAAATATTATATTTTTTTTACAGTGAGGACGAGAAAACGAAGAAACGCAGGCATCTTGTTTGAATTCTGGATATCCATCACATCATAAATAACACAAATCATAAATTTTGAGGAGTCCAATAAAGTCTCTGAAGTTATTTTAGGAGCGGTTAAAGATGAGCCGATCCTGGTATAGTGTAGGGAGGGGAGATCATACTACTTTCAGACACAGGAGCAGGGGGTGGCTTAAATTTTTCACCAGGAGATACCTTTCGGTCTACCTTTGAATATGGCGCGCAACGTTCAGTGCTTCTTAAGCTCGTGCTCAAGTCTTCTTAAACTTAGTTTAATCAAAATTATACTGGTTAATGTTACGTAAAAACTTTCAAGGGGAAAGAGCGGTCGAAAAGTCCTAATATCTAACTACACCATTAAACAATCTTCGCGTGATCAATCTAGACCTACATGTCTGGTGCTTTAAGGTGAGTAAAATTCGGTCCCAGTAGAGGTGAGGTAACGACCGTGGCGGATATATTGCCGGCCACTGTGAACTCTGCCTGGCCAGGGTCGAGGTCTACAAGGAGCACTGGCCCATTTTCCAACACCCTGTTGATGTAGTATCGCATGAGTGTTGACTTGCCCAGACGATTGCCGCCGCAGATTATACCTTTACTGCATTTTTCTGGAAATTATTAAGATTAAAATTAGATATTAGGTACAGTTGTGTACTTGCTTTTTATTTTGTCTTTATTGGTTGTTTGATAATCTTGTTTTTACTTTACGAAATGAATTGAATTTGTTTATATCTAATGACAAAGTTCAGTAAATTGTATAAACTTAGTTAATCGATTAAAAATAAATAAATGATTTACAAAGAGAAAAGAAAATTGAATCCGCGATCTTTCCCTTACAGGGGGAATGCTCTGACCGCTAAGTCACCAAAGCCCGCACGAAGCCGATCCAAATTCCTCTATACTTTCCGTCTTTGGGGCGACGGTCATTCAAATAAATGATAGGATATTTTATTGTCTTTAAAAATCTGCCTTAATTTGCCAATTTGAGATCTGTCATTGAGACTGAATAAAATTATAAACAGATGTTTATTATAGACCTACTATAAACGCTGTACCACACCTTGGGTATGTGCGCGGCGAGACGGGGGGAGTGCCGACCAATCAGCCATCAGATTTGGTCAGTTCGCAGCGAACGCTCACGGCGCGGTGATATCTCGCTCTCTGTCAACTCAAGAACTTTCTCTCTCTTTCTTTACCTCGTCCCCCGCCACACCGCGCATACATAGGGCGCGATACAGCTGTCACGGTCGCTCTATAACAGTGTTGGCTCTCGGTCAATAGATGACCCATATGAATATGTAGCAATGGTCTTCCTAATTAGAAATAAACTATTATAAATTAACTTACTCATTGTCCAGCTAAGATCTTCATCCCATGCAATAAAATTGTCAAAAACTCTTAAAGGTTTGGTTATATAGATGTTGCAATTTAACATCACTGAGGGCCTCACCAACCTGTTAGCAGTAGGGTCTACTTTTAACTTTGTAAACACATCATTAGTAAAATGGTTATCAACAAACTCCATTTTAGCATCCCTCAGCTGCGTCATAGCTAACACAGCATCATACTCTCCAAGTGAAGTTACAATTTCTTCGGTTTCACTAACAGACAAACCGGTACTCGTCAATCGACCAAACAATCCGTAGTATACATTTTCAGTCTCCAATGTTTGTAAACACTGGGCAAAACTGTTATTTGGGGAATATATATTGATTTCTTCTTTCAATATGTGACCGAAAACTTCAACTTTGCCTCCGAGTGGTTTAATGGTAACTTTGCCATTGATATATAGTTTAGCGGGATGTTTTAGCACAAATATACAGCATGTGTCAGTATAGTACATTCGAACCGGATTCATATTATTTTTTTTAGGTTCGTTCAACTGTTCATCAGTTTTCTTTTGAGTTTCCTTCATTTTCGTTTTTTGAATTTCTTTGGTAATCAGTTTTTCAGTATCAGCAGTTGTATCTAATTCTATTTCTATGTCATCTATAACTGGATCTTCACCAATTTCAGGTATCAAGCTATCAACATCTTCAACTTGCATGTTATCATCAGTGGAAAAGATGCTGGTATTATTTTCTGATGACTTTTGTTTTTCAAATGATAAATTACGCACTGTTGAGTGTTTATATTCACCTAATATTTCAGTCAGGCTATGGTCAGTCATTTCTGTTGCACTCACAGATATAAACTGAGATGATGCATTTGTTGATACAGAGTCTTGAGTACTGTTATCCATCAAATTTTCAATGGAGTCTTTATCATCATCATGCATACTTAAATTCTCCATAGTAATATCATTTACAGTCTTAGTTATATGTTTTTTCGTTTTCTTATTCTTAGGAGTCATTTTGACATACCTGCCTGTCTCCGGGTAAGGAATATCTTCTAACTTTCTTTTCTTAATATCAGGGCTATCATTATTCTGAATTTTATTCAAATTTTCTTTTATCTTACACGCTAAAGACCCATCAGGATCAAATTCTTCTGTACCTGTATCACTAGACATAGATTGTGATGACACAGCAAATCTTGACAAGGAGTTATTACTTTTGCTGGACCATTCAGTCAGTTCTAGATCTTCTGGCAATGACTCAATGTCTTCATCACATTCCGATATGGGTTCTAAATATTCACCTGATGGTTCAAGCAAATCTTGCTCAAATTTATTAATAACATCTTCGCTATTTACACTGTCTGTCTGTTCTAGTGAATTAGAAGAGTTAAGGTTAAGTTGACTGCTGCTTGAAAGATCGTCGTCACACACCTCTGATGTCGTTAACGGAATGATCTCTTCCTCATCCTCGGATTTTGTAAGATCTAGATCAGAAACCCCACTAACAGAAGCAGAATCATCGTGGGCTCTGTGCACTTCAGAGATATCTCTGTAAGCGTTCCCGCTACTCTTTATAAGCTCATTGTCGCTCTGTTTGTAACCATGTAACATTTGTTTCAATTGCTTCTTGACTATTTCTTCCGATCTCTTATCCTTTTTCAAAGGACTTTTCTTTGAAACGTGAGCATTTTCAAAGAACTCCATTTTATTATTAAATAATTCAACTGGAATAATAAATAATCATGTTAGGTCACAGAAAATAACCATAACGATTCATTACTGAACGTTCAACGGGTAAGGATGGTGATAACAATTGATTTTCTTACATTAAATTCCTTCGAGAGGGTTATTTTTATTTCAATTTCCAGCTTTTTTCTTTTCTACTGACCAAGCCGCCCAAGCCGGTCAAAGTATTGATCCACTTGCACTTCACTATTCCAACTGCAAAGTGCAAACAGTATATAGTATAGTACTCTGTGGTGCAAACTGCATGCAAACCATAAATTTATAAGAGAGCAGATGGGTTATACCTACAGAATTAACGTGTATTACCTACGTTCCATTTTTATGAATGAACGTTTGCCGACGGTTACTAAGCTAGGGATTACCTTCTATTATCGTAACATTTGTCGATATCTTTCTATACTACCTGTTAAAGTGTACTAACCATAACTTTAAAACTAAAACCCGACTACTGCAAAATCATGAATCTATAGAATGTATCGTTTTAGTAGAGTAAATAGTATACGACCACGGCTATTCTTGATATTTTCTTGCTTAATACTTCTTAGAGCGTGATTTGCAGTAGTCGGATTTTAGTTTGAAACTTGATTTTTATTTGTATTATTTTGGTGCAAGCAACACCTAATAATGTAACATGTTTTTAATGTGCTAATTGAGCCCTTTAATTTCATACCAAACACGGTCTATATATCTCAAGTTGTTTTTCATTATAGTCAGTTTCAGAGAGTCATTCACACGTCATATTGCCTATAACCAGCGGATGATCAAGACGTTTCTAACAATACCACAATTGCCCAGTTCTAATACGGAAAAACAGAAGACATTACAATTTTGTCAATTCGTATTTCTTCAAAAGAGTACATTTTTGTAAAGAAGAATAGTTTCGTCGTCAAATCTTTTATTGGAGTACATCACTATTATGCTTGTAGTAGTATGTTCTAGAAAAATTCAACAATGGCTGTCGCAAATCATTCATAATGTTGGCGCAAATCATTCATAAATGTTGGCACCGTTGGCACGCTGTCAAATTCTCATACTCATTTTCCCAAGTGAGCAATAACTTAAATTTTTTGTCTCTTTTTAGCAGACACAACTGTATATTGGAAAAAAAGAGACAAAGTGATATAATCAAGGTTCAATTCATGTTTGCCTCATATTTGTATAACTAGAATTTCTATATGTTGAACGGGGCCCCCCTGTGATGCAAACATGTGCAAACTGCACTGCAACATGTGATAGTGACATTAGTGACAAATGTGACAATGGCAATCTGTTAGGTACTGTCAGTGTCAAATTAAGTTGCGTTCAAAACTTAGATACTCTAAGCTTTGAATATGTATGTGTATGACACACAGACATTATATTAAATGTCTGTGGTATGACATAATATAGTTAATCAAAGACTCTAAGGTTCAAAAGAAAATATATTTAGACGGCCAGTTTTAACCGTAGGATTTATCATGGGAATATTATATTGAGATCATAATATATTACTTACCCTGTAAGCTGGATGGTTAATATGAGGCCCCATTGCCTTGTAACCCGGATGGCTTTGTTACACTAACATCTTTTCGAACACACGTACTTATTCCTTCAATCGTGCACGGGTTTATATGTAACATGAATTCGTGAGAGAGAGAAATTTTGGAAAACTTTTTATAGCACAATAAAATAACATTCTAAGGGCCGGCGTCCACTACCGGCATGGCACGGCCACGGCAAAGGATTTTATTGCTAATCAAGTTATTTTGAATCTTATTTCAGTACCTTAGAATTCACTTTAATTTATTTCGTCAAATCACGACGTGCCACGGCATCCCGCGGCATGCTGCGAAGACGTGCCACATTCCGTTTGACTGCCTCTTTGTCGTAGCGGTAGTGAACGCGGCCGCTACGCAGGAGGCGCGGGTTCGATTCCTGCTCAGTGTAAATATTTGTATGCATGAATATAAATATTTGCATGGGTCTGGTTTCTTCTATCCTACTATTATAAACGTGAAAGTTTGTAAGTATGTGAGGATGTTTGTTACTCTTTCACGTAAAAACAACTGAATGGATGTTGATGAACTTTACGATAATATCCATATCCATACTAATATCATAAATGCTAAAGTAACTCTGTCTGTCTGTTACACTTTCACGCCTAAACCACTGAACCGATTTTGATGAAATTTGGTATAGGGGTAGATTAGACCTTGAGGAAGGACATAGGCTATGTTTGGTCGCGACCGACATCCACGCGGGCGGAGCCGCGGGCAAAAGCTAGTTGTAAATATTAACATTATACAGGTGGAGAAAATAAAACGAGATAAATATTAGTTTCGATATTTATTAATATATAACGCTCCTGCCTTCGAGATAAATAAATTCCATGATTGTATCAACATTCAATACAGTCCATACGAATGCAACTACTACTAAATAGCTGGTGGAAGCATTACATAACTATTATAGGAATGCTTCCACGAGCCATAAACAATATACTGTCGAGATTGACAATGAGACTGCGCGATAAGGTAGTGCTTTAGATGATGTGTGTCCTAAATGCTTAGTTCACAATCTCTTGTCAAAGACAAAGTTCGTTAGCACTAGGCATCTACTTTTCGGCTCCCTGGCTGGAGAAAGTAGCAATGAACTCGGTGACAAGCTTCTTCAACTGTTCATCAGACTCTTTGGTGATCTGGCCGTCCTTGGCGATGGTGGACAACAGGGTCTGGTGGCTGGTCTTGATGTGCTGGGTGAATTCCTTCTCGAAAGCGGTGATCTTGCTGGGGTCAAGTTTGTCGAGGTGACCACGTACACCGCAGTAGATGATGGCAACCTGTGCAAAAGCATTAGAATGAAAAGTGATGTATAAAAATCTGTGAAAGAATTAGTTCAAACTGAATTCATTCTGAATGAGTTTTGTACAAGAATTGGAGGTTTTGGTACAGTCTTTCCTCTCCGCTTGAAAAGATTTGATGGCAGATGCTTACATAAAATCCATGTAAGTCAAATCAAGAAGAGAAGTGGACACCCTAGAGGGGAAACGGTCCACACAGAACGGCAGTTCATATCCGGCCGTTGGCATCCGCTGCTGGCAGTATAAAGCCTGTAAGAATAAAGAATAATTACCTGTTCCTCAATAGCCATGGGCACATACTGTCCCTGCTTCAGCAGCTCGGTCAAGCGCATACCACGGTTCAGCAGTTGCTGGGTGGCGGCGTCCAAGTCGGAACCGAACTGAGCGAAAGCGGCGACCTCACGGTACTGGGCCAATTCCAGCTTCATGGAACCGGCGACCTACCACACAAAATGAATCCAATTAGAATTGTCAACTGCAGTGCAATCCTACTAATATTATAAACGCGGAAGTTTGTCAGTATGTGAAGATGTATGTGAGGATGCTTGTCACTCTTTCACGTAAAAACTACTGAATGGATTTTAATGAAACTTTACAATAATATAGCTTATACATCAGAATAACACATAGGCTATATATATCAGCGATGAACAGGATCAGAAAAGTCAGTTAAAATCAGTCCACTATTTCACTATCATATTTTTTTATATGATTGAGATTTTAAAAGTGGTACCTATATTTTTAATCTCATCATGTATATTATATCTATTTTATATGACATGATATTATAAGCTACAAGTCTATGTTCACTATATTGTAAGTCCCGACTATAGAGGTGAAAGCCTTAAATGCGACCGAGACTAACACGAAGACAGTCGTTTCTTACCTGCTTCATGGCCTTGGTCTGGGCAGCAGATCCTACACGCGATACAGACAGACCGACGTTGATGGCGGGACGGATACCCTTGTAGAAGAGCTCAGTCTCCAAGAAGATTTGGCCGTCAGTGATGGAGATTACGTTGGTGGGAATGTAAGCAGACACGTCACCAGCCTGGGTCTCGATGACGGGCAGAGCAGTCAGAGAACCACCGCCCATCTTGTCGGACCTGAAAAAATTATAGTAAGTATTTATTCCAAGAGAATTTACTAACTAAATACTTGAGTAAGTGTTTATTGTATGTTGGTAACCCGCATTCCTCCTATGTGTCAGTAATACAGTATTCAAAAAGTCAAGATTTGGTCAAACACTTATGCTTAAAAATGGGGTAAATTTTACATAAGTGATATTATGATGAATTTACGTATCAGTCATTAAAGTTGTAAATATTTATATCAAACTGTAACTTACATCTTGGCGGCACGTTCAAGCAGACGGGAGTGGAGGTAGAACACATCACCGGGGTAGGCCTCACGACCGGGAGGACGACGCAGCAGCAGTGACATCTGTACGCAAGTTTATAGCATTAATCTTTATCTCCATCTTCTCTCCTCTTGTACTGTCCACTTCCATATAGATTGCCTTTTTACTACTTTAGTATAACGGTCGATCCCCACTGAAAGAGCAGCGGCCGCAGAATTTGTTATTAGAAATGGTTGCGAGAACGCTCGCGCAGCTTCACGGCGCCGCGTTACTCCCTCCTTTACCTTCAAAATAACTATGACCTTTTTTTTTCTCACGTGAATAAGATTCAAAATGCTTCCAAATAAAAAGGCGTTGCTGGCCACTTCTCTTTCAGTGGAGATTGACACTAAAGGCTTCAGTTATACTAGAATGTTTTTGGGGCTACAGATTAAAAATTAAGAATATACTAGACATACCTGACGGTAGGCGACAGCGTGTTTGGACAAATCGTCGTAGATGATCAAAGCGTGCTTGCCGTTGTCACGGAAGAACTCGCCCATGGCGCAGCCGGAGTACGGCGCCAAGTACTGCAGGGGCGCGGCGTCGGAAGCCGTAGCGGACACGATGATGGTGTAGCCGATGGCGCCTAAATAACAAATTTCGTACATTAATCACAGTAAAGAAAGAGCATTAAATCCAAATTTCTATTGTTAATACTAGACATCAGCTTGAAGACTTTTAAAATAAATGTTTTATGTCTGGTAATCAAGATAATTTGTGGGCCAGTGAGGGAGGGTGGATCCTAAGATCCTAGGCTCCAAAATACATGCTTTGGACACAATAGAGATGAATGCTGTGATGATATTGAAGACTGTTAGGTTAACAAAATATGCTATTATGTGAAAACTATTGAACTGACTGTGAAGTGTTTGTAGAACTATGAAGAATATCATTGCATACTGCCATTTGATTGACAATGAAAGTGATAATGTTATTTTAATTTCAATCAATTCTTTGAAGTGACAATACAAAGTAGATCTAGCTAGACATTATAGTCCAAGAGTCGCGGAAATAAAATGCACAAAGTTCTTACCAGCGTCAGTCAGCCTCTTCACGATCTGGGCGACCGTGGATCTCTTCTGTCCGATGGCGACGTAGATGCAGTACAGCTTCTTCTTCTCGTCCTCACCCTTGTTGAAGCGCTGCTGGTTGATGATGGTGTCCATGGCCAGGGCAGTCTTGCCGGTCTGACGATCGCCGATGATCAACTCACGCTGGCCACGACCGATGGGTACGAGCGAGTCGACGGCCTTGATACCTGGGGAAATGGTGATTGGCACATTGATGATTATCTTTCAACTCTAATTTTACTATCTATACGTAATTTTTCCATCAAACTTTGGTTGATACTCATTTATATATTTATAATCATCAATTTGTTAAAACTAGTTATGCCCGCGACTTCGTCCGCGTGGATTGAGTGACTGGTTTTGTAGGGAATGCAATCTCGATCTCGCGAGATCTCGGCCTTTTTTAGCGAGATTGATCTCGGCCGAAAAAAGGGCGAGATCTCGCGAGATTAACGAGATTGCACTCGAGCATAAAAAGTTTTATTCGAAGCGCGGACTGACGGACGGAGTTACGGTGCTATCTGTCGGTTTGTCGCTGACTGCTACGGACTGCTGCGCTTAAAGAACCTATGAGAAAATTTACTACGAAATTCTCTGGGAGGAAAATCTCTCTTCTCTCTCAATCATTAAAAACTTAACAAATAAACACTTTTTTAATAATCATTAGTATACATAATTATTATGTGCTTGTAATTTTATTAAAATCTAATCCTTGTTGACCCAAAACTTTTATACAAAATCGGGGGGTCGAGTCCCGCCTGAGCTTGATTTCGCTTTTTCCTATCTTAACCAAAACTATTTTTTTGTTTCGTTAATAAAGAGATAATTATAAAGATTGACTCACCAGTCTGCATAGGCTCGCGCACAGACACACGGGGGATGATACCGGGGGCCTTGATACCGACACGCATGCGGTTCTTCGTGTCGACGGGTCCCTTGCCGTCGATGGCATTGCCCAGAGCGTCTACTACGCGGCCCAACAGCTGCTCGCCGACGGGCACGTCTACGATGGCGCCGGTACGCTTGACGATGTCACCTTCCTTGATCAGCTTGTCGTTACCGAACACGACAACACCGACGTTGTCGGGCTCCAAGTTGAGGGCCATACCCTGATAGGAAGGTTTTAATATAGATAGAGTTATAGATGTTTTAATAATGGGAATTAAAAACGGGGAATATATTTTTGTAAGTAAAGTTCACTTGTTTTTTTTTGTCATCAAATGTTGGCACTCAGAATGGTAAAACTGCTGCCAAATATGGTACCTCTGCCACCGAATATGTAGACTGAACACGAAGACACAGCGTCGGGGCACCGACATCTAATATTTTGCTGATAAACCCTATTTATTTATAAAAAAACAAACCCATTTAAAACTGATCCATAAATCCATATTGTTTTTTGTGAAATGGGTGGTTGTGAACTTGTATGTTGTGTATCTGAGTCGGTATTGGCGATCGGCTCGTTTTGATTTGCCCTTCGGAAGGGCAAGGTAATAGAAATAAAAAACTCAGAAATTGAACATTCAAAAGGATGGATGTTCTACATTCAATAAGCGAACAGACGAACTTAACGTCGCCACTCGCCTTAATCTAAATTGTTGTGGAGTGAAGCTCGAGGATAGATCTGGTAACCATCTGTCAACCAATCTGGGAGGGTTTAAGGTGATAGGGATAACTAGAATCCGTAGAAGGATGAGGTATATCCAATATTACTGCCAGCTGCTGGGGCCAGCTAAGCACTGTCCTCACAGGGAGTTAGCATATACATGCTGTGCTTTGGAATTTATCACCAGAATAGCAGTCAGGCTGCTTGGTGAGCTCGCTTGTGTGTGCAGTTCCTAAAGAGCAACTGGAAATGCTAGATTGTCAACAGTGTTTGACATTCATCATTCAACTAATATGAGTTTAGGCTTATCCCTACTAATATTATAAATGTGAAAGTAACTCTGTCTGTCTGTCTGTCTGTCTCGCTTTCACGCCCAAACCACTTAACCGATTTTGATGAAAATTGGTATAGGTGTAGATTAGACCTTGAGAAAGGACATAGGCTATGTTTGGTCGTGATAACCGACATCCACGCGGGCGGAGCCGCGGGAAAAAGCTAGTACAGAATAAATCTACACTGAAAATAAATTAATGAATACACATATCAAATTCTTACAATTTACATTTGTATATTAAATCTGTCATGTTATATTTGCCATTAATAAAAATGTGATTATTTATTTTCAGATTGCTACCAAAAAATAAGTAAAAGCAAAACATGACCTGATTAGTTTGGTACAATATTATGCTAGATACTTTATCAGTGTTTATTCTGTAGAATTAAAATAATTTAATGGTATATTTTAGTTTATTGATTAATTCATTTATTTTTAATCTTATATGAAAAACGTAACTATCAAGTTATTAAAATTATTTTTTTTTACAATTTTAATCTAATTATGTGTATGTCAAAAGTAAATATTTTGTGAATGCATCTATGGATCATACTTAGTTGAGAAATAATTTCAAGAAATTGAAGAGCTAAATACTTTGCTTAGAAAACATTTGAACCCTTAAGATTCCATTATATGTGTTTCATTACAAGATATTTTAGAGAAAGGTATTCCAAATAGTTTAGAAAAGGATTGCTAAACAAAAGCACCAGTTCCAGCCAAAAAATCATTAATAGGAACAGTAGTTTTTGAAATTGCAAAATCATTTCTATTTTTGAATCTTCAACTTCCTCCAGCCACACCCTCTTGGGGTAGAAAATGTATTAATAGCTCCAAGATTCCAATATGTATGGTAAAACTATCCAATAGACTACAACAGTTTTCTAGTCAAAAGTGCACGTACCTTAAGACCAGAGGAGAATTCCACCATCTCCTCAGCTTGGATGTTCTTGAGGCCATATACACGAGCAATACCATCACCAATGCTCAATACACGGCCAGTTTCCTCCAAATCGGCCTGTAGGAAATAAAAGAGGCATCTATTAAGTTGACCTTGATGTCAGCTGTAAATAGTCAACAGAAATTCACTTCCTGTATTCTGAAATCCATATTTCTAACTACCTGCATATAGAATGGCTGTTCTTAATTTATGCATCTATTTAGATTATAGACTAGTAATTATTAATGAATGGTTCATGGATGAATGGATTTGAAATCCATTCAAGTCCATTCAAACACCTAAATAGTAACATTATATAAATGTATGTTATCAATATTAACATGCATATTACATAATTATTTTCTAATAATTAGGGTAAGTATATGAAGTAAACAATTTATCAAACATTTCATCAATCCATTTATGGAAGGAAATGCAGATAAAAGACCATAAGTGAATGATCTCTTGAAATAGGTCATGGATCAATATCATTTTGTTGAAAGAACATCTAGTCCTATACAGTCCTATATTACAATAACAGAATGAGAGAAGCTTCTTACTGGGACTGATCTGAAACTGATAAGAATGAGTTTATGTAACACAAAACTAACCTTGGGAGCGGCACCCAAGATCCTCTCCTCCAGGATGGTGGAGATTTCAGCAGCCTTCTGGGTTGAGGACACATGGAAGTTCCTTGCGGCAACGGTCACGGCGGGAGCCACGACTCCTGCGACCTTCGACACCTGCCGACCGACACACTCACCATCAGCACATTGAACACAGTATTATTTCACTAATCAATAGATTAACACACTTCCCGTTCAGCACTTGCGTTTTAGTCATAACCTTCACTGAATCCATGTTACTGAACCTCAAAATTTTCGAATCGCCCTGTATTACATAACACCGATCATACACAACAGAGTATTTTATAAAATACATTTTATGAAATAATATTCAGCTTAATAATTTAAGAATTAAGAATATTATGTAACCGAACCAATTGCATCAAATTTTGGGTAATTATTTGATCAATCTTGAAATCTACAGGCACCCGGAGACATGAGCCGGGGCCTTTTTTTATCTTACGTTGGAGAATTTAGACTACAGAATAAAAGAGAAATTACCTGTGAGGCGGCATTGGGTAAACGCCTGGCTACTGAGCCGGCGATACGGGCGGAGATGAGCGACATGTTTTACTAATTCTTATAACTATGGCAGACGAATAGACAGAAGGCCCGTGATAGTTGATAGTTCTCCGCTCACAACTCTGCGGTAGAACCGGAAGTGAGATAATCGATATTACTCTATGGTTTCCTTAGGAGCTAAATGTGCGTTTAAAACATTAAAATTTTACGAAATGAGTTTCTTCTTTTATATGAAATCTTGTATGCTGGACCTTTAGAAACGTTATGAACCATTTCAAAACTTTAAAAATAATAAAACACACAACAATATACACCTATAACTATTAAACTAGCTTTTTAAACCTAGGCTTTTTACGTTCATGTTTGAAAAAATAACTGGAAAGTACCAGGTTTCGGAACGAGATAGACGATGGAAGGTAATGACGTCATTATATTTCTTCAAATTTAATTTATTTAATATACGTTTTTACTATACTAAATATCCATTTGAATTAAACTTTACAATAAGTGAGTATTCTCAGTATGTAAATTTATTAAAAAATCTTGAATATTAGTTACCCAAAACTATATATTTTAGTCTATGATTATATTAAAGATTTTATTTTTATCATAACAACACATTTCATAATATTCTGTGGACAAAAATCAGCTGTCAACGAAACGGAGTAAATGACAACAACTTCAATGTTTAGCATTTTTTCTTTTCTTTCTCATATATTTAACAAAGGAAGAAGAGTTTGACCGATTGTCTACACATAACATTTATTATGACGACAGCTGTTTACTGGAACACTACAAAATTGTGTGATTGAAATTGATACGGTCGTATTTTCTTTGCTAATAATTTGTGTTATCAAAATGTTCAGTGTTGTTTGTCATGTATAGAATCGATCAATGAATTTTAAATACACAGTACGATGGCTATATTCGAAAAAATATCACAAACAAAAGCTCTTATAGACGACACCGAAAAATTAACATGCACAGTAGAAAATGCACAAAACATAGCTAAACACACAGTGAGTATTTCATATTGAGATGCAGTGAATATACTTCTTAATGTTAAGTTTAGAAAACAGTCATCGTACAATATCTGTTATCTCTTTATAGTATGTAGATCCGAAATCCAATCATGATTTTAATATTGATCTTTACAAATTTTTTAATAACTACTTGTTTCATAGTGTCATCAACTCAGTTTACCGAATATCAACTTATCTGCCATCATTTCTAGTACTGCAAATAAATCATTATATTCTAGCCAAATCAAAGAACTTACTGAGTGCATTTTTTAGGAATACATACTACGTGTACAGCGGGGGCCTACTAAAGAGATCAGTTGGAATGTAGCCCGCCGCTACAGGGACTTTGCAGCCCTGCATTCGCAGCTGCAACAAGCCAACATTGATCTCCCACTGCCTCCAAAGAAGCTCATTGGGAATATGCAACCATCTTTTATTGCTGAAAGACAAATTGCATTACAGGTTTGTGCATTACGTCTATCACAAAATAATTGAGAAAGAGGTGATCTCTTTTACCCTATAATAACAAGAGTCTTAACCATCCTCTTTTACTATCTTGAAAGGAAATTGATGTTTTCTTATCAATATCATTTTTTTAATTTACCTTTTTTAAAAAATACCTAATTTTACCTTTTTTAATATGCCATTATAGCTTTGATGAGTATGCCTTGCTGTCCAGTTTTGTTTCAAGGCATAAAAGAAAATGTTTGAACCAAAGAAGTTATTAAATGAGATCTATCAGAAGTTAATGAACTCTTAACATCTATAATGTAAAATCAATTTTAGTAGAATATACATTACTTTTTGTAACATTATGTTGTTAATAATTCACTCTTATATTTCAATGCAACCTTACTTTATTGGTAAATCTTACTTACTTCTCAATGATACAAGTTCTGCTCTTGTAATAATTCTGTAATCAAATAATTAATTTTTGGTTTCCAAAAAAAATATTTGGAATTTTTTCCTGTTATTGTTTTTCTATTTTCAGAATTACTTAAATGAAGTTTTGAAGCATGAAGTGTTGGCCTTATCATTGCCAGTGCGGAACTTTCTGGATCCTGCAAACTACTCATTGGATATAGCTGGTAATTTTACAATGCTGTAAATATACTGTTTAGGAATACACTATATTTTTCAGAAAAATATAGTGTATTCCTAAACAGTATATTGGATCAGGGACTGATCAAGAGTTCTGACCGCCCTAGGCTAATTTTGAAGACGCGCCCCCATCAAGTGTCTACCGTTACGGTCACCTTAAAGAATAGTATAGCAGTTTTGACTTTGTTTACAAGTGTGAAAATTTTAACATGGTTCATATTCATAATACCTACTAAAAAAGTTTTCAGATCGATCTGCAAGCAAAACTAACGTTCTTTATTCTACTCGACATTCAATCATAAGGTGGCAAACCATTTTTTTAGTTGACTGTACATAAAGGCAAAGCACCTGTGACATAGTAACATAAAATAATTTTCCAAGACATCACAATTAAGCCCAATCTCGATAAGTTTATCTTCTTTAGTTCAATAGTTACTACAGCCAGTTTTCTACTCCATTTTCAAAACCTGACAGTCATGAATGTAACAAAAGACAGTTTTTTTTATGTCGAAACAAATGTACCCATACTGATTGAATTTATCTTGTGTAGTTTAGGAGTTCCTATGGCCACCTTCTGATTCCATTTTCTGACCCTGAATACAATGTAAATAGAGCGTTTGCCAAGACAACACAAATGAGCCCAAACTTGATGGATTTATCTTGATTCGTTCAGGAGTTTCTTAAGATCCCGAGTTAGTGGAGGCTGAGTAATATCCGTCAGTTTTTAAAGGCAAGGGATTGGCGCAGGAGTATGGCAGCTAACGTGTTTTAAAGGTAATGTTTCACACCATGAAACTCTACCAGAGGATAATCGACTCCCGAATCTGACAGGAGAGTGCACTCACGGAGTGTCAGTATGAGTTTCGTTCCGGTCACGGGACCATGGACTCGACGTGTGCCCTAAGGATTTGCGGAGAAATACAAGGCGAAGAATACGCCTCCACATTGCCTATTCCTAGACATGCAGAAGACCTTCGGCTGTATTCCTCGTGCGATGATCTAGTGGGCACTGCGGTCTAAAGGCGTTCCAGAGCCTTACATTGACACCATCCGAGACATATACCACGATTCCGGTTACGTGGTTCGGATCCCTGTCGGCGACATGAAAACCGGATCCATCACTGTCGTGGTACAGCAAGGATCCTTCCTTTATCCTTACTTACTACTTCACTCTTCACGTTATCGCGGTCACGTTCCGTCATCTACCCAAGTACGACCGGTATCGGTCGGAGAGAGATATTGTGCGGTGTTTCGCAGGGATCGGTCCTGGGGCCGCTCCTGTGGAACATCGGATACGACTGGGTGCTTCGCAGTTAGCTCGTGGATGGTGCCACCGTGACGTGCTATGCGGACGACACGCTAGTGACGGCGAGCAGGGCTACACACCGCGAAGCGACCCTGAAGGCCACGACCGAGGTTGCCCAAGTCGTGGAACGGATCCGGCGGCTAGGTCTCGAGGTGGCTCCGTAGAAAACCGAGGCCATGTTCTTTCATGGACCCCGGCGCGGACCACCACCGGCGGGGTCAAGCATCACAGTGGGAGACTCTCCTATCGACATCAAGCCCCAGATGAAATATCTGGGGCTCATGCTCAACGGTCGGTGGGACTTCGGGGAGCATTTCCGAAGTCTAGTCCCCAAATTGGTGCTCACAGCTAAGTTTTTGACATGTCTGTTGCCCAATTTGAGGGGCCCGGAGGACTCCTGCAGGAGACTCTACGCGGGTGTCGTGCGGTCCATGGCTCTATATGGGTGAACAGTATGGGCGGACAACCTGAAAGCCAGGCACGTGGACCGGCTGCGTAAACCACAGCGGAAAATGGCATCCAGGGCCATCAGGGGAAACCGCACGATATCCATTGAAGCAGCGAGTCTCCTTGCTAGATCGCCACGGTGGATCCTGGAAGCGAGAACCCTTTCGGTGCTATATCGGTTTCGAAAGGAGGTGCGGGAGCGGGGACACGATCCTGAGCCTGAATAAATTCGAACCGTGAGATCCCAACTCCACAGAGTGGCGGAGTGGGAGCTACAACGTGGGCGACCACGCGCAGGGCGCGCCGTAGTAGCGGCGGTAAGACCCATCATACAGCCACATGGCGGCCTCTCGTTCTGGCTGACGCAGATTATCACCGGCCACGGGTGCTTCGGGTGGTATGGTATGGTACGGTATCGCGGGCTGGTTTCCGCAACTCCACGTCAAGGCGCGGTTTTTGCGTGAGGGTGGGTAGTTATTCGATCCACCCCAGATCGGCAAAGAACGCCAGCAGACTGTTTACGCTGCTGGTGATCTTCCGGAGCGTACCTGTATCGTTGAAGTACTTAGCCCTGTATGTGGCGGTTGCAGGGCAGTGTAGGAGGACGTGTGCCGCCGTTTCCTCCTCTCTCATGCATGCTCTGCAGAGAGGGCTGTCTGTGATTCCTAAAATAAAGAGGTGTTTATTGAAAGAGCCATGCCCTGTGATGGCAGCAGTGGCCGTGCGTAGCTGCTGTTTGGTCAGTTGTCTGAGACGCCTGGTTATTTTGTTATCCAGCATCGGTAGTGCTTCCCTGGCTTGTCTACATTCCTCCAGGTTTGTCCAGTAACTGTTGTGTTGTTCCCTCGTTCGTTTGACGACTAAGGTTCGTAGGTATGCGAAGGGGATTGGTATTATGGGTTCAGGTCCCATCGCAACCGTGTCTGATCCTCTTCTGGCGAGCTCGTCTGCCGCGTCATTGCCTCGCGAGCCGCTGTGGCCCTTGATCCATTGCAAGGTTATATTGTTTTTGTGGCCTATTTCGTTTAGTTTGAGGTGGCATTCCAGTATTATTCCTGAGTTTATGGTGTGGCTGTTCAGGGCTAGCAGCGCGGCCCTGCTGTCCGAGAGTATGCGTATCGAGTGACCTTCCACTCTCCTCGCCATTACCGCTGAGGCGGCTTCGGGTGGTATCTGCTTCACGATCACGTGAAGAAAGAGCCAACGTCCGAGTGCCATCACAGCGACGCGATCGAGGACTCGGCGCTGCACACGCTTAGCGAGTGTCCGGCGTGGGAGACGCCGACACGGGAGCTGGTAGTACCCTAGGAGTGAGAGTTCTCTCTGGGATGCGTGGGCACTCCTTTTGCGAGCAAGTAATGCTCGTGAAGGAGGCGGCGGCGGAGCGGGAGCGAAGGAGAATCGCAGACCTTGTGACCCGCGACGAGCAGAGGATAATCGCAAACCGCTCGGCCCGCGACGAGCGGCGGCAACTCGGGCGTCGGAGGTCGCAGAATGACCTCCGTCCCCCATGAGCGCGGGCCGGGGGTGACGGGTGGAGCCGCCCGTCACCCTAGCAGAAGCAGGCCGCGGTGGCGGCGCGCGTTGCGCGCCTCCCCATACCCAGGGCTGAGTTGGGGACTCTGTGGTCCCCACACCGGAAGAGGGCCGAATTGAAAGATATGGTCCTGGGTCGGCCGGGGTGCGAGGGATATGTCTACGACTACCTCACCTCCGGCAACCGACGGCCCACAGATGGCGTGCGTTTTAGTCGGTTCTAGTCTAGTCCGACTCCGGGTACTCCTAGGTACCCGGGGACTATTCGCACGATAAAAAAAAAGTGCGGTCACATTTTACGAAAACCGCCAGGCTAAGGGCAATGGCGCCCCCACCGGGTCCAGATAGAAGGGGTAGGCCCAAGAAGTCCTGGATTGGCGTCGTGGAGGGTGAAATGCGCGTGCGAATAGTCTCACTACTATCACGCACAAGATCATGCGAAGTGGAGGAGGAAGAGCCGGTAGACGAACGAAGCGTCCGAAAAATGTTTTACTTATTTTCTATTTATTTCGAGTGACTCGATTCGAGTCGGTTTTGGTTTTGTGCGCACTTTTTAATATTTCTTAAAATCAGGGACTCTCAAAACTAATCAGTTCATAGCGCATTTAGTTTAAGTGTTTATTTGAAATATGTAGGGCGGATGCAATGATGTTAGATGAATAGTGCATGCGAAGACAAGATTTCAGCGCGCGCGCCCCCCCCCCGATCCTGCGCCCCGCTCCGATTCTCGCGCCCCCCCTATCCTCGCGCCCTAGGCTACAGCCTAATTAGCCTAAGGGTTAATCAGGCCCTGATTTTTCTAAAAAATTTAAACATGAGTGAGTATAAGGCAAGAGTCTGTCAGTCATGCTTTCACTCTTAAAGCACTAAACAAATTTTGATAAACTTGGGAAATGACAAAAGCTGTTTGGTCTGGTGGCAGGGACCAGGGAATAGGTGCAAGTTTTGTATACCGGGATTGGTGAACAGATCATGTTGGTCTCATTGAACTCCAAATTATACATACAATCACGCCTTTATCCCCGGAGGTTTAGGCAGGGGCCAATTAACACCCACATTTCACTAATCAATTAGGTCCCACGTAAAAAGGGGTGAGCCTATGGCCGTATGCCGGGCAATATTGCTGACCCGCGCCTTGCATCTGAGGTTGAGTGTAGGCTGTATATATGTATATGTCTGATGTTACACAGCCCTATCCCTTAATCGCCTTGTACGACACTGCATGGGATGGGAGGACATGGGGTGGCCCAAATTCTACTCTGCCGGAAACCACGCGGCCTTCTGCCAGTAACACGCAGCGGAAATTCTATCATTTACTTAAATACCTAAAAATGAAACAAAGCATATAATCAGTGATAGTTACGTAAATATGTTTTAGTTTTTGAACTTTATCTCATTTATTTTCCTCTCTAACCAGGTTTTAGTGTAGGTATGAGCATATAATGAATGCTTTACAAAGTCAAGGGCAACAGCTAGTTTTATTTATGTAAATAAAACAGTATAGTGAATGAACTCTCAGTAAACTGATAAACTTGTGCATATGATAAATTATTTTCTTTTATATATTATTTATATAACTATCTTTTGCCCGCGGCTCCACCCGCGTGGATATCGGTTAACGCAACCAAATATAGCCTATGTCTTTTCTCAAGGTCTAATCTACCCCTATACCAAATTTCATTAAAATAGGTTTAATGGTATAGGCGTGAAAGCGTTACAGACGGTAACCTATTGAAATATCGAATTTCTGTTACCCGAATCTTAAAACCCCGAAAACGGTTGGTAGAACTTTTAAAAGACAGATGTAATGAATGACAACTTTCTATAATTCCGTTTTTCATTTCCCAGATAAATCAATTACCAGGTGCACTAAACCCAAATTTTCAAATAGCTTTTTTTTGTTTCCCATATTGTCATAATCCAGATATAGTTATACCAGATTCTCAAAATATTTTTTTTTGTTTCCCATCGTACCATTTACCAAATTTTCATAATCGTTTTATTTGGTTCCCATACAATCGTATTCCAGCTAAACTATATACAAGTATAGTAAAATTCAGTAATTTTTTTTTATTTTTTATTTATCCCTGTACGGAATTTTATACGGAAAAATTAACAGTTTAACCCTTAAATTATTGGTTTGAAAAGTCAAAAATTGTCACAAAAAAGTTAGTGAAAGAAATGAATTGCCGCAAATCCGACTTCACGTAGTCTTGTTTGCCCTACCCCTAGAGTGTTATTTAAGCCCGCGTAGGCGCGGAGGGGCGAGGCGGCCCACGAGCTGCGGAGCAGGTGGTTACAATGGCCGCCGCCGCGGCTGAGGCTGGCCGGCACAGCCGGCCAGCAAGCCGAAGCTGCGGTGGTGGGCGTTACAACCATCTGCGACGATAAGCTCGTGTGGGGCCGCTGGAGCCCCGCAGCGCCGGAGCTGTGACAGAAACGATGCTTGCTGCAAGCTGCATGCCTGATACTTGCTGCATGGTAAATGCCTGATGTTTGCTGCATGCTAAATGCCTGATGCTTGCTGCATGCTGCATGCCTGATGCATGCTGCATGCCTGATGCATGCTGCATGCCTGATGCATGCTGCATGCCTGAGGCATGCTGCATGCTTGATGCATGCTGCATGCCTGATGCTTGCTGCATGCTAAATGCTTGATGCTTGCTGCATGTTGCATGCCTGATGCTTGCTGCATGCTAAATTCCTGATGCTTGCTGCATGCTGCATGCCTGATGCTAGCTGGTTTTAAAAATCTGGATATTGTTTGTCTGGTTATCAATTAAATGCATTTCAAAAAATTGTGTTTTAAAATTTGGGCATTCATGCATATGGATTACGGTCATCTGGATTTTGTGCATTTAGATTTCGTGTGTCTGGAACTCGTTCGTCTGGATTATAAAACGTCGTACAAATGAATAATTGGGCAAATGAAATTCGGAGTTGCGATTATATGGCAAATAAAACTTCGGAATTTGAAAAAACGGGATTATGAAAAAATGGCCAAACGTTTTCGGGATTATGATATTCGGAATATTAAAATTCGGGATTAAGATAGGTAACCGTTACAGACAGACAGACAGAGTTACTTTCGCATTTATAATATTAGTATGGTCGTATGGATAACACACTGTTTGAGACCCGCCTAATATTTTTATTAATTCTGTGTCTCGTAATTAGATTCTGTCTCTAGAGTGTACATAATTTATGTGGGCTCTCGGTCGCATGTTTGAAGATATTACGTCAAAAGTCGCGGGTTCGATTCCTGCTTAGTGTAAATATTTGCGTGGGTCTGGGTGTTTATATGTAAGTAATATAGTAAGTACGTTTACCCGCATACTAGAACCCATAATACAAGCTAGTGTAAGTATGTTTACTTTGGATGTAGATAGCGCTGTGTATTCAACACAGCGTCGTAAATACTTATTTTTGCGCCCGCGTTTGTATGCGTGCGCGTAAATCTCTACAGCATTCAGACAGTGTGTATACAGTTGATAGTAATGCTTCTGAACAATCCTAGAGACAGATCTCTAAGACTTGGTTTATTTTATGCACACGTGGCTGTAACTGTCACTGATCGAATTCGAGTATTACGACAGGGTACATTACTATTCATCCCATGTAGGAATCGAATAACGATTCCGACATGGGATGAATAGTAAGCGTAAGCGAAAATTGTGTCATACCTAGTGTGAAAATTGCCATAAAAACAAATCTTGAGAATACTTGAATCTAGCATAATGATATTAGGATATAGACCTTGACCAACTCTAGCAAAAATATTGCTAATGTTTAATACATAAGACGTGTGAGGTAGTTTAGCAGCTTAGCCGAAACCATACAAAACTACTTACCTATGCGATTATAAATACTAATGTCGTCTACTTAATATTTCAAGACATTCTGTTTGTTAATTAAATTGCTGTTAGATGTCGTAATATATGCTGATTTCAACAGCCCCAGGTATAGTTTAGCCAATTTTAAAGAGGTATTATTCAAGTTGTCTAACTGTTCTAGCGACGACTCTTCCTTAGTAGGTATTGCTCTGGATCTACACTACATTCTCTAGTGCTAGTCATGAATGGGCGGTGCTATTGTGATTTCACGAGAAGCACTGGTGTAGGTACTCATATTTGCTTAATTAGTACTAGAAATAAATAATAAACATTCGATAATCAGAATAAACATCATTCATGGTCTACACGCCGCCCGGGTAGGGTTATGTCGGACTCGAACCGACTAAAACCGCACGTCTTGGGTCTTCAGATGCCGAGGTGTGAGATTGCCTAAGACATATCCGTCGCAACACCGGTTGATCCAGGACCATCTCCGGTTTCGAGGTGGCTCCCTCGGGTATGGGAACCACGGTGTCCCCATCTTGCCCCCTGAACCTTCTATCCAAATGTAATAAATTCCACATTCACACTTCACACACACATGACAACATTTTAAATCGTGTACTATTTGAATGTTTATGGATAAGTATGAAATGAGTATGAAACTGCGTTTAGCCACATTACCATATGTAATTTATAGGTAGGTGTAAATTGATACTTATTGGTCAAGGCTGCACGCGGCCTTTGGCTCGTATTGCGTATACAAACGGTACTATTGATTACAGGGCAATAATATATTACATAAAAATATAGGTAATATATTCTTTAAAGTGGATTTGAGTTCCCATGACATACAGGACCTATTCCCGGGAAGAAGTAGTCTTCGGAATGTATTTCTGTGCCGGATTCCATCCATATACCTATGCCTATTCTGCCGTGATTAAGTTATCGGTATCAAACTTCCACCTGTTCATTCATCCAATCTTTCTAGCTGTTATCCGCGACTACGCCTGCGTAGAACTTTGATCCCGTTCCCGCCACTCATGGGGACCTATTCCTAGGATGGATAAAGTACTCTTTGTCTTATTCCAGACTGTAATCTATGTGCAGGAACCAAATTTCAGCCAGATCCGTTCAGCCAACAAACAACCATACAAAAATCTTCACAAACTTTCACATTTATAATATTAGTAGGAAGTAGAATATGATAGGGTAGCAAAAAGAAGTAAAATACAATTTCTAAAAGCAATTATCAAATGAATTTAATAAACCGACATCTAAATCTTCCCGAAGAAATTTTTGATGGTATGTTTACTTAGGTACTGGCGGCACGTTTTTAACATACCTACCTATTAATACGCCGACAGATTGTTTAATAACTGCAATTTGTTCCAGAAGATGCTTTCCAGGCAGTGTCCATCGCGCTGCGAGGTGACGGCAGGTACGAGCTGAAGGGACTACTTACCGACATCGGGTGGAGAATACGGAAAAAATATTTTTTAGTAAGCTTGCTTTTTAAAAACTATTTTTCATTTCATCGTCAACATAGGAAAATATGCGGCTGCTGCCTATTGCCGATTTCTACTAGACTGAAGTGAAAATCATGCGACGGGTGGTCCGGCGTGAACTTAAATCCCTAGATGTTCGAAAGTCGAGTGGGCCGGATGGTATACCGGCGATGGTGCTCAAGCACTGTGCTCCCGAGTTGTGCCCAGTGCTTACTCGCCTTTTCGCGCTCTCCTACTCCACAAGATAGGTCCCGGCTTCGTGGAAGACTGCATTCGTGCATCCTGTGCCTAAGAAAGGCGACAGGACAGATCCGTCCAACTATAGGCCTATCGCTATCACCTCGCTGCTCTCGAAGGTGATGGAGCGTGTAATTAACACACAGCTCCTGAGATACCTTGAGGGAAACGATCTACTGAGCGACCGACAGTACGGTTTTCGCCATCGTCGCTCTACCGGTGACCTCCTAGTGTATCTCACTAACCGATGGGCGCAAGCCATCGAGAGTCGGGGTGAGGCTTTAGCGGTCAGCCTAGATATAGCGAAGGCCTTCGATCGGGTCTGGCACAGAGGTCTTTTTTCACTTTAAATGACACATTGATGTTTTGGAGCTGTCCCTAGGAATTTGCATTTTTTATAAATATTTAAATAATTGTTTTGGTAATAAATTAAAAACACATTGAAAATATATGAAACAGGCTACCTCTATTTATTATCAGCATAAATATAGAACAATTATTTTATAAATAAAATATATTTGAAATTTGAAGTATTTTCAATTTCATACTGTCCCATTTGTAAACTGTCAACTTTGGATTGAGTTTTTGATGATTTTTTATATGATAGATTATGTAGCGATGATTGCAATGCATATAAAAGAAAGCTAGTTGTTTACTTTATCTCATTTTTTGTATTAGTTTTCATTATTATTTATTTATAATATTTTTTTTACCTTGTCCCTCACTTTTTTGCATTACGGACATTTCCGGTTTTGTAACGGGAATTATTAATTCAATTTTTTACCAAAAAGTGATATTTTTTATTAATCTGGCAATTTCGGGCATTACGATTATTATAGAGAGTCAGCCATTTTGAAATCAGTGTCAAAAAATATTTTGTGAGTGTGGACGTGTTTGTGCTTCAAATTTAGCGTCGGTGTTTGTCTGGTAAGTAACGTCTTTATTCTTATTTTTTGCGGTTTAATCATAATATCTGTTACATTTAATGCATGCATTGGACTGTATTCCATTCGAAAAACATTAAACATGAAAGGATTATTTGTTATACTTGGTATATTTTTAAAAAATATTTCTAACGGTCGCAATTTTGTAACGTCTGTTTTGTAACGTTACAATATGCGGACTAAAAACGTTACAAAACGGACACGTAAAGGCTAATGCACAAAGGCAAATTAATATTAACCGACTGCGTTGAAGCTTAAAAGAGGGTTATTTGTTTTAATAATCTTGCATTTTTTGTCTTTAGTTTGTTTTGTTGAAGTTTTTATTTAGTTTCACCTGTCTCGGTGTCTGTCTGTAACCAAATCTTGTAAGTTAAATTTAATCTACTTATTGGTTACCGATTGATTGTGTGAAATGGATGACAATGCAAAATTATTGACACGGAGCTGTTCCGATGATGGAACAGGGCGGTGGCCATAGGAACTTAGAAGTTAAACAACAATATGCATCGTGTTTGGACTCATTTGATTCGTGTTGATGAGTACTTTGGTGCTAATTGGTAACCAGGGTCTGATGATGGAGCCGGAAGATGGTCATAGAACTCAGTAGTTAAACAACGCAATCCCATCGAGTTTGGACTCGTTTGGTTCGTGTTGACGAGTGCCTAGGTGCTAGATGATTCGTTTAATTAAAAACTAACTAAGTAGTTTCACTTTTAAATTTTTAGGCAACAATGGCGTTAACATCAGCAGAAAGGGTTAGAAGGTATAGAGAAAAATTAAAAAACAATCCAGAAAAAGCCGAAGAAATAAGAAAGAAAAATTTAGAGCGAATTAAAACTAAAAAGAAAAAAGTTGCTGAGATGAGTGAAATAGAAAAAAATACAAAACGTCAAACTTGGAGAGAGGAGAAAAGAAAACAGCGTGCTTCAAAATGTAATCAAGTAAATACTTACATACAAGTTAAAGTCGTGTATTTTTTTGAGTAAATTATTTTACCTACTTGTCTTATAAAAAGACTTGGCTCAGTATTATTTTTTTGTTCCAATAATATCTGAGGTGAATTGTATTCTTATTTTATATTGTGTTTTTTTTTGTTATTCTTGGTAATAGAATGCAATTTACCTAATTAGCATAAGACTGAGTGTAGATATTTAATGAGAGAGTTAGATTTTTTATTTTTTCTTAAGGTTTTAACTACCTAAGCCATTGGATGAATCTTAATTTCATTTTAGTGTCTTGTTTGTAATGTCACCCAAAGATTTTTAATAAACTTACCTAGTAGTTCATATAAACAAAATGTGTTTAATTTTTCCTTTTCATATTTATTGGTACATTTAGGACTATGCCTTATAATTTCTGTTTTGTAACATTTTTGTCCATTTTGTAACTGTCCCAATTTTTTTTACTTGATTTCTGTAAATTTTTCTGAAATGCTCATAAAAACTAAATAATATCTTTGTTATAAATAAAAAAGAAATTTAAATCTTTATTTAACAGTAAAAATCAATAAAGTACCTTAAAAACTAAAACTGTGACGTTAAAAATAAAACGTTTTTTGGTACAAAATGTTACAAAACAGAATGAAATGTTATGATAGAAATTTCTAATTCAATGGTTTACATAATATTTTGAGTTATTATCCTTCTATGGGCTCTAAATTTAACAAATAGTCAATTGTTCAGTCTCGTTAATGGTTTATATGATTTTTATGTGAAGTTCATTTTCGTTACAAAGCGGACAATTATTGGTCACCCGTCTCACATAAATATCAATTATTGCAAAAAATATGAATATATAACGTGAACTTTTATAAAAAATACTAAATAGGATAGTTTTTAAATCTATATAAACAGTTAATGCAGACGTAGTTAATAAAAAAAATTAAATCCTAAAATTTCAAATAGGTGTCATCTAAAGTGAAAATGCCCGAGTTGTGCCCAGTGCTTACTCGCCTTTTCGCGCTCTCCTACTCCACAAGATAGGTCCCGGCTTCGTGGAAGACTGCATTCGTGCATCCTGTGCCTAAGAAAGGCGACAGGACAGATCCGTCCAACTATAGGCCTATCGCTATCACCTCGCTGCTCTCGAAGGTGATGGAGCGTGTAATTAACACACAGCTCCTGAGATACCTTGAGGGAAACGATCTACTGAGCGACCGACAGTACGGTTTTCGCCATCGTCGCTCTACCGGTGACCTCCTAGTGTATCTCACTAACCGATGGGCGCAAGCCATCGAGAGTCGGGGTGAGGCTTTAGCGGTCAGCCTAGATATAGCGAAGGCCTTCGATCGGGTCTGGCACAGAGGTCTTCTTGAGAAGTTGCCACGCTATGGACTCCCCGCGGGATTGTGCGCATGGATTGCCAGCTTTTTGTCCAACAGAAGTATTCAAGCCGTCGTCGATGGCAGCTGCTCGGACCGCATGGACATAAACGCTGGTGTTCCGCAAGGCTCCGTGTTGTCCCCGACCTTGTTTCTGCTGCATATCAATGACATGCTGTCTGATGGCTCCATCCATTGCTATGCAGATGACAGCACCGGTGACACGTATTACACGGGCCGTGCAAATGTCCCTAGGTCAGAAGTGGAGGAGAGTCGCGAACAACTTGTATCCGAAATTAAGACTACTCTCTCTGGAGTATCCGATTGGGGACGACTAAATTTAGTCCAATTCAACCCTACCAAGACACAAGTATGTGTATTCACCGCTAAGAAGGCTCCATTTGTTGTAGCGCCGCAATTCCTGGGCACACCGCTCACCATCTCCACAAGTATCGGGATTCTTGGTGTCGATATCTCCAGCGACGTCCAATACCGAAGTCATCTGGAAGACAAGGTCAAGTTGGCATCAAAGAAACTTGGGGTGCTCAACAGGGCGAAGCAGTACTTCACTGCGGGGCAACGACTCCTCCTTTATAAGGCACAGGTTCGGCCCCACATGGAGTACTGCTGTCACCTTTTTGCCGGAGCGCCTGCGTGCCAGCTTGACCCTTTCGACTCGGTACAAAGACGGGCGTTGAGGCTCGTCGGCAATCCCATACTCACAGGCGATGTGGAACCTCTCAGTCTCAGGAGAGACTTTGCTTCACTGTGTGTGTTTTACCGCCTATACAATGGTTTGTGCTCAGATGAATTGTTTGACATGATGCCCACAGCTACATTCTATCATCGCACCTCTCGTTATAGACGGGGAGTTCATCCTCACACATTGCGACCGGAAACGGTGCGCACTGTGCGGTATGAAAGGAACTTCATCCCTCGCACACTCAAGCTGTGGAATGAACTCCCCGCGATGGTTTTCCCAAGCGACTACAATATGGGGTTCTTCAAGAAGGGCATTAGAAGGTTTCTTCAGGGTCGGCAGCACGAGTGTGACGCCCCTGGTGTTGCATACGTCCATAGGCCACGGTAACCACTTTCCATCAGGTGGGCCGTGTGCTTGTCTGCCACCTAAGTGGTATAAAAAAAAAAAGACATATACATATATTATGTGTAACATACATAGGTACATAATGTATCTTAGATTAAGCTATGCAAAGTTATGCTGTCGTCGGGCCTGGTTTCCGTACGAACAGTTGGATTTCTAAAACGTTCGACAACTGGCGATGACTGGTCTATCTACAATTATTTGCCTTTGACATCGCCATTATGTTGTGGAGGATAAAACGTAGTAGGTAAGCTGAAGACAAAGTCTCGGGAAAGAGGGTCCCTATTATAGACACGTACCATGTTATAATGGTGGTACTCAGCTTCACGCCCTTATCAGATGCTTTTTCACGCCCCGCTTTTATTTGTAGTTATATTGAAAATCTGCTATCGATTAGCTGGAAAAGGTATGGAGGACGATGTATGTAGGTATCTAGTTTTAAACTAGTAGTTTAATCACCTAATAATAATAACACGTTGTAAAGTGACTAAACGAAAAATATTGCAGATAATTAACTCGAAAGTATAATAATAATACCTATATGATTAGTGATGCGACATGTCACATAAATCACAAAATTCCTCAGCACCCTTATCGCGTGAGTAATAGTTTACACAAGAACAATGTTGTTAACTCCATTTTTAGGTTCAATAACTTTATCGTATTAAATTACGATAAATAGAACAAAGTAGTGTAGGTAATAGGGCTGTGCTGTGATATCTGTATTTAAATGTCGATAAATAAATTGTTTCTATAGTACAAACGTTGAAGATAACAATTTGTAGTTCCTTCTTAATTAGTAGATAATGAGTAATACGAAATACCTACTTAACTTTTAAAGAAAAAATAGATAATTTAAAACTTTCTTTCGATAGACCTGATTCATACCATACAGACCGAGGTCTGTATCCAACCATATCTACAGCTCCAAAAAGATCTATAAACCCTGAGTCAAAAAGCCAATAAAACGAAGTGCTCTATCGATATACATAACAACTACTTATATCAACATTATATAATTGTTATTGTTTATTTATTTTATTTTTTTATAATTTTTTTATGCAAAATAAATTTTAAAATTTATCGATAACTTATACTTATTTCGGTACACACTTGCATGGTGGGTGGAGTGGTAATCGTATATTACCCCTCCACCCACCAGTGGGAAATTCCAGTGGGGGTGGACGGGGCAGGACCCACATTATCGCCCAAATAATCTAATCGCTATGTTGAGATATCAAAGATATCTCTATATAACGATCAGATATCTGATGATTAATGCGTTCAGCAATAAACAAGGGACAAGCTATTACTTTTTAAGTATCTCGCTCCGGCTCGTTTCTGGCGCAAAGGATGGACATTGCGATGTAGCGAGGCAACGCTTCCAGCACCTTTACATCGGGAACGATACGTGGCGGATTATTTCATGTGACATAATCACACTTGACGAAGTCTGCGATGGTAAATTAGATATCATCTATTCATAAAAACAGGTGCGCAAGAGAGTATTCACTTGTGTACGATCGTTTTCTATTCTATGCGCTAACTACGAATTAAACTCTGTTTCGCAGGTGACTGATACAGAGAATCGAACAGACTGCGTGCTGTCGTGGCTGAGCTACGGCGTTGATAGGTACCTCAGCCATAAAGATTTACAAACTGCTTTCAAAAACTTATTAAATCTCTCTGTAAGTATCTCCTAGCTTTTACTTTCAATATTAATTTTAATGCAATTTTACTTGATGAAGAGTAAAAAATACAAAAATTATGAAGCCCAGACAAAGTATTTGTCTTATCACTGTCAAGTGTAAAGCTTTTAGTTCCACAACCCAGTGAACTCTGCTTGGGTGTGACTTTGGCCCAGTGTACTACAAGGACAGATAAAATTGTTTTATTTTTATTGTACTACATAGTAAGGCAACATACCTACAAGATAGTAGGTTGTTACCATGGTAGTGAACGATTGTTTTTAATTTCATTTGAAAAGAAAATATGAATCTCAAATTGTAGGGTAGTACTTTACCTCAGTGAAGCTAAGAGCTCTTTTCATACTGAGAATAAGTCTACTATTGCCGATTTCGGTTTACCTCTATCATCATATATTTAAAATAAATCGAGCCTCAGGATTGCAAATTCATTTAAACTATATCTGATAAATTTGCAAAGCTGCTTAGAAAGATGCCGATTGAGGCCGTAATTATGAATCATACAGCGATAAGCGCTCCTCAAAATGTGTGCAGGTAGATGAATGAGAGCGACAATAATATTCTTTTCTTCATCAAATATATTTTGTTTTTCAGCACCCTTACATAGACCAAATATTAGCAATTCATAATTTAGAGACGGGCGTATTTGTTGTAAGGAGGATACACGAAAACGGCAGTCTGAGGGACGTCCTTTACGGAACAGAGTACAATAAGAGCCATCTAGCGAAGTATGCTAACCCTAGGATTAGGAAACCATTCACTATTGGACAGATAGTGCATTATGGCTACCAGATTTTGATAGCGTTGAAGTTTTTACATGAAAAAGGCATACCTCACGGTACGTATACATGCTTATTATTATTTGTAACGCCTAAGTACTACGCAGATTTCGACACAAGTTTATCTCAACGCCCACGCTTTACGATTATAAATGTGAATTGACAATAAGTGAGTGTGCTTATAAAATTTTAAATAATGTATTGGTTTGTTTTTTAATTATTCACAGACCACGATGAAATTAAGTTCAATAAAATTAACGGTTATAGCGAATATTTTAATTTCAGCGGGTTCGATCCCCGCTCTATGCAAATATTGGTATGCATGAATATGGGTATTTGCATTGGCTGGTCGTGCCTCGGAGATCATGTTAAGTCGTAGGTCCCGGTTGCCATACGAACATCTATGACAGTCGTTATGGGTAGTTGGAGCCTTCAAACGTCTGACTATTCTAACTACAGAACTTCGATATCGCCAATTGGTTGTAGAGGTCAGATGGCATTCGCATCACGGACCACTAGACTGGAAAACCGACCCCAACTGACTTGGGAACTTGGTAAAAGGTTTAGAGAATGATGATGAGAAAAAAATAATTTAGAAAAAGACCCTATTTTTCATTATAAACCAAGCTGACTTTCTCACTCATCTTTCTTACACACCACCCCAGGCCACATCCACCCCGGTAACATCGCCATAGACAACCAGCGAGCCCTCTTAACGGACATAGAGAACATCCTGGCCGGCGTGTCGAGCGTGTACCGGCCGCACCTCCTGCACCTCAGACGCGCCGCTACGGCCGAGGCCGTCGACGTGTACTGCTTTGGACGAACGCTTTACGAGATGGCGTTTGGAGCGCCACTATCTGATTACTATTGCGATTATTTTCCGGACGGTATTAGCGAGGATTTAGGTGAGTTTATTAGTTAGTGAGGTACGGCTCGAAGGACCATGTATTGGCTCGAAGGACCATATATTGGTTCGAAGGGCCATATATTTGGTCGAAGGACCATAATATATTCGCTCGAATGCAGTTCATTTCATTACCATCATTCATTCTTCTAAAACCAACAAACTAGTTGAGCTATGCTTACTTTGAGTGTAGACACCACTATGCAATATGAACCTTGAGAGCTACACGAAAATAAATGTTTTATCGATCGTCATCGATTAGCCTATTGCAGTCCACTGTTGGACATGGGCTTCTCAAAATGTACCCCATAGCACCGGATCCTGCCTGACCCATTCTATCCCAGATACCATTTCCATGTCGTCAGCAGGGCCAGGAACCTAACCCCCGTTTCATAATGCATGTTACTGCTCTAAAACTTAAGATTTTTATTGAAATGTTAACTGTACCATTTATTATTAACAGTACAGTGTTATTTATTTTTCAATAATCGATATATCGTTTCAGAATCTGTACTACGCCTCTGTTTATCGAGTACATCATGTAAGCACGGTGGCCCATCTCTGGACCACTTACTGTTACATCCGCTGTTCGTACGCGCGCCTATAAACGGTCTGTCGATGAACAACCACGACACGAGAATACACCTCAAGTTCCCGATAGTGTTGAAGGATGAACTGAAAGCTGCTGTGGCCAGTATTGAGGCTAGATTGAAGAGCGAACAGAAATTAGTATGTTTTACTTTTTCATATGTTTTTTTTTTAAATTCGAACGCTAATCCTATACCGGCGAGTATGCATGAAAGCAATTATGAACGTAGAAGAAGCGGAAGATGTATGCCAGGATCGTAGCAGGTGGAAAACTGTGGTCTCTGCCTACCCCACTGGGAAAGAGGCGTGACTGTACTTATTATAGCTCGATAGCTCGGAGTCCGCTCCCATAATTTGGTTTGGTTGGTTTTTACTTTTTGAAGTTTACTTCTTTAGACGCGTTGGGAATTTTTTGAGATGGGAAAACCAATGAATTCGCGACACTGTTACCGTTACCAACACCTCTGTATGTAAACATCTACATATTTTGACCAAGTTTTATTTTCTTGTTCGTTACTAGCGTTCCGCACCACGGCTTCGTCCGCGTAGATATTGTGTACTATAATATTATGTATGTATTACATTGAACCTTCCTCTTGAATTACTCTATCTAGTAAAAAAAACAGCTTCAAAATCTGTTGCGTAGTTTTAAGATCTAAACATACATAGGGACAAACAAACAGGGGGATGCGACTTTGATTTATACTATGTACATTGTACATACACATATATACGTACGTACGAAAATTGTACGATACCCTATCATCTCTTTTGCTTCTATCCATCCAAAGGTTGCCTGGAAGAAATCGTAGCGATAAGGCCGCCCATTGTGCATTATATGTAAATATGGTTAAATTTTTATCTTATAATACTTTTATGGTGTACAATAAAGAATATCTTATCTTATCTTACGTACAAGATATACATTAGTATTTATTTATAGGTACGAAGTGCTAAGAGGGAAGTTCGGATTCAAGAAATACTCGGTTCCGAAGAAGAAATGAAGAAACAAAAACGAAGAGCGGTAAGTGACAATTTCTTATTATTTTATTTTCAACACAGCTACAACTAGTAAAGAAACATTTACCTGAATTCTCATCGCTCAAATACTCGTGCATAAAGTGTACCTAATATTAATCTTTTAATTGATTCATAACACGTAGTCTCTTATTAACGGCAATTAACCTTGAAATAATGAAATTACCGTTGTACTATTTCAATAACATACCGATATTTACTTTACTAGAGTTGCAAAAAAATTAAACTTTATGAAATATAGATTTTGTTGGCATTTCAATAGTTTTCGTATTAAATAAGCAAATGAAATGCTATCAAAAACGAAAATAAAAGTGCGAATAGACGCTGAAACAATATCCAGATAGTAATGAAAATATCGATTATATGCTTTTTTTAACAGAAAAAGCGAGACAGTGTGTGGAAATCGAGTTCATCGCTGGCCGAGACGGTGCGGTCCCAGAGCGTCAGTACAGCGTCCTCGCCCACGCCGCCGGTCTTGTGTAAGTACATACAGGTAAATTAGCTTGGAGAAATTTTTGCGTTTGTAGTAGTGTATGGTCAGCAAATAAAAAAAAACAACACGTCTACGCATACGCACTACGTACTAATGAAAATGTGTATCCACTGCATTGTAATCTATGGAACTGTATGAGGCAGACAAGCCAGTTCCAAACATTACAAGCAGTGAATGCCGGTTTTCACTTCAGTGAAGACGTGTATGAATTAGGTGTTCTCCGGCCATAAATGTTTTATTCTAATAATTCATCAACCCCAGACATATCACAATCATCCCCATCCTCGCTTTCATCAGATGAATTATTTAAATTAATTATGATTCGTTCTGATATTGTGTCTAAAGCTGCGTCTCTACCCTGATATTTGTTTTCCTCCTCAATAGCATGCAAACTTTTCTCCATTCCTCTACAGTTATGGCGTTCATTTTTTCTTCAGCTAATGACATTATAACCTTCATATTCATTGCGACATTCTTTTTTGCGACATATGTTTTCACTATCCCCCATATATTTTCTATAGGATTAAACTCCGGATGGTATGGTGGTAAACGCAGCATAGTATGACCGTGCTGTCGTAATATTTCGTCTATCTTGTACTCTATAAATCTCGCCTTGTTTTGCAGAATCAGTTCATATAATTGAGGCTTGAGCAACGTGGATGAATGCTCAATGTTTCGAAATGTCAGCCAGTCAATCATTTGCTGTTTTCTAGAATTACTATTCGGTGCAGGATTTTGTATTGAGTTATGATATGGTGCGTTGTCAACAACAACAACACTATTTGGTTGTAAGTTGGGTATTAATTGAGTTTGAATCCACCTTGAATAGTTGTCATAGTTCATATTGTCGTGGTAATCTCCACTTTTTTGGTTGACTTTAAACATAAGCAATGCATTTGGTATAAAGCCATCCATACCACCGGCATGAACAATGATTAAGCGGTTGCCTTTCGACATATGTTGCTTCAAACCTGAAGTGCTTCCATCTGACCAAGATTTCGAGAGGGTATGTGATGTATGTATATAATTATGTTTCGTCGGTGTAAACAATTGGTCGGCGTTGTTCACGATATTCAGCAATTTTCATCAAATAATTAATTCGCAAGTATCTAATTTCGTGTTTTTTCATAAGAAGTTTCCGGTTATCTTCTGTTTGCTTCCAATTAAAACCTAATGACATGACGTGTTTTCGTAACGTGCTGACACAACCTTTATAATCGATATCTTCTTTCAATTTTGCGTGCAAAGTTTCCAAAGTGGGAACTTCTTTATTGGTGATGTGGAAGTCATGAATTGTTCTTCTGATAACTTACTGATCAAAGTCATCGATTACTATTGTAAGTTTACGATTCGGTTTCTTTTTAGGAGATTTAAATGTTACTTCCTGATCTGAAGGACGATATTTGCTTTCTGATACTACCTTTCTGACGGATGCTATTGAAATTCCTGTTGATTTAGCAACTAATTGAGTGGGGGTCATAATACTGCTCGGGTTGTTATTACACTCATTTTCGAAATATTTGTACAAACAGTACAAAACTTCTTTAGTTTGAGAAGTCAAAGGCTTGCCTCGACCATGTTTTAACACTGGAGCCATTTTGAATTAACAATATAAAGTTACAACACTTACACACACACTTTAACAAATATTATAACAATAATAACAAAAAATAACAACAATCAACAAATACAAAATTTAACAATTAAACTACGTAATAATTATAATTTTTGAATGAAATGTGTGCTTTATGTTCTAACGGTACCAAGCTGCGGACAGCGTAAACTGGTTTATTCTGGTTTTGTGCGTGTTTCCACTATCAAGTGACGATTTATTAATTTTTTTTGTTTCGTAATTATTATGGTCAAAACTTTTTACCTATAGCTAAACTACTATCATCTAAAGAACGACACGATATTTTATTGTTTCACGGTAGTCGCCTTGTCGTTTGCTCAAGGACGTGAAATTGAATGAATTTTTTTTTTTTTATAAAGTCAAAACCTTTTTCTTTCGACTTGGTAAATTATGAGCTACTCTGGCATAAGCTTGCCCATGATACTACTGTCCCGGCTAATATTATATCACTGTTGCGATATTGGTACAGTGGTCAAAAGAATAGGGTGAGATGGGCAGGCACATATTCTGAAGTGTATGGGCTGGATTGTGGGGTAAGACAGGGCGGGTTGAGTTCCCCTCGTTTGTTCAACCTGTATGTAAATAAATTGATAGAGGAGCTTAGCAGCACCAGAACAGGATGTCACGTAGATGGTGTTTGTGTAAACAATATTAGCTACGCTGACGATATGGTGTTGCTGAGCCCTTCTGTTGGTGAGATGAGGAAACTCCTCAAAATCTGTGAGGGTTATGCGGTGGCACATGGGCTCAGGTACAATACCAATAAGAGTGAATGGCTAGTTTTTAAATCTGGTGCCAATACATTAGAACATCTTCCAGAACTCTCACTCACCGGATTTCCTATGGGTCGGGTTCAGAGGTTTAAATACTTGGGCCATTGGGTCACCGATGACCTAAAAGATAATGTATTGTGGATATTGAGAGGGAGCGCAGGTCGTTGGCTGTCCGTTGCAATATGGTGGCTCGCAGGTTTGCGCGCTGTAATGATTCTGTCAAGATTACGCTGTTTAAAGCTTTTTGCCAGTCTTTTTACACGTGCAGCCTGTGGACTAGTTTTACGCAGAGGGCATACAGCGACTTGCGTGTCCAATATAATAATGCATTCAGGGTGCTTTTGGGGTTGCCGTGGCGTTGTAGCGCGTCGGGCATGTTCGCGGACGCGCAGGTTGACGGGTTCGCTGCTATAATTAGAAAACGTTGCGCTTCCATGCTGACGCGTTTGCGCTCCTCCTCCAACAGCATCCTGAATGTATTTTCTGAGAGATGGGACTCCCCCCTGATCTACAGGTGGATTTCCATCCATACCAAAATTTAATTTGAATCGGATTATATTTTCATTGTTGATTTTAATTTTAATTTTTAGTTTGATTTTGATAATTTAATTTTTGATTTTATTTATAAATTTTATTTTGATTTAGATTTCAATTTTAATTTTAATTATATTTGATCTCAATTTTGATTTTAATTTTTTGTTGACATCGATTTTAATTTTATTTTGGAGCTTGATTTTAATTTGAATTTTTGATTTTAATTTTAATTTTTATTTATTACCTACTAACACTAGTATAAGACATTGTTACTAACATAATATTATCTATGGATCCAAAATAGTATCCGAAATAAATTATTATTATTATTATTATATTTAAAATAAAAACTTGTTTTTATTGAAAACAAAAATCAGAGTGTTGCTAGGGATAAGTATAAAATTAAATAGTAATGTTAGGATATCGAAACATTTTTGTATAGGCCAGAACGATATAGTGGAAACGCGCTCTAAGATCTGAGTAATATACACACCACTACATATGCAAAAATTTCTCGAGACTAATTTCACTGTACAACGTGTTTCTAATGAGAACGTGGCAGATGGTAGCACATAAGGCGCCATCTAACGGACTCAAGGCTGAACTTTTATGGAACTACTGATCCTGCATCGCGCTATGAAAGTACTCGCGCTGATGTTATTAATAAACATAATCTGTTGTGTGTGTGACATACTGACATATGATAATGACAACTTTATGGCTGTGATTATGATATTATAGTTCTATCTGCCTTTTTTATATGTCACTCTTAGCGTTGTTTCCGACAGCATTTGAGCCCGCTGACTGGTTCTTTTCCTTACGATTTGACTTATTTTTACACTAGCTTTTGCCCGCGGCTCCGCCCGCGTGGATGTCGGTTATCGCGACCAAACATAGCCTATGTCCTTTCTCAAGGTCTAATCTACCCCTATACCAAATTTCATCAAAATCGGTTCAGCGGTTTAGTCGTAAAAGCGAGACAGACAGACAGACACAGGCAGACAGACAGACAGACAGAGTTACTTTCGCATTTATAATATTATTAGTTTAGTAGGGATAACAGTCTGACCTCCCAACCTGGAGAGAAATAACCTCGACCGCTAAATCAGCAGTTGTCCCGACTTGCAGGCGAGATTGACTTACTACTCTCATATTGCTCGGGACATTATATCTTGGACCTAAAATTTGCGCTATACGTACGCATTTCTTGGATTCCTTTTGAGGATAACACGGGGTGCTAGTGCGGTAGAGGAGCGCAAATTCACCAATCATAGATTATTACAAAACAGTCCATGGGTGCCAGGGCCTCGTTTGTCTCACGATTTAGGTCCAAGACTATATCACTCTTACTATATGTCACTTTACGTTATAGCGGGCGAGACTAGCGGCACGTGCGGTACGGGCGCGTCGTCGCCGGCCGCGGCCAGTCCGTGCGACGCGCGTTCGTCGCTGCTCGCGTCCATCTGCGCCTTCGACAAGTCGCGACTGGCGCGAGTCGTGGACTCGCGGTGAGGCGGCAAAGGATTGCACTCATTCTACCTACGAATTCTCGTTCTACCCTACGAACTCGCGTTCTACCCTACGAGCTCGAGTTCTACCCTACGAACTCTCGTTCTACCCTACGAACTCTCGTTCTACCCTACGAACTCGTTCTACAATTTTGCTGTTTCGATTATGAAGTGTCAAATATTAAATGTCTATATCAAGGTAGGTAACGGTGTTTCGAAAAAGTGTAAATGGATTATGTAAGTACCTATAGTTTATTTTAAATAAATTTATATAATTTTCGTTTATGAAAATCAGTATCAAATATATTGTACCTTATATGTATCTTGAAATGACTGGGAACTCGGCTAGACTCGTGACAGCCCAGACTGGTGGCTTAAATGTACCCTCCGAGGCACAAAGAAGGCGTGTGACTTTTTGTAAGTGTTAAAGGCAACATTGCTTAACCGCTAAATGTTTGAAAATGTACATAAACAAATTTTGGTTATAGTTATAACTTTATAACGGTCTAAAATTACATATTGTTAAACAATGGTTTATAAAATACCACATTTCCACGGCCCGCGATTTTACGGACGCGTGCGCGATTTCGCAGACTACCCATCGTGGAATGGGGGTCGTCTGTCTTTATTTGTCATGTACATAATAACCGTGAAACTTCACACCGTAGAAACTCGGCGTTAACGTTAAAATGTTCCTCCGAAACTGCAATTTTAATAATCGCAACAACTTATTGTGTATCTTTATCTATTTGCTAATAAATATTCTTTATTAGAGTTGAATAAAGTATAGTTTGTAAAGCCTCCTTTAAAGCCAGACACACGACACACTCATGCAACACTAGTGAACATACTGCTGAGCACTAAATATTGTAAATGTTTTCAGTACAAGGTGTTTTATTGTAAGGTGTGAATGTACAAATTTAAATCACAATTTAATGTTCAATTTTGAAATTGTCAATATTTAAGAACGTATTCACAGATGATTTGAAGCATTTTCTATCTACATATTTCATTATAAAATTTCATCAAAATTGATTCAGGGGTTTAGGCGAAAAGGCGCAATAGACAGGCAGATTGACTATCGCATTTATAATATTACTATGGATTAATTCTTAAGGTGCCATAAACAGTATTTATCTTCACTTACATGCTCGACTATTTCATCAAATTCTATGAATATATTTTTTTCCCGTTCGGACAGGTCATGTTAGTCTGTGGGGTAGGTAGAGAACATACGTTTCCACTAATTTCTCTCCTTGTACCGTCATTATTTATATCATATATGCTCGCCGGGTGCGGTTACTCACGTGTCCTTTTCTTTTAGTCAAAAACATCTACGAATACGTCTTTAAATTATTAATTTCTGTATGACGTCAGTATGCAGTCAACATAATTCATTCTTGTTCATTATTTCTGTATTGTAAATGTTTGATAAATATATTGTCTACTTTGTAAATTGTAATTTGTATTTAAAATTATTATACTTGTATTATTGAAAAACTGTTGTTTAATCGCAAGGAGCTAGAGGCTCCGCAGCTGTTATTATTATTCTATATTGTGTGGTATAATCTCCATGGATGAGTTGATTATACCGAAATCGGCAAGACGAATCTAAAACCACGTTCTCAAATTAGGAAATAATATGTCAAGTTGAAGGTATAATGTGGTATACAAAATACAAAAATACAAAGGTGATATATATATTTTAAAATTATACCTAATGGGTAGTTTTGGTTCTATACGTGCATTTATTATTACATGAATTTATTAAAGAAATTTAATGAAGAATAAGCGACTTGCTAAACCAAAAATAAGCGGTAAAGCTGTACTTCACCTTTCCCGTTTATTTTTGGCTTAGAGTGTTTAAAAGTGGTGGTGGAACAACACAATCCAGAAAACCCCCTTTTAAAAGTGGCCGAGTGACAGCTCTTCACCGCATCAAGAAGCGGAAAGCTATTGGTAGCTGGAGTCACCATCGAGTCCTGAAAGTAGATGGATCCCCGTGGTGTGGGCATTCTTACAAACCTTTATAACTGGAACGGTCTGACCCGAGGCCAATGCTGACTCCAGTCCTCAAAGGTAAGGGGTCGGTGCAGGGGCATTGGAGCTACTGCGATATATACCTAGGGGTCAATCCCCACTGAAAGAGCAGCGGCCGGCAGCAGCTTTTTTTACGAAGCATTTTGAATCTTATCTACGGGACAAAAAGGTCATAGTCATTTGAAGGTAGAGGAGACGTAGCGCGGCGCCGCCGCGAGGCTGCGCGAGCATTGTCGCAACCATTTTAGTAACAATTTTATTCCTGTAGGCACATGCTGTAAGAACATTTCGAACGATCGAATGAACTCAAAAGCTGAATACGCGGTGATATTTCAATATCGCATGCTGTTTTGGTGATGTCACGCTATCGAGCACATAAACATACATCTTATTCATGCTCGAAAACGCGACGACACCAAATTTACAGCATGCAGAATGGAAATATCACTGCGGATTCAGCTGTCGAGTTCGTTCGATCGTTCGAAATGTTCTTACAGCATGTGCCTGCTGGCCGCCGTTGGCTGCTACCGGCCGCTGCTCTTTTAGTGAGGATTAAATGTACCACACCATGAAGCTCTACGAGAGAATAATTGACTACCGGATCCGACAGGAGTCACACTCAGAGTAACTATATGGGTTTCGCCCTGGTGTGATCATGGCATCGATATGAAAAATGTTATACTGCAGTTTAGTTTTTATTGATCTCCATTTTTCCAATACATCCTACCATCGCCGTAAGATGGATGTATTGGAAAAATTGGGTCACTCTCGGGCGAAGCTCGGTGGCTCAGTGGTCAGAGCGTTCCCCCTGTAAGGGAAAGATCGCGGGTTCGAGTCCCGCCCGAGAATTGATTTCGCTTTTTCCAATTTATTATAATTTGTTTAGTCTAGCAAACTAATTGCTTTAAAATTATCTCAATTGATTGTGCGGAGTTATCAAAAATCAATGTTTAAAAATGATTGCAACATCATTCATTGATTCCGATAGTTCGTACGAATATCGGTAGATTACTCCTACCATCGCCGTAAGATGGATGTATTGGAAAAATTGGGTCACTCTCGGGCGAAGCTCGGTGGCTCAGTGGTCAGAGCGTTCCCCCTGTAAGGGAAAGATCGCGGGTTCGAGTCCCGCCCGAGAATTGATTTCGCTTTTTCCAATTTATTATAAATTAGCTCTTGATGTTCAATGCTGTCGAAATAAACTATCCTCAATATATTTTGTTCTTCTATTGGCTATTTCAATGTTCGAGAGCCCGATTCAGATTTGGTGCATACCTATATTTAGTCTAACGTGGCGCTAAATTATGGATATTATAGATCTCTGAAACTTGTTTTCAATTATTATCATCGGTGTTTTTTATATTCCTAATTATATTTTATAGAATAAATAAAGCGTTGCCTAACGAAACTTTCTAAAAAAGTTCTGAATCTTTCGACACAGTGGGATACTTTAGAGATTTTAGTAATGAAAATCCATTAAAACGTGAGTTGAACGATGAAATGACATAATATCGAAGTTTATTTTCGCTCCTGTTATTGATACCAAGCCTTTATTGGTATGAGTTATACTCTCAATAGTAATTAAATGACTCTTTAGTCATTAGGACCAGATCTTGGAACCAGAGAACACGTCTACAATGGATATTGATTTTCAGTATAAGGCTAGCTTATTGTAAAAATCAATATCTATCTTTGTTAGTGGTAGAAAGCTACCAGTATATTATAGACTTGATAAAGCGTTTTGACTATTCCATTCTCCATAACAATAGGTAACGCTAGGAGTGTATGCGGTTCTCTCTGTTTTGTTTCTATTGCTATCCAAACATAGTTGCTATTCTTTTTGTTATATTCGTATCTCTTTAAAACGAAACCTGCTCTCGTTAGAACCAGAAGAGCGTGTTTTGCATCGAAGATACATGGCCGTTATACGCACAGACTACTGCGAATTACATCCCAAGCTACTTTAATACAGGGAACACAACTAAAATGCTAAATATGAAAGATGTGTATAACTATGAAATGAAATTTAGTACAATATTATATGATATATTTTTTTATGCAACATACTAACATAATTTGATTTATACCGAACAAAATGCATATTCCACAAAACGTAATAGATTAGTGTTTAAGTTTACCTAATTTTTGGTATAGAGGAAGTTATTATTTAAGTTTTCAAAGTGATATATGCGACTGGTCAGCATTGTGTTATTGGCTAATTATGAGATCTTTTGGAATTTCTATCTATGTAGAGCTTTAATGTTTTAGTGTAAGAATCATAAGTTATAAAATGTTTAATATATTTTGTTGTAAGTAAGAAAATATACAGTTGCGATAATTATTTGGCGTTTATTTTCATGAACCTTACGACATATGGAACAGAAACACTAGTATGAAACGTTTCTATTTATTGGTACGCTTAATCGCTAATTTTACAAAACATAATATTATTTTACTCTGCATACTTATTGGTGCAAAGAATATCTGAAATAATAATGTGATATACCTTAAATAAAATGAGTTACAACATGTGGCATTAAAATTTTCATAAATACATTCGCACACTAAAGTCATAGATCGGACACTCACTTGTGTCAAGATCCAACTTGTGTTCATAGACTTCAATAAATCCAGGTTAGACGAACCAGCATATAAAATACAACTTGAAATACCGATCCGGCAATAAAAACTAACAAGAAACAAAATCAATGCGAGATTTTTGAACATAAGCAATTTCTAACAAACTTAATCATGTGCCGAAACATTCTTACACATTACTTACATACACTAAGATATATCTATTATATTCTGCTATAGATTCCACATAGGAAATAATCAAATAGGACACAAATTTCCACAATAAAAAGAAACACGTATTATCACAATTAGAACATAGTTATTACAAAATAAATGTACTTTACCTTTATAAAGTAAAATAAACGAAATAAAATCTTATACGGTATGTTCACTATTTGAGGATACCGTGACGTAATTGTCCGTCTAATAAAACACAATCGTACATTAATCACGTTTGAAATTATCTTGTAAGATAAAATTGTCACATACAGTGAAGCTTAGCACGTCCGCTACTAAATTATGTAGATGTTATCGACCGACTGCGAGCGCTATACCGCGACCAAATGCGCGTGGCATGGCAGAGGACGAGGTAAAGAAAGAGAAGGAAAGAGCATGAGTCGAGAGCAAGGGAGATACCGCCATGAGGGTTGGCGGTAGACTGACCAAATCTGCCATGTGATTGGTCGACACTACCCCACGTCTCTCCGTGCACATACCCAAGGTTACGTTCAAACTATAAAACGTATCGTTAAGAATAATTATTGATTCAACAAGTTGTGATGTCACTGAAGATTAGTCAAACTTTTTAGCGATCGACTATCAATCTGTATACCATATTAAAATGGATATAGCATTATATCAGTTTAGGTAAGGCATACATATTTAATTCCCGGTTTTGATACTATATAGCACGATAGTAAAAGTATCAGTGACGACGTGCGAAAGTAAAATTTGGATTGCACACTATCAAAGCTTAAAATAGCTTCTAATATACCAATCAACATTTGAAAGTCCGCAATATTAAAAAAAAAAAACAGTATCTTCAAAATCTGTCAGGCTTTGATAATGTGCTCTTATCTTAACAATATAGAAAAGTAGACGTTATCGCAAAACTTAGCTACGATAGAATCATTAGTGTCAAATGGTTGTTCCGAGGTAGGCGTCGATGACGTGTAGTGGTCTAATCCAGCTCGATGATGTCATCGATATCGTCCAAGCTGAAGTCCTCGAGTGTCACTGCAAAGAAAGTTATTACTATAGCTTTTTACTTATCCTTACTCTAGTCGAGTTAGTTCAAGAATGACTAGCATTTATTACTGCGAATAAGCTTATTAGAATATTTTGCCCCAGTTTGGTTATGCTTTTCACATTTAACTATTTCAATTTTTGAGTTTCAAAAGCTCAGTGATATGTAATTATGTACTAGCTTTACTGTTACTACCCTTAAGTTGCCCTAGTTCGGACTAACAACCAAACTACTGCTATTAGAGGCTATTGTATTGTATTTGAACGGAAAAATAACATTAAAATAAGGTCAAAGTGTGAAATGAACCGGATATTGATTTTTCTTCTGCATAAATTGTACATTACTGTGGCAATAGTAATAAACTATGGAACCCTAAAAAGGGCTGTGTTAGGGTAAGTTCATCCGTTCACTACGAGTTTAGGTATCAAAGTTTCTTTGTTCACAATATAAACAAATACTTGGTAGGGAAATCAATCCTCCCGAATTGAGAAACTCAAGTTGTCTCGTCAACACCTACTCCTACACAGTGCGCAGTACGAAACTACCTAAGTAGGCGTTGACGAGACTTCAATTTTTCAATTCAGAAAGCATGTAGGTATATAAACTTACGTTCGCTCTTTTTCTTTTTAGGTGCGCTCGTTTCTCCAGTAGAAACTCTCTTCTTGACTTCAATTTTAGTCATCAAAATAGACGCTCCGCTGCCAACAGTCACCTTGGGGTTTTGGCTGAAAAACCAAAATAAGTTTTTATTATATGGAGTTTTAATACGACGCGTGATTATGATGTAACTTTTTTGAATAATAATATTAAACGTGGCAAAATGAACGTCTAGTTATAGTTTGACCATAACGGCTGTACCGCGCCTTTGGTATTTGCGCGGCGAGACGGAGGGGAGTATCGACCAATCCAGTAGGGATGTGACATTGAAGGAAAAAAATCGATTAAATAAAAATCGATTTTTTCTTTACTCAATATAAATCGATTTGTCAAAAATCGATTTTATGAAAATAAATAATCGATTTTTTTGAAAAAATTGATTTTTTTTTCTAATTTTTAAAAATCTGCATGCTTTTCGTATTCTAATAATAAACCTACTGACATTACAAAATTATCAGATTAAAAATAAAATAAAATAATAATGATTAATAAAAATAATAACCAATTATAACTAAATCTCAAAGAAAATGTTCTTTTAAACTTTCAAGGTAACTATTTCAATTTCATAAAAATGTAGAAATTGATTTCCGCAAAACTATTTTTTTTACTGGCAACACTAAAAGAAACGACGACCGCTCCGTAACACCGCTGCCGCTGTGTCATAATGGCACTGGTGTGACGGTTAGGGAAGAAAATTATAATCGTCACACTATTCGCTGTCATTGTTATAATGACACAGGCAGCGGTGTAAAGGTCCAACCCCACCAAACGGATGGCATCGGCCCGGATTTTACAATCTTCAAACAAAATTAAATTTTATTATCACAGTGTTTGAAGTTTATATTACCAAGTCACGCACAACCGCTTGACAGCGACGTGCGGCGGCATGACGCACGTCAAGCTGTCATGCGTGACTTGGTAATATAAACTTTAAATGCTGTGATATAAGATTTATTTTGTTTAAAGATTGTAAAATCCGTTCCGATGCCGTCCGTTTGGTGGGGTTGGACCTTTACTGTTAGTTTGTCGTCAAAGATAAGTCAACGAAGTCAATTTTGTCCGTATCATATTTTCATTATCACAACAATATGAACAAACTTTTTTGTAACTCTTTTAGAAAATTATAAATTAAATAAAACTATAAACTGAACAGATAATACTACTAGCGTAACCATAGTGTGAGTGATTCGAGAACCGAGAAGTCATATATCATACAAAGTGTTCATAAAATGTTACGAAAATTTCGCATTTACGAAAATCGATTTAAACGTGTAAGCTAAAAAAATCGATTTTTTAAAAATCGATTAATATTACTAAAAAAATCGCGTTTAAAAAATCGATTATAAGAAAAAAATAATCGATTTTTTTAAAAATCGATTATGTTTTAACATCCCTACAATCCAGTCAGATTTGGTCAGTTCGCCGCCAACGCTTACGGTAGTATCTCGCTCGCTTGCGACTCATAGCGACTCACACCAAGGGCGCGGTACAGCGATCGCGGTCGGTCTATAGATAAGATTTATTTGGTTTCTGGGATACTCATTCTATTATAATATTTAGATGAAAACAATAAGAAAAATACTTACGTGAGATCAACGGAATGGAACGTTTTGTTATTTGATGGGTTACTTTTACTGTCTACTGTTTTCGACCCACTCGCTGACGTTGCCAATTTCTTGTCAGATTTATTAAATATCATATTACTCAACATTTTATTAGCTGCGACTTTGTCAAAGCTAGTGCTGGGTTTAATGCTGCTGCTGCTGGGTTTAATGCTGCTGCTGCTGGGTTTAATGCTGCTGCTGCTGGGTTTAATGCTGCTGCTGCTGGGTTTAATGCTACTGCTGCTTGGTTTAATGCTACTGCTGCTGGGTTTCATGCTACTGCTGCTTGGTTTAATGCTACTGCTGCTGGGTTTAATGCTAGCACTGCTTGGTTTGTTGCTACTACTGCTGGATTTATAGCTATTACTGCTGGGTTTATTGCTACTAGGTTTCCCAACGTCCTTAGATTTCGCTAGGACTTTAGCCTTCGATTCCTTGCTCTGAGCTGTTGGTATTTTAGCCGCAGCTGCATTGGTTGAGACCTTGGATTCGGGTGCATAACTACGTTGAACGTAAACACTAGAGTCACCAATTTTCTGATTTCTTATTGCGTTCGTTTTGGGTACGTTTGAAGTGCTAGGCGCGTCGTCTGCAGCTTGAATGTGTACTACATTCTTCAAAATCGATAAAGGATTGTCATCGACCGGACTGGCTGGCCTGGAGTCACTGCTGCTACTCGATATACTTAGACTGCGTGGTTTTGTCGTTTGATTTGCCAGTTGTTTTGAAGTATCGTGACTCGAGCTGTTTTTATTTGTTTGTGGTTTTGTTTGGTACGTTGCAACGTTTTGCTTTACAACTGTATTAGAACTTTTCGTTTTTGAAATATCACTTAGAGATGATTTCGTTTTTCCAATATCACTTAGAGATGATTTCGTTTTTGCAATATCACTTTGAGATGATTTCGGTTTTGCAATATCACTTAAAGATGATTTCGGTTTTGCAACAACACTTTGGGACGATTTAGTTTTGCCCGCATTGCTATGTGAACTTGTAGCTTCATTTAGACTAGGCTTTGGTTTAACGTCGATAGGAGCCAATTTCGGTGGAGTCTTGATAGCCCTAAGTTGGTTTACCGGCACAACCTCGATTTCACCTGTCTCCGTAATCTTAATAATATCTCCTGGCTTACAGCGAGCCTGTTTTAGTTTATTTAAACACATAGCGTTAGGAGTAGATAGTACCGAATTCTCTGCATTTATTGTGTCAATCATTTTTTGCACGTCCTGGTTTGCTACTATATCCTTGGGTGCTATTTTTCTAAGCAATTTCGGGGCAGTAATATTGCTAGACAGATTAGAAGCAGTAGTACTGCTAGACAATTTAGGAGTAATAATACTTCTAGCTAATTTAGGATCAATAATTGTGCCATATATTTTGGGAGCAGTAATACTGTCCGATACTACAGGAGCAGTAAGACTGCCAAATAATTGAGGAGCAGTAATATTGCTAGTTAAGTTAGCAGCAGTAAGACTGGTTGATAATTTGGGGGGAGTAATACTGCTAGCTAATTTAGATGCAACTAGTTTGCCAGCGGGTACTAGCACATACTTCTGTGCGGCGGCTGAGCCAACCTGCCGCAGTACTAGACTAGTCTTTTGTGGGGTTTCTTGTCCTGAGATTGTAGGAGTTAGGCTTGAAGATGTCGACTGTATTTCAGAAGGATTTTCGACCGTGAGAGAGACAGGTACTGGAGCTAAATTAGCCTGAGGTACGGACAGAGCCGGGGCTACCGTCGGAGTTATTTCCTCGTCATCACTATCTAAACAAATCGTGTCGTCCGGTGTCTGCGGCGGCGCGGTCGCTACCTTAGCTTGGATGTTTTTACTACTCGTTACTGTAGCGGGCATAAAAATTTTCCCTTTACGTATTTTTATGACGTTACCCGGCTTGATGTCAGGTATTGTCATTTGTGTAGCAAATAGGTTGTTCATAACGATTGATGCTGGATTGGCAGGTACGGTCTTTAGGGGCTGGGTAGGGTTTGTTCCGCTCGGTAGTGCGGTCGCTACCCGTACGGGCGCGGGGTGCAACTGCGGCAGAGCGGGCAGCTCGTGCGGTACTATGCGCAGGTCGTCGTCATCGTCCGGTAGTATGCACTCACTCGACGCGAACTCGTCTGATTGAATGTCGCCGGTTGTCTTGATCCTAAACACATCGAATTAGTTAACACAGCAATATTTTATTTATACCGTTTGAAAGTATGAATATTAATAAACTAGCTTTTGCCCGCGGCTCCGCCCGCGTGGATGTCGGTTATCGCGACCAAACATAGCCTATGTCCTTTCTCAAGGTCTAACCTACCTCTATACCAAATTTCATCAAAATCGGTTCAGCGGTTTAGTCGTAAAAGTGAGACAGACAGACAGACAGACAGACAGACAGACAGACAGAGTTACTTTCGCATTTATAATATTAGTAGAGAAGTAGAGATATACTTACAATCCGACAGGCACCACATTCCCGTTAGGGTACTGGCTTGCGATTGGCTCAGAAGAATCTGTCTCCAACCAGTTTGAATTTAGACTATCAGAGCTCTCCGCCTTCTTTTTTCTTGATTTTTCTTTTTTAACTTCTATGGGTTTCATCCCAGTCATCTCCAGCATTTTTTGTTTTAGTTCATTTGTGACGTTCGCTTCCTCTAGTGATAGCGTATTCGCTATTGCACCGGTTCTGTTTATTCTATCTAATAATAATTTACCCATTGCCTGTAAGAAAAATAAAAATAAGTTTATAAGTAGGTACTTATTATACTCGTAAGTAGAAACTCAGAGATGAATATGATTAGCAGCTATTCAATATCAAGCACAAGTCTCACCTTCATAGCGATATCGTAGATAGGGCCACTAGTAATAGCCTTTCCAGTCTGCTCTGCCTCTTTGAGTGTCTTATAGGTGCTGTACTGCGCCGCCAAGGTCGCGGCGTCAGCGTCCAACATCGGATTACCGCTTAGGTACGTATGTGCCACTATGTTTATGAAGTACTGATTTTTGAGTAAAAATAGGGGTAGAGGTGTTATGTCTGTTCCGGGAGAAGAGAGATTATCTACTGTAGTTGCAGTACTTTCAGTAGTAGATTTCATGAAAGCTAAAGGCTCATCTTCGTCGCTTAGTAATATACTGTTACTTCGTTCTCCAGAAGTATGTTCCACCTCATTTGTGGTTGCTTCCTGTGATTTCTGTTTGAGTCTCTCTTTATAAGCTTTTGGACCAGCTTTAGGTCTGGATTTCGGTTTAGCCACAGGTTTCTCTGTATTTGTATCTCCTAGAATACTATCTGGTTCATTCGTATAGGTGTCTGCAGTCGGAAAACTTTCACCTTCATCAGTTTTCTTTGGCGTCGTTTCCCTTAAACTATATTTCCTTTTACTTAATTGCGATTTTTCCGGTTTATCAATAATCTCAGGGACAAAATCAATATCTGTCGTATCCAATTCATCATCTAAATCTATAATTACATCGTGAGAGAATGAATCGATATGCTTTTCGGCCGCTATAGCGGCTTTCCTTTTTCTTCGGGCACTTTCAAAATTGTCGGTACTGAGAATAAGTTCGGGTTCTTCATCCAAAATATCATATGGCTTTACGGCTGCTACAGCGGCTTTCCTTTTTCGTCTACTGTCAGAGACAGCTACTGCACTTTCAGTAGCCGTGGTACTGAGAATAAGTTCGGGTTCTTCATCCAAAATATCATATGGCTTCACGGCTGCTACAGCGGCTTTCCTTTTTCGTCTACTGTCAGAGACAGCTACTGCACTTTCAGTAGCTGTGGTACTGAGAATAAGTTCGGGTTCTTCTTTAACAATGCCAGGTCTACCAAATTGCTTTTCGGCTGCTAAAGCAGCATTCCTTCTTCTTCTGCCAGTGACAGTTCCTGTGCTTTCGGAAGTTGCAGTACCGAGAATAAGTTCGGGTTCATTTTGTGTGACACCTGGGCGATTGGAATTGTTGATGGAATCGCACATGATACCAGTGAGTGTGGGTATCGTCATTCTCTTCGACAATAATACTTTAGCGATGCTAGATGTAAGCTCGTCACTGTCATCATTAAAAAGAAATCCTTGATTGAATATTTTTCTAACTTTAGTTACTAGATTTGTAATATTAGCGTTGCCATGTTGACTTTGGAAATTATGTTTGATTAGTATTTCAGTTATTTTGTGTATCATCGTTTCTTCGTCATTCTGTTGCATATCCGTATCTTGTGTCAGGTCTGTGCTAGGGCCAGGTTGTTCTAGATGTGCTCGTTTAGTTATCTTCGACGGGCGGCCGACCGGTCTGCCAGTAGGACCGGGAGGTTTAGAAAGGACTCTTCCGGGAGGTCTGCCCCTCTTATTTTTGACTACGGGCTTAGGTACAAACTCCTCGGCTGATTCCTCTTTTGGGGCTTCTTCAGTTTTTATTTTGAAATCATTCAACTCGAAAGATTGAGAATAATTGTTTCCTTGCACCCGTTTCAATGAAATTTTTGGTATGTTCGTAATGAGTTTGTTCTCCATCTCTGAAAAAAGGATAGTTCTGTTATTATTGAGCCTGTACTTTTTCTTTTAATGTTTCTTTATGGTATAGTTAATTTTTTTAAGGAAACATGATGTGTAAATACAGATGACGTTGACGGTGACGCAATATATTGCAACTTTAAAAATGTTTTTATTTTTATTTTATTTTTCGGATTAAACTGACTATAATTATATACTGGGTGCCATCTCAAGGTACCCATAAGATATTGACGGGTGCTGTACCCTTTTTTTTCAGGTGGAAAGGCGAAGAGGCCGTTATGTAGTACTCGAACCTACTAAAACCGCATGCCGTCTCGGATCTCATATCCGTTTCATTATGATTGTCTGACACTAGGCCATCTCTAATTACGAGATGGTCTCCTCGGATGTGGGTGCTGCACTCGACGCTGAGAGTTGCCCCCTACTCACGCTTGTGCGAACAGGCGTTCCTGCTCGGACGAGCATAGCAGCGAGCCGTGTGGTGGGTAGTCAGTACAGTCATTACTCACGCTTGTGCGCCTGCTCCTGCTGGAACTGCATCCAGGCGGCGGCGCGCTCGTGCTCGGGCAGGCCCTGCTCGGACGAGCGCAGCAGCGAGTCGTGCTCGTGCACCGCGTGTAGCGCCGTGTCACGCGCCACGCGTAGCAGCGCCACGTCTGATACGCCCACCGCCACGCCACACGCCACTGACATACCCGCCTCGTCGTACCTGCACACATACGGACCGTACAATGGTATCACTTTCTAGTTTCTTAATGTAAGAAGGACCTGCTTAGGCAGTGTCTCAATACTCTGAACACAGCAAAACGATCGCTATCTTGCAACAACTTCCATTACCATGGCAACAGCTGGACTTATTTAGACGCAAGGAGAATTTCCTTTTGTCTAAGTATTTTAAAGAATTAGTATGCAAAAAAGACGACGGCATCGGGCTATTGAACGAGAAACCTTTTTAAATAGGAAAATATATTTTTTGTCAGTAATATTTTTATTTTGTCATCAAATGCTGGTATTCAAAATGGTAGATCTGTCGCCAAATGTATCGATTATTTTCCACTGAATACGACAGTGCACGCCCCAACATAATAATAATAGCCTTTATTTTCTGACAATATTACATTTACAATATAATTACATTTCTAGCAGTTTTTAATTATCCGTGTGTCTCTTGACAAAGGCCTCCTCCAACCTTTTCCACTCCGCTCGGTCCCTAGCAGTCCTCGTCCACGTGCCACCTGCTATGGTTTTAATGTCATCCACCCATCTTCTGAGTGGTCTACCTCTTTTCCTCTTCTTATGACTGGTGAACCAGTTCATTATTGATTTTGACCACTTCTCTTTACCTCTTATTGTATGGCCGGACCATCTCCATTTTAGCTTTTGAATTGTTGTTTTCACATCTTTTGTTTTTGTATGTTTCTTTATGGTCTCCATTCTTATTCGATCAGATAGCCTTTTCCCCATCATACTCCTTTCCATGGAATTTTGGCAAGTTTCTAATTTTTTCATGTTTGCTTTTGTGAGTGCCCAGGTTTGGCAACCATAAGTGAGAACTGGTAGTATGCTGGTATCGAAGAGCTTCCGTTTGATGGTTATATTAATATCTCCATTTTTCATCACTTCCTTAAGGCTCCAAAACCGTTTCCAGGCATTTCCAACGCGTCTGTTAATCTCTTTTGTGTCTTGATCTATAGGCGAGACTATTTGACCTAGATAGATGTACTCGTGAACATATGCTATTGGGTTACCATTGACCAGAATAGGTTCTTCTTTGCCGTTGGTCATAGCCTTGGTCTTTGATGTGTTCATGACCAATCCCACCTTGCCACTCTCTCTGACGAGGTCACTCAGCATTGCCTGCAGTCCTTCACTTGACGACGAGAGGATTATTAAATCATCGGCGAATCTCAGATGAGACAGGTTTTCACCGTTGATGGACAATCCACATGTCTCCCAATCCAACTGACGGAAGATTTCCTCTAGAACGGCTGTGAACAGTTTCGGTGACAGCGGGTCTCCCTGACGTACACCTCTTTCTATTATAATATCTTCACCTTCCTTCTCTAGTTTTATTTTTGCCTTACTGTTTTCGTAAATATTTTTCAGGATTCTGATGTATTTATTTTCGACCCCTTGGTTTTTTAGTGCCTGCCAGATTTTTTCATGCTCTATTGTATCGAATGAACGCCCCAATATAGATAGATATAATTTGGTCTCCCAGTTACAAAGAGACACAGTGTATTGCGAGCCGCTGTCATAGATCAGAGAACAAATAGCTTAGAAAACTAAGAATCTATTTTAAAATACTAACCGGTACAGTTCCGTCAACTCGGCCATGTTGTAATGTCGATCAATCTGTTGTTCGTCTACTACGCGACACGCTACAGCCTGTTTGGTCACAGACCGCTCATATATTTTCTGTTCCATGGTACCCTATAAAGGAATAATTAAATTATGTTATGTGAGATGTCAGTTATAGTCGATCATTAGGATTAAGATCGATTGTGAACCGAATTAGTAGTAAATCAAAATTTGGTGAAATTATTTAGGTTTAGGTACTACTTGAGTTTCTACCCAAAAATACGAATCCTAGGTACAGTCAAAAGCAGAACTAAATTTATTACCATCACCATCTGACCGCCAAACGCAGTCGCATCCAAAGCTTGCACTTTGGAATCAATGTGCCGGCGAAGGCTTGGGCCCATCAAGATTTTCACTCATGAAGAGTCCACTTTTGAAGAATGATGAAACGATGAAATATATCCTAAAAGAGTAGCTTACCAAAGCAACAAGTCGGTATATGAAGCAGTCCTTTTTCTGTCCGAAGCGGTAAACGCGAAAGATGCTCTGTATGTCGTGAGCAGGGTTCCACGAGGTGTCCATAATGATGACGCGATTGGCCGCCGTCATATTCAGTCCTAGGCAGCCCGCTCGTGTGGACACCAGAAACACTCTGAATCATAGAAAAAGTAGATATGTTTTAAAAAGTTTGTCCTCGAATATCGTTCTCAATATTTGTTATGATAAATGCTAAGTGCTGTTACTCTAATAGCCTCAGCTGTACACTGCTGAATATTATGGCTCACAATTTAATACCTAGCACAAGTTGAATCTTGTTCGCTTTTTCTTTTATTCTCGGTATCAGCAGCACAGAGTCAGATAAAAGTGACAGGTTGATTGCCATCACTTATATCTATCACCATCTATACTATACTAATAATATAAAGAGGAAAGATTTGTATTTTTCGCCATTAGAAAAGTACATTATTACCAACACAGGCTATATATCATCAAGCTACTATTAGCAATGACCGGGATCAGAACTACACGCGGGCGAAGCCGTGAGCAACAGCTAGTAGTTATATAAAGGCACTCGTGTATAAAACTTTGAATGACATGAATGAAGAATGAAAATTTTTTTACGAGAAAAGTGTAACAACTCACTTAGTGTTGACATTATTCTCGGCGTTGAACTCTCGGCACCATTTCTGGCGCACCTCGGCGGGCACGGAGCCGTCCAGCCGGTAGTACTCCTGTCCTAGTCCCCAGTTGTTTATCTTCTTCAAGAAATACTCCAGAGCGTCCAGGCAGAACAATGATGTTGAGAATATCAATCTGAAATATTAAAATTATTCATTAACTAGCGGGCGCCGGCTGCAGACGATTGATCTAGTAACGGCATCAAGATTAAATGAAATTTATAAAGTAATTGGTCTATAGATTTGAACAAAAGGTGAACATCCTCTTGGTCCTTGGAACTTAAATACGCGACCAATACGGATACATTTTGGAAATTCGAAATTCTCCTATACATTCGTCTTGGGGCAACGGTGGGGTCATCTACCAATATTCTTACGAACTATCGGAAACAATGAACGGTGTCAGAATAATTTTTAAACTTGTTTTTTGATTACTCCGCCCAATCAAATTTACTGATCACTATCCAAAAATATGAAAATTAAAATAAATAACTCACACTTTATCACCTAAAGCGACGCACTCATTGAGTATCCTGAAAACGACAACGAACTTGTTGGAGACCTCGAGCGAGTTGAGCATGTCGCCCCCTTCTAAGTACTGCAGCCACCACAGTTCTGTCGCTATGTCTTCTTTTATTTCGCTATGGTCTTCGGTAGCTAGATCGTCTTCTAGTTTCTCCACTGTGGAAATAATTTATCAATAAAACAGTTGTATTAAGTAGGCCGCACAACAAAACAGCAAGCAAGAAGCACATAGCAAATGCTTATGGAAGTAAATAATACGCCTATACATTTACCTATATAATACACTCACACAAGAAGTAAAAAAATTGCAAAAGTAAACAGCGTTTGCTACAAGCTTGCTGCTTTGGTGTATGGCCTGCCTTAGTGTACAAGTTACAGCCGTGATTTATTTTTAAATGAAGTTAGCTAATAACTTTTTTTCTCAGTATGTTACACACACACAACAGAAAGCTGAAAAGCAAGCGAAGTAGAAAAGATATAAGTATAGCTTGTCTAAGCCCAAATGACGCACTACCACCTCTCTCTTACGTAAATTACTGACGATCAAGTTAATAAAACAATTGACGTTTTTAATAGATGATGTGAATGTGTGGAGGTCATGTCAGTTTAGACAAGTCAGAATATTCAAAGTACGGTTGTAGAGGGATTTAGGAACAAAAATAGATCATAGAAATGATGCATGGATTGCGTGAAAGAGGAAATAAGTCCCTAAATGAGGAGATGACGTTTGACAGGCAAGTATGGAAGAGAATTACATGTTACGCCAGCGGCAAAAAATTAAGATGAGGCAGACGATGAGAAGTATCATAAGGAACTTACATTTTGCTTTATTCTTAGCGTCTTGAGCTTTGGTCTGGAAGTTATGCAGCACCTGTGGGTGTGACCAAATCTTCTGCAGTACGTGGAAGTCCTTCAGAATACTATTTTGTTTATTCTGTCTGCTGTAGTGGTTCAAATAATGCTTATACAGGTCCCATTGACATTTCGTCAGAGTAATGAACACAGTGTATTCGTGTTTTTTTGGTAGGTAAGGGTAAAGTACCGATACTTCTTGTCTTTGTAGACACCCCTCTAATACTTTGTGGAGGATATGTGTGCGAGCTTTCATTAGTTTTATGTCTTCTTCCAGCGAATCTCTGTGCTGTCCATTCATTATTGGATTTTCGAACCTAAGGGCAGAGAGCAGTGGTTATTTTAGAATGGAAATAGTTGAAATTCTTTTGAATAATTTCAAGTATTTTGTCAGACTCTAGTGTATCTAGATATTTTTGATATACGACTGATTACATATTATAAATTAATGCCAAAGTAGTTTTGATAATGAAATATGAAGTATGCCACATGCGTGTTTATTATTTAAATGTACAATTAAATAAGATGAAGATGATTATGAATGTTGAATACATTCGTAGTAGTCCATTTCCGTTGAGTAGTCCATTAAATAATTTAGTGGCTAAAAAGCAGTCTGTGGTTTGCAGGATTACAATTATAATTTTATAACTATATTGCTATGTCAACAATACACAATCATACAATTTGGAAGGAGTACGACATGAATCTTTATTGAACCACGGAACTATAGAGGATGATATGATACACACTCACCTGTTAGAATACTCCGAATACGTCCCCAGCAAATTAGGCTTAACAAAGTTAACCATACAATAATACTCTCTCAGATTATTTTGCATAGGCGTGCCTGTTAACACAATCCTTCTTTTTGTAGCAACCCGGCTCATAGACACAGCTAGTACTGAGCAATCGTTTTTGAGAAGGTGACCTTCATCGCATACGATGATATCCGGACCTGGGTCGAGTAATGCCGTGCGGATTTTGTTCACTATCGTGGGTCTGACGTCATCGAGTTCTGGGTCTAAAGTGGATAAGCTACGAAACAGTTCGTAGCCGATGATGAAGATTCCCCCACCGTTGTACCAGTCTTCTAGTTGGTAGGCGCGTTCGTAGGTCTTTTTTAGTTTTGAGAGTTCGAATACCTGTGGGAAGGTGAGGGTAAGAAATAAGATGCATGTAGCATTTTGTAACTTTTACTCACATCATTTATTGGCATTGATTATTGTTTTGAGACTCTTAACTATTGCAGGATTAACCTAATAGTAGCTTTTAGAAAATCATATAAAAAGTATTTCTATATAGGTAAATAATATATCTCTAGGTAATTTAAAGTTATGGATAGGTACCTGGAGTTTCCGTTTTACTTTTCGTTGCTTAGGATAGTAAACACAGCAGGAATTAGAATTTTTGCATTACAATACTTAGTAACAGTTTTATGTAAACTTGTAAAGTGATAATTTTAATCTAGGACATTTAATGGTGTCATAACATTTTGGGAAGATAATCATAATAAGAAAATCAATGACTTTTATTCTACCAGCAGCCAGTTATGTCACGCAAAAAATAAATTGGTTGGTGTACCTAGTTGCTGTCAATTTTTAATGGACTTTTAATGCTGCCATACAGATAATCTCTAAAGGTTCTAAAGTAGTGGTCTACATTAGCAGGAACATTCAGCTCACCTTGATCTGGTTGGTGACGGGCCCAATCCACTTGTGTATCTCGTCCACCCAGTTGAGTACCGTGGACAGCGGACAGCACACCAGTACACGTTGCATGCCCACTCGCGGGTGAGTCAGTACCTGTGGGGAAGGCGGAGACTTGCATTTACTATAAGTCCCGAAAGTAATAAAAGTAGCAAAGTTCATGCATTTGCACTGTACGGAACAAATAAATATAGAATAAGAGGATTGATCAACCAATGACGCGAACCTTATGAGCCCGTGATAAGTGTAAGGGTTATAGCAGACATATTAACTCGGAAACAGATCATAGGTTGCATTTTAATATCCCATTGGTTAATATGCTATGCATATTATTTTTATAATGTTATTTTAACTTCAACTTGTAAATGTTGCTTCCAATTTATTGTAAACTGTAAATAAAGAATATAAAATAACAAAGTGCCCGCTTCACCCCCTATTACGTGGTGCTGAAAGTCATAGTTGGCGAAATGCTCAAACAACTCTGCCTACCCCTTCGGAGACGTACAGGCGTGAATATAATAATATAAATACTCACGGTGTGTAGCAGCGCCAGCACCTGCAGAGTCTTGCCGAGCCCCATGCAGTGCGCCAGGATGCACCCGCCGCCCGCGTGGCCCGCCTCGATGTCCGCCAAGCTCTCGAAACACGCGTCCCACATGAACTTTACGCCTTCGTACTGTTTATTATAGAAGTTATTTGTGTAAGTATAAACTTAAATAAATAAAGAAATGAGGCTGCTTTCAGTTCGCATGACTGGGTGGCAGACAAACACGGCCCACCTGATGGAAAGTGGTTACCGAGGTCTATGGCCGTGTGCAATACCAGGGGCGTTACACTTGCGCTGCCGACCCTAAAGGACTGAAAAGTTGTTTTTCCATATAAGACACTACTGGATGCTACACTATGGTTTGTTTTCTAGTCTATTTTTTTCATGGATCTAATGAAATTGTAGCATTGGTTATTATTAAAGTGATCTCTGAAACTATTTTCACATATACAGGGTGGAAAAATAAGTCTAGCCCTGGAGAGAAACTACCTTAAATCCTTAAGTTGACTCATTTTACTTAATGGAGATATTCCTTCATTTAAAAAAAAGAAACAAAACTGTTTTCAAAGATTTTTATAAATTCGCTTGCCACACCCGGTAATCGAATCGACTATAGTCCAAAAAAGTAACATCCTGTATTTTTATGGCATCAATCGATAGTATCAATCATAAAGAAACATGGTAAATTAAATGAAAGAAAATCCTTGAAACCTAAACTTAACTTAACGAAAATGGCAAGCGATTTTTCGAAAATATTGTTATTGTTAATACCATTACAAATGAACCCACCTGATGTGCCTTCATGACCTTGGTGAAAAAGGGGTGTATGGTGACGACTGGGCGGTGTTCTTCGAAGTCGTACTCCAAACACACCTCGTCGTTTATGACTAGAACATTTACCCCCTCTTCGCAACCCAACAACTCTCTCTGTAACATATAAACATAATTACCCCTAAGTTCGCTTCATTGAAATTGTCGATAAAAATAGTTCTGGCATTCGATTTTTAAAGAAAAGATTGCTTGGTTTATGTAAAAAATATACTATTGTTATAAGCGAGTCTTACCAATTTAGTCTGCCTTGCATTCAGTCTTCGTTTTCTCTCAAATTCTTCCATGTTGGCTATTACAGTACTCCGTGCTAAAGATTTCTTATCTAATACCTAAAACATACATAATTATAATCAGTATAGTCACTCTACGCTTATAAAAAATTACATACAATGTATAAATATCTTCACATCGCAAGTTCTAAATGCATCTTAGGGTTTAATGTAAGTAACTCTAAATCAACATTATATCGCGAGTATAGGACGTTCTCCTCGTGACGATGCCCGCTCCCTCGAGGGATTTACTATTTTGCGGACAAACCCTATTATTTTGGCGATAGCTTAAATCACGCCATTTGTTAATAGCTCCAATAAAATACGAAAAGTAAATCCTAATCTACTTACTTTTCTGATATTACGGCGTCCTTTCCATGCAGTGCCGGATCTTTTACTAACAAGGTCACTTGATGTTTCACCAAACAGTTCCCTTTGCAGCACCCTGTAAACAAAGTACCATTAACATAATGACTGATTAGGATAGTAGACTTAGGAATAGGTAATTGACCATCCTCCCGTCACAGGTAGTTTTGGTAAGCTTCTACTCACCTGGAAGAAGGTACTTTACCCATTGGATTTCTAACATGACTTCATGTTACAGTCAGCGTCTGGATAGATGATGATCGTACAGATTTTCAATGAGAAAATTCAAGTGAAAATAATCAAATGTCGTGTGTTTTAAAAATCCTCCGGGCAGTGTAGAGCAGGGTGGGAGACAAGGTTCCCCCACACAAGGTTCGCTCTACACTGCCCGATAGGACATAGGCTATGTTTGGTCGCGATAACCGACATCTACGCGGGCGGAGCCGCCGGCAACAGCTAGTTGATAATATTACTCGATAGTGGATACACGTAATATGTACTATGATAATAAATACCTGAGCTGTTTCTGCCTCTCGAGGAACTTCTTGCCAGAGCGACGCGCTCTCATGCCCCTTTTGCGGCAGTCCGGGTTACCTTCACGCCGTTCTATGAACTCGCTCACCAGCTTTGCACGTTTCGCATCATCGGCACTATGAGTACAAATATTTTTAACATTAAAAAATAAATTTTACAGATTCTTTACGCATGATAAACATTGTACTTTTAATAATACAATTAAATAACTTGTATGCACCTGGCACTTTCTTTCTTTCCCAATCTTTTGAGTAGCTTCTCTTTAGTAGAGACCCACTGCTTCTCCTCTTCAGACGAAGAATCCTCCTCTCCTTTCACTTTGTTATTTGGCGGTGACGGTTTTGTTCCACTTTTCTGTAAACCCATATTAATTGGGATATCTTAATACATGTATCAATATCTAGTACTGTGACTTGTATTTGTATCGAATATCGATAGTAAAGGATAAAAAGCAATTCGATTAAGGTACTCTATTCTACGAGAAGCATTAATAGTGTTTAAATAACGTAACATACCTTATTTTGTCTTGTAAGAGGGCCTTTGGCGGGGGTGACTTTTTGATCCATAACGACAGGAGCATGCAGAAGTGTTAATTCCTTATTCATCATCTTGTCTGCTGTGAGCATCAAGTCCGAAACAGGCTCTTCGGTTTTATTGATAGCATTCTTTTTAGATAACGGTCTAGGTTTAGCAATATTGCTACTCTCCTCTATAGGCTCCTTTTTAACTCTTACCCCATCGTCTTCGTCACTCTCATTGTCATTCATAAGTAAATTTTTCGCTAGAGTATTTTCTGTTTGTTTCATAACCTGAATGGGATTTGTTTATTTGTTTAAAATTTAAAAAAAAAAGATTTCTTATACAGGGCGTCCCACGGCGATGCCACATGGAGGGAAAGTACTAAAGTTTAAATATGGAATTGTATTGTTAATTATGGTATCAGATGGAACTTTGAGTTATAGTGTTTTATTTTGCCAAATTAAATTTATAAGTTTAGGTTTCAAGGACTTCCTTTCATATAATTTACCATGTTTCTTAGAGAGATTCGATCCTTTTGATTGACACTATCGATTGATACCATAAAAATACAGGATGTTACTTTTTCGGATTTTAGTCGGTTCGGTTACCGGGTGTGGCAAGCGAATTTTTAAAAATCTTTGTTTCTTTTTAAAAATAAAATGATGTCTCCTTTAAGTAAAATGAGCTAACTTAAGGATTTAAGGTACTTTCCCTCCATGTGGCATTGCCGTGGGACACCCTGTATACTCAAGTCTGTTTATAATATAGTTTTTAGTCCCACATAATGTATGGCGAACCATGTAAATGTTTATGACTGTAATGTTACTGATATTTTATTAATAGATAAACACTCAGTAATACTCATACTTTTATAACGATTCGGGACTTACCATTTATTATATTAGTAATGGAGGGTAGGCACAGAAAAAATGATACCCGCATACCTCTCGCCGATCGCAGACCAGTCAAGTCGTGACCACGGGTGCTGCAACGCATCCGAAACGTCGGCAACAGTAAGTTCCATAATTTCTAATCACGTTAAGTCGCGAATCATTATAAAAACTATGAGTAACACTTTCATCAAAGCCAGGAATCAAACTGGGGATTAAAAATGTTAGAGCAATGATCATCTAAACCTTGTACATAATGAAATTGTTGATTACTTACAGGTGGTGGAACTTCATCTTCAACTCTTGGCCCTTCATCATCAGAGGGCATTAATTCATCAAAGTGATCAGAGTCTACTGCGCTTACTGTTCTACTGTCGTCCTCGGAAATATCTCCCGTTTTGTCATCTTTACCATCTCGCTTAGAGCTATTCTGAGGTCTTCGATCTTTTAAATTGGTTGCTCTATTTAAAGTATTTAAGTTAATTAGTCTGAAAAAAGAATATTGAGGGATATCGTCAAAATTTGCATGTGGATGACTAGATAATTTATAAAAAATATCAAAAATAATTTATATATTTAAATAAAAAATATACAAACATTAATTTCTTTTATATCTCACTTTCCTGGTCTACTATTACTAGTACTATAATAATAAGTAGTGCAAACTCACCTATTAATTTCTTCATCAGATTTATCTATAGAGGTTATATTTTGATATTCAAAATATGTCTGAACAAACGATTCAGGTAGCTTTTCCAGGTATATACAAGCATTACTGTAAAGTTTTGTATCTCTTGAATCAACTGGATAACATTGCCAGCCGTGACGGTCTATGAAACGTGGATTAGTGACTTCTGGAATGACTACTGCGGAGTTGGTGTCAACTGAAGCACCGTCTGCAGAAGGCATAGCTGCTTTTACAGTAGCATCGACTTTATCAGAAACAGTGGCTTTAACTTTGGATTTTACTGCCTTTTTTGCCTTTTTAACAAAGTGCTGGTCAAAAATAGGCAATGTCGGTTCACACTCTAAAAGTTCTACTGGTTCATTAAGCTCTATCAATGGTGCATCATCAGAATCCAATTGCTCTGTGTCTTTTATATCATTATTACTTGCCAAAATACTACCCTTTGGCTCTTCCTTTTTCTGTACTTCATGTTCTGGAATGACTTTGTTGTATACAAATTTCATATACTTTTCATAATTAGACATTTCATTGGTTTCTATTGATGTAAATCCCGTGAAAGTGCCTATACTTTCGTCAAGCTGATCTGTTGAATCTACATTACTGCATTGTATTTCGTTATTCTTGCTTTTACTACTAGGCATTGTTTTATCTTTAGTCTGGTCACTAGTATCTTTTTTCTCTCTACTCCTTAAACGGACATTTACACTCTCATCCTCTGAATCGGTAGATTCATTGTTTTTCTCCTCTTGCCTTATTCTTTCTTTCATTTTCCTCGTTAATACAGCAACCTCACTAAGACCTTTCTGTTTTTCCTTTTCTTTTGTAGGGGCAGAAATATTAGGAGTGGGGGGTGCAATAACAGAAGTGACAGGGGGTGTATCTTTATTATTAGACTTTTGTTCAGATCTCTTAGGCCTACCTCTAGATCGTTTGACAACTTTCTTCGGAGCACTCTTAGCATTTTTATTACTTTCGTCGGAACTGCTTTCCATGAGACTTCCTTTAGCAGTTTGAATACTCACGGGTGTGTAAGTATGTGGAACAAGCAATCCAAGCATATCTGGGTTACTTTCTGTATAATAATCTGGTTCGTGCTGTCTTCGAACTCTCTCAGAACTTTGGCTGTAGATCTCTTCAGTATTTCCTTCTGTTATTGATCGCATTAGTTTATTGCAACTAACAAATTGTTCAAATGCATTCTCATCATAACTATTACTATTTTGTCTCTGTATAGCTCCTGCAATTACATGTTCATCAAGTTCTGGTTTAACATCAGGTATTATAGTCATTTCGTCAGGGCCTGGCACTGGTTCAGATTTCACTACTATTGAATCTAACAAATTGTCAGTTCCGTCGTCTAGTGGTTCTAGCTTGATTTCGGTAATGATAGGTGTCATTACCTGATCTTCATTCACATCTGTATTATTAATATTAACACATGATCTGAGCTCATGCATTTGTACCTGAGATGCCCAGGATGGTACAGTTTGATCATTTTCTGGTTCATTTAAATCTGGTTCAAAGTTGTCCTCATTTTCAAAATCATCTAAATACTCTGAACTATCTGGAATATCAGTATTACATTGTTCTAAGTTTAAGAATGCTTCTTCTGATAATGTATTTACACAATCAATCATTAAACCTTCAGTTTCAGGTTCTTTACTTTTATAAAGTGAATGTTTTACACTTTCAAGTGCTACCTCTTTCAAAGGCGGTGGTGTTAAAATAATGTTATTATTCCTTTCACTGATGTGTTGGATTCTTTGAATGTACTCCACACATAGAGAGAAAAGTGACTTGCTACTATATTTATTCTTCTCTGTTGGCAGAATGTGTTGGTCTCTTTGAATATGCTCTACACATAAAGAAAGTAGGGACTTTGTCCTATTTTTATTTATTTGTAGTTCCATTTCTTTAAAAGTTGCAGGAAGAGAATCTTTTGATTTTTCTAAGCCGTTTAGTATATCATTTTTGGTAGTTCCATTTTTGTTTCTCTTTGTTTGTAGTTCAATTTCTTGAACAGTTGTAAGGTCTCTTTGAATATGCTCTACACATAAAGAAAGTAGTGGCTTAATTCCATTTGTATCTTTCTCTGTTTGTAGTTCCATTTCTTTAACAGTTGTAAGAAGGGAATCTTTCGATTTTTCTAAGCTGTATGTTATATCTATACAAAATTCTTCCTTATTTTCTATAGTATTACCACTTGTTTCTGCCAGTAGCCCCACTATTCTTCTATGACACAGTGATTTGAGAGGTAATGTTGTGTAAGTGCTAAATGACTCTGTTATAGTGTCATTGGTAAAAGGTTCAGGTTTAGAGCTCGTTGAACATATTTCCATCTTATTTTTAGTTATCTTATTGTTAGTTGTGATATCATTAATAGCTCTTAAACACAGCCGAAATAAACTTACTGGATCTTTTTTCACATCTGTAAGTTCATGTCTTGTCTCATAAGTAATTTCTTTGTAATGGTTTACTTCTTTGCAAAAGAACTGATTTTTCAATTTGTGAAAACATAATGTAAAAAGAGTGTCGGGAGAAGATACTACTGTACCTTTGTCAGTTAAATTAGGACTTGGTTCAGGCATAGTGCTTCCAGTATTACTTATATTAAAATCATCATTAGAATAGTTGGTAGTATTATTTTTGTATTGAGGTGGCTTTACCACAAAATAATTGCATATACACTCTGTATTAGAAGTAAGCCAATCTGTACTTACAAAAGGAGCACATGAGGATAAAACTCTCTCACGATAATAATCCTTGAAAAAATTACTTACCATTTCGGTGGTGATAATATTATTATCAGGTGGTTTTTTATTTCGGCTGTCCTGGGCTAAAAAAGACTGCGTAGGTTTAACTTTTTTTACCATCACTGTGTCATTTATCCATACAGTGTGTCGACCTTGGATATCAATTGCTTTGTTGTCACTTGGCTTTTTGGCAATTTTAATTGACAACTCCTTATTAAGAAACACAGTTTTTGGATTAAAGGCAGGTTTGGCTGGAGCTTTTTGTTGCGGTTTAATAGGCAGCGATGGCTTGACATCTACAATTTCACAGTCACTGTCACTATTAGCTTCTTTAGTAGTAGGTAATACCTCCTTTTGCTCCTCTCTACACCTAGTTAAATTATTAGCTTGCAGGAATTGATCATATTGTTTTGCTAGGTCCTCTTCCATTTGCAAAAGATTATGTTTAGCTAATTTAAATAACAAGAATGACTTTTTCACACAATAATCCATCTTTAATGTATCAGTGACATGGCTGGTATTTATCTTCTTTTTAATAAAATCTTCCGATTTTTGTGTCATTAGTATTCCTAACTCAGCTGTTGTTTTAACTATACCATTGAGGAAATAGCAAGCCTTTTCAGACTGTTCAGGTGTTAATTCGACATTTTCTTTCATAGGTATATCATATGGCGTAGCAGTCTGCACAAATTTTGATGTTGTAGGTACTGAACTAGTTTGTGTGCACATTTCAAAAGATTTTTTAGCTTCTGGATCGAGTACAGGTATGTCCATTTTACTACTTTCAGTAGGTACACTTGAAGAGACTTTTTTTATTTTTAAGCTAGTCCCTTGTATTTTTTTAGCAAGAAAATTTTCGAACTCTGTTGTTGTACCCCATTTTTGTGATGGTTGTAGGGGTGGAGATTCACCATCAGTTGCTTTTATGACAGCAGGTTCCAAACATATTTCTATATCATTACTGTGACAAATTTCTTGATTTTGATCCAGAGAAGTAACATCAGATATTGTGGGTTTATTGTCATCATCTTTTTTTCCTCTTTTTCGTGGTGACTGATTGTCTGACTTTTTACATAATTTCTTTCTCCGTTGTTTTTTGTTATCGTCTATTTTAGTATTCAGTTCACTGCCAGATGCTTCTGTATCAGTGGACGTAACAATAGCATCAATCCCTCTCTTGCCCGGTATATATTCATCATCTGAGTAATATTTATTACCTCTCCTACCTCTCCTTGGTTCATCATCAGACAACTCAACATTAGCAAAAGGATCCTCATCAGATTCCTCTTCGTATTTGAATTTTTTAATTTTTCGGCGTATCGGTCTTTTAGAGGTATCTTCAACAAGTAAAGAATTATCAGCTCCTGTATCAGCATTTTCCTTTTCTAAAACACTGTCAATGTTGTATTCAAAATCTGCCATTATTGGCATTTTAGTGTTTCGTTTATTTGGAGTATCATCACACTGACTATTGTGCTGGTCCATGTCAGATACTTTCATTTCATTGTCAGGAACTTCTAAAACATTAACATCACTACTGGGTATATCTGATACTTCAACTTCAATTTGTTGAAGTACTGGAAGCTGATCTTCATTGCCAGGCAGTTCAGACTCTGTTTCACCTGACATTGACTTCAATTCACTTAAACACATGTCATCTACATCATCAACTTTAATACAAGAGTCTTCATTCATATCCACATGGTCAGCAACAGGTTCTAACTTTTCAACAAGTTGCGAAATAGCCATACTTCTTTTTGGTCTTCCTCTCCTTTTTTTAACTTTACTAGGCTGTCCTTCAATATCTTCAGAACTGACATCCTTTGAGACATCAAGCAAAGACTCTGTTTTATAATCAGTAGAACCGTTTTCTTCACCTGACTTACTCAAAATAGAATGTTCCGGTACACTTTTCAGTTTACTTAGACATACATCATCTAAGTCGTCATCACCCGAGAAATCATTTATGGTTTTCTTAGTGTCTGGATTAACATTACTATCATCTATATCTATTTTAGCCAACTTTGATACTGCAGATTTCCGTTTACGTTTTTTTGGCATTTCATCAACCGTATTTAGATTTTCAACAGCTAATTCTGCCACTGGTGTAAGGTCTTCTGTAATTTGGCTCTCAGAACTAAGAAGCGGTTCTTGATTGACTGTTTGAGGTAACTTATTACTACTTCCTTTTGGCCTACCACGTCTCCCTCTAGTTTTTTTAGGAAATGAATCTTCTGGTCTATTGTTATCAGAGCTGCTTAATTCACTTGCTGCATCTTTATCACTAGTACTGGGTATAGTATTATTCTGTTCATGAGACCAAACCTTTCGAGGCCGACCACGCTTTTTCCTGATTACAGTACCTGTTTCTAGCATTTCAGGGTCTGAACTAAAAGGAGTAGAAGATATATCAGGATTTTGTATGTGTTTAGAAATCCCAAGAGCAGAGGATTCTTCTGTTGGAACAGAAAGCTTTTTTGGTTTCCTTCCTCTTTTACGTGGAGTTAAATTACTATTTACTGTGGCGTTGCCCTGATTATTTACATTTTCACTATTACTAACAATCATATCTGTGTTATTATCATGGTTATATTCCTTACTGCTTAGTTGCGCCATGTTATTTGAATCAATTATGCTTGAACCTTCTTCTTGACCCAGTAGGCTCAGGCCACTTATATTAGCACTTGATTCTACACATGAACTAGTCAGCGATTTCTCAAAATTCTCCATTTCATAGATCTCACTGTTTACAGAATTGTTCACTTCATTACAAGTACTCACAACAACCTCGCTGATGACGGCAGGTGGATTATTATCGTCAGGTTCCGGAGGCTCTGGATTTGAAGGGTCTGTCTGGGGGAGCATTATGAATTTTTCTTCTTGATACATGGATACTGCTTGAAACTTTTCAAAAGCATCCTCAAGTATACAGAGGTTGTTCGCTTCCTCATCAAGCTGTTCAGCCATGTTTTAAAATATCGTACTTACAATCACATTGAAAGTTACATATTTTATATTATAACACAATTGGAAGATCCTTGCACATGTAATTAATTACATTAATTTATTTTCATAAACCAAGCAAAAGCAAATTGAAGCAAACCCAATTTTTTTTTGTTGTTAGCGTCGAGTTGCCATTTCAAATAAATAAATCCATGTTTACAACGAAAAAAAGTTTGTGCAAAGACCAAAGAGTATTGGCAAAGAGTGACTTTGGCTGTTGGCTGCCAGCAAACAGAATATTTGCTGTGCAGCAAACTTCTCTTATAAGTTTATGAGCAAACAGGAGCAAACCCAATCAATGTGGATGCATCCGATACATGTGATATTAAATTCACTCAGCAGGTTAACCTAAAGGTCCAACCCTACCAAACGGACCGCATCGCATCGCATTGGAATGAATTTTACAATATTTAAACAAAATTAAATCTTATTTTTACCCAATTTAAAGTTTATATTGCCAAGTCACGCACGACAGCACGACAGCTTGACTGCGGCCGCGTGTGGCGGCATGCATCGACGGGTGAACGCAGCCGGCGACATGCCTTTTTTTCGTGTACCCCGAGAATAACAACTATCCTACTTACCTCATGCAGGTTTACAAGGCGTTTGATTGTCGGGTTTGTGTTGTTTCGGAATTTTGATAATCGGAATTCATATTATGATATTTCGAATTATTAATAGGCTCGGTATCTTAAAATTCGGTATTCTGAAATTCGTAGATATAATCATTAGGAATTTTGAAATTCGCGTTTTCAATAAATAGGATTTATGATACATTAGGAGTTTTGACTTTCGGAATTTTGATTAATTCGGAATTTTGAAATTCGTGATTGTAACTTTTGGAATAAAGATTGTCGTATTTATGTAGTGTACCCCGAATTTGGCGTATTGCATTACGCATGAATATTATAAAAGATTGCATTTCGATTAGCTTATTCTGGATCAGCTATTATTGTCCACGTCCACGATAATGTCGTGGACCGTATGTAGCATAAAAGCGACCATTAGCCCATCATTGAATAGATTTCTAAACGACACCTACAAATAAAATATGATAATGAACGAAAATATTCACTTCAAAAATGACAGCACAATTTCTGTCGAATTGTGTTGACGTTTGTGGGAAGCGTATAATTTTTAATTAAATCAATTCTTACTACATTGTCTATAAATCTACGACACCCTTAGATATAAATACACATAAACTCATATTATTATAATAACATTTCACTCAAAGTGGCAAATGATTTGCAATCAAAATGTACTTTCCGATAGGATGGCCCAAAGTTCTGAAAAATCTGGGCGCAGATAATCAAATTATAAAACAAATCGTGTCAAATAGAGACAAAATATTGTTTGCTTCACTGAGTGATGACTGCCTCACAGTTTGGTTTTGTAAGGTAAGGTAATTTCTTCAACAACGAGGTAGTAAATATAAGTAATACATTTTTCATCTTGCTCACAGTGCAATTGTTAAAACGAATCCGCAAGTCCTTGTGGTACGTTTCATTCATTGTTGATTTATTTAACTAGACCTCTATGCATTTCCATATTCATCCTGCAGTCTTTTTATTGGTATTGTTAAGTGGCAGGGTCAAGTATTTTTTGTACAAATAGGACGCCCTAATAGAGACATACAACCAACTCACGGACTGGCTAAGGCTTCATTTCTATGTTACTATCTTCTTTTTTATATAGCTTAATATATTTTGCACAGGTTCTTATAGCTATTTTAGTATCTGATAAACATTAAAGTGAGTACATTGGTTTAGTGTCAAAAGGATTTATCTTGAGTGGTAGACATGTATGTTCAGAACCCTAAGTTAATTAACTGAAATGTTATAGTGAAGTAGGTACAGTTATAACAATATATATAATACTAGCTGATGCCTGTAGTTCTGCCAGATTGACACTGCCTGTGTATACTTCATTAGGTTTGGTACTAAATTAAAAGTAAACAATTGTGTAGCAACTTTTTATGAAAACACATAAACTAACCTAACTAAACAACCAACTAGTGGTTTCATTTCAGTTTTAAGTCTTTATAGTGAGTGAAATACCTATCTGTTGCAGCCAACTGTCCCCATCGTCTATCATAAGAGGAGTACAGAATCTCTTCAAAGACTTGGTGTCAATGTTGGTGTCGAGTGGAAGCCTGATTCATCTATGATATGTATTTCAGTAAGTATACATTAAAACTATTATGCACTAAGTTTGCTTGCAATTGTATTCCGGGTTTGATTTTTGTGTTACAAGGGTTATTGTGGTGATCTGTACCAAAAGTGTTCCAAAAAAATTATACACCTCAGCTTACCATCAGGTGGGGCGCAATTAATTTGACAATCTATGTAATAAAAAAAAAACGGCAAAATCTTTTTTTTTATGCCAACTTATGTCTGACACCTAAGGTGTCAAACTAGCACATAGCCCATCTGATGGAAAGTGGTTACCGTCGCATATGGCGCAATACCAGGGGTGTCACACTCACGCCGCCGACCCTGTAAGAACCTACTTAGGCCCTTCCTTCCACAGCTTAAAAAGAAATGGAGAATATCAGATATGAGTTATGAGACATATGTAAAAGGTACAACTGCCTTGAGGCTCAAGTCATGCTGATTTGCTACTTGGTGCACCTGCTAAACAACTGCCTCCCAACTCCCTGGTTAAGCTATACTTTCGGTGTAGAAAATGCTGTGTACAATAATGTCCAAGAATATTTTTTTTTTACAATTTATACTTCAAAGACTTAATCTCATTTCAGACATCAGAGGGACACCTCATACTGTACAATGTGGAGGGTCACAGTGACCACACAGCATATCAACAATATGACCCACCTACTGCGAGTTTACGGCGGGACTCTGCAGAACTGTTTGTCAAAGAAGTCATCCCATCAGTAAAAATAACACAGGTAGGTAGATTTTTTTAATATTTGATGCATAACTGCCTGATGGGTTTCCTGGGGACTTCTTTCATAGGATAGACCAGTGGTGGCGAACCTGCATCAATGTGCCATCATCTGAAAAAAAGTCAAATGAAGCCTTAGATGTCCACCTCTAATAATATTATGCTTTCTGAAGCATTTTCTAGCGCCTAAGGAATTTAGAATCGTAATTTAGATACGCCCTTGCCATGGCAAGGGCGTATCTGAATTCCGACTGTGATTGCTGGTGGCGTGCCCAGGAAATTGTGCCGCGTGCCATCTTTGGTTCACCATCCCTAGGATAGACCATCCTACTCATTCTATTTTTGGTCAAAACTGGATTTTTGGTCTGAAACTGAAATTGGTTGTTAATTCAGATTCCCGGAATTATGAAATAAAGTGTATAGTTATTATTTTTATTTTTTGCCTATACAGTTACCTTAGTCAGCAGAAATCGTGTTGTTAGAACCTTAGCCTTGCCTTACTAAAAAATTCTAAATCATGAGCACCTTAAAAACTTTCTTCATTATTTATTCTTCAGATCAAGGAAGTTCTAGTATGGGATGGACAGATCACACGCATGTGCTGTATATCTGGGACGGAAATCCTGGTATGTACCACCAGGGCGCATCTGCTGCGATACCGGTGGGACGGCACACAGAACAGAGATTATTGTCTCGATTTAGGAAGAATACCTTTTTCAATTAACCAACAAGTTTCCAAAGGTAATAAATTATTTTTTTAAATTACCATTCAATGTCAGAGTTGAATTTCCCGTTCCTCCTCTGGACTCTGGTGTTCCAAATGAAAAATAAGGTATGAAGAAGGAACAGTGTATAACATAATACAGAAATACTGTTTCTTTGACCGATTCCATTCCCGTATCGTTGGTATCAGCTAAGACTGCCAACTTTCCAAAATGCAACTTCGCAAAATACAACTTCGCAAAATGCAACTTCGCGAAATGAAAATGCAACATCACGAACAACTTCTCAAATTCCTTGATTCTTTTGAACAAAATGAAAATCATTGTCGATTTATACATATTATATTTTTACTGACTAACTTATCTCAATAATTTTCAGCCGAACCCATACTGGAAGATAACACACACGTAAATGATATAGAATATTCGCCCTTGGTGTGTGGATTCGGTATAACTCTCAACGATGGCCGAGCGGCGTATCTCACTGCGCCTAATCTCAAGTTTGATCCCAATGTAAGTAACCGTGAATGATTTATCACTTGTGCTATTTATTATATACAGAATTTATGGTTATATCAAATGCAATCATTTTATCTAAAATATTTTTAAATGATTAAATAATAGTAGGTATTATTTTTGATTGATTGATTCCATTATTAAAGTACATTATTCCGGATACGCATCCATACTATTATTATAAAGAGGTAAAGTTTATGAGTCTGTGATGTTGTAGAGGGTAATCTCTGGATGTAATGTACCGATTTTGAAAATTATTTTACCAATAGAAAGCCATATTATTTGTAAATATAATGCTATATCTATTATCACTCTATCGGGGAGGGTCAACAGTAACATCGGTATCTGAAGTCCACGCGGGGAGAGCCGTGGGCTCTCTGAATTATAAAAAAATATATTTACCAAGGTTTATTTTCAAATCTCAGATATTGTTGGAAACGGATTTGGCGGTAAGAAATTGCAAGGTTGTAGATAAATATAAGCACAACAAATGATCCAAAGTACGACGCTCGGTTCGTGAACTTTTGAACCCTATCACACGTATCTTTTAGCTAGACCCTAGGAGCAGTCACCCAAAAATAAAGGTGGAAGAAAATCAATATTATTAATCAAGCTTATAGTTGTGGCACGCTATGGCCGTTTTGAAACGACTGGTTTTGCTCGTTTTCTCTTTTTTTTTGGTGTGTGAAGTTTATTTTCTTCTGTGCCAGTCTCGACATATTTTTCTTTAGTTATTCGTCTAAGAATTCGTTGTCCATGAAAGCTTTGGATGCGGATGAGGATAAGATGAAGAAGAGTTCGTTGTCTATACTAAGCGCACCAAAAAAGAGAAAATGAACAAAACTAGTCGTCTCAAAACGGTTATCATAGCGTGCCGCAACTATAGTCTGGAGTGTTTTTATAATGTTTATATTGTTTACGTAATCTGTTAACGGTTTTGATGGATTTGTATAAAATACATATTCGATAGGTGCTTCACATCTATCAATTTTTTTTTACTAATTATAATTTAATGATTGCGATTTGTTTACTTTTTTTTTTTGGCGTGTGCTAAGGTATTATTTTAACTCTAGAGCTAATACCGGCTAAAATTAGCTCTTCATAAAAATGCGATAGATGCATTTTTATAAAGAGTATTGTAACTGTAAATTGTATAGTGTTTTAAAATTTTGCAGTTTTAATATGCACAACGTATGGCTATTGCAATATTGTTTAAATCTATACCAGATTAATATTTTTTTTTTCGTTTTTCAGGCAGTCCAAGGCATTTGGGCGCCTGGCATCGATGACGCGACTTGCGCAAGAGTCAATCATAAGTTTAGATTAATCGCTATTGGCAGAAAAAAGTGAGTATCGCTTAATAATTATTTATCGTATGCTTAGAAAGGAAGTAGGACAAGTAACACATCATTTTTGAGTTAGTCTTAGTATGGGGTATTAGAAGGTTCTTGCGGGGTCAGCAGTGCGAATGTGACGCCCCTGGTGTTGCATATTCCATAGGCCACGGTTACCACTTTCCATCAGGTGGGCCGTGTGCTTGTCTGCCACCTAAATTGTATAAAAAAGTTGCGATTCCCCCTGAAAATTCTTCGGTTTAATATCGTTTTATCACCCTATAGTAGGCTAAAAATTTCGGGGGAAACAAGAACGGGGGTAAAGAGAACAGGGGTAATCGCGACTAACACGCATTCTAAAATATTTCTAGAGTTTTAACAGTTGATGTATTTTAATATTTATAAGATTATGAATCTGAAGACTCATAATGTTTCTGTAGTAAGTGTTTGTACGTATTTCAGTTCTCAAGTAGACGTGTTCACGATAGACGAAGTAACGGGCGGCTTAGAATCGTCGCACACAATGGTGCTCAGCTCTAAAGACTTTCCAGGTGATCCAGGGCCGGTTAAGTGTATGAGGTAAGTTTGCCATAATTAACCATAAATTAACCAAACACTACGAACTACTGTAAGTAAATAATCGTGTGATTCCCGGCAGAGTTAGCCGCGTGGTTCCCGGCAGAGTAGAATTTGGGCCACCCCATCTCTTCCTATGCGGTGTCGTACAAGGCGATTAAGAGATAGGGCTGTTTAACATCAGACAGATATATACAGCCCAGACTCAGCCTCAGATGCATAGCTCGAGTCAACAATAGTACCCCCCGGGAATACGGCAATAGGCTCACCCCCTATTACGTGGAACCTAATACAACGACTGGTGAACTGTGGTTGTTAATTCACCTCTGCCTAGCTGTCCGGGGATAAAGGCGTGATTTTTATTTATTTATTTAGGTCCTCCAACAACTGTTTACATTCATACAAGTTCATATAGCAATATATCTAGGTACAGTTCATAATGTAACGTAACAATTACTTATAGGTAGACACAACATGCAAAAGGTAACATTTAAAAAGGAGCTACCGTACCATCACAGTAACAAGGTTACTTAAATAAAGTAGTTAGATAGCAGGATAGACTTAAATATATTAAATGACACCCAACATGGGTGGTTATTTATGTTTTATGTGATATAGGTAAAAACAAGATTAACAACAAAAAAAAAACATAAAGGTAACAAATGGAAACTAAGCCAGTTCTGGTAAGGAGCTGTAAATTGCCTTTTGTTTGTTACACGATTGGAAGTGGATATCAATCAAATGGTTGCAACAATTTATCACCCTACAAAGCCTTGCATAAGGAGAATTAGCACCGAGAACAGTTCTTCTCAAGGGTGGACACAGTGGTGTGATCGTATGTATGTGCAGATGGACAGCGGACGGGCGCGCCGTGGCCGTGAGCTGGGAGCGCGGCGGCGTGTCGGTGTGGAGCACGTTCGGCGCGCTGCTCATGTGCTCGCTGGCGTGGGACTACGGCCTCAACCAGGAGCTCATCAAGCACAACCCGCTCGTCTGCAGCAGTCTGGTTAGTATTCTTATATCGTACACTGATATAACTCCGGACACGTATCTTGGACCTAAATCGCAAGGCAAACGGGGCTCTGGCGCCCGCGGATTGCTTTGTAATAATCTATGCTTGGTGAATCTGAGTTCGTCCACCGCAGTAGCACCCCGTGCTATCCTCAAAAGACACCCAAGAGATGTGTACTGCGCGTATAGGGCACATTTTGAGCACATTTTAGGTCCAAGATACGTGTCGGGAGTTATATTATGTAGATAGGATAATGGAAGATCTTTGACTCGTGCGAAGTGGAGGAGGAAGAGCCGGAAAGTGGACCCTAGGCTCCGAGGTCATCTTGGCCACAGATGCAATAAGGAAAATGAGTCTCCATGAAGATATTCAACTAACTGAGAATTCAACATTTTGAAAATTCAACCTGACGGTCTGAAAGGGAATGGAAGATCTTTGACTACTTACTTGAAAAATAAAAAATACCGGCCAAGTGCGAGTTAACCTTGCGCACAAATGGTTCCATGCTATTGTTATTGATGATGACCATATAATATGCAACATTAGACACATATTATAACTTATTTTTAGTTTCACTTGTCCCGTATAAATATCGAGCAAAACACGACAAAAATCATGTTTGTTAGATACATAAAAGCCCCCTATACATATTTATTTTATTTGGTTTTTTTTTTTTTGTTATTATTGCGTTATACATCATCTATGAACATTTCAGCTGTTTATATATCACGGTTCATGAGATACAGACAGACAGTGGAGTCTTCGTAATAGATTTCCGTTTTTACCCTTTGCGTGCGAAACCCTAAAAAAGAACTCAATTACAAAATAATAATATTAATTTTGTTTTTCAGGAATGGGCAACAGAAGGATATCAGTTATGGATGGTAAAAGTAGAAGGCGATGCAAGCACTAATTTGATACAATTGGATTTTGTCAAGAGTCCACTTAGTGTTAATCCATGCATGGTAAGGAATATTGTACAGTACTACTATCGACCAAAATCGTCAGTAGAGGCTGCGAAATAAAAAAATGTACCACTCCGGGAATGTGTGCTTAAATTAAAACAGTCTGCATAAAAAGTTACTTCAAGAATGTTTACTTCACAAAAATAGTGCTTAAAAAAGTTTTCACTTCAAAAATGTTTTCTATGAGAATTGTTATAATAATTATAACTTATCAATATAGAATGTAAAACGAAAATTATGTAACTTGAGCATTGTATCGTCGTGACGTCAGTGTGACGTACGGGACGCTGACTATGACGCGAATTCCATGATTTCAGTTCACCCAAAATATTTTCTGTGAAAACTGCCCCACGCGTTTAAAGAAGCTTTCCCTTCAATAATAATATTGTTTCAATTTTAGAGCAACCAAAGACACCTATACTTACAAGCAGACGACAAACTCTACGTCAATTTAGAGGACAATCTCACAAAGCGAACCAAGATCTCTATCATAGACTCATCATCAGATGTGTACCAGTCAGAGAATGGACTGCAAGACCAGCCTAACTTGGAATATGAGAGCAGTACTAACTATAGGGAGTTTATTGATGATAATGAGTGCAGGAAACAGTGGATAGTTTTACCGTTGCCCGCCACGTATATTGCGACTAATTGGCCTTTGAGGGTAAGTCTATACTATAAATATATGTGTTGTCTGTAAGAAGTGGTTGCCTGTGAGAAGTAATTGCCTGTAAGAAATGGTTGCCTGTGAGAAGTGATTGCCTGTAAGAAATGGTTGCCTTGCGATTCGATTGTCAATTGTATATACCCGCAATGTTTTGCTCATATTATACTTATTTTATTGGTGAATACATGCATGGGTACACCGTGTATGAACCCCAGATTTCGAGGAAACACCTCGGATTCGACGGGTATACCTCGGGACACGTATTTGGACCTAAATTGCGAGACGAACGGGGCCCTGGGGCCCACGGATCGTTTTGTAATAATCTATGCTTGGTGAAGTTGAGCTCGTCCACCGCAGTAGCACCCGTTCTATCCTCAAAAGACACCCCAGAAACATGTACTGCGTGTATAGAGCACATTTTAGGTCCAAGATATATGTCCCGAGCAATACTAACGTAAAGACGATGTTGATATGTACGTTATTTTGCAGTACAGCGCTATAGACGAGGTGGGTATGAACGTGTGCGTAGCCGGCCGGACCGGGCTGGCGCATTACAACTGCGCGTCGCGGCGCTGGAAGCTGTTCGGCAACGAGGCGCAGGAGAAGGACTTCGTCGTCACTGGCGGCATGCTGTGGTGGAGAGAGTACATTGTCATAGGTATGTATGACGGGAACTGACGCTGAACACTATATTGTGGCAAGAATCAAGTAGCGTGGTCTTCTGCTCGAGATATGCCTTTCTCAACGTTGCTGGGGTGCGTGGAAAATGTTTAAGACAATCTCATAACCCCGCATCTGAAGACTCAAGACGACGTGCAGTTTTAGTCGGTTCGAGTCCGACATAGCCGTCTCCGCCGGGCGGCAGAAGGGTATCCGAGGGCATATCCGCATGAAAAAAAGGCTTTTCCCAAAGTTCGCAATTTACATCCGCTGCACATACATCCCTTATTAGTTACCTAGTTACTAAAGAAAGAAAGGAAAAAAAAAATATTAAAAAAAAACCCCGACTGCTACTGAAAAGATTGAAGTAAGTTTGATAACAGGCGGTACTCATTTGCCAAACATAAATCGAAAGAAAATTAATGAACTTTCTTCATTACCCTCCTTTCTTCGGCAGTCGGGTAAAAACGAAAATTCTTATGTCTTCTCTATTACCTCTTATAAGTCTGACTTTTATGTAAAAAACCTAATTGAAAAATGATGCATTTATTTTTTTCTCGAGCATCTAACCTGCCTGACATTCACAGTAGACCACGCCTTCTTGAGCAATTTAAATTAGCGTTAGAATAACACGGTATTTACTAGTCTATTCTTATTCGGCAATAGGCTCACCGCTATTACGTGGGACCGAATGCAATGATTGATGAAATGTGGGTGTTAATTCATCTCTGCCTAACCCTCCGGGGATAAAAGCGTGATTATATGTATATATAATATAATGTATGTGTATGTATTTTTAGTAAGTTTTCATCATCACAGGTTGCTACAGCATACTGAACGGGCACGACGAAATCCGCTTCTACCCGCGCGACGCAAAACTCGACAATAAATTCGCGAAGATAGTCCGCGTGCAGTCGCAGGTGTTCGTGCTCGACATACTCGACGATCAGCTCGTCGTGTTCGGCGCGGACGCACTCGTTACCATATACGAGCTCAACGCTTTGGATGATGGTGAGATATTCTACTATGTTTGTTCTGTTCTGTTGTTCTAGCAAGAATGGGACGCCAAGGCGTATTTATTCTACTTTGCCTTTGCCGGAAACCTTAGTTCCCTTCCTAACCCCTTTCCCCACATTTCTCTCCCGTTTCTCTTCTGCAGGTGGTAACGTGCCAACGACATCTACCAGAGATGTCGTGCGCTTACTGTCAGAAGGATTGCATGCTTTTGCGTTAGGATTGTTTAGAAAAGGTAAGCTAAATTACCTAAGAGTGCGCTCAGGTTTCTACGTTAGAACCCCTCGTTACGCTCGGGGTTCTATTCTAGAAACCTTCGCTACACTCGTGGTTCAAAGTAGCGCACTCGCCGTAAAAATACTATTTTGCTCCCTTGTTATACAATCTACTATTTTGGGATGAACTTCACACACAAAGACTACGAAAAACAGAAAGACTTTCGACCTTAATGACATTTTTTAACAACACGTTTTTTTCTGTCGCTGTAGCGGGCAACATCGAGATGCGCTGCGTGCAGGCGGTGGACGTGTCGGCGCTGTCGCACCCCGCGTGCGTGGTGTCGGCGTCGCTGTGCCGCCTGCAGGACCCGCCCGCGCGCCACCGCGCCTCCAACGTGCAGCGCCACCCCGACTCGCTGGTGGGTACTGTGTATGTGTGTGTGTGTGTGTGTGTCCGTGCGTACCTACAACATCGAGATGCGCTGCGTGCAGGCGGTGGACGTGTCGGCGCTGTCGCACCCCGCGTGCGTGGTGTCGGCGTCGCTGTGCCGCCTGCAGGACCCGCCCGCGCGCCACCGCGCCTCCAACGTGCAGCGCCACCCCGACTCGCTGGTGGGTACTGTGTATGTGTGTGTGTGTGTCCGTGCGTACCTACAACATCGAGATGCGCTGCGTGCAGGCGGTGGACGTGTCGGCGCTGTCGCACCCCGCGTGCGTGGTGTCGGCGTCGCTGTGCCGCCTGCAGGACCCGCCCGCGCGCCACCGCGCCTCCAACGTGCAGCGCCACCCCGACTCGCTGGTGGGTACTGTGTATGTGTGTGTGTGTGTGTGTGTCCGTGCGTACCTACAACATCGAGATGCGCTGCGTGCAGGCGGTGGACGTGTCGGCGCTGTCGCACCCCGCGTGCGTGGTGTCGGCGTCGCTGTGCCGCCTGCAGGACCCGCCCGCGCGCCACCGCGCCTCCAACGTGCAGCGCCACCCCGACTCGCTGGTGGGTACTGTGTATGTGTGTGTGTGTGTCCGTGCGTACCTACAACATCGAGATGCGCTGCGTGCAGGCGGTGGACGTGTCGGCGCTGTCGCACCCCGCGTGCGTGGTGTCGGCGTCGCTGTGCCGCCTGCAGGACCCGCCCGCGCGCCACCGCGCCTCCAACGTGCAGCGCCACCCCGACTCGCTGGTGGGTACTGTGTATGTGTGTGTGTGTGTCCGTGCGTACCTACAACATCGAGATGCGCTGCGTGCAGGCGGTGGACGTGTCGGCGCTGTCGCACCCCGCGTGCGTGGTGTCGGCGTCGCTGTGCCGCCTGCAGGACCCGCCCGCGCGCCACCGCGCCTCCAACGTGCAGCGCCACCCCGACTCGCTGGTGGGTACTGTGTATGTGTGTGTGTGTGTCCGTGCGTACCTACAACATCGAGATGCGCTGCGTGCAGGCGGTGGACGTGTCGGCGCTGTCGCACCCCGCGTGCGTGGTGTCGGCGTCGCTGTGCCGCCTGCAGGACCCGCCCGCGCGCCACCGCGCCTCCAACGTGCAGCGCCACCCCGACTCGCTGGTGGGTACTGTGTATGTGTGTGTGTGTGTGTCCGTGCGTACCTACAACATCGAGATGCGCTGCGTGCAGGCGGTGGACGTGTCGGCGCTGTCGCACCCCGCGTGCGTGGTGTCGGCGTCGCTGTGCCGCCTGCAGGACCCGCCCGCGCGCCACCGCGCCTCCAACGTGCAGCGCCACCCCGACTCGCTGGTGGGTACTGTGTATGTGTGTGTGTGTGTCCGTGCGTACCTACAACATCGAGATGCGCTGCGTGCAGGCGGTGGACGTGTCGGCGCTGTCGCACCCCGCGTGCGTGGTGTCGGCGTCGCTGTGCCGCCTGCAGGACCCGCCCGCGCGCCACCGCGCCTCCAACGTGCAGCGCCACCCCGACTCGCTGGTGGGTACTGTGTATGTGTGTGTGTGTGTCCGTGCGTACCTACAACATCGAGATGCGCTGCGTGCAGGCGGTGGACGTGTCGGCGCTGTCGCACCCCGCGTTCGTGGTGTCGGCGTCGCTGTGCCGCCTGCAGGACCCGCCCGCGCGCCACCGCGCCTCCAACGTGCAGCGCCACCCCGACTCGCTGGTGGGTACTGTGTATGTGTGTGTGTGTGTCCGTGCGTACCTACAACATCGAGATGCGCTGCGTGCAGGCGGTGGACGTGTCGGCGCTGTCGCACCCCGCGTGCGTGGTGTCGGCGTCGCTGTGCCGCCTGCAGGACCCGCCCGCGCGCCACCGCGCCTCCAACGTGCAGCGCCACCCCGACTCGCTGGTGGGTACTGTGTATGTGTGTGTGTGTGTCCGTGCGTACCTACAACATCGAGATGCGCTGCGTGCAGGCGGTGGACGTGTCGGCGCTGTCGCACCCCGCGTGCGTGGTGTCGGCGTCGCTGTGCCGCCTGCAGGACCCGCCCGCGCGCCACCGCGCCTCCAACGTGCAGCGCCACCCCGACTCGCTGGTGGGTACTGTGTATGTGTGTGTGTGTGTGTCCGTGCGTACCTACAACATAGTACGAGGGACACGTATCTTGGACCTGAATTGCGAGACAAACAAGGTCCTGGCGCACACGGATTGTTTTGTAATAATCTATGTTTAGTGAATTTTAGCACGTCCACCGCAGTAGCAACCCGTGCTATCCGACACCCAAGAAACGTATACTGCGCATATAGGCACATTTTAGGTCCAAGATATATGACCCGAGCAATAACTGCTCTTGACACTGAATCTACGTGAACATTGTACGCACGTGACGTGCGTAACTCTGAACCTTTGAATGCTGTTAATTTGGGGTTGAGTAAGGAAACGGTCGAACGTCGATATTTTAAAAGAAGCAACTGCTATTTGAACTTTGACCACCTGCTGGCGATATTGAAGTTTACTAATTAGACCATGTGGTCGCACTTTAGATCCAATCGTGCCTCTGATGTTTTTATGGCAACCAAGACCGACGGCTTAGCGTGGTTGCCGAGACACGGAGTGGTCTCAATGTGCTAAGAACTGTCATACATCCTAAGAGCGGGGGCACACGATGCGTTGCGGCGGTGCGGCGCCGGAGCGGTGTCGCTGCGTCGTTTTACATAGAAATTTCTGTGGCATGTCACACGATGCGCTGCGGCGCCGCGCCGGATTTGCAACCACCGAGACGAGGCGGGGAGGGGTGAATGCGTTGCGACGCCGGAGCGGCACGGCTCAGTTGTTTGATAACAACGCTGCGGCGCCGCACCGCTCGTGTGCCCGCCAATGCGGCGAAATTTCTGCGGTGCGTCGCCCCAACGCATCGTGTGCCCCCGCTCTAAGACAGACCTGGCTAAACAGACTCCGGAGTCCAAAGTGCCTTATATCTATAATATTTACGTATTCATTATTTACAGGTGCTCAACGCAAGCGGCAAACTAATGATGGTGCAGAGGGAAGAGTATGATGTTGATGAAGATAATAATCCGGTAAGTGAACATAAAATTTGACAAAGTAGATGAAAATTTGGGTGTATTTTGAGATTTCATCAAGGTTTTCGGGGCCCAACTTGTGTGCTTGTCTGCCACCTAGTGGTATAAAAAAACTTGTACACACGTCCTTCAACAGACGAGGCTCAGATGCTGCCTTTTCTCTCGGGGTTGGTGGTCAGACGGTAATGAATTATTAAAATAGGCTGCGGTCTAAATCAATATAGATGCTACTTATTTCTAATATGAAGGCAATAGCAGTAATGAAAACAATAATGTTCGTAAAACGTTTTTTTATTAGGTACACTCGTAGCTCTAGATTATAACAATCTAACTAATCTTCTAAAACGGCCTACGTGTATTTTTGGACATTATTAGATATACAAGAACACACTAGCGCCGTGAGTAACTAAATAGGTTACCTATATAATGAGATGTTAGATCTATATCAAATATATACGTTTAGTAATGCTTCGTTCTTATCGAGATGCTTTTATTGTCCAATGAGATCGGACCGGCCGCCCACCTACTTACAACATTTCCCTTATGTCCGTACGAACTACCAGATAAGTGGACCCATGGTGCTGGCGCAGGCAAAATCGGGCGATAATCCCAAACAGGTAGAGGAGCATAGTGGGGCAAATCGATAACTGGGGCTACAATTGGCGGGTGAACCACGTCCACAACAGGCGTTATTGGTGCTAAAGGAGCAATTGGAACATGCGGTTCAAAGAACGGACCAATCGATTTAGCAAGTATAGGCGCTATTGGTTTGCTTGCTGACAAACCATATGAATGTACATTAGCTCCTGTACGTTTGACAATGGCATTGAAGCCATGGATGGGGTCGGCGTGGTACTCGACGAGGCGCACGTTGCCATCGGGTTCGACTAGGGAGTAAGCTCCTTGCACGACGTCACCGTGGCGAGTCTCCCATTGAGCTTTGTTGTCTCCTGTCGATGGGTCGTTGACGGCATAGTTGTAACCGTAGTTCGAGCTTGGCTGAAAAAAGTGGAAATGATTAATTTTCGCTGATTAAATGAAGGTCTTCAATTTCACTTAATTCGTTTTGCACTTATTATGATTGAATGTACTTAATACCACCTTGAATGTTATCTTGTCTAGAAGTAGTGAAAATGTTTAAAGTGTGAAATGCACTTTTAAGCTATTCTGTGTCGGTCTAGATGGCCCTGTGTGATATGACCTAGCTAGAATATTTATTAAATAGTGAAATTTGCTCAATCAAGTTCAAAATTTCATTTGAAATTTGAACTCTATTAGGGTTACTTTTATCAATATCTTTGTTTGTGAAAAATGGATTAGTATCAATACTGAAACTCCCCTCTCTACTATATTTTGTAAAGAGAAAATAGAAATAAAAAGGTTTACTTACGATTTTTTCAACGGCGGCTAAAGGGCCGTATGCCAACGTTGCAGATGGTATCACCGAAGCGAAAGCGACATGCGCAAATGCCAATAGGCATGTGACCTTAAAAAATATCATGAACAATTATTATAATTATGGAATATGGATATAATTATTTCTAATAATAACAAAAATAATTTAAATACTGATTTTTCTTCATAGTTCAACTTTGTCAAGTTTAGATCACAATATCGTTTCGTATATTATACTTATGATTCGTTGATCATATTGACTTAGAAACTTAGAATTAGTGAATATGCATTTTTTCTTGTAAATTCATCTTTAAATTTCCACAGTTTTGAGAGAGCTTATCAATTTTGAGAGGTGCTTTTCATGGAAGATTTTGGGTTGTCTTGTAAAACATAATAAGAATTACCGTATAATACGTATTCATATTGTCAACAGACAGGGTACTCCTGTGAGCAAACAAAGTGTACTGCTACTTTGTCTTTTAGGCCTACTTATTTATACTACACTAATTATTCGACCCGGCTACGCTCTCCTTTGTCGCCCATTCCAGGTCGTTCCATTCGGTGCTTTTTGCTCGTTTTAGTATTCACATATACCTACATAATAGACACAACAAGTTTCATTGGTGTAAAATTAGTGATTAAGGGGCTAATTGTTCTAATTACGCATTAAAAAGACGATTATAATTTATAAGCATAACTCGATACTTCGGTTGTTACTACATTTAAACTGTGAAATCTGAAAACTTAATTAATTACGCACATAATTACTTACATACATATAATCACGCCTTTTTCTCTTCAGGGTGGCTGAGACAACAGCCTGCCATATACTTCTGTTCTTAAAAAAATCATGAGCTTTCTCTACTATCATCAAACCTTCAATGCTTTGTATCAAACATTGAAATAAAACCATAGCATAAATGCTAATTCTAAAATCAAGTATCAACCCCCCACGTCCTCCGAAGGGTGTCGTAAGAGGAGACTAACAGGAAAATACGCAGACGCTATCACTGCAAGACAAGGAAAACTCGAAATATAACTCTGTACCGACGCGTCTGGCCAGCGTGAAAACAATAGGCCAAAGTCTCCCTACATTGGTAGAGGTCTATGCTCAGTAGTAGACTGCTTTAGGCTAATTGATTGATAAATTCTAGCAAACAATGGCATTATATCTTTAAGGTTCTCAATCGTAGCTTGTATAGTCCCTAAGAAATACTATGGTAAATTCCTTTCGGACTGTAAAGTATACGATCAATTTGGTTTTAAAGTCTGAGGATGAAACTTCCGCTATGGGAAGTGGGTGTAGAAAGTGGTCGTAATAATCATCTCTTCATGGAGACATTATATTTCTGATTGCATCCGAGGCCAAGATGACCCCTGAGCTTGGGTCTGCCATCCAGCTCTTCCTCCTCCACTTCGCACGATCTTAGGTGTCCATGGCAAGCATGCCACCCTCGAAGATGTCAAGCCAGGACTTCCTGTAATCATTAACTGCAACTAAATTTCAAATCATATGCAAACTGTACAATATACATACATCATCTTTATACCGTGTGTGAGGCTGATATAGATGACCGAGAACTAAAGTGATATTGAGTGGTGTACATTTTCTTTTTTTTCGTGCGGAAATCCCCTCGAAAACCAATGTCGGGCTCGAACCGACTAAAACCGCGCCCCGTCTCGGCATCCCTCGTACTCCGGCTGAACTGAGTAATATACCTAGGATATGCTCGGGTATCTAACCAATTTTATCTTGGGAATTAAATGCCTTTATTTTTTTTTATACCACTTAGTTGGCAGACAAGCACACGGCCCACCTGATGGGAAGCGGTCACTGTGGCCTATGGACGTATGCAACACCAGGGGCGTCACACTCGCGCTGCCGACCCTGAAGAAACCTTCTGATGCCCTTCTTGAAGAACCCCATATTTTAGTCGCTTATTTAAATGTATGCCTTATTTAAAGTCACATCAATTTCAGACATAGCCATATTTTCAGTGCAAAACGATGTTTTTTCAGGTATTCAGGCCTCACATGTGTAATTCATTCATTTTGAGACAGGTTATCAGTTTTTTTTTGACTAAACCAGTAGCATTTCCAATTTACTAGGTCAATGAACAGGCTCGACGTTAGTTCAGTTTTTCAGAACATAACGTAGTAATACTTACATAATATGTCTGCATGTATGCCGATTATTGAATGCGTTTATTAACGGAAACAAATTATAATTCACCTTTTTGTCGTTCGTTCATCATGTTATGTAACAGTTAACAAATGTTTCCAATATACTAACGAACATCTATCTATACATTACATTATTAGTAAAGTAAATAGTATCTTCTTCATCATCTTAGCGTTAATCCCAGTCGCATTCGAAGCTTTCACCTCGGAGTCTGGGGTCCGCTTCACCAGTCTAACTGCGGATTTGGCTGAACTTCGTATTTTCTGTGACGCGACTGCCACTGATCTTCACTACCCAATGGCGATATCGAAGCATTGCAGCTATAGTACGCGCCAGTTAGTGTGGCAATACGAGTCATTTACATTCCCCCATACAGTGGTGTAGGTATACGAAATTTGCAAAAACGACAGTTTCAATCTTAAAAGATAATGTAATAATTCTTATTTCTTAATATTTTTGATTTACCTTTCTTGTTACTTCGTATTCGTAAGACTTTGTTCCACTCGTATTGCCACACTAACTGGCGCGTACTATAGACCACTTGTTGGACTTTTTATGGCTCTAACTACCAATACTAAACTTACTAACTTTCCCATAGATCGAGCGGGGATCGAACACACGCCTCCAGTCTCCCCGCCACGGAGGTTGTTATGTTATTAGTATGATATGTAAACGCGGCTCAAGTTCACCCGATATAATAGATACCCTTGAATATTGGAGAAGTTATAAGAACCTCTAGTAACCTCCGTATTTTTTAATATTGCAAGAGCAAGGAGTGTGAGACTCACATTAGTATTCTGATTAACCCCCTTCAAGTTAATTAGATCGTTTATAAAAGTAGTGAGTTCACCTTGATAGCGTCATGGCAAGAGGTTCAAAGTGTTCGCACCCACCGATCTATCTATATTTGATCACAATTTCGACACGTTTCACAACCCAATAATTATTTAGATTATATTAGTAAATTTCTATGTTAAATATCCTAAAAGTAAACAACAACAAAAAATGTATGAAAAAGAAAACAGTTATAATTCTTAACTTTTTATTCTTTGGAGCATTACAATACAGACTAGTCTTAACTGAGAATCAGATACCCACCATATTTACAACATTTACAAGGAAGATATCATTATAATCCACTTTCAACGTGGCCGTTGGTATAGTCATAATTATCACACAAAGTGTGACACAAATAAATAAAATCAATTATTATAATCCTCGTCAATGCTTCTTTTTTATTGTCACTGTATTACCATATAGTGGAATGGGTTGGGATATCCACTTATGTAAAATGCCGTGGTGGTCGTATTGCTTGCTTAAAATCGTAAGGTAAGGTTTGTTTAGTGAAGAACCACCTGCACGAGGTACCCATCCTCCATAGGAATGAGTCAGAGGGTCCCAAGGTAAACTCCATTTTCCAAATGAGGTCGACTTAGGAGTTGCTAGTACCGGCTTGCTGCCAAAACCGTAGCTGATTGGAGCTACGATGGCCTTGGCTTTGGTTAAGATTGGTGGCGGGTGTACAGCAGTGCCGATGTGTTTGACTACAGCGTTGAAGCCATGGTGAGCATCAGCTGTGTAGTCTACAACTCGTATAGTTCCATCAGGCTCTACGAGTGAGTAGGAACCTTTGACGGCGTCACCATTTCTCACCTCCCACTGCGATTTCTTGTCATTGGTTAACGGATCGTTGACAGCATACCTGAAGGCGTAGCGGGGAATATCCTGAAATAGAATGAGTAACTTTAGTCATATAGTACTGTTTTTAACATATTATGCGTACATAAATTTTGCCTTACAATTTCATCAACGTTGCGAACGGGACCGGCTGCAGCAAGAGCAACTGTTGCTCCTAACGTGCACGCAATCTAAAATGATAGAGAATATAAATTAATACTTTACATACATGCTGTTTTGTTTGACATGATGTTCACAGTTATATTCTATCATCGGACGAGGCTATCCTCACACATTATGAACACTGTGTGGTATGAAAGGAACTTCATCTCGCGCTAGCTCAAGCTGTTGAAGGAACTCCCTGTTGTGGTTTTTCCACGTGACTATAATATGGGGTTCTTCAAGAAGGGTATTAGAAGGTTCTTACAGGTTCGGCAGCACAAGCGAGTCTAGTGTGATTGGTAGTAACCAATACTTAGTTAGATTGATTTATCTTCTAATAAAAAAGTTTCAATCGACTGCGATTGTATTCTTTTATAAAATACAGTACCTACAACAAATTATAGAATTGAATGCAACAAGGTATCGTTGCAACGATTTGCAGCTAATAAGAAATAATCGATAGAATTAGGTACACGACTTTAAAATCATTCTGTATATCTCTAATAACTTGACTATTACACAATAAACTAAAAAGGTCATATTTAGTAGGTACTTCTTGATTTTTAAAAAATACATTCAAGGTATTTTACCATTAAAAACGTGTACATTTTGCTGGTAGTTACGTAGAATGTTCAGCATTTAGTAAAAGCAATCCTTTTTATAAGTCAACATCGATAAACCTACCTACAAACAAACAAGTGCCACCAGTTTTCCCTACAGGTTTATAATTACAAAGTTACATGGGTAACAACAATAACTGTCGTATTTCTTTTTATTCCTTACGCGAAAATCATGAATTAGATAATTACCCATTGGCAAACATTGTATAATCGTAATTTGCCTGTATAATCGTAGAGCGTTATAATCGTGTTATGGTATCAATTACCTTGTTTACAAGTTTTTAAGGAATACTATTACAAGTGCTGCATGTAAATAACGCACTCGTTAGCCCCACCATTATCAATATTTCAACGTGCCTACTGAGGTCACATCTGAGACTCACCTTTCCGGTCTTTGGCATCTTTAGCAGAGAGACCATTGGCACGGCATCTTTTATCCTTCCTACCGGAGAGCCTGGTGGCCACTCACCCACGTAGCCAGACCGTCATAATCATTCTATAATTCAAAGTTTCCACTTTAGTGCCCGGGATTCATTTTACCAGTTTTATATCATTACTGTACATTACCTTGGCTATCACCAAGCTCGCTAAGGTTGCGTCCATTTTTAGACTCTTACGGATTGGCTGATTGAGTAACTGATTGAAAAAAAATTGAGTCCGTAATTTTTTCTTCGAGTAACACTAAAAATAAGGTTTTCTTATTATAAGTAATTCAAAATAAAACAACTCTTAACCACAAAATGGCGTATGCTTTATTACTGCTAATTTCACATTATATTTGTTTGTCTACTTAAATAATAATAAATATATAATCCTACAATAATGAATTGACTTTATCAACCTAAAGTTCACACATATAGAGGACTGATTGTATAGTTTAGACATGATAGTCACAGACAGCGATACCTAGTTGATTGACATCACAGCTTTAGCCAAGGTAGGGTAACTAAGACTTAATCAATCAATTAATTTGCAACGAATATGATTACAAAATATCTTACTTCGAATCTAAGAAATCTTAATAACTGAAGAAACCTCCCCGCGGTGCAATTGGAAGCAGCTAGATTCAATAAACGTATTAGCCTAGGTTAGCAAATCCTCTCACCAAAATGATTCGATCATACTATCCTATATGTCTTATTTGTATTGATAAGCACATTTACATGTATGCATTTACATAAAAGCATATTAAATGTATATACAAGTTGAATTTTTCAAACCCGGAACTATGAGGAATGGAGAAAAATGCTCATAGGAGTATCAAGTTCGATTTCGATGAAAAATAAAATTCAGTCATTGGATTTTTGAAAATCAATATTCTCACCCAGGAATCGGGACAATTGATTTTGAAAAATTGAATTGCACCATTCGATAGTGTTACTAATAGGGAACGAATTCTGAAAAGTAATAACATTATGCTAAACTCAAGGAACGATGTAATTTTTGACAAAATACTTATTTTTGTCATGTTTAACTTGGATTATGTTTTCTCTTGGCACATGTCATCATCATCATCTTAACATCCTAACGTTGTATTCAAAATAATAACCTCGATACCCGAGGCTCGCTTACTCATTCTTTCACTCTCGCTTATTCATTCATTATTTCTCAGAGTTCGCTCCTTATTAGCGACGCTATCGGATGGTGTAATACTAATTAAATCAAATCAAATCATTTATTTGTATAAACACGTGTCAATATACATATGCATGCAAGATGGTCAATAGTCTAGTTAATGTCCAGCGTGTTTAGCCGTAGTCATGCCGGCGTACAAATGCTTCAGTAATGTCAATTTATATAAAAAAAAAGTCAAGTAACAAAAAACAATTAAAAATCAATTATAATGTACTACTTGAGTTATTAGAATGCCAAGATATAAAATAATCTAATAAATAATATAACAATATAATATCAAAAAAGTACTATTAATATAAACTAATGTCATCTATTCTAATTTAATAATGTCAATAGTAAATTGTTAGTCAATCTCATCACTTAAATAATCAGTAACATTGTAATACGCTTTTCTAATTTACTAATAATACAGGATAGTTTTTTTTTGTTTCGAAATTGATTTTTTGAATTGATTTTAAAAATCCAATGAAACAATTTTTTAGTTTTAATCAAAATGGGGCTCAAGACTTCTCTGAGTATTTTCTCTATTCCTGATAGTTACGGATTCGGCCATTCACTCTCAGTTGAAGATTCATTCTGTATTATGTATAAATATCTATGTCTATTCGCATTCTACACAATCTATACAAGCTATACTCAGTTTAGGTTAGATGACGCTGTGTTATATGCCCTAGAAATATAAATATTGCATTTTTATGTTTTGTTAAAATGCACGTCATTATTAATTACGTTATGTGGTGGCAGGCCAAAAATTACTCTAATTTACAATTACAATTTTATAATTATTCTTAGATTTAGAGCAATTTTGTATAAAATATTTTTGTAAGGTAGATATGGTTATATTACAATACAATATTTCTTATTGTACACCATAAAACTATTTAAAAAAGCAGTTTATGCAAAGGTGTGGTAGTATTGCCCAATGCTTTCGATTTTTGTTGAGTGTGAGTGTGTGAGTTATGGAAATTCAATTACCTAAGTTTTGTTTACTTAATGCGCTCGAATAGACTTGATATACTTACCAGTGTACTGGTTTCTAACTACACTATTTGTTATCGAAACCAGTCCACCCCAGACAAGTGGCAATTCGTTGACCGGCGTATTATAGAATAGAATGATGAATGTATTGAATTTGAAGTTTATGACAGTACGATTGTCATAAATGTCAAATCCCATACATTCATCATCTATTCTTCAATACGCTGGCTAATGAATTGCCACTTGTCTAGGGGAGCAAGTATTCGAAAAAAAAAATTAAGTATTTAGATGTGTCGTCAACTTTGACTGGTTTTGAAAAACAAATTTAGTTATGAGTATCTTGGATGATACGTCGTTCATTTTAAATTTGATGTGTATTGAATTAAACGACTTAAAAAAAGAGGAGGTTCTGAATTCGACTGAATGTTCTTTTTTTTTTGTTTCCATGTCTATGCTGTGGTGTGAAATATGAGCAGTGCCATTTGTTCTATTTTTGTACTCGTTTATAAATTCCTTTTAGTTCGCGGTGTCATGAGTAAAATTGTTAATGAACTAAATTGTTCAAGTATCTAGAAGAGCTCCAAGATGATCATTCTTTAAACGGTGTGCTATTTAACCAAGTTTTGACTGTGGTTACAATACTGTTAAGAGTGATTTGAAGATTTTTCATTTTCGTAGAAGAAAGAACTCTACAGTTCCATAATGGTCCAGATTTGAAGATAGGAGCAGTTAAAGTGGCAGGAAGCTTGCCCTTTTCCAGTGTTGCCTATTCCAGCGCACCCTATTTACGGGTACACTGTTCCAAAGAGTCCTACCAGCTGCTACCCCAGCCTTTACTACTATGGCCATATCCAGTATGGCTTTTTCCACCGTAGTGCCCTTTACTGAAGCCATATCCAGAACTTATTCCAGCGTAGCTTATCCCTTTATGGGATACATTCTTCACTAATGGTTTGATAGAATAGGATACAGATTTACTTGGCCAATATGATTTCAGTGGAGCGGCGTGTTTAGAAGCAGTGTAGTAGTAGCCTTTTCCACCGTGACCATATTCAGAACCTCCGTAACCTATTCCACTATGACTTAGTCCACCGTAACTTATACCGCCATGACTTCCACTGTGACTTCCGTAACTTAGGCCACCAGGATTTCCACCGTGACTTCCGTAACTACCACCGGAACTTCCACCGTGACTCAGGCCACCGGAATGTCCATCGTGACTTCCGTAACTTCCACCATAACTTCCACCGTGACTTAGTTCACCGTAGCTTATTCCACCGTGACTTCCACCGTGACTTCCACCATGACTGCCACCGTGACTTAGTCCACCGTAACTTGATCCGCCGTGACTTCCGTAATTACCACCGTAACTTCCGTAACTTCCACCATAACTTTCACCGTGACCTAGTCCACCGTAACTTATTTCGCCGTGACTTCCACCGTGACTTATTCCGCCGTGACTTACTCCGTGACTTGGTCCACCGTGACTTATTCCACTGTAACTGACTTCACCGTGACTTATTTCACCATGACTTACTCCACCGTGACCTATTGCATCGTGACTTATTCCACCGTAACCTAGTCCGCCGTGACTTATTCCACCGTAATTTCCACCGTGACCTATTCCATAGCCTGTTCCATAGTAATCTGATCCACCATGGCCATATCCACCATAACCCGCGTGGTCATATCCACCGTAGTATACAGGTTTCACTAATGGATCGATGGGGTAACCTACAGGTTTCCTAAGTCCGGCATTTAGCGCTAATGGTTCGTGTGGGTGGGCGTTGCTGCTAAGTACGATTGGCGTAACAATTGGAGTCCCTGTGACAACAGGAATTGATCCTTTTTCAGATATGTTTGCCAGGTTAGCAGCAGTAATGGGTGCGGTAACGACCGGTCCTGTTATGAGAGGTGCATTCGCCAAATGTTCGACGTTAGCAACTGGTTTTACATATATTGGAGTGACCGCAGATTGATGAGCCAGTATTGGAATGGGTGCTCTGTAGATTGGAGCGAATGATGGCGCGAACGATCCATGGTGCAAATGTTTCCCAAATCTTTTGACTACGGCGTTAAAACCTGTCTTATCATCTGCTCGATATTCCACTACACGTACATTGCCGTCCGGTTCGACCAAGGAGTATGAACCTGCAAATATGAGTTTTTTAATATTTTGTTAAAGTTTTACAACTACTCTAGTGAAATTGTTATTATTACCTTCAACTACGTCACCGTTCCGTTTCTCCCATTGTGCTTTGTTGTCTCCCGTATGAGGATCGTTTACTGCATAGTTGAAAGCGTAATTAGGGTAGGACTGTTGAAAAATAAATATTTGATTAATATAGTAGCAGAAGCTACACCATATTTATAAATATATTGATAGATAGTAATATAAAGACTAAATCTATACTATTATATAATTGTAAAGTGGTCGTGTCTGTACATTGGAAATATTAAAAAAAAAAAATACTTGGGTTATGTTATGTTAACGATACTGGACAAGAAAATATTTTTTTTGAATTTCCTGTCTGTTTGTCTGTTTATCTGATTGTCTGTTTGTCCGCGATGGACGCAAAAACTACTGGACGGATTTTGATGCGGTTTTTTTTGTTAGAAAGGGCTTGCTCAGACTTAAAATACGTTTGTTTGATCGGCATCGGTTGAGTAGAACCGAAGATATGAGCAAAGGTGGCGTTAACCGAGATGCACGCGGGCGGAGCCGCGGGCGGAAGGCTAGTAATATATAAACTTACATAGTAGGCCGCTGAAGCGTGGGCTGGCGCGTACACAGATCCTCCATATACCAATTCATCGCCACTAGCAGACGCCGTTAAAGCGAGAAGGCAAGATATCTGCAAAATACTGAATATCACTTCACTAGTAGATATAAAAAAATATATAAACATCCGAATTAAGAACTTGTTAAGAAGTCGGTTAAAAATACCTAAAGCAATATAACTATACTAATACAAATTTCATTGTTCACTGACCGCTATTATATTCATTATTTCGGAGATACACTTACGTGATGTCGAAAGCGCACTGTTTAGTAATGAGTACTTTGGAGGCATTTATAGGCGATCGGTTAAACCTTCATGTCCTGCAGTGTAGGTAACGGATGTAGAATGTTCGGTAACAATATACACCAGGAGTAAAATCAACCTTCGCGCGGCGAAAATATTCGTTAGTATGCAACGAGGACAGGAAGCAGAGTTCAACTCGCTACATGCCAATAATTTGATATTATATGATTTATCCATACTAATATTATAAATGCGAAAGTAACTCTGTCTCTCTGTCTGTTTGCTGTCGGTCTGTCTGTCTGTTACGCTTTCACGCCTAAACCACTAAACCGATTTTGATGAAATTTGGTATAGGGGCGGATTAGACCTTGGGAAAGGACATAGGCTATGTTTGGTCGCGGTAACCGACATCTACGTGGGCGGAGCCGCGGGCGAAAGCTAGTTATATATAAGTGATTAGTGATTTTAGGTATCAAATTATAGTACTTTATTTCATTTCATGAAATATGTATGTATTGATGTATTATGGTAACAATCCGTCGTTTCGCTCCAGTTGCGAGTGCACCGGTGAAGCAGCGGTGTCTAGTGGCTGTAAACTAGTAGTAAGGTTACATGCTCCAATGGTGTATGTCGGTCAGCCATTGTTATCAGATATTTGTTGTATAACGCTTGGAATTAATTAGTCTTTGCGAACTTGTTTTATTGTTTGAATGTGGCCTTGAACTTGATCTAAGAACCTTGGAATCGAGATTATTCTACTATCATGAAACTATTATTGATATAATATTTTCATCATGGTTCTTTAATTCTTTTTAATCTAAAATTAATACAACATAGAGTTTATAGATGATTCACGTCAATATCAAAACGTAGGTGCACCAGCGAAGAGATATTTTATCTGCGATATCACTGACATGAACCACGGATGCGGATGCGTCAGTTCCTTGCGTGTTCTTCACGCGTGGTACGCAGCTACTAATTTTACCGCTCAAACAACCACGCTTCGCATAAAGGGATAAACCTTTTAATGATTTTTAAACCGGCCCTTTCAACCTAACCGGCATTTTGGGGTCATAATGACATCAGCTACCTCATTCATCACCCTCGAGCAACAATGCTTGCCTTGACATCGCAGTCGAAGTCACAGTCTGGGCGCCTATGTGGTCTGTGCGATCGACTAAGTCATCGCCTATGCGGACGGATGTGGATCCTCCATATAGATTATAACGCCATATACTCGCCATAATAATTATTAAAACTCACCTACGTCATGATCATAAGAATGTTTCCTATTCTCTCAGCCATCACTACCTCTTTCAGTAATCAAGTTAAAGAATTTATTATGTGTGAATAAATTACATATTACAAATGAACCAAAATAGATAGTAGGTTTCTAATATATTAAAATTATGAACCATGACATACTTATATTTAATTTAACTAAGTCATGGACACGCTTACTTAAAAATTGTCCATACTATGAAGGTATGCAATAGATTGTGTAAAATGTTATACCCCGTAGCAGTACTTACAATTTTATACTTGAAATCAGAAAAATTACTTGAATAGACTAGTTAAAAATATTAGGCGACTAGTCATTTATAGATGGCGCTAATAAATTTTATATTGAAACATACTCATCAAACAGGTTGAAATATCTAAACTGGATTATAACATAAACTCACACCTATATCCCCGAAGGGGTAGGCAGAGGTGCTAGCACCCACATTTCGCCGTTTATGTTTAGGTCCCAATGTAATACGTGGCGAGCCTATTGCCACTAACCGGGCACTTATAAACCGGCGGGCTTATTAGCTAACTTTTCGCGACCAGCGAGCGATGAGCAGTAAGAACGAGATTACTGCGCGATGGATTGTGATACGTCAAAAAAATTGGTATTACGTAAGGCTTTGCGATCAGATCGCCAAGAATGTACTTTTTGCTACGATACTAGCGCCAAACGCGAAAAGGTAGCGATAAGAGGAACTATGTTGTCTCAATGGAAAACAATGTTCCTAAGGGGTCCATTACACGGTAGGTTTTGCTGTCAGTTTAACCATCAATCACGCCGTGATTGACCAATAACTTAACATAACGTCTAATAGCCGATTGATCAATATTTGCTCCATAGCACAGACTAGTTAAGGATGCTAGGGATAAAAAACCTTAAAAAACGCAGTGCAAGTAATTTTCGACCTTAATGACATGACATAGAATCGAGTTTTTTTCTTATATTCGTAACCAGTGTCATCTATAAGCGCAAAAAGACACGTAATTAGGAAAATGTCATTAAGGTCGAAAATCGCTTGCAGTCGCTGTTTTAGTATCTGTGTGAAAGTTGTAGTCAAACCAAGTTCAATAGCGAAAAAAATGTTAATTTTCTTTCTAATTTAAGCTTATAATACAAGAAATCTAGGGAAAAAGTCGCTAAAGGGGCAACACTGCCCCCTCCGTCGGCCGACAAGCGTCGGGATCCGACACAACGTCCTTCGTTTGTCCTTGGTCGGGCCGACTGCGCTCCCAACCAAGGTAAAAAAAAAAGTGCCTCTTTCGCTGATCGCTTGCTATCAAATGTGATACGTAATACCAAATTTGTAACTCACCAAGGAAATTTCGCGATAACTTTGCGATAAAATGCACTTTTTAGTTCTCCTATTGTAAGGTAGAGGCAGCACGGTCGATTGTTTTGCTTTCGTTTGGGCTTTGAGTTACGTAATACCAATTCGCCGATTTTGCGCGATTACCGCGCAAATTTTGCTATCGTTTTGCTATCACGAGTTAGTTAATAACCCTGCGGGATTATCATAAAAGTACTTATACCCGGTAGGTATAGGTTGCAGTGCGACCTACCAGGTCTAATTATTTGACTAAATATGCAACAGTGCAAGCATAAAATTGACAAGATATTATCGCAATGGGATGAACGGTACCTCAACTACATTATAATACGAACAAACAATGTTCCATGGGAACTTTTTCCTACCCGTAATTCACCCAAAGGGGTGAATTGTAGGAACACCTTAATGAACTACGGTTCCGTTCCGAGAAAGTTACCGTGGAACACCCAGATGAAAATACGGGTACGAAAAGTTCCCGCTGAAATACCCAACGAGTACGAAAAAGTCCCTGCAGAACACCTAGGTAATCCACTAGATGTTCCAACGGTAATACCCTAATAATACATTGCTCATTTAGAATTCGGATGTAACTTCGAGAAGAAAGGAAAGCTATGTTATGAAGATAATCCAGTGAACTCTCATTAACGAAGGAAAAAAACGTCACGATAATAGTCCAAATTCTTTATTTCCACAGGCTTACAGTTGTCTTCCCGCCACTGTGTTAGCCTCTTGCGTGGAGAGTGTGTGGTCAAGCGGTGGCGTCGGCGGCTCCCAGACTCAGCTGTCGCGGGCTCTCTGGCTCTGGTGTGGAGCGTTAGGAGCCCGAGTGTGGCTGCCCCTGTTACCAAGAGATACGACTAGACACCCTGACTCTGGGCGGCATACCTTCATGGCTAAGAGGATAATGCTGCCGTTTCATCTTAATATTTATCCGTTGAGTAAGTAGCCGAAAAGTGTGTAGAGTTTACGATAAATCCAAATTGTAGCTTTTGTATTATTAAAATATAATTTTGAAACGATTTATTCAATCATTACACAAAATTACTGGCTTTCAGAAATGTATTTGTTTTCACTAGTTTAGAAACTAATATATATTTTGTATCATTATGATGACCAAAGTTAGAGTATCTCTAATTTAAATTAACTCTAATCTCATTATATCTAATTTAAATGTTATAGCGGTTTTAATGAAACCATGGCAAACCCCACTTATAAATAAAATAATTTACTTATAAATAAAATAATTTCTCATGAATGTAATTGCATATGGAGAAGGGTTGTCTTAGCGACAACGTTATGATGTAATGAATATTCTTTACATATTTTTCTGTTTACAGCGATACTGTTCGACGACGCTATCCTGCTGGGTGCTGAGAACGACACAACGCTTTACGCGTCAGATTCAAATTCTGTGTTCTCATTGCCGTTTTGTGTAGTCAACAGAACTGTGAGTTTTCTACTTGTTATTTTTTTTATTGCATATGCTTTTCACGCATTTGCAAACTTACTTATATCTTTAAATGTGAAAAAGATAACATCCAAGACCTTAACGGTCAAAATCACAGCCAAATTAAGGTTCAACAACATTTGAATGCTTCGTAAAGAACACCACTTGTTTAAAGACCTGACCACGGCTTGCCTGCTTGGGGCTTTGAGCAATGACATTAAATGTAACCACCAAGCTGAACGAGGTCCACTACATACCACCTCTAGAAACAGCACAACCGACCGTATTCGGAGACACAAATATGCCCCGCCAATACAGCCTGCCTAATGTACCCCAGCTAGAAACTCGAGTGTAACTGCCAGAGTAAAGCCGAGGTGTGCATGTAAGTCCAGGATGATGTTAGCTATTGAATTTGTAATTTTTTAATGACACATTGTCTCTACCGCGCTCTTTATTTAGACAGATTATTTCACAAAATATTTTTATTATAATAAAACACATCTACGTTTCCTCCCACAGAGTCAAGTATACCTCCACCAAATTCTACGTCAGCTGCTCCGACGCAACCTCGGCTACCACGCGTGGGAGATCGCACGATCATGCTCACAACTCGCTTACTTTCCACATTCGTTGGAACTGCTCCTTCACGAAGTATTGGAGGAAGAGGCGACTAGTAAAGAACCCATACCTGATGCACAGCTACCCTCGATCATCGAGTTCGTGCATGAATTTCCCGTATATTTGCAGGTGAGTTAGGAATATTTTGAAGTGAAAACTCTTTTAGACGCGTTGAGCACTTTTTGAGTGATCAAAAAGTTTCTAGTTCTATACTCTATGTACGAGCACTTGTCTGCTTGTACCGTTTGATACACGAGGTTTGACTCAATACAGTGTAAGTGTATGAAATGCTGACGCGGACATTATATAAAACTACTGTACGAGTACTGGCTCGTACACTCTATATTTTCCACAGTATATAAAATTAGTACTTGTTACATAGTTCAAAAAATACAAGTATGAACGTGTTTTTATAGAGACTGTTTTCACTTCTATCGGCTGTCTCCAAAGACAGCCCTGAATGTTTTTTTTTTGTTTGGAATCTTTTTTTGTTCGATAATGTTTACGTATAAATACGTTTTATTTTGCAGACAGTAGTACAGTGCGCAAGAAAGACAGAAATAGCACTATGGGCATACTTGTTCTCGGCAGCTGGTAAACCAAAAGAACTGTTCCAGGAATGTTTACAACGAAAGATGTTGGACACAGCCGCTTCGTATCTTATAATATTACAGGTATTGTATATGAAAAGCCATATACATGGTGTCGTATTATGCAATAATCCTTACTATAGTGACGTTGTTTTTCTTACAGCTTTTAAAGGTACATTATATAATTTCTGTACGCTTCCGTACTAATAATAAATACGTACAGGGCTATCACGGTGGGGTCTGAATAGCCTTGTACGTAGAGAATCTACTGTTGTACATAGCCGATGTTGGCTCATATTGGATCAAACTTTATAAAGCCAGTAACAAATTGTAGTTTACTATTTATTCAAGTAACTTGTAGTGTAAAGAAGACTAGACTTACTATCATCTAAAATAGTTATTAAATGGTAGACTTTAGCAGTAAACAATTACGGTTCATTTTCCTCCAACTCTATAATATTTACACACTTGTGGAAAAGAAAGTATAGATTTAATACTTTAGTGATAAAAAATCGGTACTAATATTTCCTTTTTAATCTGGGCATTCTCGTAATAAAACCTCCTAAAATATTTGTTATATATTTTATCTTTTTATCGATTAACACTGTTAAAGCATTTTCAGCTACTAACAGTGATATGTATTTGTGTCCATAGAATTTAGAAAGTTCAATGGTGAGCAGGCAGCTAGCGACACAGCTTCTCGACACCGCGCTACAACAGGAGCGGTGGGATCTCGCCAGGGATTTGGTCAGATTCCTTAGAGCTATAGGTAAGTTATCAGAAGCATATGACGTTCCATTACCAACTATTATAATTTTCTACAACCCTATGAATGCCAGAAAATGTTAATAGGGACCACTATTATAAGATCAACAGTATCTGGAATGGTGACATCAACTTCTTGCCAGTCAGCGAGGTGCAATCAATTGATGGACTAAATATTATAAAAGTAACTGACCCGGCGAACTTCATACTGCCATTTTTTGCCTTACCCGCGGAGCTCGCGTGTTATTCAGATCCCGTTCCACCTTCTGTTTGATGCAGTTGTTCGGGAGTTATGCGCGTACATACATTTAGGGGGGTTTCATTTATATAGATAACCACTATTATTTCTTTATCATTCACACTTTTAATGAAACTTTAAAAATGTTCTAATTTTACCGTTTTACCGTGTTTTTTTTTTATTTTATAGATCCCAACGACGTCGATTCACCACGTAACTCGGTGAACGTTCAAGCAAAGTACGGCCAAGTGGTACAGTCCCAGACAGTCAGTCCTAATGCCGAGGACTTGTCTGTTATTCTGGGCAACATGCAGGTAATTACTAAAGCTTAACGATTGTACTACTTGTATCAGTTTTATAAATTACCAAAAGCTTGACCCTGACTTTGGTTAGAGATTAAAATATCCAATGCTATTGTTTCTTATTTACGTATGTAATTCTGCTACCAAATGTGTGTTTTTTTATTTCACATCGATGCGATTTATATTAGCACATATTTTTGTGGGTGGAGCCAAAGACTGCTAAAAATTACAATAACTGTAATGTATATTATTCGTGCGTGTAAATTTAATACACAGTGATATCGCGCCATAGGTAGGGAATTCATTCTCATAAATTGCGACCGGAAACGGTGCACACTGTGCGGTATGAAAGGAACTTCATTCCACGCATACTCAAGCTGTGGAATGAACTACCTGCGGTGGTTTTCTCAAGCGACTACAATATGGGGTTCTTCAAGCAGGGCATTAGAAACTTTCTTCAGGGTCGGCAGCGCGAGTGTGACGCCCCTGGTGTTGCATACGTCCATAGGCCACGGCAACCACTTCCCATCAGGTGTCTTCTTGTCTGCCAACTAAATGGTATAAAAAAAAAGATATGGCCGCGAAGCGACAAACCCCTAGTAAAAAATAAACGGATCATTGGCCACAGCATTTTAAAAGATGATTGTTGTAGCACGCTTGCACAGTCACGGTCTCCTGCATCGGCGCAGGTGACTGTATAGGCCAATTTGAGCGCGGCATTCCTTGCCGATATGGCAAGTGTGATGCGAGTCCGTAGGAGGTGGAAGATGGCGGCGAAGTCTCCTCTGCTTCAGCAGCTCGCACAAATCATCGTCGTGCCGAGTCATGCCTTTTTTTTATCGTGCGAAAAAATCCCCACGGATACCTCCCCCGCTGAAGCCGGAGGAGGAGGTTATGTCGGACTCGAACCGACTAAAACGCACGCCGTCTGTGGATCGACAGTTGCCGGAGGTGAGATTGTCGTAGCCATATCCCTCGCACCCCGGCCGACCCAGGGTTATATCTCTCGATCTGGCCCTCTTCCGGTGTCATAGAGTCCCCAACTCGCCCCCGGGTATGGGGAGGCGCGCAATGCGCGCCGCCGCCGCGGCCTGCTTCTGCTAGGATGACAGGCGGCTCCACCCGTCACCCCCAGGCCCGCGCTCATGGGGGACGGAGGTCATTCTGCGACCTCCGACGTCCGAGTTGCTCGTCGCGGGCCGCGCGGTTAGCGATTCTCCTCCGCTCGCCGCGGGCCGCAAGGTCTGCGATTCTCCTTCGCTTCCGCTCCGCCGCCTCCTTCACGAGCATTACTTGCTCGCAGAAGGAGGCACCGGCGGCCCACGCATCCGCGCAGCAAACCATCGCTGCGAGACTCATGCCAGCCTTTATGTTTTGACGCCACTCGTCAATCGTGCGGTGAGATTCCGCAGTACAAACTGAGCTTGTACCGCTTGCCGCAGTTGTCGGGTGGTCGCGGGCGCAGTTTCAGCACGACGGTGTCGCCGCGCGAGCCGTCCCCGTCGGCGCACCCCGCGGCCCCCGCGCCGCCCGCGCCCGCGCCGCACCCGCCGCCCGCGCGCGCCACCGCCGCCGTCAAGCGGAAGAAGTCCGTGCCCGCCCGGGCCGACAGGTAACGTGCATAACTACCAACACCAACCAACAACACGTCGTTCATTACCTATCTATACTATTATATTATTCGAAGCTAATCCAATTTTTTTTATGTACATCCGAAAGGTCTTGATCAGACTTAAAATCTTACTCGTGTTTGATCACAATTGGTTGAGTAGAACCGGAGATAAGGCCATAAAACCCAAAAATCGACGGCTACGCGGACGAAGCCGCAGGCGGTTGGCTAGTGCAGCATGAAATTGTACTACGATGACCAATATTTTACCATTTCTTTACAGTAGACTGAATGGAAATTTTACTTTCCCGTGACATTGCAGGTAGTGCTGCGGCTAATTAATAGAACATTTACAGAGACAGTCGATATCCACAGTTATTCTAGGTACTGCTAACATTCATTAATGAATGCGGTACAGCATCGGGCATCATCGCAAACAGAGTGGCAGTACGGGGGATTAGGGCGTAAGATATTAGTCTTATATGTCTTGAATCCTAATCTCCTATACTGCCACGCTTTCAACATCTGGAGGTCCTGTATGATCTAGTTTTTCATCTACTTAGGGGCTGTCCATTAATCACGTGATGTTTTCCCCATGGTGATACGTGATGAGGCTTTAGACTAATCCCCCCCTCCCAGCCAAAATCACGTGTATTTTTTTATTTATTTTTGAATGCTAGAAAACTAACAATTGTGACAAAAATCGCGACTTATAAGAAAAAATAATCAAATTCATCATCGAGCATCATCAGCTAAAAGACTCGGGGGTGACAGTGCTGGGGATCATGACCCAAGGTATTGGTCATATTTACGTACGGTCACGATCTTCTACACGGCTATTCCCTCTACAAAAACACTACGATGATACCTTCCTTTCGAAAATTAATTTTGTTTCAGACTTTCATTTTCATTATACGTGTATAATAAATGTGTTATTATTTTAATATGCGTGAATCTTTATTTCATAAACAAATCTCACACAGAGTGCGTCGTCTACCGTCTAAATTGCAATATAATATAATTGATAATCAGGGACTCGTACAGCGGCACTGCTGAAGAATTCTTCATCGACATGATGATACAGCGGCACGCTCGTCTGTTGCTATCCACCGCCCGTCTGTACGCGTTGGGCAAGATGGCCGCCGCGCTAGACGTGCACCTCGTGGCGTGGCTCGCGGGGGAAAGAGAAAGGGCGGCGAGGATAGATAGCGCGGTGCTGTGTGTGAAGAAACTGCACGAGGACTTCGCGTGGCCGTACCCTGTTGTCAACGACGCCGAGCAGTATCTGCAGAGGAAAGGCAGCACTGTGACTTGTAAGTGTTCTGATAAGTGCATACGATAGAGTAGTTATGATAAATCCAGCTTTTGTTATGACGTCTTTTTTTTATGCAAAAGCTCCCCACGGATGCCTCCCCCGCCGGAGCCGGAGGAGGAGGTTATGTCGGACTCGAACCGACTGAAACGCATTTCTTCTGCCAGATAATTTATTGCTCATTTTGACTTATTGATTGAAGATAATGGTTGTACGCGTGTATTTTGGGAAATAGTTTCAAGGTTTACAAGTTGTAACGGCTTACTTCTTGAAAAAGGAACTCTGTTGGGTCCGAAATAAGTTAGAATTGCCAAAAATACATACGTAATAGCTAGTATCTTTGGTCAGAAATCAATCACGGTAATTATTATTCAAATTCGAATTATTTTTCCAGGTTCCTACTCTCCTTCAGCTGAATCCGACAGCCTGTGCGGTGACAGCGGCTACATGAGCTTGCCATTACGAGCCGCTTTGCCTTTGATGGCTGGTGTTGCACCCCCGTCTCCTGGACCTGTCAGGTTGTTCCTTCTTCCAACTCGCTTTACCTTTTATTTTATATTATATTATAGGTGTCAACACCTTTATACCCTGACCATGTTTCGTGCAATAAATGAATTTACGTACTTACTTACTTTCTTGTTCTTATAAAATTGAATTAGTCGTTTACGAGATACAATCTATAACGTGTCTGTCTCGATAATCTGCATTGAAATATTACATTATATACAATCACGCCCTTATCGTCGGAGGGTTAGGGTGAAACTCACATTTCATCAAACATTGTATTAGGTCCTATGCCGTATTCCGGGTACTATTGTTGACTCGAGCCATGTTTGAGTCTGGGCTGTATACTGTATATATCTGTCTGTTGTTAAACAGCCCTATCCCTTAGTTGCCTTGTACTATTCTCCTTGGATTTTTACTATAACGATTTCTCGAGAAAAATATAAATGTGAGGTTTGTTGGCAGCTCGGCGGGCGAAGGCAGCGTGGCAGAGGGCGGGGGCGTGGCGTGGGGGAGCGAGGCGGGCGAAGAGCGGCGCTACGCCGCGCTCATGGAGCGTCTGCACCACCACCAGGCAGAACGTGGCTCGCACACCTCGCACGTGCAGCTCAGGTAAAGTGGCGTGGTGTGGCAACGGGGTGTAAAGTGGGTGAAGGCAGCGTGGCAGAGGGCGGGGGCGTTGAGTCAGGGACGAGGAGGGTGAAGGGCGATGCTACTCATGGAGCGCCTGCGCCATCACCAGGCAGAGCGCGGCTCGCATACTTCGCACGTGCAGCTCATGTGAGGCGGCTTCGTAGGGGGCGTGCTGTGGCAAAGAGTAGCGAGATGGGCGAAGGCAGCGTGGCAGTGAGCGGGGGCATGGCGTGGGGGAGTGAAGCGGGTTAGAGGTGATGTCACGCTCCTAGAGCGCCTGCACCACCACCAGGCTGAGTGCGGCTCGCATACTTCGCACGTGCAGCTCAGGTGAGGTGGCGTGCTGTGGCAAAGGGTAGTGAGGTGGGCGTGGTGTGGGGGAGTGAAGCGGATGAGAGGTGATGTCACGCTCATGGAGCGTCTGTCAAACGTGGCACGCACGTGTAACTACTCAGGTGAAGCAGTGGCTTATGTGTGGTATGGGGCGTTGTGTGGTATACGGCAGCGAGTCAGGTGAGGTAGAGGGTGGTGTTGTCCGTGGGGCAACCAGGTGGGGGAGGTAGAGGGCAGTGGTGTTACGTGGGGCAGTGAGGTGGGTGAGGCAGGGTGATAAAGGGCGGTAGCATGATGTGGGTCAGCGAGACGATTTATATGGGTTATTCTTACATTGTCGCCTCTAAGCCGTCACAATAGGTACTCATCTAATATAATAGTGTAGTTTCCAATGAAGTTACGTATCTCGCAATAATCGATATGGCTAAGAGTGTAGTCCTATGCTGAATACATAAGGCGCGGCGCAGACGACGGGGTGGGCCGGTCTTTTTGACCGCGAAGTAATGAAGACCGCGTCTCACCGTCGATGCCCGCGACTGGGCTCGTCGCGAACACAAAGCGCCACGGTGTTGCCGCGCCGCACCGCCAGCGCCCGGCGGGCACCTGCGGCGCGGTCTTTTTGCCCTTCATGGGCGTTAGTAGTATAGGGTTCCCCTTGCGCTATCGTTCGTGGTGAAATTGACCGAACCCCCGCCATCTGCTCCTCATACTCAGTGGAATATTGAAGTTAAGAGAATAAGTGAGAACTTATTTCTTAAATCAATCGTTCTCCAGTAAAATTAGGAATACAGATACAGAACAGAAAAACGAAGAAACCTCCAGGAATAATTACACAACAACATTATATTATATCAGCAAAGTTCTAATATCTTACAGATACTACTTACAACTAATGACGGAAGCGAGCTGCGTAGAGTGGGCCGTAGTCGTAGCCGTGGTGCTACGCGACGCTCTCGCCGTGCTACGGACTACGAACGCGGCGCGGGGCAATGACGTCAGCCTCGACGCGGTCAGGCGCCTCAGGCGGACGCTACAGGATATCTGTGCGTGGACTGATGCTGAGTGGTATGTAGCCTTTATGCTACCTTTTTTAAAACTACAAATATCCGAAGTGTGTGCCATCCGTGTAGTAAAGACATCATTCTTTCCCCATTTAAAAAAAAATAAAGCATCTAAATTTGGAATAAAATGTCATGCGTCGTATAGTCATATTATTATTTATTTTGATAGCCGTACTTACAAAAATTATTATTGTTTCTATATTCATATTGTGTCTACTTCCTTGCAGCCTCGGTTATAAACCGTTCATGATGGCGATCAGCAATCAAATCCCATTCCTAACATCTATCATCAACTCCCGGGAGAGGCGCTTATCGATGTCGAAGTCGCGAGTGAGGTCACCCAGCACGAGTTCCATAGGCCAGGAGATCAAACCGAAACCGCCGACTCAAGAAGCCAAGCTCCACCTCCACCCACCACCGAAGAAATCTGAGGCGTCTAAACAAGGAAGGAAGGAGTCTAGTGGTATAAACGAATCTTTAACTAATGTAGTGATTCCCCCGCCCCGAACGCCCACCTCGCCTCGCAATGACGTCACAACAGGTTGTGCCATAATGTAACATTTTAAATTTCGAATTCGGTTCAACATGCGTATGATTTTTTCTAAAGATATTGATAGTTGTCGTGGTAGAGACTTGTTGTTTTTAATAGAAATTAAATAAGAACTTTGTTACATGTGTATTTCGTATTCACTATACAATGTGTATCAGGAAATGAGCGGCAATATGGGTGTTTATATTTGAAAGAAATATAAACTAAGGAATTAGATGATATCAGCGTCGTTTTAATCCCCCTACAGTAAATTTAAATATTATTATTCTTCATAAAATTGGTTGAAAGTACTTATGAAATAATACTTTCTGTAACCGTAAAGAATTTAAATTACGAACTTAGGTAGTAACTTTTTTATTAGTAGATTCCATTATTTGGGATGTTTAATATTTTAGTATTGTCCTCCTTGGTCACTTTTTGTACAAAAAGTAATAAAAACTAAAAATAAATGTGCTGTTTGCACCATTAGCATTGATAAGAAAATAAACTGCACGGAATTCACATATTATTATGACCATATTCTATTTTTAAATTATTTATTCGATTTGTAAGTTACGTTGCACGTGTCCGATACATATTGTAAAGTTCATATTGTATTATCTTATAATTAAATTAATCCTCTATTGTATCGACATGTTTCCTAATCACTTCTATCTTGTCTTTAATTGTAAATACATAATTAGGAATAAATTAAAAGAATCTTTAATATAAGTGACTTTTTCAACCTTATGAAAAAATATTATGATCATTTTGGTGCTGACTACTACTGTATACAATTATCTCAATGTTTCATTTATACAAACTAATTATCATTATTTATTTCTCTAGTCTTAAATGTCGTAACTTATTTTCATTATAATATTAAAATTGAGCCAGTGGCCTGGATCTTTAGAGGGTCTTCTCATGTCATATACCTCGAGACATATATCTTGGACCTAAAATGTGCTCTACACTAGCAGTATACGTTTCTTGGGTGTCTTTTGAGGATAGCACGGGTTGCTACGGTGCTGGAGAACCTCAAATTCACCAATATTCAACTATAACAAAGTAATCCGTGCGCGCCGGGGCGACGTTTGACCGCGACTTAGGTCCAAGACATGTACCGAAGTATTCTCGTGAAAAGCTTGCTTTTCTAGACGTTTAACTTGAGATGGTGGTGGCGAATACAGCTAGCTATTTGCGTCCTTGCACACCTCAAGAGCTTTTACTGCCCACCGATTCCAGGTGCCGGTTTTTAAGTGTTTTTGTCATTCCGCTTCTGGCTGTCAGCTCCTATACTGCGTTTGGTGAGTTACTTAGCTAAAGGTAAACAATCTTGATGTGTCTTTTCATCATCTTCTTCATCCTAGCGTTAATTCCCAGTCGCATCCGAAGCTTTCACCTCGGAGTCTGGAGTCCGCTTTACCTGATGTGTCTTTTAATATTTGTTATTAAAAAACTCAGTTTATTAATCGTTTGAAAATAACTCCTAACGTTTGAAAATAACTAAAAACCGAAATCGACTAATGTAAGCAGTAGTTTTTTTGTTTTTATGTGTTTGTGTAAGTGTCACCTCAGAATGGTTTACCTTTAGTTAAGTACCAAACCAAACGAAGAACAGTATCCAGGGCGAACTAACTACAGACAATCTTTCTCTGAACTCAAAAAATATAATATTTAGTAACAGCTAAATCTGTTATTGAAAATTGGGGAAGATCAATGAGTCTTTGTGCTCCGTCTACTTTGTACAAATTAACACACAGTTGGACGTACAATGGGCGGCCTTATCGCTTTACATTTATTTGTTTATGAAGATTGAAATCGACTTTCACTTTAATCTAGGCCACAATCTCACCCCATTATTTCCTATATTATTTTCATTTTTCAATATGGTACTTATAAATATAAATAAATTAGAATTTAATAGTTAAGTAATATGAAATTATCTCAAATAATATTATTTGTGAGTTAAATTAATATTGTGCTCGTAAATATTGTTTGTACGGAGTTGTCTTCCTGGCGATATTAGTGTGAATTTATTGTGATGTTACGTCATCGTTTCCTATAAGTAGATTTATACTTAGTAACAATTTAAATAGGAACTAAACGCGGGCAACTTTTTGGATATACCTTAGATAAAGTTCACAATTTTTTTTTTTCATATTTTAAGGTAAACTAAAACACCGGCCGGCGCCCCATGGTAAGCGGTTATCGTTGCCTATAGCCGGTTTCAGTACCTACCAGAGGCGTCACTCGCGCAATACAGACGTTATCACTCTTCAAAACGAGACCAACGTCTCTCTCCCTTTTATAAGACATTGCTGACACACTTGGCGTCATCTGAGTACAGCTGTCGTCGTATATGATGACCCCAGTCACATCACAACATGTACTCTATATACGCAATACGCGTTTTTTGGGTCTCTTTTGAGGAAAGCGCGGGGTGCGACGGCTGCGGAGGCTTGCCATTGTACCAAAAGACCATGGCGCGCTTGGATCAGTTTAATGTAATCGTAATATTAAACCAATCCAAGCGCGCCATATTCTCGTGTTCTTTCGCGACTTAAGGTCATCATATGTGCCGATAACTAAATAACACACATGGTTCACTTGTGAAGGTAGAGGTGGGGGAATGTGCTGATTCTGTATACAACATTATCTTGTTTTAGTATACCCTATACTTGAATATAGTTTAGAATTCAATCTATGAAATAATTTTAATCGTTTTATATTAATCCTCAAACATTTTTATGTCTTGTTATTACTAAATGTGAGTAGTTAGCACACTGCAATTCAGTCGATGCCACTAACTTAGTTTTTCTTTTCTGTACCTTATTGCTGCAATTAGTATTCTTTAGAGATGTCAAATTTTGATTTGAATATAAAAATGTCATCAAATCATGTTAGAAACGGCGATGTGATATAAAAATTGAATACGATCTGAGGTTTTACTAAATTTACTCCAGTTCGTCTCTAAAGGAGAAGAAAAAGAAGTTCCTTATCAGTCATTCAATATATTTCAATACTAAACCATAATTCAACACTTATTTTGGGTCTATGTAGAATGTCCTGCAATATTTATTCTTTATTTACTTATTGGGTTTTGGATGATATAGTTACATTACGATTGTATTATTTGATGAATTTAGAAATTAGTATACATAAATACCAACGATTAGAACCATATCGTGGAAAGCGCGTAATGACAAAAGGTATGCAAATTATTTCAAAAGTATTTTATTATGCATTGGTGAATGACAATTCAGTACCCCAAGCATGTAAAATATTCGAATTCGTGACGTGAACGTATCGAGAGAACGAAGCATTGCGATTGGCAGCCTGCCTGCCGTGAACTTCTGTGTGTGCGAAGCGGCCAATCGCAACGCTCCAATCTTGCGACACGTTTACGTTACGAATTCAAATATTTTTCGTGTTCGGGGCACTGGACCTTTTTTGTGCGTCATTCTATTTGGACCCTTGCAAGAGTAGAATTATACCTACTTTTATTAACCTTTTCAGAACTTTATAATGTACTTTTGGTAACTCTAACTGTATTAACTTTATATCATAGCGCCGTTCATCGGACATTGTATAGGATACAAGACACCACCAGTATAGATTGAATATTTAGATAAGTACTAACAGTACAAGTAGATTTAGAATATTTCTTAACACTAGATAATATTATTTAATTTGATAAGTGAACTTACTCTCGACGTCCTTGTAACAGCAATAATAACTAGGTAATCTAGTGTCGTAGTGTACGTTGCTCATTGTAATAATGAAAGTTATTTATTTTGTGTTGCTCAACGGATAATCTCATTGTTTTATTTATTAACCGTATCAACACTAAATTGTGACTATGTATTCTTTCCATTTCATAAATTGTAACTATGTATTCTGTCCGTTTCATACTTGTAACTATGTGTTCTTTCCGTTTCATAATTGAAGACGTGAGTGGATGAACGGGGTATCTGATAATCTTAAAATATTGACATAGTGAACTTCGAAGCTTCGAAGAATGAAGTATCATTTACAGATAAATATGACGTTTTCTGAGTATTTATACTAATATTATTATAGTGTCAAATTATTGTGCAAACAGTCATAAAATTTCATAATTACCTGTAAATGAAGGAGGAAGCTTTAATAGCTTCGAAGTTCACTATGTTAATATATTGAGATTGTCAGATACCCCCTTCATCCACTCACGTCTTCAATTGTAATTATGTATTATTTTGGTTTCATAATGTTAATAAGACATGTGAATAGGTGATAGTCAACAATTACTACTTATGTAAGTGGCTGGTTGTACAGGCATCTGTCAGATTAGAATATCTGGTTGATGAAACTGAATTTAGTCACAAGCTTAGGTGCGCTAACTTGTGACCAGAGCTGCTACAACTTGGTAGAAATTATATTGTATGACTTTCAAACGGAATGCATAACTAGAAAGATTTTCAAATTAAGTAAGTGCATTAACTGAAATTAAAAATATGACCGTGTGCTCATTTATGATTAAGATAATTAGTTAGTCCAACGTATCTATGTATGCCCATTTTTCACCATCATCGACAGAATTCTTCGTTCTTAGTCACAGCACTAATCATACGACATAAAATCACACAAACATTAGCAGCTTTAAATCATTTATTTCCTGCCATCTTGGTGCCAATTTTTTATAATAGTATTCTGAAAAAACATTATTAAATTATTTTCATAAATTATTCATAAATTAATACTTAAACGCCGATTAGTACAAAACATTTGATTTTGTTGTGACCATAATAAAATTTTACAAACTTTATTTTATAAGAATTAAAATCTTCATAGTCATCTTTATTATATTTAAGTTTTATTTCATTGAAATGATATTAAGTAGTTAATTTTATTTGGATTGCACTGGAATCAAAATTATTAGTCTCTAGGCCTTTGATTTATGTTAGTATAAGGTACTAACAACTATGATTAATTGTTATTCATGTGACAGCAACACCTCAATCAGACCTGCGCCCCTAGACAAGTGGCAAATCGTTGATCGGCGTATTGTAGAATAGAATGACGATGTATGGGATTTGACGTTTATGACATACGTTGACGACTGTCATATACGTCAAATCCCATACATTGGTCTTTCTATCCTACAATACGCCGGCCAAAGTATTAACACTTGTCTAGAGGGGCTGATATATCTACATAAGCACACCAGAATACACTGTTCTATTCTGAAATGTGCAAACTATATATTCGATCATCTCTACACAAAAGCCAGGCTTCATCGCAACGTTCTACACGCTCGAACACCACGAACAGTTGTGTAATAGACACTCGGCCGTTATAACAGCACCTAAATATTTCTTTATTTGGACTCAAAATTTAACAGGAGGTCAATTCTGCGAATCTATAAAGATTGAATTTCGATTCGATTGACTGTCAAGATAAAATTAAATGTCCCTTAATAATTATCACGATTTCAATAAAAAGACGGCCAATTCTTGTGATAAAATTTTATTTATTTATTTTGCTTCGATCTAACTTTAAAAACGATCACGATGCCAATGTTCTTGCTTGAAAACAATATCACAAAAATACCGATTTTGACATTGCAGGGCCTATCCCCACTGAAAGAGCAGCAGCCAGACTTTTGTACTAGAAATGATTGCGAGAAATGCCTTCTGCCTCCTTTGCTTTCAAATGACCATGATATTTTTCTCCCATAGATAAGATTCATAATGGTTTGTAATATTTTGCATCAAAAAGCCACGACCGGTCGCTGCTCTTCCAATGGGGACTGACCCATAATTTGATTTTGACAGCAAATGGAATCTAAATCGAATCTTTATAAATTAACAGAATTGGCCTTCAGTCAGGTCATTCCAAGTGTTGTCTTTATGAAATAGTGTAGGTAATGTAATAAGATTTCAACATTCCTTATTGTAAGATTAGTTATATAGTTAGGTCAATTACTAAAAGGGTGTAAGTGAATTTTACTGGTGGATCATTATTGTTTCAAATCATCTAATATTCATACCGGTGCTAATATAGTTTGTATTTGTAGATCCAAATGTTATGTTTGGTATAAGATTACTTACGTCGACATCCGAATTACCTATCTTAGTTTGAACGTAACAAATATAAATTACTAGGGTCGTTTTAGCATCTCTTTGCCCGTTTGAAAGTAATGTTGAGCAATGTTTTGAATATAAAACCAAGAGTAAGCGCCCTTAAATCTATTCAGTATGGACACTAGTTTCGTCGAAATAATAAATTTGAAAATTAAATTGCTATCCCTACTAATATTATAAATGCGAAAGTAACTCTGTCTGTCTGTTGTCTGTCTCGCTTTCACGACTAAACCGCTGAACCGATTTTGATGAAATTTGGTGTAGGGGTAGATTAGACCTTGAGAAAGGACATAGGCTATGTTTGATCGCGATAACCGACATCCACGCGGGCGGTGTCGCGGGCAAAAGCTAGTTGTAGTAATAAATTCAAGTGGAGTATTTTATAGTTATACTGGAAATCAATGGCACGACGACACATCATAGTGACACATCGGCTGTACGCGGTCAGCTACATACTCCTACCTTTATGCTGAACATCATTCTATAGATATCTGATAACTGGGGACTTCCTCTTGGTTTCAAATTCCGTAGATGTAAACAAACATTGAACCGTGTGGGTTAATTATAATACTATTTTGATGCAGGTAATTAGATTAGATAGAAACCGCTTAATTTGGTAGGTCCAAGTTCTTTTGTGTTGTGGGAATCATTAGAAGTTTAATCTCTAAACACTGCTAAAATCTATGTCTTATTCATATAATTATATTAAATAAAAATGAGGTGTATAGTTTACCCAGTAGTTGTATACTTTTTGATGTTTTTTTATTCAATACTAAAAGTCTTTGAATACATCCTAAAGAGTAGATAAATTGTAGAAGTACGAGTCCAAAGTATGACGTCATTCCTTACTATAATCACAGATTAAGTAACAATTCACTTTAGTCAAATATTTGCTGTAGTTATTGTTTATAACTACAGCAAATAGTGTTACGCCCCCCTAGACAAGTGGGCAATTCGTTGCCCGGCGTATCATGGAATAGAATGACGAATGTATAGAATTTGACGTTTTTGACATTCGTTGACGCCTGTCATATACGTCAAATCCCAAACATTTGGTATTCTATTCTACAAACGCCGGCCGACGAATTGCCACTTGTCTAGAGGGGCTGTAGTCAGTTGACGGATGTAGCCCATTGACGGATCTGGTCAATCGACAGATGTAATCAATGTGACGACTCAAATAAATATTTTAAAAAAATCCTATTCAAATATTATAATTAAATTAATGAAGGTTTGTTGCGTTCAAATGTTTGATGATAGTTTTTGTTCGTTATGATGCTGATGATTTGAAATATTTACCACTTATATTTAACATAAAGTATTTTAAATATTTCTTCATCCCTTGATTTTTTGTCAGTAGACTATAACTAAACCAGTTTTGATATAGAAAATTTACTAATAAACCTGTATTAGATAAGTCAATAAATCTAGGTTAGCGCACAGAACCAATAATAAAAATAGAAGAGTTTTCTTCCGCAACCAGTGTTGCTGCATATTTGCTATTAACATAGAATACATACAGAACTTGAACTCATTGGATGTAGTTTAAGTTCTGTATGAACTCTGTGCAGCGGCCCAATGTTTTCGTAGAACACAGTCGTGAGTGCGAGGCACTTATCAGGCTTGCACCACCTATTATTGGTTCTGTGTTTTAGCTGGATGTATTTTAAACAAAAATACTTTCCAAAAATGGAATTGTTATTAATTACAAATGGAAAATGTATGTAATGATTTCAAAATTTAAGGGTCCAGGCACACTGAAGCAAGCGAAGGCGAAGCGCAGCGAAGCGGTCTAGTTCAATATGCAAATAAAATTGGGCGCGCACATTATGATGCGAAGTTATCAAAAAAAAACATTTGTGCATTACGTCGTGCAGATTATACCTACAGTATTACCTTTTTGGATTGAAGCTTCAATGATTGCTTCGGTGGGCTTCGACTTAGTGCCAGTGTGTCTTTATCCTTAGCAAGGGGACAAACGAACATACCGCCCTGTCATACTATGGACCTTTTATAATTTTTATTGTCTTATTATAAAAAATGTTTTAAGACAGATTTCTACAACATGGCTGTGGTTTGTAATGGAGAACATCTATGGCAAGGGTGAATTTATGTAAACTAAACTAAAATTAACAATAAATTGTTGTAATCTAAATTATGGTGTAATTAAATTAATGACACTGCAAATTCTACGTTGTAAATTGTTTAGTGCAGCATTATAGCGAATGGGATATTTACCTATTCTTTATTTTAATTACCTAATATGTTTGGTCGTTGTAATTTTTATAACAAATAAATGTAATTATTGTCAATTTGGTGTTTAAAAAATTTAAAATAAATAAATAATTCTTTTCGCGTCTTTTATTGTTCTTGCCGCTTCCAACCGGTCTTATTAGAAATCTATAGGGGAGGCCTATGTCTAGCAGTGGACTACCTATGGCTGAAATAATGATGATGATGATGATTTATTTTTTATTTATGATTGTTCCTTATCAGGTTTTCTCTCTTGTTTCGAGGGAGATCGTTTGTTATCTCTGGGCCCGGGAGCAACTACTGCAAAATCATAGAATCCCTATAATTATCTCGTTTGACTGCTCTCAATAAGTAGGCGACTTCTTATTGATTACGCTCCAAAAAGTTCTTGTAATATATAAAAGAGTCCAATGACTTTGGTCATGTTCTATCGAAAATGACCCTAAAAAGATCTCTTCATTCTGGTTTTGGGAATACCGCCTGAGTGTGGGAACAACGGTGGTCCCATCTTGCCCCCGAAAGAGGGGCGGGCTGGGCACCTCCCGCACCGGTGACCGGCGATGTCCAGGGACGCCACCATTATACATCATCACCCGGACAACGCCACTCTGGAGGTGCTCAACGAGGCGCGTCGCTATGTCTTTTTCAAAGAGTGCATACCTCATCGAGCAACACTATGAATGACTATGAGCTAGTATTGTATATACCTAGGCGTTCAGCAAGTCGGCGGCGCCCCCTGACACCCCGTGCACATGTGCACCGCACACCCTGGACCGTAGGTATAGTATATGTTTAAATTTATACTGATAAGCAGTGGTTTCCTATTTTCATTCTGCTTTATCATTTTTTAAATCTCCAAGGGCTCTTCTTACTCGAATCGTATGCGGATGTTTATTGTTGCCAGAAAAATAATTCCTACTTTTTGTGTAGTGGTAAAATCAAAAGTATATTAAACAAAGAAGAAGTCAGACATGGCGTACACATAAAGTATCTGCACCTTAGATACTCTAAGATCTGCACTGTCTAAATAGAAAAGACAAAAGTACAAAAACATTTATGTATGTTCAGAAATCAGAATAACACCTCAAAGCCTCTGCCTGACATAGACCATTCTCTGTGAAAGTTTTACGTGACATCTCAGTGGACGGCAAGTCAAACAATCGCGTTGACAACACTGAAACGAACTGTCAAAACGTTTTACCTCTGAGAGAATGTAGAAACAATTGATTTTACACGTTTTATATAGTTGTTTTTCTAAAATTATTTACTTTGTTTATGAAGATTAAATATCCAGCCGTCTAACTGCCACATGATGGCAGCCGCGGCTCACTGCGATTTATCGATCGCGGAGCTGAAGGCGGAGATCGAGAGGCTTGGCCGCGAGCTCGATCAGGCCAGCAGCGAAAAAATCCAGTCGGCGCAGCTGGGTTTGGTACTGCTCGAGGAAAAGAGTTCACTGCAGCAAAGATGCGACGAACTCGAGAGCCTTTACGAGAACACCAAGCACGATCTGGAAATCACACAAGAGGTTAGTGGCCTACATTCTGTTCTTTTCACTCTTCATGCATTAATGGGTCCATTAAAACGTGCCGAAACCGACGTTATAAGTTGTTTTTTTTTAATTCACATCACATTTCTACTTTCAAAATCCACTAGTGGAAATTCTTAGTATAACCTACATAAAATAGTAGTCTTTAAAACTCTTTTTTCTCTTATTCTTATTAGATATCCAACTGGTAGCACCACCAGTATTCAATTAGAATATCTTTCTAATCTTTTTTAATTCAGAAACCTTTGTCTTAAACTTTCACAAGTGGTTTCTATTAGTCTTGAAAAACTTATAGTAATCAGTATTTTATACTGTACATAATGGAAATCTTCATGATAATAAATCAGGTTCATCAATTAAACATTTCAATAGATGAGTAACTCAAGACTGCTATAAAAACATACAACAATCAACTATAATTATTATACAATTATGCTTTGTCAATGTCAATGTCAACTAAATTGCAATATTATTATCTAACAATAAGGCTATGACTACTTTAAAATAGTTTTAATAAATCTTGTGTATTATGTGGACTCAATATCTTCACCCACTCTCATTAATTCTATTCATGAACATGCTTCTCTTAAGATAAATCAATTAGCCTACTGCAGTCCACTACTGAACAGAGTCCTCTCATAATATGCGCCATAGCACCTGATCCCCTGCCTTGTGCATTTAGTCTATCCCAGCTCCTCTTAGGTGATCCGTCCATGGGTGGATGATTAGGCCAGCCTTAATTGGGCATATTTCTACATTTATCATATAAATATCATACAGAATACAAAATACATGATAGTCTAAGCCATGTGGGTTTCTTAGTTTCCTAGACTTATTACCATTTTATTTTACTTTTATTCATTTTCCTCTATTTCCTCTGCAGGGAACCTTGAGTGACAACTCTGGTGTTATAAATATCCACCATAACTTTAAGTATGGTTGTGTAGTTGATTGTATATAGAATGCAAGTCATAAACTTCACAAGCATTACTAAATATTACTAAGACATGCCATAATTATGTAAATATAAGTGAATTCATCAATTAAACAAAAATAACAAGTTGCGAAGCTATGTAGTTTCTTAAAATTTTGCTTCTATTTTGTTTACAATTTATGCATTTTCTCTAATTATGCTAATATATAATGCTACACAATTACCTTGAGCATTCCAAATTAGTTTCTGTTCAGCCCCTGACCAAATATTCTATGATCATTTTTACTTGTTATTATTTTAAGATATTTGATGAGATGCATGTAGTGTTTAGGTGAATATCGCTCATTGAGATAAAACCACCAAATAAATAGTGATAGAATCAAACTCATGTAGATCAAACTTGATTAAGAAGGTCCTTTGATAAACAATCCGTTAAGCAGCTCTTACTACTAATCCACTACATGATCTTAAGTAAATAAATTGTAATTCCTACACAGTAGAAGTTGTAATTGCACTGATAAAATTTCCACCTCACACTTTCCTATTACAGTCTTGCAAAAGTATAAAATCTCTCTTTAAAATGTCTTATTATTTATTCATTACTTTTTGCAGACTATGACTAATACATCTATTTAAAATGTAAATGCATTTAAAATGTTAATAATTAATTACATATGATTATAATTAATGTTTTTAACATTGATCCTCATAACCTTGCTTCCACTTCCGGAAGTTCTTGTTGCTGTCACTGGAACAGCTGTCACCAGAACTGATACATTCATCACCTTACTTTAGACCAAGGTGCTAGATAAAGGGTGTGTATGGGGGTCTCCCAAGATCTTCTGGCCCCAATCCAACCTCACCTGCAAGCCAGTACACCTGCTGTTTAAGGGACGTGTCTCTAGCGCATGCTTTTCTCTCAGGGTGATGCAAAACCGACCCAGGGCCATATCTTTCGAGCTGGACCTTATTGGGTGTTCTAGCCCCCGGGTATGGGGAGCCGCACATCGTGCGCCGCCTCCGTCACCGGCTTCTGCTTGGGTGACAGGCACCATCGCCGTAAGCAAGGCGGCGAGCGAGAGAACTCTTACTTTACAGATCCGACGCAGAAAATCCCCGAAGCACCCCTACTTGGTGTTAACCTTCGTCAGCCGATACGAGAGGCTGCCGTCCTCCCCCAGTCTTCCATGACGGGTCTTACCGCAGCTATTACGGCGTGTCCCATGTGTGGTTTCCCAAATCGTCGCTCCCACTTCACTGCCATGTTCGTGTTCGTGTTCCCCCTTCCGCGCCTCCTTTCGGTACCTATATAGCACCAAAAGGACTTTCGCGTCCAGAATCCACGGTAGCGATCCGGCGAGGAGACTATCGTGAATCGTGCGGTACCCTCTGATGGCCCTAGAAGCCATCTTCTGCTGCGGATAACGCAGCAGGCTCATGTGCCTGGCCTTTAGGGTCCGCCCACGTCGTCATTGTTTATAGAATATATTACACATTTGATGCATTCAGGAATGACGCTTATACCCTTCCATTTTCTATTGTAACGTAAAATGAAAAGCATGTTGTCAAGAAAAATATTAATTGTCTAACTAATCTTCTTATTCTTGTCAACAGGCACTTATGAAACTAGATACAAATCAGAAGGTAACAACGCGCAGCGGAATAGAACAGGAAAATGCTCTTCTCAACGAGTCAGCTGCTATGGAAAGCTCCCTCACTCTCCAGATATTAGAATTGGAGAGTGAAAGCAAACAGGTAAATATAATGCATCCTTCAATAATTACTTTAGATACCACGAAATACCTATACTGTTAAAAAAAAACTGAAAAGTAATTAAAAATTCAGCATACATTTGTATAACACGAATGTAGTCAATTTATTGACTTGAAATTTTACCACAACATTACATGTACCGTATTACAATATACGCGCAAATTTATAGTAAAATTTAATTTATACGAAGAAACTGAGCGATAGCCAAGCGTGACTGAATTTATTTGGTAGATTATATCACAGTGAAGTTGCGTGGTTTAACAAATAGAAATATATAGGCAAGATTAGTAACTGAAAATCAGAAAACCTTAAATCTAAAGAGCTATCAAAAAGAATCGAAATTAAGCACATTGGGTGACCAAATAAGTTGTCCACCTCGGTATTGATGCCGATCTCGTTCGATATGAGAGTCAATCCGGGTATTAAAATATGCTCGGCAACTAATCTAATGGATGGCAGTACCCGTGTGGTGAAACAAAAATTCATCCGTAAATTTTGTGTGTGATTAAATCCACAAGAGCATGATCCGGCCTGCCGCAATGCGTGGCTCGGAGAATTGGCACTTTTAGGAGGTGGTCGAAAAACAGCTACATGTATTCGAGACGCGAATGTTGAGATGGATGTGTGTTGAGACAAGAATGGATAAGATTAGGAATGAATGCATTAGAGGAAGTTTGAAAGTAGCACGCCAACACGCACAATGGCCCAAAAAGGAGGCTAAGTGCGGAAAAAAGAGTCTCCTTTCCATTCCATTCCAGTAGCACGCCAATCACAGGAAAGTTCCGAGGAAATGGCTTTCCCGAGTTCGCACATGTAATACCTACGGATGAAAGAAATTTCGTAAGGAGGGCATTAATTATGGAAGTAGACGGTTACAAGAGAACAGGAAGTTCTAAGAGGAGTTGGACGGATTATTTGAAAGATGATAATTATGGCTAGGAAGGGAGTGAATGTGGAGATGTATGGCAAAAGCACGCATGTTGCGCCGACCACAAATACATAAATGGAATAACGGCAAGAGGATGACTATACGAACTATACGTTTGTATTGTTAAGCCACACGCACACAAGCATAAATAATTGAAGATTTGATTAAAGTTTACCGATGTCTTAATTGGTAAAATACCATTAGGCATACATTACATCGACAATATGGCCTTCTATGTTGATGGAAGCGTAATGGGTGCGCGTCACGAAATCCTTTTAAAAGCGTCACAGAAACGATATTATAATTTAAATCTACATTACTAGCCGACTGAAAAAAGGAGGGATTTCTGTTTCTATGTGCTCGATTATAGAAACTGCATAACAGAGCTGTATCATCCTTCACAAGGATATTAATCTATTTAGATCGTTCTAGTATATAATGGAATTTTTTATCCTTTGTGGGCTGCAAAATTGTTATAGAAATCTACGTAGATCAAACACTTGACTTGTACGTCATTATTGTGTTATTTCTAGTAGGTACCTGCCTATGTGAATCACAAGCTCCAACTGATTAAATAGAAACAATCAGCTAGTCTTGATATCACGCCGTAAATAACCGATTTACGGCGATAAGCATGCAACTTTTCAGCATCAATATTTGCACTTATATGAAAAAGTGTTGCAAAACATGAAGCTGTCTTAGTTTGAAATAATTAATTGTCTTAGTTTGGCGCTGCTGCGTCATATTATCTCATTAAACAATTTTCACGAGACATATCTGACATATGCCTACGCTCTCAGTTTAATGAAACGGGATCAATTGGCGTGAATCATCCGTGGACCCTCGGAACAGTGCGCTCGAGACGCCCCTACATTACACACTGAACTCTGTCTCTGCAACTTGTTATCAATATTGTTCATTTTCTCCAATAATATTTCTAGTATAGATTGATATACGTGAATATCAACGTTGCATCGTGTAATACAGGCGCGAACCATGAGACCTCTGTCGTCCATGATGTAATGCTCGGAATGGCGTAAGCGCAACCGACGGGAATCCATAACACTGATCCAGAAATACATTTTTATTTGCCCGGCCTTGATTCGCGTATTCACGCTGTACTCAATGGTGTGTAGTTTTTTAGCAATGCACGTACGGTCTATGCGTTGTGTATTTTCAATAATGCGGAATATTTAGTGCGAGTGCCAAGTGTTTGTGTGTAAATATGTTATAAGATAAAGTGCATGTGGCCACCCGGCGATATACTCATCATGAATGACGGAGTCGAGGTATTTTTATTATTTAACATTTATCTTTCTGCTTCAAGGGAAAGTTGTCAAACATTGCTCTCATGTTTCACGACAAAAAGTACCCGCAAATAATGGGGACATAAGGGACATTGTTGATATTTGTTTTGTAACTGGCAGCCCGCCAGCGAGACAAATATGGCCAGATTATATCTCCTTTTACTGGATTATCGGTATAAAGTTAGCGCTATACGAAATTTATGGTTCGCACAAAGTTATGAATGCATTCAATACGGCCCCTTTATGTTTTGATTTGTTGTGCCGATTGGAGGCTATTCGAATAATATTCTTACAATAGACATTACAGAACTTTATGTAATTTATATCCGCTGTATTCATTGGATATCGAGTTTAGAATTTAACGGCTTTATTACCAAGTGGAAGCAAGAAGTATTTGTCTGGCTTAGGTATTGATTTATATAAGCTTAGGAATATAAGTTAGGCAACTTTATAGTCCAAAAGGGGATATGTGAATCGCAATAGGATGAAGTGTGGCACTCATTCGTCCCGAAAGGATGGTGTGTCCGTATGCCTGTGTCCCTGTTGGGAAAGATATTCGTATAGGATAAAGAATATAGAACTGAATACATATGAGGTGCATAATAATTTATTCAATTCAAACTATTAAGTTGCATTACTCATGCAGTTGGTTAAAATTAAGACTATGCGTAAGCAGTGCAAGGTCAATAGTCTGTTATCACTATGCCAGTAACAGATGTATACACAATACCTGACTCACTGACACCGTCACCCGTCACCTACTTGATCGATAAAGATAGCTATGTATATATACTATACTTAATATAATTATAAGGCAAGTGTAAGTGGGCAGCTAGTGGGTAGTGGGGGGTCAGACATTACCAATTTGGCCGGTACGACCAAGCAGAACATAATAATGTCTGACAAAAAGAGCAGATAGCACTTGGAACCTGTAAGCATTCATGAAAGGTTTAATGATAGTAGAGGAAGCTCTTGAAGCAGTGGCAGATTTGCTACTGAAATAGAGTAAGTAGAGGCTATACCAATTTTGCCGCCGCTTCTGACGACTACAATCAGCGCTAGTCACAAATCCGGGACATTTCTTTTTCGGAATGCAATTGTGATTGACTCTAGAGACCATAATGTGACTCCTCGAATGGGCATATCATAGGATAGGCGTAAGTTTACTCACTGCAATCTGGCCACCGGTGCCTACGGCCCAACCCTCTGGGTCGACTCCCAGAGGGTTGGGCCAGAGCCCCTCTCCCTGTAACGTCATATGTTGGAGGTGACATATCGCGGGACAATTAGTTGGTTGGAGGATCCCTCGATTCCCTATTCACAGACAAGCAGCTGGTTATACTGCTTTCGCCACCACCCTAGCGCTCTGAACCGTCGAGAAGAGAGCATCAAACCGCTAAGCTCCCTCTCTTTGAGCCCATCTCGCATAGCCGGCATTAATGTCTCAGCGATTGAAACGACAGCGTGTTAGGTGGTGCAGACAAAACTAGTCTTTATAAAAAACTGTGTTTATTTGAATTATAGAAATAGTACAATTATAACTAGACTTATACTAGATTTAGTAACTAAGAGATATAGATACAGCGAATGTAGGAAATAGAATGTGTCGGGAGAGCCAGGATTTGGGTACTTAAAGGAATCGAATCAGAGTGGGGACGTGTTGGGGATGTTTACATTTGTGTTAGTGGGACAAAAAAAAGGTAGCCAGATAAAGTGTGTTAAAATATTGCCAATAGATATGAAATGCCTATGGATACAAGTGATGAGATAAAGTAATTTAAGTTAAGTATAATAAAGTATGTTAAAATATTGCTTACAGAAATGGTAACAAGTGGTGAGAAAATCATGATAAAAGATAATAAGCTAAACTAAAGGATATAAGTGGTAGATAAAGTATGTTAAGTTATTATACAATTAATAATTAACTTAATTATGCTTATAGGTAACAATAATGTAATTAGTAATATGTACATGTACGAGTATGCTTATAGATATGTTACAACGAGTATGCTTATAGATATGTAACACCTCCCCCCTTAGAACAAAGATTGGGCCGTGTTGCCCGATTTTTGAGAGCTGGTAGTTGGGCGGGCGATGTCTTCGTCCTCTTCGTCTTCACTGCCGCAGGGTGTATTCGTGTGACTATTCGACAACACCGTATTTGAAGTTGACGTCGTTGCGATCGTTCGAATCAATTGTTAAATATTTGAATGCATCCGTCGCTGTGATGTGTGGTTGGTGTTCTTTGGCAACATTTCTTATAAGGATTTTTGTTGATCTTCGAGGCATGGGGTCATCATCAGTATTGAGGCCTTGAGTTGACGCAGTAGACGATGAATTTTGCAGATTGAGTTGACGCAGTAGACGTTGAATTTTGCAGATTGAGTTGACGTAGTAGACGTTGAATTTTGCAGATTGAGTTGACGTAGTAGACGTTGAATTTTGCAGATTGAGTTGACGTTGTAAACGATGAATTTTGCAGATTGAGTTGACGTAGTAGACGATGAATTTTGCAGATTGAGTTGACGTTGTAGACGATGAATTTTGCAGATTGAGTTGACGTTGTAGACGATGAATTTTGCAGATTGAGTTGACATTGTAAACGATGAATTTTGCAGATTGAGTTGACGTAGTAGACGATGAATTTGCAGACTGCGATGTTGGTGCGAACGTCTTGCAGCTGTCCAGTGCGTTCGTCGCGATGTATTGCTGTCTGCTAGAAGTAGTGGCAAGATATGTTTGCTCCGGAAGGATGGTAGAGTCAGGATAAGGTATTGGGATGGAATATAAATAATATAAAGTGAAAATATCGTGTCTGACTAAAGGAAATTCTAGTACAGAAATAAGCTTATTCATATAGATAGATTTACGAGGATGGATGCGCATTCTAAGATGTGATGGATATTATCTACAGTTATTGGAGCAACGAGGCGTCTATTAGACCTAGCTGAACAGGTGGAGAGTAACTCCTGATTTAAACGAGTAGGGGAAATTGAAGTAATTATTAATTTTTTTGATGTTCTTAGTGTATCTGATGTTCATCGTATGGGATTTTTAAAGTACATGTAGGCTTTGTATAGAATCATGTATAATATTAATTTAATGTAAGAGCAAATCATGAAACTGACATAAGGGTCGTTTATGAAGGTTGTAAAGTAATTGTTTGATATAGTAATATTATTGATTTCGCGAATTGGGGTAGGATGGGCCATAGATCTGGTCATCCTGAAAATGAATTAAAACTGGAGTTTGTTCTAAGAGAAACAGAGACTTATTTTAAACTAACCTAGATGAGAATTTAAGAGGGAGAGTCATGTACCGGTCGTAGGCGATTGGCATGCACTAATTGGTTTTTTGTTGAGATTAATATATCGGTGTCATAAAATGCATGTTGCTTGTCGAGATATGGGTCTACTTGAGAACATTTCGCGATTGCTTCGTTGAAGAGGTCGTTCTTATCAGAGGGTTCGCACGAGATAGGGATGAAAATTTTTTTATGACGGTCGTCTAAGAGGTAATCAGGTGAGATTTGTAAGTTTGGAGTATCGAAGCTATATTGGTCATTTTCTGAGAAATGTTGATAATTATGTTGTAGATAGTTATCGGACATGTCAGAGCTTGAGTTAGTGATTTCGTTATCGCCTGTGAGATTGACAATATTTGTGTTACAGATTGGAGGTCGTGAGAGTGCATCAGCATTTGTGTTATTTTTACCAGCTTTATAGAATGAGCGACTGTTAAGTATTTGTTCGTCTAGATTTGGACTTTGTTTAGGACTTTCGTTAAGAAACTGTAGATTGTAGGTTTTGTTACGTAGTCTCATTGTTTTTGACTGGACATAAAGTTGACAATTAAATTTAGACATAAAGCCGTTACCTAATATGCCATCTGCTTTAATGTTTAGGTCGGCAACATGGAATTCGTACTTGGGTAAATCGTCTAAGGATAATTCGGTAGTACCTGCAGCGAGAGTGGACGATTGTGCGCTAGATATTCCTACAATAGACACGACTTTAGATTTGTTCAAAGGAGAAGATGCTATCTTATTTCTTTTGATAACGGAAATTCCTGCACCGGTATCGATTAACAAAGTCACGGGTTTTCCATCAATGTGGAAAATGCAGTATAAAAGATTTTCACATGGAACATCGTTCAAGGATGAGATTGTAAATGATTCTATGTCAGATTTTGATTTATTAGGTTTAGGCTTCGATTCAGAGTACTTAGTGTTTGATTTAGTAGATTTTGAATTCGATTTATTAGGTTTAGACTTTGATTTAGAGTACTTAATGCTTGATTTAGTGGAATTAGAAATTGATTTATTATTTGATTTAGTAGACTTAGATTTTGATATAGTAGATTTAGTAGAGTTTGAATTATAAGATTTAGTAACATTTGATGAAGCTGAACCAAGGGTTTGGGGCTGGCTACCCTGTTCGTATGGTTCGCTTACCATCGATTCGGTGGAGATAGAAAGAGTTTGTATGGATGCGTCTTTAAACTGTTTTTTGTGAACGATACTGTCTGTATAAGGTGATTTGTTCAAAGTTGAAGGTTGTCCAGGTCTTCGGTCAACGGTTGTGAAGGCGAGCAATGAATGGGGGCGATCTCCAACGGGCTGCTCATTTCGTTGGTCGCCCTGGAGTTTAAATTATGTACGCGTGTACCTGCTGGAGGTACTGGAAGAGCTAATCGAAAATTTCTATTATTATTATACGCCCGTTTTCGGCATTCCGTTATCGAATGACCTGGATTTTTGCAATAATTACATATTTTTAAATGATTACTAGCTACAATAGGAGGGGGTCGACTAGGTTGTGGATTAGATGGGGGAAATTTGTTTACTGTTTGAAAATTACACCGTGATGGAGCGATTCTTATTGAACTGGAATTAGTATTGATGGGTCGTTGGGTTGTCAATCTAAACATGGATTGCCGCGCGTTGTTCATAGCGCGTATTTTATCCTCTTGTGAAGCGAATCGCCCAGCCTCGTTTAAGGTGGCGAATCCCTTCGTACGGAGCATAACTCCTATGTCAGAACTGAGCCCGTTTACGAAAACGTTCAACGCCGTTTCTTCGGTTGTTGCTATACGACCTGCTAAAGTTTTGTCGGTGATGTCCGCATTTAATTTTTCAATGATTTGGCTTCTACATAAATCAACACGATGGAGATATTCAGTGATGCCTTCGTTTGGCTTTTGAAATAATGATTGTAATTCTAAGTTAAGATGAGAGATAGTTTTGCTGTTGGAAAACCTATCAATTAGAAATCCCCGTAGATTTTCCCAGGAAGAGTACTGTTTACAATGGACATCAGATGCACCAGAACCCGTTATGTTGTTCAATGCAAATATGAGTAGTACAGATTTTTGGTCCGCGGTGGCTAAGGTAAAGGCCGAATCACAGGATCGGACAAATCTATATATTTGACCATTGTTGTCCGTGTCGAAAGATGGTACAAGTTTTAAGAGAGTTGCAATGTCTAGAGTCATGTTAGAGTTAGAATAATAAGACTTTGCGAAAAACGAGGATAGATTAGAGTAAAGCTGTTGGGAGGTCTCGTTATTGATATCTTTTTGCATTTAGAAAAATATAGAGAATAAAATAGGTGTAAAATAGAAATATGAACAGGATATCAGACAGGAAATCAGAGCAGACAAGTTATGCCACTTACCACACAAACAGCAAATACTGGACTCGCGTTCTAGTTCGGCGAAGTTCTTCAAAAGCCTGCAGCTACCACGTCGTAATTCTTCGTTCTCTGGGCGATGCTTGTCCCGACGATGAGTTTCCGACGCTTTTCACTTCGTCTTATTAGCGTGTTTATAGCGAGATCCTACCGACTGCGCCAAATTTGTTAGGTGGTGCAGACAAAACTAGTCTTTATAAAAAACTGTGTTTATTTGAATTATAGAAATAGTACAATTATAACTAGACTTATACTAGATTTAGTAACTAAGAGATATAGATACAGCGAATGTAGGAAATAGAATGTGTCGGGAGAGCCAGGATTTGGGTACTTAAAGGAATCGAATCAGAGTGGGGACGTGTTGGGGATGTTTACATTTGTGTTAGTGGGACAAAAAAAAGGTAGCCAGATAAAGTGTGTTAAAATATTGCCAATAGATATGAAATGCCTATGGATACAAGTGATGAGATAAAGTAACTTAAGTTAAGTATAATAAAGTATGTTAAAATATTGCTTACAGAAATGGTAACAAGTGGTGAGAAAATCATGATAAAAGATAATAAGCTAAACTAAAGGATATAAGTGGTAGATAAAGTATGTTAAGTTATTATACAATTAATAATATACTTAATTATGCTTATAGGTAACAATAATGTAATTAGTAATATGTACATGTACGAGTAGATATGCTTATAGATATGTTACAACGAGTATGCTTATAGATATGTAACAAGCGGCTCAACCCTCGTTGCTGTCAATCATGGCGTGAACTATGACCTATTCTACCTATTACCTATCAGTTCAGAATGTATGTGATATGCTCCGCCGTGTCAACAGCCCCACTGCTAGTGGCGATACCATGACCACCTCCCAAGTACATCCCGAAATATTCGTAGCTTTTCACATGCTGAACCAGATCCTATCCAGCATACCTGCGAAGTATACGCCAGTAAATGATTACTGATGGATCGGGTTATCTATCAAGTTTTATTTATTGTTGTTGTTTATATTATCCCTTGATAAATGCTTTCCTCTACTAATTTTTATCACAGATTAATATTAAACTCAATACAATAGTCCGACACTCGGACAACATCATTCATCTAATTATACTTGTACTTTAAATAACAAAGAATGTATAACAAATTTAGTTTTATACATTCACTCAAATGGCACATAAATGTGTCCATTTTATCTTGAACATCATTTATATTATAAATTGCACGAGTTTTCAAAATGTTTGTAATGAAAGTGAAATACTATCTACTTAAACTTTGGGCTGTATATTTTAGAATATCATTTACTGCACCAGTAACAATCCGACGTCAGATTGCAAGTTTTCTAAGCCTGTCTCTCGTTAAGCTAAACAATTTGTTAAATAATTGTAGCTACGGTAAATGCGCATGGTATATGAAATTAAAAATTAGTACCTATGCGTAGATATGAGCTACTCGTAATGTGTCCGTAAAAGTTTAATTAAATTCCGCCAAATAACTCGACAGACCGTTACGCTATCCACAAAGAAATTCCGCGAGTGCCGTGCTGATATTGTTACCGTGCCATCGCTTACTTTGTCTTTTTAATGAAATTAATTCGGTAACAGGCAGACAATGTTTAGTCCTTATTTCGTTTAGGTTAATAAATTCCACAGATAATTCCCCAACTAGTACCAAGTCCACTATAAGTACTGCAAGAGATGAAATGCTCATACCTCTGGATTGCACGACAGATTCTTGAACCGTAAGAGTATAGTTCAATATATGCTCATACCTCTGGATTGCACGACAGATTCTTGAACCGTAAGAGTATAGTTCAATATTTATGAACCACTTCTCCTTCATTATTACCCATGATCCATTCTATGAAAATATCCAAAAACCTTCTACATATATTTTTTTGAATTTTGAATTTTTGAATATTAAATTCGCTCACCTTTTGGAAGAATTACATTACATAAAACATGCAGGCAGGAGGGTCAGTGTCAATTTCACGGGGCATACACGGATCAAATCGCTGAAGTTTGAGAACAAAGGGCACAACTGTTGCTTCGGATGTTTAATATGTTAAACATCTGGCAAATGGTACCTCTGAAAGAGATACGCGTGAATGTATATCTGTCTGTATGTGTGCAAAGTGGAAGCATGATAATATTTTTGATAATCACAACCATAGCGGTTGTATGTTGTATGCCGTAGATTTGAACCACCTTAAGAACAGACATCGTTCGGTATCCACCGTAAGTTCAGGGTTTTTTTGAAGATAATCACGTCTCATTTATTTTCATATGGACTTTCCATGTTAATTTTCTGTAGAATTGCACAAGATAACTTTCACAAGATATCTTATGCAATGCAAATGAATCTGTAAGTAAATCCGAGCTAAGATAAACGGATGGACTGCTTTCTTCTTTTCGTAGGTAATACGAATTCCCTTTATTTGATCAAACCTCGTAGTATGTAGTCGTATTCTTTACCCTTAGTTTTCTTCTAGCTACACACATATATTACTCCTTAACATCTTCTATGGCGTATTCATTATTGCTAGAAGTTTGTTGGGCTTGGGCGAGATATTTCTACTCTCATCTAGGAAATGTATTCAGAGGAAATTCAATTCTGTTTCTCTGATTACTATCTACTAGGTTTTCGTTGCCATTGTTAATGTTGCTGCTAGAAACCTGGAAAATGAATCTGTCTGATTTCATTGATCTGTAAATCGGAGGTAAATACAGAAGTGGGTGTAAACAGCCCTAATTGCAAACAATTTTAAAAGATCGCACATGTTCGTCGATGTTTAAGTACGAGTACTACACCAATATTTTTTCCGTCTATAACAGAAACTGTAACAAGATTTTATTTCGAAACGTAATTTACATATATTATGACCAATGCGACATTTTTCTTGTATATAAGTGTTCACACACACGAACACGATTTGTGTTCAACGTTGAATAAAATACGTAATTATAGATTTCCTCATAAGCACACAATATAGGTACGACGTCAACTAGTGAGGATAATATTGGTAACTCTACAATGTAATTTAACCATTCACCATATACATATAAGTCCATTTTCAATATATAAACACTTAGTTCTATAGATCGCGTCTATTCAGGGAAGTACCCTGGGCACGTTTTGTTAGCTTATTGCCCTAAATGGAGGCACGACGTATTTTATAGCTGTAGCCACACCCCACGGTTTGCTTACTTGCAAAATGAGCTACCTAAGCTTTAGACCGGAAGTTTAATTTACTGGTATATTAATAAACTGGATTTTCGTGTCCGGCGTCATACTTATGACAGGTTTTACCGTCAGATTGCCAAAATTTTATTTCAAATAAAGTTTTTCCTAGCAATAACGAAGACAACAAATTATCCAAATAGGTCGACGTTGTCAGGTTTCAAGCTTAGCAACTAGATTGCGGTTCATTGTAAAATCTCTATTCAATATGTACAGCTTAAGTTAGACAGCACTAATCCCCTTGGCGTAGGTTTAGCGACGACTGGAGTATCCATAATAATTGACAATGAAATTGACTGCTTTAAATTAACTATTGGGAACATGAAATATATTCTGACTAAATATCGGTCATTGAATTAACTTTTGAAGATAGACTACTCTCCCTCTCCATTCGGTTAGGTACTTAACTAAATGTAAACAATCTTGATGTCTCTATTTATTTTTTTATTTTATTTTAACAGTTTATCAATATTTTTCTGTTTAGAAACTCATTTTAAAGACCAAAAACCGAAATTGAACCACTAGTTAGTCAGTTAGCCTATTTTATTTGTTTAATATGTATTTTTATAAATAGTCGTCGCTACAAGATTGTTTACTGGATTAAGTAATGGATGGAGTATGATATACCTAGTCGTTTTATGATAAATGAGTACCGGCGCCTATAGGTGTCACTTTGTTACCAACCCTAAAGAGGACACTTTAGCTACGATATTATGTGAATGTCGTAGCTAAAGTGTACTCAACATTAGAAATACAAATCGCAAGTTATGTTATTTAACTACAACTTTCTATAGGACGGAGGTATTTACCCAGTTGAGCGGCTCTGAATTTGAGCAGGATATCCAATTTATAACCTACGTCTTCCGTGTTCTATAATTGTGGAGGTCGCGGGTCGGTGCCCAGTATTGGAGGTTAATCGATTTATTGATGTTATGTAGGCGTTGGGTTGTTCCACTATGTGGCATAGGTATTGTGAAAAGAAAATGTACATAGTAGTATGACATGTGAAGGGTGCGGTGGAAAACTGTAATGTACGTTGTACCTTCTCATGTCTATTTTGGGATTTAGTAGCATCATAGTTATAAAAAATACGATAAAGGGTTCCAAAAAATTAACTACCGTTTTTTTCGGTTGCATCGGAGCCTCATTTTGGTTCGACTTGGCGACTTTTATGGAAGTAACCGCCTGTCAACCCTCGAGAGGAAGGCCTGCGCCAGAATCTCGCCCGATTCGAAATTCGAACCGTCTCATACCGTCTCATCCTCGAACTTCATGAAGGTACAGGAATGTAATTTGTTCCTGCCCAGTACACCACCGACACAAAACGTCAGTGGGCGCCACTCATTCTTAAAATACTAAAACGATTAGTTTTAGTTGAGTATGAAAAAAAAAACGTCAAATTTTTGATGTGAAAAATACAGTAGGTATAGTACAGTAGGATTTATAATAATTTAATGTCTTTTTGTTTTATCTACAGTTACGTCACGAACTTGATCGTGTAGTCAGCGAGCGAGATCGTCTGCTAACCGAGAGCTCAGAGCTCGGTGCGGACAAAGCCACCCGCGAGTCAGAACGAGCAGCCATACGCGCCGAGCTACGAGAAGCTCGGCAACGGGAACAGAGACTACTCGTTGATATCGGGGATTTGGAGGATGAAAACATATCGCTACAGAAGCAAGTCTCGGCACTAAGATCATCACAGGTGAGTTGCCATGCCATACATAATCTAAACATTTAACGAGAATATACCCATGTTAAGGCCGCGGGAACGTGCTGGATGCGAGCCGCTTCCAACCGGTCTTATTGGAGATCAATAGGGGAGGCCTATGTCCAGCAGTGGACTTCCTATGGTTGAAATGATGATGATGATGATACCCATGTTTCTTTATAAGTATTGATGGGTCAGAGGGATCAGATAAGTGGTGGGATCGCCATCAATGGTAGCTATGACCTGCTTGAGGAAATAGTGGAAATTCCGCATGGGTTAACCGTAATTTCCGGCAATAAGTAGGTATTATGGATGATGTAGGAGATACCGTGTGGTTATAGTCGATCCGTCTTCGATATGACTGCTTCATTATGCCCAGGAGAGCAGATACCCGGTGGGTTCCTCGTGAAAAATATAAAAAAGAAAGATCAATCAAGGTGACTTCTACTTGCTACACTGAAACTACAAGGGTTAACGGTTTTTGGGTTCGTTCTGAGAAGGTGGAAAACCACAGCAGTGGCACTGGTCATCGAAAATGTTCATTCAGATATTCCACAGTATCGTTGCTATTCACATCCTCGCAACTGTTCGCTATAGCCATTACCTATAGGAGCGACACGCGGTTTGATATTTTACCTTTGTGCCACCGCGTTTCGGCAAGCTAATTGATTGCCCCATATATTCAGTGCATGAAAACCCGCCTGAAAACTATTGCCTATCGAATATCGCTTACGGTTTGAGCACAAAAGAGTATTGGGCTATCGAAGTTTAAACTAGCTGTTTATTGGTTGCTATTGTTACATACCGCGCAAGCATACATTTGAATAAGCCCACCCACAACTTTCGTAATTTTGAAAGTACATAATTACATACCTACATAGAAAGCTCCACTTTGAAATTAATCCGCTATCTGTTTCCTTCCACTTGTTTGGAAGTTGTTTCATTACTGAAATATATCAACATTATCAATTGGCTCTTTGTGCTTCGCCACGAAATAATACGATAGTAATTTCCAACACTATAGCTATATAAATAGGCTGAAGAAACACGGACACCTGAGTCTTTATTTTTTCAAGCTTTTTCAACACAACAGAAGTAAATCCAATATCACAACAACACTCTTGTATATTTGACTTTATTATTGAACAAACTAATTACAAAGTAATTACTTTTCACAGGTTGAATTCGAAGGACTTAAACATGAAGTGCGGCAACTGCGTGAGGAGATGGAAAATGCTCGCGCTACGGCTGAAGAAACTCTCGCGTTGCGCCGTATTGTTGAACGACAACTGGCTGAAGCGCTGGAAGCGCTGCAGGCCGAGCGTGAGGCCAAGTTCGCTGCTAAGAAGGAGTTGGACGCACATCTTAGCAGAGAAGCAGCATACAATATTACCAACTTGGCATATAGTATACGAGGTGAGTAGACATTGTACAGGGCATAGTGGGCAGATACAGTTAGTCAGGCATTTTTTCCCCTTTCCTTTCCCGTAAAACAACGTGCAGGATTCATTGTCATCCTCATACGCTGCAGTCGATACCATCGCGTACCAAAGGGTTCAAAAATTCCTTCACATGTTGAACCGTAAAGAGCTAGAACGCTTTAGCCCCACACGTGTTTCCTCTTCATATTACCCCGGGTCCTTTAAGCGGTGCATGAAAAAACATCTTTAGAGGCCGTCAAGGTGGTGACTGCCAATATAGGGACAGCATCTGAAATGACGAGCACTATTCTTTGGACTGCTTCTCGCCTTGCCAGTCAATTTGGCGATTTATATAAAAAAAGTATCTACGCCAAGGTCGTATGTCATCTAAAGTTGAAGGGCGGAAAGGTGCGGACTGCAGCAGTTAGATGGCACGTAATATCTGGCCTCCACAAAACCTGTGCTTGTAACAATATCAACTGTCTGATAAAAAAAAAAACTGCAAGGAAAATCTAATATACTTGTGACAATGATAAATTTAGAAAACTAACATCAAAAAATGAAGATGAATCATCACAACGATGTGCATACATATGGATGTTTAGAATTACTCATAGTTTACTGTCTACAAGATATTATGAAGCGTCTGTACGTGCAATTTGTCATTTATACACTCAAATTTGCAGCTAAGGCTGGTTTTAGAGTCGCGCTGACCGCACGCTGACCGTCGGTGCTGACAGCCGAAACATATGAACTTCTAGGAAGCGTTTTAGAATAACGCGTAGCTATCAGCGCGTGCGTTGGCCTGACAAGCTAAGCGCTGAGCAGTCAGCGCCGATGGTCAGCGTGACTCTAAAACCAGCCTGAAACTTGAAACTCAATCTCATTTTAACCCTGTAATTCTGTATCCAGGTATGCCAGATGACAGCACAGAAGACGAGGGTGAGCCTGGTGGCTCCTCGTCGACGGACCTGGCGACGGCGATGGGAGACCACCACGCCGACCTGTTCTCTGAAGTCCATCTACACGAAATCACACGGTTAGAGAAACAATTGGAACAGGCGCATAATGAAAATGTGAGTTTGATTCTAATTAACTTTAGTTTTGTCTGAAAGAGAACTGAAATTTAGTATTTGTGAGCTCTATCGTATACATATTTTCAGAAATATGAATTGAATCTTTTTTTTATGATAGCGGCTATGCTATTGTATTTTTAGATGATGTACAATAAAACATAATTGATACTAAATTAAATTAAAACTAGAAACTGTTATTACTAAAATAAATAAATAAAATATTTACATAGATAATGTGTCGTGAAATTCCTCCACATCATCACCGACAGGTAGCGTTCCCAGAAGGCTGGCAGGCATTGCCATTCAATGCTTATTCTCTGTGCAAGAGAATAAACCAGCCTTCTGGTCACGTATAGCGTTCATCAGCCGCTTTGCTAACTCGTTTACAAAGAGTTAGCAAGTTTAGATGATTAAATAAATGGCCTCAGCCTCCGTGGCGTAGCGGTAGTGAACGCGGTCGCTACGCAGGAGGCGCGGGTTCGATCCCCGCTCAGTGCAAATATTTGTGTGAATGAAATATGAGTATTTGCATTGGTCTTAAGCCGTCTGGTGGTTAAGCCGTCGGTCCCGGTTGCCATGAGAACATCTATGGCAGTCGTTACGGGTAGTTGGAGCCCTCAAAAATCCAAAAACAACGGTCTAACTGCTAAACTTCGATATCGCCTAATGTTAACATTGGGTTGTGGAGGTCAGATGACAATCGCTTCACGGAAAATATCGAGATCTAGCCAAATCCGTGGTTAAGACTGGTAAAAGCGGACCCCAGACTCCGAGCTGAAAGCTTCGGATGCGACTGGGAATTAACGCCAAGAGGAAGTAAGTATGATTAAATATCAAATTGTATAAATGTCGCAAAAGTCTAAATTCTATCTGTGATTTAAAGTAATACCCAGGTTCGAATCCCGGGCCAAGCAGTGATACTATGTTTTTATTTCGCACACGTAAGTAGAGGCACATCTAAATTCCGCATTTCGCCATTTGTTATATGGGTTTTACTACAAGAAAATTCTCTATACCAACACGAAGTCTATGTTTGATTGATCTCTGTCTACCCCTCTAGGGATTACAGGCATTTATATGACAAATTATGTACACTGACATGTAATATTCTTACAAATAAATGAGTTATGAGTTATAAAAATAGCTCGTTAAATGAGTTTGACCTCAGCTCAATACAAGATCAAGAAAATTACCGCAAATGTTAACACAGTTTCAGGAGTTAGTCTAATTAGATGACAACAGGCGAGTAGGTAGAATGTCGTAATTTAGGAATTTATCTTTTCTGGGATATGAGTCAAATTCTTATGAGCAATTTGACTCATCTAACAAAGCTACTTCCATCATGGTTTTAATCTGAAACAATCTAGTCAGTAGAGTTGGAAGTGTTAGAACTAATTTGAAACTAATTCAAGTTCTTTTAAAGAGCGACTAATAAAATTCATTCTGACCTCATTTCCATCAACTGTTGAATGAACAAGAGCTTATTCTGCGGAGGATGCTATTCGATGGAAGAAATGGACGAATTTTACATAGATCTCAAAAACAGGTTTGGGCCAAACAAACTTGGTCTCAATTGCTGAATAAATGCGTTGCTTCTCCTTCATTATCGAGCCAATGCCTCATAAAATTTACTAATGCGTTTGGTAATGCCCGAAATTTTGGTTCACAACTTCAGACGAATTATCATCACTATCATCACTATCACTACATATTATAAAACAAAGTCGCTGTCTGTCCGTCCCTATGTATGCTTAAATCTTCAAAACTACGCAACGGATTTTGAAGCGGTTTTTGTTATAGATAGAGTGATTCCAGAGGAAGGTTTATATGTATAATACATGCATAATATTGTAGAGAAACACTGATAAATTTAGAGATATGCAGCGGGAACGGGATCAGAAATATGGCGGTACGAAGTTCACCGGGTCAGCTAGTACCCATCAGAAATTCAGTACTAAGCTGTATGTGTGTTCGTTACAGAGTCAACTGCAGGCGTCTATGCGCAGTGCACAAACCACGGCGGACAGCGAGAGCGCGGCCGCGGCACTTCTTCGCGCTGGACTGACGCGTGCCGCCTCACGAGTGTCTGCTCTTCACGCGCTACACGCCGACTGCGCGCCACTGGTACGTACGGTGCCGTCCTAAACCCCCCGCATCATCATTATTGTCCTAGTTCCAGAGAGAGAGAGAGAGAGAGAGAGAGAGAGAGAGAGCGAGAGAGAGAGAGAGAGAGAGAGAGAGAGAGCGAGAGAGAGAGAGAGAGAGAGAGAGAGAGCGAGAGAGAGAGAGAGAGCAAGAGGCTGCAGAGTTTCACTTTGAAATGCAAGGTTCACTTACCTGGTGAACCTGCCCAAACGTGTGTACGCTGGTGGAACTTATAAGTGCTTCTGAGAACGCTATCAGTGAGGCTGCACGCTGGGCTCGACAGAAGAAGAATTTACCTGGTCCTATTTACCCTGTTCCTGCTATGTTATATTACTGCAAATATTTTAGCAAATTTATAGCTTACATAGCCAGACACCAAATTAATACAGTGTTTGTAAAAGAAAATCTTGACTGAAGAACGTACAATAAGAACACTCGATTTCTATTCAGAACTCTGTCATTGTGCTATTGATTTCCGCCATTCCTATTTTCGATCATAATATTAAGACGTGGTAGTACAGACGAGGATTCACAAGTCAATCTAAACGAGCACTTATCGTCATATTCGCGTTCGCCTTACTTGCGAAGCGCGAACTGGCGACATAAGGATTTTGTCTCCTTATTCTAACTAAGTTTAACATCAACAGGACGAAGAGAAGGTAGAGCCAGGTGGTGTATCAGCCCGTGCCGCTAAATGGCTGACGTGGTGGCGCGTGTCGGGCGGCGAGCTATCGGGCTTGGGCGCACTGCTAGCGGAGCTACAAGCGGGAGCGGGAGCGGGCGCGGAGGGCGCCGGCCCACAGGCTATGCAGAGGGCTGCGCTCGCGCAACTCGCCGACAGAGTCGCCGAGGCCGAAGTACGGTCGGCAGCGCTACAAGCGGAAGCGGATTTACTCAGGACACTTGCTGGAGGTATACACTTATGTTTTTCTTCAAATCATCCTTTACTATCCAAAAAGAAGTTACATGTTTGTGGATACGATATTATTTCTAAAATATACTTTGTAGTTAACCATTGATGGAGATCGTGAGTGTAAAAACGACAAGACTAACATTTTATAAAAAACAAAATAGTTGACCTAGCCTTTAGAAAATGTCTACGCATTGATTTTTTATGCTCTATATTCTTGCTAGAATGTTACTAAGCCATACTTCACTCGCGGTCCGAATTAATATCTGAAGACCAAGCCCGCTTTGCAATATTTCACAGATTATCTTCAGAAATTAAAATTATATGGAGCTTACAAAAAAAAGAAATTCATTACCATATTGTACTTTTTCACAGAATCCACCATTTTGTTAATAGAAACTGTAAAAAAAATTTCTGGTAAAATGTCACTGTACGCGTTTGAAAGTGCAGAAGATATTACTCCAATGTTACGTTTGCAGGTGCGGGTCGCGCGCTTTCCACGGCGGCACCAGCGCTTCTGTCGGCGGCGGACATGCTGGCGCAGATCTACCACCACGTGTGCGCCGTCAACGGCACGCAGCCCGAGCGGCTGCTGCTGGAGCACGCGGGACACAACGACGGTGAGTGCGGGTTAACTGGGACGTTCAGTTGCGTATGGATGGGTTAGCTGGGACTTTCAATTGCGTTTGGATGGGTTAACTGGGCCGTTCAATTGCGTTTGGGTGGGTTAACTGGGACTTTCAATTGCGTATGGATGAGTTAGCTGGGCCGTTCAATTGCGTATGGATGAGTTAACTGGGCATTTCAATTGCGTATGCATGGGTTAAGTGGGTTGTTCAATTGCGTATGGTTTGACTGGGCTGTTCAGTTGCGTATGGACGGGTTAACTGGGGCGTTCAATTACGTTCAGTTGCGTATGGATGGGTTAGCTGGGCTGTTCAATTGCGTATGGACGGTTTAATTAGGCTGTTCAATTGTAGATGGCCGGGTTAACTAGGCCTTTCAATTGCGTCTAGACGGTTTTTTTTGGTAAGTACTCATAGATTTGTTGAACTCTTTCCACTTCTAAAGTAAGATTTTGTGTATAATTTTCTTTCAAAGTATAAATGCGTATTATATATTTATAACAATGTATAAATATGCGACCCGGTTAAATATTATAAAACTACCCTCTAAATCTACGATTTCACCTCAAACTGACTAAAACAGCAGGATGTTTCGTCATATCATTGAGAGGGAGACCCATTAGGTATAATAGGGTCCATTCTATTTGTACTGAATGACCATTTCGACTACACTATTATCAACCCTTCAGCCACTTTGGTAACTATACGGTTCATAACCAGTTACGAAACAGTATTTTTTTTCACCGTTTCGTAACCAGTTACTAAGAAACACCACTTCAGCCACTTTGGTAACTATATGGTTCATAACCAGCTACGAAAAAGTAATTTGTTTCACTGTTTTGTAACTAGTTACTAATAAACACTTATATTTTCTATTTTCGTAATTTTACATAACCAGTTATCAAAATATACTTTTTCTTCTCTGTATGTAACCATTGACTAAAACCTTTTTTCTAAATGCTGGCTGTTATATTAGCCTTATCTATTCATAGATATCTAATGACATTGCAAACAAATGCACATCAAGTGTGTATTGTCTGCATTGATATTATCTTTGATTAACTCTTTGATTAACTATTCAAAGGATTAACTATAGATATTCAAAGGATATTATATTAAAATAAATAATATTTGTTTTAAGTAATCCTAACGATACGACGATGGAATTCTTCCCTACGAAACGAGCAGGTACAAAATTATTATTTGAAGGCCGTGAATACCATAAACGCAAAACATATGTTAATGGAAATACCTTTTGGCAATGCATTTATAACAAGAAGTGTAAGGGAAATCTAACAATAAGTAATGAAAATGTAAAAATTAAAGGAAATTCTCACAGCTCAGATTGCTTGCCGAATATGGCAAGATGTAAAATTCTCGAAAAGATGTCACAACTGAAGAAAAAAGTTTGTGAGAATTATGATCCTATTCAAAAACAGTTTGAAGAAGTCAACTTAAGGACGACGGTGTAGATTTACTTGATGTGGAGTTGCCTAAATTTGAAAATATTAAAAGTGGCTTGTACTGTACGAAGCTAGAAATAAACAACTGCAAGTTCCAAAATTACACTATGAACTACCTAAAGATGTGATAGTACCCGAGAAGTTTAATAAGATCCTCTTAGCTGACTACAACGACGACATTAGAATTCTTTTATTCAGCTCGCCTGACGTCGAAAGCATTTTGAACAAAACTGACATATACATGCTGGATGGAACTTTTAAAGCTTGTCCACCACCATTCAAGCAGATATACAGTATTCATGGTTACAATGTTGATACGAAAAAAGTTGTACCCCTGTTTTTTGCCTTTCTCCCTAATAAAAAACAAAAGACTTACGAAATATTATTTGCTATAATCAAGTCACGAATGCCAACATGGAGTCCAACCAAGACGTTACTTGATTACGAGAAACCAGCAATTAATGCTATACGTAAAGAATTCCCAAATACCACAGTAAAAGGCTGTTTCTATCATTTTTGTCGCAGCCTTTTCAATAAAGCCAAAAAATTAGGAGTGAATTCGAGAGTGCAGAGGCGGCATGTTGCATGATGTGCGGGCTTAGCTCGTTTGCTTTTTAAATATATTACTACTGGCTATCAATACATCATGAAAAAATCGCCAAGAACTGAATCAGTAAAAAAGTTCAATTCCTATTTTAATCATTTTTGGTTACATGACATTAAGTTCATCAAAATGTGGTGTTGTCAAGAAGAAGAAATACGTAATACAAATTACGTAGAAGGATGGCATTCTCGCTTAAACCGCTATGTGGGTATTAAAAATCCGTCTATCGCGAAAGTGCTTGACATTTTAGAAAAAGAAATGAAGATCAAAAGCAGTACCGGGAAGGCTAAAACCCGAAAACAGAGCATGTATGTAGAAATTGATGAAGAGATCAATTCGGCTATTGAAGAGTTGAAAAGCAAGACAATCACTGTGGGTCATTGCGTAGAAATTGTTGCCCCTTTTGTAAGTTTTTTTTAATACTTAGTTAAATATAATATACATACTTGCCATAGAGTTTTTTATTAAGGGTTTATTAGTAACTAGTTACAAAACAGTGAAACAAATTACTTTTTCGTAGCTGGTTATGAACCATATAGTTACCAAAGTGGCTGAAAGGGTGTTTCTTAGTAACTGGTTACAAAACAGTGAAAAAAATTACTGTTTCGTAGCTGGTTATGACCCATATAGTTACCAAAGTGGCTGAAGGGATTATCAAATACATTGTGTGACTTATGTTTGTATGTGTACAGCGACGGGTACAGAGGGCCGCTCAGCGGAAGCAGAAGCGTTGGCGTTAGCAGCGGGAGAGCTGGAGGGACTGCGGGCCGCGGGAGGCGTGGCGCGCTCGGCCGACACGTTGCTCGACCAGTTGACGCACCTGCGCGCCGCGCTCGACACCGCGCTCGACTCGCGCAACCGCCACCAGCCCGGCACGCAGTGTACGAACCACCACCGTCTTATTAAACCCTCTACTCCCACCATCCACTGTGTCTTCATCCCAGTCGTATCCGAAGCTTTCACCAACAGAGTCTGGGGTCCACTTTACCAGTCTACCTGCGGTCTTCTTCCTCCTAGCGTTAATTCCCAGTCGCATCCGAAGCTTTCAGCTCGGAGTCTGGGGTCCGCTTTTACCAGTCATAGCTACAGATTTGGCTAGACCTCGATATTTTCCGTGAAGCGATTGCCATCTGACCTCCACGACCCAATGTTAACATTAGGCGATATCGAAGCTTTGCAGCTAGACCGTTGTTTTTGGACTTTTTAGGGCACCAACTACCCGTAACGACTGCCATAGATGTTCTTATGGCAACCGGGACCGACGGCTTAACGTGCTCTCCGAGGCACGACCAGACCAATGCAAATAACCATATTTAATGCACACAAATATTTGCACTGAGCGGGGATCGAACCCGCGCCTCCTGCGTAGCGGCCGCGTTCACTACCGCTACGCCACGGAGGCTGTCTACCTGCGGATTTGGCTGGATATTTTACGTGAAGCGACTGCCATTGACCACTACAACCCGATATCGAAGCATTACAGCTAGACCATTTGTTGAACTTTTTAGGACTCTAATTACCCGTAACGACTGCTATAGATATTCGTATGGCAACCGGGACCGACGGCTTAACATTCTCTCTGAGGCACGACCGGAACAATGCAAATACCCATTTTCATGCATACAAATCTTTGCACTGAGCGGGGATCGAACCCGTGCTCCACGCGTCGCTACGGGGAGCAAAGTAGTTACAGTGGCCTATGGACGACTGCAACACCAGAGGAGTCACACTCGTGCTAGCCGACCCTGTAAGAACAGAGAAATTCTATGCCGAACCCCAAATAATTTGTCAAAAATATTAAACGCACATGTCATCTCCAGGTACCCAAATCGATCACTACAACAAATCCCGATCCCGCACCCCTCCTATAAAGAAACTCAAAGAACAAAACAACTGTAAGATTAAAATCGCCGACACTAATAGGAAGTTACACAATTTAATCACGCATTTAAAATCATTTGACGTTGAAAATAGTAACGAAAAACAATTTGTGTGCACAAGAAAAACTGTGAAAGAAATCGCTGATTATTTCGAAAATATCTCGAAATTCAAAACTATTTCGAATAACAGTAAAGTTAAAGAACAACTTTACAGTGGGACATCATTTCCTATTAAACCTCAGAATAAACCTATCATACCAATCCCGAATAATATCCACTTTCAAGCTACCAATTCGGTATTATGTAAGAATTTGAATATAGCGAGAAAAGCAAACTTGCATTTGCAATGGAAGACGTCAGTATTGAACGCAAGAAGCGTGTATTGTACGAATCTAGTGGGACAGAAGAATGACAATATAATATCTAATATTCGGAGTTCTTTGAGATCAATGATGCTTCAGTATATTATATGAAATGGCTTTTTGTATACAAGGATAATGTGACTATAAGGTTAAAAGTTTATTCATTTCCAGATTTTGTTGTAGTTTTGCATGTATATTATTTTTTGACCATAATTTGATCACAATTAGCTTTATTTGCGGTCTGTAGGTTAGTATTTATATTTGAAATAATACATGTAGAAACAGTAGCTAGATATGCTTCCAATTGTAGCGTAGACAAGTAATTATAATTTACTAGTTGTTGCTCGCGGCTCCGCCCGCGTGGATGTCGGTTGTCTAATCTACTCCTGTCCTAAATTTCTTCAAAATTGGATCAGAAGTTTGGGCGTGAAAACGTAACGGATAGACAGAGTTACTTTCGCATTTATAATATTAGTATGGATATCCAGTTGCACGTATAGTCGACCAAAGAGCTACCTAAGTAGGGCCACTAACAAATAAATATGTATACCTGAACATCCTCTTTGGCCATACATATCCAGCAAATAAACCAACATCAATCAATCAATTAGCCTATTGCAGTCCACTGCTGGACATAGGCCTCTCCCAATATGCGCCACGTTTGCCGCTCCTCCGCCTTCCGCATCCAGTCCGTCCCAGCCACTAACCTAATAATAAACCAATAACCTTCTTGCTATAGTAATGGAGACAGAAGAACGCGGTGCAGAGCTAGCGGAACTCCAAGAGCAAGTGATCAAGCTGAAGTCTCTGCTGTCGACCAAGCGCGAGCAGATCGCGACACTACGCACCGTGCTCAAGTCCAACAAGAACACGGCCGAGGTCGCGCTCGCCAACCTCAAGTCCAAGTACGAGACGGAGAAGATCATCGTCACCGAGACCATGCTCAAGCTCAGGAACGAGCTGCGGCTGCTCAAGGAAGATGCCGCTACTTTCTCGAGTAAGTGCTCACGATATTATAGTTTCTTTCAGGGAGAGAAGTGAAGTAGTGGTAGTTTGTAAGTGGAGTGACCAGGTTTTTTCTAGGCAAGCGTGTTTCATTCTCGACTATATTATCGCTTACCAGTAGATGAGATACTGGTCAAATATGGATTTTGATTAACTCACAAAAAGTTGAAAGAATAGTGCTGTAAAATCTTAGTTTTACTTTGTCGATTGGTGACTGTGTCATTGACTGGTAAAACACGTAGTTACCGATTTTTGTTAAGGATGCAAATGTGCGTCATAAAATTCCTCAATGACGCACATGTGCGTCACCACAAAACTAATAGAAACGGATATATCTCATAAAAAATGTGTAAGGTCCCAGTCTAATTGAACATCATACATTCGAAGTCCTGTCGGGTTAAATACATTTTACGACAGTAACGTCATGATTGTATAAAGCTGTTAGGTTGCCCCTTCCAGCGGGTCTTGCGAGCTCTCGCTTCATTAGTGTAATACTTAGCCACTAGTCACCTTCCTTGGCACTTGTTTCCTATAAATTTAAGAAATATTGTACCCATTGTAATTTATTTATTCTGGAAATAAGTAGACCTCACACCAATTATCTGCTTTTATTTCCCCCCTTGTTCACGTCGTGAATTTTCAATATCCGGCTCGCACACAAGAAAGTCGCGTGTTTACCTTATCTCTCTAATATTTTCGAGTTACCCGAAAACAGGAATAAAAATATGGCCCCTTCGAAACTGCCAAAATGTGACCAATGTACCAAGTCCATCACTACAAAAAGCCCTGGAGTAGAATGCAGCAAGTGTGGTACACTGGTACATGCCAACGTCCAGTGCGCTGGCTTGAGTACCAAGCAACTTGCAGCAATTAAAGCTTCCGGGAAACTTGAATGGAAGTGCGACGAATGCCATAACACATCACTTAGAAGGACATCTTTGATCATACCAGATGAGGACGAACAAGAAGATGAAGAGGTGGTAGATGTGCCCCAAGCACTCCCGAAGAAACTAACAGTCGACGTGCAAAAAATGACACAGAACATCACAAGAGAAATAGAAAAGGCGGTCAGAAAACAGCTCGGCGAGCTTGAGAAAGCCATAGAATATTGCACTAGCAAAGTAGATGAATTTGAAGAAGAGTTAAAGGCATTCAGAGTCAAGACAAAATTACTTGAGAAAAAGAATGAAAGCCTAGAAAATACTAACAAGCACCTTGAGCTTAAAATTATGGCGATGGAACAAAAATTCAATGAAGACGAACAGAAAACCCTTACGAACTGCCTGGAAATAACCGGTGTCCCATACGAAGACAATGAGAATCTACTTGTGATAACTAAAGGGATAGCTAAGAAACTAAACCTTAACGCGGAGGAGATAAAAACTGTAAAAAGAATAAAGGCAAAAAAAGAAGGTATCCTATTGGAGTTAAAAGAAAACTGTAACCCTGTCAAGTGGGTAAAAGCGTCTAGATCTATTAGGATGAAATTAGCGGCCTTAAACCCTAGCTGCAGTATTGATTTGGCAGAAACAAACATCATCGTTCGCCACGCCCTGACCAACTACAACAAAACCTTACTATATCACGTTAAACAACAACTTAAGGACTACAAGTATATATGGATCAGCGCAGAAGGAAAAATACTGGTACGTAAGAATGACACAAGCAAAATAAAAACTATTCGTTTTCAAGAAGACATAAAAAATCTCTCTTTGTCTTAAAACTGCACTATTCATATAAACTGTAAATCATATAACTAAGATAACTTAAATCATTGTCAATGGCTAGTTTTCAAGATACACTAGAATTAGTTAACTGTCCGAATCTAGATATTTATTTCTCAAATGTACCTAAGCAAAACACCTTCACAGTATTGCATACTAACATAAGATCACTAATAAAAAATTATTCACAACTTACCTACCACATTAGTAAACATCAAAATACAATTGATATCATTATATTAACAGAGGTCAATATATCAGAATCCCTAAGCTGTATGTTTCATATAAAAGGTTACACAATGCACAGTAAATTGAGAAAAAAACGTAAAGGTGGGGGTATAATAATCTATGTTCGACAAAATCACACATTTACGCAAGTAACACATAACACTTTCCACAGTGAATGCATTATAGGTAAAATCACAACATCTCAACATTTCTCAATTTTTGTATGTGCGGTGTATAGACCTCCTGATAATAGTAAACACTTATTTCTGAGAACCGAACTTCCACAGTTACTTAGTAAACACTGCCCTAATGGTAACTTCATTCTGGTGGGTGATCTCAACCTAGATCTAAAAGAGAAAACCATTCCGACAGACCGCTACAGAAATCTTCTGTCCGAGAAAGGCCTCCAGTGCGCTATTTCCGACTATACAAGAATTGAGATGATCAAAGATTGTGTGACTAGGTCTTGTATTGATCATATTTTTATTCGTTATCACACTGGAGACGTCTACTCGGCAGCGCTCGGTACTGTAATAGCCGATCATCGTATGACTGTTGCTACGCTATCCGGCGTGCAGCAGGTACAGGATGTTCAAAAAAAGAAAATATATATAATAAACAATACTTTGTTATATGAAGAATTAAATAAAACTGAGTGGAATCAAACAGAGAACATGCATTGCCCTAATCAAATATATAATTTCATCCTGGATAAGTTTAGTGAAGCATATAAACGTTCAACACAAACAAAAATAGTGAGTACAACATCAAACCGTAACCAAGCTATATGGATTGGTGATAAGCTTAGAGACAGATGTACGCAAAAAGATGAACACTACATCAAATATTTAAAAGACCCAACAAATAGATTACTTCGACTTAAGTATAATGAGAAGAGAAATAAATGCCATAAACTAATAGAAAAAGCACGCAACAAACACATTGCTGATATGATACAGTTAAACAAAAATGATCCCCGAAAATCATGGTCAATAATAAATAATCTTATGGGCAAGCTAAACAAATCCATTGAAGACATAATTCATCAAGCTTTTAGTAAGGCCGTATGTAGTGAAAGGCAAATTGCCGATAATTTTGCCACAGAGTTTGAGAATACCATTGTCGATATTGTGCCTAAATGCAATAAGCCCTTATTGAACCAAGACTCATACCTTGGAATTGCGGACAGAACTATGCTCTTCAGAAAAGCAAAAACAAAAGATATACGTAAGATAGTCCAATCATTGAATCCCAAGAAGGCACCAGGTATTGACAAAATACGTGCACTAGACATTAAAAAAATCGGCGACAACATTATTGGAGCTATTGCAAAATTGATAAATACCAGTGTGATGCAGGGCGTATACCCTGTTGGACTAAAAACTGGGTTGGTGAGACCAGTATACAAAAAAGGTGCTAAGGAAATTTACTCTAACTATCGACCAATTACTCTACTTCCAATTATAGATAAGATAATTGAGAAATATATTGCAGGTGAAATATATAATTACTACGAGAAGAACAATATTCTAACAGACACACAATACGGTTTCAGGCCTAAGAAAAGTACGACTTTGCTGCTCACAGATTTTACAGATATAGTAAATACCCATCTGGATAACAGAAAGCACGTCTTGCTCCTTTTTATTGACTACAGCAAAGCATTCGATACGCTTAGACATGATCAACTGCTTAACAGACTTAGTGCTAATGGGATTCGAGGGCCTCTGCTCGGCTGGTGCGAGGACTACTTAAAAGATCGAAATTACAGAGTCAAGGTTGGGGATGCTACTAGTGCTATGGTTAACATTTCGAGGGGTACAGCGCAAGGTTCAGTACTAGGCCCACTTCATTATCTGACATATGTTAATGACGCTAAACATGTCATAAAGCATTGTCAAATATACCAATTCGCGGATGACACGTGCTTGATTGCAGCTGATAGAAATGTGGATGTAGCACTGCAAAAACTACAAGATGACTTCACATCACTAAGCATGTGGTCTCACGACACAGGACTGGTACTAAATGCCGAAAAGACGCAACTACTTCACGTGCGATCCGCTCATAATACTCGGGGTCCTGATAAAGTCAGTATTATAGCCCACAACCACACCTGCCTGCACCTGTACAAGGGAACACGGTGTGCCGGGAATTGTACGAGTGTCCAGCAAGTCAGTCAAGCCACTTACCTTGGACTAGTTGTAGATGATAGATTCAACTGGGCGCCGCATGTAGATAAAGTATGTGACAAACTACGTGCACTATTGGCGAAATTATACATGCTCAAATACAAATTACCCTATAAAATACTACGAAATCTATATACTGCACTAGCTGAGTCGATAATCACTTATGGCATCACTAGCTACGGTCGTACTTTTAAAACAAATCTGGACAAGATATACAATCTACAAATAAAATTACTCAAAACGATTGTACCAAGAAAAGTGAAAGAAACATATAGAGATTGCTACCGGGGTCTTTTTGGATACTGTGGGGTAGTGCCGGTGCAGGAACAAGTTGAATCAGCCTTGCTTGGTGAACAATATCTTCGCCCGCAGCAACTTCTTCGCCCCATGGAAGGAAGAATCCAAACCAGACAAATAAGCAGGAAAAATATGGTGACTACGAGCCGGAGAACTAATTATTATGGCCGACGAACAAGCGAATATATCATCCCCAGACTGTATAACCAGCTACCTGTAGCTCTACGAGATACACTTAATGAAAATAATTCTAAACTTAAACTAAAGAGGTACTACATACAAAATATCAAAAACGAGTTTAGCATGCATAATATAGGTATACCTACGTAAATCTATCAATATTAGTATTATTATATATATAACTAGCTTTTGCCCGCGGCTCCGCCCGCGTGGATGTCGGTTGTCGCGGCCAGGCATGGCCTATGTCCTTACTCGGGGTCTGGCCTGCCTCTGTACCGGATTTCGTCGGAATCGGTTCGGCGGTTTGGTCGTAGAGGTGAGACGGACGGACGGACAGACGGACAGACGGACGGAGTTGCTTTCGCATTTGTAATATTAGTAGGGATTCATACATACTACACAGAATATATTTGCACCTAAAGATGTTTACATAATATTATTATATATATCGTCATTACTTACATTATCAATTCTAGAAGATCACTTGTCTTGTAAATTTTATAATTATTAAACCAATTTTGACACATAAATTATAAGAATGTAACTATCCCTTACTTCAACGAACTGTCTAATTTCCAAATAAAATACTATTATGTTGTATAACTTATAGTATAGGAGAATTTATTGCATCTCGAGTCACAAGCTGGAACACGCTGTATCCTAACATTGTTATCGTGTCTAGAAATGGCTACTCAATGCGCATGCAAAGTGGCGAATGTGAAATTAAAAGGTAACGTTAAATGTGGTTAAATTACGGACACATTCGTTGCTTTGCAATACGGAGACTTACCTTGTGGTACCGTTGTGTGTTATAATATAACAACCTACGGCCTACCCACATTTCTGGATATGTGATTTGATTTGGAGAATTTATGCAGTTTGTGATATAAGTATTGTTTTGTATAAGTTAGACGATTAGTTCGAAGAAAGAAAATAAGTACCTATTTGATCTATATAATATATGTAAGTACCTAGTTATAAGCTGAGTCGAATGGAACTGCGGTTGCCTCGTCAAACCCGTAAGGGTTTTATGGCAACCATGTACATTGTATGCCTTATGAACTATGTGTTGTGGATATTAATAAATAAATAAAAATAATAAAAAATGAGTGACCTCTGTATTCGAATAATCTTTGTAGCCAGTGGCAGTAATTCGTGAAAATGAAGGTGGCAATGGTCTCACTGCCATTGGAGAAATAAAAGCTGGCTAGCAGACGAGTACCGAGGTGAAATTCTCGGTAAATTACAATCGTCATGTAACGCAATGATGGTGATAGAATATGACTAGTAAGTAACGTTGCCTGGTCCTGTAGGCTTGCGCGCCATGTTCGCGGCTCGCTGCGAGGAGTACGTGACGCAGGTGGACGAGCTGACGCAGTCGCTGGCGGGCGCCGAGGAGGAGAAGAAGACGCTCAACCAGCTGCTGCGCCTCGCTGTACAGCAGAAGCTCACGCTCACGCAGCGCCTGGAGGAGCTCGAGGTACGTCATTCTTACCTCTACCTTTATGTATAATATGTATGTATTTACAAAAAAAAATGTATCTAAGTATGTTTATCCGCATTCTAGAACCCATAACACAAGCTAGTTAAGCTATGCTTACTTTGGGTCTAGATAGCGTTGTGTAGAATGTCCTACAATATTTATTTATTTATTTATTTTATTTATTTATACCCTGTTTATGTCTCTTACACCCTCTTATCGCAAATAACTTTTGAGTTCCGACACGAATTCGACGTTTTTGAGATTATTAAATAATTTCAGACGGTAAATACCAGAGCATTCTACAAACTTGACTGACAAATCTTTTACTGCTGTAGCAGCACGCCTATGGAATGCCCTACTTGTCTCTGTTATAGTTTATTTAGTTGAGTCCTTGGCATGTTCAGTAATTTGTGTCCATTGCGGACGGATGAGTGTCTCGTGTGCGGTGGCCATTAATGCCCATGTGTATTTCCGCAGGTGGACCGCGAGATGCGCACGCGGCGCGTGCCGAAAGCCGGCGGCACGACGCGCGCCCGCGGACGCGACTTCTAGCGGCTCGTGCTGGCGCTCAAGGCCGCCGCCGCCGCGCTGCGGGCACTACTGGCGCCGCCACGCGCCACGCGTGCCGCGCCACGCGGCCCACGCGCCCTGGGCGTCACGAATTTATAGTGTTAGTGTCGACGCGACGTTTTGTACTAGCGGGTATCCGGGACTAAATTATTTGTACGTTTTATAAAAAAATGATGTAAGTAGCGTAAGGGCGGCGGGCGGTAGGCGGCGCGGCCTCGTCGAACTGTGCCGCCGCGCCGCCGCCGCCGCCGCCCGATGTTAAAGTTGACTGATTTATACTGAGGCCCTCGTCGCCTCGCCCGCGTCGCTCTACTATTTTGATATCGAATTTCCTCATATTATATCTATCTTTCTATCGCACGTCGTAAATTGATGTTTATCGAATATTTTTGTAATAGGATCGGTGTATTTTATTACGCGAATAAATTTATCGCCGTCGATACGATATCAGGAGTGCGGGGATCGACCGGGGTTACGATGAGACGGTGCGACGTTATTTTTTATGATATATTTATTGTTCGAGTCTTATTATATGAATAGAATCCTCTACTCGATACGAATGTTTAGTACGTCCAGTTAATAAAATTTCTAAAGAGAATATTCGTCGACGTCCATCCATTGTGTGCGCGAAAAGACTATGTAATCTGTTCTGTAGTGGATACGTTCGTTGTGTTGTTGTGGCCCTCCGCCGAATACTTTCGTCCATCTTGTTCTAGTTGTACTCGTAGTGTTTCAGTGTGTTTCGTTGGTGACGTTAGACTGTTGTGGGTCGGAGTTGGATGATACCCTGTTTAGTTGCTCGCTCGGCCGCCCGCGTGTCCGCTCGTCCCCGGTCGCGGGTCGTGGCGGACACACGTGGCGTGTCGCGACGCTCCGAGCCACTGTTGTGTTACTCTGCCGTCCTGTGGCGTCGCCACTCGCGTCCATTTCTTGTCCATGAGCTGGTCGCGCCCGACTGATGTTACTTTAACAATTATACCGTACTATATCCAAACATATTATATCACATCGTTTGATTTATCGGTAACGTGTAACGGAATGTAACTATCAGTTTCGCCTCTGTTGCTCAAAACTTTGCTCACGGGCGTCGACCGGCGAATCTATTGATAAGACAAAATTTACAAAGGGAAAAGATTTTATTAAGTGTTACGATTTAATTGTTTACGTTATTGGATGTGATATTGGCAGCTTCCCGTGATCGGCCGAGCGCGGCCGCTCGGTGACGTAGTCGTTGACCTTTCTTAGCGTCTCGCTGACCTTAGGCTAGTTTGACCGTTCCATGTAGCGTGGGCACTCGCCCTAGTAGGTATTTTTACTGGTTTAGGTATAGTGCTAGATACGTTAACCTTCAAGTATACTTAGTAGGTAATCTAGCGGGGCCTCCTCGCGTAGTGAAATTAATTTGCAATATTAACTCTCGTAGCGTAATTCGTTTGCATAGCTCAAAGGGCGGGCCGGTGCGGCCGAGCCGCGCCGGCCGGGACCATCGTCTTGCATTTATTGTTTATAGGTAATATTAATATATTGACTAGCTTTTATCGTAGCGCATTCTTCTTGTACTTAAACGATGGACTTACCGATTGTTAGCTTTACTATGTATTTTCTTTCTAGGTATTATTTTTCACATTAGCTTAGCAGCAGACATCGTTTATGTATTTTTATGTCTAGTCAGCGATAAATCCGCGCGTCTAGTGCACGTTTCATTGAACATGTCACGTTTTGGATATGAAACGCCCATTAGATTCCGTTTACATCGACATAATAATATTTTTATATGGTATTTGTTATAAGAGCAGTATGTTTTTCTATAGTTATATTAATTGAGATTTTGATTCGTCCAGTCACTGTTGACTTATGTTCACTTGAAGTCGTTTATTTACCCCGACTTGTTATTTGTTATGCTACCGACAGTTATTCCATTGTACTAAAAATACTGATCCAAAATCGAAATATGATGTTTACATACAAACTAATAAAGAAAAAGATGGAATTTGTCGTTAAAACTTTCGCGTTGAAAACCGATATTATTGGTAACCATTGTATATTGATTTTGGGTCGAGTCGAGTCTGTATTATGAGTTACATGTAGTATTAGTGCAATTACATTTGGTTGTTCATAAATATAGTATTATATATTATTATGTTCAGTGTATTGATATTCAGTATTTTTATACAGAGGGCATCGCTCGATGTCTGCTGCCACTGACCGGTGGTGGTGTTCACAGCGATTAACCAAAAAATAATATTTTTCTTTATACATACATTATATAATATTTAGAAGATTATTTTGCTTAGGCATAGATATTATATTATAGAGTAAACTATTGATTATGAGTTATATTATTTAAAGATGAAAGTTTTGTTATGAAATGGCTGCTACTTTATTATGTATTGCGACATGATCTAGGTGTTGGACAACTCGAAGCATGTATGTTCCGACGTCACGCGGTGTCATTACTATCTGTAGCTGAGTACTGCGTCAATTAAATAATATAATCGAGGGTGTGACACCCGCTATAGATGAAAGTTAAATCAAAATGAATGGGTTGTGTATGTAACTTGTGGATTGTTATGTATGGTGGCCGGTGTCGCGCTCTCGTCCTAAACGTGCACAGTTTGATGGTTCACTCATTATTCAGAACAATCTCTTTCTATCTTTCTCACTGCTTCTTTTATTACTTATTTATTTGCTTCAGTAATTCGTAATCGAACTAGATTACAAGTCTTTTAGTATGTTCATATAACGAGCTTTCTTGTATCAGTATAACTATGGTGTTGTGATATTCAACGACAGATGCAATGAGCCAGCGCCGGGAACATATCATGACAGAGCGTATTTATTTTCACATATAAGGCACACCGTGTTGTCACAATGACTGATTTGAATCATGTATGAGAATAATAAATGATATATTTAGAAATTTGTTTGTCATTTTATTCTGTAGTTCATATTGATAATGGGAAGGTGAATTGTTTTTCGCAAGGCAAGACCTTACGTTCATTTTTTAGGCGTGTACATTACCCCAGCAAGAAAGTACCTCGTAGAGTGACATGAGTGGCACGTATAATTAGAGCGTTATATGCTATACATGTGCGCCGCATAAAAAAATTTGTGCGTGTTGTAGTTTTGGAAAAAAACGGAGAAAATGATTTCTGCTGCGGTAACGTTGTTCCAGCAAGAAAATTCTGAACGAATAATCGGAGAGAGAAATATTATGCATGGGCAGAGAGCTTATATTTGTGCTATGATGTGCGCCGAAAATGAAATTTGTGCCTCTTCAGGTTTTCGAGAAATTGCATTTCTTGCTGGAGTAACGTTTCGCATAATCGTGTATCTCTGAAACCATTCTATGTGCGGCTGTGTAGTAAACATATACGAGAATCTCTTAATTTGTGCTTATTTCTGGCAGAATTAGATTTTACAAAACATTTATAGTTTTCAAGTATTTTCGCTTTTTTGAAAATAAAATAAACCTTCACTGCGCCTACATGATAAAACTTATGAGCTCGCTGAAAACTTTATTTGGTCCTCCTTGGCGTGTATAATAACCATAAATGATTTCAAACGCGTGCATTCACTCGTTATTGAATAATATTACTAAAAGCCAAACCGACGGCACCTCAACTTTGAGGTCGCCGCACAAGAAAACGGCCCAAGCTAAGATCTGTGGGTGTAAGCTAATAAATAGAGCGTCTAGTCAATTAACTTATTGCAAAATATCAGCTTGAAATGTTTCGCATTTAAATTGTTATAAATATAATACTAAACGTATAAGCAATGACTGATTATCCAACCAAATAAAAATGACTACAAAAAGCGACGGAATAGTACATATCGATGACCTTCTTTTTTAACGTCTTTATCATAAGCTGTTGTCCGAACAGTCGCGTTCAAACGTTTATTGGCAACTGTGTGATTTAGTTTTGGAAGCTTATTCAAATATACTTTAAATTAAAGTCATGACCATATCAAATGACACACATTTTTGATATATAAATTATTATTTTCATTCTTATATTATAACATCAAATCACAGGTCAATTACCCAAAATAAGAAAACACAAATAGTTAAATCAAATTATTTGTGTACCTAATCCACTGATTAGGTACACAAATAATTTGATTTAACTATTTGTGTTTGCGGCTGGTGGGTCATCAAACCGGTGGTGCGCTTTGCTTGCTCAAAAGGTATGCACCTACTTATTAAGATAAGAAATTGCAATACAACAGCAATTTACAGGAATATGTTGATTTTTTATACTTACATTAAATACGAGGACATTTTTTTGAAATAAAATGTTCAATCACCTTTTTATCAAAATCGGGTACTGTCTGTAGGTATAAATTATTGTTACATATTGAGCAGAACCAAACCAAAATAAAAACAATTACCTAATTTAAACAAAACTAACAACATTTAACGCGTTAAAGCGATACCGTCCGTCGTCACATCACAGTGCTAGCGGCGCGTGCACGGCGTGTCGCGCCCGTCCCGGCCAGCAGCTCCCCTCCAGCCCCGCGACCCCGCTCTCGCCGTTCGCCTCGTCTGTCTGACTGTCGTCAAGGAACGCGTGCGACACGAATAGATACATCTTACCTGTAACTATGTATGTATATAGTTACGAACCTACCTTGGCTGATACCGACTCCAAAAATAACAATTATTGTAACTAATTATATTATCCTAATTATTTTTTTCATTTATAAAAGACAGATTTTTTTATTGTTCAATTATTTAATTCGTTATCTATTTAATAAAAAATTGATTTACTTATAAGTAGTCAAATATCTTTTTCATTTCATTTTACTTAAGAGAACTCTAAAAAATATTATATTGATAAGTAGGAAAACTAAGTTGATTATTAAGTTGTAGAATAATTAATTACGAATACGCAATTATTTTCGACTTTTAGTGCACATTGATTTTTGTGCATATTAATTGTTACCACTTTCCATCAGGTGGGCCATGTGCTTGTCTGCGACCTAAGTAGTACTAATAGTATTAAAAAAAAACGAAGTAGTTAGTATTTAATAAGACTAAAATCAACAAATATACTGAATGTACTTGTACTTAGTAATGTGCAAAGTCAAAAAACTAACATTCAGATTATTCAATAGTAAATTTATTCTTTGAGTTAGTTATTTTCTACGTAAGTGTACTCATGAACAACACTTTACAACCAGTTCGTGAACAAAGTTAAGAAGGTCATCAATTTGTACTATTCCGTCGCTTTTTTGTAGTCATTCTAATTTGGTCGGATAATCAGTCTTGGCTTATACCACATGAGTAGATAAGCCGAACAGAGACAAAGCTTCTTAAGAACGTGCAAAAATGATACCTAGTTTGGTAGGGTTGTCACAATAGGTTAAGTTAAAAAAAAAACAAAACATTTGTTAAATAGTTTTAATATTCAGTATGATAGGATATGAATACCCGGCTTTACTTATTAAAAATTGTATTTTCGTTATAAATAATGTATAAGTACATTCATATGCAATCATTAAAAATCTGTTATTTTAATATTACAAACAGACACTTCAATTTTATTTATTTGTATAGATGTAGGTAGGTACATAGCATCTGTAGATTACTGGCTGTTTTTTTTTTGGTACCTATTTATATTTTGGTATGGCTGTAGTAGTTTATAAGATTATAAGCTTTTTTTTGTCAAGAAGGGAATTATGTGCTTGGCGTCACGGAATGTCGATAGCGCTATACGTTCAAGCGTCAGACGGCTGTCAAGCCCGGACGTTCAAGTGGTATACTATACTTTTTTGTAAATACATAGGTACTTATAATACGTAGAAAAACACCCAGACTAAGACAAACACCCATGCCAATCACACAAATGTTTGACTTGAGCGGGAATCGAACCTGCGACCTTAAGCGTGACAGGTAGATGTTATACCTACTACGCCACACGGTCGTCAACTGGTCGTCAACAATCAAAATAAAGATACACTTACATGAAAAAGTAATAATCAAATATTTACTTACCTATTGTACTCTTTGGGATTGTTAAAGTATGATATATTTTTATTTTTTCTAGTATTATTCATACACACAGTACCTATAATAAACAACCATTATTAAATATTTAAACTTGCAACTAACAAAACAAAAAACTTCAAAACTGACAAAACCAACAACGTGCGTCGCACTGTGACGACCCTTTGATTGTCAACTGGCTGTGCCAGCGCAAACCAGTTTTTTCCAGTGTCACCGCGTACGCGACAAGCGGCCAGTGGACACGCACACCATGCCCCGCGTGCTTGTATTAGTGCAACCGAATCGCGCGGTTCTATGAAGCTTTGTCTCTGTACCTATTATCTACTCATGTGCTTATACGTTTAGTATTATATTTATAACAATTTAAATGCGAAATATTTCAAGCTGATATTTTGCAATAAGTTAATTGACTAGACGCTCTATTTATTAGCTTACACCCACAGATCTTAGCTTGGGCCGTTTTCTTGTGCGGCGACCTCAAAGTTGAGGTGCTGTCGGTTTGGCTTTTAGTAATATTATTCAATAACGAGTGAATGCACGCGTTTGAAATCATTTATGGTTATTATACACGCCAAGGAGGACCGAATAAAGTTTTCAGCGAGCTCATAAGTTTTATCATGTAGGCGCAGTGAAGGTTTATTTTATTTTCAAAAAAGCGAAAATACTTGAAAACTATAAATGTTTTGTAAAATCTAATTCTACCAGAAATAAGCACAAATTAAGAGATTCTCGTATATGTTTACTACACAGCCGCACATAGAATGGTTTCAGAGATACACGATTATGCGAAACGTTACTCCAGCAAGAAATGCAATTTCTCGAAAACCTGAAGAGGCACAAATTTCATTTTCGGCGCACATCATAGCACAAATATAAGCTCTCTGCCCATGCATAATATTTCTCTCTCCGATTATTCGTTCAGAATTTTCTTGCTGGAACAACGTTACCGCAGCAGAAATCATTTTCTCCGTTTTTTTCCAAAACTACAACACGCACAAATTTTTTTATGCAGCGCACATGTATAGCATATAACGCTCTAATTATACGTGCCACTCATGTCACTCTACGAGGTACTTTCTTGCTGGGGTAATGTACACGTTTTAGGCTACTATTCATTAGGTAGGATATGTAACAAGCAAATCTAGGTCTTCTTTCAGAGGCCAGACTTATGTGAATAAATTATTGAAATACAGCAAACAGGTTGTTGCATGTTATAAATAACCTGGCTAGATCCACCTCTGTCTGTACCGCTGTACCAGACAATCAACGTGGCCTTCCTTATTTGTAGTGTTCGTGTACACACGAGTTACATAGTGTGCGATTGTTTTTGTGACTGAACACAAAACGCGCGCATTCGTAACTGCAACAACTATACCAAAGACCCTCTCCTCTCTATAGGTATAAGAGGCTTCGGTCTCGTGTCTCCCCTGATGCCCCAAGAGGAGACATCAGGATTGTTTTATTCCTGTTGTCTCCCCTAGACTGGGGAGACACCAGTACTGGGTTTCGAAATTATTTTGAAGTACACGTGGATCCCCCGTCACAGCTCTATCATGTTTGTACGTACTGGCCACTTGCAAGTTATCATACGATTGTGCTTAAGTTATGTCGTTAAGGTCGAAAATTGCATGCGTTTTTCAAAATCGCTAAGCTACGTCAAATCAGAATCGCACGCAGTTTTCGACATTTAATGACATAACTATCTTCCCGTAGTTCTTTAATATTCCGAAGTATATCACTAGAATATAAAATACTAGCTGTTGCCCGCGGCTCCGCCCGCGTGGAATTCGGATTCCGTACAAACTTTTCTTTCGTGCTAAAATTGCCTCGGATACTTACCATCCCCGTCAGCCATCAGGAGTTCCATGTGGAATTCGGACCCACTAAACAGTATGCCGTCGCGGGTCTTCAGTTGCTGGAGTGTAAAATTGCCTACGGCATTTTCCGCACCCCCCGGCTGACCCTGGGCTACAATTTTAAGATGGCCCTCTCAGAAGTGGGAAGCACGATGTCCCATCGAATTCCGGAAAGGGAGGAGACGGGCGTGAAGGGATGACAGGAGGCCGGACCTATAATCCTCACGTCCGCGCTCGGTGACCAGCCCTTCCCTTTCCTGCTCTCTACTGGGCCTCCTCGTAGTCAGAGGGACATGTGGGAAGCCTTTGAGCAGCCCTCTATAGAGCTGCTCCCGTTGCTGTATGTATTTGCCGTAGGCGGTAGCGCCTCCCCTGGGTGAGGGGCGTTAATGCCTCCGTTACCCAGGATGCATCACATGGAGGTTCCAATCCCGCATTCGGATCCCGTTACCGTTGCATCTTGTGTTCAGCTGACCTTCCCTGTCTTCGCTCGTGAAATACTTCGAACACCCGTGGTTGCACCCTTTTAGTCCATGCCCGTAATAATAATTAGTTTTCAAATAATGTATGGTAATTTACCGGATTTATTGACATTATAATTTCGTAATATCTTTTGAATAGAACGTCCGATTTCAATAATTCAAAAAGTAATCAACAGGTATTGAAACAATCTTAAATACCAAACGATTTATATAGATAAGAATTAATATAAAGGTATAGATTCCGTGGTCTGACTTTGATCGGCATTTCGGCTTGAATTTATATCGTCGCGCGTTACTTTCATACTGCAATAGATTCTAAAATATTCATTATAATTATACAGTGTAAAGGGCAATTTTGATCTACATTAAATGTACAATGTATCTAACGTATTTAGTCAGATAAGGCTTAACACTATATTGTTAAAAATAGCTTCGAAAATGACACATATTTTTTTTATAATTTGTAAAAGATAAAAATGGTTATTGTGAGCTACCCTTATTAGATAGACATATGCTGTCGCGGACTTTTATGTAGACCTTTTTAAGTTATACATTTCTACAGTACATTATTTTGTTCTATCTTCAATAGTTTTCGCAGCGTACGCGATGTAAGGAATTTTTTAGGTCATTTTTTTTACACCTTGGGTTACATTATTGAAGTTTTATCCAGGATCCCTATTTTTTTGAAAATTAATTATAGCCTATGTTAGTCAGTGATAGTGCAGCTTTCTAATGGTAAAAGAATTTTTGAAATCGGTTCAGTAGTTCTTGAGTTTACTCGAATACAAAAATACAAATCTAATATTAGTAAAGAATGTATGGAAATCTGCCCGATTTATTGACATTTATGCTCACTGCTCCGCTCCCTTTAGTAGTAGCGTGATGTTATATAGCCTATGTTACTCCCAGATAGTGTAGCTTTCTATAGGTGAAAGAATTATTGAAATCGGTCCAGTAGTTTCGGAGCCTATTCGTTACAAACAAAAAAACAAACAAACAAAAAAACAAATCTTTCCTCTTTATAATATTAGTATAGAAGTATAGATGTAACTATGTTTTTAGAAAAATGTCACTATGATCGAAAATCGCTTACACTTAATTTTTATAAACACAATCATTGTTAGGATATTTTTCGATATTCTTTAGTTTTGTTGATGTTTTTTTGTTTTTTTTTTATTAGGTACATCAACAGATTATGTTCATTTGTTTTGTCGACATTCATTAAAATTATTTAGGTACTCATAACTACAGACTTTTTGATCTGCCGATAGTTTGATCGGGTTGGGCTGAGATTGTGCACTCGCCCAACCAAACTGTCGGGCGTATTTGTTCGCTGATTTGAAGGCGGTCGTGACGCCCATCTAATTTATTTGTCGGCCGATACCAGTCGGTGTAGTGAACACACTTTCATACATGTTCAGTTCATACTGATTAACAGCCCGATTAAACTATCGGCCGATAGGAAGTCTGCAGTTTGTGGACAGACCCAATGCAATGCGCTGGGAACTCAAATAAAATACTAACAAAATTGACGACACGATGTCTTTATTGTGATGTATACAAGTATACAAGTCTTAAAACTTAATTACATACTAATAACAGCAATTTTACTCGCGAACATGAAGAATTATAAAAAAAACACAAGCACTTATCACCGACATGTCTGACTAGACCCATCTGTGTTGTAAAGTATCACCGATATGGGCGTATGCTTCATACAAGATAACGAGTTCCGTATGAATTATTTACAGTTCTAAAACATAAAAAGCCTCTACATGACACCGGTACATAAATTAAAATTGAAGACAAATTTATCTGAATGAAGGTGTAAACATCTATATACGAGTACAGTGGAGACTAGATTAACCAAAATAATTGCTAACGTGAGCCATCCTCATTATTGAATATAATATAATGTATGAAGATTTTTGTAAATATTATTACTTCTAGAAATAAACTTCTTTCACATCAATAACTACTTATCGAGTCTCCAACTGTACCTACAAATATGTGTATAATGAATAATCTGTGGTGTTGATCATTCAAAATTATAACAATATCCATTATTATTATTAGGTATATACTTCTAACTACTATGACTGCCTCACGAAAACGGAGACCTGCTAAAGATAGACCTGTCAGGTGTGTGTACTACGTCAGAATGCTATACCATACCGTATTTTTACCGTAGTAAGATGCATAGACGAATCCATACTAATATTATTAGGCATACAGAGATCAAAGATAAATAAATACACAAAACAGATTCTTGTTATTCATAAATATATATATGTTGGATCTAAGCTTAATTTAACTCCTTCTTTGTTAGGCTCACAACACACTGGTGGGTAGCCGCAAGTGCGTTGTGTCCCTTATTTTTGGCACTTGCCTATAAATTCTCAATTACCATATGCAAAAAATGCTTGAAGTAGTAAAATTACGTGCGGAAATATAGTATAGAAACCCCATATATAACTAGATGCAATTTCTTAGAACCACATGATTTATCACTGAGACCTTTGAACACAAAGAACAATATAACGCTTTTCGATCAATACAATTTCAATAAAATGGCATAGTTGAATATAAAAAATAAGGCCATCGATCGTAAATGTGATGGGAAGTTAATATATAAAATAAAAAGTGTGCATAGGATCTCCATCAGCAAAAAATCATATGATATTTAAGAATCACTTGACTTAGACTCACCCTGTACACATCAGTGTGCTGCCGTTATCTTAAAATCTACGTTATCAATATTATAGACATTTACAAAAAAATAAACAAATTGTCTTTCATCTTCTTAATATTCATTTCAGCTAAAACTAAGATTAGCTTAATAACATAAAAATGCTTAAACAATGTGCATAATTACAAGTTTATTAAAAAAGCTAAAATAAATTACATGTCCGTATTTTTAAATAAAAATATCAGTAGCGAATAAAATTATGATTGAATAATCATTTATGTTAGAAATGGTAATTAATAATTATTTAAATGTTAACCTGGCTGTGAGAAATATGAATAAGTAATATAACAATAAAATTATCAATATAATTAATTGTAAAATCACGTAAAATCCAAACAAGAATATGGACGTCGAATAAAAACAGTCGTCGAGGTACATTGATACTGCTTTCAAATATAAATAAATTAATGTAATGTAAAATAAGATTGTTATTTCTGAAAAAAGCTATTATAAGACTTACTTATGTTTTGCAGCAATAAATACGGGGTTGCTACACGGTAGGGGCGTTTCACGGAACCACATAAGCAGTGTGTCATTTCCAGGCTGTATGAAATATAAGCAGTAATATATTCGTAGCTGTAGTTACAGGATATTTTTTAGTTTTCTAATAACATATTTGTACGTATCTAGAGTATTACGATATATGGCAAAACTACTAAAGAAACTTCACTAAATATAGATTCATAACGAGGGTCTGATATGATAATCATAAATCTCAGATATTATTGATTTTTTTATATAGCTTTGAAATGGTGCTTAGTATGGTTTGAATTAACACCCCTACAGTGTAACCTTGTATAAGATACAGTATTTATAATTATAGAGAGGGGTTGGGCCCCAGCCTATTACATCAAAGGTTTATTTATTTTATTTTTACAAAACATTCTTTACCAAAATTTTTCGATTTAGCTAGTTAGAGAACTAAATCCCCTTAGTTCTTACTATAGAACTCTTCAGCTAAACAAGTGGGAACAAACGGAAATTTTTATATACATACCTACCGTAATTAGTATACTAGATGTTAACCACCATAAAATGATAGTAAAAAAATTAAGTCACACATAAAACAAAACAAAGTAATAGGTAAACAAAAATTAAAATTATCACGATGAAATCACAGTTTACGAGTGTTTGAATAAGATTCGACGTATGACACGCATACAAGTAATTTCTGTATTTATACGAACTTTGTTTTATTTTATCGTTATAGTTTTGGTTTAAATACAGTTAATTTTATAACACTACTTATTACCTTCGTTTGTTTTGTCGGGTTATAGGGACCCTTCGCCCCTGCTGATTTGTGTTGCGTTGTGGCGAATTAGAACAATTTTTTAATTTTCGTCACTGGGTGAATTCACGACGACCGACTAACCGTCTCACCGCTGTGTAACACTGGTGTGATGGTTCTTTCCTTCATATAGATTAAATCCGATTATATTTGCTTAACACACAAATTAGTTCAATTGTTTTATACTATATCACGGTTTTTATACTTTAATTTATACACAAAAATCATCATACTATACATATTATATAGCAGTGAAAAAATACTTAATTATGTATCATTAAAAAATGTAAAAGTCAAGTTCAGAACGGCAAACGCAAAGACAGTTCTGTATAGTATACCTAAAAGTTAACGAACGCAATTGCATAGATTAATATTATACTAGAGACGCAATTGATAAAAAATGTAAGTACGTATTTTAGTATAAGTTGCAAAGGTGGCGATATTTTCGCGTTTTGTATGAAATTCAGTCATATAAACTGTTACTTATATTTTTGTGGGAACTCTTATGAGTGATCCTAACAATCTTAACTTAATATTATAAATGCAAAAGTGAGTTCGTCTATTTGTTACTTCATCTGGATGGATTGGACTGAAATTTTGGATTAACTATTAAACATGTCAGTAGTTTCTCGTGAGTCAGAATCAAAACAAAACATATATATTCGAATCTTAATTGGAGATTATTGTTTTTACAAATTTAATAACCTACATTAAGTTTAGAGTTGTAAATATTCAAAAACTCTTGTTACGTCATATTGGTGTCTCTATTAAAAACATTGCAGGAATCGTATCGAGCGCATTGGAGCAAAAACAATAAGGTTAAAACACTGAACTATGTTCTCGCGAAAAATACCATATAATATGCGTTTTAATACATAGAGGCCCGGCTAATATGCTTAGCTATCTATACCGTGCAAATCGCGTTGGTATAAAGTTGAACTGCCCAACGAGGATTCATTACAATTATTTTATGCTGTGCTCTTGGCAGAGAACGTTGTAATATTTATAGCTTACAAACATTCTCACAAAATCAAAATGGTATCGTACCCTATTACGAAAATATGAAATATAATAAAAAGTATTGGAGCCCTAACCCCAAAGAATTACAAAATGTGATGTCACATACGTATAATTATTACAGATTACATCAAATGTTCAGTCAGTGCTAGTGGTATTCATATATGATTAAACTGTAAATTTGAACTTTCCGCGACTTACAATAACGATCTTCATTAAATACAATACGTATTATGTACCCAGTACAATACCCAGCTTCAGTGTTAGTACACTAGCAATATATCCATCGCTACAGAGAGAGAGGGGAGGAATCCGGTTCACTTCGGTCTTGTGGAGCCTTAGAGTGCTTACACAGAGAATCAGGTTGCCGGTATGAACGGGCGGATACGAGTAAATCTACATGTTGCCACCATGAAAATTCGTCGTTTGTCAATAAAATCGTAAAGTATTCACGCCCATCATCATCTGCATATAGACGTATTCTCCTGATTGCATCCGTGGCCAAGATGACCTCGAAGCTCAGGGTCCGCCTTCCGGCTCTTCCTTCTCCACTTCGCACGATCTTGGGCGTCCATGGTAGTGAGACCATTAGCACGCATATCACCCTCCACGACGTCAAGCCAGGACTTCTTTGGCCTACCCCTTTTACCTGGACCCGGCGGGGGTACCATTGCCAGGCATTTGTTCCCCACGTAGCCTGGCGGTATTCACGCCCATAATGTATAAAAACCTATGGGCGCGAATGCTTTACGATTCTTCTTTGACAATGTAGTGTTAGAATGTAAACCACGAATCATCATCATTTTTGTTGCTTTTTTTTTATATAGGACACGTCAATTTGACTTCGCCTTGCCTGATGGTAAGCTGAGGGCAAAGTCTTGGAAAGAGGGTCACCATTATAGAATAGACACGTACCATGTTACAATGGTGGCACTCAGCTTGACGGCCTCAACAGATGCTTTTTCACGCCCCGCTTAAAGGACCCGGGACTGTAGGAGGAGTTGCTGTGGAAACTGATCGGTGCAGGAAGCCGGTACCGGTAACTTGTTTATCTATGGAAGCCGTTAATAGGACTCTCTCTTCCTCCTATGCCCGATGTGCTAAATCAATACTTGTGTATTGTATAAATGCTATTTACGTATAATTATATGATAAGAAGCAGTTATATATTAATTTTGAGCACGATTTGTAGATACTACATTTTTTTTACAAATATTATATACTCCTGTCAAAAATTACTTTTTTAAATAAAAAATAACTAGTTCCTTTTTCAGATTTCTTGCTCTATTTGTAAAATGTTTTGTCTATTTCAACCTTTACTAAACATAATTTAAAATGCTTTACGAGGGTAGCTTTAAAAGATTGTAGAACGAATAAATTTGGATCAAATGAATTTCGGTCAACTTTTTGTATCAAATACCTCTTATATACGTATGCTAGGCTGAGAATATCCAGGAACTAATAACGACTGAAAAATCTAATTATTACAAAGAAAGATAACTTTAAAATATCAAATATCATCGGTCCTACCAGAATTATATACAAAAGACCTACGTCATAACGTAACACATCCGACACTGAACATAAAAAAATAAATAACACATTTCTGACTTGAACATTTTGAACATACGCTAATAAAATATACCTAAGCCTCGATTCTGCTAATGCAAAACCACTGTCAAAAAATCCATTGAATTTAAGATTTTAAAGTAATGCTATTATAGTCTAATATTAAATGGCTTTTTGAAAAGTGAATGAAAAAGTGTAATGAAACTCATTCAGATAATATTCGGCTTTGAATCTATAGCAATAAAAGCTAAAATTTTATTTTAAAAAATTGCAGTGTCAGTATGAGGGTAATTTCACGATGCCTAATTTTTTGCTAATTTCGGTGGTATTTTTCAATCATAGGCTTTCCGATGAAAAAATTTAATGGAGTTCTTTTAGAATATCTAGAATACTGATGTGTTCTAAAAGAACTCCATAAATTTTTTTCATCGGAAAACCTATGATTGAAAAATACCACCGAAATTAGCAAAAAATTAGGCATCGTGAAATTACCCATAACAGTGATTTTGCTTCACTTTAACTTTTTTTACTTTAAATCTATAGGAATAAAGTCTATTGCTTTATTGCTATAGATTTAAAGTCTGCTATATAATATTTTAGACTTTATTGCTACAGATTTAAAGTCCAAAATTAAATGAAGAGTTTTATTACACTTTTAATACACTCTACAAAAAGTAATTTAATTTTAGAGTTAAGTGAAAATCCGTGGTTATGCTTTAGCCGTATCGAGGGCCTATACGAAAGTTCACAGCTTGACGAGGTCTGTGACGTCACCGGCCGGTGGTACGGTGCTAGGCCTGAAGTACTGGCACAGAGTGTCGTAGAGCGCGATGCGGTGTGTCCGCGCTGTCCACTCGTCCTTCTCACCGCTCTGCTGGGAGATGTCGTCGTCGGTGCCGATGTCCCAAGTGTCGGGTGTCGGTTCCGATATCTCCTCAAACGGTTGCGGAGGGTCGGGGAGATTGTCATCCGCTCCTAACACCTGGAGGTATGTAGCAATGTGTTTTTTGTTAGTTTAATAGTGTTTGTTAGATGTAATCAGTTTCAAGAGGTTTGGCTTGTATAAAGAGTGGGGTCTAGCTAAAATTGTTTTTTTTTTTTTGTAGAACTTTCTATGTATATAGCATTTTTTACTCCAAACATAAAATATTACAGATAAGGGTGGTTAGGCTGGGCCGTACTACGACAAAATCTTGTGCTTATTTGCAAACGTATACCCATAAGCAGCTTTACTTACAGTTATTTCCTACAACCAATTTTAATGTTTTTTACTTCATAGTTTGGTTTCCACCTCAAAGGAACTATCACTTGTTGGTTGTCACTATGTCGGAATCACACCGTCTAAAATCACATGGTGTTCCTTCACGGGCACACTAGATATGTCCTAGTACGGTCTTAACGAAATGCACATTTGATCATTTTTACGTAGATATGAATTCCTGAGGTTTAACATACCTGCGCAAGCGCATGCGCCAGGTCGGCGGGCGCGGGCTGCGTGTGTCGGCGACGCGCAAGCGCACGCGTTCGACGCGGTGTGAGCGCGCACGGTACCGACGCCTGCTCGGGCTCCACGAACAACTCCGTGGCCAACTTGCGGAAGCGCGCCACCTGCGGGTACGCATCATCTATACACATTCTACACTAAATATTATAAAGCTGACCGTAAGAACTATTTGGACCTCTTTTTCCAAGATGGCGGTCGTGGTACAAGGGTTAAAATCCCACAAAATTGGGTTTAACTTTAAAATGATAACTTGATATCTAAAAAGCATCGTCTGACAAAAAAAAAACAGACGAATTGAGAATCTCCTCCTTTTTTGAAGTCGGTTAAAAATGGAATGTAACTTTTAGAATATTAATCTTCAAAAAAAAAAAAAAGAATGACCTAACAGTGTTAGTTATACCTCTGGACACATATCTCGGATCTAAATCGCGAGACCAATTCCCCTCTGATGCGCGCGAATTGTTTCGTAATGGTGCTGGTGAATTTGAGTTCGGCCACTGCCAGAGCACCCCACGCTAGATACCCAAGATACGTCTATTGTGCGTATAGTTCACATTTTAGGTCTTAGATACATGTCCCGAGCAACACACAAAAAAGGCATTGAGTTCAAACTAGAAAAACAGATTGATGAGACACTTAATAATTCCGCGCATATCTAACTCACGATAACGTAACGCTTGTGACAACAGTGTACAAGTTACCTGAGCGCGGTCGGAGTGGTCGAGCGCATCGTGCAGATCATTCCGCAGGTAGTGCAGCGCGCGTTCCGCCGCTTCCGCGGTGGGTTGCGCACGCGCAATGGCCGCTAGCTCGCGGTAGTGCGCCTCACGTAGCGCCGCGCGCGCAGTCCGCGCCACGTCGCCGGCCGAGCCGCACGACAGGCGCAGCGCCCACAGGTCGTCGAGGCGCACTCGAGGGGCCGTGTGGTTACCCGGATTGCCGCCGAACAGGTAGTGGGTCTGGTGGACACACTTCTACATTAACATTTTTCTTCGCAAGATTATACATCTCTCTCTAAATTTAGGAGCAGTATTCTTGTCGGTGGAGCGATCGCCATTCCTTCCTTTCCTCCGCCAATCTTTTGACACGATACGATAATTCAAAAGGTAGTGTTTGAAACTCTAATAATTTTTACTCATATCTCTAACATGAAAAGAACACTTTTGTTGCGTAAATACTCACAGCAAAATCCGTTTATGCTGTGAGCGTAAGTAGAAGCGATGTCCATACTTTAGAATTGCTCGATATTTACATTAGTGGCTGTCCACTAATCACGTGAGGCTCAACAGGGGGGGAGGGGAGGGGGGGGGGTTCCGGAAAACATCACGAAATATCATCAGGGGGGAGGAAGGGGTATATTAGGATATTACGTGTATTTATTTTTTCTTATAACTGGTGATTTTTGTCACGATTCTTAGTTTTCTAGCATTAAATCCTACTAATATTATAAATGTGAAAGTTTGTGAGAATGTATGTGTGGATGTGTGGATTTGTTACTCTTTCACGCATAAACGGCTGGACCGATTTGGTTGAAATTTGGTATGTATATAGGTTATACCCTGGATTAACATATAGGCTATATATCAACGATGAACGGGATCAGAATTCCACGCGGGCGGAGCCGCGGGCAACAGCAAAAAAAACATTACGTGATGAATGGACAGCCCCTTACGAACTCCAATATAGTTCGTGCTAGGGGGAGCGTAGTGCTTACCTTGGTGGCGGGGTCGTACACGAGCTGGTGCGCGAACCTCGGCAGCGGCTCGGACGGGGCCACGCTGTCGTTGTGCTTACCTTGGTGGCGGGGTCGTACACGAGCTGGTGCGCGAACCTCGGCAGCGGCTCGGACGGCGCCACGCTGTCGTTGTGCTTACCTTGGTGGCGGGGTCGTACACGAGCTGGTGCGCGAACCTCGGCAGCGGCTCGGACGGCGCCACGCTGTCGTTGTGCTTACCTTGGTGGCGGGGTCGTACACGAGCTGGTGCGCGAACCTCGGCAGCGGCTCGGACGGCGCCACGCTGTCGTTGTGCTTACCTTGGTGGCGGGGTCGTACACGAGCTGGTGCGCGAACCTCGGCAGCGGCTCGGACGGCGCCACGCTGTCGTTGTGCTTACCTTGGTGGCGGGGTCGTACACGAGCTGGTGCGCGAACCTCGGCAGCGGCTCGGACGGCGCCACGCTGTCGTAGTGCTTACCTTGGTGGCGGGGTCGTACACGAGCTGGTGCGCGAACCTCGGCAGCGGCTCGGACGGCGCCACGCTGTCGTTGTGCTTACCTTGGTGGCGGGGTCGTACACGAGCTGGTGCGCGAACCTCGGCAGCGGCTCGGACGGCGCCACGCTGTCGTTGTGCTTACCTTGGTGGCGGGGTCGTACACGAGCTGGTGCGCGAACCTCGGCAGCGGCTCGGACGGCGCCACGCTGTCGTTGCGGTACACGCACGACCACGTCAGCTGCCGCAGCGAGAACACCCACAGCGTGTTGTACACGCGCTTGTCCTTGTCCTTGCTCATGCCCTGGCAGGAGAAACATTACCTTACAAAATGGACTGGAATTGCCTAGGAGAGAAACTACTTCGAACCACTTAGTCATTTTAAAGAGACAAGGAAGTTCCTGTAAGGGGTATTGCTGTAGATCGGCTAGATACTATTTTGAGGACTGATTAACAAAAGGGGCATTTGCAACTTGTACTGCACTTTTGATTATTTCATTTCACTTTCTATTTCATAACACTAGTCATCATTTGCGTCACACCTTATTTTACACTACAGTTTACATAATACCTTGTAAATCAAGTCAAGTTAATAATAATATATCTTTTAGGCAGGCATGCTCCAAGTTAGACTTGTTTTACATCTGCAAACTGATAATAGACAAGTAGAATGTAAGGTCTGTAGGTCCTGGTAACACCGATGTAATAAGGTCGCACTAAGACCTACGAAGCCTCCTAAGAGACAGACAGGAAGAACTTAACGGTTTAGAAAAAAATGACCACCCCATCGGTAGCTCGGCAGCCTAACTAACCACCAACCGCTGTGTAGAGAAGGAGGAGATAAAAACGGTACTAACGGAGAGTCAAGTCCATCAACCACCTCATCATTAGCTCTTGAACCCAAGAGGACTGCTGCAAAAACATAACATAACATAACAAACTCACGCCTATATCCCCGAAGGAGGTAGGCAGAGGTGCTAGCACCCACATTTCGCCGTTTATGTTTAGGTCCCAATGTAATAGGTGGCGAGCCTATTGCCATTAACCGGGCACTTATAAACCTGCGATAAATACACACATAATTTCGAAAAGCATCGAAAAGTCATTGGTGTGTGCCATGGTAAAACCTGGGATCGAACCCGAGACCTCGTCTCAGCAGTCCATTACCCATACCACTAGGCTACGTAAAAGAGTAGATAAAAGCGTTACTAACGGACAGCACGAACAGCTCGTCGGTGTCGGGGTCGATGGTGGCGCGCTGCGTGAAGCCGGCGGCGGGCGGCGGCGGCGCGGCGGTAGCGGCGCATAGCGCGGCGCACTCGCCCGAGCCCACGTCCCACCACCACAGGTCCACCAGGTGCTCCTTGTTGCGCTGCCCCGCGAAGATGTACAGGCGACGCTGCACCTGCACGTTACGTACAACAACACAGTTGTTACGATCCGGCTCGAAGGACCACGAATCATATGCATATGATCATTATTAGAACCGGCTCGAAGGACCATGAACTTATTTATGTACTTCGACATAAATCATTTTAATTATTAATGTCACCTTTTAAGGAAACATATGCTTGTCATAGATGACCCCGCCCTCCTCTGAAGAACCGTCACTTTATCTAAATGCTTAATACTTAATATTACAGATATAAGATATAAATCATTATAAGAGCCGGCTTGAAGGACCATGAATCACATTACATATTATCGTTATTAGAACCGGCTCGAAGGACGATCAGTAACATACATATGATCATCATTAGAACCGGCTTGAAGGACCATGTATCATACAGATATGATAATTATTAGAACCAGTTCGCAGGGCCATGACTTATACCGATTAGATCAATAGTAGAACCGGATCGAAAGACCATAATAACAAACATATGATCATTATTAGAACCGGGTTGAAGGATCATAAATAACAAACATATGATCATTATTGGAACCGGCTCGAAGGACAATGAATAACACAGATATGATAGTTATTTGAAAAGGGCTCGAAGGTCCATGAAGCACATACATATTAGCATTTTTCCGCCGGTTTTGGCTTGAAGGACCGTGAATCACACACATGTGATCATTATTAGAACCGGCTCGAAGGATCACGAATCACACAGATAATTATGATCATTATTAGAACCGACCCGAAAGACCGTGAATCACAAACATAATATATGATCATTATTCTCTAATAATGATCATATGTTTGTGATTCATGATCTTTCGGGTCGGTTCATGTATCATTCATGGTCTCTACCATGAATCATACACACATCATCGACATTAGACCCGGCTCGACGGACCACAAATATACGATCTCCGTACACTAATTGTTTAATAATAATTATAAGATAATGGTAGAGTTCATTATTTAATGATAGTAAAAACACTGTTATGATCATTTTTAGAACCGGCTGGAAGGATTATGAAACGCACACACATCATCGTTATTAGAACTGGCTCGAAGGACCATAAATATACAATCTCCTTACACTATTTATTTCTTAACTAACGGTTGAGTAACTTACTCGTATTTAATGGTAATGAATACCATTACTACAGTAGTTATTACTATATTGGTAAATGAGTACTAGTTTAATAAGAAGTATGGCACTATTACGTACGGGATGGAAGAGCATAGAGTGCGAGACGCGCGGTTGCGGCGCGTTCAGTTCGTGTCGATCTGCCAACAGCAGCTGCCACGTGTTGGTGGCGATGTAGTACGCGTACAGCCCGGAGTACTGCGGGCTCACCACCTCTTCGCTAGATACAACAAATAAAATAAAATACATCATCAGAAATACGCTAAAAACTAAGAGGTTCAAGGCTTAATGAGCTGACGTGAGTTGGAGCCATAAAACGTTTACAACTAACTAAAGTACTTGCCGCCGAACACGTAGATGGTCTGCGTGTCGGGGTCGATGCACATCTGGTGGTCGAACACGAGGCGCCATGTCGCTCTGTGTGAAGTAGACACGTGTCTCGGGGTGTACACACGTGTTAGCCGGCAGCACCCTGCCGCCGAACACGTAGATGGTCTGCGTGTCGGGGTCGATGCACATCTGGTGGTCGAACACGAGGCGCCATGTCGCTCTGTGTGAAGTAGACACGTGTCTCGGGGTGTACTCACGTGTTAGCCGGCAGCACCCTGCCGCCGAACACGTAGATGGTCTGCGTGTCGGGGTCGATGCACATCTGGTGGTCGAGCACGAGGCGCCATGTCGCTCTGTGTGAAGTAGACACGTGTCTCGGGGTGTACTCACGTGTTAGCCGGCAGCACCCTGCCGCCGAACACGTAGATGGTCTGCGTGTCGGGGTCGATGCACATCTGGTGGTCGAACACGAGGCGCCATGTCGCTCTGTGTGAAGTAGACACGTGTCTCGGGGTGTACTCACGTGTTAGCCGGCAGCACCCTGCCGCCGAACACGTAGATGGTCTGCGTGTCGGGGTCGATGCACATCTGGTGGTCGAACACGAGGCGCGGCCCGCCCGCCGCCGCCGTGTCGCCGCACACCAGTGACCACTCGCCCGACACTACGTCGTACACGTATAGGTCGCTCTGTAGGTGAGGTAGATACAACATGTTAACATAACATTCAGCAATAGCAAAGTAACGAGCTTCGGATGCGACTGGGATGAACGCTAGAGCGAAGTAGAAGAGAACATCATCTACCTGCCCTTGGCCCAATTATTTGGGGTCGGCGCAACATGTCATTTCTTCCACACATTCCTGCCATATGTCATTTCCTCAGTCTCTCCCTTTGTTGCTAAATCCTCTTCTACGCAATCTATCCATCTTTTTTTTGGGCTTACCTTTGCTCCTAAAGCCCTCTATTAGTAGTTTATGAAACTTTTGCATAATAAGGGTTCTTAAAACACGAGTGTGATTTAAAATAACGAGGCGTTAGCCGAGTAATTGATAATTTGATCTTAAAACACACGAGTGTTTTAAGATCAAATTATGTGCAGTTTCATACACTATCTAATCTCATGAAAAAGTTCAAATAATTTGCATAAAATTACAACGTTACGTTCAATGAAATACAAGAAGATGGCGGGCTCTCAAAAAATGGCGCAAACACAAAATATTATAAAAATGAAGCTACTTACTAAAAATACATCAATGTAATTAATTTATATGAATTATATTATTATTAATAACATTTTAATATTACGAATTTATTATTAAAAAAAGATAATAGGTACGTCATTGGTTAATAGTACATTATGGTACAAGTGAGCAAAGTTGGTGATTACCGCCGAGGCGCCATTGAGACCCGAGCCGCTAGGCGAGGGTCTTAAGAGAGCCGAGGACGGTAATCATCATACTCACGCGTGCCATACGACGTTCTACAATCTACAACATACTTGCAAATAAAATAATAATACTACAAGTACTAAATAAACAGTACTACAAATTAATTCGTTTTCCTTTGTGCGCGCATCTAACAATGGCGGTCGGCCATATTTAAAAAAAAAAAAGATGTTTGAATGTAACTTTTTTTTACTGTTTTTTTTTTCTGTAATTAGAGAAAAAAAAGTTAAATTTGAGTGAAAATTTTGTTTATTAAACAAGTTTTAGGTACAAGTTGAAATTATTTATTTAAATACGAAAATGCATCAAATGAACATACGATAGGCATATTAATTTATTCGTACTATTAAACACGTTATTTTTTGTATCGAAACTTTTTTAAGAACATAGAAACTTAACCTATAAAATTTAAAAAAGAATCTATAACTCACTTGTGAATTATAGCAATGAAAAAGTCACAGTTTGATAATAGGTGTCATTACGTGCCTATTTGCGGTGAAATAATAGCACTTTTATGAGCAGGTGTGTTGTAAAACCATTTGTTGATCACTGGTTCCCCAGTGTCATAATGTAATTTTTTAAATTGATTTTGATAAAGAGTGCATAAAGAGTGTCATTAAAGTACTGTTTTTAATTTTTTAATGTTTACATTTCAGTATGAGAGTAGATAAATTCATTTTTAACACACTTGCTTATAAACAGGCTTTTATTTCACCGCAATTAAGCACGGAATGACACCTATCATAAAACTGCGACTTTTTCATTGCTATTATTCACAAGTGAGTTATAGACTTCTTTTTTTAATTTCATTGATTAAGTTGCTTTGTTCTTAAAAAAGTTTCGATACAAAAAAGATCGTGTCCAATATTACAAACGAATTAATATACCTATTGCGTGCTCATTTCACGCAACTTCGTATTTTAAAAGATAATTTCAACTTGTAGTACAGTACCATTAAAATCAGTTGAACATTCGGTCAACCTCGGTAATTGTCGTGAATCCCTCGTCTTTCACATAGAGTTATCAATTTACAGATATGACCTTTAATTATATTAGCCGTTGTCATAATGAATGCAGTACGTGCCATTTATTGTTTAGGCAGGAGAGATTCTCTTAGGAATGATTTAAGGACATTAATATTTTAACTGTAGCTTCCCAATATATATTTGAAAACATACTATATGACAGGAAAAATATTTTTTTTTTTCCTCTCTTCTGAGGAAAAATATTACTAAATTTACAAAAGTAAGTGACATTACAGACAGAAATCTGCGCAATAAAAATAAACTGCTCCTTCCATGCTATCGGCTTAGCAAAGTTAGTGATTCTTTTATTTTATAATAAATTGCCTGAATCGGTCCTTGGTATGCCTGAAAACCAATTTAAAAATCATGTAAAGACCACCCTATGCAAAAAAGCATACTATAGGACAGACGATTATATTAAAGACAAAAATGTATGGCTTGAGCATGCTCAAGCCATACATTTTATATATACAGAGGGGCCTGCACCATGGTGCAGGCCCCTCTTGAAGTTGTCTTATTTTTATTTTATATAAGGTTTTTTTTATATACCTACTTGACGCGAGACAAATGTACATACGTTCATATTTAGTCTTAAGAAACCCTTTTATTTTTTGTAAACTGACGTCCTTAAAATGCCACAGTGGAGTTTGTTGCGCCGTTTCTTCTCCATTAGCGCTTAGGAAGCGGTGGTAAACTTAGTTTTAAGGAGTTTTTGACGTCAAAAAGCTGTAACAGTGTTGCACTATTTTGAGAAATAAAGACTTTGACTTAAAAAAGTTTCGATACAAAAAAGATCGTGTCCAATATTACAAACGAATTAATATACCTATTGCTTGCTCATTTCATGCAGCTTCGTATTTTAAAAGATAATTTCAACTTGTAGTACGTGTTTAATATACAAAACTTTCACGAAAATGAATTTTTTTTTCTCTGTTAAAAAGTTAAGTTTTTCTCTGTTAAGTTTTCTGGTTAAAATAGAAAAATAGACGCGGCGTGTTATACTGGTTACAAGGACTGGGCACAAATCAAAACACAGTAGTATCCGTATAATAGTTTACTGCTTGGAATGGTAAATACAAGTTAGACATACAGTTACATTACACTATGTATAGAACAGGGACCACGCGATATTGGTTTTCGGACTGCATAAAATTCTTGTATTTTATGCCTAACAGCACAGAGATCAAAATAATCGAGCCTGATTTTCTTTTTTGCGTTAGGCTTATTTTTCTTAGGCGTAGAAAATACATTTGACGTTTGACCTTCTCTTCGTATTTTTATTACAGAAGATCGGGATATACCTAAAAATGTGAATAATAATTAGTCACAGTAAAATCAGTAGTTTAGGCCAATTTCATTGCACGTACTCTATGATGTACTTACCCGTCATGTTGACAACAAGGTCTGTGATGTTATTTAGAGGAACAGAGTCCAATCCTTCCTACTTTTTATCCGACAAATACTTTGTTATATTATAAATTACTTTTCTTAACTGGCTTTTAATAGTTTTCGGCATATTACTATAGTTTTGTAGTTTTGTAGCGCTCTCAAACTCAACAACACGCACAATTGACACCACACTGACAGATGACCATAATGACATTGTATAGATTGTTACCATATGAAGAAATTAGTTCCAATAGTTTACCGCAATATGGCGAGGTATTTTATTTTCCTGGTCGGGCTTTACTTAATTTATTTAAAAAAGAAGAATATTTACTTTCTACTTTTTAAATTGATAAATTATCAACAAAAATCGGTAGAAGTCGGTTTCAGCGATAGGGGCCGTTCAAGTATTACGTAAGCACCAAGGGGGGGTGGGGGGGTCTCTGTTTTGCTTATTTTGGATGACATGGGGGGTGGGGGGGTCTAGATGATGATTACGTCATCGTTAGTTATTTAAGTTTTTTCGGGGATTCCCGCAAATAATACATATGCGTAGGCACTCGCTTTGAGAACTGATTAGGGGAATTACCGCGCATTAGGGAAATTACCGTGCGCTATTCACTTGTCTAATAATTCACTCTCGTGCCGGCCGGCTGCAAGTGCGCATCTATCAGTATTGTTTTGTTTGGATTCTAACGTATTGTAAGCATTGAAAGTTATCATTTGTGTTTATGTTGATGCAATTAGCCAAAGTTTAACGTTTTAATTATTTAAATTTAAATATCTTATTAGAATGTCATATCATATAGACAAATCCAAGTTATACCAAAAACTGTTCGAAAGTTTTAAAAAATCTCATAAGTACTGGGACGAAAGTGCAAAATGTACAAAAGTTAGTTAACGAAGTTTGGCGAAATTATAAATTACAAGCAAAGTCAGATAAGGAACTAGATATTATTGTATCTAAGAGAATTGAAGAAGAATTGCAAGCGGCGACTAAAAATAAATCCAATCTGCTTCATTTTTTTTCCAAGGTGAGTAAATATAAGTACAAAGTTTCTCTTTACGTTCTGTAACAATTAAAACTATTTATGAGTAAAAAATATGATGGCCTATCTCAAAGTAAAAAGGTAAATGATTGATATTTTATTTCTTAAGATCGACTCCGGCAATCGGTCACAAAATACACGGTGTTTTCAATATCTGTATGTGAAGGGTTTCTGTGGGGAAAAGCTTTCAATAATATTTAAACGCTGGTTTTATTAAATACGGTGAATTTATGTAGCTTAATAAGAGACTATCCGGCAGAACTCTTAGAAATTTTTCATTTTTAGGCAACGTCTTCTACCAGTAAACCTGCAGAAAAAACACAAATTATACAGCCATTTTCTAACATTGAAAAACAGAAAGAAGATAAAATTAAAACCGGCAATGAATCACAAGAGCAATGCGAAAATAATAATAATGCAGATAAACAAAGAGCAAAACCTTCTCAAGAAGCTTTGAAAAATAAGATTACTCTACTCGAAAAAAATCTGAACGCTTTGTATTCTGCCAGAGATACTATGCCAAATTGCGCTGAAGTTGATAAACAGATCATTAAGTTGCGCGAGGAACTAAAAACAGCAAAAAATACTTTAAACAGGAAGATTCAAAACGCAGTTGCCCAGAAGAAACACAGGGATGGTATGAAAAGAAAGTTAGAAGATATTTGTCAGGAAAATCCTGAAATAAAAAGAAGACTATCTCTGAGGGATTCAGTAGGACATCCTAAACTTGAAAGCGATCAACCATTACTATTGAAAACAATTGCGGATATAGCTTTATTTGGGAGTGCATGTGATGACAGGAGACGAACGGAATCTATTCGCAGCGTAAAAACTCTTGACGAACTCACACAAGAACTGCGTAAACTAGGATTTGACATTAGTCGCAGTGCGACATATCTTCGTTTGATTCCCAGAAAATCGAATTCTACAGAGGGACGAAGACATGTATCGACAGTCCCTGTTAGGCTCATTCGTGCTCAAACTGATCACCACAAGAGCCACTTAGATAGCAAGTTCGCTGAAACATCAATCCATTATTTAGAGAACATAGCATCCATACTTGGATCAGATCAAGTATTTTTCTTATCTCAAGATGACAAAGCTCGAGTCCCTATTGGCGTCACTGCGGCAAATAAGCAAGCACCTCTTTTAATGCATATGGAATATAGAATCAAATTACCTGACCACGATTGGGTAATCGCTGAGCGTCATAAATTAATACCGTCTGTTTATGCTGGTATCAAAGTTACTTCCAATATGCTAGGACAACCGCAAGCCGTCGGATATTCTGGGCCAACATTCATCGCTATTCGAAGTGGAAAGCATAGTTCATCTACTGCTAATACTCATGCTCAGGATTTCGAGACGCTTCTCGAACTTGAAGAGTTTCGACCATTAGCAAAAACTGACCATGGACTAGTAAAACCAGTAGTAATTATGACGGTTGATGGAGGGCCAGATGAAAATCCGCGTTATCAAAAAATCATAGGGTTTGCTATACAACATTTTAAACGACATGATCTCGATGCATTGTTTATAGCTACCAATGCTCCTGGAAGGAGTGCGTATAACAGAGTAGAGCGAAGAATGGCTCCTCTGAGTCGGGAACTGGCTGGTTTAATTCTGCCTCATGACCATTTTGGGTCTCATTTGGATGAACGTGGCATTACAATTGATGAACAATTAGAAAGATATAATTTCGAATTTGCAGGAAATGTATTAGCTGAAGTATGGAGTTCAATGGAAATTGATGGCTATAATGTTACTGCAAAATATGTTGAGGCTGATGAACAAGATGTTCCTGAATTTCCAGACATTAAATGGTACTCAGAACATGTGCGTGAAAGCCAATACTTGCTTCAAATTGTAAAATGTAAAAATACAGAATGCTGTCGTCCAAGAAGTGGCCTATTCAGATTACTAGATAACAGGTTTCTTCCACCACCTGCAAAAGTAAAACAAACAGTTGATGACTTGGTTTTGGATGAAGGAGGCCAATTTCTTGATCTTCCAGTCAATTTAGCTCTACGCTTGAGTACTACCCTCAAAGATTTTTTGCAAATGCCCTACGATTATTTTTGTCCGACGGTAAAATTGAGGCTCTCAAGCCGAACATGCAAAACGTGTGGTCTTTATCATGCTTCCGTCAAATCATTAAATCGTCACATCGAGAAGATCCATAAAAAAGTAAACACGCCCACAGAGGGAAAAGTTAGACCTGTAAGAGTCGCTGCTCGTCGTGCTAATGAACTGATGTGCATTATTCAAAATTTAGAGCACCAAGATGTTGAATGGCTCGATGAGAGTGACGTAGACATTCCAAAATCGGATGAAAGTGAGCAGACTCACAACACTGAGCAGCAATCCAATGTCATCGATAACTTAGAATCATGGATTCAGGTTTCATGGACTGAAGACTGTTAATGTGTTCCGAAAATATTCTTTATGTTAGTTATGTTCTTTATTTCTGATTATATTTTTTTGTCATTTACTCTATATGTATCAGTTAAACCTAATATTTTCATGAATTTTCCTATTTTAAAAATAACAATATAAAAAAACATTTATTACTAAAAATGTTTACGTAAGCATAGGGGGAGGGGGTAAGTGCTTTGCTTACTTTTGATGACAAGGGGGGCGGGGGGGTAAAAAATGGTAAGAAATCTGCTCACGTAATACTTGAACGGCCCCTATTAGCTGCGATAGCCGGCTAATCTTAAGTTTATGTTCACACCTACCTTTAGCCGTAATATATCTATGTATTTTTTTATTTAATGTACCTATACAAATATAGCTTCAATAAATAATGAATTTTCAAATTCATGTCGCTTCTGCATAATTTTCTTAGGTCTGCGGTTAGTAATGTCATCTTGGCAGATGTTATACATTGCATTTATGATACTTCAAATTGAATGCTACATAAAAGAAATCGCGGTAATGTATGTCGTGACATTTCCGTCTCCGAATTTAGGCGATGATACCCGAAAAAAGCCGAATGTTCAACTAATTTTAATTGTACTGTACGTGTTTAATAAACAAAACTTTCACTAAAATGTATTTTTTTTCTCTGTGAGTATTTACAGAGAAAAAGAAATCATAATTCAAATAAGTAAGTAGATGACAAGGCAGTATGGTGATAGCACCTTAGCCTGTTCCGAAAGGAACAAATAAAAAAAATGTTAGATGCGCGCGTATATGACAACAAATAGATTTTTACTATTGTGTTTTGATTGTGGTATGTAGTATTTTTTGTATTATTTTATTCGCAAGTGTGTTGAAATTAGTCGTATGCCACTCGCGTGTATGGTGATTACCGTCCTCGGCTCTCTTACAACCCTCGCCTTACGGCTCGGGTCTCAATGTCGCCTCAGCGGTAATCACCAACTTTACACGCTTGTACCATAATATACTATTAAACAACATTAGTTTCAACTTTTCTCATAGTGGTACTCTATGAGAAAAGTTAGTTTACACTCGCTCTAAATTTTTCATTCACTGGGTGCCACTTTCAAACTTCCTCTAATATATGAAGAAGAAGAGAACATTCAGCAGATAATTGAAATTAGAATGATTTTATCTATGAACGGGTAAAACCTCCGGGTATCAAGAATTTCCCAATGCATTGGTTCTTATTTTAATGTAATAAAAGCAAACAAAATGGAGGGGGGGGGGGGAGGGGGCTTTAATTCTGTATGAGAATATCAAGAAGTCCGCTTAGAGTTTAAGGATATGCTGTGGAAATTGAAAGTTCTGTTTTCTTTTTATACCATATGAAACACGAGAATATTTTTTTTAAATTGACCTAATACGAGTAATAACCCGAATGAGGTGTACTGAATTACAACTAAATAAAATGACTTACTTTCATATTACTCTCAACCCGCTGCCCGTTATCGAGGTACCTGAGAAAAAATATCAAGGTATTTGAAAAAATGCTAATATTTTCAGTGACATTTTCAGATCTTTACTTATAAAAAAAAAACAGTGGCATTCCGGGAGTATGCCAGAAGTGAAACCTTGGAAGTAGATTTATATTCAAAGGATTCACGTGTGAAATAGTCAATATCTGGGTTTTACCAGTGAAAATCTGTTCAAAATAACTGAGTTTTTAGGTGTAACACAGTGAATGGATGACGATAATTTATCGGTATTTTACCTGCCCAAAGTGTATAGTCGCCTGTGCACAGGGTCGAATACGCATTTGTGGCAGGACCGCGGTGACGGCCCGCCCATCTGTCCGCTGTGCCGACACAGCAGTGACCAACGCTCTGTGCGAGTGCAGAATGACCACAGGTCATCTAGATCTTCAGTGCCGTTCCAACCGCCGAATAGATATAGCGTTCCTGGGGATACATATTGATTTAGTTTTATGCAGTCGGGAATTAGTTTTTAATAGATGAAGATTGAAATAAGTTATTTTTAACAAAAAAATTGAACCGACTTCTAGAACAAAATGCGCTGATAATTATAAAAAATGAATAAATAATAAATACAACTGAAAATATAAAAATACGCTTAGGACTTTTGTTGAAGTCGGTGCCAAGTCAAAATGGTATTAGTATGACCCGTATGACAATAATCCCCACCCCGCCACATCATTATTGACATGTGTAAGTGTGTGTGGGGTCTTCTGTAAAACTACAAGGCAATACAGTGAAAATGAAGCCATTGCCGACCGCCGCGATTAAAATTCTACCTGTTTGTCTTTGCACCGACTTCAACAAAAGTCCTAAGCGCATTTTTATATTTTCAGTTGCATTTATTATTTATTCATTTTTTGTTTTTTGGTCATATTGAATAACTAATATTAAAACTTTTTGTTCTCAACTTTATTTTATTGTTCAACCTGACCGGTTTTGTCTCACGTAATTTTCATAGGCTTGCATTATTGTACGAAACCAAGTGGGTTATTCAATATTTATAGCAAGTTCCACTAAGTTCCATCGATTAACAGTATAAACCCATGGGTGACCTTATCACCTTAATGGGATTAGCAGTGAAGTGGCTATGTCGAAATAGAACCGACTAAAAATCACGTGCTTCATCACACGTACCTATTAGGATGGGTCAGAAATATCCCAGAAATTCGTGAGAGGAATTATATTTGTCAAAGTTTACGCGGAATCACACAAGTAATATTAAGGCTCGTATTTTAGAATGGTAATCAGTTCAGAATCTCGATGTATCTCACGACAGATTGCATAGACAATCTGTCAAATCTATCAATCTTTCTTTTCTTCAAGAAGAAACCCAAAAAATAGGCTAAGTGCGGTTAAAGGAGTCCTCTTTCCATTCTGTCCTCAGATAAATTAAGATTCAGGACCGACTGCCGATCTCTCGTATTCTGGAATGCATACATACATACAATCACGCCTTTATCCTCGGATGGTTAGGCAGAGGTGAATTAACACCCACATTTCACCAATCATTGTATTAGGTCTCACGTAATAGGGGGTGAGCCTATTGCCGTGTTCCGGGCACTGTTGTTGACTCGGCTGAGCCTGGGCTGTATACAGTGTGGAAAAATAAGTCGGGCTCTGAAGGGGAAACTACCTTAAATCCTTAAGTTGACTCATTTTACTTAAAGGAGACATTCCTTTATTTTTAAAAATAAATGGCGTCAAAGATAATTTTATTGTTGATAAGACTGATGGTTCCTTGAGTAAAAGTGCTATCTGTTGGAATTGAATTTATAAGATTTAATGGACTTCCTTTTATTTAATTTAACAAGTTTGTTAGAGAGATTTGATCCTTATGATTGACACTATTGATTGGTGTTATAAAAACACAGGGTGTTATTTTTTCGGATTTTAGTTGGTTCGAGTCCTAGGAGCCAAGTGAGTTTTAGAAAATCTTTGAATGCAGTTTTGTTTCTTTTTAAAAATAAAGGAATGTCTCCTTTAAGTAAAATGAGCCAACTCAAGGATTTAAGGTAGTTTTCCTCCAGGGCCCGACTTATTTTTCCACCCTGTATATCTGTCTGATGTTAAACAGCCCTATCCCTAAGTCGCCTTGTACGACACCGCAAGGGAGATGGGGTGGCCCAAATTCTACTCTACCGGGAACCATTCTGGAATACGGGCCTAAAAGTAGTGTTAGTTGAATGATGAGGCAACCGAGACATACCCGTGGTGGAGTCGACAACGAGCTGGTGTCCGCCGCGTGGGCCCGGCTTGCTGTAGCTGCCCCAGTCGTCGTTCGAAGCGCCGCCCGCCGGCGCCTCCTGCGACGCCACACGCTTTTAACTCACGAACTTACACCCGTATTCACAAACGATACTGTGAGGTCTGAGGCTGGTTAAATTAATTCACGAACATCACGGAGCAGTATCTAACGCAGTGCGCTCCCTCAACGAAGTATTACTTAAGTGTTATCAATGAATAAAAAGGCTTGCCAAAACGAACGCACTGAGAATTAGTCGTTCTTTGCATAGTTTTGGTGGTACGCATAGCGAAGTATTGTTTGTGAATACGGGTGTTAGTATAGTACACATACAGAGCGAAGCGGACGCGCCCTAAAGGTATACCTCAAGACACGTAACTTGGACCTAAATCGCGAGACAAATAAGGCCCTGGCGCGCGAGGATTGTTTTGTAATAATCTATGCTTGGTGAATTTGAGCTCGTCCACCGCAGTAGCACCTCGTGCTTTCTTCAAAAGATACGCAAGAAGAGAGGAAGAGAAAGCAGTACACGTATTGCGCGTATATAGCACATTTTGAGCACATTTATGTCCAAGATATATGTCTCGAGCAATATTCTATGAGTGGTAGATAGAATAAAATTGTGTCAAGGTTCCTAGGTGAGACAGGAATGAATTTGGAACGGGATACATAGACTAGTAAAATAAGTGTCAATTTTCAGACCTAGCTGTATAAACATAGCGCCATAGAGAAGGTTCTCAATTCGATGGGTTTTTGTAATATCATATATCACCTGTATGACAGCTACAGGTTGTGGTCTTAAATTGATACAATTTTTTTTCGTACAGAGTCTGGTAATGTACACAGAAGTCATTGCATTTAATGATAAATCGTTAAAGGTAATGATTTACTAGTGAAACTACCTCCTTCATCACAGCGTTAGTCCCGGTTGCATCTAAAGCTAAATACGTGGAGCCCGGGATCCGCTCTCTTAAGAAAGTGGAGCTTTTGGAGTTTATTTTTCCTATTCATAATTATAATGCATACAAATATTAGTGCGGGAATCGAACCCGCGACCTGACTTAGGAGTTGGATGCTCTGCCGGTAAGCCTCAGTGGCCAGTGATAGGCCACGTTCTGCGGAACTATAGGCCATCATCACGCGGGCGTTCGCACATTATGATGCTCAGGTACACCTACGCCACAATTCTTTTGTAGTATGCCAAAATACCGATAAAACTTCTATTGTGGACCACAATGTCCCAAATTACCATTACCTAAGAGCGATGACTTGCCGTGGGCCGTGGCCTATCATGGGCCATTGTGTGATGCAGTATACTTTGCTCTCAGATTATTGTATACTCATTGCGTACTCACCGATGTGTCAGGCCTGGGATCCCTGTCTGCACACAGTAGATCGTTCTGTCTCGCGGGGGGTGGCGGAGGGGAGTCCCCGCTCCAGAGCCTGTCTTCGACTTGTGACGAGCATGCCGACATCTGTCTCCAAGAGGGCGTATGCGGCTGCCATGACATGTACCAATCTAATTCACCATCTATAATAACAAAAGTTTGTATGTTATTTCGGGATTTTAGTTTCCGTCTTTTTTATCTCTCCGCAGGAAAAACGCAATAACTCTGTCTGTCTGTCTTACGCTTTCACGCCTAAACCACTGAACCGATTTTGATGAAATTTGGTACAGGGATGGAATAGACCTTGGGAAAGAACATAAGCTATGTTTGGTGGCGATAACCGACATCCACGCGGGCGGAGTGATCCACTAGTGATCATATATGATATGCCATCAAATCTGGCAGATTTCCATTATATTATTTGTGTGTCAAAAAATGTCACGGGCGACGCCGGGGCGGGTCGGCTAGTAGTCAATATTTTGGACATACCTGCGACAGCTTCATCAAAAATCTCTTCCGCCAATTTATAGTCTCCATTTTCGACAAGCGCGTTCCACAGTCTCGACTGCAAAGGCCCTTCGAGTCTTACACCACTCTCTCGAGATAACGCCTCGAATGCATCCTTATAGCGGCGTCTGCGCAAGTGTTTTAGGACAATCCGTACGGCTTCTTCTTCTTTACGCTGCAGAGAAATAACATTATATTAATACACAATATTTAATTGAAATAAATAAATTGATCCTTACTTCCTTATCCTTACTCCTTACTTTACTTCACTAGAGGATCATTGACTCGAAAGAAGAAGAAGAAGAACTTCACTATCATCATCACTACCACTATCACTACATATTATAAAACAAAGTCGCTGTCGCTGTCTGTCCGTCCCTATAAATAAATAAATAAATATTGTAGGACATTCTACACAACGCTATCTAGACCCAAAGTAAGCATAGCTTAACTAGCTTGTGTTATGGGTTCTAGAATGCGGATAAACATAGTTAGATACATTTTTTTTGTAAATACATACATATTATACATAGAAAACACCCAGACCAATGCAAATATACATATTCATGCATACAAATATTTGCACTGAGCGGGGATCGAACCCGCGCCTCCTGCGTAGCAGCCGCGTTCACTACCGCTACGCCACAGAGGCAGTCAAAAAAAAATGTAAATGTATGTAATGTAATGTATTGTATGCTTAAATCTTCAAAACTACGCAACGAAATTTGAAGCGGTTTTTTTTAATAGATAGTGTGATTCACGAGGATGGTTTATATGTATAATACATGTATAATATTGTAGAGAAACACTGATAAATTCAGATATAATACCACGCGGGCGGGAAATATGGCGGTACGAAGTTCGCCGGGTCAGCTAGTATATTATAAATGCGAAAGTAACTCTGCCTGTTACGCTTTCACGCCTGAACCACTGAACCGATTTTGATGAAATTTGGTACAGAGGTACTTTAGACCTTGGGAAAGGACATGTGTTATTTTTGGTCGTGATAACCGACATCCACGCGGGCAGAGCCGCCGGCCAAAGCTAGTACTTCATATTTTGTTTGTATTACGAAAGATTTCATTTATGGGTATACTTACTGCTAACTTGATACCTGTTAAGCTACTTCTGAGAGTGACTGTACTTTACAAGGAACTATTCTATAGAATAAAACAAAATAAACTCACTAAATTGATAGTCTCCATAACATCGTTCAAGAAAGCCTCTTGGTTCTTGCCCTGCAGCTCCACATACCATATAGTGTAGTTGTACGGAGGACCCCATGACTGTAAGGGCACTATTTGAATGTACTGCACTGGCAAGTATAGGCCTTCTATTGTTTTGTGGCGAAGCCTGAAGACTTCCGCAGAACTGTCTTTTTTGAGACCACTGAAAATAAAAACAAAGTAGGTAACATAAAAGGTCTATATCATATGGTCTATGTCTTGTGGTTTCACCCGCCGGGCACTCGGTACTCGATTTTGATTAAGCAAGACGCAAAGATTCATATCTCCCAAAATGCTCCAATTCGTGGAGAAGTAGAGTAGAGAGGTTGGTGCAGAACCATGTCAAACACAGTTGCGAAGTTGCGGCAATTCTTAGCAATTAACCACGAATTTATTCACAACATTTGAAGTTTAAATTTTCAAGTTTTGAAAACTATAATATAGATAACACTGATTTGAAATTAAAATTCGGCTGTTTAAATAATTTGTAATTACTGATTGTAAATATGTACTTATTATGTAGAAAACGTGCGTGAGGTGAATATATACGAACTCTATTTTATTAAACATAAGTATTTCTATTTCAAGGTTGAAAATTAACAATTCAAACATAAGCAACAGTAAACAGACTATTTTTTTACACTAATCTTACTGACTTATGATAAGTGGTTACTATGTCCTACAAATGCTTGTGGATTCCCATCAATTTATACTAGCTAGAACAATAATAGCTGGTTTAATAATATTGGCAGACTAGAGTTCCTTGACTGAGACGTCGGTATCCGTAGCGAGGAGGAGAAAGTCAAACCCAGCAAAAAATATCTTAACAAAATGTAAAAAACACAGCATACTGCTACGTAAAAGTCGATATTAAGCGAGAGGGCCTGGTCAGGTACCCTAGTCGGAATCAGACAAATAAATAAATACAGCCATTTGATAAAACGCCTGCGTACCTTAAGAAACAGATTATAACAAAAAGCTCCGTCGAACCCCCCACACCCCTCTCACATCCCACATTCCTCTCCCTCTTCTCTCCATGCTATCCTGGAACCCCCCATCCCCACCACAATCCTGTCCCCGTGTCTGTGAGTTGTACGTCAAGCAAGCTTGCTCGTGTGGCATGGGGAGCCTAAGATGGAAATCCTCACCTGTCTTGAGAGCATAGACACAAAAAGAACTAGCCAACTGACGACCCTATCCAGAAGAAGCATGAGGCTTGTAATAGTAGTGATGACAAGCTACTGCCGATTGAACAGGCACCGGACACTAATAGGAGAGAAGACAGACCCCAGATGCCACATGGAAAATTATAGGGACTAGACCTAAAAGAGCTCAAGATCCTGAAGGCGGAACAGATTGTAAGTTTTCTCAAGGGTTTTTTTCTCCATAGGGAAAAAATAGAGGATTTGGGTGAAATGGCCCACACCAAAGGGTAGATCTCCCATCCGGTCAATGGTGTCCCCTGCTCTCTAGCCAATGTTCTTGGTAATTTGGAATGAGTCAAGCTACTTTTTATGATAGCCATACCAGTGATTTGCATACAAAATCTAATCATAACAGTCCCAATTCATTAAATGACATTAAATTAACAGAACAGAACTAAAATTGCTGTGTGGAAAGAGGAAAACAACAAATTTTCCTTTTTTTTTTTTTTTTTTTTTTTATATAGCACACGTCAATTTGACTTTGCCTCGCCTGATGGTAAGCTGAAGGCAAAGTCTCTGAAAAGAGGGTCACCATTACAGACATAATTAACACAATAGTGTTTAAATTTCTTAGCAATTCATAATTTCCTATTTAATAATTTAGTTTGGACAATTATTATCAAAAATAAATGTTTAAAGCTACAGAAAGCATTGCAACACTATTTAGGATATTCAACATTGATTCAATTTTGAAAGATGAATTTCCGAGTTCTGTATAGAGCAGGTGCTTGTAAGGTTAAAAGAATGGTCACAAAATATGTTTTGTGACCATTGGATATGTTGGTAGGGTATGCCCTACCAACATACCCAATTTAATAATAATTTGGAAATTAGAAGGTAGACCAAAATCAAGAGAATTTCAAGTACACAAATTCTGTGAATGTTATCACTAATATGTAAACACCATAAAAAAAGTTCATTACGGTGTATCTTGGTCTATTTAATAGAGTCAATAATGTAAAAATAAAATTAAGTTATTAGTTAAGCCTTGACAAACAAGTTTAAATACTTATCTAAAGAACTACCATCAAATCTACCTAATCAAATTTACCTAAACACGTCTCAATTTAATGCTTTAGCAAACAACATATTAGGAAGTAATTATTGTTTACTGTGTTATTGAATAATTAAAACTATTACTGTAACAATTTTAAGTGAATTTTTCTTTACTTACGCCGATAGTAACGGTGCTAAACTATTTTCATCGAGGCCTCCAAAAATTTGAAATTTCTTTAGGTCACTGACATGAGCCTTCAAGTACTTTCCAAATTTTATAGTTTCCACTATTGAAGGAGTCTTCAATTTTAACATGACGAATTGCGGCTGTGTAGTGCTATCTGTGAACCATCTTGAAAGCTGATCAGATGGAGTATTCACCATGATGTTCCTGGAAATAATTTTAACAATCACTGATTTATGCCGATAACCAAGTAATATATTATTAGCATAGTCATTGTCAATATTTCATTAGCATGCTCAATTGTTGGACACTAAGAACGCAAAAAATATCACGATACCGGGATTTTGAAGAACAATAATAAAAATGTACCTGAAACAGATAAATATACGTACTCGGGTATATAGTTTGCTGAGTAGCTTGAATACTTGTGTATTGTATAACATAGTTGAACCGTTTCATATTTATCATCCATTTTGGAGTAATTGAATACACCAAAATAACTACGAGCGTAATGTGGTTTTTTGTTATTATTTCAGAACTACGGCTGACGGAACGGCTGGCTCAAGATGAATGAGTTTGACATTTGGGTGAACGATGTTGCCATATTTAAGCATGGTATTTATACTTTAATAAATCGATTAACAAAATAATATTAAATAAATCAAATTTTATCGATTTAATTCAGTACAATAAAATGTGTTTTATTGCATATTTTTTTTAATGTGTAATTCGAATTTTCTTAAGTAAGATTGTTTTTTAAACATACGAAAGTATTCGTTAATATATTATAACAAAGGAATGCATAATATGAAACGAGCTTATAATAAAACATCTTGATTTAATCGTCATGACCTTCACCCTATTACTCGTTTGACATGCTTGATCATATTCTTAATAGTGATTACAAAGTTTGATATAAAAATATAACTACACTGAAGGTACATAATTTAACTTCTCAAAACCAAAATATATAACAGTTTTAGTAAATATTGATATTTTCTTTGTGGTGAACGTCATTATAATACATAATGGAACTATATTCAATATATTCTATATGCCTAACATTTTTATTGGTGAATTGTGAAGAGGTGCACCAAATACCAGTAGAAGACAAGTGTAATTTTATCGATAGTAAATTACAACCAAATACATTTAGACTGCTTAGTAAAATGCTACCTCCTCAAATGGAAGGGAAATCAAAAGGGGAAGCAGGTAAAATTGGAGTTATAGGTGGATCAATGGAATATACAGGAGCACCATACTTTTCAGCAATAACAGCATTGAAGGCATGTATGGAGTACCAACATTTATGATATATTGCTATATTTTTATTGCTACTCATAAAAGTTAACATTTTGTAACACCGGTACAAATAAATGTTATCATTTCGTGTATTTTCAGGCTGGAGCGGATATGGTATACGTAATAACAACTGAGAGTGCATCACCAGTAATTAAATCCTACAGTCCTGATCTTATCGTTTATCCTTTTCTCAATATCAAGTCAGCATCCAAAATAAGATCATTATTACCTAAAATGCATGTTATTATTATTGGACCTGGATTAGGACGTGAAGTTGAGACAATGCATCTGATATATGATATAATAGAAGATTGTAAAAGATTACGTAAACCGTTGATCATCGACGCAGATGGGCTTTTTGCAATCTCCCAGAATAGATCGGTTTTAAAAAATTACCCATGCCCTGGCGTTATAATGACGCCAAATCAGCGCGAAGCAAAAAAACTAATGGAATCTGTTTCTAGTAATTCCAGTAACTGGTACACAAATTGGGGAAATTGTGTTGCTGTTTTAGTGAAAGGTGAAAAAGATTATTTTTATTCAAGTGCGTCTTCATATATTTGGGCTGCAATGGGAGGAGGATCGGGACGCCGTGCTGCTGGTCAAGGAGATATATTATCTGGAGCATTAGGCACGTTTTACGGTTGGGCTTTAAATACAGAGTTATGTAAGAATGAAAACAATACACAATTAGCTCAAAGTGTAGCAGCATATGCAGCAGCCAAATTAACAAGATTATGTAATTATAAATCATATGTGGTACATGGTCGGAACATGATTGCTTCTGATATGATAAATGAAATTCACTCAGCTTACGACGCAATTTTCTCTGAAGCTCAATAAACTACCTAGATGTGAAATATTTCTTTATTATTTAACCCCATTGTTGATTAAAATATAGCTTCGGATGTGACTGGGAATTAACGCTAGGATGAAGAAGAAGATATATACAGGATGGAACGACAGTTCAACATACCTAAATACTACTACTGACCAGCGGCGGTCTCCACATGAAAAAAAGGAACAAGTAATTTAAATAATTATGATATCAGACGGATGGGTTGGAACTTTGAGTTAAGGTGGCCACCCACTAACGGTTTATCGAACGACAACCGGATGATATCGGTCTGTCAGTTCATCGCAATAGCCCACACACTTACAGTTTCGTATACGATTTTGGACTGACGGATAATAATATGTGTGTGGCCGCTTGACGATTCCGGTCAGCAAAGACAGTTAAAGGCCGGACAGTCTATGGCTGTCGGCATTTTATACGTTTTTTTTTTTATACCACTTGGCTGGTAGACAAGCACACGGCCCACCTGATGGGAAGCGGTCACCGTGGCCTATGGACGCATGCAACACCAGGGGCGTCACACTCGCGCTGCCGACCCTGAAGAAACCTTCTAATGCCCTTCTTGAAGAACCCCATATTGTAGTCGCTTGGGAAAACCACCGCAGGGAGTTCATACGTAATAACATCAGACTAAAAGAATAAAATAATGTTATTATTTTAATCTGAGGTAATAATATTATGATGACATTGATGATATAAGGACTGCAGCTGCAGGCTGCCGGACAGGCGAAAAACTGCAGGCGGACTTTAAGTGGGTGGCCGCCTTTAGAGTGCTTCATTTTGCCAAATTGAATTTATAAGTTTAGGTTTCAAGGATTTCCTTGAAAATGCGAATGCTGTTTTGTTTCTTTTTAAAAATAAAGGAATGTCTCCTATAGGTAAAATGAGCCAACTTAAGGATTTAAGGTAGTTTCTCTATCTCTATCTGTATCTATATAACCACACCCAGAGCAGCGGTGTCTCCTGTATATAATACGGATTCGTCTTTGCATAGAATACTGCTCTCGTCCTTGGAATAATTCTATAAAGTACTCATCAAACGCTCTTGACAGTTTGCAGCCGTATTTTTTTTATACCACTTAGGTGGTAGAGAAGCACATGGCCCACCTGATGGAAGTGGTTACCGTGGCCTATGGATTACGTATTGCCCAAATCATTGATAGCAGCGGCCTAATTTTGTAGGGGAGCGCTCTCCTGTCACTCCCAGATCTCCGTTCACTCATAGTGGCAAACTCACCCACCTCCTTATTTGCTCTCACTTACGCAATTTACTAATCAAAAGGACAGGTAGAAAGCATTCGAGCAACCTTCAACAGGGTCATTCCTGCCTTCGTCGGAGTTGGCCGTAGACAGCAGCGACTTACCTACCATGGGAGAAATGCACTACCATCGTATTGCCCAGAGTACCGTCCATTGTCCGCAACAGTAAATAAAACAATATGAAATATCTAAATGTATACTAATATTATATTTAGGAAAGATTGGTTATCTTGTAATCGATAAACTATAGCCGATTTTAATAGCTAATCTATTTTTAGGAAGCTATTTTATATGATATGGGCTAATTTTTATTCCGATGTTCTCATGCATGGGATTAAAAGCTGCGAGCGATGCTGGTATTATTATAAAAACGCCGCGCCGCTTGTGTAAAAGAAGCGTGAACTCGATTGTAATAATCGAATATCTTTATCTTTATTATTTTTCCACATTTACAATTTGTAATGGCAACTACAAAAATGTCAAAAGGAGCAAAAGTTAGTCGTTCAGAAACTTAGTTACTCTGCAATTTTTTTTTCAATTTATAAATCTATAAATAACAATATTATTTTATAATCACATTAATAAAATTTATCATCTTATCTTTGTTTCAATATGACCAAATCTTGATATAAAACAGTAAACAGACAATATTTTTTTATTTAATTCAAATATCAAAGATGTTTCATGTATCAACATTCGGAATGCCTCTCTGTGTTTGCATTTACTTATCAAAAATATTTTGTGCAATTTATCCATTCACAATAAAACCAAGGCCGTTGCAAAGCTATCCACTATCAATGTAATTATTTAATCGTTATTTAATGGTCAAGTACCATGGAAGAAGAAATCGAGGAATGTATTAGGAAAAAGACACAGTGGTCGCAATTACCTGCGCCAGTTAAAAAGGTAAACTTATGATGTTTCTGTCACTAATGATGTTTATCAGACGTAATTACAATATCTAATGAGTATGGATGGCATGCTGTTGACTGTTATTGGTTACTAAACGTTCATGTATGCGATGCGATATTCACACACTGAATATTTATCATTTCAGCTTTTGGGTGACTCTCCCAAAGAATATGAGCGATACATATTTGAATTCAGTATTAAAAATCAATTGAGATACAGAGGTAGTCTTGGTAAGTATTCTAAAAACAGTAAATATTGTAAATACGAACCAAATTCAAATATCTAACCGGACCAAACACTAACTGCTATCACCTGGTTTGAGTTTATGACTTCATCTGTTAGATAATATGATCATCCTTGCGTTAATCCCAGTCGCATCCGAGGCCTTTACCTCAGAGTCTGGGGTTTGCTTTTTCCAGTTTAAATATCTGTTAGTATGTAAGTATGTAGAAAGATGAAGCTGAAGTGGCAGATGTTGCGGGTGGATTGTCTGTCCATTGTAGTAATAAAATATGGTAAACATCAAAACATGAGTCAAATAAGTTCTTATTTTTGCTTACATAAGACTATGAATAAGTTGAAGAATTTTATATATTCTACCAGAGTTTTAAAGCCAAAACCAGGATAACCTCTATGGCGTGATGTTAGTGAACAGGGCTGCGTGTAGGTTTAATCCCTACTCAGTGCAAATATTTAATTTTGTATGCATGAAATATGCTTTGGAGAGTACACTTGGCAACCTCTATTGCATGGTGATAGTAAACTTGGCTGCTACACAGGACGTGTAGGCTCAATCCCTGCTCAGTCCAAATATTTAATTTTGTATGCATGAAATATGCCTTGGAGAGCACACTTGGCAATCGTACACCCTGTCATTTGAAGACCTGAGACAGCACATGGTTTTAGTCGGTTCAAGTCCGTCATAACCACTCTGGCAGGGCAAAGGGATCATCCAGAGGATGCCCGCACAAAAAAATAAGAAAGTACTCAAATCCATTGCTTTCTTTATTTTAAAATTTTAATAATGGTATTTTTCTGTATTATTTAGTAAGAAGCATCCGTAAAGATGAGAAAAAGTATTATGAGGCACTTATACAGAGCAGTATACAGAGGCTCATGCTGTATCCCTATCACTTAGCTGATATGATAGTCAAAGGTAAGGTGCTTTCTCTTGGTAACATTGTTCTATTCATTTGAGCCATACCTTTTTTCGTCTTCGATTTTTAGGGGGTAGTATAGGGATTGGGAGAGGGGGAGGGGATTTTGAACCTCTTGTTTGTAAGACCGACTCTTCAACCGCTACAATTTAGTTGAAAATATTGTTATGAGTTAACGATACTGCTATGGGGAATAACCTAGAAAATGTGATGATATGTATTTACCATAACGATCACACGCAAACATAAAACTCATCTATTAAAATGATTTGTTGATTATGTTCAATATTATCTTCTTTTAGACTCTTTAGAGGGTTACTCTATTGGACTATGCTCAGGGTTTACCTCTATATTCGACAATAATTACTAATACATAAGAAAGATGAACACCAACACATTTTCTTTTGAATTTTGAAGGTTTGAGAATAACCCCATTTATTTACTACGTGGAAGTGGTCGCCCTACTGATAGAACTCGAGAAGAGCTATGATACCATGCCAAATTTTACAGCTGCTGATTGTGAGTATTTAGTGGATAATGATTTATACAGTATACTAATGTTTTATGACATGTATAAAGAGGATTACCGGCTTAAGATTGATTACACTGGATAAGGATTATGCCATCTATTGAGGTAGGGTAGAACCGACATGTGCCATCTAATACCAGAACTGATATTGTTATAATGATACCACAAAAACAAAGTGTGAATGTAGTAGAATGTTCTATGAAACTTACCACAATAAATGTTACAGCAAAATAGTAATCCTAATATAGAAATATGGACACTTCCGTTGATGTGCTGCATCACCCATACAGTACAGCAACGGAAGTGTCAAATAATGTACAAGAAGGAGATGGCGGAGCGGGCCCGGGAGACTCAGGTCTCTTTCAGTTTCTGAACCGCAGAGCTCGTGAGGCGCGGAAGTGACTCAGACGTCGGGTCACACTACCAACTTCATAATCTATGATACGATTGGGCCGGCGAAACGCTGCTCTGCTCTGCGCACTGTCCGTCTCGCTTTAGTAACTAGCAAATCGGCTTCGGCTAAAGCTTTGGCCATTTTTTGGCCAAGGTTCTTTTTTTTTGGCCGAAGGTGGCCGAAGCCGAAGCCGAAGCTTCGGTCGGACACTAATAATTAATTTACACCTTTATAGGCCTCAGGTTACTAGGCATAGGCCGCAATGAGTATTTAGAACTCGTTGCGAAGTCCCGCTCCTTAGGGCGACGCGGGCGTTCAAAGGCAATTCGTGCGCTACTTCCACGAGTACCACTGAACATACCAATGCAGCCGTGGTGGAGGGTGGAACTTGGATATGTACTCGAAGACGATGTCAAGGTAAAATTAACTCTATTTTTTGGAAGTTATAGAGTGTAGATTTGTTTGTTTTGGGTTTTGAAAAATTTTTAATTCCATGATAATCTAAAACATACATATAATTTTTTGGTCTGAGATAATATATTCCAAACTTAAAATATCATGAGTTTTATGAAAGCTTCTTTACATTAACAATGATAATTTATTTATTTATTCCGAAATAAGTTAAGCAAAGATTGTTAATTTAAACTTTTATAGCGTAAGGTCTAGATTTGCGGGTACAAACCCACCGACCACTATTCTAACAGTAGGGAAGAGGTCAAAAAAATGCATGAAGATTGCCAAAGTTGGTGGCCAAGGCCGATCGCGGTTGCCAAAGTTGGTGGCGAAGACCGGTCGCGGTGGCCAAGGCCGGTCGCGGTTGCCAAAGTTGGTGGCCAAGGCCGATCGCGGTTGCCAAAGTTGGTGGCAAAGACCGGTCGCGGTGGCCAAGGCCGGTCGCGGTTGTCAAAGTTGGTGGCCAAGGCCGATCGCGGCTGCCAAAGTTGGTGGCGAAGACCGGTCGGTGTATGTTTTTGGGTTAGCTGATTAGAGAAACTACCTAGACCAGCTATAGCCAGAATGCGACACCAAAATCATAGAGAAAAATAAAATTAGGTACTTAACATTGTTTTATATTAATTATGACCTTATCTTTTCCTGTAATTTGTATCATTGTATTAACAGTAATTTTTCCTCACTAAAAACCCATTTACTATCCTGAAATAAGTTTTATAGCGAATATGGCATGCTGACGCTTTTTTGTCTCCCTGCAGCCACTGAGTGAGAGTGAGAGAGCGCTAATAGATTTGCTAATCGACCGCGGATCGCACACCGCTGGCACACTCGACTATAATGACGTCAAGACTTTATACAGGTATGACTTAATACGGGTGTTTATGACAACCCTCACCCTGTATATCATGGGGCAGTGAGATATAATAGAGGGCTGAGGGCTACTTGATATTATCATTGGTAGGATTTATTACGTTCCTTTCCTTGCCTTATTACGATGTATTCACCATTTCATGCTTTAATTTTTATTCCCTTCACCCAGGCTTTTCTTTAGACTAGCGTCACTTAGCTACTAACGTTAAAAATAGAGGTTTTAGCTAGGTTAGCGAGGTTTTAGCTAGGTTAGCGAGGATTTAGAGGCTCTATTTTTTATGCCTTGAGTCCATCATACTAAAGTTTCACCACAGTTATATGAACAACAATATGAAAATGGATAAAGAACAAACCTACAAACTTTTATTTATATAAATAAAGTTAATAGATACATATTTCAATCATAAACGATGCTATACTCCATTTAATTAGGCACGTAAACAATCTTGATGTATCTTTTTAACAAGTTTTATTTACAAAATCAGTTTATTAATATTTTTCTGTTTAGAAACTAATTTTAAACACTTAAAACCGAAATCGAACCACTAGTTAGTCAGCCAAATAGCCTAGTTTATTTTTTTAATGTGTGTTTTCATAGAAAGTTGCTACGGGTTACTAATCTATTTTAAACTTTTGGAATTACGTCTTCTATTCTATTCTACAAAATTGTTTATGTTTAGTTAAGTACCTAAGCAAATGGAATGTAGATCTTTTTATTCAAGAGTTCGTCAGTATCCTTTATCGAAGTCGATACTCATTCCCTAGTGCTCAAACCCACAGACGCGGCCTCATCTACCTGGACGTGCCCATAACGGCAGCTGATAAGGTATCAGTGCCGCCGCTAAAGGGCTTCGTGATGAACCGCATCGCTGGCGATTACTTCGAGACACTTCTGTACAAAGTGTTCGTGTCGATAGATGAGCATACTAGTGTGGCAGATCTCGCTGCTGTATTGCAGGTATGGAGTTTTTAAATTTAGAATACTGTTCCTAGTCTGGAGTTATCATCATAATCATCACGACTATCATTATCATCATCACCATCATTATCATCATCATCATCACCATCACTATTAATATCACACTTATCATCTTCATGATTTGGCTAATATTGGTTATTACGTGAGCGACTCCCGCCTGACCTCCCGACTCCGAGAGGAAAGCCTGCGCTAGAGCCACATCCGTTGATCGGCAGATGTACCGGCTAGCAGGTGAGCTTACCAGTGGGATCCAATAATAAATCTTATTACTATTGGATACTAGAGAGCCGGGCTCGAAAGAGATGGCCCTGGGTCGGCCGGGGGGCGAGAGATAATGTCTCTGCCAATCTCAGCTCCTGTAACCTAGGACCCACAGACGGCGTGCGTTTTAGTCGGTTCAAGTCCGACATAACTTACATTGTAACGTACATCCGGTTTCCGTGGGGATGTTACACACATTAAAAAAAGTCTAGAGTGAATATTATGAATAGGTATAAAAATATGAATTTTTTAGGTACTCTGAAGATTACAAAAATATTTGTTGGTGTTTAACAACTTTTAAGGGCTTCCGTTATACGGAGATCGACATGAAAGTATCGTAACTGCGTACTTGTATTAATCTAATCAAATAATCAGCTTTATCTGATAAATATTTTCATTTAACTAAAGTTGGCTTTAGTATCTAAAGCACTTGCATACTTAACATTCAATCATCTCAGCGATGAGACTTCCAATGCGGAACTAAAATATTGTAGGAGATATTATGCAGTTTCACACCAACTAGACTCAAAATAAGCATAGGTTATAATTGGATTTTTAATGCGAATAAACATACTTTCCTGGAACCAAAAGAAGGCGAAGGAGTAAGCGAATCCAGGGCTCTGAGATGAAAGGCTTTTGAAAATATTTAGAACAATGCAAATAGACATTTATGCATATAAATATTTGATCTGAGCTGGAATCGAACCCATTATTTCTGACGTAATAGTCGAACGCCCTACCGCCACGTGCTCATCTAGTAGTTTCTCGGGGCTATATAAATGTAAATATATCAAAAATAGCTATAACGATTTTAAATTCACATAATTCAATTATCATAGTTCACGTAATCATATCATAGTTCAAGTGCTGTAACACAATATGTTTGACCTATAAATGCTATTCGGCATTGACATAATGAACCTTAAGTTCAGTGAATTAAAGTTCATTTTATTGCCTAGCGATATATACGACCAAGACTATGACCTCTCGAATCGTGTCGGTGTGGTGCGATTTCATAGTAAGTATTCGTATTCAGCAATCAATACAAGGTCAATTAGATAAGAGGTGAGGGTCTAGCCTAGACAACTATACAACAAATCATCCTTTCGATATTATAAACGTTAAAGTTTGGATGGCTCATGTCAGAATGGCTGGACGCGTATAGATGATTCATATATTCCACTTTAATCTCGACAATAGGTTCGTGAGGGTGCAATTCCAAACTAATCTGTCCCTGTGCCATATTTCATCTAGATCCGTTCATGGTCGAATTCATTACTCTCATTATAATTACCTTCAAATTGCGTACCTACTGTGTTATTATTTATTATTTACGCAGTTTTTTAAACTGGCTCTTTTAATTGTATCGTATACTTGTATATAATACTTGTATACTAGATACTTCTTGTAGCGTCCATCCTTTTAACTCATATTTTTCTAGGGTCGGTCTTTTCTTGTACAGTGGCGTCATGACTTGTTTGTCCCGGGTTGCCTTAGTACATACTTTAGGCTCTGCTCTTTCATTTCCCTATTGATAAATAAACCACCATATAGCGGTCGGTCTTCCACTTCTCAGTATATATTTTGATACTAAAATTATAATCCTTCGAAATCAACATTATCATGTTTGACGCAGGTGGAATGCGAGCTAGTGAAGCAAGCGGTTTCTCTATACTGTCGGCTGGGCTTCGCGAAGAACTTACAACCTCCGCCCGTGATTCCTCAACATTCGTCATGGAAGGACGCTGTTACCACACACAACCACCAGCCGTACGTATATTTGGTCGATCATGGAATATACATACATTACATACATACATACCATCACGCCTTTATTCCTGAAGGGTTAGGCAGAGGTGAATTAACACCCACTTTTCACCAATCATTGTATTAGGTCCCACGTAATAGGGGGTGAGCCTATTACCGTTTTCCGGGCACTATTGTTGACTCGAGCCATGTATAGGCTGAGTCGTGGCTGTACTTATATATCTGTCTGATGTTAAACAGCCCTATCCCTTAGTCGCCATGTACGACACCACATGGGAGGAGATGGGGTGGCCCAAATTCTGCTCTGCTAGGAACCGGTGGAATATAACATCAATGGCAATGCCCTAAAATCTTAAAAGCCAAAATCTCGAACACGAAAAATGACGTGTTTGGTTCCAATTTATATCAGAAAACAAGTCTAAAAGTAAATATCAGATGCGACGTAGAGTATACTTATGATATAAAGCTAAACTTGTCTTGTAGTCAACAGGAGGAATTATTGAATGAAGAGACTTTGACTCAGTCTTTCATTTGGGGGTAAGGAGGTCAGATGGCAGCTTTTCCCGTAAAAACGAACCAAAAAAAATTGCAACCTAGATTGGTATTCGGGTAACGAAGAAGGGCATAGGGAATCATGCGAGCAACCAGCTGCTCTTGGGTTTTCAGTACACAGCTCGACTTGCTCGCTACGATTATGTACACCGCGATATTGATATGCAATTTTAGAGTTTATTTACTCCCAATCAAGGTTTAATTTAAGATGATAAGCGCGACTATTGAACTCAATAGATAATACTTCTCATTCGCAGATATAGCCAGATAGCTCCCTTGACATTCGACCCCAGTATCGACGACGATGCGCTACAGATGGAGCCCGTGATCATAAAAGATACGCCTTCCACTTCTAAACAGGTGACAGTACTTTTCTGTATACTAGTAGCAAATACGATACGAAATAGACTGGTGCGATTGTCTATGAGAGCTTACAACACCTGTGGTGTCATTATTGTTTTAAAATAAAGAAATCGAATGAAAATTACTAAATTACAAGGCTCTTACCCTTGCCCCTGGTGTGGAACACGTCCATTGGCCATGGCCATGGTAATCACTTTCTATCAGGTGGGCCGTGTGCTTGTCTGCCATCTAAGTGATATAAAAAATAAATATACTCCGTTTCGTTAGGTACTTAACTAAAGGGAGACAAACTTGATGTGTCTTTATCTACAAACACATACTAAACAAAACAAATTTAAACTTGTGTTTTGATTTCGGTTTACAGCCGCATTGCATTTATAACTCAGTTTTTAAATCTATCTATCTATACTATTATATAATTGTAAAGTGGTCGTGTCTGTACATTGGAGATATTTAAAAAAAAATACTTGGGTTATGTTATGTTAACGATACTGAACACGAAAATATTGTTTTTGAATTTCCTGTCTGTTTGTCCGCGATGGACGCAAAAACTACTGGACGGATTTTGATGCGGTTTTTTTTGTTAGAAAGTACTTGCTCAGACTTAAAATCTTACGTTTGTTTGATCGGAATCGGTTGAGTAGAAACGAAGATATGAGCAAAAGTCACGTTAACCGAGATGCACGCGGGCAGAGCTGCGGGCGGAAGGCTAGTAAAATATATTAATAGACTACGAGATCGTTTACCTTATTTAAGTGCATAACCTATCGGAGTATGTATTCAAAATTTAAAAATATTTAAATAAAAGTTCATATTTACAGAGCCACGAGGATTATACAGATAATAGCAACAACAGTGGCGCAGGTCGGAGAGTGGCCTTGTTATTTGATTCTACGTTAGCTGCGTACCTGATGATGGGGAATCTGTCGCCGGTAAGTACTAAACACAAGGATTAGAATTAAAATGTATATTCACAACCCTTGGTTATTAAGATTATTACGTGTTTTCTGGACAAAACACCTTATATTTTCTAAAATCGTCATTTTGTTTCAGGATCTGAAGAGTCACGCGGTTACATTATTCGAAGTCGGCAAACTGCCTGATGAGAGTCTTGATAGTTTACTGATAGAGTTAGATAAGGTAAGTTTTTCAGTATAATTATCGATACCGAAAATGGTGAATAGTATAAATGTGACTTTTATAGCGAATGTATTATAGCAAACAGGGAGCTTTTACTTTTTGAAACGCACACGCACACCTACTCACGTACTTAGGCACGCACACACGCATACACGCACGTACGCATGCACGCACGCGGACGCAACCACACACGCACCCACATTCGCAACCAGACATGCAACCAGACACGCAACCAGACACGCAACAACTTAAGCAACGTCCTACGAAACCATACACACTACCACACACGCAACCACACACGTAACCATACACACAACCACACACGCAACCTCACACGTAACCATACACACAACTACACACCCTTACACATACCTATTGGGTTTCACGTTAAAATGTTCAACTTTTTGTATTCTTGTAATAGGTGGTAGCCGACCCGGAGATAGAAGGCGAAGCCCGGCGGTATTTAGCCGCTGCAGCGTGTTTGCGGATAGCGCTGCGAACGTTACGACCGCGGCTGCGACCATTGGACTTGTTGCGCTGTGAAGCGCTACATGCTTTGGGGGCTGCAGCGAGAACTAGACTGCTTGAGACCAAATATAGGTAAAGCAACAAGCCATACATGTGTAAAACCGATAGTAACTCGTGCAGTTTTTTTACTTTATTGATTTTAGTAACCGAAATTACGGCCGAAATTACTAGTAATTCCCCTGAAATGTAGTAAACCCTTCCAGTTAAGCTAAGCTTGTGTTAGGAGTGGGTGGGTGGTAGCGTAATGATCAGGATTCGAACTCGGTACATCTTGATTGTGAGACGGATTCCTTTCGCATATGGAAAATATTTAATTTGAAAATCTCAAATCCTGGTCTACATAATAAGACTAGCCTATCATAGCGGGACTCACTATTCTAAGTATACATAAAAGTTATTTGTACTGTACCATCTTATTGAATTCATTCATTTACGTGAAGCGACTGCCATCAGACCTCCATGGTAGTATGACAACCTGGTCCTAAGGCTTATCATGCTCTCTGGGGCACGGGAAATATAAATGATTGATATTACTACGATGTGTCTCCCATACTGGCGCTATCAACAGCGCCTTTATCCCGGGATGCTTGTGCGGGTCAGATCTCCATGTTCGTATTCGTGTATTGTGGACCGACGTACGAACCTCGAACGAGGCAGCTGAGGCAGCGAGGTACCTGAGGCAGCTATCTACTGCCTCATCATCACATTTCTTGGTCTAAAACTGCAATCTAAAACTGCAATTCCGATACAATGCTAGCATAGGCTTGTGCTCCGCTCGAGCTCGGCTCGTCTACGACCCACCTTAAGGCTTGTCATATTCTCCAAGGCACGCACAATATTATTGTACTGTACGTTTGTGGCCAGGCTGGCGCTATCAACGGCGCCCTTATCGCGGGAAGCCCGAGCGGGCGCGGCGGCGGGGTCCTTACCGCACGTGGGCCCGGCGCCGCCCGAGGCCGCCACGCCGTGGATGCGCCTGTACCTGTACCACGTGGCCGGCTACGGCCCGCCCACGCTACTGCTCACCAAGGGTAACTACGCATACCTATTATCAGCATGCTCCTGTCTTTGTACCGATTACAGATACCGGCAAACATCTTGAACAAAAGTAGGCGTAGTAAGGGAATTTACACTATAGCATCCAAATCCATACTTATATTATAAACGCGAAAGTAACTTTGTTTGTCTGCTTGTTACGTTTTCACGTCTAAACCTGGGAAAGGACGAAGGCTATGTTTGGTCGTGATGCCCGATATTCACGAGAGCGGAGCCGTGGGCAACAGCTAGTAACCAATAACCCTAGCACATGGAGAAGGAAATGATAGCGGAGTTGTTGCAAAGGCAATCGAGTCGCGTGCTTCCATACTGTCAAAAGGACTCCTATATATAGACGTCAGTTCTGTGACGTCACCACTCAGTTCTAGTGGCACGTCGTTGCGATAGGTAGTCATTTTTGGTTAAAAGTTCAAAGATAAAAATAGTTTTGACCCGATTTAAGAATGAAGTGTGCGGTACAAGGGTGTACAAATTGTAGAGATAAGATGTTTAAATATATTGATGATATAACATTTCATCAGTAAGTCCGCTATATTTTTATATTCATTTTTAGAAAAAAAATGTCTTTATAGAACCATCTAGCGGAGAGAAGAAATAAGTAACCTTGTCTTACTTGTATAATGTTGTAACAACAATTCAATTCATTCTATAAAAAAATCACCACAATAATTTCACCGGACTTCATTAGTAATTCCGCAATTGTTATTTTATTAATTCTTACATTATATTTGGGTGAAATTGAAAATTGAAAATAAAAAAATTGAGCCATCTGTCGGTATCTGCCCAAATCATTTAGGGGGGCTAAATGATTCTGCTATAATTCTACAGATGGCCTTATTTAAAATAAATGGTGTGCATCATAGTAGTGAGACCACTATATTCACATTATTTTTAGGAAGCCAATAAAATTGTCAACATTATATTATATCATTTTAGATTTCCCAGTAACCCAGAAATAAAAAAATGCGTGGATAGGTACGTATTTTAAATAGACCTTCCAGCTGGTAGGTACCCCACAAAATACTCCAGAATCTGTTCGAGGTCCTTCAATGAAGATGACTTCTATAAAACAAAAAAGTGATTTAAAAAATTACAGCCTTGCTATACCTAATTGTACATACGTATACCAGAAACACATAAGTGAAAATTTTACAATATAATAACATCATTTTTTTATATTTCTACATTATTTTCTTGCTTTATTAATTTCCTTTTTGAAAAAGTTAGGGATCCGTACTTAGCGCCTTCGCTGGCATAGGCGGGTGCGGGTCGCAGACGTCCGCTTCGCGTGCTTGTTTCATGTTATTTCAAGAGCAGCGCTACGTGAGGCGGATACCCGTCACACGTGACGCGGGCGGCGGGGCCCGCCACGCGGGCAGCGGGGCACGCGCCGTGTGTCCGCGCGACGGAGCACGCGAGCGGGTCTGTTTCAACAAAATCATCGACCGCCGCTACGTTATCCGTGTCACACGCGCCGTGCTTGTACAGTCATTGCAATAAACTTAGAATAATCCTTAGCTGCAAACTGAAAGCTTTTTTACGGCAAATACCTTTGAAATTTTTTGGTAAACGAAACTTAAATAGAATGTTATTTTGAAGGTCAGTCTTATATTATTCATAGAACAACATAATATATCAATATAAAATGCAAAAGCAGGAACCTGCTCCCGGATGCATTGCACCACTTGTACCCCCAAGCGAGTCGCGAGCCAGCCCTGCTAATAGGTATATTGTGTAAAGTAAAACCAAAAATTCCGTGAACCAAAGGAGTTCGCCTCTTTCTCTTCAGTTTTGACAAACCGTGCAAAATTGTCTTTGATTTACAATAAACTAATTATGATAGCTGTACATTCTTATACGAAAACTTGGTTACAAATTCGCCACACAACAATCTAGACGTGACATAATATGGGCTAATTGGCTGACGCCTTTGTTCACGTCGTCGTCTTTTGGCTAAGTAATATATCAATAAATGATCCATAGTTATCGACTGTACACCGACGCTATTGAAATTATACTGGTGACAGACGCCCGTCGCGGACGTCCGCGACGGAGCAGCGGAAAGGCGGGCGCCCGCGCCTGACGTCCGCGACCCGCACCCGCCTATGCCAGCGAAGGCGCTAAAACTCCAATAATGCAACCCAATCATTATATCCTTATATTCCTTATATCAGAATTCCACGCGGACGGAGCCGCGGGCAACAGCTTGTATATATAGTGGTCAATATGTAAGTGGTCCCGCTGTCATTAAACACATAGATTATTCTAGAATTCTGTGCAGCGCTTTGTGGCGAGTGGTAAAACTACAGTGGAAATTGCATGCATTATTTCTATTTGGTTTCGCCATGCCACACTAGATGGCATTCTAAAAAGTGGGAGGGGCTTAGACTTAGGAGAAGAGACGCAAGGGGGACGAGGTATGGCGTCATGCCCCCCGCGTCTTTTTCTCACCCGCATTTGGCGACGCGTTTTTATTACGAGAAATTTCACTGGAACATCTCCGTTTACTAATCATATTCTGTCCTCCGTGCCCTAGCAGAAGTAGGCTGCGACGGCGGCGCGTATTGCGTGCCTCCCCACACTCGGGGGCGAGTTGGGGACTCTGAGGCCCCCACTCCGGAAGAGGGCCAGATCGAGAGATATGGCCCTGGGTCGGCCGTGGTGCGAGGGATATGGCTACGACAATATCACCTCCGGCAACTGACGGCCCACAGCCGGCGTGCGTTTTAGTCGGTTCGAGTCCGACATAACCTCCTCCTCCGGCACCGGCGGGGGAGGTATCCGTGGGGATTTTTCGCACCATAAAAAAAGAGCTAGTAACCAATAAAACGATTCATCAAACAATAGACTGTAGAGCGACCCCTTTGAGCCTATATCACAACTCCCTTAAAAATACCTACTTTTGTTTTTACGCCCTGAATACATTTATCGATACAACACAACCATCATTAAAAAAAAAAAAAAAATATAAGTAATGTAGTGTAGTTGTAATCATTACAACTACAGTGTGCCCTCTGTACTACTTCTAGTAGGGACGCCGTTGACCGAACGGGTGATCAGCCCTTCTGTGTGGGTTATTTCACCCATTTTCTTAAATATCGACTGCCATACATGTTCGTATGACAATCAGGACCGACGGCTTAACATGCTCTCTGAGGCACGGAAATATCCAGATCAATATAAATAGGCATATTTATGGATACAAATATTTACACTGAGCGGGAATCTAACCCGGGCCCCCTGCGTACCAGTCGAGTTTGACCTATTATTACAAAGACTATCTATCACTATTATACCATACACGTCCCCAGGCACGCAACTCCGCGCAGTGCCTCGCCTGCTCCTCGGCTACTCGCGCCTCACAGTGTCGTGGTGGGGCGCGGAGGCGGCGCTAGAGGGCGCGGGCGCGGCGGCCGGCGCGTTGCCCGCGGCGCCCGCGCTGCTTGCCGCCAACACGGCGCTGCGCCGCGGACCTGTCCTGTTGCAGGCACTGGGCGTGCGGCAACCGGCGCCGCTCAAGCATTTGATGTTCCCGCCTGAGGCTGATACTTGTCCAGGTAGGGGAGCTTTTTAAACTCTTAAAACAGGGTAGTGGTAGTGATATGTTTGTGGAGGCAAAATGAAACACGCGTACTGAGAGAAACGTGGTTTAGTACTGGCTTGAGAACATCACAGTTACAACTTTCGAACAAGGACTTCATAAGTACGTAAGTACAGACGTTGGACGAAGTGGGCGCGGCTTGTGACTCGCCGGTTGCTTTGCCTACACGCAGGTACGTACGTAGGTAGGTCAGTACTTCCAAATACATCAGATAGTGACTGGAATACGGAAAGAGATGGTAAGATGGTTCGGACACGTAAACAGGATGCATGAAAGAAGATTGACGTAACTGATTTATGAAATGGTGCATTAGCATTGTCTATTGCAAGACAGTAAGGGTCAATCTAAGCGTATGCAAGTTATTCAGATCAAGAACTTCTTCAAGAAAGGTCCGGTTAAAAGTACCCGCAACCAGCTATGAAAATATAAGAAGCGATGTGTGTATGTCAGAGATAGGCAGTATGAAAGGATGTTGTTTCTAGTGTCTATCCCATAAAGAAAGAGGCGTAACAGTAGGTATGTAGCAGGCAAAAGCGATCATTTGTCAAGATAAAAACCAATTTTATATTAAAAACGTTAATTATATAAATCGATCTATATCTGTATGTTCAATTATACCCACTTTCAACAACTGTATTATATAGAAACTCTTACTTTTACAGAAGCGCAAGCGATGTGGTCGCGTCACGCCGGATTGCGTCGGTTATTAAAGAGGCTACGGTTAACTCGCTCCGTGGGCTACGTCACGTTGGCAGACATCGGAGTGCCCGACCTTGGCTGTGCCAGACCACCGACCACCGTACAGTTGGGTAAGGTACACTGATATGTTATAGAATAGGGTGTTTTAGGACCTTATGATGATCTTTGGTGTCTAGTACACCTGCTATTGATGGAAGAGGTTCAAGCGCAGGCTTTCAACTCCGTCCTCCATGAATGCAGGCCTGGGGGTGACAGGTAAAGGCGCCTGTCACCCCAACAGAAGCAGGAAGGGGCGGCCCCTTTCTGGGGGCAAGATAGAGACATCGTAATTCCCACACCCGAGGAGATCATTTTGAAATTCGAGATAGCCCTGGGTCAGCTCTAGTACTAGGATACGTCTTAGGCAATCTTACACTCCGGTATGTGTATACTATATGTAGTATAATATGAGACTTTGTATCCAGCAAAGCGGCTACCGTTGGGCAGAGTGCGTAGGGGGATATTCAAGGTGATATCTGCACGACAAAAATACTCATTTGTATTGTCTATGCATATAAGTGCAAACTCATACCATTAAATTTTTTATCATTACAAATATTTTAACAGTACACCCCAGGAAGAAGAAAGATATATGCGGCATAGCGAAACCTGTCAGCGAGATATCTTTATCGTCAACAGAGTCCACTGATAAGTACAACGAAGAGTACGCCAAATCTCTAGCTAGGCTGCAATCCCCTATCGAGTCTCACTTCGCTGTTACACCGAACACAGAGAGCAAAAGCACTTCTCCTGCCAATGGCTTCACAAGTGTTGAATGTGGCCAACTATTGTGCGACGAACTTGACAATCTAGCTCTAGACGAACAGAAACATGCGCAAAGCAAAGAATCCATAGCTTGCAGCGATGACCTAGTACCTATACATTCCTCATCAACCAGTATTGAAGAACTAAAACCAGATAAAAAACATTCCAATGAAAATTCGACAAGCAAAGATTCAATCTCGACAATCGAAGATCTCGTTCCAATAGGCTCAACCTCAGTCAGCAGTGAGAATTTAAGCAAGAAAGGCGATAAATTGATGAACCAGTTGAACGATTTGTTGAGTCCGGCTGAAGAGTCGATATCGATGTTCACGCAATTGAGTGATAAGTTGACAGAGATGTCGGCGGCTGAGGCTGACAGCGGAGTGGATACTGCGCATAACATATCCGATGATGAAACTTGCAAACCTGAGGTATGTCTTGCACAAAAGCTTCTTATTTATCTGCTATAGTTGCTTCATACAACTACAATATAAATAGGTACAAAATGGCTTAACAAAGCGAACAACACACACACGCACGCACGCACGCACGTAAGCACGCATGCACGCACGTACACACAGACGCACGCACGCTTGCACGCACGCACGCACACACGGCACGACTACAATGATGACTTCACATAGCCACTTTTAAATGCGTTTAGTTACTTTTTGGCACGAACTTAGTGTAACTTATACAGAAATGGCAAGAAGCTTAATGAGAGCAAAATCATACGTATCGTTCCTTTTTTTTTTCTTAATTACCGTCTTATAGAAACTAACAATGTAATAATGGCGCTCTTCAACTTCAACTTGATGGCCTCGTCAGATGCGCGTCGCTTAAAAGACCTAGGGATAGTAAAAATAAGGAAACACGTCTATTAGTAACAAAATGTTGTAACAAACTATTTCTTATTGCTACAGAGGTGGACGATACTTGATCTCCAGTTTGGCGTACCGCTATTCGATGAGGCATTATGTGAAAAGATATGCAAATGTGTCGTCGAACGGATAGCTAAGCCTGAACTGTAAGTATATACTCGTACTATTATGTATACATAGGCGTACCTGGGGAAACGGTTTTGAAATATCGTCACTCCCCTTCCCCGATCCGATTTCATTTTTGCCCCCATCCCTTAAAGTAAGCTGGGTACGTCCATGATAGTATATTTTATTATATTTATTTATATATTTGCTTCGTGCGGGCTTCAGTGGCTCAGCGGTCAGAGCATTCCCCCCTGTAAGGGAAAGATCGCGGGTTCGAGTCCCGCCCGAAGTCATTTCTTTTTCCTTTCTAAATCTATTTGAAAAGTTAGTATAATAAATGCCTCAAAATTTCATTCAATTGTTTTGGCGGAGGCATCAAATCTCTATGTTTAAAAATGATTGTAACATCATTCATTGATTCCGATAGCTCGTATAACCCGCGCCACGTATCTTGGACCTAAAATGTGCTCAAAACGTGCCCTATACGCGCAGTACACATTTCTTGGGTGTCTTTTGAGGATAGCGCGGGATGCGAATGCGGTAGACGAACTCAAATTCACCAAGCATAGACTATTACGAAGCAATCCGCGGGCGCTAGAGCCTCGTATCTCTTACGATTTAGGTCCAAGATACGTGGCGCAGGTTATATTTATTTATATAGCTGTTGGACGCAGTATTGCTCATCGATACAAAATCTCAATAATAGCACTTGCATACCCCATATGTAAACATTTGACATGATAATAAGTATATTTTCAGATTAGAAAAAGTGAAAGATGATAATGAATTTATTCGCTCAGATGTATTGAAATTTGTATCACAATGTCAGGTGAGTTTCACACATTTTCTTTCTTTCTTTCTCTCATAGCCAGTTACGTTTCGTATATCTTAGACACAGTGCACACCTATTAAGTTTTACTTCAGTCTTGTGGTTTTAGACCTCGTATTTTTTTTTATATACTTTATTGTACGCCAAATTACAACACAATTTGTACAATACAATTTGTGACGGTTTAAGATTACGAGACTTACCCTTCTCATTTCAATCCCTTTAATTTTAAATTACAAGTGAAACAGATATCATTTCATTGTATAATTGTATATTTGGGCATTTTCAGTACTATCCCGGCGAAGACATGGGAATTGTGAAGCGAGGTACCTTGGTACCTTTACCTAGGAAAAATATCGCGTTCGAGAACGGCAGGATCAGTGAGTGGGCCGGCAAGTGAACCTTGTGGCTCGTATACACGCCATATCTATCCATCCTTTAGAGCGAAAGAGACAAATATATGTTTGTTGTACCGGATTCAAGCTTTACTAGACGTTATGTAGGATGTTATGTTTTAATGCTGTAAGACATTGGATGGGGAAGCTATCCGTTGAGATTATGATCGTAGTTCTAGAATGATTGAAAAGCTGTAATTTTCGTGATTTCTTATAAACGTATATATAACAGCTTTTATTTATACTACACTCCAGTGGCGAAGGGTGAAAATTCTCAAAATGGAAGCCGGTGGAAATAAGTTCTTACCCGACTGGTTTATCAAATTTGAATATCTCTACCATCTATGCAAAGGGAAGCCAGCAGGATTTGCCGGGGAATGCTGTGACTAGGTACTGAGCTACCGAGCCATGCCTTCCCACTTTTGGTTCGGGAACAGGTTCCTATGGGTTGCGGTAATAGGACTGAAATTCCACGCGGGCGAAGCTGCGGTCAATAGTTAGTATAGCAATATTTTATTTCCTGCTATGCACAAGTTTTATTTAGGTAGAAAGGTATGATTCCGAAGTTGACCGCATGCGACAACTGCAGACGCACGCAGCAAATGCGCGTAATTCATTGCGGCTTCTCAATGGTCCCCTTTATCCGAATCTGAGTTAAACAAGTAATGGGTACGCTGTACCTGCTGCGTGCGTCTGCAGTTGTCGTATGCGGTCGAATTCGACCGCAGAATCATACCTTAAAGCTTTATTATTTTTCCAACTTAGAAATTTTAACTATCCGATTTCACCATCCCATTGTCGAATACTTAAACATCAGTATTGCGAGGAAATGACGCTTGACTTTTGGTTTAATAAGATTGATATAGTAATATGAGTTATTCGGTCTTCGGACTTCTAAATAAGAATTAAAAAGAATTTCTATTTATAATAATATGGACCTGTTTCACCATTGATATATCAATTATGTGGACTATTATTGTTTGAAAAGAAGCAATTTTAATATTACTATCACGTCCGGCCTTAATCACTCAGCACGACAGCCAATTTCTGGCTGAAATTTTAACAAACATAAATACATAATATAGTCACGCTTCTTTCCCAATGGGGGTAGTCAGAGACCACATATTTCTACTTGCTATGATCCTGGCATACCTCTTTCGCTTCGACTTTTACAATTCTTTACCTACATACGTACTATCTTGTCCAATATTCAGAGAGAAGTCCGTAGGGAGTTACGGCCAGGCCCTCGATTCTGCTAAAGCACAACCACTTTCACACCACAGAGACTGTAAAAAATGGCATTAAATTTTAGACCTTATTTCTATAGACTAAAGGTCCAACCCCACCAAACAATTTATATCACGCCGCACGTCGCTGTCAAGCTGTTGTGTGTGACTTGGTAATATAAACTTCAAACACTGTGATAATAAGATTTAATTTTGTTTAAAGATTGTAAAATCCGGGTCGATGCCGTCCGTTTGGTGGGGTTGGACCTTTACAGTCACAAAATTAAATGAAAAAGTTTTCATTACACTCTTTTATTCACTCTACAAAAAGCCATTTAATTTTAAACTTTAACTGCATTACTTTAAAGGCTAAAATCAAATGACATTTTCTCGCAGTCTCTGTGGTGTGACTGTGGTTATGCTTTAGCAGAATCGAGACCCAGATTATAAAATAGTATAATATTATGACTTGACAATGACTCCAGCTGCGCAAAAAAGCTTTTATTTTGTTTCTATTGTAAATAGTTATAGAGAATAATGGTCGAACAGGTCCTATGTCTATGTAACTTAATGTCTAAACTAAATAGCCTATTTATAGATTCGTGAAGGCTATTGAACGTGTATTAGTATAATTTTGTGTAACTGTGTAAGATATTTACATCGTATTGCTTATTAAACAACGTTACGCAATATAAATAGATGTGTACCATTAAAATAATTATTATATAGTCATAGATGTACGTTTAGTTTGCGTTATGGGAAAGAATGTAAAGGTATGTATAATAACCATTTAGGGCCTGCGCTGCATCGTGCGTGTGCACGCGTTCGTGCATATAGTATCGAGCTTAAATCGTGCAGATAATTTGTACAAAAGCGTGCAATAAATTTGCACAAAATCGTGCAAAAAGCTCTATACGATGTGCACGACGTGAGGGCGGCCATTTACGTGATACGCATGAGGCAGCGGAGGAAATTATTGTTTTTCAAATTATGTGTGTAGCTTGGTGGTAAAAAAACCATTCCATAAAATTTAATTTCTTGAAATATCTGACATGCTGTATTTTCTCTCGAGAAAAGTTTAACCAATATCCGTATTCACTAAACACTAGTAGACTGGAAACTCTGTATCCCACCCAGGCGCGTCATTATCGATCGATAATACCGGACGGGTTGTTACGATATCTGTTTTCAATACATTATGTATTAGGACGATGGCCACGACGACACATTGCTTCGATAATAACGGCACAATATAAGTAAGACACTTGCTTTCCTCCGTCCTGCGATATTTATTTTTGAACATTTGCGATCCCATTTATAAAGGCGAAAGGCCCGGTGGACTCACTGTCCGCTTACCGACCCATAGTATAGCTTGACGAGGTTTGCAAACTCTTTGAGAGAGTTATTCTCCCAAGAGTGGCCGGAGCTGGCGGATAACCAATATGGCTTCAGCCAGAGGCGCTCCACCGTAGATGGCATCATGCGCATGAGGCCTCTACCTTTGCTGTATGGTCGAGGCGTACCTGGCGTAGAGCCATCATCTACCCAACAGTGACCGGCCTTGGTCGTCGTGAAATGTCATGCGGTATTCCGCAGGGATCGGTCTTGGGGTCGCTCCTGTGATACAACGGATACGACTTGAGTGCTTCGCAATGAGTTCACAGACGGTGCCGCCATCACGTGTTATGTGGATGACATGCTTGTGACGGCGTGTGGCGCTACCATCACGTAGTGACCCGGAAGGTTACCTTCAGGGACCGTGGTAGCCCAAGTTGTGGAGCGGATCTGGCGGTTGGGTCACGAGGTGGAACGACTTGGGTGACCGAGTCCAGAGCACGCCGTGTTATCGGCGGCAAGACCCATCATGGAGGACTGGCACCGGTGATTCGTGCGGTACCTGCGTTGTGCCTCCAACCTCTGTCACGAACTAAGGAGACAGCGGAACGGGCCCGGGAGAGACACAGGGCGATGTACTGGCCACATGGGAAGATCGGGGTTATATTTATGACTCGAAATCCCCACGAATAGGCCCCCCAACCCCTACCCCCCTCGGTATTTACGCAAGACAAAAAAGTGATAATATCGCCCGCGTTATTATCGATCGAAAATACTGCTTGCGTTAATGCGCATGCGAATCCTAATCTCTTAAAAATAGCGCAGCAGTGCGCCGTATAGTCGCGTCCTTATGTTCTAAAAACAGATATCGCTAAAGTATACCTACTTAGTTTGTGAAAATATTGCCCCAATTCTGTGTTTCTTGATATTGGCAAACCTCAGCAATGTTCGTGAATCTACACGAACATTGCTGAAACTTTTCGTAACATTTTCTTTATTCATGTAATATTATAAATTTATAAATTATAACATATTATTTATGTAATGTTCGGTATAATTTTGTCAGTATTGTTATTTCTTTCTTATGAATCAGAGATTTATTTATTGTTACATTTGTACTTATTGAAATATTTTAACCTGTCCTGAGATTTTAAAATTATATAGGGTCGTCGAAGTTTCTAGATCATTTTTTTACAATAAAAGACTAATTATAAGATGTTTAAGTTTCAATAACAATGCGTAGTAATAGCCATAGTTTCTGTTTTAGTAGAAAATAATTGGATACAAAAATGAACAGCGATTGAAAAATATATCATATTGGAGGAACATTGATGTTGATAGAATGGTGAAATAAATTATTTCTTTATCGTATTCTTATTTATTTTATAAACCTTCTTCTTACAGGTATTTTTGAACTTATCACCTAATTCTGTATCATATTGAACGTATGGCTCAAGCCAACATTAAATGCCGAGCAACTTCCTCAAGCTCTGACGCAAGCAATAGCCCATTGAAGTTGTTTGGATATTTGGCATGGGTTGCCGGAACGGGATCAAAACCCCCCGCGGGCAATATAACTTTTTTTAAGCAATACTTGCTTCCCACTGTTCGGTTTTCCGAGCGGAAGCGTGAGGATTTCCACACGGAAAAGGGACTCTTTAAAGTACAAAACGAGATCACGATTAGTGAAAGTAAATATACTTTCACTTTAGCTGAGGTGTATATTTACAATTTCTTAGTCAATGGTTGTTATATTTCATTAGGATTGTCAACCGGCTTTGGCCTTTACCGTCACCCATGAAGATTCGTTAAATAACCTCAGTAGGGCCTAGGCCGCACTCATGGCGATAACTCGAAGATTCTCGTAATCGCGATGTTGGATAAACACGCGATAACGCTATAGTATTCGCGTAAGTATCATGCGTAGTTGCAAATGCAAGGATTTCGCGTCGCCGTCGGTAAGCTGTCGCAGATCAAAGAATTTTATCGCGATAAACTTCGCTTGTGCGGCCACACTTCATCGCCCTGCACATGGCCCTGCATGCCATATAATGCCATATTACTGCAATATACTGTCCTATACTCTTTGATGTGGCCTTCATAAAGCAATCACCCCTTTCCATAGATATCTTAATTCCCCTTTCTTATAAGTCTATGAATCACCCCCATCTGTCATTGTCTATGTCGCTCTTTGACAGCTGTCACTGTTGTCACTTGTCAAAATTAATATGTCTTTGGTTGTGTACGGCCGTGAATTTGTGAGTTTGTGAGACAGTTGCTCGATTTTTCGGAAAAGTTCAAGAGGATTTGAGAACATCTACGAAACGTCATTCAATTTGTTTTGGTTAGTTTTATAGTTTTGTTAGTTTGAGTTTGACGTATCAGAACATTATACCCTACATTATATACTGATTGTTTCTAATTGAAGAATTTCTGCGGTTAAAAAAGTTAAACTGGCCTATCCGAGGATACAAGATTTAGAAGGTATGGAAGTGGATCAGTTCGCGACCGAAATGCATACCGGCGAGGTGTCGCGACTGCCTCTCATCGACGAGTCGGCGGCCTTTGGAACACAGGCGCCGAAAGACAGGTATTACAGAACGTCCTCTTACGATAAATTAAGCGTGGAATTCTTCCCAATAATTATAAGGTGGTGCCGTGTGCTGCCGCTCTCCAAATATGGTCACTATAAGCGTTCTATATAAAAAGTTTCACCATTTGCGCCCACGCAGCCGTTGTACATCTATGGCTTGTAATTAATTTATAATGTGGTTTTGACAGTGTTATGTTTTTTGTGTTTTTTTTTATTTATTGCTAAATTCTTCTACAAATGGAAGGAATGCCGAAGGTACCCTACTATACCGGTACCTGTATTACACCTGTCGTAATACCTTTCTATTTGCAAAGTCCTTGTGTAAAAAATAATTAAGCAATAATAGATTTTAAAACCATATAGACTACAAAACCACAATAATTCATGTAGCCTGTGGTTTATGATAATTATGTCGGAAATTGTTCATTTGATAATGTTTTCAGCTACCTTTTGATGACCACAAAGCCACAGTATTGTACATCATATTGGAATAATTTCAATGCTCTGACTGCCCAAGTGTAAAGTTTATGTCCCATTCAATTCCACGCTAATGAATATGAGGTTGCTGAAAATCTGCATTCACAAAAAATGTTTCATGTTGCTGCCATGTAGTGTATAGTATGGCATATGTACATAGTATTGTTCATAACAGTTCACACGCTCGCAAGTGAATGTGTGAAATAGCTCACACTAAGCATTCTGCAATCTATTTTATATTGTACTGTACTAGATAATAAGATTCAATTTATTCATTTCTAATAGGCTGATAGCCATACTAGACCAAGTGGAGATGAGAGTGGAGCGACTGCGGCGCGACACTGTCCGCATAGAGGAGGATCGTGACTCTTTACTCGCCACACTGGATAGTATCAAACACTCAGAGTTACTAGGAGATGTCTCTGAATGTGAGTGTCTTTCTATGTTCTTTAGATTTAATTATATGAAAGTAATATTCCACTGTCCGGTTATTCCACTGTTACCTGCAATGGCATATTATTAGCAAGGAAAAGGATAGTTTGGCATCCTTTAGCATCCGTCTGAACTGTCAGAAACTAAACTTTCCCATGCTGCTACATTTAGCCTTTGAATTAAATGACTTGATTGTTTAAAATTCCATTCCTTTATTTGACCACCAATTCTGGCTGCATACAAAGCCCAATCTAGCTTCACATATTAATAAAATTGGTACACCTGCTGATAGAAAGATGAGGCCTGGCGCCGGCTTTCCTCTCGGGATTGGGCAGTCAGATGAAGAAACTAAAATGAAACAAATTTTGGAACAAGTAGTAGAGCAGACCCCAGCCTCCCAGGTGCATTGGATGCAACCGGGATTCGCACGCGGGTGCAATCGGGATCGGCACGCGGGTGCAATCGGAATTGGTGGCTGGATGAAGAGAGATGGTATGGTATGATATCACGGGCTGGTATCAGCAACACGACGCGGCTTTTGCTTGACGGTGGGCATTTCACTCGATCCACCCAACTCGATAAGAACGCTAGCAGGCTATTCACGCTGCTAGTGATCTCACAGAGTGTACCTTGCAGGACAGTTTAGGAGCACATATGCCACTGTTGGATGAAGAGAGAGTTTTAGATCTTAAAGGTATGATTCCGAAGCCGACTGCATACGATAACGACAAACGCATGCAGCAGATACAGCGTACCCATTACTTGTTAAACTCCGATACCGATATAAAGGGAACAATTGAGAAGCCGCAATGAATTACGCGCATTTGCTGCGTGCGTCGGCAGCTGTTGTCGTATGCGGTCGACTATGGACTCATACCTTTAGAGAGAGAGAAAAATCCTGTCTTCTTAATATCTGTATCAAAAATTTTGTAATTTGGCGTACAATAAAGTATAAAATAAATAAATAAAAGACATGTATCTCTATAAATGTTAAAACTTAATGTCATGTTGTGCAGGTGACAAGGATGACATAATACGGTATACAGACCGTATACAGGCGCGAGCAATGACGGTGCAAGTGGCTGTGCGCACTGACAGGGACGCACAACAGGAAGAGGCTTTGCACCAGGTAAGGGGATCAGATTCTTAATGTTTTGCATATTCTTTACAGCAGTTTGTTTGAGAATCGATCTGAAACTTTAATACATACAATCATACCTCTTTTCCATTGGGGATTGGGGAAGACAGACGCGCAACTGGTAGAGGCTTACCGGTAAGGGCATACTCAATCCGGCGGTGAGTAGGCTAGCCAGAGCTCACTGGAGAGGTTTTGTGCTGTCAATGGGAAAGCCAAAGGCTTTGGCCTACTTATCTTTTGCGCTGACGGCACAGAATCCTCCCCTGGTGTTGCATTCGCCCATAGGCCACGGTAACCACTTACCATCAAGAGGGCCGTGTGTTTGTCTGCGACCTAAGTAGTATAAAAAAAATCTTAATGTTTTGCATAGACTTTACGGCAATTTCTTTGAGGATTGGTCTGAAATTTAACTACTTACAATGTTTCCCATTGCGGTAGGCTGATAAAACAGTGGGAAAATTTCGTTCGTGACATGGTCCGGCGGTGATAGCTGACGACAGATATCCAAACCCTCGCAGACCATGGGAGTGCTGAGTACCTATGAACGTCTTTCTGCCGAAAATGCTAGACTCCCTTTCTTTTACCTTTGTTATTGCTTTAGTTACAATTGAAAACTGTATATTTATACTATAACAAAAATGTGAAGTGTTTGTATTTTTTATGAAATAGCTAGGTACCTACTGATAAAATCCGTGATCAATCAATCATCGTGTGTGATTCATTATTAGGGAATCCCCACAATTTTTTACGATATGAGTTGAGCAACTTGATATCTGTGATTGTTCTTGTATGGCGTTTTCAATGTACAACATCTATTACTTTAAAAAAAATGTTGTACACTATTAATCACTTTTTGGTTAACACATACCGTCCAAATGTCTTCAGGAATACTTCAGCCAGATAGTAAAAGACTAGACTAGTGAAGTAGTAGTGACTGGCGTTTGGTGTTCACATATTCCCAATGTTTTTAACTCCTTTTCGGTTTACCTACTAGATCTATCGTTGAGGCGGCCAACTTACGATAAAATAACACAATTCCTTTTCGCCCTGGCTGTTGCAGGGTCCAATACTGCTAATTTTATGTCCAGTAATACGTTTTGAGTAAAACGCATTTCACACTGTTTAATTGGTCAAGAAATATTCTGACTTCATTTTATAATTCCATTTAAAATTAATATCATTGCATGGTACATAATTATCGTGCTCACATGCGATATTCGTCCTTGATTTGAATGTCAATGGCGTATGCATTTATGAAAAAACCAGTCACGTATCAGGTTTATTTGTTCGGAACTGTTCGGAAACATAAACCTACCTATTGCCGACATTGTCGTAGATATTGAAGGGTGTCTTGACGAGAGATCTAGGTATGTGCGCAATAGTTTATGCGATAGAATTAAAATCTTCATTCAACAATACAAAGTATAAAAAGTGGTATTCGGTAGCCGACAGTCCATTCCTTCGGTTTTATGTGATAAAGAAACCTTCCATATCAGCGGCAGCTCATGGGATCACGTTGTTCATTCCACGAAGCCAATCTGTGATACGTTGCGTTTTATACAATGACTATTATGACTATGATCTATACTAAGAACTGGTGTACAAAATAATAAGAAAAGTACGTCTATTAAACAATATCTTATGTAATTTCTAACAATCCTGAGCGAATTCTCACGGGTGAAATTTAATTTCCCGTTTTTCAAAAGTCAATTTCCGATGACTATACATATGGATAACCTGACGTAAAAAAGTATAGGTGACGGTAAAACCAGTCCATTGTGTGTTAATAGTCGAATACAGACAGATTCGACAACAGAAGCTTTGGCGTAGTTCATTTCAATGAATAAGCGACTGCTGGACATGAACCCCTTACAATGGACGTCATAGCATTCGGTGCTTTGCCTTTGAAGAAGTGTATGTCTTTGCCCCGCTGCCTTTAGGTCGTCAGTTCATCTAGCAGCTAGCTGATCCCTTATCAAGAGCTGCTGAGTCAATCAATGGTTATCGTCGTGTCAGTAGGATTGTACTAAGTGTAGTTTCTTTCCGTTTGATAGCCGTTCACCTCCAAGTCCGCCGTAGTAGAATTTCGAGTACAAAATTCTACTTTATTTAGAAATTCATTATTTCATACTCAGACAAGCAAGTACTTAGTTATATTATGCTTATGTATACGTATGACCTGCGCTTACTCACTCAAATTGCAGAAATATTCAGAGAGACCAAAACATCGCGTCGTCGGTAGGTAGGTACTCGATTTTACTTCAAATTATTCCATGAACTTACGTCACGTCGTTTTAAATGAATATTTTATTCTAAAACTGAAAAGGGGCGCAAGCTAAACTGCTTTGTGCAGTTATGAATATAATAAAGGCACACACACAAGCTTGCTTTAGTGTTTGCACGAGAATGTGTGTGTTAATTTGACTGACTGATTATAAGTGAGCTTATTTTTTTCATAGAGCTCATAGTGCAGGTGGTATAGGTAGTTGAGTTCGCCAAATGTGAGGCAAGAATGACCGGATCTTATACCTGAGACCCCAAGTAATTACAAAACACATCTAGCCGCCAGGTGCGATGGTCCCATCCCGCCGTTTTTATAGTTGCGATTGGTCTATGACATGACACTAATATAATATACCAAGTTGTAGATAAACTCTTCACAAATATGAAACCGTTTTAAATCTTTGCCTTTAGCTTACCATCAGGCGAGGTGAAGTCAAATTGAAGTGTCCTTTATATAAAAAATGTGTTCTATAACTTCTATACTATAAAAACATAAAGCAATTTTTTTGACATTTGCCTGTGATACGCGAGTAACTATGATCTACTCAAAAATTGCAGAAACATTTTAGGATCATTTAAAAAGGTAGGTATGTATCTAGGTTTCAATTCTTCATGTTAATTAAATTGGAAGAATTTCGAGCGAAAAACACGACTTTTCACAATTTACCGGAACGCTGTTGAACGGATTCAGGTCCACTGATTATATCCACTGGTCATCATTGAGAACTGTAATAAGCCAAGCGGGGTGCTTGCGATCGAGACATTAGTAACTAAGCAGGACACGTTGAAGTTCTACCAACAGAACTACTCAACACAGAACTACTCAGAACAGGTGGGAATAGAGGTGAATCCCGGACACTGAACCCTTAATTCACTAAAGTTTTTAGCAATACCAGTATGAACCGGTATGACATTTTGAAGAATTTAGTATGCTAACTATTCGTCGCCCCAAGACGAATGTATAGGAAATTGGATTGGATAAGGTTCGGGCGAAGCTCGGCAGCTCAATTGTCAGAGCATTCCCCCTGTTACGGAAAGATCGCGGGTTCGAGTCCCGCCTAAGCGTGATTTCGCTTTTTCCTATCTTAATCAATTTGAATACGAGTATGATCCATGTAATCATTAATCTTTATACCTATAATACCTGCCGTAAAAAAACAGTAGATACAATTAAAGTAGTCTCAACGTAAGAGGCCCACTATGACATTTGTCATTTGGACGTAACTAGGGATGTAACCACACCACTCGGTACACGATACTCAAGATAAATCGATTCAAGTTTGTATGCGTATTTGATCGATTAGAATATGTATTGTATTGTAGTGTAAAGTTCATTGGCCTAAAGTTCTAATTAGAAAATTTAATCTAAACTTTGATATTGTAGGTATTTTTAAACAATACAATATTGCGAAAAGTCAATTTTCTTTCATTTAACATTTTTATTACAATAATATTCACTCAATAATAACCAATAGAAATCGCATGAAAATGAATCTTTAGTAAATCATTTTCTTGATACCTACTGTCTGAAGTTTACGCTTATATCACTTATTGAAATGAAACCACTTTTTAACGGCTTCTATCGCGATTTATCTGTCACTATTTACTTTTAACCCTACGTCGGCTACTTTCTAGCAGCCCTGGTCCCGGGGTGACTTAAGATGATATTTAAAGCCTAGGAATAAAAAAACCTAGCTAACAGCAAACACAACAAAGTCACAAATTGGGATAATGTCATATTTGTCGATGAGACTTGGCTGAACTCGAATCATACCGTGCCGCAGTCATGGACAGATGATACCAAGGCCTCTTGCTCAAAAGTGCCAATAGGAAAAGGTGGACGCTTAATCATCTGCCACGTCGTCGGGTCAGCTAGTGGTGGTTTTGTGAATGATACCTTGCTCGCATTTGAGTCTAAAAGTACAAAATAATATCACAGAGTGGTTTACTAACCTGGTAGCAAACCTCTCTGAACAGTGCATAATAAAATTATTGTGTACAATGCACCGTGACCACTCAGTTCAAATAAATAAAGCACCTACTCAAGCAAACAAAAAGGCCGATTTAGTAGCATGGATACAAAGATCAGGCGTTGAAGCTGATTCGAAATAGTTAAGAGCTGAAGTGCAAAATTAAAAAATTAAATTGATGAATGGGCACTTCAGCATGGACATAAAGTGACAAGAACGCCGTCATACCATTGTCAGTACAATGCTATTGAGAATATAATATATAATATAATATATAATAATAATATAATATAATATATAATATGTTAGAATAATCATATCATAGAATAACAAATCAAATATTCTTTATTATCATAACATACATTAAATATAAAATCGTTTGGCATACCACTCAAAAGATATAAAACTTATTTGCGCTAAGATAATTCGACGGAGCCCCGCTCCGCGGGGCTCCTATTTCTGGGTGGTTTTAATAAAAATAACCACGAAGGCTAAGGCGGGAGCTCCGCTCCGCTTCGCTCCCGCCTTAGCCTTCTAACCTAACCTATCCAAGTCGGGGTACTTTGAGTCGAGGTGTAAACTAAAATGACGTGTTCTAAATTATTAAGCGTTAGACCAAATTATTTTCGATTATGGTGGTGGTTTAATATACCTTAGAAAATAATTCTACTGTTTGATAAGTTTATTAAACAAAAAAATTTAAATAAAAATTCATTAAATGGTTTTTCTGTGAAATATGTTTCATTCTGGTAAATTGTCTTTGAAACAATAATATTCGAAATAAAAATATAAGTACCAAATATTATGTGAAACATTTTCTGGGAAACGAAATTCTATGAAATTTCTGTCTGCGAAACAAGGGGCTCCCAGTTGGAACCCTATAAGTACAATCTAGTCTAGCTGCAGTGCTTCGATATCGCCCAATATCGCCATTGGGTTGTGGAGATCATTAGATGGCAGTCGCTTCCGTGAAGAATATATATATATTCGAACGCTTCCTTTTATTTGTGCTCTATGACCTTGCTTCGTCTCACATTTCAGGATTCTCGCTCAACGAGGAGTACCCTAAAATCAAACTTCTAATTCAACGCAATCAAAGTATTGCCGGTCTTGTAGTAAATTGCCGGCCATGTAGCATATTGCCAGTACTGTAGCATATTGCCGGTCATGTAGCATATTGCCGGTCATGTAGCATTAGTTCGCACCACAATTCAGTTTCGTGAGGAATCTTTCACGTTTTGCACTTGACCGGATTTTTACAGATAAGTGTACGATCTTTAACTTTGTCTTAGACATTTTTAAGATAAAATTAAAAAAAATATCTTAATCGATTTATTTTTACCATAACCAATTTATTAATAGTCTGTGGAGAGTATAAAAAACTCGTTATGGACAGCACTGAGCGGAGTGGGCGGTACCCATCAATGAAAAATGTCATTCTACGTTTGAAAAATATCATTGTTTTACGTTCTCAAAATTGAGAACTTCATGGACTTGAAATGTCCAAACGGGCTTTTTACATAGCGATTACTTTACTAACTGTGTACACGAATGTGTAAAAACTTTACGACTTCTTATAGCGGGAATACAGTTAAGTCCATTGTGGCGGTTTTCCACCTACGTTTGAGAATCGGATATGACAAAGAATGATAGTGAAAAAACAAGAAAACTGTTTCAACAGTGACATAATATGTACGTTTTAATGAGTGCGATGCCCTCGCCGCGCACTGCGACTTGGCATTGTTTACGAGCCGCGCAACAGATTGCTATAAAGATGGATGCCTTTTGATATGATGGACTATAAATGCATTACATAGGCGTATATGTCATGAGATATGGGCAAATACCGGCAAGGAAGTAAGAGCTGATATTTTATAGCTTTTGGATTCTGAATCTTCATGAGCTATTTTAACCTGGATAAGAAAAACCAAAGCAAGTTGTGGTGAAGAGTCTTTGCTGTCAGCTAACAGATGCAATTTTTCCAGAAAGATGGAATGATAATGACTTCGAATGCGGAAGGCATAATGATTGACTATTTAAGTACAAATAAAACAATAGACAATTAACAGAGGTTATTACAATAATAATTCATAAAAAAAACTACGCATAAACTTCCTATTATGTGCCTGATTGCGTATCCCGTCGATCTGATATTGTAGGCGCAGCCATCCGATCAGCCCCACTAGACAAGTGGCGATTCGTTGACCGGCGTATTGTAGAACAGAATGACAAATGTATGGGTTTTGACATTTATGACACACGACTGTCATAATCGTCTAATCTTTCAATCGTTTCAGTCGACCAATGTTCCTCAGAGTCACGGTAAAGAGTCCTCGGACCTAACACTGAATAATTTTCACCTTCAGTAGCCAATGGAATTCTACGGTTGGTTAACCAACTTGCAAAACGCTATCTAAAGTGCTATAATGTTATACTGTCGGAAGTTTACGCGAATATCACATTGAAATAATACTTGAAAAAGTAAAAAATAGGATCCGTTTAAAAGTGGGTTTATTTCAATGCCATAATGTTATTTAAAATGTTGAAAAATAAATATAAGTTACAATTGGGAGCAATGTCGCATTTTAGGAGATGCCTATGTCCAATAGTGGACTGCAATAGGGTGATTGATGATACTTGGCTTATTGCTTTTTGTTAACTCGATCAGAAATAAATAAAGAAAGAAAATAACGATCTCTTGGTAAATCCCAAGTTAACAAATTCCCATCATCATGTTAGCGTTGTTGCCGATTATTCCCAGCAGCTTTCATCGCGGGAGTTTAGGGTTCATTTATCTATTACTAGCTTTTGCCCGCGGCTCCGCCCGCGTGGATTATCCCGGTTATCGCGACCAAACATAGCCTATGTCCTTTCTCAAGGTCTAACCTACCTCTATACCAAATTTCATCAAAATCGGTTCAGCGGTTTAGTCGTAAAAGCAACGACCATACAACCAATAGGCACCGCATTACAGGCGACGCGCTTCTGGCAATGGTTACGGCGAAAACAGCGTATACACAGCTTATTCATATCTCTTTCTTACACACGTACATTTGACACTATCTCTTTCGTTCGGTCAAGCGCTAGGGATATGGGTAAATATGAAAGTGCTGCTGTTGATAAATATGTTGCAGATCCTAAAATTTCATAAGAAATTTCCGTTTCAATATAATCCGCCGCGATGAGAATGAGATGCGAGCTTTTGACCCGTGGGGTGAAAGCCCTACGGGGTACCTCTTATAACCCGGTTCATTAACTTGTACGTGTACCATACTCTCAAGTTAACGAATTCTATATTTGAATGATCAGCTGTACCCTGAAGGTGTAACACTCAAATCCGTTCAAAGAGGTAGCTATGCGTTCTTTTTACTCGTAACAAATTGCAACACTTACACCTACATAATACTCGTAAGACAAATATAATTATGTACCGTTAGGCAATGTCCATTGTAACGGTCCACTTTTATATTTGATCTATGTTGATGTGGGTGTTGTCGTACACAACCATTCAGTTGCAAACTCTCCATTTGTCTGTATACTATTATAAAAATGTAAATTAGCTGTCTGTACATTGGATGTCTTTGAAAAAACACTTGGTTTTTGGAATTCTTGTCTGTTTTTTCGCAATGGACGTAAAAACCTAGTAGGTACTGAACGGATTTCGATGCCGTTTTTTGTCGTATGGTTGTGGAGAGGTTACGTCCAAAAACGATTACCAACATACACGCAGGTGGAGTCACAGGCATCACCTTGTACCTAAATACAACAGCTTCTAGATTGGTTTTACGGTGACATTGTGTTGAATATACCTACTAATATAAGTTGGGTTTGTAGGTATCTATATAAAAGCTTAGTATACCTAAAAAGTTAAGTTAGGTATAAGATCGCCCGGTGTGGTGGTGGATATTCGACGCCTATATATCTTCGCCTATACACTCTAACTTATGTATCATCGCGATACGTGGAAGAAACACTCTAAAATACGTGTGATAAATACGAGACGATGACCAACTGCGTATTTATATTAGATGTGACATCTACAGCAGATGAAACCATTATTTAGTTCTGTAGTTTTTGTCAGTAGAATGATTGGGACTGTAACATTATTTTCATCATTCTCTGAGCTTTTTCCCAACTCAGTTGGAGTTGACTTTCCAATCTATCGTAGTCTTCGATATTTACCGTGAAGCGATTGCCATCTGACATCCACAACCAATTGGCGACATCGAAGTTCTGTAGACTTCAGATGTCAATGGGACCGACGGCTTAACATGCTCTCCGAGGCACGGAAACTGTAAAATTACATTACTATATAATACATTTTTCTATTACAGGTAAACATGTATATCGACCAGCTCGTGATGACGGTTCAGGACGACGCCGTCGTCGCGTACACGCGGTGTCAGACCTTCATGAACGCGTGCTCCTCCCAGCCAGACTCCTCCACAGGCACCGACAAGAACTTCGAGCTGGCTATCTTAGGCTGCACGCTCGACGACCAGAAGAAGGTCAAGAAACGCCTCCAGGGTCTCCTAGACTACCTATCGAAGCTTAACGTTACTACATGCTCGTGAGTGACGGCGATGCTTGACAATCTTGTTATACGCTGAGCGTTATCTACTGCCAGCTTTTTTTTAATTTGTACAGTGCAAGGCTGCGGAGCTATCTTGTGCCGAGAGTGAGTGGACTAGGCTGTTAGTAGTATATAATGTGGTTTTAGCCTGTGTTCTTTAGGTTATCTTTAGTTCGAGAGTAGGCTTACACGCTGATCAACCGATTATGTTATCATTTGTCAATTAAAATGTTCTTTATATTTTTTTACGACTGATTTTTCATTGACATCACATTATCATCACACGTGTTTGAGTGATAATATGAGATGCTTGTACGACATATAGTTAACGGCATATATCTTGAAGCCAAGTCGTAAGAGAAACGACGCCTTGGTGCGCTCGCTGGTTTGATATAATCTATGATTGGTGGATTTGAGCTCCAACGCCGCCGTCGTGCTATCCTCAAAAGACCACCAAAAAATGGGTATTGCGTATGAGTATATTTTGTGACGTGACTGGGGTCATCTATACCTACATAAGTTAGTTTATATGGAAGTACAGATGCTATTCATTAAATTATTCTGTAACGCTACCAACCGTGTCAAAGTTCCATGGTGGAATATTTAATGGACTATGCCGTCAGCCTACTAAACACCGATTTTGGCCCTCATAAATTCATCGTCATAAATGAGGCAAGCTTACGCCCACCGATGACGTATATACAGGGGAGTGAGTGAAAAATCTCTGAGATGTGTGTTTATGATCCAATCCATATCTATTGCGCATATATTTTAGTTTTGTTGCAAGACTGTGTTAAATTTGATTGGGACCAAGATCCTTTGGGGTAACCACTTTCCATCAGGTAGAGTGTGTGCTTATCTGTCACCTAAGAAAAAAAATATCCTATTTGCTGTTTATTATACTGAGCAAGTGTCTTCGTGGTCATGGCAAGGGACCCCGTGACAATTAACAACTTGCTCGAGCAGTTTTTAAGTGGTAATTACATATCAATCCAAAGCTTCAAATAGCAAGCAAAAACGTTTTATCGGATAAGATTTAATGCTACATGCTATTCTCGGCCTTGTCTAAGCGGAATAGTGGTTCATATTTAACACTTGAAGGAGGCACGAGCCTTTTCCGCCTTATTTGAATTTACCTTGGTTTGATATGCCTGTCTTTTGCAATTAGCTGCGTGGTGGCTTTACCTGCTTAATTATTACTTTACAAGAAACTGCCACAATATAACGCCTAGGTTGTAGGTATTAAAAAGGGCTGGTTTCCATAAGTCGTCGTCAAGGAATGCAAGGTAACCCCTTCGGCCGCCATCGTAACTGTGTTTCGTAACCAGTTGCGATCGAAGTCTTTTTCGTCCTGAGTCGTAACCAGTTACGGTCGAGGAAGAGTATGTGACGCCTAATTTGTGAATTTGAAATTCAGAGTAGGGCAGCGGTCCTCTCACTGCTCGGTCCAAAGCAGTAATTACAAGCTTGGGCAAATGTGATAATGTGTGTATACTTAGATTTATTTTATAATATTTCAATTATTCTAGTGGAATTATGATTTCTTCATCCAAATAACTATTTAGGTGTAGATTTTGTACGAGAATTTCCTTTTATTGTAGTTGGAATTAAGCTAGAGATACACTGACGACACATGAAATATTTGCAATAGTAGATAATATATCTATTAGGAGCGAATTTTTGTTAGATGAAAGTGTCTGTAATATTAGCTGCATGTGTGCTCAATGTAGACCTAGCTTAGGAATATCGTACTCTGAGAGGAAATGTGGAAAATAGATTATATTTTGCGAGCCATTGTGAACAATAAAAGTCCGAACTATGGTCAATCTTAATATTTATTTGTCATACCTAAGATTTTGCAACTCGGTAATGTGAAAAGAACAAAAGTCGTATATTCTGTTGTTATATAAATACATCTATGTGCTTAAAAAATTGTCAAAGCGCCTCAATACCACAGTCACCCTAGACAAGTGACAATACGTTGATCGACGTATTGTAGAATAGAATGATGGCCGGTGTAACCAGGGCCTCGATTCTGCTAAAGCAAAATCACTGTCGCACCACTGCCACTGCAAGAAAATTCCATTTAATTTTAGCCTTTAAAGTAATGCGGTTAAAGTTTAAAATTAAATGACTTTTTTAGAATATATATAATATAGAATAATTTTTTGCATTCGCTGTGGTGTGACAGTGGTTGTGCTTTAGCAGAATCGAGGGCCAGGTCGAAACGTCAGGCAAATTAAAGGTAGGTATGTATCTATACCATGATCGCTTTAATTCCCGATAACATTATTATATATCATGGAACGCGAGAGTTTAAAATAATGATGAATGTATGGGATTGACACGTATTTTGACGTTTATGACAGGCGTCAACGTATGTCTATATAATAGATTGATCAATCAGTATGGGACATTGATCAATCTATTATATTACTATTAGAACTATCGGGATATTTACCATGTATGGTTTCGAGTATCTGATATTTCCCTGATCCCCGATCCGATCCAGGTAAATATCCCGATAGTTCTAATAGTAATGTGAATGACCATGAAAGTTTAAATAACAATATATTATAGGCATGCTACAAACGTTGCCACTTGTCTAGAGAGGCTGTTGTATGGGTTCACACGTGCCGGGACTGATTGAGCTCTTATGAGGCTCCAGTGATTTATATTAGAGGCTTGACTCACTGTACTTTAGCTGCAAGTGACAATGGGGTGATACAATGTTTTCTCGATTTAAGGTATGTTTTATATTATGTGCAGTAATTTTGCTATATTTTAAGTTACTTACTGGATAATAATATTTTGAAATTTTTGTTGAAATAAAACTACTTTTTAACGGATCCTATCGCGATATATTTGTTACTATTTACTTTTAGCCCGAGGTTTCGGCTACTTTTAAGCAGCCATGGCCGCGGGTTGACTTTTTTGTTTTCGGAACGAAATTTTTGTTTCTTGAAATCCATTTGTTTGGGAAAATTCAAGGAAATTGGAAGTGGTTGCAAGAATTTACCACGGTGATCTTAATTTTATTTGTTTAAACAATGTTAATATAGTATATGAATAATATTCAATTCAACTTTTTTTGTGATTGATCTTGTTCTCGTTAAAAAATTACAATTTATAAATAAATTTTAACAATTCTCAATAAAGATAATTATATGAAAGCTGTACTATTTATATTTTGAACATCTTTGTAATTAAATATACTTAATTCACTATGTAGCAGAATATTTAGTAATTATAATTACATAAATTTCAAGCTCACGAGCTATGTAAATCAAGATTATGTCTCTTCGACCAATGCAATTGCTGAAAAAAAGTCACGCGACCAAAACGTCACAATGTAGACATGTCTCTTCGACTTCATTGGTCGAAGAGTAGCGAAGAGATATATCTACGCCGCCATGCTAGCTAGGGCTGCTTTAGTACCTAAGTCGTGACTGGTAAATGATTGTATATTCTATTTTAATGTTATATTGATATGAGAACAAAATACTAAGTGTTAGTTTCACAGCACATAAAACTATTGCATACAATTTTAATTAGTTCTATTGTCAAATTGGCGTCGTTTAAATACATACTCTGTATAACATTTATTCTTTTATTGTACCTCTTCCTTACTACATACAGCCATCATCTCTCTGGGGTAGGTAGGACAACAAGCCTGCTATCTGTTTCTGTACTTAGTGCTTCCACACTTCACAAGCTTCCTCTATTAAGAAGGTGCTTTAATGAATATTACAGCTTTTTCTTTAGCACAAATTTCTGGTTTTCGGACTCGAACCGACTAAAACCGCATGCCGTCATCTTGGGTCTCATTTACCGGGGTGTACCTAAGGTTACCTAATAAGGGATGGGATCCCTTGCGGGGTGCGAGGAAGTTATTACCGTTATTAGATGACCCCATCTTCTCCTGGAAAGGTGGGCAGCCGCATCTGTCATCCTCACACCTGCACGTGGAGAACCAGCCCGCCACTGTGCCCTCTGCTAGGGAGGCTTCAGAGGGGCACAGCCTAGAGGGCCACTCCCGCCATGGCAGGAATAATAATTATACCTATTATTATCGATAGAGTAGTTGACTATTTAGTCCTTTTTTGTTCAGCGTAAAAATGGTAATTCAAAATAGTGCTGTTGTCAAATAGCGTGGTGATTGATTCGTACTATAAAAAACAATACAAGTAAAGTTGCAAATAATTTATTTTTTTATAAAATGATTGTTTCAGTAAGTAAAAAAAAATATATTTACATTGAATTTGTTATTTTTAAATAACTAACTAAAGAAATAAAAATATGACTAAACAGTTTCTTATAGCTACGCAAAAGCGCTAGATGGTTAATCTCTAAAAATTCGGTACGGAGAGACTGTTTATCTTTTTATACAAAGCACTTGGCTCATTTAAAATTAATTTTAATGTTATTACTAAAGTCAAGGGTTTTTCGTGAAAAGTTATTTTTGAGCGTGAGCAGCGCGTAAAGCTTCAACTACTCAAAGAACACCATTCTTTAGTATTGAACCAATGGTCTTATATTAAAAACAGGTAGACAGCATTTGCTCGAAGCTAGAGATAGGTACATTCACCTAATAGCCATTGTTAATGCAACCATGAGTGCAACCTGTCATGTGTTATCATCAGTGTGAATAAGAACAAAGTATCAGTTCTGTCAGAAAATGGGGTGCAGTTTTGGCATCGTACTTTGTGCATTATTTATTACAAGTAACCTAATGCGGTGCCGTATTCTGCGGACAATAATGGATATTATTTGGCGTCAAATCTACCATATTTGGCGTCAGATCTACCATATTTGGCGTCAGATCTACCATATTTGGCGTCAGATCTACCATATTTCGTGGCAGATCTACCATTTTGAGTGCCAACATTTGAAGACAAAATAAAAACATTGTTGACACATAAATCTACCTCGTTTCAATATAAGATCACGGTGTTGAACTAAGATTATATCAGTATAAGTACATAATTGTTCAACATTCTTATCAGAAAACACTATCAAAACATTAACATAATAAATCGGCTACGTACCCATACGACTTCAAAGTTTGGACCACATCCATAAATGGGTTTTAAAATGAGGTCGTACGAATGTTTTGAGACATAATTCATTTTTTATATAGGACAATGTCAATTTGACTTCACCTCGCCTGACGGTAAGCTGAAAAGAGGGTCACCATTACAGACACGTATCTACCATGTTACAATGGTGGCACTCAGCTTGACGGCCTCATCAGATGCTTTTTCACGCCCCGCTTAAAGGACCCGGGACTGTAGGAAGAGGGAAACACGTAAACTGGTAAATGTTGAGGTCTTACGGGTACGCAGCCAATTACGAGAGAACAGCGGGCATATAGGTATTGAGCTCTAACGGTATTTTACACAGGTAATAATTTAACGCCTAGAGTAACTAACTATTATGTATAATTTTACAAGTACCTACCTACTTAATTAAGTAATTTTCGTGGCCACATGGAGACTCACATATTTTACTAAATGACTATTTTTTATTGAGTCAAAGCTTTTTAAAATTTTCATTTGTTGGTGTTACGTATAAGGTATATTCGTCTGCCGATGTCGCAGGCAGAAAACATATTAAGGCTGCCTTTCCACCAGGGATATGCTATGCTTATGAATGCGTTTGATATCCACCAATAATATTTATTGGTCCACGGAGCATAGCACTGGTGGAAACGTGGCAGCCTAAAGGTAAATACAAATCATGAAATTTAAAAGTATATAATACCTTCTATTCTCATTTACTAAATGCCTGATTTAACCAAGGTGAACATAATGCCAACACGATTTCAACTCTGTGATATAATGTGCTTCTCTGCACCTAGTGTTGTCAAGATTTGATTTCTTTTAATGCAGCATTTACCGAATAGTTTATATAATGTTTTCATGTCAATGCTGTGATCATCTTACGTATCTACCTATTAGACATAATTAGCACGGAGCGAGAATCGAACCCATGATCTCCGTCGTTGAAAAATAGTCGAACGCTCTACTGCTTCGTCATACAGATGTCATCCGTCTTATATACCTAGTTTGATAACCATTATACCCTGAACTGGTCTAAGAGACCAGTTTTGTTTTTGTGGATTTCGTGAACCGTGAGCAAGTTATATTGATATGAAACTGCAAGATGCTATCAGCATTGACTGGTTTGTTCAATATATTACTTAGATAATAATATATTATCACAATATTCTGCACGCGTTCCTGAGGACATTCTTCTTCTTGCCACCTGGCCTGTGCTTCGTCGGTCGCAACAGGATCGTGCCGTTGCTGTTGTGGTTTGTGAATGTACCTGAAAACGAGGATCGGTTTGTGAACAATATTTTCAAAAAATATGTTTGAAAAAAAAAAACCTATTAAATGCGGCAGTAACTCTTGTCTTTGTGTCACGCTTTCACGGCGAAACCACTGAACCGATTTTGTATCGTTATAGATTAGACCCTGGGAAAGGACTGCTTATGTTTGGTCGCGATAATCGATAACTAAGGCAACCTAACAGTTAGTTTAATAATCTAGTAACTAGTAGTATCTACCTTTTAGAGATGAAATAGACAACACACATGGTCGAATTAGAAGGTACGAATGTTAAGATCATAGGTACATCTGCTTAGGTATGCATTTGCTGATTGATGGACGAGACTCTAGTGTAGTTCACTCTAGGGTTTGGGAGTTCAGCTGGTAGTCGCTCCCATAAAAACAGAATAAACCAAATCTAAGATCCTGGGATCCTGAGCTCTGAAGTGAAAGCCTCGGAGGCAACCAAACCACAATTCTGTATTAAGTACCCTTTTATTATCAAGCGCAAAATCCCCACGGATAGTCCCACCTCGAGGTAGATGGTAGGGGAGATTATGTCGTACTTGAGCCGACTAAAACGCGCGCCGTCTGTGGGTTGTTGGACGCCACAGGCGAGATTGGCTAAGACATATCTCGCATTCCGGCCGACCCAGAGTCTTCTCTTTCGAGCTGGCCCTCTTTGGGTTTGGGGACAGAATCCCCACCTAGCCCCGGAGAACTCACCTATGACTGGCGCGATGCACGGCGGTAGTGAGTTGTCCGCGGCCGCGTCGTCCCGTCGCATGTCCGACAGACACCTCGCGGCGAGCGCGCGGAACACGGCGCCGACGTTCACGTCCTCCTTCACCGACGCTCGCATCAGTCTGCAGCCGAGGGCTCGCGCCACCAGCTCGGCTTCATCTCTGAGAAGTGTAGAGACTATTACTATGAGAGATAGAGATTATGGGAGACTTCGTGAAACGTCGAAAAGTTTGCGTAAATCAGTAAAAAGAGTGATCAACCAATGATGCGAGCCTGAGCCGTTTTAGATCGAGATTAGTTTAGTAACTATAATCTAAGTCAGGGCTGGTCGCAGCTTGAAGTTTGGGGGGGGGGGGGGGGGGGTCACTTCGGAAATTCCTTAAGAAATTTAACCCCCCCTCCCCTCGTACTGGGACTTTTCAATATGACGTGCATGGTTTTGGGGGGGTCATGTCCCCTGTGACCCCCCCCCCCCCCCTCGGACCACGCCTGATCTAAGTATGACTGATTCATTAGCGCGCTCCCGCCGTCGTCGCATCCCGCGCTAACCACCAAAGAGACTTAAAAGCCCTTCCCTTCCCTTTCTTCTCTTTTCGATTTGAGTTCATTTGGCTTTTAAGGGGGCGAGGGCGACTGCCGTCTGACTTCCCAACACCTAGAGTAAACAGGCATTGTGATTATGTGAATACTTACGGTCCAACAACGCATTGATCCATTAAATCAATTTTATTTTGAACTATGATTGTGGGGATTTCTCCGCATTCATTCTCCACCTGGAAAACGAACGATATGATTTTAACTAAGATGTCGATTAAAACATAAGTTCATGCAATGAAACTACATGTTCGTTCCACGTGCCTAAACCACTTATATGTACCCTTTTCAATTTATATTTAGGACAGAATGTCCTAAATAGAAATTGAAAGGCAGGTGGCAAGGCAGGCTTGCAGGTGATATCCTGTATTTATATTTATTTTTTATAGTAGGTACAAGTATAGCATCTATATAGGTACTACAGCCTTCAGCCCGCTGTTGTGGCACTTGTGAACCGACTCTGGTGACTGTTAATTTAGTAATTTAAAAAATTTCAAAAGTCTCTCTATAATATTATTTTGGATCTGTATCTTCATGAAAACCTCTCAAAGAATCGGGTATCTTCATAAGGGTACCTAACTACGATAAATAAAAGTCAAAACAGTGTTCAATTAATTTATTAGGTTGAAATAAAAATATTTCCTAACATACGTGTACTCACTCTGACAATAACAATAGGTATTAACAATGCATAAAGTTGACTACAAAGAATATATAAATGCATACCTAATAGTCTATAATAATTATTTTGTTCTTTACTTATATCTAAACCAAATTACTAAAATATAAGTTATTTTAGAGTACCTACATTCAAAAAATAAGGAGGCTTTGTAAATCTTGGACACAAAAATATCATTTAAGTACCTATACCTTGCCTATACCTACTTGATTTTCCACTTGTGATTTAAAAAGAAATTCCATCACTAGAATCTTTAATACCTTGTTAAGCTTTAGAAGTAGGCCTTCACATTATTCTGGTCCTTCGAGCCGTAGGTATTTTAACCAGCGACCTACATATACCGTACAGCTACCGAGCAGTTGGGGATCGAATTAAGGTATGATTCCGTAGCCGACCGCATACGACAACTGCCGACGCACGCAGCACATGCGCGTAGTTCATTGCAGCTTTTCAATGGTCCTCTTTATCCGTATCGGAGTTTAACAAGTAATGGGTACGCTGTATCTGCTGTATGCGTCTGTCGTCGTCGCATGCGGTCGCCTTCGGAAACATGCCTTTAGTGACATCTCGATCGCAAGTCCGACACTTTAGCCACCAGACCATCTCGTATAAAATTGTAGTGTGTGTTTAAGTTTCGTGGCCCTTTCTTCAACAATTATTTTTGCCTATTATTGTCTAATTTTACAATCAAAACTTATTGTTTGTTATCTTTCGCAAACCAATTATACAGAGTTAGTATTTAAAATGTATTGTTATATATCTTTCTTGTTGAGCCATAACCGGGTCGGGTTAAAGATAAGAAAATCAAATTGTTATCATTGAAGCGGACATTAACCCATACATAGCGTAGTCTGCGTAATGTAACATTAAAACGTAGATATTATATGACCAATCCTACCCTGAGGTAAAAAGAGCGAGGCGAAGCGACCGATCGCTCTAGGCTAAGCAGTTTAGGCGGTAGGGTAGCAAAGACCGTCAAAATCAAATGTGTTTTTTTTTATACCACTTAGTTGGCAGACAAGCACACGGCCCACCTGATGGGAAGCGGTCACCGTAGCCTATGGACACATGCAACACCAGGGGCGTCACACTCGCGCTGCCGACCCTGAAGAAACCTTCTAATGCCCTTCTTGAAGAACCCCATATGTGTCTCAAATTGAATCAAATTTTGAAGCATTTATTATGCTAACTATTCAAATCGATTTAGAAAGAGAAAAGAGAATCTCGAACCCGCGATCTTTCCATTACCCCCTGTAAGGGAAACGCTCTGACCACTAAGCCACCGAGACTGCACGAAGCCAATGCAAATTCCTCTATACTTCCGTCTTTGGAGCGACGGTGGAGCCATCTACCGACACTCTTACGAGCTATCGGAACCAATAAATCATATTACAATCATTTTTAAATCTTCGATCAATCGTCGTTTCTCAAATCGAATCGATGTTTCTCAAATTGTTACAGAGGTTCGAAGACACTATCACCATAAGTCTTATGGGTGTATGTAGGTATGAAAAAGTTTTACTTATTAGAGGCGGTCCTGATTATCATTAATTACATTACACATATAACCACTTACTGTTATACAAATAACCATAAAACACATTACAATCATTGATTATATTATATTTTGGTAACATAAAAAAAAATCAGTCACAAAATGTGGAAGACATTATAAGAACTTTTCACGTATTTTAAGGAGAAAGAGGACAGTCCGGTCTTCCTTCTCTCCCTGTCATAATTTCAATACTATCCACTATATTCTGAATCTCCGTTCGACCAGCCAAATACCTCGAATACAGTATACCTCTCCCGCCTGCCGAACAGTTGATCCCCAACACATAATTATCGTTCACTTTTAGAAAAATATATTTAGATATTATTTTATCACAAGCACGGTACATCTCCTTCACTTCTTCATCACCGTAGAACAGTAAACTGACTGGTTTTCCAACACTATTCATGTATGATGCCTTTATCACAGATTGGTTTGAAGGTATACGTAAGTTGCTGCACTCGAAGCGTGCTTTCGTTGTCTCATCTTCTGTTAGTTTCATGAATGTGACGTGTTCACATCTGTCACGCTCCCTCTGAGTCGGGGGCCAGTAGTACACCACGTACATATCTCTAGGCAAATCCTCCAAGTTATAATTAGTGCCGGTCGCGAAGTATTCAGTACACTGTCCCTCCCGCGAGCTTCTTAAAGAATTAACTTCACAGAATAAAACGAAGATCACGACAAGCGAATACATTTTGTCGTGCATCTTGGTGAACGATTGTGATCTTGCGAGATGAATGTACAGCGTCCTAATATACTTAAAGGAATGTAAACAAATTATACGATACGCGTTCGCTCTTACGTATTAGATTGTGGAGCTTGTACAGTCAGCATCTTAGATTTAAAAAAATAGATAAAGTTAGAAAATTGTTTCAATGGCGCAATGGTGGTGAATGTTGCGAATGAGGGTTCGATTGTGATGTGGGTCTGGTGAGGTATTATTTAATTTTCACTTGACGCAATTTCTCACGCTCAACCCTATAAAGTCGGACCAAAAAATCTATAAAAATTGAGTTAATTTGATTAGTTAGATTCATTCTATTTTAACTCAAAACTAATTTCCTTACAAGTTTTGCTTTATATTTATGTACGACACCACTTATGTACTTGGTAGATAAGCACATTAGTTTACCTAATTGATAAACAGCAACTATGCCTATTCTGCCTATAGACACTTGAGGACTATTTATCAATCATCACCAAAATCAAAACAAACCCTTAATTCTAATAATTTTGTTTGCTGACTGTACTTGGAACGCTTGTGGACGAGTCACGACCCCAAAGAGTTTATCTTAATGTTGTGCTTCAATTAACAAAATACCTAGGAACATTGGACTGAATTTAAGTGCCTGGCATTAACATGCACAGATTGTGTACCTACTTAGAAATGTATAGGATTTATGTTGAAGTACGTTAAGTTTTACCGCGATAAGTAAATTCTTGGAACTCAAATATGTATTCATAACTAGACCTACTGTATTTTCAACTTTTTTTGATTTAATTTATTAAAATATATTCATTGAAGACAAACAGCGAGGCGTTTCAATTTAGAGCGGGAGTATATTATTCTAAAATAAAGTCCTTTGGAAATACAATTATAATAAGTATACTTAAAACAGTATGACAGAAAAAACCATCACAGAAACACCTTCTACAGGTAAAAGAGAAGTCATACTACTACCTCCGTTTTGGAACCCGATTGTGCTAATTGTCAACCACTGTCATACCAATAACACCGCAAAAAATACATTTAAAATTAGACTATACTGTTATGCAATTAAAGTCAAAAATGAAATCGCATCTTGTAGAGTTAATAAAAAAAATTAATGAACTCGTTTTCATTTAATTTTGGACTTTAAGATTGTATTCACAAAGTCTAAAATTGTATGACATTTTTTGCAGTGTCAGTGGATGACAATTGGCAGATTCGCGGTCCAGGATGAACGACGGGAGGCCTCCATGTACCTTAAGTTTCCAAGAATGCAGCGATAGGAAGGAGTCCCTGTCAGTGGTAGAGAAGGCGAGCACGCACGCATGCGCGCCTCGGTAGTATGCCTTCGTGATGGCATCGAACTCTTCCTGACCTGCCGTGTCCCACAGCATCAGCCGGACTTCCTCGCCGTCAATCCTGAAGATGAAAATGTATCTCTTCAAAAGATGAAAAGAACAAAAAGTACAAACGTGCTATACTCGACAATCTTCGTGTCGTTCGACTGCTAAGCCAGAGATTGCGGATTCGTTGCCCATTCAGTGAAAATATTAGTATTCTATGCATGAATGTGTATATTAATTTATTGGTCTGGTGCTAGAATCCATAGCACAAGCTAGTTAAGCGATGCTTAGTGTGGGTCTAGATTGCGTTGTATAGGATGTCCTGTATCCGTCAGTAGGCACGATGAAGTACTTATTGATGCTTTTATGCAACAAGCACTTCCCTTTCGATACCGATACTTTTGTACTCGATACGTTTTATTCAATTATTTAGAGCTCAACAGTTGTTAGAACCTATATTGTACTTTTGAGAGATAGCATAATATCATATGACTCCTAAAATTAGTTTGCAGGCCTTTTAAGTCAACGAACTGTTAGCCAAATTATACATCTGCGTTCTTTGTTTCTTGATATAAGTATACCTAGAAAAAATCTTTTCTTGATGTACAAAAAAGCTCGTGCAATTGAACCTCAAGAAAAATATTAGAGGTTAATACAACTCTTCTCCCTCGACAAAAAACAACAACAAATCTCATAAAAAAGTTCATTCCATGACGCTGATTACTCCACCGCTTACATATCCATTCCAACTGACACTAGCTACCTACTAACAAAATGTCTACCTCTTTCCACATGAATTCCTACCATTCATAGCCTTGACACACTACCCTTGTGTAACATACAAAATAAATAAATTATAGTTCAATAGATTTCAAATAATCGTGCAGTTCTAGTCGTATCCTCAGGATCAGTCAGACGGAGCCCCCACCAAACGTTCATCACGTGCATCTGATACATAAACTTGATTACTCTAATTAAGTAAGCAGTGGTTACATTTCCCATCAACTGCGTGAGATCTGGTCACGTCTCAGACTTAATAGCAATCGCAGGAGTAATTAACTTCCCTTCCAATTAGATCACTCATTTATTCTGGAGTCGTTCGTTTCTATTTTTGTAGGCTTGGGAGTAAAATGAGTGAATGAATTTATATTTTGTTTGAGATATTATAATACGAGGGGAATCCTCTTTTTTCGTGTGGAAATCATCATGTATGTATCATGAATCACCCTAGTCGGTCATCGGGGATGGTATCCGACCGAATGCCGGTGGTCCAATAAGGTATTTTGGCTCACCCTAGCTGACCATAGAGCTTGGATTGGGACAGGATCCCTAACTGGTAAACCACTCTGATAACTACATATATCTGTCTGTTACTACTAGTACTAGTAACCGTAATTACAACTACAACTATCCTTGTCAATTCTTCTAAGTGTTCGTAGATTCACGCATCGGTTGTGTAATGTCACAGAATAGATAATAGTGTGATGTCTAGGATTTGGAAACCTATCGACTCTACAAAAATTTCAAGTAAGTATAGTTATTTTTGCCCTGTCTCCGTCTTCCTCTGGTCATAATCTTCCAGTGTCTGCCTGCAAGCAAGGCAAAATATGCGTTCTGTCCTAATTACTTAATGATTTCAATGTATTACTAATACTCACTCAATTTGCCGCTCCAAGAAGTCGACGCCGATCGTCTTCTTGTAGTCCCGGGTGAACGTGCCCCGGCAGTAGCGCTGTATCATGCTGGACTTGCCCACGCCGCCGTCGCCCACTATCACCACCTTGAGCGCCACCTCCAGGTCCTCCTCCCGCATCGCGACCCCCGCGCCCCAGTCATTAGTAGACACTGCGTTAATGCTGGAAAGAAAGAAAGGTTGCTTTATTTCTTTTTGTTCTAATAGAACTGAGTAAGAGAACCTTTAGTTTTGAGCAAGAAAGAACTTCAGTAACATAAGGTTATTAAATACAGGACTCTCAGGTCCATAGAAACATACAATCACGCCTTTATCCGCGTAGAGTTAGAAAGAGGTGAAATAATCACAGGGGACATGACCCCCCCCCCCCCCCCCCTCCCCCAAAACCATGCACGTCATATTGAAAAGTCCCAGTACGAGGGGAGAGGGGGTTTTTCCGAAGTGACCTCCCCCAAAACTTCAAGGTGCGACCGCGCCTGCCCGGGGTACGCACTTTTTTTTATCCTATTTTTGGAGTTTTTGTTTTTCACGTGTCATTCCTGTCAGACACCAACTTCTCATGCAGTCAGTCTTCTCCCTGGACATGTTAGCTTTCACGAAATCCAGTAGTCTTTGCAATACTTTTAATATAACTTAGTTATTATTTCAACTTCATAATTAAACACTAATTTGCTACTCAGAGCGAGGACATAGCTCCTCATCTTATATACCAGCGTTAGTTAATGTATGATGTTACGAGATGTACTGAGAGATATTTGTACTAAGAGAAAAACAATGAAAAATAACAAAATTAAGAAATACGATGTGTACTTATATTCATGTGAATAAGTCATTTATAATTCGTATTTAATAAAATAAAAACAAGTGACCGTGACCTGTGAGGAGTAAAATGCATCTTCCATGTATAATAAAGTGCTCTGTGAATGCATCTCAGTATCTACCTATTATTGCATCAGTCATATTTTTAACCTATTCTTTTCGAGCGCAGGATTTTAACAATTACTAAGACAAGGTGTTTAATGAATTTCATAAAAATAGTGTCACGGTTAATTAGTTAGACGAGATTCACCAACTTATGATGAAACATACATCAGAAATTTTGGGTCTGCGCGAAATACGAATAAAAGACCATAGTAAAATTTTGATTTGGATTTCTTTCATTAGAGTCACGGTAAAGGTATCTAAATTTACTTTAGGCCGAACGAAGTACCTATCTGACATCTTCAGGCTTCATTGCAGAATATCTAAGTGAGTTTTATGGTAGGTAGATACCAATTGCCGGACACTTCTGCTCGCAACTTCGAATATTAATTCCATAGTAGGCCAGGCCATATAGCTTATTTATAGTTACTTAATGAGATCATTATGATAAGGTAACAGCTGATCACTTTATGCTTTTATTTAACCACAATTTCAATGACTCATAGGTGCCCACTTATTTCTGTGGAGGCGCCTTATATGTAATTCTTACAAAGTAAATGTGCGATAAAAAATGCGATATTTATACATGTAATAAAAGTAGATCGCATCTTAATTATATCTCTGTATTTAAATTAACTTAGCAACAATGTTAGCACAGCTGGTTGCGGTTAAAATATATTATTTTTGAGTCTAGAATTAATCGTAAAAACCCATTTTTTATGTAATTTCCTACTTGGTGAATACCTGCTCTGAATTTCATGAATATTCTTCGTGTACCTATACTTAATCCGATTTTACGGATTCAGTTATGTAGGCATAACTGCTATAAGTTATCCGTCAGGTAGGTAATCAACATAGACGTTGAATAACTACGTGACATTAAAAAAAAGTTCGATAGTCGATATCGTATTAGCAATTAGGTAAAGTAAAATGCAGGAGATCTCTCAAAAAAGGGTCTATTTTCGAGGTCTTCTTAGAGATTCATTTTACGATCATTTTCATCCATACTTTCCAGATTGAAATCCAGATTGTAAAAAAAAACATGTCGTTGCGTTCTATACCTAATTTAATTAATTCATCATCATTAGCGCCTGTTTTTATCCCAATTAATTACCTTGGGTTGGCATGATGCGTCATTTCTGTCAGACATCAACTTCTCATGCAGTAAGTCTTGTCCTGGTTATGTCATCTTACACAAAATCCAGTACCTACTTAAAAGTTTTAAACTTTTAAATAATTAATTCGTGTTTTACTTAATTAACAAAACAATAAAAAATGGCATTATCTCTAAGAATACAGACAAATCAGTACCTACCAAATAGTTTCCATTGGAAAGTATTATTGAATTCATTCCTCATTTCCTCAAGTCGCCAATTACGTATGAAATGGCAAACAAATACAGAACCAATAAATCGCAAGTGCCGAGCATGACCAAGCATTGAGATGTACAAATTTTACTTTCGACAAATTCCGCGTTTCTATCCGAGAGACTGCGAGAGACATTCCGCATCGTCATGCAATGAGATGAGGCGCTCAGATTATGTCAATGTTTGCATTATATAGGTAGGTAGGTACTTAATGCATTTACTACTTGAAATTTTGAAGATTTTATATGTTAAATAGGTACATAAAACTTTAAAGGTTTATAAATATGCCGATTAGGTTGGCATTTTCAGCCTCATTTCGTTTGCAAATGCAATAAGTTTTCAGGTGCAACATATTTTAAAACGGATCTTGCCGTTTTCAACCCACTTTTTTGAACCCAAGTAATTCCGTATTCAACCTACTTTTTTCAGTCCACCAGATAAAATAAAAGAATTAAGTATAACAATTCCGTTTTTTTTCTTATGCTTTCCGTACATGTCCAATAAAGTTTTTCTATTCTATTCTATTTTTATCGCAACCGTATGTAAAACTTAATATAATATAAGGTACCTTACCTATAAAACTTTTGTTAAATTGATAAAATGCTTTATATAATACAGTAGATTTTATTCTGTGGTAGATACGGATTATACATTATATTATAATATACACATACTTAATTGGATTTTAAGTTGGTTAAAATTAATTTCCATAATCGCCGCAACGCATAATAACAATAAATCATACACAGTTATGAGTTGATGGTTTGACCACAGATTAAATATCAGCCTCTCGACAGTAGTAGGTATATCATAAAAAGAAATAACATATTAATCTTATGGTATAATTTCTCCATTATTTTTAACGATGCTGTTATGTAGCAGATTTTAAAAAAATGGTGATCTAAAGATATTGGTTTTTAGATATCCATTTTAAATAGTAGCTGTGAAGCCGTGAAAACAAAATACCTATTTAAAAAGTCATTAAGTATGTATGCATGCTATTCAAATCCATGTAGAACGTAGAAAAAAAATTGGTTATTGTTTGTTTGTAGCACAGTTGGTTAATGCATTCCTATACTGTACCTATGGGCTTATTTGGTTTCTCTTATCACTTCCCTGTTTGTGAATTATGTTTTTTTATATCACTTAGGTGGCAGACAAGCACAGGGCCCATCTGATGGAAAGTAGTTACCGTGGCTTATAGACGAGTGCAACACCAGGGGAGTCACATACCTACATGCTGCCGATAGTGCCGACCCTATAAGAACAGAGAGATTCTGTGCCAACAGCGTAGAAGACAAGTAATTACTCTGCAAAGGATCCTCTCATTAAGAAAAGCCAGAGAGTCATGAAACGTTATCTTATCTTATCTTATCTTATCTTATCTTAAACGTCTCTACATCCGAAATACGAACGAAAGACGTAACGTAACACTTAGGTACCTAGGTAAGTACCATGGAGTTACTCCTGATTTCATTCACTAGGACAGTAAAGATTTAAAAAAAATTGTAACATTTAAGTGGTCTATGGAATAATGGATAGCACAGCGGTAGTGCGCTCTACTGCTTTATCGATCACGGATTCGTTTCCCACTCAGCGCAAAAATTTGTATACATGAATATACAAGTGAATAAATACTTTATGTAGGGGAGGGCGGGGTTGGTACTAACAAATTTTGTATTATGATTTATATCTTCGTAGAAAGTGAACTTTTTGGTTTTATTTTTTATTGTAAACATGCTTTGGTTATTCAGCTATAATATTAGTAACAAAAACTACCAAATAAGTAAGTGTTTTCCGAAAGAGAGCCTAGAAAACAAAAAAAGTCATTTGTTAATACATACCCCGCAAGTGGGGCAAATATTAACAGAGCTGGGGCAAGTATTAACGTAAGGGGCAATTATTAACAGAGATTAAAATTTTATCAAATACATGAATAAAAAGTCACTTTTACTGATGAAAAAGTTTTATTGTGTTTAATTTTAAACAAATCAGTCATTTTTATCATAGGAACTGAAAAATTATACGAGATTCTTTCAAATCTATTCTTAATAACAAACATTGGTACAGCTTACATAGTTTTACGTAAGAAAAAATAGTAATTACTTATAAATCTGCACTAATGAACAACCATTGTCAAGAAGTAAAGCCTTTTTAACCTACAACTTATACATTTATCTGTATAACTTAATAATTAGGTAGTTATTAATCAAATAATCTGCTATCATTGTTTCTTGATCAGAATGGAAAACCAGACGGTTTTTTTTATAACCAATTTCAACAGAAGTTCCCTCCTTTTTTTTCCTTTACGTATTTAAACAGTGTTACATGACAAATACCGTATTCCGCAGCAACATCTCTATATTTCCTGTTGTTCACTAAAACTTCTGTAGCAGCCAGCTCATACACTTCTTGAGACGTACACCCCCTTGTGCTCTTTCTTTTGTAAGTTCTCATTCTATAAAAAAAAACATACTTATTGCAAAAAACAATTAATGGCAAACTTAATAGACATAACTTACTAGCAAATACCTACATAACAAATTGAGTGGGGCAAGTATTAACATGTTAATACTTACCCCACTCAATTTGTTACTTTTAGCCCCAAGGCCACTTTTTATACTTTATCAATCACAGAAAAAAATATAGTCAAAATAATCTCAAACAAGTATAATGGTTTTAAGGTCAATAAAATACATTTTCGCTTAGGATAAACTTTGATTCGTTTTAGCGAAAAAATAAGTCTTAAATCAATTTTATCACGAAGTACGAAATGTTGGTTTACCTGTCAATCCGAGGGCACTGCGCACAACTATCACTACCGACGGCCGGTCGATAACTGACAAGTCAGGTTATGTTCGGCTGTGTCTAGAGATATTGTAAACCGAGTCTCATATTTTTAAGACTTCACGTTTGGCAGGAATAAGCTTGTTAATACTTACCTCCGTTACTACCAACCCCGCTCTCCCCTACAGTTTAAGAGCTAAGGTGTTCGCTAACTAGGAATGTATTAAGCTAACACTGCGACTAATAACATTATATTTCATGCTTTTGTGTCGAGACTCGTACCAAGAGAACTTCCGCATACCGTACCCACATCACCCGTAACATGTTATGGCTGTAACATCTGAAGTGTCGCGGTTAAATGAACCGTTTCAAGAGAGTCAACGATTTTAACGGGTGTGTAATGATATAATAACATATGTATATAATAGCAACTTTAATAGTGACGCGTAGAATATTAATATGTCTACGTATGAGCATGGACTACCCTGGGCAAGCGGCACCCTGCTCTGCCCGAAGAAACACACGACAAGACGCCCGGATCCGATTTGACTTTTGTCCCATCCTTTAAAGAGAGGGGTACGCCTAGATGCGTATAAAATGTTGTTTTTTAGCAAAATATGTAAGCACGATGTAAATACTAATACGTTTTTGCGATCGTAAATTTGTTAAGTGCTTTTTTATTAATACTTAATAATGATAAAGATATAAAATTGTACATGACATGTGAGGGCACACTTTTCCGTTTCCACTTTAGATTTTGGTCGTAAAACTTTTTTTCACCTGTATCTACAAATATGTAATAAATTTAAATAAACATAATATACATTAGGTACTTATTTTACATACTAATTGATATTAAGTCTAATAAGGTGTAGAGACCCCATCAAAATGTTCGGGGCCTAAGCTTCACTTGCAAGCCAATTGACGGTTGAGGTTCTTTTTATATGGGAAATTTTGAATAAGAAGAAAAAAAGAAATACATTTTTTTTACAATAATCAGTCAATCCTGTAATCAGATTGCAGCACTCTTAAACAGGTAAGTAGGTACAATGATGCTTTAAACCAGCGCAAGAAATAATTCGGCAAAGTTTTATCACAATATGGATGAACGGTAGAGCAGACAGCGGATCCTGGACTCCGGGGTGAAGGCTTTGGATGCGACCGAGACTAACGCAAAGATCGCAAAGAAAAACAAACAAACAAACATTGAAAAAATATTAGATGAAAGTTTTAATAAAAAAGTATCGATTTATGAGTACGTAACTTTATCTTTTCTCATGTATCGAAAACTATCAGACCGTAGAAGTGGGTCGATTGCATTACGATTATATTCTAACTTTGTAATTGAAGAAGTAAGAATACCGGCTAGTGCAATTCAATATCTGTTACGTGATATATTTATAAGTAGAATAACCGGAACCAAGGATGAATAAACTTGTTTATCGACGATGTGATATAGAATGTAATTTGTACAAAAATTGTTGATAAGATAAATGTAGAGCCAATCAGCATCGAAGGCTTGCATTTTAGAGACCTGTGTCCACTCTCCTATGTCCTTTTTCTACTCCACTTCAATCCTCCTCCTCGTCTGCTTTCTGTTACCACAACCACGAGAGAAAAGCCTGCACCAGAGCCTCAGCTAGGTACCGCCTTGTAGGTAGGGTTGACGTGGACTCCAAAGATCTGGATTTAGCTATTCAGAAACTTTTAACAAACTAACATTGGAATTTTGTTGGGTATCTATTTTGCGTAGGCGTATGCGCGTTTCGCTAGTGTATAAACAGAATGAACGTGGAAAATTAGGCTAATTTTACACATGTGTTCTGCCTACACATATGCTCATTGCGCTAGGTACGAAGATAATCTTTGGGATTGTCGTGGGCCTTCATTACCTTCGAGATCTTCGAACTAAATCGCAAAAGTCAAGATAAGTAATCTAAATTATGGAAAACAGAAGTAGAAGAGCAGACCCTGGGTTAGAAGAACAAGTGTGACATTAGGAAGACGAAAGACTATGGTAAAGAAACAATTGTAAAATATTTTCATACCAATAAGCACGCACTTCAAAACAGGATGAATCTAATAAAATAAAATGATATTTTATTCGTTTTGTGACGCCAACTGAACTAAGTTTTGTGACTGTATGTAAAAAACATCCTTTGTTTTATGGTTTTATGGTTCCTGTCTAACTTGTGTAACTGGTTTAACATCTTTACCTCACTTTGTGGACTTGTTTATTTAAATTTTATGCAAGCGGCATGTCATTTTTGGTATAGCCGTATGATGATTATCTTAATAGCTGCAAGGAGAATTGGCAAATGGACAAATATTAATTATAATTACCCATATTTACAAGCCCAGCTTCAACTCTCATTAACCGGTTAAGGGGACCGCCCTCCGACCGGCTACCTACCTAACCAGAGTCCGGGTATTAAAATATGGTTTTATTTTGTCGGAGATCCTTATTGGTGTAACTAGGCTGGCCAGACATCTTCCACACAGTCACTCTGTCCCCTTTGGACCTTTAAGGGAGAGGGTAGATAGGAAAGAGGGAGGTCTTACAAAAAGAAGGCTAGCCATAAAAGAGAAACATACAATTTTATCTCATTTAGGGCAGTTGACTTTCAATTAAGTCTCTTTTTATCAAACGTCAAAACAAGTAGAAACAACAAGGCATGACGTCATGCCGTACTATGGGTTTTTGTGTATGATCCATATCCATATCCATACTAATATATTATTATAAATGCGAAAGTAACTCTGTCTGTCTGTTACGCTTTCACGCCTAAACCACCGAACCGATTTTGATGAAATTTGGTATAGGGGTAGAGTAGACCTTGAGAAAGGACATAGGCTATGTTTGGTCGCGATAACCGACATACACGCAGGCGAAGCCGCGGGCAAGAGCTAGTATTTAATAATAAAACGATAAAGTAAAGCTGCGTTTACATACCTACTCGCGGCAGAGCGAGGGAAGTGGCGAGAGAAGTGGGCAGAGACGTGGTGTGAATGGTATATTCGTCATGCCGCGAGTACTGCCGCGTATGTTGCTGCGAATGTTGGCTTGGCGGCGCGAGTCAAAGGAGCGGCAATACTAGCGCGATGAACTATACGAGACCGCTAGATGGCGCTAATCAGTAAACACGATTTCGTTATTGCTCCTCGAATATTTACTTTTAAAAATATTTATATCGATCTACGGAAAGTGTATAGTAGTTGAAAGTGATAGTTTTTATTAATAATCTATTTAATTAATTCGCTATGCTGTAAAAGCATAATGCGTACACTGCTACAGCGTTGTCCTCCATACGTTTACGTTCGTCTCCGTTGCAGGGCGAATACTGTAATGCGGACCAACGCGATGATGGGAGTGTGTGAATGCTAGGGCATTAATCGCGCGAATATTTCCGGCAACACGATGAGCAATGCGAGCGGCAGTATGTAAACGCGGGGTTAGAAAATAAGACGTAACGTAATTTCTATAGCACTATTACTAAGTAGGTAGGTATGTATTTATCATTTATCATCAAGATATGAAACGCAACTTAGTGGTAAATCTTAACTATAGGAAACCATCCAATTATTTGTCTGTAGATTAATTGATTCTATTTATCATCAAAACTAGTTTTACGTTGAACTTATTTTCACTTGCTGGAAGTGCAATCAATATGCAAGAGTAGAAAGTAAACCCATCACTGTATACTTTCAAACAAAAAATATTGTAGGACATATTGTAGGACATTCTACACAACACTATCTAGACCCAAAGTAAGCATAGCTTAACTAGCTTGTGTTATGGGTTCTAGAATGCGGATAAACATACTTAGATACATGTTTTTTTTGTAAATACATATATATTATACATAGAAACACCCAGACCAATGCAAATATTCATATTTCATGCACACAAATATTTGCACTGAGCGGGGATCGAACCCGCGCCTCCTGCGTAGCGGCCGCGTTCACTACCGCTATTATTATTATTTATGCGATTTATTTCTTATTATATTAATTAGATTCCGCCTCGTACCTGGGGCAAAGATTGGCTATCGCTATTCAGCGGGACAATGCCGCCAGCGTGATGGGCACATGTGCTCCGGGTGCGGTGAGGGACGGGTTAATAGATTAATTATTGTACATCTAAGTGGACTGTGTAACATATTTTGACTTTATAAAATATTTGATTAATTAGGTCTAACCCAGGAGAAACAAGACTCTGGTGCGCGCGGATTCTCTTGATAATATACCTAATCATTATGATTGGTGGATTAGACCGCATCCACTGCCCCCCGTGCTATGCACTCTACTCAAAACACAAAAAGCGCGTATTGCACGTGCAATACGCGCTTTTTGTGCTTAATATTTATTATAGTTAGCTTTTGTTTTGTATTTATAGAGCGCAGTTTGAGTATAGTCCGTCAGTTTCAAAGTAAGAAGTGCGAAATTCCAACGCTACATAATAATAAATAAACATGTGTATTACAAGATTCGTGGCTAAATGTTAGGTAATTGAGGAGGTTAACAGTTAAGAGTTAAGTAGGTACCTATTTAATGCTAGCCAGGTCACAGGTCAGGCACAAACATTATCGTAAGGTAACACTTTCGCTTTTAACACGAGTCTATTGTGAAAAAACAGTACATTACTATACTCGAATACAGTACCTAATTGTATGGACAGTAGGTACGAAATTTTCACGGCTCAAATCAATATCTCCTACATACAAGTAGGGCACACTTGCTGGTAAGGAAGAGCCTTTGTCGCAGGCCTTTCTCTCGGGGTTGGGGGGTTCCTCCGATCTTTGTGGGAAAATTATTCTTTTATTTTACATACATACATACAATCATGCCTTTATCCCTGGAGGGTTAGGCAGAGGTGAATTAACACCCACATTTCACCAATCAATAAATTAGGTTATACCACGTAATAGGGGGTGAGCCTATTGCCGCATCCCGGGCACCATTGTTGACTCGAGTCATGTATCTGAGGCTGAGTCTGGGCTGTGTATATCTGTCTGATGTAAAACAGCCTTATCCCTTAGTCGCCTTGTACGATATCGCAAGGGAGGAGATGGGGTGGTCCAAATTCTACCCTGCCGGAAACCACGCGGCGACTTTTATTTTACTTTTCCATGAAAAAGTACCAGTCGTTAGAGTCAGAAGGTGAAGCTTGGAAAATAAGTAAGTTGTGTTTGACTGTACAAGATTTAAATTTCGGGGAGAATCTGGAAAGAACGTCTGTTTTAATAACATTCGGGGGGAATCGGGACTAACCCGAAAATGTTATAGGCGTATAGAGATAGTTATCGAATTCCGATCACCCGCCGAGCGATCTTATTAACTAATACATAGGTATAGATACAATAACTGAATATTTAACTAGAAATGTTAAGATGGTACCTACTCGTATAGAGAATTGCTGAGAAAGTGCTCGACCTAGTTTTGTTTAAACACTGGTGTTGCGTGTTATAGGCGCAGGCGCATTTAGTGAAAGATCCGATCGATGATAAACTATAATTTAAATCTGATACGAATGATATAAGCAGGTGATCATTTAATTGAGTGCGTAATAAAATAATTCGTTCGCGGAAATGCCACTTATTTATAACTTAATTTAAAATAAAGTAAATGAAATAAAATCGCGAGATACAAAAGTTTATTAAAATAGTACTTAAAAGTGCAATCAATTAAAATGTTCGAGAGAATTCAGAATGGTTATCACTCGCATTTTATCTGCCAAAGTTAGCATCGGTGCTTCGATTTATAAACGCAGCGTTAAAAATCGTAAACAATTTGATTTGTGTTCTTAATTTAAAATAAACAATTTTATAGGTATTTTTTTACTGATAGCCATTTTCTCGCTGTTTCGGTATTTGGTCAAGTATTTTATTTGTATAATAATTGTTATATAGCTGTTGGACGTAAAAAATACAACTAAAAACTGTACTCTATAGCAGTGGCGAAAGGTCCCCTTTAAGCCGATTCCCGCCGGCTTTTCTATGCACGGATGTTAGAGAAAAACATACTTTTAACCTGCGCTTCAACAACAGGCTTTTTCGCAAATGTCCTTTATCCTATTTATAGCTATAGCTTATATAAGTAGTGTTAGTAGCAGGGTGAATTTCCCAAATGGCTTTTTTTTTTGTCTTCGGTGAAATTAGTATTTGAAAAAAGGAATATTGTTCTGAATTATTTTTTTTAGTATTCAATAGGTTGTTAATGGGTTATGGCAAAAATATATTTTGGCTAGGACTATATATAAAGGTAGAAATAAATACATAAACCTCTATTTTTTTCAAATCGGTGCTGTCCCTCTACTTTTTTTACAAACAAAAAAGCTTATAAACTAATAAAAATAAGTAATTTAAGTATATAAATTATTCTATTTCATAGAATATTAGTTTTATTATTAATCTAAGGCATATTTTATTACATAATTAACGATTATAATTACTGAGAGGCACAAACGTACTTGTCCTGCAAAATGTTCTCAAATCGGTGACCAAAAGTAATTTACACATAACTTTATATCCAAGAGTCCGACAGTGTCCCCACCCCAATTTTATTTCTCTCGTTAGTGCCTGCTAGTGCGCAGTCAGGACGGACGTATGTCTAATCGCTGCATATTCCCGCCAATAACGTAAGTATGCCATTTTTGTTACTCCCGGACAATTATTTTATACTATCGGTGGTTCCATCTTTCTAGTGTACTAAGCAGTTTTATTATTGTTGTTTGGTTCTAATAGAGGTAGTAAGTGAATTAGCTTCATTCATTGTTATTGAATTTAACCTAGATATTATGCATTTTTTCTAATTTTTTAAAAAGTGTGTAATTTCTCACGTCGGTGTTCGCATATCGGTGTAATCGGTGGTCTTTATTACCACGGATATGATAATTTACACCGAAAATGATAAGAAAAGACGAATCGGTGTCTTACATCTAATATCGGTGTTTTGATTCATGATCAATGCACAGTTTTGTCACATCGGTGGATTGCTTTATCATATCGGTAGATATTTTATCACCTCTATCTTTATCATATCGGTTGATCCCGTGAGATTTCATTAAGTATACAAAGGAAAAATGGAACATACAAGAACATACTATATGTATGTTCTTGTATGTTCCATTTACAATACACATACATACATGGGGGACTTCAATGCCAAAGTGGGAGTACAAGAACGCGACGAGACGAAAATCGGATCTTATGGAGTGGGATGCAGAAATCGCAGGGGGCAAATGCTAGTCAGCTTCCTCGAGTCACAGGGGCTCTTCTTAATGAATAGTTTCTTTAAGAAAAATCCCCACAGGCAGTTGACTATGATAAGGAACGATATAGACTTTTTTTCATAACGGTACCTAAGCACATATTTAGAGATCAACAAGTGTGATCAACAAGTTTAATACTGGAAGCGATTACCGACTTATTCGAGGCTCTCTAAATATCAACATCAAGGCTGAAAGATTCCGAATAATAAGGTCAACCCTCCCACCTACGCCGCTCCAAGTAGCTCTAGGGTCCGAAAAGTTCCAACTAGAACTTCAAAATCGTTTCGCAATACTGGCAACCTCTAGGGAGGCATTGACGAGAAGGCCGACATAGTGGTCAAACCATTGCAGGTAGTATCTCGAAAGATGTTTCCCGTGAAACGCAAACAGCAAGAGTTCAAGCTCTCTCCTGAGACTCTCGAACTTATGAGAAAGAGGCGTAAACAACCATCCACACAGTCGTCTTCGTCAGATGGGAGTGCCTTAAACCAGCGAATCAAAAAGCTGATATGACGCGACCTCCGCCGCTCCAACACTCGCACCATTCAGGAGGCAATCGAGCGTAATAGGGGGTTGGAAGTGTTCGCTCAGCAGTTGAGGAGGCCCCATCTGACGAAACTTGAAACTGGGAATGGCAAAACGAATACCTCAAAGTTCGAGATACTCAAAGAGATCGAGAAATTCTATGCGTAAAATTCTAATTCGACGAGTAAACCGACGGGACACAGCGATGAAGACCATAGAGCCCCACTTACGCGCCACTACACCGAGGATATGCCAGATTTCGAGCAGTGCGGGGTAGGATGTGGTTCTCAGGCAACTAAAGAACAACAGGTACCTGGTGATGACGGAATTACTACTGAGCTGCTGAAAGGTGGGGCTCCAATCCTGAAAGAGCTAGTAAGCCTATTTAATTCCGTCATCCCGCAAGGGCTAACACCTAGGGCATGGAGTGAGGGTGCGGTGGTACTGTTCCTCAAAAAAGGTAACAAGACCTTGCTGCAGAACGCAGGCCATCTCACTCCTGAGTCATATCTACAAGTTGTTCTCGAGAGTCGTCACAAATCGCCTCGCAGGTAAGCTCGACGAGTTCCAGCCACCTGAGCAAGTCGGGTTTTGAAAATACTATAGTACCGTGGACCACATCCATACTGATTGGCAGATTGTAGAAAAGACTCAGGAGTACAACATCGTCATAGTTGCAGAGTCGCTGGAACAACTGGGCGAAATGATGCACAGCTTCAATCGAGCTTCTCGACAAGTCGGCCTCAGTGTAAACTTGGATAAAACCAAGATTGTGTTCAACGAACATATTGTACCGAGAGCGATTGCCATCGAAGGAGCGACACTCGAATTTGTTAAAAAATAGGTATATCTATCTGGGGCAGGTTATTCAGCTCGGTAAAAACAACTTCGAGAAAGAAGTAACCAGAAGAATTCAACTGGGGTGAGCAGCATTTGGCAAATTATGTCGGGTCTTCTCCTCCCCCTTGCCGTAATGCCTTAAAAAAAGGTTTTTCGACCAGTGCGTTCGCCTGTTATGACTTACGGTGCCGAAACGTGGCCACTGAAGGTGGGGTTAGTTGGTGACCTAAAAATCGCGCAGCAGGTTATGGTAGCAAGCTATGCTTGGAGTTTCTTTGAAGGATAGAATTAGAAACGAGGTCATCCGACATAGAACCAAAGTTACCGACATAGCTCGCAGAATAAGCAAGCTGAAGTGGTAGTGGGCTGGCCACATCTGCCGAAGGACTGATTGCCGTTGGAACAGACGAGTCCTAGAGTGGAGACCGCGAGGAGGAAAACGGAAGGTGGGACACCCCCTAGCCAGGTGGACTGACGACCTACGAAAGGTGGCTGGGACGGACTGGATGCGGAAGGCGGAGGATCAGCAAACGTGGCGCATATTGGGAAAGGCCTATGACCAGCAGTGGACTGCAGTAGGCTAATTGATTGATTAGTGTTACCAGCTTATAAACGTTCTTTTTTAAATTAATTACGTATTATAAAAAAAGAAAAGTAAATATAATAAAATAGGTAGGTACCTATATAATTCCAAAAAATATATTTTAATTGGATCTCCAAGAACTCAGTTTTCGTTGGATATGATCTACTTCAGGTCAGGTATTCAGTTTTAAGTCATCCTTGTAAAAATAAGGCACCTACTATTTCCTTTTTGATGTTCAAAGATGGATAGATTATATCATTTCGGTGGATATTTTATCATATCGGAGTATATGTATATCATTTCGGTGGATAAACTTATCATATCGGTGTACAGAAAAATAATCGGTGCGGGTTTCTCATGTCGGTGGAAACCAAAATTCAAACTGAATTTTCTCCATAATCTTAAATAATACGTTGATGATATTAAATTTGGGGATACATGATATCATAAAGATTACATAAAACCTGAAAAATATACAAAAACATATAAATGAAAAAGTTCACCGATATGATAAAAAAAATGGCATTTGTTGAAATTCACCCAGCAACTACAGAGCTGGTAGTGTCTTCGCGATTGGAAAAGGCTTAAGGTGGATTTAGACCACACACACATAGAACTAGAGCTAGAATAAGTGCATTCTTTCTTGATATTTTAATGTAAATGAAACCTTATTTTCAGCGTTTACAAGAACAAACAACGAACGAATGTTTTGTCACTGTTACACTAAAAGAATCACGGAAATCGTATCATAAACCTAGGAGTAATCGGTGTATGTATGTATTTATTTATTTTTTATTTATTCAACTTCTTGCACAATGTACAATGGCGGACTTAATGCCGTAGGCATTCTCTACCAGTCTCATCGAATTGAGAACCTCCTCCTTTTTGAAGTCGGTTAATAAAGAATTTGACGTAGAAGGGATAGAATGAGCATTCACTCGTCTGATTAAATGTAGGTAATCAATATCATTAATCAACCTTCATATTCGACATTACTGATAATAAAACAGCATTTGGGATTTTTGTTCTTAAGTAGCCTTTTTTTCCCAATTATCGCATAAAGGACGCGCATCTGTATTCATAATTCAACTTAATGAGCACGCATGCCGAACTCTGAATACCATAGATAAGGAATAAATTGGGACAGAAATCTCTTTGGTCTCTTTGGAATCTTACATACAATTACAAACCTTTTATGGTGCAACGTTTTAATGTTATTTGCTGGATTATTGGTTTTACTATAATGAAGGTAAATGTCTGTATTACTTTATGCTCTCAGTTACAACTCTCAGTTTTCTAATAGTCCCATGCTGATGTCTGTTTATTATATTATACTTAGTTACATATTATTTTATTTTATTTTTGAACTTGACCTACTGCAGGAACCCTACATGGCCTACATCACAAATAATCTCTGAAATTATTTTGTCTATTAGTTCGGATTAACATATTTCTGTATATTTTTATAATTTTCATATTTTGCGTGTGCTCTTCTGCATCTGCAACGCCGCCAGTGGTATCCAATTCTTGTAATTTGAAGCCCAGGATCAGCTTCTCTTGATTTGGCTTATATTGACCATTGTGGAAGAGAATGCCGTTTTCGTCACCCATTAATTCGCAGTTGTATCGGCTAGCTGCTTACACTTACCTACACCCTTCAATCTACTTCATCTTTTCTTATCTTGAACGTTTTAAATATTCTTAGTAGGCATGCATTTAAGTGACGGCATGTAGGTATAACATAGTTAACATACCAAACTATAAGGTCCGCAAAAGGTTGAGTATTCCTGCCCTAAGGGAAACTTTCCTTGGCTATAGATATCATGCCCGCGGCAGCAATTACTACAGAACAGACGTCGCCATTACTTTCCATCTCGCTGATGTATTTGCCATTTGTATAGAAAGTAAGCCGATGTGTAACAAATCTTGTTGAAAATAAAGACTTTTGTTACGACTCGAGTTAAGGTAACTGTACCAATGCTCGACACTGTACCAATGCTAGACACTTTCGAACAAAACCCAGTATTTTAAGAAAATTATCCATTTGTTTTATAAGACTATTGACTTAAAAGATGCCTAATGGTATCTATAAGATATGTTCAAATATTCGCAACACAGGGCCGCCGCTAGCTATGTGGGCGCCCGTGTGCAAAGTCGATTTTGCCGCCCCCTAAATAGGTCTAAGGACGCTTACACCCCCCCCCCTCCCCCCCGCCGGTTGTTATATAGGACTCGAACCGACATATTTTTTCTGGCAGACCATGATAAAAAAGCGGATAACACCACGAGATCTGGTTGGGCTCCGCCAAAACTGACCATGCGGGAAGAGCCGCTCACGCTTTCGCTCTGGCGCATGGCCTGACCCAACTGGTACGCGAGGTCACTAGGATACCAAGAAGGTCGGGCCTGACACCCTCCCTTCTAGACCTTCTGCTGACGAGTCACCCAGACCAATACAGTGTTTCGGTGCGTGCCGCTTTAGGCAACTCCGACCATTGTCTGGTCTGTTCCAAGGTGCCAATCACAGCGCCCCCACGACCCGCACAGGGGAAGCGGCGTCTCTGGCACTACTCGTCAGCGGACTGGGATGGTATGCGTGAGTATTTTGCGTCCATCCCGTGGGTTGCACGTTGCTTTGAAGGTAAGAACCCATCGGATAGTGCTACTGCTGTCGCCGGTGAGATCAGTCTAGGTATGGAATACCTACCTCCCATACACTGATGTCACCGGTGACCGCAGAGCGCGCCCTTGGTTCGGCCGCGAGTGCGCGGAGGCTGTCAATCAAAAACAGTCTGCGTACCGCGCCTGGGTAAGGGCGCGCGCCACACGCGATCCCAATGTGGGCCACTTCAAGGCAGCGTACAATAAAGCCACAAAGGTCTGCAAGGGGGCTTACGTCAGAGCGGATGCCCAGCGCATAGCGCGGCTTGGTCAGGAGCTAGTGGCGCATCCCACGGGCAGCCGTGGCTACTGGCGACTGGCCAAAGCCGTGCAAGCCAACTTCTGCCAGCCTTCGCTGCCCCCGTTGCGCAACCCTGATGGATCCCTGGCCCATGAGCCGCAAGAGAAAGCAAATCTGCTGGTTAATCTCTTTGCGGCAAACTCCCGAATCGATGATTGCGGTAAGCAGCCACCGACATTACCCGTATGTGACCACGCAATGCCTGAGATCCGCATCAGGCAGCGCGATGTCCGTGGTGTGCTGCAGTCACTCGACGTTCGGAAAGCCAGCGGACCGGATGGTATTCCAGCGGTGGTTCTTCAAAAATGCGCAGCGGAGTTGTCTCCAATGCTTACGCGTTTGTACCGGATGTCGTACATCTCAGGTACAGTGCCATCGGCTTGGAAGGAGGCGAAAGTGCAGCCGATCCCCAAGAAAGGGGATCGCTCGGACCCAGGCAACTATCGGCCTATAGCCGTCACCTCAGTGCTGTGCAAGGTATTCGAGCACATAATAAACAAACAGCTCATGCGTCACCTAGAGGATCATTCCTTAATCAATGACCGGCAATACGGCTTTAGACCGAAGCGGTCAACGGGTGATCTTCTGGCGTACGTAACCCATCTTTGGGGTGAGGCTATGGACAAGCATGGCGAGTCACTGGCAATTAGTCTGGACATCGCCAAAGCTTTCGATAGAGTCTGGCACAAGTCGCTTCTTTCCAAGTTACCAGCCTTTGGTCTGCCTCCCAGACTGTGCGACTGGGTGTCTAGCTTCCTGCAGGGGCGCCGTATTCGCGTCCTCTGTGATGGTCGAACTTCGGAGTTCCTGCAGGTAAATGCTGGCGTGCCGCAGGGGTCCGTCTTATCACCCACTCTCTTTCTTCTGCATATCAACGACATGTTGTCCACTGGCAGCATTCACTGCTATGCAGACGATAGCACCTTACACGGGAGTTATCACGGACATCCTGCGGCCAAGCAGTCCGATATCGCGGAAAAAAGGCAGCTTCTCGTCAGTGAACTTGACCGGACCCTGAACCACGTTTCCCAATGAGGCTCTGAAAACCTGGTCGAGTTCAATGCCAAGAAGACGCAGGCATGCGCGTTTACAGCAAAGGTATCTTCGTTCCTTCCTCTTCCAACTCTTCAGAGCACGCCACTGCCACTGCAGGACAATCTCAACATCTTAGGTATGGATGTCCGCTGCAAACTAAACAACAAAAACTACATTGAGAGCATCATCAAAACAGCCTCGCGTAAACTCGGAGTCCTGAACAGAGTGAGACGTTTTTCCACTCCGGAGCAGCGGTGCCTTCTCTACAAGACACAAATTCGCTCTTGCGTGGAATACTGCTCTCATCTCTGGGATGGCTCCGCAAAGCACTTACTAGATGCTCTAGACAGGTTGCAGCGACGTGCAGTCCGCATTATTGGGAATCCTGAGATCACCAAAACCCTCGAGCCTTTGCAGTTGCGTAGAGATGTGGCATCTTTGGCGGTATTTTACCGTCTCTACCATGGTGAATGTTCTGATGAGCTCTTCCAATTAATCCCACCCTCTCCTTTCCCATATAGGACAACACGTGCAGGGCTTAGATGCCACCCGCATACGGTGCAGAATATTCCATCAAGAACCAAGCGGTTCGGCGACTCCTTCTTCTGCCGCACCATTAAGTCTTGGAATTCTTTACCAGTTCACGTGTTTCCCTCCTCCTACAGTCCCGGGTCCTTTAAGCGGGGCGTGAAAAAGCATCTGATGAGGCCGTCAAGCTGAGTGCCACCATTGTAACATGATACGTGTCTGTAATGGTGACGCTCTTTTCAGAGACTTTGCCTTCAGCTTACCATCAGGCGAGGCGAAGTCAAATTGACGTGTCCTATTTCAACAACGGTCTGCAATGCAATGCTTCGATATCGCCTAATGGCACCATTGGGTTGTGGAGGTCGGATGGTAGTCGCTTCACGGAAAATATCGAGCCAAATCCGCAAAGCGGACCCTTGACTCCGAGGTGAAAGCTTCGGTTGCGACTGGGAATTAACGCTAGGATGAAGAAGACTTGAGAAATTGAATAATCAAAATCAGATATACCTATTGTATAATGGTATTGTTATAATTCAAGCAAAATAAATATTAAAAATATACATATTTTCTTTAACCTATTTGTCATTAGAATATTTTACTTTAGCAAAACATCATATTACTATAGAATGTACATTTGTCGACAACAAATAAAAGAGTCCACATCCCTATTTATCTACTTACTTTGTATCGAATTTCGGGCGCCGCGTAGCGGCGATGCGATGGTTTGGTTCGACATGCAAACGCTTTAATATGTATTGCATTCTAGTTTTAAGGGATGCTAAATGCTAATAGATGGCAATGTTAATCATCTAATAGAAACGAAATTAAATAGTATAAAAATAGTCCACATCCCTATTTACCTACTTACTTTGTATCGAATTTCGGGCGCCGCGTAGCGGCGAGGCGATGGTTCAACATGCAGACGCTTTATTATGTATTGCGTTCTAATTTTAAGGGATGCTAATAGATGGCGATGTTAATCATATAATAGAAACGAAATTATTTTTAATAGTATTTATGTGGGGTGTGTATACGTACAAGGGGGCGGCAAATAAAAAAGAGGGGGGGCGGCAAATCTGGGGATTTGCCGCCCCCCTGGACGTGCCGCCCGTGTGCGGTGCACCCGTTGCACCCCCGCTATCAGCGGCCCTGTCGCAACACCATCCGAAGTAAATTTAGAAAGACTGTTGACAGCAAATAATGTGACTCCGTGAACACGGTCGTGTTATTTCTTAAGATTTTTGCCAAGGGTACTGATTTTTATAGGTGTGATTTTTTTGTTTATAAGTTATGATTATTACTAATTTTAGTATAAACGTTATAAATATTGAAGTTATTGACATACTTGGACCATTGGGACAATGATGTCTAGCATTGGTGTTTTCGACCAAGTGCATAATAATTTAATTTAAATTAAAAGTATGATAGATTTTAAAGATTTTATGGGCAAAAGTTAATGTCTAATTGTTGCTGTAACAGTTAAAAAAGAATGTAACGACCATGCTGTAATTAATTTGTTAAATTTTTTAGATTGAAATTTTATTTTTCCTTAAATTGTCGAGCATTGGTACAGTTACCTTAATGGGCTCTCGACTACAACTAAACGTATTTAGCAATAAGTCCATCGTTCACGAACAATTTATACTAAAACGGAGAAAATAGACTCGGTCTAACAATCATTATTTACGGAAATGTAATAAATATTTGGTGTTAAAAAAAACAAGAAAACAAGTACTAATAGCCGTTTCATTTACGTAATCGGAGCTAATTATCCCTATTATTTTATCTAGGTTAAATAAAAAATGGCAACACCTTAATTATTCCTATTTCAAATTTAAATAATGAAGAAAACGATGCCACCATCTATGGTCTTACAAACAACTTTTAGCTTATGTGTGAGTGTAAAATGATTTAATTGGTTTCCTGTTACTAGAGTCATAACAAATTAAGTTCTTAATTGTTTGAGAATTTGATGCGATTATCATATCATACATATCTACCTATACAACATATCGTGATCATCTCCATAGATATTATCTATTTCCTTTGAAACAGACAATTTCAAAACAATACGTCCTTGTTTAAATATGGAATCGTGCAAAAAATAACAGAAGTCCGTACTTATAGAGCAGTATAGTATAGAACCGATCACAATAAAAGGAGTCTCAAACTCCCTTTCTTAAACTCGTTCGGCTATTTTAATAATAATATATGATCAAACTTTACAACCAGTAGGCTAATTTCTCCTAATAAATAGATGTTCAACAAATCACTCTGAATTTTATCTCAATTTCCCAAGAAATCTAGACTGAATTTTGAACATCTTTCTACTCGTATTAGCGTATTAGTAGAATTAGCCTTCAAATGCAACAACTTTTTGTGAAAGTGTGTGCATTTTTTAAAAAATCTGATTCGTTCAACTCATCTTTCAGCCCAGTCATCGTGACATTTGTGAACTACTTGATCAGTTATATGACTAAAAGTTGTAACTCAAACTACCTACTCGATATCATACACACGAGTGTTTAGACTTTCTAAAAGTATGAAAGGTATCGGATAATAATACAATAACTGTGTGACTAATGGAGACAGACAATAGATGCAAACATTAACTTCTTATGGTATTGTTGATAGAAGGAAAACTAGCTAAATCTAATTAATTATAATAGGTCGGTTTCTTTGTCTGCTTGTTACGCTTCATTACTTTTAATTGAATAACGTTTTGATAGAATACAATTAGTTTTGGAGAATGTACCAATAAGCTTTTTAAATTAGATCTACTTTATGATCATCATCTACTTTTATGGTCTACTTATATTAGACAAGTCCCTGCCTACTTTTCAGACAATCGTATCTTTTTTTAAACAATCGCAGTGTAAACTCATAGTTTTTGTAATGGTTTGGAACATTTTGCGATTGGATACCCGTGGACCCTAGAACCTCAGGTGCTGCAATGCATAACAAATATAATCACACTTTGAACTATCGATATTAGATACTCTTATCACTTCTCGTACGATGTCCTGCTGCTTGTTTCTCAACTATAAGATACCAACTCCAAATGCACGTATATATTAAGGCAAGATTTAGAAAAAGCATACAATCCGCAGTGCAGCATAACGTACAGATATTCACTTAACCTAGCGGATGTGGCGCCTTTGTAATCTTCATATTATTTCAGACATTTTGAGTTCATGGTCTGCTAGCGATCAATCATTTTCGATGTTTTTTTCAGAAGAGCAATCTGGGACCGCTCGCTCCACCGACACTCACTCTACAGTCACTGCATGTGTTGTCTCACTGAAATCTAGTTCTTTTGTTAGTCCACGTTTTGTAATCAACGGGACTGGGTCATTCACTTCCACGTGAAAGGGTAATCGAACTTGCACCTCGGGCATTTTCAATGACTCGACTAAATGATATAATATATTATCTTTCAAACATACATAAGTATTTTTTTAGAATGTTTCAAAACGTAACGGGTGTTCTATTTGAAACTTTCTAAAATCTTTTGAAAAATTGTTATCATGTCGTTTATATTATGTTGCTTATTGATGAGGACTAATTAATCGTACTTACTACTAAAATGGTAGAAAATAGCTTCGTAATTTAATAACCATTTAATAATATGTTAGCCAGTCTTGGGTCTTTATCTAATAATTGATCGATGGATCGCTTACATAGGTACTTTTATTTTAGAGTGCTAGTTATCGCGGTACTGTTAGGTTGTTATGGTTAATTTGAAGCTCACGCCTTTTAGTGCCATTACGGTGGCAGAGACCTAATTATTACTTAGGTGGAGCACAAAAACTTTAAGCAAAATACCTACATACGTCTTTAGACAGATCATCATTTATTATTCCGATGTACACTAGTTACTTTTTATCCCGGGATAGGGTAGTTCCTGTGGCTACACCCAAAGTTTGTACTTTGGTGTACAGGTTCTATTCTCCTACACTTTGTCTTGATTTAGCTTTTGCGGATGCAACTGCTTTTTGGCCCTCAACCCTGATATGAAAATCCGATAACTGATAGATGTGCCTGTTAGCAGGTGAGGTTGGCTTACCCCCCTTCTGACTTCCTTCCTTCTAAGCTTCCTTTAAAGCATCTTATGAGGCCGTCAAGCTGAAGGCCATTATTGTAACATTCTAGGTGTTTATAATAGTGACTCTGAGACCTTCCTTCAGCTTACTATCAGTGAAATCATATTGACGTGTTGTATATAAAAATACACCTTCTAAATCTATGTCATCCATTGTTGTCAAAAAAACTTGCATAACTGAATTAGTAATCGGATACCAATTAAATAGTTACTTGTAGTTACATAATTATGAAGCAAGTAAACATTGTACACGCAAAAGATAAGTCATTGGTTAGTGATGTCTACTCAATGGGTTCTGGTTTCTGGTATTGCAAGCATATTGAGTATCTCTTCCTTGTTATACGATCATTATGATCAATGAATGTGAAACTTACTGTTGCCTCAGTGGTGTCTCAGTGGCGTCTCGGTGGCGTAATGCCTATACAAAGAAACATGTACACTGTCCATCTATTGTGCAGATACTGCTATGTCAGAGGTCGAAGGTTCGATTTCCGCTCAGCGCAAATATTTGTATGAATAAATATGTCAATTTGTAATTAATGTTTCTAAGATTGTGTAATATGTATGTAATGTAGCTAACTATAAAAAAGTCTACACAAATGCTTATGTGTTCGTATCCAGAACCTGTAATGTAAGCACTTAAATCTATAAGTGCTGAAATAGTGCTAATAAAATAAGTTGTAAAAAAGATTAATCAATTAATAAAAAAATCAAAACAAGTGAATTTAAAATTGATTTAAAAAAATCAATTAGTCAATGAAATCGTGTTTCATTAATTTGATTTCAAATAAAATTTAAGGAGTTTTATTAGTAGGTATGGCACTCAGCTCTGTCCATTATAAAACTGGTTCATTTGTTTACTAATGGTCCACAAACGGCTGGTTGTTCATTAAATGCGCCGTAATATTAACAAACAAAGTTTATTTTCATTATTTGTAAAATCATTCAAATATTAGTCAGGCATAGGACGGGTTTTGTCGATGTCGATAATGCGATAACTTGTAGACAAATACTAGGTCCAACCACGGATAGCTATGGGTAGGTAGGTACTACATAAATGATTTGTGGCATCAACCGAAATTACTAATATTCCTTTAATCCCTCCAACTAAGCTTAATTGCTTGTGCTAGGAGTGGGTTCACGTCGGTAGTGTAATGGCCAGGATTTGAGCTCGGGACCTCTCGATCGTAAGGCCGACTCCTTAACCACTAAGCTACCGATGCTTCACTTCGTTTTTTTATACACGAGTTGTTCTGTTCCCATCCTGGGATGGTTGTATTAGTTGTAAGAGCTCTTCAAAACACTCGCCTAGATAGAAGCGATAGAATACATACCCAGAGAGGCCAGGCGCGGTCGCAGCTTCACATTTGGGGGGGGTCACTTACCGAAGTGCGGCAATTAAAAGACGCGACAAGGAATAAATATTGCAATATAATTACTTTGCAAATTTTATGAAGACTTTTCAATTTGACGTGCTGGGTTTTGGGGGGGGGGGGTCATGTCCCCTGTGACCCCCCCCCCCCCCCCTCGGACCGCGCCTGAGAGAGGCAATGTCTCTACGTAGCTGCAGAAGTTCCAGGGCGTAAGTAACTTCAGAACTACCAAAATATATAATACCTACGAATTGCACGCTGCACACCGCTGCAATCTTTTTGTAATGTCATGTGTATGACAGTAACAAAAGTTAGTTGTCAGGTTGTGGTCTAAAATTGATGAGTATCTACTATTTTTTTGTTCAGACCAGTAGTATACGTAGAAGTCATCCCAGACGATTTTAATTAACCATTTGAAAGCGATGACACAGTAGAAACCTAATTTAGCTATATACAACTGTAACTTTCAAATGCACTTGCAAAATGTCAAAAATGTTATAAGAAAAGTGAAAGATAGTGCAATTAATATTTTGAGGTTAGTTTTTATCGATATTTTGTTAGATTTCTATCCAAATGTCCGTGCAGTTTTAAAAAAAGAATTGTGTTTTTTTAAACTGCATTTCGAATTAGGAAGAGGTTCTATGGGTCATTTATCGACTCGCTAATTTGGATCGTCTTAATTAGAGATAGTGCATTTTTATTGAATTGAATTTATGTACCTATTAGTGTAGGAAAAGCAATGGCATATTTTCCTCAATTAGTTATAGAACGATTACGTATGCTTATTGCGTTTGCTTGATACTTGCAGCTAGATTTTTATTTATGATCATATGAATAATTGCTTTTAAATTTAACTAAACTAACCGAGTTTCATTATATCGGAATCGAACTGACTAAAACCTGGTTGACGCCTTCACCAAATCTAAATCTACATACATACCTATATTAGGTGTGTCTACCGAAACAGAAAATACTTTTCAATTTTAATTACTAAACGCTTTCAAAATGCTTTATGTTGTAACTGTAGGTATACAATAAATTTCAGCAGCAGGGATTGGCACTTCTCATTATAGAACTCTACAATGCCTTTCTTTGTATCATAAGTGCTCATTGGCAAAAGCAATTTAGCTTAGCTGGAGGGGTTAACGAGAATATCAGTAATAATTTCAGTTATAGGTACCTACCTACATCAATAGAGTTCAGTGCCTACATTCTAATAAGTATTCTTAAAAAAAAAAAAACTATTCGAAACAACTAAGAATTACATAATCTGTGACACAACTGCCACTTCTATTTTTACTATGTTACGGCCAGTCATAACACTGTTACTAATTAATTTATTATACTTAATAATATTATGCTTATGCCTAACACTGTGAAAATGAATACAAGAAATCCAATTAATTACCTATTCGTGAATAAGTTAGGTGTTTAATTAATTACGTTCAATAATTTATAAACTGAATATGTACCTATGTATGGTATCATGCATCTCTCCCGTATACATTGGTAATTACCTGTTGTTGCCGGTAATTGAGTACTTTTCTATAGGTACTTAGATAGTGATTTGACTTAAAATAGTCCTATATACCTACCCTATGTAGTGTAAACCACAACATCTATTAAAACAGATAATGCGTCCTTTTAAATAAGTAAATACTTATCCAGAATTTATTTTACGACTGCAAAGTGGCTGATAGGTATAAAATTAACTACAACATACACAGGTACAGTCGCCCTCGGAAGCTAATAAACAAGAACATTGAAATAAATAAATAAATTAATAATCTAATAGTTTTTGTAATCTTTAGTCGACAAATTTCTATCGAGGCCGTCAAGGTAGCTCCCACTATTCTAGTGACAGCATTTGGAATGATGGCCATTACTTTTTGGAGTTCACCGCAGTTTACCATCAGTCCCAGCAGGCAGCCAGCAGGCAAATCCCTACTAATATTATAAATGCGAAAGTAACTCTGTCTGTCTGTCTCACTTTTACGACTAAACCGCTGAACCGATTTTGATGAAATTTGGTATAGAGGTAGGTTAGACCTTGAGAAAGGACATAGGCTATGTTTGGTCGCGATAACCGACATCCACGCGGGCGGAGCCGCGGGCAAAAGCTAGTAAAAAAATAATTTTGGTGCTACGGTGGTAGCTAATAATTATATTGGTTCTAAGGTGGTAGAAAATAATTTTGGTGTTAAGGTGGTAGATAATAATTTTGGTGTTAAGGTGGCAGCTAGTATATTTGATGCTAAGGTGGTAGATAATAATTTTGGTGTTAAGGTGGCAGCTAGTATATTTGATGCTAAGGTGGTAGATAATAATTTTGGTGTTAAGGTGGCAGCTAGTATATTTGATGCTAAGGTGGTAGATAATAATTTTAGTATTAAGGTGGTAGGTAGAATATAATTTTGGTGTTAAGGTGGTAGAAAATAATTTTGGTGCTAAGGTGGTAGATAATAATTTTAGTGTTAAGGTGGTAGATAATAATTTTGGTGCTAAGATAGTCGATAACTTGTCATGTGTAAAGCGAATAGTGTTGGCGACTGTACCGACTGCGGTGATGAGAACTGAATAACGTGAACAGTTACGTATTAAGTATTGAAAGCCTAGGCGAGGCTGAAGTTTTGAATACCATTTCCGTGCGGTACCGCAAACGGTAATATGGAGTTCATTTACTGTTGGAGTTAGGTGGGAACGTTGTTTTTTTTTTCGATTTCAGGCTTAATGTAAAGAAAGCAGAGCCAGAGAGTTGTTAAACCACTTCTACTTCAGATATTTGGTTAAGATTTCACGTAAAAATTATTGTGGAATACGATTTATAGTTTTTTTAATACTAAGTACTTTATTTTAACCTACATATTTCGCAATTACACTATCGAGATCATGCAGGCTGTTTTCGCCGCGGCTCCGCCTGCATGGATGTCGGTTATCTCGATCAAACATAGCCTATGCCCTTTCCCAAAGTTTAACCTTCCTCTGCACCAAATTTTATCAAAATCGGTTCAGTGGTATAGTCGTGAAAGCATTACAGACAGACAGACAGACAGACAGAGTTACTTTGAGAGTGATTAATCTAATCATCGAAGATAATCTCTATCATTCTTTATGCCATTAAGATAGTTTACTTTAGAAATAAAATGCTTTATACCCTACTAAACGTGTATTTCTTCGTGAAAAGCGGCTCAAGTTGCCAGCACAACTAGTCTTCGTATTACGGTTGAGCTTCTAAACTAAACGTTTTAGAGATTATCTCGATAGCACTGGAATGAAAGTAAAACACGGAGCGTATCAATTGCTCAACATAGCTCGCAATTTGTAACGAACAGGTTACCTGATAGTGCACCTGCAGACTGGGGAGTTTGATTTATTTAATGCTACACGTTTTCATGTATTTAGAAGCTAATGAATTCTAAGGATCGAACTTACCTAACCACTACCCTTCGTGGTTTTTGGTGTGTTAATCTGTATTACATATTGGTGTTTTAAATGATAATAAAGAATAAAAATAAAAAAACATGTACACCGTGGCATATTGAGCGTTTGACAGCTACGTCGCAGATCGCGTGTTCCATTCCATTGGTCCCGTACCAATAAAATAGACATATTCAATTCATGCATGCATAAGTATTTAAGTATGTAAACCCGCATTCAAGAACATATAACACAAGCTAGTTGAACTATTCTTACTTTGTGTCTAGGTAGCGTCGTGTAAAATATCCTAAAATTAAAAAATATATACCAATATTCCTAGTTCTAGAATTCTAGTATAAAGTTCATGCATGTGGGCTAGACAGAGTTACCTGACACACGTCATGGTCACCTCTGATATTACTAATCGATTTAATGCAAAAGTTCAATATTAAGTTTTGACATTATTATAAAAGTGTCTTGTAGCCTTGCTGTGTTTTGTTTTTCTTCGATCACTAAGTATTAACCGAGTTATTCACCTACTGCGGTTTCCCTCTAACTCGAAATATCGGTAATATTACTTATTTTCCGGCACTTAGCGTATGGCGGCGGAGTCGGTGGCTTTCTAACCAGTTTGGGTTCGATCTCGGTAATTGCAACGACTCTTCCTGAATCAGTAAGCACGCCATCGGCGCCGGCGCAAATACGCCGTGAAATGATGTTATAAATCATATCCAATGAGGTACGCGATGTAGGTCGTGACAATCCATTGATGATATAGTAACATTGCTATACCTCGGGGCTCATATCTTGGACCTAATTCGCGAGACAAACGAGGGAAGGGCCCGCGCGGGTTTTTTTGTAGATACTAATCTATGCTTGGTGAATTTGAGCTCGTTCACCGCAGTAGTACCCCGTGCTATCCTCAAAAAGACGCAAGAAACTAGAATACATGTAAGTACTGCGTGTATAGAGTACATTTTGAGTACAGTTTGGGTCCAAGATAAATGTTCCGAGGTATAACTTAAGTAGTAATTGGGTAAGTCATTTTGTAGAATGTTTACAAGATTCCTGAGTACGGCTTATTTATTATGTATTGTGTTTATGAATGGACAATCTAACAAATGCGTAAAGATTTCAACTTTCCTTTTTAGAATCGTTCAGCCGTTTCCGAGATTAATCATCCGAACAGACAGAAAGACAGAAAGACAAAATTTAAAAAAAAAAAATTCTGCTGTATGATACATCACCTTTACAGTAGAGAGCCAATGCGACAATTTTCTTACAACTATTACTGGTAATATAATAATAGGTAGGTTATTGATTATAGTGAAATCTAAGTATGACAAAAATAAGAGAACATTATTGCCGTAAAATATCAATAACATAAAGGTTTCAGGTAGATTAAGATTAAAAAAAGCGAATCCAACTCGGGCGGGACTCGAACCCGCAACCAGCGGTCTTTCCCCTAAAGGGAGGAATACTCGGACCACTGAGCCACCGCGGCACCCTAAGCTTTCATTCAAAAGTTTCAAGTAGATACTAAACTGTAGGTTAAAATTTGTAAAGCTACTTTTGTCGCTGACGCTACATCACAACTGACACCGAGACACCGATCCTAACGGATCAGTAATACATTTCAATTACAGCGATACACCGCGATACCCATTGTTCGATACCAAGAAACGTGTGCTTGGGAGTATTGTTGACATTCCTCATCACAATGCACTGGGGCACCTTGAGCTTGATCTGCGGAAGTGCCTCATGATCAATGTAACTCGATTGTTTCAATGAGACTGAGGACGGAAGATTGTGTAGTCTTTATAGTATTATGGACGTAGTTTGTATTACCTATTGGTCTAAAACCTAGTGGTAAGGTTAGACTAACAAGGCAGGTTTATCTTGTCACACTCTGTTCTATTCCGTCATACTCTGTTCCATTCCGTCATGCTCTGTTGAACAGAATCTGTTCTATTCCGTCATACTCTGTTCTATTTCGTCATACTCTGTTCCATTCCGTCATGCTCTGTTGAACAGAATCTGTTCTATTCCGTCATACTCTGTTCTATTTCGTCATATTCTGTTCCATTCCGTCATGTAAAGTAGTGTAAAGTAATGTTTAATAATCGAGAATTTTTTTCCAACCTTGGTACTGGGGAAGCATACCCGTTCTGATCAAGCCTGACGAATGTGAAATAAAGAATACCGTAGTGTTAAATTAAATTATCGTTCTACGAGTATTCTGAATTCAATTCCCATGGAAATTGTTGAATTTTGTATTTTGAGGATAAGAACTATTAAAAGTTATGCGATTGCGACCAAATGAGTTCGCGGTTATTATTGTAGGTACTAGCTGTGACCCACGGTGCTGTACGTACTCGGTTCTAAGGCGGTTCTTTTACATATATGCCGGTAATAGTACATTATGGTACAAGTGAGCAAAGTTGTGATTACCGCCGAGGCGCCATTGAGACCCGAGGACGGTAATCATCATACTCACGCGTGCCATACGACGTTTTACAACACACTTGCGAATAAAATAATACTACAAATACTAAATAAACAATACTACAAATTAATTCGTTTCCCTATGTGCGCGCATCTAACAATGGCGGTCGGCCATATTTAAAAAAAATGAGGTTTGAATTTAACTTTTTTTTACTGTTTTTTTTTCTGTAAGTACTTAGAAAAAAAAAAGTTCAGTGAAAATTTTGTTTATTAAACAAGTATTACAAGTTGAAATTATTTATTTAAATACGAAAATGCATCAAATGAACATTCAATAGGCATATTAATTTATTCGTACTATTAAACACGTTCTTTTTGGTATCGAAACTTTTTTAAGAACATAGAAACTTAACCTATAAAATTTAAAAAAGAATCTATAACTCACTTGTGATTAATAGCAATGAAAAAGTCACTGTTTGATAATAGGTGTCATTACGTGCCTATTTGCGGTGAAATAATAGCACTTTTATGAGCAGGTGTGTTGTAAATATAAATTTATGCCTACCCATATGAATCTGTAAACTGCTTTATCCCGACCCCCTAAGGTAGTCTAAAGCTGTAGTCTAAAAGTGCAGTATCCCCTAAAAGTACTAAATTAGGTATACTTACCTTTGGCCATTACCTTAGACCTAAAATGTGCTCTATACGCGCAGTAAGTAGGTATGCGTTCTTAGGTGTCTTTTGAAGATAGCAGGGGGTGCTACTGCGTTGGACAAGCTCAAATTCACCAAGCAAAGGCTCGCCAGGGTCATTTGTATCGCGACTTAGGTCCAAGATATGTGTCCCGACGAATAGGAAGGTACGTAGGTACAATGCTGCCGTTCTGGAATTTACCGATTAAAAAGGATATTTTTGCTAAAAATAAACGAAAACAGATAAAAATAATTTTAAATATGAAACCATCAAAATCCCGCGCGGACCTCGCCTCTTCATGAATAATTTATCAAAACCCATTAATTGTTTAAGCAGATCAAAAATTTATGCCATCGTATAAAAAAGGGCGAACAATGGCTGACCTCGACACGTAAACCGACATCCGCGAACGACGCTTTTTTTTAAAGAACCATTTTAAGACGTCCGTCTTGTTTCTGATTGAAACATCTGGGAGATAAGAAGTTATTTAATCTGTGTAAGTTTTACTTTGAATCAAAGTATCTGTCACTCAAATCAAAGTCTGATTTGAGTAGACAGATAATGAACTTTTGATTTTCCATTTCGGGAAGAAAAGTGAGAGTCCGGTTAGCAATGATAAGATATTGACTTGCTTTGGATTTGTAAAGAGAACTCTATCGTACATAGAACTAACGTTTGATACATTTTATATAGATATAGGTAATTCAAACCAATTGTTTATATCTTTATATATTCAAACTATAACTTGAAGGAACCTAGAAACAAAGCGCATGTCATTGAGCGCATCAATTTTGAGGTGACTGCCCCGTGGCACTACCCAATGGCACTACTGGTAGTATCAAGGGTAAAATTCTTGCCCCATGGCACTACCGGTAGTGCCAAGGGGAAAAAATATTCCCCATGACACTATCAGTAGTGTCAAATATACTTGACACTACTGGTAGTGTCACGGGGAATTACTTTTATTTGATCAAACCAAACTTTATTGCTACATACCTACATATAATTATGGGATAATTTTGGTGCCAATTAATTGATGCGTCTAATGGTATGCCCCAAAAATTTTAGTTTATGTGTATCTGAAAATAAATATCCTCCTAGAATGAGAAGGAAATTTATGTGTAGTTAAACAAAACTTCGACAGGCAAATTTCACTTTTAAATTGCGAATTATGCACATAATTCAAAAAAATATGTGCATAAATAAGCGTTAAATCTAGATAGCATCAATTATGTTACATATCTATTGATTGAGATTGTTGATATTCTGTAGGTAACCTATTTACTCGTATTAACCTACCGCAGCTTATTATTGACAAATTATACCTCACATTGTATAACAAAATGACTTGTAGTTTATGTGAATTTTATTAATAATATAATTAATCACAAATTTACATATAATTTACATATAAATAGAAAAGTAAAAGTACCTTAGCAAGTTTTTTATACAAAGACTTGGTAGGAAATGCAGGAAGTAGATTCAAGTAATCTATCACATGAGGGTTGCCTGTTGTCTGGGCTTTTTTCATTTCCGGTCAAATATACGTCAGTGAAAATTGTGAAAACAGTTTTTTACGATACCTACTAATACCCTACCTACCTAATGTGTCAGATTAGAACTTGTTGAAATAAGTATTATCAAAAGAAAGAGACTAAGCTAACTACCTAGTCTACCTACATTACCTGATATGAAAATTACAAGTTTTATTTTAGATTTTTGTTAGACTTTTGATCAAAGCTGCCCCTTCAAAGAAAATTCAACATTTAACGAATTCAACATTTTGCAAATTCAACATACTTACCTACTTAATAGTCCAGAAGGAAAGAGAGTGATAATAATAGCGTAAGTAGGTTTCTAATGTAAGTAGCTAAAATAAAAATATCAGATATTGTTTTTTTTTCTGAACTAGTAACTAGTAAGTAACTACCTAGTTTCCTGGACAAAATCGGCAAAATTTGCGGCTGAATATGAGTCTGTGTCCAGCTTTCCTATATTTGGGCCTAGCAACCCTACAAGTGTCGATTATCGTAACTCCGTAAGTGTAAGGACGTGATTACATGACAGGCGCTGATGGCGAGGTGTCGGCATGCGGATGGTCATTCAACCTGTAACGGAACGCGCCGATTATTCCCGATTGTCTCCGTCCGATCATACACAGCATGTATCTAATACTTGTAATTGAATTACGAACTACTAGTAATCATAAATTTTATAGATTTTCGATGTAGCTTTTAGTCTTGTAGCTTTTCTGTGACACGATTTAATGATAGTCACTCGTCAGTATCGATTAAAAATGGAAAAAGTGAATCGCTCAGGTGCGACTGGAGCTCGAGACTGGAATTTCGACGACTGTCGAATGAAAAAAAAGTATCGTTAGGTATACATAAGATTAGGAATGACTTTAGGAGTTTTGAAACGTATTAGCGTTTACAAAAAAGTTAAGAGGGAATTGTTAGCCCTAGAAATCGGCCCCACCAGAATTGACGTGCCTCACGCACAGGTGTCATAAATGTAGAGAATGTAGGTTAGGTACTTCCTACATTTATGATGGTCCAGGGTCCCTCCCTGGACTATTATAAATGTAAATATAGATACATGTAGACGTGACGATCTTAGAGATTAGGGATATCTTATCTAGGACGTTTTTGGTTCCCCAGCAACACACACAGGCACACGTGACGAAACAGCGCTAGCTCCGATAAGGTGAAGCCCGAAGGAGGTGTCCGCATTTATATGCGGAAACCTCCGTCGGGCTTCGCAGGTTCGATCTCAAAAAAAATTAATGGCCTGAGGAAGAATTAATTTCAAGTTTGCGATAGCGCCGTAGCAACAACTCTATTGAATAACTTACAGATGAAATTAATGTATTCGTGTCACACACTAATGAAAGCAATGTGCATATTATTATAAAAACATAAATTACAATCTTAATTATCAAAAATATTTTCGTATATTATGTAAGTTGGTTGTGTATAACAAATAAACAAGTCAGATCGCATCTTTGATAACAAAATATTTCGCACATTTTATTTATTATGTATATGAAATGTTCCTTAAATGTATTGACGTAATAAATGAAGTTATTAACCGACTTATTTGAAAGGGCTATAAATAAATACATAAATTAACATATCATAAGTCTCGAGATATGTGCCTAATGAACCATACATTATGGATGTATAATAATAATAATGTTATACATCCATAATATAATTTATGGTTCTGCGCTACTTTAAACGTTAGCTACCGGAAATGATAGTAAAAGGATTTTCCTATGTCTGGTATTGCTCAAGACATATTATCTTCAGCCCCGGATCTTCAATTTTTTTTAGGCGGGGCAAAAACTGAAAATGCCGCCCCCGGCCGCTTTTTTGCCCTACGTAAATTCCCTTGAATGCCGGCGGGGGGGGGGGGGTGTCTATCCGACATGATTTTATTTTCAGTGAAAAGTATATCCCATCTTTCCCTCATCCCACCTTGAGTCCTCGCTCGCATCACAGTGACGACAGACTACATACAGACGTGGACTCCTATCTGATCCGAAACAGGTGGTCCACGAGACACTCTCTCCCGGAGATCACCTGCATCAGCCGGTACGGCAGGCTCCGTCCGTGTCGCCTCTCTAGCCAGTCCTCCATGATAACACGGCTTGCCCTGCGCTCGGTCGCCCAAGTCGTTCCTTCTAGGCTTCGAGGCTCGGGTTCCCGTCCCTGCTCCCACGTCAACTTCCACCACTAATATAGCAATTTCCCAGACCAGAGAGACTTGGGAGATGCACCCTGAAGCACCTGAACCTTATTGCGACGCACACAGTCGTATCCGATGTTCCACAGGAGTCACTCCTTTGACAGGGTTACTCCTGTCAAATGAGTGACCCCAAGACCGATTACTGCGGAGTACCGCATGACATTTGATGACGACCAAGGCCGGTCACTGTTAGGTAGATGATGGCTCTCTCCGTCAAATACACCCCGACTAAGCGGCAAAGGTAGAGATGCACTTCATGGTACACGAGCGCCTCCCTGGAAGTCCTGGTAAGTCTAGGGCAAGGTGTTGAACGCATTGGCGATGTGATGTCCAAGGACACCGCTAACATTACCTCGCCCCGGGCAAACTCATCTTTCGCCAGAGCCCTCATGAGCATGGAATGGACTGGAATGGAAAGGGGACTCTTTTGTCCGCACTTAGCCTTATTTTTTGGGCCATTGTGCATGGACCTCATGAGCATGATGGCATCTACGGTGGAGCACCTCTGGCTGAAGCGATATTGGCCATTCGCCATCTCCGGCCACAACCTGGAGCGGCGTTTGAGCGGCCACAACCGATGAGGCACTTCCCTATAACTCTTTCAAAGAGTTTGCGCACCTCGTCAAGCACCACTATGGGTTGGTAGGCTAACGGTGAGTCCACCGGGCGCCCTTTCGAACGGGGACCATTTACCTCGTCTTCCATGATTGCGGAAATTGGCTCCGCTATAAACATGCGTTAAGAAGGTCTGTCACTTGGGGACTTGGAGATCTTCGACTAGAGTAAGGACCCACTCTCGTCCTGGAATGACGTCGGGTCCCGGGGCGGTTTTGTTACTTCTTGGCTCTGATCATTGCACCGCCAGCCCTAGTTCTACCTGAAGTGACCTCGAGTCGTCGTCGTCATCCACACTGGGCGCCATAGGCGACCGAGGCTCAGTAGTCTGCGGTGGAACGTGTTTCGTCAGCTGCGCTGGGAACAGGGAGCTATCAACTCCTCTGAATAGAACTGGTGGAGACACCTAGTCAACGGGGTCCAGCGGTGCAGCTTGCCGCTTTCCATAAGGCAAGGCCGCCCCCTTGGCGCTTTCATCTGCAAAGTTTGATTTTGCCGCCCCCTGATGCTGCCGCCCGGGGCACGTGCCCCGGCTTGCCCCCCCCTAGATCCGGCCCTGATTATCTTGGACCTGAAATGTGCTCAAAATGTATACGCACAGCCCCCCTAGACAAGTGGAATTCGTTACTCGGCGTATGATGGAATAGAATGACAAATGTATAGGATTTGACGTTTTTGACATTCGTTGACGCCTGTCATATATGTCAAATACCATACATTTGGCATTCTATTCCATTATACCTACGCCGAGCAACGAACTGCCACTTGTCTAGAGGGGCAGTACACGTTTCTTGGGTGTCTTTTAAAGATAGCACGAGTGCTACGGTGGTGGATGCTTAAGTTCACCAAGCATAGATTATTACAAAATAATCCGTGCGCGTCAGGACCTCATTTATCTCGTGATGTAGGTCCAAGATACGTGCCTCAGGGTATATCATTTCCATGATGTATCAGGCTCACAGAAACTTCAAGGGACTTTATAGAACAAACTGGGTCACGGGAACAGGATCAGAATTTCACACGGTCAAAGCCGTGGGCAGCAGCTAGTAATGTATATTTATATATTTTTCTTATTGATACTATATTTATAATCACTTAGGTGCAAACTGTAACCTTAGGATATTGCTAATAAGCCATACTAATATTATAAATGCGAAAGTGACTCCGTCAGTCTGTCTTTCTGTCTGTCTTTCTGTCTGTCTTTCTGTCTGTCTATCTGTCACGCTGCGCTGTCCCGGCTAAACAGATTTTGATGAAATTTGGTATAGAGGTAGATAATACCTTGAGAAAGGACCTGCTTAGGCTATGTTTGGTCAATCCGATAACCGACATCCACACGGGCATAGCCGCGGGAAACAGCTAGTGAATGAATGGAAATGAAAAGGGGACTCTTTTTTCCGCACTTAGCCTCCTTTTTGGGCCATTGTGCGTGGAGAGTGCTGGCTATAGCAGTCAGCCTGACTCCACCCAGAAGCGCAGAAGCTTACTGGGGGCTTAACAGGCTTCGCGGAAGCTAGTGAATAAATCAATGAATGTTTAGTAGGAAAGCTTCCAACTGACAGTATTCCAAAATATCGATTTTATAGCATCAAAATGCCAAAAGTATTGGTGTATTAAGTATTAAAAAGATGCAATGAAAGCTAATAAATAACAAGAGCATAGGCTGTGGCATAGGAGGAAGAGTTTCTCCTTATCTGTCTTTATGGAGCGAAAGTTACTTAATCTTAATATGTTTGTCTTAGAATATTTACATCATTTATTAATCAGCCGGCGACAAATAGCTCATCTGATACATTATTAAAACAATTATTTGCATATTAACACTCTTTTTATACACTTGTTTAAATTCTGAGACAAATTCCCCTCGCGGTTTTATAAGCTGATTATTCTATTCTGTATCCCGGAACAACAATACCTTGCATCTTCTTCTTCGTCCTAGCTTTAATCCCATCCCGAAGCTTTCATCTCGGAGTCTGGGGCGGTTGTTCTTTTCGTTTCCATGATTTGGTATCCACCATTACAAAAAATCAACCCAGTAAGATAGGTTACATTGGTCAGATCAAAGATGTTTCAAAGATAGATTACCCGCAACCAACCACCGAACATGTCGAAGAAAAAGCAGTGGAAGCAGGTTTCTGCCCACCCCAATAAGACAGGTGACTGTATACCTACAATAGGCAACGAAGAAAACAAAAAAAAAATCCAATTGTTTTAACATTAAACAACCGAAGAGCTCATGTATAATTTAAGTACAACGACATAGCTAACTGTAAAATCAAGTCTCAAAAGCCAGTGTACTCCGTCCGAGTCCGAAGTATTCCTCGAAGATAAAAAAAATAAGAAGTTATGGAAAGTAAACAATCAGTTTTCAAAAGTGGAATGGAGCATAAAGGTTTATTGACGTTTAAAGTTTTTTAAGGACATATTCACAATGGACGGTTTAGCAATCCGGTGTTTATTTACCTACTTAAATACTATTTATGATATATAGGTATTTAAAATAGAAAAAACTTCAATAAATAATAGCAAATTGAGTAGTTAATCGGATTTATAAACGATCCTTGAGCATCACGCAATAGATGATCCCTGATGATGTTTTGTTGAAATAAATATAAATAAAAGATAAATTAAATTTGCATGGATATTAAGGAGTTGAGTAGGTAAACATTTTTATTCTAATCGAAAACGAAACTATAAATAAGAGTTTGCCGCAAACTGTAAGCTATATGTGATAGAAATTGTTTGTTCGACCTAGTACTTAGGTATAACAACTTCAGCATAACAGTAATGAAAACATTATGTAAATAAAAGTTACATACCTATTATAACTTTACAAGCAATTGTTTATGATTATAAATAAATTTTAAATATATCGTTTCAACTTCAGATCCTTAACTTTCTTTTGCCAAAGCGCGTATTGCGATGGTATCGTGTGACACACATTTTCTGACTGTGGTTAATAAATGTCCCACTGAATAAAATATACTTAGTAATAATATTTTATACTTATATTTCTCGATCTGTATTTATCTAGAACTACAATATTATACTTATTCCACCTGCTGCTTTCATCGCGTCACTTGTGAAAACGGAGCGCAATTAACACATGTCTTTATTGATATTGACATGCAACTTTACGTAGAAACGAACGTCAAAAATGATTTTTTTTTCGATCGATTTAAATTTTTGTACTATTGGAATATTGGAAATGCATTAATGGATGAATAGAAGTAAAAGTGTTTTAAATGTATGTTATGTAAGAAGTTTTTCAGACGTAGTGTTGATTGATGCATATAATGATGATTTTAAGGGCTTGGATATGTTCAGCAATAGTTGGCTGCTTACAAAATTAAATTACTACGCACACAGCTTCTAAAAGATGAAATAAACCTATAGAATTTTAAAGTGGTAGGTAGGATATTAAATTCATTGCTTGTACAGATTATAAGTAGGTTAGGTACCTATCGATTTTTTTTTTTTTATATAGGACACGTCAATTTGACTTCGCCTCGCCTGATGGTAAGCTGAAAGCAAAGTCTCTGAAAAGAGGGTCACCATTACAGATATGTACCATGTTACAATGGTGGCATTGTAGAATTATTGTATGTGACTGTTTGTTTCCTAAATAAATCTTAATAAAAAATAAAGCTAATAGACAAAAAATAATTTTACTGATGGAAAATTGGAAACAGAATGCTCGAATGAAAAAGACTGTAAAAGTGCCGTTTTATTTTATGTCACTAGCCATCCAATATGGCGGTGGCATTTCCCTAACTCCATGCATCTTAAAGCTGAGTGTAGCTAATAAAGCTGTTCAATTTGTAAGACAGACTACGAGAAACATAACTTTAATTTACGAAACAAGTTAAAGAGACTTGTGTGAAGACAGTTAACAAACTTGTCAATAACTTCAGTGATTACCAGTGAACAACTAACTGCTGAAAGTCCCAACGGTACGAGTACGACCCTGGCATACGGACGTCGTAATTACCCCCATACCGTTGATACTATTGAGTTTGTACATATATGTTACCAGCAATCTCTATAATGCAGGCATTCTATACAATGCCTAGGCAATGTATGTTATGTGCTATGTAATATTACATAGAATGTCTGCTGCACCACCATGTGTAAAATAAATTGATCTTGGTCTATATTTGCGGAATTAAAAAAAAAAAACCTATAAAGGTATTATTCCGCAGCCGACCGCATACGACAACGACAGACGCATGCAGTACATACAGCGTACCCATTACATGTTAAACTCCGATACGAATAGAAGGGACCATTGAGAAGTAACTTTCCATCAGGTGGGCCGTGTGCTTGTCTGCCACCTAAGTGGTATAAAAAAAAACCGACATTCACGCGGGTGAAGCCACAGGCGAAAGCTAGTTTTTATATAGTGAACATCAAATTACTATACAAACCCTTACCATCGCAAACGAGCTTCTAAACTTGAATCAAGCGCTGCGTGGACACCGCGACAGGTGCGCACGCGCATCTGTTGCTCGACTCCCTTTTACGGTAGGTTTTTTTTGCGTTTTATTGTTTATGGAACCTGAGATCTTTAGGTCTTTAAACTCTTTGTTATATATAAGCCAGTATGAATGCTTCCCTGTTGACAAGTGGTAATTCGTTGGCCGGCGTGTTGTATTATAGAAAGATGAATTGACGTATATGCCACGTATTTTGACGGTTATGACATATGTTGACGACTGTCATATATGTCAAATCCCATACATTCATCATTCTTTTCTACAATGCGCCGGCCAACGTATTGCCACTTGTTTAGGGGAGGCTAATAACGCTATTGATTACACCATTCTACAGCAATTAATTCGCGCGTCTACATACCTGGGACTGGGACCCTACACAAAGTGACATTCTATTGACGGAATCGCTCTGAAGCGAACGATTTGGATTTCGGGACATTGCGGTGGTTACAGTAATAATAATATTATGTTAAATAATGTATTTCGAGTTACAAAAACTTATAATTAATAAAAAAATTAATTTCATAAAAAAAATATAGTTATATTAATGATTTATGACGACCTCATTAAGGCCGCGGGAACGCGCTGGATGCGAGCCGCTCCAACCGGTCCTATTGGAGATCTATAGGGGAGGCCTATGTCCAGCAGTGGACTTCCTATGGCTGAAATGATGATGATGATGATGATGAATAATTTATGTCAATTTCATACTACAATTAGCGATTCCACTGGCGTTTTCGCCAATAGAATGTCACTTTGTCTAAGGCCCCTGGGTACGAGGACATAGCTACTGTTAGAGTATATATTCACGCCTGTAAATGTTCGAAGGAGTAGGCAGAGAACATCGACATTTTCAGTTCCACGTACCTAATTGTGGACAAGTCCATTGCCGTCAAGCAGGCAAGGATACTCAATAATTTAAAACTATCGTTTACGGTAACAGTTTTCACAGAGCGGAAAATAATTTATTTGTATAGGTATTATACACAACCATTACACAACATATTCAGCAATGTCGATCGACCACCTGCTAAGCAGTTTAGTAAGGTACTTGAATTGTACGTACTATTTATCGAGTATCTAAAATTAGCTGTAATACTTATTACTGTTTTTATTCACAACACTATACTCGTAGGAATTCGTCAACATACTTAGAAATAAATTGATTGTATGAATTATTCATTTAGCTAGTGTGTTTATGCTAGTGTTAAGCTTAAAAAGTGAGTTTTAGAACGTAAATAGCATATTAATTATTTATAGTACTAGTATACTAGGTGCAGAAACAAGTTTTAAGTGCGAATTGATAACGCTTTATGCTGTGGTAACAAGATAAAAACCATTAAGAATGGTAAAGCTCTTTATCTGTCAATGCAACCTGCCAAATATAGTAAAGATCTAAGTATAACTAACAACCTACCAAATGAAGCCATCTAATAAGCCTCAAGTTTTTGTGATACCTACATTGAAATAATACTCATAGGTTCTATCGCGATTTATTTGGTAATCACTATCACTACATATATTATTATATAAAACAAAGTCGCTGTCGCTGTCTGTCCGTCCCTATGTATGCTTAAATCTTCAAAACTACGCAACGGATTTTGAAGCGGTTTTTTTAATAGATAGAGTGATTCAAGAAGAAGGTTTATATGTATAATACATGCATAATATTGTAGAGGAACACTGAAAAATTTAGAGATAATACCACGCGGGTGGGAAATATGGCGGTACGAAGTTCGCCGGGTCAGCTAGTAATCTATAATTTACACTTAGCCTGACGTTACAGCTACTTATCAGCAGTCATGGGTGACTAAAGATGGTAGTAATAGTTTGAAGTGTATTTGTTATCCCAGAGTACCTGAATTATGTTGAATGGTTGGTGTTACTATTGACGCAGTTTTGATTAGGTATAGATTTTTTACAAATTATTATACCACGACTGGTCAAGAAATGAACTGGGATTGTAATTATGCCCTATAGCCTATACTGTCCATACACCAGTTATTTTTGGTATTAAATCTGTTGGAGTTCAGGTAGGTATAATGCGTGCTTATTTTGAAACTAATATACCACTTTTTGGGCATTTGTGTAAAAAGTATCTACTAGTTAATAAGTAGGTACTATTCATTTAAGTCTTAGCATTGTACGCATTTACAATGGAAAATGAGTCTAAAGGTATGATTCCGACTGACGAAGTTTTGATTTTTTTACCCACACACAGACTTCTTACCGACTTCATTCCTCGAACGAACTCTAATTTAATTATCAGACGACACCTCAAAAAATGTAACTGAATAAATGAGTTTGTTTGTCACGCACGTCACGGCTTGTGAATGCGATGCGTACGCGGCATGCCACGTCTTGTAAATAACAAGCGCGACAGCGGAACTGAATCATGACAGCTACTTGTCAATATTAATTTACAAACATAATGATGATGCAGAAAAAATCACGTGAAGTCAAGAGGAAACGCCCTACAGCTTGGTATCACTTGTAAACTACAATGCTGTGAAGCTGTCCTACTCCTACGATACATACGTGTAACGGAAAGAAGAGCTCGAGTTCGGTAAAGATCGGCTTCTTTCGGTTTTTGAAGCGTTTTCTCTATCACGCAGTGGATTTCTATAGTTTGATATATTTTTAGAGTAGTTAACTACATTTTAGTTTAATTGAAGTGAAAACTTCTATGGCAAGTAGGGCATTTTTGAAATAGGGAAATATCATTGAACTCGCGAGCGCGACAGTGTGACCGTAACCGACACCTCTTGATATAAATTGTGACAATTCTGTCAACTTTCGGTTTCTCACTCTTCTTCCCGAAGTGGTGAGTTACTGACATTTACTTTTAGGTTTGGTCTCTGTTAAAAATGAAAATCAATCACGTCACATGTTTTATGTCAGATGATTCGCATAAAACCAATCACTTCACATAAACTAGTGACGTGATTTAAACATTTGACAATATATTTTGATTTTACATTTTTTATGTTATACTTATCACAGTTATAACACTCACAGACGAACTTGTTTTATTACCTCACGACGACGCAAAGCACAAAAATTATTATGCTCGAAATGGTTTCCTCAAATTCCGTTACGCGAAACGTGAGGGTTTGGAAGGACAAGCCAGGTACCTCTCCTCTACAGGCCCCTGTTTAACAAGCGTGTTCGTTAAAAGTTATTGTTAATTTATTCACTAGACAACTCACGAATTGTATCTGAAGTGATTTGTGTGTAAGGTGGTTAGTATTGGTGGTACGAGTATGGTGATTTCCCTGTCAGCTGTAATTCATGTAGGGCTGTCTGAATGGCAACTAACCCAGTCCAGGTAAAGCAATGTGTTGTGTTCCCGGCGGTGAGTACGGTAGCCAAAGTTCACTGAAGAGGTTCTGTGCTGTCAGTGGCAAGACCAAAGGCTTGTCCTCAAAATCTTTCTGTTTTTACAGGTTTGGTAGCACCAGTGTGACTCCCCTGGTTTTGCACTCGTGCACAGTAACAACTTTCCATCAGGTGGGCCATGTGTTTATCTACGACCTAAATGGTATAAAAAAAGCCACTAACCAATTTTTTTGGCAGATATGCTCTTCGTTGATACAAAATTTATTTTTAAACTAGCTGACCCTCCTACGCCCGTGACCTACTTTGGACCCCTATTACACCCCTTTAACCCATATTATATTAAGCTCGTAATTTGTCAGTTAAATAATGTATGTGAATCGAATATTGTACGAATAAAATAATGTTGAATCGTATGAATGTTGATAAGTATTCATAATTGCTGCTCCGATTCCTTACTTAGAGCCTTCTTCAATAAACGTACTATTTAATGGAAGTATCTTTTTCAAAATCATGACTCAGCAGCCTAGTGCTAGAAGAATGTACCTATTAATATTTTAAAAACTAACGGCTCTCCGCGACTTCGTACACTTGGAGTTCTTTTTAGGGGTAGAGGTTTCGTAAAATCCACTTTTACAAACTCGAAATTTAGTAGGAAGGTTCCTTACAGCGACTTTACAACCAACGACCATACAACGGTTGTATGGTCGTTGGTTCCTTATAAGGTGTAGACATCCACACCTTATAAGGAACCTACCAAAATTGAAATTTGTAGACCTTATAGTTTCTGAGAGTTTCGTGATTAATCAGTGAGTGGTATTTCACTTTTATATATAACCCGCGCCACGTATCTTGGACCTAAATCGTAAGACATACGAGGCTCTGGCGCACGCGAATTGCTTTGTAATAGCCTATGCTTGGTGAATTTGAGTTCGTCTACCGCAGTAGCATCCCTCGCTATCCTCAAAAGACACCTAAGAAATGTGTACTGCGCGTATAGGGCACGTTTTGAGCACATTTTAGGTCCAAGATACGTGGCGCGGGTTATACATGCAACATTCTCTAGAGAAAATTGTTGAAAGGTAATCTAGCCATTAATATAATTAATAGTCAATATATCAATACATATTATGAAGGCATTAAGCGATCCCGTTCTCGATAGCAAATCGAAAGTGTACTCATCAACAACTCGCCTTAAGTACCATAAATTATATTATGATCATCAAAACATCTTATAGCCTACTTTTACTTCAACGAAACAGAGGTAGGTACTATAAACATAATTGACAGCTTCCGGCACATCTGGTGTGATCTTGTTTCCGCTTTTTACATAAAACATTATGTCACATTTTAATTTTTCGAGTCAAACAAATGAAGACACCATTGTAACTTGTATCTGATGTAACTTTAATTAATGGTTGGTCTTTTGAAACATAACAGATACTAAATGAACCGAATTATGGTTAGGTACTTAAAAATAAGTTTTATTTCAATTTTCGTTTTATTTGTTTGAAAATTATGTCTGTTAGCCAAACATAAATATACTTAGTGGTAGAAAGACGTAAGATTTTTGGATTAAAAGTCATTGCTTAGAGCACTACTGTGATAAGTGATAAGAAATACCCAAGTTGCACTTAGAAAATGTGTGTTATTTGCATGTGTATTGGGTGCGTGTGTGTGTTGTGTGCGTGTGTATGTTTTGTGTATGCGTGCTACATTTGTGTGTAGTGTGGAGATGTTGAATTAAAAAGAAACAAAAACGTTATTTGTCATCATCATGACCGAATCAAGGAGGTTTAATAAATAAATATTCCATTATGTTACTTGTACTGTACAAGTAAGTAATTTAATTGAATATGTAGCAAGTACCAGTAAGTGCCATCAGCCAACATTATGAATAATCATTGAACCCATTATAAAAGCATCTACTGTGTTTTTGCTATTGTTACATATATACCCAAGTAGTTACAGCTAAATGCAGCTGTTACAGCCTAACAGCTGAGTATGAATCTACAGTATTATAAAATTGAAAAGTAAGGTTGTGTCTGTACATTAGAGATATTGAAATTTGAAATTCTTATCTTTTTGTTTTTCGGCAATTGACGTAAAACCTGCTGAATGGATATTGATACTATTTTTATTGAAAAGGTCTTTGTTAGACCTAAAATTTTACATAAAATTGATCACAATTAGTTCAGTAAAACCGGAGATATGACCAACAGTCTCACAGTCTCAATTACCGATATCCACGAGCGTATAGAACTCGTTGAACTCTTTTGCTCTGCGTACTTTTGTATCACCAATTTTATTGACTACGGCACGTAGATACGTCATAGATGGTATCTAAGGTTGATTCTATCACCTAATAGGTTGTATGTTTACTGTTAGTTTAAGGACAACACTATATTTTAGTGGCCCTTTGTCGTACGAAGGGACTAGGCATACCTATGTTTTTTTTTCTAAAACCTAATTATTATGATAATCATTTTATTTAATGAGAATATAAGAATAGCTACATATCTTATTATTATTAATCTATAAAAACGTAGTTTAATAATAAAATAAGGTAAAAAAGGGGTTAGACAAAAATATGAATGAAAAATATGATACAAGCCGCTACGAGCATATAAAAACATTTTTGAACTGAGCATAATTTCAATTAAATTAAACATATTTTTGTTTTATATACATTTTATATAATATTGTTATTAAATTTATATAACATAACATATTTTATGATATTGCGACAATACAAAATTAGATAATGAAATTTTATTAAATAAAAAATAAAATTAAAATAAAAGTCTTAATGATCATACTAACGCACTAAAGCATAATAAATCTAGCACTTAATGGCATTATATAAAATGTAAAATCTATTAACTGTCAGGCATCAAATTTATGACTGGCTATAAAAAAATTGCCGCTGGATGAGTAAGACGCCTGATCCGCGTCGGGCTGTGTGCATTTTTTTAAACTTTTTTATATTTATTATGTCATTTAGTAATAGCAACTGCCCTCCGACCTCCTATTAGGAGGTCAGAGGGCAGTTGCTGGGACAATTTTAAAGGGACAAGACTTGGCTTAGGAGGCTCCTAAGTGCGGGGGCACACGGTGCGTTGCGGCGCCGCACCGCAGAAATTTCGGCCAATCGGCGGCCACACAAGCGTTGCGGGGCCGCTCGTATGGTCACTGATTGGCCGTAATTTCTGCGGTCTTGTCCGTTTAAAATTGTCAAAATCAGTAGGTGGGGAGCACCAGGTCGATCTTGATTAGCATTTTTTATTCTCACACATCAACACCTCCGTGCAATACAGTCAGCATCAGATCGATGAAAAGATGCAAAGTACTCAGTACCTACTTCGCTGGTCAAAATCGATCTGTTGCTGACTGCACTTCATAAAATGTACCTAGTACATTATGTTTTGTCTGTAATTTTTTACTTTTTTTTTAATACATAGGACATGTCAACTTTGCCTCGCCTGATGGTAAGCTGAAGGCAAAGTGTCTGAAAAGAGGGTCACCATTACAGACATGTACCATGTTGCAATGGTGGCACTCAGCTTGACGGCCTTTTTTTAAAACCACTTTTTAACGGATTCTATCGCGATGTATTTTTAATTACCTATTTATTTTTAACCGAACGTTTCGGCTACTATTCAACAGCCATGGTCGCCGGCTTTTATTTCAATGAGTGATATACATACCTACGCATAAACTTCAGACAATATATTTTTTTTACTTTTAAAAGTAATATCATATGAAAGTATGCTACGTACTAACAAAGTGATTTTCGAATTACATTTCTATGATTACAGAACAATGTACAATTGTAAGCACAGAATATGAAATAATTAGTGAAGGAGTCGGCGCCTGCGCCGCCGGTGCGTGAACCGTGACGCGCTGGACGTCGACCCATTGGGCGAACGCCGAATTTGTACGTGTGATTTCGATCGTATATGATTTTGATCAAGATCATATCCACCTGATACCGTTAAAAAACTTATAAGTAAACAGTCCCCCAAAACAAGTGGCAATTCGTAGAATAAAAATGGGACCATTTCGGAATAATCTACTTTCGAACAAAAAAAGAATTTTGTAAATCCGTCTACGCATGGCGGAGCTATGAGCGAACAAACATAAAAAAAAATAAAAAATAAAAATATAAACATCCGAATTGAGAACCTCCTCCTTTTTTGAAGTCGGTTAAAAATGATTTGACACGTTTTTTGACGTTTATGACAGTTGTCAACGTAGGTCAAATCCCATACGTTGATCAATGTATTCCATTCTACAAACGTATAGCACTATAGCCACTCTACACACATACATCTAGGTTGCCTGTCCCCTAGACAACTGACAATTCGTTGGCCTACTTTGTAGTATAGAATGATAAATGTATAGAATTGACACATATCTTGACGTTTGACAGTTGCAACATCCATATCCATGTCCATGTCCATACTTCCATATCCATATCCATACTATAATATTATAAATGCGAAAGTAACTCTGTCTGTATGTCTGTCTGTCTGTCTGTCTTTTTGTCTGTCTGTTACACTTTCACGCCTAAACCACTGAACCGATTTTGATGAAATTTGGTATAGGGGTAGATTAGACCTTGAGAAAGGACATAGGCTATGTTTGGGCGCGATAACCGACATCCACGCGGGTGGAGCCGCGGGCAAAAGCTAGTAATATTATAAATGCGAAAGTAACTCTGTCTGTCTGTCTGTCTGTCTGTCTATCTGTCTGTCTATCCCATACATTTATCATTCTATTCTACAATACGGTGACCAACGAACTACCACTTGTCTGGGGGGCAGGGGCAGGCAGGAAAGTTTTGTAGAGTCAATGACAATATTTACAAACCTTTTTTTAATCGTTCATTATTTTATGAGAGGTTTAGGGGCCACAGAGATCAAACAATAAAAAAAAATAAAAAAACATATAAACATCCGAATTGAGAACCTCTTCCTTTTTTGAAGTCGGTTAAAAATATTGTTAAGCTACTTTTGTGCACTTGATATAACTTAACTGTAGCTATTCTCTGCCGTGCTATGGACCAATAACATTAAACTACCGTCCATTAGATTAGAATATAATATGTAGTGGATTACACCATATACGGTATCCGTGGGAGTGTACTGGTAAAGTTTGCCTAGCTAGTCAACACAATGGGGATATGCTAAATTATTTTGTTTATATATTACTTTTCTGGTAAAGATCGCAGTCGCTTCACAGAAAATATCGAGGTGAGCATGAAAGTAAATGTGATAAGACCCTGCAATCACAGTGCCACTGCGATTCGTCGTCAAATTAGAGTTAACTATATAGCAACGCTTCGGCTGTTTATAGAACCAGAATTTCGAAACCTTTTCCGAAATTCTGCCTGAAAAACAACCACTGTATATATACATATAACAGTTTCCTGCTATCCACTCTATCTAGTTCTATTCTTCTTCCTCGCCCGGCAGAAGAACACTTTAACAAGTCATGGTAAGCCCTTTGATCTGACCCACATTAGGTACTTGTTATAGAGTAAGAGCTAGACTTACGTAATTTTATAAAAGCTGAAAAATTCTCAAAGCATTTACAGGTTTTAGAACCTGTGTTGGGGGGATGCTCGGAGAAATTTTCAGTTTTCAAAATATGACGTAAGTCTACAACCTATGATGAGGTGATGCTCTAAGAAATTTTCAGTTTTAATACAATGACGTTAGTCTTACAACCCGTGTTTAGGAAATATTATTCTAAGAAATTTTCAGCTTTTATAAAATAACTTAAGTCTCAAGTCTGGCTATTGTGAGCTCTGACTGTCGCAACAGTTCTTTCTGACTGAGCGCACAGTTTCCAAACATTTCCCTTACGCTAATTTTATTACCTATCATAATCTCATTGCATCATTTGCTAACAACGGTAATTAGACCTACAAATATAAAGAAATTCTCACATTCACTACCTACAGTCATCAAATTGAGTGGCATGGGTTTTGTTGCGTGATGTGTGAGGAAAATTTGATCGTATCTCAGCAACAGAGGATCGTTAAACAACTTGATTAGTCTTTTAGCGCTGTTTTCACCCCTGTCGGCCATATTTGTGTTTGAAAAGTTTTAAAGTAGTTTGAAACTTTCGTGTTAAGTACTACGGAAATAAGTGCAACTGTGTAACTATTGTGTAATATTCAATGATGTGCAGTCGACAAATGATATAAGTATACATCTTTTTATATAAAATTTGTATGAGAATGTGTATACTTAAAGCCCGACCAGTAAAATAAAATACCTCGCCATATTGCGGTAAACTATTGGAACTAATTTCTTCATATGGTAACAATCTATACGATGTCATTATGGTCATCTGTCAGTGTGGTGTCAATTGTGCGTGTTGTTGAGTTTGAGTGCGCTACAAAACTACAAAACTATAGTAATATGCCGAAAACTATTAAAAGCCAATTAAGAAAAGTAATCCCTACTAATATTATAAATGTGAAAGTAACTCTGTCTGTCTGTCTGTCTGTCTGTCTGTCTGTCTGTCTCGCTTTCACGCCCAAACCACTGAACCGATTTTGATGAAATTTGGTATAGGGGTAGATTAGACCTCGAGAAAGGACATAGGCTATGTTTGGTCGCGATAACCGACATCCACGCGGGCGGAGCCGCGGGCAAAAGCTAGTTTATAATATAACAAAGTATTTGTCGGATAAAAAGTCGGAAGGATTGGACTCTGTTCCTCGAAATAACATCACGGACCTTGTTGTCAACATGACGGGTAGGTACATCATAGAGTACGTGCAATTGAAATTGGCCTAATCTACTGATTTTACTGTGACTAATTATTATTCATTTTTAGGTATATCCCGATCTTCTGTAATAAAAAGACGAAAAGAAGGTCAAACGTCAAATGTATTTTCTACGCCTAAGGAAAATAATTCAATTCAATTTATTTCAGACTTAGTCCATATTTATTGTTAGTTACATAATATCTTAAAACTATGTTAGGTAAAATTACAAAAATAACACACCAAATACAAAACAATATGATCACACCAGTCCCGGGTTGATCAATATCTTCTCTCCGGCACTGGTACAGAAACATGTCTTCCGCAGCAATGCCGGAGAAAAGAGCAATCCAGTCTGGATGCAACCATCATCAGGACCCTATTGGGGCTGGTCCGCACCCTGCGCACCAACGAAGCCGCACGCGCACGCATTGTCGCGTGGAAACAAGCGGTACGTGCTTCCGCAAACATCCCCGATGCGCTGCAGTGCCGGGGCAGCCCCAACAACATCCTGAAACTATTATTATACAGGATGCGGAGGTCGCTGTAGCGTTTCTTTGTATAATCGGCCCATAGGCTACAGGTGTATAGAGATGTACAATACGCCCTGAAGAGTGTTATTTTAACTTCCGCCGAGCAACGCGCGAACCTACGGGCTATCATGTTCGCTCTGATCGAAAGCGACCTCCGCTCCCTGTCGATGTCCTCGTTATCTTTTAGATCGATGGTGATAATATGCCCAAGGTATTTAAAAGATTCCACCCTATCTAAAGGCACACCATTTAACATAACCGGAGGTACTTCCTGCGGATAGTTGCCACCGGCTTTAAACACCATCCATTGACTCTTCTTCGCATTGTATTGCAAGCCGTGACCACACGCATACTCCTCGCATGTCCGCAATAGATTTCTAAGGCCACAGACCGAAGCGCTCAGCAGCACCATATCATCTGCGTAACTCAGGTTATTTACGCAGACACCATCAATATGGCAGCCGATATGCTGACTACTGAGCGCCTCGATCAGACCATTTACGTACAAATTAAACAGGGTGGTAGATGTGATTCCACCCTGCCTGACACCACACTCCAGCCGGTATGGGTCTGACACGGCCCCCGCCCATCTGACAATGTTGACCTGGTTCGCATGCCAGTACTGGAACATGCGGACCAGTTCCCAGGGCCTATTTATATCTTTCAGCTTCCGCCAAAGCAGGTCATACGAAACCAGGTCAAATGCCCTGGATAAGTCAAGGAAGCAGGCATACACCGGGGTTTTACGATCAGTGTAGTATTTGACGGTTTGCTTCAGGCACAGTATAGCACTTTCGGTCGAGAGCCGGGGACGAAAACCAAACTGGTTATCGTGCAAGGTCACAAACTGATTCATCTGTGCGTCGAGCAAACCATCAAAAACCTTCGCTATAACAGTGGCAAGAGATATAGGCCTGTAGTTAGATTTGTCGGTAAGATCGCCAGTTTTATTTTTGACTACAGGTACTACCACTGTCCTCATACACGCATCAGGTAGATAAGAATGACATACACATAACGTATAGAACATGGCCAGGACCCTATAAACATGGGGCCCAGCGTGTTGGAGGTGCTCGATGCTGAGGCCATCGTGCCCCGGGGACTTGCCTCGTAACATACCTTTTACAACTTTGGCTACATCGTCAGCATGAAATACCGTCCCTACCCCTATTCCGTTCACGCCAGCATCAAACACCTCCCCCGCCGGACCCAACGGAGATCGTACCATGAATTGGTCTTTAAAGGCATTCGCAATGTCTTTCGGTTGGTTAAGTCCCGCGACGCTCTCAGCGAGGCCAGGACGTACATTTACTTTAGCGGTAGCCCTCCAGAACCCACGAAAGTTTCCCTTGGAATGCTTTTCCGCAAGAGCGTCCATTTTTATTTGCTCCTGATGATCCTGGCACCATTTTAATTTGGCTTTAAAAACTCTTCGACTTTCACGCATATCCCGGTAAACAATGCCCGCTCTTGGTCTCCCACACATCAGCCACTCGCTGAACCCGGCCCTGGCCTCTCCGTGAGCGTCGCGGACATGTTTGTTCCAACCGACTACCCGCGAGCCACCCCTGCCACCCCTAGCACTACCCCGACTCACCCGCGCTAAGGCATAAGCCTAACGCAAAAAAGAAAATCATGCTCGATTATTTTGATCTCTGTGCTGTTAGGCATAAAATACAAGAATTTTATGCAGTCCGAAAAACAATGTCGCGTGGTCCCTGTTCTAGCTTGTATTTACCATTCCAAGCAGTAAACTATTATACGGATACTACTGTGTTGTGATTTGTGCCCAGTCCTTGTAACCGGTATAACACGCCGCGTCTATTTTTCTATTTTAACCAGAAAACTTTAAAACATAATATCCATACTAATATTATAAACTAGCCTTCCGCCCGTATGTATCTCGGTTAACGCGACCTTTGCTCATATCTTCGGTTCTACTCAACCGATTGCGATCAAACAAACGTAAGATTTAAGTCTGAGTAAGTCCTTTCTAACAAAAAAAACCGCATCAAAATCCGTCCAGTAGTTTTTGCGTCTATCGCGGACAAACAGACAAACTACTGGTGGTAGGACTTTGATGACACAAAATTGTCACTAAATCCGACCGGGTAGGTACCACCGTGCACTTTGCGAAAAGCCCTTAAATAGTAACCCAATTTCGGTTGGATTGCGTTCAGGGTTCAGCAGGTGCATAGCCGGGCTGAGGTGATCGTGGTCGCAGCATTAGTGTGACCAGTGGGTCTTGGCGGAGTCTAGTGGGGATGGCACGGGGCGACACGCCGGGCAGGGAGACCCGTAGAAACGGTGGTGCCGCTGGCCGCCCGCGGCATAGTACAGGGGCCCAACTGGGGCTAACCACCCCGGGAGGCTGCCTCACCAGGCCGCGCATAATCCCGATATGGCTCGTCGTGCCGGTTGGTGACCGGATACGGGAACCCGGCGACCATATTCGGGGGGGTACGGGGGCCCTTCCGTTCGGCGTGTCGACTCTCGCCATGCCTCACGTTAATAGACGAAACCAAAATCCCGCGCTTTGTCACGCTGTGCTGCGACGACAATCACCTCTTCTTCACGCCCTCTCCTTTCCGTTCTCATTATGGCAGCGCAGAACAAAGAGCATAGACTCACAGCGGCTCTTCAATTTCCCGTAAGCTCGCTTTTTGAGGTGGAGTCCACTAACATCTGTGGGCTCCATACAAACCTCAACGCCGTCCACCAACACCTCGAGACGGCGAATCCAGCTATGCTTTTTCTGACGGAGACGCAAATACGCCGCCCTGACGACACGTCTTACTTGCTCTACCCCGGCTACGTTATGGAGGAAAATTTCCGTGCAAAGGCCGGGGTGTGTGTGTTTGTTAGGGCGGATGTTTGTTGTCGCCGTCTGCGCTGCCTAGAGGACCCATCCTTTTCAACCCTTTGGGTACACGTAGACCATGGCTCAACGAGTCAGATCTATGTGTGCCTCTACCGTTCCCATACAGGAGATACCGAGACAACTCGACTCTTCGATTATCTGAGTCAGGCAGCAGATGATGCGCAGGAGCGGTTTCCGAACGCTGAATTGGTTTTTTTGGGGGATTTTAACACCCACCACGAGATCTGGTTGGGCTCCGCCAAAACAGACCATGCGGGAAGAGCCGCCCATGCATTTGCTCTGGCGCACGGCCTGACCCAACTGGTACACGAGGTCGCCAGGATACCAAGAAGGTCGGGCCTAGCACCCTCTCTGCTGGACCTTCTGCTGACGAGTCAACCAGACCAGTACAGTGTTTCGGTGCGAGCCGCCTTAGGCAACTCCGACCATTGTCTGGTTTGTTCCAAGGTGCCAACTATAGCGCCCCCACGACCCGAACAGGGAAAGCGGCGTTTCTGGCACTACTCGTCAGCGGACTGGGATGGGATGCGTGAGTATTTTGCATCCATCCCGTGGGTTGCACGTTGCTTTGAAGGTAAGAACCCCTCGGATAGTGCTACTGCTGTCGCCGGTGAGATCAGCTTGGGTATGGAATACTATATCCCCTACACTGATGTCACCGGTGCCCGCAGAGCGCGCCCTTGGTTCGGCCGCGAGTGCGCGGAGGCTGTTAATCAAAAGCAGTCTGCGTACCGCGCCTGGGTAAGGGCGCGCGCCACGCGCGATCCTAACGTAGGTCACTTCAAGGCAGCGTACAACAAAGCCACAAAGGTCTGCAAGAGGGCTTGCGTTAGAGCGGATGCCCAGCGCATAGCGCGGCTTGGCCAAGAGCTTGCGGCGCATCCCACGGGTAGCCGTGGCTACTGGCGATTGGCCAAAGCCGTGCAAGCCAACTTTTGCCAGCCTTCGCTGCCCCCGTTGCGCAAACTTGATGGATCCCTGGCCCATGAGCCGCAGGAGAAAGCTAATTTGTTGGTTAATCTCTTTGCGGCCAACTCCCGGATCGATGATTGCGGTATGCAGCCACCGACACTGCCCTTTTGTGGCCATGCGATGCCTGATATCCGTATCAGGCAACGCGATGTCCGTGCTGTATTGCGGTCACTCGATGTCCGGAAAGCCAGCGGACCGGATGGTATTCCAGCGGTGGTTCTTCAAAAATGTGCAGCGGAGTTGTCTCCAATGCTGGCGCGGTTGTACCGGATGTCGTACATCTCGGGTACAGTGCCTTCGGCTTGGAGGGAGGCGAATGTACAGCCGATCCCCAAGAAGGGTGATCGCTCGGACCCTACCAACTATAGGCCCATAGCCGTCACCTCAGTACTGTGCAAAGTACTTGAGCACATTATCAACAAACAGCTCATGTGTTACCTAGAGGATCACTCCTTAATCAACGACCGGCAATATGGTTTTAGACCGAAGCGGTCAACGGGTGATCTTCTAGCGTACGTTACCCATCTTTGGGGTGAGGCTATGGACAAGCATGGCGAGTCGCTGGCTATAAGTCTTGACATCGCCAAAGCGTTTGATAGGGTCTGGCACAAATCGCTTCTTTCCAAGTTACCAGCCTTTGGTCTGCCTCCTAGACTGTGCGACTGGGTGGCTAGCTTCCTGCAGGGGCGCCGTATTCGCGTCCTCTGTGATGGTCGAACTTCGGAGTTCTTGCAGGTAAATGCTGGCGTGCCGCAGGGGTCCGTCTTATCACCCACTCTCTTTCTTCTGCATATCAACGACATGCTGTCCACTGGCAGCATTCACTGCTATGCAGACGATAGCACCTTACACGGGAGTTATCACGGACATCCTGCGGCCAAGCAGTCTGATATCGCGGAAAGAAGGCAGCTTCTTGTTAGTGAACTTGACCAGACCCTGAACCTCGTTTCTCAATGGGGCTCTGAAAACCTGGTTGAGTTCAATGCCAAGAAGACGCAGGCATGCGCGTTTACAGCAAAGGTATCTTCTTTCCTTCCCCTTCCAACTCTTCAGAGCACGCCACTGCCACTACAGGACAATCTCAATATCCTAGGTATGGATGTTCGCTGCAAACTGAACAACAAAAACTACATCGAGAGTATCATCAAAACAGCATCGCGTAAACTCGGAGTCCTGAACAAAGTGAGACGTTTTTTCACGCCGGAGCAGCGGTGTCTTCTCTACAAGACACAAATTCGCTCTTGCGTGGAATACTGCTCGCATCTCTGGGATGGCTCCGCAAAGTACTTACTAGATGCTCTCGACAGGTTGCAGCGACGTGCGGTCCGCATTATTGGGAATCCTGAGATCACTTACACCCTTGAGCCTTTGCAGTTGCGTAGAGATGTGGCATCTTTGGCGGTATTTTACCGTCTCTACCATGGTGAATGTTCTGATGAGCTCTTCCAAGTAATCCCACCCTCTCCTTTCCTATATAGGACAACACGTGCAGGACTCAGATGCCACCCGCATACGGTGCAAAATATTCCATCAAGAACCAAGCGATTCGGCGACTCCTTCTTCTGCCGCACTATTAAGACTTGGAATTCCTTACCAGCTCACGTGTTTCCCTCCTCCTATAGTCCCGGGTCCTTTAAGCGGGGCGTGAAAAAGCATCTGATGAGGCCGTCAAGCTGAGTGCCACCATTGTAACATGGTACATGTCTGTAATGGTGACCCTCTTTTCAGAGACTTTGCCTTTAGCTTACCATCAGGCGAGGCAAAGTCAAATTGACGTGTCCTATATAAAAAAAAAAAAAAAAAAAAAAACAAACAGACAGGAAATTCAAAAAAAATATTTTCATGGTCAGTATCGTTAACATAACATAACCCAAGTTTTTTTTTTTAAATATCTCCAATGTACAGACACGACCACTTTACAATTATATAATAGTATAGATGCGAATGTGACTCTCGCCTGTCTGGCTGTCTGTATGTCTGTATGTCTGTATTTTACGCTTTCACGCCTAAACCACTGAACCGATCTTGATGAAATTTGATATAGAATCGCGAAAAAGGGGGTTAAGGGATGGAAAATGAGGATGACAGTTTGTATGAAATTTCGTCATTTTTGTCTATAACCGACATCCACGCAAAATCTATTTGTTGTCATACTTGTCATAAATATGCACGCGCATCTGACATTTTTTTTATTTGATCCTTTTGGAACAGGCTAAGGTGCTATCACCATGCTGCCTTGTCATCTACTTACTTATTTGAATTATGTTTTTTTTTCTCTGTAAATACTCACAGAGAAAAAGAAATACATTTTAGTGAAAGTTTTGTATATTAAACACGTACTACAAGTTGAAATTATCTTTTAAAATACGAAGTTGCATGAAATGAGCAAGTAATAGGCATATTAATTCGTTTGTAAAAAAAAATTGATACAAAAAAGATCGTGTCCAATAGACAACTTAACTTAATCCATGAAGTTTAAAAAAAGAAGTCTATAACTCACTTTTGTGAATAATAGCAATGAAAAAGTCACAGTTTTATAATAGGTGTCATTCCGTGTTATTGCTGGGAAAAAAAAGCCTGTTCATAAGCAAGTGTGTTGAAAAAATGGCATTTTACATGTGTATCACTATACTTGGTGTTGTCATAATCATAGATGTTTGTGGCGCCCCCAGTACGGGTTTTTTATTTTATTGGTCGGACTTTACAACCTTTGTCGACTGTAGCTATACTAGACAAGGTGTTTAGAATAACAATGATAATGGTTGGTATCGTTATGGTATAGCTCCTGGGTGAGGCAGGAATGAATTTTGAATTTCGAATTTGGAATGGGACGCAAAAATTTGATACAAATGACTTATTTTATATTTTCGAATGGCATAGCGTGCTTTTTCTTAAGTTTTTGATCCATTTGTGATGTTTCGTAATACCAAACTTAAAGTGGCTTAGAATAGAAGACATTTTATAAATGCGAATTTTTTTAATAGATGGATCGATGGACTTGTTTGTTTTTTTTTTTTTTTTGATCTATGGCGATCCCAACAATTCCGCCAACAACTCAGTTTAAAATAGTTGTGTCAATTTTCATCCAGATCTGGATGAAATAGAAAAATTAGCGAAAGCGCATCCGTTAGTAATAAGTACTTAAGTAGGTATAAGCAGTTACCTGTGGTACCGCATCGGTTTTGAGTGTGACAGCAAAAGTTGACACACTTTGATTGTATGCAAAGCGAGGCATCTTTTGTTCACAAAGGTGACAATATTCCGCACTCTATGTTTAATATTTTTTTTTTTTTTTTTAAGGTATACTATTTATTTGTTTTTACAATTAACTATTATATTTTATTAAATTAATAAATAAATGTTTAATATTACATATACCTACTTACGCCATTTTCTCTCCAGAGTTTCCCTTCAATATTAGCTAGTTCTTTTTAGGGTTCCGTAGCCAAATGGCAAAAAACGGAACCCTTATAGATTCGTCATGTCTGTCCGTCCTTAGGTATGTCACAGCCAATTTTCTCCGAAACTAACTATAAGGCCTATGCTGTTGAAACTTGGTAAGCAGATGTATTCTGTGAACCGCATTAGGAATTTCACACAAAAATAGAAACAAAGCATTAACTTTTGGAGGACCCCATACTTAGAACTGAAACTCAAAAAAAAAATTTTAATTAAACCCATACGTGTGGGATATCTATAGATAGGTTTTAAAAATGCTATTGAGGTTTCTAACATATTTTTTTTCTAAACTAGAATAGTTTGCCCGAGAGACACTTCCAAAGTGGAAAAATCCCCTTCCCCCTCCCCCCTAACTTCTAAAATAAGAGAATGATAAATCTAAAAAAAATATATGATGTACATTGCCATGCAAACTGCCACCTTAAATTGGTTTGAGCGAGATCCAGTAAGTAGATTTTTTTTAATACGTTAAACCACAATTTTTGCCTTTGCTGCTACGGAACCCTTCATGGGCGAGTCCGACTCGCACTTGGCCGAATTTATTTAATAATATTAGCGACGGAAATTACTCATATTTCCTCTAACTCCCTCCAGCTAAGATAAACTGCTTGTGTTGAGAGGGTCACGTTGGTAGTGTAATAGCCAGGATTCGAACCTGGGACCTCTCGATCCTAAGGCTGATGCCTTAACCACTAAACTTAAATTTAATGATCCACAAGCCAACATTCACTCGAAATAGCACAAAAACGAGAAATCTCGCGTGTTGGCAATCGTCTCGAAATGCTCTCATCAATAAAAACTATGAATTACAATAATTCCACCGGCCATTATAATGTAGTCAAAGGCTTGCGATATAAAATTTGCAATGGGCAATAAAAAGTTTATGGTTTGCATATTAACCTTCTTTACTACGCCACAGATAACATAATACTAAACTACGCTACGATACGATATAATGAATCTGTATTTCAATGCAGACTATTGCAGACAGCCTACCTATAAAAACTTAGGCAATATCTACCTATTGATATGAAGAATTGTAGCCATAAAACACTAACAATTACTAACAGAATATTTTTTTTAATAACTGTGAAAACATCTTATATTTCACAGTTATTTAAAAAAATATTACATATCTTTGCCGTGTTGGTTCCCGGTGGAGGGGAATAGGGCCACCCCATCTCTTCCTGAGGGTGTCGTAGAAGGTGACTAAGGGCAGGGCTGTTCTCCATCCGACAGTAAACATACAGTCCATGAATAAGTGCCCCCCTGTTACGTGGGACCGAAAATCAATCAAAAGTTGGCGAAATGTGGGTGATAATTCACCTCTGCCTACCCTTTCGGGGATTTAAAGGCGTGACTATACGTATGTATGTAAAAAAATATTAAAGTTCATATTTCGGTTTGGAGAACTACCGCGTTTAAGGGGTACACTAGAAGCCTTCGGAGTCAAGCCATCCTTACCTGTAAGTTAAAATTAAATGCCTTTTTGAAGAGTGATTGACAGTGCTTTTGCTTTAGCAGGATTAAGGGCCTGGTGGCCTTGGCGCAGGCTTTCCTTTTAAAGTTGGCACGTTAGACGGTAGCCAAATGAAAGCCTTGCATACCACTGAGATGAGACAAACGCTGATGACCTGATGACTGAAATGATGACCATAAGGGTTGAGCAAATACCTTGCTATACCTACGTATCTTGGACCTAAATCTGGCGTACGCGGATTGTGTTGTTGTTAAATCAATGCTTGGTGAAATGGTGAATTTGATCTCGTCCTCTTCCTTAGCACCCCGTGGTGAAAGACACCCAAGAAGCGTGTACTGCGCGTATAGAGAACAATTTGAGTCATTTTTCGTCCAAAATATTTATATGTTCCGAGCAATACTTTTGTATAGTTAGTACTTATATAAAAAATAGTTTTAGGATTTAGGGTATACCTAAATACGAGTATGTATCATGTTTTAAATACATTTATACAGGCAATTAAAAAAGACATGAAGTTTAAATTGAGTCATAAATATACCTAAAATTAGGTACAAAACTTTTGCTGTATAAATAAGTCACAAGTTTATATTTATGTTAGTAATAAAATAATATATATTAAATACATTATGACAGAATTAAATGAAGACATTAAATTTTATTACGTTATTAATTTGGCTAGAATCACAAAGTTTTTAATTATTAGATACTGGGTAAATACCTAAACTAAGTTTTATCGTTAAGTAAAATATATTCACATTTTTCGTTTCATTATGCACAGCTTCTATTTTCGTGCGGAAAGCCCCAGCGGTTATATCGGACTCGAACCGACTAAAACCGCACACTGCTTCGTGTCTGGGCGACTAGCTGTCCACCATCCCACGGTAAACATACAGCCCACGACAAAATGCCCGCTTGACGGTCATAGGCTCGCCTCCTATTACGTCGGACCAATAAACACAGTTGGTGTATGTGTGTAATACCTCTGCCTACCCCTTTAGGATTTACAGGCGTGAGATGTAGATGGGCGTTTACCAAAAAAAATGACCGTCGCGTTATGGAATTCCACCCAGGAGAAAAAAAATACATAGAGAAATCTAGTACATTACGTCGCGTGGTGGACGTGACGTTTGATGCCAGTACATAACCAAATCCAAAAAAAGTTGTTGTTTTAATACATATTTAATAAATAAGAGCATTGAATCGCTTTCTATAAAACAAACGCAATAAGTTTTATTAAACTGTAAGGCAAAGATATCCATACTTACCAATAAAAACAAGGTTCGTAGTGGAACATAAAAGTAGCCCAGCGTGACGCACAACCAGTCGCTACATGACTTTCCATAGACTTTCTGAAGCTATGCCGCTAAAAAAATTAAAATGGCGCGTGTTTTATAGTGTTAAATGTTGCCATTCATAAAAATTGACAAAGTTAGTAGAAATTTGTCGTAAAAACTCATTTTATAGTCGTAGCGTTCCGGAATTTTTCCACAGACATCATTTTTTGACCCACGTCAAAACACGTATTTTTTTATAGTTTGATCTCTAAATCTATGCCAACAAGCTATAAAATGACATTTGGTTGATATAATCTTTCTGAAAAACACAATAGTTCATAACCTAGAGACAGTTAACTTATAAAAATCACGTACCGAAGTTTGGAAAAGTATGGTGGGACACTATAAAAATCACTACTTTTTCATTTTATTTTATCAAAATTTATGTGAAATTATTATATTTTTTTGGTTTTTACTTATGTAAATTATTAGCTTTGAATACGTTTTATAATGTACAATGTTAAAGGAACTAGCTTTTCATATCAATAGTTCACAAAATTTAGTTACAAGTCGTAGGACATGCCATTTTTCGAGTGGTCATTTTTTTTGGTAAACGCTCAGATATGTATGTTGTATGAAATTACAAGTGAAATCTAGTTAGTAAAAAATCGCCTATTATTGAAGTTCGAGAAAGTATTGTAAGTTGCGTGTCTACGGTTTAGCATCTCGGTTCAAAACAAGTCAATTAGTGAACAGGTTGAAGAGGAAACAATTGGCAGTCTGCAGCTGCCGTCCTTCGTCAAGACCAGCTTTTAAAAAAAAGAACTATCTGAACCGTTCGTTTGTCTAGTTACTTGTGTGTTAGTGCTTGTAATGCTTTTTAATTGAGTTTTAAAATTCGAATCACGAAACTGTAGGTATAGGTACATACTTTATAGCATTATGTATTAGGTATAACTACATACTAAACCTAGTTCTTGATTTGAATTTAATGTTCTATCGTTAGAACCATGGAATTTGTAATCTAGAGAAGTGACACAGGTTAAATCTTAATCTCTCTTATGCTCAGTGCTGTGAAAAGCTCAAAATAATACGCAATGTACCTAATTGGCTACTATATCTCTTGTGCTCAGTGTTGTGAAAAGCTCAATTAATACGCAATGTAGCTAATTGGCTACTATCTGACACTTACTTTTATTTGACTAATCATGTGCTTTTAGGCATGTTCTGTGTTGAAAATTATGACTAATTAGTAATTACGGTACTGTTTGACGCCGACAATAATTTCACTTCCTAAGTAATGCGTTTCACTTAATAATTTAATGACATAAAGTACCTAACCAAATAATGCCTAGTGTATCTATATAGACGCTTAAATAAAAATTATTATTTTTATCATTGATATAAAAGTAAAAAATAATAATTCGAGCAGTACTGGGTCAAACACATTCAACAGGTAGCTACCTCGAACATCGTGGCAGGTAGCCGTCCCATTCCTGTATTAAAACAAAAAATAAACTAAAATGTTGAAGGCACTACAAATTAGGGAGGAACTCTTTGATTCAAATGTAAATAAGAACTAACTATACCCAGACTATATTATCAAACCATTGTACTAAAATCAGTTCATTCAGTCATTCATTTATTTGCATTTTCGCGGTATTTCATTACGATCCGCGGTATTGCGAGGACGGGATCAAATTCATGCGGATGAAGTCGCGTTCCATAGCTAGTAGTCTATGAAACATCCCAATATCTTCTAAGCAAATCGTCATCATCCTCATAGAGACGTATTTTCCTGATTGCATCCGAGGCCAAGGTGAACTAGGAGCTCAGGGTCCGCCTTCCGACTCTTCCTCCGACACTTCGCGCGATCTTGTGCGTCAAGGTAGTGAGACCATTGGCACACATTTTCACCCTCCACGACGTCAAGTCAGGACTTCTTGGGCCACCCCTTCTACCCAGGTAGAAGCGCCATTGCATTTGTTACCCCCGTAGCCTGGTGGTTTCCGTAAGACGCGTCCGCACCAGTGAAGGCGGCTCTTGTATTTTATCTGCGAAGTCACGGCCATATCTTCTAAGCAAGTATTAGTACATAAATCTTCTGACGAACAGTCCGTAATTTTGCAACTGCGAAGTGTGAAGAGCATAGCGAATTACAACGATTCATTGACAACGGGTCGGCTCTCTATGAGTCATGCGAATTCATTGCACGCTACATTAATGTCCAGTATATTCGTAACTAGTTGTGGCGTAAGCAGAGTCTTAACTGTTATAACTCTTCAGGTTAATAACGATTTGCAAACCCCCTATAAATAGACAAGTAGTGGTAAGGTAATTCGTTGTCGCGTATTGTAGAATCTTAGAGAATGTAAAGAAGTGTAGAACAGAATAATGAATGAATGGGATTTGACGTATATGACAGTCAACGTCTATACTATTATAAATTGTAAAGTGGTCTTGTCCGTACATTGGAGATATTTGAAAAAAATACTTGGGTTATGTTATGTTAACGATACTGAACACGAAAATATATTTTTTTAATTTCCTGTCTGTCTATTTGTCTGTTTGTTCGCGATGGACGCAAAAACTACTGGACGGATTTTGATGCGGTTTTTTTTTGTTAGAAAGGGCTTGATCAGACTTAAAATCTTACGTTTGTTTGATCGCAATCGGTTGAGTAGAACCGAAGATATAAGCAAAACTCGCGTTACCCGAGATGCACGCGGGCGGAGCCGCGGGCGGAAGGCTAGTATGTCATAAATGTCAAAATACGAGTCCATTTCACCATTCTATTCTACAATACGATGGTCCACGAATTTTCACTTGTCTAGGGGGTAGAGGGTGCAGCAGCTTTTACGTGAAAAAATAACATTACACATATCCATTCACTGGTCCTTCTGTAATCGAGTACGATACCTATCGTAGCTATACTTCTTAGAAATAAGTATTATCCGTACCATATCCATATATTTTTAATATTATAAATGCGAAAGTAACTGTCTGTCTGTTTGTTACGCTTTCATGCCTAAACCATTGAACCGATTTTGATGAAATTTGGTATAGGGGTAGATTAGACTTTGAGAACGGACATAGGCTATGTTTGGTCGCGATAACAGACATCCACGCGGGCGGAGCCGCGGGCAAAAGCTAGTTTAACATACATTAATAAACCTAAGTGCAAAAAGACGCTAAAAGCAAATTAATTCCATAGCAAAACATTAGTGAATGCGTTTCAACATGATAATTAATTACAAAGTTTTTTACATAATAAATCATTCGGCGCAGGCGCATCTAACGCTCGCTGTACCCATTCACCACAATTGGTTTACGAATTATGAGAATCAGTCCGTTCTATTCAGGGGATATTGCGTCATACTGTGGTTTAGGAAACAGTTACTTTGAATACGATCGTACGTTAATATTTCAGTCTTGTGGCAAGTTGAAAGTCAGGGACAAAAAGTAGCATAATACATTACATCACAAAAATATTTTGCAGTTAAGATAGATTTACTTATAATCATTTAAGAGGTGTAGCCCGCGTGAATGACGATTATCGCGACCAAACATAGCCTTATGCCCTTTTCCAAAGCCTAATCTATCTTTGTACCAAATTCCATTGAAATTGGTTCAGTGGTTTTGACATTGGGAGATTGTGTTAGATTAGACTGAAACTGAATTTTGAACAGAATTGACCCTCTGCCCCCCATTATAAACGTCAAATCCCAAAATACTCGTCATTCTATTCCACAATACGCCGGCCCACGAATTGCTACTTGTCTAGGGGGGCAGAGGGCAGATCGGGTTTAGGTCAAACCTAATGGATGTATCGGCATGCAGGCCCTCGATTCTGTTAAAGCAAAACCACTGTCGTGCCACAGTCTCTGCAAAAATTGCCATCAAATTTTAGACTTTATTGCTAGAGAGTTAAAGTCTAAAATTAAATGACAATATTTTCATTACACGCTTTCGTTCGCTCTACAAAAAGCCATTTAATTTTAAACTTTAACTGCATTACTTTAAAGGCTAAAATCAAATGGAATTTTCTCGCAGTCTCTGTGGTGTGACAGTGGTTGTGCTTTAGCAGAATCGAGGCCGGTGAGCTTAGCTTGGTCCCCGAAGATATTGGCGAGGCCCGATACACTATTTTATAATATATTTCAGTGTAAATATCATTTGGCATAGTTTAAAGGTTCATTTCAGACAAGCGAATGCTGATTCTATCCCCTCTACAGTGACGAAACATTTGTTCGTTGTTCTTTCTCATGTAAACGCTGAAAATAAGGTCTGTTTTACACTAAAATATTAAGAAAGAATGCTCCAGTTCCAGCTCTACCTCTATGTTCGCTTAGTCTAAATCCACCTTTACATCCTTTAGCAGAAAAATTCCATAACATAACCACCCCCGCTGGGGCGGGATGATATCCGAGAAAAATACCGTACGAAAAAAAAGGTTGGTAGGTACAGTACAATTAAAATCAGTTGAATATTCGGCTTTTTTCGGGTATCATCGCCTAAATCCGGAGACGGAAATGACACGACATACATTACCGCGATTTCTTGTAAGTAGGATTTAATTTGAAATATCATAAACGCAATGTATAGCATCTGAGAATTGTAAGAATTTAACTAAATAAAAATATCTTGTATTTTTGTTGTCAGTTTTTAAATTCATATTGTACCAACCTCTTATGTAATGAGTAAGTTGGGCTCTACAATCAGTGCGCAGAATCGTTACGTGGGTGGCAATATGTATAATTTGCAAAAGTAAGTAGTTATTTGTACTAGCTTTTGCCCGCGGCTCCGCCCGCGTGGATGTCGGTTATCGCGACCAAACATAGCCTATGTCCTTTCTCAAGGTCTAATCTACCTCTATACCAAATTTCATCACAATCGGTTCAGCGGTTTAGTCGTAAAAGTGAGACAGACAGACAGACAGACAGACAGAGTTACTTTCGCATTTATAATGTTAGTAGGGAAGTAGGGATATCTGTATAATCACTAACAACGTGGTTTCGTAACGGATTTCGCTTTTTTTTAATTCTGGATATTCACTTTTTTAAGCACAGAAACAGCCATTTTAACATTTATGTAATAACTAGCTTTTGCCCGCGGCTCCGCCCGCGTGGATGTCGGTTATCGCGACCAAACATAGCCTATGTCCTTTCTCAAGGTCTAATCTACCCCTATACCAAATTTCATCAAAATCGGTTCAGCGGTTTAGTCGTAAAAGCGAGACAGACAGACAGACAGACAGACAGACAGACAGACAGAGTTACTTTCGCATTTATAATATTAGTAGGGAAGTAGGGAAGTAGGGATTTACCCACCACATATAAATTATTGTACTTACTTAGAAATCTTGGTAAGTAGATAATCTAGGTGTACCTGACCCAAGTAGGTGCTTAATATTATGCATGTTAGGTACCTAATATAGGGAAGTATGTACCTCCGTCTCAGTATTTCTGATTAGGTATAGATTACCTGTTGAAGACTAAAATCTAAAAAAAAACCGAAATTAAAATTTCGGATGCGACCTTGATTAATGCAAGAATTCTGGAATCAGTGGCGTAGGGTGAAAAAATTTGAAAGGGAATCTCTACCATCTGCGCTAAGGGAAGCCAGCGGTAGGTAATCGAGTTATACCTAGGGACACCTCGCTACTGTCTAGAATAGTCTGTATCTGAAGTCTATTATTATTAGTAGAAGTTCTACTCTATTAGTTATTGTATCTACAAGAAAAAGCTGTGTATAATAACAACTCATGAAATGAACTTATAATGGTAACTACAAGATCTGTTTTCACTGGAAGTGACAACGACAGAACATAAGTACAGGGGACAAGACCGAGCAGCAAAGCGAAATGTTATCATTACGGCATCTGTGTTGAAGGGGACCGAGCCCACTGCGCTATTAGCGTCAGGTAAATGAAACGTAAAATCCCAAGCAACATTACACATTCCTCACACCGACCGCAACAAAAACAACTTGTGGAGTCACAGCCACCGTTTGCAAATGCCCAAACATTTTTGTATTCTATATGAGTTTTTATGCTAATATGATGGCATAGTATGAAGGTAAATTGTAAACTTAATTCGTTTGGTTCGATAACTACTGTAGTTAAGAACAATTTTTTTTTTTTTTAAAGAATATTAGCATCCGAAATTACTAATATTCCCGTTAACCCCTCCAATTAAGCTAAATTGCTTGTGCTAGGAGTGGGTTCACGTCGGTAGTGTAATGGCCAGGGTTCGAACCCGGGACCTCTCGATCGTAAGGCGGACTCCTTAAACACTAAGCTTCAGTGGATTGAACCTACTTTAAGAATTGGTGAAGTAGCTCCTATAGATATTTTTAAACGAGTAAACTGATTTTGTCAATGACATTAAAGATGTGTTCAATTCAATTCATTTATTCGTTGCAAATATGGGTAACATAAGGTGTTATATACAGTAGGTAGATAGTCCCGCCATAGTTTATTGTTACCCGTTGGTAAATGGTCGACAGCGGAGCACGCTTGCCTAGAACTTAGAAGTAACTTATTCACTCTAGTCTTGAAGACACCTAAGTTATAGCTATCCGGAAACACAGATTCGGGCAAAGCATTCCACATTTCCAATTATGCGGCCTGCTTATGCATTGTGATTCTCAAACTCAATGTAGTCCAGTCAGGACCCTGCAGTTACCTACTTAATTCAGTTGTTGAATTTGAGAAGAAGAGTGAGTGTCGGGATTGACTAGCTTGCTACGGTTTGGTAGAGCATTCTCTCTATCGCATAGGACCGATATTTTAGTACCTTTATAGAGTAAATAAATAAATAAGAATTGCATTTTTGAAGTTCAATAATTTGAATTGAGAACCTTCTCCCTTTTTTAATGCGGTTAAAAAAATTTGAAAATTGCCTTCGTCTGCAACTGTTACAGCACCCTAGAGACGGCTCTACCTTTTTTGTATACCTAATATACAAAAAAAAAGATATTTATATATATTATGTAATCTCAACGGATTAGATTAGGTTACTTAGTCTTGTATTAGGTGTTATTGTTAGTATAGTAGGTGTCTGTGTACTTACTTAAATGAATCATAGTAATAGCGGCATTCTTGTCGCCAAATCATTGAATTGTGTGGAATATCCTTAGTTATATTTGAATTTAAGTATGTACCTGTAATATAATATAATATATTTATGCCTAATGATTGTTTTAACATTATAGATGAGGTAAATACAAATATTGGTAAAAAGTTTCTTTACTTGTAAGCACCTATCCTAATTTAAATGAGATGAAGGCGGGCAGTAGTCTCTACCTATCGCGGCGGGGGAAAATTTGAGTACACCTACCTATATGTATGTATGTATTTTAAACTATATGAACTGTTAAGTCATTTTTAAGTTTATAGTACCTCTATGGGAGCTTTTTCCATATGTAGGTATGCACCTACCTAGCTAGGTACCGTGGTAGGACACGCTTAATATTCTACCTCAATGCATGTATTATACCATATCGAACCCATAATTAACACCAAGATGCCTAGAGTTAATAACACCTATATGATTACAATCTGTAGGTAGGCACCTGACTACCTGTTAATAGTTGTTATATGTTACAAATTCTTACTAACATAAAGTTTCAGGTGAATTTACACAGTAGGTACACAACTTTTCAGTAAAACTATCTGTTAGGCACTACAATAAAAGAGGTTTTATCTAACCAATTATAATCTGGTAAACTTACGGTAGGCTCCGGCAGTTGTTGTTCCTTTACAGCTTATATTACCATCCCATATAGATATTATAATAATCAACAAGATATCACCAACAAATATCCACTGCTAATCACTTCACATGGAGCACTTAACAAGTTATAATATTAACTAATGTTGTCGTAAGAAAATCGCGGAATTACGACCAAATTACTGAATTAACGTCTAGCGCGTGTTAAGGTAATGTAGCAACTGGCGTGTGCATGTCGCGCCTGGAGGCGCTTGCGCAGCCTTCACAAGTGGAAAGTTCATCGAACGAATAGCTCCCGCGCGAAGAGCGATGTCGCGGCAATCCGCGGCATACGATCACATGAGAAAAAGCCTTTGAGAAAATATATGTACTTAGAAACTTACGTGATGTTATTTACTTACCTGAGGCTGAGGCTTAATGAGTCTTTTGGAAGCTGAATAGAAACTGCTGTAAATAGATTAGCTCTTGGGAGAGCTAAACATGTTTTATGTAGTGCACTTACCTGTGTCATTAAAAAGTCGTTTGAAATGAAAACTGAATGGACATTATGTATCTACCTACTTAACAGTATAGTATAGATAGCGCTTGGCAAGGTTATGCTGTTGCTGTGGTGGGTGAACTGGGTAGAGTGTAGAGTAGCGAATTCTACTGGCATAATCCAGATTATTTCAGATTACCAACCTGTTAATTTGGTCTCTGGGCCCAACTTTTGTCTCATTTCGCTCAAGTCCTCAGCGAGCGAAATTAGGTCTAGTTGACCTAATCTTGAGCATCTTCATCTTCAATTCTATCATAAACTTCAAATGCGCGATTTAGGATTTAGTACCGTTATAGTTCGACTTAAGTTCGGTAGATGGCGTACATACTTTGAGATGAACGGTTGTTTTTGGTAAGGACTATTATAGATCAGAAATGGCTGTTCTATAGATTTAATTGGATATAAATATTCATGAAAAATTAATAAGTCGACAAGAGATAGGCACTCTATAAATCCAAGTTCTTCAGCATTAGCCTATAATAAAATTTAACTAAACGCATTTTTGTAATCTATGAACTTCTTTGATGACCTGTCATCTGTCAACTGTCCGGATACGAAAGAATCGTGACTTTCAATTTCTCCAAAGTTTATGTGAATTTACATTTGTTTTCGGTACACTAGTATTGCATATTGGACATACTCAATAATGCCTAAAGTTTCTGGTAAGTTTCGAATGTAACAATCTATTATTATTTTAGTAAAATGCAATATCACTTTACAAGCGTTGAGGTTATAGTTTTATTCCAACTGTCATATCTTTATGTTTTAATTCATCTCGAGCAATTATTAGATGGTTTATTTGTTTAGGAAATCAATAATAATGAATTAAAATAGTTAATGTATAACTAGTTTTACTGTACACGAAAGTGCCGCGTCACTGCACCTGTCTTATTGACTTGATGCTGCGACCGGCATTTTTAATGTTTTGGTATGAAAATTCTACTCCAACGTACAGAAAACTATAAAAAACCCATATAATAATATGACATTCTGTTATAACACTCGCTGTTTTAACTCAAAATTGTTTAGCATTACCTAAGTTTAAACTTGTTACAAGTTCTATTATTTATAGCGTTTTGGAACTTTATTTCGCATAATTCGTTACACCCAGGCGCGGATCCACTAGGGTGGGCAATATGGGCATGCCCACCACCTTAATAGACCTGTGACGTCACTTTTTTATGGTTTATTGAAAAAAAAAAACAAAATCAATCATGAATCACGCGTGATTTGGAACACAGTGTATAGTGCAATAGACGATATACCAGCATTTGTTCACACTGTTACAATATCAGAAATTACACACTATTATTGCGGCTTTTATGTACACCTTTATAAGGAGCACACACAGGTCTGAGGTGTACAGTCAATCAATCAATCAGTTAGTATATTGCAGTCCACTGCTTCTCCGAAAATGCGCCACGTTTGCCGATCCTCCGTCTTCCGCATCCAGTCCATCCAGCACCGTAGGTCATAGCAGGCAGGACGCACTGGTTGAAAACCTTTGAAGCATTGTGGTAGGGGGGAGGTGAAAGCCCGACGTAGTTTGCCAAATGCTGCCCACCCCAGTTGGATCTGGTTATTTCTTTCTTGAAGTTGTTTTTACCGAGCTGGATAACCTGCCCCAGGAGATATATTTTTGAACAACTCTGAGTGTCACCCCTTCGATGGAAATCGACTCAATACAACATGTTTGTTGAACATAATCATGGTGTTGTCCAAGTTTACACCCCGGCCAACTTGTCGAGAAGCTCCATTCAAGCTGTGCAGCATTTCGCCCAGTTGTTCCCACTGGAACAACTGGGCGAAATGCTGCACAGCTTGAGAGGCCCTGTGCCCCTGACTCGAGGAAGCTGACTAGCATTTGCCCCTGCGATTTCTGCACCCTACTCCATAAGGTCTCATAAGGTTCGACGACGACTTCGTCATAGTCGAAATGTACTCACCGTGGATGTTGGTACCCCGCCAAAGTCCAATCCGGAGTCTTGAAAACGTCCTCCAATGCGTTGGTGAATAGTTTGGGAGATATAACATCTCCCTATCTCACTCCACGCTGGAGGCTAATGGGTTTCGTCTTCTGGTCTGTCATACAAACATCTCAGCATCTTGATCTATCGCCAATCTACACGACACTGCTGCAGGGCATCCAGCACTGCCCAAGTTTCGATAGAGTCGAAGGCTTTTTCGTTGTCCACAAACGCCATACACAGCGGCTGATTGTACTCCTGCGACTTTTCTACAATCTGCCGAACAGTATAGATGTGGTCCACGCCACGGTACTTTAGGCTTTTCGAAATCCGGCTTGCTCAGGTGGCTGGAACTCGTCGAGCTTATCCGCGAGGTGATTTGTGACGACTCTTGAGAACAACTTGTAGATATGGCTCAGGAGTGAGAGAGTCTTATCACCTTTTTTGAAGAACAGTACCACCGCACTCCCGCTCTGTGCCCTAGGTGTTAGCTCTTGCCGGATAATGGAATTAAAGAGACTCGCTAGCTCTTTCAGGATTGGAGCGCCACCTGTTTTCAGCACCTCAGTAGTAATTTCCATCATCACCAGGGCATCTGTTGTTCTTCTTTTGCCTGAGAGCCGCCTCTACCTCGCACTACTCGACATTTGGTATCTCCTCGGTGTAATGGCGCGTGAGTGGGGATCTGTGGTCTTCGTCGCTGTGTCCCGTCGGTTTACTCATCCGTGCTGCATATAGCTCAGTTGTAAGTTTCGTCAGATGGGGCCTTCCCAACTGCTGAGCCCCTATATCGCTCGATTGCCTCCTGGATGGAGTGAGTGTTGGAGCGTTTAAGGTCGCGTCGTATCGGCTTTTTGATTTATTGGTTTAAGGCTCTCCCATCTGACGAAGACGACTGTGTGTATGGTTGTTCAGTGTTCACGCTTCTTCCTCATAAGTTCGAGAGTCTCAGGAGAGAGCTTGGAATTTTGCTGTATGCGTTTTCCGGGAAACAACTTTCGAGACACTTCCTGCAATATTTTGACCACTATGTCGGCCTTCTCGTCAATGCCGCTAGGTTTCCAGCATTGCGAAACAATTTTGAAGTTCCAATTGGAACTTTTCGGACCCTAGAGCTACTTGGAGCGGCGTAGGTCGGTTGACCTTATCATTCGGAATCTTTCAGCCTTGATGTTGATATTTAGAGAGCATCGGATATGTCAGTGATCGCTTTCAGTTTGAAACTTGTTGATCACAAAGACATCTCTAAATAATTTATCTTGTTCTTTATCGCAGAGTCCCGGCGTTGCCAAGTCCACTTCCTGTTGGGGTTTTTCTTGAAGGAACTTTTAATGAAAAAGAGGCCCTGTGCCCTTGACTCGAGGAAGCTGACTAGCATTTGCCCCTGCGATTTCTGCACCCTACTCCATAAGGTTTGATTTTCGTCTCGCCGCGTTCAATTCAACAGGTCAATGTGAGACCAACTCCGCCAAAGACACTCCCCCCCCCCCCCCCTCCCCTCCCGGGCGTATTTAACATGCTTGACATGAGTTCGCACTTTTCACACATTTTCGGGTACCTGTGCCCACAACCTAATTCCGCGCCTGGATCCGCGCCTGGTTACACCCAAATGTTTCTCTTGACGTCATGAAATAAAACTGTGACCTTGGTCAGATTTAAAAAAGGGAAATATATTTTTTGTCAGTAGAGTTCAGTCCTCAATGTTGGTGCGCTAAAAAGTGAATCTGCCACCAAAAATAGTAAACCTACTGCCAACTTACTGCAATTTTAAGCATTTACTATGCTAATAAATTGTTTGCCCAGGCTGTATTCCCTTTTTCTATCTTAAACCGTCCACCCAAACACACAGATATAGGTTAGAAAAGATTAGTATTATATTCCTAATGCCTAACGTTTCTTTATTGCAGTAAAAGTAAAGTGGGGTAAGGAGATGTACCCAGATGTGGAGGTGAACACAGATGATGATCCAGTGGTGTTTAAGGCACAGATATTTGCCTTGACTGGTGTGCAACCCGAGAGACAGAAGGTTGTGTGCAAAGGAGTCACATTGAGGGATGACTCGTGGGCTAACTTTAAGTTGTCCAATGTAAGTAAATCTTATTATTGACTTGTTTCTAAAGAACCCCTGGACAGCCAGTTCAGGGCCCATACCATGAACTCTTAAAACAGGTCATTTATTGAACTGCTGTCATTCTACCAACTGCAAGTGTCACTTTGTAATCCTATATGTTTATATGACAGTACAAAGTGACATTTGCAGTTGGCAGAATGACAGCAGTTCAATTATTGACCTGTTTTAAGGTTTATGGTAAGGCCGCAGTGCCTGTGTGAATTTTGATCCGGTTCGTGCTACCAATGAGGACCTATGCCCGGGGTAAAGGTAGCCTATACATATGTTACTCCACTCCAGATTGTAATCTATACCTGGACCTAATTCCAGCCTGATCCAGTGTGATGGAATAACAAACACCCAATCATCTTCAGAAACTTTATAATCATAATATTAGTAGGATCCACACCAAGGTCTAAGATGCTCCATCATCATCCATAGACCTTTTCGCAACTCTTTTGGGGTTGGCATTTCTCGTCTAACTATGAAGAGACCAAACATCAATATTTTCCATGAAGTAACTGCCATCTGACTCTTTTAGTTCTGTAGTGAGACTAGTTGTCTAACTTTTTAGGCTACCAACTAACTGTAAACTCTGCCATAAAATGTTTGTATGGCATACTGGCTATTTTCTCTCTGCAGGCCCGCATGCTCTGACTATGTTTGCTATATGCTATATAATGTGATAAAGTATGCTATAGCAATAATGATACCAATTGTTTCAGAATGCTTTGGTGCTTGTGATGGGTAGTAAGGAGGAAGATGTGCCTGCGGCTCCTGTGGAACAGACTCGCTTTGTTGAGGACATGAATGAATCTGAGCTGGCATCAGCTGTAAGTTCAATTTTTATATTGTATACTAGCCACGCCCTACGGTTTCACACAGTTCTATTGAATTGTGTCAGTAAAGAGTATTTTAAGCATTTTAAGTATGAGAAGCATAAAATTCATAGGTTATTTACACCTATGAATTTTATGCTTCTCATGCTTAAAATGCTTAAAATTTGGGATATAATGTCCTACAGTTTCTTTGGCTCACCTCCACATATATTTTGAAGGTGTTTAGTTTCCTAAATATAGATTTAATATTTGTCTCAGCAAAATAAACAACTCAAGTTGTATAGAAGACTTTTTAGCAGAAAAAAATAGTGTCATCAACAATATTTATTGTTTCAGTTGGATTTACCAGAGGGCCTCATTAACCTGGGCAACACTTGCTACATGAATGCAACAGTACAGTGCCTGAAGACAGTTCCTGAATTGAAGAATGCCTTACTTAGTTATGATAAGAGTGAGTACTAGTATTGTTTAATAAATTGTTGGAATATATTTTCTCATCATCATCATCATCTTAGCGTGGTTCCCAGTTATGTCTGAGATTTTCACCTTGTACCCGGGATCTGTTTTCCTTCGTCTACTCCTCTCTATCGTCTAACCTCATAACCCTGGATGTAAGCCTACATCAGAACCTCTTACAGATTCACTTGGCTTTGGGGCTCTTGTTGGGACCCATATTCCCTTGATTGCCCCATTACTAGACCTGAATCATGGAAATACTGGTATGCCTCAGAAGGACACGTATCTTGGACCTATATCGCGATATTATAAAGGCCCTGGCGCGCGCGTATTGTTTTGTAATAATCTATGCTTGGTGAATTTGAGCACGTCCACCGCAGTAGTACCACCATGCTATCCTCAAAAGACACCCAAGAAACGTGTACTGCGCGTATAAAACACCTTCTCAGCACATTTTAGGCCAAAATATAAATGTAGTGAGCAATACTGATATGTTATTTTAAATTGGAAAAAGCAAAAGAAAATACTGATATGACCATCTACCATAAGTATAGCTCTAAAAGTTGCCGTGTGTCCCCCCAGCGTCTGGCGGTGGTACAGCGGGCGAGCTGACGTCAGCACTCAGCGACACGATGTCAGCGCTAGAAGGGGGTGGAGCGGGCGCATGCGCAGGCGCAGCGGCCAAGCTACTGCGCGCGCTACACGCCACGGCGCCGCGGTTCGCCGAGCGCGGGCCGGCCGGCGGGCTGGCGCAGCAGGACGCGTCGGAGTGCTGGACCGAGATCGTGAGGGCGCTGCAGACCAGGCTGCCTGCAGCACCTAGCCCCAGCACTAACAGGTTAGTTTGCTGTTTAATGTTTTTCTTTTAAAGTGAAAACTTTAGACGCGTTGTGCAGCTGTCATAGGAAATTTTGGGTGAGGAAATATCATGGAACTCACATCGGCCACGCTGTCCAGCAGTAAAAGCCACGCGCGCCGACCGAAGATACAATTCATAACTTACTTAATTACTAGCTTTTGCCCGCGGCTCCGCCCGCGTGAATGTCGGTTATCGCGACCAAACATAGCCTATGTCCTTTCTCAAGGTCTAATCTAGCCCTATACCAAATTTCATCAAAATCGGTTCAGCGGTTTAGTCATAAAAGCGAGACAGACAGACAGAGTTACTTTCGCATTTATAATATTAGTAGGGATTTTTTATATGTATATAGGCCAGTATATATGGCAAGTTGTAGGTACCTATTTGACAAATTGTGACAATACACATCTGCACTTTTTTGTGACGAAGTACTTTTTTTACCAGACTGTTTTCACTTCTTTCGGCACCTTCTGGCATAATTTTTATTTTAATAATGCTTAGCAAAATAGTTATTTTTTACTGCGTTATTCTCTTTCGCAAGCATTCCTCCTGCCACTGTCATGGATGATAGCGCAAGGTATGTCTCTATCGCATTATTAACTGACTTATGGAGCCATAACATTTTAACTACTTTATATCCCAAGAAGCCTGAAAAAAGGGAGAAGCAATTCCTTAAGTCATGTATATAATGTATACTTAGGGGCTGTCTGTTAAAATTAAGAATTGTGACAAAAATCACCAGTACCCCCCCAATTGAGCCTCACGTGATTAATGGACAGCCCCTTGGTCTATATAAATAAAAAATGCAACTCCTGCCAAATTTATGTACGCGTATAACTTCCGAACAACTGCATCAAGTTGGATAATTTTATTACGTTCGTTATTGTCAGGACAAGGTTTGTATAAAAGAAAAAATAAAAACGAAACTAAAGGTGCAGCGAGAACGGGACCTGAATTGCATATGGGCGAGGCCGCAGGCAATGCAAAAATATAATGCAGTACGAAGTTCACCAGGTCAGCTAGTATCAAATAAAAGATCGTTTATCTTCTATGATCGGCAAATGTGGCATATTGGGAGAGGCCGATGTCCAGCAGTGGACTGCAATAGGCTAATTGATTGATTAATTGTCCTCTGTAGATCGTCGGTGGTGGAGCAGTACTTCGGCGGCACGCTGGACGTGGAGCTGGTGTGCTCGGAGGCGGACGAGCCGCCCACTCGCACCACGGACTCCTTCCTGCAGCTGTCCTGCTTCATCTCGCAGGACGTCAAGTACCTGCAGTCAGGGCTACGATCGGTGAGGCATTATTATACCACTTAGGTTGCAGACGAGACCTCGCCCTACCTGACGGAAAGTGGTTACCGTGGCCTACGGACGAGTGCAACACCAGGGGAGTCACTAGTACTGCCGACCCTGTAAGAACAGAGAGATTCTGTGCTGTTAGCGCAGAAGACAAGCAGTACAAGCTTTTGGTCTTAATGATAGCACAAAACCTCTTCAGTGAGCCCGGCGGTGACTAGGGAAGCCACTCCCTGGTCACCGCCGGGAATACAATACGAGGTTATTTTAGCCGCAGTATTCTATAGGCCGGGATGTAACTTTTTTTGTGATAAACGCCTTTATCCCTGAAGGGTTAGGCAGAGGTGAATTAATTTTGTGATAAACAGTAGTCGTAATTTCTTAGCGCTTAGTTCTAATTTGTTTCAGAAAATGGCAGAGCAAATCACAAAAATGTCACAGACTTTAGGAAGGGATGCGATCTACACTAAAACAGTAAGTTTATTTACCTATTATCTATACTATTATAAAATTGTAAAGTGGTCGTGTCTGTACATTGGAGATATTTAAAAAAAAATATTTGGGTTATGTTATATTAACGATACTGAACACGAAAATATATTTTTTTTTTCATTTCCTGTCTGTTTGTCTGTTTGTCCGCGATGGACGCAAAAACTACTGAACGGATTTTGATGCGGTTTTTTTTTGTTAGAAAGGGCTTACTCAGACTTAAAATCTTACGTTTGTTTGATCGCAGTCGGTTGAGTAGAACCGAAGATACGAGCAAAGGTCGCGTTAACCGAGATGCACGCGGGCGGAAGGCTAGTATTATATTATATAGCCAGCGACTGTAAATTTGAAGCCAGCCAAATCCGCAGTTAGACTGGTAAAGTGGTCCCCAGACTCTGAGGTGAAAGCTTCGGATGCGACTGGGATTAAAACTGTAACTGTACATTTGAGACCAACAACATTTCTTAACATCCCACAGAAATGAAAAGAAACATACACATTTCCTAAATACATAAATGTCATTGATTACTGCCATGACTGTTGCTCGCTTCTCAAGTTTTCATTCACCATTCATTTTGTGTCGTTGACAGAGTAAAATCAGTCGCCTGCCCGCCTACCTGACGGTGCAGTTCGTCCGCTTCTACTACAAGGAGAAGGAGTCCATCAACGCCAAGATCCTCAAGGACGTGAAGTTCCCGCTCGAGCTGGACGTGTACGAGCTGTGCTCGCCCGAGCTGCAGGAGAGGCTCACTCCTATGAGAACCAAGTTTAAAGTGAGTTCATTTTATTTCTTTTGATGTAAAAAACTAGCCGAGTGGTTTCCGGCAGAGTAGAATTTGGGCCACCCTATCTCCTCCCATCTTAGAGTATACATTATAAATATAGAGGCCGCGCCCCGCCAGGTGTGATCACCTTACCAGCACTGCAGTTCACTGGGCGGGCACGGTGGTGCGGGTCGCGGCGTTGTGCTCGATAGGGATAATCAGCCTTACGATCGAGAGGTCCCGGGTTCGAATCCTGGCCATTACACTACCGACGTGAACCCACTCCTAACACAAGCAATTTAGCTTAGCTGGAGGGGTTAGCGGGAATATTAGTAATTTCGGTTGCTAATATTCTTAAAAAAAAAAAAAAAAAAAAATAGAGCGCGCCCATCAATCAGGTCTTTGGCGCCGAGTGTTAGCAGATACTTTGCGATGGTATAGCGCACCTATAGTGACGTTTCATGCATTACCGAAAATATCAATAGATGCTGTTATTAATGTAGTTTGTTGTTATGAAGTTTTTTGTTCGATTTGATATGCATGGATAAAATTAAAGCCAAAATACAAAAAAATGGCGTCATTTTGCGGTATTTTTGCGTCATTATTACTACAAATATACGATATTGTATAAAATTTTGATTTAACATACCGAATTAAATATTATTTGCGAAGTCATTTTGATGGGTATTGTTTTGCTACTGATTGAGGTTGAGCCAGGAGCCTCGGTAATGTTCATACCCATGATAGCAGTTCATACTTGTAAGGCGCGCTCTATAGCAATGTATACTCTAAGCCTCCCATGCGGTGTTGTACAAGTGCGACTAAGGGATAGGGCTGTTTAACATCATACATATTATACAGTCCAACTCAGCCTATACATGGCTGGGCTGAGCTGAACTGTATAATAATGGCGAGTCAACAATAGTGCCCGGAAAACGGCAATAGGCTCACCCCCTATTACGTGGGACCTAATACAATGATTGGTGAAATGTGAGTGTTAATTCACCTCTGCCTAACCCTCCAGGGATGAAGGCGTGATTGTATGTATGTATGTAATAAACTAGCTTCACCTCGTGGTTTCACCTGTGTAGTCCTGATTCCGTGGGTATATGAGGATGAAAAGTTACTCGCCGCCTATTACGTGGGACCGAAATCATAGTTAGCGGAAATGTGGAGTTTAATACATCTGCCTACCCCTTACAGGCGTGAATATATGTATGTAATATTGTAATAGCCTAGTAGATTCTGAGAATTTCAAACAAACAATTCTTTCCTCTTTATAATATTAGTGTAGATAAAAATGGTGAACCAGAAAACTTCATCCCACAAACGCTTAAGTTGTGGTATGAACTCACTGCTAGATTTTTCAAGCGACTACAATACGGAGTTTTCAAGAAGGGAATTAGAAAGTTCCTACAGGGTTGGGTAGCACGAGCGTGACGCTCCTGGTGTTTCACACATTCATAGCCCACAGGAAGCACTTTCCATCGGGTGGGCCCTGTGCTTGCCTACCATATAATGAGCAGTTTTCCAGTAGGTATAATAATCAGTTGGTTTTTAAGTCATCAGGAGATGGCGCTAGCATAGCTTTTGGTAATTTTAATGTACTCTGTGGTTTGTTTGTGGTATTTTTTCACGAATATGCGATGTTGCAAAAGTTTAATTTCATTTACCCATATTATAATAGATAAAATATAATAAAACGCTTAATTCTTTTCGCGTCACTGTCTGTAAATTTAAAATAATAATATTATATTTAAAATAATTGTATCAGAAAAAATGACAGAATATTTAAGTAAAGTAAATCATTACAAAACCGAAGAACATTTTTTCCATAAATTAGGGAACACTAGATGTGACACCACACTCTTCTTACCAAAAGTGCCGGCTGCGCCATCTAGCGCGTCTTTAGGAAGCCTATAAATACCTACTGGAAAACTGCTCATTGATAAAAAAACTTAAAATAAACTGAGTTGACTTGACAGTAGGTGTAAAATCAATATCCTTTGTTTCAGGAATTAGAAGATGCCAAAACAGAATCATCACTTAGTTCAAAAAATAAAAACCACGGCGACAGTAAAAAAGAGACCAAGAAAAAAGCGGTACTACCTTATTGGTTCGAGAATGGTAAGATGTGTGCTTCTCTACTTCGGAGTGAACAACTATCTTGGGAATGTCTTTTTGTTAAAACAATTATATTGAACTAAATTTATTGGTCAGGGTTAATTTCAGTCATACTATAATTTTTTTAATGCGAATTGAATCGGTTTCATGAATTTAAAGAAGGAAAATCGTAACAGTTGAAGTTTGTCATATTTAAAATGGTTTTTTTACACCACAGGTCGGAACTATATAAAAAGAAATGTTGCAGAAAACACTTTTGTACAAATTATTAGTATAGTACTGTACAATGCACTACAGTACCTACAGTAGTCACACAGTGTGACTACGGATAAAAAAAATTAACCATAGTCCCACCAGTGCAGTGTGGAAATTTGGTGTGACTATGGATCGGTTGCCGTACAGTACCGGTCTTAAAAGTGACGTACAGTACCGTGCAGTATAGCACCATGCAGTTCAGTATAATACAATACAGTATAGTACCGCACACTATACCATTACGATACATGTATGTCCGTACAGACGTGGGCAGCAACAACAGCGGCTACTACCGGCTGCAGGCCGTGCTGACGCACCGCGGCCGCTCGTCGTCGTCGGGGCACTACGTGGCGTGGGTGGCGCGCCAGGGCGCCTGGCTGCGCTGCGACGACGACAGCGTGGCGCCCGTGGCCGAGGACGACGTGCTCAAGCTCAGCGGCGGAGGTGCGTACTACCTATACAACAACAGCGGTACTACGACGACAGCGTGGCGCCCGTGGCCGAGGACGACGTGCTCAAGCTCAGCGGCGGAGGTGCGTACTACCTATACAACAACAGCGGTACTACGACGACAGCGTGGCGCCCGTGGCCGAGGACGACGTGCTCAAGCTCAGCGGCGGAGGTGCGTACTACCTATACAACAACAGCGGTACTACGACGACAGCGTGGCGCCCGTGGCCGAGGACGACGTGCTCAAGCTCAGCGGCGGAGGTGCGTACTACCTATACAACAACAGCGGTACTACGACGACAGCGTGGCGCCCGTGGCCGAGGACGACGTGCTCAAGCTCAGCGGCGGAGGTGCGTACTACCTATACAACAACAGCGGTACTACGACGACAGCGTGGCGCCCGTGGCCGAGGACGACGTGCTCAAGCTCAGCGGCGGAGGTGCGTACTACCTATACAACAACAGCGGTACTACGACGACAGCGTGGCGCCCGTGGCCGAGGACGACGTGCTCAAGCTCAGCGGCGGAGGTGCGTACTACCTATACAACAACAGCGGTACTACGACGACAGCGTGGCGCCCGTGGCCGAGGACGACGTGCTCAAGCTCAGCGGCGGAGGTGCGTACTACCTATACAACAACAGCGGTACTACGACGACAGCGTGGCGCCCGTGGCCGAGGACGACGTGCTCAAGCTCAGCGGCGGAGGTGCGTACTACCTATACAACAACAGCGGTACTACGACGACAGCGTGGCGCCCGTGGCCGAGGACGACGTGCTCAAGCTCAGCGGCGGAGGTGCGTACTACCTATACAACAACAGCGGTACTACGACGACAGCGTGGCGCCCGTGGCCGAGGACGACGTGCTCAAGCTCAGCGGCGGAGGTGCGTACTACCTATACAACAACAGCGGTACTACGACGACAGCGTGGCGCCCGTGGCCGAGGACGACGTGCTCAAGCTCAGCGGCGGAGGTGCGTACTACCTATACAACAACAGCGGTACTACGACGACAGCGTGGCGCCCGTGGCCGAGGACGACGTGCTCAAGCTCAGCGGCGGAGGTGCGTACCACTGAGGCGAGACCTACTGACAGGGCGCCATTTATTTTTATTAGGTTCGGGCAGCTGCGCGATGTGTCGTCGAAGACTATGATCTTTTCTCCCATTGATAAGATTCAAAATGGTTTGTATATCTTAGGACACGTATCTTGGACCTAAATCGCGAGATAATCGAGGCCCTGGCATATTGATTTGTAATAATCTCAAGACACCCAATGTACGTGAACTGCGTCGGACCTTGCTTATTCTCTCATTTGCAATATCAACCTCTCTCTCGCTCTCTCTCCAAGATGGCGCGACTGCAGTAGCACGCATAATTCATGAGCTCCAACAAATATACTCGTAGTGCATTAACTAATTACGTATTATTTCAATCACTACAGGTGACTGGCACTGCGCATACCTACTCCTCTACGGGCCCAAAATCTTCGAGCTGCCAGAAGACGAAGAAGAATCCATGGACACAGACGCTCCGGAGGACGCGGCCGGCGTCCCGCCCACGGCGCTCGCGTAGCAACAGATACGTCACGGGACGCGCGACTTGACTCGCTCACTCGCACAATCACCACATGTAATGCCTGCCATTCTTCATAATTAAATGAAAAGATACATTGCCTTCATTAATTAGTTTGTGTAACAGGACATTTCAAATCCGCGCGATGAGAATGGGATGGAATGGAACCATGTCAAAGGAAATTCACTGAAAACATAACTTTGTCTTGTGAGCTTCGACATGAGTTTGCCGACGCTACGGCTGGCCGGCGGACCATACAGTTCCAAAATCGCATCACATTCTCATTGCGCGCATTATACACCCTATATAACGGCCGGTTGACTTCACAATGTAACTCTAGCTGCGTAGCTAGCTTTCTTTTGATCTTTTTTACATACATATACACACGCCTGTAAATCACCGAAGGGGTAGGTAAGTGTATTAACATCCAAAATTTCCCAGCCCAGGAAACATAGTTGTTTTTAGTAAAGCTTTTATATAGAAATAGTACTTCACATAAATGTGTTTATACATACTTATGCCTTTCTCCCACTGGTGTAGACAGACGATAGCCTGCCATCTTCTAGCCTTTCTCGCCACAGCTTCTAAAAGAAGCTCGTGAAGTAAGTCATTAAGCCTTTCATGTAAGCCTGCTGGTTTCAGGTGCCTTTGAATCTCTGAGTTAAATCAGTGTTCTGCAGAGTCGCGAGGTTAACCCCAGCTTGTCTGCCCACTTACACGTGCCTTACATACTTGTGTCATTCGCTCTGATGTAGCATTGATACTTTTCCCCTTATCTTCTTACAATACTTCCCCAAGGGAGAAGCTTCAAAAACGCCCAGCGGTGGGCAGCAGTCGACTAGGGCGTGAGGGCGATTGTTAATGGTACTAAATTACTATTATCATTATGGCAATTTAGACCTCCCATTTATCGTGCGCGAAATCCCCTCAGATACCCAGGGGAGGTTATGTCGGACTTGAACCGACTAAAACGCACGCCGTCTGTGGATTGCTGAAGGTGAGATTGTCTGAGACATATCTCTTGCACCCGTCCGACCAGCCCCTCTAGACAAGTGGCAAATCGTTGCTCGGCGTATGATGGAATAGAATGCCAAATGGGATTTGACGTATATGACAGGCGTCAACGAATGTCAAAAACGTCAAATCCTATACATTCGGCATTCTATTCCATCATACGCCGCTTTTGAACTAGCTCTCTTCGGGTGTGAGGACCACGGAGACCCCTAAGCCTTTTTTGCATAGACGGCCTTCAATTGATCAATGTTTTTCAATTAACCTTGAAGCAATGGCTTTTACAATATTGTATATTTTTTATATTAAAATTACCATTGTGTCGAATTCGTAAGTTACTCAAGTCGCGGGGTTGTTAATATATATTATTGTAAATTGGCATTTTTAGCAGTAATTGGCATTTTTACCAATAAATGGCATTGTGAATGCTACTGTTGACTGCTTAGGCATTTTAGTTGAACTCATCTCAGATAAAACAATAAGTTCCCTATATAACATATTGAATTTTATAAGACTAATTATACTAAACAATGATCGATAATAAATTTGATTATACATTTAGTAGTGTTTTATTTAACGAAGAGTAAGTTAAGCCGTCGGTCTTGGTTGCCATACGAACATTTATGGCGGTCTTTACAGGTAGTTGGAACCCTCATAAGTCTGATTAGTGTAACTACTACTACATAACTTCGATATCCCTATTTATTGTGAAGGTCAGGTGGCAGTCGCTTCACGGAAAATATCCAAGTTCAGCCGCATCACAGTTAGACGGGAAAACAGTTGTATTAGGAAAAGGTTCAGACAATGATAATTTAGTCGTGTTTTATTTAAAAAAAGACGAGAAACAATACTAATCTAATCGGAAGGCGTAGGATCGGCGAACGTGGTGCATATTGGGAGAGGCCTATGTCCAGCAGTGGACTGCAATGATTGATTGATTGATTGAATACTAATCTCTGTATTAAGAATGTTTAAGGGTATTTTTCGTTCGATTTTATATTCCTTGCCCACTCGTGCCTTCACCCATTACGTATAGTTAGCGGCATATATTAGTGTTCAGTAAGTTTTTTGAGCGACTGTACCTATATCACTTTTATAACCCACTGAACTCTATTATCTATACCACTAGCAACCCCAGATCTATGACGGCTCTATGATAACCCGTCATTGACAGAAAACGTCTTGTCATAATGTGTAAATATTTGCGCGTTTGCATAGAAAAATGTCTAAGCATATTTTGTCTACCCTTATACTGGTCCTGCTTTTCAGATTGTAGCCAGCAGCGACGAATAAAATGTGCAGATTTCCTTTGGGGTTTTATCTTGGGACAGACATATTATTATTTTTTGTTAACAAGAATACCCTTTCCATACTACATAGGTTTATTGTTATGTGTCTTCATAAGTGTACTGCTTGGTAAGCACCTTTCATTCGTATGAATTAAACTGCCGAACCCGTGGCTCTTTGCGCGTGGGATACTTAGGTATCCCACAATCCACAGGAACCTAAGTATTCCCAAAGAAGTAGCCTAAATAATCCTGTATTTGCACCAGGTTGGAATACAGCACTGGTTATTAGAGCACTGCATATTCAGACAAGATACAATACATAGGGAGAACGCAAAACTCTACAAAGTCGATCATAGCCGGGCTTCAATGGCCAAGGGTGAAAATTTTCACAAGGAAAGCTGGTGGAAAAAATTATTTACCTATCTAGTTTGTTATGCACCATGCGACCCATTGGGAAGCCGACAGGAATCGGGTTATTGGGACCCCCGGCTTTGCTGGACTCAATTTTCTTCCCGTTGACGCGTACCTACGTGTCAAATGCGATCCTACTAATATTATAACTCCCTGCTATTGATTCTTCAAGCGACTACAATACAGTCGTATTGTTCCTCACTCCAATGTCACGCGGGTGGAGCCTGGGCAGCAGTTAATTCAATATAAGATCTCTTTCAGGTATATATTGCACAATATCGATGCAAATACGATGTATATCCCTGCTCATGTACCCCATGTGCTGTGGCAAAGCTGGCCGAGGAGTACTGAAGGTCATCGTCCTCACTTATGTTGTTGCCGGTAACTAGTACCTATCTCCACAATTTTTTTTTACTTGATTTAGGTAGGTACTACTGGGACTGCCATGAAACATAGTTCATCCAAAACTTCAAGAAGTCGAACTAAAGACGTAGCAGCACGAATTTCTCTTAGCAGGGTTTAGGCAGAAGGAAATAAATTTCATTATTACAATATACCTATATTGCAATGACTTAGCCACACATCGCACTAGCTAGGTGCATATTCTGTATGGTAGGGTTAAGGTTCAATAAATAAATAAATACTGCGGTCTTCGGACCCAATCCCGGGATAAACCGTTTTGATGTACTTAAGTAGAATATTTCGTTATAGGGCAACCGGAGCTCTTATTCTGCGTCGAGAAGTTGATTTGTCATGTATGACTCACAATAGTGCAGTTGCAAAGGCCCGAGGTTTTGAATTTGATTCCGGATAGTGTTACGTTTTCGAGTCGCGAGTTCGAATAGAATAGAATAGAATAGAAATAAACTTTATTGTACACCAAACAAAAAGAAAAGTATACATAAAATAAATGGCAAACATAATTAGGTAATGTACAAATGGCGGCCTTATCGCTAAAAGCAATATCTTACAGGCAACCTTTGGATGGATATGAATAATAAATAAACTAGTTTGTATATTGGGTAGTTATTGGTGTAATAGCAAAGGACAGATGTACCTACTCTTATAATATAAATTATTCAGACATACATTACATACTATACATAATACCTATAAGTTTATTACAAATTTACACAGAAATTACATAGCGCAAACATGGAATGTGGGAGCCTATAGGCCCAGGTAGTGCTCTTTCACCATCCTTTTGAAGATAGCCATTGATTGTGCCCGCTTAATCGGTAATGGCAGTGCATTCCATAGCCGTACCGCCTGTAGGTACAGTGAAGGACTTATCATAAAAATTCGTGGAATGCCTAGGTACTGCCAATACCAACGATTTTGACGACCTCAAGGATCTTGAATGTGTGTCATTGAGGAACACGAAACGTTCTTTTAAATAGGTGGGAGTAAAGGGATTAAAGAGGATACTATAGAGCATGGAAAGTATATGAGCATTCCGTCGAAGTCGAATAGGGAGCCACTTGAGCAAGTTGCGAAATTCTGAAACGTGATCATATTTGCGTAGACCAAATATAAATCTAATGCAAAAGTTTTGTAGGCGCTCAAGCTTATCGAGTTGCTCCTCGGTGGCATCAAGATAGCTAGTTCGATGCTTGCACAGTACCTACAAATTTACCATTGTAAATTAGAATTATTGGTCTACATACTCTACATTTACCTAGTAGGTAGTTAGGTAAACGTAGGTAGGTACCTACTTCTGGAAGTCGTTGCTCCCGAAGTAGCAGACCGCCGGTGCTTCATTGGAAGAGGCCGATTGTCAGCAGTGGACTCCCTTGAACCGTGATATCTAAGTATATGTCATTATATTCCATCCGTCCAGGGCCCATCACGAACATGGGCATCAACGCGCGGGAGGTGGTGCGTGTTTTCGCCTGCAGCACCCAGCTGTCCTACAACCTGTCGAAGGTCGAGCACAGTCTAATCGCAGAACCGTTCAGAAAGACCGCGCTCAGTGTACAAAACGAGATGAATCAGGTTAAAGAGACTTTGAGGTTAGTTTTTTTTATTATTTCTCATTATTATCCTAGCTGCTATTTCCCGCATCCAAAGTTTGCGCTTTGGAGTTCGGGGACTGCTTTTGCTTTTGATTGATATGTCGACTTTTCTGGTAGCGAATACCGTCTGGTCTCGCAGCCCCAAGAGAAAAACCTGGGCCAGCCTCGTACTTTGTTCTTCTTCTGTCGAGTCGACGACGTTGGATTGCCATCGTGGTGTAGTAATTTGGTTTGACGGCGGTGCCGCTGCTCACGGAGAGGGCCCGAGCATAGGTATCACTCTTCGGGAAGGCTTACTACATAGACTTAGATTAACTACGGCCCCTCCACCACTCGTTCACTCCACTTTGTTCAGTAGATGAGTTTGGCTTGGACCTCATAGGCTCTGCACACCCTGCTTTAAGCTTTTCTTTATTGTTTCTTTTATATTATGCTCATGCTTATCCTTATAACTAACTATATCGTCGGAGATACAGCGTTTTGTCTCGAGATATAGGTAGAGTTAAGTGGCTGTTTAACATCAGACAGATAGGTAGGTATATACAGCCCAGGCTCAGCCTCAGATACATGGCTCGAGTCAACAACAGTGCCCGGAATACGGCAATAGGCTCACCCCCTATTACATGGGACTTAATACAATGATTGGTGAAATGTGGGTGTAATGATTGGTGAAATGTGGGTGTTAATTCACCTCTGCCTAACCTTCCGGGGATAAAGGCGTAATTGTATGTATGTATATAGGTAGACAGACCACCACAAGGTGGACAGACGAACTTATTAAGGCCGCGGGAACGCACTGGATGCGAGCCGCTTCCAACCGGTCTTATTGGAGATCTATAGGGGAGGCCTATGTCCAACAGTGGACTTCCTATGGCTGAAATGATGATGATGATGATGATATTGGTAGACCCGATTGCCGTCTCCTGTGCATGGTGTAGGTACCTGTGTTCAGACTCCGCGCTGCTACGCTATGATTACGATACGTAGGCACCTACCTACATTAATAGAGATGATTGATTTCATTCTCAGATCAGTAAGTGATATCGTATCGCCTATAGAATATGAAATCGAGAACCAGGAAGAGGTACACCTGAAACGGATAGAGAACGACTGTCTAGACAGACTGCTGGGCACTGAATATCGCTCACAGCATATCGAGGACAAATATCAGTTAGTGCTTATATTTTTTAGCATCAGCAATGTGATGTGATGTGGTAATGTGGTGTGTATCAGCAATGTGATGTGATGTGGTGGTCTGTGATGACACAGAAAGCTTATGGTTTAAATTTAGGTCTGGCGCAACAAGGTCAGAGGTATTTATCAAGCACTTCTTTTTTTTTCATTCTCTCGTTAATTCCAGTCGCATCCGAAGCTTTCATCTCGGCTTCTGGGGGCTTTACCAGTCTAACTGCGGATTTGGCTGAAATTCAATATTTTCCGTAAAGCGACTGCCATCTGACCTCCACAACCCATTGCATTTGGATTGAAATCCAAGATGTTGGTAGGTACCTTTAATTTCCTACGACAGTTTATTGTCAAAAGGGGCGTGGTAAGCCCACGCCTCTCTTTGCTAAAAAAAACAATCCTTAGGAAAAAATAAAGATTAGGTATACCGTCCGTGGTCTGGGTCCGACTACTTATGTTTGACCAAAGGTTGGATTTCACCATCGGTAATAATTCGTTTAACTAAACTGGGTTTATACGCTTAGCTCAATGACAGCTAGATATGCAATTTGGAATCTGCTTTTAGCTTGCTATGATGCTATCTATCTGCAATCCTAGATTTATTATAAATATATTTTTAGCCCAAAATCACCCGATCAACCAGATTCTGAAAATTTCAATAATACGAAAGAATTATACCAAAAAATGTATGAGAAGAAGCTAGAATATCGCTGCGACAATCAACTGACGCATGCTCTCAGTACATGCACGAAAGTGTTCGACAAAGCGTATGGGCAGTGTCTCGCGGCGCTGCGGGTGTACGGCACCATGGCCTGCAGGCCTCTCAAGCTGGACATCGCTTGTAACATTATGCAGATCATTGGCGAGAACACCACTTGCGATATTACCAAGCAGGTGAGGTTTGCTGCTCCGTGAACATTATGCCTAATCATAATTTTCAACTTACCGTGGTTCCTAGTTGCATCCGAGTCTTTCCCATGGGAGCATGGAGTTCGGCTATTCCTCCTCCTCTTTTAGATTTGGTTTTTATGGGAGTGACTCCATCTAAAGCTGAAAGGAAAACCTGTACCAGAGTAGAGAGCTCTCGTTTGTCAATCAGCAGTGTGCTTGCTTGGAGATGAGATTGGCTGACCTCGAAGGACTTAGTAATGCTAAATAGATAACTAGGTAGGTACTATTTTGTTCTGCACATATACATAGAATATATTCTCATGCTTGTATACATCGTACAAAAGGCCGGATTTAGAGATATGAAGGGCTGAGGTGAGGTGAGCTTACTTTCAATCAGAGAGAGCAATAACCTATGAACGATGAAACTATTACAGATGGATCCTGGTTTTGAAGAAGGCTATCTTGCGTTAGAAAGAGCTAAGCATGAACTAATTAACAAGTTGGATGACATAAAACTGCAGTACAGAGTGTTCTACGAGCGAGATTTGTATGATATTCAGGTGCTCAAGATTGTCATATTTATAATCAACGATTATTGGTGATGTATCACCAAAATTCTGATGCCAACACCATATTTTCAACTGATTGCCTGATTCCACCCGGGGCTAAGATGAACTTGACGCTCAGGGTCTGCATTTCGGCTTTCCCTACTGTCGAACTGTCTTGGGCGTCCATGGTGGTGAGATCCACGAGCATGTCTTCTTCTACGACGTCAAGCCACTACTTCTTGGGCCTACCTCTCCTACCGTTTGCTTCATCATCATCATCATCATCGCAGCGGTACTTTGAAGGTAACAGGAGTTCCTTGTAGGTACCTCATAGTTCTCCACTTCTCACGATCTTCAGCATTTCTCCTTTCCTTTAGCTGCAATTCAGCAAATGTCCAAATTGTTGTCATTCCAAGCACATATTTTATACTCAAGAAAATAAACCTTCTAATTACCAGGATGCCAAAGAAACGGGTGAACGTGTGATCCACGCCTTTGAAGAGAAGACGACACTAATGGGGACCGTCGCCGTCGCATTGAACCTGTACGTGGCGTTTTTATTTCTACGCGTGATATCTGCGGCTATCCACTACCACGACAAATATCTCACGAAGATCGAGTTCGATAATGTTTACGTAACGGGGTACTTCAAGAGGCTGGACAAAAGACGAGAGAGGAGGGGTGATATGACGTTGTTGCCATTGAAAAAGGTTTGATAAATATTTTTTTAAACCACCGTGTACTGTTGTGGCAGATAAACACACAGCTCGCTTGAGGGACAGTGGTTACTGTGGCTTGTGGATATTGTAATACTAAGGTAGTCACACTCGTACCATAGTTAGGGTGAAAATGAATACATTCTTAGTAACTGTTCCTCTGAAGAATAAGACTGTAGAGGTAAGGGGTAATTTTTATTAGGCCGAAAACTGTTCGAGCACTTTTACATAGTGGTAAATAAATGTATTTTTGGTGGTTTTCCAAGCGACTTCAATATGGGATTCTCTATGAATCTCTCAATATGGCATGAGAAGGTTCTTCCAGGGTCGGCAGCGCGAGCGTGATGCTCCTGGTATTGCACACGCCCATAAGCAACAGTAACCGCACTAAATGCTGCCCGTCAGGCAGGCCATGGTCTACCATATAATTGGTATAAAAAACATACATACTTATCAACCATATTCCCTTTCAAATCACCACATACCCGGATCTTTTGTCAAGTGATACTACGATTGCAGATGGAAAGATTCAAATACATAGATGTTCACTCCATGTCGTACAAGGATGCCGAGCACAACACGCTGCTCGCCCAGATCTTGAAGGTGATGCTAGAAATGGTGACTGCGACCACGTTCGTGATGCTGGACCGGTTGTTCTACGAGGCTCTTGATGTGGTCCGTCAGCACGCGCAGATCGATGTCGTACAGCAGAATTCGGGGGATATAGATATTGAGGTAAAGACTGTAGCTCTAGCCACAACTACCTATAGATGTAGGAAAAAGAGTAGGTACGTAGTAAATCCAACTGCTATGAGTACTTAAGAATCCCCGGGGGGATGGTAGTGGAATAACGAGTGCTTTCGATCCCCACTGAAATAGAGGATTCTAGTGGAGTACCCGCTTGCAGTCAATATTAATTCTCACACGGCCTACCATCGGCGATTTGTGCCCTTTACTATCTATAGTCTATACCCTTGCCTGGTACATACACTTTTTGAATCTCCGCTTTCGTTCCCTTCGGTACCTTGAGAATAATATGGTTTTATCAATGATTTGTAAGACAACCGTAACAAAATTGATTAAAATACGTGACGTTAACTATGTCTGCGGGATCAGGATCGTGTATAGATGAGCCAGTCAAAGCCGTCCACACAAATTCGACTAACATTTTAATTTAAAATATTGAGATTTATTTTTTTCTTATTATAGGAGAAATACATTGCATTGATACAGTATCCGGCTATTTATTTGGCATTTCGTCCATTGCAGAGCGGACCTCAGTCGTATATCGGACTGACAGTTTGGTACCTTTATAGAGTGGTTAAAACAGTTTGTGATTATAAAATATCAAAACCATAACTTTGGTAATAACAACTCCAAAAAGATATCAAGTCAAGTTGTTTTGATTTTGATTGAATCTCGTTACACAACAATTGCAAAGGCTGAGGGACTCTGACTTCATATTTATTTGTAGGTTGAAGGCACAGGAATGCTGGCGTCTCTTTTCCGCAAGCTGCTTTCCAACATGCACGCACAAAGCACAGAGCAACGTACTTTCACGAACAAGGAGTGCGTCCCGCGTCCACGCCCTATGCCGTTCTACTACTACTTCAAGATATATGGAGGTTACCTTGGGATATTGATGCTGTTGTATATCAATCCATATACGCTGAGATTGAGGAGGTATTTGTGCAAATAAAAATATTATATGACTTTCTACACAGCGCTATCTAGACCCAAAACATGGAAACACCCAGACGAATGCAAATAGGCAAATTCATGGATACAAACATTTTCACTGAGTGGGAATTGAACCCGCGACCTCCGATATAGCAGTCTAACACTCTATCGTTATGCCACGCACCTTCAGGTACGATTTCACTGAGGACATAGACGAAGTGGCTATATCGACGACGATTCTTGAGGATCTAAGAAAAATGAAAAATGCTTCAAATCTCATCTCTTAATTCAGCCAGAGGCTCCAAAATGAAATATGAAAAAGACTGGTAGTACGGTCAACGAATGGCTTAAAGGAGGGTATAGAGTGCGTGAGCGGGAACCTAAGCGATTTCTTCAGAAACTTATTCAGACTATTTAGAGAGAAAACATACTAAAAGTCCTGACGTCTAGGTGTCGAGCCGGAGGGGGGAGGGGGGGGGGGGCAAAGGTCTCAATTTTAGGTTTTTTGTTAATAAATCAAAAACGGTGCGTTGTAGCGAAAAATGTTCAAAGATAGAATGAAAGCTTATAAAATTCTCTGTAACTTTGATCTTATATACTTTTCCATACTCCTACCCGTTTTTGAACTACACGCTCTGGAAAAGTGAAAATTAAAGTTATTCAGCGTGATGTGAAAATTTTAGCCAAAGCCATTAACTGATGTGAAAAATTATCTTAAAATTTATTTTAACATAAGCTGGAAGTACCTCCACGTGGTGAAGGCGGTTACAGTAAGAAATTGCGTTTCTTATAACAGCGGATAACTGAGTTGAGGTGAGAAAAACAATCATGAAGATTGTTTTTCGTGTACCTAATACTCACTGTAGATAACGCGTCCTTACTGGCCAAAACTCCCATTAACATCGTATACATGCCTTCGGGCTTATGTTATTATTAGTTTTCGTAATTTTATTTTGCTTGGCACGGTAGCCTACCCGGTAACGCAGGGTAGCAGCCACAAAATATTTTTAACATATACCTACACTGTTATAAGTAACACTATCTAATATGAGTAGGTACTAATAAGTGTCCTGTATGTAATGAAGATGTGGTTAAAGGAAGTAACAATGTCTCTGAGGTGAAAGAAAAGGGAATACTGGGTCTTCTTAATGCTAGTAGTATGCATATTTAATTTTGTTCTTTGAGAAATGATACATGGGGTAACGAAGTTCTTTGTCGTTTGTCCTGCACTAACGATCTTGTTGCTGAAGGAGCAAAATATCACAAAGACTGCTATTATTCATTTTGTGAAGTCTGTCAGTTACCCAAAACTCCAGAAAGCTGAGATCCCTATTGCTTATGTGGAGGGAAGCACTGATACTCAGTTTTCTCACTCTAATACTCGGTGTTGTAACAGGTGCCAAACCCCAGTGGCGAACTATCAAGGCCGAGTTGGAAAATAAATATGGGGATCGAATACTGATTACACCAGGGGTCAACCGTTTCAAAACGCCGCGCCGGTGGTGTGTTTTAGAGACTTTGGGTACAATATTATCAATCAGGCATGGTATGAAATCATCATCCGCATATAGACGTATTCTCTTAATTGCATCCGTGGCCAAGATTACCTCGAAGCTCAGGGTCCGCCTTCCGGCTCTTCCTCCTCCCCTTCGCACGATCTTGGGCGTCCATGGTAGTGAGACCATGATTGCACGCATGTCACTCTCCACGACGTCAAGCCAGGACTTCTTTGGCCTACCCCTTTTGGTACGAAAATAGGCAAAAAAACGAAGTAGAGGAAAAGCTGAGAATTCTTGCTAAAGCTGGGGAAATTTTACGGCAAGATATTCAGAGTCAAGTGTACAGCACAGACACATACCCACCGTGCGATAATTTTTTTAATTAAGATTAATTCCTTAATTTTCACTTTTCCAGAGCGTGTAGTTCAAAAACGGGTAGGAGTATGGAAAAGTATATAAAGATCAAAGTTATAGAGAATTTTATAAGCTTTCATTCTATCTTTGAACATTTTTCGCTACAACGCACCGTTTTTGATTTATCAACAAAAAACCTAAAATTGAGACCTTTGCCCCCCCCCCTCCCCCCTCCGGCTCGACACCTAGACGTCAGGACTTTTAGTATGTTTTCTCTCTAAGTAGTCTGAATAAGTTTCTGAAGAAATCGCTTAGGTTCCCGCTCACGCACTCTACAACTTCTTTATTGACCGTACTATGGATAAAACAATTAAATGTGTTTTTCAGACTTGCCTGCAGCTACTTCTACCCTCGACGCGAGAAACAACGTATACTGCACCTCTATAACGATATTCTTAAGAAACGTATAAAGATGCAGAAGACTTTACGCAGGTGAGCAACAAATAATAAGGTAGGTACTAAGGGACGCCATACACCAAAGCAGCATTTGCTGCGCGCACAGCTATTAGGTAATCTGTGGCACAGCTGCTTAAGTGTGTTGCCCCTCTAAGAGTGCTCTCGCTGTGTTCTGAATACATAACCCTGAAGTGTCACGCCCACATTTCGTCAGATGATTTTTTAGTCCCGCATGATAGACTTTCAGCCTATTTTCGTCTTTCAGGCATTATTTCAGGCCTCGGACTAGTACTGACAATATTTAATTGGCACTACTTGACACAAAACTTTGCGATCACAAGTGCTAACTATACCACAGAATCCCAACATCCCAAGTGCCAATTTTATTGGGTGGACTTGCGCAAAGTGCTGCGGCGATCGTGTGTATTTTTTCTACAAAAATTTCCCTTGCGAGGTAAAAATGGTTCAGCTAGTGGTATATCAAGCATACCTATTGGTATAAGCTTAGGTAATCATAAAATGTTATATTATCACAGGAAAGCCGTACAAGCGGTGCGCGCGCACTACCTGTCTGGTGAGAATCTGCTCAGCTTAAGGATGAAGTTCCCGCAACTTTTTGGCTGGCTGCAGATTTTCCCTGCTGCGAGAATGACCTGCCTTATCTGCGGTGAAACTGAACCACGGACTGGTAAATTATATGTATACTATCAGTGCCGAATTGTGTCAAGTGGACGAGTTGGCTCACTACCCCAAAAAGTCCTTAACAGGTTCGCTGTCCGATAAAGAAAGAAAGAAAAGAAAGAAATCCGATGAGGTACCTACATGTGCCTCATGGGTGGTTTCACTTTTTTTCTTTTTTTTTTATATAGGACACGTCAATTTGACTTCGCCTCGCCTGATGGTAAGCTGAAGGCAAAGTCTCTGAAAAGAGGGCCACCATTACAACACGTACCATGTTACAATGGTGGCACTCAGCTTGACGGCCTCATCAGATGCTTTTTCACGCCCCGCTTAAAGGACCCGGGACTATAGGAGGAAGGAAACACGTGAGCTGGCAAGGAATTCCAAGTCTTAATAGTGCGGCAGAAGAAGGAGTCGCCGAATCGCTTGGTTCTTGATGGAATATTCTGCACCGTATGCGGGTGGCATCTAAGTCCTGCACGTGTTGTCCTATATAGGAAAGGAGAGGGTGGGATTACTTGGAAGAGCTCATCAGAACATTCACCATGGTAGAGACGGTAGAAAACCGCACAAGATGCCACATCTCTACGCAACTGCAAAGGCTCGAGGGTGTTAGTGACCTCAGGATTCCCAATAATGCGGACCGCACGTCGCTGCAACCTGTCGAGAGCATCTAGTAAGTACTTTGCGGAGCCATCCCAGAGATGCGAGCAGTATTCCACGCAAGAGCGAATTTGTGTCTTGTAGAGAAGACACCGCTGCTCCGGCGTGAAAAAACGTCTCACTTTGTTCAGGACTCCGAGTTTACGCGAGGCTGTTTTGATGATGCTCTCAATGTAGTTTTTGTTGTTCAGTTTGCAGCGGACATCCATACCTAAGATGTTGAGATTGTCCTGCAGTGGCAGTGGCGTGCTCTGAAGAGTTGGAAGGGGAAGGAACGAAGATACCTTTGCTGTAAACGCGCATGCCTGCGTCTTCTTGGCATTGAACTCGACCAGGTTTTCAGAGCCCCATTGGGAAACGTGGTTCAGGATCCGGTCAAGTTCACTGACGAGAAGCTGCCTTTTTTCCGCGATATCAGACTGCTTGGCCGCAGGATGTCCGTGATAACTCCCGTGTAAGGTGCTATCGTCTGCATAGCAGTGAATGCTGCCAGTGGACAACATGTCGTTGATATGCAGAAGAAAGAGAGTGGGTGATAAGACGGACCCCTGCGGCACGCCAGCATTTACCTGCAGGAACTCCGAAGTTCGACCGTCACAGAGGACGCGAATACGGCGCCCCTGCAGGAAGCTAGACACCCAGTCGCACAGTCTGGGAGGCAGACCAAAGGCTGGTAACTTGGAAAGAAGCGACTTGTGCCAGACTCTATCGAAAGCTTTGGCGATGTCAAGACTAATTGCCAGTGACTCGCCATGCTTGTCCATAGCCTCACCCCAAAGATGGGTAACATACGCCAGAAGATCACCCGTTGACCGCTTCGGTCTAAAGCCGTATTGCCGGTCATTGATTAAGGAATGATCCTCTAGGTGACGCATGAGCTGTTTGTTTATTATGTGCCCGAATGCCTTGCACAGCACTGAGGTGACGGCTATGGGCCGATAGTTGCCTGGGTCCGAGCGATCCCCCTTCTTGGGGATCGGCTGCACATTCGCCTCTTTCCATGCCGATGGCACTGTACCTGAGATGTACGACATCCGGTACAAACGCGTAAGCATTGGAGACAACTCCGCTGCGCATTTTTTAAGAACCACCGCTGGAATACCATCCGGTCCGCTGGCTTTCCGGACGTCGAGTGACTGCAGCACACCACGGACATCGCGCTGCCTGATGCGGATCTCAGGCATTGCGTGGTCACAGACGGGTAATGTCGGTGGCTGCTTACCGCAATCATCGATTCGGGAGTTTGCCGCAAAGAGATTAACCAGCAGATTTGCTTGCTACGTCCATGAGGCATATGTGCCTCATGGTCAGTGATGCTTATTACGGAACTTCATGAGCGTTAGCTGTCGTTATTTACTATGAGGACGAGTAAAAATATAAAGAAAATCGCAACTTGCTTCGGGACAGCGAACTTGTTAAACTTTCTCTCTACCTAAGAATGTAACTTAAAGCGATCTTGCCGCACCTTGTAGTTTATTTAGGTAGATATGTACTTACGGAGTGCTTCTATGTATTCTGTGCTTGTAGGTTGTCACTGTTGTCAGGCAGGGGGCCGAGGTTGCGAGGGATATGAAGACTTAAGACGGTGTGCGGTTTTAGTTGGTTCGAGCCCGACATAACCGGCCCCGCTAGGCAGCGTTATTTAAAGTGGTTTCGGCACTAAAAGCTTGGCAAAACAGTAAGGCTAAGTAAAAATAGGGAGTAAATGCCACTTCGATATTTGGCCAGTCCGGCTCTACATACCATTAACTGAACAATAGATTTTGTTTTGACAAATAAATTCTCTATTTTACCCAGTTACGGCCGGTCAAGAGAGCTGGTACCCCTGTCACGTACCAAACTGCCCCTTCCTGTTCTGCGGCGAGTGCTGGCGCGAGTCGGGCGGGCGGTGCCTGGCCTGCGATCCTAGCTTAGTGGAGCTGAGTGATATAGACTCGCTCAGTGAAGATGAACACCCTAAGTATTGAAGATCAAAATACAAGTGCAAGAAAGCTGTCTTTTGACTTACAGTAGTTTTCTTTCTCTCTATTTCACAGCGTATACCTTCATAATATAGTGTATATATGTGAATTACGTTTTCCGCAGCCAGAGGGTATAAGAAGGAAACTAGAATCACTTAAACGAGATTTATTATACTTATTTAATTAAATCTAACTAACCTAAAGGTGGTGAATGTACTCGATGTTAGAAATACATTACACCGTACTAGCCTAAAGGTGAATGTACTCGATATTAGAACTACATTACACCTTACTAACCTAAGCGAATGAGTTCGATATGAGAACTACATTCTTAACTATACTAACGACTACGTTCGATGCTAGAACAGAAGTGAATTATATTTATTTTAATTAAAGATGTAAAATCAGTTCGCGTATTGATGCAATCGATTCTTAAATCTGCTGACGGTGCGGCACGAGGCGAATGCACGAGGCTGCTCGCTGCACGGGGCGCTGATGCTGCAACTCGTACTTGCTCTCCTTATAATCTGGGTCGTTATATGTATAGCGGGTTCATGCGGGTTTGCCTATGTAATTCCTCCACCCTCAGAAAAGCAATTATTTTCCAACTTTCAGTGAAAATATTGCTGGTATATTCGGTTTTCCAGGTTCTTCATGTGTCTCATTTTGTTGGACGCTGGGATTCTTTTCTGTTGAATTTTGTCGTTTCTTTCTCCAGAACCGGCGAACTATGATGCTTGAGATACTTATGATTGTGCCAGTTATAATTATATAGAGTGGTATAGTTGTGTGATAAATTGTTCCAGAGGAATTTTCCAGTTGCAGCGGAGGCTGGGTTATAATTTTATCTTGACTAGTATGTAGTGATCTTGACTGGAGCGCATGAGTTATTAAGGGCTGATTAGAGATGATTCCCTGGATACAGTCGAGAAGTTCTCCCATTGGATAATTCATCTCTTCCTCGCAGAGATGATACTGGTTCAACTTCGGGCATTCAGCCTCTATGTACTTAAAAGCTTTTGACATATGTTGCTAGGAAGGGATAAGGAGGGATCAAACTATATTCTAGTTTGTTGGGAACTATAGTTAATCTGTATAAATCGAACTTGGTGGGAGAGATTATTGGTAATTTGAATATAATAACTATTCTTTTTCCTGTATAATAGTAACCGGGTTTTATTATAAGGTAGTATTCTCTCAAGTCTAGATCTAAAATCTGTTCAGAGCTGTAAATTAGTTTTAATATGTTAACTATGATGTAGAGTTACCAGGAATTGTTTCCTGAAACTTGGGTAATTTATATTGGTACAGGTGAATAGGGATTCTAGTACAGTCAGTAATTAAATAATTATCTTTAAGGTCTATTTGAGCGCCATCTAACTGATCTAATCCTATTTAATCGTCGAGATGGTTATGGAATTTATAGATAAAAAAAAACTTTACATTAGACTGGTCATTAAAAATTTTGATATACTAGGTAAAACTGGTAAGGGAAAGAAAAGGAAGCAACAGTTTAGAAAAGTTTCAAGTACTTACAAATACAATTCTTCTTGCGTATCGATAGCTGGTTATTCTCCCTTCTTTTGATGGCTGCAGCTCTCGTAGGTAATAAATTAAATTCGTTTTATATAACTAGTTTTTTTTCTTTTTTATACTATATTCCGGATCCTTCCTGTGCTATCAATGTCTGGATAACCTCCCCTGCGGTTTCACGTAGATTCTGGATATTCGATGAGGTATTAGGATACCGACAGCGACTATCGGAGTCAGCACTCACCAGGTTAACGATTTTTGGAAACCTATGCCGCGCCGCGCACTGCCTCGAATATCCTACCGACTGCGCCAATTACGTTTTCCGCAGCCAGAGGGTACAAGAAGGAAACTAGAATCACTTAAACGAGATTTATTATACTTATTTAATTAAATCTAACTAACCTAAAGGTGGTGAATGTACTCGATGTTAGAAATACATTACACCGTACTAGCCTAAAGGTGAATGTACTCGATATTAGAACTACATTACACCTTACTAACCTAAGCGAATGAGTTCGATATGAGAACTACATTCTTAACTATACTAACGACTACGTTCGATGCTAGAACAGAAGTGAATTATATTTATTTTAATTAAAGATGTAAAATCAGTTCGCGTATTGATGCAATCGATTCTTAAATCTGCTGACGGTGCGGCACGAGGCGAATGCACGAGGCTGCTCGCTGCACGGGGCGCTGATGCTGCAACTCGTACTTGCTCTCCTTATAATCTGGGTCGTTATATGTATAGCGGGTTCATGCGGGTTTGCCTATGTAATTTGTGTGTATATATAGTGTGCGGTTTTAACAGCTCTATATGGGTATCAAACTGTCAGTTTGTTATACGACAGAGTGAATGTTCACAAAATCGACGTAATACCACAGGTAATACGATTTTCTCCGGACTTTCTCTTCTGCTAACTACGTGAGTACAGCATCGAAAACTGGGTAGATACCTACACTGTAGGCATATATTTACTGAGAAAAGTGAAAAAAAGTAAAGTAGAATAGTAAAAATGGCTTTTATATGAAGATCTGTGGTGGTGCTTTAAAACCTGTAATCTATGAAGGTTACAAAACAACCTAGGTAGGTATACTAGAAACCCTGTTAAGTAAATAAAAGAAATACATGAAACTACAATTATTTTTTATTCAGAACAGTCCATATTCGAGCTGTTCCCCTACAGTCAAGTTGCTGACGAACTGTATATTTTCAGCGACTTCGTTCACCATCGCGGCTAAACCGGTCACCTTCACAGGTTCCTTGTCATCCGTTCGAGGTTCTTGCGGGTGGAAGTTATACACCAACTGGAATAAAATAATAAGTTGGTTTTTTATATAGGACATGTCAACAGACAACAGGCAAGACGTGGCACTTGCGCACATTGGGAGAGGCCTGTGTCCAGCACTCCAGCAGTGGACTGCAATAGGCTAATAGATTGATTGATATGTCAAAATGAATTCACTGTACGGTAGCAGACAAGCACACAGCTAGGGTTGCCAACTCTTTTTTCGAGAAAAAAAGTATATTTAGGTCTGAGAAGAAAATTGAACAGTATTCTAAAAAATAGAACAGTATTTTACAATTACATAAATTAATTTTAACAAAAAAGTTTAACCGACTTCAAGAAACGAAAAAGAGACACTAAAAAGCGAAAAATAACTGCGGTGCCTAGCCTAGCCCGAGAGGCTTTTAATTTATTTTTCTCTTTTTAGTGAGTTATAATCGATCCATCGTCCATCCTTTGCTTAGGTTCCTATCATCAGCAGCTTAAAATCACGAGCAGATAATTTTTAAATGCAAATACTGAAATTAAATTAATGTTAAAACAGCAGAAACAGTGTTTTGCCATCCTTTTGAGGATTTCCCTAGATCCTGTTATCCAATCCTGACTCCCTTGATCCTGTCATCCTATTCTGGCTCCCTGAATCAAAACAAAGATCATAAAAATCCGTTTCACAAAATACGGTTTTACATACAACGGTTCGTCACCTATTTTGCCCCCTTAGGTCTGTCTGTCTTAAAAGAAAGCATGGTTTCGTAAAATCTAAAATGGTAATATGGTTCCCATCAATTTTTTTACGGATAAATTAAACATAACATAAACTCACGCACCCACATTTAGCCGTTTATGTTTAGGTCCCAATGTAATAGGTGGCGAGCCTATTGCCATTAACCGGGCACTTATAAACTTGCGATAAATACACACATAACTTCGAAAAGCATCGAAAAGTCATTGGTGTGTGCCACCCGTGGATTAATTAAAAGATTTAATATATGGCTGGCAAATAGAAGATAGCTGTGAACTGTATTATTTTCTATATTATGATTTATCATTAATACATTTTGGATTATCATGGGACAATCAACACCTAAACTTATAAAATAATTGCAAATTGGTGCCCAATTAATTAAAATTGTATCAATTGCTGCACATTTTTGTAGTGTTATGCATTTTGATGCTGAAAACAGTATTTTGGATACTACTGTTTATTTGTTGAACAGTAAACAGTATAATTGGGTGTAAAACAGTATAATACTGTTTTAAACAGTATGGTTGGCAACCCTACACACAGCCCACCTGATAGAAAGTAGTTACTGTGGCCTATGGACCTATGCAACACTACGGGCGTTAGACTCGTGCTGCCAATCCTGAAGAAAACTTCTAATGCCCTTCTTGAAGAACCATAATGTAGTCACTTGGAAAAACCACAGCAGGGTAAGCTGAAGGCTAAGTCTCATCATTACAGACACCAACAATACCTATTACAATGGTGGCCCTCAGCTTGACGGCCTCATCAGATGCTTTACCACGCCCCAAGGACCCGGGACTGTAGGAAGAAGGAACTTTATGGTCTGGTAGAGAAAAGAGTCGCCGAACCGCTAATCGTTTGCACCTTATGCGGGATTGCGGGTGACATCTAAGCCCTACACGTGTTGTCCTGTATAGAAAAGAAGAGGGTGGGGTGGGACTAATTGAAAGAGCTCAGCTGTACATTCATTCAAGTTATAATAATATTACGATTTTTTTATATAAAATTCCAAAACAAGTAGTTAGTTATCTGCCATGAATTTAGTATCAACTTTCTGGGAACTAAAAGGTATCATCAGGACGCACAACTAACAAACGAATGACATTTGACAGACGGTCTTAGATAAGGTAAAAAATGGAAAAATGGTAAAATAATAAAATTTATTTCAAATTTTTTTTTGACTTTGACAATAGACAGACAATGATAAATGAACACAAAAAAAAAAGAACAAAAATGCACAGATAAATGGTTTGTGCACGAAACATGAGCAACCTTATCGTAAACTGTAATCTCTTCCTGGCAACCTTTTTTTATTGTTATTGTAGATACAATGCAATTTTCGAACTGCTCTATCAATAGTTCACCACACAAAAACTAACGGACCACGGCCATTTTTGGTCAATTGTTTTGTGTTATGAAGAAGTATGGTTTAGTTAAGTTTTACATTTAGTTGATTTACCTAACCAAACGGAGTTTTATTAGACTACCGTGTTTGTTCTCACTTCTCGGTAGAGTAGAATAGGGTCACACGGACGGACGCCATCTTTACCCGTGGGTGTTGATGAAGGCGACTAAGACTTAGGGCTGTTCTCCATCTGATAGTAAATATACAGTCCATGACATAGTGCCCGCTTGACGACAATAGGCTCGCTCCCTAATACGTGAGACCGAAAATCATAGTTGGCGAACCGCGAAATGTGTGTTGATACACCTATGCATCGATGATTTTGATCATTTTACACGCCAATCAGAGACGCGACACTCGACAGTAATAATAATATTAGATAGCCTTATTCATATAAATGATATCATATTAATAATAAAGATGTATTATTTCTTCACGCTAGTAAGTAGCTTTAGTTTTTTAATATTTATTGTTCGCGCCATTTGGGAAAAGCCGCCATGTCGGCCATGTTTCTGCATGGCGGGTCTATATTATTATTAGTTTTCGTTTTTTCTTACTACACATTTTTATTCCACGCGATACCCATTGCGGTTTCTTTATTAATAATACAGACAAAACAGTAATAGGTACCTACGCATACCCATTGAAGAAATTATGAGTTTTATGTAATTATGTACCTACTCCTATGTATAATATGTATGAGTTAGTGGCTTAGTGCTAGACATAATAATAATAATAAATGCTACACATAAAGTAGGTATAAAATCAAGAATACAAGATTCCCAAAGCTTTGGTAAACACGAATATTATATGGCTGATTAGTAGAAGCGACTATCTAACATTCTAACCTAACCTACCTACTGTCTCTGCCACTCGAGCGTTTTCAGATTCAACCTTTTAAAAAAAGCAAAGCAATGTCGCTTGGGGCCGCCATTTTGACTTATAGAGAAGCGTAGCCGGCTGCGTCGGGTTTGTGTTGAACAACAATACAGATAGATACGCTGTATTATAAAATGCAGTTACATTTGAAAATAAGCTCGTGGTCACTCTACCGAAACATGACTGATTTTCATACCCAACATTCTATTTTTTAGTGGATTTCAAATTACAGAATAGGTATGTTTTACTAGTCCTACCTAGGTACTTAGTTAGGTAATTTTACTTTTAGCCATTTTGCTGAAATGTCCTTTTCTTATGGAGGGAATAATATAAGGTACCTAATCGTAACTACCTATTCAAGTCTGATCTGTCCTTATTATTAATTTTTTATCATATACATCAGATATCTATGATTATCTGATTAATAATAAGAACTTAGGTACCTATCTACCTACGATTCATTTCTTTTCAATTTCAAAATTCTAGATATTTTTACTATTAGGGACTAAACATTAGGAACTAAATACTTATAGCACTTGGCTGGAAGTAGGTACTTAGTTACGAGCGAGTAGAGAGTTACGAGCGAGTAGAGAGAGTTACGAGCGAGTAGAGAGAGTTACGAGCGAGTAGAGAGAGTTACGAGCGAGTAGAGAGAGTTACGAGCGAGTAGAGAGAGTTACGAGCGAGTAGAGAGAGTTACGAGCGAGTAGAGAGAGTTACGAGCGAGTAGAGAAAGTTACGAGCGAGTAGAGAGAGTTACGAGCGAGTAGAGAGAGTTACGAGCGAGTAGAGAGAGTTACGAGCGAGTAGAGAGAGTTACGAGAGAGGTCCGCGTCCATGAGGTGACGGAGAAAGAATACAAGTGTCACCATCCCATCTCATCCATCGGGTGTTGGAGGCGACTAAAGAAAAAAAACGCAGACGGTATCACTGCGATAGAAGGAAAACTCGAAATAAAATTCTGTACCAACCCATCTGGTCAGCGTGGAAACAGTAGGCCTCCCAACATTAGGAGAGGCCTACGTCCAGCAGTGGACTACGATAGGCTTATTGACGAACAATAAAAAGATAGAGTAGCATTTGTATGGGGCCCCATTACGAAGTTTAGGGCCAAACCAAGCTCACCTGCAACCTGCAAGCAGTGCAAGCCCATACACCTGCAAGCCCGTACACCTGCTGATTGCTGAACGAGGCTCTGGTGCAAGCTTCCCTCTAGCTTAAAGGAAGTGAACGAGTAAGCGGACCCCGCGAGACCGAGTTTTCCGTACATTTTTCTATGTAATCGAATTGAAATCACGCGTTTTGAAAACGTGGCGTTCGCGTTACTGATCGGGTCCCAGACGGCAAAAAGTTTCTGGTCTGTCATAAAACCTACTAAATAAATTGTATTTATAGCACTAAGTTTGTAGTTATTTTAATAATAGTGGCTCTACGTCTACAGTTCTACACCGTAGCTGCCTACGGTGTAGCTCTACATTCTATCGGGTAGACAGTATTGAATAAATTGCAGAAGACGTGAGACCAGAGACATGGGCGAACCCTTGGAACGCGTGGGGTTGGGGGTGGCAAGTAGACAGCTGGCGAATCATTCACGAATGTCACGCTACCGAGCGACGTAAACCCACTTCTAACACAACCCAGATGTGGTAACTAGCATATTCTCTATGACTAAAAAAATGTGACTCACGGATAAGAACTCGTCGTAGGTGATCCAGCCGTCGTTGTCCGTATCCGCGTCGTTGAACTTCTCCTTACGCGCGTCCATAGGCGTCTCGTCACCGAGGCTCTCCAGTACCGCCCCACTACGGGTATAGAAAATCTATAGGTATACTTAATTCTAACGTAAGTACTGTATTTTGGTAAGTAAATTGGGCAAATTGGCACTGGTAATGTGAGGCATAATTTAGTTAATTGAATAGGTAAGAAAACAGAAGGATACTGCAATCCCCTACAGTATTATCGTCGTTTTTCGTACAGAAATCCCCGCGGGTACCACATTTAACCATCTAAAACCGCACGACGTCCTGTCAGCCCCACGTTTGCGGTCCGAAAACCAGGCCGCTCCTTGCCTGCTCTCTACTGTGCCCTCTGCTAGTCAGAGGGACACGTGGAGAGCCTCCAAGCAGCCCTTTACAAAGCCACTACCTCGACCTGAATTGGCCGCAGGCGGCAGAATCTCCCCCTGAGGTCGGAGACGCTGCTGTCTCCGTTATCCAGGAGGGTCCAGGTTCCAGGCACCGTACCCCTATCTACTCACTACATAGTATTATTTGTTTCTTACTAACAAATCATCAAAGCCGAGCATGCCATTCGACTGATTGTCGAACAGCAGAAACAAGCTGTGCAGGTTCGCGATGGCCACCTCGTTCCACCCCGGGAACCTCTTCACCATCTTCTGCATGCTCCATCTACGATCCTTTTCTTTCATCTCCTACGGAATAGTGACAAAGAATTAGGTACCTAACTATATGCAATTAAGTAGGTAGTCTATAGGTACCTACCTGTTGCCCCAATTACTGGTCCCGGTTCCACTTCCTACAAGAATCCATTGAATCAAATCAATTAAGTACCCAGTCTTTACTAATTTTATATCGGCAGTTGAAATTTTCAAACAAAATAAAAACTCGGATATCTACCACAGTATCTACCTTCCGTCCTTCTTTGGAAATGTAAGTGAACTCATCACTCTCCGAGACTGTTTCTAACTTAGTTGGGGTCAACTTTCAGTCTATTGATACCTAATTTACAAAAATCGACTGTCAACCTTCTGCCCACTGGCGATATCGATTTTTTACAGTTACGAACAGGATTCGGACTTTTTAGGGCTCAAATAACCATAACTAATTCCTTCGTGTCTTATGGTATGAGACCAACGGTTTAGCATGCTCTCAGAGTCACGGAACAATCTTAATGCGTGAATAACGGTCTCCCATCGTAAGACTGCCCTGGAGAGAAGAGAATTACTTAACTTTGCAATGTAAACCATTTGGTAACCACTTAACCATTCACGAGCCTCATGAACTGATATAAAAATCCAACCCTTACCTGATTGTATTGCCTCTGCTCAGCAAGTCTTGCATAAAACAAATCAACTAACTTGTCGTAGTCCGTCAATGTAGTCTTTTGTACTTCGGCGAACCTCTTGGCATCCACTTTTGGCATACCTAAACATGAAACTCAACATAATATTATGTGATAGGGAGTGTAAACTGTAAAACATCCTATCACTATCAATCAATCAATTAGTCTACTGCAGTCCACTGCTGGACATAGGCCTCCCCTAATGTGCACCACGTTTGCCGATCCTCCGCCTTCCTAATACCGGACCATTTTCACTTTAAAATGAAAAAAAAAAAAAAAAAAAAAAAAAAAAAAACAATCAAGTTTACCAACCTTTTTTTACATATACGGCGAGCCCCTATTCTACTACACCGGAAACCAGCACGGCTTTTTTTATCATGCGAAAAATACCCACCTACCCATGGACACCTCCCCTGCCGGAGCCGGTGGGGGAGGTTATGTCGGACTCGAACCGATTAAAACGCACGACGTCTGTGGGCCGTCGGTTACCGGAAGTGAGCGGGGCGGAGCCAACTCGGGGACCTTGCGCCCGAGCTGGTGAAGCCCTATTCTCAGCATCCGTCCAGTGCTGAGGATAGTAAGCCATGGGGGGAGCGCAACAGTCGCGTAAACACCCCCATGGCAAGACCAGAGGTTACCTGCACGTGGTACCGCCTGCTTTTGGTCTGATTCCTTCAGAAACAGACGTAGCCGAATCCTCCGTCGAAAGCCCCCCCTATCCCCCCTATCCCCTCCTTAACCCTATCTCCATCCAGTCCAGTATCCCATCCCCGTGTCTGTGTGGCGTATGTCGTACGAGATAGTTCGGGCGGCATGCGGCGCACAGACACGATCTTTTCCCCTCCCCCATCCCATCCCCCTCCACATTCCCACCAAACCAATCCGGCAACCCCGGAACCGTCAACCAAATGAGCGCCAATGAAAAGAAAATTATACCCCAGGAGGGTACCGGCAAGGCCGGAGAATCCCTCCTTGTATTGAAAAATGCAAGCTGTCCCACGTATTCTGGGGGGGACACATCAGCGCAAATAACTACACATCAAGCACCTAGCACCTCACAGCAGCAGGTAAGGCCCGGGAGATCCGTATCGGAGTCTCTTGGGGATAGCCTTACTCAAATGTGCATTGAGGGAAAGCAGAACCAAGGCAGCGAGTGGACTACGGTCAAATACAAGCGGAAGAGGACTCGCAGAAAGAAAGGACCAGCAGAGCCTTCAGACCAACTCCGAGCCGGCGCGTCGACTAGTTCGGGAGCGCCGACGGCAAATACAGGTAAGAGGGCTCTTAAGATCAAAAGGCAAGGCACGGACCCTGAGGAGCGGACGCAGCAACGTCCCACTAAGCGTCCGAGGAACCATCCCCCGAGTACCGAGGGACCGCGAAAACCCAGTGTGGGTCAGAGCGAGCTCTCGGTCGTTATCGAACGAGGTGATGGAGCAGCAATGGACGAGGCTACAGCTGCGGAAATAAGGATCCGGTTAGTAGACCTAATTGAGATCGCTGCGCTGAGCGGAGTCAGCGGCCGGAACCTGCAATTCGCCGCCTCGGGCTTAGTAACGGAGGGCTACTTCTTAGTCAGTCCGAGGACCGAGGAGGCGATGACGTGGCTTCTGGGGTGCGACTTCGGTAAGTTCCACGGCGTTTCTCTCAGGCCAAGGAAGCAAGATCTCCACCGAGTAGCCATATGGCTCCCCGGCAACGCAGGAGGAATCCGGATCGATCCCCTGGAGCTCATCAGGATCCAGAACTTCGACCGGAAAGAAGACCTTAAGATTTCCGAGTGGAACCTCATCCGCAAGGAAGTACTCCCCTTGGGGGTGCGACTTGTGGTGGGAGTTCCCAAATCAGGCTGCCAAGACGCATGGCTTACCTATCAGGCGACGACGGTTTTCGTTCGCGCCATGGGTAAGCCTACACAAGATCAGAAAAAGTCCGATGAGGTTAGGAGTACAGGCCCCGTCCACCACACAGAATCACCGGGAATGGAGCTCAGCGGTAGTACCGTTCAGTTTGCAGCCCCGCAGGTGGGCGAAACCGAGACTGGTACGCTGCAACATATGAGCCCCAACCCAACCAGCACACAACAGGCACCTTACACGCAGGCGGCAATGGACGGAAGCGGGGGGAACGAACCCCGGCCGGGAACCTCGAAGGAGGACCTGTCCGGGACCAGGGAGCCCCGTCTACAACCAAGCCCAGACATCAGGTCACACCCCCTCCCTGTAAAGCGTAGTGATCGGACTCCTCCACCAAGCGTCGCATTACTGCTGCCGCCTTGGATGGAGAAGAGTCCACCTGCGTAATACAGAATAAGGAGGGAGCAGAAACACTCACAATCAGACACACACATAACACACTCACCCACACATGAACACAAACAGATACACACCAAAAACAAACACACAAAAAATAAGAATAGTTCAAGTAAATCTCCATCACTGCCGTGAAGCCATGACAGAGTTATGCAGACACGTGGTAGATGAGAAAATAGACATAGCCCTGCTGCAGGAGCCGTATGTCGTCAAAGGACGCGTCTCTGGACTGAGCTCTCTGGGAGGAGAAATCATCTACCAAGAAAACGGTGAGTCAACTCCCAGGGCCTGCATATATGCCAGCAGCAGGGTAAGATCGTTAGGTATAATAAAAGCAGATTGTTACAGTGACCTAGCCAGCGCCATAGCAACAATACAGTTCAACTCAGGTGAAAAAAGAAGGGTGCTCATAGTCTCCGCTTACCTACCAAGCGAAGAAGACTACAAACCACCGACGCCAGAAATGGAGGAGATAACAAGGAAATACCATGGTAAGAATATTCCCATTATTCTAGGTTGCGATGCCAACGCCCATCACGTGGTATGGGGCAGCACCAACTGCAATAAAAAAGGTGACTTACTACTGGATTTTATTAGCTCAACAGGTTTTGATGTTTTAAATGTAGGCAACACGCCTACATTCGTAACGAGAAACCGAAAAGAAGTACTTGACATCACTATCGCAACAGATAGAATAAGCAAGCACATTATAGACTGGAAGGTTGACGAGAGAGACTCGAAGTCGGACCACAGACGAATATCCTTCAATCTGAGTGCCGGGATCGAGAAGACCTTGACAAGAAATGCGAGAAAAACGAATTGGTCGATCTTTGAAAACCACATCAAAAAGTGGCACCGAGTCGACCAAGACTCGCTGAAAGACAAAGAAGATATAGAAAGAGCAGCCAACCGACTGGATGAAGCCCTCAGGGAGGCATATCACAAGGCATGCCCACTGAGGGAAATTAAGCCAGGTAAAGGTCATCCATGGTGGACAAAAGCATTGGAAAAGAAAAGGAAAAAGACCAGGCGAGCTCTACGAACTGCCCTCAGGAAGGGCGACGAGGAAAGCTGGCTTACATATAGGAGAGAAAGAAACATATTCAAAAAAGAATGCAGAAGGGAGAGTAGGGACAGCTGGAAAGCCTTCTGCGAAGGAGTAGAGAAATACCCTGACGCAGCAAGACTCGCTAAAATGTTCCCCAAAACTGACACCTGCAAACTAGGAAGCATAAGGAAAGGCGATGAATTAATATCTGACCCGGAAAGAATACTAGAAATCATGCTGGATACACACTTTCCAGAATGTGAGGAGTACACAGGCGCAGACATTAACGCCGTAGAAGATACCCCAAATCACACCGGGGAGAAGACACTAATCACCAAAGAGCATCTACTCTGGAGCATCGGATCATTCCAGCCCTACAAGGCCGCTGGACCGGACCAAATCTTCCCGGGGATGCTACAGAAAGCCATAAAGTACATAGGAGATGACCTTCTGGCTCTGTACAACAGCAGTATCAGAATGAACTACATCCCCCAAAAATGGAGGGAGATAAGGGCGGTATTCATACCGAAACCAGGTAAGGATACGTATCAAGAGGCTAAAGCCTTCAGATGCATAAGCCTGTCTTCATTCCTACTTAAGACAATAGAGAAAATACTAGATAGACTAATAAGAGAACAAGTAGCAGTAAGTGGATCTCCGTTACACCAGAACCAACACGCATACATGGAAGGCAAGTCAATCGAGACAGCCCTACATAACTTGGTCAACAGGATACAGAGATCGATAAACAACACAGAATATGCATTAGGATGTTTCTTTGATGTTGAGGGTGCCTTCGATAAGGCGACCCCAGCCTCGATTGCAGAAACCCTAAATCGTGAAGGAATAGACCAAGACATATCAAGATGGGTAAAAACCGTGCTAAACCAACGACTAATAAAGGCTGAGATTGCAGGCACAACACGCACGGTAATTGCAAGGAGAGGCTTCCCCCAAGGAGGATGTCTCTCGCCTCTGCTATGGTGCCTACTAATAGACGAACTAGTAAACAAGATAAACCGGATGCACATTTACACACAGGTCTATTCTGATGATGGAGTGCTACTGATAACAGGTAAAGTCCTCAGTGTCATGTGCAACATCATGAACAGGGGACTGAACGCAGCACTAGAATGGTGTAGGAGCAAAGGTCTCAACCTGAACCCTGACAAAACCAAACTAGTTATATTCACAAACAAAAGGAAACTAGGACGTGCTGAACCAATACGACTAGATGGCAAGGACCTCGAAGTAGTGAAGGAGGTCAAATACCTGGGCGTAACACTGGACAGCAGATTAACATTCAAGACACTAAGCTCTCTGGCTCCGGAGTGCACATTATATGCGAAGACGGGACAGAGGAAAACAAGTCAATATCACTAGGTAAGTATGCAAGTGTATTTCAAGCAGAGATCTTTGCCATCATGGAGTGCGTGGATATGATCAAACACCTTAACACAGGGAAGGTCACCATATATAGCGACAGCCAAGCTGCGTTGAAAGCACTAGGCAAGGTCGAAACCACCTCAGCGGTGGTAAAGGAATGCAGAAGGGCACTGGAAGAACTGGCCAGAATAACCGACATAACGCTTGCTTGGGTACCCGGCCATGAAGGCAATACGGGTAACGAGACAGCCGACGAATTGGCCAGAAAAGGGGCTGATGAAGACCAAGTGGGCCCTGAACCCAGGCTGCCAATCGCCCACAAAATATCCAAAGGAGTCATCAGTCAAAGCATCACGGCAGAGACCAATCGAAGATGGAAATCCTCGCCCGTCATGAGACAGTCGAAGATCTTCATAAAAAGTATAGATAAAAAAAGAACAAGCCAAATAACAACACTATCAAGGAGAAATATGAGGCTTGCGATAGAAGTGATCACAGGGCACTGCCGACTGAACAGGCACCTGACACTAATAGGAGTAAAGACTGATCCCATATGCCCGGAGTGTATGGAGGCCGAGGAAACCAGCCTCCACCTACTGGCCGAATGCCCTATGTACTCACTAAAAAGATGGGAAATAATGGGAACGGACAAGTTGGAAATAGAAGACCTTGGCGATCTGAAGGTGGGACAGATCGTAAGTTTTTGCAAGGAAACAGGTAGGTTCGACGAAACGCCGTGATTGCCGGATAACCCCAAATCCTCTGCGGAGGACACAGGGGAAATGGGTGAAGTGGCCCGTACCAAAGGGCGGATCACCCGTCCGGCCAACGGCGTCCCCAGCTGGAAGTAAGTAAGTAAGTAAGTACCGGAAGTGAGATTATCGTAGAAATATCCCTCGCATCCCGGTCGACCTAGGGCCATATCTCTCGACCTGACCCTCTTCCTATTGATTTGTTGATTCTCACACAATGTCAACCTTTTCGTCTATATGCTCGAGGAGACTGCTACAAGCTACAACTAATTTCTTCACATGTGTCGCATATTATCTCTTACGGCGGCGTACGAACCTTTCTACGAATTTATTCTCTGACGATTTCAAAGAACTTCTTGGGTGTCCCCCTCTTACCAGGGCATGGCGGAAATGGCAGCTCCCATTCCCCGCAAAACGTGGTCACACCAGCGAAGGCGACTCTCTTGCTCGAAAGCTACTGCGGGTGCGGACGGGACGTTCCGTACACGATCTTTATGCGTGCCGCACAAGGCCTACCACCAGGAATGGCGAGACCCTTTACTCTGAGATCTACCCACCTGTCGCAGTGAAATCCTCTTGTCTGTAGAAGCATATAGGTTTCCTCTTCACTGGATATTCGAAGAATCGACAGAGTCCGGAGAAAAATGCGCTTAGTTGTGTACCCATCAATCCAATTTACTTATAATAAATTATAGTTTATAATGTTTATTTTGAAGATAATATTCCACAATATTTCAAGCTGACTTGTGTCACTTTCATGTCACAAACTATCATGAACTTTTACATAAAAATTATATAAGTACTCCTTTTCGATTCAATCTATTTGGCTGTGGTCAGTGGATTCTTTTTTTTAAATAGATACAGCAGATCACCGACTACGAACGTGCAAAGCCAGGTTTTAGTTTCCTTTTAAAGCAAAACAAGTAATAGGTATAAATGTGCATAATGGTCTGAACCCTACAATGCCCTTTTATAGCGTGCAGAAACTCCCTCGGGCTTTCGCCTCATCAGAGCCAACGATAATTAGGTTGGACTCGAACCGACTAAAACCGTGACATCGGCCTATACCTACAGTCGGTGTGTGCCCTACAAAGGATATCCCACAGACTTGACCATCAACATTGGCGACCCCGATGTTTTGTCTACAGTTCTGCTCATGCAGTAGGTACTTATTCTAGAGTATTCTAGAGCAGAACGAGGTGTCGCTGGGTGTGTCAATAAAAGATCATTTTCTATCAATCACTTGATTTAATTTCTCATACAAAATTCATTTAAAAATTTCAAAAATTTGACATTATATAGCGTCATACATAAATGGATAAGATTATAAGAATCAATGTATTGATTACGAAAAAAAATAAACATAATGTATAAATGAATACATGTAGGCAGTAAATTATTCTAAATTAAAATATAGGAACATTTTATAAATTTTTCAGTCTTAATGCAGTATTACAGAAATATAAAATAAGATACAGATTAAAAAAACGCTGTTGTCCACTAGCTAATAAAGAGCAACTATCGTGTGACTGGGCCTGGACTACATTATATATAGTGTAAAGGGGCAAACTGTATAATAAAATAAACAAAAACAGCACTCTTGGACGCTTCCTGATACACAAACTACAAAAAACTAAACTATTACATTAAACATGAATGTAGCAGACAACAGACTTGGATCGCGGTGATCTTACCACCTTTCCGACAATAACTTCATTACTCAGTCTTAAAATTATGTATTATACTAACAATGAGGTAGAAATGGTTTACGATGAACACAAATATCGCCTCGAGGAGCGCTGGGGCGGCGGAACACTCGCCCCGACACCCCACGAGAACGTGTACAAAAATACTACTTATCTGTTACACATTGATATTGACAATCGCATTCACCTTCCTTTCCATCATCGCGGACATAGCTCAACGACGACATCTGATGCGGCTGCATGCAAAAGGAAAGGTGAAGGTAATAATTATACTAATCCTATTACACAACACAAGCTCCTAGTTAAAGTTACAAAAATAGCACAAAAATGGCTCAATACATTCGCTAAAATCTCATAATTGTATCTTTATTGTGGAGTAACGTGTTGTTACTTCGCTCACAAACATACACAACGTTGTGACCACACTATATCCGAATACCTACTGCTGAAATGTTCGTTCCAATTGCTTGTTTTACAAATCCACGTGATAAACATCAAAAACTTGTACAAAAATTATATTTAAGTTGTGACTATTACTTAGTTTTCAATTTTATTGTATTTATCACAAAACCACAATAATTATACTGCTAGCAACTAGCAGGTCTCAGTGTACGCATCGCTACACGACAAAATTATATTTTTGGTTTTGCGAACATGACCAAAGTGGGTTTACTCCAAACACTTCGCTTTAGAAACGAGGAAAATCTGTAAGCTGTTAAGATAACACTTTTTGCTAGGACGTAGACGTCAATGTAACATTTGCCAATGATAATAAGTAAACCCACTTTCGAAATACCCGCAATAACTTTCAACAAACGAAATATTTTCTTATAAAAAAAATCACAATAATGAAATAAATGCAATTCAGAAAATTAAGTATATTTCAGCAGCTCTTAGCTCCTTCAAAATTTATGACTTCAGGTCCTGGTGTTACTAACCTCGACTATAGTCTGTTAGTAGTTTTAAATAAAGGTAACATCCAGTTACGTGCTGGAGTTCTTATAAGGATAAATTCCACTTCATCGAAAAGTGGAAAACTGTTATCTAACTCATTGAGAAAAGTGTCGAGACGACAGTAAAACGTTCATTTTATGTGTTTCACGACCCTGCATCTTGATCATTCTTAGAATGCTCAAGATGCAAGATGGAAAGAATTTGCTATGCAAATCCGTTTGTATTTTAGTATTTTCATGTGACAATAGAATCTGTTTGTTTTAAAAAATTATGAGATTCGTTGTCGGTTAAAAATAAACTACCGTCGCAAAATATAATATACAGATAGCGGGCTTCATGTAATACACAAGTACTCAGTTTCTAAATCGTCAATGTGCGAGAGTGCGCAACTAGGCTCGCCAAGCCTGGTTGCGCACTCTTGCACATTGACGATTTAGAGCGATCGAAATCCTCTTAGGGGAGTGTACACGACACTGTCGGATATCTGTACCTGTAGGAACCGAAAATACATATTTCTGAAAGCATAAATATTATGTTAAAAATGCATTTCATGCAACACATTATTTTAAAAATAACGTAATATTTTCACAATGGCACTGAACGAAAATTAAATTTTAATTTAGTTATTTACTGGAAAATATAAATATTTCAATATTAATTTATTATTCGGAATTTGTCAAGTTGAGACGCCAGACTGCGCAATACTACCAAGAGTGCAAGCAGTTGGCACGGTTTTCGCTTATTTTTACTAACTTAGTTTATTATTTGAACAGTGGCGGATTGAATGCACGTGAACCTAAACATATTTGTAGTGTCGCTTAAATGTTTGTAATGGATTATTATTACATAACACACTATTTTCTCTATCACAAAATGTGTACAAAATCGATTAACTCAAGCATTCTTACAATATGTTATACCTAAACTCTATAATATTAATTCGCTAAGCGAAACCTTTGGGAACCTTTTCTTCTCTGTCAACCGACTTTTTTTTTTTTGTTAAAAATGAATAGTGTGCGACGAGCTATAAGTGTCATTAATAAATTACGGGCTCAAATGTACAATAATGATTATGGGTGAATACCTGAATACTATTTCTTAAAATTATGTTACAGCAGATATATTTTCTATTAGTAACGCTAATTCATTTGTATAAAAATTATCATGTTGGTTATTTTATTCTTAGTGTTAGTTTGATTATATTAATATATTATTATTTATTCGCTAACTGTATCATAATAATGTCGATAATATCATGTACATACCAGAGAATAATACGTTTTATGGGATATTTTTCAAAAATAACGTTATTGAAACGCGTTAATATTTAATATCGTTTTCACGCTTCAAAAATGGCGGTAGTTATACCTATAAGCTCGCGCCTAAAGCGCCATCGCCATTGAATCCACCACTGCTAATATGTTATTACCACACACCTAATATACTAATAGACATCTATGGCTCTTACATTACATTATATTATTTACTATATGTAAAATACAACTGGATTCTCGTTACAATTATGTACCTACACATGCAAGAAAAACGTGATAAAAACTTTAGGAGGAAAAATGTACAGCACCGGAACCTTCCGGTTTTTACAAAAGCATTTTTTATTACACAAAATTTCAAACATTTCCAAGATTTCAAAGGCAATAACTACTTAATATATGCGAAAACCGTACCAGTGGATGCGTTCCAAAACAATGAATAAATTAAAAGAATCACTCATTATTGCTCACTCCATGTAATGGCTACACGTGGCTGACTTCAAACAATCTCCATCTTAAGTAATTAAATTCAGACTCATTTTCCAGTCAACGTTAATTATAATAATCAGTACTTAACTAAATCTACTGTTCACTTCGTAACTAGAAAAGTTTTCATGAAGCGTGTTTACCTATAGGAATACCTCATAACGTTCAGAAATCTTACGCTAATAATTTAACCTAAGTACAAAGGTGAAAATTTATATCTAACCGATCGACTTACTCGACTTACTAGTAAATTATGCTTTACTATATTAGGAGAAAGATTAGCGCTGATTACGCAATATACATGAGCTAAATATATCGCGAAGTGATTACAAGGGTCTTCGAACTACTCTACTGCAAGTTTGCTGGTTAATAAACAACATAAGCATCACTTTTGAAGGATTCACCACGCTAAATTCTTTCCCCGATTTCCGTCATATACGAATTCAATTTCGATAGGAGATCTCTCTTTTCTTTCTCTCACTTTGGATATGTTCGGGATCTCGCTACCAGCACTATATTGTCCAATCATAAACGGCATGGGCTTGGCTGGCCGGATTAGACAATAACGAGCAAAGCTCCGTGAACATATCCGAAGCGAACATACGCCCCTTCGTGTGAGTGAGGCTCGACATCGAATTTGTATATTACAGAATAGCTTCCCTGAATTTGGTACTTAGGGATTATCTACCGACTGAGCTACTCTGACTCACTCTGGATGTTCTAAAATCTACTTTCACGCAAAGTAAACCCGGTATCGTCACCATTATCATCGCCACCGCATACTACTACACACTACTACATGATTTTTTATAGTATTCATTATGCTAGTCTTTTTGCGACTTCATCCGGAAAATATTAATTCCCCGGACTTGGTGATCGCGAATTCGGTCCTGGATTTTAGTCTCAAAACCATGCTTGAATTAAACTAATCATAGGATGCTTAAATGATAAGCAATCAATATTTTATGAGCACTTCTACTTACACTCCGAAATGTAGCAAGTGGAATTTGTTCTTGATTTTTTTTATATCGATAAGAACATAATTGCTTATATATACTTATAATTTTAGTTCCCTACTCCTATTTAGCGACGTCTAGGAAGCTGTAATACGTTATTCTATCGCTCAATTGAGGAAAAGTTCATAAATATAAGTCATTTTGCTTATGACAACATTTTATTTGATATAAACGACGCCATATTAATTTTACCCAGGGATTTATAATAATTACGTTGTTACAAACCTTTCCCCAACTCGGCTCTAGATGAAGATACCTATGATACCATATACCTAAGATTTGGTGTTCCATAATTTCATGGTTTTCATTAGATCTCTCAGGATTCACTAACTTCATTTCTTCAAAAACTAAGCGATATGATTGCATGATCGAAGCTACAGCATAATTTTGTACAACCATCGTTTTTGAGACTTGAAAGGAAAAGATATACAACGTTCTCTAAATGCGATATTGAAAACCATGACGGGAGCACTGCACACCAATCTAAATATAATGTTACTATAAGTGTTACTTACACCACATCTCGCACGCAACTAAACTTAAAATTAAATTATTTACCTACGAGATAATTATATCCAAGTGAACACATATTGACTGAACACATAGTATCTTTATATCTATAACATACATTTTGAAAAATATATCGATTTATAGTATTACGATCTCCAAATAACCAAAAAGAATTTCGCTATATATTTGAAGTAAAACGAAAAGTTTTATGTAAAACCACGCAATAACTTATCAAAATTTTTCATTAATTTAGATAGAAGAAAATCTTTCAATTAGCTAGTCAAGGGAGAAAAGTGCGCGGGGTTATATAGGAGGCACGCACTCAAAACTACACGGTGTTTATAATATTATTATGTTAAACGGGGTGTGCTACAAGCCTGTGTAAACTGGTATAATATTATGTAAAAAATTAAATAAAATATATCCCGTAAAAGATCGCCATGTCATGCACACATTTCATTGTATCGACAAGTCCGATCAAGCTGACATTCACTAAGTGGCAGTTAAAAAAAAATAACGTATGATAATAAAAAAAATATCACTTTTCAAACAAATACGTAGAATAATCAACAGATTTTAGAACGACATACGTCCGTTTACTTGCCGAAATATTACAATAATACTAAAATTTGGTTACAATCGCATGAGAAGACTGCGAGTCGTTGCTGCACCGTTTACGCTGGACGGTGCGTCAACATCTTTAAGACAGTCTTCTAAAGTCAGTCTTAAAGTTTTATTGCATTGATTTTTGTTCATATACATTCAATCATATCTCATCGTGTCACCGTGAATAAAATAGAAGCGCTCGAGTAACAAGAAGTCAACTAATACAAAGATATACTAGTAATGCGGGGTACCAGTACCAGCACCGGTGTGCACTGGCACCGCTAACTATAATAAAAATATCATATGCACACAAAACGTTATGCAAAATAACTTATCGTAAAAATAGATATTAACATTTGCATAATAATTAATCATTAACCAAGTTAAAAAACGCAAAAATTTAACATTTTGGAAAAATACTTTTCAAGTTCTTATCTTAAGATATACATCTTTTACATCACATCGTGATTTTCTACAATATTAAGGTTAGTTCTCTATTCGATTACAATTTGCGATAAATCGCGGGGATCGGATCGGTAGTATATTATTATGTTAGGTATAAGTAATCGACATTAAATGTAAGTGCACCGACTATGAGAGATTTGGTGTTGATCTACAGTAAGTAACTATTGATAGCTATTTATAATTTGCAGACTAAGTTACGTCGTAAATTACATCGCAAACAAAGTTTGGTCCTTAGAGACTAGTCAAAATGTGAAAGAAAATAAAAATATTACTGGTAACCAAAATGTCATAAGGACTTGTGGAGAACGTCGCTCGCAAATCATCGTCTTAGTCGATGAGATCACGGTTGTTCTCCATGTAAGCTATGCTTGATCGAATCTTTCCAAACGTTAATAATCAATTAAATTGGCACATTGTCAAATAAATCACAAAATAAACAAAATAAAATAAAATATAACAGACCTTAGGTCCGCGAACTTATTTTGCTTCAAAATCACGATAATTACTTTAATATACTTTGATGTATTGCTTCTCGTGGGAAGTCATTTCTCGAGCGGTGTCAGGCAGCGTCTCAAAAAGCACCACGAGGTAACCTTCCGGCGAGAGCGCCACGTCGCTAGGCCGGTCCTTGTCGTCCAGCCCGGGACTCTTTAGGTCCACAGACCACAGTATACGAAGTTCTGATGTAAACACCAACACACGGTGATTCTTGGAATCAGCCACTATAATACGACCGTCATCATCAGTCACTATACCTGATGGGCGATTAAGCTCTCCGATTCCAGTACCTTCGCGACCGACACATTGCAATATTTTATTCAATTTTGAGTCAACCATTAACAGTCGGTGGTTCTCAAAGTCCGACACCACTATGTTTCCTGATGTAGTAAAACACACTCCTCTGGGAGTCGTTGGTCCTTTAAGCAATTTGGTCGCATTAGCCGTTTCAAAGACAAACTTAGTAATGTAAATTCCGTCACTGGTGAAGAGCTGAATACGGTGGTTGCGCGTGTCCGTCACGACGATATTACCCAATGTATTGACGGCGACATCCCAGGGGTACTGAAACTGCCCGCACTCTTTGCCAAAACAGCCAAACTTGGCAATATATTCACCTGAGCCTGTAAAGATTTGAACTCTATGGTTGTCTTTATCTATAACGACGATTCTGCCATAGGTATCTGTTGTAATTCCTGCGGGCAGATCAAATTGCCCAGGTGCAGTGCCCTTGGACCCGAAAGAAGAAATGTATTCACCACTACTGTTGAATATTTGAATTCGGTTGTTTCTTCTATCGGCAACTATTATATTTCCATCTTTATCAATACAGAGGCCCCAAGGTCTTGAAACTTGGCCTTCATCTTGCCCTTCAGTAGCAAATGAAAATACTGGGGCACCGGGAATGGGGCTTCTGGTCGGGTGAACTGATACTGACTGCCAATGCCCTGATATAGCCTGACCAATACCACGTGAATACAAGTCCGAGGCCTTACTAGATGAAACAACACGATCGTAATAGTAATTAGACCGGGAGTATGGACTGGTGCGATCTTGTTGAGAGCGCAGATTATTAGCCCCAGACATATTATTATGATAAGTGACAGGTGGGCATGATTGTACTGATTGTACAGATTGTAGAGGTAACAGAGATTGGCGTGGATGTAGAGAAATTGAATTGTAAGAGTGCATTGAAGCCGGTGGAGCCTGTTGGACATCACACTGCCGCTTCAGCTGATCGACTAAGTCGTAATTTGGTGGTATAAACAGGATCCTTTCCTCGGTCATGTACATGTTCTTAAACATACAAGAGAAATAATCTACTTGGGCTTTGCCCTTTTCTTTTGCCATGAACAAATCAAGTCCCTCGGCATCCATACTACGTACTAACGTTTCATTTGTGTGAGCTAATCCAGCCAATATGCCCCTGAGTGTATTCATATGATCCGTTAATTCGTTAATTTTAGATTGACGCATTTTTTCCACTTTATCCAATAAATATTTTTCACGCTCTTCTATAGCTTGTATATAAGAACGCATGCCCTTACGGATCTTCATATTTGCTTCTGCAGCTTCCTTTTCATATGCTTTTGACAAAACTACAGCGCGATCGATTGCGCCTTTTATTGCTTTCGTGCCTGTTTTTGTTTCTTCGATCACTCTAAAAATACCAATACGACACATATCCATAGCGCCTTTAATAGGTGAGCACTTGTGGTCTTTGTGCACCCACAAAGTACACTCCTGACATATGAAAATAACACATGCTTCGCAATAAAATCTGACAGGCTCTCCATGCAACTCACAATACATCATCTCCTTCTCGAGGCTCACAGAGTTGGGTCTGACACCTATAGGTGATATTTGGTGTATAGCGAGAAGCGTGTGTTGTCTCAGTTGGCAGTCTGATGTCACTTTGTGGCAGCACTCATAACAGTATAAATCGTTACATTCCAGGCAACGCGTTGTCGGCATGCGCTCCTCGCATCGAAAACAAGTGAGAGACACAGATGAGGATGTTCCAGTAGAACCACTTGAATTTTCTTCCTTGGATGTTGAATTGGACGTCGAATTGGACGCCGAATTGGACGTCGAATTGGATGTTAAACTGTACTCACGACCGATGACCCCGGCAGGGTTTTGATACGAACTACTTGCTGGCAGGGACCAGACTTCATAGGGCATAGTTGATGATGACGAAGATCCGGACGTTTCGGATTGTATGCTTGATGGCTTACTCATGCTTTCGAGTAGATTGCATATGATGTGGGTCATTGGAAGCTGGTCTGTCTGCTCATTGGCGCCATGATTGGAAGATCCAGAAGCAGGCGACGATTGTGATGTTAGTGATTGTTGTCTATGATGTGCGAACGATCTCATCATATGACTCGAACTCTACCTCATCAGAACTGTAACAAACAAAAGTAGTATGTATTATTTTTGTGAAACTCCAGGAGGTATTAACCATTCGTTACCGATATTATGTATTTACAAAAAAAAATGTATCTAAGTATGTTTATCCGCATACTAGAACCCATAACACAAGCTAGTTAAGCTATGCTTACTTTGGGTCTAGATAGCGTTGTGTAGAATGTCCTACAATATTCATTATTATTATTCGCCGTAAGATGGATGTATTGGAAAAATTGGGTCACTCTCGGGCGAAGCTCGGTGGCTCAGTGGTCAGAGCGTTCCCCCTGTAAGGGAAAGATCGCGGGTTCGAGTCCCGCCCGAGAATTGATTTCGCTTTTTCCAATTTATTATAATTCATTATTATTATTTTATTATTCAAAATAATCTGGTCGTCCGGTCGTCGGAATTTCAGACACGATATTATTGATGTTATTCTATCAATCTGACATAGTGGATCACTCTTAAAACTATATTCCCGGTTATACTGCATATTATAAACCAATGACTTCTTTCTATGTATAAATACTTAAATACATAAATATGTATATAAATACTTAAATATGTATAAAACTAGATAGCATTGTGTAGAATGTTGTAGAATATTCATATTTATTTATATTTACCTACTAGGTACTTGAAGGATAGTAAGGAACAGAAAATTTAATATCGAATACGACCACTGCTTGACCATACATTTCCATTTCTTTATTTTCTCTTTGACAGATTGAGATAATTTGAAAATAGTTACGCCCGCGTACGTTATCGTTTCGATTCGAAAAAAGTATTGATTTTACTTATGAACATTTTTCAATCGATTTAATGCATCGACATATTTTTAATAACATACAAATATTAATTATTCGTTTATCAATACATGAAATAAATAAAAGTGACGTGACACCTGAAAACAGAGCGAGTGTCGTAGAGAGGACAAGAAAAATAATTATGTCTGATTGGGATCAAGATGTTGTTATTGACAATATAATGGAACAAGAATTGATTTATTCAAGTAACAGAGGACTCAACTGACGAGTCTAGTGTAAATTACGAGGAAGAGTCTGATGAATCAATGTAGTAATTAATAAAGATTACCTGTCATTATAATTACCTACTTATTTTACAACAGTTTTGAAAAATTTAAAGAAGTTGGCATTATCAATCAAATATTTTAGTTAATAAATTTGTACAAAAGTATCCGGCAGTAGTTTATTTTCTTACATTTTGTATGTGGAATTCCCTTTTTAGCAGGTTTTTATTCGAAAGATTTCATTTTAGAATTAGTTAGACGACGATTCCGGCCAGCGCCGGCAGGTGTCGGCGACGGGTAGTCGGCCGGCGACCTGTCGACCGTCGGAAGAACCTACGCCTACAGATTGAATAAGACTAGTGCAAGCAATTTCCGACCTTATTGACATCACATAGTACAGAGTTTTTTTCTTATATTTGTGATCAGTGGCATTCAGTGGCATCTATTAATGCGAAAAAACACGTAATTAAGAAAATTTCAATAAGGTCGAAAATCGTTTTTCTGTTCTTAGTAGTCTCTGTGTGTAACTTGTAGTCGGTTCGAGTCCCAAATCGCACCTCCTTAATTACCTCCTGTGAGATGATTCAAGAGGTTTCCGCACGAAAAAAAGTTTTAGAAATTGCTTCTATAGATAAATAAAGTAATTATTAGTTTGTTTTTTTTTTTTTTTTAATATAGGACACATCAATTTGACTTCGCCTCGCCTGATGGTAAGCTGAAGGCAAAGTCTCTGAAAAGAGGGCCACCATTACAACACGTACCATGTTACAATGGTGGCACTCAGCTTGACGGCCTCATCAGATGCTTTTTCACGCCCCGCTTAAAGGACCCGGGACCATAGGAGGAAGGAAACACGTGAGCTGGCAAGGAATTCCAAGTCTTAACAGTGCGGCAGAAGAAGGAGTCGCCGAATCGCTTGGTTCTTGATGGAATATTCTGCACCGTATGCGGGTGGCATCTAAGTCCTGCACGTGTTGTCCTATATAGGAAAGGAGAGGGTGGGATTACTTGGAAGAGCTCATCAGAACATTCACCATGGTAGAGACGGTAAAACACCGCCAAAGATGCCACATCTCTACGCAACTGCAAAGGCTCGAGGGTGTTAGTGACCTCAGGATTCCCAATAATACGGACCGCACGTCGCTGCAACCTGTCGAGAGCATCTAGTAAGTACTTTGCGGAGCCATCGCAGAGATGCGAGCAGTATTCCACGCAAGAGCGAATTTGTGTCTTGTAGACGGGTTTTAAGAACAATTCAACAATTTTTTTGAGGCTAAAAGTACATTTATCAACCTATGACTGATTTGGAAGCATCAGACGATTGCCGACAGGCGATCATATGGTGGGAAACTGTCGACTACCAACAGACTGCTAGTATTTAGTCGCAAAATTGGCAGCAGGGCACAGCCGGCAGGCCAAAATCGTTTTAGTGTGTTGGCGCTATCGGCTTAGGACTGCAGGCCGCTCGATAGGACCAGAAACTGCAGGCGGACTATTGGTGAGTGGCCGCCTTTACGTTTATCGATAATTATTTTAATCCCTATCAGTTTCGTATAGTTTGTTAAATAAATAGGTAGGTAGTTATATATGTGATTTTCCACTGTTCATATATCTTAATTTAAACTTGACGTAGACGTTATTAACTATGCGTTTTAAAATAATTTCACTAACGCGTGCATATTTATAATCTAAGTAAGGTGTCGAAAAGAAAATAAATAAATTAACAAAATCGATTTAAAAACAATTAATCGATTTATCATATTTCAAGATCTGTTTTATAGTCTGTGTCTGTTTGCTATGCATAGGGCACTTCACTAACACCTGTATTCACAAACAATACTTCGCTATGCGTACCACCAAAACTGTGCAAAGAACGACAAATTCTCAGTGCGTTCGTTTTGGCAAACCTTTTTATTCATTGATAACACTTAAGTAATACTTCGTTGAGGGAACGCACTGCGTTAGATACTGCTCCGTGATGTTTGTGAATTAATTTTACCAGCCCTATGCGCTCGAGCACACTATGAGACCTCACAGTATTGTTTGTGAATACGGGTGTAAGTGGGCGTTACCTGTCAATAAAGTATGACATTACTGTAGTACATTATTCCGAAAATAAAAACAATAATTCATATGCGTCAGCTGTCAAATAGAAAATAAAGAAATGGAAATGGTATAAAATATGCCACTTTTAGTTGTCATACAGATGAAATTGCAAAAAGGTGCGCTACGGCTATACAGATGACAGATAGGTGTCAAAATTAATTATCTAAAGGTATGATTCCGAAGGTGATTCTCAATGGTCTCCTTTATCTGTATCGGAGTTTAACCAGTAATGAGTACGCTGTATCTGCTGCATGCATCTGCAGTTTTCGTATGCGTCGGCTTCGGGAATCATGCATTTATCCATGCAGTTTCTAAATCCCGTTATACATTCCTTCCGCCATTTTGCCCTTTCCTAGGAACCGAGACACATTTTTGTAGTATAAATAGCAGTAATTGCTTTTTTTTAGACGTAAGAAAAATGACAATATATTTTTTTTTACATGATTTGTATATTTTGTATTGTCGAAAGTTTACGCAAATATTACACATTGAAATATGTAATTTTTTCACGGATTTTATCGCGCTGCTACAAAGGAACGGAAATATCGTCAGTAATAAAATAACATAAAATAAATCGCGATAAAATCTCTTTTTTTTTTAAATTAAGATATGATTCCGTAGCCGACCGCATACGACAACTGCCGACACACGCAGCACATGCGCGTAGTTCATTACGGCTTCCCAATGGTCCCCTTTATTTCGAATCGGAGTTTAACAAGTAATGGGTACGCTGTATCTGCTGCATGCGTCGGCAGTAAGTTGTCGTATGCGGTCGGCTTCGGAATCATACCGTTAAAGTTATTTTACATGATTCGTATTGTCGAAAGTTTACGCGAATATTACACAATGAAATATTCAAATATGTAAATATGTCACGGATTTTATCGCGCTGCTACAAAGGAACGGAAATATCGTCAATAATAAAATAACATAAAATGGGTTACTAATTTTGTCAAGATTTAAGTAAATAGATATGATAAAATATATCAATTGGATGATTTTGATATATTTTCTACATCCAAAATGTACAACACTTGAAATACATATGGGCGAATAGTTGTTATGGTACACATATTGTATGGGATTGCTGAAATCGGTTTTTGTTTGTTAAAAATGATTGTTAAAAAAATGGATAAAATATGACAAAATCACCAAATCTTACATTTACGGCACAAGAAATCATAATATGGGCGAACAGTTGTTATGGTGCACATATTGTTAGGGATTGCTGAAATTGGTTTTTGTTAAAAATGATTGTTAAAAAAATGGATAAAATATGATAAAATCACCAAATCTTAACATTTACGGTACTAAAATACATATGGGCGAACAGTTGTTATGGTGCATACATTGTTTGAGATTCGGTATTTGTTTGGTAAAAATCATTGTAAGTGAAAAAATAATTGACAAGAAGACCAGACAGTATAAAATATGTCAAAATCACCAAATCTTAAATTTACGGCACTTGAAATACATATGGGCACATAAAAAATATTATAAAAAATACATACCTAATGTGTAAAACACATAAGCAAACACCGGCTCCAAAACAAAACACTAGCCAATGTGGGTGTTGATGTATTGGCTTCACAACAACTAGGTGTGACTTCAAAATAAAAATAAAATAATAACAAAATGGACGATCTGGCGCGTCCCCGTTGCGTTGGTGAACTGATGGTTGCACTGAATCTTTCCGTGGTGCAGTTTGCGAAAAAAATCCAACCCAAAATCTTTTGTGTCCCTACCACTACCCCTGGTGATATTGTAGGCAGTGCGCGAAAGAGACAGCATACGCATAAAATAGACAAGGGTGCGATAGAGAAGAGATCTTGTCACATTCCAAAAATTTTCCATAATTTAGATAAGGAAGTTTGCTATGAGAATAGGGTTGGCAAAAACTAAAGATGGCTTAAAGTGAATTTGCAATTTTATTGTTTGTAATTTGTATAGACGCTTTTAGATGTTTAGGACTTAATTGTTTTGCCAATACGTTTCTACAGTACACTAGGTGCATAGTATTTGTCCTGTTTGACAAATACACAATAAAATTATTGTTTATATTGAATCAAAACACAAGCAGTAATAACTTTAGACTACATTACCAACCCTAAGTGGGTGCATCATTAACAAAAAAAAGTACCATGCAGCAGTTTAAGAACGGATGTTGAACAAGGATAGCTGTTAGATATCATAGAAATGAGTAGGACAGCAACTATTTCCTATGAGATTTCGTATTTTGGGCGGCGCAGCGGTGGTAACACATGCGTTAGTGACCTTGGCCGACGAATGCGCGTGAGGCAGGTCCGGGTGAGACCCCAGTCGGCCATTTTGTATCGCCCCCGCGTTCCCTAGCGCCTAGGGTGCCGAAAATCGATGCTTTCCCTCGCTGCCCTTACATCTCGTGAAGGGCGAAACCGCTAAAATTCCTTAAATACATAACAATCATATTCGCAGAAGGTTACGATTTTGAAAAAAGGTATAGGTACCTACTATTCAGCTTTGTTAAAATTGCATTTAAAAAGAAAATTAAATGTACTGACAGATACAAAATAACTTAACTAAAATTGTCATCATTGAAATTGAAAAAATATTCAGAACAGTAGTCTTGCTAATTTGACACTGCCAATAAAATTATATCTTACAGATTTTTTTTAAATGGGTAAGTAAGTAAGTATATGAATGCGTTTTTTTTTTACTATTGTTATAATATGTGAAAAAGTACAAAAAGCGGAAATACCTTAAAGGAAATACCTAAGTATTTTAAACAAAAACTTGAAGAGCGACAAAAACAAATTAGGGATCAGTTTAGTGCCCACAAGAATACAAACATTTTTATTCGTCATGAATTATTATTCTACACAATCCAGTAGGTAATCCGAACATGACAATAACACAGCACCCTCTAGTTTTTAATAGCGCCGGGTTATTGAGACTAGTGTAATAATACCTGCTATGAAATCAATGTTATTCTAAATAATACAAAGCGGGGATGGCAATATGACTTTAAAATTAAAACATGATTGCCTCAGGTAGGGGGCTAAACAATGGAAAGGTCAAGTCACGTATTGTTGTTGGTGTGCCGTGTTAATTTTTTAGAAACTGTCATATATTAATAAATGAAATTTAAAAAAGCCTATATTGACTCATTTACATGACAGAGGGAGTCAAATTAGAAACAACTTTTGTTCTTTGCAGTACTTAGCACCAATAAACTCAACTATGAAAAAACATTAGTATGTAATTATATCGGTTAACTAATGTTTGGCAAAAAACGTTTCCCAAAGTGTCACATGCCAAAGTATGTTTCCCAAATTTTCAATTGGCAAAAAAATATTTGGCAAAACAACTTGTCGCAATTTTACAGTTAGCAATACTATTTTTGGCAAATTATTGTTTAACAAATAATTACATGGCAAAGTTTCATTTTAGGTAGGTAGTCAAATATGGTTTGGCATATGATTTACTTAAGATAAGAGTCTAAAATTCACTGCATTAAAGTTTTTAATTTTAAAATCCAATTTTTTAAATACACTGCTGCATGGATGTTTTTTTCACCTTGGACAAATAATTCAGCAGGATCTTCTATAATACGCCTAATAATAATTATATTGTTATTATACAAATCATTTCTAATTCTGGCGCTTCGCCGGCCGCTGCCGCGGCAATGAAAATTGAGCAAGTAAATATTTGCCAAATGAATATTTGACCAAGTGATTAAAATGCAAATTGTAAATTTGCTAAAGATTCTTTTGGGAAATGAAAATTTGCGATAAGTTTTTTGGGAAGTGAAATTTGACGAAACATATTTTGCCAAACGACAAGATCCCAATTATATCATTGATTCGAGTACGGTATTACGAATCGGCCATTCGAATTGCCCGTACCTCCTCGATTTGACTCATTGATCGGACTTTTGTTCTAGATGTTTACCGATATCTTGACTAATTACATCGCTTTCCGGTTTACTTGTACCTACTTACTGATAAAATTAAGAATGCATTTACGTTTATGATGACTAACAACAGTAATTACAAATAGTTTTGAGTATTGTAAGCAATTTTATCATAATTAATGTCGTTAACGCGCTTTCTCTGACCAAATATTATTAAATATACATTTATTCTTGGCCTCAAGATCAGTAACTCTTGAATAAAAAAAACTTATGGTGGCATTTCACATGGCTATTTTGTATTGCGTATTTGTCACATTTGTTAAACAATTACCACATTTGGAAAGTATATTTGACTAAGTATTGGCCATAGGTATATGCCTATTTGACAAATATTACCAATAACAGAATGGCAAAAAGAAACAGAAGGCTTATGCTGTCAAATGGTTTTGTTTGTTATTTCGCTGCCATATGTGGTCTTATTTGCCTGTATTTGCATATTTGCATGTAAGTACGTCAAATAGTAGTAAACACAAATAGCCAAGTGGCACCATTACATACAGCCCTTCGATTTTTAAAAAATTTAAATTAAAAAAAGAACGGTTAATACCCGCCAGAGCGTCGTCCATCTTACAGATGTGATTCGCTTGGGTTGAAATCTTGGTGGTGGCCCTTTTATACGTAACTAGCAAAAAAAACACGCGCGCAACGCATGCGCAGCGTTTGGGTCGGGTCGGGGACGCGCCGCCCGCGCCCGCGCCCCCGCCCTAACAAAGAGGCTACGGAAAATTTCCCAAAACGAGTTTAGGGTAGGGATAAGGATTCTTTGTTATATTGATGATACTCGTACATTTAGGTGTTTTTATTTCTGACGGAATATGCCAACCTTATTGTGCCCCATAACATCATTTTCGCAAAAAGTGTAAAGGAAAAATTTAAAGAAAAACGGGGAATACCTACCCGTGAGTGTTGTCCGTCTTACAGATGTGATTGGCTTGGGCTGAAATCTTGGCGGGGAACCTTATACGTAACTAATAAAAAAAATGCCACGCGCACAACGCATGCGCAGCGTTTGGGTTGGGTACGCGCAGACGCGTCGCTCGCGCCCGCGCCCCCGCCCTGACAAAGAGGCTACGGAATATTTCCCAAATTTTGTTTAGGGATAAGGATTCTTTGTTATTGATGTTTTGATGAGGTGTTTTTATTTCTGACAGTTATGCCAACCTCAATGTGCCCGTTATCATCTTCGCAAAAAGTGAAAGAGAGCGGCCGAGACATGGCTAAAGACTTAGAGACCTATGTCAGATGGTCAAGAAGCTCATCAAAATCTAGTCATATCTGTTGTTAGCCTTCGGAAATCATTGACACGACCAAAGTACACACTTTGGACGAGCAAAGTACACTTTAGTCGAAGAACACTTCCTGGTTTTTACGTTTCGCACCCTGTCAAGTTGAGTTGAGCATCCGCCATCTTGAATTGAAAGGCTTTGTCCATTGAATAACTTGATTTTTTCAAATGTCAAAGCCTTTTCAGTTCGGCTGGGCTAGTAATACAGATTCGCATTTTGGAGCTCCAATTCCGCGCTCCTGACTTTTATTGATTGTTTCGGCTTTTATGAGAGTGCTTCCAACTGACCTCCCAATAGAGAAAAGCCTGCACAATAGCCTCGTTCTCAGCAGGTTGGTGTTAGTACGGTGGTTGGCTTGCAACAAGTAAAGTTGGCTTGGGCCCCAAATATTTAAGTAAGTACCTACATCCACAAGACAATATGAGCCCTAATTGCTCGTTGTTACTACAAGAACTGCATTGTATTTTTTTTAAATATACCGTTTCGAAATAAATTCCACAGAAAGTACAGTTCTGTTTAACTACACTATTCGAATGTTAGCAAAACTGGAACAATGAACGCTTACCTGCTTAGCTAAACTTTAACCAGGGATAGTACCCAAATAATCAATACTGCCAATAATAAAATGTGTGCAAGCTGGAAGCATTACTTTGAAAACATGTGACGACGTTAGCTGTGCAGGTAACATTCTTTGTACATTTAAAAAAAAAGGTCGGCCAATATTTTTTTGTATGGCTATGTGTAGAAAGTAGAAACAATAGGTTTGCGCAGGTCGCATGTATCGACTGAGCAAGTGAGCTGCACCCGCCCTACCCAGCCCGTACCATCCAGTGGTAGTAAACATTTGTACTAGGATTTCTGAGTAGTGCAAAAACTTCGGTTTAATTTCAGTTTAATTAAGTTTTTAAAACGTTTGATTTCAAAATTTAAGTATATGAAAATGCTGAAAATGTATCAAACCACTTCTGTGATTCTGAAAGGTAAACCTTGAAATAATCTAACGAAACTGCCATTAGGTTTTATTTTGACATTATCATTCGAAATACCAAAGGTTTTTGTTTTACTTTTTTTTCTATTCGAATCGTTACTGGAATTATTATCATTTCAATGAAAATCTACATGCTTACGGCATATTTTAACAATGATAGGTGCCTAGTGCCTACCAAGATCAATTAAAATTAAATTACGTTATTACGTTTTGCTTGACGATTTTCGTTGAGTAAAACATTAGAATCTAATTTAGTTGAATGCATTTTGACCTGTGATTATAATGTAATTTATAAAAAATTCTTTTGCCACAGAATGGAATAATTGCAAGAAGTTGAATAAATAAATAAAATATACTTTTACACTAATGGTGACTATTAGGAAATATTTAAAATTGAATGTTTTCAGTTTTGACGTCATTAGGATAGGTTCACTAATAAACACATAAAGCTGTTAAAACTATCCCGATTTGCTAATAGACTGAATTTATGTAGAAGTCAAACCGTAAGAATTATTTTAAAGAATATTTTGAATAACCTGTCCAGTAAGCTAAATTACTTGCGTTAGGAGTGAGTTCACGTCGGTAGTGTCAATCGGTCAGGATTCGAACCCGGGACCGTAATGCCAAATCCTTAATCACTAAGCTACCGAAGCTGAATATTCAATTAACATCCACCTATAACAAATCCTTGTTACTTCGTCTCAATTAGTTTGATTTTAATTTTTTTTAATGCAAAATGTTGAGTACCACTTATCCAAGATGGAGAAAACTACCTGAATGGCGGACCAGTTGGGTGACGCTGTCGGTTCCGAACAACATTAAGTTTCATTGAACATTAAAATTATTTCTTTTTATTGTGTGACGTTTGTTTAAAACAATGTACTTACAATACATTATTTAAGAATGTTAAATGTATTTGCCGATAACGAAATATACATTGTAATGGGTAAATTAGAAAATACTTAAGGCATGAATCTATTGTTGTAGGGTGAAGTCTCCTAGTATCGGCCACGTCCTAATATCGGCCTTTTCGAAAAAATGGTTCATAACTATGAAAATAACCCTAAAATTATGATCGTTTTTATGCAAATAGCGACTTTATATCCATACGAATAACATCCCATATTTTGGTGCGGGTACCTCCACATTTGAACGTTCAGGTGGCAATAGAGCACGCGCAGGTACCGACTTGTGTCGTTTGTTGGCATTTCCGAGTCAAATCCCAGAGTCGACGCACTCCGTTGATAAGTATTTGAATGGAATTAAACATACCTATGGTATTTTATATTATTTTATAATAAAGAAAAACAGTCGAAGTACCGTTTAGGTAGTGTGTTTTTAAATTTATTTGTACTTTTTATGAAATAATCGGGGGGTCGAGATTAGGGATCTTTATTTTGGATAAATCTCAATATCGGCCACCTGGTCGATATTGGGGAAATGCATGAAAACACTAAACTATAGGTTTAGCTATTTTATATATTAGCAGTAACATTAATAAGGTTAAAAATGAAATAACAGCTCTGTTTGATGACTAGATCCTAACATCGGCCGCCTAAAAACTTTTTTTGCCAGCTACGGCCGATATTTAGAGAATCGATGCGTAATAACGGCCACTTTATTTTGTATAGGGTACTTACTTTCCTACAACCTTCGAACTTTACAATAAACAGAGACGTGGTGAAAAATGAACAAATACTTAGGTATTTTAATTTTAGTCAACAGGTAGGTATGCCATAATGATGTCCCAACAAAAAGAGAAAGGTTTCAAACCTATGGTTATATGACCATAGGTTCTATGACCCCTACAGGTTCTATGACCCCTGTAGGTTCTATGACCTCTATAGGTTCTATGACCCCTATAGGTTCTATGACCCCTATAGGTTCTATGACCCCTATAGGTTCTATGACCCTTATAGGTTCTATGACCCCTATAGGTTCTATGACCCCTATGGGTTCTATGACCCCTATAGATTCTATGACCCCTATAGGTTCTCTGACCCCTGTAGGGTCTATGACCCCTATAGGTTCTATGATCCCTATAGTTTCTATGACCGTAGTAGAATAAGAGATAGAGTAAATGCCGTTCAAAGAAGCAGGCAGTAATACAATGCTTCGATGTTACCATTGGGCTTGTGAATAATATAATAAATAAAAAATACCGAGGTCTAGCCATATCCGCAGTTAAGACTGGCAAAGCGGACCCCAGAATCCGAGGTGTAAGCTTCGATTGCGACTGGGAATTAATGATAGGATGAAGTAGAAGAAGAGTAGCATTTCGACAATACGAAATTTTCAGGATCACAAGACAGACTTCCTAGAAGAATAGATATAGAGAGAAAGAGAAATCTGGACAATAGAATATAAAACATAAACCAGTCAAATAAAATAAAACTAGTAGATAGAAGAAGAAGAGTATTAAAATAGAAGAAGAGAATATTAACGGACAGCGTAACTAACCTCATGATTTACCTTTTTAAATTTTTTTGAAAATTCTTTATGGTGGCTGTGAAGTAGAACTAATTAGTGATGTCGAAGAAGATGAAGCCAAAAATATTAAATGTGACTTATGTATACAAATAGATCCACTAAAGTGTACAGTTCATCGTGGGCGAAATTATATTGATGTGGCTAAAGAAGATTTTACTTGCCGTCACTGTTTAGTGCATTTAAATTGAAAAACCTTTAAAGAAAGTCAAGTTTTCTGTTGACTTTATTAAATAATATTTTTTCTTATAACAATATATTTTGGAAATCTTCATTTGTCTTAAATTTTTTTAATCATTGTGATCATTAGTTTATAATAACAGCAATTACTGTAATTTTCAAGGCTGAGATATAAAGAAAAGACAAATTAATGATAGATAAGCGTTAAAAAAAATAATTTGAACCTGAATTGGAATATAAAACGTTATATTTTTTTACTTTACTTAGTTTTATTGACCTAAATTCACGTTGGAAAAGGTATGACGATATTAGGGTCACAGGCGGCAGAAATTAGGGTGTTAGAGGCCGATATTAAGGGAAATCGACAAACCCGGAAAAAAACATCTATATTTTCAAAAATAACAAAGAATTGGTAATTTTACGAATGTAGTAATGGAGTTTCAGTATCCCTCTACCCGAAAAAGGCATCGCAGGAAAGCAAATGCTATAAACCAAAAAATTACAATCAATCAAAGGTCAAAAAATGTTGACATGGCCGATAATTGGTGCCACCACCCTACCAGGGTTATCCGGCCTTTTGTTAGAATCTTCTATCTTTTAAACGAAGTGAGACACAAAGAAATTTACTTTAACGAAATTAATTTTCTCCAAGATAAGTATTACAAAGCAGATAATATTTCGAAGACTTTCCAAGACAAGTACCTACTAAAATAATTAATTAATGGCAAAAGGATTTGACGTTTATGACATACGTTGACGACTGTCATATACGTCAAATTCCATACATTTGTCATTATATTCTACAAAACGCCGGCGCCGGCCACATGTCTAGGGGAGGGGGGGGGGGGGGGTCAGGTTAAGTGTGCTAAATATACATTGTAATGGGTAATTTAGAAAATACTTAAGGCATGAATCTATTGTTGTACCAGGGTTATCCGGCCTTTTGTTAGAATCTTCTATCTTTTAAACGAAGTGAGACACAAAGAAATTTACTTTAACGAAATTAATTTTCTCCAAGATAAGTATTACAACGCAGATAATATTTCAAAGACTTTCCAAGACAAGTACCTCTACCTACTAAAATAATTAATTAATGGCGAAAGGATTTGACGTTTATGACATACGTTGACGACTGTCATATACGTCAAATTCCATACATTTGTCATTCTATTCTACAAAACGCCGGCGCCGGCCACATGTCTAAGGCGGAGGGGGAGGGGGGGGCAGGTTAAGTGTGCTAAAGCGAATTTGCCGGTATAAGCTAGTCTTAATCCCCTACCCGCCTTAGTGGATGCTTACAACATCAAAAGGCATCAACTGTCAAAGTATAAATTTTGTAGCACCAGGTTTAGGCTCTGCGTTGATGAATCAGTCAGTCGTGACAAGCAATTGAATTTGTATGTTGTATTGAAATCTATATACATAAAAGTAAAATACCACTTACTGATTAATCACGGAATCTCAGAAACTATAACACCTACAAACTTTATATTTGGCAGGTAGGTTCCTTAAAGGGTATAGACATCCGCTAAGAACGGACTTTAAAGAAACCCCACCCCTAGGGAGTAAAAGAACTTCACGTGTACAAAGTCGCCCGGTGGCCGCTCGTAATAAAATTATATATGTACGGATAAGAGTATGAATGATAAAGTTTAAGTAAAACGAGTAGAAGTAGTATTGTGTGTTATAGGAGGGCAAGTAAAATAAATAATACTTTAGTAATCAAAGTTCCATCTTGAGTCAAACTAAGCATGACTTGCAATATGGGAAACACCCAGACTGATTTAAATAAACATCTATAACTTTTCGTAAAAATATTAGCACTTAGCAGGAATCGAACCTACTTCTCGTAGCTCAGTCGAACGGTCTACCGTCACGAGGCACGACACACAAACTTGTGAGTGTCAAAGTAATTTCACAATCACTTTTATTAACTTTCGATAAATTCGGTGGCCTATTTCAACATGAAAAAGGACTTTAACAACTAAAGGGTTATATAAAATGTAAGCAAGTGAAGCCGTAAACAGTTTTGTAACAATTAGCAAAACTCTTTGCAAACGTGCCCATTGTTCTAAAGAAAATTTTCTTGTCGATTTTATTTCATCGGCAAAGGAAACCATCGTGACCTTCCAAACAAAATGTTTTGAAATGTTTTAGGAGTTTGGAATATATTTACGTACCACCGCATTATGACGTCAAACATCTGGAGGGTATCCAGGAAATTAGTCACGTTAAGTAAGTTTCGTTTTCTTGGAAAGCTAAAACTCCCCGACGTCACGCTGCCTCCCCTATTTTCGATAATTTCTATAACAAAAAAGAAATAAAAAAAAATAAAAGTGGTGTTGTGATTGACTGAAAACAATAATGTAAACAAAAAATAATATTGAAACAAAAATAAAATTAAAAGAGTAAAAATAAATTTGAATAAATAAACATCGTCTCGGTAAATGACACCTATCCTATCCTATTACATAAGGTATTACCTCCATGGTAGGGTTTATTTATTTGTCAGTCAGAAGTCTGGAATCGAGTCAGTTTGACTCTGACCTTTGACTACAATGATAAGAAATTCTTGCGTTAGGAATGACAAAAGTTTCATTACTAACATTGATCAGATTAAAAACTACAACAATATCATTTATCATGACCTTTCAGGAATAAAGTAATCGCCTTCATCCTAGCCTTAGCTCCACCGAAGCGACGGCGCAATATGCACCTCCCAAACCTAGGGACTAGATGGGGACTTCATGGTACCCTCACTCGAACAGGGCCGGGGTGTCCAACCTACGACTCACAGACGGCGTGCGCTTTAATCATTTCGAGTCCGACATAACCACCCCCGCCGGCTCGTGTGGGGTAAGCGGAGGGGCTATCCGTGGAGACTTTGCCCACATTAAAAAACTCTGCCTAGAAGACTCCACTACTCCTTCTTTCCTTATATACATAGATATCCATTCACCCTGAAGGTCTCGAGTTAGTCTCGTCCATCAATGACCTGCTTGAGGTTGGCTTGGCCTCCGAAGATCTTGGTAAGACCCCTTACACGCATACAGTCAAAATAAAGGGCAACCAAAATCTCGACCCTAATTACGTGGTACCGCAAACAGCTGGCGAAACGTGGGTGTTATTGTCTACACCTCTGCCTATCTCCGGGCATATACGGGCGTGATTATTTTTTGAGTAACCGACGAACATTTTGGTGACCCCACAAACGCTTTCAGCTTAATTGGAAGGGTCAACAGTTACAATAATGACGTATCATGCGTGACCGGCATTGTTAAAAAGAAATTGTGCTTCGTGCGATATTAGTTGTATGCGTCAGCTCTTTCACTTGATTTATTTACTTTTTTCTATTATAAATGGTTCACATTTATGTGGGAGACGATATAATACACATTTTTTATTATTAAGAACCCCAAAGTAACTGCATTGATAGTATATTGCCTCAGGGGAGCAAGCGTCTCTCTTTCAGAAGTGGCCGAATTTGCTTGCTGTTTCCACGTACGCTCTTCTAGCTTCTCATTACTACTAATAGGAGGCTATCCGTTCTTGTAACTTAGTTAGGAAATCGTATAAATATCAAAAAAGTGGGTACTTGAATCTTGCGAAGATTGCAATGGAATAAGTTAGAGGTTTAAGATGTACACTATCCATTAGCAAAGTACTTATAAGACGTCGAGAAATAACCACATTGCTGAGTTTTCTTGCGAGACCACTTGAACGAGCCACTGTAATTTACTTCCCAAGGTTATCCCAAAAACATTATTGACTCCACCAGACAAAAAGTTTTAAACGAGTTCTAAAGAACTACGATACAAATTATGTCTTTGAACAAATAATCAAAGACAATTTTTGTATCCTTAGTCTTGGCATAACTACATTTAGAACCTAATACAATGGCTTATTTTTGTGTTTAGAAATTTATTGATTGTAAACCATTTCGAAATATGCGCAAGCAAAGATATTATACTGGGTGGCGCAAAAGTAAAGACCCTATTTGGTTCGGCTATAACATTTTTTCTAAATTAGAAAACTAGATTTAGGTTTTTTTAAATGTATATTTGTACCATTAAATTTCGTACCATTAGGATTTAAAGATGATGTCTTTTAAATGGTGACCTCCAGAGTTGATACATTTGAGCCCTATTTATGACATTTTGCATAACTTGCCGTAACACTTCCTGCGATATGTTCGTTATTTCTTGACGAATGTTTTCTTTTAGAGCTGCGAGAGTCTGTGGCTTGTTCACATACACCCGAGATTTCAAAAAACCCCAAAGAAAGAAGTCTGGACTGGTCAGATCGGGTGATCTTGCAGGCCAAGGCAAATCGCCAAAACGAGAGATAACTCGGCCTGGAAAAGCGTTTGACACAATTATTCCACGTTCTTGGGGAGTAAAACGGTCCATGTTTATTTTCAGTGTATTTTACATTTGTTCACTACACAATTTTCAACAACAGAATGACAGAAAATTTCATATAAAAAAAATAAAGGTATTTTCTTTAGTGCCACTACTTTTGCGCCACCCAGTATATAAAAAGAAGTAGATTCGTTATTGCGCGAAAATCGTGAAGATTCGAAAACGAGTCAATTGGAACGTTTGCCTCTAGTACCGCGTGCCGAGCGGCGCCGGCCGGACGTTGAGCGGAAGCATCAGTGACTTATAAAAATAACGAAAATGCCATCGTATGTTTATAGACACTGCGCGAACTATTACTCTTAAGTTAATACATCAAAAGGGATTTCATATCACATGGAAATAATACATATTTCGACTGATAAAGACCAAATTTCTGACTTTCATAATATTCAAGTTAAAATTGTTAAAAAGAGACAGTATGATATAATTTGGTGCGTGAGCGACAAGGACGTGTGTGATCCGAACATAGATTAAAGTACAGATGAGAATATCGTAGGCATTAAACTCACTTACATACTACCTCCCAATTTTAATTTGTTGTTTTTTATAATTGCCTACTAATACTATGTGGTTCAAGTAAGTTAATAAGTGCGAACTTCACTTCACTGGCAAGTATCTACTTAGGTAAGTACCTACTTGTTAAAATTTGTAGGTACTATTGGCAGCAACAAAATAATGAAATAGAATAAACATACCTAGCTTTTTTATACTTAACTAGCTGCCCCGGCGAACTTTGTACCGCCATATTTTCGGCCCGCGTGGTATTCAAATCCCGTTCCCGCTGCACCCTTATCACTTAGGGGGATGAAAAATAGATGTTGGCCGATTCTCATAGATACCGGATAAGCACAAAAAATTTCATCAAAATCGGTCAAGCCGTTTCGGAGGAGTTCGATTACGCGCATTTTGTGACACGAGAATTTTATATATTAGAAGATACAATAACAATGACAAACAAACATCTTTGTCTAAACAAAATTACGCAATTATCTCAAACTTCACTTTACTGGCAAGTACCTACTTAGGTACTTGTTAAAATTGTACTACTGACAGCAACAAAATAATGAAATTTAAAAATTATACCTACCTTTCTCATAATACATTAACAAAGTTAAACAAACATCTTTGTCTAAACAAAATTAGGCAATAACCTCAATTCAGAGAGCTCTGTACCTTCTTTTTCAATAATTTTGTTAGCCTATGTCACCGACTAGCAACCGCACTGTGATTGGTACATTGTTATCATTAAAGTCCAAGTGACAAACAATAGCTGTCTTCTTCTTTTATATTGTATTTTTCATGTCCTCTCTTTTCAATCCATTGGTTATGTAGGGAAGTGTAGATGAATTCAAAATGTGTGTGTGTGAGTTCGGCACATTTTTCTACGTTGATTTGTAAGCATATGACATGTCTATGTTATGAAATGTCTTTGTGCGCAAGTGAACAATTTACTTCGTCACAATTTTACATTTGAATCGCATTGATCGATACTCAGCGTCAGTCCCCTCGGACAGTCAACACCCCTAGAATACCATAAGGTATTCCTTTTGGTTGTAAATACACTACTAAATACAAATCGACGACACGAATTCATCCAGAGCTTTTACTTTATACGATAAATTGAAAGGCTTTTTGGGCAATAGTAACAAAAGTCAGAAATATACAGCTAATCGGACAGATGATAAACTAGAGAATATTAATATTATTGCGAACTATGATTATTGGGACTATGCCCATTTTCCACCCTCAGTTACAACTGATAAGTTGATGAGGATCAAATGCAGTAAAGCGTAAAAATGCTGACCAAATTATCATGGAGCGCGCAACGGATTTGACCGAAAATAAATTGGAGACGACAAAATGCGAATAAATCTACTTTTGTCCTTATACCTAGTAGGAAAATCTATAAAAGTTTTTTAATAATCATACTATAGTCACAGAACAGATAACGTCCTCCGAGAATTAACACAGCGTAGTACCACAGCTATAGTTATATCTCTTCATCTTTTATCCGAGCACTAGTTATGAATTAGAATATGTGATCCGACACTACGAGTATAATTTAAACATTATTTTTGTACCATATTCAACAAATAAAGAACTTTGACTTTATCCAAAGCTTGCACATTGAAGCCCGGGGACTGCTATTCTGCTGCGACGGTGGCCTGATGAGCGCCTCCCCCCTATTCGGGGAAAGATGGGGACACTGTAGACCCACACCCGACGCGGCCTGCGATGGCCCTGGGTCAGCCAGGGAGTGAGGTATATGCCAGAGGCAACCTCACCCTTGGCAATTGAAGACCCGAGAAGGAGAGCGGTTTTAGTTGATTCGAGTCCGACATAACCACCCCTGCTGCAGTACAATTCTGCTATGCAATTAAGCAAGCACAACGATGCGAGTCGCAACGTTATGCTCGATAGAGATTGTCACTGGTTAATCTCCAGTGACTCAATCAGACTAATGACAATCTCTATCGAACACAACGTTGCGACTCGCATCGTTGTGCTCGCTTAGCGAATTGCATTGCTGTAAGCGCACAAGGACAAGCACAACGTTGCAACAGTCTTGATATAGATTGTCATTGGTCGATCTCCAGTGACGTCACCCAATCCGACCAATGACAATCTCTATTAAGGTTGTCGCAACACTCGCAACGTTGTACTTGTCGTTGTGCGCTTACAGAACTGCATTGCTGGCTCCGGCGAGGAGGTATTCGTGGGGATTTTCGCATTTAAAAAAATGAGACTGCTCTTCTATTACATACCAGCTTTTTATTACATATTCTGGTTTTTACGTCACCAACTTCCGTAGTCTGACCACCCAATCAAGAGAGGAAAGCCTGCGCTCGTTATTGCGTCGAATTTATATTTAGTCCTGTCTTCTGGTGGACATTATGACTAATGAAGACACTGTTTTGTGTGACGCTATTGGTCTTATTGTGTGTTGGGCGCCACTAGTTTACATACTAAAGAGACAGCGCACTTCCTCTTGGAGTTATATTCCGGAGTTTATTCTATGGTACTACGCTGTGTTAATTCTCGGAGGACGTAGCATAAAGGGTGCTAAATTCTTAGTTGCTATTAGTGTATAAAACGATCTCATTTCTATATAGGTAACTTTGATTGTGTCGAACATCCATATTCCATACTAATATTATAAATGCGAAAGTAACTCTGTCTGTCTGTCTGTTACGCTTTCACGTCTAAACCACTGAACCAATTTTTATGAAATTTGGTATAGGGGTAGATTAGCCCTTGAGAAAGGACATAGGCTATGTTTGGTCGCGATAACCGACATCCACGCGGGCGGAGCCGCGGGCAAAGCTAGTAACACAATATAATATAGTAAACGCTAATCTAGATACCTGTAATAAATTTAGTCGCTTCGGGTACTACTGCATTATAATCAGGTTTTATTTATATGATGTGTTCAATGGCGTTCGCTATCAATCTATACAATTTGTCCGAGCTATGCGCTATGATGCGCCTTCCATTCGGGCGGAACGCTTGCTAGCTCGGGACTCCCTATATCACGCATCGATTTCGAATGCCGCGCCGAGTCGGAGTTTCATAAAAATATTCGAATGACTTCACTATCGAGTAAGTGTCAAAACTGTCACAAAATTAGAACAACATGGCACGGATAATTGGATCGTGTAATTATCTTGCTTACCGATAAAATGTGTGAATAGTAATTGTAATTACAGGTGATTAAAAGAGTAGCCGTGAGTTTTTATTGCCAGATTTGTTTTATAACCGACTTTGCCTTCCTAATTTGGTTGTAAATCAACAGCCATACTTAGTCTTCAAGCATCAATCTTGAAGTCCATAAGTATTTAAATTTATTAATATTTGGTTAGATAAATACTCAGTTTTCTTGCACGCCATCAAACCGATAAAAACGGTAGATTTTCAGAGTGCTAGACACTCTGATCGCGTTTTTTAATATTAGGACATGTCAATATAACTTCACGTCACCTGATAGAGCTGAAAGTAACTTCCATAAAAGGTGATCACCATTACAGACACCAACAACGTTACAATGGCGGCCCTCAGCGTGAAGGCCTCATCAGATCCTTTGCACGTCCCGTTTAAAGACTCCAGGAATGCAGGAAGGGACGAGTGCTAGTAAAGATTTCCAAGACTTTACGGTGCGGTAAAGAAAAGAGACGCCGAACCGCTTGGTTCTTGTTGCAATTGTTTGCACCGCATGAGGGTGCGGGTGACACCTAAACCCTACACGTGTTGTTCTGTAGAAAAAAGGAGACGGTGGGATAACTGGAAAAGCTCATCGGAACATTCGCCATGAGTGAGGAGATAAAAAACTGCCACAGCTTGTAAAGGATCGAAGATGGTGCTGGCCTCACGACTCCTAATAATCTAGACCGCACGCTGCTATCTAGGAGGAGGTACTGTGCAGTCATCAGCCAGACCAGAGATGAGAGCAAGGACGAATTAGAGCCTGCGTGTTCTTGGCATTATGCTCGAGCACGCTCTCAGAGCCTCGTAGTTAAATCGTGAACGTGAAACTTGTCATCTCAACAATTTGTAAGACAATTCTTCGCAGTTCTCTATACAGTCTGCACTACTATCTAGACTCTAGAGTACCAGTATGTAGTGAAGGGTGAATATGATTAGAAGGCAGTCTATCTGCTTAGGTATAACTTTAACCTACATAGTTAAAGAATTGTGACATAGTTTGACTGCAAAGGTAGAAACGCCCACGTTATGAATAAGTTTATCCCACATTTTAATAACCAGACTTCATGTTCGATGGACATTTTACTTATTTAACGAATAAGTATCTTAGTACGAGAAAATTAGGATTTGACACAGGAATAATTCCTAGTAGCAATTTTCTTTCGAAATTCATAGAGGGAGGTTACTGGCAGTCTAAATTTCGATTTGCGTGGTACTCGGTTCGTTGCGTTCTCCACCATCTTGAATTTAAGGGTACATTTTTGTTTACTAAATAAGTCGTTTATTTTTAATTTTACACGAAAAATTATTACTACAAAGTTGTTTAGAATTAAATTTTCTACAATTTTGCTGTTCATAATTTTTTCCTAGGAACGATATTTTTTTATTTATACCCCAAAAAGTGGTAAATCTTTGTTTGAATTTTTTTGACTTAAGAAAAATGCCTAGTAGCAATTTTCTTTCGGAATTCATTAAGGGAGGCTACTAGCAGTCTAGATTTGGTTTTGCGTGGTATTCGGTTTGTTGCGTTATCGGTCATCTTGAATTTAAGGGTAAATTTTTGTTTGCATTCGGCAAACAAAAATTCACCGTTTAGTTTTATTTTTACACGAAAAATATTTACTACGAAGTTGTTAAGAATTAAATTTCCTACCTTTTAGTATTCATAATTTTTCGCTAGGATCAATATTTTTCGATGTATACCCCAATAAGGTAATGAAATTGTATTCGATTTTTTGACAAAGGAAAAACTCCTAGAAGCAGGTCACTGGCAGTCTAAATTTCGATTTGCGTGGTATTCGGTTCATTGCATTCTTCACCATTTTGAATTTAAGGGTGAAATTTTAGTTACTGAATAAGTCGTCTATTTTTAATTTTTAATTTGTTTAGAAATGAATTTCAAAAAGAAAAAAAGATGTTTTATCACCATTATTCGTGTAATGACAAAAATTCTGGCGAAATCATGGCAGCTTCAGCCTAGTTTTCGCCAGCGATCGCGATTTAGCGAGTGTATCATATCTACCCTTAGATTATGGAGGGCGAAATCAGCTAGTTAGGTAGTCAGAACCAACAGCCCGCCATATGTTTGTCTTTAAGCACTTCACGAGCTTGCTCATGAAAACCTGTCGTCGCCGTGTCGGTTTCAAATTCTACCGACGTTTTTTTTCACCACGTTTATATTCATTGATGAAATCCAGTATTGGTATATGAAAATCGTACTTATGCCATGAACATGTATTGTGTCTGACACGTTCATATCATATCATGAGCCTTCCAAACTCAATAATTACCGAGATAGTTTAGAGTTAGAGAGTATCTCCGGGTCGTTTTGAAATAGTGAAAGCAGCCATTGAACCAAGCTCAACACATGGCGATTTCGCAGTGCAAAAACTTGCACTTACAAAGGGTATTGTTGTAAGTCCACAGTCCGTTCGTTACAAGTCCACTTTAGCACTTACTTCATATCTCGCTACCTGGTTTTTTTTCTTTGCCGAAATTAATGACCGCTTCGTATTTCTAGGTGCATACTTTTTTTTGATTAATTGATTTTATGCATACTTTTTTGCTAGCTGGCATATTCTTTCTTTGCAGAAATTAATGACTTGGTATGTCGGGTTTCCCTACATACAATTTTTAATTTATTTTTCCTTTGATTAATTGATTGCAGTCACATTCTGTATGACGTAGAGCAAGCAGAACTGAGGTGTCAGCCCCCTTCGATGCAATTTCGATTCAAGCGAAAAGGTCCAGTATCTCCTTTCTTTATCGCACGACAAAGACCGGCCTGCTTTGCCTGTACAAATGCGTCCTTTTTCCTATAATCCCGACTGCCGACTGCTTCAAGCGGGGCGTAAAAATCATTTGTCGGGGCCGTCAAACTAATTTTGAAAAGATAACATCTGGAGTGAAACCCAAAAAAATGTGAATTTGCTCTATTTGGTGAAAAGGTTGAACAGAAACAAATGGCGGGTTGTTGTACTCTGCCTACACCGAAGGGGAAAATGTGTGAGAGTATGTATAGAAGATGACATGCGTGCCAATGGTCTCACTGGCAGAAATGCCAAAGCCCGTGCGAAGTGGAGGACGTAACCCGGAAAATGGACTCAAGAGAATAGGACATAGGTAGGCTATCATTTGTCACGGGAATAGGATCCTGTGGGTCGTGGGAATGGGATTAATACTTCAAGCACGCGGAGTTGCGGTCATATCATATGCTATTAATTGCCAGCTATAATAGAGGAAAATAATAAAAATATCAATTTCGTCAATTTTATGGTATATGGATGATTTCTTGATGATAGGGCCCACCAAGACCTATGCCAACGTCATCAGCAAACCGGTATACCTACTGATTGACGGACGAGGCTCCTATCTCTCCTCTCGGGGTTGGGAAGTCTGAACCATGAAAGCCATATGAGTCAAATCAAAATGAGGAGAAAGAATAAGCGGACCAAGGACTCCGAGGTGAAGGCCTCAGATGCAACCAGAAGTACCGCTAGAATGACGACGATGATGAAGTTGATACTATTTGCGTAAAATTTAAATAAACAAATATAGATTTAAATATACCTCAACTTCTTCTTCCCTTGAGAGTTCAGAAGACAGTAAACCATATCCACAGCAGAAGTATATTTTACGCCGTTAAAACTTTGTTTTAGTGGCAGCTATCACCAAAATTGAACCCAACAAAACAATAACCCAGTTGGCTATACATAGTAGATGGGTGTTGTGTAGCTATAGTTGTATATAAATAATTGCGGAGCGTTTTCGAGGGGACGAACAGTGCTTGGCGCATGCGATCTCGGACCCCACGGGGTAACGCCAAGATTACCTCACTGGAGATTACGACAAATATGTTCCCTGCAGTAACAGAAATCAATAGTTTTCTATAATCTACGCTTCATGGGATCTAACATCCCTTCGCCTCAAAAATACATTTATTGATCGCCATGTTTGTGGCTGTGTGTCATGTCTAGAATGTAACTTGTATTATTAAAATGTATTAAGTATTTTTTTTAAATATTAGCGTATTTTTTAGAGATGAAACTTAGGAAAATACTAAACTATATTAGTTGCTTTCGACGAAATGTATCTAACTGTCTCGATAGCACCAAGTGGTAGCGAATACAACTGCAGTCGCAATTTCGACTACCGAGTCAGACAGTAAAGCCTGGTTGAAGGCAGTAGGTACCGAAAACTGCGGAGATGCTTGGTCCTGAACCTCCAGGCGGTGCACCCGGGGCAACGGAGACGGTAATGTCTCTCTCATGGCCCTGTAGACGGCTGCTCGAAAGCTCTCCACGTGTCTCTCTGAAGCCTCCTTAATAGAAGGCACAGTGGAGAGCAGGAAAGGAGCAGGCTGGTTCTCCGGGCGCAGGCCTGAGGGTGACAGATACGGCTATCTGTCACCCAAACAGAAGTAAGCCTGCGCAACCGCAGTGGTGCCAGAGTCTACCATGATGCGACAGAAATGCCTTATTGAGTAAACTTACACCCCGGTAATAGAGATAGAGAGCCAAAACAGCGTGCGGTTTTAGTCGGCGGTTTTAGTCGTTTCGAGTCCAATATAACCACGCCTGGTAGCCGGCGGAGGTGATATCCGTGGGGATTTTCGCGTAATTTACTATTTCGGGGATAAACAAATGGGAGTAATATGAAAAAAAAGAAGTAAAATGCTCTACTGGCATAACTATTATAATACCTAGTACAAGCAATCTAAAATGCAGTCAACAACATAATAATAACTAAATTAGAATAATATTGCAAATTGTATATATTCTTGCTTTACTTTTAAATCTGAGATTGTGTAGGTATGTTTGCTTGCTTATTCACAATCACACATCATAGCACAAATGTCTATAAAATAACATTAATGTTGGAAAATGTAATTTGTAATTTTACCTAATTTAACATTACAAATCACATTTATTAGTATCAATTATAATGAATCATTAGAAAATAATTTACTCCATTAGGACTATTATAGATAAATTAATATTGTTGACATGCCACCCACTCCTAATGGTCACCATATACATTCAATTAATTTGATCAAACTGGTAGGTAATTTCAAACAGGTTGATTAAATTGGCATGAGTGTGGCAAAATTTGTACAAAAATAAGTAATCAATGGTTTGAAGAAATATAAATTTGATCAACTGTTTGAAACTGCCAAGTTTGATCAAATTAACTGCATGTATATTGCAGCCATTGTATATTGGGAGAGGCCTATGTCCAGCAGTGGACTGCAATAGGCTAATAAATTGATTGAATTAACCTTAACTGGGAGGGTTAAAGGCCATACTAATAATTTCTAATACTAGTTCTCTATTTAAAAAAAAAACTTATAAAGCTAGTATGCTGAATTCAACTTGAAACATTTTGAATTCATTATGCGTGCCTTGTGATGTAAGTGGGGCATACAGTTTCTTCTAACAGTTATTATAATGAGATGGAATATTTTAATGATATGTATAGTGTGTGAATAAGACAAAATTCAGAGTAACATTGCTTAACAAAACATAACATAAACGCTTGCCACTAAAACTGCTACATTTTTATTTAAAAAAAAAACAGCAAGACATACCATAAAAATCTTGTTTTCATTTTAGTTTTAACAGGTATAATAGCTCTTTTTTTTTGATTGTTTATTGTATATTCCATTATGTTTCAAAATAAAGATAAAAATAAAATGTTATAAAAATTGCTACTTAATTAAATAAACATCTTTTTTTATAGCCAGTATGGATGTGTTTATTGCTATTTTTCCACTAAGAAAATGTAAAATAAAATAATAGAATAGGATTTATCAGTAAATTTTCTTGTAAGTATAATTTTTTGTAAAAAAATGGCTAAGGAATTTGATGAGATACTTGTTCCACTAAAGAAAAGTAAATGATAGAGGAGGTAAATATTTTGTATAACTTTATATAAAAATATCATTACATTGTCATGCATTTTCCACTTTGACATTATGCTTATGTACCTGCTGACATTAAAACTTACAACTGATTAATTTATTGTTTGACATTATGCCTGTAATATTGACATTGAAAATAAGATGATAGGAAAACCAAATAATATAATTTTGAAACACTATGCTTGTAAAGAAAATGACATTAAAATTTGCACACCCTATGGGGCAGAATATGCTGTATTCACTAGTTTTTAAGACCTATAATGTAACCATATTCGAAGCAAATAAATGAATTTATTATTATTATGAATTTATTATAAGAAAATGTAAAATGATAGCACAGTACTTATAAGTTACATATTGTGTTAAATATTTGTTTGTGAATGTAACAAAGCATTCATTTATCAACATTTAAATACAAAAGCAAAAAAATAAGAAACATTCCAAATATAAATCATAATCCCAGACAAGCTCAACATTTAGATATGATGCTAATATAATGTGCATAGAAATTTTCCTTTACACAAAAAATTGTGCATTGACATGCCTCAGAGGTCATTGCCCTCTTGCTTCAAAGCTGAGATCAAAACAATGTGCAATAATGTGTTCACATTACAATATATTTTATACTATACTATACATGTATAAAAATGTTAGTAAGAAGCTGGTAAACAGTACTGATGTTTAAAAATAGAATATGTACCTACTTTTGTTAAAAATATAATTAATGGGCTCCTTTAAGAATTATTAGGGCTTAAATTCTTTTCTTCCTTACTTCTTTACATTTGTAATCTTAAAGGTGTATGTAGATCTTTGAATTGTATTTTTTCTCAATAATTGGAAATCTATGATATGAATTTTTGAGACTAAATGACTAAATTCATTTGCATTAGATTTTTTCTGTCCTGTAGACAAACGCCGAAAGATCGATGACACAAAGTTAAATGCAGTTTAAGTAATTGTTTAACATTCTTAAAAAATTAAAAAGATAGCTTGCACGAAAATTATAACAAATAGTTTATTTTTAACAGGCTTTACTTACTTATAATCTTTCCCTGTGCTTAACCAATCCATAATCCACATACGACCGGTTGTCGTGAAGCGCACGAAAAAATATATACGCTACGCAACTCTGTTTGTGAAATTTGAGACAGTTTTATAGAATTTTCATGACACAAGGTAGAAAATGTTATAATGAATCAAATAAAACGCAAGCTGCATTTAATAAATAGGTCGTGAACGAGCTATCCAGGAATTATACAATGGAAAGCAAACCGAGATAACATGATTCATCACCGGGCCTACGGATACTCACCAAAATATCTCCAGGCCTTGTGGGAGAACTGCTGAATCACTAGTAAACAAACATACTACGCATTTAATGCGTGCACATTTATCATTGTCTTATATCGTACTTTAAGTCCGGTCAAATAAAAATCACGAAAATAATTTCTGCGATGCAGGTAGATTGCACAAAGATTTAAACGCCAATCGATAATGAAGCGTACAGTATTAACTGATATTTTTATTGCACTAATTTTGAATACTGTTGTACATCACATTTGCTTATGTTTCGCGAAAATCGTTTTTATTTATTTATTATCATAAAATAACACCGTAAAAACATCAGCGGTGAATGAACGATCAATTGATTTAAAAAAGTTAGTTTCCTTCTTTATGGAAAATGACAACATTAGTGAGGTACGAAACTCATAGACAAGAATTTGTTTTAGTAACTTTGCTCAATTTTTCATAAAAATAATTTGCTAATTTAAGTAAGAATACAGCCTACTGGTTAAATTAGTAGATGAATTTTTAATTTTATCAATAAAACTCCTATTTTTCGAACTCCTATTGTTATTTATTATAAATGGATATTGATATTCAAGCCTACAAACTATCCAATAGAAAATATTAAAATGGTTAAAGTTTGTTAACAATTTTACAAATATTATTGCAATCAACAATTGCAATTTTACACATATCATTGCAAATTCCTAACAACAGTAAAAACTGTATCTGTACCGTATACTTCTATTATATTTACTATACTCTTGGACCGTACTATCTTTTCAAATAGTAATTTCACTAATTTCTACTGTACTGTACTGTACACACACACATCACTATTACTACTATTAAATTGACAGTTAATGTCATATTTCGCGCCAAATAGAATATCCTTGTGGACGCAAAAGTTCTATTTGTTTACAGAAATATAATAACGATATAACACTGATTAGGCGTAAAAATGTCGACCCCATCAAAACGTCCAGATTCACGTGCGTCTTCAGAAGCCCCGACACCATCAAGAAGAACACGATCTTCGCAACAACTTGTCGTGCCTGAGACACCACAGCGTTCCTCCGGTACTCCTACCAGTAAGTACTTATATAGTCTTAGTATACCATTCAGTATTTTGCTATCGACCAATAGAACTAACCGTGGGATTCTTTAATTCTTTATTGCACACACACAGTACACAGATCATACATAAAAAAATTCAAGGAACTTGTGCAAACACTGCAAACTGTACAAAGGCGAACTTAACTCAATGTGAGTTATGTCCCAGCAAACCTCTGAGTAGCAGAGAAGTAGTTATGGTAATGAAGAGGGATGTGAATGTGAAGTATACATTACAGAAATCAGATATTAAAAAAGAAGTGTATGTAATAGATACCTATATACATAATATATCCATACATACATTATACATTATGTACATACCTATTATTAGACACAAACATATACATAGCTTTCTTTGCCAAACATGTTCTTATTTATCATAGAAGTATATCTGTATTCTCATTTATAATCTGATATGTTTTTCTAAGTAGTACAGATATGGAAATGTGTGATAAACAAGTAATAACTGATTACAGATGGCACCCCACGCACACCAAGACATACTCCTCAAACTAATGGCACTCCGAGGAGGTCACCTCGCACCCCTGGGAATCTGCTGCCAGGAACATCACCTGCTCGTACATTGGCTTCCAGTCCACTGGGTAAGGTTTTTGTATAACATTCTTTTACTGGACCAAAAACTGTATGTAAATAATTCATACTCCATGCATTATAAAGAAAAAGTAATTATCAGAAAAAGTATACATTTTATTGATCATGAACTTTCTTTGTTTTTAATTTTGAAAAAAAAAAAAAAAAAAACTTCTTTCGAATTGGTTACTAGACCAAACTGAAATGAGTTTTAATATCTGATCAATTCTGTTTAACTCTGATGGAGGCACTGGATTAAGACAATTTATTATACTCTGGGATCTTGTTTAATTTTTTTTTTTTTTATTAATTTAGGCTAATGTTTGACCTCAATCACTCCTGATGGTAAGTGATGCTGTGGTCTCAGATGTAGAAAAGCTATCTTCTCCTATAATTTTAAAATTTACCTTACCAATGCTCCAGAATGAATGAAGCCTAATACCTTATTTACCAGACTATTAGGAACATTATCATTTCTTGTTTTAATACATTCTGTTAGCAAAGTTTGCATTTCTCATACTTTCCCAAGGACCGCTCTCCTGATCTTTTCTTTATTTGGTTTATCTTGGTTTTTATCCCTCCGGTACCATCTGTCTACTTTCCCTATCCGTCCACTTCCCTATAGGTCTACTTTCCCCATCGGTCTACTTCCCTATTGGTCTATTTTCACCATCGGTCTACTTTCACCATCGGTCTACTTTCACTATCGGTCTACTTCCACCATCGGTCTACTTTCCCCATCAGTCTACTTTCCTCATTAGTCTACTTTCCTCTAGGGATTCCTCTGAGAGGAAACAATGGCCTCACTGCCATTGATGCCCAAAACTGTACAAAGTAGACAAGAGAAAACCAGAAGGTGGACACTAGTCTCCGAGTTTTAAATATCTCCATGATGAATGATGTTGATTTTGAAACTTTAGAGGAAAGCTTGCATCAGAATCTCTTTGTTTAAATCTATTTGTTAAACTTGTGTGTTACTTTTTAGGAACCGACATTGACATGAGTTCTCCACTCAACTATGGCACACCCAGTTCTTTGAGTACACCACGTTCTTTGATGCGTGGTGTGATGACGCCGGCACGACAGCGAGCCGACCTGAGGAGCAACCAGCATGGTCGAAATGTACCAGCTCCTACACCTACAAGAAGGGTAAGTTATAACCACCATCCTCTGAAGGAAAGTTTCCAGAAGACCCCTGTTGCATCCAAAGTTTGCACATTGTAACCTGGGATTCACTCTCCTCTTTTACAAGGTTTCGTTTTATTAACTTCTGACGCGACTGCCGTCTGACCCCCCGAAATCGCAGCGAAAATCTGTACCAGAGCATCATTCAAGTGTAGCCTAGCAGGTGAGGCTGGCTTAGGTAGCTTGAACCCTGAAGAACCTGTCCCCATATACACCAAAAAATTTCATAGGAACATTCCTTCGTCAGTAACTTAGTGGTTAGTGGCTTACGATTGAGTGGTCCCGGGTTCGAATCCTATCTATTATGCTACCAATGTGATCCCACTCCTAAAAAGCAAGTTAGTTCAGCTGAATGGGTTAGGGGGAATATTAGTGATTTCAGTTACTAATTCAAATAAAATTCAAAATGTTTAATAATTCTTTTGCTTATTTAATATAGGTACATATCAAAACGAATCACATTTTCTATTTATTGGCTAACTTTAAATGGAGGCTAGTATATAACTGTATGAGATAAGGCTTCAGCCACAGAAGTAGATAGTATAACGCGGGCATAACGGCGGTGACCTTAACACTCCACAGAATGGCGCGAATTCTTACTGCCTCGTTCACCAAATCTTGTGTGAATAATGAGCGAAAATCTTCTGTCGATTGGGTTCCTTCTATCTGAAAGAGAAAATCGTTTGAGACAAACTTTTCAAACCTTTACATAAATATTCTAGGATATTTTACAGGGTGCTATCCAGATTCTAGATTCAAAGTAAGCATAGAATCCCAGGTCAATACAAATCTACATATTCTTGCATCCAAATATTTGCACTGACCTGGAATGGAACCCCTGACCTTTGACTTGGTAGTGAAGTGTTTCGCGCTACGCTACCGAGGTCGGCGAAAGGTTACATAGTCATCTTTCCCTATCCCATATTTATTTAGGTTTGTCGTAACATATGCGAACGGGTGCGTGTATAACCCGCGCCACGTATCTTGGACCTAAATCGTAAGACATACGAGACTCTGGCACCCGCAGATTGCTTTGTAATAGTCTATGCTTGGTGAATTTAAGTTCGTCTACCGCAGTAGCATCCCGTGCTATCCTCAAAAGACACCCAAGAAATATGTACGGCGCGTATAGGGCACATTTCGAGCACATTTTAGGTCCAAGATACGTGGCGCGAGTTATACTGCACGTATAGAGCATATTTTAAGCAAATTTTGTCTGCTTTGCGAAAATATTCTCACCCCTACTTGTAATGCTTAAACCAAGGGGTGGCCTGGCGCTCTCTTAGACATGACAAACCAAGTAAGTACACACCTTAGAAAAATCAACGTTGAACGCGCAAGTACGGCACAAGGGACAAATTATGCAATCAGGCTTCTCTTTAACCCGCCAGTAACGGTCCAGACATCGCTCACAGTACTTGTGGCCGCAGGTCAAAGTTGCCGCGTCGAAGATAGAGGACAGACATATTCTACAACTGCTTATGATTGAGGAAACTTTCGATTTCAAACTAGTTCTTGACGCCAAAATATTGTTAGTGGGTCCGGGGATCGCAGCCCGATCATTTAACAAGTCGACGCTTGAGTCCCTCATATTTAATTCATTGTATTTTGTATTTTTTTTACATGTTTTTTTTATCTAAAGTTGACAGGTTGAAGTTTTCTTTCCTGTCATTTGATTGACGTTTTCTGACAGACTAGGACAGAAAGTAGTTTAATTACTAATGAGGTTCATCTCAATTTCCCGAGGTGGCCATCTTGAAACCGGAAATGGCTCTGGGTCAGCCGGCTCAAGACAGCGTAGCGGATTTAGTCGGTTTGAGTCCGAGAACAACCCCGTCGGACATGAGAATCCAAAGTACATCCAATGCTTCCACTTTAGAGCTTGGGTCAGGGTCCATTCCCTACTAATACTTTCCATTATTTGGTTAATCTGGTTTTTTATGGAAGCGACTATCGTCTGTTCTGTCATTTAATCAAAGATTTTACAGCTACAGTACTTCTCGACTGCAGATGGTAAGGACTCTCATATACTACTAAAGATGTTTTCCTCACAGGCTGATGATGGCACCGTGGAAGCTCCATCAAATGAGCCGCAGCTAGTGGTGTGGGGCACAGACGTCGCCATCGCCGAATGTCGAGACAAGTTCGTTAAGTTCATACAGAGATTTGTTGAACCGACCGCAGTGACTAACGAACCTTTATATGAACAAAAGTTGGAGGAGGTAAGCAGATACAGTGATTAGAAGCGTTAGAAACTTAAGACTCGGTCAAACCAACGCGATCAGCTTGCGTCCGCGGTGGCGATCAACTGCTGGCCAATCGCAAGCCGCGGCGGTGGCCTCCGATTGGCCAGCAACTGATCGCTACCGCGGACGCGAGCTGAACGCGTTGGTTTGACCGAGCCCTTAGTTGTTAATGAGTCGGTCAGCAGCGCGAGTGTGACGCCAACACCAGGTGTTGCATACATCCATAAGCCACGGTAACCACTTTCCATCAGATTCAAATTAGTACCAAATATACACTTTTAGTATTGAATAAGTTGGAAAATTGTTTGAATTAAATTTTCAGAAAAATCCATGTTGCAGTGTGTGTGTTTACCTGCCACCAAGTTGTATAAAAAATAAATAAATAAATAAATAAATATTGTAGGACATTCTACACAACGCTATCTAGACCCAAAGTAAGCATAGCTTAACTAGCTTGTGTTATGGGTTCTAGAATGCGGATAAACATACTTAGATACATTTTTTTTGTAAATACATACATATTATACATGGAAACACCCAGACCAATGCAAATATTCATATTTCATGCACACAAATATTTGCACTGAGCGGGGATCGAACCCGCGCCTCCTGCGTAGGTTCACCCGTCAAGAACCCTTGAGAAGTCCCGGGTTCGAATCTTGGCCAATACATTACCGACGTGAGTCCTACTCTTACTGATTACAAGAGGGTTATAGAAATCTAAACAAAAAAGTATATGTCACACAACACCATATAGACTCAAGCAGCCAGGGTTCTAGAATACAATCACAAGACACAATACTTATATTAATGTTTTATCTTTTGGTTATTACAGATTAATACATTAGAAGAACCATTCCTGGATGTGGACTGTGAACATGTCAAAACATTTGACCCCAAACTGCATCGCCAACTGATCTGCTATCCCCAAGAGGTGAGATAGCATTGATTTATTAATTCATTTTGTATCTACCAATTCTTATATCAGAAATTCTGATACTGAAGCTTATAAAAGACGTATTTTTACCTTGACCCCAAATACGTTGCACAATATGCTCTATAAACGCAGTACGCATTTTTGAGGATAGCACGGGGTGCTACGGCGGTGCTACCAAAGTTTATATCAAACCATTCAGTGGGCGCCTGTCTCGTTGTTCTCGCGATTTGGGGTCAAGCTGGTAACTATGGTATCGTATGGTATCACGGTCTAGTATCCGCAACTCCATGTCATAGCGCGGTTTTTGCGTGATGGTGGTATATTTCACTCGATCTATCTTAACTCTTTGAAGGACGCCAGCAGGCTATTCACGCTGCTAGTGATCTCACCTAGCGTATAATCCGCGATGAGAATGGGATGGAACCTTGTCAAAAGAAAGTAAATTAAACTCGTCCAGAAATCCAGCCGCACTGAAAACCCAACTTCGTCTCGTGAGCCTCGACATGAGTTTGCCGACGCTACGGCTGGCCGGCGGACCACATACGTATCAGTTCTAAAAGGTCGCATCACATGATACCTGCGCGGATTATACCTGTATGTTTGAAGTACTTAGCCCTGTATGTGGTGGTTTTAGGACAGTGGAGGGAACACAATATATACCACTGTTTCTTTCTTTCTCTAACCCCGGTAGTTATACTATATCAATCTCAATAGATTGGCTTGGCAATTACACCAATTTCTTTAACTTCACAGGTAGTACCAGCGTTTGATGCTGCAGTCAACGAACTATTCTTTGAAAGGTATCCGGCTGCGGTGCTCGAACATCAGATACAAGTTCGTCCTTTTAACGCCCCGCAGCGTAATATGAGAGACTTGAACCCTGAAGGTCAGTATATTTATTCATGTTTAAAATTTGGGGTAAGGTGGTTCTTCGGGTCCTACATTTTAACATATTCTGGGTCCAACTTGCTAGCTGAACATTTGATTAACGGACGATGCTTTAGCATAGACTTACGTACCTGCGCCTGAGTGTTGGCCGCCAATCAGCAAGTGTATCGGCTAGTAGGTAAAGTTGATTTAAGCCCCAAAAATAGCCGAGCCATTGGGACTTCATCTGGGGACATTCAATGAAAATCTTTCTTAGTTTTCTGTTGTTAATTACCAGTTTCATAATTTAATTGTTATGTTATCTCCAGACATCGACCAGCTAGTGACGCTATCAGGTATGGTGATCCGCACGTCAGCCATCGTACCGGAGATGCGCGAGGCGTATTTCCGCTGCGCGGTGTGCGGAGCGGCCGCGGCTGCGGAACTGGAACGCGGCCGCGTGCCCGAGCCGGCGCACTGCTCGCACTGCTCCACTGCACACTCCTACCAACTTATACACAACCGTTCGCACTTCAGTGATAAACAACTCGTCAAATTGCAAGAGTCGCCAGGTAATAACTTCTTATTACTTCGTAGAGATGCGTGAGGCGTACTTGATTTTAGGAAAAGTACACTACTAGAATATAACTTTATTATAATACCTTCACTTTTACGTGTCCAGCAGACACATGCTATCGCCGCGGTGATATTTCCATTCCGCATACTGTAAATTTGGTGACGTCACTTTGTCTAGCACAAGTCGACAGTTATGTATGTCTATGTGCTCGACATCCTGACGTCATGCGAAATTGAAATCTCACCGCGCGGATTCGAAATGTTCTTACAACATGTGCCTTCGTAGCATCACTCCACAACATCATAATCTAACTTTGCTTCATTTTTTGTGCGTAGACGACATGCCAGCGGGACGCACGCCGGCCACGGTGAGCGTGTTAGCTCACGGCGCCCTAGTGGAAGGCGTGGCGGCGGGCGAGCGCGTGAGCGTGACGGGCGTGTTCCGCGCCGCGCCCGCCGCCGTGCACCCGCGCAAGGCCACGCTCAAGGCGCTGCACAAGACGCACGTGGACGCGCTGCACTACCGCAAGGTGCACAGCGCGCGCCTGCTGGAGACCGAGGAGGGGTGAGTACACGTGGCGCGGGACGGGAGCGTGACGGGAGCGTGACGGGCGTGTTCCGCGCCGCGCCCGCCGCCGTGCACCCGCGCAAGGCCACGCTCAAGGCGCTGCACAAGACGCACGTGGACGCGCTGCACTACCGCAAGGTGCACAGCGCGCGCCTGCTGGAGACCGAGGAGGGGTGAGTACACGTGGCGCGGGACGGGAGCGTGACGGGAGCGTGACGGGCGTGTTCCGCGCCGCGCCCGCCGCCGTGCACCCGCGCAAGGCCACGCTCAAGGCGCTGCACAAGACGCACGTGGACGCGCTGCACTACCGCAAGGTGCACAGCGCGCGCCTGCTGGAGACCGAGGAGGGGTGAGTACACGTGGCGCGGGACGGGAGCGTGACGGGAGCGTGACGGGCGTGTTCCGCGCCGCGCCCGCCGCCGTGCACCCGCGCAAGGCCACGCTCAAGGCGCTGCACAAGACGCACGTGGACGCGCTGCACTACCGCAAGGTGCACAGCGCGCGCCTGCTGGAGACCGAGGAGGGGTGAGTACACGTGGCGCGGGACGGGAGCGTGACGGCGTGTTGTGGGCCGCAGTCGACCCATGATGCGGAAAATGTCGGAAAACTTACATTTTATGGAAGTTATTCCGTTTCTGATAAATGCTACCAGTTTGAAGGACTGGCTCTTCTAACGCAACACCGACGGCAAAATTATTGATCATATAATCATACACGGTTCGATGGAGGGGGGGGGGGGGGGTGTAACGGATGATATGACACTAAGTGCAATATGAAACTTTCCAGACGCTCATCAGAACGAATTATGCCCACACTACACTAATTTCTCTATAACACCTCTAACATTATACTCCTTTTGCAGCAAGGAACATCGCTTCCCACCGGAACGCGTGGAGCTGTTCAAAGCCCTGGCCGCTCAGTCAGACAGCTACGATCGCCTAGCGCGGGCGATAGCGCCTTCTATCTACGAGAACTTGGACATCAAGAAAGGCTGCCTGTTACAACTATTAGGAGGCACCAAAAAGAACTTCAATGCGGCTGGAAGGACACATTTCAGGTAACTCAATTTTAAAAACTAAATAGAAAATATATGATCGTCATTTTTGTAGTAGTAGGGTCGACCTAGACATACGTATGTCAGACAGATCAAAGACATGACAGAAACATGTCAAGAGTACCCGAAACCGGCGAGCATGAATAAAAACAATTATGACAGTAGAATAAGCGAAAGATGTGTACCAGGATCGTAGCAAGTGAAAAACTGTGGTCTCTGCCTACCTCATTGGGAAAGAGGCGTGACTGTATGTATTTTTGTATTATACATGGTATGCCTTTGCATGGTACCCACTTACTACTTTTTGATTTGGGTTATACTACTTTCATGAACGTACTTGCTGTCTGATCGCCTAACTCTGGCAGGTGAGTTTGGACCACACCATTGTCAATTAGCAGGTGTACTAACTTATAGGTGGTTTGACCTCGAAGGTTTTGATCTTAGAGCTCCCATACACCCCAATAGTTCATTTTATGTACCTACTTCTCAACTTGTTACTACGATAGACTACCCAATCTCTCCTTGGCGATATACTACTTACCGACATCTATACTATTATATAATTGTAAAGTGGTCGTGTCTGTATCTGTACATTGGAGATATTTAAAAAAAATACTTGGGTTATGTTAAGTTAACGATACTGAAAACGAAAATATTTTTTTTGAATTTTTTGTCTGTTTGTCCGCGATGGACGCAAAAACTACTCGACGGATTTTGATGCGGTTTTTTTTTTGTTAGAAAGGGCTTAGAGCGGGGGCACACGATGCGTTGCGGCGCCGCACCGCAGAAATTTCGGCCAATCGGCGGCCACACGAGCCGTGCGAGGCCGCTCGTATGACCGCCGATTGGTCGAAATTTCTGCGGTGCGGCGTCGTAACGCAACGTGTGTCCCTGCACTTACTCAGACTTAAAATCTTACGTTTGTTTGATCGCAACCGGTTGAGTAGAACCGAAGATATGAGCAAAGGTCGCGTTAACCGAGATGCACGCGGGCGGAGCCGCGGGCAAAAGCTAGTTACATATATAAACTGTATTGCAGGTCTGAGATCAACATCCTTCTCTGCGGCGACCCGGGCACGAGCAAGTCCCAGCTGCTCCGCTGGGTGCACGGGCTCGTGCCGCGCGCGCAGTACACGTCGGGGCGCGGCTCGTCGGCCGTGGGGCTCACGGCCTACGTCACCAAGGACCCGGACACGAGGCAGCTGGTGTTGCAGACGTGAGTACACTCAGCCAATGATATATTATAAACTATAGATATGTAGAGACCATCGCCCCAAGATGGATGTATTGGAAAATTTGGATCAATCTCGGGCGAAGCTCGGTGGCTCAGTGGTCAGAGCATTCCCCCTGTAAGGGAAAGATCGCGGGTTCGAGTCCTGCCCGAGTATTGATTTCGCTTTTTCCAATTTAAAATAATATAGATATATAGTCCACATTCAAAAATGGCGACAAAAAAATGATGACTTTTGGTCATCATTTTATACACCAATCAGAATCGCGACAGTGTTCCACCCAAAAAAAACGATTTTAATAATAAAGTCGTAATAATAAATTATTATTAATATAAAAAAATAATTTAATTCACATAAATTAATAACATTGACATATTTTTAGTAAGTAGCTATATTTTTTTCATACTAAAGTTTTTGTGCCATTTTTGAAAGCCGTCATCTTCTTGTATGACGTATCTATGAATAATAATATATCATTGCAGTCAGCTATTAAGAATACCTTGTGTTTGAATGAAATTTTGAAGCATACCTAGCTATTTAAATAGATTAATACTGATTTCACTTTTTCCTATCAATCGACCCTATGTGGTATTTGTTTTCTACATAATAACTGGAATACCTACGCTGATGCAACCGCAGATTGTTTAGAAATAGAACATCCGATTCTCAAAACTTAGTCCGATTCGCATATTGTTTTATTCATAAACGTCCGATTCGTATAATGTCCGATTCCCAGTGTTCATCATTCTCAGACTGCTTGCTCCGCTCCATTGCAATCACCATATTGATGTCAAAATTAAGTAATCATTGTAACTGTAAATATTTGCTGACTGATTGATTGATATTTATCATTGTTGGCGGCATTAACGCTTATTTTCTATAGTCGGATTTTTAATTAGACGATATCCACTGACATTAGCTAATGTCACTTCGTAAAATAATGTTGCTATATTCAGTATTAGTGATGCAACTGATGCATTCAGTTCCCGTTCACTCATATGAAATGAATGGAATGGAATGGAAAGGGACTCTTTTGTCCGCACTTAGCCTCCTTTTTTGGGCCATTGTGCGTGGAGATATGAAATGAATGATGAGGGATTGTTAATATTTTCTTACTATACAAAAAAGAACTATTTCTATTTTACAATAAAATTGTATTAAAGTGCTCTGTATGTAATTAGAATCAGTTTTTTTACCGGCCTATTTCAAAGCGCGGCGGTAACACTAGTGTCAACACTTGTCAATGCCGCGCGTATTAGTCGCCATTTAGGCCAAAAAAGTCAGTTGTTTGCTACTTTATACATAATCCAGATAAAATAAAGGTTTCAGCTTGCATATATTCGCATACAGCTGAAAATAGGTGAAGGTCTTAAATATACCATAATTATAGAAATATCAAAAGTCCCCATCGATTGCACTTCTGCATTTTTTTATTCAAGGTCAAATATACCGGATGCTCGCATTTTTCTCGTAAACTGCAAATATTAGGGTAAAAGTAGGTTGGACAAAGTTGTAGATCATGAAATGACCTATAAAATTAGTATCTATTTTGTTTTTGTACGGATCACCATTTCAGAAATATCGCGATTGCAAAATTGGAAGAAGTTAAATCTCTTACATACAAAGTTAGTCGTTCCCATAGTATGATTCAACAACGCAGAGCCTCAACCGCTAGTCATATGAACTTGAAATTTTGGCAGTAGATGCTTTTCATTTTGCGTGTATCCACCAAGAAAGGATTTTTAGAAATTTTGTTACTAAGGGGCTAAAATAGGGAGGAACGGAAATGGACTTCAAGACAAACTTTAATCCCATATTTTACATCCTTAGCAATGAAATTTCAAAAAATTCCTTTCTTAGTGGATACTAGCAACATGATAAGCATCTACTGCCAAAACTTCAAGTACATAGGGCCAGTGGTTCAGGTTCTGCGTTTATGAATCCTACTATGGTGAATGAAATTTCGTATAAAATACATAATTGATTTCTTTCAATTTTTAAATCACGATATCTCCGAAATGGATACACAATAAAAAAAAAAACACCAATTTTGTAGGTAATTACATGATCTACAACTTTGTCTACCCTAATTTTACGATAGCATTTGTTGTTTACGAGAAAAATGCGAGAATCCGATATATTTGACATTTAACCTCGAAAAAAAATGCAAGGTTCAAATCGATGGGGACTTTTGATATTTCTTTCATTATGGTGTATTTAAGACTCCCACCAATTTTCAACTCTATGCGAATTCATGTGAGCTTACCATTTAATTTCGGATTCACATTCATCATGATAATATCATTCATCATAATATAGTTCACTTTGTCACAACACTATTTTTATTTCATAAAAAACTTGCAACACAGTAAACGTCAGATAGCTTCGTCTAATTAAAAATCCGACTATAAAAAAATTGTATCAAAAAAATGTCCAATTCTCAAAATGTTATAAAAATTATTTTCGAAGGGGGAGAAATAAAAAAGAATCGTCAGGTTTGCACCATTCAGCGAACGAGTAAATAACAAACTATTGCAGAAATATAACATGTTATATGAATTTTCAGAGGTGCCTTGGTGTTAGCTGACAATGGTATTTGCTGCATTGACGAGTTTGACAAGATGAACGACTCTACGCGCAGTGTGTTGCATGAGGTAAGTAACACTACTCCATAAACTCATTTTAGTTCCTTACCAGTCATACATACATATAATCACGCCTTTATCCCCAGAGGAGGGTTAAGCAGACGTGAATTAACACCCACATTTCACCAATCATTGTATTAGGTCCCACTTCCTCCCTTGCGGTGTCGTACAAGGCGACTAAGGGATAGGACTGTTTAACATCAGACAGATATATACAGTCCAGACTCAGCCTATACATGGCTCGAGGCAACAATAGTGCCCGGAATACGGCAATAGGCTCACCCCCTATTGCGTGGGACCTAATACAATAAATAAATAAGTCTAATAATGAACGATTCTGGTTCTTTCTAGGTAATGGAACAACAAACGTTATCCATAGCGAAGGCCGGTATCATTTGCCAACTGAACGCTCGCACGTCTATACTCGCAGCAGCCAACCCCGCAGAATCGCAGTGGAACAAAAACAAGACTATTGTTGAAAATGTTCAGCTACCTCACACGCTTATGTCCAGGTAAATGTCTCATTTGTATCTAGATAATGTTCTGGCGTAGGGTGAATGGGAAACTCGGTAATTATCGACCTAGATATACGTATTTCCATCAGATCGATGACTTTTTAAATAGAAGCCAGGTCACAAGTACCCGGAACTGGAAATATTATATGGCGACTATACAGTGCAGAATATTCCATCAAGAACCAAGCGGTTCGGTAACTCCTTCTTCTGTCGCACCATTAAGTCCTGAAATTCCTTACCAGTTCACGTGTTTCCCTCTTCCTCTGTAGGAATGTTCCTGGGGTCTATAAGCGGGGCGTGAAAAAGCATCTGATGAGGCCGTTAAGCTGAATGCCATCATTGTAACATGGTACGTGTTTATAATGGTGACCCTCTTTTTCCGAGACTTGGCCTTCAGCTTACCATCAGCCCAGGTGAACGCAAATTGACGTGTCCTATATTAAAAAAAAACAGAGCTACCTGGACATATCCTGGATAGCTGAAAGTCTCCTATATAGTATTAGTACGATGTTCCCACTGGGTGTATGGGGGCTCACCTAGATCTTGAGCCCCAAGCCAACCTCACCTGCAAGCTGGTGCACCTGCTGAACAACGGACGAGGCTCTGGCGCTGGCTTTCCCCTCGGGGTTGGGGGGTCGGACGGCAGTCGCCCCCGGAAAAGCCAAAATTGCCAAAATTAAAATAAATGGCTCGTAAAAAAAAAAGGAATCGCAATGAGGGTAGGGCGCCGCCGCAAAACGGCGCGCATGAGGGTCGCCCGCCTCGTGTCGCAAGTGGGCAAGGGCTACCGTGCCTGAGCCGGGCACGGCTAAAGATGTTAGGCCAACTTTGTGATTCCCGTAAACTCCGCTTCGCAACGTGGAACATCGGCACGTTGACCGGTCGCACGAGGGAGTTGGCTGACGTACTCTGCAGGCGGAGAGTGGCCGTGGCGTTCCTGCAGGAGACTCGGTGGGGTGGCGATAGCACCATGCACATTGGGGAAGGCTACCAGCTGATGTACACAGGTGCACCTGATGGGCAGGCCGGGGTGGGCGTGGTGCTCTCCCGGGCGTTGCAGGATGACATCTTGGAGGTGAAGAGCTATAGCGCCCGACTTATGGTTGTGAGGGTGCTTATCGATGGGATTATAACCCACCTGATAAGTGCTTACGCTCCACAGGCTGGGCGTGGCGAAGCCGAAAAGATCTTGTTCTGGGACCAACTCGGGGGAGTGCTTCGTGACGTCCCGCTGTCGCAGGAGATTGTCCTGGGCGGTGACCTGAACGGTCACGTGGGTGACGAGTGTGAGGAGTTTGGGCGTGTCCACGGCGGTTTTGGATACGGTAGTCGCAACCCAGAGGGTGAGCACATCCTTAGAACGTGTGCGACTGCCGACCTGGCCATCGTGAACACGTACTTCAAAAAGAAATCCGAACATCTTGTCACCTACAAGAGCGGGGGGCGCTTAACCCAGGTTGATTTCCTGCTCACTAGGAGGCACAGCATCAGCAGGGTGGCCAACTGCAAGGTTATACCCGGGGAGAGTCTCACTAGCCAACACCGTCTCCTTGTCATGGACCTCCGCGTGAAACCCAAAGACAAACGTGCCGAGCGTGCCCAACGCAAAATCAGGTGGTGGCTTCTTAATGAAGCTAAGTCCCAAAGTTTCGTCTCAGCCATCGGTGACAAGTGCGCCGATGCTGTAGACGAACCAGTACAGGTTTCTTGGGACAGGATTCGGGCTATTCTTGAGGCGGGGAGGGTGGTGCTCGGCATGTCTAAGGGTGGACGCAAGTGTGACAAGGACACCTGGTGGTGGAACGACACAGTTCAGAGAGAGATCAGGGTGAAGAAAGCCCTCTTTAAAAAGTGGCAAGCGTCCAAATCTTCCGACGACCGCGATGCGTACAAAGATGCAAAACGCGCCACCAGGAGAGCCGTAGCCAGGGCCAAACGAGACCACTTGCAACCTTTATATACCAAGTTGGAATCGTCTGAGGGGCAAAAGCTCATATATAAGTTGGCGCGTTCCAGGGCCAAAGCGGCGCAGGGTCTATCCAAGTGCCGCTGCATTAAAGACCCTGGGGGCAATTTGTTGTACGAGAAAGTCGCGGTGAAGGAGAGATGGCGCTCATACTTCCACGAGCTGCTGAATAAGCAGCATAAAGAGGTGCAGCCACCAGACCTCCCTCCGAATCAAGGACTAGTGCCACCGATAACGCCTGCGGAAGTCCAGACTGCCATTCGCCGCATGAAGAACCGGAAAGCTGTCGGACCCGACGAAGTCCCCATCGAGGCTTGGAAGGCAATGGGCGCCCGTGGTGTGGGCATTCTAGCAAATCTTTATAACCGCGTACTCCTCACCGGCGAGATCCCGAGCCAGTGGAGGCTGAGCATCATCACGCCAGTCTTCAAAGGCAAGGGATCGGTGCAGGAGTGTGGTAGTTACCGCGGTATAAAGATAATGTCCCACACCATGAAGCTCTATGAGCGGATAATCGACTCCCGGATCCGACAGGAAAGTACACTCTCGGAGTGCCAGTACGGGTTCCGTCCCGGGCACGGGACCATGGACCCAGTGTTCGCCCTAAGGGTTGTGGCGGGGAAATACAGGGCGAAGAACACGCCCCTGCACTGCCTATTCTTAGACATGCAGAAGGCCTTCGACTGTGTTCCTCGCGAGGTGATCTGGTGGGCACTGCGGGCCAAGGGTGTCCCAGAGACTTACATTGACACCATCCGAGACATGTACTACGATTCCGGTTCCGTGGTTCGGACTGCTGTTGGCGACTCGAAAGCCTTCCCCATCACCGTCGGGGTACACCAAGGATCCGTCCTTAGTCCTTACCTGTTCAGCGTGGTATTAGATGTTTTGTCGGACAGCATTAGAAACTCACATGAGCAGCCTCCGTGGTTGCTCATGTATGCTGATGATATTGCGCTCATGGACGCGGACAGGAGCAGATTGGTGCGACGCGTGAAAGGATGGAAAGAAGCGCTTGAGAACGGCGGTCTGAAGCTAAATGTAGCGAAGACAGAATACTTAGCGTTAAACTCCACAGATCCCACACCCGTCCGCATAGGCGATGATTTGGTCGAGCGCACGGACCAGGTTCAGTACCTGGGATCTGTACTTCACGTGACCGGTGAGATCGACCACGACGTCAAGGCACGCATTGCTGCCGCGTGGGCCAAGTGGCGAGAAATGACTGGCGTGACCTGTGATCCTAAAATGCCAGTCAGGTTGAAGGGGCAGGTCTATAAGACGATCATTAGGCCTGTTCTCCTGTATGGTTGTGAGGCGTGGCCGCTGCTCGAGCGACACAAGCAAGAGCTGCGTGTCACGGAGATGAAAATGTTGCGGTGGATGTGCGGCGTTACGCGTAAAGATCGCGTACGGAACTCTCGCATCCGCGGCAGCCTCCATGTCCGTGACATCGCGGATAAAATGCAAGAGAGCCGCCTTCGCTGGTGCGGCCACGTCTTGCGGCAACCGCCAGGCTACGTGGGGAACAAATGCCTGGCAATGGTGCCCCCGCCGGGTCCAGGTAAAAGGGGTAGGCCAAAGAAGTCCTGGCTTGACGTCGTGGAGGGTGATATGCGTGCAAATGGTCTCACTACCATGGACGCCCAAGATCGTGCGAAGTGGAGAAGGAAGAGCCGGAAGGCGGACCCTGAGCTCCGAGGTCATCTTGGCCACGGATGCAATCAGGAGAATACGTCTATATGCAGATGATGTTCCCACAAAATCTATCCAAAAATCTAAAGTGGAAAGATCAATATCGTGAGTTCTAATCGTTTTTATCACAAAACGCTTGACACGTTACAGGTTCGACCTCATATTCTTAGTGCTGGACCCCCAAGACGAAATCTTCGACAGACGGCTTGCCTCGCATCTTGTGTCGCTCTACTACAAAGATCCCACCAACTCGCAGGACGATGAGGAAATAGTGGTACGTATTCATCGTAAATTACATACACGTACATACATACACATACAACATACATACGCATACATACATACACATAAATACCATACACATACATACATACACATACAATACACATACATAGACATACATACATACACATACATACATATTTATATTCACACCTTTAAATGCCCGAAGAGGTAAGCAGAGGTGTATTAACACTGACATTTCGTCAACTTTGATGTTCGATCTCACGTAATAGGAGGCGAGCCTATTGCCATCAAGTGGGTACTTTGTCATGCGCTGTATGTTTACTGCCGGATGGAAAACAGCACTATCTTGTCGCCTTCTATGACATGCAAGAGATGAGATGGCCATATTCTACTGGGAACATCAACAGAAAATATGTTGCCTTCTAAAAAATCTTAATGTTTCAGGACATGGCCCTGATGCGCGACTACATAGCGTTCGCTAAGGAGCACGTTCAGCCCACACTCAGCGAGGCGGCCCAACAGAGACTTATAGATGCTTATGTTGATATGAGGTAATTTATTTCTATGCACATATCTCATATCTACGATCTATATCTATCACCACTAGATACCTAAAGAAACGCCTTAATCAAGTGTCATTCTAATTTTTTTACATAATTTTATAAAGATTCACCTCGTTTGCAAATACTCGAAATTTGAAATTTTATTTTTTCACTTGAAATTTACTTATTACAATAGTAGTTGGACCCCGCTGGTAAGCAAATGATGCCTGTATTAGGAGGAACTGGTTCTGAAGACTGAAAATTCTAATCAAATTTTGGTAAGGGTAGCTTTTAAAAAAGATAGGGTATCAATAACGCAATTTAATAATTTTACAGACGTGTGGGAAGCGGCCGTGGACAAATTTCCGCGTATCCTCGACAGTTGGAGTCACTGATACGATTGGCTGAAGCGCACGCCAGGTTACGATTGTCGCCAGTTGTTGAGATATCGGATGTCGATGAAGCTTCTAGGTAAGTTGCCGTCTTGAAGGTATACTAATAAATAAAATATTTTGGCAAAATGCATGCAGATGTCTTTTACAGAAATAGTTCTGTAGCAGTTAAGGATTTTGAGGTAAAGTGACGCTGTGGCGGTGTATCATAATGTTTTTCTATTGTTGGGAATAGGTTTGCACCTATTTCCGAAACCGAGTAAATTTAAAAAAAAAATCAAAAAAGGTTAAATACCACCCTGGGGTGCACAGGCCCCACCAAGGTCTTCAGAATCTAAGATTCGCTTGGACTCCGAAGACCTTACCTAGGCTTGGCAAGCTGAACTCCTAACTTGCTGCTTAACGAAAGGAGTCCCGACCAAGGCTCCCCTTTCGGATTTGGGCGACCTACCGAGATAAGACTCATTATTCTCTGAACCTTCTCCCAACTCAATTGGTATCCGTTTTCCAGTCTACAATCTGCGCCAGCGACTCGTTTGTCTCACGATTTAGGTCCTAGATCCTCCAAGGCTAAACCGTGAGGCACTGAAGTCGTCTGCCACAGATCCTGCGTATTTAGGTCCAAGATACGTGTCCCGCGGTGTACTGAGGGTAAAGAGCCCATTTTAGGTCTAAGATCAATAACATACTCTTCCCCCCGCAGGCTACACCGCGAAGCCCTCAAGCAGTCTGCCACGGACCCGGCGTCGGGCCGCATCGACGTGGGCATCCTCACCACGGGCCTGGGCGCGGCCGCGCGTCGCCGCCGCGCCGACCTACTGACGGCACTACGGACACTCATACAACCCATCGCTAAGCCACACACCATCACGCACTCGAAGCTGCTGCAGGAGCTTAACGCGAACTCGCAGACGGTACGTACTGTTTCTATGGTCTATGTTTACTACGGGGCTGTCCTTTGATCACGCGAGGCTCAAACCTTCTCGCTTCCCCCCAACGGAAATGGTGGATTGCAAATAGTGATATTTCGTAATTTCGGAAAAAAATACGAATATCACCAGGGAGGAGGTAGGAGTAGGAGGGGTATATTGAGATATCACGTGTATTTATTTTTTCTAATAACGCGTCATTTTTGTTAGTGCTTAATTTTTTCTAGAATTAAATAAAAATACACGGGTATTTTAAAATCTCACGATGTATCCTCATGGGCAAGGGGGTTAAAAAATTGCTAAAAAACATCACGTGAACAGCTCCTATTAGATTGACTGTATCAAACAAGTATTGCGAAACGCCATAAACCGAGCAACCACAAATTTTTGCAGCAAATCAATCAAACCATGGGATGAGGATAACGGTAAACATAATCGACCACTACACAGCTAAAGTCCAACTTATAAGTGCACACACCTGTACCTACAGTCCACAGAGGACAGAATATCTTAGCCTATCTATCGCCAGTGTTGACATTAGAAAGGATAACTATCTCTACCTTTACCTTTATCTGTAGATATGTTATTGGGAACGGCCGTTTGTCAACTTTATACACTCTGCTTGCTGTCAAAATGCTTCTAAAAAGTTATGTTGATATCTACTGGTAAATTATGGCCTATGACTTCATACTCACACTTAAATAAGAGCCAAACCATTCCTAACTAAAATGTAAAACATCGTATATATTATATTCCAGACTGTATCCAGAGAGCAACTGGATGAAGCGCTCCGTGATTTACAAGACGAAGGCAAAGTGACCGTCGTCAGCCATACGCACGTCCGCCTATGTTGATGTGATCATATTATCTGAATAAGTTTCCAAGTGTATCTGTTATGATTAAATATAAGACTCATTTTTTACAGTTGTTGTTTGATTATGCACCATAATATCGCATAGACAGAACCAGTTTTTTTATATTGGTTGTTTAAATGTAGTAGTCAGCACCATCAGAGTACATAAAACAATACGGCAAAGGCTCATCCATAATTCGTAGAAATATGTGATTACCGCAATATGTGTTTAGTTTGGCATTAAGTTTCATTAGGTGTTAATACCTTTTTTTTATCGTGCGAAAAATCCCCACGGATTCCTTCCTTCCCCCGCCGAAGCCGGAGGAGGAGGTTATGTCGGACTCGAACCGACTAAAACGCACGCCGTCTGTGGGCCGTCGGTTGCCGGAGGTGAGAATGTCGTAGCCATATCCCTCGCGGCCTGGCCGACCCAGGGCCATATCTCTCGATCCGGCCCTCTTGCGGTGTGGAGACCACAGAGTCCCCAACTCGCCCCCGGGTATGGGCAAGCACGCAATGCGCGCCGCCGCGGCTTGCTTCTGCTAGGGTGACAGTCGGCTCCACCCGTCACCCCCTAGGTGTTAATACCAGTGGCGAAGGGTGAAAAATTTAAATGGGGAGGCCGATGAAAATAAATAATTTACTTCGATATAGTTTGTCATGCACCGTGCGACCAATTGGGAAGCTGACAGGAACCAGGTTATAGGGAAGCCCTCGCCACTGGACTTAACACATCTCTGCCTGCCATGTCGGCGATTTACAGGCGTGAATATATGTATGTACGGCTCCATTCAGACCTTCACTGCAGACCGGTAGATTAATACTGATTAACTGACGAGACCACAGAGTACTCTGGTTATTGACGAGGCTGGCGCAAATTTGCCTTAACTAGACTGTGTGAATGAAAAAACGAGGCTAAAAATAATACACAATATTCAATAAATTATATTTATTTACAGAATACTTCAATCCGTGTATCAAAAAGCCTGTGGCTAAACAACAATATACTCGCATATGTCTAGCTTACTATAAATCAAAGAACACCCTTGTGCTGTAAGGCCAAAATACATACTTTCTCACGTCTTATGTATAAATTTCACTCAAAGGAACATTATCTGGTTCTTTACTATGACATAAGTGTGGGGCGCTTGATTTCGTATAAAAATGGAAGCGCTTGTGGTTCGCCCGGAAGGGAAGAGAAGCTACGCTAAGCAACTGTACTATTGCCTGAACGTGAAACTCGACGGCTGGCCCTCTATTCTGGTTGACAATGAGTTATCGCAGTCGTAACATGAGTAGAGAGTGGTTTTAGAAGATGAAACTGGAGTAAAACTAACTTGAATGTGTCTGCTAATACGAACAAGCGTAGTTACGGTTACATCGGAAAACATATTTTGGACCTAAATCGCGAGACAAATTAGGTCCTGGCGCGCGTGATTGTTTTGTAATAATCAATGCTTGGTGAATTTGAGCTCATCCACCGCAGTAGCACCCCGTGCTATCCTCGAAAGATTTTGTTGGTTGGTCAATTCGAATAAGGGTCCCTAGATAGGCGAGGATGCCTGTTTACAGTTCTCGTGCAAGAAATAAGCCTTCATTAACTTACTAATATTGATAGTATACAATTCGTTTGGTATACAAGTGGAATATACACAGAATACTGACATGTTATCTAAGTTTCAACTTAGAATTTGATAGCCAAAATCGCTGTAACTTTAATACGGTTCAGTGTAAAATAGACCATTCGTTTTATTCTATTAAAAGTAGTAAATTTGGACATAGGTATATTTGTGACCCCTATACGTTCAAAGTAAACCTAACTTAATTAACAAACAGTGAACTCTGAATTTCTTAGTTTAATTCGAAAGCCATAGAAATTGCGTCTTATAATAAAATCGAAAACTCAGAAACTTTGAAGGCTGCTAGAGTGCTAGACACACGATGCCGGCACTCAATCGGCTATTTACTGGATATTCATCTTGTAAACAAGTCATAACAATATAAACTTTGTAAATGTATGAAATAAAATGTAGCATCTTGAAAACATAATTAAAATATCTATTCAAACAAATCCTTCTAAGTCAAACTAGAACAAAATCATTGTCTTACCCGTAACCATTACGTACACAATATAAATTCATTTGCTGCCGTCATGTAATGACAATATTATAACCCTTATAGACCACTGTTATTTTATTTGTAAAGGTGTAGAGAAAATTGAAGAATAAGAGTTTAGATTTATCAAAGAAATATAGAACCAATTTCATAGGAAATAAGTTCTAAATTCGCGTTCAAAGGGTCAATAAGATTCTTTATAATAATACTTTATTTCATAATCAATTATTAATCTCTAATGCCAGTATCTAACAAAGCAGAAGGAAACATGGCGGTATCTTTGAGAGAATATCGTTGACATTTTCGGGAATCATTTGAAAACATTTTTTTTTAAATGCCATCCTTTGTTCTCTATTGCTCCGTTTATCATGGCACTTATCACACAATTGCTACTTTAGTGTCTAGTGCGAGATCCTAAAAAATCGAATTAGTCGATTCATAAAATAATCGACTAATTTGCACATGACATAACGATGGCCCGTCTTAGCTTAGAACCGAATGTGCGCAACAATTGTAAGCAGAATATTATATTTGTCCATTATCAAGAGGTAGATTTTGGTGCGGTGTTGTTATTCTTATTGTCAGCATTGTCGACGTCGCCATCGTCAGCGTGAGACGGTGCGCTGTCGGGTGCACGTCGATTGTCGTTATCGTCGGAGCGGGCGCAAGCCTCGAGCACGAATTTATTAAAAAGTTCTGGTTTGTCTAAATACACGTGATGACCGGCGCCATTGATAACCTAGAAAACAAAAGAATTTACAATAAATTAATAAGACGATGCAATAAAATAAGTACATAGAGGTATTAAGGTGTGAATATGCCGGAAAATTTAGATCATTTTTCTAAGGAAGATAAAACATTCAAAGGAGTGAACAGCAATATCTTAAGAAGCTAGGACTGCGTCTCTTAAGCCAGGATTAGTTGCACTTGTCAGGCAGTTCAGGTTCAATTTCGTATGGCAGTCGTAACGGGTAGTTGCAAGCTTCGATATCGAATCGGAGTTCGACCGACTCATAATTAGATCATAAAGTGGTACAATGATACGATAGACTAAAAGTCGTACTCATCTGATTTGGGAAAATATACTCTTTTTTTTTCTTTAGTTATATACAGATTTTTAGAAAAACTTAGACCTACCTGTACATAAGTGTTAGCAGTCGTCCGTTGTTCTGTGAGAACCTGTCCCGTGCTGTTATCCACCCAAGACCTGGAGCCATACAGCACTGTGATGGGGAGTTTGGGGTCCAGTTTGTCGATGCGGCCGACCATTGGGTTCTTGGCCCATCCAAAGCCCGACATTAACGTGTGGAAGGCACTTTCGCCACTGAAAAAGACAATAATAAAGGGAAGATGAATTTCTGTTGCTCTTTGTGAAAAATAGAAGAATAATAATATAATGAAGCACATTAACAGATAAATAAAGTATAAAAAGGGTAATTTAAGTTAAACGTTAGGTAGGAGTAAAATAGACAAAAATTTTGGCCATTTTGTTTTTGCCACAAGCTTACTTTAAAAACTTAAACGACTATTCATTGTCTATACTCTATGGTAATTAAAAACATAGCGCGTATTTTAAAAACAAAGCGCAACTTTTTGCCGTTGGCAACAAGACAAGATGACATTACAAAAAGACGCGCTATGAATACTGAATACAGGGTAAAAAATCATTAACTCATTTTATCTAGTTTTTGCACCCCGTTCCAAATTCTAAATTCATGTTCGCTTCACCAAGGAATTGTGAAACAATCTCTTGTATACCTTAGTCATTGAAATTTAAAAAATACTCACCTAGGCGTCTGAGAGTTACATTGGTAGATATATTCAGGTATAATTTTCTCCGCGTCGGGCACATAGTTGAGGTATTTCCTCGATATGTCGGGTCTAGTTTTGCCCACCAGCCACTTGCCTGCCGGGCCAGCGGCGCGGACTGCCCACAAGGGGTTCAGTGGTTGGACGGCTGTGACTATGGCCCGGACCCATAGTGGCATGTTGAAATTTTCATAGGGATTTGCTGGCTTTTCTGGAAAACCCCATGGGTCGGCTAAAATAAGATGGCGGACCCTGTAATGAAGATATTACGTTTAGTTCTTGCCTGAATACTACATGTAGCATTTATCGATGTACCTTGACGTAGTTAATATCTGTTGCATTTTTTTACTACGCTCAATGGTTTTCAAATGCAGTAAAACATTGAAAATGGTTGAATGAAAATTTAAAGAAATTATAGTAAGTATAATGATAATTTTCAAATCTATTAAGAATGGAAAAAAAACCATCTTCCAAACAAAAGAAACAGAATCGAAATCGGTTCAGTCGTTTGGGAGCTACGACGCCACAGACTGACACACACACACACACACACACACCTCTTTTTTGTCGGGGGTTAAAAATGGATTTATGAAATGGAAAAAAAATGTTGTTTTAAGATATTATAGTGAAGGCTATCACTCACCTGTCAGGGTACTTCAAGGCATAAGCGGTGGCGATGTAGCCCCCGAGGCTATGGCCCAGCAGTATGAACTGGCCAAGGTTCAGCTCACGCCGCCACTCCTCGACGGACTCCACCCATTGCGCCTCCGCCTTCTCGGCGTTGGAGGAAAACTTTGGGCGGGAACTACGGCCAAAGCCTGGAGAAATGTTCAGTGTTATTTATTGATAGCGGAAATAGTTTATTTCGATTTTTTATTGCTAATTTGGAATACAAGTTTACTGCTTCAGACTTACAAACATATACAACATAGTCACTAGTTTGCTACAGTGCGTCGTAGGTACCCCCATGCTTTTATTCGTGCGAAAATCCCCTCCAGTTACCCGCTGGGTTATCTCGGACTTGAACCGACTAAAACCGAACGCCGTCTTGAGTCTTCAGATGTGATATTATCTAAGATATCCCTCGCATCGTTCCCCACCCACATCACTACATCTGCATCCTTAAGGAATTTTATACCTTGCCCAACCCAACAATTGAATATTACTAAATCAAAAGAACAACCTCCCATGAGATGTAGTGTTATTTTTGGACTCTAATATTACTATCGTAAGGCCCTAGGTTCGATTGGTGAAAAAAACATGGTTAGATATTTTTGTTACAAGCTTCACAATATGGAACCAAAAAATAACTTCTCGCTTTACAAGTATGAGTATTTAAAAAAAATAATGAAAAAAGGAGTTACCTAACAAGTCAATAGCATACACAGGTCTCGAGGCGGCGAAGGCGTCAAGATTCGGACACCATAGCGCCAGCCCCGCCCCCATGCCATGCAGCAGCACCAGGGGGGTCTTAGGGGACTCGTCGTTCAAAGATATCGTCCATATCTTGTCGGTCTGTCCCACCACGCTGCCTATATCGACGTAAAAACGCTTGTATGCTGTTTTTAAACCTGTGAAAAAAAAAATTAGAATGTAGTCATGTTTTTGAAAAAAAAAAACGGTGACAGCGTCCACGACGACGTCACCAGCGTCCTTAAGGTCACGCGGGTCACGCCACCCGGGCGCACGTACTGCATATTGTTTCGTGCAAAGCGAATGTATTTTTTGCACGAAAAAAGCGCTCGCTTGCGTGCACACGTATGAGGCAGCGGACGGCTTTAGTCGTTATATCCATACTAATATCCATATCCATATCCATAATAAATATTATAAATGCGAAAGTAACTCTGTATGTCTGTCTTCTGTCTGTCTGTCTGTTACGCTTTCACGCCTGAACCTCGGAACCGATTTTGATGAAATTTGGTATAGGGGTAGATTAGACCTTGAGAAAGGACATAGGCTATGTTTGGTCGCGATAACCGACATCCACGCGGGCGGAGCCGCGGGCAAAAGCTAGTTTGAAATAATTCTCATCTCATCATCCGCGTTGCGTTGCACATTGTAGTTAAGAAGAGAGAAAAGAATGAATAAGTACCTATTAGTACTCAGTTAGGCAGAGGTGAATTAACACCCACATTTCACCAATCATTGTATTAGGTCCCACGTAATAGGGGGTGAGCCTATTGCCGTATACCGGGCACTATTGTTGATTCACATCTGCCTAACCCTCCGGGAAGAAAGGCGTGATTGTAAGTATGTACCTACCCAGTAAACTATAGGCCGACCGCTAACTCAGGCATCGCTGCTGGTTACACACATTAACATAGCAAATAAATAAGAACACTATTTATGTTTATTTGATTTTAGGTTTATTTGTTCATTTGTTTCGCCTTATGTGTAACAAGCTACGATTCCTCCCTGCGCGGTCTCCGCTCTCGTGCTACCTCTCGCCCGTGTACCGGATGCCTGAGTTAAGCGGTCGGCCTATACCTAGTCGTGAATGGTTTATCTTGCCTTTGCCGATAGTTTATTACATTGTTGCCCTCAGATCACATTAGAAACTGAGATTGATTAAACAAAGGGTAAAACGTGTATCGGATGCCTGAGGTAAGCGGTCGGCCTATAGTCATGAATGGTTTATCTTGACTTTTCCGATACATAGTTTAGTACATTGTTGCCCTCAGATCACATTAGAAACTGAGATTGATTAACTAAAGGGTAAAAAATACGCAATACGTTTATTAAGCGCACTGCTATGACGTGGAATGGTCTGCCTGAGTCCTGACTGTGTTTCCCAAAAACTATATCATAGTGGAGAGTCTTCCAGTCTACGGTGGATTGGTTGTTTCTAGGTACCTAAGCGTATTCTACCATCGATCACATCACTTACCGACAGGTGAAAGGGGTCAAACCCGAGTCTATAAAATTATACGTCTATCCATTAACAGTAAATTATTTGACAATAGTCGGGTATGACGTCATATTATATTGTTATTTCATATAAGTTTCCATAGAAACGTTTTAACATTTAATAATAAACTGGACCACCTACCCTATTCATCAAATCGATTGGAAAAGAGATTTACAACATAGGGCTAGCAACAATAGTACATGACGTCACCCTAACATCAACGAAACCAGTTTCTTTTTTATGTTAACTCATTATACGAGTAAGGTACTAACTCATTTCAACTAACTTGATGTATTCGTTTCATCTTCATGGTAATGAATAAATTCACAACATTCTTTGTTGAAATAAATCAAGCCTCTACACTACACAGTGTGCCCATTGGCTAAGGTCTGCAAAGCGCAACTCTAGGTAATGATCATGTAGCATTAATGTAAAATCCGGGAATTACTTTATATTGACATGCAATCTACGAAATAGTCCGAAGAAGTCACTAGTTCATCGTACTACTGCGGCAAGGTCGCCACGAATCCGCTTAATCATTATGACTCTTCTGTGATAAGAAATCGGCGAACAGCGTCATTATATTATACTAACTTTATCTGCGTGCATTACCAATACACGGTACTAAGTCCTTCACAGTTCTAAATATATTTAATAAATACTTCCGTGAAGCGGCTGAACATTTTATTGTCTACTTGAGTAATCTCAATTACTTGAGTAGACTTCATATTTTGACACAATCGATGCGAATAATCAGTTAGCCTATCGCAGTCCACTGCTAGATATAGGCCTCTCCCAATGTTGAGAGGCTTTGGCCTACTGTTTCCATATAGGCCCTCGATTCTGCTAAAGCACAGCCACTGTGATACCACAGAGACTGCAAAAAATGCCATTAAATTTTAGATTTTATTCCTATAGACTTACAGTCAAAAATTAAATGAAAAGAGTTTCATTAATTCACTCTTTCATTAGCTCTACAAAACGCCATTTCATTTTAAACTTTAAATTCATTACTTTAAAGGCTTGCAGTGTCAGTGGTATGACAGTGGTTTTGCTTTAGCAGAATCGAGGCCCTGGTTGGTTGATACAGGGTTTTATTTCGAATTTTCCTTCTCTCGCAGTAATATCGCTTTTCCGTTACGACACCCTACGGATGAGATGGGGTGGTGTTGTATTCTTTATCCGTTCCCACATGGATAGGTAATGTAATAACCGACCCAAAGGTGCAAAGCGCACCATAAAATTTTCTAGCACAGTACTCTACTTGCTCAAAACGTTAGCTCAGTTCAAAGACCTGTATCTCAAACCATGATCACGTAAAGACCTTTAAATATTTCACGTGAAACAAAAACATAAGAGCACATGTTTCAAACATCGGTTCTAAACAAAGAGAATCTATTTTGACAAGCAATACGTCTTTGTAATTAGAAAAAAGACAATTGTACTTCCAAGCAACGCTTATCAGAGTTGATAACGGCACCACTATTTACTGTCGATGAAATTGCGTATTGATGGCTTGAATGCGACCGTCATTATCACAATCTTACATCCCGGAGAATGATAATATTGATGACATAACAATATTGATATCGACAGCGTAATGAATACCTCAATATTGCGTCGCACCAAATTTTACAAAAGATGAAAATTGGACAGGCTCATAGAGACAACTGGTGACTCCCGTTCCGGAGCGTTCCTGGTGCAAAGGCTGGCCATCGCAATCCAGCGAAGAAACGCGGCGAGTTTGATGACCATTTTTGTGTCGGGAACGGTCAGGGGTGGGTTATTTGACTAATTTATGCAAAAGAAATTGAAAGGGTTGATATTTTTCTATTTCCTAGTGTTTGACGTTCATAAAATTCCAATAATTGGCGAGACCTTATATTAAGACATGATTGAGTTAATTCGTCAGGACGAGCCTGCAAAGCAAATATGTTTGGCTGCTACAATTAGTTTGCCAATTTTGGCTGATAATTTCAGCCTCATACCACAGAATAAGTAATAGTACTATACTTAGTAGAGATATTTAGGACTTTTTCAAGATCTTCGAGAACCAAGCCAACATTACCTGCAAGCCTGTATATCTACTGATTAAAGGACGAGGTTCTGTGGCAAATTTCTGGAGGTTGGCCCAGGATCAGACTGTTCCATGAAAGTCAATATAAACCAAACTATGGAAAGAGTAGTAGGAATACGAACGTAGGGCTCCAAAATGCAAGCCTTGGATAAAACCGGGATACGCACAGGAATAACATGAAGATTAAACGTCTGTCACGTTAGTGAATATGATTTTGATAACAATAAAATTATATATCTGAAAAATATAAGGGTATCCTTACATGATAGTATTGTCTTCTCAACATTTCGGAGCATGACATCAGACTGTCGAGTCCAGCTGAACCATCCGCCTGTCCAACTGGAAAAGATGTACAATATGATTAGAAACCTGAAATTACTGATGAATAGCTACAATTATTATTTACTGAGCCATTGACCTAAGATGGTAAAGTTACCGCCTTTTTTATATTTTTATTTATTCTTTATCTATTTTTTTTATAACTATAATAAAATGAAAATGTTCTATTCCACATCAAAATTTTAGTACAAATATTTTCAGTAGGAATTTCAATATAAATTCTAACGCTTTTCGAACTATATCTTACCCCAACATGAACTTAAATAAGGTGTAAATTATACAGAAAAGCATAGCACAGACGCAGGTCAGATGTGACGCTGCTGAAACTGTTTTGATACAAAATGTCAGAATGCGACGAAAGAATCCGAATTGTCGCCTATTCCGAGTCGCATGCACGCGCGATTGAGGCGACACGACACACGACATGCAAGAGGCGTGTCGCTTCGTAATATGTCGCAGTATGAATACTATTTACACTATATTATCTTCTGTGCCTCTACACGTTAATGAGGAAAAGCAATTAGCCTAAACGCATAAGGCAGATGGGCGCATTTCTCGTCGGAAGCTGATAAAAACTACTAGTAATTACTACGATATACTGTTCAACCGGACAGTATGAAAATCGTCTCGTGTTAATGGGGCCTATGACGTAGAAGTGGTAATAGAAAAAGACTGTAGGCTATGCTCTTCCCTTTATAGAAGAAAATTGAGTTATTCCTGTTATTCTTTTAGTCTGAGTTATTCCCTTGCTTGCATTAAATTTCACCTCTTACACATACAGGGCAACTCATTCTAATTCAATTCTTTCTATGGCAGGGCAAATGGTACCAAAGTCAATTGTGTATTTCATATGTAAATCTAAATCTGATAACATCGCTTACCCTAATAAACTGTTACATTAACCTTTCGGTACTTTTCTCCATGCCTTTAAAACTACCTAACGTAATAATGACTCAGTAAATAATAATTCACTAAATATGTAAAATCACACTTAGCATAAACTAACATGGAATAAATGAAATTAATCGAATGCAAATAAAACACTGTTAATTAATACAATTCAAAAGAAACAAAACAAGCCACTACATTATGCTAGATTTAATTACATACTGACAGTTAATTAGCGGATTTTATGGATATAGGTTAATATTTTTTTATCAACATAATGTTTATGGAGCCCTATTTTATTTTTACGAAATTTTTTCAACATTATTTGCACGAAACGGGCGCGCATGAAGCAGCCGAGGGCCTGAACCACACATTTAGGGCCCCCGCGCACTAGGCAGCCTGGCTGCGTAGCCCAGGCTGCGGCAGCCAGTAAAACATATGACGTTGTATAGGAGCCCGCGCACTAGGCAACCACGAATGCCCGGCTATATTCTGGCTGCCGCAACCTGGCTGTGCAACCAGGCTGCCTAGTGCGCGAGGGCCCTTAACATACATGTCATTTAGTTTAGATTTTACGCTAGTTTTTTCTTCATGTTAACCAATTGAAATCTGCCAGCTACTCATGTTACAACTGTGAATAAAACTAGTTTCTTAAACAAAAATATGGTTCAGCGGTGACTGATTGTACATGTTCGTTGTCCTGACTGCATGGTAAAAGGTTTTAATATTTCACTGTAGGTACTAAAAACCTTGTATTATTAGAAGAACCCCGTACGGACGGAACCCCTGGAAAGTTTTTGTGCTGTCAGTGGGAAGACTAAAGGCTTGTCCTGTTTTGTCTTTTACGCTGACGGCACAGAAACTCACTGTTCTTACAGGGTCGGCAGCACAAGTGTGACTCCCCTGGTGTTGCACACGTTCATAGGCCACGGTAAGTTTTATTATCGTTATGACTATTATTATGACAAAAGTATATATTAACTTTGACTTATTTGGTACCTAAGTAAATATAGTAAGTAATTAACGATTGTGGAAAAACGGCCGTGAGATTTTAGTATCGATTTTTTTTCACCGACTTGATGCATTGAGTTTCAGGTACTTATGTATGTTAATGTAATTTTTACCTTCGATATGTAACATTGAGACTAACAAACATGTACAATTTACTTTCAAATTCAAAGAAAAATGGTTTTTTAAATTATTTATAGATATTTTATGATGCCTCAGTCTCATGGCTCGAGTTAACAATAGAGCCCGGAACACGGTAATAGGCTCACCTATTACGTGGGACCTAATACAATGATTGGCGAAAAGTGGATGCTAATTCACCTCTGCCTAACCCTCCAGGGATAAAGACGCCATTATTATATATGTATCTATTTTATGATGCTACTCGCTGCCTGCCCCGGCTTTGAGAGGAAATTTAACAAAATCCTTCCTTACTTGCCTATACCTAGTTGATAGTACACTGGAACTAATGTTGATAGTGTTGGCCCCTAATGTATCAATGCCCCTTATTCAAACAGTTCAAGTAGATAGTAGTACCTAGAACAGTCTACAACAAAGTTACTTCCTGCTCTCTGTTCCTGTATGGAGTTTGTAGGTCCGCTTACATATTCTAGACTACGTAACAGATTTTGATAAGGTTTTAACTGTCATTTAGATTTTTTACGGAAACATTTATAATGTATTCAATTCGTGATCGAGGAAGACCTGTAAATCAAATTACAACCGAAGTGATAATGTAGCAAGTAAATAATATTGCATCCTAGTACTATACGGAACTATACCTTACATAATTTTGTATCCACAGTTTTTGTTTGGTCACTTGCTTGGTTTGTAATTACTGTAATCAGGTAACCTATGTAATGATTTTTTTTTACACGGAAAATATCGAGGTCCAGCCAAATCCGCAGTAAAGACTGGTAAAGTGGACCCCAGACTCCGAGGTGAAAGCTTCGGATGCGACTGGGAATTAACGCTAGGATGAAGAAGAAGAATTTATTTTAATAAAAAACTACAATACGCCCAGTATAGCAGTAGTTTAACCATTGGCGTCTTATGTAGGGCAGCCATCCGTCCGCATTTCCTCACACTTGTCCCACTTTACTAGCAGTCCGGGGCCGTCCGGGTGGTCTTGAAAAACATTGTTCGTATTTTTTATAGACCACTTAGTTGGCATTCGGGTGAATTCCGGTTGGTTTATATTTGAGTTGAATTAAAAATAAATAAACAAAAAGTTATGTAACATAAATACTTCACAATATTATGTAGTTGATTGAGCTTGATGTTATAACGGCATCCGTGATTATTTTTTATACTAGGTACTTAGGTCGCAGACAAGCCCTCCAATGGTAAGTGGTTACCGTGGCCTATGGGCGAGTGCAACACCAGGGGGGGAGTCACACTCGTGCTGCCGACACTGTCACCCGTATTCACAAACAATACTTCGCTATGCGTACTACCAAAACTGTGCAAAGAACGACAAATTCTCAGTGCGTTCGATTTGGCAAGCCTTTTTATTCATAGACAACACTTACGTAATACTTCGTTGAGGGAACGCACTGCGTTAGATACTGCTCCGTGATGTTTGTGCATTAATTTTAACAGCCCTATGCGCTCGAGCACACTATGAGACCTCACAGCGTTGTTTGTGAATACGGATGTGTAAGAACAGAGAGATTCTGTGCCGCTAGCGCAAAAGATAAGTAGGACAAAGTATTTGGTTTTCCCACTGACAGCACAAAACCTCTCCAGTGAGCTCTGGCAACCCTACTCAGCGTCAGAAACACAACAAACTGTCTAGTTATCACGGTTTACGAGATACAGGGCGTAGTGATAGTGACAGACAGATAGACGGCGGAATCTTGGTATATAGAATAGGGCTCCGTTGTCAACCTTTGGGTACGGAATCCGAAAAATGCAGTTAAATACCGATCAGATTAAAACATAATGACTTACATATTATCAGAAGTTTAATGAATAAAGGTCACCATTATGAATGAACAATGCTAAAAGCATAAATTCGCAAAATTTTGAATTTGCAAAATGTTTTATCCCAAAATGTTGAATTTGCAAAATGTTTTATCCCAAAATGTTGAATTTGCAAAATGTTTTATCCCAAAATGTTGAATTTGCAAAATGTTTTATCCCAAAATGTTGCATCTGTTGAAAGTTATTTTATCGAGAATCCAGGTCGACCTCTGGACTCGATAGATACTTTCTCACGTGGTCACACGATGCCAACATGCTAAAACATTACTATTATCTGTTCTGTGCTAAAACAGTGGTCTTCAGTTCCACGGCCTTGAGAGATGCCTTGCATGACAAGGCTTATAGGACCTGGGAGGCCGGGATTTTAGGAGTAGAGAAACGCGTGTTGGAAAAGAATTGCGTAAGAAAACTAAGTTATCACGTAACTTGTGTGAACATAGGTTCATTAAACAGAAGTGTCTAACAAGTCTACTGAAAAGTCGTATATTGTAATTTTTTATCAGATATAATAATAGGCTTGTGTCCACTAAGAATAAATCGGGTTGATGTATGTTCCTAGCGACTATTCTTGTTATAAAGATAGCAAAAAGCATAATAGTTTGGTATATAAAATAAGGATCACTTTTATTTTTATAAAATAAATTTAGAGAAATTAGACATTCAGTCACGTGACATCAAACACCAATCAGAGAGCGTGACGTCACACCTTGCGCCCTGTGTTGACAACGTAGGTGATTTTTCGCCATGTAGGCCTAGACGAAAATTGGAAAACAGTTCTTTAAATTAATAAATTTACAACTGGAGTGAAGTCAAAACAATACCTATAAACTTAAATTATAATACATAAAATAATCTATAATATTAAGTCAAAGTAAAAAAAAAAACTAAGTTTTTAGTTATTTTTTACAGTTTTTAACTGTAAAATAACAAATTGTGATGATAACTTGAAAAAAAAAACGTTTTATATTAATATACTGATATTTTGGCGTTTGGGCTACTTTAGGCTACTTTGGGAATGAAAAACGGCGATATTAGGCCAAGCGTGGTTGGCAACACAACACTGCTTGCGTTTGCGTTATTGTTTTTGTTTACGATACGTAGTACGTACCAGTATATTATATATTAATCTATGCACTACACATGAACTTGTTTGACAGTTTTGACACGGGGACACGGCGTTACGTAACAAAAGTCGCCATTACAGTTTGGAGTGTTTTTGACATAAATTCAAATCGACTTATTAAATCTCAAAATAAACCATGTAAATGATTGTTTTATATCAAAATAATATATTTTTGGGGTCATTTAGGTATAGAAGTATTGTATTAACCATTTTTTCAAATTTAGGACACAAGCCTATTGTTATATGGCTCTCCTAATGACGGGCTCTAATGGGTTCTTTTTTAGAGTAGACAAAGAGTTTCACTGCAAAAAGTTCTTATACTAAATAAGTACGATTTCTGGGCATCTAGTATTTTATCATATTGATTTCTGCGTACCTACCTAGAGTACCTAGTATTTCATCATAATATCGATTTGTGGGCACCTAGTATTTCATTATATCGTGTATGAGTCACCATAACTAACAACTCATAGTAACAGATTACTTTTGGTAAAAAATGAGTGACAAAAAAATTCTCGTTTGGGCATTAGTTGCTAAAAATGATTAAATTGAATAATTCCTGAATTATACGTGAGAATAATTATTATACTCTTTTTTGTATGCTTAGGCATCCGGCTTATTATGTATGATGTGATGACGTAGGTACTAGCAAAACTAGCTATTAAGAGTTGCCTGGAAGAGATCGCCGTTGGCGATAAGGCCGCTCATTGTACAGTCAGCATCAGATCGATCTTGAGAAAAAAAGTGCTCAAAATGATCTTCTTGCCTTAGTTATCCCCCCTTCCTGTTGACTGGTTGTTTTGATCATCATCATCCATCATCCTCCTGCCCTTATCCCAAGTTTATTTGGGGTCGGCGCAACATGTGTGCCTTTTCCATTCATCTCTATTTGCATTCATCTCAGCATTCACTCCCTTCTTAACCATATCATCATTCACACAGTTCATCCACCTTCTCTTAGGTCTTCCTCTCCCCATGTAGCCATCCACTTTCATAGCTAATGCCTTCCTTACGACATTGTTTTCATCCCTAGGTGCGCATTACATGTCCGAACCAGGACAACACTTAGTTCGGATAGTAATACAATTTTTAAAATCAGTGATACAACTTGATTTGCTTGGTATTAAGATCATTTTGAGACTTTGCAGTCTAGATCGTTGTGACGCTGACTTGTGCATTCTGCTGTTCATATAATGTCCATACCATACCTACTGTCAATTTCCTGTCTTTTTGTGTACAATAATGATATTCGATCTATCTAAGAGAAAGAGAGGTGGAGCTACATATGTATAGGGCATACTCTCTTTCTTGCCCTGAGCACGAACGCTTACAAAATATTATGATAGAGTTGCTGATCGATGTTGATGTATTGTAATGTATTACAGAGCAATCATTCGAGTAATCAGTGTGAGGAAAATAAGCGAGTCACAAGCTGCTCGTACTTATATTTTTGGGGTAACGCTCACTGCGAATTTTATACGCCGTATCATGTCTGTATGCAGCTATAGAGTACAAGAAGAGGCGTTTGTACCGAAGATCGAACACAGAACCTCATCCACTGCACCACTGAGGTAGTAACTGAATGTTGAATAAAAAACTCCTATAAAAGTATTTTCTCCACTAATCGGCGATAGTGTTCATCGTGCGTACCTACTGCCAAAGAGTGGAATGGCCCTGCCTGAATCTGTTTCCGGATAGCTACAACTCGGATGTCTTCAAGACTAGAGTAAATAGATTACTTCTTGGCAAACGTGCTTCATCGTCGACCACATTGCCAATTACCAAGAGGTGAGATAGTGGTAAAACGCGAGCCCATCAACAAAAAAAATTTCTAGGGAGTTTCTTTCAACTTCTTCATCCTAGCGTTAATTCCATTTGCATCCGAAGTTTTCACCTCGGAGTCTGGTGTCCGCTTTACCAATCTAAATACGGATTTGGCTGGAATTCGATATTATTCGTGAAGCGACTGCCAATCTATGCCAGCGATCTCCTCAACCTATTAACAGTATTGGGCGATATCGAAACCTTGTAGCTAGACCAGTTGCTAGACTTTTTAGAGCTCCAACTACCCGTAACGACTGCCATAGATGTTCGCATGGCAACCGGGACCGTGCTTAACGTGCTCTCCAAGGCAAGATCAGACCAATGCAAATACCCATATTTTTATGCATATTTGCACCGAGCGGGGCTCGAACCTGCGCCTCCTGCGTAGCGACCGCGTTCACTACCGCCACGCCACAGAGCAGAGGCTATCGAACCACTGTCGAGCACATTGACACTTATCAACAGGTGAGATAGTAGCCAAACGCGAGCCCATCAACCAAAAACATCTAGGGAATTTCTTTCAACAAATCAATACTATACATTGTAGGAGATACTTCATTCTTCAACTTCTGGCTATTTATCAATGTCACAAAACTAAAGTGTCTACACAATCTACAATTAGACATGTTTATTATCAACAAAGTAATAAACAAAGTACATTATTAGTATTGTAATTGGATTGTCTATTGTCTATCAAGTCCAGTTGAATGTTCAAGGCCATACCCAGTGATTATAATGACTCATGTAATGATCATAGTTCGAAACTGCCTAGTAATGGAGCACAAACGAAAAAATCCTCTACACTCATGTTAAATTATCAAGGCCAAAAGTAATTTAGTGTTATTTTATTACTATTGGATTGGATTATATTACGTAGGTGCTCATATTACGTTATTAACGAAATTTATAACTTGTACTAATATATAATACTATACTCTTTGCTTGTACTGTAGAATTTATAATTTGTATAGTGGAGTTTATAATCTGTACATATTGTACTGTAGAATTTATAATTTAGGAATCCATTATGGAAGGAAAGGACATGTCATTTTCTATTTTGGGCAGGAAAATAATTATTGAAGCTGTGGTTGACCTTACGGGGTTGCCAGGTACTATTGTTAATATGAAAATAGTATATATTGATTTGATTTTATTCTGTATCCTGTTCATAATATAGCAAAGTGCTTAGTATAATTTAGTTACAATAACAAGCAGAAAATGCAATGTTACGAATGGCCATTAATTATTGTAACCGAATATAAATCAATGTGTGTAAAAAATATCTAATTTTTGGGGCTCAGTGATGTAAAATCAGTTGTCCTAGACTGGTAATCCTGAATAATCTTGAATACTAATATTGCTACTAAGCTTGGCTTAAAAACTGAATAGCTTAGGTAACTTAAAAATATACATCCTAGTTGCAGCTGTTTTTAAGCTGTTTAAATTTTTATATATAAATCTAAATGTCCCTTAATAATATTCATAATATTATTAGTACCTACATACATCTATAGATATTCTAAGAAAAGAAGCTTGAAAAAAAAAACAAGGCATTTAAAAAAAAAAGTTGACATTAACTGGAATGATATCTTACTTCCATATTATGGATATCACAGTTCCAATCCATGTCCTGCTAACTGTACTGAAATTTAAAAAAATACTATATTCTTAATTCAAAAATACAAGACTCCTACTCATAGAGTAAATGCTCCTACTTCTGAATTTCTTTAACTTTAATCTAGAAATGTTCATAATAAGCTTACTTAGTAAGTTTTTTTATTTTAAATAATATGCTTCATTATGTATAGCTACAGATTAAATTGTTTTAATAATAAGGTATGACATCAAAGATTACTATCATTCCAAGTGATGTTTGATATACTTTATCTATTCAACCTCTTCGTAACCTATCACAAGCTGTAGTAATATAAGATAAGAATTTTCTTTTGTCAAGTCCATCATACCGTCATGAGTTTCAGTTTTCTAAATATTAGAAATAATTTGCTAAAGTGCTGTATTATTTTATTATGGTGTAGACTTAACAACTGATACACTGATAAAATTATAATAGGGTCATGATTCAATATGACAGATAACAAACAAATAAAACCTTTATACCTACTTCACTATAATCAAATTTCATATAACTTAATGTGTGCAAGTTATTGTTTCATAAGCATTAACTTAAAAGGAAATAAGAAAAAAAAAAAAAATTAACCGATGGTAGATGATATTTGGCAACATTTTAAAACAAAGAATGGCTTCACAGTTCACACTTTTAATAATCTAACTAGCCATGCATTTAAATAAAGAACACACAGGCATTTAAAAAAAAAGGCTGAATAACTTGCTTGTCAAATACCATTGCAGTTGAAGTTTACTTATTTATCTGAAAGATTATGAATAAGAACTTGATATACAAAAAAAAAATGTTCTTCAATAGTTTGAAAAAATTAGTATTTACATATATTATGTAGTTGATTTGATTGCTCAAATGTGATTGATAAGATGTGAATGTTTTATTTTAAAACTGTAAATAATGTTTAGCAAATATGACCATAACATATTTCTTCTAGAAGTGTTTAGTCCTGTAGAGATATCATAATACTGATTTAATTTATTTATTTATTAGAAGATTCATGAATTGTTTAGAACCATTATTTGCCGCAATAACCATGACATTGGATATTAATGTCTGATCTTACTGTACTTTAGCATGTACTATTCACTTATTATAATAAAATTTAAAGCATGCAATGAAAATGTTAAATGATAATCTAAAAATATTTATGAATGAAAATTACCTTAGGAAGCCAGTAATGATATGACATATTAACGGCAAAAGATACTGAGTCCAAATATAACAATATGGAATGTGAAATCTTGGCATAACAGACGAAGAACATTGAGTGGCGACTGATGAAACCTACAACATTATTAGTTACTAATAAAATGAAAATAAAGGAAAGATACTGCCGAGCGTGATATGTGAAAAATAAGAATTATAAAGCGATTTATTGCGCAATAATGAAATGCCGGAAGTAATCTTATATACCGAAATAAAACAGTTTTTAATGAAGTACCTGGATTCAGTAGTCTCTAAATTAATTTCACTACCCATTTGGTCACTGATACTATTTCAATCAACACATATCACGTTCGCGTTCTATATTATATTAAGCTGACATCAGTACGTACACAAACGACCACGATAATCTTCTAAATGCGTAAAACAAAATGCCAAAAAATATCTGACTGAGACTGACTGACGCACTGAACTTCAAGTCAAGTTCAATGGTTTGTTAAGCTGTCAAACTTGTCAATTGAAATGTCAAACCGCTATGTCAAACTATGTCAAACCGTGTCAAACTCATGCATTCCACAGATAATCAAGAAGAAGAACACTCTATTATTGGCAGAATGAGCAGTTTTCCAGTAGGTATAAGGTAACTGTACCAATGCTCGACACTGTACCAATGCTAGACACTTTCGAAGAAAACCTAGTATTTTGAGAAAATTATCCATTTGTTTTATAAGACTATTGACTTAAAAGATGCATAATGGTGTCTATAAGATATGTTCAAATATTCGCAACACCATCCGAAGTAAATTTAGAAAGACGACAGTTGACAGCAAATAATGTGACTCCGTGAACACGGTCGCGTTATTTCTTAAGATTTTTGCCAAGGGTACTAATTTTTATATTTGTGATTTTTTCGTTTATAAGTTATGATTATTACTAATTTTAGTATAAACGTTATAAATATTGAAGTTATTGACATATTTGGACCATTGCCCGCATATTTTGATTAGGTTTTGTAACATTTATATGCTATGTCTAGTATTGGTACAAAAAATCTTAGATGTTCCAATGATAGACACTTTGGAATAATGCCTTTATTTCATGAAAATAAGATGTTATACCTACGCTAAATGTGATATTATATACATTGAGATTCATCACATGTACCGGAAATTACTAATAATGCCCGCGCTAGCCCGCTCTTACCACGTGGATGTCGCTTATCGCATATTGTTGTAAATTTTAGCGAACCGATTACTGAACCGATTTTCACTGAACCGATTTAGATTCTGTTTCTTTTGTTTGAAAGATGGTTTAGTCGAGAGTGTTCTTAACTATGTTTCATAAAAATCGGTTCAGCCATTTGAATAATATGAGGAGTGAAAGTGGCAATGTAAAATCTAATATTTTCAAATATGGTGTGTTGGGTATCAAGTGACAGGTCATAATTTATACATCACGATACAGCAAGTCTTATGGAAATCGGTTGAGTGGTTATACCTGTAAAAAGTATGAAATAAAAAGACTTGTGGCACTCGGGGACTGCCGCGGTAAAGCTATTGCATAGCATTTTTTATGAACTTATGCAATTATAATAAATAATAATTTGAATTTGAATTTGAATTTGAATTTCGGATTTCGGATTTCAGGTTTCGGATTTCGGATTTTGGACTTCGGACTTCGGACTTCGGACTTCGGACTTCTGACTTCAAGTCCGAGCCCGAGTCTGAATTTGAATTTGAAAACTAACAACTTATGCAATTATAATTACTTACGTTAAGCGAAGCTACTTCGGAGCAGCTCGGCTCTGTTCGTGCGAGCTCGGAGGTGTTACCATTTTTCGTTACGGAATTTCTGGATTCGGTCTCCACGCTCAAGGCCCGCGATAAAAGCTATGCAATAGCTTAAAAAAAATTAAAAAACCCTCGATCCAAAATGAACCTTTAAAAAGTAAAACCCACCTTTTGTCATTTGTCTCGTCGGGGGACCGCCGTCTGACTGTCGCTCGGGGGGAATAGGGCATACCAAGGCACTTAGCGGTCTGATATTCAATTTTGTAGAGAGAAATTAAAGTGTCTACTATTGGTACAAATAGGTGTCCAGCATTGGGACAATGATGTCTAGCATTGGTGTTTTCAACCCAGTGCATAATAATTTAATTTAAAGTAAAAGTATGATAGATTTTAAAGATTTTATGGGCAAAAGTTAATGTCTAATTGTTGCTGTAACAGTTAAAAAAGAATGTAACGACCATGCTGTAATTAATTTGTTAATTTTTTTAGATTGAAATTTTATTTTTCCTTAAAGTGTCTACCATTGGTACAGTTACCTTAATAATCAGTTGGTTTTTAAATCATAAAGAGATGGCGCTAGCATAGCTTTTGGTAATTTTAATGTACTCTGTGGTTTGTTTGTGCGATGTTGCCAAAGTTTAATTTCATTTACCCATATTACAATAGATAAAATATGATAAAACGCTTAATTCTTTTCGCGTCACTGTCTGTAATTTAAAATAATATTCATCATCATTTTTTTTTCCATAAATTAGGGAACACTAGATGTGAGACCACACTCTTCTTACCAAAAGTGCCGGCTGCGCCATCTAGCTTGTCCTTAGGAACCCTATAAATACCTACTGGAAAACTGCTCATTGCCGATACCCACATCGGTAATCTTCAGAACGTTACTATGGCAACAGTAATATAAACTCTGCAAAAAGATAACACTATTAAAAACAAAACAGTATCATTTCATAAAGATGCAGTTATCTACAGTGCAGCCTGTTTTCAAATTAGAATTAAATCATAAAGTCACCCCTACTGTAGTGACTATAGCTAAATATGATGGCACACACCCTTGCTTAACTGCATCTGCTGGATATGATAAAGTAATTAATTCTATGACTAATTTTAACTTTATAGTGACGTGCAATATTTTTTCCGGTACCAATTGTGGTAGAGGAATACCTACATAAAATTGGTACTGCCTAGGTCAAAGTCTTCAAGGTCCACGTCAACCTCACAAGCTAACTGGTACACCGGCTGATTAACAAACGAGGCCCTGGCGCAAGCTTTCCTCTCGAGTTTGGTGGATCAGACGGCAGTCGCTACCGTGAAAGTCAAGAGAAGCCAAGGGAAATGTAAACTTTTGATATAGGTAATCGGGATTAGTGCAGTGCTGTTGATAACGTCCTCTAAATGACTTGAGGCTGCCTCCCTAGGGTAGGAATAGGGGCATTTGGTGAATTGGCCCACGTAAACTAGTTCACCCGTCTGGTCAACGGCGTGCTATACCTACCGGAAGTAAGTAAGTGTGGCTTGATTTTTCGACCATAATCAGTATAATCACACCTGGGTTTCCTAAAAGGAATTAAAAAAAAACGATATAACCTTACCCTTACCTCTTTGACGAGTAAACAAGCGATTTTTTTTTTTGGTATCGTAAATATTTATCGTAATGGTCAATTCAGATAATAATACACCACCCTCATGGCGGCATCGTCAGCGGTCGGGCACAGCAGTCGCAGGCGCACGGAGAGGTCTCGGAATTGAACCTGAGTCAAGCCGTAATAGCACTCGCAGCCGGTCCACTAAAGCCTGACACCAGTCGAGATATGCTACTCATTGGATCGCCTACGCAGATACTCGGTAGGTACCTGTATTATGTGGTACATAATCTCCGAATATTATACGTGCCTTATACACTATGCTATACTATATGCTAACGCGTATTTAATTTCCCCCCGGAGTAAGCAGAGACAACAGCCCATCACCAGCCTCAATCCTTACAAATTTTGGATGTGTGTGGAAACTTAAGTGTGGATATAAAATTCCGTAGTGGTGTTATCTCTGAACTAATACGACTTTGTAAATTGAAGTCTGATAAAGTCAATATGAACTCGCGACATTTGCAAGGGGAATACTCTGATCAATTCTGTCCTGGATAACCGAAATTCTTGTCTACATACGTTTATAGCTCTGTCCTGCTAATGCCGCCGTGCACTATAACTGACCAATGGTCGCGGGTTCGATTCCCGCTGTGCAAATATTTGTGTGCATGAATGTCTAAATATACATCAACTAAATAGACTACAACTTATGTCTATATCCAATACTCCATACTAACATTTATACGAAAGTAACCCTGTTTGTCTGTCTAATACGCTTTCAAGCTTGAAATCACTGAACCGATTTTGATGAAAATTGGTACAGGGGTAGATTAGACCTTGCGAAAGGATGTTTGATCGCGAAAACTGATATCCACGTGGGTGGAACTGCGGGCAACAGCTAGTTACATATTCACGAAAAAAGTATCTAAATATGTTTATTCGCATTCTAGGACCTATAAAAGCTTGTCCTAGATAATTTATTTATCACTATTAATTCCAGCATACGACGTCCATGACAACACAGATTTGTTCTTCAAAGAAGCTCCTGATGGCGTGAACGTGATAATCGCAGGCAGTTTTGGCAAGTACACGGAAATGCTAGCCATCGTTGGTGGAAACAGCTCAGTGCAAGCTATCAACTGGGAGGGGAATGAGGTCTTTTGGAATGTTGTAAGCGGAAAAGTCTGCGCTTTGATGACGTTTGATTTCGATAAAGATGGAGAGAACGAGGTAAGAGATTACCTACGGATATTAGTAGAATATAATCCTGGTTGGTTGCTCCGTCCGCTGCCGGTTCCGTCAAATAGCCTTGGGTCAACATGTTTATTCAGCTTATATGGTCCACTGATAAAGCGGTAGCATAGTGACAGCGGCTGCCGTTTATCCGGGTCCGAGCCCCGAAAAGGGCACCTTCGTCAGGGCCTCGTCTGTCGATGCATCAGTTGGTGAAGATGCTTTAGACCCCAAAGATCCACAGAAAGATCTTGATGCCACCTCCCCCTTTAACACACCATATTTATCATACCTTTGACCACCTTCCATAGAATGACTAACGTATTCTGTATACTTACCTACCCTTTCTCTATGATTTGTCCTCAGCTCCTAATCGGCTGTGACGATTCATTCATCAGGGTGTTAAAAAATAATCAATTTATTACTGAAATTTCGGAGACAGGACCAGTATTGTGTCTCTCACCTATAACAGAGGTGAGGTTCGCATATGGTCTGGCAAATGGAACTATTGGAATCTATGAAGAGGGCATTCGACTTTGGAGAGTTAAGGTAACTGAAACTCACATTACATAGGTTCTAGTATCCTATCCTTTCGAAAGTTCATGAAAATGTTTCTTTGTTACTCAATCGGGTGTTCAAACGGCTGAATGGATCTGGCTGATACAAGGATAGATTATTTAAGACAGATTAATATCTAGAATAAGAATAACACTTACCTACTTACCCTTTTTTTTATCGTGCGAAAAATCCCCACGGATACCCTTCCGCCGGAGCCGGTGGGGGAGGTTATGTCGCACTTGAACCGACTAGTACCACAGGTGGTACATGTTTGATGGTACTAGTGGGACAGAAGGAAACACACGCGCACGCTATCTGTGGGCCGTTGGTTGCCAGTCGTAGACATGTCCCTCGTACCCTGGCCGACCCAGGGCCATATCTTTCGATCAGGCCCTCTTCCGGTGTGGGAACCACAGAGTCCCCAACTCGCCCCCGGGTATGGGGATACTTACTTACCCTCTGATTTCGAACTTCGAACTTACATAAATGAAGCACCCTATTACATTAGTGACCTATGTGAACTTATATGACCTCTAAGAACCTTGATCATACCAAGAATATAAAACGATATACTTAATTGAATTTTACGTACCTGATGAGACTATTCTCTTCGTAGTCAAAAACAAACGCCATTGCTCTTCAATGGTCTGGCGAGACCCTGGCATGTTGCTGGTCGAACGGTCGAGTGGACTGGCGCGATGGTACTAGTGGGAGAGTAATCCGACGTATACAGATGCGAGCTAATGCCGCTGCCATGTTGCTAGCTGACTACCGGTCTGTTGGAGCGCCAGATCTGGTCTGTGTTTCTGAGAGAGGCGAAGGTAAGTATCTGATAGGCGGGAACCGAATCATAAGCGATTTCCCAGCTTCCAAAGCTTGCATTTTGGAGCCCGAGGTCAGTTGTCCGAAAACGGCTGCCATCTGACCTCCCAAGCAGAGCCTCGTCCGTTGCTTAGCCTGTGTACCGACTAATAGGTGAAGCTGACTTAGACCCTTTTTGTCAACTTTACAATAAGGACCTAAGTCAGCTTCACCTGTTAGTACGAGTATGTAAAGCCCCTGTACAGTATAACTACCTTAATCAAGTAAATCAGTAATATTTCGATCATCAATCGGCTCATTGTAGATTGTGAACCATAACTGAGCTAAATTTTTCATTTCATTTTAAAAATAAATCCGTTTACGATGTAAGACCACCATAACATTGACCATACATAGTGGTCCTTCGAGCCGGATGGTGTGAGACAAGGTGATAAACAGTGCATCAAATATGATTATTGTTTTAGGTACATAAATTATATAACTATGTGACTTTAGTAATAAACATTGTTTAAAAAAATTGTGATTAGGTTGAGCCAATATTCCATGATGGCGGGAATGGAACACGCTTACAAGGCATCTCATATCAAATACTCAATGTCACAAAGTAAACTAATATGTATTCCCATAACAGTATTAGGATATCCTCCTTGCCAAGAGCAGACGGGTTTCAATGCTGTCTCAAAAAAAATATCGTCCGAGGGAGACCGCGCGGCTATAACGGAGTTGTTTAACAAAAAGCAAGCGCTAATGGCGGAGCTGCAGCATTACGACGCGAACGCTGCGAGCGGCAGCGTCAGCTTAGAGAGCTTGGAGAGAACTTCCACTGCTATGCCGACGAACACTCGGCTGCAGGTGGCAGTAATGCATGTTCCAGATGAGGTAAGTCCTATTAAATGAATTTACTATTGCGAATAGAGTGGTATAGTTCTGATTTTGTGTTAAGCTGAAAAACTCTGATGTCACCCGAGCAAACAATGTTTCACATAAATTGTAAACGTATTCGGCACCCACAGGACAGGCTTTGCCTAGTGTGGGGTCACAGTAATTACTCAATATTGTATACTATTTGGTAATAAACGAATTTTTATTTATTTATTATTAAGCAGGGTATTGCAGTTAACTGCTGGACATGAATACCTATGCCACTAAGTGCAAGGGGCAAGGGGTGAAGATGGCGGCGTCTATTGTGTGGCGGCAGCCAGTGCTTTTACGTGCGATGCAGGTTCGATTCCCGCTCAATGCAAATATTTGTACGCATGGATTTTAGTATACTTAATTACAAATAAGTAGGTACGTTTATTCGGGCTTTTAGAACCTATACTACAAGCTATGCTTACTTAGTTTCTGTCTAGTATGCTGTGTAAAATATAATAGATTTATTTATATATAAAAAATCGTATTGATTTCCGTGTAATGTTATTTCTTGCTTTTTTTTTTTTCAAAAATTGTTAGCATGTCTTTTTAAATATTGTAAACTTTAAGGGTAATATTCAGTTAGTGATATCGACTAACAACGAGACGATAGTGCGAGCGGCTCTTGTACTGGCCGAGGGTATCTTCGACACTGGTGAGACTTTCGCCCGGCACCCAGCGCAATCTCAACTGCGGTCGTTACTACATGTGCCGCTCACACCACCGAGAGATGTATCCGTCGACGTTCACATCAAGGTATGGAAAAAAGGATTGACAGGTTTTTATACCACTTAGGTGGCACACAAGCATAAGACCCACCTGATGGGGAGCAGTTATGGACGTGTGCAACAGGGGTGTCACATTCACGCTGCCGACCCTTCTTTTTTCGTGCGGAAATCCCCTCGGATACCTCCCATGGGCGGGGATGATTGTGTCGGACTCGAACCAACTAAAACTGCACGCCTTCTCGGGTCTTCAGATGCCAAGGTGTAAGGCAGCCCATAAAGCATTTTTCCCGCAGCCTGACTATAGATGTAAGGCCGGAATAATTCCAAATATTCCGATGAGGATAAAACGAAAAATCCCGAATAATTCCCAAGTGACCCGGAATAATTCGGAATTATTCCGGTCGGTTCGGTTCGGTATCATTAAGAAAAAATGTAGTCTTAACTCTTGATGACTCGAAATGCAGTTATGATTAGCGTTATAAACGGTTATAGATATTGGTATAATATCGGTATAATTAAGAACATACAGTCTACATGTATTCTTATTAATACCGATATTATACCAACCGTGCTAAAACGATTGAAGTGGTGAATTATAACAACATTTTCTTGATTTTACCAAGTTAAGGATATAACTGAGTACCTACTTATACACTTTTAAACTCTTTAAGAGTGTTTTCATACCATCCGATATCTGTATCGGACGACGATGGCCGACATCCGATATCCGACACCATTTATTATGTTGTTTTCATATAAATATCCGATAACATCGCCATCGGTCCGATTTGGCTATTTGCTCCATAGCACAGACTAGTTAAGGATGCTAGAGATAAAAAACCTTAAAACACGTAGTGCAAGCAATTTTCGACCTTAATGACATGACATAGAATCGAGTTTTTTTTCTTATATTCGTAATCAGTGTCATCTATTAGCGCAAAAAGACACGTAATTAAGATAATGGCACTAAGGTCGAAAGTCGCTTACAGTCGCTGTTTAAGTATCTGTGTGAAAGTTGTACTCAAATTATATAATATTCCTACATATTATAATAAAATAAGTAGGTACCGTACATCTTGACTCCAAGTCGCGAGAGATGCTCGTATTGGTTTGATATGGTCTATGATTGGTGGATTTGAGCTTTTCCGTCACCATGGTACACGGGGTACCACGGTGGCGGAGAAGCTCAAATCCACCTCATCCACAAAAGACATCCAAAAAACGCGTGTTACTGCGCATATACATACATATAAGTAGGTACATTTTGTGACGTCACTGAGGTCAAGATATATAATATTCCGGTATCTACCTACCTATATACCAATACTTACATAGGTCTGTACTTAAGTTTTCGCTTAGTAGGTAGGTGGAAGCACAGTTATTCATTTTTTGTAGGTGAGTTCAGCGGGAATAATTCCGGAATATTTGAGAATATTTGGGAATAATTCCGAATAATATGGAATAATTCGGAATTATTCGGGATTTTTACATCTATAAGCCTGACTGACCCAGGGTCCTTCCAGATTCGAGATGGCCCTCTCGGGTGTGGGAGTGACGGTATCCCCATCTTACCTCCCGAAAGGGGCACCCCAGCTTGCTCATGTTAGGGTGACAGACGTCTCCGCCTGTCATGTCACCCCTAGGCTTGCGCTCATGGAGGTCTTTGAGTGGCGCTGCCGACCCTGTAAGAACTTTCTAATGCCCTTCTTGAAAATAATAATATGGGGTATATTAATTGTAGTGACTATTTTGGAATAATCTAATAAGGAATTACTGAATCCCCTATTAGATTATTCCTGTGCTTTAGGAATCCTTACCACATAGCTGAAGTACTCCTTTCGTCGATGAGGCAGTGATTTGATATGCTCGTAAACTATTCTAAAATATCAGTGTTCTCTTGCAGGCTCTTATAGGATACCCAGACAGTGAACAGTTCCATATTTTCGAGCTTACAAAACAACTACCAAGATTCTCCATGTACCACCTAGTTTCGAATACAATGGCCCATAAAGGAAATAATTACGTCACCTTTCGTATAACGGAAAGAGTGCAGAGAATTTGTATTTGGATAAATCAAAATTTTCTTTTGGACGAAGAGTTGGAACTTGAGTCAGAGGAAACTAAAGAGCTCCATGTTCACTTCAGATGTTTGAGAGACCAATCGCATTTGTATTTAGACTTTGGGGCTGACGGTAACGTGAAGATTAGTACCCCTGATATCAGGTTGGCAGGCGACTTGATACAGAGTTTAGCTGTTTATTTGAACTTGGTTGACTTGCAGGTAAGTTCAAGTGTAGCTGTAAGAGCGGAAACACACGATGCGTTGCGGCGACGCACCGCAGAAATTTCGCCGCAGTAGCGGGCACACGAGCGGTGCGACGCCGCTGCGTTGTTATGACGCAGCGGCGCCGCGTGCGCCCCAGCTGCGTTGTACAGTCTGTTAATAAATCATAAGGGGTTGTCCATTAATCACGTGAGGCTCAACAGGGGAGGGGGGGTGTTCGGAAAAATCACGAAATATCACCAGGAGGGAGGTAGGGGTATATTGAGATATCACGTGTATTTATTTTTGATCATGTTACATGTTGTATAACTCGTGTTATATAACACGTCCACATTATTTAACATTGTTTTATAACTTTGCAACATTGTACTAACTTCAGTATCTACATTACTGAAACATGTTATATAACATTGTTATATAACATTGTTATATAACATTGTCATAATACATAGTTATATAACATAGTTATTATATATAATGTTATATAACATAGTTTTATAACACTGTAATATAACGTTGTTATATAACATTGTTATATAGCATTGTTATATAACATGTTATGCTATATAATTTGTACGCACCTTTATAACTCGTGATTTTTGTCACGATTCTTAGTTTTCTAGCATTAAATAATAAATAAAAAAATACACGTGATTTTGGCTAGAGGGGGGGGGGGGTTGTCTAAAACCTTACCACGTATCACCATGGGGGAGGGGGGTTAGAAAATTGCTAAAAAAACATCACGTGATTAATGCACAGCCCCTAAACAACTACGCGGCGGCGGCGGTGCGGCGCGCGCCGGAGCGGCGCCGCTCCGGCGTCCCAACGCATTCACCCCTCCCCGCTTCGTCTCGGTGGTTGCAAGTCCGGTGCGGCGACGCAGCGCATCGTGTGACATGCTACAGATATTTCTATGTAAAACGACGCAGTGACACCGCTCCGGCGTCGCGCCGCCGCCGCAACGCATCGTGTGTTTCCGCTCTAAGGGGGAGGTCAAACAAACATAATTTTACAGAATCGACTTCGAGCGGGACTCGAACCCGAAATCTTTTCCTTACAGGGGGAATGATCTGACCGCTAAGCCACCGAAGCCCGCACGACGCCGATCCAAATTCCTCCTGTTAGGAATCTCTTTTCTCTTTGTAAATCGATTTGAACAATCAGCATAATACCTAAATGCTTCAAAATTGCATTCAATAATTTTACAGATCATAATTTACTAGTAGGTAAAAATGTTTCCTTGGGGCGTGAAAAAGTATCTGATGAGGCCGTCATGCTGAGTGCCACCATTGTAACATGGTACGTGTCTGTAATGGTGACCCTCTTTTCCGAGACTTTGCCTTCAGCTTACCATCAGGCGAGGTGAAGTCAAATTGACGTGTCCTATTTAAAAAAATCTTTTTAATTTTACATGCACGATTTCGGGCTCATAGGGGACATGCCCCTGGTCCTCTGTGCCAGCTCCCTTCGGACCACGCCTGCCTATTCCTTAGTGGCACTTTACACTTATAGGGAGAGATGGAATGACCCTTGTATTTAACTTGACTAGACTAGGACTTCTACTACTAGGATTTATTCTTCTGTACTTGCATGATGCCAAGAAAGAAATAGCCAAGTACAGCATTTCAGTGATAGAATCATGTTCATTCATCAGTCATGTTCCTGGCATCAGAACAAAAAGAATGGCCTCAGTCCTGAACCTGTTTTGTTTACTATTGGAAGAAAATATAAAAATAGCTGCAAGACCAATTTAATTGTACTGCATACTTTCCTGACCATCACACTTTTCCTGATCTGATATATGCATGTTTGTATAATAAGAGTATTAAAAAGAAAATTTAACTTAAACATGTAGCTATCTGGTATATTACTTCAAATGGCCAGCCTCCAAAGGCTATATCATCCATTACCTCAGGCCCCCTTTTACAGAAGGGTGTGAGATAGCTAGCATGTTAAGCCATATCATTAATTTATCAAAACAGGCAAAGAAAATAAACCACAAACTTGTACTTAAATATTATATTACTGAACTTAGATTGAAATGGCTTATATACTAAACACTGACAGATCAAATCTCACTGGCCATACAGTTCAACAAATCCAACACATTTCACCGGGTTGAAGAAAAACATGTTATTGTGAGGAGGCTCTCTTTGACTCACAGCTTTAACCACCTCCTGTCCGATGACTCCTCCGATAACAGCAGCGGCACCAGATACCGTGCCAAATACGTCAAGAAGTAAAGCATCCACAATGAAGTTGGAAGGCAGTGATAGTTCTTTAACCAGCTCGTCTCTCATACGCAATAAAATTGCGGTATCATCTTTCCTCTTTGCAGGATCAGGGCTCCTGTTGTACTCATCTTTAAATCTTAGTAGAATCTTCATAACAAAGTAAGATGGGTCAGCACGGCGTAGTCTAGAACGCATTTCAGGGTTCATCCAGTCCACAGATAGAGCATTTTGAAGTGGCACATAAATAGCTCGGCGTTTAACTGTAATACTGACAGTTTCTCTGGCACTCTTCTCAGTGTCGTCTGGGCCTCGCTTCACTGCTTTGTGTTGGACAATCTCTTCGGAATACTCGTGATCAACGAGGTCGGCAAACATATAACCGTACATACCCCATACATCACCACATAGAAATTTCTTATTGCTGTCACGACAAGCGTTGTTGATACGCTCAAGCTGTTCCTGTTTCAGTCCTGTCGCACATACTATATCAAACTCAGTGAAGAAACTATCAGGTAGATTGTCTACAGACTTAGTTTCCGTGGTAATCTCAACCATAGGATTCAAAGCTTTAGCTCTCTGAACCGAAGCTTCCGCCCTATTTTCGCCAATTTTTTCCGGCGGGGCCAGAAACTGGGAATACAGGTCTATTTCTTTAAGCTTGTCGTTATCCAACAAGCAAACACTCTTTACACCAGATAATATAACATTCTTAGCAATCTCAGCGCCAAGACCCGCTATTCCGATGATCAGTACTTTTGATGCACGTAATCTTTTCTGTGATTCTAAGCCCCATAAACGAATTTGACGATCGTACTGTTCTGCTTCGGCCTCGGATAGCTCCATATCGTTGTTTTCAACCATTTTTATTGAATATTTTACTTAAAAAAACTTCCGAATTCTAATACAAAACTCTAATTGGCAAAAATTGACAGCTTCCCCACGCCGGTTGAATGACGCACGGCCATTTTTTTTAGAGGTGTGTCACCTTGCACGTCCTATTTAGTATATATCGAATAAAATCGACTAAAAAATTCACATAATACATTTATCCAATTTAATATCTGAAATAAGGGTTTTTGAATCAGTTTGAACCGTTTGAACACTGAGCACTCATTCGTATGTATTTGTTTCGTCACAACCACAACAATGTTGTAGTTCTTTACAACCATTATGAAATTTAATCGGAAATACATGATTTTTTAGCATTGATTTTCCCGAATCACGAAAATATATCGAATAAAAACGAGCCCTACACAACCAACCGTTGCGCGCGAAATTCAAAATGTTATTCTTGCATTACAGTCAGTGGCACAGTTTTCTGAAGCAGAAAGTAAGCTTCGTCAAGAAATGGAACATGTTTCACAAGTAGGGGAGATGCGCTCTCGCCTGGCAGCAGAAACAGCCGAACGAGCTCAATTGGTTACTGCTTTGCTACCAGCAGCTCAAGATGCGGCAGCATATGATTTGTACGTGTCGCTATCAATTACTTTATACTCTAGTAGTACTTACTGTACTGTACAGAACACACATTTGGTATCGCGAAAGACTACAAATTAACCATCAACCACCCGTGACTTTTTGTAGCTATCGTACCTCTACATGATATTTCAAAAGAGTCATTTATCTAGTCTGCGTCCCATATATCGTACCAAATTCGAAATTCATTCCCATTTCAGCCTGAAGGGGATGGCTACGCTATTCTGGTACATACGGTGTTTACCGCGATACAATTTTGGTTTTAACAGCTTGTAGTATTATTATACACAGAAGTCAATGACCGCAATACAAATAATTTTATGATGATGAGCATAGCAGGATTGTGACCTTTAACATTTTTCTCATTTTTAGAAAAGAAATGCTTAATCGGTACAAAGAAGTGGTCATGTTAAACGAAGAACTTCTTACTGGGTGTTTCATAAGGCGTACCACACAAGAAGAGGCAGTCAAATCATTGAAGAGTTTACATACCATCTTGCAGCAGGCAGCAAGACTTAGAGGTATCACCACAAATATTTTATCTACGAGTATAAACGTGTTATCTTCTGCCTACAATACAATACCGGTTCGAGCGCGAAAATGCATCTGTTCAGGCCGTAAAGCTTAGGATCACCATTCTTGGGACAGTATCTGGAATAGTATACTTTTTGGAATTCACCTTAGCTTACCATCAGGCGGGGTAAGGTAAATATGACGGTCCAAACATAAAAAACATTAATATTTTTTAAAGAGCTGAAAATGATCTTTGTAAATTGAAACTGTTTAAGCAACTTTCACCAGAGAACGTAATAAGTTACGCATTACGTACTGAATCTTGACATTTCTTTTTGTAGCAATATCTACTTACCTCTCTTGCAGTTGGCAAATACAGCAAGGCAGTCGTCGCAGCAAGTAGAAGAGCCGTTCAAGACAACAATTTAGAAGCGCTCATCAAGATCATTCAAGTTGGAGAGAATTCTTAAATAAAATGCTGCTAAGTTAACAAAATAAATAAATTTATTACCACTTAGAACTATCAGTCATTTCATTGATTTCAATTCCAAAAGCACTGTACTGTATTTTTCATTATACATAATGTTCTTGACATGTAGATTTGTATGAAACGAATTTTCTTTGACCAATGAAAAAATTGCACAATTTAATTCATGTGACAAATGAATGACCAAGTCGAATAATTTCATTGGACATAGGCTCCTAAGATACGTCTTCTAGGGGACTAAAGGCTTGTCAGAAGTAGGCAGGTAGGGTATATGTTCATAACAGCGGCAAAGGGTAAAAGTTTACAAAAGGGAAGCCGGTATATTTTTCCGCGATCTAATTTGTCACGTTACCATGCGAACCATTGGATTCTATCATCTCTGCAAAGACAAGCCGGCTGGAATAGTATTATAGGGATCCCTTGGCCACTGGTTGGGGAACTGTTTGGATGGACTGGATGCGGAAGGCGGAGGATCGGCAGAAATAGCGCACATTGGAAGAGGCCTATATCCAGCAGTGGACTGCAATAGGCTAATTGATTTATTGATGTATTTGTCATTGGTTTTAAACTGGTTTAAAGCTTTTCCTCTCTGTTACAAGAGCAAATGCCGGGCGCCAAGTACAAGCTTAGGTGTAACCTATGATGATGGTGGTGATGGTGATGGTGATGATGGTGATGATGGTGATGATGGTGATGATGATGATGATGATGATGATGATGATGTTGATGATGATTGAACTTATACAGATATCTGTTTAGTCGCATAATGAACGTCATCAGCACTGACATTTAACAACAGTCTCGGCTCTGAGGGTTTTGGCTCCATCAACAATAATCGTAGTGAGGCAAGTCGTGCGCATATCGCTTGCGCCTGCGACGATGTAGGTGCGCGAATATTCGGCGCAGATTTGTACGGACGACCGTCTAACGCTACTATGGCGGCCGCTGTGGCTAATGCTCGAGATAGGGTGGTTTCATCTGTGCCTGTGCGCTCGACCTGAAAAAAAAAAGTGTGAAAGTTATCATAAATTGAACTTTCAAATCATACTGTCAATATCAGCCTGACAAATCAACTTGTCTGCCTCTGTGGCGTAGCGGTAGTGAACGCGGCTGCCACGCAGGAGGCGCGGGTTCGATTCCCGCTCAGTGCCAATATTTGTATGCATGAATATAAATATTTGCATTGGTCTGGGTGTTTCTATGTATAATATGTATGTATTTACAAAAAAAAAGTATCTAAGTATGTATATCCGCATTCTAGATTCCATAACACAAGCTAATTAAGCTTACCATGGGGCTAGATAGCGTTGTGTAGAATGTTGTAGAATATTTATTATTATTATTAAAAAAAAAAAAAATACGAGAAAATTTTTAATTACGAGTACTGCTAGCAAAGAAAGCAAGTAATTACCGTACCGTGGCTATGAACAGTGAACTAGAGGATTTTTTTTATATAGTACACGTCAATATGACTTCACCTCCCCTGATGGTACGCTGAAGGCAAAGTCTCAGAAAAGAGGGTCACCATTACAGACACGTATCATGTTACAATGGTGGCATTCAGATTGACGGCCTCATCAGATGCTTCTTCACGCCCCGCTTAAAGGACCCTGGTCTGTAGAAAATATCGGAGGTGAGCAACCTGCAGTTAGACTGGAAAAAGCGGACCCCAGACTCCGAGGTGGAGGCTTCGGATGCGACTGGGATTAACGCTAAGGCGAAAAAGAAGACACGTAAAATGAGATTCTTTTTTTTATTGAAATGACTAGCTTTTGCCCGCGGCCCCGCCCGCGTGGATGTCGGTTATCGCGACCAAACATAGCCTATGTCCTTTCTCAAGGTCTAACCTACCTCTATACCAAATTTCATCAAAATCGGTTCAGCGGTTTAGTCGTAAAAGTGAGACAGACAGACATACAGACAGACAGACAGAGTTACTTTCGCATTTATAATATTAGTAGGGAAGTAGGGATAAAGGACACCAACCTCAGCGGCTACAGCTCTCAACATTAACCTTTCTGCAGGCGAGCAGTGCTTGATAGCTCGGACCGCTGCACTAGAAGCCGCTTCTCCAAGAGCCTGCTGAACTTCCTTCAGGCCAGCTCCCTGAGGTCCGGCCAGTTCTAAGGCACGGGTACATAACGCCAGGGCACGACGGGCGTCACCGGATACCGCTGCTACTTTCCTGATCATAATAATAGCAGTTTATATGCTTATCAAGCGACGGTAGCTTAGTGGTTAAGGAGTCGGTCTTACGATCGAGAGGTACCGGGCTCAAATCCCGGCCATTACACTACCACTACTAGCACAAGCAATTTTGCTAATTTTTTTAATTTTAATTTTTTATTTAGAGGGGTTAAAGGGAATATACGCGCTGGATGCGAGCCGCTTCCAACCGGTCCTATTGGAGATCTATAGGGGAGGCCTATGTCCAGCAGTGGACTTCCTATGGCTGAAATGATGATGATGATGATGAAAGGGAATATTAGTAATTTCAATCATTCAATCAATCAATTAGCCTACTGCAGTCCACTGCTGGACATAGGCCTCCCCCAATGTGCGTCACGTTTGCCGATCCTCCGCCTTCCGCATCCAGTCTGTCCCAGCCACCTTTCGCTGGTCGTCGGTCCACCTGGCTAGGGGATGTCCTACCCTCTGTTTTCCTACGCGCGGTCTCCACTCTAAGACTCGTTTGCTCCAACGGCCATCAGTCCTTCGGCAGATGTGGCCAGCCCACTGTCACTTCAGCTTGCTTATTCTGCGAGCTATGTCGGTAACTTTGGTTCTTTGTCGGATAACCTCGTTACGAATTCTATTAGTAATTTAATGTTCTTTAAAAAAAATATACTTGCTCTAAAGGTAGATTTACTTTGGTAACAAGCTCTATGTAGTCTTGAACGATTTCGACGCGACACAAGTTTTAATGCGTTTTCACAACCTATATCTAGCCATGTCGGGGCGCGCAGTGGTTGGCAACAAATCTACCATATTTGGTGGTAGATCAACATTTTGAGTAGCAACATTTTGTGGTACATCTACCAATAAGAGTACCACAAACATATTTTCCATTATGAAATCAAAACATTACAAACCTTGCAATGAGTTGCACAGCATCAGACGTAACATTAGCTCCAGCCAGCCTCATAGCCACTATCTTTTGCAGTTGTGTATGTGTGTATGGTGGGAACGTGAGTCTTGTGAGGCCCAATCGTGAGGCCACTCGAGCGGCCAGGGCTCTCTCCGGCAAGTCCATGGTGTTTGCTACAGCCAGTACTGTGAGTAAGGCTGTGTTATGAGCTGCCCACTCCATAATACTGTACAGTACGTCTTGTCGGCGAGTGCAAAGGGCATCAAGCTGAAATAGAAAATTAGGTGGAATAAGCAACGGGAAAATGGCGCGGGTTCGGAGCAAAATGGGAGTCCGTTGCTGCAGAGGGGAGTCCGTTGCTGCAGGGGGAGTCCGTTGCTGCAGAGGAAGCCGGTGGTGGCGACGAGCCGGTTTAATTCGTCGCCAACTGATTACGTTCGCATAGTTTGTAAGTCGGACAGTATGATAATTATGATACTTATAACTGGTAAATAATGAAACGTTCAAGCAAATGAATCAATCTGAAGAAAAACGAGATTTGTTCTCAAAAACACTCTACAGCTACTTTGACTCCCTTGAATTGTGCGTGTTGTTGAGTTTGAGAGCGCTACAAAACTACAAAACTATAGTAATATGCCGAAAACTATTAAAAGCCAGTTAAGAAAAGTAATTTATAATATAACAAAGTATTTGTCGGATAAAAAGTAGGAAGGATTGGACTCTGTTCCTCTAAATATTTTTTAATCTTTTTCGCTTCTACCCTCAGTTGAAGTAACAGCTCTAAAACTTTGCAGTGTCTGAATTTTTACAATTAAAATATATATTGTGCGCAAATAAGTCCGAAAACAGTGAAAAACCACAGATTGTGCCCTAACTAATAACTGTGATATATAATTAATCGGGAAAAAACAATAACTGTGAAAATAATTGTGTCGTAATTACTCGCCTAGACGTACCAGTACCGGTCTTTAACAATAATAAAAAATGAAGTGCTTCAAGTGCGACAACGAGCATAGTGATGAGAACATGGTGCAGTGTGATGGCTGTAAGAGAAATATCTGCCAGCCATGTAGTAACTTGACGAGTAGCGAAGCGCGCGTAATGGGTCTCAAGGGCAAACGTACGTTGCTATACCTATGCCCGCAGTGTCGAGAGGCTTTGTTCCAGGTACCAAAGCTTATTAAATCATATGATAGTCTCCGCGAGGAACTAAACGAAGTTAAGCAGCACATATCCGAATCGCTGAAAACCGCGACCGCAACATCTGAAACGGCAACCGAGCTACCAGCGATAGCATCGGCGTCGATAGCTTCTGGCGATACAAATGCACTTCTCGAGGAAATTGCGGAGCGAGAGCAGAGGGCAAGTAACATTATCCTTGTGGGTATCAAGGAAAGTGATGCCGAGATGGGTATAGACCGAAAATCACACGACGAATCAGCTGTCAAGCAGATATTAAGAGATATAAACAGTGGTAATGACTACTCCAACAAAGTGTTAGTGATACAACGTCTAGGCCGACGTGACCCCGATAGCCAGAAGCCTCGGCCTATGAAGGTGGTCCTCAAGACCCGAGAAGATGCTGTCTGGATACACAAAAACAAGAGTAAGGCCAGTAAGGAGGTAAGGATATACAATGATAGGACACCCTTACAGCGCGAGGAACTCAACAAACTCCGGGAGACCCTAAAGGCTAGGACCGAAAAGGGAGAAACTAGCTTAACCATCAAATATATTAAAGGCAGCCCCAAAATTGTACACCAAAAAAACTAAATGACCAGAATGCTAACCCATACACAGACCTTACATTTTGCTATACCAACTTATGCTCCCTTTCGGCGAAGTTTGATTTACTTCTCCTGTACATAAACACAAACAAACCATGCATAGTAATATTGACAGAGACCTGGCTAAACTACAAGGACCGCAGCAGTGCCTACAGTATTCCAGAATATACTCTATACAGACTTGACCGTAAACACAAAAATAATAAAGTAGAAGGTAAGACTCGAGGCGGAGGTGTTGCTATGTATATCAGGAACAGCGTAAATGGTACCCCTATTATTGCCAGAGTAAACAAGACTTACATGTGTGAGGATGTTGAAGCACTATATGTAGATGTACAATTAGGCACCCAACATTTTCTTATTGCAGGTGTGTACCGTTCGGAAAATGAGAATGAGCGCTTGTGGAGACCTCACGATATAAACTTAATGACAAAACTGACCGCAGCCTCTGATAGGAACCCCTTGATTGTGGTTGGTGACTTCAACTATCCCACTATAGAATGGCCAATCCACGCAGACCAAAATCACTCAGGACCAGCTGAACTATTCGCTAACAAATTTCTTGAAAGTAACCTGTACCAGCTAGTATCTGAACCTACGAGATTTAGGGAAGGCAATAAACCATCACTCCTTGACTTAGTAATGGTGAACGACGAGACTTTAGTTAACAATATTAAACACAAGGCACCCATAGGCAAAAGTGATCACTGTGTATTGGAATTTAGTGTTCAATGCCTGATTCAAAATACAAAGGCAAGACCCAAGGTTAAAAGAAACTACCATTTAATTAACTACACTGACTATAACAAAGATTTAGACAAATATATAGACACTCTGAACCCCTCATCAGAACCTGAAGAATTGTGGCAAGGTATCGTACATGCGATTGGCTCTGCAACCGATAAACACGCACCAGAAAAGATCACTAAGGGCAGAACTTACAATAAGCCGTGGATAAATAATGATGTCCTCAAATTGGTGGTAGACAAGAAAAAGCAGTGGGATATCTACAAAAGAAGCGGGACAGCAGCACACTACACAAACTTTAGAGAGGTCAGTAACAAATGCGTGGCACTGACCAGAATGTCAAGAAGCCTATTTGAAAAGAAAATACTAGAAAATGGTGACAAAGCATTCTACTCACATATTCGCCGTTGCACCTCATCTAAAGTCTGCATTCCACCTGCAATAAGGAATGGAAATGGTGACCTGGTGACGGATCCTTATGACATTGCCAATGCATTTGCTGAAGAATTTGAGAAGGCTTACTCTAAGGAACCTGCTCTGACTGGACAGCACTATGTTACACATGTTAAAAATGATCTGTCCGAGATTGATTTTACTGTGGATGATGTAACTAAAGTACTCGGCAAACTGAACGTCCAGTCCTCCCCAGGACCCGATGGTATCCCGAACTGTGTTCTCAAAAATTGCGCACCAAGCCTTGTGGGGCCTCTCACTGCATTAATGAATAAATCCTTCCAAAACGGATACATACCTCAAGATTGGAAGCATGCGGTGGTGACGCCTGTCTACAAGAAGGGTGAAAAAACTGCCCCTGGAAACTTTCGGCCGATCAGCCTCACTTCGACTTTTGTCAAGATCATGGAGAAAATTATCAGCAAAAACCTAACACAACATCTAAACAACGAGAACATAATATCCACAAACCAACACGGATTTGTTGAAAGGAGATCGACGGTCACTAACCTACTTTCTTGTTTGCATACATGGACAAACGATCTTGACAACAAGAGGCCACTTGACGTCCTTTACCTTGACTTTGAACGTGCCTTTGACAAGGTTCCCCATAGGCGTTTGCTAATAAAACTAAATCAGTATGGTATTCGAGGAAAACTGCTGAACTGGATTGAAACCTACCTCTCCAATAGATCATTCCAGGTAAGGATAGGTGACACATTATCTGGCAAGAAACAAGTACTGAGTGGTGTCCCCCAGGGATCCGTCCTCTCTGCTCATCTATTCGGTATATATGTGACAGACCTGATAGAACGCATCGAATCCGAGTCATCCTTCTTCGCTGACGATGGAAAATTCTATGCCAACCCACTCATCCACTCCGGCCAGCTACAAAGTGACTTAAATCGAGTTCACGAATGGACCAAGGAGTGGATTATCCAGTTGAACCAATCGAAGTGTAGTGTACTCCACCTTGGGCAAACTAACCCTAAACTCGTATATACCTTGGACGGCACGCCTATTAACTCAGTTAACCAACAAAGAGATCTGGGGGTAGTGATAACCTCGAACTTGAAGTGGGAGGAACACATCACAGGAATTGTGAAAAGAGCCAACTCCTTTGTATATGTCATCAGAAAAGCATTCCAGATGTTAACCGTGGAAGTCTTCCAGAAAATCTACAAGACCTACATAAGACCTCTCTTGGAGTATGGATTCCAAATTTGGAGCCCATACTTCCAAAAAGATATTGACCTCTTGGAGAGTGTGCAAAGGAAAGCCACGAAACTTCCTACTGGCCTACGCCGTAAATCGTATGCAGAGAGACTGGAAGCGTTACACCTCACCACCCTGCAAGAAAGACGCCTTCGAGGTGACCTTATAGAGACGTATAAGATCATTACCCATCAGTATAACCTACCTGATATGCATACAATTTACACGCCAAAAGTTGCCACTAAGTCATCCAGAGGACACAGCCTGAGACTGACCCGTGCACCAGCAAACACCAACACCGCTCATCACTTTCTTAGCAACCGGGTAGTCCACAACTGGAATAGACTACCTGAGGAAGTTGTGACTGCCACTTCAGTTAACAACTTTAAGAACAGACTGGACAACTGGTTACGTACTAACAAACTTAACTCTGGGCACAATCAAGTGTAGTGATCTACTTGAATTGAACTGTTCTTCGACAAGTGTGAACTGTGACATAGACACATCAGCAAACGAATGCTGCTCGTCTATTAAATAATAATAATAATAATAATAATAATGTAATGTAATGTATATTGTCTATTTTAGTATCCAAAAATAAATAATTTTGCAAGAATGAATCAACATAACAACAAAAAATACCAGAATCTAAAATGTGACATTGACAGACAGCTGTCAATAATAAAATTAAAATTTATATAATGCAATATTATCTATAATACAAGAGAACTGAAATACAAGAGTATGTTGACAAGATCCCAAGCCAGAAAAAACGCAAGTGCACCAGTAACATCCCCGGACTCGTCGCTTAGCTCCGCCGCGCAGCCTTCACCAACGGAACCAGCGGCGTCGAGCTCATCTTCAAGCGACGAGTTCTTCTCCCCGCCGACGTCGCCAACACCTGTACGTCGGCCGGGGAGAGGCCGGCCTCCGGCGAGCTTGGAGCCCCGACGCCCTCCGGCTTCGAATAGGGCCCCCGCTGCCGGTGGTAATGTGCGCCGCATGCGATGGACGACGTCAATTAATGAAAATGTCATGCGGGCATATTTTGCGGCTACAGGTGGAGGAACCAACCTCACTGCGTACCGTGATCGTATGCTTCTTGTGTTTCAGGGTCTTGAACCAACTCTAAACGTCTCGGCACAACGACTGTCGGATCAGGTGCGGGCTATCCAGCGGTGTCATCTGCTGGATAGTTCTGTACTTGAGAGGATACGCTCCGACTTGCAGAACAGCGATGTTATCCCTCCGCCACCACAAGCACCACTACTTACACCACGGGTACAAGGTTTCACCCAGGTAACAGAGCCCGATTCCGGTGATGGTGAATTGGATAATGTCGCTTTTTCCGTAAGTACTCAGTACAATGATCTAATAAGGAATACTTTGGAGTGTGCCATTCGTGATTATCGGTCAATGCACTATCAAATTAGACCTCGTTTACCGCGTTTGCCTGTGCATAAACGAAATATAGCGCTGGTGTGTGCCTTGGATTCACTATTACCTATTTATTTAGATAATAGTGAAAATCTCGGTGATACACACTCAATTCTGTACTGTGCCGCCATTGCGGCATGTCGAGTAGCTGGTATTAGATTCCCAGAAACTAATACCACTACTCGACCTAATTCAGGGAAGCCGAGGTGGCAGTGTAGAATTGAGTGTCGTATCGCTGAGGCCAGGGCACTCATTGGCAAGCTTATCTGCTTCAGGTCGGGCAACACACGCCCGAGAGTCATGCGCTTTGTGAATCGGGCATTTTCGGGAACTGGTATCAGTCCCCGTGACTATGCAGCCCGAGTCATAGAGCGCATCGACTTCCTGAAGCAGAAAGTTTATGCATGGGCAAACCGCATAAAGCGGTACAAAAAAAGATGTGACCGATATACACTGAATCGCACATTCCAAAGAGATGAAAGGTGGGTGTATAGAAGTTGGGAGCGACCTGATCTTGTGGACGACGTGCACTTGCCGGATATTGACGCCACAAATACATTTTGGCGCAATATCTGGTCGGTTCCCGTCGCTCACACAGAAGGTGATTGGATGCGAGAGGTCAAGCGATCGTGTGAAGCGATTGAAACAATGGAGCCAGTAATAATAACAGAAGATGACATCGCTTGTGTGGTCCGTTCGCTGCCGAACTGGAAAGCTGCGGGACCGGACGGACTACACAACTTCTGGTTAAAATGGCTCCGAAGCTCACACGTTCGTTTGGCTTCTCAATTCCAGTCAGCTTTAGAATCGGGATCGCTTCCAAATTTTATGACTACCGGTGTCACCCATCTGCTCTTTAAATCTGGTAGTACCGTGGACCCCAGGAACTATAGGCCGATTACTTGTCTGCCTACAGTTTACAAACTTCTTACATCCGTCCTGAGAGTCAAAATTACTAACCACATCACTGGAAACTCTATCCTTTCCTACTCTCAGAACGGATGTAGAAGTGGGGCTCGCGGTACTAAAGAGCACCTTATTATTGACGCGGCCATCAATCAGCAGGTTCGTCGTAATCGAAAGGATATGGCGACATGCTGGATAGATTATAAGAAGGCCTACGACTCTGTGCCACATACATGGCTCTTGAGGGTGCTTGAGTTGTATAAAGTTGATACAACTCTTTGCACCTTCTTGAAGGCATGTATGGGGCAATGGAGAACGGCTCTTCGCTATCCAGGGTGTCGACATATTCGGGATGACGGCGAGCTTATAAAGATTGAGCGGGGTATATTCCAGGGTGACAGTTTGAGTCCCTTGTGGTTCTGTTTGGCTCTGAATCCTCTAAGTACTTTATTGGAGGATTCAGGGCTAGGCTATTGTTTGCGGAGAGGTGGTCAGGTTATATCCCACCTCCTTTACATGGATGACCTCAAATTGTATGCCCCCAATAGCCTCCGACTGATGGAATTATTAAAAGTAACGGAAAATTTTAGTAATTCCATCAGGATGGAGTTTGGGGTGGATAAATGTGCGGTCATGCAGGTAAAACGAGGTGGGATTGTGGAATCTGAAGGGATAGAACTCTCAGATTCCACAAAACTTAGATCCCTTTCTGCAAACGATACCTACAAGTATCTGGGTATGTCACAGGCTTTAGGTATTAATGAGGCGGGTATGAAACAATCGTTACGGGAGCGCTTTTTCTGCCGCCTGAAAAAAGTACTGAACAGTCTTTTATCGGGCGGTAACAAGGTGCGTGCCTATAACGATTGGGTCATACCAGTCCTAACTTACTCCTTTGGCATACTCAGATGGACTCAAACTGAGTTGGATGCCCTGGATAGAAGAGTTCGTACACTGCTTACTGCATATCGAATGCACCATCCACGTTCCTCAGTAATGAGGTTGTATATCCCGCGGAAGTGTGGAGGTCGTGGTTTTCTAAATGTTAAGAATCTACACAACCGCGAGATATACAACCTTAGAGAATATTTTCTCAAGGTGGATGTGGATGTGCATCGGGATGTAGTGGCAGTGGACAATGGTCTTACCCCGCTCGCTCTTGCGAAAGAGAACTGGCGCAAACCTGCAATACTCAGCATTGATGATCGCAAGGAGGTATGGAGGAGCAAAGAGCTGCATGGACGATTTTATCGGGCCTTATATGGGCCCGATATAGATTTAAAAGCATCTGTTTCCTGGTTACGTTTCGGTGATCTCTTCGGAGAAACCGAAGGTTTTGTCTGTGCAATTACTGATGAGGTTGTAATGACGAACAACTATCGGAGATATATCCTGAAGGATGGTACGGTTGACATCTGTCGGGCATGTCACCGTCCCGGAGAATCCCTCAGGCATATAATTTCTGGTTGTTCTCGTCTAGCCAACGGTGAGTATTTGCATAGGCACAACCTAGTAGCCAGGATTATCCATCAGCAACTTGCTCTTAAATACAAACTTGTAGATTCAGAAGTGCCGTATTACAGGTATGTGCCCGACCCAGTTCTTGACGATGGTCGCGTCACATTGTACTGGGATCGATCTATCATCACTGACAGGACTATTTTAGCCAATAAGCCTGATATTGTGGTGATAGATCGATCAGAGCGCCGCGCAATAATTGTCGATATCACCATCCCGCATGACGAGAATCTCGTGAAAGCCGAAAAAGATAAACAAATAAAATATTTGGATTTGGCTCGCGAGGTTGTCGACATGTGGGCTGTGGATTCGGCGATTGTTGTTCCGATAGTCGTATCGGCTCACGGGTTGATTGCCAAGAGCCTCGACCAACATCTTAAGAGGCTCGCGTTAGATAGTTGGATCAAGGGCCTGATGCAGAAGGCGGTACTCCTCGACACGGCACGTATTGTGAGGAGGTTCCTCTCCCTGGAGCCCTAACCACCGGCAGCTTGGTCCCTGTACCCGATGCCGGTGGGCACTATTTTTTATATTTTTAAATATATGCTTTTTCTTTTAGATGTATTTAAAAATGTAATTTATAGGTTTAAAAAAAATGAATAAAGAGAAAATAATAATAAAATATTGCATGCATTTTTCTATTTGCATTGTCTGGGTGTTTCCGTGCCTCGGAGAGCACATTAATACAGCGGTCCCGGTTGCCATAGGAACATGGCAGTCGTTACAGGTAGTTGGGAGTCCTAAAAAGTCCAACAACTGGTCTAGCTGGAATGCTTCAATATCGCCATTGGGTTTTGGAGGTCAGATGGCGGTTGCTTCACGGAAAATATCAAAATGCAGCCAAATCCACCGTTAGAGCTTCAAATGCGACTGAAATTAACGCTAGGATGAATAAGAACGAGAATACTATAGTACCTATCTTTTAATTTGGTGGGTTGGCAGAAAGAGTCAGTTGGGCTAAGGTGACATTTCTTTGGTTTTGTATAGAAAAACAATTTTAATTTTACCTCATCCACAAGTAGTACAGTTGGCGTTCTTCTTGGTCCTGGATTTGTGAATCTTTTCTCCAGCAAAGAACAGGCTTGCTCCCACACCACCGACTTGCCTGCAGAGAGAAAAGTTAATCTATTAAAAAAAAAAAATTGTATTAGAAGTCTATGACCTGGTATAGGCACTGAGGCTGATAAAAGATTACTCTTCAAATACTCATAGATTTCGAAATAAAAATGCGGTACGTTCTCATTAGAATCTTTGGCCACTGCACACGAGCAGCATACTGTTCGACCGTCATTGGATTTAATTTTGATTATCTTCTTCATCATAGTGGCTGCCTTCAAATTATTTGGCGTATTGGTTGTAGGAGCGACTGCTGTGCTTTGAAGCCCAGCCCCGAAAGGCAAGCCTGCACCAGAGCTTTACCAGATGGCAGGTGAATATGGCAGGGTCCTTCTAGGACACCTAATAAGAATCTTAATGAATTAAACAAAAATTACCAGTGAGTTGTTTATAAATCTGCACGTACGCCTGACGGGGCTCAGCTATTCTCATCCCATTGACTTCTACCAATTGGAACTCGGGCAGGTCCACTTCTTCCTTCAAATACTTAAGAGCAGAGCACACTGTCGCCGTTTTTCCTGTGCCGGGTACGCCAGATATGTACATGCAACTGAAAAAGAAAAGAGAATTTCTTTATTATATTATTGCCACTTTTTGCTGTCTCCTTATAAAATGACATCTACCAGTATCTCAAGGCTCACTTTGAAAAACGGACAAATTTATTATTCGGAGGTAGAATGGGTCTCATAATATTACTTTTTTAATTGGCAAAGTAAGCAACAAAATGCACAATGCATAAAAACTAGAGATGTGCCGACTAGTCGCCGACTATCCGGCCACTTTTGTAGTCGCCGATTAGTCGGCGACTAGTCGGCAAAGAGCGCCGACTATCCGGCTTCATACCGGTTTACTGGTTTGTGTGTTAGATAATAATGCATTTTAGTAGTATCCAATTTCAAGTAGTCTAGTAGCTATCCAATTTTAAGCGCCTGAAGTTCTAAAGCTATGAATAGAATTCTGCAACTTATTTATAACCATAACAGTAAAATTTAGCACTCCAATGGCATATAATACAATGCCAGATAGCATATAATTTTGTTTGCTTAATCATAGGTTTGATTGGAGGATGATATGCATCAAGCTGATTGAACAAAATCTCGATACTTTTTTGAGCACTATTATCTAAAAAATCATAAACTTTGTTCAAAAAGGGCAAAAATGGGCAAGAAAATCCCATTAATTATAATAGCTGCGGGTTGGGTAGTCCTAAAGTACCTAAAGTTTGTATGTTCCTATATGTTTCTGTAAAGATAATGATCTGAGAAACAAAAAATAGCGTAAAAATTTGTATACGTACACCTTTTTTATTGAATCTCTCAGTAAAAAACTTACACTACAAGAGACAATCAACTGCACTAAATACATTTCGTAAAGAGAACTTTTATCTACACAACTTGGGGAGTCGGTACCTTTGAGCTTTATTATCTGATGAAACAAATAATTTATTGAAATAACAAATTGTAGCATAACGTGTACAGAACAGTCCTAAGCGCGTATCGATAACTTTTTCTAACGATTTTCATTTTGAGAAAATTGAATTTCGTCCACCTAAAACTTGAAAATTTATCAGCGTATGCGGCTCGCGCGAACGATCTGTAAACCAAACGCTCCGGAAATACCGGCAACCATGATCGGCTTGGCCGACTAGTCGGCCGATTAGTCGGCTGTTTAGAAACCGAATAGTCGGCTAGTCGGCTAGTCGGCCAAAGTTATGATCGGCACATCACTAAAAAACGCTATATAATGTAGCGCCAACCAGTACACGCTTTTCCTAAGCTCATCATTTATGGAGTCAGTCATTCAGCAATGAGCTGCTTGTATATGGATTTTGATGCTTGGTGTTTATATAGCTTCCGATATTAAATTATGTTAGTCATTGTATCTAAATAATTATAAGTAGACTCACCCACTAGTTCCATCCAATAGTTTAGACCTTACAAATGATAATATTTCGTCCATTTGAGACTCTCTGCCTGGTAGTGATTTGTTTTCTTTCAGGAAATCTGTGAAATTGTCCAAATAGAAAGAAATGAATACTTGTTAAAACAAATACAGATGAAAACTAAAACAAAAAAGGTGTGTGTGAGTCAGACTGTGGACTCAAAGGGTTCCATATTATTTTTATAGCAGCAACAGAACGTATATCATCTGTGACAATTTCAACTGCCTAGTTATCATGGTTCATGAGATACAGCCTGGAGACAGACTGACAGATGGCAGACACAATCTTAGTAATAGGATACAATTTACCCTTTGAGTATGGAACCCTTATAAAGATATTACAGTGCTGTGGTGCAAACTTACCATCAATATTATCAATAGAATGAGCCCTATTTCTTAACCCTGGAGTCAGTTGACTTGTCAATATCCTCTTAGTGACACTACGTTTGGGTGTTTGAGCAGGTGTCCTAGTTTTCGGAGTTTTGGGAGTCTTAGCACTTGGTACTGCAGGCTTAAACTCATCGTCACTTGTAGTTTCTTTTCGTACAGACTTCCTCGGAGTCCGTTTAACGGGTGAGTCTTCTTCCATATAGCTGACAGGAACTTTTTTCCTCCCAGATCGGGTGGTGGTAGGAGTCATTTCATCATCATCAAAAACTAAAACCTTTTTCGGAGTATCTTCATTACATTTTCCTATTGATTGTTTTGTCTTTGGTGTGGCAACTACATGCTGCCTGATAATTAATGTTGGCAGCTCTTCATCTGAATTTTCTTTTAATTCCATAGATAGAACCTCTTCTATATTGTTCCTACTAAGAGTTTTAGAACTCTTTGGAGTTTCTGCAACTTTTTTTTGTGTTGATTTAGGTGTTGCCTTCTTTGGTGAATCTTTTTCAGTTTTATCAGCTAAAATTGCTCTTTTAAGAAGTAATTTGGTTCCATCGTTCTTAGTGACACTCCAGTTCTTCTCTCCGATTGATACTCTACTCATTCGTACAACTAAACTTGGAGTTTTCGGAGTTGCTTTTGAAGGTGTTTTAGTAGGTGTGCCTAATAGTGCTAAAGCTTTCCGTTCTTCATCAAGCACTGGTTCTATTTGTACTTTACGTTTACTCAAGCTCATAATACGGTATCTACAAATATAATGGTATGGTTCTGTTATGTTGCTATCAACATCTCTGGTGAATAAAAAGTCGATAGAACACTTTTTGAAGAAAGTTTCAATCGACACATCCTTATTGAAGGAGCGATGTTCTTCTATTACCTGTGCAAGAAAGGGACATAAAAATATAGCAATAGTTCCAATCAGATTTTCATTCCTAGAAACATATGATTTTTAGTATCATAATTTTTATGCTTAGGGAATCTTTTTATTGTATTAATAAATACATATTCTAGGAGATTCAACACAGCATTATCTAGACCTAAAGTAAGCATAGTTTTAATAGTCAATGTTATGGGTTTCAGAATGTGGATAAAATTATTCACAATGGGTGCTTACAAAAAAATGAATTAAAACACCAAAACATATCAATGTTTTATTATAAGAATATAAGGTCTAAAAGACCTAAAAGCAAACTCAATCAATGAAAAAAAACTTACCTCATTCTCTAAAAAGCTAATAGGCTCCATATTATTGAAACACCAGTTAGGAAGGTCATTGGGCCACGAATACCACTGGACCTTGGCTCGGAACGGGTCATTACTGTTGGTCCGGTCCTCGTACAGTGACAAAATACGTGCCGCATCACAGCCACCCTCCGTGTCGGGTTCTGCCGCATCAGCGTTCGAGATAAGCACATAATCACCAATACCGGCTATGATATTGCCAAATTGGAATTTCCTGATAAATGACATAGATTATTAACACTAACAGGTTACAATAAATATGATATGATGATAATTTTGGTATTTTTAAAGTTAACATACTCAAAAATATTTAAATGAATTAAATATTTTACATACTCATAAAAATGAAATGAAGTGGTTAAACTTTGCGGTTCTTGTACTTCCTCACTCAACCAAGTCACAGTTTTCGGCATAACGCGTCTCCTTGGCATTTTTTAAATTTATTTATTAATTAACAATCTAACAAAATAAAGAGTAATAATCTTTACAGCTTTTTTCAGCTGCACCGCACTTTTTAACAATTTTATTCAATATGTAATTCAATCAACAATCGACTTGAATTCAACAAACAGCTGTCAATTTTTCGCGCTTCTTTTTTTTTTTATTGCTCTGTCTGGGTCAGATCGTTGGCCTTTTGAGCCATGCTAAGTGTAACTTGTGGAATAATTTGTTTAAAAAGTAGTTATTTAGAAAAGGAATTAAGGAAGTCAAATTAAAAAAATCAAAAACTGGTAAAAGTTAAGTACTCAATTTTATATGTTAAACACATGGTTAAACAATATAGATATGAAAATTAGTTCATAGACAAAGTAATCTTGTGCAAAACAATCTTCACCAATGTACCTTACAAAAACTCATGTCAAACAAATGTCATTGTCAAAATTATAAACACAAACACGTGAGGTTATTGGTCTTACATTCGTTTCGTGGTTATTTAACTAAAATCTTTACAAAATGAAGTTAAAACAGAAGAAATCCACAAAGAAGTTACTATCAGACAAAATAGCGGATGCGCTTACAGTCAAACCACGCGCAGATATCGAGGATGACCAGGTATTTGGCACAAAACCGAAAACAGTCACACGTGAAGATATAGACTCGTCTGATAGCGACGTCGATGCAGCTATCAGTGATTTTCGCAAACAAAATGTTACTTTACTTAGTGAGGTAAGTAAAAAATATGAAGGACACGTCGTTTCGCGTAAAGATCTGGACGAAACAGACGAAGATGACGACAGTGAGTCTGATGATATTCCGACAGTTCAAAAGCAACCTAGCAACAACAAACAAAATGTTTCATCAGATTCCGAAGACACAAATTCTGAAATAGATCTACCAGTATCAAAAACTGTAGAAGAAAACTCAGATGGTTCAGATGATGGTTCAGATGGTGATTCAGATGCCGAAAGTGATGACTACAGCATCACTCAGTTCAAAAAACAGTTACACGAAGATTCTGAAGAAAATGAGGAAGATGGAAGTGATGATGGCAGCGGAGATGATGATGATGACAATGATGGAGATGGATATGACATCAGTCAAATGGATGAACCAATGAAAGAAGCATTTGAACATATAAAAAAGCAAAACATTTCCGAAGAAGCCAAGAAGGGGAATGCGGTGAGGAATCAGCTCCTGATATGGGAAGGATTGTTAGAGATGAGGATACATCTACAGAGGTGTGTCAATACTGTAAATCAGATGCCACTACCAGAAACCTATAGTGAGATGAAGGAGAATGAAGAATTTGTTGAAGAAACCAATAGTACTAAGGCTAATATTGCTACTGTTTTGGACAAGTAAGTATCATACTTAATTAATCTTCAACTCACCTATCAGTCCTATCACACCTACCCTTTTTTCTGGTACAAAACTTTACTGTTAAATCTATGCCCAGCTATCAGACAGATCAGTTGTGAGATAGTGCAAATGATATTATGCTAGTTTCATTTGCACTATTAATAGTGCAGGCCTATGTATGGTGCACATGAAACAACAGGGAGATTGATATATTAAAAACCTAGTGACAGACATGAAACAACTCTTCTATACTATTATATAATTGTAAAGTGGTCGTGTCTGTACATTGGAGATATTTAAAAAAAAATACTTGGGTTACCTATGTTATGTTAACGATACTGAACACGAAAATATTTTTTTTGAATTTCCTGTCTGTTTGTCTGTTTGTCCGCGATTGACGCAAAAACTACTGAACGAATTTTGATGCGGTTTTTTTTGTTAGAAAGGGCTTACTCAGACTTAAAATCTTACGTTTGTTTGATCGCAATCGGTTGAGTAGAACCGAAGATATGAGCAAAAGTCGCGTTAACCGAGATGCACGCGGGCGGAGCTGCGGGCGGAAGGCTAGTATTTTTATATTTTATAACATTCCAGCTAAGTGATGTAAATATGATTTATTTTGATCTAGATTAAATGAAAACTTTATTAAAAAATATTAAGCAATTGATGATATGATGATATTTCTATTTCTAATAAAGTCATAAGGGGTGATTTTGAAGTTTGTCATTTTCAATATTGTAGGATGATAGGTCATTCTTAAATATACTTTCCCATGGATTTCTTTATTTGTACCAGTATCCATAACCATTATCTATGTCATCATCATCATCATCATCATTTCAGCCATAGGAAGTCCACTGCTGGACATAGGCCTCCCCTATAGATCTCCAATAAGACCGGTTATGACCGTTATATATGTACATTTACGAAAATACTATTTGTTCTTTACAGATTAATGACACTACAGAACATGCTGTTGAACAATTATTCAGAAACAAAAACACTCAGCAACACAAAACAAAAAACAAAAACAGAAGAAAAGCAAAAGCCACAGGAAGACAGCGATGAAGAAATTCCAAGTGACACTGACAATGAAGAAATACCATCGGACACAGATGATGAGACTCCTAAAAACAATAAAGTAGTTAAAAGTAATATTAACAATGGCATAAGTAAAAAACGCAAACTAGGAGAATACGAAAGTGAACTATCAAACACACACAAAGCCTTCAAAACGTTCAGGGACAGTTCAATACAGAAATGGAACGAGAAAACACGACTTGCAACAGCTACCAGCATCAAAAACGCACCTACGAACACAGTTTTACAACAAATTTCATATATATTATCAGATAGAGAAAGGTTGATAAAGCGTACACAGTTGAAACGGTCCGAATATGATATCATAGGTTATAAAAAAGAACCAGCAGCTGAAAATAATGTTGAGAATGAGACACAAGGGACGTCACAACCGAAAGATCGGAAAGAAAATGACGAATACCTACCAGAAATATTTGATGACAGCGATTTCTATCACCAATTGCTAAGAGAATTGATTGAATGTAAATCTGCAGATATATCAGATCCGGTACAATTGAGTCGTCAATGGATAGCTTTACAGCAAATGAGGAGTAAAATGAAGCGAAAGGTAGATACTAAAGCTACTAAAGGAAGAAAGATAAAATACGTAGTTCACAATAAGCTTATTAATTTTATGGGTCCGGAAAAGAATAATTCGTATACTGATGAGAGTAAAAATGAATTGTACAGTTCTCTGTTTGGCAAATTGTTTGAACAGAATAATGTAGGTGTAGATACCAATGGTTTTAAATTAAAAAATTAAATATGTATGAAATGTTTTATTGTAATCTTCAATGGCTTAAATCTAAGGCGGTTGGTACATAATTGCCTTGCATCACGCAACGTGGCACGGGGGTGCGTGTTTTTACTAAGAACTGCGTGTAAATGCGTCTTCAGTGTGTCCCACTGCGTGTTTTTTCAATACAAAGAGGGCTACTTTGAAGCGACGTAAGACCAGGCATTCCCGCACTACGCTGCGTGATGCGGGGCAGTGTGCCAATCTCCTAAGAGTAGGTAATGTTGGGTAATGTCTTAGGTAATGTCCTAAGAATTTGAACTACCTGAAAAGATCAAATAAGTAACTAGCGTTGTTGAAATAGTTCCTTACTCTCTAGTATACCTTTTTTTTTTTTTTATGGTGCGAAAAATCCCCACGGATACCTCCCCCGCCGGGGCCGGAGGAGGAGGTTATGTCGGACTCGAACCGACTAAAACGCACGCCGTCTGTGGGCCGTCAGTTGCCGGAGGTGAGATTATCATAGCCATATCCCTCGCACCCCGGCCGACCCAGGGCCCTATCTCTCGATCTGGCCCTCTTCCGGTGTGGGGACCACGGTGTCTCCAACTCGCCCCCGGGTATGGGGTGGCACGCAATGTGCGCCGCCGGCGTGGCCTGCTTCTGCTAGGGTGACAGGCGGCCCCACCCATCACCCCCAGGCCCGCGCTCATGGGGGACGGAGGTCATTCTGCGACCTCTGACGCCCGAGTTGCCGCCGCTCGTCGCGGGCCGCGTGGTTTGCGATTCTATACTCAAGTATACCTAGTATACTTTGGGATATGTTATCTTGGCCCTACGTTGTAAGACAAACGAAGCCCTAGCGCGCGTGGAACCCCGTGCTATCCTCAAAAGGCTGGATGCCTTAAGAAATGCGTAAGTTAGTACGTATAGATCACATTTTGAACACTGTTTAGGTCCAAGATATTATGTACCGAGGTTCTTTGATCTTTGATTCTTGGCAATAAAGAATTAAGCTTAGAAATACTACTGCAAAAAGTTCGAGTAGCATTCAATATCACTGGCTACTGTAAAAAAATGTCTTTGGTTAAATATTAACCTAATAATAATATGAAATCATCAAAATATTTTGTTCACTATATAAATGACCTTTCGAAATGTATTGATACCCTTTAGTTCGATAGAAATGGTCATAAGTCATAATATCCCGATTGTGAAGTGGGCCAGCTAAATTAATTACCTACCTAATTGATACCTATAAGAACGTTGGAGCTTTTCATCAATATACATACTGGCATTCTAGGTACGATTTTTTCTTTTGAAAAAATATTACATAGTTACATACATACAATCACACCTTTATCCCCGGAGGGTTAGTCAGAGGTGAATTAACACCCACATTTCACCAATCATTATAGGTATTAGGTCCCACGTAATAGGGGGTGAGCCCTAGTGTTGACTCGAGCCATGTAACTGAGGCTGAGCCTGGGCTCTTACTAATATTCCCTGTAATCACCGGGGTTAGAGGGTATTATTATTAGATAATTTCGGTAGCGTAGTAAAGGAGTCGGACTTACGATCGAGAACTCCCAAATTCGAAACCTGGCCATTACACTACCGACGTGAACCCACTCCTAACAATTAATTTAGCTTTCCCAAGGTCTAATCTATCTTTGTACCAAATTTCATCAAAATCGGTTTAATGGTTTAGGTGTGAAAGCGTAACAGCCAGACAGAAGGACAGAGAAAGTCAGAAAGACAGACAGTCAGAAAGACAGACAGACACAGTTAGATACCTACTTTCGAATTTATAATATGAGTAAAGTCTGGATTATGAATATAGATTATGATCGTTAGTTTGGGCACAGATAACATAATACTAAAGGTTTGGGTTAGGTAAGTACCTATCTATGTGGCTTAGGTCCACTTTCACCACATTGGTCTCACCGCACAAAGGATGAGGTGTGTAACTAACCTAAGCGTGGGTGGAGATGGGTCTCCACGTGTCCGGTAACACAACCCAAAAGGGCCGACACGTGGGTCGTGGTGTATACGTCATTGTCAGATATTCTCGAAATAGGTAGGCTTAGACTATATACAAACTCTATATCTGGAGGCACCACGTATCATTTTAACGCGGCGTAACAAATGTCTATTACTTAGGTATAAGTTGACATAAATACCTATAACCCGCGACACGTATCTTGGACCTAAATCGTAAGACATACGAGGCTCTGGCGCCCGCGGATTGCTTTGTCCGCAAAGTCTTTGCTTGGTGAATTTGAGTTCGTCTACCGAAGTAGCATCCCGCGCTATCCTCAAAAGACACCCAAGAAATGTGTAGGTACTGCGCGTATAGGGCACGTTTTAAAAAACATTTTAGGTCCAAGATACGTGGCGCTGGTTACCTAATAACATACAATATAAATTGAGATATCGAATTTTTATGCTTTTTAACCTACCTCGGCAGAATATCGGCCAGAAGCCGCAACTTCTTCCTAAAGTTTTTGCCTCTTCCGTTGCCCAGGGTGCACCACGAGGCGGATTTCTAGCACGCCCCCACGTTAGCACGGACTTTAACTGAAAAGTCTGAGGACTGCCATAGATGTTCGTATGGAAACCGGGATCGACGGCTTAACGTGCTCGCCGAGGCACGACCGGACCAATCCTCGCTCAGTGCAAATATTTGTATGCATGAAAATGAATCTTTACATGGGTATGGGTGTCTTCTATGTATAATAAATGAATGTACAAAAAAAATGTATCTATGTATGTTTATCCGTATTCTAGAACCCATAACACAACCTAGTTAAGCTATGCTTACTTTGGGTCTAGATAGCGTTGTGTAGAATGTCCAAAAAAAAAAAGTTTAATTTGGTACATGGGTCCGAAATCAGCTATGCTATGAATTTTGTAACTTAAAATCATCACTAACTTCATTAAATCAAGTTGGTGTGTCCCATTTTGATACCTAGGTATATAAATAAAATATCACGTTAGTTAGTGGTGCGTGTGCGCATGCCGGTGTCGTGTACAAACTTTGCAGCGGTGATTGTGTGGTCGAGCTGTTATCAGAGCCTAGACTGTGAACCGGAGCGACGACGATTTAATTTTGCAGATATTGAAATGCCGATCTTTAATTAATACTTTTATTTACGCAACTTAGGTGGCGGCAGACAAGCACACGGCCCACCTGATTGCATGCGGATTGGTTTGATATAATCTATGATTGGTGAATTTGAGTCTCTTGGTAGCCGTAATACCCCGTGCTATCCTCAAAAGAAACCCATAAAACGCGTAAGTACTACGCAGAAAGAGTACCTACATTTTGTGACGTCACTGGGATCAAGATCTTTTGAGATAGAAGGGTTTTTTATCAAAATATATACATACATTACACATACTCACGCCTGTAAATTCCCGTAGGGGTATGCAGAGGTACATTATCTTAACTATTACCCACATTTCGACAACTATAATTTTCGGTCCCACGTGATAGGGGGCGAGCGGCGAGCCTATTGCCGTCAAGCGGGTACTTAGTCATGGGCTACAGCCCAGCGTTTTCCAGTACGACAGTAAACATACATGTTTACTGTCGTACTGGAAAACACTTGAGAACATTGCTTATTAAATTCAACACTCGTGTTGCCGACCCTATAGGTACCTACCTTCTGATGCCCTTCTTGAAGAACCCCATATTGCAGTCGATTTGTATTAAATGTGAAAATTAATAAAATATGAATGGTCAATGTTCTCAAGTGTTTTCCAGTACGACAGTAAACATACATGTTTACTGTCGTACTGTCGTTTTCCAGTACGACAGTAAACATACATGTTTACTGTCGTACTCAAATATCAATGTTCTCAAGTGTTTTCCAGTACGACAGTAAACATACATGTTTACTGTCGTACTGTCGTTTTCCAGTACGACAGTAAACATACATGTTTACTGTCGTACTCAAATATCAATGTTCTCAAGTGTTTTCCAGTACGACAGTAAACATACATGTTTACTGTCGTACTGAAAAACACTTGAGAACATTGCTTATTAAATTCAACACTCGTGTTGCCGACCCTATAGGTACCTTCTGATGCCCTTCTTGAAGAACCCCATATTGCAGTCGATTTGTATTAAATGTGAAAATTAATAAAATATGAATGGTCATGATATAAAATTAAGTAAGAACATAATCATCCGTCGAGTTTCCTGCATGCGTTATCAGATTTAATGGCCAGGTCGAGCTGAAGGTTATCGGCCGACTCACTACATATAAACACCACGAACCACTGCCAGTGAATGATTAACCTCTTATTTTTGAGATTCTATGACTCTCAGATTCTAATGAATACGGATCTTCTCCAATCAAATCGTTTTTCCGACTTTGAAGAGTTCTGTGGCGAGGCGGTAGAGAGTCCGATTGCTAAGTAGGAGGCCGCGGGTTCGATTATAACGGTGCAAATATTTTGTGTATACTTGAATTAGAGTATTTGGTCTGGGTGTAAACCTAATGTACCTATAATATGTGTGTAGGTAGGTACTTAATTACCTACAAAAAAAAATTTTTGTAAATAGATTATCCACACTCTAGAATTCATTACATAGGCTATAGGTACTTACTTTTGACTGCCTCTGTGGCGTAGCGGTAGTGAACGCGGCTGCTACGCAGGAGGCGCGGGTTCGATCCCCGCTCAGTGCCAATATTTGTATGCATGAATATGAATATTTGCATTGGTCTGGGTGTTTATATGTATAATAATATATGTATGTATTTACAAAAAAAAAAAGTATCTAAGTATTTATATCCGCATTCTAGATTCCATAACACAAGCTAATTAAGCTTACCATGGGTCTAGATAGCGTTGTGTAGAATGTTGTAGTTGTAGTTGTATTTTACTATGAGCACAGATTATCTAATATGTAGTTGGACTATGGGTCTAGAATGTAGAATGTCTAGATAGCGTAGAAATTTTGACCGAATTGTCTTTATCATGACTTCTTCGGAATTTGGCAGTTGGCACCGACTTCAATAGAAAAGTCTGTGCCTTTTCGTTTGAATTAAATTAAATAGGTATCTACTTCAGTTATTTTCAATTTTTATGGTCTCTTCTTGATTTTTGAAGTCGGTTCTATTTCTGCTATTTTTACTATTTTTATTATAATGGATTACGAAAACGTTAAAAGATGTTCATTTGTTTTGAATTCCATTTATATATCAGAATATAATATTACAATATACCTAGCCCGCGTACAAAATGGATAAAATTCATGAGGCTATAACTTTGTGAATATTCATAAAATAGTGAATATTCACGAAGTTGCGGCTGGTTTTCAAGTATTCATTAAAATCATGACAGGCTAGCGGAACATCTGAAATAGTTGCATGTCAAAATCGGTTGTGTAATTTATAGAATCGATTTGGAGTTAAATATAATAAGTTACTGTTTACCTACTCTTTAATAATAGTGACTCCGGATTCTGAGGTCTCGTATGCGACCGATCGGTGACTATGCAATGTTAATTATGAAGTAGGTATTTAATTATATTCTGTGGTAGTGGCCATTTTGAATTCAAATTAAATCTACTTTATTTACCTACATGGTTGAATGTTCATGCCTGCCGTCAGATAAGTCAAGAAGAGATTGCACCAGAGCCTCTGTGGCGTGGCTGTAGTGAACGCGGCCGCTACGAAGGAGGCGCGGGTTCGATTCCCGCTCAGTGCAAATATTTGTATGCATGAATATTTGCATTGGTCTCGGAGAGCACGTTAATCCGTCGATTCCGGTTGCTATACGAACATCTATGGCAGTCGTTACGGCTAGTTGGAGCCCTAAAAAGTCCAGCCCCTCTAGACAAGTGGCAATTCGTTGCTCGGCGTATGATGGAACAGAATGCCAAATGTATGGGATTTGACGTAGGTATATGACAGGCGTCAACGATTGTCAAAAACGTCAAATCCTATATTTGTCATTCTATTCCATTATACGCCGAGCAACGAATTGCCACTTGTCTAGGGGGGCAGGTCTAGCTGCAATGCTTCGATATCGCTCTATGTCGCCAAATCCGCAGTGAGACTGGTACAGCGGACCCCAGACTTCGAGGGGAAAGCTTCGGATGGGACTGGGATTAACGCTAGAATGATGAAGAAGAAGCCTCGTCCGTCTCCGTCTGTTATTCACAGATATGAACGGCATAATTGTGTCCATAGGCATAAAACGTGAACTGAAGAAGGCCGCCACTTTCCCTTCAATAATGTCAAATCGTGTTAAATTATCTTTGATTTGCAATCCGAGTTCAAAGTAGTTCCGATTTTCACCATTTTTTATACTACTTAGGTCGCAGACAAGCACACGGCTCACCTGATGGTAAGTGGTTACCGTGGCCTATGGGTATTTTACGGAATCGTTGGTTTTACTATACCTACGTACCTTCTTTAGTGTGTATTCAATAATATAACCGACTACTGACTAGATATTATGTATATACATGTTGAGGATGTTCTTATCGATTATTGAGATGCTCGAAGAGAAGCTCTCCAGGCGTCAACACCAGATAGATTTATATTTACATGACATGACCTTTTTTAAAAGGTATCGTCGCGATTAGACTGTTATGAATATTTACGTTCGAATATTCCTTTACGATGTTGTAGGAAACATTTTTTTCTTTTTCGCTCCTATTTTTTTCGTGATTTCCTATTTCAATTTTTGGTCGAAGCCGAAGGTGCTTTTTTTGATCGAAGCGTCGGTCAGACATTAGTAATATTACAGACAACAAAAACAAAACAACAAATAATAACACAGTCATTTGATTCTGAAGCGAGAAGTGCTCATAATGCACTGTACATTATTTTCGTACTAGCTTTTGCCTGCGGCTCCGCCCGCGTGGATGTCGGTTATCGCGATCGCGACCAAACATAGCCTATGTCCTTTCCCAAGGTCTAATCTACCTCTATACCTACCAAATTTCATCAAAATCGGTTCAGCGGTTTAGTCGTAAAAGTGAAACAGATAGACAGACAGACAGACAGAGTTACTTTCGCATTTATAATATTAGTAGGGATTTCTTAGGGTCATCACTCCTTCGGTTTCGGCTTGAATTGATTGTAATTCGATTGCCTTTCCATTATGAACTTGTTAGTAAACTACAAAAAGCAATTAAATATGATGCTAAAGATTCATCAAGATTAAATATTGCAGTCACCAGCAGTAGGTACCTTTGTAACGTAGGTAATTACATCGAAACAACGTTAAAATGAGAAGAGTCCTGTTACACAAACGTTCATTAATGAAGGCAATTTATCTTTTCATTTAATTATGAAGAATGGCAGGCATTTCCATAATTGCAGTGTCACGTTTAATATTCGGCGCGTCAGTCGATTTTTTCAGAGATAATTGATGATTCCATTGCATTGCAAGTATAATTTTACGAAGAATTTATGTACAATGTACATAGACTTACACTATACAAGAACGACAGTAACAACTTTCCTAAAATGACCGGTAGGGTGAGCACGAACAACTATGGTAATCGTATCGGAAACGTAACGAGAGCACGGAGCATCGCGATTGGCAGGCTTCATCCACACACACGCTTGCTTGCTCTTGTTACGAGATTACGATAGTTGGTCGTGCTCACCCCACAGTTTCCTGAAATGACTAGAACTAGAACACTTTACAGTAGGTACACGGCTTCTGATTTGTGCAAGCCCTGCCAAGTCACTAAACTCACATGCAAGCCGATACTACTAATTGACGGGGAAAGCTCTGCTGCAGGCTTTAATCTCAGAATGAGAGGTCACAATAATCACTATTCTAAAATCTAAGATAAACTAATATATAGAGGAATAGGAAAGCGGCGCTCTGACTCCAAATTTTTCTCGTACCATATTACAATGGGGCACTCAGCTTGACAGCCTCATCAGATGCTTTTTCAAGTTCTGCTTAAAGGACCCGGGACTGTAGCAAGAAGTAAAAGGAAGGAAAGAAATGTACAGACCTACCTGTATTTTGATTTGTCTCGTGCCGTCGTCGGAAAGAAGAGGGAGAGTCCACCTAAGATCGGATTCAGAATCTTTAGAACATTCTCTCCATGTGAAAAAAAGGCTTCGAGAATTTTTGTCAGTGTAAACTGTAAAGGAAGTAGCCTTTTGACGTTTCGGGACCAGTTCTTCATTAGTCTTTTTCTAGTTATGACTACTTCTAGTTTTGACCACTTCTGCTTATGACTACTTCGTAATATGACCGTTTCTGGATTCGACCACTTCGTTTTTTGTCCACCTTCAGTACAGTGTGCAAAAGGATACAACACCACATCCTAACACAACTTAGGTACTTAGGTAGGTAAACTGAATATAAATTAATGAGTTTATAGATGATGCAATAATTGTTTACAATACTTACAGACTTTATAATTACAGTTCGGATATAATTATAATACCTATTTACTTGATGGCAGATAGTGTGTTTATATGATTGGATACAATGTTGTCATTTACCTATAAATTCTTGTAATAATTGTTATCTTCTTCATCATAATTCTCAGTGGCATCCGAAGCTTTCACCTCGGATTCTGGGATCAGATTTTTCCAGTCTAATTGCGGGTTTGGCTGAACTTTAATATTTTTCCGTGAAGTGACTGCCATCTGACTTCCGTATTCCATTGGCGATAACGGAACATTGCAGTTAGACCAGTTGTTGGACTTTTTAGGGCTTCAACTACCCGTAAAGACTGCCATAGATGTTTGTATGGCCGAGCGGGGACGACCGAACCAATATGGTACAGTCAACTACAAAGATATGTATCCAATTTAATCTTACAAAATGATGTATCCCTGCGAGTGCCACTATGAACTAACCGAAGATTGTGACAAACTCGCAGGGGTACATCATTTTGTAAGATTAAACTGGATAGGTAGGTACATATATATCTTTGTAGTTGACTGTACCTACGTATTACGTATTCATGGAAATAAATATTTACACTGAACGGGGATCGAAGATCGACGGTCGTGTTCACTGAGTACCGCCACAGAGGCTATCAATTATTATTTTATTACCCATCTTAGTTTAAATAATGATTTATCTAAATAATAATTATTACATACACGTACTCCAGTTTATTTTTTATTAATCCTATTGTAAGTTGCCCAGGCATGTTAGGTACAGTACAGTCCCGGCGGAGCGGGAGCGAAGGAGAATCGCTAACCGCGCGGCCCGCAACGAGCGGCGGCAACTCGGGCGTCGGAGGTCGCAGAATGACCTCCATCCCCTATGAGCGCGGGCATGGGGGTGACGGGTGGAGCCGCCTGTCAACCTAGCAGAAGCAGACCACGGTGGCGGCGCGCATTGCATGCCTCCCCATACCCGGGGGCGAGTTGGGGACTCCGTGGTCCCCACACCGGATGAGGGCCGGATCGAAAGATTTGACCCTGGGTCGGCCGGGGTGCGAGGGATATGGCTACGACAACCTCACCTCCGGCAACCGACGGCCCACAGACGGCGTGCGTTTTAGTCGGTTCGAGTCCGACATAACCTCCTTCTCCGGCTTCGGTGGGGGAGGTATCCGTGGGGATTTTTTCCCACGATAAAAAAAAAGGTACAGTACAGTCCCTTAATCGCCTTCTACGACCTACAGGAAGGGATTTTATGGCCCTAAGCTGTTCCAACGGGAACCAACACACTCTACATAGCGGTGCAAACAATAATAATCACTAAACACTTAAAAACAAAACTGCAGACACATTTGCAGCTTGCATCGTTAAGCCGACGTGTTTGCGCGCAGCTAACGAGTGGAGCAATTGACAACAACGGGGTTTCTACTGTCTGTCCCGCTGGGCAGGGGACCACGTAACAAGGGGCGGCGCGAAATGAAGCCTGTCACGCTGAAACACGCTGTATAAAAACTTCTATGACTAGCTGCTAAGAACGAAAATTATTGTGCTACGGGTACTGAGTGAGGCGGGAATTAATTTAGAATTTTAAATTTGGAACGAGACGCACAGACTAAATAAATTTATGAGAAAGTAAAATAAAAAATCTCGTTTATTTTGTAGAAATAAAATATTTAAAATTCATCTTTTACATACATACTTACATACAGTCACGCCTCTCTCTCAGTGGGGTAGGCAGAGACCACAGCTTTCCACTTGCTACGATCCTGGCATACATCTTTCGCTTCTTCCACATTCATAATTGATCACTCGATCCGTCATCTTCATCCCAGCTATACTTCTCAGATTTCTCATTTCCACAGCATTCAATTTACTCTCATAATTCTTCTTCATAACCCAACATTCACTACCATACATAAGTGTAGGGACGAGCACTCCTCTATGTATACCTACAGCCAGGCGTGACAGCCTCCGTGGCGTAGCGGTAGTGAACGCGGCCGCTACGCAGGAGGCGCGGGTTCGATCCCCGCTCAGTGCAAATATTTGTGTGAATTAAATATGAGTATTTGCATTGGTCTGGTCGTGCCTCGGAGAGCACGTTAAGCCGTCGGTCCCGGTTGCCATGAGAACATCTATGGTAGTCGTTACGGGGTAGTTGGAGCCCTCAAAAATCCAAAAACAACGGTCTAACTGCAAAGCTTCGATATCGCCTAATGTTAACATTGGGTTGTGGAGGTCAGATGACAATCGCTTTACGGAAAATATCGAGGTCTAGCCAAATCCGTGGTTAAGACTGGTAAAAGCGGACCCCAGACTCCGAGCTGAAAGCTTCGGATGCGACTGGGAATTAACGCTAAGAGGAAGAAGAAGGCGTGCCTCTCTCGGTACATTCTGGCTGCTCATAAAGTTATGCCCCATTTACTTGATTTCCAGCCATAACTCTTCGTTCAATGTCACTGTCATACTTCCCATCTGTCGTAATCTTCGACCCCAAATACAGAAACTCTTTCAATTGTTCTATGCTTTCTCTTTCAATCAGACCTGTGCAGCTTGTCATACTTTCTTCTCTTTCAAAAACCATCACTTTCGTTTTACTTACTTTCACTTTCATCCCTTTGCTTTTTAAGGCACCATGCATAATATCTTTTAGTGAAATACATTTGTATAGTTAATATTTACTTATCTAATAATAAATATCCAAAATATTTCATATTTTATTATAATAGTTGTCAAATCGACAATCGACATGAACTAATAAAAAAGTCCCCTTTCATAACTCACTTCAAGTTACTCCTGCTACGATACCAAGTTTCGTTGAAGTAAAAAAAAGTGTGTGTACGTAACTGGTATCGTACAAGGACGAATTATGTTTAGTTAGTAACTAGTTACGTAGCTCTGGTTTCGTAGACGGCCGAAGGGGAATTAGCTACAGCATGCTTACAGATGTAAAAATTAAATAAGTTATTTCCGTGTCTCGTTCCAAATTCGGAATTTAAAATTCATTCCGCTTCGTCCAGGAACCGTACAATATTTTGTAAACACTGCATGAAATTCAGAACCTACGATTTTTCCAAGCACCTTGTCTACACACTACATACAAGTAATTGATCTGAAAGCTATCCATTATTTTTTTAACATCACGGGCTACACTTGGGGAAAGTCAACATCCTCGTCAATAAAACAAGAAAGGAAACAAAATGTTTGGTAGATTACATCTTTGAAGTCTTTATTGGAAAGGAACGTGACACTTTGCGGCACTCGTATATTTCCGTTCGGATGTGCGTATGAAATAAGATATTTGAAGTGGAACATTGGACAAATTAGGACAGTTACAAACGAGTACGTACCGGAGAAATTGATTCGATTATGTGGATTATTGATATATTTGAAATACTGTTGTACGCAATAAAAATAAGTTTTTCTTATACGATTATTCATTTATTTGTTTTTGTTTGATGTATACATACATACATACATATATTTACTGTTTGTAAATCAGTGTATTAACACATTTCGCCATCGATGACTTTCGGTCCCACGTAGGCGAACCTATTGCTGTCAAGTGTCCGCTTTGTCATGGCCTGTATGTTTGCTTTTGGATGGAAAACAGCCTTATCCTGTCAGTCACCTTCTACGAAACTAACGGTAAGAGATGAGGTGGCCCTGATCTACCGCACTGGGCTTTTTTTTTAAAGTATCTTATCTATTGATAGATGAATCTGGAGCAAACGAGTCTATAGAGTTAACTTCATGATAACTATTTTGCCCATAGGATTTTTTATTTATTTATTTATTGTTATATCTTCTACATCCATCTTTACAGGGTACATCCTAATGCGACAGAGTAGGCAATCTAAGCATGCACTAACATATCATACATAAATTATATATATCTTATTTTTATTTATAACATATAACTGATAATGTTGTAACTGTGAATTCACTCAGAGAACAACAAAAAAGGAGGCATTGCCATCCAACGGGGTAATGCCGCCAGCCTTTTGGGTATGTTACCAGTAGACATTGATGGGGGGGAATTTTTCGACACCTGACCCCCCTTTCCTTTCTTTTTTTTAATCTTGTTAATATATCTATTTATTAATTTAGTTTTGTTTATCTGTATAATATAAGTAGTACAATATTAAAATTAGATATTTTAGAACGCAATAGTTAAATAAATAATACATAATAATTAACTTCATGATTGATTTGCAGTAGGTAGACTATTGACTATGCAACATCACTGTATGAGAGCCGCGAAAAGTTGCGCATTGTTGCTTGACAAGTAGATAGACATCCTTCGTGATACATAGAAGTCATTGGCGTCAACCTATGCGTTCTCATGAGTGTCATACCGAGGGATAGGACTTCTCTATTCAATAACTAGCTTTTGCCCGCGGCTCCGCCCGCGTGGATGTCGGTTATCGCGACCAAACATAGCCTAATATGTCCTTTCCCAAGATCTAATCTACATCTATACCAAATTTCATCAAAATCGGTTCAGCGGTTTAGTCGTAAAAGTGAGACAGACAGACAGACAGAGTTACTTTCGCATTTATAATATTAGTAGGGATAAACGTAGCCCATATATAAGATAAGATAAGATAAAGTTTTATTGGCATATAAAAATGGGTTGTTGTAAATTCGTCTCAGTGAATATTCGTCTCAGTTGAAAATAGCAGTAAACTCGTCTCAGTACATTTAAAATGATATTTCATGTGCGAAAATTCGTCTCACCTTTATAAATAAGTACTGTTAGCAAACAAAGTAATAGATTAGCACTCTTCTATCTCTACTCTCTCTCTCTAGATCAACGTAAAGCTTGAGAAAGCTGCTCATCCGACTTAGATAGATTAGGTTAGATGGTTATTTTTTTAAATTACCATACAGAACTTCTATAGGCCACGGTATCCACTCTCTTTCCATCAGGTAGGGCCCTGTGCTTGTCAGCCTAAGTACAAACATAAAAACAACAACCCATAAAAATGACCGTTGAAAGACTCGTATCTAAGTATTTAGATTAAGTACTCACACCTACATAAACAGATAATTCTATGACAACGCAATTTAATCTTAGCTCGTCTCGTGTAGTACTATCGTCGCTAAAATTAGAAAAAGGCTCAATCCGTGGGCGAAGTGAAATAAGCTCGACGACTTATTTCAGTGGAGCAGGTTAGGAGTTGAGGGCTTGTTGTTGTACCGTGTTTGAAACCCGGCTCAGACGGGGTGTCAATAGGAATCATGTTTTTGTTTTTTGTTTTTAATATAGTTTAACTAGCTTTTGCCCGCGGCTTCGCCCGCGTGGATGTCGGTTATCGCGACCAAACATAGCCTATGTCCTTTCTCAAGGTCTAATCTACCCGTATACCAAATTTTATCAAAATCGGTCCAGCGGTTTAGACGTGAAAGCGTAACAGACAGACAGACAGATAGACAGACAGAGTTACTTTCGCATTTATAATATTAGTAGATATGGAAGTATGGATATTGTGACTTTATTCAGCGAAATGGTAAGAAGCTGAAAGTGAAGTCTACAGAAAATTCAAATTGATTAAGATACTTAGAGAAAACAGAATCGACCTCAAGCGGGACTCGGTGGCTAATTGGTCAGAGCATTCCGAGATTCGAAGTCAGTTCTCTTTTCTCTACCTTCATCAATTTGAATAGTTAGCATGCTTTAAAATTTCATTCAATCTATAGAAATCTCCCTGTTTTTCCTTGGTGCAGTTGGGTAGTACAGTTGACCGGACCACGGTTAAACAAAATTAACAGTCGTACAGTTAGCCGGACTAAGCTTTGTTTTCTATTTTTTTCTATTTCCCGATCTTTTGTATTTTGTATTGCTCAAAAAGAAAAAAAAACTTATAACTTTCAATCCACGAAATTACAAAAATTAAAAAAGAAGACGTGTGGCACTCGGGGACTGCCGCGGTAAAGCTATTGCATAGCATTTTTTATCAACTTATGCAATTATAATTACTTACGTTAAGCGGAGCTACTTCGGAGCAGCTCGGCTCGATTCGTGCGAGCTTCGGGGTGTTAGGTTTTTTTCGTTACGGAATTTCTGGATTCGGTCTCCACGCTCAAGGCCCGCGATAGAAGCTATGCAATAGCTTAAAAAAATCCATCAATTACTAGCGAAGCTTTTCCAAGGCATGGCCCAATGTGATTTCTCTGTTTATGAGTTGTAACTGAACCTATCTTATGGCATCATCTCTCATTATTGAGATATTTTTTTATGTATCCGAGGTGATAGCTTAGAATGTGACCGGGACTAACTTATCATCACTATACACACTATAAAACAAAGTCGCTGTCGCTGTCTGTCCGTCCCTATGTATGCTTAAATCTTCAAAATTACGCAACGGATTTTGAAGCGGTTTTTTTTAATAGATAGAGTGATTCAAGAGTAAGGTTTATATGTATAATACCATACATAATATTGTAGAGAAACACTGATAAATGTAGAGATAATACCACGCGGGCGGAAAATATGGCGGTACGAAGTTCGCCGGGTCAGCTAGTAAATAATAAATATGTAATAGATCCCTCTCTCTGGAGCTCTAACCTGTGAATAATGAATAAAGGAAATATGTAATAATATTGAAAATATTTTACCGCGATAGTATCCGTTAAAAAGTGGTTTTATTTAAATTTATGAAATACTGGCTGATGCCCGTGGCCCGCGTGGAATTCTGATCTCGTTCATAGCTGATATACCTATAGCCTATGTGATATTCTGATGTATAAGCTATATTATAGTAAAGTTTCATTAAAATCCATTCAAACATCTTCACATACATCTTCACAGACTTATAAACTTTCGCGTTTATACCTAACTAGCTGACCCGGCGAACTTCGTACCACCATATTTCCCGCACGCGTGTGTGGGATTATCTCTAAATTTATCAATGTTTCTCTACAATATTAGGCATGTATTATACATATAAACCTTCCTCTTGAATCACTCTGTCTATTAAAAAAAACCGCTTCAAAATCCGTTGCGTAGTTTTGAAGATTTAAGCATACATAGGGACGGACAGACAGCGACAGCGACTTTGTTTTATAATATGTAGTGAAGTGAAGTGATAGTGAAGTGATATTAGTAGGATTACAAATTCTAAATTATATCTAGGTACAAATAATACCCTTCTTATAATTCAAAAAGTTAGTACTAAGTATTTAAAAAATGCATGAAGCACGTGTACACAACAAAACTATCAAAATATTATTCTAGAATGTATTATCACGCTCGCACTTGTCGCTCACGTCGCGGTACCGCGGAGATAACGTCTGGGCGGCCCGCCCGCCCCGACACCGCCTCCAGTAGCAATAGTGCGCGCGGACGAAACAAACGCATACACGTCCATCGTATCGACAACAAACAAACAAACAGACTAGTAAACAACATCACTAGTGAAACATTGACAATTCAAATATTCAAATATAGAATAAAAATAGTGATCGTGTTTTTTTTTTCTGTGAGTGAAAGTGAAGTGTTGTTCAAAAAGTTTGGATGCAACAAAACTTTTTGTAAGTATTTTTTTTTTAAGTTAGGATTGTTTTTTTTTTATATATTACTCTTGATAACATGTAGTTTTTTATTTTATTGAATTTAATAATATTAAAATAACAAATGTCCGGTAAGTAACTGCGAACTTTGAACAGTGCGTAATTTAAATTAATCGTAGTAGTATTTTAAAAAGTTACTACATAATTTTATGGGGCTTGTCATTAAGTGCAGTAATTTCAATAGAACCAGTTCCAAATGTATCAAAATTATCCCATAGCTGTATGGAATATTTTTTCACCATTCAAAATTAGTGCGCTATACAGCATACTGCAATTTTACATCAAAGTAACAAGATATAACATTATTGTTAGCCAGGTGCTATTGTTGCTAGAATTTCCATTGTATAATGATTATTTTAAGCAGATTATTGTTCGATGGATAAAAAGAACGCCTCAGTATTACTTTTTAATTTTATTTTTCGAATGAAAAAAAAAATTAACAAAACAAATGGTATAAGAATAGAACAGATTAGAACAGCATTCAGTTATTATTAAATGTAAAGGGTGTATTATTCTAATCTAATGCTAATTGATGAAATAACTCAGACCGATAAAATACTAGGTACTAAAAGAGTACATAATATTGTAGCATATTGTTCCGCCCATGTACAATACTGAAATACACTCTTTTTATTATCTGCGCAATTCCTTCCCCTTTCTTTCCGTTAGAACCTTCTACGAAGTATTAGACTAAAACCTTAAAAAAAATATTGAAACTAGTGAAGTCGTTCTCAAATTATAGCATATCCTAGGGAAACTGCTATCAATATCTATATGTTTTTATTTGCATATTTATTATTTATACCGTACTAAATCTATACTTCGAGCACCTTCCACGAGAAATCTCTGCATCATCCTAAGGTTAAGAATATAAAATACGTGTACAAAGGCGGACTTAATGCCATGGTCATTTACTGCCAGTCTGACTGGCTGTAAATGACCATGACCAGACTGGCTGTAAATGACCATATAAAATACGTGTATAAAGGCGGACTTGCCATGATCATTTACTGCCAGTTAACCTTAGCCTTAGGATGATGCAGAGATTTGTCGAGATAGGTGCTCGAAGTATCGATATAGTATAAAAGAAATATCGAAAAATAAAATAAAATTAGGGGCCCGTGTCCCGGAGACACCAGGGGATAAATGCGTAAAAAAATTGGGGGCCACCAAACGCGGTGGAAAGAAGCGTGCAGGTATCACCAACCATAGGGATTTTAGAAGACATTATAGTCATTTTTCACCTATATCGACTAAAGACGAATCTATTGTAGGTATTTCTGATTATAAATTTATTAAACGTTTGAATATCATTGGTCTATATCGGGTGAATACATTACCAGTAACTCATATTGTCACATAGTTGGCACGCATGTAGTTTATTCTCTTAATTGATTGATCACGATACTCTAAACATGCGCTGTGATAATTTACAAGTCGCTATCAACTGGTTACGACATATTTGACACGATTTGCATCTTATTGATAATATTTCTATAGCGTATTTCTTTAGTTAAGACTGGTCATTTCGACTATGGTCGACTCAATTATGGTTGATTCACCTATGTTTAAAACGCATATGGATGACTTTACTACTGGTTCCTTCATCTACGTTTGGTTGAACTGTTTGATTGCACTATTGAGCGATTCATGTAATGGTTGTTTAGGATTACTCCCATTGGGTATACTATCTATATGAAATACAGTACTGAATTTATACAGAAAACTACTGCTAAAGTGTAAAATTTAAAATTAAATAACTAAATAAGATATTTACTTATATGCGTCTTAGAATTCCTATGCATCATCAAAAAAAAATGTTTAATACCCTTTCCCGGAGATCACCTGCGTCAGCAGGTATGAGAGGCTACCGTACCGTGTCACCTGTATAGCCAGTTCTTCATAATATATCTTAACTCCGCTACAGGTTTTGATTCCCTTGAAATTAAAGTCACTATACGGCTGTACCTGTTGATGGCATTGACTTAGAAATTAGATTTTTCACAGCTTCAACGCAATGCAGACCTGAGTATTTGATATGAATTTCAAATCGATAACGATGTCAAGAGTTCAAGACCTTTTTCTCGGATATAAGGCACTTTCGAGGAAAAAGTCTTGAACTCTTGACAAATAGACAAACTATAAAGGTTCCATTTTTTTCCTTTTGAGGTATGGAACTGTAAAAAATAGAAGTTGCCCCAAAAGGTAATTTCTCTACTTGACCCTCGAAGTTGTCGATGACCCTGGTTGTGCCAATGTTGTTGACACAAATATGCGTGACGGCGGTTTATTTACGACTAAATATAAAAATAAAGACTGAAATATGATTGTTGGTTGGTACACACGAATTCATTTACTGCCATAATACAAATCTGTCGAGTCCAAGAATCTGCCCAATCCACGAATACCTAGATACTTATAATATGCCCATTCCACAACATCGACATCTCACTTCAAGTTTCTGCCACAAAATTATTCATGTTGTTTTTATTATGGCTTAAATTATCACATGCCATGAATACCTAAATATAATTACATATTATGTTTAATTTTATGGATGCTATCGGAAAATGGTAAACAAAACTGAAAATTGATTTTGTCTCATATTTTATGGTCTGACAAGAAAAGGGGCAAAAGGGGACAAATAAATAATAGTTCCCTGAAAGGGACAGTAATCAAGTATACATTTGAATAAAATTAATAAAAAGACAGCGGTAAACTTTGGAAATCCATTAGAAAAAAAAAACCAACATAAACAGAGAGGCATTTTCAAATGAAATTATTGCCATATACAAATTACATATTATATTTTTGTGATTATATTTTATTCAATTATTTTATGCTTTGGGCTTTCAAAAATATTTATTACTTATTTATAGTTCTGAATGAAAGTAGTAGTAATTTACTCGAAGCGATTATTTGATTCACTGTACATATTTCAGCAACTTATTTTACCTAAGTAAGGTAACTGTACCAATGCTCGACACTTTAAGGAAAAATAAAATTTCAATCTAAAAAATTTAACAAATTAATTACAGCATGGTCGTTACATTCTTTTTTAACTGTTACAGCAACAATTAGACATTAACTTTTGCCCATAAAATCTTTAAAATCTATCATACTTTTACTTTAAATTAAATTATTAGGCACTTGGTCGAAAACACCAATGCTAGACATCATTGTCCCAATGGTCCAAGTATGTCAATAACTTCAATATTTATAACGTTTATACTAAAATTAGTAATAATCATAACTTATAAACAAAAAAATCACACCTATAAAAATCAGTACCCTTGGCAAAAATCTTAAGAAATAACACGACCGTGTTCACGGAGTCACATTATTTGCTGTCAACAGTCTTTCTAAATTTACTTCGGATGGTGTTGCGAATATTTGAACACATCTTATAGATACCATTAGGCATCTTTTAAGTCAATAGTCTTAAAAAACAAATGGATAATTTTCTCAAAATACTGGGTTTTGTTCGAAAGTGTCTAGCATTGGTACAGTGTCGAGCATTGGTACAGTTACCTTATTATGAAATAAAAATTAATTTGGAATGAAATGGTCTAGTTAATTAACTATTGATTTTCGTCAGAAGAATATCCCAGGAGGAGATCATAGCTTAGTGGTAATTGAAAAGGTTAACACATCGCAGACAAATAGACAAGAATTCACAAAAAAAAAGATATTTTTGGCTTCGTTATCGTTAATATTTAAAAAAATCCAATGTAGTAGGTACAGACACAGCTACGTTACCCCTGTGACCCCCCCCCCCCCTCGGACCGCGCCTGATTCTCAGTCTTCTTCCCGAGCACGTAGCCGTTTGCCAATTTATAAGCGAGGAACTATATCGCTTAATCCCTACTCCCTACTAATATTATAAATGCGAAAGTAACTCTGTCTGTCTGTCTGTCTGTCTCACTTTTACGACTAAACCGCTGAACCGATTTTGATGAAATTTGGTATAGAGGTAGATTAGACCTTGAGAAAGGACATAGGCTATGTTTGGTCGCGATAACCGACATCCACGCGGGCGGAGCCGCGGGCAAAAGCTAGTGCTTAATATATTAATGAAGATGTTCAATGCTTTCAATATTTCTCAATGATATTGACGACAATTTTATCTGTAAAAGTTACGTCACATATTTTCGTCGATATTATGACCTCCGGTTCTCCGTAACAATTTTTAATTATCAATACCAGCAATATGTACTTAATTAAACGTTTAATTTGTTTCTTTGAAAAATGTTTCATAAGATTGTTAATTTAAGATTTAACCGCGTTGAAACCCGCAACGGCAAATCCGTTGCGGGTTACGGAGACATGTTGCTCACAATATTTTTTTTAAAGAGGCACATTTGAATTTGAATTTCGAATTTAGAACGGGACGCACTGATTGAAATTGACTTGTGAAGTCAATTTACTTTGACTGTTTATACTGGAGATTGATGGCACTTGGTGGAACTTGCTACACATATTGAATAAATCACTTGTACTTTTCCACAATTATTTATTTATTTGAACCTTACCGGTTTCACCTTACGGCATTATCAAAGGTTTACAATGTTTCAATGTTTTTTTGTAAACATTGTAAACCTTTGATAATGCCGTAAGGTGAAACCGGTAAGGTTCAAATAAGTAAATAATTGTGGAAAAGTACAAGTGATTTGACATATTGAATAAATCACTTGTACCGGTAAGGTTCAAATAAATAAATAATTGTGGAAAAGTACAAGTGATTTGACATATTGAATAAATCACTTGTACTTTTCCACAATTATTTATTTATTTGAACCTTACCGGTTTCACCTTACGGCATTATCAAAGGTTTACAATGTTTTTTATTATCAAAGGTTTACAATGTTTACAAAAAAACATTGTAAACCTTTGATAATGCCGTAAGGTGAAACCGGTAAGGTTCAAATAAATAAATAATTGTGGAAAAGTACAAGTGATTTATTCAATATGTCAATTTACTTTGATTTGCAATATAATAGAAAGCATTTTGGACAGTGACACCCGATTTCCGATTTTAGCATTGTATGAATTTGTTAGTTGATTATTGACACCTATCTGTTAGTCTCGTTCTGCTCACACACACACACGCACGCACGCACGCACGTACGCACGCATGCACGCACGCACGCACGCACGCACGCACGCACACACACACACACACACATTAAATTATAACTTTCCGTTGGGGCTATAAACTGAAGATTGTATAAATACGTATCAAATTAATATAAGGGTTCAGAACTTTCTAGAGTAAAATTTAAAATCTAATTTAGGAGAACGAAAGATATAGGTAAGTGGCAGCTCATAGCCAATCAGTTTTCAAAAGAGAATTGTCAAGTTTAGTCATTGAAATAAATCCAATTTTAACGGATTCCGTCGCAATTTAATGTGTTGATATAATATTTCGACAATATCGAGTTCAGTTGGTCTATTTGAATTGGTTTGGGTATTTTCGTGCCTGAGAGCACGTTAAGCCGTCGGTCCCGGTTCTCATACGAACATAATGGCAGTCGTTACGGGTACATAGTTGGAGTTCACCATATTTTGACGTTTATGACATAGGTACTTTTTTTTTTAATGAATGTCTCTGTGCTTTTAACATCGATGCCGCCAATGTCCCGTAGTAGAGCTACTAACGCAGGAGATAGAGTGGTCCAGAATTGGACCGAGTATCGTGTACAATGGTACTAGTGGGACAAAGATTCCCAGTAGTACCATTAATGGTACTAATCAATGGTACAGCTGGGAAAGAGGGGTTGACTCTGGGTCACAAGTTACTTACCTGTCCTTCATCATTCTATTCTACAATACCAACGGATTGCCACTGCCCCCCTAGACAAGTGGCAATTCGTTGCTCGGCGTATGATCTAATAGAATGACAAATGTATAGGATTTGACGTGTTTGACATTCGTTGACGCCTGTCATATACGTCAAATCCCATACATTTGGCATTCTATTCCATCATACGCCGAGCAACGAATTGGCACTTGTCTAAAGGGACGGTCTAAGGGAGCTGATATCCCACTGAAATTCCATTAAAAAATCCAAGTATAACTGCCACCCTTAATAATAAGTCTAGTATTTCTAAATCTGTGTTCAAATATATTATTGAATAAGTTGTGCTTAATGACAATGACACTTATGCCCTTTTTACATGCACACGGCCACGGTACGGTCGCCGTGTAAGGGGCTGTCCATTAATCACGTGATGTTTTTTTTAGCAATTTTCTAACCTCCCCTCCCCCATGGTGATACGTGGTGAGGTTTTAGACTACCCCCCCCCCCTAGCGAAAATCACGTGTATTTTTTTATTTATTATTTAGTGCTATAAAACTAAGAATCGTAACAAAAATCGCGACTTATAAGAAAAAATAAATACACGTTACATCCCAATATACCCCTCCCTCCCCCCTGGTGAGGTTTCGTGATTTTTTCCGAACCCCCCCCCCCTGAGCCTCACGTTATTAATGGACAGCAACTAAAGTAGAAATGTATGAACTACATAGACAGCTTTCACATGACACGATCACGGCAAGGCGACCGTGCCGTATGTAGCTCATACATTTCTACTTCGGCACGGCGCGGCGACCGTACCGTGACCGTGTGCATGTGAAAAGGACCTTAAGCTCTGAACTTGAGATCAAATATCTTTAATCAGTTTTGCTTTGATAATCCATTGTATGCTTTACACAGACTGAATGTTGTTTATCTAGTTTATTATAAGCTTATATGGTATTAAACTGATGTTATATTAAACTGTTTTCATACATTTTTTTATATACTTACCTAATAAATAATTATTCTTCGACATTCTATCGACAGTATGACTGAGACTGGTATTAAAGACGGCATAATACAGGGTTATAGATTCTGTTTAGTTTTTAACATATTCTGTTGTACTTATTTTTAGCTTTGTTGTTAATTTTGTACATAATCAAATTGTATTATTACAAATCTATATCTTAATATAGCAACAAAGAAACCACGAAGGTTTATACTTGTGCTATACAACAACAGTCGCTAACATAATTTATATTAGAATAATAAAAAAAAAATAGAATAACATTTTTTTTTATTTATTAAATAAATATTCTTCGACATTATATCGACAGTATCGAAAGTATTCGTTACATTGTACCTAGTAATTAACTAAGCGAGCAAGACAGCCATAGATTGTTCCTAGATAGGTATAAGATGCGAAAAGTAATAAATGATTTTCAAACATTATCTTATTAGCGAACTAGTCATATTTATTATCTAGTCTTATCGAAAAGTAGTCTTAAAGCTTCTAACCCATTTAAGGCACTAATGAGAATTGTAAAAACTGTTTGTTTTCCTAATAAAAACAAGCATAGCTGAAATAGGTTGTCTAAGGATCTAAAATGCGAATAACTATACATATTTGGGTACATTTTTTTTGTAGACCACCCAAACAAGCAATTATACATACTGATGCATACAATAAAATTATTAGCACTAAGTCTGCATTCGAACGCGCCACCTACGTAACAGCCGAACAATCAACCGCTACGCCACGGTATTTTTCACTTTCGTTATTTTAAACATTCGGTCAAACGAACATTCGGGATTTTGAACTTCGGTCTTTAATACATCGGTATTAGCTTCGAGATTTTGATATGTAACCTATACAGGCCGTCAAATTAAGTTGATCCTTCCTACTACGTTTGAGAAAAGTGGTTATTACCCGACTGCCGAAGGAAGGAGCGTAATGTTTTTTTAAGGTTACTTCAAATTAAAAAAATAAACAAAAATCAAACAAGCTGAGTGCCAACATTGTAACGTGTCTATAATGGTGACCCTCTTTTCCGAGACTTTGCCTTCAGCTTACTAGCAGGCGAGGCGAAGTCAAATTGACGTGTTCTATATAGGTACCTTTGAATATCTATATAGTTAATCAAAGATAGGTACATATAAAAAAAAGATTAAGAGTCTTTAGCTATGTTAGACTAGAAAAATAATTTTATTTTATGATCAAATTGAGATACAAGCTGCATCTCAGCATTTTGTTATATAAGGTAACTGTACCAATGCTCGACACTGTACCAATGCTAGACACTTTCCCAGTATTTTGAGAAAATTGTCCATTTGTTTTATAAGACTATTGACTTAAAAGATGCCTAATGGTATCTATAAGATATGTTCAAATATTCGCAACACCATCCGAAGTAAATTTAGAGAGACTGTTGACAGCAAATAATGTGACTCCGTGAACACGGTCGTGTTATTTCTTAAGATTTTTGCCAAGGGTACTGATTTTTATAGGTGTGATTTTTTTGTTTATAAGTTATGATTATTACTTATTTTAGTATAAACGTTATAAATATTGAAGTTATTGACATACTTGGACCATTGGGACAATGATGTCTAGCATTGGTGTTTTCGACCAAGTGCATAATAATTTAATTTTAAGTAAAAGTATGATAGATTTTAAAGATTTTATGGGCAAAAGTTAATGTCTAATTGTTGCTGTAACAGTTAAAAAAGAATGTAACGACCATGCTGTAATTAATTTGTTAAATTTTTTAGATTGAAATTTTATTTTTCCTTAAAGTGTCTACCATTGGTACAGTTACCTTACCGATAATAAGTTTTACTCTATGAATTTGTTTCTTTTTTTTTTTCTTTTAGATCTATTCTGTGCATTCTGTGCTTTTAGCTTTGATTAACAAAGGCTTTTAGTAATAAGTGTAGGAATTTATCTGACGTGTGTCTGTAATATCTAAATTACATTACTTTTCTTTTTTTTCTGTCTACCCGGTAAGTAACACTCATACGTTATTCAAACCTTTTTTTATATAATTTAATTTTTTTTGGAGTATAGGTACTCCAAGAAAATTAGAATTTAACAACTTTTGTATTTTCATCTTTCATGTAAAATTAAAAATAAACGAATTGTTCACTAAACCAAAAAATCCACCATTTTGGGGTCAATAGCACCAGAAATGGTGGTCCGCATCTTCTGGACTGCACCTCAGCTTCTTACCAACTAGTGCACCACGCTACTCAATTAACGAACCGAATATAAAAAAACATCTTTAGATTCAAGATGGCGGATAACGCAATGAACCGAATACCACGCAAAACCAAATGTAGACTGCCAGTGACCTCCCCCTATGAATTCCGAAAAAAAAAAAATTTTTACTAGGATTTTTTTAAATGTTATGTGATATTTTGAGCTATAATTAATATAGCCCAGGTATTCTAAAGCCCAGCTTCTTTGGATTCTAAAGCCCAGATTCATTGAAATCTGGGGATGTTCTAGTCATGTTTATTATTTTTCTCATTTTAATTCGTAGTATATCAATAGATAAATGGTGTATGAATAACAAATCAAGCATATTTGTAATAATTATGTTTTTATAATATCGTAATATGAGAGCCAAGTGTATCAGTGAGTCTACTTATCTCGAGCTCCTAACAAGGTCAAATGATAATGGTGAAGATGCCTTCCAATAAAAATATCTATATTGAACTTATATTTATTCACGGTGTAGAAAAACATCCTATGATGTTTTTCTACACCGTGTTCTATAAGTATCTATATACTTAGGTATGTACACACGCGTTTGTTCCACTTTTATCAAAATTGTTGTTACTTTTTTTTATACTTCTCACACACGGTCACAAAACAACCATACGACCCACCATATGGAAAGTGGTTTCCATGGCCTATAGACGAGTGCTGTACAAGGGGAGTCACACTCGTGCTGCCGACCCTGTAAGAACAGAGAGATAATGTGCCGTAAGCGTAAAAGATAAGTAGGACAAGCCTTTGGTCTTCCCACTGATAGCACAAAACCTCTCCATTGAGCTCTGGCTACTCACCGCCGGGAACACAACACGAGGTGATTTATTTCAAGGCCTAAGTGGCCTTAGGGCCTAAGAATTTGTTGGGACTCCATAGATATACGTCATTGCGCTAGACTACGAAAATAACAGACAAAACGTTCTAATTTTAAACACGTCAGTTAATCTCCTCCACAAACCGCTCTCTCAATCCAACATGGCCGAAAAACAAACCCAAAACAACAAAGTTTCCCACAGGCTTGCTAAAATCACTGTAACATGACAGCACTATTATGGAATCACAACTTTTCAATTTCCCCATCAATTATAATGTACCTATCCGCCTACGTACGTGTTCGTCAGATCAAAGTGGCTGAACCGAAAAGGTATAATGAAATTTAAGGTACGAGTTCGTAGCTGACCGCAGCAGCAGATGCAGCGTACCGTGAAACAAACTTAAACGTCATAATATTGTTCACTGTTTTATTTCATTGCGACTTTTCAATGGTTTTTGTTTACCCGTATCGAAGTTTAACAGGTAACGTATGCGAAAATAATGAAAATGAGTAGTTATGGATCTATGAGTGGATCGCGGGACTAATGCTAAAGCCACTTGTTGTATTTCTATGGACGATAATGTGCGGTCGGATCAATGATGTATTATTAATAGATAGGTATGTCATACAGAAACATTGCAGCATTCAAAAATGGCGTAAACACAAAGTACATATAAAAACATATAACACATGACGTGGGTCATCCATAGAAATAAAAATTCGGTACCTACGAGTAAACGGCATTGAATGAATTAAAACAATAAACAGCATTATCACATTCAAGTCTATATCACGGTACGCCGTATCTGCTGCCGCCTGCTGCTGTATGCGGTCGACAACGATATCGTACCTTAAACCGAAAAGGTATAATGAAATTGGTGTGTTATTTAATTTACCTTCCTTGATATTCGATGTCGGTAAGCTTTGGTGCCAGGGATACGATACGTGTACCTTATTATTTGCTCTGGCGATAAACTCCCGGATAAATATGTTATTTCACTCTGTGAGGAAGGATAAGCTTTGAATCAAAGGTGAACGATATCATTGTCATCGTTTTAGGATTTTTGTGAAGCATGAAATACATTTGATTCACGATTAGGATTTTGGTGGATTGTTGGTGAATATAGACCAGCGTTTTTCAAACTTTTTTATTTTGCGACTCCTTATTTTGCCGCATCATTAAGACCTGGAATTCTTTATCAGTAAACGTGTTTCCCATTTCCTGCAGTCCCGGGTCCTTTAAGCGGGGCGTGAAAAAGCATCTGATGAGGCCATCAAGCTGAGTGCCACCATTGTAACGTGGTACGTTATAATGGTGGCATAATGGTGATCCTCTTTTCCGAGACTTTGCCTTCAGCTTACCATCAGGCGAGGTGGAGTAAAATTGACGTGTTCTATATATAAAAAGTACCGGCTTGCAGGTGAGATTGGCTTGGAACCCGAAGACCTTGTCAGGATCCAAATATCTACTTATTTCACTTTTTCTGGTACATTTACGCGTAGTTACCTCAATGTATGTGCCCAAAATGTGCTCTATACCTACGCGTACCTACTTCGCATTTTGACGAGATGAGACATCCTTTGTGAATAGCACGGGCTTCGAAATTCACCAAGCATACATTATTAATAAAAACATTACCACTCCTTTGCGTCGCGCAGTTGGGTGAAAATTATTCGCGCGCGAAAGGGCCTCGTTTGTCTCTCGCCTTAGGTCCAAGATATGGTGTACTGAGCAATCTATAAATATAGTCTTATTTACAAAACACCAAGTAAAAAGGCAAAATTATCGTAATAATACTTATGTGAGGTCAATTTCCGCTCAGTACAAATATTTGAAACGCATGAATAAGTCTATTGGCATTGGTCTGATTATGTATTTACAAAGGAATGTTTACTGTCCGATCAACAAAACACTAAAAACAATCAAATTTTTTACATACATACATAGGTACCTACATACAATCACGGTGTCGTACAAGGCGACTTAGGTATAGGGCTGTTTACCATCAGACAGATATATACAGTCCAGACTCAGCTTATACAAAGCTCGAGTCAAGAATAGTACCCGGAAAACGGCAATAGGCTCACCCCCTACGTGGGACCTAATACAATGATTGGTGAAATGTCGGTGATAATTCACCTCTGCCTAACCCTCCGAGGATAAAGGCGTGATGGTATGTATGTATGTTATCATTTCCCTATTGTATTCAAAAAATCCCAAATCTCAAATAATATTGACACAATATACCATAATAAAAATACAAAATTATATACAAATTGATGAGCGATCTCTTAATATTTTATTTGAATGTATCATATATCGATGAATGCTTAGGCCGAGGTTACATTAGTTAGCAATGCGATCTGCAATAAATAAGCGATTAAAGGAAATTGGTATCGGTAGTTATTATTTATCGTTCGGTGTACAGTGTGTGGTAAACAAACCTTTATGGACCGTATAACGAATGATAATACCCGTAGCGATCTAAATGACATAATAATATATCATAAATTAACCAAGCTACATACGATCGGAAATGAATAAACATTATATTATATACTATTCATCTTACTAAGCTAAAGATTCGGAAATGGAGCGCTAGGTCGCTTATAGGAAATATCTTTATCACGAAAAGGATGAAAGCCCCGAGATTTTCATGGTGCTTTTTTTATTCGTTCAACCTAAATACATTGATCACGACAATTTCAGAGTTACGGAGCAAACCACATAAGAGAATATTTTTTTACTAGTAGGTATATAATCCCTACTAATATGTATTACTAGCTGTTGCCCGCGGCTCCGCCCGCGTGGAATTCTGATCCCGTTCATCGCTGATATATAGCCTATATGTTAATCCAGGGTATAACCTATATACATACCAAATTTCAACCAAATCGGTCCAGCCGTTTATGCGTGAAAGAGTAACAAACATCCACACATCCACACATCCATTCTCACAAACTTTCACATTTATAATTATTAGTAGGATAGTAGGATAAATGCGAAAGTAACTCTGTCTGTCTGTCTCACTTTTACGACTAAACCGCTGAACCGATTTTGATGAAATTTGGTATAGAGGTAGATTAGACCTTGAGAAAGGACATAGGCTATGTTTGGTCGCGATAACCGACATCCACGCGGGCGGAGCCGCGGGCAAAAGCTAGTAATAAAATAAAATAAAGAAGTCTTGCCTGTGTTGCTTAGCTAATCTTCGCTGGATATTACTTATATTATAATATAATATAGCATAACCGTGCTATATATCAAGTATATTCGCTCTTTGAAATAAAACTGCTTGCTGTCTTATAAGTGTCTGCTGAAAAGTAGACGAAACGTCGGGATAAAAGTAAATAATAACAAATATATATCGCGATAGAATCCGTTAAAAAGTAGTTTTATTTTAATGATGAGATTTCCGTAAACTTCAGACAATATCATAATAATCTTTATAGCACCGCAAATCGCTCCCCAGTGTAACCCCAGCCTTACTCTCAAATAATCTCTTTTCCGAGAACACTTTCATATTACGTTAAGAATGTAATTCTGTTTATTGAAATAACAAAATATTCGCCTTCATATATTTATGTTACAAGTGAAATACAATTTTATTTTCATCTTAAAAAAGTACATATTCCATTGTACTCTAAAATAAGTATTGGTTTGCTTGATGGTAAGTGCCAAGCATAGTCTAGAAAGGTTTACAAAAACGACAAGTTACTGATGCGTTGTCAACTATTTGTACAATTCGGCTGCCCAAATTCAAAACCCAGTAAGTGTTTTTTAACAAATTTCTCAGGAGAGCGTAAAAACATAAAACGGGCAAGCCTTTCAAAAGTATTGGGGTTAGAGTAATAAAGTGATACTAAGTATATGCATGTTTCGTAGAGGTTTAGAAATTATAAATTTCTGCATCAATCAAGTATTTTTATTGTTTCAATTGAACTTAGTAAACATACAATTAGTTAGAAAAGTAAGAATATAATAGTGTGTGGGCGACGGGTTGTAGGCAGTAATTCGCTCCTTTCGAAAAAAAATGTCCCTTACTGGGTTTTGAATTTGGGCAGCCGAATTTGTCTCACATCCCCTGCACGCTCAAATTGTGGAATGAACTCCCTGCTGTGGTTAACCAAGCTACTACAATATGGGGTTCTTCAAGAAGGGCATTAGAAGGTACTTACAGGGTCGGCAGCGCGAGTGTGACATCCCTGGTGTTGCACTCGTCCATAGCCACGTAACCACTTTCCGTGTCGGGTGCTTGTCAGCCACTCGACTGGTAAAAAAGAAAGTTTTTGGAAAGACCTTTAAAGTAGGTAGCGGCTTAGAGTTATTAGCCCACGGAATTGGGTAAAATAGCCCACGCAGAATGGTAGGTTAACGGCGTTAAATATCAACATTCTATTTAGACAAAGTTGAAAATAGTATGCAGTCTTAAATCTTATCCGATAAGACAGTAGCGCGTTGTTGCTTAATCTGATTTAACCCTTAGCTTACGACCGTTTGAACGTTTTGTTTTCATCCCTGAAAAAAAAAAAAACTTTTTATCTGAATGAAACTCTAGTTCCTTCTTTATTCATGATCAGTTGTAAAGTGTAACAAACAAATTAATTTTTTATATTATAATATTAGTTAGGATGAAAGGAAATCTCGTTACTGCCCCACTTTAACCCTTATTTCATTCACGACCTGCGTACAATAGATTGAGTTCCGTACCGTCTGTCACAAACACCTGTTAAAGTCTATTGCGGAGTTAGTACCCTCAAACATCTGTATTTAGATTAACGTAGTTGATATAACTTCGTAAATAGAAATAAAATGTTTTCGACAAGGGTGCTGAAGTCAATGACCTTGGGAATACGTACGTACAGATGAAATATGAATGAAGAAGCAATTCTAAATGATTAGGAACATAATTCATAGATTTATTGTCAGTAAAGGAAGCTCGTGACGTATGTAAAGGCGGCCACCCACTAGCAGTTTATCGAACGACAACCAGATGATATCGGTCTGTCAAATCATCGCAATAGCCCACACACTTACAGTTTTGTATACGATTTTGGACTGACGGCTAATATGTGTGTGGCCGCTTGACGATTTCGGTCAGCAAAGACAGTTAAAGGCCGGACAGTCTATGGCCGTCGGCATTTTATACGTAATAACATCAGACTAAAAGAAAAAAATAATGTTATTATTTTAGTCTGAGGTAATAAAATTATGATGACATTAATGACATAAGGACTGTACTGCCGTCTGCTAACAAAAAGGCAGCTAAGTGCAAAAACGTATTTTCGAGAAAACGCAAAAACAAGTGGGAATTGATGTCTCTTGAAAAGTGTGCTACCTAGGAACAAGGTTGCAAGTTATAATTGTAGGCATAGTCTTTGTGCACAATATGTGATATATTTTATTAATTTATATTCATTACATTTTATTTAAATTTGTTTTCTAACTTTTAGCTAAGCATTTTTTTTCATTTTTACGTAATATACTGCACTTTAAGGCCGCTAACCATACCTTAACTGCTTTATAGCAAAGCAATTTTTTTGTAGCTGCCACGTTCTGTACTTATAGTAAACGTTAACAAAATATACTTAGTTATAAAGCAGTTAAAGGATTTTAACAGTCTTACAGCCTAGTAGTTAACACTTGGCGGACTAACTTCCCTTACTTAGAAAGCAGTTATGGGATTTTAAACGCTTTTCAGCTTGGTATTGTAAAACATATTTTTATACTGGTTCTCCTATTGCATAACTAGAAGGCAGTTAAAGACATCTCGCTCGAAATTAACTGCCTTTTAAGTAAGCACTTCCGGATCAAAAGTTGAGAAGTTAAAAACTATTGTATGAAATCAGAACTTTATTCATTAAAAAAGAACAGACAATTAGACCTTACTAAACTTATCAAATAGCTTTATTAATTAAACAATACAAAATAAAAATAAAGACAACTTAATCAAACTTTTACTAATCTTATTCAGTAATATAATCAGTATTCGCGAAACCATAGGACAAAGAATATGAACATTATTTTTTATTTTTTTATTTTTTAATAATAATGTATATTATTTAATTAATTAAATGCAACAATGTCAAGAAGCCAGCCAAGCTTTTGTCATGTAGATAACCCGCCACGGATATTGTCTGGTGCAAAGGAGCCCAGAACGCTGGCCGCATTTCCTCGTTTAATCGCAATGGCTAGCCTTTGCCCCAGGTACGAGCCGGAGCGAGAGTCCCCAGTTTTTTCCCTTAATCGTCGACCTATATCCACCACCAATTTCTTGGCTTCTGTGCCCCAACTGCCCATGGTCTCGACCGCGACCGGTGCCACGATATATTGTGACTCGAAGGCTGCATACTTTGCGAGTTTTGTACTGGTCGCGTCTTCGGTCGCGGCTGCAGGGAAAAGAGTCGTGCGGCCTAGGTGACTCGCAGCCACAGTATTGACGCAGGTCGCATCCCACACCAAGCACCTACGCCTCCTCCAAGGCACGAGAGTTAACCCATCTGGTCTCTTGCCATCCGACCTACATAGGCCCGGCGGTTCAAGCATACAAGGAACCTCTGCCGAAATCGATGTCCGCAACAAGTCATTAATGTCATGGTGTCGAGGGAACCTGCCTGCGGCACGACGACAGCTCAATGCGTGATGGCCGTCACCCTCCACCATGGAGGCTGCATTATGGAGGTGCATTTATGGGTTTCACACACCCTGCAGCCCAAGCGAAGAGCCACTGCCACACGCAAAGAGTCATCGTTCAATAATGTACCCATGTGAGGCAAGGGCAGTACCTGCAGCCATGCCCCAGCCTCCGTCTGCGACACAGCGAACAGTCTCGCCCGATCCGCTCCACTCGCCTCTCCCAAACGCCGCTCGTGTGCTAGCCTGACTCCCAACTCGTCCCAAGACTTCGTCCCGGAGAAGCGGGCGGAAGCAGCGCACCATTATTGAGCGTCGACCAAATCTCTCACGCCTCGGACGCAATGGGGTTGCTGGGGCCGACGCAGTCAGAGTGAATTATAAAAGCTACAAGACTCTTATAAAAGCTCTTTTCAGAGACTTTGCCTTCAGCTTACCATCAGGCGAGGCGAAGTCAAATTGACGTGTCCTATATAAAAAAAAAAAAAAAAAAAAACAAGGACACCCGAAGTGAAAAGGAAGGAATTATCGCTTGAGCTGGTCAATCGCAAACTAAAATCACAAGCGTTTAACTGCTATTTAGTCTAGAATTGTCGTTTAGCTGCTCTCTAGCGTTTGATATTTAGCTAAATACTAATGCCAATACATAACTTAAAGGCCGCTAGTGGCGTATAACTGCTTTCTAGTTTAGTTTAGTTCTAGTTTTTCTTAATAACTGCTTTGTAGGTAAGTAAATTTAGAAAAAAATATACATGAATTTGCCGTTAAAGTATGATAACGTCTTTCTAGAGAAGAATTGTGGCTAAGCCGCTTTTTAATTAAGGAAGTAACGAAATCTACGTGGTTTAACTGCTCAGCAATGTTCTGTATCTCTAAAACTATTAATGATAGAAAAATGAGTCTTAGACCAAAAGATAGAGCGTCGAAAGTTGTGTAAGACTGCATTAAAAAGTGAAAATTGACCAACTGTGGCTTAACGGCTTTTTAGTTAGTGTAGGGCAGTGTAAGCCGCCGCCGGACAGACGAAAAACTGCAGGCGGACTGTAAGTGGGTGGCCGCCTTAAAGGAAGCTCGTGACGTATGTAAGGGTAGAAGCAAGTTGCAGGCTGTTGCCGCTGGCTACCTATGTATGTAATAAAATAATTTAAGTACGGTCACGTCGGTCACCCTCAGAAGTAATTTAACACCAAGTCACTGACCACCTTATTAAATTAAGCCGATCCTAATTATTTAATTTTGGAACCTGACGTTGCCTTTCTATTGCGTAATAAAATTTATGTAGATTTAAATGAATTGACGTAAGGTAAAAGTACCAATGGGGGACACTTTAAGGACTAGTCAAACTTTACTTTACAAAATTAATTATACTCGTATTTATTAAAGAGTGGCCGTTACATCCCTTTTTAACTGTTAAAGTAACATTTAGACATTAACTTTTGCAGATTAATCTTTAAAAACTAACATACTTTTACTTTAACTATTAAATATTATTATTATACAATTTGTTGTAAGAACCAATTCAGTCAAAATACATGAGCAATGATCTAAGTAGGTATGTCAACAATTTACATATTTATAACACCCATATTACAATTAGTAATAACCAATGATCTTATATAAAATGAAGTAGATGCGTTATTGCGCGAAAATCGTGAAGATCCGAAAACGAGTCAATTGGAACGTTTGCCTTGTAGTATCGCGTGCCGAGCGGCGCCGCGCCGGTCGGACGTTGAGCGGAAGAATCAGTGACATAAAAAAATTTACGAAAATGCTATCGTATGTTTATAGACACTGCACGAACAATTACTCTAAGGGAAATGTAGATGAATTAAAAATGTGTCTGTGTGTGTTCGGCACAATTTTCTGCGTTGATTTGTTAGCATATGACATATCTATGATATATTTCATCTTTGGTAATAACTAATCAATATAAAAAATAATTACACTTATTAAAAATCAGTACCTTCACAAAAATCTTACATAACATAACATAACATAAACTCACGCCTTTATGCCCGAAGGGGTAGGCAGAGGTGCTAGCACCCACATTTCGCCGTTTATGTTTAGGTCCCAATGTAATAGGTGGCGAGCCTATTGGCATTAACCGGGCACTTATAAACCTGCGATAAATACACACATAACTTCGAAAAGCATCGAAAAGTCATTGGTGTGTGCCATGGTAAACCTGGGATCGAACCCGAGACCTCGTCTCAGCAGTCCATTACCCATACCACTAGGCTACCGCGGTTCTCTTGACATCTTAAGAAAATCTTAAGAAACGAATTGTCGCTAATTTAAAATTTTGCTTATGATAGTGTTGCGAATTTTCGAACATGTCTTGTATATGCCAATATGCGTCTTTTAAGTAAAAGTCTTAAAATAAAGGGTTTTTTTTTTCGAAATTGTTACCTATTGAGTTAGTGTCCCTCTTTGGTGCTTTTACCTTAATCATAATATGAAATGGAGTATAATTTTGTACATTATAATAAATTACATGATACCTGCTGTAAATACATGTAATCAGTACTCGGACAAATAAGCATTCTTTTATTTTCAGCTCCAAAACCTATTATAGAATAAAGAAACCAATTAAAAAGATGAAATAATTTAACTGATCATGAAAATGGATCTAAAGCTATTAAAGTTAATTATTGTCTAACTTTCAGTTCTGTATCAACAAGAAGCCTATGTTTGTTAGGGATCCAGGTTTATCCTTTGTTAGCAATGCTAACAAAAGCTGAAAGCTAACTTAGCATTCCACTTTTGAGAGTGACTGTACCTATTAATTGATCAAAACGTCGCGATAGCAAAGGTTTAATTACCTAGAGTGTGCACTAAACAATGTCTAGACGAGTTGTCTATGGCCAATAAGGGTGAAATCGTATTTAGAATTGTCGATTTGTATTTTATAGGTCTTCTTATGTATAAGAAAGGACGTTGTTTTAATTTAAAACACGATTAAAGATTGTGAAGATGATATATTTTAATAATACAAAACAAAAATGGTATTACGATTATACTTAATGAGGTGAATGGGGTGAGATTGAGTCGCGCCCGATCATATCATATCTGAAAGCATACTGATTATGTTACTTAGATAATACATACAATATACAACCTATAAATATACAATGCATATAGCGCGGTGTCACAATTTCACTGACAAAATTATTTGTTCAGTGATTGACCCGAATTACGTGTATGCATTATTTCTTTGCTTAGATTCGGAATTCATATTTTATCGAATACGTATTATTTTGGCAGTCCTGTGGTCCATGTTCTTTCATGGACCTCGGCGCGGACCACCAGCGGGATCCAGCATAACAGTGGGAGGCACTCTCATCGGCATCAAGCCCCAGATGAAATATCTGGGGCTCGTGCTCGACGGTCGATGGGACTTCGGGGAGCATTTCCGAAGCCTGGTCCCCAAATTGGTGCTCACAGTTAACGCTTTGACGCGTCTGCTGCCCAATTTGAGGGGCCCGGAGGACTCCTGCAGGAGACTCTACGCGGGTATCGTGCGGTCCATGGCACTATATGGGTGCCCCGTATGGGCGGACAACCTGAGAGCCAAGTACGTGGACCTGCTGTGTAAACCGCAGCGGAAAATGGCCATCAGGACCATCAGGGGGTACCGCACGATATCCTTTGAAGCGGCGAGTCTCCTCGCCGGATCGCTACCGTGGATCCTGGAAGCGAGATCCCTTTCGGTGCTATACCGCTACCGAAAGGCGGCGCGGGAGCGGGGACACGATCCTGAGCCTGAAGAAATTCGGGCCGTGAGATCCCGGCTCCACAGGGACATGGTGGCGGAGTGGGAGCTACAACTTGGGCAACCACGCGCAGGGCACGCCGTAGTAGCGGCGGTAAGACCCATCATGGGGGAGTGGCTAGAGAGGCCACACGGCGGCCTCTCGTTCTGGCTGACGCAGATCATCACCAACCATGGGTGTTTTGGGCGGTATCTGCATCGGACCGCGAAGAAAGAGCCAACGTCCGAGTGCCATCGCTGCGACGCGAGCGAGGACTCGGCGCTGCACACGCTCACTGAGTGTCCGGCGTGGGAGACGCCGAGACGGGAGCTGGTGGCGACCCTGGGAGTGAGAGCTCTCACGCTCGCCACTTTGCTCGCAGCGATGGTTCGCTGCGCGGATGCGTGGGCCGCCGGCGCCTCCTTCTGCGAGCAAGTGATGCTCGTGAAGTGGGCGGCGGAGCGCGAGCGAAGAAGAATCGCAGACCTTGCGGTCCGCGAGGAGCGAAGGAGAATCGCAAACCGCGCGGCCCGCGACGAGCGGCGGCAACTCGGGCGTCGGAGGTCGCAGAATGACCTCCGTCCCCCATGAGCGCGGGCCTGGGGGTGACGGGTGGGGTCGTCTGTCACCCTAGCAGAAGCAGGCCACGGCGGTGGCGCGCATTGCGTGCCCCCCCCATACCCGGGGGCGAGTTGGGGACTCCGTGGTCCCCACACCGGAAGAGGGCCAGATCGAGAGATATGGCCCTGGGTCGGCCGGGGTGCGAGGGATATGGCTATGACAATCTCACCTCCGGCAACTGACGGCCCACAGAAGGCGTGCGTTTTAGTCGGTTCGAGTCCGACATAACCTCCTCCTCCGACCCCGGCGGGGGAGGTATCCGTGGGGATTTTTCGCACGATAAAAAAAAAAAAAAAGGCAGTCCTGTGGTCAGCAACACTTGGCAACTTGTAAATTCCGAACAACAGTTAAAGAATTCTAATGTACCTATATGTTACCGGAACTCTGTATAATTCAGGTATTCTATAGAATGCTTCGGTAATGTGTGCTAAAATACATACTACTAGACTGACTGTACGGTGTGAGCAGATACGTGTATGAATATACCGATTAGGACCTGTATAAATACCACTGTTTTTATGTGAATAAAAAAGTTTTTGACATGTAAAACTGTATCTCATGCCTCCTTCCTCGTCAACATACTTTACATACGGAACAAATAATTTAGGAATATTTGAAAAGCAAAAAATGTTTATTGTGTGTTTAATGTAACCCTTTGAGCACATAGGATGTCTATTTAAGATCCTGGGGCTGTAATCCCCGGGAACCCATTCCAACAGTAAGTAGCCTCTGTGTTATTCCAGACTATATAATTTATTCCTCTACCTGCCAAATTTCAGGCAGGTCTATTGAGCCGTTTGAGCGTAAATAAAGGTATGTGTAACGCCAAGCCACATTCCAAGCTGAGCCAGCGCCGAGCCGGCGGCGCCAAGCCAATGCCAAGCCAATGCCAAGCCACGACAGTTCAGCGCCAGAACTGTTAGCCAAGCCAAGCCGAGCCCGCATCTATGGTTCATGACATCACATCCGAAAGTCAGATGTCAAAGTAGAGCCTATAAATACCTGCACCGCTCATTTTTAGCATTCATTCTGTGCTGTACACTAGTGTAAGGCGAAACTCTGCCAAATTGTTTACGTTTTTGTAATAATTTAATAAACAGTATTGATTTTGAAGTCTACGTCCTAATTATTGCTACCCGTCCGTTTCATATGATTCCGAAGCCGACCGCATACGACAACTGCCGACGCATGCAGCAGATACAGCGTACCCATTATATGTATAAACTCCGATGCGGTTAAAGGGGAACTTTGAGAAGCCACAATGAAATTAAGCGCATGTGCTGCGTGCGTTTGCAGTTGTCGTAAGGTGAGTAGATTATATTAGGAGGTAAGTAAGTGATACGAAGTTCACCGGGTTCTCTAGTTTATATATAAATCAGGCTGTGAGTTGATGTATTTTTGTCGACAATATAGTTCTTATTACAGACCCTTGTAATAAGAACTCAAAGCGTCAAAGGTAATATCGGATAATAATGGCCAGGTTATTTGAGGAAATCCTCATAAATAACCTGTCCATTATCCCCGCTAGAGAGCAAAATGGTCAGGTGAAGGGTACGTATATATTCAAATCGATTTAGAAAGGAAAAAGAATCGACCTCGGGCGGGACTCGAACCCGCGATCTTTCCCTCACAGGGGGAATACGTATATATTTCTGAATTTTTGATTATAATATTATCGTCGTGGCTACTCGAAACCGGTGGGTTTGCATGAAGGGTATAATGACAGTAGAGGAAGCTCGTGAAGTATGTAAGGATAGAGTCAAATGGTGGGCTGTTGTCTCTGCCTACCTCGGAGGGACATAGGCGTGAAGTTGATAAACTTCATGTTTTCGATACTGCTATGGGGAAAGTTTAAATCTAATATCTTTTCGGAGCGAAAGATTTTGGGCACAGTTTCGATAGAGAAATCGTTTTTTTATACTACTTAGGTCGCAGACAAGCACACGGCTCTCCTGATGGTAAAAGGTTACCGTGGTTTATGGGCGAGTGCAACACCAGGAAAGTCACACTCGTGATACCAACCCTGTAAGAACAGAGAGATTTTGTCCCGACAGCGCAATAGATAAGTAGGACAACGCCTTTGGTTTTCCCACTGACGACGGCACAAAACCTCTCCAGTGAGCTCTGGTTCCCCTTCTCACCGTCGGAAACACAACACGAGGTTAGAGGTACTTCCACAGTCGGACTGCTCGATTGGGATGGACGTCTGGAAGCATTAATGTGTTAGTTAGTTTTTTTATATAATAAACTAGCCGACCCGGCGAACTTCGTACCGCCATATTTTCTGATCCCGTTCCCGCTGCATATCTCTAAATTTATCAGTGTTACTCTACAATATTATGCATGTATTATACATATAAACCTTCCTCTTGAATCACTCTATCTATTAAAAAAAACCGCTTCAAAATCCGTTGCGTAGTTTTGAAGATTTAAGCATACATAGGGACGGACAGACAGCGCCAGCGGCTTTGTTTTATAATATGTAAGTAGTGATGATGGGAATAATGTGTATGTGAATTGAATGGAACAATGTATGGGTGTTACATAAAAATAATGTTTGTTTACGCCAAATTCAAGAAGAAATAACACACACTACTAACGGTGGAGGTGAGCGCTGATGCATCACAAAGTGGCCACCCTAAACCTACATCTGGGTCGCAAGTCCCAGTCGTCGTCACGGTGTTCCTCTCTGTATCACGCTATGGACCCGGCGACCGCACGGTGAATCCATGGAGTGCTGAGAATCGGATCTCATAATAAATTCACGAAGAATTTATTAAGTATGTTAGAGCTCCGCAAATAAGAAATATTATTTGCTAGAACGACACTGCTAACCTAGTCCGCTGGCATAATTTGTCAGTTTACTTTGGTTCGCCCACGGATTGTGGCTTTTTCTATTTATAGCAGCGAAAATCCATACTAATCCATACTAATATTATGCGAAATTGTTTGCTAAAATGATTGCTTGTTAGTCAATCTATTAGTTTAGTTAGAGAAAACTTATTAATCCATAAGAATATAGTTTTAGTGTTGTTTTAGAAGGAGGTAGGACACGAGTTCCAATCGAGCAGTTCGACTGACTACAGAATACGGCGGTTACAACAACCTCAATCTTATTCGTCTACACGAAGATGACGATGAGTTTGATTTTATACGGTTTTTATTGGAGTGACTGTCGTTTGACCTCCCATCCCCGAGAGTAAAGCCTGCCGCAGAGCCTCATCCCTCAATTACCAGGTGTTCCGGCTTGCAGGTGAGGTGGGCCCCTTAGATCTTTGAAATAAAGGGTGGGCTGAGGTAAATAAAATTATTGTCTTGAAAAACCACGCCAGGCACGATGTTTCATCAAAAAGATGCTGCGAATTCGATTCGATTATCTATTTTTGATTTGTAGATCGAAATAATCTTTTACCGATTGAAGTATTCACCGAAATAGCAGCTAATTCAATAAACTATACGGGCCTCAGGGAAAACGTGCCTTTTAGAAATTTAACTCTACGCTATCTGTCTACGTATCGTAGCTAGCTACGTACGTAGCACATTTCGGACCTAAACACTACGGCGAATGTAGCCGTAGCAACCCATAGTTTTGGGTCCGAAATGTGCTGCACTATTTACTATTACTGATGTATCACTATTATCTGCATATATGATCACTATTACGCCCTTATATATCACTATTACCTATTTAAGTATCACTATTACTTACTTATATATCACTGCTATTTATTTATATATGTATCACTGTTACCTATACCTACTTATATATCACTATTATAATTTTGTAAAGTACTTGAAATGAGGTAATTATGTTATAATTACTGCCTTGTAATTTCACAGCAGTGAGTGTTGATACCTCGCTATAGGGTAATTATTTATTAATTAATATAAATAATAATAATAATAAATATTCTACAACATTCTACACATCGCTATCTAGACCCATGGTAAGCTTAATTATTAGCTTGTGTTATGGAATCTAGAATGCGGATATACATACTTAGATACTTTTTTTTTTTTTTTTTGTAAATACATACATATTATACATAGAAACACCCAGACCAATGCAAATATTTATATTCATGCATACAAATATTGGCACTGAGCGGGGATCGAACCCGCGCCTCCTGCGTAGCAGCCGCGTTCACTACCGCTACGCCACAGAGGCAGTCAAATATGTTATAATTACTGCATATATAGGTATTATTAGCAAGTACATAATGAATTTGATTGATCATGATCGTAACTATTGTTTATTTTGGCGTACTGTTCAACAGTACATTTTGACATTTTGGCTATTGTGCTAATATTACAATTTTATTCTATAAAACCCGGTCAAGTGCAAGTTAAACTCACGCATGAAGGATTCCGTACCATTATTTATTAGTCCCCAAGTGAATATACAATTAAATTTTCTGTGAATCTTAATATTAATATTTCAAACTTCTGCCTGTTGCCGTTATTAATATCGAGCAAAATACGGCAAAAAATATCCCAATTGTTGTGTTGGAGCTCTCTTTAAATATTTATTTTATTCTCTTTTTAGTATTTTTTGTTATCGCGGCAACAGAAATACTTACATCATCTGTTTAGCTTTCATGGTCCATGAGATACAGCCTGGTGACAACCCAAAAGATAGACTTAAAAATTACAGTAAAACACGAGCTTAAGACAAAAATCAATGCCAAGGACTGTCTTCCTGGCACTTGCTAAACTGGACACCTCTTTTTAATGCAATCTTGAGGCAGAAGAAAGAAGCATACAAACTAGGTAATCAAGTCCTTGGAGTTATTATCGAACACATCACCTAATTAAAAAAAAATCTTGAAAAATATTTTTTTCTTACCGTGAACCGTTCTTTAAGTTTTGTGCTGTTCATACTTTTAGAGTCATCGAGGTTGTGGAAAAGACTTAACTCTCCACAGAGAACACCCCAGGCAACTCTCCACTCATCTTCTTTCTTTCTTCATACCACTTACAGATACAGAGACAAGCACTCGGCCCACCTGAAGAAAATAATAATAAAAAATATTTTTTTTTTATTGTCTCAGAAATAAATACAACAGCAAAAGTCTTAGAACTAAGGTAGCAATAATTTCACAATAGGTATCTACTGTAACTGGCTTCCAAACTAGGCTAAAGCCTGTGTGTTGGGAGACAGTGCTTTATCGGTGTCCAATACATGGATTTTGACACTAGAAAAGAAGAAAAGAAAAGTGACTACCGTGGTCTATGGCCGAGTGGAACACCAGGGGAATCACACTCGTGCTGCAGACCCTTTAAGAACAGAGAGATTCTGTGCCGTCAGCGAAGAAGATAAGCAGGACAAGGTCTTCTCACTGACAGCATAAAACCTCTCCAGTGAGCTCTGGCTACCCTACTCACCGCCGGAAACACAACACGAGATTTTATACCTTTTTTTTATCGTGCGAAAAATCCCCATGAATACCTCCCCCGCCGGAGCCGGAGGAGGACGTTATGTCGGACTCGAACCGACTAAAACGCACGCTGTCTGTGGGCCGTCGGTTGCCAGAGGTGAGGTTGTCGTAGCCATATCCCTCGCACCCTGGCCAACCCTGCGCCAAATCTCTCGATCTGGCCCTCATCCGGTGTGGGGACCACGGAGTCCCCAACTCGCCCCCGGGTATGGGGAGGCACCCCCAGGCCCGCGCTCATGGGGGAAAGAGGTCATTCTGCGCGAGATTTTTATACCCGCAGTATTCTGTAAGGCTTCTTCCCCAGTCTCTTGCCCAGTCGGACTCCACCTCTCCTCTAGTCTTGAGGGAGGCATTCCTATTTGTGAGGTGCGTTTATTCTTCATGTTTAAAACTCATTAGAATACATCTACTACAGCATCGTATCGTATCTCTATAAAGTAGAAAGTTTAATAATTAACCGCTAACGAATATACATTTTAAGAAATTCAATATTTACTTTACTCAAAGCGTAGCCTTCAAAGGCACGTACGCCTACCGACTCCTAGAATTAGTGCCTAAGGCTCCCCAAATATAAATAACCAATAAACCACTAGGGTTTCAAAGGCTCAAGTTGAACACGTTTTCCTATATTGTGGTAATATTAACGCGTAATTTAGACGGAGAGTTTCTCGCACGTTTCGGTCCGAAAAATCGTACGCGACTTAGAGTATACATTATACATAGAGCGCGTCTGTCACTCAAGTCTTTGGCGCCGAGTGTTAGCAGATACTTTGCAATCTTCTTCTTCCTCCTAGCGTTATTCCCAGTCGCATCCGAAGCTTTCAGCTCGAAGTCTGGGGTCTGCTTTACCAGTCTTAACTACAGATTTGGCCAGACCTTGATATTTTCCGTGCAGCGATTGCCATCTGACCTCCACAACCCAATGTTAACATTAGGCGATATCGAAGTTTTTGCAGCTAGAGAGACCGATGTTTTTTTGGACTTTTTAGGGCTTCAACTACCCGTAACGACTGCCATAGATGTTTTTATGGCAACCGGGACCGACGGCTTAACGTGTTTTCCGAGGCACGACCAGACCAATGCAAATACCCATATTTCATGAACACAAATATTTGCACTGAGCGGGGATCGAACCCGCGCCTCCTGAGTAGCGGCCGCGTTCACTACCGCTACGCCACGGAGGCTGTCAACTTTGCGATGGTATAGCGCACTTATGGTGACGTTTCATGCATTACTGAAAATATTAATAGATGCACTTATTAATGTAGTTTGTTGTTATGAAGTTTTTTGTTCGATTTGATATGCATGGATAAAAATAAAGTCAAAATACTAAAAAATGGCGTCATTTTGCGTTATTTTTGCGTCATTATTACTACAAATATACGATGTTGTATAAAATTTTGATTTAATATATCGAAATAAATATTATTTGCGAAGTCATTTTGACGGGTATTGTTTTGGTACTGATTGAGGTTGAGCCAGGAGCCTCGGTACTGTTCATACCCGTGATAGCAGTTCATACTTGTAAGGCGCGCTCTATAGCAATGTATACTCTAAGGTACGCGATTATTACTAGCAATAATCGCCGTACCATTATCAAAGTATACACACAGGCAAAAACTAAATTGTCGCCTACGATTATAATTATCATCGCCAGTGACATAAGGAAAATACGATTATTGCTTGAAAATTCTTAGTGTTTAGTTTAGACGGATACTGTCAATCTTAGAGTATACATTGCTATAGAGCGCGCCTTACGAGTATGAACTGCTATCACGGGTATGAACAGTACCGAGGCTCCTGGCTCAACCTCAATCAGTAGCAAAACAATACCTGTCAAAATGACTTCGCAAATAATATTTAATTCGACATGTTAAATCAAAATTTTATACAACATCGTATATTTGTAGTAAATTCTCGCCAGGCGTGGACGAGTGAGCGGCAATTGTTTTTGCGAATGTTTTAGACGAAGCAACTTTTTTCTGTCCTTTCAATAATTGTATTTTACTTACAAAGATGGTTTTCATCTATTTTTAGCTTTTTTTTAGATGGTGCTACAAACGGATTTTATGTTACTTTTTTACGAATTTATTCCCGGGCGAAATAGTGGATATCGGCCGCTAGTTTTTTAACCACAATCGTCGTTATATAGATGTCTTTATTTTCAAAATACGCAATAAAGAAATTGTTTATTGTATCTAAACATTTTTTAGACATTCATTTCTATAGGTAACATTTTAATATATCAGCAGGAGACAGCAATTCCGTTTGATAACAATGGATAGGGTATTGTGCCCACTGTATTTTGAGAGCGATCCGTCCCTTTCAATGGAATAATTTTAGTTCTGAATAACGACTATACTTCGACTTTTAATTAGATGCAGTAAAATGACATTTCAAAATGTCATTGCGTAAAATAATGTTTACAGCCTAATCTCAATAGGGATGTGATTCAGTTCACAGAAGATCATTCTAATCGTTCCATAACTTACTTACTCATAATGATCATACTTAATTCTATTTATTATTCATATAAATAAAAGGCTGTATAAACGTTGATCCTTTTACACTTTTCCTTTTTGAGTGTTTCGAGGAGTGGTTCGCCGGCATTCTATCCAAACTCAAGCGGAATGCAGTAGCAGTAGTCGTAATTGAGCGTTTTCCAAAAAAAAAGTGTACCTACCCTCCACTTTTGAGCCCCTGTGTTTGAATTTCAATAAGAAAAAAGATATTCATAATAAATATCTGGGTAATGATTTTAATATTTTGAAAATATAAACATACTCTAAAGTAGTTAAATCCATTCATTATTTTACCCTATTTGCCGTAATATTTCACACACACCGAGACATTAGTTTTTGGCGTGGACTCAAGTTATCGAATTTATGTAGAAGCGATACTGAATTTTTTTGTACTAGGCTAGCATGAGTTGTAGGTCCCATTTGATAGATATCTTAGAGACCTAGCAGCGTCCTAAGTTTCTAAATCGAGTTTTATGCTGTTTAAGTATGGTTTAATCTCAAATAAAAACGTAATAAGTGGTATCTTCCGGACATGTCGGTTTCGACACGGCTAAAACGGTCTATCTATTTCACGAGGAGTTTTTTCACTTCTTGTAATGGACTATCACGTGACGTTTACATGACAATGACAGCTATTTCAAAAGTGCTAGTATCAAATAAGAACTTCGAACTTAATAGTTGTGTTTTGTGTGGGTGCCACGGCGCGGCGGTCAACATTTCTTCGGGTCAGTTTGAGACACTTCTATAAGTATTCAGCTTAGTTTACATGATTTAATTATTCGCAACGCTCAATTATATTATCAACGCGCTCTATCACTCTCGATCGAAAGAATGCCGGAGATGTCGTGGACGAAAGCACGAATTCAAGAGTGGTTGACCACTAAAAATATTGCATTTGTACCAAATATGGTGAAGGCCATTCGAGATGGCTGCACATAAAGGTATCAGACTTCTAAGACTGCCCTCTTATCACTGAATTAAACCGATGAGTTATTTTAGTCTCAGGCAAAGGGGCACGTCGCAGATAAATGAATAAAACGTATGAAATGCTAGAAGTGAAAACTTTTTTCCAAGAAGTAATCAACAATATGACACCGGCTAAATGGAGTGACTTTTGTGTCTCACACTCTAAAAGAGGAACACAATGTGTAGGGTAGACTGGGTACGGTTGAAACGGTGGACGGTTGAAACAAACCAAATATCTCGTGAACAGTGCGTGATGGGGTGAAGGGTACAAGGGGAGAATGAAGCGGGCGACTAGTCGAAACACGAATTTTAGTTTTACGTCGGGCTTCGGGCGACGTGCTTGTCAATAGGAGGCCCCATTGTGTTTTTTGACGGAAAAGTAAGTATTTTTGTACCTACATTTTTGCGATTATTAGGATTTTGTTTAAAGTTACAGTATTGAAAGTTTTATTTCGTTTTAATTAAAGCTTGTAGAATATGGCAGTATGAGTAGTTTTTATTTAAATTTATTATTATTTTTACTGTGAACCGTTTTATATCAAGAGGCGTATTGGGGACAGTTGAAACATTATTTGTGGGTACGGTTGAAACAATTTTTTTATTTAGTTTTCTTGTTTCTTAGATGCCAAGGGTACGCCAAAGAATCCAATATTCAAGCTAGCTTTCGCACAACTGGTATTGTTCCGTTTAATCAGCATTTGTTTACAGAACTCGGATTTTGCACCTGCGTTTGGCCTATCAGATAGGCCAAATTCAATCGAAGCAGCTAATGGTCCTATTCAGAACATCACAAATGGACACAAACAACGCACAGTATGTAAAATGCATGGGCACATGCATTTTACATACGAGTACATAAAAGTTCACAGAAGGTGGCCTTAGTTATGTTTGCCACAATTGTGACTCCGAATGGACTCGTAACCATGCAAGTACCTATGTATTTTTGTTTAGAATATTAATTGTTATGGAAATAATGTATTTAGTTTTATTAAATATTATTAGATGATTATTAAAACATGATAATTGATTATATTTTGTATTATTTGCATGTGTTTCAACTGACCCCAGGCACTGTTTCAACCGACCCTGGCATGGGGACGGTTGAAACAAAAGACAGATTTTTTTTTATATGATCTTACACAGAAAATATTACACACTGATCTCAAATAACATTGCCCATTAGTAGACAGATACAAGGTCTTTTATTTAATATATTTCCCTCATCGCTCACTTAACAAATCCCGATGCTATGCACGATAAACGCTAAAATGTTTCAACCGTACCCAGTCTACCCTACCACCTCGATCAGATTTGTCATTAGTGTGACCGAAAGCAACAGCGACAGTGATGCCGAAAAATATTGATTATATAACATTATTATGACATTTTTTATTCGTTTTGAATGTACATTCCTATACTTTCACTGAAAAAGATCAATTCTTTATCATATGTAATAATAATAGAATAAAAAATTTAATTATAACTTAATATTGAATCTTTAAAACAAAACCAAAAATCATTCATTTATTGAATGATTCACTTACTCACTTAGTCACATCCCTATTTATTTTTCTTCAAAAAGTGGTATCCCACAAAACGTCATTTTACTGCAGCTAATTAAAAGTTCGACTATAGGTACATACCTACTATGTTGACTCGACGAGCTGCTAGAAAAAAAAAACGGGTCACGCACGGCTCGGGCTTCTAGATGAGGCGGAATGGCGGGAATGAATTTTGAATTTCGAATTTGGAACGGGACGCTATGAAACGGTACGAATTTCGCATTCATTATGTAGATGTTGTTTAACTACTAAAGCTTACTAAGTAATTAATCTAAGTATCTCTAAAAATACACAATAACGACAAATATTAATGCTAATGGCAGGACACAGGTACTTAAACAAATTTTTGTTTGGCGAATTGCGTTCTGAAATCCATTTTTATTTTTTTAACCGTTTACTTAGCCTTTTTAATCATTGAGACGCATTTTTCTTCGAATTATTCTAACGATATTGTTACTGTAAACTTTAAAAACATTAAGTATTATGGAATACGGATTATCGGATAATCCGATGTACGCGAATAATTATGTTGTACGTAAAAGGATATCATTATATATAAACGTCAAATAAAATATATTTCAATCGCTTTGATTTTCGATATGAGGTTTACAAGAAAGAGTTGCCTTAACTGTTTGATACATAATAATATCCCATCTACAACTATCTACATTTATTGTTAGAAAAAAATCTATTTCATAACAATTTGATATTTGTCAACTATTACTTACAGTAAAATATGTTTATTTGATGTGATTGCTTAGGTATATGTAAATAATAACAATACAAAATGTATTTTACTCAAAGATGAATTGTAAATATATTAATTTTTCAAAATAAAGTGATATTTTTAAAGACTCGTTACTTACGCCCAGTTAACGAAAGGCTGATCAACGTCAAATTAACTAATCTGCTGTTAATTTTATTGTCAAGTAGCAATTGGGTTGTTAGAAGCATTGTTAAATAGTATAATTTGATCATCGTGTTGATTATCCAGCTATTTTAACCGACACGATGATCAAATTAAACTTTTTAATCATGATTCTAGCAACCCAATTGCTACTTGACAAGAGATTTAACAGCTGATTATTTAATTTGACGTTGATCAGCCTTTCGGAAACTGGGCGGTAGTCTCGTCTGTGGTACTCCGAAATTTGTCAAATACTCCATAGGTGAACTGAGAAAAAAAAAAAGATTTAATTATACAACACTGGGTCTAACTTGCTAACTTCAAAATGTACATAATAATTGAAAGTGGTCAGAGCACCTTTAAGGGAAAGATCGCGGGTTCGAGTCCCGCCCGAGGTCGATTCTCTCGACTCGAGTCGATAAGTTAGTATTATAATTTAATTTATTTCGATCGCTGCGTGGCTCAGGCCCAACTAGAATAAGGAAAAATACGCGCGAAACGAAACACCTTCAATTTAGATATCGCTTGAAAAATAAACGATTACTTCATTATCATTTTCTTCATAAAATTTAATTTTCAAACAAAGTTAAAGTAGTTACCTAAGTAAAAAACGAGACAACATGAAACTCTTAATTATTTAAAGTGTAATTTTTAATTTGATATAAGGAAGGAATCGTAATTACCTACGTAAGTTATTAGTTAATTAATTTTATAGTGATAAAACGTTTCAGAACCGCTCTGAAGATTGACTTAATATTCATGAATTCAATGTTTCGATAAGTAGTCATTTCGTTTTCACTTAGGCAATTGTATTAACAATGTTAAAACATATCTGACTCAGTTCTCGCTACTGTGTTCATGTATAAATTAGGATTCAAGTTAATTTATCTGCTGAATTAAATTTACTTAAGATATAATGCTTGTGTACAATATCCTTTCATCAAGTCCTTTCTCTAGGTCTAATCTTTCTATGTACCAAATTTCATCAAAATAGGTTCAGCCCTTCTAGACAAGTGGCAATTCGTTGCTCGGCGTAGGATGGAATAGAATGCCAAATGTATGGGATTTGACGTATATGACAGGCGTCAACGAATGTCAAAAACGTCAAATCCTATACATTTGTCATTCTATTCCATCATACGCCGAGCAACGAATTGCCACTTGTCTCGGGGGCAGCAGTGGTTTAACTATGAAAGTACGTAATAGACAGACAGAGTTACTTTTACATTTTTACTATTAGTAGGTATGGATTAATAAGTTCCTCCAATTATATTGAATATTGAATAAATCACTTGTACTTTTCCAAATAATTGTGGAAAAGTACAAGTGATTTATTCAATATGTGTAGCAAGTTCCACCAAGTGCCATCAATCTCCAGTATAAACAGTCCTCCAATTATGTTAACTTGAGTAATAGAATAAATGGCAAGCAATTATTTGGGCAAACAATTTCAAATGATCCTATAGGTACCGACTTATCGCTGTCCGCTAGCAGTGATACCATATCTCTTGTTTGAAAAAGCTTTTGTGAAACAATATTGAAATGCAAAAAGCTCTTTTGTGTTCAAACGGAACATTGTATTTGTGTGAACTTTACAATTTATAATAATTTCGAAAGAGAAATGATGGAAGTTTTTGAACACATGGTGTTTCTTTGTGTAATAATTGAGCATCATCACAGTCTTAGTTCCGTCTCCGAAACTAAAGGTTTTAGAGCAATGTGGTGAGTGGTCATCATCGATTCCTGATGGCTTGCACTGCAAACGGAAGCCATGGTATAGATGTTTAAAATACTCTAGTAAATATTATAGCTACATAAGGCATTATCTAAAAACTTCCAAAATAAGAACCTCGTCCTTTTCAGAAGTCGGTTAAAAACTGAAGGTATCTGAAAGTACATGAAATTCGAAATTTCATGTTCCGAATTTTATTTAGATTCTTGTAATTTTTCACGGGCATCCTTTTTCTAAAATTTTCAGCCTTCTAGGGTCCGCTTTTCTTTCCTCTATCTCGATTTGGTTTATCTTGGCTGGCATTCACGTGACACTGAATCTAACCTTACAACCCTACGAATAAGTTACAACCTCATTTTTTACTTTTATTCGTAAACGCATTTTTAATTGATACATTGACTACAATATGGGGTTCTTCAAGAAGGGCATTAGAAGGTTTCTTCAGGGTCGGCAGCGCGAGTGTGACGCCCCTGGTGTTGCATGCGTCCATAGGCCACGGTGACCGCTTCCCATCAGGTGGGCCGTGTGCTTGTCTGCCAACTAAGTGGTATAAAAAAAAAAAAAAAGATATTTTTTGAGATAAAAAGATAGATAAGATATTATTAGATAAGATTAATCGATTTGAATAGTTAGTATAAAATTATGCTTAAAAATGTATATCTATATCTTCTAATATATAAAAATCAATGCCACTTTTCGTTGTTATTTTATAACTCAAGAACGGCTGAACTGATTTGGCTAATTTTAGTCTTGAAATATTCGTGGGTGTCCAGGGAAGGTTCAAAGGATGAGGAAATAGGTGCAGCGGGAACGGGAAAAATATGGCGGTACGAAGTTCGCCAGGACAGCTAGTTTCATATAAAAGCAATTTTAAATTTTTGCGAAAACAGACATTTTATCATGTTTACCGAGGCATATCGACCTTTATTATCTTGTGTAACATAACATAACTTTAAAGTGATAACCTATGCGCTAGATAATGGACATAATCTTCAAAATAGGGAAAAATAAGCCTGGACTTACTTATTACCTACAATAGAACTTAAATCAGGCGCGGTCCGAGGGGGGGGGGGGGGGTCACAGGGGACATGACCCCCCCCAAAACCATGCACTTCATATTGAAAAGACCCAGTACGAGGGGAGGGGGGGTTAAATTTCTTAAGGAAATCCCACTAGGCTTTCGGGATCAGGCAACCTCTCCTGTAAGCGGCTACATCTACTAATTGACGAACGAAGCTCTAGCGCAGGCTTTTCTCTCGGGCTTGAGAGGTCAGGTGGCAGTCGCACAAAGCCAAACTAAAAGGAAGGAGTAAGCGGATTCTGGAGGAGGCGAGGAGGTGAGATGCAACCAGAAATAAAGTTAAGATGATGATGTTGAAAAAACACGTAGGAGATTTTTGTTTTATAAGAATACTAGCTGACCCGGCGAACTTCGTACCGCCATATTTTCTGATCCCGTTCCTGCTGCATATCTCTAAATTTATTAGTGTTTCTCTACAATATTATGCATGTATTATACATATAAACGTTTCTCTCGAATCAATCTATCTATTAAAAAAAACCGCTTCAAAATCCGTTGCGTAGTTTTGAAGATTTAAGCATACATAGGGACGGAAAGACAGCGAGAGCGACTTTGTTTTATAATATGTAGTGATTAGCAACCGAAATTACTTTTATTCCCTCTAACCGCTTCAGCTAAGCTAAATTGCTTGTGTTAGGAGTGCTTTCACGTCGATGGTGTACGGACGCTAATGGCAAGGATTCGTACCTGGGATCATCCGTTCGTAAAACCGACTTCCTATAACGACTAAGCTGCCGACGCTTCATCCATCGATTTGCATTCTTGTTGCAGTTTCTATCAACATATCGATTTTAACATTGTTTCGATTCCAATCGATTAGCAAGAAGTTTATATTTACAGTTCCACAGGATATGAGTGAGTTTGATCCAAAATAGATTTCATCCATACTTTCATACTAATATTATAAATGCGAAAGTAACTCTGTCTGTCTGTCTGTCTGTTACGCTTTTACGCCTAATCTACTGAACCGATTTCGATGAAATTTGGTATAGGGGTAGATTAGACCTTGAGAAAGGACATGGGCTATGTTTGGTCGCGATAACCGACATCCACGCGGGCGGAGCCGCGGGCAAAAGCTAGTAATACATATTTTGCTTTAATCTTTACTCTGGTACTGGTACGAAATATTATACATATACTCTGTTCAAATATTCATCGTAAAAGACACTGATGAGGAAATTATGTGGCATATAATTTCCGCAATTGAATTCCGTTTTCATGAATACTTGATTTTCGAATGTTATAGTACGAGAAAATTAGGATTTGACACAGGAATAATTCCTAGTAGCAATTTTCTTTCGGAATTCATAGAGGGAGGTTACTAGCAGTCTACATTTGGTTTTGCGTGGTATTCGGTTTGTTGCGTTATCGACCATCTTGAATTTAATTTAAGGGTAAATTTTTGTTTGCCGAAAAAGTCGTTTAGTTTTATTTTTACACGAAAAATATTTACTACGAAGTTGTTAAGAATTAAATTTACTACCGTTTAATATTCATAATTTTCTCCTAGGATCAATATTTTTCGATGTATACCCCAATAAGGTGGGGAAATTGTATTCGATTTTTTGACAAAGGAAAAACTCCTATAGTTATTTTCTTTGGAAATTCGTTAAAGCAGGTGGTGGTGCAGTGGCAGTCTAAATGTCGATTTGCGTGGTATTTGGTTCATTGCATTCTTCACCATTTTGAATTTAAGGGTGAAATTTTAGTTACTGAATAAGTCGTCTATTTTTAATTTATATTTATATATTTATTCTTATAGCTCCTCTACACGTAGACAGATTTATCCGCGGATGTCATCGGCGAACGCGTCCGCCGACGTGCAGACGGAGTGACTTATTGCTCGTCTGCTGTAGAGATTTAACGTTATAAGCTACTACAGATCAGCAAATCACCCAGTCCACTCGTCGTCGGCGGACGTGTCCGGCGCTAACATTTACCTACAGATATCTTTGTGTAGAGAGTACCTGTCTATGTGTAGAGGACCCTTTACTAAAATGTGCAATACAGATAACCTGTATGAGCACTTTAATCAAATAGCGACATAAAGGCGGCCACCCACTAACAGTTTATCGAACGGCAACCGGATGATATCGATCTGTCAGTTCATCGCAATAGCCCACACACTTACAGTTTCGTATACGATTTTGGACTGACGGCTAACTTGACGATTTCGGTCAGCAAAGATAGTTAAAGGCCGGACAGTCTATGGCCGTCGGCATTTTGTACGTAATAACATCAGACTATATTGATTATGACGACATTGATGACATAAGGACTGCAAGCCGCCGGACAGACGAAAAACTGCAGGCGGACTGTTAGTAGGTGGCTGCCTTAATAGTCAGGTCCGGACTATTAAGTTGGTATAGGTACGAGAAGTATATTTTTATACTTCTCGAATGATACATGTAGGTAGTATGCCACAGTTATTGCATAATATGCAATAAGCGCAAATGACTAAATTCATGGCAGTAGTAACTGTACTTAATTTTTTTTTAACAAGTACCTATCAGTCATTGTATAGTTCTGTTCTAAGTTCTAACAGTTAATACATAACGTTGTTAAAGGGATTTCGACAACACCTTCAGTAAAAGGGTATATCGCAGACATTTTAAGTTCCATTAGCGATCACTTCGTACAATTTGAGGGCGTCCGAACCCCGAGCACGTTAATGTGTCTACAAATGCACGAATGTGTTGAACGAAAAGTGTTTCATGGAAAATTAAAAAGTTTTCAAGAACATGGGGGCTCGGTAGTGGCCCAGCCAAAACGATAAAGAGAATAAAATAGATTTATTAAGTTACGTGTAGCTTGATGTATCTGCCAAATATACATAATATCTTTAATTTAATTATAACTGCTAACATAGTTTTGTGATGTATCATACAAATAAGATTTGAACTTCTGACACCGTTACTGTTACCGTTACCGATACCTCTGTGTATAAGTATCTACATTTGGCCAAGTTTTCATTTCTGTCGTCATTCCCGAAGTGCCGTTGTGTTTTTATTAACCTATTTTCCCCTTCTCGATTCCCCCCGAAACATTATATCTTTTCTTTCTTCTTCATCCTAGCGTTAATCCCAGTCGCATTCAAAGCTTTCACCTCGTAGTCTGGGGTCCGCTTTTCCAGTCTAACTGCGTTTTTCGCTGATTACCGATATTTAATTCAAAATGTACCCTTTATTAACGCTATTTTAAAATCTACAAAAAATTGGGGGAATTGAAAATGGAGGGAAATTAGACTAGCCAAAACTAGGATCCCTATACCCCCTAAGACATTGTCACAACAGAAACGCTATTTTGTTGTCTTCATTTCTGAAATTGTGTAATACTAATCAGATTATTGTTACTAAGTATAAGTAGATTATTTCAACCAAGTAGAGAAGATTAGCAGTGGACATCATGAGTTAGGTACGACTTTTATGTCCGAGCGGTGGGCGAACGAACATAATAGAATTGGCCGAAAATCTAATAATCAACTTCGGACATTATCTTCTGAGCCTTGTCCCAGTCTAGTTAGGGTTGACTTTCTAGTCTTACTGCGAAGTGGCTGAATTCTGATATTTTCTGTGAAGTGACCTCCACAAGTCATTAGCGATATCGAAGTTTTGTAGTTATCGGACTTTTAAGGGCTCTAATTATCCGTAACTACTACCATATATATTTGTATGACAACCGGGACCGACGCGACGGCTTAAGCTGGGTCCACATTTGTATCATTTGCCCGATCCGATCACCGTATCCGTATCGGCGACGCGTATCATAATCGCATATGTGGACGAGTGATGATACGCGTATCACTGATATATACACTGTGATCATGTTACGCGTCGCCGATACGGATACGGTGATCGGATCGGGCAAATGATACAAATGTGGACCCAGCTTTACTTAACGTGCTCTCCGAGACACGGAGCGAACTTAATGACCAGCCTCCTTAGAAAAGTGGCAATGTACCTATGGGATTTAACGTATATGACAGTTAACATTTATAATAAACGTCAAATCCCATAAAACGACAATGAATTGCCACTTGTCTAGCGGGGCTGGCTAGACAAGTTGCTTGACCTTGCATAGTGTTAAACCTACGTCAAGCTACGACGTATCGTAACTCGTAAATAACTAAACATAAAAACATATAAACATCCGAATTGAGAACGTCCTCCTTGTTTAGAAGTCGGTTAAAAAATAAATAAGTGATATCATAGACCAATAATTGTTTTTTTTTTTTGGTGACCTACATTTTATAAGTGCGTATTGTTTAACCTATTTATCTAATCCTTTATTGAAGTATCCAGTTATATTAATTTTCGATTGCGTTAGCTTTTTTATCGTATTACCACGGTGATAAACGCAACAGATATGAATGGAAAATTAACGTCCATTCAGCCATACTACAGATAAGCCTCCAAAATGGGTTTATTTTGGGTGTGATTTAATTTTATCTGTGGCCAAAATTATAAAACGGTAAACGGTAGTGAACGCGGCTGTAATGCAGGAGGCGCGGATTCGATCCCGGCTCAGTGTAAATATTTGTATGCATGAATATGGGTATTTGCATTGGTCTGGTCGTGCCTCGGAGAGCACGTTAGACCAGCGGTCCCGGTTGCCATATGAACATCTATGGCAGTCGGTGGAGGTAATTGTAGCCCTAAAGAGTCCAACAACTGATCTAGCGGCGATGCTTCGATATCGCCCAATATCGCCATTGGGTCGTGGCGGTCAGATGGCAGTCGCTTCACGAAAAATATAGAAGTTCAACCAAATCCGCAGTTAGACTGGTAAAGCAGACCCCGGACTCCGAGGCGAAAGTTTCGGATGTGACTGGGATTAAGGCCCCGAATCAGATAAGCATCGAAAAATCGGTATTTTCAAAACCGTTTTTCTTTTTAACTATAAAGCCTACAGATCTGGAATTTACATGTCTGCAAACATATACAGGATATACAGAGAAACTTCTCCTTTTCATAAATTAAATAAAAAAGAAGGAAATAGTTGAAAAGAGGCTCTGAACATCACTGTACTCTTTCTTATGAAACCAAATATTTTCTACAATATGTATCCAAATAATCTAAAATTTCACATATATGTTAAATAAGTGTTTTAGCATGACGTGACCTTCTTAGTTTGTAATCGTTCCCTATAAAATTATCTATTAAAATTAGTTTTACTGATTTTTACGGCTGAAAAACGAGCGAATGACCTTGAGCATTTGTATGGTCAAAGTCATTCGCGTATGTAATCACCTTAACGCTAGGATGAAGAAGAAGTCATTTATCATATTTTGGGGACAAAAAGTGATATATTTGGCGGCAGATCTACCATTTTGAGTTGTTGATGCCATAATATAAACTTTACTGAAAAAAAAAACCCGTTTCCTTTGCCTTACATGAATCAATTAACCTCAAAATATTAAACAGTTGTTATCTTTAATTGATTGAAATAAAGAGCTTTGAAGACAGTAAACTGTTTTGTATATATGTCCCTATGCGCAAATATACAGAAAAGAACCCACATATAAGCTAATAATTAAACTATGCATCCTTTCCTAGAATATTTATATTTGATACTAGCCTTCCGCCCGCGGCTCCGCCCGCGTACATCTCGGTTAACGCGACCTTTGCTCATATCTTCAGTTCTACTCAACCGATTCCGATCAAACAAACGTAAGATTTTAAGTCTAAGCAAGCCCTTTCTAACAAAAAAACCACATCAAAATCCGTCCAGTAGTTTTTGCGTCCATCGCGGACAAACAGACAAACAGACAGGAAATTCAAAAAAAATATTTTCGTGTTCAGTATCGTTAACTTATCATAACCCAAGTATTTTTTTTTAATATCTCCAATGTACAGACAGATAGATAGATTATCCCATAATTATCTCGACGAAACTTACTTAATTAAGTTAATTTCATTACTTATTTGAGCAAGGCGTTCAACTCTCAAAACAATATACCCTGACGGGGTTCAAATGCGCTAATTGCATAACCTGATACTGTTACCCATAATTACTTAAAGTTATACAGTTACGTTTGTTATTGAATCTCAATTTTCTCATTATCTACACAAGTTATCAATTAATCTCAGTTACCGCTTATGAAATTGCTTTCGTACACTTAAAAGCATGAAAAGGTTTAAGACTTCAAATCCACCTCTTACATTTTGGTTTTACAGTTCTCTGACAACTGCCGAAGCATGCAGCACATACAGCGTACCCATTACTTGTCAAACTCCGATACGGATAAAGGGGACCATTGAGAAGCCGCAATGAATTAGGCGCATGTGCTGCGTGCGTCGGCAGTTGTCGTATGCGGTCGGCTACAGAATCATATCTTTAGATATTAGCCGAATTTGTTCAGTGGCTTTCACGTGATATTGGAATATTGATCTTGATGGACCAATGAGGTCTCTAAAAATACCATAACAATAATTTCATTGGGATCCAGCGAGGGTGCCATTGCCAGACATTTGTTACCCACGTAGGACGGTATAAGCAAAATGTGACCTTGCGAGAGTTATGAATGTTTGTTATTCAATCACGCTCTAAGGACTGAACGGATCTAGCTGAAATTGGGCACAGGGATAGATTATAGCCGGGAATAACGTATAGGCTTTTTTTATTATATCAAATTTCCATGTAGATGGGATGGCAACAGCTAGTGGGTACATACATTACTCGAGTACCTACACGTAATTTGTACGTGTAAGTACTGTACGTATTTGCTGACATTGATGAAGCACGTAATAACAAGAATAAATTATCCAATTTTTTCCTTTCTACGTGCTCCGTCAACGTCAGTGATGGAATTCACGTTTACTTTATGTAGATTATAATCCTTTTAATATTATAATGTGGAAGTTTGTAAGTATGGATGGGTGTGTGTTTCTCTTTCACGGCTGAACGACTCCGAACAAAATTGGCTGAATGAAATAAACTCAGATATTAGAACAGCCCCCCAGACAAGAGGCGATTCGTTGACCGGTGTATTGTACTCGTTGAAGACGTTTGTTTGCCGTGGTACCATTAGCCAGTACCATTGATGGTACTGTGGCAATTTCTTTATACCGTGGTACCATTAGTGGTGCTACGGAAATTTTTATTTGCCGTGGTACCTTTGATGGTACTACGGAATTCATTGTTTTGCCGTGGTTCCACTGATGGTACTACGGAATTTTTTATGTGCCGTGGTACAATTACGGAATGGATTTGACGTTTATGACATGTTTTGACGACTGTCCTATCGACAATCCTATACATTCGACATTCTATTCTACAATACGTCGGCCAACGAAATACTACTTATCTAGGACGGCTGGTCACACTTTCCTACAAAAAGAATCTGTGCCTAGTTTAAGAAAAAGAGTCCTATGACCCGCATATTGTTACACCCATTATTTTAAAATTGTGTAGTCAATAAGTATAAGATAACTTGGTATGCAATGTAAACCAAACTATTGTGTGTCCTATATATAAAAAAATCAATGCCACTTTTCGTTGTTAGTTTATAACTCAAGAACGGCTGAACCGATTTGGCTAATTTTAGTCTTGAAATATTCGTGGATGTCCAGGGAAGGTTTAAAGATGAGAAAATAGGTGCAGCGGGAACGGGATCAAAAATTCACGGGGGTTGAAACAATATGGCGATACGAAGTTCGCCGGGACAACTAGTATATAATATAATATGGTTAATTTGGTATAGAGATTGTAGGTTGCCTTTTATCTGGGGTGTAGATACAGGGTCGAGGCAACGGTACTAGCTATATTTATCCTTAAGAAAGATGTCAATCTTCAAGAGTGCTTTGATCAGAGTTGCCATGTACTAATTTACTGTCTTAGAAATTTGAAAATCGTTATCTATTTGTGTACCGGGAACCAAGTGGCAGTCGTTTTAAGGAAACGGATATTAAACCAAATTAGGTTAGATTAGACGCCGCCGGCCCCTATAAATTTGGAATAATGAGGTTTAAAAGAGATTTGTTTGGTCGTCGATCGCATTTTAACAACATTGAAAGTTCGAGAAATTCCAGGTTAGGTCCTCTTCAATGATATAAAAATGCAGATTTTTTATAGCTTTTAGGTGGCAGAGAAGCGCACCACCTGAATTAGTTACAGTGGCCTATGGACGTGTGCAACACCAGCCCCTCTAGACAAGTGGCAATTCGTTGCTAGGCGTATGATGGAATAGAATGACAAATGTATAGGATTTGACATTTTTGACATTCGTTGACGCCTGTCATATACGTCAAATCTCATACATTTGGCATTCTATTCCATCATACGCCTAGCAACGAATTGCCACTTGTCTAGAGGGGCAGGGGAGACACATTCGTGTTGCAGACAGCATAAACGGCATCATTAACGGGGTCTAGTTGGGGACTCCATGGCCCCCACACCCGAAAAGGGCCAGCTCGAAAGAGATACCTATATGGATATGATATCATATATCATGGATATGACCTACATGGGAATTATGCGCAAAAAAGGCCCGTATTTCGTGAAAATACATAGAAATCACTATCGTGTCGATATTGACAACACGTCTCAGCAACATGTCGTCTGCTGCTGCTGCTGAATGCGGTTGGCTACAAACTCGTACCATTATACGACTTTCATGGGCCAGATAAGGTACCCTGGAAATTCTGTCTCCTCTAGAACCTAAAAGATAGGCAAAGTATCCATTTTTGCCCTGTCTAAATGCCAGAATAGCTTCAGTATTTAGAATTTCTTGCTACTAGTGTCAAGAAGCTTATCATTACAATATACAATAATGACACAATCTGTCGTAATGAGCAGTTTTCCAGTAGGTATTTAAAGGGTTCCTAAAGACGCGCTAGATGGCGCAGCCGGCACTTTTGGTAAGAAGAGTGTGGTGTCACATCTAGTGTAATTTATGGAAAAAATGTTCTTCGGTTTTGTAATGATTTACTTTACTTAAATATTCTGTCATTTTTTCTGATACAATGAAAATACCACTAACAAACAACAGAGTACATTAAAATTACCAAAAGCTATGCTAGCGCCATCTCCTGATGACTTAAAAACCAACTGATTATTATACCTACTGGAAAACTGCTCATTATGCGGCATAGGAACATATTATTACTAAAATATGTTTTAATTACATATAAGCCTCTATGAGAATAGCTGCACGGTTAATTTGTGGTTGTTTGTGAGCTATAATCGACATAGTTAAAGTCATTAAGTAACAACTAAAGTACAAACGCGAAATGTGTAAAGCTAAAATATCACATAAACTGCTTTTGATGTGGTTTACATTATAAATAAATAAAGTAAAGACAATTTAGAGGGAGGGGCCAAAGAAAAAGTAATGGAATGCGATAAAGAGAAAGGGCAAGGAAGGGAGTGACTAGGAAGATGACATTTGATAGGAATGTGTGGAGGAGAATGATTGTTGCGCCGCGCCGGCCCCAAATAATTAGGGCAAGGGTTAGTATACAAAACTTTTTAGGGGCAATTCAGACAAAGCGCTACTCGTCTCTTCTTGCGACGTTAAGCGTCTTAACCGACTTCAAAAAGGAGGAGGTTCTCAGTTCGATGGTTTTTTTTAAATGTATGTACACTAATTACTCCCAGCTTTATGGTTCGATTTCCGTGATTCTTTTTTCATTCGATGTGAAATGTTGTGATGTGAAAGGTTGTCATTTGGTCCCATACAAATTTAACATAGTTTGGCACAGTAGTTTTCATTTTATGATTGTTTTTTTCATACTAACTACTGTAGGTGTACTTACTATTTGCAGCCTCGCCTAAATGGAATAAGGTTGATACATATTTACTTAATACCTAAAAAGGACTCGAGACCCCCTGTCTTGAAATTACCTTATTTTACACAAACTCGGGCTCTCAAACTTACTTGCAAGCCAGTACTACTGATTAGAGGATGAGGCTCTGGCGCAGACTTCCCTCTCGGGTTTGGGAGGTAAGTCAACCAAAACAAAAAGGAAGGAGGTGAGAAGGAGAAAGCACCTCCTCCCATCATACTCGGACTTTCAAATACAAGCTTTGGATGAAACCAGGTATTTAATCAGTAGGATAATGATGTTGAAGAACAACTCTATCTCTCCCCTTGTAGGAGACCCCACAATTATTCTGTATGGATGTGTGCGAAACTTTGTATCTATATCAGGATTTTGTACAGAATAAAAAACTTATTCTTTCTTTCTTTCTTTCTTTACAACAGTGGTGAAAATTTTTATAAGGGATGCCAGTGAAAAAAAGAAATTAGCTCGATCTACTATATTACACACTATATCGGCGTTTCATTAGTTTGGACCTACCGTTTGTATCCTTTGTGCCTACCGAAATTGCTCCCTTTTTTAATAAATATTTATTGTAGGACATTCTACACCTTTGCCATCTTCACTATACATGTAATACCTACTTATAAGCACTGTATAGTATTGATCAATGTCTGACATGTTGGATAAAGGTGGGACAAAGATAAGCCGGTGGGAATCGGGTAAGGGACCCCTACAAGTAGATATAGGATAGTTTTTTCCATTTTATAGTTGGCGGCAAGTTAAATACTTGGCAACAAACACGTCACAAAATGTACTCTTTATACGCAGTATGCGCGTATTGAGTGTCTTTTGAGGATAGCTTGAGATGCTGCGGCGGCGGAGGACCTCAAATCCACCAATCATTAAACCAATCCGCGCGCACCAGAAGCTTGATACTCGTGACTTGTTGTCAAGTTAAATGCCGGGAACTATACCTACTTTGCAGAGTTGTTGCGTTTGCTATGTGTATGAATAGTTGAGTCATTTTTGTTTTCATTGCAGTTACAAAGAAGCCAAAACACGTTTCCGTTCCTCGTGAGCGGAATAACCGTCTATAAATAATATACATCTGCCTACTATTTATCGTATAGATATTTATTACAAGTTTATGATGCATGGGTAATATTTATTATTCGTAGATTATGATAACATCATAAAAATACTAACTGATAATGTTATGGTTTGCGTACAACGTTACGTTACTTGTTACGTATTTTTCCTAGTTCAAAAATGTAGGAGTGAGGCTACAATAATAATTAACACCTAGTTGAAAGTTGGTAGGACTGTTCAAAACACCATTATAAATGAAATCTTAAAGTCCTCATCGATCCGATGACTGGATTTTTTTTAAATCGAGGTCAAAATACACAAAAATGGGTTTTTAGCGATTTTCAGCAAAACGGAAAGGTTTATCATGAAAATGTCCTAGACAAAGCTGAGGATCATGCAATTATATAACCCGGTCAAGTGCGAGTCGGACTCACGCATGTCAAAATGTTCTTCCATTTTAAGACTGACTGGCCTACCTAGATAAATGGTAATACGTTGGCCAGCGTATTGTGGAATAGAATGACGAATGTATGAGAGTCCCGGGTCCTTTAAGCGGGGCGTGAAAAAGCATCTGATGAGGCCGTCAAGTTGAGTGCCACCATTGTAGCGTGGTACGTGTCTATAGTGGTGACCCTCTTTCCAAGACTTTGCCCTCAGCTTACCATCAGGCAAGGTGAAGTCAAATTGACGTGTCCTATATAAAAAAAATTTGACATTTATGACATACGTTGACGACTGTCATGTACCTACATCAATTCCCATACATGACATATGCCGCCCAAAGAATTGCCACTTGTCTAGGGGGGCTGGAGCAGTAAGGTATGCTACCATACAGCTACATATTTACGGTTTTCGAACTCTTCCATTTATTTATGGGCCTTTATTGTGAACCGATTCAAGTTGGTTCTGTATTCAACCCTTTTGTTGTAGGGTTTGACCATGATTTTTTCTTAACACTATCCATACCTCCACGTATACTGTAAACTTTTTGCCACCATAAACAGTGAGTAAATATCAGTACGAGTCAATTTCGCCCACAAAATGTGTCTGAGGGGTAACTTAAAGATATTTTTCCTCAATATGTTAATGCAATTATTTGGCCTCGTTGCGTTATTATTTGCGCCAAGTCAGCGTCATCCACGTCATTGATATTTTTCTGCACCGTTGGCATGAGTAGGTATTTTGAGGAAAATATTGCGTTCAAAGACTTTGATGTATAAGTATGAGTTTTAGCCGGCATTTTCTCAGATACTTTTTCAAGCCGGTAGTCGATTTGCTAAACAATTCAAATAAAATTAAATCATATTTATTTTACATAAACACTGTTTGTTACAAAGTTGTATGTTACAAAAAATTCTTCATTCTTTTTATTTTTGACATTTTGTATAATACGCTAAGGTGGAAACTTTAGCTTACCATGTTCCAGGGTTATTCAGTCATTTCAGTCAAATTGAGTAACAAGAAAGCTTCGCGAAACTTCGAAGTTTTGAACTCTTAGTTGGGGCATCAAACATTAAAGAAATAATGTTCTTATTATATTTGTATTTTTTCAGTCAATACATCAGAAAACATGTCTTACTTTTTGTACTTCAAAGGAGCTTAACAGTCTGTAATCTTATTAACAGCGCTCTCTATTGTAAAACATCAATATGTCTACCCACATATAGGTATTCATGCCTCTATATCCTTGCAGGGGAAGACTCAGGAAATAACGTCCAGACAGAATCGTCTTGACAAAGATACCAAGAACCACAATGTATATTAAAAGTTGTACGGCAATGTGCGGTCGTGTTTATAACGCAGTGCCAGACGAATTCAGACATTTACCCACAAATAGGTTTTACAACACACCTGCTCATAACAGTGCTATTATTTCACCGCAAATAGGCATGGAATGACACCTATTATCAAACTGTGACTTTTTCATTGCTATTATTCACAAGTGAGTTATAGATTCTTTTTTAATTTAATAGGTTAAGTTTCTATGTTCTTAAAACAGTTTCGATACAAAAAAGAACGTGTTTAATCCCTACTAATATTATAAATGCGAAAGTAACTCTGTCTGTCTGTCTGTCTGTCTGTCTGTCTGTCTGTCTGTCTGTCTGTCTGTCTCACTTTTACGACTAAACCGCTGAACCGATTTTGATGAAATTTGGTATAGAGGTAGGTTAGACCTTGAGAAAGGACATAGGCTATGTTTGGTCGCGATAACCGACATCCACGCGGGCGGAGCCGCGGGCAAAAGCTAGTAGTACTAATAAATTTAATATGCTTATTGTATGTTCATTTGATGCGTTTTCGTATTTAAATAAATAATTTGAACTTGTAATATTTGTTTAATAAACAAAATTTTCACTCAAATTTAGCTTTTTTTTTTAAGTACAGAAAAAAAACAGTAAAAAAAAAAGTTGAATTCAAACCTATTTTTTTTTAAAATATGGCCGACCGCCATTGTTAGATGCGTGCTCATTGGAAAACGAATTAATTTGTAGTATTGTTTATTTAGTATTTGTAGTGTTATATTATTCGCAAGTGTGTTGTAAAACGTCGTATGGCACGCGTGAGCATGATGATTACCATCCTCAGCTCTCTTAAGACCCTCGCCTGCCGGCTCGGGCCTCAATAACGCCTCGGCGGTAATCACCAACATTGCTCACTTGTACCATAATGTACTATTGTAGACAATTTAAATCATGGCTTTTAGACAAATCATTTTATTCATTAGACGACTACTTTAAAATTTAATTTAATTTATTGACATTAAAATTTGTAATACCTATTGTGGTCATTATTGATGTATTTGTTTTGGACAGTGTGAATCATCTTGGACATTATATTACTATTATTGCTATGTTGACATCCTATTATGACAACGGTTATTCTATGGCGTTTTCTATTTTAATTTAATTCTCATAATCTTATTTCTGACTTTATTTCAATTTTATTTTGAATAGCTAAGCATGCACAATATGCACATGTAAAGACTTAAATAGAGCCTAACTTAATATTTGCATGCCATTGAATGGTAGATGTGCTGAACTGTAATACCTAATCTTTGTAACATCATGTTTAACCACATTTCTGCAAATAAATGAATTTTGAATTTTTTTTTTCAATTTTGAAAAAAGCCGTACCCGCGCGGTCTTCCCGAGCCCGCGAAATGCGAAAAATACTTTTTCCGGCCTAAACAAAAAAAAAAGGCTCTGATGATCTTGGTGGGACCTCCAAGCACTGACGTATCCTAATAATATTAGAAACGCGAAAGTTGGAAGTATGTGAGGATGTTTGTTACTCATTCACGTAATAACTACTGAATGGATTTTAATGAAACTTTGCAATATAGCTTATACATCACATAGCGATGAATGGGATCAGAATTCCACGCGGGCGGAGCCGCGGGCAACAGCTAGTACGAAGGACTTTGTCATAACATTGAATCCTTGTTAATAATTTGTAGGTCGTCGAAGGTTAAATAATTTTGTTCAAAGGAATTAGCGTATATCAGAATTTACAGTAGGTATTCGTAAAGAGGTTACAAAGAAATTCCTTGCATTCGTGTGTTTAAAGGCTAACAGAATTTTGGGTCTGAACTAGTCTGAGCTATTGTCTTACGGACACGACGTTACTAAATGAATTGGAAACGCGGTTTCATAATAGTTATAGCTTTTAATGGTTATTGCTCGGGACATAGGTACAACATCTTGGACCTAAAATGTGCTCTAAACGCGCAGTACCTACACGTTTCTTGAGTGTCTTTTAAGGATAGCACGGGGTGCTACAGCGGTGGACGAACTCAAATTTAGCAAACATATTATAGAGATCCGATTCTCAGCACTCCATGGATTCACCGTGCGGTCGCCGGGTCCATAGTCACGCTAGGAACACCGTGACGGCGACTGGGACTTGCGACCCAGATGTAGGTTTAGGGTGGCCACCTTGTGATGCATCAGCGCTCACCTCCACCGTCAGTAGTGTCCCCCCCCCTACCTATCCAAATTTGGTAAGATCCTATCAATGCCGCTTTTGATAATTATTCGATTTAGTAAAGAGCTTACTGAAGCTCTTGGCAATCCGAGGTCTTTAAGTAAGTTGTACAGGTATTTAGCTAGAATTCCCCTTGCTCCTACTTCTACGGCGTAGAGTTTAACCACGTAGCCGTTTTTGGTTAACTCGTTAGTCAAGTCAAAGTATTTGTTTGTCTTTATAGCGTGGTCTTTAGGTATATTAGTTTCCCACGGTACTGTGAGTTCTACAAGCACTGCACGCCTATGCGATCGTGAAAAAAGCAATATATCGGGTCTGGATGATGAGGCACGGAGGATATAGGATCAGAACAATTTATCTATATGCAATTGAAATTACACATATAATTGTCCAATTCAATAGAATTATTGAATGAGAATCGTGAAAATCTAAATCAATCCACTTATCCACCATCATATCTAGATGCGTCTCAATCTACCCTCGGGCACTGAGGCACACGTAAGATTGAAAAAGGTCGCAAGTGGTTCGTGAACGCTCATTATATCAAATAAATCCACTGAAACGGTTACACTTTAGCCTATAAAAAGGGTAAGCCTTCTCCGGATTCAAATAAAAGGTCACGATTAAACGAGATGTGAGTTTTCATCTTCAATGATGATTATTAGATAGGTAGGTATTTTAGGGCGTAATTTACTTTATTATTTTGTTGTTTTGTTTATTTACTATTTTGCTTTTTTTTGTACTCAATCATAGACTACAGACCACAGACTAATAAGAGTCACACCATAATGTGTGTACAACACAGATAAGTTAACTGATGCTGGGCAGTGTTGCCACTATGAAAAAAAAAAACATTTATTTTTGTCCGATTTTTTCTATAATTTTTTGTTTTTAACTGCTAAAACGTGTTTATTTTATAATTTATTTTGTGTGCTGCAGTAACCAAAATAAAAATACTTTTCTTTCTTTCTTTCTTTCTTTCTTTCTTTCTTTCTTTCTTTCTTTCTTAGGTACTTTTGATAGTATACCTAGGGACATGTATCTTGGACTTAAATAGCGAGACAAACGAGGCCCTGGTGCACGCGGATTGTTATGTAATAAATCTATGCTTGGTGAATTTAAGCTCGTCCATCGAAGTAGCACCCCGTGCTATCCTAAAAAGACACATAAGGAACACGTACTGCGCGTATAGAGCACATTTTTTTAATCTATACTTCCATACTATATTATAAATGCGAAAGTAAATCTGTCTGTTTGTCCGTCTTCCTGTCTGTCTGTCTGTTACGCTTTCACGCCTAAACCACTGAACCGATTTTGATAAAATTTGGTACAGGGGTACATGAGACCTTGAGAAAGGACATAGGCTATGTTTGGGCGCGATAACCGACATCCACGCGGGCGGAGCCGCGGGCAAAAGCTAGTTATAAATATTTTTCAAAAGGAAGTCTCTCTTCTCTTATCTTATTTATGAAATTAATCATATCTTTTGAGTAAATGAAAAATAACCCTCCTTCGGTTTTGCCGTAGTCGGGTAAAAAATGGGTTTCGTTTGTAACTTCTAGTTACTTATTACACTTTGTTTACATTAATTAAAATGAATCTTGTTTATTTCGTGTAGCGATGTTTCTTAACCAAAGTAATTAGAAACCTGCAAACGAATCCATATTTAATTTATTATCAAAAGAAGTACGCTTCGTGACCTATATTAATTTTCGATCCAAGGATTTCCAACCGATATAATTTAAAAAAATATAATATGGTTACAGATTTTTTTTTTAATTTTTGTGTGACTGACTGTAGTTTTGATTTATTTCAGAATGTTTGGATACTTTCCTTTATTCCATGAATGTTAGCATAGATTACTCATGATTGGAACAAGTCAGACTCAGCCCCAGACGCATGGCTCGAGTCAGTACACAATAGTGCCTGGCATATGGCAATAGACTCACCCCTATTACGTGGGACCTAATACAATGATTGGTGAAATGTGGGTGTTATTTCACCTCTGCCTAACTCTCCGAGAATATAGAGGTGATTGTATTTATGTATGTATTAATAAACTATGTTTTAAAAGGTTGGTTAGGTATCCAAAATGGAGTAGGTGTAACGTATTCTAAATTTGGACTATCGAAGTAGTAATTATTGAATTGTTCAGATATGATAATATTGATTTATGGCCTTTCGGTTAGTTATAAATTATTATGAAATTCAGACAGATTTACCCTTTTGAAGTTTATAATGAATCGGCTTTTATGACAGCTAGTTAAGTCTGGTTAAGTCAGAAAGGTTGCCTAGCGTAGCATCTGTGATTTTAATTATATTGACCTATTTATTTACCAGATACATGCTAAAATAACCGACGGGACACGATGTTTGATAGAAGGTCTAATGGGCGGTAAAATATGGTCAAAATTCAAGTTTAAAGGTACAATTTGTACAGGGGGATCAAAAGGTTCATATAAAAATCATAGATGAGGTCTAAACTTTGAGTGCGTACAGGTATAGTCAACGAAAAAAAAGCTTATCAAATTCTAACTTATTGATCACCTTAGCAGTTAAACCGATATACATAGCAAAATAAATTGACGAAGTCTTGAAAAATTAAATTAGATTTAAATATTGAGATAGCACTGAATCCTTCGCTATGCTCGGAATTTTACTTTAGAATCCTTCGCTTTACCCGTGGTTCAAAATAGCGCCCGCGCCGTAAAAATACAATTTCGCTCCCTTGTCATACAATCTACTAATATCTGCTCCCATGAGGGAGGAAGGCGTAATATAGTCGAGTGTATGAATATATGTATGAATCAGAAAACCATAAATTTATTCTTATTTTATTAGTGAATCCGACGATACACTCTTAAGTATATTGGTCGGTCGAGTCACATACGTCAGGCTAATAACATTAATGTAACCTTTGTGTGGGGCCTGTTAGACTCATAAATAGTACCAGCTATTTATGGTACATGTATTGTATCGATCTATGTTTGGAAGATAATACTTTAATGTACTATTTGACCTCTGTAGCGTAGTGGTAGAGCTTTCGTCTGCTAAGTCGGAGGTCGTGATTTGGATTCCCGCATTCTCGAATGGGTATTGGTCTGGTCGTGCCTCGCTTAACGTAGATCCGGTTGTCATACGAACTTCTATGGCAATCGTTACAGATTTGGAGCCCTAAAAAGTTCAACAACTTGTCTAGCTGCAATGCTTGGATATCGCCAATGGTTGTGGAGCTCAGATAGCAGTTGCTTCACGGTAAATAGCTAAACCCGTAGTTAGAATGCAAAAAGCGGACTTCAGACTCTGAGGTGAAAGCTTGGGATGCGACTGGGATTAACGCTAGGGTGAAAAAGAAGACTATTTATTACTACTACTACCCATCCTCCCGGGGCCCGGGCCCGGTGAAACTTCCATGGCCAATAATTTTTTATCATTCCTATGAATGAATGAATGAATGAATGAATGAATGAATATTTATTCGCACGAAATACGGTACATTATAGTTACAATGGTGTTCGGTTCCTATTGATCCGTTATTTTATTTACTCTTCATATATTTCTGATAAGATAAAACAACTCTATACAATTAATGATGAAAAATACTGTTATTAAGAGATTATGAATAAATAGGTCATGGTTTGTTATAAATTAGATTGGGTCTTAAATTAGATTTGAGGGCTTTTCAGATTAATTGGTCACAAAATACACGCGGTAAGCATATTTTTGTGTTTATACTGGAGATTGATGGCGCTTGGTGGAAAATGCTACACCTATTGAATGAAGGACTTGTACTTTTTTACAATTATTTATTATTTTGAACCTTACCGGTTTCGCCTTACGGCATTTTCTTTACAGGTTTACAGGCAAAGGTTCAAAATAATAAATAATTGTGGAAAAGTAACATGTGTGAAAAGCTTTATTCAATATTTTTTTGTGTCTTTTGAGGATAGCACTGGGTGCTACGACAGCGGAGAGAGCGAGAGTTTCAAGTCCACCAATCATGGATTATATCTAATTAGGGGAGGGTGAATCGGTACCATGAAACCTATTTATTCAGCAATTAGGATCATATACGGCGGTCATTTTCTTTCGGCTACCGAAAGAAAACCAAAGCAACTTCATGGTAGCATCCTTTCGTTCATGTTCCGTGTAGCTCCGTAGTTTCGGATGCATGTTTCACGGTATACCTCGGATCACGTATCTCGGACCTAAATGGCGAGTATTCTTTTTAAAGAATATAATACCAAGTAAATTACTTGGTGAATTTAAGTTCGTCCACCGTAGTAGCGCCCCGTGCTGTCCTCAAAAGACACCCAAGAAACGTGTACTGCGCCTATAGAGCACATTTTGAGCACATTTTAGGTCCAAGAATATATGTCCCAAGCTAGCCTACTTTTATACGTGAGAGTTAATATTCTGGACTACGTGTGTAACTTAATATGATCTAACTACTATGGTTACACATGTTGATATTGTTAGATTCATGAAACGTGGCATAATTTGTGTGATAGTTATTAGATTAAGTTATATCTTGTTTTATCGACATTATAACTTATCTACGTAACTTCTTATTATACGTTAACTAGTTGTTATAAGTAAACTAAATTGAACGAGTTCCTTTATCGTAGGATTTCGAGGGGTTGTTAGACTATTATGAATGCGAAAGTAATTCTTAAACGTTACCTATCTAAACATCTTCACAAACTTTGAGATTTATAACATTAGCAGTATTGTGCATGTACGCCATCGAAACACAAATTCCCACCTCACCACTATGTTCACTAGACGTTGAAAATAATTATAAACGTAAATATTTTCAATGAACACCGGATAAATATAACGTAGCATATTATACCAGCAAACATTAATAAAATGTAAGCTTCGTTAAATATTTTGATGTTAATAACATAGCTAAATTAATATTTGGAGCGTTTTAGTAGCTACTAGTTGAGGCATCGTTTTTTATAAAATAACTAGCTTTTGCCCGCGGCTCCGCCCACGTGGATGTCGGTTATCGCGACCAAACATAGCCTATGTCCTTTCTCAAGGTCTAATCTACCCCTATACCAAATTCCATCAAAATCAGTTCAGCGGTTTAGTCGTAAAAGCGAGACAGACAGACAGACAGACAGACAGGCAGACAGACAGACAGACAGAGCTACTTTCGCATTTATAATATTAGTAGGGATGATAATAAAGAGAATGATAATAATTATTTATTTTAGTCATCAGCCGGGTCGACTCAAAGCGAGCAGGCTCGCGACGCATTTGCTGCACGAGGAAACTGTCTACGACCGAACGAGCAATGCAGGCTCGGTCATACTTTCCCTTTCATGGTCAAATGAGCCCACATCCCACTTGCTCGCGCGGCGGCCCGCGCATTTCCCACATGAGAGGGGACAACACTTTCAGCATAGCCATTTCGTGTTCTCCTAGACGAGTCTAACGATATATATCCTGGTAATCTGATCAGACTAGGTTTAGTGTTGTCGCCTCTCATAATAACATTGACTGAGTGGCAAATGCCTCACGATGTCTGAAACTGCGAACGATTTCGATGTCATAGAAAATTATGTAACGAAAATATCGTTTTTGACATTTACGAGATTGAGATTAGATAAAGAGTGAAATTTCAACAGATTTTCATCTGAAAAATTGGCAGTTGGTGACGATTTTTAAAATACTTGCTTCGATTTAGTTTGTCATACACCATGCGCCCCTTTGGTAAGTCTGCAGTAATCGGGTTATACGGACCCCTCGCTACTGATACATAGTCATAATTCTGATTTCCTATAGTGTCTCATATCTTATCATTTGTATTTCTTCCACAGGTATCTACATTAATAATGCAGTAGACATCACGACGGTATCTTGTGGTAGGTATATTATACATACGTAGTTTAATATTTAACATAAGGATAGTCCCACGGTTTCATCCACGCAAGTTCTGATTCTGTGGGGATACAAGATTTATGACCGAAGCCCTAGTCACATACATACATACATAAATACAGCCACGTCAGTTTACGAGTGGGGTCGGAAGAAACTATTACCCCGAATCACCCGTATTCACAAACAATACTTCGCTATGCGTAGAACCAAAACTGTGCAAAAAACGACAAATTCTCAGTGCGTTCGTTTTGGCAAGCCTTTTTATTCATTGATAACACTTAAGTAATACTTCGTTGAGGGAACGCACTGCGTTAGATACTGCTCCGTGATGTTTGTGAATTAATTTTACCAGCCCTTTGCGCTTGAGCACACCATGAGACCTCACAGTATTGTTTGTGAATACGGGTGTTAATGTTTGTCTTTTTACTTCTCCTACTTTCATGACATGTTTTCATACACGCTCACCGGCTTTCCGGTTCGGTCGGGTAAGTACTTAGTTTGGATGGTAATGCGGTAATGGTGGTCTCGAATAATGAAGTTGTAGGAGAGCAGACTCCAGGCACCACAGGGCAAGCTTTGGATACAATGAACAGCTCGGATGAAGAAGTCTCGCTCTTACATGGATCATCATCATCTGCATATAGACGTATTCTCCCGATTGCATCCGTGGCCAAGATGACCCCGGAGCTCAGGGTCCGCCTTCCGGCTCCTCCTTCTCCACTTCGCACGATCTTGGGCGTCCATGGTAGTGAGACCATTTGCACGCATATCACCCTCCACGACGTCAAGCCAGGACTTCTTTGGCCTACCCCTTTTACCTGGACCCGGCGGGGGTACCATTGCCAGGCATTTGTTCCCCACGTAGCCTGGCGGTTGCCGCAAGACGTGGCCGCACCAGCGAAGGCGGCTCTCTTGCATTTTATCCGCGATGTCACGGACATGGAGGCTGCCGCGGATGCGAGAGTTCCGTACGCGATCTTTACGCGTAACGCCGCACATCCACCGCAACATTTTCATCTCCGTGACACGCAGCTCTTGCTTGTGACGCCAGTCATTTCTCGCCACTTGGCCCACGCGGCAGCAATGCGTGCCTTGACGTCGTGGTCGATCTCACCGGTCACATGAAGTACAGATCCTAGGTACTTAACCTGGTCCGTGCGCTCGACCAAATCATCGCCTATGCGGACGGGTGTGGGATCTGTGGAGTTTAACGCTAAGTATTCTGTCTTCGCTACATTTAGCTTCAGACCGCCGTTCTCAAGCGCTTCTTTCCATCCTTTCACGCGTCGCACCAATCTGCTCCTGTCCGCGTCCATGAGCGCAATATCATCAGCATACATGAGCAACCACGGAGGCTGCTCATGTGAGTTTCTAATGCTGTCCGACAAAACATCTAATACCACGCTGAACAGGTAAGGACTAAGGACGGATCCTTGGTGTACCCCGACGGTGATGGGGAAGGCTTTCGAGTCGCCAACAGCAGTCCGAACCACGGAACCGGAATCGTAGTACATGTCTCGGATGGTGTCAATGTAAGTCTCTGGGACACCCTTGGCCCGCAGTGCCCACCAGATCACCTCGCGAGGAACACAGTCGAAGGCCTTCTGCATGTCTAAGAATAGGCAGTGCAGGGGCGTGTTCTTCGCCCTGTATTTCCCCGCCACAACCCTTAGGGCGAACACTGGGTCCATGATCCCGTGCCCGGGACGGAACCCGTACTGGCACTCCGAGAGTGTACTTTCCTGTCGGATCCGGGAGTCGATTATCCGCTCATAGAGCTTCATGGTGTGGGACATTATCTTTATACCGCGGTAACTACCACACTCCTGCACCGATCCCTTGCCTTTGAAGACTGGCGTGATGATGCTCAGCCTCCACTGGTTCGGGATCTCGCCGGTGAGGAGTACGCGGTTATAAAGATTTGCTAGAATGCCCACACCACGGGCGCCCATTGCCTTCCAAGCCTCGATGGGGACTTCGTCGGGTCCGACAGCTTTCCGGTTCTTCATGCGCCGAATGGCAGTCTGGACTTCCGCAGGCGTTATCGGTGGCACTAGTCCTTGATTCGGAGGGAGGTCTGGTGGCTGCACCTCTTTATGCTGCTTATTCAGCAGCTCGTGGAAGTATGAGCGCCATCTCTCCTTCACCGCGACTTTCTCGTACAACAAATTGCCCCCAGGGTCTTTAATGCAGCGGCACTTGGATAGACCCTGCGCCGCTTTGGCCCTGGAACGCGCCAACTTATATATGAGCTTTTGCCCCTCAGACGATTCCAACTTGGTATATAGAGGTTGCAAGTGGTCTCGTTTGGCCCTGGCTACGGCTCTCCTGGTGGCGCGTTTTGCATCTTTGTACGCATCGCGGTCATCGGAAGATCTGGACGCTTGCCACTTTTTAAAGAGGGCTTTCTTCACCCTGATCTCTCTCTGGACTGTGTCGTTCCACCACCAGGTGTCCTTGTCACACTTGCGTCCACCCTTAGACATGCCGAGCACCACCCTCCCCGCCTCAAGAATAGCTGCCCGAATCCTGTCCCAAGAAACCTGTACTGGTTCGTCTACAGCATCGGCGCACTTGTCACCGATGGCTGAGACGAAACTTTGGGACTTAGCTTCATCAAGCAGCCACCACCTGATTTTGCGTTGGGCACGCTCGGCACGTTTGTCTTTGGGTTTCACGCGGAGGTCCATGACAAGGAGACGGTGTTGGCTAGTGAGACTCTCCCCGGGTATAACCTTGCAGTTGGCCACCCTGCTGATGCTGTGCCTCCTAGTGAGCAGGAAATCAACCTGGGTTAAGCACCCCCCGCTCTTGTAGGTGACAAGATGTTCGGATTTCTTTTTGAAGTACGTGTTCACGATGGCCAGGTCGGCAGTCGCACACGTTCTAAGGATGTGCTCACCCTCTGGGTTGCGACTACCGTATCCAAAACCGCCGTGGACACGCCCAAACTCCTCACATCCGTCACCCACGTGACCGTTCAGGTCACCGCCCAGGACAATCTCCTGCGACAGCGGGACGTCACGAAGCACTCCCCCGAGTTGGTCCCAGAACAAGATCTTTTCGGCTTCGCCACGCCCAGCCTGTGGAGCGTAAGCACTTATCAGGTGGGTTATAATCCCGTCGATAAGCACCCTCACAACCATAAGTCGGGCGCTATAGCTCTTCACCTCCAAGATGTCATCCTGCAACGCCCGGGAGAGCACCACGCCCACCCCGGCCTGCCCGTCAGGTGCACCTGTGTACATCAGCTGGTAGCCCTCCCCAATGTGCATGGTGCTATCGCCACCCCACCGAGTCTCCTGCAGGAACGCCACGGCCACTCTCCGCCTGCAGAGTACGTCAGCCAACTCCCTCGTGCGACCGGTCAACGTGCCGATGTTCCACGTTGCGAAGCGGAGTTTTCGTGAATCACAGTGTTGGCCTAACATCTTTAGCCGTGCCCGGCTCAGGCACGGTAGCCCTTGCCCACTTGCGACACGAGGCGGGCGACCCTCATGCGCGCCGTTTTGCGGCGGCGCCCTACCCTCATTGTGATTCCTTTTATTACGAGCCATATTAATTTTAAATTTGGCAATTTTGGCTTTTCCGGGGGCGACTGCCGTCCGACCCCCCAACCCCGAGGGGAAAGCCAGCGCCAGAGCCTCGTCCGTTGTTCAGCAGGTGCACCAGCTAGCAGGTGAGGTTGGCTTGGGGCTCAAGATCTAGGTGAGCCCCCATACACCCCTCGCTCTTACATGGATGGCTATAAAAAAATCAATGCCACTTTTCGTTGTTAGTTTATAACTCAAGAACGGCTGAACCGATTTGGCTAATTTTAGTCTTGAAATATTCGTGGATGTCCAGGAAAGGTTTAAAGATGAGAAAATAGGTGCATGCGGGAACAGGATCAAAAATTCTCGCTGGTTGGAAAAAATATGGCGATAAGAAGTTCGCCGGGACCGCTAGTTCTTTATAAAGAAAAAAAAATCATATTACGTAAGATATTTTCAGAAGAACATAGATATATACCAAGAATTATCCGCGAAGCTATTGAAATTAAGCCAAATTTTACTAGAGAAGACGATTAGACCGTACCCAAGCTTGGGATCCGTCATTCACTTAATTAAACCTCAGAAAAAGCAAAATACAACAAGAATTCGGGGTATTAAGTCGTGCAAAAAGACTTCGTTGTCTTGTTGTATTTTGCTTTTTCCTAGATTTAATTAAGTGCACGCAGAAAGTGGCGCAAAATGAGCTCCCTGGGTTACAGGGAGCTCATTTTGCGCCTTCTGTAGTAACACCAACAACTGAACATAATTCGCGTTCTTTGCGATAAATTCCTAACACTTTAGAACTATGTGACAATTACCATCTTAAGTCACCCCGCGAGCATGGCTGCTGAGAAGTAGCCGATACGTCAGGCTAAATATAAATAATCTTTCTATATCTTCTTCTTATATATGAAAATCAATTGCTGTTCGTTAGTCTCGCTAAAAACAGAACAGCTGAACGGATTTATCTTATCTTGGTCTTGAAATATTCGTGGATGTCTAGGGAATGTTTAAACGGTGAGAAAATATGGAAAAATTGCCCGAAAATGTCAAAAAAACCTATAAAATTAAAGAATCGACTGTTAGGCGGTACGAAGTTCGCAGGGTCAGCTAGTAACAAATAAATCATAATAGAATCCGTTAAAAAAGTGGTATTATTTCATATTACGTAGTTACTTTGTGATACAAATAAACAGACTTTTGTCTTTCAAAACATTAGGGACTAGTGACAAGTTAATGTGTTTCTTTGTAGACCGTTGCCTCGCATCAGCTTACGTCGGCATTTAGCCTAAGCCTGGCTCTACGGGATTATATTTTAGCTATTTGCGCCCTTTTGTCACATGGAATTTTAATATTCGTCGTTAAAAGTTATTTCAGGCAGACAAATAGAACAGACTGTTTTAATCGTCCACAGATTTATGGCAATAAATATGCTACCTACTACAATTTTAGCACTTTTACTAACTCAGAGAGCACGTTAAGCCGTTGGTACTGGTTGTCGTATGAACATTTTATGCTATTTACGGGTAACAGCACTAAAAAGTTCAACCACTGGTCTAACTACAATACTTTTATCTATATCGCCTATAGGTTGTGTAGGTCAGATGATAGTCAGAAAATAACGATGCAACTACCATCTTCACAAGTGAGGACTTAAAGAAGCGCTGGACTGTGATTGTGGAGCTCCAAAGCAGACAACGATGCATATAGCAGAGGAGTGTCCACTCCGTCGTTTCCCTGGAGTAAGGCCTGAGCTACATGACCTCACACCGGCAGCAATAGACTGGCTTCGCCAACTGGACGTTGACATATGAGGACTCGAGCAAAAGCCATACGATATGATGATGATGACTGCGGCTACCGCTAAAACGACCAGACGCGTCCGCCACGCCCCGGAGGGTTAGGCAGAGGTGAATTAACACCCACATTTCACCAATCATTGTATTAGGTCCCACGTAATAGGAGCTGAGTCTATTGCCGTATTCCGGGCACTATTGTTGACTCGAGCCGTGTATCTGATGCTGAGTCTGGGCTCTACGTGTAGAGGACCCTTAATAATAATACGTCTTTGTATACATATACCTAAATGTGAGGGTAGCTCGAAAGTCACACAGATAAATCAGACTCGACCTTGAACGTTATTCATGGGCCATAGATAGTGGTAAACAGAATTAATCGACCTTAACCTCATCCTGTATATTCAATCGTTATGTTGACCTAAGTCCACAGAAATTGGTTATAGCTCTCGATGTCCGATATCCCTTAATAAGGACCGATACGTATTTGGTTGTCTAACATCCGCCTGTAAATAAAAGCGAAATATCACTCGCAGATTAATCATGAAAATCTCAGAAACTATAACACTTCACTTACAAACTTGAAATTTGGCAGGTAGGTTCCTTATATGGTGTATAGCTTCATAACTAAAAACGAATTTTTCACGCGTACGAAGTCGCAGTCGGCCGCTTGCTTAAAAATAATGTATTGAATAAATTACTTGTACTTTTCCACAATTATTTATTTATTTGAACCTTACCGGTTTCACCTTACGGCATTATCAAAGGTTTACAATGGTTTACATAAATAAATAATTGTGGAAAAATACAAGTGATTTATTCAATACTAGCTGTTACCCGCGGCTCCGCCCGCATGGAATTCGGATTCCGTTCCAACTTTTATTTCGTGCTAAAGTTCGGACACCACCCCCGTCGGCTATCAGGAGTGATTATGTCGGACTCGGACCCACTAAAACGCATGCCGTCGCCTATCTTCAGTGGCTAGGGTGTAAGATTGCCTAGGGCATATTGCGCGCTCCCCGGCACACCCTGGGCCATCTACAATTTTAAGATGGCCCCCTCAGGAGTGGTAAGATCGGTGTCCCTATTGAATCCCGGAAACCTGTAAACCTCACGCCTACGCTCGGTGACCGACTGGTCACCGAGCGTAGGCGTGAGGGTCTCCCATTGCCTGCTCTCCACTGTGCCCTCAGTAGTCAGAGAGGCTTGTGGGAAGCCTCTGAGCAGCCCTCTACAGAGCTGCTCCCGTTACGGCTGGTATTTGCCGTAGGCGGCAGTGCCTCCCGTGGGTGAGAGGTGCTACCGCCTCCGTTACCCATGATGTATCATATGGAGGTTCCGACCCCGCATTCGGATCCCGTTCCCGTTGTATCTCCTGTTCAGCTGACCCTCCCCGTCCTCGATCGCTGAGTACTCGTGACTAGTCGTGACATAGATACTTCGAACGCCTGTTGCACCCTTTTAGCCCATGCCCGTAATAAAATTAAATAGCTTTCATATACATATATTATAATGTATGGGAATGTACCGAATTTAATGCCATTTATAATTTCGTAATATCTTTTGAATGAAACGTCCGATTTCAATAATTCAAAAAGTTATCAATAGGTATCGAAACAATCTTTAATACCAAACAATTTATTTAGATAAGAATTAATACAAAGGTATAAATTCCGTGGTCTGACTTTGATCGGCATTTCAGCTTGAATTTATTTCGCTGCGTTTTTTTTTCATATTGCGATAACTCTTAAATATTCATTGTAATTATATAGTGTAAGTGGCAATTTTGATCTACATTAAATATACAACGTATCTAACCTATTTAATTGGATAAGGAATAACACTGTATTGTTAAAAATAGCTTCGAAAATGACATATATTTATTTTGTAATTTGTAAAAGATAAAAATGGTTACTGTGGGCTACCCTTATTAAATAGACATATGCTATCGCAGACTTTTATATAGACCTTTTCAAGTTATGCATTTCCACAGTACATTATTTTGTCAATAGTTTTCGCAGCGCATGCGATGTAAGGAATTTTTTAGGTTTTTTTACACCTTGGGTTACATTATTGAAGTTTTAGTAAAGATTTCTAATTTAAAAAGAAAAATATTTTAGCCTATGTTAGTCAGTAATAGTGCAGCTTTTTAATGGTAAAAGAATTTTTGAAATCGGTTCAGTAGTTCTTGAGTTTACTCGTATACAAAAATACAAATAAGTAAAGATGTATGGAAATCTGCCGGATTTATTGACATTTATGCTCACTGCTCCGCTCCATTTTGTAGTAGCGTGATGTTATATAGCCTATGTTACTCCCAGATATTGTAGCTTTCTATAAGTGAAAGAATTATTGAAATCGGTCCAGTAGTTTCGGAGCCTATTCGTTACAAACAAACAAAAAAACAAAAAAACAAAAAACAAATCTTTCCTCTTTATAATATTAGTGTAGATGTAGATGTGTAGCAAGTTCCACCAAGTGCCATCAATCTCCAGTATAAACAGTTTAAAAATAATGCTGCACGAAGAAATAAGGTTGTAGGATCTACAGAATTTTTTTATAAACCTTTCCTTAAAAGGTTCAATGACACTAGAGTAAGTTCAAGAAGTAGAGGATAGATACAAGTGACGACTACGACCCCCTGCTGTCCCTAATTAACGGGGGAAAATAGGCGTAAGCGTATGTAGGAATGTATTATTTTATACTAAAAGGAGTATATTGGAGTAAATTAGGAACTGTTGTCGATGTAAACCAAACTACGTCGATAATTTCACACAGGGCTTCCGTCTGATCAAGTATAAATTTAATTTTGAACACGAGCAGATAAACTCACTAAAATTACAATTTTAACCTTGTTGTAAGTTTAATGAATTCTTTATTCATTGAAAAAGTTCTACTTTAGCATTAGAAGTATTTTTAACATTTTAGCCAATGGACAAATCAGATTTGGAAAGTTTCTTTGTCACTTTAACACCGGCTAACTGTCAAAGAACTTTGTAAATCTTGAAATTATCTAATTTTAGTCGTCAAAGGGAAGAATCTAAACAACGTGTAATCCAGTAGTTTCTTATTATATATATATATATAATTCAAGTCTTTAATAAACGAATAAGTTGGAAACTTATTCGTTTATTAAAGACTTGAATTGGTGAATTGTGGATGTTAATTCATCTCTGCCTAACCGGGGTTAAAGGCGTGATTGTATGTATGTATTAAAGACTTATGATACAGTGATAGATAGACAGATGTCCAATTACATAGCATCTGTAATAGGACATAGGTTAGGTGCTTTTTGTCCCGGGAAAACGTTCCAGTGGGTCGCGGAAATGAGATCAGTATTTCACACGGGTGGATTAGCACTTTGGTACAAGTCAAGTGCAAGGCGAGTGCCTAATAAGTGCGAGGCAACTGCGTCGAGTACAAATTGAGCGCAAGATAAGTGCAGATCAAGTGTATATCGAGTACGACTTGAGTGTGAAGATGAGTGCTATCAAGTACGGGCATGGATGCATTAAGTGGAAGCTGGCAGGGAGGTTTTGCAAAGCAAATACATGGTTATAACAGTTTTTGGCTGTATATCGCCTTACACCCCTCGAAGGGGTAGGCCCAAGATAAGCTTTTTTGTTCTAAGATTGAATGCAAACTGCAGTATTTACAATTACGAAATAAGAAGAAATAGGTTTCGATTCGATATGTCCGCAAGAAGTTTAAAATTCGTTAGAACTATTGCTACAACGCTGATCCGCCCTTTATACTTAAAGTACATATGCGTAGGTACTATTCCTATCCGATTGACCTAAAATAAACATAGTAAAACTACGTTGATGCAGTTACATAGAAGGTTAAAGCTGGATAATTCTATTTTCATCGCTTCTGAGCACGCAAAATTTATTTGTTTGTTGGTGTTATGGCTTTATGCGTCAGTTGGAAAGTTTTGCGGTTAGCTAATTAACTGTGGCAAAGTGAAAAATGATTAATATGTTGTATTAGGGTGCGTCCAGAGCTTTTGCGCAACATTTTCACTAATAATTAAGCAATGCCCACAAAGTGTATAAAGAAACAAAGATTATGGATATCAAACAACTATAATTTTATACACCACTTGTATATTAATCAGAAAATTTTTAGACAGAACCATCCACAACAATATAAATTTCTTAAAGAAATCTAAAATGATAAGTAAACGTAGTTAGTCTTCGTCGGCCTAGTCTGCTTGTTTTGCCAAAAATACGGACAAATTATGCAAAAATGAATATTACCTATGAAGGAGCACAAATATATAATAGCATTCCGTCTGAAATTAAAAATGTAAGCTTCGCGCTTTCAAATCTCAACTGGCAGACTACATAATTGATTGATACCCTATTCAGTAAAAAAAAAGAAAGCCTCTGAGACTGAAACCGCAAAATGAGTAGATAGGTACGCACGCTGAATTCTCGTTACCGTTTACTGAATGTTTAGTTATTGTTTTTTTTGTTATGTTTTCATGTGACCTTATAATTATGTCTTTTTGAGAATAAATTCTTTAAACCTAAACCTAATGCAACATATAGAGAAATACTTAGTACTTTCTCTAAGGTGCCAAAAAGCACTTAAGAGAAAGCATTATTTCTCTAAAATATTGTGAAAAACCATAGAGATATAAATCTTTATATGTTGAGTTGTGTATTTTTAGTGAAAACGCACCTTTTATTTAGGATGTTTTCTTACAGGCGACCTTGACAGCACAAATGGCTGAGTTCATTCATGGTTCTTAAGATATAACATTGATATGTGGCCTACATTAGACTATCATAATGTAATCAATTGAAACAATCACTCACAATATATCAGTAAGTACTTATTAACCACCGTAATGATATGATTAAACGCTAACAATTCTGATTGATATATAGTGATTTATGATGATGCTGTAATCGACTATCACATGGATTTTATGATCGTATCGAGAATCTTCGTGAGAGAAGAGTTGATGTATCGTCTTTTCAATACGGAATAAAATGTAGAGATGGCAGAATAATAAATATAAATACTTAAATAACTCTCGAATATTAGCTAACTATGGCGTTCAAAAATCAAGACGTTAGAGCGACATTGACGTTTTACAAAGTGGACATTATGCTAGTGACCCATTTAGAGCAGTGAAAAAAAGGATCATTGACCCGAAAGAAGAAGAAGAATAGGTACATTACTTGGTAAACTTCGATACGAGTAAACGGCATTATTGAGAAACCGCAATGAATTGAAACATTAAACAATTATTATCACATTCAAGTCTATTTCACGGTACGTTGCATCTGCTGTATGCTGCGCTGCGGTCGGCTACAAACTCTTACCTTTAACCCCGCGTTTACATTCTGCCGCTCGCATTGCTCATCGTGTTGCCAGAAATATTCGCGCGATTAATGCCCTAGCATTCACACACTTCCATCATGGCGTTGGTCCGCATTACAGTATTCGCCCTGCAACGGAGACGGACGTAAACGTATGGAGGACAACGCTGTAGCAGTGTACGCAATAAGCTTTTACAGCATAGCGAATTAATTAAATAGATTATTAATAAAAACTATCACTTTGAACTACTATACACTTTCCGTAGATCGATATAAATATTTTTAAAAGTAAATATTCGAGGAGCAATAACGAAAGTCGTGTTTTATTTAGCTTAGCGCCATCTAGCGGTCTCGTATAGTTCATCGCGCTAGTATTTGCACAACATACGCGGCAGTACTCGCGGCATGACGAATATACCATTCACACCACGTCTCTGCCCACTTCTCTCGCCATTTCCCTCGCTCTGCCGCGAGTATGTAAACGTAGCATAAGGTATGATTCCGAAGTCGACCGCATACGACAACTGCCGACACTCGCAGCACATACGCGTAATTCATTGCGCCTTCTCAATGGTCCTCTTTATCCGTATCGGAGCTTAACAAGTAATGGGTACGCTGTATCTGCTGCATGCGTCGGCAGTTGTCGTGTGCGGTCGACTTTGGAATCTTTAGGATGGAATGGTTCATCTGTACCGGGGAATGAGCTACACTCTCGAAAACCATTATTTATGTCGTTCCATAATATGATTGAAGTAAATCCTGCAATATGGTTCGAAAGTTATATCTACAACAAAAAGATTATTAGGGGGAAAATTATGAAAGTACCTACATTTGACGGATATTTTCAAATACGCATATCTGCCATTCGTCTTTTGTAGTCTACTACTGGAGATGACCTAGATTAGATCTTGCTTCTTTGTTACCAGATTCTTAGGTTTATAGTACATAGAAGAACCTATGAATGTATAAATTAACCGAACGTAATAATATACCTAGAGCGCTATGTTCATCGTGGTATCCGATCTTAGCACCTTTCACATCTCTTTTCCAGTTAAGGGCCTCGATTCTACTAAAGCAAAACCACTATCATGCTACTGTCACTACAAGAAAATTCCATTTAATTTTAACCTTTAATATAATGCAGTTTAAGTTCAAAATTAAATGGCTTTTTGCAGAGTGAATGAAAGAGTGTAATGAAACTATTTTCATTTAATTTTTGACTGTAAGTCTATAGAAATAAGGTCTAAAATTTCTGCAAAAAATGTTGCAGTCTCTGTGGTATGACAGTGGTTGTGATTTAGCAGAATCGAGGGCCAGGTTGCCAGTTCATTCGGGTGAGGGACGACATATATATGAGCGTAAAATATGCTGCAAATATACCGCTTTTTTCGCCTTGTGTGTATGTGATGTCGGATATCGTGCGTGATGTGCGTCAGTCAGATATAATATTTGAATTGCGTCAGCTGATTTACGTCCGTGTACTAATGTGTAACTGCCTTAAGGGCGCGTATCAAAATAAACATTTTAGGCTGATATAGGTATTTGTATTAAACATACGTTTGTCAAAAGACAATGATCACTTTACCTTATTAACTATTACTATAATTTACTCTTAGGAACTACATATTTGGGTAATTTGTAACTTGCGTGCGTTGCACTAATTATGTCGGGCTCAAACCCACTAAAACGCACACGGTCTGTGGGTCGCAGGGTGCCGGAGGTAAGATTGGCAGGGGCCACGAAGTTCCCATCTAGTCCCCGAGTATGGGGAAACGCGTATCGCCATGCCTCAGCCCGCTTCTGCTAGAGTGACAGGTAGCTCCTGTCACCCTAGAAGAAGCCTGGTAGCTTTCATGCCACTCCCCCATAGAAAACCACAGACAGCTGTCTGACCTCACAACGCTAAGATTAAAACCTACACCAAAATTTTGTCTGTTAATCAGGGCCTCGATCCTGCTAAAGCAAAACCACTATCATGCCACTGACACTGCAAGAAACTTCCATTTTATTTTAGCCTATAAAGTATTTAGCATTTGCAATAGGCTAATTGATTGATTGATTGAAGTCTATAGAAATAAGGTCTAAAATTTAATGCCATTTATTAAAGTCTCTGTGGTATGAGTGGCTATGCTTTAGCAGAATTGAGGGCCAGGTGTATCGGCTTGCAGGTGAAATTGACCCGGATCAGTAAGTCAATACACCGTCAATAAATAAACTTAGATATTGTCAAAGTAGCCAGCTACTTTGTAACAATAAAATTGAGAGCAATATATCATCGTGTGTCACATTGCAATCGTGTTAATTGTATCAATAACAAGCGCCATCACGCAAATATTATTGCACTAACTCGGCACGAAGGCTGAAAGTTCAACGTAATAAATGTGGGTGTGTACTGCCACAGATAAAATATAATGTACTGCATTATTTGTACAATTCTCTTCACTATTAAACGGACATTGGTTTTTTTTATCTATGGCATGTTAGGGTGACTATTTCGCTTGAAGACAGATGTTATTAAATAATAGTAAAAGAATTCAGTTCACCAATATAGATGCCAAAAATTTAAAAATGGTGTTATGGGCCCAGATTCTTTTTCGTGCAGAAATCCCCACATAGACTAGAGTCGATAATTTAATCAGAGTCGATATTTTCTCACCCCCTTCCACTTCTCGACCTCAGATCGCCCGTAAATTATTTTTCCTTTTATTTTTGTTATATTCTCTTCCTTTTATAACGGGTTTCATCCTACTATTTTTTTTTTCACTTTTTCAAAAGTATCGACTCCGGTCTAACAGTGATCTACTTAACTGAGGCAGCGGATAGTTACCGGGGGAGTTGCTCACTTACAGCCCGATGTGAGCGATACACCCGAAAGCGACTACAAATCATCTGCCTGTTTTAATTGTGAAATACCTGGAGTCAACACCTAATCATCGCCTACAGTCCCAACAATGGTATTCGAGTAATCGATACCCAAGTTAATCTCACTTAGCTGGCAAATCCGATGATTAATGGACGAGACATAGGACAAAATTCTAGTGTGTGTTTTTAAGTAATTATTAAGCGCTTGCGTGCACTAATGAATTTTGCCACCGTGACTGTCATCGCATTCAACAAATTGGGGAAAGGTTTATGCGATGACCAAAATTCACTAGAACTTAAGACCTTATTTTAGCCTGAATGACGATTGAGGTTGTCTTCATACAATGTGGATGTTTGTTTTGTTGAATCATAGCGCCTTCCCTTCACTATGACTCATAGATATGGAATAGATTCTTATGTTGACGCCGATGAGACCGCAGAATACGAGGATTTAAACGTGTATTAAAGAGACATCTAGCTTTTATAAATGGGTTCTACGGCTAACGACGGCTAACTAAAATTTATAATTTCAAAATGCCGTGGTAGTTACGATTTTCGGGTAGTTTTTTCTGTCAAGATATTCTCAGTTACTTCCAAGTCAACCTTAACTACGAGAGACTTAGTTAGAGGCTCTAGTGTAGTCTTTCCACTGATGATAATGATGTTTACTATCAGTCTGTTAGTTGTACAGACAGCGTAAAAAGTAGAAGGCGATTATACTGAGGGCCAATTCTCACTGTTAAATGTGTTCAAAATTCAATCTCGATCTTAATTTCCTAAATGTCAAAAACATTATTCTTGTAACAAAATTTTCACACACACATCGTGATCGTCCCTGAGGTTCTTCTTACCTCTTTCTAATTCTTATATGAAGGAACGACCGATATATCAATAAAGTTGTTAAAGTTCTTTTTGTTTCTCTAGCTCAGCCGGAACGAGGAAGGAAATTTGGTTCAATGTTTTAGACATCTAGAGTCACTTAATTAGTTTAATTTCTATGTAACCTTTATTAATTTCAACTTTAAATTTAAAAGCAACCCAACTACAACTATTTTCGTTACAATGGCGCCCAACGTGGGGCCACTACTTTTGTGGTGTACAATAAAGAATAAATATCCTATATTAATGTCGCTTTGTTTACAGCCCTTGGTATTTTATAATACACGTCGCTGAAGACCACAATATCACAGACGATATACAAGATTTATATTTACGATAGAAATCTAATTATTTTTATCCTTCAGACCGAGAGCAGATCTAAAAAAAATCTCATTAGTAAACATTTTTCATTTGAACCCTGTTGTCAGGTTCCGTAATACGAATTAATTTTTTACATCGACGAACTTTGAAAGCTCTTTATCCGATTGGACCCTTGAACGCGGTTTTTGTTCGTTAATTCCTAAATATAAATCCACGAATCATTATATTTATTACACACAAATAATTATGTTATATTACATATTTTTTATATTAATAATAGCTGGTTTGATTAGTGATGAACTGAATTTATTTAAGGGGGAATTCAAGTCGAAGGAGGTAGGGCAAGACAGTACATATTTCCGTTATAATAGAGCGGTCCGACTGGGGAAGTACCTCCGCCCTACAGAATACCAGGGCACACAATATCAAATTCACACAGAAGTCAAATTGACATGTATTGTCCTACTTATATAAAAAAAAAAAAAAAAAAAGACGTGTGGCACTCGGGGACTGCCGCGGTAAAGCTATTGCATAGCATTTTTTATCAACTTATGCAATTATCCCCCCACTCCGAGCTCGCACTCCAAATCGGCCGATTTCGGAGCAGCTCGGCTTGATTCGTGCGAGCTCGGAGTGTCAGCTTAGGTTTTTTCGTTACGGAATTTCTGGATTCGGTCTCCACGCTCAAGGCCCGCGATAGAAGCTATGCAATAGCATAAAAAAAAAAAATATCGTCGCGTTGTGTTCCTGGCGGTGAGTAGGGTAGCCACAGCTCTCTGCAGAGGTTTTGTGCTGTCAGTGAGAAGACCAAAGGCTTTTCCTGTTTGTCTTCTGCTCTGACGGCATAGAATCTCTCTGTTCTTTCAGGGTAGGCAACATGAGTGCACTAGTTGCACTCATCCACACCGGTAACTATTTTCCATCACTTAAGTGGTATAAAACAAAATAAACTGAACAGTTTATGATTAAAGAGTAGAGTAAGGTGTGAAACCTTATTTCAGTTGGACGGGTTTTTATTAGTGAAATTGAGTCTGAATTTGTACGTTCACCTTTGTTATAACTATAACTGCTTATTGGCATATTTCTTAACCCCAGAAAAAGTACTCTTAGGGGTCCCTATAAACCCATGCATGATGGCTTAGTCTGCAAAGAGAAGCCGTGGAAGAGATGTTTTTTATGCTATGGATGGTCGTTCTATAAGAGGACCTTATTACTAACTTGACTTTTGAAAATTTTTGCTCTTCACCACTGGTAGCTATGCGTTTTTTTGGTGTCTTTTGAGGATAGCATGAGGTGCTATGACAGCTGAAGAGCTCAAATACACCAATCGTAGATTATATCAAACCAATTCGCGCGCCAAGGCTTCGGTTCTCCCGCGACTAGGGGTTAAAAATATTATGCCGGTAACTATACCGAACAAACGCACGCAACCGCAAACAAATAATATTAGTTCTGGACCTGTAACATTGCGATGTCAATTAGGTGTTAGTGTTACCAACCTTTTTTCGCAAAGACTTCTAGCAACCCTACCTACTATTAAATAAATTAAATATTCTTAGGCTACTTGGGTGCTTCGAAATTTGAACGGCCAATTCCAATGAAACTAGAGGCCCAATTAAAAAGAAAAATTGGATTTAAAAGTTGTAGTTCGATATCAGACGGTAGCTTTAATTCTAACTTTTTTATACCATGTGGCAGACAAGCACATGACCTTAGTACGGATCACCTGGCCTTCGATTCTGCTAAAGCAAAACCACTGTCGTGCCACAGTCTTTGCAAAAATTATTTAATTACGCGCTTTCGTTCATTCTGCAAAAAGCCCTTTAATTTTAAACTTTAACCGCATTACTTTAAAGGCTAAAATCAAATGGAATTTTCTCGCAGTCACTGTGGTGTGACAGTGGTTGTGCTTTAGCAGAATCGAGGCCCCGATGGGAAGTGGTTACCGTGGCCTATGGACGTGTGCAACACCAGGGGCGTCAAGCTTCTTGTTTTTTTCTTCAACATTTTGATGGTGTAACGCGCTCCAATAGACCTTGATGAAGGTCCTCTTCAAACCATGTACACCACTTCAAAGGAATCTTATGACGGTGAACCCGCTCACTGTCTATCTTTATCTGTCTATCTTTTGATAAAATTTCGATTACGTGAGGACCTAGAAACGGTAATAACACCGAAAGAAAATGTAAAAATAAATTGCCACGTAGAAAAATTTCGACTGCCTACATCTTAGTAAATTTCATTTTGTAAATGAGTTTTGAATACTAATATTAATTTTGTAAATGAGTTTCAAAACCTATTTACGATCGATCTAACAATTTATTTAATTACTTAAGGAATTCTATTTTACTTAAGTACATAATTCGATTAATTGCTACATCGTTGGACGTCACTTTTTAAAAATATTGTTCATTATTTTCGTTTTATACGACTGAAGTAGGTCTGAAGGGCGATTCAAGTGATAGCGACCTAGCTTCAATAAGCATAAATTTACTTTTCTCAGAAATCATAGACTCGGCGGATTGTTTGTTTAGTATCTATTAATACATCTACAAAGTCGCTGCAATGTCAACGTGAAAAGTCAATGGTGTGACATTCTATGTAACTGTTGTTCAGGACGAGCCTCGCAAGCTTTTCTTTCGAGGTTAGGAGGTCAGACGGATGACGCGTCGATTCGATAATAGCCGTACCTATAAGTAAAAACAAAAGAAAGATAATGTGTTGGCGGACTTCGGGCTCCGATAACATGATGATGTGAATTAGATTTATTTATTGTGGATAAGTTAATGTTAAGATGTAGGGGAGCGGGGGGGCTAATTGTAACAGGGGTAAGTAGTATCAAGCATTTTTTACCTACTTAATGCAGAATATTCAGGTTGATTTCCAACCTAACTTCCTACGTAATGCCCATTCTATCATCTAAGCGCGATAAGTACACCGCCGGATAGCACAGGAAGCAGTGTCGAGCAGGCGCTCATATAAAGCTAGGCAATGGACTTTTTTGTGTTTATACAAAATTGATTATCGTAGATTTCAAATTGTTCAGCAGTTGTTGATTCATACAAATGCACTTAGTATTTGTTTAGTTTGATTAATTTCACATTAAGTAACCGACTTTTTTGTAATAAAAGTTATTTCAAAATACCTCGCAGTGGGGTATGTTGTAACACTTTTACGGGGTAAGTTGTAACATACATAATAGATCCCATTGATTCTAAAAATTTATGGCAAGGAATCCAAGACCCCTGAAGCTACGTATCTAACCCACCCAACATCCTTCGAAACTGGAGTGGCTACAGTCCACAAACCAAAGAGAATTGGCTACACGGGGACAAAAACAAGTGCGAGCTAATAATGAAAGATAATGTTATTTGTTTATTTTTGAATATTTTTCTATTAAATTAAGAATAAAATTTCTTATGCTTAATATGCGAAATAATCTTTATAAAATATAAAATTGGCTTTCAATTCCTAATGTTACAATTTGCCCCAAGCCTGTTACAACTAGGGGTACTAGCCCAATCATGGGGTAAGTTGTAACACCCGGCAATTTTTTTTCAAAGCCGTTTCTACAAGAAATCGTTACATATTTGTTCAAAAATTTATTTGAAATCGATAGATGAATAGTTGTTAATTGGAATATTACTGCTAGATTTCACAAATACCAAACACAAGTAAGCTTCTATAGCCAAGAAACGCAAAATTGTTACAACTAGCCCCCCGCTCCCCTAATAGCTACTTTTTTTCAGGTGTCGTGGCGGTTTTTCGCACGATGAAAAGAATGCTAGTACCCCCAGATCATTAGAGGGTGGACAAAAATCTCTTTTCAATTCTCATTTAAAATTTGTTCACGATCCAACGCTATTTGGCCTCTTGTGAATCTACACACGTACATTACCTTGAAGAAATCTCTGAACCACGACAAACACTCATTATTTTCCTATCCGTTGGTTCCTTAAATGCTATTTACTTACCTACTTCCTCGCATTAAACATCGTTTGTGTGGATCAAAGTTAAAAACTGGCCAGTACGAGTCGGACTCGAACGCGAAAAATTGCGTACCACTGTTTTTAGTATTTATTGTTAGCGGCAACAGAAATATATTATCTGTGAAAATTTCAACTGCCTGACTATCGTGGTTCTTTAGATTCAGCCTTTGCCTCGATTCTGCTAAAGCAAAACTACTGTCATATTACGGACATATTTAATTTAATTTTAGATTTTCAAAACTGCATTTAAGGTGATTACATACGCGAATGACTTTCACCATACAAATGCTCAAGGTCATTCGCTCATATTTGAACCGTAAAAATCAGTAAAACTAATTTTTAACAGACTTCAAAAAAGGAGGTTCTCAATTTTTATTTTTATTTTGTATGTTTGTTACGCGATTGTGAAGCCAATTCTAGACGGATTTTGAAAATTATTTTTCTGTTCGTAAGTAGATTATAATAGATAACTTACTTTATAGGCGACGGTTACTAACTAAGAAGATCACGTCATGCTAATACACTTATTTAACACACAAGTGAAATTTTAGATTATTTGGATACATATTGTAGAAAATATTTGGTTTCATAAGAAAGAGTGGAGTGATGTTCAGAGCCTCTTTTCAACTATTTAATTTAATTTATGAAAAAAAGAAGTTATTCTGTATATCCTGTAGTATGCAGGCATGTAAATTCCAGATCTGTAGGTTTTAGTTATTAAGAAAAACGGTTTCGAAAATACCGATTTTTCGATGCTGATCTGATTCGGGGCCTTAAAGTCATCATCTGCATATAGACGTATTCTCCTGATTGCATCCGTGGGCAAGATGACCTCGGAGCTCAGGGTCCGCCTTCCGGCTCTTCCTTCTCCACTTCGCACGGTCTTGGGCGTCCATGGTAGTGAGACCATTTGCACGCATATCACCCTCCACGACGTCAAGCCAGGACTTCTTTGGCCTACCCCTTTTACCTGGACCCGGCGGGGGTACCATTGCCAGGCATTTGTTCCCCACGTAGCCTGGCGGTTGCCGCAAGACGTGGCCGCACCAGCGAAGGCGGCTCTCTTGCATTTTATCCGCAATGTCACGGACATGGAGGCTGCCGCGGATGCGAGAGTTCCGTACGCGATCTTTACGCGTAACGCCGCACATCCACCGCAACATTTTCATCTCCGTGACACGCAGCTCTTGCTTGTGTCGCTCGAGCAGCGGCCACGCCTCACAACCATACAAGAGAACAGGCCTAATGATCGTCTTATAGACCTGCCCCTTCAACCTGACTGGCATTTTAGGATCACAGGTCACGCCAGTCATTTCTCGCCACTTGGCCCACGCGGCAGCAATGCGTGCCTTGACGTCGCGGTCGATCTCACCGGTCACATGAAGTACAGATCCCAGGTACTTAACCTGGTCCGTGCGCTCGACCAAATCATCGCCTATGCGGACGGGTGTGGGATCTGTGGAGTTTAACGCTAAGTATTCTGTCTTCGCTACATTTAGCTTCAGACCGCCGTTCTCAAGCGCTTCTTTCCATCCTTTCACGCGTCGCACCAATCTGCTCCTGTCCGCGTCCATGAGCGCAATATCGTCAGCATACATGAGTAACCACGGAGGCTGCTCATGTGAGTTTCTAATGCTGTTCGACAAAACATCTAATACCACGCTGAACAGGTAAGGACTAAGGACGGATCCTTGGTGTACCCCGACGGTGATGGGGAAGGCTTTCGAGTCGCCAACAGCAGTCCGAACCACGGAACCGGAATCGTAGTACATGTCTCGGATGGTGTCAATGTAAGTCTCTGGGACACCCTTGGCCCGCAGTGCCCACCAGATCACCTCGCGAGGAACACAGTCGAAGGCCTTCTGCATGTCTAAGAATAGGCAGTGCAGGGGCGTGTTCTTCGCCCTGTATTTCCCCGCCACAACCCTTAGGGCGAACACTGGGTCCATGGTCCCGTGCCCGGGACGGAACCCGTACTGGCACTCCGAGAGTGTACTTTCCTGTCGGATCCGGGAGTCGATTATCCACTCATAGAGCTTCATGGTGTGGGACATTATCTTTATACCGCGGTAACTACCACACTCCTGCACCGATCCCTTGCCTTTGAAGACTGGCGTGATGATGCTCAGCCTCCACTGGCTCGGGATCTCACCGGTGAGGAGTACGCGGTTATAAAGATTTGCTAGAATGCCCACACCACGGGCGCCCATTGCCTTCCAAGCCTCGATGGGGACTTCGTCGGGTCCGACAGCTTTCCGGTTCTTCATGCGGCGAATGGCAGTCTGGACTTCCGCAGGCGTTATCGGTGGCACTAGTCCTTGATTCGGAGGGAGGTCTGGTGGCTGCACCTCTTTATGCTGCTTATTCAGCAGCTCGTGGAAGTATGAGCGCCATCTCTCCTTCACCGCGACTTTCTCGTACAACAAATTGCCCCCAGGGTCTTTAATGCAGCGGCACTTGGATAGACCCTGCGCCGCTTTGGCCCTGGAACGCGCCAACTTATATATGAGCTTTTGCCCCTCAGACGATTCCAACTTGGTATATAGAGGTTGCAAGTGGTCTCGTTTGGCCCTGGCTACGGCTCTCCTGGTGGCGCGTTTTGCATCTTTGTACGCATCGCGGTCGTCGGGAGATTTGGACGCTTGCCACTTTTTAAAGAGGGCTTTCTTCACCCTGATCTCTCTCTGAACTGTGTCGTTCCACCACCAGGTGTCCTTGTCACACTTGCGTCCACCCTTAGACATGCCGAGCACCACCCTCCCCGCCTCAAGAATAGCTGCCCGAATCCTGTCCCAAGAAACCTGTACTGGTTCGTCTACAGCATCGGCGCACTTGTCACCGATGGCTGAGACGAAACTTTGGGACTTAGCTTCATCAAGCAGCCACCACCTGATTTTGCGTTGGGCACGCTCGGCACGTTTGTCTTTGGGTTTCACGCGGAGGTCCATGACAAGGAGACGGTGTTGGCTAGTGAGACTCTCCCCGGGTATAACCTTGCAGTTGGCCACCCTGCTGATGCTGTGCCTCCTAGTGAGCAGGAAATCAACCTGGGTTAAGCGCCCCCCGCTCTTGTAGGTGACAAGATGTTCGGATTTCTTTTTGAAGTACGTGTTCACGATGGCCAGGTCGGCAGTCGCACACGCTCTAAGGATGTGCTCACCCTCTGGGTTGCGACTACCGTATCCAAAACCACCGTGGACACGCCCAAACTCCTCACATCCGTCACCCACGTGACCGTTCAGGTCACCGCCCAGGACAATCTCCTGCGACAGCGGGACGTCACGAAGCACTCCCCCGAGTTGGTCCCAGAACAAGATCTTTTCGGCTTCGCCACGCCCAGCCTGTGGAGCGTAAGCACTTATCAGGTGGGTTATAATCCCATCGATAAGCACCCTCACAACCATAAGTCGGGCGCTATAGCTCTTCACCTCCAAGATGTCATCCTGCAACGCCCGGGAGAGCACCACGCCCACCCCGGCCTGCCCGTCAGGTGCACCTGTGTACATCAGCTGGTAGCCCTCCCCAATGTGCATGGTGCTATCGCCACCCCACCGAGTCTCCTGCAGGAACGCCACGGCCACTCTCCGCCTGCAGAGTACGTCAGCCAACTCCCTCGTGCGACCGGTCAACGTGCCGATGTTCCACGTTGCGAAGCGGAGTTTCCGGGAATCACAAAGTTGGCCTAACATCTTTAGCCGTGCCCGGCTCAGGCACGGTAGCCCTTGCCCACTTGCGACACGAGGCGGGCGACCCTCATGCGCGCCGTTTTGCGGCGGCGCCCTACCCTCATGCGATTCCTTTTTTTTTTACGAGCCATTTATTGTAAAGGACATCATTCAGATTGGGCTAATTTTTATTTTGCCGGCCAAAGAAAAAAAATACAATATTCGGTTAGAGCTTGTTCTTACTAACATTTTTTATTAGTGCGTCGAAGTTGAGGGATCACTTCCAATGGTTTTATTAGAGTTTAAAAATCTTAAAAATATACACTTTTTATGATACGAACTATTCAAAATAAATGAAAAATATTGTTATACATTGGAAGAATAGTTAATAAAAGCAATAAAAAATAAACCCCATACTGCATATTGTTGTTTTTCGTCCATTTATTTACGGCTAAAATTAAAAGTGTCGATTAAAGAAAATAAAATCCGCTAGAATTTTTCCTTATTAGCATTTTTTATTATGGCGTCAAAGCTGAGGGACCACTTCCCTCAGTTTTATTTATATTCGAAAATCTTGAAAACATACATTTTTTATGATACGAACTATTGAAAATGAATTAAAAATATTGTTCTATATTGGAAGAGTAGTTCATATAAGTAATAAAAAATAAACCGCATATTACATATCGTTGTTTTTCATCCATTTATCTAGGTTAAAAATTGAAAGTGCCAGTCAAAGAAAACAAATGTGATATTCCGCTAGAGCTTGTACGCGTTTGCATTTTTATTATGGTGTCAAAGCTGAAGGACAACTTCCCTTGGTTTTTTTTTTGAGTTCAAAAATCTTGGATATAATACATTTTTTTAAACGTATTATTGAAAATGAATGAGAAATATTGATTTATATTGGTTAAAGGTGCATTTCCAATTATTGAACTTAGTAAATGTGTTGATCATATTCCACAGTTACAAGGCACTAATGGCAATGCCATAAGGTAGATTCGTGGACTATAGCAATCACGTCATGTCCAGGTTCGTCAACATTATATATACATTATCATAGATAAAACAAACAGGGTTGAGTGCAATGAAACAGTGTTATTGCTCGTGTATTTTATTTTTAATTGCTTATTTTTATTGCTTTATTGCTTTTATCAACTATTCTTCCAATATAATACAACATAATTTATTATTCCTTTTCAATTATTTATTTTATTTAAAATATACGTTTCCGAGATTTTTGAACTCAAATAAAACCGAGAGCAGTATTCCCTCAGCTATGATGGAGTAAAAATGTCAATGAAGACAAGCTCTAACGGAATATCATATTATTTTTCTTTGGCTTCACTTTCAATTTTTGGACCTAACTAACGAAAAACAGCGATATGCAGTATGGGATTTATTTTTTATTGCGTTAAACAACTATTCTTCCAATATAGAACAATATTTTTCATTCATTTTCAATATATAATATCATAAAAATTATATGTTTCTAAGATTTTTGAACACCAATAAAACTGAGGGCAGTGGTCTCTCCGCTTTGACATAGTAATAAAAAGTGCTAATAAGGACAAGCTCTAGCGGAATATCATATTTGTTTTCTCTGACCGGCACTTTCAACTTTGGATCTCAATAAATGGACGAAAAACAACAATATAAAGTACAGGGTTTATTTTTATTGCTTTTATTAACTATTCTTCCAATGTATAGCAATATTTTTCATTTATTTTCAATAGTTCGTATCATAAAAAGTGTATATTTTAAGATTTTTAAACTCTAATAAAACCGTTGGAAGTGGTCTCTCAACTTTGACGCCGTAATAAAAAATGTTAGTAAGAACGAGTTCTAACGGAATATCGTATTTTTTTCCTTTGGCCGGCACTTTCAAAACTAGCCCAGATTTGTATGGAGAGTGAATGTTGTCCTTTGGCAATTTTGGCTTTTCCGGGGGCGACTGCCGTCCGACCCCCCAACCCCGAGGGGAAAGCCAGCGCCAGAGCCTCGTCCGTTGTTCAGCAGGTGCACCAGCTTGCAGGTGAGGTTGGCTTGGGGCTCAGGATCTAGGTGAGCCCCCATACACCCCGGGGCCTTAAAGTCTAAAATTAAATATCTTTTTGTAGAGTGAATGGAAAAGTGTAATTCTTTTCATTTAATTTTGGACTTTTAAAATTTAATGCCATTTTTGCAGTGTCTGCGGTACGTCAGTAGTTTTGCTTTAGCAGAATCGAGGGCCCGGTGATAGAAAGAGAAGTCTTAGTAATACTACTAATAATAGTCTACACACACATACACCCCCTCCTTTTTGCATGCAGTGAAATTTTTGAAATTTTTGTTGTTGTTTATTGCTATTGACTTGGAACAATCCACCTTCTTATCAGGGTAGTGGCGTTGATGGCTGTGCCTCAGTGTATACTTTTGCAATCATCATCGACTCAATTTTGTCTATGATCCTGTATTACCTTTGTTCCTAATAAAGATTCTTAATTTTTTTTTTTTTAATAGATCCGGTTCCGTTATTACCCTTTGGTGACGGAACCCTAAAAACATAGTAAGCTGAAGTTATTTAGTGGTGTCCTAAGACTGCCTTTCCACCAGAGATGTGTGATGCTACGTTGCTATATATATATCCACCAATCAGAATCATTGATCCACATAGCGTAGCACTTTTGGAAAGGGATTCAGTTAAATTATGTGTTTTATACAGAAACTAGCTGACCCGGCGAACTTCATACCGCCATAATTTCCGCCCGCGTGGTATTATCTCTAAATTAATCAGTGTTTCTCTGCATTATTATGCATGTATTATACATATAAACCTTCCTCTTGAATCACTCTATCTACTTATTGAAAAAAAAACCGCTTCGAAATCCGTTGCGTAGTTTTGAAGATTTAAGCATACATAGGGACGGACAGACAGCTACAGCGACTTTGTTTTATAATATGTAGTGATGATATTCATGCTATGGATGTGTGCTATGTATGGGGAATAGTCGAATTTTGAATATTTATAGGAATTTTCAAAGCATATCTTACTCGCTACGCTACATAGCATAGCATAGCAGAAATGTTCGCATAGTTTCATAGCTTAGCGTAATTACATCTTCGTAGCATAGTTGCGTAGCACATGTCTGGTGGAAAAGCAGACTAACACCCGTATTCACAAACAATACTTCGCTATGCGTAAAACAAAAACTGTGCAAAGAATGACAAATTCTCAATGCGTTCGTTTTGGCAAGCCTTTTTATTCATTGATAACACTTATGTAATACTTCGTTGAGGGAACGCACTGCGTTAGACACTGCTCCGTGATGTTTGTGAATTAATTTTACCAGCCCTATGCGCTCGAGCACACTATGAGACCTCACAGTATTGTTTGTGAATACGGGTGTAAATCTGTTATAATACAGTCGGGTAGAAATTCCCAAAGTATCGGATATTATTTTTAACTTTAAGCGCGCAGATATTATCCATTGATCCTTGTTTTACATGAAAAGTTATTAAAACATGTAAAATAACGAGCTTGTTGCCCGTTACGTGGCCCTAATTAACTTACAGGGTACAAATGTGTACCACAAGTTAGTTCAAACTCATACCCTTTCAACTTTTACAATTTTCGGGCCGGTCTCTACGTCAAAGTTTGGGTACTATCGTAATATAATTTTATTACTAGCATATAGGGCTACCGACATCTTTATTACTGTACTAATTGGCACCCGCTGCTTCACCCACGTGTAATACCGACGCCCGTTTTTCAAAGGAACCCGTGGGGTGAGCATGAACAACTACCGTAATCGTATCGTGAACGTAACGATAGCACAGAGCATTGCGATTGGCAGGCTTCAGGCAGGCGGCCAATCGCAATGCTCCGTGCTGTCGTTACGTTCACGATACGAATACGATAGTTGTTCGTGCTCACCCCACTGACCTAAAAAAAATGGTGGCACTCCGGGAATGCCGATAGACGTGAAAGCAGTTTGTATAATAAAACCCGACTACTGAAAAATCTATTTACTACAATAATCAATTAATTAATTAGCCTATCGCAGTCCACTGCTAGACATAAGCCTCTTCCAGTGTTGGGAGGCATTGACTTACTGTTTCCACACTGGCCAGACGGGTTGTTACAGGGTTTTATTTTGGGTTCCTTCTCTTACAGTGATATAGTCTGCGTATTTCCGTCGCCTCTTATGACGCCCTTCGGATGAGATGAGGCGGTGAGACTGGTATTATGTCTCCATCATCACACGGATTTTACTACAATAATGAAACAATATTATATTCTAGGGAAAAGAGCCTTACGATTACGACTACGGTTTTTCTTGATATTTTCTTGTTTAATACTTTCTAGAGCGTGATTTTTCAGTGGTTTGTTTTTCGTTTAAAATTTAATTTTTTATTCATAATAATTTGGGATAGGTCAGCGAATTTTAGATATTCGGTATCTGAAACACAGTATCTAAAATCAGAACTCCATAAAGATAATTGCCTTTATCCCCAGAGGGTTAGGCAGTGGTGAAATAACACCCACATTTCACTAATCATTGTATTCGGTCCCACGTAATAGGGGATGAGCCTATTGCCGTATTCCGGGCACTATTGTTAACTCTGGCCATGCATCTGGCCAATTACCAGCCATGCACCAGGCGGCTGGCAATATTAGTGGGATAAAAATTTTGTACGGTTGACAGCCCTACTGATAATTCAAGTAAAATCCATTAAAATATTTGCTTAAACAAGAACTATTTCGGCTAAGTAGTTATTTGTTTTGTATTTCATTAGCCGTTTCATGATAACATGAAACGGCTATGATAACATGGCAGTGGCTACAGGCGTTTCAAAGAGACGTTTCGTTGCTTCCAGGAAAGTTCTGTTTTATCTAATTTAATTGGGTACTTGACTGTAAAGCCCTGTTGTGCTGAAGTCAGTTTCCTTGTATTAAACGTCTAAACGCTACAGAATTATGACGTCACACTTCATTTTTTTTTAAAGTTTTTAAAAATCATTTATTCAATTTAAAATTATTTACATAGGTACTTAATCTAATTCTAAAACTTACAATCTAATAAAAATATAACTAAATTATAATTAGTTCTCACACTTCTTCTTCTTCCTCTTAGCGTTAATTCCCAGTCGCATCCGAAGCTTTCAGCTCGGAGTCTGGGGTCCGCTTTTTACCAGTCTTAACCACGGATTTGGCTAAACCTCGATATTTATAATTTTTTATAATTACACACTATAAATATCCTAAAAATTCGCTCAGGCCTGTACCCGGTGCAAAGGTGCCCATCACGCTGGCTGCGTCACCCCTTTGGATGGCAATGGCCAGCCTTTGCACCAGGTATGACCCGGCGCGGGAGTCTCCTGACTTCTCCCTCAGCCTGCGTCCGATGTCTCCACAAAACGCTTAGCCTCTGCGCTCCAGCAGCCCGACGTCTTTACCGCGAAGGGGACGAATAGGTACCTAACGCCTCGTATTTTAGGCGTTTCCCGGCGGCTGCATCCTCCGCGGCATTCATTATTGTCAAATAACAACAAACAAATAATTACCGCGTTGGTTCCCGATAGAGCAGAATAGGTCCACCCCATCTCTTCCTGTGGGTGTCGTAGAAGTCGACTAAGGGATAGAGCTGAGAGCCCGCTTGACCCTGATGGCTGGGGTTACCATCACGTGTGGGCCGTGTGCTTATCTGCAACTTAAGTAGTATAAAAATAAAATCTATTGTGATTCGTATACAGTAAAAATGTTATACCTACGAGCGTTTTATTATACGAAAATTCCACGAATTTAACAAACGTTGTACGTAATCCGTAAAGTAGATACGCAATTCACTGTGAGTACTACGCAGTGTCTCACGTACAGGCGGGAAGAATAAAATTTCCAGAATATTTCCAATATAAACTGCTACTTTATTGGATATGCCGTCGAAGATTTGGGGGATACTATGGAACATACAAAACTTCGGCTCGCAAATATACGAACGAAAGATAGCATTTAGTTAGGTATATAGATAGCATGAAGTTACTTCGGTTATCTTATGGTTGGGTTAAAACCGAACCTGAGTATAAAATATCTGCATTTATCTTGACCAGTCACGTCACAATATGCGCAGTAGTACGTGTTTTGGGTGTCTTTAGAGGATAGCACTGGCTGCTACGGCAGCGGGGGAGCTTAAATCCACCAATCATGGATATTATTATCAAACACGTTAAGACATCGTTTCTCTTACGCCTTGGGGGTCAAGATATATCCCGAGAACTATATCCCTGTGTGTACCGTCTACGGATTCTTTTTCATGATAAATATATTCCGTCGAACCGATTCTTTGATCCGTAACTGCGGATTTCATGATCGGCCTACAGATTTTATAGCTGTACGATTTATACCTGTACCTATTCTTTAGTGTTAGCACTTGTCAGAAACGTTCGTGCCTAGAATATAGAACTATTTGTGCCCTTGATGATAGCAGAGGCTCTACACTGTCACTCCCATTTACGTTTTCAAGGTGTACCTACATTTACTTTGTGTCCTACTTTAGGCAGTTGAGACTGGTATTTTTTAAACCTCGAGGTAAAAACGTGTTTCCTCGAATCTTACGTTAACATGTCGTAACTAATACTGTTCTAGTTAGGGGCTCCCCGACACGACAACCCTTGTATCAAATATTATATATACATATCATACATACATACAATCACGCGTTTATCCCTGGAGGGTTGGGCAGAGGTGAATTAACACCCACATTTCACCAACCATTGTATTAGATCCCACGTAATAGGGGGTGAGCCTACGGCCGTATTCCGGGCACTATTGTTGAAATATTATAATATATCACGTCGAAATCCAGGGTTCGATTTTTCCAGTCGGGATTCATTGACTTTTATGATTACTTCCTAGAGTATTAGCGTGATAATATATAGACTATAGTTACTATAAAATTCCTCGATGAACGGACTATTTAACACAAAAAAATTCTTCGATTCAAAGTAGTAGTTCCTGAGATTAACGCATTCAACCAACCAAACAAACCATCAATTAAATAAACTCTTCCACTTTATTATATTAGTATAGATTCATACTATTGTCGTATTCGTATGATTAGTGACAGCCTAAGTACCTTTTTTTTATCATGCGAAAAATCCCCACGGATACCTCCCCCGCCGGAGCCGGAGGAGGAGGTTATGTCGGACTCGAACCGACTAAAACGCACGCCGTCTGTGGGCCGTCAGTTGCCGGAGGTGAGATTGTCGTAGCCATAATATCCCTCGCACCCCGGCCGACCCAGGGCCATATCTCTTGATTTGACCCTCTTCCGGAGCCTCCTAAATATAGGTACTATATTTAATTTGTTATCTCAAATGTACAGAAATGGCCAATATTGTATTACTGTTCGCGTATACTGTTGTATATCAGAAAAAAACTAGTCTAGTGTGAGTCACATTCGTGTGCCAACGGTTCCGTATGGCAATCAGAAAAATGTTAACAGCCCGTATTGTAGATTTTCTTAATTCTACATTGTACACTGAAAATGATACATTAGGCATGATACATTTTGATGTACAAAGGCGAGCTTAAATCAGTATTGAGATTCTCCCAGCAAACCTTTGGGGGATAGAGGAAAAAGCGCAACAAAAGGGTAAAAAACAAGACGTGTACAATTATCTTATATTACTATTATATCATTGTAAAGGGGTCGTGTCTGTACATTGGAGATATTTAAAAAAAAAATACTTGGGTAATGTTATGTTAACGATACTGAACACGAAAATATTTTTTTTTAATTTCCTGTCTGTTTGTCTGTTTGTCTGTTTGTCTGTTTATCTGTTTGTCTGTTTGTCTGTTTGTCCGCGATGGACGCAAAAACTACTGGACGGATTTTGATGCGGTATTTTTTGTTAGAAAGGGCTTACTCAGACTTAAAATCTTACGTTTGTTTGATCGCAATCGGTTGAGTAGAACCGAAGATATGAGCAAAGGTCGTGTTAACTGAGATGCACGCGGGCGGAGCCGCGGGCGGAACGCTAGTAGAGAATATAATTATATGTATAGAATACAGAAGTATTTAGAAGATACATATCATAAGTGCATATAAATTACATTTTTATCAGTTTATGATACCATTTACATAGGTTATCATTGGGATATATCATATATTACTGATTCTGTTGCGACCCCATATAATTTTGTTCCTCTGCCCGCAACTTGGGTACCTATTCTAGGGATAAAATTCAGCCTATTTGTTGTTCCAGACTTATCTATCCCTGCTCATTGAATAATAAACATTCTAACACCCAATCATCTTCATAAACTTTCACATAACTTTAGTAAGAAGTAGGACAATCGGAAAATGGTCCCTCGTTTTCCGGAAATCTTTTCTACTGGACAGTTAACTTTTCCTTGATTAGGTTGTTAGAGTATTACTTTTTTTCATTGGACACATCAATCATAATCAATCAAAGTAATCAATGCTGGTAAGCTAAAGGTAAAGGATCGGAAAAGAGGGTCACCATTATAGACACGCACCATGTTACAATGGTGGCACTCAGCTTAACAGCCTCATCAGATGTTTTTACACGCCCTGCTTAAAGGACCCGGGGCTGTAGGAAGAGGGAAACTCGTGTTCTGGTAAGGAATTTCAGGAGGAGTTGCCGAACCACTTGGTTCTTGATGGAATCCATACTTCCATACTAATTTATAAATGGGAAATTAATTCTGTCTGTCTGTCACGCTTTCACGCCTAAACCACTGAATTGATTTTGATGAAATTCGGAACAGAGATAGACTAGACCTAAGGAAACGACATAGGTTATATTTGGTCGCGATAACATACATGCGGGTGGTGCCGCGGGCAAAAAGCTAGAATACTAGCTTTTTGCCCGCGGCACTACAGTTCTAAAGATATAGTCATGTGTCATTTTTTTTTTTTTTTTTTTTTTTTTATATAGGACACGTCAATTTGACTTCGCCTCGCCTGATGGTAAGCTGAAGGCAAAGTCTCTGAAAAGAGGGCCACCATTACAACACGTACCATGTTACAATGGTGGCACTCAGCTTGACGGCCTCATCAGATGCTTTTTCACGCCCCGCTTAAAGGACCCGGGACTATAAGAGGAAGGAAACACGTGAGCTGGCAAGGAATTCCAAGTCTTAATAGTGCGGCAGAAGAAGGAGTCGCCGAATCGCTTGGTTCTTGATGGAATATTCTGCACCGTATGCGGGTGGCATCTAAGTCCTGCACGTGTTGTCCTATATAGGAAAGGAGAGGGTGGGATTACTTGGAAGAGCTCATCAGAACATTCACCATGGTAGAGACGGTAGAAAACCGCCAAAGATGCCACATCTCTACGCAACTGCAAAGGCTCGAGGGTGTTAGTGACCTCAGGATTCCCAATAATGCGGACCGCACGTCGCTGCAACCTGTCGAGAGCATCTAGTAAGTACTTTGCGGAGCCATCCCAGAGATGCGAGCAGTATTCCACGCAAGATGTTTAGTACTTAAAGGGTTTCTCTTCAAGTTTTCAGTACGGAACCCTAAAAATCAAGACTGGCTGAATCAACTTTCACAGCTGACTTGTATCGTAATTCAGACTGTGATCTCATTTTCAGTATCATTGGAGCGAAAATGGATGGGAAGAATTGCACGGTAAAATGATTTTTTATATACTCACGCTTTTGTATCGCCATATGAGTAGGTAGAGTGTGATAATGCTCGTATTTTGCCTACTGTTTTGAGTCAAAACCAGTGGCGAAAGGTGAAAATTTTTAAGAGGGAAGCCGGTGTCATATTTTGTTTACGGCGCGCCGTGAAAAATATGACACCGCCGCGGCGGTGAATGGGGTAGCCAGAGCTTACTGGTGAGTATTTGCGCTGTCAGTGGGAAGACCAAAGGCTTTGTCTTCTCCACTGACCGCACAGAAACTTTCTGTTCTTACAGGGTTGGCAGCACGAGTGTGACTGCCGTAATGTGTTACCATAGGCCACGGTAAACACTACCAATCAGATGGGCCGTGTGCTTGTCTGCCACCTAGGTGTTATAAAACAATAGTAGTCTGCTTTCTGGGTCAAAACAGTCTTTTTTATAGAGTGAATGACACTTAAGTGCTGTTATGTAAATCAAAATATACAGATTTTAAGTATTTATTCTCGTCAGGCTCAATTTATTCAATATCACGTTCTGTCGAAGTTATAAAAATGTCCAGGAAAACGAGAAAAACATCTTCAGTTTTGCTTACTAATTATTTTCTCATTTCCAATTCTTTAGGACTAATATTTTCCTACGACCATCTTGTATTCTATGTTTAAAATTGTGCCTAAGTTTATGTCACTTAAGATGAGGGTATACCCACGGTTAATGGTAAGTAATATCAAAGTAATATCGTGTACCTAGTCGATTCCAAGAAAGTTAGCCCCCTAGACAAGTTGGCTGGCGTATTGTAGAATTGAATGATGAATGTGAATGAATGACGTTTGTCATGAACATCAAAATACGTGTCATTTTTTTTTTTTTTTTTTAATTTGTTCCTTTCGGAACAGGCTAAGGTTCTATGATCATGCTGCCTTGTCATCAGTTATTTTTATATACATTTACTTTTTTATATTTTGTATTTGGATGATGATGAGGATGAGGATGATGATGATGATAATAGTGAGTTAATGATGATGACGATGATGATGATTGCTGCCTCAATAAAGTGGTGGAAACTTTACTAAAGGCTTTTTACGGAGATTTGAAACCAACACGAGAAGTCACAATCCACTGTAATATTTCACTTTCCTACTCTTGTGCGCGTTTTCCAAGACGTTATGTCTAAAATTCCACCATATTTACACATAAAAACTCGAACTCACACTAATTTTGGAAAATAAAATAACACCGGCGACCATTCATTCTCGTTTTGGCGGCAAAACTCCAAAATACGTGTCAATCTTATACATTCATCATTTTATTCTACAATACACCGGCCAACTAATTGTCTAAGGAGGCAGTTCTCCTTTAGCCCAGGTAAAATTATTTCAGTGTCCACGTATAAAAAAAGAAACGTGGATTTTTTTTGCAAGTGATCTACTTAATCAATCCACTAGCGTATGCAGGACGGATAGTAGTTTCTCCACACACCTACACTGTGCTATAATTGTAATGTACGAGTACATGCAAAAAAATAAAACACAAGTCTATCCTAATGGTTGACGGGCCATTGTCTCAAATTACGAAAAAAAAAAAAGTATGTTAAGTATGTTATGTAGAAGATATGTAGAAAAAAAAAAGTAATAACAATGTACTCACGTAATTATCGCTCCGGGGCAGGCAGATACAACAGTCCTCCATTTGCCGTCTTTATATACCTCACGAGTTACCTTTAATATCATTAACCCTTTCAAACAGACTCGCCAGTTTCCTGTACTTTTGAATTACTTTTTTCAGAACATTACGAATTCGGTAGGTTTTACCTTTTCGAGGTTAAACCCCGAATGTAGCTGTATGTTACATGTAATGTCTCTTATGTGGTATTTCTTAAAATTTTCATGAGTTTTATACATTGTGATCAAAATATACCTACAAATTTTTACTAGCTTGCTGCGTGGTTCGCGGCAGAGTAGAATTTGGACCACTCCATCTCCTCACATGCGGTGTCGTACAAGGCGACTGAGGGATAGAGCTGTGATAAAGCCCCGGCATACGGCAATAGGCTCACCCCATCGGTAGAACTTTCTGAAAATCTATCAAACTCAATTCTGCTGCTTAGAACTTACGAGGGAAAATTTGGATTAACATACGATAGATGCACACATGCATACGAGTACAGATCACACATAATATAGCCTTCCTTATTGCCGCAGTTGGTTAAAATATACTTACAGTAAAAAACAATGCTTCTACTTATGTTAACTATTCAGTATCAAAGGACTTCTAAAATTTATTTACAGTGTAATTTTACAAAGAATTTATTTAGCAACCATTACCCAGGTATTCAGCGGTGTGGAATTTCCAGTAGGTATGTTTTTGTTAGACTAACATTTTCAAAACATAAGTTTCGTACCCACAAAATTTTATTATTTTAGCCGATATATATTAGCATAATATACAGACCTATGTGCCATGTTATTAGCTTTTATTATTTATTTACCTATTTATTTTTAAACTTTATGCTTTTTTTATACCACTTAGGTGGCAGACAAGCACACGGCACGGCCCACCTGAAGGAAAGTGGTTACCGTGGCCTATGTACGTGTGCAACACCAGGGGCGTCACCCGCGTCACACATATGCTGCTGACCCTGAAGAAACCTTCTCTCTTCTCAAAGAACCCCATATTGTAGTCGCTTAGGAAAACTGTCGCGTTTATTAATTAATTTGCGCGATTAATGCCAAAGGCATTATCTGACAGTCTAACTTAAGGGTGATGCAGATATACACTGAGGCAGGTGCAGGCAGGAGAATGAACTATTTATAGAGAGGTTTTTCATAAGGAATATGGGTAATATAGGACATACTAAGTGTATTTGTATTAAGAAAGTATAAGTTGCTACCTGGAGAGTTTTTGTGCTGTCAGTGGGACGACCGACCGGCTTTGTCTTCTACACTGGCAGCACAGAAGCTATCTGCTATTACAGAGTTGGTAACACGTGTGTGACTTCTCCGGCGCGGCGTTGCGCACGCCATGGTAGCCACTTTCCATCAGGTGGGCCGTGTGCTTGTCTGCCACCAAAGTGGTATAAAAAAAGTTGTAAGTAGGCTTAGTATGTAGGTCATTCGATCACTCAATGCTTGATATAATCTCGCCTAATAAAACTCATGGTCACGTAATTATTGGATGGAAGTAGAGATATAAAACGTACTAACGTAAGAGGATTAGCCATAAAAGCCTACACTATGCGACAAGACGACGACGATGGTTAGAATTATAGGTACCCTACCATATGTAGGTTTTGAGACAACTTTTAGGGTGTCAATATACAAGTATTTACAGACTTACAGCTGGGTATCTCGAATTCCGAGATTCTTATCTAATTTAAGCTTAAATGACTGCACTATTATATATAACGGCGGGGAAACCGCGGCATCAGTCGGTTGCGCCTCGGCGTCAGTATCACTGACGCCATGGCTCACTTGGTCAGTACTCATGGGTAAATGAAATTCCAAACTCTGTTATATCCAGTAGGTATATTAATAATTAACAATGTGATAATCTTATTATAACTACACGTTATTTTTTTAGTTTTATAAGTTTTTAAAAAGAAAGACCCTATACACTTAGCTGTATGTATTTAGCAGCGTTGTTCCTCGTTCCCAGGCTGGAGCAAAAGTGCCTCCTAATTTTACCGCTTTTAGCGCCCTACAAAACCAACGGAAGTCGTCAAGCGCGCGTAACTTTTCAATACTATTTATACAGACGTTGTTGGTTTTGTAGAAGCTTTACAAAATAATTAGATTCATTACAGGACATTATTAATATTTAATTAAATAATGAGGAATATTTCCATACTATAACATTTCTATAAGTTAATCCCTTATAAAGTGAATCTTTACGAATAATAACAAACTTTAATCTTTAATGACTTATTATGAAAAGCGTAATACTTTTCTACATATTATGATATTACAATTATTTAAATAATTAACTAGGAATATTACAATATTACACATATTTTATAAGTTATCTCTTAGTAATTGTATGTTTTACAAGTTTATGATCAACTTCACTAGGTACCTATATTTTAACCTTCAATGACTTAATATGTAAAGCATAATACTTGCCACATCCAATGATGTGATAAATCTTTAAATAATTAATAAGGAATATTACAATATTACACACATTTTATAATTTGTCTCATAAGAATTGTATATTCACAAGTAGCGACAAAGATCACAAACTTTTATCCTCAAGGACGTATTTCTTAAAACACTAAATCTTGTGTTTGTTGTTATGGGATAATTCTTTAATTAATAAATACAAATTAATAAATTATAAACTCAACTGTACTAGTAATACATACTTTAAATATGAACTTTGGTAATTATAATGTTTACATTGATACCTACTGCATATCCGGCTAGCAGGATTGAAACCAAAATAGTTACTCAAATAATGCTTTCATAGAGGAATACATCTAATAATCATCAGACACTCATGACAATTCGTATTAGGATTATTCTTATTACTATTACTTATCGTAATCAACTAATATTACCTAACTATAAACTAGTAGTAATCAACTACTAGGTACTTCTTCAAGCGAATGTAATCTTCGCGCCGACACGGCCATACTGATAGGCAGTGCGTGCTCTGCACTAGCCTTTATTCTGAAACAATGAAAATTTTTGTTTTGAGCTAGGCATCTGCCATCGGAGCCTAACTTGGTATATGAGGTGAAATAACAGACTTATTTCACATTATGAATTGGTGTTATAAAAGTTCATTTGTTATTTTAAGAGGGAATATAGGTAGGTAATACAACGCTGTGCTCTAGGCGTTGTATGCCGTGGCACCGTGTCCCATTTTTATGAAAATTGTTGATTCTAAAGTCAACAATCTATTATTTTAACAATCACCAACCAGAATGATGCCACCTCTTTCTAAAATGGGAGGTGTGTTATCACTATACGCATATAATAATGATAATGTATTGATATTGTACTTTGGGCGGTCTCGAACGCCGTGGTACATAGCATAGTAGGTACAAATTGTGTATTGACAATTTTATTATGTGTGTGACATTTGTATTTGTATGACTTATGTATTTATATAAGGATGATGCTGTGTTCTGGGCGGTCTCGTACGCCGTGGTACACAGTAGTTATAGTTTGTGCATATTATTGTGATATTATTTAGGTACTGACTTCAACAAGCCAGTATCAAATTTTATTGTCTTATAAACATTTATGTGCTCTAGGCATTTTATTGTTATATAAAGGATTGATGGTGTGTTCAGGGCGGTCTCGTACGCCGTGGTACACACAGGATATAGGATTGAGAGGAAGGTCGATGCTGTGTTCTAGGTCTATGACCGTGGTACACAGAGGCTCTGAAAAGAAATTTCTTGTGTAATGTTAATCATAATATGTTGTGTACAGTAATTTTATTGTTATATAAAGGGGTGGTTGGTGTGTTCAGGGCGGTCTCGTACGCCGTGGTACACACAGGATATAGGATTGAGAGGAAGGTCGATGCTGTGTTCTAGGTCTATGACCGTGGTACACAGAGGCTCTGAAAAGAAATTTCTTGTGTAATGTTAATCATATGTTGTGTACAGTAATTTTATTGTTTTATAAAGGGTTGATGGTGTGTTCAGGGCGGTCTCGTACGCCGTGGTACACACAGGATATAGGATTGAGAGGAAGGTCGATGCTGTGTTCTAGGTCTATGACCGTGGTACACAGAGGCTCTGAAAAGAAATTTCTTGTGTAATGTTAATCATATGTTGTGTACAGTAATTTTATTGTTTTATAAAGGGTTGATGGTGTGTTCAGGGCGGTCTCGTACGCCGTGGTACACACAGGATATAGGATTGAGAGGAAGGTCGATGCTGTGTTCTAGGTCTATGACCGTGGTACACAGAGGCTCTGAAAAGAATGTTATGTGTACAGTTGTGTGTGTGATAACAGTGACAACTCAAATATTGCTCACCTATGTGGTGGTGCTACTCAAGCGAGTAGAGGTCTCTCTGGTGGGCTCGGGAAGTGGAAGGCAGTGGCTCAGCAAGTGCAGCATCCGCATCCCCAGGGGAAGATAGGTGTTCAGTGAACGTAGGTGATGCGTCCAACTCTGCATACGATTGGGAACCCGAAGGTTGATGCTCGGTGAAGGTAGGTGATCATGATGAACCCGCCGACACGGGCTGTTGCTGACCGAGCTTTGGAGCTGCATGAAGCTGGTCATGAGCAACCTTAAGAGGTTACTTTCGGCCAACTACTTTCTTCACTAAGTACTGGTCACTGTCCAAAACCCTGCACACTTGATAAGGTTCGCTGAATTTGAGGTCTAGACGTCATGTTTGGTTCTGGGAATTATTTTTATCAAAACATATTCACCTCGTTGAAAATAAATTATATGGACATCAGTTTTGTCAATACGATGTTTTTCTTTTTCACTGGCTATCAACATCTCTTGAGTAACAAATCGATCTAATTGCAAGTATATCAAGTGTTACGGCATCGATATTGAATAAATTAGCGAGTTCGGGTGGAACGCAGTGTTTGCGTCGTGTGAGCAATGTGAGTGGTGCACAGCCTGTCGTTTTATGTAGAGTACAGTTAAGATTCAATTGCAGACTGTCGAGAGCTGTATGCCAGTGTTCTGTCTCGTAGTTATTAATCATAACTAAGGCGTTCTTAAGTGTGCCTACTACTCTTTCAACTTGTCCATTAGCTCGGCTGACTCCTGACGAGATTGCATGAATGCCTATGCCTATGGTCACAATATTGTTTAAACTCACCCAAAAACTCGACTTGCTGTGGTACGTGTTAATCAGGCTCTACTGAAAAGCTTTAGGTACAACGATTGTCTTTTGTTGACTAAAATTAGAGTCGGAGTGTAACTTCATGAGAGTATTCCTTTCTAACACATTCATCCACTTACCACATTATAGATCATTGCTATTGGAGCGGATTAACTTATATCGATGTTGTTTTACTTTTAAGGCCCACCAGCGATATACCTACTCTGGGAAGTCGTTTCTTCTCATGTTTGGAAGCTTTATGAGCGTTGCCAGCGTTGCAGTCAGTTATATACGACCTTAAATTTTCGCTCATATAACTATTGCTTAAAGTGTTTGATAGCTCTCACCACGGTCAGCATGTCAAGTTCGTAAGAATGGTAGCGGCTTTCCGTGTACAGCCTCTGCAACTCTGCATGTTCATGTAGGACACGGCGTGCCTCGATCACTTGCATCAGCACAGCAGCGGCCACGCTGGTGGCGTCAGGGTACAGCTCGGTAGGTGCGTTTTCCTGAAACAGGATAAGGACAGGCGAAGAGGTCAAATTGTTCAATAATATTATTCGAGCTTTAACGTACGTACTTGTCTAAGGCCGTTGGAACAGGGGGACTTAAGAAGCGCTTCTACTTTGAGCTCAGGTTCTGACCTTGCCGTCGGAAGTAATGTTACCTACCCAATTCTATGGATCGTTTGAATAACGATGATTTCTGTACAATAATAGAAAAGCCTGCCTCTTGTAAGGCTATAAATATCCTTTCTACATCTAATTTTCACTTATCAAAATTAGCACACGTAAATGTTTGATCTCAAAATCGTTTTGAAGATCACAATCAATCGTAGGTATCAAATAAAGCACTGTTTGATCTAACATGTAAGTAGTAGGTATTCATTGATGTTAAATTAGTTTCGTGCTTTTTAACATGACTAAGGCGCTTAGTGAAAATCCATGCCGAACAATTTACAGACATCAGAAATAATACAGATTTTTAGACATTAACATTAGAAACCATAGCTTTTTCACGTTTAAAACACTTGTCGTACGTATGGCCAATTTTCATACAAAAAGTGCAAGACGGCTTGTTTTGAACCGAGATCGTAGTAGTAGAATCTTTACTAACTGATGCATTATTCTCAGTGGGTTTAAAACGACAATCGCGAGTAATATGGTTATTTTTCTTACATATTAAGCACTGGGCTGGTACTTGAGAATCATTAAATCGAGTGCGCTTATTAGGATTTTGCGAAGAATGCAAATTAACATGAGAACGCTTAGTTCTTATCGACGATGCAACCGATATTAACTCTGGTACCTACCGATGTTGCGTGCGCATTCATAAGTTCTATCCTAAGACGATCGTCGTTAACACAGCCAATGACAGCCTCGACGGCTTCATCATTGCCAAGTTTATCTTTTGTTATACGCCTCCATAAGACCCAAGCCCGCGATAGGAAATCCGCGATGTCTTTGGTTTGGTCATAAGAGTGTTCACGAAATTTTAATACATCACGAGAGTATCTGTTTTCAGGTTCAAAAGTCATAATAAGATTATCACGCAATTCCCGCCATGAGCCTGTTGTAACTAACCAGCTATCTACCCATAATTTTGCACGACCCTTCAAGAGGCTTCCTACTTTCATGCGAACCTCATAGTCTTTTAAGCTATAAATATCGACAGCTTTATCTACATGTTCGCACCACTCCCGAACACTAATATTACAATCCGGATCAAACGAGGGCAAAAATATTTCACTTATTTTAATTTTTTCACTTTGCTGTGTAGATAAACGGTTAGACATACTTTGCATGGTTTGCATCATTTGCATAAAAAAATCTACTGTTAAATTATTGTTGGAGTTATCAGGATGTCTAGCAGAAGTGGGTAGGCATCCCGCTTCTGATAACGGCGGGGAAACCGCGGCATCAGTCGGTTGCGCCTCGGCGTCAGTATCACTGACGCCATGGCTCACTTGGTCAGTACTCATGGGTAAATGAAATTCCAAACTCTGTTATATCCAGTAGGTATATTAACAATTAACAATGTGATAATCTTATTATAACTACACGTTATTTTTTTAGTTTTATAAGTTTTTAAAAAGAAAGACCCTATACACTTAGCTGTATGTATTTAGCAGCGTTGTTCCTCGTTCCCAGGCTGGAGCAAAAGTGTCTCCTAAAGCCCGCTACAGACCTTCCAATTCGGTCGGGTCCAACCATCCGACAGCCGACGCCAACCAACCACCATTGCTTCCAGACGTTCCGACGGTCGGCCATCCAACCGTATTTCACCATCTCCCTCTGTTTTAGGCAAATTGCTGTGGAGTGGGCGAGATAGCAACAGACGTCCCGACGGTCGGCCATCCAACCGTATTTCACCATCTCCCTCTGTTTTAAGCAAATTGCTGTGGAGTGGGCGAGATAGCAACAGACGTTCCGACGGTCGGGTCCAACCATCCGACAGTGTTGCCAACTTAGTGGATTTTCCACTAAACAGAAATTAATAATATAATAAAATGGATCTCTGCCTTTTCGCCGAAACTTGTTTGGCCGATTATCACTTGCCAACTAACGTTTCGCAGAATTTTATTTCGCATAATAATCATTTGCCAACTTGTGATATAATTTTGTTTTTATTACCCAACCTCACAGTTACCAATTTTACGTTTGGTCTTCCTTTTAGAATGACACTTTTCAAAATGCCAACTTTCAAGTAGCGAATGTTTTAGTTTGCGGAAAGCTGTGATTCCGTAGCCGACCGCATACGACAACTGCCGACGCACGCAGCACATGCGCGTAATTCATTGCGGTTTCTCAATGGTGGCCTTTATCCGTACCGGAGTTTGACAAGTAATGGTAACGGCATGCGTCGGCAGTTGTCGTATGCGGTCGGCTGCGGAATCATACCTTAATATTTCGAAAAAAAAAATTGGAAAGCTGCAATCCTGAGTCTTCGATCAAATTTTGAAGAAATTTATTTACAAGGATGCCTTTTTTATTTGAGGCAAATTATATACAAGTTGTTATTATTATTTAATTTGTTTTTCACTCGTGCATTGTTGGTCGCAGTTCTAACCTAACCGATGTAGCATATTTAAATGCCATGTGTAGTGAAATAAAAGCGATTTAGTTCCGGCACTTCGCCGGCCGCTGCCGCGGCACGCTCGCTTGGCTCGCACGGCTCGGGCATTGTTTATCAGCATACTAACCTAACCTAACCTAGCATGTGAAATTGTTTTTTTATATATTTCCGTTAACGGTTAACCCCTCCAGCTAAGCTAAATTACTTGAAGTGGGTTCACGTCGATAGTGTAATGGCCAAGATTCGAACTCGGGCGGGCGGGACCACTTCATCGTAAGTCTGACTCAAGAGTAATAGTAATAATATAGGACCGACTATGGTACCGACTCCATAACCACTAAGCTACCGACGGCGACGCTTCAATTTAGAAAAGCATAAAAAAATTAAAATTAACATTTAAAAAACCCCCGACCCAAAAAAACCTATAAAAAGTAAAATAATAACTATTAAAGTCCGACCAATAAAATAAAAAACCCGTACTGGGGGCGCCAAAAACACTATGATTATGACAACACCAAGTATAGTGATACACATGTAAAATGCCAAGTGTACAAATATTTTTTCAACACACTTGCTTATGAACAGGCTTTTATTTCCCCGCAATTAAGCACGGAATGACACCTAATATAAAACTGTGACTTTTTCATTGCTTCTTCTTCCTCCTAGCGTTATTCCCAGTCGCATCCGAAGCTTTCAGCTTGGAGTCTGGGGTCCGCTTTTACCAGTCATAGCTACAGATTTGGCTAGACCTCGATATTTTCCGTGAAGCAATTGCCACCTGACCTCCACGACCCAATGTTAACATTAGGTGATATCGAAGCTTTGCAGCTAGACCGTTGTTTTTGGACTTTTCAGGGCACCAACTACCCGTAACGACTGCCATAGATGTTCTTATGGCAACCGGGACCGACGGCTTAACGTGCTCTCCGAGGCACGACCAGACCAATGCAAATACCCATATTTAATGCACACAAATATTTGCACTGAGCGGGGATCGAACCCGCGTACCGCTACTAGTGCGTAGCGGCCGCGTTCACTACCGCTACGCCACGGAGGCTGTCATGTTTTTCATTGCTATTATTCACAAAAGTGAGTTATAGACTTACAAGGACTGGGCACAAATCACAACACAGTAGTATCCGTATAATAGTTTACTGCTTGGAATGGTAAATACAAGTTAGACATACAGTTACATTACACTATGTATAGAACAGGGACCACGCGATATTGTTTTTCGGACTGCATAAAATTCTTGTATTTTATGCCTAAAGGCACAGAGATCAAAATAATCGAGCATGATTTTCTTTTTTGCGTTAGGCTTATTTTTCTTAGGCGTAGAAAATACATTTGACGTTTGACCTTCTCTTCGTATTTTTATTACAGAAGATCGGGATATACCCAAAAATGTGAATAATAATTAGTCACAGTAAAATCAGTAGTTTAGGCCAATTTCATTGCACGTACTCTATGATGTACCTACCCGTCATGTTGACAACAAGGTCCGTGATGTTATTTAGAGGAACAGAGTCCAATCCTTCCTACTTTTTATCCGACAAATACTTTGTTATATTATAAATTACTTTTCTTAACTGGCTTTTAATAGTTTTCGGCATATTACTATAGTTTTGTAGTTTTGTAGCGCTCTCAAACTCAACAACACGCACAATTGACACCACACTGACAGATGACCATAATGACATTGTATAGATTGTTACCATATGAAGAAATTAGTTCCAATAGTTTACCGCAATATGGCGAGGTATTTTATTTTACTGGTCGGGCTTTACATTATAACCTACCCAAGGTAATAACCCTTTTCTCATTTGTCTCATCGGGGGACCGCTAAGTACCTTGGTGTGCCCTATTACCCCCGAGCGACGGTCAGACGGCGGTCCCCCGACGAGACAAATTAAAGAAGGGTTAAAACCTTGGGTAGGTCATAATGTAATAGTTATTATTTTACATTTTATAGGTTCTTTTTGGGTCGGGGTTTTTTTAAATTTAATTTTTTTTATTTTATGCTTTTCTAAATTGAAGCGTCGCCGTCGGTAGCTTAGTGGTTATGGAGTCGGTACCATAGTCGGTCCTATATTATTACTATTACTCTTGAGTCAGACTTACGATGAAGTGGTCCCGCCCGCCCGAGTTCGAATCTTGGCCATTACACTATCGACGTGAACCCACTTCAAGTAATTTAGCTTAGCTGGAGGGGTTAACCGTTAACGGAAATATATAAAAAAACAATTTCACATGCTAGGTTAGGTTAGGTTAGTATGCTGATAAACAATGCCCGAGCCGTGCGAGCCAAGCGAGCGTGCCGCGGCAGCGGCCGGCGAAGTGCCGGAACTAAATCGCTTTTATTTCACTACACATGGCATTTAAATATGCTACATCGGTTAGGTTAGAACTGCGACCAACAATGCACGAGTGAAAAACAAATTAAATAATAATAACAACTTGTATATAATTTGCCTCAAATAAAAAAGGCATCCTTGTAAATAAATTTCTTCAAAATTTGATCGAAGACTCAGGATTGCAGCTTTCCAATTTTTTTTTTCGAAATATTAAGGTATGATTCCGCAGCCGACCGCATACGACAACTGCCGACGCATGCCGTTACCATTACTTGTCAAACTCCGGTACGGATAAAGGCCACCATTGAGAAACCGCAATGAATTACGCGCATGTGCTGCGTGCGTCGGCAGTTGTCGTATGCGGTCGGCTACGGAATCACAGCTTTCCGCAAACTAAAACATTCGCTACTTGAAAGTTGGCATTTTGAAAAGTGTCATTCTAAAAGGAAGACCAAACGTAAAATTGGTAACTGTGAGGTTGGGTAATAAAAACAAAATTATATCACAAGTTGGCAAATGATTATTATGCGAAATAAAATTCTGCGAAACGTTAGTTGGCAAGTGATAATCGGCCAAACAAGTTTCGGCGAAAAGGCAGAGATCCATTTTATTATATTATTAATTTCTGTTTAGTGGAAAATCCACTAAGTTGGCAACACTGTCGGATGGTTGGACCCGACCGTCGGAACGTCTGTTGCTATCTCGCCCACTCCACAGCAATTTGCTTAAAACAGAGGGAGATGGTGAAATACGGTTGGATGGCCGACCGTCGGGACGTCTGTTGCTATCTCGCCCACTCCACAGCAATTTGCCTAAAACAGAGGGAGATGGTGAAATACGGTTGGATGGCCGACCGTCGGAACGTCTGGAAGCAATGGTGGTTGGTTGGCGTCGGCTGTCGGATGGTTGGACCCGACCGAATTGGAAGGTCTGTAGCGGGCTTAATTTTACCGCTTTTAGCGCCCTACAAAACCAACGGAAGTCGTCAAGTGCGCGTAACTTTTCAATACTATTTATACAGACGTTGTTGGTTTTGTAGAAGCTTTACAAAATAATTAGATTCATTACAGGACATTATTAATATTTAATTAAATAATGAGGAATATTTCCATACTATAACATTTCTATAAGTTAATCCCTTATAAAGTGAATCTTTACGAATAATAACAAACTTTAATCTTTAATGACTTATTATGAAAAGCGTAATACTTTTCTACATATTATGATATTACAATTATTTAAATAATTAACTAGGAATATTACAATATTACACATATTTTATAAGTTATCTCTTAGTAATTGTATGTTTTACAAGTTTATGATCAACTTCACTAGGTACCTATATTTTAACCTTCAATGACTTAATATGTAAAGCATAATACTTGCCACATCCAATGATGTGATAAATCTTTAAATAATTAATAAGGAATATTACAATATTACACACATTTTATAATTTGTCTCATAAGAATTGTATATTCACAAGTAGCGACAAAGATCACAAACTTTTATCCTCAAGGACGTATTTCTTAAAACACTAAATCTTGTGTTTGTTGTTATGGGATAATTCTTTAATTAATAAATACAAATTAATAAATTATAAACTCAACTGTACTAGTAATACATACTTTAAATATGAACTTTGGTAATTATAATGTTTACATTGATACCTACTGCATATCCGGCTAGCAGGATTGAAACCAAAATAGTTACTCAAATAATGCTTTCATAGAGGAATACATCTAATAATCATCAGACACTCATGACAATTCGTATTAGGATTATTCTTATTACTATTACTTATCGTAATCAACTAATATTACCTAACTATAAACTAGTAGTAATCAACTACTAGGTACTTCTTCAAGCGAATGTAATCTTCGCGCCGACATATATAAAAATGTCGATATAATCCATAGGCAACATTGTTGCGCGTCATGTTGTGGAACAATTTCAGCATGCCGATCTTATTATCCTATGCCAATGTCTGTCAAAGTCAAAGTCAAAGTCAAATCATTTTATTGTCCACAATCAAAAAATATTCGAACATTGGATTCTTAATAATAAGAAGTAATTAATTTATAGATTGACATTATATAAATTTCGAATGTCGATCTCGTAGGAACGTACCTACTCACAACTTGCTTGTTTATAATATGTTCAATACTCATACACATACATACATACACAGCACAGTACTAGAAGATTTCTACCAAGCCACTTGAACCGCAAATAAATCACATGCCAAAAAAATAAGCTGACATTTTACAAAATCTTTACAAAAATGTACGGGTACTTACGCTAAGTGGTAATGTGAAACAGATGTCGAAGAGTTTTATCGTATTTTCGATCGCAGTATTACATCTTAAAGCAATAAGGGTGAGATTGTCGTCACTTATTGGCCCTAATTTCAATCTCGGGCTGAAATTTCTTATCGTTTATAACCAAGAGATGTAATCACAGAACATATGTGGGCGGTGAGCTTTAGGTGGGATATTGTAGCGAAAGAAATGTTATCGAATCATTAATCTAAGCAAATCATTAATCGTTATTTTCTTGAGATCATTACTATCGCATATGTTAGGATACCATTGCTTTACAACATTGGTGTGTGGGGTCCTACCAAGACCTTCAAGGCTAACCGTAATAATAATTTTTGATGCTATTCCCAATAAGTACCTATAAAAATTTATTCTTGGATAACAAGTAACCTATTTGTTATTGATTCCTTGGATAACAAGTACATAAGCTATGTTTTATTTATTCCTTGGATAACAAGTAACCTATGTGTTATTTCGAGTTATTCCGGTTGGATCCCCAAATATGATCCACTGCCGATTTTTATTCATCATAGGCATAACCCTAGCACATTCTTACGAGTTGTGGGTCAATGGCTGGGTCAGGTTTTGGATGGGTGACCGTTGTTTACATTACGAGGTTAAGCTTAATTGAGTGGGTCGGGTTTTGGATGGGTGACCGTTGTTTACATTACGAGGTTAAGCTTAATTGAGTGGGTCGGGTTTTGGATAGGTGACCGTTGTTTACATTACGAAGTTAAGCAAAATTGGCTGGGTCAGGATTTAGATGGGTGGCCGTTGTTTACATTACGAGGTTAAGCAAAATTGGCTGGGTCAGGATTTAGATGGGTGACCGTTGTTTACATTACGAAGTTAAGCAAAATTGGCTGGGTCGGGTTTTGGATGGGTGACCGTTGTTTACATTACGAAGTTAAGCAAAATTGGCTGGGTCGGGTTTTGGATGGGTGACCGTTGTTTACATTACGAAGTTAAGCAAAATGGCTGGGTCGGGTTTTGGATGGGTGACCGTTGTTTACATTACGAAGTTAAGCAAAATTGGCTGGGTCAGGATTTAGATGGGTGGCCGTTGTTTACATTACGAGGTTAAGCAAAATTGGCTAGGTCGGGTTTTGGATGGGTGGCCGTTCTTTACATTGCGAGGTCAAGCTTAATTGGCTGGGTCAGGATTTGGATGGGTGGCCGTTCTTACATTACGAGGCTAAGCTTAATTGACTGGGCCATGTTTTGGATGGGTGACCGTTGATTCTTTACATTTCGTCTTTCGTCTATAAAGCAAAATGCTTAAATTGCATATGGAGTTATTGTGCTTCGTAGTTAATTTGATTTTAGGTCACATGATCAGGAGACTCGTGAGCGAGTTATAGTAAAACCAACGATTCCGTGAAATCGCGAAAATAAGAACTACGGTTTCACTGTCAAGTGAGTTATGTTTTATTGCAAGTCAAAGATAATTTGGTGCGATTTGACATATTAGCGAACGAGTTATAGTGCAAATATTTGTATGCATGAATATGAATATTTGCATTGGTCTGGGTGTTTCTATGTATAATATGTACATATTTATTTACAAAAAAAAGTATCTAAACTAGGGTAAAGCCAGAGCAGCGGTGCCTTCTCTACAAGACACAAATTCGCTCTTGCGTGGAATACTGCTCTCATCTCTGGGATGGCTCCGCAAAGCACTTACTAGATGCTCTAGACAGGTTGCAGCGACGTGTAGTCCGCATTATTTGGGAATCCTGAGATCACCAAAACCCTCGAGCCTTTGCAGTTGCGTAGAGATGTGGCATCTTTGGCGGTATTTTACCGTCTCTACCATGGTGAATGTTCTGATGAGCTCTTCCAATTAATCCCACCCTCTCCTTTCCTATATAGGACCACACGTGCAGGGCTTAGATGCCACCCGCATACGGTGCAGAATATTTTTGTGTTTCAGTTCTAAGTATGGGGACCCCCAAAATTTAATGCTTTTTATTTATTTTTGTGTGAAATTCTTAATGCGGTTCACAGAATACATCTTCTTACCAAGTTTCAACAGCATAGGCCTTATAGTTTCGGAGAAAAGTGGCTGTGACATACGGACGGACAGACAGACAGACAGACGGACGGACGGACGGACAGACATGACGAATCTATAAAGGTTCCGTTTTTTGCCATTTGGCTACGGAACCCTAATAAAAAGGAGGAAATAGTAGAAAAGAGGCTCTGAACATTTACGATTATACGGCGATGATCGTGGCGTAGCGTAAGAGCGTTCGACGTCACGGGTTCGATTCCCGCTCATTGCAAATATTTGTATGCATGAATGTATCTATTTGCATTGGCCTGGGTGTTTTTATGTATGTATTTACAAAAGGAAACTTAACTAAGTATGTATATTCGTATATCAGAATCCATGACCCAAGCTAGTTGGTGTGGTTACTTTGGGTCTAGATATTATGGATCTTTGAGTCCTTATAAAGGCGGATTTCTTCTGCACTTTTACAAAGAATAATATAGTATAGACTTGGCACTTAGAAACACGATGGTTTCATTCAGTGTAGGGAGTCAATCAGTTAATTTTTCAATCACCTGTCGATTGACAAAAAATAATTGCAACAATTTTGTTTTTCATATTACAGCCTGTAAACTTGTCAAGATTACATTTTTTAAATATTTACTTTAGTTTTTTTTTTAATTTATTCATTTAAGATTGTTTATTTTTCAAATATGTACAATACATCACCTATCCAAAACCCGACCCACTCAATTAAGCTTAACCTCGTAATGTAAACAACGGTCACCCATCCAAAACCCGACCCACTCAATTAAGCTTAACCTCGTAATGTAAACAACGGTCACCCACCCAAAACCCGACCCACTCAATTAAGCTTAACCTCGTAATGTAAACAACGGTCACCCATCCAAAACCCGACCCACTCAATTAAGCTTAACCTCGTAATGTAAACAACGGTCACCCATCCAAAACCCGACCCACTCAATTAAGCTTAACCTCGTAATGTAAACAACGGTCACCCATCCAAAACCCGACCCACTCAATTAAGCTTAACCTCGTAATGTAAACAACGGTCACCCATCCAAAACCCGACCCACTCAATTAAGCTTAACCTCGTAATGTAAACAACGGTCACCCATCCAAAACCCGACCCACTCAATTAAGCTTAACCTCGTAATGTAAACAACGGTCACCCATCCAAAACCTGACCCAGCCATTGACCCACAACTCGTAAGAATGTGCTAGGGTTATGCCTAAGATGAATAAAAATCGGCAGTGGATCATATTTGGGGATCCAACCGGAATAACTCGTTATTTCAGAATCTATTCCTGTACCAAATAGAGAGCTTATTAGCCGTTACAGCGTGATTGAATAACAAACATTCAAATATCTTCACAGACTTTCACATATAATATATTAGTAGGACTTAGGAGCATGATTACAAACATTTATTTTACAAACTTGTAAGACTTATTCATAAACACTTATTTCCTATAACATCTTTTTATAAAATTTCTTGACGATAGACCGACCGGAAAGGGCTCATTTCAATATCTTAGAACGTTGTAACATTTCTCGGAACAATATGATTCACTAGTAGGTAACATGTTACATGTATGTTTTTAATATTTGATTTCCCCTCACAATAAAATGATTCAATCAGCCGGAATCACAAATCGTGCTTATAAATCGAGAATACCTTTCACAATATTCAATTTTCTGCTGAATACATGAGAAACTATTGTTCTGGGGCACTGAGCGAGACAAGGGCGAGTTGTTGAGAAGGGATTATATAATAATAAAAGGGGTTATATAATCATAAAAGGGATAATATATAACTGAATTGTTTGTCATTTAAGACTATTCGCGTCTGGTTGTGTTTGTTGTCTTATTCAGTCTGTTGGTTCCGAAAATGTTGATTTGAAGATTCGTCGCACAGAAATAATTTCAGATAGAAATGTGAATTCAAGAAGTTATTCTTAGCTAACACGAAAGCTAACATCTGGACCTCGATTCTGTTGATTCTCAACCACTGTTGTGACAATACACCGGTCAACGAATTGCCACTTGCCTAGGAAGGCAGTTCAGCCGTTTGAGCTTGATTAAGTAACAAACATCTAAACAAATCGTTCTAAGATAGCGGGATTCGAACCCGCGATCTTTCCCTTACAGGGGAAATGGTCTGACCACTGAGCCGTCAAGCCTCGCCCAAAGCTGATCCAAATTTTTCTGTACATCCGTCTTACGGCGACTTTGGGAGCCCCCTGTAAGAAAAAGATCGCGGGTTCGGGTCCCACCTAAGCTGTATTCGCTTTTTCTATATACCCGGCAGAGTAGAATTTGGGCCACCCTATCTCCTCCCATGCGGTGTCGTACAAGGCCACTAAGGGATAGCTGCACTACTACTAGCTGCTGGCTGTTTAACATCAGACAGATACATAGGTACAGCCCAGACTCAGCCGCAGATACATGGCTCGAGTCAACAATAGTGTCCGGAATACGGCAATAGGCTCACCCCCTATTCACCTTTGCCTAACCTTTCGGGGATAAAAGCGTGACCATATGTATGTATGTAAACGATTTGAATAGGTAGCATACTATTCTTCTTCTTCTCAGCGTTAATTCCCACAGTCGCATCCGATGCTTTTCGCCTCGGAGTCTGGGGTCCGCTTTACCAGTCTTAACTGCAGATTTGGCTAGACCTCGATATTTTCCGTGAAGCGACTGCCATCTGACCTCCACAACCCAATGGTGACATTAGGCGATATCGAAGCATTGCAGCTAGACAATTGTTGTTGAAATTTTTAGAGCTCCAACTACCCGTAACGACTGCCATAGATGTTCGTATGGCAACCGGGACCGACAGCTTAACGTGCTCTCCGAGGCACGACCAGACCAATGCAAATATCTATATTCATGCATACAAACATTTACACTGAGCGGGGATCGAACCCGCGCCTCCTGCGTAGCAGCCGCGTTCACTAACGCTACGCCACGGAGGCTGTCCGTGGTAGCATACTAAATACTTATAAATTTCATTCAAGAAAACATAATATGAACATTATACTCGTGGTATAAATAACTTCGCAGACGCAGTGAAGAACCACAAGTGGTTTATCTCTCAATCTGTCTGCAAATACGTGGAATTTAATATAAAGCCTCAGAACTGCGGCTCATCCCTACTTAATTAGTATAATCAAACCTTTCTCTGATGAACTGAGCACGATGAAATACACACTCAATAAATGTACAGTGGATTGTAGGCAGAGACATAATATATTAAACACTAAATTAATCTAAGTATCCAAATAATTATCCTAGTCTCACATAATGTAGAGGTGATTGTATCATACTGTTACCTGAGTAATCTTTCTTCTCTATAATATAAAAATGAATCCCTAAATGTGTTGCTAAGCGCAAATCTCGAGAACGGCTGAACCGATTTCGCTAATTCTTTTTTAAGAATATTCCTTGAAGTACGAGAATGGTTCTTAACGAGAGAAAAATTAAAAAAAAATCGACTGTTAGGCGGTACGAAGTTCGCAGGGTCAGCTAGTTGGTGAATAATAAATTCATTTTTAACAAAAAAGTTTAACCGACTTCAAGAAACGAAAAAGAGGCACTGAAAAGCGAAAAATAACTTAATTTACAGACTTACTGATTTATTAGAAGTCGGTACCTAGCCCAAAAGAGGCCATATTTCAATTGATTGCATTATAGTAGTTCAGACACGACAAACAAAGTTGGCTGTCACCGACTTCTAATAAATCAGTAAGTCTGTAAATTAAGTTATTTTTCGCTTTTCAGTGCCTCTTTTTCGTTTCTTGAAGTCGGTTAAACTTTTTTGTTAAAAATGAATTTATTTTTCTCTTTTTAGTGAGTTTGTACAGTCTCACGACTGTACATCGCATGTATAGTGACCTGACTGTACATGCGCTGCTGACGCTGCAATACAGATCGAACCGGCCACGCTACAAAAAAAAAATTAAATCATTATTCAAAAAGAATTTCTAAAATCAATGCATTTACACCGGAAATATAGCTGAATATTCTAAACACTTCTGCGTACCCCTTCAAAGGACTCAGGCGTGATGTTATGATGTGTAATGGCAGAAACATTGCAATAATATGCCATTGCAGCAATCGCGGCTGATTTCCTGGTACTTTTTGAAGAGTTCCTTGGTCTAATCTCGGAAACCCATCATCAGATCTTTACGAAATTAAAATGGGACCACTTCGGAATAATCTACTTACGAACACAAAAAGAATTTTCAAAATCCGTCTAGAATTGGCTTCACAATCGCGTAACAAACATACAAAAAAAAAAAAAAAAAAAAAATAGGGTACGAATTGAGAACCTCCTTTTTTGAAGTCGGTTAAAAAAGGAAAATGATTCTCACAAACTACGGTATATTCCTATCCAGGAAAAAATCTCAACGTGTCACAGGAAAGGAAGTAGAACACGACGGTATTTCCGCCCCAATCGAGCAGTCCGACTGGGGAAGTACCTCCGCCATACAGAATACCGCGGTCATGGAAACACAAGAAATTAGGGCAAGTTTTTTTTTTGGTAGCCTATTAAGTGGTGGACAAAGGATTGTGTTCCCAGCGGTGAGTAGGGTAGCCAGAGCTCACTGGAGAGGTTTTCTGCTGTCAGTGGAAAGACCAAAGGCTTTTCCTGCTTGTCTTCATCGCTTACGACACAGAATCTCTCTGTTTTTCAGAGTCGGCAGCATGATTGTGATTCCCCTGGTGTTGCACTCGTCTATAGGCCACGGTAACCACTTTACATCGGTGGGTCGTGTGCTTGTCTGCGACCTAAGTGGTATAAATAAATTCATTTTTAACAAAAAAGTTTAACCGACTTCAAGAAACGAAAAAGAGGAACTGAAAAGCGAAAAATAACTTAATTTACAGACTTACTGATTTATTAGAAGTCGGTACCTAGCCCAAGAGAGGCCATATTTCAATTTTATTGATTGCATCATAGTAGTTCAGACACAACAAACAAAGATGGCTGGCACCGACTTCTAATAAATCAGTAAGTCTGTAAATTAAGTTATTTTTCGCTTTTCAGTTCCTCTTTTTCGTTTCTTGAAGTCGGTTAAACCTTTTTGTTAAAAATGAATTTATTTTTCTCTTTTTAGTGAGTTTGTACAGTCTCGCGACTGTACATCGCATGTATAGTGACCTGACTGTACATGCGCTGCTGACGCTGCAATACAGATCGAACCGGCCACGCTACAAAAAAAAATTAAATCATTATTAAAAAAGAATTTTTAAAATCAATGCATATACACCGGAAATATAGCTGAATATTCTGAACACTTCTGCGTACCCCTTCAAAGGACTCAGGCGTGATGTTATGATGTGTAATGGCAGAAACATTGCAATAATATGCCATTGCAGCAATCGCGGCTGATTTCCTGGTACTTTTTGAAGAGTTCCTTGGTCTAATCTCGGAAACCCATCATCAGATCTTGACGAAATTTAAATGGGACCATTTCGGAATAATCTACTTACGAAAACAAAAAGAATTTTCAAAATCCGTCCAGAATTGGCTTCACAATCGCGTAACAAACATACAAAAAAAAAAAAAAAAAAAATAGGGTACGAATTGAGAACCTCCTTTTTTGAAGTCGGTTAAAAAGGTTTTACTGAATGCAACACTTTTTGTTCCGAAGGATAACACTGTAAACTTTAGGTGTTACTGGTTGAGACAAAAGTGTTGTATCCAGTAACACTTAACACCTATCTAGTAACTACTAGGCTTCTTTAGAAAATAATTTAGCTTTAGAATTAGATAGTCCGTCGGTCCCGGTTGCCATAAGAACATCTATGCCAGTCGTTACAGGTAGGTGGGCTAAAAAATCCAAAAACAACGGTCTAACTGCAAAGCTTCGATATCGCCTAATGTTAACATTGGGTTGTGGAGGTCAGATGACAATCGCTTCACGGAAAATATCGAGGTCTAGCCTAGGGTTGCCATACGTCCCCGTACGCCGGGACATGTCCCCGTTTGAGGCCTGGTGTCCCGGCGTCCCGGCCAATAAGCAAATTGTCCCGGTTAAACATTTTTAGTATTATATTAGAGAGCTGGAATTGGTTGGTAAACAGTAATATACCTACCATAAAAGCGAGTAAGTAGCTAGGCTATTAATACGTAGATAGAACGACGAAAGCGCTGATATTTTTCCATACACGAATATGTTAATGAGTAATAAAGACCCCGGGGCCAATGATTTTACGAGAAAAACGCGATGAAGGACAGATGGCGCTCATACTTCCAACGACATGCTGAATAAGCAGCAAGAGGTACATCCACCAGACCTCTTTCCGAAACAAGGACTAGTGCCACCGATAACGCCTGCATAAGACTCAACAGACTCGGCCTCGAAGAAATCCCCATCGAGGCTTGGAAGGCAATGGGTGCATTGGATGCTCGTGGTGTGAGCATTCTAACAAATCTGTATAACCACGTACTTCTCACCGTGAGATCCTGAGCCAGTGGAGACTGAGCTTCATTACGCCAGTATTCAAAGGCAAGGGATCGGTGCAGGAGTGTGGTAGTAACCGCGGTATAAAGATAATGTCCCACACCATGAAGCTCTATGAGCAGATAATCGACTCCCGGATCCGACAGGAGAGTACACTCTCGGAGTGTCAGTATGGGTTTCGTCCAGGGCACGGGATCATTGATCCGGTGTTCTCCCTAAGGATTGTGGTGGGGAAATACAGGGCGAAGAACACGCCCCTGCACTGCCTATTCTTAGACATGCAGAAGGCCTTCGACTGTGTTCCTCGCGCGGTGATCTGGTGGGTACTGTGGGCTAAGGGAGTTCCAGAGACCTACATTGACACCATCCAAGATATGTGTCATGATTCTGGTTCCGTGGTTCGGAGTGCTTTTAGTGACTCAAAAGCCTTCCCCATCACCATCGGAGTACATCAAGGATCCGTCCTTAGTCCTTACTTGTTTAGCTCGGTATTAGACGTCTTGTTGGACAGTATCAGAAAACCACATAAGCAGCCTCCGTGGTTGCTCATGTAAGCTGATGATATTGCGCTGAAGGACGCGGACAGGAGCAGATTGGTGCAACACGTGAAAGTGTGGAAGGAAGCGCTTGAGAATGGTGGTATGAAGCTAAATGTAGCGATGACAGAAAGTTTAGCGTTAAACTCGACAGATTTCACACCGGTCCACATGGGCGATGATTCGGTTTAAGTACCTGGGATCTGTACTTCATGTGACCAGTGAAATCGACTACGACATCAGGGCACGCATTGCTTCCGCGTGGGCCAGGTGGTGAGAAATGACTGGCGTCACGGGTGATCCCAAAATGCCAGTCAGGTTGAAGGGGCAGGTCTATAAGACGATCATTAAGCCTGTCCTCTTACATGGTTGTGAGAGCAAGAGCTGCATGTCACGGAGATAAAAATGCTGCGTGAGGAACTCTTGCTGCCGCGGCAGCTTCATGTCCATGACATCGCAGATAAAATGCAAGAGAGCCGCCTTCGCTGGTGCAGCCACGTCTTGCGGCAACCGCCAGGATACGTGGGTAGCAAATGCCTGACAATGGCGCCCCCGCCGGGTCCAGGTAGAAGGGATAGGCTCAAGAAGTCCTGGCTTGACGTCGTGGAGAGTGATATGCGTGCAAATGGTCTCACTACCATGGACGCCCAAGATCGTGTCAAGTGGAGGAGGAAGAGCCGGAAGGCGGATCCTGAGCTCCGGGGTCATCTTGGCCAGGGATGCAATCGGGAGAAAGCGTCTACATGAAGATGATGTTTGAGAATCAGCAAATGCTGACACCTTGAGGATGGTATATCATGCGCTGTGCCAATCTTTACTGGGTTATTGCATCCCAGTATGGGGTGGTGCGACAAAGACCTGCTTCCTCGGATTGGAGAGAGCACAGAGAGCCATACTGAAAGTAATGACAAAAAAGCCTCGCAGACACCCAACTACGCGACTGTACTCAGAGTGCAAGGTACTATCGGTTCGTTAACTCTTTGTGCTCCGTACTGTGCTGCGGAAGCACTCAAGTGTTCCATCATCTGACCCAAACAAAAGAACCTTGCGTCTCACACGTACACAACATAACACCACATTTTGCAGCACACCAATATTACACATTAAGTACTCGCATTTATCAAAAAATCCACAAAATGACACCCATCCAGACACTAAACACCTTCAAACTTAAAACTAAAGTCACAGAGTGGTTACTGCAACAGGACTATGCTCAGACAGAGTCTCTTCTAAACTAAGCACGTCGCTCAAGTTTCACACATACAGATGCACATATACACATACACACACCACACATACACATCACACACACACACACCTAATTTTTCTTTTATTATTATTTTTCTTATTGTTTTTCTTCTTTTTTTCATCATAGTTGAAATTATATAAAAATCGATAGAGAGTATATATAGACATATTTTTTAATGTGAACCGACGCAGTCTACTATATTTTGTATAATATTATGTTACATAGTTACCTTCATGGCCGAACACTGTCTCTCAAGATACAGGATATCCTAGTTTGAGAGGCAGGGTTAATATTATTGTACACTTTAAACCATAAAAATGTTGCAAGTACCAAATCTATGTCCTTATACATACTGTACCTTTTTTGGTTAATAAATAAATTATTATTATTAACTTAATGTTGATTTCGTCAAAATATTTTGTACAATTATCAGAAGTTAATTCTGATAATTTTTCGCCTTTCAGAAAACATAGGAAGCCCGGGTCGCTGCCTGCTTGTTTAACGCTTGTTTAATGGCAGTGTTAACAGTTGTTGTAATAAAAGTTCCTATTTTTCTACCTTTACTAATTTTTCTTCAAATGTCCCGGTCTGGGTCCCCACACTTATGGCAACCCTAGTCTAGCCAAATCCGTAGTTAAGACTGGTTAAGCGGACCCCAGACTCCGAGCTGAGAGCTTCGGATGCGACTGGGAATTAACGCTAAGAGGAAGAAGAACAAGTCCGGTCATAGAGCCACAACAAATTTTACGCGGGTGATTCCAAAGAGAGTAAGTATCTAATTATTAAATAATTTGATATCCCAATATCTTTTGAAGTTTGTAATCTTATCCTATCCCTTATTTAATTAAATTCTTCAATTATCTTGTGATGTTATTTTTATAATTTTGTAGAGAGATAGCTTTGATATTTAGATTTTTAGCGTTAAAATTAGTTATTCCCTTCATGTAATACCCACCCCTTTACTCGATACCTACAGGATCCTGTTCCTCGGATAAAAATAGGTACTCTATGTGCTATTCTAGTCTATCGGTGTGCTATATTTCATTAAAATCCAATATTATTTTTAGATTGCTCCACTGTGGTGCATACCTGCTCTATGCGTATATATTTGTACGAAACAGCGCACAAAGGGGTTGCCCACCTAAGTTTCGCAAGTATAAAGCTTCGTGCAAATAGTACTGAGTTACGTTGGTGTAGATAAATTGCACAAAATCGTGCAAAAAAAAATATAATACCGGGTTTTCGGGTTTCACGGAAACGCACGCAGACACGAACGCATGAATTGTGGCAAATGTGTCTGCCTACAGTAACACAGACGTGCCCCATTCTACGGTGCTTAGTCCACGACATTGTGCAAACGTCCGTAAAATAGCGGGCTGTGGAAAGGTGGCTTAAGACAGCATGAGGCTGTGAAGGTGGTAGACCTATGTTTAGTTCGCAAATCCCTATATTGTGCCAACTATTAGTATTCCCTTTATCCACCATAATAGGCTACGAAAAACTAAAACGGTCTCTATTTTCTTGTGGTTCTATTCAATAAAGTAAACAAAACGACAAGTCCACTAAAACTTTGGCAGTCTTATTTAATTTTGTAGAAAGAAAGTATATAAAATCACATTGCTACGTCTCAGCCTGTCGCATACGTTAAAAAACGGATTACAAAGATAAATTGGACCTCTTTTGACTGTCTCGTACACATCCATTTGATATATTATACATCAAAGATTTTTATTCTGTAGTAAAACTTAGTAAGGGTAAATAAGGGTTAGATCGCGGATTCTGTTAAAGAATAAAATCTAATGACTATTTGTGCTAATCATGTTGGAAAACGGATTGGAATTTAAGAAAGTGTTTCGATAGAGAAGTTTGCAGTACACACGCAGGCAAGCAACAGTGTGACTTGTCTGGTGTTGCGCAGTAACCACTTTCCATCAGGTGGGCCGTGTGCTTGTTTGCGACCTAAATAAAACCTGGTACAAAAAAAAACAAAAACAAAATCTTTTCGCAAATTATTTGGGGTCGTTGGTTCTTTCTTACTACGAAACGGCAAATATTTTTTTATATGAAGCGATAACCCACTTGCGACGTCAAGGTACATAACCTCGATCTAGACCAGATTGTTGAACTTTTAAGGGTTCCAAGTGCTTGTATCGAATGCTACAGACGTCTGTTGTGCCACTGACATCAACGGCTTACAGTGCTCTCTGAGATATCGACCGATCTCCACGTGTCAAAATGGTCTTCCATTAAATTTCCACTCAATTTCCATTCAACTGCCATTCTATTTACATTCAATTTCAAACACATTGCAATATAATGTGTTAACCTATTCGGTTAGCACTTAGTCAGGGTAGGAGTTAGGGACAGGGACCATCATTTTAAGGTCAATAGCATTTGAAATGGTGCTCCGTATCTTCTGGACTGCACCTCAGCTTTTTTTTATTTGTTCCTTTCGGAACAGGCTACGATACTATCACCATGCTGCCTTGTCATCAGTTAGGATTATAATCTTATTTGGAATGCATGATGATGATAACGATGATGATGATGATGGTGAGTTGAATATGATGATGATGACGACTAATGATGACTGCTGCCTCAGTAAAGTGGTGGAGACTTTACAAGAGCACCTCAGCTTTCATCTGGCGGGGTGCAGTCAATTGATGGACCAAATATAAAAAAGTCACTAGCCGCTCACATACACACTTTCATATTATGATATAAAAACTAGTTTTTAACCCAATTTGACGAGAAAACTCAGCAAAATGCGTAGTTTCTCTTACTTACTGACGAAAGGTCTCTGGTACTTATACGAAGTAAGTAGGTGTATTGAATTAGCGACAAATGGACACTCGCCATTTATCTGGTCTACAGACTTGAAAGGCTGGAAAGGAAACTCCCGGCATGATTTAGAGTTCCTTTGTAACAAACCCGGATACTCTTATCTGATAGAAAATGTACTATTCAGGTTTGTTAAGCAGATTTACAGTAATGATAAAAGTTGACTATAAGACGAATTTACAAAAGTAATTTACGAATGCTGCTTAGTGGTTAAGGAAGTAAAAGTCCCGGGTTCGAATCCTGCCCATTACACTACCGACGCGTCGAAAAATTTTCACCCTTCGCTACTGATACATGAGGATTGATGGATGGATGGGTTCTGGTGAAGACGAAAATGAATGAATGGATGAATGAATGAATGAAATGAATGAATGAAATGAATGAATGAAATGAATGAATGAAATATTTTATTAACAGAAATATGATAGGTACATAGTTGTTAAATTCGGTGATAGATCACATAATATTTCGTGAGTCCATGCTCTGACATGCAAAATTCTAATGTAGGCTGGAAGGTACTTATTTTTATAGATATTCACACAATTGTCATGTCAATTAAATCAAGACAGATAGTAATCAATTAAACAATGTCCGCTTCATACAATTAAAATCTCTTTATCATTGAAATTTGAGATTGGGTGGAAGGGTCGGTCGGCCGTGCGTCGCGTCGTTAGCTAATCGAAATTGACATTGAAAATCAATCTTTCAAGCGTCTAGCTATGCCCATTTTTAAACGACTTCTAAACAATTCGGTTTTCAATTCGGATGTTTTTATTTTTTTTTTATACGAGAATCATTTGATCATAATGATCATATTATTGTTTACGTATATACAGTGACATCCGTCGTGGGCGGCGTCTCTACGTCATCAAACCTGACCTGTCACATGTAATTGACACTGTCATGTCACACTATACACGTCACACTTCCAGACACGTGTCTTTCCATTCATTTATCGAAGCCTGGGGCGTTATTTTTATTAGTTGTGATGTATCTGTCGCAACCAACTAGATAAATTAAACACCTAGCCTTTTACTAAATGGCACCGTTCAATTAACGGCCTGAATGATAATAATAATCAAATAGCTAGGCAAATGGCTTGAATCGTTGACGTTTAATTATTTGCCTAGCTATACAGGGCGTCCCACGGCGATGCCACATGGAGGGAAAGTACCTTAAATCCTTAAGTTAGCTCATTTTACTTAAAGGAGACATCATTTTATTTTTTAAAAGAAACAAAACTGCATTTAAAGATTTTTAAAAATTTGCTTGCCACACCCGGTAATCGAACCGACTAAAATCCGAAAAAGTAACACCCTGTACTTTTATGGCATCAATCGATAGTGTCAATCATAAGGATCAAATCTCTCTAAGAAACATGGTAAATTAAATGAAAGGAAGTCCTTGAAATCTAAAATCATAAATTCAATTTGGCAAAATAAAACACTTTAATCCAAAATCCAATACCATATTAACAATAAAATTCCATATTTAAACTACTTTTCTTTTTTTATCGTGCTGACACCGCTGCTGGTCAGCAGTAGTATTTAGGTATGTCGAACTCAAACCGACTAAAACCGCACGCCGTCTAAATTAACAGGTTATAAGTTGATCCATAGGGCAATTCTCTTGCCATTTTCGTTGCACAGGGTACACCGCGTGCAGGTTTCTAATCAAGCATCCAAAATTAACTACCTACCCTACCTACACATACCTCATGCAGTTACCCAATAAAGTTACATTCTAAACAGGTAACAAAGTTCATTCATTTAGTACTCATTTTACTAAATAAATTTCATCAAAGATTACTATTAGAATTATCGGGATATTTACCATGTATTGTTTGGAGTTTCCGATATTTCGGCGCTGTTGCAAGCACCATGATCACGGAGGAACTGTAGTACTGGCGGTAAACGGTGAAAAAGTTTTTAGGAGAACATATATCGATCTACCCTCTTTCGAGTTCTTTTGTTACGCGTATGGACACTACCACTGGTTTTACTCTCACTACAAACTCGAACTCGATCTCGATCTCGTTCACGACACACTATGCTTACTGTATCCACTCGCGATTTTGTTTTGGCTTGCTCCCGGTTGTTTTTACATAGACGGACCACTGGATGCCAGACGTTCGGCAGTTGAAACCCATCCTCACGATTGAAATTTTTGTACTTTTTTATTTCAATCGCTTCCCTAACCAATCTTGGTATGTAGTGGCGTTCTGTCGAGAGCATCTGAGGGTTATGTAACTCGATCCAGTGGTCAGTACATAACCCTCAGATGCTCTCGACAGAACGCCACTACATACCAAGATTGGTTAGGGAAGCGATTGAAATAAAAAAGTACAAAAATTTCAATCGTGAGGATGGGTTTCAACTGCCGAACGTCTGGCATCCAGTGGTCCGTCGATGTAAAAACAACCGGGAGCAAGCCAAAACAAAATCGCGAGTGGATACAGTAAGCATAGTGTGTCGTGAACGAGATCGAGATCGAGTTCGAGTTTGTAGTGAGAGTAAAACCAGTGGTAGTGTCCATACGCGTAACAAAAGAACTCGAAAGAGGGTAGATCGATATATGTTCTCCTAAAAACTTTTTCACCGTTTACCGCCAGTACTACAGTTCCTCCGTGATCATGGTGCTTGCAACAGCGCCGAAATATCGGAAACTCCAAACAATACATGGTAAATATCCCGATAATTCATCAAAGATATCTCTAGTGTTGATATCTTGTGAGAAATTCTTACAAGGTATCAACACTAGAGATATCTTTGATTTGATTAGAAACCTGCACGCGGTGTACCCTGTGCAACGAAAATGGCAAGAGAATTGCCCTATGGATCAACTTATAACCTGTTAATTTAGATGGCGTGCGGTTTTAGTCGGTTTGAGTTCGACATACCTAAATACTACTGCTGACCAGCAGCGGTGTCAGCACGATAAAAAAAGAAAAGCAGTTTAAATATGGAATTTTATTGTTTATATGGTATCAGATGGATGGATGAACTTTGAGTTAAAGTTTTTTATTTTGCCAAATTGAATTTATAATTTTAGATTTCAAGGACTTCCTTTCGTTTAATTTACCATGTTTCTTAGAGAGATTTGATCCTTATGATTGACACTATCGATTGATGCCATAAAAATACAGGATGTTACTTTTTCGGATTTTAGTCGGTTCGATTACCGGGTGTGGCAAGCGAATTTTTAAAATCTTTGAATGCAGTTTTGTTTCCTTTTAAAAATAAAATGATGTCTCCTTTAAACAAAATGAGCTAACTTAAGGATTTAAGGTACTTTCCCTCCATGTGGCATCGCCGTGGGACGCCCTGTATAATTAAACAACTAAGCAAATGACTTGTTTCTGCATGGTTATAAAAAAAATAACCACAAAGGTTCAACTCCGCTCCGCTCCCGCATTAGCCTTCTAACCTAACCTATCCAAATCGAATTGCGCAGCTTTTCTCAATGTCTTATATCGGTGCCTTATCGTACAAACGGCCTAAGAATAATAATAACGGAATGAATATTTTTTATAGTAATTATAAAAATGGAAAAAATATGTTTTGTAAAAAATATTACCGTTTCCCAAATGAGGCCATTGGAATCATCGAGGTATAAAAGTTATCGGAACACTGCTTCTCAATACACAATAGCATTTTGGACTTTTATTGTAGTTTAGAAAGCGTAAGTCCTTGATGGCTACGTGAGGCATAAATATACATACGACGACGTCTGTATACCGGAGGGTTAAGCAGAGGTATATCAGCTCCTACATTATGCCAAGTTCTTTGGTCCCGTGTAATAGCAAGCGTGATTTTGTAGCGAGATGCCTACTATAGGCCTTTGTTGACTATTTCACGTTTTCATACAATTAGTAGCATAACGACTGCTTCAGAAAACCTCCAAACACGTAGTCGCACTGGCCAATTTTATGACGGGATTTATTATAGACTGGGACACAACCCTTAACTAACTTAAACGCGTTACTAAACTTAAAAATAAAACCTTATCTTAACACAAAATTGTATACAAGAATCTCTTGTTTAATAGTATTAAATACACAATTTTCAGAAATGCCACATCAAAGTAAAAACTTTTTTTTCTAATATATTACGCATTCTGTTTCATAAAAGTACACTCAGCCACATTTATTAGAGCACGAAAACAATTTGCGTATTGAATAAATCAGCGTGAAGAAGTACAATCACGCACAATCCCTGTCACGCAGTCACGTCCACAGGTAGGCATGTGTAGACGACTGTACTGGAGGCAGTCAGACAGCTGTAATGAAATGTCGGAATGAATATAGCTAACAGAATGCCAAAATAAAGGAACCAGAATATTTTACTTACAAGAAAAATTGTATAGATTTATTCGCTGCCGAAAGTGGTAGTTTAATATGTGTGGTGGTGGTGTGGTAGTAGTGTGGTGTTGGTGGTGTGGTAGTGGTGGTATATTTAGCAGAACGAGTTTAATAAATATGTTTGACGATCGAGGCTTGTGCAGGCTATCTCTCGGAGTTGGGCAGTCAGACGGCGGTCACTTCTGGAAACTATAATAAACCAAAGAAGGAGTAGGCTTTAGTGCATACTTGGGATGTGAAAGTACAGTTAAGTATATCTTTATTGTGCACACCAAGGATAAAACATGTGTCATCCAGGTAGTACATTTGGGTATAAACAATAGGCAGCCTTATCACCTAGTGGCAATCTCTTACAGCAACCTTTGGATGTAGAAAAGAGTTCGAGTCTATTTTTGGGTAGTATTGTGTACAAAGTCTATTTTTGGTACCTTACGTTACAACCGGAATGGTTCTAACGTAAGGTACAAAAGCACCTAAGTATTTTATAACAATGGCAGAATGCTGAAACAAGGTCATCACACCCTTCAGCGGCGGGGATCCTACCGCGGAATGGATGTTAATGTCCCCCACAGTAATCAGACAAAAGTAGAAACCTAATCTTATTTTACCGATCAATGTTAATGACCCATGAAAGCGTGGAGCCCGACACTCGAAGATTGATCGCGAAAGTTAAACAGCGAATGAATTGAATGCGAATTGAAGTTAATTGGGGATTAAATCAGACTTAGGCGGGCCGTAGACTTATATTTGATTTCATAATGTGTTATAAATAAATTGACCATTAATGTGTGAAATAGACCAAGATCTATTTATTTCACACATTGTCGGTGGAACAGCAGGCAGTCTATATAAAAGCACCTTCTTTGTATACCTACATAGAATTCCTGCATTATATTCAGAATGCTGGTGCTGTTAAGACTTTTCTGCAATTTCCTATTTGGACTGGAATGCCCAACCCGCATACGTGTTTCCATCTTCTTGCAGCCCCCAAGGCTGAAAGTGGGTGCCGTTTTTTAAGTTTTTTTTTTATATAGGACACGTCAATTTGACTTCGCCTCGCCTGATGGTAAGCTGAAGGCAAAGTCTCTGAAAAGAGGGCCACCATTACAACACGTACCATGTTACAATGGTGGCACTCAGCTTGACGGCCTGATCAGATGCTTTTTCACGCCCCGCTTAAAGGACCCGGGACTATAGGAGGAAGGAAACACGTGAGCTGGTAAGGAATTCCAAGTCTTAATAGTGCGGCAGAAGAAGGAGTCGCCGAATCGCTTGGTTCTTGATGGAATATTCTGCACCGTATGCGGGTGGCATCTAAGTCCTGCACGTGTTGTCCTATATAGGAAAGGAGAGGGTGGGATTACTTCGAACAGCTCATCAGAACATCTGTCGAGGCCATCAATGTAGAGACTTCTATTTTAGGATCGACAGTGTCTATAATGGTGGCCTGTATCTTCCGGACTTCACCCTAGTTTCTTATCATTCAGCGGAATGCAGAAAATTTACGGACTAGATATAAAAAAAACACCTATTTCCCATTTCACACAGAAACAACATCTTTCATACATCTTCCACTTCTTCTACTTTCATAATACTGTTTGTATGATCTGCCCCTCTAGACAAGTGGCAATTCGTTGCTCGGCGTATGATGGAATAGAATGCAAAATGTATGGGATTTGACGTATATGACAGGGGTCAACGAATGTCAAAAACGTCAAATCCTATACATTTGTCATTCTATTCCATCGTTGCGGGCACCCTTGACTTAGCTTTAAATGTCCCCAATCTGATTGATATCTAGATCGACCGCTATTATATGGTTACCCATTCACCCTCCGCCTTATAAATCTGTTTCTTCAACCTATAATTAATTAAAGGGTGCCTTAGTAACAGCCCACAGTTTCCCTTAGCAACTCGTAAACTGATGACGGGAAGGACTTACCTTATCGGAGTAATTATTGTGTACCGAAACTGTTAACGATCTATAGAAAGTACTGCAATCAACTGGATAAATACTGATGGAGAGCAATCGTTCGGGTATTGACCCCTCTCAGTTTTATTCGACATAAATAGTACGGATAGGTTCGAAGTTTTTTTGTTTGTATCTTTTGTTGGTAACGCAATTGTTACCCGAAAGTATCTGCTGTTTTCTCTTCAATAAGGTACACTTTCCATTATTTGCAAATTCAATTATATTATACGTAATATAAATGGAAAAATATGCAGGCGACATCACTGCGAGAGAAGGAAAATTAGAAATAAAACGTCTGGCCAGCGTGGAAACAGTAGGCCAAAGCCTTCTCACATTGGGAGAGGCCTATGTGTAATTATCGCAATGGTGGTGTTTTTTCGCACAATATTTTCTCATGCAAAGTTGAGTTGGAATTGGGACGCATCCGTAGTTTCTATTTTCGGTCCCACGTAATAGGGGGCGAGCCAAGTGCCGTCAGCGGGCACTTTGTCATGGTCTGTATGTTTTCTGTCGGATGAAGAACAGCCCTATCCCTTAGTCGCCTTCTACGACAGCCACGGGCAGAGATGGCACCCCATCTATTCTACTCCAGCGGGAACCAACACGCCCGGCCGGGGTACGAGGGATATGGCTACGACAATCTCATCTCCGGTAACCGACGACGGCCCACAGACGGCGTGCGTTTTAGTCGGTTCGAGTCCGACATAACCTCCTCCTCCGGTTTCGGCGGGGGAGGTATCCGTGGAGATTTTTCGCACAATAAAAAAAAGGGAACCAATACGGCTATATCGTTCCATAGACTGACTGTGCCGAAAATTCAGTATACCTAACCTTTTAGATAAGTAGGTAGAGTACTGTTTATAGTACACCATATATTATTATACTAATTATTTTAGGTCGAGTAGGTACAATAGGCGCTCTTATCGCTGAGAGCGACCTCTACCAGTCAACCTTTCCTTTTGTTAATTTAGCGCTTATTATATTTACTTACGACCTATAACCACAGTGTTCTGTTTATCTGCCTACAAATAACTAAAGTACAATTATTTTAGGAGCCAGATGAATTAATATTTGAATTGACCGACCTGAAGTTCAACTTACGGCCATTTTCAGATGTTGAACTTGTGCGCAGATAATTATTTGCTCTTCTCAATTATAATTTTAAGCTCATTTACTTTCATACATGATGTAGGTCAAACAGTATAATTTAACAACAATTTTAGCTTTAATAAAATATATATTATGCCCGGGCTGTCTTTAGGGACTGCCAATTGAAGTGAAAACAGACTATTTTTCAGTTAAAAAAATACATAGTTATCTTTAAGTTATTGCTGGGCCTCGATTCTGCTAAAGCAAAACCACTGTCATACCACGGACACTGCGAAATTTACATTTAATTTTAGATTTAAAATAAAACGACTGAGTGAATGAAAAATCCTACTAATATTATAAATGTGAAAGTTTGTGAGAATGGATGTGTGGATGTGTGGATGTTTGTTACTCTTTCACGCATAAACGGCTGGACCGATTTGGTTGAAATTTGGTATGTATATAGGTTATACCCTGGATTAACATATAGGCTATATATCAGCGATGAACGGGATCAGAATTATTAATTATTAATTATCAGAGCCGCGGGCAACAGCTAGTACATGCATAATATTGTAGAGAAACACTGATAAATTAAGAGATAATACCACGCCGGCGGAAAATATGGCGGTACGAAGTTCGCCGGGCCAGCTAGTGTAACATAAATAAGTAAATAGGTTTACTCACACATCAAAATATCATAACATGGTGTGTATTTATGTGTGTGTGTGTTAAGGAAAGGATACCACAATTTTCCATTATAGCATTGTTATTATCGAATCGTAAACATATCGTAATCAAAGTTGAAAGCTTTTGCAACATAAAACGAATGGTGTGAGGAGTTATTGCGCTATTGATTAAAGGAAGGTTAACTAAACGAGTTTGACCTAGAAGGCATAGGACCCACATTTGGGTGATGAAAGAAATACGAATGCATGATTTACACACAAACAGCATCTAGAATGGAGGCCTGTACCTTGGCCCTTCTTCTTAATCCTAGCGTTAATTCCCAGTCGCATCCGAAGCTTTCAGCTCGGCGTCTGGGGTCCGCTTTACCAGTCTTAACCACGGATTTGGCTAGACCTCGATATTTTCGATGAAGCGATTGCCATCTGACCTTCACAACCCAATGGTAACATTAGGCGATATCGAAGCTTTGCAGCTAGACAGTTGTATTTTGGACTTTTTAGGGTTCCAACTACACGTAACGACTGCCATAGATGTTCTTATGGCAACCGGGACCGACGGTTTAACGTGCTCTCCGAGGCACGACCAGACCAATGCAAATATCCCTATTTCATGCACTCAAATATTTACACTGAGCAGGAATTGTCCTCGATTCTGCTAAAGCAAAACCACTGTCATACCACGGACACTACAAAAAAAAACCCATTAGCCTTTATTTTTATGGACGTTTCGGATGCGTTATATAAAAACTATGATTTTATACCGCGATAGTTTAAAAATAACAAAGGTCTTTGAATTTCGATGAATGAAGCCACAAATAGTCAAAATACGAGAAACACTATTTGTACCCATTTATAATTGGCTTACATAATAGAAAATTGATTAGCAATCGAAGTTGTGCTGATTGATATGTTCTATTATTGAGTTGGGTTATGTCTACATGCAGTGAATTGGGTTCATGGTATTAGACTGTTCATTGTGAATTATCAAGGGGTCTTAATTACTTATTGTTCTATTAAATGGCTTTTATTTTTGTATATCCGGAGGTGGAAACATACATTAGGTACATGACAAAATACCCGCTTGACGGCGGTAGGCTCGCTTTGTATTATATCGGAGAAAAATGATTTTCGGCCTAATTTATTAGAGAGCGAGCCTACCTCAAGGTACTATTTCTCGGTGCTCATTTTTTTTAAATGTTATTTTGTTGTCTTCTATTTTTTTTTCGACTGTTTTGTAACATACATATATAAACTCACGCCTATATCCCCGAAGGGGTAGGCAGAGGTGTTAGCACCCACATTTCGCTGTTTATGTTTAGGTCCCAATGTAATAAATAGGTGGCGAGCCTATTGCCATTAACCGGGCACTTATAAACCTGCGATAAATACACACATAACTTCGAAAAGCATCGAAGACTGTTTTGACCTTTGTTTATTTTTGTTTCAGGGTCGGAATACTTGCTGGAACTTCAAGCTGATCTTAACTGGATTTTACTTTGTAAGTTTTGTGTAAATAATATGACAGCTGAGTATGACAGTTGCTACTTACCTACAAAGTTCTGATAGTAGTGATAATATTATAGCCTATGTTGGTAGCTGATAATGTAGCTTTCTAATGTTGAAGGAATTTTTGAAATCGCTCCAGTAGTTGAGTTTATTCGTTAAAATAAAGATTTGAGCTTACATAAATTCGCATAGAGCTGAAAATTAGTGGGGGTCTTAAATACACCATTATGAAAGAAATATCAAAAATCGCCATGGATTGGACTCCTCCTTTTTTATTCAAGGTTTAATGTCAAATATATTGGCTTCTCGCATTTTTCTCGGAAATAGCAAATGATATCGCAAAAGTAGGTAGGTTAGATAAAGGTGTAGATTATGTAATTACCTACAAAATTGGGATCATACCTACTTTTTTGTTAAGAACCCCCGTTTCGGTAATATCGCGATTTAATAATTTTATTGGAAGAAATAATGACACTACAAAATATATTCCAAATAGGCTCCAAATCATGAAAAATATCGCTACTTCCATCGCTCCTTTGACTTTGATAGCCTGGATTTGATTACCAATATAATATGTAATCTTCGAAACCCGATATGATGTAGGTAATGATAATATAATCACTTCCAGATTACTTTCCTACAGGAAATTACTTTTTTACTCAAAACTAAAGAGAACGTGACTCTCGAGTGCAGCCCGCCATAATATGAAAACATTTTAAATTTAGAACTGAACAAAAAAAGAAAAAAACATTTTTGCAAAGGTCAATCATGAAACAAGGTTGGATTATGATTATGATCTTTTTCGTGCCTACTCAAGATTCTATTGATAAGTATTTTGTGAAATTATTTTTAATCTGCATAATACCTATCAGTGGGCCCTTTAGATATTTACTTTTTAATTATTTTTTAATAAAATTGTGCTTAAGTTTAGTAATAGGTAGATACAATTTAAGTAGGTAGGCATTGGGCTTTTTTTTTATTTTAAACTATACTTTATACGCGATTAACAATATTTTCGCATAAAAAAATTCAGCTCACTTATTTTTTAAATCACAATACAGTTTATTTTTATAATTCATTTTATTAATCATAAGTTGTACAAAGAGGATTAAGATTATGCCTTCAAACAACGCGATGTACTTTAACTGATTACTTTTTACTAAATCCAAACCTTTAGACTATTATTTTCACGTAATCGTAGTAAATGAAATGGAAGAAAAGATTAGCTAGTGTCAAAAATGGCCTTGGTTGTCATTTCAAATCTGTTTCTATAATAAATAGTCAAAGCTTTGTTGAAACTTGCGTAAAGTAAAAAAATGTGACGTAATGACTATTTTAGTGTCTAATAATGATTTAATGTTGGCTTTTCCGATTTTTCAGATATGAGATTGGGCTTCTCTTTTGAAATTAAAACTTTTTTAAGATCAGTGTATCATACTCTCATAAATAAAAATAATTGCAACGTTCTTGACCTATTTGTTGTGAGTAGGTAGTTACCGGGGTTTGTGCCCACTTGTAGACCCAGGAGTGTCTCTCAACCGCTCCTGCCCCGGAAATGTGGCTTCCAAATTTTTAAGTGTTACGTACTTTATGACCAAGACGAATAAGATATTTTATTTTTATTTTTATTGTACAATTATGGAAAACTTCTAGCTAATAAGTAGTACAAAAATAAGGTTATATTATGTTCATATTACGGCTAATTAAAAGTTTTCACAATTAGTTATTAGAGAATCAGAAAAAAAGAAAAAAAATTAGTATCCAGTGCAAAACCCATCAGTAAGAGAAAAGTACTCGTCACATAATAACCTTTTAAGCTGTGTCGTATTTGTCACAAACATATCGATGTCGACTCTCCGGCACGCTGCATTGTACGTGTGGCACGCCCTGATTATGAATGAGTTCTGCCTGTAGACGGGCAATTTTTGAATTTCAGCTTCATTTCTAAAGCTAGAAACGGGTGGGTCTTAGGTTGTCAAGATAGCATAATGACTTAGGTCCTATACATTTACAAGGCTAGAAAAATACAGTGAAGAGCAAATTCAATGAAGAAGGTCTTGTTTTATATAAATTAAGGTACTAAAAAACATACTCATACGCAAAAAGTACTGAACATATTTTGAAGCGTTTTTTTTTTGTTATAAAGGTGGTTATCAGACTTCAGATCTTACGTAAGTTTGATTGCAATCTGTAGAGTAGGGCGCGATAACCGAAATCCTCGCGGGCAGTGCCGTGGGCATAAGCCAGTACAATAATATAGTTACAATATTCCAAAGCAAACTCTCGACCTAGTTCGCGGCAAATATGCGTTGTCTGATACTGGGAGTCAAATATGGTGACCTTCCGAAACATGATAACAGTTTAATGTCTCTGTCCATGCCTCTTCTTAACTTGTTTTTAATGTTTGTGTTCAGTTAGGGACCGGTCATAAAATATGTTACGATATACACACATTTTAAACCGTCCGTCGTTTGTCATGCTGTGTCAATTTTCTGGTACTCTCCTATTAATATTTTGTCACGAATGATTTGGAAAAAGAAGTCGTATAGAACTTGAGAAGATAACATACATAAACGTAAAGAAATATTGTAGCACAGATTAGTTGAAGTCTTAGTACCTAATCCCTGAAATCCCTAATCTTTAAAAGGTACGATTGAGATCTTTTGAAGCTGCTGAGATCATCCAAGGCTGCTGAGATCAATCGTATTCGTATCTTATATGTTAGGTATAATCAAAATGAACTTCTGAACTGTACCAAATTGGTTAAGACTTCCACGCGGGTAGAGCGGCGTGAAACAGTAGGTATTATAAATAATTATTATTTCGATTTATTGTTTGCTATTACAAAAGTTTAATAATTCAATAAAAAAAAATATTTGATAAACTACGAACGTCACGTAACGTTTCGACCTCCTTGTCACAATAAGCGACAGATAAGTGCGAACATAATATATGGACGGGCCCTTGTTGTTGTCAATGATTTGCAACCGCTGTGTTATTGTTTGTGTCAAAGATAATTTCATTACTAATAATGAATATAAAAAAACATAAGAGGTAATAAAAATTGTGTTGTTATTGCGATGTTTTTATTCACCGTCATGTCCGTCATATTAGGGATGATCGATATTGTAAATACGTATCACGTACAAGTTTTTGTTTTCCTTGTTTGTTTGTTTATAAAATTAAATATCCTTAAGCGCCATCTACTGGGTCCAATTCACTTATGATTAGCACCATCAACAATAACAACGAAAAAAAAAAACGAAAAACAAAAGATCTGAATTTGTTCACAGACACTTTGACGTTCGATTCTCGGTTATGTATGAGAGTTTGAGGAAAAGTTTGGATGTCATTATTATTAAATCTAAAATCGAAGCCATGGTTCCTAAGAATAAATCTTGCTATCTCTCATAGTTTCTAACTTCTCCTTACTGACCCATTTGGATTGATCACCCTGTACAGTACACCTAGAGATGGCTTAAGCTTCAGTCGATTTTATCGATTTTTTTGGGTTCGATACACGAATACTAAATTTTACCCTCTTGAGACATATTGAGTGACAAAATTGGTTAAATCTCCAGTTTCAATCATGTCTCAAGGTTATCTTTTACTGTTCAAACTTAGGCCTTTGATTATAATAGTGATAAGTACTCTAGTGCTTATTGATAGGTTGGTTGGGGGACTTGGGGGTACATGGGAATAATGGAATCAGATTGGCGCGCACACCCATACACGCATATAAAAATTCACACTCGCAAACTCTCCTCACACAAACACATATACACCTACGTATACATACACATTCACATACATCCAAGTATAAAGACAGAAAAATACAAATAACACAAAGGGACCCGTATTCACAAACAATACTTCGCTATGCGTACTACCAAAACTGTGCAAAGAACGACAAATTCTCAGTGCGTTCGTTTTGGCAAGCCTTTTTATTCATTGATAACACTTATGTAACACTTCGTTGAGGGAACGCACTGTGTTAGATACTGCTCCGTGATGTTTGTGAATTAATTTTACCAGCCCTATGCGCTCGAGCACACTATGAGACCTCACAGTGTTGTTTGTGAATACGGGTGATTATACCTATACTGTGTTATACTTATACTCATACATACCTATTGCCTTTGAATTTCAAATTTTTTATTCCAAATATATAAAAATACTTATTATTATTTATTTTTTATCAGCATGTTCTTAGTTTAAATTTATCATTTCCATTTAATTAGTTATATAAGGCCTGATATCTTATAATTTATAATATAGAATGTATGAACAGATGCGAGACAGCCCCAACACAAGTATGTACATAACTAGGGACTGTCTCAGTTTTAATACATGTAACAAATTACTGGAAAATTAAATAAATACTTTTTACTTTTACTTTTTACTATATCAACTTTAGCTATTTTAAAATAAAATAAACTTGCTATTTATACTCCATTCGGTTAGGTACCTACTTAACTAAAGGTATACAATCTTGTATCAACTTTTTATAAAAGCACATATTAAACAAATAAATAATGATAACTGACTAACTAGAGTGGTTCGATTTCGGTTTTTAGTCTTCAAAATAAGTTTGTAAACAGATTTTGTAAACAGAAAATATTTATAAATTGAGTTTTTAAATAAAACATATTAAATAGACACAGCAAGATTGGTTAGGTAGGTACTTAACTAAATCAAAGAATCAAAGAATCAATTTCATTTATTAAATTTAGGCAAATAAAGAGCACATAACATGTGACGTGCACGAATATGTGACATTCATATCGATACCTCGGGGCTCAAAGGGCGTAAGCGCCAAAAGTCGATTTTACAGGAGAGCAAAAAAACAAAAACAAAATTCCTTTTTTCGGCATAACTTTTTCGATTTTTGACCTAAATAAACCATTCTAAGACCAAAAGTCTTAAATTTTTGTGATGCAGGTTACTGTAAAATTATATTTCGAATAAATTTAAAAGCAACGAAAATAGCTTTCCTATACGCCCCGAAAATTTGTATGTTTGGGGTGTTTACACCCCAAAAATCAATGGATGTATGATGTTTGGGGTGTTTACACCCCAAAAATCAATGGATGTATGATGAGTGATGGTTGTAACCGTCAATTTCAGGAAAGAGGACCATTAGAGAAAGTAGACCGAGTGGGAAACCGAGTAGACATTTCAGGAAAGTGGACCATTTGGTCCACTTTCATCGTTTTTTTCAACTCAGATAACGAATTAATCAATTAATTAGCCTATTGCAGTCCACTGCTGGACATAGGCCTCTCCCAATATGCGCCACGACGTTTGCCGATCCTCCGCCTTCCGCATCCAGTCCGTCCCAGCCACCCTTCGTAGGTCGTCAGTCCACCTGGCTTGGGGGTGTGTCCCACCTTACGTTTTTCTTCTTCCGGTCTCCACTCTAGGACTCGTCTGCTCCAACGGCCATCAGTCCTTCGACAGATGTGGCCAGCCCACTACCACTTCAGCCTGCTTATTCTTCGAGCTATGTCGGTAACTTAAGTTCTTTGTCGGATGATCTCGTTGCGAATTTTATCCTTCAAATAAACTCCAAGCATAGCTCGTTCCATAGCCCGCTGCGCAACTTTTAGGTCGTGGACTAACCCCACCTTCAGTGGCCACGTTACGGCACCGTAAGTCATAACAAGTAGGACGTACTGGTCGAAAACTTTTGTTTTTAGGCATTGCGGTAGGGGCGAGGAGAAAAACCCGACGTAATTTGGCAAATGTTGCCCATCCCAGTTGGATCCTTCTGGCTATTTCTTTCTCGAAGTTGTTTTTACCAAGCTGGATAACCTGATTTAGGTAGACATATTTTTGAACAACTTCAAGTGTCGCCCCTTCGATGGCAATCGGTCTCGGTGTAACATGTTCGTTGAACATAATCTTGGTTTTCTCCAAGTTTACACCGAGGCTGACTCGTCGAGAAGCTCCATTCAGGCTGTGCAGCATTTTGCCCAATTGTACCAGCGACTCCGAAAATATGACGATGTCGTCAGCGAACCAGTCTTGAAGACGTCCTCCAATGCGTTGGTGAATAGTTTGATATAAGATCTCCCTGTCTCACTCCACGCTGGAGGCTAATGGGTTTCGTCTTCTGGTCTTGGAGCTGGACGAACATTGTGGCAGTGTCATATAAGAATCTCAGCACTTCGATGTATCGCCAATCGACACGGCATCGCTGCAGAGCATCCAACACTGTCCAGGTTTCGATAGAGTCGAAGGCTTTTTCGTAGTCTACAAACGCCATACACAGCGTCTGATTGTACCTACTTTTGCGTCTTTTCTACAATCTGCCGAACAGTATGGATGTGGTACACGGTGCCTAGCCTTTTCGAAACCTGGCTTGCTCGCGTGGCTGGAACTCGTTGAGCTTACCCGAGAGGCGATTTGTGACGACCCTCAAGAACAACTTGTAGACATGACTCAGGAGTGAGATGGGCCTGTAGTTCTTCAGCAACGAATTAATACTAATAATTATTGATTTACCTGTACCTAATTATGTTACTACTTACTGGGTATGTCGTTTACTACCCTCAAATTTATTGATCAATATGAGAGATTGCTCTTACGACCCAAACCTAAAAATTTTATGATGTAAAATGGTAGGCGTAAAAACATTTGTATCATCTACGGTGTCGTTTACTACCCTCGCGTTTATAAACAGTAACAGTGGTTGCTGTTACGGCACAAAAACTAAAAATATCTGTTTTATTTTCTACAAAAAATGGGGTCGTAAGAACCATTTTTTTGCGAATTGGAAGACTTTAAATACACAGATCGATAGAGGAGAAAAATATAAGTAGGACTACATTAAAAACTCAATTTCGCCAAAATGGCGGTTACGCCCTTTGAGCCCCGAGGTATCGATATTATGAACGTCAAATATTACAATTACTTATTATGTCAAGTTAAAAAAATAAGATATACCTATTATTAAATAAAGCAAACAACGTTTGGTTAAGTTAACCGAATGATAGGTTCAATTATTAGGTAATCTGTGGTATAGGTAGCAACAGCTTGCGAAAATCGACGATCCATATCCACACTTCCATACTAATATTATAAATGCGAAAGTATCTCTGTCTGTCTGTCTGTCTGTCTGTTACGCTTTCACGCCTGAACCGATTTTGTTGAAATTTAATACAGTGATAGATCAGTCCTTGGGAAAGGACATAGGCTATGTTTGGTTGCAGTAAACGTGAGCCTCGCCCAACAGCTAGTAACAAATAAATCGCCATAGAATAAAAATTGATTTTATTTCAATTAAGACTCTGTAAAAAATCGTTCAGCTAAACGCAAATGGACTTGAATAAATGTAGTTAGCCCCTAATCCTTTGAACAGCCCTTCGACGTTCCCTAACAGCCGCCATTTGGATGAAAAACGTGACCCACAAACATTGTAATAGGATCGACCCAAACGTACTCGTAGATCGAAGTCCTACCCTTGGGATGAACAAGACTAGCAAGATTTGAAAGGTAAATTACTGTTGAAATCGAAGAGATTAATTGCTTTTGGCAAGTAAATATGGCCATATAATGTAAATAATGTCAAAGCGAACTTCAACAGATCTATTGGCCTGTTTCCGACATTACTAAGTGTGCTTTATGGTGTTATAACTTCCGGAGGACTGTATATATGATAGACATGTCTTGAGGGACTGGATATAGTCAGATAGATATTAGTAGTTTATGAAACTGTTGCATAATTATGGTTCCTTAAAGTTAAACGAGCCGTAAGCGAGTTTTTTCATACGAGTGTTATAAGACCAAATTATGTGCAGTTTCATACAAAACTTTATCTAATCTCATTAAGTAATTAATATAATAATTTGTGTAAAACGACAGGAACCTTGAGCGCCAAAATCTATTTGCTGATCGCGCTTGTGCGTCCACAGATTATATAGAGATAAACACCATAGAAACCTAGATCCAGCTGAAGTTGTATCGTAAAGAAAAAAAAAAGATAAGTAAGTACAGGTGGTCATAGAAGAGCTGTATTATAATGTATTTTTTTTTTGATACCTAGTCTGTGCGAAAAGACTATCATTAAAATTTTGTTTTAATTTTTAATGTTTACACTTCAGTATGAGATTAAATAAATATATTTAAAATGTAAAATTGCCCTAGTAATTCTGACGAATATACTGCTTTTAATATATTCTGTACCACAGAAATATCTTTCCTTAACTTTTTTCTATAGGAATCATGCTATAAATAGTAGCATTTACGGTTTATTAAACCAATTCCCACTGAGCCGTAACTTTTTCTTTTCTTTTGTTCTAAAAGGAAGCAATGGAGTTACATTCTGTAGCAAAGGAAAAAAAAGTAAATTGGAAAAGAGTTAATTTTACTGTGCAATCAAAAGGCAACGGTGTAACTCGAAGTTGTTAAAAATATTCAAATTAGAATTATTATGGTTGTGACACTGAACAATGAAATAATTTTAACTAGCGGTTTCCCAATGGAATTCTGATCTAAGATCCAATTGCGGCAACCCATGGGAACCTACTTCAGGAATGATATATCCCTAAAACTAACGTACTAAAACTCTTCTAAAAATGTTCTATTCTACAATACGGCGGACAACGAATTACTACATGTATTGTCTAGTCAACCGGCGAGCAGGATTGAAAAATATTAGGTGGCAACATGTGATCTCCGCCTACCTCATTGACAGATAGGTGTGACTGTGTCACTTTTCGTTGTTGGTTTATAAGTATAACTCAAGAACGGGCTCACCTATCCAAACCAAATGTTTCGGACTATTTAGTAGATGGTTTATGTGAAGTTATAACAAAATCGGTCGAGCAGTTCTTTATCACATTTTTTTTTACAAATAAATTCAATAAATGGCGGATCATTGAGATTCTGTTGTCATATTGAAACTTTTTTCAGTTTTGACAGCACAAGCATGTTTTTGTCATTCATGCGGTCATCTATTGACATGGCGGTACGAAGTTCGCGGGGTCAGCTATTAGCATAATATAAATGACTGTGCGTAACAACTCCATGCTATTGAAGAAAGAAAAGATTAAAACTACGTAACAAAAGTTGGTAGATAAACTAGTAAATGGACGTACTTAATTGGATAAGCTTAGAGTTAGAGGCGGAAGCTCGTAAATATCTGATAAATTCAAAGGAGAAACTTTACATAGACAGTGCTACTTGTAGATAAGAGGCTTTACATAATTAAAAAATAATTTGGCGTTTTGGTCATGTGGCACCTTTTTTAGTCATTGGTCGAAGAGATGTCTCGGTTTTCGGGTTGCTGTCCTCAGACGAAGATAGATACGATGTGAAGATAGCTACAATATGAAGATAGCTACAATATGAAGATAGCTACGATATGAAGATCGCTCGTGTGGCCCGAGAGGGGGAGCGCGCCAACGAGCCTAGGCCAGCTTCCCTAGACAAGTGGCAATTTATCTGGCGTATTAAGGTTCAACCCCACCAAACGGACGGCATCGGAACGGATTTTAGAATCTTTAAACAAAATAAATCTTATATCACAGTATTTAAGGTTTATATTACCAAGTCACGCATGACAGCTTGACGTGCGTCATGCCGCCGCACGTCGCTGTCAAGCTGTTGTGCGTGACTTGGTAATATAAACTTCAAACACTGTGATATTAAGATTTAATTTTGTTTAAAGATTGTAAAATCCGGGCCGATGCTGTCCGTTTGGTGGGGTTGGACCTTTAAAGAATAGAATGTTGAATGTATGGAGCTGACAAGTATTTTGACGTTTATGACATTTTGACTTTGTCTACGTATGTCATATACGTCAATCACAAACATTCGTAATTCTATTTTACAATACGATGGCTAACGAATTACCTCTTGTCTAGGGAGGCGTTACTCATAGGACCGACTTCAATCTACTCAGAGAAAATTGGCAAATGGTTTTCCTATTCTCATATAAAGCAGTTATCTGTACAATTCACAGATACATCACTAAAACTACCATAACTAAGTCCTAGTTGTTCTAACTCCGCAGCAAACCCACATCGTCATATATCAGTTGGTGCAATCGACGGGACATACAATTACGTCGACCGCGAGAGGTCACCACGTCCACAAAGGTGAACTGTCACCGCCGCCTCGTTAGTCGCTATCGCCAGATCTCGATAAAGAATGTGTCGCAGAATACCACGTATTTGCCCAGACGTCTAGTAAACAAGTGCAGTACATTAGCAAAGTGCTTTTTATAGATTGTCTATTAAGAAAATGTCGTTTGAAATCATAATGCACCGGTCTCAAAGCTTTGAGCTGCTTCTGCCCCCGCGTATAATGATTTTACTAGCTTTTTTTAACTACACTTGTAAACTTTCTCTTTTACTGGAATTGATTCTTGCCGGCTTTATCTGCAAAGGGAAGCCGTGGTAGAGATGTTTATTCCATACAAAATTGCTATGGTCTTCCCATTCCCTAAGACTTTTTTTCCATAGTCTTCCCATTACAAAATATTTACCGTGCACCCTAGGCCTCAACCTAGAGTGAGATCACCTACTTTACTACTATTTTCTCTTTTCTCGATTTAGTCTGGTTAAATTTTCGAGAAGAATTCCTGTGGCACTCCCAACAAAGACGGAAGCATGCGCAAGATTCAATCTGTCAATCGGTAGACGTACCGGTTTGTTGGTTAGATTGATGTTGTGTGCACCATACTGTAGAGTAGTTCGGTTCTGTGTATGGGTCCACACCAACACCGTCAGTAAGCATGAATCTAATCTCTCAAAATCAAAAAATCAGAACTCGAAACTTCGGTTTAGGTAGGTGGTTAATAAAAGTTGAGGAAGCTCGTGAACTGTGAAGGACAGGAGCAAATTTATAGCAATTTTTACGAGCGGAATTTTAAGAATATAATTAGTTGTTAAATATTTAGATCCAGTACTCACTAACAGATCCAATAATCGTAGGTTCAACCACAGTAGGTACTTGACTGACCTCTGTACCACATCCGTCTTAGATAAGATATCCGTCTTGTCTACGAACTCTTATCCACTTTTCCAACTTCAATATATTTAAGTAAGTAGTCAGTCATTTCCCTGTAGCCAGCCCGATGGAATAGAATGACAAATGTAAAGGATTTGACGTTTTTGACATTCGTTGACGCCTGTCATATACGTCAAATCCCATACATTTGGCATTCTATTCCATCATACGCCGAGCAACGAATTGCCACTTGTCTAGGGGGGCAGGCGACCAATCGCAATGCTCCGTTCTTTCGATACGTTTACGTTATGATTACGATATTTTTTCATGCTCTGGGCACTGTTCTGTTTAATAAGTAGGTACATCATCCTTAGAGTATACATTGCTATAGAGCGCGCCTTACAAGTATGAACTGCTATCACGGGTATGAACAGTACCGAGGCTTCTGGCTCAACCTCAATCAGTAGCAAAACAATACCCGTCTAAATGACTTCGCAAATAATATTTAATTCGATATGTTAAATCAAAATTTTATACAACATCGTATATTTGTAGTAATAATGACGCAAAAATACCGCAACGTGACGCCATTTTTTTGTATTTTGGCTTTAATTTTATCCATTTATATCAAATCGAACAAATAACTTCATAACAACAAACTACATTAATAAGTGCGTCTATTGAATTTTCGGTAATGCATGAAACGTCACTAGAGGTGCGCTATAAAGTATCTGCTAACACTCGGCGCCAAAGACCTGAGTGATAGGCGCGCTCTATATTTATAATGTATACTCTAAGACATCATCAGTTTGGTCAGTGTCTGCTATGCGAGTGCAACCGCGGATTGCTTGCCCACTTACAAACCTGGTGTGTAATTTTCTCTTAACTAAGTTCTAGTTCTACATGCCTAAACCACCTAGGTATTCAAATAGAATTATGAAATTAGAATATTGTAACTTAATGAAAAAATATGATAACGGTAAATTCCAGTCCAAAATGTAAGTGTAGAAGGAGCATGTCAATCGTGACTTTTATTAGGTACTTTTTTCTTAATGAAGATAGATGTTCGAATTTGATAAACTGCCACTAAATCTTGAGCGTAATATTTCTAGATTTTTTTCCATAATTCACTTACGATGAATCTATTTCCTTAATACAGATAAACGGTGAACTGACAGACACGATAAATTTCAAGCAGATATTCTATCCTAATAATAATATAATGTGACTCTGTGAAGATGAAATAAAGAACTTTGAACTTTGATGTTTGTTACTCAATCATGTTCAAACGGCTGAACGGATCTGGGGTGTGTTTTAGTACAGGGATATATCATTCCTGAAGTAGGTTCCCATGGGTTGCGGAAATTAGATCTTGGATCAGAATTCCATTGGGCAACCGCTAGTTAAAATTATTTCATTGTTCAGTGTCGCAGCCATAATTATTCTAATTTGAATATTTTTTAACAACTTCGAGTTACACCGCTGCCTTTTGATTGCACAGTAAAATTAACTCTTTTCCATACTCAAATGTACATCTCATACTGAAATGTACACGTTAAAAAAATGAAAACAGAACTTTAATGATAGTCTTTACGCACAGAGTATCATAATAAATTTTAAAATAGTAGGTACATTATGGTACAAGTGAGCAAAATTGGTGATTACCGCCGAGGTGCCATTGAGAGCCGAGGCGCCAGGCGAGGGTCTTAAGAGAGCCGAGGACGGTAATCATCATACTCACGCGTGCCATACGACGTTTTACAACACACTTGCGAATAAAATAATACTACATTATACTAAATAAACAATACTACATTTAATTCCTTTTCCTATGCGCACGCATCTAACAATGGCGATCGGCCATATTTAAGAGTATGAGGTTTGAATTTAACTTTTTTTTGTTTTTTTTTCTGTACTTAGAGAAAAAAAAAAGTTTAATTTGAGTGATAATTTTGTTTATTATACAAGTATTACAAGTTGAAATTATTTATTTAAATACGAAAATGCATCAAATGACCATACAATAAGCATATTAATTTATTCGTTCTACTAAACACGTTCTTTTTTGTATCGAAATTTTTTTCAGAACATAGAAACTTAACTAGGGATTGCAATTCGAATACTTCGAAATTCGAAAAATTCGAATTATTCGAATTTTTGGGCCAATTTATAAATTCGAATTTTAAAACCAAGTATTCGAATTATTCGAATTTCGGTTACTATCATGAAAAACTACTACGCAATAGTAGGCTAGACACTCTCACCATGTACAGACGCCAAAATAAAAGGCCCCCAGTTTCCGATGGTCCCGCTATTCCCAGCCATGGTAGCGGGAAGCTACCGAAACCATCTACTGCTGGCAGCTTATAACTGCAGTACACTACGACTAGACGAGCACCTCACCGAACTCGAGGTAGAACTAATTCGCATAAACTGGCACATATTGAGACTGTCAGAGATCTGAAGAAAGGGGAGGACACGACAACCCTTGAGTCAGGCGACCTGTTCTATTTTAAAGAAGGTGATCAGCTCCCCCAGGGAGGAGTCGGCTTTCTGGTAAAAAGGACCTCATCAGCAGCGTTGTTGAAGTTGTCTGTACCTTGTCCTGAAAATCACGAACAGTCGTTCGCTGAAGGTGATACAGGTATATGCGCCGACCTCGTCTTACCTCAAAGAAACTGCCGAGATGGTATATGAGGATATTGCTAAGGCAATTAATCACACCGCCAAGGCCACTTACAAAGTTGTTATGGGGTACTTCAATGCCAAAGTGGGAGTACAAGAACGCAGCGAGACGAAAATTTGACGTTATGGAGTGGGGAGCAGAAATCGCATAGGGCAAATGCTAGTCAGCTTTCTCGAGTTACAGGGGCTCTTCTTATGAATAGGTTCTTTAAGAAAAAAACCCACAAGAAATGGACTTGGCAACGCCGGGACTCTGTGATAAAGAACGAGATAGACTTTTTCATAACGGACAGTAAGCACATATTTAGAGATGTCTCTGTGCTCAACAAGTTTAAAACTGGAAGCGATCACCGACTTATCCGAGGCTCTCTAAATATCAACATCAAAGTCAAAGTCAAAGTCAAAGTCAAATAAAATAGTGCCAGGACCTACTGCGTAGAGTGGATGATTTCTGTGCATGGACAGATGGAATGAAAACAAAACCTAGCAAATGCTACTGTCTATGTCTGGGTAGGCGGGGTACCAGGTATACTTCATATGACCCAGGGCTTAGTATAGGCGGGGAAAACGTTTCAACTATATCTGAAACCGTGCCCTTTAAATTCCTCGGAAGAAAGATTGATAACAGAGGTTGCACTCCAGCTTTGGACGAATTAATTGATAGTTTCATTATCGATTTAAAAAAGGTAGACCAACAACCAATAAGTAATGTTAAAAAAGCTTGGATCTATGACAACTATTTAACCTCGCGTCTTAACTGGCCGTTTCTTATATATGATATAAACCAGAGCCTCCTCAAAAAACTAGATGCGAGTGTCACAAAGACACTGAAGTCGTGGCTAGGGCTAGCTCAGTCGGCCGACCCGTCGGCACTATATAGATCCGCGAATAATTTTGGAATGACGTTAAAGAAGCCATCAGAACTCTATAAACACCTGAGAGTAACTAAAATGCACGTCTTATCGAAATCTAAAGACGAAATAGTAAAAGTCCTTCCAAAAGATAAAAATGCATCGGAGCTCGAATCACGCCTCCAGTTCCATAAAAAATTCATGATAGGCTCGCAGACTGGTAGAGTAGGTCTAGGGAATATTCAGAAACAAACAGATAAAGAAATAACAAAATCTTTTCTTCAAACAGACGAAAATAACACCTATAAGGTGCACGCAATGAACCTAGAAATGCAAAACGAATGGTTGACCCTAGGTGAATTTTGTATTCCCATAGCCTTAAAATGGCGTACCATAATATACGACTGGTCACCGGCCTTACTTAAATTTTACCTAAATGCATTCCAGTTGACCCTCCCCGACCAAAGCAATCTAGTCAGGTGGGGAAAAGCCACAGATAAAACATGTAACTCATGTGGTGAAGCAACTGGTACGGCTAGGCACCTGCTAGTGGGTTGTAGGGCGCTATTAGACCGGGGTCATTACTCGCGTATTAGAAATCATACGTGAGGCTGTAAGTTTGGCGGTAGCTAGAGCGAAAAAAGGATTAACCACAAACCAAAGAAATGACATTGTGTTTGTGAAGGAAGGCTGCTCAAAGAAATCACCTCAAAAGCCATATTCAATTTTGATAGCTGCCGTTGACTGGACAATACTCGTAGACGCGTATGAGAAGCACTATAAAATACCGGAGGATATCTGTGCCTCATCATCCAGACTCGACATATTCCTTTTTTCACGATCGCATAGGCGTGCAGTGCTTGTAGAACTCACAGTACCGTGGGAAACTAATATACCTAAAGACCACGCTATAAAGACAAACAAATACTTTGACTTGACTAACGAGTTAACCAAGAACGGCTACGTGGTTAAACTCTACGCCGTAGAAGTAGGAGCAAGGGGAATTCCAGCTAAATCCCTGTACAACTTACTTAAAGACCTCGGATTGCCAAGAGCTTCAGTAAGCTCTTTACTAAATCGAATATCAAAAGCGGCATTGATAGGATCTTACCAAAGGGGGTTGGGTAATGTTGGCGTCGTGTTGGAATTGAGCGGCCATCAATGAAATTGGTATAATATGAAAGTACAGTATAAAGTGATCAAAAGTTACTATGGACAAACTTCTCTAAACTATATCGGGACTTAGCTATACAGGGTGGTATTTTTCAACTTTACTTAGATGGAAGTACTCTAAATACTGGAGATAGCGAATTCCACTGAAAGGAAACATTCCCTTATTTTTCAAAAGAAACAAAACTGTATTCAAAGTTTTCTGAAAATGCCACACCCGGTAGTCGAACCGACTAAAATCTTTCTAAACCTTCTATTTCATGGATTTCCTTTTATTTAATTTACCAAGTTTGTTAGAGAGATTTGATCCTTATGATCGACCCTATCGATTGATGCAATAAAAATACAGGGTGTTATTTTTTCGAATTGTAGTCGGTTCGATTATAAGGCGTGGCAAACAATTTCTCAGCATTCCTTAAATGCAGTTCTGTTTCTTTTTTATAAACATACTAAACTGTATTCAAAGTTTTCTGAAAATGCCACACCCGGTAGTCGAGCCGACTGAAATCTTTCTAAATCTTCTATTTCATGAATTTCCTTTTATTTAATTTACCAAGTTTGTTAGAGAGATTTGATCCTAATGATCGACCCTATCGATTGATGCAATAAAAATATAGGGTGTTTTTTTTTCGAATTGTTCGATTATAGGGCGGGGCAAACGATTTTTCGGCATTCCTTAAATGCAGTTTTGTTTCTTTTTTAAAAACGTACTAAACTGTATTCAAAGTTATCTGAAAATGCCACACCCGGTAGTCGAACCGACTAAAATCTTTCTAAATCTTCTATTTCATGGATTTGCTTTTATTTAATATACCAAGTTTGTTAAAGAGATTTGATCCTTATGATTGACCCTATCGATTGATACAATAAAAATATAGGGTGTTATTTTTTCGAATTTTAGTCGGTTCGATTACAGGGTGTGGCAAGCGATTTTTCGGCATTCCTTAAATGCAGTTCTGTTTCGTTTTTAAACAAGGAAACATTTCCTTTGAATGAAATTCGCTATCTCCAGTATTTAGAGTACTATTCCTAGCGAGAAGGAAAACGGAAAGTAGAACCCCCCCCCCCCCTCCCCCTAGCCAGATGGACTGAAATGGCGCACATTGGTAGAGGCCTATGTCTAGCAGTAGTCTGCAATAGGCTAATTGATTACAATAATTACTTCTTGGATGTTAATATGTAGGAAAAGTACCTACTCTTACTACCGGAAATAGCTAATTTCATTCAAGGGAAACACTCTCTTATTTAAAAAAATACAAAGCTGCATTTAAGGAATTTCGAAAAATCGCTTGCCACGCCCTGTAATCGAACCGACTAAAATTATAAAAAATAACACCCTGTATTTTTATTGCATCAATCGATAGGATCGATCATAAGGATCAAATCTCTCTAACAAACTTTGTAAATCAAATAAAAGGAAATCCATGAAATAGAAGATTTAGAAAGATTTTAGCTTGTTCGACTACCGGGTGTGGCATTTTCAGAAAACTTTGAATACAGTTTAGTATGTTTTTGAAAAAGAAACAGAACTGCATTTAAGGAATGCTGAAAAATCGTTTGCCACGTCTCACAATCGAACAATTCGAAAAAATAACACCCTATATTTTTTTGTATCAATCGATAGAGTCGATCACAACGATCAAATGTCTTTAACAAACTTGGTAAATTAAATAAAAGGAAATCCATGAAATAGAAGATTTAGAAAGATTTTAGTCGGTTCGACTACCGGGTGTGGCATTTTCAGAAAACTTTGAATACAGTTTAGTGTATTTTAAAAAAAGAAACAGCACTGCATTTAAGGAATGCTGAAAAATCGTTTGCCATGCCTTATAATCGAACCGACTATAATTCGAAAAAATAACACCCTGTATTTTTATTGCATCAATCGATAGGGTCGATCATAAGGATCAAATCTTTTTAACAAACTTGGTATATTAAATAAAAGGAAATCCATGAAAGAGAAGGTTTTGTAAGATATTAGTCGGTTCGACTACCGGGTGTGGCATTTTCAAAAGTCTTTGAATGCAGTTTTGTTTCTTTTTAAAAATAAGGTAATGTTTCCTTTAAGTAAAATTCGCTATCTTTAGTATGAGGGTACTTTCCTTCAAGGTAGAGTCGAAATGTTGCACCCTGTATATCGCAGCTCCGATATTACTTACAATGAAAATAATGACATTTGTACGTGTGTTTAACACAGTACAATGAAGTGGTATCAAAATTATTGATGGCCGCTGAAAAAATTAAGGACGCCACTGTCCATACTAGATTACCCAATCCCCTTTGGATATGTAGGGGGGGGAACACTACTGACGGTGGAGGTGAGCGCTGATGCATCACAAGGTGGCCACCCTAAACCTACATCTGGGTCGCAAGTCCCAGTCGCCGTCACGGTGTTCCTCTCTGTATCACGCTATGGACCCGGCGACCGCACGGTGAATCCATGGAGTGCTGAGAATCGGATCTCTAAAGACTAGGTTAGCAAATGGACCACCGGTTCGAAACGCGGCCCTGGCCTGAGAAGACTCCGGCAAGAAACTCAGCGGGCTTTTTTTTTTTTTTGGTCTATTTACAAATAATGCTTAGTCTACTTAGTCTAAATACAATAATTTGTTTGAGAAGCATGCATGAGTGAACAGCTCATTTCCAAGCTAGTTTATCATCTAAATATTCTTGTATTTTATAATAGCCCTTTTGGCACAATTTCCTCTTAACTACATTTTTAAATTTATTTATAGGTAAATCCCTAATTTCCTTAGGGAGCTTGTTAAAAAAGCGTATACAGTTACCCTGGAAAGAACTGCTAATTTTTTGGAGTCTGGTATCACAGACTACAAGATTGTTTTTATGTCTCGTATTTATGTTATGCCTGTCACATATTTTTGGAAATTTGGAAATATTTTTCTTAACATACATTAGGTTCTCGAAAATGTACTGTGACACTACGGTCAGAATGTCCATTTCTTTAAACTTTTCTCTGAGGGAGACTCTTGGGCCCAAATTATAAATAGCTCGCACAGCCCGCTTTTGTAATATAAATATTGTATTCAAATCCGCGGAACTACCCCAAAGGAGAATTCCGTAGCTCAAAATACTATGAAAATAACTGAAATAAACTACTCTAGCCGTATCCACATCTGTCAGAGTCCTAATCTTTTTTACAGCGTAGGAAGCTGAACTTAATCTATTGGCTATTTTTTCAATATGTGATCCCCACTGCTGTTTGGCATCAATACTCAAACCTAAGAACACTGTTGATTCCACAAGGTTCAACACCTGACCATTGAGTTGTACATTGGTTTCCACCTGTGCAACATTAGGTAGGGTAAATTTAATACATTTAGTTTTATTCCCATTTAGGCAAAGATTGTTTGTACTAAACCAATGGACCACTCTTGTTATTGCACCATTCACTTCGTCATAATTGTTTAGTTGCCTCTTAATTTTAAATATTAACGAAGTATCGTCAGCAAATAAAATAATACTATGTTTGTCCCTTACGTAGTAAGGGAGGTCATTAATATAAATTAAGAATAAAAATGGTCCTAGTATCGAACCCTGTGGAACGCCCATCGAAACCACGGATCCTACTGAGCGTGTACCGTTAACATCGACCCTCTGAATTCTATTATTCAAATATGAAGTCAGAAGATCGAGAGCCCTGTTCCTTATTCCGTAATGTTCTAATTTCTTGATTAATGTATCATGGTGGACGCAATCGAAAGCCTTGGATAGATCACAGAAGACACCCAATGCATCATGCTTATCTTCCCAGGCTTCGTAAATACAATTTAACAATTCTACACCAGCATCGGTGGTCGAACGTCCTTTAGTAAACCCAAACTGTTTATCATGAAACAATTTGTTTTCACCAAAATGGGTTAACAACTGTCCCAGAATTAGTTTCTCAAATACCTTACTCAAGGTCGGCAACACAGAAACGGGTCGGAAATTAGAAGGATCTGTGGTGCTGCCAGCCTTGAACAAAGGTATGACTTTGCTATGTTTCATTAAATCCGGAAATATACCGTTGCTGACACAGTCATTAAACACAGCTGCTAGATGGGGAGCAATGACATCAATAATACATGACACAGTTTTGACTGATAATCCCCATAGATCCGCGGTCTTTTTAATATCAATAGATTTAAACGCTTTGGTGATGTCCTTGCTATTAACAGCTGAGAATACGAAAGTGTCCTCAAGGCTGAAATATTCCGAATGATAAGATAAACCCTCCGACCCACGCCGTTTCAAGTAGCTCTAGGGTCCGAAAAGTTCAACTAGAACTTCAAAATCTTTTCGCAATGCTGGAAACCTCTAGCGGCATTGACGAGAAGGCCAGCATAGTGGTCAAAACATTGCAGGAAGTGTCTGGAAAGTTGTTTCCCGGAAAACGCAGACAGCAAGAGTCCAAGTTCTCTCTGAGACTCTCGAACTTATGAGAAAGAGGCGTGAACAACCATCCACACAGTCATCTTCATCGGATGGGAGAGCCTTAAACCAACAAATCAAAATCAAAATTACCTCAAAGTTCGAGATACTTGAAGAGATCGAGAAATTTTATGGCTATATGCATCACGGATAAGTAAACCGATGGGACACAGCTATGAAGACCACAGTTCCCCAGTCATGCGCCATTACACCGAGGAGACGCCAGATATCGAGCGGTGCGAGGTAGAAGTGGCTCACCGGCAACTGAAGAAAAACAAGTGCCCTGGTGATGACGGAATTACTACTAAGCTATTGAAAGCAGGTGGCGCTCCAATCTTGAAAGAGCTAGCGAGTCTCTTTATTTCCGTCATCCAGCAAGGGCTAACACCTAGGGCATGGAGCGGGAGTGCGGTGGTACTGTTCTTCAAAAAAGGTGATAAGTCCTTGCTGAAGAACTACAGGCCCATCTCACTCCTGAGCCATGTCTACAAGTTGTTCTCGAGGGTCGTCACAAATCGCCTCGCGGGTAATCTCGACGAGTTCCAGCCACCTGAGCAAACCGGGTTTCGAAAAGGCTATAGTACCGTGGACCAGATCCATACTGTTCGGCAGATTGTAGAAAAGAATCAGGAGTACAATCGCCCATGTGTATGGCGTTTGTGGACTACGAAAAAGCCTTCGACTCTATCGAAACGTGGGCAGTGCTGGATGCCCTGCAGCGGTGTTGTGTCGATTGGCGATACATCGAGGTGCTGAGATGCTTATATGACACTACCACAATGTCCATCCAGTTTCAAAACCAGAAGACGAAACCCTTACTTTTATTAAGTTCAGATTGAGACTGTGATTTTAAATGTTTAGAAGAAGATTTACTTTTATTAAATTGAGAGTGAGTATGAATAAGGGAATGCTCACTTAATAAGATACCAAGATACCAAGCAAATATAATTAAGTAAAGTTTATTAAACGCAAATTGTATAAAAATGGGCTGCCTTTTTTTTCTTATTGATCAGTGTAAGTATGCTCACTAAAAAATCCAAATGTAATAAAATATGCTCCTTTGCAAAAAAAAAACTTGGAAAAATTCGAATAATTCGAATAATTCGAATTTAGGTCAAGTGAAATTCGAATAATTCGAAATTGAAAATTTTTCGAATTTTGCAATCCCTAAACTTAACCTATAAAATTTAAAAAAGAATCTATAACTCACTTGTGAATAATAAGCAATGAAAAAGTCACTGTTTGATAATAGGTGTCATTACGTGCCTAATTGCGGTGAAATAATTTCAATTTTATGAGCAGGTGTGTTGAAAAATAAATTTTATTACAGCTCTTCTATGTACCATAATACGAGTATAACTTTTTTTACCACCATCACATACAACCACCTGTATCATAACATAATAATAATATATCTTTTTTTTTTCTATTACGATACAACTTCAGCTAGATCAAGTAGATTTTTATGCAGTTTGTCTCTAAATAATCTGTGGCCGCACATGCGCGATGAGCAAATTTTTAGGATTTTGGCGCTCAACCATTCTGTTATTTTACACAAATTATATTAATTATTTCATGAAATTAGATAAAGTAGTGTATAAAACTTACATAATTTGGTCTTAAAACTCTCGTGTGATACTATAATAAAACACGCCTACGGCTCGTTTTTTTAACTCACACTTGTGTTATAAGAACCCTTATTATGCAGCAGTTTCATAAACTACTATTATTTAACTGTAACTGTAATATACAAAGGTACTCCACAAGTAAATACATAATAACTTGAACATAAATCGATTGTTAACTTCGCTATATGATTGGCTACGGTTGTTATTAAATGCCGACCTATGATATTACATTTTAATTAAGTAGTTCATTTAGCATAACGTAGAGAATTTCCGTCTCAACGACTCGACGCTGTTGAGTAAGGTAGATTGATCAGTTGTAATCATATTTGTTATTATTATGATCTCGAAGTGTTTGAACACAACATGTAGTGCTAGTGAAGTGAAATGTTATATCAGTTATGTGTTTAGTGAAGCTTTTAGGTAAGTAATTATAATTATATTGAATACTAGCTTAAGCGGCTCCACTCGTATGGATGTCGGTTATCACTATCAGCTATCTTGAACCTAAATCGCGAGACAAACGAAGCCCTGGTGCGCGCGCTATGTTTTATAAACTAGGATTGGTGAATTTGAGCTTGTATACTGCAGTAGCACTAGCACATTCTGAGCACATTTTAGGTCCAATGTATATGTTCCGAGCAATACTTTCGGTCATAATCTCCGGTTATACTCTACCGATTACGGTCAAACTTACATAAGAAGTCTAACCAAGACCTTTTTCAATCGAAAAAATCTGCATTAAAATTCGTTCGGTAGTTCTTGCAACGCTCGCGGGGAAATAATGTGCCACCATTGTAATATGGTACATGTCTATAATGGTAACCCACTTTTCCGAGACTTTGCCTTCCGCCTACCATCAGGCGAAGTGAAGTAAAATTAGACGTGTCCTATATAAAAAAAACCCCAAGTATTTTTTAAATATCTCTAATGCACAAACACGCCCACATCACAATTTATTAGTAGTACAGATATGTCAACAATTTAGTAGTGTGTTTCCCTTCATTTTTGTAGAAATATGACGCAGGGTGACAAGAACCTACGTCACATTTGCAACAAACATGACGTCACAATACCAACACATTTTTCCGTCAACAACTTTTGTGCTACGTTTCATTCATAGAGTAGGCATTTCGTAACATTTTAGTAAAATTTATAAAATATTTTTGATGACTTTCATTGCTGCATTTAATTATAACAATATTGAAATGAAATGCAAAATTATTTAACCGTGTCACAATTCACAATGCTCACAATCATACGATATTGTAGATGCAAAGGATAGGAACAAAGTAGGTCACTTATAAAATTGCAAAAAGTGTAATTGTAATGTACTTATAAGTCAATGACAAAATTTGCTTAGCACTAAATTATTTAAAAATACACTCACATTTGTATATCCACGAAGGGGTAGGCAGAGGTGTATTAACACCCACATTTAGCTAATTATGATTTTCGGTCCCACGTATGTAGCTTATTGCCGTTTAACGGGCACTTTATCATGGGCTGTATGTTTACTGTCGGATAGAGAACATACCTATCCCTTAGCAGACCCACGGGAAGAAATGGGGTGGCCCTATTCTACTCCACCGGGAGCCCACACATTTGCTGTAATTAATAATAAATACATTATTGAAATAAAATGCAAAATTATTAACCATGTAGCTCACAATACTCATAATCGTACAAATTCCACTGCGGCAATTATGTCGATACCTACAATGTATAGCAACAAAGTAGAGTAGGCCAGTGCAATTAAAATGTATATTTAGATAAATAGATAGATAGATAATATTATATTATCTCTTTCTTGTACAATAAGAAAATTATGAGTATGCAAAAGAGTTGACGGCCTTATCGCATAGAGGCAATTTCTTCCAGGCAATGGTTGCCTGGAGGAGATCACTGTGCGATATTGTAATGTTCAGCCAACGACAAAATTAAGTTGCTTCAATTGATTATTTACAAACTTTTTTTACATTACAAACATTTTCTCTTCCTTCTAGCACCTACCTCAACAATTCTCGGCATCATCCTAAAGGTTGACTGGTAAAGAAATGCCCATGGCAATAAGTCCGCCTTTGTACATCTTTATTTGAGCAATAAAGTTTAAAAAAAAACATTGATACATGATAATTTTTAAGTAATTTTAGACAAGTAAAGTTAAAATTTTAGTATACTTATTTTAATAGAGTTGATGATGACGTGATCACATTAGCGCTAAGCTAATGTGATCACGATTGAATACCAAGATATTCTAATTTGTTAGACTACTTTCAACCCAGTGGCTGTGTAGGTACGTGTTGTTTTACAACAAAATATTGTTCCTTTTTTTGTGTGATATAAAACTTTATCTAAAACAAACTCTGCAACTTCTCTTATTTCCTGTCAGTGAAACTGTCCTCCGGATTTTTTTCAGATAGTTTCTTAAGGCGTACCTAGTTTACAAAAGAAACTCGATGATTCGAACCGGACTTTGATCGGCGATGTATTAACTTGTAAAACTTTCTTTAGTCGGGTGAAATTCCACTTGAACCCTTTTTTTCCTCTTGTAATAGCTAACTAGGGTTGTCAGGGAATTTGGACTTTGGAAGGGTTGAAATGTCGTCGCTACTTTTTTACAGGTAAAACTAATAAGTAAAAACTTGCTAGTATTATAAAATCATGTCTATTTTTATACTAGCAAGTTCGTGGGCGGATCGTTTAGTATCATTGATATGATTTTTATTTATGCAGTGTGTTGTTGCTATATACAAGAGCTGCGCGCTAGCACTTGGTATGGAAAGCGGTTACCTAAGCCTATGGACGCTTGCGAAGCAGAATAATGTGTTGCTAAATTTTTTCATGTGACTCGACTGAATAAATTACTTCGTTATTTCTTTCTTATTTTCTTTCCGTCTTTCTTTCCACCCTTCTCTCTTTCTTTCTGCATTTATTGCTTTCTTTCTTCCTTAAAAAAATTGTTGCCAAATTAGATACATTTATTGTGAATAGATCCTTATTACTATTATGCAAATATAGTACTCTAATGCAAATAATCTAGATACTTGTATGATTGCTTGATACAAGTTTAGTTGTACCTAATGTTATTCAAAACACTATTTACGATTCAAACAAACATTGTTGTTAACTTACAAATTGTAGTCGTCTAGTGTCTTTACATTTTAATTGTAAATTAGTGTAACAAAGTACATCAATTTTGAATCGCACCAAAATATTTCAGGCAGAGCGCTGGGATAATTTTGGTGCGATGCAAATTGCTGCTACACAATTTTTATTGGTGCGCTAAATTGAATGTCTCGTTCTATCGCGTGTTAAATTTTAAATAATCAATTATTATACCCTGGAATAAATACAAAATTAAATTCAAAAGATTCTAATTAATACCTCCGCTACGTAAGTTTAGGTACTTCAAGCTTGCTATGAACCATGTGATAATTATAATAAAATTATATTGCTAACGTTACTTCTTCATCCTAGCGTTAATTCCTAGTCGCATCCGAAGCTTTCACCTCGGAGTCTGGGGTCCACTTTACCAGGCTTAACTGCGGATTTGGGTGGACCTCGATATTTTCCGTGAAGCGACTGCCACCTGACCTCCACAACCCAATGGTGGCATTAGGCGATATCGAAGCATTGCAGCTAGACCGTTGTTGTAGGACTTTTAACTACTGCTAAAGTTACATATTATAACTTATATAACTTTTCGATAGCCAGTACTTACAATCTGAGAACGCGTCCCTTTACTGTGACCTCGGTTGAATTGAAACGTTTTTTTAATAACGTTTCAGATATAAAAAGATAGAATAATATCGGAGGCTACTTACGGATTCCTTATATTGATTGTCGTAACATAAGTACAAACAAATTGCGTATTCACCAAAGCAATATCAAGGCTTAGGTACTTGATAGAGAAATATTTGATTCCATAATCCTTACTTATAACTTTTACGAAAACGAAAGTAGCCACTCATGACTACATTATTTTGGTTTGTACAATGTTATATATATAAATTCATACATAATACTATTATTTACATTACAGTATTTAAAATAAGGATTTAAATAAAACTAAAAGAACTATTATACAGATTAACGCTAGAAATTTAAATGAGTCGTGGAGTACCTCCGTATCGCATGCCTCTTGCTTGTGGTATTATTTTATTATTAAACTAGCTTTTCGCCCGCAGCTCCGCCTGCGTGGATATCGGCTACCGCCACATTAGTATTTGTTCTAAACTGACGGACTTGTTGTTATAAACTTTCAACGCCTATTTCACCCTCTCAGTAGTGAATTTTTCAAAAGGTAAACTGTAAGAAACATTGGCCATGTCATACAAAAAAAGAGGTAGGTTTTAAGAACATTATATCAGAATAAAAATATTGTTAGCATCTTTTTATTAATAATAGTAAATGGCAAGAAAAATACTGGTAAGAAAAAATTTACAATAATTGCTAAATATTATACAATGTCATTTAAATTAATCATTTAGCCTATAGCATACCACTGTTGGACTTAGGCATCAACCAATATCCTACATTTATCAGTCTGCTTTACTATGTCCCCACTGTCAGTTCCAAGTTCCGGCCCCGTGTGTCATATCATAACAGGAGAGTAGAAACTTCGACGAATTTATCCAATGTAGCCCACCCAATCCTCTTTTGCCCGTGGTACTACCGGCTGTACTACCAGTAGTACCACGGGCAATATTTTCTTCCCGTTGTACTACCTAGCAGTCTGGTAGTACTATGGGAAGGAAATATTGCCCGTGGTACTACTACCAAGTAGTCTGGTAGTACTACGGGCCATATTTACTTCCCATAGTACTACCAGACTGCTAGGTAGTACAACGGGAAGAACATTTTACCTGTGGTACTACTGTCATGTTTTAAAATTATATTGTTATTATTATTATTATTTCATTCATAATTTTATTATAATAATTAAAAAAATATTCGTATTTTATTCATGTTTAATAGTGATAATTAAACATTAGAAGCTAAACTAACTAAAATAGAAAAATAAAATCAGTCACTTTCCGCTGCCAAGTTCAGGGTTAATAACACAAATAATAATTCATTATAACTGTTAAATAAAATCTGTACATTTTAACGCAATTTTTCCAGTGCATTACCTGTTGAGACCAATTGCATTAATATATGCCGAATATTGTCATCATTTTTAATGTCACTGTTTCTTCTTTTTTGCTTATTTTTTTAATTAGAATGGATCAAAATCCAACTTCTAATGACACCTTGGTTTAGAACGTTCAGTAACCGCGTTACTGTTACTGTATTTTTGTTTATGAGCTTATTATTATTTATTATTATTATTATTTATTTAGCTTATAGGTTGTTATCACCATTGTACAGGTGTCTTTGGAGAAAATTTATTCTGAGAAAACATGACAGTAGTACCACAGGTAAAATGGTCTTCCCGTAGTACTACCTAGCAGTCTGGTAGTACTATGGGAAGTAAATATGGCCCGTAGTACTACCAGACTACTTGGTAGTAGTACTACGGGCAATATTTCCTTCCCATAGTACTACCAGACTGCTAGGTAGTACAACCGGAAGAAAATATTGCCCGTGGTACTACTGGTAGTACAGGCGGTAGTACCACGGGCAAAAGAGGCACCCAATTCGATCCTTTGGTGACCCCAGGTACACTTAATCTTGAACAGCTACGAAAGTCGACCTTTCGATGGGTATCTCCCTCGTCTCATTTCACGATATGAGCTTTTGGGCTTCATCTTCTGATCTTGGAGCTGGACACAGCTGGAGGACATTGTGGCGGCATCATAAGCATCTCAGTGCTCATCATTTGCGTATAGACACATTTTCCTGATTGTGTCCGTGGCCAAGATGACCTCGGAGCTCAGGGTCCGCCTTCTGGCTCTTCGTCCTCCGCTTCGCACGATCTTGGGCGTCCATGGTAGTGAGACCATTTGCATGATCCATTTGCATCGTCGAGCTTGCTCGCGAGACAATTCATGACAACTCTCAAGAACAACTGGAGCTGGACGGAAATTATGGCGGTATCATGTAGGCATCTCAGCACTGATACGTCATATCAGCACGATACCTTAGTAGAGAATCTAGAAATACCCAGGTCTCGATGAAGGGTTTCTTGTAATCTACAAAAACCGTACACAGCGGCTGATTGTACTCTCAGGTCCTTTGTATGATCTGCTGGACAATGTTGGCTACAATACTATAACCCTTTCAAAATCCGGTTTGCCCCCGTTGGTTGGAACTCATCGAGCTTACTCGTGAGACAATTCATGAACCAGCGTCCCTTGTGTTGTCATTTATATTGTATCAGCGTCAATAGGTTTAAATTCACATACCTTGCTGTTTCAGGGCCTGTAAGTGAGTATTCAACTGGATGATAACGTGTTGTAGCATTGCTTTTAGGCCGTGGAACTTACTGAAGATTCTATTTATTTTAGATTGTTTTTCTATTTCTAATCAATTAAATAAAGAAACTGCAGTACATACATACATAATATTTTTCACATTCTTGCTTATTATAAGTGACGTTTTAAGAATATTATCATTTGACAGATCAAAATGTGACACCATCACTTTAGTTCCGTTGTCATGGTAACAATTTTGCTAGCGATATTAGCACCATAATATTTCGTATTTTCTTTAATATTACATTATTTCGTGAATTTGCCACATTTTAATTGTGATAATTGCTATTCGGCGACAAAGCCAAATTAAAAAAACCAAAGATCATAAAAATCTGTTCAGCCGTTCTTGAGTTATAAGAAAGTACGTTTTTGGCACTTTTTAGGCACTTAGGGACCGAATTTCGAAAAATCGTTTCTTAGTACACCTCCACGCATCAAAACATACATTCCCTATAAATTTCAAGTCTCTAGGACCAGCGGTTTAGGCTGTGCGTTGTCTCTAAGTCAATCAGTCAGTCAGTCAGGACTAAGAGTTTTATATATAAGATATAATTTTATTACTATTAATTTTATTTTTATTTTATACAATTTTCTCTTTATTTACTAAAATTGGTAAAAATAATTTAGTTATTGTCATTATCAATACAGTAAAATTAATGGTGAATTATGTATGGATTATGTTGAATTTTACATCAAGAAAAGAGTGTCAATTCTGTTGCTGTAAAACAGATGCATTTTTAATACATATCTATTATTCACAGTTCTGTGAGTAATTGAAAAAAAAAACATACTTAACATAAACATATACATAATCCCTACTAATATTATAAATGTGAAAGTAACTCTGTCTGTCTGTCTGTCTGTCTGTCTGTCTGTCTCGCTTTCACACCCAAACCACTGAACCGATTTTGATGAAATTTGGTATAGGGGTAGATTAGACCTCGAGAATGGACATAGGCTATGTTTGGTCGCGATAACCGACATCCACGCGGGCGGAGCCGCGGGCAAAAGCTAGTATAACATATACAAGCCCATCAGTTTCCAATTCGTATAGCACCAATTCGAATCGCATCCCAAAACTAGACAGCTAAAGCAGCTAAAGCAACTAGACAGCAAAATAATTTTGGTGACATTGAAGATTTTAATGAGTTACACGTAATAAAATTTACACCAAAATTGACACCTTTGCCAAAACAATACAAGTTTATTATATCACTTATTTTATACATGAAGCGCTCATAATGTTATCACGCTTATTAATTGTAATTTATATTAACATATAAGTAACTAGAAGTAAAAATGATACATCCGAAGATATCCTTGATAGTATAAGTCTTCTTAGGTTGCCGATATAAGGTATAAATTAGCTTGAATGGTATTTGTACTTCGTTGACGGTTGTGCAAATCTTGCAATTAATGCAGATGAGGTCGTAAGGTTTATTTGTTTATTATAATAACAGATGTTTTGCAGAAAACAACTTTACATCTCATTAGCAAGTGATTTGAGTTGCTAGATAGTTCGTATATTTTTATTATAATGTAGACAATTACTTACTTTTATCGCTAATTTGACCCTGTATTGCTAGTCTGACGTACATATCCCACCTCTGCTGGCGAGGAAAGGTTTTTTTTTCATAAAGAATATATTAGCAACCGAAATAACTAATATTCCCTTTAACCGCTCCAACTAAGCTAAATTGTTTGTGGGTTTGGGTTGTGGGTTCACGTCGGTAGTGTAATAGCCAGGATTCGATCCCGCTAGGTATTTTACTCCACCGGAAACCATTACGGCTAACAACCATTTTTGTTATCGAAATAAATAATAAAACAAATCTTCTTCATTCTAGCGTTAATTCCCAGTCGCATCCGAAGCTTTCACCTCGAAGTCTGGGGTCCGCTTTACCAGTCTTAACTGCGGATTTGGCTGGACGTCGATATTTGCCATGAAACGACTGACCTCCACAATCCAATGGTGACATTAGGCGATATCGAAGCATTGCAGCTTGACAGTTGTTGTTGGACTTTTTAGGGCTTCAACTACCCGTATCGCCTGCCATAGATATTCGTATGGCACCCGGGACCGACAGCTTAACGTGCTCCCCGAGGCACAACCATACCAATGCAAATAACCATATATTCATGCATATTTACACTGATCGGGGATTGAATCCGCGCCTCCTGCGTAGCGACCGCGTTCACTACCGCTACGCCACGGAGGCCAACTCAACAGTACATACATATTTACATATTTATCTCCGGAAGAAAGCGATCAGGCAGAGGTGAATTAACATCCACGTTTCACCAGTCATTCAGTAAAAAATAAATTCGGTCAAGTGCGAGTCGGACTCGCCCATGAAGGGTTCCGTAGTAGCAAAGGCGAAAATTGCGGTTTATGACGTATTAAAAAAAAACTACTGACTGGATCTCGTTCGAACCAATTTTTAGTGGTAGTTTTCATGGCAATTTACATCATATATTTTTTTTAGATTTATCATTCTCTTATTTTAGAAGTTAGGGGGGGGGGGGGGACACACATTTTTCCACTTTGGAAGTGTATCTCGCGCAAACTATTCAGTTTAGAAAAAAAATATGTTAGAAACCTCAATAGGATTTTTCAAGACCTATCTATAGATACCCCACACGTATGGGTTTGACGAAAAAAAAAATTTTGAGTTTCAGTTCTAAGTATGGGGACCCCTAAAATTTAATGCTTTTTTTATTTTTGTGTGAAATTCTTAATGCGGTTCACAGACAGACGGACAGACATGACGAATCTATAAGGGTTTCGTTTTTTGCCATTTGGCTACGGAACCCTAAAAAGAAGAAAAAAAAGGGATTATTTATCAGAAAAGGGAACTTAATAATAATTACGTCCATTCACGTCAGACTGGGGGATTAAACAAGGGTTTTTGATTGTACAATCAATCAAGCACAGCTATAAAAGGGCGCCCGAATTTTGTAATATATCCAGTACACACGTCAAAAGAATATTCTAGTAAATTACATGAATTCATTAGCGATTTTTCCTTTGATGCCTTTATTAGATTTTCTATAATAGCTTAGAATTACAAAGAATCGAAAATTTCAATAGAAAATGTGGGAAAGGCGAATTATTTTGTAGATTACTTGAAGGTTATAAGTTCTGAACAATCTTTGCTGAAGTTAGCTGAAGCAATTGTGGAACGATTTAAATTATTCCTGTACACCAGCAGATTTCGGTCTGGGAAACTGTGCGTAGTACTAAAAGTTGTAAACTCAAGTTAAAGTTTAGCTGGAAGATTGGTAAATGGAGAATTTTAATCGCATTATTTCTATTGCAAAGAGATAGGTAAGATAGATACCAATACTAGCGAATCGCTGAAATGGTAATCAGCAATGTCATAGTCTCACACATTACAGTAGCCCTTTTTTGTTTCTTTTTTTTATATAATAATATTACATTATACAAGTCACAATAAAATTTTATCAAGTCAATAAATTAATCAAATAACCCGCCCCTGACCGTTCCCGGCGCAAAAGTGCCCATCACACTCGCCGCGTTTCCACGCTGGATTGCGATGGCCAGCCTTTGCACCAGGAACGCTCCGGAGCGGGATTCTCCAGTAGTCTCTATGAGCCTGCTTCCTATGTCCCTAACAAGGATTTTGGCCTCCTTGCTCCAGCTCCCCAAGGTCTCCACCGCTATCGGTACAATGGCTTCAAATCAGCATACTTAAGGGTCTTTTTGTAGCTAGCATCTTCCGCAGCGGCAGACAGAGAGTGAACGGTGCGACTGAGGTGGCTGGCAGCTACAGTGTTGACGCACGTTGCATCCCAAATTAGACACTTGCCATGCCAAGGCACCATAATAATATTTGGTTCATCAATTGACTGCACCACGGTAAATGGTAAAAATCTGAGGTCCATTCCAGAAGATACGGACCATTATTTCTGATGTTATTGGCCTTAAAATGGTGGTTCCTAACTTGACGGCCTTGATAGATGCTTTTTCACGCTCCACTTGAAGAACCCGGGGCTGTAGGAAGAGGGAAGTTTTCAAATTAATACAAAAACATTTTTCGATTTTCAGAACCTGTTTCAGAAAAAGTGCCTCGAACCAGGCACTTTTTCTGAAACAGGTTAGCTACTATAATAAAACCCTGACCGAATATCTCAAGAATTTTTCTCTTGGGCCTAAGAGACAACGCGATTTAATATCTCTGCACCAAGTTTTTTTTGTGTGTTTTTGCCTGTAAGCCATGGAATTCTTCTCCAATACTTATACTACGATTTCTTCACCTGAAGTTGCGTAGGAATCTGGACTATCACGAGAGAGACTGCTATATGACCCCGACAAACTCGAGGGGAAAATTTGCACAAGAGCCAGTTAGCAAATGGCTGGGGCCCGGTAGATTTTTATGGGGCCCCTAAGTGTAGGTACTTATAAATATTAGTCACTATGCCGACAGCCTGATACTCCTTAGGTCATCGCAGTGGAACTTATTTATGAAGATTGTCTACTTAGAATTTAATCGGCGAGGCGATATCACTGGGGTCAATGGAGTGGAAATAATTGGAATAGGTATGTTTAAAGTTGAATCCTACTATAACTTCTTATAAATAAAATAGCGGTTGCTCCCGACTCCACTCGCGTGGATGTCGGTTTATTGCGACCAAACATAGCCTATGTCCTTTCCCAAAATCTAATCTATCTCTGTACCAAATTTCATCAAAATGGGTGAAATGGTTTAGGCGTGAAAGCGTAACAGACAGACAGAAAGATGGACAGACAGAGTTATTTTTGCATGTATAATATTACTAGCTGTTGCCCGTGGCTCCGCCCGCGTGAAATTCTGATCCCGTTCATCGCTGATATATAGCCTATATGTTATTCTGATGTATAAGCTATATTATCGTAAAGTTTCATTAAAATCCATTCAGTAGTTTTAACGTGAAAGAGTAACAAACATCCTCACATACATACATCCTTACAAACTTTTGCGTTTATATAATACTAGCTGACCCGGCGAACTTCGTACCGTCATATTTTCTGATCCCGTTCTCGCTGCATATCTCTAAATTTATCAGTGTTTCTCTACAATACTATGCATGTATTATACATATAAACCTTCCTCTTGAATCACTCTATCTATTACAAAAAAACCGCTCCAAAATCCGTTGCGTAGTTTTGAAGATTTAAGCATACATAGGGACGGACAGACAGCGACGGCGACTTTGTTTTATAATATGTAGCGATGATAGTAGTGATTAGTAGGAAGTATGAAAGTATGGATGTGAAAATTTGTTTTTTGGGAGATGTTTGGATTCTTGTTACTCTAATCCAAGGGTGCCCAACCCTAGGCACGCGGGCCACATGACGAATTTCGGGTGGCACGCGCAAGCCACTGCGATAGGAGCAAAAAAAAAAGCTTGTACAAAAGCAATTGCATTAGTCGCAGTCGCAAATGCTATGCTATTTTTTCTTTTCACTCAAATCTATCGAGTATTCATCAAAATGATATTATCTCTTCATATCATAACTAAAAAGTTTAAAATAATTTTATTTTGTTTTATTTTTATGATTTTGATTGTATTGATAGTTTGGTATTATAATAAACTTAATATTGTACTAGTGCACTTTGTTATTATACTAATTTTTGTAGTTACATTCCATATTATTGAGTTATAATTTATACGCGTAAAAATGTAGTAAAATAGGAGCTGTCACTGGCGTGGAACGGATCCGGCGGCTGGGTCTGAGGTGACTCTGTACAAAACTGAGGCCATGTTCTCTCATAGGCCTCGGCGTGCACCACCGGAGGGATCCAACCTCACAGTGGGAGACACTCTCATCGGCATCAGGCCCCAGATGACATATCTGGGGCTCGTGTTCGACGGCCTAGATATCGGGGAGCGTCTCCGAAGTCTGGCTCCCAAATTAAGATGCACAGCTAACGCTCTGGCGTGGCTGCTGTTCAACATGAGGGAGCCAGAGCAGAGCAGGAGGCAGATGCTGCGGGAATCGTACGTTCCATTGCCCTATACGGGTGTCCCGTGTGAGCGGATGCCCTGAAGTCTAGGCACGTGCACCTACCGCGTGCACAGCAAGAGACGATGGCCATCAAGGCCATCAGGGGTTACTGCACGATATCCTATGACGCGGCGAGTTTTCTTACCGGATCTCGGAGAGCGAGGCTATGGACAAACATGGCGAGTCACCGGCAATTAATCTTGACATCGCCAAAGCTTTTATAGAGTCTGCCACAAATCGCTTCTTTCCAAGCTACCAGCCTTTGGTTTGCCTCTCAGACAGTGCGACTGGGTGGTTAGCTTCCTGCAGGAGCGCCAACTTCGTAGTTCTTGCAGGTAAATGCTGGCGTGCCGCAGTGGTCTGTCTTATCACCCATTTTCTCTCTTCTACATATCAACGATATTCTGACCACCCGGCAGCATTCATTGCTATGCAGACGATAGCATTGTACTGAACGTACTGGCCCCGACCCTAACCCAGCGCTAGACTTTTTATCTGGCGGAAACTATACTGTGTTTGCGCTGAGCAAGGTCGGGAGAAAGCCGGATGCGGAACAGACACGGCGATCAAGGCGGGGCACACCGTCGAGAAGTCCCAGGGAAGGTTCGAAGAACGTCAAGAGAGGAGTACTTTTATGTTGAAATAATAATCTTGAAGAATCTTGAAAGTAGTTTATTGAGTAGAGTAGTGTTCTCTACGAATACTGTATGCCGACTGAGGTAACGGTACATCTGGGCCCTCTGTTTATATAGCCCGCGGAGCTTACACGTGCCGTCTATGATAGGCGCATCGAGTTAACCGCGCTCGATGCGTCCACCAGCGGCCTAACAATAATTTTGCATGTACCTCTATTTCTATGTACAATGATTATTTATATAATCTACTATGCTTATTTACTATCTAATACAATGTCTAATAAGAATCTTATAAGAATTTAATAAGAAAAGGAAATTAATTTTACGAAATCTAGTACAAAATGCTTACAAACTAAATGCCCTACTGTGTGTTGAAAAATGTTTATTATGAACTTAGAACTATCTTATTTGCTATAACTTACATACTATGACCTATTTACTATACTATGTACATTGTTCTGCACATTCTCCCCCCGTGGGACGCAGTCGCACTTCCTTCGGTGCAGAACTCGAAGCTCCGGATAGCAGCACGATGAGTTTTCTTACAGGCCGTCGCAGCACTCCGCCTTTTGTCTGGAGATCGACGGTCCTGGTCACGCCGTCTGGCCCGGGGAATGTAGAGATGACTCGTCCTCGCAGCCACATGTTACGGGGCGCGTTGGGATCCACCAGCAAGACCAAGTCGTGTAGGTCTATTGTGGGTCCGCGTCCATCTGGCACTCGTCGATGCTGAAGCTCCGGCAGGTACTCTCGGAGCCACCTGGCCCAGAAGAGGTCGGCCAGGCGTTGTGCTGCTCGCCAACTGGATTTTGAGGCGCCATCCTTTTCGTCGAAGACGCCCGGCTGCTGTACACCACCAGGTCCGCCCAACAGGAAGTGGTTGGGGGTTAGTGATTCGGGATCCTCCGGGGTCACTGACACATGCGTCAGTGGGCGACTGTTGACTGTATACTCCACCTCTGCTAGCAAGGTGGCCAAGACTTCCTCGGAGGGTCGTCGTTCGTGCAGTGTGGCGGCCAGTGCTGTTTTCACTGATCGCACCATTCGTTCCCAGGCTCCACCCATGAAGGGAGCACCGGGAGGGATGAAGCGCCACGAAGTCTTCTTCTTGGCTGCTTCCTGTGCTGTCGCTGTGTCGATCGCCTGTCGTAACTCGCGGTCGGCGCCTCGCAGATTGGTCCCGTTGTCAGACCAGATTTCTTCAGGACATCCTCTTCTTGCCATCATCCGTCGTAGAGCGGAGATGGCTGAGTCGGTGCTGAGAGAGTTTGCTATCTCTAGATGAATGGCGCGCGTCGTTAGGCAGGTGAAGATCGCGACGTACCTTTTCTGATTGGTACGCCCAACTGTCACGGTGAGAGGCCCGAAGTAGTCGACCCCGGTGTGTGTGAAGGGTCGCTTATGGTGAGCTAAGCGACACTCCGGCAGATCACCTGTCCTCGGGTACGGCGGCACTTGCGTACGGATGCGGCAGTGCAGACACTGTCGTAGTAGCGAACGGGTTACCGGGCGTAGGCGTACGACCCAGTAGTGTTGTCTGCACTCGTTGATCGTGGCTTCGACTCCCGAGTGATGCAATTTCTCGTGAGTGTGCTTGATCCACAGCTTGACCGTCGGGTGATCGCCATCCACTATGATTGGCGACTTGAAGTCTTCGGAGACGTCTCTGGCGGCTTGTATACGGCTTCTTACCCGTAGTACACTGTTGACTGTGATGACACTCAGCTGGTGTAGACGACTTTCCTTCTGTACAGCTCTTCCTCGTTGCAGATCTTCTATCTCGGCGGCGAATGAGTCTTGTTGCGCTGCTCGCATGAGTAGGTCTTCAGCTGCGCGCAGTAGCTCGGCGGTGATAGGTAAGTAGGGGTCAGCGACCGACTTACTCAGCTGTGCGGGAGGTGGCTTCACTGTTTTCTTGTTTGTCTTACGCCAGTCTGGGTCTGCTATCTTGTTTTTCTGAGTCCGACGATAGTTCACGTTTTCTGTTCTCTTCTTACACAGCTGTATGAAGAGCAGGACTCTGGCTGTAGCGTACCGGAGTCTATCCCAGCTAGAGAAGCGGGAGACCTCGGGTAGCGCGGCTGACAATTTTTCTGTCTTCTGTGAGTTGATGTGATGTATCTTCTCTTCTGTGTCTTCAGTTTTTTCTGTCTTCGATGTGTCTGCCGGCCATGACTCTTCCGGTAGGTATAGGAAGTCTGGCCCTCTATACCATCGATGCTGCTTACTGAAGTCTGTAGGTACGTCTCGGGTGGCGTCGTCCGCGACGTTTAACTTCGTCGGGACCCACCGCCACTCGTTCACTGTTGTGCTGTCTTCGATAGCTGCTAAACGATGCGCTACGTACGGCTTGTACGAGCGAGAACCCGTCTTGATCCAGGCGAGTACTGTTCGGCTGTCTGTCCAGAAGGTCTTGGAGTCGGGCTTGCGTTCGTGTTCTTCTATGACTGATTCGGCGAGTCTTGTACCCATCACGGCGGCTTGAAGCTCGAGGCGAGGTATCGACGTCAGCTTCAGTGGCGCCACCTTCGCTTTGGCGACGATAAGCGACAGGTCGATCTTCCCGTTCGAGTCTTCTGTTCGCCAGTACAGCACAGCCGAGTAGGCCGATTCACTGGCGTCGGTGAACACGTGTAGTTGGAGGGACTTGCAGTCACTGTAATTGAGGTAGTGACGAGGAATGGAGATGTCTGCTAACCTCTTGAGATGCTCGATCCACTCCTTCCACTTCTCTGCTATGTCTTCACTGACCTCTTGATCCCACTCGGTGCCACGCCTCCAGATTTCCTGTAGTAGCTGCTTGGCTCGGATGGTGACAGGCGACGCAAACCCCAACGGATCGAACAGTGACATAACGATCCGCAGTGCTTCTCGCTTGGTAGGCGTCTTCTTGTCACACAGCGGCGTCGGGATGCGTGCGAGATTGAGGTTGAAGGTGAGTTCGTCCGCACCCGGCTTCCATATTAGACCCAGCACTCGCTCGGTCTGTTCTTCTGTTCTGTATAATTCGGTGGCTGCATCTTCTTGTTGCACGTCGAGTGCTTCTAACAGCTGCGGCGAGTTTGATTTCCATTGTTTCAACTCAAACTTGGCTTTTCTGTGAATACTGCGGACGTCAGAGGCGATCTTGATGGCGTCTTCTAACGTCTTGAAACTGTCTAAGTAGTCGTCAACGTAATGTTTCTTCACTATGGCTGAGACGGCTTCGGGATGCGTAGCGCTGTACTGTTCTGCGTTCGTATTTTTCACGTAGATGGCGGTCGACGGCGAACTTGCTGCACCGAAGATTAGTGACGTCATTCGGTACTCTGTCGGCGGCTCGTCGCGACGATCACCACGCCACAAATAGCGCAGCGCATCTCGGTCTTGTTCTCGAATCTTGACTTGTAGAAACATTTCACCGATGTCCGCTGTCACTGCTACTGCATGCTGTCTGAAGCGCATCACCACCCCCGGTAATGATTGGAGTAGGTCTGGGCCTCGTAGTAGAGTATCGTTGAGCGATACCCCTCTTGTCTTGGCAGCGGCATCGTGGACGACTCGGATTTTCCCCGGCTTCATAGGGTTGAAAACGGCAAAATGAGGCAGGTACCAAGTCTTGTTTTTAGTCTTGGTAGATGGCGCCAGCTCTGCATATCCTTTTGATAATAGGGCTTCCATCTGTTCTGTGTATTTTTCTTTGAAGGCTGGATCGCGGTCGAGCTTCTTCTCTATGTTCTGTAGTCTTCTCAACGAGTTGTCGTAATTGTTCGGCAGTGAAACCTCTTCTTGCTTCCATAACAGTGCTGTCTCGTATCTTCCGTCGGGCTTGTGGACTGTATGTTGCTGTAGAATACGAGAAGCTTGTTCATCTGGGTCTGTCTTCGGTTTCTTCGGGTTTAAGAGTAGGTTGTCCACCTCGAAGTGCTGCTTGACCATCCTGTCGAGTTGATGATCGGCTTCTTCTTCGAACATGTGTGAGATGTATTCGTGATGCTTACCCGAAGTCCTCGCGTCGCTGCCGTGAAGAACCCACCCTAGCGGCGTGTGAGATGCCACTGGTTGGTCCGGCTGGCCTGTTCTGGTTTCGGAGGTGAGCAGGAGATGCCAGTTGTCCTGCCCGATGAGGATCTTCGGTCTTGCTTCTTCATACGTGAGGTCGTTCTTGATGTCTTCGAGGTGGTCGCAACCCCTTAACTGTTTGTAAGTCACCCGTTGAGATGACACGGTGAGATTCTTGACTGTGCGTGCTAGAACCTCTTCTATTTCTGTACTGTTGATTCCTCTGATGCCGAGTGAGACTCTTCTTGACTGTTGATCTGTAGTTCTGGTACTGTTGATGGTCTTCACCCGGAGCGGATCTGTAGGTCCCGACGCGCCGATCTTGTTTGCCACGGCGTCGTCGAGCAGAGTAACTGTAGAACCGTCGTCAATAAGTGCGAACGTGTTCACTGTCCCTGTCGGCCCCGCTAGTTGAACCGGCAGGATCTTTAAAAATGTTTCTTTTTTCGAACCTGTCCACGCTGAGTTGATAGCTTCAGTCGTGTTCGCTGTTTCTTCAGTGGGCTTCTTTTTGTAGTGTAACAGGGTGTTGTGAGTCCTGTTACAATTGTTGATACCGCACCGCCGCTCACTGCAAGTATGTTGTCTGTCACGATGTCTCAAGCACCTGAAGCACAGCCCCTTTTCTTTTGCTATGTCCCATCTTGCATCGACGTCTGCATTCTTGAATTTGTCACACTTATAAGTTGGGTGTTGCTGTTCACTGCAGATAACGCACTTTTTGTTGGTTTGGGCTTCAGTTGCTGTATTGACTCGCTGGGGGCGCCTCTGTTGCACGGTGTGTTGTTGCACTACGTTTTCTGGTTGGGCGTACGGCCCGCACAGGTCGGCTTCTCTCTTCATGAATTTTTCGAACTTCACGAGGTCTGGTGTCTCTCTTGGCTGTGTTGATGCGTAGTCGTAGTAGCGATACTTCAAAACCGGCGTCAGTTTTTCAACCAGGGATCTTGCGACTTCTGGGTTGTAAAGGTAATGTATGCAATCTAGGTTTTTCAGTATCGCGACCGCATTTGTAATCTTCGTAGAGTGCACGCAGATATCTCTCGGATTTTCTGTTAACTTCGGAAGGCTTCGTAGTACTTCAATTTCTGTGGTTGCTATGGCTTCGGGTCGCCCAAATCTTGACTCGAGTGTACGGATGATCTCGGCTGGCTTCGAATTCGTGATGAGAAGACTTTCTACTGCTTCTCTTGCTTTTCCACGGAGATTTCTTCGCAGTCTGTTGAGGTTTTCTATGGCGGTGTAACTATCTTCTGTTTCTCTATATGCTGCCTTGAACGGCAGCCACTCCTGGTGAGCCCCACTGAAGTTAGGTAGCTCGATGAATTTCGGCCGCTGCGCCGACCTGACCGCCTGTGAAATGGCTGCGGCTAGGTCGGAGTAGTCGTTTTTCTGTTGCTGTTGCTGCTGTTGAACCGGCGGTAGCGCTGCTTGCGTCGTCCCACTCGGCTCCTGATGTGGTGTGTCTGCGATGGCTAAGACGGCGGGTGGTGGTGGCTCTTGACGGCTGAGCCACTCACCGACCTTTTCTTCAGCTGCTGCAGACACCTGTTCCTGGTCTTCCAGGTCTTCATCTTCACTGTCGGTTTGTTCTAACGCTGCTAGTCTTGCTGCTGCGAGTTCTATCTTCAATTAAAGTAGATCTTGTTTTGCGTTGGCTATCTTCAATGTTCTTGCTTTCGAACGCACTGATACACTCCCTCCCCCCCTCTTACCGGTGGCTGGACGGGATGCTGCTTGCGGTTTTCGGCTCCGCAACTGTTGCAACACTTCGGGACACGGCGTTGGCCCCGAAGCGGACGGTGGCTCAATGGTGGTCACTGTCTCTTCCGTCGTGGTTCTGTCTGAGGCGGACAACTCTGATGCGGTCGGCTCCGCGGCCCCCTCAGGTCCAGATGCACCCACGGCGTGTGTTGCTGGTTTTCTGCTGGTTTCTGACCTCGTAACCGGCATTTTGATTCTTCAAGCTTGCTGACTATTTGCTGACTCACTCCCTTGACGCTCCCTTGCCAAACCCGGGACGACCCTGGTGCTCCACCTGTGGTGTTCCACACGATTCCTCCGTGCTGCTCCTTGATCCGGCTCGCAAGGACCAAAATGTACTGAACGTACTGGCCCCGACCCTAACCCAGCGCTAGACTTTTTATCTGGCGGAAACTATACTGTGGGTGCGCTGAGCAAGGTCGGGAGAAAGCCGGATGCGGAACAGACACGGCGATCAAGGCGGGGCACACCGTCGAGAAGTCCCAGCGAAGGTTCGAGAACGTCAAGAGAGGAATACTTTTAATTGGAAATAATAATCTTGAAGAATCTTGAAAGTAGTTTATTGAGTAGAGTAGTGTTCTCTACGAATACGTATGCCGACTGAGGTAACGGTACATCTGGGCCCTCTGTTTATATAGCCCGCGGAGCTTACACGTGCCGTCTATGATAGGCGCATCGAGTTAACCGCGCTCGATGCGTCCACCAGCGGCCTAACAATAATTTTGCATGTACCTCTATTTCTATGTACAATGATTATTTATATAATCTACTATGCTTATTTACTATCTAATACAATGTCTAATAAGAATCTTATAAGAATTTAATAAGAAAAGGAAATTAATTTTACGAAATCTAGTACAAAATGCTTACAAACTAAATGCCCTACTGCAGCTATACTCTAAGTGTGTTCCGCGGAACCCTAGGGTTCCGTGATACCTCTGTCGGGGTTCCGCAAGAATTTAGAAATAAAAAAATCAAAACACCTCTCTCTGGTCGCTCCGCGGCTGTGCGGACTCCGCGGCCGCGCGGAGACAAAACGCTATGAATGTTATTTATTTATTTATTTGTATTTGTATAAGCTTGTGTTACATTAGCTGGTACAATATCTCATAAGTTTGGTCTCAACAATTTTATACTTGTACAACGCGTTCGCTCTAAGTTTGCCGGTCTGTGGAATGCGCGTACCCTCCCCCACGTGACAACAAAACTTATAATGTGTCATAGTTTTACCCAAATATCTAACGTACACAATTTTTATTGTTACAATTAAATAAAAAATTTCGAACGTCATACACTCATACCTATCGCCAGCGGCAAACTTAAAACGAGCGGGTAGTATACTTGTAAGTGCTCAGTCTCTTTGATAAAAGCCGCCTCTGAATTAGACGCTATAGTTGTCAACAAGCGACTTTCGTCTCTAACTTCAAAGGATAAAGTCGATATTGTTTACAACGCTATTTTTAAATTTCTGTTTTTATTTTTGCTTTTTGTTTATCAAAGGTGCCGACTCGAGTATTTTCGAGAATATTTGAGATCGAGTCTAGGACTAAGTATAAAAGCGGCGATCGCGCGTTGGCGTCGTCAGTTGATGATTAGCGTTCGGAGCGATAAGTTACTACCTACTTACAAGCTCGCTAGCGAGAAACTAGTGTTCATTGTTTTACTGCCTGCTGTATTCTGTTGTCTCAGTTTTATACATTTCTTCCCTGTAGGTTCTAAATTTAGTCTCTTATACGCAGTAACGATTGTGCATTATTTAAACCCCACTATCCTGACTTGTAACATTATAAATAAAGAAGAATGGAACGTTGGCTTAAAGGTGTTAAACGTGTTCCAACAACATCTTCTAATGACGCTGAATGTTCAAAAGCAATGCGCGCGGAGAATTTAGCAATCACCGATCCAGAAGATGATGCCACGAGTGCCACGACGTCAAGCTCGACGGTTTCAAAGACGAAAAAAAGGAAGTATGATGAATCTTATATCAGTTTCGGATTTGTTGATTGCAACGGCTCACCTCTCTGCATGCTCTGTAGTAAACTGCTTCCTAATAGTTCCATGGCACCTGCCAAATTGCGTCGACATTTAGAAACCGTACACCCCGAGACTAAAGACAAGAATAAAGAATTTTTTGTTCGCAAAAAAGATCAGTTATTAGAAAGTCAAAAAAATATGATGCATGTAACACAAACTACCAACGAAAAGGCCACGGAGGCATCATATTTAGTTAGCTATCGCATTGCACAAGCAGGTGAAGCGCACACTATCGCTGAGAAATTAATAAAACCATGTGTATTAGACATAACAAAATGTATGCTTGATGAAAAATCTGCAAAGCATCTTTCTACTGTTCCGCTATCAAACGATACTGTTTCACGACGAATCCATGATCTGGCAAGCTACGTCAAACAAGAACTAGTTACACGTCTACAAAATACACGATTCGCTTTGCAAATGGACGAGTCGACTGATGTCGCTGGTTTGGCTATCCTGCTGGTTATTGTGAGATATCCATATAAAAGTTCTTTTGAAGAAGACATGCTTATGTGTTCATCGCTGCTTACAAACACTACCGGGGAAGAAATTTTTAATAAAATAAATATATTTTTTGAAGAACATAATCTCAGTTGGAACAATTGCATTGACATTTGTACAGATGGGGCCAAGGCGATGACAGGTAAAACAGCAGGAGCAGTGTCACGAATGAAAAATAAAGCGCCTAATTGTAGTTCCAGTCATTGTATTCTGCATAGACAAGCACTTGCGATGAAGCAAATGCCGTCTAATCTAAAATTAGTTATGGATGAAGCGGTAAAAATAATTAATTTTATCAAATCACGACCACTACAATCCCGATTGTTCTCATTATTGTGTGAAGATTATGGCAGCAAACATAAAACACTGCTGCTCCATACAGAAGTGCGATGGCTGTCTCGGGGAAAAACTTTAACAAGGCTATTTGAACTTAGAGCCGAGTTACAAATGTTTCTTTCAGCAGATACTTCTTTTAATTTGAAGGACCGTTTGTATGATAAAACTTGGTTGTTCCGATTGTCTTTTATGGCGGATATCTTTCAAAAATTTAACGAATTAAATTTATCGTTGCAAGGTAAACAGACAACAGTGTTTCAGGCCTATAATAAAATAACTGCTTTTAAAAGAAAATTAGATTTTTGGATCATTTGCATTGGTAAGAAAGAAATAGAAAGTTTTACATTACTCAGTGAGTTTGTTAGCGAAAACGACTCAGAAATGTTTGAAGATAATGTGTTTGAAGAATTGGTCCAATATCTCAGTTCGATGCGCGCATCTTTTGAAAAATATTTTCCCGAAGAACACAATACAAAAATTAAAGTGAACTCCTGGATTCATAATCCTTTTTTACCCAACTTGGAAAAGCCTGAAAACATGTCAAATGAGATATATGAATCTCTTTTAGAAATGTCATCAGACACAAGTATGGAGTCATTGTTCAAAACGACGCCTCATAATGATTTTTGGTGCAGAATCCAAGATGAATATGCAATGCTTGGCCAAATGGCTCTGGATATTCTTCTCCCGTTCCCAACTACATATTTGTGCGAAACAGGATTCTCTACCTACGCAGCCACGAAAACAAAATATCGCAATAGACTGGACGCCGAAGCTGATATGAGACTCCAACTTTCTTCCATCAAACCTGATATCAAGCAATTGATGAAAAATAAAAAACAGTTTCATACCTCCCACTAGTTAGATTTTTTCTTTTTTAATGTTTTCTATTATTGTCCTTACCAAGTGGTGAAGTAAATAATAATTAGTAACTGATACATTGTACTTTTATTATGCTGATTAATAAAGAATACACTTATAAAAATAATTGTTTTATTGTAGGGTTCCATCAAGTATTTTGCTTCCCAAAAGGGTTCCGTCATTTAAAAAGTTTGAGAACCACTGCCCTACTGTGTGTTGAAAAATGTTTATAATGAACTTAGAACTATCTTATTTGCTATAACTTACATACTATGACCTATTTACTATACTATGTACATTGTTCTGCACAAGCATCTTACACGGGAGTTATCATGGGCATACTGCGGCCGAGCAGTCTGATATATAGTCTGAGCGCGGGAAAAAAAGCAGCTTCTTGTCACTGAGCTCGACCGGATCCTTAATCATATTTCCCAATAGGGCTCTGAGAACCTGGTCGAGTTCAATGCCAACAAGACACAGGCATGTGCATTTACAGCAAAGGTATCTTTTTTCCTTCCCTCTGTGGCGTGGGCACTGCCACTGCGGGACAATCTCAGTATTCTCGGTATGGATGTTCGCTGCCTACTGAACAACAAAAATTATATTGAGAGTATCATCAAAACAGCCTCGCGTAAACTTGGAGTCCTGAACAAAGTGAGATGTTTTAACACGCCGGAGCAGCGGTGTCTTCTGTCTCCTGCGTGGAATACTGCTCGCATGTCTGGGATGGCTTCGCAAAGTACTTACTTGATACACTCGACAGGTTCCAGTGTCGTGCGGTCTGCATTATTGGGAATCCTGAGATCACGAACACCCTCGAGCCTCTGCAGATGCGTAGAGTTGTGCATACTTGGCAGTATTTTAATTTTACCGTCTCTGCTATGGTGAATGTTCTAATGAGCTTTTCCAATTAATCTCACCCTATCCTTTCCTACACAGAACAACGCGTGCAGGACATAAATGTCACCCGCATACGGTGCAAAATATTCGATGACTCCTTCTTCTGGAATTCCTTACCAGTTTCCCTCTTCCTACAAGTCCCGGATCCTTCAAACGGGGCGTGAAAAAGCATCTAATGAGGCCGACAAGCTGAGTGCCACCATTGTAACACGATACTTACGTGTCTATAATGGTAACCCTCTTTTCCGAGACTGCATCCAGCTTACCAGCAGGCGAGGTGAAGTCCAATTGACGTTATAAAAAAGTTCTTTCGGTGCCATATCGTTACCGAAAAAAGGCGCGGGAATGGGGACACGAACCCGAGCCGTGAAGGGCACACCGTAGTAGCGGCGATAAGACCCATCATGGGGGAAAGCTAGAGAGGCCGCCATGTAGCCTCTCTAGCCACTCCTCCATCCTGCAGGTTATCACCGGGCACGGATGCTTCGGGGTTTTTCTGCGTCGGATCCGGTAAGAGCCAACCACCGAATGCCATCGTTATAACGCGGGAGACGCCATCACTGTAGGAGTGAGAGTTCTCTCGCTTGCCATCTTGCTCACGGCAATAGTACGCTACGCGAGCGCGTGGGCTGCCACCCCTCCTTTTGTGAGCAAGTAATATTCCAAAAGGAGACGGCGGGGTAGGAACGGAGGGGATTCGCAGCCCGCACAGCCCGTGACGAGCGTAGGGGACGCGGGCGTCGGAGGTGCAGAACAGGCCTCTGTCCCTCATGAGCATGGGCCTGAGGGTGGTGACGGGTGGAGCCGCCTGCACCTCCCCATTCCCAGGGGCTAGATGGGGATGCGATGGTCCCAATACCCGAAGAGAGCCGGCTCGAGGGAGATGGGCAAGAGATCAGCCAATTTCATCTTCCGAAACCTGGGGGGGGGGGGGGGGGGTGTTGTGGATGTAGTAAAAAGATGTACTGGCCCGCCAAAAATGTCCAAATCGTAAGTTTGGCCCGACAGCTAAAAAGGTTGGGCACCCTTGCTCTAATCAATCATGTTCTAACAACTGAACGGATTTAACTGAAACTAAGTACCGGGATAGATTATAGTCTGGAATAAGATATAGGCTTTTTATCCCGGGAATAGGTTCCCAGAACGGAGGAACGGGATCAAAAATCCACGCGGACGAAGCTATGGACAACGGTTAGTGCTATAAAAATTTTGACGCCTCAATCGTTGTGACCCATTTTTATTAATTTCAAATCTACTTATGTGTTCAGATACATATAGCCGATGACAAAGTGCCCGATTGAAGGTAATAGACTTACCCCCTGTTACGTGGGGCACTTAATTAGTTAATACACCTCTGCTTAACCCTTCGGAAGATTTATAAGCGTGAATATATGTAACCTAAAATCAGCAAAACACGAAGGTACGACCGCAGTAGATCTTATAGGTATAATGACCCCAATTCTGACGTTACCATCTCTAAACTAAATTTCTCTAAAATTTTCTTATTTTAGATAAGCGATTGACATTTCTAACCGTATTCCGTTGTTATGTCAAACTAAATTTAGTGTTTGCTAAGCACAAGCCAGCACTAAATTTGAATATGACGTCGCTAAAACGAGTGTTACAACTATTAAAAAATTAAGAATGAACGATAAAGATTTTCATAAAATCTGTGAAAACTTATCTTAATAAGTCTTTAGAATGCCGACAAATGATAATTAGTGCATATTATTGATCAAATAGTAAACAAACTGTGATATTTCTCAGTCTTAAACAAGCAAATACAGTTTTTCTCGGTCCACGTACCTGGCAAGTTCGCGGGGTCCGCTAGTTATTTATAAAATCCAAATCAATCGACGATTTATAGAGCTTTCTAAAGGCTTTAAGCGTATATAGAACGACAATTGGCATTATTTTAGATGATGTCTAATTTTAGTTTGACATTTCTTATTTTAGTGCATATACGTACAACAGAATACCGTTTAACCAAAAATGACAGTTGAGTACTTTCTCTAATTTTAGTTGTGTCAAGCTAATTTTATGTTAGTTGTGTGTTCTCAGAATACGAAATAACATTTTGACAGGACTAAACTGACATTTAGAGATTTTTAGCTTATTTTAGTTAGCTTGTGACAAGACAGAATTGGGGTCAATGGCTCTGTTTTGTACAAACAGGCTCATTCATCTCTTCAGTTCCACGATAACCTTTCCAATTAATTTTTTATACTATATAAGTAAGTACTTACCTACATTGGGTTACTAGAATTGTAATTATTCCTTATATTTACATGAGTACATACATACAGATAGCGGGTTTGATTCCCGCTCCGTGCAAATATTTGTATGCATGAATATGTCTATTTTCATTGGGTATTTCCGTGCCTCAGAGAGCACGTTCAGCCGTCGGTCCCGGTTGTCATACGAACATCTATGGCAGTCGTTACGGGTAGCTGTAGTCCTGAAAAGTTCAACATCTGTGGTGCAATATTTCCGATGGTTGTTGCATCACGGAAAATATCGAAGATTAGCCAAACCCGTAGTATGGACTGAAAAAGTATAGACTGCGAGGTTAAAGCTTAGGATGTGACTGGGATTAATGCTAGGATGAAAAAGAAGATACTTACTAACGCCTACATCACTGCAAGGTAGGCAAAACAACAGCCTATCTAATTCGGACTTTATAGTCTTTTACGGCGCATCTTCTATAGATGCTTCCTTGTCGTTTTGATACATTGGACATTATGACATTTGGCCCAACATACCCCGTTATCGAATAAGCACTTGCCAGAAAAAAAATTAAGAGTTGCCCTTCGTGGATTAGGCTAGGTGCTATTCAGGCTAGTGCTATTCACCTGGGTGATCAAAGTGGGCTATACCCTACTAAAAACAAACGAGGCTCTCGCTTAGACCACATTTCACAAAAATTAGGCTGTGCATATGCTGCATATGCTGAAGGACATAATATTCATTTCATTAGTATTGTTACGTTACTGAGGGTTTGCACTTACTGTGCAACGCCTTGTCCGTTGTTACGTCAAATGTTTGAACATAGGAGTCTGAGGTCCATTTATCGATAGCGATGTAAAAAAATACTTTCCTCAAACAGGAATTTTTTTTTTGGAATATTTTTGGCTTGGTTACCAAAGACCTTTGAGCAATGTCTTCATTTGATATTTTATTATCTTATTTTGGTGTTGTGTTGGATGACGATGAGGATGAGGATTGTGATGATGAGTTGATGATGATGATGATGACGGTGATGATGATTGCTGCCTTAATAAAGTGGTGGAAACTTTACTAAAGGCTTCTTACGGAGATTTGAAACCAACACGAGAAGTCACAATTCACTGTAATATTTCACTTTCCTACTCTTGTGCACGTTTTCTAAGACGTTATGTCTAAAAATCCACCATTTTTACACATAAAAACTCGAACTCACACTAATTTTGGAAAATAAAATAAAACCGCTTATGTTTCCTTCAACGTGTTCGCGCCAAAACTCCAAACATAGGAAATGACATTTACAAATGTTGCCACTCTAAAAATTATTTACCTCACGGAACTTAAACAAAAACGATTACTCACCAACTTGCCGTCAAATCTAACTTTCACTTTCTATATCAAAAGTTATCTCTAAAAGAATTTCCAGGAATACAAAATACAACCGTTGCTAAATTGTTCCTCAAAATCATATTACGGTGGACCGCAGCTGCTTAACGTTTACAATTATTCTCCAACGAAAATTCTTCGAGTTGCCAAGCAAAATAATCAGCTGAATCGTTGCTTTATAATAAACTTTAACAGATTATAAATTACTTCCGTCGTCGTTTTCGTTTCCTTTATAGTTTATAATCGAAATTGTTTGAAAGTTGATGGATTTTTATACGACTGCTCAAAAAAGGAGGGAAGTAAATATGGTCTTCTATTTTTTATTGTTTGGTTAACATGCATGAAAGTACAACAACTGGCGTAAAACTAAACTGACATATAGTAAAATCAACGATGTAAAGTGGTTAAAATTAGAATTATGGTCGTTACTGTCAAATGTTGAATACACTGTTTTACTCGTATTGCAAATCAAAGAAAATTTAGCACGATTAACAATATTGAAGGGACAGTTGCGTCATCCTTTAGTTCACAGAATTGTTGATTTTACTGTAAAATATATCGATTAGGAATGGAAAAAATGAATGGCCCAGGCGGGACTCGAACCCGCGACCTTAACGACATACCTAGTGAGCTCATTCTGCGTAAATAGTAACACCAACAATTCGTCATGATTTGGGTACTTTGAGCTAACTTACCCTTCAAACTATGTGACAACTACGATCTTTAGTCGCCCCACGAGCATGGCTGCTGAAAGTAGCCGAATCTTAGGGCTAAAAGTAAATAATAACAAATAAATCGCGATAGAATCTGTTAAAAAGTGGTTTTATTTCAATGAGTGATATTCGCGTAAACTTCAGCAAGTTACTGTGTGTGTGTGTGTGTTTGTAAGGGTGTGTCAGTGTGTGTAAAATCAGCAAGCGAGCCTACTCACATTACGATTAAAGCTGGGTCCACATTTGTATCATTTACCCGATCCGATCACCGTATCCGTATCGGCGACGCGTATCATAATCGCATATGTGGACGGGTGATGATACACGTATCACTGATATATACATTGTGATCATAATACGCGTCGCCGATACGGATACGGTGATCGGATCGGGCAAATGAAACAAATGTGGACCCAGCTTAAAATAGCTTACTGGTGTATAAAATTGAATTTTATTTAAGTTTACTAAAGCTGGGTCCACATTTGTAGCACCTTGACGTATAACGATCAGTCGTATCGTATCGAGTATTTGTATCATAAATATGGACGCTCATTTTGCCCATATCGTATCATTAAGGCGTATTTCGTAAAAAAACGCGTCCATAATACGAGGTGTATCAAGATAGGCGTTTAGTGCGGATCGGGCTGTATCATATACGGCGTGTATTGTTAACGGGTATCATCTTGTGTCCAAACTAGCGATCATGATACGCGTTGAGGCCACGCGATGGAGATACGATACACAGGAATGCTACAAATGTGGACCCAGCTTTAGTGATTATTCCTAACATAGTGCATTACACCGTTCAAACGACCTACAATACAAGGCAATTACGTCCCACCTTTTATCGTTAAAGGAGTCTATTTTTCGGGAATAATTTGCTCCAGTGGACTCAAAAGGTCGATAAAAATTGTACCCCGCCATCCTGACCTTCATCAAGACATCCGTGTACATTGTGTGAATAAAAATACCCAATTTATTACCTATTGGAATTGGTATTGGTTTAAAAATAAAATACGGTGACGTCACATTCTATCTGGCCGTACCCAGCATCACGCATCACCTTTTACGAAGCTTTTCCTTAATTTTCTTTGTAAATAGACTGTACCAATCTTATCGAGGTGGTTTTGAGGCAGGACTAGGTCAAGGATAGCCATAACCAGTAGAAAAATTGAGAAGCGTATTTTTTTGTATTCACTTTTTATTTTTTTATTATACGTTTAGTATTCATCTCTACCAGCGACTATACAACCACTACCTACCCCTCTGGAGATTTAGAAGCCTGAGTATATACTTATGTATGTGTTTTTTTTTATTTTGCGGGGATGGTTGTGTCGGAGTCGAACTGACTAAAACGTACCTACGCCGTCTTTGGGTCGTAGGTTGCCGAAGGTGAGATTGCCGAAAACATATCTTCAAAGTTGGGCAGTATTGAATTACTTTTAATTAAAATACGTTATTGAATACAAATACGTATTTGGTATTCGCATTTCAATTACTTCCTTAAAATTGAATTTGTAATTCGTATTTCAAATACCTGAGTATTTTGTAATTTAGTATTTCAAATGCTTGAGGTTTCAAAATACATTTTAACATTAAATAAAATACATTAACACAAGTTTGTGCTCAGAACACAATAAAAATAGAATTATCCAATTTGATGTCGTTGTTCGGAAGTTATACGCGTAAGTACATACTATACATTATATACTATGCTATACATTATTTATAAACATACAGTTAAATGAAATTATAAGGCCACAAATTAATTATCAAATAGTTAAATACGTTCTCTAAATCGTACAGACCAAAAGCAATTAATATGACCAAATATTTTTGCGTCCGCTTTTTTGTTCAAAATTTTCTTATTTCCATTTCGTATTATGTTGGAACTTAAAAGTTTAGATTGCCCGTAATTCTTCCCGAGTAAGATTCAAGTGGTATAAGTTGATTCGTAGACAGTTTTAGGGATATTAATTCTCGTAGAACTCGGAACAAATACAGAAAACTGAAGCATACTAATAATATAGGTAATAATAATAATAATATTTATTTATTCGCATGTATAATGTATAATGGCATGCAAATATTACAATTTCTTTCTTGTGTGGTAGTTTCTCATCATGCAATACGAGTTTATTAAATAATTATGAAAATTATCGTCATTAATATAAATTCACTCGATATTTAATTAGTCCAAAGAAAATAATTGTACTGAACGTACTGGCCCCGACCCTAACCCAGCGCTAGACTTTTTATCTGGCGGAAACTATACTGTGTTTGCGCTGAGCAAGGTCGGGAGAAAGCCGGATGCGGAACAGACACGGCGATCAAGGCGGGGCACACCGTCGAGAAGTCCCAGGGAAGGTTCGAAGAACGTCAAGAGAGGAATACTTTTAATTGGAAATAATAATCTTGAAGAATCTTGAAAGTAGTTTATTGAGTAGAGTAGTGTTCTCTACGAATACGTATGCCGACTGAGGTAACGGTACATCTGGGCCCTCTGTTTATATAGCCCGCGGAGCTTACACGTGCCGTCTATGATAGGCGCATCGAGTTAACCGCGCTCGATGCGTCCACCAGCGGCCTAACAATAATTTTGCATGTACCTCTATTTCTATGTACAATGATTATTTATATAATCTACTATGCTTATTTACTATCTAATACAATGTCTAATAAGAATCTTATAAGAATTTAATAAGAAAAGGAAATTAATTTTACGAAATCTAGTACAAAATGCTTACAAACTAAATGCCCTACTGTGTGTTGAAAAATGTTTATTATGAACTTAGAACTATCTTATTTGCTATAACTTACATACTATGACCTATTTACTATACTATGTACATTGTTCTGCACATTCTCCCCCCGTGGGACGCAGTCGCACTTCCTTCGGTGCAGAACTCGAAGCTCCGGATAGCAGCACGATGAGTTTTCTTACAGGCCGTCGCAGCACTCCGCCTTTTGTCTGGAGATCGACGGTCCTGGTCACGCCGTCTGGCCCGGGGAATGTAGAGATGACTCGTCCTCGCAGCCACATGTTACGGGGCGCGTTGGGATCCACCAGCAAGACCAAGTCGTGTAGGTCTATTGTGGGTCCGCGTCCATCTGGCACTCGTCGATGCTGAAGCTCCGGCAGGTACTCTCGGAGCCACCTGGCCCAGAAGAGGTCGGCCAGGCGTTGTGCTGCTCGCCAACTGGATTTTGAGGCGCCATCCTTTTCGTCGAAGACGCCCGGCTGCTGTACACCACCAGGTCCGCCCAACAGGAAGTGGTTGGGGGTTAGTGATTCGGGATCCTCCGGGGTCACTGACACATGCGTCAGTGGGCGACTGTTGACTGTATACTCCACCTCTGCTAGCAAGGTGGCCAAGACTTCCTCGGAGGGTCGTCGTTCGTGCAGTGTGGCGGCCAGTGCTGTTTTCACTGATCGCACCATTCGTTCCCAGGCTCCACCCATGAAGGGAGCACCGGGAGGGATGAAGCGCCACGAAGTCTTCTTCTTGGCTGCTTCCTGTGCTGTCGCTGTGTCGATCGCCTGTCGTAACTCGCGGTCGGCGCCTCGCAGATTGGTCCCGTTGTCAGACCAGATTTCTTCAGGACATCCTCTTCTTGCCATCATCCGTCGTAGAGCGGAGATGGCTGAGTCGGTGCTGAGAGAGTTTGCTATCTCTAGATGAATGGCGCGCGTCGTTAGGCAGGTGAAGATCGCGACGTACCTTTTCTGATTGGTACGCCCAACTGTCACGGTGAGAGGCCCGAAGTAGTCGACCCCGGTGTGTGTGAAGGGTCGCTTATGGTGAGCTAAGCGACACTCCGGCAGATCACCTGTCCTCGGGTACGGCGGCACTTGCGTACGGATGCGGCAGTGCAGACACTGTCGTAGTAGCGAACGGGTTACCGGGCGTAGGCGTACGACCCAGTAGTGTTGTCTGCACTCGTTGATCGTGGCTTCGACTCCCGAGTGATGCAATTTCTCGTGAGTGTGCTTGATCCACAGCTTGACCGTCGGGTGATCGCCATCCACTATGATTGGCGACTTGAAGTCTTCGGAGACGTCTCTGGCGGCTTGTATACGGCTTCTTACCCGTAGTACACTGTTGACTGTGATGACACTCAGCTGGTGTAGACGACTTTCCTTCTGTACAGCTCTTCCTCGTTGCAGATCTTCTATCTCGGCGGCGAATGAGTCTTGTTGCGCTGCTCGCATGAGTAGGTCTTCAGCTGCGCGCAGTAGCTCGGCGGTGATAGGTAAGTAGGGGTCAGCGACCGACTTACTCAGCTGTGCGGGAGGTGGCTTCACTGTTTTCTTGTTTGTCTTACGCCAGTCTGGGTCTGCTATCTTGTTTTTCTGAGTCCGACGATAGTTCACGTTTTCTGTTCTCTTCTTACACAGCTGTATGAAGAGCAGGACTCTGGCTGTAGCGTACCGGAGTCTATCCCAGCTAGAGAAGCGGGAGACCTCGGGTAGCGCGGCTGACAATTTTTCTGTCTTCTGTGAGTTGATGTGATGTATCTTCTCTTCTGTGTCTTCAGTTTTTTCTGTCTTCGATGTGTCTGCCGGCCATGACTCTTCCGGTAGGTATAGGAAGTCTGGCCCTCTATACCATCGATGCTGCTTACTGAAGTCTGTAGGTACGTCTCGGGTGGCGTCGTCCGCGACGTTTAACTTCGTCGGGACCCACCGCCACTCGTTCACTGTTGTGCTGTCTTCGATAGCTGCTAAACGATGCGCTACGTACGGCTTGTACGAGCGAGAACCCGTCTTGATCCAGGCGAGTACTGTTCGGCTGTCTGTCCAGAAGGTCTTGGAGTCGGGCTTGCGTTCGTGTTCTTCTATGACTGATTCGGCGAGTCTTGTACCCATCACGGCGGCTTGAAGCTCGAGGCGAGGTATCGACGTCAGCTTCAGTGGCGCCACCTTCGCTTTGGCGACGATAAGCGACAGGTCGATCTTCCCGTTCGAGTCTTCTGTTCGCCAGTACAGCACAGCCGAGTAGGCCGATTCACTGGCGTCGGTGAACACGTGTAGTTGGAGGGACTTGCAGTCACTGTAATTGAGGTAGTGACGAGGAATGAAGATGTCTGCTAACCTCTTGAGATGCTCGATCCACTCCTTCCACTTCTCTGCTATGTCTTCACTGACCTCTTGATCCCACTCGGTGCCACGCCTCCAGATTTCCTGTAGTAGCTGCTTGGCTCGGATGGTGACAGGCGACGCAAACCCCAACGGATCGAACAGTGACATAACGATCCGCAGTGCTTCTCGCTTGGTAGGCGTCTTCTTGTCACACAGCGGCGTCGGGATGCGTGCGAGATTGAGGTTGAAGGTGAGTTCGTCCGCACCCGGCTTCCATATTAGACCCAGCACTCGCTCGGTCTGTTCTTCTGTTCTGTATAATTCGGTGGCTGCATCTTCTTGTTGCACGTCGAGTGCTTCTAACAGCTGCGGCGAGTTTGATTTCCATTGTTTCAACTCAAACTTGGCTTTTCTGTGAATACTGCGGACGTCAGAGGCGATCTTGATGGCGTCTTCTAACGTCTTGAAACTGTCTAAGTAGTCGTCAACGTAATGTTTCTTCATTATGGCTGAGACGGCTTCGGGATGCGTAGCGCTGTACTGTTCTGCGTTCGTATTTTTCACGTAGATGGCGGTCGACGGCGAACTTGCTGCACCGAAGATTAGTGACGTCATTCGGTACTCTGTCGGCGGCTCGTCGCGACGATCACCACGCCACAAATAGCGCAGCGCATCTCGGTCTTGTTCTCGAATCTTGACTTGTAGAAACATTTCACCGATGTCCGCTGTCACTGCTACTGCATGCTGTCTGAAGCGCATCACCACCCCCGGTAATGATTGGAGTAGGTCTGGGCCTCGTAGTAGAGTATCGTTGAGCGATACCCCTCTTGTCTTGGCAGCGGCATCGTGGACGACTCGGATTTTCCCCGGCTTCATAGGGTTGAAAACGGCAAAATGAGGCAGGTACCAAGTCTTGTTTTTAGTCTTGGTAGATGGCGCCAGCTCTGCATATCCTTTTGATAATAGGGCTTCCATCTGTTCTGTGTATTTTTCTTTGAAGGCTGGATCGCGGTCGAGCTTCTTCTCTATGTTCTGTAGTCTTCTCAACGAGTTGTCGTAATTGTTCGGCAGTGAAACCTCTTCTTGCTTCCATAACAGTGCTGTCTCGTATCTTCCGTCGGGCTTGTGGACTGTATGTTGCTGTAGAATACGAGAAGCTTGTTCATCTGGGTCTGTCTTCGGTTTCTTCGGGTTTAAGAGTAGGTTGTCCACCTCGAAGTGCTGCTTGACCATCCTGTCGAGTTGATGATCGGCTTCTTCTTCGAACATGTGTGAGATGTATTCGTGACGCCTGCCCGAAGTCCTCGCGTTGCTGCCGTGAAGAGCCCATCCCAGTGGCGTGTAAGATGCCACTGGTTGGTTCGGCTTGCCTGTTCTGGTTTCGGAGGTGAGCAGGAGACGCCAGTTGTCTTGCCCGATGAGGATCTTCGGTCTTGCCTCTTCATACGTGAGGTCGTTTACTATGTCTTCGAGGTGATTGCAACCCCTTAGCTGCTTGTAAGTCACCCGTTGAGATGACACGGTGAGATTCTTGACTGTGCGTGCTTGAACCTCTTCTATTTCTGTACTGTTGATTCCTTTGATGCCGAGTGAGACTCTTCTTGACTGTTGTTCTGTAGTTCTGGTACTGTTGATGGTCTTCACCCGGAGCGGATCTGTAGGTCCCGACGCGCCGATCTTGTTTGCCACGGCGTCGTCGAGCAGAGTAACTGTAGAACCGTCGTCAATAAGTGCGAACGTGTTCACTGTCCCTGTCGGCCCCGCTAGTTGAACCGGCAGGATCTTTAAAAATGTTTCTTTTTTCGAACCTGTCCACGCTGAGTTGATAGCTTCAGTCGTGTTCGCTGTTTCTTCAGTGGGCTTCTTTCTGTAGTGTAACAGGGTGTTGTGAGTCCTGTTACAATTGTTGATACCGCACCGCCGCTCACTGCAAGTATGTTGTCTGTCACGATGTCTCAAGCACCTGAAGCACAGCCCCTTTTCCTTTGCTATGTCCCATCTTGCATCGACGTCTGCATTCTTGAATTTGTCGCACTTGTAAGTTGGGTGTTGCTGTTCACTGCAGATAACGCACTTTTTGTTGGTTTGGGCTTCAGTTGCTGTGTTGACTCGCTGGGGGCGCCTCTGTTGCACGGTGTGTTGTTGCACTACGTTTTCTGGTTGGGCGTACGGCCCGCACAGGTCGGCTTCTCTCTTCATGAATTTTTCGAACTTCACGAGGTCTGGTGTCTCTCTTGGCTGTGTTGATGCGTAGTCGTAGTAGCGATACTTCAAAACCGGCGTCAGTTTTTCAACCAGGGATCTTGCGACTTCTGGGTTGTAAAGGTAATGTATGCAATCTAGGTTTTTCAGTATCGCGACCGCATTTGTAATCTTCGTAGAGTGCACGCAGATATCTCTCGGATTTTCTGTTAACTTCGGAAGGCTTCGTAGTACTTCAATTTCTGTGGTTGCTATGGCTTCGGGTCGCCCAAATCTTGACTCGAGTGTACGGATGATCTCGGCTGGCTGCGAATTCGTGATGAGAAGACTTTCTACTGCTTCTCTTGCTTTTCCACGGAGATTTCTTCGCAGTCTGTTGAGGTTTTCTATGGCGGTGTAACTATCTTCTGTTTCTCTATATGCTGCCTTGAACGGCAGCCACTCCTGGTGAGCCCCACTGAAGTTAGGTAGCTCGATGAATTTCGGCCGCTGCGCCGACCTGACCGCCTGTGAAATGGCTGCGGCTAGGTCGGAGTAGTCGTTTTTCTGTTGCTGTTGCTGCTGTTGAACCGGCGGTAGCGCTGCTTGCGTCGTCCCACTCGGCTCCTGATGTGGTGTGTCTGCGATGGCTAAGACGGCGGGTGGTGGTGGCTCTTGACGGCTGAGCCACTCACCGACCTTTTCTTCAGCTGCTGCAGACACCTGTTCCTGGTCTTCCAGGTCTTCATCTTCACTGTCGGTTTGTTCTAACGCTGCTAGTCTTGCTGCTGCGAGTTCTATCTTCAATTGAAGTAGATCTTGTTTTGCGTTGGCTATCTTCAATGTTCTTGCTTTCGAACGCACTGATACACTCCCTCCCCCCCTCTTACCGGTGGCTGGACGGGATGCTGCTTGCGGTTTTCGGCTCCGCAACTGTTGCAACACTTCGGGACACGGCGTTGGCCCCGAAGCGGACGGTGGCTCAATGGTGGTCACTGTCTCTTCCGTCGTGGTTCTGTCTGAGGCGGACAACTCTGATGCGGTCGGCTCCGCGGCCCCCTCAGGTCCAGATGCACCCACGGCGTGTGTTGCTGGTTTTCTGCTGGTTTCTGACCTCGTAACCGGCATTTTGATTCTTCAAGCTTGCTGACTATTTGCTGACTCACTCCCTTGACGCTCCCTTGCCAAACCCGGGACGACCCTGGTGCTCCACCTGTGGTGTTCCACACGATTCCTCCGTGCTGCTCCTTGATCCGGCTCGCAAGGACCAAAATGTACTGAACGTACTGGCCCCGACCCTAACCCAGCGCTAGACTTTTTATCTGGCGGAAACTATACTGTGGGTGCGCTGAGCAAGGTCGGGAGAAAGCCGGATGCGGAACAGACACGGCGATCAAGGCGGGGCACACCGTCGAGAAGTCCCAGCGAAGGTTCGAGAACGTCAAGAGAGGAATACTTTTAATTGGAAATAATAATCTTGAAGAATCTTGAAAGTAGTTTATTGAGTAGAGTAGTGTTCTCTACGAATACGTATGCCGACTGAGGTAACGGTACATCTGGGCCCTCTGTTTATATAGCCCGCGGAGCTTACACGTGCCGTCTATGATAGGCGCATCGAGTTAACCGCGCTCGATGCGTCCACCAGCGGCCTAACAATAATTTTGCATGTACCTCTATTTCTATGTACAATGATTATTTATATAATCTACTATGCTTATTTACTATCTAATACAATGTCTAATAAGAATCTTATAAGAATTTAATAAGAAAAGGAAATTAATTTTACGAAATCTAGTACAAAATGCTTACAAACTAAATGCCCTACTGTGTGTTGAAAAATGTTTATTATGAACTTAGAACTATCTTATTTGCTATAACTTACATACTATGACCTATTTACTATACTATGTACATTGTTCTGCACAATAATATTATGTAGTATCATGTAATATAAATATAATTAAATGTCAAAATAAATGAATGTCAAATACTAAACAACAGCTGATGGGACTTTTTGAAATTAGATGATTACTTCACAACTACGAAAGGGAAAAGTTATTCCCCGTGGCACTACCAGTAGTGTCAAGTGTATTTGACACTACTGGTAGTGTCATGGGGAATATTTTTTTCCCCTTGACAGTACCGGTAGTGCCATGGGGAAATAATTATATCCTTGACACTACCAGTAGTGCCATTGGGTAGTGCTACGGGGCAGTCACCGGGTGAGATTAATTGGAAGAGCTCATCGGAACATGATATTGGCACTAATCGGCTACTCGACGCTTAACCGTTACGCCACGGTGATATCGTCAAATGGATCTAGTTTAACTCTTCTGCCCCTCTAGACAAGTGGCAATTCGTTGCTCGGCGTATGATGGAATAGAATGCCAAATGTATGGGATTTGACGTGTATGACAGGCGTCAACGAATGTCAAAAATGTCAAATCCTATACATTTGTCATTCTATTCCATCATACGCCGAGCAACGAATTGCCACTTTAGACTACTGGCCCGTGTACAAAAATGATGGGTCATTTGAACCACCAGGTGACCTATATAGAACGATATAAGAACATAAAATAATAAGATTCAGCACTATGCCGTCACTTGTAAGCTGTCCAACTGAGTGCAGGTGAGTACAGGTACAAAGTACAGGTAGAGTGAGTACATTTTGGTCATATATTTTTGTACGGCATTCTTACCATCGATAGATCCATGAAAAATAACAAGCAAACGCGTAGTGCTGTACAAAAAATGGTGAGCCACAAAGTCGGAATTTTTATTTTATTTTCCGACATTACCAGGGTAAAGGAGATGATTTCTTTTCGGCCCATCAATACAACGACTTTTAAGTTTTTGTTTCTTATGTAAAACATCAAAGAGAGAGTGAGAGAAGAGAGAGACAACAGAGAATAGGGCATGAACATTCATTGTACAATATGCAAAAAATTCAAATCCATTTATTATGATAATTGGACGAAGAATGTTCCAAAGTCTAACCGATTCACGATAACTTATTAAAGAGTGTTTTTTTTATTTATTGTATTTGTGAAAATTCTTAATATTTCACATGACAACATGTTAGAATGTTGCCAGACATCTTCTTTACCATTACCATAGACTCAAATCGATTAAGAATACGATTGTATTCGATTAAACTTCAGGCACATAGGTATAGGTTTTCTCTTCAAATCTTCAATCTTACAATTCTCATTCCATATGACATTATCGAAAGTTTTTGCTAACAAAAGTATTTTGCTATAAACGAATCTTCATAGAATGCGTTGTAGATAGTTTTATTTCAATGTGTAATTGAAATAAAACAATCTACAACGCATTCTATGAAGATTCGTTTTCAGTTACTTCATTATATACCTACTGTCATCATCATATTACTCATTTATCCCCGGAGGATTAGGCAGAGTGAATTAACACCCACATTTTACCAATCATTGTATTAGGTCCCACTTAATAGACTGTAATAGAATCCGTTTAAATATTTTTATTTCAATGATGTTATAATTACAAAAATACAACGTTAGGTTGGGCATTGCACTCTTTACCTACTTGGTTGTCGTCATCATTATCTTGGCCTTACCTTGGAGTCCCGGGTGCACCTCTTCCAGTCATCTGACCTCCACAACCCGCTAATGGAGATTATTTTAATTTAAAACTGATGTTTTATTTTTATTTTAAAGTATCAATCGAGGAATCGATTCCATGTGGTAAAAATTGTTAGCGATTACGATTTCATTATTTCGAATGGCAATACAATCCCAAAAGTGCCAAAAATTGTTTGACAGTTATTTTGAGTGATTGATTAGTGAATTTTCTTGTTGTTCAATGTTCATTGTAAAAAAATAGTATTATATAATACAGATGTTACACAGGCAGCTGCTATATAAATCAATGGCTAGTATTGAATAATATGGACGAGTGGAGTATTACAGTGTCTATAAGTGATGTAGTCAAACAATTCTAATAAATATACCAGCCGTGCCGCCAACCATCTTATTTCAGATGCATTACTGCAAATCAGTATCTAAACAAACAATTAGGTACTAACATAAACCAAGGTATTAGGAGAATGTATGTTATTTACATTAATTGAGTTTTCTTTCTGCTCATTTACTATAATCACTATGATTTGTATGCTTTTTGGACGACATACCTACCAACAATTTCCAAGAAACGTTTTATATACCTATACCTATGTAATAAATAAATATTAATATAATATGGTTTTGTTTGCTTTTATTTCATTGGATACCTACTTTCATTTCATGGTGTAAGTATGAATCATCATCTTAGGAATTGTAGTTGTAAACGAGGCTTTTACCGGCCGCTTGCTCCTTCTCTTTTATTCGGTTTGGAAATATGCCTTTTATGGCAGCGGCTGCCGTCTGACCGCCCAACTAGTAAGGATAATCCTGCTTTTCTACATCCGAAAGACATATAGACTGTGAAAAACGGCTCATGCGGGTTTTGTCGGTTCGAGTCCGACATAACCACCTTCACTGGCTCCGGCGGATTTGAGTGGATTTCCACTTGTTAAAAAGAAGGTTATTGCCCTATCCATCTTCTATTTATTCAATACATTGCATAGGACATGATTTTAATGACGTCTATTATGTCATACTAAATAATCAATAAAATTATAATTTTCTGAGATTGGCGCCATGACAGTTTCACCTAGTTTCACATTGATTTTAGTATCAGTTTTAATTTGGTTTATATCAATGTTCCGGTTAGACTAGCTAAGAAGCAATGTACCATTGTAAATCCGATAACATTACAAATAAATCAATACTCGTTTCATTATTGTTCTCCAAAATTTGTAGGTGGCCGAAAGCTCTAACATAAAAAATCGTCTCCTTTGGTCATTTGATTTTGTACGGCATCAGTTTCATAATATTTCAATACTGCTTCTAATCCATTATTCCGCAACGCCGTACAAAAATCATGCGACATGGTGAAGTAATCGTGGGTTACAACCCCCTCTTCTTCACCTGCACTCAGTTGGACAGCTTACAAGTGACGGCATAGTGCTGAATCTTATTATTTTATGCTCTTATATCGTTCTATAAAGGTCACCTGGTGGTTCAAATGACCCATCATTTTTCTACACGGGCCAGTAGTCTATTGTCTAGGGGGGCAGGGAACCAATTAATTATAACAATACCTACATAATACTCGTATAAAACGAGTTTACGTTTATTACAAAGGAGTACAATCTACAATATAATGTAGGTATAGCGTAGTAATAACATTGAATTAAATTCTAAGGTTTCTTATAATAATATTCGAGAGCTCCTCAAAAGATTCTTATACATTTTCTGGCGAATCGGTAAGTAAAATATTAACTAGTTCAAAGTAATCGTTTTGGTTAGATTTAGATAAACCTAGACACCATCATTGTTTCTGCGAAGAATTTTATACCATATGCTATTTTGATATTAAATACTAGAAATTTTGCGAATCATGTTACGAGTACAGCGTACAGTAAGGAGGTACAGCGTTTTTAAGTTCAATTTTTGCTGTGTCATTTTTTATTTAAGTTAAGTAAGTTTTTTACTAGTCTAGGCTCTTATCAATAAAGAAGGAAGCCCTAAAAAAAGAAACGTCAAGAACTCCAACAACTCGCTGCAATGCTTCAATATCGCCCAATATCGCTATTGGGTTGTGGTTGTGGCGATCAGATGGCAGTCGCTTCACTTAAAATATTGAAGTCCAACCAAATCCGCAGTTAGACTAGTAAAGCGGAACCCAGACTGCGAGGTGAAAGCTTTGGATGATAGATAGATAGATAGCAGTGGCGAAGGGTGGATTTTTTTAAAAGGGAAGCCGAACGAAAGAAAAAAACTTACCATGGCCGATTGTAATGTGTAGGTACTCCTTCCAAAAGCTGTGACTGGCTGGTTCGATGCTTAGGTCCAAATGGTTGAGGAAATTTCAACCCACATTTACTATACGTGTGAGCACTGATGATTATTATAACAGTGTTTTTCAAGTATAATGAAAGTGGTTTTGAAAAAAAACCTTTTGCAAATGAGATGTATGATGCATGAATATGATGTGATGTCTACCAACTAAGTATTATTTACTTGTTAAACTACACTACTTAATCTACTTATACTCTAAAGCTATACGTCTATTCTTTCTTACGAAATGAGCTAGGACCCTCATAAAAACCGGGTTCGTTCTTAGTCTTAAGCAAAAAATGTTTTTCTTTCGATAATTTTTTTATGTCGCTATCCTAAATGACTCCACATACTCTTAGAATCTGAGAATAACAAACAAGGAAAACAATACATTCTATTTAATTTACAACTGCCTGTCAGCCACTTATATTTATCGTAATTAAAATGTTTCGTAAATCCATCGCGCCGTTTATATTCTATATTCATGACTGCCCTGTCATCGACCTAACTGAACTACATGTTTCTTATTTTCATAATTTAATTTCGAGAAAGATGTTTCCTCACACAACAAATAATCAGTCAGACAACAATCTAATGCTATTTACGTAGCCATTATAACAGCAAACTACTAAATTTGCTGAACTACTTACCAAAATATCGACAAATATGTCAATCAATGCACAACAGTCAGTACTCTACACATACACAAACACAAATTATACTTAGTAATAACCACTTCACACAAAAAGCGAATTCTAACTACTTCCAGTACTTTATAACATAAATAATTATTGTTGAAATCAAAAATGAATGTGAAAATTGTCGTGAGCAATTATGTGTTGAATTTGAATCACAGGGGGGCCCCGTTCAACATATAGAAATTCTAGTTATACAAATATGAGGCAAACATGAATTGAACCTTGATTATATCACTTTGTCTCTTTTTTTCCAATATACAGTTGTGTCTGCTAAAAAGAGACAAAAAATTTAAGTTATTGCTCACTTGGGAAAATGAGTATGAGAATTTGACAGCGTGCCGACGGTGCCAACATTTATGAATGATTTGCGCCAACATTATGAATGATTTGCGACAGCCATTGTTGATTTTTTCTAGAACATACTACTACAAGCATAATAGTGATGTACTCCAATAAAAGATTTGACGACGAAACTATTCTTCTTTACAAAAATGTACTCTTTTGAAGAAATACGAATTGACAAAATTGTAATGTCTTCTGTTTTTCCGTATTAGAACTGGGCAATTGTGGTATTGTTAGAAACGTCTTGATCATCCGCTGGTTATAGGCAATCTTCTTCCTCTTAGCGTTAATTCCCAGTCGCATCCGAAGCTTTTTCAGCTCGGAGTCTGGGGTCCGCTTTATCAGTCTTAACTACGAATTTTTGGCTAGACCTCGATATTTTCCGTGAAGCGATTGTCATCTGACCTCCACAACCCAATGTTAACATTAGGCGATATCGAAGTTTTGCAGTTAGACCGTTGTTTTTGGATTTTTGAGGCCTCCAACTACTCGTAACGACTGCCATAGATGTTCTTATGGCAACCGGGACCGACGGCTTAACGTGCTCTCCGAGGCACGACCAGACCAATGCAAATACCCATATTTCATGAACACAAATATTTGCACTGAGCGGGGATCGAACCCGCGCCTCCTGCGTAGCGGCCGCGTTCACTACCGCTACGCCACGGAGGCAATATGACGTGTGAATGACTCTCTGAAACTCTGACTATAATGAAAAAAAACTTGAGATATATTATAGACCGTGTTTGGTATGAAATTAAAGGGCTCAATTAGCACATTAAAAACATGTATACATTATTAGTGTTGCTTGCACCAAAATAATACAAATAAAAATCAAGTTTCAAACTAAAATCCGACTACTGCAAATCACGCTCTAAGAAGTATTAAGCAAGAAAATATCAAGAATAGCCGTGGTCGTATACCATTTACTCTAATAAAACAATACATTCTAGAGATTCGTGATTTTGCAGTAGTCGGGTTTTAGTTTTAAAGTTATGGTTAGTACACTTTAACAGGTAGTATAGAAAGATATCGACAAATGTTACGATAATAGAAGGTAATCCCTAGCATAGTAACCGTCGGCAAACGTTCATTCATAAAAATGGAACGTAGGTAATACACGTTAATTCTGTAGGTATAACCCATCTGTTCTATTATAAATTTATGATTTGAATACATCGTTCATTCGCGTCAACTTCAGTGTATTGTAACCAAAACAAACTGCATTCACATTAGTGCTCTCTCGCTCTCGCAAATTCTTATCGTATATTCCCTCTTTGTCATAGGTAATCCCTTGAATCGCGGCTTACATCGTGACATTATTTCTACGAACACTACTAAGAAAAATTGCGCATGTGTGCGTGCGACTGTAAGTAAGTAAGTACGTAAAGGCCGCTTCCCACCGTCCGCGATTCTGCGGATCATCACGCACAGCCGACGATCGCGGACGGCAACGCACGCAGACAGGGCTCTTCCAACGGTGCGTGTTGGTCTGTGTAGATCTTTTGATAACTTCATTTCAAAATGCAATGAAAGAGAACGTGTCGTCGCTGCAGCCGCGGCTGTGGTATTAGTTAATTAACAATTACCAAATTATGCGATCTAGTAAAAGTAAAAAGAAACCACGTCGCTGGTGGATATCAGCATACAACAAAAAGTCGTTTAACGTAGTGTACATAGACATACCTATACCAAATTTTATTTATTTTTTGTTTTGTCACCCATAGCAGTGGAATCACGGTAGAAAATTACCGAACGACATAAAATACTCCTTGTCCTGTGATCCTACCGGTGCGCGGTGGGATTATGATTCGGAAAATGATCGCGCCGCACCGCACCTTTGAAGTTACCGCCTCGCGACGGATACCGGCGCACCGCCACGGACGTCCTCTGCTACCACGGACGAGACCCTTCCCACGGTGTGCCGTGCGAGCTGGTCCGCGTCCGTCCGCGATATCGCAGACCGTGGGAACCGGCTATTAGATTCCGTTTTTGGCGACCGGCTTTTTTTCGCTTGGCGCGCGTTCAGACAGAATCATACAAGAGGTTTCCTTCCTTATTTGAGAACTAGATGGCGTTATGAGAAATATGTGTAATATGTAATGTATGTAAATAATTATTATAATTGCGATTTACGTAACAGAATACTTTTTGTTTTATATTTTTGTGTATTGAATGGATGTGGTTTCATTGATTTATAATTTATTAATAGACAATGCTTAGGGGTTTTTGCAAAGGTAAGCCGGTAGGAATCGGGTTATATGGACACTTCGCCACTGATAGATAGATAGATAGATAATTCTTTATTGTACACCAATAAATTTACAGTAATACAAGTAGGTAGCATGTTACGGTTCAATGTACAATGGGCGGCCTTATCGCTAGAAGCGATTTCTTCCAGGCAACCTTAGGATGGACAGTAATGTGATAAAAACAAAAGATATGGTGTAGTTAGTAAATAAACTAGATACAAGGTGTATTAAAAAGAGAGAGAGAGAGAAAAGTATAAATCAAGTAGAATAAAATAAATAATAACATTACGTAAAGTATTATAAACATACTAGCTGTTGCCCGCGGCTCCGCCCGCGTGGAATTCGGATTCCGTACAAACTTTTCTTTCGTGCTAAAATTGCCTCGGATACCATCCCCGTCAGCCATCAGGAGTGCCATGTGGAATTCGGACCCACTAAACAGCATGCCGTCGCGGGTCTTCAGTTGCTGGAGTGTAAAATTGCCTAGGGCATTTTCCGCACCCCCTGGCTGACCCTGGGCCATCTACAATTTTAAGATGGCCCTCTCAGAAGTGGGAAGCACGATGTCCCATCGAATTCCGGAAAGGGAGGAGACGGGCGTGAAGGGATGACAGGAGGCCGGACCTATAATCCTCACGTCCGCGCTCGGTGACCAGCCCTTCCGTTTCCTGCTCTCTACTGGGCCTCCTCGTAGTCTGAGGGACATGTGGGAAGCCTTTGAGCAGCCCTCTATGGAGCTGCTCCCGTTGCTGTATGTACCTATTTGCCGTAGGCGGTAGCGCCTCCCCTGGGTGAGGGGCGTTAATGCCTCCGTTACCCAGGATGCATCACATGGAGGTTCCAATCCCGCATTCGGATCCCGTTACCGTTGCATCTTGTGTTCAGCTGACCTTCCCTGTCTTCGCTCGTGAAATACTTCGAACACCCGTGGTTGCACCCTTTTAGCCCATGCCCGTAATAATAATTAGTTTTCAAATAATGTATGGTAATTTACCGGATTTATTGACATTATAATTTCGTAATATCTTTTGAATAGAACGTCCGATTTCAATAATTCAAAAAGTAATCAACAGGTATTGAAACAATCTTAAATACCAAACGATTCATTTAGATAAGAATTAATATAAAAGTATAGATTCCGTGGTCTGACTTTGATCGGCATTTCGGCTTGAATTTATATCGTCGCGCGTTACTTTCATACTGCAATGGATTCTAAAATATTCATTATAATTATACAGTGTAAAGGGCAATTTTGATCTCCATTAAATGTACAATGTATCTAACGTATTTAGTCAGATAAGGCTTAACACTATATTGTTAAAAATAGCTTCGAAAATGACACATATTTTTTTTATAATTTGTAAAAGATAAAAATGGTTATTGTGAGCTACCCTTATTAGATAGACATATGCTGTCGCGGACTTTTATGTAGACCTTTTTAAGTTATACATTTCTACAGTACATTATTTTGTTCTATCTTCAATAGTTTTCGCAGCGTACGCGATGTAAGGAATTTTTTAGGTCATTTTTTTTACACCTTGGGTTACATTATTGAAGTTTTATCCAGGATCCCTATTTTTTTGAAAATTAATTATAGCCTATGTTAGTCAGTGATAGTGCAGCTTTCTAATGGTAAAAGAATTTTTGAAATCGGTTCAGTAGTTCTTGAGTTTACTCGAATACAAAAATACAAATCTAATATTAGTAAAGAATGTATGGAAATCTGCCCGATTTATTGACATTTATGATCACTGCTCCGCTCCCTTTAGTAGTAGCGTGATGCTATATAGCCTATGTTACTCCCAGATAGTGTAGCTTTCTATAGGTGAAAGAATTATTGAAATCGGTCCAGTAGTTTCGGAGCCTATTCGTTACAAACAAAAAAACAAAAAAAACAAACAAACAAACAAACAAAAAAACAAATCTTAAGTATAGATACAACTATTACATACAAACAGTTAATAAAATAAAATAAATGATACATACTTTATGAAGGGAGAAAAGTAAGCGAGTATACCTATAATTGTGAGCTATTAATGTGCACAAGATAGGTAGTGTTCCTTAACCATTGTTATAAAAACGTTTATGGATTTTGCTTGTCTGATGTTCAATGGCAATGAGTTCCATAAGCGCACAGCTTTGACAGTGAAGGATTTGTCAAAAAAGTCAGTGGAATGTATCGGCATTCTCAGCCTCAAATTCTGGGATGACCTCAGGCATCTCGTATGTGTGTCATGGAGGAACTGGAATCGTTCTTTGAGATAAGAGGGAGTGGTGGGATTAAACAATACATTATATAACAATGTGAGAATATGGGTATTCCTGCGAAGCCGAATTGGGAGCCACTTGAGTTGTTTACGAAAATCTGACACGTGATCATACTTGCGTAGACCAAATATGAATCGTATGCAATAATTTTGGAGTCGTTCAAGATTATTTAGTTGCTCCTCTGTGAGATCGGGATAGCTGACATCAGCGTAATCGAGAACAGGAAGAAGAAGCGATTGTGCGAGCACAATTTTAGTGGCAATTGGAAGGAAGTTTCGGAGCCTGCGTAAGGCACCAGCTGACGCGAAAAGCTCTGGTTTCTTGTAACTGAATGTTCCAAGAAAAGGATTTATCCATGTAGATACCTAAATTCTTGACATTGTCACTAACTGGCACTATAGCTCCACCCATAATAACCTGAGGAAGCTGGGTCCAATCTATTTTTGAAGCCAACCTCGGACTGCCAATAACAGCGACTTGTGTCTTGGATGAATTTAAAGTGAGTCCATGGTTCTTACTCCATTCGCATATACGATCCAGGTCCTCATTGAGGACAGCAAAAGCATCAACCAAGTTGTTAGGGTGAGCTTGGGTGTAAATTTGTAGATCATCAGCATACAGGTGGTAGGATGAAAGTAATTTTTCGGAGATGGTATTTATAAAAATGGCGAAAAGTAACGGATTAAGGCTAGGATGAAGAAGAAGACATAAATAGCTTGTTAAATCATAACCATCCTTTGGATTTACCACAGTCGGGTAAAAAAGGTCATCTTTTCCTCTATTCTTTGAACTATAATTCTGCCTAAAATACAAAGTAAGTGCCTATTTACAAAGCTCAGTAATTTTCTGATAAAGGATTTGGGTCAGATTACTAGGGATTAGATAGAAATGTTGATATTTACTTGTCGCTACGGCTTTGAGCCTTAAGTACAGATTAGATCATAGTTACTACGCAACCTTAGGTCCGTGTCCGTGACACGGACAAGTCATGGCCGCGAGTGGGCTGATAGTAATTAAATTTCGAACCGACTTCAATTAAAGGACATTTCTTGTGCTATAGGTGTCTTTGTTACCTCATTACGTTTATATGTTTTATTGGTTACCTCATTTTCTGATTACAATTAAGTTAAAATACCTACCTCAAAAGTCACTTTTTAGGCTTTGGGTAAGATTATAGCGAGATGAATAATAGTGCTACGAGGCCTACGCTACGCTACACTGGACGGAAAGCAGAACATTGTACAATTGTAAATATTTGTTTTCCGCCCACTTAGACCAGTGGTAATTATTTATGACGTTTATGACATACGTTTTGACTGTCATAAACGTCAAAATTCATGTCAATCCCATATATTCGTCATTCTTTTCTACAATACGCCGCGCCGCCGGTTGGCTCTTGTGAAAACACGGCTGTACCGAAAGACCCCATAGTTAAGTTTTTGTCGCGTTTGTCATGGCAATGAACAGCCGCCATATGTATAAGATTTGATTTATCACTAAACACAATTTGCTTTCATGTGATATTGCTATGAGAAGTAAAAACCCTGCAAAGTCCGGATTCCATGGCAACAGACTTTCACGAAGATGTAAACGTGTTATTCGATTACATTTCGATATATCCCTATCATTGTGATTCGTTGACATAGAACGAGTAAAGGGTTTTTATATTTGCAAGAGACTACTTTCGAATCGATACGCGTAAACCCTAACTTCGATATCCGCATAAAAGGTGCTTATATAGAGAAACAGTATACCTACTACGACAAGACAAAAAAATCGCAACTCATTCGCGCCGAACTACATTGCAATTTTTTTGACAAATGTCGAATTGACATGATGGCAACACTTGTGCCGGCCTGCCCGTGCTCTATCCGCCGGTAGTCTTTCCGTGTTGCCATCATGACGATTTATCGTTTCTACTCTATTCAAGCACCCTTAAATATAAAAATTGTTGTTACTAAGCTCAAGCTCAAGAACGGCTCGACCAATTCGGAAATGTTCCTTAAGTATTTAACATCAGCTAGGTAAGTATATCCGGAAAGTACTCGTAAGTCTGTCTATCTGTCTGTCTTTCTATCTGTTACACTTTCATGCCTAAACCACTGAACCAATTTCAATGAAATTTTGTACAGAGATAGATTATACCTAGAAAGAGACATGTTATTTTGATCGCGATAACCGACATCCACGCGGGCGAGGTCACGTCGCGGGCAACAGCTAGTAAGAAATTTAAAAAAAAAAACACTTGTGAAGTGTTTTTTTTTAATATCGTCGTTTCAATTATATTTACACTTATAACTATTAATGAAGCCATTATACGAATAAATTATATTTAAAACCGAATACGAGCGACAGAATTTTAAAGCAAAGTCAACAAGTAATTCATATTCATAATTATTTTAATAACTTTCGCAAATTATTTATGCTACACCAAGCGTCATAATAATATTCAAAATCGGAGACCCTTCATGAACATTTCATTTATTTTATTCAAATTCCAATGTTATAACACTATTTGATCAATTCTGTAAGCCAATGTGACCACAGTCTTATGATATAGATTAAATAATGCTGATTTTATACAGATCCTGTAATAATAATCTGGATATTTCACTCTTGAAATGTGTAACTATCATATATTTTTTCTTCCATCGTATTTTCGTTTAGATACATATTTATTATTATTTCACGGGAGTCGGTATGTACTGTGACAGAAATTCAAGCCATCAAAAGAAACATCACATCGGAGACACAAGTCTATTTCACCTACATGAACTCAGTTTTGAATCTCGACTTATAACTACATCTGAGGACATACTGTAGGTATTCTAGATGACAGTTCTAATGTCATTGTGAGAATCGATTCACAACTGAGCCACAGATAATAGTACTGACTGAGCGTTGTTTTGGTATACGGACCTTAGAGTACTGAATCCATATCCATACTTCCATAATAATATTATAAATGCGAACATTGAGAAAGGACATAGGCTATGTTTGGTCGCGATAACCGTCATCCACGCGGGCGGAGCCGCAGGCGAAAGCTAGTATTATATAATAGGAAAGTTGGACGACTGAACTGAACAAATTTTAATGTGCTTTTTTGTTAGAAAGGTCATACGTAAGCTTGATCGCAATCGATTGAGTTGAAACAAGGACATAGTATTGGGCGAAGCCACAGGCATAGGTTAGTTACGAAATAAAATTGAAGAAATGAAAAATTGACAGGACAATTAAAACAATTTTCATACACTAACTTTAGTCAACACAATATTCATGAGCGTGTCTGTAATATAAACAAGAACGTATGTTTTGTAATATAAATGCAAAACACTGTTCGTACTCATATTATTATTTACCCACACACCTTGATGAATACGTACGCAACAAAAATTTGGCGTACAGTTATTATCTAGATTGTAACTAGGATCATGTTATAAATTCTATGGAGGCTCCGACAATTTTCTTCTCGTAACCTAACTAATTAAAGCGTTATACCTACTATTACTTTTATTATACTATTACTTCCTACTAATATTAAAAATGTGAAAGTTTGTGAGAATGGATGTGTGGATGTGTGGATGTTTGTTACTCTTTCACGCATAAACGGCTGGACCGATTTGGTTGAAATTTGGTATGTATATAGGTTATACCCTGGATTAACATATAGGCTATATATCAGCGATGAACGGGATCAGAATTCCACGCGGGCGGAGCCGCGGGCAACAGCTAGTTTATTATATTTAGAACTTATAACACAGTAATTTATTCTGTGCTTATAAGCTCATTACGTAATAATTTAAGACAGAAGGTCCCTGAAGTAGGGACTGCATAAATTAACCGACTTGGTATTACATGGATCTCACAACTTTTTGCGGTAGAAGAACCGAGGGCGAGGCTTGGCATTTTTTTACAAGTATTGTTTTTGATGGCATTATAATTATTCATTATGCTTTATAACACTCATTTGCATAAGTCACGCCAATTCAGAAATTCGGGCCTAAAATATATTCCTGCCAGAGCTGCAGAGGTATCAATCGTGCATTACCAATTTTCTCTTCCTCTTAGCGTTAATTCCCAGTCGCATCCGAAGCTTTCAGCTCGGAGTCTGGGGTCCGCTTTTGCCAGTCTTAACTACGGATTTGGCTAGACCTCGATATTTTCTGTGAAGCGATTGCCATCTGACCTCCACATCCCAATGGTAACATTAGGCGATATCGAAGCTTTGCAGCTAGACTGTTGTTTTTGGATTTTTGAGGGCTCCAACTACCCGTAACGACTGCCATAGAGATGTTCTTATGGCAACCGGGACCGACGGCTTAACGTGCTCTCCGAGGCACGACCAGACCAATGCAAATACCCATATTTCATGAACACAAATATTTGCACTGAGCGGGGATCGAACCCACGCCTCCTGCGTAGCGGCCGCGTTCACTACCGCTACGCCACGGAGGCTGTCTTTCGTGAGTTAACGTGCATTACCAATTTTATTCCATACTAACTAATTTTATTTCAGCCCGCGTGAATTTCTGACCCCGTTCCCGCTGCACCTATTTTCTCGCCGTTAAACCTTCCCTGGACATCCACGAATATTTCAAGACTAAAATTAGCCAAATCGGTTCAGCCGTTCTCGAGCCTTAGCGAGAGTAACAGAATTTGGAATTCATTTTAATTATTTATTAAGATAAAGATTCCTAAGCAAGTTACTGGCGAAGTGACTTACAAAGCTAGTTGAGGGACTTGTGAGACTCCTAACTAAATAATGTGTCCACATTTGCGAGCCTCGTTACAAAAAGCCCGTCTCCGGTCTGAAAATCGTACGAAGGAGAGAAATAAAAGCTGGAAAGCGAATAACATTATTTTCTGTTCGTTGCGCAGTTTTAATATTTATTTCAACGCATATCCTATCGCAACCGCCAATGACTTTTAGATGCTTTTCGAAGTTATGTGTGTATTTATCGCAGGTTTATAAGTGCCCGGTTAATGGCAATAGGCTCGCCACCTATTAGGTACATTGGGACCTAAACATAAACGGCGAAATGTGGGTGCTAGCACCTCTGCCTACCCCTTCGGGGATATAGGCATGAGATTATATTATGTTATATGTTATCGAAACAGCTATGTTATAAAAGCAATAGTTAAAGAGTTATGGCATATTAATATACATAAAGTATATGATATTATGATATCGAAAGTATTTACCTGAAAGTATGAATATTAAAAAATTATAGCTACTTTATCCGTAACGACCATAATATAACCTTACTCTGTTACTCGTCTCAAAGCGATTGCTTGTTTTAACCGCTCATGTTGCCTTCGCAAAATTGCCTTATTTCCCGACAACATTAAACATAAATGGTTCTATTTACTCAGTAATATACTTGGAGAATTGTCTAAATTACTGTAATTCATTGCTCTAACGTTTGAACCTAGAAAGGACAATGCGTGACCACGTCTTGGTAATGTCGAGGATAAAAGCTCAAGGCTGAACGAATTATTCGTTTCGTGTCATGGTGTATTAACGGTATCTGATTGGTTTAGGAGTAATTGATTGTTTAAAATACTTTTAAGGTGTCTCTAACACGCGACTTCCCTGGTGTTACTGCCCTAATGTACCTTTTTTTTTTTTTTTTTTTTCGTGCGAAAAATCCCCGCGGATACCTCCCCCGCCGGAGCCAGAGGAGGAGGTTATGTCGGACTCGAACCGACTAAAACGCACGCCGACTGTGGGCCGTCAGTTGCCGGAGGTGAGATTGTTGTAGCCATATTCCTCGCACCCCGGCCGACCCAGGGCCATATCTCTCGATCTGGCCCTCTCCCGATGTGGGGACCGTAGAGTCCCCAACTGCCCTAATGTACCTAACAACAAAGTCTAATACATTATAAGCCATTGGTACAGTCTAAAGCCCGTATTCCATAACGATACTCAGTCTCTGAATCTCGATTTTCATTGACAGATTGTCAATATATGTTCAGTACTAGTTATAATTCGAGATTCAGTGAGTATCGTTCGAAAACCGAAATCTAGAAGTGGATTCGCTTCGAAACATTTTTGTTAAGAATAGATAGATAGATAGATATATAGATATTTTTTTATTGCACACCAATAAATTTAAAGTAAGACAAGTAGAAGCGTGTGTACAGTTTAATGTACAATGGGTGGCTTTTTGGAAGTGATTTCTTCCAGGCAACCAAGAATATCCATATTTATATCGCTGGCTGGCTCATACAAAGTTTACAGGATCTTAAATAAAAGTGATCGGGTAAATACCATCTTTATTTACCCATCTTATTGTCTCACCTCACTTGAGCTCAGGCTACACACTAAATATACTTGAGGCGGAGTGTTTGAGTTATGGATTTCCCTCTGTTTTTTTAGGACAAGTGCTCTAGAAATGAGTCGATTAAGTGCAAAGGTGTATCGGCACCTCAATAGATTGCTATTATTCCTTCTTCCTACAGTCCTGCCCCTCTAGACAAGTGGCAATTCGTTGCTCGGCGTATGATGGAATAGAATGCTAAATGTATGGGATTTGACGTATATGACAGGCGTCAACGAATGTCAAAAACGTCAAATCCTATACAATTGTCATTCTATTCCATCACACGCCGAGCAACGAATTGCCACTTGTCTAGAGGGGCTGATGACTATCAGAAAACCTTGCTTACTATTATTCAGTTATTTATTATTATAAGGTTGCCTGGAAGAGATCGCCGCTGATGATAAGCCCAATTGGCCGGCATATTTTAAAATAGAATTCATACTCCATACTAATATTATGAATGCGAAAGTAACTCTGTCTGTCTGTCTGTCTGTCTGTTACGCTTTCACGCCTAAACCACTGAACCGATTTTGATGAAATTTAGTATGGGGGTAGATTAGACCTTGAAAAGGACACAGGCTATGTTTGGTCGCGATAACCGACATCCACGCGGGCGGAGCCGCGGGCAAAAGCTAGTAATAAATATTATGAGATTTGACGTTCATGACAGGCATCAACGTAGGTATATCATCCCTACTAATATTATAAATGCGAAAGTAACTCTGTCTGTCTGTCTGTCTGTCTGTCTGTCTGTCTGTCTCACTTTTACGAATAAACCGCTGAACCGATTTTGATGAAATTTGGTATAGAGGTAGGTTAGACCTTGAGAAAGGACATAGGCTATGTTTGGTCGCGATAACCGACATCCACGCGGGCGGAGCCGCGGGCAAAAGCTATAAATTCATAATCGTCAAATCCCATACATTAATCATCTACTCTACAATACCTGCCACGAATTGCCACTTGTCTAGCGGGAAAGGCCGCCCATTATACCTACTATATATTTAAGTCCATACAGTTAATTTTTTGTCCTATCGTGTACAATAAAGATTTATCTAGCTCTGTCTACTGTCTGATGGTGGAAGGAAAGAAGTAGACCAAGAGGAACAAATAAATAAAGGAAAAGATACAAGTTGCGTCGTACCAGGAGGTCAAGGGTTTGGCGGAGGAGAGAGAAGAGTGGCGAGGCGATGACTCCACCGACAAGAGCGCTGCTCTTAAGTTTAGACTTTTAGAGAGAGAGAGAGATCTGTCTACATATTATGTACCAAAACACAGGCACCTAACGTTTAAGGAGCTTAACGATACTGTTTGAATCAATACATATTAATTAGGTATTGATTGGTACTAGGTGTTCGGAATAGTTGATGACACGGGTATAATTACGGTTGAGAAACGCAAACAACCCCAATTATGTGTCGCAGGTATTATATTCCAATGTTTATGTAAAGTGAAAATTCTCTAGATCTCAAGTACTTAGTACATAACACTTCATTCCTCGCACACTCAAGCTGTGGAATGAATTCCACGCGATGGTTTTCCCAAGCGACTACAATATGGGGTTCTTCAAGAAGGGTATTAGAAGGTTTCTTCAGGGTCGGCAGCACGAGTGTGACGCCCCTGGTGTTGCATACGTCCATAGGCCACGGTAACCACTTTACATCAGGTGGGCCGTGTGCTTGTCTGCCACCTAAGTGGTATAAAAAAAAAATACCCGATCTTCAGGTACGACTATCTTCTTCTTCATCCTAGCGTTAATTCCCAGTCGCATCCGAAGCTTTCACCTCGGAGTCTGGGGTACGCTTCACCAGTCTAACTGCGGATTTGACTTGACTTCGATATTTTACGTGAAGCGACTGGCATGACCTCCATAACCCAATAGCGATATTGGGCGATATTGAATGTGTTCAGATATGTTCCCGTGGAATTCCCAGCCCCCCTAGACAAGAGGCAATTCGTTGCTCGGCGTATGATGGAATAGAATGACAAATGTACAGGATTTGACGTTTTTGACATTCGTTGACGCCTGTCATATACGTCAAATCCCGTACATTTGGCTGACTTTTCGAAGAATCCGCTCATTTGTCTGTAACTATACATTCACATTTTTTCATATAGGTAAATTACTTGTTAAACTTCATTCATCATCAAAACGGTAATTTCGGGCAACGTGTATGAAATAAACGATAATTGTGACGTCATAATTTTTATTTGTCAAATAATTTACTAATATAAGTAGATGACTAAAAAAGTAAATAAAAACTATATAAATTAATTTTAACAAAAAATTTTAACCGACTTCAAGAAACGAAAAAGAGGCACTGAAAAGCGAAAAATAACTTAATTTACAGACTTACTGATTTATTAGAAGTCGGTGCTTAGCCCAAGAGGCCTTATTTCAATTAATTGCACCATAGCATAGTAGTTCAGACACAACAAACAAAGTTGACTGGCACCGACTTCTAAATTCATTTAAAGGTGCATTTCGGAATAATCTACTTACGAACAGAAAAAGAATTTTCAAAATCCGTCTAGAATTGGCTTCAGAATCGCGTAACAAACATAGAAAAAAAAATAGAGTACGAATTGAGAACCTCCTTTTTTGAAGTCAGTAAAAAATAAGAACACACTCAACTTTTGCCGCTCTTTAGATTTTTAGTAAACTCAGTTAAATATATTTTATTTTAATTACTGAAAAGTACCCAATTAAGTGAATTCCGTCAAATGTGGCCACATCACAGGGCGTAATCCTTCAGTATTCGATTAAAGTGCCTTCAGCGTCCCCAGTCGGCTTCATATCAGAAATGGTTGGCTTGCAATAACTCTACCCTTGTCCGCCCTATTCATTTATAATCTCGATAACAAACTTGTCAAGTGGCAAATTAAGATGCCGTCGGGGTAATGGCGGGGGAAGGGGTGGGGGAATCTGGGGCAAGTTAGTTGGTACCATGCCTTACAATTTGTAAATTAAAAAGGAAGTGATCAGCTTTTTTTAAATGATTGAGTTTTTTTTTTAATTAAAGGATTTTTTTTATTTTTGCTGTCGTGGCTAAGTGGTAAAACAGAAGATTAACATTGTAAGGTTAAACAGTTCCTAGGATGAGGGACCTTTCATAAGACATTGTGATCCCTACGTGCCTCAGGGAAGCACTTTAAGCGGTCGATCCCGGTTGTCATACGAACATCTATGGTAGTCGTTAGGTGTAGTTGGAGCCCTAAACAGTCCGACACCTGGTCTAGCTATAACTACTTTAATATCGCCAATGGGTTGTGTAGTCATTATGGCAGTTGCGTCACGGAAAATATTGCAGTTCAACGCCATCACAATTAGACTGGAAAATGTGGACCCCAGATTCGAAAACCTAGGCTGTGATCTGGGTTAACGCTAAGATGATGGCGATCTTTATATTTTTCAGATTATTTATGATATATCAGAGTGGATTGCCATTCACTCCAGTTTCAACCTAGGCACACGTATGCCAATTAGATCGAGGATATTTTAAGAATTGACCAGGTCAAGGACATTTTTTTACCACGTCTCTCATTTCAATGACATTTACATTGAGATAATATATTGTAATACTTTTTAACGGATTCTACATACATACACATACATATAATCACGCCTTTATCCTAGAAGGGTTAGGCAGATGTGCATTAACACCCATATTTTACCAAACCTTGTATTCGGTTCTACGTAATAGGGGATGAGCGTAATAGGGTCGTATTCCGGGCGCTATTGTTGAGTCGCCTTGTACACCACATAGGTAAAGAAAGGGTGTCCCAAATTTCTTAATCAATAAATCAATTAGCCTACTGCAGTCCACTGCTGATCCAGTCCAGTCCATTTCTCAAATCTTGATTTATTTGTTGTGACACGACGAGACTTCTGACTTCTAAATACTCTTCAGACCAACAGAAATTCTTCTTTGTTACCTAATAATGTAATAAGAAACTAAAAATTGGAAAAGTATGATGATCTCTGAAATCTCAAAAAGTAACAACACGATGCCCAAAGTGCCGCTCTGTGAGCTTTTTTATTAATTGCATACTCAATTCTATTTCGAGTTCGAAGAAATCTGTTAGTTTAATAACATTTTGACCTTCAAAATATCTTTTAGCTGACATGACTTGAAACTTAAACAATGATGTTATTGAACTTTAGATTATATACAAACTCTATGCCTAGACGCAGCACGTGTTATGTCAACGCGGCGTTAAAAATGGCTACTACTTCGGTATAAGTTCGGTACAATCCCATGACATGCACACATTGACCGTTTGAAGAAGAATATTGAGATTAGCTTCCTCACACAAAACGCATTTTTCACGCCGTTTTTTGCGATGCATTTTGTTAACAGGCTGTGTATATCGCTCCTTCCTAACGAACTCGCCTCCTAAATCCAACCACATGTCCTGCCCCCTAGACAAGTGACAATTCTTTGGCCGGTGTATTGTAGAATAGAATCACGAACGTATGGGATTTGACATACAGGGTGGAAAAATAAGTCGGGCCCTGGAGGGAAACTACCTTAAATCCTTAAGTTGGCTCATTTTACTTAAAGGAGACATTCCTTTATTTTTAAAAAGAAGCAAAACTGCAATCCAGGATTTTCCAAAACTCGCTTACCACACCCGGCAATCGAACCGACTAAAATCTGAAAAATAACATCCTGTATTTTTATAGCATCAATCGATAGTGTAAGTCATAAGGATCAATATATGACATACTAGCTGTTGCCCGCGGCTCCGCCCGCGTGGAATTCTGATCCCGTTCATAGCTGATATATAGCCTATATGTTAATCCAGGGTATAACCTATATACATACCAAATTTCAACCAAATCGGTCCAGCCGTTTATGCGAGAAAGAGTAACAAACATCCACACATCCACACATCCACACATCCACACATCCATTCTCACAAACTTTCACATTTATAATATTAGTAGGATAATAGACAGTCGTCAACGTATGTCATAAACGTCAAATCTCATAAATTTGTCTTTCTATTTTATAATACGCCGGCCGACGAATTGCCCCTTGTCTAGGGAACACATGGAAACAAAACTGTCATGGCTAAAATTTCTTGAAAAACTTGACATTGGCGTCTCGCCATTAATAATTTCATAAACATTTACAATTGACTCACCATTGGTAAAATGGCGGCGATTCACTGCAGAAGCCATTACGAAGAATAAGAACATCAAAGGACCCCACTTGTCTTTTGACCAGCCTTTATTTATCAGTGAATTTGGAAATATACTGATCAAATCGATGATATATATGAAATTCTGATCCCGATCCCGCAACCCACGGTAACCCGGGGTAAAAAGTAGCACATGTCCTAGTCCTAGACCATAATCTAGCGCTGTGTCAAATTTCATTCAGATTCGTTAAATCCTTTTTACGTGAAATAGTAACAAACATCTATACAAAAATATATCTACACCACAAATCCTTACTAACTTTCATCGCGATAAACTTTACTTCGCGGATTATATTTCCACGAAGATTCGCCATAGACCGAAGACGAAGTTTATCGCCCGAATGTCATTGCGATCAGTACCTACGACCCAGGCGTAAGAATATTAGTCTGATTTTTTACCTATCGTTTTGTAATCGTCTTTATTCATGTACAGTCAACAAATATACACTTTTTTATACAAATTTAATGTAAATTTGTATACTCATATCCTGCACACGAATATATCTCGACTCAAAACTAAACATACCTATTTACATTGTTGTTCTGCACAACGTCACTGTTACGCGTAATGTTTAGCAACACAATGGCCTCTTAAATACACGGTTGTAATTTGAACACAGATCCATTCTAAATCCAAGACAACACCATCCATGATGTACACTGTGAATAGTAATGGTATTGAGGCAGAAAGCCTTTCAATTCAATAGACGTCACGCTGTTAATATAATCATTTAATCAATTTATCTGTAACTACAGTTTGTAATAGTTGTTCAAGAGTTACTGTTGATTGTCGTATCAATTATTCAATTACTGTCAAGGATTTGAATGTAAAGTTATTTCTATTGGCATTATTAGAGGTAGTATCTAACCTATTACAGTAGAATCCGTTTATTATGGCTCCGCTTAATTATGACGTAACCACAAAGCGAAGTTTGATTTTCATATACTTACGAGTATAATTCTTAATGAAGAACTCGGATATAATGACATGCCGTTTATTTTGACCCATTTCATATGTCTTATGAAGTCGTGAGTTCATGACTCATTATGAGCTTATTTTTTTATACTTTTGGATTAAGAGAAGTCTCATGACTTCTCCTAATGCCACAGGATGTGAGTCTCCGTTTAATTTACATATTCTCCTCATAGCCAATATTTGGATAAGATAAACTCTCATCATTATCATCTTTGCTTTAGTCCCAGTCGCATCCGAGGTCTTCACTGCCTTCCCCCGAAGTCCAGGGTCCACTCTGTTCCCCTAGATAAGTGCCAATTCATTGGACGCCATATTTTAGAATAGAATGGTTAATGTATAGGATTTGAAAGGAGATGATTTATTTTCGGCCCATCAATACAACGACTTTTAAGTTTTTGTTTCTTATGTAAAACATCAAAGAGAGAGGGAGAGAAGAGAGAGACAACAGAGAATAGGGCATGAACAGTCATTGTACAATATGCAAAAAATTCGAATCCATTTATTATGATAATTGGACGAAGAATGTTCCAAAGTCTAACCGATTCACGATAACTTAATAAAGAGTGTTTTTTTTATTTATTGTATTTGTGAAAATTCTTAATATTTCACATGACAAGATGTTAGAATGTTGCCAGACATCTTCTTTACCATTACCATAGACTCAAATCGATTAAGAACACGATTGTATTCGATAAAACTTCAGGCACATATACTTCGACTTTTAATTAGATGCAGTAAAATGACGTTTCAAAATGTCATTGCGTAAAATAATGTTTACAGCCTAATCTCAATAGGGATGTGATTCAGTTCACAGAAGATCATTCTAATCGTTCCATAACTTACTCATAATGATCATACTTAATTCTATTTATTATTCATATAAATAAAAGGCTGTATAAACGTTGATCCTTTTACACATTTCCTTTTTGAGTGTTTCGAGGTGTGGTTCGCCGGCATTCTACCCAAACTCATGCCGAATGCAGTAGCAGTAGTCGTAATTGAGCGTTTTCCAAAAAAAAAGTGTACCTACCCTCCACTTTTGAGCACCTGTGTTTGAATTTCAATAAGAAAAAAGATATTCGTATTATATATCTGGGTAATGATTTTAATATTTTAAAAATATAAACATACTCTAAAGTAGTGGAATCCATTCATTATTTTACCCTATTTGCCGTAATATTTCAATTGTGATGATTTTTATACACCGAAACATCAGTTTTTGGCGTGGACTTAAGTTATTGAATATTATGTAGAAGCGATACTGAATTTTTTTGTACTAGGCTAGCATGAATTGTAGGTCCCATTTGAAAGATATCCTTGACACCTAGCAGTGTCCTAAGTTTCTAATTCGAGTCTTATGCTGTTTAGGTATGTTAGTTTAATCTCAAATAAAAACGTAATAAGTGGTATCTTCCGGACATGTCGGTTTTGACACGGCTAAAACGGTCTATTTCACGAGGATTTTTTTTCACTTCTTGTAATGGAAAAATAACGTTTACATGACAGCTATTTCAAAAGTGTTAGTATCAAATAAGTTTCAAACTTAATAGTTGTGTTTTGTGTGGGTGCCACGGCGGTCAACATTTCTTCGGGTCAGTTTGAGACACTTCTATAAGTGTTCAGCTTACTTAGTTTACATGATCTAATTATTCGCAACGCTCAATTATATTATCAACGCGCTCTATCACTCTCGATCGAAACAATCCCGAAGTTGTCTGACGTGGCTGACCACTAAAAATATTGCATTTGAACCAAATATGGTGAAGGCCATTCGAGATGGCTGTAAAGGTATCAGACTTCTAAGACTGCCCCCTTATCAATGTGAATTAAACCGATGAGTTATTTTGGTCTCAGGCAAAGGGGCACGTCGCAGATAATTTAATAAGACGTATGAAATGCTAGAAGTGAAAACTTCTTTCCAAGAAGTAATCAACATTGTGACACCGGCTAAGTGGAGTGACTTTTGTGTCTCACACTATAAAAGAGGAACACAATATGTACCACCTCCATCATATTAGATGATGAATAGACAGACAGATTTGTCATTAGTGTGACCGAAAGCGACAGCGACAGTGATTCCGAAAAATATCTATTGATTACCTAAATAACATTATTATGACATTTTTGATTCGTTTTGCATGTACATTCCTATACTTTCACTGAAAAAGATCAATTCTTTATCATATGTAATAATAAAAAATACATTACAACTTAATATTGAATCGTTAAAACTAAATCAAAGACCATTCATTTATTGAATGATTCACTTGCTCACTTAGCCACATCCTTATTTATTTTTCTTCAAAAAGTGGTATCCCACAAAACGTCATTTTACTGCAGCTGATTAAAAGTTCGACTATAGGTATAGGTTTTCTCTTCAAATCTTCAATCTTACAATTCTCATTCCATATGACATTATCGAAAGTTTTTGCTATAAACGAATCTTCATAGAATGCGTTGTAGATAGTTTTATTTCAATGTGTAATTGAAATAAAACTATCTACAACGCATTCTATGAAGATTCGTTTTCAGTTACTTTATGTGTGTTTATGTGTTTTTCGTTAAAAAGAATATTAGCAACCGAAACTACTAATATTCCCGTTAACCCCTCCAACTAAGCTAAATTGCTTGTGCTAGGAGTGGGTTCACGTCGGTAGTGTAATGGCCAGGATTCGAACCCGGGACCTCTCGATCGTAAGGCCGACTCCTTAACCACTAAGCTACCGACTTAGTGGTTAAGGAGTCGGCCTTACGTTACTTTATTATATACCTACTGTCATCATCATATTATACTCATTTATCCCCGGAGGATTAGGCAGAGTGAATTAACATCCACATTTTACCAATCATTGTATTAGGTCCCACTTAATAGGCTGTAATAGAATCCGTTTAAATATTTTTATTTCAATGATGTTATAATACAACAGTCCATATTATTTACACTATGTCTGTCTAAAAGTAAACACTCTAAACTATAATACTCTCAGGTTATAGCTTTACGAATACAAAAATACAACGTTAGGTTGGGCATTGCACTCTTTACCTACTTGGTTGTCGTCATCATTATCTTGGCTTTACCTTGGAGTCCCGGGTGCACCTCTTCCAGTCATCTGACCTCCACAACCCGTTAATGAAGATTATTTTAATTTAAAACTGATGTTTTATTTTTATTTTAAAGTATCAATCGAGGAATCGATTCCATGTGGTAAAAATTGTTAGCGATTACGATTTCATTATTTCGAATGGCAATACAATCCCAAAAGTGCCAAAAATTGTTTGACAGTTATTTTGTGATTATTTTGAGTGATTGATTAGTGAATTTTCTTGTTGTTCGATGTTCATTGTAAAAAAATAGTATTATATAATACAGATGTTACACAGGCAGCTGCTATATAAATCAATGGCTAGTATTGAATAATATGGACGAGTGGAGTATTACAGTGTATATAAGTGATGTAGTCAAACAATTCTAATAAATATACCAGCCGTGCCGCCAACCATCTTATTTCAGATGCATTACTGCAAATCAGTAAACAAACAATTACTAACATAAACCAAGGTATTAGGAGAATGTATGTTATTTACATTAATTGAGTTTTCTTTCTGCTCATTTACTACAATCACTATGATTTGTATGCTTTTTGGACGACATACCTACCAACAATTTCCAAGAAACGTTTTATATACCTTTACCTTTACTTACCTATGTAAAAAATAAATATTAATATAATATGGTTTTGTTTGTTTTTATTTCATTGGAAACCTACTTTCATTTCATGGTGTAGGTATAATATGAATCATGAATCATCATCTTAGGAATTGTAGTTGTAACCGAGGCTTTTACCGGCCGCTTGTTCCTTCTCTTTTATTCGGTTTGGAAATATGCCTTTTATGGCAGCGGCTGCCGTCTGACCGCCCAACTAGTAAGGATAATCGGTCACCGGATAATCCTGCTTTTCTACATCCGAAAAACATATAGACTGAAAAACGGCTCATGCGGGTTTTGTCAGTTCGAGTCCGACATAACCATAACCTTCACTGGCTCCGGCGGATTTGAGTGGATTTCCACTTGTTAAAAAGAAGGTGATTGCCCTATCCATCTTCTATTTATTCAATACATTGCCTTACATTGCATAGGACATGATTTTAATGACGTCTATTATGTCATACTAAATAATCAATAAAATTATAATTTTCTGAGATTGGCGCCATGACAGTTTCACCTAGTTTCACATTGATTTTAGTATCAGTTTTGATTTGGTTTATATCAATGTTCCGGTTAGACTAGCTAAGAAGCAATGTACCATTGTAATCCCGATAAAATTACAAATAAATCAATACTCGTTTCATTATTGTTCTCCAAAATTTGTAGGTGGCCGAAAGCTCTAACATAAAAAATCGTCTCCTTTAGAACAGTTGTTAATGTATATCATAAACGTCAAAAAACGTGTCATATACGTCAGAATCTCTAAATGTGTTGCTAAGCGCAAATCTCGAGAACGGCTGAACCGATTTCACTAATTCTTTTTTAGAATATTCTTTAAAGTACGAGGATGGTTCTTACGGAGAGAAAAAAAAAAAGAATCGACTGTTAGGCGGTACGAAGTTCGCAGGGTCAGCTTGTTTCTAATAATAATCAAGAACTTTTTACGGATAATCTTGAATTCCTACACTTATTTTCATTTAATCACTGCATTGGAAGCATACCGTTGAGTCCAGAAAAATGAAGCTTATATGTTGATGAGTACCAAAATAAATTACTATTAGAACTATCGGGATATTTACCATGTATTGTTTTGAGTATCCGATATATAAATTACTTAATCTTAAAAATAACTGCTTAACCGTTGCCTTGACCGCTTACAATTATTTTAGACGTTTTTAAATAATCTCGTACTAACCACAAATCGATGCCCGCGGCCTGGGAAACAGGGGACGTGGGATGAAAAGTACCAAATTTTTTCCGAGTATGAGAAATGAAAAATATTTTTATAACTGCCAATTTACTGACCAATTTGATTGCTCTCAAAATAAAACATAAAAGCCTTTTCGTGTTACCTTTGTAATAAATATGATGAGAATTATTCATAGCTTGAAAAACTGTCTATTTCTAATCGACTTTGATGTATCGATGGACTACCGATGATTAAGGATAATCTTACGAATAAATAATTGCTAAAGTCGAGAGATATATAAGAGAGATAAATATTATAATATAATATACCTTATTAATTCCCAACGCATAGCGATGATTTAGGGTAAGAAGTGATCAAGTCTGAAAATCATTTCGATTCGTCAAGCAGGTTTTTGGTAGGTACATATTTTTGTTCCAATTCGTCAAGTCTGTGAAAAGAAGCAACTCGTCAAATCTCTGGGTAGCAATTGGTCAAGTGTTGATACTTCTGTGGGCATCTGTGTCATCAGAACATCAAATGGATGGACCGATATCAATGCAGTTTTCTTTCAAAGCTGACGTGATAGAGATTTTTTTTTTGTTTTTTTTTTTGTTTAAAGAATGTGATGAAGAAGAAGAATGAAGATGGCTCTTAGCAATCAATTATGAGGAATCTGTTCAGATGTTTGAAAATTATCCTCTCTTTCCTAGTAGTATAGTAATAGTAATCTTACTAACTTTGGCCCATTAATGTTACTCTTCAAATTGAAAATTACAAGTAGAATTAACAGACATGGAAACGCCTTTCATTATCTTCATGGAGACGAATTTTCCTGATTGCATCCGTGGCCAAGATGACCTCGGAGCTCAGGGTCTGCCTTCCGGCTCTTCCTCCTCCACATCGCACGATCATCATCGGGCGTTCATGGTAGTGAGACAATTTGCACGCATGTCACCCTCCACGACGTCAAGCCAGGCCCTCTTAGGCCTACTCCTTCTACCTAGACCCGGTGAGGGCGCCATTGACAGGCATTTGCTGCCCACGTAACGCTTTTGACGACATATCTATTAATAGACATGGATGGAATACTCTAGATTAAACGAACATGTTGAGTTATATTTAGAACATCATAAAATGACTTACCTTTAATTAAACAGACCGCTGGTCCCTATTAAACTCGTCGGAACTACAAAAATGCAATTTTTATTTTATTTCATAAAACGTGTCTATATACCTAGGTCTATCGTCAGTTAAAAAGAAAAAAATCTAGTATGCCTAGTTTTTGAAATAGCCAAATTAAAAACGTTGGATATTACCTAGATAGCCCGTTAACATAGTCGGTTATTAACTACCTACGATCTTAACGGGGCGCGGGGTTAGGTGAGCGCGTGCGATCTCCCAGTTCCGACCATGTTAGCGGGATTAACGGACTTCGCGCTGTCACCTGTCTTTTTACGATAGTTGATTGAAATAATCCCTTACCTTATAACACTGTTCACGATGTCTACGAGATCAAAACGCTTGATTAAGCTGTTTACTGGGCATGGTGAAAAAAACAACAATAATAGAAATAGAAATGCGGTCGAAAATATTATGAAAGCAAAACATAGTACAGAAACAGGTATGTATTATTAAAATATTACTTTTACAATTATTTACAGTATAGTTTATGTTTTAATGTTATTGCGAATTTAATACCAAATTAAAGTATCATTTAATCATTCAAAATGCGTAACATAATTTAAAATTGTAGGATGTACCACATCCGACTTTGTTAATTGGTTTTCAAAAGGTGTTCCATGTCGTTATTAGCACATCCGACGTTTTTTGTCGGGTTTTTAAATAGATCAAATGTCGGTAGTACCACATTCGACAATGTTAATCGGTTTATCAAATGGGTAAAATGTTGGTAGTACCACATCCAACGCTCTTAACCGGTTTTACAAATGGGTTATATGTCGGTAGTACCACATCCTACGTATTTTACCGTTTTTGTTAAGGAATTAAATGTTGGTACCATCACATCCGACCATAATGTTATAGTGGGATGTGGTAGAACCAACTACACTGACACCCAAATACATAGATAACGTGCTTTGTTTTTAAAATCTAAAATGATTAATTTATTTTATGACATATTTATGTGAAAATTAAGTTTTTTTTCAGCTTTTCGAGAGTCTCCCATACCTGCAAGCTTTGAAGCTGAATTAATTCAAATGCAGGATTCACTCGATGATGTATTAAATGACAATGACGACATAACATTAGCCAATAAAGCGAATGTTACTGAAGCCGTTACAACACCACTGTCAACACCTGCTGTGTTCAACGATGAAATAGAATTAGCTGACAAAGGTTGTGAACATAATTTAGTAAGTACTAAATCTCATTCCCAAATTGTAGTTGACAAGAATACTGGCGATACTAAATCTCCGACGCCATCACCAACTAACGAGGGTAATGAAGATATAGTACAGAATACATCTCATTGATAGTATGCCCTGCAGCGGTGCCGCGTTGATTGGCGATACATCGAGGTGCTAAGATGCCTGTATGACACTGCCACAATGTCCGTCCAGCTCCAAGACCAGAAGACGAAACCCATTAGCCTCCAACGTGTTATATCTCCCAAACTATTCACCAACGCATTGGAGGACGTCTTCAAGACTCTGGATTGAACTGGGCGGGGCATCAACATCAACGGTGAGTACATCTCGCACCTTCGCCTTCGGTTCGCCGACGACATCGTCATAGCAGCGGAGTCGCTGGAACAACTGGACGAAATGCTGCACAGCCTGAATGGAGCTTCTCGACAAGTCGGCCTCGGTGTAAACTTGGATAAAACCAAGATTATATTCAACGAACGTGTTGTACCGAGACCGATTGCCATCGAAGGGGCGACACTCGAAGTTGTTCAAAAATATATCTACCGGGAGCAAGTGGATAACTTGCCCCCGGTAGCTCGGTAAAAACAACTTCGAGAAAGAAATAACCAGAAGAATCCAACTGGGGTGGGCAGCTTTTGGCAAATTGCGTCGGGTCTTTTCCTCCTCCTTGCTGCAATGCCTCAAAACAAAGGTTTTCGACCAGTGCGCCCTACCTGTTATGACCTACGGTACCGAAACGTGGCCACTGACGGTGGGGTTAGTCCGTGACCTACAAGTCGCGTAGCGGGCTATGAAGCGAGCTATGCTTGGAGTCTCTTTGAAAGATAGAATTCGCAACGAGGTTATCCGACATAGAGCCAAAGTTACCGACATAGCTCGCAGAATAAGCAAGCTGAAGTGGCAGTGGGCTGGCCACATCTGCCGAAGGACTGATGGCCGTAGGAGTAAACGAGTCCTAGAGTGGAGACCGCGTGAAGGAAAACGGAAGGTGGGACATCCCCTAGCCAGATGGACTGACGACCTGCAAAAGGTGGCTGGGACAGACTGTATACGGAAAGCGGAGGATCGGCAAACGTGCACATTGGGAGAGGCCTATGTCCAGCAGTAGACTGCAGTAGGTTAATTGATTGATTGATTTTCACTAAGAAGACTGATTTTAACAATTAGTTAATCCTAATTTAATTGATGTAAGTTTTCCATAAAGCTAAGACCTTTGATTCAGTATTACCTAAGTGACTTAAGTATAAGCAAGAAGATTTTGTATTTTGATTAGTTGTTTTTAGTTAAGGCAGCATGTTTTATAATAATTATTATTTATAATAATATTTGTAAATAAGAAGTCTGATTTTAACAATAGTTAGTTATAATTGAATGGGTGGAAGTTTTCCATGAAACTAAAGACCTTTGATTAAGTTATTTCCAAAGTGCCTTAATTATAAAAAAGAAGATTTTGTATTTTGTTTAGTTGTTTTGTTATGAAACCATTTTTAATAGGCATTAACTATTTATAATATCTAATATTTATCAATAAGAAGACAGATTTTAATAAAATTGCACAGTTAATCTTGATTTAATTAATGTTAGTTTACTATAAACCTGTGATTATACCCTACTTGTGATTATTACTTACCATAATAAGATTTTGTATGCCACTTTTAAGTTTTTTTATTAGTTGGATTTCTTTTTTAATAATAAAGAGGTTTTACTTGAGTAACTACAAATTTTTTATTTTTTTAACTTTATAAGTCATAAAGTTAGATTTTTATATGATTTTCTCAATTGACCAAATTTTCTTTATTCATAGTCAATAAATATATATGCATAGACTTACATTTTTGGTGTTTTTTTATAGTAATTTGTACATACGACATGCATATTAATAGATAATAATCATTTAACAATGTAGTAAATGGCAGTTCCGACAAATAATTATAAATTTCGCCCAGCAACAATGTCGGTTCTGGTACTTCCGACAAACAATTATCAATTTTTCCCAGCAACAATGTCGGTTCTGGTACTTCCGACAAATCAACATTAGTTCTAAACCGTTAAAAAGGTCACAAGTGACTTTTCTCACATTTACACTTAATATACCGGCTACTTATTATATTGTCCTGAACAGGCATAACTGGTACAGCATTATTCTAAACTTTCAGGACTCTGCTTAAAATAAGTAAAAAGTTACACGGAATTTAAACTTTGAAATGCTCTCCTGTAAAGTTGCAGTTTTTCACATCCGACGATTTTAATAGGGACCGTCGAGACAATTATTAGGTACCCTCTAATCTAATCGTGATTATAATCGTGGCCTATTAATTTTCCTTCAGTTTTAGATTTGCAAATACCTACGTAGCGAACTTGTTTTGGTCTTTTTAGGGCATTGCTTAAAACCATTTGTACCTACGCACGTACGTATGAATACGAACATAGTGAACACAAACATCAAGACATGAACATTTTGTTTCTACGTGTGGACGACATATCCGAACACTAAAGGCTGATTTACATCAGACGAGTGAATGCTCATTCTATCCCCTTTACGTCAAATTCTATTAAACAGTGACAGAACATTCGGTCGTTGTTCTTTCTAAAAAGGCTAAATCAGACCAAACGAACATAGTAGAGCAAGAGCATTCTTTCTATTCCACATTTCAGTGTAAATGAAACTTTATTTTCAACGTTTACATAAAGGTTGATTTACACCAAACGAGCGAATGCTCATTCTTTTAGTGTAAACAGTGACAGAACATTCATTCTTTGTTCTTTCTTAAGGCTCTCTTGCTAAGGTTTCATTTACATTAAAATATTAAGAAGGAATGCTCTTAGAATACTTTTGTTCTAATTCTAGCTCTGTTCGTTTGATCTAAATCCACCTGAACACTAACGCGAACATAGTTCGGATCGAGTTCGCGTACAACACAGTCGTGAACTATCTAAATAGCCACAGTAGCGCCGTTGAAAATATTTATTCGGAACCTTTTGTGCCCGAATCCGACTTGCACTTGGCCAGCTTTTATTTGATTCTGTATGAAGTTTACGCGATCATCACTCATTGAAATATATCCACTTATTACCCGATAAGGCGGTACCCATTTGTAAATCATAAACCAAGTGAAAATTAATGGGAGGTACCCATTAACGCCTGCTATCAAACTTGTTTCGAGCTTTTAAGTCGGGTATTTTTATTTTATTTGATACTAGCTTTTGCCCGCGGCTCCGCCTGCGTGGATGTCGGTTATCGCGACCAAACATAGCCTATGTCCTTTCTCGAGGTCTAATCTACCCCTATACCAAATTTCATCAAAATCGGTACTGTGGTTTGGGCGTGACAGACAGGCAGACAGACAGACAGACAGAGTTACTTTCACATTCATAATATTAGTAGGGATTATTTACATTAAGCCCGACGTTTTGACTACTTTTCACCAGCCATGCGTTATTGTTTTATTTCAACGGTTTTTAATTATTTTAAACTCTTATTTCCTTGTTTCAGGTAACAAAAAATGAAATCAAATCAAAGATGATTATGAATCTATTTTCAAGTACAAAATAATTTACAATGGATATGGAAGACAAGGTGTCGGGGACAGGTGGGGCGTCACAGAAGAACTGGTCTTACTTCAACTTCAGTGATGCACTGCCTCGAGAAATGACCTTCAACCAAGGACACATAGTGTCTATATCAGTGTATAGTGTCCTTATGGTGATATCGGCGACTGGGAACTTGACGGTGCTGTCCCAGCTGTTGAAACGGAAGAGGGCTGGCAGAGCAAGTCGGCTCGATGTGTTGCTGATGCATTTAGCTGTTGCAGATCTATTGGTAAGTTGATTCTTTACTACCTTCTCGTTTATACTGTCAGTATATCTCGGGACATATCTTCAACCTAAATCGCAAGACAAACGAATAATAAGATTATTACTTTTACGAACTAGCTCAGATTCACCAAGCGTATATGCTTGCTCACCCCGTGCTATCCTCAAAATACACCCAAGAAACGTGTACTACGCGTATAGAGCATATTTTGAGCACGTTTTAGGACCAAGATCCCGAGATATACCTATCGGCGGGGAATTCATCCTCACACATTGCGACCGGAAATGGTGCGCACTGTGCGGTATGAAAGGAACTTCATCCCTCGCACACTCAAGCTGTGGAATGAACTCCCCGCGATGGTTTTCCCAAGCGACTACAATATGGGGTTCTTCAAGAAGGGCATTAGGTTTCTTCAGGGTCGGCAGCACGAGTGTGACGCCCCTGGTGTTGCATACGTCCATAGGCCACGGTAACCACTTTCCATCAGGTGGGCCGTGTGCTTGTCTGTAACCTAAGTGGTATAAAAAAAAATGAGGATAAGTCAAAAGATACAGTATAATACATAGAAAGTCTCCAGTGCATCTAATTGTTGAGATTTTTAGCACACCCGAAATTATTATAAACCACAAAACACATTTGTAAAAAGTTTTGAAGGTTGCGAGGGATATAAGGAAGTAGCAACTATTGTTGCTTAACTAAAGTTACCGAAGTTACGGTAAGTTTAGCTGAAGTTAGTCGCATACTTGACGACAACCTTTTCGCTACAAATATATTATACTAACTGTGCACCCGAATTCGTGAATGGATACCTATGGGTTTTCATTTATGATCGGGACTCTGTTTCTTTTTCTAAAATAAATGTAGGTACTTTAAGTTACTCTTTATAATATACTAGCCGACTCGCCCGGCTTTACCCATGGTATATGTTAAAACCCCGTAGCCATATATGCCGGCAGTTTATTAATTTTCAAATAATGTCCATAGGTACATTATTTGAAAATTAATACTGCCGGCATATATCCGGCAGATTCCCATGAATCTGCCGGATTTGTTGATATTTATTATTACTGCTCCGCTCTCTTAGGTAGTAGCGAGATGATTTATAGCCTATAATTTTCCTCAATAAACGGCTATTCAATACAAATTTTTCAGTCAGAACCAGAAGTTCCTGAGATTAGCGCGTTCAACCAAACAAACATACTTTTTAGCTTTAAATATTACTAAAGATTTTGATGGGATTTTTAATGACTGATCTATTGAAAATCGCAGCCAAAATCAGCCCAGCTATTTTGGAAAGCTGGTAAAGATAGACAAAAAATATATTTTTTTTTGGTACAGTATTTTGTTTCTTCATATTCATAAACATCATCTGCCTTGAGTTAGTTTCGGTAGTCGGTTCTATCAGAGACCTTCTTCGCGGCGTTTCGGATATATTCATGGTTACGACAGAGGCCGAACAGCCAAAACCCACTGTTAACGTGCCCTCCGAAGCACGGAGGCACTCAGCCATCCAAATGGCAACCGCGCCTAGGTTGCTTAACCCAATGATCGTCTACCGAACCGTGATCGCACCTAAGACGAGCGCTTCATACAATGTTTATTTGGTTAGTAGTAAAGTGGTTCATGAGTTTTCACTCGAGCTTCTCATGTAGGCAAGTTATATTCACGACCCAATTATTCTAATAAGACGTTTAGAATCACGCCCTGTTTGTATAATTCCCATTCGCCTAACATCTAAATGTGTTGGATGAATTTTTCTTGTTTTTCCTATTATTTTATTTAGAGTAGAATTTGGGCCACCCCATCTCCTCCCATGCGGTGTCGTACAAGGCGACTAAGTGATAGGGCTGTTTAACATCAGACAGATATATACAGCCCAGACTCAACTTCAGATACATGGCTCTAGTCAACAATAGTGCCCAGAATACGTCAATAGGCTCATCCCCTATTACGTGGGACCTAATACAATGATTGGTGAAATGTGGGTGTTAATTCACCTCTGCCTAACCCTTCGGGGATAAAGGCGTGTTTGTAGATATGCATGTATGTAATGTATGTAATTATAGCTTACTATGTGTACAATAGATAGTTTAATAAATAGATGTTTATTACCCGAACGCGCCAGCGAGGGTAATGTGTTGCGCGTATATCTAATACAAATATGTAGGAATGTGGTTTTCTTTGTTCCCCTGTACAGGCCTAACGGCTGGGCGGATTCCGAGGAATAGGGTACTTGTACTGAAAGTTCAATCCCTATCCCTACTTCCCTACTAATATTATAAATGCGAAAGTAACTCTGTCTGTCTGTCTGTCTGTCTGTCTGTCTGTCTGTCTCGCTTTTACGACTAAACCACTGAACCGATTTTGATGAAATTTGGTATAGGGGTAGATTAGACCTTGAGAAAGGACATAGGCTATGTTTGCTCGCGATAACCGACATCCACGCGGGCGGAGCCGCGGGCAAAAGCTAGTGTTATTATAAATAGTGAATTTCTGTGCTTGGTCTGGTTTGTAGGCTTTCAAATATACTTTCAAAGTTATGTTTATTGGTTTCAGTGGAATTGATATCGTAGTAGTAATAGATTTAGAGTTATTTGAAATGCAATAACATCAAATGAATATACAAATAAGTATGTATAGCACATACATTTGCGTACACATTTACACACGTAGTAATTAAACTTCACGTGGCAGCCTGTAGGGGGTCTGAAACATAACTCCGACAAACGTTTCTCCGCCGAATGAGTCGCCGCCGACAGAACGTTTCGATTATCAGTTGTTCACCGACAGAACCTTTCAACTACGAACGTTTCGCCGACAGAACGATTAATTCATGAGTGATTCGACGACAGAATCTTTCACCAAAGCAGAATGCCTGTAGATACGGTACCTATGTCAAATTTATAATTATGTACTAGCCGACCCACAAAGTACCTATGGCAAGTACCTATGGATTTGTTGACATTTATATGATTACTGCTCCGCTCCCTTAAGTAGTAGCGGTATCATTCTCTGCGTAACCACCATCCTCGTACTTCAAGTAATATTCTAAAAAGAAGAATTAGAAAAATCGGTTGTTGCTGTTCTCGATATTTGCTGTCAGCTATTCATTTTTATTTTTAGTTTTCATTTTGTTTTGTATAACAAAATGAAAACGCTTACAATACGCTTATTGAGCTTATAAAAAAAATACCTTTCGAATTGAGAACCTCCTCCTTTTTGAAGTCGGTTAAAAATGGTCTCAGTCAGTAAGATGCAGCAACTAATGCACCACCCGTGAACACAGCCATTAAAGTAAATTGTAACATCAATTTAGTATCAGCTATTATGGTGTAACTATAACAGGATAAATAAAAGTAGTATTAGGCATAGTTGCGGCGCGCTATGATGGCCGTTTCGACACGACTGGTTTTGCTCATTTTCTCTTTTCCCCACTAAGATCTTTGGACTTCGTTCAATTTCGTAACTGATTACAAGGACAGCTTCGAAAATGGACAAAATTTTCTTATTTTAATAACCATAATATATGTACTAATATTTAGCCTTTAACCTTTCTCGATAAATGGATTATTGAATACAAAAAGATTTTTTTTTAATTTCTATAAATCTAGAAAGTTTGTTTATTTGTTTGGTTTAACGCACTAATCTCAAGAACTAGTGGTCCGAATTAAAAAATGACATTTGCAGATGGTAGAATGACAGCAGTTCAATTATTGACCTGTTTTAAGGTTTATGGTAAGGCCAATCCGGCAGTTTGGCTACATGCCTGCTGGACCCTCTAAATTCGACCTCATCTAAAAATATGATCCATTGGACCTCCATGTTAGAATTGGACCTTCAATCATGGATTTAATTTTTACTTTAGTGCCCATTAGACCCTCTGTCAAACAACGAGTTCCATTCGACCTCATTTGCACATCTTCGTTTGAAAAAGTTAAAATACAATCACGCACAAAAGTGATACACTTTCAAAAATAAAACACTAAAATGTAATAATCAATATTTTAATCAAAAATATAAAAACAACAATGTTTTATTACAAATAAAAATATTAATATAATAGATATAGAAAAATATTAATATTAATATAATAGATATATGTAATAGATATATTAATATAATATAATAATATATCATCGTATATAACAGAGTGTTTACAAACATGTTACAACTTGGTTAATTTTTGTAATCGTAAATATAAGATAACCCTTTTCATTCATATATTTTAAAATTACTATTTTGGTGTTATAAAAATGATATAATTTATTTGCAAGGAAGATTACAAGTTAAAAATAATACTAAATTAAATTAAAACTACAAACTATTATTAATTACTAAAATAAACTAAATTAAATCAATAAAATATTTACATGCATAATGCGTCGTGAAATTCCTCCACATCGTCACCGACCGGTAACGTTCCCAGAAGGCTGGCAGCATTGCCACGTTGAATGGCAATGCTTATTCTCTGTGCAAGATAATAACCAGCCTTCTGGTCACGCGTAGCGTCGATCAGCCGCTTTGTCAAATCTTTGTACACAATGCGTGCACTTGGGCCCCATGTCCCCAACGTTTCAACCCCAAACGGCTCAAATATATAATCACCTGTTAGATTACAGTATTTGCGCCGTTTGAGGTTTTCCGCAGATGCAGCAGCAGCACCGGCACAGCCTGCTGTGCCTGAAAGATGTGAAGGCGCAAGGGTGTCGACGCATGTTGCATCCCACACCAAAGGCCTACCCATCTTCCAAGGCAGCAACGACATACCATCCGGTCTCTTGCCATCCTCACGCGCCAGCCCATTAGGTTCAAGAATGGCTGGCACGCCAGCAGTGGCAAGAGCACGGCGGATAATGTCGTTGATGCAGGCGTGTCGCGACATACGCCCAGCGCTTCTGCTGCATGAAAGGCCATGGTGCCCAAGGCTGTCGACAGCTTCACCGCAGTGGCAACGATGGGGAGAAACGCACGGCGCTCCTAGGCGAAGGCAAGTGGCAAGGCGGAAAGTAGTATCGTCCAACATAGTACCTATGTTGGGCGATGGAAGTGCCTGAATCCAGAGACCTGACTCCCATTCCCCCACAGCCAACAGGCGCGCACGCTCTGAAACATGGGAAGACGTGCGTATTAAACTGTCTCTTACCAGCTTGCAGAGCGGCGCATCCCATTGTCTCTGGGAGAAAAGGTTACCAGGCAATTCAGTGTTGGGACAAGCAACCTTCCAAGCATTAATGGCATCGGACTTGCACGACACCTCAGAGTTAACCTGTGTATTTATAAGAATTTTCCTGGTTAACTCCTCAGTGCCATGGACCGATGACAAAAATGCTGGAAGGCTGACATCAGAAATTTTGCGAACGCCGAGACCACCCAAGCGAACTGGTAAGGACGCTTGGAGCCAGGCTCGGTCGTTCAAGGCCACATTTAGAATTTCGCTGAGAGTGTTTTGAAGAATGTTGTCAATTTTTGCCAAAAGTGTCAAATGTTGCCAAAATTGGGATGAACGAAGTGCATGAGTAAATTTAGGGACAAAAAGGCAAAACCGAAGTATAGTAAAGGCTGAATGAACACTTATTTTTTGTAAACGATCTGCAATATTTTCAAAATTTTGAATTTTTTCCTCAATAAATGAATGAAATCCATCTTCCAGAACTGGGGACCCCAGGAGGCGCAGAGAAGCTTTTTCCAGAATTTTGATATTGGGAGCTAAATGGTTAAATATTTGTATAGTCGAGGGTCTGTCTGTAGTGTCACTAATAAAGATTTCACATTTGTCTGAGTTGAGTTGTAAGCCAATGGATTGAAATTTATTTTTCATGAGTTCTAAATCTTGTAGCACTGTTTGTACATCACCCCCTAAAGTCCCGTCATCTAGGTACCAGATGTTGAATTTTGAATTTAACTGTTGTATGATGGGATGTATTGCTAGACTGAAGATGACTGGTCCCAAAGGGTCACCTTGCTGGCAACCAACTGCTGATTCCAAAAGATGATCCTTATAAACTAATTTTGTAGGGTGTCTATAGCACTGCCAAAGGAATTTATATATATGAGGGGTTTCTAATTTTGCTTGGGTCAGCAAGGTATCCCTATTCACTGAATTGAAGGCATTCCTCAGGTCAACCTTCAAAATGACCTCACCTTCACCGCTGCCAAGGTACGTCGAAAGTGCGTGTATGGCAGCCTCACAGCCCCCTTTTGAACCGAAACCAAGTTGAAGGGGCTGGAATTTTGCTGCAAGTTCGGTACTATAGTACTTGCAGCAAATTTTGGCTGCCAACCGCCGTAAGGTACTTCCTACGGCAATGGGACGAATGCCACCATCCCTTTTACGCAGAGCACATAGGTTGGCCCCATATAAAATATGAATGATACCTTCGTCCACATTGCCGGAGAGCATCAAGTTCACTAAAGCCGTCAAAACGTCCTTGGCAGTAATACTGAGAGTTTCAGTATAATTAATTATTATTATAATTATAATTAATATAGACTTCCTCTGTTTCCTGATGCACATTGTTTAAGAAATAATTATCAGAAACCATCTGATCGTCCGTGGCAGCCCGTACTAAGCTGTCATGATTATTTAAAAAACTAGTCCATGCCACTTCAAGTGCCTCCAATCGCGTTTCAATATATGTCTTTGTAAGCCTATCTTTAGGTGATTTTTTAAAATTAACTTCTGCCTTTTCAATATCTAGCTTTTTAGCACTTTGTAATTTGTACCAAGCTTCCATTGTAATAAGTATAAACTACAAATAATGTACCTTAAAAACAAATTAGATGTCTCAAAATTGCTCTAAGTGTTGAGATTTTACAAGTGTTCGCAATTAAATGAGTTGAATTCACAAATTTTCTAAGTGCTGCAAAATCTTTAAAATTTTACAAGTGTTTTAACTTTAATTAATATCTATACGAAATCGGGCATAGGTTCCCCGTCTCAACCTTTTTTACTTAATAATTCTAAGTCCTAAATCATGCATTAACAGACAAACATGAAATTTACTAAGTTACATTGACAGACACACTACTTATACTAATGTTCAATAGTCTATGTTGAATTTAATCCTTTTGAAACTTGACTTGCAAATTTTAATAACGTAAAGTACTCACAATTATTGCTCCGCACACTTCACTTTCTCACCACATTGATCTGCGACTCCTCAACAACACTGGTTCGCTGACTGGTAGCTGCTACTAGCGCCACCTGCTGGCCGTAGCGCCGAAACGCTGTTCTCCACAAGGCTTCAGGCTTCACTGTTGCACTGCACTGCACTGCATCCCGGTTCAGGAATGCGGGCGCTTCAGTGACGACCCATCACTGGTTTCTACGCCGTCGAGAACCGTACTCACGAGACACTTCACTTAATTACTATTCATATATTTTCGTTGATCATGTTTGTAAATATTGGCTGTTTCTCATACATAATTTGACAACTAAAAAATTACTGGTATATATTTTGGAGCATACCACGGGGGAAGCCGGGGTCTCATCTAGTCACATTATATAACTTAAACGTACATTTATCCGAGAACGTGATTGATCTCGTCTATTTGATTGTGACAATTAATATCGGGCAGTGAATCCAGTGACAACTAATAGACAACGTGTATGCGTAGGTCCCCTGTGAGGGCTAATGGAAGCAATTAGATCCCTATCTTTGATTTTGAAACTAATCAGGACCCTAAGGCGTTTGTCCCACCCCCCCGCGAGTAAACGACCTACTGATCTTGCTGGTATCTTCTCAGTAGAATCAACTACCGAACCAGCGAAAGAATAATTTTCAAATGATTTATTTTACTTTATTTAATAATATGTCTTATTTTTTTTTAACTTTACATAATAATTGTAATATTTGACGTTCATATTATGTGTTCTTTATGTGCCTAAATTAAATAAATGAAATTGATTCTTTGATCGCCGACTAGCAGACTCTTGCAACTTCGCACTCGTGGAGCTTGTATTGGAGTGGAGTTCCGTAAAATCCGTTATTAGTGGATGTCTATACCCTATAAAGAACCTACCTGTCAAGTTTCAAGTTTGTAGGTATTATAGTTTCCGAGATTTCGTGATTAATCAGTGAGTGATATTTCGCTTTACATTTAAGGTAGTTTCCTTCCCGGGCCCGACTTATTTTTCCACTCTGTATATTATATAGATTTTGTCATGCAAGATCGCATGTGGATGAAAGAAAGACATATTTGAATAGTGGATATGCTGATGAAGCTCTATTTCCATTACTTTTGACGCAACGCTAATTCCTGAGCGATTACTTGGCTGTTAGAAACCTCGCTGAGCAGCCCCCCTAGACAAGTGGCAATTCGTTGACTGTATGAATGTGGAATATGAATGTATGGGATTTGACGTTTATAACATACGATGACGACTGTCATATACGTCAAATCTTATACATTCGTCATTCTATTCTGTCTAGGGGGCTGGTAGGAATACTCGCTAAGGGAACAAACATAAGTAGAATAATATTGTCCGCACACAGAGCGAATGGCGCGAATAAAATCACCCGCGCATCGACCTAGCACACTCAGTCAGTGACAAAACTATCATTCGTTTCTCGCTCCTCGCCGGCAGTAAGACCGGTACCTTACCTTTTTGCCTATAGTTCGGTAAATACTGTGAATTCTATCAGAAAAGGCTTTAACAAACAGAGTTGATTTCGCTAGAGACGACTGACGACTGGAAAAGGCTTTTAGATATCATCTCTTTGGGTTAGGTGAATTTGAATAGAGAAAAGTAATGAAGTTGTTTGGTCATTGCTCGGCAAAGACCTTATCCCTATACTAATACTAGCGGTTGTCCGTGACTTCGTACGCGTGTAGTTTGTTTTAGCTCCTTCGTGGTGGAGTTTCGTATAATCCGTTGTTAGCGGATATCTGCACTCTAAGGAACCTACCTGTCAAAGGAGATGGGTAGGCTTTCATACATTCTTGGGCCAAAAATGTAATAAGATGAGGGTAGTATCAATTAAGAGCATATAAATTATTAAACCATCCCTGAAAATTCTGCAGATTTTGGATATCTGAGAGCAGAGTTATAAGAGATTTAGTAAAAGTGAGGTTATGCAAGAAATTGACATTTTAGAACTGTGATTTCTGTGGTGTTTTAATAGAAAGTGGTAATTTTTTTATCTTAAAATACTTTTAAATTGTACTGTATTATATTTTACTCAGGGATAATGTACGAAAACTTACAAAGAGATTTTAAAGATATGGAGTACAAGGATGTCATGTTAAAAAAACTCTTTAAATATTAAGTAATTAACTTTTATTCTGCTTCAATAATAATTAGAGTATTGTCTAAGAAGTGCGCAGGTGGAAATATATTACCTTATTTACTTCATTTTTTAAGCCACAATTCACACAGAGATCCATATCAAAATCCAAAATACCGAGCAAAACTCAAACAAGTAAACAAGTTTATCATTGTACTTTAAGGTAACCAGGAGCAAGCTGAGAAGTCCGTAAAGAGAAATCACTGTTAAGGGAATATATTCAAGAAATCAACTGGAAATACTCAAAACGCAGAAGTCACTTGATCATTGGATTTAAACCAATAAACTGATACAGCATACTGATATAGTATACTTTTGTACATATTTTATAAACAATTGTATAAGCCGTGTAAATATACAATTTTTCGATAAAATAATTAATTTTGAAGATTGAATAAATAAACTGATTAACTGAAAATGGAGCTGTCAGCTGTCACAGCTTAAAAATACAGTTGATAAACACAAGAAATAATTAATCGATTAACGGAAATCGATTCAGAATTTATTTTTATTACACTATTATTTGGTATTTTAAATGGTTATTATTATTATTATGATTAAGTTTTGTTCACTCTGATTGATTTAATATCAAATTGTGATGCAAGTGTTTTAATATGCAATATTGTTTAAATAATTTCTAGTAATCGATATTTTATTTTGCTAGTGGAACAAACTTAGTTTTAAGATTTCTCGTCTTCCAGACTTTCAATTGAGCTGGTTTTTTATTATTTTGAAATAGAAAAAAATACCGCTTTTTTTAAGTCATATCTCAACTCATTACAATTTTGGCCCAGAAGTCCCCGTCTCCTTTCATTTCAAGCATCTGATGAGGTCATCAAGTTGAGGACCACCTTTGTAACATTGTATGTCTCTTTTTTTCCTCAAGGATACCTCCCCCGCCGGAGCCGGTGGAGGAGGTTATGTCGGACTCGAACCGACTAAAACGCACGCCGTCTGTGGGTCGCTCGGTTAACGGAGGTGAGATTGTCGTAGCCATAAACCTCGCACCCCGGCCGACCCAGGGCCATATCTCTCAATCTGGCTCTCTGCCGGTGTGGGGACCACAGAGTCCCCAAACATTGTACGTGTCTATAATGATGGTGACCCTCTTTCCTGAGCCTTTACCTTCAGGCGAGGTGAATTTATAATGTTGACGTGTCCTATATATGAAAGGGACGCCTAACAAGTAAAACGTAAAGGATTTTAACAACAAATTAAAAAAGTAATTAAAAAAGTTCCCTAAACCACAACATTTTTGGAACAACAAACTTCTTAGTAAACCACAAATCTCTCTGTTGGAGATTATTCGAAACTAGCTGATTGTCGCGGCTCCGCCTGCCTGTAGTCCTGAAGCCATTCTCGTAACCCATATAAATATATTACAATAATAATAGTGTATAGTCAACGACAAAAGTAGCTTGATATCAATAAGAAATAATAAATAATACAATAAATAAATATTGTAGGACATTCTACACAACGCTATCTAGGCCCAAAGTAAGCATAGCTTAACTAGCTTGTGTTATGGGTGCTAGAATGCGGATAAACATACTTAGATTTTGTTTTCTCTCCTGAATACATACATTTTATACATAGAAACACCCAGACATGTAAATATTCATATTCATGCATGCAAATATTTGCATTGAGCGGGGATCAAACCCCCGCCTCCTACGTAGCAGCTGCGTTCACTACCGCTACGCCACAGAGGCTGTTAAATACATAATTGTATTGTTCTATATTTAAAAAAAAGACTATGACTAAGAAATTCTAATTTATTGATCACTGCTACGGCTCCTAAAGCTCCCCTAATATAATCGACAGAACAGTATCTTCTTCCTCTTAGCGTTAATTCCCAGTCGCATCCGAAGCTTTTAGCTCGGAGTCTGGGGTCCGCTTTTGCCAGTCTTAACTACGGATTTGGCTAGACCTCGATATTTTCTGTGAAGCGATTGCCATCTGACCTCCACATCCCAATGGTAACATTAGGCGATATCGAAGCTTTGCAGCTAGACTGCTGTTTTTGGATTTTTGAGGGCTCCAACTACCCGTAACGACTGCCATAGATGTTCTTATGGCAACCGGGACCGACGGCTTAACGTGCTCTCCGAGGCACGACCAGACCAATGCAAATACCCATATTTCATGAACACAAATATTTGCACTGAGCGGGGATCGAACCCACGCCTCCTGCGTAGCGGCCGCGTTCACTACCGCTACGCCACGGAGGCTGTCGACAGAACAGTATATTGTACATAATGTATATTAACTTGATATTCTGTTGATCTTAAAACTACCTAGGTATTCATAAGAAAGGTTAATTAAATTATATCGTTGACTGTACAATCATCATTCTCTGACCTTTTTCCTAACGTCGTCGGTCGAATTTCCCGTCTAACTGCGAAACGGCTAAAGGTATAATTCCAATAGCCAACCGCATACGACAACTGCCGACGCTCGCAGAAGGCCCGAATCAGATCTGCATCGAAAAATCGGTATTTTTGAAACCGTTTTTCTTTTTAACTATAAAACCTACAGATCTGGCATTCACATGGCTGCATACTACAGGATATGCAAAGTAACTTCATCTTTTCATAAATTAAATAAAAAAGGAGGAAATAGTTAAAAAGAGGCACTGAACATCACTCTACTCTTTCTTATGAAACCAAATATTTTCTACAATGTGTATCCAAATAATCTAAAATTTCACATGTATGTTAAATAAGTGTATTAGCATGACGTGATCTTCTTAGTTAGTAACTGTCGCCTATAAAGTTATCTATTAAAATTAGTTTTACTGATTTTTACGGTTCAAATATGGGCGAATGACCTTGAGTATTTGTATGGTCAAAGTCATTCGCGTATGTAATCACCCCCTTTTAACCGTATCGGAGTTTACCTAGTAATGGGTACGCTGTATGTGCTGCATGCGTCTGTCGTTGTCGTATGCGGTCGGCTTCGGAATCATACCTTTAACGTCAATTTTCCGTAAAGCGACTATAGATACAACATGTATGTATAATATTCCAGTTTAAAAAAAGGTTTGAGGACCACATTTTCTTTTTTATAAAGTCCTTAAAAATTGGGATATAATAAACCGTGCGACAAAAATAATAAATGGACGACTGATAATGGTGGGCGACTAAAATACTGAGTAGGCGACTAAAATACTGAGTGACCCGTGTGTTGCAAAATTGTGAAGTTATGAGGATTCGAGTATAGCGCGCCCCGACTTGGATAGGTTAGGTTAGAAGGCTAACGCGGGAGCGGAGCCTTCGTGGTTATTTTTTTATAACCATCCATAAATAGTGGCTCACTTAGTAGAAAGGAAAAAGGGCTCAGGTGTCTAAGAATTCCTCCCCACCGATGTCGACTGGTAACGTACCCAAAAGCTTTTTCACTATATAGCTGCCAACCTACGAGTATTATTTTTACTATCTGCTTTTCGGATTAATTTGTGGCCGCGTTAAATAATTAAGAAAAGAAAAAGTTCATAAATATTTTAGTCTTAATCATCTTATTTCGATGACTGTACAGTAATATCTTGAATTGATTCACAAGAAAGAAGAAATATTTGTAATGAATAAATAATATATTGCCTTTGGCTTCTCCTAATCTGCTATCAAAACGTGTTTTACCATTTTTGAGGTCGGTACTGTATATTGAGATCGGTACTGTATATTAATTTCGAATTTTACTCACGAAATTCTTGGGTCGGGCAATAACCTCCATTATAATTATACGTATTTCTATTTAAGTTCAATCAAGTCATTAACTGGAGTCCACTACAGGACATAGGCCTTTCCCAATATGCACCATTTCTTCTGTTCGTCCGTCTGTTCGATCGGTTTAAGCTAAAGCGGAGTGTCGCGTCCCGTCTTCGGATTCTATTTCAGGATAAATATGTTCCATGAAACCGATTTCCCGAACCTTCAGCAGCTATCGGATACATAATTTCAAAGAATTGGCGTACTTAATATTGTTATATCGGTTAGCATAGTAACCTAAGACCCAAGAAGTCCTGGCTTGATGTTGTGGAGGGTAATATGCGTGCAAATGATTCTACTACCATGGACGCCCAAGATCGTGCGAAGTGGAGGAGGAAGAGCCAGAATACGGACCCTGAGCTCCGAGGTCATCTTGGCCACGGATGCAATCAGGATAATGCGTTTCCATGAAGATCGGTTAGCATAGTAACATATTTCAACAATATTTATATTCCGCATGTATTTCCGCATTAATATACGTAGAGCGCCTCTAGCTAGTTAGGTAACTCGTTTATTTAAATACATTAGTTTGTTATAAAGTGTTGTTATTATTCGATTTCTAGAATATTAGGTCATAATAAAATAATATGTAGTTTCTAACTAATTGTTTACTACGTGCAAAACCTTTATAAAATGTTATTATTAACTTTCATAATTTTATGATAGCGATTCTGTTGTTACAATTTGTAAACTGGACCAAAAGTAGATTAATTGCCTAGCCCAGTGTTAAAACTACGTAAACGACCAAGAATAGAAGGTAGGTATATAGAACGGTCGGCCTGGGGGTAAGTTGGAGACACCAGAAGAGGGCCAGATCGAGAAATTATGGCACTAGAATATTTATGTCTACGATAATCTCACCTCCAGCAACCGACTGCCCACAGACGGCGTGCGTTTTATTCGGTTCGAGTCCGACATAACCTCCACCACCGGCCCCGGCGGGGGAGGAATCCATGGGGATTTTTCGCACGATAAAAAAAGGTATACCTATCGAACGGTCTTATTCAATACCAAATCGAGTAGGTAATGTTTTCAAATTCATTTAGGTATGTGTTGTTCCAGACTTTAGACTATCCCTAAACGAAATTTCAGCCAGATCCGTTCAGCTGTTTGAGTGTGAGAACAAACATCCATAACAAACCTCTAAGAACAAACATCACGAATTACTATTAGAGTATTCGGGATATTTACCATGTACCTATTGTATTCAGTTCCTCAGTGATGATGGTGCTTGCAACAGCACCGAAATATTGGATACTCAATACGATCATGGTAAATATCCCGATAACTCTAATAGTAATATGAACGACCATGAAAGTTTAAATAAACATCACGAACCTTCACATCCTACTAGTTTCCTAGGCTACTTCTATCTATCTATCTATACTATTGTATAATTATAAAGTGGTCGTACCTATCTGGACATTGGAGATATTTATTAGTAGTCTATAAAACTGTTTAAGTACATACTAACTAAGGGTTTTCAAAAAACGAGCCGTAGGCGAATTTTTTTATAGTATACACGAGTGTTTTAAGATTAAATGGGGTTGGCCGGTGAAAGCTAAAAGCAGATGGCGCCAGCATAGCTGGCCCCAAAACATTGCATTTTTGTATGGATAATTTCAGAAAATAATTTCAAACAGCTACAATGACGCGCTGAATTGTTTCTAAATGCTCTGAAGTCGGCACGCACCAAATGCAGAAGGATATAAAAATACGAAAGCTTTGATTAAAAGCCATCCGTCGCCAATTTATTAATTATTACCAAAAGTACGAGGTTATGTTGTGGTAAACACTTTGTTGAAAGTGATTGTGAAATAATAAGTAAATACACAGGTAAGCTACTTATGAATAAATCTTTGACTAACTATTATCTTTTCAATAATTCTCAGCGTAGCAAGGTGTATTGTCAACCACATTTCGCCTGATATCCTAAGTCCCATGTAAGGGGGCGAGGATATTCTTACACTTATATTTCAATATTTCGTTCATGCCTATTTAAAATGTTAAAAATCACTTGTTCTAGGAGTTACAAACCAACACAAATTCTTGAAGAAAGGTGCTACACCATCTATTTTTCCATGGAATACACGAGCAATCTCCGGGCACTGATGACAAGATCTTCAGTCATCAATCATCGTTCAAAATACTTACATTAGAGGATATTGCAGAAAAACTATGAAGAATCTACAGTACAAATAGTTACTATAACTACAATGAAAACTTTGAAACAAAATAAAACATAGCATTGGTATTATGTTAGTTTTATTTACAACATCCTTAACAGTACAGAAATGATAATGCATACATGATAATTCTTTATTGTACACAAATACATTACAGTACATAATAGGGACAGCATAAAATTTACCCAATGTTCCTAACCTAGGAAAATGCACTGTCACATCATCTGCAAATAATAGTTATGTAGAGAACAATCTTAATATATTAGATGTTTGTGTTCCACAAGAGTGCTGTGATTTGGCTGAATACATTCAGGAATTGGAGAACTACATTGTATCAGTAGGTCTTGCATTGCAGTCTTGAGACACACCATTATATCTTTCTAATGGCAATATATCTTCACAAGATTGTGTACTTGTACTAGGCAGATCAAAAAGGTGTCTTTTCCTGAGCTTGCGGTTTACCAATCTTACTTCACTTAGGTTCTCGGAGATTGCTTGTGTATTCCATGGAAAAATAGATGGTGTAGCGGGTACGTATTTGAATACCTAAAATTATAATACCTAAAGTTAAATAACCTAAGTTCAAAATACCTAAAATCTAAATACCAAATGGTTTAAAATACCTAAACCACTAATACCTAAGTACTTAATACCTAAATTTGAAATACCTATTGGACTAATTACCTAATGTTTAAAATGTCTAAAGTTAAAACAACAAAGGTTGATATACCAAAATTTAATATACCAAATGGTCAAAATACCTAAAAATAATGCACCACACACCACACACAACAATATGTGGGTAGATCAGTAAAAAATATTTTGTATTGTACGTTTACTATTTGTGTCGTCAGTTGTTAGTCATCCACAGATAATCCCGCATCCAGCGCTTTAAAAAAAGGTACACTGCCCACCCCGACTCGGATAGGTTAGGTTAGAAGGCTAAGGCGGGAGCGGAGCGTAGCGGAGCTCCCGCATTAGCCTTCGTGGTTATTTTTTTTATAACCACACATACAAGGATTTGGAACTTCAGGATTGGAGCAGACAATCCTTGTATGAGTGGTTATAAAAAAAAATAACCACGAAGGCTAAGGCGGGAGCTCCGCTCCGCTCCGCTCCCGCCTTAGCCTTCTAACCTAACCTATCCGAGTCGGGGTGAGCAGTGTCCCTTTTTCTTTAAGCCGTACCACATATTATTTCTTAAATTGTCGGTATTTAAATTTTCGGTATTTAGAACTTTCGATCATATAAACATTCGGGATTTTAATATTCGGCCTTCCGTTCGTAGGGCTTATGAAATTCGATAATTTCAAATTAGGCATTGTTATACGTACTCACTATAATATCAATTTGTCATTTAAAGCTTTGGGTATTTTAAAAGTAAGTCAAACAACCATTAGGTATTTAGATTTTAGGTATTTTGAACTTAGGTTATTTAACTTTAGGTATTATAATTTTAGGTATTCAAATACTTAGCCATTTTAAACTTTCGGTATTTTAAATTTAGGTCAACCCACCATTAGGTATTTAGATTTTAGGTATTTTGAACTTAGGTTATTTAACTTTAGGTATTATAATTTTAGGTATTCAAATACGTACCCGGTGTAGCACCTTTCTTCAAGAATTTGTGTTGGTTTGTAACTCCCAGAACAAGTGATTTTTAACATTTTAAATAGGCATGAACGAAATATTGAAATATAAGTGTAAGAATATCCTCGCCCCCTTACATGGGACTTAGGATATCAGGCGAAATGTGTTGACAATACACCTTGCTACGCTAAGAATTATTGAAAAGATAATAGGTAGTCAAAGATTTATTCATAAGTAGCTTACCTGTGTATTTAATTATTATTTCATCACTTTCAACAAAGTGTTTACCACAACATAACCTCGTACTTTTGGTAATAATTAATAATTGGCGACGGATGGCTTTTAATCAAAGCTTTCGTATTTTTATATCCTTCTGCATTTGGTGCGTGCCGACTTCAGAGCATTTAGAAACAATTCAGCGCGTCATTGTAGCTGTTTGAAATTATTTTCTGAAATTATCCATACAAAAATGCAATGTTTTGGGGCTAGCTATGCTAGCGCCACTTTGACAGTTGCCAACCCCATTATGTGCAGTTTCATACACTACTTTATTTAATCTCATGAAATAATGATATAATTTTCGTAAATGCTCTAATGTTTTTTTTTTAGTTTATTTCTTTTATATCGGAATGAATGGTCTGTATTAGCGTGTATAATATGATATTAGCTTTGACCGTATTGTGTGCTGCGGGTCAAAATAAATATATTTTTCTTTCTTTTTTCTTTCTTTTCTTTCTAAAATGACAGAAACTTATAATATCATTCAGGGCGTTAATTAAATGTCGCCGTTTAGTTAATAGCCTAGGCAGTTAATTGAACGGCTGATTATGTTAGGTGACTGCAACATATACATCATATACATCTTTATACATCATATACATCATACTCATATTCATATTCTTCCTACACTGCCTGCTAATTTAGTAAGAAGTATAGGATACGATCAACTCATATAAGTAACAGTTCTCAATGCTCTCGCAGGTAACGTTCCTGATGATGCCGCTGGAGATAGCGTGGGCGGGGACGGTACGGTGGCTGGCCGGCGACTTCATGTGCCGCGTTATGATGTTCGCGCGAACGTTCGGCCTCTACCTCTCAAGCTTCGTGCTCGTGTGTATCGCTGTTGACAGGTGAGTTTCTGACAGCAGTATGTGACTCCCAAGCAATCACTTCCCCCCAAGCACACACAAGCAAGCACACACGACGCCCATAGGCCACGGTAACCTCTTACCATCAGGAGGGCCATGTGCTTGTCTGCGACCTAAGTAGTACAAAAAAACACTTCTATATAGGTATAGGTAGGTACTACTACTACAACTAGTACTTCTGTGTATAAGACCTCGCGGGCACCCTTTGCCACATTTTTCTGGTACCCTTATCAAATCTGGTACTTATCCTTAAAAATAAATTAAAAAGAACGATACGTATCTTTTTATTCTAAACAGCCCTGGATGTTTCACCAAAAATAAAGGCGAAAAGATAATAATATGTCGAGACTGCACTATATTTATAAATTCTGCGTCCCGTTCTAAATTCGAAATTCATTCCCACCTCATCCCGGAACCGCGTTTCGTAGGTGACCGCAGACCTCACCAGCAGATACAACATAACGGTGATATAGATTTTAATTTGATTGTCTATTCTTCATATTCATAGCGGCTTCTCAATCGAAATTTATCCAGTACTGTAAAGTAAATGTATACGGTCTATAGTCGGCTACGAAATCATAAAGTTATAACTTTCTAACAACGAAATCATATCTGCACCTACTAACTTTCTAACAACGAAATCATATCTGCACCTACTAACTTTATAACAACGAAATCATATCTGCACCTACTAACTTTCTAACAACGAAATCATATCTGCACCTACTAACTTTCAAGACATGCACAGAGAACGAATTACGTTGGTTTAGGTACTTACTTACTTTTATTTTAAACATACCTTTAGTACATGTGATAGAAATAATTGACTGATCCAATTTGTAAACTCAGTCATTATAAATAATTGGCAAGCGGTTGAAAAACGTGATACAAAAAAGGCAAATTTATTAACCTTTTTTAAAGAAAAACGAAGACACTCTTGTTGTCAAGGGCACCCGATCATTTGATTGGTTAGATAATCCATACTTATATTATAAATGCGAAAGTAACTCGGTCTGTCTCTTACGCTTTCACGACTAAACCACTGAACCGATTATTGTAGTTTAGTATAGGGGTAGGTTAGACCTTGAGAAAGGACATAAGCTATGTTCGACCGACATCCACGCGGGCGGAGCCGCGGGCAACAGCTAATTTGTTTTAAAAACTTGTTGAATAAATTCACATTGTAACTGAAAAAGTAGACCTCAGACTCGATAAAAGCTTCGGATGCGACCGGGATTAACTCCAGGATGAAAAAGAACTTCATGTTCCATTGTATTAAAATGATCCGGAGATGTTGACCCTAAGTGGGTATTATGAGCCCACAGTATTCATTTGTCCCAGATTCTTGAAGTTCTAGTACTTCGTGAACATACCTTGTAAGCACACGATTCAATGGAGTACTTGCCACGAACATCCTGAGAGCACTCACCTCCATAAAAATCAAAAGAAGGCAGTAACAAAACCACTACAGACACAAAGAAGCATTGTAAAACGTTCTGTACAAGTTTGAGGTGCAATTTATTGTCTGAATTATTGCCAAGTGGCTGGTGGTTAGCTCCACCTTGAGAGTCTTTGAGGTATAAAGACTTTTCATTGTTCCATATATTTTTAGTACGAGCACAATACAAAGTCTATAGAACTTTTTCGGAACCAAGAACATATAATTATTGCAGTCGTTTTTGTGATATTTTAGAGTTGGATACCTTGAAAATTATTATACGTTCTCTATTCGTTTAAATATGTTTCAAACATTTTGAAAAAAATAATGCTCCACCGGCATTCGAATCCGGACCAAGCTAAGTGTTTAGGACTCCAAGGAGAGAAATATTCTCACAATGAGAGCCATGTTGAGGAGTACCGCCTTCTGCATCAAGAACTTGACCCTAAAACTATTATTAATATTATAAATGCGAGTACACATAAAAATATGAATGATTGAACATACATCAAGCAAAACAATTGGCTATTGGGTCAAGTTGCTGGTTCTGTATATTGGGCCAACGTGTATTTATAGCTGCGCATATTGGTAGTTGGCGACCAATACTGTCTGGTTCTAGCCAGTCATGTCTTTTTAGTTCTTTGTGCGCACATCAAAAGATCTCGGCACCCTACGCAAATAATTTTCACACATTGTCGTCATATATTTCGCTCGTGGTTAATAAATCATCGCAACTTTCCACATTCATCTCTATCAAAGTGCTAAAACAGAATGATCTATACGCTAAGTCGAAACAACATCCTTAGCAATCCGATATTGGCTCAACATATTGGTCCGATAATGGCTCAACAGCATGGCCGAGAGGTGACCCATGAATTCAAGCGGATGTCGGGTCCATCGGAGAGGGAAAGCCAAGCATATCCTGAGACTTCTCACTCGGTTATAGGTTTGAGGGGCCCCTTTCCGACGTACATCAACTCACCTTCATTACTTGTGTGTCTCTCCCTGTCCAGCCAAATCTGGTATGAACTTACCCATAAAGCTTTAAGGCTCGGTCAAACCAACGCGATCAGCTTGTGTCCGCGGTGGCGTGCGCGGTGGCGATCAGCTGCTGGCCAATCGCAGGCCGCGTCGGTGGCCTCCGATTAGCCAGCAACTGATCGCCACCGCGGACGCGAGCTGAACGCGTTGGTTTGACCGAGCCCTTAGATAGAAGAGCAACTTTATATCCGCTCTACACGTTGGCAAATACAGTGGCCGACACACCCTCTCCACGCTACACCGTGCCTCAAGAATGGCATAACCCCCGTTCTATACTTCTGCCAACAGTTGTTGGCCATCGCGTTCACCAACCTGTACAGCGGCCCTTAGATACAGCTCGTATTTCGCTGTTTAATTGCAATCGGTTGAGTAGAACCAGAGATAAATGATGCACGCGGGCGGAAGGCTAGTTGGTAATAAGTACAGTTCCACCACTTATCCATTGCCTCTGCTGTTAGCCGGCGTATTGTAGAATGAATGAATGAATGATGAATGCATGGGATTTGACGTATATGACAGTCAACATCTGTCAGAAACGTCAAAGGCGTCTATTCTACAAGTATGTATAACTACATAGATATACAACTTAGTACCTACACTTTCCAACAAATTAATGCCCATCATATTTTATGGTCGGTAATCGACTGACGATTATTGTTCGTTAGACCTTAAGAAGCACATCAATCGCGATTATATGCCTACTAAATCACCCAACCCAACCCACTTGTAAGCACAGAGAACGGAAATAGGTCATCTGTACAATAATCTATTAAATCACGCACTTACCCATCGTAAACTTAAGGTTATAGTAGAATAACCTTCATACAACTGTTTATTGAATGAAAACCAACCCATCCGTAATAATATGTATATTATTTAATATAATAAATTAGATATAAAAGCTTTTCATCCAATAAACAAATGGGTGAAATTAGGTAATATTGAACCCCGAAGATCTTGGTGGGACCGCGATACATCCATAAAATCCAAAAAAATACAAATACGTATTTCCTCCTTATAAAATTAGCATGTAGGTATAGCATACATTAAAATACCTATAAGTAAACAACTGTAACATTTTGTGCCGATAGCGGTGGAGACTTTGGGAAGCCTGGAGCAAGGAGGCCAAAAACCTTGCAAAGGATATAGGAGACAGACCTGAGATAGACTCATAAAGACAATAGGGGCCTTAGACACAGTGACATTCTATTTGCGAAAACGCCGCCGGTGGAATCGATAATTGTAGTATGAAATTGACATAAATCATTAATATAACTATTTTTTTTAATGAAATTTGGGTCTTTGTAACTCGAAATACAATATTTAACTTGTCATTATTACTATAACCACCGCAATGTCTCGAAATCCATTGTTAAAACCTTAAAAATGGTTCACTTCAGAGCGATTCCATCAATAGAATGTCACTTTGTCTAGGGCCCCTGGTGACCACTGTTCCGGAGCATTCCTGGTGCAAAGGCTGGCCATCGCAATCCAGCGTGGAAACGCGGCGAGTGTGATGGGCACTTTTGCGCCGGGATCGGTCAAGGGAGGGGAGGGGGGTTATTTGACTAATTTAATTTATTGACTTTACTAAATGTAGTGTATTGTGTTGTGACTTAATGTATAATGTATTGAATAAGTAAACAACCTGATACGCTTCTGAGAAAATATCAGGGGTACGGGTAACACTGAGATCGTTCTGTTATCAGTAAAAGTTATTTTATCCTTATTATTGTCATAAATCTTGACAAGTATACAGTTACTTTGACCCCTTCACCAATTTACTGAGAAAAACATAATTTCCATTTCGCACAATTTGTTATGCTTACCTTCGATAATACGCACTGGGAATAACCAAGAACGCAATACCTAGATTGAAACGCAATACGGAGTTTTGGCGCCAACGCGGAAAAGGGCACATCGCTCAGACTAAAAGAATAACAAAGAGAAAGAGTAGAATTTGAGCCACCCCATCTCCCATGCGGTGTCGTATAAGGCGACTAAGAGACAGGGGCGTTGAACATTAGACAGAATGGTTATTTTTTCAAATTTGCCGCCGTTTTCTTAAACCATCTTTCGTTGGTCGAACTATAAGACGCCATTAAAAAGAAAGAAGAAACGCAATACAATTTCTTATACGCATTTAATACGTAAACAAGAATATTGAACGTCATGCCAAATTAGGGGTCGACGTTATCGATAGACAGCGATCACTCAACACTCGGTCACGTCCTCGGTGTACAAACTCATAGCTATACGAGTACGTCGATGATATTAAATTTAGTTAGAGAATATCATTGGAGTAAGTAACTACGTCATGTAACTCCCCGTTTACATGAGCCTATACTTTTAGTTAAACCTCGATGACACTGAGCTAGTTCTTGAGCTAGTCTGTGAGTTTGCTAGCTGAGCGAGTAAGCAATACAATCAGGAATAATGGATACTCAAAAGCACATTGTAATAAAAAGCTCAATGACGCAAAGTGAATTTACAAGCTTCTCACGAACTCGGAGGCTTGTTGCTTGTTAACTAGTCCAGTGCCGCCGTCTAGAACTATTATTTATTATTTATTTAATGCAAATAGTCATTATTATGCATACAAATATTTGCACTGAGCGGGAATTGAACCCGCACCCAGTCGCATTCACTACCGGTACGCCACAGAGGAGTAACTATTTAAAAAAAATCTTGGAAATCGAATTTTATCAACTTCTTTTATTTGTCGTATCGATAATTTGATAGTATCCGGCATGTTGCCATCCGGCGGTTGCCGTCCGGCAAAACATCAAAATGGAAAATTCAGTAAACTATAATAAATTCATTTTTAACAAAAAAGTTTAACCGACTTCAAGAAACGAAAAAGAGGCACTGAAAAGCGAAAAATAACTTAATTTACAGACTTACTGATTTATTAGAAGTCGGTACCTAGCCCAAGAGAGGCCATATTTCAATTGATTGCATCAGGCACAACAAACAAAGTTGGCTGGCCTGGCACCGACTTCTAATAAATCAGTAAGTCTGTAAATTAAGTTATTTTTCGCTTTTCAGTGCCTCTTTTTCGTTTCTTGAAGTCGGTTAAACTTTTTTGTTAAAAATGAATTTATTTTTCTCTTTTTAGTGAGTTTGTACAGTCTCACGACTGTACATCGCATGTATAGTGACCTGACTGTACATGCGCTGCTGACGCTGCAATACAGATCGAACCGGCCACGCTACAAAAAAAATATATTAAATCATTATTCAAAAAGAATTTTTAAAATAAATAATAAATAAATAAATATTCCACAACATTCTACACAACGCTTTCTAGACCCATGGTAAGCTTAATTAGCTTGTGTTATGGAATCTAGAATGCGGATATACATACTTAAAATCAATGCATATACACCGGAAATATAGCTGAATATTCTGAACACTTCTGCGTACCCCTTCAAAGGACTCAGGCGTGATGTTATGATGTGTAATGGCAGAAACATTGCAATGATATGCCATTGCAGCAATCGCAGCTGATTTCCTGGTACTTTTTGAAGAGTTCCTTGGTCTAATCTCGGAAACCCATCATCAGATCTTTACGAAATTTAAATGGGACCACTTCGGAATAATCTACTTACGAAAACAAGAAGAATTTTCAAAATGCGTCTAGAATTGGCTTCACAATCGCGTAACAAACATACAAAAAAATAAAAAAAATTGGGTACGAATTGAGAACCTCCTTTTTTGAAGTCGGTTAAAAAGGACATGGATGATAAGTTAGGAACGTTTTTATGTAATTAACATAGGTATAACAGTTATGGTACTTGCTCTTCTTACGCACCATCTGTACGTGCGTATGTGTGTGTGTGTGTGCGTGTGTGTTTGTGTGTGGTTGTATTACATACATACATACATACAGTCACGCCTCCTTCCCAGTGGGGTAGGCAGAGACCACAGTTTTCCACTTGCTACGATCCTGGCATACATTTTTCGCTTGTATTAAACGTTCTTATTTTAAATTTCAGATACTACGCCATTTTGAAACCCCTGAACGTGACGTGGGAGTCGCGCGTGCGCAGGGCACTCATCGTTGCATGGATCTGCGCGGGCTTAGCCAGCCTGCCACAGAGCTTCATCTTCCATTTGGAAGAACACCCTTCTGTTAGAGGGTAAGTTTTTTACTATTATTAAGTTATTATTATGTTGAAAGCAATTATATACGTAGACTAGCTGACACGGCGAACTTCGTACCGCCATATTTTCTGGTCCAGTTCCCGCTGCATATCTCTAAATTTATCAGTGTTTCTCTACAATATTATGCATGTATTATACATATAAACCTTTCTCTTGAATCACTCTATCTATTGAAAAAACCGCTTCAAAATCCGTTGCGTAGATTTGAAGATTTAAGCATACATAGGGACGGACAGACAGCGACAGCGACTTTGTTTCATAATATGTAGTGATAGTGATGAAGAAGCGAAAGATGTATACCATCGGAGCAAACAGGAAAACTGTGATCTTTGCCTACCCCACTGGGAAAGAGGCGTGACTGTATGAATGTATACACATATGTATGAAGCTATAGTAGAAATATCCAAGATGCTGTAATGGCTAAAATATTCATATTTTAGCCATTACTGCGTCTTCTTTTTCTTTTGAGACTAACTTTCTCTACAAGACAAGAAGAGAGATAAGATAAAAGTCCTCTACACATTAGCGGCGGACACGTCCGCCAACGTGTGGACGGGGTGATTTGGTCGTCCGTTAAATACGTTGATGAATAACAATATTCTAAGAAACATTATCACGCTGCTAAGTCTGTCATTAAACATAAATAGCAACCCACAGATGACGGAAGACACGCTTTATTTGATTTAACCCAATATTGGGATCAGCCAATATCTCCTAAATATATACAATCCCTTTGAGGGACGCGAACGAGACCATACAACTTTGTTATTTGCTTTACAACGTATCTATTCTACGTATAGTAATTAGAGCTTTCTAAGTAAAGGAACTTCATTTGAATTGTATAAATAATAATGTGTATTTACACATTCATGTTTCTTTTTTTTTAAATATTAGCAACTGAAATTACTAATATATTATTTCCGTTAACCCCTCCAACTAAGTTAAATTGCCTGTGCTAGGAGTGGGTTCACGTCGGTAGTGTAATGGCCAGGATTCGAACCCGGGACCTCTCGATCGTAAGGCCGACACTTTAACCACTAAGCTACCGACGCTTCCCTATTTGTGTCTCATGTGGTTACTTACAAATACCACATATAGCCCGATTCCTGCTAGCTTGCTCGATTGAGGTGAATTCCATAAAGGTGAATTTAGACCAAACGAACATAGAGCTAGAACAAGAGCAATCTTTCTCTTAGTGTAAACGAAACCTTATTTTCAGCGTTTACAAGAGCAAGAACAAGGAACGAATGTTCTGTCACTGTTTACACTAATATAATTTGACGTAGAGGGGATACTTAGATTGAGCATTCACTCGTCTCATGTACATCAGCCTTAAGAGAATTCCATACAAATTTTTTTTCATCGGCTTCCCTTTTGAAAATTTTCAACCTTCGCGACTAGTTGGTATTGGTACCCAACTTGTAATTTCAGTGCCGTTTCCCAACTCAGTTGTGGTCGGCTTTCCAGTCATTCTAGAATACGGGCCTAACTGCCCAGGCTAAACTCTGATATTTGCCGTGAAGTGACTGCCATCTGACCTCCACAGCCAATTGGCGATATTGAAGTTCTGGAGTGAAACTAATCGAACTTTTGATATCTTCAACTATTATTTGATTGCCATAGATATTCGTATGGCCAACGGAAGCACGGAAATACCCAGACCAATGCCAATAGATATATTCAATATAATAACATTTGCACTGACCAGCATGCATGCATGCATGACAAGCATGAATCAAAGCCGCCACGCCACAGATGCTGTATTACAAGTACGAACTTGAATACACCTTTAATTTTCTCAGTTCAGTTTTCAATTTATAATTTAATTTTCTCAGAGTTTTTGATAATGTTAAGAGAAGCTTTATACCTACATTTTATATAAAGGTTTCAATATTCTGAAAATGTTGTCTCTCATATTTATTGAAATTTTATCAACATATTTCTTACTATTAACGAACATTTCAATTTCATCATATTGCTACTATTCTTTGATAAAATTGTCTCTATACTGAGTATTGCAACAATTTAGATGAAATTTCTTTGTGGTAAAATCGGTTTTGTGCAAAATATGGGGGCGAAAGATTTAAGGTCAACGACACTTTGTGCAAAACCTTTTCGTTGAATCGAGAATCAATAAGGGCTGCTGTATCGATAGTCTTATATTTGAAAGTGCCAATGACTTCTTTGTAGTATGTAAGTACAGTCAGCATAAGATCGATCTTGACAAGCAAAGTACCTAATTGAAAATGACCTTTGGTTGACTGGAGACTATCTTTCCTCCTGATGAAATCTAGCCTTTATAATCTTGTAAGTATCAATAACAAACATAAGTAACATCTTCTCTTCTAATCGGTTAAGATAGGGAAAACTTAAATGCTCAGATCGGACTCGAACCCACAACCAGTCCCTAATACGGGAAATGCTCTGACCACTGTCCCGAGGCACGTCTGACACCCGTATTCACAAACAATACTTCGCTATGCGTACTACCAAAACTGTGCAAAGAACGACAAATTCTCAGTGCGTTCGTTTTGGCAAGCCTTTTTATTCATTGATAACACTTAAGTAATACTTCGTTGAGGGAACGCAATGCGTTAGATACTGCTCCGTGATGTTTGTGAATTAATTTTACCAGCCCTATGCGGTCGAGCACACTATGAGACCTCACAGTATTGTTTGTGAATACGGGCACAGATAACATAATACTAAATACGGGTGTGAGTCTCGCAAGCCACGTCTTGAACATTCCAAATTCTGCTATACAACCATCTTGGGGCGACAATTGTTAATCGATTAATAATGAGTTAAAATCGATTAATCGTTTGAAAAGTTAGCATACTAATTGCTTTATTTTATTAAAATCTTCTTTCCCTATAGTACCTATAGTTAAAATCTCGCTGAAGACTCGGTCATAAATCATAATTGGCGTAGGGATGTGCGCTAGTTGACCGACGGCATCTGTGGTTCAGTGCTAGAATGCTCACCTGTCGATTTACAATAAAACACGTTTATAAGGTTTTATACTACTGTAAGAGAGCGAAACACTCGAATGATTTATGATCGAGTCTGCAGCGAGATTTTAACTATACTTATTTAATTTAAAATATCATTGACCCGTTGTGAATCAAAGTGGTGAACCTACACTTTTTAAAACAAAAGAATCGTGGACCTCTAGGGATAAGCCCGCATATAACTTCGGAACGACTTCACCGAACTGACTAATACTTTTTTATTGTGTTTATTATTGTAAGGATATGGTCTATATACTGGTAAAGTACTTTAATTGCACTGGGACGAAGCCTGGGCGCGCAGCAAACATAAGCTAAGTTTTTTTGAACAACTTAAGTGAACTTAGGTCATTTCATAGCGCACAGTACGTATAGTTTCCGGTCGCAATGTGTGAGGATGAATTCCCTGCCTATACATATAGCGAACAGGGCGATAATTTTTTTTTTTATACTACTTAGGTCGTAGACAAGTACACGGCCTTCCTGATGGTAAGAGGTTACCGTGGCCTATGGGCGAGCGCAACACCAGGGGAGTCACACTCGTGCTGTCAACCCTGTAAGAATAGAGATATTCTGTACCGTCAGCGCAAAAGATAAGTAGGACAAAGACTTGGGTTTTCCCACTGACAACACAAAATCTCTCCAGTGAGCTCTGGCTACCTACTCACCGTCGGAAACACAACATGAGGTTATTAAGCCGCGGTCTTCTGTAGGGCGGAGGTACTTCCCCAGTCGGACTGCTCGATTGAGACGGATATACCGTCGTGTCCTACCTCCTCCAATAAATAGAATGTAGTTCATAATGTAGGGTTCATAGTACGTAGAACTCTAAGAATACACAGCCTAATTTAAATCTAAAGACCTTTATTAAGTCAACAAACTTACAAAACCCTATTTATGTATTCTATTCACCTGTATTTGGAGTTAATTGGAAAACAGGGTGAACGACTATTCTCGGAATGTGTACGGTTTATTTAGATTCAGCCAATTAGGGTGACAAATTATTATGACTGGGATGAAATTCAAAGAGTTTCTAAAGTCATAACGCTTGGCGTGCTATCTGTACCTCAGGTACATTCGCGCTCAAAAGTTGTTGAACATTAATAAAAAAAATGTGGAAAAGTGCAAGTGCTTTATTCAATAAGTTGAACATTAACTTTATAAAAATGAGCTTTATATTGGAATATTGATGTCGTAGCCTAGCGTAACATCCTAGCCTCTTTACTAAACATCGCCGTTCAATTAACGACCGGAATTATATTCAGCCACTTGATCAAACAGGGAGGCTATTGGCTTGGATCAATGACGTTTAATTACTTGCCTAGCCATTTGATCAAACAGAGGCAAATGACTTGTTTCCGCATGTTTATAAAAAAGTCGCATTGCGCATCTTTTCTCAATAAACCTATCACTAAATTTCTGTCTTATTTCGGGGTGGTGCCCTATCGTACCACAAGCCAGACAATTTATTAAGCTAATTAGCTGCGACCCTGCGACATATACCTACATACCTACAATCTACATACTTCTGGCTATTTTTGCATACCAACAAGACCAAACCCGAAACCAGAAAAGACCTTTATTGATAACTTGGAATATGTTAAGCTACTTTTGTGGGCGACTGTACGTTAATCTAACGAACGATTATTCTTGTTAAAACTTTCTTTGCGAGTTCTATAAGGTTAACTTAGGTCCCTAAAGAACGCGTACCCAGATTTACTTTAGGTATATGATTAAAAAAGTAAGAGCATAATTTGACTTATGCTATGATTTTTATGTATACACTACACGATAGGCTGTATTTTTTTCTGAAGGACACGTCAATTTGACTTCAACTTGCCTAATGGTAAGCTGAAGGCAAAGTCTCAGGAAAGAGGGTCACCATTACAGACACGGACTGCATCATATTGCAATAAGCGCATTATATGGTAGATTGCATGGAAAAAGTCTATTGATTTACTCGAGAATATAAGATCTTGTAATAGATTATTTCTGGAATAGTAACTCATGTATAAATTTAGGTTTGGTCGAATCCACCCTAACTCATTTATAGGCCTCTGCGCCTCGTACCCGTCGAAATAACTCGTTAAGTATACAATAAAAATCAATGGTACAACAGAACTAAAAAAACACATAACTACTACAACTGCGCCTATAATTGACGAAAAGCAATAAAATATCTAATAATAAAACAAAATGTTTACCAAACCTTTTTTGCCGGAGTTTTCTCTTCAAAAATCCACAACGATTTTTCCCATGAGGTTTCTGAATATAGAGACCCAACAGCCGTTTCCAGGAAAAGGAACAATTTGCTCAGCCAGTGTTGTTAGTTATTTTTACTATTTTCCTCGAAAACTGAACGTTTTTACACAACCGCAAAACTTGCTAAAATGAATTTGTCGCACTTCCTCATAAATTTGCAAGGTTTTCGAGATATACTGTGAGAAACTCCTTGCAATATAGCAATATTCCGCTGTAAGTTTTCTTAACTTCAGTTAATGAACTCCAGCGCATAAATTCATTTCATATATGAAGGAAATTCTAATATATTAATTGAGAATCAGTTGTTGTTTGTTTGTGGTGAAACTTGTCAAACGATCATCGTGACATTTGCATATCCACATGTGGTCCACCTGTCTGTCGTTCCGAAAAGTGTTATACTCCATCCCTACTTAATATTATAAATGTGAAAGTAACTCTGTCTGTCTGTCTATCTGTCTGTCTGTCTGTCTGTCTCGCTTTCACGCCCAAACCACTGAACCGATTTTGATGAAATTTGGTATAGGGGTAGATTAGACCTTGAGAAAGGACATAGGCTATATTTGGTCGTGATAACCGACATCCACGCGGGCGGAGCCGCGGGCAAAAGCTAGTAGGGATATAAAATAACTATTGGCGTGAAAAAAATGCAGGCAAAACCAGAGATCCGATTCTCAGCACTCCATGGATTCACCGTGCGGTCGCCGGGTCCATAGCGTGATACAGAGAGGAACACCGTGACGGCGACTGGGACTTGCGACCCAGATGTAGGTTTAGGGTGGCCACCTTGTGATGCATCAGCGCTCACCTCCACCGTCAGTAGTGTTCCCCCCCCTACCTATCCAAATTTGGTAAGATCCTATCAATGCCGCTTTTGATATTCGATTTAGTAAAGAGCTTACTGAAGCTCTTGGCATTCCGAGGTCTTTAAGTAAGTTGTACAGGGATTTAGCTGGAATTCCCCTTGCTCCTACTTCTACGGCGTAGAGTTTAACCACGTAGCCGTTTTTGGTTAACTCGTTAGTCAAGTCAAAGTATTTGTTTGTCTTTATAGCGTGGTCTTTAGGTATATTAGTTTCCCACGGTACTGTGAGTTCTACAAGCACTGCACGCCTATGCGATCGTGAAAAAAGGAATATATCGGGTCTGGATGATGAGGCACAGATATCCTCCGGTATTTTATAGTGCTTCTCATACGTGTCTACGAGTATTGTCCAGTCAACGGCAGTTATTAAAATTGAATATGGCTTTTGAGATGATTTCTTTGAGCAGCCTTCCTTTACAAACATAATGTCATTTCTTTGGTTTGTACTTAGTTAATCCTTTTTTCGCTCTAGCTACCGCCAAACTTACAGCCTCACGTATGATTTCTAATACCTTATCATGTCGGCGCGAGTAATGACCCCAGTCTAATAACGTCCTACAACCCACTAGCAGGTGCCTAGCCGTACCAGTTGCTTCACCACATGAGTTACATTTTTTATCTGTGGCTTTTCCCCACCTGACTAGATTGCTTTGGTCGGGGAGGGTCAACTGGAATGCATTTAGGTAAAATTTAAGTAAGGCCGGTGACCAGTCGTATATTAAAGGTACGCCATTTTAAGGCTATGGGAATACAAAATTCACCTAGGGTCAACCATTCATTTTGCATTTCTTCATTCATATCATTCTGTTATTTTTGCTAAAATTCGAGAACGGCTAAACCGATTTGGCTAATTCTAGTCTTGAAATATTCGTGGATTTCCAAGGAAGGTTTAAACCTTGAGAAAATATGGAAAAAGGATCTGAATTCTACGCGGGCAGAAAAAAATATGGCGGTACAAAATTTACCGGGTCAGCTAGTAAAATATAAAAACCAATGCTTGATTATTATTATATGCACCGCTATTATACCCGTTTGATAAAACTTTGTCAACTTATTGCTCATACTTCGCGAATATTATAGGCCTAATATAATTATTGGATCTGATTTCCGCATTTTTGTTCTTCTCTGTTCGATCTTTGTACGCGCGACGTCGGGCCAAAAGAGGAATTAGAAGTTATATTAAAATTGATTTACACCAAACGAGCGAATGCTCATTCTATCCGTGCTACGTCAAATTCTATTAGTGTGACAGAACATTCGTTCGTTGTTCTTTCTTATGTAATCGCTGAAAATAAGGTTTCATTAACACTATAATATTAAGAAAGAATGCTCTTAGAATGCTCTTGTTCTCTATGTTCGTTTGGTCTGAATCAACCTTTATAAAGTGTAATTTACATGCCAAGTATTGGTTCATATTTCGAAACGCGAGAAAATAGTGTACAGATGTGCCAGTATCTATTTAAATCTTAAAATTACACGTACCTAGTAAATACTGATGATATTTTGCTCATTATTTCGTGTTGAGTCTATAGTTGTCGATGACATGTTTAGTACCTGTTAGACTATTCCTACTACTTGCCTGTATGTTTCAGTTGAATAAACCTCGTATTTCATCGTAATACAATTTATTTTCCATACCTAACTATTGTTTAATTGGGACAGTAATATAAGGGAAATTATTAATGCAGTAAAGGCATGTCTAAATACCTACTACTATCTGGAAGAAGTCAGAAAAGTAGTTAATCAGCAAGAGGCTGTCAGCAATAAAACAGTATAGTTTCATATCAAAATGTTTTCACAAAACCTACTACAAAAATAAAATCTATACTAATAATAAAAAGCTGCTGCAGAGGAACTACTCGTTCGAATTGAAATAAAAATAGTGTTGAAGAGTCCACTTATTGAGGAAGGTTAAAGGGTAGATATATAAAATGACGCTGCTCCTCAAGGGAGCGGGGCAGTAATCATACATGTCAACAAATCCGGCAGATTCTCATACGTTGTTAAATTTGAAAATTAATAAATTGCATATTACCTAGGGTTTTAAGGTATGCTACGCTACGGGCGAAGTCGGGGCCAGGCGCCGTGACGGGTTGGCTAGTGTAATATCATAACATAAATTCGGAAACCATTCATTCAAAGTGTTCCATAATTAAATTTTGTGGAGCTGCGTTGGCTGTGTACTACAAACAACCACACAACCACACTACGACATTCAAATATGGAATATCTTTTGGCATATTAAAGTTATACTTAAAACAGACAGATTTATGAACTCCAACCTCTTTGAATATTAATATAGAATTCCATGGAATACATTGTATTTTTTTAATGGTACTAGTAACGTATAAGTGTGTCAGTAGTACCATCAAAGGTACTGATCAATGGTACTACTGACATAAAGGGAAATTTCGAAGAACGAACGTTTGAATCTTTGTATACTAATCTTAATATATATAATCTTAATATATATAAATCTCGTGTCACAATGTTTGTCCTCAATGGACTCCTAAACCACTTAACCGATTATAATAAAATTCGCACACCATGTACAGTTCGATCCAACTTGAGAGATAGGATAGTTTAAATCTCAAATTATAGTCGCAATTTTAATTTATCGCGATAACCAACATCCACGCGGGCGGAGCCGCGGGCAAAGGCTAGTCATACTATACAAAGATTCAAACGTTCGTTCTTCGAAATATCAATTTATTATGAGGTAATGTATATACTTTATACATTTCCGAAATATTTTTTACCATTTATTATAATCGAATAAAACTAATCTCTTACCAAAACCTACAAATTGAACGCTCTACCTACAAATACCTACACTAATGTGAAAAATTCATTTCGATTCGATTAAAGTAATTGTTTTAATCGAATTCGATACCTCTTTTACGATAAATTATTCCCATACTTAGTAACGGAAATGATAACACAACCGATCCAGGATCGCAACCCTTGCCTAATGCGATTATTGTTGTGCCCAAATTAGACAGTACCAATTGGCGAGGCGCTTAATTTTATATCATTTTATATAATTGTATAAGCTCTAATCCTAGTATTTTCGTAATCCTCTCGACTAAGCTAAATTGATTGTAGGATAGTAGCAGATTTGTAATGGCTTACTACAACACGAAGGGATATGTATTTCTTTTTTCGATTTAGTAATCCAAAAAGAAATGACGGTTCCTAAAAATTTCACGACTAATATGATGACCTAACGTAACCGTGCGCACTCTGCCCTCTATCTCAGAAACGATTCAACGTATAAAAACATTAATAGCAAAAATTGTGTGGAGATTAATCCTCTAAAATGCTAGTACTTATACAAATAGCGAAAAATTAATAGGAAACGAGACATTAGCCAAAAACTGCCTCACATGCGAAGTATATATGGTCACTCTCAAAGTCACTGTCTTACATGCGAAATGTATGGAGCCTCACCATCTTCGGGGCAAAGCCAAACACATCCGTAAGCTGGTATTACTACCTACATAAAGCCCGACGAGGCTGTAAAGAGTCTTTTTATAAGGCTTCTGAGAGGCTTTCGCTTCGAGGTTTGGGGACCGACAACAGAAGTTCCCGTATAGCCCGTTTATTTTTCCATTAGTAGTCGAATACTTTTAAAGACAAAGAAAGAAAAAAACCTATAATTTGAATACTGCAGCACACAAAATAAATCAGTATCTAACTAAACCATTCAAGTGATAACTTAAAACTAATTTCATAAAAAATATCAATTTTTGTTGTGGCAACACATTTATGTAGTAATCATACGAATAAAATACATCCTGTCCGGTCAACCGAACTCGCTCGTGTACAGGGGCATAGTAAACCGTCGAAAAGTAAAATGATTGATCGAATATCAATATTATCTGACAGCTATGGGTGTACTCGACCATCAATAGAGTTGAGATTTTGTTGTATAGTACGCGCCAGTTAGTGTGGCAATACGAGTCATTTACATTCCCCCATACAGTGGTGTAGGTATACGAAATTTGCAAAAACGACAGTTTCAATGTTAAAAGATAATGGTACCTAATAATTCTTAATTCTTAATATTTTTGATTTACCTTTCTTATTACTTCGTATTCGTAAGACTTTGTTCCACTCGTATTGCCACACTAACTGACTATAGGTACTCTACTTAGCTTGTTACTACGATATAAGAAGATGGTGTGACGTGAACATTATCACCGGAGGGTTTGGCAGAAGTGAATTAACACCCACATTTCACCAATCAATGTATTAGGTCCCATGTAATAAGCGGTGAGCCTATTGCCGTATTTTGGGCACTATTGTTGACTCAAGCCAGGTATTTAGATACCTAGCTGAGTCTGGGCTGTATACAGGGTGTCCCAAAATTCAAGGATAAGCCGGCAACAGAGGGTGGCCCTACTTATGGCTGCTCTGGAAAAAATAAGAAAAAAAACATATCTCTATTTTTTTTTTAATTATTTAAACTTTTTTAAAATCCTTCGAAATTCGGTACCCCTAATGATATTTTCAACTACCAGGCCCACAATTTTGCAAATATTTTTGAACTCTTTTCTGTATTAGCAAGCTAAGAAGCATGAATATCCATCACCACCCTGAAAAATTATAGAATATTTGTAGTTATTTTACAAAAATGAGTCAAAATATTTTTTTGTCGTCAAATTTTCATACATTTTTACTTTCAACCCACTTTATCTTATCTCGGTGAAAAAAAAAAGTATGGACACGACTATGGCATCCTTTTTCAAAAATTGGCGCAACTATCCAAGATTTCAAAATGGTATGATTTGGGTATGATACTATAATGAAATACTAAAAAAAAATTTTTTGTAAATAAGAATCATATTTCATACATTGCTTTTATTGAAAATCACCAGATTTACTTTGTACACAATGCATTCAACCTCAATAAAAAATCATTGACGGGACTTTTGACTAAGTGGTAACCGAGTAGGTTATCACATTACGAGGTTAAGCAACACAAGCCAGGGTGGTTTTCGGATGGATGACAATTCTTAAGACATTGAGGCACCTCCGTTCCTTAGAGAGTAGGTACGTTAGGCCGTCGATCCCGGTGGCCATTTGAGTATCTATGACAGTTGTTACGGGTAATTGGAGCCCTAAAAGTCCAACAACTGGACGCACTACATAACTTTGATATCGCCAATGGGTTGTGGAGGTCAGGTGGCAGTCGCTTCACGGAAAATTTCGCGGTTCTGCTGTTTTACAGTTAATCATAAAATCCGACTCTGTATTTTGTAATGCAAGCAGAAATGTGAAATTTGCCGTGAAGCGACTGCCACCTGACCTCCACAATCCACTGGCGATATCAAAGTTATGTAGTGAGTCTAGTTTTTCGCCTTTAAGCGCTCCGACTACCCGTAACAACAGTCATAGATACTCATATGGCCACCGGGATCGACGGCCTAACGTACTCTCTGAGGAACGGAGGTACCTCAATGTCTTAAGAATGGTCATCCATCCGAAAACCACCCTGGCTTGTGTTGCTTAACCTCGTAATGTGATAACCTACTCGGTTACCACTTAGTCAAAAGTCCCGTCAATGATTTTTTATTGAGGATGAATGCATTGTGTACAAAGTAAATCTGGTGATTTTCAATAAAAGCAATGTATGAAATATGATTCTTATTTACAAAAAATTTTTTTTTTAGTATTTCATTATAGTATCATACCCAAATCATACCATTTTGAAATCTTGGATAGTTGCGCCAATTTTTGAAAAAGGATGCCATAGTCGTGTCCATACTTTTTTTTTTTCACCGAGATAAGATAAAGTGGGTCGAAAGTAAAAATGTATGAAAATTTGACGACAAAAAAATATTTATAAATCATTTTTGTAAAATAACTACAAATATTCTATAATTTTTCAGGGTGGTGATGGATAGTCATGCTTCTTAGCTTGCTAATACAGAAAAGAGTTCAAAAATATTTGCAAAATTGTGGGCCTGGTAGTTGAAAATATCATTAGGGGTACCGAATTTCGAAGGATTTTAAAAAAGTTTAAATAATTAAAAAAAAATAGAGATATGTTTTTTTTCTTATTTTTTCCAGAGCAGCCATAAGTAGGGCCACCCTCTGTTGCCGGCTTATCCTTGAATTTTGGGACACCCTGTATATCTGTCTGATGTTAAACAGCCCTATCCCTTAGTCGCCTTGTACGACACCGCATGGGAGGAACCATGCGGACGTAACTGTGATGTAAAGAGAATGTTATCAAGAGAATGGAAAAGAATAAATGCTAATAAAGCCACCAGACCCAGACCTAGACAAGTAGCAATTCGTTGGCCAGCGTAATAATATTAGAATAGAATAAAAGTATTATAATATTACAAAATAATAACACATAAAGAAATCAAGAACCTATAATTATTATGTCGCTCTAAGTTACAGATCTAATATTTCAACTTATTAAAGAGATGTCTACAGCAAAGTCGTGTGTTCAGATTTAAAGAATTTCTCAGAAACTCTTTGTCATAATAAAACAGTTGTCTCTTCAATAACTTTTAATAGGATATCATTTTCTTCATAAAAAATATTTCAAAGTTACATGAGACTTTTGGGCATTGAAGTAATTTTATCGTTATGCTGCAGGGCAGACATTTTCAGTATTCGGAACCTATAGAAATAGGTTCCGCCCGCGTGGAATACTGAATATGCCGTTAATTGTATGCACGTTTTTCTTAATTTTCCTTTCCTCTTACGGAAACTCTGATACAAAGTATTGGAAAACTTGAATGAAAAAAAGAAAGGAAAACCTAAGGGCGCTGTTACGCACTCTGAGGGTGGATTTTTCACAGTAGGTAAGTTCTTAAGCGATTGTAGAGAACAAATTATAATAATCGTAATAATAGTTGATATTAAGTAGACCGCCGCGTGGTTCCCGGCAGAGTAGAATTTGGGCCACCCCATCTCCTCCCATGCGGTGTCGTGCAAAGCGACTAAGGGATAGGGCTGTTTAACATCAGACAGATATATACAGCCCAGACTCTGCCTATACATGGCTCGAGTCAACAATAGTGCCCGGAAAACGGCAATAGGCTCACCCCCTATTACGTGGGACCTAATACAATGATCGGTGAAATGTGGGTGTTAATTCACCTCTGCCCAACCCTCCGGGGATAAAGGCGTGATTGTATGTATGTGTGTATTAAGTAGACCAATCAAAGTGAGATCAATAAAATTAAGATGTCTTTTTTACAGACAGTGACCGCAGTGAACGTGTTAACTGCGATACGTGTTCGCAGCTAATAAGTTTACTGCGGTCACTCTTTGTTCTTACTCCTCCTCAAACGTCTATTATGGGATCGAATACCGTCTGATCTCTCTCTGATAAGAAAGCCTGCCTGAACTGCCTAGCAGATGCGGTTGTCTTGGTTCCCACCTAGTCTTAGTCATCATCGTCTTCATGGAAACGTATTTTCCTGATTGCATCCGAGGCCAAGATGCCCTCGGAGCTTAGGGTCCGCCTTCCGGCTCTTCCTCCTCCACTTCGCACGATCATGGGCGTCCATGGTAATGAGACCATTTGCATGTCACCCTCCACGATGTCAACCTTGACTTCTATGCATTCAAATGTCTTATGACCCGTGGCATATTTCTCGATGATTAAAAAAACTGTTTTGTTCTTTACAGGTTTTTCCAATGTGTGACGTACGGATCATTCCCGACGGAGACCCACGAGTTCGCGTACTTCCTGGGCAATATGTCTCTGATGTACGTGATCCCACTGGTGTCGACCCTGTATTGCTCGTCGGCTGCGTTGCTGGAGATTATACGACGGGCTAATCAGTCTAATGGTGAGAATGACTAATCTCTTAAGTAAATTAAAGTTTCTATAGGTGCTTACCTATTTTTTTATTGTTGATTGAGGGGCACTTTGTGGAACGTGCTACACATATAAAATTAAATCACTTTTAAGTACTTTTCCGTTCTGTCATAGAAACTGAAAATGTTGTAGAGCGAATTGCGAAACCAGTCAGATTTAAGATGAGCGTTTCCGAGAAAGGGAGTTTATAGGTGAACGTTTTTCGAAAATTACACGTCCCTAAATTCTGAAAAAAAAAAGAAAATAGTTATTCTACGATTTTCGATCTAGTATATTCGATCATGGATTCACGATGACTTTTACTTACTACTCTTGATAGAGTTTACACTCAAAGATAGGTCTAACTGGAAACGGTTTACAGTTTTATTTCAATTATATTTGAGTTATAATTTTTTATTAATATTTTATTTTTTATGTCACATAAGTATGCCAATGCAAAGTGGGCCACCGTGGCCTATGAATGTGTGCAACACCAGTAGTTGCGTCACTCATGCTGCAGACTCCATGGAAACTTCTTTACCAAACCCATATTTACTTGTAGTAGCGAATATGTGAATTAATTCAATATTGCTACCCATATAGTGTAAGACAAAGACACTCTTACCTAGTCCTCCGACATTGGTTAAGATCTGGAATGTTTATATAGACCTAGAATATATATTTATTATTTTATGTCCTCAGACAATATACGCCGCAGCGGCGTGGGCATCCTGGGCCGGGCGCGAGCGCGCACGCTCAAGATGACCGTCACCATAGTGTTAGTGTTCTTCACCTGTTGGTCCCCTTACTACTGTTATTGTTTATGGTAAGCACTTTTCTTTTTTTTTACTTTGTGAGATGGTTTCAACTTTGTGAGATGGTACAGTACTTAGTCATGCTGATAGTGATTTACCAGTTTTTTTTTTGTTTTCGTCCAATGTTTGCACTTTGGAGCCCGCTTATATATTTTGATTTGATGGTTGCCTTGGGTTGGGCTTTTTCAGGAGCGACTGTCGTCTGACCTCCCAACCTCAAGAGGAAAGGCCTCGTCGATTATTTTAGTAGGTGAAGTTTGTTTGAGCTCTGAAGGTGTTGATAGAGCCTCGTACATCCCGAAAATGATCCAACAATAATGTTGAAAAACGATGAAATTTATCTTACCGATCCAAATTTAAATACACTCGATTACCTTTTCTTTTTAATGTGGAAAGCCCCTCGAATAATACCCTAGTTATGTTAGCCTAGAACTGACTAAAACCACACGCCGTCTTCGGTCTATAAATACTGGGGTATAATATTGCATAAAATGAACCATATCCCTCGCATTTGACTACCTCTCTCACATTACACTTCAATAAAACACATAATATGAAGCTTACAAACCTTCCATCGTACACTTCCAGGTATTGGATGGACACAGAAGCCCAAGAAAACGTACATCCAGCTATCCAGAAGGCGATGTGGTTGTTCTCATGCACCAATTCCTGCGCCAACCCCATCGTGTACGGGGTGTTCAACCGTAACCGGTGGACGTGGCGAGCGGGGCGGGTGAGTTACTTCGTAAGTCGCACACAACAACTATTATTATGTGTCGGTATGTGTACTTAAGATACAGCTTGTTGTGTGTTTACTTAAACTAGCAGTTAATGACTTTTGTGTGTGAGACTGGCTGTACGGAACAAAAAAAATGGTGTCGATTTAAAACAGAACTATTTTGCAATGTTATTGTCATTATGATTTATGAAAAAGAACAATAATAATAAAGTTCATCAACACTCTTCTCATCTTTTCGGTATCTTGTTCCAAATTCAAAATGCATTCCCGCCTCTACCAGAAATTGTGACATATTTTTTGTTCTGAACAGCTGTCTATAGTGCCAGTAGTAGTCTGAAGTCGATTACCGCATGTCTCTCTGCTCTCCGTTCGTTTCCATTTCAGTGGATAAACCTACATCTTTAATTAATTTTGTGATATTGTCAAAAGTTATTTTTAAATTGTAATTTTACCGACATACATAATAATGTATTGCTTGTTTTTGTTAGTTAATAGTTAGTTGTAAAGTAATTATTATAACTTGTTTTGTGTATCTGTGTAGTGATTTTTGTTAAATCTCATTACATCTCTTTTATATATTTCGTCTTTCCTAGCAATGCAGATTTATAGAATGCCTATTTTTACGGAATAAATAGTTTCGGATTAGCATTTTTTTTTACATAAAGCTAAACGGTTTATCGAAATAACACTAGGCGCTATTTATAGCAGAATATTTTAGCATGCATAGAAAGCATGCTAAAATGTTCTGCTATATTTTTTTCATATTTCGAATCAAACACCGCTGATGTTTATTTTTTTAATTTCCAGAACGTTCGCTGCAGAAGTGGCAGCATGAGACGCGGTTCAAGACTTCCATACGGTGAATCTATGGAGATATCAGCAGCTACCTTAGCTAGAGCGAGAAACTCTATAGGAAGTGAACGCAACGGGAGACGGGATTCCGCTTACGGCCTTCAAAATGGAACACAAAAACATTGGAACACGATCAACAACAACCATGTTGGCAACGGCAACGTGTAGTCCCGGACTTATCTCGCCTTAAATATGTTATGAAAGGACAGTTGAAAATCTAAAAGTGCTTTAAAGTTAAGACATTCATTTTACGAAATATTTTTAAGCTGAAGTGAGTAGATGTACCAAAGAATCCGCGAAATTGACAAAATCGGAACTACTGTTGTCACTATCAAATATATGCTGTTTTATTGCATATCTAAGTCAATTTGCCACGATTTGACAACATTGAAGGGACAGTGGCGCCTTCTGTCATTTCACATAATCGTTGGTACAACTACAACCACCTATCGTTACGTTTTAAAACAGTGTTTTGACAGTTATCTGACAGCGATAGTGAAGTGACGAATATGTATAAATAACGTTTGGCAACGAGTGTACATAATAACGATAAACGTTATATTTTCGTTTTTCTTGGACGGTCAGTTGTGTAATGAGGTTGTAAGCGTGTACTCATTTCTTAAAGTTATGTGAAAGAAAGCTTTAAGGAGGAGTTTTGAAACATATCTGAGATGCGATAGGATTGAGAATGAATATGGTTCGTGCAGTTTGTGCCATGCCTTGAGATTAGTTATAGGTAAATATTGTTGTGTGTTACACTCTGACATGTAACATTCCTGTAATTAAATTAGTCATAATTAACTGTTAATAGCTAGTATAAAGAAGCTGCGTCAGTTGAACTTCTTAGAATCATTCTAGACCAAGAGGCTAACTATTCAAGCACCTTTTAAGTATTAATTAAATATCAACTTTATTCCACTAAGACAAAGCATAAATTAGTAAACATCAACGTCTTATCGGATACAATTTATCGCTGCAGACTATTTTCAGCCTTGTCTAAACGAAATAAGGTTGATATTTAGTTAACACTCACAGGGATATCGAGAATTTGTCGCTCGGTCTGTGTTGGTTGACTGCAACTGATATTCTGGTTCGTCGAGGTGTTTAGGATACTCATAGCTTTTCAGCAAGTTGAAACATTCCAATAATAACACGCTTAAGTTATTACGTATATATTTATTCAATAAGACTGACTGACAGACGATAAGTCCTTAGTAGGTATTTTGATACCAGACACTAATTGTTATTTCTTTAAATATTATTTTTATTATAATTGAGTTTTTAATATGTTGTTCTTGTTTAGTAGTATAAAGTTTACCTTGGCTGTGAGGTGATAGAGTCTCGGCTCTATGTATACAAAGAGATATGAAATTTTGTACCAAATCTTAATCCTAAGTTAATGCAAGAGCTAATTTTTTAATAAAAACATTAAAACAAATTGTGTTCTCATTTAATATCCACCCATTTTCATTTAAAATATTATTTTCACACATTTAGAATAACACCCATGGAAACCAGATTGTTTTTGTACCAAAGTTACAATACAGAGGATTATCCAAAGTTAAAATCACATACATAGAGAGAATTTTAAATTGTTGAAACTTTATTGAAATGGGGTTTTGAAGTATCCGTACCGATATAGTTTTTCTAATAACGGTATCAAAACGGTTTATTTTCTGACTAAAGATTAAAGTGAGGACTAGAAACTATTATAAACAGTACATCTACATAAATATACGGTTATATGAACATTTAAACATTAAAATGTCTTACTTGTAAAGCTTATATCTAATACTTGGCCACAATAGAATGACTTTCCCTCTGCCGCGGTCGTTATAATAAATTATTTTATACAAGATATAATATTTTAACTAATTCAAACTAGATTTATTACTAAATTAAATTGTTTTAGAGAATTTTACTCATATACTATATAAATTCTGTTTCAACATATCCGAAAGTACAAACTACAAGAAATGTTTTACTTAAGACAGTTCATATTTTAAAGTATTAAGATAACAAGTAACATTTTAATGAAATAACTGAAATAATAATCGCTAGTTTTATTCTTTATTATCAGACAATGGTGAAACAGATGTCATAAAATACAAATTAACAGTAACAAATTTTATATCGTTTGAAACGATGCATCCAAACAACAACAAAAATAAATAAATAGAACAGTAAACGTCTACAGACTCGCGTTAACAACTGGAATGCAGATTGTCTTTATAACATTATACACTTAGGATATGTACTAACAACACAATATGTGTTTGATTTTACCAACAGTCAGTAAGTTACAGATTTAATAATATTCCTCCTAACCTCTCCAACTAAGCTAAGGAGTGTTTTTATTAGGCGTGAGTTCACGTCGATAGTATAATGGCCAGGATTTGAACTTGGAACTTCTTGATTGTGAGGCCGACTCCTTACGACTAAGCTATCGACGCTTAATGCTATTTAATAATAGGGGTGATATGAATAACGAAATAGCCATAAAACTCAGGCCAGTCAGTCTATAATATTTAACTAAAGAAATATGTCCGACATACCGATATCGAAACCATAAAGCCAATCCCGGCTCCGAAGAAAACCTTGGATGCAACCCGTTGCATCCAATGTTAAAAATAACGTTAAAACGTCTTACGTTATTAACGATAACGTTAATGAGTTAGGTGTTGGTAAAATCAAACATAACTATTTTATGGCACATAAATTAATACTACTTACAACACTTAAACATTCACTAGATACACTTTGACAACAATGTACATTCATACAAAAATAGATGGAAAGATTCGAGTTGTTGATGCTTATAAATTTTCATCCAAATATTTTCTGTTCTATAGAATGTAGATATATTGTGTATACATAGAAACACTACTCATGTACCTTATATTGTACATAGACATAAGAATTTTGTCCAAAACTTCATAGAAAATTGTATCAAATTTTGTTATAGCAAAATAGTCAATCGATGTTGTATATCTTTATAAAAATGTTTTCCGGACATGATCAGAATGTATCATCACCGCGGGCATAGCCAGATTTTAGTCCTGAGGGTTTTTCAGAAAAATAAATTAAATGTCATTATTATTCATGTGAAAAAGACAATATTTTGAACAGTCACCCTCAGAAGTCGCTGAACACTAACAACGAGCTTGACAAGCGAACTTCATGTACAAATAAATCAATGAATAATTATTGATGCAGAATTTATAATTTTACTGTTCAGAGAATCAATTAAACATCTTTACCTTTGCCTTCAGCTTACCATCAGGCGAGGCGAAGTCAAATTGACGTGTCTTATATAAAAAAAAAAACATTTTTGCTTTTTATTTTGTGTTTATAGAATGTTATAAGTTGTTAAGCTAATATACTCAGGAGAGTCTCTAACTCCCCCTGGGCTACCTGGCTACACCCACGGTCAGTAAATACAGTGTGAATAAAACTACATCTAGTATATATAGTGAAAAAAAAAACATTTCACATATGAATATAACAAGATATCGAATACATAGAGAGTCAAAAATTCTAAACATCTTCACATTCTACATTAAAGTTCCTAAAATGGCACATATAGAACACACCGACACATTATAAGCTCCCCCTAACATTTAATTCTTACGTATATAAATACACGTGTCTAACAGACGTTATATCTATATACTAAAACTATAATACAGTGCATATTGGATAAAAAAAATTGTCAATCGACAAATTGTTTCACAATATTGTGACATAACATGGTACATCTAATATACCTTTCATAATTTGATATGAAATTAATTATAATAATAAAAATAAATAGTTCAAAACATTAAACTTAGCTTTATATTATAATAACACTGAAAAGTCTTACAATTCATTACAAAATATCATTTTAAGCTGGAACTCAAATTTCCTACAAAATCTTTTCAACGTTATTTGAACACAACAGTTTTTATTAACAGTTATTTATAACGTTTAACGCGTTAAAAGTTTCACGCTAAATAGCGTGCGTTTATAAATGCGCTATTTTTTCAATTACTGAATTGAATTACATTTTTATTTTTTATTCTTTTTTTAAATTTAAACTTTGAAATTCTTTTGAAAAGAACATTTTTTTTTCTTATTTTATAAATTACGGTCTAGTTCCATCACTTTAATTGACCGAAAACATTTAATAAGTTTCAAATTTTAAATTACATTTTTTTTCGTATCATACTACCACGGAAAAACATACCTTATTCCTTACTGTTCTGAGCTATTGTCTTACTCCTTTTGGAACATATTGTTTGGTAGTTCAGTTATAACCTCACTGGTCACCTTTCTCTAGCTCAGTGAGTTCGTGTGGGGGTGCCCCATCCCTATCGTTCGCGGCCATACGACTCTTGTCAATGTCACCCTGGGAGAGTGACGTCACTATAATGGCGCCTAGGGCATCGCATACCACGTTGATAGTTGTACGGAAGCGGTCCCTGTAATTACAAATAATTTGGTACTTTAGATCGGGTAAAGTAAGTAGGATAGATTACCTTAGGGCCCAAGCGAAAAGGATTTCAAATTCCTTTCCAAATGCCGTTAAACTGTGCATGTGGACCGATGCACTCACTTTTGAATGAACGAATAAATTTACGGTAAACGAGCAGTGGGTTAAGCTAACTAGGCTCTGTTACCAATTGGATGGGTGACCGTTTAGTGGTAAATACGAAGGACCATATTTCGGGGGCAGGTCAAATTCAGTCCCAGCTGTCAATAGTCCTTAGATCAAGACGGAGGTCTATATAGGCGATCCGACAAATCTTCCAGTAGTTGATCGCCAACCACAACTCTGGCTGACAGGTCAGACAACAGTTGTTCCCAATATATCTACTCGAAAATGCCAGCCACATCATAATTATTTAAGCAGACCCCGAGTTCTGAGATGAAAGTCTCCGATGACCGGTACTAATGCAAGATAAGAATTAAAAATTATCTAAGTGAATACTTACAGAAGCCAATCAACAGCAAGAATGATGGAGACGTCCTCGGCGGGCAAGTTGACGGTATCCAACACCATCACCATTGTCACCAGTCCAGCTTGTGGGATGCCTGCCGCGCCTATACTTGCTGCCGTTGCCGTCACACTAGAACGTGATTTAAAAAAAAAGTGCACTGGCCATAGATAACTTTTTAAAATGAGCAACTGTCAATAAACTGATGACAAGACAGCATGGTGATAGCACCTTAGCCTGTTCGGAAAGGAATAAAATAATGAGCAAATGTCACGAAACTGGCGCGAAATCGAACGGCAAGTCAAATACTTTTTTTTTTTATTAAGGTCAAACGAACGAGTATTCTTTGAAATAAGTATGACGTCACACTTCCTTTTATTTTTTTCTTGAAATTAGCTACAGGTCTTACATTTTCAAAATAGGTAAAAATAAGGAATCTCATTTATACAGCTCTTTCATTCGAAGGCATTGACTTATTGAGCTCAGTTAAATAATGTATTTTAACTATATAAAAGTACCAACTTTAAAAATGAATAACTAGATACGATGGAATGTAACCTACTTTTTTTTATTTTCTTATTCTGTTATGTGTATCTCGTAGTTAATAATTTCTTCTTCTTCTTCAAACAACCTTTTTACCAGTTTCCTCCCAATGATCCAATAATCAAATCATATCTCACCTGACTGCGATGATCTTTCCGAACGACATGTCAACCCGTCTCAGCTGCGCGATAAAGATGGCCGCCACGGCCTCGTACAGCGCTGTCCCGTCCATGTTGATGGTCGCGCCGATGGGGATCACGAACCGCGTGATACGGGGGTCTAGGCCCATTTCGTCACAGCACCCGATCGTGATGGGCATTGTGGCTGAACTGGAAGCAGATAAGAAAGAAAATGAGGAGGAATTCGGATGAATCAGCCATTTTTAGAGGAGTTTAAGAATGTTTTTTATACATATAGGACACGCCAATTTGACTTCAAGCTGAATGCAAAGTCTCAGTAAAGAGAGTCACCATTATAGACACGTACTAAGTATGTTACTATAGTGGCACTCAGAAAGCATCTGATGAGGCCGTCAAGATGCTTTTTCACGCCCCGCTTAAAGGACCCGGGACTGTAAGAAGAGGGAATCACGTGTACTGGTAAGGAATTCCCGGACTTAATGATGCGGCAGAGGAATGAGTCGCCGAACCACTTGGTTCTTGATGAAATATTCTGTATCGTAGATATGCGGGTGACATCTTAGTCCTGCACGTGTTATCCTGTGTCGGAAAGGAGAGAGTGGAACTAATTGGAAGAGCTCATCAGAACATTCACCATGGTAGAGGCGGAAAGGATACAAAAATGGAATCATAAATTCCAATTTAGAGTAGATCGGGTGTATGACCAACCTCACCTGCAAGTCAGTACACCTTTTATGTACCTACTGCATTGAAATTAGGGAACAACCGATAACGTAAATTAAAATAAGGTAGAAGCATCATACCAGAATATTAGCAGGGAAGTAATCAGTATAGTGCGGTGACAGGTATTTATTTATTAGTTAATAAATCCTACCTAGAAGCAGTACCGAAAGCAGTCGCCATGACCTGTCCCATCTTCGCAATATACCCGCAGGGCAGCTTCTTCGTAGCCAATATGAACAGGATGCTCAAAGTTCCAAACCCGTGGAGGAACAGCCCCAGTATCACCGTCACGAAGTACAGCCCCAACCGCCCCACCAGCTCAGCGAATGAATCGATTTCCATAATCTTTGCAGTTACTAAGAAGAATACTCCAAGGGGTGATAACCTGAAAATTGAAGAAGCAGCAGTTCAAATTAATACTGAGATGTATACCATACAGAGGCAGTGGGAGGACTATGTTGGACTCGAACCGACTAAAACGCACGCCTTCTGTGAGCCATCGGTTTCTGGAAGTGAGATATCGTAGACATATCCCTCACACCCCTAACCAATATCCCTCCCATCTCGGCCAAACCAGATGTATGCCATACATACCAACGTACCTACCTAAGTTCTTGCACGTAAATTTTTTTTACGCAATAATGTATGCAAAACCTTCTGAAAACAATAACATTTTTTTCAAAACCTGTTATTCTTCAAAACTAGAGAGAAAATGTTACTTCTAGGTTAGGCAATAGTGCCACCTAATCATCTATTGCTAACAGGTGATATATTGGTCACACGGTGGTTATAAATGAATCGCTGAATGTGTTGCTAAGCGCAAATATCGAGAACGGCTGAACCGATTTCGCAAATTCTTTTTTTAGAATATTCCTTGAAGATAAAGGATGGTTCTTACGGAGAGAAAAATGAATTAAAAAAACTAGGAATCGACTGTTAGGCGGTACGAAGTTCGCGGGGTCAGCTAGTTATTAATAAAAAAAGCATCCACAGGGGTTATAAGATGATCTGAGAATTAGAAGAAAAGTAGACGAATCAAAGTCATGCCATTCATTGATTGGCCTGGAAGAGGCTGGAAATCACGATGAAGCCACCAATCCGAAAACAGCTAGTTATTACGTTTATTTTAGACCCATTTCCTCAGTCAGATTTATGGTTCTTTTTTTTTCTATTACTCTCACAATAGTACAAACCTAAAATGAACAATAAAATTAAATCATCTTAAGATACTCACCATATCACCCACCCAGTGATGATCATCATAGCCTCGGACAGCGTGTGGAAGAAGTCCTGCAACGGTCGACTCTTGTCTCCCATCTTACCCATCGTGATACCCAGGACTATGCTGAAGCACACCAGCCCCAGCACATTGCTGCCACTCTGGTACTCGCCCTTTATCTCATACGTTTCCAATGCTCCTGAAAATGGTTAGACGTTGATTAATACCGGTTCTTCCCCACCGACCACCTTCCCAGACTACCTGGGTGTACGGTGGTAATTCTTTTTTAACTACGGTTCCCCTTTGTCCACCTAGCCCTAGGTGTACCATTGAAAATATTAAATTTCCACGGTACACCTTGTTATTGAAACTATTTTCATAGGTAATACATGATATATAAAAAGATAGTAATGACATTGACATTGAAGCTTATCATTCTAAACATACGTACATACAGTCACGTCTCTTTCCCAGTGGGGTAGGCAGAGACCACAGTTTTCTACTTGCTACGATCCTGGCATATATCTTTCGGTTCTTTTACTTTCATAATTATTTTTATATATTCTCGCCGGTTTCGGAAATTCTTGACATCTCCTTTCTTTAAAATGCCTTCGATCTGATTTATATACGTATGTCTAAGTCAATTCCTACCGGGTTACCCATTCACCCTCGCTTCATAAATCTGTTTTCGCAGTTTTCGTTAATTAATAACATAAATATAACAATATTCTTGACAAGGCTAACCTCACCAAAAGCCGGAGCGGAGGTTGAGAGGTCCAACGGCTTCCTCTATACAATTTAACTTGGGACGTTACGTTCAATAACTAGGCAGTCACCTCAAGATTGTCCAGCTGATTTTATAGACAATCAGTAAATCGAAATAAGAAGAATTCAGGAATAAAATAATAAAATAGAATTTGGAATAAGATGGGGAGTGAATGAAGAATTCCGTAACCTGAGGCGAAAACGTAGGGAAATTGGAGTGGTTAAGCCAAGTAACCATGTTTTTTCCACTATGCAACCGTCTAGTTACCCAAAAGCCTTTAGGAAATAATGGTAGTTTAGTCTTAAGAAACTACATTTTGTAAACTGACATCTTAAAAATGCCACAGTGGAGTTTGTTGCGCCATTTCTTCTCCACTAGCGCCTATGAAGCGGTGGTAAACTTAGTTTTAAGCAGAATTTGACGTCAAAAAGCTGTAACAGTGTTGCACTATTTTGGAAAATAAAGAATTTGATAATGAAAGCTGTAGTCCAACGTTTTAAAGAGAAGTAATGACTCACCTAGGCGACTTCTATTATTGGTTGCATCGAAAACAAGCCGAGTGCGGTAGGAAGCAATAGTGGCTTGCGCGATGTTTTCGGGGAACACGTTCCTGAAACAAATACAAGTTAACTTTAATACTAATAGTTCGCGTAGATTCCGGCTAAGGGTGACTTCGTCTCTACCTTATGGTGCCTTAAATTGCGATTAATAATATAGTTAAAAAAAATGGATGCGTAAATTAACTCTACACACAGATTACACAGATTACCTAAATATATTTGGAACTCTCCTTAACGAAGAAAAACGTTGTATATTGGTGAGTTTGATAGAGAGAGAGAAGGTGGCAGTATGTGTGCAAAATCTATTTTAAGTCTGTTAAATACAGATTGTGAGCATGACGCCTCTGGTATTACACTCGTCAATAGGCCACAATATGGTTACTGTGGCCTATGAACCAGGAAGTGGTCTTCCCATCAGGTGAGCCATACGCTTGTCTACCATCCAATTGGTATAAAAAATAACGTAACAGGACTACAAAACTTATTAAATGCTCACAATTCACATAGCAGTGAATGGCAAAGGTCACTTCGCATCCGGCCAACTATTGTACTTTATTGTTAGAATAGCTATTCAGTGCACCTGAGTGGACGAATTATGATTTTTATTGCTCCTTGTTTGTCATTGAAAGGTTACAATGGAGATTATTAAAGAGTTGCCGTGGTTCCTGGTGTAGTAGAATAGGGTTACCCTATCTCTTTCTTTGCGTGTTGTAGAAGGCGACTCAGGGATAAGGCTGTTCTCCATCCGACAGTTAAGTAACGTACGGCCTATGACAGAGCACCCGCTTAACAGCAATGCTCACCCCTTATTTCGTGGGATCGTAAATCATAGTTGACGAAATATGGGTATTAAGGTGATTACATACGCGAATGACTTTGACCATACAAATGCTCAAGGTCATTCGCTCGTTTTTCAGCCGTAAAAATCAGTAAAACTAATTTTAATAGATAATTTTATAGGAGACGATTACAAACTAAGAAGGTCACGTCATGCTAATACACTCATTTAAGATATATCTGAAATTTTAGACTATTTGGATACGTATTGTAGAAAATATTTGGTTTCATAAGAAAGAGTAGAGTGATGTTCAGAGCCTCTTTTCAACTATTTCCTCCTTTTTTATTGAATTTATAAAAAGGTGAAGTTACTCTGTATATCCTGTAGTATGCAGGGATGTAAATTCCAGATCTATAGGTTTTATAGTTAAAAAGAAAAACGGTTTTGAAAATACCGATTTTTCGATGCTAATCTGATTCGGGGCCTTAATACACCTCTGCCTACCTTTTTGGGGGTTGACGGTCGTGAATATAGGAGGTATTATGTTGGTCCCAGTTGTCATTGTGCTGTTTGACATGATGCCAACAGCTACATTCTATCATCGCAACTCTCGCCACAGGCAGGGAATTCATCCTCACACATTGCGTCCGGAAACGGTGCGCACTGCGCGGTTTGAAAGGCACTTCATCCCACGCACACTCAAGCTGTGGAATGAACTCCCTGCGGTGGTTTTCCCAAGCGACTACAATATGGGGTTCTACAAGAAGGGCATAGAAGGTTTCTTCAGGGTCGGCAGCGCGAGTGTGACGCCCCTGGTGTTGCATACGTCCATAGGCCACGGTGACCACTTCCCATCAGGTGGGCCGTGTGCTTGTCTGCCAACTAAGTGGTATAAAAAAAACGAACATTCGTAATGACTACCATACAGTCGTTAAGGGTAATTAGAGCCCTAAAGGTGAACGCAGACCTAGCCGAACCGCATTTACCGCAGTCGCCGCAGTCATCGCTTTTGTATTCGACCGTTTCGGATGCTGCGGCGACTGCGCGGCTAAGTGTGCGCGGTTGCATAGAACTTCATATAACAATTTCGGAATGCGGGGACTGCGGTGAGTGCGGTGCGGCTTGGTCTGCGTTCACCTTAAAAAGTCTCTCAACTAGTTTAACAACAATACTTCAATATCGCCAATAGATTGCAGACGAAAGTCAGCAGTCACGGTAAATATCGAAGTTCAACCGCGTTACAGTTGGACTGGAAAAAGCGGACTCCGGACTCCGTGGTAAAGGTCTCTGCTGAAAGGTCGGACGCAAGAAGGATGATGATGTCTAGATACATAGGAGTCTTTATATAATCCGATGTTATATAAGACAAGCCTGTCAACGGTCTCTGCACTGCACTCAGAGTAACAATGACTCGAACAATATTGTAATAAGTGGGGACAGATTGATGTTCCGCTTAAAGCAAACATCTCCTCCGAGCATTAACCTATATACCTACGTCGCGTTTCTTTTCTCTTTAGATCAAGGCTAGGTTCAATCATAATATTAGCAAAAATGGCGGACATTGTCGTACTCGTGAGTGGATGCTGTTTGTAATGATTGGTTGTTTTACTATCGTTAGAGGGACTACTATACAAATACACGTCAAACACATACATATTATTATACAAATCGTCATCATCGTAGCTTGTTCCTGGTTGCTTCCCGTAACTCCACAGGGTCCTAGGCTCCTATTGAATTTAATGAGAGCAACTGCCGTCTGATCTCTCAACCACAAAAAGAAAGCCCGTGCCAGAGACTCGCCTGTCAATCAGTATGTGTACCGGCTAGCAGGTGAATTTGAAGAATAACTCAGCTATGAAAATAAATTGAAGGCTACAGTCTGCTACAAGTGCTACAACTTTCATTAACGTAGCCGTCAAATTGAAAAAAGAAACGAATACGTTGGAAAGTTATTATGCTAACGGGTAATTTCACGATGCCTAATTTTTTGCTAATTTCGGTGGTATTTTTCAATTATGATAGATTGAACTAAATTATCGTAGGTTAGGAAGTAATAGAATACTTTTTTTTATATAGGACACGTCAATTTGACTTCGCCTCGCCTGATGATAAGCTGAAGGCAAAGTCTCTGAAAAGAGGGTCACCATTACAGACACGTATCATGTTACAATGGTGGCACTAGGCTTGACGGCCTCATCAGATGCTTTTTCACGCCCCGCATAAAGGACCCGGGACTGTAAGAAGAGAGAAACACGCGAACTAGTAAGGAATTTCAAGAGTTAATGGTGCGGCAGAAGAAGGAGACTTACAAAAAAGTCAGTAAGCTAGAAGAGGAAATTTTCACATCATCAGCTCAAAAAGGTCGCTTTCACCGCGTAACAATTCGTAGCAAAACAGTTTTCTACTTCTTGTAATAAATAATAAACTATAAACAAAGCCAGGAAACAAAACCAATATTTGTACGGTCGTCGCGAACATTCCAACAATATATCCCAAGAGTGTTATACATTGTGAAGTTAACAAATTAAAAATTCACAATGTCGTCCACGTATAGAGGCCACACCCTTATAGTCACATAGCAAACACCCTTTTACTGAATAACATAGTATACTTGATTAAAACAATATTAGTTCTAATATACTATTGCCCGCGGCACCGTCTTCGTTAATGTTTTCTTTCATAGAAACCTTGTCCTGTCAATAACGAACGCGACATAAGAAAAATAATTTTTCGATTTTTTGCAATCGTTTGAAAATTATGCGCGTAACAATTATAGGTATTTCGGCGATTCATTTTCATTATTAGATATCAAAGGCGGTAGCCTAGTGGTATGGGTAATGGACTGCTGAGACGAGGTCTCGGGCTCGATCCCAGGTATTACCATGGCACACACCAATGATATTTCGATACTTTTCGAAGTTATGTGTGTATTTATCGCAGGTTTATAAGTGCCCGGTTAATGGCAATAGGCTCGCCACCTATTACATTGGGACCTAAACATAAACGGGGAAATGTGGGTGCGAGCACCTCTGCCTACCCCTTCGGGGATATAGGCGTGAGTTTATGTTATGTTATGATATCAAAGGCATCGTACGATGAAGGTGGATTTAGACCAAACTAACATATAACTAGAGCTAGATCAAGAGCATTTTTTCTTAATATTTTAGTGTAAATGACACCTTATTTTCAGCGTTTACAGATATTTATGTGTGTATTCATATAATAAGACATCTTCTGTCATATTTATAGTAATAATAATAACAATATAAAACTTTATTGTACACTAATAGTACATAATATATAAAAAAATTAACAAAAAGAAATGTACAAATAGCGGCCTTATCGCTACAAGCGATTTCTTCCAGGCATTCTTTCTTAGTGTTTTATTTATAGTGTTACTCATTATGTTTGTGTTTTCTTTTTCAGTATTATTGTTTTCTTCTACTTACATATTCTCTATGTACATAGAATGTACATACACCAAACTACCCAAAAACATTCTTCTCCTATTATTTCTATCCATCCTATCCTAAGGTTGCCTGTAAGAAATTGCCGCAGAGTGATAAGGCCGCCATCTGTACTTAACACATAACTTAGATCTCTATGTTAAATTGTTATATCTATGGTGTACAATAAATTATTTTACTTACTTACTAACGATCATTATACAAGAGAGTACCTACAATTATTCGCACCCAGCTCAAAGTTGATAGGATTGTTGCCACCATCACAATTCAAATCTAAAAAGTCTTTATCGTTGCATAATTTGCAGAAAAAGAAAATCGGAAAAATAGGACGGTGAAGCGTCAACATTTTCACAAATTGAATAGAACTAACCCTTGCCCTCCTTCCCGAGTAATACTGAGCCCATTACCGTGACTCACGGGAACCTATCACCGGAATAAAAGATTTGCCGTGATTGATTGAGTGAGCAAACTTTCTTGTGTATATAGACCGTTATAGAATGTGTAGTTCGGCTTGGTTGTGGTTTCAACAATCCAAACAAGTGGCGCAATCGTTAGTAGAATAGAATAACCAGGGCATGGGATTGACACGTGTTTTGACGTTTATGACAGTTGTAAACATATCAAATCCCGTATATGTGGTCGGTGTGTGGTGTGTCGGAAAAGTGGCAGCAGGGCACTGCCGGCGGTGTTGGCGCTATTTGACTTTTAATGAGTGGGTGTCTTTAGACAGTAGGTGCAATCCGCTAACAGCCCCTCTAGATAAGTGGCCATTCGTTGCTCGGCGTATGATGGAATAGAATGCCAAATGTATGGGATTTGACGTAAAATGACAGGCGTCAACGAATGTCAAAAACGTCAAATCCTATACATTTATCATTCTATTCCATCATACGCCGAGCAACGAATGGCCACTTGTCTAGAGGGGCAGGTGAGATTATCTTGGGCGACGAAGATCCTTTCTTAGGGTAAAAACAGACAGACAGTGGAGTCTTGGTAATGGGGTTCATTACATTAAAACAGATTGGTATGAAACTCTTAATGCGCTAGTCCGTCTCGCATTTGGACAGTTTTACTTTTTTTATTACACTTTTTTTTATAGCACTTAGTTGGCAGACAACCACACGACCCACCTGATGGAAAGCGGTCACCTTGGCCTATGGACGTATGCAACACCAGGGGCGTCACACTCGCGCTTACTTTTTCTATAGTTTTATTCGTGACTAGCGTTTATAGACAGCCCTACTGATAGGTATATGTATATAGGGCGTGACAATAAGGTGGAATGAAGAGTGACGAGCGGCAGCGGGCCCGCGCCACTTCGCTTCGACACCGCGAACTAACTGCAATTGACAATTACCTATATTGCGTGTTTCGTCACACGTACATACCGTCACGCATGGTTCTAGTTGGCAAGAAAACGACGACTAGAACAAAGCTTGCGTGGTTTTTTTTTTCGTTTGCGATACGTCACTGACTCGGTTTGTGTGGTGACGGAGCCACTCTGGCGGCGTCATCTGAAAACCAGCGCTTCGCATACCCTGGTGTGCGAAGCATTCATTTTGAGATGGTGGTCCATTTGAGTGCGCACGATGTGCAGTGAATGAACCGTATTATCTTTGACATACATATACTGCGTGTTCTTGAATAAATGCTTTCTTTCTTCTTCTTTCTTTCTTTCTTTCTTTTTGATAACTGTCACATAATAGACACAAATACAAAAAAGCGCGCTATAACTACACAAAGAAAGAAAAGAAAGAAGAAAGAAAGAATAAGTAGGTAGTAGTAATAGGTTCTCGGTGGAGTAGAATAATACCACTTCATCTCTTCCCGAGATTGTCGTTGAAGGCGAGTAATGGATAGGGCTGTTCTCGATCCGTCAGTAAACATACAGCATATGACAAAGTACCCGCTTGACGGTAGTAGACTCACCCCCTATTACCTGGGACTGAAAATCAAGTCTTAATTCCCTTCGGGGTTATGGCGGTGAATATTATATATCAAAATTCATTAACTCATACTAGTATATTTCTCTTCCCTTTCCGAGTTCCATAATCCAAATACTGAATTAAAATACATGCCAATCTCACCCTGGAACCGCGACATTGACATTGGTCAGTAGAGTGGGTCACAATGCCAGTAGATATAAAAGAAACGATGCATTTCCCACGCAAGGTATACATAAATATATACAAGAATTACTCGTTCATTTCAATAATACCACAGGATCCATGAAACCTTTCTCAATAACAGTCGCCATAGTGACTAGTAACATTGTGCGATACCATACAGCTAGACTTGACCTTATGACCTGACAGCAATCACGCAACCATCATTCGTGCTCCGCAATCATTTGTAGGTGCCTTATGACCACTAGGATAGGATCCCGTTTACAAGTGACCGATCACTTTATAATCGCATTGTTTCAAATTGAAACATCGTTCGTCCTTGGCAACTGCGGTGTTACGACTGTCATACTAAATCTCGAAGTTCAAAATTATAACGAGTAACACTTCGACGTGTGCTGTGTTATGCTACGTTTACATACTCGCGGCAGAGCGAGGGAAGTGGCGAGAGAAGTGGGCAGAGACGTGGTGTGAATGGTATATTCGTCATGCCGCGAGTACTGCCGCGTATGTTGCGCAAATACTAGCGCGATGAACTATACGAGACCGCTAGATGGCGCTAAGCTAAATAAAACACGACTTTCGTTATTGCTCCTCGAATATTTACTTTAAAAAATATTTATATCGATCTACGGAAAGTGTATAGTAGTTGAAAGTGATAGTTTTTATTAATAATCTATTTAATTAATTCGCTATGCTGTAAAAGCTTATTGCGTACACTGCTACAGCGTTGTCCTCCATAACGTTTACGTCCGTCTCCGTTGCAGGGCGAATACTGTAATGCGGACCAACGCGATGATGGGAGTGTGTGAATGCTAGGGCATTAATCGCGCGAATATTTCTGGCAACACGATGAGCAATGCGAGCGGCAGTATGTAAACGCGGGGTAACGATGTGACGTGACTGGGGTCAAGATGTATGCAGGTACTCGTATGTCACGTCACAAAATGTAAGCTATATGCGCAGTACGCTTTTTAGGGTGACTTTTGAAGATAACACGGTGCTACAGCGGCGGAGAAGCTCAAATCCAACAAAAGAAATTCAATCCAATCCGCTTGCGTTGCGGCCTCGCTTTTCTCGAGATGAGATTAACCTCAATAGCATCCAAAACTTACACTTTGAAGCCAATGTCCGCTTTCATCAGCTCTTATTCTTTTACTCTTTCTTATGATATGGCTTATATAGGCATTTGCGGGAGCAATTTCCATTTAAGCTCCCAATTGCAAAATGAAAGCCTGCACCAGAGACTCATTCGTCAATCAACCGGCATACTTGGGTCCCTAAAGGCCCCAAAAATTTACCAGTTTGACTCCAATATTCAACACCATAAAATTAGTGTTGGTGTTGCAGTCGTCCACGGTGTCCACTTTCCATCAGGTGGGGCGTGTGCTTGTCTGCGACCTAAGTAGTATCAGTGTCAGTATAAAATATAGTATATCAGTATAAAATCAGTGTTGCCAAATATCAAACGTATCGTATCACTATGCAAATTCATGTCGGCTCAGAGCGGATGGCCAAATTAACAGCTATTAAGCGTATTAAGCTCAACCTCATGATATAACACGAATTGTATGACGCTAATCTATTAATCATTTTACTCACTTACGTTCTAGAATTTTCTGTATTACGGAAGCATGGTAACATTAAAAAAAAATTTAACACGAAGGTGAAACGTTTCTATTTTTGTGGGTATTTATGAATCCAGTAGGCACATGCTGTAACAAACATCTCGAATGATCGAAGTGAGCGAAATTGACCAATCACCGCGGATTCAGCTATCGAGCTCACTTCGATCATTCGAGATGCAAGTTACAGCATGTGCCTACTGCCCTCTCTGATTGACTTCAGAGCCCCTCTCGACAAGTGGCAATTCGTTGCTCGGTGTATGGGTATGATGGAATAGAATGCCAAATGTATGGGATTTGGCGTATATGACAGGCGTCAACAAATGTCAAAAACGTCAAATCCTATACATTTGTCATTCTATTTCATCACACGCCGAGCAACGAATTGCCACTTGTCCATGGGGGCAGACCACGTTATCGAACTTTTTAGAGCTCCAACAACCCGTAAAAAACGCTATAACTGTTGGTATAGCAACTGGTATACCTCGGGACACGTATCTTGGACCTAAATCGTGAGACAATCGACGCCCTGGCGCGCTTGGATTGTAATAATGCTTAGTGACTATAACTCGTCCACTGCAGAAGCACTCCGTGCTATCCTCAAAAGACACCCAAAAACCATGTAGGTACTGCGCATCATCATCATCATCATCATTTCAGCCATAGGAAGTCCACTGCTGGACATAGGCCTCCCCTATAGATCTCCAATAAGACCGGTTGGAAGCGGCTCGTACCAGCGCGGTCCCACACTAGGCATATTGAATACATTTTATGTGCGAGATATGTTCCGAGCACGGTATTGCTCGACGGCTTAACGGGCTTCTTGAGATACGACAAAATTCAATTTCCTATCAACATTAAATAGACAAAGAAACGCCATTAGTTAATGTATACTCTAAGGCCGTTCGCTGGCATCGACGGGTGCGGGTCGCGGGCGTCCGCTTCGCGTGCTTGTTTCATGTTATTTCAAGAGCAGCGCTCCGTGAGGCGGATACCCGTCACACGCGACGCGGGCGGCGGGGCCCGCCACGCGGGTAGCGGGGCACGCGCCGTGTGTCCGCGCGACGGAGCACGCGTGCGGGTCTGTTTCAACAAAATCATCGACCGCCGCTACGTTATCCGTGTCACACGCGCCGTGCTTGTACAGTCGTTACAATAAACTTAGAATAATCCTTAGCTGCTTAAAACTACGCAACGGATTTTGAAGCGAGTTTTTTTTTAGATAGAGTGATTCAAGAGAAGGTTTATATGTATACTTAATACATGCATAATACTGTAGAGAAACACTGATAAATTTAAAGGTTTCTAATGTGATGTCGTAAATAAGTACATTTTTTACAACCCCACGACATAAATCAAAATAATGTTCTACAGTATTGTACACCTTAAAAAGGTCAACAATCAAGTCCGCTATGGTATAATAATTAAGTACCCTTAATAAATTGTCCATTTAATATAGATCAATATGGCCCTTTACAGCATCTAATTTAAATGAATATTTCCGAAGATATTACATTTAAAATGCAGGGACATAGCGGTGCGGTGGAACCGGACCGGCCCGCGGGCGCGGCGTAAATAAAAATGAAACCCTCAAATGTTCCCAATGACTGCACCAAATTGGATAATTATTTTTGTAAAAATTTTTGAATTTGAAAAATGGGCTCATTGGCTGACACCTTTGTTCACGTCGTCGTACTCGTCGTCTTTTGGCTAAGTAATATATCAATAAATGATCCATAGTTATCGACTGTACACCGACGCTATTGAAATTATACTGGTGACAGACGCCCGTCGCGGGCTTCCGCGACGGAGCAGCGGACGCCCGCGACGGACAGGCGGGCGCACGGCGCGGGCGCCCGCGCCGGACGTCCGCGACCCGCACCCGTCTATGCCAGCGTACGGCCTAAGCCATTACCTCTCAAAATGATTTAATATAATAACCAACATTTCCCTTTCGCAGAAGTGAGGAAGCGTGTCCTCTATAATTTGATTTCTGTAGATATCGTAAAGACTGTAAAAAGGTTTCTTCGAGAAACCGGCAAAATAAAAATCTAATACTGCGAGTGAATCATTAAATCATGGTCGTTCCAATTGAGCAGTCCGACTGGGGATGGGGAAGTATCTACGCACTACAGTATACCGCGGCTTATCATAACCTCGTGTTTTGTTTCCGGATGTTAGTAGGGTAGCCAGAGCTCATTGGAGAGGTTTTGTGCTCTCAGTGGAAAGAACAAAGGCTTGTCCTGCTTATCTTATGCACTGACAGCACAGAATCTCTCTGTTCTTACAGGGTCGACATCACGAGTGTGACTTCCTTGGTGTACAAATAGCAAACTATAGACAATACCGGCGAGATCAAAAAAATAATGCTACAAGTCATATAAGAAGTGTTATTCACTTCTGTAATGGACATAGTGAAAATTATCCTAATCCACTGCCGTTTTATATAAAGTTAAACCTAAACCTACCTGATCAAATCCAGCAGTGTATCGGATGTCAGGGTGTCCTTGATTATGAGTTTGGTCGCATTCGGCTGTATGAACTTCTCAGGGTTCTGCCCGGGCTTGATGGTGGTGACCAGCGCGATACCCAACATCACCGCGCATACTGTAGTCGTCATGTAGTATATGATCGCTCGGAGACCAACCCTGTAAGTAAAGGATAGATTATTTATTTGGCTAGTACCTGGTTGATGTATATCTTAGGACACGTATCTTGGACCTAAATCGCGAGATAAACGAAGCCCTGGCGCGCGCAGTTTGTTTTGTAATAATCTATGCTTGGTGAATTTGAGCCCATCCACCGCAGTAGCACCCCGTTCTATCCTCAAAAGACACCCAAGAAACGTGTACCGTGAGTATAGAGCACATTTTGAGCAGCACATTTTAGGTCCAAAATATATGTCTCGAGACATTTAAAGATCATGCTGAAATCAAAAACATACTTATAAGACTTGAACCAGGAGGAACTTAGGATAGGTGGTCATTCTTAACATAGTAAGACACCTCCGTGCCTCGGAGAGCACGTTAACCGTCGCGATTAACGTGCTCTCCGAGGCATCGACGCGTCGGTCCTGATTGCCATACGAACATCTATGGCATTCGTTACGGTTAGTTGGAGCCCTTAAAAGTCCAATAACTTGATCTAATTAAGAACTTCGATATCGCTAGTTATTTGTGAATGTCAAACAGTAATCGCTTCACGGGAAACATCGAATTTCTGCCATTTTATAAATTAGACAGAAAGCCATGAGCGTACCCAATGGGAAGCAAGAGGGCACTTGCCCACCCTGATCTGCTCTACCCGAAGAAACACACGACAACAACCCCTTCCAATTAGATGTTTGCCCCATCCCTTATAGGCTTTTGCCCCATCCCTAAAAGAAAGCTAGGGACACCCATGCAAAAAGCCGATCCCAACAGAGTTCCATCAGCGTTTCACAAAATTAACTGTTACTTATAAGAAGAACACTAGCTGTTGCCCGCAACTCCGCTGCCTGGATGACGGTTATCGCGACCACACATAGACTATGTCATATGGTATATTATATGGTGCATATATCCTTTCGCAAAGTCTAATCTATCTCTGTACCAAATTCCATTAAAAAAGCAGTTCAGTGGTTTAGGCATGAAAGCGTAACAAGCAGACAGAGTTGCTTCGCATTTATAATATTAGTATGGATCAACTCACTTGCCAGAAAGACTGAGATCCAGCGATCCAATAGCAGACACGATTGACGACACCAACAGTGGTACAATCAAACACTTCAGCATCCTCAGGAAAAGCTCTCCAGGGTACTGGAAGTACATGACGTCACGTTTGGACCACTCATGGCCGGACGCTCGGAGGCCACAGCCGAGCAGTGTTCCCGACACTACGCCTATGACAGTCAAGATTGTGAGGAGATTGTCGAGCACGAAGCTCTGGCAGCGGTTTCTTCGGATTTGGAGTGGCATTTTTATATTTGATGTTTCTGTGGAAAGAAGATAAATAAGTTAGAACAATGCGAGACAAGTCTCTATAATTTATAGAGTTCTTTATTTCTCAGTACATCTTTTTTTATACAGGTCACGTCAATTTGACTTCACCTGATCTTGCATCTGATGAGGCCGTCAAGCTGAGTGCCACCATTGTAACATGATACGTGTCTGTAATGGTGACGCTCTTTTCAGAGACTTTGCCTTCAGCTTACCATCAGGCGAGGCGAAGTCAAATTGACGTGTCCTACATAAAAAAAAAAACCTGGAAATCTGAAGATCTGAAGGCAAAGTCTCGGAAAAGAGGGTCTAATACACGTACCATGTTACAATGGTGGCACTTAGTTTTTAATGACTCACTCTCTTATGGACGTTATTTTTTTTTTTTATACCACTTAGTTGGCAGACAAGCACACGGCCCACCTGATGGGAAGCGGTCACCGTGGCCTATGGACGTATGCAACACCAGGGGCGTCACACTCGCGCTGCCGACCCTGAAGAAACCTTCTAATGCCCTTCTTGAAGAACCCCATAACCCCAACCCCAAATTCTATTTAACCTAAGTTTACCACTGATTCCTAGGCGTTAATTAGTGGAGAAGAGACAAACTCTACTGAAGTAACTACTAAGGTTTCTTTTACATGTATTTCGTTAATTTTATTTTTATTTATTTATTTCCTTATTAACTACCATTACATTACATTACCATTTTTTTAAATGGAATGCAAAGTTCGTGAGCTAGATTTATTTGCTAACTGTACAAAATAGTTCTAATTGAGTGGTGTCAGTAAAAAAATACTAAATTAAAAAAGTGTCCGAATTTGGTCCGAAACGTGAGCTAGCCGGAATAATTCCTGTCGGCTTTTTACTTGTACGATAACGGAGAACGCAACGAACCGAATACCACGCAAAACCAAATGTAGAATAGTAACTTCATCCAACGAATTCCGAAAGAAACTTGCTTCTAAGAAATTTGCTTGTGGTATTGCCTATTTTATAATTATTCTGAATTCAAAGTCAAAGTCAAAGTCAAAGTCAAATTCGATTATGAAGTCCATTTACTTTTTTTTACTTTGTTATTTCATGCTATGTAATCATTATGACCGAGATAAATCGCAAAGTTGTGTTTAAGTCGGCACACATACCTGAAATGCAAATGGGTTATCATATCAATCAATTACAACAATGAAAGTCTCAATCAAAAACACTAGACTAGACAATACACAGGTCACTCTCGGCATAATTGGGTTGGCTAGTGTCTCTATACTTTGTGAAAATATCGGATAATGGCAGTAGGAATTATTATGAAAATTGGACAATGTGTAAATAACAATCTCTACTTTTTATAATCAACAGTGTTACATATAAATAGCAAATTATGAATATTTTACTGTTCAGCTGTTTATACACAAAAAGAACCCATAAAAAGTAAAATAATAACTATTACATTATGACCTACCCTAGGTATTGACCCTTTTGTCATTTGTCTCTTTGGGGGACCGCTTAGTACCTTGGTATGCCCTATTCCCCCCGAGCGACGGTCATACGGCGGTCCCCCGACGAGACAAATGATAAAAGGGTCAATACCTAGGGTAGGTCATAATGTAATAGTTATTATTTTACTTTTTATGGGTTCTTTTTGGGTCGGGGTTTTTTTAAATTTTTAGTTTTTTTATTTTTATTTCATGCTTTTTATAGGTAACCGCTTAACCGATTTCCATAAAATTTGCTGTATCGTGATGTATAAATTATGATCTTTCATTTGATAACCAACACGGGTATATTTGAAAATATTTGATTTTGCATTGCCACTTTCACTCCTCATATCTATCAAATGGCGGAACCGATTTTCATGAAACATAGCTAAGAACACTCTCGACTAAACCACTTTGAAACAAAAGAAACAGAATCGAAGTCGGTTCAGCCATTTGGGAGCTACGATGCCACAGACAGACTGACACACACACACCCATACATACGTCAAACTTAAAACACCCCTCTTTTTTGTCGGGGGTTAAAAAAGGAGCAGTCATATTAGAAATTTTACTGCAATAAAATTTGTTACGTTATACATCTAAATCTTGTGCATATTTAAGATGTTCAACTCCTCCTAAATGTATGAACCGATGGATTTTGGCTTTTTATTCTTTTACTGCTTCTAAAATGTGATTTAAAATAATATTACTTAACTAGCTTTTGCCCGCGGCTCCGCCCGCGTGGATGTCGGTTATCGCGACCAAACATAGCCTATGTCCTTTCTCGAGGTCTAATCTACCCCTATACAAAATTTCATCAAAATCGGTTCAGTGGTTTGGGCGTGAAAGCGAGACAGACAGACAGACAGACAGACAGACAGAGTTACTTTCACATTTATAATATTAGTAGGGATATACCATCGCAAAAACTTCAGAAATCCATAAAATGCCGTCATAAGTAAGTTTTTGTTACAACCGTTTGTCATTGTTATTTTTATAAACATTTGTTATGTCTATGAAGTGACAAAATCCCGTCTTTTGTAATATGTGGTCACCGTACAGAGATGGTTGCGTGCCTCGTCGGTTTATATTAGTAGCAGGTTTTGGCAAACACACCAGACTATAACGGCCGGCAGCCCACCACGTGGACAATAATAACTTTTTTTTATATTGTGCGATAGGTACTACATTGATACAATTAGCCACAACACTGATTTTAATTGAGACGTCTCGCCAGCCTGTAAGCTTGCCGATAGGCGAGATAAAACTCATTCCAAAAATTACTTTGTAAAGTGATTTCAAATGGTTTACTTTAATTTATATTATATATTTTATTTTTTGTTTACTTCTTGACACAATTGGGTTTTTGAAAAAAAAATTTTTTTGTGATAAATGGAAAGATTATAATTATATTAGTTTTATAACAAAACTATTTTTTTTTTTTTTCGCAATAATTCAAAAGTTATTTCAAAATAAAAATAAAAATTTGAATCCAGTACCGAAGACACGCCGACAACTCCCGAACAAACCCGAGCGCGTGTGACGTCATAATGTTAGTTTTCACTCATTGCAGTTGATAGAAAAATAATAAATACAGTGTTTTGATCTATTTAATTTTGTTGTCATTATTAAATATTTAAATTTATATTAAAAATGTCGAACCTCAAAAGTTATCGTTCTTGTTTTGTACCATTATGTACGAATACTACAAAGGCAACTCCTGATAAAATGTTTTTAAATGTTCCCCAAGATGACAAACGTCGAAATAAATGGTTTCAAGCAGTGCACCGTGATAATCCCCAAACAAAATCGATTTTTTTTTGTTGTGAAGATCATTTCGATGTAAGTATTTCTTAATACCATTTTTATTAAATAATTAAATATTTTCATTTATTATATTATTTTTTAACAAACTTACCTTGATGCCTTGGCACCTCGAACTTCAGCAGAATTAAACCGAATGTCATTTTTTAAAAAATCGGTGATCATAAATATATCAACATCAGGAATATTATCAGACTTTGCCTTAATAAATCCTTTATCACACATAGCTAATCGAAACCAACTAACAACTCGTATTTTAGCAATAAATTTTTAATATTATTGTCTAGACATGTGTAATAGCCGTAAACGCTGTACTGTTATTAAATAGCTATAACATTATGACGTCACAACTATGGTGACCAATCATGGCGCGTTTATAGTCACGTGATTTTTATTTAAATTTCAACAATTTTTAATTGTTTATAATTGATTGAAAATAATTTTTTTTGAAGTTTTTTGCATTAAATATCAATATTATTAATAATAAAGTTTTAAAATAAATAAAAAAAAATCAATAATTTTTTTTTTTCAAAAACCCAATTGTAATATTTTGACGTTCATAATGTGCTCTTTATGTGCCTAAACTGAATAAACGAAATTGATTCTTTGATTCTTCTGTGATAAAAACTGCTGGAGCATTTTTTATACCACTTAGATGGCAGACAAGCACACGGCCCACCTGATGGAAAGTGGTTACCGTGTCCTATAGACGAGTTCAACACCAGGGGAGTCACACTCGTGCTGATGACCCTGTTCTTAATTCTGTGCCGTCAGTCGTAATCGTTATTTTTCCGCCTAATCTAAAATTAGCCTCATACTACTAAATAAAATACTTCGCCATTTGCTGAAATGCTACATTACAGCATTATTTGTCATCTATATTAGGCACCTTAATTACTGAGACTTCAGGAATTCAAGATACCATTTCTCTGACATAGCGTAGCGTCAAGCGAGGGGAACACACATTTAGGGAGAAGATTAATTTTCAAATGGACTTTCCTCACTTTCTTTACGGGCATAATCCAAAATTGTTAAAAAAGTCTTCTTTACTGTCATGTTTTCCCACCCCTCTCTCGTCATCTACAAGAGGAATGGCTTCACACGAGCCTAGGCTGTCATTTGGCACGAGACTTGGACCCCAAAGATCTTTGGAATTACCGAAGAAGAAGGTTCTTAACCTAACAGATTTCTTTTTATACTAAATACGAGTCAGTACACATCATTGTAGAGTATATTCGCGCGCGATGCGCAGGCGCACGTGGGATCGGCGCAGACCCCCGCGGATCCGCGGATGCCGCGCCGGAAATCTTACTTAGTGTATCGCGATCATTCCGCGGCCCCCTAACGCTCACACGCACCGCTCGAACTACTACCTATGTGCCTGATGACTTCGTTTGTTTATGTAATATTACACAATCAATATTGTAGTTTTGAATTCAAAACACGCTTCTTATCAAAATATGATCTATGACCTCGTTAATACAAAATAATTCAAGGAGTAAAGATACTCACAAGGGGGATATCTTGAGATGGCCCTGAGTTACCAGGAGTGTGAACCCACCACGGCAACTGATGAGCTAACCCAAGACAGGAGTCTGCTATCCCAAGACTAACCCCACTGAGTATGGCGGAGTGGGGAGGGGGGTGAAACCGTGGGAACTGCCGCAATATCGAAAAATGGGGTTTAAGTATCTAACAATTTAAAATTTACGAATTAGGTACGCAGTCTAATTACCTAATGACATTTCTGTATTGCAAAGCGCGCCTTTTTGTGATGTCAGTGGTATGACAGGCGCTACAACAAGTTACAATACAAGCATTGTTTATGGTTGATTTGTAGTCTTTCACGGTCTTTCATGATAAAAAATGTTTTGTTCCCTAACACTTATTAATATCAACTACAAAGTTTACATCGATACGATATAATTAACTAGTAAGTAGTTTGCAAAATTCAGCTTCCAAGATTGTTTACATACATGATTAGATAGTTCATTAGTTCAACAACAGGTGAAGCTCATTAAAGCGTACTATAAAAAGGTTGACGGCTTCTGTTCGATGCAGACAGATGCCAACAACTGATTTTTTTTTTATTTTGCGTGAGGAATGGCTTACGAATGTATTTCGGTTAGCAGGGACTATCCAAAGACCGTGTGGGACTCGTTTCAAACCGAGGGGCTTTACCCACTGAACCTCACGATGTCTACGTCATCGCCATAGTCCAATCACAGGATAAGCATGACTTTACTCACTGCAGTGAACAACTGGATGCTTGCCTATATCTACTTACTATAAAACTAAAAAGATTTAACGGAGCTTTTAGGTATTTTATAAGGGATATAATAAACCGTGCCAATAAATAAATAAATGGATGACTGCTAATGAGTTACTTGAATACTAAACCGAGCAGCGTTAAATTATTTTTGCGAACCATTTACTAAACTAGCGATAATCATGAATGAATAAAAAATCGCAAAATGGGCTACTAATAGTGTGAAACAGATAATCTAAGTTAGCAACTAAAATTCCAAGTGACAGAATTAAATATTACACTGGGTGAAAAAAATACTGAGTGAGCGAAAAAAATACTCAGCGTTTAAAGTGTGTTGCTAAATTATAAAGTTATGAGGATTCGAATATAGCGCGTCCCAACTAGGTTAGAAGGCTAAAGCGGGAGCGGAGCTGAGTGGAGCTCCCGCTATAGCCTTGGTGGTTATTTTTTTATAACCATCCAGAAATAGTAGCTCAGAAGGGTTTATAGGTATATTTTCACTTATATCGAACATGGTCACCCTACAATTTTGTTCGTTTAAAAAAACCGCTCAAAAAAGCTTACTATTTATAATAATCATCCACCCTGTGGACTGCCGTCCTACCTCATAATTCCCAGACTTTCAGGATTCTTTGGATATGAGTAGAAGATATTGGAGAGGCCCCAAATAGCAATTCCAGTGAAAAATATACATAATATAGGTATAATGAAACTTGATTTTGAATGTAAAATTACTTTTTTTTTTTTTCAGATAAAGCACCGATAAACTTAGAAATTTTCAGCCAAATCCTAAGAACGGTATCTGAAACTGTAAATAAACAAGAACTGCTCGTTTATATATAAGTACAGGTTTTATTATTTGGATTAATTTAGCAAACACGTTCAAAATAATAATAAATTAAATTTAAACTACAAACTATTATTACTAAAATGAACTAGTACCTATTAGATTAGGTAGATTGTGTCTACATATTTGCAGGCAGCATACATATTATAAACAAACACATATTTACATAGGTACCTATAGTATGCATATAATACACAGCTTATTCCAGTACAAACACATACATTTATAATCCTCTTAGAGCTATTCATCGGCACGAACTATAATTATGTCACGGATTACAGAGCACTGTGTGTAGTATGTAGGTATTATGTATAGTTATGCCTCAGAAAAGTATGGTGGCGCAAATTATGGGCCAATTTTGGTAACTATTTGATAAGAATATTTGTTACGTAGGTACTCAATTAATATTGTGAGAGGAGAAAATCTAAAAGAGCACATTTTGTCAAAAAGTTATTAGGTACCTTCACGAGGTTTCGCAAAATACTATAATTGCAGCACACTATGATGATGACACTTTTTTTTGATGTGTGAAGTTTATTTTTTCTGTGCCAGTCTCGCCATATTATCCTTTAGTTATTCGTCTAACAGTTCGTTGTCAAATATTAAACGCACCAAATAAGAGAAAACGACTAAAACCAGTGGTTTCAAAACGGATATAATATCATAGATTGAATGAAATTTTGAAGCATTCACTATGCTAACTTTTAATCATAGATGCCGCAACTAGAGGTAATTTATTCAGTATTGATCTACCTACACAAAAGTGGTCAATATTTTGAGCTCTTCAGTTTCATCGGATGTCTCGTTGATTGACTTTCTAAGTAGTAAACATGATGTGGGGCATGGCTCTAACTTTTTACACGTTAAAGCGGCACACAATTAGGCCACGCTTGTTCCTTTCAAAGATGCTCTGCAAGAAACTGTCGACCTATATTCTGTGTGGGATTATCAGCTAATAAACCTCTCCACCGCGCTACTCGACTTTAGCATAGGATAGATAGCTAAGCTTGTATTATAGGTTCTAGACCGCGAATAAACGTAGGTACTTAGATACAGTTTCTTCTGTTATACATACATACAATCACGCCTTTATCCCCGGAGGGCTAGGCAGAGGTGAATTAACACCCACATTTCACCAATCATTGTATTAGGTCGCACGTAATAAGGGGTGAGCCAATTGCCGTTTTCCGGGCACTATTGTTATATATGTCTGTCTGATGATAGACAGCCCTATCCCTTAGTCGCCTTACACCGCAAGGGAGCAAATGGGGTGGCCCAAATTCTGCTCTGCCGGCTCTCTTCTGTTATACATACATATTTTATGACAAACGCCCAGACAAATGCAAATAAACCAATTTATGCATACAAATACTTATTGGCACAGAGTGGGAATTAAATTGCGAAATTCTTGTATCATTTTAGTATGTTAATTAGATTAACGTGATTATGGCATAGTTATAGGTACTATAGATTATGGTGGCACTTCACATGGCTCTTTGTGTCCGCTATTGGGCGTTTGATGTATTTGGCAAAATATTTGAAGTACACACAAACAGGCAAATACAGGCAAATAAGACCATCCAGACATAACGGACAAATAACAAATCGAGAAACGCAAGGTAAGCGTATGTGGTATTGACCATATTTGTCAAAGTGCCCTTTTGAAAGGGCCATGTTTTTCTGCAATTTGTGGCTGCACTATTTGTCAACTAATTTCCCGGCTGTCTCAAGAATATTTTATTGCAACTGATGGCCGAACAATCAATGGCCGGGCAATGTGTTGCAATATGTCGGCAATAGTGCTCTTGATGCAGATTATTAAACGGGCTACACAAACCGGCAACAATGGCTGACGAAATCACACTTGTTGCAGCAGCTTATATTGTTTTATTAAAAAATAAACAGAGCTAGAAGAGATTGTGGATTCTTACTTAAATAGGCGTGAAACTTCAGATAATTTGAGTCTAGAAATAAGCCTTGATAGTAAAATATTTAACAATTCGCTTAGAAAAGGATAGACTATGTCATAACAAAGAGAGCGACTAAAACAATAATAGAACTGGCCGAGCAATATTGCAGTAAAATCGACCGTCTATTGTAGCAATCGTCCGGCAACCCATCGCGGCCATATCGACCATAAGTGGCAACACAAAAAATGTTTGGCCATATGGCCGGGACATTACTGCAATATTTTATAGTCTGGCTGGTATTGCTTGCAAAGTTGCCGGGCCACAGTGTTGCAGCCATAAATTGCAGTAAAACATGGCCCGTTTAGAGGGACCTAAATAGGTAAATAAGTTCAATAATTTGTCAAATATAGTCCACACGTGGTAATTTTCCAATGTTAAATACACAAATACAAATAGCCATGTGAATTATGGTTTATTGTGGCATACGTGTTTTTAACGAGGTTGTAGTAGCCGTGATCTCAGATGCACGGAGGGGCCGCTACAAGTGCCGAAATGCCCCCCCGGACACTTGAATGTGAAAAGCTAGCTAGGCGAATAGAAAATACTGTGATCGGTGTTGGATATCATCTTCAAAAACTTCGATTAAGAACTTCTTCATTTAAAACCATCAAAATATAAATCATCCATAACCACCACCATCATATAACCATCATAAAACAAGCATCAAAGTACAGAAGAAGTAAAAATACGGTGAGTGAAGATTTAAAGGGAATAAACAAACGTAGGTATTGCTCGGGATATATATCTTGGACCTCAAATGTGCTCGAATGTAGAGCACATTCGAGCACATTTTAGGTTTACGCGCAGTACCTACATGTTTCTTGGGTGTCTTTCAAGTATAGTAGGTACGGAGTGCAGTGGACGAGCTCTAATTCACCAAGTATAGATTATTACAAAGCATTTCGCGCTCGCCAGGACCTCGTTTATCTCGCGATTTAGTTCCAAGATACGTGTCCCGAGGTATAACATGAACGTACCCTACGGTTTACCGTTTAAGATTAACCAAGTCTGTGGCGTAGCGGTAGTGAATGCGGCCGCTACGCAGGAGGCGCGGGTTCTATCCCCGCTCAGTGCAAATATTTGTGTGCGTGAATATGAATATTTGCATTGGTCTGGGTGTTTCTATGTATAATATGTACGTATTTACAAAAAAAAAATGTATCTAAGTACCTATGTTTATCCGCATTCTAGAACCCATAACACAAGCTAGTTTAGCTATGCTTACTTTGGGTCTAGATAGCGTTGTGTAGAATGTCCTACAATATTTATTTATTATTATTTATAAAGCGCTTTGATACGCAGTTCATTTATCAGTTGAAGCTTTGATATAATATTATACAGTCTTTGTTTTACTAGCAAAAGATAAGCTGTTTAGAGCAGAAATAGTGTCACGGTTGTTGAGGCAGGCATGGTGCATTTTGAATTTTTAATTTGGAAGGGGGGCAGAAAATAGATATAGGTACATTAGGTACTTATTGAAATAAAGGAATTTTGTTTACTTTTTATCCGACGTATCGGCTACTTTTCAGCAGCCATGTTCGCGGAATGGCTAGAGACCCCGCAAGGCTCTAAATAATCCCTACTAATAATATTATAAATGCGAAAGTAACTCTGTCTGTCTGTCTGTCTGTCTGTCTGTCTGTCTGTCTGTCTCGCTTTTACGACTAAACCGCTGAACCGATTTTGATGAAATTTGGTATAGGGGTAGATTAGACCTTGAGAAAGGACATAGGCTATGTTTGGTAGCGATAACCGACAACCACGCGGGCGCAGCCGCGGGCAAAAGCTAGTGACAAATAAATTGCGATAGAATCTGTTAAAAAGTGGTTTTATTTCAATGAGCAATATTCGCGTAAACTTCAGAAACTATCATGTAGGCTGTATACTTAGGTTTTAATCTGAAAATTACAAAAAGTTAAGTATTGCGATACCATTTTTTTTCCTTAGCCTACGGAAAGACTAGGTGTTGTAACTGCTTAGAAGTAATTGGAAAGAGATAAGAAATTGGCTGTTTATTTCCTCTGTCGTTAAGGAAAATTCACATTCAGTAGAAGAGTCTATTTTTAGATGTCACTATCGATCGTACCCGGTTTCGCACGGGTGCAATTTGATCCCCATTCTACGAGAGTTTGTTTAGGACAGGATAATTTATACAATGACAGGGAAAGTCACATCGAAATCAGTTGTGTGACTTAGAAGAGCTTAGAGCAGAATCTCAATAACTGTTGCGACACGCTATGATGGCCATTTTGACACGACTGGTTTTGCTCGTTTTCTCTTTTTTGGTGTGTGAAATTTATTTTCTTCTGTGCCAGTCTCGCCATATTTTTCTTTAGTTGTTCGTTTAACAGTTCGCTGTCCAATATTAAGCGCACCAAAAAAGAGAAAACTAGCAAATCAAGTCGTGTCAAAACGGGCATTATAGCGTGCCGCAACTATAAGTATTACTTATACTACCAGACTGACTGTACAGAACATAAAAATTGGTATTAGAATTAGAACCACTATGTACTTCACCAGATACAAAGGACTATCTTTTATTGCTGTCATGTAGGATGACAGTCTGTCTCTTAAAATACAAGTTCTACTTAGTTTAAGAGGCAGTCTCATTACAGATAATTTACCAATAAAGTTGATCATTTTTTAAATTGACACCGTCTTGCCAACACAAATATGTACATAAATATTGTAAACTGTAATGTAAACTTTGAGAAATAAACTTTCCCCTTGTAAGGGAAAGATCGCAGGTTCGAGTCCCGCCCGAAGTCAATTCTTTTTCCTTTCAAAAATCGAATTGAAAAGTTAGCATAAGAAATGCTTCAAAATGTCATTCAATTTTAAAACATGCCTAACATAAAATACCCATCGCAACACGCAGTTCAACAAAGCACTTGTAACTTAAGAACACTTGTTGATTGCTACCACCCCCTAAGGGGCATTTCCCCCTGCCCCCAGAGTCTGCGTGGGAAATGCCCACTCAGTCTCGTTTAAAGGGTCTTATTAAAGCCCTTTGTTGTCCAGCGTTGGCGTTTTTCTGCACATAAAGTATATGAAATAAGACTAATTAGGGAGCACAGCTTTGAAGTTCTCAGAAACCTCATTACTGGGTATCTGATACTGTATAATTATTGCTTTTAAATATAAAATGTAGCAAAAAAGAAAGTTGTGAATATTAATCAAAAATACATACCTCTGTGGCGTGGTGGTAATAAGCGTGACTGCTACGCAGGAGGCGCGGGTTCTATCCCCGCTTAGTGCAAAAATGTTAGGATTAACGGTAGGATGAAGATACATACATACATACGGTCAAGTCTTTTTCCCAGTGGGATAGGTAGAGACCACATTTTCCCACTTGTTTGTTAGACTGTGCGGTATGAAAGGAACTTCATCCCTCGCACACTCAAGCTGTGGAATGAACTCCCCGCGATGGTTTTCCCAAGCGACTACAATATGGGGTTCTTCAAGAAGGGCATTAGAAGGTTTCTTCAGGGTCGGCAGCACGAGTGTGACGCCCCTGGTGTTGCATACGTCCATAGGCCACGGTAACCACTTTCCATCAGGTGGGCCGTGTGCTTGTCTGCCACCTAAGTGGTATAAAAAAAAAAGAAGCAAAAGATGTTGGCATACATCTTTTGCTTCTATTCTAACAGATTCAGAAATTCCGAAAGAAAATTGTTCTGTTACAACGTCCATGGCCTGTATACTACACCTACCATCGAACAAGTCATTAATGTTATTATTTATTTCATGTTACAAACATTTCCATCCGTAATGGTAACTGAATTTCACAACCAGTTGCGATGAAATATTTTATTCATTGTTAGTTACTTTATTATTTGGAAATAAGTATATTTTAACTTTTATTTTAGGCTCAACCGACGAATAACGTACTATGAATTAATTTCGAATTTAATTAGCAGTGTACTGCTGTTGCATTTTGTACGACTTCTCAGTACGAGAAACCTGGTTTGACCTACTTTCCTTTTTCTTTTTTTCCTGTTTTCCTCAATAATTTAAATCAATAATATTATATTACTCAACTGTCTATACGGAACAAAAAATTAATGTATCTTTACAACACACCTGCTTATAAAAGTGATATTATTTTACCGCAATTAGGCACGTAATGACACCTATTATCAAACTGTGACTTTTTCATTGCTATTATTCACAAGTGAGTTATAGATTCTTTTTTAAATTTTATAGGAAGTGTCTATAATTGTCTATGTTCTTAAAAAAGTTTTGATACAAAAAATAACGTGTTTAATAGTACGAATAAATTAATACGCCTATTGTATGGTCATTTGATGCATTTTCGTATTTAAATAAATAATTTCAACTTGTAATACTTGTATAATATGCCAAGAACCACCATGTACTTGAAAAACTGTACTATAATGTGCGGCCGTGTATATAATTCAGTGCCAGATGAATTTAAATGTCTACCAACTAATAGGTTTTGCCGAAAACTTAAGTTATGGCTAATGGAAAAGTCATTTTATTCTCTTGATGACTATTTTGATTATTAAATTTTTTTTTCATTGACATAGTGTAACAAACTAAGACATTATTATTGTATTAATTGGTCACATGATTATCTCGGCCACGGTAACTATTTTATATTATTATTGACATATATTGACATGCCTTTTTTCTGACTATTTTATATTATTATTGACATATATTGACATGCCTTTTTTCTATTTAATTTGTAATATTTTTAATTTGTAATATTGCAATGCCTGAAGATGGCGCTAAGTCTTAAGCACTACTATATACTTGTAACACCAATGTATCTACACTTAGTGAGCAATAAATGATTTGATTTGATTTGATTTGAATAAACAAAATTTTCACTCAAATTTAACTTTTTTTTTCTCTAAGTACAGAAAAAAAAACAGAGTAAAAAAAAGTTAAGTTCAAACCTCTTTTTTTTTTTAAATATGGTCGACCGCCATTGTTAAATGCGCGCGCATAGGAAAACGAATTAATTTGTAGTATTGTTTATTTAGTATTTGTAGTATTATTTTATTCGCAAGTGTGTTGTAAAACGTCGTATGGCACGTGTGAGCATGATGATTACCGTCCTCGGCTGTCTTAAGAGTCTCAATGGCGCCTCGGCGGTAATCACCAACGTTGCTCACTTGTACCATAATGTACTATTAACAACAAAAAAATGTAAGTTACAAAAACGCTATAGTTAATTAAATGTAGCGTCGGTAGCTTAGTGGTTAAGGAGTTGTACTTACGATCGTGAGGCTCGAATCCTGGCCATTACACCCCGTCGGACCACCTGTACCATTAGTCAGTACCATTGATGGTACAATTGGCACTGATTTATCCCATTAGTACAATTGATTGTACAAATGATGCCAAAATATCCCGAATATCCCGCTGGACCACTTGTACCATTTGAAAATGGTACAAATGGTACTGATTTATCCCACTAGTACATCAACTGTAAAACATTTTAGTAATATTTTATTGGTGAACCCACTCCTGACACAACCAATTTAGCTTAGCTAGAGGGGTTAGAGAGAATATTAATAATATCGGTTGATAACATTATTTTTTTAATTACCGGTACTATGGGGTGAATAGGGATCAATGGGTGAATAGGGATAAAATAGTCAGCTGAATTCTGTAGTTATTTTAGTGAAATTTTGGATTAGTTCAGTGTAATAATGAGCAGAGTTATCAATAATATCTGGTTAGATACTTGGAATTCCTGAGAAAAGTGAAAATAATAAAAAAATCTAACAACCATTTTATCCCTATTCACCCTTTGATCCCTATTCACCCCATTTTACGTATCTCATTTATAGAGTTTCTGCTTCCCGCTCAAACCTCGAAATTTTATAACCGTATTTACAAAATTGTGCCGTGACACTATTTTTGTTGTAAAGTTTTTTAGTACTCTTCTTAGATGTCATTGTACTGACTACTGACTGCACGAGTGCTCGATTTGTAACATATTACGTCACGCCCGCAGTGCTAGTTGGTACCCACCTTTATGGTAAGAGACGGCTTCTTAAAACTAACGAAGTGTAGCGAATACAATTTGTGCCAACTAGCATATCCTTCCTCTGTCAGTCAAGATGAAGTGACTAGCCTGTTGCATCTAATGCACCGCATATAAAACTACTGTTTTTATATAGCACTTAGGTGGCAGGCAAGCACACGGTTCACCTGATGGGAAGCGGTTACCGCGGCCTATGAACGTGTGCAGCACCAGAGCCCTCACACTAACGTTCTAATGCCCTTTTTAAAGAATCGCTTATTGTAAGCGCTTGGAAAAACAGCAGGTAGACCATTCCACAGCTTAAGCGTGCGCGGGTTGAAGTTCCTTTCATACCTCATCGTGGGTACCATTTTAGCTTGCAACAAGTTATAGTTTTTAGCGTTTCATAGGCACAAGCATATTTTGAACGAATAATCTACCAAAGTACTTGACTGTTTTCTCACTTTTTTATATGACTTAGATGGCAGACAAGCACACGGTCCACCTGATGGAAAGTGATTATTTTTGTATTTTTTATATCATTATTATTTTAAACAGACCATTATCGCCAGGTCGATCCAAATTCGCCAGGTTGATCCAATATATTATGGAGCCCTTCATATCGTGCATGACTTACGGTAACCCATGACATGCGATATACATGCATTATGCGCATACCACTGTCAGTATCGCACATTTGATGCACACTGACACATTGTCAGTGAACAATATATAATAGAGCAGTAACCTAATTCTATCAATTGACACTTTCAATCTGCAGGGGAACTTAAGTGCCGTTCTAAATATATCACTTCCCAAATATTTTGTTGCTCGCAAGGCTAAATAATAGGTGAAATGCACTTATAGTTATTGTAGTACTAAGTAGTTTAGCTTTCTATGGTGTTTTTACCACTGAAGTCGCAAATAAGGTCACGGCCTTAGTTATAAGCGGTTACCGTGGCTTCATCATTGTCCTAGCGTTGTCGGAAACAACATTGAGATGATGATGATCGATGGACAGCCTCTGTGGCGTAGCTGTAGTGAACGCGGCCGCTACGCAGGAGGCGCGAATTCGATCCCCACTCAATGCAAATATTTGTATGCATGAATATGGGTATTTGCATTGGTCTGGTCGTGCCTTGGAGAGCACGTTAAGCTGTCGGTCCCGGTTGCCATACGAATATCTGTGGCAGTTGTTACGGGTAGTTAGAGCCCTAGAAAAGAAATCGAACAACAACGGTCTAGCTGCAATGCATCTATATCGACTAATGTCACCATTGGTTGTGGAGGTTAGATGGCAGTCGCTTCACGGAAAATATCGAGATCTAGCCAAATCCGCAGCTCTCTAAGACTTGTAAAGCGGCCCCAGACTCCGTGGGGAAAGCTTCGGATGCGACTGGGAATTAACGACGAGGCTGGGCCTCGATATTTTCCGGAAAGCGACTGCCATCTGACCTCCACAACCCAATGGTGACATTAGGCAATATCGAGGCATTGCAGTTAGACCGTTGTTGTTGGACTTTTTAGGGCTCCAACTACCAGTATCGACTGCCATAGATGTTCGTATGGCAACCGGGACCACGGGACCGACGACGGTTTAACGTGCACGAAAATGTAAAAAACTTTAAAAGGCGAATATTACTTTGGCTAGTTTCAAAACTTTGCCGCAGTAAAAGCAGGGGACATCAAAAATAGCATCAATTCATATCCCTCTCTGTAGCCAGCTAATAGACACAGGGGGATTAAATTCGTCAATCTATCCGGTCGCGAAGCCACTCGCGTTATTATTGATATTCATAGCTTGTAGTGCGCAAATCCTAAAGCGAATAGCATCAATGTAACTAATGTAACTATTATAATTAACTAATAGTTCATACGAATAGTGATTTAGAGCCAGGGCAGAGCAGTCAGATTTAGCTCTCCAAATTTTTCTGTTGATTGGACTTTACTTGACTTTTGCTGGAGCGAGTGCCGTCTGACCTTTCACCTGTCTGCGCTAGAGCCTTTTCCATTGATGACGTTAAATGCACTGGCTAACAGGTGAGAAATGTGTTTTTAACAGAGGTAACAAAATTGTTGGTGCCCCAATCCAATCTAGAGCGGAAGTCTTGAAATTAAGTCACATTCTCCAATCAGTAAGTATACTGGATCACACGTGAAGTTAGCTTAGGCTTCGTAGATTCTAGTGAGGTCCCATAGAATTTATGAAATTTATGAAAATTTCAGCCAAAAACCTTTTGTTATGACAAGCTCAAAAATAACGAATCCAACAGCTAAATTATTTCTCCAAAACTGTTCATTAAATCTAGCGAACGAAAATGGAGAATTTCGATTCTATCATTAAAATCGGAAGCAACGGCTTTGTGAGGTGAATTCCCGGATTAATTGAAGTGGAAACTGCTGGCTCTTTGTGTTTGGGTAATCCTTCGGAATGACATTTCTTGCTCGCGGAACCTCGGCACGGTGTTGACTGATCCGGGTTGTTGACTTAATACTTGAACCTTGGTTTGTAATGTATTAGGAACCCTGATTTTTTATCCCACTATATATATTTTTCTGAGTGCTACCATTGTAACATGGTACGTGTTTATAATGGTGACCCTCTTTTTCGAGACTTTGTCTTCAGTTTACAATCAGGCGAGGTGATGTCAAATTAACGTGTTCTATATAAAAAAGGGCAAGGAGTTTTAATTCGATTAAATACAAAGCTTATGACTATGTACGTATAAGGGTATGATTCCGTAGCCGACAGCATACGACAACTGCCGACGCACGCAGCACATGCACGTAATTCATTGCGGCTTCTCAATTGTCCCCTTTATTCGTATCGGAGTTTGACAATTAATGGGTACGTTGTATGTGCTGCATGCGTCGGCAGGTGTCGTATGCGGTCGGCAACGGAATCATCCCTTAAGTTAATATTGTTAAGGTAAATTATGTCCATCCAAAGGTTGCCGCCATTAGTAGAATAAAATTTCTTACGCTTTCCGTACATGTACTGTTTTAAGGTATAATTCCGTAGCCGACCGCATACGACAACTGCCGACGTACGCAGTTCATGCACGTAATTCATTGCGAATTCTCAATGGTCCCCTTTATCCGTATTGGAGTTTAACAAGTAATGGTACGCTGTATCTGCTGCATGCGTCTGTCTTTGTCGTATGTGGTCGACTTCGGAATCATACCTTTATTAGTGTACAAAAGTTTTTTTCCTATTCTATTCTATTTTATCTACCTACATACTATTACGTATAGGCAGAGGTAGGTATACTATCACTCACATTTCGCGAACGAGGATTTTCGGTCTCACGTACATAATAGGGGGCGAGCCTATTACCGTCAATTAGGTACTTTGTAATAGGCTGTATGTTTACTGTCGGATGGACCTTTAAAATTTTTATCGTTATCGATAATTATTTATTAGGTACTAGAAGACCTGGCCGCCTTCATCCTGCCCGGAAAAGCAGTGCGCATACCGAAAGCGGCGCCACCTAGCGGGTCCAATTATGTTTTCAAACCATCCACGCACCTATCATCATAAAAAATCTAATCTTCTTTCTGAAGAGGTCTAAATAATTTTAAATTAGTAGGTACCTTAATTCAGGGTTGTATAAAACCTGCATTTAAATTCATCTAATAAATATATTTTTTGAAAGTAACAGTAGTAATTATTTCAAGTTCAAGAAGCTTCATCAATAAGATATATAATAGTACATTATGGTACAAGTGAGCAACGTTGGTGATTACCGCCGACGCGTTATTGAGGCCCGAGCCGGCAGGCGAGGGTCTTAAGAGAGCTGAGGACGGTAATCATCATGCTCACGCGTGCCATACGACGTTTTACAACACACTTGCGAATAACATAACACTACAAATACTAAATAAACAATGCCACAAATTAATTCGTTTTCCAATGTGCGCGCATCTAACAATGGCGGTCGGCCATATTTAAAAAAAAATGAGGTTTGAATTCAACTTTTTTTTTTTACTGTTTTTTTTTCTGAACTTAAAGAAAAAAAAGTTAAATTTGAGTGAAAATTTTGTTTATTAAACAAATATCACAAGTTGAAATTATTTATTTAAATACGAAAACGCATCAAATGAACATACAATAAGCATATTAAATTTATTAGTACTATTAAACACGTTCTTTTTTGTATCGAAACTTTTTTAAGAACATAGAAACTTAACCTATTAAATTAAAAAAGAATCTATAACTCACTTGTGAATAATAGTAATGAAAAAGTCACAGTTTGATAATAGGTGTCATTCCGTGCCTATTTGCGGTGCAATAATAACACTGTTATGAGCAGGTGTGTTGTAAAAAATAATACAAAACATAATTTAAAGAAAAAAAGAAAAAGTTTGTTGAAGATACTAGATAAGATATATTATACTCTAAGTGCCACATACACTGTGAATATTAAATGCGTACCTATTTGAATATGGAATACTATTTTTCCCGCGTAATTTATTGAAAAAGTCTGTCTGTAGACTTCTAAACCTAAACAACCTGTTACATGCCTGTTTACAATGCACCATAATATGTATTTTAAAGTTGTGATGTATAGCGTAGTGATTGATATACATACATATTGTAATATTACGCATTATTTTAATACGAACAGACCACTGTCAAAATGGAAAAATTTCCCGGCATTTTTTTTTTGACATAAAAAAAAGAAAAAATAATTTTAACTTACCATAAACAATAAAAACAGCAGGACAAGGTGATAAATCACAAATCACTAGTACGTTTTGTTAGTGCACCGCATCACTGTTCGTATTAGTTCGAGTGTGGGCGCGACACGTGCGTCGCGGTCGAGTGCCGGGAACTCACTGCCATACTGTCTGGATATCCTTCACTACAGGGATCGGAGTGGGGGAGATGACGATTGATCTGTGCTTCCAGTTTCCATGTCCTGAATGAAAGCCGCCCTATCATACGCCCTACGGTTGTCGTCACGGACAACCGCTCTCTGAGCAATGACATATATATGATGCGATACGTTTTGTTAACAATGGATTTGAGATATAATTAATTTTAAGTAATGTAATTTATGGCGATTTATTTCGTGTACATATTTAACTATCCCCGATATTTTGACTAGTCTTCAACAGTTATAATGTGATTTTTGATAATATGAATTAACAACAAATTATATATACATTATATTCACATCGTTCTTCCTGGGGTAAGCAGGGACAACAGCACGTCATCTACTTCTGTTCTCACTTGAATGGCAGACAAGAACACGGCCCACCTGATGGAAAGTAGTTACCGTGGCTAATGGACGTATGGAACGTCAGAGGCGTCACACTCGCGCTGCCAACTCCGTAAAAACCTTCTAATGCCCTTCTTGAAGAACCCCATGGGGTTCTTCAAGAAGGGCATTTTTTTTTGCTATTGCATTTGCTACATTACATGCTACAGGCTACATTCTATCTCAGCCGTGGCTTTTCCAAACGACTATAGTATGGATACTATAGTCGTTTGGAAAAGCCACGGCTGAGAGTTCATTGCACAGTTCAAGCGTGTGGGGGAGTTCCTTTCATACCTGACTGTGCCGTTTCCAGTCTTAATGTGTGGCGATGGTTTCCCTGTCTGTGGCGGGAGGTGCGGTGATAGAATGTAGCCGTGGGCATCATGTCGAACAATTCATCTAAACACACAATTGCAATTTCAATACAGAATCATGGGAGATCCAGTGTCATACAACAAAAATATTTTTTCCGTTCTGTAATACCACTGATAGTGACAATGGCACAAAGATGAAATCCTTTTTTATGCTACTAATTGTACCTATACATCCAGTGGCATAAAGTGGAATATATCTCAATTTTCTCATAGCATGTTCTGCAACGTGATAAAATTCGTTGAAAGTAGTTTTATTTGGAATCCATTCGTGAGTCGTGAAGCTTCGACAAAATATGGATTCTTTTATAATTTAATACTCAATCAACAGAATGATGTACCCGCTTGGAGGTAAGATTGGGTTGGCCCCGAATGTCTTGGTGGACTCCATAAACTCAATACACCATAGTTATATTTTTAGTAATATTTCTTAATTCTTTATTGTACACTAAAATATTACATTCAGACACATAACAATGAAATATTGATGTTACCCAGCAAACCTTTGGGGGATCGACGATGCCATAGGCATTCTCTACCAGTCAACCTAATAGGAGGTGCAGAGAATAAAAAAGTAGGTGCATTATGAAATGAAATGAAATATCTATACTATTATAATAATTGTAAAGTGGTCGTGTCTGTACATTGGAGATATTTAAAAAAAATACTTGAGTTCAGTATCGTTAACATAACATATGTTAACGATACTGAACACGAAAATATTTTTTTTTAATTTCCTGTCTGTTTGTCTGTTTGTCTGTTTGTCTGTTTGTTCGCGATGGACGCAAAAACTACTAGACGGATTTTGATGCGGTTTTTTTTGTTAGAAAGGGCTTACTCAGACTTAAAATCTTACGTTTGTTTGATTGCAATCGGTTGAGTAGAACCAAAGATATGAGCATAGGTCGCGTTAACCGAGATGCACGCGGGCGGAGCCGCGGGCGGAAGGCTAGTGTATTAATAAATACGTGATCCATTTCTTCACAATGTCACATTATACCGGGTTCGATCTATCATCACTGACAGGACTACTATAGCCAATAAGCCTAATGTAGTGGCGTTAGATCGATTAGTGCCTCGCAATAACTATCGATATTAATATCCTTTTTTTGGTGGCAGCCAAGCACGCAGTCCACCTGATGGAAAGTGCTTACCTTTGGACGTGTGCAACACCAGAAGCGTCACGCTCGTGCTGCCGACCCTACTGATGCCCTTCTTGAAGAACTGCAGTTATAGTCGCTTATCAATACCATGGCAGGGTATTTCGACCTGCGCGTTGCACTCGTCCATATGTCACGGAAACCACTTCCCATTATGTGGGCCGTGAGCTTATCTGCCACTAAAGTAGTAGATTTTATTTTGCCACGAGAGCAACAACGCAATGTCCCAAGTTGCGCGTTTCGTAGACTCAGCCGCGTAGTCGTAGCTTAATACGTAGGCTTTACCACTTCGTAGACGTGTAGACGTGACGGTGTTGACCAATGCTTGACCAATTAAACCTGTGTGCAAGCCCCAGTTATCTAATCGTACCATTTAACTAAATGAATACGTGGGTAAACGACTTGTACTAGGTTTAATTTTACCGGTAATTAAGTTTTACTTAATCTTGTCGTAGCTTCGTAGATGTAGCTACGAAATTGCTACGGGTCTACGAGTATTCTAAGACAAGGTTGTTAAATTATATTACGAGTATTTTAAGATTGCAGTCTAGATTTTTTCTTAGGTGGTGTAGCGGTAGTGGGCTTATATATATGTGTGTATAGAAGATAGATAATCTGTGGAGATTGCAAGAAACTCAGCGGTTTTTTTTTTGGTATATTTACAAAAAATGCTTAGTCTACTCAGTCTAAATACAATCGTTTGCTTGGGTAGCAAGCATGAGTAAACAGCTAATTTCCAAGCTAGTTTATCGTCTAAATATACATACATACATAGGCATACATACATACATAGTGGTGTATTCACCACTATTATGGAATAGTGGTGAATAAACTCCTCTATGGTGTAGTGCTCTACGCGTTCGACTGCTAAGAGAAAACGGGTTCAATTCCCGCACAGCAGTTCCCGCTGTGTACAATGTAAAAAAATAGAAAAAAAATTAAATTTCAATTACCTAAGTTCATTCGGCAGATTTAATACAGCATGTACATACTTCCTATTTCAATCAAACGCGGGTAAGTCCCGACGCTCAGCTATTAATAGATAGAATCTAAACATTAATAATCTTCTAAGCATCTATTAAATATACCTTACGGGTTCCTATTAAAGCGCAAATCCCTCTCGAGACTATATTACCGGGAGAGGCAATAATCGGGACGAGGCGGAGGTTCTTATGAAGCATTATGTACCCAGGCGCTGATTCTGTAAAGCTGTGGATTTAAAACTTATGAAAGTTATAAAAATAAATCTTCTTCTTCCTAGTCGCATCCGAAGCCTTCAGCTCGGAATCTGGGGTCCGCTTTACCAGTCTTACCTCGATATTTTCCGTGAAGCGATTGTCATCTGACCTCCACAACCCAATGTTAACATTAGGCGATATCGAAGCTTTGCAGCTAGACCGTTGATTTTGGCTTTTTTTAGGGCTCCAACTACCCGTAACGACTGCCATAGATGTTCTTATGGCAACCGGGACCGACGGCTTAACGTGCTCTCCGAGGCATGAGTTATAAAATTAAATGTTGAAATGTAATTGAAAATGAATCAAACTATTTCTGATTCGTTCATCATCCTTGACTGCCTCTGTGGCGTGACGTGACGGTAATAAACGCGGCCGCTACGCAGGAGGCGCGGAATCGATCCCCGCTCAGTGCAAATATATGTATGCATGAATATGAATATTTGCATTGATCTAGGTGTTTCTGTGTATGTAATTACAAAAAAAATGTGTCTAAGTACATTGAAGTAGAATGCGGATAAACATTTATCCGCATTCTAGAACCCATAACACAAGCTAATTAAGCTAAGTAAGCTTACTTTGGGTCTAGATAGTATTGTGTACCATTGTACTCAATGCTATCTGGAAAATTTTATGAGGATATTGTAGAACATTTGCTATAGTGCTATAATAAACAAACTGGGAAATTAAACTGTTAAGAGGATTCTTACCAGGTTAATTTCCCAGTTTGTTTCAATTTTTTTATTGATATGTCGACTTTTCAGGGGACGACTGTCGTCTCACCTGCCAATTCTAAGTGGACAGTCTACGAAAGAGCCTCCTCCATTCTTTTTCAGGTGAGAATCGCACACCACTGTACTACATGAGTGAAAATGTAGATAGGTTTGATTTTGACAGACGTACAGAATATCAAGGACTTTTGTACGTTTTCCCTTTCAATCGAAATGAAATAGTACGTTTTGAAATACAGTGACTGAATCGGGCACCAACTTTGATATAGCTATATAGAGATATAGAGATCCAAACGAGCTTAGCCGATATCGTACACGCCAGTGATTTTGAATTTTGACATACGAAGATTTATTTTATTTTATTCTTTCAGAAAAACTTACAGCTAGACTACATAATAGAAACGAATTGTAACATAAAATGGCCAATTACAAGTTTTTGCATATAGTAGATAAATATTGTTGTATATAAGTCGATAGATAGCAATGCAAATAGCAGGAATATTATATAAATTTAACTAGACAATATAATATTGACGGTACGATATAAAATACAGAAGGCAGTGAAAAGATACACAGGCAGTTAAAAAAAAACAAGTTAATCAGAGAATCACGCTTGGTACGCTTGGTCAAAGAATATCCTACTTAATATTACTTTAACTATTATTCAACATCACTATAATAATAGGTATTTCAACTAGGGCTTGTGTAGTTCGTACAATCAATATGAATACTAATCGATTTAGAAAGAGAAAAAAGAATCAACCTCGGGCAGGACTCGAACCCGCGATATTTCCGGAATTACAGGGGGAATGTTCTGACAACCACATGAGCCACCAAGGCCCGCACGAAGCCGATCTAAATTCCCCTATACACCCGTCTTGGGGCGACGGTGGAGCCATCTATCATTTAAAATTTCATTCAATTGTTTGGGAGGACACATAGCACGGAGGACTGATGACCGATGAGGTCGAACAGTTCTCGAGTGGAGGCCACGCATCGGCAGGCGCAGCGTAGGACGTCCACCTACAAGGCGGATTGACGACCTCATTAAGGCCGCGAAAACGCTGGGTGCGAGCCGCTTCCAACCGATCTTATTGGAGATCTATAGGGGAGGCCTATGTCCAGCAGTGGACTTCTATGGCTGAAATGATGATGATGTTTGGGAGTAGTTATCAAAAATCAATGTTTAAAAATGATTGTAACATCATTCATTGGTTCCGATACCTCGTACGAGTATCGGTAAATGGCTCCCACCGTCGCCTCAAGTCGAATTTGTCGACTTAAATCTAAATATTTAAAAAATATCCCATTTCAAATAAATACCTTATTACATAACAACCTTGTTCTAAATATATGTTTTACATATTGCCACCTCTCGATTAAACATAATCAACACTAATCATGCTGACCTTAACCAAGCTAATTAGTACATCCGACTTATTTTAATTATTTTCAATGTCGCCATTCATGGAGCGGATGAGTTTCCTGAATTGTACTATTTTGGCAGAGTTAACTAGGCTGACTACTGGTGACGCCATGGTAACAAATTTCACTGTTAGGCCTTGAAAATCATTAAATCGCATTTTTATGGGCGCCAATCCCCCGGATAGCCCTCCGTCAAGCCAGCGGGGATGGTTATGTCGAACTCGAACCGACCATAACTGCACGGCCGTCTTGAGCCATCAGTTGCCAAGGGTGAGGTCTGTGAAGTAGCCTCTTTTTTATACTACTTAGGTCGCAGACAAGCATACGGCCTCCTGATCCTCCCTCCTATAAGAACAGAGAGATTCTGTGCCGTCAGCGCAAAAGATAAGTAGGACAAAGCCTTTGGTTTTCCCACTGACAGCACAAAATCTCTCCAGTGAGCTCTGGCTACCCTACTCACCGTCGGAAACACAACACGAGGTTATCAAGCCGCGGTCTTCTGTAGGGCGGAGGTACTACCCCAGTCGAACTGCTCGATTGGGACGGATATACCGTCGTTTCCTACCTACTCGAATCTCTGGCATATCCCTCGCACCCCAGCTGACCCAGAGCCATCGAAGACCCATTCGGGGTTGGGTTCCCTAGAAAAAAGTGTCTGCTTCTACCGTGGAGCCACGAAAACGTAGCAAAATGGAAATATATTAACCAGTTGCAAGTGTCTACGATTGCGGAGTGACATCCCAGTCCATCGACATCTGTATTATCGAACATCTGTGTTGGGCAACGGATGACGCTGTGGCTGTGGCCTACTTAGTTCTAGGCCGAAAAAAATTAACAAGAAACCTAAAATATGTTAGCCATTGACTCGAAGAAGAAGACTGCTATGCCTGAAGTTCCCAGTATCTGGAAAATTCTCATCATAAATCCTAAATTTAAATAAATAAACAGCCTCTGTGGCGTAACGGCAGAATGTTCGACTGCTGCGCAGGGTGCGCGGGTTCGATTCCCGCTCAGTGTAAATATTTGTGTACATGAATATGACTATTTGCGTAGTAGTCTGGGTGGTTCTATGTATAATAGGCACTTACGTATTTCCTGAGACCTCCGACTTAGCAATTAAACACTCTGCTGCTACGCCATAAAGGCCGTCATCATCATCTGTTCCCTGTTATATCTGAAGCTTATACACCTAGAAATCCGGATTTCCTTTCCTTTTGGTTTTGCATAATTGGCTTTTGCAGAAGTAACTGCTGTCTAAGCTCCCAACTCCGAGAGATAAACCTGCGGCAGAGCTTCATCTGTCATGTCAATAACTGAAAAACAATTTATATTAAATTTGTGCAGTAGGTACTTACGCACAAGTCAACCATCGTCCAATAATGTATTAGGTACCTTTGACGTCACAACATTGGAGCACCGCACCCTTACACCAAACGAAATTAGATACTGGCAAGTTATGTATATCGTAAGTACATAGGGAAGCCAGGCAGAAAAGAAAGGGCCTTTTGTCCCTATAAGGAAAATGTCCCAAGAAATGATGGCTGAATATGATATTATAAGATACCTCGTATTGTGTACAAAAGATGACAATGTAGTTGTGTACCGTATCCAGGAAATTGATCCATTGTTGGTTGTGTTGTAATGTTTCCGGTATTATCAGCTATCCAAGGAGAAAAGTACCTTTTTTCATATGAAAATTCCCACGGATTCCCTCTGCTGCCCGGCGGCAGAGTGGTTATTTTGGACACGAGCCCACTAAAACTGCACGCCAGGTCTCAAATGCTGGGGTGTAAAGTGGCACAATAAGGCATTTCCCTCGCACCTCAGTTAACCCGGGCCATCTCCGATTTCAGGTTAGCTCCCTTGGATGTGAGTACCACGGTGTCCTCATCTTGCCTCGGAAAAGAGGGGCGAGCATCACACCACCGCCTCGACCTGCTTCCGCTAGGTTGACAGGCGGCTCCACCTGTAACCCACCCTGCACTCATGGAGGATGGAGGTTGTAAGTAACCTATAGATACGCCTACTTTACATACGACTTCACATGTAAAGGTGTATACTAAATTTATTGCCGCCTTTTAGCTTCGTAGTTATATCCTCGATATTTGTTTTTGCCTATAATTCCAACTGCTATCTCAATCCATTCAATCTCACAGTTTATGACTTTAAGGACCTGTATCCACGTCCGCTAAACAAATTTAAAAAATAACACGATGTGTCATATATGTCATGTCAGCTTGTCAGTTAATCGTCAAATGTCATTTTGTCGTTTTTGTTTGAGGTTGTTTGTATTAGTATAGTTGTTGTTTGCATGCGAAATTATTGCTTGCTAACAAATATAAAAATAATATTAAAATAATTCTCTTGGTGATTTACTCTATTTACATAGTATTCTGGTGATGCCATTGAAGTTTTAAGTTACTGAAGCTCTGGTTATGAAACTGCACTCTCGTATTCGTATTGTAATTGTTTACAAACATTGATCACGATGATAAAGCGGCAGCTATGGGGCACGATGGAAGAAGAGGAATACGACGAAACATTGCTACAAAACGTGAATTTCAATCCTATCATAGAACTGGGGATGCAGAACATCCCTGAAATATCTATCACCGTCAAATCATCACCAATTGAATTACCGACACCAAACTTGATCACGCATACCATACAACTTCACGCTTACTCCAGGCAGTTGTCAGGGCTACTAGAACTAACAGAAAGCGCTGTATTTGATGGAGGAGCGCACATAGATCTTATGACTTTGCCAGTACCGCCGCCGGAACCAATTTTGAAAGCCGAACACGAGACTAATCCTCCAATCAATTTCCTTGAGAAACAATATTGCAATTTTTCTCTTGGCCGAGGTCCAGTTATACTACCTTTTACACCTGAGAGTCATAAAAGAGCTGTGCGACAGTGTGCAGCAATTGCTATTGGACATGTTGGCATTCCAACTTGTACAAATTCTGCTCTCACGGCCCTAGCAGATGCCTTAGATGTGTACATGACAAACTTCTGCAAGCTAATGAGAACAGTTACAGATAGAGAAGCAAGCGGTTTAAAGTCGGGCTTCCCAGACATCATATCTAAAGTGCTCACAGATCTGAATGTCGGCAACTTACATGAATTTTATGATAACCGTGTAGTCAAGTATCATGATAAAGTGAAACGGAAATGTGAAGATCTGAGAAACCGTTGTGAACCACTAGCTTTAAGAGATATGACTCCGCAATTAAAATTAGAAGAAGTTCCCGAGATACATTTCCCAGCTGTGTTGGATGGGGCGTTTACTCCTTCTTTAGAGCCCGGGTTCCAGATGCTTCATAGCCTAGAACAGGAACAGCTACAGGGCTTAGATCTCCTAGATGCGGTGTCCACAGAGGATATTAAAATTGAGTCTATGGAGTTTGCACAGCCTGAGACAACTGCTAAACTGCCAATGATGTCACCAAGCACAAGTGGAAATGCTAAGAAAAAAAGAAAGTAAAAATGTAAGAAACTATTATACATTAAATGTTAACCCTTAAAGGAGCAATGTAGTTTTTAAACAACATAATATTAAAATGAATTTTGTCTTAACTAATAAATATATATTATTAATTTTAACCATATGTAATAATTATTTATCTCTATAAATAAATAAATACACTGGCAAAATATCAACATTTTAACATTTTAAAACTATTTTCGTGTGTCACTTTTTTTGGCGGTAGCATTAAAATAATTTACCGATATCGTAGGAGGAAACTTATGAATAAAAATTGTAATTTTACAGGTAAGTTCTATATTTTTTATTATTATCCTTATAAATATGTTTGATTACTCATTTATTTATATATATTGCATAAACGTAATATGCAGTGGTATCAATAAGGTTTGAATAGTTGTGTTGTGTAAAAACAACACTGCGCCTTTCTCGCACATTGTGAAGTATGACCGATGGAAATAATTGTGGGTAGTATTTCTTCGTTTCATTGTTTCCGTGTGTTGTGTTTGTGTCAAGAATACAAGAAAAGAATCAGGGCGCGCCGTAGTAGCGGCGGTAAGCGTAAGACCCACCATGGGGGAGTGGCTAGAGAGGCCACATGGCGGCCTCTCATTCTGGCTGACGCAGATCATCACCGATCATGGATGCTTCGGACGGTATCTGCATCGGACCGCGAAGAAAGAGCCAACGTCCGAGTGCCATCACTGCGACGCGAGCGAGGACTCGGCGCTGCACACTCTCACAGAGTGTCCGGCGTGGGAGACACCGAGGCGGGAGCTGGTGGCGACCCTGGGAGTGAGAGCTCTCACGCTCGCCACTTTGCTCGCAGCGATGGTTCGCTGCGCGGATGCGTGGGCCGCCGGCGCCTCCTTCTGCGAGCAAGTGATGCTCGTGAAGGAGGCGGCGGAGCGGGAGCGAAGGAGAATCGCAGACCTTGCGGCCCGCGAGGAGCGAAGGAGAATCGCAAACCGCGCGGCCCGCGACGAGCGGCGGCAATTCGGGCGTCGGAGGTCGCAGAATGACCTCCGTCCCCCATGAACGCGGGCCTGGGGGTGATGGGTGGGGCCGCCTGTCACCCTAGCAGAAGCAGGCCATGGCGGTGGCGCGCATTGCATGCCCCCCACATACCCGGGGGCGAGTTGGCCGGAAGAGGGCCAGATCGAGAGATATGGCCCTGGGTCGGCCGGGGTGCGAGGAAAATGGCTATGACAATCTCACCTCCGGCAACTGACGGCCCACAGAAGGCGTGCGTTTTAGTCGGTTCGAGTCCGACATAAACTCCTCCTCCTGCCCCGGCGGGGGAGGTATCCGTGGGGATTTTTCGCACGATAAAAAAAAAAGAGGTGCAAATATCCCAATTGTTCGGGATTTACTTACAGGAAATGTATGAAATGCAGTGTGTCTCTTTGCGATACTAAAAATAAAAACTGTTTTTTTAAATACCATAACGAATAAAATATATTAAAATAGCATAAATATTAAAATGAGTATTTATTCAATTTCCTCTTTGCTCGTTTCGTCTAGTACTTCGTGATCTCAGATAAGCACGCAATGTTGTTTTTAAACAACGTAATGTTTTTTTTGTAAAACTGGCACATTATTTAATTTAGATTTTTTTTTGCATTTTTTTCTGTGTCCTAAGGATACAAATAACAACATATATTTATTTCACAAAAAAATATTAAATCGCTCTTTTAAGGGTTAATTATAAGAGCCTGCTGGTGTAACCTGTTCAAAATGTCAGGCAATTAAAAAAAAAATGAAATTGAAAAATTATACCATGATCATGTGAATGCCCATTAACATAATTGTATATCAATATCATGAAATGCAAGAGTTTAAAGTTACTAGAGACTATTAGCTAGTTACTAGTACCATATTTATTCTATACTATTTAGTACAAAAAATGTACTTATTTGAAATTTTGTTTGTGATTTTTGTATGTATCATGAAAGTTTGCCACTATAGTATTAAGTACCTGTGTGTATATAATATGTTTATTAAATAAGCGTAATTTAGTTAATTATGTACATAATAGTATACACTGAATGTATAAAATAAAATTTTTAATATCTCATAGTGATTGATTATTTCCTCACTAAGTTGCAGTAGGGGAATCCTTTAACATTATTGATATTGTTTTTAATCAATCAACCATATATCTTGGATCTAATGTGCTCTATTGGACAACAATAGCCACAGAAAGGGATAAATTGAGTCAGTTGGAGGAGGCCTTTGCCAATAAAGGGCATACGGGCATTGCAAATATAACAGAAATATAATTTGAGCTTCAAATAAACAAATATCATTCAGTAAAAATCATTTAGCAAAAAATAAAACATCCACAATAACATAGCACCAAATAATTTATTTCAATCACTGTGTTAAAACAATAAGTGCTGCCAAAAGCCGATAATTACATCACTGTATTTACAACAATCGGTTAATAACGATTGCCTGGATTACACTAATGATCACTAGTCACTTGTCAACAGTCAAAATGTACTAATACTTGACCAGATTTCATTTTTATATTTTACAAACATGTTAAGTTTCAATGCTTTTATCACAATGTTTCTTTTTTTTTTCATAAATTCTATCTACTTAAGACCTTTGCACACGTTTTTTAAACGAGCAGACTCCACGCGTGTTGTCTGGGTATCGCGTTCTCTGGGTATCGCGTCCTCTGGGTATTGCGTCCTCTGGGCGTCGAGTTCTCGGGTCGTCGCGTCCTCAGGGCGACGCGTCATCTGGACGTCGCGTCATCTACGCGTATAAACAGATTGTATGCGTTTGTATCAATAGGTGCTGATAAACTTGAGCGTTCACTTGTAATGAGCCCTCAAATAATAACAAACATTACAGAAATAAACGAGAGCGTTTTAGCGAGCATTCTATCAAGCGTTCTGGCGAGCATTCTCGCGAGCATTCTCGCGAAAGGACAGTTTGAATCGACCAGAGCGTTCGCTAGAAAGTTGATGATAATATTCGGCTATGTTTAGGTCTGTACTTGGTTCGGTTCGTTGTTCAGTTAGACAAATTTAAAAACGGCGAATGTCGATGATGTTACAAGTGAATGCTCAAGACATCAGCACCTGATACAAAAGCAGTTGGAACATTCTTCAAAGAGCTGAAAGAGAGGAAGCGGTGCGCTGTGGAGGTGGACGCGCACACACGCGAAAATCGGGTACAAATGTCACACTTTGTTGCACGCGCGTCGTCGGCTCGTTTACAAAACCTCGTGTATAAAGGCCTTAAAAGGCACTATGTGAATATTACAATATATTATTTATGAATGTATATATATATCAAAAGAAGTAATGAAAACTGATATAATGAAGCCTGACTGTTATTTACACTGAAAAGTTTTTAATTGAATAAGTTGTCATTAAGTTTCACTAACGTAATGGTGCTTGTACTCAATACAAAATGGCATGACTAAGAGCGGATTTCACCAACAATAGGAACCGAGATCAATTTAAACTGAACTGAGTTAACATATTCATAACATTACAGTTTAGTTGAACGGATATTCACTGGTGAAATCCAGCCTAAGATGTATTTCTTAAACAAATAATGACTAAAGAATTAAAAGGCAACATAAATCTAGAACTGGCATTGTTTTACAGAAATCTGTAAGCATACTAATACATAATGAAGAGATTTAAAATTATAAGCTGACTTCAAAAAAAATTTTCAACCCTAAATATTCGTGTTAGTCGCGAGTTTTCTCAGAATTTTTTTGTTTTATAATAGCGTGATAACACTGATAACACTCTTTTTAGAATCGAAAAAAATCGGGTAATCGAGAACTAACAGAATCATGACTAACCCGAATATTGTATTATGATTTTGAAGAGGTTTTTAAAAACCAACTTTCCAAACAAAGGAATGGCCAGATCAGTTAAAACAAGCAGCCTTTGTTAGATATATTAGGTTTTAAGAAAGTTTTTGAAACTACGTTTATAAGGACTTTGCCATTACCTATATTGCTGATATTGAAATGAGGCATTCCAGTTATTTTTTTAAGAATACAGAAGTCAGCTATTTCTCTTTTTTAAAGATATCATTGTAAATATTCTAGATCTATGTTTCTTTAATGGGAACTTAAACATTATGGAATGAAGATCAGAGAAGCCCATACACTAATGTTGATAGTAAATACTATATTACAACGTCAATTACAAATTTGCTTCAATATTAATATTGTATGTGGAGCGAACGGATAGAAGTCCAAAGGTATGAATTTAATTACACAGATAACAGGGCTACTATATTCATAATAATTTTTTATCGTATCCATGGTTGGATTTGGATAATTATAGCTGTTCTCTAAAGCTAAGTGTCCACCTTTCGGTATTGTACGTATCGGACGCAACGCGTCAAACGGATGAAGTTTTCACAATGCGTCCATCTAATCGGCAGCGTTCGCATTTGCCGCCGCAGCTATCAGCAATCGGATTGCCGATGCCACTTCATGGCAAGTGAGCGGCGTGCGTCAACCTGACCGCCATAATCCATGACGCCATCGGCACGCATAGCGTCTGCATTGCCGATGAGCAGATAGAATACTACGATCTGTTTGATACGATGCGTCCCATGCCGAAAGGTGGACGCTAGCTTAAATTCTGTTGAATATTGCATCCACTGTATGTCTGTACCTGTTGAGAACTGTTCTATAAATAAAATTGGACCCGATAGGTGGCACCGCTATATATTATGGTAATCTACCAAAAAAATATATCTTGAAATCATTGTGACAAGACAGTCTGTCGGGTCCACTAGTTTTTATAAATATAATTTTTGGACAGAAAATTGAAAGTAAGTCATGGGAGATTCTTCAGTTTGATTATTATGGGCGAAATTATAACTAAACTAAACCTAATATTAATTAAAAACTATACATCGGTAGCAATTCTGTTGTCACAGAAATTTAACTTGAGAGTTTGACAGAACCAAAGCATATTTCCATCCTTGTCTTGCCTTCAGTATAGAATGGGACAGAGTACATTTTAGCCCTGTCAGCTGATTTGAATAAGTTTGTGTAACTACAGAATCTGCACCATTTACATCTCAGATTGGTCCTTAATTACTTTTTCTCTGGTGGAGAGGTCATCTTTCGCCTGAATAACAGGATATGAGGTTCTGAAAAAAACCAAAAATTTATCCTTTATGTTTTGTGATCACAAAATTAAATAATATAATCTAGTGTATAGAGATAATCTAGCCTAAGATACTTGGCTCGAGTCAATAATAGAGCCCAGAATACAGCAATAGGCTCACCCTAGGTAGGACCTGATACATTGATTAGTGAAATTTGGTTGTTAATTCACCTCTGCCTAACCCTTTGGGGATAAAGGACATACTTAAATAGAGCACTGAATAATTAAATAAAGAACAAAAGATATAGGCCAGAAGAAAATGTCATTTAGAGAAAACTTATAAAGAAGATAATATTATACTATTACTATCACTACAAAAGTACAGTACAAAATTACAGTCAATTTAGTGTGCCTTATAATCTTTTCTTTCTTTCTAAAAATATCAACATACCAGGTTGGTGAGTCATATAGTGAACCCAGCCCTGACTCTGCTGCACTCCAATTCCACGCCACTCCTGCTCCGACATCAAATGATTTTTAGGCACCAGTTTCACCATCTCTTTTGGTAGCACCACATGCCTGTAAATTGTCATGTGCTTTGTCAATATATTATCTTTGCTATAATACTAATACAGTGCTAATCGATCTGATTTTATAGATGGGCTGGTATTAAAGACATTCTAAACAAAGACTTCATGTTTTTTTTTATTACCACTATATGGTTTCCTGTGCCTAAAATGTTTATTTATAATACCAGAGAAGTAAGTCACACTATGTCAATCTTATTTGAATGTCCAAGGAGCTCTAACAGCTATAAAAATATAAATCTTTATTCACATCAAACATGTGAAAGCTGTTACAATTTTGTTAAACTATACCTGGATCACTCCTATCAGAAACTGTTGTTTCTGATAGGAGTGATCCAGGTATAGTTTTTATAGAAAGATAACATACTTTTCTACGTAGTTACTTCATCACTGAAGCAGCTCAAAATTTGAATGTTAAATTCTATTATGCAATCTCAAAAGAGCATGATGAAATGTTTAAAACAATGAGTAGTTGAGGAAAGTAGTGCAGTAGTAGTGTAGTAAACTTATTGACTACTATGCATCATTTTCTCACTACCTTATGTGTCAGGACATTATCAACAACAACAAATAAAAAAGAATAAACATTTAAAAAAATAGCTATTCAGGCAGTACAGCTGTAAGGTCAATAGTTTGACAGTACAAGAAGAAAATGAGTAATGCAGTTCATTCCATATTGCAGAAACTATTGCTTGTTTTGAATTCATTGTAACTTCATACAGCATATTTAAATAGGTTTACTATCATGCAGAATATACTGATACTGCAATATACTACGTGGAACCTACAGCTAATAAGATTCTAGAACTTTGCTGATAAAATAACCCATAACTTTGTGTAGGTTATAAAATTGTATAACCTTATTTAAAATATTGTGAGAGACTTGTAAAAGTGTGATGGAAGTGTTGTTTTACCTGTATTCATGTTCTTCATCGTAATATTTCTCTGAATAATAAATATCTCTGCTTGACATGGTGACACACAGAAACTTTCAGCGTCGCTTGAGGTTCGATAAACTTACTACGGAAGTTGACACTCCTCAATAATGTGCCGGTGATCTTTATTATTCGACGCTTTTTACAAAGCAAACAATATGCTCACAATTCTAGAAAATCACAAAGAAAATTTACACTGTAACAAACATGACACAGAAACGTTAACGAATTTCAAAATTCGAACGTAATGATTGCCATATGAAAAATATAAAATACCATGTCAAAAATTGAAAATAAGATGATATTCTTAACTACATCAATGATATTATCAATAGTACGTTTTTGACTGAGCTTCCTTTTCTAGCTTAATAAAATTAGCTTACGTAATAATACGAGTAATACGACTGATTTACTCAAATAACCATGAAAAAATTTAAAAACAACAGATACAGTAGTTACAATAACAGGAATGTTGTAGCGTGGAACGCTACTTTCTTTTATTTGAAAAAAAAAAATACAAGGAAAGCACTCAAATCACGGACTGGAAGTTTTCTCCATATTTGTTTCAGCTAATCTCCGGAATGGTTAGATCAATTTGACATTTACACTGGTATGTAGGTAAAGTCCGACCAATAAATTATAAAACCCGTACTGGGGGCGCCAAAAACATCTTGATTATGACAACACCAAGTATAGTGATACACAATGTAAAATGCCAATATTTTTCAACACACTTGCTTATGAACAGGCTTTTATTTCCCCGCAATTAAGCACGGAATGACACCTAATATAAAACTGTGACTTTTTTATTGCTTCTTCTTCCTCCTAGCGTTATTCCCAGTCGCATCCGAAGCTTTCAGCTTGGAGTCTGGGGTCCGCTTTTACCAGTCATAGCTACAGATTTGGCTAGACCTCGATATTTTCCGTGAAGCGATTGCCACCTGACCTCCACGACCCAATGTTAACATTAGGCGATATCGAAGCTTTGCAGCTAGACCGTTGTTTTTGGACTTTTTAGGGCACCAACTACCCGTAACGATTGCCATAGATGTCCTTATGGCAACCGGGACCGACGGCTTAACGTGCTCTCCGAGGCACGACCAGACCAATGCAAATACCCATATTTAATGCACACAAATATTTGCACTGAGCGGGGATCGAACCCGCGCCTCCTGCGTAGCGGCCGCGTTCACTACCGCTACGCCACGGAGGCTGTCATGTTTTTCATTGCTATTATTCACAAAAGTGAGTTATAGACTTCTTTTTTTTAATTTCATTGATTAAGTTGCTTTGTTCTTAAAAAAGTTTCGATACAAAAAAGATCGTGTCCAATATTACAAACGAATTAATATACCTATTGCTTGCTCATTTCATGCAGCTTCGTATTTTAAAAGATAATTTCAACTTGTAGTACGTGTTTAATATACAAAACTTTCACTAAAATGTATTTTTTTTCTCTGTTACCCCGCGTTTACATACTGCCGCTCGCATTGCTCATCGTGTTGCCAGAAATATTCGCGATTAATGCCCTAGCATTCACACATGCGCATCATCGTGTTGGTCCGCATTACAGTATTCGCCCTGCAACGGAGACGGACGTAAACGTATGGAGGACAACGCTGTAGCAGTGTACGCATTATGCTTTGCTGAATTAATTAAATAGATTATTAATAAAAACTATCACTTTCAACTACTATACACTTTCCGTAGATCGATATAAATATTTTTTAAAGTAAATATTCGAGGAGCAATAACGAAAGCCGTGTTTACTGATTAGCGCCATCTAGCGGTCTCGTATAAGTTCATCGCGCTAGTATTGCCGCTCCTTTGACTCGCGCCGCCAAGCCGACATTCGCAGCAACATACGCGGCAGTACTCGCGGCATGACGAATATACCATTCACACCACGTCTCTGCCCACTTCTCTCGCCACTTCCCTCGCTTCGCCGCGAGTATGTAAACGCAGCTTTAAAAAGTTAAGTTTTTCTCTGTTAAGTTTTCTGGTTAAAATAGAAAAATAGACGCGGCGTGTTATACTGGTTACAAGGACTGGGCACAAATCACAACACAGTAGTATTCGTATAAGTAATAGTTTACTGCTTGGAATGGTAAATACAAGTTAGACATACAGTTACATTACACTATGTATAGAACAGGGACCACGCAATATTGTTTTTCAGACTGCATAAAATTCTTGTATTTTATGCCTAACAGCACAGAGATCAAAATAATCGAGCATGATTTTCTTTTTTGCGTTAGGCTTATTTTTCTTAGGCGTAGAAAATACATTTGACGTTTGACCTTCTCTTCGTATTTTTATTACAGAAGATCGGGATATACCTAAAAATGTGAATAATAATTAGTCACAGTAAAATCAGTATTAGGCCCATTTCAATTGCACGTACTCTATGATGTACCTACCCGTCATGTTGACAACAAGGTCCGTGATGTTATTTAGAGGAACAGAGTCCAATCCTTCCTACTTTTTATCCGACAAATACTTTGTTATATTATAAATTACTTTTCTTAACTGGCTTTTAATAGTTTTCGGCATATTACTATAGTTTTGTAGTTTTGTAGCGCTCTCAAACTCAACAACACGCACAATTGACACCACACTGACAGATGACCATAATGACATTGTATAGATTGTTACCATATGAAGAAATTAGTTCCAATAGTTTACCGCAATATGGCGAGGTATTTTATTTTACTGGTCGGGCTTTACTTAAAACGAGTGTTAGAAAAAAAAATAGTCCAACTACTTTTTAAAGAGTTGAACAACTGTTTTCATAGGTTTTCAGAAGTAGCAACAAAAACGAAAACAATAACTAAAAATATTTATTACATTTTAATAATTTATGAAACTAAAAATAGCACCACGACAAAATCAGAATATCTTATTAAGGCATATAGATAAGTACTAAAAATATAACTTTGGCAGTAATCTTAATTATTTCATTAAAAAATATTAATTTTTTTGTGGCGAGACGACATGTACCCAGCGCCATCTAGGGAATGCAAGCTGAACTACTTAAAATATACTGATCCTGTATCGCACAATTGTAGTTTTCGCGGGATTCGATCCGACACTCGGCTGAGAGTTGTACGTTTTGAGGTTATATTTGGCTTTTTTTTACACTGCTGTCCTTGTTTACGCTCGGAAAATTAGTGTTTGTGTTGTTTTGGTGGTGGGATATCACCTATAAGGTTAGTACTGTTCGTACGTATCGGCGTCCGCGCTCATTTCCATGGAAATGAGCGTGGACGTACCCCCTGACGGGGGTGGAGGTGTACCTCCAGATTTACCTAAAAAAACGATAAAACGTTCTGCTGAACCGAACTCGACGGATACCGAAAGTAAAAAGACCCGTTCTCCAGCGGAATCCATCCAATCCGTCTACTCAAAACCGGGTTACGACCCGGATTCTAAACTCGAATACTCAAGTTCTGATAAAGGTCCCTTTATTGTATTTGTTTCGAGATTAGAGCAGGACCCAAAGAATGGCTTAGCTTTTAAATCCCTTAGATTTGCTCAGTTCCTTTATAAAAATAAAGTAGAAAACATAAAAGTGGGCGGTATAAAAAATAGTGGTCGAAATAGGGTGAGCGTGGAGTTCGTTTCAGCAGATGCGGCAAATAACTTTTTGAATCTCGTTTTGTTAAAAGAACACAATTATGTTGCTAACATCCCAAGCTTCAACATATTTCGCATGGGAGTGGTAAGGGATATTCCCACTGATTGGACGCTGGAGGAATTGGTTGGGGGTATCTCCTCTACTGCTGGAGAAGTGGTGAGAGCTAGACGGCTCAATACCAAAATTAGAAGAGATGATGTTTCCGTGTGGGTCCCATCCAACACAGTGGTTTTAACTTTTTTGGGCCAGGTTCTTCCGGATAGAATATTTTGTTTTAATGCATCACTCCCAGTTTCCCTTTACCAGCTGCCAACGATACAGTGCAGGAATTGCTGTCGATTTGGGCACATTGCCAAGCAATGCAGATCGAAGGCCCGTTGTTATAAGTGTTCACAATCTCATGCGGGTGATTCATGTACTGTCACAGATATTTCATGCTTTTTATGCTCTGGCGGTAACCACCTGGCTACCGACAGAAGATGCCCCGAACATAGCAGGCAAAAATCAATCAAAATTATTATGTCCGAGGAAAATATTAGTTATGCTGAAGCCTCCTCTAGACTTCCCCAACGCCATAGACTCCTCTATTCTGAGGCTGCTGCTAGTCCCCTAACTCCTATGCACTCCTCTCTCGTTTCGCCTCCTGTACCTTCTCCCTCATCTCCCTCTTCGGTATCATACAAAAAAACAATTTCTCTTCCCTTACGCCCTAGGTTTGTACCAGGGAAATCTTTTGATGTTCATGAACATAATGGAATAACCAATTCTCCTCCCTCTTCTCAACCTAATGGGTGCTGTATCAGACCCCCTACAGAAACTACTCCACTGGCCACCCCAAATGATAATCTTGTCCAACTACTACTTTGTTCCCTTATAAATATTCTGACAAAAATGTCAGACGCTCTACCGCACGACGTTGCTGTTCTCGTAGAACAACTACTGGTGATCATCTCAAAAAATAATACCAACAATGGATCTCAATCTCCTACAATGGAACTGTAAGAGTATTCGTCGCAGAAAGCCAAATCTGATCGATTTAATAAATCGACACCATCTTGTTATCTTGGCTATCCAAGAAACTTTATTAAAACCTGCATCCCATTTTAGGATCCCTGGTTTCTTTTGCCTGCGAGATGATAGAGACGACGGTTGGGCGGGTTGTGCTCTGCTGATCAAAAGGAACATCACATTCTCCCAAATTCAACTCCCTGCTCATGATCCTGGATTACACATAGTTGCCATTAGAACAATGAATACTTCTATTATCTCTGTATACATTCCTCATCCTAACCGTAGTATCCTCTCTGAAGTAAATTCTATTCTCTCGTCCATCCCTTCTCCAATGGTTGTATTAGGTGACTTTAACTGTCGGCATACTCTATGGGGTTCGCACTGCAATGACTACATTGCCACATCTATTCTTGACATCCTAGATGATTTAAATTTATGTGTTTTAAATGATGGGTCTGCAACCCGCAGAGTCCCTCCAACACAAAACATCAGTGTCCCAGATCTATCCTTGTCTTCTGATTCTCTAACCCCACTCCTGTCTTGGTCTACTCTTCCTAATACTCTTGGTAGTGATCACTTCCCAATCTTAATCTCTTATTTTCAGGCTGCAGCCCCTCCTCCCTGTCTCCATGATCCCCTCCTAAAGTACAAACTTAATAAAGCTAATTGGGAGATGTATTCCTCATCACTAGACACAGAATTGGCATCTCTTCCTCAGCCTAACTCATCTAATTTTCTTTCCTCATATGATTGCCTAATCTCAGCAATAAAATCAGCCGCTGACTCTTGCATTCCCCACAAAAAACCGTCCAAACTGCTCACTCCCTCCCCGCCCTGGTGGGATTCAGAATGTACAGAGAGTGTTCAGAAACGCACAGATGCTGAGAACAAATTTGCACTCTCCCTATCCATGACAGATTACGTCAATTTCAAGAAGACTGCGGCTTCTACATCTAGGCTTTTATCAAAAAAAAAATCACTGGGTTGGCGTAAATTTTGTGAATCCCTATCTCCCCGATCTCCTCTTTCTTTTGTCTGGAAAAGAGTTAAATCATATAGAAGAAGTGTAGTAGATATAACTGTTTCAGGTAATGACCCAAATTCTTTCTTAAATAACTTTTTATCTGGTCTAGCCCCTTCTTATGCTCCTGAACTAGATTGTGTTCCCCTCTTACACCCTCCCAATCTCCCCACAACGCAAGATCATATGAATGACCTGTTTACGTTTGCCGAATTATCTTGTGCCCTTGGTCATCTTCGGGATTCATCTCCTGGCATTGATGGCATTCCATATTCTTTTATTTGCAAATCCTCTGACTCCTCGAAAACCTTCTTCCTCAGTATCCTTAATTCTATCTTTCTTTCCGGTCAAATCCCAGAATCCTGGAAAACACAAATTGTTATTCCAATCCTGAAGCCAGGGAAGGACCCAAAAATCTCTTCCTCATATCGCCCTATTGCTCTATCCTCTGTCTTAGCCAAAATTATGGAAATTCTTATTAAAAACCGTCTTGAATGGATCTTAGAAAATAGACAATTATTATCCTCTAGCCAATACGGTTTTAGAAAGGGTAAGGGCACTTTAGACAGTCTGAGTATCTTGACCTCAGAAATACGTTTGGCGTTTTCTCGTAATGAACATACTATAGGGGTTTTTTTAGATATTTCTGCTGCCTATGACAATGTCCATCTTCCGCTACTCAGGCAAAAAATGCTTCAGCTGAGTATCCCCGTGAGGTTGGTTCATATCATTTGCAACTTGCTCATGTGTCGTACAATATCTGTTCGATACCAGGGCAACACCCTTCCTTCCCACACTGTTTGGAAAGGCCTTCCACAAGGATCAGTCCTTAGCCCAATCCTCTATAATATCTACACTCTCGATCTAGATCTTTCTGTCAACTCTTTTTGCAAAATTCTGCAATATGCTGATGATGTTGCTCTTTTCTCTACTTCCCCCTCTTTTTCAGTCGCTGCCGATAATCTCAATACTGCTCTTTATTATTTGAACAATTGGCTCTCAGAACATAATCTGTCCCTCTCAGTTCCCAAATGTAGTGCAGTGGTTTTCACTCGCAAACGTAACACGCCTTACATCAACATCTCTGTTGGGAATGAATCAATCCCAATTTTAAATTCCGTAAAATTTTTAGGCCTTATTCTAGACTCCAAATTAACAGGTGCTCCCCACCTAAATTATGTCGTAGAAAAGTGTGAGAAGGGTGTGAATGTCATGCGGTCTCTGTCTGGGGTCAGGTGGGGTTCTCATCCTTTTTGCCAAAAACTTATATACAATGCTATTGTACGTAGTCACTTTGACTATGGTACTTTCCTACTCGAGCCATGCAATATATTACCACTCTCCAAACTAGAAAAGATTCAGTCGAAGTGTCTTCGTATTATAACTGGCGCCATGAAGTGCTCTCCTATCAACGCCCTCCAAGTTGAATGCAGGGAACCTCCCCTTCATCTTCGCCGGCAATTTTTATGCGACAGGTTTCTCTTTAATGCAACCCAAATTAGTTCTCATCCCCTACTTCGTATACTAGAACAACTTACTTTCTTAGTCTCTTCTTCGGATTACTGGAAGAATAAATCCCCTCCGCTCCTCATAAACTCTTATAGAAAAATAATCAACCTCTCAGTCCCTTTCCATCAATTCCCTATAAACCCCCTTTTTGATTTGGACTACCAATCCTTAACATTTCAACCAAGAATCATTCTTGATTTTGGCATCCCCAAAAAATGTTCATCAGCTAATCAAAGGTTTTTAAACATCTTAGGTAATGACTGGCCAGATTGGACGACCCTTTACACCGATGCTTCCAAATTGTCCCTAGATGCACCAGTCGGTTCTGCTGTATGGATTCCCAAATTTAGAGTCATTTTGAGTTTTAAGAGTCCTCCTTATAACTCCATTTTTACAGGAGAATCTATCGCTTTGCTAGAAGCCGTCACTTATGTACAATCACATAACCTTAATAAAACCCTCATATTGACGGATTCTCTAAGTTGTCTTACTGACATATTGAAAAACCCCTTTAAATCTAGGAATAATTTTCCTCTCACTCTTCAGATAAAAGCCATACTCTTCAAGTGTCACATGTCTGGTATTGATGTAGCTTTAGCATGGATCCCCAGCCACGTTGGCATTTCAGGTAATGAAACTGCAGATTCGTGCGCGAGATTGGCAGCTGGTACAGGATGCGTTACATACAACTACGCTTTCGCCCGGGATCTACGCACTTTATCCGGCGCTGGCCTGGATAAAACTTGGAACGACTTGTGGCAATCCTCTAGAGTAATCAAGGGCAAATTCTATGGGTCCATACAACCATCTATCCCTTCCAAGCCATGGTTCTTTAAACATAAGCGTTTTAATAAGTTAACTACATCCATTATAATTCGTCTTCGATTAGGATTCGTTTGTACACCGGTATTCTTGGCTAAAATTAGAGTTCGGGACCACTCTCTGTGTGAGTGTGGTTTGGATGAAGGCAGTCTTGAGCATATTTTCTATTCTTGTCCAAGATTAGTGGTACCATTATACGATCTCCTCCCAAAACAGATTCCCCGACCTGTAAATTTGGCCTACTTACTTACCCTAGTATCCTCCCCCTTTATTAAGATCCTCTTCAAATTTATATCTTTAAACGATATAAAACTATAATATCAACTATATACCTACTTATATAATCTGTATAAAATAAATTATGTTAATGTTGGTTGAATACAAAACATATGCTTTGTAATCATCCAACCCCATACTAAATAACCAATCTAACTCTGAGCCTTAATTTAGGTAGATGTATATATTTATTGCTATATGTTATTATTACTAACCTTACTAACACTTGTGTTGTCCTTTTTCAGTGACCGACAAGGATAAGCCCAAATTACTAGGTCATTGGTACATAAATACCTAGAGACCTCTATAAACGATTAAATCTACTCTCCACCTTGAGGTTGGCAGAATCATCGGTGCCTAGATAACCGATGCTAGGAGCCATTTAAATAAAATAAGAAGAAGAAGTAGTTTTCGCGCTGGTTAACATTATAATACATATCCCAATATCAACGGTGAGGCCGCGGTTTGCAGGCGTGGTCTCCTTGCCTGGTCGGGGGATCCGCCCTTTATGTCCCTACACCAACCATTGAGCCTCGACCAGCCAGACGTGAACACATTGCCTGATCAGAGGATTTAATTCCCTTCAGCAGTTTCTTTCATCTCTCCATGAGTTTTCGCATGTTTTTCTAAATCAATTTTCTTCTCTTTCCCAGTATGAGTCAATTGTATATGACGTCTGAGGTGCGAAGCGCGTTTTAATCTGAATCCGCATATACAGCAGACGTGCGGCCTATCACCAGTGTGAGTTAACAGATGCTGCTTCAAGTCGCTACGAGTAATAAAGGCACGTCCACAGGTATCACATTCAAAATTCTTCTCTCCGGTATGTCGCCTGAAAACAAATATAAAAATAAATACTTTTCAATGGGATATTGGTATACCCTTCAAGACACACCTATGTGTATTTTACACACATGTGATAAACTGGTTATAACATTCCAGTCAGGGAATTGAGGGAATAATACTGTAACATAAATTTTTTTGATTTTTTTTTTAAATTAGAAGGTAGTCAAATATTAAACAACCAAGACTTGTAAATTTTTCTACTATTGGTATTTTTATGATCTTTTTTTACTCAAACCTGCCAAAATATCTAAACAAATCAGAATTAAATATAGCATAATAAAAGTAATAGCATAAAGTCTATTTTTTATTCCTGGGATAGCTTTATGATTCCCACTGGACCAGAATTTGATGCGGGCCGGAGCTAAATAAGATAATCACCTTGTGTGGTACTGCAAGTGTCCTCCAGTGCGAAAAGACCGTGGACACAACAGACACTGGTATGGCAACTGACCAGTATGCTTCCGTCTATGGGTAGCCAGACCAGCTGAGTGAGCAAATAATTTACCGCACACGAGGCATTGTAGAGGTTTCTCGCCCTGGAAAATGTGTACATTAAAAAAAAATTGAAGCTATCATCTATCGTGAATTATGTTTTAGGTAAATACTAATAGTGAGCATAGTACTTCAGTTAATATTTTTTATATTTTTTTTATTTTTATTTAATAATGAAATTTTAATGTAATTTGAATAAAACGAAATTGGTTACAAAAACAAAAATGTTTTTGATATTGATATCCATACTCATACTAATATTAACAAATGCGAAAGTAATTCTGTCTGTCTTTCTGTTCTGTCTGTTATGCTTTCACACTTAAACCACTGAACCGATTTTGATGAAATTTGGTACAGAGATAAGACCTTGGGCAAGGACATAGGCTACGTTGGGTCGCGATAACCGACATCCACGCGGGCGGAGACATATACCTATAAGAGCTAGTACAAATTAAATTTTAAAAATTGTAAGCGGTTTTATTGTGGTTGATGCCAGACATAACAAAAGTACATATCAAAAGAACAATATTTCTGTATAGAGCAGGAATTTCTATTCAGTATATACTATTCACTTACAGTGTGTGTTCTTAAATGCACCTTCAAATTTTGTGCCAACGAAAAGTTTTTACCACAGTGTGAACAAGAGAATGGTCTTTCTCCTGTATGTGTCCTTAAATGAGTCTTTAGCCGGTACCTGTAATCAAAGTTCATTAATTATTACATTTTATGAGTACCTATGGTTCATATGACTCATTCAATTATTTTTTTAGAAGAATCGTCAGTCATGATAATTTTCTAACTTGGTTCCTTCTTCTTCTAACAGTGAGTTAAAAACAAAATTAATCAATTGTGCAAATACTAACACTATAAGTAATCTATGTAATCTGATCCAGATCCAGAATTTGTGTCGTGCATTTGTGTAAAAAAAAAATAAAAAAATAAAAATATAATATTTGTAATCTGATTCATTAATTTAAATATCTATTACAATATAGACAAAATAACAGGTACACATAAAGATTTGACTTAATAAAATAACTGTGATTGTTTCTAACATTAAATTGAGGTAAAGTTAATGAAAAAAAAAAAGAAAACTTGAAACTACATAACATAAATAACTTGAAACCTCAGAATACAGAACAAACCAGAAACCGCAAGCGCGCTCAAAAGTGAAGACACACAAATCAAGACAAATTGTCTTGATTTGAATATTGTCACTCGCATTCACTCGTATGCACTAGTCTTGTGCCTAATCGGTCACTCAAAAGAGCGCTCCGAACTAGATCAGTTTAAGCAACGAACTAGTTCAGCTTAATAGTTCTATTAGTTCTATTCGGTCACTGAGCGCCGCTCAGTGACCGAATACTTAACAACCGCTCAGTGAGCGGTTGTTAAGTATTCAAGCTCTATTAGTTCATTAGTTCTATTAGTTCGGTAGTTTATTCAAGCTCTATTAGTTCACTAGTTCTATTAGTTCGGTAGTTCTATTCGGCATCGGTTCTTAAACTACATTGGTTGTTCAAGTTCAAGCTCTAATAGTTCAGACCGAATAAGAGCCGTACGTTATGTATCTGCAAGGCTTCGGATTCTTATTTGTCGAGTAAGAAAAGGCCTTATCAGTTATCACTATCGTTTTCAGGGTTTTTAGGGTTGCTGATTACGAATATTCTATCCATTTAGCGATCCAAGATGGCGGACTCGCAATTTTCAATAAAATCGTTATGGGTATCGTTTTCAGGGTTTTTGGGGTTGGTGATTACGAATATACTATCCATTTCGCGATCCAAGATGGCGGACTCGCAAGTTTCAGTAAAATCGACATGGGTATCGTTTTCAGGGTTTTTGGGGTTGCTGATTACGAATATTCTATCCATTTAGCGATCCAAGATGGCGGACTCACATTCACTCTAATTATACATTTATTATCTTATAGAACTGTTTTCTAATTTTTAAACAACAGCACTTGTATAAAAGATTACTTTTTAATGTTAATAGTTTTTCCTATTCGCCTTTCCAAAATTTTCGTTGCCGATTCTCGTTCCGAGTAGCCGAAAATCGCCTACGTTGGCAACACTGTCGGGAAAAATAAACAAACTCACAAAATTTTTACTAACATGTCACTAGGATTTAAGGAAAAACAACCTTAAAATGCCACAAGAAGTGTGAAATTCGTTAGACTGTGCCTAAATTCGTTAGACTGTGCCTTGAACTAAATGAATTAGAACACTGTACACTGTAAAATCGGAGCAATGCAAAAAGATCATTATTTCTTTCTCAATAAGGTACATATTGCAACTCGGTTGGTTAACATAGTTCAGAGCAAGTAGCGCCGACCGATGACCGAATAGACCGGTGACCGATTAACTAGAACACTGTACACTGTAAAATCGGAGCAATGCAAAAAGATCATTATTTCTTTATCCATAAGGTGCATATTGCAACTCGGTTGGTTTACATAGTTCAGAGCAAGTAGCGCCGACCGATTACCGAATAGACCGATGACCGATTAACGTTTGGGAAACAGCTCTATTCGGTCAGTACTAAGAAACGTTTCCTAATCGTTCATCGTTCGCGAACTACACAAGACCTTAGAGTATATAGTATAAGAGACGAAACTACTACGATTTCATTCATAAAATCGACTGAAGTTTGACGCCAAATCGCCATCTTTTGTTCCTAGCAACAAGTACATAGTTACGTCATTCGAGGCTTGTTTACCATTGTTTACTACGATTATCTAGCAAATAAACGTGTAATCCAGTGATTTTGGTGTGTTAATCGTGTTAAGTGTGAAAAAATACGTGTGACAAAGATGCCTACCTGCTCAATTGTTGGATGTGGATCATATTATGCAAGAAATAAGCCAGAAATAACATTACATAAGTACGTATTCTTCTCATCGAGATATCATTGTTATTTGTTGACCTACGACATCAATAGTTCGTTTTGTCTGTCTGTAAAGCAAACAAGCTTGTAAAACTCACAATTTAAATCAATAATTACGTCGTATTTTTCTAAAATTCAATAAAACATCTTTGTATGGAAAACGCTAGTGTTGCGGTGATACGATTTTGATTATCGATATTTTTTTTGTAATTTATATATTCATAAATTGATATCCACTCCGTATTGTTATTCGACTGGCCCACGAGGCAAATTTTCTTCACACGTATATATTATATGTATGTACTTTTTTTTGTATGTATTAATTTATTTATTAATAGATACATAATATTCACAAAATTTTCTTCTTTTCTTCATCAGGCATGCAGCAAGCATCAGGCATTCAGCATGCAGCAAGCATCAGGCATTTAGCATGCATCAGGTATGCAGCATGCAGCAAGCATCAGGCATTTATCATGCAGCAAGCATCAGGCATGCAGCATGCAGCAAGCATCAACAAGCACCCTAATGAAATTAACAATCTATCTACCTCAGTGCTGTGCAAGGTATTCAAGCACATAATCGTTAACACATAGCTCATGCGTCACCTAGAGTACTACTCTTTAATTAACGACCCGCAATATGGTTTCAGGCCGAAACAGTCAACTGGTGATCTTCTGGCGTACGTTACCCATCTTTAGGGTGAGGCTATGGACAAGTAAGGCGAGTTACTGGCAATTAGTCTTGACATTGCCAAAGGTTTCGATAGAGTCTGGCACATCGCTCCTTTATATATTTGACGCGAGACAAATGTACATACGTTCATATTTAGTCTTAAGAAACCACATTTTGTAAACTGACGTCTTAAAAATGCCGCAGTGGAGTTTGTTGCACCATTTCTTCTCCACTAGCGCCTAGGAAGCGGTGGTAAACTTAGTTTTAAGCAGAATTTGACGTCAAAAAGCTGTAACAGTGTTGCACTATTTTGAAAAATAAAGAATTTGAATTTAAAAAATACCTACAACGTATGTGATGGAATTATGTGTTCTGAATGAAATATAATGCATGTGCTAAGTATCATGGATTCTATTTCGTGATGGTGTCGGCGACTTGAATATTGAAACGATATCAAAGTTTTTTATAGGTTCCTCGATTATGATACGCATATCATACCATAATGTACTATTTTTAAATTTATTTTGATACTCTGTGCATAAAGATCATAATTATCCTTCATTAAAGTTTTATTTTTAATTTTTTATTGTATACATTTCAGTATGATATTAAATGATGAAGCTACATTATGAGTGTGTTAAAAATTTGTTGTAAAAATAAGCTTTACATTTGCCATTTAATATATTACTGAATGTTACATTTATTATTTGACTGCCTCTGTGGCGTAGCGGTAGTGAACGCGGCCGCTACGCAGGAGGCGCGGGTTCGATCCCCGCTCAGTGCAAATATTTGTGTGCATGAAATATGAATATTTGCATTGGTCTGAGTGTTTCCATGTATAATATGTATGTATTTACAAAAAAAAATGTATCTAAGTATGTTTATCCGCATTCTAGAACCCATAACACAAGCTAGTTAAGCTATGCTTACTTTGGGTCTAGATAGCGTTGTGTAGAATGTCCTACAATATTTATTTATTTATTTATTATTATAACAGTAATAATTATTTTTAGACAGTATTAATTAGACGATAAAATTGTGATTTAAGTAAAAAGTTTTACAATATTATGTAACGAACTGACCGTTCTTCTTTGTAATATAAAGGAAATATTGAATAAAAGCACTTGTACTCTTCCACAATTATTTAATTTTTTGTTGCCTAACCGGTTTCGCCTTACGGCATTCTCATAGGTTTACAATGGTTCAAACTATTATATTTAGCAAATATATGCTAAATACTAGCCTTTCGCCCGCGTGGATCTCTTATCTTCGGTTCTACTCAACCGATTGCAGTAAAACAGACGTAAGATTTTAAATCCAAACAAGACCTTTCTAACAAAAAAAACTGCATCAAAATCCATTTTAGTAGTTTTTACGTCCATCGCGGACAAACATTTTCCATTTACAATTATATAATAGTATAGAGTATAGATAGACAGATAATAGTTTAAACCCTTGCTTACATTTTTAGTCTGTGCTTCTTTTACATCGATAAGTAGTTATCGACAGTTTACTGGGCTTCTCTATTATAGACGCCATTTAATGTTCTTATCCAAGTTTAGGTATACAGTTTTTTTTCGTAGGTATGCCACCTCTTATATACTCTAAGCACAAGACTAGTATGCACGTAGCGCGTCAGACGTATTACATCAGTGTCAATTTTAATTTTAAAATGTCGGTTTTAGTTGTTCCTTCTGTCCTTCATGTAAAAATACATCTAGGATTACAAAAAAACAGGATGGGATCACATTTCATCTGTAATTAGCGTATACAAATGCATAGTTATTTAATTATTGAATTTAATTGTGATTGATTTAGACGAAGACGCTGCCATCTTGTGTGTTGCCATGTCAATTGAAAATTTTACCCACCTATTTTTATGAAATTTAAACAGATATATACTTAGATAGGTCTCTTTATTGTACAATACGGTTCAAATCAAACTAAATGGCTCGGTAGTACGTACGAGTGCCATGCGCAGGTAGGTACAAAAATATTCTGTTCACTTTACTCGTCCAAGCATTATTCCTTGTTGCATTGCAAACAAGTCGGTAAATGATATTATTATAAAAATCTTTTCATTACCTACTTTCACTGTATGTAGGATGTAGGTATGGTACCTACTTAATTTGTTCGAAAAGAAATCTTGCAACTCGATTTTGAAGCAGATATCCTCAACCGATTTTGATGAAATTTTGTATACATGTTAGTTTAGGGGATAATGCATTAATATGGTACCATGGAGCTGGTCTGATGATAAAGTCAGAAGATGGCCTTAAGAAATACTAAACTAAACAAGAAAAACCTATCGAGTTTGAGCTCATTTGTTTTGTCTTAGCTAATTCTCTGGTATTCTTAGTATACAGGACCTGTAGATGGTGTCTGAAGATGACCATAGGAGTTTGTCTTCAGTAATTGAAGAAATACCATTTATTGTACCAACAGCGACAATTTACTGGCTGTCCGGCTTGTAGGGCTGTATACCCTACATAGCCCCTTCTCTGCTTGTGGAAGGACAATAACAAACTTAACATAATAAATAGCAAACAACAATTTCAACAATCACTGCGTGTAGGTACATACTGCATATGCTGCGAGTCTCGCAGGCGCGTGCATCGTTACGCACAAACTTCGGAATCGTCATTCATTTTGAATCGATATGTAGGTACACCACAGACATCATTAAACACGCTATTATGTGGGTACCTATATACAATTGGTGGTTTTATCGCACTGTAGCAATATTATGTATAAAGTAGGTAGGTACTTTTTTTTTCTATAAAATGTTTCTAATTTTAGTTTCCCTACCGATGCATGAGAAGAAAAGTTGAAATGGATGAAATAGGAGATATAAGTATGTACCTATATTGTCAACATGTACCAGAGTAGTAGCTAAGTATTATTTACGCCGCATTGGAGTGACACTGCGTCTATAGACTTTGTATATCATTATACCATTAAAAAAATACTTACCTTATTACCGTGTTTCATTAAATTTATATATATTTAATAGCTTTAACTTACACTGATCACCTCTCTGTATAATACAGATATTAAATATCTAGTGTTATATCTCTTATCTAGTGTTTTGTGACTACCCTAAAGTTGGGAACCGCACCTTAGCCTAGTAACATTACACGAGCGGGAAGTTTCACTATAGAGCGAGACAGAGTATCGTTTTTGGACACAGTGCGGGATATGCAGCTATTAGCGAATGCGGCTTCTGGTTTGTTCTGTATTCTGAGCTTGAAACTAATATAACTAAGTAAATTTAAAAACAAAAATATAGGAAACAACAGATAGGAATTCAAGAGAAAACAATACCTTGATGACATGACTTTTCCACATGTAAAGCATTGTTGCTTTTGAGCCTTTTTCAAATCTACTTTAGAATTACAATCACCTACTATTGCCAGCTCTGTTGTATCTCCTATGCCTTCATCAGGCAGCAGTACTTGAATATTATTATCTACACTTTCGTCAATTAATAAAACTTTGTCTGTTTCACTTTTAGGTGATAGAGTGTTTTCACTGTCAAATGAATATTTAGCATTTTCCAATATGCTTACATCATCCTCGGCTTTTATTCCATCATCACATTGCTGCATCCATACGGATCTCAGTTTAATATCATTAGTCTCACAAAGCTGGATAAATTCTATACAATCATTTAATTTTTTAACACATTTTCTACAAATAGTTTGAGGTAATCCATCCTCAGGGATAATCTGGAAGATAAGATACATCAAACAATTATTGGAAATGTTCTATATCTCCTTTTCCATGGGTATTGGAAAATAAATGTAATTACTTGCTTACCTGTACTTTTGCTAAAGACATTATTTTATTAGATATCATAGAAATACCACTCTTTTTGAAAATATTTATTAGTAAACCCTGTCCCAAACATATTCTACATATCTTTGAAGTCATTTTTTAAATTTCTAAATAAGTACATGGATTATCAGAAGCACTTATACGCAGCACTTGCAATCATGAAATATATAAATAGGTAATCTAATTACATAAATTAAGTTTATACAATAGTTTAAAGTTAATTCTATATAATACTTCTTTTTATTTAGCAGAAATATTATAAAATGGAGTAGTAGTTAACCTATATTGTAATGTAATCATATATTATTATTTCTAATTCTTAGTTTCGTAACTGAAGTACATAAACATATTCCGTGGTATAAGTGTAAATTAACTAAATCAAGTGTAAATAAACATTGATTTTTTTCTTCAATGAACGCTTGACACTTGCTTGACACTACTTGACACACGGATGTACGCAAACAGCTGATTAATCAAAGTGAAACTTGAGATTCCTATGAAGTCTGTGGTGTGATTTCATGAAATAGTGATGTAAGGTAACTGACCAATGCTCGACACTTTAAGGAAAAATAAAATTTCAATCTAAAAAATTTAACAAATTAATTACAGCATGGTCGTTACATTCTTTTTTAACTGTTACAGCAACAATTAGACATTAACTTTTGCCCATAAAATCTTTAAAATCTATCATACTTTTACTTTAAATTAAATTATTATGCACTTGGTCGAAAACACCAATGCTAGACATCATTGTCCCAATGGTCCACGTATGTCAATAACTTCAATATTTATAACGTTTATACTAAAATTAGTAATAATCATATAAACAAAAAAATCACACCTATAAAAATCAGTACCCTTGGCAAAAATCTTAAGAAATAACACGACCGTGTTCACGGAGTCACATTATTTGCTGTCAACAGTCTTTCTAAATTTACTTCGGATGGTGTTGCGAATATTTGAACATATCTTATAGATACCATAAGGCATCTTTTAAGTCAATAGTCTTATAAAACAAATGGATAATTTTCTCAAAATACTGGGTTTTGTTCGAAAGTGTCTAGCATTGGTACAGTGTCGAGCATTGGTACAGTTACCTTACTTACTTATTTAATGCTTCTGCTGGACTGCTTGCCATTACATTTGTCATAGGATACTAAAAAGATAAAGGTCATATTTTATTAAGTACGTATCATTCTAGCAGTTTAATGCTATCATGTTACTGTTACACTTGTGTTTGCTTCAGAGTAAATTAGCCAAATCGGTTGCAGTTGTATTGTCGGTAGTTTAAGTAGTGCTTAAGGAATCAATCTTCCGATCTTAAATTAGTGACCGGTACTTACTGTTTTGAACCTAATCATCAATATGGATAAAATTGAAATATATTTACAGCTTCTAGTAAATTACTATAGTTATAAAAAAAAATTTCGATGACAACATTTTTGTTACATGCGCATGCTTCGTTCAAGTAACTATCTAACTATTCCAAGTTGCATGCAATATGCATTCTCATTTTCTCTCCCTCCACTCTACTCTATTATTCAATCAGCTTCAGCTGTGCTGTGCTGTGAACTGTCAACTGTCAAACTCAAAACTCAAAAGTTCAATTTCGACTTTCGAGTGTTCGAACTTTTACTTGCAAGTTTATTTTTCTTTCACGGAGAATATAATTTTATTATTCCACTCTTCATAAAATGACCCCAATTCTGACGTTACCATCTCTAAACTTAAATTTCTCTAAAATTTTCTTATTTTAGATAAGCGATTGACATTTCTAACCGTATTCTGTTGTTATGTCAAACTAAATTTAGTGTTTGCTAAGCACAAGACAGCACTAAATTTGAATATGACGTCGCTAAAACGAGTGTTACAACTATTAAAAAATTAAGAATGAACGATAAAGATTTTCATAAAATCTGTAAAAAATTATCTTAATAAGTCTTTAGAATGCCGACAAATGATAATTAGTGCATATTATTGATCAAATAGTAAACAAACTGTGATATTTCTCAGTCTTAACCAAGCAAATACAGTTTTTCTCGGTCCACGTACCTGGCAAGTTCGCGGGGTCCGCTAGTTATTTATAAAATCCAAATCAATCGACGATTTATAGAGCTTCATAAAGGCTTTAAGCGTATTTAGAACGACAATTGGCATTATTTTAGATGATGTCTAATTTTAGTTTGACATTTCTTATTTTAGTGCATATACGTACAACAGAATACCGTTTAACCAAAAATGACAGTTGAGTACTTTCTCTAATTTTAGTTGTGTCAAGCTAATTTTAAGTTAGTTGTGTGTTCTCAGAATACGAAATTACATTTTGACAGGACTAAACTGACATTTAGAGATTTTTAGCTTATTTTAGTTAGCTTGTGACAAGACAGAATTGGGGTCAATGGCTCCTAAGTTATACCATTTTTCGTGCAGTGGTCCTTCACGTGGTGCTTTACTCGCAGCAAGAGCTGTCGGAGTGCCGATAGACATTGAAAATATTAATTTATTCAAAAAAGAACAATTTAGTGAAAGCTTTCTGAAAATAAATCCACAACACTGTGTACCTACTTTGGACGACGATGGCTTCGTTATTTGGGAAAGTCGGGCTATTGCCTGTTATTTGGCTGATAAGTATGGGAAAGATGACCAGTTTTATCCTAAGGATCTTAAACGGCGAGCACTAGTGAACCAGAGATTGTTTTTCGATAGTTCATCTTTATATGTTAAGATTAGAGCTATTTGTGTAAGTACCTATAGATAATGTATATTATGTGCTCTGTGCCGGTCTCAATTTGACCTTAGATAGATAAAGTTATCATTATTAATGTTGAAAAATTACACAAATATGATGTTGAAGAAATTTGGGAGTTATACAAAAAAATTGATATTTAATCTTATTGTACAGTCAGATATAATACCATTTGTTTTCATACTGTTTCAATCAGATAGCAACAATCTCATCACTAGATAGTGATAGTGCCACCGGTTTATCTGATGGATTTAGTTCTACTTCACATAATTACGATATTTGGGCAACTTCACACATTTGTTCTTAAACATTTATTCTGTTGATACGGACAAGCTGTAATCTAGTAAGACACAGGATGTATGGTAAAATAAGGTTGCACTGTACTGACTTATGACAGAATTACAATATCTTGGTATCCACCATTTACATTCCATGTTGAATTTTAGATAAGCTTTGAACGAGAATGCAACAATGGGACTGTTCCAATAAATATATTATTTACTGGATTCCCATATATCTTTATGGGAGTCACAAATTTTAAATCACTTACAATAACTATATATTTTACAGTTCCCAATACTGTTCCTGGGGGTAAAAGAGATCACTAAACCATTGAAGGATGACTTGAATGCAACTCTTGGGTTTTTGGAGACTTTCTTGGCCAATAGTAAATGGACTGCAGGTGAAGAGCCCACTATTGCAGACACATCCATTTATTCTTCACTCTCTAGTATTTTGGTAAGATTCTTTTTACTTTTATTATTTGGAGTAAGAAAATAAAGATTTTTTTACTTATTTTAGCTTATTTTTGGTTCTGTTATATGACCATATAATTATTTTGCCCTTCTTACCCGGTAGGTACTACCGGTGGCACTACTGGTAGTACCAAGTTTGATTGTATAATGTACAGCTGCAATAGAGCCCTCATGTTTATTAAATTATGATTTGTGCAGTACGGGTATATGTATATTATAATATATTTGCAAAAATGGTACTCTCAAAAATTAAGAATTAAATTGAATATTGAGTACACGTACAGAAGAAGAATATTGTGTATAAAATACTACTGTGATATTGGATATTGATGAATATTAAGTAAAAAATAATATTTGAAATTGAGTGTGACACTGCTATTGCCAAAGGAAGAGGCCTAATTTTAAGTACATTTAGAATATTTTAATTTTAATGGTCTTTGTAATGCTGGTTGACTCACAATATTTTACATCCCCATTTATATTTTCAGGCAGTTGGTTGGGACATCTCAACTTTCCCAAACATACAAAGGTGGGTGAAGCAATGCTCCGAACTGCCTGGTGCTTCAGAAAACGACGAAGGTGCTAAAGCTTTTGGTGAAGCTGTAAAAAAGAATCTTGAATAAAAACACAGCCATTATAATTATTGTCTTATATTTATATTTTTGTTACAATTATTTTATGAATGTTGAACTTATATTTAAACATTTTACATAATAAACATGCAATACAAATTAATGCTGTAATTTTGTTTTAAAGTATATCGTGGGTTAAGAACTAGAGAAGCGTAAGGGCAAAATCACAACTTTACAGGAGGGCCGAAAAACAACTCAAATTCACCTACCGTTATCTTATAGCTCTTGTCACGCAAAATCTATAGTAGTTATCTGTGTGATTTTTACTTATAATAATGCTTTATTTATCGTTTAAAGAATGGTGTAAAGTTTTAGACAATCGAAAAATGTTTTTATTTTAATAATGTTTATTAATCAAAAAATAGTTGACCTACGCCATTATGGCTGAAAAAATGTATGGAATGCAACGGGACTTCCGTTATAATGACCTTAAAATTAGTAACAAAAATCTTCACAGATTAATAATCTCTTGAGGCGGCTACTTTTTTTTTCTTTTTTATACCACTTAGTTGGCAGACCAGCACACGGCCCACCTGATGGAAAGTGGTTACCGTGGTCTATGGACGTATGCAACACCAGGGGCGTCACACTCGTGCTGCCGACCCTGAAGAAACCTTCTAATGCCCTTCTTGAAGAACCTCATGTTGCGGTCGCTTGGGAAAACCATCGCGGAGAGTTCATTCCACAGCTTGAGTGTGCGAGGGATAAATTTCCTTTCTTACCGCACAATGCGCACCGTTTCCGGTCGCAATGTGTGAGGAAGAACTCCCCGCAAATGGCGAGAGGTGCGATGATAGAATGTAGCTGTGGGCATCATGTAAAACAATTTATTTGAGCATAAATCATTGTATAGGCGGTGGAACACACACAGTGAGGCAAAGTCTCTCCTGAGACTGAGAGGTTCCACATCGCCTGTGAGTATGGAATTGCCGACGAGCCTCAATGCCCGTCTTTGCACCGAGTCGAAAGGGTCAAGCTGGCACGCAGGCGCTCCAGCAAAAAGGTGACAGCATTACTCCATGTGGCGCCGAACCTGTGCCTTATAAAGGAGGAGTCGTTGCCCCGCAGTGAAGTACTGCTTCGCCCTGTTGAGCACTTTGATGCCAGCTTGACCTTGTCTTCCAGATGACTTCGGTATTGGACGTCGCTGGAGATGTCGACACCAAGAATCCCGATACTTGATGGTGAAAGGTGTGCCCAGGAATTGCGGCGCTAACAACAAATGGAGCCTTTTTAACAATTTACTCAATTAAATTCGTGTTCGACCTGCAAATGGTTATAAAAATCATGATATGTCGAAGGAATAACTCCAGATAACTAATAACTTCATTATAATGCAGACGATAGCACCTTACACGGGAGTTATCACGGACATCCTGTGGCCAAGCAGTCTGATATCGCGGCAAAGAGGCAGCTTCTTGTCAGTGAACTTGACCGGACCCTGAACCTCGTTTCTCAATGGGGCTCTGAAAACCTAGTTGAGTTCAATGCCAAGAAGACGCAGGCATGCGCTTTTACAGCAAAGGTATCTTTTTTCCTTCCCCTTCCAACTTTTCAGAGCACGCCACTGCCACTACAGGACAATCTCAATATCCTAGGATGTTCGCTGCAAACTGAACAACAAAAACTACTTACATCGAGAGTATCATCAAAACAGCATCGCGTAAACTCGGAGTCCTGAACAACGTGAGACGTTTTTTCACGCCGGAGCAGCGGTGTCTTCTCTACAAGACACAAATTCGCTCTTGCGTGGAATACTGCTCGCATCTCTGGGTTGGCTCCGCAAAGTACTTACTAGATGCTCTCGACAGGTTGCAGCGACGTGCGGTCCGCATTATTGGGAATCCTGAGGTCACTTACACCCTTGAGCCTTTGCAGTTGCATAAAGATGTGGCATATTTGGCGGTATTTTAGCGTCTCTACCATGGTGAATGTTCTGATGAGCTCTTCCAAGACTAATCCCACCCTCTCCTTTCCTATATAGGACAACACGTGCAGGACTCAGATGCCACCCGCATACGGTGCAAAATATTCCATCAAGAACCAAGCGATTCGGCGACTCCTTCTTCTGCCGCACTATTAAGACTTGGAATTCCTTACCAGCTCACGTGTTTCCCTCCTCCTATAGTCCCGGGTCCTTTAAGCGGGGCGTGAAAAAGCATCTGATGAGGCCGTCAAGCTGAGTGCCACCATTGTAACACGGTACATGTCTGTAATGGTGACCCTCTTTTCAGAGACTTTGCCTTCAGCTTACCATCAGGCGAGGCGAAGTCAAATTGACGTGTCCTATATAAAAAAAAAACTTTTTGGTGTCAAATCAACGTATGTTAGTATTAGACGCGAAAGTGAATCAGACCAACAGAGATTTATTATGTGCTAAAAGATCGTAATATAGCCTTTAAACTAATAATAACTTAAAAACTGGCTGCATTACTTTCATTAATTAGTACCAAAGTAGCGTATCTCACCCTTGCGTTTTTTTGGCAGGGAGAAAAATCATGGAAGTATACTAAACAAGGTCGCATAAGCAGTAAAGGTACTTTACGTTAATTTGGCGCGAAACAAACTTAGGCCACATAATCTCATTTTCTGCGTTTTAAAAACGTATAACAAGATACGTTATTTGGGCAATTACATTTAAGACATCTTTGGTGTCCTATTCGCGCTGTATATCGAGTTTCGATCGTAGTGCTCGCAACTTTTTTGACAAAATAATGTCAAGATTATTGTATGTAGGAACACGTCATTTCGGCAGTAAACAGAAAATATATTTTTTGATACGTTATATTTGTACTAAGCAATCTACGCACTTCATCGCTACAGTTTTTTGGCACATAAAAATATGGAGATTAAAAAAGCGAATGGTGAAAAAAAAAATTTTTTGAATTTTTGACCTTACGCTACTCTAGTTCTTAACCCGCGATATACTATTGCCACCTCAGAACATAAAAAAACAGTGGGAGACACAAGTATGTAAAGCAGGCATACTTCAAAGTTTGTGCGTCGGCGCAGCTGAGGATACTTGGAGGTTCAAAGTCTCGGCTAGTATAATACGAGTATTATCGTAAGTTCACTAAAACTTCTGCCGCGGAAACCCACTAATTTCGACAGATTAAATCCATTTTAAGGTATTGTTTTTAGGAGTAAAGTAATAGAAGATCTAAAAACTACAAAAATATTATAATAAACTTAACAATTGAAACTAAACTTCGAAAAGTAACTTAGGAGCGCGAGCGCATTTAGGATTTCTATACAATCCACCAAGGTGGGTAGCACTGCGAGGGCGAATCCTAATGTACCGAAACCTTTAATAAGTAAATTAAACAACATCACATAAGATTGCATATAGTGATGTTTAGCATCGAGTATTAGAAATTCCTCAGTTAATGCCATTGGTCTTTTAGCACAAAAGGTAATAAACATTAAATAATACCTAACATATAATCAACTCGTTTTTAATAATATTTTTTTAAAAATCATGAAAAGGATTTCCTAGAGTGCCTATTGAGCGGTGCGCGTTAAGCCGCGGTCCCACGGCCCGTTTTATCACAGGCCAGACCGCGCCAGGCCAGGCCAACAGGCCGGCCGTGGGAAACGTTGCGTCCGATGAAGCCCGTTGTCGTCTGTTGTCGCCCGTCCGATCCATCGGGAGTCGGTAACTTCAAAGGCGCGGCGCAGCGCGGCGCTTTGGTGCCCGTTGCGTCGGTGCCTGTTGCGTCGGTGCCCGTTGCAGTCTGTATCGGCGCGGGTGTGTCCGTTGTAATAGTTCATTTCGACTGCGGCGGCGCACATGATGGACGTGCGACAACGACAACCCTGAAGTGGACGAACGAGCTTATATTCGAGTTTTTAACTCTTTACGAAAATGAACCGGCGCGGCGCTTTGGAATAGTTCGTCGCCTCAACATAAAAACAAGAACGATGCCCTTAAGTTAAAAATTGTCAGTGAACAGGCCGCAACAGGCCGACACAGGCCGTGGGAATGTTCAGTACGGGCCGGCACGGGCCGCGACAGGCGCAGGCGCTGCCCGTCGCCTGACGGGCCGTGGGACTGCAGCTTTACGCGGTAAGTTGGGTACACTGGTTCAATACGATTTCTACAGCTGTTTCAGTTCTGAGGTTACCCTTAAATGACTTCAATATTTATATTTATCAATCATTCTATTACTGAAATTTATTAAAATGTATCAAAATGTATATTATCGGGTAATAATGTCAGAACACAATTTCTGATACATTGACAAAAACCAAAGACTGCACAACATAACGAATAGCTCCAAATTAAAAAACTGGATACAACCAGGATTACTTCTGGAATGACAATTAGTATAAAATATTAACATGATGTGCTGCTAACGTTGCTATGTATCTTAAGTATAAAACTTTAAAACCATTTGATGCTCAGGCCCAACTCTCCTTTTTATAACAGTTTCACACTTGTATCCATAATCAGACATAATTTTGATCACTTCCTCTGGAATGTTTTCTTCAATGAGCAGGAGGTATAGCACTCCATCATCAGCAAGTTTCTTTGGTATCATTGCAAGGAACCTGTCCGTTATTTCGCGGCCTTTAGCCCCTCCAGCCCAACTAGCACTGACACCTCTCCCTCGGCACTCTTCACTCTCGGTGACAACATAAGGTGGATTAAATATTACAACATCAAACATTTTATCCAAGAAATTTCCTGCCAAATCCATATTAGAAACGTCCAATTTAATTTTATTAACCTGCGCTGTGCCCTTAGACAAGACGCAAGCATGTATATTAATATCCGTACTCATACAAAATGTTTGTGGGAAAGCCATTCCAAAGGCCGTTATAATAACACCACTGCCTGACCCAACTTCTAAGCACAAGACAGGATTTTTTGCTTTTAAAAACTTGATATCTTTCTCTAAAGCATCAATGAGTAAAAAACTGTCTTCCGCTGGCTCATAGACATTGTCTAAGTCAGCCTTCGTCATATGAGTCAGATATGGTGTCTCCATGTTGCTAGTTGATACTGCCTCTGTCTGAAACTGCTACACTTGGTCCCTGTTCAGGCTCTTGAGGTGATGGTTCAGGCAGTACTGTAGTACGTACACTTTTTTCTTTATTTACTATTCGTCGAATTTCATTCAGTCTATCCTGAAAGTAACAAATGATTTGTTAATACATACGAGTTATTTACCAAGTTCATGTACTACTTGAATATTAGAGGTTATTCTTTACTGAAAGATTGTAAAGCATATAATGAAAATGAAAAACATTTTCAATTATGCCCAATTTACAATTGTATACAAGAAATACATACATATTAACACTTGTAAATGCCCAAAGGGGCAAGTATGGATACCCATATTTCGTGAAACTATGATTTCCAGTCCCAATTACCATCAAGCAGGCACTTTTTCATGGGCTGTATGTTTAATGTCAGATGGAGAACAGCCCACAATAATTAAATGCAGCTGTTTCAAGCCTTCTGCAAGTAATATTAGGATTATATATGATAAATATCTTACCTGTGATGCTTGCAATACATTAAGTACCACAGTAACTTTATGTTTGCATGATATCAGCTTCTTAACATAAGGGTCCAGGTCTGGATGATCATTCAGAGCTGAGCGGACATTTTGGAGCTCTTCATTCAATGATTCTATTTGCTGCTTCAATTCTAGTTGGGATATTCTGAAAATATTTGAAATTACCAATAAGAAAAATGATTTGTTGATCTGGAATTTTATTAACTTCTTGAGACTGCAACAACTATAATGACAGAATATTTGGCACTATGTATATCATCATATCTGTATTAGCTAAATTTAACGCTGATGCTAATAATTTAATGGCTACCTTCATGAAAACGAAATAAAAATCTGATTAGAAATTCTGAGCCTGACTGGTCAGACTTCATATACATAATATAAAACAGTGCTGATCGAAGATCTGTTCACAGGAATTTACGCTCTTTTTCTCACCTCGTAGCCCTGACTCTGTCGTCCAGCTGATCGACTGTGGGTTTTAGAAAACCAAGCAGTCCTTCTGCGAGAGTATCCCTTGTTGGGTTATCAAGCAAGTTACCAGTATTCTCATCTGCAGACGTAGTAGTACTTTCAGTGTCATCCATTGCATACGTATTATAGGAGTTATTTCATTTCAATTATTAATAACACTAAAGTTTGGCCGAGATTTTTAGTAAAACAAGAAAATTATGACAAAATGACAATGACAGCCTGACAACCAAACAACTGACACAGCTAGAGAGATTCCGTTCCGTCTCGAGGTCTCGAGGCAATTTTATTTAAATCGATTTTTTGAGTCGTCAAATCGATTTTCAAATTCAACCCGGAGTTAACTCGAGTGACACTGCACATAGCTGGAATGAGCAGTTTTCCAGTAGGTATTTATAGCGTTCCTAAAGACAAGCTAGATGGCGCAGCCGGCACTTTTGGTAAGTAGAGTGTGGTCTCACATCTAGTGTTCCCTAATTTATGGAAAAAATGTTCTTCGGTTTTGTAATGATTTACTTTACATAAATGTTTTGACATTTTTCTTTTGATAAAATTATTTTAAATATAATATTATTTTAAATTACAGACAGTGACGCGAAAAGAATTAAGCGTTTTATCATATTGTATCTATTGTAATATGGGTAAATGAAATTAAACTTTGGCAACATCGCACAAATAAACCACAGAGTACATTAAAATTACCAAAAGCTATGCTAGCGCCATCTCTTGATGATTTAAAAACCAACTGATTATTATACCTACTGGAAAACTGCTCATTGACTCGAGTTGAATCCTTCGTAGTACGCGCAGAGGGAGAATCTGGGAGAATTTAGCATAATTACGGTAGTACGCGATATGATTGGTTGTGTTGTACATTAACGAACCAAGTGAAAGACAAAGAGTATAGTAATCTAAAGGAGGTGAAAGAGCGCGTACACTATTAAATCAATCTTTTTTTATATCTTATTTCATGCATATTTTTTGATGTTTTGTTTTCCTACAGAAAAAATAAACCTCCCTCCTACTCAGCTTCATATTTCAAACACAAGTTACGTAGACGTATACGGGTTTATTTCCGTTTTTCCGAATTAGCACATCACTAGGACACCACACCAACAACTTTTTTTTTTTCAAATTTATTTTTGAATATAGGTCTTTTAAGCCTAAATTAAATGACAGGCATCGGATTTGCCAATTCGTAGAAATATTCAATTCAAATTCCAAAAGGAAGACTTCTTTCTATAATCGCCGCTGTCGCCTGTCGTCACATAGTGTACTTCTCACCTTCCTCCCTATTTTTACTCAGAAAAGAGAGAGAAGCTCCCTTAACTAATGATTTGCATTTTGTAATATTGTTATTCATACATAACATAAACGATTTTAATTTTTACATAAGTACATAATATAATGTATGTTTAATATACATACATAATTATGGTCAGGCACGCCTATTCATTTCATGCAGAGTCCAATCCATCAGCAATTTATTAGCGCCGCAACCTGTAAAGGTCTGCGTCCGTCATCAAAATGCATATTGCCTCATACTCATCACATCAGGTAAAGCGCAGAAGGGTCAATGTAATCCATGTACCTGCGTAAGTATCCGTAATAAAAATAAAAATAAAACAATCAGTTGAAGATCTATAAACACTTTAATATTAAGAGGCACATGCAAGGCAGTTCATTAAACCAGTACCATTCGTAACTTAGATTAAATTATGTACCTATTACTAACATATATACCTACTATTGCAACTATATAACTACAACAAATTTATTTTATTATTGTTTATGTTAATTTTCTATCTAAATTGAGCAAGATAACACTGTTCAGTCATAGTTATGGGCTTTGTCATATTGACCCCAATTCTGACGTTACCATCTCTAAACTAAATTTCTCTAAAATTTTCTTATTTTAGATAAGCGATTGACATTTCTAACCGTATTCTGTTGTTATGTCAAACTAAATTTAGTGTTTGCTAAGCACAAGACAGCACTAAATTTGAATATGACGTCGCTAAAACGAGTGTTACAACTATTAAAAAATTAAGAATGAACGATAAAGATTTTCATAAAATCTGTGAAAACTTATCTTAATAAGTATTTAGAATGCCGACAAATGATAATTAGTGCATATTATTGATCAAATAGTAAACAAACTGTGATATTTCTCAGTCTTAACCAAGCAAATACAGTTTTTCTCGGTCCACGTACCTGGCAAGTTCGCGGGGTCCGCTAGTTATTTATAAAATACAAATCAATCGACGATTTATAGAGCTTTATAAAGGCTTTAAGCGTATATAGAACGACAATTGGCATTATTTTAGATGATGTGTAATTTTAGTTTGACATTTCTTATTTTAGTGCATTTAAGTACAACAGAATACCGTTTAACCAAAAATGACAGTTGAGTACTTTCTCTAATTTTAGTTGTGTCAAGCTAATTTTAAGTAAGTTGTGTGTTCTCAGAATACGAAATTACATTTTGACAGGACTAAACTGACATTTAGAGATTTTTAGCTTATTTTAGTTAGCTTGTGACAAGACAGAATTGGGGTCATTATTTGGATTCTACAACTTTAAGGCCTGTTATACTCGACGGAAATGCCGTTGCGAATTTTCGGCGTCGAAACGCCAGCACAGGTTATCTGTTAAGGTGAACGCAGACCTAGCTGCACCGCACAGCACCGCAGTCGCTGCAGTCATCGCTTTTGTATGCGATCGCTTCGGGTACTGCGGCGACTGCGGCGCGGCTAGGTGTGCGAGGTTGCATAGAACTTCATAATAAAGAATTCGGAATGCGGAGACTGCGGTGAGTGCGGTGCGGCTAGGTCTGCGTTCACCTTTATTAGTAGATTATTATCTGATAACGCGAATAACCAGACGCTCTGTCGCATTGTTAATTGCTTGCAGCAGTTGGCATTTCGAACCGGGTGATCCGCGACGGAATTTCCGTTTAGTGTAACGCTAGGCCTAATAACGATCGATTTCATGGCAAAAATACAATGTCTCTGAGTTACTAACAAGGAACTTTTAAAGAAAATTGTGGGTTTGAGTTCCAGGTGCTTATTAAATGAGTATAAATTAACATTTAATCTAAAATATATTCTAAGTTTTGGCGGTGTAGTATTTGACACTAATTCTAGTCTTTATAAAGCTAAGTTCATGCAAAACGGTTTCTAGTAAGTACTAGTTTACATCGTATCGATAATCATTTTCATTTGTTCTTTTACGTGTGATTCCATGTCGACAAAATCATTCAAAATATCTTCAATCATTTCGACTAAAATTGTTGGCCATTGTACTTCTAATACCCTTAGTCTTTGCGCAGCTCCACAAGCTAACTCAATGGCATGAGACAACTGACCCCGGCCTCGGACACGCCAACTCATATCCTCCTGTAATAAAAGTAAATGTTTAGGCTTTTAAATCCTTCATCCTTTGGATATGCAGAACTTTTTACGGTTTCGTTACCTGTGATACATGTCCCTTCTTATATTGCAGTGCTTCTTTTGCTATAACATCTCGCAAAGCTGGATCAGCTGCTCGTAACCAAGCTTTAGCACTAACCGAACTATTTCCACTTCTTCCCAATCTGGATAACAGAGGTTGCAGTGGAGCATCAGGTAGTGCCCGCAGCACAATATCACTAAGGCCTTCATAAGTTCTGTTAGCCAACTTTATTTCTTCTTCGGAAACCTGTAGTTATTGATAAAATAATGAATTCCGACCCACTGATTTATATACATCAAGTAGAAAACTAATAACTTACTGGTTCATCATTAATTTGTTTCAAGCCCCAGTGAGCAAGTCTATATATAGCATATTCACGCCAAATTTTTGCGTGGATGGGATTACCCTCCGGCAATACCGTTAGGCCAGCGAGTCCTCGTAATTCAGCTAAAGAATGTAATTGACCTAACCATTGTATTCCTGTAGCTCGAACAGATATAGTATCAATATTTGGAAACCTGAAATCATCACAACATATATAAATTGCTGATGATGAAAACAAATCTGTCTTACTTTTGAGTGTATACTAACTTGGTTTTCAATTCAGGTAGACATTGTGCTACTGCGTTGTAATGTACATAGTGAAATGCAGCACGGTTTACTGCACGCGCACGTTCCCAGTCCCAGTCTCGGGAAAGACGACGTACAGCACCGGCGCCCCACACACTTACGACACCATCACAGACTTCTACCAGGTAATCCACTCCTGTATATATTATGTACACAATATTATTTAGATTACTCAAAATTCGTCATGATAGTCGTGATGTATTTTTAGTATACTGACCTTGTTCTCTGTCTTTTGAAGCAGGCATTGACTTTGGTACGGGCTCAGAAGATTTAAAATTGGCTAAATTGATATTTTTAGCAGCTTTCGATTTAGCTGTAGAAGCTCTAGTGGCAGAAGATGCTCTTTCACTTCTACGTGATATTGTAGCACTTCTTATATTTCTTCCCATCCTACTATTAAGAGAACCTTCACGTCGAAGAACTTTACTGTTATGGTCACTGCCCGATGTCGAGGAATTGGCTACTGAACCGACATTTGTACTACTTGAAATATTGCTAGCATTTTCGCTTATATCAGAGTTTTTGGATTTAGATCTACGACTTTCAGGATCGCATACCGACTTGGACCGCATCGTGCTAAAGTTTTCTCGACGTCTTAAAGCAGTTGGTAGACGTCGAACAGTTCTTTTAGTAGTTTCTTCTTCAGTATCACTACTTGAACTAGGCAGTGAGCTAAATGATGAATCAACAATCGGATCAACACTGGAAATACTTTCCCAACGTTTTAATAATGGCTCAGCACCGTCGGAAAGTTTCACGTTTTCCAATGAAGATATTATGGGAAGTAATATAGGTGGTAATCGTAAGTCACTGCTAGTAGACGTAGAATGAGAAGCATCAGTATCTTGAGATGCACTCCGATCAGAAAAATTTACTCGCCGCTCAGAAGTCTTTTTTGCAGTCGCACTTCTTTGTAATTTTCGCATAGGTGATGCTCGGGGAACATTTTCTGCAATTGGTTTTATGTTAGCGTCACTGTTATTATTTTTACAGTCTGAGTCCTCAGTTTCAGCTTGTTGCAATGCTAGTACAACATCAGGAAGGCCTGCCACATCCATTGTTTGTGTGCACCCGGTTTGTGTGATCGCCGTTGTTGCTTCTATACCAAATTCTTTTTCTTCGTCACCATTTTTATTTGAACTTGTAGCAGTAACGAAGCATTTATTTTCAGACCTAACAAATAAACGTATCAGTATTGGCAATCATTAACAATTATTTCCATTATTGAAAGCTGTTAGGTACACTTAAATAACCTGTGGACTAAGTGCTTGTTGCAAATGGATATAGAATGCTACTGAATTTTCGATGCTGTGGTTTGCATCAATGAATTCTATTATATCCTATATTTAAAACTAGATTTACTAGAACAAACGTGGTCGAAATCTAAGAATATTTAGAAAATGTTAACCGATAAATATGATATTATCATGCAGGTTCTAATGAAACGAAAGTCTTAACTAGAATTCTCGTAAAACGTGCCATATCAGTCAGGGATTAGGGTGTTCACGTTTGGTGCTAGTTAGTTAGCCTTTGGTGATAGTTCATCTCTTACTGCTATAAGATAATTCTAATGAACCTTAGTAATTCCCAATTAGTGCGTGCATTATTGATGATTTGATCACGCCTTGCTTCTTGTTGTGCTGCTCCGCCGAGTGCGCAATACGCTGCATGTGCAGCTTCCTTGTTACTTCGCCATGCCATGGCCGCTCTACGAACCTGGTTATAATGTTTACTGGTTAAATCGTAATATAGTGTATTATCGTACGTTAAGATCATCTTGATTCAAGTTAATGTATTATGAGCAGATGAAATTCGCACCTGTTCAGTAACGTGCATGTTGCTCAGCGTAAGAATATTTGGCAGATAAGAAACAAGAAATGGTGTACAATCACCCCCCAAAGCCACAGGATTGCCATCTAAAGATACTTCTATAAGCGAAACAGCTTCTGCGAGGGATGACATGTCTTCTACACTGAAAAGTTCATAAATTCATGTCATACGAGTATGGACTTTTTAAAACATTTCTTTTTACAAAAATAACAACTTGTGCTTTACCTTTGTAAGTCATTGTTACCAAGGTACAGTTTTTGTAATTTAGGCGTGTTTTGAAAGCCGAGCAGTTTCCTTAAGCGATTTCTTTTCAAATTCAGTTCCCTTAAAGAAACTAAACCCTGAAGATCCGTTTGTCCGATGCATTTAATCTGATTACCAGCTAAATTGAGCACTTTCAGTTCACTTAAGGTAGATAGGCCGCACACTCTTCCTATTTTATTTCCATGTAAATCTAAAACTTCTAACTTAAGTAGATTTGCGAGACCTTCAATTCTTTTTATCCTGCAAACATGAAAACTTTAAGTTATATAACCTAATATAACTTTCAAAGTCGGCATTCTTAATTTTAGAGCTTACCTGTTCTTCCCCATTAAGAGTACTCTCAAGCTAAACAGTCTTTCCAGAGATGTAATCTTGTCAATTTGGTTATCGTACACATCTAGGAACACAAGTTTACCTAAATCTAATGGAGACAATCCTGCCAAACTATTGATCAAATTATGCTGCAGGGATAACAACCTTAATCCCGGTTCTCCAACTATATGAGGTATTGACGAAAGTCCTCTCCTAAAATCAGAAGGTAATATTTTATATAATAAAGTGTTATTCTAATGAGTTTAACGTGGTAGCGTGTCGAATCCACGATGAATTCATTACTAAAGATTTCAGAATATACCACATACCTATCAAGGCTAATTCTATCTGGCAATCGATCCTTTTCCTGTGGTGTTCTAGAAAGCTGTACTTTTCCTTCACCCACAGCTTGTAATCCGACTGTTTCATCTTTACCATCGTCTTTGTGTAAAAAATCATTGCTGTAATAGAAAGTTTTTTCACCATTATAAGGAGTAATCGTTTTTGAGGAACCATCCTCATTCTTTGAATTTTTACCAAATCAGTTGTGATCGACTTTCCAGACTAAACAGCTGTGATGCAGCTGAACTCCGATATTTTCAGTGAAGTGACTGACCTCCACAACCAATTGGCGATATCGAAGTTCTGTAGTTAGACTAGTCGGACTTTTGTAGGCTCCAACTATCCGTAACGAGTGCCATAAATGTTCGTATGAGAATGGCTTAACATACTCTCCAAGATTCGGCCAGACTAATGCAAATTGCCATATTCATGCATATTTGCACTGAGCGGGAATCGAACCCGCGCCTTCTGCGTAGCACTGCCGCTACGCCACAAAGGTTGTTTTGAGGAACCATATAGTGGCGATATTCTCCGTAGTATTGTACACTTAATACTTAGTGACCTACTTTTATACACCCCAAGCCCGTTTCGATATAATAATAAGTAGGTCAGCACTATTGTATGGACAAGTAAATCTCCCAGAGCAATAAAACTAGTAACCTAAGTAAGTAGTACTTCAATTTAGTCAATGTAACTGCTGGATAATTTTGAACGTAGTCTGTAAAAAAATAAATATTAGATTTGCTTAAGTAACTTACCTCACTACTCCTATGAGTAACTTACCCCGATAGCGTTGTGTGAGATCGTTGTGCTAATGCTAATCTTGGATCTGTTAATGCAGGTCTAATTTGAAGAAATAGTCTACCGTCACCTCCTGCACCTGAATCTACTCGGGGACCACCAGCATCAAGAGATTGTGCTGATCTGCCTCTTGTACGAAATGCAATCTTCCTTACCTTTATAAAAAAGATTATAAAGTACATATCACATAATAGGTATTTCATATGTATTTTCTAAGCTACTCACGTTTCCACGATTATATGTGATAGGCATATTTCTAGAAAATTATATAACAATCTAAAAAACTGCTTAGGAAACAATTGGCCCCATTTTATACAATTTTATTTTATGAAAATAAATTCTTATAAAACGCTTTTGGTACATTTTATTTATCTGTAATATTACTTTCAGTAAAAATTACTTATTATTATTAACTAACTAAACTTCCATACAAGCATACAGGTTGCTAAGTTACAGTACTTACAATAATAATGAACCTGTTCCTGTTTTGTAAATGATATCGGATCTGGTTGGTTGTTTTAATATAAATGAAACATCAAATATTATTAATCTTATTATTTATAATGTAACATAATTATGCACCATTACCTATTTGTTACTTTTTAATCTATTATTTATCGAATGCTTTGAATGCATGGTTTTCTTTCAGTTGGTAGCACTGCATAGGTGTCACTGACCTCCCAAGTTTTTCTATTTTTCTCAAACTGTTAAAGTTAATGTCAAATAGTCAGATGTCAAATTAAAAACAAAACAAGATCATTAGAAAAAAAATATTTGCTAGAACATTGAAAATCAATAAAATATTGCAATTTGTAATTAAATGATAAGAAATTTTCGTAAATTACTTTTGCCGATCCGTTCTATTAAGCAGTTACTGTCTTCTGTTCAATTTGGAACCATGGTTCGTTTCTTTCCGAACCCATACGACGATTATAAACCGGGAACAGACATAGCGATCGAAAAGGATGTAATAGTTGGTCAAATCAATGAACATATTGGTAACATTTCAAAGCGGTTACATCCAGTGCGGAAAAATACTGACGGAGGGCTGTATGTTGGTGTAACAGGCATTTCGTTTATGTTCTTGTACCTTTCTAAAAATCCATTATTGTCTACCCAGAAAGCTATGTTTATACAGAAGGCCTTCGAATATCTCAAACCTGCTCTAGAAAATTCAGTTGGGGATAAAACTTCATTCTTACTTGGTGATGCTGGTACCTTTGCAATAGCTACAGTTGTGAATAAAGAAATGGGCTCGGCTCAATTTGCTGAATATCTCAGACTTTACAAGTCACTGTACCCAAGTTATCTAAACCCTAAATTTCTGAAATGTGGAGGTGACGAATTCTTTGTTGGGAGAGCTGGCTACCTCGCTGGAGCTCTGTGGATCAGCCGAGAGCTCCAAACTCCAATTTTTACATTGGAAGAACTTTACAAGATGTGTGATGTAATTGTGTCTTCAGGTCGAGAGTATTCCATGAAGAATAAAAGCCCAAGTCCATTGATGTACCATTATTATAATACAGAATACCTCGGATCTGCCCACGGAATTAGTTTTATTTTACAAATGTTGCTTAGTATTCCTGGTTATCTAACATACAATAAAGCGGCAGCTCAAGATATCCAAGCTTCAATCGAGTTTCTAGCATCATTACAGAATGACGATGGGAACTGGCCCTGCTGTATGGAAGAAATTGAATTGAATGACCACAAGCTAGTCCACTGGTGTCATGGTGCACCTGGTATGGTGTACCTTATGGCTAAAGCATACATTACTTTCAAAGATCAAAGGTATCTTGACGCTTGTGTTAAAGCGTCAGACTTTGTATGGAGGAGGGGTCTTCTGCATAAAGGTCCTGGTATCTGTCATGGAGTTGCTGGCAATGGATATGTGTTTCTTCTCTTGCACAGGCTAACTGGTGATGCGAAATATTTACATAGAGCCAAAATGTTTGCAGAATTTCTAACTGATGACGAGTTTATTCGAGATGCAAGGCTTCCAGACAACCCAGAAAGTCTGTATGAAGGTACAGCTGGTACTGTGTGCTTCCTATCAGATCTACTAGTACCTGATAAGGCAGAGTTTCCTTTCCAAGATGTCTTCTCCAATTATTGTTATAAATGAATGTCTCGATTTCAGATGTCTCCCAATTTGTGTTTGGTATATTTATTAATTAAATTAGTTTTGTGATGAACAATATTTTTCTTTATTCTGCTTCAAATAGTGCACAGCGCTTTCTGAATTGTGCTTTTATACTTCTGAATATTGCATGGTTTGAGGCAATGCAATGATTTTTTATGAGCAGCAATATTAAAATTTATATGTCCTTTATTTCTACTAATACTAAAAATAGCCTAGCTATGTAAGGAATAAATGTCTAGACATGCCACTACCACTAGGCCCCAGCAGAAGACCTTGTTCTTGATTAGAGTTATAACCGTTTGTTAGCAAAAAGAGACACGGGCTGTTGCTCAAAATCGATTACGACAGGTGAAACCGCGGGATCCAGTTTGCAACAAAACCGCGTATGTGCAGAATATAAGAATGGTTAAACAGGATTAAAGAAAGAAATGGTAGTCGCTATTTGAAGACTGATGGACACCTACTGTAACTACCGCCGTATCCCAGTAGTTCCATTCTCTAGTTCCATGGAACTAGTCGCGCGGTGTTCCCCAGGGTTCGATTTTCGGACCACTCTAATGGGAATTGAAGTGGTGGCGCTCCTAGTCGTGTATATTTCAAGGCCAACAGTGAAACTGAAACAACAAACGTTGCACTATCAAAAACAGATCAGGTACCTCGGAGTGATCTTCGACAAACACATGAAGATGAACCAGCACACCGAGAAGGTCGTCAAAAAACTGAAACAAGTCAGAGGAGCCCTCGGTCCAATAATAGGATACAATGCAAAGACGGAAGTAGACACGAAACTGGCCATCATTCAAGCTTGCATATTACCACTGATGGACTACGGAGTGGTGCAACTACTTTCAAGGTATAGCGCAACGAACCTAAGCAAAATAGAACGCCAATATAGACTGGCACTGAAAAATGCCGCACAACTACCAAGACGAACACCCACTGAACTGATTTGGGAGATGGCTGACATAGAAGCTTGGCACCTACGCGCAGAGGACCTTAACACCAAAATGCTGGCAAACATAGCAAAATTAGAAATAGAAGACCTCGAATCACCTGGAGACGCCTACCAAGCGTATGGAGAATTCAACCCGCTTAGGGTTAATCACAGAATAGGTGAAATATTGTATGACACTAATAAAAAAGGATACAAGCGGTGGCCCAGCGACAAAACGAAGGCTCCGCGCCCCCTAAAAATTAAATAATACAATAGGTACAGGTATACCTATACATTAATATCTACCTACCTAAATATCGATTAATACACACATACACAAACACACGCACACACACACACACACACACACACACACACACACACACACACACACATACACGCACACACACACACACACACACACACACAAATACACAAGATAAATAAAACACGTAATCTGTTTGTACTTTGTAACATAATATATTACGAATAAGTAAAGCCGCATTACATGTTTGTATAGATACTAGATGAGTCATTTAAAAATATATGATTATAAAAACTGGTAACATTTTTATTTCGGAAACCCTATAGTAACCTATCTATCATTGTAGCCATTGTAGGTAGTGGGAATTTATCAATACAATTCTGTATAACTAATAAACTAGAAATGATGGCTCTTGCATTTTATATTCAGATTCTATTGACAGCATAATGAAGGCTATTTTATTAAATGCTCCCATTTTGTTGTCATTCACTTTTCAAACGAAGCTTTTTTTATTACTGTACGTTATTCAAGAGTTCTATTGCTTGGATACAATATGAATTTGCTTCACAATTTATTGGCTACTTTTTCAATAGTTGAAATTCCTTTTATTATCGATACTTTAATTCATAAATACATTTCTAATGCAGTATTCTATCAATGTTATGATAACAATATTGCTGCTAGTATTCATAAGATATTTAACGATCACGGTATCAAAGTTTCAACTGCTAAGGTTACTAATAGATATCGATATCAAATCTCAACGTTTATGTACACGAAAAGTGCAATTATTATCGATACTGCATGTGAAGGATGGACAAAAGTTTTAGATTCATCAGAAATGTTGTTCCAAAATTACTCTTTTATAATAATTTCGGAAGAATTGACAGCAACTGCAGATATTTTAGCTCACTATGACATTCAAGTTGACTCCGACGTTATGATTGCACATAAAACCAATTCAAGCATTTGTTTGTATGAAATCTACAACACAGGATTGCATTCTAATGGCATATTCGAAATCATAAACGTTGGTTATTGGAATTCTTCATTAATGATAAAACAAAAGGATAGAAAGAACTTAAAAGGATTGAGAATCAAAGTTGCAGCTGTCGTTTTACCAACGCCTAAACTGAAAATGGAAACTGTGGAGCAGTTCATGGAAAAACCCTTTGCCAAGGTTGATACGATTCATAGAATGAAGTTCTTTACTCTTTTGAAGTATATGCGAGATATGTATAATATTAGGTGGGTAGTTCTTCAATTATTTTAAATTGGGCAAAAAAGTTAGATGTTATAGAAGTGGACATTGGGGATGTGGGATGGGATGTATTAAAGAAGCACGGGCCTTTTTTGGATGACTGGGAACTGGAAAGGCGATATGAGACCTCTACACAGCCATCTTTTACCACCACGACGGTGATATGCACTTGATTCCTGTTGTCATTCTTTTCAAATTCCCTAAGCAGAATGTTACAAAACTTATTTTGTAACCAATGGCCTGCAAGTTTAGAGACAAATCAGAAGCCACATTGAGAATTCGGTGTATTTTCGATTAACTAGCTACGTGGATGAAGGTTCATAGGTACAGGCTATGTCTTCAAATATGACGCTTATTCGATCAAGAATTTGGGTGCACGCGGCCCTACCACCATCTCCAACTGGTCCAAGCCAGCCAACCTACTAGCCGGTAGGTACACAAAAAAAAATCAAGTTCGAAGCAGTTCGGCAAAATATCGAAGTTCGACTGTTCTGTAGCCGACCCCAACTCAGTGGGCAAAAGGCTCGCAGCCATCATCAGATGAAAAATTTGTTTGTTTCAGCTACGACATTCACCGCACAAGCTCTTGGGGCTATAACCGAAACGGCTCCTTTGATGGTATGGTGGGTGCTCTGAGTCGTGGCATGGCAGAGATCGGAGGAGCACCTCTCTTTTTCAGAAGTGATAGAGCTAAACACATCCATTATGTGTCCGAAGTATGGATGTCTCGGTATGCTTTTGCCATCCAAAAGATCTTTGAGTTAATTACTTAACAATTTGTGATGTGGAATCAATAGATCCCCTCACATTTCAGTTCAAATTTACTAGAATTTGAGTAGTTTTAATGACGTACTTCCTTTATTATTCTTGTAAATTTTAATGTGCTTTAATAGGGCTGGTTGCGTGCGCCTTAGATAGGAGTGAACAATGCTAATTGCTATATTGGTCCCCAGTTTGGTGGCCTCGATAAACGATCCTTAAGATTGTAGGAAGACGGTAACACACTAACACGTTTGTTGGTAAAGAATTTCAAGTTCATTAAACTTCATTAAAGTAACGTATTTAGGCAGGAGCGGATCCAGCTTTCAAGTCATGGAGGGGGAGGCTGACAGTCCAATTCGATTGCCAATAATAATAGTGCATCTAAGTGACCCGTCCAGGAGTAGCCATGGCACCTATGAGTTCTATAACCCTCCTGGATCCGCCCTTGATTCTAGATCTGTTTCTAATATTTTCACCTGGATTGTCTCCTCTATATTATTCAGGAACAGCTTCGTTTTCCGCCACCCTAAGTATCCAGGTGGTTTCTACACAATATACACCCGACCCCTGAGCACCATTGTGTGGTGCTGTGTACTCGCCCTATGTGTGCTGACGTCCATGGTGACTTGGCTCATATTCAGCATGCAGAGCAATGACATGCGGGATCATGAAGCGACCCTCAGTCTTTCCGTTTTAATAATTTTGGGAGCACTCTGTCAGCAAGGTAAGTTATCTACATGTTTGACAACCTTGTAGGCCTTTTAAGCTCAATCACAAGTTGTAGGTACTGGAAGAGCTTCTCATCTTGAGTCTAGGAAGGGTGACCACTGTGCCTTTTATTTAAAAAATAATTCTTGTAAATTTCAAGCATTATTTTACCTGAATTGTAGATTGAAATCGTCATTTGACGATTGGAAACGAATGGTGTGAAATTTATTGCCTAGAATAGAATTTTAGTAAACCCCTTCCGCTAAGTTTCCTATTGGGTTCGCATTAAATCAATATCATTGGTAATGTTCGGGGTTCGTATCTACAACTTCTCGATCACAAGTCCAATGCCTTAGCCACGCTACCACCGCTTCTTTAGCATCAATCAATCATCGCAGTCCTCTGCTGGACTGGACATAGGTCTCTCCCAAAGTACACCATTTCTCTCCATCCTCCGCCGGTTCTTTAGTATACTTATTGAAATTTCCAGTTATGTCTATTCGTCGAGAATCAACATCTGCGAAACTGGCTACGTTTGTCACCCTCGTATCCAGCGTCATCTTGCACGAGTACTACAGTGCTGCTCTTGTGTCATCTCTGTTGATGGAGCCGCCTAAGAGCATAAAAACACTAAAAGGTCTTCTTGATAGCGACTTAAAGGTCGGGGCTCATGATATCGTGTACAATTTGGATTATTTCAAGGTAAATCGTCTCGACATCTTATAAGCAAAGCTGATACAAAACTCAACTTTCAGTAACAAGTCAAAAAGTTTCTTTTTTAGTGACCGTTCTTCCTTTACCTTGCTACATCATCATCATTTTCGTGTAGTCCCGGTCGCCTTCGCTTTCTGTGACCCCACATGAACTTTATTTGTTAGGGCCTTTTGTGACTACGTGTGATTTTAGAAGCTTAGCCTTAGGTATTTACTTACCTTCTTCTTCTTCATCGTAACAGCCTCTGTGGTGTACCTAGCGGTAGTGAATGCGACTGCCACGCAGGGGCGCGGGTTCGATTCCCACTCAGTGCAAATATTTGTATGCATGAATGTGGCTATTTGCATTGGTCTGGTCGTATTTCGGAGTTTTAAGCCGTTGGTCCCGATTGTCATACGAACATCTATGGCAGCCGTTACGTGTAGTTAGAACCCTAAAAAGTCCATAGCTAGACTAACTGCAAGAGTTGTTGCGGAAGTCTGACGTCAGTCGCTTCACGGAAAATATCGAAGATCAGCCGAACCCGCACTCCGCAGTTAAGACTGGAAATAGCGGACCCCACTACGAAAGCTTCGGATGCGACTGAGATTGATGATAGGATGAAGATTAGTTATGTATCTTTTTTAATAATTCGTCATACTTTACAGCGAACCAAAGATCCTGTGGCCATAAAACTATACAACCGAAAGATTCACACCCCCACACACTACAACTTCTTTCACGCGGCAGATGGAATGGCTCTGGTCAAAAAAGGGGGCTTCGCGTTTCACGTCGACACAGTAATTGCCTTTCCGATAATCCAAGAGACGTTTCAAGAAAAGGAAATATGTGAGATTAAACTCGTACAAATGTACCCATTGCAGAAATGTGGAGTGATAATTAGAAGAAATTCTCCTTATAAGGAATACATAATGTATGGGTGAGTATATTATCTTAGTGATGTTGCTGGGTACAACCGAGGTTTTTGCTCGTTAGCCTTTTATGGGAACGACTACCGACTAAACTCCCAACCAAAACCAAACCTGGGCTAAACCTTCATCTATCTGCAGTTGTAATGAGTTGTACCAGCTGGTCCAGGTAAGGTTGGCTGAGCTCCGAATCCGGTGGGGGCTCCAATCTTAAATCTATTAGGGTCAATCCCCACAGAAAGGGCTGCGGCTATTTGAGACCAAATATTAGGTACAAACCATTTGGAATCTTATCTACGGGAGAAAAAGATCATAGTCATTTGAAGGCGAAGGAGAGATCGCTGCTCTTTTAGTAGGGATTGACCCTTAAAGTAGAAGATGGAAGCCGACTTTATGTCGCAACAGCAGACGACGTGTCGTCGCTTTGATGGAAATACATTGAAACCAGTAGTGTCGCTGCGACACGTCGTCCGCTGCAGCCTCATGTCGTCCGCTATTTGATGGAAATAAGGTACAAGTTGGTAGCACCAGTAGTGTCGCTGCGACACGTCGTCCGCTGCTGCCTCATGTCGTCCGCTGCCAATTCGTACCTTTAATGTTAATTTGCTCATTTTAAACTTTCAATTTAAATAAGATCTATGATTAATTGCACTAAAAATCATATAATTCCTATGTCATAATGTATTTTTTTAAATATTAAGTCGGTCATTTTCAGAATCCGTAAAATATACGAGGCGGGCTTACCTCACCGCATCCAAGCGGTGACGGATGTGCCAATGCCCAAATGTCCGCACACTCCCGACTCGAGCGTGTACTGCGTGGGCATCAGAGAGTTCTCCACACCACTGTTGGGCTTGGTATTCGGTATTATATGTTCTTTGATCATGTTCATGGCGGAAGTAGTATTCAGCAGGACGTTGAAGAGTAAACGGCCAAGGTTTCTACATTAAGATTACGTTTATTCATAACAACTGGTCTATAATATTCGCCTCATTTCCAACTCGTCAGATTTGCAAGTCGACACATTCTCAACTCGTCAGATTCTCAGGCTGTCGTTAATTGTACAATTGAATACACATTTTTTCGATATCGCCAATGGGTTGTGGAGGTCAGATAGCAGTAGCTTCACGGTAAATATCAAGTTCAGCCAAAGCAGCAGCTGGACTGGAAAAAGCAGGAAAGCACCTTTCTTGCCCGTGATACTACCATTCATACTACCAGTAGTAACACCGGTAATTAGTTTACCCGTGGTACTAGACGCTAGGATGAAGATTGCGTTTATTCAGTGCAAACATTTTTAATATTTTCACATTTTGAAATATTAACTAGTTGTTGTCGGCGGCTTTACCCTCGAGTAATTCTATTCCCGTTCCCGCAGTTCATAGGAACGTACTCCAAGGATGAAAATAATATAAGAATAACTTATGTGTTATTCCAAAGTATAAAACGTGCCTATACTAAAGTTGTAGGTGAGTTAAACGTAGGTGAGTCGACCATTATGTATTTTATTATGAACATATGTGATACAACCAATAGGCATGTCAACCAGTAGGTGAATCAAACGTAGTTGAGTCGACCATAGTTGTAATGACCCTAGGTGAATTGATACACAACCGTGGCTGAATAACAAACTTTCACATAATATAAAATATTAGTAGAAAACAAATGTAATTTCAATACAATAAAACAAATTTGTCACCTTCCATCTGTTTATTTATTTTGGGTACATGAGTTCCTCGCGTACACAGTTACATACCTGAGTGGATTCGTGAAAAAAATACAAACGTCCAAAATCGTCCGGATATCCACGTTTATAATAATTTATACTAATATTCTGCAGTATAATACACAGCACTGTAAGCGCCTAGACATTGCTTATCAGCACAGAATTAGACTAGGCTAGATATCAAGCGAGTCCTAGCGAGTCCCCAAAACGGTAAAATGGACAAGCTTTAGACCTAAAAGACACTTGACCGATCATCTGCTATTGAATTATATATTTATTGCATATAAATCGGTCCGCGACAGATCTTCCGCTCGTTATGTGCAATTAGCAATTATTTGTATTGGCGTTCTGTCGAGACGACGGAAGATCCGCGATGGAATTTCCGTCAAGTATAGTGTGGGTTTTAATATCATCGTTCGTAGTGTGTTCAACCTTATAATTAGATACCCGTTTGACAGAACAGAACTAAGGCAATAACTCTGTTTATAGTTAGCACGTTATTATTTAATGGCGTGCATGTGATGCAAAAAAAACGCTCGGTTTTTTCTAACTATTTGAGGCAAAGTCGACATCTAGCCTATTCCAAATCTGTACTGTACACGCAAGTACACTTTGAAATTACACAAAGATCAGTACACATAGCGGCGACATTTTGAACATTATGTAAAGACAGGCACTTAATAACATTTTTGAATATTTTTATCAGTAATTGGGTATACCTAAATTTGTTTTTGTGACGTAATGTGATGTTTGTATACAGCATGTTCAAAAAATCGCCCTCACAGTATTCCAGTCGAACAATTAATGTACAATATTAAGCTAATAACCATTTATATAAATATAAATGAGGATATTTAACCGCGCTGACTTTTGTTACAAAAGCTCGCAGCTCTCCGACCGCAACGCGTTATATAGACCCTATTATTTGTACAATAAAAATCAAATTTCAATAAAATTATAATAGCTAGATAACCCAAAACATATTTGAGGACAAAAGTACGATTAAAACGGTAGACCAGACCGGATAAGTTACGATCTACGTAAGCGTTTCTCAGAGCTCAATCATTAATTTCTTGTAAAAAATAATATTAGACGAAAATATATTTAAAAATATGAAATCTTACATCAATAAAACACATATATATATACTAAACAAACGGTGGTTATTATGATAACTAATACTAAATAGGAGATCAATGTTCTCAATTTGAGATACATTGTAGTTCTTGCAATTCGTGAATGCTGTCTTTGACCAGTGAAAATTCAAATAAACGGAGTTCACGTGTTTTACTTAGCGAGTAAAACGAGGTAACGCAGTATAAGAGTTCGCAATTCATAAATAATGTGAAATTCAGCCTTGATGGCGTCGCAAACTATAGCTATATCAGTAAATGTGCTTATATACATATACAGCCAACCATATAGAAATAATCTTCGAATGGATCGTACATGTCATTCAGTGTAAGCATCTCACGAATGTTGAGAGATTGAGGGACTGACTGAGTTAAGACAGTACAACTTAGTTGCGAGTAGACTTACAATCTGACTCGTTTGACAGCAATAGGATCATCCTCTTATAGTATCGAAAATTATAGTTGATGAAATATGAGAAATATGGGATTTAAAGATGTGAATTGCAAGAACTACACTTATCGGTCTGGACCCCTAAAACACGAAATAATTTCATATAATTTAGCTAAACAATAAAACCATACTTGGACACGAGTGTGAACGATTGATTACCCGCGACGAGGCGGCCACGCTCTTGTAATAAATGCCTCGATTATATCATTACTTTGTGCATATAAATAACAAATCTGCTTGCTAACAATCGAAGATATCGTGGCTGACTCGTCGAGAGTAAAAACTGACTCGCAGTGTCAGTTTCTGACTCAAAACTCGACTTAGTGCTGAATACTGACAGTGTCAGGAAAGTCGCGTCAGTGCTGCTCATTACTGACTATAGTGTCAGTATAGCGCTGTCGCGTCATCAATATTTGTAAATATTCGGGTCAGCATTGACTAGCCTAGATTTCGGTCAGTAACTGACGTTATGTGAATCAGTCTTAAAAATACAAGATTGCCCCAAGGCACTTTATATCGGAACATATAGTATTATTTATGTACAACTCCCAAAAACTTTCAGACTATGCATACTTTTCTAGTTTTAGAATCTTCTATGATAAAAAACGGCAGTCTAGTCTCTCCTATGGATAAGGTAGTCCTTAGATTCCTTATATCGGATCTAGGGACTAAATCTCATCCTCTAGAAGTAATCATTTATGCCTGAGTAACATTCAGATAATATACAGCAAGTATAAATATTGTATAAGTTTATTTTTATGTATATACCAAAATCAGAACTGTTTTGACTGTTCGTATCGTTATTGCTTCAGTAACTTTCAAATAATTGAAAGAATTGTAGAATTTTAGTTTCAGTATATACCAACAATAGCTTCATATCTTATTAATAAGTGTTAATGTCGTATCAATGTGTCTAGAAAATCTATTTATATGCTTTCAAAGCGTTTTAATAGTTAAATAATAGACGTTTCAGCAAATATGTTCAAATTGATAGCTAGTTTGTTGATTATATTAAAAAAATATACTTCTTTATGACATTTATGTGAGATATATAATGTCATAAAAGATATATTTTTAATAAAAATGAATAGTGGAAAACAGCTCAAATACATAATTCTGTTGACTTTTTTATTGGAATGCTAGTTTTTTAATAATATTGATATCATACAGCCCATCAACGCTGATTATTCAATAAATACATCAACGTTTAGGTAGTTATAAAGACTCAATAACAAATTGTGTAACATGTTAGCTATAGGGGTAAAACATCCTACCATGGGTTAACGGTCATATTGTAGACATTTTTGAGTTCGAAGTGAAACCATTTATTTACATCAATACTAATATTATAATGCGCGTATTGGGAGAGGCCTATGTCCAGCAGTGGACTGCAGTAGGCTAATTGATTTCAAATTCAAATTCTTAAATTCAATTGATTGATTGAAATGCGAAAGTAACTGTCCGTTAGCTTTCACGCCTGAACAAATGAATCGATCTTAATAAAATACAGGTACAGAGGTGACAGAGAGATTTAGGCTAGGCTTCAAATATGGAAATAATTTTTTGAAATGTTCGTCATTTTTAAGGTAACCCTGATGAAATTTGGTACACAGATTATGCTATGTATAGTTGCTATAATCGACATCCACGCGAGTGAAACCGCATGCAACAGTTACTCTCACTACATATCAACATTACGATTTCTCATTCACTACATATCAACAACTGTCCCTGTGCCAATGATAAGATGCTTTACCCTACACAAGTATAAAACATTAATTTCCTGCAATTACTACTATATCTTAGAGTCAATTTTAAACGCTTTACGCACACATGAACAAAAGGATTCTTTTAAATAGATGCAATAGTACAGTACATAGTTTGGAAGCAATTGGCGAGATAGGTCAATACCTACTGAAAGAGTGACCGGCAGCGACCGGAATTTGTTCCTAGAAATAGTTTTGAGAAGATTCGTGCAGCCGTTCAAATGAATATGAACTTTTTCTCCCGACAAGATTCAAAATGGTTTAAAAGTACAGCCAAGATTACCAAGTACCCGGTTGACGGTAATAGGGTCGCCTATTACGTGGGACCGAAAATCGTACTTAGCAAAATGTGGGTGTTAATCACCTTTGCCTACATCTTTGGGGATTGATAGGCGTGAATATATGTATGTGTTGCTCAGGATATATATTTAGGACCTAAAATGTGCTCTATATGCGCAGTAAACGTCTCTTAGGTGTCTTTTGAGGATAGCACGGGGTGCTACTGTGGTAGACGAAATCAAATTCACCAAGCATAGATTATTACAAGTTTGTTTCGCGACTTAGGTCTTAATGTATCCGAGGTATATCCGTGAGGATTTCAGCAAGAAAAGAAATAGAAAAAGGACAGAAGGCCAAAAATATCATACTATTTTAGATGTCCTTCGTATTTATGTGTAGTTTTGTACAGAAAAATGGGTATAGAACTATTCATATTTAGATTTAGGTTCAAGATACGTGTCCCGAGGTATACATACAATAACACCTTCATCCCCAGAGGGTTAGGCAGAGGAGAAATTGACACCTACATTTCACCAATCATTGTATTAGGTCCCACGTAATAGGGGGTGAGCCTATTGCCGTTTTCCGGGCACTATTGTTGACTCGAGCCATGTATAGGATGAGTCTGGACTGTATATATCTGTCTGATGTTAAACAGCCCTAGGGCCTTAGACAAAGTGACATTCTATTGGCGAAAACGCCAGTGGAATCGCTAATTGTAGTATGAAATTGACATAAATCATTAGTATAACTATATTTTTTTTATGAAATTTGAGTCTTTGTAACTCGAAATACATTATTTAACTTAACATTATTACTATAACCACCGCAATGTCCCGAAATCCATTGTTAAAACCTTAAAAATGGTTCGCTTCAGCGCGATTCCATCAATAGAATGTCACTTTGTCTAGGGCCCCTATTCTTTAGTCGCCTTGTACGACACCGCATGGGAGGAGATGGGGTGGCCCAAAGCCACTCTGCCGGGAACCACGGGGAGGTATATGTATGTAAAAACCGCTGCTGGGAGCTATTCTTTCAGTGTGGATTGACCTTTAGTGGAGTGTAGCGTCGCGGGGAGAGGCTGGGCGAGGCGCCGGGCAGGCAGGGGAGGGACGTTCGTTTCACCGCTCCTCCAGCATTACCGTCTCTTGCGGGTACAGCTTCAATGTCTTCAGTGTTTTACTGGGAGATTCTATTGTTAGCTGTGGGAGGAATAAACGGGGTTCAATCAAAGAATCAAAATATCAAAGAGTGAAAGAATCATAGAGTCAAAGAGTCACAGCGTCAAAGAATCAAGTTCGTTATACACCATGACTTAATAGTTGTATCGGAGCGAACGATTTCAGGCACAGTTTCAAAAGTAGAATCGTCTGGTACTTCCAGACGATTCTACTTTTACTATTTGAAAAAAAATAAAAATAAAATTATACCCCCATACGTTATTTAGTTCACCTGTACTTTATTATCATACATTATGTTTTTATTATATAACCTCCATACATTGTTCGGTTCACCTATAAATTATTATAACACGAAAGATAGGAAGATTAATACTTGCAGATGCTTCTGCTATTAAAACTGTGCCCAAAATCTTAAACTCCTCAATTTGATGTTGTTCCTGGTACCAATACTTTGAAAAAAATCTCAACTCAGGAACTGAGTTCTCTCAAAGAATAAAAAAATCGAATGTCACTTACGTCTCTCCTAGGCCAGCTAGCGATGACTTTATATTGTTCTTGAGGATATCCTTTAGATGCGAGGAAGTCTAATAACGCCTGAAAAAGAACAAATGACAATGTTGATGATCTATTATTTAAATAATAGTTCTTGCTCGGTCAATCATCATCAAAAAAGTCGAAAGTATGCGTGTGTGGCTAACAAACAACAAACCAACAGTCACAACATGTACGCTATATTCGCAGTACGCGCTTTTTGGATCTTAAAGAGTATTTTAAGTACAGTAAGAAGTAGTAGCATTTGGCGATAGTTAAAAATATGAGTTGATTTTAGTGTGGTGTGTGTGATGTGTGTGTAGTGAGGTGTGTGTGTGTGTGTAGTGTGGTGTGTGTAGTGTGGTGTGTGTAGTGTGGTGTGTGTAGTGTGGTGTGGTGTGTATGTGTATGATATGTGTATGATATGTGTAGTGAGGTGTGTGTGTGTGTGTGTGTGTAGTGAGGTGTGTGTGTGTGTGTGTGTGTGTGTGTGTAGTGTGGTGTGTGTAGTGTGGTGTGGTGTGTGTAGTGTGTAGTGTGTAGTGTGGTGTGTGTGTGTGTGTGTAGTGTGTAGTGTGGTGTGTGTAGTGTGGTGTGTGTAGTGTGGTGTGTGTGATGTGTCTAGTGGTGTGTGTGGTGTGTGTGTGTGTGTGTGTGTGTAGTGTGTGTGGTGTGTGTAATGTGTTTAGTGTCGTGTATGTGGTGTGTGTAGTGTGTGGTGTGGTGTTTGTAGTGTGGTGTGTGTGATGTGGTGTGTGTTTGTGGTGTGGCGTTAGTGTGTGTATGTATGTTCAAGTGTATGTCCGTATGTGCGTACCTGCAGCGTGTCGTGCGCGTGGAAGCGCCGCTCGATGCAGGTGTCGTGCGGCGGCGGCAGGCGCACTCGTATGCGCGCCACATCGCCCGCACTTGCCGCTGGCTCGGCCGGCACTCGCCCCGCCGCCACCTTACGTTCCGCCTGTACAACAGATTGAAAAAAAAGGTTGTCTGTAAAGTCAGTTTACTGACGATAGTTGAACGCGACAACGCCATTTAATGACGCATCGCTCACTCAAGTAGGAGAGAGACAGATGTCGAACGCTGCCGAACGCGGAGGCCGATTGTGCCTCTTTGTCGCTCGTTCTGCGCTCTCGCTTGCACTTCATGCCTCAAATGGAACGCCACAGAGCGAGGTAACGCCGCATACGTCATGTTTTTTTCGTGCGTGCAGCGTTTTCACGTCAAAAATTACAGTCAGTCAACATTATTACGCGTTCATTTTCGTCCCGTCCCGTTTCCTCATACCGCGCGTCAAGCGTCGCTCCTTTAGTACGGATAGCAACGCTGCCCTGCGCGGTATGAGGAAGCGGGACGGGAGGTAACGGCATTCTCGAAATGAACAAGTAATACAAATAAATAGTAAATTGAGCGCTTCTTTGAATCCCTTGCTACACTCAAGAGAAGACAAGAGGGAGTCAACTACATCGGATGGGATGGAGGAAAAGGGGGAGGGGGGTGTTCTTGGGAATGGGAGCATGAGTGGGGGGAAGGGTGGGTATGGGTCAGGGGTGGGGGCATGAGTGGGGGGGGGGGGGAATAAGTAGAGGAAGGGGTATAGGGTGGGCGCATGAGTGTGGAATGGGCAAAGGGTGGGGGGATTAGGGGCATATCCTAGTGCTAAATACATTCAGCCGTTTGAACGTCATCAAGTAATTTGTACTTTATCGTGAGCAGGTGCCATCTAACACTCAACCCCGAGACAAAGCTTCCCCTCTGTCAAACAACAAGTGAGATCCCAGGAGTCCATTTAAAGCAGAGTTTTGACATTAAAAGTACTGACCTCTTTTTTAGCTGCTTCCATTAGTCTCTCTGACTCTGCACGTTCTATTTCTTGATTTCTTTCTAATTCCTGTTGTTTTTTCACTTCTTCTTTAGCTCTGTAAAAATAAATTTGTCATTTACAAATACGGATTTATTTCAGTATTTACACTATTGTCCTATATCTTGAACCTAGAACGTGCCTATACGCGCAGTATACGTTTCTAAGGTCTCTTGAGGATAGCACGAGGTGCTACAGCGGCGGACGAGCTCATATACACTAAGCATAAATTATTACAAAACAATCGCTCGCGCCAGGACCCCATTTGTCTCGCGACTTAGGTCCAAGATATGTCTCCCGAGGTATACTATATGTATAGCAAGGTACAGAAAGTATACATGTCGTATAAAGCATGACAAAACTATAAGCAAATATAAGTATACCTCGGAACACGTTTCTTGGACCTAAATCGCGATACAAACGAGGCTCTGGCGCCCGCGGATTGTTTTGTAATAAATGTAATAAACTATGCTTGGTGAATTTGAAGATTTTTGATTCGTCTGCCGCAGTAGCACCCCCTCTTTCCCAACTGTACCATTGATTAGTACCATAAATGGTACTACTGGAAATCTTTGTCCCACTAGTACCATTAACACGTTGAACGCCGCACGAAAAATCGAGGTTTTCCGTTCAGGCCACAGGACTCACCGGTGAGCCTTCCCTTACTGTTCCGTTCAAGCCACGTAGGTCACCCGTGAGCCTTTTGACAGGTCTAACGAAAACGCTTCCCACAAGCCACAGATTGCAGTTATCAAACAAAACGTATGTAGGAATGAGCCGCGAGGCCCTGCAGCGTATTCGGACGGCGTGGTTTTGAAATCCGGTAAAAACTTGTAAGATTTTTTCGAGGTTCTTGTAAGATGCAAGGGTCGTCCTACGATTCAGTAGAAATTGTTATTTTGATTATGGAGTGTGAATCGAACTAATACATAATTGCGAATATTTTTATTCAAAATATAATAGGATATAATATTTTCTTCTTCACCAAATAAAAATCTCGCATTACGTTTTATATAAAATCTTGTTTACAACATTTTATATTAGAATATTCAAAAAGTCTTGGAATGGAATGGAAAGGGGACTTTTGTCCGCACTTAAACTCCTTTTTGAAGAGTGCAGGTTATAGTAGCCAGCCTAACACCGCCCAGAAGCGCAGTAGCTTACTGGGTGCTTCACAGGCTTCGCGGAGCGACCTCACTGTGCCGAGGATTCGAGAACGTTGGGGGGCTACTGCCTCGCATTCTAATACTACGTGGGCAGTCGTTTCCACGGCGATGAAGCACCCCCAACGTAGAGGGCTACCCGTGATCAGGATGGTGTAAAGGTGCTTGTTTAGGTGACAGTGACCTGTATTGTCCCCAGAATTGTTTCGTTTCGTAAGCCGGTTGGTTCAATGATGGCAAGGCCACTTTTGACTGGCTGCAATCTGTGGTTTCTGCCCATCTTTGGATGTGTAGTTCGGCAAATCTCTCACGCAACCAGTTGCGGATCTGTGAGAAAGGTATCGGTAGTAATGGTAGTGGGCCATTCAACGACATGAGCCTCTTCACGCCAGTTAATTCGCGGCATCGTTGCCGTAGGACCCACTGTGCCCTTTTATCCACTGTAGCGTTACTACGTTGTTGGTGGATAGCTTGTGTAAAGCTGCCTGACACTCCGCTATTAGTATGCTGTTTGGTTATTTGGTGGTCTAGTGCTTTCAGGACAGCTGTGCTGTCGGTGAGGAGTCTTATATTTAAGCCCCTCACCTCCAGTCTGTTTCTTTCCGTCGCAGCTGTTGTTATGACGACAAATTCAAATTGGAAAATCGAGCTGTGTTTGCCCAGTGGTAAGTGGATGTTTAGGCCGAGGTCCAGGGAGTGTACGCCTGCTCCTGAAACATTTTCTGTTTTGGAGCCGTCAGTGTACACGCGTACCTCTTCGAAACCGGAGTAGTCCTTATCCTCAAAAAGTCTCTAAAAATCACATTTATGACAGGAGTCCAGGCTGCCATTCACCGCATGAAGAACCAGAAAGCTGTGGGACCCGACGAAGTCCCCATCGAAGCTTAGAAGGCAATGGCTGCCCGTGGTGTGAGCATCTTCACAAACCTATACAACCGCATACTCTTCCCCGGTAAGATCCCGAGCCAGTGGAGACTGAGTATCATCACGCCAGTCTTCAAAGCTAAGGGATCGGTGCAGTTACCGCGCGCCGCGGTTTAAAGATAATCTCTCCCACCATGAAGCTCTACGAGCTGATAATCGAATCCCGGATCCGAAAGGAGAGTGCACTTTCGGAGTGTCAGTGTAGGTTTCGCTCGGGGCACGGGACCGTGGATCCGGCGTTCGCCCCAAGGATTGTGCGGAGAAATACAGGGCCAAGAACACGCCCCTGCACTGCCTATTCCTAGACATACAGAAGGCCTTCGACTGTGTTCCTCGCACGGTGATACGCGCAATACCCACCAGGGGTATTGCGGTCCAAAGATGTTCCAGAGGCTTACATTGACACTATCCAAGACATGTACCACGATTCCAATTCTGTGGTTTGGACCGCTGTTGGCGACATGAAAAACTTCCCCGTTACCGTCAGGATACACCAAGGATCCGATTATCTGAGCTCCGAGGTCATCTTGTCCTCTGATGCAATCAAGAAAATACGTCTCTATGAAGATGATGATGAATCACAACTATGGCAGTTTTTAATACTGATTCGACCAATCCAATGTTCCTTTGGCTTTGGAGGGCGGGTGAGCCGCGGGGTGACCCCGCGGCCCCCGGCAACGGAAAAATTGATATTCCTTCGTAGGAGGCCACGGGACCCTCATGTGAGCCTTTTGCTATATCACTGAAACTAGACGGTAGAAGTCGCTAATTTTTATTTTCTACACGTTTTATAGCATTTTATAGACTTTGGGATGAAAATCAGAAGTTGTAAAAAAATACGGTTTCGTGATTTTTGGCGTGGCTCAAACGGAAAAGTACGCTAGGCTCACCGGTGGGCCGCGTGGCGTTCAACGTGTTAATGGTACTAGTGGGGATATTTTTGTCCCACTAGTACCATTAATGGCTCGTGTTATCCTCAAAACACACCCAAGAAACGTGTACTACGCGTATAGAGTACATTTTAGCACTACTATAAGCAAATATAACAAGTGTGTGGTACCTGTCGGCCTCCAGACTGCGCTGGTATGCCTCGTCCTGCTCTCGTTTGACCCTTTGTCGCGCGTCCCTCTCCCTCTCGAGTCGAGCCTCGTCTTCGCGAGCCGACGAGAAACGCTCCAGCGCTTCCACTAGACCGCTCAGAAGCTCCGATACGCCCACGTTACCTGTGACAACGTGATTATTATTATTATTGTGACATTCTACACAACGCTGTCTAGACCCTAAGTTTAACTAGATATTACTTGGTGTTCGAATTTACTAGTAGTATAGTCGTTTAGGCGACATTATACAGAGCCATCTAGACAGACTAAGCACAGTTTGTCATAGGGTTCTAAAATGCAAATAAACATAATATTTATAATAATAATAATAATAAGTACCCGATACCGGTGGAGCACTGTTTTTTATATTTTTAAATAGATGTTTTTATATGTATTTAAAAATATAATTTATAAGTTTATTTATTGTAATAAAGAGAATAATAATAATATGTTTATTTATTTAAGAAACAATGTCTCATTGTGGTTAGTTATAAAAGACTTATCCTACTATCCTACTATCCTATTAGTACAGTAATTTTAAATTATAAATATAGCATAATATGTATGATTTAAATCTTATATGAAAGCTGAGCAAGAAATACCTACATTCTGCAGTATATTTATTACCCAGCCCCCACAACTCCAGCAGAAATCATACAGCAATGATTAATGTAGCGGCAGTCTAACCTACTCGCTATCATCGACAGTATACTGTTGGAGCTGCCCCGCACCCTGCTCACCAGGAAGGCGCACCGCTTTCGCATAGTCGCGTAAAAGCAGTCTACCCGCGCTTCTGCGATTAGATACATTTTTACGTAAATATGGTAACGAGTTGACCGTGGCTTTGCCTGCGTAGATATCGATGTCAAATTTTAGTCAATTTTAGTTTTAGCGTCCATCGCGAACAAACAAAAATTCTAAAAGAAATATTTTTGAGTTCAGAATCATAAACCTTTATAATAGTACTATCTCGTTCCCGCAACCCATGGAAACATTCCCGGGATAAAAAGTCATAACATAATATATTATTATAATGTTATTCCAGATTATTATCTATCGTTTTGACGCACAATGACCAACGGGTAATACGAATTTTGACATATAATATACGCATAACGACCAACACGTATAATGACGCCTAAGCAAAATAACCAATATCCCTGTACCAAATTCCAGCTAGAACCGTTCAGCAGTTAGAGAGTGAATAAAATTTCACATTCATAATATTAGTAGGAAGTACGGATGGAATATAGACTCACCGTTGATGACCGAGTATATCTCAGTGTTCGATCTGACGCGCATGATTATAACTAGCGCCGGCAATCGGTCTACGGGTATGTTCCGTATCGTCATACTCGCCACTGGGCCCAGGGAGTTCGCCACTGATGTTAATAACCTGCAAATTATTCAAAAATCAATAGCTAACACTCTAAAATTGATATTTAGATGTTTTATGGACGCATCTCCTTACAAAAAGTGTCTGCAAACATTGCCGTATGCAATATACATAGCGGTAAAAATAATGATTACGTTCTTAAATTAGTCATATCTAATATATAAAAATCAATGCCACTTTTCGTTGTTATTTTATAACTCAAAAACGGCTGAACCGATTTGGCTAATTTTAGTCTTGAAATATTCGTGGGTGTCCAGGAACGGGAAAAATATGGCGGTACGAAGTTCGCCGGGACAGCTAGTTTCTTATACATATAAGACACGTCAATGACTTTACCTCGCCTGATGGAAAGCTAAAGGTAAAATTTCAGGAAAAGGGTCACTATTACAGATACCAATAACGTTACAATGGTGTCCCTCAGCTTGACGGCCTCATCAGATGTTTTTTCACACACGGGAAGGGAAATGATTGATGTTTTTAAGTTTATGGTTTTACTAGCTTTTGCCCGCGGCTCCGCCCGCGTGGATGTCGGTTATCGCGACCAAACATAGCCTATGTCCTTTCTCAAGGTCTAATCTACCTCTATACCAAATTTCATCAAAATCGGTTCAGCGGTTTAGTCGTAAAAGTGAGACAGACAGACAGACAGAGTTACTTTCGCATTTATAATATTAGTAGGGATTTTCCTTCTTGTAAAAGCTAATCAAATTATGGAAAGTATACTCTAAGTTCATGATTTTTTCTTATATCTCCTTTAAGGACCTCAAAGTCTGAGTTTTCACACACATCTCAAAGGTTGAAATAATTTTAAAGCATTTAGTATGCTAAAACTAAACAAATTGTTATAAATTGGAAAAAGCGAAATCAAGCTCAGTGGTCAGAGCATTCCCCCTGTGAGGGAAAGATCGCGGGTTCGAGTCCTGCCTGAGCTTGATTTCGCTTTTTCCAATTTATAACAATGTCAAAGGTTTTTAACAAAAGTACTTACAAGTTATTGTTCTCGGGGTGTGTGAGGTCCCAGCCGTACACTACGAAGTTGGCCTGTAGCGTCTGCAACACAGCCTCGCAGCCCAGAAGTTGTGCGCAGAATACGTTGGATAGCACCGACTGCTCGTGATGCAGATATATACCTAGTAGTTTTCTCTGCAATGAAACAAATAGAAAGATTTATTTTTAATTTTTGTTTATAAACTCTTTTTATAAATAGTAAACTCGTTTATAAATCGGCTTGACAACTGGCTACGACTGGATAATATGGCGCTTAAAAAAGTGACGGACAGTTAAAAAAAAAAAAGACTATTACCTACATTGATCACTAGAAGTGAACACATCAGCTCATAGCTGCCTGTTCATAAATATATAAATAAATATTGTAGGACATTCTACACAACGCTATCTAGACCCATAGTAAGCAGAACTTAACTAGCTTATGTTATGGAATCTAGAATGCGGATAAACATACTTAGATACATTTTTTTTCCTAAATACATAATATTATACATGGAAACACCCAGACCAATGCAAATATTCATATTCATGCACACAAATATTTGCACTGAGCGGGGATCGAACCCGCGCCTCCTGCGTATGTATGTCCACCTGATGGAAAGTGGTTACAGTGGACTATGGACGAGTGCAACACCAGGGGTGTCACACTTGTACTGCCTACCCTGAGAGAACAGAGATTCTGTGCCGTCAGCGCAAAAGACAAGCAGGGCAAGCCTTTGGTCTTTTCACTGACAGCACAAAACCTCTCCAGTGAGCTCTGGCTCCCCTAGTAACCGCCGGGAACATAATACGAGGATATTTAGGAGGTCACACTTATGCTACCTGGAGAGAACAGAGATTCTATGCCGTCAGCGCAAAAGACAAGCAGGGCAAGCCTTTGGTCTTTTCACTGACAGCACAAAACCTCTCCAGTGAGCTCTGGCTCCCCTAGTAACCGCCGGGAACATAATACGAGGATATTTAGGAGGTCACACTTATGCTACCTGGAGAGAACAGAGATTCTGTGCCGTCAGCGCAAAAGACAAGCAGGGCAAGCCTTTGGTCTTTTCACTGACAGCACAAAACCTCTCCAGTGAGCTCTGGCTCCCCTAGTCACCGCCAGGAACATAATACGAGGTTATTTGGGGGGTCACACTTGTGCTGCCTAGAGAGAACAGAGATTCTGTGCCGTCAGCGCAAAAGACAAGCAGGGCAAGTCTTTGGTCTTCCCACTGAGAACATAAAACCTCTCCAGTGAGCTCTGGCTACCCTACTCACCGCCGGGAACACAACACGAGGTTATTTAGCCGCGGTATTCTGTAGGGCGGAGGCACTTCCTCAGTCGGACTGCTCGATTGGGACGGACAGTACAGTTTTAGTGTCGTTTAAGGTCGCCAGAACTCTTTGAGTAATTGCACATTTCACAATCTTACATTGTGCACTGTCTAGTAGACTTTGTCTGTGTCTGAGAGTATATTAGCCTTTCGACTGCGGCTCCGCCTTTGTGCATCTCGGTTAACGCGACCTTTGCTCATATCTCCGGTTCTACTCAACCGATTGCGATCAAACAAATGTAAGATTTTAAGTCTGACTAAGCCCTTTCTAACAAGAAAATACCACATCAAAATCCGTTCAGTAGTTTTTGCGACAACAGACAGGAAATTCAGAAAAATATTTCCGTGTTCAGTACCGTTAACATAACATAACCTAAGTATTTTTTTTAACTAGCTGTTGCCCGCGGCTACGCCCGCGTGGACGTCGATTATTGTGACCAAACATAGCCTATGTCCTTCCCCAAGGTCTAGCCTATCTCTGTACCAACTTACATCAATATCGGTACAGTAGTTTAGGTGTGAAAGCGTAACAGACAGAGAGTTACTTTCACATTAGTATGGAAATAGTATGGATTGTAAAGTGGTCGTGTCTGTACATTGGAGATATTTAAATAATAAGTATAGATTACATCTTTGGCAGGTTTGAGACAGGATTCCTTGATGGCGTCCTGTAGGGTTCCCTCGAAGAAATTCGGTGTGTTGGGCCCGTACCGCGTGCGGAAACGCACCGCGAACTCGATACACCCGAGTGCTTCGTCTTCTACGTTGTCCGACACTGGAAATCAATGTTATACATACAATATTTTCATTCGTCCCAGGTGCTGCAAATGTAAAAGTAGAGTAACATTATAGATAGATAGATAGATAGATAGATAGATATATAGATAGATAATTCTTTATTGTACACCAATAGATTTACAAGTTAGACAAGTAGGTAGGTAGCATGTATATAGTTTAATGTACAATGGGCGGCCTTATCGCTGGAAGCGATTTCTTAAAGGGAACCTTGGGATGGACAGTAATGAGATAAAAACAAAAGATATGGTGTAGTTATCAAATAAACTAGATACGAGATGTAAAACAAAAAGAGAAAGAGAGTATGAAAAGAGAATGCTATACTTACTTAGCGGTTGTAACCTTTCCGACTGCACTAAGTCCACGAACATGTCGTCTTCTCCTGTGAAACCTTCGGTAGGATCTTCTACTTCTTCCACAGAACTGTTTTCACTGTCCGAGCTCTCCACTATAATCTGTACACAATCAATATTGACACATTAATCGTACTGAAAATAATTGTGTGCAACTGGTCTACAATAATTATGTATGAGCGAAAGAACCACTAAGGGAGTGACGAAACACCGTGCGGTTTTAGTCGGTTCGATTCCGACGTTGATCGGCGATGCCAGCATATAGCTATTGTTGGCCTTATTCGGCCTATAACATATCACGACTACGTAAGCCACACAAACTTAAATACAACAGTCATTGATAATTTCAATACATGGATAATTTCAGAACAGATTCTAATATTATATTTTTTTAAAATTTAACAAGTTGTTGGAGTATATACTAATGCAAAAAAAAAACGACAATAAATTCAATACAACTGCAAGTCTAAAAATACAGGCAAATACGAGCACTTATGAGTAAGCAATTCTTCATGACTAACTATTATAGATCTCCCAATCTAAGAAATATATTTCGAGAATTTTTCAGATTAATTTGATTAGTGGAACATAAAATATACAACAACAAAGCTCGATAAAATACTGAAATTGTTTCAATAAGTATTTCTTAGACTGTTGTATTGAAAATATTAATATTAATTTGACTGTACCGTTATTCGAAGCTTATTTAATTGAGATAGGCACTTCCGTTTCCGCCTAACTATACCTGTCTTTTTCCAATGTTTCTGTCTCTTTCTGATACGTCACTTCCGCCTGGCAGTGGTGGGGTAAGTAGACGATCGCCATTTTAACTTCATTAAAAGTACTATGTAGTGAAGTTTCCGAGGGCTGGTTTCCCGCCGTGAACGGTCGTGTGACTCTTAGCCACAAGACCATACCTATACCTTAAATATACCTGCTGAGTAAGTACATATACATAACTCGTGATCATATAATTTATTAACAGTTACATTACTTTACATTAGATTGTTATATCGTTTTATTCAAAAAGTTTTACAAGTACCGACACTAAATTAACGGTTTTTTCTCTGTGTGAACAAAGTTTAATAACTTTCGATATTTAATATGGAAGAATCGTGTAATAATGTCGATGAGGTTGTTAGTAATGTGCTCCCGGGTCCTTCAGCCCCGCGTAGGCAGCGAGCTCGGTCGAGCAGCTCTAGTTCTAGTAGCTCAAGCTCTGAAAGTAGCTCCTCGTCTAGCGGAGGCAACCCGAAAAGGAGTCGTCGCAAGGTGAAAAAAAGTGACAATCGTAAGCTTGTTTCTAATCGTAAGGTACGTAAATTAACGAAAGAAATACGTGACCTTCGCCAGCAATTAAATAATAAGGAAAAAGATCATCATGTGAGTACAAATTTTGATTATGATTCTATTTCTTTATTGTCGGGGGTAAGTGAAAATAACTACGAACAAAATATTCTGAACGTTGAAAATGATATTAGTGGTTCTCATATCGATCAAGGATTTGGCTTATCATTAGAAACTAAACTAAAGGAGCCGGCAATGCCTAAAACTTCCGAAAAATATTTGGAGATGTTGTGTAATTTGCAACACTTAGATAAAAGTGACTGGGATCAGATTAGGTATTCCGATACTCAAAAAAGTTATAACCATTCGCCGGGTTATACAGATATCGAAATAAATGAAGAAGTTAAGGCTTACGATTCTCCACGACACCTTGTATATGCTGATAAAGCGTTTGCAGCCCTGACCATGTGTGTTCTCAAACAACGGGAGGGGTTACAAGAAACCCTTGCGGACCTATTGCTGTGGGCAAGGCATTGTGAGTCGCTTAATTATGATGCCCTGCAGCAAAAAGTTAATGATCTTTTTTCCACAGGAGATTTTAACAATTGTTCCTCAGATTTGATACAGATGGTTTGTGGACATCGGGCTGAAATTATACAGATGCGTAGAGACTGTGTCACCAAACAGGCAAAGGACCCTATGTTGAAGGCCAGCCTGAAGAAAATTCCACCAACTTGTACCAACTTGTTTAATGCGGAGAAATTTACTGCTACGGTTGAGAAAGCTGGTGGAATTAGGAAATGTTTTTGGCCAAAGGCTGGCACGTCTTCTGCCTCGCAGGCTGAAGCGAAAAAATTTCGTGGTCCCTCGCAGGGATCCAGGTATCGCCACAAGCCCTCGCAGGGTTATTCTCATCTAGCTTCGGCTCGTCAACACAGTAATGCCCAGGTGCATTGTGTTGGAAGAATTCCGCCTTCGCAAGGTGGACACAACTGCTGTAAACCACCCTCGCAGGGTTTTCATGACATTCATGGACAAGCAGCCCAGTACAGTTCGGTCGCACCGAATAGTCGCAATTTTCGTGGCCGCTCAGGTGCAAAACACAATAATCAGCCAAGGTACGGGCAAAAGCGTGCATCTTCACCTACCCATCGGAATGACGGAAAACGACGCAAGTATTGACTCGTTTCGAGCAGGCCGTCTCCTTCATTTTCGGAATCGATGGGAACAAATGAATGCACCAGATTATATTTTAAACATCATAACCGGGTATCGCATACCCTTTTGTCGGAAGCCACCACTTATTCACCCAGGTGTTATGAGCTCAAATCTAAATATCCCAGAATCTGTTGCAATGACGTCGGTCATAGATATCATGATAGAGCAGGGAATTCTAGAACGAGCTGTAGCCTCGCCAAGCTTCCTCTCATCGATGTTTCTTGTTCCGAAAGGCGACGGTTCGGCCCGTCCGATATTCAACTTGAAAGGACTGAACCAGTACATCAAAACAGATCGATTCAAACTAATAAATGCATATCGAATACCAGACTTCCTGCAACCACAGGATTGGCTATGCAAAATCGATCTGTCACAGGCCTATTTTCATCTATCCGTGGCTCGCAGCCACAGGCGATTCCTACGCCTCGTCTATCGAAACCAATTGCTCGAGATGACTTGTTTGCCTTTGGTCTAAGCACAGCGCCCAAGACCTTCGCTGCGCTAACAAATTGGATAGCTCAGACTCTCAGGCAACAAGGCATCAGGATAATAGTCTATCTCGACGATTTTTTGATTGCAAATCAGGACGAGAGCAATCTTCGGAGTCAGGTAAATATTGTGCTCAACACATTAGAAACACTAGGGTGGGTGATCAATTACCAAAAGTCTATAACGACCCCGTCGAAGAGCCTAGTGTTTCTAGGAATTCATTGGGATCCATGGTTGAACCACAAGCGTCTTCCCGACGAGAAAATACCAGGCCTGTTGGACAAAATAAGTCACATGCTCCGAAGGCAACGAACAACTCTCAAAGAACTTCAAAGCCTCGTAGGCTTTCTCAATTTTGCGAGCTTTGCAGTTCCCAAAGGAAGACTCAAGTTTCGAGCGCTTTTGAACTTCCTAAACCAAGTGTTGAGGTTGGACCACAGGATCGTTCACACTCTGCCCCTCGTGGCTCTAGACGACTTGGTGTGGTGGCATCAGAATTGCCAGAACCCGTCGGCCATACATATGCCACCTCCTTCGCACTTCCTGACTACAGATGCGTCGGACATAGCTTGGGGAGCCCGCCTGGACAACCTGTCTCTCTCGGGTCTGTGGTCAGAGGGGGAGAAAAACCTCCATTGCAACCAAAAAGAGATGTTGGCAATCCTAAAGGTGTTCCAAAATCATTGTCACCTCCTGAGTCACCAGACGGTATTAATTCAAAGCGACAACAAGTCTGTAGTCGCATATCTTCGTCACGAAGGAGGTACCAAGTCAGTACCTCTCTTAGAACTGACCAACAAAGTTTTTCGAATAGCAGAGAGTTGTCACATACATATGAATGCCTTCTATATACCCGGCATATACAACAGCCACGCGGATCATCTGTCCAGATTTCGTGTGGCGCCGGAGTGGCATCTGACACCAGAGGCTACAAACAAAGTCTTCTCCAGATGGGGAGTTCCACTAATCGACCTGTTTGCATCCAATCGGGCTCATGTTGTGTCGAATTACGTGACTCTGGATCAGCTCGACGACAAAGCCCTGTTTCACGATGCTTTCTCCCAGAGGTGGAACTACAACCTAGCGTGGGTGTTTCCTCCACCATACCTAATTCCAAAAGTGTTGAGTTATCTCAATCAAGCTCAGGGAACGTACCTTCTTGTAGTTCCACGATGGGAGCGAGTGTTTTGGCGTCCCGATATCAAATCACGTGCCCTAGCAGCTCCATTCACACTTTGCCATCTAGAAGAAGTCCTGATCGACATAATGACAGGGCTACCACCACCGAATGTTCTAGACATGACTCTAGAGGTATGGAAATGTGGGGGTGGACTGGGTCTCTAACAGACTGGAATGATAGTCAACTCCAACTGCTGGAGAATTCATGGCGTCCATCGACTCGTAAGGTGTATAATTCAGCTTGGAAGAGATGGTTAGTTTGGTGTCAAAATCACCAGGTTATCCCTTCAACTCCAACATATAGTGATTTGGCAAGATTTTTGTCAGATTTACATTTAATTCACAAATTATCTTATAATACTATCTTGTTACACAAGTCGGTAGTATCAACCGTTTGCAATCCCGAATTATCCGGGCAGTTAAGTAATAATGTGCTAGTAAAACACGTTCTAAAATCTATAGCGTTACAGAAGCCTTTCTCTCACGCAAAGCCTCCTATTTGGAACATTAACGATTTGGCTGATTACTTAGAAAATAATCGTATTGATGAAGCTAATTTTTTCCAAGTACAGAGGCATACCGCCACTCTACTTCTTCTATGCTCAGGGAGAAGGATACATGATTTAACGTTGCTAAGTATTGATTCAAAAAACTACTTGATTGAAAATAATGCGCTAGTGTTTTGGCCAATTTTCGGTTCTAAAACTGATTCTATGGATTACAGGCAATCAGGCTGGAGGTTATTTGATAACCTAGAAAATAAAAACTTGAACCCAGTTTATTGGGTTAAGCAAACGATCTCTCTTTTAGAGAATCGCAGAATTTCAGCAATATCCAGTAATTTGTTCGTAAATATTAGAGGTGAACCAAGACCTGCCTCAAAAACCCTAATTGCAGGCTGGATCAAATCCTTACTAGTGGAAGCTGGTATAAAGGCCTCCCCTGGGAGTATTAGATCAGCTGTGGCCTCAAAAAATTGGGTTGATAATTATCCTATTGAAGATATATTAGCCAGAGGAAATTGGCGGTCGCAAAATACTTTTTGCAAATTCTATAGACGTGAAGTTATGCCCAGCGTTAATAATCAATCTTCGGTAACCACATTGTTTAATCCAGTTCATTAGAAGTTCATATGATTTATTGATTCTAATTAATAATGTCTATTGATTACTTAGTCTCACTTTATGTACGTATGGAGTGGTTTACTTTAATAAATATCTTTTCTATACAGCTTCAACATGTTTTTCTAAATCAAACCATATTACCTATCTAACATAGGTAATTTCTATTTTGTATTACTACTATTACTTTACAGCAAATATTATTCTTATAATTTTTAATAATCACATTGGCGTCCTCCGTCACTTCCACCAGGCGATAACAAACACGTCTCAATTAAATAAGCTTCGAATAACGGTACAGTCAAATTAATAGCAGCGTTTTACCTGAAAATAAAACGCATATTAATTTACTTACCTTATTCGAAGCTTATAAATAATTTCTGCCTGGTGAACAAGACTCAATGAAGTTAAAATGGCGATCGTCTACTTACCCCACCACTGCCAGGCGGAAGTGACGTATCAGAAAGAGACAGAAACATTGGAAAAAGACAGGTATAGTTAGGCGGAAACGGAAGTGCCTATCTCAATTAAATAAGCTTCGAATAAGGTAAGTAAATTAATATGCGTTTTATTTTCAGGTAAAACGCTGCTAATAAAAAAACTTTGCAAATCTAAAAAAGTGAGATGGCCAGAAAATTAACGTTTACTACGTGTCAAGAACATCATCGCCCGTGTGGATTCCGTTCAGTACAAGACTAAAATATATTGCCAACTTTTTTATACCTAGGGCAAGACAATTGATTCAATTTTAGTCATATCACACTCAGAATCAGCACCAACACTTTACAAAATATGAAACGAACACATACACTACTTGAAAGAAATATATTTTTTGTGTAGTAACTGTATTTACATTTCATTCACTATGCTGATTCATCTATGCTGCGGAGATGGGTACGAATCTGTCCCATTTTCGTTCGCATATACATGAATAATTTAAATAAATTGAATTTTAATGTATACTAACCCTAGTTTATAAGCAACATTGTTACTAACACTATGGATAACTATCCGAAATAAATGATTTGATAAAATAATAATAAACAAAATACGCATTCAACAACAAGCAACATGATGGACCAACATTTAGAGAGATTCTAAGGCGTCGTCATAAAGTAGCGATTACGCGATCATTGCAAGTTCGCGCGAACAATTGCAAGTTTTTAATCGTACAGTCAGCATCTAAAGATTGTATAGATTTTTGAGTGAAGATTCGAATGATTATATTTGATTGAACTTTTTATTTATTATTTCTAATGGCGCTAAATATTTACAAAAGAATTTTCATCTAAAATATTTACTACTTCGTTGAAAAACTAATTTAAAATCTGAAAATGCAGACCAACTTCTGATACCACTGTACGATCAAACACAGAATCGAATAGGTCGCATTGCGATCGCGCAAATATTGTTTTCAAGTCATGGCAATTTCATCTTCTCGATTCTCCTAAAGCAAACCACTGTCCTACCATGGACACTGCAAAAAAAAGCCATTGCATGCCTTTAAAGTAATGTGCTTAAAGTCTAAAATTAAATGGCTTTTTGTAGAACGAATGAAAGACTGCAATACAAAATTGTTTTCATTTAATTTTGGAATTTAAGTCTATAGCAATAAATTCTAAAATTTAATGCCATTTTTTGCCATGGTATGACAGTGGTTTTGCTTTATCGAGTAATAGCTGAATCGATGTTCGTGCGATGATCGCACAATCGCCTTGTTGAACGACGCCTAACTTAGATATCGTACGTGATGATGTGCGCGAATAGCAAAGTAGACTGTGATCAACAGGTGAAGCCCGAAATCTGACATACCGATTCCGATGCGGTTCGTGTGCTTGGTCCGGCTACCTGAAGGTAGAATTATGCCGCATGTAGAAAAGAATACATAGATTTTTAGGTGAGAAATATATTATACGAGTATTCAATAATAAATTTATATATTTATATACAAGAATAGAGTGGCGATTACTTCTCCAATAAATTGTCAACCACTGTCATACCACTGACACTGCAAAATTTTAAACTTTATTGATATTGACAAGTGCAAAATGAAATTACAATTTTTTATTCACTTTACAAGATGCTATTTAATTTTAGACTTTTACAGCAATACAGTCTAAAATTAAATGTAATTTTTTGTGTCTGGTATGCCAGTGGTTGACAATAAAATATGTTGATGTAGAACATATGAATGAAAAATATTATGGGTGTATGCATTGTTTTGATAGGGGCAAAGTTTTTGTTGTTTATGATTATCTTGGCTGCGTAGTGGCCGATTTAGCCGGGTGGTGACGGACTTGGCCTGGTGCAGGCTCACTTGGTCGGGTTGTGGCTGAGTTAGCCGACGAGAATCAGTCAGATCAGCCAGTAGGATAAGATCATCATCTTATGCTACTGGTTGATTTGACCACCATTAGCGAAGTTGTTCATGACCACCATTAGCGAAGAGTATCATCATACTCTTCGCTAATGGTGGTCATGAATAACCCGTTATAGTATATTATAACTAAGTGCCAATTCGCGGGCATCGTAGTAACTAGTGGAGCAACTTACCCTTTTGTATTCCTTCTGCTTGTTGGCGCCCCGTTTGACTGTTAGCTCATGTTGTGGTACATCGAGGCCTACCATCGCGAGAACTGTTTCGTCCAACCCCGTGACCGTGGGCCAACCTGTCCATGACTGTGGAACAAAAAACATTCGTAAGCAATTATATTATTCATTTTAAATCAAAACAGTTGATATGACGGGATTTAAAGCCGTAACCCATCGTCCTAAGACGTAAAAAGAATCGGGTATTCAGGACAGGTATCGATAGCTCAGTCGCTCAGAGTATTTACCACAGGAAGAGATTGTTCACATGCTCAAGTTGACTTTTTTTAATATAAATTTTATAAGCAATACTAGCTTTTGCCCGCGGCTCCGCCCGCGTGGATGTCGGTTATCGGGACCAAACATAGCCTATGTCCTTTCTCGAGGTCTAATTTACCCCTATACCAAATTTCATCAAAATCGGTACAGTGGTTTGGGCGTGACAGACAGACAGACAGACAGACAGACAGACAGACAGACAGACAGACAGACAGACAGACAGACAGACAGACAGACAGACAGACAGACAGACAGACAGACAGACAGACAGACAGACAGACAGACAGACAGACAGACAGACAGACAGACAGACAGACAGACAGACAGACAGACAGACAGACAGACAGACAGACAGACAGACAGACAGACAGACAGACAGACAGACAGACAGACAGACAGACAGACAGACAGACAGACAGACAGACAGACAGACAGACAGACAGACAGACAGACAGACAGACAGACAGACAGACAGACAGACAGACAGACAGACAGACAGACAGACAGACAGACAGACAGACAGACAGACAGACAGACAGACAGACAGACAGACAGACAGACAGACAGACAGACAGACAGACAGACAGACAGACAGACAGACAGACAGACAGACAGACAGACAGACAGACAGACAGACAGACAGACAGACAGACAGACAGACAGACAGACAGACAGACAGACAGACAGACAGACAGACAGACAGACAGACAGACAGACAGACAGACAGACAGACAGACAGACAGACAGACAGACAGACAGACAGACAGACAGACAGACAGACAGACAGACAGACAGACAGACAGACAGACAGACAGACAGACAGACAGACAGACAGACAGACAGACAGACAGACAGACAGACAGACAGACAGACAGACAGACAGACAGACAGACAGACAGACAGACAGACAGACAGACAGACAGACAGACAGACAGACAGACAGACAGACAGACAGACAGACAGACAGACAGACAGACAGACAGACAGACAGACAGACAGACAGACAGAGTTACTTTCACATTTATAATATTAGTAGGGATTTGGAATAGCCAATACAGTTGGAATAGAATAGTGCCTCGAGCATGAATAACATTCGAATTCGTAACATAAATGTATCGGAGAAACGGAGCATTGCGATTGGCAGACTTCACACACACAGGTTCACAGTAGGCAGGCGGCCAATCGTAATGCTTCGTTCTCACGATACATTTACGTTACGAATTCAAATATTCTTCGTATTACTTACTTTTATTCTTGGCGCGCTGATCCCTTTACACATAAGTCGCCAATCAATTCAAAATCATATATTAGCGCGAATATGGTATAATAATATTTATGAAGTGTTTCAATAGTATGTTTCTTCATAATTCTGCCACATATGGTGCAACCGAAGCCATCAATTCAAATAATATGACGTCACATGTTATGCCTTTACCTGATGCCGTGCGGGTATGTCAGTGAGCGCGTATATGTCGTTCTTGACCTCCTGCACTGTCTTGGTGCCCGGGTACTTGAGCGTGTAGTCCTTATCATCGTGCTTCACGTGTAGAACGTATGTCGTCGTTAGTTTCTCTGCCACCCTGTTAACAAAAATATGAGGTGATTACTTATTTGTGAATTTTATAGTCATGACTATGACGTCTGCACCTGCGGCGAAGAGTGAAAATTTTCAACATCTCTACCACAGTTTCCCTTAGCAGGGCAAGCCGATAGAAATCTGGTTATAGGGACGCCTCGCCCCTGCAATACATTATCATCCTAATGGTTATCCTAGTTGGTCTGCATTCTTAAGTTTTTTGCTCTTGATGTGGCTTATCTCAGCTTTTACGAGAGCGACTGCTATCTGAACCCTATCGAGAAATCTTCAGGGTCCAAGCCAACCACACGTGCAAGCTGGTACTTCTGTTTGCCGGACAAGATTCTGGTGCAGGGTGCACCTTTCGGGATTGGGAGGCTAGACGGCAGTCGCTCCCATAAAAGCTGTATAACTCAAATCTAGGAGAAGGAGTACTACTATTTCCATTTATGTATTTATTTATTTTACAAATATGAAAAAGATGTTCGCAGTTCGAAGGACGACCAGATCAGCAAATAGCCATATTCATGCAATATTTGCACAGAGCGGGAATCGAATCCGCGCTTCCTGCATAGCGATCGCGTTCACTACCGCCATGCTACAGAAGCTGTTAAAGAGAGAGAGTATGAGGACCCCAGACTCCAAAACGAAAGCCTCAGATGCCAGCAGGTATGATACTATAAATGAACTACCAGGTGATACTCACTCATCGTCCGCCATGATCTGTTCAGCGGCCTTGAGCCTGAGCACAGCGTTGTGTGGCAGCGAGAGGGTGTGCAGTTGAGCAGTCGACGTGGCCCGCGAGCCGCCGAGCCCTGAGATCTGTTGGCGGCACACGGGTACGCCGCACACTACCTCCAACTGTTTCTTTAGATCACCTGAGGACAAACAAATTATGACGTCATAACACTTGAATGAAATTTTGAAGCATTTATTATGCTAACTATTCAAATCGATTTAGAAAGAGAGAAGTCGTCGTCGCCCCAAAGACGGAAGTATGGAGAAATTTGGATTGGCTTCGTGCGGTCTCGGTGGCTTAGTTAGTGGTCAGAGCATTCCCCCTGTAAGGGAAAGATCGCGGGTTCGAGTCCCGCCCGAGGTCGATTCTCTTCTCTTTCTAAATCGATCATAACACTTATTTTTTTTAACACATATTGATAACTACACGATATTGATTATGAAGACATATCCATATGCGTTACTTTTTTGGTGGATCTTCTCTTTATTAATTTTCAATACATAACTAAAATAGATATAATTAATATACAGGTTTAGATTTAGTTTAGTATAGCATTAGATAGCAAAAGAAAATTATTAAATTACATTATGATTATTTCTTATCTCAAAATTAAATAAAGAAAGACCAGCTCAATGCAAGTCGAAGCAAGTCCTGGTGCGCAAAGTGTCAAGTGAAGTTAATTGTTTCAAGATCGGAGCGGGGATGCATCTTGACGCCAAATATCCGTATTCACGGACATACATTTTGTCGATCTGGTATAATGCACATTTATTACTATTTTAAAAGAACTAGTGCCAGTTTACAACTATAAAAGAAAAAAAAATAGCTGCAAATAAAAAAGGCGCAGTTACTGATGTCAGCTGTTCGTTTTTTTGGCGCGCTAGGAGAAACTGAATAATAGATGACGTGTGTGTTTTCAGCGAGGGATGGAATTGCGCGCGCCGATGTTGTACACAAACGAATTAGTTTAAATTTAGAACATCCTGTTCTATTATCACAAAGTGTCTATTTTGGTTCTAAAATTTGAACGGTAGAGTTCATTTTACGGTAATTTTGATTATCTTAAGCTTTATTAACATTTATCTTGGCGTGTTTTTATATATTTTTTTAAACATTATCAAATTGTGTATAAAAAGTTTAAAGTTATCCGATGTATGTAATTTTTAAAGTATAAATTTGTGACAAAAAGCTTTTTTTTTTACCCCAAAGTAACTAAGTTAAATCACTCAACATGTATGTGACTAATCAGTATGCAATTATTATGGCAAAAGTCTATGAGGGCAGAAGCAGAGCGATTGTTTTTGAATACTGCGGAAGTTTTTTTTTTATTGTTATATATCATGTTATGTATGTTTTTAGGATATCTATGACCTTTTTGTTTAGACAGGGATTTGTTAAATATATTGTAGTGTATGTATAGGAAATGCAAGGTTACTTACTGACTGTTGCTGCACCTGACATTTTGATTTCATGTATTTTATTATTACAGTGAACTTGTAGCTCTACCAAATCAATAGAATTACATTTAGGTGAGGAGGTTGATGCTTGATTACCATCGTCTCTGTCTGTGGAAGGAAAATAATTTATTATTGTAAGACAATCATCATAATATTTTAGGATATATAAACAGATATATAGATAGATACTGAGAAATGAAAATGACAATTCGAAAATTTATTAACATTAAACCAAATTCAGAAGTCACCAGAGGGAATTTCATCTTCATGTCTTTTGTGAATTATTACTTTTACTTCCTTGTTTAGAAGGAAAAGAAGAAGACTGAAGACTTCAGGTGACTGTTAACAATTCAAATCAACTGCTTTCAGTGCTTAAGAGTGCCAGAGGCTTGAATTCTCTCCCCTACACTCTTTTTCATCCTGTTTACATGAGGTTTTCACCTTGGAGTTACAATAACGACTCACTATAGTATAGTTAAAATCTCGCTGCAGACTCGGTCATAAATCATTCGAGTGTTTCGCTCTCTTACAGTAGTATAAAACCTTATAAACGTGTTTTATTGTAAATCGACAGGTGAGCATTCTACCACTGAACCACAGATGCCGTCGGTCAACTAGCGCACATCCCTACACCGATTATGATTTATGAACGAGTCTGCAGCGAGATATTAACTATACTATAGTAATTTTGTTATTCCATATTCTTTTAAAAATCATCGCAGAACATGTAAGTGCTAAATGCTTTAATAGTAAAAAGACTATTATAGCACTTTCATTGAGATAGGAAAAAGAGAATCAGCTCGAACCCGCAATCTTTACCTTACAAGGGGAATGTTCTAAACACTGAGCCACCGAGCCACGCCACGCCATATTTTCCTATACATCCCTCTTGGTAGCAACGAACTTAATTATCGATCTGAATAGGTAGCATTCTAAATGCTTTAAAATTTCGCCAAATATTATAGCACTTGTCCACACACAAGACAAGTGTTATAATAGTAATAAGAAGACTTTTATTAGTGTACCTGGTGGGTGAGTTTTTGGAGTTATCACAGATATATCATCGTCGATCATCTCGACGTCGTGTGTGTCGTTGGTTTGAACTGCGGAGCTGGTCCCATCCTGTGGCATCACTCGATTGATGGCCGTCTGTAAAACAAATGTTAATTCATTTAATATTTATGGTGTAACTAGCTCACCTTGCGAACTTCGTACCGCCAAACAGTCGATTCTTTGTTTTTCTCTCTGTAAGAACGAGGATGGTTCGTACTTTAAGGAATATTCTAAAAAAAGAATTAGCAAAATCGGTTTAGCGTTTCTTGAGATTTGCACTTAGCAACACATTTAGGGATTCATTTTTATATGGTATGTATAATATAATACACGGATGTTATTAATTTGGAACAGTTTTCCAATGTTTTGTTGTTGTTTATTGTGTCATAACATTTATAAGTCAATTTGACTCAAGTAATTATTTAGTGGAACTTTAATTGCAATAGTCATTAACTAACACAGATGATATGGTTATGTATTATTTACTAAACAATGAGTATGTAAACATTCGAATTGGGATAAGCCAACATCCAGGGAGAGCCTGTTACAGGTTCAAGTCAAATATTTTAATTTTTGATTCTTACTGTATGGAATTGTTATGGAATGTGTCATTGTAAATTTTTTTTTTATACCACTTAGGTGGGCAGACAAGCACACGGCCCACCTGATGGGAAGTGGTTACCGTGGTCTATGGACATATGCAACACCAGGGGCGTCACACTCGCGCTGCCGACCCTGAAGAAACCTTCTAATGCCCTTGTTAAAGAATCCCCAATTTACTTTCGATAAGTACACTGTAAATAATATGTATAATGGCTGACTTAATTTGTGTGTTTTATATCTGATATTATTTTACTGTGAGTATGTTGTATTTTGTATAACTGGTCAAATAGTTAGCCGAGCCAACAAAGTTCAGCTAAATCTGCAGTTAGACTGGAAAAAGTGAACCCGGACTCCAGGGTCTAACTGAGAGTTTAGTAATCACAGTGCTACCTTTATAAAATACAAGATGTCTCCTCTATTATTATAATAAAGTAAATAAAAAAACTGCTAATCATGTTTTTAGGAGGCGAAACATTAAAAAAACTTGGTGTGTATGTGACAAATAATACCATGCTGCATGGTATTTATTTTTGCTTTGCGAAACTAGCAGCTGATGCTAATTCTAAATGTTATGAGCAATGCTATACAAAACGGCACCATACAAAACGAATACCAAGCTGCATGGTAATTATTTTTGCTATGCAAAACTAGCACCTATTGCAAACTTTACATGTCATTGGCAATGCTATTCAAAACAAAAATGCCATGCTGCATGGTATTATTTTTAAAACTAGCACCTATTGCAAACTTTAAATGTCATTGGCAATGCTATGCAAAACAAATGCCATGCTGCATGGTATTTATTTTGCTATGCAAAACTTGCACCTCTGCCTACCCCTTCGGGGATCTAGGCGTGAGTTTATGTTATGTTAAAACTTGCACCTATTGCAAATTCAAAAAGTCTTGAGCAATGCTATGCAAAACAAATACCATGCTGCATGGAATTTTTGCAAATTGCAAATTCTAAATGTTAACATCACTTGGCTTCCATTATTTGAGTTTCAGCATGACATGCATAATTCAAATTTGGAATAGTTATAGCATTGTAGGTTTTGAGTTGAAACTTTAAAAAAAGGTATTTTAGGCACAACAGAGCAAAGTAGAGTCATGGTACCATAACATTAAATGGAATAGAGTTTACATCAACATAATTTTGTTATTCTTTCCTTTTGATACACTAAATTACATTTTTACTAATGGTTTCTTTTAAATAGTAATGTAATGGTACCATTAAATGATTATTAGCTTATCACTTAAAGTCTATGTAGAAGTTTGTGTTGTTAAATACTTACAAGTAGGTCCCAATTCGATTCTTCAAGATAGTAAATAGCCTCAGCAACATTTTCTATGGCTGTTATACCCTAAAAACAATTTTTCTATTAATATAAACATATGGTCTTTTGTTATTACAATAATTACGTGCACTACGCAATTGTGGAACGTAGTAGACGTCGACCACAAGGTTTACCTTGTAGCTTGGTAACTTCAAGGAAGTTCGCACTGACTATGCACAAACAGCACAAAGAAACAATAACGACTAAACTTTCAAAGTACGACACGTGTTATATTCATGATTCATATTCAGAAAACCTTAAGAAACACAAAAGGGACAAAGAAAATTTCAAAATATCTTGAAATTCTTCGATAAGACCACAGCACAAAGAGATAAAGTAGAATTAAGAGTCACTGTTGTTATTCCCTACATAACCTTTACACTACATGAAAGAGTTATCACAAATATCGTCCAAATATAGGCAAATTATTAGTACACTCTTACCTGAAAATTTGCTAGAATTTCTTCTCTGTTTTCTGCCATCCTGATATTATTGAGCTCAAAAAATACTATGACATTTGCGATTGCGACAAATCACTCAAACATTGGCCATAGACGCACTGACAAAATAATTGCTATCGCATAAAAATAAAATTTAATTCAAACATAGATTAAAAATTCTACCAATTTTTGCTCTATGGTTATAATTGGTAAAATTCGTACTTTTTAAGACCCAGAGCACAATTTTGTAATATTTTTTTTAAAAAGAAGAGAATGTAACTGATTTGACTGATTAAAAATATGTGATCTATTATGGTCACGTATTGCAGTAACCTAAAGTAAGTGCTACGTCGAGCTCCTTGGAAATCGGACTGTGCCTGTGTTGCTCGAACTCGAGTCATTAAGCCAGTTTACTTTTTAAAAAGTCAAGAAAATGACATCAAGACAAGACCCATTATTGTAGTGGAATAAATTGTTTACAAAGTTACCAAATATAGACACTTACAACAGCGTTACGTAAAATAAGGCGCCGTCTACTGCCGCCATAAACTTATAAGATAACAGACGGGTTATACCTACAGAATTAACGTGTATTACCTACGTTCCATTTTTATGAATGAACGTTTGCCGACGGTTACTATGCTAGGGATTACCTTCTATTATCGTAACATTTGTCGATATCTTTCTATACTACCTGTTAAAGTGTAATAACCATAACTTTAAAACTAAAACCCGACTACTGCAAAATCACGAATCTCTAGAATGTATTGTTTTATTAGAGTAAATGGTATACGACCACGGCTATTCTTGATATTTTCTTGCTTAATACTTCTTAGAGCGTGATTTGCAGTAGTCGGATTTTAGTTTGAAACTTGATTTTTATTTGTATTATTTTGGTGCAAGCAACACCTAATAATGTATACATGTTTTTAATGTGCTAATTGAGCCCTTTAATTTCATACCAAACACGGTCTATATATCTCAAGTTTTTTTTCATTATAGTCAGAGTTTCAGAGAGTCATTCACACGTCATATTGCCTATAACCAGCGGATGATCAAGACGTTTCTAACAATACCACAAATTGCCCAGTTCTAATACGGAAAAACAGAAGACATTACAATTTTGTCAATTCGTATTTCTTCAAAAGAGTACATTTTTGTAAAGAAGAATAGTTTCGTCGTCAAATCTTTTATTGGAGTACATCACTATTATGCTTGTAGTAGTATGTTCTAGAAAAATTCAACAATGGCTGTCGCAAATCATTCATAATGTTGGCGCAAATCATTCATAAATGTTGGCACCGTCGGCACGCTGTCAAATTCTCATACTCATTTTCCCAAGTGAGCAATAACTTAAATTTTTTGTCTCTTTTTAGCAGACACAACTGTATATTGGAAAAAAAGAGACAAAGTGATATAATCAAGGTTCAATTCATGTTTGCCTCATATTTGTATAACTAGAATTTCTATATGTAGAACGGGGCCCCCCTATGACTGCCGCTGTGCAAAAAAAAAGCTGTGGCCATTTTCACGTCACGAATATATTATTATCCAGACTTTTTACTATTAATTAATTCAACTAGATTTTTCTTGACAAAATTAGATAGAAAAATAAGAGTCTTAGACTTTTTGTGGGCAAACGAGATGTGTTCGATAGATATGAAGGGAGAAGGGATGACAGGTAGCCGCACCTGTTGCGTTCGGCAAACAGCCCACCGCTTGCCTGCAACCTGCTCTCAGAGGCCTGCCTCTACTAGTCAAAGGGAAGCGTGGAAAGTCTCCGAGCAGCCCTTAAAATGCCACCATGACTGCTTGGGTGAAGGAGAGGCGCTGCCGTCTCCGGTGCGCAGTGCACTCCGCGTGGATGATAAGGCACGCACCCAGCGCAATGGTACTTGGTACCTAAACCTACCCTCAATGTGGAGCATAGGCTGTTAGTTTATTAGTCGTGAATCCGATATACATAGAGGTAACGCCAGTAACGCTCTATGTGGATCGGATTTACTTATGGCATACTACAGCGCCTAAATATACCTAAGCTGGAGCAGTACCTACCGTCTGAGATTTTATTTGAAAGATATAGTTTACAAGCTTTTGTTTGGAGAGCGGGCTCTAGGTTCAAAATTCAACAAGGCAAGCTTTTGATGATCCGAGATCGTGGCTTACGCTCGCAGGATGATGATGATGATGACACTGTAATTTTTTTTTATTCGACATAATTATACCTAGGTATCTACTTATATTATTACGAACTTTTTCCTCTTCCCTTGTAAATACTAACAAGGCATACATCATAATGTTCTCTAGCCATTTCCCAACTCGGCGGTTTTCTAGTTTAACGGTGGTGCGTCTGAACTTCGATATTTTCCGTGAAGCGAACCATTTGGTGATTTAGAAATTCTTTAGTAAGGCTAGTCGGACTCCGAGGGACAGAAGCCATAGCCATATTCATGCATACAAATATTTGCACAGCACAGCACAGAGCGAGAATCGAACCAGTGCTACCTGCGTCCTGCGTAGCAATCGAATGTACTACCGCCACGCCACAGAGGCCGTGCGTATAACTGTATTATGTATGTATGTGTCTTTATATGGCATAATCCATACTTAGGTAATAATAAATTAGACACAATGATGTTCCTACTTATCTACATACTCGTACTTAGTTAAAGCATAGTAAATAACAGCATTTTTGTTTTAATTATAAGTAGTTCTTTTATATGAAACTTTATACATATAAACGTAGAGCTACATTATGGAATATAAGTGAGCACAAGTTACTGTAATACTTTTCTGTGCTCTTACGCAGCCGCCTGGAGATGGAGATCTTTGCCTTGCAAGTATAGTGAATCAGTTGAAAAGCGCGTAAGCGGCTCGCGCACGCGCTCTCGCCTTCGGAGTGTACGACCGTAATAGATTTGATACGCGGGAAATTTGTATAATCTGCAAAGAAAACGCGGTAAATAAATTTAAAAAAAGAACTTTATCTTTGATTTAAAAAAAATAATACACAATAACAATTATTGACTTTTTTTTAAATTTTAATTTTTGGCCTATTCTCAATAAAAAAAAATACACTGTTTAACTTTTTGTTTTTTTTTGTAACTGTAATTATTACAAGAGCTAAAACAAAATTCGTGAAAATATATTGGTAAAAACATGGTGTTTCAGCAGGCATGGCTCGATCAGCCATGTTCGCGCGCAGCCTGGTTCTCGTTATTCTGGTGGTGGTCACACAGTCACTCACCATAAACGAAGGTATGTTCCATGTTTAATTTCTAAGTAACTTTGGGGAAATAAAAATACAATGCAAACCGAATTATGAATACCGCCAGTCCTAAAGTGTAACATACAAACACAACCTATCACATAATTAAGGGCTTAATTTAGAAATTAGTTGGAGTGTTACAGTTAGAGCGAAGTTTCGTTCAATTTTAATGAGTTCTCACGTTTTATTCAGGCCGTATCTATCTCTCTCACATGGATGAGTCATACATACTTACATACATAAATATATTCACGCCCGTGAATCCCCGACGGAGTAGGCAGAGCTATATTATTGTGTGATATTCGGTCGCACTTAATAGGGGGCGAGCCTATCGCCGTGAAGCGGATAAATAATAATTTAAATTGCGGAAGAAAATTTTCTTACTCTATAACTGCCATAATCACAACTGACAATTTTATTGAAATTAAATATTTTCTTAATATTTTTTTTTGTATCAGAAATATTCGATATACCAATTTAAGTACAAATAGGTTAGGCATGTAAATTTTACTTGTAGCTTGTGGGCATTGTTGCTATGACACAAGACATTGATAAACTTACACCTAAATGATAACTTATATAGATAATATTATGTAGGTAGGTTCTCGTACGTTGATACTTAATATCTATCTATGAAAAGCTTTACCTATCATTCAAAAGTAGTGCGCTGAACGTAGCTATAGGTACCTAACACACCCTGGGTCGGCCGGGGTGCGAGTGATATGGCTATGACAATCTCACCTCCGGCTACTGACGGCCCACAGACGGCGTGCGTTTTAGTCGGTTCGAGTCCAACATAACCTCCTCCTCCGGCCCCGGCGGGGGAGGTATCCGTGGGGATTTTTCGCACGATAAAAAAAAAAAGGTACCTAACACAAGTCTGCACAGGTTCAATTCTATTTCACGTCGGTTCCCCAAAACTTTATTTAGGACTAGCTTTATAACTTGACTTTAATTTTTCTCCAATTGTTGGACTTTTTTAGGGCTCCAAATACCCGTAACGACTGCCATAGATGTTCATATTAAGGCAACCGGGAACGACGTCTTAATGTGCTTTTCCGAGGCACGACCACACCAATGCAAATACCCATATTCATGCATACAAATATTTGCACTGAGTGGGGATTGAACGCGCGCCTCCTGCGTAGCGACCGCGTTCACTACCGCTACACTATAGAGGCTTAGCAAAAGCAAAAGCTAAAAAAAGCATAGCATAACTAGGTAGGTATATGCCTGAAATATGGATTCTAAAACTCTATCTTTTTAGATTTACTTTTAGGTATAATACTGACGCCTGTTATTCATCTTCTTCTTCCGTCCCTTAGTCCCATATCTATCTGGGGTCGGGTCTTGTTGTACGTCTGCGCCAGGTCGTTCGGCCTGGGTTGTCTCAGGGGCTAGGTTCTGTTCTTTGATTTCCCTATCGATTTTGGACCACCATGTAGCGGGAGGCTTTCCTCTTCCCAGGCGTTTTGTAGGGATATTTAAAGCGGTTCTCACGGAGTAGGTCTCATCTCGTCTCATTATGTGTCCGTACCATCTAAGCCTGCCTTCCCTCAATTTGTCCGTTATTGGGGCCACTCCGAAGGATCCTCTCACGTGCTCATTGCGTATCCCGTCGAGACGTGTTACACCGCCTGCCCAGCGCAGCATCTTCATTTCAGCTACATGTAACTGCTGTTCTTGCCTTTTTGTTGTTGTCCAGCACTCGGAGCCATACAACATTGCGGGCCGGACGACGTAATGGCGATGATTACTATAATGTTATATGTGTAGGAGTCGATCTAGGCAAGTCTGTGAAGACGCAATTTATTTTTAGAGCTATTTTGTTATTGTCAGTTATGCAGGTGTTGATTTTATAAGATATACAATTCAGTCGGATTATGTAGGTACCTTTTTGTATTGTACAGACGCCAAAACAGAAAAGTATACACCTTTTCATATAACTTCATATTAAAAGATGTCTGTGTACTTAACTCCTTTGCTGTGTGTACTTATAAACCTCAATCAATTAGCTTATCGCAGTCCACTGCTGGACATATAACATACACCTCTCCCAATGTTAGAAGGTATTGGCCTATTGTTTCCACGCTGGCTAGACGGGTTGGTACACGGTTTTATTTCGAGTTTTTCTTCTCTCGTAATATGGTAATATCGTCTGCGTATTTTTCCGTTAGTAACAAGTTTTCATTATTTTTTATTTGCATACACTAAACTAGAGTGTATCTGGCTCCACCAAGATCTTTGAAGCTCAGGTCCTCTTCATCAAGTCTCTCAAGATATACTCAGATTACTCACTGCCAAGCAGTTGCGGGGGGTCCCTATAATCCGATTCCTGCCGGCTTGCTAGAGAAGCCGCGGCAGAATTCCATACAAAATTGCACGGTTGTTACATAAAGGGAAAATTTTTTGCCACCGGCTTTCCTTTTCAATATTTACACCCTTCGGTGCTGCTGTCAAGTAAGTACCTACTTGCAAATGATTTGATCATAATTTGCAATAGGTAGATACCTACATATTTCTTACGCATATTTCTCTGAATTGACCACAATCAATAACAATTTTTTGAATCATCATTCAGTCATGTCCTAAAATATTAACGGCTAGCAGTTGCTCATCATCATAATAATAACGTGATGCCCGGTTGCATCCGAAGCTTAGTCTTTTTGAATTATAGTCAGTCTTCAAAAAAGGTCTTACTTTTATCTTACCACAATTTACGAAATCACAAAGGAAGCCCTATATACTTTAGTTAAAATTTAAACCTAATAAATAGGTACCTAGTACAATACCAAGTTCAGAAGTAACAGCTAAGATCAATCACATTATATCAAAGTCAAATCGTGATTCCTTGCGTATTTCACAATTCCCTTACACTAAAGAACTTGAATATGAAAATAACCCGAGTTAACCCTCTTCACAGAAAACCGTCACTCAAACTAAACATAAATTCCCATTAGAACAGCCGTGATACTATTTACGGAGTCATTAGCAACTCGAAGACAGGGAGAAATGGAATCTAAAGTATAATTCTTATAAAATGGGACTATTCGAATTCTATGTTCTTGGAGATTGACTAAAATGTATCAATGTCTATATTTCTATCGAGGACATTGACTTCTCGGCATTAAATATGTGTAATATATATTATTATTATATCAATGCTTCTATGTGCCTAATACATTTAGCCATTGTTAGGGTTCCGTAGCCAAATGGCAAAAAAATGGAACCCTTATAGATTCGTCATGTCTGTCCGTCCGTCTGTCTGTCTGTCCGTCCGTATGTCACAGCCACTTTTCTCCGAAACTATAAGGCCAATGCTGTTGAAACTTGGTAAGTAAATGTATTCCATGAACCGCATCAAGAATTTAACACAAAAATAGAATAAAGCATTAAATTTTGGGGGTCCCCATACTTAGAACTGAAACTCAAAAATTTTCTTTCATCATACCCGTACGTGTGCAGTATCTATAGATAGGTCTTCAAAAATGCTATTGAGGTTTCTAACATATTTTTTTTCTAAACTGAATAGTTAGTTCCAAAGTGGAAAAATGTAACTAACTTCTAAAATAAGAGAATGATAAATCTAAAAAAAATATGTGATGTACATTACCATGCAAACTTTCACCGAAAATTGATTTGAAGGTTTGAACGAGATCCAGTAAGTAGATTTTTTTTAAAACGTCATAAACCGCAATTTTCGCCTTTGTTGCTACGGAGCCCTTCATGTGCATCATTATATTTTTTCTTAGATTTATTTTAACTAAATTGGAAAAAGCGAAATCAATACTCGGGCAGGACTCGAACCCGCGATCTTTCCCTTACAGGGGGAATGCTCTGACCACTGAGCCACCGAGCTTCGCCCGAGATTGATCCAAATTTTCCAATACATCCATCTTAGGGTGATGGTGGTTTTCTTAGATTTATCATTCTCTTATTTTAGAAGTTAGAGGGGACGGGGGAACGGGACGGGACACGTTTTTCCACTTTGGAAGTGTCTCTCGCGCAAACTGTTCAGTTTAGAAAAAAATGATGCTAGAAACCTCAATAGCATTTTTAAAGACCTGCCTGTCTGTAGATACAATGAATTCAAAAAGTGCATACAGTTAAATACATATTTTTAATTTTAGCTAATTACATACAGTACAGTCAGCCTCTTAAATAGCTTGTACATTGAAAGAATAACTTGACATCCGAACTGCCATAATGTCAGTGTTGTAACATGATATAAAAATAAACTTAACATTACTATCGTCCATAAAAAGATGATAGAAGTATTTCATTTATCACTAGATATCTTATAAATAAGTCGCTGATAGTAATTTGTTACAAAATGAGATTAACAAGTTAATATTTGCAATGTTCTTAAGTGTTAATCTACTTTAGGCGATGGAATGTTACATGAATTTGTATTCTAACTCAAATAGATATATATATTTATTCAAAATAAATTAATTATTATTGGTAAAATTACATAATATTTTATATTATCCTATTTCTTAATTTGAATGGTGTTTATAGGTAGAGCGCGCCATCCACGATGACGCGCGAGAAATTTTCTTGAAGCGCTTCAGATTGCCTTAAAAGTGGGTAAGATACGAGGGTCATGCCAAATGAAACTAGATATTCAAAAATTATATTACTTATTTATTCTTTATTTTAAATATCAGTCTTCTCAAAGTATTCACCCTGAGCACGTATACACTTTTCCATACGTCTAAACCATGTGGAAAATACTTCAGCCCACTCTTCTTTAGACACATCGGAAATCCCCAAATTATATGCAGCGAGTGCATCTTCTTTACTTTCAAATTTTTTTCCTTTTAATTTTTCTTTTATTTTTGGAAACAGATAAAAATCAGAAGGTGCTAGGTTTGGGGAATATGGCGAATGAGGTAGGACAGGCACATTTTTCGAACTGAAAAAGTCAAGTGTTCTGGCAGACGTGTGCGCCGAGGCATTGTCGTGATGCCAGAGAAGCAGCCGGTTTCTTGACTTCGGCCGCTTGTCACTCCAAGCTGACAGTACCTTTGGAGCACAAACTGTCACGTACCATTCAGAGTTAACGGTTTTTTGATCTTCTAACACCACAGTAGCAATATGACCTGTCTTGCAGAAAAATGAGGCGACCATTTGCTTCTACATGCTTCGTGTACGGCGACATTTCGTGGGTGTCGGCTCATTATCAAAGCACCATACCGTCGACTGTCGCTTTGTTTCAGGATCGTAGTTATATAGCCATGTTTCATCATCAGTCAGTATATCATAAACGTTTTTTTTCTCGCCACCGTTGAATTTATCAATCATAAACTTACACCAATCCACGCGATGCCCTTTCTGCTTATCGGTGAGTTTGTGCGGCACCCATCTCGTGAGGTGATCGTGTATGAAAGTCTGCATTGCTGCTGATCCAATGCCCACTTCTTCCTCGAGTTCTACATATGTAATTCGTCGATTTGCACGAACAAGTTTTTCGACTGCTCGGACATTTTCTTTTTCTTTCGAAAATTTGTGGGCCCTCATGGTGCAAGCTGACACACCACGAAACAGATCCGCACTGATCAATCACGCAGTTAATACCTGGGAAAGCTTTAGAGGGCAAGATATATGCCAAAATATGGTATCTTCCATGGGCGAAAGGTTGCAGGCTGTTATAGATGCTGATGGGGGCCAAACTCGTTTTTAATATAAATTTAATTAGCTTAATAACTGAATGATTTAGTAATTTATTAATTAATTTAATTTCAAACACAATAATTGATTTTTTTTTGTTAGAAAGGGCTTACTCAGACTTAAAACCTTACGTTTGTTTGATCGCAATCGGTTGAGTAGAACCGAAGATATGAGCAAAGGTCGCGTTAACGCACGCGGGCGGAGCCGCGGGCTAAAGGCTAGTATTATATAATTTTACTAACAATTGATTTATTTTTAATAAATAATAAGTATACTTGAGTGGTTTTATTTCCAATTTCGATATACAAAATCATGTAGGTAACATTCTATCGCCTAAAGTACGTTCACACGTAAGAACATTGCAAATAATACCTTGTTAATCTAATTTTGAAATGAATGACTATCAGCGATTTATGGTATATAAGATGTTTAGTGACAAGTGAAAGAGTCCCATCATCGTTTTATGGGCGTTAAAAATGTTACGTTAATTTTGATATCTTGGTACGCCACCGACTTATGGTAGTTAGAATGTAAAGAAGTTTTGTAAATTTAAACACGTAAAGCGACTTTTGGAGCTGACTGTACCTACCATTTTAGTGATTTCGCTTCAGGCTTTTCGTACTAGATGGCGCTGGTTTGTTACAGGCAGTGGTAATTTATATTTTTTTGTACGCCACGACTACGTGTAGTTTTCTAATGAAACTGAAACTTTATTAGAAATAGTTGCGTTGGCACTCCTTATAGTATACTACTTAACTACGTTTATAAAATATGATCACATCTTTGTAGATGATATGGGTTAGAAGGCTAGGCTTTCGGAGCTTCCCCACATTAGCCTTACCTAATGGTTGCTTTTTTATAATCACCATTTATGTTTCTTGGTAACACTTCATACATTGCCTAGCCTAGACATTGTATTGAATACCGGATTATACACATAGCCGGTAATACATGTAAATTACGAATTCGAATGTTTTACGTGCTCGGGGCACTTTTTTCTTTTTTTTATACTACTAAGGTAGCAGATAAGCACACGGCTCTCCTGATGGTAATATGTTACCGTGGCCTATGGGCGAGTGCAACACCAGGGAAGTCACACTTGTGCTGTCGGCCCTGTAAGAACAGAGAGATTCTGTGCCGTCAGCGCAAAAGATAAGTAGATCAAAGCCTTCAGTTTTCCCACTGACAGCACAAAATCTCTCCAGTAAGCTCTAGCTACCCTACAGACTCGGCTCACTCTTCATGCACATACATTCGTTCACTTTGGTTCACTTGGTGTGTACCAGGCTTTAAACTTGCCCAATAAAGTTTAGTTTAATAATAAACTTCATAGCTTTGCTCAAAGCTCGTGGGTAGTCACAAAACAATAAGCCATAAAGTTCCTCAACTATGGGGAAGCCGGGACTCATAATCTATTTGATGCATACTGCCAATAAATTTTGTCTTAACTTTATACGTTCAGACGTTAATCCCCTAAGCTGCCAAGCTCCAATCAAAAAACGATCCACAAAGATCCACTATTATTTTTGCTCTTTTCTAACGATTGGAGGGTAGTCTGAGAATCTATTGATCATTATCATTATCACATCGCTGCTGTAGGGAGAACCGGGTAAAATGGGGTTACCTGGATGCGGCGAGTGGTGGTTGCGACTGTGGTACACCTCTCCAGTCAATGGATCACCTCCTGTCGTGCCCATTGTGTCCCTACACCTGCACAACTGCCGACCTAAATGAAGCGACGGAAGGTGCAATCAATGTCGCCAAGTTCTGGGCTGGGCGCATCTAATTTTTATTTAAATTAATTTTAATTTGCTGCCAATGACACGATGAAGAAGAAGAAGATTATCACATCACAGTAACAGTGGTATCGGATGCTTTAGAGCTTGGAGTCCGTCCAATCCTGTTCTTCTTCCTCTCTGTCACGATGACTTCTGCAGGAGTGACTGCCGATTGGTCGGTCGATCCGTTAGTGGTACCTCGAGACATATATTATATCTTGGCTTAGACCGCAGTAGCAAGATAAACGAGACCCTGGCGAACGCGGATTGTTTTGTAATGATCTATACTTGGTGAATCAGCTCGTCAGCCCCCCGCGCTATCCTCAAAAGACAACCAAGAAACGCGTACTGAGATATACCAGATGTGTCTTGAGGTACCTAAGTATACCAGATGTAGTTTTTTTTTATCGTGTGAAAAATCCCCACGGATACATCCCCCGCCGGAGCCGGAGGAGGAGGTTATGTCGGACTCGAACCGACTAAAACGCGCGCCGTCTGTGGCCCGTCAGTTGCCGGAGGTGAGATTGTCGTAGCCACTACCAGATGTAGCTTGCAAATGACGTTGGCATACACCCAACATCCATTCATTGTCTATTTGTCGCGTACTTCTAATGAATACATTATACTCGTAGTTACGGGATACTCCCCATTGATTATAAGTATAGGTATGGTATCTAGTGATTATAATATATACCGTGATTATAATATAACAGTGTTATGTACCAAAGCAGTAGATCTCTAATGAAGTCCTTTTAGGAGATCATTTACAAAGCGTGCAATCTTCTCGATGCTCTGGGGCTCATAAGCAAGACTATAAAATATTCATTGACAAAGTGTAGCTATTCCCTCTTAGTACACACGAAACCCAACAATCACCTACAGTATTATACTAATAAATTAAAAGCTACATGAACCCGAGCTAACGTTCAGTATAAACAAACCTCCCCAATTTACCCGGAGTAGTTGCAGACGGCCTAGTTTATTGGTCACGCTTAGTTACGTCGACTTGTTCCTAGTGACCTCTCCTCGGTATAGATAACAGGATCAAATGAATTAACATGTAAGGATAGTCATGTTCTGGTAGACCTTTAGTCTAAGAGGATTATGAGCTTTGGTAATATTGGCTAAACAGGTTTTCGGGGCTAGTGTTTTAATGAACTAAGGGCTGTTCTCCATCCGACACTAAACATAGAGCTCATGACAAAGTGCCCGTTAGACAGGTAATAGGCTCGTGAGAGCGAAAATCATAGTTGGTGAATGTTAATATATAAATATCGATAGTTGGCAAAATGTGGATGTTAATACACCTCTGCCTACCCCTTCGGGGATTTACAGGCGCACGCGGATTGTTTTGTAATAAATAATAATCTAGTCTTGATGAATTTGACTTCGTCCACCGCCGTAATATCCCGTGCATTATACAGACATGACAAGCGCATCATAAGAATCACATTTCTTCAAAATTTATGGGCAGAATAAACCAGTCACCATAGGCATAATGAAGATATGCCCAACGGTAGTATGAAGTAAAGGAAAGCTTCAGATAATCGGGTCAAGGGACATATGGTGTGCCTTATTTGGATTTGTGACTTAACACAACACCATGCGCAAGCGCATCGTGTTTACCGTCTGGTAAACAAGACTTTTATGGCGTAATTCTATCAAGTACCTACTTGGGTGAGTAAACCTTTGCTGGGAATAGGGTTATGTCGAGGAAAAATAATTATTTTGATTGCATCATGGAACAATAAGATATATTAAGGTATGATTCTGAAGCCGACCGCATACGACAACTGTAACTGCCGACCCATATAGCAGATACAGCATATTGATCGGGACATATTAGTTATATCTTGGACCTAAAATGTGCTCAAAATGTGCTTTATACGCGCAGATTGTTTTTTTTTGGTGTCTTTTGAGGGTAGTACGGGGTTCTACTGCGGTGGACGAGCTCAAATTTACCAAACATAGATTTATCATACAAAACAATCGGCGCGTTAGAACTTCATTTTTCTCGCGGTCTACTGCTAATACGTGACCTACTAGACTACTGGCAATACGTGTCTCGAGGTATACCCATTACTTGTTAAACTCCCATACGGGTAAAGAGGACTAGTTATTGAGAAACCGCAATGAATTAAGCGTATCTGTTGCGAGCGTCTGCAGTTCTGTTGTCGTATGCGGTCACTTTCAAACCTTTACCTTTACCTTTACTTTTAGTTTTTTTTTGCTCGACTTCCGAGGGTCGTAGCATGATATCAAATCAGGCAGTCTAATCTTCCCCTAGAACTGGGTTTTCAGCGCATAAATATTTTATTTGGATTAGCAGAGGTAAGGCTTTACCGCCTTTTCTTAAGATGTTGATCGAGGCTCTTGACGGACTATCCGTGAGCTGAAACGACTATCCGTACAATCTACTTATACAGGATGGAAAAATAAGTCGGGCCTTGGAGGGAAACTACCTTAAATACTTAAGTTAGGTCATTTTACTTAAAGGAGACATCCCTTTATTTTTAAAAAGAAACAAAACTGCATTCAAAGATTTTTTTAAATTCGCTTGCCACTCCGGTAATCGAACCGACTAAAATTCGAAAAAGTAACACCTGTATTTCTATGGTATCAATCGATAGTGTCAATGATAAGGATCAAATCTCTCTAAGATACTTAGTTAATTAAATGAAAGGAAGTCCACAAAATCTTAACTTATAAATTCAATGCATATAGATACAGCACTTTTACTCAAGGAGCCATCAGATGCCTTTTCAACACTAGAGATATCTGATGAAATTTATTTATTAAAATTAGCACTAAATGACTGAACTTTGTTACCTGTTTAAAATTAATAAATAATAATAAATTTAACTTTATTGGATAAAACTGCATGAGGTATGTAGGTAGGGTAAGTAGTAATTTTTGGGTGCTTGATCAGAAACCTGACGTGGTGTACCCTGGGCAACGAAGTTGGCGAGAGAATTGCCCTATTGGATCAACTTTTAACCTTGAGACTGCGGCGTGCGGTTTTAGTCGGTTTGATGGTCTATTTAGACGGTTTCTAGTGATACCACTGCTGACCAGCGGCGGTCTCCGGCGCACGAAAAAAAAGGAACAAGTAAATTTAAATATGGAATTTTATTGTTAATATGATATCAGATGGATGGGTTGGAACCTTGAGTTATTGCTTTATTTTGCCAAATTGATTTTAAAACTCTAGGTTTCAAGGATTTCCTTTCATTTAATTTATCATGTTTCTTAGAGAGATACGTCGGTACTAGTAGAAAAAAAGTGTACTATTCTGTATTCTACGAGCGGAACAATGAAAACCGCAGAGTCGGTTAGTTAGTACGGCGTAGTAGCATACACATGTGGCGCTTACATTATAAATTTACGTGCTAAGTACATGTTTTGTGGAGCTTATGAAGTATTTAAATTATGTGTTGTACTTCGTGAACTAATATTTGATTAGGTTCGCAGACGGCTGGATTATTCATTATACTTTTTTATTCAGTGATCGTTTCGGGGTGGATTCTGTTGAAATAATTTTATTTGAATGTTGAATAATACTGGTATTAGTCAAAGTCCGCGGCGGCGGCGCGCATTGCTTGCCTCCCCATACCCGGGGGCGAGTTGAGGACTCCGTGGTCCCCACACCGGATGAGGGCCGGATCGAGAGATGTGGCCGATAATAATATAGCTACGACAACCTCACCTCCGGCAACCGACGGCCCACAGACGGCGTGCGTTTTAGTCGGTTCGAGTCCGATATAACCTCCTCCTCCGGCTTCGGCGGGGGAGATATCCGTGGGGATTTTTTCGCACGATAAAAAAAAGGTATTAGTCAAAGTAATACTTTATAAAGTAGTTTTCGGTAAAGTACTACATTATGGTCTTTACATGGGAGTACTATAAGAGGGAAGACAAAATAAAACCTATTTCATACAGAAAGCAGACAGGAATCGGATTGTAGGGACCTCTCGCCACTGTAGCAGTGGCGTGATCGTGTAATCCTGTGTGTGTGGATGTCGGTTATCGTTACCAAACATAACCTATGTCCTTACTCAAGGTCTATACTACACCAATACCAAATTTCATGGAAATCGGTTCAGTGCCTTAAGCGGGAAGCGTAACAGACAGATAGATAGACAGAGTTACTTCCGCATTTGTAATATTACTTAGTATGGAGTATGGATATGGATATGAAAGTTTGTGAAGATGTTTGGATATTTGTTATTCAATTATGCTCTAACGGTTGAACGGATCTGTCTGAAATTTGGTTCAGGAATAACACAGGAATACATACGCGAGATCAAAAGTTCATAAGATCAACAATCAATATGTCAACGCCATGAGATCAGCAGTTTAAAATATCAATGGCTTCATAGGCTACATTTTATCCAGATAATAGATTCCCATCGGTTGCGGGAACAGGATTAAAATTCCGCGGTGGACGAAGCCGACAACAGCTAGTAGGTACTAAATGTACGAAATAAATGAAAGAGCCATCATAACCACCCACCATCAGCACTAGTCCAAGTCCCATAAATCACGAAACATCTTGTAAAATATCGTGAACAACCATACGAAAGACCAAATAAGTATTTAAGTCCGTTAATAAAATGCACGGGTTGCAACAGTGACCTCATCGGCACTGTCCATAACACCGTTTATCACAAGTCAGCGCCTACGCATCGGGCCGAGAATTGGCTCCTTCAAATTCATGATTTACGTTCCCCTATATAGGTATTACGATTTATGAGTTTAGTGGAACAATTTACGACTAGTTATTAAATAACAATTTGTATTCATGTAGGCAGTAGGGCTATGATTTTCTTTTGACCAGTAACAACCTCTCACATAGTAGTTTATATCCATACCAGCTTAGTCTTGTCTTAACGGCATTTTTTTCTTTTTTTTTATACCACTTAGGTCGTAGACAAGCACAGGGCCCACCTGATAGTAAGTGGTTACCGTGGCCTATGGACGCGTACAACACCAGGGGAGCACTCGTGCTGCCGACCTTATAAAAACCGAGAGATTCTGTGCCGTCAGCGAAGAAGACAAGCAAAATAAGCCTTTGGTTTTCCCACTGACAGCACAAAACATCTCCAGTGACTATATAGCTAACCACCGGAGACACAACACGAGGTTATTATACCTGTGATATTCGGTAGGGTGGAGGTGCTTCCCCAGTCGGACTCCTTGATTGGGACGGGAATACCGTCGTGTCCTACCTCCTTCAATACCGTCGTTTCGTACCTCGTGTAGAGCGTAGAGCGTAGTGTTCAACTGTCACTATATAGGTCGCAGGTGTATTCCTGCTCAAGCAAATATTTGTATGAATGAATGTGTATTTGTATTGGTTTGGGTGACAGAATGAAATGTTTATAAGTTTATTTATCTGCCTTCTAGAAGGAATGCTTACTTTAGTGTATATGGCGTTGTTTTATATGACCTGGAATATTTATATTTAATTATTATTGCTTTTCGTATGGTTTTTGAGAATGTTGAAAGTTAATTACCTACTTTTATTTAATAGGTAGATCTATCAATCAATCTATCAATTAGCCTATCGCAATCCACTACTTGACATAGGCCTCTCCTAATGTTGGGGGTAGACCTATATTCTTTATAATTTTTTTTTTATTCTCTCTTATTACTCTTCAGATACCACCAGTCCTTGTATGCTACCTTGGTAGACATATCTGCCCTTATGACGTCAATATGTCCGTCTGCATTCGAGTTTATCGAGTGTACTGTTCACACTCTCGATTTCAAACAACTAAATCGAAAAGTGACTGGTAAACTACGAACGAAATCTCATATTGCACTGACTACATTCCAGTCATAATTAATTCACAACCTGCTGCCTACACAGGTGATTTCATTCCAATTTCGACAGAACATTGTATTCATTCTGTATTGTGTGAAGTAGCTAATTTGATTATGATGTCATTCTCGATAGGATATATAACTTCATTTAACCTCAATATTGTGGACTGATTTTGACTGAGTGCATGTATCGTACTCTACTAGGTACGAAAGCTTAGTGCGTCGCGTCGCGTCGGTAGCTTTGGTAGCCTAGTGGTTAAGCAGTCGGACTTACGATCGAGAGGTCCAGGGTTCGAATCCTGACCATTACACTAACGTCGTGAACCCACTCTTAACACAGGCAATTTAGCTTAGCTGGAGGGATTAGAGGGAATACTTATTAGTAATTTCGGTTACTAATATTCTTTAAAACAAAAGTTCGAGGCCCGCATCCATTTCATTGGCAAGCCGGTACACCTCATATAATGATGAGGCTACTGACTCTCCTCTTGGAGTCGGAGTTAAGATGGCAAAATCTCCTGTAAAGTAAGATAAGTGAAATTAATAGAGATGGTAGAAGAGCAGCTTTAATGACCACTAAACATAGTAGAAAAGGTTTTGAACTTTGTTTTGTGCTTGCCCATTTAAACAGCCTAACATTAACTGGCCAATGACTGTATAGTCTTATAAGCTCACCGTAAGCTCACCTATTAAAGGCGTAGCGTGGGTTTTAGGGTCCGGTTTGCCTAATCACAGGCCTAATATGGTAACACAGTATATACTTAATGCCTACAATCTATTAGATGTGCTCTATATATTTAAATAGTATGAAACAATACCTAACTATCTGCCCATCTGTACCTGTGTAAGCTTAAATCTACTAAACTACGCAACGGATATTGATGCGATTTTCACTGTAATTTTGTGATTCCGAACTCTGAAGCAAACAGCAGTGCTGCACAGCACTTATATGAGTTGACTAAATGACATTCCGAACTACGCAGTAATGTCGCTGCAGCAGTGCTACGCAGCACTATACTGTGCAGTGATGCTGCGTGCTGCAGAGTTCGGAATCATACCTTTAGATAGTTTCTACGATAAGTTTGATGCAACTGAGGACTATCGCTATGATAACGAGTTTCTGACAACGATGGCGGTTTGTTTAATAATTACAAAATAATATCGACATATTTTTAAATTTTTTAACAATCGAATGTAGTACGACAGGACATTTCAATGTTGATACGACAGTTCAAAACCTCAACTTATGTTTACTTAAATTTATTTTTTGTGTTTATTTAACATAACATAACATAACATAACATAACATAAACTCACGCCCATATTCCCCGAAGGGGTAGGCAGAGGTGCTAGCACCCACATTTCGCCGTTTATGTTTAGGTCCCATTGTAATAGGTGGCGAGCCTATTGCCATTAACCGGCCACTTATAAACCTGCGATAAATACACACATAACTTCGAAAAGCATCGAAAAGTCATTGGTGTGTGCCATGGTAAAACCTGGGATCGAACCCGACCTGCTGAGCAGTCCATTACCCATACCACTAGGCTACCGCGGAATCGGTGTTTATTCACTTATTTCAAATCTTGAACTCAATAACTGTTAAATATATCTTTCATAATGTTACATGAAACCACCGAAACATGGTCTGGTATAAAACCTGACCATGTTTCGTGCAATAAATTAATAAATAATTTACTTATTGTCACAGACGTGTTTTCCTATTAATATTATTTACGAAGCCTATCTCAGAAAGCCCCGGGCTCGGCCTCTTTAATCTCTCGAGTTTCTAAGTAATTATAATACAAGATTTTATCTGATGTTTGAATACAAAAAAATGTTTTCAACATAAAGATTAAAGATTATGAAAATTAGTTGAGAGCAAAAGATAAGTGGCTTAAATAATAGAAGAAAAGAAAATTTTCTGATCGGTATAAAAATTTACTTTTATATTGAAGTAATCAAAACGGATTAGGGAGTTCAATTACATAGTTCATAATCAGAATTCTAAAATTATATACATAAGAATATTTAGTTAGTTTAGTTTATATTAAACTTTATATCTATTAATGTAATTTTTAATTTGGTCGTACTGCGTAGAGTAGGACCACCCCCATAGTTACGCAGTTCTTCATACACTTGCCTTAACACTGAGGCCGTCGCTATTACCAAATATTTACAACCACAACATAATTGTTTTTAAAATGTGCATTCAGCATCCACCAAACCCTTTACTAACTCAGTTGCAGTCGGGTTTCAATCTAACTAAGAAAGCTTTATGAGTCTAACTTCGAAACGGCTTAACTTCATATCTTCCTTAGAACAACTGGCATCTGATTGCCACAACACACAGGTGATATCGAAGTTTTGTAGTTAGACTAGATTTTCTTTTTTTTTAAAGAATATTAGCAACCGAAATTACTAATATTCCCGTTAACCCCTAAGCAACAACTAAGCTAAATTGCTTGTGCTAGGAGTGGGTTCACGTCGGTAGTGTAATGGCCAGGATTCGAACCCGGGACCTCTCGATCGTAAGGCCGACTCCATAACCACTGAGCTACCGACGCTTAAGATTATCGGAGTATTAAGGCTCTGACTACTTATTAACGAATGACACATTTATGTTCGTATGGCAACTGGAAACATGCTCTCCGAATTAATCTACATTAAACTAATTGAAATCACATACCACAATAAACATGTGGGTGTACATGTTTGTTGTCTAATTATATACTGTAACATTACCATAAATTATCACATTAACCGAGTTGACTGCTAATGATGCTGTAATCGTATTAGAACATGTGGTGGAACAATATCAACTAGACAAAGACAATGCCTTCAGGAAGTGTGACTTTGAATTGGTTATTTGATGAAGTTGGATTATACTATCTTACTATGACCTACTTACTATCCTACTAGCCTACCCTATTCTACTAATATAAATTTGCAGGTATAAGAAGATGTTTGGATGTTTGTTATTCAATCCACTCGATTCGGGGGGTCTTTACCAACTGGACACGCGTGTGTCGAGTCCCTTGTTCAGTTCAGTTGGAGAACCCGGTTCAGCGATTCCGTCCCTCTCAGAGTATTATTTTTTTACGCGGATACCAAATATTTTCCGAAAGTTAAAGTTTTAACATCAACCTATCTATCAGTAGAGGTCTCGTCAAAATGGGACCAGCAGTTTCAGATATTAACTATGTCAAACAGACAGAAAGACCGACAAACATTAATGGAGAGGCCATTATACTCACATAAATCAAATGATTATCTAATGGATGATTAAGAATTAATAAAACGAGATAAGATGACTGCCCCGCGGCACTACCCAATGGCACTACTGGTATTGTATTTTAATCAAAAGGTCTTCGTTGTAAGTACCTACTGTGTACATTAATTGAAAATTGATTATTTTAATGTTATAAACAGACATTTCAATTCTATTTCTTTTTACAGTAGATGTAAACACTTAGGAATTCGTATCGGGGTCAGGATCGAGCGGTGCGCTCACCAGGAAGACCTTACAAGGCGATGCGAGTTGACTTTTTTTATCTCTTACCGTTACCTACACGATCGCCTGTGATATTATTACTATGTTGGCGCAATTACAGCTGGCTTTGAAAGAAGCGACTAAACTGTTGTTTAGCTGTGTTTAGCTACATAATTTGTGTGATAGAATGACTCTTCTTTGGTAATAATCTATGACTGGTGAATTTGAGATCGTCAACCGCCGCGCGCCGTTGTACCGCCCGTACTGTCCTCAAAAGACACCCAAGAAACGCACGTACTGCGCATTGCGCTAATGGGTTGTGGAGGTCAGGTGGCAGTCGCTTCACCGCAAGTATCGAGAGATCAGCCGCACAGCAGTTAAGCTGAAAAAAGCGAACCCTGGTTTCCACATTTTAGGTCCAAGACTTATGTTCCGAGGTATAGCAAGACTAGGTAGCATTATTATACCATGGTACCGCCTACCATCAATTGGATAGAGCGCTTGTCTACTTTAGTATTGATAAAGTTGATAGATAATGGAACCTTTCAACACTTTATTGCTTTAGAGAAATCCTTAAGAACTCCCCATCCTGACCGTCATTAGATGCATTATGGAACTGACCTTAATCATTGGAGTAGACATACACTGACTGTAGTAAGTATAGGTACAGTCAGCATCAGATCTATTTTGACTGGCAGGGTGCTCAAAAAATCTTAATACATACTATGGCATTAAGATCTTTTTGAGTATTTTTTTGGTCATCATCGATCTGATGCTGACTGTACTTCTTTTATCACGTTGTAAGAAACTTCTTTCTTTTAATTAGCCTTATCAGGATCAGGGAGACAGGGACTAAAGTTTAGCAGCATTGATTTATTAAATTTATAACTTCCTGTTCCATTAAGTACTTCATTATTCCAAGCTTCGGAACAAATTAACGTTTCTGGTTGAAAGTTTAGAGCCGTAGATAAAAAAAATAGAGTGAAATTACTCTTGAGACAGGTTAATTTTCCGAATTCGTGTTGCTACTGGGCTTTAAAAAAAGTAAAATCCTAATTTAGTAGAACACTTTGCTCGACTCTATGTAAAATAGTTGTAGCTATTGCAGTCGCTATCATTTTTTTATAAATAGCTTTTCAGGGTGGGGCATTAGCACGTAATCGTTATAGCTTCGGCATATCCGCAGCTTAGTTCCAATCTAGATGCTTAGTACTAGAAAACGGTATTTTGGCATGTTCAAAGTCAGACACATATATAAATTGGGAGGATAAAATCTTGCCAAATATAAATATTTTTTAGGGACACCTCCCTAAACGCCTAAAGTGAACATGATTTTTTTTCTCTTCCATGGCATGTACGAATGCAATATTACTGTATATATTTTGGCTGAAATTTTACACACAGAGTACGAATATCTAAAGGAAAAGGGATAGATTCATCTACGGATGTTAGCAGCGGACGCGTCCTCCGACGTGTGGACGGGATGATTTGCCCGTCTGTACTTAGAGGAATTTAACTTAAACTAACTTAGTTACTAACTTTAACTTAAATATCTACCAAAGACGAGCAAGTCGCCCCGTCTGCACGTCGGCGGACGCGTCCGCCAATGATATCTGCGGATGAATCTGTCTACGTGTAGAGGAGCCATAATATTGAATAGGAATCTAGTCTGCCTTAAAGAGAGTCAATAACTAAATAATTACCTATATATGTAGGAAATCGGTAGGTACTTATAAGAGTCTCCTAACGGTAAGGATTCCTCGCGTAGAGTTACTGGTATTTCATGTAGCGGGACATCTAGCGATTTTCCCGTACCAATAGTTGTTTATCTAGTGATATAAATAGATTAGCGTTCTATACACGATAGTATACTATGTTTAAATACATAATACATAGTAGGTACGTACATAATGAGAATGATAAGGAAGGGATATAAGGCGGGTTGGAGGGTCCTCACGATCTTGTGGGCTCAGAGTCCCAGACCGACCCCATGACGATGATGAAGAGATATGAGGCCTCCAGCCTTATATCGTGTGGAGGCACAAAAAGGAGGCCCCTTGATTATGCTTTGTCTTACCCACTACGATGTAAGCGATTTTACGTATTAGCTTTGCAAGTTAGATGGATTAGTTATGCACTAGTTCCTTTTTGCTCCGTCACCAATTAAAGAATACTTAGTACGACTGTGATTTGATATGAGTCCTTAGACAATGAGCAGTTTTCCAGTAGGTATAATAATCAGTTGGTTTTTAAATCATCAAGAGATGGCGCTAGCATAGCTTTTGGTAATTTTAATGTACTCTGTGGTTTATTTGTGCGATGTTGCCAAAGTTTAATTTCATTTACCCATATTACAATAGATAAAATATGATAAAACGCTTAATTCTTTTCGCGTCACTGTCTGTAATTTAAAATAATATTATATTTAAAATAATTTTATCAAAAAAAAATGTCAAAACATTTATGTAAAGTAAATCATTACAAAACCGAAGAACATTTTTTCCATAAATTAGGGAACACTAGATGTGACACCACACTCTACTTACCAAAAGTGCCGGCTGCGCCATCTAGCTTGTCTTTAGGAACGCTATAAATACCCACTGGAAAACTGCTCATTAATAACGGGTGATTGTATTGTAACCTATATTATTATTTCTCTTCACAAATTTCTTGTGAAGCACACAGATATTTGTCCCATGTAGGGATATGACCAACAACACTGAACTCAGTGGCAGTTAGCCAGTCAGTGGGCAAATAATCTCTCTGTTAGTAAAGGGTCTGCAGCACGAGTGTGACTCTCCTGGTGTTGCACTCGTCCATACGCCACGGTAACCACTTTCCATCAGGTGGGACGAATGCTTGTCTTCGACCTAAGTGGTAAAAAAGTCAGGTGACGATATAAACGGCGACATCCGCCATTTATATTCAATCTCATTCAAAAGGCAGAGAGTCCGAAATAAAACAATTCTTGAAAAGGCTGCCCTCGACCCGAAATCTGTTTGTTTACGAGATTTTATAACAGGTTAACATGCGAAGTTTTATTAAAGCTTGTAAACAAAACGAGCATGGAGCAACAGTGTGAGTCAACGTTGTGTCATCTCAGACCAGAATAACTTATTGGAACCGACCGACACAGAGCCCTTGTTTTGTTGTCTGTTTTCCTTTTCCATTTTGCACCGTGTCCAAGCGATTACTGGAAATAAACGCGATTACTAGATATTAAAACTATCGATATTAGATACTAACTATTATACTAGGATTTCTAAAGTTTTTTTTTATTTATTTAGAAAACTAAAGTGATTAAGAAACTATCTAACTTACAAGTTCAGTTTGTGAATGGGCTTTTGTTTAATTTCTTATAACTAGTTAAGTTAATTCGGTAAATAAATGTGTATGTTTATCTAATTTTATATTCTGCCTACTGTTACGTTTTACCAAAAACAAGATTGTTCAAACTTTCATCGGAAGACGATCAAATCGTAATATTACTTGATTGTATTTATTAGCAGCTCCACGTTCCAATAATTGTAAAATTTATTATCTTTTTTTACCTTGTCTGAAATTGGTCTTAAATGTTGCTAAAGCGCTTTTAATCGTTTTTACAACATCATAAAATAAAGAACCAAACTAGCCTCTGCTAGTTCTTATCAATATTAGCAAATCTGTTAAAGATTAGCCGGTGAATGTTCTTATCGAGATTAGCTGGTAAAGCTTTTCCCTTTCATTTCTCTTGAAGTTTGCACTTCAAAAGTTTGTACCGAATATTCAAAACTGTCAATTTCAAATTGGCCGTTCAATAATGCTGCGGCATACTCCACTAAATAAATCCCTTTTCACCCTTTTGGATTTTACAACCCCTAGATGAGTTTTCCCATGTGTCAATCAACTACTGAGTCAACATTGATACGTCATGTGAAACTAAAACTGATCTTTTATAACCGTTCTCAATATCACGCATACAATAGAAAAGGTCAAACGCTCTCTAAGGACGCATCACATTTAAAGCTTAAATTATAACCGGGTTTATGTCTGAAGTTGTCGGGTATAATAAGAAGTTTTGTTGGAATAGTTACCCGCGTCTGACCGTTCTGTCAAGCTTAGCCAACGGTTAAAATATATCAGTATGCTATGATTTGTGTGGGTAGCACAATGACTGATCAGTGGTCATTCCCTGTAATACTGGGCTACTTTAGAAATATATGAAGAGGTGTCTCTAGATAGACAATAAATCGGAAATTTGGCTAAGTATTAAATGGAGGATAAGACTAATTCAGATTCAGACACAACAGACATCCAATACGAAGAATAAATATTGGTTAGTCACACATAGATGACTACATAGTTAGAATGATACAATCACCAAATCCAGGGACGTTACGCCGAACAATACACTCATTAACAGGTTTTACATAATGCGATTAATTTAGCGGCTTAGGCTTGTTTGCTTCCATAAGCAAGCTCCACATTTAGGATTTATTACATACACGTATTAACAAAAAGTTTTCGTAATACCTATAACTACCTAAATGTCGTTTATGTTTTACAATAACTCTAACATACATACATATACTCAAGCCTGTAAATCCCCGAAGGGGTAAGCAGAGGTGTATTAACACCCACATTTCTCCAACTATTATTTTCGGTCCCACTATTGCCGTCTAGCGGACCCTTTGTCATGGGCTGTATGTTTACTGTCGGATGGAGGACAGCCCCATCGCTTAGTCACCTTTTACGACATCCGCAGGAAGAGATGGGGTGGCCTAATTATACTCCACCGGGAACACTGCTCTCCCAATGTTGGAAGACTTAGGCTAACTGTTTCCACGCCGGCTTACCTATAGTTATTGTAATACCCGTCTGGTACTACAATAACTGATTTATCTTTATTGAGAAATATAGCGAGGTTTACAAACAAACATATTTAGCAACTTTATCTTTGTCCTTTAAATAGGTTGATGTGCTCTTATCTCCACGAATTCAATACAATATGAGTTATCTCGTGAACTTGTGATCTCTGTAACAATTTCTCAGTAAATTTTATCATTAACGTTTCTTTCATACAAAATCTGATTTACACGTAATCTCTTGGCGTTAAAAGATTTAATAACTTGCGCCAACAAAATTATTGGATTTTTAAAGTACTATTTTGGTGCTCGTAAAGCTTGATAATCTATGTTATTATAAAATTGTTAGAGCCAGGTAGCCTATTTATGATTGAAATTTACAACACAAAGGGTTTATAGGACATAATATCAAAGGATTATTATATAGTTAGACCGAATTTTAAGCTTTAGGCACATTTTGTATAGGTTTGTTTAGACACATAATTTCAGTGTTAGTTGATTTACCTAAGTACCTAGCAAATTTTAGAACTTATGAAGACTGACCGATAGTTAAGTATTGCGAAGATTGTATCGTTATACTCTTTATATTTTAGACAAGTTCAGTAAATTGCTCTCTAGTAGAAAAAAAATAGTGAATAACTGGATTTGGCTCTGGTTTATTAAATTTATTATCGTTAAAACTACAATGGATAAGTTCCACTTCTCAATGGTTCCACTTACAACAAATAAGGGATCAAACGATATCGTGAGCTGAATCCAAAGTCAAAAACTCAGATAGACTCTGCAGTAATTCAATTACTTCACCAGTGGTTCGTAACTGGAAAGCCCATTAAGTACCAAATCGGCCCGTATCTATCTACTGTGCTCAGAAACCGTGGAAAATATTTTCTTAAACCTTTTAGAAGACTTACGAAGCTATTTTTAGTTATGCTTGTACTAGTACAAATGCTTTGTAGAGAGGATTTAGTGAGGCCGCTAACCCTTCTCTTTCAAAAAGGTGAGCCACAATCGTTAGACATTTACGAGATTCTAATATTGTATTGTGAGCAATATATTTTTACAAAGAATTCCTTTTAAGCTGATGATATACCTACAGACATATACGATTCTTAAGAAAGCTTTAATATAAATTTGAGTAATGATCCAAATATCAACTCAGATGTCCACAACAGCGGTACTTAATTCATGTTTTCAGTAAGCCTTCAATGAACTATGATAAAAGTATCAAAGATGCTAATCTCAAGGTAGAATATAAATTTAGAATCCGAATTAAGAATCTGATTGGCATACTAATTACATAAATATTCGACAATACTATGAAAAACTCATCATCTGCATATAGACGTATTCTCCCGATTGCATCCGTGGCCAAGATGACCCCGGAGCTCAGGGTCCGCCTTCCGGCTCCTCCTTCTCCACTTCGCACGATCTTGGGCGTCCATGGTAGTGAGACCATTTGCACGCATATCACCCTCCACGACGTCAAGCCAGGACTTCTTTGGCCTACCCCTTTTACCTGGACCCGGCGGGGGTACCATTGCCAGGCATTTGTTCCCCACGTAGCCTGGCGGTTGCCGCAAGACGTGGCCGCACCAGCGAAGGCGGCTCTCTTGCATTTTATCCGCGATGTCACGGACATGGAGGCTGCCGCGGATGCGAGAGTTCCGTACGCGATCTTTACGCGTAACGCCGCACATCCACCGCAACATTTTCATCTCCGTGACACGCAGCTCTTGCTTGTGTCGCTCGAGCAGCGGCCACGCCTCACAACCATACAAGAGAACAGGCCTAATGATCGTCTTATAGACCTGCCCCTTCAACCTGACTGGCATTTTAGGATCACAGGTCACGCCAGTCATTTCTCGCCACTTGGCCCACGCGGCAGCAATGCTGATGATGATGATGACTATGAAAAACTGTTTGAAATGCTGTCTATCTATTGACGAATATGAGTTCACATGACATTATATACAGATCATAATATATGCAGGGGGGGAGGGGGGGGGGGGAAGGGGGGTATTTATAAGTATTCTTTTATAAGAACGCTAACTGTAGCTACCTGATTATTGTTTCAGATGTAGCCACCACCTTAAGGAAAGCTGCGGCTGCTGCCCTCGACGGTGGCGAAGTAGCCATCCTCATCAGCGCTCATGATAAAAGTTCAGTGCAACTTCTACATGCAAAAGACGCTGAAGATATCTCCATTACTTTGAATTATAACAAGAAAACGGACAAAGGTAAAGTAAATAGCTTGAACAAAAAACTGGAATTACGTTTGCCTCATCGATATAATAAATTTTTTTTTTTCACTTGCATAGTATCCCTGGAAAGTCTAATCGGTGATCATATAAAATCCGTATCATGGACCTTGGGAGATCACTTTGGCAGTAGTCTGGTGCTTGTAATGACATCTACGAGGGTGAAGCTCGTGGTTGGTTGTAAGCAACTTCATTGGCACTCTATGGTCGGCAGGCATGATCTGTTGTCCACTCTCGCCAGTCATAAGATGAAGCTGGTAAGTCCAATTTAAATACAATCCGTCTGAATGGTTTTGGAACTGAGAGATTGACTTGATTTCGTACTGTGCCGCGAACACGAAAAATATTCAAATTCGTAACGCAAACGTATTGAGAGAACGGAGTAATGCGATTGGTCGCTTGTGTACTGTGAACCTTTGTGTGTGTGTGAAATCGGCCAATCGCAATGCTCCGTTCTCTCGATACGTTAGCGTATCGTTAGCATATTGAGCGTAAGTAAGCGTTGATGGGACTCAACTTTCTCAATTTAGAAACCGGTCCAGCAATCAATATACTGTATCAATATACTGTATCAATATACTGTATCAATATACTGTAGAATCTCGTAAATGTCTAACGATTGTGGCTCACCTTTTTGAAAGAGAAGGGTTAGCGGCCTCACTAAATCCTCTCTACAGTATATGAGTATATTGATTGCAGGTTTGACAAATTAAGACTAGAAACTTTTAATTTGACGATTAGTTCATAAAATTACCACAAATTAGAAAATAACATTTTTATTGAATTTTAATAAAATAATCCGAAAATTATCAGCTAGGCATCATTGAGAAAAGCTTACTTCTTTGAACCAATTTTCTACTTCATTAAACTTGAGTCGAAGCCCACCTTTAAGATTTGAACATAAAAGCGGAGTCTGCAGTGTTTTTATTCGGATTCCAAATAAAATTTTCAAGAACTTTAGGAATTTTGTGAACTAAGTAAAAGGTTTTTGTGTAAATAAACTCCCGTATAAATCTACTTAAGTCAAAGTCAAAGTCAAAAATCATTTATTCTGTATAGACCATCAAAACGGCACTTACAAAACGTCAATAATATACATATATGTACTAAAGACTAGCTTAGCAAATGGACCACCGGTTCGAAACGCGGCCCCGGCCTGAGAAGACTCCGGCAAGAAACTCAGCGGGCTTTTTTTTTTTTTGGTCTATATACAAAAAATGCTTAGTCTACTTAGTCTAAATACAATCATTTGTTTGAGAAGCATGCATGAGTGAACAGCTCAATTCCAAGCAAGTTTATCATCTAAATATTCTTGTATTTTATAATAGCCTTTTTGGCACAATTTCCTCTTAACTTCATTTTTAAATTTATTTATAGGTAAATCCCTAATTTCATTAGGGAGCTTGTTAAAAAAGCGTATACAGTTACCCTGGAAAGAATTACTAATTTTTTGGAGTCTGCTATCACAGACTACAAGATTGTTTTTATGTCTCGTATTTACGTTATGCCTGTCACAAATTTTTGGAAATTTGGAAATATTTTTCCTTACATACATTAGGTTCTCGAAAATGTATTGTGACACTACGGTCAGAATGTCTATTTCTTTAAACTTTTCTCTGAGGGAGACTCTTGGGCCCAAATTATAAATAGCTCGCACAGCCCGCTTTTGTAATATAAATATTGTATTCAAATCCGCGGAATTACCCCAAAGGAGAATTCCGTAGCTCAAAATACTATGAAAATAACTGAAATAAACTATTCTAGCCGTATCCACATCTGTCAGAGTCCTAATCTTTTTTGGGTGAATTTCCCGGGGCCAAAAATTGCGTGGCATCGATGAAATCGGTACTAAAAATCATTTTTACAATACTCTAACATTTTTTTCTGGTTAGGCGATATAGTGATCTATGTGGAGCACTAAATATTTTATTAAATAGGATTATAGATTCGCCAAAAAAATAATTTAAACCTCGAAATTTTTCATTGCCGTGTTTGTCCACACATCACCTATTGTGTTGTGATACCTCATTGATAAAAATCTATTGGTTTTTTTAATTAAAACCTAGTTTTATTTGATACGTGAATAGTTAAAGTATTGTTACGAAATACATTTATTCAAATATTTAGACAATACAACGAATGGTTAATAAAAGTTCATTTGTCCTAGAGTTACCTTTAATCGCCATGTTCTAAACATATTTTAGAATATCGTTTTATCTAACGACTTGTATCCTCCCTCATATCCGCTAAACGTTGCATATTGGTGCCGCCTAAGTGCTCGACATAGAAGGACGTACACACGTACCTGCGTTTTGGCACCATAAATAAAAGTGTATCATTTTTATGTTACTGGACATTTTTTCTTTCATTACTGTGGATAGGTATAACTGTGTATTCCAATAAGTTTATCCTCTTGATTATACATTCAATAGAACGAAATTTATCTTGTTTATTTTAGTGAAGTGTTTATTACTTCGAATAATTCATAGATATTTTCTTATATTATATTTTTGGCTCGTTTTTCACCACCGTGCTTTCATTTCCATGGTTTCCGTGGTCAAAATTTGCTATGGTAATGAAGAAAAAAACGCGGCAAAAAAAAAAAATCATTGCCATGCCTTGTAAAACAATTTAGTCTCATTGCCATGACCAGATGTTTCATTGCCGTAACTTATGTTCTCATCGCCATAGCATATTGACAAAAGTATATCATATTAATTTGTTAATTTCCCATTTCTTTTTCGTGTAAAAGAATTGGCGTCGTTTTGGAATTGAGCAGCCATGAATGAAAATGGTATAATATGAAAGTACCTGCAGTTTACCAGGTTTCTTAGAGAGATTCGAGTCTTATAATTAATCCTATCGATTAAAGCAATAAAAATACTGGCTGTTATTTTTCCGATTTTAGTCGGTTCAATTACAGGATGTGGCAAGCGATTTTTCAGCATTCGTTAAACGCAGTTTGTTTTTCTTTATAAAAATGAGGAAATGTTTCTTCTGAATGAAATTAGCTATCTCCAGTATTTAGAGTACTTTCCCTCCACATCTCCAATGCAAACGCGGTATCTTTTATCTAATACTAGCTGACCCAGCGAACGTCGTACCGCCATATTTTCTGATCCCATTCCCGCTGCATATCTCTAAATTTATCAATATTTCTCTACAATATTATGCATGTATTATGCATATAAATCTTCCTCTTGAATTACTCTATCTATTAAAAAAACCGATTCTAAATCCGTTGCGTAATTTTGAAGATTTAAGCATACACAGGGACAGACAGACAGCCATCGATGGGGTTACACTCGAAGTTGTTCAAGAAAAAATCTGCCTGGGATAAGTTATCCAGCTTGGTAAAAACAACTCCTAGAAAAAACTAGCCAGGATCCACCTAGGTTGGGCAGCAGCAAAGGAAACACTCTCTTAATCTTAAAAAATACACTGCGTTTAAGGATTTCCAAAAAAATCGCTTGCCACACCCGGTAATCGAACCGAATAAAATCCGGATGAAGCTATATTTTAATTGCATCAATCGATAGGGTCAATCTTAGGGATCAAATATCTCTAACAAACTTGGTAAAATAAGTAAAAGGAAACCCATAAAAGAGAAGGTATAGGAAGATTTTAGGCGGTTTGATCATCAGGTGTGTTATTTTTAGAAATCTTTGAATGCAGGTTTGTTTCCCTTTAAAAATAAGGTTATGTTTAATTTAAGTAAAATTCGCTATCTCTAGTATGAGGGTACTTTCCCTCCAGGTAAAGTCGAAATGTTCCACCCTGTATATCGCAGCTCCGATATTACTTACAATAAAAATAACGACACTCATACGCGTATTTAACACAGTGCCACTGAAAAAATAAATGACGCCAATGTCCATACACAATTGCCTAATCCCCTTTGTATTTTTATTGTATGTAAGTATGATTTCTCATGTAAGTAGGTACATAAAATATTATGTTTTATATTATGTATTTTCATTTCCATGGTTGATTTTTTCATTCCCTTGGTATATTTATTTCATGCCCGTGGATGCTTGTTTCATTGCCGCGCACGCATGTGTCATCGCCGTGGCGCGTAATTTTTGATCTTGTATATCTCGTTAGCTTTTTTATTTATCTGCTAGATATTAAGCAAGAATACATATAGTATCAAAACCTATAATAAACGCGATTTGTTTTAACTACAAAACTTAAGGTAAAAAAAATCCACGGAGTGAAGATTTTAATGGACCTATTGAAATTCACCCTTTTACAGCGTAGGAAGCTGAACTTAATCTACTGGCTATTTTATCAATATGTGATCCCCACTGCAGTTTGGCATCAATACTTAAACCTAAGAACACTGTTGATTCCACAAGGTTCAACACCTGACCATTGAGTTGTACATTGGTTTCCACCTGTTCAACATTAGGTAGGGTAAATTTAATACATTTAGTTTTATTCCCATTAAGGCAAAGATTATTTGTACTAAACCAATGGACCACTCTTGTTAGTGCACTATTCACTTCGTCATAATTGTTTAGTTGCCTCTTAATTTTAAATATTAACGAAGTATCGTCAGCAAATAAAATAATACTATTTTTGTCTCTTACGTAGTAAGGGAGGTCGTTTATATAAATTAAGAATAAAAATGGTCCTAGTATCGAACCCTGTGGAACGCGCATCGAAACCACAGATCCTACTGAGCGTGTACCGTTAACCTCGACCCTCTGAATTCTATTGTTCAAATATGAAGTCAGAAGATCGAGAGCCTTGTTCCTTATTCCGTAATGTTCTAATTTCCTGATTAATGTGTCATGGTGGACGCAATCGAAAGCCTTGGATAGATCACAGAAGACACCCAATGCATCATGCTTATCTTCCCAGGCTTTGTGAATACAATTTAACAATTCTACACCAGCATCGGTGGTCGAACGTCCTTTAGTAAACCCAAACTGTTTATCATGAAACAGTTTGTTTTCACCAAAATGGGTTAGCATCTGTCCTAGAATTGGTTTCTCAAATACCTTACTCAAGGTCGGCAACACAGAAACGGGACGGAAATTAGAAGGATCTGTGGTGCTGCCAGCCTTGAACAAAGGTATGACTTTGCTATGTTTCATTAAATCAGGAAATATACCGTTGTTGACACAGTCATTAAACACAGTTGCTAGATGGGGAGCAATGACATCAATAATACTTGATACAGTTTTGACTGATAATCCCCATAGATCCGCGGTCTCTTAAGAACTGACTTTAATTTTATTTTGGACTGGAATATACTTAGGCTCAATCTTAGGGCATAGTAAGATACTAGAATATTTTATAAGATTACATTTAAGCATTGCAACATTTTTTTAAAAGTAATTGAATGCTTGGTTAAATATTTATGAGGTTTATCTAACTAAGAGTAAGTAGTTAGAACAGACTATTCTTTGGACTTTGGAGAAATATTTTATAAGGTTTCTTTTGTAAAATCGAGGCATCCAATAGGTTTAATCATGTCAGAATAATTAAAATTCAGTGGTACCGTCAAGTATGAAGGGCTGATTGACGGTCTGATAACTGACTGAGAAAATAACGGTCAGATGATACGCAGCGTTATTCCTATTATGCGATACGCACGCGAGACACCATACCAATTTAGCCCACAATGTTCTCTTCTGCATTCCGTGATCCCTTGTCACACGTAAAAACTACTGTCGATCAATATACATGTTTACAATCCAATAATTTCAGTATCTAGAAGAAAACGTTCCAGTAAAAATATACAACAACGAACGAGAAGCTTTAGAATCCATCTGTGAGCATCATGATTCCATAAAACCACCATTCCTTACAACAGTTACTGAGAGTGATTATGAGGAAGTAGGAGAATTCAAAAGGAAACATGAAGATGAAATGCAAGGAGATGATTATAGAGCGAACTTTGTAGATCCTAATGCTGCTCTACCACAACCGACTCCACAGAGAGGAGATATACCGTCGAATGCGATTGAGTCATGTGATGGTAAGGACTTTTCGAAATTAGAACATTGAGTCATTATAAATGCACTGGATTCTTAGAAATATGTTACAGTTATTTTAGTTTTTTTTTGTTACATAACACGTATAAAATTTATAAAAAATAAATAAGGCTGTAGGTTTGAAATCATTGCTTCTTACGTTTGAGATTTAAATTTAAATCTAAGTTTGGTATTTTATTTGAAATCTAGTGATTTTATATGATGTGATGTATGAAGAAATATTTGTCTACAAGTTTGGTTTTAGAGTACATTTTTTTTTCCTTTCTATTTAGACGAGGTGATCCGTCAGTTGACACTTCTCCGTCAAACGATCGACCACCTACGTCGGGAGGTTGGAGAGCAGAGAGGTACGATAGACAGCCTCCGTAGTCAGCTGCGCCAGTGTTGCAACCGCGTGGTACCTACACCCCCGCCCGTGGAGAGGTGCTCCGGATCTTCGTGCTATCCTGGTTATTAAAATTTAATTTATTCTACAGGAGACCAAATTTTTAGATTAACTCATTTCGTGCCCAATAATCTAATATTTACTTCGTGGTAGTAGTGAGGAAACTCTATATTGCCTTATATAGTTATACTCTACAGATTTTAGGTTCTATTCGATTAATCTAAGGTATTTAGTAAGTTTTCAGTATAGTAATTTAAGGTTTGATTAATATTTCAAACATTAAGTAGATCTAAACTTGTATTTACTTTTGTCCCTATACTCTGACTCTATTAATTGATACATTTAGGTTATGAAGTCGATTTACATATTTTTATTGATTTCATCGTAAGTTTTATCTGTAATGTATTATTATTAATGCCCATCTTATCTACCAATTGATGTTTAACTAACTTTCGCAAACAATTTAGACATCTAGAAGACAGTAATAAAATAAGAATGGTAAGAATGGTAATTTTGATAAATGATTGTTAATTTTTTCAGTTATTGTTACTCAATACCATAAAGTGGATATTGATCGACCTTACGGGGCGTACTGAAATTGTTACATAGCGTAACGATATAAGTACTCGATATCATATTACGCCCTGTAACAAATCAATGTCCATTTTTATAGATAGTTATTTCTTTAGATCTTCATTTATTACGTTTTAGGTCATACTTATCACCATTGCTCGTACTAACATTAATAATGTAATCGGATTCTTGCCATCATCTGGAATATTTTATAAGGTAGATCAAGCAACTCTTTATATTCTGTGTGGGTTTCCATTAAAAGTATTGCTCTAAAATCGCGTTTTATTTCTTAGATCTAAATACCTTGTGCATGAATTTGTCTGCCTACAGAGTCGCGAGATTCGCCCACTCAAGTTGCTTGATTAGCCTTATTCATATTTCTGAATGGATAATTAGAACCGTTGATAATATTAATTAGGTGATTGGTGACTCTGTAGGCAAAAATACCTATGAAATTGAAACGTTGTAGGCCTTATATTTCTATGAACGTGTTTCAATGAAATCTTTTAAATTTTTAAACACTACAACCTGATGTTAAGCGGGTGTACATCGGGATGATCATACATTATGAACACCTTATAGGTAATACATTGCATTACTGGTAGCAGTAGTGGAGGAGGCAGGAAACAGGAGAATATGAAAAGGAAAAGAAGGGAGATCTTTAGTATTACTCAAATGTAAATAGGATGTCAAGTGAATGGGTATTAAATTGGTTGATAAATTGACAAATATGTATTCCTTATATAATTAATTTTGGTAACCAAAGGTGGTTAATTTCACTAACTACCACGTTGATGTGCCCAACTCCTCAGAATAAAATTTTCACATCTTCTAACTAAGGTCATAGGCATGTCGATGGTAAGACTCGCTGCTTTAGAACATACATAATTATGTGGACTTGATCGGTTATATTTTTTATTATTGTTGTTTAACTTTAAATATAGTTCTGTCTGTACCTATCAATAATAATCACCTCTTGACAACAAGTCAGAAGCAAGGGCTAAGGGTTTGAGCACATCGTTACGCCCTTAATTTCAAACTCTGTAACGAACATAGGTAGCTAAACAATATTTTGTATTTTAAATATATAGATCATACATGTAAAAGGGTGCAAGTAAAATGGATTGTGAAACAGGTGTGGAGTGCCGTAACACAGTGAGTGGATATGAGTGCGGATCCTGTCCCTCAGGCATGGAGGGAGATGGCAGACGATGTAGACCAATTATGTGTAGCACAAGACCCTGCTCGCAAGGTAAGATAATATTAACGAATAATTCAGAGGAAGTTAAAATAGAACAGCGTAAACTTTCTTTTATAGCTTTATGGCACTTATCTATATCAGCATAACGTACCTTTTTGTAATGTCATCCGCATGACAGCTATTAAAAAAAGCGCATCCTTGATTGCCTTTGTTGCATAGAGCCAGTTAGGTACTGCACTTAGACGTCTCTAGTATGTAGGCAAATTGAAATGTCACAATAGTTAGTATTGCGGCTTACAGACGCTTAACATCTTAATATTCTTAATGTGATTTTTTTCTTTATACAGTGGAGCACTGTGTAGATACTGAACAAGGTTTCCGATGTCAGTTATGTCCCCATGGACAAACCAGTGATGGAAGGACTTGTCGCTCAGCTTGCAGCCTCAACCCTTGCTTTGGTGGACGTGAGTACGATTGTTGATTTAAAATGTTTATTTCTGGGGTACCCCAGGGATCAATTCGGGGTTCCCTCACATTAATCATTGTTTTCTTGACTCAAATATGTGCGCTAACGAAATCAAAATTTGTAAATAGTGTTATCCACGTGTAATAATATTGAAAAACTTTGCACTCTAGGTGTCCAATGCCAAGATTTGCCAGAGGGAGGCTACCGATGTGGACCATGTCCAGAGGGATTCCACGGAAATGGTGAAAAGTGCTACAGGTTATCGTGCCGACAAAATTCATGCTTTCAAGGTGATTAAAAATTCAAAATATCGTCAGATTTTGACTATATCGTAGGTCTTGCGACGTAAATTACCAGTGATCATCAAGTTTTGGCCATTTAGGAAGTCAAAGTTACATTTTTTTTGCTAGAAAATCGGTTTCTGTGCGATCTGCTTTAGGGTATTAGGTATCGTGATGTAATTAACCATTATAATTGAAAAACCTTGTACTCTAGGTGTCCAATGCCAAGATTTGCCCGAGGGAGGCTACCGATGTGGACCATGTCCAGAGGGCTTTCACGGAAATGGCGAAAAGTGCTACAGGTTATCTTGCCGACAGAATTCATGCTTTCAAGGTGACATAGTTGAAATATTGTCTGGCTTTGACTATATCGTAGGTCTTGTGGCGTAAATTTCCTGTTATTGTGAAGTTTTGGCTATTTAGGAAGTCAAAGTTACATTTTTCTGTTAGGAAATCGGTGTCTGTACGCCGTATGCTTCGGGGTATTATCATGATGTAATTACCCATTATAATTGATAAACCTTGTACTCTAGGTGTCCAATGCCAAGATTTGCCCGAGGGAGGCTACCGATGTGGAGCTTGTCCAGAGGGCTTCCACGGAAATGGTGAAAAGTGCTACAGGTTATCCTGCCGACAAAATTCATGCTTTCAAGGTGATTTACAATTAAAATATCGTCAGATTTTGACTATATCGTAGGTCTTGCAAAGTAAATTGCCAGTGATCGTCAGGTTTTGGCTATCTAGGAAGTCAAAGTTACATTTTTTTGCCAGGAAATCGTTTCTGTGCAGTGTTTGGAAAGTACATGGCAGACGATTATAGTTTTCTATAGATTGGACACGAATATTATGAGTCACAAATTTTCAGGAGCAGCACGAATTTTATTGGAATCAAATATAGCTCACATTTGATTCCAATAAAATCCGTAGTGCTCCTGAAAATTTTCTAATAGTAAAACGCAAGAACGCAATACTCGTTCCGTCACGGAGTGAGGTGGTCCTAAAACCATCCTGATAATATAACCCTTCGTGTTTCCAGGGGTAGAATGCCAAGAGACCGCTTCTGGACCCCAATGCGGATCGTGCCCTGGTGGGTACAATGGCAACGGGCAACAGTGTCAGCATGTATGTGAAACGCATCAACCATGCGGCAGCAGGCATTGCACTCCGAAGCCCAGCTCACCTTATTACGTGTGTGAGGGTTGTCCTAAAGGATATGAATGGAATGGTAAGTTTATGGGTACATTATGTGTATATTAGTAAAAGATTTAGTATGCTATTCGAAACTATCACCGTTATAGACCAGTCTATTTCCAGTAAGTCCTTAAACCTATCACGACAATCGTTGCCTTGTCGTTTTAGATTGGTATAAGTGAATGCTCAGACAGGACTTGAACATTAAAATCAGTTTGAGATTGAGTCACGTGTTCTCCTACATAACCATCTTGGGGACATACAAACATAACATTCACCTGGTTTCTATTTTAGGCTATAATTGTGTCGACATGGATGAATGCGACCTTATCCGTCCTTGTGATGAGGTGGTTTCCTGCCGTAATGAAGATGGAGGGTTCCAATGCGGGCCGTGCCCTGTCGGGTACGAAGGCAGCTCTGGGTGGCGAGGCTCCGGGAATGAAAAGCGTCTTGAACAGTGTGTGGATATAGACGAGTGCGTCGAAGGAAGAGCCAACTGTCCGCGAGGAAGACTCTGTGTTAATACTCCGGTAAGACAGGAAAATTGTGGTTTTGTCTCTTAATAAACATGAGTTTTCTTCAAACATGAGGAGAAATGAAAAAGAGACGTCAACTTTAAAATTATCTTCGCAGAGTTTGATACTAATTTTGACCTACCGCTTTTTATAATTAGGACAAATCGAAGCACTGTATATGGGAGTGATTACCATTGCACAATACCGAGTGGAAGCTTATCTCAGAGTCTCGTCAAGCTCTGTGAGAAAATTTACAAAATATTTTTCACCATTTTTACCATTATACTTGTGTACCCAGGGTTCCTTCACCTGCGTGCCCTGTGGGGGCGGATACTACGTGAACACGACTCGGCCTTGCTTCAGTCCCGGCGAGTTGGTACAACGCTGCGACCCTGCAAGATGTCGTCGGTATAATGCTGTCTGTGGATATGGACATAGATGTGTTTGTGCGGTTAGTATGCTCTTGAGAGGTTCCTTTAGGTTTATGGGTGGGAAGACCTAGTGGAAGGGGTAGATCCAGGAAATGCTGGCTTGATGTCTCATTGATCCCCAAGACCGGGAGAAGCATAGGAGATAAAGCCGGAATATCTTCCGGTTTTCACGCGTTTCTTAATTTAATATCAGCAAAATCAACTGGTTTGATTCCTGGTTTGGAATATTATATATTTTACAAAAATCCAATGGTGCAGTTTTAGGTTTCATGAAAATAAAGCTCGAGACTCCTTTAAGTGTTTTTCGCTATCGCTCATAGTATTGGATTTAATCATCCACCCCCATTTGAAAAATTTACCTCGTATATTATACGGCAATGTTTCTTTCACCAGACTGGCTGGGCAGGTAACGGCACCGTCTGCGGACCTGACAAGGACCTGGATGGCTATCCAGACCAACAGCTGCCATGTTCAGAGACGAACTGCAAAGCCGACAACTGTCCTGACGTGTCCAACTCTGGCCAGGAGGACGCCGACGGCGATGGTTTAGGAGACTCGTGTGATGGTGATGCGGATGGTGATGATATTCCAAACTTACCGGTGAGTATATAAAATACTAGACTAGCCCGTGGTTCCGTTAGCATAAAATTCTGATACAGTTCCCATAATCTATAACAAGGAATAGGTGCCTGTACGAAATTGCAGCTAAATCGATTCAACCGTTTGAGCGTATTTGCTAACAACTGTTTAGACATCCAGACGTCCAAAGGTCCAATTGTCCGCTTGGACATGCCAACATGCCCAAAATTTTAGCTAGATATCCAAATATCCAGAAATCAAAACTTCCAGACTTCCAGATTTCCAGTCGTCCAGTCATACTAGTACCTAACTCATACAAAAATATTCTTCCCCAGGACAACTGCCCTCTAACCCCCAACCCTGACCAACTGGATCGCGACGAAGACCGCAGTGACAAGCGCGGTGATGCTTGCGACAATTGTCCCAGGAAGTACAACCCTGGACAAGAGGATACGGATGGAGATGGCATCGGAGACGCTTGCGACTCTGACATCGATAATGATAGTAAGATGTTTGACTTGTAATTCAGAGCTTTTCAAAGATATGACTTTAGAAGCAGCTACCCTACTAAGCTATAGTGAAGCTGCAGCCTAGGAGACATAATTCTTTATCAGTCTAAGAAGATCGATTAAGATAGAGAAAAGAGAATCGACCTCGGGCGGATTTCGAACCCGCGATCTTTGCTCTGCCCCCCTAGACAAGAGGCAATTCATTGCTCGGCGTAAGATGGAATATAATGATAAATGTATAGGATTTGACGTTTTGGACATTCGTTGACGCCTGTCATATACGTCAAATCCCATACATTTGGCATTCTATTCCATCATACGCCGGGCAACGAATTGCCACTTGTCTAGAGGGGCTGACCACTAAGCTACTGAGACCCCAAAGTCGGTCCAAATTCTTCTATTCGTCCGTCTTGGGGCGACGGTGGTGGGAGCTTACTATTAGTATAATGAATGCTTTAAAATTTTTATTCAATCAGTCTAAGAAGATTTTTATTCGCATATTATGATCATCACCTTCCGAGCCTTTTACCAACACAGTTAGTAGTTTAGTCTGATTACGAAACGGGTGCGACTGCCATCTGACATGCAAAAGCCCTCGTTAATGTCTCGTCCGGTGTTTAGTTGGTGCACCACCTTACAGATGAGGTTGGATTGGGCCCTAAGGATGTTGTTGGTGTTCCAATAATTGGAACTAATTCACAATTCGTCTCGCAGATATTCCAAACGAGATCGACAACTGTCCTCGACGTTACAATCCCCTGCAAGAAGACTTGGACCACGACGGTATTGGTAACGCGTGTGACAACTGCCCTCGTATCAGAAATCCTGAACAAGAAGACGCTGACAGAGATGGCGTTGGAGATGCTTGTGATAGTGATGTTGATAGGGACACGTGAGTGCTAAGATAACTTATAACTATTAGAAAGACTGATTTTGTTGAAAGTTTGTGTGTAATGTATACAAATATACACGAATAAAGGTAAATACATCGGAAAAAAAAGATCAATAGGCAGATATAGAAAACCAGCAAAATCTTCTAGTAATGAAAAAAAAAACTATTTTTTTTATAGAATACTAGCTGTCCCGGCGAACTTCGTACCGCCATATTTTTCCCGTTCCCGCTGCACCTATTTTCTCATCCTTTAAACCTTCCCTGGACACCCACGAATATTTCAAGACTAAAATTAGCCAAATCGGTTCAGCCGTTCTTGAGTTATAAAATAACAACGAAAAGTGGCATTGATTTTTATATATTAGACTAGCTGTCCTGGCGAACTTCATCCCTACTAAAATTATAAATGTGAAAGTAACTCTGTCTGTCTGTCTGTCTGTCTGTCTGTCTCGCTTTCACGCCCAAACCACTGAACCGATTTTGATGAAATTTGGTATAGGGGTAGATTAGACCTCGAGAAAGGACATAGGCTATGTTTGGTCGCGATAACCGACATCCACGCGGGCGGAGCCGCGGGCAATAGCTAGTACCGCCATATTTTTCCCGTTCCCGCTGCACCTATTTTCTCACCGTTTAAACCTTCCCTGAACATCCAAGAACATTTCAAGACTAAAATTAGCCAAATTGGTTCAGCCGTTTTTGAGTTATAAACTAACAACGAAAAGTGGCATTGGTTTTTATATATTGGAAGATTAGCAACCGTAATTACTAATATTCCCTCTAACCCCTCTAGCTAAGCTAAATTGCTTGTGTTAGGAGTGGGTTCACGTCGATAGTGTAATGGCCAAGATTCGAACCGTCCCGGGTTCGAATCTTTCGATCATGAGACCGATTCCTTAGCAATTAAGCTACCGACGACGCCCATGTGTTATAAAATTCGTTTTCTCTACCTAATAAAACTCTATACTAAAAGGAATAAATTCGGTCAAGTGCGAGTCGGACTCACCCATGAAAGGTTCCGTAGCAGCAAAGGCGAAAATTGCGATTTATGACGTATTAAAAAAAAACTACTTAATGGATCTCGTTCAAACCAATTTTCGTTGGTAGTTTGCATGGCAATGTACATCATATATATTTTTTTGATTTATCATTCTCTTATTTTAGAAGTTAGAGGGGGGGGGGGGGGACACATTTTTCCACTTTGGAAGTGTCTCTCGCGCAAACTATTCAGTTTAGAAAAAAAATATGTAAGAAACCTCAATAGCATTTTAAAAGACAAATCTATAGATACCCCACACGTATGGGTTTGACGAAAAACGGACAGACAGACAGACAGACGGACGGACAGACATGACGAATCTATAAGGGTTCCGTTTTTTGCCATTTGGCTACGGAACCCTAAAAATCTGAAATGAAGCTAAAAGCTAATTTGATATTGTACTTAACTGAGAATTTCGTTTCAGGGATGGTATTCAAGACAGCCTAGACAACTGTCCCACAGTACCCAACAGTGATCAACTTGACGTGGACGAGGATGGCAAGGGAGACGCCTGCGATGATGATGATGACAATGACGGGATACCCGACGTAGAAGATAACTGCCCACTCATACCTAATCCGGACCAGAAGGATTCTAACAGTGAGCTACTGCACTTTTAAAGACATAATAGAACTATCAATCTTCATAATAATGTTACACATTAATTATAATGAACCCCTGTTTCTCTTGCTCGCGTCTTAACTGGGAATTGACTTAATCAATTTTATCTTCTGATCCATTTTTTAATTTAAAATATTTTGTAGAAGGATTTGTCGTACATAAAAATTAAGAAAATTGCGTAGAAAACTAAATTATACTACGAGTATGAAGATGGATATGCTTAAAACAGCTATAAAAAAAATTTAAAACACGAAATTAGGAAAAAGGAAGTAGAATTTCCGAGTTGTTTTTTTATGTAATTGATGATGAACTTTTTATAAAACTAGACAACGGAGTGGGCAACGCCTGTGAAAACGACTACGATGGTGACAAGGTCAACAATGATCTGGATAACTGTCCCAACAACTCCAAGATTTTCCGCACTGACTTCAGGTAATAACTAAATTTGAAGAAAATCTATTAAATCAGTACTTAATTTATAGCCATTATTGCTCTTATTTCAAGCAATAAATGAATAAATAATGCAATAAATAAATAAGTAAATAACGACCACGGTGTCATATCATCCCGGTAGCTCCCTTGGGGAACACAAAGGAATGTTGATGAGGGACGCAGCTCTCCTGGACGGGGGAGATAAACATTTTAATATAAAGGAGCTTATTTCTCGCAGAACGATATTTTCAATATAGATTTTGTTATTCAATAACGGTCGAAGCTCTGCACTGCAATTCACTAGGCGAGCACAACGATGCGAGTCGCAACCTTGAGCTCGATAGAGATTGTCATTGGTCGGATTGGTCACGTCACTGGAGATCGACCAATGACAATCTCTATCAAGCACATCGTTGCGACTCGCATCGTTGTGATTGGTTAGTGAACTGCACAGCTGATCCAGGATTAGGAGCGTAAAAGGCAGTTGCTCAAAAAGCCGATTTATGTTAATCACAAACAAACAACTTTGGAAGTTACTGGGAAATCACAATGATAATGATAATGAGATCAATATTTTTTACTACCAATAGAAACTACATGACAGTTCGCCTGGACCCAGAAGGCGAATCCCAACAAGACCCTAACTGGGAGATCGCGAACCAGGGAGCAGAAATCCTACAGACATTAAACTCAGACCCTGGACTTGCTGTAGGTTTCGACAGCTTCAGCGGAGTGGACTTCGAAGGAACCTTGTTTGTGGACACACAGATAGATGATGACTACGTAGGATTTATATTTGGGTAAGTAACAAACTGAATCAATTCAATTCAATTCTTTATTTTCAAAATAGTGCAACACTGTACAGCTTTTTGACGTCAAATTCGGCTTAAGGCCGTTCGCTGGCATCGACGGGTGCGGGTCGCGGACGTCCGCTTCGCGTGCTTGTTTCATGTTATTTCAAGAGCAGCGCTCCGTGAGACGGATACCCGTCACACGCGACGCGGGCGGCGGGGCCCGCCACGCGGGTAGCGGGGCACGCGCCGTGTGTCCGCGTGACGGAGCACGCGAGCGGGTCTGTTTCAACAAAATCATCGACCGCCGCTACGTTATCCGTGTCACACGCGCCGTGCTTGTACAGTCGTTGCAATAAACTTAGAATAATCCTTAGCTGCTTAAAACTACGCAACGGATTTTGAAGCGAGTTTTTTTAATAGATAGAGTGATTCAAGAGGAAGGTTTATATGTATAATACATGCATAATATTGTAGAGAAACACTGATAAATTTAGAGGTTTCTAATGTGATGTCGTAAATAAGCACATTTTTTTGCGCTTACATTGCAAACACTGGCTGAACCCCACGAGATAAATCAAAATAATGTTCTACAGTATTGTACACCTTAAAAAGGTCAACAATAAAGTCCGCGATGGTATATGTCTATCACTTAAGAATAACCCGCAATAACCATTTTTTATCCTTTACATTTTACGAAAAAAAAAAATGACTTATTTACGAACTGATTTTAAGCATTTCAGCATTAATCCTTATCCAATTAAGTACCCTTAATAAATTGTCCATTTAATATAGATAAATATGGCCCTTTACATCATCTAATTTAAATGAATATTTCCGAAGATATTACAGATTTAAAATGCAGGAACATAGCGGTGCGGTGGAGCCGGCCCGGCCCGCGGGCGCGGCGTAAATAAAAATGAAACCCCCAAATGTTCCCACTGACTGCACCAAATTGGATAATTATTTTTGTAAAAATTTTTGCCCATTTTCTCTTAATAACGAAAACTTGGTTACAAATTCTCCACACAACAATCTAAACGTGACATATGGGCTCATTGGCTGACGCCTTTGTTCACGTCGTCGTCTTTTGGCTAAGTAATATATCAATAAATGATCCATAGTTATCGACTGTACACCGATGCTATTGAAATTATACTGGGTGACAGACACCCGTCGCGGACGCCCGCGACGGACAGGCGGGCGCACGGCGCGGACGCCCGCGCCGGACGCCCGCGACCCGCACCCGTCGATGCCAGCGAACGGCCTAAAACTAAGTTTATCACCGCTTCCTAGGCGAATAACTTGAATATACCTCGGGACATAAATATATCTTGGAACTAAAAATGTGCTCTAAACGTGCAGTACACGTTGCTTGGGTTTGGACATAGACCTGTCCCAATGTTGGGAGGCTTTGGCCTACTGTTTCCACGCTGACCAGACGAGTTGGTACAGGGTTTTATTTCGAGTTTTCATTCTCTCGCAGAGATATCGTCTGTATATTTTTCCTTTAATTCCCGTGGTCCACCTCGTAGTTCACCCAGGTGATCCACAGGATTTTTTAACCGTGGTGTACCTTCATAGCCATTCTTTTAGTTTCCTCTTACGACATATTTCGGATGAGATGGGGTGATGATACTTGTATTCTTTCTCCGTCACCACACGAAAAACAGTGAATAAAATAAACTAACAACTTTTCGGTTCTGAGAAAAGTACTGTATTAGCTAACTTGTAAGTCAGTCAACTTATAAAGTTTTACTTAACACCAAAGTTAATGTTGATTTTATTTGCCACATAATTATCTTGAAAGCTAAAAAGGTAATAAGAGGCATCAAGATTTCAAAGCAAAAAGGTACTACAGTCACTTGAAAATCCGGTACTTTTCTTTTTCAATCGCATGTCATGTTTTAGAAACTTTTAACTTTATCCTTGTCGTGTCGTTACAACTTTCCTTCAACGAAAACCTTCTAATGTTCTTCCACATTAGAAGGTTTTCATCAAATGTCTACAGACAAGGGTCTTTGTTCAAAGTGTATAAACAAAACACTTTTAGTTTTGCAGTAGTTGTACCGTTTTAGTGTGAATAAACATTGTTTATTGCATGTTGTGAAGTTTCATGTATAACGGAATGAGTGAACAATAAATGATTCAATTTTATGAAATGTTCGCCTTGTTTATGTAGACGATGTTTTAATTATTGTTTTGAAGGATGAGCTTGGTTTCTCAAGTTAGATGGAATCTGTCCAGATAATAAATCGAATCTGTAACAAAGCTATCTGTGCTTTTATGTTGTTGCTGTATTTATGATAGCACGTTTTAAAATTTTAGTCATATTTTTCACCAAATTCATATGTTAATGAATCTTAAAACAAAAAATAATTGAATGAAATTTTAAGAATTTATTATTAAAATGTTAATAATAAATTCTTAAAATTTCATTCAATTATTTTGCCTCTATTCTCAGTTACCAAAACAACAAGCGCTTCTACGTAGTCATGTGGAAGAAGAACACTCAGACGTACTGGCAGACGACTCCATTCAGAGCAGTAGCCGAGCCAGGCATACAGCTGAAGTTGGTGAACTCCAAGACTGGGCCAGGCAAGATACTGAGAAACGCACTGTGGAATACTGAGTCTACTCCAGATCAGGTAAGAAAACATCACATACAGGAAAGGGATTCTCTGAAATATTGGTGGGCATACATACATACATAAATACATACATACATACATAAATACATACACACCTACATACATACATAATCACGCCTGTAAGTCCCCTAAGGGGTAGGCAGAGGTGAATAACACCCACATAATAATAATTGAGTATGGATATGAATAAATTATTATAATTAAAAAATCAAAAAACCGCCGGCTGCAGAAAAAATCGAAGCAGAGACCTCATTTGTCGAATTCCATGCAGTCGTTAGGCGTATTGAGGGGAAAAAAGAAGAGAAAAATGGGCGCAATTTATAAATTTTTAATAAATTCACCCGATCAATAACGTAATAGCACGGTATGACGACATACGTAGGCGTTGTAATTACATAGTTATTCCCACAGAACCTATCGATTTAAAATTTCTTATAAAGAAACTTTAAATAGCCAAAGCTCTTTAAAAGAAGATTTAAAGAGCTTTGGAAGCACAAAATAGTCACAGTGACAGAAAAATCGAAAATGTAAAAGGCTAAATTGAAAATGTAAAAACCGTGCCCAAACCTCCAGGGATAAAGGCGTGATTGTATGTATGTATGTTTGTTTGTTTGTTTGATTGTATGTATGTAAAAACCGATTTTGATGAAATTGGGTACAGGGGTAGATTAGACCTTGAGAAAGGATATCCACGCGGGCAGAACCGCGGGCAACAGCTAGTTTAATATAATCTCATTGATTTCAATTTCTAATTATTATTTGAGCACCTATTTACATTTCGTTCTTTATTAATAATAATTGTATTCACGATTGCCCTAGGTTAGTTTTAGTTTGACCTTTAGCAAGCAATCATGAATTTGGGACAAACTTCGTGCAAATAGTTATTACTTTGGCAAGAAGTTGGACTTCGGGATAATATTTGTTTGCCTCGAACTGACGTTAATTACTTTGCTATTATTTGTGACATCAAAAGGAGATAATAAAAGACGGGCTTTATGAGTTTTGGACAATGGATTACATATGACGAACGGTCCTTTTATTGTCATGATGATATGAATGTTTAAAACCGTTATAACAACGGTTTTACCCATCGGATTAAAGGATTTCTTGCATGTTTTCCGTACGATGCCGGTATGGGTTAGCTAGTATAGAATCCTTTTTAATTTCACTTCTGAAGATAAGAATTTTTTCGTCAATATTACAATTACAGCTATCCGGATATTTACTATGTATTGTTTGCAATTTCCGATATATCGGCGCTGTTGCAAGCACCATGATCACGGAGGTATTGGCGGTAAACAGTGAAAAAGTTTTTAGGAGTAAATATATCGGTCTACCCTCTTTAGAGTTCTCTTGCTACGTCTATCAGCGCTACCACTGGTTTCACTCTCATTGCAAACTCAAACTCGAACGAGATACTGATCACGTTCACGACTCACTATGCTTACTGTATCCACTCGCGATTTTGTTTTGCCCTATTCCCAGTTATTTTTACAAAGACGGTTCACGGGATGCCAGACGTTCAGCAATTGAAACCCATCCTCATGATTGACCTCGTGAATTGAGGGTAGATCGATAGATAAAACTTTTTCACCGTTTACCACCAATGTCTAGTACCTCCGTGAACATGGTGCTTGCAACAGCACCGAAATATCGGAAACTCCAAACAATACATGGTAAATATCCCGATAGCTCTAATAATAACGTCAGTGACCATGATTTCTTCATTTAGCAACGCCTATTCTATATTCTTCCAGGTGACTCTCCTCTGGAAAGACCCTCGCAATGATGGATGGCGCGAGAAGACCGCTTACCGCTGGCGACTCCTTCATAGACCAAAGATTGGGCTCATCAGGCTCAAGATATATGAGAACAATCGCCTAGTGGCAGATTCTGGCAATGTATACGACTTCACGCTGAAAGGAGGAAGACTGGGAGTATTCTGTTTCTCACAAGAAATGATTATATGGTCTAACTTGATTTATAGGTGCAACGGTGAGTAACTTTTCTTATATCTCTCTCTATCTGCAAAAGTGTTTCTTTTTTCTTACGATGCCGAGTTTTTACGTACCTTAATAAGTGGCTGTCAATGCCGTCAAAGGACCACCTATGTGAGTAGGTAAGTTTTTATGGGACTAATTGCTCCCATGTGCCCATTACTGTAACCTATCACTGTACAGCATCCTGTACCCTAGGATCAACAATAGAGGAAGACCTAGAAAGATTACGAAAAGTCCGAGAGTTCGAAGTTACAAAGAGTTCAGTTGGTCAGAGTGGTTACGGGTTCAAGTCCCGTGCTGGATGTTGACTTTTGTCGATTTAAGTTTAAAGGAAAATTTTGCTTTAAAAGTTTAATTCATAAAAAGTAATAAAAAACACACTGGTTTACTAAATCTAAATCGAGATTATTATATTGATATCACTAATCCATTATGTGAGGGATTTGACAATATCCATGTAGTCATTATTGCAAACTCCCCTGCGGCCATTAAACTAACCTGTTTGCATCAGATAGTGTTTTAAACTGATGGCTCGAAATAATTAACTGTACATTAATATTTGTTCACAGACAAAATCCCTTCGAACATTGCTTCAGAAATATCGAAGAGACACCATTTTGAAGTAGACCATGATTTGTTTTACGTTTAGCGAATAATATTAACTAGATAACCATAAAGCTGAATTTAGGAGTTTGGTTGGTATTGTTCAGTTCAGTAACTTTGCGAAGCACTTCTCCTTTCCTTTTATGCAATTACTTGTATATACTTCTTCTTCTTTTATCTTTTTCTTCTTATCATCTCATTACTTATCAAAAATATCACTCATCTTCGTAAATACAGTTGTGATGGTGGCTGAAAGCATTTTTTTTGTCAAATATTGTGTGTATGACTAAATCATTTCTACGAAGTTCGAAAACAATTTCCTTTGATCCAGAAATGTCCAAAAGCTCTTGAACGAATACTATGATTCCTAAACCAAGTTTTATAGCAAAAATCTTAACATTTCCATTTATTGTACAAACAATGCAAATTCTATTCGAAATATTTATATTTGAATACTCTTCATTGGTTATTTAACCTCTTAAATAGTTCTAAGATATAAGTGCCATGGAAATCTTATCTTCGTTTTCTGATGTGTTGAAAGGAATTGTTTCGTTGTGATGTGAGTTCGATGTTCCGTTCGTTCGTATATAAGGCCTAACAATGTAATGTATTCAATAAAGTTACTTTAATATTATACAGTTGTTTTATTATACCGAGAGTCGGCAAACGAAAGGTGGGATGCTATAGTCAGGTAAAATGTCGACCTGAAAACGATGGACTGGATGCAGCATCGGGTGATATGTCCCCCAGAGAAAATATAGTGAGGTGTTGTATTTAGATTTCCTTATGAAAGAACGCGTAAGACTTTCCAGAGGTAAGAGATTGATGAAGAAAATTAAGATCCTTTTTGTTCTGAGTAGTAGGTAGTTGTACGAGCATATAAATAATGTTATCGGAAAATGAATACTTCCACATTTTTCTATGAAGTCATCGTTGTCTCCGAAGAGATCGGAAGTTTACTCAACATACAACTTATCCAAAATATACCGGTTATAACTATCGACGTAATTTCTTTTGTCCTAGACATTTCTAGACTCGTATGCATGCTACTAGTAATATAGGTACCTATTTTATGCAGTGTTATTATCTATTGTGATTACGGTTATAGGTTTTTAGGTCAATGAAGGAATACCTACTATCTTTGATATAATTCTTTTTTGTAAAAGGAAGACTTATTACCTCTTTTTTGAAAACCAAAATTAAAAGTAAACCATTACTTTGTTATTTTGACATTGTCTCGAACATAAGATTCGACATTCTTTATTACACAATATTAATTTTTAACAAGTATATTACATGGATATTCAAAATATGGAAGACCAAGTTTTACCCGATGTCAATGTTAACGCACTTCTAAATCATTTCATGTTAAAAACTGATCTACAGAACAAGGTGCCTACAGACCCCTTACTTGATATTGACGTAGAAACGGGCAAGAACAGCGGAGATGGACTAGTGAAGGAGCCGATAGCTACCACAAGTACATCGAAAAGCTTGACGACTAAAATAAAGCCTAAGAAAGTGCAAGAATTTATTAGGATCCGTCCAAATTTGCCGAGGCAATCCAAAACCAAGGCTTACAAGCTGATGAAAATTATCGCCAAAGGAATATTTATTCCAAACACAATTCCAAAGAGGAAAGTACTGAGGAAGCGGATTCGTAAGCTTCCAACGAAAAGTTTGAAGCAGAGGTCTACGATTGCAGCACGTAGAAGCTTTCACAGCATGTATGAGTCTTCGGAGTCCTGCGGGTCTGATAGGAGCAGGTGTTGGAGCAGTGTTCGCCGACACGCTTGTTCGCGCTGTGGATATTCTTGTAGCAAACTTAGAAGATATTAATCAGCTCGGATGGTTTATCTTTCTACTGAAAATTGAAAGAATTCCTCTCTTTTCTACCTTTAGCTTCAATTTCTATATGCTTATTTCATTTTATTTTATACTTTATTCGTATAACTTAATTTTTCTAAAGATCTTAGACTTACACGAGTAGTTATAACATTTTCTTAAAATAAATATGTACCAAATTACAATTTCTTTTTCATTACATTTGTGAGCGAAGAACATTTCTATTAGGATTACGGACTTGCAATGTGTAAGCATGGCCAAATCTCGGCGCTTTCAATCTTTCAGTCACGAGACGTAGGTACTCCGTCTAAAGAAGCTACATCAGCGTTCGCTGTATTCAGCCTTTGTAACAAAATTTTAACAGAATTCCGAAGATTATAATATTAATCCCACCTCTGCAACTCAAAGTTGTTGAATTGCATCAGCATTTAGTAGCAGGTTTTACTTTTCCCAGCCCAAGTGATGAACCACCGCCTTCTTACTTAGGTACCTAATAATGGTCATAGTAGCCATATGGTAGGGGAGAGTTGGATATTACCGCGCGGTTGATAATTCCGCGCGTCAGCATAATTCAAAAACCATCCACTCGTTTTGCGATACAGTGCGTAAATAACAAAGCTCAACATACCTACACCCTTCCCCGCGCAGCAATAGTACGCTACGCGCGACGACAGAGACAGTATGTATCGCACAAGTTTTTTTCGGCAATCCTTATAAAATTTCGTACATACTTTCGATAAGAGGTAAGTGATACTGTATTATTATAACACTTTGAAATCATACATTTTGAATGCTTGTACAGTGTAGAATGCCGTGTTAGAATACATTTTTAAATACTATAGAATTTTCTATATTATTTGGATGTTAAAAAATGAAATGAGTAAGTTTGATAATTTCGCGCCCGGGGCGCGATATTATCAACTATGAAAGTAATATATTATTCACATTAACTTGTTTTTACCCCCAAAAAATAGTTATGTATGATGTGTCTGCCTGTGCGTCTGTTTGAATTGTGTAGTAGGTACCTACTATGACTATTTAAAATAAAATACATACAAATTACCATAACATAATTTCATTTTATTTTCGTTTTAGATGGATGGATCTGTGCCCAAGAAAAAAAAGAGGTCATAGGATAATATTGATTTTAATTATTTTTGAGGCTGACTAGTCTATATTTAATTCAAAGAGTTACTAAGACTTCAAGTTTTAAAAACCCATTTGTTTTGTTAAAATAATTATAAAGAATTTAAGTTTTTGTTATGACATTATATCGTTATACTGTAAAAAGGTAGTGATTTAACTTTTAGAAGATATTCCTCTTCTAAAAGCTAAATCACTAGCTACATAAATCCTCCTCCACCCTCTTTATCTTATCATAAAAAATGAAAACAATCATTTTCACCGATTTCTGAGCAATTAATGTGGGCACGATTTTATCAAACCTAGGCACGATATTATCAGACCAGTTTGACAATACCACGCCTTTAACGTTTGTTGTAATTTTACTATAATTATTTCCTTTTTAAATTGTCGATTATTTTGTTATACGGTATATGTACCTGAATAAATATCCTACTAATTACTGCATTTTGTTTCCTTTAATATCAAATATTTTCCGAATTATGGACCCAAGTCCTTAGGGGCTCGGTAATATCCAACTCTCCCCTACTTATTATCTCTCAATTTGCTACTGACGCTGCGAGTACCGACTACGTCATTATCATCCTTCATTCACTCAGCGAATAGGTAACGTAACCTCGACAAACATTTCTGGAGAATTTACAATGAAAAGTGGTAAAATGCTGAAATGTACCTAAGCAAAACTCGTTACAGCAACAAGTTGAATAATCTGCTTTGAGGGGTACCTATCTCGCAGCGGCATCGTAGCGAGCGAGCCAGCGCTCGCTCCTAAATAATGGCTTTCTATGTTGTAACGTGTACGGGAAATATAGGTAAGTAAAGTAATCGCAAAATAAAAAGCCCGCTTTGACAGTTCAAGTCCATGAAGTTCTCAATTTTGAGAACGTAAAACAATGACATTTTTCAAACGTAGAATGACATTTTTCATTGATGGGTACCGCCCACTCCGCTCAGTGCTGTCCATAACGATTTTTTCATACTGTCCATAGACAAGAGAATAATTGGTTAAGGAAAAAATAAATCGATCACGATATATTTTTTATATTTTAATTTTGCAAGTTTAATTTCAATTAATGTAATTTAATTTTAATTATTTCGTATCAGCTTCAACGCCTGGTCTTTGTATCCATGCTACTAAATCGGCCTTTTTATTTGCTTGAGTAGGTGCTTTATCTATTTGAACTGAGTGGTTACGGTGCCATTGTACATAATAATTATGCACTGTTGTAAGAATGAATGTTGAAGAAATGTAAGAAAATTGATTTTTCACAGTATTGTATTGCACTATACAATACAATACATAATATTCTAATCGATCAAATACGCATACAAACTTGAATCGATTTATCGTGAGTATCGACTACCGAGGTGTATGGTTACATCACTAGTTACGTCGCGAAAGCAAATGTCAAAACGGGCATTTTACTTTGTGATGACTTTTAGGTATGCGCATCGTCTTGGAATTTATGAAGAGTCTCGTAATTTCATGCAAGCTGCTTTGAAATATTGTGTTATCTACAAATTGGGACTGTTAGCGAGTTGTTTTCGACAAAGACTTTGATGGAATAAATATTTTCGAGCATCCTACATAATGCTATCTAGACCCAAATTCAGTAGGTATATTAATAAGCCCTATGGGTCCTAAAATGCGGTTAAACATGCTTGATGAATTTTTAACAATAAATTCGGCATATTTTTATAATTTCTCATTCTCTCATTCTCATCATCTTCTTCTTCGAGTCAATGGCTGGATCTGGCATCTAGTGACTGTTTTTTTTTAAATTTTGTCGAGCCAAAACGCGGCCTCAGCAACAGCATAACAGCATCCTCCGATGCTCTACAAAGGTCATCAGTAGTACAGGTGAAGGGTGAAGGGGCACACAGCGAGCAGAAGAGCAAATGTGACATTGACCGGAATTGGGCCCCGCAATCGCAGGACTCCTACGATTTCTCTTCAGTTTTACATAACGAGTGGGTCGGAGGCACGGAGGATAGAATATTATTAGGTAATCCTTTTCCATGGTTGAAGGTCTGTATTGGCTAGGACTCGACTCGCAAATATCACCGCTATTATACACAAAATAACTATTAGGTACTATGCAGCTACGAGTAGTCATATCAACAAGTAATTTTTTTTATACCACTTCGGTAGCAGGATAAGCACACGGCTCATCTGATGGAAAGTGGTCACCTTGGCCTATGGACGGGTGTATCCCACTATTTCCATGGAAATGCAAAATGGAAAAAGTGGGACAAGCGTTTTGTACAAATTATATCCCATTATTTCCATTGGGGCAAAAAACCTCTAGTACCCGCTTATTCCACTTTTCCCCATTGACAATCCCCGCTGATGGGGATAATTGAACTTTTTGTTCACTATTCCTCGTTGACGCAAAAAAAAAATAACCACGAAGGCTAAGGCGAGAGCTCCGCTCCGCTTCGCTCCCGCCTTAGCCTTCTAACCTAACCTATCCGAGTCGGGGTACTCTGAGTCGAGATCAGAAATAAATATGATGGGGATTATTGAGTTTTTTAGTTCTCTAATCCTCATTGAATAAAAATTTTGTGTCAACGGGGAATATTGAAAAATTAAAATTCTTAAGAGGCAATGGAAATAGTGGGAGACTCTGTCCCAGTATTTCCATTAATGGAAATACATAATGGAAATAGTGGGATTGGCCTCTATGGACGTGTGTAAAACCAGAGGCGTTTCACTCGCGCTACCGACCGGACCGCGTAAAAACCTTCTAAAGCCCTTCTTGAAGAACCGCATACTGTAGTCGCTTGGAAAAACCACCGCAGGGAGTTCAGGGGATGAAGTTCCTTTCATACCTGACTGTATACTGTTTCTAGTCGTAACGTCAAATAAAACCACCAAATTATAATATCACAAATATAATATTTATTTACCATTGTACATACGTTATACAACTCAGATGAAGTAGTTCAATAACTCTGAAATATAATGAATAGGTCTAGAATAAAATATCCCAATAAGGACAAGTCGTTTTCATTAATCAAGACGTTGTGCTAAAGATAAAGATGATCAAAGATTCGATTAGTTAAGAAAAGATCGTGCTCGAGTAAGCATCAGGCACACATTTCTCCTAAAGCAAAAGCACTGTCATTCCAGACAATGTGAAAAATGGCATTAACTTTTATTGCTATAGACCTAAAGTCCAAAATTAAATGAAAAGAGTTTCATTACCCTTTTGCATTCACTGCACAAAAAGCCATTTAATTTTAGGCTTTAAGGGCTAAAATTATATGGATTTTTTTGCAGTATCCGTTGTATAACAATGGTTTTGCTTTAGCAGAATCGATGTCCAGGTGGCGGAAGCGCTGGGCTCTCTCAGAATCATCATTTTGGTAAAAAATAACAAATTCAACATTTACACAATATGTACAATTACATTATTTGCTAGTTTTATAATGTTTCTTATTAATAAAACTATATGGAATATAATTGAACTATGGAATACAGAACGTGAGTGTTTCAATTCCTGCGCTGTTTGAATCTAAATTCATATTACTAAGTACGATTTTAGGTCATTGCTATGGAAGTCTTAAACACCAACATCAGTATGTTATATTCGTTAATATATTGAAATTAAAATTCCTGTTAATTCCAAATATGTTTCAAAGAGATTTCTGTAAAAGTCGTTACTGATTTTCGCGATGGGTTTTTTATTAACTCCAAATGTTAACCTAAATAATAATTCACAACTTTTCAATACAACTCTGTACCTATTTGTACTTGAGCCAAACCGCTGTAGAATATAGTCAAGATGTTCAACGTTCAGGCACGCTTAGCGTCATTTAATTTTGATACTGAAGTTTGAGCTGAAAAGTAGTCGAAACGTCGTCGGGCTAAAAGTAAATAATATCAAATAAATCGCGATAGAATCCGTTAAAAAGTGGTTTTAATTTGAAATCATGTAATTTTGTTTAACAGTACCCTGAGGTCTATAATGTCTATATATCAACAAAGGTAATCAATTTGTATGCACAATACAAATTGATTATCTTTGTAAAATGTTATACAAATTGTGGCAAAACGGTTTAACCGATCTCAATAATTTTTACGGTTGCTTGATATGATTTTTGCGGCTGTTTAGCACACATTTTTGTTTTAATTCGTCAGAAGTACTAACTCGTCAAGTCTGTTGGTAGTATGATAAAGTATGTCACACACAAAGTTTCAAATTGATACATTAAGATTTTTTTTAAGTTTGGTTAAAAAGCTTGTAAAAACATTTATTTTTAATACTCAAAGCGAATAGCCTCTAAAAATTTGAGAACGGCATAGATTATAAAATATCTAAGTATAGGTATTTAGGTAGCTATTTTATCTGCCTCTGAAATAGTAAATAATATTCTGCAACGGAATTTAGCTCGAGTACAGCTTCTGTAGGTACTAGCGGAAGCATCGTGGGCGTATTAAGTGTTTTTTTATTGCCGCGCTATATTTTTATGACCACACAAATTTTCCACAACTCACTAAACAGAAAATATTTCCTTGCGATAAACGAACGTGACGTTAAAAATATTTTAAGTTGAAAACTTTGTATAGGAAAACCAACAATTATGTGAACTGAAGGAGGCCACCACCGTCCCTTCAATATTGTCAAGTCGTGCTAAATTATCTTTGATTTGTGCGACAATCGCAATTCTGATTTTAGCCACTTCACAGAACCGTTGGTTTTATTGCTTGGGACATAGGGCCTCGTTTGTATCGCGATTTAGGTACAAGTTACGTGTCCTGAGGTATACTGTAATTTTTTTTTTTACTTAGTGCCACAAAAATAATTGTTGCAAGTATAAAAATTATTGCTTTACATAATACCTCACGACCGAACGCGATTTCAAGATATGATAGATCAACGGAGCATAGAATACTCTAGTAGAAACAAGTTAAGTTTATTTTGCAGAAAAATTACAAAAACCCCACATTGTTCTTGCTCCGTTATAAAACACCTACTACAGAGGGCAAATTGTCATAATCTGTTCAAAACTCAGTCCCGATTCAATCTCAATTTCACAAATGTCAAAAACGATCACGATGCCAATGTTTGATCTTGTAAATTGTTTTGGTGGCACATCACATGGCTATTTGTATTTGCGTATTTGATATGTTTGGCAAATAATTACCACGTATTTGATGAAGTATTGGCCTTATTGCCTATTTCATAACTGGCCAATAGATACCACATACGCTTACGGTGCGCTTGTCAATAAATAAATAAATAAATATTGTACGACAATCTACACAACGCTATCTAGACCCAAAGTAAGCATAGCTTAACTAGCTTGTGTTATGGGTTCTAGAATGCGGATAAACATACATAGATACTTTTTTTTTGTAAATACATACAATTTGTTATTCGGCTGCCATGTGTGTATGGTCGTATTTGCCTGTATTTGCATTTTTGCGTGTACATCAACAATTTTGCCAAATATAATAAACGTCCAATAGCGAACTCAAATAGACACGTGAAGTGCCACTATTACGGGAATACAGTTTTTGACTCTTGGGAGATTGAAATTAGTTCGGAACAGAATTTTGAATACATTTTATTACGAGAGTTGGCCCTCAGATCTATTTAAACTAAAATAATTTATTGCGTCTGTTCTTAACAATACATCGATCCTTATTATAATAATAATCAATATTTCATTAACGTCCTTATAAATATACAATAATCACTTTCTCATATTATTTCATTCCACTACAATTATATACAAAGATGAATTTCATTTACATTGTACTGCAATATAAAAATGGTAGTATTTGCACAAAATATTTGGTATCATTGAACACATTGTGATGACCGTTGTTTATTGAGAAATGGAAATCATATATACTACTTTTATTGGTACCTTAGAGTATGGAAAGTATAGTTTTAAAATATCCTTATTATACAGGGAAAGGGAAAGCGCAGGTCCCCGATTTTTCTAATTGTCAAAAACTTTCATACCACAGACACTGCAAAAATGCTATTTAATTTCAGACTTTACTGTTATGCTGTAATAGTCTAAAATTTAATGGAATCTTGTAGAGTGAATGAAAAATGTAAAGAACTCTTTTTCATTTCATTCTGGATTTTGAGGTCTATGTCTGAAGTTTATAATTTAATAGCATTTTTTGCAATGTTAGTGGTAAGACAATAATAATTTGCAGAATCGGAGTCCAGTTAGTCCGTTAATCGATTTATTTAATACAACAATATTTTGATTTAATTTGTTTTGAATACGCCATGTCTAAAAGAAACGGGTTAAATTACGCCCTTGACTGTCATATTTAAGTTGTTTGATATTGTATCTTACTTCCTTCCTGTTTGGTATTATTTTATAGTTTACAGGTATACAAACTCGCGATTGGGCGATTGTCACGTTCCTATCCCAAATAGTAAATATTACCAATACTTACTACTGATTTATTTCCACATAGTTCCGATATTTTATTATTGGCAACCATCAATGATGTTTGTCTATGAGCATGTCTTATCTTGAGTTTCGTACTGTAAATCACGTTACGTCATTATTACTGTACCTACAATTCTATACTCTAAGGCGAAATCGTCAATCATTATCTTTAAAAAAAGTACATGGTCTAGTTTATTATACAAATCTGCAATTCTAATAAAAAATGTATAGCAAGTAGTTACCAAAACTTGTACGTTATTCAAAAACATTCACATAATTCTTTGAATAAAATTAATTTACAACACACCTGCTCATAAAAGTGATATTATTTTACCGCAATTAAGCACGGAATGACACCTATTATAAAACTGTGACTTTTTCATTGCTATTATTCACAAAAGTGAGTTATATATTCTTTTTTAAATTTTATAGGAAGTGTCTATAATTTGTCTATGTTCTTAAAAAAGTTTTGATACAAAAAATAACGTGTTTAATAGTACGAATAAATTAATACGCCTATTGTATGGTCATTTGATGCATTTTCGAATTTAAATAAATAATTTCAACTTGTAATACTTGTGTAATAAACAAAATTTTCACTCAAATTTAACTTTTTTTTCTCTAAGTACAGAAAAAAAAACAAGAGTAAAAAAAAGTTAAGTTCAAACCTCATTTTTTTTAAATATGGTCGACCGCCATTGTTAAATGCGCGCGCATAGGAAAACGAATTAATTTGTAGTATTGTTTATTTAGTATTTGTAGTATTATTTTATTCGCAAGTGTGTTGTAAAACGTCGTATGGCACGTGTGAGCATGATGATTACCGTCCTCGGCTGTCTTAAGACCCTCGCCTGGCGGCTCGGGTCTCAATGGCGCCTCGGCGGTAATCACCAACGTTGCTCACTTGTACCATAATGTACTATTAAAACAACGTTATAGTAATAAACGTTGTTTTAGGTATTAGAATATAAAAAAAATCCTAACATAGTAATTGTATCTGATATGTTCAAAAGTTTTATTAAACTGAAATTACTTAGTAGTGCTCACTTAAATAAGCTTTGAGAAAGCGTAAACTCTTTCAAATTTTCAACATTTTTATATTATCTATGGACCTACCACCTGCAACAGGCGTACCTTTTTCTAGCAACTATACAGGGATGGAATTATTTAGGGTGTACAGAGTCTTAGCTAGTTTCACTGATTCCCAAAATAAAGCTTCAGCTTAGTTTGGGAACCAGCGCAGTAAATAAGTGCGAAAATCAAAATTTGCCTTAGTTTTACGACCATTATATTTTGTGTTCCTGATATTTTTTATTTATTATTATTGAAGATTATGACCAAATCGCCCAGGTGCAAAAAGAAACCGGGTCCCCATTTTATTATTTTTTTAAGGAAGATATGATATTTGCTAGTTTGGGTCCGAAGGGCCACTGAGCTTGGGGGCCCCGGTGCGCAGCACCGTTTTACCCACCCACATCTACGCCAGTGATAGTATTATATCTATATCCTTCTTTAGCAAGTGATGGTAGGCCCACAGATCCGACTAAGGTTATACTCTCTATTCCTAACATACAAACTTCAGTACCGTCATTTAGTTTATATTTAAACCTTTTAACTTTGACAACAGTATTTACATCGTGAGCACTAACTTGTATTGTCGTTTGTCTTTCCATCTGTTCATATTTCTGAACAGCTTTATCTGTACAATATTTTATATCTAGTTGGTCTGAAGCATCTAATACATAAATGTTAGTGGTTAGCAAATTTCAAGTTTGTAAGAAAATTGAGGGTATTTTTAAAATAGTTCTATAATGTATTTGAAAGACTATTAGCTGTACGCCTCTAGTCTGTTGAATCCACAAAAGGAAATGGCACTGCACAATTCCCTTTGACAGCTTTTATCCATTTCCATTGCGGTAAAAAGCAAAGTAACAAAACCATACAGTTAGACCCATACGACAAAGTTAATTAAACGCCATATTTCAATCCTGGCGCTCTTTTATGGTTTAACAGAATCACCACCCAGGATGATTAGTCATTTACCTACATATAACGACTTGTTAATATAACTTACGTTTTGATTTTCCAAATTTCTACTTTTTATACAATTTCTACAATTTCTTTACAATCATTATTTTAGATTTTTATAAATTTATAGGTGCACTTAATATTCCTTACTTTAAATAACTTAAATTATGTTTCTTTCCTAATATATCTATTTGAAATTTAACCAACCACATTGAACTATGTGTTAGATGCTTTGGAAACAGGACAATTTATTTAACAATATTTTATACGTCAAGTTTAGAATCGAAAGAATTTAAAAGTTTATATGTGGTTGCAGTTAGAAAAGGTATTATAAAATTGTCCAGTTCCTATGACCCGAATCTAAGCAAAATGAGTACAAAATTACATGTATTGGACCATGTATCTACAGATATATGAAACATTGTTATACTTAGCGTGTTTACAGCGAAATCTACTACGACGATCATGAAGTTAATATAAAATTTACAGTTTGTAAGGTTTACAATTATTAAAATGTAAAAGGATTAGGATATAAAACAATTTTATTCAAGAAATATAAGTTGATTTCATATATTAATAATAATTTTTATATGTATTTAAAATCATTATCCACAATATTATAAATATAAAAGTTGATTTATATAAATAAATATACCTATATTTCTGATACTATTTTGTCTAAAATTTAATATATTTTATAAAACATATTGAACTCAATAATTCATTTCTTTATTACAAATCAACAATATTTGCTGCAAAAGTAAGAAACAGATAATTGAGAAAGTCCGATATGGTTCAATTTAGAATTGTGTTCAATTCAGTCTGATAGCACATTCGCAAACAAATGACCTGTCAGCTATAAACCAGTCACTTGAACGAAGAATGGAAAAGAACGGAACGAACGTCAACTATCTAACACGTCTCGCTTCGAACTGAAATAATAAAGACTCAATTTTCTAGAGTGGCAATACTAACTTGATTAGAAATGAACTGTCCACAGCTTGGTAAGAACTAGATAAGAAAAATAACTTAACAAACGAATAAATAAACACAAAACAAGATTATTATAAACTATTTTATTGTGTAAAACATGAAAATAATTAATTTATAAAGGTTATTTAATGTAATTCATTGTTTCCATTCAATTAGTTTCCTACGATTAAAACAATATTTAATAAGAAAAGAAAGAGCGGTTAGATTTAGAACAAGTTTCTACAGAACTGTTGTGTATTTACGCTCAATAAAACACATATTTGAAACACTATTGACCTCTCAAATTGAGATTGGATTGATTGTTAAGACGAATAAAATGCCTGAACGATAAAAGTGACATAGATAGTCAATTATACTTATTGGTCTTTTGATCAATTAACCTTTCATATTAAAACTAGATTGATTGTTGAACGAATGAATGACCTGAACGATAAAATTGACATAGATAGACCATCAATTACATTTATTAGTTCTTTGCTCTACATATCTGTCTAGTTATAATAAAGCTATGGTAGATATTTTTTAGAAAGATTAAGTAATGTTGTGGCTTGTTATAGCTGACAGGTATTTACTACACATTATAAGAGTACATCGAAAGGGTCCCAAGTGGCCTAATTAGAGCTCTACTATTAGAAATCCTATTATCAGTATTATTTGGTGTTAAAATTATTATGGCTAATACTTCACTAACGTCAGTCCTTCACGATGCTTCATGCAATTTACTAAAATTATGGAGTACGATCGAAAGCGGAGGTGTCAGTTGTGTTACCTGTATAAAAAATAAAACAATTTTAACGTTAGTAAAGACTGTATCTTTACATAAATTAAAGGTTCATTCTGCATCAAATGTTTTTTTGTAAACTAGTAAATTATTAAATTAACCCCGAACCCCGACCCACCTGCTTGTAAGCGGTTGCCGTGGTCTATGAACTAACAACCAAGGAATCGTCTAAAAACTCGTACAGTCTCCTCTTCTTACAGTCCCGGGTCTTCAAAGCGGGGCGTGAAAAAGCATCTGATGAGGCCGTCAAACTGAGTGCCATCATTGTAACATGGTGCGTTTCTGTAATGGTGTTCCTCTTTTCTGAGCTTTAACTTCAGCTTATCATCAGGCTAGGTGAAGTCAAATAGACGTGTCCTATGTAAAAAAATGAAGAAAATAAAGCGATAGGAGGTAGCACCTAAAGCGAGCAGGTACCTAACGCCTAAGTTTCTGGTGTTTCAAGGGTATGTAACCGATAACTATCAGGCGATCTTGTCTCATAACTAAATCGTATTATGTTCCTCACCCAAGATCCTCCTGATACTCTCTCTGTAATCCTAGCACATGGTCTCAGGTCGAGCCGGCGCGGGTGGTTGTGGTTGCGATGGTTGCTCGGCAGAGCGTTGTCGCGGAAGCTGCGAGGAGTCCAGCACTATCGACGGACGGGGCGGGAGGTTCTCGCTCACCATGTGCGAGAGAGATATCTCGCTGGAAGCGTTGGTATCACCTGTAGGCGAGATTGTATGTTTAAACATACGAGACTAGATTAAGGGCATTAGAAGGTTTCCTCATGGTCGGCAGCGCGATTGTGACGCCCCTGGTGTTGCATACGTCCATTGGCAACGGTAACCACTTCCCATCAGGTGGGCCGTGGGATTGTCTGCCACCTAAGTAGTATAAAAAAAAGATTGAAGATTCTCGTTTTATACTGGTGGAATTTTGGACCCTACTTGCAGAAAAAGTACGCTAAATACTAGAGATAGCAAATTGTACTCAAAGGAAATATGCATTTATTTTTTTAAAAGGAATAAATTCTGCATTCTTAGAACTTTTCAGGAACTCAGCTCTTCAGAAAAAGTTTAAATTTCAGGTATTGTAGTTTTATTTTCTTTCATTTAACTTACACTCGCAGCGAATCCTTTTAATTTTGTGGCGTTTGGAAACTCTTACTGGTACCCCAATCAAGGTCAACAGTATAATAGACATCCTCATCGTCATTTGGTCTATACCTATACCTTTGTCCCAATTGTTTGGACACCACAACTTTAAACTACATCCGCAACGTACCTACTACTGATCTACATGCATTTGGATTTTGTAAATACTCGAAGCCCCGCAAAAACTTCGGACATTTAAATTCAAATTCCTTAATTCATTTTAGTGTCTACAATCAATCTTTTCTTAACAACTTCATTATGTATATCGATAGCTGGAAACGAACAGACCTAGGTCGTAACACTAGTAATTTTTATCACGTACCAGAAGGCTGCCTCGGGACTGGAAGTAGCACTTCTCCACACGCATCCTCGTCTAATAGGGGTTGAAGAGGTGAAGGCAGCTCACGGCTGTCGATGGCTGATGACCTCCTCAACGAGTGCCTAAGTAATTTATCATAGTTAGAGATATTTACTCTCAGACAAATTGTAAGGCCTGAGGATAGCCACACACACACACACACGCACACACACAATAATATGGCTCCGGATTCATGTCTCCCCTGTCCAAAACATTGAGGGAAACATTAGGAATTGTTAATAATATTGTGCGTGTGTATGGCGTGCGGTTAGCCTAAGTAAAGAGTCAAACATTTGTTGTGCATTCTCTGCAAATTCTGTAAAAAACTACGTATTTTTACATTTCTAGGATATTGTTTCTGTAATGCAACGAATTCCTTACTTACCTATTTTATTTTAGTTGCAAGAATATCTACAAAATGTTTTCCAAAGTAAAATAATGTAGAGTAAAGAACTTCAATAAAACTGTTTTCTTTAACAGACACAATCTATTTACTGTGCACTAGACTGGTCGTTCGTCGGACTAAGTGGAGAGTTAAAAAGTTATTCAAATATCGAAATTGAGGCTAAAATTTAAGTGCACATCAATAATAATGTTTAAGTGAACAGTTTATTTCTAAATTGGATAAGATAAGAGTTAAGATTTGTAAGAAAATTAAAAAGGTGACATCAGTTTAGTGAAATATGTTGGTGTTTAGTGGTAACTAGACGAGATTATGAAGACTTTGTTTATCATAAAGTTAAAAAAGGCATTGTAGGTACAGCAGTACAGCAGTGCAATCAGAAATAGTGATGGGTCCTACTGTCTCTCAATAAGTTGCACGTTACTGACCTCCTTATATTGTTGAGAAACGCACAATGAAAAGAAATATAAAGGTTAAGGATGCATTCGTATAATTGTTTATGACAATTCATACATTTTATAGTTATTTTCGCTTTGTTTGTAAAAAAAAAATATTGGTTTATTATAAAAATATTTATATTTTTTAAACATGTTAGAAAAATCCTAAAATTCTAAAACGTAATTCTTCAGCGTTCGATCATAGACTAATTTATTAAATATAATAGATACCTAACTGTTGCATTGAATCATAGACAATGCAGTGTTACCATATCTATTAAATAAAATGTTTTGGTAATTTATAGACAAACTTGCATTTATTCACATAACCACATACCTACTCTTTATGACTAGCTAACGCTCGCGGTTCTGCCCACACAAAATTTTAATTCCATTCCCGCGCCCCACAGGAACCTATTACCGAGATAAAACTAATCTATTCAGACCTATTCATCTGCTCTAGCGTGATTGAGTAAATTGGCATTAAAACTTATAGGCAAGTGCCTTGTATTGGGCGTGGTTTTAATACATTGCCCAACTAATAATAACAAAATATATGATTAAGTACAACAGGAAGGATTATAATAAACTTCAGGCTTAGATGGATGGCTTAATAAAATAGCCTGATCCATGCAAGTCAATAAGGTGCTATGCGGGAGATTATGGAAATTACGTCACTGTATAAACAGACCCTCATAACAAACTCGTCAACCTACCTGTATCCAATTTCTATTGATTTGATTAAAAATACTCATTCATATTCTATTATAATAAAACGTACTATGAGTATTATAAATAAGAAAGTTTGCGAATATTTGTTACTCGATCACGCTCGAACTGTTAAATAGATCTGGCTGAAATTCAGTATAGCAATAGGTCATAGTTTGGAATAACATATAGGCTACATATATCCGTGCAGCCTCATCATGGCAACATAGACATAGAAATAAGATATCACAGTCGTGATCACGTGACACCCTTTTTCAGCGATTTCATTGGCTGAAGAGAAACGAAGAGATAAATGTCTATGTCGCCATGCTGAAGTTGCTGGAATAGGTTCCTATGGGTTATGGGAATGGAAACCTAATTCCCGAGAGTATATTAACCTTGTTATAGTGTCACTTTGTTCCACTATAAGTGAGAGAACGTAGTTTTTAGCGGGCGGATAAGTAATTTGAATTTGGAACACATTATGATGCATAGAAATCGAACGCAAATTATTTGAATTAGTGGCTAATACGTGTAGGCCGGTCGGCGGCGACCCTTAGTTTTTTCTTTACCTTTCTTTTTACTTAGCACAGTAAAAAGAAAAGTAAAACGCGCATATGCCATCTCTGTTCTTGTAATTAGTACATAGGGATGAAAATTAGAGTATAGGTATGACTTGAGAGCAAATTATTTTCCCTCGAGAATACCTCACTACGCTCGGGATTCTATGCTAGAATCCTTCGCTTTACTCGTGCTTCAAAGTAGCGCCCTCGCCGTAAACATATTATTTTGCTTCCTTACTTATCTACTAATTAAAAATAATTACATAAACATCATACCTCTGATGCGGCAGCCTTCTATCCGTGACCGTCAGCAACGTAGTAGTCTGCGGCGGGACTTGCGCCTGATCATCTCCTGCACTTGTATTGACACACACGCTGATGCTGATACCACCGCCTTCTCCCCCCTCCCCCGTCTCCCCAGCCTCCTCCTCCTCGTATCTGTCCAGACCACCCATTTCTAGGCTATAGGCAAGAGCTGTTGTAGTAAGTACTTGGTTGAAAGGACGTCACAAGAGCGATAAGCTGTGTTCGCTTCGTGTTTCTGCGTGTTTAAGGTGCAGTATGAAGCGTTTGAAAATGACGAATTTTTCATTAATGAATGTGGAATGAATCTTTTCACGATCATACTAAATCTGCCCCCGTAGACAAGTGGCAATTCGTTGGTTGAATGAAGAATGTATGGGATTTGACGTATATGACAGTTGTCAACGCATGTCATAAACGTCAAATCCCATACATTCGTCATTCTATGCTACAATACGCCGGTCAACGAATTGCCACTTGTCTAGGGGGGCAGAACTGAGTACCATTCTAGAATACGGGCCTAAATTTCGTTAATGCTATAAGATACGACATTTTATAGTTAAGTAAGTACTTGTACACAACAGGCTTGTATTATAAAGTATACCGATGAAACTGTATATTCTTATTGAAGAAACACAAAACCAAAGTAAAGAAAATTATATACATTCAACCGAAAAATACAACATTTTACCAAGGTATCATTATTAATCTATAACTACCGATCGTATATTGACAAAAAATAATTAGTTCGTTCGGTAACCGTAGCAGGATAAGATCGATATTTAATATCTGATTGGTCACTACATAGTTCGGAAATTGTTTGAAATTTCTTTGATGGCATTGAAACAAAGATTTATTGCCATAACTGTGTGCGGCAATATTGCAGAAGTTTGTGTTTTTACTTTAATATTCAATTTAGGATAGTCGAAATCGAAACTGTCTTCTAGCTCAATAGCGTTTCATCTACCTTATATAATATGTAAGGTAGGTATGATAAATGATAAGGAAGGTATGTAACGAATTTAATTCAGAAAAAAAATCAATATCTCATGCTAACTAGTTGGGTAGGATGGCTCCAGCGACTGGCCCTGAGACTTTTTTTAGACAATTCCTAATATGCAAAAAGTGTTCAAATAGGATTCATGTCTCGCCATGTATGTTAACTTTTTCAGCATTCAATTTTCATTGTGAATTATATTATGTTATGTTATGAATTATGCATTATATTATGAATTATTTAAAAAAAATATTCTTTATATTTTTATACCATCTGGTGGATGTTACCGTGACCTATAATGAACGATGCAACAACTATTCTTATACTTAAATGTCGGATTAGCAGCAATGATGCACATATACCCTCCACCTTCCACCTGACTCACCGCCTCTGGATTAAGTTCTCCATGATGATGTAATCGTCTTCCTCAGCCCCTCGGAGGTGTTCTTTCTCCATAAATAGCGCGAATTCTGGATTGGACATCTCGCTAGCGTGGCGACGGCGGACTGAGGGCGAGGCTGCTCTAGCGGGAGACAGCAGGCGTGATGTTATGGGAGTCCTAGGAAGAAAGGTGGTACTTATGTAAAAGAAATGCCGGAAGGAGGAATCTGAGTTCCGAGTTCATCTCGGCCTCGGATGCAATCAGGAAGATACGTCTCCGAAAGTCACATTTTTGATGATAATGTAAAAAGGTTGAAAATTTGGCAATGTGGCAACATTTTTTTTTATACCACTTAAGTGGCAGACAAGCACACGGCCCACCTGATGGGAAGTGGTCACCGTGGCCTATGGACGTATGCAACAACATGGCAAAAACAGGCGATCAATATTTGGCTTACGCAAGAAATGCCATAGGCAAAACATATTAAGAAAAAAAAAACAAGGGATAACGTTGCCTTATTCAATAGATAATAATTACAATACCTATCAAAAAAATCCTGTATGCTATATGCGTTGTCAACAATATTGATTTATGGTTTTATCAACTCTATATAAATATCAAGCTCCAGTATTATACATAAACAAAACATATCATACCTCGGCGTATGTGGCGGTGAGAACAGCCCATACACGGTTTCCAGTTCATCGGTGATGCTGGTATACTCGTGCATGGCCAGCAGCAAGGACCTCGGGGCGCCTCCCACGCGGTTTCTACCCGTCGTCACGCCAGTCGCACCTCCCGTTGCTTCCCACCCCGATTGAGGACCTGTACATGTGAAGAAGTCAATTCTTCGCATAGATATGTGGGAAGAATCGACTTGATACAACGTGGTCGGTGATACAGCGATATAAGCGGGAGTTGCGTGTTACGGAGATGAATATGCTATGGTGGATTGCGTGAGGAATTCTGGCATCCGCAGCAGCTTTCATGTCGGTCGCAGACAAACTGCAAAGGGTAAGACTTACGGCATTTTCACGAATGAAGCTACTTAGGGTAAGTTTAAATATATGTGGGCAGTTGGCAAATTGTAGTTGTAAGATTATATCACTGCCCAGAAATACTATCCATAACGATATTACCGATCAGTAATGACGATTTAAGTCGAGTAAAGTCAAGTCAGTCAAGTAAAGAACACCTCGCGACGCTCGCAGACCAGTCAAGACCACGGGTGCTGCAACGCACCCAAAACGTTGGCACAAGTAAGTTCCAAAATAAATTTATTCCAGAAAAGTCCCGCTATAACCAAAACTAGAAGTACTGAACACATACAAGATAAAAATTTAAGACATTTGGAGTAATCATACCGGTTACAGAGTTATGAACAGAACCAGCGTCGACCGCAGAGTTATCTGGCTCGGAGTGTGTCTGGCTGTGTTGGCGACGAGGCGCTAGGTGCTGGGCCGAATAGTGGCCACCCATCCCGCAGTCGTTGCCACCTTCCGATCGCCTGTCGGTACATCAGCGATGTTTCAATACATTCATAACCCTGAGGCAATTGGTTATGCTGACTAGCATTTATACTCCAATTTTGTGCTTCAGGAATTTATTTAACTATTTATTAGTACAGTAGGTCTACTATGAAACATCTGCAGTTGCTGATGGAATTTTCGGGTAATCGATTTCATGGTACATATTCATCCAGAAATGGGATCTGTAGACCGTACGTGACATTTCAGTTCGGCTTAAGCCCTACCATAATAAAACCAAAGTGATTTCATGGTTCCTATATGGCTAAATATTCGTGTTTCGTGCGTTCCCGAAGCCTCAGATGTTTCATGGTAGTCTACCAGGTAATCTTCGTTATTGGCAGCACTGGTGTAGTCAGGATATCTAAATAAACTGTTCCCACGACGAAATCGTGGTGAACTTGTGTGCAGAAGTTTAGTATGAGTAAAAGATTTTGTTTAAAAGAAGTACTAGCAGTGGTTATTATAGTTTTCGGATTAGTAGATATGGTGAATACAAGACATTCGAAAATACAACAGAGAGCAACGGTGACGTTAGAAGACTTATAATTATTTATACTGCAATATTAAGTGATGATACTTCGAAATTAGACGAGGCTTATATTTACATAAATATAGGCTTAAATTTAGGAATTTGTAATTCAAAATATAGGCATAATGTGGCAGTCGATATTACAATTTTAGCATTAATAAATAATATTATTTTGCCGAATGGAGAGATCAAAATTGTTGATGTGGCTGAAGTAAGATCTGATTTGTGTTTATAAATGTACATAAAATATACAAATACGCATTGCTTAAATAAAATTGCGTCACATATAATACTGTGTTCATGTGTGACTGGGCAAAGTGCATTGTTAATGTCAAGATATTTGTAATTTGTCGAGAGTGTACACAAGCTAAAGGTGAACTACATCTAACTACAATCGCTAACAAGCTAAGCCAATCGCCAATGAGTCTATTTGACTTACTGTTTCCACAACCGTCTCCTAACAGATGCAAGTAACAAAAAATAAAATTAAAAACAATCATGGCGATGAAAATTTTGGTTTTATACAAACAAATGTAGTATTTGCCGATATCGTGAATGAAAGAAACAATATAGAATTTGAAGAAATTAAATGAATTTTGATGACCACGAACAATAAAAATGGCGCTGCTATGCGAAAATCAATACTTCTAACATCGTTGAAATAATATGTGTAAAACTACATACGCCTTTGTGACTTAAAATGTGATATCCATAACTCTTGTAAGGTTGTTAATTTTCAGACAACAGTCAACCCTTTTCAAAGTCCATGACGTCCCCCAACATTTATAAAAAGTCTCTCAAAGTAATCAGATGAATTAATGGTTAATGAGAATGGCAATCAAGAACAAAACTGTAACGCGTACATGCTTCGACGTAACGACGTGTGTACCGTCTCCTTTAGAGAGGAACATTCATTTAATTTGTTCCTTCACACATGTTAATGATTCGGCTATATTTTGTCGGATCTGTGAATTATGTACATGCTTTTTGCTGTCTAATAGTCCTTACTTTGAACGAAGGATATCGGTTAATTTTGCAAGAGGGTGACTAGGTTAGTGTGTATTTTCAAGTGTCCAAAATATAGCCAAAACATATTCTTTGTAGCAAAATTAGATTTAACTCTAACTTATCGATTTGAATATAACTTAAAATGGTTAATTTCACATGTAACTATAACGTACTAACCTAAAACTTCATTAATATAACAGTGGTGATGTTGTACAGATTATACGAAGTGTTACTTACCGCCTAGTGTTCGCAGTTCGTCGAGTTCCAGCTGAAGTGGTACGTGGACGCAGACTCTGAAGATCCGATGGCATTTCACGAACTTCCGGCAAGAAAGCATCGTCCGTGGATGATGGCACTAAACATTATATACAAACAGTGATTATGGTACTCAATATAAGTTTTTGACTGTTAATTTCACACAAGGATGCTTTTAAAAATTATTGATTCAAATCGTATTATTTCGTTATTTCGCAAAGTGCCATGCCATTATTCTCTTAAAAATAAAATATCATAAATAAATAATATAAAAGCAAGGGTTAAAAGGGTTAAATGTGCACATTATTTACATATGATGTCAACAAGAATGTGGGGTTGTAAACCTTTCTTCTCATCACTAGGCTCAGTCCTGTTGCTATCAGAAGACCTTTGTCTAGCTGGTGTGATAGGTGGCTGAGTTCTAATCACAGTAACATCAGGGCCAGCTACACTCCCACCAGATGACGTCGATACTGAATCAGCTTCTGGTTCTTTTTCAACAGGCGCTTCGGGACCAGACGGAGGCATTTCATCCTGTTATGGAGAATAGTTGAATAAATTCTATACAAACATTATTTAAACATAACATAACATAAACTCACGCCTATATCCCCGAAGGGGTAGGCAGAGGTGCTAGCACCCACATTTCGCCGTTTATGTTTAGGTCCCAATGTAATAGGTGGCGAGCCTATTGCCATTAACCGGGCACTTATAAACCTGCGATAAATACACACATAACTTCGAAAAGCATCGAAAAGTCATTGGTGTGTGCCATGGTAAAACCTGGGATCGAACCCGAGACCTCGTCTCAGCAGTCCATTACCCATACCACTAGGCTACCGCGTTACTTATTATTATTATATATTATTATTTAAGAAGGAATAAAAAGTGATCAATAAAACTGCTAAATTCATGCACAAGATTGGTATCCATATCCAGAATCCACCACAATTACAATTGTCGTAATCGAAATTAAATAAAGGAATATGAATAGCCTTCTTTCATAATATATGAGGTACTTTTTAGTATACATTTTTCTGGTTTCATATGTTATCATATTTATCGTTGCATCATAAACACTGGACCAAAAGTAGATAGTTAATGATTACGAAAAGTAGAAAGCGATTTAATTAATATTTTTAAGATACAATATGATTACGACAGTTTTGATGTATTGGATGTTACCGAGTACCAACGCGAATGACGAAGTAAATTATGGTCTCAGAGTTTCAAAATATTTGTCAGAAATTAAAATATAAAATTATTAAAAGCTAATCAAGCTAATCATGATAAGCAAAATTTAAAACGAGAAAATTAGATAGGTACAGTGTGTGTATGCAGACATAGCAAAATTATTAAATATTGAAAAAGTGTATAAAACAAAATTTAATAACAAAATGCATTACACAAAATGAAACAATCAAGATGTACACTCATCAACACAAAAATAAATTTACAAACAATGAAAAGAATGAAAAGAAACTGTTCTTTTCACCGAATAAACGAAAGTTATTCAAATACTGATGTAGTCATCACGGTGCTGTCCCACATGACACAAAAGCAGATCTTCTGTTGGAATCCAATCAAATATAATTTTTTCAGAGCAACTATGTCATTTCGTTAATAAATTACCTAAAGTTGAACTAGCTGGCTGCCCAAACAAATGTGCTTACCATAACCAAAGTGCTGTGCAAGTTCCTGGTTGAAAAAAATTCTAGGAAGCTAGTCACATGACATGTGCATTGTAGCTAATAGTAAATTTCGCTGCAACGCTTATTTCACTTCTATTAATTAAAAAGCATTTCGACCCCCCCAAGCAATAAGTCGGTAATGTGCTATTATGGGGTTTTTGTTGTTATGCGAAATTCGGCATCTATGGGTCGGGACACATGTCTCTAATTTTTTTCAGAATATTCCTACTGATATTAACGAAGATATTTGCAATTACCAATTTATTGCACGGAAACATGTCAACACATGAATAACCACAAAAACCACATAATACATTGATACAGAAGTGTTTTTCTTTTCGATAGTCGGTAAGTTGCTATTACCAGTTTATTGCGGTGAAAATTTTATAGTGATTGCCGGTAAACGCATAATGCGATATTTATTCCGTATTATATTTATAAAACATAAATGGGTAATAGAAAGTAACGAACATTTTTAGGTAGAAAATTATTAACATAATATAAATTTGAAATTGAAAAATAAAAAAATGAAATTTACCAATCATCCGACAGGTTGCCCTCTACTGCATCCACATTATCAGTAAATGTTAATGAGTTATAGAACGAGTGGTAGAACCGTGGGATTGCTCCAGATTTACACGGACCCAACAGATCAGCATGCAAAGGCTTGCTGATTGTAATCGGCTGGTGATAAGCCCGTTGAAACTCAATATTGGCTGCCATAGGCACACTTTGTGCCCTTTTTCCGAGAGGTGCGCGGGTTTATTTTGTGCGCCTACCCTACTACTTATTTGTGAATTTTATCCCGTCTACAATTTTACAGTTTTCGATGCTCTTCGAAAAAAGGAATACTGTTATGTATGGCACGCCCAAATTGCAAAAAGAGATAGTACAGAAATAGGAAGCTGCTTGCTAGATTTTTTTAAAACTCAACACGAAAATTGCATTTCCACATTTTCACTTTATTCTAATGGGTGTTATGGGCAGAATAAAAATAGATAATATTTTTGCTATGTATGTATATGCTGTCAAACTACTTGGCATTTCTATTAACCATAGGTTTTTCGAAACAGGACACAGCCAAAATGAGGGAGATTCCATGCATGTATGCATTGAGCGGAATTTATGGAATAAAGTGGTGTATACTCCCGACCAAATATATAACATAATTTTGAACTCCAAAGTTACCAGCGATAAGTATTCTGTTAAAGAACTTGAACAACATGAAATGTTAGACATAAAACAACTTGTAGACCCTGTTCATTGGAGGCGGGATAAAGATGGCAGGACAATTCGCTGGTCGGATATTATGGAGGTGAAAACGACACACTTACAAGAGAATGAACTCTTTTTTAAATACGATTTTAATGACACTTTCTCTGAGCTTAACACAATTCCCCAAAATCCTCTATCCAGACAGCGTGGATGTAAAAGGCCACAAAGTGTGCTTATGGCAGCTAATATTGAGTTGCAACGGGCCTATCACCAGCCGATTCCAATCAGCAAGCCTTTGCATGCTGATCTGTTGGGTCTGTGTAAATCTGGAGCAATCCAACGGTTCTACCACTCGTTCTATAACTCATTAACATTTACTGATAATGTGGACGCAGTAGAGGGCAACCTGTCGGATGGTTGTTAAATTTCAATTTTTTATTTTTCAATTTCAAATATATATTAGAATTTACTTTTGTTTAATTAATACTGATTTTGTTTAATACTTACTCGTATAATGTTAGAAGCATTCGAAAACAACGGGCTTGCTTGAAACGTTTAACGTCCCTAGAAAAAGCTAATGATGTATGAAAGGACAGAAGCAGATGGTAGGCTTTTGTATCTGTCTAACCCCGATGTAAATAGGCGTAATCACTATGCATAGTATACTCGTATGTATACTTTGTGTATCTGCCTGTCTATTAAATCAGTATCTTTGAGGCTTTTTCCCAACTCAGTTGGAGATGGCTTTCTGGTCATTTTAGAATAGAATAGAACACTTAGGTTTTATTTGCTAATAGACATGGCAGACATGGTATATCTTAGGGTCTAGGCTTAGGTCTAGGTCTAGCCTTAGGGGCTATAGAGCAATTTTGCTGGCATAGGTCTCGCTCCGACTTCTTCCTCGTATAGATTAAATTATGTGACTGTTTTTCATAATTTGTTAAACAGGTTATGTTTGAAATAATATGTGTAATATTTACTGATATATTGTTTTGGGCCTTAAATCGATTAATCTATTTATTTTGAATTATTTTATTAAAAATACCTTAGTTTATTATGCTCAAATGATTTTTGGAATTGAATGGTTACTGAAAAATGTTGTTGTCATATTTCCGGAAACAACCCTGTAATTTACTTGTACAGTATTTTTTGCCCTATAATATTACAACAATAACTTGGTAATGATATATTATGATCACTTGTTGCTATACAAAATAACGTTATAAAAGTCCGCAGTATGCTAGTACGTATCAACACTTTTCAAAAAATTACCGCAATAATCCGGTAAGTTACTATTACAGGAAATTAGAACTTTTTTTAAAACCGTAAGATTTTTCTTCTCAAATTGTAGCTTACTTGAAGCATGTAGATTGAAACTGATAGCTAAATACTATTTCATAAAAAATTAGCTTTCACTTCATGTATCAATGATGTCAATACTCCCACTGGTTGTGAAGTTATTCAACAAAAACAGTAAATCATTTTTCCTGTAAAATTTGCTTTTTACGATTACCGGCTTATTGCTCGGGGGGGTCGATTTGTACAGTATCTCTCTGTGCCAGAACAGAATTACTGTGTCGTATGCGAAATTGCTGCAGCTTTATTGAGGTGCAGATGCTATAAAGATTGTACATATTTCCGATAACCTATTTGGACTTACTTTGTAACTTGTCTGTTGTAATACTGAAACCTCACCATCATCCTATAGCCGAACACAAACGGGCAAATTTTAGTCACCAGAAACTTTATTAGATGACGCAAATAATATAATCATAAGCATTTAGCTCGTATTTTTGAAAATATATTGATCTTTTATTAAATTTTATAAGACAAGCACGAATAAGTAAAATGTTCAGAAGGTAAAAACATGTATCAAGTTATTTCAAGTAGTTTTGTTGGCTTTGACGATATTGTTCTTAGGCAGATTGTTCGGGCAGCGTCGCGAAGTTTAAATATTGCTTACATCGGAGGGTCGTGAGCGTTCATCCTCCTCCTGGACCGGTCGAACCGCGAAGCGCGCCGCGCCCGTGTCGCTGTCCGACAGCACCTGTTGTCAGGTCACACATAGCTACCTTAATGCATAATTGGTTCAACGTGAGCGGAGATACTTTACATCGTCATCATCCTCCTGCTTTTATCTGAAGTTCATTTGGGGGCTGACGCAACATGTATGCATTTTCCATTTACTTCTGGTTGCAGTCATCTCAACATTCACTCCATTCCTAACCATATCATCCCTAATTCAGTCCATCCATCTTCTCTTAGGTCTTCCTCTCCCCTTGTAGCGATCCACTTCCTCACACCTTCCTTGCGACATTACTTTCATCCGTACGCATTACATGTCCGAACCGAGATACATCACATCAATGGGATATACCTAAATAATCAGACTCTAGTCTGTTCATTCGATAAAGGATACTAAGAATAATAATGAAACAATAGTTTCATCTATTATCTGTCATTTTGCTGTGGTATGGTAATAAAATCACCAAAGAAGGTTAGTTGAACTTGAAATGAGTCTCCTCTTTGTCCCTGTAGCAATATCTGTGTGATTTTTTTAACACGTGGGTAAAATTTGTCGCGACTGATATTTCAATTGCCTTTTTTGGAAAATTGCCACACCTTACGGTCCATTCAGCGACTAGCGCCAAAGTTGTTTTAAGAACTGGATTTGAAATTTTAATAAATGTTTATCAGTTTTAATTCATGTTTAACACTAGAGGTACACACAGTACAGGTATACCTAGGTATTTAAATAACCACGAAGTTAGAGGGGCCACGAAGTTATAAATCAATATACCTAATATAGATTTCAAACTGGAAATTTGCTAGACAACAATAGCAAGCCATTTTCGCGCCAGGTAAGTTTGAAGTTGTACTCGTAACACAGTTCTGTTGTCAATATGCCACGAATTCGACAGTTTAGCTACAGTTGCCTTCAACTTTACAAAGTTACAAATGCAAGGCAAATTGCGGAAGTTATATTGCTCAAACTTAGACTGCAGAGAAACCAACCCATTGAACTATTGAAGCATACTATATTGATGCCGTTACTGTATAATATGCTAACAAGATGTAAATCTCCGGATGACGTCGAACCAAATACACAGGAGCGGTTACAGATTGCCAGAATTTATGCCGAACTCACAATTCGAATATTTATGACGCGGATATTCCGTTTCGCGTGTATTTACGACTGATATGCACGTGGAATATTGACAAGGAAACTGATGTCATTTCCTCATTGATAAAATAAAGCACAAATGAGAAATATATCGAAAAGATAATTTCTGTATTGATGATAAATGATAAATTCTGGCAATGTGTTTATTGATAGGGACAAAGACACTGAATGAAAGACAAAAGTTAAAACTAGCATGAACATAAATATGGAGATAGTAAACAACATGCTGAATGATAAACAGAAATTGTTGCAGTTAGTGTTCTCAAGCATTCGTGTTGAGTTTAACATCAATTACACATAATTAAATACGCAATGGACAAAAAATTATTTCCGAAATTACGGTAACATTATAATCTCTTTTCTTAATATCGTAATTAAACATCAGATCTGTATGTAAGTATATATAATAATTAGATGTGTCGTCTATTAATTACGTGAGCTTTTCATGAATGGTAATTTCCTGTTTTCTGAAAGCCATTTTTATACAGAAACCACATGAGAAAAAAATTAAAATACTACCTATTTAAGATTGTTAATTATGATCTCGTAAATTAGGAAGGCATGTGTCTGAAAGTTCTTGAAAGTGATTGCGTCACTTTACCCCTAGTGAGATAAAATTGATCTTACTGGCAGCGTTACTTGCTAGTCAAATAAATTTAATAAATAATGATGACAGATCGATTGTGAAAGGTAAATTATTCGAACATAGTTGCGAATTTGCGATAGTCAAATTGGTCAAGGAGCTATATTTCCTGATTCAATACTTCGATAGTATGTTTTTGTTATGTAACTATAGGTAGTTCTTCTCTACACCGTGCATTCAGTGGAGAGGTCATAATAATATTTTTATCAAAAAATATATTTTTGCACATAATAAAAACACTAACACTGTGACTGACTATACAATATAGCATATTTTATAGAATCATATAGGTACCAATACCCATGATACATGAATAATAAAAAATGATCTCACGTGATTATTGTCTGACCCCTAAAACATCGAATCTAAACGTCACAATAGTTCAAACGCCTTTTTAAAATCTACATAATTCAACAACAATGCACTCACCTCCGATCGATCACTAGCTGTCCTGAGCCTATTGGCCCCCGCTTGGAAAGTCGGTGGCGGTGGTCCCAGCGTATCCGTTGACCCCCTATTCACTAACGATGGATGAGTGGCCATGAAACGGTGGATCACTGCTAAGTGGTTCATCGTCTGTTCGGCCACGTCCTCCAACTTCCTTAACCTAAATTCTACACTCTAAAAAAATTGGGTATGTCAGTAATCTTTTAATTACAAAATATTGGATTTGGATCAATAGGGTTGAAAGCCTGTAAAGTTCATGACGCCTATTTTTGCCGAGGCTATAAAATATATCTAAACTAATCTTGAAATCGTTACACATATTCAAAACGCATGATTTAAAGTCGATTAGAAAGAAAAACACAAAAGGGAGCTTGCGCTGGTATTCCATAAGATTTCCCAAAACAAAACACAAAACAGCTACGTTTTCATAAGGTATTAAAGCTATAGAATCACTCATATGTAGTTCAATTTGTTCCCAATTAAATACGAGTTTTCGTAAGTTTAGGAAACACGTTTCAAAAATGTTATTTTACTTAAACAGGCCCCTTAAACGTTTTATAAATCATCATGGTGTGCTTGCTGTGCATTTTGTAACATCGTATAATTTGATTTTCTCACCTGTATGGACTGTATTTGGCAATTAGCTTTCTGATTCAAGTCTTCCATTTTCGTCGTGATATGTTCTACCCTATCAGTTGTATTTCTCACTCTCTCTTCTATAGAATTAGACAATTTAATTTCCTGAAACCACGAATTTTGTTTAAGTAGAAAATTAAAATTCTGATTTTGTTTGATTGGATTTTACTTCATGAAATTATACTTTTTAGATGAGTTGGTATCGTTTCGGACGATAAATAGAACCTGAGTTTCATAACTGGTTCCATACGAGGATTTGTTGGATGTTTGGTAAAGATTTGTAATTTGGTTGCCATCAAGTAAATACCTACCATAAGCCGCGAATTGATGTCCGTATGGATTGAGGAGCCACTTCAGATTTAAAATGGAAACTTGCCCCCTTATTTAGTAGGGAAGTAAATAATTTTGTAGGCCGAATTCTGAAATTTGTAGTAAAATATGTCTAAAGTTATATCAATGTGAATGTGGCTCCTCAATCCAAACATCTGAATTGAGGAGCCACCTAAAACACGGAAAGTATTTCATGTACATATTTGAAAATTTTGTATCATTTAGTAGCAATTGTGTATAGTGTCTTCTAAAAATCTGAGCCCAGTACTGTTTATATTCAAGAATATACAATACTTTTAATGTGGCTCCTCAATCTATACATAAGAGCGTGAATTGCCATGAAAGTTATTGGTCAATTTATATTCCACTGTAAAGACATTTAGTAGCAAGTGTGTTCGAATTTGTAGCATATGGACAAAGTAGTAGAACTGAGTAAATTTAATAAATAATCGCATTTCATTTGGCTCCTCAATCTTGACGTCTGCATAATAAATAATTGACGTACCTACCTGAGATCAAAACGGAATAAAATACCAGAGACACTAACATTTAGTATAAATGTCTACTAAATACATATGCACAGATCAACATTGTATATGTTCGGTATCTGAAAAATAAATTACTTCTGAATATTCCTTACAAATTCGCTATTAAGGGTGACCATGTTATATGAATTAAACTAGGATGATTAATTTTTGAAATTTAATTTTTGGACTATATACCTATTTGGTACAAAGATTCTTCCTAAGTCATTTCTGGTACTAGAAACTATAATGACTTCAAGTAGCTTATAATTATAATAGGCGTTATAGAATTTATCCCTGCGATTAGCGAAGCTGGCATGGGCCGCTATAAAATGTACCCAGCGAATGATGAGATGTTTTGTTATGACGACTATGATTCTCACTGTAAAATTCCTAAAAGCACCGACCAACCAATATTAATTCATTCTTTAACTTATGTTGAAATTGACTAGGTACTAAATATCCTAAACTTATGAAGAATCTTTGTACCGAATACCTATAGTCGAAAAATTACATTTCAAATATGAATCATCCTAGTTTAATTCATATAACATGGTCACCCATATAGTGAATTCGTAAGGAATATTCAGAAGTAATTTATTTTTCTGATACCGAACATATACAATGTTGATCTGTGCATGTGTATTTAGTAGACATTTATACTAAATGTTAGTGTCTCTGGTATTTTATTCCGTTTTGATCTCAGGTAGGTACAGTCAATTATTTATTATGCAGACGTCAGGATTGAGGAGCCAAATGAAATGCGTTTGTTTATTAAATTTACTCTGTTCTACTACTTTGTCCATATGCTACAAATTCGAACACACTTGCTACTAAATGTCTTTACAGTGGAATATAAATTGACCAATAACTTTCATGGCAATTCACGCTCTTATATATAGATTGAGGAGCCACATTAAAAGTATTGTATATTCTTGAATATAAACAGTACTGGGCTCAGATTTTTAGTAGACACTATACACAATTGCTACTAAATGATACAAAATTTTCAAATATGTACATGAAATACTTTCCGTGTTTTAGGTGGCTCCTCAATTCAGATGTTTGGATTGAGGAGCCACATTCACATTGATATAACTTTAGACATATTTTACTACAAATTTTAGAATCGGCTTACAAAATTATTTACTTCCCTACTAAATAAGGGGGCAAGTTTCCTTTTTAAATCTGAAGTGGCTCCTCAATCCATACGGACATGCGAATTGTACTGTTACACACACAAACATCAATCCATCAATTAATTACCCTATTGCAGTCCACTGCTGGACATAGGCCTTCCGCATCCAGTTTATCCCACCAACCTTTTTCAGGCCATCAATCCATCTAGCTATATTATATTGTTATAAATCTTACAAAAGACTTACTTGTTCCCTAAAATATCCTTCAACACACTCCTCTTCAAAATCGTATAGCCTCTCCATGTCTTCCTTTTCCAAGAAAAGTTTTAAGCCATTGTCGTATTGGAACCTTTTATGTGATACGTTTCTTGTGACCCACTTACAAGTAGCATATATGTGGCAGAAGATGATCAGTGGTGGTGGTAACACTGGCTTTTGTTCGTATTCCATCACCACTGTAAATCTTTGGAACATCCATACCTGGGGAATGGATTTGATGTTTTAAACCACTGAATTTTATGAAACTGAGCAATTATATACATCATCTATATGAATATAAAAATTTAAGCGTTGTACAGAAAAAGAAAACTATAAAAAAAATACTAGAAATTAATTGTTTTAAAAGAAAATTAAAAAGTAACAAAATATAATAATGTAAGTAGTTACAAAATTACAACATAAAATTTAACTAAATACGACTTTTGTCACAAGTGTTGAGTTAGAATCGTCAAACACGAGACAGAATTACATTTAGAAATACAACATCTCACTTTCATAGATTATATAGACATCCAACTTCTCAGTGGTATATAGATTATAGATCTATAGTATAAAACATGAGTGGTAAAAATGCGATTTCACGATTCTAACACAAGAAAAAAATTAAACAAATAAAGCAAAAGAAAAATAAAAAACCTGATGCGAGACTTCATTGACTTCATTAAATATATTGTTAAAGACGGCAATGAGTAGGTTTATGAGCAAAATGTTCGCAACGAGCAGGTAGATAGTCATTACGATTGGAGTGATCCACCTGCCGGTGACGCACTTGTGGTCTAGGTTATCCATCCCGCACTCTGGGTCGATATCGTCCGCGAACACCTCACCGTACAACATGAAGTACGGCTGATAGAACACCTATGGACAATGGGAGTGAAACCTAAAATGTTGTCAAAATAAGATTGGGGCAAAATAAAGTAATAAAACATGAGAGGACTAAGTAAGGTGTAGGTAAACTTAAAATAATAACTGAAATATAAGAAATAACGTACGATAATTTCTACTCTGGATATTTAGGACGATCACAACTACTCCCAAACGTTCACTCTGTTTCTTTAAAAGCAGTGCACTTATTAAGTAAATATGTGTATTGCTTTCTAAATAATATGAAACTTCTTGATATTAACGAAATTGGAAGAGATATGAACACATAAAATAAAATAAAAAACGAAAGCTGTAAAATTTTTGACTCAGAGTGAACTTAAAAATAAAATCTACTAAATACTCCAAACTCCAATATTACGTAATCAAATCTCGCAACAGGCACTAAAACAACATCAAAACTACGACAAATAAACGATATTGTCGCAAACCTGATGCGACACACCGTTGACTTCAATGAAGATGTTATTGAAGACGGCTATGAGAAGGTTCACTAGTAAAATGTTCGCGATGAGCAAGTACACGCTCATGACGACAGGTGGAACCCAGTGACCCACTCGACACTCCTCGAGTCCTGGGAGACCACAGGGGGGTGCCATCTGTTCAGCGAACACTTCTCCGTAAAGCATGAAGTACGGTTGAAAGAATACCTGCAAATGTTAGTAGTATTGGCATTGGGTTTTGTTAGTTTTTAAGCGTGGCAATGTAAGTAAAAGTATATTGAGTTCAAAAACTGTCTCCAAAAGCAGATGTGATTCTAATTTTTTCCACTAGAGACGAATCATAAATCTTAGCACCTATCAGAATTCATTGTATGATATCGTTATTAATACGTGTTTCCTAATAATTTGGTACAAACAAATACTATTTACTTTTTCTAGTTCTAATTATCCTTATTGACTTTTTAGTGTCACAAATGTTACCTAAACATTAAAAGGAAATCCTTGGGATTATAACTTTCCAAAAAAATAGAGTAATTTTGTAGCCTCCTCATCAGCGATATCCATTCAATACTTATCAGAATTAGACGTAGATTTTCCATTACTATCAATACTCAACATACTTTCTACATGGACTATAGCAATATTCAATGTTCACTTACTTCTCTTATCAAGTACCAGCTAGCTTCTTGTTCTGGATACAAAATTGCTTGTCGCGCGACTCCGAACGACATTAGCACCACCAGCAATAGCACCACGAAATATATCATGTTCTTAACCATCTTACCCATCATTGTGACTAGAGGACCTGATAACATTGAGGTTGAGTTTTAGATAGAAAATTGTAAAATCTCATAAGATAGGACTTTACCACTAACGCAAAATGTTCAAATGAATTCAAGGAAATCATACTGCTCTTTTCAATGTACTTTTGTGGCATCGCAATAAAGTAGAAAGAAATTTATATTACGCAGTACAAAATAACTGATGTTTCTGTAATAGCAATTACTTCAATTTCTAAAAGCAATAATTCTTTAGATATGTAATATAATGACATCCTTACCTAAGTACTTATTAACACCCAAAATATTCAATATTCTTAAGTACCAGTAAATGATATCGACACAGTAGATAACTCTGCCTACATCCATGGAACCTTCTCTTAATCTAAGAGTGAGTCCCACGAGGAAGAATATTATAAAACCTGCATCATACGTGTTCCACAGATTCCATGCCCAGACGCTGAACTTATGTCTGAAAAGGTGCATACAAACTTATGAAAATCAAACATACAATAGTTAACAGCGATGAATGAAAATGATATAATGATTCTATTACTGTAACTGAAAATAATGATATAGTTACCTACAAAGCAAATTTCGTTATTATAATAAAAGCTTCCAATTTCTTGACATCTTTAAGGGGAAAATAAAGTATGAAACAAATAACTACAGCACATAAAAAACAGGAACATTTTGAAAATAACTTTGATAATAAAAATATGTTATTGAAGACGCATCCAATGAAAATAGATCATAATTTATTTTGTAACCTCATTACGTTTTATTAACAAAACTATAGCACAGAACAGATAATAGTAACTATAGTGTAACAGTGTCAATACTGGTAATGAGTTCATTAGGAAGCAATTCAATTACAGTAATGTCGAATTTCTATTGAATAGTTCATTGGATGAACGTTTATAATGCAAATGTAATGAATTTCATTATCGAAGTAATTGGCAAAAAGTGATGTTTCAATCTATTCTACTAGTCAATATGCGTATGCGAGTAAGTAGTACTGTAAACCTACATAGCTGTGTCTGTTTACCATCGAATTTTTGGTATTATTTGTATGAGTATGATGTCAAGAAACTATTGAAAAATAAGTTCACCATATTATGAAATAAAAATTGAAACAGTAAAAGAAAATGTATCTAGTATCATGCTTCTTACTCGGAACTAGGTCAATCGATTTGATTATGATCAAAACGACATCTGTTACAACACGACATCTGGCATATAAATATTTTTTTCTTTGCATAAATGGTAAGTTTGACCAACTCATAATAGAAAAATATTGGCAAGCAATATGTAAGATAAATATCTAACAAGTCCTGATTATTCAAACACATTCTAAGTTTCTTTAATATTGAATGTGTGATCTGTTGAATGGACTTTTTTTTTATCGTGCGAAAAATCCCCACGGATACCTCCCCCGCCGGAGCCGGAGGTTATGTCGGACTCGAACCGACTAAAACGCACGCCGTCTGTGGGCCGTCAGTTGCCGGAGGTGAGATTGTCGTAGCCATATCCCTCACACCCCGGCCGACTATTGAATGGACTTGATTTTAATTTTTCAAGTCAATAAATATCTCCCAGACAGATTTATTAGTAGTCCCCACGAAGAACCCAATTTAAACATGATTCACGGACCTCTCTTGGATGGCACGAACTATTATATAGACTAAAGTTTGATAATAATATAACTTAACAAATATAAAACTTAATTTATTATATTAATCTTACAGATTGCTAACATTTTAAGAGCATAAATACAATAAAATTTCGTCTAATCTTAACAACATCTGTATTCAAGAATTAAAGTGAAACGAATAAGATGAGTTTGAAAGCAAGTTTAGATAACATCTTTTTTGAGGCGGAGAGTATTATAAAAGATAATTAGATACCAAGAAATTAAAGACAAAAGGACCTAATTAAATTATGACAAGTCAACTTAAATTGGTTATCTATATATTTCTTGAAATTGATTAAAATTTCGTTGAAACAAGATGGAGAAAATGCAACAATTAAATATTGCTCGGGATATTATGTCTTGGACAATTCTCAAAGTTTCATGGCTGTCTTTGAGGATAGCATGGGATGCTATAGCGGTGGACGAGTTCAAATTTATCAAACACAGATCCCTTCGTTTGTCTTGTGATTTAAGTCTAAGATATGTGTCCTGAGATATATCTAGTAATAAAAGGATTATAATAGATAAGAAAGTTAAGAATCAAAAGAAGATGGTAAAGTAATAAACAATTCCGTACAGCTCAATTCCACAGCAGTTAACGAGCCCTATCGCGATAAACTAGGGTACTTAAAGGCTAACAACTTACTTAATAGCAACAGGTTCGGACGTAATAATTTCCCTTATCTTCTCACATAAGAACGTTAATATATAACAAATAGAATATATCTCCGGCCAAGATGGCGTTGGAGCCATCTTGACTAATACTGTATAAGTGAACATCAATAGGAACAATATGTAGGCAATCTGAAATGTAAAATTCACATTAGTTGAATCTGTATCGTACACGCAGCGGCTTAACGTCGTTAATGTTACAAGATAAAGCAAGAACTCATTAACGCGACGTGCTAGCTTGTGAAGATGTTCAACATAAATGAACATCTTTTTTTAAAGCATATTAGCAACCGAAATTACTAATAGGTATTTCCTTTAACCCCACCAACTAAGCTAAATTGCTTGTGCTAGGAGTGGGTTCACATCGGTAGTGTAATGGCCAGGATTCGAACCCGGGACCTCTCGATCGTAAGGCCGACTCCTTAACCACTAAGCTATTAACGCTTCAAATGTATATTAGTATAGATTATAACTAGTGACCTAACTACCATGTAGGAAATTTTACAGTAGTCCTTAGTTTGTGTCTAAGATTTTCTGTTAAATTGAATTGAAAGGTATCTTCATTGTTTAAATACAGTTTTATAAATTGTACTTAGGGAGCTTTTACCAAGATGACACAGAGTGATAGAAAAGTACCTAAAGTGTGACAGTACACTATTGTTTTTATAGTCGGTCGTAGACTAACACGCCATCTGTCAACGTTATTAATGTTCATACTTTTGTTGGTAATACTTTTATGAGCGGCACAACTTAGTTTCATTATGTTCTGTTGTTATTGTCACATGTAGGCACATTTCTTTGAAGAAAAATTGAGTTCATTACAATATTGGAATATTTGATTTTTATGTAAATTCAAATGTGGCCTGTCAATATGTGTCATTTTAAAACTAACAGCAATTAAGGTAACTGCTGCCTTAGACAAGTGGCATTTCGTTGGTCAGCTAATTGTGAAATAGAATAAAGGATGTATGGGATTTGACGTATATGACAGTCGTCAACGCATGTCATAAACGTCGAATCCCATACATTCGTCATTCTATTTCACAATACGCCGACTAACGAATTGTAACTTGTCTAGGGGGGCAGGTCAGAGAATTTCCTCGGTACACACTTTGGTTTGTAACGAAGAGAATAGGAGAAGTTTATACTTTTGTCAAGTAATGAGTTGACGAAATGTGGTGTTATTACATCTCTGTCTACTTAATCTATTCGGGTATATTCTTTGGACACAGAAAAGGAGTAGCTAGTCGTTCGCATTTATTAGTTCGACGTCTATCCATAAAATTTCGGTAGGTATGTCGTATCAAATTCAATGCTACGTCAAGTCCTTCTGTATCTGTTTATTGTGGTTATAAATACTGTAGATAAAGTAACTCTCCAGTTCTAAAATACTACTTATTTTCGGCACTGACATGTTCCAGGCTGGTGAAAAAACTGATATCTCTCATCAGTCATCTAACAAAAATGCATATCTCAGCCACAACAGCCTATTAAAACGAAAAGAAAAACGATTCCCACAACAAAGTAAATTAATATCTATTTACAAATTCCAACAAAAATAAAAAAAACAATTTGAAAGCAGTTTGTAATTAAACCTCCGTTGCATTTAAATGCAAAACACCGACAAGAGAATTCTAATTTCAAACTCCCTGTAAATGTTACGTGATAATTTAAACGAGTCTGAATAAAGCGCAACAGTTAACGACTGTACAAATTGAACAAGCAATTAAAACAAAAACACGTTTGAAACAGGTTGCAAAATACAAACTTTTATATTATTGCTCATAACTTTAGTTACAATTATCTACATAGTAGTTTACGTCTTACAGGCTTTTACATTTTATTGTTATAGTTTCAGAATCTGTTCGTCGTCATTTCAGTTGCATCCAAGCTTACAATCTGGAGTCAAAGGCCGCTCACGTACACTTTCTCTTAATCTGTCTTTGCCTTTTACGAAAGCGACTTCTGTCTGACTATCCGTCAGTAGGCGTACCGGCTTGCAATTAAGCTTCATGTTCGTTTAAAGTAGTTATACATGTACTGTCTAACTGCAATATTTCGATATGCCGCCAATGGGTTGTAGAGTTCAAATGGCAGTCGCTGTACGGAAAATGACTGCTGCCGTTATGTAAACAATAGCTCCGTATATAAAATTCTAAGAAAAATAGTTATCTTCATATAATACGATAAAAAACTATTTAATTCGTTACCAATAAGTGTGATATACGTGCAGAAATGTTATAATAATAATATATAATGAATGATAGATAATATGTGCAAAATAGAACTATGAAATTGAAGTCTTAATTACCCCGTTATGTGATAAAGTAATAAAAGTGAAAAGAAAATAAATGCAAAGAACTTTAATTAGTGATAATATTTAGACGTACTGCAGATATTTATATGAAAGTGAGAAGACGAAAAAAGTGATAATCATAATATTAAAATCCGTTACATTCAAACGTAGATACTTTTTCACAGTAACTAGAAAGACCGAATTCAATCAATTCTACATGGTAATAATAAAGACCTAAAAATAATCTGCTGATGGCCGCTTTTATATTTGGAACGACACGACTTATCGTCATGGTATCAATTAGTCGTAACATAGGGTAATGACTAAAATCTAAAAGAGCTTAATAAGCGACATCTAGTGACAAATAGCTCAACCAGTAAGTACGCGATAGACTGTGAAGAAAATTTAAAAAATACGGAAGAATTTATCGAAAAATTTAATAAAAACATAACAGATTCGGGATGACATCGGGAATGGAAAACATGGATAGATGTTCAAGTCTCGACAATATTACCCTGAGAAAATACCGTACTATTAAGTCATCGTCTACAGACTCATTAAATCTCTCTGATACATCAATAACATCATATTCCCATGGTCGCAGCCTGCCGGACATATCCGGAAATAATATGAATGAGATCGAATTACTCAAAGAGGAAATAAAAAAATTAAATGATGAACTTCAAAGTGCGCACAAAGAAATAGAAATTTTAACGACTGAGAACAGTCAACTGAAACAACAAACATCAGGACAACAGAAAAAAATCTCGAAATATAAAGAGGTTTACTATGGTTCCCCTGAAATTAAACGTTCTGCTCAAAAAAAGAAGGGAAAACCATTTTCTAAAATTGGCTGCATCGATAGAGGTGAACAAAATAATGTCTTCAAGACCACTTCAAGTACAAATCAAGACATGATAGAAGAGTCATCACAGGCTATTACGCAAACTGCAAGCTTACATAAGCTGAAGGCGGAGAAGAAACAAAATATAATAATTTTGGGAGATCAACGAGCACGTGGCCTGTCTAAAGCAATGATAAAGATGAGAGGTAACAATTCGGAAAAAGATAATTATAACCATAATGAATACAATATAACTTCAATTATCAAGCCCAATGCTTCAAGCTCGCAGATTTTAAATAGTTGTAATGATAGCCTCATAAGGAATTTAACCCAACAGGATACTGTAATAATTATAGTAGGTTCTAATGATAAAAAACCCTTTACTTTTATATCCGAGATTTGCAATGTACTATTTAAGCTAAAATCTTGCAATGTAATAGTGACGAATGTATTGCACAACCCGTACTTGAACGTAAACATGATCAATAGCAATCTAGAAATGATAATAAAAAATTACAAGAATTGTAAATACCTAAAAATACACAGTACTGACGAGCTATACTTTAATAAGCATCTTCCTACATCTAATTATAAAGAACTATTACACTTATGCCAAAAACTTAACACCGAAATTGATTACTGCCACTACCATACGAAATTTTTAAGACAATGTAAACATACATTGGGAAATACTAAACAGAATCACTCTTCGCTTACCAACCTTGACGACACAAGACAATTAACATCAACACAAACTAAAATAACAAATTATTTCCGAAGAATTAGTGCTTCGGAACCTGTTACGAAAAACCACTCCTTTCGTCAGACACACTAGATACGAAACCATTACTTTACTCCACCAGAACATTGCCAGCCTGATTAGTAAACAAAAAATATTCGAAATCCAATTAACAAAGGTCGAAAAAGAACTCGGACCGGTGGACATTCTTTGTTTTACAGAAACTTTTATTAAGAGAGGTACTGAATCTAACGTCACAATTAACGATTATAGAATGGTATCATCTTTTTCCCGAAATGACAAAAGCCGGGGAGGATCTTGCATTTTAATTAGAAACAACTTAAAATTTAAAGAAGTAAATGGTTTAACTCTAATTCCCCCAATACAATTGCAATTTGAATACTGCGCAATAGAAATAACCAAATTTAATCTCATAGTGGTATGTATTTACAGGACACCAATATCAAACGCTAGTATTTTCCTAAAAAATTTAGAAGCCCTTGCCAATACACTGTGCAAAAGGACAAATAAGAAATTAATTATGTGTGGTGACTGGAACATAGGTACACAGAAGGATACACAAAACTCTCACGACTTGAAAGCTATTTTATCCAATAATAATTTAAAGAGCCACATAGAAGCACCAACACGAAAAAATTCATGCTTAGACCTAATAGTAAGCAACCTACATGACACTAAAGCTGCAATTCATTACCTTGCTCTTTCAGACCATGAAACCGCACAATCTCTAACATTTAAAATTGAAATCGACAATAGGGTAAAGGATTGTCCCTCCTACTGGTTTAAAAAAATTAGAGACCTCAACGACGAAAATATTAAAAAATTTCAGTATTATATTTCAAGCCTGTCCTTCTCGGAAATATACAACTTCCAAACAACAAATGAAGCATTCGATTCTTTTCATGAGACTTTGACTCTCTTTTACAATCTTTGTTTCCCCATCATAAGAGTCAAAAATACTTTCAAACCCGTAAAGAATAGATATTTAACAAAGAGTATTAAGCGATGTTGCGTAAAAAGTAGGACATTATACTTGAAATACCACCTAAATAGACATAATAAAAAGCATAATAAAGTAAAATATGACAATTACAATAGAATCTTAAAAAGATGTATAAAGAAAGCTCAACAGATAAATAGCTTGCAATACATAAATAACTCAAAAAACGGAAGTAAAGCAACCTGGAATTTAATTAAAAATAACACAAACAATATGAATATGACATTACAATCTGAAATAGAATCAATAGGAATTAAAGATAAACTATATGACAACCCTGACAAAATATGTGAACTATTTAATGACTACTATATAAATCTAACCAATAACAAGACACAAAATAAGAGTAACTTACTAAAACCAATTAATATCCCACAAAATCCCAAAACTATATTTTTGGATCCGGTAGATAACGTGGATATATATAAGGTGATAAAATCGTTAAACAATACAAATTCTACAGGTTACGACGACATATGTACTAAAGTTATTAAAAAATGTGCAGCTAGCTTAGCATTGCCTCTTACTCACATAGTAAATCTGTCTTTAACTGAGGGTTCTTTCCCAGAGCTATTAAAAAAGTCGATAGTAAAGCCTCTATATAAAAAGGGGTCCAAAACGGATATGAACAATTATCACCCGATCACACTCATACCAATACTATCTAAGGTATTTGAGAAAGTTATGCACTCCAAAATAGAAGGGTTTTTGTCATCATGCGATATTCTTCGAGAAGAGCAATTCGGTTTTAGGAAAAATAGCTCCACTAGTTTAGCATGCTTTTCATTAATCAAACAAATAACCGAAACTCTGAATTCTAAGTCTCATATGGCCTGTGTATTCATAGACATGACGAAAGCATTCGACTTTGTTTGTCATAAAACGCTTCTATCTAAGCTCTCCTCTTACGGAATACGTGGGAAAGCCAATGATTGGATCAAGAGCTATCTAGAAGATAGACAACAGTGCGTCGAAATTGTACGAACTTGCCAAACTGAACAAGTATCCTACAGATCCAGTTTCAAAACCAATAATACTGGTACTCCACAAGGAAGTATATTGGCCCCTTTGCTCTTCCTCATCTACATTAACAATCTCCCTGATGCAATTAAAAATAACTGTATTCTTTTCGCGGACGATACAACATTATTAATTAAAAGTAAAGATAAGGCTACATTAGGACGAGATATTACTAACGCGTTGGATAACGCCATTGACTGGTTACAACAAAACAACCTAAAAGTAAACATGACAAAAACAAACATTATACAATTTCAGGCATCCAACACACATGCAAACTATCTTGACATCCATTACAAGAATAGCGTACTCCCTACTGTCAACGAATGTGTATTCCTAGGTATAACCATAGATAAACAATGCAACTGGAAAGCACACATAGAAAAAATTAGCACTAAACTGGATCGTTTTGTGTATGCATTAAAGCGACTTAGAGACACTACTAATCTAGACACTGCAATGGTATCTTATCATGCTTATGTATCATCAGTGCTCAGGTACGGCATCATCATATGGGGTAATTCAACAGAAATAGACAGAGCCTTTAGAACCCAAAAAAAATGCATTAGAGCGGTATGCGGAGCCTCTTTTTTAGACAGCTGTAAGCCATTATTTAAAAACCTCAAAGTGCTACCATTACCCTGCCTTTATATTTTCGAAATATGTATCTTTGTCAAAAAATACCCCCATCTATTCGACAAACTTGGTGACTATGCGAATAGCCGGACGAGACATAAAAACAGGTTACATTTACCTCTAATTAATATAGAACTATTTAGAAGGAATGTTTACTGCATGTGTATCAGAATATATAATAATCTTCCATCAAGTTTGACTAACCTACGTATGACATTATTTAAGAAACAATTATTTGACATGTTATTAAATAAAATGTATTACAATATTAATGACTTCTTGGACGATACAATAACAGTTAATATCTTTTAATTTAATTAATTTAGCATATAAGTATTATTATTATAACCTGAAAATTTGCACGCCGTATGTGGCAGAATGTGAGGAAACGAAGCATTTTCTAATATCTATTGTACCATATTCTAGCAAATAAACGATTTTGATTTGATTTGATTTGAAAATATCGAAGATCAGCCAAACCTGTTGGATCTGCCTGACAATGAACTAGACTGGCAAAAGCGGAAACCAGACTCCGAATTGAAAGCTACGGATGCGACTGGGAGTAACGCTAGGAAAAAGAAGGTTATTACAGCTTGGTCTTGGATCAGTGTTATATGCTCAGGTATTCCACATAAATTACAATTGTTGCCAACTTGATAGATTGAAGCTGTCACGAATAACGGCTCTTTCACTAACAAGACGTATGCAGGTATTTCAAATTATTCTTGTCACCATCTTGATGGATTGAGTTGGAATTTTATCGAAGGATCGATACTCGATAGGTCGAACCAGTCTGATATCAACAGCATAATTCATTAACTCATCTATTATCTGTGACCGTTGCAAAAAAATCTAAATTCATTTTCACCTCACTGGAACCGTGAGACAATTTTTGTTCTAAACAGCTTACCTATTATATTTCTATTGTGATCAAATGTTGAAAAAAAAAAGTATCAAATTAAAAATGAAAATATCACAATTATTTTAAAAGAAAGAAAATTGCCTGAAGCAATTAATACATTTCGTTTCGTTGGTCAGAAGTCCCTTGCCATCCTTATCGGGCATCCGTCTGTTTACTTTCAATTAAGTATACGTTTGTGTTTTTATTCTTTTGTTATCGTTTCACAAATTATTTGAAATGCAAACAAAGCTAAAATAAAAGAACCTAAGGAAAAATTGGAAGAACATTTTATGTATTAATAAAATCCACTCTAAATTATTCGTATAAGCCTGTATATATACTTAATGGGTTAGGTAGAAATGTAATAACACCCACATTTATTGGTCAACTATGTTGACCTTTTCACTTATGTAATAGGGGTTATAGGGGTTATAGGAGGTTATAGGGGTTATAGGGGTTATCACTTATGTAATAGGGGTTATAGGAGTTATAGTTATAGGGGTTATAGGAGGTTATAGGGGGTTATAGGGGTTATAGAGTGATGTTAGGTTATAGGGTGATACACAAACCTAATTTCAGTTACCTAACTTAATTTAGTTTAGTTAATTTAGTACTTCCATACTAAGAGGAGGTCTATACCCAACATATGATACTTAGTTTCTTAACAGGCCAGATATAAAATAGACTACTGAGATCGCCATTTGCTATTCATAAATTATAACTAAACATAAAAGCATAAAATCTTTTCAGATTTGTTTGCTACTCACCGAATCGGCCCAGAACTTGGTGATCGGCGCTGTGAAGAACTCGTATATCTTCTTCCTCAACCTCAGTGGCCTCATCCTCTTGTCCTCAGGCGCGTGGTGTTCAGGCAACTCTCTATATATGGGCTCCCACCCAATTTTACCAACTTTTCCGTTCTGATCGACACGAGTTTCGCATTCGGCCCCTGAGCCAATCAACGCCTGCTTGAGTCCAGACAAAATCGTATAAACGTTATAATAACATGTTCATTATTTAATAAATTACATGACTCGATAATAGAAATAACATACACTGTAAGCTTGACAGTTAATAGTGATAAAGGTTCGAGAATTGCGGCGTCATTCTTTCAAGAGCAGCCCAGATGACCACAGACTTGACTGCGCGTTAATATAAGAATCAAGACGCAAGCATGGCAAGAAGCATAATATTGACATTAACAATGCACACGATACCGAAACAAAGCTGACGACATCACAAAAGTGGAGAGCTGATGTTTACAAGCTGTACATTATTAAAATCATCCAAAATTTAAACACACAGACGTCGAACGATACGACAAAAGAATTATAGGTAAATATCGCTGAAATAATGAAACGACAGCTGGAGGTAAGGATGAAAGTAATAAGTAATAACGAAGGCTAACTACGTCTCACATTTACTCAAGTTCGATTTTTGTAACGAGATACACAAAATGGTCACTGTTATAGCTTCATCTTGGATTTACTTTGATTACGAGTTGCTAGCATCAGTGTCGGAATTATCGTTTATTGGATAATATAAATATTGTAAAATGCTTTCAGATTCTTGACCCTGAAAATTGGTAAAAAAGGGATTAGATGGACTCGTAAGTCAATCTGTAAAATTCAAGGTGAGCTAAAATCGAATGACACCGTCATATTGGCGAGTAAAAACAGTAAAAAGAGTTACTGAGAAGTAAGAAGTAATAGAGCGTCACGGAAGCCTATTTCAACGCAAAGCTATCGACGAATCGCTCAACAAAAGAAATATTCTCCATTCTGATGTAATACGAACACAAGTTATAATTTTGATTTTGTGTAGTGTATTTAGGAAGGAACCTCAATTCGAAATTGACAGCTAGAATTATGTTCTAAATGTGATTACAGGTATTTTTTGTTTTATCTCAGCCTCAGCTACAGACTATAGAACACTGGGTTGATTATCTATGAGAATGTTAAATGAAGAGCGTCGACGTTACCTATATCATTTTCGGTGTAAGTACATAAAGAGAAAATTACCAAAAACAATGGTGTTGTTTGAAAGATTGAAGGAGTGGTATCATGATAATAACAATTTATTTGGAACAATGTATAATGGAGAATTGTCATAAGCGTTTTATGACTTTCAAATCTGTGCTCTTTTTACGCATTTCAAAATAGTGTTCATATTCTGATTTTTAGGATTGAAACTTAGTAAAATAATATTATGTCTTTATAGTACTGATAAATTTGTCATTTGTGACTTAACATTGAATGGTTAACTTAACATATATGTTCATATATAAGTGCGAAATCTTTTAGATTCTTCAGGGCATTAGGATTACATTTGACATTGTCATAGAGAATCAAAACCTTGTGCATATTTTGTGTAATGTGTATAAAAAACAACTCTTGTCGACAGTGACAACAGACATTCTATTCCTACTATTGTGTTTTAGTGCATTTGTGTTCGTATCACCGTACACCTAGTTCAGGCTCAATGCCACTACCTTCACAGTTTTACTCGGTTGTCCGGGCGGTATTATCTTCTTGATGGACAGAGTACGCTTTTTCACAACTCCAATCTACATACGCAACAATCAAATATTTTATTGAAGCATTTTATGAATTTATTTCAAAGGGTCTCGTAAAGCAAGTTATGGATTCTGTTTAGAAACATAAATTTCCACCACCATGTATAGGCATGATTGTAATTTTCACAGTAATTTCATAACATTTTTTTATTAAGCTTTTTCCTCTATTACGTAGATTTCGTAGATATTTGAATTGATTCAATGAGCAGTTTTCCAGTAGGTATTTATAGCGTTCCTAAAGACAAGCTAGATGGCGCAGCCGGCACTTTTGGTAAGAAGAGTGTGGTGTCACATCTAGTGTTCCCTAGTTTATGGAAAAAATGTTCTTGGGTTTTGTAATGATTTACTTTACATAAATGTTTAGACATTTTTTTTTGGTAAAATTATTTTAAATATAATATTATTTTAAATTACAGACAGTGACGCGAAAAGAATTAAGCATTTTATCATATTTTATCTATTGTAATATGGGTAAATGAAATTAAACTTTGGCAACATCGCACAAATAAACCACAGAGTACATTAAAATTACCAAAAGCTATGCTAGCGCCATCTCTTGATGATTTAAAAACCAACTGATTATTATACCTACTGGAAAACTGCTCATTAGGTTTAAATTCTCTTGAATACTTTTTTTGGATTTCAGGGCGACGAATAATTATTTTATCCTTTTCATTTAAACTTGTAATAACATGAGTCCTTCCTTACTTAGTAAATAGCTTACTTAACCAGTAATTTACAGAGTGGGAATCGAACCCGTTATTTCGTTTTTAGTTATTTTATTACGCTCTTATATCAATACATTTCTATTCAGTGATTCAGTAAATGTGACTTAACATCTATTGATGTGAGATTCATATTGCCCAGGTGACAAAAGCCGGATGGTGAGCAACCAAAGAGAAAAGCTTACCTCAGCATCGTTAGGATCCTTCGTACTTCTGTCGTCCTCTATGCTCTCATTCTCAAGATGCTCCTCCTCCGTCTGCGGCATCAGCTGCAGTTCTTCCTTCGACTTGAACTCCAGTTGGAGAATGTACAGCGGACACAGCAGGCTCAGAATTACCTTCACACATCACGACAAAGCCGATGTGGCAAAGGAAATGCTCCTCGATGCTAACTCACTTTGACTTAAGCGGTACATGCTATGTTTCTAATTGAAACGGGGTCCGACGCCGATTATGTGCAAGTGAGATAGCAATATTTAAATTTAAACCTAGAATGTATGTCTATGAGTCGGTCGGATATCTCATCACTATGGAACTATGGAATATGTCTCGACACATACTTCAAAGGAACGTGTAAAATTGGACTTGCACATATCGGCGTCTTATGGTGCATGCAAATATCCAAATGATTATAATACGTAAAGCGACTCATTGACACACAGACATCGAAATATCTTTACAATTTGTCTGTTATTGTCTAAGTTAATAACTAACATCGAATTCTACTGGTCGTGCCCTCTGATACTACTAACACAGGAGACGTGTTATTAGACACATGTGCCAGATGTCTCTAATATATTCACCCGAAAACATACTCAAAGATAACTTATTTGGTCATGTCTATATCAAAATAACATGTCTCCTCTGTCTCAGCTTCTGAGAAGTGCGAATGAGATCTGTGCGTTAATAAGATGAACGTCTAAGAGAAAAGAGATAGATAAAATATAATATTTTATGTATATACCTTAAGATTGGTGTTCTTTCTCGTTCTGAGACCGCCCATCCAGAGATCGGCAAGGATAATTTGTGAGCATGGGTGAGCAAGGAGTGCGCGGTGATTGGCTGCAACCGCTAAGCTCAGACAGGTTTGACCGGACCAGTTTTGGAGTTCGCAAGTGAGCAACTGCTGGGCTTGGTCATCGTCTTGGCGGTAGCAGTAGTCTAGGAGCTCCAAGGCTAGGGAAGAACAAATATAATGGATAATATTGATCATATTGCCAGTCTCATCACAACGCTCGCCATAGGCAGGGAATACGACCTCACACATTGCGACCGGAAACGGTTCGCACTGTTCGGTATGAAAGGAACTTCATCCATCATGCCACGTACGCTCAAGTTCTGGCATTAACTTCTTGCTGTGGTTTTCCCGAGCGACTATAATATGGGGTTCTTCGAAATGGGCATTAGAAGGTTTGTCCAGGGTCGGCAGCACGAGTGTAACGCCCGTGGTGTTGTAAAGGTCCATAGGCCTCGGTAACCACTTTCCATCAGGTGGGCTGTGCTTGTCTGCCACCTAAGTGGTATAAAAATTAATCATCGTATATCACCGCCGCTGGTACACAAGCTGGTTGATGGATAACGCTCTGGTGAAGGTTTTCCCTCGGGGTTTGGCGGTCGGACGGCAGTCGTTACCATACAAGTCAAAACAAATCAAGAAAAGGAGGAGCAGACAATGGTCCGGGCTTTTTTAAGCAACCGGGATTGACGCTCGGATGAATTCATTTATTTCCACTAGCAATCATTAAATAATCTCTCCCCTTTCTGGCCGATCACCATCTTTCACACAGTCCATCCATGGTCTCTGAAATCCTTCTTCTTGCCTTGTAATCGTCTACTTCTAGGTATACTTAAAAGCTCTCCTTAGCACATTACTTTTAAATATCCCGTTGAATCTAACTCTAACGATAGTGGCCGTGATGCTTTAAATACCTATAAACGTGAAACCGAGTGTGATTAAAACTTTCCAACAATATATTAGGTGTTTAATCAGAGTTTATAGTTTAACGACACTGTAAAACTTATAACGGCTTGAAGTCAGTGGGCAGACATTCGCTATTTAACATCAACTTTCACACTAACAGCCCATTCATATTGCTCAGGAGTCGGGACATACCTATATCTTGGAGTTAAAATGTGCTATGTTCGCGCATTACACGTTTCTTGTATGTCTTTTGAGGATAGTACGGTGCGGTGGATGAGCGCGAATTCACCAAACATACTTAGATTATTATAAAACAATCCGTGTGCGCCAGGACTTCATTTGTTTCGCGATTCAGGTCCAAGATTATGGTTCCCGAGATATTTTAAACTATACTATTAAATACAAAAAGAAAATGGTTTCCTACGTCCATGGTTTTCTCAATAAGAACCTTCTTATCGTATAAAACAAAACGAATTTATTTATTTATTAATTTAAAATATTTTTAATACATAACACAGTTACATTTTCTACTCACATGCTCACGACAATAATAAATCAGATCAAAATATGTAGGTACATAATTTTCAAAATTAAATTATTAGCATAAGTAGTAAGTGCCAGCTGTATATTTTTTTGGCGGTAAAAATAAACCACAGATGATAGAATCAATGATCGATATGCATGACTCGAGTAATAATATTGCACATGATGAGGATTACTCGATACAACACAAGCTTAGAATGTGTTTCCTGTCACTTTGTGTTATTTAAAATTATTTTCTAAAGTGTCTTAATTATGTCCAGTCTTCGATATTTTTAAGATAAGCACCCTGCTATTTTATAACGTTCAATTTACTTTGTTATTCTTAATCAATGTAAAAAGCTCAGAATACAGAACAAACCAGAAGCCGCATTCGCTAATAGCTGCATATCCCGCACTGTGTCCAAAAACGATACTCTGTCTCGCTCTATAGTGAAACTTCCCGCTCGCGTAATGTTACTAGGCTAAGGTGCGGTTCCCAACTTTAGGGTATTCATAAAACACTAGATAAGAGATATAACACTAGATATTTAATATCTGTATTATACAGAGAGGTGATCAGTGTAAGTTAAAGCTATTAAATATATATAAATTTAATGAAACACGGTAATAAGGTAAGTATTTTTTTCATGGTATAATGATATACAAAGTCTATAGACGCAGTGTCACTCCAATGCGGCGTAAATAATACTTAGCTACTACTCTGGTACATGTTGACAATATAGGTACATACTTATATCTCCTATTTCATCCATTTCAACTTTTCTCTTCATGCATCGGTAGGGAAACTAAAATTAGAAACATTTTATAGAAAAAAAAAAGTACCTACCTACATTATACATAATATTGCTACTGTGCGATAAAACCACCAATTGTATATAGGTACCCATAATAGCGTGTTTAATGATGTCTGTGGTGTACCTACATATCGATTCAAAATGAATGACGATTCCGAAGTTTGTGCGTAACGATGCACGCGCCTGCGAGACTCGCAGCATATGCAGTATGTACCTACACGCAGTGATTGTTGAAATTGTTGTTTGCTATTTATTATGTTAAGTTTGTTATTGTCCTTCCACAAGCAGAGAAGGGGCTATGTAGGGTATACAGCCCTACAAGCCGGACAGCCAGTAAATTGTCGCTGTTGGTACAATAAATGGTATTTCTTCAATTACTGAAGACAAACTCCTATGGTCATCTTCAGACACCATCTACAGATCCTGTATACTAAGAATACCAGAGAATTAGCTAAGACAAAACAAATGAGCTCAAACTCGATAGGTTTTTCTTGTTTAGTTTAGTATTTCTTAAGGCCATCTTCTGACTTTATCATCAGACCAGCTCCATGGTACCATATTAATGCATTATCCCCTAAACTAACATGTATACAAAATTTCATCAAAATCGGTTGAGGATATCTGCTTCAAAATTTCTTTTCGAACAAATTAAGTAGGTACCATACCTACATCCTACATACAGTGAAAGTAGGTAATGAAAAGATTTTTATAATAATATCATTTACCGACTTGTTTGCAATGCAACAAGGAATAATGCTTGGACGAGTAAAGTGAACAGAATATTTTTGTACCTACCTGCGCATGGCACTCGTACGTACTACCGAGCAATTTAGTTTGATTTGAACCGTAGTATTGTACAATAAAGAGACCTATCTAAGTATATTATTATATCTGTTTAAATTTCATAAAAATAGGTGGGTAAAATTTTCAATTGACATGGCAACACACAAGATGGCAGCGTCTTCGTCTAAATCAATCACAATTAAATTCAATAATTAAATAACTATGCATTTGTATACGCTAATTACAGATGAAATGTGATCCCATCCTGTTTTTTTGTAATCCTAGATGTATTTTTACATGAAGGAACAACTAAAACCGACATTTTAAAATTAAAATTGACACTGATGTAATACGTCTGACGCGCTACGTGCATACGAGTGAATGCGAGTGACAATATTCAAATCAAGACAATTTGTCTTGATTTGTGTGTCTTCACTTTTGAGCGCGCTTGCGGTTTCTGGTTTGTTCTGTATTCTGAGGTAAAAAGTGACAATAAAAAAATCATTGATGATTTATTATTATTTTAACTTATACAAAATACTACCACACTACTTATTTATATTTTTGTTAATCGATTATGATAGACAATCTATGATTTAATTCTATTTTTTTTGCCTAATATACCTAGTTTTGTAGTCATGTACATGTTTTACGTTATCTATGTTTTACGTTTAGTGAAGTGTAATTTTTATTAATAACAATTTTTTCCTATTTTTTTTTAACTATTTTTATTAATTGAGTACTTAGTTTCTTAAGGTTCGTAATAAATGAAAAAGTATCAAACCTAAAATCTAAGAAGTAAAATCTGGTAAATTTTTCTAGTTTAAACTTTTGCCCATCAAAAACAATTTATCTTAATTACAATTTCTAATAGGCAAATGATTCCATCAATTTTATGTAAGTACTCTTTATTTCACGCGCAAACTTAGTCTTTCGGGAGATTTTTAAGCTTCGTAATAAATTAAAGTCAAATAAAGAACAGCGAACGAGCAGCATAAACGAGGCTCATAAATGGCGATTATTATGTAAATTTGACTAACTTCTTTGCAACAAGAATTAAACTATACTTCCTTTCTGATCAAAGAAAGCTTTTGGTTTCGTATTACGTAGATTTTTTTTCGGTACTAGAGTTCTTCCATTATATTCAGTCCTACCTTTGTTCCCCTGACGTTCGTGGCAGAACGCTTGTTGGTTCTGGATCGCTATACCTTGGGACACATATCTTGGACCTAAGGCGCGAGACAAACGAGGCCCTGGCGCGCGCGTAGTTTGTTATAATAATCTATGCTTGGTGAATTTGAGCTCGTCCACCGCCGTGCTATCTTCAAAAGATATCCAAGAAACGTGTACTGCGCACATTTTAAGCACATTTTAGGTCAAAGATATGACTGAGGTATGCCATGACGGGGTTGTAAGCGATCGTAGTTTAGGCCGTGGCAGCGGGAGAAAGATGGAGCTGTATAAGGTTCTAAGCTTCTTTTCACTCCTTCTGGACTGCGGTCGCACTGCACGGCGTTTATAGCTTATTGTGGCAGACCCATTCTCGGTCCTTACACACTTCAAGAGCTTCCTCTACTGTCAATAAACCTTTCATGGAAGCCTACCAGTTTTGTGAATTTGCCCATCATCATCATCATCCTTGCGTTAGCCCCGGAGTCTGAGGTCCGGTTATATATGATGTGCCATTGTTTTTTCAGCTATATTGGGGGTGACTGCCGTCTGACCTAACCTGAGTTGTGGTAGCCAACCACTGACAGATTTGTTCAGTTCGCCCATATAGGCCACCAACTTGACCTAAAATTATTGACAGCCGGGATCGGCTTTTAACATTCCCTCCGAAACACGGAAGCACTAATGAAATATCACTAAACGGTTACCCATCCGATGGCGGTTGGAGTGTACGTAAAGGGACGCTATGAAAAAGACTAACACCCGTATTCACAAACAATACTGTGAGGTCTCATAGTGTGCTCGAGCGCATAGGGCTGGTAAAATTAATTCACAAACATCACGGAGCAGTATCTAACGCAGTGCGTTCCATCAACGAAGTATTACTTAAGTGACATCAATGAATAAAAAGGCTTGCCAAAACGAACGTACTGAGAATTTGTCGTTCTTTGCACAATTTTGGTAGTACGCATAGCGAAGTATTGTTTGTGAATACGGGTGTAAGAAATTTTTGAACAAAAAAGAAATTAGAATATTGGCTGCAACTTGGGCATTTTGCTATCTGGTCATTTTGCAATCAGAACGTTTTACGACAAGTGGGTAGGCATTATGAGACTAACCCGGTATTCATAGGTATGCTCCGTTGTTATATCAGTGTAACTACCGATCATAGGTATGCTCCGTGGTTACATCAGTGTAACCAATCAGTGTAACCATGGGTCAGAAGGGTATTTTTCACGATACGGCTCAGCAACTAATTAATAAGTCTTACCTTTAGTTTCAAACTCCTTCCCGTAATGCCTGAGTTCCTCGTAGACCTCAGTCTCCATGTCGTCCTCTGCCGCCTCGTGAGCCATCGCCTTGTACAGTTTGCAGGCGACCAGAGACTTGGCCAGCGCCTCCTCGCCATGGGTCCACATGAGCAGCGCCATGAGGTGACGCTTTGTTAAAACTGCCCACATCTGTAATAGTAATTGATATTAAAATAAAACCACTTTTTAACGAATTTTATTCTCATTCAACCCCGCGACCATGGCTGGCTATATAAACCATACTTCGATAATTATCCATACTAATATTATAAATGCGAAAGTAATTCTGTCTGTCTGTTATGTTTTCACGCCTAAACAGTGTTCTAAACCGATTTTGATGAAATTTGGTACAGACTACAGAGATAATATAAGATCTTGGGAAAGGACATACTTGGTCGCGATAACCGACATCTACGCGGGCGGAGCCGCGGGCAACAGTTAGTACCAAATAAATCGCAATAGATCGCGTTATGAAGTGGTTTTATTTTAATGTGTGATATCGTGTAAACTTTCGGCAGTATAAATTAATCGATATTATTTTTACGGACCTTCTGCAAACAATGACATTTTTCCCTTATGGACCTTCTGATTCGGAGGGATTTTTGTATTGTATTTTTTTTACAATTCCTTTTACAATTATTCAGAAATGGTTTTTTTATTTAGTTATGATTGATTGAATATAAAAGTGGTTTGACACTATAATGATACTGTTGCAAACGCCATGATCATGAACGTATTCTGTAGTGTCAAATATAGATACGACCATGGTATTTGCAGCAGGTAAAGTTTAAAAAATCAGTAAGTAATAGCAAGTACTTTAATCATAAAGTGCCTGGGGATTAAACATTCCCAATTGCCTGTAGAAATGTATAAAATAATAAATGTTTACTTCATAAAACTTTGAACTGAACTCAGGCCTACATAATAAGCTCTTTCATTTAACATTTACTTAGTTATAAACGAAACACATTTCAGTAACTAGTTGAAACTTAGATTGAGTTCAAAAGTTAAGAATATCAAACATTTACTGTTTAATATCCATTTGGTTTGATGGGTACTAAGAATAAATTACGTTTCGCTCTACGCACGATTATGTTGTAAAAGTTCTCTAGGTGTAAAGAAAAAAAACGGGCAAGTGCGAGTCGAATCTGCGCACCGAGGCAGGCCACGCTCACTCTATGTACTTGCGCGCTCTCGCCGCCGGTCGCCGACGGTCCTCGGTCGTCAGTCGGGCTGTCGCTAGCCGCGCGTGCACACGCGCGTACAATAATAAAGTACCTAAGGTTTGGTTATATTATTACGTTTCAATCTTTTTGTTTGTTGAGTCTTTTTGTTTGTTATTAATATAATTAATACTCAATCTATGATGCTATTATGAAAGCATATCACGGATGCGGATCTAGCAAATCAAATAAAAATCTTACTTCTGCTTGCCTGTTAATGAAGAACGGCAAGTAGGTACTTACGTAATTACATTCGTTAAGTTACTGTAGGTACCTACCTATGACAATATTTAATATACATAAGTAGGTACATATCTTGTACAAAGTAATATAGGTACCTACCTACCCACTTCGCTACCTACTATACGGAAAGACGGGTTGTTCCGTATTGATCCCACAACGATTGATCCCATTCTTTATTCACCCCAAATGTGTATTCCTTTTTGATCCCACTTTCAAATTTTATTTTATATTCTTGTTTGATCCCAAAATCTATTCCTTATTGACCCCAATGCAAGAGGTACTAAAAAGTATGGATAGCATGGTCATGCATTCAACTAATGTAATCTTACTTACTACTAATATTAGAAGACTAAAAGTTTGTGAAGATGTTCGTATGTTTTTTACTTAATCACGCTCCAACGAATGAACGGAGTTGGTTAAAACTCGGTACAGGGTTAGATAATAGTCTGGAATAACTCATAGGCTACTTTTTATCCCAGGAATAGGTTCCATGGAGAGCGGGAACGGGAACAGAATTTCACGCGGGCGAAGCCGCTGGCAACAGTTAGTTAATTATAAATAACGATTGCAGAATGCGGACGTCCCACAAGGTGGCGTACTATCTCCTCTTCTCTTCTCCATATTTATAAACGCTATCACCAAGGTCATCACTTCGCACTATCACCTCTATGCAGACGACCTGCAGCTATATCGACACTTCAAGGCCGAGGAACTGACTGAGGCTGTGACAGCTATCAACAATGATCTTGTTAATATTAGTCAATGGGCTAAAGCTAAAATAACACAGATAAACCTAGGAGCATCTAACGTTCAAAAATTCCGAAGAAGAAAATGAAGAGCGCATTAATAGTGCTATCCAAAGTTAAGTGGACGGGCGAATAACAGTCGGCCACTGCCTGGAGAAGTTGGCCCCCTTTGTTTATTTTAAGTAGCTGTTACAATTTAAAATGATAGGTTAGGTAATATGTAGGTATTATATTTAGTTAAAAATGTAAATCTGTGATTTGTCTGTGATTTTTTTACATAATTTTGTGTACATCTTGTTGTTTTACATCTTTTTTACTTATAAAGTTTATTTTGATAGCTAAGTATGTAAGGAACATAGTATAATATATAATTGAAAACGTCAATATGTGATTTGTTTGTGATTTTGTACACAATTTTGAATGTTTTAATATTGTATGATTGCTACGAGTACCTATAACTAATAATTTAAATTAGTCCTATAATATTTCACAATAATGCGTATTATTTATCTTACAACAATTTTATTTGGCAGTATCTATCTATAAAGTTTACTTTAATTGCTATTTCAATTTGCATAAATATTTAATTGATGTTTTTATATTTTTTGTACAATTGATAACATTTATAACTGGAGTGTTAGATAGATAGATAGATAGATAATACTTTATTGTACACCAATAAAACCTTTATTGTACACCAAAAAAAACCTCGAAAACGATACCCATATTGACTTTATTGAAAATTTCGAGTCCGCCATCTTTGATCGTTAAATGGATGATATCTTCGTAATTAGCAGCCCTGATAACCTCGAAAACGATACCCATATTGACTTTATTGAAAATTTCGAGTCCACCATCTTTGATCGCTAAATGGATGATATATTCGTAATTAGAAGCCCTGATAACCTCGAAAACGATACCCATATTGACTTTATTGAAAATTTCAAGTCCACCATCTTTGATCGTTAAATGGATGAAACCTTCGTAATTAGCAGCCCTGATAACCTCAAAAACCTTACCCATATTGACTTTATTGAAAATGTCGAGTCCGCCATCTTTGATCGCTAAATGGATGATATATTCGTAATTAGCAGCCCTGATAACCTCGAAAACGTTACCCTTGAAAATTTCAAGTCCACCATCTTTGATCGTTAAATGGATGAAACCTTCGTAATTAGCAGCCCTGATAACCTCAAAACCCTTACCCATATTGACTTTATTGAAAATGTCGAGTCCGCCATCTTTGATCGCTAAATGGATGATATATTCGTAATTAGCAGCCCTGATAACCTCGAAAACGTTACCCATATTGACTTCATTGAAAATGTCGAGTCCACCATCTTTGATCGCTAAATGGATGATATATTCGTAATTAGAAGCCCTGATAACCTCGAAAACGATACCTATATTGACTTTATTGAAAATTTCGAGTCCACCATCTTTGATCGTTAAATGGATGATATTTTCGCAATAAGCAGCCCTAATAACCTCGAAAACGATACCCATATTGACTTTATTGAAAATGTCGAGTCCGCCATCTTTGATCGCTAAATGGATGATATATTCGTAATTAGCAGCCCTGATAACCTCGAAAACGATACCCATATTGACTTTATTGAAAATTTCGAGTCCACCATCTTTGATCGCTAAATGGATGATATATTCGTAATTAGAAGCCCTGATAACCTCGAAAACGATACCCATTTAATGACTTTATTGAAAATTTCGAGTCCACCATCTTTGATCGTTAAATGGATGAAACCTTCGTAATTAGCAGCCCTGATAACCTCAAAAACCTTACCCATATTGACTTTATTGAAAATGTCGAGTCCGCCATCTTTGATCGCTAAATGGATGATATATTCGTAATTAGCAGCCCTGATAACCTCGAAAACGTTACCCATATTGACTTTATTGAAAATGTCGAGTCCGCCATCTTTGATCGTCAAGTGGATGATATATTCGTAATTAGCAGCCCTTATAACCTCGAAAACGATACCCATATTGACTTTATTGAAAATTTCGAGTCCACCATCTTTGATCGCTAAATGGATGATATATTCGTAATTAGAAGCCCTGATAACCTCGAAAACGATACCCATTTATTGACTTTATTGAAAATTTTGAGTCCACCATCTTTGATCGTTAAATGGATGAAACCTTCGTAATTAGCAGCCCTGATAACCTCAAAAACCTTACCCATATTGACTTTATTGAAAATGTCGAGTCCGCCATCTTTGATCGTTAAATGGATGAAACCTTCGTAATTAGCAGCCCTGATAACCTCGAAAACCTTACCCATATTGACTTTATTGAAAATGTCGAGTCCGCCATCTTTGATCGCTAAATGGATGATATATTCGTAATTAGCAGCCCTGATAACCTCGAAAACGTTACCCATATTGACTTTATTGACAATGTCGAGTCCGCCATCTTTGATCGTTAAATGGATGAAACCTTCGTAATTAGCAGCCCTGATAACCTCGAAAACCTTACCCATATTGACTTTATTGAAAATGTCGAGTCCGCCATCTTTGATCGCCAAGTGGATGATATATTCGTAATTAGCAGCCCTTATAACCTCGAAAACGATACCCATATTGACTTTATTGAAAATTTAGAGTCTGTTATCTTTGATCGCTAAATGGATGATATATTCGTAATTAGCAGCCCTGACAACCTCGAAAACGATACCCATATTGACTTTATTGAAAATTTCGAGTCCACCATCTTTGATTGCTAAATGGATGATATACTCGTATTTAGCAGCCTTGATAACCTTGAAAACGATACCCATATTGACTTTATTGAAAATTTCGAGTCCACCATCTTTGATCGTTAAATGGATGATATTTTCGCAATAAGCAGCCCTGATAACCTCGAAAACGATACCCATATTGACTTTTTTGAAAACTTCAAGTCCGCCATCTTTGATCGTTAAATGGATGATATCTTCGCAATTAGCAGCCCTGATAACCTCGAAAACGATACCCATATTGACTTTATTGAAAATTTCGAGTCCACCATCTTTGATCGCTAAATGGATGATATATTCGTAATTAGAAGCCCTGATAACCTCGAAAACGATACCCATATTGACTTTATTGAAAATTTCAAGTCCGCCATCTTTGATCGTTAAATGGATGAAACCTTCGTAATTAGCAGCCCTGATAACCTCGAAAACCTTACCCATATTGACTTTATTGAAAATGTCGAGTCCGCCATCTTTGATCGCTAAATGGATGATATATTCGTAATTAGCAGCCCTGATAACCTCGAAAACGTTACCCATATTGACTTTATTGACAATGTCGAGTCCGCCATCTTTGATCGCCAAGTGGATGATATATTCGTAATTAGCAGCCCTGATAACCTTGAAAACGATACCCATATCGACTTTATTGAAAATGTTAAGTCCGCCATCTTTGATCGCTAAATGGATGATATATTCGTAATTAGCGGCCCTGATAACCTCGAAAACGTTACCCATATTGACTTTATTGAAAATGTCGAGTCCGCCATCTTTGATCGCCAAGTGGATGATATATTCGTAATAAGCAGCCCTTATAACCTCAAAAACGATACCCATATTGACTTTATTGAAAATTTAGAGTCTGTTATCTTTGATCGCTAAATGGATGATATATTCGTAATTAGCAGCCCTGATAACCTTGAAAACGATACCTATATTGACTTTATTGAAAATTTCGAGTCCACCATCTTTGATCGTTAAATGGATGATATTTTCGCAATAAGCAGCCCTAATAACCTCGAAAACGATACCCATATTGACTTTATTGAAAATTTCGAGTCCGCCATCTTTGATCGTTAAATGGATGATATCTTCGTAATTAGCAGCCCTGATAACCTCGAAAACGATACCCATATTGACTTTATTGAAAATTTCGAGTCTGCCATCTTTGATCGTTAAATGGATGATATTTTCGCAATAAGCAGCCCTGATAACCTCGAAAACGATACCCATATTGACTTTATTGAAAATTTCGAGTCCGCCATCTTTGATCGTTAAATGGATGATATCTTCGCAATTAGCAGCCCTGATAACCTCGAAAACGATACCCATATTGACTTTATTGAAAATTTCGAGTCCACCATCTTTGATCGCTAAATGGATGATATAAATGGTTACTATATTCGTAATTAGCAAGTTCGTAAACCTCAAAAGCTATACCAATATAAATTTTACTGAAAATTTTGATTCCACCACATTCTAGACGTCTCGGCGATCGACTGTATGAAAATGTTCGTTAGACAATACTTCGATCCCCCCCCCCCTCCCCTTAGCCCCTTTTTTCGCAAGAAAATATAGCCTATCTCCGTTCCCAAGCTCTAATGCCTCTATGTACCAAATTTCATCAAGATCGGTTCAGCACTTTAGGCGTGGCGCGTAACAGAAAGACGGATAAATAGACTTCAGACGACAGAAGACGGTTAAAGACATTCAGCTCTGCGAGCCACTGTAACAAGATTTTAATAACCGCCTCTTCAGTCATTCAAATTACTTACCTTATTTGAAAACCGTACCCACAAAAAGTGTTTTTATAAGAAAAACATGGTTTGGGATCAATTGAGAATAGTAGACTACACAAAAATGGGATCAATTAAGAATAAAATATAAATAAAGTGCTGTGGGATCAATAAGGAAGTAAAAGTGGGATCAAACAAGAATTTTCGAATTCGGGACAACTTTTGTGGGATCAATACGGAACAACCCGGAAAGACTTAAAAAATGTTGGATTCAGTACCTACTTAGTCTATTCAGTAACAGATTGGTTGTTACAAGATGTAGTTATCTGACCTAGTACCTACTTATAGCTAACGGCTCGGGTTCAGTCTTAACACTCTTAACACTTGAATGCAATCATAAATAAAAAATTGTAAGTACTCGTAGGATGGTATCGCGAGGCGATCAGCGACCGGCGATGGCCGCCGCCGCCCGCATCGCTCTGTCGCGGGCTGGCGTTTGACTCTCGTGTACTTGTGTAGGTCTCGTGTACTTATAATTGTCGGTGCGTTACCTCTACTGCATTGTTTGCGTTCAGACCAAATATATAATAATCGCCACTGTGCACTGAGAATAGTAGTTTATCTAAAGCCTTGTCTAAGCTTACCTACTCTTGAGTTGCTGACCGGTAGGATTGTGATTGAGATGAAATACATATTGACCGAATGTCCAATAATATTCGGCTATTATTCGATATTCGATGAATAGGTGAGAAAAATGTCAAACTATTGTAAACTAGTGTAAAGCCTTTATTAAGCGAGGCAACCCTAGCGTCATTATACGTAACTACGAGGACGACGCCGAGCGACTGCAAAGTAATAATAACCGTATGGCTGTCTGTTAAGATACATATTCGTATGGAGGTGGTTGATCACGTGGACTTGTAGGCACTTATCTGAGTTGGATCGTTAATTTTCCAGGCAGTGAGTTATCTGTTCCAACTATTAGGTAATCTGTGACCGAGGGTAGGTACCGTATTCCGTACACACTATGTTAGATTGAGGAACAAAATTAGCTTCACCGTTAAAGAACCAAAATATTGTTTTTGTAGATTGCAATAAGTAATTGATTAATTTGATAATACCTACCTAATATAGATCCAGAAAAAAAAAAAATCATATTTCACTTGTTATTGTCGAAATTGTGGTGATTCTGCTGCAGAAGTCACTCATAAAGAGACGTATAATAGATTGTATGGGGTATCAAATGGTACCAATACTCACAAGAAGCTCGTTGAAGGGATAGTCGAAGAGCGCCATCTCCGTGGTGACGGGCATGAAGCCGGTGATGAGGGAGAGGCCTCCGGCGTTGTGGCGGGTGAACGAGGCGCTGTTCCGGTGGACGTTGACGCTCTTGTTCATCACCTTGGCGTAGATAGGACGGAACTTGCGGCGGGTGTAGTAGCATCTGTATGGGGAAAAGGAAGCTAAACCCTTTAGGACTAAACGCTAAAAGTAATAGGGCTGTTCTCCATCTGACAGTAAAGATACAGCCAGCCCATGAATAAGTTCCCGCTGGAAGGCAATAGGGGTATTACGGGGGACCGAAAATCAATCAAATATTTATTTATTTATTTAAAGGAACATTTAACAGTTATGCGTTGTACATTAATATTACAGGAATAGTACATTATGGTACAAGTGAGCAACGTTGGTGATTACCACCGAGGCGCCATTTAGACCCGAGCCGCCAGGCGAGGGTCTTAAGACAGCCGAGGATGGTAATCATCATGCTCACACGTGCCATACGACGTTTTACAACACACTTGCGAATAAAATAATAAACAATACTACAAATTAATTCGTTTTCCTATGCGCGCGCATTTAACAATGGCGGTCGACCATATTTAAAAAAAAATGAGGTTTGAACTTAACTTTTTTTTACTCTGTTTTTTTTCTGTACTTAGAGAAAAAAAAAGTTAAATTTGAGTGAAAATTTTGTTTATTATACAAGTATTACAAGTTGAAATTATTTATTTAAATACGAAAATGCATCAAATGACCATACAATAGGCGTATTAATTTATTCGTACTATTAAACACGTTATTTTTTGTATCAAAACTTTTTTAAGAACATAGACAATTATAGACACTTCCTATAAAATTTAAAAAAGAATCTATAACTCACTTGTGAATAATAGCAATGAAAAAGTCACAGTTTGATAATAGGTGTCATTACGTGCCTAATTGCGGTAAAATAATATCACTTTTATAAGCAGGTGTGTTGTAAAGATATTTATCTGTTAGGTAAACGCATAACCCACACCAATGTCCACGAACTAATGTGTATTTTAAAAGAGAATGTATAAGCACGCGAGTTTCATGTTAAGGTATTATAATTATACATTAGATTGTTGTGAGACTGGCGAAATATGGGTGATAAGATAATACACCTCTGCCTACCCCTTCGAGTAAGCAGAGGTGTATTATAGTATGTATGCATGCATGCTAAAAGTGATGTTTGCAAAACCATAAGTAATAGGCTATTTGACAACATTAAAAATATACTACAAATTATGGCCATCCTATTAGAAAATAACGTTAAAAGACCTACGAGACTACAATTTACTCTCAAATATGTGTATTTTATGAGAATTTCAAATATAAAAATGTTATATTTTGTTGATTTATTGTCTATGACAAAAACGCTCGTGATTGGTCAGAGCTCTGGATGACGTCATTGCTACAAAATATCTCCAGTTGTATGAGCTATTATTGTTTGTTTCGGTGTTATTATTTGCTTTTTCCTTGATTATCGCGAGTTTTATGGACATATTTTGTGACTAAGTTCCAAATGGATGCAAATTTTGTGCGAGCCGATGATAACAGCAACTTACCTACAATAAAGTGACGTCACAACTCACACGCATCGCCATGTTTAAATATCCTAGCGTTTTCGCGCACTTTTGAAAATTTAAACTTTAGCATTGATTTTTTAACATAATGCATTGTTTTTTTACAGAAATATTAATGTGATATGTCTATACTGTAATAAGCAATCATTTAAAATGGTTTTTGAAAATTAGTCAAATAGCCTATTGCAGTAAGGCAGGGTTTTGGTTAAAACATGAAATGAGGCTTTGCACCTCGGAGCTTGGGGTGGTCGATCAATTTGTGTGATTCCTCACATCCATCGCATCGTGATCATTACCGTAACACGTAACTCCTGTTTGTATTGTTCTAGCACCGACCATACTGTATAGCTGTATACCTCGAGACACGTATCTTGGACATAAATCACGAGACAAACGAGGCTCAGGCGCGCGGTATTTATAATGCATGGTCAATTTGTGCCCGTCTATCGCAGTAGCTATCCTCAAAAGACACCCAAGAAACGTGTACTGCGCGTATAGGGCACATTTTAGGCCCAAGATATATGTCCCGAGCAATATAAAAGGACAGGTCTATAGATAGATTTCAGTTTCTTTTATCTCGATGCAAACTGGTCAATATGGTCATCCAATTTGGCCCTTTTTTTCCTATAAGAGCATTGAACATTTTGTTTTATGCCACCCTTCGAGACAATTTGTTGTCCGGTGTAGCTCTCCATAAACAGACCACTTTGTTTTTTTTACCCATCGAACTACAAGGAATTACAGATCGCCGTAGTTCGATTGATCGAACAACAAGGACTTAAAAATTCCTGGTAGTTCGATTAAACCAAATTGATCGAACTACAAGGAATTACAAATCTTCGTAGTTCGATTGATCGAACCACAAGGAAATAAAATATCTCGTAGTTCGATTGATCGAACTACACGATCGAACCTGGCGGCCGGAAGGGTATTTAATCAAGTCTTACAGCTCTTTAATTCAAATTAAAGTAATCTCTGCTAATAATGGTCCTTTAAGTGGGAGTTTTAAGTATCGTATTATCTGGCTTAAATCAAACATGCTGACGAGGATTATTTCACCACTGACCTATATGCGCCTCCCATGAGTTTGTTGATCACCAGGCCGATGTCATGCAGCGTATATATGTAGCCTCTGGGCAGATGTGGTCTCACGTCCCGAAGAATGTATCTAAAAATAGAAAACTGTATATATTATCTCTTTTCAGGCAGGTCAAAATCATTCAAAACCAACGGCCCTAAAGAAGAATACGCATTTGGGGTCAATTAAGAATGGGATCAATCGTTGTGGGATCAATACGGAACAACCCATTGTATGGGTATCTGCCAACTCAGGAGAGAAAAGGCCTCTGAATATTTATAGTATGTATTAGCTGTTGACTGCGGCTCCACCCGCGTGGATGTCAGTTATCGCGACCAAACATAGCCTATCCTTTCCCAAAGCCTAATCTATTTCTGTACCAAATTTCATCAAAATCGGTTCAGTAGTTTAGGCGTGAAAGTGTAACAGACAGACAGTCCGACAGACAGACTTACTTTCGCATTTATAACATTAGTATGGACAGCAAAACCAAAAATCCCGGGAAGCAAATGAGGCCGCCCATATCTCAAATATCTTTTTAGCATTTCCTGCGAAAGAGACATTTTGCGAAAGAGACATTCTGCGAAAGAGACATTTTGCGGAAGAGACATTCTGCGAAAGAGACGTTTTACGACCAGGGGACATTTTGCGAAAGAGACGTTTTGCGCCTGAGCCGTCTAAGTATGTAGCAATCTATATGAAAATGTCCACTCAATTCGCACCCTGGGGAGCATAATGAGTGATCACTCCGCCGGTGTCGTAAAACTTAAATGTACGAATATCGCCTCGGCACAGGCTGACGTCAATCTGAGGCAATTAGCCTTGTCGTGCAATTAATCAATCCAGTTGACGTCAAGGCGAATAGGTGGACTCTACTTGTGCCCTATAAAACAAGAAGTTAAGTATATGTATTTAAAGCCTTATGAGTTTCTAGTTCTTAGTTCTTGCTATAAAAGCCAATTTTACTACAGAGATGAAGAGATGTGAGTCGGTTATGTGATACGGAATAGGCAATTGAAACCGACCATTTTTTTTGGTAAAATGACGATTTGTGCAATAAATATCTTCGGGAATAAAAATGAAACAGTTAACATAAAAGATCATTATGTTACGTATATTCATACTATCCATATCCATACTTCCATATTACTTATTACTATAAATACGAAAGTAACTCTGTTTGTTACGCGCTTTCACGCCTAAACCACTGAACCGATTTTGATGAAATTTAGTACAGATATAGATTCACGCAGGCGGAGCCGCGGGCAACAGCTAGTCACAAATAAGTATTATACTATTACCTATTCTATAATATAAAAATGACTCCCTAAATGTGTTGCTAAGCGCAAATCTCGAGAACGTTCTTTTTTAGAATATTCATTGAAGTACGAACCATCCGTTCTTACGAAAAGAAAAAATAAAAAAAATAAAAAAATTGGCTGTCAGGCGGTACGAAGTTCGCGGGGTCAGCTAGTTTCTAATAAATAAACACAAAATTATCGTTATAACATTTCCCATTAACAAGACACGGGTCAAATGAACTGCCTGAACACCCTGTTTGTATTACCGTTTAATCGCGCGCGTGTATATTATCTATTTTGAGAAGGGTTGAATGCGCAATGAAAATTGTATAAAATGATTTATTTGAAATCGAGCGTGTTCCACAGGGACTCAAATTTATTGGCGTGAGTGGTATCTAGAATTATGTATAGAAAAAGTCAGGTGTGCAATTAAAATTGTATAAAACGATTTTTCGAAATCGAGTGTGTGACACAGAAAAGGGAACGTCCAAGAAGGAACTCGCACCCGCGACCAGTCCCTTACAGAGGGAATGCTCTGATCAACGGATCTGTCTGTAGGTACAGCCCCCTAAAGAAGTGGCAATTTGTTAACTGGCGTATTGTACAATAGAATGAAGAATGTATGTGATTTGACGTTTAAGACAAACGTTGCCAACTGTCATATACGTCAAATCCCATACATTCGTCATTCTATTCTACAATAGTCACTTTTCTAGGGGGGTAGACACGTCGTGGACATTCGAAATTCTGCTATTGGGGCGATAGTGGAGCATCTACCGATATTCTACGCCACCCCTGGTGTTGCACGCGTCCATAGGCCACGGTAAACACTTTCCATCAGGTGGGCCGTGTGCTTTTCTGCCTAGCTTTTCACCTAAGCGGTATAAAAAAAAATTCTTACGTCATGAACGTTCACTTTTTCCTATCGAAATCTATAGGAAAACTTTGAAAGGCATATTAATTGCATCTAAATCTCATTAAATATCTGTAGAATATTATTATTCATACCTTAATGTATTGCTTGGTCCACTTTTGGTGTTATAAAGCTCTTCCAGTCGAGGTATTGTGAGAAACTTTCGCATAGAAACACCGTTTTCGAGGAGCAACTTCACGAAATCGATGCGGTCGTGTTCCAAAGCTTGCATCATGGCTTCGTCGAGAGCACCTGTAACAATAGATTATGTTAAAATGGTACTCAAAATTTGGGTCGTTTTTTTACCACTTAGGTGTCCAATATGCTCATGGCTAACCTGATGAGAAGTGGTTACCGTGGTCTGTGGACGTGTGCAACACCAGCGGTATCGCACTCATGTTGTCTACCCTGTAAGAAGCTTCTGAAGTTCTTCCAGAAGAACCCCACATTGCAGTCATTTGGAAAAGCCATAGCAAATCATTGCCTATCTTAAGCGTGCGCGGAATGAAGTTCCTGTACTCCCTCACTGTGCGCACCGTTTCCGGACGTAGTGTGTGAGAAGATTTGGCAGCTAAGTACAAAGTTTAAGTAGCTAAATATAATAAAATTGATAAGTACTACGACTACCTTCCGTGCTCCAATCTTGAGAGTGGCAGTCGCCTCCGATATACCAACCAAAAGCAACAAGACGAGCTCAGGTTCCAAAGCCACATTTTCAGATGCTGAACCATTTATTTCTTGTTGCAATTGTAGGTACACATGGGATGACAGATACCCTTGCACTTGTCTATACTTAAAGAGGAAAGATTTGTATTTTTGTATGTAACGAATAAACTCAAAAACTTCTACGAACATAGATTGAGCATACGCTTCTATCAGCGATGAACCGGATTAGAATTCCACGCGGGCGGAGCCGCGAACAACAGCTAGTGTTTTATATAGGAAAGGGGAAAGCGAGATTATAAAGGCCCATAATATAAACACTCGCCATGGTTTGTCACTATGTATTTTCATTTATGAAAATATAGGAGAAAAAGATTCCTGAACTTTCTCTTAGCGTATTAATATAACATAGATTAGAAATCGGCATTTACTTAATGAAGTTCCGAGCAAAGTTATCAGTGCCCGTGACATATAATTACAGGTAAATTACACCCACAGGCTTTTCCACAAGGTTGTTGATACCTGCATGTGAAGCCTCATTATTGCAAGATAATTGTTTTGTGGTTTGTACTTTTTTATACCACGTAGGTCGCAGATACGGCCCACCTGATGGAACCTGGTTACCATGGCTTATGAAGGAGTGCAATACCAGGGGAGTCACACTCGCGCTGCCCCCCGAACAGAGATTCTGTGCCGTCAGCGCAGAAGATAAGTAGGACAAGCTTTTGGCTTCCCACTGCTAGCACAAAATAAATACCAGTGAGCTCTGGCTACCCTACTCACACATTGATTTCACTCTTTGTTAGTTAAATAGTTGTTTGGAAAACAATTCAAACTTTGTATCGACCGTAGAGTGACCTACGACTAAATACGTATTTACGTGATTGTATCGCGCTAATGCCTTTTCCAATAGATAACAAAATAATGGTACCTACTCAAATAACAATTGGGTATAATTATTTTGTACGTTTATTTTTAGTTTATTATTGTGGGAAATCTCCATATATACCTACGTTAATGTTATATTTGAAACGGGACTATTTATCTTTTGATATGAAGTTTGCCATCACGGTCAAAGGTTGACTGTAGCCAACAAAGGAGATACGGTTGCACCTTTACATATAAAGTTGTAGGTATGTAAAGGTGCAACCGTATATCTTTTGTAGCTGTACACTAGTAAATAAGTTGTTTAAAAAAAAATGTGTCATACTTCAGGAGAGAGATGTGGAGACGAATTGATATAAATGAGAAAACACCTGAAAAGCTAATCATGATTACAACCAGCTTTATAAATTTTCAGACACCCTTTTGTCATTTGCTTTGTATAAAGTATCAGTCAGTTTCCGAGAAACTCGATATTACACAATACACATTATTTTGTGCTTTTAGCTAAACAAACTGAAAATTCTCTACCCCGGACGGAGAAAAGCATAAGTGTATGTACGCAGAAAACATTATTTTTAAAAATATACCTTCTAAAAATGATGTGCAATACATGACACATTATACTTCCCATCTAAACGCAAAACTCTTGCATTTTATTCTTAAGTAAACCATTCAAAACCATGAGAGATACAGCACAATGAAATAAGTTTGTTTACCGAGCGAAATAGCCTTTGCTTCTACTTCCCTCCGTAAATTCCCTATTGTCAGACCTCTAGCTGCACGGGAACCACTTATTTCCTATTGTGAAATATCTTAATGCATGAGAAACTCTTTGCTACAAAGCTCTCAGATGAATCTGTATTTATTGATAGTTTTCTATGAAACGCAATATTGCAGTTATTGAAATAAAACTACTTTTTAGCGGATTCTATCGCGATATACTTGTATTTGTTATTATTTACTTTTAGCCCGACGTTTCGGCTACTATTCAGCACAAAAGAAATTAGCCATGACATCACTTGAAATGCGTAGACAGAAAGAAAGTCTCATTTAAACTTACAAAAATACTGAACAACTATTATATTTATATACCAACCAAGACATGTATAGCATCAATAAAAACAGTCACCGGAGAGGTTAGGTACCCACTAAAGCTATGCACAATGCAATCCAGACTTGAACCCCCGGCAATACAATTGTTAGAAAGTGGAACAGACTACCGGAAAACGTTGTTTTGTCACCCAATTTGAATGCCTTTAAAAACAAACTTGACAAAATCTCCAGATCACAGGACACACTAAATAACTGCTAGTGTAGGGACGCGGACCTGGGGTGTGAGTGTGGAGTAGCTCCACAGACCATGGCCCACCTGCTAACGTGTGCTGCATGCCCATCTACCTGTACACCGGAGGACCTAATGAGTGCCTCCGAGAACGCGATCCAGGTAGCAGCATACTGGGAAAATAGAATTTGAGAGTAGAAGCGCCATCGATTCGACAGAAGAAGAAGAAGCGTGTTCTAGATAAATAATAAATAAATAAATAATTTACATTATGTTAGGTTACTTATTAAGTAATAATGTACATTTCACTAGTTCGTGACAGCCCTACTGGCTTGTTATCGACAATTGGCAACTATTTGAGTCCATTTAAACGACACCTGATGCCACCATTTAGAAAGCCCTTTCGTAGTTGGACCCATAAGGCACATGTATCGTAAAATATGGACAAGTCGTAAAAATAGAGTACTGTTTGACTGATTGCGTTAGCATGATGAGGGTATGACAGGGGACAATGTTTTATTACGTCATAATACGCAACACTATTTTCAGTAAGGGTCCCACTTACTACATTTCGAGATCTCTGGGGTCTAAGACCGCTTATCTGCAAGCCAATACATTTGCTGATTGATGGACGAGGATCTGGCGAAAGATTTCGTCTCTGGGTTATGGGGGTCATAAGGAAGTCACTTCGACTAAAGTCAACAAAACTGACTGGGACAGATCCTGCTTCGAAGGACAAGTTTTGATGCAACTGGGATTGGTGCAAAGTTTAAAGACAATAACATTCTTCAAATTAGAGCTAATAGTATTAGAGCCGATAACTCTAGCTCCAGTCTGATCAAATTACCAGCATATTTATATTATGAGACGCATCTTTAATTGGACAACACGAAATGGCTATGCTGCAAGGCTAATTATTGCAAAGCCTGGCAGTGATACCAAATATTAAATGAAAATGCAAAAAAAGACGGTATCTAATATGATAAGATTACTAGAAAAAACGAGACTCATCTGAAGCCATTTTACGTATCATCCGGTAATCTGATCAGACTAAAGTAAGTGTTATCAGTTCTAATACTATAAAAAAATCGATGTCCTATATTAAAATGTCAGCGTAGAGTGCTCTTAAAAACCTAACAAGTTTAGAATGAAATGAACCTATATACTGTATATGTCGTGGAGAAACTACTAACTTAGGAGTTAAATTTTATTATAAAAAACATATTCACCCATCTAATATTTAATAACATTTTTGGAGACCTTTGCTCAACACTTAAGAGCTCATCCCAAAAAAATATCTCTGGAGGGTAGTCCTAAAACAATTTTCTGAAACTATAAGAGGGTTTATATGCCTTGCTATTTCATATCTTGCATAGCTGAAAGCCTAAAACCTAATTTATTTTTAAGAGAAAGGTCTTTTACACATTTTGCATATACGTAGGTACTTAGGTATAAATAACCACTCTTAAATAATTCTGAAAACTTACTCTTACATAAGTAAAATAGTGCTAAGTCTAGAGCCAGTTTTGATGGCATTAAGATGAGCCTTGGGGTCAAACAGTCTCTTTCTTTGTGCTGTTAATCAAGTTCAGATTCAAGAGAGATCAAGTCAAGAAAGTTATTTCTTCAGAGTCATACAAGTAACTTTTTTAATCTAATTACTATAAGTGCCGGTTGCGGTGGAGACCCTGGGAAGCAGGGGCAATGAAGCTAACAGCCATAATAAGGAAATCAGATAGTAGCTCATTGAGGCGACCGGTGACTCTCGCTGTGGATCATTTCTGGTGCAAAGGCTGAGCACTTTTGCACCGGGAGCGACAAGGGGCGGGTTGTACTATTAGGTATATGGAATACACTCAGTGTTTGAGGAATAGTGTTATAAATAAACTTTTGCCAAGATTCCTCTCAGGGATATACAGGTTATAGAACATAAAAAAAAACGAAGTTCACTGTATTAGCCTAATATAATCAATGCATGATCCGGACCAGAAACGGATACAAGAAAAACATTTTTTTAAACCCACGACGGTTAAATAGTAATTGAAAAAGCTAACTAGTAGTTTTGGGGAAAATAGGCAACATGTATTTGCTGCAGCGCCCTCTGGAAAGTTGGCATCACAACACCTATCTAAGAAAATACACCAATTAAACCCGGACCCACAACTAAAATAACACAATAACTCGTCCATTATGAAATAATAATAAATAATAATAATAATAAAAACTGGATCAAAATCGAACTAGTACGAAGTTTCGAAGAAAAGTAGCAATATTGATTTGCATAAAAATGCTTGCTGCAGCGGAAAATTCTCAATACGTAAATACGTTATCCTTAATTTATTATATCACCGAAGCTATGACACCCAGCAGGAAGCAATAACTCAGTTTCTAGCAATTTCGGAATACGTTCCAAATTACCATATGAAACACATTTGTATACGAAACAGTATTCGAATCTATCCTACGAAAATATGATGCCGAAAGTTATTTTCTACGTGTAAATCTAAAAGACAAGTTTTTATCTAACAATCCATTTTCTGCAAATAGTTTGCAAGTAGCAAAAGAAGTAACATACGACCATTGTAAAGCTAGGGCGCTTTGCAATAGTCGTTATTTTACTTTTTCAATGTCAACAAGGTCCTTAAGATATAAAAGTTTCCTTAAGATATTTTACCTGTGTGAGTTGTGTGAGTGATACATTTGCTTCGAGTTTATAACCGACTTCAAAATAGAGGTTATAATATTCGACGAAAAACTAGAATTCATCCCATTGCATGTAAATCGATTTCTCTGCAATTTTATTTTCTCTTTATTTACCGAAATGTGAGGGCTTGATCACGCAGTGACCATTTCACCCACATAAGAAACTACTAATTACAATGATCTAATTCTCTGTAAATTGTGAACCAATTTTGTTCATTCGTTTTTTAATTCATTCGTCATTGAAACTTTCTTGTTTTGTTTGAAAGAACGTACTTCTGAAGTGGTCTCATTGCCAATAAGGGATCTAATGATGGGGTCCTAAGGAAATCGAAGCATTCCTTTCATATTTTCTTAGACCTAACTCTGCTCCTAAAGCGAATCTGTGAAAATTCCATATGTACTGGTTAAAAGTTATTTATTTTTCCATACACTAAGCTCGTAAAATTTGTTATTTATTATAAACTGGTGAGTTTTATATTGTAGTTTGGTTGTAACTAAATAAGCTTCCAGCTACTTCAAACCAACAAGATTGTTGTTCGTTTAATTTTCTAGGAAAACTATCAAAGGAGTATTTATTTATTATTACCTATAATTTATTGGTTATTTTTCAAGATTCGTTTTATTTATGAGGATCGGAAATCTAGCTGCATAGTGCTTGAGTCACGCTTCTCAGATATTATGGGTGTTGGCGACTATAACTTTGTTTGCCGCAGCAATACACCAGCAATTATATTTTATTGACTGCTTGATTGTCATTGGCGTCATGATATTTTTTGTATACACCTTAACTCACCATATTTTACTGTTGCCAATAGAGTTTTCTGCTCCGTAGTACTTATTGTAAAACTTTATTCATCATTTTATCTACAGAATAGGTGACATTGGGCAACGGAAATAGGCTCAATTTAAATACTGAATCCGTTCGGCGTGACCTGCTTGGTCTGCTATGTCGGTCTTTTTTGGGCAAAGTACAGAATGCGAGGATTACAGCCTCTGACACTCTCATAGACAGCACGAAAAGACACATATTTCGGTGAGAGAATTCTTCCCGGCCAAGCCATGTCTATTCATGCATGACACTATCATCGAAATCGGAACGGCTTATGTACCCAAATCTTCATATCATCTGGAAGGTCTAAAAATATTTTTACAAAGCGAACCGTACCGTATATTATAAGCTTAGTGCGAACTCGCCCTAAGGAGGGTGAATGAATAAATTTGATTCTCACAATGGCGTGACCCGAACCTAATTTATTTGCGAACGCTGTGAAAGTTACTCTACATAAGATCAATTAATGGAGAATCCTTTTAGATCATGTTGTACTTAGAAGTTAGGCTTACTTAAAGAGAAGCGAGTATTTGACGAAGTAGGATTTATTGGTATACAAGAAGTCGAATCAGTTAATAGAATTGGATTGGAATATACAAGAATCAGAGTGGAGACCGCGAATCGGCTAACGTAAGGTGGCGCAGACCCCGGTCAGCAAAATGGACGGGTGGCAAAGATGACCTGAAAAAGGTAGGTCAGGTAAACTGGATGTGCAAGGTGGACGATCGGTGCTATAGTGCACATTGAGAAAGACGTATGACCAGCAGTGGCAAATGTCAAGTGGCAAAAGGTCTCTGTAACCATATTCGAAGCTAATAAAAGTTTTTGAATCCAATCGCGTCGAGTCGGGTAGAGTCGGGTGGAGTCGAGTCGATCCGAGTCGAAGTGAGTCGGGTCAAGTCGAGCCGAATCGACTCGAATAGAAACTAACAGAATGCGTTCAAAAAGTTATGTAGTTTATTATTTTTTGTAATTATTAGGTACGTGTATTTTTCGTAACAATACATAGTTTATTTAAAGGACTGTTGGACTATTACTAAATTACACGTGTGGATCCACATTATCTACTAATGTTGTCATTAACCGACTAAGTAAGATGAATGCTTATGTTCAGAGGGTCTTCACGCCCGTAGCGTACTGAATATTTAATAGTTCACGTCTCACCTCCCCTCGCTGATCTGTACCTCACACTCCGCTTGTCACTTCTTAAGCGGTTATTCCTATTTTTTATACCACTTAGGCGGTGGACAAGCACACGGCCCACCTGATGGAAAGTGGTTACTGTCACACTCATGCTGCCGATCCCGTAAGAGTTTCAGTGCCGTCCGCGCAGAAGACAAAGTAGGACAAGTCCTAGGTCTTCTCACTGACAGCACAAAAACTCTCCAGTGAGCTCTGGCTAACCTACTCACCGCAGATTTTGGCTGCGATATTCTGTAGAGCGGAGGAACTTCCCTAGTCGGACTGCTCAGTTGGGGCTTGTGGCATGTGTGCGAACAATAGAAATGCAGTTCGACTCATGTTTTTCAAGACATCATGTTGATTTTGTGTCAACGCAAACGCTATGATGAGTTTAACTTTTATATTATCCATCCACTACACGTTATATCTCTACTTCTAAGATTTGGGACCCATATATCGCAAAATGTCGTCATAATAAAATATTTTGGGCGAAAACATGGCCTATTTCGTTAAATCAAGAATTTTTATACCAGTAACTTATACTTATGTAATACGCACATCGTGACCACGGGCCTAATAATCTAATATACTTAATTACGAAACATATTAGATGTTTGTTAGCAGTTTTCCTACACGTATAGAAATATTAATATTATGTGTTACGTAAGAAAATAGAGGCTAGTCAATAGATAATAAGGCTTTTGGGATAGCTTTTGAGCAGTCACACAGTTATATTAATTAGCTTTTTAATATTATTACATTACTGTTCTTTGTTCTTGATCCTAGCGTTAATTCCCAGTCGCATCCGAAGCTTTTCAGCTCGGAGTCTGGGGTACGCTTTACCAGTTTTAACTACGGATTTGGCTAGACCTCGATATTTTCCGTGAAGCGATTGCCATCTGACCTCCACTTACTGTTCCAATTGGAAAAGTCTTGTTATTTTGTCGTACTTGCGAGGAGATGTATGAGGCTCACGATTTTCGAGACCCAAGGCATCTCACCTTCAAGTCAGTAGATACATCTGCTGATTGACGAACAATGCTCTGCTCTTTTCTCACGGTGCTTGGTTGGCGGGTAGTGGCTCCCATAAGAGGCTACATTATGGGAAGACAGCAAAGGCAAGAGGACCCTGGGCTCGAAAATGCAAGCCCTGGTTGCAACCTGGACCTCGAAGATCTGGACCTGGACCCCATACGGGTTGTATTACAAATCACGAAAGCTTAAAATAAATTGTCTAATTAAACAGGAGACCTTGGAAGAAATCTGGCGTTTCTTACCTGGTGGCCATTCCTGTCCGTACACGAAGATCTCCGATCTGGCGATATCCACTCGGTTCCATGTGAGAGCCAGTGAGAGCTGTTCGCTTGGAGACAGATGCTGGGCCCTGAAAAGCGCCGTCAGTATCACCTGATCCAATTCCTGGACTTCTCCACCTTCAGCTCGCTCTTGAATCCTGAAGACAGTGATCTGCCGAAGAAAATGGACGTTTATTTATCTTGAACATATAGAAATGATTTCAGTTTGGATCAGTAAATTAAATTTTACAAGAAAAATCAATTTATTCTAATTCTCTTTGATTGCATCTCTATCTGTTTTAAACCACTGTAATTTGACTGAAATTGGAATAAAAATTGTTGAACAAAACCTAGTTCGTACAGTGTTGTCGAGATCTAACCTATTTCAACGAAAAAGTAATATGAAAATTGGCGCTCAAATCGGAAAATTAGTTTTTAACAAGTTCGATTTTCAAACGAGGCCAACAGATTCAGAGCTTTAGGAAAATATTTTTAAATATTTTTGTAGACAACTTGGTAAGATTACAAACGTCCATGTAATCGGAAAAAATGTAGATAATCTGTATTACGATTTATTATTATGCACACATTATTTCAATCATAAAACACAAATGGGTAGACATTATTCCAAATATAAAAGTAACAGTAAGTGTCAAAAACGTGAAATACGGTTATCAAAAGTAATGTGGGTACATCGTTAAATGTAAGCATTATTTATACCTACTTTTGCACTTTTAGAATCCCTACTAATATTATAAATGCGAAAGTAACTGTGTCTGTCTGTCTGTCTGTCTGTCTGTCTCACTTTTACGACTAAACCGCTGAACCGATTTTGATGAAATTTGGTATAGAGGTAGGTTAGACCTTGAGAAAGGACATAGGCTATGTTTGGTTGCGATAACCGACATCCACGCGGGCGGAGCCGCGGGCAAAAGCTAGTTATTCATAAGTAAAACATGAGGTTCGTAAAACAATGTAGGTATTACTTTGAGATTCGTTAGAATTCGTTGCTCGGCGTATCATGGAATAGAATGACGAATGTATGGGATTTGATTTTGTTTTTGACATTCATTAACGCCTATCATATACGTCAAATCCCATACATTTGGCATTCTATTCTACGAAACGCCGCCGGCCGACGAATTGCCACTTGTCTAGAGGGGCTGGTCTATAATTTTAATGTTTACGCTCCACACTCTTAAAGAATATGTTCGAATGCTACAAAAGAGAGAGAGAGAGAGAGAGGAGGGGGGGGGGGGGGGGACAGAAAGAGTTTAGAGTTAGTGAGTAGTACACACACAGTGAACATGTTTATTTTAAAAAATGGATTAGGGTTCCGCGCAAAAATGATGAATAGCGTGAATAAAGTCGCGTACAGAGCGCAGCGTAGTGTTAACATAATTAAGTTCTTTTGGTAGGTATAACACATTAATATTAAATGAAAGTACTCATGGAACGTAAAAAGAAGAAGTAAAGGACGGAATAAATTAATTATTTCAATCAAAATGTTGCGAATAATATTTTAATTAAGTCGGGAGACCTACTACTTACGTACAAAGTTTTAGGCAAATTACTTCGTCTACAGAATCGTTTTAATCAAGTCCACAGTTGAACAAAGTTGAGTTTGTTTACCCAAAAAAGTAAGTTAAACCGTTGAGAATTTTCATATTGGTTTTTTAAAGAATACATAATAAAATTATTTTCAGACCTTTTATACCACTTAAGTGGCAGACAGCTCACCTGATGGAAAGTGATTACCGTGGTCTATGTACGTATGCAACACCAGGGGTGTTACACTCGTGCTGCTGACCCTGAAGAAACCTTCTAATGCTCTCTTGAAGAACCCCAAAGTCGCTTGGAAAAACCACCACAGGGAGTTAAATCCACAGGTTGAGCATGCGTGGGATGAAGTTCCTTTCATACTGCGCAGTGCGCACCGTTTCCAATCGCAATATGAGAGGATGAATTCCCTGCCTATGAATAAAACTTATGAAAGATCTTTATAGAGAATACTGTTGCTCGCGGCTCCGATTGTGTGGATAACTTTTACCGTGTGTTCTCCTCATTTGTTTCAGGTTAAACAAATTTTATCAAAGCTCGTCGATTTTGACGTTAATGACATACGTTGACGACTGTCATAAACTTCAAAATACGTGTCAATCTTATACATTCTAGTCTATAACTAGCCTTTCACCCGGGGCTTCGCCCGCGTGGATCTCTAATCTCCGGTTCTATTGCATTTTAATTAAGGATTTTAGGTCTGAACAAGACCTTTCTAACAAAAAAAATTGCATCAAAATCAGTTCAGTAGTTATTGCGTCCATCGCGGACAAACATTTTCAATTTACAATTATATAATAGTATAGATAGATAGATAGAAGATGTGCTGCCATCGAATTTCAATTTGTGGGTCTAGCTCTAGAGTGGCCGGTGTGCCAGCATGCAGTACTGGTTGGCTTTGCCCCAAAGGTCTTGGTTACTACCATACAAACTTTCGAATTTATAACAGTAATAAACGAGCTTAAAATTCCAAATTTATTTCCGCCTCACTAAGGAATTCTATTTACATAGCCTTTTTTTAGTTATTACGTAGAAGTCAATAGGCAAAACATAACATTTTCTAATGCGCAGATGGGTCCAGCTTCATTGTGTAATATTCGAGCAAAATTTTGATAAAACATGTCTGAAAATCACTGTAAATAACGTCTGCCATTGTCTCTTGTCTGGAGCACAGTAATATCGCTGTTTATTTTGTATATTTGTCATCGTATCAAAGTCACATTATTAAGTCCTTTGTAAAATTATATAAAAGAACGATTTGTTCACACAGTACGGCCGTGTGCTGTAATTATAACAAAATTTAGACAATTTGACCTAAAAACGGTCGTGGATTTTACTTTGATGGCTTATCCTGTGATAATATAGAAATATAAAACCATACACGAGCCTTCTTTTATGAAAACCGCTCGTGTTTCACCTCCCCGAAGCTAACAATGGGGTGGGTATGTAAAAAATACTGACAGTGTTGTCAGGGTAAATATTCCTGGGATTCACTTTAGTTTATTATGAGATTACTCATGTTTAAAATCATTGAAATAGAAGATTTTTCAAACGGATTTACATGAATTGTTTTCAGCAGCCATGAATACGGGGACTAAAGATGAAGTATTACTCGTATTAGTTTGAAGTGTATCTCAAAGTATCTATGAGACAATCATTATCTTTAGTCTCCCCCTATGACTATGGTTGCTGAAAACCCAACTGAAACGTCAGGATCAGTGTTTATAACAACACCACATAAATCGCGACAGAAACCTTAGACCTAGGGCCTACCAAGTCTACGGTGGCATGGTACGTAGTTTGATAAATATGTATACTCCTACGTAGCTAATATCAATTTATATAAATTGTCACTGACCGAGTTGGTTATATAATTGCATTGCGTATAAATGAATACCACATTTCAGCATTAAAGCAATTAAGCTTTTCAACGATAATAACATACGAGGATTATACTGCACAATGTATTGTTGACCACTTAATTTAAACATATTATTTGGATAATTAAATAGAGCAGTCAACATATTATAGAAAATTAAGAAAAGAGCTGTTCTAAAAAAAAATGATGCTCAGTGCAAAGTCTAGCTTTGATTATGATGCAAAGTTTTTAATAAAGGTTTTTGAACAAGATGCGTGTTGAGCTCGTGGGCCGTCCACACTGTTAAAGTTATATTACACGCAATCTTACGTTACCTACGCGTTACACCCGTCGGGCTTTAATCAAATATAACGTTTTTTTACTAACACCAGATAAGTATGTCAGTGAGTATATTTTTTGTGACAAAAAACTACTTTCAGGAACATAATTTTTACGCAAGCTCCCGTTTTTAAAGGCATCCACTTAAATGAAGCAATAAAAAAGTTCAGGACCGAGAATATCTCCTTGTGAAACCCCAGCGCCTGGTGACGCCTCGGGTCGTCCATTAAACGTGCTAACGAGCTACGCTCATCAATAGGACCGTTTCATTACACAGCGCACCATCTCTAGAGGAAAATTTCGTTTTAAAAGTGAATTCTTTATTACCACGGTGATTATTAACATTATCGGACGCTTTAGTGTTTTTTTTTTTATTTGAAAAAGTCTTAGTTCATTTCACCAGTAATACTATTCAGTTTGAATTGGCTCACGTTACAAAATACATAATAGTCTCACGTTACCGTTTATAGTTATCGATAATTATTCGAATTATGGGTCCGCTTGTAAATGCCTACAACACAAGATACCCATGTAGTGAAAAATTCAATTCTCGTATTCTCTATTTTGCATTAAGAGTACATCGCATAAACTCCGAATATTTTGCTTCAATTTAGCAGTAAGCGAGTGATATGACAATGTTGTATAATGAAAGTTTGATTCTCGACATTCGACAAAAAATCCAAATCCAAAATTAATATCTAGGTTATCTACAGGTATGTACCTACAGATTGAAATTAAAATCCCGAAAATGTTTCGTAAGGTGCGGGTGAAAAAGCGAAGTACATTTTTTATTATATGTACCAGCAGAGTGCATTTTTCTTATAAAAATGGAATGCCGTCGAGTTTTTAAATTCAATTCTCTAGCATCTTTCTGCAGACTGTTTTTTAATAACCTAGACAGAATTTTTTCATATTATATTTTTCATTAGCTGCCACGGACAAGTACTTAGTGCCTCACGATTGCACACAAATAATTATATCATATAAAATTTTCAACAGAACAACGCTATTATCTGAAAATGCCTGGTTCAAAATTGGTTTCCATCTGTTTGCAATATGTTTAATAGATATTAATAAATGTGCATTACTTATGTTAAAAAGAGTATCAGCTGGTTTCAATATTACCAGATTCATTCAATATACACTGACGACACTGTTAACTTTTTCGTCTTTTTTAAAATGAACTTAATTTTTATACAAATTGCAAACATTTTATGAGAATTGAAAAACGATGGAAAAATGGACGGACAAAAATATCAAACTGAGTCACGAATACTAAACGAAGACGCTTCCATTTTTGAAAAACCATTCCGGATATAGACCAAAATTGGATCACGAATCTTTTTTTTTAATGATGTCAGGCAAAGGTCTCGCTGAGGCAGCGAATTGAGGAGGACTTACAATAGAGAGGACTTCGTTACTACAATAATAGTTTTGGATGGTTTCCGGCACTTTACTTTCAGGCATTGTGTTTCTTTTCCAAATCTTCTAAGAATATAGAAGTCAATAAATGTGGTACTTATGATTATCTATTTGATTCGTAGTTGATTGCTAATAATATATGTATTTAAAAATCGAATACTTGGTTAGTCGATTTGTTTGTATCCTTGTGCGAAACTACCATTTTTTTAAATTAATATACTCGCTTTTTAGGGTCGATTCGCACAGATCGAACTTATTAGAGCGCAAATCGATACCGTCTTATGCCTTTTCTGTATAAATCAGGCTTTAGGTATCGACTGAAAGTCAACCAATTTAATACTATAGGTGAAAGTCAAAATAGTGATAAGACACGTTTCCTTAAAAGTTGGCTAAGTATAAAGTATTACCCGCCAGTAAAAAAGTAATGGTATTACCGCGCAAAATATCAATTTCAGATATGTGTTAACGTGCATAAAATACATTTCACACGAGACACTTGACATTTACTGGATAGGTAGACAAGTGACAATTCGCTGGCCGGCGTATTGTAGAACAGAATGAAAAATGTATGGGACGTTTTTGACGTTCATGACAGTAGTCATCAAATGTCAATCCCATACATAGATCAATCTATTGTATTTTACAAACATATTGTCAGTTGTCTACGCCGGCTGGCTCCGTAGCGGTCGTAGCACAACACGATCCTGTCACGGAACTATGGCAGACGAAGTGCATTGCTACCATCTAGACAAAAATAAAATTTTCATCACATTCTCATTGCGATTTCGTCTCATCGGAGCCAGAAGTCCCCATGTTGTTTTTGATTGGAATGTTGGTCTTTCCAGGACGGATTGCTGTTTGACCTCCTTACTTAGAAAGGGATGCCTGCGGCAGAACCTCATCCGTGGTTTACCAAGTCCACCGATTTGCAGATGTGGTTGTCTTGGGAGTTAAAGGTGATGAAGGTGTTCAAATGTATGTGTATCAACATAATCTATGTGCTACCCTTTACACGTGCGCGTTCCCTGATATATAATAACCTGGTTGAAACTTCAAGCAATTCAAAGGTCATCTATACCATGATCGCGTTAATTCCCGTTAACAGTATTGTATAACATATTGTGTTAAATAATAATCATTATCCTTCTACAGCTATATCGTGTAGCTCTTGACTCCTTTCCAACATATTTAATTAAAGCTCAAGAGTACGATCCTAATACGAATATTATGGAAATATAATATTTTTATCTGGCGAGGAAAAGGGATAAACACATTACCATTTTCCATCCTCACCGTTATGTAAGCGAGAATTTGTTATTTCATCGGCACCGCTGGTGGAGCAGAGAAATTGAATTTTATCGAAATATTTGTCTGTAATGAAGGGAGTTAGGTACGCATTTCGCACGGACGGAATGTGCGCGAGATGTATCGTAAACTTCGCAGACTAGAGCTCCTAAATATTGATGTGGGGACATAAATCCCGCGCCAAAGGTTTCGTATAGATCTTCAAAAAAATACATACTATGCTCAACTATTCGTATTACAATCATTCCAGCACATTTCCGAAGAAATTGACAAAAATATAGTGTCCAAATTTTTTCAACTGTTTTCGGTCCGACGTAAAAAGTGGCAAGCCTACTTAACTTACCTATATTTCAACTGGGTGCCTTTAACAAAATCTGTGGCAATTATTAGTAAAACAACTTCAGAAATTAGTCCAATAGCTGGAGTTTACCTAACCTGCACCCATGGCATGGATAAAATCGAGATATTTCTTCGACCAAAGAAATCGCTGAAAATAAGTGACTTCATTGGTCGAAGCGAAGAGATAATGCCTATGCTAAGGCTGCCTGTAATCAACAATTAGGGCAATTTTTTTTTAATTATTTTTTTTATTTAATTCTTTTTGTACACTGAAATTAACAAATTAACAAACATAAACACATTAAGATGTACAAAGGCGAGCTTAATTTATGTAATTTTTTAATGATCTGAAACGGCACAAAGTACCCAATAATATAAACAAAATAAAAATTTGAGCTCACTTAACTTATATTCGCATAGAGCTGAAAATTGGTGGGGGGTCTCAAATACACCATAATGAAAGAAATATATTGGATTCTCGCATTTTTCTCGTAAATAGCAAATGATATCGCAAAAGTAGGCGAGACGAAGTTGTAGTACAAAATTGGTATCGTACTTTTTTTGGTATTGATCAACATTTCGGAAATATCACGATTTTAAAATTGGAAGAAATCATATCTATTTTATATTCATCATCGCAGAACCTGAACCGCTGGTCCTTGCGAATATTCCTTTGTTTGTCTTCAGTCGACGCTTTTATATTACATATAACTATCTCCTTCCTGCATATTTCCATTGTTCTCGCTTAAGTGACAACCTATGCATCTGGTAGCGACACCCACTGACATCAGTGATAAAAGTTTAATAGCAGAGTTCTCGTGTGACAATCGCTTTGCTAAAGTTTTTCGAACCGTGAAAAATGCATTCGTGTGATAAATGCTATAGATGGCAATTTGGAACGGGACGCAGAAATAAGATAAATACGGTATGTACATATAATGCATTTTGACACCTAAGCACAGAATATAGTATAACGCTACTTTTTATAATGGTGCCACTTCATATGGCTATTTGTGTTCGCTATTGGGCGCTTATTATCGTCATCATCCTCATAGAGACGTGTTTTTTTGATAGCATACGAGCTACTCGGGGCTCGGGGTCCGCCTTCTGGCTCTTCCTCCTCCTCTTCGCACGATCTTGGGCGTCTATGGTTGTGAGTGGAAATGGTACACGCATGTAACCCTCCGCGACGTCAAGCCACGACTTTTTGGGCCAACCTCTTCTCCGGCGTGGGTGCCATTGCCAGGCATTTCTTATCCACGTAGGTATATTATTATATTGGAGGTTTGTTGTATTTGGCAAAATATTTGACACGCAAACATGCAAATGCGACGGTCCACACATGGCACTACATACGCGCGGTAAGCGTATTTTATATTTGTCAAATACGCAAAACCAAATAGCCGTTTGAAGGCCCACCATAATTTCATCTGTAGGTATGACAAAAAGTTAGTGGTCGTGGTGTGATTAACGAAGTTTAAGGTTACTTCCATTCTATGACAATATAATTCAATGCGTACGGCATTTACGAGTATCTCGTCTAATTTTAACATACCTATCTACAAATGTTTTTAAAGTAGATATGTATATCAAAATGCCTTCAGGTGGTAATAAGAAGTCACGCTCACGCCCGTTGCGTCGCTTCACGCTCCGCCGGCTGAGATTTGCGGATAAAAGCATTTACCTGAGTAATCTCGTTTAAGGGTAAAAAGGTCAGTAAAAGATAATGTTACGTTGTTATTAATAATTAAACTACGATTAGAAATATATAGTCAACCTGAACGACCTCCAGACTAGAAAATGGAGTTCATTTTCTTAATACAATTATTTCGAAATAAATGGCTTTAATAGGTCTATAGCTATTAATGTTTTAGATCTTTTAGGGTCAAGGTGCAATTGCTACTAACGATGTGGCATTGACATTTCTTCTTCTTCATCCTAGCGTTAATCTCCTCCCATCCGAAGCTTCCATCTCGGAGTCTGGGGTCCGCTTTTTCCAGTTTAACTGCGGGTTTGGCAGAACTTCGATATTTTCCGTGAAGCGACTGCCTTTTGACCTCCATAACCCATTGGCGATATCGGAGCACTGCAGTTAGACCAGTTGTTAAACTTTTTAGGGCTCCAACTACCCGCAACAACTGCCATAGATGTTCGTATGGCAACCGGGACAGACGGCTTAACGTGCTCTTCGAGGCAAGATTAGATCAATGCAAATAGCAATATTAATACATACGAATATTTGTACTGAGCGGGGATCGAACCTGCGCCTCCTGTGTAGCGGTCGCGTTCACTACCACCACGCCACAAAAGCTGTAGGATTGAAATTTATTGCTCTCAAACTTATTACTCACAAGGTTCTTCTTTCGGGTGCACTGCAGGAGTTCGGAGTAGAGGCACTCGGCCTGCTGAAGGCCCACCTCGAAGGTCTTCTGGATAGTACTGATGAGGTAATCCCGCATCGACTCCAGCACCGTCTGCTCTCCGCTCTCGGACGCATACCTGATGAGGAATTAACAACTGAATTAGGCTTTCAGGAAAAGCAAGCACACGCTACACAATCTGCTTAATGGACTAGGGATTAATCCTACCCTTACCCCTACTAGGGTGACTCCAGTACACTAAGATTAACAATAGTGACCTACGGACACACTGTTCCCTCTTCATACAATCCCGGGTTCATACAACGCCGTCAAGGTAGATGCCATCATTTTAAGATTGACAGAAGCATAATATGGAATGGTGGACAGTATCTTATGGCTTTCTCTTTACCCTAGCTTCTTACTAGAATTTGATTTTACTTTTTTTTTTTTTTTTTTTAAAGAATATTAGCAACCGAAATTACTAATATTCCCGTTAACCCCTCCAACTAAGCTAAATTGCTTGTGCTAGGAGTGGGTTCACGTCGGTAGTGTAATGGCCAGGATTCGAACCCGGGACCTCTCGATCGTAAGGCCGACTCCTTAACCACTAAGCTACCGACGCTTCAACCAAAACTCTGTTAACAAAATGATAAATATTTTGTTCTATTGTTGTTATATTTGTCTATATTTGCGTACAACGCTCATCTTAAATTTGATTTCTGATTCAATTTACATTCGATTTACGAGCATGAGATCATGAGTGGCTTACACCGCACACGAAAATTGCTACCTATTCAATTTCTCCTTTCATTGAATAACTAGTTCCTGCCTGTGACTTCAGCTATGTGGACTCCAGAATTGGTTCACGAGTGAAATGAAAAATGTCACTTTATATATAAAAAATACGCCTTTTTATGTCACCTGTACATCAACAAAAAGAAACATATTTTTTGATGTTCATTAGTTGTCTTATGCGATGCCAATTCTTTTCTATTGTACAACCAGTCTAGAAGTATAACTACAAAGAAGCCATTGCAAGTGTCAAATAGCTACATTATACGAGTACAACTGGCTGTGGCCACGTGGTCCGACCGCTTCGTTCGACTGGTTGGACGACGTGGATTTTTTTCCCTGTTGATCCGACCGGTCGGACGACGAGGAATTTCGGTTCCTGTTGATCCGACCGATCGGACGACGCGGAATTTCTCTTCCTGTTGCTCCGACCGATCGGACGATGCGGAAACACTTTTCTATTGGTCCGACTGGTCGAACGACGCGGACTCGTTTTTCCTATTGGTCCTATCGGTAGGACAGACGGGGACTTTTTTTATCCTGTTGGTCCGACTGATCGGACGATCGTCGTAGAGAAGTAATTTCCAATTGGCTTTCTGTACCAACATGGAAATTACTGCGATTGGAACAGTTTTATGTCTAGCATGGAATTTCATTGCATCAGAAGAAAAAATGCGGATTTCTTCTACATACGGCAGGAATAATAATGGATGGGTTCGTCCGCGTCGTCCGACCAGTCAAACGAAGCGGTCGGACCACGTGGCCACAGCCTTACAACTGATATAACAGAATATCACTCTACTGACGGAAGAAAGACATAAAGTGAACTTGCGTAGATTTTGTTTTTTTTTGCTCTCCTGAAAACCATGCATTTCAAACTTACGACCTTCTTCCAGGTATAGGGCGATATAATACCTACTAAAAAATAATAGTGTACTTATTCTTATCTAGTAGTTCCAAATTATGACGCCTGTATCAAGTACTGAATAGTTTCATAAGATTTGGTGAACCAATATCCAGTTCCTCGGAGAAATATCTCGAATATTCAAATGTACGATATTTCTTGATGTGTTTCGGGCTTTGGGTGGTCTTGGAGGATATATGAGGCGTAAAACTTTGTTGTTGACAATGTGGAATATTCTCAAGTGAAATAGTTTAAGGGAATGTTTACGCGGCATAGTTTCGCAATTATCTTACTGTTTATCTTCAATGAGTTTATGCGATTTTGAATATGAATAATCGTAGTTTAAATTATGCATTTCTTTTTCTTAGTGCCCCTAGCTAGCACGACAAAATATCATATTCGTAGTATAAACGTATCGAGAGAACAGAGCCTTGCGATTGGCCGCCTGCCTACTATGAACCTATGTGTATGTGAAGTCTGCCAATCACAATGCTCCGTTCTGTCGATACCTTTATAATAAATAGTCGTAATAGCGGAATTGTGTGAGCGAGCGGGTGAGCTTATTGATGTCTACCGAGCACCTATGACGACCAATGTGCAATGATTGGTGAAATGTGGGTGTGTATTCACCTCTGCCTAACCCTCCGGGGATAAAGGCTTGATTATATGTATTTATGTATGTTATTTGCCAAACAACATGCAATGTATTCAGAGTTGTGAAACTTCTTTAACCACATTTTGTAACGAGATACGTTTTACGTAAATTAAGACAGCGGTTTCTATGTTGCAGACTTAAATTTTATCGAAGCTTTCGGTTCACTTAACTTTCTTTCTGCTAGCAAGTTAAGAAAATGCTAATATACTAAAAGCCGGTATGAAATATGTGTACCTACGGAAAGTTACTCAACAGAGTTTTAAAATGATTTACTGTTAAGTATGATATATTTACATACGAGGGCAGAGGAAAAGTGGGTGCAGTTATGAGTGTTGAAAGAGGTATACCTACTGAGTCGCATAGTGTGAGCAATGGTCGAGAGACAAATGTATGTAACCCATAAAGATTACTTGTACTGAATGATTTTTGAATGCAGAGCTCTCAACGCTGCAAGCTAAGATAGAATTTACTATATTAGTAATGAGCAGTTTTCCAGTAGGTATTTAAAGGGTTCCTAAAGACGCGCTAGATGGCGCAGCCGGCACTTTTGGTAAGAAGAGTGTGGTGTCACATCTAGTGTAATTTATGGAAAAAATGTTCTTCGGTTTTGTAATGATTTACTTTACTTAAATATTCTGTCATTTTTTCTGATACAATGAAAATACCACTAACAAACAACAGAGTACATTAAAATTACCAAAAGCTATGCTAGCGCCATCTCCTGATGACTTAAAAACCAACTGAATATTATACCTACTGGAAAACTGCTCATTGCTGTCTCTTAGGTAAATTGATTAAAAAATTTAATTAATCTCATTTCCGTAATATTAATTAGTACTTTATATAGACTAGAAAAGCTACGAGGAAATTGTTTGTCCTAGTTTGTATTTACAAAAAAAAAAAAAGTATCTAAGTATGTATATCCGCATTCTAGATTCCATAACACAAGCTAATTAAGCTTACCATGGGTCTAGAAAGCGTTGTGTAGAATGTTGTGGAATATTTATTTATTTATTTATTTATTTATAATGCGTAGGGATGAAAGTAATGTCGTAAGAAAGGCATTAGCTATGGATGTGGATGGCTACAAGGGGAGAGGAAGACCTAAAAGGAGATGGATGGACTGTGTGATAGATGATAATGGTTATGAATGGAGCGAATGTTGAGATGACTACAACTAGAGACGAATGGAAAAAGCATAGGTACATGTTGCGCCGGCCACAAATAAACTTGGGATAATTGCAGTAGGATGATGATGATGATGATGATAGACTCCAGTACTATCTACCATCTCTGCAAAGACAAGCCAGTCGGAATCATATGTCTTGTCGTCCATTAGACTCGCAATATACCTATTGAAAAAGCTAGTGAAATATAGGCATAACAACCTTTGGCGACATATAATAGTCGTATTTTTTACAGGTGGAAGTGAACAGCCCGAGTTATTTTTAACACTGACTTGTACTTACCACTATCCATCAAAAAGGTTTATGTGAAAATAGTACCAAGATAGATTGGAAAGACGTGCGGGATTCGCAGCACCCTTGAGAAAGATGAAAGTGGGTTTCCAGAGCTCTATCTATAGTGATATTATAAAGAGGAAAGATTTCTTTACTACTAGAACTATCAGGATATTTACCATGTATTGTTTGGAGTTTCCGATATTTCGGCCATGAAAGTTTTAATACCAAAAAAGATTTCTTTGTTCGTTTGTACCTATAGAATAGCTTTCTAAACTACAGGACCGATTTGAAAAAAAAAATACCAATAGAAAACCACATTATTTGTGAGTAATATAGGCTATGTATCATCACGATACCATCTAAGAGAGCGGAGCAGTAATGCAGTAGATTCCCATACATTATAATTACGAGCACAAAAATATAGTAGGTACCTATATGGGTTAAAGGAGAGCATCGGGGGTTCGAGGTATTTCAAGAGTGAAGCCGGGGAGCGTCAACTGAATAGAAGGTGCAGTGGGAACGGGATCAGAATTCCACACAGGCGGAGCCGCAGGTAACAGCTAGTTTGAAATAATATAGGTGGTACAATACTATTATGATACATACTTGTGTACAAAAGCGATGAGATCTGCCGCTCGGCCGCTGCCATCGCACACCACAACGGGGACAGGTGGCGTGTCTGTCACATACTCCAGTACGGCCCTGACCGTGTTCGTGCCCCCCTCTATGACCAGGCAGACCACGGGCGTGGACGAGTGAGTGTCTGTAACAAAGAGATGTTGATTAGAAATATAACATGTGGGTAAGTTAAGGCTGATATACATCAGAAGAGTGATTAGTAGTGAGTATTATCCCCTCTATATAAGTGTAAACAGTGACAATATTCGTTCGTTGTTCTTTCTTATGTAAACGCTGAAAACAAGGTTTCGTTTACACTAAATTATTAATCTAAATCTACCTTTAGTGGTTAGGAGTAGGAGAACGAACCTCTAGCTCTAAGTGCGGGCTTTGAATGCGACTGATTGGTGCCCGGATGAAAAGACAGAAACCGATTCATCTATTACCCGTAGTACGGTTGAGTTGTCCGGTTAACCGGACTATGGGTAAAAAGAAATATCCATAGTACAGTTAACCGGACTATGGAAAATGTATTTTGTTCCATAGTCCGGTTGACCGGACCATGGAAAATCTAGTTTGATAAAATTTTATGGTCTATAAAAAATATTAAATTAATCTGAAAGGTGGCTGGGACGGACTGGATGCGGAAGGCGGAGGATTGGCAAACGTGGCGCACATTGGAGAGGCCTATGTCCAGCAGTGGACTGCAGTAGGCTAATTGATTTTTTTATGGTAGGTTTAAAAGCTGCCCACGTCCGTTTTACCAATCATTTACTGTATATGGTGACATCGGCAGCTCTGCCGAAACAACGAATATTGTCCCCTTAGTATTTGTTCTTATGGCTGACAAAAAAGCAAGCTACGTAATCGTGTTTAATTTGCTTGAACGTCAATTAAAATGGAATCCTTCCAAAATCCACTGTGACTATGAGAAAGCTGCCATAAATGCGTTGAAGAATTACCACAAGCAACAATTATTGGTTGCTATTATCACTGGACGAGATGTGTGTGGCGAAAAGCTAAGATTTTAGGCAATACAAAGACAGGAGTTGAACGCCGTATTGTAATGTTAACATCTTAATTGTCACTTTTACCTAAAGAAGCCATTTTGCAGGCATGGCAATATATCAAGGAAAATGTTAACAATAAACGGACGAAAAAAGATATATTAAAAGATGATGCTATAAGACATATTCAATTGCAGTTCATCAACAAAGAAATTGTTTTAGGCCATGCTATAGAAAAACTAGCAAATATTAAATAAGTAGCTAGATTAGCCCGTGCCCTCCATATCCTATGCCGGAGCAGCTTATTAATTGTTTTGTATTTTTCAAAATAAAGATATAACTACTCATGCACAAACCTAATAAGTTTTTATTTCTATCAATCAGTCAATTAATCTAGCGCAGTCCACTGCTGGAAATAGGCCTCACCCAATGCGCGCCATTTCTGCCGATCCTCCGCCTTCCGCATTCAGTCTCTCCCAGCCACCTTTTCCAGCCAAGGCAACCGGGCCACTAATTTTTTACACACCACATGTTATATTTTTTAATCGTATAACTACGGGAAATTAATATTTTCCATAGTCCGGTTGACCGGACCACTAATTTTTTCAGTGTCCACACTGAATGTTATATTTTTTAACCGTATAACTACGGCAAATTAATATTTCCCATAGTCCGGTTGACCGGACATCTTAACCGTACTGCGGGTAATAGACGGATATTCATAGTTCAAAAACGGTCGCTAGTTGCCCTTCCAATCCATCTCTCATCCTAGCGTTAATTCCCAGTCGCATCTGAAGCTTTTCAGCTCGGAGTCTGGGGTCCGCTTTACCAGTCTTAACTACAGATTTGGCTAGACCTCGATATTTTTTCGTGAAGCGATTGCCATCTGACCTCCACAGCCCAATGATAACATTAGGCGATATCGAAGCTTTGCAGCTAGACCGTTGTTTTTTGGATTTTTTAGGGCTCCAACTACCCGTAACGACTGCCATAGATGTTCTTATGGCAACCGGGACCGACGGCTTTCCTTGCTTGCTTGCTTGCCTCTCCGAGGCACGACCAGACTAATGCAAATACCCATATTTCATGAACACAAATATTTGCACTGAGCGGGGATCGAACCCGCGCCTCGTAGCGCGCGTAGCGGCCGCGTTCACTACCACTACGCCACGGAGGCTGCCCTTCCAATCAATATTCTATTAAAAACAGCAATAAGGCTCAAAATACTACTATAATTTTTATTCCTGCCTTCCCTCCTTGTCGTCTGTTTACCAATAACCAAATAACACGACTCCGAATCTCCCGTGACGATTAAAAAAGTTTGTTTTCGTATATTTCCCATAAGAATATTCGGGTTCAACTGAAATCAATCGAACTTTATGGAATCGAATTTCAAAACTGCAAAATACTTTGATTTATGTCAAGCTTTAACTTAACAACGACAATAAACTAACCTACTGCTTATGTAGATAATTGTACTTCATAACAAAAACCACTTAGCAGGGATAAGTGGATATTAATTTCCATTCATTCCTACCAGTAGAAATAGGTGGAATAATATTCCACTCTTACCTACCAGGGGGGATTTGTTGGTAGGGACAAGTGGAACAGCCCCCATCTTTGATCATTATCATCCTCATAGAAATTTCTCTTTCATCCAACCTCACAATAACAATAACTAATCAGTGAACGACAAGGATAAACTCAAAACTACTACTAATAAACGATTAAACCTACTCTCCATCTTGAGGTCGGTTGGTAGAATCATCGGTACCTATATAACCGATGCAAGGCGCCATATTAAAATAAGAAGAAGAAGAGATTTTACAGTTACGTTATTTTGATTGGTCAGCCAGCGTTTTCGACTCACAGAAAAGCAATTGCTGATTGCATATGAGGCTTTCACCTCAGAGTCCGAGGAAGGCTAGAGATCCGATTCTCAGCTGTGCGGTTCCCGGGTCCAAAGCGTGATACAGAGAGGAACATCGTGACGGCGACTGGGACTTGCGACCCAGATGTAGGTTTAGGGTGGCCACCTTGTGATGCATCAGCGCTCACCTGCTATATGGGTGCGACTACCGAAGTCCTTCCATGCTACATTGGCTTACGAGTGAGGTTGGCTTGGTTGACGCCATTGGTCTAGGTAGGGCCCCGTATACCCCTGCCCTATGCGTGTATTCTATTCTATAGATTCAGTAATTTCATTTACGTATCAACAGGTATCTACTGTAAAATAATTAAATTACCTAAATGAGAAATTCAATTCAAACGTTCTATCTCGTTTTACTTAATTAGCACAACCTCATGATGAGGCAAATTTAATATTTTGTAATGAGGTGAATGTTAATTAATACCTTGTTCATATCTGCCCGTGGCGCTGGCAATCTGTCTCGAGACTCAAGTCTCAAACTCTCCCAAGTTTAATTTTATACTTATCAATATTGTTTTCAAGTTAAATGATTTTAACTTTCGACGAAGATATCTTTGTCAAAAGTTTTATGATGTTTGTAAATGTTTAGGGGTAAGAAGTATCTATCTATCTAACTTATATTCAAACTGTACCGGTCCGCTTGCTCAATCATCTCCTTTAGATCTGCTTTGCAGGAGCGACTGCCACCTGACCTCTGAACCCCGAGAGGAAAGTCGGTGGCGGAACCTCGTCGGTCAGTCAGCTAGTTTAGCGACTTGATACCCCATACACACAAGTTCACACAACAGACCCACAATTGAATCTAAAGTTGTGTAAGAAAGTATTCTTCACATATTACATTAACAAACTTCAAAAAACCAACGCTTCAACATCACAAATCTTTTCAAAACTAATTCTAGCATAGTTCACACATCTCTTGAGCTCGCACAACAGACAAAATTGTGTTGACCACGACACGGTGCTGACGTCGGCATCAACCAACGCTGCGGTTTCCGACCACAACATGTCCCATCAAAATTTGTAGGCAGCCTAGCAATTTAAAGGTCTTCTCTGACTGATTCGGATGCAAACAGAGGTACCAAATAAAATAGGAAGAATTGTTCTCAATAACGTTTAGCAATCCTCTAACACGGCAGTCAAGCACACAGCCCACCTGATGGAAAGTGGTTACCTTTGCCTATGGTTGTACGCAACACCAGGACGTTATACTCATGCTGCCAACCGTGAAGAAAAGTCTTAAAACCCTTCTTGATGAACCCAATATTGTAGTCGCTTGGGAAAAAAATGTTTTGAGAAATACTATTCATTGGAAGGCTGTAAAAACGTAAAAGCCTGCTTTACGAGTTGAAATAAAGATTGTCCTATATAAAGGACAGGTGTGAGACGCCATTGAAACTTTTATTGGTGCACAGTGGGCTTTTTACGAGGGTTTGATCCAAGATATTGACGATAGTAATGAATATAGGACTTGTTTACTGGGCTGTAAGTTGTTATATTGATGTCGTAGGTAATTGTAACAGTCGGTATATTGGCACTTACTCGCGTTACACTCAGGATTATAAGTACCTACATACATGTAATGATATAAAACGTAGTTGCGTACTAAAATCATTATCCTTGCGATAATCCCGGTTGCATAAGAAGCTTTCGCCTCGGAGTTCAGGGTCCATTTTCCAGTATAACTGTATATTTGGCTGAAAATTTATATTTTCCGATCGGTCTGGTCTCTAGATCAGCAGTTAGACTAGCGGACTCCAGACTCCGAGGTGAAAGCTTCGGATGCCACTGGGTTAAACGCTAGGATGAAGAGAAGAGATCGATAATTTCCGTGAAGTGACTGCCATCTGACTTCCACAATCCAATGGCGATATAAAAGTATTGCACTACTAAAAGAGCGTTTGGACCGCGGGTGTACCGATCAGAATTCTGCTGATTTCTTACAGGATGATAGTACCTATAGTGTACCTAAACCTTTAATAGAATTCAGTGTACCACTTTTAATAAAAAGTTATATAACAAATTAAGTACATCCGCGGTCATCGGTATACCAATATTTTGTGAACGTGAACAATGATTTCTACGATTACTAGTAGATAAGTAAAAAAAATTGTTTAGAACAAAATTTATGTCACGGATTCTGGACGAGGCAGGCATTAATTTGGCATCTATAGGAGGCAGACTAAATAAATGATTTAATGAATTTTGACACCTATCCGAATAGACATAGCGTGCCTTTTTGTAATGTCCTTTGTATGACAGCTACGAACAAAAAGAAGAGAAAAGTACAAAAGATTCTTACTTTCACGAAACTTTATCAATCCCTATAATGTAAGTAATATCCGGATCCCGTAAAGTTCACAAGTACACACAACACTAATCTAACTTCATACACCCCGAGGAACGTGGGTATGCCCATTAGAGATCTTCCTCGGATGAGACAAAAAGTTAGGACACCTCCTCCAAATGTCCATTTTCCTTTGTTCGTTTTAAGGCGAAGCATGACCTCAAAATGAATTTATTTTTTCTTTTTTTTTTGTATAAAAAGCTTCACAATTTCCATTTACATATTACAATTTTTTATATGAAATTGTAGTGTTTTATGGTAAAGAACTGTATTAATAGTTTGTTTTATCTAAATAACGCAAGCTGGATTGTTAAATAAAAGTATGTCTGCGCCCAAATGCCACTTGCGGAACTGCGGAAAAGCGGAATGAATTACGCAGCGGCCACGATTTCCGCTTCCCACTGAAAACACTTCATTCATAATACATGTTACAAGCGTATCGCTATCACGGATCCTGCCTGGCTCGCGGATCTGTAAATCTCAACAAAAATGCGGCCATAGGATCTACATAATTTATAAGGAGCCTTTACTGTTGACGCAATCTGTCTTATAGTGTCTGGCAAACAACTTGATAATGTACTCTAGCAGAGCAGAAAATGTTTTACGGTCTATTTGCTGGTTGTCATGATTGTGTTCGATACAAAATGTCAGCACTAGTTCATAACTTCATACACAGAGTGTACTCGAATTTGGGTAAACCGCAAGGTGCACACACACATACAATCAAATTCGTAGTTCACGAAACAATCCATATTCTTATTTACACAGATTAGACAAGCTATACCAACCTAGTGCACTCCTCGCTACTTTCAACTTGGAGCACAGGGTCCGCTTACTACGTCTCTACCCTTAATTGTGGCTTATGCAGCTTTTATAAGACCGTTTGATCTCCAATTCGGAGAGAAATAAGGCTCTGTCAGACTTTCGGTTGATCAACAAGTGTGCCGGCATTCAAGGGCAGGATTGTCAAGGGTCATACCCATAAATTGTAGGAGAAAAATAGTGCACAGTTAGCATCAAATCGATCTTGACTAGCATAGTACTCAAAATTATCTTAATACCCTGGTATTCCACCCTGCCAGTTGATTGATTGTTCAGATATTTGGTACACACCTTTAGTTCGGACGATAATAAAATTGAAATCAATAAAACGGGTTGACTTGCTCTTAATACCTTGGTATTAAGATCATTTTGATAATTTAGTAGTCAAGATCAATCTCATGCTGTAAACAAGTATTCATCACATATACAAACTTATTATACCTACAATCAATTCTATTACAAAAACCAATCCTCCGACATCACAAAACCTCTCAAAACTAATTCTAACACATAGATTCCCTTCAATATTTCGATACAACAGCGTATTTTTATCACTGGCAGCCACCTGCACAATACAGGTAGGTATTTTATCAATTTGGTGGCACAAAGAGGTTCACCTTAAATCTCTTTTTATGGGCATTATGGCAGACTTGCGGGCCACAAATTTAGAGTAGGCTAGATGTCGCATGTGTAAATATGCACAGGCTCTATAAAGAGTAAAATTAATGTCATTTTATTTGTTCAACATTCCTTTTTACCAAGAAACAAGAAAACTTCTATACTATTATATAATTGTAAAGTGGTCGTGTCTGTACATTGGAGATATTTTAAAAAAAATACTTGGGTTATGTTATGTTAACGATACTGAACACGATTTTTTTTTTATTTAATTTCCTGTCTGTTTGTCTGTCTGGACGCAAAAACTACTGGACGGATTTTGATGCGGTGTTTTTTGTTAGAAAGAGCTTACTCAGACTTAAAATCTTACGTTTATTTGATCGCAATCGGTTGAGTAGAACCGAAGATAGCAAAGGTCGCGTTAACCGAGATGCACGCGGGCGGAGCCGCGGGCGGAAGGCTAGTGTTTATATAAAACTTGTCGATGACTTGTCAAAAGACAATAAAATTACATGTTTTATACGGCCTGGTTGTCATACTTCCATGGCAGTCGTTACTACGAGTAGTAGCCCAACAACTGGGATAACTGCAATGCTTCGATATCACCAATGGGTTGTGGAGGTCAGACGGCAATCGTTTCACGGAAAATATCGAAGTTCAGCCAAACCTGCAGGTTAGACTGTAAAAAGGGGACCCCAGACTCCGAGGTGAAAGCTTCGGATGCGACTGAGATTAACGTTAGGATGAAGAAGAGGAACTGAGATTCTGGACGCCCTGCGGTATCTAGACTACTTTATATCTGTGGCTCCACCATTCGCCTCACTCAATGGTATATTTAAGCGAGTTATAGTTTACCTTTTTCAGGGAATTCAGTGGATATAAATATAATTTTAGGCAGGAGTAAAAGTGATTTCGTGATAGGTAGGTACGTAGGTAAGTACGTAGAATAAGCAAGCTGAAGTAGCAGTGGGCTGGCCACATTTTGTCGAAGAACCGATGGCCGTTGGAGCAGACGATTCCTAGAGTGGAGAGCGCGAGAAGGCAAACGTAAGGTAAGACGCCCCCTAGCCAAATGGACTGACAATCTGAAACAGGTGTTTGGGATACACTAGATGCAGAAGGTGGAGGATCGGCCGAATTGGCGCACATTGAGAGACGCATGTCCAGCAGTGGACTGCAATAGGCTAATTGATGATGTACGTGATGAAACGTGATTGGAATAAAGTTTATTATGTAAATTTAAATAGGAGAAAGTCACCTTTCTCAAGTTAATGAATACAGATAAACCGATCAATTTAATAAATTGCTAGTATCAATGCATATTCAAAAACATCTCCGAAAGAGACAAACCATAATTACATTTATTGCGTTTTATGGAAACAGTTATGTCCTATCGTCTGTACTAAATGTTCAGTTAAATATGTATCTTTATGTATTCATACCCTTCTATATCCGTAGCGAAAAGCCTCTCGTAAAACGATATGGTATCATCACCATGCATTAAATACAGCCTCTATAATATGCCAGACTTGGTTGGCGGAAATCTTATTTTATGATTATAATAAGAAATATTCAGTTTACTACAGATAACATAATTAACTCATATGTAACATACATATACGGGGGTTATATGTATGTATAATATGTATATGTTACCGGCAATGTGTATAATCCGGTATTATATACAATACATACCTACCTAGGCAATATACCTAGGATTGCACAGCCGATAATGTATGAAATGTTATTAAAAACATAAATAGTACTTATAAAAAAAAATTACTTCGATAAGTCAATTTTTTTTATAACCACCATTTATGTTTTTTGATTAGGTAAAAGTCATCCGCAAATAATAGACCAAGATCTATTTGTTTTACACATTGCCGGTGGAGCAGCAGGCATTGTATATAATAACATGCATTATCTAGGCGTTCTATAAAATACCTGAATTATACAGATTACCAGTAACATATACGGGGGAAAAACGTGCAAAAAGTACTGTTTTTCACGAGCTCTGGGAGCAATCAATCGGTATAGTAGGTCGTTTTCCGTGAAATCTGGAAAATAATAATAAGATAACGTAGTAGTTACCTACTACGTTATCTTATAAATTAACTATGCTGGTAAATAATAAAAAAAAAATCCTAACAATGATTCTACCCTTCCTTGCCATGCAAGGTAGGGTAGAATTATTTTTATATTTAAATAATTTTTTTCGTGAACAGAGTCACGCAAGCCCGGCAAAGATGTCTATTTAGCAACTAAAAAGGTCTTTTGCAAAATATTTCTGCTTACAAATTACACATTATTTCTCTAACACCAAGGGCACAAAGTATCCCTACATAAATATTCATATTTGACCTTTCTTTTTACGGCATAGTGTGAAAAATTTCAAAGGGTTTTAGGGAAGTGGGGAGTAGCTTATTTTATGTGTACACTTCGTTGTTATAAACACATTTGAGAATTCAGATTTAGTATAAATATGTATACCTATTCAATTATGTTCCTGTCTGTGGATATATCTACTTCCTAACAATGACTTCTTGCGCATTCAAACGCATTTGTTTGCAGCACTGCAATTCACTAAGCGAGCACAACGATGCGAGTCCCAACGTTGTGCTCGATAGAGATTGTCATTGGTCGATCTCCGGTGACGTGATACAATCTGACCAATGACAATCTCTATCGAGCACAACGTTGTTTAGTGAATTACACAGCTGAAGCTTAAGCCAAAGTGTAAACAACAAAGATGACTATTAAGCAAGGTCCACTGTTCCACACGGGATCGCGGGAGCGACTTAAATCGACAGCGACTCGCCGGCGACCTCAAAATCAACGTGTGTATGTGAATATTAGCAGCGATTTATTGTCGCTACTGATGCTGCGATCGAATCGCTAAGAATCTAAAAAATCGTTGATTACTTTTCAGCCCAATGCGATGATATGCCAAGTTACAAACAGGGCACATTGTGTCACGACATGCTACACCTACCGGCGATATTTTGCCAACAAAATATGTGCAGGCGTTCTAACTTAATTACCCCATCACTTTCCTGCGCAATTTTCTTAATTTTTGCTTCCTAGAACGTTCAGCAAACTATTCCATCAAATTAATGAAAACGGAAATAACTAAGGTGTAGTAAGTACCTAGTTACATACTCTTTCCTTCATCTAATGTTACTTACCTAACTATAAATTTATATTATCTGTATATGGATACGACATATGTGCAAATACTGAAACCGCGAAGCATCCTGGTCCGTAGGAATAGAACCAAATTAAATTTAAACTTAAATTCCCTGATTTATAAAATCCGAAATTTTCTAACAAAATAATTATTAAAATAAATGTAGAAAATGCAACCACTTGTATAAGTCATTAAATAGTTTCATCCATTGCTTTAAAGTCATTGACTGTGTCATAAGTCATTAATAAATACGCACACACCTTCACACACACACACACACACACACAACAACTTCACACACACACACAACAATAGGCATAGTAGGTAACTTACTTGAACAGCTAAGCGGCAACATGCGATTCTACAGAGTGCTCAAAGTTGTTCAAATTCTATAAAATTAAAACTCTAGTTTCTGCCCTTAATACTGGACCAATTTTGTTCAAACTTTTCCTGCTTGAAGCTTAGGGGGTACCAAGTATATGGTTTCAATTATTGCCTATATGTCGTATCCATATTGTATACCTACCTGATTCTTCTTTTTCAATTACAGTTATACTTTTTCAGAAATCGGCAACATACTAAGTAATGATTTTTCTGAAACAGTGTATTACCTGTTCTGTGGCAGTGTTCAAAGTGGTCATACGATTGCTTTATAAGACAACACCTATTGTACATACCTATATTATAACTTTGTTTGTAGTGTAACACACAAAATAATAACAACCTCCCAACCCAACCTTGCAATTCGCCATTAAGTAAAAATAAATTTCATCGCTAGCACTGAAACAGCAGCTTTATATAGGTTTATCGACCGAGCTTCACGGCTCGTGTTGTCGTCGAACAAAACATCGAGCAAATACTGGCCAGCGAGGGAAGTGCGCGGGTAACGGGGGCGGCCGGCCGAACCGCGCGCCGCACTCCCCAACCCAACACATCTAGTGAGTGATCTGCGCGCCGCGCAGCTCGACGAACGCGTACAACAAATTCAACAAAATGTCAGAAGGCAATACCGTTGTTTTCCCACGAAAATTACTCAAAACATTCATCTTACTATACAAAGATCAACCATGTTTGTGGGATAAAGACTGTATTTCTTACAAAGTGAAGCAGAAACGACACGATGCAGTGACGAAATTGACGAAACTCGTACAAGAATTTGATCCGAGCGCGACGCGTGTGCATGTGTTGAGGAAGATTGAGAGTCTTCGTGCGTGTGTGCGTCGAGAATACAAGAAGGTGCTGGAGAGTCGGCGAACGGCAACGAATGAAGACGAAGTGTACACACCTCAGCTGTGGTACTACGATTTGTTCTCGTTCATTTTCACTGATGAAGAAAATGAACTGAATTCGTTCAAAGTTAAAGCGGTAAGCAAAATTATAAAGTAACTATTTTACTTTTATTTTACATAGATAACTTGGTTTTTAAATCTAAATGTACCTATCTACGCATACCGGTAAGTAAAAATGTAAATAAATAAAAACCTGCTTAGAGGTTATAAGTTTGACAGTTGACAGTTGCTTTTTTAATATCAGCTATGAGTATTAGCGATTGGATCAACAGTTGACTGTCAAGAGTCAGGACCTCAGTATGTCACATAAGGTCACATACGTTTTTGATTTGGATTGAATCAAATAATTAGGTAAGTACTTCAAGTTCAAACCAATAAGAATAAATCTCTATTATCTAATACCGGGACGGGCGTGATACCACTAATATAAGAGTAGAATAATTATATGCAGTGATATAATATTGTTATAACTTGGTAGTCTTAAAAACGCCGCTTATCAGGCGTTGGCTCGCGTCACGTGTTGGCGTTGGCGCCAACAAAAATAAATAAAACGAAAACGCTCTGCGCGGGGAAGCGGGAGGGACCGAACTACATCGAACATTTTAGCTCCCCACCCAACACATCCAGTGACCTGCGCGTCGTACCACCTGTCAAACGCGCAGAGCAACATGTCGGACGGCAACACAGTATTTTTCACTCGCAAATTACTCAAACGTTTCATTCTGTTATACAAAAACCTACCGTGTTTGTGGGACAAAGACTGTACTTCCTACAAAATAAAACAAAAACGGATTGATGCATTGGCAACGTTAACTAAATTGGTTCAAGAATACGACCCAAATGCGAGTCGAGTGCATATATTAAGAAAGATAGATAGTTTGCGTACAAGTGCCCGGCGTGAGTTCAAAAAAGTGTTGAGAAGCAGACAGGTCGCTACAAATGAGGATGAAGTGTATACTCCGCAGCTGTGGTACTACGAATTACTTTCATTCATATTCACTGATGAAGAGAATCATTATAATTCTTTCAAAGTGATGGAACAGTCGCCACAAGGGTCGCCCGAAACATCTTTGCCTAGACTAAAATACATGCGAAATCCGGTTGGTATGCGACGTTATTGTCAAGGACAAGTTTTTGAGGTTATGTTGTTATTGTTCTGTATTCTGAGGTTGTTATTTATAAAGAACTATTGTTGTACATATAATGTTTTTATTATCTTCGTTTATTAAATTACAATAAATCATTCTGTCTAATACGTGTAAGTTAGATTAGACTTGTTTGTTTATAGATAGATACTCTAAGGTTTATAGTTTGTATATTATGTCTGTACAGTCTGTATACTCTGTGGTAGGAACGACCTGCCTACGCAGTGAATAATAAGGTTTACTTAGAAAATGCATGTACCATAAATAGTAATTATAATCAGGAACAATTAGATCGTGCTACATGTAAATTCTTGTAGTTTTTAAAAGCGTTTCCTCATGAGTTAAAATTTGTGCTCGCTAGATGGCGTTAGATTTGCCCGAACTAAATACTTACTTAATACAAAAAATCCCACCTATAGTTTCCATAACTATAATATTCAGGGAATGACACGAGGGACGGCATCAAGTTGTCCTACCATCAACAATGGTGACACGAACGGTTATAGGTATTCAAAGGGTTAAAAAAATAAATGTAGTGCACTTTTCCCATCAAACCAGCCCATTTATATTGAAGAATTATGGCTCAATCCCCTACAATTTCAAACATATAATAAACTAGCTGTTGCCCGTGGTTCCGCCTGCGTGGATGTCGGTCATCGCGACCAAAAACATAGCCTTTGACCTTTCCCAAAGTCTCATCTATCTCTGTGGCAAATTTCATCAAAAATGTTTTTGGGTTTAAGCGTGAAAGCGTAATAGACAGACAGACAGAGTTATTTTCGCATTTATAATACTAAGTATGGCTTCAAGTAGTACTGCTGACGTGTAGTGCAAGCCCACACACTTGTACACCGGAGGATCGTAGGAGCGTCTCCGGGAACGTAATCCAACTAGCAGCTCACTGGGAATTTCAGAGAAGTGCCGTCTATTCAACAAAAGAAAAAGTAGGTACTTACAAGGGTGTAGTTTCTGTGCCGCGATGTATTTCTCCAGCTTCCGCCTCAGCACGATCTCAGCTCCATATCGGCCTATCGAGCCGTTGTCCACCAGAAGGAAGTACGCGTGTCTGTTGTTCAGCACTGCCAGCTTCGATCTGAAACAAATGAGGGGATAAGTGGATTATATTACATCTGAACCGTGAAGGGTGTATGAACTAGGGCTCAAGTCAACTAAACCTCACGCCGTTGGTACTTTGACGGACTAGCTATTTACATTGCTAACCGAGCCTCTGGTGTAGGTTGAGGGGTAACATGGTAGTTGCTCGAAAAGCCAACTAAACCAGAACATGTAGAAAAGGAAAGTTAAGGCATGATTCCGAAGCCGACAACTGCCGACGCACGCAGCACATGCACGTAATTCATTGCGGCTTCTCAATAGTCCTCTTTATCCGTATCGGAGTTTAACAAGTAATGGGTACGCTGTATCTGCTGCATGCGTCTGTCGTTGTCGTATGCGGTCGGCTTGGGAATCATACCTTTTCCCCGGTTCCGAAATCTTGCACTTTGAATGAAGAAGAACCAATTTGTTCAGGACTTGCCTGAAGGTTTGAGACAGCAATACAAGCGATGCACTGAATGCAATTACTGCCGGTTCGGCGCCGCTGCATCGTAGGTAGATCAAGTTATTGATTTGTTCTTCCTATCCTACTCACTTGTCGTCGACCTGAGCTTCAGCAAAGTTTACACACGTACAGTTCCAATCGCTGCAGTTTTATTTTATTAAAAAGTCGTAGTGTAATCCTAGACACAATTTAACCACTTTAGAACCACGTAACTGGTCGAGCACGACTGAACGACGAATGCAGCGTTTGTTTGCCATGGTACCATTAGACAGTACCATTGATCGTACTGTGGCAAGTTTTTTTGCCGTGGTACTTACCATTAGTGGTACTACGGCAATTTTTATTTGCCGCGATACCATTGATGGTACTACCTACGGAATTCATTGTATTGCCATGGTTCCACTGCAGTGCACGGATAATTTTTTTTGGTTTTTGTTACAGTTCTAGTGCATAAGAAATTGTATACCTTTTGTCAATAAATAAATTTAAAAAAAAATCCATCAACGACTATCACGACTTGTGTTTACAACATGTTTCCAACCAGTTTAATACTCCTACATGTAAATTTTCCTAATTATCTCAAGTTTCAAATCTAAAATCACCTTCAAAACTATTCCTCTTAAACTGAAACTTCATTTAAGAAGTAAACAAGCTTCGAGATGCAATATGAGCTATGCACATATTGCATCTTCAACATAATATAATAATAATATTCAGTTTCCTTCGCTCCGGTGCCTGCAGTAATCTCTGAAGTGAGATACTTTGTAAACATACTTTCGTAAGAATATTGTGTTTAACCGACTTAACAGTTGGAGGTTCTCAATTTCGCACCGTGCCGCCACCACATACTTATTAATGCCCGTCACTAAATATATTGAAGTAAAAACATCTTTGGAAACGGGGGACAATTATTTGCGTAGAAGATTTTATTGATTGAAAAAAAAAAAATATTACCAACTGATATTACTGATATTCCCTCTAACCCCTCCAGCTAAGCTAAATTGCTTGTGTTAGGAGTGTAGTAATGGCCAGGATTCGAACCCGGGACCTCTCGATCGCAAGGCCGACTCCTTAACCTCTAAACTATCGACGCTTGCATTGAATTCGCAACACTGTTACCGACACCTTTTTAACAAATGGTTACAATTCACCGATTAGGACAATTCACATGTGACACCTCTGTATATAAGAATATGATTTTCCAACAAGAAAGAAGATTTACAATCAGTCCAATATTGTCAAGCACTTTCTCCCCACTCGTACCATCACACGTTTGACGTTGGCAGAATTCGCGATCTCGGCAAAGATTGCCATAATAAAAATAGAAATAGAAAATAGAATTATTGTCCAAGTTTTCACTTCTATCGGCAGTTCCAGAGTCCCACTGCTTTTTCATTTTATTTTGAAACAAAGGTTTTATATCATTGCGCATTTAGTTGCCAGGAGTAAAATCAAATAGTCCACCTCTGCTAATTTCCAGTCCATTTAGCGCACGGCTGTGCTCCCTATCGTCTACACACATACAGATCTGTTTGCTGTTGGTCTGTTCGTGTTTGGAATTTTCAATAGAACAATGACGTGATTGCAATCTTTTGGAAAGATGTTTGGATGTTTGTTACTGAATCACGCTTGAACGGCTGAGCGAATCAGACTGACATTGGGATACTTAGGTTAAAATCTGGAATAATAAATAGTTATTTTTTTATTGCTGGAATAGGTTCCTATGAGTTGCGAGGACGCGATCAGAATTACACGCGGGCAGAGCTTTATTCAAAAACTAGCTTTTGCCCACGGCTCCGCCCGCGTGGATGTCGGTTATCGCGACCAAACATAGCCTATGTCCTTTCTCAAGGTCTAATCTACCTCTATACCAAATTTCATCAAAATCGGTTCAGCGGTTTAGTCGTAAAAGTGAGACAGACAGGCAGACAGACAGACAGACAGACAGAGTTACTTTCGCATTTATAATATTAGTAGGGATGATACCTTCGGTACCAACAATAGTATTTTATAATTCTCTCAAAACTTTCAAACGCATCAGAAAGAACTTAAAAGGACATTTTAATAATCTAAGCTTAAAAGTTACTTCACTGATTTATTCATCTATCTATTGGGTAAGTGGTACTTACTTTGCAATATTCTGTAGTTAAATACGTGTTAAAAGCTTCGCTTCTACATACATCTCCCGTGATCTTGCGTTCTTAGCGTAAAAGATACAGCCAAATAGTTTTATTTGTAGACAAAATCTCATCATCCAGGGTTTCTGTTTACCTGGCCTGATTGTGTGTACTTACTACTCGACAAGTTTATTATTTTACCTGTTATTCAAATACGTAAATTGTGAATATGGTGTAATAGCGTCAGAATTAACGTATTTTACTAAGGACAAAAGTCTAATTTATTCTGTAATGGAGCCTAATATTTTAGAGCTGAAGAGTTTGTTTGTTAATGTAGTCACCTGTCTTGGATATTACTCGTATAATATAAATCGCGGAAATTATAAATAGCTTGCACAGCCCGCTTTTGTAAGAAATACTGTGTTTAAATCCGCGGAATTGCCCCAAAGGAGAATTCCGTAGCTCAAAACGTGTTCCATGTATAGGTAGCAGGATGAAGTGTTCCATGGTATTAATAAAATTGTCAAGAACTTCGGTCTTCAACTACGGCAGCGTCGATAGTAAGCTACCGACGCTTCCGTAGTTGCAGACCGAAATTCTTGGCTTGTGGTCAAGGTGTCGGCCTTACAATCGAGAGGTCCTGGGTTCGAATCTTGGCCATTACACTACCGACGTAAACCTACTCCTTACACAAGTGACTTAGCTTAATTTGGGGGGTTAACGCGAATACTAGTAATACATAGTAGTAATTTGGGTTGTTAAATTAATTTTTTAAGTAAGTTTCATGGTAGTTCTACTGAATTAAACAGCATATATTATGTTCTTTTAAACATCTAACATATTTATCCACATTAGAATTCATATCCCGTGTCTCCGCATGAAAGATCAAACAGTCCCTGACACAGGTTGTGTATTTAAGCAAATTACCAGGCTGACACCTCGCAAATAAAATAGAGCCGCCACAAAACAAGTTGTGATGCGGGCAACCTAAATTATGTCACTTTACACAACATTGCCCGGTTAAAACAGGCTTTTATTAACCTTATAATTATGTAAATAAACGTGTGGTTCCCGGTAGAGTAAAATTTGGGCCACTATCCATCTCTGCCCATGCGGTGTCGTACAAGGCGACTAAGGGATAGGCCTGTTTAACATCAGAAAGATACGAGTATATACATACAGCCCCGACTCAGCCTCAGATACATGGCTCGAGTCAACAATAGTGCCCGGAATACTAACGGCTATGGACTCGCCCCCTATTAAGTGGGACCTAATACAATGATTGGTGAAATATGGGTGTTAATTCACTTCTGCCTAACTCTCCGGGGATAAAGGCATCATTATAATGTGTATAATATGTATGTATGTGTAATTATGTATACACTAGCTTTTGCCCGCGGTTCCGCCCGCGTGGATGTCGGTTATCGCGACCAAACATAGCCTATGTCCTTTCCCAAGGTCTAAACTACCCCTATACCAAATTTCATCAAAATCGGTTCAGCTGTTTAGGCGTGAAAGCGTAACAGACAGACAGAGTTACTTTCGCATTTATATATTAGTTTGGATTAGGTTTGTATGTCATTGTGTTGTGTGCTCGGTAACGTCTGAACTTGCAGCTGAATATTCCACAAGACATAAAACAAGATTGTGTCAGATATTGGTATGAGTTTGAAGACTCGTTAACCTACTTCGATGGAATATTGAACTTGTTGGGTATGTAACTTTCGCATATTTTTTGAAAGATTGGCCTCAAACAAAAATATAGTCCAATTAGCTGGAAATTCGTTTCTAAAAGGTAACATTCACAATTTAACATAATTACCATTTTTCAATAATGTAAAATTTAATTACATCCTGTGAAGACTTATTTTAATAATCTACTTAATAAATATGGATGTTGCTAAGCTCATACTCGAGAACGACCGATTTGGCAAATTTTTTTATATACCAAAGGAAGGTTATATTTCGGAATTCGTGATTCGAGATGGTATATTTCGGAATTCGTGGTTTTGATCCGTTTAAAAAATCGATGGAAACGTATCTGATCTTCGAAAAGATCGCATCCGATCCGATGCGATCTCGCATTGCTATTTTTAACTCAATCATTCAATTTGTCTATCACAGTCCACTGCTGGACATAGGCCTTTTCCAATATTGAGAGGCTTTGGCCTGCTGTTTGTTAACCAGACGCTAGCTCGCAGTGATATCATCGAGTATTTATCGGTTCGTCGCCTCTTACGACACCTATTGAATGAGTTGGAGTGGTGATACTTGTATTCTTTTTCCGTCACCTAACGGATTATTTTTAACTAATGGAAAATTATAAGCAACTTCTCTATGAATATTATGCAAATACTCTCTTCAATTTTGCTACTTTCCTAAAAAAATACATTTCAGAGCATATTTATGTAATTGAATGTAGGTTCTGTACAGAACTTCTAACATACTCCACGGTCAGATTTGCTTCCAAGTTCCGAACGATTGAATTGTAAATTGCCTGGCGATTGTAAACGATTCCCGGAGCTATGTGCAGTAGTACAGCATCTTGCGCAGGCACTTAGACGTATTGCCTGAGTGATTGCCGATGCTTTTCCGCATTGAATATTGCCCGAGGAAACTGCAGCATTTTTATTTGAGACGTTTTCTCCGTACTATTTATGTTAAGAGCAGAGTTACTTTTGTATAAGCAAGGTAAATGTAGAAGGAAAGTATACATCCTTTGTGTGTGGAAGTTGGAGCGTCAGACGGTAGCCGCTCCCGTAAAAGACAAGATAAACCAAATCAATGATGGAAAGGAGGAGTAAGCCTTAAATTTCCTCGTAAACCCGAGAGGAATACTTACACCTGAGCCTCGTTTGTCAATCAGCATGTAGCTTGCAGGTCGGATTGGGCTCTGAAAATATTTATGTGGCCTCTAAAACACCCTAAGTCTAGGTTTCTCTGCAGGGGTTAGGCTCACTAAAATCTAACATAATAACCTAAATATACTTTTATTCCAGGATTCAGAACCAGAAGAGGATGTGGATGACGACGAACATCCGTTCGAGACGAGTATGGAACACAATTACACGGAGTACAACTCGAGCAACATAGTGGAAATGCCCGAGAACTCGAGCAAGAGGTACAGCAATTTTGAAGAAGAGAAGAATAAGAGACACTGTACAGAAATTGAAGACGAATATGATGCTATAGGTAAGAACATAAACTTATTCATCCAGCTTATGCATCTCGTGCCAAATTCTAAATTCATTTCCACCTCACCCACTTGAGGAATCGTAAGGAATTCACGTCTGTGTCCCCCCCAGAAGATGACGAAGGTGTATTATACTTTAAAAAGCTATACAGTGAATTTCTCTAAATACTGGATAGGGAATTTTACTCAAAGAAAACATTCCCTTACGTTTAAAAAGAAACAAAACTGCATTCAAAGATTTCCGAAAATACACTGGACACCCGGTAATCGAACCGAATAAAATCTGAAAAAGTCTACTCTGTAAATTTAGTCCTACGGGAAAGACTTGACGATGCAGAAGTACTCGTAGGTTGGTAAACACTGTCTGAAACACTACTCCGTTCGTTTTTGCCATTTGTGCAAAGTCACTGGCAAAACTAGTTTACCAATAAACTAGAGAAACCTGACATCACTCCTAAGAATTTGCAGAGAGTAAATTCTTGGACGTCGGCAATATTTCTCGCTACAAGTGCGCTCCATAGCCGAGCACAAATCGTTTGAGACTTGAAAAGGGGAATAACTTCGTAGATTGAATTGTACTGAACTGTAAAATCAAATTTAGCTCAGAAATCTGGAAGTGCCTATCAAGCACAATGTTTAATGATTAAACTTAGTAAACGTTCCGTCAAATAAAAATACAACTTGGGAGTTTGGATTCACTGATATGTATAAATGAGTTAGCTCTTTTTAGGCTCTTTCTCAGAATGCGTAAAGGAATCAAGTTGAAATTCATATCACATATTCAGGTCAGTAACGTCTTGAAACTGTGATAAAAAAATCTTCTAAAGTCAACGCAATCCAAATAAATTGCGGTTTATGTAACCATAAGTTTGTCCCGCAATCCAATTTTGAACGGAAGCCTCGGTATGCGTGTCCGACTCGTACTTGACCGGTTTTTTATATAGGGTGCGAATAGGACTTCATCTGGCTTGGTAGTAAGCTAAAGGGGGCAAGTATCAAGAATGAGAGTAATGCTAAAACGGTGACCATAATTTTGACGGCAAATCTATCAACTACATTTCGAATTTTGCAGCCTTCAACACACGGACTATATCATTATTAATTTATTAATATGATAACTAAAACATCTTTCAGGTATAAACGTAGCGGCCAAGCTCCGGAACCTTCCATCCAACACGAGGATCCTGGCAGAGAAGTTGATAAACGACGTGCTGTTCCAAGCACAGACAAATGCGCTCACCACCGCGACCTCTATCAGTACCCCCGACCCTTTTAAGTGATAATAGTATAGAGTAGTCCTAATTTCGTTAAGTTCCTATTAAATTTTATTTAGTTTTTAAGGAGTATGTTTCATTCTATCCTTTAACTATAATGGAAGTGGAAAAAAAACATCGTTTTTCAATGACTTCTGTGAATATACTCGGGATATATGTCTTGGAACTAAAATTTGCTCATAATGTGCTCTATACGCGCAGTACGTTTCTTGGGTGTCTTTTGAGGATAGCACGGGGTGCTACTGCGGTGGACGAGCTCAAATTCACCAAGCATAGATACAAAACAAAACGCGGGTGCCAGGGCTTCGTTTGTCTTGTGACTTAGGTCGAAGATAATACTTTTTGTTGCTTTCATACATATGGTATTAGAATAATATTTAAAAACCAATTTGCAAATCATAAACTGAAAAAAAATCAATGGGTCCCACCTTAGCTTCCTAACCTAATTCCAAAATCTTAATTGATTACCGGATCAGGTTACGAAAAGTTAAATGATGATCAATAAAACATCATCACATAGACGACATTTTAACAAAATCATTTTAAATCGCGGAATCACTGTACTGAGTGTAACGTAGCGTCAAAGAAGGGAGAATTCATGTGGAATTCGAAATAATGAAAAGCGAGAGTGATACAAGAAATATTAGAAACGTGATCTGATCAGTCATTCTGAAACCTACATACATTTACAAATAAATACGTTTGGATTGAGCGTAGATTTTATATCAAAGTATCACGAAATTTGGAGATGTAGGTACGTGCGTTTGGTATAAACGTCTCGAACAATCTCATAATCTTGGAATGAGGAAGCTGCCTAACAATTGGCGCGGCTTGCTATTATGTAGTTAGGCTGCTTAGGCTTGCAGTCGCAAGGGTAGAAAAGAGAGTAAAAAAGCGAAACGAGTGAGAGAACGACTAAGTTAAGCTTACTTCGTTTTGTAAAGCGTCCTCTCTATCTCAGTGCATGTGCAGCTAATATTTTTTAGAGTTCTTAAAACAATGTAAAGCGTAAATGAAGAAGAATGAAAAGAGTTTCATTACACTTTTTCATTACCAATACGAAAAGCCATTTAATTTTAGACTTTATCAGCATTGCTTTAAAGTCTGAGACGTCTCCATCCTAAGGCCGACTCCTTAAACATTAAACTTCCGAAGAAGCTTTGATTTTGAATTTAAATAAAACTAAAACCCGACTACTGCAAAATCACGTTCTAAAAAGTACCTATTAAATAAGAAAATCTCAAGAATAGCCGTGGTCGTATGCCATTTTTCCTAGAATGTATTGTTTTGTTAGAGTGGCATACGACCACGGCTATTCTTGAGATTTGCTTATTTAATAGGTACTTTTTAGAGCGTAATTTTGCAGTAGTCGGGTTTTAGTTTTAAACTTAATTTTTATTTATATTATTTTGGGGCAAGCAACACCCAATAATTTATACATATTTGAAATGTGCTAATTGAGCCCTTTAATTTGATACCAAACACGGTCTATTTATCTCAAGTTTATTTGTACTTTGACCGCTAGAGGGCGCCACATTAGATTTAGTGACACGTGATATAGCCTATAACCAGTGGACGATCAAGACGCTTCTAACGATACCTCAATTGTCCAGTTCTAATAAGTAGTTGAAGAGCTATGAGGGAACAAACGAACATACATACATACATACATACATAGCCTGTCAAAATCATAATCCTCTTTGGCTTCGCCGTAGTCGGGTAAAAACAATATGTAATGTTGCCAGGTATTTAGCTATGCCTCCACCCATCTCGAAATACGTTTAACAACACGCAACACCGACATTTAACGCATTACGTAATTCAATTACCGTCTTACCAGACGCATTAGGGGCATTATTAGATGTTACCCAGTAATTAGGGGCGAAATTACTTTTAATAGCGTAGCGTAACGTCACTGTTTAATGCCATAATAATTAGGTTTAGCAGTTTGTACCTTTATATAAAAAAGCTTTGGCAAATATCAGCGAATACTCTTGAATTCGCTGATTCGCTTCTATCTTCAATTGCATTATTTACTAGTTGCTGCCTCCTGGAATTCTGATCCCGTTCCCACAACTCGTCAGAACGTATTCCCAAGATAAAATCTATTAGATATTATGGTAGCTATAATTTATCTCAGTACTAAATTTCAGCTACATCCGTTCAATTGTTGGAGCGTGATTGTAACAAAAAATCTTCACAAACTTTCACATTTATAATATTAGTAGGATTGACTAGTAGGTAGTACTAAAGTTCAAGATTTTCGTTTGTATAAACCCGTCAATACGACGACCTACCAACTATCTATACGATTTGAAAACATATTGTTATTGCATTTGTTAGAAAAGGTTACATACAGGCTATATTATTATAACAGCACACTACGACCCTTAGGTACCTACATACCAAACAGAGCACAGATAATTCAACTATAAACCCAACCTAATGCTGGTAAGAATATCTTATTCGCTTACCTCGGTGAAGCTATCGCATGGTACGGCACGTCCCGGCCTCGTCCGATGAGCTCATTGGCTCCTTCCACGATGCCCCAAGGAGCTATACCGATGCTGACAACCCTGCCTGCTCGCTGGGACCGCTCCAGTTGTAACGCGTCGCCTACTTGCCGGGTCACACCTGCAGAAAGGAAACGTGTGTGAGTGACAATATGGGTAAGTATATAACAGAAGGGGCTAACCAGACTAAAGATGATCTAGTTAATGAACATTTTTTTTAATATTCATGCACTGATTCCTTCATAAAGATATGATTCCGTAGCCGACTGCATACGACAACTGCCGACGCATGCAGCAGATACAGCGTACCAATTACTTGTCAAACTCCGATACGGATAAAGGGGGCCATGGAGAAACCGCAATGAATTACACGCATCTGCTGCGTGCGTCGGCAGTTGTCGTATGCGGTCGGCTACGGAATCATACCTTAGGACACCGGTCAAGTGCGAGTCCAGCTCGAGCACCGAGGGTTCCTTACAAAACTGAATCGAGAGACGAACTTCTGTTACGTAAATGGCAATATCTGTCTATTGCGTTGACATAAAAGTTCGATTTTTACACAGCTGTAAGAGGTTGTAGACTTGTGCAGATAGTGTGTCCCAAGGATGGCGTGCGTTTTAGTTGGTTTGAGTCCGTTAAAGGTATTAATTTCAACTTGATCCGTTCACACATTCACGAGAAAAAGGTCTTGACAGACAGACAGACAGACAGACGGACAACTAAGTGATCTTATAAGGGTTCCGTTTTTCCCTCTTGAAATACGAAACCCTAAAAAAACATTAAGCTCAAAACTGTGTGCAGGTATACTGAATTATACCTACGAGTATGTCCTACCATTAAAAAGAAAAGATCTGTGGAGTCTAACTTGTGCATGCAATATAGTCCAAAATTATTTTAGCCAAATGTACAGACTACATAAAATTCCTTTCGAGATTTATTTTAATGAAGTTATACATGAAACAGTCATTATCTCTTAGAAAATAAACGTGTGTTACAAAATGTGACAGTCTTGCAGCATAATATAGCGCAGCCAGGATTTATTTTTGGTGCAACAGAAATGTGCATAAAATGTGAAAAAAATTTTTTTTTTCAAAATCAGCATGACTTATATCTAGGACCTAAAATGTGCTCAAAATGTGCTCCATACGCGCAGTACATGTTCCTTGGGCATCTTTTGAGGGTAGCACGGGTTGTTTCTGCGGTGGACGACCTCAAATTCACCAATCCTAGATTATTACAAAACAGTCCGCGCGCGCCAGCAGGCACATGCTGTAACAAACATCTCGAATGATCGAAGTGAGCTCGATAGCTGAATCCGCGGTGAGATGTCAATTTGTATGCGAAATTGACATTTCACCGCGGATTCAGCTATCGAGCTCACTTCGATCATTCGAGATGTTTGTTACAGCATGTGCCTGCTGGGCCTCGTTTAGTATCGCGATTTGGGTTCAAGATACGCGCCCCGAGATTATTCTTGTAATAGTGTGTGTATGTAAAATCGCCTTTCCACGGACGCGTGCGCGTCAGCTCGGACTACACACCGTGGAATGGGGCACGCTTGTGATAGTGCAGACACGTCTGTCATAGTAAGGGGCGCGGTCCGAGGGGGGGGGGGTCACAGGGGACATGACCCCCCCCCCCCCAAATCATGCATGTCATATTGAAAAGTCCCAGTACGAGGGGAGGGGGGGGGTAAATTTCTTAAGGAATTTCCGAAGTGACCCCCCTCCCCCCCAAACTTCAAGCTGCGACCGCGTCTGCATAGTAAATGCGTCCGTGTTCACGTCCGTAACACCTAGGACTGTGGAAAGCCGGTGTGACAAAGAGCAAGTTGATTTCCGACGTTAATACCTCGGTTTTACTATAAATGAAGTTAAACGAAGACGCTTACACTAACTCCAGGGACGTGACACAAAGACATTTATGAGGATATTATTGCTAGAAAACGTGGGGTCCATAGGTAAGTACAACGGTGCATCAAATCAAGAAGAACGAGTGATTTTACTAAGATCTCGGGGTCCATGTCAGCCTCAGTCTAATCGGTACACCTGCTGATTATGAGACGAGGCTCTGGCGTAGGCTTTTCTCTCGGGATTAGGAAATAAAACGGCAGTTGCAGCCATAAAAACCTAGATAAGTGAAATTGAAATTGGAAAGACGTGAAACAACATGCAGGTATTGCAGGCTAATGGTTCCATGGTAAAAAGTTCGAATACATCCTGAAACAACGTTATGATGATAATGATGATGATGATGATGAAATCGAGAATCTGCTACAGTGGACCCGACATCAGTAAATTTTTACAAAGCCTGGTTTAAATTAATGGTCTAGTCTAGACAAATAATTAAAACATAAGTACCTGTGTTAGTGCCTCCCGTGAATATCCAGGCGCCTGTGGTCTTCGCGGCCTTCAGCAGTCCCTTCCTCAGCACTTTCTTGAGCTTCGGCTGCAGGTCAAAGTTAGCCTTGCCACCCTGGATCGTGATGAGCAATTTAGGCCGATCCAGCGCCCATTCTCGCGTCAGTAACTGCACGATCAGCTCCGGCCGGGTGTCGTGCGAGAGTCGAACGTACTGTATGAAGAAAGAAAAGATGGTACTTTAATATCACCATCATCAGTTACTTGGTACCATGAATGTTTTGTAATAAATTCAGTTGAGTGGCTCCTATATCACTCTAAGGCGAAATGAGACCAAAATTTCAGTTGTCCAGGACAGAAAACAATGTAGGTACGTCTCGGCTATTCCGGACAAGGCTAATACTACTAACACTATTTGTTTATAAATAAATTAAATATTGTACATCTACATCCACGATGTCTTAAAACAGTTTACCGCGCGTACGTACAAAGCGTCTTGGACTATGGCAGTCCTGTTTGGTCCCCTCAGTATGTTACATATATCGATAGGATAGAAAGACTACAAAAGCGGTTTCTGAGACACCTTAACTTCAAGACCAGGAGACGACACGTTTCAATCTTAATGATTGTAAAGAGTATAATCTTCTACCTCTATACAGCAGGCGTGTATTAACGGACATGAGTTTCTTGTTCTCTATTGTAAGAGGTGAAATTGATAGCATGGACCTACTTTCTAGTGTTAGCTTAAGTGCACCCAAAACTCGAACAAGACATACCCGCCTGTTCAGTGTTCCTCCGCATCGCACTAACTATGGAAAAAATGCTGTTCTCTCTCGCTTACCTAGTTGTTACAACAATAACTTTGACGATATAGACATCTTCCACCTCTCAAAAAGTGTTTTTAAGAAACAAATTATCATTAAATTAGAATCATAAATTGGAATCATATTTGCCCATATGAAAGTGTAATATATGAGCTAATTAATTAATTGATTAAGTAACATACCATAGCATACCACAAACATTAGTGTTTGCATAAACTTTAATTTAATATCTAGTTGTTAAGATGTGCATGCAATTCTCCTCGTACTTGTCGGGAAACTTTGTTATTGGCTTAGAGTCCTAAGTAATTCTTAATTTTGCCATGATCTATGTAAAATAGCTGTTAAGTTTCCAATAAATAAATAAATAAATAAATACTATTTCAAATTGCAAGATCCTCCTAGAGGATCGCACACTCAAGCTGTCGAATGAACTCCGCGCTATGGGTTTCCCAAGCGACTACAATATGGGGTTCTTCAAGAAGGGCATTAGATGGTTTCTTCAGGGTCGGCAGCACGAGTGTGACGCCCCTGGTGTTGCATACGTCCATAGGCCACGGTAACCACTTTTCATCAGGTGGGCCGTGTGCTTGTCTGCCACCTAAGTGGTATAAAAAAAGGATATACAGAATACTCTGTCAACTTGACTCAGTAGACAGGATCAGGTTCAGATATAAAGTGGTTTGAAAAAATGTAAACGACTTACCTGAGCTTTAGTAGGATGCGGTCCTCCCTGAAACTCCACAGTACCATAGGCATCCGTGGGGGCTGCCTGCGTGTGTCTCGCCGGCACCCATGCCTCTCCAGGGTTGGCAGTCTGCGTAGTGGACCCATGAGCTGTTTTGCTAAGGCCGCACCAGCATCTGAAGAAAAAGACATTGTCAAGATTCTCTATCGATTGAGCTATCATTTGCGGGCAGAGGGGGGCGGGGGTGGATGAAGAATGGAACGTAAAACCGTGGCAAGAGTATGCTCTGTCAAAAATCGCAATCTTTCCAAAAACTGTTCAGTGCCCGGAGTACGCAAAATAATCGAATCCGTAACGTAGACTTATCAAGAGAACGAAGCATTGCGATTGTGCCTGCCTACTGTGTACCTTAAATAAGCTAACATAATATGACATATATTCTAAAAACGTTGCCAACTTTTGGGCAATCAAGTAAAAAAATTAAGTAGTATTTAAAGTTGATATTCAATGAGAGGGTGACATTTTCTAAATCACAGGCGCACTACGACTCCAGTGATCACAATCACAGACGAATCTCTTTAGTAGATGATAACTGATATAAATACTCTTTATTCATCTATCAATAAAAACTTCACATCACTGTCAATTGACAAACGAGACAAAAAACAAATGCTGGTCATTTAATTTATCGTTTCCCAGGTAGAAATATTTTTTTATGTGATTTTTAAGTACAAAGCACAAAATTATCAGTTATATCAGGAAAATATTGGCAATGGAAGATGAAAATGAAACGAAAGAGGAAGATCAACCCTCAACAAGTAAAAAAGAAAGTCCGGATGAAGAGATGTCTGACAACACAAGGCAAGACCAAAGGGTGACGACTAGTGCCACTTCAGTGTCCGGCTCGTTTCTGTCAAGAAGTAGAGTAGACATGACTGAAGCGCCACCTGATGGTCCCAAGACTGTTGGCCTCAATAAACGCGGGCGGCCGAAACCACAATTCAGGAAGAGAAAGCTGGCCAGACGCTCTGGACGAGTCGAGAAGCGTCACAGGTCCTTCTCACGGCGTCACGTAAGGAAGTTCTCGAGGAGAAAACCAAGGATAAGGGAAATGAAAAGCAGCGAACAATCAGTGTCTACAATATTCACCAGATTTTCTTCGCGAAGTGCATCCAAGATACAGTTGTGCGCAAATTGTGGACACCGATGCTGTCGCAGAAGGTAGATTTGTCTTGAAATTTAATGTATACGTTTTTATTGGAAATAATAAACCCATTATTTTAATAAGTTGGTTTGACTTATCGAATACGTTAGAGTGCGGGATTTGTCGTCAGATATTGGCGAGAGACCAAACGCAGATATAGAGCAAGACTTAAAAGACTGCGCCGAAGAAATTTGATTAAAGGAGGCAGGAGAATTTCAGGTTGGGTATATTAAGATACTGGTTCCATTGCTTAAGCACCGCTACAGGTATGCATTAATTCCTATGCTGATCGGCCAAGCGTTTTTGAAATGCTGGTGACTATTGTGGAGTGAATACCTACCATGCCTTCATGTCTAAACACTAGTGTAGGCTTCATACAATAATTTATATTTGTTACTCTCTAAAGGGACTCCTCCTTTTAGAGATAGTATTATTATGTTAATAGTAACTAATGTTACTGTTGAAAAACGTTGTTGGTATAGGTACTTGCAGATTCAAAGTTAGAGTCATTGTTCTTCTATATAACTTAGGTGACACCACAAGCACGGCCCACCTGAAAAGAACTGGGAAGTGACATACAATTTCTGAAAAAGATTTCCCTGTTTATTGTTCTCATTTATTATAACTTCTTTTTTTATTATAATGGGAGATATTTCGATACACGCTTTTACTGGCAACAATATATCAAAACATACTTAATGTAATTTTTGGGAAACGACTCGACCTTCTCTGATTCACTATACAGGGCGTCCCACGGCGATGCCACATGGAGGGCAAGTACCTTAAATCCTTAAGTTGGCTCATTTTACTTAAAGGAGACATCATTTTATTTTTAAAAAGAAACAAAACTGCATTCAAAGATTTTTAAAAATTCGCTTGCCACTCCTGGTAATCAAACCGACTAAAATCCGAAAAAGTAACATCCTGTAGTTTTATGGCATCAATCGATAGTGTCAATCAAAAGGATCAAATCTCTCTAAGAAACTTGGTAAATTAAATGAAAGGAAGTCCTTGAAACCTAAACTTATAAATTCAATTTGGCAAAATAAAACACTTTAACTCAAAGTTCTTCCATCCATCTGGTACCAAATTAACAATAAAATTCCATATTTAAATCACTTTTCTTTTTTTATCGTGTGGAGACCGCTGCTGGTCAGCAGTAGTATTTAGGTATCTTGAACTCAAACCGACTAAAACCGCACGCCGCGCCGTCTCAATTGACAGGTTATAAGTTGATCCAATAGGGCAATTCACTCACCATCTTCGTTGCCCAGGTTACACCGCGTGCAGGTTTCTAATCAAGCACCTAAAAATTACTACCTACCCTACCTACATAACATCATGCAGTTACCCAATAAAGTTACATTCTAAACAGGTAACGAAGTTCATTCATTCAGTATGTACTTATTTTACTAAATAAATTTCATCAAAGATATCTCTAGTGTTGACCTTATAAGATACCTTATCTGATGGTTCCTGGAGTAAAAGTGCTGTGTCCGTTTGCATTGAATTTATAAGTTAAGATTTTGTGAACTTCCTTTCATTTAATTTACCATGTTTTTTAGAGAGATTTGATCCTTTTGATTGACACTATCGATTGATGCAGCGGTCTCCACACGATAAAAAAAGAAAAGTGATTTAAATATGGAATTTCATTGTTAATAAATGGTATCAGATGGATGGATGAACTTTGAGTTAAAGTGTTTTATTTTGCCAAATTGAATTTATAAGTTTAGGTTTCAAGGACTTCCTTTCATTTAATTTATCAAGTTTCTTAGAGAGATTTGATCCTTTTGATTGACACTATCGATTGATGCCATAAAAATACAGGATGTTACTTTTTCGGATTTTAGTCGGTTCGATTACCGGGTGTGGCAAGCGAATTTTTAAAAATCTTTGAATGCAGTTTTGTTTCTTTTTTAAAATAAAATGATGTCTCCTTTAAGTAAAATGCGCCAACTTAAGGATTTAAGGTACTTGCCCTCCATGTGGCATCGCCGTGGGACGCCCTGTATAGCGATGCAGATGATGTCATGTTCTTATTGTTAACCACTAAGATGGCCTACCATGCCCTAAGACTTAGGGTACGCGCTGTACAAAACTGGATCACTTAGGGCCTAAGTGATCCAGTTTTGTACAGCATCACTTAGGGCCTAAGTGATCCAGTTTTGTACAGCGCGCAGCGGTGGTAGTACTCGCAAATAATATGTAGGTACTGTATGTATTTATTGTGGGTTTTGCTGTGGTCGGACGGGTAAAACTGTTATGCTCCATGGTTCTCCTTCGGAATACAATGGAGAAAATATAAATTATCTGACTCGACGTTCCTGAGTTCTTTTCTTTTGGCATATTTAAGATATAAATAAGGTATCAATAAAATCTGAGAATTAAGTGGGAGTGACTCAATTGACGGACCTATTAACAGAAAATGTAAGATGATTCGTAGTAAGTTGAAACAGCTGCCTACCCCAATGAGAAATAGGTGTGACTGTATGCTTGAATGAACTGCTTGTAGAGTCAAATACAGAGAAAAAACGTATGACCAAACGTAGCCTGTTTTTTTTCCAAGCCTTAGTAGGAACATCTGTGTACAGAATTTCATAGAAATCAGTACAGTGATTTAGGTACGACGTGACAGACAGTTACATTTCGTATTTATAATTATGTATAAGGTAAGTTACGAGTTATAATACTATAAGTATAAAAGTATGTACCTGCTCAAATGTAGGACTATATCTTTACCTCTCTGATGGCGGTTACCACTGCGTATTGCCATCACCTGAATAGTTTGATTGGAGTTTTAATGATTTCATCATCATCCGCCACTAGAGAAAGCCTACGCCAGAGTCCCGTCAGTTTTTTTGTGGTACAGTCAGCATCAAATCGATCTTGACTAGCAAATTTATTCAAAATGATCTTAATATCTTGGTATTCCGCCATTCCTGTTGCCTGATTGTTCTGACATTTGATACACACCTTTAGTTTGGACGACAATACAATTTAAATTAATAAAACCGTTTGGTGTAACATCATTAGTAGGTATTAAGATCATTTTGAGTACTATGCTAGTCAAGATCGGTCTGATGGTGACTGGGCACCGCCTAGCAGGTAAGGTTGGCTTGGCCCTCAAAGGTGTTGGTAGGGCCAGTAAAATGGTGGTCCATGTACTTTTAGGTTGGTTTATCCCCAGGGTAGAAATGATCCAGGTCGGCTCTCGAAGTGCCATGCTCTCGCCACTGATCGTCAACACAATGACTGAACCGGCTGAGAATGGGGCGGAGGAAAATGTCTTACCTTTTAGTGAGGTAAGTTTAACTGCTTATAAATCTACCTTGCCGAGTTGGTTCCCGGTGGACTAGAATAGGGTCAACCACCATTTTTTTCACTGACATTAGATCGTATGGGGTTGTCAGGAAATCATAAGATTTTACGATTCACTATAAGATTCTTCTGTCGTCAATTTACGGCTCCACGCTAGATGGTAAAAAGCTGTCGGTGAAATGTGGGTGCTTAATACACCTCTCCCTACCCTTCTGGGATTTACGACGAATTTGTAATCATTTTACAATCAATTATTTGGGCTAATCAAAAATCAATGTTGAAAAAATATTGTAACATTATTCATAGGTTCTGATAGTTCGTACGAGTATCGGTAGATGGCTCCCACCGACGACGCCCTAAGAAATGCATGTATAGTGATCACTTCATTTCTTAGCCTGTAGTCTGGGGATACCTACTCTAACAGGTATTGATAGAGATGCTGATGGGTCATTTTGCGTATGTGTCATTTGCGTAAGTGTCATTTTGCGTAAGTGTCATCTTGAGTATTGGTGATAATGCTGATGTGACAATACGCGAATGCATCATTTTGAGAACCATGATTGGTCATTATGCGTCAGAAGGAAAAATTTGGAATCGTTTTAGGCGAGGCTCGGTGATTCAGTGGCCAGAGTATTCCCCCTGTAAGGGAAAGATCGCTTATTCGAGTCCCGCCTGAGCTGTATTAACTCTTTTCTATTTTATTCGAGTTGAATAGTTAGCACATTAAATGCTTTAAAATGTCATAAAATATTCTTAGTTATCATAGTGTGGTATTTTTTCAGGTATCACCGCAGATTATATACCAAAGTTTGAGGAAACTGTCCGTGTGGAGGCAGTACATCATGACCGGCGATTTGATGGATTACATCCGGGTTGGTTTATTTTTTATTTAGTAAGTAGATGAAGTTCGCGCAGTATATTATAAAGAAAGAACATTTATAGCAGTTGAATGGCTGGCGTAGGCGACTAAGGGATAGGGTTGTATTTCATCTTACAGTAAACATACAGCCCTTGGCAAAGTGTCTACTTGACGGCGATAGACTCGCCCCTCTCTTAGATGGGATCAAAAATCATAGCTCTCGTATTAACACCTACAGTTAGCCTACGCCTTAGGGGTTTAAAGGCGTGAATATATGATGGTAATTATATGTTACGGTGACCTTTGGTTTTTTGAGTACCTTTATATGGGGTGAATAGGGATCAATGGGTGAATAGGTATAAAATGGTCAGCTGAATTCTGTAGTTATTTTCTTTCAAGTGAAATTATGGATTAGTTCAATGTAATAATGAGCAGAGTTATCAATAATATCTGGTTAGATACTTGGAATTCGGGAGAGAAATTATTTTTAAAATCTTACAACCATTTTATTCCTATTCACCCATTGATCCCTATTCACCCCATTTTACGGCACGGTCGGTGAGCCGTCACGTCAGTCAGTTTTACATATAAACTTGACTAATCTTTTCGTGTGAGATCAAAAAAGAAGGCTTTTATCCTGTGTCAGTACAGAAGACTAATCAACAGCAACACTCGAAAAGAACTAATTTATACACCTAACTTAATGCATGAACACGTCCGCACAAAATATGCATAACATTCTACGAAAATTCTCTCCGAAAATTGTGAAATATCTCCACACAAACGCTAAATTACGGTAGCGTGGATATCAAACGCTGTGCATTCAAAACGAATGAGATGACATTCAAAATTAACTACATTTGACAGTGCATTTTCTGTAGTTTACTAATTGACAGGCTCCAACAGAACTAACAAGTGAAACAAAGCCTAGAACTGGAAGCCACAAACAAAAATGCACTCTGAACTAACAAGATAAAGTTGCTATTCAATCGCTGGTTACCCTGAGGGTCAATTAGCTTTGAGCGTCCGTTTTCGTGACGAGATATCTTCAGTGATAAGTGCTGAGGTAAATGCCTTCGCTTTGATTGGGTGATATCAGAAAACGAGGGGAGCGTTATAGTCTCGACCGGTATGACTTGGCGAAAATATTTGACGTCTTTTGAAGTTGAATTTCGGTAATTTTGTAAATTGTTAGCTTTGTAATAGTTCTATTTGCTACTGTTGTTATAAATATGAATTTGTGATGTTGATATACAATAATGTTAACGGGAATTAACGCGATCATGGTATAGGCTAATTTCCGTTAACATTATTGTATATCATGAAACGCGAGAGTTTAAAAGATAGTTGTGATGATGGTGTGGACGTTTCTTACTGTTCAAATCGATTAAGAAAGAGAAAAAAGCTTAGTGGTGGCACTGGTGACTTAGTGGTCAGAGCATTCCCCCTGTAAGGAAAAGATCGCGGGTTCGATCCCATCCGAGGTCGATTCTCTTTTCTCTTTCTTAATCGATTTGAACAGTTAGCATAATAAATGCTTCAAAATTTCATTCAAGTTTCTGTTTTTCTAAAAATGGCTACACGGACCTTGATGAAATATGACACAGATATAGTATATTCTGGAAAGATATCTATTTTTTATCTCAGGTATTTCACGCGTGTAGAGCCATTCTAGCTGCTGGGTAGCAGCTAGAATGGCTCTACAGTGAAGCCTGTAGCGGTTACATCATCATTAGGTGAAGTAAGCCGATTCCGAAAATACAAACAATATTAATCTAGAATAGTGAGTTCTTTCATGCAAGTGTTTTCGACGTTCGATTGCTTTTGACCTAAGTACCATTTTCGGTTCGGCAGCGCAAGTGTAACGCCCCTGGTGTTGCACACGTCCATAGGCCACAGTAACCACTTTCCATCAGGTGGGCCATATGCTTTTCTGCCACCATAGTGGTATAAAAGAAAAAAAAGAAAATTGATCAGTTTACCCTACGTATTTATCGTGATAACTATCAGAAAATTAAAAAAGAGAAGAATAAATCAATAAATCCATAGATTCCATCTTTATTTCGACGGGTGCAAAGTAAATAAAGTCAAGTACAAATTCACGATTTTCTTTTTATTGCATTTTCGTACTAATCAAATAAGACTCCACAACCTGGCATATTTGGTTTTGAAGATTTCATTATATTTCAATGAATTTTCAAAAGTATAAAAAGCCATCTACACTCAATCTTACAAATAGTACGAAGTTAATGCGACCAAGTAACGTTGGTCGTTTTTGCGCGGGGCGCGGGGCGGACTCCGAGCGTACACAAAATGTCATCTGCCAGTTGACTCTTTCTACTTCGCGTCATTGCTTCGCGGTCTGTAGATGTTATGATTTACATCGGTTAACTTTATACAAAATATTTATCACGTAGTAGGATTTTCTGTTTAATAAACGACTTTATAAAAAACAGGCTAAGAGTATTATAACTGCAATTATATTCGCATAATGATTTTGGGCTACTTAGCCAAATTACCAAAATTTGTTCGATTTTCGCTGTTTATCTCAGTAATTAAAAGCACATTCTAATAATGTTTTATTAATATTCTGTTAATTAGTTATACACGATATGAATACTATTTATACACGATATTTAAAGTCCCAAGCATATACGACCAACTGGTAGTTGGCTCAGTTAGCGTTTTATAAAGTTCGTTGTAAAAACGGCTATCTGCAAAATCTCGTAAATTATTAGTAAATTAGCTTAATTAACTTAATATAAAAATAAATAAGAGCATAAATAAATTATGATAAAATTTTCAGAAATATTGGCCCACTCATTAAGAAAATAATACACTTTTTCGATTTTTTCGCTCTCCTGTAAAGTTGCTATTATGCAGATGTCTCTTTTTACTTTGCACCCGTCGATTTATAACGGCACACAGATTTTGAAAAGCCCTCCCTTTCACTAAGAAGAGCTATTATAATTAGACACATACAACATCACAAACAGCCCTTGACGACTCAAACGGCAAAGAAGATTAGCGAACAAAGACTTCAATAGAAAATAAACGATATATTGTCAGATATCAAGAAAGCTTTGAAAGTTGGAGGCAGCTAATTAATATTGAGCAGTACGGTCGGAAAGTCGCACCGTTTGAAACTAATTATTGAAATTAATTCAGTTACATTGGAGGGAATTATCGGTATTATGTTGTTGGTGTTACGTAGTTGTTATCAAGTGATATGTTTATAAAGGAACAGTATTGAACTCAGTTGTTGAATTGAATTCAGTTCAATACTATTACTATTACTAATAATATTAGTAATAGTAATAGTATTGAACTGAATTCATTAAAACCAAATTAAGTTCAAAAACTAAAACCCGACTACTGAAAAATCATGCTCTTAAAAGTGTTAAACTAGCAAATAATAAGGATAGCCGTGGTGGCAAAACTCTAACAAAACAATACACTCTAGGGAAAAGTGGCATACGGCTTTGGTTTTCGTAACAAAACAATACACTCTAGGGAAAAGTGGCATACGGCTTTGGTTTTCGTAACAAAACAATACACTCTAGGGAAAAGTGGCATACGGCTTTGGTTTTCGTAACAAAACAATACACCCTAGGGAAAAGTGGCATACGGCTTTGGTTTTCGTAACAAAACAATACACTCTAGGGAAAAGTGGCATACGGCTTTGGTTTTCGTAACAAAACAATACACTCTAGGGAAAAGTGGCATACGGCTTTGGTTTTCGTCAATACGTAGATACTTATGACGAAAATAAATCATAATCCTTTAACTTTGCCGTATTCGGGTAAAAAAAGAAATAAAGAAATTTCGGTGCTGTTGCAAGCACCATGATTACGGAGGAACAGTTCCTTTGTGATCATGGTGCTTGCAGCAGCGCCGAAAAATCGGAAACAACAAACAATACATGGTAAATATCCCGATAGCTCTAATAGTATGTGAAAGACCACGATAGTTAAAATACCTATATTATTAGTATGAAAACTGAAAAAATACGCGGTTGGTGATAGTGAACGTGTCTCTTATAACTTTATAACATAGAACCAAAAACAGTTGGCAAAAAGTTGGCGTTTATAGTCCCCCTTTGCACGCCCCTTCAGATCCTTAGACATGCATCCATAAATGACAATGACTACCGAATAAAAGAAAATGTCTTTTCACCATTGACACTCGAAAAAGGGCCCGTGATTCATCAAAAACAGTGAATAAAACGCTCTTTGTTTCACCGAGTGAATAAAAAAATTTGAATTTGGAACATGCGCGAATGTACGGATTCTAGTGAAACATACAAAGAGGTTGCACACTCTCACTATAAAAACGTACTAAAAGCCACCTAAATGTAATCACTGGCTGGATGGAATGTGGCTCAGTTTAAATTAAGAAAAAAAAATGCCGCCATTTTCTGTGTAATTTTCCTTGTAAAAGTTTATGTTTGTCTGATAATCATAAAATGACTTCATCTAGTGATGAAAATGAAACTCATATTGTCGAACGCGAAAAGACTCCTGAGTCTTTTCACGCTAAAGCGGTAGCTATTACTGATAATTTGCTGCTTCTTTTGTGTACTATCCATAACAAAATGTAATTCATAATCACAGAGTAATCGTTTTCTCGTAGTCAATGGTGAAAAGTTGAGTACCTAACACGTGAAAAAAGAATTCATCTCGGCTCTTGTATCCCTCGATCCACTCAGGTTTCTCTCTAGAACCCCTCGCTACGCTCGGGATTCTACCGGAGAAACCTTCACTCCTCTCGGGATACAACTTGGTGCCTCGAAAAGAATTCACCTTTTTTTCACTTGTTGGGTAATCTACTATTTCCACATTCCTCCCAGATCCTCAAAATTACCTTCTAATATCTTTCTACAAACGCAAAAAATCCAATATGATTCTTTTTAATTAAAATGTTCTTCGAACAAAGAAAATTCGTTTGGCTCCGAAAGAGCGCTTCGCATTAAATTTTAAACCCAGTCGACTTCACAAGTCTCGAGGAAATAATCTACTCGAGTTGGCAGAGGAGTACAAAGGTGGCACAAAGGCCGCTGTGGAGAAATCACGAATATTCCAGAACGTTCTCTGCGATTAACGGAAATTTTGTGAATGATTTTAAAGTACATTTGAAGCCAGTGTTTGAGTTTCTCTGGAAAATAACTTTAAATGGAGCTTGGCATCGAAGATTAAGGCGGATTTTACCCTTTTCTGATCGTGTTTACATTCCACGACAAATGTTTGTATTTAAAAGAGAACGTTTCTTTAGTTTTAGGGTTCCGTATCTAAGAAAAAAAAAGGTACCGTAATAGGATTGCTTCGTTGTCTATCTAAGCTAGTATCATGAAATTGGCAAGGAAAAGTCTGAAAACCGTTTTGTAATTATATCACCCTATTTTTTTATATTTCAGAGAACCTATCCGGTGAATCAAGTAGAGTCAGAACTTTACGAAGAGTTGAGAGAAAAATTGAGAGTAGCAGCTATTGCAGGTAAGATATTACGATTATATGTGTAGTAACATATATACCAATTGTTGCAAAAATTCAGGCTTGATATCTATGATGGAGGTAGGACATGCCGGTATTCCCGTCCCAATTAAAAGAAAAAGAAAGAAAGAAAATATTTTTTTTTATTCAACCTAGCAATACACAGTTTAACAAGACAAAACCTACAACATTGTGTTTATATGCATAAAAAATAGCCAGGTAGAATAATGGCCGCCTCTCAGCTTAATGCTGTCCGACTGGGGAAATACATTCGCCCTACAGAATACCGCGGTCATAATAACCTCGTGTTGTGTTTCCGGTGGTGAGCACGGTAGCAAAGCTCACTGGAGAGTTTTGTGCTGTCAGTGAGATGACCGTAGGCTTGTCCTGCTTTGTCTACACTGCACTGACGACACAGAAACTTTCTGTTCTTACAGGGTCGGCAGCACGAGCGTGACTTGCCTGGTGCTGCACACGTCCATATATGATAGACCCCATAACAACTTTCATTCAGGTGGGCCGTGTGTTTGTCTGTCACTTAAGTGGTATAAAAAAATCAAACAAACTACGAAGAAATATTTATACTGACAAAAAACCAATTTATAATAAAAACGGACCGAATACGGATCTTAATAACTACTTCAGTACTTTCAATAAGACAGTCGGATGCGAACAATAAAAGGACGAAATATTAAATTACTTTCTCTGGTAACCTCTCTTTGTCTACTTAATGTCATAAAAATTGAAAATAAATTGGTTGCGAGAGTTCTTACACAGAGAAGTATTTACGTGTAATAAGGTACGACATAGAGTTAGGGGGTGAGTCCATTTACCCCCTGAGTTAGGGTGCTTATATAGATAGAGGAACAGGTTAGCGGCACTGTCTACCTTCACCGACAAGTTTCCATAGTAACAAAAGTAATGATATAATTCGTCGTGTACGTTCTAACAACACATAATATGTCAAAAAAATCGAAACGCACGTATTGCATGATGGTAACCCAGATATGTTTGCCTGTACTAGCCTGTCCAGTAACCTGTTTTTTATGTACCCTTAGACAGTGGGACAGGTTGACACAGTCAGCTCATTCTGCGTAAATATTAACACCAACAATTCAAAGTAATTCGGGTATGGAGTTTTGGCGGCAACGCTAGGAGACGCATCATGGTGTTATTTTATTTTCCGAAATTAGTGTAAGTTCGAGTTTTTATGTGTCGTAAATATGGTGGAATTTTAGACATAACGTCTTGGAAAACGCGCACAAGAGTAGGAAAGTGAAATATTACAGTGGATTGTGACTTCTCATGTTGGTTTCAAATCGCCGTAAGAAGCCTTTAGTAAAGTTTCCACCATTTTACTGAGGCAGCAATCATCATCATCGTCATCATAATCATCATCAACTCACCATTATCATCATCCTCATCCTCATCATCCAAATAAGTATAAAAATAACTGATGACAAGGCAGCATGGTCATAGAACCTTAGCCTGTTCCGAAAGGAATAAATATTTAAAAAAAGTAATTCGGGTATTTTGAGATAATTTACACTACTGGTTTTATTTCAATGAAAAATATCTCTGTTATCTTAATATTACGTCCAATCCCTTTTAAAAGTGTTCCTCCATCCTCCCAAATCAAAAACTCCTAATACCTCAAATTTCAAAGAAAATAAGTGCTTACTTTTAAACGAAATGTTGCTAAACAACTTCGGATCTTGTTTGATTACGTAACTTTCGGATTAAGTATCTCTTAAACAAACTCAGTATTATGGGATGAAGGGAGAAATGTTTGGAAAACGCCTTCAAATCACTTCCAACCTGTTGCAGATGAATATTACCCTTGTCTTATAAAACTTCGTTAAAAGGTAAGGCCATAGATTTAGTACAGGCTAGATAGCGAAAGTTAGATATTACGCATTGAGATGAGACCCCTTCATACCTCGGAGAGCACGTTAAGCCGTCGCGTTGATCCCATATGAATATCTGTGGCCTGTGACATTCGTTACGGGTAGTTAATAAAATAAAATAAAATAAAATAAAAAGCCTATTTATTTGCTCCTATGAACTAAGTAACGTTTTGTTTAATGGATTAGTAGTTATAATAAAATAAAATAATTTTTGTTAGTATTTATTACTTATGTTAATATTTATTTGATTTATTCCATAGGAACCCCCGTGCGGGTGAAGGCCTCCTCCAGGTTGTGCCATTTATCCCTATCTTGTGCTAATCCGAGCCTGTGTTTGCCTGCGGGCTCGCGTATGTCATCTGACCAGCGTTTGAGCGGACGACCCTTGTTTGCGCTTTCCACTTCCTGGTCCTTTCCACTCTGTGACCACTTTCGTCCAACGCCCATCCTCAAGTCTCGCTACAAGACCGGCCCACTTCCATTTTAGTCTCCTGATACGGGTAGTTGGAGTCTTAGAAAGATTGACAACTGGTCTGCCTATAGAGCTTTTCAGTAGGTTTTGGGGCTTAGATGGCAGTCATTGCAAGGAAACGTCGAAGTTCGACCTTCTCGTAGAGTATAACTACACTAACAATACTTGTATAATAATATTTACGTATTTAAATTTACTGTTAGCTCAGTGAAACTTAAAATAAAATTATAGAAAGATGTTTTCCCGACTTACCCCATTTCATGGTTCTCGCGACCTCACCAGTGGTGTCGGAAAATTTACACGCTTGGTTGTCATATTTTATTTTTCATAATATTTATTGCAAATGCGGCATCTAGCCTACTCTAAGTCTGTGGACAAGACACTTTTTCCCGCCCCGCAAGCTAATATCTTTTTGGCGGTTTTCCAATTTAGATTTAGTAAATATTTTCCTTCTAACTCTTAGATTAAATGTTTCACCGTGAGGTTTCATATATAACATATATACCTATAAAATGTTATACTTACATATTCAGAGTCATAACATAATTTAGAGGAAATATTGCTTACAATTAGTTAACAGACAGGACATTTTGACATTTATTATTATTGTTTCATTTTCTTTAGGCAAGTCGGGGTAAGTGTGGTTAGTGAAGCTGGGTTTATTTTGTTGTGTTGTCATTTTATACCACTTTTTTTTTTTTTTTTATCGTGCGAAAAATCCCCACGGATACCTCCCCCGCCGGAGTCGGAGGAGGAGGTTATGTCGGACTCGAACCGACTAAAACGCACGCCTTCTGTGGGCCGTCAGTTGCCGGAGGTGAGATTGTCATAGCCATATCCCTCGCACCCCGGCCGACCCAGGGCCATATCTCTCGATATGGCCCTCTTCCGGTGTGGGGACCACGGAGTCCCCAACTCGCCCCCGGGTATGGGGGGGCACGCAATGCGTGCCACCGCCGTGGCCTGCTTCTGCTAGGGTGACAGGCGACCCCACCCGTCACCCCCAGGCCCGCGCTCATGGGGGGCGGAGGTCATTCTGCGACCTCCGACGCCCGAGTTGCCGCCGCTCGTCGCGGGCCGCGCGGTCTGCGATTCTCCTTCGCTCCTCGCGGGCCGCAAGGGCTGCGATTCTCCTTCGCTGTCATTTTATACCACTTAGAAGGCAGACAAGCACACGACACACTTGATGGCTAGTGGCAACCGTGGCCCATGTGCAACACCAGCGACGTCACACTCGCGCTGCCGACTCCGTAAGAACCTTCTAATGCTCTTCTTGAAGAACCGCATATTGTACTCGCTTGAAAACGACAGCAGGAAGTTGATTCCATAGTTTATTCCATTTCGGCGTTTCCGTGTGTTATATACCTACATACATATACCCACAATCAATCAATCATCAATCAATTAGCCTATTGCAGTCCACTGCTGGACATAGGCCTCTCCCAATATGCGCCACTTTCACCGATCCTCCGCCTTCCGCATCCAGTCCGTCCCAGCCACCCTTCGTAGGTCGTCAGTCCACCTGGCTTGGGGGTGTCCCACCTTACGTTTTCCTTCTCGCGGTCTCCACTCTAGGACCCATCTGCTCCAACGGCCATCAGTCCTTCGGCAGATGTGGCCAGCCCACTGCCACTTCAGCCATACCCACAAAATAGTTTGTTTATAAGTTTATATCAAACTCATGTTATTCTTCACTATCACTATCACTACATATTATAAAACAAAGTCGCTGTCGCTGTCTGTCCGTCCCTATGTATGCTTAAATCTTCAAAACTACGCAACGGATTTTGAAGCTGTTTTTTTTAATAGATAGAGTGATTCAAGAGGAAGGTTTATATGTATAATACATGCATAATATTGTAGAGAAATACTGATAAATCGGGGTCAAAATACCACGCGGGCGGAAACTACGGCGGTACGAAATTCGCCGGGTCAGCTAGTGGTATAATAAAGAGAGAATAAAGATATAATATAGAGATAGAACAATATATCTATCTATCTATCTATCTATATTGTGTGATTGCTTGACATTGACTCAATGCAATTAGCACAAAGCTGTGACTGGGTTCGAATTGCATTTAGATCTAGCCACATCACAGCGTACATTAATTTGCTGATTGTCCAAATTTTCTGTCATCAGTAGTAAATAGTACGTGCAATTGGTGAATTTCCATTTTGAGGATTAACTATTTTGTATCATGTCCAATTATTAATTTACTTAATGAATTAAAGTACTGAATGAGTATAATATGTTTGTTGAAATAGAACTATATACTTTAAGCGATTATTTTGTTTTATTTTATTATTTGCACAGAATTCGGCGCTAAAAAGCATTTGAAACAATAACACCAGTAGGTAGGCTTTTTTATACCACTTAGGTCGCAGACAAGCACACGGAACATCTGATGGAAACTGGTTACCGTGGCATATGGACGAGTACAACACCAGAGGAGTCACACTCGTGCTGCCGACTCTGTAAAAACAGAGAGATTCTGTGCCGTCAGCACAGAAGACACGCATGACAAGCCTTTGGTCTTCCCACTGACAGCACAAAACCTCTTAAGTTAACGCTGGCTACCCAACTCATCGCTGGGAAGACAACACGAGGTTATTATAGGTTATTATAGCGATATTCTGTAGGGCAGAGGTGCTTCCCCAGTGCTGCGCCAATATGAACAAAATACTAACCTTATTGCTACGTTTACATACTCGCGGCAGAGCGAGGGAAGTGGCGAGAGAAGTGGGCAGAGACGTGGTGTGAATGGTATATTCGTCATGCCGCGAGTGCTGCCGCGTATGTTGCGCAAATACTAGCGCGATGAACTATACGAGACCGCTAGATGACGCTAAGCTAAATAAAACACGACTTTCGTTATTGCTCCTCGAATATTTACCTTTAAAAATATTTATATCGATCTACGGAAAGTGTATAGTAGTTGAAAGTGATAGTTTTTATTAATAATCTATTTAATTAATTCGCTATGCTGTAAAAGCTTATTGCGTACACTGCTACAGCGTTGTCCTCCATACGTTTACGTCCGTCTCCGTTGCAGGGTGAATACTGTAATGCGGACCAACGCGATGATGGGAGTGTGTGAATGCTAGGGCATTAATCATGCGAATATTTCTGGCAACACGATGAGCAATGCGAGCGGCAGTATGTAAACGCGGGGTATCACTCTACACTCTCACACCAACAAAGTAGATTTCTTATTGCCTTGTCTTGTCTCCTTAGACCCTGGGCAGGCCATCTTTAGTTCATAAATAAAAAAAAAAACAAACATACTAAAAAATATCGATCGGATTGAGAACCTCCTCTTTTTTGAAGTCGTTTAAATATGCGTGTCTGTTTCAGGTTTCGTCATAGAGCCATATGAAGACAACTGGTGCCTAGCCTGTGCCATGAACGAGAGGCAGCTGTCTCCTAACCACGTGACGCTGTTCTGGGAGGCCTACATCGACACCATAAATCCCCTTAGAAAGACAAGATTTCGGGTCCTTACTTTATTTATTCTATAACATTTCCCGGTTCCTGTCGGTGTTCTGGGTTGCATCTGAGGGTTTCATTTTGTAGTATGGAGTCAGCTTACTCCATGTCCTTTTGGTTCGACTGCCATATGACCTACCAAATCCGAGAAGAAATCCTTCACCAGAGCCTCGTTAGTGAATCAGCAGGTGTACGTTAATAGGTGAGGTTAGCTTAGGTTTCTATTTTTGTTATTATAGCTTATTTTGCCAAGCACATACATACACCACCCCCTAGCCAGGTGGACTGACGACCTGCGTAAGGTGGCTGGGACGGACTGGATACGGAAGGCGGAGGAGCGGCAAACGTGGCGCATATTGGGAAAGGTCTATGTCCAGCAGTGGACTGCAATAGGCTAATTGATTGACATACATACATCCCCTTATTTAAATTACTTGTGTTTCTATTTCAGGTGAAAGAAGAGGAAAGTTCAGAGTTAGCCGTGAAGTCTAAAGAATGATCTGCGCTGAATACATTAATTCGTTCATTGCCAAGCCTTTATTGATTTCTCAGTCCACCTATTATTCGCCATCTTCCTAGTTACTAACGTTAGTTTTAAGACTTAACATAAAATAATAAACAAAAATTGTAAAATGTGTCTGAAGACTACATTAATAATTATACCTACATCGATTAATTGTTTCATTTGGGTCATTCATCAACTCGCTAGCGCCAAATTAGCTAGCGCGCGAGTTGGCTGTTGGTACTTTTTTTGTGTGCAGCAACTTCATAGGGCTGTGTAATCTGTGTAAAGCAACGTTAAATCAACCGTTTAATGATAAACAAGGGGCTCATGACTAAATGTCTAGGGGGGTTGGTTCAACTTCAGAATATCGATAGGATTTCCAATGGGCTGTGGAGTTTTTATAATTTAATTTTGTAAAAATGGTAATTGAGTTAATTCATCATTAAAATCTCGCCTGCAATACACATCTACTATATTAAAGGCCATTCTTGCGTAATGAAATCGGCTTAATAAGTGCAAATTAGAGAATACTGCTTTAACAGAACAATGTGCTCATAAAACTTTTGAATCTAATTTATTGCGTCTGAAAAGCTATTTTAATTAAACCCCAATTATTTGTACCTCTGAGTTGTAATTAATTTGTTAGACTCTGCGGTTTACGGTACAAATTAGGGAGCCCTGTTTTCGCCAAGATAATAAAATATGGTTTTTTGTCGACCAGTGTGGTGTAGCGGTAGAACATTGGACTGCTACCGTCCTACCGAAAATCTTTCCTTTCCTGTGTAAATTCATAACCACGCGATAAACTGTGTAATGTGGAGCAGTGTGCGAAGTTAGAATCGGCTTACATGGATGGAAGTCATTAATCCTAAAATGAATTTTATGATTCTGTTTATGATTTGATGCCAAGTACCTGCCCGCAACTTCGTACATGTGGAATTAGTTAGCCCTCGTTTTACGTCCTTAGGGGTGGAGTTTCGTAAAATCCGTTCTTTGCTGATGTCTACAGCCTATAAGGAATCTACCTGCATAATTTCAAGCATGTAGGTGTTATAGTTTCTGAAATTACGTTATTAATCAATGAGTGGTATTTCGGTGATTATTATGATCGTGATACATACGCGTGAATTACAAAATGGTCTTGTGGCGATACCACATGTACCCAGCGCCATCAAGCGACAGCAAGCCGAACGACTACGTTACTACGAATCCTGCATCGCGAAAGTGAAGTTCCAGCGCTGGTACAAGTTATATACAACATCCCATCGACAATCGTTGGGCCGCGGCCCGCCAGGCGTGATCAACTTGCCTGGTCGGAGGATCCTCCCTTTGGTTGGAGGAACATTACCTCCACAGTCTAATTTTCTTCACTTTTCCACTCAGGTCAAATACTGAACCGAAGCTTGATAAATTAATATATGATCTCGTTACAGATAATTTACGACTTGGGGTAAAAATTCCGTGTCAGCATTCAGCCCCGTGTCCCTACAGATTTGGGTAATTTTTTTGATAAGGGTAGGTAAGTTGCTAACAATAAAATTAGTAAAGTTTAATCCTTTTCAAAACCATTATTAATATAATTATATCTGAAAGTTTAGGGTGATAGTCGGATTATTTAAATGTATAATAATATTTTAGTTTCAGTTTACTCATTCGTCTTCACATGAACACTTATCCCAGGTGCGTCCAAAGCTAGTACTGAAGCCCAGTGTTTGCTCTTCTACAACTCCATTATTCCTATCCAGTATTGTAGTATTCCTATCCAGTAGGTATACCACTTAAATGGCACATGGACTAGTGTAACACTAGGCGAGTCACACTCGTGCTGCCGACCCTGTAAGAACAGAAAGATTCTGTGCCTTCAGCGCAGAAGACAAGCATGACAAGGCTTTGGTTTTTCCACTGACAGCACAAAACCTTTCCAGTATGCTCTGGCTACCCTACTTACCGCCGCCGGTAACACAACACGAGGTTATTGAAGCTGCGGTATTCTGTTAGGCGGAGATATTTCCCCAGTCGGACTGCTCAGGTCGGCAGATAGTCAGTCTGAGTAGGCACGCCACGGAGGACAGAATATGATGAATATGAGAACGGAAACGGTGCACACTGTGCGGTATGAAAGGAACTTCATCCCTCGCACACTCAAGCTGTGGAATGAACTCCCAGCGGTGGTTTTCCCAAGCGACTACAATATGGGGTACTTCAAGAAGGGCATTAGAAGGTTTCTTCAGGGTCGGCAGCAAGAGTGTGACGCCCCTGGTGTTGCATACGTCCATAGGCCACGGTAACCACTTTCCATCAGGTGGGCCGTGTGCTTGTCTGCCACCAAAGTGGTATAAAAAAAATACATACGCGAATCCAACTCACAATGTTGATCAGGTGGTTTTCTTGAAATGTGATTGGTAAAGCTGAGTGGGCCTACCTACCATAACCTGCTGTAAGCGTTTGTACCGTAATCTGATCCAATCCGTTCCAATTCCAATTAAGCTAATGAAATTCGTGTTCTAGTAATTGGATCCTATAGATTTAATAACACTGCCTGCACGCGGTTCTACTCGCAGCTCGTAGTGTATTTTACGTAAAATAAATTCATTTTTAACAAAAAAGTTTAACCGACTTTGTAGGGGATTCTGGTAATGCGTGGAGTCGTTTGAGGTACGTTTAGGAATAAAAAGAACTTGTAGGTTAGATGGGGTATCACCTGTGCGCATACACTAGGTACATACGTGTGACCGCGGGCTACTCGCGTAGGCGACTGCCTCGCCACCGCCGCCGCCGGTGCATATCGTTGCAAGTGTGTGCGTGCAGGTAACACATTAATAGTTTTATTATAACACAATAACAATAGGTAGGTACAATAGGTAGACACAGAGGTAAGTAATATTGCAGGTTCATCGCGAGGTCCGTCGTCTACAAGCTCCCCCCAGTGTCACTTCGGTGACACTAATCTGCCACTGGAAGTAGGGCCAAGCGATGTACCGGTCTGGTGAGAATTCCGGTCTTAGTCCGTACATCCACCGTCCGTACACGACCGTCTCTTCCTGGGTACACACGGTCTATAATGCCCTTAGGCCATGTGTTTCGTGGTAAGTTAGGGTCTATCAGTATTACCACGTTACCGGGTTTAAGGTTGTCATTTTCTTTATACCATTTTTGTCTCGGTATTAGAGTAGGCAAAACTTCTTTTACCCATCGTTGCCAAAACATATCGGCCAGCCGCTGTGCGATTCTCCACATCTTGCGTAGGTACAGGTCCCCATCATTGAAAACACCGGGCACGGGTAGGTTAGAACTCGAACCGAGTAAAAAATGATTGGGCGTTAGGGTCTCCATACTTTCAGGATCAACTGAGACATGTGTCAACGGTCTGCTGTTGACAATATTTTCAATTTCAGTCAACAACGTGGCTAAGGTTTCTTCTCGAGGTGCTCTTTCTTTCAGCACAACTTTCAGTGACGTCTTTATACTTCTGATTAGACGCTCCCAAGCTCCACCCTTATGGGGGCTAATTGGTGAATTAAACGACCAGGTTACGCCACAATTAGTCATCTCTTCTTTTATTTTTGCTTGACTAAGTGCTTGGTACGACAATCTTAATTCAGCTTCAGCACCTCGCAAATTGGTACCATTGTCGGAGTACATGTTTTGTGGCCACCCTCGTCTCGCCGCCATGCGTCTTAAAGCCATTATGAACGAGTCCGTAGTCAGCGACGGGACTAATTCTATATGTACCGCGCGGACTGTCATGCAGGTAAACAAAACTCCGTAACGTCGCTCTCTCCGGCGGCCCACAGTGACCTCTATTGGTCCAAACAAATCCACCCCACAGTGCGTGAAAGGACGCGACTTGAGCGCCAGTCTAGCCTCCGGCAAGTCAGCCATGCGTGGAGTGACAGGCATAGCCTTCCTGATGCGGCAAAATAAACATTTAGAGGCAACAGAACGTACCGTGGGTCTCAGGTTAAGCAGCCAGTACTTCTGTCGTAATTCGTTCACCACAGTTTCGTTGTAACCATGGGCACACTTCTTGTGGTAAGATTCGGTTATTAGTCTTGCGATAGGGTGTCTTCCATCTAATATTATAGGATTTTTCATTTGAGACGTGACGTCAGAAGCGACTCCTACTCGCCCACCAACCCTCAGCAACCCGAACTCATCCAGGTAGGGCGTCAGTGTGCGCAATCGACTATTGGTTGAAATCGGTTTCTTATTTTTCAATAAATATAGTTCCGCAGCAAAGGACTGTCTTTGAGAATGGCGTAATAATAATGTCTCCGCTCGTTTTAATATATCTGTGTTTAATTCTGATTTGTAATTTTTTCTGCATTTTTCAATGAATAATAGAACGGTAGCGGTGCATCTCAACAATCGCAGCCACGACGAAAACAATTCAATGTTCGGAACAGGTAAGTCATTATCTTTGGTTTCATAAACATTATTTATATTTTCTATTATTTCTTCATTAATCTTTACTTTTTTCTCTATTTCAGGTAACGATGAAGGCCAATTTTCAGACGTCTCGTACAAGAAGTTGGGCCCTCGGAACCACTCGCACTCATTTTCTAAGTTGTACGAGTTATTCTTCATTGCTATATCCGCTATATTACGCTCTGTCGGGACATAGTTCCATTCCTCTGCACTCGATAAATCGTCTATCTCTCCGAGACGATTAGCGACGAAAATATTGTATGTTCGTGCCTTGTTTTTTATCCAGTGAAGAACAGTCGTCGAATCGCACCAAAAATACTTTCTGACTGTCTTCAATCTATGCTCCTTCTGTATAGTATCAGCAAGGCGGCATGCCAGTACAGCTGCTTGCAGTTCCATCCGCGGTATCGTAACCGGTTTTATAGGTGCAACTCGGCTTTTGCTAGCGATGAATGACACGCACACACTCGCATTAACGTGAGTGCGATAGTAAGCTACTGCGGCGTATGCGCTCGGCGATGCATCACAAAACAAAATATGTACCTAGTTCTAATGTCTCACTTGCATGCATTTGGGTGTTACTTGTATGTTGGTTGAGTGTACGAAAGTACCATCTTGGTATCCGGATATTTTTTAGCTCGTGTAATTGGGTAATCCAGTGACGAAATATTTCGAAATGAGTGGGTTCTAATTCTTCATCCCAAGCCAAGTTAGTTTTCCAACATTGTTGCATAAGTATTTTCGCTTTAATAGTAAACGGTGCCAGCAGGCCATATATATCGAATATTGACATGACTATACGTAATAATTCTCGTTTTGTAGGGCGTTTTTCGCATGTCAGTATTTCAGTAGAAATTTTATGTAATGATAGGTTGAACCCAAAGGTATCGGTACTCGGATACCAGAGAAGTCCTAGTATGCGTTCGCTCGGATCGTCTTGTTCAACTTTGAACCTTACAGCTGCTGCACTCAAGGCTTCTTTCGGTATGTCGTGACAGACCCTCGAATCGTTCGATGTCCAATTACGCATTTCAAATCCTCCTTGCTGGTGAATGAAGGACACTTCTTTCATGGTTTTTAATGCGTCGTCAGGGTCATCAAAGCAATCAATGTAGTCGTCCATGAAGTGGTTTTTCAGGATAGCTTGCACCGCCTCCGGCGTCTCTGCCTCAAATCTAAGTGCATTTATATTTTTTATGTGTTGTGCGATAAAAGGGGCACAATTAGCACCAAATATCAATGACGTCATCACATATTTTTCAATTGGTTCTTTCACGTCATTTCGCCAAAGAAAACGTAGTGCGTGTTGATCGTCAGCTCTTATCTTTATTCGTAAAAACATATCTTTTATGTCACCGGTTAGTCCTATACTTCGTTCTCTAAAACGGAACATAATGCCGAGAAGTGACTCCAACAAGTTGGGCCCTGGTAACAAATAGTCATTTAGAGAGTTGTCAGCTGTGGCAGCGGCAGCGTCGAACACTAGGCGTAGCTTCTTCTTATTTGGGTTGTCGACTCCAAAATGGGGCAGGTACCACAGTATTTCAGGCCTTTCCCTTTCTTCTTTTGTGCTTACTTTTCGGGCGTAGTTGTTGGCGAATAAGTGCTTTACTCGTTCCACATATCTCATGGCATATCCCTCATCCAAAGACATCTTTCTTTCTATTGTTTTAAGACGTCGATATGCATTACAATAGGAATCCGCCATCTGCATACTTCGATGTCTCCACGGGAGGCCAACCTCCCATCTTCCCTGACGCAATATAGCACTACTGTCAACTATATAAACAGCTCTCACGTCTTCTTCATTCTGTCTCTGTTTATTACTGACGCCAATACTTTCGAATGTAAACGATTTTCGTACGAGTTCATGTAAACGCTCGACATCCTTGCGGTCCATGTGTATCGCGTCGCTAGTTGTTGAATGACATTCCAATGCGCATAAACAATATGTTTGCATTTGTAGCGGATCAGTCGTATGTGTATGACCCTCTGCGCCTGTGTGCGTGTCCGCCGGTGGGGAAGAGCCAGCGTCGACGCGATAGGAGGCGTGGCCATCTAGGCGACCGTCGGAATCTGCTTGAGAATGATTCGTTATCAGCGCGCAATCTATCAATCTTGAAGTTCCTTGTTTAGGACAAATCCCATGCACACACCACCCCAGGGGGGTCAGGGTCGCGCAAGGTGCCCTTTTACTTCTCATCACGGTCTTGATTGGTGCGATAAGATGATAATTGTCCTGACCAATTAATATTTTTGGTTTGATATTTGTACACAGTAGCATTTCACGTATGTTTTTTAAATGATTATAATAATATTGTTCAAAGTTAATGTTTGATAATTTTTGCACAGGTAAGTTTAGTTCTTTTATTTTTCTAGCACTGAGTTCGAATTGTTTGTTATTGTTTGTATTTATTATTTTACAGGTAATCGTTTCACTGTCACATACTAGTTCTGAGTCCCACGCACCACGAACACACAATGATCGTTTTTGTCCACTGAGACCAACGCGCTCGGCAATGTCAGCTGATATTAGGGAAATCGTTGCGCCGTCGTCTAGGAGCGCGTAGGTAGTAAGCGCACCTCGAGGTCCCTTGATTTGTATAGGCACCACCTTCAACAGAATGCTGGCCTGGGAGCTGTCACACGCGTGAGCTACTGTATGCCCTGGGCTGTCCGTAGGAACAACGCTGTCATTGGCAGGTGAGTCACTGTTATTGTTGTTCACAGTGGTTTCGTCAGCTGTTCTGGTGCGCTTCCAGTGTAAAAGACTGTGATGAGGTAGCGTGCAGTCTTCGGTACCACAAGCGGGCGCCGGGCAAGTGTCGCGGCTGTGGGATGATAACAGACACTTGTGACATAGCTTGTTGGCACGTACAAATCGCCACCGATCCTTTGTCATCGCGCGCTTGAATCGAGCGCATGCAGTGAGTTTATGGTCGGTTACATGACAAAACTTGCACTTGCTGGGAGCGTCTTCTTTGTCGTTGAGTAAGACGGCGTGTTTTTTACGTTCTTCGGGTTTCCTTTTAGTCTCAGTTTGACTGTATAAATGTGTCAATCCGGCGTTAGATATTTTGTTCGCCTCGCTGTACAGAAATTCCGAGAGTATCTCCAGCTTAGCACTATCTGTGTAACAATTATCATTATAATAGTCAGCCCATTTATTAATTAGTGCACTCGGTAATTTCGATAGCACCGTGGATACTAATTCTGGGCCTCTTAGATAATCCGTTTTCTTCACAGCTTTCACTGCTGCCACAAAGTTTTTTATTTTAATAGAAAATGGAACAATGTCGTGATGATAATTTTGTGATAGTGGTGATATTTTCCTTAATTGATATGATATTTTGTTCACTATCGTTTCAGGTCTGCCATACCGGAGTTCCAGCGCTTCCATGACGGTGTGCGGAGCCGTGTTCCCGATGAGAAGTGATGATACAGTTTCCTTAGCTTCTCCCCGGAGTGATCTGCGTAATCTCCACATATTTTCAGCGTCACTGTATTTACAGAAGTTCGTCGACTCATCATAGGCCTGTTTATATGCAAACCATTCCAATGAGTCACCGCTGTAGTAAGGTAGGTCTTTTGATGTTGCAATTCGAGACATCAGCTGCTTACTTTGCGTATTGGCCTGGTATATCGCAGTCACTAGGTTTTTAAGTTCCTTGCCACTATCCACGATTTCTTCCGGAGCATTGTGGGTTTCGGCCACGTGGCTATGCTCGAGCCACTGCTGCACCTTTTCGACGGAACCTACTTCACTGTGCCTATGACTGTTGCTTCTGCTGCTACGGGATTGAGCTTGGAGAACAGCTAAATCAGCAGCGAGTTTTTTCTCGATCAGCTGTTTCTTAATTTCGGCTTCTTCTTTTGCAGCCTCATACTCCAGCTGCTTCTTGCGGGCCTCGATAGACACGGATGATTTACCGGTTTTCTCTGTCGAAACCTCCTTGTCACGCTTGGTTGTCGCGCCAGCAATATCCGTTCCCGGTCGTTTGGCGAGAGCATCTTTTTCGGTATTTTCTTTTTTAAATATTTCCGACTTGATGTCCCGGCCTAGGTTGCACTTTTCCATCGCCTTTTTATATGCTCGCCGTGTGAGAACCGCGCTCGGCCCATCGGCAACGTGGCGGCTCGTGTGCGGCGGAGTGCTAAACATTGAAATCAGCCAATCCACGTGAAATCCGGCTCGAAGGACCACTTTGTAGGGGATTCTGGTAATGCGTGGAGTCGTTTGAGGTACGTTTAGGAATAAAAAGAACTTGTAGGTTAGATGGGGTATCACCTGTGCGCATACACTAGGTACATACGTGTGACCGCGGGCTACTCGCGTAGGCGACTGCCTCGCCACCGCCGCCGCCGGTGCATATCGTTGCAAGTGTGTGCGTGCAGGTAACACATTAATAGTTTTATTATAACACAATAACAATAGGTAGGTACAATAGGTAGACACAGAGGTAAGTAATATTGCAGGTTCATCGCGAGGTCCGTCGTCTACAGACTTCAAGAAACGAAAAAGAGGCACTGAAAAGCGAAAAATAACTTAATTTACAGACTTACTGATTTATTAGAAGTCGGTACCTAGCCCAAGAGAGGCCATATTTCAATTGATTGCATCATAGTAGTTCAGACACAACAAACAAAGTTGGCTGGCACCGACTTCTAATAAATCAGTAAGACTGTAAATTAAGTTATTTTTCGCTTTTCAGTGCCTGTTTTTCGTTTCTTGAAGTCGGTTAAACTTTTTTGTTAAAAATGAATTTATTTTTCTCTTTTTAGTGAGTTTGTACAGTCTCACGACTGTACATCGCATGTATAGTGACCTGACAGTACATGCGCTGCTGACGCTGCTGACTGACAATACAGATCGAACCGGCCACGCTACAAAAAAAAAAATTAATCATTATTCAAAAAGAATTTTTAAAATCAATGCATATACCTACACCGGAAATATAGCTGAATATTCTAAACACTTCTGCGTACCCCTTCAAAGGACTCACGCGTGATGTTATGATGTGTAATGGCAGAAACATTGCAATAATATGCCATTGCAGCAATCGCGGCTGATTTCCTGGTACTTTTTGAAGAGTTCCTTGGTCTAATCTCGGAAACCCATCATCAGATCTTTACGAAATTAAAATGGGACCACTTCGGAACAATCTACTTACAAACACAAGAAGAATTTTCAAAATCCGTCTAGAATTGGCTTCACAATCGCGTAACAAACATACAAAAAAATAAAAAAAAATAAAAAAAAAATAAAAAAAAATTGGGTACGAATTGAGAACCTCCTTTTTTGAAGTCGGTTAAAAAGTGTTTGTAACGCCGAGCGCTAAACCGTTTTGTGCTGTCTGTGGGAAAACCAAAGGCTTGTCCTGCTTGTCTTCTGCGCTGACGACACAGAATCTCTCTGTTCTTATAGGTACGGCAGTACAAGTGTGGCACTCGTCCATAGACCACGGTAACCACTTTCCATCACGTGGGCCGTGTGCTTGTCTGCGACCTAAGTGTAAAATATGACCAGTAACGATATCAAACATCAACACGAATAAAGCCACGGATATAAGCTAGTATCAGATAAAGTAGTCAATATTCCCCCTCGTGATTAAAGTTAAATGCCTTTACAATAACGATCAGAGATCGTAACTACACTTTTACGAGATCGGAACTGTAGTTTAATTAAGGGAATACCCAACAGGCGCCTTTTGTTTCCCTTATTTCACCATTTACACACGGCTTTATGGCTCAACCCCTGGAGATTGCTGCCTGAACAAAGAGTAATACGGCTTCGGGGTTGAAGTTGAGAGAAATTGTTTATTTTGTACTTTATACTTATATATTGCGTTTTGTAAATGCGGTTAGGTATAGTATCATCCACACTAATATTATAAATGGGAAAGTAACTGTCTCTGTCTGTCTGTTACGCTTTCACGCCTAAACCACTGAACCGATTTTGATAAAATTTGGTACAGAGTGTGATATCAGAGCTTGGGAAAGGACATAAGCTATATTTGGTCGCGACAATCAACATCCATGCGGGTGGTGCTGCGAGCAACAGCTAGTTTCTTATTTCATAGCTTACAAACTTGGGGTTTAGTGTTGTGTGTGAAAATGAATAAACTAAACTGTATACTAGTATATTAATTTAGCAACACCTTCGCATGACAGGAATAAATGCATTAATAAGTACATTCACATTTTTTTAATAGACAGCATTCGTAAAGCGAATCGAAATCACTGTCCTTCCAATTGCCAGTATTATAAAAACTAAAGTCTAAAGGTCTCTGCATACGTAACGGGTTTTTTTCACGGACAGGACGGGACGTGAAGCAAAATGTATGCGGCCCGCCCCGTCCCGTCCCGTCCGTGGCCCCGTGACATATGCATTGCCGCATACATTTTGTTTGAAACGATATTTCCAAAACTTCACGTCCCGTCCCGTCCGTGAAAAAACCCGTTACGTATGCAGAGACCTTAAAAATGGAACAGTATGTGTCAGCAGTGACTACTCAGCACTCACCCTCATAAAAATTCTCAAAGTCGCTCGACGGATACTTGGCATTTTTCTGGATGGCATAATGTACGAATGGAACAAACAATTCTGCAGCAGAATCAAACTAACCGCTGTCACAAGCACTTTAGTCACAGAATAAGTAATAGTACTACGTACAGAAGTTGCACTCCCTTTATTATTGACGAAAGCCGCCGTTATATTAACCTACGATATTTTCTTGGAATCGCCCATTGTTCCGAATATCCAACGCCGCCAACTTGATTGTTAGGGTTGTCACCTTGTCAGAGAATAAAATAAAACAATCCGATAAAATGTTTACAATCACTATTCATTTTGTAACCCCCGACGCAAAAATGGCTGGGTGTTATAATAATAAAAATAATGATAATTGTTCGCGTCAAAATGCAGCGATGAGTGTGGGCGACTGAGGTAGGTACGAGTACAGCCGAACCTAGTCGAACACAGCCCAACACACGTTCACTGTGCCTTTTTTTTATCGTGCGAAAAATCCCCACGGATACTCCCCCGCCGGAGCCGGAGGAGGAGGTTATGTCGGACTCGAACCGACTATAACGCACGCCGTCTGTGGGCCGTCAGTTGCCGGAGGTGAGATTGTCATAGCCATATCCCTCGCACCCCGGCCGACCCAGGACCATATCTCTTGATCTGGCCCTCTTCCGGTGTGGGGACCACAGAGTCCCCAACTCGCCCCCGGGCACGGGGAGGCACACAATGCGTGCCGCCGCCACGGCCTGCTTCTGCTAGGGTGACAGGCGGCCCCACCCGTCACCCCCAGGCCCGCGCTCATGGGGGACGGAGGTCATTCTGCGACCTCCGACGCCCGAGTTGCCACCGCTCGTCGCGGGCCGCACGGTTTGCGATTCTCCTCCGCTCTTCGCGGGCCGCAAGGTCTGCTATTCTCCTTCGCTCCCGCTCCGCCGCCTCCTTCACGAGCATTACTTGCTCGCAGAAGGAGGCGCCGGCGGCCACGTTCGCTGTGCCTTGACCTTGGTTGAAACGAAACTTTGAATGAAACGATGAAATAAGTAGGTACATTTTATGCAAGTTAATAGCAGTAAATTGTCTACGGCGTTCACCGATATAAATCTTTCGATGATCATCATTCACCATGTAGTAGGTGCGGTACTAATACAAATTAAATAAACTAGGTAGTCATTAAAATACCAGCACGACATAAATACATACTTGTTTCAAAATAAGTACCTACAGAACAATTTTTAATTCTTACGAACTCATTATTATAGGTAGGCCTATAATACCTACATACATAAATAATACGAAGGTGTCAACTAGAACGTAATGGCTTTGGTACTAATTCATCAAAAAGTAATCTGTGCATAAAAATAGTAAAAACTTACATTTTACGCTCTTCTAATTTAAAAAAAGAGAATTTAGAGTTCTTTATTTGTAAATTTCGACATATTTGTATTGCGATCCCAATATGATGCGATCACAATACGCAAATTACGTCACGCGTGTGCTTGCCGTCGCGCGCCGGCCCCCACTGCTATAACAACTCAGGGGTTTGGCGCATTGTAGGTGCTTATCTCCGCAGCTACGGGCGAGTGACGGAGGCCTGCTTTAGTGTAGAATCACGGAATATAAAACAGAGAAGTGTCCCAAAGTTGAGTATTTCCAATTTATACAAAACGCAGCCATGTGACCTAGAACTGTTCGCATGTACTTTTTAATGTAATTTTCAGAGCTGTGATTACAATGTGTACACGAATTTTCCATACTTACTGTAAATTATGGACTCGCGCTTCCTAATCTATTAGGTTTGTATATAAGCAAAATACCGCTTATTGGATTTTTTTTTTATAAATAACACGTCAATTTGACTTCGCCTCGCCTGATGGTAAGCTGAAGGCAAAGTCTCGGAAAAGAGGGTCATCATTATAGACACGTACCATGTTACAATGGTGGCACTCAGATTGACGGCCTCATCAGATGCACTTTCATGCCCGCTTAAAGGGCCCGGGACTGTGGGTTAATCAATAAAATTTCAGAAACAACACCTACCAACTTGAAATTTGGCAAATAGGTATAGGGTGTAGACATCTGCTAAGAATGATTTGAATCCGGATTTTATGAAACTCCACCCCGAAGGTGATAAAACGAACTCCACGGCCGCTAGCTATTGATAAAAGGTCCAACCCCACCAAACGGACGGCATCGGAACGGATTTAACAATCTTTAAACAAAATAAATCTTATATCACGACATTTACTCTCTTATTAATAAAAATCACGTAATCCATACTTAATCTGAAGTTACACTTGGACTAGTTAATCTCAGAGTAACGTCGTATTAAGCACGAATTAATATTGTTATTAATAAACGTGGAGTAACCTCGAAGTAACTATACATTCCTTACACTGGGATTAAGGCGTGTTTTATGGCAACCCAGTTATTTTAAAAGTAAAAAATTGTGTCTGTGAATGAACTAAGAACGAATGTAATGCTTAATGTTGACATAAGTGTTCTGTGGTTGACATTATGGACACTTGACAGTGCTGTTGACGCGCGGTTTTTGAAAAGATAGAAAACTCCAAAAAAAACCACCAAAATTATTGAATTGAATTGATAAAAAACTCATAGTACCTATCATTTATAATTCTGTATTTTAAATCCTTTAAAATGAGCCAAAAACGGAATAGATCTATCAACTGGGATGAAGAAGAAAAGGTAAGTCACGTCGAAATATTATTTCGTGATGATAAATTTTATTAAAATTAGTTTGGTGATTTTGTATTGCATCACCAGATAAATCATTTTTCAACATGTCAATAATGAAACAGGCAGTTGCCCGCGAAAATCTATACTTATATTTAAACATATCTTCCTGAAGGTCTTCGAGTGGATTGTTTCGTATCTTGTACAATTTTATACGTCTCGCTAATGTTGTATTCTGGTTTTCAATTTCAATAACTTCATTTATTAACCTTGGATCATCTATAAAGTAATCCCTCTCCATTTCAAATAAACCTACGACAAGAATAAAATTTACAATTTAGGATAGATCAGAATCTAATCTACGGTTACTCCGTCGTTAAACCACATGGCGCCTGGGAATAACTTTAAACCGAGGAGTAGGCTCGGATTAGCTTACTCCCTTCTTATTCCATGTTTATTAATATGACATTTCACTATTCCAAACGTAAGTCGTAGACTAAAGTTAATCTAGGTGTAATCCACGTTTATTAATAAGAGTGTTAAAGTTTATATTACCAAGTCACGCATGACAGCTTGACGTGCGTCATGCCGCCGCACGTCGCTGTCAAGCTGTTGTGCGTGACTTGGTAATATAAACTTCAAACACTGTGATAATAAGATTTAATTTTGTTTAAAGATTGTAAAATCCGGGCCGATGCCGTCCGTTTGGTGGGGTTGGACCTAAAAATAAAATACACATGCAATAAAGAAGGAAGAAAGAAGGCATTTTATTCAAGATACCCGTCTAATAAATACAAATGTGGAAACTACAAAGCTTTTATTGGAAAGTTCCTACATTCACTTCCCATCTGTCTACGCACGAGACATCCATTCTTTTTGTAATCACTTTCAGTAGTAAAATGCGACTCCCAGTTTTTATATCCTCATTTGGAGCGAACTTAAACTTAAGACTTCCAACGTCTGTTGCTCGCAGAGGCAGGCAGAGGTAGATAAACGTGGACTCATAAATAGAGTCGAAATGTTATAATCCGAGATCGGTAGGATTTTTGAGTACGTTCTTGGGGCAAGCTGGAAACTTGTCAGACAACTCTTTTGTTATACCCCAACCCCAAAATCGCCTGTCTTTTTTTTATGTATTCCTTAAACATTAAACTACAACATTATAAAAATAACATATTGCCTCAAACATGTATTTTTGCTTTTTTTTAATATGTTTAAAAGTTTTGGGGGTCGATTTAGCCCCCGTTCCCACCAGCCAAGTCTGCACCTTCGTGTTGAGGTATAACAGGAGAGTTAGGTATCTGACAAGTTTCCAGCTTGCCTCGAGAACGTACTCAAAAATCGTACCAGCTCTCGGACTATTATAGGTGGGTCCACATTCCCGAGTTAAGGGCTATGCACACATATTCGTGCTAGAATCCCGTCAGTGCTCCCTCAGATCGAAAAAAACAAATATGGTGGGTAATGGCATAATAAGGCACGATTTTTTCACACAGAACTGTGTGAGGGTATAAGAGGCCTTGGAGGATTACCTCGCCACTGATAGGTAATCAATCACTATCATCACTACATATTATAAAACAAAGTCGCTGTCGCTGTCTGTCCGTCCCTATGTATGCTTAAATCTTCAAAACTACGCAACGGATTTTGAAGCGGTTTTTTTTAATACATAGAGTGAAAGAGGAAGGTTGCTGCGATGCCACAAGGAGGGAAAGTACCTTAAATCCTTAAGTTAGCTCATTTTGTTTAAAGGAGACATCATTTTATTTTTAAAAAGAAACAAAACTGCATTCAACGATTTTTAAAAATTCGCTTGCCACACCCGGTAATCGAACCGACTAAAAGCCGAAAAAGTAACATCCTGTATTTTTAAGGCATGAATCGATAGTGTCAATCATAAGGATCAAATCTCTCTAAGAAACATGGTTCATTAAATGAAAGGAAGTCCTTGAAATCTAAAATTATAAATTCAATTTGGTAAAATAAAACACTTTAACTCAAAGTTCATCCATCCATCTGATACCATATTAACAATAAAATTCCATATTTAAACTACTTTTCTTTTTTTATCGTGCTGACACCGCTGCTGGTCAGCAGTAGTATTTAGGTATGTCGAACTCAAACCGACTAAAACCGCACGCCATCTAAATTAACAGGTTATAAGTTGATCCATAGGGCAATTCTCTTGCCATTTTCGTTGCACAGGGTACACCGCGTGCAGGTTTCTAATCAAATCAAAGATATCTCTAGTGTTGATACCTTATAAGGATTTCTTACAAGGTATCAACACATCAAAGATATCTCTAGTGTTGATACCTTGTAAGAATTTCTCACAAGGTATCAACACTAGAGATGTCTTTGATTAAATTTATTTAGTAAAATGAGTACTAAATGAATGAACTTTGTAACCTGTTTAGAATGTAACTTTATTGGGTAACTGCATGAGGTATGTGTAGGTAGGGTAGGTAGTTATTTTTGGGTGCTTGATTAGAAACCTACACGCGGTGTACCCTGTGCAACGAAAATGGCAAGAGAATTGCCCTATGGATCAACTTATAACCTGTTAATTTAGACGGCGTGCGGTTTTAGTCAGTTTGAGTTCGACATACCTAAATACTACTGCTGACCAGCAGCGGTGTCAGTACGACTAAAAAAAGAAAAGTAGTTTAAATATGGAATTTTATTGTTAATATGGTATCAGATGGATGGATGAACTTTGAGTTAAAGTGTTTTATTTTGCCAAATTGAATTTATAATTTTAGATTTCAAGGACTTCCTTTCATTTAATTAACCATGTTTCTTATAGAGATTTGATCCTTATGATTGACACTATCGATTGATGCCATAAAAATACAGGGTGTTACTTTTAACAATTTTAGTCAGTTCGATTACCGGGTGTGGCAAGCGAATTTTAAAAAATCTTTAAATGCAATTTCGTTTCTTTTTAAAAATAAAATGATGTCTCCTTTAAGTAAAATGAGCTAACTTAAGGATTTAAGGTACTTTCCCTCCATGTGGCATCGCCGTGGGACGCCCTGTATAATACATGTATAATATTGTAGAGAAACACTGATAAATTTAGAGATATACAGCGGAAACGGGATCAGAAAATATGACGGTACGAAGTTCGCCAGGTCAGCTAGTCTTATATATAAAAATCAATTGCTGTTCGTTAGTCTCGCTAAAACTCGGGAACGGCTGGACCGATTTGGCTAATTTTAGTCTTGAAATATTCGTGGATGTCCAGGGAAGGTTTAAACGGTATAAACGGGCTAAAAAAATATGGCGGTACAATGTTCGCCGGGTCAGCTAGTAATAAATAAATACTCTACACTAATCTACATAATGCTATCTAGACAAATGGTAAGCATAGCTTAACTAGCTTGTATTATGAAATCTAGAATGCGGATAGTTATATGAATTACCAGTAAATAATTAATTAAGCAAGTTCTCAAATTTACCTGCCTAGTAAATTATTAATTTAGCTCGCGCTAGTTTATGTTCCTTACACACGTAGTTACAATTAGGACTAGATTGTTGACATGTGCGCACACTGCTCATCACAATTACAGGGAACTGAGGAATGTCAATATGTGACAATATGGAGTAAAGGTATTTGAATATGTAGGTAGGAAAATCCTATCCTATTGCTTGGGACAATATATCTTGGACCTAAAATGTGCTCAAACTGCCCCCCTGACAAGAGGCAATTCGTTGCTCGGCGTATGATGGAATAGAATGACAAATGTATAGGATTTGACGTTTTTGACATTCGTTGACGCCTGTGATATACGTCAAATCCTATACATTTGTCATTCTATTCCATCATACGCCGAGCAACGAATTGCCTCTTGTCTAGGGGGGCAGGTCTCTATACGCGCAGTGCGCGTTTCTTGGGTGTCTTTTGATGATAGCACGGGAGCTACTAGGGTGGACGAGTTTAAATTCACCAAGCATAGATTACTAAATGATCCTCGCGCGCCAGGACCTCATTGATTTAGGTCCAAGATACGTGACCCGAGGTATTCTAATTGAAAAGATGTTTGAATGTGTCTTATTTAATCACGCTCAAATGGCTAAATGAATCAGGCTGTAATCTAAGCACATGGAGTGTGCTAGCCACAGTACAAGCAATGAAATTGGCATTTGGGGCCACTTTTCACCCCTTCATAACTCAGAAACTATTGCGCACAATCCATATCCATCCATACTAATATTATAAATGCGAAAGTAACTCTGTCTGTCTGTTACGCTTTCACGCCTAAACCACTGAACCGATTTTGATGAAAGGAGACGGGGACTTCTGGGCCAAAATTGTAATGAGTTGAGATATGACTTAAAAAAAGCGGTATTTTTTTCTATTTCAAAATATTAAAAAACCAGCTCAATTGAAAATCTTGAAGACGAGAAGTCTTAAAACTAAATTTATTTCAATAGCAAAATAAAATATCGATTACTAAAAATTATTTAAACAAAAATTATGTATGATGCAAGTGTTTTAATACGCAATTAAAACACTTGCATCATAATTTGATATTAAATCAATCAGAGTGAACAAAACTTAATCATAATAATAATAATAACCATTTAAAATACCAAATAATAGTGTAATAAAAATAAATTCTGAATCGATTTCCGTTAATCGATTAATTATTTCTTGTGTTTATCAACTGTATTTTTAAGCTGTGACAGCTGACAGCTCCATTTTCTGTCAATCAGGCCCACGAATGTATGGAAGAGTATCCGTCTCCTTTGGTATAGGGGTAGATAAGACCTTGAGAAAGGACATAGGCTATGTTTGGTCGCGATAACCGACATCCACGCGGGCGGAGCCGCGGGCAAAAACTAGTCATATCATATTTTGACTTGCGATTTGGTACTAAAACGTGAAAACTGAAAATAGATTAGTTTACAAAACTAGAAGCCGCGCGGCGGGCTATGGAGCTAACTTGCTAGACAGACAAATGGACGACAAAATCATCCTACAAGGATTCCTTTTCTCTTGAGATACAGAATCCTAAATAAGCTATGTTTCCCAAATCTACGGACGTTAAACACAATCAAAACCATTATTAGAGATGCTTGAACTTTACGAAGACAAAGGGACTTTCAATAATATTCAAAACTCCGCTCCACGGAGCCTAAGCCTCATTCATAAGTAAACAGATTATATTTCCCCCTCGTATTTAATTAGTTGGCAACAAACAAAGTTTATATTCGCACTGAACGTTCCGATATAATTAATATTTACGCGTTACTTGCAGATAAATTAACTGTTTAAGAATACTAATTATGGGTTGATTTTGTAACAGGTTTAATTGTTAACAGAACAAATTTAATGAAATTTTAAAGCAATTAGCACTAATAATATTAAGCATTACTAAATATTCCTATCACATCCTGTATTGAACGTTCACTTTTTCAGAAGGAGACAAATTTAGATATAGCTCGCAGAATAAGCAAGCTAAAGTGGCAATGGGCTAGAAGAACCGATGACCGATGTAGAAAACGACTCCTAAAGTGAAGACCACGAATCGGCAAACGGAACGTGGAACACCCCAGCAAGATGGACGGACGACCTGAAAAAGGTGGTTGGGAATTGGGATGGTTGGATACGCAAGGCGGAGTGCTATGGTGCACAGTGGAAGAAGCCTATGTGCAGCAGGGAACTACAGTAGGCTAATGGGTTGATAGATACCTTATGAACATTGCTTAGTGATACTTTTTTACTGCATAACGCCTAGGCACAGTCAGTCATTTACCCAAACCAAAATGGTGCAACAATATTATAGATAGTTGCACCATTTAGTAAATAAAGCAACCTAGCACAATACATCAGAAATGGTTAAGCACTTATATCGGATAGTCAAGAGTTCATCAGAGACTCTTACATTATTTTAGAGAAAATAATGGCCCAATGGGGCAGGTATATTCCTTCAGAAATAAAAAAGCCCTCTTGGGTATCTTGCCAGGGTCTTCTCAAGATAGGCCACGTTGTGTACCACCACTGGTCCATATGCTAAACATCAGTCTAGCTTTTCTTGAGGTTATGCAAGTCCCGTTTTAATAGTTTAATTAGAATAAATTACTTTTTAGTTTGATAGAGGAGAAGCTACTCACACATGCTCGTCCTTGGCGCTGGGCACGAAGTATTTACACTCCCGTTTCTGGAATGTGCTCTCTATCCAGCTCCGGGTCGTTTTCTGGAACAAAAATAGAGAATTACAGATTATTCTCCCTCGATAAACGAATGCCAATAACCAGGTGAATAGGGATCAATGGGTGAATAGGGATAAAATGGTCAGCTGAATTCTGTAGTTATTTTAGTGAAATTATGGATTAGTTCAATGTAATAATGAGCAGAGTTATCAATAATATCTGGTTAGATACTTAGAATTCGGGAGAAAAGAGAAAATTATTAAAAAGATGTAACAACCATTTTATCCCTATTTACCCTTAGATCCCTATTCACCCCATTTTTATCCAGTTTGTTTTGTTTTATTCTTTACGGAAAAGGCTACCGTCTGACCCCCAATGTCGAGAGGAAAATTAACCAGCAATCAGTAGGTGTACCCGCTTGCAGATAAGGTGATGTTTAAGCCCTGAATATCTTGAAGGAATTCCTCCATGGTGAGACCTCATTTACTCAGAATTAAGATTACTTTGACTGTTTTTGTGCTTACACGATTTTCACAAAACATAATCTACTATTTAAAAGAGTATAAATACGAGTTTGTATGTATGTCGATTTCCGAAATCACAGTACCGGCATTAGGTATTCAGTCTATTTTTATATTTGTATAGCGGTAATTGCTTAATACGTGCGGATGTCGTGAAAACCTCCACAACGATAACGATACAACTCCATAATTAGGTGATTTTCCCATAGAAAGCGAGGGTAATCACTACAACCCCATAACCGCAAATTGTATGGTCACAAGTCGAGAGGTCGTTGACACAGAAATGTCGGGGTTAGGCTTATTTCTGCGTAGCCACTTTATACAAGTAATGTTGAACAAATAATACTGGCAGAAATGAGGGTCAAAGACTGATGTTATGGTTACTGAGGCCATTCCTTTGCGATTCGCGGAAACATTGGAAGATAAATTGAGTAAGATTGTATTGATAGCGATTTGCAATTTTCATTATGTTAGAAATGGTTAAATGAAGTAGGTAATAATTCTTTTACCTACTAGGTTTTCATTATCTAGGTCTGACAGAATTGTATGGGTGAACGCGCTAATCTCAGGAACTAATAGTTCGAATTGTAAAATTATTTTTGTGTTGAATAGTCGGTCTATTAAGGAAGGTTATAGGCTATATATCATCACGCTGCTACTCTAGGGAGCGGAGCAGTAATCATAAACGGCAGATACGTTTTCTGAGAAGCTTTCCATTTCATTTTCAGTTTGCCACGGGTGAAGTCGGGGTGGGTTAGCGAGAAGATTGCATTTAAGACTGTATGACTGGGTGTACGGGGCTCCGCCAAGATCTTAGGACCTAAGTCAATCTCAATAATTGCAAGACATGCACCTGCGGATCACTGGACGAGGCTCTGCCGCAGACTCCCTTCTCAGAGTTCAGAGTTCAAGTGGCAGTATTATATATAATCAACCAGCGCGAAACCATTGATAGCGCGATGCAGGATCGGTAGTAGAATTTCAGTTTGATGGCGCCAAATCTATGTGGTAACACCATAGATTCTTCGCTACGCTATCTCTCCTTACCTACATGATCAAATTCTATCATGTTGCAGCTGTATATTTTGTTATACAAAATAAAGTGAATATAAAATTGAAAATTTACGGCGGACATCAATATTAACGAGGAAACATACCCACTACATAATGTAGTTCATAGCAAGTATTGGCAGAGTCGATCCTCGCTATACTATATTTTAGGTACGATGGCAGGTTTTACTCGTAATATTTCATATTTTATTTTCTCTGTCCGTGTTTTTGAAAGCTGACAACATTGGAAAATGCCGGATTAGTTGTGCGAAACGGAACGAAATCTGCCCCCCTAGATAATGGCAATTCGTTGACCGGATATAATGACACGTATTTTGACGACACCTACGTTGAAGATTTGAAAATGGAACAACTTTTTGTTTTTTTTGGGATGAATGTTGTGTTTTAAATTAAACGAGCCTTTTCAAAACCACTTTGTGTTATGTTAGATAACTTTCACATTAATATTGTGTTATGTACTATGTAGGTACTGTGATTTGTGATTCGCACCATCAACAACAACAACGAAAAAAGAAACGAAAAAATCTGAATTTGTTTACAGAGGTTCAGTTCAGCTTCGATTCCGGTTATGTATGAGAGTTTGAAGAAAAGTTTGAATGTCATTATACTCATTATCATTAAATTTAAAATCGAAGCCATGGTTGGTTCCTAAGAACAGATCTCACTATCTCTCATAGTTTCTGACTTCTCCCTACTGACCAATTTGGATTGATCACCCTGTATACTAATTTCTAGAAAAGGATCCCGATTCTGTAAAATTAAAACGTACGATTTCAAACCTATGATATATGAAAGTTAAACGAATCAAACTATGAGTGATTCTGTTTTTCGTGCGCATAATCCCCACGGATTGAAATCACGTGTTTTGAAAACGTGGCGTTACTGAATCGGGCTCCAGCGTAGGCGGCAGAAAGTATTGTAAAAGATTAACTGGATAATGAACAAATTCCGCAAGTTTCCAAACAAACTGATAATAGGGTATTAAGGGATCTATTAAAAGCAAATTGAGATTTTTGCTTAAGTCTTTATTTTGTGCAAAGGTACCTACTGAAGAATTGGGATCATCCGGGGATTAAATAGGACTATCGGGAAAGATCGAGAACAAATAATTTTCGGGGGAATCAGTAAGAGGGCGAATCGAAAATAAGCAGTAGAGAGACGAATTGGTTTTTAGTCAAAACACAAACTATATACATCAAGTTATAATTCTCCACTGTTAGAAATACCATAGTGTGTGATAGTGGTTCCCGGTGGAGTAGAATAGTGCCACTACATCTATTCCCGTGAGTGTCATAGAAGGCGACTAACACCCGTATTCACAAACAATACTTCGCTATGCGTGCTACCAAAACTGTGCAAAGAACGACAAATTCTCAGTGCTTCGTTTTGGCAAGCCTTTTTATTCATTGATAACACTTAAGTAATACTTCGTTGAGGGAACGCACTGCGTTAGATACTGCTCCGTGATGTTTGTGAATTAATTTTACCAGCCCTATGCGCTCGAGCACACTATGAGACCTCACAGTATTGTTTGTGAATACGGGTGTAAGGGACAGGGCTGTTCTCCAACCGACAGTAAACATACAGCCCATCACAAAGTGCCCGCTTAACGACAATTATGTGGGAACGAAAATCATATTTGGCGAAATGTGGGTGTCACTGGCAATACCTCCACCTCTGCCTACCCTTTCGGGGACTACAAGCGTGATTATTTATGTATGTATCTGTTAAAATTCCGGAGTTACAGCTGCCAAGATTCAACAATTTATGTATGAAACTAAATTCAAATTCACAGTGAGGGTATTGCGGGTTAGGGGTGTCCCAAAATTTAAATAAATCAATGAATTTAAACAGTTGTAATAAATTTATTAGGTTCACCAAAACAAATGGGTCGGTTATACCGGAGGAGGAAGTTAGGGATGTAAAGTTTTGTCAGTAAGTATCGATAAAAATATCGATATTTGATACCGTCTGAAGTTTATGCAATCCTCACTCATTGAAATAAAACTTGATTTTTTTTTATTGAATGAATTAATGAAAAAATATTGAAAAAAAAAATTGAAGTAGTGAACACCCAAAAGCATGTTGATTGAGCGATTTATTCACTGACAAAAGTGTCAAAATCAACTTTAATAAAAATATAGATACGAACGTTGAATATTCATAAAAGTCTTTCTATAGCGTTATTTTCACATATTGAAATAATAAAACTTTAGCGATAAGCTCTCATTCAATCAGATATTGCATGTACAGTCAACGGTAAAAGTAACTTATCAAATTCTGTTTTACTGGCCACTATAGCTGTTAAACCGATCATAAAATACCAAACAAAACATGAAATATATTAACTTTGTCTTCAGGGGATTCTGAAACTACTTATAAAGGCGGCTTCTCTTTTTCCACTTTTTCTCCTCCACTTTACACGATCTATGACGTATATATATGCTGGTGAGGCCAGCCCCTCTAGACATGTGGCAATTCGTTGCTCGGCGTATGATGGAATAGAATGCCAAATGTATGGGATTTGACGTATATGACAGGCGTCAACGAATGTCAAAACCGTCAAATCCTATACATTTGTCATTCCATTCCATCATACGCCAAGCAACGAATTGTCGCTTGTCTAGGGGGGCTGAAGTGGCTGGTTTGGGCACATACATTCCAATGTAAGAAGCATTTATAAATATTGTTGTGTTAATCAGGTTTTGTTGCTGATGGTACTAGGTAGGTATATTAAAGACATTCTCATCTAAAGACTGAAGCACTCAGACTTAAGCCTTTAGCATTCTGAGGAATTTCGTTCATTACACTCGCATTTGTGTATTAATGTAAAGATTTCTTGCTAGGGTTGTCATCATCACTATCACTACTTATGTATTATAAAACAAAGTCGCTGTCGCTGTCTGTCCGTCCCTATGTATGCTTAAATCTTCAAAACTACGGAACGGATTTTGAAGCGGTTTTCTTCAATAGATAGAGTGATTCAAGAGGAAGGTATATATGTATAATACATGCATAATATTGTAGAGAAACACTGATAATGACGGTGACGCCCCTGGTGTTGCATACGTCCAAAGGCCACGGTAACCACTTTTCAACAGGTGGGTCGTATGCTTATCTGCCACCTAAGTTGTATAAAAAGAATAGCTTGTATTAATCGCCAGACTCCAAATTAAGCACAGCTTGTAATTTGGGTCCTCGAAAACATATTTGTTTATGCACAAAAACAGCCAGACCAATACATAATGACATATTCATACATGCAAATGTTATATTTATCCAGTAGGGGAAACGAACCCGCACCGCTTGACGCGCTCAAGCTCCACTAAATTGACTGTGATACATAAAAATCTTTGTCTCTTTCCGTTACTCTTTTCTGAGAAACGGAAAAAGATTTAGAGATGACTGCAATGCTTCGATATCGCCTTATGACCTCCACAACCCTATGGTGACACCATTGGGTTGTGGAGGTCAGATGGCAGTTGCTTCACGGATATCGAGGTCTAGCCAAATCCGCAGTTAAGACTGGCAAAGCGGACCCCAGAATACGAGGTGAAAGCTTCCGATGCGACTGGGAATTAACGCTAGGATGAAGAATAAAGAAGAAGTAAAGAAAGAATCGAACGAAACTTATTTTTATTACTGAAATCGACTTTTCCAACGACTCGACTAGTTGGGAATAAAAGCGAGAGTTTTCAAAGTAGACGTAGCGGTTACTCGACATATTGGGACTCGACCTCGTGGGAATAAATCATCACATGATTCTTCTTCCTCCTAGCGTTAATTCCCAGTCGCATCCGAAGCTTTCAGTTCGGAGTCTGGGGTCCGCTTTACCGGTCTTGACTACGGATTTGGCTAGACCTCGATATATTCGTGAAGCGATTGCCATCTGACCTCCACAACCCAATGTTAACATTAAGCGATATCGAAGCTTTGCAGCTAGACCGTTGTTTTTGGACTTTTGAGGGCACCAATTACCCGTAACGACTGCCATAGATGTTCTTATGGCAAGACCAATGCAAATACCCATATTTAATGCACACAAAATATTTGCACTGAGCGGGGACCGAACCGCGCCTCCTGCATAGCGGCCGCGGTCACTGCCGCTACGCCACGAAGGCTGTCATCACATGATTCACACATACATATGGATATTGTTCATATAAGAGAGAAATATAAGAGTAGTACCTATTGCCAGCCCTAGTCTTTCCCGAATAACTCCAAGGAACTCCTTATCTTTAACGATCCCGTATTTGCATACCTTGGAGACGCCGAAGTTACACCTAAGTACATTAATATCACGCCTGTGTCGTACACCCCAGACGGAGTGTCTGAGATACAGACAGTCGGTATTTACTTTTTCTCTTTCAAACAAGTTTGGGGAATTGGTTTTACTTAAGTGTCCAAAAAGGGGATGAAATGATTTCATGCCATCCATCATAAGGAGATCATTTCGATGGCCCTGGATCAGCTGCTGAGGATTCCCAGACTATGAAAAAGAGTTCATAAATATAGGTGTAACTGTTGACCTGGATGTACATTGTACAGGGCCTTACTAACACCTAAAGAGTCCAGGTCAACCTCACTGGCTAATCAGTGCATCTGCTAAACAACAGACGACGGCGGTGTAGGGAAACTCTGGAACTTACCAATCAAAAATAATAAGCAAAACCTGCCCCCCTAGACAAGTGGCGAATGTATAGGATTTGACGTTTTTGACATTCGTTGACGCCTGTCATATACGTCAAATCCCATACATTTGGCATTCTATTCTACCGAACGCCGGCCGACGAATTGCCACTTGTCTAGAGGGCCTGGGCTCCAAATGGTAAACTTTTGGCGCACCAGGAAAATCACCATGAGGATCATGAATTTTATTACTTCTGTGCATCAAGGGAGCAGGATAAATATTCTACATAAGCAGAACCGCGAGCAACAGCTAGTCATCACCATTCACCGAGCCCTTTCCCAACCCAGATGGGGTCGACTTTCCAGTCTAACTTAATGTTTGGCTGAACTTCGTTATTTACCGTGAAGCGACTGCCTTCGAACCTCCACAACCAATTGAAGCAAATTAGCGATATCGAAGTTTTGCACTTAGACTAGTCGGACTTTTGTTGGTTCCAAGCTTCAACTACCCGTAACGACTGCTATAGATGTTCATAATGACAACCGGGACCGCCGAAGAACGACAGACCAATGCAAATACTCATATTCATGCATACAAATATTTACTGAGCGGGGATCGAACAATAGTTAGTAAACTCATAAATACAGCAGCCAAAATGATCATTATTATACACGCAAACTCATAAATAACTTCTCAGAGTATTTACTTAGTGAACTTTGTCAAACTTGGCAATCAAAATGAAACTTTATTTGTGTTAACAAAAGTTTGTTATTCACTTGACGGTTGTTATCGAGCTTTAGTAGAAGTTCATACGTGCTTTATTGTCTAGTGAAATAAGTGAAATACATGTTCGTAGAAGATTGTACTGTTTATTTTAAGTTTGAGCCTTTGATATGTGATCTGTGGGGATTCCAATTCTTCAAGACATTCAGATCTAATTCCAATTCTGTTTTGGAAGTGTAGTCTCGTAAGGAACTAGAAGGCCAACCCTCGTAATAAAAAGACGTTAAAAATTCAGTCTCGATTTAACCCAATCTCCCAAATGTCAAAAATGATGAAAATTTTTTGAAAATTGTGTAAGAATTGTATTTTTTTTTCATTGAACTCGTGATCTTTTTGTTAGTTACCCAGATATCAAAAAGATCACGAGTTTAAGAAAAACATTGAAGTAAAAGATTAATGTTAGGTTGAGACTGAATTTTGAATATCTTAACTGAAGTTATGAGAATAATGGGCCTTTTTTTTATCGTGCGAAAAATCCCCACGGATACCTCCCCCACCGGAGCCGGAGGAGGAGGTTATGTCGGACTCGAACCGACTAAAACGCACGCCGTCTGTGGGCCGTCGGTTGCCGGAGGTGAGGTTGTCGTAGCCATATCCCTCGCACCCCGGCCGACCCAGGGCCAAATCTTTCAATCTGGCCCTCATAATAATTGGCCCTCAGTTCTAAGACTCTGGTTCTATAAACAGTCGAAAGGCACTTGGAATTCTTTACGAATACACATGTTTTCGTGTTCGTTCAGTCGTTCGTACCTTATCATCATACCATTGCTCCGGTTGCATCCTTTCACCACATTGCCCGGGTTCCGCTTACTCTCTCTCCCCCTTTTGGTTTGGCTTATACAGCTTTTAGAAGAGCAACTGCAATATGACCCCCCAACTTCAAGAAGAAACTCTACGCCAGAACCTCGTCCATCAATCAGCAGGTTTATATTTCCAGGTTAACTTGGCTTGGCCGCAAAGGGCACTGCACACCCTTACCCTATTACATAACATGCATAATACATGAGTAGGCACCTGTCCTAGGGCCAAATTCCAGGGGATATTGACACGGGTCTACATTTCCCAGGAGTCCTTCATCTGGAGTGATTAATTTTACAGTTGTTCATTTGGCTTGATTAAATTTTGTAGATTGATTACGTAATCCTTTATTAATAAATATTCTTTATTTTCTAATTTTCTTTTATCGCCGTTTAAATCTCGAAAACAGTTACTAAATTTAAAAAAACTACTAAAGAAAAGATGCATCTAAGTATGTTTATCCGCATTCTATCATAAATACAATGCTTCGATATCACCAATGAGTTGAGAAGATCAGATGGCAGTCGCTTCAGGAAAAATTTCGAAGTTCAGCCCAATCCGCAGTTAGACTGGAAAAATCTTACCCCTTCTTAGGTGAAAGTTTTGGATGTGACCGGGATTAGGATGGGATGAAGAAGAAGAAGCTAGTTAAGTTATGCTTACTTGGGGTCAAGATAGCATTGGGTAGAAGCTGTGTAACTAAGTAGAAACATAAAACCGACAACCAAAACAAAAAACCAAACACACATAACCGAACTCAATCCTTGCCAAAAAATAGCAGTAAATTCTTTATTTATGACAATTCCATTGACCCCTGTATATAGACCGTATTGTGTTCCGCACGTGGGCATATATAACATAGCAAGTGCCCCACTATTCGACATTGGGGACATATAAAGGCTATTGGCACGCAGCTGTGATGTAGTGACGTAACACAATAAATTGCCGCCGAGAGCACCCCGGCACGAGAGAACGCCAAATTCTATTATTATGGTGTTTCTCAAAGTTTTCCGTAAGGTAACAATTGTTGTTTGTCGGGGGTCACAGATAGTTATTAGGTACAGTCGACAAAGAAGATACGGTATCATTTTTCCATATAAAGTTGTATTTAAAGATGCATCCGTAACTCCTTTGTCGACGGTACGGTTTATAAATATACTGTCTGTATTCCAGAACAACGTTCAGTTGTGAATCGACTCTCACCACAATGACATAAAAACTATTATCTAGAATATAATTTGTCCTCAGATCTAGTAATAAATCGAGATTCAGGACTGAGTATAATTCTGGCATACGGGCCTAAAAGTTATAAAATACTTGTAAGGTATGATTCCGAAGCGAATACGACAACTGCCGCCGCATGAAGCACATACAGCGTACCCATTACTCGTTAAACTCCAATACGGATAAAGTGGACCGTTGTGAAGCCACAATGAATTACGCGCATTTGCTGCATGCGTCGGCATTTGTCGTATGCGGTCGGCTTCGGAATCATACACTTAAAAAATGGGTGGAAAGATTCCCAAGGCCATATTATTTCCACACTGGCTGGTACTGGACTGGGTTGGTACTGGGTTTTGTTTCGTGATTACCTTCCCTTTCTCGTATTTTTCCGACAGTCGCCTTCTTCTACGCCTTCGAAAGAGACGGGATGCGTGACAATTGTATTCTTCCTCAGTCACACGTACTTAATCAATATAATGCATAAAACCATAGCTTTAGTTAATAACAGTTTGTACGAATATTTACAATCAGGAATATGATGATGTCACATACATAATGTCCAACTTGTGGTGACATTGAGGTATCACGATATATATTTTGTTGCCATCACAAGCTCCTCAATAAAGTTAATGTTATATTTTTACGACGCACGTAAAATCTGGCCGTTTGGATATAGCCAAATACATCAAAGGCAACTATAAAATTGTGGTGTACATTATGAAAATTATCCAATAAATATTCATATTATATTAGTTAGTTGTAGCTCGACGCTTCAGCTGCGTGAAATTCAGCTCCTGTTCTCACAACCAATAAAAATTTATTCCAGCGATAAAAAGTAGTCTATAAATTATGTCAGTGACAAATTACATCCAGATCTGTTCAGCCAGTTGAGCATAATAATGGATGAGCATTATCCATACCAACATTAAAAATGCGAGAGCAACTCTGTAATGTCTTTCTGTAAGTCTGTCTGTTACGCTGTCACGCCTAAACCACTGAACCGATTACAATGAAATTTGGTACAGAGATAGATTAGATCTAGAGAATGAACATAGGCTATGTTTGGTTACGAAAACCGATATCCACGCAGGCGGAGCCCCGGGCAACAACTGGTAATGAATAACCTCGCAAAGATTTTAAAACAAACTGTCTATCAATCACCGTCAAAGACTAAACAGGCTGGTATTTTGGTCGGTAAATTAAGTTCGAATATCGTAAAGTGATTAACGAACTGCAACTTAGTTGAAAAGCTGTGGAAGTTGGTCGGACCCCGAGGCCGACAAGTTTGAGAGCCGCTGTACGTGAAGACAATGAAGTGCCGAATCAAGTTAACAACTCCTATTTAGTAGGTAGGTAGTTAGTAGGCTTTTTGTAGAATGGACAGGTGTTGTTAAGGGCCTGTTAGAAATATGGAAACTTTACGAAAACTCACTTGATTTCTTAAAGAATGTTCTATACTTATAGGTACTATACCAGTTTTTATTGGTGTCCAAACTACACTAACCGGTCTGTGTATAGTATGTATTATGTTTCAATATTTAACACGATACGACCCTTTAAACTGTGAAGCCATTTCCCCAATAACAAATTAAATACTTAGAAGCTACGGGTTGGGGGCAGCTTGACCTCCGATATTGTAATATCGTAACAACTTTATAGATCCTCACTTGAGAGACCCTTCGCTAAATAAACGATAGATAAGGGTACGTTCAGATATTACCTACCTTAGGGTGAAGCTTGATTTGTGCGTTTGCGTTGCGTCGTTGCAATCAAGTCGGGTCATAATCAAAGTTCTAAGAAACTTTATAAGAATTTGTCTCAAAGTTATAATTTTAATCCATCGTGATATTATAAATGTGGAAGTAACCCAGTGCACACTTTGAACGGAATGTGAAATCTTTAGGATGATGATGAAAACGATGATTTAGATTACATTCATTGCCGTGTCGGTTCCCGTTTTCCTGTAGGTGACGTAAAAGGCGAAAGGCGAAGCGAACTAAGGGATAGGGCTGTTCTCCTTCTGAAAGTAAACATACAGCCCATGAAAAAGTCCCCGCTAGACGGCAATAGGCTCGCCCCCTATTACGCGGGACCGAAAATTATAATTGGCGAAATGTGGGTGTTAATACGCCTCTGTCTAACCCTTTGGGCATTTATAGGCGTGAATATATATACCTACATACATACACATACATACATTAACAGCATTTCTGTTTTAGGTTAATACAGAAATATTAGCAAGATTTATATAGTAATTGGTTCATTAATATCTATAAATTATAGTAATCACATCATACGTCACTAAGCTAGAGATCGTTAGGCGTAACATCATTAGTCGTACTCATAAAGTCCATATGCGTAGCAATTACCAGCCTACAGAATAATAAAAACAGCTATTTTAGGGAAATATATCATGCGGTAAGTACTTATGTAGGTATGTTACGCCGAAAAAACACAACAAATATTGCCGAGTGATGCTCGGCGAATACAAAAGCAACAAAAGCTAGGGCCACGTGGGTGTCATAAAAGGGTAATACCAATGATATATTATAAACTATAGATTATGTTGTCCACATTCAAAAATGGCGACAAAAAAAAGGATGACTTTTGGTCATCATTTTATGCACCAATCAGAATCGCGACAGTGCTCCACCCAAAAAAAAAACGATTTTAATAATAAAGTCGTAATAATAAATTATTATTAATATAAAAAATAATTTAATTCATATAAATTAATAACATTGACATATTTTTAGTAAGTAGCTATATTTTTTTCATACTAAAGTGTTTGTGCCATTTTTGAAAGCCGCCATCTTCTTGTATGACGTATCTATGAATAATAATATAATACATCATTGGGTAATATTGTTTCTCCTTCTTCTTTATCCGAGCGCTATCCTAGTCACATCAAAAGCTTGTAGAATACCTGTTGATTACCCATTCTCCTACTTCTATTTTTGATAATTGACACCAATCACGAGAGAAAATTGATCTGCGTGGTGACGGACAAAGAATACAAGTATCACCACCCCATCTCATCCGATGGGTGTCGTAAGAGGCGACTGACGGAAAAATACGCAGGTGATATCACTGCGATAGAAGGAAAACTCGAAATGAAACCCTGTACCAACCCGTCTATCCAGCAGCGTGGAAACAGTAGGCTAAAGCCTCCCAACTTTGAGAAAGACCTATATCCGGCAGTGGACTGTGCTGTGATAGGCTAATTTATTGATGAGAGGACCCTGTGCCAGAATCCGGTCCGTAAATCAAAAGATATACCGTTTGAAAGCACCACTTTTGAAATTGACTTGCGATTATCTCTTTCTGTCCAAAAAAACTCGTGCAAAATCAAGTAGTCACCCTTTTAAGGTAAAATTCTATCTAGGTATCTCATTTGTTACGAAACCTAACGTCCGTAAATGCCGTGCATCCTAAATTTCACTACAGTTCCAATCAAATAACTAACTTCTACTCCATACGTGTGCTAATAAATTAAAAATGGTACAATTAAAGCTACACTTCGAAACTAAACCAATTTATTGACGTGGAACGCGAACAAACGTCACTTTCAAAATTAACCGCGATGTCGCGATGCGGAAGCACCGGAAATGAGGCAACGGAACCGGAAACCTGTCGGAACGTTTGCGAATCCCACCACCCTATATCCCCCACTTGCACCGCAACTATGGTAGAAATCGTCAATAAAAATGCGCCATTAAAAAGGTATTGTAGTAATAGTAGTAACTTCAGGCAATGGCTCCTATCTCTTATGGACTGGCTGCTTAGAACAAAAAAAAAATACGAAATAAAAAAACATGACAATTAACTTTTGGCTGTCATATGGATGACTTATAAAAAGGCGTGTTAATGTGTATTCTTCTCTTGTTCATCCGAGCGCAAATCTTGCAAATCTTCTGCCCAACTCATGTATGAAAACAAAATCCTCTTGATAGTAGACGCTGATCTACTTTAAGCAGTCGATCATGTCAGTACCTATTTAAGTCGAGTATTAAACCTTGTAAGAGGCCTCAACGTCGGTTAAACGGTGATGAATAAAAATGTAAGTTCAGCAATATTCGAGAATTTCATTTGAAATTTTAATATCTCGACATTCAGTCTTGAACGAGTGCCGTCAGCCTTCATTTAATTTTGACACCATATGCCCGTTAACAGAAATTAATTAAACTCGTTTAACTTTTAACTGCCTTGCTGCGTTTAGTGTAATTAAAGACAAATATTCTACATCCCTACTAGTCCCTACTAATATTATAAATGCGAAAGTAACTCTGTCTGTCTGTCTGTCTGTCTGTCTCACTTTTACGACTAAACCGCTGAACCGATTTTGATGAAATTTGGTATAGAGGTAGGTTAGACCTTGAGAAAGGACATAGGCTATGTTTGGTCTCGATAACCGACATCCACGCGGGCGGAGCCGCGGGCAAAAGCTAGTAGTAAATATTTTTCCATGTAGAACATTGCATTCTAAAGCTAATCATTAGGATTAGCTTCCCCGAAGCCTGTAAATCCCCGAAGGGGTAGGCAGAGGTGTATTAACACCCACATTTCGCCAACTATGACTTTCGGTCCCACGTATGACGTAATAGGGGGCGAGCCTATTGCCGTCAAGCGGGCACCCAGTCATGGGCTGTATGTTTACTGTCGGATGAAAAACAGCCCTATCCTATAGTCGCCTTCTACTTCTTCTTTCTACTAGAAGTCCTTGTTCAAACTAGACGTATTGCAAATTGGTTTATTATTACTATCAACACTAAGTCAAAGATCAAAGAAATACTGATCAACGTAGTTCAATGCTCATACCGTATTAATTACAAGCACAACGCCATCTTATTTATCAAAGGAAGTAGATAAACCAAATTCCGGTATCACTGAGTCACAGACTTAGAGTAGGCTAGATGTCGCATGTGCATTAAATAGTATCTATGAAAAGTCTTGGAACGAAAATTTTGTTACGATACCTGCTTGAGAATGGGGCGGAGTAAGGGACGTAGACTGAATAATTGTGTTAAATCATTTTCACATCTGTACACATAGTATAGTGCGCCTTCGTGTGATGTCATCTGTACGACCGCTATAAAAAGTTGCGCAAGTAGTGCTCGTTAGTCATACCATTTTTTTTGTTATGTACACTGCGTACAGTCAGTCAATCTCAAAAATCTGTTCGCAGATAAATCTAAATTTAGGACTGAGAGTCATTCTAGAATACGGACCTCAATCCGTTAAAAGTGGTTAAGTATAACTTTTAGTTTTTTTTTAATTTGGCGTCACTCAGAGTTGGTTGGCTTACGGTATCTAGTCTGCTCTATGTCTGTGGATGGGATTGTTTACTCGCTATTGTCTCTTTGTTGTGGCATGTAATCCTCCCTGTGTATTAACTTGAAATAGTTTAATGCTCTTAAACTCTTCAGCTGATTATTAGGGGTGTTAGGTAACTTGAGAAACATTGTTATCACTGAACTACGAATATCAACACTTTGTTTGTTGAAATGGCTAAATTATAAAACGTACTTTAACCATATAAACCATTTGAACCCTTTTTTTGAAGATGGCGGCCGCGGGACTATGTTGTAGCCCTACAAACTTGGATTTAATTTCAAGCTGATCTCCCTTGATATCTAAGAAAATGCATCTCCTGACAAACGCACGCTAAGCCCAGAAATGCAACTTTTCAATGGACTAATATTAAAGTACCGTACGTTTTTTTTTTGGGATATTTTTGGCTTGGTTGCAAAGACCTTTGAGTCATGTCTTCATTTGATATTTTATTATTTATTTGGATGATAATGAGTATGAGGATGATGATGATGATGATTATGATGATGATGATGGTGAGTTGATGATGATGACGATGATGATAATTGCTGCCTCAGTAAAGTGGTAGAAACTTTACTAAAGGCTTCTACGGAGATTTGAAACCAACACGAGAAGTCACAATCACTATCCACCATTTTTACACATAAAAACTCAAACTCACACTAATTTCGGAAAATAAAATATTGCGATGCGTCCATCTTCGCGTTGGCGCCAAAACTCTTCAGTAATTATTACATTAAGATTACAATACATTTGTGGGTGGAGATTATTATGTACCTTGGAGAGGCCTTCGTCCAGCTGTAGTGAGCAATAGGTTACTTGTTTTCTATTTGAGGAGGCAGTAGAACTCACATACAACATCATCGTACTAAATATAGATTCTCATACCTACCACAAGTTATGTGATCAATATTGACTGAATTCCAAATTCTGTTTGCATTCCTCGCAACACATAGGCTATTGTCTAGTGCGGAAACTACTTATCATATTCAACAATTAACAGAGGAGGAACCAAAGGTTAAATGATACTTCCCATCATTTATGATACTTACCAAACATTCTGACGAATTTAAATGAAATATTTCTCAAACTTACCGAAAATAAACAACATTGTCTTTATGGAATTTCTTGTGACATTTTTTTAAAAAAGGAACACAAATGCTTCACGATAATTTGAATAATACGTTTGTTCCTTTTTTAAATATAATCGAGCTATGAGCCGGACGGAACAGTTTCTTAATTATCTGTCAAGAATTTCTTAACGAAAATAAGAATGCGCGCCATTTCAAACATTTCAAAGTTTGATATTAATTATTAATTAGATTTTAAAGGCCACTCACCAATTTAAAAGTTATTTATTTTGTACTAAATTCTTAAAATTAATGTAAAGAATCCTCAAGACCTTTTCAAGAATTCGCTGAAAATAGAAATAGAACATTAAGTCTGACTTGCGGACGAGACAAAATACAGTACCACTAAGTACCTATAAGTAGTAGGTAAGTAATTCAGCTTAAACCAATTTGGTGTTAACTTTTTTTTTTTCCACTTTCATTTTTTTTTTTTCAAACAATAAGTATGCCCGCTGTTTGTGAGTACTATTGAGTGTGCCTTTCCTAATTAAAACTAACTCGATCTCACCACATTTAGCCACCACAACTAAATTGAAAGTGTGCGGTTTAGTGTTGAAGTTCAACCCTCAATCTCTCGATGTCTTTCATTTTATAAATTCGCTGTAGAAAAGCTATTGTAAGTTTAAAATATATTCCCTGATCGGATTTGCGACGACGAGAAAATCCCAACAAACAAGATCACATCAGATTTATGGAACAACACATAACCGGACGGTTACTGCATCCGTTTTATCATTCCGGAGCATAGCCGGACACGTCGTAAATAAAATATTGAAAACTGTATGAGTACCTACCATGAAACATAATATTCTTTCTTATTCTATATCCGATATTGCGGACCGAAGTTTCGGATCCTAGACGCATTTAGCCCGCTATCAGGTCGAAGATGGTACTTGACACTTCTTGTTTGACCTTTAAAAGTGAAACAAATACGAATCCAAGTTCAACGAGGTGGTTGTGTCTAAAACCAAAACCGCACGTCGAGATCTCAGTTCTTGAATGCCAGTCTCAATAAGGTATTTCCTTCGCGTCGACTGAAGTTTAGGATACTTAAACGCAACGGCTTTCATCGGGTCTTAATGGTAGACCCCCAAAAATCATTGACTGACGTCGAAAAAGTTGCACACAAAAGCGTTTTTTGTTGTCTCTCAAGAAATTGCTCTTATTCTTATCTTATTACCATAAAGCTTCTTTAGTTCTCACCAAAAACGGCTTCAGAATATTAAGTATCAAACAGTGCTTATATAGCAAAATAGTTCGCACCTTGGGCCGAGCACTTTCGCAGACATTTCGCAAAAGGTTCAGAAACGCTGACTGTCCATAAAAGTGACTGATTGCTAGGGATAAGCCCACAGGAGATTTGGTGAGGACTCCTTGTTTCGTGAAATATTTTCGCTGACGATTTGACAGATGAAATTGTTATATAGCCTTTGTGGTAGAGTTTAAGTATTTTTAAGGAACTGCGGAATAGTTAAGTAGTCGTAGTCTGACTTATGTTGATAATTTGTGAAAACGTAGTTTATTTTTAATGAATTTCGGTTCTTTGACTGCTTCTGTGGCGTAGCGGTAGTGAACGCGGCTGCTACGCGGAGGCGCGGGTTCGATCCCCGCTCAGTGCAAATATTTGTATGCATGAATATAAATATTTGCATTGGTCTGGGTGTTTCTATGTATAATAGGTATGTATTTACAAAAAAAAATGTATCTAAGTATGTATATCCGCATTCTAGATTCCATAACCCAAGCTTACCATGGGTCTAGGTAGCGTTGTGTAGAATGTTGTAGAATATTTATTTATTTATTATTATTTTTATTTATTATTTTTATTTATGAATTTCATTTTTATGTACTCAAAATTAAAACACACATACACACACACTGCATTACGCATATACATTCACATAATCATCATATTCATACCCATACTTCCATACTTAACATTATTAATGCGAAAGTAACTCTGTCTGTGTGTCTGTTACGCTTTCACGCCTAAACTTAAATGAACTTCCTACCGCGGTTTTTCCAAACGACTACAATTTTGGGTTTTCCTAAAAGGACATTAGAAGTCTCCTGCAGGGTCGGCAGCACAAATGTGACTTTCTTGGTGTCGCACACGTCTATATGCCACGGTAACTACTTTCCATTAGGTGGGCACTAAGCTTGTCTGCCACCTAAATGATAATAAATAAATATAAATAATAATAAATAAATATTCCACAACATTCTACACAGCGCTTTCTAGACCCATGGTAAGCTTAATTAGCTTGTTTTATGGAATCTAGAATGCGGATATACATACTTAGATACTTTTTTTTTGTAAATACATACATAACATACATAGAAACACCCAGACCAATGCAAATATTTATATTCTGCATACAAATATTGGCACTGAGCGGGGATCGAACCCGCGCCTCCTGCGTAGCAGCCGTGTTCACTACCGCTACGCCACAGAGGCAGTCAAACATCTATACATCTATAGGTACTCTAAGCATCTCTAATAATTGAAAACAAGTGATAATTTCAATTACCGCACTTTGTAGTGTAAACGCGTAACGGCTGAAAACCTATCGAGTTTTACCGGCCATAAACCCACGGTACAATTCAACATCCAGCACTGAAACCGCAATATTTACTACTTGTTAATATACCTTTCATCGCTCTTTGCAAATTGGAAAACATATAGGAGCAAATGAATACACAAAGCGGTACATTATTAGTTATGGACGACGCGATTGGAATTGAAACAAGGCTGATTTTGGAACAGGTTTTGGTGATAAAAACGACTGAAAATGTAATCAGTGTCAATCGGACGCCATTTAAAAGATATACATACATACATACATACAATCACGCCTTTATCCCCGAAGGGTTAGACAGAGGTGAATTAACACCCACATTTCACCTATCATTGTACGTATTAAGTCCTACGTAATAGGGGGTGAGTCTATTACCGTCTTCCGGGCACTATTGTTGACTTGAGTAATGCATCTGAGGCTGAGTCTGGGCTGTATATTATATCTGTTTGTATAACTGAGTAGGTATTAAACTACGAGTTATTCCGGTTGGATTCCCTGATATGATGCCCTGCCGATTGTCACAATAGCTGAATAGCTGTGTACAGTCGGCAAAGAAAAAAAGAGTATACACCTTTTCATGTAAAGTTGTATGTAAATGTGGATTTGTCTCCTACCGACAGTACGTAGACCCTGTTTTAAATCTTGATTTAAAAAAGTTCCTATTCTATTTATGACTGAGTTACCTTAGTTGAAATATAATACTTTACGAAAACAGCACTTAGATAATTAACGAATCTTGTTACAGATATACTTTCCAGAAACCTTTCCACTACTACCTAATAGTTTATTATTTGAGAGCTTTCGTAATAACAGTCGGAGTAATTACATCCAAGAGTTTTAATTGATGTTGTCTTAAAACATTGTGCAGTGTTAGTGAATAGATATATATCTCTTTTTACTCTTTTTTTAATACTACTCGCATTTTTTAACACAACCCACCTGGCATAGAAAGTTGTTACCGTGGCCTATGAACGAGTGCAACACTAGGGAAGTCACACTCCTGCTGCTAACCCTGTAAGAACTGAGAGATTATTTTTTTTGCCCGTTTGATTTTGTGCCGTTAGCGCAGCCTTTGGTCTTCCCACTGTCAGCATAAAGCCTATCCAGTGAACTCTGGCTACCATACTTACCGCCGGGAACACAACAAGAAGTTATTACCGCTACGGTATTCTGTAGAGCGGAGGTACTACTAACCCCAGTCGGATTGCTCGATTCGGAAGGAAATACCGTCGTGTCCTAAGTCTTTTACATTTGACTTTTTGTCGGGGGATATAGTTTTCACACTACCTACAAGAGACCGAGGAATCTAATTTATTTGTTTTATTACCTACCACTTCTCTATGCGACAGTACACAAGACGTACAAATATTTTTTTATAGGAGCTACTTGTTACTTATTGTGTGGTGTGAATCGCGGACGTCTCTTTTTGAAGTCCTGTTTCGGACCACGTTTTGATTTTGGTGTCAAACAGCTAATTCAAAAGAGACCATTCCGCGATTCACACCATGGTCCGAATATTTCTTGGTGTGAAAGAGGAACGACCCATAATAGATACCTCGTACCTACCCCTATGAAAGTGTTCGAATCCTCTTTAGGTTAGGCAGATAGAATGAAAATTTTAAAAAAATCCTACAAGTAGGTAATTAGGAGTACCCAAAGATAAAAAACGAACCATATTGCTAATACCAATGGAGTCTCTATCTATCAGCTGTATTTCATGAACCATAATATCAGTTGAAGGAAATTTGTTCATTCTTAATTGAGACAGTTGAAATTTTTACGGGTGATATATTTCTGTTGCCTGCTTGCTGTTGCGAAATTCGATATCGTCAATTGGTTGTGAAGATCAAATGGCAGTGGCTTCAAGGAAATTTTTGAAGATCAGTCGTATCACATTTAGTCCATATGAAATGAAGCTGGAGCGTTTGTCCGAACAACTGCCTACCTGAGCTACAATCTACAGGCGCGTTTTAATCTTTCTGCTGTAATTTAAAATTTATAATATGCTATATTATTATGTATCGCAGATACAATGTTAGTTAAACAAAGCGTGTCTTGTGTTATTTAATTCTAAATTGAAACAATCAATGTTATTTAAACTAAACCTATATTTGAAATTGACTGTTTAGAGTTCGCAATTACTGAAATTGAGTTATTAAACTGATTGGAGCTATTATATTCGCCTTTGAGTGTTCGCACATAAAGCACTTGGCAGCCTCTCAATTCATCGGTATTCAAATGCAAATCTGATGGAATAAAAAGTATAAAATTAGATGTTTGAAAGCTGTATAGTACAGTATCAGATGGATCTTGACTAGCAAAATACTCAAAATGATCTTAATACAAGGTACAAACATCATAATACATAATATGTTTGCTAATTTTATTTTTAAACTATCACGATGTAAACTCATAGTTTTTATAATGATTCGGGACTTATTGCGATAAAAAATTCTGGAACTTAGTTTTGCCGATGCATGCCTGCCGTATTCATGTCATGGTCACGATTCGACACGATTCGGCCGTCGTCGTCGTGTCACGGGTGCTACAACACATTCCAAATGTCGGCTTTGCTATTCAAGATCGACCTGATGCTGATTGTACATCGAAATCGACAATGAAAATAAATATTAGGACTCATCATCTTAGTGTCTTCCCGTATACATGCAAGGTTTTCACCTTGAAGTCCTGCCTGGGTCCGTTTACTTAGGAGAACGTTTACGACTGTTATAAACGTCAAAATATGTGTTAATCCCATAATTACTGTAGAATAGAATGATTAATGTATGGAATTTGACGTATATGACATGCATTTTGACGTTAATGACATAAGTTGACTATCAACGTCAAATCTCATACATTCATCATTCTATTCTACAATACACTGGCTAACGAATTGCCACTTGTCTAGGGGGTCGTTCGAATTCTTAAATCTCAGATAAACTACTAAACTTGTCGCTTGTCAGATATTCGTCGACCGATATGTCAGCGCCAAAGCATTTAACCCTCACCTAACTGTTGCTTAAGTCAGCGGGTGGATTCGCGATCAACCTCGTATATATTACCATATGAGATTCTGCGGACTCGTCGTTTTACATATAAATACTATTTACATATACATCTGAAAGAAAACGAAGGCGTTTATGAGTAAATGAGTGTGGAATTTTAACAATATTACTTCTTTTAGGTTAACTAGCTATTACCTACGGCTCTGCTCTTGTATGAGTCTGAGACCGTTCCCGCAACCCGTAGGGATTTACTACAGAGATAAAAAGAATACCTGTGTTTATCCACATCTACATGACTTATATTCAAGTATTCTTATCCGCATACTCGATTCTACAATACAAGCTAGTTAAGTTATGCTTACTTTGGGTCTAGATAGCGCTTTGTAGTAGAATGTTATAATGTTAAGTTATCCCAGACTATAATCTATCCCAGTATCAAATCTTAGCCAGATTCGTTCAGCCGTTTGAGCATGAATAAGTAACGAATAAGTATTTTCACATTTCTTTAAAACTAGCTTTTGCCCGCGGCTCCGCCCGCGTGGATGTCGGTTATCGCGACCAAACATAGCCTATGTCCTTTCTCAAGGTCTAATCTACCCCTATACCAAATTTCATCAAAATCGGTTCAGTGGTTTAGGCGTGAAAGCGTAACAGACAGACAGACAGACAGAGTTACTTTCGCATTTATAATATTAAGTATAGAAGTATGGATTCTGGTAGGATCATTATTTTCACAAACAATAAGATCGTGTATTCATAGAAAAACCTAACAAACTAAACCACCATAAATATCTCCGTACCGTGAGACTTTCACGGCCTGTCAAACGAAGGGGTTCTTTTGTACCACATATATTTCCGTGAGCACACAACTTGCGGACATAAAAGATCGCAAGGGTTAAATATACAGTGCGTTTTGGTAAGCGAGATGAGTTATGGGTCACAGGGCGAGCAATTTATATACAGATGGATAAAATCTACAAAAAATAGATAAGAGAAAGTGCCTTGGAAGTTGCGAGGTATTTTTTTTAAATAATATTTGTAGCCCAAATTACTAATATTCCCTGTAACCCCTTCAGATAAGGTTCTTGTGTTAGGAGTGGGTTCACGTTGGTAGTGTGATGACCAGAATTCTGAACCCTGGACCTTTCGATTGTAAGGCCGTCTCCTTAAGAGTGCGTATAAAGCTAGAAAAAAATCAGATTTCACCCGCACCCCTCACATGTCCCGCTCTCGCCTGTCGTCGCTCCGGCAAGTCCGCCACCTATTTTGTGTGGCAGCGACCCGCCATTCTTGTACGAAGGCGCACAGTATACCCAAAATAATCAGATAAAATTGTCAAAATACGAGTTGCATCATTAACAATCTACTTATACTTTGAAAACACAATAAATTTATAATTTTTAGTGATAGATAAAATGTAAAGGTAAGTAAAATAATCATACTGGCTTAAAATATAGTGGTGGTTCATCAAAAATTGAATGCATATTTTTTGAAATCGTCAAATTATATTCATATTAAGACATTTTTAATACGATAGAAAATAATCCTATTAATATTTTTTGGTATAAGGAATATTTGACGATTTGGGAAAAAAAATGCTTTTGGTTTTTGTTTATCATCACATCTAGCGATGTGCCTCTATATGTGATATTTATATATACCCAGATTTTTTTTTTTGCGAATTCAATTACTTTAATACTAATCCTGAGTCGGGTCATCCAACTATACTTCAAACTGAAACATTACTTTTGTTAGAAGCAAATAAAATGGAGAGGTAAGTAATAAAATAAAATTTTAATACATTTTCACTGTGTTGTTAGTTTTAATTTGTTTTTTTTAGATAAAAATAAATCTCCCTAAGTGCTGTAACGATTCGCTGAATAATTTTACAGGTAGTGCAGAAATAATATAAAAAAGTAAGTTATAGAAATATTTATTTCAATAATAATTAAAAATTCTTACTTATATTATATACTATCAATTTTGTTATAGGTGGATAAGAATTGCTTTTGGATGAAATTTTGAAGATTTACAATGAGAAAAAAAAATCGACTTCGGGTGGATTCGAACCCGCGATCTTTCCCTTACAGGGGGAATGCTCTGACCGCTAAGCCACCGAAGCCCGCACGAAGCCGACTCAAATTCCTCTATACTTTCTGTCTTTGGGGTGACGGTGGAGCCATCTACCGATACTCATACAAGCTATCGGAACCGATGAATGATTTTACAACTTTTTTAAACATTGATTTTTGATGACTCCGCCCAAACAATTGAATGAAATTTTGAAGCATTCATTTATTATGCTGATTGCTCAAATCGATTTACAAAGAGAAAAGATAATCGACTTCGGGCGAGAATTGCTTGGTTTACATTATTTATTATGGTTATTTTGTTTTTCAGATACCATCTCTGACTTATAGATACTTCTTAAAAACAAACAATATTATGTTATATGTAGAAAACGGAATGGAACGAGATGAACGCTGACGAGCGAAAAGGATATAAGATAAAATTTATATAAAAGATTGGCAATAAACTTGCGAAGTTTTATTTCATGTACAGTTAGCAAAACAGATAAGTATGCAGGTAAAGCTTTTTTTTCTAAAATACTGCAATATACTTTTATAACATACAGTATTTTCTGGAAATAATCAATCCTTATAGAACGACCCAGGATACATCTGTTTTGCTGATTACACCATACAAAAAATACAATTTTTAACTTTGCAGTAAGCACAGCTCTTTTTAATTTATTATAAAATAGAAATTATGTGGAAATTCAATAACAGAAAACTATTTTAAATCGTATAGTGGTTTACTCTCGTGCAATCTATTGCTTCTTTGGTTTTTTCTTTTTATCTGTCTTTGGCCAATTATACATAAATGTGGTTCAATATTACTGACGAACATTGTGTATAATATATGGTTGCCCTATTTTATCATTATACGTACGTATAAGAAGCTAGGGCTGCCTGAGAGTAATGATCCCTGACATATTGAATCAAGGCTGGCTAAAATGTACCGCTCATACCGCTTTCGTGCAAAGGGGATTGGGTAATCTAGTATGGACAGTGGCGTTCTTAATTTTTTCAGCGGCCATAATTAATTTTGATACCACTTCATTGTACTGTGTTAAACACACGTACAAATGTCATTATTTTCATTGTAAGTAATATCGGAGCTGCTATATACAGGGTGGAACATTTCGACTTTACCTTGAAGGAAAGTACCCTCATACTAAAGATAGCGAATTGTACTTACAGGAAACTTTACCTTATTTTTTAAAAGAAACAAAACTGCATTCAAAGACTTTTGAAAATGCCACACCCGGTAGTCGAACCGACTAATATTTTACAAAACCCCCTTTTTCATGGACTTCCTTTTACTTAATTTACCAAGTTTGTTAGAGAGATTTGATCCCTATGATCGACCCTATCGATTGATGTAATAAAAATACAGGGTGTTATTTTTTCGAATTGTAGTCGGTTCGATTATAAGGCGTGGTAAACGAGTTTTCAGCATTCCTTAAATGCAGTTCTGTTTCTTTTTTAAAAACACACTAAACTGTATTCAAAGTTTTCTGAAAATGCCACACACGGTAGTCGAACCGGGTAGGAGTACCTACTCTTACTACCGGAGATAGTTAATTTCATTCAAAGGAAACACTCTCTTATTTAAAAAAGAATACAAAGCTGCATTTAAGGAATTTCGAAAGATCGCTTGCCACGCCCTGTAATCGAACCGACTAAAATTCTAAAAAATAACACCCTATATTTTTATTGCATCAATCGATAGGGTTGATCATAAGGATCTAATCTCTCTAACAAACTTGGTAAATTAAATGAAAGGAAATCCATGAAATAGAAGATTTAGAAAGATTTTATTCGGTTCGACTACTAGGTGTGGCTTTTTCAGAAAACTTTGAATACAGTTTAGTGTGTTTTTGAAAAAGAAACAGCCCTGCATTGAAGGAATGCTGAAAAATCATTTGCCACGCCTCATAATCGAACCGACTACAATTTGAAAAAATAACACCCTGTATTTTTATTGCATCAATCGATAGGGTCAATTATAAGGATCAAATCTCTTTAACAAACTTGGTAAATTAAATAAAAGGAAATCCATGAAATAGAAGATTTAGAAAGATTTTAGTCGGTTCGACTATCGGGTGTGGCATTTTCGGAAAACTTTGAATATGGTTTAGTATGTTTTTAAAAAAGAAATAGAACTGCATTTAAGGAATGCTGAAAAATCGTTTGCCCCGCCCTATAATCGAACAGTTCGAAAAAATAACACCCTATATTTTTATTGCATCAATCGATAGGGTCGATCATAAGGATCAAATCTCTCCAATAAACTTGGTAAATTAAATAAAAGGAAATCCATGAAATAGAAGATTTAAGAAGATTTAGGAAGATTTTAGTCGGTTCGACTACCGGGTGTGGCATTTTCAGAAAACTTCGCATACAGTTTAGTATGTTTTTAAAAAAGAAACAGAACTGCATTTAAGGAATGCTGAAAACTCGTTTACCACGCCTTATAATCGAACCGACTACAATTCGAAAAAATAACATCCTGTATTTTTATTACATCAATCTATAGGGTCGATCATAAGGTTGAAATCTCTCTAACAAACTTGGTAAATTAAGTAAAAGGAAATCTATGAAATAGAAGGTTATAGGAAGATTTTAGTCGGTACGACTACCGGGTGTGGCATTTTCAGAAAACTATGAATGCAGTTTTGATTCTTTTCAAAAATAAGGGAATGTTTCTTTTCAGTGGAATTCGCTATCTTCAGTATTTAGAGTACTTCCATCTAAGTAAAGTTGAAAAATACCACCCTGTATAGCTAAGTCCCGATATAGTTTAGAGAAGTTTGTCCATAGTAACTTTTGATCACTTTATACTGTACTTTCATATTATACCAATTTCATTGATGGCCGCTCAATTCCGACACGACGCCAACATTACCCAACCCCCTTTCCATCACAATAATTTGGATCTAGTTCTCTCAAAACTTCAACTTTCTCTAAAGGTTTAATGGGAGATCTGTAAAAATAATTGCAAATTAATGACAAATCAATCACATAAGCATTGCATTGCTATTTTAATCTACTTGTAGATAATTTGATTTTTTATTTTATTTTTTATTTATTTATTAATATCCACAACACATAGTTCATAAGGCATACAATGTACATGGTTGCCATAAAACCCTTACGGGTTTGACGAGGCAACCGCAGTTCCATTCGACTCAGCTTATAACTAGGTACTTACATATATTATATAGATCAAATAGGTAATGCTAAATTGACAAAAAAGGGACTTGAATGCCAGAGACGCGGACATTGGCGTTCCAGCGCTCTTACTCTGAGCTATCCTTCCACGGGCGGTCTTCCGCGTTCCGTGTGGTCAATTTTGGATACTTACCATGCTGTTTGAGTTTGTGAACATTTGGTACTAATGTGAATGACCATGTTAATCTCAAATCATATCATTCTACTTGTACATGTTCATATTAAGTTGCATATTTTACTGAAATGTTTTCTGAATGTGAGAAAAAACAATTGCAATAAACTAACAAAGTTGATGAAAGTCTTTTACGCGATTCGACCGGATCGGATTCATCAGCTTGTGTGATATTACGAGCTGAAGCAACTCTGAAATGCATTAAAATTTATCAAATTGAAAAATGTATAAATACTTTCGCAATATATAATTATATTAGTGCTATAAAAATAACATTACATACAATAAACGGTTCTCTATTTTTATTCCTACAATTTTATGTCATAATTTAACATTGCATAATGTTACTTGTCCTAACATTATATACGCATAATACTCATTTACCATAACTTTTTAATCATAATTTTTTTAATCCTATTTACTATAAGCATAATATTTTATAAGCATACTGTCTCAAAGCATAAGTTTACTTAAGCATAACGACGCGTAACCATAACTATTTTAAGCATACAAATTATATTGACTAAATAAAGTTCTACATGGTTATAAAAAAAAATAACCACGATTCTAACCTAATCTATCCAAGTCGGAATCAGGGGCTTTCTCAATAAATCTATCACTGTCTGTTAAGAAATTATTATTTCTTTTTGATCATTATGCCAAATAACTATTAGACAAATAAACAATATGCTTTACAACTTTATGCATATCAAAGTTATGAATAAAAACATTAGGATATACAATATTTATAATAATATACGTTTATTTCAGAATTTCTTCCATCGATTTATTTATTTATGCTTATGATGCTGATGCTTATATGCTGATTTATTTATGCTTAATAACATAGTATGCTAAAAACCAATTATGGCACACTATTATTATGACAAAGAAAATTATGCCTAACTTGTTATGACAATTTAAATTAGGACAAAAACCATTATGAGAAAAAATGGGATCCCACAATAAACACGCGAGTGGTCAAAAACATCTATTTGATTTGCATATACTATACTCGAGCCGACATTACTCCAGAGTTACCTAGCAACGGTGGATATTTAGTAACAAACTAAAGAAAGTAAAATAATATAGAATACGTACCTTCGAAAATTAGCCATAAGTTGAATTCTTAGTTTCTTATGTTCTCTTTTAGAGTGTTTCTTTTATATTTTTTTATTTGGCTCATTTTCAATGAACTTTCTTGACACGGAAAACAGAAATACAGTCCTCCCGTCTCAACGGGGCGAGCCCGACTAAATGATGAAACAACAGATGGCCGACACCTCGCGTCAGGTGCGATACAAAGAGAGCTTTAAGCGCGGAATAAGAACATCGTAAGCGACAAATTAGTTTTTTTTTAATTACTCGTAAAATCCACATAATTTTTTCAAAGTGAATGTTGAGACACTTGGTTATATAATTTTACACTTTGTATTCAAATATTGACTCAGTTGTATGCATAATATTGGAAATAAATTGATTTTAGTAGTAAATTAGGCACAACTTTGTGATTTTATTCTATCGATAAAATATTAATATTTTATGTTTTCACCATGACCAGTCCCTTTCACATATAACGTATTTTCTATTAAAAAAACCCAACTCATTTGTGGCTTACTTTCGGGTATAAAAATCAAAATCTACGATCGGCAATTTAGCTTTATACCCCCTCTTAAGCAACCGACGCTACTGTACGAATGTGTGCTATAAAACTGTAATGATTTTCAACATAATTCACATCAGTATTTAACTTTAAACTATTTGAGTTACTAACATTAGCATTGCCGTACCTATGTTGTTATATAACCTGTTGGTAATTAACAAGGTTGCCTGGAAGAAATCGCTTCCAGCGATAAGGCCGCCCATTGTACATTAAACTGTATACATGCTACCTACTTGTCATATTTGTTAATGTATTGGTGTTCCTACAATAAAGAATTATCTATCTATCTAACCTGATATTCATTACTAGTATAAAAACAATATCTGTATACCTATATACAAAGCTACAGGTTTAGGCGTCAAAAAATTCCTCCCCATCGAAGTCAACTGGGAGGGTAACCAGAAGGCTGGCGGCATTGCCACGTTGAATGGCAATGCCAATCCTTTGTGCAAAGAATGAACCAGCCCTCTGGTCACGGGTAGCGTCTATAAGGCGTTGAATTTATGTAAATAATTGTACTTAATTGTAATTTCTTAATGCATACAAATATATGCACTGACCTGATATTTGATCCAATATTTCTGCGGATGCAATCCACGCGAGTGGAGACGGGGTCAACAGCTAGTATTTCATAAATATTTACGAGTAGAGACTTATTGACGATTGTACAAAGCTTTTAGCTACTTAAATACTTTTTATTCAAGATTAAAATCTGAATATTAAAGCCCTGAGAGATTTCCGAGGGCTCTCTTTTCGAGTGTAAGCTTCAATCAGTTTGATAACGCTATTCTAATACTTTTGAATATCATTAAGTGGAATCTAAAATTCTGATTTTCACCTTCATTATGTCGACAGTTCTGAAATATTATTTACCGGTGAATAAGAATATCGTGATGAAAGGAGACCTGCATACATAAAGCTCAAATCTTTGAGATGTAATAGAACATTGAAGCAACATAGCTACTAAATGGATGGACCATTTTAATGCAGTTTTAGCATATAGCCCACCTGATAAAAACCGTGTCCTTAGGACAAGTGCAACACCAGGAGAGTCAGCGGCCTACCCTGAAAGAACAGATTCTGTGCCGTCAGCGTAGAAGACAAGCAGGATAAACCTTTGGGTATACCCAATGACAGCATAAAACCTCTCCAGTGAGTTCTGGTTACCCTACTCACTGCCGGGAACACAACACCAGGTTATTATAGCCGCGGTATTCTGTAGGGCAGCGATACTTCCCAGTCAGACTGCTCGATTGGGACGGAAATATCTCTGTGTCCTACCTCCTTCGTTTTAAAACTGATACGATTGTGATACGGCGTTTGAAGACTATCAGCTCTTTCCTAGTTGACGAAGAAATCTTACTTGCTTTCACACGTCCGATTGAGGAGAGCTTTTTTAAATTTAACATCTGAAGATTTCACTATACTTACGATTTACAGGACAATATGGTGGGTAACATACCTGAAAACAAAAAGAAAAGGTGGTTTAATATTAGAAAAAAGGTTCCTACCCTATCAAAAATACTAAAATTCATTATGAATTGGAATTGGTCACAACTGGCCCTCATCCGGTGTGGGGACCACGGAGTCCCCAACTCGCCCCCGGGTATGGGGAGGCACGCTATGCGCGCCACCGCCGCGGCCTGCTTCTGCTAGGGTGACAGGCGGCTCCACCCGTCACCCCCAGGCCCGCGCTAATGGGGGACGGAGGTCGTTCTGCGACCTCCGACGCCCGAGTTGCCGCTGCTCGTCGCGGGCCGTGCGGTTTGCGATTCTCCTCCGCTCCTCGCGGACCGCAAGGTCTGCGATTCTCCTTCGCTCCCGCTCCGCCGCCTCCTTCACGAGCATTATTTGCTCGCAGAAGGAGGCGCCGGCGGCCCACACATCCGCACAGCGAACCATCGCTGCGAGGGTCTTATACTGGGACCAGGGACCAGATTGACCTTTTTGAATTTGATAATGGTAGACTGTAAGTAATATTTATAATTTACTTAATATCAAGCGGTTCTCCCAACAAATACAGCCTTCTCTGGAGTGATAGCATTCCTTTCCTCCTTACACTGTCTCCTTAAAGGACAGTATTATTATAGTGCTCGTAATTAGGTAAGTAATTGTCAGTGTCGTCGAGACGAAGCAAAACTTTTCAACGTCTCGACGGCTAAATGCCATTTATGTAATTACGGCTCTGTACTGCAGGACCGCCTTTATTGCAACAGCGACGAATTATATCAACCAATGAGTTTTAGTGAAATTGCCAGACATTGTAGGAGGTTAGTTTGCAGATGTAACATTTTAATTGTCGAATTTAGTAAATAACATTACAGAAAACAATAATATTATGGATCATAATGGCCTATAGACCACAATATAATGTATAGACATGGTAACAAAGTGCATCTAAAAAAAGAGGCTTAAAAAACGCGATTTGTGTGAGTATCAGTAAGCTAATGTCAATCTACATTATATATCTATATATCTACATTTTCTCATATATATAAAAATCAATTGTTGTTCGTTAGTCTCGCTAAAACTCGAGAACGGCTGGACCGATTTGGCTAATTTTAGTTTTGAAATATTCGTGGATGTCCAGGGAAGGTTTAAACGGGCTAAAAAATATGGCGGTACAAAGTTTGTCGGGTCAGCTAGTATTGACATAAAACCGCTTTTTAACGGATTCTATCGCGATTCATTTGTTACTAGCTTTTGCCCGCGGCTCCGCCCGCGTGGATGTCGGTTATCGCAACTAAACATAGCCTACCTATGTCCTTTCTCAAGGTCTAAACTACCCATATACCTACCAAATTTCATCAGAATCGGTTCAGTGGTTTAGGCGTGAAAGCGTAACAGACAGACAGACAGACAGAGTTACTTTCGCTTTTATAATATTAGTATGGATTATTTACTTTTAGCCTGGCGTTTCGGCTAGTTTTCAGCTGCCATCGTCGCGGGGTGACTGTACCGGCTAGCAGGTTTGGTTTGCTAGGACTCTGAAGATCTGGGTAGAACACTAGAACCCTGACGGGTGGGGTCGTCTGTCATCCTAGCAGAAGCAGGCCACGGCGGTGGCGCGCATTGCGTGCCCCCCCCATACCCGGGGGCGAGTTGGGGACTCCGTGGTCCCCACACCGGAAGAGGGCCAGATCGAGAGATATGGCCCTGGGTCGGCCGGGGTGCGAGGGATATGGCTATGACAATCTCACCTCCGGCAACTGACGGCCCACAGAAGGCGTGCGTTTTAGTCGGTTCGAGTCCGACATAACCTCCTCCTCCGACCCCGGCGGGGGAGGTATCCGTGGGGATTTTTCGCACGATAAAAAAAAAAAAAAAAAGGGTAGAACACTAGAACCCCGCAAAACCATGAGGCAACTCAATATAGGTAGTAACTTAAAGAGTAAGTACTTTCCCGCTAGGTTTACGATGGTGGGAATCTACCTTTACATACCTCCACCGTTGAACCCTCAATTCAATCCGTCCAAAACACCACAGATAAGCCTTAATTGTGAAAACCTTTTTATTTTTAAATGTACAAACAAAATGAAATGATGTCCGTTTATTGTTCTTTGTTTGTTTGTTGTTCTCTTTGATGTCTTTGTTGGACGTTATTTATCTTTTATTACAATAATGTTATGATCTCTTGTTTCTAATAAATAATGAAAAAATGTAATATTAAGGTGGGTACACACTAACCAATCGAACGCGAATGTGCATAAAATAATGGAATTCGTTGATTATTTCTGCACGCTGTCGTTGTGTCGACTGACGAAATCCATTCGTCTACTTTATATCGCTCACCCTGAGACTAAATAAAACTCTATGCTTGACACAGCAAGTATCATTTCAACAAGGCGTAAAAAATGGCCACTAGTTCGGTATAACCAGTTCGGATGTAGGTATGACATATACATACATCCCATGACGTGCAGATTTAAAGAACAATATTGAATCAGTTTTTTCACGCCATAGACAAAACGCGTTTTTCACACCGTTTTTTAACAATGCATTTTGTTAGAAAGGCTTTGTCTATCGTTCGGTCTAATCGTTCATCTTTGTCAGCATGGTGTGTAATTCGCTAGAGTAGTATCCAAGCACTCCTGTAACCAATTAATTGGATACTGGAGTATCTAATTACACACCGAGATAATCCAAATCATGAAAGGTAAGAGGATTTTCTTTCATGATTTGGTTTATCGTGGTTTTTACGAGAACGACTGCCATCTGACACCCCAATACATTACTTAATATTCGGAACGCTATCTTTTTTGTATTTCAAACACATTATATCACCTATTTTGTTTACATTATTCTACTACTATCATGAGTGTGAAAAAAATTACACAATAAAGATTAGCATGGGAAGTATCATCGCCATAGGGATCAAAGTATGGGAAAATGGATTCGGGAGGATAAGACACCCTCCCTGCTTTTAGATTGTTGTCTGAGGATAAGCATCTGCACCGAGGGACACTATCTAACGCACTCTAAAAGATTTTATATCTCACTCTAAGAATTAAAGTACAGACAGCGACAAAAGTTGTTTACTCTCTAGAGATTTTGGTACTAAATCAGCAGCAAAATCGCTTTAATTTGGAATATCAAGCTACTCCTTCTAGACCTAGCTAGACCTTCGGGACCCAAATCAAGTCGATACACGATCTCCTGATTGACGGATGATTCTCTGGTGTAAGTTCTCCTCTCAGGATTGATCTCTGATGATTAGATTAGACGGCAGTTATGCTCTCGCAAAAACCAAGATAAGGACCCCAGGCAAGATATATATTTATAGAAAACCTATGCGGTTTGTAACTAATGCCTAAGGTACTAGATAAAGAATTAGAATATCTCAAGCTACTATTCCCGCTAACTGCACCAACTTACAATGTATAAGGTACCTACATATATGCAAACTAACTACTTTCATGATCCTTATTACAAACTTATGAATAGGTAAATATAATAAATATAATGTATATATTTAAAGTATAATAACCTTTAATCAACCTCTAAACAAACTTGACAACAAAAAAAAGGTTCATAAAACAAGCAATGTTTTTAATAAAGCCATCTTGTAAGCAAAGGCCAATAAAAATAGCTGTACTGTGTACCTTCACAAAGGGCCTTGTTATACCGCAAACAAGCTAGAAGGATCTAATTTTGGCCCTCATCAAAGCACAACGTTGCTTGGCCACACCTCTATATTTCAAACCTTGCGAACAACCCTTTAAAAGATATGCATCCTACAATCACTATACCTAAAAACACGTTATACATTACCTGCTATCACCGCAGAGTTAGAGTTGACATTCTAAAGAAGGGAGTAATGGATTAGGAAGTTAGTTTAATGTCGTGATATTTTATGCAGGGGTAAAGAACACTAGGTAGGTAACCACGATGGACGGTTGATTTAATAGTACACAATGTAATTAAACAATATTGAGGGTGTTTGAAACAATGTGAGTGGGAACTCCGGTGTGTTGGACTAAATTAATTGCAATACGTGTTTGGGAAAGATGTTTATCGAGTTTGTAATATTGTGAGTTGTGGAATTGGCAAGATTTTGTTGTAGGGTTAATTAAAGTTTTACGCTTAATAAGTTATTTCATCAATAGAACTATTGCGAACAATTCTAAATAACTGAGATAGTCACATTTTTTAAAGAACTTCATTAAGAAAAATAACAAAAACCGCATTTTTTTTTTCACTATCATGAATGCGTTATTCCTGTCTGCATCCAAAGCTTTAGAGCCTGAGGTTTCTTCTACTTTTTCTCTCGGTTTGGCTTATCTTGGGTTTACGCGAGCGACTGCTATCGGACCTTCCAACCTCGAGAGGAACGCCTGCACCAAAGTCTGAGATTGGCTTTGGACCCGAAGATCATCAAATTCTCCGGGGTGAAAGTCGGAGATTCGTGCGTCATCTCCTGGTTGGAGAACAGTCAAAATTTACTCATACTTATTCCCAAAGGCCACCACCCAAAAGACCACCTCCGGGGATCGTTGACACATTTTAAAACTTGTTTCAACCGCCCCTCGGGGGGGGGGGGGAGGGGCCTTAGAAACAGAATATAAACTTATTCCCGCATCTACCTACGAGTATTTAAACCTACTCTGAAATAAATAACTACTCGTACATACGGTACGTAAAGTCACGAAGTACGATATCTAGCCATCTTTGAAATTGCCTTCATTCAGAACTTCAGCTATAAAGATATTACTAGAACGTACAATAATGTGGGGAAGTGATTTCATGAGCACTAAACTTGATTATTGTAGCGGTATAACTGTTGTTTGTCTCTATTAACCCACTCTCTAACAAAAGCAATTTAGTTAAGCTTAACGAGAATATCAGTCATTTCATTTATGTTAAAAACTACAAAGTATAGGCGTTTGAGGCATTGGCAGAATCTTAATTCAATTCATATTTGTTTTTATTTTCTAATTGCTACTTAGAAAAAGCTTTTATAGGACAGATTTTTTAAGTCTTGGTAAACAAAAAGTGACGTCACAGAATAGATAATAGTAGGCACTGACGTGGTTCCCAGTGAAGGACCATCCTGTCCCTTTCCATTAATGTATTTCAATTATCTCCCTCCCTCTGACAGCAAAATACAGTCAGGAATTCACAGGCAGAAAATACATTGGTAATATTTGTTCAACAAGTGACGCAAATTTTCTCACAAGTCTACCTGTTGCGCTGCGAACCAGGTATTAATTGTAGAGCTAGCCATCTTAATGGTCACAGTGTGACCTACAATAATAAAATTAAGTAAGTTCATTCTAGAAGCCTAGGGTTTTTGATTTCGTCGAGTTTTTTCAGTTTCTTGGGACTCAAGAATTCTCGAGCGCAATTTCCCGGGAATTCCTGGGAAATTGAGATATACTAATTTTTATTCAAATTCCTAAGAAAATGTAAGCAGAAGTAAGAACATTGTTTGGTTTTTCTGTAATCAACGTTTATTAACGAATAAAATCAACAATAAGTCAATTCTTGACTTAGCCCATACGCCAATGTTACTCATATATATTACCAGAGGCTCCCAACAACCCCACGTTGTAACGTATGAAGCCCTATACGCCCACGGAGCTCGATAGGTCACCAAGGCCCTTGTTCCTATGGAGCACATAGGTCAACGGTATATATACCATAATTTTAGATTAGATTAGCGATCTAAGATGGCGGACTCGAAATTTTCGATAAACTCAAAATGGGTATCATTATTGGGGTCTTCGTGGTTGCTGGTTACAAATGTACTATCCATTTAGCGATCCAAGATGGCAGTCTTGGCAGACTCGGAATTTTCAGTAAAATCAATATGGTATTGTTTTCGGGGTTTTCGTGGTTGCTGGTTACAAAAATGTACTATCCATTTAGCGATCTAAGTCAAAGTCAAAGTTAAAAATCATTTATTCTGTATAAATCATCAAAACGGCACTTACAAAACGTCAAAAATATACATGTACTAAAAACTAGCTTAGCAAATGGACCACACCGGTTTGAAACGCGGCCCCGGCCTGAGAAGACTCCGGCAAGAAACTCATCGGACTTTTTTTTGGTCTATCTAAAATGGCGGACTAGAAATAAACAATGAAATCATGATGGGTATCGTTTAGTTATTGTATTTTTCATTGAAATAAAATAATAAACCGACATAAATGTTTTTATTATTTGTCACTTGAAAAACATACACTTATCTGCCGTATGATTGACTTTGCAATTGATTTTGTATACGTACATGAACCGTAGAATTGAAATATCGTTCAATCAACCTTAGGTTAAACAAATAATAGTTGAATAAACCGAAAAATTTATACATTAGAGCCGGAGATAGGCCTCTCCCAACATGCGCCACGTTTGCCGATCCTCCGCCTTCCGCATCCAGTCTGTCCCAGCCACCCGTCGCAGGTCGTCAGCAGTAGACTGCAATAGGCTAATTGATTGATTGGATTGGAGATATGATTAAAAACGATAACAAACATAATGGGCTAATATAATAATTGGATTATATTAAATGAGGATGAATCACATAATGGAATATTGTATTTTTAATCAGTATACCAGGTGCGCTATACCTTTCTGAGTATCCTATTTTTTAAATAATCAAAATCCGTCAAGAAATGACGAAGCTATTAGGGATTTCTTAACGAGTACTTAAAAACGCCCGCTTACACTGCGATTTAGACGATGACGTCATCTGTTATGAACGCGTCCCGACTAGCGCAGTCGCCAGTCAGTCAGTACAAATTCTTTTGTGGATCGACTAGTTTATTTTATTGGTTTTTTTTTATTTTTTTGGTACTATTTTTTATTTTTTATTTTTACTATATTTACTATTTATTAGTACTATTTTATTAGTTTTTCTTAGTACTTTATTTCGTCGCAGTCGTAGAACAAAGACGGATGTGACTTTTGCTAACTTTACAGGAGAGCACTTTAAAGTTTTTCATCTATAGATGTTGTCATATTTTGAAAACTACTTATTCAATCTTTCTAAAATTTTGATATGTTGCTATGAATTAAATACGTTATAACATGACATACGCAACATATTTTAAATATTGCGTTAATTAGTAAAAAAAGTCACATGCGTCGTTGTTCTGTGGACACTAAGGTGACGAATAATCTGATACGTCGTTATTTTACGGACTATCTTTGATTAAAAAGTGGCGTACAGTACATACCGTCACTTTTTAAGGGAATCCTTTCAAAATTTTGTGACGGATTTGGACTAAGAAATGAAAAAGAAGCTAACTTTGAAATCTTTTACTTACGAAATTATTAGTAAAAAATTACAAAAAAAAAATGCATCAAAATTGCAATAATTACTGCTAATTCTACTTAATAAGAAGACAACCTACCGACTAAGATCAATCACTTTAAAACAGTAATTAATTCTTCAAACCTTTAATTTCAAATTAATAAACTTAACTCTCATAATTGCAATAAATTTATTTGAATTTGAATAAGAATAAGAACTTTATAAAAAAACAATCAGATCTTGACTAAAATCTGTTTTTGGCATTTTCAATATCAATAAACCTAGATAACATAAGCATAACCAGGTAGCAGAAACCCAAACTATTAATCAATAATAATTATACTTAATCATAATAATTAAAAGTCTCAAGATAAAGACAGAAAATAAAAAAGTAAATAGAGTAAACAATGAATTACTTATATACTCGTAAAAATATTTATTTGGTATTATTAATACGATTTTTTTTATTACACTTGGGTGGCAGACACGGCCCACCTAATGGGAAGTGGTTACCGTGGCCTATGGACGTATGCAACACCAGAGGCGTCACACTCATGCTGCCGACCTCGAAGAAACCTTCTAAGAACCCCATATTGTCGTCGCTTGGGAAAACCACCGCGGGAAGTTCATTCCACAGCTTGAGTGTGCAAGGAATGAAAATGTTGAAAATGTGTTCCTTTCATACCGCACAGTACGCTCCGTTTCCGGACGCAATGTGTGAGGATGAATTCTCTGCCTGTGGCGAGAAGTGCCATGATAGAATGTAGCTGTGGGCATCATGTCAAACAGTTCATCTGAGCACAAACCATTTTAGGTATAGGCGGTAGAACACACACAGTGAGGCAAAGTCTCTTCTGAGAGTGAGAGGTTCCACATTGCCTGTGAGTATGGGATTGCCGACGAGCCTTAACGCCCATCTTTGCACCGAGTCGAAAGGGTCAAGCTCACGCAGGCGCTCCGGCAAAAAGGTGACAGCAGTACTTCATGTGGTACCGAATAAAGGAGGAGTTTTTGCCCCGCACTGAAGTACTGCTTCGCCCTGTTGAGCACCCCAAGTTTTTTTGATGCCAGCTTGACCTTGTCTTCCAAATGACTACGGTGTTGGACGTCGCTGGAGATATCGACACTAAGGATCCCGATACTCGAGGAAATGTTAAGCGGTGTGCCCAGGAATTGCGGCGCTACAATGAATGGAGTTTTCTTAGCGGTGAATACACATACTTGTGTCTTAGTAGGGTTGAATTGGACTAAGTTTAGTCGTCCCACATCGGATACTCCAGAGAGAGTAGTTTCGATTTGGGAAACAAGTTGTTCGCAACTTTTCTCCACTTCTGACTTAGGGATATTTGCACGGCCCATGTAATACGTGTCCCCGGTGCTGTCATCCACATAGCAATGAACGGAGTCATCAGACAGCATGTCATTGATATGCAGCAGAAACAGGTCGGGGACAACAAGGAACCTTGTGAAACACTAGCGTTTATGTTCATGCGGTCCGAGTAGCTGCCATCGACGACGACTTGGATACTTCTGTTAGATAAAAAGCTGGCAATCCATTCGCATAGTCCCTCGGGGAGTCCATAGCGTGGCAACTTCACAAGAAGAACTCTGTGTGAGACCCGATCGAGAGCCTTCGCTACATCTAGGCTGACCGCTAGTGCCTCACCCCGACTCTCGATGGCTTGCGCTCTGCGGTCTGTGAGATACACCAGGAGGTCACCGGTAGAGCGACTGTGACGAAAATCGTACTGTCGGTCGCTCAGGAGATCGTTTCCCTCAAGGTATCTCAGGAGCTGTGTATTAATCACACGCTCCATCACAGAATCTGTACCAATAGTGTTCACTGATAGACATTTCAACTCATCTGGTTAATGTTGGGAGCAAAATGGATCATTACAAATTAGCATGTCTGTTGATTGGCTGAACGATGTTCGTCGCACACCAGTAGGTACCATACTGCTGTGCGACGAACATCGTTCAGGTGAAAAAAAAACCTTAATTAAAATAAAACTACAGAATAAGGTTTCTAGGAACAATTATATCATTGTATAATCTAAGGTAATGTAAGTATTTTGGCAAATTAATATAACATTTTTTAAATATGAAATAGAATAAAGACGTATATTATAATCTATACGACGAACAACGTCGGTTCAGTATATTCGTCCTCCGCTTATCCCTAGAAAAATGACGGTTTATAGCATACGCCTACTATAGGTACGTAAAACATCGACGTATTTTATTATGCGTCACTGAAAAAAATCATAATAAAAACAAACAATTTTAATCATGGATGAACTGAATGATGTTATTTTAAAAGATAAAAGGTAAAAACAAAGACATAAAAAAATATATTTTAGTATCCCAAGGACAACGAAGGATTTGACAAACCGCTGTTCTAAGACGTCAAAATTTATATTTACTTAAAATAAACAAAAAAATATGTAATTTATAGTAAATTGTGACCAAACTTATCCGTTGACGACTGTTCCTCCTGACGTGACCTTATCCTAGAACATCGACGGTAATGCCAATGCGTCGGGAGCGGAAAGGGCGCGGGGGGCAGGGGACAGCGACAGACAACGGTGCAAGTATCAATCCGTCATTGTTTTACGTTAATTAATCAAAACCGTCAGTATCCAACTCTGTATTTGGTTCATTTGTAATGAAAGGAGATGATTTATTTTCGGCCCATCAATACAACGACTTTTAAGTTTTTGTTTCTTATGTAAAACATCAAAGAGAGAGTGAGAGAAGAGAGAGACAACAGAGAATAGGGCATGAACAGTCATTGTACAATATGCAAAAAATTCGAATCCATTTATTATGATAATTGGACGAAGAATGTTCCAAAGTCTAACCGATTCACGATAACTTATTAAAGAGTGTTTTTTTTATTTATTGTATTTGTGAAAATTCTTAATATTTCACATGACAAGATGTTAGAATGTTGCCAGACATCTTCTTTACCATAGACTCAAATCGATTAAGAATACGATTGTATTCGATAAAACTTCAGGCACATAATATAGGTTTTCTCTTCAAATCTGCAATCTTACAATTCTCATTCCATATGACATTATCGAAAGATTTTGCTAATAAAAGTATTTTGCTATAAACGAATCTTCATAGAATGCGTTGTAGATAGTTTAATTTCAATGTGTAATTGAAATAAAACTATCTACAACGCATTCTATGAAGATTCGTTTTCAGTTATTTCATTATGTACCTACTGTCATCATCATATACTCATTTATCTCCGGAGGATTAGGCAGAGTGAATTAACACCCACATTTCAACAATCTTTGTATTAGGTCCCACGTAATAGGCTGTAATAGGATCCGTTTAAATATTTTTATTTCAATGATGTTATAACACAATAGTCCATATTATTTAAACTACGCCTGTCTAGAAGTAAACACTCTAAACTATAATACTCTCAGGTTATAGCTTTACGAATACAAAAATACAACGTTAGGTTGGGCATTGCACTCTTTACCTACTTGGTTGTCGTCATCATTATCTTGGCCTTACCTTGGAGTCCCGGGTGCACCTCTTCCAGTCATCTGACCTCCACAACCCGTTAATGAAGATTATTTTAATTTAAAACTGATGTTTTATTTTTATTTTAAAGTATCAATCAAGGAATCGATTCCATGTGGGAAAAATTGTTAGCGATTACGATTTCATTATTTCGAATGGCAATACAATCCCAAAAGTGCCAAAAATTGTTTGACAGTTATTTTGAGTGATTGATAGTGAATAGTATTATATAGTACCATAGAACAAAAAAAAAAAAAAAAAAAAAATTATATAGTACACGTGGGGGGGTGGACACACGGAAACAAAGTTACTGCCGTGCCCGTGGCTAACGTGGCTCTGGTAGAAAATATCTTGAAAACTTGACATTGGCGTTTCGCCATTAATAATTTTATAAACATTTATAATTTACTTGACATTGGCAAACTGACGGCGATTTGCTGCAGACGCCATTAAGAAGAAGTTGAAGTTGAAGTTATATAGTACAGACGTTACACAGGCAGCTGCTATATAAATCAATGGCTAGTATTGAATAATATGGACGAGTGGAGTATTACAGTGTCTATAAGTGATGTAGTCAAACAATTCTAATAAATATACCAGCCGTGCCGCCAACCATCTTATTTCAGATGCATTATGTACTGCAAATCAGTAAACAAACAATTACTAACATAAACTAAGGACTAAGGTACTAGGAGAATGTGTGTTATTTACATTAATTGAGTTTTCTTTCTACTCATTTACTATAATCACTATGATTTGTATGCTTTTTGGACGACATACCTACCAACAATTTCCAAGAAACGTTTTATATACCTATGTAATAAACTTATAAATAAATATTAATATAATACGGTTTTGTTTGTTTTTATTTTATTGGATACCTACTTTCATGGCCGCTCCTTCTCTTTTATTCGGTTTAGAAATATGCCTTTTATTGCAGCGGCTGCCGTCTGGCCGCCCAACTAGTAAAGGTAATCCTGCTTTTCTACATCCGAAAAACATATAGACTGTGAAAAACGGCTCATGCCCGTACTTTGAAATCACAGATCGATGTATACCGGCCATGCGGGTTTTGTCGGTTCGAGTCCGACATAACCACCTTCACCTTCCACTTGTTAAAAAGGAGACAATTGCCCTATCCATCTTCTATTTATTCAATACATTGCATAGGACATGATTTTAATGACGTCTATTATGTCATACTAAATAATCAATAAAATTATAATTTTCTGAGATTGGCGCCATGACAGTTTCACCTAGTTTCACATTGATTTTAGTATCAGTTTTGATTTGGTTTATATCAATGTTCCGGTTAGACTAGCTAAGAAGCAATGTACCATTGTAATCCCGATAACATTACAAATAAATCAATACTCGTTTCATTATTGTTCTCCAAAATTTGTAGGTGGCCGAAAGCTCTAACATAAAAAATCGTCTCCTTTGATAAAATGTTTTATTTTTTTTATAAAGTACCATATTTTAAGTTAATTATAGTAAAAAAAAAAATTTTGCAAAAAGTCAAATCCGTCGTTGTTCTAGGACTGCGACGATTTGTGTTTTAAGTTCTTTGGTGATTATTCAAATACAGATTGTTTTTAAAATCTATATACGAGTATATAAAAATGAAACCCGTTTTCCGTTGTCACGACATGGCATGAAAACGGCTGGACCAATTTCGATAATTCTTTTTTTAGAACATACCTTAAAGTACGGGGATGGTTCTTACGGAGAGAAAAATTGAAAAAAAAAAGAATTGACTGTTAGGCGGTACGAAGTTCACGGGATCAGCTAGTACTTTATAATATACGTAGTTCGTCCTAACGCTTGTACCTACTTATTTACCTACCTTATGTTCTGTCGAAAGTTGTACCTACTGTGTTGTCAAGCGAGTAATAAACCACGTTAGAAATGACGTGAAATACCTAACTGAAGCTAGTATAATACAGGTTCAGAAAAGGAAAAGGTATTAAGTTTTATAATAAAACTAGCTTTTGCCCGCGGCTCCGCCCGCGTGGATGTCGGTTATCGCGACCAAACATAGCCTATGTCCTTTCTCAATGTCTAACCTACCTCTATACCAAATTTCATCAAAATCGGTTCAGCGGTTTAGTCGTAAAAGTGAGACAGACAGACAGACAGACAGAGTTACTTTCGCATTTATAATATTATAAAGTAGGGATGAAGTACTTAAGTAGGTATTGCCGTCATGACCACTTCAAAAGTATTTAGGAGACTTATTCGTAGTGGTGCAAGTCTGTAACTTTTAAAAATGATAGAATAGGTAGGTATATAGTATACGCCTACAGGATAATCTCTAGACTGAATTTTGTTATCATGTATAGACATAGGTAGGTACGCAATATAGGTATTTAAACTTTCATGGCCTTTCACATTACTATTAAGGTCCAACCCCACCAAACGGACGGCATCGGAACGGATTTTACATTACAATCTTTAAACAAAATAAATCTTATATCACAGCATTTAAAGTTTATATTATCAAGTCACGCATGACAGCTTGACGTGCGTCATGCCTCCGCACGTCGCTGTCAAGCTGTTGTGCGTGACTTGGTAATATAAACTTCAAACACTGTGATAATAAGATTTAATTTTGTTTAAAGATTGTAAAATCCGGGCCGATGCCGTCCGTTTGGTGGGGTTGGACCTTTATTGGAAGCTCCAAACAATACATGGTAAATATCTCGATAGTTCTAATAGTAATAGGTACACAATACCTACTTACGTCAAAATGATCTTCGCAACAATGTAAAACACTTTCGCTTGAAAGAGGAGTTATATCATCTCTTCTCATTACTTTAACCCATTTTGTTTTCTACCGCTCGGTGAGTCGTCGACGACACAAACTGGCAGAGAGAGGGCTGCCGAACGCCCGCCTGAGCGCTCGCATCACACCGCACCGCACGTTTCCCGCTCTTACGCTTACCTAACGCTGAAGTTCTTCATTGTAATCAAATAGTTTGAATAGCAATTTTAATCTACATTAAATGCACAATATATTGAACGTATTTAATTGGATAAGGAATGATACTGTATTGTTAAAAATAGCTTCGATAATGACACATTATTATTTTGTAATTTTTAAAAGATAAAAATGATTGCTGTGGGTTTTTCTTAGGAGATAGACATATGCTATCGCGGACTTTTATGTAGACCTTTTTAAGTTATATATTTCCGCAGTACATTATATTATTCTATCATCAATAGTTTTCGCAGCGCACGCGATGTAAGAAATATTTTAAGTAATTTTTTTACATCTTGGATTTCATTATTGAAGTTTTAGTAAGGATTCCTAATTTGTTTGAAAATAAAATAAAGTCTATGTAAGTCAGTGATAATGCAGCTTTCTAATGGTAAAAGAATTTTCGAAATCGGTCTAGTAGTTTTTGAGTTTAATCGAATACAAAAATACAAATCTTCCCTCTTTATTACTATGTTAACATAGATGTATGGAAGTCTGCCGGATTTGTTGACATTTATGAACACTGCTCCGCTCCCTTTTGTAGTAGCGTGATGTTATATAGCCTATAACCTTCATCGATAAATGGACTATTCAACAGAAAAAGAGCTTTTCAATTCGAACCGGTGGTTCCTGAGATTAGCGCGTTCAAACAAACAAACTCTTCAGTTTCATAATATTATAAGTAGGTATAGATATAGTTATTTTTATTTAAAAAAGTATTGAAGTAAATAGCACAAAAACTATATTATTAGAAGCTTTGTAAATTACTTAAAATCCGTACAAAATTTCAAAATTATACGTTACGAAATAAAACAGCTATGGAGTCTTAACCCAAAAGAGCCCTAAGTCTTCATACTCTCCATAGCGGCGGCGCGCGCTGTCATAACAGATGACATCACACAGTATTTTGGCGCGGCGGCGAGCGTTTTTGAGATTACTGCATTAAAATTGCTGTATCTTCGTCATTTTTGATCGGATTGAAATAATTTTTTCACAGTGTTTATTGTTTTTTTAATCATTATAAATCTGCATACTCAGCTAAAAACGTGAATGATCCTCATTAACGATTAAGAATTAAATTTCATTTAATTTTTTGTCTGTTCGCTATGGACTTAAAACTACTGAACCGATATTGACGCAGTTTAAGTAGTATGAAAGGTCTTGGTGAGACAAAGGATTACGTTTGTCCGATCGTAATTGGTTGCGTAGAACCGGAGATATGACCAAAAGTCGCAATAGCCGACATCCACGCGAGCGGAGCCGCTGGACGCCGCCGCATGGACAAAACAATGGTAAATATAATTATAATAGACATAGAATGGTAGTGTGCCCGACCTGATGGTCTGGTCAGGTCGTAAGTCAACACGTTAAGCCTGCGGTAACACACCTGCAGTGTTCTGTTGATCTATAAACCACCTGGATACCACACGCTGTTATCAAATCACGTAATTTAGTACAGCAATCGAATGTAGAAAATCACTTTTAAACAACACAGTAAAATGCAGAATATCATCAGAATTTGACGTTGATACCTATCATCCTCATTCAAGTGTCAATCCAGGTCGAATACAAGCACATTGGAGCAAGGTGTCTTCTCTCCTACTCCAGATTTCCTTATGGATTAGCTTTGGATTTATTTCCATGATACCTATGCCTATGATAATGTTAACCGGAATTGACGCGGTCACTGAACAGTTTAATTACAAAAAAGTTTAGCTTGTAGGTATCTAGTAGTTAAACCTCAATATATCTATTTATGTAATCCAAGCGTTTTTTAAATATAAATACTCTTTGATATTACCTATTGCATCTGTTATCTATGGTTTATTTTTGCCGCCAGAAAAAACATTACCTACTCAGCCACTGACTTTTGTTTTTTTTTTTGGGTAGAGTAAATATAATAATAATATTATCAATATAGATGAATACAATATATAACCGGATTAAATATAATAATGGGTGAACCATACTAATGTAATAATTATTATACTAAGAGGATTGAATGGAATTCATTATAATGAGCATGTAAGTACCGATTGTTTTTCGTAATAATGTATTGGATGGATTAAATAGGAAATAGAAATAAATGTTTTCATTTCATATTATGATAAAAGGATTCGTATTCATTAAACTCTTACATGAGGTGTAGATAATAATTGGGACACTATGAGTGTTGTATTGTATGGGACGGTACAAGATGAAACCATAATATCGTGAATGTGCGGATGAATCAAGAACCTTCTACCTCACAGACTCTCTACAATGTAGGGCAATGACATTTCATAATATAGACATGTCATGCTTACAAATCAACGTAGAAAAATGTGCCGAACTCACACACACATATTTTTAATTCATCTACACTTTTGGTGTAGGTATTAACTTTAGAGTAATAGTTCGTGCAGTGTCTATAAACATACGATGGCATTTTCGTTATTTTTTTAAGTCACTGATGCTTCCGCTCAACGTCCGACCGGCGCCGCTCGGCACGCGGTACTAGACTACTAGAGGCAAACGTTCCAATTGACTCGTTTTCGGATCTTCACGATTTTCGCGCAATAACATATCTACTTCTTTTTAAGGTAACTGTACCAATGCTCGACACTGTACCAATGCTAGACACTTTCGAACAAAACCCAGTATTTTGAGAAAATTATCCATTTGTTTTATAAGACTATTGACTTAAAAGATGCCTAATGGTATCTATAAGATATGTTCAAATATTCGCAACACCATCCGAAGTAAATTTAGAAAGACTGTTGACAGCAAATAATGTGACTCCGTGAACACGGTCGTGTTATTTCTTAAGATTTTTGCCAAGGGTACTGATTTTTATAGGTGTGATTTTTTTGTTTATAAGTTATGATTATTACTAATTTTAGTATAAACGTTATAAATATTGAAGTTATTGACATACTTGGACCATTGGGACAATGATGTCTAGCATTGGTGTTTTCGACCAAGTGCATAATAATTTAATTTAAAGTAAAAGTATGATAGATTTTAAAGATTTTATGGGCAAAAGTTAATGTCTAATTGTTGCTGTAACAGTTAAAAAAGAATGTAACGACCATGCTGTAATTAATTTGTTAAATTTTTTAGATTGAAATTTTATTTTTCCTTAAAGTGTCGAGCATTGGTACAGTTACCTTATATAATATCTTTGATGTAGGGTATAACTCCAGACACGTATCTTCGACCTAAAATGTGCCCTATACGCGCAGTACACATTTCTTGGGTGTCTTTTGAGGATAGCACGGGTTGCTACTGCGGTGGACGAACTCAAATTCATCAAGTATAGATTATTCTCTCTCGCGGGCGCAAGAGCCTCGTTTGTCTTGCAATTTAGGTCCATGATACGTGTCCGGCGTTATATGCATCAGTGATTCAACTCACGCAAAGTAAATACATTTCATCTCTATAACATATTTGCTCTGTGTTTTGATCACCCTAAACAGAAGATCACGTATCAAATATCATTCAGAACACGTCGCAATTGTAACAAAAATTGATTTAATTTCGGAGCCATATCTAGGACCACTCTATGTGTTACACAGAGTGACCTAGTTCCCAGCCACAAGCTCATTTGTCATGCTAATGCAAATGGTTATACCAGGATGAACCGACTTAATAAAATATTAACAGCCGTACCCAGCCTCCCTTGTTTGTAATGTCTTTAGAAATTGTTCGGGTAGGCGCTGACTTGCATTTTTAACCTTCTTTTGTGTCTGGATGTGGTTTATTTAGTCTGTGATCTTTTTGATTTTTAAATACATGTAGGTATATGAATAAATTTAATGATCCATTGTATAGGACCCCACGAAGAGGGGGCATGCCAACCCTGCCCAAACCAGTAAGTTCACTTGCTGGTTGACCGACGAAGCCCAGGCGCAGGGTTTTGCTTTTAGGGTTTGAAGGTCAGACGGTAGTTACTTTTTATACTACTTAGGTCGCAGACAAGCACACTGCCCACCTGATGGTAAGTGGTTACAAATGGTATAAAAAAACTAGAATCAAAAGCAAGGGTAACTAGTTCCTAATTAAGTACTTGTTTCTTATAAACAGTGTTGCCGAATCAAAATGTAATATTATTAACATACTACTTATTGTAATCTTGTTGATTTTTCCTTCGTATTTGTAATCTAAAGTCAAAGAGATTTGGCTATGAAATTGGTTTACCTATTTGCAGACATCAAAATGAAGAGGAAGGAAATATTATGAATAAAACGTCTTAAGCTGCGTTTACATACTCGCGGCAGAGCGAGGGAAGTGGCGAGAGAAGTGGGCAGAGACGTGGTGTGAATGTTATATTCGTCATGCCGCGAGTACTGCCGCGTATGTTGCTGCGAATGTCGGCTTGGCGGCGCGAGTCAAAGGAGCGGCAATACTAGTGCGATGAACTATACGAGACCGCTAGATGGCGCTAATCAGTAAATACGGCTTTCGTTATTGCTCCTCGAATATTTACTTTTAAAAATATTTACATCGATCTACGGAAAGTGAATAGTAGTTGAAAGTGATAGTTTTTATTAATAATCTATTTAAATAATTCGCTATGCTGTAAAAGCATAATGCGTACACTGCTACAGCGTTGTCCTCCATACGTTTACGTCCGTCTCCGTTGCAGGGCGAATACTGTAATGCGGACCAACACGATGGTGCGCGTGTCTGAACGCTAGGGCATTAATCGCGCGAATATTTCCGGCAACACGATGAGCAATGCGAGCGGCAGTATGTAAACGCGGGGTTACATCTTACCTAATGAAATGCGTAGGACGTGAACTCGAGACAATATTTGCTACAAACAATGAAGACTTATCATTTTGTACACTAGTACCGAGGTGTGAGGGGTATGTCTAAGATAACGTCACCTCAGGCAACCGACGGCCCACAGACGGCGTGCGTTTTAGTCGGTCCAAGTCCGACATAACCTCCTCCACCGGCTCCGGCAGGGGGGTATCAGCGATTATTCGCACATTAAAATAAAGTACCATTTTACGTTATTTATGCTTACTTATTATTTGATAGCAGTGTAGAGGGCAGTGACGAAGAGTCACTATAACTCGATTTCTGCCGGCTTTTCAATTGGTTGGATGGTGCAAGACAAACTAGATCTAGGTAAGTTTTCTGTTCCACCGGCTTCTGTTTTGAAAATTTTCTGCCATTTGTAGAAAGTCCCATTATGATCTTCGGCACCGCAACCAGTTTTGCCTATTACCTAGTACATCTGTCGAACAGTGGACGAGGTTCTGGCCCAGGCTTTCCCCTCGAGCCTCAGCCTATTTCAACATAGGGGACTGGATACAGGTTCAAACCTCGTTCTGGATAACGTTAACGTTTACCGATTTCAATTGAATAAAAGTCTCGTTAAAGAAAATTCTGATATCCCGACATTTCTCTTAGTTCTTCTAGATTTCATCGAGAGTAACTAAATTTTCATAAAAATGGGACCCAATCTTTTCATACCATTCCAAATACAAATTCAAATTCAAATCGGTCGGACATTCTGTGGTATGAAACATAAAAGCAATCGAATTGAGTACCTTCTTTTTCGAAGATGGTTAGTAAAAGCTCATGTTAAAATCATTTTTCAAGCACTTACAAACGTTTCAAAAACGGTCATTTTGCAAAGTCAACTCATCGCAAAGGTAGAAGGCACCCTCTGAATTGTCAAGAGCGAACAAAGGATTTGCATGGTAATCAAACCTTAGTCCGCCCTGCCTGAAATAATTTTCTTTGTTTGATTGGTTGTTTGATCGTTTTTCGTATTTGATCGATAGATAATCATAATACTTTATGATAGCTACTTGTTTATTGGTCGGGAGTCGGGACATATTATCTTCATATCTTGGACCTAAACTGTTATGCTCAAAATGTCATCATACTTACGCGTAGTACACGTTTCTGGAGTGTCTTTTAAGGATAACACGGGGTACTACTGCGGTGGACAAGTTCAAATTCACTAACTCCATCTGTATTGGCAATCCAAATTACGATTAACAACCGCTTTAAATTAAAAATAATAAATACCTATAAGTACCTATTTACTGAAATAATAGAATCAAAAATTTCAAAGTGTTGAAAAACAATGCTGCTCGTTCGTACCTTGTTGGTCTGTACCTACTGACTTCACAAAAATGCTTTTGTAAAGCGACCATGCTTCCAATAGTATGAGAGGGAACAACACTAAACCTAGTTCTCTCTCTTAGTAACCTAGCAATTATAATCATGTCATTCGGTAACCGGATTTACATGTTATACAATATGGATACGACATATAGGCAATAATTGAAACCATATACTTGGTAGCCCCTAAGCTTCAAGCAGGAAAAGTTTGAACAAAATTGGTCCAGTATTAAGAGCAGAAACTAGAGTTTTAATTTTATAGAATTTGAACAACTTTGAGCACTCTGTAGAATCGCATGTTGCCGCTTAGCTGTTCAAGTAAGTTACCTACTATGCCTATTGTTGTGTATGTGTGTGAAGTTGTTGTGTGTGTGTGTGTGAAGGTGTGTGCGTATTTATTAATGACTTATGACACAGTCAATGACTTTAAAGCAATGGATGAAACTATTTAATGACTTATACAAGTGGTTGCATTTTCTACATTTATTTTAATAATTATTTTGTTAGAAAATTTCGGATTTTATAAATCAGGGAATTTAAGTTTAAATTTAATTTGGTTCTATTCCTACGGACCAGGATGCTTCGCGGTTTCAGTATTTGCACATATGTCGTATCCATATCGTATATCATTAGACGTGTCTTTTGGAGTCTTTTGGAGAATTCTAGAACACGAAGACGCGTCTAATGATATACATCATCCAGTAATCGCATAAGTGTGAAGTCAGTGTTATCGGCACTAATAGGTACTACAATTTCTGCTCGCTACGAATATTACATTCCGCACCAATACGCCGCGGTCAATACCCACCTTTAAATAACGCTTCACCGAGCACTATCACTAAAATCACTCAAAGAAATTTACGAACCAGGAAACAATGTAATAAACCAATAAATAAAATTTATTTACAGAGCGAGCACAAACCTCCATTAGCCTCGCTAGGGCGAGGGGGGAGGCGGTATACTAAACATTAGAATAAATACAGTAAAACAGGCAGAACAGTGAATTCTAAAGGCGTCTGTCCACGGTGAGTGATTCTGCAGATTTTATCATACACGGCAGATAACCAGGGACAGCCGTGTGCCGTGTATCACGGATGAATAATTGTTTTCCACGGTGCGCGTCAATCTGTTTCAAATTCGCTTTTCGTAGAACCGCTACGGACTTATCTGCTCACCGAGACAACCTACCGACCGGCGACCTAGAGAAGCGGCAATTTTGGCCGGCATATTTTAGAATGGAATGATGGATGGATGAATAAAGTGACACATATTTTGACGTTTATGACAGTCGTCAACGTATGTCAATCCCATACATTGATCAATCTATTCATTTCATTTTCATTCCACAAACGTATTGCCACTTGTCTAGAGAGGCTGAGAACCCGAACGTATTCAGACGATAGTCTTTACACAGCGGACTTAACCGTGAAGAGCCTTCTTATGACGTATTTAGAATACTAATATACCTAGCTGGGAAAATATTGAATATCTAGCGAGATTTAAAGCGATACGTGATGAACGTATCACAAAGGCTCGATAGGTTGTACTTACGATATACATATCGTAAAATTGGAACCAAAATCTACACTGTAGTCGTAGTAGTATTGACAAAAGATATTTGTAAGAAAGGTTTTGATCCTTCACTAGTTTGCCCTAGTAGTATGAGAACTGACGTCACTAACTCTGGTACCATCAGATTCCTGAATGATGGTTTCCGCTATTACGTTTAATTTCTTGTTAAGCTCCAGGTGAAAAAATACAAAACTTAATTTCTATACATTCTACCTCAAACAAGTAAAAAATTATATTTTATTATGAGCTGAGGTTTCTTTTCATCTCCAACTAGAAAATTGTTCAAAATGTAGGTATATCTTCATACAGCTCAGAGGAGCGAAGTAAAATGTATTTTCTGCTTACAAATAGTACCTACGTAGCGCTTGGAGAGGCCCCGGTGGACAATATTAATGACCTTGTATTGTGCTCACAATCTCTATAATTTAACCTGTTGGACGGCACAAAACGTCCTTATACTGGTATTTAGGAATTCTTTTATTATTTTCAGTATGGAAGGTAAAATACAAAATCGCAGACGGGTTAGTTTACTTAACATAGATGTGTTTTAACTCGTGCTACAGTGCACATTATTAATTTGATAAATTATAATAGAAAAATAATATACAAACATGCCGCGTTGGTGGAATAGGGCCACCTCAATCTCTTCCTGTGGGTGGTGTAAAAAACGACTAAGGGATAGGGCTAATTCTCCATCCGACACTAAACGTACAGCCCATGACAAAGCGCCCGCGCCCGCTTGAAGACAAAATGCTCGCCCCCTGTTCTCAGATCAAACGAAAGATCTCATTTCAGCAACTGTTCTTAGACAAACCGTGTACTTATTTCAATTACAACCGGAGACAAGGAAAGAAAGCTATAGAAATATAAAAAAGAGAAGAAGAAATCACTTGGAGTACTATTCCATGACCATATCCAACTACACCCAACTTGGGAAGGGTAAAATTTCTAATAAAAGAGGAAAGGTATCCCCTTGCTTCAAGATGTCCTCGAATTCGACCAGAATCACCACTAAAACGATGATCATTATATCGAATCAGCAATAGTGCAGTTTGAAATCGACACCCGAACATTATTTTCAGCAGTATAATTTTTACAAAGTACTACCCAAACAGCTAACACGTCTTGACGCAATGGCTTTCCAGCGCGTAATGACCGAAAGCCCTGCATTAACAATGAACTTGTTCGAACGCGAGCAGCCACTTTGATGTCGCCATCAAATATTCAAGCGGTGTATAAAATGCTTTTACGTGGGCACAAACGGTTACTGCCTGGCCACGAGGTCGGTATAAGCAACTAGAGGTGGTTAGGTCTGAGAGCGATTTTCGTCAGTACGGTATCGCTGCCCGTATCGCTTGTGGTATGGTATGAGGTGTGATTTGTACAGAAAAGGCATAAAGTATAAGTCTTATTCAAAGCAAAAATAAGTTCGCGTGTTATCCGTGCCATGCCTGTTTTATACCCTTTCGTCTTCCTTATAATTTTTAGTATCATTCACAAACTGAATTAAGGCGAGGTTAAGGCATACTTAGGTGTGTTCGGATGCCTACGCTTCACAACGTTTTTATATAAAACACTAGCTGACCCCGCGAACTTCGTACCGCCTAACAGTCAATTCTTTTTTTTTTCAATTTTTCTCTCCGTAAGAACCATCCCCGTACTTTAAGGAATGTTCTAAAAAAAGAATTATCGAAATTGGTCCAGCCGTTTTCATGCCATGTCGTGACAACGGAAAACGGGTTTCATTTATATATATATAGATTACATAGAAAAGGCGTAACGAGAGCATGCCTCCTGATCGCTTGTTCCAAGTCGCTAGCAGGTGAGGAATACGTCAATCATTGTATAGTATGAGTCTCCTTGCTTTACATTTTAAATTCGCCTTGCCTCTGTATGAGTCGAGCCTTATATAAATTCTTAATTGCGAGAGTTACCGTTCGCCGTTGCAGCTATTCGTTCGAAAAATTCGGTGGTGTTGCCGCTGAGAGCTATACAACATTTTATTCTTTCCGCTAGCCGCCCCTCGTTACAGCTACCTCTGATAGCACCGTGTCCGTAGCCAGACTCTTAAGTAAACCTGTTCCAGCCAGGTCACGCAATACCTGTTGCAGGGCTGTGTAAAAATGTTCCTATTCTTTTAACGTATCGCTAATGTACGAACTAACCACAAACGTTGCGACTGGAAATAGTACGCACAGTCAGGTATGAAAGGATTTTCATTCCCCACACGCTAAAACTGTGGAATGAACTCCCTGCCGTGGTTTAACCAAGACTTTGCCTTCAGCTTACCATCAGGCGAGGCGAAGTCATATTGACGTGTCCTATATGAAAAAAATCCGGCAAATTCTATTTGTCGCCCCCAAGACGGATGTATAGGAAAATTTGGATCATGTTCGGGTGAAGTTCAGTGGCTCAGTGGTCAGAGCGTTCCCCCTGTAAGGGAAAGATCGCGGGTTCGAGTCCCGCCTGAGCTTGATTACACTTTTTCCTTTCTTAATCAAATTCTATTCGGTTAGCTAGTAGCTAAATAATTCTAAGAATATAACTATTATTACCAACTTCGTAATTCGTTAGATAACGCGTCAAAAAAATGTCGCCCACATTCAAGTCTAGAGATAAAAATTGTTGAAAGTAATTTTCACTTCGGACTCCCGTTGACATAGAACCCTGTCCAAATTTATATGAAGGGTAAACTCCGTCTATTTTCGTTGTGATTTACATTGGGGCCCTTGATAGGTAAGGGTAAGGACAGTAAGGACAGTAAGGACCCATCGCTCTTATTTTTATGTCATTATTTTGCAAAAACATCTATAACCTTATAAAAATGAATTATGTCACGCTATATTAACTTGAGAAGGTTTAACCGATTGTGTTCATTTTGTTTTCTATTACTTTGTGGGAGGATCTTATGGAAAGAAAATATGGCCAAGTGAGAGTCAGACTATACAACATTAGACCCTAGCGTAGGGTTGCCATAAGTGTGGGGACCCAGACCGGGACATTTGAAGAAAAATTAGTAAAGGTAGAAAAATAGGAACTTTTATCATCAGAATCAGAATTAACTTCTGATAATTGTACAAAATATTTTGACGAAATAAAAGAAAAAAAAAAAAAAAAAAAAAAAAAAAAAAAAAAAAAAAAAACATCATCTTCATGTAGACGCTTTCTCCCGATTGCATCCCTGGCTAAGATGACCCCGGAGCTCAGGGTCCGCCTTCCGGCTCTTCGGCTCTTCCTCCTCCACTTGACACGATCTTGGGCGTCCATGGTAGTGAGACCATTAGCACGCATTTCACTCTCCACGACGTCAAGCCAGGACTTCTTGGGCCTATCCCTTCTACCTGGACCCGGCGGGGGCGCCATTGTCAGGCATTTGCTACCCACGTATCCTGGTGGTTGCCGCAAGATGTGGCCGCACCAGCGAAGGCGGCTCTCTTGCATTTTATCTGCGATGTCATGGACATGAAGGCTGCCGCGGCTGCAAGAGTTCCTCACGCAGCATTTTTATCTCCGTGACATGCAGCTCTTACGTGCTTACGCTCTTGCTCTCACAACCATGTAAGAGGACAGGCTTAATGATCGTCTTATAGACCTGTCCTTTCAACCTGACTGGCATTTTGGGATCACCCCGTGACGCCAGTCATTTCTCACCACCTGGCCCACGCGGAAGCAATGCATGCCCTGATGTCGTAGTCGATTTCACTGGTCACATGAAGTACAGATCCCAGGTACTTAAACCGAATCATCGCCTATGCGGACCGGTGTGAAATCTGCCGAGTTTAACGCTAAACTTTCTGTCATCGCTACATTTAGCTTCATACCACCGTTCTCAAGCGCTTCCTTCCACACTTTCACGTGTTGCACCAATCTGCTCCTGTCCGCGTCCTTCAGCGCAATATCATCAGCATTCAGCATACATGAGCAACCACGGAGGCTGCTTATGTGGTTTTCTGATACTGTCCAACAAGATGTCTAATACCGAGCTGAACAAGTAAGGACTAAGGACGGATCCTTGGTGTACTCCGATGGTGATGGGGAAGGCTTTTGAGTCACCAAAAGCACTTCGAACCACGGAACCAGAATCATGATACATATCTTGGATGGTGTCAATGTAGGTCTCTGGAACTGCCTTAGCCCACAGTGCCCACCAGATCACCGCGCGAGGAACACAGTCAAAAGCCTTCTGCATGTCTAAGAATATGCAGTGCAGAGGCGTGTTCTTCGCCCTGTATTTCCCCACCACAATCCTTAGGGCGAACACCGGATCCATGATCCCGTGCCCGGGACGAAACCCATACTGACACTCCGAGAGTGTACTCTCCTGTCGGATCCGGTAGTCGTCTATCTGCTCATAGAGCTTCATGGTGTGGGACATTATCTTTATACCGCGGTTACTACCACACTCCTGCACCGATCCCTTGCCTTTGAATACTGGCGTAATGAAGCTCAGTCTCCACTGGCTCAGGATCTCACGGTGAGAAGTACGCGGTTATACAGATTTGTTAGAATGCTCACACCACGAACACCCAATGCACCCTTTGCCTTCCAAGCCTCGATGGGGACTTCGTCGAGGCCGAGTCTGTACTTCTGTAGGCGTTATCGGTGGCACTAGTCCTTGTTTCGGAAAGAGGTCTGGTGGATGCACCTCTTGCTGCTTATTCATCATGTCGTTGGAAGTATGAGTGCCATCTGTCCTTCATCGCGTTTTTCTCGTAAAATCATTGGCCCCGGGGTCTTTATTACTCATTAACATATTCATGTATGGAAAAATATCAGCGCTTTCGTCGTTCTATCTACGTATTAATAGCCTAGCTACTTAGTCGCGTTTATTGTAGGTATATTACTGTTTACCAACCAAGTCCAGCTCTCTAATATAATACTAAAAATGTTTAACCGGGACAATTTGCTTATTGGCCGGGACGCCGGGACACCAGGCCTCAAACGGGGACATGTCCCGGCGTACGGGGACGTATGGCAACCCTACCCTAGCGAGGCAATTGGGTTACCCCTTGGGTAAAAACGGAACCCTAAAAATGAAGAAATCCATATCCACACTAATATTATAAATGCGAAAGTAGCTCTGTCTGTTACGCTTTCACGCCCAAACCACTGAACCGATTTTGATGAAATGTGGTACAGAGATAGATTAGACCTTGGGAGAGGACACAGGCTATGTTTGGTCGCGATAACCGACATCCACGCGGGCCGAGCCGCGGGCAAAAGCTTATATTGTAATCGCGAAAGTTCGCAAGTATGGATGGATGGATGGATGTTTGTTACTCTTTCACGTAAAAATTACTGAATGGATTTTGATGAAGCTTTACAACAATATAGCTTATACCTACATCAGATTAACACATAGGCTAGGTTTGGTTACGACAACCGACATTCACGCGGGCGGAGCCGCGGCCAACAGATAGTTGCACATAAAATTGGAAAGGGGGTTGGGTAATGTTGGCGTCGTGTCGGAATTGAGCGGCCATCAATGAAATTGGTATAATATGAAAGTACAGTATAAAGTGATCAAAAGTTACTATGGACAAAATTCTCTAAACTATATCGGGACTTAGCTATACAGGGTGGTATTTTTCAACTTTACTTAGATGGAAGTACTCTAAATACTGAAGATAGCGAATTCCACTGAAAAGAAACATTCCCTTATTTTTAAAAAGAATCAAAACTGCATTCATAGTTTTCTGAAAATGCCACACCCGGTAGTCGAACCGACTAAAATCTTCCTATAACCTTCTATTTCATAGATTTCCTTTTACTTAATTTACCAAGTTTGTTAGAGAGATTTGAACCTTATGATCGACCATATAGATTGATGTAATAAAAATACAGGGTGTTATTTTTTCGAATTGTAGTCGGTTCGATTATAAGGCGTGGTAAACGAATTTTCAGCATTCCTTAAATGCAGTTCTGTTTCTTTTTTAAAAACATACTAAACTGTATGCAAAGTTTTCTGAAAATGCCACACCCGGTAGTCGAACCGACTAAAATCTTCCTAAATCTTCTTAAATCTTCTATTTCATGGATTTCCTTTTATTTAATTTACCAAGTTTGTTAGAGAGATTTGATCCTTATGATCGACCCTATCGATTGATGCAATAAAAACATAGGGTGTTATTTTTTCGAATTGTTCGATTATAGGGCGGGGCAAACGATTTTTCAGCATTCCTTAAATGCAGTTCTATTTCTTTTTTAAAAACATACTAAACTGTATTCAAAGTTTTCCGAAAATGCCACACCCGATAGTCGAACCGACTAAAATCTTTCTAAATCTTCTATTTCATGGATTTCCTTTTATTTAATTTACCAAGTTTGTTAAAGAGATTTGATCCTTATAATTGACCCTATCGATTGATGCAATAAAAATACAGGATGTTATTTTTTCAAATTGTAGTCGGTTCGATTATGAGGCGTGGCAAATGATTTTTCAGCATTCCTTCAATGCAGGGCTGTTTCTTTTTCAAAAACACACTAAACTGTATTCAAAGTTTTCTGAAAATGCCACACCTAGTAGTCGAACCGAATAAAATCTTTCTAAATCTTCTATTTCATGGATTTCCTTTCATTTAATTTACCAAGTTTGTTAGGGAGGTTAGATCCTCATGATCAACCCTATCGATTGATGCAATAAAAATATAGGGTGTTATTTTTTAGAATTTTAGTCGGTTCGATTACAGGGCGTGGCAAGCGATCTTTCGAAATTCCTTAAATGCAGCTTCGTATTCTTTTTTAAATAAGAGAGTGTTTCCTTTGAATGAAATTAACTATCTCCGGTAGTAAGAGTAGGTACTCGTTCCCGGTTCGACTACCGTGTGTGGCATTTTCAGAAAACTTTGAATACAGTTTAGTGTGTTTTTAAAAAAGAAACAGCACTGCATTTAAGGAATGCTGAAAAATCGTTTGCCACGCCTTATAATCGAACCGACTACAATTCGAAAAAATAACATCCTGTATTTTTATTACATCAATCGATAAGGTCGATCATAGGGATCAAATCTCTCTAACAAACTTGGTAAATTAAATAAAAGGAAGTCCATGAAAAAGAAGGTTTTGTAAAATATTAGTCGGTTCGACTACCGGGTGTGGCATTTTCAAAAGTCTTTGAATGCAGTTTTGTTTCTTTTAAAAAATAAGGTAAAGTTTCCTTTAAGTAAAATTCGCTATCTTTAGTATGAGGGTACTTTCCTTCAAGGTAAAGTCGAAATGTTCCACCCTGTATATCGCAGCTCCGATATTACTTACAATGAAAATAATGACATTTGTACGTGTGTTTAACACAGTACAATGAAGTGGTATCAAAATTAATTATGGCCGCTGAAAAAATTAAGAACGCCACTGTCCATACTAGATTACCCAATCCCCTTTCAGGTAACAATTATTTCAATATTCCACACGAGCGAAACTGCGGGTGACCGTCGAGTAATTATTTTTTGATTTTCTCTCCGTTCTATAATAGTAGCCTATAAGTTGTGGCTTCTGTGTGATATGGCTGCCCTTGTACTAAGAAATAATAATAATACAGGTTACTCTCTGCTGTAAGGCGTCCATTACACGATAGGTTTTGCTGTCAGTTTAACCACAATCATAGCTGTGATTGACGAATAACCTATCGTCTAATGCGGTGACTGATGGTTACATGTATGTCGACAGTATAACCATCATTCAAACGTAATTCATGATTGATGCTTGCATGAGCGTGTAATGGACGCCTAAATGTATTAAAACAAGTTGACAATATAGATAATATATTCAGTTAATAACCCTTTCAGAATTCTCGAAAACATTGGGTACCAAATGGCGCGGATTTGGACCAAGCAACGCTTTTTGGAGAGAAAGATTATATTTTTTTACAAGAAATCTGCGTCCAGTACTGACGGCTGCCACCTCGATAAAATTGTACAAAATCTTTGTAATTTGAGTAAATTGTCAATTTTTTGACGTACCTACTTCCCACGGTTGAATTATGTAATTTATGTACCTTATGAAAATTAACAAAAATTTAAAAGTTAACTGACTCAATTTTAAAGAATAGTAATTCTTTAAAAGTGAGTTTAGAAGGTAAATTGTAGATGAGACGAAGTCTCATGCAGGTATTACAAAATAATACCTAAAAGAAACTCAATTTCGTGGAGCTTTACTCAAGGATTGAAGTGAAAAATTTAATAATTTCAAAGTTCACGTTGAAAATTGAAAGGCGGGTTATATAAATAAAGAAAAATAGACGCTTATTGAGATGAAATATTTATTTTGCAGCTCGAAATTTTGTACTGCAGAGAAACGTAAACACGAGTGTTTTGATAAAATCTTGTATTTTAAACTTAAACTGTTTTCTGTTTGGTTACCACCAGTTTATTAATATTTGTTTGTTTTGATGTGAATAAAACAAATCAGTCCCGTGTTTTTATTCTCGATTTAATGTTTCTGAACGACCTGGCACTAAGTACCCCTATCATATTCTAACTAAGCTCAAAACTCAATAATTGATTTGACCAAAACATCATTGAATGGGGTAAGGTGATAGAATTTCGAGATTTTCCAGGTAGTTTTTTAAGCAACTCGTTAGAAATCGGAGGACAGTCAACTCCTTACCATGCTTGTGAATGTTGGATGGGCTTCTGATGAAGTACGCTTATTAGATACTAGCTTCAACCCGCGGCTCCGCCCACGTGGAAGTCCGTTATCGCGACCAAACATAGCCTATATCCTTTCCATATCTGTACCAAATTTCATCAAAGTTGGTGAAAGCGTAACAGACAGAGTTACTTTCGCATTTATAATATATGGATTATGAATTTATTTGTCACTCACTTATAGAAAACAGTGCAATGACAACCAGTGACATAACACAGCCAGCACAAATAAAAAGCTTATTTTGCTTAAAGTACTTCAAGAACTTTGCTCGTTACAACTTTTTCAATTTACTCATTGCAAGAAATCTGTGTTGCAAGGAAGGTAGGCAAGAGATTACAATATCAGATAAACAATTTCAGAGATTGCAAGAAAGTAATTATAATAGGTCTAATTGCTTCCGTCTTTTAACTGGAATGGATTACTTTACCAGTTTTGAGTAGGGACATCTTGAAATTTATTGCAATTAACATAATAATAAGGAATTTAGCCCTTCAGCCAAGTTAGTGAGTTGCCAAAACTTTATTAATATTTAGTTAGTTTTTAAACAGACAGTTTAACCCAACTTATTTCTTATTAGCAGAGGTCCGCATTTTACAAAAGCCTACAAATAAACTACCTACCCTATACCGATAACCCGTCTCTTTATTTTTTTTTATTTATTTAAAAACATTATAACATTTCCAATTGTTTTATAGATACCAGTAAGCCGAAAGGGTTTGTATCGGTACCTACCTATTCACATACATAATGCCTACTTATCTACTAATACTTTACGTATAAAATTCCTAACCACCTATTCACAATCATATAGTTATCCACTATGTACTAATTTATACAAACATCAGTTCAATTCGCAATTCGCAAGCATCAATTCGTCGGCATAAAGTGTATGTAAGTACCCTACTCCTTTTATACACAGGCTACGGGTACCGGCTATCAGTTGCCATAATGTCAATTCGTCGTTTGTCAAAAATAATCACAAAGCATTCGCACCCATGTGTTCTTAAGCATAAGGGCGCGAATGCGTTGCGATTGTTTTTTACCATATGTGGTGTTAGAACCTAAGCGACGAACTATCATCATTTTTGTTGCCATGGAAACTTGTAGGGATAGCTAGCCGATACCAGTAACCTATTTCTTTATATAAGTACCTACTCTTAGATCAAAGTTAATCTAACCTGCAAGCCAGTAAGCCTGCTGATTGACGGAGGCGTCTCTAGTGCAGGCTTTTCATTTATAATTTAATTTCAGAAAGCGAACCCTGGGTGCCATATGGAAATTTTTTGGAAGCAAGTGTGACAACGCTAAAATAAAAGCAGTTATGAAAGGAACTTCATCACACTTCTCCAGCACGCTTAAACTATGAAATTAACTACCGGTTTTTCCAAGCGACTACAATATGGGGTTCTTCAAGAGGCTCGATTGTGACGCCCCTGGTGGGTTGCACAGTGCACACGTTCATAGGCCACGGTAACCAATTTCCATTAGGTGGGCCATATGTTTGTCTGCCACAGAAGTGGTATAAAAAAACACTAGGAGACTTTAGAGACGTGGTGTGTTGTTCGAAAACCATCTAATAAGACTAAAATCCTTATAACTTTGCCAGAATAATGATTTAATTAGGTCTTTTGCAAAGTCATTATTTAGATTTATTTAGAGTCACAGGGGGGCCCCGTTCAACATATAGAAATTCTAGTTATACAAATATGAGGCAAACATGAATTGAACCTTGATTATATCACTTTGTCTCTTTTTTCCCAATATACAGTTGTGTCTGCTAAAAAGAGACAAAAAAGGGGATTGGGTAATCTAGTATGGACAGTGGCGTCCTTAATTTTTTCAGCGGCCATCAATAATTTTGATACCACTTCGTTGTACTGTGTTAAACACACGTACAATTGTCATTATTTTCATTGTAAGTAATATCGGAGCTGCGATATACAGGGTGCAACATTTCGACTTTACCTCGAAGGAAAGTACCCTCATACTAAAGATAGCGAATTTTACTTAAAGGAAACATTACCTTATTTTTAAAAAGAAACAAAACTGCATTCAAAGACTTTTGAAAATGCCACACCCGGTAGTCGAACCGACTAATATCTTACAAAACCTTCTCTTTCATGGATTTCCTTTTATTTAATTTACCATGTTTTTAGAGAGATTTGATCCTTATGATCGACCCTATCGATTGATGCAATAAAAATACAGGGTGTTATTTTTTCGAATTGTAGTCGGTTCGATTATAAGGCGTGGCAAACGATTTTTCAGCATTCCTTAAATGCAGTTCTGTTTCTTTTTTATAAACATACTAAACTGTATTCAAAGTTTTCTGAAAATGCCACACCCGGTAGTCGAACCGACTGAAATCTTTCTAAATCTTCTATTTCATGAATTTCCTTTTATTTAATTTACCAAGTTTGTTAGAGAGATTTGATCCTTATGATCGATCCTATCGATTGATGCAATAAAAATACAGGGTGTTATTTTTTATAATTTTAGTCGGTTCGATTACAGGACGTGGCAAGCGATTTTTCGAAATTCCTTAAATGCAGCTTTGTATTTTTTTTAAATAAGAGAGTGTTTCCCTTGAATGAAATTAGCTATTTCCGGTAATAAGAGTAGGTACTTTTCCTACATATTAACATCCAAGAAGTAATTATTGTAATCAATTAGCCTATTGCAGACTACTGCTAGACATAGGCCTCTACCAATGTGCGCCATTTCAGTCCATCTGGCTAGGGGGGGGGGGGGGGGGGGGGGCTACTTTCCGTTTTCCTTCTCGCTAGGAATAGTACTCTAAATACTGGAGATAGCGAATTTCATTCAAAGGAAATGTTTCGTTATTTAAAAAAAGAAACAGAACTGCATTTAAGGAATGCCGAAAAATTGCTTGCCACACCCTGTAATCGAACCGACTAAAATTCGAAAAAATAACACCCTATATTTTTATTACATCAATCGATAGGGTCAATCATAAGGATCAAATCTCTTTAACGAACTTGGTATATTAAATAAAAGGAAAGCCATGAAATAGCAGATTTAGAAAGATGTTAGTCGGTTCGACTACCGGGTGTGGCATTTCAGACAACTTTGAATACAGTTTAGTACGTTTTTAAAAAAGAAACAGAACTGCATTTAAGGAATGCCGAAAAATCGTTTGCCCCGCCCTATAATCGAACAATTCGAAAAAATAACACCCTATATTTTTAATGCATCAATCGATAGGGTCGATCATTAGGATCAAATCTCTTTAACAAACTTGGTAAATTAAATAAAAGGAAATTCATGAAATAGAAGATTTAGAAAGATTTCAGTCGGTTCGACTACCGGGTGTGGCATTTTCAGAAAACTTTGAATACAGTTTAGTATGTTTATAAAAAAGAAACAGAACTGCATTTAAGGAATGCTGAAAAATCGTTTGCCACGCCTTATAATCGAACCGACTACAATTCGAAAAAATAACACCCTGTATTTTTATTGCATCAATCGATAGTGTCGATTATAAGGATCAAATCTCTCTAACGAACTTGGTATATTAAATAAAAGGAAATCCATGAAATAGAAGATTTAGAAAGATTTTAGTCGGTTCGACTACCGGGTGTGGCATTTTCAGAAAACTTTGAATGCAGTTTTGTTTCTTTTAAAAAATAAGGGAATGTTTCCTTTCAGTGGAATTCGCTATCTCCAGTATTTAGAGTACTTCCATCTAAGTAAAGTTGAAAAATACCACCCTGTATAGCTAAGTCGCGATATAGTTTAGAGAAGTTTGTCCATAGTAACTTTTGATCACTTTATACTGTACTTTCATATTATACCAATTTCATTGATGGCCGCTCAATTCCAACACGACGCCAACATTACCCAACCCCCTTTAAGTTATTGCTCACTTGGGAAAATGAGTATGAGAATTTGACAGCGTGCCGACGACGGTGCCAACATTTATGAATGATTTGCGCCAACATTATGAATGATTTGCGACAGCCATTGTTAAATTTTTCTAGAACATACTACTACAAGCATAATAGTGATGTACTCCAATAAATGATTTGACGACGAAACTATTCTTCTTTACAAAAATGTAGGTACTCTTTTGAAGAAATACGAATTGACAAAATTGTAATGTCTTCTGTTTTTCCGTATTAGAACTAGGCAATTGTGGTATTGTTAGAAACGTCTTGATCATCCGCTGGTTATAGGCAATATGACGTATGAATGACTATCTGAAACTCTGACTATAATGGAAAAAAACTTGAGATATATAGAACGTGTTTGGTATGAAATTAAAGGGCTCTATTAGCACATTAAAAACATGTATACATTATTGGGTGTTGCTTGCACCAAAACAATACAAATAAAAATCAAGTCTAAAACTAAAATCCGACTACTGCAAATCACGCCCTAAGAAGTATTAAGCAAGAAAATATCAAGAATAACCGTGGTCGCATACCATTTACTCTAACAAAACAATACATTCTAGGGATTCGTGATTCTGCAGTAGTCGGGTTTTAGTTTTATAGTTGCGCCACGTATCTTGAACCTAAATCATAAGACATACGAGGATCTGGCTGGCGCCCGCGGAATGCTTTGTAATATTCTATGCTGGGTGAATTTGAGTTCGTCTACCGCAGTAGCATCCCGTGCTATCCTCAATAGACACCCAAGAAATGTGTACTGCGCGTATAGGGCACGTTTTGAGCACATTTTAGGTCCAAGATACGTGGCGCGGGTTATAGTATAAATAGATATCGACAAATATTACGATAGTAGAAGGTGCATCCCTAGCATAGTAGCCGTCGTCAAACGTTCATTCATAAAAATGGAACATAGGTATACTCGTCAATTCTGTAGGTATACCCTGTCTATAGTATCTAAGTCTATGTTTAGAGTCGACTTTACTTTCCAATGAATAGATTAGAAACACAATTTTGTGAGTGAGTTGTGGTTTACCAACGAGTAATAGCTATGCCGTTTGCAGAATTAATCAGCGTCTCCAACAGCTCGCAGCTGGTGCTGTGCTCCCGAATACAAATGTTCGGTCTCGGTACATATTAGGTTTGGTTATGAGAATAGTTTTAATAATAAAGAAGAGTATTATTAAAACATGTTGTCTTAGAACTCAAAACACTATCTTTTTATGGCATGCGGCATGCCGTATTGGTACCATAATTGGTAGAACTTTGAACCGACGCGACGACTGCAATAGTTTTTTTTATCGTGGGCAAAATCCCTACGGATACCACACGCAACCGGCGGGGGGTGGTTATGTCAAAATTGAATCGACTAAAACGCACGCTGCGGGTTATAGGTTGCCCAAGATGAGATTGGCTGAAACTCTGGCACCCCCGCCTACCCGGGTCCATCTCTTTCGAGCTGGCTCTCTTCGGATTTGGGGACCACGGAGTCCTCATTTAGCTCCCGCTGCCGCGACCTGCTACTGTTAGGGTGACAGGCGTCTCCACCCGTCACTCCTAGGCCCGCTTTCGCTTCATTCAAAAACACAAAAAAATCTGTCGAAAAACTATGTACAAAAAACCATCCTACCGCCTGCCTGCGATTTATAGTTTAAGAGTTATTTGAAGTTTACCGGCTTTCCTGAAAAGTTTCATTTTTTTTACTTACAGCAATTACGTTTTCTGCCATCAACATTATCAAAATTGATTTGACCGTTTAGGAAATGTTGAAGTATACGTACAGAAGTCTAAAACTGAAATTAGATAAATCGCTGTCAAATTTTCGCCAAACATAAACATTTAAATAACGTTTTCATTCATAATTGAGTCTAACTAATTCAACAAACGACGTACACACAGAATTAAAACCTGAATTTTAAACTAGCTTGCCCCCCGGCATCTCCCAGCGCGGGCGAGGAATTATGCATTATTAAAAGATAGTGTCACAATTTATTCCGGGGTGTTTACCCCCCTATGGGGTGCAGTTTCACGCCGCTGCTTACACCTTCTCTTATTTACTGTACACTTAAGTTTCTCGTGAGGAAACAGACAGAGAATATATAAAAGTGTTATTCGTTCGATGTTGCCAGTTATGGAAACTCTCGGATGAGAATTTATTTTGTCAATTTGAAAGATTTCCCTCACAGAATAAGGCTGGATTTTGCCCAAAATTAGTTGAAAGACAATGGGTTTTTTAAACCAATTAGGTGGTAGACTAGCACACGGCCCATCTTATGAATAATGGTTACTGTGGCCTATGGACGTGTGCAACACCAGAGGCGTCACAATCCTGCTGCCGACCCTCTAAGTCAAATTCAAATTCTATATGTTTCTAAATAGTGCAACACTGTTACAGCTTTTTGATGTCAAATTCTGCTTAAAACTAATTTTACCACCGCTTCCTAGGCGCTAATGGAGAAGAAACGGCGCAACAAACTCCACTGTGGCATTTTTAAGACGTAAGAACCTTCTAATGCTCTTTTTGAAGAACCCATACTGTACAACATCATTCATTGATTCCGATAGTTCGTACGAATATCGGTAGATTGCTCCCACCATCGCCCTAAGATGGATGTATTGGAAAATTTGGATCAATCTCGGGCGAAGCTCGGTGGCTCAGTGGTCAGAGCATTCCCCCTGTAAGGGAAAGATCGCGGGTTCGAGTCCTGCCCGAGTATTGATTTCGCTTTTTCCAATTTCAAATAATTTGTTTAGTTAAGCATACATAACCCATACTGTAGTCGCCTGGAAAAACAACGGCACGGCGGCGCTCATTCCACAGTTTAAGCGTGTGGGGGATGAAGTTCTTTTCATACCTGACTGTGCGTACTTTTTCTAGGCGCAACGTGGGAGGATGAATTTCCTTCCCTATCTGTGATGCGAGAGTTGCGATGATAGAATGTAGCCGTAGACATCATGTCGAACAATTCATCTGAATACACACCATTGTACAGGCGGTAAAATATACACAGCGATGCAAAGTCTCTCCTGAGGCTTTTTATGTTTTACTCTGATGGAGACAACAGTCGCTTCTATAAAAGCCGTGTAAGTCAAACTAAAAAGAGTAAAAGGTGAAAGCGGATCCAGGCCCCGAGGTGAAAGCCTGAGATGCAACCTGAAACTGTGCTAAGATGACAATAATACATTACTTCTATAATACTGTCTGAAGTTTACGCGAGCATCACTCATGGAAATAAAACCATTTTTTAACGGACTATCGCCATTTATTTGTTATTATTTACTTTTAGCCCAACGTTTCGTCACGCGATCTATGGGTGCTGAAAAGTAACCTTTTTTTTTTTTTTCATTTCAAAGTTACTTTTAATTGTGGTTCACCGATCTAATTGCTACTGAACCTAAAAATAGATTTAGAAAATTGGAAAAATGTCTGCCGCTCGGCAAATAATGGCTGCTCTGTTTTATGAAACCTAGAATTAACTGGCAAGCCAGTAAATTGTGCTCATAATTCAGAACCCTAATAAACAAACCACTGGCTTAATTCCAGCCGCTGGGGTTTAGTGTTCTCTGTTAGAAATTATTATTTTTTATAAACGAAAAGAAAAGTTGAATAAAATGCTATCGTATAATTTAGTTGGTAATCCAATAAGGAATATCGCTCGCGGTCTCAAAAATAAATTACTAGCTTACTAGCCTGCAGCTCGGCGTATCATGGAATAAAATGACAAATGTATAGGAATTGACGTTTTTGACATTCGTTGACGCCTGTCATATATACGTCAAATCCCATACATTTGGCATTCTATTCTACAAAACGCCGGCCGACGAATTGCCATTTGTCTGGAGGGGCTGTTCACTTTTCAGGTAAAAAGTAGCCTGCGTGTTAATCAAGGCTTTAAGCTATCCCTGTACACATTTTTAAGTACTTACGACCGCCATAGATGTTCGTATGGTAACCGGAACAGGGGCTTAACGTCTCTCTCTCTCTCTCTCTCTCTAACGGAAATACCCAGACAAATTCTGCACTAAGCGGGAATCGAGCCTACTGCTACACAGGGGGCCCGCCTGCGCAGTGAATACTACGTAGTATTCCCGTTCGCTACTGCCACGCCACCTAGGCTGTCGTAATGTAACCATAAAATTATGTAATATTTTATTTAGTGGGTATACCAAATTCACTTTCATATCCAAATCACTTCGAAATCTCATTACTTTTCAATACCTCTCGTGTAAGCCCAAAGTCCCCAAGTCCCCAAGCAGAACACCTTACATATGAATAGTTCTGCTCCCATTTTTTCTGTACAAAACTACACACATAAATACGAAGGATATCTCCAATAGTGTGCCATTTTTGGCATACTGTCCTTTTCTATTTATTTTCGTGCTTTCCCCACGGATATACCTCGGACATATAAGACAAGATAAGATAAAGTTTATTGGCATTAGAAATAATTTACATTTAGGTGCTGTCTTAGACTATGCCATCTTCAATGCTACAATAGATCCTGATACTGATTCCCAAACTAGGCTTGCACCTTTATTTTGGGAGACAGTGTACAGTCAAACCATATGACAGTATAGATGCATAAAGAGACGACCTATGTTATGTATATCAAAGTTTTTTAAAGTTAGAGTTAGTAACATTGTCATTATTGTTTTTGAAAGTAGTACAAAAGTTTACTAAGTCAGTTAATATTTCGAACGGTATTTAATTAATTCTGTAAGTCTGTTTGAGTGTGTGCTTGCGCGTGTGTGCGTGCGTGTGTGTATTGGACCTAAGTCGTGAGACAAACGAGGGCCTGTCGCGCGCAGATAGTTTTATAATAATAACTAGCTTTTGCCCGCGGCTCCGCCCGCGTGGATGTCGGTTATCGCGACCAAACATAGCCTATGTCCTTTCTCAAGGTCTAATCTAATCTACCTCTATACCAAATTTCATCAAAATCGGTTCAGCGGTTTAGTCGTAAAAGTGAGACAGACAGACAGACAGACAGACAGAGTTACTTTCGCATTTATAATATTAGTAGGGATCTATGCTTGGTGAATTTGAGCTCGACCATCGCCGTAGCTAGCAGCCGTGCTATCCTCAAAAGACACTCGAAAAACGTATACTGTGTATAAGGAAATCTAAGCTGAAGAAAAAGGAAATCGAAAAAAAAAATCATAACATTACTAGCTGTCCCGGCGAACTTCGTACCGCCATATTTTTCCCGTTCCCGCTGCACCTATAAACCTTCCCTGGACACCCACGAATATTTCAAGACTAAAATGAGCCAAATCGGTTCAGCCGTTCTGGAGTTATATCGTCAGGAAGGAAAACCCGACTTATTTTTATATCATCATCATCATCATCATTTCAGCCATAGGAAGTCCACTGCTGGATATAGGCCTCCCCTATAGATCTCCAATAAGACCGGTTGGAAGCGGCGACTATTTTTATATAGTAGATAATAATTATATTCATAAGTTCAAATATTGATAATTTCGGTAATGCATAAATCGTTTACAGGTGCGCGTATACCATCCCAAATCATCTGCCTCCGTACTGTTCATACCTATGCCTACGCTTGGCACAACGGACCCGAGCGATACGTGCGCTCTATAATGTGTACTCTAAGTAAAAAATGCTTTCCGTGCAGCCAGCATTGTAAGTGTTCAATGAAATGACGCAAACGGTTACAATAAGAATATCTACACTAATATTTATAAAGCTAAAGAGTTTGTTTGGTTCTAATCTCGCGAACTACTAGTTCAAATCGAAAAATTATTTTTGTGTTGAATAGTTCGTTTATCGAGGAATGTTATAAGCTATGTATCACCACGCTACTACTTAAGGAAGCAGAGCAGTAATCATAAATGTTAATACATCCGGCAGATTCTCATACATTATTTGGAAAAATTACAGGGGGTTTTGAAATAGGTCACGGGTAAAGCCGGGGTATGTCGGCTAGTCTACTGATAAAAAGAAAATATGATTCGTCACACGATAGTAAACTTAACAAGGTCATTGCCTAGTAATAATTAAGTATCGTAATGATACTATTAATTGATCACAATAGACTCTTTTTGTTCCCATGACTCCAATATTAACCCACTGAAGGTTGGAACAAAACTAGGTTAGATGCTTATAATGATACTAGCTGCCCCGGCGAACTCCGTACCGCCATATTTTCGGCCCGCGTGGTATTCAAATCCCGTTCCCGCTGCACCCTTATCACTTAGGGGGATGAAAAATAGATGTTGGGCGATTCTCATAGATACCGGATAAGCAGAAAAAAAATTCATCAAAATCGGTCAAGCCGTTTCGGCAACGAAAACTGTGACACGAGACTTTTATTATATTAGATTATTTCTGCCTTCTGACATTTAAACACCATTTTTTGTTATTAGTTGTCCTTGAGTGCATTATATAAATATTCGTCCATAATAATAAAATTATTGTTATTCAAAATGAATGAAATTTTTAAAGCATATAGTATGATACTAAACTATTCAAATCGACTAAGATGAAAACAAAAAACGAAAACAGCTCAGGCGGGACTCGTACCCGCGATATTTTCCTTACAGGAAGAATACCACTAAGCCACCGAGCCACGCCCGAAGCTGATCCAAATTTTTCTATACATGCTTTTGTCTATCCTAAATCGATTGTTATTCAAAATTTGAGTAAAGCGTGGGTCGATAAGAAAAAAAAATAAACTAAGTAAGTATGTACATAATTCCATTTTTTTATCTTGATAACTCTTAAAATTAAATTGAAAAAGTCGGAGTTGTTGCAGTACTTTAAAGTAAAACTCCTTGCAGAAATTGACAAATCACCGCGGATTAAGCTATCGAGCTCACTTCGATCATTCGAGATGCAAGTTACAGCATGTGCCTGCAGTTCCAAACTTCGAGCAAAGCAAAGCACAAAGTTACTTCGGATTTCTTTCGATTCATGTCGAAAAAAGTATCACAAGTACGACAACGGGAAGGAACAACGCGACGCGATGCGTGATATAATCTGTCATACTTCACGTGACGTATCCACAAGACACAACGTAGAACACAATAACAAACAACGACTATTTTTGATATTTAAGGTATGATTCCGTAGCCGACCGCTTACCTACAACAATTGCCGACGCACGCAAGTCACGCAACAGATGCGCGTAATTCATTGCGGCTAATCAAGGGTACCCTTTATCCGTATCGGAGTTTAACAAGTAATGGGTACACGGTATCTGCTGCATGCGTCTGTCGTTGTCGTATGCGGTCGGCATCGGAATCATACCTTTAAGCGCCGCGTCGCAACGCGTTGCGTTGTCACGCTTGTCGCTCACGTAGGACAATGCCTTATCCTTTTGATTAAAAAGTTAGTTCAGACGATGACGCAATTAATTAAAAGATTCAGTAATAGTATAGCAATTTTAGCGATCAATGACAACAAATTACAAACAACATTGTTACAATTTATTTGAATATAACAATTCACGAACACAATTAGCACACAATGGCTTTCGCGTTGCTCGCGATTTACAAGGAGAAGGTATGAGGATAATTGGAGAGTATAAAATGGGTAGTGGTGATGACCAGGGTACAGTCAAGTGTATTCTAGTGCACTGTGATGTGGTGTTAGTGAAACTGGAATAATTTTCTAAGATCAAGTAAGTAACAAATAAATTGTTAACAGAAATAAATGGAATCGTAAATGTGTTAATTTAAGGCGAAGCAAAAGATGAAATATTTTTGTTGTAAGCGAATCTGACAAAAGTTGTCAGCGGTTCGGCGACTCCTTCTTCTGCCGCACCATTAAGTCTTGGAATTCCTTACCAGTTCACGTGTTTACCTCCTCCTACAATCCCGGGTCCTTTAAGCGGGGCGTGAAAAAGCATCTGATGAGGCCGTCAAGCTGAGTGCCACCATTGTAACATGATACGTGTCTGTAATGGTGACCCTCTTTTCAGAGACTTTGCCTTCAGCTTACCATCAGGCGAGGCGAAGTCAAATTGACGTTTCCTACATATAAAAAAAAAATCTGTCCCCCTAGAAAAGTTCGTTAGTTGGCCGGCATAATGTAGAATAGAATGACGAATATAGTCCGGAATCCTTGAGTACCGTCTAAAGGTGTGATTCCGTAGCCGACCGCATACGGCAATTGCCGACGCATGCAGCAGACACAGCATACCCATTACTACGATACCGATAAAGGTGACCATTGAGAAGCCGCAATGAATTACGTGCATGTGCTGCGTGCGTCGGCAGTTGTCGTATGCGGTCAGCTAAGGAATCATTCCTTATGTCTGGCTATCGAAACTGAACTATGTTGAGGTCATCGAACATGGACATGGTGTCAATTTCATCATACGTTTTCGCTTATTTCTAAGCCAGAGCCTTTTCTTAACTTGTTCATCCTTTATAACTAGAAGTTATTATAATCGTGATGATTTCAAACGTCAATACGACCACCGACCGCAAAAGTACTGTATACATGTGTTTCTGAACATTAGTAGGTATGTCTGAAAATTAATAGGTAGGTATTTAAAGTCTGGTTGTAGTATAAATGACTATATCTGTCACTTCACACAATTTCTTACCCAAAAATCTAGTGGTAATTGAAGCCCTCCTCTAGCGTATTTTCAAATGCACTTACCTGAAAATAATATAAAGAATAAATTACTGAACATTAAAATAAATATAAATTTCTTTGACAATATCTTAGTTGAATATATTTTATGAACGTTATAAATATTAAATAAGCTGTTATTATAAAACAGAGAGCGTGTCATCTAGCTAGAATATTATTTCGTGTTATGAAAAATAAAGACATCGTTATTTCATATTATTTATTATGATCAAGTTACATTTTAAATGGGGTTGACAAAGGTTAGCTGTTGGTATTGGATGAAATGTCTTTATGAATTTCTTATTATGTGCATAATATAGTATTTCATTTGAGGTATTATATTCATTTGAGGTGTTTTTGAGCAATCATTAAATACTGTCAAATTTACCCATCTTAACTTCGAAGGTGGTATTCGAGGTTAATTTCTAAGTTAGTCCCAATTTTTTAAGACGATTCGTAACGGTTACACCAGTAATAGACACACCGATTTGATCGTATCTGACCGACTGGTAGCAAGGCAACGAAGCCAATAGCATCTAACATCAACAGCCAATCGCCGATCGGTATCCGACTTGTTTGTTTGATCGTATCCGACCAAATCAGTGCGTATATTACTGGTTTTAGATAAACAGACTTATATTTCTCCAATACCTAACATTACAGAGTAGGTATGATTCTAATACTTTTTTAAAGATTCATTTTAAATTTTTCAGCATGAAACTCCTTTTAGTCGTTGTGGCAATATCTATCTCCTGCGTGTATGCAGACCAGTATACGAACAGGTACGATCAAGTGAATTTGGATGAAATCCTGGCCAATAAGAGATTGTTGCAAGGGTACATGAAGTGTGCCCTCGAACAGGGAGCTTGTACACCCGAGGGCAAGGAGCTCAAGTGTAAGTACCTATTCTCACCATAGAACCAATAATAATAAGAGATTTAGAATTTTTTTTTTTTTTTAATATAGGACACGTCAATTTGCCTTCGCCTCGCCTGACGGTAAGCTGAAGGCAAAGTCTCTGAAAAGAGCGTCACCATTACAGACACTTATCATGTTACAATGGTGGCACTCAGCTTGACGGCCTCATCAGATGCTTTTTCACGCCCCGCTTAAAGGACCCGGGACTGTAGGAGGAGGAAATGTGATACTAATGGTAGGCCCAAGAAGTCCTGCCTCTCTAGACAATTCGTCGACCGGTGGCGGCGTTTTGTAGAATAGAATGCCAAATGTATGGGATTTGACGTATATGACAAGCGTCAAAAACGTCAAATCCTATACATTTGTCCTTCTATTCCATGATACGCCGAGCAACGAATTGCCACTTTAGGGGGGCTGGCTTGACGTCGTGGAGGGTGACATTCGTGCAAATGGTCTCACTACCATGGACGCCCAAGATCGTGCGAAGTGAAGGAGGAGGAGCCAAAAGGCGGACCCTGAGCTCCGAGCTTATCTGCCACGGATGTCAGGTCAGGAGAATGCGTCTATATGAAGATGATGATGATTTAGAAATATGATACGGCATAAAAACGCGAAACACATACGTTTTTTTATACTACTCAGGTGGCAGACAAGCACACGACCCACCTGATGTAAAGTGGTTTTGGTGGTGGCGTATGCAACACCAGGGGAGTCACATTCGTGTTGCCAACCCTATAAGAACAGAGAGTATATTATGAGCCGTCAGTGCAGAAGATACAGGACAGGCCAAAAAACGCACACTGTGCCTAAAAAGTATATTTTGTGACGATTTTGGGGTCAAAGTCAGTTATAAATATATTATACAACTTTTCTTTTTTTTTTTCATACAGTCTACATAGTTGACGCGCTCAAGACAGGCTGCGAGAAGTGCTCTGACGTTCATCGCCGCAGCATCAAGAAGGTGATCAAACACTTGGCGGAACACGAGCCTCAGTATTGGAAGCAGGCGTTAGAAAAATACGACCCTGATAACAAATATAGAAAGAATTACGAAAAGTATATTAAAGAATGGTAAACCTCATATACATAAGATAATACTAGATTTAGTACATATTAGAGAAATGTCAGATCTTTTTTGTCAGTTACGACATTTTTTGTCAATTTCGATTATTTTTTGTCAGAAGCTTTAAATTGATATAATCATTTAGGGTATGTACTTAAGTTGATTTTTTGCATAAAATTGCCATAAAAAATGAGCGTTTTAATTTGCACAATTAAAATGCTTGTAAAAGCGATTGCTTGGAGAAGTTTGTTTGTTGTAGTATACGCTATGCTAAGACATTATTTCAACATATTATATCGTAGTTTTTGGTATTTGTCAGGTATTGTATTAAATTATGTGAGATATTGACGAATTAGGGCAAATATAATTAGAACTAGTGGTCACAATTAAAAAAAAAACTTTTTTTGAGGATTTTTTTTTATTGTGGCCACTAGTGGCAATGGTCTTTTATATATCTATAGTATTTTCCAAAGTTATATAATGTCATTTATTTTAATATATAATTTGTCAATATTGTACAGGGCGTTTGACAAGTGTTAATAACCGGCATGCGATTGAGAATAGAACTTCTGAATAAGCTTTAATTTATCATAGGATTTGTAAAATATACGAACACATTTTTTTTTTCACTTAATAATACTAACTACTATCATTTACTGTTTTAGATATGTTATGTGCTTTTGATTAGTTTTCTTCGGATATCATCTTTTGTTAGTATTTTAATTATTTATTTTTCATCACAGTTTAACATCAGACAGATATAATATAAAGTCCAGACTCAGCCTCAGATGCATGACTCGGGTCAACAATAGTGCCCGGAACTGGCTGACCCCTATTACGTGGGACCTAATACAATGATTGGTGAAATGTGGGTGTTAATTCACCTCTGCCTAAACCTCCGGGAATAAAGGCGGGATTGTATGTATATGTATCATATGTATGTATGTATTTTTCGATGTTAAGATCGCATAATATAGAACAGACACAAGGTCTCGGGTATAATCAGGACTAATACTGTGATGATGATGATCGGATATTCAAATGGAAATTGTAAGTATTTGTTCTGATGTGTCATACTGATTTTTTATACGAATTAAGCTTTATTGTAAACCCTTATTACCTTATACTTACTTAATTATTTCTTGGCGCTAACATATTCTAATTTGTACATAAAATAATAACATTAAGTATACGTTATTTATTCATTTATTAATAAAGAGCATTACAAAAATTATTTTTTATTTCTTAGTGATCTTTATTCAGAACAAGACGCTTTTTAAAAAGTTGTGCCACCTTTTAAATTAAATCCAATATTTTTATAAATTATCAAAATCCATACTGATACATAATAAAAATACAAAAGTAACTGTTTATCTGTCTGTCTGTTACGCTTTCACACCTAAACCACTGAACAGGTAAAATAATAAATTGTTGGCACTTATAAAAATATCAGATTTATTGTTTCGCTAATTTCCTAAACACAAATGACTAAAAGTTGCAGCTCAATTAGCGAACAAATAAACTCGTTTGACTTCACTAACAGACGCTTCTTACTGCCACCATTTTAATGACCGTTGATTACCATAAAGTTTGTTTAAATAACAGTGTTTGAAATTGGAACGTTCGATCGTTCAAAGCAAAATGATTTTTATGACTTTGAACATATATTATGTTTTAGATAATATGTAATTATATTATTTTATGCTGTGTTTTGTTACTGAACGAACGTTTTTATCGGACGAGCTCATTCTAACCCCTCTACGTTAAATTCTATTAGTGTAAACATAATAGAATATTCGTTCGTTGATCTGAAACAACACGTAATATAATTATAATATTAGGATATACCTAACTTTTACTTCTCCAGACAAATTATTATTTACAATTAAATATACCTAGTACAATCGATATACGAAAGAGCATAGCATACAACTATTCCTTATGGGAATTCATTCGAACAGAACACAGGGACAATATCACACCACTTTATACCATCCTTACTTTTCCATGCATTGGCTTTTATCCCTTCCATTGCAACACGCCCCCGGCTTTTCCGGGAACGTGAGTAACGTGACCAATTTGGTCTATAAAGATTCGTCCGCCTACATTCGCACCATATGTTCTATGACAAAGTTTCTCAAACTTATAGGTCCATGTACCACTCGGTTACCATTTTACCAACGAGCCTATTTACGAGTATAATAAAAAAATTAATCCCTAAATGTGTTGCTAAGCGCAAATCTCGGGAACGGCTGAACCGATTTCGCTTATTCTTTTTTTAGAATATTCTTTGAAGTACGAGGACGGTTCTTACAGAGAGAAAAATTTTAAAAAAAAAGAATCGACGGTACGAAGTTCGCGGGGTCAGCTAGTGAAATATAAAAGCCAGTAATCGACTGTGAAAATGTATTTAAGCATGTTTATCCGCATTCTACAACATATTATACCTAACACAAGCTAGTTACGCTACTCATGTTACTTTGGGTCTATATAGCGTTGTGTAGAATATCCTACAATATTATATATTTACTAGCTGCCCCGGCGAACTTCGTGCCTCCATATTTTCGGCCCGCGTGGTATTCAAATCCCGTTCCCGCTGCACCCTTATCACTTAGGGGGATGAAAAATAGATGTTGGCCGATTCTCATAGATACCGGATAAACACAAAAAATTTCATCAAAATCGGTCAAGCCGTTTCGGAGGAGTTCGATTACGCACATTTTGTGACACGAGAATTTTATATATTAGATTATTATAATAGCCTTCAATAGGCTACCACTATTTAAAAAGTACCTGCTCAAACAATGGTATGTAAGCACGTCATGTCGGATTTTTGTAACATTATTCTCACGAATTTCCTCATAATTTAAATAAAATAATAAAAATGTTGCCAACCTTATCTTTACCACTTTATAAATGTTTAGCTTTTTTAATAATAAATACACAAAATAGTCGCGCTCGTGTTGTCAAGAAATAAATATACATAATTAATATATTTTCCGGGCAAATCGCGTGCGCGGTATTAGTCAGTCGAGCCTTTGTACAAGTAAATTCCATTCTACTAATTAGGTTTTAAGTACTTCCATAAAATTATCTAGAAAGATTTAGGCGTTCGAATCTTTTTTTATACCAATTAGGTGGCAGACTAGCCTACCTGATGGTAAGTGGTTACTGTGGCCTATGGGCGTGTGCAACACCAGGGGCGTTACACTCGTGCTGCCGACCTTGAGGAAACCTTCTATTGCCCTTCTTGAAGAACCCCATACCACAGATTAATAAATAGTTGTAATACTGTAGACTCTTGAAAATACCACGGCATTTTTTTTACCTACTAGCTGACCCGGCGAACTACGTACTGCCACATTTATTTTATCTTGCCCGTGGTCCCGCCCGCATGGTATGCAGATCCCGTGCCCGCTGAACCTTTTGTTTTTAATTTTTTCTTCATGTATACAAACTTTGTCTTGACATTAACGAACACAATGAAGAAGAATCATCCAATTTTATGCAGTCGTTCGGAAGTTATGTACGGAGGTTTCATTTTTATTTTCAAATCAGCACAACTATTCAACAACATTATTATTTTTCGTTTTAGTACAACAGATTATTTAAAGAATTCTTGTTTTTTTTTAAGTTTTTATTATAATAAGAAAAAAATAAAGTAATAGTACATTATGGTACAAGTGATCATCATGCTCACGCGTGCCATACGACGTTTTACAACACACTTGCGAATAAAATAATACTACAAATACTAAATAAACAATACTACAAATTAATTCGTTTTCCTATGCGCGCGCATTTAACAATGGCGGTCGACCATATTTAAAAAAAATTAGGTTTGAATTTAACTTTTTTTTACTCTAGGTATTTTTTTTTCTGTACTTAGAGAAAAAAAAAGTTGAATTTGAGTGAAAATTTTGTTTAATAAACAAGTATTACAAGTTGAAATTATTTATTTAAATACGAAAATGCATCAAATGACCATACAATAGGCGTATTAATTTATTCGTACTATTAAACACGTTATTTTTTGTATCAAAACTTTTTTAAGAACATAGACAATTATAGACACTTCCTATAAAATTTTAAAAAGAATCTATAACTCACTTTTGTGAATAATAGCAATGAAAAAGTCACAGTTTCATAATATGTGTCATTAGGTCATTACGTGTCTAATTGCGGTAAAATAATATCACTTTTATGAGCAGGTGTGTTGTAAAATATTTTATTTATGATTGTCACTTCTTCTCCTCTCGGCTTCTATTATATTTTTTTCAGTGTTAGGTACTTTTTAGTAAACATAGAACCTCTTCCATTTTGAAATTGGTTAAAAAAACAATACGAGTATAAGAATTGCTACAGGTTATTGCTACAGTACTTAGTCCAACCGCAGTTAATTTTATATTAATACTGTGCTAAAATGTACGAATTTCGACTCGCACTTGGCACTTTTATACTTTTTTTTACCACTGCCTGTTATTTCCACAATATATACATCCATTTGAAGTAAAATATTCTTTATACAATTGTAGGTTTATTATTTTAAAACAAAAATGTAATAATTTTTCCTTACGTTGTATTTTTTTCGCTGGCAAGAATTGCTTTGTGGAATTTTGAGTGAAACAAAGTTTGTATTACCCCAATTTGGAATTCAATGTATTTTTCCCTATTGTTTTATTTAATCGGGCAACCCCAGCTGAGGTCCCAAAAATGGACCGTAAAATTGGATTTTGGAGGGATTTTGTTTTCAATGCAATTTTTGTAATGTCATGATTATTTCGTCTATTATAAGGCGGAACCACATTTCACTGTTCTGTGGTTAGGCCGGTATCATCATTCTCTGATGATCTTGATCTTCTTTTCATAACACAATATAAAAAAAAAACTATTACCTATATTATAGGTTAGTATGTCAGAAGTACATACTTTAAACATAACTAAAATGTTCTTTTTCGTTTTACTAAACGAAATTTACTATCTAAAATATGCCAACTAACACAGTTTAAACAGAATTGCGTTTATAGGTATTTGGTGAAATCCAGCCTAAGTAAGCTTATTTATAGAGAGCTGAACGTATCGTATGAATTAGTTTAATCAAAGTGTATGAATATGAATAGAGCATGAATATGCACTAGACAACATGTCCTAGATTGTAGATATAAATTATGTATACGGCGTAAGCAATCAAGTTAAATTACTGGGAACATGGGTCTGGCAAAGTTTGTTTATATTATTAACTAGCTAACCCCGCGAACTTCATACCGCCTTTTTTTACATTTTCTCGCTGTAAGAACCATCCTTGTACTTCAGGGAATATTCTAAAAAAAGAATTAGCGAAATCGGTTCAGCCGTTCTCGAGATTTGCGCTTAGCAACACATTTAGGGATTCATTTTTATATTATAGATAGGATTACAGATCAATTTAATTTATACTAATATTTGAAAGCTTGGTTATTTGGTTGAACGCGCTTATCTCATGAACTACTAGCTCGAATTGAAAAAATATTTTTGTGTTGAATAGTCCGTTCATCGTGGAAGGCGGAGCAGTAATCCGGCAGAATCCCGTAACGGTACTTTATTTGAAAACAGTTGAAACAGATAAGAAAAAAGTGACACTCTGGGAGCGCCAACAGCCAGCAGCAGTTTATAACAATTTTTCGATGCCTACGTTGTAATACAGTAGGTACATAGCATATTTTTGTATATATTTTGTAAGTAATTGTATATTTGTTTTTTTTTTTATAATAAGCTAGTTTAATTATTGTAAATAATATTGTAATGTAAATAAAAACCTCCTGTTCAAGATACAGTACGTAAAAGAAATAAATCAGTAGGTATAAAAAGTATTTTACTTCACAAAAAAATGCTCAACGTGCCTAAAAAGTTATCAATTCCAAGAGGTGTAGCATGTCAATCATTGTCAAATCGGTACTACTGGTCGCCTAGAATTTAAAAAAAACATAAGTCTATCGTAAAAAAGTGACAAGTGCGCCTAAAGTTTTCACTTCAACAATATTTTCATCTGAATCTCGTGGGGGGTGGACACACGGAAACAAAGTTACTGCCGTGGCTAACGTGGCTCTGGTAGAAAATATCTTGAAAACTTGACATTGACGTTTCGCCATTAATAATTTTATAAACATTTATAATTTACTTGACATTGGCAAACTGACGGCGATTTGCTGCAGACGCCATTATGAAGAAGTTGTTGTTTCAACAATATTTTTGTTTCAAACTGTGTAATGAACACGTTTTCTATTTAACCCTTAAAAACACACTAAACTTGGAGTTATATTAACTGTTTTTGGAACCTTTTACGAGAGACCTTCAAAGGGCCCGTAAATCAACAAAACGCACTAAATACCTGTGTTGTGTTGTGTTTGCACTTTGAAATGTTTGCTCGGGCACTTTGTTATTATGAGGGCTGTTTTCTACAGAAACATAACATTGTGCAAAATTAGTAATAAAGTTTGTTTGTTCGTTGTGGAAGCTGCATTTTTTTTTATACCACTTAGGCCCGTATTCTAGAACGACGCTCAACACAAACTCGATTTACATGAGGACAGATTGTATAGAACTATAGACAATCTGTCAAATCTGTGGAATCTGTGCATATAATCTTGCCCCAGGTAAATCGAGATTCAGCTGAGTGGCATTCTAGAATACGGGCCTTAGGACAAGCACACGGCCCACCTGATGGGAAGTGGTCTATGGACGTGTGCAACACCAGGGGCGTCACACTCTTACTGCCGACCCTGGAGAAACCTTCTAATGCCCTTCTTGAAGAACCCCATATTGTAGTCGCTTGGGAAATACTACAGAGTAATAGCGGAGCAGCAAGCGATTTTTATATCAACTTTTAATTTTTATTTGATTGTCCTTTTCTTTCGAGCGCCAGTCTTCGTTGCATCTAAAGTCTGCAATTTCAAACCCGGGATATTTTGGATTTAACCTCTCAACTCCATGGGATTTAGAGGTTAAATCCAAAATACATATCCCGGGTAAAACCTGCGCAGAGCTTCGTCCGCCAATCAACAGGTATATCAGATTATAAGACTGACTTCGGTTTGTAAGATGTTGGTAGACCTCCATATTTAACCACATCCATACTTCTATTCTAATATTATGAATGCGAATGTAGCTCTGTCTGTCTGTCTGTCTGTTACGCTTTCACACCTGCCCCCCTAGACAAGTGGCAATTCGTTGCTCGGCGTATGATGGAATAGAATGACAAATGTATAGGATTTGACGTTTTTGACATTCGTTGACGCCTGTCATATACCTATGTCAAATCCCATACATTTGGCATTCTATTCCATCATACGCCGAGCAACGAATTGCCATTTGTCTAGAGGGGCTGAACCACTGAACCGATTTAGATGAAATTTGGTATAGGGTTAGTTTAGATCTTGAGAAAGGACATAGGCTATGTTTGGTCGCGATAACCGACATCTACGCGGGCGGAGCCGTGGACAAAAGCTAGTAATATATAAGTACACAAACATGAAATTGTGACTGAAAAAAATCTAATATCTGCTCTGCGGCTCCGGTGGGGAAGGTATCCGTGGGGATATTTCACACGATAAAAAAAAGTATAAAGATGAATCATTCAGTCCGAACATGAAATTATATACCTACTAGCTTTTGCCCGCGGCTCCGCCCGCGTGGATGTCGGTTATCGCGACCAAACATTCTCAGGGTCTAATCTACCCCTATACCAAATTTCATCAAAATCGGTTTAGTGGTTTAGGCGTGAAAGCGTAACAGCGTAACAGACAGACAGACAGAGTTACTTTCGCATTTATAATATTAGTATGGATTTGGTTGCATGTATATCTGTCTAGATACACACAATCACGAACAATAGTCAAAAAATATATTTCATTAGATAAATACACCGATAGATTCAAGAAACCCGCTACAGGTGATTTGCCTACGCTCGTAGCAACTGTAGTAAATACCGAGCGACCGCGGTGCGGGTCGTAGAAGGCTAATGTCTCTATCGGCTACGGCTACGTAGGCGTAATGGCGCGTAGCTCGTAGCTACAGGGTTAATGACACAAAACAAATTAACCTTTCTTATAACCTCGTTAAAAAGAGGAATTTCTTAATTCAACTGATACATTTTATGTATTGACACCTGTGGATATTAAACGAGAATTTCGTTTTTTTTAGACTAGCTGACCCGGCGAACTTCGTACCGCCATATTTTCCGCCCACGTGGTATTATCTCTAAATTTACCAGTGTTTCTCTACAATATTATGCAAGTATTATACATATAAACCTTCCTCTTGAAACACTCTATCTATTAAAAAAAAAACCGCTTCAAAATCCGTTGCGTAGTTTTGAAGATTTAAGCATACATAGGAACGGACAGACAGTGACAGCGACTTTGTTTTATAATATGTAGTGATAGTGATAGTGATGATACACATATTTGCATTTTCTAATTATCATCCTTTGAGCTTTTTCCCAATTCAGTTGGGGACATCGAGTGGTCCAACTGTGACGCGATTTTATTTTGACATTTGATATTTTTTTATAGATGCGACTGCCATTTGACCTCCACAACCAAATTGATCATTTGAATTTTCTAATAGGTATACTTCCATATAATAAAACATTATTCGAACAGGAATCGAACCCGTGATTTTATTCCTACACACTACCTCATTATACATACATTGCCATCCCATACCAACCGTGATACCATAAGCACTAAGCATGTACCACAGGTCAGTGACCTTAACTTTAAACTCACATCTACTTATCGGACTTCCGACTCATTAAACTAAGTAGTACTCGTAGTTCAGCAACTATTTCTATAATGTATCAACAATCACGCAGCGTTTTAAGGTTAAATAGTTTTTCGCGTGCAAAGCTAAACCAGATAGCACGAACGACATAATATAATAAAATAGCCCGGTTTCGCCTGCGTTAAACCCTTTCATACATACATACATACATACATACATACATACATACATACAATCACGCCTTTATCCCTGGAGGGTTAGGCAGAGGTGAATTAACACCCATGTTATGTTATGTTATTTCACCAATCATTGTATTAGGCCCCACGTAATAGGGGGTGAGCCTATTGCCGTTTTCCGGGTACTATTGTTGTCTCGAGCCATGTATCTGAGGCTGAGTACTGTATATATCTGTCTGATGTTAAACAGCCCTATCCCTTAGTCGCCTTGTACGACACCGCATGGGAGGGGATGGGGTGGCCCAAATTCAACTCAGCCAGGAATCACGCGGAGGTTTTCCACATCCTTAAAATAATAACTCCTTTTACACAATTGCTCACGTATACCTACCTAAAAAAATTGCTATACTTTTACTTTTTGCTATTCCACACGAATACCATTGCCAGCCACGAGTACAATGGATGTGAAAAAAAAAATCATTTTTGTCGGCCGTCAAAGTCGATTAAACGTCAATTTAGAGCAAATTGGCGGGAGAACGCGCGCGGATGAGGGTTTGACGCATATGGAAAATTAATCCAATCACGTTTTGATTTATACGCCGATACATAACTGCGTTAATTGTTTTAATTTAGTTAGTTTGTGCTTTGGTCACAGCGACTATACAACCAATAGACACCTATTGTTTCATATTTTACGAACAAAAAATTCTGGCAACTTGCTGAGGTAGGAGAAGCGGGGAACGCCTTTTGATTGGTCATACGATCGTAAAATAGTAGTGTTAGGGATGGGACGGGTTTAATTAGTTCGATCTATATTATCGACATTGTTTGTAAGCAATGAAACAAGGGTTATTATTATATTAATTATTTTTATATACTAGCTTTTGCCCCCAGCTCCGCCCGCGTGGATGTCGTTTATCGCGACCAAACATAGCCTATGTCATTTCTCAAGGTCTAATCTACTCCTATGCCAAATTACCACAGGATCACATACGTACATCTCAGTTCCAAAAGGTCGCATCTCATTCTCATCGCGGCGGATTATAATGAAACGGAAATTTCTTATAAATTTTAGGATCTGCAACATATTTATCGACATTTTTTTGTATGTACCTATACCATGATCGCGTTAATTCCCGTTAACATTATTGTATATTTATCGACAGCAGCACTTTCATATTTACCCACATCCCTAGCGCTTGACCGAACGAAAGAGATAGTGTCAAATGTACGTGTGTAAGAAAGAGATATGAATATGCTGCAAGCTTATGTTATATACGCTGTTTTCGCCGGAACCATTGCCAGAAACGCGTCGCCTGTAATGCGGTGTCTATTGGTTGTATGGTCGTTGTTTGGTCAGAAGCACTTTCTATGTGTGGGGTTGTATAAAAGGTTTAACTGCGGTCGTATTTAATATTAATATTTTTTTAAAAATACATTTTTAAAACAAACTTTGCAAACGTAACTTTTTTTACAGTCGTGCGAAGAATCCCTACGGATACCCTCCGCCGTTTTTTTTCTTTTTCTTTCTTTATATCAGGCCTGAGCCACAGAAATACTATCTATATGATAGTACATATTACCGTGCCTTAACTACAGCTAATCTTGGACTTCGATTCAGGCCACGTTTACCATAAAAATGCAATACCCTCGCAACTAAACCAACCCGGAACCATTCTACTCTGTACCTATCCAGCGCGGTCCGAAGGGGGTCACAGGGGACATATCCCCTTCCCCCAACCGTGCACGTCAAATTGAAAAACCTTGTAAAACGGGATTTTCAGAAGGAATTTTCGCACTTAAAAAAGTGACCCCTCCCAAAATTTTAGGCTGTGACCGCGCGTGCACCGGATAAAGTGGTCCTATGTTTTCAAATTTTACCTCCATAAACAAACATACAAACGTTGCAAGTCAATTAAAAGCTTGTAAAAACAATCGCGGAATGAAGTAGGTATGTGGCCTACCGCTTCAGAATTCACTAACCGCCCTACCTATTCAGAATTACAAATTAAATATTTAAAATCGCGTGTCCAGAATGAGGTATGATATTTATTTCAACGTCACTGTTATGGCGTGCAGCACACAAAAAGAGTTAATGATATGCTGTTTATTATATACCTATGGATAAAGGCCATGATATAAAAAATAAAAAGTGTATTTTTGTAAAGGTCGGCGTATATGATGACCCCAGTAACATCGCAAAATGTAGGTACTGTACATTACCGACAATGTGTATAATCCGGTATTCTACACAATGCCTAGGCCGGCAATGTATGAAATGTCATGAAGATACCTTAATATATTATAGTGGTTATAAAAAAACAACCATAAAGGTTAATATGGGAGCTCCACTTCTGCCTTAAGCTTCTAAACTGTATCTATCCATCTTAGGGCGCAGTATCCAATTTCCTGGGCTGGGCGCAAATCCAGCACACCTCGCAATTTGACTTGGATAGATTAGCAAATTAGCCTTCGTGGTTTATAACTATCCAGAAATAGAATTCCCGCAAAGCCATTCGCAAATATAGATCAAAATCTATGTACCTATTTCATAAATTGCCGATGCAACAACATATTAGCATACTTTGCCTAGGCATTGTATGGAATGGAATGGAAAGGGGACTCTTTTTTCCGCACTAGCCTCCTTTATGGGCCATTGTGCGTGGGCCTAGGCATTGTATTGAATGCCTGCATTATACAGATTGCCGGTAACATGTATACAAACAATAAACAACTCTATAAGACGCAGTCAAACATAATAGACACTGTTCTAGAAGTTTCTAGACATAAGTAAGCCAATATGTGCTTTATGTGACCTGCAAATTAAAAATCTATGGCTTGGGAGTATAGCGATTGCTTTGGGAGTTCGTGTCCGACATGTATGGACAATCCAATGTGTGTATACGAACGGCCGGTTTAATTTGTAGTAGAACTGGGACTAGCAGGCTTTAGCCAACTTTAGCCGATTTTATCAGGGTTTTGTAAGCTCATACTAGTAACCGAAATTACCTGCTAATATACCCGTTAACCCCTCCAGCTAAGCTAAATTGTTTGTGTAAGGAGTTTAAAAGAGAATAACGGTTTTGGAGAAACTTTAATAAATGAGAAGTTAGGAGAGTAGATTGCGTGTTCCAAAGTACCTTATCCTATATCACAGGACCAGCCTCTATTTTCGGGCGCAGTTATTTATCCCTTAAATCTTAGATCTTTCTACTGCTAAGGATTTTTAGGCATAAATTGAGTTTTTTATAAAAGAAAAAAAAGTGGCTGGTTTGAATGCAACATAAAGCCACGTTATGTGAAATATGAATGTGTATGAAAAAATATATGTACAAAAAAACCCTTGATTATTGCTGGGATGACGATCAATAAACAAAGTACCTCAGTGGAGAAGAGGTCCCTATAACCCGAATCCTACTGGCTTCCCATTGCAGAGACGGTAGAGATGTTTACATCTGACAAGGTCGAAGTGACAACTTATTTCCACCAGTTTTACCCTTTTGAAAATGTTCACCCTTCGCCAATGAAGCACCTATTTTTTGTTTAATTAACTTTCACTGATTTTAACAGAAAATACATACGCAATTCAAGTACCCAAAAAAAACGAGGCACATCAAAGATCAATAAAATTCATAGGTACATACTTATAGAGCTTTCATCTCAAGCGTCTTAGCTTGATTAATGCCGCAGATAAGTCAATACCGTCATGTACACGTACATGTACAATGTACAGTGTACAAGCAGCCTATAACCCAGCACTCGAGGCAAATGAATCGCACGTCTGAGCCCGCCTTGCATCTGCGCCCGTAATAATGCTGCCTATTTGAGAAACCCCAGGAGACATTAAGGCAACTAGCTCGGGGCTTACGACTGATGGCAAAGGCTCCATTTGAGAGATACAAATATAGACCTTTAGTGCACAAGAATAGAATTTATATTTGAATTATGATGATTACGCAGTTTCGTTTTTGGGATACGATGATTGACATTGAAATTTTAATTTTGTTTCCTACTAGTTGTTGCCCGCGGCCTCGCCCGCGAGGAATTTTGATCCCGTTCCCGGAACCCATGGAAATTTATTACTGAGATAAAATTTAGAAAAAAAAACTATTGTACGGATTTTGAAGCGGTTTTTTGTTAGAAAGGTCTTGGTCAAACTTAAAATCTCGTATCTATTATCGCAATCGGTTAAGTAGAACTGGAGATCAAAAGTCGGTTGAGCAGAACCGGAGACCAAAAGTCACTATCTATAATCGGTATCCACGCGGGCGGAACCTTAGGCATAGGCTAGTAAGAAATAAAACAAAGCGAAGCATATCATCTCTTTGAAGATCATCAAAATATCATAATTTAAATTTTCAATTATATTTCCAAGATCCTCAAGCTGATTTCAGAAGCAATTCATACAAAAGCTGTTCTCCTCGTAGCGTTAGAGTAAACATAATTAAACTCTCATACATTATACGTTGACGTGACGTCACACCGCATTCCGTATTTATATCCTACGTGTATGCACGAGGCATGGTCTTAGGGGATAAGCACATGAATTAGTCCTTAGTTTAAACATGCTCTTTGTACGCAGAGATGAATCGTAAGCACACTTAAAATATTATTGTAATAGCTACTTTATACTCGTGTAGGGGATGACGGGGAAATTGGAACTAAGTAACAAATTGTAATTAAAAGTGAAAATAAATTAATAATTATATCAGACAGATATAATATACAGTCCAGACTCAGCCTCAGATACATGGCTCAAGGCAACAATAGTGCCCGGAATACGGCAATAGGCACCCTCTAGTTAGTACGTGGGACCGAATACAATGATTGGTGAAATGTGGGTGTTAATTTACCTCTGCCTAACCCTCTGGGGATAAAGGCGTGATTATATGTATGTATGTAATAATATCAGATTAAATATTCTCTCTGTAAACGACGAACGACGACGAATGTAAACACATTAATCGTGATTGTATTCTAAGTATTCCTTTACAGGAGAACAGGGAAAAAGACTCAAATAAGTAAGATTGTTAATAAATGTGCTATGAATTATTATGAATTTCATTTGGAAACGTAAAATTTCAATCTAAGATAATGGCAGTTTAAAATACCTGTACGTCATGAAAAGAAGTAATTTAAAAATAGTTTAAATTAAGCCAAATTGCGAAGTAGCTATGTATTATGAGAAGTTGATTTCTTGTAACATAGGTTTTTTGCATTGTGAGTAAGTATGGATATGACCGGATCTTTACTGAGTACTCAGTAGTATGAAGTTAGGCGTTAACAAACAGAAATAAAATTGGCAAAGTGCGAGTCGGACTCGCCCATGAAGGGTTCCGTAGTAGCAAAGGCGAAAATTGCGGTTTATGATGTATTAAAAAAAAACTACTGACTGGATCTCGTTCGAACCAATTTTTAGTGGTAGATTGCATGGCAATTTACATCAAATATTTTTTTTAGATTTATCATTCTCTTATTTTAGAAGTTAGAGGGGGGGGGGGGGGGGGGAGACACATTTTTCCACTTTGGAAGTGTCTCTCGCGCAAACTATTCAGTTTAGAAAAAAAAATTGTTAGAAACCTCAATAGCATTTTTAAAGACCTATCTATAGATACCGCACACGTATGGGTTTGATGAAAAAAAAAAAATTTTGAGTTTCAGTTGGGGAGCCCCAAAATTTAATGCTTTTTTTTTATTTTTGTGTGAAATTCTTAATGCGGTTCACAGAATACATCTTCTTACCAAGTTTCAACAGCATAGGCCTTATAGTTTCGGAGAAAAGTGGCTGTGACATACGGACGGACAGACAGACAGACAGACATGACGAATCTATAAGGGTTCCGTTTTTTGCCATTTGGCTACGGAACCCTAAAAATGGCTTTTGACAGTGATAATCGAACACCTTCGAGAGTTTAGGCGCGCGTTAAAATTATAGGTTCCGTTTAACGACCAACGAGCTCGTTACGACCGTTCTCATTGCCCCACGCTCCCCTACCCACATTTTTCGAATGTAACAGGGAGTGAGCTTAATAATACTGTCGGTCGGGTGGTTTTTCGTGCCGTTAATGAGAATCTGCATTTGTTACGCTCACACAGATAACGGGAACATTTGCATACCTGTAGATCACCCAAAAAGTATTCCACGGGTACCTAGAACAAACTGTGGTGCCCATGATTCACACCAATTATACACAGGAAACTTCTTCTACATCCTAGCGTTAAGCCCAGTCGCATCAGAAGCTTTCACCTCGGAGTCTGGGGTCCGCTTTACCAGTCATAACTGCGGATTTGACTGGATCTCGATATTTTCCTTGAAGCGAATGCCATCTGACCTTCATAACCCAATGATGACATTAGGCGATATCGAAGCATTACAGCTAGACTGATTTTGTTGAACTTTTAAGGGCTCTAACTACCCCAACCGACTGCCATAGACGTTCGTATGGCAACCGGGACCGACTGCTGATGTGTTCTCCGAGGCATTACTAGACCAATACAAATACCCATATTCTTACATACAAATATTTTCACTGAGCGGGGATCGAACCCATGCCTTCTGCGTAGCGGCCGCGTTCAATACCGCTACGCCACGGAGGCTGTCTATACGTACTGACAGGTAACTGAATCAGCCTCATCATCTTCCGAGCCTTTCTTTTTTTATTTACTCAGTCGGGGTCAGCTTTCAGTATGAACTTCGATATGTTCCATGAAGCGACTGCCACCTGACCTTTGCAACCCGCTCAGCTCAACAAATATCTGCACACCGTGTTTTATTACATTCAGAGATTTTTATTCTCCGCGGACAAAAGTCCCTCGTTCCTTTGCTGAACAAAACCGTTACATTTCCATTTAAATTTTTACTACCTTCATTTAAATTCGATGCTATAGTTTTTATTTCCAGGTCATATTTTTCCTGTTACCAGCAGCGTGCAGCTTTAGTTCCATTGAGGGCTTTAAATCCTCTACTCGGTTAAATATGCCTGTTTTAGCAAACAGACTTTGTTTTCTGTGAATGTTTTAGTACGAATTCGGAGTGTAGGTCAGCGTTTTTGTGAATAATTTTGTTTGTTGAGTTCATTTTGCTGATTGGTCCCCGGTGCATTGAAGTTTTGCAATTCTCGCAGTTGAATCTGTAGAGATTTGCCATTTAGTTTTTCTCAGTTTAATGTTGAAAAAGTTGTTGGTAAGGCACGATGGATATATAAAGGAGGAACTCCTATAGGTATCCATATTATATTTTTTTTTTATATAGGACACGTCAATTTGACTTCGCCTCGCCTGATGGTAAGCTGAAGGCAAAGTCTCTGAAAAGAGGGTCACCATTACAGACACGTATCATGTTACAATGGTGGCACTCAGCTTGACGGCCTCATCAGATGCTTTTTCACGCCCCGCTTAAAGGACCCGGGACTGTAGGAGGAGGGAGGATATTTATATTGCTTGGGACATTATTATAATCTTGGACCAAAAATGTGCTCAAAATGTGCTCTATACGCGCAGTACACGTATCTTGAAACTAGATCCTCAAAATTCACTCAACCGCGGTGGATGAGCTCTAATTCACCAAGTACCTATATATTATTACAAAAGAATCCATGCGCGATTTAGGTCCAAGATACGTGTCCTGAGGTATTCATATAAATATAAGCAAGTTGCACGGGTATGTGTCAAAAAAGATAACCGGTTATATTGTGTTGCAAGTTGCAATACTAATCCATGAGATTGAACAAGTTTTTCAGTATGTGATTACGTCGCCAGTCTATTTATCTACCAGAAGCTGATTCATTGTACTAGTTTTAAAACTAATTTAGACAGGAGTCTAAATATATCATCCACCTGCTTGCCGTTGAATGAAAGATTCAAGAAACTCTGTTATTATTCAGCAAATAATCTAGTCCTATTTTTAATGGATTTACTTTGTGTTATTTTTTACCCCTCACGCTACAGGTATCGACATTTCCAGATAACCCAAAAGCCATTGAAATGTCGTGATAATTAATTATAAAACAAAACAAAATAAACGCAACAGAATCAGCTGAAACTATTTTTTTTATTTATATTTATTTAAGGTCGCTTTTTAACAAATAAGGTCAAACTAATTTTATTTCTATGAATAAAGCGGAAAGTTTCCGCAATATAAACCTCAACTACCGCAAATTTTATTTGAACATCTAGTCGAATGTGCTAGAAGGAAACTCCAAACTCTGGTCCAAGACCGATACTAACAAAATAAAGAAAAATAACAAATTCAAACATGGAATACCGATAACACTTTGCCACGACTTTACCGTCCCCACCGTCTGGGGAGGCTGCGGAGGCGGAATGAAGTACAAATAATGTTTTAAAGTTTACTCTATCGCAGGACATATCGTAGACCTAAAATATGTTCAAAATATGCCCTATACGCGCAGTACTAGGATTCTATAGTTCTGTGTATACCGCTAGGCTAGTTGCACGGCACAAAAAAAAAGGTTATGCGAAAAACATCGCGCAACTTATTGAAACTAGGTCACTATAAAAAATACATTACAAAAAGACGCGCTTGTGCTTATGCTGATAGGTGTAAAAACTCATTTACCTAGTTTCTGAGCTCCATACTGAATAAATTCATTAATATTTTAACATAGTACCTAGCAGATATTTTAACAGCTACCTTGTAAAATATTAGTGCCTTCTATTTTCAAAACTGTGGAACCACGGAATACCTCCGGTGATATTTATTCTGTGCCTCCGGTAAGTTCCATACTCTGTTCAATGTACGGAAAATTCCTAACTTCGTATGTGGAATCTATTTGTTTTCGTATTTCAACTGTTTGAAGTTGCTCTACAATGGCTAACGACTTCTGCAATGCAATTTTGGCGTTCTGAGCGTTCGAAATTTAATATTTGAATTCTCGAATGCAACTTGCTCGTATGTATTCGAATGCAACTTTTTAAATTAACAAATACATCGTGGAGAACTATTCTCAATACAGGTTTTATTTTATAACGAACAAAAAAGGCTATCAGCCTACAGTAAATTATTCTGGCAATAGTGGCAATAGTCAGCATAGTCATAGAGCCTCGGATCTCTTCGGAGTCTTCGGGTTTTCTTCTCTAGGGCACTTAAGATTCCCTGGCTATTCAAAGATGTGACAATTATCTGTTCTTTTTTTAAAAAAGCTCTTCGATAATATGACTTTTTTGGCTAATGTTCTATCTATTCTAAATCATTTTGTAAAAGAGTTTTAGGTACGAGAGGCAACACAACTCTATGTGATTGCAAGGCGCATTGTTACCTGTATGGCTTCCTTAGTCAGCGGTTTCGATTTAAAACGTTACTTTGGGCTCTCTATAGAAAAAAATTTACGGTAATCTATAAATCCATTGAAAAACATACGGGTTACTATGGCTTCTTCAAGGCAAGTTTCCACGGGGAAAAATGTAAAAAATATTTGCTCTATTGTATTTGTACCCGGTGGATCAGGCATGCAGGCATCTCATCATCATTTCCGTGGGATTTGTAGAATGAGGAATAGGGCTGTTCTCCATTCGACAGTAAACTTATAATATAACCCATGACCCGCCCGATGAATTCCCCTTTTGACGGCGATAATCTCGCCCCCATTACGTGGGACTGATAAACATAGCGAAGTATTAGTATAGTTGTTAATACACCTCTGCCTACCCCTTCGGGAATTTACAGTCGTGGATGTGTGTAATTGATTATGAAAATGATTTTACTGTTAATGAACTTTTGTAGCAGACTGTACCATAGTCATGATACTCATGATTTTTAAGTTACTTCCGCATTGCCAGCAGCCCCTATATCTAAAGGTTATTTTATGACTCTCAAGACTCATAAATTTCCCAATACTGAGTATATTATTTTCTGGTTTACTCACAGTGACATTATGTTATCATCAAAGTAAGGTTACAATATGCATGAAATATTAGCATTTTATGGATTAACTAGCTATTGCCTGCAGTGCTGCCCGTGTGGAAGGCTAATCCTGTAATCTATTCCAGAGATAAAAGTAGCCTATGTGTTCTGGAATATGATCTATCCCGGTATCAGTGTCTCCATACGAAAAATATTCGTAACGTAAATTTATCGAGAGAACAGAGCATTTAATGTCCCTCTTTCCCAACTGTACCATTGATTAGTACCATTAATGGTACTACTGGGAATGTTTATCCCACTAGTACCATTAATGGTACTACTGGGAATCGTACTTATTGCTCGGGACATATAATATCTTGAACCTAAAATGTGCTCATTACGCGCAGTACATGTGTCTTGGGTGTCTTTTGAAGTTAGCACGGGGTGCTAATGAGGCAAACGAGCTCAAATTCCTCAAGCATAGATTATAACAAAACGATCCGCGCGCGCCACGGCCTTGTTAGCCTCGCGATGTAGGCAAGATTCGTTTCCCGAGGTATACCTACTAGATTTCGGATGGGGTCCCTTTATACAATAGTTTCAAATTGTCCACGGACATCTGTAGCCCACGGTGCCAAAGTGAGATTCAAATTAAAACAGCCGTGAAAACATATTGCGCGTTTTCTGTCCCATTGGGCAAAGGTAATAATTATATAATGCCTTAATCCCTGCCTGTTACAGATGCGAGATAACGCCCGCCAAAACGGTGTATAAAATTTGTGCTAATGGACAACCCTAATGGGATTTGGCGGGAAAGTGGGAGTTAAACTGATAATGAAAGGTTAATGACCCCTGAGTGATTAAAAAAATAATTAACTTGAACGAACTGTATTTTTTTTTTTCATAATTTAAACTTCGAAGATTTTTTTTTTGTTTTTGATCGCCCTGTACTTAAAGACTGCTTGTTACACATGGTCAACCCAAGTAACACGCCGCATCAGCATCGAACCATACTCATTGCCCCAAATTACACGAAGTGCAAGCGCAGCAGAACGTGCGTTGCACACGGCCCCAAATTACACGGAGTGCAAGCGCAGCAGCATGTGAGCGACCGAATGACGTCAACCGACGTTTCCTTCATTCGGAGAACTTTACGCCAACCATTATATTTTAGATCTTACATCGATCAACTAGTTATAATTAAATGCAAATTAAAAAGTTAATAAATTAGTTTTATAAAATAAATTTGCATTTTTTTGAGTCCTCTGGCTGCACCCATCGTAATTGGCGCAGTCGGTAGGATAGTCGAGTAAAGTCAGTGAACCGATCACGGGCGACGGCTATCACGAACCTACAGGAGTGCGGCTAGAAGGAGTATCCAGAAATCGATACAACAGAGACATGCAGATTTGGTGAGTACCTAGATCTTACTAGAGTTGCTCGCTTCCCTATACTTTAATTTTTTCCTTGTGCAAATTCCTTTGTGTACTTTCCTAGTGTTAATTTCCTCAAGTGGTTCTATTAAATTTCCAAAATTTTTCACCCAAGAAAATTACGGACCTCTAGGTCATTAAATTCTAATAGAATCTCGCAGATCGATGCAAATAGGAATTTAGATTGTATCCCAGAAATTCCAGAAGACGAATTTGTTGAATTAGTATTTAATAGTAATTTAATTTCAAATATGAGTGGTGAATTGGTTGATCAAGTTTACAAGGCCTTACGCCTGTTACCCGAATTTGATGGTAACCCGAACGTGCTCACGCGGTTTGTGCAGTTATGTGACCAACTTGTAGCGCAATTTGTGAGAGCAGAGCCCGGGTTTGAGCTTAGTAACCTATCCTTATTAAACGGTATTCTCAATAAAGTCACCGGACATGCCGCGCGCACAATTAATGCAAACGGGATCCCTGAGAACTGGCAAGGCATTAGAAATACATTAATTAATAATTTCGCAGACCAACGCGATGAGACCGCTTTGTACAATGATTTAGCCTTATTAACCCAGAGAAACTTAACGCCACAAGAGTTCTATGAGAAATGTCAAAGTTTATTCAGTACCATTATGACCTATGTAACCTTACACGAATCTATACCTACCACGGTAGAAGCGAAACGTGCTTTATATAGGAAGTTAACCCTACAAGCTTACGTTCGAGGTCTTAGAGAACCGTTAGGGTCACGTATTAGGTGTATGCGACCTGAGACAATTGAAAAAGCTCTCGAGTTTGTGCATGAGGAAGTTAATACCTTGTATCTACAGCAGCGTAACGACCATTTACCGGAACGCAGAGCTATGCAGTCCACGTCCTCGATTGATTATACTAACGGTAAGTTATTTAAATTGCCTGTACTGCGACCTTATACTGTTTCACCCCCTTTTGATCAGCCTGGTCCCTCAAGAACCTTTTATCAGCCACAGCCGACAGGGCCAATGCAAACTTGGAGACCCCAAGTGCCCTTAAACCGCGGTCCTTCGCGAACCCAACAAGTGTTCGGCGCACCCCCGCCTAACTATAGACCCCAGAGTAATGTGTTCCGAGCGCCTCAACAAAGGCAAGGTTATACTATGCCCCCGAATAATGGCCCTAAGCCCATGAGCGGTGTAAGCCACTTCACTCCCAAATTTATGCCTAGACCTCAGACAGGACATGACTGGACAAGACACGGAAACCCACCTCCATCTAACTACTTCAAAACTCGCGAGATGAACATGAATGAGATAGATTTCTATGACTATCGTGAATACCCCGACTTTGCCTATGATAGCTATGACGGTCAGTTCTACCCCGAACCTTACACCTACGAGTCCGTGCATGAGCCCTCAGCTTATAATGATTATGTTCCCGCGTACGTAGAAGAACATCAAGAGATCCCCGAAAGAACCTCTGCCGAAAATCAGGATTTTCAAGTAACCCCGAAATCAGACAAGCCAAAATAGAAATTAATCTACAAACCCAGAGACAACTCCCATATATACAAATCGCGAACCCTCCGCTTAAGTTATTAATAGATACTGGTGCGAATCAATCCTTTATTAGCCCGGATATTGTAGAAAGATTTTATTCTCATATTCAGTGTAATTATGACCCCTTTGAGGTTACTAATATTCACGCTACTACTCGTAATAACTATTCCATTACCTTACCTTGTTTCACAGAGTTTAACGAAGCTTGTGATATTACCCTTTTCATTTACAAATTTCATAATTATTTTGACGGCTTAATCGGCTTAGATTTACTAGAGAAATTTGAATCAAATATAGATTTAAAAAGTAAAGCCCTTAATACACGTAACTCATCCAATCCTTTATGCATGTACGATTCACGAAATTGTAATCTTTATGAGGACATAGTGCCCGCCAATTCATCCAAATTAGTTAGAGTCCCTATTAATTTCCATGATGGTGACGTAATAATAACAGAGCAGATTATATCCCATTGCTCTATTCGCGACTGTGTTACCTCCGTCAAAGATAATCGAGGTATTATAGAGATCACTAACCCAACAAAACATGATGTAGTGTTCTCAATGGATAGACCAGTTAGTGCCGAACTTTTCAATGAACAGTGCGCCACCATCCATCGGCCTAGTAATCGCGTGTCCGAGGTACTATCACGACTTCGCACGGACCATCTGAATCCTGAAGAACGAGCCAACTTAGAATCACTTTGTGCCCAATACGCTGACGTTTTCTACATTGATGGTGAACCTCTAACTTTCACCAACCAGATAAAGCATAGTATTCGTACCACAGATGAATTACCTGTCTATACCAAGACCTATAGATATCCTTTCGTTCACAGACAGGAGGTTCAGGATCAGATTACCAAAATGTTGAATCAAGGGATAATCCGCCCTTCACAATCAGCTTGGAGCTCCCCCATCTGGGTAGTCCCTAAGAAAGCTGACGCGTCTGGGAAAATCAAATGGCGCATAGTAATAGATTTTCGTAAAGTCAACGAAAAGACTATTGATGACAAATACCCGATTCCCAACATCAATGACATCTTAGATAAGCTTGGTAACTGCCATTATTTCACAACTTTAGACCTTGCGAGCGGTTTCTACCAAGTTGAAATGGACCCAGCCGATATTCACAAAACGGCTTTTAATGTAGAGCATGGCCATTTTGAGTGTTTACGTATGCCGATGGGACTAAAAAATTCACCGTCCACGTTCCAACGTGTGATGGATAACGTCCTTAGGGACCTCCAAAACGTCATATGTCTCGTCTACCTTGATGATATAATAGTATTTAGTGTATCCCTGCAGGAACACATGGTAAACCTAGAAAAAGTATTTAAAAGATTAAGGGAATCGAACTTCAAGATTCAGATGGACAAGTCGGAGTTCTTAAAGTTAGAGACCTCATACCTAGGTCACGTAATAAGTAAAGATGGTATTAAACCTAACCCCGACAAGATCTCTGCCATCCAAAGATTCCCTATTCCCAAGACAGCTACCGAGATAAAACGTTTCCTCGGCTTGTTAGGATATTACAGAAAGTTTATTCCTGACTTCGCACGCATTACAAAACCTATGACGCAATGTCTCAAGAAAGGTTCTAAGATCACCCTTACCGATCCGAGGTACGTTGACTGTTTCGAGAAGAGTAAGTCATTGTTAACTAACGACCCTATCTTACAATACCCAGACTTTTCTAAGGACTTTGTCCTTACGACTGACGCATCTAACTTTGCCATAGGTGCTGTCCTTTCCCAAGGACCCATAGGACATGACAAGCCCATAGCCTACGCCTCTAGGACCCTGAACTCTAGCGAAACCAACTATAGTGTAATCGAAAAGGAGTTATTAGCTATGGTTTGGGCCACCAAATATTTTCGTCCGTATCTGTTTGGCAGAAAATTTAAGATAGTAACAGATCATAAACCTTTGCAATGGGTTATGAATCTTAAAGAGCCCGGCTCCAGGCTCACTCGTTGGAGACTTAAGTTGAGTGAATATAATTTCACTACAGTGTACAAGACAGGCAAACAGAACACCAATGCCGACGCATTGTCCCGCATTGAGATAAATAATGAGGACACTATGTCGATTGTAGTTAATGCATCTGAAAACCCTCAATCAATAGTGGGTTCTGAAACTCTGACGGCCCCTAGTAATAACCATATACCCGACGACTCCGACACAGCGACTATCCACACTAGTAATGAAAACCCAATTCTAGAGTTCCCAATATCAGATGAGCCCCTAAATAAGTTCAGTAGACAAATCTGTTTTATTCTCGTAGGAGACATAAAAAAACGACCGACAATAACTAAACCCTTTGAAACACATACCCGAACGACCATACAACTCTCCGAATCTAATTTAACTAATGACGTCATCAACGCAGTTAAGGAATATGTGAACCCTAAGGTCAAAACCGGTCTAATTATTCATCCCCATCCCGCTATGTATAAGATTATCCCCATAATACAAGATAATTTCAGAAAATCATCAATGAACATAGTCTTAACAAAAGTTGAATTAGAAAATGTTAAGGAATACTTGCGTCAACAGGATATTATCAAAAAATATCACGAGGGTAAAACCAACCACCGTGGTATTACCGAATGTTATTTGGCCTTATCATCCAAATACTATTGGCCCAAGATGAAAGAACACATCGCTAAATATATAAATGAATGTGTTATTTGTGGCCAGGCTAAGTACGACCGCCATCCTGTTACCCAAAGATTTAACATTGTACCACCCCCTAGTAAACCCTTTGAGATTGTCCATATAGATCTATTTACAGTCCAAACTGAGAAATTTTTAACCATTGTAGACGCTTTTTCCAAATACGCGCAAGCCTACCATCTCAGAGACAGTACCGCCTTAAGTGTAGTACAAGGTTTACTCGTATTTGGTACCCATCACGGGATCCCACTGACCATTGTCACAGACGGAGGCCCGGAGTTCACTAATCAAATTTTCTTAGAATTTTGTCGAGTTCATAACATAATTCACCACAAAATATTAGCGTATTCCCCTAATGATAATGGCATTGTAGAAAGATTCCATTCAACAATCCTAGAGCATCTCAGGATATTGAGGCTGGAGCAACGAAATGAACCAGTCATTAATCTCATGCCCTACGCCATCTTAGCCTATAATAGTTCCATCCATAGTTTTACTAGATGCAGACCCTTAGACCTGATCACTGGACATTTTGATCCTCGAGACCCGGTAGACATTGACTTAACCAAACACCTACTCCAACAGTACTCGCAGGACCATAGGAAACGAATGACTCAGGTATACGACTTGATCAATCAGACATCTTTACATGACCGAACACAACTGACTGAGAACCGCAATAAAGATAGAGAACCCGAGAAAGACTATACCCCTGACCAACAGGTGTTTGTGCGCAACCCTACGGCGTCCCGACAAAAGTTAGCCCCACGTTACACGCAAGACACTGTACTTGCAGATCTTCCCATCCACATTTACACCAAGAAAAAACGAGGTCCAGTAGCTAAATCTCGCCTTAAGCGAAGTCCTAAGAACCCCACCTTGTTGCAGGATACTACTATGGCTGACGACCCTGCATCCAGCACACGGACAAGAGATAACAATTGACTCTCTCGACAGCGGACCAGGACTACTTCCTTTTAAATTGGGAATGGCTAAGATCATCTCCCATTATCACTCCTTTTTAAGTCATATAGATCTAGCGAATATTCATCTCCAAATCGAGTTAGCAAAATCTCAAATGGCTGAACTAAAACCTTTAATCAACAATAAAACCCTTTCTCTATTTGACCCTCACTTAGAACATCTTAATAATAAGATTATTTCAATGAGCAATAAAATCAGTATGTTCGAAGCATCCCGTAGTAAAAGAGGTCTCATTGACGGTTTAGGCTCTGTTATAAAATCAATATCTGGTAATCTAGATTACACCAATGCCCTTAAATACGAAAACGCTATAAACATCTTGCGTAATAATGAACACAAATTAGAATTAGAAATTAATAACCATATCAGCTTAAATAGTAAATTCATTTCACACAGTTCTCAGATAATAAGCAGCATAATCTCAAATCAAGAGAAGATGAGTAAAGCAATAAACCAAATTTTAGATAGTAATGCCAGCAGAGATACAGACTTAATTAAATACGCCCATCTGGCACAACATTTATTAATTCTAGGAGATAATATAGAAGACCTTTATGAAGAGTTAGAAAGTTTAGAAAACACCCTAACATTTATTCGTGCATCGAGCACCCCATACTCTTTATTTAGTCTAGATGAAATTAAAGATATGTTAAGCAAATTAAAATCGCTATACTCTAACTACGAAATCCTTGACGTAGAAGCTAAGCACTTCTATGAAATAATTAAATTAGGTTATTTTTATTTAGATAAGAAAATAGTATTAGTTATTAAGGTCCCAATTGTCGATTCCTCTATATATGATTTTTACAAGCTATCCCTTATTCCTAATAGACACCACGAAATCCTTATACCACCCTCACCTTTCGTAGCAATCTCTAGTTCAGATTCTAGGTACATAGAGACAGAATGTCCGAAGGTCAACTCCCTATATCTCTGTGAGTCGGTACCCAGCCTCCAGGTCCAGAGTCAACCGGGTTGTATCCAGCATCTGATAGCACATCAGGAACTTCAGCCCAACTGTGAGATGACACCCGTAGCTCTCACCACCGAAGCCCTAGAAGCCCTAGATGACAAGCATTACACTTTGAGTTTTCCCACACCAACCAAAGTGAAGATATCTTGCGGTCAAGAACAATATCGGACCCTAGAAGGAAGCTACTTAGCCGTAATCCCGTTCAACTGCACCTTGAGAACTCCAACTTTCACTATCTCCAACTCCAATGACCATATCAAGGGACACGTCATAAGGATCATCGAAATGCCCCAATACAACGAGTCAAGACATAAAAATTACCCGAAGCTCATCTTAAATTCACCAAGTCTGGAAAAACTTCATACACTGAACAATGAGATAGCGACGCAACCACCTATACACCTAGATGACGTTACCGATCCAGCTATATACCACACCACTATACCCATGTACCTCACACTCGCCGGTACATGTGCATTCTTCGCTACAATGCTCTACCGCCGGCTACGTACAAGAAAAATATCCAGGAATACCACTGAAGACTGCAGCAATAACACTGAGGTCGTCTATGCAGTCCCGGCGACACACATTATTAACCCCAGCCAAATAAGGATTGATCCCATACACCTACCAGCGACTTTCTTGAACAAGTCCATCGACACTCGCTGTTCTTCGGGGGGAGGTGTTACACATGGTCAACCCAAGTAACACGCCGCATCAGCATCGAACCATACTCATTGCCCCAAATTACACGAAGTGCAAGCGCAGCAGAACGTGCGTTGCACACGGCCCCAAATTACACGGAGTGCAAGCGCAGCAGCATGTGAGCGACCGAATGACGTCAACCGACGTTTCCTTCATTCGGAGAACTTTACGCCAACCATTATATTTTAGATCTTACATCGATCAACTAGTTATAATTAAATGTAAATTAAAAAGTTAATAAATTAGTTTTATAAAATAAATTTGCATTTTTTTGAGTCCTCTGGCTGCACCCATCGTAATTTGCTGAGGTCTTTGACTATAGATATACTGTGTAAACATATTAGATTAAACACAATATTTTGAATGAAATTCATCTCAAAAGACGGTTCGAAATAAGCGGTATGTGTGAGTAAACTAATGATAATAAAAAGTCAATATTATGTGTAAACAATGCTTTAAAAGTAGTAGCTAATTTTTACGCCGCGTTATAGTGGCCAATACTGTGTCTTAAAAGTTTGTACACAGTCTAAGCTTGAGGTCATTACCATCACGCTGCGACCTTATTAGATACCGAACAATATCACAAAAATGAGCGAGGGTGGCCATCAATGCGATACCATAGAATAGAACCGGGTTCGTTGAATGAAACTATGGGGCTTTATGGGGTTCTTCTAATAAACTCATTAAAATAATTTGGATTAAATAGAGCAGTTCAATTAAAATTTATCTCTTACATTTCTAACCTAACAAGACATCCCGCCATTTTATGTATGTATCATGCATGCTCAGACTAAAAGAATAGTATAGACGGAACGCTTAGAGCTAGCAGGTGAAGCCGCCAAAAGCAGTACTATAAAGCAATGGGGTATCGCTTCGCTCGCCACTCCTTGTGAGCAACGAACGAATGCGCACGTCCGATCACTGCTGAACAAAATATTATAAATATGACGTATTGTGTAATGAAAAGGTGTAAAAACACATCAACAATTCATAGAAATAATACTGGATTATCGTTTCATAAGTAGATAACTATTTCATAATAGATTTCATAACATTTTTCTAAATAATTTAGTTGCACAAACTAGGAACACAAAACCTCTACCATATTCTACAGTGTTGCCATAATTTTTTTATCATTTCCATAAAATATTTTGCAGTATTTGTGGGAATTTGTAAAGTACTGAATAAAAAAAACAGTATCATGAATGTTGACAAGCTTGATGTTTCTAATCATCATCATCATCATCATCAACATCATTCTTGCCTTAGTCCCGAACTCCCGATCACATCTGTGTCTGCAATCTACTTAATGTGTGGCTTGGTTTTTTCGGCAATCTTGGGAGGGACTGCAATCTGACCTCCCAGCTTGAGTTCTGATTAGTGGCCAACCACTGACAGAGATATTCAGATTACCAACATAGGCCTCAGTCTTAACTGACGTTTTACGTGCCGTCCGAGGCATTGAAGCGCTCAGATGAAATACAACTTAGGTCACCCATCCAAATTACAATCGCGTCTATGTAGCTTAACCCACTGATCGTTTAGTGAAAAGTGAGCGCACTTGGCCACGAGCACTTCAACACTGTTGTTGTGTGTTGTGTTGTGATACTGTTGTTTATCCTTTAGAATCTAAAGTGTCTTTACCTACTCAGTGTTCATTCACATGCCTATTTCCTTCCGCGGTAGGCAGAGACATCAGCTCGCCATTCTAATAATCATTAGTCTAAATGATATAGAATAATAACATTTATTATAACAAATAATATTCCATAATATGTCCAATAGGTACATAGATATTTCTGGGAGACTTTTTCATTTGCCGGCAACATTACGCACACACCGTTAGTGGTATCGGTACACGGAAATCCGAGTCACACACGCACACATTGAAAAGGTTTGGCTTCAAGTGTTTATTCGACGCGTTCCGTCTATACTATTCTTTTAGTCTGAGCATGCATGTTTCAAAATTAATAATGTAAGCACTCTGTCAGCCGACAAAAGCCGAGAACTGCCGACGATGCACGAACGCCGCCATAACTGCTGGTGTATTTTTTATAATTCATAACAAATTGGCACAGGTCGACGACGCATTCTGCCTGTGATGGTTATTGCAGACTATTATTTTTGATGAATGGGTTTGTACAACGAGCTGTAATCAAATTCAGGCAAACTCGATTTCGGTTATGTTCTAACTTTTTTGTTGTTGTTAGTTTAGTAAAAATAGTTACTATCATCATCATCTACCAAAGTGTTATTCCTGGTTGCATCCAATGCTTTCACCTCGGAGCCCGGCCTCGGAACTCCTACTTTTTTAAAAGGTTTATAAATGAGGCTTTTATGGACTAAGTGAGTGACTGCCGTATGACCGCCCAACTCCGAGAGGAAACCCTGCGAAAGAGACTTGCATTTGAGGTTAACTTGGCTAAGGTCTTTGTGAGGCAAGGTGGCATTTACCAGCCGGGCTCTAATCTACGTGCTAGCATTCGATCCTACTTTCCTCTTAACTGAAAACCTATTTGTCATATATGTATGTGTAGATTTTTCCCTATCAGCCCATAGACTAGAATAGAAAGAACTAGATAAAGTAGAATATAATAAGACTAGCTTTTGCCCGCGGCTCCGCCCGCGTGGATGTCGGTTATCGCGACCAAACATAGCCTATGTCCTTTCTCAAGGTCTAACCTACCTCTATACCAAATTTCATTAAAATCGGTTCAGCGGTTTAGTCGTAAAAGTGAGACAGACAGACAGACAGAGTTACTTTCGCATTTATAATATTAGTAGGGATAATTAATGACACATAATGTAATACGTTTATGACAGACGTTAAGCATATTATATTCCATGCATTGATTATTCTATTCTTTTGTTCGAGACATATTGGATATAAAATGTGCCCTATACGCGCAGTACACGTTTCTTGGGTGTCTTTTGAGGATAGCACGGGGTGCTACTTCGGTGGACGAGCTTAAATTCACCAAGCATGGCTTATTACAAAACAATCCGCGCGCGACTCGTTTGTCTCGCGATTTAGGTCCAAGATATGTGCCTCGAGGTATACTAACGTTGTGTCACTTGTCTAGGGGGGCAGTTCTTTCTAAGTACCTATTAATAATACTTAGATAGAACTTACTATCTAGCTAGATAGTACTCTGTAAACCGCCAGGCTACGTGGGGAACAAATGCCTGGCAATGGCGCCCCCGCCGGGTCCAGGTAAAAGGGGTAGGCCCAAGAAGTCCTGGCTTGACGTCGTGGAGGGTGACATGCGTGCAAATGGTCTCACTACTATGGATGCCCAAGATCGTGCGAAGTGGAGGAGGAAGAGCCGGAAGGCGGACCCTGAGCTCCGAGGTCATATTGGCCACGGATGCAATCAGGATAATGCGTCTATATAAGGATGATGAGTACTCTGTAAAATGCTCTAGACTAGAATATATTATTATCGTTGGAACGAGGGCACTCGGCAGATGCTTTACGCCCGACTTGTTACGAGTAAAAAAAGTTAATGTCTAAACTTTTTAACGACCCATTTATGTGTCATAAAAATATAGCACCAAGAAACTTGGTAATTGAGCAGCCAATGAAGTTGTTCAACGCGTGAATGAACTAGCAATTGAGTATCTTTCTATATGACAATCCTCCTGCCCTTAGCTGCCAGCAGCGACTACCATCTGACCTCCACAACCAATTGGCGATATCGACGTAAACCGTAACGACTGCCATAGGTATTAAAACGGCAGCTGGAGCTCTAAAAGTTCAACAACTAGGGGGCTGTCCATTAATCACGTGTGGCTCAACGGGGGAAGGGGGGAAGTTAAGAAAAAAATCACGAAAAATCTCCAGGCGGAAGGAGGGGTATAGTAAGATATCACGTGATTTTCTAGCATTAAATAATAACTAAAAATACACGCGGTTTGGCTAGGGGGCCGGGGGAGGGGGTCTAAAACCTCACCAAGTATCTCCATAGGGGAGGGGGGGTTAAAAAATTGCTAAAAAAAAACATCACGTGATTAATGGACAGCCCCTAGTATAATAATTGCTGTACCTACCTTTATATCGCTCATGGGTTGTTGAATTCAAATTGCAGTCGCTTCATAGAAAATATTGAAGTTCAGCCGCGTCTCGATTAGACAGGAAGAGACGACCCCGGACTTCGAAATCAAAGTCTCGAGTGCGACCGGGATTATAGCTAGGATGATGATGATGCATATAAATATTCCTACTTACCGTTTCCCGTTTAGTGCAAAACTGAGCGGGAATCGAACCCTCACCTTGTACCGACAAATGTACTACCGCCTTGCGTAGAACTATCCAACATAAATTGCGGTTAACACGAACGCGCGTAGTTATGGTACGTTAGGTCAAGCCGAATAGGGGCCCAGCAAATTGAAAAACTTATTTTCACTGTATCTAAGTTTTTCGTATAACTTTTCAAATTATGTTGGCAGTACCGTGCAATGATTTTTGATTTATACCTTACCCACGAAGGAATTGTTTATTTATGCCAGAGGTGATACTGTTAGGATCTTCGACACGAATATAAAATAACTAGTGTAGGTTCACCCGCGTGTAATTCTGATCTCGTTCGTGCAACCTACGGGAACCTATTCCAGGGATGAAAAGTATATGTTTACTGACTATAATCTATCCAATTTATCTATTGTAGTTACATTAAATTAACTAGAAATACATTAGAATTAAATAACTAATGATGAAATGTATTCCTTCAATTCGTCTGATGGTAATCTGAAGGCAAAGTCTCAGGAAAGAGGGTCACCATTATTGACCTTATAGGACCCGGGACTATAGGAAGAGGGAAACACGTGAGTTGGTGAGGAATTCTTGGCCTTAGGAAAGGAGAGGGAAGTACTAATCAGAACGAGTGTGACGCCCCTGGTGTTGCATACGTCCATAGGCCACGGTAACCACTTTCCATCAGGTGGGCCGTGTGCTTGTCTGCCACATAAGTGGTATAAAAAAATAAAAAAGACGTGTGGCACTCGGGGACTGCCGCGGAAAAGCTATTGCATAGCATTTTTTATCAACTTATGCAATTATAATTACTTACGTTAAGCGGAGCTACTTCGGAGCAGCTCGGCTCGATTCGTGCGAGCTTTTGTTAGGTTTTTTTCGTTACGGAATTTCTGGATTCGGTCTCCACGCCCAAGGCCCGCGATAGTAGCTATGCAATAGCTTAAAAAAACATTCGCCATGGTAGAGACGGCAAAATACCGCCAAGGAGGAAACATCTCTACGCATCTGCAAAGGCTCGAAGAAACTGTTCATTAAATTTAGTTGTTGACTGTACATAGTGTACATCTAACGATCACCTCATAGTTATTTTTTTGTTCTTGAGCGAATCTAGCACCCCCATTAAAAGTTTCTTACAAGATAAACACATTTTTTTTACGTTTCTTTGAACTTCGGAATATAAAAGTGCAGAAATTGAGCAAATTCTAAAAGCAAAGTTCTTATTAAGTTTTTAACGTAACGAAACACTTCAGTGGAGTTTTGATGATGCACTCTCGTTTATAAATATTAGAAGGTTCATTACTTTTTACTGTATAACAAAGTTTGTTCGAGATTCGCTAGTTTACCTCTTATTTTGTTAATCTTATTTTGCAGTATCACTATCACTACATATTATAAAACAAAGTCGCTGTCGCTGTCTGTCCGTCCCTATGTATGCTTAAATCTTCAAAACTACACAACGGATTTTGGAGCGGTTTTTTAATAGATAGAGTGATTCAAGAGGAAGGTTTATATGTATAATACATGGCATAATTGAGATAATTTTAAAGCATTTAGTATGCTAAACTAAACAAATTATTTTAAATTGGAAAAAGCGAAATCAATATGCGGGCAGGACTCGAACCCGCGATCTTTCCCTTACAGGGGGAATGCTCTGACCACTGAGCCACCGAGCTTCGCCCGAGATTGATCCAAATTTTCCAATACATCCATCTTAGGGCGATGGTGGAAGCAATCTACCGATATTCGTACGAAGTATCGGAATCAATGATTCATAAATTATATACATGCTTAATATTGTAGAGAAACACTGATAAATCGGGATCAGAGTACCACGCGGGCGGAAAATATGGCGATACGAAGTTCGCCGGGTCAGCTAGTTGTTATTATAAATGCGAAAGTTTGAATGTATATATTTTTGTTAAGATGTTTTGTTTTTCCAAGGGACTACAATATGTGGTTCTCCAAGAAAGGCATCAGTGGGTTGAGTACGAACAACTATCGTAATCGTATCGTAAATGTAACGAGAGCACGGAGCATTGCGATTGACCACCTGCCTTCTGTGAGCGTGTGTGCGGGTGAAGCCTGCCAATCGCAATACGTGCTTTCGTTACGTTTACGATACGATTACGATAGTTTTTCGCGCTAGGGGTACAGAAGGCTCTTACAGGGACAGCAGACGCTTCCCATCCGGTGGGCTTGTCTGCCACCTAAGTGGCATAGACGACTGAACGGATCTGCATGAATATCAGTACATAGATAGATCTTATTCTAGAATAGCACATAGGCTCTTTAGTATTGGGTCTATTTCAGGCACAGCAGTTAGGTAAGACATAACACTCTACATTTAGCACTGTTTACCATGTAGCATAGAAGTATTCCTCCAATCGAATGACTCCACAAACGTAAATAATATTATTTTTTTAAATCTTCATTTTAATTGAGGGTTTTGATCCATAAAGGATTATGCCAACCCCATCGTACCTTTAAACATTATACAGGAACAGTAACTATAGTAACATTATTTTATTTGCATGAATCAATTCACTGCTGAAACACCAGAGCCAAAGGACATAGGTTCATAGCTTCCTCAGATTTTGATCTTGCTAAAATAGTTTGAATGAGACCTATATTCAGTCTATTTAGCTCTAGTTCGCTCAGCAGCGAATTAAATAATATCTTCGAAAATTCCAGATCATGCTACTATCTATAATCATAATAAAATTAGAATAGTTTCTAATATGGGTTTTAGAATGCACTTAAGAATACTTAAATAACGATTACTCTGAATATTGGACACTACAGCTGTTTACAAACAACGTGAATTCAACAAGACAATAGATAAATTCTGACCTTAATGAATTTAATGATTCCTGCGCACATCTTGACGTTTAATAGTATTGAAGACACAAAACACACACTATAACTTCACAATTGGCACTAAAATCTCATATAATTTACGTTTGAAACCAATAATATATTACTGCTAAAACTGTCACTTGTACACTTATGTTATATTTAAAGATTAAATAAATATTATTTAGTATCACACATATTTGTTTATTTATCAAATACTGTCACTGAACAAACCGACTTATCTGCGCGCACGCACTATAACCATAAACACGAACAATCTACAATTCTACACCCTTCTCTGGTATTTATATTGCTATCTCTGTCATCCTCAATCAACCAGTATAAAAAGAACCGCCTTACTGACATACCGTTACAGAAATTAAAAGAGCATTCTTAAGATGTGAGGGGATGAGAGGTCTATTTAGCTAAAGTAAATATTCGCAGGTATGAATGGTTCATAGCATCTGCAGATATTGTGTCATGGACCTTTGTTTATATAATAGGGTAGAAAGATAATACGGTGACGTCACAGGTGACGTGTTTAAAAAGAATACTGCCCACAAGTATCATCAGATTCATCAGACTATCTAGACTAGACTTATCTAATTTAATAGAAATTATACTCACGAGCGAGTATTTATTTTTTGATCCAAAGTAAACATGCGAATGCGATTATATATCGTCTAAAAATTATCGCCTACGATGATAGCGTATGAATTCTCGCCCTAAAACGTGTTAGGTGCGATAAACTCTTTTTCGATTTATGGATGATTAAGAATGAATAAAACGAGATACTTACCAACTCATTAAAGACTGTATTTTAATCACTCCTTTATTTATTTGATAAACTCAGCATTAACTACTGGAAAATACCCCATAATGATACCTACTATGAATAATATAGTCATCAAAATACTTCATTTTCATCACCATCACAGTCTTATTGTGGTCAGAGCCCAGGATCCGCTTACTCCTCCTTTATTTATCTTAAATCACACTAATATCTTCAATAATCAGGCTTCTCATCAAGTTTCCTAACTATTGCACTGTTCTCTTTATTCTTTTCAATTTCTTTTTTATTAGCACCCGGGTTAGTACCCACTGGTCCCCTGGAATTCGTCCCCTGTGCTCATTCGTCCCTTCATAATTTTGAGGTGGTCTATTTAAATCTTTATTTAAAAATATAAAAGCATACATTAAGTCATAATTACATTTTAGACAATAAATGAGAATCATGATTTTTTTTAATATACGAAACGTCAATTTGACTTCGCCTCGCCGGATGGTAAGCTGAAGGCAAAGTCTTGGAAAAAGAGGGTCACCATTATAGACACGTACCATGATACAATGGTGGCACTCAGTTTGGCAGCCACATCAGATGCTTTTTCACACTTCGCTTAGAGGACCCGGGACTGTAGGAGGAGGGATCAATACTTTTATTACACAACTAAGTACCTGCTGTATTACACTCCATTAGTTTGAATTGGTCTCGTAGCTTACCTGTAAAAGAAAGAAAAAATAATGAGAACAGAACGAAATGTTAACCTTAAATCATGTTTAGGATAAATTTTGAATTTGTGAGTTTAAAACGAAAATTTAGAGCAAAAACCTATTGCACACGCAACAAAAATGTTTTATAACCCGCGCCACGTATCTTGGACCTAAATCGTAAGACATACGAGGCTCTGGCGTTCGCGAATTGCTTTGTAATAGTCTATGCTTGGTGAATTTGAGTTCGTCTACCGCAGTAGCACCCCGTGCTATCCTCAAAATAATAATAATAATAATAATAATAATAAATATTCTACAACATTCTACACAACGCTATCTAGACCCATGGTAAGCTTAATTAGCTTGTGTTATGGAATCTAGAATGCGGATATACATACTTAGATACTTTTTTTTTTTTTTTTTTTTTTTTTTTTTAAATACATACTTATTATACATAGAAACACCCAGACCAATGCAAATATTTATATTCATGCATACAAATATTGGCACTGAGCGGGGATCGAACCCGCGCCTCCTGCGTAGCAGCCGCGTTCACTACCGCTACGCCACAGAGGCAGTCAAGAAATGTGTACTGCGCGTATAGGGCACATTTTGAGCACATTTTAGGTCCAAGATACGTGGCGCGGGTTATACTTGTGTCAGTTCTCGATTTGTAGTGTTGTCATTGAAAACTGACGTAATACAATCCAAATATATTATGTTCTACGATCATATATTACAATATCAACAGAGTCATTGAAGATCAAATACAAAGTTTTGGGAATTCTGATTTCCCTTTTTGGACTTTCACATTATCGATACCGAAATGTGTATGGATACTACTGGCAGTGTCATGGGTACTTAATTTTTACCCTTGACACTACCAGTAGTGTCATTGGGTAGTCCCCCAGGGCCGTCAAGAAGTAGTCCTAAAGCTTCTAACCCCGGCAAACTGCCATAGATGTTCGTTATGGCAGTCGTATGGCACTACAAATAAGCTGTGGTAATCCTAGATGTCTTCCTTATTTGCTCGTAATCCATCATGTACTCTTAAGATTTCAAACAAGATAAACCTGCCTAGTATTAAGTGCTTATCGTAGTTTAAGACCGCTTGTAACACACAATATTCTGACAAAAAATAAACCTAGGTAGGTACAATACAACATAAGTCGTATTTTTATAACAAGCAAATGTAGGCACTATTACTTGTTAATTTTTAAAATATTTAGATCGTCAAATTGATTGCACTCCGTATTTTTCTATCGTGCGCAAATATTAGTCATGTCGGAATTGAATCGACTAAAACGCACGCCGTTTGTGGATCGTTGGTTGCCGGAGGTAAGATTGGCTGAGGCATATCTCTCTCACCCCAGCCTGCCCAAACACATCTCTCTCGAGCTGGCCCTCTTGGGGTGTGGGGACCACGTAATCCCCACCTGGTCCCCGGGAATGGAGAGGCGCCGCCACCGCGGCCTGCTTCTGCTAGGGTGATAGGCGCCTCCACTCGTCATCCCCAGGCCCGCGCTTATAGGGAAGTAACTGCACTCCGCCTAAAAATAGCAGTTCTACGTGCAAGCCGGTGTTTGCTCATTAACGGATGAGGGTTGAGGATTCACTCCCGTAATAGAAAAAAATTACAAAGTCAAGGGAAAGCTATAAGAGGAGAGCGGATCTTGGGTTCCAATCTTCCAATGATGTGGTTCATAATGACGATCCTATCCTTAATTGGCATTTTCTCACCCTACCCTTTTTTATGTAGGACACGTCAACTTTATTTCAATTCGCCTGATGGTAAGCTGGAGGCAAAGTCTCAGGAAAGCGAGGCACCATTACAGACACGTACCATGTTGCAACGGTTGCACTCAACTTGACGGCCTGATCATATTTTTTTTCACAACCCGCCTTAAGGACCCGGGACTGTAGGAAGAAGGAAACACGTGAGCTGGTAAAGAATTCCAGGTCTAAAGGCAAAGGTCTATCACCCGCTTTTTAAATGCAAATGCTGCACCTATTATTGCAATAAGTTCGTGCCAACAAAAGCCTCCTAGTTGCGTGATAACTATATTTTTCTTCACTGTTTTACGTCAAGCTATTACTAGATACTATCTAGACTTTAAAACAAGCTAGCAACCTGCCATTGAAATATATACTTTATACCCTAACAATAAGCGGGAATTTCGGATCAAGGCATTCTGAAGCGGCCTACTTCTCTTGTGCCTTCAGTTAATTGGGTTTAGATGGAGTCAAAGAAATCACAAGGTGAAAGGGTAAGGCTGTCCATTTAATGTTAAAAGACTTCAACGTTTAAATTCTTATTATAAAATTTAGCCCTGCCTCTGAAGAAGCACTTTAGAACTCTCTTGAGTCTCTTTGACCAATGAAATCATTTTGCTCACGAGACAGAGTATTCTGCGTATTTCATTGGTTGAAATGACTTGAGTATACATATTACTATTTTTTTATACTACTTAGGATGCAGACAAGCACACGGCCTTCCTGATGGTAAGAGTTACCGTGGCCCATGGGCGAGAGCAACACCACGGGAGTTACACTCGTGCTGTCGACCCTGTAAGAACAGAGAGATTCTGTGCCGTCAGCGCAGAATAAAAGTAGCTCCAGTGAGCTCTGGCTACCTATTCACCGTCAGAAACACAACACGAGGTTATTAAGCCGCGGTCTTCTGTAGGGCGGAGGTACTTCCCCATTCGGACTGCTCGAATGAGACGGATATTTACCATGTATTGTTTCGAGTTTCCGATATTTTGGCGCTGTTGCAAGCACCATGATCACGGAGGAACTGGAGTAATGGCGGTAAACGGTGAAAAAGTTTTTGAGAGTAAATATATCGAATTAGCCCTCCAGGACAAGTAGCATGAATTAACGTTGACCATTAGAATAGAATGACGAATGTATGGGATTTTACTATTACGACAAACGTTGATGTCTGTCATTTACGTCAAATCCCATACATTCCTCATTCTATTTTATAATTCACCGGTTAACGAATTGCCACTTGTCTAGGGAGGCTGACTAGTGGTTTTTATATACCGCTTACTTAGGCCTGATGGGAAGTGGTTATCGCAGCATAAGGACGTGTACAACATTCACGCGATTCTGAAACATAACTATGATTCTGAAACATACTCGTAACTCCGACAGACGTTTCCCCGCCGAATGAGCCGCCGACAGAACATTTCGATTATCAGTTGTTCACCGACAGAACCTTTCAACTACGAACGTTTCGCCGAGAGAACGATTAATTCATGAGTGAATCGACTCGATCGAATGAGAATCTTTTACCAAAGAAGAATTCGTCGACAAACATCGCTGCGTTACATTTGTGTTGCCGACCCTGTTAATTCGCCAATTCTTTCGCAACTTAATGAACCTTCTCTTTGGTCGACAAAACACACCATTCTTCATACAATGCAAGCTCATACAAACACAAAATTAATTGTTTCACCCTAACCCTACGGTATTCGCCTCTAATACCAGCAATTCGTACCTTTCAAAGGTCTTTAAGACCCGTATGGCGTAACATAATGAAGCGGAACTTGGAGGGGTACAAAGGACCGGTAAGACAAACTTTGGTCGTCACATTAGGGTTAAAGAGGGTAAGTGTTATGTTTATAGATGGTGATACAGGTGAATATGTTACTAAATTAAATTCCTTGATAGTGCAGAGGACGACGTGATTACCGTGCATGAGGTTCTCGGTTCGATTCTTCGGCCGGGCTCGGGCAAAAGTATTATTAGGTTTTCGTGTTATTAGACTTTTAATAATATTACGGAGATAGATAAAATTTGAGGTTTTTGACGATTTAGTATCGGTAGAAAAAGTAGTCGACGAAAAATACGTACCTATATGTAAGATTCATTTACTTATTATAAAGAACTAGCTGACCCGGCGAACTTCGTACCGCCATATTTTCTGATCCCGTTCCCGCTGCATATCTCTCAATTTATCAGTGTTTCTCTACAATATTATGCATTTATTATACATATAAACCTTCCTCTTAAATCACTCTATCTATTGAAAAAAACCGCTTCAAAATCCATTACGTAGTTTTGAAGATTTAAGCATACATAGGGACGGACAGACAGCGACAGCGACTTTGTTTTATAATATGTAGTGATGATATGGCAACTTATATTATAAAATTTTGTGCCCAATTTATAGTGTTGGTCCCGGTGGAGTGGAATAGGGCCACCCCATCTCTTCCTGTGGGTGTCGTAGAAGGCGACCAAGGGATAGGACTGTTCTCCATAAATACAAACAAACATACAGCCCATGACTAAGTGCCCGCTTGACGGCAATAGGCTCGCCCCCTATTACGTGAAACCGAAAATCACAGTTGGCGAAATGTGGGTGTTAATACACCTCTGCCTACCCCTTCGGGGATATACAGGCGTGAGTATATGTATGTATGTAAGTTAGGAAAATTAGCATACTAATTACTTCAAAGATTTATTCAAATTACTTCTAATTTATTTCCCAAAGACACACCAAAACTTTACCATACGACATTATTATATTGATGTGATAGATACCTATAAAACAAAATGGCCGAATATGAGAGCACAAAATGGCGTCTAAAATGGTATTGTAAAGCCATGTTTGGCGCAGAGAGTGTGCTAAAATTTTAATACCTGTTCAATGTGTGTAATTTATAGTCTAGTGTTGTAATTGAAGCCATTGGGATATGTACTTAATTATTTTGTTTCATAGCATTTGTTACGTGATTCCTTTCACTCTGAAACTTATTTGTGGCAGCCAATCTAGTGTTGGTTGTAACCACGAGAGAGTGAACAAGTCGGCCGAAGCAGGGAGAATCGGTCTAGGTGGGGTTTCTCAGATGACGCGGACCTGGGGTGTGAGTGTGGAGTAGCTCCACAGACCATGGCCCACCTGCTAACGTGTGCTGCATGCCCATCTACCTGTACACCGGAGGACCTAATGAGTGCCTCCGAGAACGCGACCCAGGTAGCAGCATACTGGAAAAACAGAATTTGAGAGTAGAAGCGCCATCGATTCGACTGTGCCAACTGCACAATACCTACACTATCTACCAGTAGTGAAGGAAAGGAAAATTACTTACCTCTTATAAAACGAACATAATAATTTTGTATGGTACTCTGGACTTACTGATTTCAGGCATTGAGTCGTCACGTTGTCATACATACATACAATCACGCCTTTATTCCCGGAGGGTTAGGCAGAGGTGAATTAACACTCACATTTCACCAATCATTGTATTAGGTCCCACGTAATAGGGGTTGAGCCTATTGCCGTTTTTCGGGCACAATTGTTTGCTCGAAGGTATAGGCTGAGTCTGGGCTGTATATATTTGTCTGACGTTAAACAGCCCTATCCCTTAGTCGCCTTGTACGACACCGCATGGGAGGAGATGGGGTGGCCCAAATTCTACTCTGCCGGGATTGACGTTGTCATAAAACTTCAAAATAGGTTTTTTTTTTTTTTTTTTTTTTTTTTGTACGTGTCATAAATATGCATCAAATCGTATACATTCATCATCCTATTCTACAATACCCAACGAATTACCACTTGTCTAAGGAGGCTTTAAAGCAATGCCGTTAAAGGTTAAAACTGAATGACTTTTTGTAGAGCGAATGAGAGAGAGTAAGGTAACTGTACCAATGCTCGACACTGTACCAATGCTAGACACTTTCGAACAAAACCCAGTATTTTGAGAAAATTATCAAAGTCAAAGTCAAAGTCAAAAATCATTTATTCTGTATAGACCATCAAAACGGCACTTACAAAACGTCAATAATATACATATATGTACTAAAGACTAGCTTAGCAAATGGACCACCGGTTCGAAACGCGGCCCCGGCCTGAGAAGACTCCGGCAAGAAACTCAGCGGGCTTTTTTTTTTTTTGGTCTATTTACAAAAAATGCTTAGTCTACTTAGTCTAAATACAATCATTTGTTTGAGAAGCATGCATGAGTGAACAGCTCAATTCCAAGCAAGTTTATCATCTAAATATTCTTGTATTTTATAATAGCCTTTTTGGCACAATTTCCTCTTAACTTCATTTTTAAATTTATTTATAGGTAAATCCCTAATTTCATTAGGGAGCTTGTTAAAAAAGCGTATACAGTTACCCTGGAAAGAATTACTAATTTTTTGGAGTCTGCTATCACAGACTACAAGATTGTTTTTATGTCTCGTATTTACGTTATGCCTGTCACAAATTTTTGGAAATTTGGAAATATTTTTCCTTACATACATTAGGTTCTCGAAAATGTATTGTGACACTACGGTCAGAATGTCTATTTCTTTAAACTTTTCTCTGAGGGAGACTCTTGGGCCCAAATTATAAATAGCTCGCACAGCCCGCTTTTGTAATATAAATATTGTATTCAAATCCGCGGAATTACCCCAAAGGAGAATTCCGTAGCTCAAAATACTATGAAAATAACTGAAATAAACTATTCTAGCCGTATCCACATCTGTCAGAGTCCTAATCTTTTTTACAGCGTAGGAAGCTGAACTTAATCTACTGGCTATTTTATCAATATGTGATCCCCACTGCAGTTTGGCATCAATACTTAAACCTAAGAACACTGTTGATTCCACAAGGTTCAACACCTGACCATTGAGTTGTACATTGGTTTCCACCTGTTCAACATTAGGTAGGGTAAATTTAATACATTTAGTTTTATTCCCATTAAGGCAAAGATTATTTGTACTAAACCAATGGACCACTCTTGTTAGTGCACTATTCACTTCGTCATAATTGTTTAGTTGCCTCTTAATTTTAAATATTAACGAAGTATCGTCAGCAAATAAAATAATACTATTTTTGTCACTTACGTAGTAAGGGAGGTCGTTTATATAAATTAAGAATAAAAATGGTCCTAGTATCGAACCCTGTGGAACGCCCATCGAAACCACAGATCCTACTGAGCGTGTACCGTTAACATCGACCCTCTGAATTCTATTGTTCAAATATGAAGTCAGAAGATCGAGAGCCTTGTTCCTTATTCCGTAATGTTCTAATTTCCTGATTAATGTGTCATGGTGGACGCAATCGAAAGCCTTGGATAGATCACAGAAGACACCCAATGCATCATGCTTATCTTCCCAGGCTTTGTGAATACAATTTAACAATTCTACACCAGCATCGGTGGTCGAACGTCCTTTAGTAAACCCAAACTGTTTATCATGAAACAGTTTGTTTTCACCAAAATGGGTTAGCATCTGTCCTAGAATTAGTTTCTCAAATACCTTACTCAAGGTCGGCAACACAGAAACGGGTCGGAAATTAGAAGGATCTGTGGTGCTGCCAGCCTTGAACAAAGGTATGACTTTGCTATGTTTCATTAAATCAGGAAATATACCGTTGCTGACACAGTCATTAAACACAGTTGCTAGGTGGGGAGCAATGACATCAATAATACTTGATACAGTTTTGACTGATAATCCCCATAGATCCGCGGTCTTTTTAATATCAATAGATTTAAACGCTTTGGTGATATCCTTGCTATTAACAACTGAGAATACGAAAGTGTCCTCACATTTTTTTACTGATTCCATAAGCAATGACTCGGCGGAGGTGGAAGACGACTGGAGAGTTTTGGTTGTCAATAAGGGAATGTTTGTAAAAAAAATTTCAAACTCTGTCGCAACTTCCATGTCCTCCGTGACATGGCGATCTTCTATTTTTAAATGGAAATCTCTTGCAACTGATGAAGATTTCCCACATTCAGAATTTATTATGTTCCAAGTAGTCTTAATTTTATTAACAGAATTCGCTATTTTCTTTTTAATGAAGTTTGACTTCGCAAAGGAACAGGCTCGCTTGAATATTTTGGAGTAATTTTTAACATAATTCTGAAAAGCAGGGTTGAAATTGTATGATTTTTCAGAATACAGATCAAACAATCTCCTCCTACTTCTATAGATTCCCGTCGTTGCCCAGTCACTGAAAATAGGACGCTCGCCAATCGATATTGTTTTTGAGGTAAAAATTCTCCCAAACTCAGTATTGATTAGGTTAATTAGATCCGCATAAGACTCTTCTACACTAGTATACGAGGGCAAGTCGGGTAGTTTATTCACTATACTTTCTTTAAAAGAGTCTAAACGATGCTGGTTAATCGGCACAAATTTAATTTCCTTTTTACTAACTTTACAATTATTTCTCTCACAGGATATTAATTGACCACGGTGGTCCGAGCCTACCGCATCCACAATACATTTATTAATTGGTTTAATATCTGTGAAAATATTATCAATACATGTGGCACTAGTTGCAGTTATTCTGGTAGGTTCCAAGAACATATTAATAAGATTAAAGGACTTGAACAGATTTAACATTTTGTTTCTCTCTACTGGCACTAGGGTGTTTTCTAAAATATTTACATTGAAGTCTCCACAAACTATTATTGCCTTTTTGGAGTAACGGCATTTAAAAAGCGCTTCTTCCATCCTTTCTTCAAATCTTGCATAGGGCGCGTCCGGGGGGCTGTATACGCTTAATACAATGAACTGCTCAAACTCAATACTCGCTATCTCAATAACTCGCTCAATAGAGAGGCTTACTAAGTCTTTACGTTCTTTAAATTTTATATTCTTATTAATAATTATTAGGCTGCCTCCACGTTTGAAATTTCTTCTACTGAACGAGCTTGCGACCTGGTGCTTTTTGAAGTTGAACATGATCTCATGGTCTTTCAACCAATGCTCAGTTACACAAAAAATATCGATATTTTTAAGGGTCATGTGCAACTCCAATTCCAATTCTTTGCCCTTTATCAAGCCCTCAACATTCTGGTGCACCAGGTTTAATATCTTATTTTTACTATTTAAATTGCATACGAGAGACTCGACTGTCTCAAAGGCCGTATGACCATGTCCAGTACATTGGGACATATTGTAAAAAAAGTTGCTAGATTTTTTATCTGTTGTCAAGAAGTCCTGTCACTTATTTTGGATAAAATTATCCACTATGTCAGTATTGTTATTATTATGTCGCTCAATAAAAGCTATGTTATTAGACAGAAAGTTGCCTAGTACATTTGCAACCTGTCGTTGCAAAGATTTCGATAGTGTAAAACTATCAAATGTCAATATAAAATTGTTCTGTAATACATAATTACAGTCAAGTAAATCTATGGTCCTACAATATGTAGATATGGTATGTAATTTTCTATTTATATTATACCTTATGTTATTTTCCCTAACTGTAAAAGATTTACTGTAAGGTAATGCGCACAATATTACCTGTTAATCAATATTAAAATATTGGTTTTAATATTTTAATATTGATTAACAAATGGATTTAACCATTTTAACAAATGGATTACCTTAATTAAAATATTAAGGTAATCCATTTGTTTTATAAGACTATTGACTTAAAAGATGCCTAATGGTATCTATAAGATATGTTCAAATATTCGCAACACCATCCGAAGTAAATTTAGAAAGACTGTTGACAGCAAATAATGTGACTCCGTGAACACGGTCGTGTTATTTCTTAAGATTTTTGCCAAGGGTACTGATTTTTATAGGTGTGATTTTTTTGTTTATAAGTTATGATTATTACTAATTTTAGTATAAACGTTATAAATATTGAAGTTATTGACATACTTGGACCATTGGGACAATGATGTCTAGCATTGGTGTTTTCGACCAAGTGCATAATAATTTAATTTAAAGTAAAAGTATGATAGATTTTAAAGATTTTATGGGCAAAAGTTAATGTCTAATTGTTCCTGTAACAGTTAAAAAAGAATGTAACGACCATGCTGTAATTAATTTGTTAAATTTTTTAGATTGAATTTTTATTTTTCCTTAAAGTGTCGAGCATTGGTACAGTTACCTTAATGAAACTTTTTTCATTTAATTTTAGACTTTGAGTCTGTAGCAATAAAGTCTTAAATTTATTGCCATTTTTTACAGTCTCAGTGGTTTGACAATGGTTTAGCTTTAGCAGAATCGAGGATCAGTTCGGTAATCACCAAACTACCAATCAAATGACATGAAATCAAAAAATCTTGATATTTTTGACGATGCCTGTCATCAGGCTAGACATGACTGTTTTTGTTACTTCGATGATATAAAAAGAACATTGAAACGCACTTTAGATAGGTACTTAAACCAATTGAAAGTCAAAGTAAATGATTTTCCGATACATTTCGCAAAAAGCATCAAGAATTTATGGCAAGCAGGTGTTCTTACTTAAAGTGAGTCGTAACCACAGAGCAAATATAAATACATAATAGTCGTTCCAGACGATGAGGCCCGGAGTGGTTTTCTATAATGCATAGCTCATTTTTTATTGTTTGAAAACCGTACGCGAAAAACCAAAAACAAAGAAGCTATCTTTGTTTTTGATTTTTCGTGTCCGGTTTTTGAACATTTTTTGGCAAATATAACAGCAGCTTTTTTTAATAAAAAATAACAACTATTGCTGAAACAGAAGCACAGTATTACATATATTGATAATTCTTTTAGTACTATCATTGTTATTTTATTGCATTCTATCGTTTCATGTCCAAATTACATAAAACGAACAAAATTTGCATTTAGATTTAAGAAAAAAATCAACCACAATTTTCGTATTAAACGGTGACGGACCCACTTGTCTTTTAAAATTTCGTCCCCTGGAATCAAACTTGTAGATTCATCCCCTATATAGGTGCCCTTTGGTCCCTTGGTAGGGGAATAGTAAGTATACAACCAACAGAAGACATTTGGGTAGTTCCTTAAGCAAAAGTAAAGTTTATTGGAGTGGCAAAAAACATGCTTACATCTTCCTTTCCTACCAAATTTCGTATCTCACGATGGTATTAAATTAACTTTGTACAAGACATCTGGTAATTTGGCATAAGTGGTCAACTGCTGGGCAAAGTTGGGCGCTATGCCAACTAGGTCAGAAGTGCAATTCTCACAACAAAACAGAGAGAAAAGATACACAGACTTATGTATAAGGTATCGCATATAAATCTATGACTTATTTATGTTATTTTTAGTCTTAAAATATCCTTGCAGTGAATTGTCGCTTACGAAGTTTTTTGGAAAGAGGAGTTAATTTTGTGAAAGACCTTACACGATGTCTGATTGATTTTTTATTTAAATTTCCTTGCGACTGTATATCCTTGAAAGGATACAGAGTAGGTAGGTATTTTTTTTTACAGAATTCTTAACCAAAGTTACTAATATTCCCGTTAACTCCTCCAGTGCTAAATTGCTTATTTTAGGAATGGGTTCACGTTGAAAGTGTAATGATCAGGATTCGAACCCGGCACATATTGATCTTAAGATCAACTCTTTAACCACTTAGCTGTCGCTACTTGATATATATAGAACAGAACAGGAAACTTTTAAACATTGCCGCTTAAGTCAATTACTGCGGTTTTACTCGAAATGTCAGTCTTTATCGTTTCGTAGTTGATGAGTAATTATGAACATCATTCATATTCTACTAATTTACTTGCGCAATCCATTGAGTTCTTTCTAAACGGCTGGTGTACCCCACCGACTGTGGTCTATCTTCTTAAGAATCACTTCGTTTGTACGAAGCGCCGAATATTCCCAGAAATTCAATGAAGTCACTTCAGGTTAGGGATATCCGTTGTATTTTGAAATAAGTGTCTATTTAAGTAAGTGACTTAATTATAATTCCCAGGGTTGTCAAATATGGGATTTATAATTAATGACTTTATCCCCGTAGGGTTAGGCAGAGGTGAATAATTAATACCCACATTTCACCAATTATTGTGTTCGGTCCTACGTAATAAGAGTCACCTCCCATTATGTGGGACCGAAAACACGCCTATTACCGTATTCCGGGCACAATTGTTGAGTCGAGTCATGCATCTGAAGCTGAATCTGGGCTGTATATTTTTAATATCTGCTAATAAAATAAATAATTTAAAATAATTAAAAAAATATATAAGTTAGCTTATTATAGAATCCATAGAAGTCATAGAGCCCTTAGAAAACGAAAGTACCTATTAAAAAAAAAAATCGCTGCCTCATTAGTGTGTAAAGATAATGATTCCGAAGGTGACCTCATACGACAACGGCAGACGCACGCAGCAGGTACGCGCAATTCATTGCGGCTTCTCAATGGTCCCCTTTATCCGTATCGGAGTATAACAAGTAATGGATACGCTGTATCTGCTGCATGCGTCAGCAGTTTTTGTATGCGTCCGGCTTCGGAATCATACCTTAATAAACTTTTGTTTGTACAACACCCCCACAATTACAATTCACAATATTTCAACCTGCCAACGTACACTTCCAACCCCTAGATAATTACACCTAATTAAAATAAAAGGAGGTAGTTTTGAAAATTCCATTCTTCATACAGCCTTTTTACACACGCGAATTTTCCCCCTTGTGTACTTATTAACATATAATGGCGTGGGTCGCGTGCTCACAAAACGTCAACAGTATCACGAAACTTGTGGCTACACTGTGATTCAGTTCATGTCAAGTCCACTCACGAGATTTACTATTTAAATTCAAATATAATATGAGGAACGACAACAACGCAATAAACCGATATATTGTGAACTTGTATCGAGTAGATAAGCCTGTCTGTCTGTCTTTTACGCTTTCACGTCTAAACCACTCAAGCGATTTTGATGAAATTTGGTATAGGGGTAAGATTAGACCTTGAAAAAGGACATAGGCTATGTTTGGTCGCGATAACCAACATCCACGCGGGCGGAGCTGCGGGCAACAGCTAGTATGTAATGTCTACTCGAGACATACGTTCAATATAAATACTCTTTGATATCGCCTATTGCATCTGTTATCTATGGTTTATTTTCTTTTTCACGCACAATGGACTAAAAGACAGGCTAAGTGCGGATAAAAGAGTCCTCTTTCCATTTATTTTTACCGCCAGAAAAAACACACAGCCATTGGCTTTGTTTTTTAGCTTTGAGTAAATAATATAATCATTTCATTCAGAGCCTTTTACCAAATCTGTTGGGATCGGTTTTCCAGTCTAACTTTGAACAAATATAATATTGTTATATACTATAAGAAGCCCCGGCTTCGCCTGCGGCACATTTCCAAGTCCCGTATCACCCCTTTCACTTATAGTCTATAGGCCCATCTGTCCAATTTGTTGACATTTATGATAACTGCTCCGCTCCCTTAAGTAGTAGCTAGCGTATTTTGTCTCTGTGTAAGAAACATCCTCGTACTTCAAGGAATATTCTAAAGAGAGAATTAGCGAAATCGGTTCAGCTATTCTCGAGATTTACGATCAGCAACACATTCAGCGATTCATAGTGTCAGAATTGTCGACATCAGTATTGGCGAAAGTTCTGCAGCTAGATCTAGGGCCCCAAACCAAACACAGGTCTGTAAATTGGTACACGCCGATTGATGAATGAGGCTCAGCGCTGACTTTCCTGTACGGCTAGGGTGTCAGACAGGAATAGCTCCTGTAATAGCTAAGATAGACTAATATTGGTGGAGTGGCAGAAATTACCGGTGTGGTTGCATCCAAAGTGCAAAAGTTTTGGAAGCACCCTCAGCAAAAATCATCTTTTTCGAGTAAGATTTTTCGCGTGTATATTTACAATCTATTTCTTGCTAAACCATTCTTTATCCATATTCTCACACCTGTCAGCCTTTGTCTTTGCCAAGCTTCAGTAAGCTCTTTATTAAATCGAATATCCAAAGCGGCATTGATATGATCCTACCAAATTTGGATAGGTATGGGGGGGAACACTACTGACGGTGGAGTGGGTGGCCACCCTAAACCTAACTACTCGCAAGTCCCAGTCGCCGTCACGGTGTTCCTCTCTGTATCACGCTATGGACCCGGCGACCGCACGGTGAATCCATGGCGTGCACCGGATCTCCTTTAAAACCACGGTAACGCAACCCTAGGGCGCAGTCATACCTGTAACCTTTAACCCAAGGTCAGTTCTAATCGATATGGAAGCCCAGTTACGTGTGGTTGGTTTATAGACCATAAAATACATATTTACGTGTTAATACTTCTCATTGTTCTAGGAAGGGCCCCGTGACGCAGTGTCATCGACTGATTGGGCAACGAATCGTTATTTTCGTACGGTGGGAATTCCTCATTGGTATTGCTGACATACCTAAATCTTGGACCTAAAATGTGCTCTATAAGCGCAGCACACATTTCTTGGCTATCTTTTGAGGATAGCACGGGGTGCTACTGCGGTGGACGAGCTCAAATTCACCAAGCATAGATGCTTACGAACCAATCGGCGCGTGTGTTTTTTACTATTAGATAATGTATTGTCAGCCTCTGTGGCTTAGCGGTAGTTAACCGCTACCCAGGAGGTGCGGGTTCGATCCCCGCTCAATGCAAACATTTGTATGCATGAATATGGGTATTTGTATCGGTCTGGTCGTGCCTCGGAGAGCACGTTAAGCCATACGACTGCCATAGATGTTCGTATGGTAACTGGTACCGGCTGCCATACGAACATCTATGGTAGTCGTTCGGAATATTTGGGTTCCTAACAAGTCCAACAACTGGTCTAGCTGCAATGCTTCGATATCGCCCAATATCGCTATTGGGTTGTGAAGGTCAGATGGCGGCCGCTTCACGTAAAATATCGAAGTCCAGCCAAATCCGCAGTTAGACTGGTAAAGCGGACCCCAGACTCCGAGGTGAAAGCTTCGGATGCGACTGGGATTAACGCTAGGATGAAGGTTATCTATACTATTATATAATTGTAAAGTGGTCGTGTCTGTACATTGGAGATATTTAAAAAAAATTACTTGGGTTATGTTATGTTAACGATACTGAACACGAAAATATTTTTTTTGAATTTCCTGTCTGTTTGTCTGTTTGTTCGCGATGGACGCAAAAACTACTGGACGGATTTTGATGCGGTTCTTTTTGTTAGAAAGGGCTTACTCAGACTTAAAATCTTACGTTTGTTTGATCGCAATCGGTTGAGTAGAACCGAAGATATAAGCAAAGGTCGCGTTAACAGAGATGCACGCGGGCGGAAGGCTAGTATAAAATAAATGTCTTATTCATTATGTCTTATGAGTCTTACGTCATGAAAATTATGGCGTAAACGACTGTCAGTCACACGTTGATTATTAAGATAAGAGACACTTGGGAGAATAATACTTACAAACAAACTTAATCTAAAACATAATATCACAGTCTGTTTCAGACATCTTTGTTAACGAAACCCCTGTATGTACTTTTAGAACTACATACATATAACCACGCCTGTAAATCCCTGAAGGGGCAGGCAGAGGTGTATTTATATCCACATTTCGCCAACAATGATTTTCGGTGATTTACGTGGGACGTAACAGGGGGCGAGCCTATTGCCGTCTAGCGGGCACTTTCTTATCATTGGTCGTATGTCGGATGGAGAACAGCCCTATTCTTTAGTCGTCTTCTACGACACCCACAGGAAGACTTATAGAATTCTGGATAATAATGTCTTATCATTAGTGATTGTATGTAAGAATACTTTATCCATATCCATACCAATATTATAAATGCAAAAGTTACGCTTTCACGCCTAAACCACTAAACCGATTTTGATGAAACTTTGTACAGGGGTAGATTAGACCTTGGGAAAGGACATAGACTATCTTTTGTTCGTTGTCGCGGGCAAGAGCTAGTATTGCACAATTATTTTTAAGGTACAATAAGATTTCGCAAAAGTAATAATTAGATACTAATGATAATGATGCAGCTCGTGAAGTAATGACGATGCAGCTCTTGAAGTAATAAAGTCAATAATGGATAGCGGACTGTTGTCCCTGCCTTCCCCACAGGAGAAACGAGTCAGTATTGTATGTATATCGTGATAACAGTAATTAACAGACAACTATAACGTAACTAATCCAATGATTTTTGGCGAGTGATAACTTTCAGTCATCATTGTATTACCTACATCTGGTTTTGCAATATTGATACGTATCGGTAACCACTTACCACGGGTTGAGCAATATACCTACTACATATACAGATAAACCAAACTAAATTAATAAATGAAAATATTTACAAGATTAAAAAAAGGGAAGGAAAAAGAGGTCAGGTGTCGAAGAATTCCTCCCCATCGATGTCGACTGGTAACGTACCCAAAAGGCTGGCGGCATTACCCCGTTGGATGGCAATGCCAATCCTTTGGGCAAAATACAGGCCAGCTCTTTGGTCACGCGAAGCATCGACCAGTCGCTTTGCAATAATCAATCACTACATATTATAAAACAAAGTCGCTGTCGCTGTCTGTTCGTCCCTATGTATACTTAAATCTTCAAAACTACGCAACGGATTTTGAAGTGGTTTTTTTTAATAGATAGAGTGACTCAAGAGGAAGGTTTATATGTATAATACATGTATAATATTGTAGAGAAACACTGATAAATTTAGAGATAATACCACGCGGGCGAAAATATGGCGGTACGAAGTTCGCCGGGTCAGCTAGTAATTAATATTGATGGCATGGATGGTAGGGTCGCGTCAGTAAGATCTTCGTACGAGCCTTCAGGGAGAGATATGTCTCAGACAAGCTCACCTCCGGCAATCTAAGACCCGGAGATGGCGTGCGTTTTAGTCGTTTCCAGTCCGATATAACCTCCCCCGCCAACTCCGCAGGGGGAGGGGAGAGGTCCGTAGGGATTTCCATCGCGATAAAAAAAAGGTGCGAGGCAATTCGTGAGACGAGGTTCTGACAAACTGTCCTTTACAGGGTTTAGATAAGATGGTAATCGCTCCTGTAAAAGTCAAAATAAACCATTAATGTAGGATCGTAGAACGATCGACAGCCTCCGTGGCGTAGCGGTAGTGAACGCGGCCGCTACGCAGGAGGCGCGGGTTCGATCCCCGCTCAGTGCAAATATTTGTGTGCATTAAATATGGGTATTTGCATTGGTCTGGTCGTGCCTCGGAGAGCACGTTAAGCCGTCGGTCTCGGTTGCCATAATAACATCTATGGCAATCGTTACGGGTAGTTGGTGCCCTAAAAAGTCCAAAAACAACGGTCTAGCTGCAAAGCTTCCATATCGCCTAATGTTAACATTGGGTCGTGGAGGTCAGATGGCAATCGCTTCACGGAAAATATCGAGGTCTAGCCAAATCTGTAGCTATGACTGGTAAAAGCGGACCCCAGACTCCGAGCTGAAAGCTTCGGATGCGACTGGGAATTAACGTTAGGAGGAAGAAGGATCGTAGAACGGAACCTGGGCTCTAATGATCAAGGTTGACACTGGAGATATTATTCGGGACCTATTTTGGTCCTAAAATGTGCTCACAATGTGCTCTATACGCGCAGTACACGTTTGTTGGGTGTCTTTTGAGGATAGCACGGGGTGCTACTGCGGTCGACGAGCTCAAATTCACCAAGCATAGATTATTACAAAACGATCCGCACGCGTCAAGGCGCGCGCGATTTAGGTTCAAGATACGTATCCTGAGGTATACAATCTGCATTAGCTTGCACCGAGCGGACCCGCAACATCCGAAATACTGCTACATATTTGAACGATCTATCGCCACACCCGTACTCTACATGCAAAAAGTAATTCAATAGTAAGTACCATTTCCGAAGTCAAATCCTTCAACGTTACCTTTAGTAGACGAAAAATCACTCAACGAGCGTTATCAAAACAATGACGTCACTGATAAGCTAAAGGTGATAAAATATATGTGCCATATTATAAAGCGAATCACCTTGTAAAACGCCTCATTCGCCCAGCACCTACAGAGCTGGACAGACGTGTTCTATTTCAAACGTGCACGTAGAACATGAGTCATATTTAAAAATCGAACATTATTAATCAACATGGCGTTATTTACAAGTGTGTGTGTGTTTGTATTACTGGGTGCGTACGCGCATGCTATACAAGTGAACACAACTGAGGGTACCCTTGAAGGTTATAAGGCGGCGGATGGGGATTACTATGAGTTTTATGGCGTACCTTATGGTGGACCTACTACTGGGGAGAACCGGTTTAAGGTAAGATTTCAGTTATGTAATGTGTGTGTTGTCTAATCGCATTAATTGCACAGATAGCGTAGTGTTGTAGTGTTGCCAGGTCGAGTGTTCTGATTTCACTGTTAGGGGCGTTTTATTTACCGGGATGCGAGGGATATGTTTTAGGTAATCTTAACACCCTATCTTTTAGTTGGATTAGTTGGATCGAGCCCAACAGCCGCTCCCGCCAGGTGGTTTCCGGGGTCATTTCTGCACGAAAATAAAGGACACTTTATTTATGTAATATATTATTAGGTAAACTTTGTGTGTATTGTATGTTTGAGAGTTGATTATAAATGTTTTGAATGCTTCTTTCAATTCAGCCAAATTGTAGAGGCAGGCCTAGGATAGCGGACCCTGGGCTCCAAAGGGTAATCGTTGGAGATTGAATGTAACTTCTTTTTATCGCGCACAAAATCCTCACGGATAAGTCGGGGAGCTAGCGGGGGCGATTATATCAGATTTGAACCGACCAAAACGCACGCCGTCTGTGGATCGTAGGTTGTCGGAGGTGAAAATGTTTGAGAGAAATCTGTTGCACCGGCTGGTGCGGGTTGGATGTAACTGGGATTTGTTCAGATGGAGAAGGAGTTAGGAAACTAATTGGGTTGATCTCGCAGAAAATAAGAAAGAAATGAGGGATTTAAATGAACGGTAGAGATGACGAAATTAGTAATCTTCTTTCTTTAATATAAAAATGAATCCCTAAATGTGTTGCTAAGCGCAAATCTCGAGAACGGCCAAACCGATTTCGCTAATTCTTTTTTTTAAATATTCCTTGAAGTACGAGGATGGTTCTTACGGAGAGACAAATTAAAAAATAAATAAAGAATCGTCTGTTAGGTGGTACGAAGTTCGCAGGGTCAGCTAGTGTCTTATAGGATATCCTGGTTAGAAACTCTGAACCGTCAGGCATGCAAGAAATATTTTCAGTTGATTCTCCAATGATAAGACCGTTATCAAGTTAAACTGCGTTAACTGAATGAATGTTATTTAATAAAACGTGAGAACTCAGTTTAATTGACCTTGAACGAAGTTATTTTTATTAATAAAATCTGACCTTCATAACAATAGAGTCATTGTGTGAATCCTACAATATTATACATTTTAAAGTTTTATGCAGATTTATAATGTAATACGGAGTAAGATAGCATTAAAACTATGACATTGGTTTTAACTAGGGTGCAAAAATATCAGATAAATATCTATAATTATATAAAAATCAATGCCACTTTTCGTTGTTAGTTTATAACTCAAAAACGGCTGAACTGATTTGGCTAATTTTAGTCTTGAAATATTCGTGGGTGTCCAGGGAAGGTTTAAAGGATGAGAAAATAGGTGCAGCGGAAACAGGAAAAATATGGCGGTACGAAGTTCGCCGGGACAGCTAGTTTATTATATTTACATACATACATATAACGAAGGCTGTATCTCCAGAGGGTTAGGCAGAGGTGAATTAATATACACATTTCACCAATCACTGTATTAGGTCCCACGGGTGTTAATTCACCTCTGCCTAACCCTCCGGGGAGAAAGGAGGGATTATTATGTATGTATGTATGAATGTATGTAAAGGTCCAACCCCACTAAACGGACGGCATCGGAATGGATTTTACAATCTTTAAACAAAATAAATCTTATATCACAGCATTTAAAGTTTATGTTACCAAGTCACGCATGACAGCTTGACGTGCGTCATGCCGCCGCACGTCGCTGTCAAGCTGTTGTGCGTGACTTGGTAACATAAACTTCAAACACTGTAATAATAAGATTTAATTTTGTTTAAAGATTGTAAAATCCGGGCCGATGCCGTCCGTTTGGTGGGGATATGGACCTTAAATGTTTCAACATGACTGAATGCGAACATTACTTTGATATGTGTAACGTCATAGTTTGAAACGTTATAAAAATGCAGTGCGCGTATGCCAAGTTAAGATTAGCGGGGATTCCCCAATTAGCGTACTTTGTAAAACATTCTTGGTTCTTACGACCGCTGTATGTATTAGAATACGAGTAGCTAACCTAGTTATCAAATAGACGACAAATGAACTCGTTTAGTTATGTTTTTAAGACTAAAATAAATCTGAACAGTATTTATATAAGTAGCTGTTGATCGCGGTTTCCGCCTACGAACATTCTGCAAATGTTTTCTCGATCCGCATAAATGAAAAATATTAATTAATATCTTGGTATCCCGGCAATTATATTATAACATCGGTCAAATTATCAGCTGTCTAACTAAGGGGACGAATAGGTACCATAAAATAAATTTATATTACTGGGGAACAAATGCCTGGCAATGGGGCCCCCGCCGGGTCCAGGTAAAAGGGGAAGGCCCAAGAAGTCCTGGCTTGACGTCGTGGAGGGTGATATGCGTGCAAATGGTCTCACTACTATGGACGCCCAAGATCGTGCGAAGTGGAGGAGGAAGAGCCGGAAGGCGGACCCTGAGCTCCGAGGTCATCTTGGCCACGGATGCAATCAGGATAATGCGTCTACATGAGGATGATGATGGTCTTCTACCAGGCGATCAATGGGAACCTATATAGAAGCTGAATCTACGAGTTTTGTTTTAGGACGAATTTTAGGAGACCAGTAGGTTTCGACCCCGATTAAGGTTTATGAGATATAAACCGCTAAAAGACGGATGTCACTTTCACAGTCAAATTACTTTAAAATTATTCACCAAAATTTCCAATAATATATTTCGTTAATCATTCATCAATCTTATCAGTACTTATAGGAATTGAAAACGTACTACAAATGACTATTTGTCAATAGTGACTAATACTACAAGTGACTATTTTACAGTACTGACTAATAATTTATTTCCGGGATAAAAAAAAAACTAACAACATATCTTACGCATTTCACAAAATTTATCTTATCAAATCTTTGATAAGCTGATCCTGACCTAGCCTTCAAAAAGCCATGAATCAATCGCAGTGTCTTATATTTCAAAGCCGACCGCATACGACATCGACAGCCGCATGCAGCAGATACAGCATACCCATTACTTGTCAAACTCCGGTACGGATAATGGGGACCATTATCCATTAAATAAATAAATGTTCCAGAGCATTACACAGCGCCATCTAGACACAAACTTCATTAATAAACATATTCATCATCATCATCATCATTTCAGCCATAGGAAGTCCACTGCTGGACATAGGCCTCCCCTATAGATCTCCAATAGGACCGGTTGGAAGCGGCTCGCATCCAGCGCGTTCCCGCGGCCTTAATGAGGTCGTCTGTCCACCTTGTGGGTGGACGTCGTACGCTGCGCTTGCCGATACGTGGCCTCCACTCGAGGACTTTTCGACCCCATCGGTCATCAAACATATTAAGATTTCTAAAATGCGGATAAACATACTTAGATGCCTTTTTTTTAAATAAATAAATCGATATTATACTATACGTATATAAGAGCACATTTTAGGTCTAAGATTATATGTCCCGAGGTATACATACACGATAAGACAAACGTGTAGGTCTGAACTATCTTTTATTTCATTTAATTACTTTACAATTACGTGAGGGAAAAAGTTATTCCCCGTGACACTACCAGTAGTGTCAAGTGTATTTGACACTACTGGTAGTGTCACGGGGAATAACTTGTACCCTTGACACTACCGGTAGTACCATGGGGCAAGAATTTTACCCTTGACACTACCAGTAGTGCCACGGGGTAGTCACCTCAATAGACAAGCTCCATTTCACGGTACGTAGACCGTTTAGCCACAAAGTCTCCAAACACTCCTACGTGCTGACTAGCCCGTAATCACAGTCGTAGTATTTTGATAGCTTATCTTTTCTAACCTATACTAAATTGATATTAGACGGTACGGTCGCTTCAACAAATAAAGCCACACCTTGCCATGTCTAGGTGATATGAGTATTACCTGTATTAGGAGTATTAGTCAGCTTGTTTTCTAATCTACCTATACATAATAAAGATCTGTATTTTTGTATGTAACGAATAAACTCAAAAACTACTGGCCCGGTTTCTAAAATCCTTTTGCCATTAGTAAGCTACATTCTCAGTGAGTGTAGTGTAGTACAAAGGCTATATCATCACGCTAATATTCAAGGACCGCTCTGCTACTTTTCCTTTTGGTAATGCTTGTTTTTGGCTTTTCCGTGAGAGACACCGGTCCTTCTACGGACTGACATCCTGACCCGGGCAGGAAACTCTGAGCCAGATCCTTTTTTACCTGCGGATACTCCCCACCGGAGCCAGGGTAGGTGGTTATATTGGACTCGGACCGATCAAAACCGCACGACTGTCTCGAGCCATCAGTTTCCGGGAGTGAGATAACCTCTGGTATATCCTTCGCATACCCCGGCAGGCCCAGGGCCATTGAAGACCCCTTCGGGTGTGGGCCTACGGCGTCCCCATCTTTCCCCAGTAAATAAGGGAGGCATATCACGCCGCGGTCTCAGCCTGCTTCTTTTAGGATGACCGGCAGCTCCACCAGTCACCCCCGCCTGTCACCCCCCGCCTCTCACCCCCCGCCTGTCACCCCCCGCCTGTCACCGTCATTTGTCACCCCCACCTGTCACCCCCAGCCAGAGCTTCGTCCTTCAATCAGCAGGTGTACTTACCAGCCTACAGTGTTGTGTTTGACTTTGGTAGGTAGGTACTTATTTTGTCCCCTTTTCCTTTACAATTGTAAATAACATTCGGTCAGATATTGTTTGCTATATCAGAAGTAAAAGTAGAATCTTTTCTTTATAAAACCGAGTGAATTAGACAAGTACATATCGTTAGCAATAAATATGAGTGCGGTATGTGAAAACAAAACTGTTGGAAGTAGGTAAACTAATGTTTATGTTCGTTCTGTAGTTTATGACTATTCTTCAATCTACGCGTGCTACTCTATTGCAGTAGTATTATTTAATAGCCTGATATTTACTAGCTGAAAAAATCTGCATCAATATCCATACAGTCATTTTGTCAAGAATGCCAGAAGAAATTGAATTTGGACTTTAAAAAATCGAACATGGATTTTTCAATCGGCTTACCCGTCCGTATGCCGAATACTTCAAGAAAATAATTTCGGTTTTTATATTAATTCATTTACCTAAAACTTCAACCGTATCGTAATTAGAGGTGTACATTTGTAACCACGCTGATTTCACCCGTATCAGTAGATATGAATGAAAGCTGTTATGTTTTCCTTGTATCTTTTACGTACACACGAAACAGAAAAAACACATTACTGAAATGATAAACTGAATTCTTCGAAGGCAACAACACTATATTATCGATGCTATGACAAATATACTTCATATTTGCTATCTATAGAACGATGGACGCACCACTTAATTTCTTTTGAAGTTCAATGTACCTTAAATGTTTTCAGGGACCCGTGCCTCCTGCCCCATACCCAGGAATACTGCATGCAAACGACCGCAACATAATATGCGCTCAACCCACACCAAGAGGTCTCGTCGGAGTCGAGAACTGTCTCTTCCTAAATGTCTTAACCAGAAACATCACAACTCCAAAACCAGTCATCGTATGGCTCAACTCCCAAGAGTACACCACCTCAGAAACGCAGCAGTTCTCCTTCAAAAGAATTGTTGAAGAAGATGTTGTTTTTGTATCACTGAACTTCCGACTATCTGTCTTCGGATTTCTATGCTTGGGGGTCCAAGACGCTCCTGGCAACGCTGGTTTGAGAGATATTTTACAAGGATTGAGATGGATAAATACTAATATTGGCAATTTTGGCGGGGATCCTCGTAACGTTGTGCTGATGGGTCATGGGTCTGGTGCGGCTTTAGTCGACCTGTTGACCATGTCACCTCAGTCCCTAGGTCTTGTACATAAAGCTGTGGCTTTGAGCGGTTCTAGCTTAGCTCCTTGGGCTGTAGCTTACGATCCAATAGGATACGCTAATCTTTTGGGAGTACAACTCGGATATGGCGGCAAATCTAATGAGGATTTGGCAAGACATTTAGTAACTACAGACTTAAGTGTACTGCAAACAGCACTTATTGATTTCAACTTCAAAAATAACACACCTCTATTTGCCCCATGTATCGAAAATGTAGAACTCAACCCTAACAATACTGTATTGTCCAATGCTCCAATCAATTTACTGAAATCTGGGAATTTCCTACCAGTACCTTTCTTAGCTGGGTACACAACTAGAGAAGGAACCATGAGAGCAAGTGAAGCAGTGTTTGGAAACTGGCTGCGGGACATGGAAGCAAACTTTTCAGATTTCTTACCGGTGGATTTAAAACTTGATAATGACAGAGCATCTGTGGCTGCCACTATCAGAGATACTTACTTCGGCAGCACTCCAATAAGCATGGCAACAATTGAGGATTATTTGGATTATCACGGAGATACTCTCGTCGTTGTGTCCGTAATAAGGGGAGCTAGAGAAAGGAGCGTACAGTCTGTACGTAATGTGAGACTCCTGGAGTTTGGGTACGTGGGTACGCAAAATACTGATTGGACATACAAAGAGATACCTCTGAACGGCGTGCGACATGGAGGTCTCCTGAATTATTTGTTCGACTACGACTTGAAACCTGTTGATGAAGTAGTTATGAGATCAGTTGTGAGCCGTTTTACAACATTTGCAAAGACTGGGTAAGTTTTTTATATTGCCTTACTTTGACAATCAACATCATCGTCACAGCTTTTCCCGATTACTTCCAAAAACGTGTACTCTGAAGCTCGGAGTCCGTTCTCCTTCTGTCTTTTCTTGTAATGGCTTACCTTGACTACTATCTGACCTTTCATCCCCGAGAAAAAAGCCTCTATCAGACGGTATACCGGCGTGTAGGTGAGGTTGGCTTAGCCCCTAAGCTTCGACTTTCTTTCACAACTATTTTATGGAGTCATTGGAATCTTCGCCCGCGTGATTCCGTTCCCGCAACCCATGGGATCTGGTCTCGAGATAACAAGCCTATGTGTTATTCCACACTATAATCTATCCCTGATCCGTTAGTGTGATTGAATAACAAACATCTTCACAAACTTTCATAACCATATCTATACTTCCATACTAATATTATAAATGCGAAAGTAACTCTGTCTGTCTTTAACACTTTCACGCCCAAAGTACAGAACCGATTTTGATGAAATTTGGTAAAAAGATAGATAGGACCTTGGGAAAGGACATAAGCTGTTTGATCGTGATAACTGACATCAACGCGGGCGGAGCCACGGGAAACAGCTAGTTTATAATATTAGTAGGATAGAATTATGATCTTTCTGCAGAGCTTCGATATCGTTAAAATAAACATCATCAATACCGGTACCTTGTGAATGAATTTCTTTACGGTGTTTATTCCACAAGTACTTAATCGGTACTTATCGCAATGATAACAAACCACTATTGAGGTCATTCACTTAGGTATAATTAAGGTTAGATGTGACTAAAGGGAATTGAAAGGATTGTTTTCCAAATTTTAAGACTTATTGAGTATTTTTTTTAAATAATAAATTAATATTCTTGGACATTTTAATATATACATACATAGAAACACTCAGGCCAACGCAAATATACATTTGCACTGAGCGGGAATCGAACTGGGAACCTCTGACTGAGAAATCGTACCGCTATGCCACAGATGTCATATTTTAATCTACCTCTGAGTATTATTCAAATAAATCAGGACAGATTTATTGAAGTTCCATACACACCTCTAAGGCGAACCAAGAAACCATCATACTAGCTTATTTATTAAAGCACTGGTTGTTGCCCGCGGTTTCGCCTGCAATGAATTTTGATACCGTTCCCGCAACCCATGGGAACATAGCCCGGGATAAAAAATGTAAAAAGTTCCAGACTAAAATCTATCCATGTACCAAATTTCAGCCACATCCGTTCAGCCGTTGAGCGTGATTGAATTCCAAACAACTTCACACTATTTCACATTTCTAATATTAGTAGCATCTACCCTTATTTTTTAGATCTCATCACAAATTGTAGTCCGTAAATGTCCAGCCCCTTCACCATTTATTCAGTGGATTTCACGTTGACTTATCACACCTATAAGATTAATGTTTTCTCGAGTCAGTGACAAATGATTTCAACTATTCACGCCCGTAGCACATCTCCGCCGTTTCGCGGCGGACAGCGGAACTGCTAGTTGAGTTTCGCTGTGTTCAAGTGTAGCTGGAGCAGCGAAACATGAGCGGAACTTGACACTTGTTATCTAATATGGAGCGCGTACCCGAATCTAACTGGTCCGTGTAGAACGCATGCGCCAACTACCTGACTTCTGATTGCTCCGTTCAACATGATAACGTCTTTTTCGCATGCGCGAACTTGATACCGTGCGTCAAGAACTTTCAAAATCAACAGGGCCGAAATTGGGTAATTGGCTGTCTAGTTAAATTATTAGTTACTTTATGGTGAGTGATAGGAAAAGGAGATGTTCACTTTTCGTATGGACAATGGGGACACTAATTTGCACAAATATAATATATATAAATTAGTTTTATATTTGGTACCATTATACGTTAACATTACATTTAGATAAATATAATATTAATACAATTAAAAGTCTATTATTATAATAAAAAGCGTACCTTCCACATTTAATTCTCTCTGAATTTCTAGCCATGCTTGCAATTTTTTCACGTTATTTTTATAATGTGGATGGCTTATTAAATAAATAACGGGTCTATTTCTGATCTCTATGAGAAGCTTTTCGGTATATTCCACGCCCATCATTTAAAAAAACGTAGTTACGCTCAGTAGCTTTACCATGAATTGACACCAAAATTTGACAACTTTCTGACTTCTGATTGCTCCGTTTAAAATGACAACGTGATTTCGCATGCGCGATCCTTCGCAACCGTGTGTAGATTTCGAATCGTCGTCGCCTGTCAAAATCCAGGGCCGTATAGGGTATTTGGCTGTCAAGTCAAATTAAATACTTTTTACTAAACGTAACAGTAAGTTATAAATATGTATACAAATATAATCGATGATTAATAATTATTATTAATTATATTGACCAATTATTATTTATATTATGATTGGACAATTTCTATGGTTGGACAATTAAAGAGTGATTGTCATTTTTCATAATTGGACATATAAGTCGTGCAAAGGACACATTTGACGTTATTGCTGGACTGGTCGCCGAGTGCAGACCGAGGGTTCAGATTCAGCCACCTGTCACCGCTTCAACCCGCTGGTGAAGTGGTGTGACATTCATATCCTTCCTTTCCGGAGTACAATGGGGACACCGTGCTTTTCACACCTGAGGGCTCTTAAATTATGGCCTAGAATCAGTCGGGGAGTGCGAGATAGGCGGGCCGTATATGGCGGTATTTGGCTGTCAAGTCAAATTAATTAATTTTTACTAAACGTCTAATCAGTAAGTTATAAATAATAATATGTATACAAATATAATAAAGAGAAAAGAAGATGTACGACGGATGTGGCCCTGTGGAGAGGTTCCCTCCATCTGGCAGAAACTTGATACTCCGAAATTCATTAGGCATAACACATTTGACATTATTGGTGGACTGGTCGCCGAGTGCAGACCGAGGGTTCAGATTCAGCCACCTGTCACCGCTTCACCCCGCTGGTGAAGTGGTGTGACATTCATATCCTTCCTTTTCGGAGTACAATGAGGACACCGTGCTTTTCACACCTGAGGGCTCTTAAATTATGGCCTAGAATCAGTCGGGGAGTGCGCAATAGGAGGCGTGCGGTTTTGAGTAGGTGCGATGGCCGACCGGAGTTCGACGTGTGTGGAGCCGTGGGCAGCAGCTATGTATAATACTAGCAGTTGCCCGCGGCTCCGCCCGCGTGGAATTCGGATTCCGTTCCCACTTTTTTTTCGTGCTAAAGTTCCCTCGGATATGGTCAGGAGTGATTGTCGAACTGAACTGAACTCTGACCCACTAAAAATGCATGCCGTCGCGGGTCTTTATTTGCTAGCCTATGTTACTCCCATTATTGAAATCAGTCAACAACAAACAAAAAAAAAACAAGAAAAGGACTTTCCTCTTTAGAATATTAGTGTACCTAGATGTAGGTAATACCATCCTGTACAAAAAACTGTAGACGGCGAAAAAATAATCAAAGTAAAACTTTTTTACTGATCTTGATTCATTTGGAATTTAAAAGACCCCTAATGCGGCCCTGCAATTTACGTGTTACGTAAAATTGTCACGTGACAACACTGACAAAATAGCGGACGAAGCGCGGAGGTGTGAACGGCATAGGCGAAACTTGCGCGGCGAAAGAGATAGAAGATAGGTAAATCTATGCATTAGAACATGCCGTTTCGCTAGAGTTTCGCTCCTCGTACAACTGACAGAACATGGCGAAACGACCGCGGTTCCGCTATACGCGGTTTCGCGGCGGAGATGTGCTACAGGCGTCACACAATTGCCTGGTACTAGCGGAAATCTGGGGAAGCCTATATTGAGAGAGATTAATACCGGTACCCGGACTCATTCACTTTATGTGTAAATATTCATGTTAAATAAACTAGACTGGTATGAATCAGTAAGTGTCACACCTTTGCTGTGATAGATATTGCGTAAGCGCTAAGCTCTGTTCATATAAGAACTAACTGATGTCAAAATTCTGCTCGCGTAGAATCTGGGTCCCGTTCTGAAAACTCATGACAGGCACGGTCTGAAGGGGGAGGGTAACAGGAAACAAAACATTCCACACCCCTCAAAATCGTGCACGTTAAATTGCAAGTCTTCTAATAAACCGCAATATATTATAATTGCGTTGCACTTTGCACAGATTCAACACGTAACAGACCTGAGTATGTGGTATAAATTTCAACTTGTTACCACCACGCATTCCTGAGAAAAATGTCTTAACATACAGACGAGCAGCAAAGTGATTAAGGGTTCCGATTTTTTCCTCTTGAGGTACGGAACATTAAAAAGGGATTATTAAAGGCATTTCTGCACTTAACAAAAGTGGCCTCCTCCACTTCAGGCTGCGACCGCGCCTGACTCATGGGAACCTCTTGCTACTAAACCAAATCGCCATAGAAAACTGATCGTGAATCGTATAGCCATAAAAACGATAAGTCGTACGAGTTCTTAGAGTTGTCACACGGAGGACAGAATAATCATTTCCTTCTCCATGAAGTGTCGCGCAACCGTATCCAATAATCTAAACTCTTATCTCCTTTTAGATACACATAACATTCAAACGTTTATCGAATAATAAAAGTAGAATTTTGATTTGTTAGCGTTGCGGACCGATTAATTCTGATACGGTGAAGACAAAAGATCTCTGGAGTAATGGGAGAAATTCGGGATAATAGCGTTCGCGTGGCAAATACTAATTCTGCACAAGATTGCTTGTGAGCTAGATTACACTTTATGGCATTGTTAGAAGGTCGCTATTTAGTTAAATGTCGTCTCAGATTGCCGCTTTCGTATGAAATAATAGTAGTAAGTTCTGTGGCGTATATGGAAGTCAAATCTTTGACGAGCAAAATCAAAATTTAGGAGATTTTAGGGCGACACACACGGTGAAGATCGTATAATATTTTATCTTAAGAACCTATAAGCCTGCATATAAAATACTAGCTTTTGCCCGCGGCTCCGCCCGCGTGGATGTCGGTTATCGCGACCAAACATAGCCTATGTCCTTTCTCAAGGTCTAACCTACCTCTATACCAAATTTCATCAAAATCGGTTCAGCGGTTTAGTCGTAAAAGTGAGACAGACAGACAGACAGAGTTACTTTCGCATTTATAATATTAGTAGGGATTAGTATCTTTGCCGTGTGCGTTTCATATTAAAGTTGTGTTTTAATCAATTAATTAATCAATTGGCTGGCCTATCGTATTCCACTGCTGGACCCGCGTCTGCGACTGTGTCTCCCAATATTTAAAGGCTTGGGCTACTGTTTCCACGCTGGTCAGGCGTGTTGGTTTCTGAGATATCGTCTGCGTATTTTTCCGTTAGTCACCTTTTAAGACACCCTACGGATAAGATGAGGTGGTGATACTTGTATTCTTTCTTCGTCACCACACAGATTACCACGACTAACTCCAAATTGCCATAATAATAGATCCGTCAAGTTGACTACACTCCATTTGATGATAAACTGAAGTGAAGTTGGATATGAATATCTCTGCATCACCTTGAGGTTGACTGGCAGAAAATGCCTGTGGCATTAAGTCCACCTTTGTACAATGATTTTGTATTAGTGCAAAAAGTTTAAATCAATAAAAGTCCAAAAAGTAACCTACACCATACCATATGCTGTCACCAGAATTTATTCATTTGATATGTTATTTTCCTCCTTTCCAGAACTCCAAACATCGTTAGCACTAACTCCACTACCAGCTGGGACCCAATAACCCGGGAGCAAGTGAACTACTTATACTACGGAGGCAGCGACCTGGCCATCGTCAACCAATCAGCAATCCACATCGAGGAGGCCAGGTTCAGTCCCCACAATACGACAATGAATTTCTGGAATGATCTACTGACGAAGTATTATGAGCCTCCTAGACCTGTGAGCTCTGCTGGAAAAGTCTTTAGCAGTATTATTTTTGTTATGATTTGTCAATTGTTGATGAGTGTTTTTTAAATTGTTAGTTTTAGGTCCCATTGAAAAAATTGCCTTCAAGTTTAGTATTATAAATGTCGAGTAGGTTTTATCGCTATTAAATATGAAAGTTTAATAATTAATCGCGATAAAAAGTATGAGTTTACATCGCTATAGTTTAAAAATAAACGTGATAATGGTAACGTAAGTAAGTTCGTCTTATCATTGGCAAAATCCGCTCTTCAGAAGCCCGATTCAATAACGTAAAGTTTTACAAAACGTTTGATTTCAATTCGGTTCGTAAGAAAAACGAAGAATATCTTTGGTATTCCGTGTGATGTGTCAATACCATAAACTTAATATATCTTATTTAATACCTAGTTTTTAATATAATACTTTTTTACAAATTTATGGAAGAAAGATTTATATATAAATATGTACAATATTAACAATAAAACTAAAATTATATACATAAAAGGACAAATTAAAAACTATTATTTAATTGGTTTACAATTTGATTTTGAAATTTTAGTTTGATAACTTTCACAAGTTTTGAAATCACGCGATTTATTAACGTAAGTAAGTAATTTTACTGAATCGGGCACCAGATTGCATTTTAAGATTCCAGTGACAATGTTTGAACATTTTAAGTTAGTAATTAATTAATTCTTAAGCAATATTGTATGCATGCATAATAATTTTAAGAATAAATGATTTGTTATTATTATAATGTGATAAACAACGACCAGACACGGCATTTTATACTCTAACCCAAGAAAATTAAGCTGAACTTTCAATGAAATGTAATTTTTGTAGACTTTCAATAAAACTTTGAATGAAAGCCGGCAGAAAAAGTACAAGTTGTTAGTTTTATTTTGACTTTTTGAGCTATCCACTGCCTGATTGATACTTAAACTAGTGTTTTCACACTAAAATATTCTCTCATTGTATTAATTCTGTAACGATATTATCAATTTATTTTTTTTATATTATTTTTATTATGACTGTATTTTGTTAACAATAACGTACCTAATCTAAATTAATAAAGTTAAATTAAATTGTTAAAAAATTATAGTATTTGTTTTTTTTAGTTAAAGGACACGTCAATTTGACTTCGCCTCGCCCGATGGTAAGCTGAAGGCAAAGTCTCGGAAAAGAGGGTCACCATTACAGACACGTACCATGTTACAATGGTGGCACTCAGCTTGACGGCCTCATCAGATGCTTTTTCACGCCCCGCTTAAAGGACCCGGGACTTTTTTTGTCGTGGGTGGACATAGAGAGGAAAGCTGGTGCCAGACCAAGCCGTAGGTACCAATTGACAGCTTAGGTACTAGTGTACTATTGGCACGCATGTCGGCACACGAGGGTGATTATTACAGTTCCCGGCATATAACTTGGCAAGAATTCGTGAGACAAACAAGCCTTTGGTGCCCGCGGATTGGTTTAATATAATCTATGATTGGTGGATTTGCGGTCCTCCGCCGCCGCAGTACCTCAAGCTTTCCTCAAAAGTTACCCAATACGCGCATACTGCGCATAATGAGTACATTTTGTGACGTGTTTGTTGCCAAGATATATGCCGCCAACTATACCATATTATGCGGTAGTGAACGCGGCCGTTACGCAGGAGGCGCGGGTTCAATTCCCGCTCAGTGCAAATATTAAGCACACCAAAAAAGAGAAAACGAGCAAAACCAGTCGCGTCAAAACGGCTATCATAGCGTGCCGCAACCGCAACTATAGTATTTTAACCATTTTCACTGCGCTTATTTTTATTTTTTGCAAAAGTATGTGTAGACGTCAGCTACAAAGGTCACATGTACAAAGGTTTTCTTTGATCGCAGTTATTTTAAACACTCACTTGTTTCCTAACAATAAGGTCACTTAAGCAAACAAGTACAATAGAACACGCGATTTGATTTATGATGGGCTGAAAAGGCGTTTTAAAATGGCGTCTGAGGAAATTTTAAAGAAATAACCACGAAATTGATAAAAATATTTTTTATGTTAATGTTTAAGAACTATTAAAACTACCGTTTAGTTAGGTGAATATATTTTTTATTTCTTTGTGGGATACTTTCTGAAGTTTACGCGAAATAAAACTTCTTTTTAACGGATTCAATCGCGATTTATGTATTATCTAAAAGTAAATTGTATACGTTAAAATACCTTGTCATACATGTACTGTTTTTATTAGTGTAAAGTTTGAAAATAAATTAATTAATAATAACAAATAAATCGTGATAGATTCCGTTATAAACTGTTTTTTTTTTTTTACAAAGGCGAGCTTAACTTAAAATGAGTAAAGAGAAGTAGTTATAGTAATGAAGGGATGTGAAGTGTGTACAAAGAAATATTTCAATATTTCTTTGTGATTCCCAGTGAAGTAGGAGAGGGCCGCCCCTTTTGTCTTCCCGTGGGTGTCGTAGAAGACGGTTATTATGGTTGTTCTCCATTCGACAGTAAACATAAACTGCTTACTTGACAGCAATAAGTTCGCCCCCTCTAAGCTCGATCCCACATAGGACCGTGACTGTACTTGCCTGTAAAAAAACTAAGGGGATCAGACCGGAATGACACAGTTTACGGTGGATCCATCGGTAATTAAAACATAATAACAATCGGCAGGGGATCATATCAGGGGATCCAACCGGAATAACTCCGAAAATCATAGTTGGTGAAATTTGGATGTTAATACACCTCTGCCTACTCCTTCGAGGATTTAACAGGCGTGAATATATGTATGTGATTAAGTGACATGACGTGACGGCAGATGCGAATAAATCAGTGATCTTTAATTAGACATCAATCCTTGAGGTCAGAAACACTGTGATATGATATTAGTCAGTTTGTTTCCGTCGAAGTCAAAAATCAAAGTCAAAAATCATTTATTCTGTATAGACCATCAAAACGGCACTTACAAAACGTCAATAATATACATATATGTACTAAAGACTAGCTTAGCAAATGGACCACCGGTTCGAAACGCGGCCCCCGGCCTGAGAAGACTCCGGCAAGAAACTCAGCGGGCTTTTTTTTTGGTCTACTTACAAAAAATGCTTAGTCTACTTAGTCTAAATACAATCATTACGTCGCAGATGATTACCATCCCAGTAACACGAAATTCCTGTCTCTTGGGTCTTTTTGACCAACGATATAGCAGAAAAATCTGTCATGTGAGCAAAACGACTCATATCTTGGTCAAAGAGTCTCAAGAGAGATTTCACATTGTCGTGTCGTAACGTGCCTCGGGGAGCACGAAGGGATCTAACTAAATGATTTAAAAGAACAAAGAAAAATAACTTCATAACTTTGCAATGTATTTTTATTGCTCAGGACATATAGGTATCTTGGACTTAAAATGTTTTTTTTTTTATATAGAACACGTTTATTTAACTTCGCCTCGCCTGATGGTAAGCTGAACGCAAAGTCTCTGAAAAGAGGGTCACCATTACAGACACGTATCATGTTACAATGGTGGCACTCAGCTTGACGCCCTCATCAGATGCTTTTTCACGCCCCGCTTAAAGGACCCGGGACTGTAGGAGGAGGGAAACACGTGAACTGGTAAGGAATTCCAAGACTTAATGTGCTCTGTACGCGCAATACACGTTTCTTGAGTGTCTTTTAAGCATAGCACGGGGTGATATTGCGGTGGACGGGCTCAATGTCACCAAACATAGATTATTACAAAACAATCCGCGGGCACCAGGGTCTCGTTTGTCTCGCAATTTAGGTCCAAGATACGTGTCCCGAGGTATACTTACATGCCACAGTAAAAATGTAGAATGCTGAACAAACGCCCCGCCAGACCAAGCCGTAGGTACCAATTGACAGCTTAGGTGCTAGTAGACTATTGACACGCATGTCGGCACACGAGGGTGATTATTACAGTTCCCGGCATATAACTTGGCAAGAATTCGTGAGACAAACAAGCCTTTGGTGCCCGCGGATTGGTTTAATAATCACCCAATACGCGCATACTGCGCATAAAGAGTACATTTTGTGACGTGTTTGTTGCCAAGATTATATGCCGCCAACTATACCATATTATGCGGTAGTGAACGCGGCCGTTACACAGGAGGCGCGGGTTCAATTCCCGTTCAGTGCAAATATTGGTATGCATCAATACATTAAGCACACCAAAAAAGAGAAAACGAGCAAAATCAGTCGCGTCAAAACGACTATCATAGCGTGCTGCAACCGCAATTATAGTATTTTAAGCATTTTCACTGCCCTTATTTTTTTTTTTGCCAAAGTATGTGTAGACGTCATCGTCAGGTGCAAAGGTTACATGTACAAAGGTTTTCTTTGATAGCAGTTATTTTAAACACTCACTTGTTTCCTAACAATAAGGTCACTTAAGCCAACAAGTACAATAGAACACGCGATTTGATTTATGATGGGCTGAAAAGGCTTTTAAAATGGCGTCTGAGGAAATTTTAAAGAAATAACCACGAAATTGATAAAAATATTTTTTATGTTAATGTTTAAGAACTATTAAAACTACCGTTTAGTTAGGTGAACACATTTTTTATTGCTTTGTGGGATACTGTCTTAAATTTACGCAAATATCACTCATGTGGGTGTTGATTCACCTCAGCCAAACCCTCCGGGGATAAAGGCGTGATTGTATGTATTATGTATGTATGTCTGAAAATTGAAATTAAACCACTGTTTAACGGATTCTATAGCGATTTATTATCTAAAGTAAATTGTATATTTTTATACACTTCCGTACATGTACTGTTTTTATTAGAGTAAAGTTGTATAAATACATAAATAATAACAAATAAATCGCGATAGAATCCGTTAAAAAGTGGTTTTATTTTAATATTTCTTTGTTATTTCCAGTAAAGTAGAGGACCTGAGTAAGGCATGCTATACATATATATGCATATATCGATACCTCCCACGTAAGTTGTTGTAACCAACAAAATTGCTATTTTGTGTTTTTCATGTAAAAGTGTCTAATTTTATGTATAGTATCCTGTAACAATTAGATCAAATCCAAAAATCTATTAATTTCGGTAGTTTTCAGAAGTATAACATCGTATGTTCCGAACTATCCCGGCGTATATTGTGGTATTTATTACTTGCAATAGTTTACGGCGGGCGGTGTGAGTGTGACGAGCGCGCTCACCCCGCGTATGTGTGACATAAAACAGACTACGCTGGAACTCGCTGTAGGTTGCATGACGCGCGCGTATTTTTTGTGTTGATTTGATATTTACTACGTAATACTACTAGCACCTATTTTTCGTATTTCAAATATTGCTTATATAAAATGTGGTATTGCTTACATACAACAATATACGTTGCTGAATTTACACGTATTTTGTTGTAAGTAATACATACAACATTTTACTTCGGAATTAGTTATACTGAAGCACATGGCAAGATGACTTACAATGTTTTACGTGGTAAAATTAACAATTTTATGGTTACTAAGTAACACATACAACAATCTACTTCGCTTATCACTGACATTGTGTAAGTTGTAAGTAACATTTGCGGTTATCAAAAATCTATAGAAATAAATAAAATTAAAGTGTCTGTTTGTAACGTCAAAATAACAAGTGAATAAACATTTTGAGCCCAAAAAAAAAAACAAAAATAACGAGTTGAATGAAATTTTGAAGCATTTATTATGTTAACTTAATCATCTTATCATCTTGTCTTCTTCATCTTTTTCATCAATCTTCTTCTTCGATCATCAATCATCACCATCTTATTCAAAATAACAAGTTTTTACTAAATGGGTATTCATGTAAATCAGGTACCATTAACAATAACTTAATTTCAATGTCTTTGGTCTGTCTGTCTATCTGTTCCGCTAATCTCCTCCCTCCTCTCGAAGGTGACGGAGCGTATCATTAATACATAGCTCCTGGGGTACTTTGAACTGTATGATCTACTGAGTAACCGACAGTACGGCTTCCGCAACCGTCGCTTAACAGGTGTATCTTATCTTAACCTTCTTGTGTATCTCACAAACCGTTGCGCGCAAGCTATCGAGACTTGAGGTGAAGCACTGGCGGTTAGTCTCGATATCGGAAAGGCCTTTGATCGGGTCTAGCACAGAGGTCTTCTTGCAAAGCTCTTATGGACCAAGGGATTATGGGAATGGATTGCCAGCTTTTTGTCCTACAGAAGTATCCAAGCCGTCGTTGATAGCAGTTGCTCGGACCGCATGGACATAAAACGCCGATGTCCCACAAAGTTCCGTGTTGTCTCGACCCTGTTACTGCTGCATATCAATGACATGCTGTCGGATGACTCCATTCATCACTATGCGGACGACAGTACCGGAGACGCTTGTTACACGGACCGTGCAAATATCCCTCAGTCCGAGATGGAGGAAAGCCGCGAACAACTTGTGTCTGAAATCGAGACTACGTTATCTAGAGTATCCGATTGGGACAGACTAAATTTAGTCCAATTCAACCCCTCTAAGACACAAGTATGTGTATTCACCGTTAACAAAATCCCATATATTGTAGCACCGCAATTCCTGGGCACACTGCTTACTATTTCCTTGCGTATTGGGATCCTTAATATCAATATCTCCAGCGACGTCCAATACTGTAGTCAATTGGAAGACAAGGTGAAGCTGGCATCAAAGAAGCTTGGAGTGCTCAACAGGGTGAATACTTAACTGTGGGGCAACGACTCCGCCTACATAAGGCACAGGTTCGGCCCCACTTGGAGTACTGCAATCACCGTTTTGTCGGAGCGCCTACGTGCCAGCTTGAAGTGGTCAACCCCTTCGACTCGGTACAAAGACGAGCATTGAGGCTCGTTGACCATCCCATACTCGCAGGTCATGTGGAACCTTTCAGTCTCAGAAGAGACTTTGCCTCACTGTGTGTTCTACCGCCTATACAATGGTTTGTGCTCAAATGAACTATTTGACATGATACCAACAGCTACATTCTATCATCGCATCTCTCGCCACAAGCAGGGAATTCATCGTCACACATTGCGTCCGGAAACAGTGCGCACTGTGCGGTATGAAAGGAACTACATCCTTTGCACACTCAACCTGTGGAATGAACTCCCTGCGGTGGTTTTCCCAAGCGACTACAATTGATTGATAAATTGATAGCTGCCGTTGACTGGACAATACTTGTAGACTACACCTATGAGAAGCACTATAAAAGGAGGATGTCTGTACCTCGTCATCCAGACCCGGCATATTCCTTTTTTCACGATCGCATAGGCGAGCATTGCTTGTAGAACTCACAGTACCGTGGAAAACTAACATACCTAAAGACCACGCTATACAGACGAACAAATACTTTGACTTGACTAACGAGTTAACCAAAAATGGCTACGTGATTAAACTCTACGCCGTAGAAGTAGGACCAAGACGAATTCAAGCTAAATCCCTGTACAACTTAAAGACCTCGGATTGCCAAGAGCTTCAGTAAGCTCTTTACTAAATCGAATATCCAAAGCGGCATTGATAAGATCTTACCAAATTTGGATAGGTAGGGGGTACACTACTGACGGTGGAGGTGAGCGCTGATGCATCACAAAATGGCCACCCTAAACCTACATCTGGGTCGCAAGTCCCAATCGCCGTCACGGTTTGCTCTGTATCACGGGTCCATAAGGACACGGCGACCGCACGGTGAATCCATGGAGTACTGAGTATCGGATCTCTGGGTCTCTTCAAGAATGGGCATTAGAAGGTTTCTTCAGGGTCGGCAGTGCGGATGTGACGCCGCTGGTGTTTCATACGTCCATAGGCCACGGTAACCACTTCCCATCACGTTGGCCGTGTGCTTGTCTGCCACCTAAGTGGTAAAAATAAAACATACCACACTTTTTTCTCTTGCATTTCGGCGTAAATTGTTGTATCTGGTACATACAACTAAATGCGACTCATGTGTTCCGGTGTACATTATTGTAAGTGACTGATACAACAATTTGTAAAGGTCATATACCGCGGTAAAATGTTGTAACAACAAAATCTCTAAAACTTTTGGTATTTTTGAATAATACCGTGAGGTAAACGCTAAAGTATTATTAACTGAAGTTACATGTTGAATTTTATAAAGATTAGTTGAAAACTGCGGTTTTTATTGCCAATAGTACCTTTGAAACGCTCTCCTGTAAAATCACAGTTTTGAAGTTACAACAGTTTACGTAGGAGGTATCGATATGCAATGCTATAGCCGTGGCCAAATATTGGGCCAACAAAATCTGAAATTTTCTGAGCCATTGACTCGACGAAGAAGTGAAGTAGAAGAGAGCTTCTCGTCTCTCTTCTTTCTTCCCGTGGGTGTCGTAGAAGACGGTTATACATATAGCTGTTGCTATTCTCAATTCGACAGTCAACATAAAGTTCTTGCTTAACAACAATAAGTTGGCCCCTTAGAGTATACATTGCTATAGAGCGCGCCTTACAAGTATGAACTGCTATCACGGGTATGAACAGTATCGAGGCTCCTGGCTCAACCTCAATCAGTAGCAAAACAATGCCCATCAAAATGTCTTCGTAAATAATTATGTAATTCGATATGTTAAATCAAAATTTTATACAACATCGTATATTTGTAGTAATAATGACGCAAAAATACCGCAAAATGACGCCATTTTTTTTTTGTATTTTGGCTTTAATTTTATCCATGCATATCAAATCGAACAAAAAAATTCATAACAACAAACTACATTAATAAGTGCATCTATTGATATTTTCGGTAATGCATGAAACATCACTTTAGGTGCGCTATACCATCGCAAAGTATATATATATTTATAATGTATACTCTAAGGTTGGCCCCCTCTAAGCTCGATCCCACGTAGGACCGAAAATCATAGTTGGTGAAATGTGGCTGTTATTACACCTCTACTTACCCCTTCAGGTATTTGAAGGCGTGCATATTATGTATGTGATTATGTGACGTGACGGCAAATTCAAATACATCAGTGATCGTTATTTTTAAACTATCGCGGTGTAAACTCATAGTTTTTATGTTTCGGGACTTATCGCGATTAATTATTATTTGGAACTTACTTGTGCCGACGTTTCGGGTGCGTTGCAGCACCCGTGGTCACGACTTGACTGGTCTGCGAGCGTCGAGAGGTGCGCGGGATTAATTTGTGCGCCTACCCTCCACTACTTATTTGTGAATGGTAAGGCTGGCGACACACAACAGTGTTGTGTGTCGCCAGCCTTACCATTCACAAATAAGTAGTGGAGGGTAGGCTGGCGACACACAACACTCACTACGTCAGTTTTTAATGGCACTGTGTTTTTGGGTTTGAGTAATTTAATCACTGGATTCCACGTCCCAGACAGCCTGAATCCATCTTCCCTATTGAAATTTTTATATTTTTTGATTTCAATAGCTTCACGCACAATCCGTGGATAATAGTGGCGATCAGTGGAGAGGACTCTAGGCTGATGAAACTCAATCCAGTGATTGGCCCCCGACTCAAGATGTTCTGCTACTGCCGATTTATTGTGCTGACGGTTTTTCACAGCCGCGATATGTTCTCTGACCCTTTCTGCAATGGTTCGCTTCGTTTGGCCTATGTAGGAACTACCGCAGCTGCAATCCACTTTGTAGACACCTGGTGTTTGTAGAGGTATGACGTCCTTCGATGTTCGCACGTATTTCGCTACTTTGGCGCACGGTTTGAAGATAGTCTTAATGGAAAACTTCCGTAAGCAGGATCCGATCTTGTCCGTTATACCTTTCACATATGGCATGTACGCCGGTTGGCGGTCAACACCCGGTAACATCTTTCTCGGTACACGTCGCGGCTTTCTAGAACTCGTAACATACCCGTTCATTTGAAGAACCTCCTGAACATGATCTAACTCCTGCTGCAGGTGTTCAGGGTCACACAGGTCATTTGCTCGCTTGATGAGCGTCGAGCTTACTGATTTCAGATGAAGTGGGTGATGATGCGAGGAGGCGTGCAGGTATCTGTCTGTGTGAGTGGGTTTACGGTACACAGTGTGGGCCAAAGAGCCATCGGTTCGCACCATTAGCTTGATGTCCAGGAAAGACAATGTCCTGTTGTTCTCAATCTCATACGTAAACTGTGTCTTCACATGTAATGAGTTGAGATACTCAGTAAAGCGAACCACTTGCTCACTGTTGCCTTTAAAGATGCAGAAAACATCATCTACATACCTTTTCCATAGCCTGATCTGGGTGTGGGCGTTCTGACGTAAGTTCCAAATAATAATTAATCGCGATAAGTCCCGAAACATAAAAACATCAGTGATCGTTAATTAGACATCAAACCTTGAGGTCAGAAACACTGATATGATATTAGTCAGTTTGTTTCCGTCGCAGATGATTACCATCCCAGTAACACGAAATTCCTGTCTCTTGGGTCTTTTTGACCAACGATATAGCAGAAAAATCTGTCATGTGAGCAAAACGACTCATATCTTGGTCAAAGAGTCTCAAGAGAGATTTCACATTGTCGTGTCGTAACGTGCCTCGGGGAGCACGAAGGGATCTAACTAAATGATTTAAAAGAACAAAGAAAAATAACTTCATAACTTTGCAATGTATTTTTATTGCTCGGGACATTTATCTTGGACCTAAAATGTTTTTTTTTTTTTATATAGGACACGTCAATTTGACTTCGCCTCGCCTGATGGTAAGCTGACGGCAAAGTCTCTGAAAAGAGGGTCACCATTACAGACACGTATCATGTTACAATGGTGGCTTGGTGGCACTCAGCTTGACGCCCTCATCAGATGCTTTTTCACGCCCCGCTTAAAGGACCCGGGACTGTAGGAGGAGGGAAACACGTGAACTGGTAAGGAATTCCAAGACTTAATGTGCTCTGTACGCGCAATTCACGTTTCTTGGGTGTCTTTTGAGGATAGCACGGGGTGCTACTGCGGTGGACGAGCTCAATGTCACCAAACATAGATTATTACAAAACTATCCGCGGGCACCAGGGTCTCGTTTGTCTCGCAATTTAGGTCCAAGATACGTGTCCCGAGGTATACTTACATGCCACAGTAAAAATGTAGAATGCTGAACAATTATCTTGACTTACCTGTAAAAAGAAAACAAAAATATTTATAACTTACATCGCTACAAAATCAGTTGAGATACGATTTTTTCTTAAAAATGCGAAAGTAACTCTGTCTGCCTGTCTTTCTGTCAGTCTGTTACGCTTTCAGCCTAAACCACTGAACCGATCTTGATGAATTAGGTACAGAGATCGATTAGAGCTTGGGAAAGGACACAGGCTATGTTAGGTCGTTATAAACGACATCCACCCTGGCGGAGCCGCGGGCAACAGCTAGTAACTTACATAGTAGAGATACGAATCGTTTCTATTGTGAATGAATTAGTCCAATGGGCGGTAAATTAAACCATAAATTCACTAAGTTTGAACGTTTTCAAGTTGCAGAACCTCTCCTAAACGGTTAAATCCTATTTGATGAAGATTCGTGTCTGTAGGGGGGCGGGCACTTCATAATCGATCCTACACTTATTTATTGCCGAACAGAGAACAGTCTTATCCCATCAATAACTTCGAACCAAAATTAATTATTAACTCATTTGCTGTGGTATATGTATGTATAGATCGTGCCAAATGAATTGAGAATAAAGTTTGTTGACCTTGTGACCGGTTAATTAGGGGTTGTAAACATTTTTCACACTGAAACGGAACTGATTGCAGCGCGGCGCGGTGCCCGAACGGAAAATATTGAGCTTCAGCCAAATCCGCGGTTAAGACTGGTAAAGCGGACCGCTTTTTGCCGGAGCGCCTGCGTGCCAGCTTGACCCTTTCGACTCGGTACAAAGACGGGCGTTGAGGCTCGTCGGCAATCCCATACTCACAGGCGATGTGGAACCTCTCAGTCTCAGGAGAGACTTTGCTTCACTGTGTGTGTTTTACCGCCTATACAATGGTTTGTGCTCAGATGAATTGTTTGACATGATGCCCACAGCTACATTCTATCATCGCACTTCTCGTCATAGGCGGGGAGTTCATCCTCACACATTGCGACCGGAAATGGTGCGCACTGTGCGGTATGAAAGGAACTTCATTCCTCGCACACTCAAGCTGTGGAATGAACTCTCCGCGATGGTTTTCCCAAGCGACTACAATATGGGGTTCTTCACTTCTTCAAGAAGGGCATTAGAAGGTTTCTTCAGGGTCGGCAGCACGAGTGTGACCCCCTGGTGTTGCATACGTCCATAGGCCACGGTAACCACTTTCCATCAGGTGGGCCGTGTGCTTGTCTGCCACCTAAGTGGTATAAAAAAAAATGAAGAAGAAGAGAACAAGCCCAAAAGGAAATGTCAGTCATTAACATAACACGTTTCTAATTGAGTTTACACTTACAGGATTGTGGCAAACAATCGATAACCGCAGAGTAGGTACTTTCTCATAATTCTCACTTACACAGAACCGCAATACAAACTCTACCTCTAGCAAATTGCTTTGTCTCGACGCATTGGAGTGAAAGGTAACTGTGTAGGTTTAGTGCTTACAGTCTAGACCAGAGGTTCTCAAACTATAGTTCATTGTACCCTTATTAGACTTTAAAGTTAACGGCGAGACTTTTAAAACTATTGATTGTGGATAAAACGGTTTAGATTATGTTCTTGTGATTTTTTTTAAACTTTCCGAGGAACTTTTGGCACTGGAAAAAAATAGTCGAATCGGTTGAGCTGTTCTCAAGTTTAGGCAATTAACAACACCCATTTTTATCCTATAGATTACTTGGAGAAGACATAGGCTATATTTAGTCGCGATAACCGACATCCACGCGGGCAGAGCCGCGGTCAACGGTTAGTAGGTTTATATAATAACCTTCGAGCGTTTACAAGCAATAAATTGACAAAGATTTATCGCAATCGGATGAGCGGTATAGCAAACGGAACATCAGCGTATAAAACACAAATAAACAAACATTGTTTTTTATTAAATAGAGTAAATTATTGGACAAATTTTACTCGGTTTGGTTTCATTTAAAACAATTTAGTCATGCCTATTTGCTGAAACGCACCACAATAAAGATTATGGACTGGACTGACTGGTGGAAGCTTCAACTTTGAGAAACTGTGGTCTTGTTCTAGACTGAAACACGGGCACTTTAGTTCGGAAGTACTTACACAAAGCATTTGAGGCGAATATACTACACATGTTTCACTGCGGCCAAAATGGAGAGACACCAAATATAGGAATAGTGGCAAAAAATGTTTGAGACAAGCATTACGCGAGCTAAATAAACTTAAGTAACTGTTACTGATGAAGTTCGTTTTAAGATGGAAAAAGTGAATACAGCTTAGGTGGTGGGACTCGAACCCGCGATGTTTCTATAGAAAGAAGGAAATACGTGTGCTGGTTTTGACTATCGACCGGCAAAGTAGTATTAAAAGTCGTGAACAGCTGGTCTGATGCCACTGCTTCATTGCTCTGTCATACTGGAACGGACGGCTTGTGGTTCTATCCTACTCTTACGTTTTTGACATTCGTTGACGCCTGTCATATACGTCAAATCCCATACATTTGGCATTTTATTCCATCATACGCCGAGCAACGAATTGCCACTTGTCTAGAGGGGCTGAAAGCTTCGGAAGCGACTGGGAATTAACGTTAGGATGAAGAAGAGTTAAATATTACCTACCTAGACCTACTCTGAAATTATACATACGAGATAGCTGGTGCTGACGGCTAACTCCCAGGTACCAGATGTTAAAGGTATCCACATAAAAATAATGCTCAGTCCAAGTGTTGATTTTTATGTTTCACAGATTATCGTTAAAAATTAATATTCAATATTGCCAGACGGTTTTCTTACGCGGGCATTTCCGCCAGACGCTTCAAAATGCGTAAAAAATACTGTAAGTATACCTTCTTATAAATTATAGTCTTGATTTATAAATGGTGGACTAATGATCTTTTGGCATATTTTTTTTGGCATAATTACATAGTAAAATTATGCCGAGTATAATTTATGCCAAAACATTTTATGTTAACGAAAGGGATCCCATTCGTAACACTGGCAAATACCTTATTCCAAAATACTACGCACCGCTACGTATATTATTTAGGTAAATTTCACATCTCTGGATTTATGGAATATACGGCCAAACGTAATAAACACACCCGTGGATTTGAATTTGCATTATATGAGTACATAATGTTTCAGTAGATCCGTTTGAATAACAATCGCTTTTGGGTTTCAGGGTCAGTGACCACTTGTCAGAAATGAGCGGTAAATTCCTCGGAGCTTTTTCTCAGCTCAGTTGGGTTCGGTCATCCAGTAACTCCTGTTACTCGTTGGGACAAAAATTGTTGCATCCAGTAACATATGTGACTCGTTGGGACAAAAATGGTTGCATCCAGTAACACCTGTTACTCGTTAGGACAAAAATTGTTGCATCCAGTAACACCTGTTACTCGTTGGGACAAAAATTGTTGCATCCAGTAACACATGTGACTCGTTGGGACAAAAATTGTTGCATCCAGTAACACCTGTTACTCGTTGGGGCAAAAATTGTTGCATCCAGTAACACATATGACTCGTTGGGAATTTTTTTCCCAACGAGTAACAGTGTTACTCGTTTGGGTGTTACGGGATGGGCATATGAACTCACTATCAACGAATTGTCACTTGTCTATGTCTAACGGACAGAACAGATATAAACTAGCATACCTACCTATACCATGATCACCTTAGTTCCCGTTAAAATTATTTTATTATCATGGAAAGTGACTGTGTGGACCTAAAGCTGTGAAATTAACTCCCCGCGATGGTTTTCCCAAGCGACTACAATATGGGGTTCTTCAAAAAGGGCATTAGAAGGTTTCTTCAGGGTCGGCTGCACGAGTGTGACGCCCCTGGTGTTGCATACGTCCATAGGCCACGGTAACCACTTTCCATCAGGTGGGCCGTGTGCTTGTCTGCCACCTAAGTGGTATAAAAAAAAAGTTAGATCTACATAATACCTATTCAAAGTTTCAAACATTTTTATGTGGAACACATGCTACTTTTAGCATCAACGACTGGCGAATACCTCACCTTTCCGAATGACCGATTCTGATGTGAATCCTCTTGCGCTTCTCCATGCGGTGCACGAGGCGAATTAGCCTCGCTTTGAGGTTCAACTTGGTACTATTCGGAAATATTCTATCTTCTCATAGTCCAACGACATGTGCACTTAATCAAAAGAATGTGTGAAAACATATGACTCAGTTTTAGATTTATGATGTACTTAGAGATATTCCAGCTATTTCCAAGATGGCTGAATCACGCACTGTTGCGTTACTCGAAAACTAATATTATCGTTATCTAAACTGCAAACATTTCGCAAGTGTACATTTTGTTTACATCTTGTGATAACCAACATTTAGGTACTGGATATTGAATAACAATACATGTGCATTTGCCCTGAATCCAGGCAGGTACTACGGGGTTGAATCTCTCGGCCTGGATTTTGCCTGATTTGTCTACGGTTGCAATTTGTTACGTTTTTGTAAAGGTATGCTTTAGCATTCTTCTTATGATTTGTTTAGAATATTGTTATGTAAGTATTGTATTTTGATAAGATTCTGCATATATGTATAATAAAAATTGTAGGACATTTACATCACGATTATCAAAATATGCAGCAAAAACGTTTATAGAACTCCAAGACGGACTTCTGTCTATTTTCCGTGAAGCGACTGCCATCTGACCTCCACAACCCATTAGTAATTTCGAAGCATTGCAGTTAGAAGAAGAAGCAATCAGTTGTTAGATTTTTTATTTTATAACTATTACAGACTTGTGTTGTGTCTTCTGATATTATGCACTTATTAATATAGTTTGTTGTTATGAAGTTTTTTGTTCGATTTGATATGCATGGATAAAATTAAAGCCAAAATACAAAAAAATGGCGTCATTTTGCGGATTCCCACCTTCCTTTATGATACAGGCATGATGGTTGAACACCATGCCAAAGCAAATACATACAAATAACCGTACGTCAGTCTGCCAATGTTATTATTATAATAAATGCTGTAATAAACACGGGTTTATTACGCTAGCAGCGTGATCTGAAGATCAATATATTATATAAATCAAATAAAAATAATTTATTTATGTATTAACAAAAGTGCGTCATCATTTTCTTTGTCCGAGCGATAACATCCATAGCTTACACCTTCTCCTTAAATAGGAATGTTTTTTTATTTACTCTTACAGGAACTACTGTCATGTTACCCCCCAATCCAGAGAGGATAGCCTGCCTGTCGTTTCGTCCATCATTCAGCAGGTAACCTCATGCAGGTGAAACTTTCCTTCTTTCTGTATTGTGTCTCACGTCGCCCTAATGTGGTCGCGAGTGGATGGGTTGGGTTGGGTCGGGGATACCCTGAACCTGCAGTTGAGCCCCCGTGAAGGGGTGAAGTGAAGATCCTTGGTGTGACTAGAGCTCGCTCATCTAGAAGACAGACCCACACCGCACCTTTGCGGCCCACCGCTTGGGTAATCTGTCAATGAGAGCGTAGTGTTCCCGCCGGTTCACTCATTAAGTCGCGGTGTAAGGCACACGGCAGGTTGTTTTAGTGTGGTGAGAGCCCCACATACCCACGTGGCTTCCCCGAGTCCTTAGAACGCGGAAGGTACATTTTATCCCCGAATATCTTGATAGGGGTCACACGCATTTCAGCTGTGTACATACCAGTCACTCTTTTGTGTAGTTGGCCACTATTTGCGATACCTACTAGTTTCCATACTAACAAGGTCTAAGGGTACTTCCTCATGATTTTATATTCCGTGGGTAAAACAAACAATAATACTGTCATACATGATAAGGAACATGTATTGACATAGGACGGACCCGCTGCGCACCATACCGACCATCCATAGATACTCGTGTTTTCGTATATTATACGTAAAAATGTTTGCTCTATAATTTGAAAACAACTTGATCGGTTTCATTCATCTTTCCTTTTTAGATTCCTAATACGCCACAGGCCCTTCTGCTAAGTTTTTTTTTGTACCACATGGGGCAGGAAAGCACATGGACCTCAAGAAGTGGTTATCGTGGCCTACGAATACGTGCAACAGCAAGGGTGTCAGAAAAGCAGGGTCGTACTGCGGTCCCTGCAAGAACCATCTGATGCCCTTCTTGAAGTCCTTGGGGTTAAATTAGGGCAACCATTTTGGGATCGTCAGAATCTGGAATGGTGGTTCATATCATCTGGACTTCACCTTAACTTCTTACCATCCAGCATACATTTTTTTATGTTCAGCCTCGAATACATGCCGTATTCAACAACTGAACATAAAAAAATGTAGATATGAAAATGACAATCTCACCTTCGGCAACAAAACACGGTTTGCGGTTTTAGTCGGTTCGAGTAGGACAGGCTTCAGCGGATCCATGGGTAAAAAGCACTTAAAAAAAAGGATAGAAACCAGTAGCAGACTGTTGTATCTGCCTACCCTGAATGAAAATAGGCGTGAGCGTATACCTTATGTAGTTTCTTGTATATACTTTTTTAAACCGTATCGTGGTGTCCTTTATATTTATACCCTGTATAATTCAGCGGCCAAAGCCTCTGTTTATCCGGGACGTGCCCCCTGAGGGCCATTACTGAGCTGAGCAGCCTTAACTATGATCTTCAATGTACTATCGATTTTTCGTTCAAGTTCCGCTAACACTGTCTATGTCAATTATGGAATCTACTTCAGACGGTGTTCGGACCATTTGGTCCGAACGCTTGAAAATACCTAAATTTTATGTTACACGATTTAAGTGGCAGACAAGCACATGGTCCACCTAATTTAAAGTGGCTATCGTGGCCTATGGATGTGTATAATACCAGCTGGGGTGTCATACTCGTGTTATCGACCACATAAGATTCATCGCCGAATCGAGTGTAGGTAAAAAGAGTTGCATAGTTAAAGTGCGTGGCGTCGCGAACGCGAATTCAGTCGGATTTACTGACAAGACCCGCTAATAATTTTAAATCTTAGACGAATTAGTTAGAAGTTACTGCTATGTTGGCTTGGCGGTTACGGGTTCGATTTCCGTTCAGTGCAAATCTTTTTATGTATGAAAATGTCTATTTACATTTATCTAATGTAGGAACACTAGACAAATGTAAATAGACATTTTCATTTTTGTTTTGAAAATGTACCTGTACTTAGGAATGTATAGGTACATTTTTAAAACAAAAATACATCTACATACTTAAGTATTTTTATCCGCATTCTAGTACCCATATTACGCCGCCGGAAAGTACATTCTAGAATATAACAATTTATGATACTTATGCGTTTTAGATTACCAATGACATCATATAGATGCTATCAATTTGAACGAAAACAATGCGGAAAATTACATTCAAAACTATGTAGATGTATTTATAGTTAACATAATGATAACAGGAAACTATAGATAGACCATTGTATCGACGAGGACACTGTTCACAATATTATTACTCTATGCAAGACAATGAGAGTTCATCTGTCGTTAGAAAAGCAAAAAGTCTAGAGAGCTACTATATGAAATTTCGAACCCTTACAAAACACGAAGGTTTTCCATATAGTCCCGCTATAGAACTAGTTACACCTGTTACTCGTTGGGACAAAAACCGTTGCATCCGGTAACACCTGTGACTCGTTGGGACAAAAACCGTTGCATCCAGTAACACCTGTTACTCGTTGGGACAAAAACCGTTGCATCCAGTAACACCTGTGACTGGTTGGGAATTTTTTTCCCAACCAGTAAGTGTTACTCGTTTGAGTTTTACTGGATGGGCATATACCATCAAATCCTATACATTCGTGTTTCTATAGGTATATTCTCATACATACATACATACAATCACGCCTTTATCCCCGGAGGTTTAGGCAGAGGTGAATTAACACCCACATTTTACCAATCATTGTATTAGGTCCCACGTAATAGGGGGTGAGCCTATTGCCGTTTTTCGGGCACTATTATTGACTGAGTCTGGGCTGTATTGTATATATCTGTCTGATCTTAAACAGCCCTATCACTTAGTCGCCTTGTACGACACCGCATGGGAGGAGATGGGGTGGCCCAAATTCTACTCTGCCGGGAACCACGCGGCATACATAGGTACTTTTGAATTACCTACCCGAAGTTTCGACCAGGCTACACCGGCCGTGGTCACAGGCTGACTGGCACAATAACGTCCTAACAACGTCAGGCAATTCAATACATAGCTTTACCTAGATTGCGTAACATTATGGTATTTAGGTTTTAAAAAACTGTATTTTCAGTATTTTGTAAATGAATAATTTAACTACACGAACATAAAAATGCTATAGAAAATCGTCTTCATATGAACAACAAAACCACTAGGTATGGAATATTGCAGTGACCTAAAAACATGACATTTGGCACAGGTAGATCGTTTGGAACAAACGAAAGAATAAAAACGAGACTCGTCCAATTTAAAAACCTACGTGAATTTTTTTTCGGTAGTGGAGTCATGATTGTCATATATGCATACGATGAGTGTTTACCCGTGGTCCCGGTGGGTCGACCCATTACCGGGTCCATGGGTAATTTTAATTACCCGTGGTTCCATTAGGGGTTTTTCGCGGAATTCTAACTGTCGATAGAATATACAAATCCGTATTAACAGCATGCGTAGAGTTGTGCATCCTTGGCAGTATTTTACCGTCTCTGCTATGGTGAATGTTCTGATGAGCTTTTCCAATTAATCCCACCCTATCCTTTCCTACACCGAACAACCCGTGCAGGACATAAATGTCACCCACATATGGTGCAAAATATTCGGGACTCCTTCCTCTGCCGTACCATTAACTCCTGGAATTCCTTACCAGATTCCCTCTTCCTACAGTCCCGGATCCTTAGAGCGGGGCGCGATAAAGCATCTGATTAGGCCGACAAGCTGAGTACCACCATCGTAACATGATACTTACGTGTCTATAATGGTGAACCTCTTTTCCAAGACTGCCTTCAGCTTACCTTCAGGCAAGGTGAAGTCAAATTGTCCCATATATATAAAAAAAGTTCTTTCGGTCCCATATCGTTACCGAAAGAAGGCGCGGGAACGGGGACACGAACCCGAGCCGTCATGGGGGAAAGCTAGAGAGGCCGCCACGTAGCCTCTCTAGCGACTCCTCCATCCTGCAGATTATCACCGGGCACGGATACTTCGGGGATTTTCTGCGTCGGATCCGGTAAGAGCCAACCTCCGAATGCCATCGTTATGACGCGGGAGACGCCATCACCCTAGGAGTGAGAGTTCTCTCGCTTGCCAACTTGCTCACGGCGATGGTACGCTGCGCAAGTGCGTGGGCTGCTGCCCCTCCTTCTGTGAGCAAGTAATACTCCAAAAGAAGATGGCGGGGTAGGAACGGAGGAGATTCGCAGCCCGCACAGCCCGTGACGAGCGTAGGGGACGCAGGCGTCGGCAGTTTCCTAGGGGCTAGGGACATGGTCGTCCCCATACCCGAAGAGAGCCAGCTCGAAGGAGATGGGCGAGAGATCAGCCAATTTCATCTTCCGAAATCTAGGGGGGGGGGGGGGTGTAGTAAAAAGTTGCACTGGCCCGCCAAAATGTCCAAATCGTAAGTTTGGCCCGACGGCTAAAAAGGTTGGGCACCCTTGCGCTAAAGGAACTAATTACTGGTGAAATATCAGTTGGATACGCATTAGAAATGTTAAGATAGTTTATGAGTCATTCATTAGTCATTCATTAGTGTATCGGTTATGAATTCATAATTTTCAATATAATGTAGTTCTGGTCAATCAATTAGCCTATTGCAGTCCACTGCTGGACATAGGCCTTTTCCAATATGCGCCACGTTTGCCGATCCTCCGCATCCAGTCCGTCCCAGCCACCCTTCGTAGGTCATCAGTCCACCTTACGTTTTCCTTATTTTTTACCATTACGTTTACCTTACGTTTTAGTTATAGTTCTGGTATGAGTATGTTTTTGTTCCCAAGGATGGAGTTTTTTTTTTAGTAAAATATTGTAGTATGTAACTGATGGTTTTCATTTTCTATCGATATATCATTGCCAATCCCTAATGCCATGGGACCACGGGTAATTAAAATTACCGTTGGACCCGGTAATGGGTCGACCCACCGGGACCACGGGTAAACACTCCATACGATACACTATCATATTGTGACAGTTATTGTTCTAACATTGTTAGTCTAGTAATTTACACCTCTAAAAGTAATACTCAATCGTCTATGACCTCACAATTTAACCTCACATGACAGATCGTAATGAAAACTAATGTCGAGCAGGGATATTATTCTAAATGACATTGAGTTGCAAACGCACTCGTAACGTGAAGAGACGGTAGATTTCAATTGATTCTTAGACTAAATACAAACGACAGTACAACGCGGCGTAAAATATAGCTACTACTTTAGTACAAGGTTGACATAATACTTATATATCCCATAAAATGTAACACATTGATAGTTTAAAGACAATATTGATATTACCTTACCTTACTCATACATAACGTGTATTTCGAGCCGCCTTTTGCTATGCATTTTATTTATTATCAAACTGCGTCTATACAGTATATATATTCCAAGAATTGATTAATATAAAGATAGACATTATGATAACACACGTCTTGTACTTTTCCGCAATATTTATTATTGAACCTAACCTAATGCCGTAAGGCGAAACCAGTTAATAAAAATAATAAATATTGTGGGAAAACTACAAGTATGTTATCAATATTATGTAAAAACAAGTTCCATAAAGTGCCATCAATCAACAGTATAAATAAAAGTCTGGTGGAAAACTAGACTAACTCAAATGTGTCAGCTATGACGAACGCGCGTAGTAACTAAACGGTTTGTCATTCAGAATAAGGAGCCTGAGTTGACTCATCAACCTATTGGAGGGCCATAAATTGTCTTGGTAAAGTACATTGTCCACTAGCCAAATATAACCGAACCAAGTTATGAAAAAGAGGATAACGGGAATGCACTTTGGACTTCATGCTTTGGATGCAACTAGGATTGGCCCTCGGATGACGAGACAGGAGTATACAATACATAGGCAAAACGCTACCGCTTAAAGACAATCAGCAGTGGCGAGGGATTCCGGCCGGCTTATCCAAATACACTATGTAATCTATATAATTATATAAAAATCAATTGCTGTTCGTTAGTCTAGCTAAAACTCGAGAACGGCTGATAAAAATCAATTGCTGTTCGTTAGTCTAGCTAAAACTCGAGAACGACTGAACGGATTTTTCTTATCTTGGTCTTGAAATGTTCGTAGATGTCCAGGAAGGTTTAAACGGTGAGAAAATAGGTGCAGCGGGAACGGGAAAAATATGGCGGTCAGAAGTTCGCCGGGTCAGCTAGATTTCTCCGTGTTATAAGAACTTAATTTCAGAATGAAAAGGGAACACATAATATTTTATGAGCTCCAATTCCGACTTTATTGAAATTGGTACCCGATTTCAATCACCATTCGCAAGATGCAAGCAATTTTCCGATCTGTATTACTGCAAGCACAACTACGGCGGGTGAAATTCAATAAATATAAGAATCAGTTCTTCTTCTCACCGACTTCGAGAAAGACGTTATTCTGACGAGCGATATTTCTTTTCCAAGTTTTAATTTCCGATCTGCAGGTGAAAACATAAAATCTGTAACATTTGTTTAAAAATTGTTCTAGTAATAGCTATTGATAAGTTTCGCTACAGTTGACAATATTACAATACATTACACTCCTTAGCTATTAAACGTAGCAATATTAGATTAATTTATTAGTTTAGGTTTTACACGTAGCATAGGTGAAAAGAACATCGCTAGTGTAAAGGCGCCTAAAATGAATTGTTTATTGGTGGAACTACAAAGGACACAAAGGACATTTTGCGAAAGAGACATTCTGTGAAAGAGACATTCTGCGAAAGAGACATTCTGCGAAAGAGACCTTTAGCGACCAATAGATATTTTGAGAAGTAGACATTCAGCGTCTTATTTCTATCAATCACCTTCTACATTTTGTCCACAATTAATCTATCCATATTAAGCCGTTGCTATCATCTCATTCCTATAATGCCTCATTATACACACACATTCATCACACAATATGACACAAACACCCCGCACACAAAAATGCAAAGAATTAAATTCTTTACACTGACTGTTTACCCTAATTACAGAAGGACGTAAACAACACGTCTCATAACCTCAATTACGCTCGTTTGCCGTTGACAGAGCTCAAAGCAGTCGCAGCGAGTGATAAGACCACTGTACCAACAGGTGACAACACTATGACACTATCTATACTCTATTCGATTAGGTACTTAAGGGGGTATTGTAGTGAGACGTCCTACCTCGAACATTTTGACTGACGAAACGAGAGCTCGAATACAGCAATTTTGAGGACTTTTGCGGTCTTTTAAAAAAAAAAAATATTTGCGTAATAAATTATAACTTCACCAATCTCTAGATATTTTTATGCTCTATTTTTTTAAATACAAACTTCGGCATGATTTCATAAAGGCGTCTTACTGAGAAACGTGTTTGAAATAGCGATTTGGAGCGTTTTAGACCCATGTTTGACGTTAATTTCTATCGAGCCAATTATCATGAATCGTGTTTCTGTTTTCACACGACTCTTGAGGATTTAGTTTATTTTATGAATATGCTTTTATTTGGCGCAGTTTGCTATATTACTTGATATCCAGACGTTTAAAAATGTTAAAAGCTACTGCAACCTGGCCTTAACTACAGGTAAACAATCTTGTAGGCGACTTTTTATAAAAACACATATTAAACAAATAAATTAGGCTAACTGACTGATTAACTGGTGGTTCAATTTCGGTTTTTAGTCTTCAAACCAAAAGTTCAAAAAGTTTCTGAACAGAAAAATATTCATGAACATGTTTTTAAACAAAACATATTAAATAGCCACATAAAGATTGTTTACGTTTGGATAATTACCAAACCGAATGGAGTATAAATGTTTGTATTTATGATTTACAAGCTGTTGCCTGCGGCTCCGCCTGTATCGATGCCGGTTATCGCTACTTTTGATCATATCACCGGGTCTACTCAACCACTTGATCAAGCAATCTTGTTCAAGACATCCAACAAACAAACAAGAATTTCTTAAAAATATGTTCGAGTATGTTTTCAGTGTTGTTGTTGTTAATATGTACAGTTAGCAAATATACAAATATCTTCAATGTAACAGTCAGCATCAGATCAATTTTGACTTGCAAATGATAGACGATAATACAATAAGTTTGTTATTAACATCATAACCTAAGTAACACATGTGACACGTTGGGACAAAAAGTGATGCATCCAGTAACACCTGTGTGTGTGGGATATTTTTTCCCAATCAGTAACAGTGTCAGTCGTTTTCGTTTGAGAGTTAATGAATGAGAGAACACCGTATTAAGATTATTTTGAGTACTTTACTAGACAAGATCGGTCGGATCCTGACTGTACAGACAGGACTTCTTTACAATGTTATTATGTAATAGTATAAATAAATATAGAAGATATAACATACTTTTACCCAAGCAGCCCAAGTAAAAAGTACGTTTGCCTGTTTTATGTCACCCGTTATGAGTTATCTCTGCGCCATGTTTTATTTAATTAACTAGCTGCCTGTCCCGGCTTTGTCCGGAAAATTTTCATAAAATTCACTGAACTAAATTATTTTTTCTAAAATAAAAGTCGCCTAAGTTATGTTTTACACTAGTGCACAACCAGTGAAGAGATTTCCAGCCGTTTTATAGATTAGCCAAGTCATACAGACAGAAAGACAGACAGACAAAAATTTAAAAAACTAAATTTTTTTTGGACATTCATATTAGGTACCTATTGAAAATGATAACAAATAAATCGCGATAGAATCAGTAAAAAAAATGGTTTTATTTCAATGTGTGATATTCGTGTAAATTTCAGAAAATGTGTTATTACTAAAAAGTTGTCACTTCATTACAAACAGACACTACAATATTTTTTGTACTTACATATGGAATTCACTAAAATACTCGTAATTCTCGCACATAATACGGAAGGTTGGTTGTTAAAATAACAATTTACGATAAAAGTGGTGCGAATCTGGGCGCGTCACAAAACACATGAGTAGAAGACATTACGCGAGTAATCTCCAGGGCAGGGTTGGAGCTATCTATTTGTACGGATAGCAGCACAATTCAGCATAATTTATTTTTTATATTGATTATTGAAATAAAACTTCGCTTAACGTATTCGCGATTTATTTGGTATTATTTTATAGCTTTTTTCGTTGAGATAGTCGCGACGCGACACACAGTACGCGATTTCATCATTTCACGGACGCGTGCGCGTTAGCGCGAACTACGGTTTTTTTAAATATATAGGACACCTCGATTTCACCTCGCCTGATGGTAAGCTGAAGGTAAAGACTCAGGAAAGAGGGTGACTATTACATACATATACCATGTTACAATGATGGCACTCAGCTTGAAGGCCTCATCGGATGCTTTTCACGCACCGCTTAACAGGTGCGGTCCGAGGGGGGGGGGGGGGGGGGTCACAGGGGACATGACCCCCCCCCCCCCTCCCCCAAAACCATGCACTTCATACTATAAAGTCCCAGTACGAGGGGAGGGGGGGTTAAATTTCTTAAGGAATTTCCGAAGTGACCCCCCCCCCAAAACTTCAAGCTGCGACCGGCCCTGCCGCTTAAAGGACCCAGGAAGAAGGAAAGAAGACCTGTAGGAAGAAGGAAGGAAGTCCATACCGTTCGCCCTCAGTACACGAAGAGTATACAGTTGTATAACTAAACATATTTAATATCACCATTTTCGCGTTAATCTCAGTCGTATTCGTTGTAGTTATACAACTACATTAAAACTAAAATTCATCAAAGACAACCCGATATTGAGTACTTGAAACGATTACAAATGGTCGTTTAAGGGTCTATTACTTCCCGTATCCAGTTTTCCGCTCCACCAAGCACATCCGGGGATCATACAATACGGATGTGCCGGGACAAACGTGATTATTTAACCGTATTGAGATCTCGGATTCAGACCTTCCGATTTGCCAAAGATTTGTCTATTCAAGTGTGTGCAGATTTAAATGTAGTATGTAAATTTAATCATCTGACAAATTAAGATTGGACGTTTACAAACAACGTACATTTACACTTTACATTAACTTTTCGATGTAGTTATTATACTGGATTTTGTAATAATATTTGTTGGTTCCCCGTGGAGTAGAATAGAGGCATTCCATCTCTTCCTGTAGGTGTCGTAGAAGGCGACTAAGAGATAGGGCTGGTCTCCATCTGACAGTGAATATACAGTCCATGAATAAGTGCCCGCTTGGCGGCAATAGACTCGCCCCCTATTACGTGGGACCGAAGATCATAGCGAAATGTGGGTGGTAATACACCTCTGCCTACCCCTTCGGGGATTTACAGGCGCGAGTATAATATATGTATATTCGGAAGAGGGCCAGATCAAGAGATATGGCCCTGAGTCGGCCGGGGTGCGAGGGATGTAGCTACGACAATCTCACCTCCGGCAACCGACGACGGCCCACAAACGGCTCCGTTTTAGTCGGCTCAAGTCCGACATACCCTCCTCCTCCGGCTCCGGCAAGGGAAGTATCCGTGGGGAGTTATCGCACGATAAAAAAAGTACCTATATGTATACGTATTACTTGTGGATATGCAGAGCCTAAACCAACCTCATCTGCTAGCTTGAGTAGGGATATCAGCGGCAGTCGCTTCCGGAGAAGTTGCCATACTAATCAGAAACAATAACTGGATGCAAAGAACAATGGCCAATCCCCTTACATAAAATTGCTCGATATGATTTTTGGCGTTTAATTTCAAAATAAATACTAGGTATGCTACTCGAAATATGCCGATGTTATTTGGGCGTAACTGAGAAATCGCTATGATGATGAGTATGGACAAAAAACCGTAACAAAAATAGTAGTTTTGAAGAGATTCTTTGAACTGTTACCACCTGTTGAAATAACAAACAAACAGATTTGCATTCTATGAATACTAGATTCTCCAATGTTGCTTATTTTTAGCATACCTGCCCGAATAACAAAAAAATCAAATAAGTTTTGAAGTGTAATATAGAATGTTATCTTTGGGGCGGTGGATAGAATTACATGCAATAAAGTCTGACACCGTCCCCGGTTCGGGATGTTACACCCAAACTGTGTGATCTTGATTATATTTAATTTAATTTTATTAATTACTAACATTAGTTGTAAGTTATTTACTAACAAATCAATGGAAGAAATTCTGAAAATAAATATATTTAATTTAATTTAAAATTAGTATGGAGTGTCTCGGGTGTCGAAGGTTGCAGAACGATCTCCGTCTCAAATTAGCGCGGACCTGGGGAGTGGAGCCGCCTGTCACCCTAGCCTAGCAGCAAGTCAAGACAGAGCGGCGCAACACGCGCCTCGTTAACCTCGCTAACCCCGCGCCCCGGGGGCTAAATAGGAACACCGTGGTCCCCACACCTGAGGTGGCCTTGGGTCAACCAGTGTACGAAGGAAATACCTTATGGGCCATCATATATCCCGGCATGTGAAGACCCAAGACGGCGTGTGATTTTAGTCGGTTCGAGTCCGACGTAACCACCCCCAATAAGAATATAGGTTTCGAGTTCAGCACAATACATTTTCTCGCTTCATTCTTACAAATGTAGGCAAAGACAACAAAGCGCCATACCTCTTTACATTCTAACCGTCCCGATGGAAGTCGTCAACCTTTCCAAAACATTACTTTTATTCTTCTCAGTGCGCACCCCTGGTTTTCCAAAAATGTCACCTATAAATTGTCCGTAAGTGTTCCGCTAAGTTCTTTTACATTGTATATGTATAGACAAGCTGTTGCTCGCAGTTCCACTTGCGTTTGTTCAAATCGCACATGTCAATAAAATATTGGTGCGTTGTAACAAAATCTTCAGTTTGAATATTAATAGGTATTATTAGTATTACATAGACCCTGAACACATTACACTTCGTGTCTTAGATAATCGGGAAAAAACTCGGCGATTTCCGTTTTCTGCCCACATTTTTCTACCCACAAATATGTTTTCCGGTTGAACGGAGAAAAATATTCGTGGAAATGAAAGAAAAACTCAAAAACGTTATTACATTTTCATTTCACCCACGATTTTTTTTTTCATTTAAGAAAAATAAATGAATGAGTATGCTATCGGTACGTCACAAATGACTCGGATGCGGTGACGCGTCAGCTCCACGTACGATATTAGGGCTGCCAATCTACGTTTGTATTACTGCAAGTTTTTACCTGGAAGCGCTCGTTAACAGACCCTCGGGCAAATAAACTTTTACTTCTTTGATATTGTGTATAGATAGGCTCGGGTTACTTTGGATAGATATTCCTCAAAAGCGTACCGTATGAATCCTCATATCCCGAGAGATTTCCTCTCGAGATTTAAATGATTAGACGGGATTATTAGAGCAACTGCGTTCTCATAAAAGCCAAGATAAATCAATCCATGAAAAGGAGAACTACACTTAGACAAGCTAACTGAAAAAAAAAACTAGTGCACGTATTCCGTCTCTGTTCTTGTAATCAGTACCTACATAGTTTCTCATAGAAAGAGGAGGAAAAGTAGGGTATATGACTCGAGAGCAAATTATTTTTCCTTCGACTCTTTTTGGTCTCGAGCGAGTGAAGCGAAGGATTCTAAAGTAGAATCCTGAGCGCAGCGAGGGGTTCAAAGTACATAGCCCGAGGGCAAGATAATTTGCTCTCGCCGTAAAAATACGATTTTGCTGCCTTGTCACACAATCTACCATTAAAGTGGTGATACAGAGTATCGAAGTATGCTACGGACGAAGCCGGGGGACCCAGCTAGTAAAATATAAAATAATGTAATGTATTTGCTGTCGGTACGTGGCAAATGACCCGGATGCGGCGGCGTCCAATCTTTACGTACGATATTATGGGACGCAATCTCCGTTTATATTAGTGCAAGGTCCAGGTAGAAGCTACGAGCACTGATGAGGGTGAGGGAAATTGAACCTTTTATTTTTTCTAGCTTTTTAAGATATAATAGTAGCTCTATAGTTTAGCAGCCCCTGTGGCGTAGCGGTAGTGAACGATTCGGACGGAAATACCGTAGTGACTTCCTCTAAAAAATCTACATACCGACATTCAGAATCCCTTCGTACAGTGACTGCAAAAGGAATCTCACACTGTCTTACTGTACAGTGCTAATTAATCAACAATTGCGACAAATTAATTACGTTTATAACATTTCGCATCCCCATTTTACTTGCTAATTGGTAAACGAAAATTTGCATGCTAAAATGGATGTGAATACTAATTAATTAATTTATTATTATGCGTACAAAACCCAAATTTGTATGCATTCAATTTATTTGAAGCCACTTTGTCGGCGCTAAGCCCTACTATAAGGTTAGGAGTTTAGGAGTTATAGTAATTTCTATGGTGCACCCCCGGCATCTGAAGACCGTACCCGCCGGGCGGTGGGAGTCCTAGGGGATTCCCACATGAAAAAAGGGGTTGAGTAGCCACTAGCCACTCTATAGATACTATAATTGATAACTTATTTCAAGCATTTTGAGATTTAGTTGTTAATGAACTGTAATACTCGTATAACAATAATAATATAAGGAGGAAGAATATGTAAGAGAAGAGTGTAGGAAAGAGTATTTTTGTATGTAGCGAATAATCTCAAAAACTACTGAACCGATTGCAAAAATTCTTTCGTTACTAGAAAGCCCAACGGTAAAGGCAGGTACCAACATAGGCTATATTAATATCATTCATCACGCTACTATCAGTGATGAACGGGATCAGAATTTCACGCAGGTGGAGCCGCGAGCAACAGCGAGTTTATTATAATTGCACTTGAAATGTAATTTAAATGAAAATATTTAAGTGCTTTTCAACCCCTTTTAACTTTGCAACACGTTCTAACTGTAATAAACTTTCAGATCTTAGAAGTTTCGAAGCAACGGCTCCAAGAGGTGATGGTACGGAAATGGGAAGGGTTCTCCTCCCCTTTTTGTGTGTGTGTGGGGGGAGGGGCGTAGTTATTTTAGTGTGAGTTGTCTTTTTTTTTTCAAACGACTTAAATGGCAGATAAGCACACTGTCCACCTGATGGGAAGTGGTTACCGTGGCATATGGACGTATGCAACACCAGGGGCGTCACACTCGCGCTGCCGACCATGAAGACACCTTCTAATGCCCTTCTTGAAGAACCCGTTTTGTGAGATATGTCAATATGATGGTAAAGATGGCAATTTTAGGAATGAGCGTCACCATAAATTACAAATAACAATGGTGGCTCCAACAGACGAAAATTATTCACGACCAGCTTTGTAAAGAATTCCAAGTCATTAAAGTGGCGCGCCAAAAAAAAGGTACCAAACCGAGTCCAGGATGGGATTTGTTGTTGACCGAGGCTTTGGGAGGCAACGAAGTACACATACTGCTGTTATGAAGAAGAGGAGATGAAGAGGCAGTAAAAATACCGATTCCTGTACGACCAAATCGTAACCACCTTCGATAGCAATGCCTAACTATGGTAGCTCTATGGAACTGTAAAATATGCCGGTAAACCAGTCAACATCATACGATAAAGACCTTAGATTTAAAAAAAATGTGCTGTCATACCTTCACAGGACCCAACTTAACCGACTGCAAAAACGCAGGGTCCAACACACACTGCAGCATTTTATAAACGACACACACACAGACACACTAAAAAAAACAATTTTGAATTTACATTTTTTTTCTTGATATTAAAACAATTTCCACATTTTTTGCTAGACCACCACATGCGCAGACGCAGCCACGACCGCGGTAATCGAGGATTTAACCCATTTGAAATTGCGTATAAAACGCTTGTTCTAACTCTATAAAGGTAAGCGCACTTCCTAAATATTTACTTTTTATAAGAGTACAGTCGGTTACTTATTTTTTGGATTTGTTTTTAACGATACGTTTTTTACCACTGAAAATTTCTTTCAACCAAACTGAAATCTCAGTACTACTAAGTAAAGCGTTATAACGAAGTTTAGTTGAGCGGCTGAAACGAGCGAATATCCATTTCGACATGGTGGCAGATTTTGCTTTTTACTTAATTCTGTGGGTATGTCAGTGCCGCTGTAGAGGGCACACTTTTTAACCGATTTTCACCGAACTTGGCACACATGTTCTCTGATTTAAAACACAACTTTCGTCCAGATCTTTTTTTAATAGGAGAGAAAAACGGATAGAAAGAGGGGGAAGCTTGCTGCCGCGTTATTTACGAACGGATCGTTATGATCTTTGGCTGCAACATTGCACATGATTTCTCATAGGTTGTTATGAAAAAAAAAACATGAGCAAAAGCTACTTTTGGCCACCCAACAGGAAGTGGTTAGATACTGTAGCTTATGGTCGTTTGGTCCAAACGTCCAAAAAGTCAAACGACTATATAGACCCTGTAAGAACCTTTCTAATGTCCTTCTTAAAGAACCTGTAGAAGTGTAGTTTCGTTAGCGGAAAAGGTAAGCTTGGGTCCGGTAAACCTTAGTGAGGCTTCACATCCCTCCTTACCTATACAAATTATTTTCAATTACTTAATTAAAGTCAATCAATCAATCAATTAGCCTATTGCAGTCCACTGCTGGACATAGGCCTCTCCCAATATGCGCCACGTTTGCCGATCCTCCGCCTTCCGCATCCAGTCCGTCCCAGGCACCTTTCGCAGGTCGCAGGTTTATTAAAGTCAACTAAGCATATTTTAATAATATTAGAGATATCTATTTTAAGCGAGCGAATTCCTATTAAATTAACAACTCAAATTAAACTTTTACGAGAGATTAACTGGCTTGCCGGTCTTGGCAATAATTTGCTGAGTTTCTTGTTTAAATGTGAATAAATCGAATTTCAGCTGAGATTTGAATTTACGATCTCTCATATTCCTTCCGGGCGAACTTAATTGAGATACCGAACGCCATTTTGAATTTAAAAATGAGATTTTGTAATTCAGCAGAATATTATTATCGTTTCATTTATGTTAACGGGAGAGAAAATATGTTTTTATAATATAACGGAACATCCACGACTTCGCCCGCGTGGAATTCTGCTTCCGCCCGCGCTACCCAGGAAAGGGTATTCCAGAGAAAAAAAGTAGGTTATGTATTATGTCCGACTATAATCTATTCCTGAACCAAATTTCAGCCAGATCCGTCCAGCCGTTAGAGCGTGATTGAATTACAAACGTCTAATAACATACATCATACAAACGAACTAGCTGTTGCCCGCGCTTCCGCCCGCGTGGATGTCGGTTATCGCGACCAAACATAGCCTATGTCTTTTTCCAAGGTCTAATCTACCTCTGTACCAAATTTCATTGAAATCGGTTCAGTGGTTTAGGCGTGAAAGCGTAACAGACAGAGTTACTTTCGCTTTTACAATATTAGTATGGATATAATTCATCAACTTAATGTTCAAAGTCAACAAATACAGAAAGTATACCAGTCTGTAAAGTATGTCAAACTGGAACTTATGATAATAAATATCATATGACATAGATATTAAGCAAACAGAAATATCTGCACGAAAATATTCCACGATAGCCATAAAAATTTCCTGTTACTAGGAAAGGTATGCACAAAAGTGATATTAACTTTTACATTATACGTTCGTTTCGTTTGGCAAGCGGTTCAATTTTATGCCAATAAAAATATGATGACGACTGTACTAGACTTCACTCAAAATAGATCCAACCTTGTACTTGGTTTAGAAGAACACGTGGAATGATGCAAGTCATAAGCGTTTGTGGATTACCTACAGTAATATTCCTCTATCATTTGATACACATTATGTTCAGAATATCTTCGATTTTATTAAATATTAGCATGATCGTAACAGGTATTATTGACTGTCCTACTGAATTATTTCATCCTTTATCAGATACGTCTACATCACGCCCCCAGAAAAGCTTCAGTGAGGTGAACAGTCTGCTGGGGCGTCACGAAAACTGGATCTAACTTTACGAACCCCAAAACTGCACTGTGAAGTGAGGCATACTATCCCCAAATTAGTCGGTAACCTCACAGTAACGTGCCCTTCTAAGGCCCGTATTACAAACGATACTCAGTCAATAATCTCGATTAATAACTAGATCTGAGCACATATTGTACCCTAGATGACAGTTCTAATGTCTTTGTAAGAGTCAATTCACAACTGAGCGTTGTTCTGAAATACGTATACGTAGCATAACTTAGACTCCATAAAATATTACTGCATAAACGAGAAACCCGCTACCGCTTATATCTTGTAGAACAAATGGTTCACACGAAAAATGATCGGCTCTCTGAAATTAGAGCGCATGTTTTTATTAGAGAGATGCTACTACCATATGTATTGCTCCATCTACGCTTGAATCAATCTCCGCGCCACTAAACTTACCCGTCGGCTTCGTCTGAGGTGGAATGGGTCTATGCCGTCGATTGATATAAATAAACGCCTGTCTATATTTTTCTTTTCACGAGCAATTTATATAACGTGTTTTTAACATGGTTTCCCTATTTGTCTCCCGTTTGCTGAGGTGGGATGTGGATTTATTATATTCTTTCATCTCCCTAGGTACACTTACTCCTTCTTTAGTTCAGATTATGCAGCTATTATGGGAGGGAATGCCTATAGATTGAAGACAGAAAGAAAGAATTGGTTTAGTCGAAGGCCTTACAATACACTAGAAAAGAACATAGAGAAATTGCAGAAAGCATTACCTTTTTTTGACACGAGAATAGGCGACTACTGTAGGTCGCTGGAATAAATGTCCAGTATTAGTTGACACGTGTGGAGCCGCGGGCACCAGCTAGTTCATACTCAGTGCCATAATAACCTTTGAAGTATGTTAAAACATGTTGCAATATGTTACTTTGTAGTAACTTTAGTGTAGTTAACGAACTTTGTTTATGTGCACACATAGTGAGCACATGTTTCTGACACTAACGCGGCACGGTAGGTAGGGTTAGTTTAATAACTTACAATGCAATGTAGAGAATTTCCTCTTGTATTTTGGTTATGCGTAGATTACTTTCTTTTACCTTATACGTGATTTGGTAGTCAGCATTAGATCTATTTTGACTAGTAAAGAACTCAAAATGTTCTTAAAATACCTCGGTATTAAAATAGGCAATAAGATAGGTTAAGATTTTATCGACGATTCGAAGAATAAGAAGATAAGCACCTAAGGAGAAGTCATTACATTACAGATCATACGTATTGCTTGGATACGCATAAAAAAGATATACGATTATATCTTTTTTTTTATCGTGCGAAAAATCCCCAGGATCCCCACGGATACCTTGTCGCCGGAGCCGGTGGGGGAGGTTATGTCGGTCTCGAACCGACTAAAACGCACGCCGTCTGTGGGCCGTCGGTTGTCGAAGGGGAGGTTATCTTAGACATAACCCTCGCATCTCGACCAGCCCATCTCTCACGATCTGGCCCTCTTCGTGTGTTGGGTCCACGAAGTCCCCAGCTGTATTTATACTATGCAGTATTTATGGTAAAACATACTACGAGTATGAAAGTGTACCAGAAAACAGATTCAAGAAAGTCTGTCCCCAATAAACGACACAAAAGTTATAAAACGACTTAACGCGATATTACCTTAAGTACAACGGTACTATTATAGAACTGAGGACTGTATGTGCCTATGTGCCAATAAACCTGCGCACTAAAGGACTCCCAGAACTCTCCTCAAAGTTAAGGGTAGCTTTATTAAGTCGACCGTGAACGCGATACGTACGTACGTGAAATACGTTTATTACAATTTCGGAACTTTCTGCTAGATTATCAGCCCCTCTAGACAAGTGGCAATTCGTTGCTCGACGTATGATGGAATAGAATGACAAATGTATAGGATTTGACAATTTTGACATTTATTGATGCCTGTCATATCCCATACATTTGGCATTCTATTCCATCATACGCCTAAAAAACGAATTGCCACTTGTCTAGGGGGGCTGGGTGTGTAATCACGTTATATACGTGACGACATGCATCTTGGACCTAAGTCGCAAGACAAATGAGGTCCTGGTGCCCGCGGATTGTTTTGAAATAATCTTGATGAATTTTAGCTCGTCCACCGCAGTAGTACCCCGAGCTATCCTCAAAAGACACCCATGAAACGTGTACTACGCTACGCGTACAGAGCACATTTTAGGTCCAAGATTTATGTTCTGAGTAATACGTATGATCCGTAATGTATTAGGGGCTGTCCATTAATCACGTGAGGCTCAAAAGGGGGGGGGGGGGGGGGGTCGGAAAACATCACGAAATATCACCAGGGGGGAGGGAGGGGTATATTAGGATATCACGTGTATTTATTTTTTACTAGCTTTTGCCCGCGGCTCCGCCCGCGTGGATGTCGGTTATCGCGACCAAACATAGCCTATGTCCTTTCTCAAGGTCTAATCTACGCCTATACCAAATTTCATCAAAATCGGTTCAGTGGTTTGGGTGTGAAAGCGTGACAGACAGACAGACAGACAGACAGACAGAGTTACTTTCACATTTATAATATTAGGGGATGGTGATTTTTGTCACGATTTTTAGTTTTCTAGCATTAAATGATGAACAAAAAAATACACGTGATTTTGGCTGGGGGGGGGGGGGTCTAAAACCTCACCACGTATCACCATGGGGGAGGGGGGGGTTTGAAAATTCCTAAAAAAGCATCACGTGATTAATGGACAGCTAATAGACTTCTCCGTAGGTACTAAGCTTATTTTTCTTCGATAGCTACATATTTTCTAGATTTCATCGGCCCAAAATTACTAACTGAGCAGACAGCCTCTGTGGCGTAGCGGTAGTGAACGCGGCCGCTACGCAGGAGACGCGATTTTAATCTCCACTTAGTGCAAATATTTGTATGCATGAATATAGGTATTTGCATTGGTCTGGTTGTGCCTCGGAGAGCACGTTAAGCCATCGGTCCCGGTTGCCATACAAACATCTATGGCAGTCTTTACGGGTAGTTGGAGCGCTAAGAAGTCTAACAACTGGTCTAGCTGCAATGCTTCAATATCGCCCAATACCTATCGGTATTGGGTTGTGGAGGTCAGATGGCAGTCGCTTCACGAATATCGAAGTCCAGTTAATAATTGTTTCGCCTTTTTGTAATGTAAGTATTTCCATATTCTTGGAAATAAATATTCATAAATAAATTAAAAGTTACGCATTGTTGGTAGTTCATTCTTTGGCAAAGATGTTAGTAGAACCTTACTCGTCTTTTTTTGATGTTGGTTAAAACACATCTATTTTCGCATTACACCCTAAATTCTTTAACAACCAATAAAATAGCAGATAAAAATTGGGGAGACCGACAGCCTTGATACTACATTAATTTTACGATTGTATTTATTGGTATGTCCGTCTGTACGTTGATAGATCACGGACAGAACGACCGAAATAAAATATGTTTGCTGTCATACGTGAGTAATGTAAGTATGTCTGTTGGAAATCAGTAGAATACTCCATTTTGTTAGGCACTGATCTTAAGTGGGTGACAGACGGGCGAGTAAGTACGCGGACTTATGGCTCGGCGACCTTACTCGCACGTCTGTCACCATAAATTCGCGTACTTTAAAACCGCCGAGTAAGTTCGTCGGCGATCTAGCAAGTTTGAAATTTTGCTCGAACTAGAGGTTTGCACCGATGCGGAATTTCGTGAACCGGTGAAAAACACCGGTGTTTTAGCGTTTTAGTTTTTTCTAAGAGCTTCTTAGAAAAATTTGACATGATAGAATTCCTAGATAGCACAAAGCCTCTTCTCTCGACGACATTGCAATACAGTGTAAGCAAGCTTGACGAAACACTGAAGCTAAAATCACGAATGTTCACGGCGAGCGTTCTGTCTGACACCACCCTCTTACCAAACCTCTTCCTAACCAAACACGCAAAGAGACCCTAATTTTCAATTATGTCGAGGTACATTTTAAACTTCGGCATTTTGATACGTTACCGTTACGGTTACAACTGTTAATCGTGAAATCCAGGTTAAACCAATACAAGAAGGTATATCATTAGCATTTAATTGATGCATCAGTGGCACTGAACAGCCGTATACTTAATTTGCTTTGATAAATTAAAAAAAAAAAGGATTGCCTTCGATCATCGAGAGACAGAACATTGTTGCATCAAATGAATTTAAACTTTATGTACATAAACATAAGACGTTGAATTAAATGTTGTGTATAAATGACGTTTTTGCAATTGGCAATTTAAATGGGTTTCCGATTCGCGAATAAAATTGTGATTTGCGATTTTCGTATTTATATTTCGAATTCATTTTATTTTCGGATTTAATGGCAGTGTTTTTTTTAAACTGTAGACTGTAGGACAAGGGTCCAACTATTAGGTAATCTGTGACAAGGGCTTTTCTGCATCATGATATTATAATTTTTATTATTTGTGTTAACCACAAAATAAATAGATCATGAAATGCAATTTAAGGACATCTTAGCTTCTAATATAATAATTGTGTTAATACATGCTCGCCATGTGATATGTTGCCATCAAGTTGAAAGAGCTAATTACCATGTCTCGATAGGTGTAGACACCCGTTTTCCCCCGAGAGGGCCATGTCGAAACCGGCCATGGCCCTGGGTCAGCCGAGACGGGCGTTCGGGTCTCCCATGATTTGTGGGAATTTCCGCAGGAATGAATGAATGCATGAACGAACGAATGAATGAATGATTAAATAAATGAATTAATTAATGAATTAATGAATGAGAGTGAATGAGTGAGAGAAGGAATAAATGAATGAATGAATGAATTTAGGTATTTCTAAGAAAATTAAGTACCATTTTCCTGGTGAGATTGGCTCGGGCCCAGTTAGACATTGGTGGAGCGACACTCTCATATAACTAGTTTGTAAAATTAAATTAAGTGGACCATAAAGTCGCATAGACGTAAAACCTCATTAATGGTTGCCACTGAGTTAAGTGCGGTGTTGCCATAAATTGCTGCGTATTTTTATTACCGTTACGGTTGTCGTCGAATTGCTCTTCGCATATTCGCTGCTGTTTAATAAATATTGTAGTACATATTTGTAGGGATATTATATCACTTGCAACACGTGTTGTACTTTCTTCTTTACTAAAGGTAGGTACTAGTTTTTGCACGCAGCTTCGCTTCCATTACTTAATTTAATATTATGCCTGAATTTTTAACTCATTACCCAAAGCAATGCAAATAGACATTCAGGCATTCAAATATTTGTACTGTGCGGGATACTAGGATAAGTACCTACAACCCCTGATTATACTAGTCAACTACCACCACGCCATACAGACGTGAACCATAAAAGCATGTCAAACTTACTTACACTAGTTTATTTGTATATTTAACAGAATATTATCTAGTTAGGGTTATAATATGCGTCACACTTCTAAGCCCTAATAAACAGTTCAATCAAATTTTAAGTCTCAGGCGTTAACAATTATCATAACAAACAAAGTATTTAAATTAAATCTTCATACACTCTTTCAATATTAACTTCTTTGGCGCGAAAGCGTGTCATCGACGCCATATTGGCTGTACCTACAGAATAAAAAAAAATATATCGATTTAAGACCATAAATCTCATCACTTTTGTAGCTATCATACAGATGTTCTAAATTCAAATTCATTCCCGCCTCACCCAGGAATCGTGACACTCCTGACCCAGCCATTGGACCCACAACTCGTAAGAATGTGCTAGGGTTATGCCTATGATGAATAAAAATCGGCAGTGGATCATATTTGGGGATCCAACCGGAATAACTCTAGAATTAGGATTTCATTCAACTATGTATTAGGATTGTTCTAAAGGTTCTTGTCCATAACATAGAAGATATACCTCGGGACACGTAACTTGAACCTAAATCACGGGACAAACGAGGCCCAGATGCGTGCGGATTGTTTTGTAATAATCTAGGCTTGGTGAATTTGAGCTCGTCCACCGCAGTAGCACCCCGTGCTATCTTCAAAAGACACCCGAAGAGGGCCAGCTCAAAAGAGATGGTCCTGGGCCGGCCGGAGTGCGAAAGATGTCCACAATCTCAACTCTCCGGCAACCAACGAGTTGAGAGTTCGAGGCCGACATAACCTTTCCTCCTGGCTCCAGCGTTTGGGGGTATCTGTGAGGATTATATAAAAAAACACGGGAAAAGTGCGACTCGGACTCACACACTGAGGGTTCCGTACAAAACTGAATTAAGAAACGTATTTATTGAAATAATTTTAAAGCCTTTAGTATGCTAAACTAAACAAATTATTTTAAATTGGAATCGCCCTAAGATAGATGTATTGGAAAATTTGGATCAATATCGGGCGAAGCTCGGTGGCTTAGTGGTCAGAGCATTCCCCCTGTAAGGGAAAGATCGCGGGTTCGAGTCCTGCCCGAGCATTGATTTCGCTTTTTCCAATTTAAAATTAACGTATTTATGTTACATAAACGACATATCTTTTTATTGCGTTGGCCTAGAAGTTTGATGTTTTCCCGGTTGTAAGAGGCTGCAGACTTGAGTAATTGGTATAAAATTCAACTTCATCCGTTCACACATTCCCGAGAAAAAGGTCTTGACAGACAGACAGACAACGAAGTGATCCTATAAGGGTTCCTTTTGAGGTACAGAAACCAAAAAAGTATTATGTCAACTTGCTAAACATCCCAATTCCTCGAGTGAAGATTACACGCGAGGTAACATTACGCTTATGCCCCGAGGGGATGCGACAACGGAATCTACTCTTTATCAAACTTTATAAAAGAAGGAGGTTAGCTGTAGCCCGCGGCTCCATTCTCGTGAAAATATTGATCCCGTTCCCTTGAAGCAAGTAATCAATTGTCATTACGAACTTTGATTATAACAAATAAGCAAAAATAAGTAAATGTTATGTAATTCACTCAGTTTTGAAAACTCAAATTCATGAAGAATGAATTATTTAAATCGATTTAGAAAGAGAAAAGGGAATCAACTTCGGGCGGGACCTGAACCCGCGATCTTTCCCTTACAGGGGAAGCCCCCAAAGCCCGCACGAAGCCGATCCAAATTTCTCTATACGTGGCTTAGTGGTCAGAGATTCCCCCTGTAAGGGAAAGATCGCGGGTTCGAGTCCCGCCGAAGTCGATTCTCTTTTCACTTTCTAAATCGATTTGAATAATCAACATGATAAATGCTTCAAAATTTCATTCAAATGAATTATTTTTTACTTTTTTTTAAATATTAACAACCGAAATTACTAATATTCCCTCTAACTAACCCCTCCAACTAAGCTAAATTGCTTGTGTTAGGAGTGGGTTCACGTCGGTAGTGTAATGGTCAGGATTCAAACTCGGGACCTTTCGATCGTAAGGCTCTCCTTAACCACTAACCTACCGACGCTTTTAGTACTACATATTTTAGTTTGATCTTTATCAAACCGTGCCTTTCTTACGCGACTGCTAAAGGGTTATTATCTATGAATCGGCGCTCCTAGACATGACTATGCAGTATAAATGATTTAGACTCGTATTAAATAAACAGACGTCCAAGTGTGAGCTGTGATAGTCTAGTAACATAAACACATCGAGTCTCAAACCTGTGAAGGTCGATCCCTTGGTCGTCTACTGTCTAGTGCAATCTGTAAAGGTGCGTACAAATCATATAGCATAACATGTTATATAACAATGTTATATAACATGTTTCAGTAATGTGGACACTGAATTTAGTACAATGTTGCAAAGTTATAAAACAATGTTAGATAATGTGGACGTGTTATATACCTAACACAAGTTATACAACATGTTACATGATCTGTACGCACCTTAAGAGCTACAGCAGTGAATAAAAAAGCCTATAATGCAACCTAGCCTTTATGTATGTCTATAATGAGTATAGAAACGCTACAGTAGGTTACTGGTTCTGGTTATGTACGTCATAGGGAAGAAGAGTGAGAATCTGCTAAGATAAGTTTACTTCAACAACTTACATTTGTATAATAAAACTAGCTGACCCCGCGAACTTTGTACCGCCTAAAAGTCAATTCATTTTTTTCTCTCCGTAAGAACCATCCTCGTATTTAAAGGACTATGCAAAAAAAAGAATTAGCGAAATCGGTTCAGCCCCTCTAGACAAGTGGCAATTCGTTGCTCGGCGTATGATGGAATAGAATGCCAAATGTATGGGATTTGACGTATATGACAGGCGTCAACGAATGTCAAAAACGTCAAATCTTATACATTTGTCTCTTGTTCTCGAGATTTGCGCTTAGCTACACATTTAGCGATTCATTTTTATATTATAGAAGATATTATTACAAAATATAGTACCTAGGTATGCTAAGAGAATGACTGTACGGAGCAGAAAATTTAGTATGATGATGGTGATGGAAACTGGTTACCGCCTATGGGCGTGTGCAACATCAGGGGAGTCACACTTGTGCTGCCGACCCGGCCTGTAAGAACAGAGACTTTCGTCAATGCTGGAGACAAAGCAGGACAAGCCTTTCGTCTTCCTAATGACAGCACAAAAACTTTCCAGTGAGCTCTGGTTATCCTACTCACCGACGGGAACACAACACGATGTTATTATGGCCACGGTATTCTGTAGGGCGTACTTCCCTAGTCGGACAACCGTCGTGTCCTACCTCCAAAAATGTCCATCATCTATCAATGAGTGGTATGTGGATGAACTTTGAGGTCATAGCCATAAACAGGTTTCCTAGTACAAACACAAATCAATAGTCTTAAATTGACACCAATTTCGTTTTTTAACCAGTGAAACCACTTGCAGACACGCATTAAATCAATTCATGATAGTTTGATACCTAACTATTCCTATAATTTAGTGCCATCAAATATGACAGGCGTGACCCGCGTGACACTAGTGTGGTACCAAATGACCTTTAATGACACATACCTAGTACAAACGATCACTTGACATGACATCAACGTGCGTTATGGATGAAATATTGATGAGCATAATGTACTACATAGTAGTAGATGCTAAAAATAACTCGAAAGTATTTTTGTTTACCAACGCGAGGATTCATTGAACCAAAAATAATTTTCCACGAATTAATCATAATTTTATCATCAGCATCAGAATCAGCATCTTTTGGCGCACCAAGACCTGGAATTCCTTACCAGTTCACGTGTTTCCCTCCTCCTACAGTCCCGGGTTCTTTAGGCGGGGCATGAAAAAGCATCTGATGAGGCCGTCAAGCTGAGTGCCACCATTGTAACATGGCACGTGTCTGTAATGGTTACCCTCTTTTCTGAGACATTATCTTCTGCTTACTATCAGGCGAAATGTAGTCAAAATTGACGTGTATTATAAAAAAAGCATGCGCACGTCAACACCGGTTACTTCCAAAACTTTGCACTTTAAAGCGTAGATCGCTATCACGGCTTGTTTTCATGCGATGGTCAAGTCAATTTATTACATTTAAAACATAAAAACTTATTACGTATAACTTAGGACAGAAGGTATCTGAAGTAGGGACTGAATAAATTAACCGACTTGGTATTACATGGATCTCCCAACTTTTTGCGGTAGAAGAACTGAGGGCGGCGAGGCTTGGCATTTTTTTACAAGTATTGTTTTTGATGGGATAATATTTACTAGGTACAGGAAAAATACCACAACACCCGTCGGACCGCACACCTTTTTGCAATAGTGAAGTGTACTACTATATTGTAGTGTACTAAACTATTGTAAAATAGGCTAAACACTGTAATATTTCATAAGAAAGTGGACGTGTGGTCTACCGGAGCCGGATATGCGTCAAAGTGTGTGTGTGTGTGTGTGTGTGTGTGTGTGTGTGTGTGTGTGTGTGTGTGTGTGTGTGTGTGTGTGTGTGTGTGTGTGTGTGTGTGTGTGCATTTTCATTCGTGCTATGAAGCATTACACGCTGTAAGCATGTCATTGTTAATTTATACATACATAATACACACGCCTTTGAATCCCCGAAGGGGTAGGCAGAGGTGTATTATCAGATTTTCACTCACATTTCGCCGACTTTGATTTTCGGTACCCCGTACGTAACAGAGGGCGAGCCTATTGCCGTTAATCGGGCACTTATTCATGGGCTGTGTGTTTACTGTCGGACGAAGAACAGCCCTATCCCTTAGTGGCCTTCTACGACACCCACAGGAAAAGAAGTGTTGCTTCACAAAATAATATAATTGTGTATATAAACGGAATGCAAGGCACTCCGAACAAACCCTTCGTGGTATTTGGTGTGTTAATCTGTATTACATATTATTGGTGTTTTAAATGATAATAAAGAATAAGAAAAAAAAAAAGATGGGGTGGCCCTATTCTGTTAATTTATAACTATACAGCATTCACGTACCTACATATATTATATTTATTTGTAGCTTGTATAACAACATACGTTCATTTATTTCCGCAGTAACTGTTTATTATGACCATTGACAACATAATATGGTATTATGTGTATGTTGCGTTGGCAACAAAGTAACAACATAGTTTTTGATTCTGGTTTTGTTATTATAGTAATGCGTAAAAGAACTTTCGTCATGGCGGTGGCGGCGCTGAAACAATAGCATGATTTTGTATGGTACATCTAGGAATAGCGTAGCGGTTCTACAATTCCTACACATTAGGTACACACTTTTCTTATTGCGTATCCACGGCCTAGGGAAGCCGGTGAAAAAGAATCTTACGAGTACCTCTTAGAGAACGACCACAGTAGTTTAGTATAACATATTTTCAGATTTTGCATACAGAATTTCGGGTAGTAGAGTATAAACAACATCTCTACCAATTTTATATCAATAAATTGTGTCTCTGACACGATTTTAGAGTCCTGCGTGAGGCGGGAATTCATTTTGAATTTCGAATTTGTATTTTTTAATTTTAACACATAGCACAGAATAAAGAAGTAAAGTCAGCATCAAATCGATATTGACGAACAAAGTAGTCAAAATGATCTTAATGCACACAACCACACAGGTTCACAGTAGGCAGGCGGCCAATCGTAATCCTCCGCTCCTTCGACACCTTTAAGGTATGAGCACAGATTACCTAATAGTTGTATGAGTCCGTAGCCGACCGCACACGACAACTGTCGACGCACGCAGCACATGCGCGTAATTCATTGCGGCTTCTCAATGGTCGCTTTTATCCGTATCGAAATTCAAAAAGTAATGGGTACGCTGTATGTGCTGCCTTTTTTTTTTATCGTGCGAAAAATCCCCACGGACACCTCCCCCGCCGGAACCGGAGGAGGAGGTTATGTCGGACTCGAACCGACTAAAACGCACGCCGACTGTGGGCCGTCGGTTGCCGGAGGTGAGATTGTCGTAGCCATGTCGGCTTCAGAATCATGCATTAACATAATGAATTCGATCATGTTTCATGGTGAGGCACTGAATCATCATTACGCAGTATGCGGAACAATTGCTGAACGTAGATCAGGTAAATTTAAACCATGAGTCAAGTCAAGAGTTGCATTGTAACAAATGACTGCCTTCTAACTAAATTGAATGCGGCGGAACGGAACTGAATCATCTCTTTTTTGGTCTAACCATTTCAACCAAGGTCGTACATGTTCAGGTACGTCTAAAGCCTGTTTTAGAATTGCTGTAGTAGGTACACGAGGCCTGCCCCTGTTTGCGGAAGCCCGTGGAAAAAGCCTTTACTATAGGAATTTTGTAGAGAATTAAGGCAGCAAGCCGGCAAGAATCGGGTTATAGGGACCCCTCGCCAATACTGGGTATCGGCTAGTACAAGAATAAAACACTCATTTGCTGATATTGTCTAGTTAAACTCAAAAATATTTCTCAAAAATTACATTTTTTTCTGTGTCCATACAGAAGCTTCTTAAAAGAGCTTACCTTCTTCTTGACGACAACCAAAGTTTTCTGGGCGTAAGCGGCTGTGAACACCAGAGTGTGGACAGGGGCTTCTGATGGTATACCTAAAGACACCATTGTTCACTCACAAACACTTTTGGTTCACTGTAGGTACACTACCCTCGTACAATCAGTCAGTTTTGTATTGATACATTTTAGAAAAGGAGCTGTATAGAAATGATCTCATAGATGGTGCTACGCTAGGGTTGCCATAAGTGTGGGGACCCAGACGGGGACATTTGAAGAAAAATTAGTAAAGGTAGAAAAATAGGAACTTTTATTACAACAACTTTTAACACTGCCATTAAACAAGCGTTAAACAAGCGGGCAGCGACCCGGGCTTCCTATGTTTTCTGAAAGGCGAAAAATTATCAGAATTAACTTCTGATAATTATTGTACAAATATTTTGACGAAATCAACATTAAGTTAAACATCATTTTCATGTAGACGCTTTCTCCCGATTGCATCCCTGGCCAAGATGACCCCGGAGCTCAGGCTCCGCCTTCCGGCTCTTCCTCCTCCACTTGACACGATCTTGGGCGTCCATGGTAGTGAGACCATTTGCACGCATATCACTCTCCATGACGTCAAGCCAGGACTTCTTGGGCCTATCCCTTCTACCTGGACCCGGTGGGCGCGCCATTGTCAGGTATTTGCTACCCACGTATCCTGGCGGTTGCCGCAAGACGTGGCCGCACCAGCGAAGGCGGCTCTCTAGCATTATTTTTATCTGCGATGTCATGGACATGAAGGCTGCCGCGGCTGCAAGAGTTCCTCACGCAGCATTTTTATCTCCGTGACATGCAGCTCTTACGTGCTTACGCTCTTGCTCTCACAACCATGTAAGAGGACAGGCTTAATGATCGTCTTATAGACCTGCTCCTTCAACCTGACTGGCATTTTGGGATCACCCGTGACACCAGTCATTTCTCACCACCTGGCCCACGCGGAAGCAATGCGTGCCCTGATGTCGTAGTCGATTTCACTGGTCACATGAAGTACATGATACCCAGGTACTTAAACCGAATCATCGCCTATGCGGACCGGTGTGAAATCTGTCGAGTTTAACGCTGAACTTTCTGTCATCGCTACATTTAGCTTCATACCACCGTTCTCAAGCGCTTCCTTCCACACTTTCACGTGTTGCACCAATCTGCTCCTGTCCGCGTCCTTCAGCGCAATATCATCAGCATACATGAGCAACCACGGAGGCTGCTTATGTGGTTTTCTGATACTGTCCAACAAGACGTCTAATACCGAGCTGAACAAGTAAGGACTAAGGACGGATCCTTGGTGTACTCCGATGGTGATGGGGAAGGCCTTTGAGTCACCAAAAGCACTCCGAACCACGGAACCAGAATCATGATACATATCTTGGATGGTGTCAATGTAGGTCTCTGGAACTCCCTTAGCCCACAGTACCCACCAGATCACCGCGCGAGGAACACAGTCGAAGGCCTTCTGCATGTCTAAGAATAGGCAGTGCAGGGGCGTGTTCTTCACCCTGTATTTCCCCACCACGATCCTTAGGTAGAACACCGGATCAATGATCCCGTGCCCGGGACGAAACCCATACTGACACTCCGAGAGTGTACTCTCCTGTCGGATCCAGGAGTCGATTATCTGCTCATAGAGCTTCATGGTGTGAGACATTATCTTTATACCGCGGTTACTACCACACTCCTGCACCGATCCCTTGCCTTTGAATACTGGCGTAATGAAGCTCAGTCTCCACTGGCTCAGGATCTCACAGTGAGAAGTACGCGGTTATACAGATTTGTTAGAATGCTCACACCACGAGCACCCAATGCACCCATTGCCTTCCAAGCCTCGATGGGGATTTCGTCGAGGCCGAGTCTGAACTTCTGCAGGCGTTATCGGTGGCACTAGTCCTTGTCCTTGTTGGAAAGAGGTCTGGTGGATGCACCTCTTGCTGCTTATTCAGCATGTCGTTGGAAGTATGAGCGCCATCTGTCCTTCATCGCGTTTTTCTCGTAAAATCATTGGTCCCGGGGTCTTTATTACTCATTAACATATTCATGTATGGAAAAATATCAGCGCTTTCGTCGTTCTATCTACGTATTAATAGCCTGGCTACTTAGTCGCGTTTATTATAGGTATATTACTGATTACCAACCAAGTCCAGCTCTCTAATATAATACTAAAAAGAGACTACATGGCAGATTATAAACACAACAAAGCACAATAATCCTCCAGACACTATACCATGCATTCAACTTAAGGATAACATTATAAGTAACCCTATTGACATCTCAAATGTTTTTAATGATTATTATATTGACAAAGTAACACCGTTGAATAAAATGCGTAAGCTCCAATATAGACAATATTTGACTACTCAACTTCATTCTATGTTTATGAAACCCTGTATACCAAATGACGTAAAACTAATTATAAAATCTCTAAAAAACACTAGCAGTGTTGGCCATGATGACATTTGCACTAAAGCAATTAAATACGTTATTGACTATATCCAAACTCCTCTTTGTCACATTATAAATTTATCAATTGAAACTGGCACTTTTCCTGATAGTTTAAAAGTAGGCATTATTAAACCCGTGCATAAAAAAAATAGTAAATTAGGCATTGAAAACTACAGACCTATTGCCCTGCTATCAATATTTTCCAAAATTTTTGAAAAATATATACATATTGCTCTCAACGATTATTTAGAATCTCATAATATTTTAGTCAGGGAACAAAAAGGCTTTCGCCGAGATAAGACGATAAATCTTGCAATTTATGATTTTTTGCAAACAGTTATGTCTAGCGTTGATAAAAGAATACCAATTTGTGGTATATTCATGGACATGACACAAGCATTTGACTATGTGGATCATGACATTATGTTGCACAAACTTGAGACTTACGGTATAAGGGGTAACATCTTAAAATTGATTGAAACTTATTTAAGAAATCGTACTCAATACACTCAACTAACTAGAATTAATGTCAAGACGAAGATGGAGAATACATATCTGTCTAACGGACGTAAAATTCAATATGGCGTACCTCAGGGAAGTGTTTTGGGTCCGTTGCTATTTATAATATATATAAATGACCTCCCAAAGGCGACATCTAACCCAATAACGCTTTTTGCGGATGATAGTACGGTTGCAATCAAATGTAATGGCCCAGAGACTTATGAGCGTGATATAAATACCACATTAGCGGCCATTGTCGAATGGTTGGATGCTAATAATTTGAAGGCTAACATCGGAAAAACTCAGTTGATGCATTTTAGCCAACGTGAATCCACTCAGGTTCCTAAGGTCAACTACAAAAGTGAGCCAGTTGTTGCAGTACAGACAACAAAATTCCTTGGTATCCATATAGATAATAAATTAACATGGAAACCACACATACAACAATTATGTAAAAAGATTAGTAAATCGGTCTACGCTCTTCATGAATTGGCCCAGGTTGTAAATGTAAATACATTGCTGACGGCATATCACGGCCTGGTAGTCTCAGTACTTAGGTATGTCGTAATTTATTGGAGTAACTCCACTGATATAGATTTTATATTTAAGGCTCAGAAACGGTGTATCAGAGCTATGTTTGGGCTGCAGACGACTGAAAGCTGTAGGCCACTATTTGTGAAACATAAAATTTTAACTCTTACAAGTCTGTATATTTATGAAGTCACACTATTTGTCAGACTAAATCCCAACCTATTTGAGTTAGCATCACAAAATAGCAGTAGATCACAGAGAGATAACAAAGAGACACATGTCGATTATGCATACGTAAGACCAATACAGCTTTAATGCACAAAAGTGTATTCCATATGGCTGCTGTGCTATACAACAAACTGCCTAAAGAAATAAAGGGACTTAATTTTAATCTATTTAAGAAAAAATTGAAAAGCTTTCTAGCAGATAAATGCTATTATAGTATACAAGATTACCTAAATGACCGCTTAATATAATTATAATATCATCCAGTTATTTCTTTTTGACATATTATGATAATGTATTATTTGAATTGACTATGACATAACACAATTATTGTTTGATTATTGTATACAAATCTGCCAAATTTTTGCATGCCTATTCTAAGGTCGGAACACTTGGAACTAACTGTATTGTATTGACAACATCATTGTAACAGTGCTTTCTGCAAAATAATAAATGATTTATGATTTATGATTTAACCGGGACAATTTGCTTATTGGCCGGGACGCCGGGACACCAGGCCTCAAACGGGGACATGTCCCGGCGTACGGGGACGTATGGCAACCCTATGCTACGCGCTACAAGAAATTGTTACGATTGCTTTGGACCGTTTAAACTGCACAGATAATATTCCGTTTAACCCCTCCAGCTAAGCTAAATTACTTGTGCTAGGAGTGGGTTCACGTCGGTAGTGTAATGGCCAGGATTCGAACCCAGGATATCTCGATCGTAAGTCCGACTGCTTATTGCTATCAACGCTTCGTTTTGGACGGTACAGGGCGATCGTAACGATTTTTAACTGTTGTTGTGTATAATGGTATGTAATGGTCTACATTAAAATGACGCCGTTATCCAAGATAATCGTATTAATAGTGAAACTAACGCGATGTGAAAAGAGCATCTTATTGTATGACAGAAGTAATATCCTGTTCTCGCTCGCACTCACTGATTAGTGTATGTCCTATTGCACTTACACTTACTTTAAGGTGGGCTAATTAACCGAATTTGAACGTTCGTATTTTCTTTGTAACATATGTAGGTATTATGATCATTTGTTCTACGATCTAATTCCCTACTCGTCAACATTAAATATTCATTGCTGAATTGTTAGAGGACGTTTCGAACTTACATTTCTGTTATAATTAATGATTGGCATAAATAATATATTTAACAGCAAGAAACAATAACACTGAGAAGACAACAATTTACACGACCCGTACAAATTACTCGTTAATTATTCAACAAACTGTATTGAATTGTAAATTTATTTGCTGCTACAAAGGAATGCGAAGCAACAATTTATTCTGAATAGCCAAAATTATCAACGAAAGATTAATAGAATACAGGAAATATTTAATGAAACATTTGTTACCAAACTTGGTTAAAGAAGTTTTGCTACCGAAACTAATAAACTATTAAAAAATATAACAGATAAAAAATATTCATATTTTAAAGACCACTTGACAACGTTCAATTCTTCAGATTCACATAAAATATTCGAAATTCGAAACGAAACACAAACACTCGAGAACGATTCAAAAATGGAACTATCCATGAAATGCTCAGACGTCCACAATCAACCGACTAGTTAAATAAACGCATCCTACTTGCTGTGTCGACGTAACCTTGTAAGGAGTGCTCTTATTATTTACCTGGTTGATAAATCATGATTGCGATAGCGAGACGGATGATCTTTATTTTCAAGAAGGTATTATTATATACTTTTTTTCCGTGCTGAAATCCCCACAAATGCCCCTAAACTGGCCAGCGAGGGAGGTTATGTCGGACTAGAACCATCTAAAACCACACGCCGCGCCGTCTCAGGTCTTCAGAATAACAGATGCCGAGGTGGAACGTAGGTACCTCATAAGGTATTACCATCGCATCCACGCTGACTCTGAGCCGTCAAAAAACTATAAAACAAAAACCTGTTTTTTTTGTTTTATATTTTTTTTCTTTTTTACAGCAGCCTGTAAACATAGATTATATTATACAAGTCTCAACAGGCGCTTGTCCGACATAACTTTTTTATCGGTCATATACCTACCTACTGCGTTATGTTAATAAAAATATAAGCCCATCCTGTCGAAGTGAATCTTTATTGAAGAGTGCGTTATCTGAGTAGTATAAAAATGGCTTACCATACATACATACCCATAATCATGCCTTTATTCCCGAAGGGATAGGCAGAGGTGTATCTATCCCACACATTTCGTCAACTTATACAGCTGTCATCGATCTAATTTTGTTATGTTCCAAATATCTTTTTTTATTTATTTTTGGCGACCCTATTGCCGTCAATCGGGCATTTATTGAGCATGGGCTGTATGTTTACTGACATAAGCGCGTTCAACCAACAAAATAAACTCTTCAACTTTATAAAGGTGCTTCTAAACGGGCAATGTTTTACTGCAATTAGTGGCTGCAACACTGTGGCCCGGCAACATTTCAACTATTGCAAGCAATACCGGCCAGTATTGCAGTAATGTCACGGAAATATAGCCAAAACATGTTTTGTGTTGCCACATATGGCCGATATTGCCGCAATGGGTTGCCGAACGATCGCTAGGCGGTCGATTTTACTGCAATATTGCTCGACCAATTGTATTGTTGTTTCAGTCGCTCTCCTTGTTATGACACAGTCTATCCTTTTCTACGCGAATTGTTAGATAATTTACTATCAAGGCTTATTTCTAGACTTAAATTATCTAAAGTTTCACGCCTATTTAAGTAAGGTCAAATCCACAATCTCTTCTTTTTCTGTTTATTTTTTAATAAAACAATATAAGCGGCTGCAACAAGTGTGATTTCGTCAGCCATTGTTGCCGGTTTGTGTAGCCCGTTTATGAATCTGCATCAAGAGCCATACTATTGCAGATATATTTGCAACACATTGCCCAGCCATTGATTGTTCGGCCATCAGTTGCAATGAAATATTTTTGATGTTGCCGGGCAATTAGTTGCCAATAGTGCAGCCACATATTGCAGAAAAACATGGCCCGTTTAGAAGGGCACTAATATTAAGTACTTACCTGTGTTACGATATTATTACTCAGTCCCCGATATTTCAATTCATATTTTAGCAGCCATAGTCACGTTATTAAATGGTTTATTTTCAGTCGAAGCAACCTGCTCGTGCTATAAAAAGTAACAAGAAACACTATAGACTAAAATAAGTAGGTACGTATCCTATTTTTAGTCTATAGTGTTTTTATATTATAAAAGAAAACCCATCCGTTCATAGCGTGTGCCCTTCATCAAGCCTTCTATTTCAAGCCCTTTCTAAGTTGACCTTTGATGTAGGTTGTAGGTACATTATTTTGTTGAGTACTTAATCAAAAATAAAGAAAAGCTTTCTCTTCTTGCTTTGTACTATTTCTAGATAATTATACTCGTATTTATAACTCGTCTTCAGTCTTGGGTCCTTAATGATCGTTTTCACACGGAGGAGGTAGGACACGGTATATCCGTCCCTCCCAACCGACAGTCTGACTAGGGAAGTACCTCCGCCCTACAGAAGACCGCGGCTTAATAACCTCGTGTTGTGTTTCCGACGGTGAGTAGGGTAGCCAGAATTAACTGGAGAGGTTTTGTGCTGTCAGTGGGAAAACCAAAGGCTTTGTCCTACTTATCTTTTGTGCTAACGGCACAGAATCTCTGTTCTTACAGGGTCGGCAGCACGAGTGTGACTCCCCTGGTGTTATAGGTCACCACTTACTATCAGGAGGACCGTGTGCTTGTCTACGACCTAAGTAGTATAAAAAACAACTCTTGCGATAACTATTGAATTTACTGTCCAATTAAATAAGTAAATTTAAGAGCAGGCAACCTGGTAAAATATTCCTACAAATACCTGTACGGTGTACATACGTTATTATAATACACATTACATCTATCTTGAATTTTTGGAATCTGTGTACGTATATTGTGCACTAATGTTTCTATACAAGCAAAAAATCTAATAAATTTCGAGATACAAATTTATTATTAGCCTTCAAAAATCTTTTTATTTTACTTAGAACCTAAAAGTTGTCGAAAAGACTAAAAACCACATCTTGAAGAATTTATTCCTTGTAAAGTTTAGCTCCCAACAAATAAGCAACCTGTGGTTTAACTATAACACCACTAAAGCCTACCAATATTTGTGAAATAATTTTGATAAGTTCGTTGGAAATTTAGATGAAGTTCGTTTAGGTCTTCTAAAGGAAGCTCATTAAAATTTCCAACAAACTTATCGCAAACATTCAGAATTCCTTATAATATTAAAACTAAAACTATTTTAGTAATTAGTTTGTAAGTATGTTACATGTTAAAATGGAGTATTTAATGGTCTTAGAAATATTAGTGTATGTATTTCTTCAGCCAAGGCGTTGTGGGTTGTGTTGTGGGTATAGTTTCGTGGGTTGAAATTGTCCGTGGCACGAATGTAAGATCATGATAATTGTTAATATATTTTACCAATCATTGTATTCGGTCCCAAGTAATAGGGGGTGAACCTATAACCGTATTCCGGGCACTATTGATGACTCACGCCATGCATCTGAAGCCGAGTCTGATGAGATATATCTGTCTGATGTTTAACAGCCCTATCCCTAGTCGCCTTGTACGACACCGCATAGGAAGAGATGGGGTGGCCCAAATTTTACTTTGTCGGGAATCACAATGATTGGTGAAGTGTGGGTGTTTATTCACCTCTGTATTACCCTCCGCGGATAAAGGCGTGATATTATGTATGATAAAATATTGTGTTTTGATGACTAGCCTTTCTCTGGCCCATTAAATGAATGATATAAGGAAGAGCGGGGCAATTACATCACGGGGATATTACGTCAAAATGGTTTTTAGCCTGCAATTTAACTCTTACTCAAAAGTGACATCTATGTACTCGTAGGAAAAAAAGAGATGTTTAATTTAATAACTAGATGGTGTTGTTAGCGTGTATGCTGGTCGATCGACATGCATAATTGCATAGACGCCATTTTGGCTGCATACAAGTGGGTAGACGCTCCGCAAGTTTTTTTTTGTCTAAAGTAGTGTTTGTGAATTTAGCGAAGTTTGAGCAAGGTAAGAACGTTTGCTACATATTATAGAGTATTTATAAACAATTACTTTTATTGTACGCTTTGATTTCACTGTGCTATTAACTCTAACGTAATAGCCCCTTGAATTTGAAATGGCGGGGAAATTCAGTCAGATTGAAAAACGTAATAACCCCGTCGTTTTTGTATGAAGTTGCAAAACAGTAGTGATGTCCATAGTGTCGATATACAGATGACGATATAATTATCGTCTCTTACTTTTTACCCGACTACGGCGACGCCAAAGGAGGGTTATGATTACTACATCCATAGAATTTGAAGATATTGTTGAATTTCTTCCACATCCTCAAATTAGGGGCAAAGATTATATATTTCCATGCAAAAGTGAGATATTAGAATTGTAATGCGCCAACTGGCCCAGCGATTTGCAATAATATTTTTTTAGTTTAACTACTTACTACTTTTTGATTTTTTGATTTTTTAATAAACTTGTTTACGTACGAAAATAGATTTTTTATTTCATAAATCAATAATTAATTATACCCTTTATGTACTTCTTTGATCTTATTTATCTCAGTAGGAGTGACGTGATCGATCAGTCCATATCGATAATTATCAGCACATCCCTAAAATGATAGAAACTTGGCGGAATAACCCCACGAAAATTTAAAACTATATTTTCTCGGAACTGGACCTTATTACTGCAGTATAAAGTGCAGATTCTAATGCTCTCAGTCGTCAGTAGTGTCCAGCTCTAAGTCTTATCACAAATTATACATAGATGGCGTTTTTATTATAGTTTGACGTAATAACCCGCCGCGGGGTTATTACATCAGTATTCAGTTTTCTCAACATGTTAGTTATTTTTTCAATTATGACACGCGTTTTCTGCTATACAGATATTACAGATAGAATATCAGATAATTATTTCATTAGATAGCTTTCTTAAATTTACTGTAGCTTAATTCTACACAAAATTACAGACGTGTGAAATTTTGACTTTCATTTTTGTGATGGAATAGCCCCGCCCTTCCTTAGTGCCAACTTTTTCTTAAAAATAAAATTGGAAACAACTATATACGGTTTGCGACTCGTACCTGCGAGAGCCTGAGTCTGTCTAAGGTGAATACTCTATTAACTAAGCTACCTGGGATCGTCGACCATCTCTTCTTGGGATTTCTTGAATATTCTTTATATATAGTCGTCGAAGAGATGACGGTAGTGTTCCTTCAAGTTCGTGGGTGGGCTGTAACGTGGAATAATACGAAGAAGGAACAACACTTGTTTTGAATTTTCTCACGATTTCTGATGTTCACAGCAGATACTTTGTTGCATACTCGCTTACTGCCTATAATTGTATAGAGTTCAGACATCCAATAACTCATATTTCTAAATCCACGCACTCCCTGCGTGAATTTCAGAAACACAACCTGATTCAGTAAAATTATGTTTTAAAACGTGTGATTTAAGCTCTTCTAAAATCTCTCAGATTGCTTCTCCTTTCTGTCGAATAGATGGCGCTTCTACTCTCAAATTCTATTTTCCCAGTATGCTGCTACCTGGATCGCGATCTACCTGGATTCATACCTTCAGACTGCTGAAGGTATAAATTCGTAGCCGACCGCAGACCGCAGCAGCAGACGCATGCAGCAGATACAGCGTACAGTGAAATGGATTTGAATGCTTTTGAATGTGATAATATCCCTCTATCTACATTTATTTTCCTCTATCACTCTAAGGTTTGCTGGAAGAAAACTCAACATTGAGTTAAGGTGATTACATACGCGAATGACTTTGACCATACAAATGCTCAAGGTCATTCGCTCAAATTTGAGCCGTAAAAATCAGTAAAACTAATTTTAATAGATATTTTTATAGGCGACGGTTACTAAGTAAGAAGATCACGTCATGCTAATACACTTATTTAACATACATGTGAAATTTTAGATTATTTGGATACATATTGTAGAAAATATTTGGTTTCATAAGAAAGAGTAGAGTGATGTTCAGAGCCTCTTTTCAACTATTTCCTCCTTTTTTATTTAATTTATGAAAAGATGAAGTTACTCTGCATATCCTGTAGTATGCAGGCATATGAATTTCAGATCTGTAGGTTTTATAGTTAAAAAGAAAAACGGTTTCAAAAATACAGATTTTTCGATGCTGATCTGATTCGGGGCCTTAAGCTCGCCTTTGTACAGAAATATCCTTTTGTATTTGTCAATATAATGTTTGTGTGTACAAAGAATATGAATATTGTTTATTGTTTTATTCTGTATACAGCTCGTATCCTACTAATATTATAAGGGATATTTTTAAATGCACATCTGTATATTTTTTCAGCAAACTACGTAACTCCACTAATTTACTGACTTGCACACTAATTAAATCAAATGATAGGTTTATTGATCAAATGATAGGTTTATTGAAAAAGGTGCGCAATCCGACTTGGATAGATTAGGTTAGAAGGCTAATGCGGGAGTGGAGCGAAGCGGAGCTCCCGCATTTGCCTTCGTGGTTATTTTTTTTATTTAACAAAGGAATTGTTCTGCAAATTTCATTAAACAGTATATTTAATTTGATTTAGTTAGTGTACATAATTAGTGTGCAAGTCAGTATTTTTGATATAACTTTGAAATATTTTGTTAGAAAAAAGGGAATATATAAATAATTTAAATACATGCCATATTATAAACGCGAAAGTTTTGTAAGTATGGACGGATGTTTGTTACTCTTTCACGTAAAACTACTTAAAATCACTTGGGCGCGCATACTTTGTAATTTTTTTAGACAAACGACGAATTGACATGATGGCAACCGATTGCCGTGTAGCTGTGAGGTTGGCTAGGCTTGAAAGATCATGGTTGGGCCTCATACACCCTTATGTAAAACTGTTCATAAACCAATTTGTGTTAATACATCATATTGTATTCGTACATCATGTTGCCAAATAATTAATGTATTTCATTCGTGTTCAGCTATAATAAATATTCGTAGCAGAAAGGACAACATTCACTCTCCATACAAATCTGGGCTAGTTTTGAAAGTGCCGGCCAAAGGAAAAAAATACGATATTCCGTTAGAACTCGTTCTTACTAACATTTTTTATTACGGCGTCAAAGTTGAGAGACCACTTCCAACGGTTTTATTAGAGTTTAAAAATCTTAAAATATACACTTTTTATGATACGAACTATTGAAAATAAATGAAAAATATTGCTATACATTGGAAGAATAGTTAATAAAAGCAATAAAAATAAACCCTGTACTTTATATTGTTGTTTTTCGTCCATTTATTGAGATCCAAAGTTGAAAGTGCCGGTCAGAGAAAACAAATATGATATTCCGCTAGAGCTTGTCCTTATTAGCACTTTTTATTACTATGTCAAAGCTGAGAGACCACTGCCCTCAGTTTTATTGGTGTTCAAAAATCTTAGAAACATATAATTTTTATGATATTATATATTGAAAATGAATGAAAAATATTGTTCTATATTGGAAGAATAGTTGTTTAACGCAATAAAAAATAAATCCCATACTGCATATCGCTGTTTTTCGTTAGTTAGGTCCAAAAATTGAAAGTGAAGCCAAAGAAAAATAATATGATATTCCGTTAGAGCTTGTCTTCATTGACATTTTTACTATAGCATCATAGCTGAGGGAATACTGCTCTCGGTTTTATTTGAGTTCAAAAATCTCGGAAACGTATATTTTAAATAAAATAAATAATTGAAAAGGAATAATAAATTATGTTGTATTATATTGGAAGAATAGTTGATAAAAGCAATAAAGCAATAAAAATAAGCAATTAAAAATAAAATACACGAGCAATAACACTGTTTCATTGCACTCAACCCTGTTTGTTTTATCTATGATAATGTATATATAATGTTGACGAACCTGGACATGACGTGATTGCTATCGTCCACGAATCTACCTTATGGCATTGCCATTAGTGCCTTGTAACTGTGGAATATGATCAACACATTTACTAAGTTCAATAATTGGAAATGCACCTTTAACCAATATAAATCAATATTTCTCATTCATTTTCAATAATACGTTTAAAAAAATGTATTATATCCAAGATTTTTGAACTCAAAAAAAAAAACCAAAGGAAGTTGTCCTTCAGCTTTGACACCATAATAAAAATGCAAACGCGTACAAGCTCTAGCGGAATATCACATTTGTTTTCTTTGACTGGCACTTTCAATTTTTAACCTAGATAAATGGATGAAAAACAACGATATGTAATATGCGGTTTATTTTTTATTACTTATATGAACTACTCTTCCAATATAGAACAATATTTTTAATTCATTTTCAATAGTTCGTATCATAAAAAATGTATGTTTTCAAGATTTTCGAATATAAATAAAACTGAGGGAAGTGGTCCCTCAGCTTTGACGCCATAATAAAAAATGCTAATAAGGAAAAATTCTAGCGGATTTTCTTTTCTTTAATCGACACTTTTAATTTTAGCCGTAAATAAATGGACGAAAAACAACAATATGCAGTATGGGGTTTATTTTTTATTGCTTTTATTAACTATTCTTCCAATGTATAACAATATTTTTCATTTATTTTGAATAGTTCGTATCATAAAAAGTGTATATTTTTAAGATTTTTAAACTCTAATAAAACCATTGGAAGTGGTCCCTCAACTTCGACGCACTAATAAAAAATGTTAGTAAGAACAAGCTCTAACCGAATATTGTATTTTTTTTCTTTGGCCGGCAAAATAAAAATTAGCCCAATCTGAATGATGTCCTTTAGTATTTTTTATTTTTCGCTGACGAGTGAAGCGTGTACGGTGTGTAGCTCTCGATGTAAGATAAAATTTAGGTAATTAATCTTCCGAAAATTATGCTTTTATTAATATTTTTTTGAATAATTAATCCTTAAGTTCATTGACGTTAAAGAAAAGCAGAAATTGACATTAGTTATGAAACGAACATTTATTTGAGTTCAATCAATTAGCCTATCGCAGTCCACTGCTGGACTTCGATAGAGAGGCCTATCCTCTCCCAATGTTGGGAGGCTTTGGCCTACTGTATCCACGCTGGCCAGACGGGTTGGTACAAGGTTTTACTATTTCATTACAATTTATCGGTTTTATCAGCAAATATAAAAGGTTTCTTATGCCACAAATGTTTTCTACTCGTGTTTTTCAGTTCGATTGTGATTTATAATAAAATAATATTATTCAAATAAACATGAAACACATCTCTCAATAATATTTCGAAAACCACTCATACATGAGCCTCTCTTTCATAAGATAATATGTACATATTTTGCAGAAAAATAATCCTGTTACAAAGAGACATTTATGTGTTTTGATGTTTTATTTCTTTGACAAAGTTATAAAACTCAATAAGAGGCGAAAGGTATCATTAAGCTGTCAAAAGAAAATATATGTAAGAGTAAAGGTAGGTGCTGACCGCCGTTATACCTCGAGACAAGTATTTTAGACCTAAATCGCGAGACAAATAAGGCCCTAGCGCGCGGTTCGTTTTGTAATAAGCTGTGCTTGGTGAATTTGAGCTCGTTCACCACCCATAGCTCCCCATGCTATCCTCAAAAGTCACCCTAGTAACGTGTAGTGCGCGTATAGAGCACGTTTTGATCACATTTTAGGTGCAAAATATATAATATGTCCCGAGCTCTCTCATCCTAGCGTTAATTCCCAGTCGCATCCGAAGCTTTTCAGCTCGGAGTCTGGGGTCCGCTTTACCGTCTTAACTACAGATTTTGGCTAGACCGCGATATTTTTTCGTGAAGCGATTGCCATCTGACCTCCACAGCCCAATGATAACATTAGGCGATATCGAAGCTTTGCAGCTAGACCGTTGTTTTTGGATTTTTTAGGGCTCCAACTACCCGTAACGACTGCCATATAATATGTTCTTATGGCAACCGGGACCGACGGCTTAACGTGCTCTCCGAGGCACGACCAGACCAATGCAAATACTCATATTTCATGACCACAAATATTTGGACTGAGCGGGGATCGAACCCGCGCCTCCTGCGTAGCGGCCGCGTTCACTACCGCTACGCCACGGAGGCTGTCCCGAGCAATACGGTGAATCTATCATGTTACAAAGTGAGCATTCGTGTAAACGCTGAAAGCAAGATATCGTTTTATACTATAATATTAAGAATAAATGCTCTTGTTCTAGCTCTATTTTCGTTGAGTCTAAATTCACCTTGACGCGTAGCGACATGCTCGCTGCGAATGTTACATTTGGGCCCGTTAGGCTACGCCAGTCTGTACCCTCCTTTAAGCTGTCAAAATAATAATTTGTAACATTTGTCTCCTGTTGTGACGATTTCATCGCATTTAGAGTCAATTGAAATAAATTGTTTTGGTAACATTACCTACACCTACATTTCATCTGATCGTGAAATGAATTTTCTTTTGCCAAAAATGTAATATTTTCATGAAAGCAAGTATCTCTATGTGAGTGTTTGGACCGCGGGTGTACCGATCAGAATTCTGCTGATTTCTTACAGGATGATAGTACCTATAGTGTACCTCAGTGTACCTTTAATAGAATTCAGTGTACCTCTTTTAATAAAAAGTTGTTTAACAAAATAAATACACCCGCGGTCCAAACGCTCTGTATCTGTAAAGCTTTGCCCACCTGCAGTTAGAACAAAAGAAGAAGAAGAGAAGAGAGTTAGAAAGAAAAAAATACTTCTTTTCAGTTGGCCAGCGTATTGTACTATGTAGAATACGGTAGAATAGAATGACGATGGGATTTGACGTAAAATACGTATTTTGACGTTTATGACATACGTTCACGATTGTCACATACGTCAAACCCATACATCCGTCATTCTATTCTAAAATACGCCGGCTAACGAATTTCCACTTGTCTAGGTGGCCAGAAAGTTGATTCTCCTAATAAAAAGATGTTCAAAATTCAGTCTCGATCTTTCAAAATCAAATAACCATCATAAGAAAACTTATTTTAGGTTATATGCCGTTGCAAAGCTACAGTTAGCTCGAAGACGAACTACCAAGCAGTGACGTGAATAGACTCAATTCAGAACGAAGATTAATGATGCTAACTTCTTAAAAGCATACTCTAAGTCTTTAAAATTTGGCTTGGAAATGTATTAAAACACTTTTCATAAAGCATGTAAGTGAAAGATACAAGGTTTACTTAAAAAAATCTTTAACCTGAAAAACAATTAACAGTAATCCGCATAGTATAAAAATCTTTTATCATCTCATCCGAAGGGTGTCGTAAGACGCGACGAACGGAAAAATAAGCAGACGATATCACTGCGAGAGAAGGAAAACTCGAAATAAAACCCTGTACCAACCCGTCTGGCCAGCGTGGAAACAGTAGGCCAAAGCCTTCCAATATTGAGAGAAGCCTATGTTCAGTAGTGGACTGTGATGGCTGTTTTCCTTCTCTCGCAGTGATATCGTCTGCGTATTTCTCCTCTAGGAGTCTCCTCTTACGACACCCTTCGGATGAGATGGGCCGGTCATACTTGTATTATTTCTCAGTCACCACAGGGATTCTATAATGTCTACTCTTTCAAAATACCCACAAGACGTCTTGACAAGCCCACGTCTTCCAATCACGATAGTTATCATACGACCGAGTAAATAAAGGTACTGAGATCAAACACTCGCGTGTAATCAGAGCTACTACATAAATATGTATCGTTATTATGTTTATTTAGCACAGGTGCGACGATAATATAAGCATGTAAAATAGAAAATGTTAAGGTAATGATCTGAATGATAAAGATGGCGTTCTATTTTACCCCACTAGACCTGCCCCTCTAGACAAGCACCGGCGCGCGGCGGGCGTATTGTAGATTAATTAAATTAAATTTTTTGGTGTGGCAAGCTATGCCGAAGTTGTCGGCAAATTTGGCCATATACAGACGTGCGAAGGAGTATAGTCACTTAAAAGGACGCAGTATACATTTTGAATTTGGCAATTTTGTCAGAATGACGAATGTATGGGATTTGAAATAATATATGACAATCGTCAACGCATGTCATTAACGTCAAATTCCATGGCTGGCCAATATTTGTTATACCTAACTCCGGACACGTATCTTAGACCTAAAATGTGCTCAAAATGTGCTCTATACGCGCAGTACACGTATCTTGTATGTCTTTTGAGGATAGCACGGGGTGCACTGCGGTGGACGAACTCAAATTCACCAAGCATAGATTATTACAAAGCAATCCGCGGGCGCCAGAGCCTCGTTTGTCTTGCGATTTAGGTCCAAGATACGTGTCCGGAGTTATAGTCGTTTGATAAAATAAAATGTTTGGGATCGACACGTTTTTTGACGTTTATATGACATTCGCATTCGATTAAGTTGAACCGGAGATATAACTAAAAGTCGCGATAACAGACATCCAAGCAGGCAGAGTCGCGGGAATAGGGTCGGTCTCAGATTCGATTCTGCGTCTGATCATATCAGCCGCAGATGAGTAGATTGTAATGATCCCTCAGTACAGTCGAGTTCAATAATATATTGGCACTGCCAAGGATTCAATATATTGTGAGCGTTGGAAAGTTCAATAAATTCTATAGAACCTATAGATCAAAAATATGTGCTCATGTGAACGTTTCAATAATACATGCTATGTATTAAGCAATAATTTGTGATCACGCTTTTCAACAAAAAATTCTAATCTATATTGGCTTCAATAATATCTGAGCAGGCTAAGATTCTTAATTATCTCTTATATCCCGGAACAAATAAGATCTAGTTTACATTGACAGAAATGACAGTAGCTTCCATTGTTTTCTAGTTTTTGAAATGAGTGTCTTTCAATGTTCTTTTCGACAGCTTGTGTTTATATGAATACCGGAGGGATTACATCCAAGCATAAATATATACTAGCTTTGCCCGCGGATGGGGTTGAGGTCAGGGCTTCGGTGGAATATTTATTAATTCCAAGTTTCTTGCTCAGTTATCCAATTTTGAACTCGTCTGGCATTGTGAACGGAACTATTATCCCTACTTCCCTACTTAATATTATAAATGCGAAAGTAACTCTGTCTGTCTGTCTGTCTCTCTGTCTGTCTGTCTGTCTCACTTTTACGACTAAACCGCTGAACCGATTTTGATGAAATTTGGTATAGAGGTAGGTTAGACCTTGAGAAAGGACATAGGCTATGTTTGGTCGCGATACCGACATCCACGCGGGCGGAGGCGCGGGCAAAAGCTAGTCCCTACTTAATATTATAAATGCGAAAGTAACTCTGTCTGTCTGTCTGTCTGTCTGTCTGTCTCACTTTTACGACTAAACCGCTGAACCGATTTTGATGAAATTTGGTATAGAGGTAGGTTAGACCTTGAGAAAGGACATAGGCTATGTTTGGTCGCGATAACCGACATCTTGTATAAAAGTTATTCGGTGATTATAAGGCTACACAATTTTTGCACTTGGTAAAAACACGTCTTTTAGAATATCAAAATCGGCATCACTATTCATTTGGTCAGATATTTCGCACAATTCTATTGGCCCACCCGAATTTATCTATCCCCAAAATCCGAATGTAAAGCGTCCACTACGTCTATTTGGCAATACATTCCCTTCATCATATCGTGTATTGGCTGCACGATACAAAAAGATCCGCCCGTGCACCGATGAAACAAAAACTTTACAATTTAAAAATTAAAAAAAAATCCAAAATTATAATTAGAATCTGCTTAGTTCAGATATTATTGTTTTCATGTGTGTATACATGATTATGATTTCTACAGTCCTCACATAATAATGTGCCTTTGGCTGTATACATGTTATTGAGACAAAGCAGTCACATATTAATGAATCTAAATCGTGTCCACAATTTAATGATGCTTATAGTTGTCACAATATTATTAACTTTTTTAACGTTCATATATTTATGAAGCTTGCAGGTGTCAATATATTATTGAACTCGACTGTACAAAGGAGTCTTGTGTCAACCTGCGTTTATTTTCATGACGTAAGTCGATACTGTTGCTACGAGCCCATCACACGAAGATGCACACCTTGTGGGGTCTTGTACAGACGCCCTGGGTACTTAGAGACAACTAATGGGGTTGATGGTTAATGATATAGGACATGCATACAGGCTTGTATGATGATTTGTTTTTACTTATGGGTTATGGTATCCCACCAAGATGTTTGAGGCCCATACCATCTTCTCTTATTATCCTCCCTCCCCCCACCTTTGCAGTAGGTGGGGGAGGTTATGTCAGACTCGAATCGACTAAAAGCACACCGTCTGTGGGTCGTAAGTTGCCGGAGATGATGATGATGTATGAGTCGATATCCCTACTAATATTATAAATGCGAAAGTAACTCTGTCTGTCTGTCTGTCTGTCTGTCTGTCTGTCTGTCTGTCTGTCTGTCTGTCCGTCTGTCTGTCTGTCCTAAACCACTGAACCGATTTTGATGAAATTTGGTATAGGGGTAGATTAGACCTTGAGAAAGGACATAGGCTATGTTTGGTCGCGATAACCGACATCCACGCGGGCGGAGCCGCGGGCAAAAGCTAGTAATGAATAAAGTATGTGACTGATGTAACTGACCAAGGTATTGTACCTACTGTATTGAAGAATTTGATTGACTAATTTATGATATTTTTTATTTTGTTACTAAAATATGAGATAGAGAGCGGTAGTATGAAAAGGTGTATACTTATCTTTATCTCCTTTGTGCTGTGTACTTATCTGCACGTGTGCTTAGCAAAGGGAGGTATAATAGGTCGATCGCTTCTCGAGTTTGCAATATTCTTTCAGTGGATTAGAAATCAGTTTACCTTAGTGCAGGGTTTCTCAAAGTGGGGTAGGTTCGCGAAACCCTAGCCTAAGAATTCCCCATTCAACGGTAGGGGTTCAAGAATAAATTAACGTACGTAAGTTGGTTCGCTGTCATCTAGAAACTTTAATAGGAGATCGTTGAGGAAAACTGTGTTATTTCTAATACCTGGGTCTTATTATTTGCTGTTTCAATGGTTTTTAATTGTCTCGTAATATATTCAATAGATTATATTAGTAATTCTTCATAGACTGGTGTAGACGCATGTTGGCGATAAGGATAAAAGTATTATTACGATTTTTCAAGCAACTACAACATAGGGTTCTTCAAGAAGTTGTACAGAGTTATTACAGAGTCGGCAGCACAAGTAGGACGCTCTTGTGTTGCACACTACCATGGGCTTCGATAACCACTGTCTATCACGTGGACAGTGTGCCTAACACCTAAGTGTTATAAAGAAATATTCCATAATTTTAAACACCAATATACTCATATTCATCTACAAAGACATTGGAAGTAGTTAACTGATACAAATTGTTCGTATTTATCACTTACTTGCAAATTTTGTGTTCAAGGTTCCATAAAGAACGTGCAGTTTTCCTGTAAACATCATTTTATTATCAAAAATCGGTATATCAGGCCTCACCGACATCTTCTTCAGGCATAAATATGAACGATCGCAGGAGTCCGTGTGGTGACAGAGAAATAATACAAGTATCAACACCCCATCTCATCCGAAGGGTGTCGTAGAAGGCGGCTAATGGAAAAATACGTAGAGGATATTATCACTGCGAGAGAAGGAAACTTTTTATATAAAACCCTGTACCTACCCCTCTGAACAGCGTGGAAACAGTAGGCCAAAGCCTTCTTACATTGGGGGAGGCCTATGTCCAGTAGTGAACTGCAATAGGCTGTGGCGATACCACATGTACACAGCGCCATCTAGCGACAGCAAGCCGAACTACTACGTCACTACGAATCCTGCATCGCGAAAGTGAAGTTCCAGCGCTGGTACAAGCTATTACAACATCCCAACGACAATCGTTGGGCCGCGGCCCGCCAGGCGTGATCACCTTGCCTGGTCGGAGGATCCTCCCTTTGGTTGGAGGAATATTACCTCCACAAGGCTAATTGATTGCGGGAGTTGCAGGATAGCTACTGAGCTAGCAAATATTCGAGAGCATCTGAAAAACATAGGTAGTGAACTTTATGTCAAAATAATTTAGATACTATCGGGACGGGCAAATTCAATATTATGACTTTACTTGCACATAGAGCGACTGTCATCGCACCTACCCGCCCCGAGACCCCCATCCGTAAGTCAACAGGTATATAGTATACCCCGGGACACGTATCTTGACCTTGATCTTCACCTAAGCCGAGAGGCAAACGAATGAATTTGAGCTCGTCCACCGCAGTAGCACCCCGCGGTATCCTTCTACTTGGCTTGCTTCAAAGGTCTCAGTGGAGCCCCATACTACAGACTACAGCCCTCGGGGATAAAACCTTACAAAAGTTCAATATAAATATTATAACTTATTATGAATATTATCATGTCATACTAGCAGTGTTATTATCTATTCTATGATGCTAGTCATAAATTCTCAAAACAATAAAGGTAACTAAACTAACTAGGTACGAGTACATTGTTTCTATAAAAAATAATGAAAATATTTAATATTGTTTCATGCTGAACAAAAGAAAACAAATTAACAATTCAAACCGCGATAAAACCTTCAAACAAAAATGTTAATTATAATATACACAAGTCAAACGTTTGTTAGATATTCAACACAATCTTTTATGTATTATTAGAACTGACTAATTATTATATGATACTTTCTGAAGTTCATTGAAATAAAATCACTCTGAAACGGATTCTATCGCGATTTATTTGTTATTATTTACGTTTAGCCCGACGTCGCTGCGTGGTTCCCGGCAGAGTTCCCATGCGGTGTCGTACAAGACGACTAAGGGAAAGGGCTGTTTAACATAAGACAGATAATACAGCCCAGACTCAGCATAAACATGGCTCGAGCCAACAATAGTGCCCGGAATACGGCAATAGGCACCCCCTATTACGTGGGACCTAATACAATGATTGGTGAAATGTGGGTGTTAATACTGTTAATTCACCTCTGCCTAACCCTCAGGGGATGGGGGCGTGATTGTATGTATGTATGTATGTTAGCCCGACGTTTCGGTTACTTTTTAGCAGCCATGGTCGCGGGGTGATTAAAGATGGTAGGTAGTTGAAGTTATCACATAGTTTGGAGTAAAACTTTCAAACTATGTGACAAAAGTAAATAATAACAGATAAATCGCGATAGAATCCGTTAAAAAGTGGTTTTATTTCAATTATTATGTACCAGTTCATGTTGGAGACTGGTGCCTAAGCTAGGCAGGATCCTGTATTGCAGGCCACCAGTGCAATCCTCATCTAGAGCACAGATTAATAAATAGTTACTACGTTCTAGAGTCAATAGCGGAAGACTTAGTGGATATTGTACAATAGCAAAAGTTACCAAACCCTGCGCTGCGAATTGAACCAATCTCATATAGGTAGGTACTACCGCATTGAATGCCTAAGGAAGTATATAATGTATAAACATAATACATATGTAACACATATATTATAGTATGTAAAGCAGGTAGTATATTTGCCGAAGTATCCGTTTAATATTAAAAAAAATAGACTAGGTAGAAATAAGCAGGTTAAAAAAGGCATAGTTACATGGAAAGGGATTGTAATTTCAAGTGTTACAGTATAATTTAACTTGCTCTATAATGCCACCTTTTGTCCGTTGCTCGTGAAAAGTGCCACAAACCGCGTGTATTTATATTATCATAAAAACTTAGACTTTATCGGAGCGTGACAGGTGAATCTTTGAGAATACCAGAATACGCTAGTGTGAAACCGTTATTTTACGCATTGCTGAGAAATCCAATGACACTAAACATTGCCTATCTGTATCAGGAAGGAAAATACAAAATGACTCTATTCGGTAGATATTTTTAGTATCTGTGGTCAAGTTATGATAACAAAGTAACCCGCCAAATAGAACTGACAGTAATTGTTTTTGGTGGGCAACCGTAATATAAAAGTGAAAATAGTCAAATTATGTAATATCAAAAAGGTTCGTTTTTAAATAACGACTAACGACTACATTTGTATATATTTTTTAATTTGAACAGGACATCTCGTGATAAGAAAAAATAAGAAGGTGTTAATTCACCTCTGCTAAACACTCCGGAGACAAAGGTGTGATTATATGTATGTAATTAAATTTAAAAAAATTAAAGAATCTTATAAGTTATAACATAGACAAGTTGCTACGCTCTTGCGTAACCGTATCGATAAATAATCTTATCTTTTTCTTAAACTAAAAAGCTATGACATGCATTGGCTTCACCCAATACACACGGAGGTCGTTATAATAACACAACATGCCCAAACGGCTACTGACTTTGTCATTCTCATAGCTGGACACAGATATCGCCAACATCGCCATGCCGACTCTTTTCAGGCTATTGTGAACACCCTGTTGAGAAAAAGTTAGAAATAAATACATAAATAAATACAATATATCATCACACCCCTAAAAATCCAAGCACAAAATGTATTGAAAAGCATTTCCTTCGCCCCTGTCCTGCTCCAAAATAATTTTGCTTCATAAGGTATACCTAGTACTAGTATGGTATGCGGATAAGTATTTTTTAAATCTAACCGCTAAAAATATTTTTCTGCTTCTCTGAAATTCAGGGACGGTATACAGGTTATGTTCGAAGTTTGACAGCCTCCGTGGCGTAGCGGTAGTGAACGCGGCCGCTACGCAGGAGGCACGGGTTCGATCCCTGCTCAGTGCAAATATTTGTGGAAAAGCTTCGGATGCGACTGGGAATTAACGCTAGAATGAGAGAGAGATGGTTATGTAGTTTATGTCGTAAATGTACCTAAATCAAGCAAAATCACGCGATTTTTTTGCAAGACTCATACTTCGCTTAAAAGTCTATGAAAGAATAGAATAGAATAGAAATAAACTTTATTGTACACCAAACAAAAAGAAAAGTACTTATAGATAAAATAAATGGCAAACATAATTAGGTAATGTGTTATGTTAAGTAAACATAATTAGGAAAGTGTCCTCTACTTTATGGAGGAGAGATTTAAGTAACTTAAAATGACGTTGGTGCGACTTAAAATCTTTCTTGTTTCATCGCAATACGTCCAGTACTACTTGTAAGCAACGAAAAACTCGCGCTATCCGATATATTTGCGAGCGGAAAGCTACTAATAATAATATTATATTACGTATTCTAATACATACAGTAAATTCATAAATAATGATGATGAAGACCTAATAAATGGTATTCTATTTGTGAAACTCGAACTAGATGTTAAGGCAGCCGTAAACTCATTGTTTGACGCGTCTAACTAATGGTAACATTGGCAATGCAGCGAGTTATTTATAAAACTAGATAATAATATTATGCCGTTCATCTCTATCTATGAAGTTTCTTTATTATCTGTATAATAATGAAACTACGGTTGTATTATACTGGTAATGAATCTTATTTGCTTATGCATGTCTCATCCAACTAGCTTTATCAGCCGTTCAATTAACGACACAGAAATAGCTACATAATAAATCCCTCTACGGGTTTCGGAGATCCGCGAGATGACGGAGAAAGGGTGTCGTAAGAGACGACTACCGGAAAAATACGCAGACGGTATCACTGCAAGAGAGGGAAAAATCAAAATAAAACCCTGTACCAACCCGTCTGGCCAGCGTGGAAACAGTAGGCCAAAGCCTCCAAACATTGGGAGAGGCTTAAGTCCAGCAGTAAATTATGACAGGCTAATTAATGTTGAATGATGAAATAAATATTAATTAATTGAGGTCGGTGCAACATGACATGCTCTACTGTACTCATCCTTTAGACGTGATCACCTCAGTCACTTCTTTCGTTGCCATATCCTCTTTGACACCACCCATCCATCTTCATTACGCAGCCGTGATTGAGTACAAACTTCCGTCCAAACCTTCGCATTTATAACACTGGTAAGATTAAAGATATTATGCTAATACATCTTCACAGTTACTGAAGAGTTTATCATAATCAATCAACTCTAATTCTCTCAAGATATTATAAACAAAAGATTAAAAATATGAACTCTTGGCTCGCTATTTTCATATTGATGTAGTTTATGCGCAGTTTAGAATTCATAACATACTATCTATTATACTCACGCTACTAATATATCCTCGAAAGTGTGGGCAGAAGCTAAAACACACATTAAGCGATCTATGATTTTCCGAATTTACGAAAATCTCTGTCAATCGTAACTTCACTATTAGAACTATCGGGGTATTTACCATGTATTGTTTGGAGTTATCCAAAAAATACATGGTAAATATCCCGATAGTTCTAATAGTATGTGGCGATACCACATGTACACAGCGCCATCTAGCGACAGCAAGCCGAACTACTACGTTACTACGAATCCTGCATCGCGAAAGTGAAGTTCCAGCGCTGGTACAAGCTATATACAACATCCCAACGACAATCGTTGGGCCGCGGCCCGCCAGGCGTGATCACCTTGCCTGGTCGGAGGATCCTCCCTTTGGTTGGAGGAACATTACCTCCACAAGTAATGTGAACGACCATGAAAGTTTAAATACCTAAATCGTTACTTCGTTACTCAACTCAATTAGAAATACTCATCATCCGAGTCCAAAAGTTTCATTTTGAAGCCTGAAGTCCGCCCTTCTACTCCTTCTATCTACAATTTGGTTAGATTGACTTCTACATAGGATACTGCCATCTGACCCTCCAATACCAAGAAGCAAGTCAACGTCAGGTGCTCGTCCGTCACTCAGCAGGTGTACCGTCTTGCAAATAAAGTTGCCTATGGCCAGAAAGATCTCGGTGAGCTTCATATACCTATCGCCAGATCATCATAGGATTCATAGGCATCAATATTCTTCTTCATCCTAACGTTAATGCCAATCGCACCCGAAGCTTTCACCTCGGAGTCGGGGGTCCGCTTTACCAGTCTAACTGCAGATTTGGCTGGACTTAGTGGACTTCGATATTTTCCGTGTAGCGATATAAGCCGACATCGAAGCATTGCAGCTAGACCAGTTGTTGGACTTTTCTTTTTAGGGCTCCAACTACTCGTACCGACTGCGAATGTTCGTATGGCAACCGGGACTGATAGCTTAACGTACTCTCCGAGGCACGAGACCAGACTTAAGCAAACTCCCATATTCATGCATACAAATATTTGCACTGAGCGGGGATCAAACACGCTCCTTCTGCCGCTGCCGCTTCACAACCGCCACTCCACAGAGGTATCAATATCATAAGATTATATTCTATGCTATATTATTGCCATGCTATTAAAATCTTCTCCATCACAAGCCTCCTACATTCAGCACTAAAGGATTAAGTTACACAGAACGACCGTCTCACAGACGCAGACGAAGCCGCGTCTGATACCTAGTCGTTACATTATCAGTTATATCGCCCACCCGGCGTTGTTTATAAGTATTGTGTTTATACCGACGTGCCCTCTATTGTAAACAGTGAGATATCAGCCAGACGGCGCGTGCGCAGCGCACCTGTGATATTAACGTGCCATATGGTCAGGTGGCAGAAGACATTTAAAGACTTTACGGTATGGTTTTCTTCAATCGTTCAAATTACTTCTGATTAATTTCGATTCGAGTTTCAAGACAGTTTGGACTTTCCCTGGTAATTCCCTATTGTTATTAAGAACTTCATGTTGATCCTAATGTCCAGGAGCCACAGTTGTGGGAATAGATTGGAATAAGTCTCACTAAAATGGCATTCTTCAAAATAAGTTTAAAATTGATTCTACAGAGTCGGCAATATACTAGTGGCATCCTTGCTGATGCAGGCGTTTGAAGGGCAACGATGACTGCTTAGCATACCTAGATAAATAGGCGAGCTAGATAGATAGTTAGGTTTCATTCACACCTGTCAAATCCACCAGATATCTAATAAGTCATATTATACAGAATGTTTTTTCAACTGCCCGTGGATGGCCAAAACCGAATATTGGTTGCACAATACTATTTGAAATTTTTGCACAGGTACAATGACAATGGAGAAGGGTGGTGTTGTGACAACGGGTTAGTATTCTACGTGGAGCAGTAGGTAATAGCTAGTACGTTACTATTAGAGTTATCGGAATATTTACCATGTATTGTTTGTAGTTTCCGATATTTCGTCTCTGTTGCAAGCACCATGATCACGGAGGAACTGGAGTATTGGCGGTGTGTAGTGAAAAGCTGATAGCTCTTATAGTAATGTGAGTATCCATGGTAAATAGTTAGTATGTACAGTACACAAATTGGAAGAAAAGTATCAGATCAAGACGAAATCCATTTAACACAATTCTCCACACTGTGCAGTCACGCATAAGCTTCGTGCTTTTGTACTTCTTTGCTGTTTGTTGTAACAACATTGTTAGAGGCTTAGGTCCTGCACTGACATGCACCCAAACTAACTTTTCAACAGGAATTAAGAGCTACTGTGTGGTCTGTATCGTGTGTAGATAGTTCAACTAAGTTTTAAGAGCTGCGTCCTGTTCACCGCTTCGAATACTGTTAGGAGTTCAGTAATAGAAGGCTACATTAGACACGAACAATGTTAGATAAACTTAGTTTGTTATACAATTCTGCAAGATGGGTTCTGTAGGGATAGCATGGTGACGTAGACAATCTCTTCGCTTCTGTTCGATCAATAAAGTTGACCCAGACCATCGTCATGTTTTGGCCACATGACACCTTTATTCAGCGTGTCCATTCGTCAAAGAGATATCTTGATTTTGTCGATGTCCACCATGCTGAGGCTGCTGGTGCAGTGGGTGGTTCAGCGGTAAATGATAATGTAGCAGCCAGCCATGCGGTGCGAAACAAGCTATTCAGAAAGAACTCTGAGGCAATTCATACCGCGGTCCAATTCACCTACAATCTAATTTACGAGTGAAAGATTGAAAGTGAAAAAAAAATTTCAATTTATAAAATAACAAAGTGCTGTAATTTTTTTATTTATTTTTTCATTCATTCACTTACTCATTCATTCACTAAACCTTTTCTCTTTATAATTTTTGTTTAGATTTATATTCAGTTTCGTGGAGACCTGCTCCATAAATCGACTTCAAACAACAATAAAGTATGAAAACAATGAACATTACTTCAAATAATTTCATCTCTTTATTAACACGGTTGATTAAAAACCGTACGTTCTGCATGTTTATTATTTAAAAACTAATTTACATGTCTGAGCAAATTTCATTTAAAATTCTACTGTTCGCACAGCGCTCTTTTTAACCGACTTCATTTAAATTGGAGTGGTCATTGGAATTTTGAGCTACCAAAATGGAGGCAAGTTTTCCCGAGATTGACCACTACTCTTTAATGACATATTTTTAACTGTAGGTTTACTAGTTTTTTTTAATATAGACTAGTTATAAGACTTCACTCTGCCTGATAGTAGTCTGAATGTCAATTCTCAAGAACGAGTGATAGTGTAACAGGAGTGTCTATTATTTGAACTTCAGAATAGGTCCTCATACATCATCATTTCAGTCAGAAAAGAAGTAGTACATATTTTCGGGGGCTAACTCCAACCTGCAAGCCGGTACACCTATAGTTTGACGGATAAGGCTCTGGCGCAGGCTTTCCACCCGAGGTTAAGTCGTTAGATAGCAGTCAATTCCATAAAAGCCAGTATAAGTTAAATCAAGGGACAGAGACAGTAGAAGAAAGCCGAACCGTTGTTTCTAATCGCTACTGATGTAGGTCAGTTTTATTTACGAAATGTTTGATACTCCAAATCTGTTCAGTCAAGACACTCACATTAATACCCATGAAAAATTAAGTCTATTTTTTTTGGAGTCATGTTAAAAGTAAAAAGGTTCAGTTTCAATCAAACCGTGTGATTACAAACCACTAGAGGCAAGACCGATCGCGTTGCACGACTAATAAATTAAATTGTAGCTGTCGACTTGATTTCCTAACGTAACTGTGAATGATTAACATCTAAAAGTGTCACATTAATCCTGGTTTAGCTAGAATATACATTTTTAATGTGTACAAGGATCTGTCCGTGTGACGGAGAAAGAATACAGTGGACTGCGATAGGCTTTGATTAATGTCCAGGATCAAGGGATATTAAGTCAAGAGGAAGAGGACCTTTAAACATTGTTAGTACCTATGGCAACTATAAGCCAAACTGGTCTCTTACCCTGGATCAATAGGCACCTATATCGTAGGAGGTCAATCCACATTTTTTTATTGCAAAAGGTCGAATTTTAGGAGACCAGTGGGTTCATCGCTCACTTGTATAATAATACCAATCACGTCACTGTTTTGTGTGTCAGTTTTGTGAGTCATTAATAGTTAATAACGTAAAACTCCGTGACAGCCTCCGTGGCGTAGCGGTAGTGAACGCGGCCGCTACGCAGGAGGCGCGAGTTCGATCCCTGCTCAGTGCAAATATTGGTGTGCATGAAATATGGGTATTTGCATTATTGGTCTGGTCTTGCCTCGGAGAGTACGTTAAGCCATCGCTCCTGGTTGCCATAAGAACATCTATGGCAGTCGTTACGGGTAGTTGGAGCCCTAAAAAGTCCAAAAACAACGGTCTAGCTGCAAAGCTTCGATGTCGCCTAATGTTATCATTGAACTGTGGCAATCGCTTCACGAAAAAATATCGAGGGTTAGCCAAATCTGTAGTTAAGACTGGTAAAGCGGACCCCAGACTCCGAGCTGAAAAGCTTCGGATGCGACTGGGAATTACTTAACGCTAGGATCAGAGAGAACAATAACAAACCAGTTATTTGTTTGTTTTCCCCACGGATATCCCCCCGCCGCGCGCCGGAACCAACAGGAGTGGTTATGTGCGACTCGAACCGATCAAAACGGCCGTCTCGTGCCATTAGTTGCTGAATGTGTACGTATAGTAATCTACGCAGCTTCTGACACTCCAACCCTAAAAGGAAAGTTGCGGTCTTCAATCAACAAGTGTTCCCACTTACAAGTAGGTAAAGACTTGCCCTAAAGGTCTCAGTTCAAATCCATATCTGTTACTGTACAGTCCCTCTAGACAAGTGGCAATTCGTCGGCCGGCGTTTTGTAGAATAGAATGCCAAATGTATGGGATTTGACGTATATGACAGGCGTCAACGAATGTCAAATCCTATACATTCGTCATTCTATTCCATGATACGCCGAGCAACGAATTGCCACTTGTCTAGGGGGGCTGTCCCGTCTATATTATCCACCCGTGTGTTTCCAACAATACAAGCGTTGTGGTCAGTACTGAATAATAAATCGTATTAAAGTTGTCGACTTGATTAGAGGCGTTGTTGTCCTAACTTAATGAATAGTTTAGTTGTAGTCGCTGGAGACCATTCGTCACTAGCATATTTCGATTTAGCCAGACTATTTCTTTTAATGGCTAACTTAATAAAGTAGTTTATTTCTATTCTTTGGGGACCATTCGTTATTTTGTCTTGTTTGTTTCATCAAATAAATGTGACTTACAGGAAGAGGGCCATGTCGAGAGAGATATGGCCTTGGGCCATCAGGGGTGCGAGGGATATTTATGTCTACGATAATCTCACCTCCGGCAACCGACGACGGCCCACAGACGGCGTGCGTTTTAGTAGGTTCGAGTCCGACATAGCCTCCTCCACCGGCTCTTTTCGGGCTCGGGATTTTTCATAGCATAGCTTTTATAATATCTTTGTAGCATAGCTGCGTAGCACAAATCTAGTGGAAAGGCAGCCTTATGAATTACCCATAAAGCTGTCAAACGAAACAGTACACTAGTCACAATGCAAACTTTGGATGCAACCGGGATTGGACTGGCTTTTGACATGATGTAGCCTTTTTGGTTCTTGGTGAAAATAAAACCATACAACTTCACTGTATGAATGTGTTCCCAATCCTCGAAGAAGTACTCAACCAAACAAATAGAACATAATAATAGTTTAATAATAATAGAACAAGATAGAAAATGTAATTTCCCTATCAAAACGACACACTCTTGCACAGAGTAATTTGGAGCAATAACTAAACGCACAAGTACTTACGTAAATCACATACCAATATATAAAGCAACATTATAAGAGATATCAAAACAGTTAACCCACAAATAGCCTCATATTATTCATACAAATATCGCACCATTATCCTTCATAAACATAAGAATAAGTACCAAAATTCCGTACACACAAAAGCTAATAAGCTATTGAGTATCATACCGACGATTTATTTATAATGTTATTGGTAGTTGAGTTGATTGATAGAATGAGTTTGAATTTGGAATCACTTTGATGTACACTTTACATATTATTGCCTCAACGACTAGCGGGAAGGTGGTTGCTTGTAAAGGGGGCCACACACCAAATGCTGCTTGCACTTGCTGAGCACGGCAAAGATGCAGGCTGTTCTGGTGCTCTATATTTACGCAGCAAATGCTTCTTGACATCTTTTCGTCATGGAGACGTATTTTCCTAATTGTATCCGAGGCTAGGAAGAGGTACCTATGTCAGAATCGCAGCAAGTAAAAAGACGTTTCTGCCTACCCCAATGAGAAAGTGGTGTGACTGTATCCATACGTATGACTGTATTTATTGAAGCAAGAATTCAATTATGTATTTGCACAACATAAATTTAACATTAACGTTTTAATCTCACAAGTAGGTATGGTATTCAACGCAATTTAAACAATATATTAACACGTTAATTCACACCAATAAGTAGAAAACATTACGAGCCAATAAATAACGTTAATGAATGAGTAAATGGGGTTTTAAAAGCCTCGTAAACTCATAGACAAGTTTCATAGAGCGCCTAAACTATTGCAATAGCAATAAACTCGTGAAGTCGAGGTGCTATTAAAAATATTCGTTCAATTTCAAAACTGAGCTACGAATTTTATTAGTTTTAAACTGTAAAGAGATTGAACATATAAAATTATTAGTTTTGAAACTGTGAAGACCGAAAATTTATTAATATTTTAAGCCATTTCTTGTTCTCAGTCTCAGAGAATGAATGTTGAGAATTAATTATTGTTTCCTTACCTACAGGGGAGTATGAACGTGTAGATAATAAATACTTGCAACACCAACAGAAGTCATGGGCGACATGGGCGTACCCAACATGATATAGGCCCGTTCAAGACTAATTTGAAGAAGCTTCCCCATTAATAATGGCTACAACACATTGCTTCATTTATCCAAATATAAAGAGATCCATGAAGTAGATGATAAGTAGAGGAAAGGGTTAAGTAGAGGAGCGGGTGAAAATTTCCTGAGTAAATAGATAAAATAATTAAATAAATATAGTAACAAATTCTACACAACGCTATCTAGACCCAAAGTAAGCGTAGTTTAACACGTAGTAACTATTTAGTAATCTGTGGTTTAACTAGCTTGTGTTATGGGTTCTAGAATGCGGATAAACATATTTAGATACATTTTTTTTCGTAAATACATACATACATATTATGTACACATAGAACACCCAGACTAATGCAAACATATGATGCGATGCGACGATGCTGACGAGTTTAGTAAAACTTAAATCCTTTTAGAGTATCCTGCATATCGCTTTTATTAACGTGCTCCCCGAGGCACACAGGAGTTTCAATGTATTAAGAATCGTCACATTGCTCGATCGACTTGATTGAACATACATATTACTTATTTTATTTGGTTCGTCAATTGGCTGCACCTCGTTAGATGATAAAAAATTGACGTGCAGTCCAGAAGATTCGGACCACCATTTCTGATGCCTTTGACCTTAAAATGGTGGTCCTTGACTTGACGGCCTAGCCCTAGATATATGCTTTATCACGCCCCGTTTGAAGGACCCGGGACTGTAAGAAGAGGGATACACGTGCACGGGTTACTTACTTACAACTTAACTTTGGAATGAGTTAATTGGACTAGCACTTAACCACGAGCTCCTCGTGATTTAGGTACGATGTTTCAGCTTAATGGTACACCAAATATTACGCCCCGGTTGCGATAAGAACATCTATGGCGGTCGTAACGGGTAGTTGGAGCCCTAAAAAGTCCAACAACAACGGTCTAGCTGCAAAGTTTCGATATCGCCTAATGTCACCATTGGGTTGTGGAAGTCAGATGGCAATCGCTTCACGGAAAATATCGAGGTCTAGTCAAATTCGTAGTTAAGACTGGTAAAGCGGACCCCAGACTCCGCGCTGAAGGCTTCGGATGCGACTGAGAATTAACGCCAGGATGAAGAAGATGAAGAAGGTATACAAAAGATTGTCGAGTTGTCACAGTTTATCCCTAGATTTATCTTGAGTGTTAGTTTGGTTTGAGTAAAGGGTTTGACAGCAGGATTGCGATGACAAGGGTACCTTGTCAATTTCAAGTTCAACAGATTTTCGCAATTTTATGATTGCTCTTTCCATGTCGTCTTAACGTCTTCAGGGTTTTAAAAAAGACGTAATAGGCTTAGTGGATTAGTGATGGTTGATGGTTCTGCCGATTTTTTCATGGGCACTTTTTGTGTTAGCCTATTTCGGGGGGACTTTTAGTTAGTATGTCAGTTTCATAAATAGGCAAGTACAAAGGTAGTTGTATATATTCGACCGGGGTGCCAGGGATATGTCCGTCACCTCCGGCAACCAACGGCCCACAGATGGCGTGCGTTTTAGACGGTTCAAGTCCGATATAACCTTCTACACCGGCTCCGGCGGAGAGGTATCCGTAGGAATTTTTCGCACGATAAAAAAAAGGTAGTTGTATCTATTAAAGTTTTATAAGGCCCGAACAACATACCTGGTATCCAGAAATGAATGTGGGGGAAACCAGAGAGCTCATCGGTCCCTATAAACCGATTCTTACCGTCTTGCTCTGCAAAGAGAAACTGTGGTAGAGATATTTAAATTTCCACTGTAATAAATAATATGCCTACATAATGCATTAACTCGGGCTGGAAAGATCAAACAAATCTACTTTCGCAGTTAGAATATTATCGCAACTACATAGTTACAACGTCAAATCATCGTCAAATCTGTACTCGAAACGTTCAGTTATTTATTTTAATCCGACAATGAGATCGAATATTTTCAACACCGCTCACATAAAACACACATCAAGCAGTAAAACCGATATAAAGCCATCATGCCCACGGGCCATGGCTCTCATTCTATATTTAGTAATAAAAAACTGTTTTATGACGTACAAACATGAGTATAGGAGTTCGATCATTGAGAGTACTAACGGTGTACAAGTGAAAACATATCGCAGTAAGTAATGATTTATTTATATAATTCCACAAATGGATTAGGCGCACAATGCCACATTTTCAAAATGAAATATTGTCGCAAAATGACACATTCGCAAAATGTCTTTTCTCAATATGCCACACTAGCAAATGGCCACACTAGCAAAATGCCACACTAGCAAAATGCCACACCAGCAGAATGCCACACTATCAAAATGACACATTCTTAAAATAATGATTATAAGTTTAACATTAATGTGCGGAATAGGCGCACAATTTATCCGGTCAGTTAACCAATATTAGGGTTATAAAAAAATGGATGAATTTTTTTTTATAACCACACAAGGATTCAGGATTTTATTATAGTAAAGAAAACACAAAAGGACGTTAAATCATGTTTATTTACGTAATTGGGCGTTTCTCTGTAAACTGGGCAACTCATTGTCTCGGGCTAATTTTGTTTAAAAAATAAAAGATCGTGAATGTTTCGTAAATAATTCCAAACAATAATACCTTAATCTACCGCTGCTCAACGTTAAAAATCAATTAAAATAAATTTTATTATATTAAAAACGTTTTTATAGTGCCTCAAAACCAGTCCCCTGGCATGTCACCAAAGCAGTGTAGTTACTTCAAACTAAATTATTCGAGACAGTATCTATTGGAATTAATGAAATTATTGCATTATTAAATCAATATTGTTTGATTGTTACTGAGACTTATTTATTTTTCATAAATGTTATTTTACAATTTAAAAAAAGGCAATGAAACTTTGTCTTCGCATTTTGTGAACAGTTCCCCTGTCTATATTTTAAATTATGTGCCACGTAGTCTAAAGGTTAAACAACGCCTATTCTGTGTATAACGAAACGCAAAAAGTCTGAAGTTTGCGCAGTTGCTGCCATAACGACCCGGACGCCATCTTATTTAGTAGTGTGCGAGCGTCTTTCCGTGGAGGCCGCGTTGTAACCTGACAGCCAACAGTCCCCTGGTAAGGATTTTCTTTACTTCTATTTATGTTTTTTAATGATTCCTTCAAATATTTAAATTATTACAATAAATGCATATTTCCTGTGTACAGCAAAATGCCATAGTTTAATTACATTTTGTTCTACGTCTCAATAAGATCAAATTTAACAGTCCCCTGGCAACAGTCCCCTGTCACTTTATAAGACAGGGGACTGTCTAACGGGCCATTCAAGTATTAAGTTAGCACAATAAGGGCGGGACTGACGGGAGGGGAGGTCTTTGCTTTGCATATTTTTGACGAAATGTTTGATATTTGTAAGTTAATCTATGTATGTTGAATACAGTGTCAATAAAGTTTATTTAAAAGAATATTCCAAACTCATTGCTTATTTCTAGACTTATAACTGCTGCTCATGAATTACGTAAGCACGGGGGAAGGGTAAGAGGTTTGCTTACTTTTGCTGTCGAGGGGGAGGAGTGGGTTAATAATAAAAAAAATCTGCTTACGTCATACGTGAACAGCCCCTAACTTATATTTGTTATTGTTTTAGATTAGACAATGGCACCAAAGAAAAGAAAAGCCACTAAAGAAGATATCCTACAAAACAGTCAAAGTAGTCAGTAAAGGCAAGCAGAGCGAAAGCGATATGCGGAGATTAAAAATGATGCTCAGAAAAGGGAAGAACTTAGAGAAAAGAACGTCTTAAGTAAGCGACGTCCAATACCGAAGTCATCTGGAAGACAATGTCAAGCTGGCATCAAAGAAACTTGGGGTGCTCAACAGGGCGAAGCAGTACTTCACTGCGGGGCAACGACTCCTCCTTTATAAGGCACAGGTTCGGCCCCACATGGAGTACTGCTGTCACCTTTTGCCTACGTGCCAGCTTGACCATTTGGACTCGGTGCAAAGACGGGCGTTGAGGCTCGTCGGCTATCCCATACTCACAGGCGATGTGGAACCTCTCAGTCTCAGGAGAGACTTTGTCTCACTGTGTGTGTTCTACCGCCTATACAATGGTTTGTGCTCAGATGAATTGTTTGACATGATGCCCACAGCTACATTCTATCATCGCACTATACGCCATAGGCGGGGAATTCATCCTCACACATTGCGACCAGAAATAGTGCGCACGGTGCGGTATGAAAGGAACTTCATCCCTCGCACACTTAAGCTGTGGAATGAACTCCCCGCGATGGTTTTCCCAAGCGACTACAATATGGGGTTCTTCAAGAAGGGCATTACAAGTTTTCTTCAGGGTCGGCAGTTGCATACGTCCATAGGCCACGGTATCCACTTTCCATCAGGTAGGCCGTGTGCTTGTCTGCCACCTAAGTGGTATAAAAAAAGAAAAAAGAAAAGGGAACTAGAAAGTTTGTGGAGAATATGACTCCACGAGAACACCGAGATGCTAAGAAGAAGTGGAAAGAGCATTGCACCAAGTACCGCAAGAAGAAAAAAATTTAGCAATTATTAAAGAAAATACTCCAGATTCTGATGTATCTGATTCATGTCAAATGGTAACACCTAAAGTTGCTGAAAGAATTAATAAAAATAAAGAAAAGATGATTAGATATAAAGTTAAAAAGAAAAATGATGAAGAAATTAAAGAACTGCAAAAGAAAGTGCTAACATACAAAAAAAGTTTATCGCTATTAAAAAAGAGTGTAAATCCAAAGCCTAAAGATACACCAAATACAAAGTTCAAAGCTCCAAAGTGTATAATAATAATAAAAACGTTTAATTTCACTACTAAAATTGTATTTTTTATTTAAGTTCACAGTCCCCTGACTTTGGCAACAGTCCCCTGTATATTTTTTTCAGAAAATACCTAATATTTTCTAAAGTAATGGGAATATTTGTGGTTCATCTTCTGTATATTAATATATAGACAAATACTTGTTCTCTAAAGCAAAATTAATATAATATGAGCAAAAAAGTAGCTGAGACAGTTTCATTGAGGGAGTTGCCAAGTTTACAGAGAAACGCCCAATTAAGTTGAACTCAAAATGTGAATTAAAACATATATTAACTAAATATTTGAAGCTATAAAATAAAATCCTTGTATGGGTGGTTATGAAAAAAATAACCACGGGAGTGGGGCGAAGCGGAGCTCCCGCCTTAGCCTTCAAACCTAACCTATACAAGTTGGGGCGGTGTCCACCCCGCGCAATTATGTGAGTCGTCCAATATACGGATCGTCCATTATGGCATTTTGCGCAAATGGCATGTTGCGAAAATGGCATTTTACTAATGTGACGTTTTGCGATGTGGCGTTTTCAGAATATGACAATTTGAGAATTTGTCATTTTGCGAAATTTCAATATGTCATTTTGCGAATGTGGCATTGTGCGCCTAATCCCCACAAATAAGTGGATTAGGCGCACAAATGCCACATCAAATTGTCATATTCTGAAAACGCCACATCGCAAAACGTCACATTAGTAAAATGCCATATTCGCAAAATGCCATTTTCGCATCATGTCAAATATTCGAAATGACAATTTTATTCAGATTCAGACAGTCAATTTTGAAATTCTGAATAAAAAGCCTGAATCCTTGTGTGTGGTTATAAAATAACCACTTTTCGTAATAATTCGACAATATGTCATTTTGAAAATGTGGCATTGTGCGCCTAATCCAAATAAGTATTGCAAAATCAAAATTACATATTACTAACACAATGTCTAATCTGTTTACCGGCCCCTCGTCGTTCTTTTGCCGCACGATTCCATACCAGCTAACGTGTTTCCTTCTTCCTAAAGTCCCGAATCCTTTAAGTGGGACCGGACATGTCAATTTATCTTCACTTCGCCTGATGGCAAAATTTCGAAAAAGAGGGTCACCGTTATAGACACGTACCATGTTACAATGGTGGCACTCAGCTTGACGGCCTCATGCCTCATCAGATGCTTTTTGACGCCCCGCTTAAAGGACCCGGGACTGTAAGAAGAGTGAAACACGTGAACTGGGCCTCGATTCTGCTAAAAAAACAACCACTGTCTCACCACAATGACTGCAAGAAAGTTCCATTTGATTTTAGCCTTTTTAAAGTAATGTAGTTAACGTTTAAAATTAAACGGCTTTTTGTACAGTGAATGAAAGAGTGTAATGAAACTCTGATCATTTAATTTTAAGACTGTAATTCTATAGAAATAAGGTCTAAAGTTTAATGGCATTTTTTGCAGTCTCTATGGTGCGACAGTGGTTGTGCTTTAGTAGAATCAAGGGCCTGGAAAGGAATTTCAGGTCTTAATGGTGTGGCAAAAGAAGGAGTCACGGAACCGCTTGGTTCTTGATGGAATATTCTGCCCCATATGCGAAATTATATGTTACAGACTTTTACCCTTTGCAATTCAGTCCGACTGGCACTACTTTTTTCCTTTTCAATGCTTACCAAACAGCCGCTGTCACTTATGCCGTAAGAGTGAAAAAATAACGAGTCCAGTAGACACAAACAAGTTTATTATTCATTCAGGTATGTAAAGTTTATAAACTTTAAAAATAATTATTCAATATTCACCTTGGGTCGAATAAACGCAACATTTAAAAAATCTGCCGTACCTGAGTATATCTATGTACATGTATAATCTCATTGTGTCTACCTACTTACATATTAGGTATACCTACATGTATGTATCATGTATTAATAATCAAGTTGAAAGTTAATTTTTTTCTCTTTAATTTCTCTCAACATTATATTAATTATTACCTTTTTTCAACCATAGTCGTGTGAATTAAATTCAAACATTTTTAGTTTTTACATGTACATATAGAATAATTAATATAATATTAACATAATTATAAGTATAACATACTATGTTCATTAAATAAGAACTCAAGGCCGTATTTTATTTAGAATAAATGAAAATAAGAATGCAATTTCCATCTTAAGAATTGAAAATGTAAATGAAGAGAAAGAATGAATACTGGAATCTGACAGACGAAAGGGCAATTAGAAGCGCCTACTCAATTAGTGTTAGCAACAGAAGTTAACTGTCTATACCGAGTTGACCTTTTTGCAGGGTTTAAAGTTTAAACATAGAAATGCAGATAAACTATTCTTGCTCTCAAATATTTCCAATGAGCAAAAATCGAACCCCCTAACGAAGCAGTCAATGTTCTACCACGTACCACTTCACACAGGGCATGAAATAATAATTTTACTGGATGAAATATTTCTATACCAGCCATTCAAGCCACATGTTTAACATCAATAAGTTAGTTGCTCAATGTCTGGAGCGTGGGAACTGGGAATGCCCGTCTAGGGGTGCTTACATAGAAAAACAGATTACCAGTACAGGCTGGCTGGTTACAGGTAAACCTATCCGTGTTACCGTCATACTAATCCGACGATTGTGAAAAAACCGCGAAGTAAAGCAAAAAGCAACGCCCTTAGGTTTAAAAAATATGAAAACCCATATTTCTTTAAAAACGTTTTTTTTTTGGCAAATGTGAATGTTTATTTTTACCATTTAAGTCGCAGACAAACACACGGTCCATTTGATGGAAAGTGGTTAAATTACCGTGCGGTCTATGGACGTGGACGATGAATTATACTTAATAATAATTTTTGTTGCTATGGAAACTTGTCGGTGTAATGTAACCGGTCCCAGTAGCCCGTTTCTCTATGTAAGCAAAGCACCCCTAGGCGTGAAGTAACAGAAAAGGCAGAAGGCGCAAGGCATGATCTAAGCAAAATCCATACCCATCCGTCACCTTGATTATGCCGATCACCTTATCCCTTTTCTATAAAGTGCATGCCTTACTTCATTATTCATCATCATTTCAGCCATAGGAAGTCCACTGCTGGACATAGGCCTCCCCTATAGATCTCCAATAGGACCGGTTGGAAGCGGCTCCACTTCATTATTAGAGGTGATAAAAATGGCTTGACTTTAATACGTATCATACATTTATACGATACGCAAATAATTACATAAGCAACTGTAGAACACAACATTCTGTGCGCAGTACTGAGTCATTTTCACTTAGTCGTAATAAAACGAAAAAAGTTAGTTTTAAAATCACACGTTTTGAAAACGCGTTTTACTAATTCGGGTCTGAGCTACTTTCAACCTATGGCTCCGAGATACGCGTGATCAATATGGTAATAATGATTATGACGCAGTGAAAAGCTAGATTTTCATTTGATATTGAACCTGGTCAATCTTGGGAAAAGAAAGTTTGTGTACTTATATGCATCGGCAAGTAACGATACCTATTCGATTTACCCATTAGATACAACGGGACTCGGGAGTCGGCGGGAGGGACATATCTTGAACCTAAAATGTGCTCAATACGCGCAGTACACGTTTCTTGGGTATCTTTTGAGGATAGCACGAGGTACTACTGCGGTAGACGAGCTCAAATCCACCAAGCATAGATTTATAGGTAGGTATATACAAAATAAATTCGCGCACGCCAGTGCCTCGTTTATCTCGCGAGTCGCGACTTACGTCCAGCTATATCCATAATCCTATGGCGGGGGATAAAGGGGGTGAGTAAGGAACTAACGAATATAGGGATTCACAGCAGATTTAATTTTTTCGAGTAGGTAAGCAGTAACAGTTAAAATGCGGCAAGTCGTTCCGGATATCACCGGGACTTGCCTAGTTTCACTTTGTCGGCAATAAAACCCTCTCAAACTTTCAATGAAACACTGTTCTGGTTGATAAAATTCCGACAGAACCAGTTAGGCCTTTTGCACATTATAAGATACGTACGCCAGACAAGAAATATTTCGTGTCTAATGAAGAGAACACCTTGCACACTGTAAGAAATTATCGACAAGAAATTTCTTACGTACACCAGAAATTTCTTACGTAGCCACAAACATTTATGTTTGTTACAAACATGTTTTGTTTATCATTCTGTATAGAATGATAAAACATGTTTGTAACAAAAAATATATTATACATACATACATATTATTATACTTAGGGGTTTTACAGGAGTGCTGTAAATTCCCGAAGGGGTAAGCAGAGGTGTATTAACAGCACATTCCATCAAATTATTTTCGGTACCACGTAATAGGAGCGAGCCTATTGCCGTCAAGCGGGCACTTACCCAATGTTGCTTAACGTCGTAATGCAAAGAACGGTCACCCATCCAAAACCTGACCCAGCCAATATTGCTTAGAAAGAAAGAAAGAAAATTGATTTTTACTTTCTCTCAGCCAATATTGCTCCTAGCCAATAGGTATAACTTAACCTCGTAATGTAGGTACAGAACGAAGTACCTACTTAGGTAATTTCTTATTTCTTTACTTCATTCATTAGTATGTACCTAACCATAATTTGACGGAGGATACACAATACTATTCTTTTAGTCTGAGACACAATCATATACTTACCTAGGTAGGTACAAAATAGACAGACGACAGCGTCTTTTTTTGATTGCATACCTATCTATATCATAGACGGGAACTTTAAATCTATACAAATAAAATTGGAGTGTCTGTTTGTAATATTAAAATAACCGGTTTCTACTAGTACATGCATATGAATGTATTGTATACGGTACACATAGGTACCAAAATATATAATATTTTTTAAATTTTTGTCTGTCTGTCTGTTTGTTCCGGCTAATCTCTGGAACGGCTGAACCATTTGGACGTGACTTTCTCTGGCAGATAGCTTATGTAATAAGAAGTAACTTAGGTAGGCTAAAGTTGGCACGGAATCCGAATTCCACGCGGGTGGAGCCGCGGGCAACAGCTAGTATAATAATAATAATATGACGAGACTCGATAATCAGCGATGGGACATAATATAAAGCTTGTAGGTACCAGAATTAATGCGAAACGAAAGAAAGTTTTTAATGACCTACGTACGTACATACCTACCTATATGTCCCAAACAACTTTTGACGAGTTGTTAAAATAGGTACTTACTTGAAGATTTCATTACATCGTCAAAATACGCAATTTATAGAAGCTATATCCCCACGTGGAATGCTAGCTGTAATTCTCAGGTAGGTACCTAAGGATTTTAATACCTACCTATTTAGTTCATCGAGACGTCACCAGTTACAACTCACAACCGAAACTGCATTTAAAAATGTACTAGCAAACTGAAAGTCATTTGGCATAGAATCATAACCCTCCTTTGGCTTCACCGTAGTCGGGTAAAAATCAAAAGCCGCACCGCCGCGCCGACAGGCGCTAGCGGCACGTGTAGAGTGAGGTGCGGTATGTCGGGGGAGGGGCACAAAGGCGCCGCCGCCGCGGCAGCCGCGCCGCCGCCGCCGCAGAATGAATAGGTACCGAGTGGGCCGTTCAACAACGTCTTGCGAGTTTTTGTGTAAGGTACTTGTTACCTACTTGTAATTATTTTGAAAACTTTGCTTATATTTAAAAGTAAAAATAGCAATGTTCCAATTTTGAATATCTCTCCACAATTTTTGAGAGCCATTGTGTCTCATTTAAAAATGGATCTGCATCGAGAACATTTTCGTACGATGATTGTGCGAAAATTGGTTCAGACGCATGAAACTTTGTGTAGAGGCTGGTGGTATGACAAACTAGTATGATCACGAGGAAACGGCCTGGTGGATTTAATAAAAATATTTTATACATCGAAGTTAATTTTATAATTTCTCAAAATAAAACTTGATGTAATTGAGTGTCCCACGTACGTAAGAAATTTCTGGTCTAGATCCGCCAAAATGCGTGTGTCTTATCAGACACAAGAAAAAATTTCTTACAATGTGCACGGTCTCATATAACAACAAAGGCGACTGCATTTCTTATAAGAAATTTCTTGTCAAGCACCAGAAATTTTCTTACAATGTGCAAAGGCACTGAGTCTTATCAGACACAAGAAAAAATTTCTTACAATGTGCACGGTCTCATATAACAACAAAGGCGACTGCATTTCTTATAAGAAATTTCTTGTCAAGCATCAGAAATTTTCTTACAATGTGCAAAGGCACTTACGGTAAACCCCCGGAGATCTGTGAACGGTAAGTACCTATAGATCTACGTCATAAAAAAAAAGGCAACACAACATAGAAATTTACATCTCAATGGTTTTTCACAACATCTTTTATTTTTGAATGAAATTTTGAAGCATATAAAGCTGGGTCCACATTTGTATCATTTGCCCGATCCGATCACCGTATCTGGGGCCTTACTCCGAAAATCGAAAACTATCGTATTCGTTGACGTTTCGGCCATTTAGCTACCCCGAAAGTGTTTCGTATCCGTCTTCGATCGTTTGACATTGAGGTTGTCGATCGTGGTCGGTGCACCTACTCCCAAAATACATTTGACGTTTTCGTTGTCGTTGTTTGACAAGTAATCTTGCGGATTATTACTTGAAATTCAACGAAAGCTATATACCTTTCGTAAGGCTTTTGAAGCTGAATTTTTATCTAAGAAAATGGCGAGATTTTTATTGTTGGACGAAATGATGAGGGAAGAAGCGGCTAAGCGAAGCCAAAATCGTCACCGGCTTCGTGAAAAAAAATTTTTGAGGCAAATTCCGGACATGGAATTTGTCTCTAATTATACCTAGATTGACGAGGGTACTTTTTGAGGAGCTATGCGAGGAAATCATTCCTCTACTTCCACAAAAAAACAACATTTTGGTAAAGGGGCATTGAACCAAACCAACAACCATTATCCATTACGGAAGTATTTGATGACCCCAGTAGATGGCGCTATACACATACGGACACCATGACGGGCACTCATCTCTATTAACTTAATAGAGATAGTGCATACGGGTATCAAAGTTTCAAATCTGAAGTTCTCCAACTGTCAAAGTACGTATTAAAAACATAGAACAATATTATGGCACGAGGGTTTTTAAGATCGTTCACATTAAATATACGTAAATTCTTAAAAATTACATTTTAGTGATCTAACAGTACCTTTGTAATAAAAATCTCATATATTTTTTAATTTGACGCTCTTTTCATGAGAATACAACTATATTTGTTGATTTTTCATTTGTTAACGGTTTTTAGATGTTTATAATATATCGGTCCACACTATTCATCTAGACTCGATCGTTAGTCTATGATTCCGAAGACGGCGGCATCCGTCAGTCGTCACCGAAAGGTTTTCAGAGTAACTTTAATGGTCCGTGTTCGGCGACCGTTCGTTTCGATCCGAAACGTTCATGTTCGTTTTTGGGAGTAAGGCCCCTGTATCGGCGACGCGTATCATGATCACAATGTATATATCAGTGATACGCGTATCATCACCCGTCCACATTTACGATTATGATACGCGTCGCTGATACGGATACGGTGATCGGATCGGGCAAATGATACAAATGTGGACCCGGCTTAAGCTAACTATTCAAATCGATTTAGAACGAAAGTCCGCGCGAAGTCGATTCTCTATTCTCTTTCTAAATCGATCTTTTATTTTATTCGGCACTTAAGAAAAATAATACTTTCTCTGTGCCAAACTTTTAACAAAAAGCACCTCAACATAAATAATGTTGTGAAAAACCATAGAGATGTAAATCTCTATAATTTTGTGTGATTTTAGTGAAAATGTTCCGAAACACATCGCACCCCCAGAGTGACAAAGACGTAAGATGAAAACACTAACTTTACAGGAGAGCAGAAAAACTGTTCAACCAGGTATATCTATTTTGTTTTTAATCCTATAATATTATATTATATATCATTAAATAGGAAAAAAATCAACCTTTTTTTTTGTATATACTTAAAATTTCTGAAATTAGTAGGGTGATTAATATTTAATTATTAAAATCTTACAGACGTTTTCCTTACTTAGTTCCGACAACTCCTCGAATGTTATAATGGTTAATCTAATTATCGGTTTCCAAATTTTACTCATACCGTTACTATTCACGGTTACGTCTTTCATGAAGTTCTAAAAGATGATAAAATACGGGGAGTAACCACTGTTTACGCCTTTTTTCGTTGAATTATGTTTTAACTATCATAAAGTATTTAGCTTTTACAGCTATTTTTGTCGATAGATAAAAATAAAACATAATGTTATGTCTGAATACAGGCTTCTTTCACATTATGTTTTATTAAATCATAATTGTAAGGAATTTTAGGCTCTCGTTAAAACATAATTTCACTGGCGTAATGAAACAGGTTTTTAGAATATTATACTTTATTGTCATTTATAAAAATAATTGTTAAGTTGTAATTAGTAATTTTATGTCGTAAAATTAGCAAAAAGGTATAAGAATAGCAATCAATAAAAAAATTAAACAAAAACATTAATTTTCTTTTATAATCTTCATAATTGTTGGGCCTATACCTTACTAATACAAAAAACGAATATTAATAGTAGCTGTTTGCTTATTGTTTTTTTTTTTATACCATTTAGTTGGCAGACAAGCACACGGCCCACCTGATGGGAAGCGGTCACCGTGGCCTATGGACGTATGCAACACCAGGGGCGTCATACTCGCGCTGCCGACCCTGAAGAAACCTTCTAATGCCCTTCTTGAAGAACCCCATATTGTAGTCGCTTGGGAAAACCACCGCAGGGAGTTCATTCCACAGCTTGAGTGTGCGTGGGATGAAGTGCCTTTCAAACCGCACAGTGCGCACCATTTCCGGACGCAATGTGTGAGGATGAATTCTCTGCCTGTGGCGAGAGGTGCGATGATAGAATGTAGCTGTAGCATCATGTCAAATAGTTCTTCTGAGCACAAATCATTGTATAAACGGTAAAACACACACAGTGAGGCAAAGTCTCTTCTGAGACTGAGAGGTTCCACATCGTCTGCGAGTATGGGATTGCCGACGAGCCTCAACGCCCGTCTTTGTACCGAGTCGAAGGGGTCAAGCTGGCAAGCTGGCGGTCCAGCAAAAAGGTGATAGCAGTACTCCATGTGGGACCGAACCAGCGCCTTATAAAGGATGAGTCGTTGCCCCACAGTGAAGTGCTACTTCGCCCTGTTGAGCACCCCAAGCTTCTTTGGTGCCAGCTTCACCTTGTCTTCTAAATGACTACGGTATTGGACATCGCTGGAGATATCGATACCAAGGATCCCGATACTCGAGGAAATGGTAAGCGGTGTGTCCAGGAATTGCGGTGCTACAATGAATGGAGTTTTCTTAGCGGTGAATACACATACTTGTGTCTTAGAGGGGTTGAATTGGACTAAATTTAGTCTGCCCCAATCGGATACTCTAGATAACGTAGTCTCGATTTCAGACACAAGTTGTTCGCGACTTTCCTCTACTTCGGACAGAGGGATATTTGCACGGCCCGTGTAACAAGCGTCTCTAGTACTGTCGTCCGCATAGCAATGAATGGAGTCATCCGACAGCATGTCATTGATATGCAGCAGAAACAGGGTTGGAGACAACACGGAGCCTTGTGGGACACCAGCGTTAATGTCCATGCGATCCGAGCAGCTGCCGTCAACGACGGCTTGGATACTTCTGTTGGACAAAAAGCTGGCAATCCATACGCATAATCCCTCGGGGAGTCCATAAGATGGTAGCTTTGCAAGAAGACCTCTGTGCCAGACCCGATCAAAGGCCTTTGCTATATCGAGGCTAACCGCCAGTGCCTCACCTCGAGTCTCGATGGCTTGCGCCCAATGGTTTGTGAGATACACAAGAAGGTCACCGGCTGAGCGACGGTGGCGAAAGCCGTACTGTCGGTCGCTCAGAAGATCGTTACCTTCAAGCTATCCCAGGAGCTGTGTATTAATGACACGCTCCATCACCTTCGAGAGGAGGGAGGTTATAGCAATAGGCCTGTAATTGGACGGGTCTGTCCTATCGCCTTTTCGGGCACAGGATGCACGTATGCGGTCTTCCATGAAGCTGGAACTCGTCCCGCAGAGAGTGAAAGCGCGAAAAGTCGTGTAAGTACAGGGCACAACTCGGGAGCACAGTGCTTAAGCACCAACGCCGGTATGCCATCCGGCCCACTCGACTTTCGAACAGCTAGGGAATTAAGTACCCGCCGAACCATCCGTTGCGTGATTTTTACTTTATGCATTGAAGTACCACACCAGGGGATAATAGGTGGCTCGGCATTCCCATCGTTCATAGTCGAGTTTAATGCAAAGAGATTACCTAAAAGATCGGCTTTCTCCTTGGCACCATGGGCCAGAATACCGTCGGGTTTCAGCAGCAGCGGAAGGCAGGACCGGCAGAAATTTTTGGCGAGCGACCAAAATGCGCGACTACCAGAATTCAAACTTAGCCCTGGCGATTGCCTTCTTACTAGACCTCGAGGCGGCATTCAATTTCCGCTTCACTTCATAGATGTTCGGATCCTTGCTGGCAAGGGCCGTGGCCCATGCCTTATAAGCAGATTATTTGTGAGTTCTCGCTTCTCTGCAGGAATTATTAAACCACGGCCGCTTACTCGCTCCTGTCGCGACCCAACGGTTAGGGATATAGCATTCCATGCCCGCTAGGATCGCGTCAGCGACTGCTGTTGCACAGGAGCTTGGATCTTCTGAAGTGAAGCAAAGCTGCCTCCACGGGTACGACGCGAAGAATTCTCGCAGTCCGTCCCAGTTTGCCGACTTGTAGTGCCAAACATGCACTGGGGTGGCCGCGGTGGTTCAGGCCGCGCGAGAGTCACTTGTGTCCGGACGAGATCCGAATTCCACGCGGGCGGAAAATATGGCGGTACGAAGTTCGCCGGGTCAGCTAGTACCAAGATAAATCATACTTTAGGCGGACCCCGGACTCCGAGTTTACTCTTACAGTTTACTCTTCGTTACCCAGGGTGTAGGTAGTTTCCGGTTCCCCCATAACTATGACTAAGGTAGTCATAGGTATGGAGGAACCGGAACCGTAATATAATTATAAAAGCTTAAAAGTTCATACGTTTGCACGTCATCATCATCATCATTTCAGCCATAGGAAGTCCACTGCTGGACATAGGCCTCCCCTATAGATCTCCAATAAGACCGATTGGAAGCGACCCCTTCGGTCATCAGTCCTCCGTGCTATGTGCCCTGCCCACTGCCATTTCAAGTTGCTAATCCGCTGGGCTATGTCGGTAATCTTGGTTCTTCTACGGATCTCCTCGTTTCTGATTCGATCTCGCAGAGAGACTCCGAGCATAGCCCTCTCCATAGCTCGTTGGGCTACTTTGAGCTTATTCATAAGGCCCATAGTGAGAGACTACGTTTCAGTGCCATAAGTCATCACTGGTAACACACACTGGTCGAAAACTTTCGACTTGAGACACTGAGGTATGTCGGACGAGAAGATATTACGCAATTTTCCGAACGCTGCCCAGCCGAGTTGGATTCGGCGACTGACCTCTTTCTTGAAGTCGGACTTACCTAACTGGACTACTTGTCCTAGGCAGACGTACGAGTCAACAACTTCAAGAACCGAGCTCTCAACAGATATTGGGGTGGGTACAACATGGGCATTGCACATAACCTTCGTCTTGTCCATGTTCATTTTAAGACCCACCTGTTGAGAAACTCGGTTGAGGCCATCGAGCATTGTGTTGAGATCTTCCATCGATTCTGCCATGACTACAATATCGTCGGCAAATCGGAGGTGAGTAATGTATTCGCTATTAATATTGATGCCGAATCCTTTCCATTCCAGGAGCTTGAAGGCGTTCTCCACTCTGGTGGCGTTATTATACAAACACTTCAACACTTCGATGTACCGATAGTCAATACGGTACCGCTGGAGAGACTCAAGCACAGCCCATGTCTCGACCGAATCAAAGGCTTTCTCATAATCCACAAACGCTAAGCAAAGTGGCAAATTATACTCTTCGGTCTTCTGTATAACTTGCCGCAGCGTATGGATGTGGTCTATTGTACTGTAGCCTCTTCGGAAACCGGCTTGTTCGGAAGGCTGGAAGTCATCAAGCCTGCGCTCGAGACGGTTCGTAATGACCCTTGAAAACAGCTTGTAAACATGGCTCAGAAGCGAGATGGGCCTGTAGTTCTTCAGTAAGGTATTGTCACCTTTCTTAAAGAACAGCACCACCACGCCTCTTTTTCACGCTTCTGGCGTTATGCCCTCGAGGACGATGGTGTTAAAGAGCTTCTGAAGGACTATAAGTACCGGTGGAACACCGGTACTTAAAGTCCCCCCTTTCAGAAGCTCTGAAGTGATTCCGTCGTCACCCGGCGCCTTGTTGTTTTTAAGCTGATTCAGGGCCATTCTAATCTCGTACAGGCTGATGTCCGGGATATCCTCGGAAATTAGAAATATTAGAATTTAGATCAATCATAATAATATTATTCCTACTACGAGCATAATTATTATAAATTTAATGTGAAAGTTTGTGAAGATGTTTGTATGTTTGTAACTCAATCACGTTCTAACGGCTGAAGAGATCTGGCTGAAATTTGGTACAATTGAAACAAAATAATCAATAATAGCTATAAGTTGGGCTTCTTAATGGATCATTACGTATTTATAATGGGGAAGCATAAAGAATTAAGTACTGTTATCAGTAAGTGGCGCGTGAGTTATGAAACGTAAACAAACAACCGCCACCCGCTTCACCCCTGCGCATGCGCTGTATCGACGAATACTCGAACCTTTCGGGCGTGTTCGCGATGTGTCCGCGATTACGTTCGCAAAGTTAATAATAGTATAAAGGGAAAAATGGTGTAAGCGTGATTACTTCCGCAAGCTAGATGATATTAAAAAGGGTGAAAAGAGGTAAGCACGATTATTTCGAAACTTGTATACGGGATATACTCTTAAACAGGGAGTACGGCTTTCTTTGTTTTATTAGTTTTATTTCATTTGGGATGTAAGTAGTCTTACGTTAGGTAGTTTATATTTTCATTAGACAATAAAAAGCTTAATTAGCAATACGTCTATAAATTTTGGATATAACATAAGGAAACAAAAGAATAAGAATCTTTAGGTGTATTTTTATGAAATTTTACATACTTATTTTGGCTTATCACCTTTTTTTACTTTGAAAATATATTTTTAATTAGACGAATATTTTTCTTTTTCCTTTATAACACCCTGATTTTACGTCAGAATATTATGAAAAAAATTGACGTAATGTATCCTGATATCTACTATTCGAAACTGCAAAAAAAAAAAATTGACGTAACCTTACTTACGTCTTTGTCACTCTGGGGGTACGACATGAGCTGTAGCCACACCTTCACATATCTATTTCATCTCCATAATATGAAAAACCCTGTAAGTACAAAATTACGTATTTTGCAGCAAGTAGTTTTGTAATGATTTTAGGGAAGGGATATTCTCATTTATAATGGAGGAGCGATAGTCGTTATCGATTATTAGCTCACAATATAGTATCGATTATACTGCTATCATTTCCTCATCGAGAGTAACCAAAGCCATTGGGCTCGGCTTCCAACACTTTGATATTACCGTGGTGATATGGCGAATCAATGGCCTACAATTTCGCTAGGTAGGTACGAGAAAAAATTGTAGGCACATAGGTATTTAAGTAGCTGAAATGACGGCCGTAATATACCTACCTACCTAATATACGATGATATAGATAGTAGGATATTCCATCTTTATGTTTTAAAAAATTTTCTACCTGTTTTTATATAAAATCAAATCAAATCTTAAAGGTTTGTGTAATCTATGGTAATAAGTCCATCTGATTTTCAAATCGAATCCAATTGGAAACTACTTTACCTTAATTTTATAAAAAACTCATCGTCTTTAAAAAAAATCTGAAATGAGTTTCACTTATTCAGAACAGAATATATACTTGATTAAAATAAAAAGGTACGGAACAAAATACAATGATTAATTCGACTAAAAACACTTTATGAACGTGTTAATGGACACTGCATTTTATATTCTCGGAATATTCCTTATCACTAAAATAATGTAGTAATTATGTAGTCTCAACTAGTTTTTTATGTAATGTAATGAATAAAGTATGTAAATGTTGCAATACCAAAATAGTTGACTGTTGATTCCATTGTCATGAAACTAAAAACTAATAAATATTGTGTCTATGGCTAAAAAGTAACAGTAAAACACATTTTGAACCGATTAGTCGATTAAAAATAGCAGATAAACTTTCCACATCACGATTCACAATTAAAACGTAATCTTACAATAAAATTGCCATTGTTATATTAGTTCAGCCTTCAAATTACTACAATAATGCAATGTTTTAATTTCCTAATGGAAAACCTTCATTCATGTTAAAATCTAATTAGAACAGAACTAATTGTTTGATATTCGACTAAAACCGCACTGCAGTACTAGTGCTTTTCAATTTGACGGCCTTAGTCGATATTTCCATTCCTAGTACATATTTAACACGCTCGGTCAATCTATATGTTTACCTACAAGTTTAGTTTACGGTCATAGAAGAAATAAACACCCAATTACGGTTAAACATAGTTATATATGTGTATGATAATCAATTACGTCATTTCGTCCATCGATTATAATCTGTGTGTCGCGAATTCTGTTTATTTATGCAAACATTACTAGCTTGAATGCTATAGTCAATATAAATAAAGATAATGTGACTAGTGTTGGCAAATATATAAGGAAACTCGTAAGGCGACCATAAAAATGAAATTAAGGTAACTGTACCAATGCTCGACACTTTAAGGAAAAATAAAATTTCAATCTAAAAAATTTAACAAATTAATTACAGCATGGTCGTTACATTCTTTTCTAACTGTTACAGCAACAATTAGACATTAACTTTTGCCCATAAAATCTTTAAAATCTATCATACTTTTACTTTAAATTAAATTATTATGCACTTGGTCGAAAACACCAATGCTAGACATCATTGTCCCAATGGTCCAAGTATGTCAATAACTTCAATATTTATAACGTTTATACTAAAATTAGTAATAACCATAACTTATAAACAAAAAAATCACACCTATAAAAATCAGTACCCTTGGCAAAAATCTTAAGAAATAACACGACCGTGTTCACGGAGTCACATTATTTGCTGTCAACAGTCTTTCTAAATTTACTTCGGATGGTGTTGCGAATATTTGAACATATCTTATAGATACCATTAGGCATCTTTTAAGTCAATAGTCTTATAAAACAAATGGATAATTTTCTCAAAATACTGGGTTTTGTTCGAAAGTGTCTAGCATTGGTACAGTGTCGAGCATTGGTACAGTTACCTTAACGGGGTTAAGTCAGCTGATAAATGAAACGTTGACAGCACATTTGACACTGGCCACTCTAGCCAATCGCACGAACAATCGGAATAGTCGATTCCGTTTATAGTCGACTAATTTGCCAAAATAATGAAACACATCACTATCTGTGTATTATTATTTTGTGAATTCCGAATTCGTCTATCGTCGTCATTGACAAGTAAGTTTTTGAGCATTGTTTGCATGTTTTATTGATTGAAAACGCGTTATCGTTTGAACGGAAATAACTTCGTGACGCAATTAAAATTACTGAACGGATCATTATTTCAAGATAAATAAGACTAAACAAACAGCGGTTGATGTTAACCCAAACAACATAAAATTAACCACAATACAAAACATTAACTCGGGCAGTAGGTGCGATAAAGAAGCAACTTCCTTACTTGGAGTTGAAATGTTTTGTTAAATAATAACCTAAAACACTCCTTTCTTTCATGCAACAAGGTTGGTTATTATGCGAAATTACTGTTAAGTGTACATACCGTTTTAACTTCGCTGGTGCTAGACTTAGCGGTTGACATTGCCTTGATCATCCTGCTGGAGTTATCCAACAAACACTTTTGGATACTCATAGCTACTTTTTATTTAACACAACACAAAAAATATTCACATCGTAAGCACAACACTACACTGTTGCACACAATATTATGTGGTATTTAACAAGCCATTGCGACGAAACACAACAAAATCACATTTTATACTTGGATTTGCGAACCGCGCGTGTTAGGTTATATCCATTGATTTGACGTAAGAAAGTTTTTGATTTACGCGACGTGGATAACCCACGTGTTATGGCGCCCGGTGACGGATCGCGACTGCGGTCACCGGCGTGAACACAGCTGGCGATGCCCGCAGCGCGCGCCCCCTAGCGATCCGCGCTGAATCCAACGGAACAAAGAGTGTATGCAGCTAGCCACACCTTTGAAGAACCAGAGTCAAATCATTGAACTTGAACCGTTTGTTTAAACTTTTAAACCCGTTTTTTGCGTATAAAGTGCAAACATGTGACGTCGTGGTCAAAGTCCTCGCTTCACGCAACATAAGTTGCGGTATGATGTGATTTTCATGGCTTGAAATTGTTTATGATGCCGAAAAACTCAAAAGTAACTAGAGTATAACTGCATGATAATAAAATTGAGTGAAGCTAAATAACATTTAAGAGTTTACCCACCTTCTTTTCATACCAAGTACTTACCTACCAAGAAGCTCTTCTGGGCACATAGGAAGAAACTGAACCACATATTAACATTGGTTTTGTCTACAAAGTGTGCCATGAAAATGCTGCAACTAACATACACGTATAGAATACGTATATTCATATCCAAAACGGTCAAGTTTTAACCACCACCTCGACAGAACTTTGGCCTGAAGCAGCAGTCTCTCTTCAAAAATAGGAAGAAGGTATTGCATTGGTTCTAACGCAGATATTTTCTAGCTGAAACTGAAAGGTTTATGCGTTAGTTTCGCGAAGACTCCAAAATGGCATGAGATAATATTACGACTGTATCAGGATCGTGCCTTTTAAGTGTCTTCTTTATCAATTTAGCAATGGCGAATGGTTTACAAGGGGAAGTCAATAAGGTGATGCAATGATCTTGATAAAATCGTTCGATAAACAACCATTTATGAACTAAAAGACCCTGCAGATTTAAGTTTTTTTATAGCTGTCAATTTGCCTTCAACCTGATGGTAAGCTGAAGGTAAAATCTCAGGAAAGAGGGTCACCCTTACAAACACGTACCATGTTACAATATTGGCACTCAGCTTGACAGCCTCATCAGATGTTTTTTCACGCCACGCTTATAGGACCCGGTACTGTAGGAAGAAGGAAACACGTGAGCTGCTAAAGAATTCCAGGTCCTAATGGTGCGGCAAAGGAAAGAGTCAACAAACAAATTCATTCTTGATAGAATATTCTGCACCGTATGCGGGTGAAATCTAAGTCCTGAACGAGTTGTCCTGTGTAGGAAAGGAGAGGGTGGAGAGAGCTCATCAGTTTAAAATTCTTCTTTCACTGTCCAATCGTTTACACTTAAATTCTGTTTTCCCAGTGTGCTGCTATCTGGATTAGAGTATAGTACATGAAGTACCTACAAAATTCAGCCTTACCCAATAATTCTTGAAGAAAACCTGACAGAAATAGTATTTTATATTCCCATCGCCCCTGCAATTGGTTATTTATGTGTTTGGCGCTTACTACATTTTCCGAATCGGATAGAGATGTCGTGCATGACACGCGTACTCGAATATCAATGTATCTTCTTCAATGTCAGAGCGAAACAAGATGAAATTTAATATGGTAATCTTAAGATCCACCTAACGTATTATACTAAAATTAGAAACGCTTGAGAAGCAAAAGTATAGATACTCAGCTAGTGTTATATCTATAGTCACGGTTTGTTTGACAATGTCATTATAACGTACCATCTATTTATAGAATAGCAGTAGGTAGCTACTATTTTAGAACGATGCGATGCCCACAAGAGGCTACTATATTTCTTACGCAATCCGCGGTTTGTCTCGCGATGTTTCAAAAACTGAAAATATTTCTATTAAATAGAGATAAACCCAAACTTACCGGTGAAATCGACCACGACGGCGACGTCAAGGCACGCACTGTGCCAAGTGGTGAGAAATGACAGTAAGTTCATGCCAGTCAGGTTGAAGGGGCAGGTCTATAAGACGATCATTAGGCCTGTCCTCTTGCACCGTTGTGAGGCGTGACCGCTGCTGGACTGACACAAGCAAGAGCTGCGGGTCACAGAGATGAAAATGCTGCGGTGGATGTGCGTCTACATGAAGATGATGATGAGATAAACCTAAGGTTAACAGCTTGGAGAACTATATTTTCAAGAATATATGGACGACAAACCAGCTTGGAAATACTGTTTATTATGCTACTGAAATAAATCATTGTAATTGTAATTACTTAGAGGAAATGGCCTACAAAACCGAACAACCGAACCGAACCGAAAACCGAAACATGTTGATCTCTGTGCTCTCACTATTCGCCTAGATGAGCCAAATCAAAATACGACGACTCATATCAGCTTTTTAATTCTTGGTTTCTCTGTATCTCCCATCTGACAAAAACGACTGAGTGAATGGTTTTTTACGCCTCCTTCTTAAAGGTTCGAGAGTCTCAGGAGACAGCTTGGAGTCTTGCTATTTGCGTTTTCCAGGAAACAACTTTCGAGACACTTCCTGCAATGTTTTGAGTAATGTTTCGATTTTTTCACCAATGCTAAGATGAGATAAAAATCCCAAATTCCGGTTTAAAAAAAATGAATTTTGCAATCTCTATGTGTGTGTTAGGTACAGTAGGTACCAAAGATGTCTAGGTATTTGTTAAATGGCCTAGTTTAAGTAGTTTAATTGAACACCTGTCTGCATAACGTTGTCTTGACTTTAATTTGTTCTACTTACTTAATACTATCTAATCAGGGTCTAATAATTCTATATTGACAAGACTGACAAGTGACTGACAGACTGACATAAGTTGTATACGTACAGTCGTACATCTCACACTGTATTCCAACGAGATAGGCAGTGAAAAACAGAATCAGTGCAGCTACTGAATTACATTATAGGATAATTACAATATTGTTTTGTGTGATCCGAAATCAAACATGGAATATGGAATCTCATTATCGTTAGTCACAATCATCACTACTGAGCCACTGAAGCACCATTATACGAGTAAACACTTACTTATAAGTATAGTACCTACCTAGATGTATAAACGCAAATCATAAGGTAATATATCTACTATCTATATCCTATCTCAATTCTCAGGGAGCAATAGGAAGTCGTTTAAAGGCGTTGAATGCGCTCAATCGGAATCTCTTAGTTTTATTCTAAACGTGATACGGCACCTAGCAATTACGAGACTCAACCAGCCAGTATTGAATCGATATACCTATTTGAAATCGAATAGCTCTGAATCGATTTGATTTGATTGAATAGAGCGGCGCATTACTCAAAGGAGGCTCCAAATGCAAGCTTAATGTGATACGCCTTTGGTTAAAACAAGATTGTCTGTATGAAATCTAGAATCGTCTCTACCATGGTGAATGTTCTGATTAGCTCTTTCTATTAGTCCTACCAAAGACATTTCATAACATAGACATGTCATATGCTTACAAATCAACGTAGAAAAATGTGCCGAACTCACACACACACATTTTTAATTCCTCTACACTTCCCTACATAACCAATGGATTGAAAAGAGAGGACATGAAAAATACAATATAAAAGAAGAAGACAGCTATTGTTTGTCACTTGGACTTTAATGATAACAATGTACCAATCACAGTGCGGTTGCTAGTCGGTGACATAGGCTAACAAAATTATTGAAAAAGAAGGTACAGAGCTCTCTGAATTGAGGTTATTGCCTAATTTTGTTTAGACAAAGATGTTTGTTTAACTTTGTTAATGTATTATGAAAAAGCTAGGTAGGTATAATTTTTAAATTTCATTATTTTGTTGCTGTCAGTAGTACAATTTTAACAAGTACCTAAGTAGGTACTTGCCAGTAAAGTGAAGTTTGAGATAATTGCGTAATTTTGTTTAGACAAAGATGTTTGTTTGTCATTGTTATTGTATCTTCTAATATATAAAATTCTTCTGTCATGGGGTGCGTAATCGAACTCCTCCGAAACGGCTCGACCGATTTTGATGAAATTTTTTGTGCTTATCCGGTATCTATGAGAATCGGCCAACATCTATTTTTCATCCCCCTAAGTGATAAGGGTGCAGCGGGAACGGGATTTGAATACCACGCGGGCCGAAAATATGGCGGTACGAAGTTCGCCGGGGCAGCTAGTTAAGTATAAAAAAGCTAGGTATGTTTATTCTATTTCATTATTTTGTTGCTGCCAATAGTACCTACAAATTTTAACAAGTAGGTACTTACCTAAGTAGATACTTGCCAGTGAAGTGAAGTTCGCACTTATTAACTTACTTGAACCACATAGTATTAGTAGGCAATTATAAAAAACAACAAATTAAAATTGGGAGGTAGTATGTAGTGAGTTTAATGCCTACGATATTCTCATCTGTACTTTAATCTATGTTCGGATCACACACGTCCTTGTCGCTCACGCACCAAATTATATCATACTGTCTCTTTTTAACAATTTTAACTTGAATATTATGAAAGTCAGAAATTTGGTCTTTATCAGTCGAAATATGTATTATTTCCATGTGATATGAAATCCCTTTTGATGTATTAACTTAAGAGTAATAGTTCGTGCAGTGTCTATAAACATACGATGGCATTTTCGTTATTTTTATAAGTCACTGATGCTTCCGCTCAACGTCCGGCCGGCGCCGCTCGGCACGCGGTACTAGAGGCAAACGTTCCAATTGACTCGTTTTCGAATCTTCACGATTTTCGCGCAATAACGAATCTACTTCTTTTTATATATAATATCTTTGAGTCCTACCCTCTCTTTTCCCACACAGGACAACACGTTCAGATCTTAGGTAGATGTCACCCGCATATGGTGTAGAATATTCCATCTAGCTAGAACCAAGCTGTTCGGAGACTCTTTCTGTCGCCTGAGGAGTGCCACCATTGTAACTTGGTACGTCTCTGTATGGTGACTCTCTTTTCTGAGACTTTGCGTTCAGCTTACCATCAGACGAGTTGAAGTCAAATTGACATGTCTTACAAAAAAACAAAAACTGAAAATGTCTAGCTAACTATTCAACAGAAAAAAAATCAATTCGAACCAATATTTCCTGAGATAAGCGCGTTCAAACAAACAAACTTCAGCTTTGTAACATTAGTAAGAATAGATAGCCCATGAATAAGTGCCCGCTTGATGGCAATAGGCTCGCGTATCTATTACGTGGTACTGAAAATCAAAGTTGGTGACATACACCTGTGCCTACCCCTTCAGGGATTTGTAGGCGTGTGTTATAAAATTATCTACCTATTTACCTAATATTCTCTTCTATTTTTCGTTCAATTGTCGTGCGTGTGTCACATACTCATGTCCGTGTCCCTCACAGTCATTTACCGTTTCATATTACGCGGTAATTCAAGAACACATCGTGACGTCACAATTTCACGCGCAAATTGAAAGTGTGTCGTAAATCAGCAAAATTAGAAACGTAAGCAAGTATAACAAACGGAATAGACCGAATAATATGAACACCCGTGCCTCGCTGACAGTGACAGTCAAAATGGCGGGAAAGAAAATACAAAAAAAAATGTAAATGTTTTTATACATACACTCACGCCTATAAATCCATGAAGGGGCAGGCAGAGAGCTATTAACATCCACATTTTGGTACCACGTAATAGGCGGCGAGCCTATTGCCGTCAAACGGGCACTTAATCATGAGCTGTATGTTTACTGTTGGATGGAGAACAGTCCTATCCCTTAGTCGCCCTCTACAACACCCACAGGAAGAAAAGGGGTGTCCGGCAGGTACACCTATACTCATTGATGAATGAGGCTCAAGCGTAGGTTTACCTCTCGGGGTTGGGACACAGATTATCTACCTAAATAGGTTGGGGGGTCGGACGGCAGCCCCTTATATATAAGCCAAACCAAAGCGAGGAGAGGTAGATAGACCCCAAGCATCGAGATGGAAGTCTTAGATATAACTAGAAACTAAAGTAGGATGATAAAAATAAGCCAATATTCAATGAGCAGTTTTCCAGTAGGTATTTATAGGGTTCCTAAAGACGCTCTAGATGGCGCAGCCGGCACTTTTGGTAAGAAGAGTGTGGTGTCACATCTAGTATTCCCTAATTTATGGAAAAAATGTTCTTCGGTTTTGTAATGATTTACTTTACTTAAATATTCTGTAATTTTTTCTGATACAATTATTTTAAATATACTTAATATTATTATTTTAAATTACAAACAGTGACGCGAAAAGAAATATTATTTATTATATTTTATCTATTATAATATGGGTAAATGAAATTAAACTTTGGCAACATCGCAAATTCATGAAAAAATACCACAAACAAACCACAGAGTACATTAAAATTACCAAAAGCTATGCTAGCGCCATCTCCTGATGACTTAAAAACCAACTGATTATTATACCTACTGGAAAACTGCTCATTACAAAACAAACATTGAGATTCTTGAGATAGGTACAGTAAGCTGCAGAGAAAAGGGACCCCCCTTGTTAATGATATGAAAGCATGAGGGGGTCTGTTTTCTCTGACGCTGACTGTACACAAAGAGCCTACTTCAGGTAAATTAGGTATCTACTTATCTTGTTTTTCATGCTTTATTTTTCACATATAAATCCCTCCAAATATTGCTGTCTTCCAGAAATTAAATTTGACAAAAGACTTCATTTCCTTTAGTCTGAAACACTTTCTCATTTCATCCATCAACGAAAACAAATCTTGGCTTGCAGCTTCCTTTGAAACGAATTTATTTATTTCAAAAATAATGACCTCAACATTTTTCACGACCGCTTAGCCATTTAGAGGACGCCTGAGGGAGGAACCTGATAAAATAATTTTATCCGTGACTGCTACGTGAGAGAAAAATATACAATGACAATTCTGGAGTGTCAGTGAAAAGTGATATAACTCGAAAATCATAGTTTTGAGAAAATCCAGTTTAAAGTTTTAAAAAATTGTCACTTATTTTACAGTGAATTAAAATAAAAACATGCTACTGCGATTAATAAACACTATAATAACGAAGGTTTTTATGGTTGAATTTGAGGATTAATATGTATAGTTTTTTTATAATTTATGAAAATATACAGTTGAATCAATAAACACATCAAAAATTTATTAACCAATTTTGTGACCATTAATACAAATTAACTTGACTTATTTTACACATAGTCTATAGGTTTCATGACAAATGGTACAATTTTTTTAAATTCTATTGTTGTGCTCTAGACAAATGAAAAAAATAGAAAGTGTTGAAATAAATATTATTCATTTAAGTAAATGTGAGTTGTATTGAGCGTTTAATTATAAATTTGTCAGAAAAAACACATTCATATCATTAGACACCTCTAGAGTCTATAAAAATATGATGTGTTTTTTTGATACAAAGTGTGGTTAAGATGATACAACTGAACATATCAGCGTTGTTTACAAGCTGTTTTCAAGGGTCATTACGAACCGTCTCGAGCGCAGGCTTGATGACTTCCAGCCTTCCGAACAAGCCGGTTTCCGAAGAGGCTACAGTACCATAGACCACATCCATACGCTGCGGCAGGTTATACAGAAGACCGAAGAGTATAATTTGCCACTTTGCTTAGCGTTTATGGACTATGAGAAAGCCTTTGATTCGGTCGAGACATGGGCTGTGCTTGAGTCTCTCCAGCGGTGCCGTATTGACTATCGGTACATCGAAGTGTTGAAGTGTTTGTATAATAACGCCAACATGTCGGTCCGAGTACAGGAACAGAGTTCGAAGGCGATCCCTTTGAAAAGAGGAGTAAGACAGGGAGACGTGATATCTCCGAAACTGTTTACGGCCACTTTGGAGAACGCCTTCAAGCTCCTGGAATGGAAAGGATTCGTCATCAATATTAATGGCGAATACATCACTCACCTCCGGTTTGCTGACGATATTGTAGTCATGGCAGAATCGATGGAAGATCTCAACACAATGCTCGATGGCCTCAACCGAGTTTCTCAACAGGTGGGTCTTAAAATGAACATGGACAAGACGAAGGTTATGTGTAATGCCCATGTTGTACCCACCCCAATATCTGTTGAGAGCTCGGTTCTTGAAGTTGTTGACTCGTACGTCTACCTAGGACAAGTAGTCCAGTTAGGTAGGTCCGACTTCAAGAAAGAGGTCAGTCGCCGAATCCAACTCGGCTGGGCAGCGTTCGGAAAATTGCGTAATATCTTCTCGTCCGACATACCTCAGTGTCTCAAGTCGGAAGTTTTCGACCAGTGTGTGTTACCAGTGATGACTTATGGCACTTAAACGTGGTCTCTCACTATGGGCCTTATGAGTAAGCTCAAAGTAGCCCAATGAGCTATGGAGAGGGCTATGCTCGGAGTCTCTCTGCGAGATCGAATCAGAAACGAGGAGATCCGTAGAAGAACCAAGATTACCGACATAGCCCAGAGGATTAGCAACTTGAAATGGCAGTGGGCAGGGCACAGCTCGGAGGACTGAGCTCGGAGGGTCGAAAAGTTCTCGAGTGGAGGCCACGTATCGGCAAACGCAGCGTAGGACATCCACCCACAAGGTGGACAGACGACCTTATCAAGGCCGCGGGAACGCGCTGGATGCGAGCCGCTTCCAACCGGTCTTATTGGAGATCTATAGGGGAGGCCTATGTCCAGCAGTGGACTTCCTATGGCTGAAATGATGATGATGATGATAATTGTATTATTAGACACTTATACCGACACTGTGTTTATATTGATACTAATTTAGTTATATCACTCGACACATTTTAACAATTGTAATATATCATGGTGTTAATTGATTCTTTAAGAATTGTATCATTTTACACATAACTTTATTAAAATGTATTTGTTTTTTTAACGTCATAAATATAATTGTATCACTTTTCACGAAATAATCTAAAGTAAGTTTTAAAATGTATATTAATGGAAGTATACTTATATTACAATGTACTAATTCTAATTCATACATTTACATTGTGTTAAACTCGTTGATTCAATTTGTATCATTATACAGTACAGAAATAAAAATATTGTTTAGTTCAATTTGATATGATTTTAAAAGTATTATTTTACACAATTGAAATGGTAAAAAAACGTTCAGTTATATCATTATGCTCCAAATTAAGTCGCTCATTTTAAACCCTAAAGATACGGGGATAAGAGTCAAAGATAGATAATTTTTTATAGATCTTCTATATCAAAAAATAAAATAAATAATATAACTCGAAATGTATCACTTTTCACTGACGCTCCAGAATTAAGTGCGAGTGAGATGCACATTGCACAAGTGTGCCATTCACAGATTAAAAATTTTAACCGTCGAAATTTCCCTCCAATATTTCACTAGACAAAGATCAGAGACAATATAGAAAAGAAATCCTAAGGATGCCAGTTACCACCGTTTTATTTTCTTTTCACCACCGTTTTTAATTCCGATATTACATAAGTTAAAGTCCGACCAATAAAATAAAAAACCCGTACTGGGGGCGCCACAAACATCTATGATTATGACAACACCAAGTATAGTGATACACATGTAAAATGCCATTTTTTCAACACACTTGCTTATGAACAGACTTTTATTTCCCCGCAATTAAGCACGGAATGACACCTATTATAAAACTGTGACTTTTTCATTGCTATTATTCACAAAAGTGAGTTATAGACTTCTTTTTTTAAATATCATGGATTAAGTTGCTTTGTTCTTAAAAAAAAATTGACACAAAAAAGATCGTGTCCAATATTACAAACGAATTAATATGCCTATTACTTGCTCATTTCATGCAACTTCGTATTTTAAAAGATAATTTCAACTTGTAGTACGTGTTTAATATACAAAACTTTCACTAAAATGTATTTCTTTTTCTCTGTGAGTATTTACAGAGAAAAAAAAACATAATTCAAATAAGTAAGTAGATGACAAGGCAGCATGGTGATAGCACCACTTAGCCTGTTCCGAAAGGAACAAATAAAAAAAATGTTAGATGAGCGCGCATATTTATGACAAGTATGACAACAAATAGATTTTTACAATTGTGTTTTGATTGTGTTATGTAGTATTTTTAGTATTATTTTATTCGCAAGTGTGTTGAAAATAATCGTATGCCACTCGCGTGTATGGTGATTACCGTCCTCGGCTCTCTTAAGACCCCCGCCTTACGGCTCGGGTCTCAATGTCACCTCAGCGGTAATCACCAACTTTACACGCTTGTACCATAATGTACTATAGTTTAATTGGAAACCGTTGCAGAAATAAAGTGTCATTCACAAGAGCATGGCATTTATATAATACATACTAGCTGGTGCCCGCGGCTCCACCCGCGTGGATGTCGGTTATAGATAAAAATGACGAAATTTCATACAAACTGTCATCCTCATTTTCTATCCCTTAACCCCCTTTTTCGCGATTCTATATCAAATTTCATCAAGATCGGTTCAGTGGTTTGGGCGTGAAAGCGTAAAATACAGACATACAGACAGCCAGACAGACGAGAGTCACATTCGCATCTATACTATTATATAATTGTAAAGTGGTCATGTCTGTACATTGGAGATATTAAAAAAAAAACTTGGGTTATGTTATGTTAACGATACTGAACATGAAAATATTTTTTTTGAATTTCCTGTCTGTTTGTCTGTTTGTCTGTTTATCTGTTTGTCTGTTTGTCCGCGATAGACGCAAAAACTACTGGACGGATTTTGATGCGGTTTTTTTTTGTTAGAAAGGGCTTACTCAGACTTAAAATCTTACGTTTGTTTGATCGCAATCGGTTGAGTAGAACCGAAGATATGAGCAAAGGTCGCGTTAACCGAGATGCACACGGGCGGAAGGCTAGTTTATAATATTAGTATGGATATTGTTTTAAAGTTTTCTGGTTAAAATAGAAAAATAGACGCGGCGTGTTATACTGGTTACAAGGACTGGGCACAAATCACAACACAATAGTATCCGTATAATAGTTTACTGCTTGGAATGGTAAATACAAGTTAGACCTACAGTTACATTACACTATGTATAGAACAGGGACCACGCGACATTGTTTTTCGGACTGCATAAAATTCTTGTATTTTATGCCTAACAGCACAGAGATCAAAATAATCGAGCATGATTTTCTTTTTTGCGTTAGGCTTATTTTTCTTAGGCGTAGAAAATACATTTGACGTTTGACCTTCTCTTCTTCTTTTTATTACAGAAGATCGGGATATACCTAAAAATGTGAATAATATTTAGTCACAGTAAAATCAGTAGATTAGGCCAATTTCAATTGCACGTACTCTATGATGTACATACCCGTCATGTTGACAACAAGGTCCGTGATGTTATTTCGAGGAACAGAGTCCAATCCTTCCGACTTTTTATCCGACAAATACTTTGTTATATTATAAATTACTTTTCTTATCTGGCTTTTAATAGTTTTCGGCATATTACTATAGTTTTGTAGTTTTGTAGCGCACTCAAATTCAACAACACGCACAATTGACACCACACTGACAGATGACCATAATGACATCGTATAGATTGTTACCATATGAAGAAATTAGTTCCAATAGTTTACCGCAATATGGCGAGGTATTTTATTTTACTGGTCGGGCTTTACTTACCTAGTCTGGGATTACTCGTTTTTTATGAATTACTCGTAATATTTTGGGTACGAGCAGTTTGATAAAAATATCTATTAGTCTTAAATTTGTAAGCCTGTACGTCTGCTGATTGAAGGATGAGACCCTGACGCAGACCTTCCTCTCGGAATCACAGGTTTTGGGTGCAATCGGGATTGGCGATAGACCGATGATTTATTTATACAGTTAAACCTCATAACCTTCCTTTTTAGGGTTCACCGATGTCGGCCAAAAATAATCGCTACAATTTTGGATAATATAAATGACCTAGTTACTTTGTTTCATAAAATACAGTTGTTTTAGCGGAGAGTGATTAAAAATTTATATGTTCAAGTAGATTTATTTCTACTTGAGTTCGTGCCTAATTGTAATTTTAATACAGTAATACTAACATTGTTCGCTGTGGAATTTTTATACTTAGCTTTTAAATTTTAATTAGTTCGTGGCACGGTGAACTCAAGTATAATTACAACCAATGGCGTACTGTTATAACGCTAAGGCTTTTCAGTAAAGACCGTACCAGAAATAGCTAGAGTGATTCAATGATTTACTCGGGATATAATTACCTAAAATATGCTCAAAATGTCCTCTATACGCGCAGTACACGTTTCTTGGGTGTCTAGTAGGGGTGCTACACTACAGGCGGTGTACGAGTTCAAATTCACTAAGCACAGATTATTAAAAAATAATCTGCACGCGCCAAGGCCTCATTTTTCTCGCAATATAGGTCCAAGATACTTACGTGTCCCGAGGTATACTAGTTACTGAGCACAGTCAATTTCACATTGACACCGTGAATTATTCACAAGAAATCGTAAAGAATTTAGCTCTCGTGTGAAACATACTTAGGTCTTTTTTCCTCAACTAGTGAGAAAAGTATAGACAAGAAAAACAAGTTACTTAACACAATAATATGAAAGAGCTACTTAATGAGTTTCTGAACGATTTTTTTTTGTGCCGAGTAATTTCAAAATGTACCAGTAAGGAGTTTTCGAAATTAGAATCACTTTCAGCTGTGATGTGGCCACAACCAGCTGACCTGACTACCATAGGCACAGAATAAATAAATATTCTACAGCATTCTACACCACCCATGGTAAGCTAGCTTGTGTTTTGGAATCTAGAATGCGGATTAACATATTTTTATTTTTGTAAACATATTATTATAGACATATTTATTTTTGTAAACATATACATATACATACATACAAATATTTGCACTGAGCGGGAATCGAACCCGTGCCCCCCTGCGTAGCAATCGAACGTTCTACTGCTACGCTACAGAGGTCGCTACGATGAAGTAAAAAATAATACCTGACTTTGACGGATACGACTGGGATTAACGCTAGGATGAAGACGAAAAAGACCCCGGACTCCAAGGCCTCGGACACTATCGAGAAAGAAAGAAAGAAAGAAAGAAAGAAAGAAAGAAAGAAAGAAAGAAAGAAAGAAAACAAAGAAAATTATTTTTATAGCGGATCACAGTTCACACATGTACATCTATAAGTAATATAAAAATGAATCCCAAAATGTGTTGCTAAGCGCAAATCTCAAGAACGGCTGAACCGATTACCTACTCTAATTCTTTTTTTAGAATATTCCCTGAAGTACGAAGATGGTTCTTACGGCGAGAATTTTTTTAAAAAAAGGCGGTACGAAGTTCGCGGGGTCAGCTAGTAAAGAATGAAAAAAGCAAGACGCAACGCTGTTATGACGATGATGATGAACGTTTATAAGCCATCTTAATTGCACACTACACTTTTGATGCAGAAGATTAGCAAGTGATGTACTCAGTGTTGTCTTAGGCATAATTAGCATCTACTGATAACAGAGTGGCTTATCAAAGACGCGTACAATGTTGGTTGTTAGCACTATAATGCTAGCCATGTAATTACCGTTAATTTTAGTTTTTAATCCAAGGATTTGAGAAGCAGTGACCTGGATGAGAACATGTTTGTAAATAGACCGTAAAAACCTACTGAGTTTCTTGCTGGAGTCTTTTTGAAAGACGAGGCTGCGTTGCTAACTTAGTGGTCTAAAGAATGGAAGTTGCAGTCAATTTGGAGCTCTTGCAAGAAGTAGGAGCTCTAAATTGTCTGCAACTGCCTTTCTTTCTTCTTTCGTTCCTTCTTCCGTTTGTCTTCTTCCGTTATTGGTTTATCTTGACTTTTACCGGAGCGAATGCCGTCTGACCCCGCAACCCCGCCCAACCCTGATAGTAAAACCTGCGCCAATACTTCGCTCATCAGTCGGCGGTTACAATGTATACACAGCATAACATAAACTTTAGTAATTCAATAAATTCTCTGTTCTTATAGGGTCGGCAGTGAGACTCCCCTGTTGTTGCACTCGCCCATAGGCCACGGTAACCTCTTACCATCAGGAAGGCCGTGTGCTTGTCTGCGACCTAAGTAGTATAAAAAAAAATTAAGGACATTGAATAGTAAGGGAACGCTCTACACCACACTAAGACAGTTTAATTCACTATTTGACCCTTTAATTAGGAGTCAATACCTAAATATATATGAGGGCCCTTAGTAACAATGATTGTATTGTTGTCTTTACATTTATTAAAAACAGTATAGAATGTATTTATACTTTTGGGTTCAGCCCCCCTAGACAAGTGGCAATTCGTTGCTCGGCGTATCATGGAATAGAATGACGAATGTATAGGATTTGACGTTTTTGACATTCGTTGACGCCTGTCATATACGTCAAATCCCATACATTTGACATTCTATTCTACAAAACGCCGGCCGACGAATTGCCACTTGTCTAGAGGGGCAGGACTCTCTCTCCCAATGTCCAAGCCCGTCGCACTCCACTGCTGGACATAGGCTTCCGCTTCTTCCAATGTTGGGAGGCTTTAGCCTACTGTTTTCACGCTAGCCACACGGGTTGGTACAGGGTCTTATTTCGAGTTTTCCTTCTCTCGCAGTGATATCTGTGTCTGCGTATTTTTCTGTTAGTAGCCTCTTACGACCATCCTTCTGATCGATCAGTCCCCACACGGATAATAATATTAACTCAGTCATACAATACCTTATTTACAAAATAACCACAATATAATAATTTTCACTAACCACATTGAGCACGAAAGTATGTATTATTGTAGCGGTTGAATTAGCCTAGAAACTTAAGAGTTTCCTTGAGTAACATGAGGACGAGACAATTACTCACAATAACTTGTATACCGGGTACCTATTTATATAACCGAAGGTCTCAGGTGCACGAATTACAAAAGATTTTGCGGTGCCCTAATTTTGCAAGCGAAGAGACCTTTGGCACCTGCTATATATTACTCGTATAATAATATCAAAACGTTTATGTCTAGGAATTTTTTACCAGCACGCGTATTTCCTACTTCCTTTGGTCCCGGGCTCGCGGGTTTTATAAGCGGGGCGTGAAAAAGCCGGGGCCGGCCGTCAAGTTGAATACCATCATTGTAACATTGTTGATGTATGTAATGGCGACCTTCTTTTCTGAGACTTTGCCATCGGCTTCATCAAGCGAGGTGAAGTCATGCATGTCATATAAACACATATAACCCGCGACACGTATCTTGGACCTAAATCGTAAGACATACGAGGCTCTGGCGCCCGCGGATTGCTTTGTAATAGTATAATAATATGCTTGGTGAATTTGAGTTTGTCTACCGCAGTAGCATCCCGTGCTATCCTCAAAAGACACTCAAGAAATGTGTACTGCGTATATAGGGCACGTTTTGAGCACATTTTGGGTCCAAGATACGCTTACGATTCTTACGATTTCTATGACTTCTATTTATTCCGTAGAAGTCATTGTTTAATCATCAAAATTTAATTATAGGACAGTATTTAAAATGAGGTGTAATATTACTATACGAGGTTCTCACAGAAATCTGTCTGCCTGATGCATCAGTTCTGTCTGTTCATTTCCTGATCGTATTTCGAGTACTTCGTCCGTTTCTCAAATCTTGCAATTTTTGTTAAATAATCTAGGTAGTTGCTACGAAGATAAGTGCTGCAATTACGAGTTTAATATTTACATTCTCACGTCTGTATGGCAACAGGACGAGCAGAGGAGCTGGCAAAACTGATTCTTATATCAAAGGTTGAAAATATTTTATTGTCGTTTTTATATACCTACATAATATCTATTCTTTTAGTCTGAGCTACATATTTACTTACAAAACCTTAGCCTCTTGCGGCAAACGCCAGGCTACATCATGGGTAATAAATGCCTGGCAATGGCGCCCCCGCCGGGTACAGGTAGAAGGGTAGGCCAAAGAAGTTTTGGCTTGACGTCGTGGAGGGTGACATGCGTGCAAATGGTCTCACTACCATGGGCGCCCAAGATCGTGCGAAGTGGAGGGCCATCTTGGCCTCGGATGCAATCAGGAAAATACGTCTCCATGAAGATGTTGATGTATGTATAATCTGACTAGTCTTGACTCTGACTAGGGTAAAGACTGTGGGGATTGTTAGCGACATAGGTACTTACAAACAACTTGCCTAGATAAATTTATTTTTAGTGTCATCGAATGATGTCACTCTCACTTGTGTTGTTATATTAATAGATGTTCTTTACGTGAGTCAGCAAGTCATTAGCAAAATAAAAAATGCAAATTTTAGTGCTAGTATTTCCATAGTAGGTAGTTTAACTAACGGAATGTGCAGAGAATGAGATCTTTACCTACCTATCTTTAGTTGCCTAAAATTCGCAAGTGGCAGATTATTGAACGTTAAACTTTTTTTAATATAGGACACGTCAATATGACCTCCTCTCCTGATGGTATGATGAACATAAGGAAATAGGTTCATGTACCTACAATGTTTCAGTAGTAGCCATAAGGTTGACGGCCTCATCAGATGTTTTTTCAGTTCGCAAGGACCCGGTATTATAGGATGTAGGAAACACTTGTGCTGGTAAAGAATTTCAAGTCTTCATGGTGCAGCAAAGACAAGAGACGCTGAACTGTGTGGTTCTTGTTGGAATTATTTGCACCGTATGAGGGTGATGCCTGTACGTGTTGTTCTTGATAGGAAATGAGAGGGTGGGACAAACTGGAAGTGCTCATCGGAACATTCACCGTGGTAGAGACGAGAAGGAACAACTTTTAGATAAAAAAAAACGCCATCTAGAATTTATTTTTTGCAACTTTTATTAAAGTGACATCTATTATGTACTCTATACAACTGTTGGAAAGATACCTTTTAGCCAATCAAGTGACTTTCTAATTTTACCACATACTAACAGATGGCGTTACTAGTACTGTTAATGTACACGTGTGAGATAAGTGAAGCGGTTTGTTTTGGTTAACGTAACACAATTTCGTAGTCAATTCTATACACGTAATTTATCTGTTATCAAATTATTAGTACTCATAGTCCGTCTTCATGTTAGTAGTGAATCTGCTGCGTAAAGGGTAAGACTATTTTCTTGTTTTTTTATCATAATTTCAACAAGTTGTAAGTACAATGGGAAGAGTAAAAAACGTAATCGTTAACTTATTATGAGTTGGCTTGTAACAGTTGTAATGTAACTGAACGCGCCGGTGAATTTGGTCATTCCTGTATTTTTACTGTTGTTTTACAAATTCCTTTCTGAATTATGATAGGTAGGTATTTACATTGAGTTTAGGAAATACATTATCTCTTAGTTAAATAAATATTAAGCTTATCTGTATTTTTTCACACGAAAACCGAAAATAAAAGTAAGTAGGTACCTACCTAAATTTCTGAATATTATATTATTATATTATATACTTAGGTAGGTATTTATGGTTTTATTGCCTTAATCCTTTATAAACGATCAATTATATAATATAATTTATTTTTACGACTAATAATAATATAAGAATTTTACGAAAAATAGTTCTAAAGATATTTTGATTTTGAAAATTCAATTTTTCGCGCCAGTAAACGCTTCATACTAAATCGTACTAGCTAGTGATGTCACACGCTAGATGTATGGAGTGCAAGAGAATATCGCATTTATCTTGGTCTAAGTTGCGTTTACGTGTATATAGTTCATAATAAAAGTAATTAGAAAAAAGCAATCTAGAAAGTTATTTTGTACTGAATTTGATTGTTCAATAATGGCTTACTTTGAGAATTAAAAAAAATAAAAAGTGATAGTTTCAGTTTAGATAGGCAATATCTTATTTTGCAAAGCATATATTTTTAGAACAAGCTAACATATTAAGCAGTATTGGGAAGAATCGGACACGACCTTGTCAAATACCTAACCTATTGGTGTGCTATTGGCTTATTGACATTCTGGTAGTGTGAAAACAATCGTAAAAGATGATGATGATGATTAGGGCGATAGGTACAATCGTTTAGACGTGTGAATGGTCCATCAATTGGAATATCCAAATTGAGTTGTGTCATAATTTTTATGGAACCCATCAAGTTACATAAAATGGCGGATTTTTATTTCATAATACACCATAACATCGAAATGGCCTTCAGATATTTAGTTTAATTGTGTTTTTGCAATGACTTATAGCAGAAAGTTGAAATATCATCATAACATTACCTTTTTCCGTATCTCCATGGACGGACGGTGTCACAGACTGCAGTGCAATTCAGTAAGCGCACAACGACGAGCACGACGCGTTGCTACAGCCTTGATATAGATTGTCATTGGTCGATCTCCAGTGACGTCACCTAGTCCGACCAATGACAATCTCTATTAAGGTTGTCGCAACGTTGCGCTTGTCGTTGTGCACTTACAGAATTGCATTGCTGATATGCGACTCGCCGGCGGATGCGGGTGGTTATGTCGGAATCGGACCGACTAAAACCGCGTGCCTGCTTCGGTCATGCTAGGGTGTAAGGTAGCCCAATAAGGCATTACCCTCGCACACAGGCTAATCCTTCAAAATATGCAAAAAATAAGCCGGTGGAAATGAATCTCAGGTGCCTCTTGTAGAATGTTGTATGGACCTCTGGGTGTTCTGATTTCAGACACTGAATTTAACTTATTATGAGAAGAGTACAAAGTCGCCCCTTTGCAGAACAAGCCGGCAGGTATCAGATTATAGAGACCCCTCGCTACTGTTGCCTATATGCTCACAAACATACCGCACAGTTCCCAACTAGGTAAATAAAACACAAGGACGACCTCAGTTTTCCCATTTCTACAAGAATTATGAGGAATCAAAAATCATAATTTGGTGAAATAAGTACGAGTTACGAGTACTTGTCAATCGAATAATCCATCGTTGTTTTATTGCAATTTAAAGTTCTATACCTCTAGAAAAAACACCTTTATATGTTACTAGCTGTTGCCCGCGGCTCCACCCGCGTGGAATTCGGATTCCGGTCCAACTTTAATGTATGGAAATCTGCCCGAATTATTGACATTTATGCTCACTGCTCCGCTCCCTTTAGTAGTAGCGTGATGTTATATAGCCTATGTTACTCCCAGATAGTGTAGCTTTCTATAGGTGAAAGAATTATTGAAATCGGTACAGTAGTTCCGGAGCCTATTCATTACAAACATACAAACATACAAAAATAGGTACAAATCTTTACTCTTTATAATATTATAGTGTAGATTTCATGGATTTCCACATGCAAATGTATGTATGTCTTAGAGGGGTGCTTTCACGGTATGTGCTCATCATCATCTTCATGTAGACGCATTTTCCTGATTGCATCCGTGGCCAAGATAACCTTGGAGCTCAGTCCTCCGCCTTCCGGTCCTTCCTCCTCCACATGGTCTCTGCTAACGGGCACTAAAGTATACACAAAACTGTTGTTTCCAGGTTCAAAATGGCGAAAGCGACCCCAAATCCTGCAAAGGCTTTGTTGAGGACGGAGGTGGCGGCGCGAATCTCCGCTCTCACCTCTGTGGAGAAGAAACGACAGTCAGAGATTGTGTATGAGAAGGTATGATATATTTTTTTATAACGATCACGTCAGTATGACTTCACCAGTGTCCCGAACACGAAAACATTCGTATTCGTAACGTAAATGACATGTATCGAGAGAACGAAGCATTGCGATTGGCAGGCTCACGGAGGACAGAATATGATTAGTAAAGACAGGCTTCACACACACAGGTTCACTGTAGGCATTCACCTCTGGCAACTGACGGCCCACAGACGGCGTGCGTTTTAGTTGGTTCGAGTCCGACATAACCTCCTCCTCCGGTTCCGGCGGGGGAGGTATCCGTGGGGAATTTTCGCACGTTATAAAAGAAAAAGAAAAGGTTCACTCACAGTAGGCAGGCAGCCAATCGCAAAGCTCCGTTCTCACAATACGTCTACGATCAGGCGCGGTCCGAGGGGGGTGGTCACAGGGGACATGACCCCCCCCAAAACCATGCACGTCATATTGAAAAATCCCAGTACGAGGGGAGTGGGGGTTAAATTTCTTAAGGAATTCCCGAAGTGCCCCCCCCAAAACTTCAAGCTGCGACCGCGCCTGTCTACGATACGAATACAAATATTTTAGTGCTCGGGGCACTAGTCTTATAGCTAAGATATGACGAACGAAGGTACAGATACGAAGGTCATTATAGTCGCCAAGAACATAATAATGTCATGTATTTACTTCATCCTAGCGTTAATTCCCAGTCGCATCCGAAGCTTTCACCTCGGAGTCTGGGGTCCGCTTTACTAGTCTTAACTGCTGATTTGGCTGTACTTCGATATTTTCCGTGAAGCTACTGACATTTGGCTCCACAACCCAATGGTGACATTAGGCGATATGGAAGCATTGCAGCTAGGCCGTTGTTGTTGGACTTTTTAGGGCTCCAACTACTCCTAACGACTGCCATAGATGTTCGTATGACAACCGGGACCAATGGCTTAACGTTCTCTCCGAGGCACGACCTGATCAATGCAAATATCTATATTCATGCATACAAATATTTGCACTGAGCGGGGATCGAACCCGCGCTTCTTGTGTAGCGGCCGCGTTCACTACCACTACGCCACAGAGGCTGTCTTATCATGTATTTACTAAAAGAATGTATCTAAGAATGGCCAGACAGAGACAAAGTATCAACGACCTTTCTCAAAAATTTCAGGTAATCAACCACCCATGGTATAAATCCGCCAACCGCATATCCCTCTACATGAGCACTGACGACGAGATCGACACAACCCCACTCATCAGCCACATCAAGGCTCGCGGGGGCTCTGCCTACGTCCCGCAGTATGCTGGGGGCGTTATGAGGATGCTGAAGCTCGAGGATGATGATGAGAACAGCATGCCTCTCACCAGGCATGGGATAGCGCAGCATGCAAAGGATCAGATAAGAGAGGATGCTGTGCAGTCAGGTAAATTGATGTCTTTAGATTTTTAACTCTCGACGAAAAAACGACAGGGTTAAAAGTGGGGACCTTGGATCTCTGTAATAATATGACGGAGTCCTTTACCAGTTGTTAGGGTTATATCACTAAGATGGCAGTTGCCAGTCATGCACACGATCCACCAGTTGGAAATTGGTCATCGTGGCCTATAAACGTGTGCAACACCAGGGTCATCACACTAGTGCCGTCGATACTGTAAGAACCTATTTGAAGAACTCAGATTCTATTCGCCTGCAAAAACCTCAACAGGAAGCTATAGGTATACCTCGGGACACGTATCTTGGACCTAAATCGCGATACAAACGAGGCCCTGACGCCCGCAGATTGTTTTGTAAAAATCTATGCTTGATCAATTTGAACTCGTCCAGCGCCGTAGCATCCCGTGCTATCCTCAAAGACAACCAAGAAACGTGTACTGTACCTACATATAGAAAACATTTTGGAAATACACAGGAATTAGCGTTGCGGTGGCAGAGTCGATTACTTTTATTTTAAACTAGCTTCCGCCCGCGGCTTCGCCCGCGTGGTGTGTTGATATAAAGCAGCCTATATGTTAATCCAGGGTATAACCTATATACATACCAAATTTCAACCAAATCGGTCCAGCCGTTTATGCGTGAAAGAGTAACAAACATCCACACATCCACACATCCATTCTCACAAACTTTCACATTTATAATATTAGTAGGATAGGATTTTTGATCATTCAATTTATCTCACACTTTGTGGTGAGCTGGTGTGAATAGAAAGAGTAGTGGCCAATTTCAGTTGCTAATATTCTTTACAAAAAATGGCACACATTGGGAGAAGACTATGTCCAGTGGTGAACTGTAAAAAGCTACTTAATTGATTGATAAACAAAATGCCTGTGTCCAGCAGCAGTGGACTGCAGTAGGCTAATCACTCGATTGATAAACATAATATGACGTGAACTCTAATCAGTCAATAAAAGCATAGTTGGGAAATAAAATTGGAGAGATAACGGTACAGTCCCTCCAGGGGTTATCAGTCATAAATAAACTTCTCTCCAACAATATTTGGATTGAATGTAAGACCCTCTTGATTGTAAGAAAGTAATTATAATCAGTGTCATGGCCGGCACATGATACATTATTGACAATAACCTCGTGGTGTATTTCCGGTGATGAGTAGGGTAGCCAGAGCTCACTGAAGAGGTTTTGTGCTGTCAGTGGGAAGACCAAAGGCTTGCCCTGCTTGTCTTCTTCGCTGACGGCAAGGAATCTCTCTGTTCTTAAAGGGGCGGCAGCACGAGTGTGACTCCCCTGGTTTTGCACTCGTCCATAGGCCACGGTAACCGCTTTCCATCAGGTGGGCCGTGTGTTTGTCTGCGACCTATGTGGTATAAAAAAACGTAAGTACCTACTCTAACTCCACAGTACGGGTTTTTAGGTCTATTTGGTGGTAAGCGCGGGCTGCAATGGCGGCGGGGCACGCTAATCAATCAATCATAGACTAGACATTGCACCATTCACAGCACAGGAGTACGAGCTCGCATCATTAGTTAATCGGTTCTTTTGTTGGAGTTTTGGTCCAAGTACCTACATATACGGGCACTTTCTAATTTTAGTTCAATAATTTTGCCAAGAAATACCTGATGTAATGTTACTTACAGTATTCATATGTCTAATTCCAGGTGGTTTGGATCTGGTGATCGCTCCAGGAGTTGCGTTCGCCAAAACTGGTGAAAGATGCGGCCACGGCGGTGGATATTATGACAAGTTCATCTCCAACCTTCGTAGTAACCCTCAAACTGCACCAAAGGTAAAGGAAATAAGTAGACTGATTTATTGATTTGTCATGTCAGCACCGCTAGACAAGTTACAATTCGTCAGCTGCCTCCTAGACTAGTGGCAATTCGTTGCTCGGCTGTATCATGGAATAGAATGGATTTGACGTATTTCGTTGACGTCTGTATATACGTTTGGCGTTTGCCCGCAGAGCTCCGCCCGCGTGGATGTCGGTTATCGCGACCAAACATAGCCTATGTCCTTTCTCAAGGTCTAACCTACCTCTATACCAAATTTCATCAAAATCGGTTCAGCGGTTTAGTCGTAAAAGTGAGACAGACAGACAGACAGACAGACAGACAGACAGACAGAGTTACTTTCGCATTTATAATATTAGTAGGGAGTAGGGATAGAATGATGAATAATATATACCTATAGGATTGACACTTCTCTTTAGAGGCATTCAAAGTATTATAAAGCGTGCAACGTGAAACCCGGGGTTGACTCTTTTATATCTCCTTCTCATTCATTGTAGCGATTGCCATCTGACCCCTCATCACGATCAGAAAGCCTGCACTAGAGACTCGTCTGTCAATCGCCCTGGCTGACCCTGAACCTCGACGGTTTTGAGATGGCGCACTCGGGTGGGTGAAGCACGGTGTCCGCATCTTGCCCGGGAGAGCCCTACTGTTACGAGGGTGACAGTCGGCTTCACCTGTTACCTCCAGGCCTGAACCCCCCACTTAAGTAGCTAACAAGTTCACCTCGCAATTGTTTTTATTTATTTAATTCATAAACGAGCCTTCGATAACCTTGGGTTAGCCGGGGCGTGAGATATATCCCAGAGGCAATATCACCCTCTGCAATTGAGCCAAGACGGTGTGTAGTTTTAGTCGGTTCGAATTCGATATAACCATAAAAAAAGGTGGACTGAAGACCTATAAAAGGTAGGGCTAGGATGGGCTGCATGCGGAAAGTGGAGCATCGGGAGCAATGGCGCTCTTTGAGAGAGGGGCTGTCCATTACTCACGTGATGTTTTTTTTAGCATATTTCTGACCCCTTTTCCCCCATGGTGATACGTGGTGAGGTTTAAGACTAACCCCCCCTCCCCAGCTAAATCACGTGTATTTTTTATTTATTATTTAATCTTACATAAGAATCGTGACAAAAATCGCGAGTTACAAATACACGTGATATCTCAATATCCCTCCCCCCCTGGTGATATTTCGTGATTTTTTCCGAAGCTAGTTGAACCTCAAGTTGATTAATGCCCCAGAGGTCTATGTCCAGCAGTGGACTGCGATAGGGTAATTGATTGATATACTATTTATGATACACTAGCTGTTGCCCGCGGCTCCGCCCGCGTGGATTTCTGATCCCGTTCATCGCTGATATAAATAGCCTATATGTTAATCCAGGGTATAACCTATATACATACCAAATTTCAACCAAATCGGTCCAGCCGTTTATGCGTGAAAGAGTAACAAACATCCACACATCCACACATCCATTCTCACAAACTTTCACATTTATAATATTAGTAGGATATTAGTAGGATAATATGTATTATTATAATTCCAGGTGATTGCAGTGGCGTTTGACGTCCAAGTGGTGGACAACGTGCCTACAAACGAACAGGACCAGAAAGTAGACGCAGTTATATTCGCTGAGTAAAGATCTGGGCCTTGATGGTAAAGCAAAACCACTGTCATACCACGGACACTGCAAAAGGCATTTTTTACAGTGTCAGTGGTATGAAAGTAGTAAATTCGAGGGGTCCTATTAACCTTTTCAAAATGACTAAAAATAAAGTTACTAGGTACCTACGTTTTCGTAAGGTAACGTGTTCGGACGATTTGTAATACAATATTTTTTTGATTTTCTTACAAAAGTCGAAGTTATAAAATTATCAAGTATCACTAACATGTGAACATCCTAAGAACTACAACTACCTCTTTTCTTAATCGGTTAAAAGCTATTATTACTTGTTTAGGTTTTAACCTCACTATTGGATATTATTGTAGTCCTAGGTATATATAAATGAATTGCTCAATAAAATATTATTGTAAAAAAATATTATACCTAATGTGATAGTTTTTAAAAGGATGTAACTGCCAATACAATGTATCTTAAAGGTGGTACTATCACCTGTCTTTTCAAAATAGATGTCTCAGAGACCCTTCTATAGTTTGAAGTACTTTGATATACCTCGGCACACGTATCTTGGTAAACGAGGCCCCAGCGCGCGGATTGTTTTGTATTATTCTATGCTTGGTGAAGCAAAGCACTTGTACTCAAGGAGCCATTAGTCATAACAACAATAAAATTATTTTTGACGCCATTTATTTAGGTTTAAGTATAAAATGACTGAACTTTGATTCCGGTTTACAATGTGACGTTATTGAGTAACTGCATGAGGTAAAGTAATCTGGGGTAATTAGTCAGGAACCTCTGCGTGGTATAACTCCGGACAAGTATCTTGGACCTAAATCGCAAGATTATCGCGGATTGCTTTGTAATGAATCTATGCATGGTGAATTTGAGCTCGTCCACCGCAGTATAGCACCTCGCACTATCCTCAAAAGACACACAAAAAACGAGTACTGCGCTTAAAGAGCACATTTTAGGTCCTAGACACATATCCTGAGCAATACCTACTATTGCAAAATGTACTAAGTTTATGGGTTAAAGTGCCTTCATTGCTCTATAGATATTATAAACAAATATTTTACCAAAGGATTACCTATTTATTTATTTTTACGTAAAATAAAACGTATCAAAAAAAATCCAATTGTTTTATTTCTTAAAAATATACAGTTGCACTTTGTGCGATTATATTATAATTAAAATACACTTGATGATGTAATCGTTCTGAAATCGCGAAGCTTAATCTTAATTAACTAAAAGGTACAATACGTCACTTAAATATTTATATCACAAATATTTCAATACTAAAAATTAGCCATAGCTTATAGTAAAGTATGTGTCTAAAAGAAAGATTGATAAAATGTTTAGAATTTTTGAATGAGGTAACAAATAAAAAAAATATTTCTAAAGGCAAATGTTTAGAATTTTGAAAAGAGGTAACATAATGAGGTAAATGAGTTAAATGACTAATAAAATATGATTAGAATTTTGAGATGAGGTAACAAATCATAAAATGAACTTTTTTTTATCTCATTGCATTTTGGCAGTTGATAAACCAAATACTTAATCAACTGCTACTAACTAACTGCATTTTAGGAGACGATAATATATTTTCGTAAATTAATTTCAGAACAGAAAAATACAATAACAATAATGTTTGCCGGAGATTTGAACCCAAGACATTATCATTACCGCTACATCACTGGAATTATTTATTTATTTCAGTATTTCTGATAATTTGGATAGGTAATGGAATTTTTCGATAGTCTAGGTTTTACAGACCAGGCTTTTCCAGTTCGAATCGATAAAATAATACCTAATGACCATGGGGTGAATAGACACCCCATAGTAAAACAAAATAAAAATAAAACAAAATAAAAAAGACATAAAAACCTCCTTATTATGGCACACACAACCATTACGAACTACTAAAATTCCATTTTTAAATTGATCTCTTTTTTTGTCAATTAAATTGCCTGAAATTTGAATTTTCGCAAGTTATCGTGTTGATCTTAATAGTTGCGATTTACTATTGAAATAAAAATTTTGAAAAACCTATGTAATTGTAAGTTAACCATTCTATCTATTCTTAAAAACTTTAATAATTTTATGTATCCTTTTGTAATTTCCCATTTTATTTGTGATCATGATGCATACCTACCAAAGAAAGATTTATTATAATACATAGCTAATGTAAATTTATCTTACACGTCTTAATCGTACATAACACAGTAAATAAACTAACCCCTTTATTCATAAAAAGGTAATATTTATGTAGGTACCTATGTTATGTATGTGTGTACCTAATACTTATATGTGTATTATGTTTTGTGCCTGTATATATTAATTGTTTTGTCTTTTCCATTTTGGCAACCAGTCAAATAGGATAGACATTCAGGATTATATTTCAATTCAAGAACACGTATATCTTAATACAGATTTCTAGGCAATAGTTTTGGCGTCTCGTTTCACCTCACTTGGCAACCACGACACATTCCAAAAAGCTTGTCTAGTCATCATCATCATCTTTAGTTAGTCCCGACCGCATCTGAGGCCTTCACCTCGAGGTACGGGTTCCAACTATTAGGTAATCTGTGGTACGGGGTCCGCGTTTAACAATTTGTCTAGTAGTATACATGGAAGCTTTGAAGTCATTGTAGTTCGAGGTCCGATTTCTGCTAGTCACCTTCAATTCCTTCAATCTTCTGCTAAAGTTAGCTTTAAATAAAGGGGTAAGTTTACAAGTCGCTTATACTTCTAACTTAGATAAATTGAACATTAAATAGCGGTAAGAAATATTTTATTTTACATTTAAATATAAACACAGATTGTATTCCACTATCAAACTGAATATGACAATATAATTTACAAACATTTTTATAATAGACTTAACTATGCCATGCTATGTCAAACGGGGCGAAAAAGGAATAAAAATGAAGCAAAGAATTAAACAAATGTCACTAAAATTTCGCCATGCGAAATGGAATTTAAATATGGGGCAAATTTAAAGTACGAGGCAAAATTTGTGGAGGCAATCTTAAAATGGTGGTGAGAGAACCCAGGATTGTAAGAAGGAAAGCATTTGTGTAGGTAGGGTATTCCAGTTCTTTGTCATACGACAAAGGAAGGAAGTACCTAACCGCTTGAGTCGCGACGGCATTATTTCTACCGTAAGTGGGTGACACCGCAGTCCAACACATGTTATTCTAGATAGAAGAGAGATATATGGGTTTAGTTGGAAGAGTTCTTTACAGTTCTTTATTGTTAAAGAATGAAAGAATAGTTTAATTCTGCAACAGAACTGACCCCCTTCACAAGTGGTAATTCGTTTTGTTTGTATTGTAGAATAGATTGACGTATGATTGACGTTTATGACATACGTTGACGACTGTCATACCTATACGTCAAATTCCATACATGCATTATTTTATTCTACTTACAATACGCTAACTAACGAATTGCCACTTATCTAGGGGGGCTGAGGGTCAATTTGACTCGTAATAAAAATATTATATATATATATTATATAATATAAAATTTCAATTTTTCTATCTTGAAAATTGTGTTACCAGCATACCGTTTTTGACATTTCTAATATGGAGATTAAATTTTGAACAGACTTTTATTACGGTGATTGGCGGTAGGTATGCTCTAAACAGTTGCATAAGTGTTGGTTACAAACAAGGAATAAAATGCCCTGATCCTAGACAATTGACAAATTCGTATTGTAGAACAGAATAAAGAATGTGCAATTGACATCTATTTTGACGTTCAGTCGTCAACGTATGTCAATTTATTCTATTTTATTCTACAAACGTATTGTCATTTGTCTAGTGGAAGGACTGATTTGATGGAATGCAAAACTTAACAAACAATTTATTGAAATGTTAATAGTTACTATTAAGTTAACCAATGTTTCAAATATTTAATGTTTTTTTATTTCTTATGGAGAAGTACCTGCAGCTCGCAGGTATGCTAGTTTTCTTCTGATAGTCACTTCTGTAAACGCAAGTAATAATTATAACAGTCTAAGATAAAACAGAATATTGAAAATAAATGTGGAATAAAAACGGTGCAGTTTATTCGTAGTGATTCATCGTCTATCACGACTACTATCAAATCTTTTATTTACAAAATATTAATAAAAATAAAATAACATATTCAAATTAAGTACATATTTACACAATTATCTACTTAAAACTAACTTAAATATTATTTTCGATAGTGGAATCAAATCGCTTAGCTTCAAAAGCATTTCTTAATAAGAATTGGTGATCTATAGTAGAATAATTCTATAATTTAGTAACTAACTAATTTTATGGATAATATAACTAATAATAGCACTGTATTCGGCAGTATCGAAGTTAAAGTTACTATTTGATAATTAAGTATAACTTAAATTTTCACTTATATTCTCTCAGGCAGGCGCAATTTTTACTTAGGGTAGGTACAACCTTGCGCGCTTAGCTGCCTTTGAGTTAAATCCAACAATGGTTGTGGCACATGATTCTGTAGGGACGATAGCGGAGGAATTAAACTTATTTTGTACCATTAAGGCTACGGTCTAATTGATGGCAACTGGTCATCGTAGCTTAAAGACGCAACACCTAACCTTCTAGACAAGTGGCAATTCGTCAGTAGAATAGAATAGATAATTATAAAGGATTTACATACGATTACGACCGTCATAAATGTCAAAATATGTTTCATTCCCTTATATTTATTATTTCATCCTACTAACGATTGTACTACTTGCCTAAGGGGGTAGACATATCAATATAGCTGGACCTATAGACAAAGTGATATTCTCATAACGATAACGATAGGATTGACATAATCATTAATGTGACAACAAAAATTCGTGTTTAACATTATAATAAAATTATCGTATGGGGCTGTCACGTAATGTTTTTTTTAGCAATTTTTTAACCCCCCCTCCCCCATGGTGATACGTGGTGAGGTTTTAGACTACCCCTCCCCACCCTAGCCAAAATCACGTGTATTTTTTTATTCATTATTTAATGATAAAAAACTAAGAATCGTGACAAAAATCAGGAGTTATAGGAAAAAATAAATACACGTGATATCTCAATATACCCCTCCCTCCCCCCTGGTGATGTTTCGTGATATTTTCCGAACTACCCCTCCCCTTTTGAGCCTCACGTGATTAATGGACAGCCCCTATGATAGTATACCTCGGGACCTTGAGTTCGTATACCATCGTAGCACCCCATGCTATCCTCAAAAGAAACCCAAGTAACGTGTAATTGCGCGTATAGAGCACATTTTAGGTCCAAGAAGAGGAATATCACGTGTTCCTTTGATGACGAATAGAAACGGATTCACTTCGAAGCGATTCCACCAATAAAATATCACTTTGTCTACAGGCTCTAGAGGTTTTCAACCTTAGAGTATACATTATAATATATACAGGGTGTCCCAAAATTCAAGGATAAGCCGGCCACAGGGGGTGGCCCTACTTATGCCTGCTCAGGAAAAAATAAGAAAAAAAATATATCTCTATTTTTTTTTAATTACTCGAACTTTTTTAAAATCCCTCGAAATTCGGTACCCTTAATGATATTTTTAACTACCAGGTCCACAATTTTGCAAATATTTTTGAACTCTTTTCTGTATTAGCAAGCTAAGAAGTATGGCTATCCATCACCACCCTGAAAAATTATAGGATATTTGTAGTTATTTTACAAAAATAAGTCAAAATATTTTTTTGTCGTCAAATTTTCATACATTTTTACTTTCGACCCACTTTATCTTATCTCGGTGAAAAAAAAAAGTATGGACACCACTATGGCATTCTTTTTCAAAAATTGGCGCAATTATTCAAGATTTCAAAATGGTATAATTTGGGTATGATACTATAATGTAATTACAGACAGAAAATTGAAATATCATTAGGGTACCGAATTTCCAAATATTTTAAAAAAGTTTAAATAATTAAAAAAAAATAGAGATACATTTTTTTTCTTATTTTTTCCAGAGCAGCCATAAGTAGGGCCACCCTCTGTTACCGGCTTATCCTTGAATTTTGGGACACCCTGTATAGAGCGCGCCTATCACTCAGGTCTTTGGCGCCGAGTGTTAGCAGATACTTTGCGATGGTATAGCGCACCTATAGTGACGTTTCATGCATTACCGAAAATATTAATAGATGCACTTATTAATGTAGTTTATTTTTATGAAGTTTTTTGTTCGATTTGATGTGCATGGATAAAATTAAAGCCAAAATACAAAATAATGGCGTCATTTTGCGTTATTTTTGCGTCCTTATTACTACAAATATACGATGTTGTATAAAATTTTGATTTAACATATCGAATTAAATATTATTTGCGAAGTCATTTTGATGGGCATTGTTTTGCTACTGATTGAGGTTGAGCCAGGAACCTCGGTACTGTTCATACCCGTGATAGCAGTTCATACTTGTAAGGCGCGCTCTATAGCAATGTATACTCTAAGATTGCGCGTATAGAGCACATTTTAGGTTCAAGAAGAGGAATATCACGTGTTCCTTTGATGACGAATAGAAACGGATTCACTTCGAAGCGATTCCACCAATAAAATGTCACTTTGTCTACAGGCTCTATGTTTTCAACCTCATGTAGAAATTACTAAACAAATTCGGTTGTTTATCATAAGGTGGCTCCAAAAAACCTCTGCCCTCTAGACATGAGTAGTTCTACCGCTCCAACGGCTGCGACCAGTAAGAATAATGCGATGATGACCAGGACGATGCGGCAGTGCCTCCGTCGACGCTCCCCGCGTGCCAGGCGACGTGATAGAGCTTCACCCCTCGCTCCATCAAGGGTGAAAAGGGCGCTGGTAGCCTGAAACAAGAAGTTCCATACGTTAATTTCTTTTTTGATACTCAGTCCGTCAACTAACTACACTCCGAACCTTCCCTTCCTCCCTCCTCCTTTCCTGGATGAAAAAAAAATGAGTGAAGTCCAAAAGCTCACCATTTCAGATGCTTTTGATCCTAAAATCTTGGTCCCTAGCCCTACCTTAAGTATCAATATCAATATTGTACGACAATCTACACAACGCTATCTAGTCTAGACCCAAAGTAAGCATAGCTTAACTAGCTTGTGTTATGGGTTCTAGAATGCGGATAAACATACATAGATACATTTTTTTTTGTATATACATACATATTATACATAGAAAACACCCAGACCAATGCAAATATTCATATTCATGCATACAAATATTTGCACTGAGCGAGGATCGAACCCGCGCTTCCTGCGTAGCGGCCGCGTTCACTACCGCTACGCCACAGTGGCAAACCTTGACTGCCTCAATAGATTATTTTTCGTATTTGCACATCCCACTTTGTTCCTCAAACTCGGGATTGCAAGAAGGGAACACGACTGTATTATGGGCCAACCATCAATTTCATTTCTCAGCCAGCAATAAATTGTGAGCCAATACATTATGCTCTTCACATCTCATCATTTCTCGTTCACACCCTAAACACCGTCGACGTGTTTTTGGTATACTTTATCATTCAGCCTTAATATAAATTACTATCAAATACTAGATATATATCAATTAGATAGATATAATATAAAAAGTTTATTGGATATTTAGTCAAATAAACTTTTTATATTATATATATCAACCTCCAGTGTTCCATTCCATACAATGTTTTATGGTCCTTCGAACCGGATTGTGGGTAAAGCATTTCAGTTCGTTATCGTGCGATAAAGAAAGGACGTGCAGGTTTGATACAGTCTTACAAGTATGACTATGGCTGCTGTACATGGTGAGGTCCAGGGTTTGATTGCCTTGTCAGGGCAAGTTTTATTACATACCCTAAGAGGTGATGTGATGGGTTCTTGTATACAATGGCGAAAGCTTACCATGGCTACCATGGACCATAGTGTGCGATGTCCCGAAGACGAAAAACATTCGAATTCGTATCGAGAGAGCGGATCATTCCGATTGGCAGGATACAGGTTCACAGTAGGCAGGCGGCCAATCGCAATGCTCCATTCTTTCGATACGTTTACTTTATTCAAATATTTTTTGTGCTCGAGGCACTTTAGAGGAAGCCTTTGATTGGTTAACTGTATTCATGCGTTAGTGGAGTGCGTTTTGGCCTTTCGCAACGCAAAAAGTTGAAAGTATGTCATATTCATTAAAGTGCTATTACTGATCTTGACCACAAATTTTATTAGTTTTTAATTTATGTAATATTAAATCGTTATCTAAAAGCATATCAGCATTTATTGCCTTCATAAAACAATTAAGTACTTTCGTCAAAAGTTTATTGACAAGCGATTGTAATATTTGTAATGTGTTAATCATGATATATATAGTTGTAGGAATTGAGTTTTTAAAGGATATTGATAAATAATTACATATATTATGAGTATATTTTTTAGGATCCGTTGTTATTTTATCATGAAATTAGTTGTTTGTTGCACATAGTTCCGCCCTTGTGAAATGTTATGTTGCAAGGGCCACTTTTTAATAGGATAAAAGCAATTTGTTATTCATCACACATACCTACTCACAAACACGCGCATACACACACAGTTCATCCACGTTATTAACGCGTCTTTTCAGCTCGATTAAATATAAAGAAAATCGCATGAAAATTTTTGTCATCATTCTCTGATTGATGATTCTAAGATTGTAAATCACCTAAGCTCGATTCGGTTAACTAAAGGTTATTGTAGCGGCTTTTTATACAAACTAACTAAACTAACTAGTGGTTCAATCTCGGTTTCAAGTCTTTAAAATGAATTTCTAATCAGAAAAACATTTATAAAGTGAGTTTTTAAATAAAACCTAAATTAAGAAGACACATTTAATTGTTTAAGGTTAGATAAGTACCTACCTAACCGAATGAAGTAATTAATAAATGAGTCTTTTTTGAAATTCTTTTGATATTTTTCGATTGTCCATCGTTGTTCTGCTATAGGCTAATTGAAGAATCTAGCTCATATTTACCTTCAGCCATCAAATTACGAACATATTGAAAGATAATGTCATCTACCTGTAATTTATCGATACAATCATCATTGTTTCGTCTGCTCTTACGGTTCGTCACGATTGCATTAACAGATGCACATTCACCTATAATGGTCACTGAATTGATTTATTTGTATCCTTGGATATAAATGATATTAACTATTACTTTTCTGAAGAATATTGCTTATAAAACATATTCCTCATTGTCTCGTTAGACAATGTATATTTTAATGTTCACTGTTCAGCAACTTTTGACGGACACTGTACATTATTTTGAAGTCATCTACGAAATGAATGAGAATGATGTACCTGCCCCTCTAGACAAAAAGTGGCAATACGTTTTTAGAATAGAATAGAAAGATCAACATAATTATAGGATTGACATATGTTTACGACTATCATAAACGTCAAAATATTAAACAAATCGAAACCAGAAGTATGAATTTAAGTAAGGAATATTTTGGCTAAAATGTTTGGCGTATAATTACAAAATGCCCAACAAAATGCCACTTGTCTGCTTATCTTGGCGACCTCTGTCTATCCAGCCCCCCTAGACAAGTGCCAATAGTCGTCAACTTTTGACAACCCCATACATTAAACAATCTGTTCTATTCTACAACTTTTATTCTAGAGGAACAGTTATTTTCACTGGGTTGTCAGAGGACTTCCACTGCTAACAATAAACTGAAATTGTTACTCGGATGAAGAAGCGTGGATAAGTAAAATATATGTACGAGTATATAACACGTTTTATGTGGGCGGACTCACGAGCCAACTTTATTTTTAAACTGGTGTTACGTAAAGCAATTTACGAACTAATGAGGTAATAACTCAAGTGAGGTATTTGTTTAATTAATTGAGTTGAGACAATTGCTCTTGAAATCAATTTTGACGGTCAGCCACCACATTTTTATTGTATCAGCTTTCGCCAAACATACTTATATGGAAAGGAATGTAAGAGATTTGATTGTTAAGTGTGTGGCGACACCAGATATGGATAAACCTGTACCCTCCTATCCTACCTACCTGTACCCCTCTTTAACTCCTGACCGTTTTCTTCTACCTTACCCTCTACTATCCACTCTTACCATGCTCTTATCCCACACCCATGTGAAGCTCACAATTCCTATTCAACTTCCTAACTAACATTTGATGTCAATTCTATCAATTCAATTCCTACTTACTTATCAAATAACTCTATCATGATACATATAAATTCTATTACGACTTAATATTAATTTGGCCAATGAACGTCGTAGTGGGAAAGGACTCTTATCATGATACGTAGTTACCCTATGCTCTATAAAGGGGAGTATGTGCTAATTCTTCATTAAAATAAACGCCTACTTAAATTATTATACTACTTAGTTTGTAAACATGAATAGCTAACTCTCTAACTAAGATAAGGAAACCCTCACTTTCTATAAATATATTACCTGACCTATTTATATTTGTTAAATTGGATACCTACTTAATTTACTACTGAAACTAATTATGATTGTTATAATGACTACCCATCTAAATAATTCTGATATTATCTAACTTATTAAACTTCTTTTATAGTAATACCTACCTAATCTCTTACTAAAATTAATTATAGTTCAGTTATTATACAACTAATGATTTCAACATGTTATTTGTTTATTTAGTTCAATACATAGACTAATTGAATCCTGCACTTATGTGATTTAGTCATAATTATTAATCTCATTGGATCAAATACCTTATATGAGTTATTGATATATTACCAATGATTGTACACAACATGATATATTTGTTTTTCGGTCTAGGGCCCCATGAACACACGCCCAAGACAGTACAGTTCACACCAACTGAGGAATAACTGTTCCTATGTCTCTTATAGGTATGGAATAGGTAGCTTTACTCACTCCGCCTGGCCAAGACATCTGGCACCCATAACAGACAAACACCAATTCGAATGGCGTGGAATTACAATATATCATTCCCTTTACCTAATTAAAGGCTTAAGGTAAATTATAAGAGTATTCTCTTTTATATATTCCCCTTCTAGAGGTGTAAAAATATCATAGAGATGTATATAACAATCTTTTAATGTAGAACCTAATTAAAGTAGGTATACAATAAACTGAGAGAATAATAAGTAACCCAGGGCCGGATCTAGGGGGGGGCAAGCCGGGGCACGTGCCCCGGGCGGCAGCATCAGGGGGCGGCAAAATCAAACTTTGCAGATGAAAAAGGCAAGGCCGCCCCCAAGGGGGCGGCCTTGCCTTATGGAAAGCGGCAAGCTGCACCTCTGGACCCCGTTGACTAGGTGTCTCCACCAGTTCTATTCAGAGGAGTTGATGGCTCCCTGTTCCCAGCGCAGCTGACGAAACACGTTCCACCGCAGTGGATGACGACGACTCGAGGTCACTTGTGGTAGAACTAGGGCTGGCGGTGCAATGATCAGAGCCAAAAAGAAACAACACCGCCCCGGGACCCGACGTCATTCCAGGACGAGAGTGGGTCCTTACTCTAGTCGAAGATCTCCAAGTCCTCAAGTGACAGAGCTTCTTAACGCATGTTTATAGCGGAGCCAATTTCCGCAAGACGAGGACGAGGAAGACGAGGTAAATGGTCCCCGTTCGAAAGGGCGCCCGGTGGACTCACCGTTAGCCTACCAACCCATAGTGGTGCTTGACGAGGTGCGCAAACTCTTTGAAAGAGTTATAGGGAAGTGCCTCATCGGACGCCGCTCCAGGTTGTGGCCGGAGATGGCGAATGGCCAATATCGCTTCAGCCAGAGGTGCTCCACCGTAGATGCCATCATGCTCATGAGGTCCATGCACAATGGCCCAAAAAATGAGGCTAAGTGCGGACAAAAGAGTCCCCTTTCCATTCCAGTCCATTCCATGCTCATGAGGGCTCTGGTGAAGGATGAGTTTGCCCGGGGCGAGGTAATGTTAAGCTGCGTTTACATACTCGCGGCAGAGCGAGGGAAGTGGCGAGAGAAGTGGGCAGAGACGTGGTGTGAATGGTATATTCGTCATGCCGCGAGTACTGCTGCGTATGTTGCGCAAATACTAGCGCGATGAACTATACGAGACCGCTAGATGGCGCTAAGCTAAATAAAACACGACTTTCGTTATTGCTCCTCGAATATTTACTTTTAAAAATATTTATATCGATCTACGGAAAGTGTATAGTAGTTGAAAGTGATAGTTTTTATTAATAATCTATTTAATTAATTCGCTATGCTGTAAAAGCTTATTGCGTACACTGCTACAGCGTTGTCCTCCATACGTTTACGTCCGTCTCCGTTGCAGGGCGAATACTGTAATGCGGACCAACGCGATGATGGGAGTGTGTGAATGCTAGGGCATTAATCGCGCGAATATTTCTGGCAACACGATGAGCAATGCGAGCGGCAGTATGTAAACGCGGGGTTAGCGGTGTCCTTGGACATCACATCGCCAATGCGTTCAACACCTTGCCCTAGACTTACCAGGACTTCCAGGGAGGCGCTCGTGTACCATAAAGTGCATCTCTACCTAACAGTTACCGGCCTTGGTCGTCATCAAATGTCATGCGGTACTCCGCAGAAATCGGTCTTGGGGTCACTCATTTGACAGGAGTAACCCTGTCAAAGGAGTGACTCCTGTGGAACATCGGATACGACTGTGTGCTTCGCAATAAGGTTCAGGTGCTTCAGGGTGCATCTCCCAAGTCTCTCTGGTCTGGGAAATTGCTATATTAGTGGTGAAGGTTGACGTGGGAGCAGGGACGGGAACCCGAGCCTCGAGAAGTCCAGCTCCATCCGGACATCATGATGGAGTAGAAGGAACGACTTGGGCGACCGAGCGCAGGTTCGGATCAGATAGGAGTCCACGTCTGTATATAGTCTGTCGTCACTGTGATGCGAGCGAGGACTCAAGGTGGGATGAGGGAAAGATGGGTACTTTTGACTGAAAATAAAATCCTGTCGGTTTGACCCCCCCCCCCCCCCCGCCAGCCAGCATTCAAGGTAATTTACGTAGGGCAAAAAAGCGTCCGGGGGCGGCATTTTCAGTTCTTGCCCCGCCTAAAAAAAATTGAAGATCCGGGGCTGAAGTAACCTTTATATTCCCTTTCATGTTAGAATGCATATTTGCAGTAGATACTTAAGAAATTTACAATAGATTTCATCTTAGAACTAATGTCCATTCCACCAAAACCAATCTAAAGTTTTAGGTAGGTAAAGTTGAGTTGTAAACTTATTAGTTACTCACATCACCAAGATTGCCACAAGTCATTATTAGACTATATATGTGTACGGGTCTATTGCCCAAGTCTAGGAGTTTTGAATCTATTCCATAGTTGGAAAATATCATCTATTGTGATAAGATTCTCATTCTCCAGACCATACTCGATTAAATGAGCAAATACTAAGTCAATTGTTGCAATTGAGAACTATTTTAGTCACAGTAGAATAGACATAAGTTCCGTCATGATAAACTAAACCTTAACGGTTTTCTCTGGTTATTTGCATATAAAATATAACTAACTGCAAAACAACACAAGAACATGAATGACTCAATCTACAATCGGTTATCAATCACCAACCCCATATCGTTACACTTTCCGTTAATAGGTAGGTACTATATTTATCTTTTGTTCATAATATTACTATACCCGTTTGGCTAAACAAATAGTCTAGTATATGATTGAATACTAATATTGTAATACTATAAGATACTTTATTTGACTTTTAGTCTTGTTTTTATTCAAATGACCAATTTGACACTTTAAATTACACTACAAATTATGGTAGTCTCTTGATTTAGAATAACAATAATAATACTTTTCTATAATGCCTTTAAACAGACAATTCATCTTTTGTCAAGGAGTTTGAAATTAATAATACTTGTATCAACTATTAGCTCGGTTGTTTGAATAGTTTCTGTATTGAATTAAAGAGTATAACAGTCAAATTCTGAAATATTACTTTATCAATAATTCGAACTGACCTTGAGGGAATTCATGACTGTATCATTGAGTTAAAGTCAGATTCAAACACAAAGTCACACACACTCGTAACTTCTTATATCACCGTATCATATTGGTCTAACACTGAACTTTACATAATAATTATAGCCCCTTCCTACAACAAACCATGACGGTTATTAGATTCCATAACAGACGTAATTACGCTTAAAAGTTAGTTTATTCCTAATCCCGGTTTATCAAGTGTACCTACACCTACCTATAAGTCTATTCCCTGTGTTTGTACAAATTATACCCATTTAGACTAATTGTGTGGTGTGTTATGTCCCTAACTATTTTAATAAAGATTACAGGTGAGTCAAGCCTGATTTTGGCGTACCTAAGACCCGTGTTTTGTCACAAGAACAACGACCGTAGTCTGGGATGTTGCCTCATGACGACCCTACATATGTATTGTGTGCATAAATAAATATATAATTATATAAGACTGAGCTGTTGACTTCAATAAATGTGACTAGGTCAAACTATTGGGTATCAACACTCAGATGGCTTTTTCGACCCTGAAACTCAGGTAAAGTCGAAAGCTGTCCCGCCATTTTGGATTATCAGCAAACTAGCTAAAAGTGGTCACGAGCTTAGTTAACACCGTCAGGTCTCCACTCGTGGCTGTCACATCGACAGACTTACCTATTGGGATTCCCTAGCTATTCCTATGGCCTCAACCTCCTAGCCCTAGCCTAACCTTTAATACCTACTATCCCCATTCGAACTCCTAAAACAACATTTCGCGATAGGAATGGCCGTTGAGCAGACTCACTCGAACGAACTACGCTTCATATCGAAGATAATCAGCGTTGCCAGGAAAGGTGTCTTGCTACCATTCCAACAAAATGCTGTTAACGCGACATTTCAACCATTGTTCGAGCTAAAATTTCACTAAAGAATCATGATTTTACACAAATGCAACGCGATTTTATCAATTATAATGAATTAACACGAATTTCAATATAAAAATCGTTTCAATCAATTCACAAAGCAAAGTTTCACTAGTTTACCACAAATTTTCTAAAATCTTGCTTGGTAACCCGCACTCAGTTGTTCCCCGTTAGCTATCCCCGAAGAAAGTGAACGAGGATCGCGCCAAATCCCAACTTTCTCACTATTTTCGCGGTCTAATTCGGCGGGAGTCTCCTTTGCACCAATCAGCGTCTTCTAAATCCTTTTTTTAATTCCTACAAACCCCGCAATATTTCTAGACCAATCCAGTACTGCTTCCCAATGCTCGCAACTTAATAAATATATTTTTTTTAATTATTAATATTAACTCCCTGTGAGAAATATTCACTTTATACAATTTAAAATGCCTAACTGAATTAACTTTCCTTCTCTTTACTTCAATTCACTTTTTTTTGTAATTCATTCTATTTATTTACCATTATAAATAACTTCCAAACCGGAAACTATCTAAACATCTCTCAATATTCCCAACCTAATAAAATATACCAACTATTTCTTTCCTTCTTTTTTTTTTTTTAATAATATTATTTAATAATAAAAACCCTTTTGTACAACCTATTTACTATAACCAATTTAAAACATTTAATTAAATTAGAATTCCTTATTATTAGAATATCTCTTCAAATAGTATAATTATATCGATTTAAAATTATCATAATTTGATAAGAACAGCGCCATCTACCAGAAACCCGTATTATTACTTAGACTAGTCAATATGATGAAGCAATATGAAAAACCCTATCTTTCATTACATTTATCAACAATCTAATTTCATTTATTAGCTTTTCCTTTAAAACAGATTATTTCATGAATCGTATTGCAACAAATCCTCGTTATTTAATTCTAAATATTAATTTTATTATTGATAACAGCGCCATCTCTTAGAAATCGATTTATTACTTATAAAGACATGTGACGTTCTGTCTCGTTACAAACCGAACTACTTCGCAACAATTGATTCTGCATCGCGATATCAAAATTCTCACGCTGGTTCCAGGTAAGAAGAGAAGATGATGACAGCTGCTCTTCTTTCGTAACTGGTGATCACAGTTGGTTATGAAAACGACAATTTAATTCTATTTTCGTAACTGGTTATGAGAGCAAGAAAAAAATTCCACGTTCGTAGCTGGTTATGACAATGACAGTTACGAAAATGGACGAAGCCCTTGAGCGTCCTAGAAAGTGACATGCGTGCCAATGATCTCATTGCTAGGGATGCCAAAGAATGTTCTAAGTGGAGGAGGAAAAGCTGAAAAGTGGGAGGACTCAGACGCAACGGAGACTTGACCCTGAGATGATGATAAAAGGTCTTTTGACTAAGTATTTTTTGTAAATAGACTAAGCATTTTTTGTAAATAGACCAAAAAAAAAAGCCCGCTGAGTTTCTTGCCGGAGTCTTCTTAGGCCGGGGCCGCGTTTCGAACTGGTGGTCCATTTGCTAAGCTAGTCTTTAGTACATCCCTACTAATATTATAAATGTGAAAGTAACTCTGTCTGTCTGTCTGTCTGTCACGCCCAAACCACTGTACCGATTTTGATGAAATTTGGTATAGGGGTAGATTAGACCTAGAGAAAGGACATAGGCTATGTTTGGTCGCGATAACCGACATCCACGCTGGCGGAGCCGCGGGCAAAAGCTAGTATATGTATAATTTTGACGTTTTGTAAGTGCCGTTTTGATGGTCTATACAGAATAAATGATTTTTGACTTTGACTTTGACTTCGGTCCTCATATTCTTTTGTATGGGGTGCGACAAATAATATTAATCTTATTCTGTCGAGTCGACGACGTCGTTGGATTGCCATCGTGGTGTAGTAATTGGTTTCACGGCGATGCCGTTACTCACAGAGAGGGCCCGAGCATTGGTATCGGTCTTTGGGAAGGCTTACTACGTCCCTCCTAATAATATAATAAATAATAAAGGGAAAGAAAATTCCAGTGAATGGTTTGATCCCAGGGAGCCTTTCAACCCATCTTGAGAGACTGGGGATTAGTGAGATTTGTGGCGGTTGAGATGCAGAAAGCGATTTTGTTCGACAATATCCGATTAGTGCGTCAGTTCCTCTGTCAATTGTCCTGACGACCCGAGGGACTGTTGCCTGTTACACAGTGATTTTTTTGTCATCGCTGTCTAAAAGGGGAGGCGTCGCTACCATGCGTACCTATAATAATCTCTGGAGCCCTAACCACCGGTAGTTTGGTCCCTTTACCCGATGCCGGTGGACTTACTTTATATTTTGAAATAGATGTTTTATATGATTTATTTTGTAAATAAAAGAAATAATACAAAATAAGAATATGCCTGAAGAGATCTAAAAACATCACGGTATAGATACTTACGACTTCCAGTACTTATAACTCCTCTAAAATTCCCCACATCATTATCCTAATACATTTACCAATGAATATCATTACGACTTCAATATTACGAAGTAGGATTAACTGTACCAATAATGGAACACTGTGTGCAAAATATTAACATAAGCTTCATCCGAATGAGGTATAACGGCTTGTCGTGCCACTGTGTCGCCAGCCAGCTATGGAATCAATTGCTTTTTACATACATACATACATACATACATACATACAATCACGCCTTTATCCCCGGAGGGTTAGGCAGAGGTGAATTAACACCTACATTTCAAAAATCATTTTATTATGGGCCACGTAGGTGAGCCTATTGCCGTATTCCGGGCACTATTGTTGACTCGAGCCATGTATCTGAGGCTGATCCTGGGCTGTATGTATCTGTCTGATGTTAAACAGCCCTATCCCTTAGTCGCCTTGTACGACATGAAGCGTTTCTGAGCGCCTTGAGAAATTGAATGAATGGATGGAAATGTATTTTAAATTTTAACACCCTATAACAGATGGTCATATATCCTAACTAGCCGTCCCGCCCGGCTTTGCCCGTGGCATATTTCCGAATCCCATAGTCATAATACCGGTTCTTTTCCACCGTCCACCTTCCCAGACCACCTGGGTGTACGGTGGTAATTTTTTTTTAACTACGGTTCACCTTTCCAGTATATCATTAATAGATATTGGTGACGGTCCACCTCATTTACTGCTGGCTGGATTATAATTATACCCATGATTTATTAATTTTCAAATAATGTATGGGAATCTGCCGGATTTGTTGATATTTATGACTACTGCTCCGCTCCCTTAAGTAGTAGTGTGATGATGTATAGCTTACAACCTTCCTCGATAAACGGGCTATTCAATGCAAAAAGATTTTTTCAATTCGAACCAGTAGTTCCTGAGATTAGCGCGTTCAACCAAACAAACAAACTTATCAGCTTTTTAAAGATTAAAAATTGTTTATACTCGTAGATTAGGGTTGCCATAAGTGTGGGGACCCAGACGGGGACATTTGAAGAAAAATTAGAAAAGGTAGAAAAATAGGAACTTTTATTACAACAACTTTTAACACTGCTATTAAACAAGCGTTAAACAAGCGGGCAGCGACCCGGGCTTCCTATGTTTTCTGAAAGGCGAAAAATTATCAGAATTAACTTCTGATAATTGTACAAAATATTTTGACGAAATCAACATTAAGTTAAACATCATCTTCATGTAGACGCTTTCTCCCGATTGTATCCCTGGCCAAGATGACCCCGGAGCTCAGGGTCCGCCTTCCGGCTCTTCCTCCTCCACTTGACACGATCTTGGGCGTCCATGGTAGTGAGACCATTTGCACGCATATCACTCTCCACGACGTCAAGCCAGGACTTCTTGGGCCTATCCCTTCTACCTGGACCCGGCGGGGGTGCCATTGTCAGGCATTTGCTACCCACGTATCCTGGCGGTTGCCGCAAGACGTGGCCGCACCAGCGAAGGCGGCTCTCTTGCATTTTATCCGCGATGTCATGGACATGAAGGCTGCCGCGGCTGCAAGAGTTCCTCACGCAGCATTTTTATCTCCGTGACATGCAGCTCTTACTTGCTTACGCTCTTGCTCTCACAACCATGTAAGAGGACAGGCTTAATGATCGTCTTATAGACCTGCCCCTTCAACCTGACTGGCATTTTGGGATCACCCGTGACGCCAGTCATTTCTCACCACCTGGCCCACGCGGAAGCAATGCGTGCCCTGATGTCGTAGTCGATTTCACTGGTCACATGAAGTACAAATCCCAGGTACTTAAACCGAATCATCGCTTATGCGGACCGGTGTGAAATATCTGTCGAGTTTAACGCTAAACTTTCTGTCATCGCTACATTTAGCTTCATACCACCGTTCTCAAGCGCTTCCTTCCACACTTTCACGTGTTGCACCAATCTGCTCCTGTCCGCGTCCTTCAGCGCAATATCATCAGCATACATGATCAACCACGGAGGCTGCTTATGTGGTTTTCTGATACTGTCCAACAAGACGTCTAATACCGAGCTGAACAAGTAAGGACTAAGGACGGATCCTTGGTGTACTCCGATGGTGATGGGGAAGGCTTTTGAGTCACCAAAAGCACTCCAAACCACGGAACCAGAATCATGATACATATCTTGGATGGTGTCAATGTAGGTCTCTGGAACTCTCTTAGCCCACAGTACCCACCAGATCACCGCGCGAGGAACACGGTCGAAGGCCTTCTGCATGTCTAAGAATAGGCAGTGCAGGGGCGTGTTCTTCGCCCTGTATTTCCTCACCACAATCCTTAGGGAGAACACCGGATCAATGATCCCGTGCCCGGGACGAAACCCATACTGACACTCCGAGAGTGTACTTTCCTGTCGGATCCGGGAGTCGATTATCTGTTCATAGAGCTTCATGGTGTGGGACATTATCTTTATACCGCGGTTACTACCACACTCCTGAACTGATCCCTTGCCTTTGAATACTGGCGTAATGAAGCTCAGTCTCCACTGGCTCAGGATCTCACGGTGAGAAGTATGCGGTTATACAGATTTGTTAGAATGCTCACACCACGAGCACCCAATGCACCCATTGCCTTCCAAGCCTCGATGGGGATTTCGTCGAGGCCGAGTCTGTACTTCTGCAGGCGTTATCGGTGGCACTAGTCCTTGTTTCGGAAAGAGGTCTGGTCGATGCACCTCTTGCTGCTTATTCAGCATGTCGTTGGAAGTATGAGCGCCATCTGTCCTTCATCGCGTTTTTCTCGGAAAATCATTGGCCCCGGGGTCTTTATTACTCATTAACATATTCATGTATGGAAAAATATCAGCGCTTTCGTCGTTCTATCTACGTATTAATAGCCTAGCTACTTAGTCGCGTTTATTGTAGGTATATTACTGTTTACCAACCAAGTCCAGCACTCTATATAATACTAAAAATGTTTAACCGGGACAATTTGCTTATTGACGGGGACGCCGGGACACCAGGCCCCAAACGGGGACATGTCCCGGCGTACGGGGACGTATGGCAACCCTATCGTAGATAGATGCATGCTTCAGGCGCGGTCGCAGCTTGAAGTTTTGGGGGGGTCACTTAGAAATTTCCTTAAGAAATTTAACCACCTCTCCCCTCGTACTGGGACTTTTCAGTATGACGTGAATGGTTTGGGGAGGGGGGGGGGGGGGGTGATGTCCCCTGTGACCTCCCCCCCCCTCGGACCGCGCCTGGCATGCTTCAGAATTAGGTACCAAGCTTACCAGGAATTATCTATAAGTACTATGTGAAAGTAACTCTGTCTGTCTTTCTGTCTCTATGCCTGTTACGCTTGCACTTACACCACTGAACCGATTTGGAAGAAAATTGGTAAGGAGATTACTACTACGACTAAAACTACGACGGAATAGGTTCCCACAGTTCCCGGTAACGGGATCAAATTCACACAAGGGCAGAGCCGCGAGCATCAGCTAAAAAAATTGTCAATTAACCTGTCAATGCTGTCGGTCTTTTAATTCAAGTATTTCCAGTCTCTTACTTATATATATTTTTTACTATATTTTTTTTATTTTTATTAATAAAATAATATAATATTATTATTAGCCGTGGGGTACCGGCAGAGTAGAATAGTACCCCGCTCTAGTACCAGGTGTCGTAGGAGCCGACTGAGGTACAGCGGAACCGACCAATGGCGGTATAACCATTTAAATCGGCGTAGATAAAATGGCACAGGGCGAGGATGGGCAGCAGCATCCTCGCCGCGAAGCTACGCCCTGCGATTGCCAACACGCCTGCCCAGCGTGGCGATTATGGGCAAACTCCCCCTATGATAGGCACAAATAGAACCAGGCCCCTAGTCCCCGGCAGCTCCGCTAGCCCTGGCTCCGGTAGCGGCCAGGGTAACGGCGGAGCAGGGGGTGCTAAGAATCCCCGGCAGAGATCCGGCTACCACCCCAAACGACGACTGGCCCTGGTAACGCACAACGTACGCACGATGAGGACTGACGAGAGGATTGCTGAGCTGGAAAAAGAGTTGAGTAGGTTGCACTGGGATATTGTGGGGTTGTCTGAAGTCCGTAGAGAGGGCGAGGACACGATAACCCTAGGATCCGGCAACCTGCTCTACTACCGGGAAGGCGACCAGCAGTCGCAAGGTGGTGTCGGTTTTCTCGTTCACAGATCCCTCATTAACAACATCATTACCATCGAAAGTGTGTCGAGCAGGGTTGTATACCTAATACTCAGAATATCCAAGAGGTATTCGCTGAAGGTCATTCAGGTATACGCACCGACCTCGGCACGCCCAGATGATGAAGTGGAGACTATGTATGAGGACGTAAGTAGGGCCATACATACGTCTAAGACCCACTTCACAGTTGTTATGGGGGACTTCAACGCAAAGTTGGGTAAGAAAAGCGATGATGAGTTGAGAGTGGGGCAATTTGGACATGGACAACGGAACCCGCGGGGACAGAGGCTGGCTGACTTTCTGGAGAAAGAGGGACTCTTTATGATGAACTCTTTCTTTCAGAAGCCGCCGCACAGGAAATGGACCTGGATGAGCCCTGATGGTTCCACGAGGAATGAGATAGACTTCATCATGACCAACGAGAAACGAATATTCAGTGATGTCTCCGTGATCCACAGGGTGAAAACCGGTAGTGATCACAGAATCGTAAGAGGCACATTGGGTATTAACGTTAAACTCGAAAGGTCCCGCCTGATGAAGTCTACACTCCGACCTACTCGTGCCCAAATCCAAAACCCCGAGAACTTTCAACTTGAGCTTTCGAATCGCTTTGATTGCCTAGAAAACTTTGCGTCGGTGGACGAGATCAACAACAGGCTCGTAGAAACTGTCCAAATGGTGGGCTCTAAGCACTTTAGACCCCGCCGTTCAAATAGACCTCAGAAACTCTCCGATCACACCCAAAAACTCATGGCTAAACGACGCTCACTTCGACTGCAGTCTTCCGATGATGCAGATTCATATAGGCAGCTCAACAGACAGATTTCCAAATCTCTGCGACACGATATACGTCTCTTCTCTCTGTGGCGTAGCGGTAGTGAACGCGGCCGCTACGCAGGAGGCGCGGGTTCGATCCCCGCTCAGTGCAAATATTTGTGTGCATGAAATATGAATATTTGCATTGGTCTGGGTGTTTCTATGTATAATATGTATGTATTTACAAAAAAAAAAAAAAATATATCTAAGTATGTTTATCCGCATTCTAGAACCCATAACACAAGCTAGTTAAGCTATGCTTACTTTGGGTCTAGATAGCGTTGTGTAGAATGTCCTACAATATTTATTTATTATTATTATTATATTTAATACTGAACATATTAAAGAGACAATCGAGCGGAACAAAGGCTCCAAAGTGTTCGCAAGAAATCTGTCTGTTGGGCAAAGCCAGTTGACTAAGCTGAAGAGAGAAGATGGCAGTATAGCGTCGACCAAGGCTGAGGTTTTGGAGGAGATCGAAAGGTTCTATGGACAGCTATACGCTTCGGTCGCTAATCCTGCTGGCAACATGGCGACCGACCCAAGAGCCAAGTTGACCCGACACTTCACCGAGGATATCCCAGACATCAGCCTGTACGAGATTAGAATGGCCCTGAATCAGCTTAAGAACAACAAAGCGCCGGGTGACGACGGAATCACTTCAGAGCTTCTGAAAGCGGGTGGAACACCGGTACTTAAAGTCCTTCAGAGGCTTTTTAACACCGTCGTCCTCGAGGGCATAACGCCAGAAGCATGGAACAGAGGCGTGGTGGTGCTGTTCTTTAAGAAAGGTGACAATACCTTACTGAAGAATTACAGACCCATCTCGCTTCTGAGCCATGTTTACAAGTTGTTTTCAAGGGTCATTACGAACCGTCTCGAGCGCAGGCTTGATGACTTCCAGCCTTCCGAACAAGCCGGTTTCCGAAGAGGCTACAGTACCATAGACCACATCCATACGCTGCGGCAAGTTATACAGAAGACCGAAGAGTATAATTTGCCACTTTGCTTAGCGTTTGTGGACTATGAGAAAGATATGGGCTGTGCTTGAGTCTCTCCAGCGGTGCCGTATTGACTATCGGTACATCGAAGTGTTGAAGTGTTTGTATAATAACGCCACCATGTCGGTTCGAGTACAGGAACAGAGTTCGAGGGCGATCCCTTTGAAAAGAGGCGTAAACAGGGAGACGTGATATCTCCGAAACTGTTTACGGCCACTTTGGAGAATGCCTTCAAGCTCCTGGAATGGAAAGGATTCGGCATCAATATTAATGGCGAATACATCACTCACCTCCGGTTTGCCGACGATATTGTAGTCATGGCAGAATCGATGGAAGATCTCAACACGATGCTCGAAGGCCTCAACCGAGTTTCTCAACAGGTGGGTCTTAAAATGAACATGGACAAGACAAAGGTGATGTGCAATGCCCATGTTGTACCTACCCCAATATCTGTTGAGAGCTCGGTTCTTGAAGTTGTTGACTCGTACGTCTACCTAGGACAAGTAGTCCAGTTAGGTAGGTCCAACTTCAAGAAAGAGGTCAATCGCCGAATCCAACTCGGCTGGGCAGCGTTCGGAAAATTGCGCAATGTCTTCTCGTCCGACATACCTCAGTGTCTCAAGTCGAAGGTTTTCGACCAGTGTGTGTTACCAGTGATGACTTACGGCACTGAAACGTGGTCCCTCACTATGGGCCTTATGAGTAAGCTCAAAGTAGCCCAACGAGCTATGGAGAGGGCTATGCTCGGAGTCTCTCTGCGAGATCGAATCAGAAATGAGGAGATCCGTAGAAGAACCAAGGTTACCGACATAGCCCAGCGGATTAGCAAGTTGAAATGGCAGTGAGCAGGGCACATAGCACGGAGGACTGATGACCGATGGGGTCGAAAAGTCCTCGAGTGGAGGCCACGTATCGGCAAGCGCAGCGTGGGACATCCACCCACAAGGTGGACAGACGACCTCATTAAGGCCGCGGGAACGCGCTGGATGCGAGCCGCTTCCAACCGGTCCTATTGGAGATCTATAGGGGAGGCCTATGTCCAGCAGTGGACTTCCTATGGCTGAAATGATGATGATGATGAAAAAATGATGATGAATATAATATTTAGATATTACGTATTTTTTTGAAAAATGATTATGTCAAGTTTTATATAATGATTTAATGATATATGTAATTATTCTAACGCACTTCATATAATTGTAAACGTCAAAAAATACCTAATTGGATGTAATAATAAATTAATGTTCTTTTATCATATTGTGTAAGGAGTAATGTGTTTAAATATGTATTAAATCATACCGAGGACAGTACATTTGTAGTTAACAGGCGTAACGAATTTTTTTATTAACGCAAAATTTCGTTTCATAATATGTATAACGAAGTGCGTAAGTGAAATATTCTTGGGATAAATAGTTTTAAAGTAGATTTTAAAAATTCAATTTGTCAAGTTTCATATTCTAAAACATTCTACACGGCGGTGGCGCTATCTAGACGCAAAGTAAGTTATAGCTTGTGTTATGGAATCTAGAATGCGGATAAACATAGTTATATACTTTTATTTGTAAACACATAATAGGTATATTATGCATAGAAACACCCAGACCAGTTCAAATATACATAATTTAATGAGGAATCTAATAATGTATGAATTTTGACACTTATTTTATTCTTTTGTACAACTTAGGTTGCAGATAAGCACACGGCCCACCTGATGGAAAGTGGTTACCGTGGCCTATGGACGTGTGCGGCCGTCACACTCGCGCTGCCGACCCCATAAAAACCTTCTAATACTCTTCTTGAAGAACCCCATTTACCTCATACTGTATTCCAAATCGCAGTTTCGACTTTGAATGATATCCTGCTTTGCTAATACATGCGGTTTAGATTTTTAACAAAACGGGCAACAAACCCGCTATCCCAAGTTGCAACAGTAGAACACTCAATCACTACGTCATACAAGTCATCTACATACATAAATCAGCTGTTAATGGCATAGGTCAATACTACAGAGTTGCCATGCAAAAAAACGAAAGCTCCCGACCGGTTTTTAATTTCTTAATCGTAGACACACCACCATCCGGTTATCGGCGCAATCTGTCAAAATCGCAAACTGACGCAACTATACTATGTCACAATTTAAAAATAGTATTAGCCAATCAACGGCTTTCTCTGCAAAGTGAAGTCGTGGACTCATGAGGTCCTAGGACTCCTAGGTCAATTAACTGAGTACCTACTATGACGTAAGAACTGTCTCAAGATTGATCCATAGATGCATTAAAAGATAGATCAGCTGTTTAATTCTCTACGGCCGTTCCGAATAACCTATCTACTGCCAGTTTTGACATTAGAAAGGATAAAAACGTCATCAATCTCTATGGTAACGCAACTAATATCTAGTAGCACTATAATAATAGGATTTGACAAAGGAACTACGTCTACCTTTACCTTTAACTGTAGGTATGTTAATGGGAACAGACAGCCTCCGTGGCGTAGCGGTAGTGAACGCGGCCGCTACGCAGGAGGCGCGGGTTCGATCCCCGCTCAGTGCAAATATTTGTGTGAATGAAATATGAGTATTTGCATTGGTCTGGTCGTGCCTCGGAGAGCACGTTAAGCCGTCGGTCCCGGTTGCCATAAGAAAATCTATGGCAGTCGTTACGGGTAGTTGGAGCCCTAAAATATCCAAAAACAACGGTCTAACTGCAAAGCTTCGATATCGCCTAATGTTAACATTGGGTTGTGGAGGTCAGATGACAATCGCTTCACGGAAAATATTGAGGTCTGGCCAAATCCGTAGTTAAGACTGGTAAAGCGGACCCCAGACTCCGAGCTGCCCCTTTAGACAAGTGGCAATTCGTTGCTCGGTGTATGATGGAATAGAATGCCAAATGTATGGGATTTGACGTATATGACAGGCGTCAACGAATGTCAAAATCGTCAAATCCTATACATTTGTCATTCTATTCCATCATATCATTCGGATGCGCCAGGGAATTAACGCTAAGAGGAAGATGTTATTGGGAACAGCCGTAAGCTCATAGTGTCGAGCATAGCGCTGCGATATCCTTGATAGTGATTGTCATTGGTCCGACAGGATGACGTCACTGGAGATCAACCAATGACAATAAATAAATGAATATTGTAGGACAATCTACACAAGGCTATCTGGACGCAAAGTAAGCATAGCTTAAGTAGCTTGTGTTATGGGTTCTAGTCAAAGTCAAAGTCAAAAATCATTTATTCTGTATAGACCATCAAAACGGCACTTACAAAACGTCAATAATATACATATATGTACTAAAGACTAGCTTAGCAAATGGACCACCGGTTCGAAACGCAGCCCCGGCCTGAGAAGAATCGGGCAAGAAACTCAGCGGGTTTTTTTTTTTTGGTCTATTTACAAAAAATGCTTAGTCTACTTAGTCTAAATACAATCATTAGAATACGGATAAACATACTTAGATACATTTTTTTTCTAAATACATACATATATTATCATGCATAGAAACATCCAGACCAATGCTGTCACAGATAGGTTCCTACTAACTATAATTTTTTGTTTAGCCACCAACAGGTCACAGAATAAATTAGTATTACCGTGAACAGGTGCTCACTTCCTATTCTTTTATTAAATCTCTATGGCCATCTGCATACGTCAGCGCGCGTCATGTCAGTGCCACGCGCTCGTGTCTGACAATGACACAGGAAGTTGTGACGTCTGAATACGCCTTTATGCTATTGTGCGAATTTCTATTAAGTGCAGATGGGTTTGTGCGTCATGGTATTAGATAATGAAGATATATGGTTGTATGCTTCCGTAGCATAAGTTTGCAAATTTTTTTTTAAGTTAAAGGAAGTTTTTTTTCAGTATGCTCACTGCTAAGAATTTTTTTTTTTTGACTTGTAATTCAGCTGTCAAAATTTAATCGTCCTATATTTACACGTTCAAAATAATACTAAATTAAATTAACACTTCAAACTATTATTACTAAAATAAACTAAATTAAATAAAGAATAAGATTTATGCGAGAGTTCGTTTTCTGAGTAAAGGGAGGGAGGTCCAACCCTCTGCTCAGAAAGTGAGAAGTCGGCTTCACGATCGAGATGTCCAATGCTTGAAATCTGTAGGCACATGCTGTAAGAACATTTCGAACGATCGAACGAACTCGACAGCTCAATCAGCGGCGATATTTCCATTCTGCTTGCTGTAAATTTTGTGTCGTCACGTTCTTGAGCATGAGGGTGATGTATGTTTACGTGTTCGACAACGTGACATTACCAAAACAGCATGCGATATTGAAATATCACTGCAGATTCAGCTTTCGAGTTCGTTCGATCGTTCGAAATGTTCTTACAGCATGTGCCTACTGGCCATTACACTGACGTGAAGCCAAACAAATCTAAATCTTAACAGAAGCTATAACTATTTAGCTATAACTAAGGTCAGAGCATTCCCCCTGTAAGGGACCGGTCGCGGGTCCAAGTCCCATCTTGGACGTTCACCATCCATGGATCCCTATACGCATACGCCCATGTGATGGAGCCCCCAACATCGATAGGTCACCGAGGAGGCCCTTATACCCATGGAGCCCATAGGTCTACGGGCCCTATATACCCAATACCCATATGGCCTATATAGGTCCCTCAGTAGTAATTTCGGTTATGCATATTCTTTTTAAAGAAACATTATGTTGAAGACGTTCCAGCATCAGTCTTTTGCGAAAATTTATGCGATGGCCAATGAAATGTGTGGTTGCGAAAATGACCAAGACGGAACGTCGCGTGGTGTCAAGACCACTGTGTAGATCGATCTGTGTCGCAATTTGAATGTTTATATCTACCGATAACGTGTGTAGAATTCAATATGTTGACATTCGGTGGTTATCCTATGTGACGTGACTACGTGAGATTGCTTTTTATGTTACTAAAGTAGCAAATAATAACATAGCAAGCGATTGTCGTGAGGAAAGAAAAAAATTGAAGGTAGGATCAGTCAATATGATTGTATGCATCTGAAGGCCAATGTATTATCTAGGACAATCGCTAATGGATTGTGGAAGTCAGATGGCAGTCGCTTCACGGAAAATATCGAAGTTCAGCCAAAAACGATGCTGTATCCGTTACAGCTCTGTAATTCTATAACATTATTTCCATATTCATAATATTGATTCCATGAAAATTTCTGCTGATACAAGACTGACTTTGATTGTCATAGACATGAGAAAAGAAACAATATTTGAATTTGACATGAATCATAAATCGACGGCCAGTAAGTTAACAAGGAGGTTTAATCGTGAAGGAACTTCGCGACATTCCCCACGCGAAATAAAATTGAAAATTATAGCAATTAATTTTTTAAGTTAGCTGCGGCGTTTACACCTCGTGACGAAAGGTCGCGACACTCGCGGCGGGATGAAAAGAAGTTCTCGTTATTGTACTGTTTCACTAAACCTACCAACTGTTTAGAAAATCCACTTCACCACAGAGTCAATTCTTGTATAACAACACAGTGTCAATTTCCACTTCATTTTATTCTCAACAGAGATTTATCCGACACTATGTTAGCAATCATCTCAAACTCCATACAAATGTACCATTGTACTATAATGCCGCGTACCACTGTACCGCGCTGCACACCCATGTACGCATGTACCAGACTGTACACACATTGTATCCATAATATTATGTCGCTAACATAGGTCTCCAATCAATCAACTCATTAAAGGTCATCATTAAATAATTTACTATAATCAACTCTCATGTGGTAGTGGCAGAGTAATGGTTAAACAATTTAAATTGAACCGAACTATTTGCAAAACTTTACCGAAAAATTATATTATTGAGGCAGCAAAACATGTCAGACAATTTTGAAAATAAATAACTGAATTATATTTTGATTTCGTTTCTTAAACCAGAGTTAAGAATCAGCATCTCAACCATGTCGCGAGGGGCACTGTGTCTCTTTCGAGGGCCTGGCAGTGCAACTGGCGAAAGTGATGTTGATCTTTACGGACGTATCTGACATGCAATGTTCCTCTGCTTCGCTTAGGGATGAGGATTGAATCACGCATCTGGAATGAGAAAGTAACCGTTGATTCCAAATGTATGGAATCAGCTAACTACCCTTATATCTTAGTCAGATCATTGGCATACACAAATTGGCATCGAGAAGGATATAGTTCTTGGGCGCCCCGTATACTGCCAGGTGAACACGCCTCGCAAGGCATCACCGATATCCATCATTAACTAAATCTTTGCTCAATTAGTCACAACAACGGTGGAAAATTACTCTAGGGTACTTAGCTGTTTTCATAACGATGCTGTATCCGTTACAGCTCTGTAATTCTATAACATTATTTCCATATTCATAATATTGATTCCATGAAAATTTCTGCTGATACAAGACTGACTTTGATTGTCATAGACATGAGAAAAGAAACAATATTTGAATTTGACATGAATCATAAATCGACGGCCAGTAAGTTAACAAGGAGGTTTAATCGTGAAGGAACTTCGCGACACCCGCAGTTTAGACTGAAAAAAGCGGACCCCAGACTTCTAGGTGAAAGCTTCGGATACGACTGGGATTAACCCTAGGATGAATGAAGAAGATCAAATATAAAAAACGATTATAGACATCTATCTATACTATTATATAATTGTAAAGTGGTCGTGTCTGTACATTGGAGATATTTAAAAAAAAATACTTGGGTTATGTTATGTTAACGATACTGAATACGAAAATATTTTTTTTTAATTTCCTGTCTGTTTGTCTGTTTGTCCGCGAGGGACGCAAAAACTACTGGACGGATTTTGATGCGGTTTTTTTTTAGAAAGGGCTTACTCAGACTTAAAATCTTACGTTTGTTTGATTGCAATCGTTTGAGCTACTAAGCATACTACTAAGCATTTTTTGTAAATAGACCAAAAAAAAAAAAGCCCGCTGAGTTTCTTGCCGGAGTCTTCTCAGGCCGGGGCCGCGTTTCGAACCGGTGGTCCATTTGCTAAGCTAGTCTTTAGTACATATATGTATATTATTGACGTTTTGTAAGTGCCGTTTTGATGGTCTATACAGAATAAATTATTTTTGACTTTGACTTTGACTTTGACTTTGAGTAGAACCGAAGATATGAGCAAAGGTCGCGTTAACCGAGATGCACGCGGGCGGAAGGCTAGTTGATTTATATTGTTACTAAAGTTTACAGATATTCTCATAAAATTTTCCACATCGAACATTAACATCGTACCTAATCGTTTATGACATTTAGGCGAGACTGAGTTTTGAATGGTTTTTTTTACGTAAATAGGCGAAACGAAATTTTTATTATGTTACGGATTTTAAAAACACGAGTACTGTACCGGTATCAGTGACTAATTAGGTCCAAAATATACTAATTGTAATATCATAACAATAAATTGAACGATATTGTACTAACTACATCCTATAATTTAGACGATTGAGATTGCAGATTGCATGCCAAATATATTTTCAGATGCTCAATCACGATACTCGACCATTAATTTATATTGTTACTAAAGTAACAATGGTTAATCTCATTGTGCTCAACTAAAATACTTTAACTATATTTTAATAAAGTAAGTATCGCAATCAATAAGTTATTGAATATTATTTTAGTATAATATTCATAACATTCTGTGACGATGTTGTTATTGTATTTATGTATTGAATAATATAATGTAAATGATTATTAGTAAACATACGTAAATAACTCAATAAACATGGTGTATAATTATTTGACAAATCAAATCTAGATTTCATGCCAATCGGAGACGCTTGTTCGGCTTGTTCACAATTTTATATAAATAATGCAAAACATGAATTACGTGTAGTTAAGTACTTTGTTTGTGTTATTTCATTAAGTATAGTTAACTAATTCTTTATTGTACACTCAAAATAATACATTCAGAATCATAACAATTAAATTTTGATGTACAAAGGAGAGCTTAACTCAGTATTGAGTTGCATATATCATGCCTCTGTTAGAAGATCTTTATAGAGATGATTACTAGCCTATAACCTTCTTTGATAAACGGACTATTCGACTCTAAAAAAATCTATTCGTACCAGTAGTTCCTGAGATTAGCGCGTTCAAACAAACAAACAAATTCTTCAGCATTATAATATTAGGTTATAGGCCAATACCATCAAGCTTCTACTCAAGGGAGCGGAGTAGTAACCATAAATGTCAATAAATCTGGGAAATTCTCATACATTTTGGAAAATATTCTTCCGGGGATGATTATGTTCTAAAGGGGTGAGACGGGGTTTTGAAGTATGCCACGGGTGAAACCGGGGCTGGTCAGCTAGTATACACATACATACATACATGAAATCACGCCTTTATCCCTGGAGGGTTAGGCAGAGGTGAATTAACACCCACATTTCACTATCCATTCATTCACTCATTTCATCAGTCCATCATTGTATTGGGTCCCACGTTTGGCACTATTGTTGACTCGAGCCATGCATCTGAGGCTGAGTGTGGGCTGTATATATCTGTCTGATGTTAAACAGCCCTATCTCTTGGACGCCTTGTACGACACCGTATGGGAAGAGATGGGGTGACCCAAATTCTACTCTACCGGGAAAACCGCACTCAAGTTACGGCCACTTAAAGCTGCAATAAACATAATGATGCTGAGCCTGCAGTAATTCTAATTAAATCTATTAAAGTATTAGTTAGTTCACTTTACGATAGGATGTCAGCGTTATCTTGTTACGATCGGATATCAATTACACGAATGCAGATTGAAGATTATTATGCTAAGTTAATTCAGTTATTATTTTACAATGTTCTAAATACAAGTAAGTATTTTAACTTCTTCCTCCTAGCGTTAATTCCCAGTCGCATCCGAAGCTTTCACCTCAGAGTCTGGGGTCCGCTTACTGCTTCTGCAATAATAATATCATTGCATTGGTCTGGGTGTTTCTATGTATAATATGTATGTATTTACAAAAAAAAAAAAAAAAAAAAAGTATCTAAGTATGTATATCCGCATTCTAGATTCCATAACACAAGCTAATAAATAAGCTTACCATGGGTCTAGATAGCGTTGTGTAGAATGTCCTACAATATTTATTATTTATATTATTATTATTATAGTCTAACTGCAAATTTTGGAGGAAGGAATGAAGGATGGCAGTGTGCAGAGGACATGGCAGTCGCTTCACAGAAAATATTGTCTGTGTAGTGACTGCCATCTGACCACCACAACCCAATGGCGATATTAGGGGGTATTGAAGCATTGCAGCTATATAATATATATGCCTAATTAACCTGGTATGATACTGAAATGAGGGGACGTGATCGTGATAATACAATTTTAACGTCAAGCATAATTGCCCCACAAACGATGCCCTATGTCGAAAACATTTTACTTAGTAAATGTAATATTTATGTTCATAATAAACATTGCGAAACATCAAGGACTAGTGCCACCGATAACGCCTGCGGAAGTCCAGACTGCCATTCGCCGCATGAAGAACCGGAAAGCTGTCGGACCCGACGAAGTCCCCATCGAGGCTTGGAAGGCAATGGGCGCCCGTGGTGTGGGCATTCTAGCAAATCTTTATAACCGCGTACTCCTCACCGGCGAGATCCCGAACCAGTGGAGGCTGAGCATCATCACGCCAGTCTTCAAAGGCAAGGGATCGGTGCAGGAGTGTGGTAGTTACCGCGGTATAAAGATAATGTCCCACACCATGAAGCTCTATGAGCGGATAATCGACTCCCGGATCCGACAGGAAAGTACACTCTCGGAGTGCCAGTACGGGTTCCGTCCCGGGCACGGGATCATGGACCCAGTGTTCGCCCTAAGGGTTGTGGCGGGGAAATACAGGGCGAAGAACACGCCCCTGCACTGCCTATTCTTAGACATGCAGAAGGCCTTCGACTGTGTTCCTCGCGAGGTGATCTGGTGGGCACTGCGGGCCAAGGGTGTCCCAGAGACTTACATTGACACCATCCGAGACATGTACTACGATTCCGGTTCCGTGGTTCGGACTGCTGTTGGCGACTCGAAAGCCTTCCCCATCACCGTCGGGGTACACCAAGGATCCGTCCTTAGTCCTTACCTGTTCAGCGTGGTATTAGATGTTTTGTCGGACAGCATTAGAAACTCACATGAGCAGCCTCCGTGGTTGCTCATGTATGCTGATGATATTGCGCTCATGGACGCGGACAGGAGCAGATTGGTGCGACGCGTGAAAGGATGGAAAGAAGCGCTTGAGAACGGCGGTCTGAAGCTAAATGTAGCGAAGACAGAATACTTAGCGTTAAACTCCACAGATCCCACACCCGTCCGCATAGGCGATGATTTGGTCGAGCGCACGGACCAGGTTAAGTACCTAGGATCTGTACTTCATGTGACCGGTGAGATCGACCACGACGTCAAGGCACGCATTGCTGCCGCGTGGGCCAAGTGGCGAGAAATGACTGGCGTGACCTGTGATCCTAAAATGCCAGTCAGGTTGAAGGGGCAGGTCTATAAGACGATCATTAGGCCTGTTCTCTTGTATGGTTGTGAGGCGTGGCCGCTGCTCGAGCGACACAAGCAAGAGCTGCGTGTCACGGAGATGAAAATGTTGCGGTGGATGTGCGGCGTTACGCGTAAAGATCGCGTACGGAACTCTCGCATCCGCGGCAGCCTCCATGTCCGTGACATCGCGGATAAAATGCAAGAGAGCCGCCTTCGCTGGTGCGGCCACGTCTTGCGGCAACCGCCAGGCTACGTGGGGAACAAATGCCTGGCAATGGTACCCCCGCCGGGTCCAGGTAAAAGGGGTAGGCCAAAGAAGTCCTGGCTTGACGTCGTGGAGGGTGATATGCGTGCAAATGGTCTCACTACCATGGACGCCCAAGATCGTGCGAAGTGGAGAAGGAGGAGCCGGAAGGCGGACCCTGAGCTCCGGGGTCATCTTGGCCACGGATGCAATCGGGAGAATACGTCTATATGCAGATGATGATGATGAAACATTGCGAAACAGTAGTACATCTTTTGCTATTGTCTCTCAGACTAACCCTAGGGCTGTCAAAAATATTTTCGTGTTTAGGCAATGGCTGGACCAGAATTTCACACGGGTAGAGCTAGCTAGTAATATATTTTTTATGTAGGACACGTCTATTTAACTTCACCCCGCCTGATTGTAATCTAAAGGTAGAGGGTCGGAAAAGAGGGTCACCATTATAGACACGTACCATGTTACAATGGTGGCACTCAGCTTGACGGCCTCGTCAGATGCTTTTTCACGCCCCGCTTAAAGGACCCGTGACTGTAGGAAGAGGGCATGTGCACTGGTAAGGAATTCCAGGTCTTATTGGTGCGGTTCTTGATGGAATATTCTGCACCGTATGCGTGTGACATCTAAATCCTGCATGTGTTGTCCTATATAGGAAAGCAGGGGGTAAGAGTAATTTTAAGAGCTCATTAGAACATTCACCATAATAATGTAACAACAACATAACTAACAGCCTTATCAAATGAACGTAAGTATATCTACCTAGCACTAACTTCCTACGAATATGGAGAACATAGATTTAGTCAAGGCTAGAATAGATACCGCGCGTGCATCTGATAGTATGCCAATATTGATGACGTCATTCAAGAAATTTTCGTGATCTAACAATCGTCACCGTCATCATCTCATCCAAAGCGTGCTTATTATTTTGAATTTGGACCCCCAACCCTGAGAGGAATGCATGCACCAGAGCCAGGTCCGTAAATCAAAAGGAAAATAGATGTAGGGACCAGCCTACAGGTGAAATTATCTAGAGCACCTGCCCCTCAAGACAAGTGGCAATTCGTCGCCCGGCGATTTATAGAATAGAATGGCAAATGTATGGGATTTGACGTATATGACAGGCGTCAATGAATGTCAAAAACGTCAAATCATCCATGATACGCCGAGCAACGAATTGCCACTTGTCTAGGGGGGCTGGTGCGGTCACATAAACGCAATGGTAATCTTCACCGCACTCAGGCAAATTTTGGTATTTTTATTTCAAACTAGCTGACCCGGCGAACTTTGTACTGCCATATTTTATTCCGCTCGCGTGGAAGTCAGATCCCGTGCCCGGTGCACCTTCTATTCAATTTTTTGTACCCCTTGGCCAGAATAACGAACACAAAACAAAAATATTTACCAATCCAATTTTGTGCAGTCATTGGGAAGTTATGCGCGTACCTACCTTTGGGAGGGTTTAATTTTTATTTATATAGATATCGGTCGACAGTTTCATGAAATTTTAAAGCTCACTTTTACTACCGACTTAGATCGGAAAAAGTAAACGTCCAAGACTTGAACCCGCGAATAGTCCATAGTTGAGGGGAAAATTCATTCGTTCGTTGTTTCCGATAGTCCGTAAGAATATAGGTACGCATCACATACGCATAAAATTCTTATGCATAAATTATTCACAAAAAAGGTGATAGAAAGCTTGTTGTGATACCAATTTAATGACATGCTGGGATAGAGACGTCTTAGTGCATCTAGCATACTCAATATCTGTGCCTTAGAGTAGCGGTGAATGTGGAATGTGGAAGTAATTAAATAAAAAACATGAAGATACGTTGGAATTGTAGTGCGTAACTAAATAAGTAATCCCTATGTAATTCTATGTACTTAATCTATACTAATATTATGAAGCTGAAGAGTTTGTTTGTAACGTATTCAACCAAACAAACAAATTATTTGATTGCGATAATCTCAGGAACTACTGGTTCGAATCGAATAATAGATGATCAAACGAACTTCTCAAGTGAAGTTCGATCATTATTATATGAGCCGCTTCATTCGAAGATATAATTAACCAGGTAGTCCCTTATATCTACTAGGCAACTTCGCACATTTTTAAGAGATATGAATATGACTAAAAATTTTACAAGTAGGTAGGTACCTACGGAGCTGTGCTCTTGACAGATACTCATTCTTTAGAGATATAGGTATAACGCATAAAACTTTCTAGCTTTGGGTACAGTATCAAACCTATTAACAATACTGTTTGTGTACTATGGGTGGGAGGGAGTTAATATCTTCGAATGAAGCGGCTCATATAATAATGATCGAACTTCACTTGAGAAGTTCGTTTGATCATCTATTATATTTCGCCGCTTCATTCTCGATATAATTAACCAGGTAGACTTTCAGAGATAGTACAGAAAGTTTTTAATTCAATGGAACTCTTAATATGAACATAATGATTATATTGGGAGCAAAAACATAGTTACTTATTCATTTAATTAAGTTACTAATACAAATAAGTAATTTCCAATTATCTATTACCCAATCTAGGTAAGGCATACTAAATTAGCAAAATTTTCGTCACTGATTACCGTTAGGTAATAGAATTTTTGTGAATGTATTGGATGTGCTGGTCCGGCCAGCAGTTTTCCGAGTAGTGTCGACTGAAAGACCACGCGAGTGCGCGGCGGAGGGGGCGGCACGGCATGGCGCGTGCTGTGTGCGCTAAAGACGCTCGTGTCGACGCCACTTTCTGTCAGCACCTGTTTTATCCCGCGACCAACTGGTTGTGTGGTAGCTGGTCTGTGTGGTGCTTTGTATGTTAACAGCGATTGACCCGTACTGGCAGTTCTCTTATTTTTTGTAACGAAATGTAATCTTTGAGGACTGTTGCGGGGCAGATATGTATGTTCTCCTCGAAATGAGGTAGGAACAGAATAGGTTGGTCACGTCCAGGAGCGGTTCCAACCTAAAAGCACCTTTCAGCAGACGCTTTACCCTTTCATCTAAACCGATGTTGTCACCGGGGAATAGTGATAATGCTGATCGGTGACTATTTTTAAGCTCCTGTATGAACATCCGTTGGCAAACTGTTGGCTTAAAAATGATAGTACCGCCGTTATTGGGAGGTTTGAATGAACTAATATAATTGTGTTGGCAAAATTGCCACCACAGCCTTAAAGTAACATACTGCTTTATAGTACTGTCTGCCAACGAAGCTATTAATAGATTTAGTGCATCGGGAGGAGACCCTCGCCGGATTAAGGCTTGCCGCAGAGCCTCGCTGCAGCCAGGGTAAGGTCCTGGTGAAGGGGATGTTGGTCTATAAGAAGAGATTGAAGAGAATATTTATCAGAATTATTTCTGAATCCATAAATTTTTCCAACATGGGAAATCGGGGCTGTCGGGGCCAGTAGCTTCGTTATCAATCATTTTTCTGCTGCATTTTAATGCTAAGGGGAAGGGGAACCATGTAAATGTAAAATTTCTGCTAATTGATAGTAAACGCATCCACATTCCGTTAGCTCGTCTGTTATTAGGTTATTATATTACACACTGCGCCCCAGCCTGTCTGGGTGTATCCGTGTAAGTCTCGAATTAAAGTGAGCGAGTCACATAATTAAATGTTGTGAATATGTTCTCGCTCCACCAGTCAAGGTCTGTCGATAACTCTGAAGGGAGTCTGATCCTTGTTTTGTAATCTTCGTACTTCGATAACATAGGAAATTTGTATAGTTCCAGAATTTTCGACTATAGCCAACCGTATTTGGCTGCCGGGCACGAAGAGGTTAAAACTCCTATCAGTTGAGCTAAGTCGCGTATAGTGCACTGTGGTAAAGATGAAGCCTTTTGAACTAATTTTGCTATTTTATTTCGCTTTTCAATAGGTAGCGTTAACGTCAGGTTTCTTGTATCATATACAGAGCCTAAATATTTACCTGATTGTTGTGGGTACAATGAACTAGTATATCGAAATTTATAACGAAGCCTAAGCATTTGAATAATGACCGATTATTTTATATTCTTAAGACACTCAGTATTTTTTCCGTCATAAGTTTTGTGAAGACTCTTGGTGTCACTGATAACTGATAACCCATAATGGTAAAGCTGAGGATTCATAGTTGGTTTTTACCCTGAACGCGGACTCGAATTTATCGAGATCTTAAAAGTTTACGATCTAAGAGATCTCTTTCAGATCAATAGTAGATAAATAGCTGTCTTTGGATTTCAGTTTTCTGGCTGTACGATAGTCCTCCATCTTAAAGTGCAACTTTGAGATGAATTTATTCGATGGTTTAAGTTTAATGTAAAACATTTACCACCATTAGGTATAGTGCTTTGGGTAAACTGCCAACAATTGTAAAAATAGTTTATAAGACCGGCATGTACCTGAACTACGGCTCGGGGCTTGTTCGAAGAAGCGCTCTTCGCGCTGGGAACACGCTGGTTGTCGCGGTGCTAACTCGCAGTCGGTGCCTGGCGACGGTTCCCTCCCCCTTTCTTGTTCGACGGGAAGCGAGGAGCTTACCAGTTTCCCTGATGTGGGTAGCGATGATTAACCCCCAGGAAAGCTTACGTACGCTAGCTTAAAGCTTACGTATCATGCAGATACCTTCGTGTTGACTCGCAGTTCGCAGTCAGCACTCAGGTTTAATATTTGAGCATCAACTTATCCTTCATGTTAACTCACGGTTAACGGTTAGCCAGGAAAACTTACAGACGCTAGTCGTAATAACATATGGGTATATGTTGAATCGCAGCCAACTCCCGGGTTTAATCTGTGAGCATCAATTCGTCCGTCGTGTTAACGCACGGTTAACCGCCAGGAAAGCTTACAGACGCTAGTCGTAATAACATATGGATATATGTTGAATCGCAGCCAACTCGCGGGTTTAATCTGTGAGCATCAATTTGTCCGTCGTGTTAACGCACGGTTAACCGCCAGGAAAGCTTACAGACGCTAGTCGTAATAACATATGGATATATGTTGAATCGCAGCCAACTCCCGGGTTTTATCTGTGAGCATCAATTTGTCCGTCGTGTTAACGCACGGTTAACCGCCAGGAAAGCTTACAGACGCTAGTCGTAATAACATATGGATATATGTTGAATCGCAGCCAACTCGCGGGTTTAATCTGTGAGCATCAATTTGTCCGTCGTGTTAACGCACGGTTAACCGCCAGGAAAGCTTACAAACGCTAGTCGTAATAACATATGGGTATATGTTGAATCGCAGCCAACTCCCGGGTTTAATCTGTGAGCATCAATTCGTCCGTCGTGTTAACGCACGGTTAACCGCCAGGAAAGCTTACAGACGCTAGTCGTAATAACATATGGATATATGTTGAATCGCAGCCAACTCGCGGGTTTAATCTGTGAGCATCAATTTGTCCGTCGTGTTAACGCACGGTTAACCGCCAGGAAAGCTTACAGACGCTAGTCGTAATAACATATGGATATATGTTGAATCGCAGCCAACTCCCGGGTTTTATCTGTGAGCATCAATTTGTCCGTCGTGTTAACGCACGGTTAACCGCCAGGAAAGCTTACAGACGCTAGTCGTAATAACATATGGATATATGTTGAATCGCAGCCAACTCGCGGGTTTAATCTGTGAGCATCAATTTGTCCGTCGTGTTAACGCACGGTTAACCGCCAGGAAAGCTTACAGACGCTAGTCGTAATAACATATGGCTATATGTTGAATCGCAGCCAACTCCCGGGTTTAATCTGTGAGCATCAATTTGTCCGTCGTGTTAACGCACGGTTAACCGCCAGGAAAGCTTACAGACGCTAGTCGTAATAACATGGATATATGTTGAATCGCAGCCAACTCCGGGGTTTAATCTGTGAGCATCAATTTGTCCGTCGTGTTAACGCACGGTTAACCGCCAGGAAAGCTTACAGATGCTAGTCGTAATAACATATGGATTGCACACGCTCACTTATAACACATTATTTTAATGTTGTCTCTTTCTGCATCATAGCTTACGTTTAGGCAGGTTTTATCAGGACTGGGCGTAATGAGCTTAGTATGGCACTGTGTGAGTTCATAATTCCTGAACGAAGTTGTTGTTGCTGGGTAGAAAGAGTATTTTTATCTCTATTTCTAACCATGCCAGGTATGGCGGCCGCAATCCTCGCATTAAGTTCAGGAGGCATTTTTTATTAATAGCTCATGTACTAGGTACACCGTAACAAAATTTGAATAAAAAAGGGTATTGCATATTATCTCGCAGATGATAAGAAGTGTACGTGTATATCTATTTTGGATTGCGCGTACTGAGTATTTTGGTTTGTTCAAAATTAACTCGCAGTTAATTTTGTGATCGCATAGTTATCTCCTATGCGGATTAGTCGTGTAATTACACGACGGACCTAAAGCCGCGATTTCTTAAATAAGATAACACTTCTTTCATAAGTAATCTCTAGAAAGGAAGCGGCTATGAGCATATAATTTTACGTAAAAAAAATTAATAAAACAATTCTTGTGGGTATTTCGAAACTATGTTTTACAGTTTCACCAGCACTAATGGCTCATTATTATGAATAAAAATAAAGTAGCAATGACAATTTTGTCATATATTTCGTGGGTACCTCGCAGTTACCCCCGTTCTCAGAAAAGACTTACAGTCGGTCCCGATTGAGTATATTGTACACTATAATAATATGTTGTATGTTCGCAGGTAACCCGCAGTTATCCACGTGACCGTAATTCACTCGCTTACTGCATTGCTCTCTTGTATTAAATAGTATCTCGCTATAATATGTATGAATGAGGGTATAAAAATGAAAATATTTTCATCACTCGTTAAGTGCATTGCCGCAAAGCAAAGTAATGGTTGATATTATTGTTTAACTATGTTTGGACACTCGCAGTGAACCCTGATAACTAGTATGAATATTGATAATGTGTGTAGTTATTAACTCACGGTTAATTGCTACAAACTAGCGAGTACTGATTGTTTTACGGTTAACGTAAAATTAATATCATCGTTGGAGACTCGCGGTCAACCCCGATGTATATGAAAGGTATTTATTGTAATTATACCTGTAGCAATATCGTTACTCTATAAGGTAATGCACAATATGATAAATGATAAAATGTTTTATGTAAGTACTTACATATCTCGTTTTCTTCCGCATTGGAAGAAGTAACTATATGACGAAGAAAACTTTCACTTTTATTTGATTTATTCGGCGCTGCGTTGTTGAAGACGTGCTTGCGTTGCCACGCACAAATAAGGAATGAGTATCTGTCAAGAGCACAGCTCCGTAGGTACCTACCTACTTGTAAAATTTTTAGTCATATTCATATCTCTTAAAAATGTGCGAAGTTGCCTAGTAGATATTAGGGACTACCTGGTTAATTATATCGAGAATGAAGCGGCGAAATATAATAATTTTTTTTGTGTTGAATAGCCTGTTTATCGACGGCTATATAATACATCATCACGTTACCACTTAAGGGAGCGGAGCAGTCATCATACCTGTCAAGAAATCCGGCAGATTTCCATACATTATTTGAAGACTAAAAAGTAAAGTTATAGAAGTGACACGAGGTTTCAAAACACGCCAAAATATGGCACAGGTGAAGCCGGGGCCGGTCGGCTAGTGTTATAAATGCGATAGTAAGTTTGTTCGTTCGTCACAGCAATCAAAACTAAAAGTCTATGTAATCTAGGTTATTACTAATAGTGTAGGTATCTGTTCATCTACCATAACAACGTATCGTATTCCATGTCATTGAACTTCGTGCGTATGTTATAGGAATAGTAATCACACTTGTATAAGTATATCCCCGACGGGGTATGCAGAAATGCATTAAACGCCCAAATTTCGTCAACTATAATTTTCGGCCTACGTAATAGGGAAATAGCCTATTGTTGTCATGCAGGCACTTTGTCATGGGCTTTAGGTTTACTGTTGAATGGAGAACAACCCTATCGCTTAGTCGCCTTCTACGAGACACGGGATGATAGGGGTAGGCCCACATAGCTACTTTTAGAAATAGCGCAAACATTAAGTACCTATAACTGAAATTATAGTGTTACTTACGTCAAGAAATAATAGGTACATCATTATTATTAATTTTTATGAATTATATTGTTATTTATATCAATTATAATTATTATGACGAATTTATAAAAAAATATCTATTTTTCTCTGATAGGTGCGTAAAATGATATTACCCATTCAGTAACGAGTAACACTGAGGTATGAGGACGTCCATCTTCATTTTTTGTCGCCATTTTAGAGTGCGGGTAACATATCTATACTTTATAATATATAATTGATTCTAAATAAGAAAACTGACAGTCAGATATCGTCAACCCTAGCCCAATCGTCACCGTTCCACGCGTAGCCTTCGCTCACGTTGTCACATCCATCCGCTCCCCAGACCTCGACTGTCAGTAATTTGCTGTGCAGCTCGCCTGTGAGATGTTTCGAAACTTAATAATACAGGCAGGACATTAAATTGTGTACAATATTACCAACTAAAGTCTTAATGGCCACCAAAGATTGAGTGAATGGAATTTTAGTGTGATAGGAATTCGGGTAATGATGTTCTAGGACATACAACCTTAATTAGCGAAAGGTTCGTAGCTAAGTGGTACCAAATGAGCATGTTGCAAGGTTAGAAAATATTAGTCAGGTTACGATCGGGATGGGTGGCCATTCTAAAGGCGACCTGGGTGGTCGCCTTTAGTACTTACAGTTTATCGAACGACAAACGGATGATATCGGTCTGTCAGTTCATCGCAATAGCCCACACACTTGCAGTTTCGTGTACGATTTTGGACTGACGGATAATATGTGTGTGGCCGCTTGACGATTCCGATCAGCAAAGACAGTTAAAGGCCGGACAGTCTATGGCCGTTGGCATTTTATACGTAATAACATCAGACTAAAAGAATAAAATAATATTATTATTTTAGTCTGAGGTAATAAAATTATGATGACATTGATGACATAAGGACTGCAGGCCGCCGGACAGACGAAAAACTGCAGGCGGACTGTAAGTGGGTGGCCGCCTTTAACGCAAAGGCCCCTCCAGTCTGGAAGAGCCGTCTGTTCTAGCTGTCATACGAACATCTATGGCTTTCGTAGTTGGAGCCCTAACAGCACTTCGATATCGCCAATGCTTGTGGAGGTCAATGGCAGACGTTTCACGAAAAATATTACACTTCGGCTGTAGAATGACCCAATAGGAGAGTGGGAGAAGGTTGCAGAAGAGACTACACAGCGCTATCTAGACCCAAGATCCCAGGCTATATAGCTTGTAATATGGGTTTTGAAATGTAGATAAATACGGTGTATTGGATTTGACGTACAGTTGAAAATATTTAAAAGATACGATTTGACGTTTATAGTCTAGGGATGGAGCTTCTTAAATCAATTGTCAGAATAATCGATTCAAGTAACAAAAGATTAATCGCATAGCTGCCAAAATGTAACTTTTGTAACATTGTAAATAAATAAAACTATTCATCATAACCGCGCAATATAATAATTATCCGACAAGATTTCCATACCATAAAACAACGTTACTTTTTCCCTGTTAAGTAACTTTTTAAGCTATCTTGTTTACATTTACACTAGACTATCTGGCCCTGGCAACACTGATTAATCATGTAATATATCTAGTATTGATATTTGGATTAGTACCTATATGTGTTAGGCTTAATGAAAACATAGGTATCATTATTATTCCTCTTTATTCCTTGAAAATTTTTATAAGTTATACTGTCTGGTGATAAACAGCCCTATCCCTTAGTCGCCTGGTACGACACCGCATAGGAAGAGATGGGGAGGCCCAAGTTCTACTCTGCCGGGAACCACGCGGCTCCTACGGGAAACCTAAAAACCTAAAAATTATAGCTTTGCAATTAGGAAAATACGTCTCCATACGCATGATGATGCTGGTAGGCAAAATAATCTAAGAGGTGCATTTTTACAATCAATTTAATATTTATCTAGTATTGATATTAGGTTCAGGATATATAATGTTAATAAAGCAGGGTAAATGAAAATACGAAATAGGTATTAATAATTTTTATATATTCACTGTCTGAGCTACTTTCGATTTCAGTATCAGAAAAAAAATAAAAAAATTCGTTGTCTCTAGTATGCGATACGATAAAAGAAAAATCTAAGCAATATTTTCATTTGTATTACTTAGAAGAAACATAAGAGGGTAAAAAGAAATACATAATATTACAAAAGTTACATTCTGGCAACGCCGACCATAAACGTAACGAGTTGACATAAACTCCATACGATTAAAATGTAACAACCATAGAGAACACAGCCGCAACACTCAAATGAAAAAATAAGAACGATATGACGTAGCTGTCACACGAGATTTCGAAAAATGAAGAATCACGTCTTATTTTAAATTATTTGTAGCAATTCTTAAAATATTTGTAGTAATTTAAAGTGAAATATGTCACACCATATTTTTTATACTTACTATTATAAGTTATTACGTATTTAGAAATGGTTTAACTTAATTTATAACAGTTTCATGTATCCTTTCAATAGTGCCTAGTTACCTACCATGAATCCAGACATCTGTCAAATCGTATCTCTTAAATAATTTCAAGTGTAGGTATACAGGGTGGAAGATTTTAACCTTACCTGGAGGGCAAGTACTTTAAATACTGGAGATAGCTAATTTCACTCAAAGGAAACATTCCTTTATTTTTAAAAAGAAACAAAACTGCATTCATAGTTTTTTGAAAATTCCCTTGCCATACCCGGTAATCGAACCGACTAAAATCCAAAAAAATAACATCCTGTATTTTTATAGCATCAATCGATAGTGTCAATCATGAGGATCGAAACTCTCTAATAAACATGGTAAATTAAATGAAAGGAAGTCAATAAAATCTTAACTTATAAATTCCATTCCAACAGATACAGTACTTTTGCTCAACGTGTCATCACACACCTTATCAACAATAACGCCATTTATTTAGTAAAATGAGTACTAAATGACTAAACTTTGATTCCGATTTAGAATGTAACGTTATTGTGTGACTGCATGAGGTAGTCAAGTCTCCCGGTTTTTTTTTTTATAAAGAATATTAGTAACCGAAATTACTAATATTCCTGTTAACCCCCCAAGTAAGCAAAATTACTTGTACTAGGTGTGGGTTCACGTCTGTAGTGTAATGGTCAGGATTCGAACCCGGGACCTCTCGATCGTAAGGCTGACTCCTTAACCACTAAGCTACCGACGGCGACGCTACTATTATGTCGATTTAGGTCCAAGATACGTGTCTCGAGGTATACTTGGTTGGGCTTGGAAAGCACTTCGTGGTACACCGCATCGCACCCTGGGCAACGGAGATGGCGAGAGAATTGCCTTATTGGTTCGTCTTATAATACGTTAATTGAGACTTTTGAATTAACCTGAGACGGCATGCGGTTTTAGTCGGTTTGAGTCGAGAGAGTAAATACCCCTGCTAGCCAGTGAGGGCCAGCCATGAAAAACAGGGACGAGTAATTTAAATATGGAATTTTATTCTTAATATGATAGGTGATGGATCCTTGAGTTAAGTTCTCTATTTTGTTAAATCGAATTTGAAAATTGAATTTTCAGGGATTTCCTTTAATTTAATTAACCATGTTTGTTAGACAGATTTGATCCCTATGATTTATACTATTGATTGATGTCATAAAAATACAGGATGTTATTTTTTCGGATTTTAGTTGGTTCGATTACCGGGTGTGGCAAGCGAATTTTCAAAAATCTATGAGTGCAGTTTTATTTATTTTTAAAAATAAAGGAATGTTTTCTTTGAGTAAAATTCAGTATCTCCAGTATTTAGAGAACTTTCCCTCCAGGTAAGGTTAAAATCTTCCACCCTGTATAAGTATTTTGACGTTTATGACCTACGTTGACGACTGTCATATGGCAGGGGTTGTTGTAAATTCGTCTCAGTGAATATTCGTCTCAGTTGAAAATAGTAGTAAACTCGTCTCAGTCCATTTAAAATTATATTTTACTTGCAAAAATTCGTCTCACCTTGATAAATTAGTACTGTTAGCAAACAAAGTAATAGATTACCACTCTTATATCTCTAGTCTCTCTCTCTCTCTCTCTCTCTCTAGATCAACGTAATGCTTGAGAAAGCTGCTCATTCCGACTTGGATAGATTAGGTTAGAAGTCTATTTTTTGTGGTTATTTTTTTTATAACCATACAGAACTTCTATAGGCCACAGTAACCACTCTCTTTCCATCAGGAAGGGCCCTGTGCTTGTCAGACTAAGTACAAACATACACACATATGCTTGCCACAAACACTTATCTCGCTGACAGTACTTTTTAAGGTGAGACGAATTTACGCACATGAAATATCATTTTAAATGGAGTGAGATGAGTTTACTACTATTTTCAACTGAGACGAATTTTCACTGAGACGAATTTACAACAACCCATGGCAGGACAAGCCTTCGGTTTTCCCACTGACTGACAGCACAAAATCTCCAGTGAAGTCTGTATGCATTGCAGAAACAGTTTTATTCTTGTAGCACTGGGAATTCAATAGCTACCTAGGTAGGTACGTTACGACAATGTTTTGAAGTTTTTAACAAAATAATACTCCGCTGATTTGCCAAGCATTCCCAAGTTACAATGATCAATTTCCATGTTTAGTTAAGTCTGCCTTAATGATATAAAAAACCTTGGACAGTCTAGGCTTATCCTAACATCATCAGCAATAAATACTAGAATCTAAATATTTTATTCCATATTTTATTATCCCGACATGCCGCAAAGCATAGGCAATTATATTATGTACAACTGAACACAGGTACAGTCAGGCTCATAATGACCTCCCTACCAAAAGAGCTTTTTCCTATTATATGATCCAATATCGGTGTCGGATGCCGATCCGATATTGGTTGGAGGAAGATTTTACTTCCTCCGATATTGGATGGTTTAGAAACTTATTTTGAAAACTAAAAAGAAATCAAACCACTAGCTAGTCAGTTGCTTCCATTGATATAAATTGTTACTTACTTCAGTCGGTCGCTCGTGTTGGTGGCTTAGTGGTTAAGGAGTCGGCCTTACAATCGAGAGGTCTCGCGTTCGAATTCATAACACAACCAATTTAGCTTAGCTGGTGGGGTTAACAGAAATATTTAGTAGTTTTGGTTGCTAATATGTATTTTAAAAAAAAGTTAGTCTAGTTTATTTGTTTAATATGTGCGTTTATAACCAGTCGCTACAACATTGTTTGGTTTTAGTTAAGTAACTAACCAAATGGTGTATAGATGGTGTGTGCAGTCACTTCATACAATTTTAGTTTCCAATTGTCCAGGCACTTCTGTAGCCCACTGTACCTATGTACTATAGTTAAATTATTGCCAGCTATCAGCTATATTAAGTTACCAGTGTTTTGCATAATTATGCGTAAATACATCTAAGTAACGTAATTTACAGGATGCATTAAGATTAAGACTGTTTGTGCAATTCTCAATATTTAGGCTATCGTTTAAATCAATTATTCGGGGCCAAGCCAAAAGACGAGGCTTTGAGGCTGTCCTCTTGGAATTGAAAGTGGGATACTCCGTCCTAAGTAGTAATACTATGTAGGATTGCACTGGCTCATTACTACACTCAATAGCGCAGGTGTGCGCTCTCGTCTAAAGGTGCTGATAAACTTGAGCATTTACTTGTAATGAGCATTCTTACGAATGTTACATTACAGAAAAATAAACGACAGTGTTTTAGTGAGCTTTCTATTAAGCGTTCTGGCGAGCATTCTGGCGAGCATGCTTGCTGTAAATGTTCGTAGCATTATGCTCGATGTTCTGTTACAAGTGAATGCTCAAGTCTATCAGCACCTTCATGTCAATGGTCGACCCACCAAATGACAGCTAACTGCCTATTGGTGTACGTGAGACAGTGTACATTATCTATTCCATAGATTCAAACACTACAGGAAGAACAGACGACAATCGCTCCTATAAATTAAAAGGAAGAAGGATTAAGTGAACTCTGACTCTGAGATGAATGCCTCGGGTATCAGATGCAAACATTAAGATGGTATTTAATCCATTAATACCAAAAGTGGTCTAAACAACAAGGTGGAACAATTGCGGGGAGATATTAACGGAGGCCCAGTATACTGAATCTTATTTAAGGTGGTGTCACCATATGTTAACTTCCTAATTAATGCACTGCAATTAACAACGCCAAAAGTGTGCATTTAAAAATAAATAATGCAGGCGCAGTCCGAAAGAGGAGTTGTCACAGACATAATTAACGAGACTTTTGGATTTGATGTATACGATTTAGGGCAGGGGGCCCAAATCGTGCCCAAATCTTCTGAAGGAATTTCGGCACTTTAAAAAATAATCTTCTCGAAAATTTTAGGCGGCACTCGCACCTGAACAATTGTTGTCTAACATCTCAACCCCGGGAGTAATACTTGCACCAGAACCCCGTCCATCAATCCACAGATATACCAATCTATCTAAATCTAATAATAAAACAAAAAAGTACCCCGCAACATTTAATTAGATGACCAAGCTACACACTTCAGATGACAAGATCATTCTCAATTATACGCTCTCAAAATTGGCATACATTTAAGTACGTACCTATGTAGTAAAGTACGTTTTGCAATGGTCGCAAGCGGCCTCGCCGCGGGCAAGGCAGCGCCGGTCAGTGCTACTGCTCACTCGTCTCAAGATGGCGAACTTCAATAAGATTCCGCTGTACATTATCATAATTTAACGTTTACCTGCTTGCATTATACATTGCCGGTGGGTGTGGAAAAGTTTTTGATGATTGGAAACATCTATTAGTAGATACGCTGATAAAATCGTTTAAGTAGGTATGCTATGGTCATCCGTGTGGTGACGGAAAAAGAATACAAGTATACCACCCCATCTCATCAAAGGGTGTCGTAAGAGGCGTCTGACGGAAAAATACGTAGACGATACCGCTGTGAGAGAAGGAAAACTCGAAATAAAACCCTGTACCAACCCGTTTGGCCAGCGTGGAAACAGTAGGACAAAGCCTTTCATTATTAGGAAGGCTTTGTACAGCAGTGGACTGTGATAGGCTAATTGATTGATTGATTGTAGGTATACTATGACGGCAAATGGTATCATCATTCTCTGAACCTTTACCAACTCTGATGTGGCTGAAGTTCGATATTTTCCGTGAATCCTGACATCTGATCTCCACAACCACTGAATGACGGCTTAACGTGCTCGCCACGGCACGGAAATACCCAGATCAGTGCAAATAAACAATAGTAGCGGGGGAGGGGGGGGGGGGGGCGAAGCCAGCGGGGGTGGTTCTGTCGAACTCGAACCAATGAAAACCGCTCGGCTGGGCATCTAAGGTCTTATTGCTCCATCCAATATTTCTTACGTAATGAGGATAACATTCTAAGTAGCAATTACGTATAGAAAACACACGGCAAATAGTAGATTTTACGTTAATTGATTCGTATTTCCATTACCCGCATCTTTTTTTAAAATACGTAATGCGTACCTAATCCCCTTCGGGCTTTACCTCTCCGAAACTAACAGTGAAACTCACCTCACTTTCAACAGACTTTCTCACTCATGAGGAAGTCTGTCGAAATACCACTTCTTTATACATAGGTGGCAGACAAGCACAAGCAAAAGAAGTGGTATTTCAACAGACTTCCTCACTCATGAGGAAGTCTGTTGAAATACCACTTCTTTATACCACTTAGGTGGCAGACAAGCACAAGCAAAAGAAGTGGTATTTCAACAGACTTCCTCACTCATGAGGAAGTCTGTTGAAATACCACTTCTTTATACCACATAAGTGGCAGACAAGCACACGGCCCACCTGACGGAAAGTGGTTACCGTAGCCTACCTATGGACGTGTGCAACATTAGTGGGGTGTTGACTGTGGTAAGCCAGAAATGGTTTTCTATGTACCTAGATAAAATGTTGTGCAAATATCATAATGATTTAAGTATATTATGTAAATATACACTATCTATAGTGTTGGCCGAATTCGATAAACGCACGCAACCAGCCCCTCTAGAAAAGTCGTATTGTACAATAGAATGATGAAATTATATTTTGACGTTTATAAAATTACTAGCTTTTGCCCTTGGCTCCGCCCGCGTGGATGTCGGTTATCGCGATCAAACATAGCCTATGTCCTTTCTCAAGGTCTAATCTACCCCTATACCAAATTTCATCAAAATCGGTTCAGTGGTTTAGGCGTGAAAGCGTAACAGACAGACAGACAGACAGAGTTACTTTCGCATCTTCTATCTATACTATTATACAATATGGATACGACATATAGGCAATAATTGAAACCATATACTTGGTACCCCCTAAGCTTCAAGCAGGAAAAGTTTGAACAAAATTGGTCCAGTATTAAGGGCAGAAACTAGAGTTTTAATTTTATAGAATTTGAGCACTCTGTAGAATCGCATGTTGCCGCTTAGCTGTTCAAGTAAGTTACTATGCCTATTGTTGTGTGTGTGTGTGTGAAGTTGTTGTGTGTGTGTGTGTGTGAAGGTGTGTGCGTATTTATTAATGACTTATGACTTATGACAAAGTCAATGACTTTAAAGCAATGGATGAAACTATTTAATGACTTATACAAGTGGTTGCATTTTCTACATTTATTTTATTAATTATTTTGTTAGAAAATTTCGGATTTTATAAATCAGGGAATTTAAGTTTAAATTTAATTTGGTTCTATTCCTACGGACCAGGATGCTTCGCGGTTTCAGTATTTGCACATATGTCGTATCCATATCGTATAATTGTAAAGTGGGCGTGTCTGTACATTGGAGATATTTAAAAAAAAATACTTGGGTTATGTTATGTTAACGATACTAAACACAAAAAATATTTTTTTTGAATTTCCTGTCTGTTTGTCTGTTTATCTGTTTGTCTGTTTGTCCGCGATGGACGCAAAAACTACTGGACGGATTTTGATGCGGTTTTTTTTGTTAGAAAGGGCTTACTCAGACTTAAAATCTTACGTGTGTTTGATCGCAATCGGTTGAGTAGAAGATATGAGCAAAGGTCGCGCTAACCGAGATGCACACGGGCGGAGCCGCGGGCGGTAGGCTAGTTTATAATATTAGTATGGATGACGTTTATGATAGTCGTTAACGTATGTCAATCCCATACATTGATCCATCTATTCTAGTCTATTCTACGAACGTCTAGCCACTTATCTAGAGGGCCTGGGAAGTCAAAGACTCATTCACTCAGTAGTAAAAACGTTACTACGGTAACGATAATAGTTATGTAATGTTACCCTTACAATGTGCATGTACATACATGATTGTAGCTTACGTAACAAATTGCACAATTCCTATATAGGTTATTACACTTTTAAGCCTGAAAAAGTTGTTTTAGCCTTAATTGGGTAATGTAAATTTAGTTGTCCAAAATTAGACTAATTGAAAATTTAGTTTTTTTTACTAGCTCTTGCCCGTGGCTCCTTCTGCGTGGAAGTCGGTTATCGCGACCATGTGCCCTTATCAAGGTCTAATCTATCCCTATACAAAGTAAATTGAATTAAAATCGGTTCAGTGATCTCGCATTTATACGTGTCTATAATGATGGCCCTCTTTCCTGAGACTGCCTTCAACTTACCATCAGGCGAGGTGAAGTCAAATTGACGTGTCCTACACAAAAAAATTAAGTCCTAGTTTTTTTTAGTTGCCATTCTACGTGACATCTTTAAATCTGTATATAATACATTGTAGTTCAAATGCCATTGACATTCAAAGAGAGGTGAAACAATACATAAAAAGCCTGATCGAATAAGGTAATTGAAGAAATGTGGGTCAAAAAGCAAGACGTTCTCGGCATAAATCCTTCGGAATAGGAGTAATTGCTGGCAGTGGTCCGTGAATGTTGATCATGACAGACAGTCGTGAATGCCCTGCATGTTTGTAACGGGTTGTTGTAAATTCGTCTCAGTGAATATTCGTCTCAGTTGAAAATAGTAGTAAACTCGTCTCAGTACATTTAAAATGATATTTTACTTGCGAAAATTCGTCTCACCTTGATAAGTAAGTACTGTTAGCAAACAAAGTAATAGATTACCACTCTTCTATCTCTACTCTCTCTCTCTCTCTAGATCAACGTAAAGCTTGAGAAAGCTGCTCATTCCGACTTAGATAGTCGGTAGGCTAATGCGGGAGCGGAGTTCCCGCAATAACCTTCGTGGTTATTTTTTTAATAACCATACAGAACTTCTATAGGGGAACACCCAACAATTCCGAAATACTTAATTCCGAACTTCAATATTCCGATTTTCAAAATTCCGAATATTATAATTCCTAAGAAACAAAACTCCGAGTATTCAAAAAGACGATAGTTATTTATCCGAAAGTTATAAATACGAATGTTCATTCTTCCGAATTTCATTTTTACGAATAATTAAAAATCCGTAGTATTATTGGCCCGAAAAACGTTATTCCGAATTTCAAATTTCCGAAAATTCATTGCTCAAATTCAAAATTTGTATTAAAAATAGCTAAAAGTTAAAATTGATTTGACATGTTGCGCATTTTAGAGTTGATTTTTTATAATAATAAATTAATTTTCTCGCCAATTATTACGTATAAAAATTAAGCCAAACCCGACTTGCCGTGGTCCTACTGCCTTGGTACTTGTTTGCCCTACACTAGAGTGTTATTTAAAAACCGGAGGCGTGGAGAGAGGGCAGTCCTCGCCCGCAGTAACGAAGCTCAGGCGCCCGGGCGAGCTGGAGCGGCTGAGGCTGGTCGTATTTATGTAGTGTACCCCTTCTATAGGCCACGCCGCGCCGGCCGCCACGGTAACCACTCTCGTCCCATCAGGTAGGGCCCTGTGCTTGTCAGCCTAAGTACAAACATATACACAATACATATGCTTGCAACAAAACACTTATCTTGCTGACAGTACTTTTTAAGGTGAGACGAATTTTCGCACATGAAATATCATTTTAAATGGACTGAGACGAGTTTACTACTATTTTCAACTGAGACAAATATTCACTGAGACGAATTTACAACAACCCTTTGTAACAACCTTTCAAAGACTGGGCATTTTTATTTTACATACATACATACATACATACAGTCACGCCTCTTTCCCAGTGGGGTAGGCAGAGACCACAGTTTTCCACCTGCTACGATCCTGGCATACATCTTTCGCTTCTTCTACTTTCATAATTGCTTTCATGCATGCTCGCCGGTTTCGGATACTCTTGACATGTCCTTTCTTTAAAATGTCTTCGATCTGACTGACATACGTATGTTCAGGTCGACCCCTACCGGGTTGCCCATTCACCCTTGCTTCATAAATCTGTTGCAATATGTATGTATTTACAAAAAAAGTATATAACTAGTCACATTCTAGAAAAAAAAATGTCTAAAATTAAAGGGCGTTTTGTAGAGTGATTATAATTAATTTAATTAATTAATTTTGAACTTTGGATTATATCAATAAAGACTATTGCAATGTCAGTGGTAAAACAGTGGTTGACAAGAGGGGGACAAGCACAATAAATTTATAAAATAGTTAAACTTAATATCAAATGGCAGAAAAAAACATAATATTATGTATATTCGTTAATAAAATACTGATTCGCAACAAGGTGCATAAAGAACTTTTAAAAATCAGCGTTCAAAATCTCTTTAGCATAATATCCATTACTTATGATAACTCGATTATAAATCGAATGCAACAATCAATCATAACCCGATAGAACTTTTATCGATACAATAATGTCACGAAACATAGTCACAGATACTGTATTCTAGACAGGCTAATAAAACGGACCAACGTATTGAACAACAATGAGTCAGCAGCTAACCATACTAATATTATAAATGCAAAAGTATTAATTATTATATATTAACCATTAAACCAATTTTGAAGAAAATTTGTTATCGGGGTAGATTAGCCATTGAGAAGAGACCATAGGCTATGTTTGGTCGCGGTAACCGACATCCACGCGGGCGGAACCGCAGGCAACAGTTTACCTATTTTTTTACTACGCTTTTGCAAGTTGTTTCACCTACAATGGGCTTCGCCCATTCTGACGTCTATCGGATGGAATGTGACGTGACGATGGCACGAGTTTCATGATTTTAGTTCACCCAAAAAAAAATTGTATGAAAATTGCCCAACGTGCTAGAAATTTTTCACGTCAAAAATTTCCCCAGTCTATTTTTTTTAATTCAAGTCAGTTGAATTTTTTTGTAACACGCATGTTCTTTTTCTTCTTTTATGAATGGCTTCTGCAAAAGAATCACAACAATTTCGCCAATGACAATCTACATGTTCAGAAGCCACGAAACACATTTTATGTCACATCTAGTATTTAGATAGTTATCTGTGTACTCAGCTGACATTTGTACGAATAATATATCGACAATCGTTAATCGTAACGACTGTCATTATCGATTTTATCTCCGACAAACATGATGACTTAAATAGCTCAATATTATTTCTTTTTGGTATAATGTGGCGGTCTTTGCTGTAATGTCAATTGATTAGCAAATATCATTTTGCAAGTTTGTAATACGTCTTTGGACTGTAAGCTCTTAAATTTTATGTATTTTATAACATACTAGCCTTCCGCCCGCGGCTCTGCCCGCGTGCATCTCGGTTAACGCGACCTTTGGTCATATCTTCGGTTCTACTCAACCGATTGCGATCAAACAAACGTAAGATTTTAAGTCTGAGTAAGCCCTTTCTAACAAAAAAAACCGCATCAAAATCCGTCCAGTAGTTTTTGCGTCCATCGCGGACAAACAGACAAACAGACAAACAGATAAACAGACAAACAGATAAACAGACAAACAGATAAACAGACAAACAGACAGGAAATTCAAAAAAAATATTTTCGTGTTCAGTATCGTTAACATAACATAACCCAAGTATTTTTTTTTAAATATCTTCAATGTACAGACACGACCACTTTACATTTATATAATAGTATAGATAAGAGAATATGGTGCAATAGGTAGTGACTATTTTTGCAAGCTTGCCATATAGTGTGTCTAATGTTAGTGGTCTTTAAACAACTTTTATTTATTTATCTAAATTGTTGTACTTATACTTAATTGAAACTTTGTGACATCTGGATGAACATTACATTAATTGAACTTCATTTACTTACTGTTCTCTAAGAGACTTAGCTAATCTGGGGACTTCCTTTGGAGCCGTGATAGCTTAACGAATAACCCGCGCCACATATCTTGGACCTAAATCGTTAGACATACGAGGCTCTGGCGCCCGCGGATTGCTTTGTAATAGTCTATGCTTGGTGAATTTGAGTTCGTCTACCGCAGTAGCATCCCGTGCTATCCTCAAAAGACACCTACGCGAAGCAATTTTCCTATAAAGGAATCCGGCAAGCATGGTACCTGCTATTGATTGATTTAATGCAGGAGTTGGCCTTACGATCGAGAGATCCTGAGGTCGAATCCTGGTCCACTTACCCACCCACTGAACCTGAACGCCCACGTTTAACAAAATGTTGTTTCTCTGAAATAGGAAGAAGTCCACATCCAAGCGCCTAATGTAAACTTGGAACTCTCCTTACAGTTTCGAAACATCATAATGTTGCAAGATCTAATAAAACCGGTTTGACAGCCACGATGTTCGCGATAGCAATCGGAATTTGATAATAATCGGTCTCCGATTCTTCGCCTGCGTTAAGCCGTATATAGACATTGTGAGGCGCCAAAATAAATGATCATATATATAAAACTACTATAGTCTTAGAAACAAATAAATGTGCGTGTGTGTGACCTAGATCATCGGGGTCTAACCAGCCAGTGAACCTTCTGGTTAACGGACGACACTATGGCGCAGGCTTTCCTCTTACAGATGGCAGAGGATAGCCAGTTGCACCCACTGAAGCAAGAGAAAGAGTAGGTGACCGGACCCCGTGCTTCAAAATATAAGATTTGGATGCAACCGGAAATCTGCTAGGAAGATAATGTCTGTCGGCTTATAACTGCTGACAGACATTTTTTTTTTATATGGGACACGTCAATTTGACTTCGCCTCGCCTGATGGTAAGCTAAAGGCAAAGTCTTGGAAAAAGAGGGTCACCATTATAATAGACGTCTACCATGTTACAATGGTGGCACTCAGCTTGACGGCCTCATCAGATGCTTTTTCACGCTCCGCTTAAAGGACCCGGGACTGTAGGAGGAGGGAAACACGTGAACTGGTAAGGAATTCCAGGTCCTAATGGTGTGGCAGAAGAAGGAGTCACCGAATCGCTTTTTTCTTGACGGAATATTCTCCTATATAGGTAAGGAGAGGATGGAATTAATTGGAAGAACTCATCAGAACATCTAAGTAAGGTTGCCTGGAAGAAATCACTTTTGGTGATATGGCCATTTAACTGTAGGTAACTGTATCTATGTACAATTATCTGTAATAATAGTGGTGTACAATAAAGAATTATTTATCTAACTATCTAACTGTTAAGAACTTAAACGAAACCTTGACGGAACCCTGTTTTGGTATGTGGAAATATGAGCCGGCTTATTTTGGCCTTTACTGGAAAGATTATCGTCTGAGTCCAAAACTCCAGACCAGGGTCTCGTCCGTTAATCGGTAGGTAGGCTCGCAAGTTAGATTGACTTGGGAATCGAAGATCTTGATGGACCCAGGCTCATATAGGTATAGGTACCTTGAAAGGAACAGTTTTATACCGATGGACGGTCATCATCATCATCATTTCAGCCATAGGAAGTCCACTGCTGGACATAGGCCTCCCCCATAGATCTCCAATAAGACCAGTTGGAAGCGGCTCACGTCCAGCGCGTTCCCGCGGCCATGCCCTCTCCACCTTGTGGGTTCCTAAGCTGATGGACATTATGTTTAGCTATCTATATGCATTTATTTATGTCCTAAATCATTATACTAACAGTAGTTGATGATACGTCGTGATTGGGATATAAATCTTTTTATGACCAGAATTGTGTTGTAACTATACAATTACTAGAAATAGCCTTCAGAAATCTAGTTTTAATGACCTGTGTTATCCTTAAAAAGATACCTTCTATGTTTTTATATATTTTTATTACTTGTATCACCAAAACTTTTCCTATGTCTCATATCTAACTTTCATTACTACTGAGGTACGGGCATAAAAACAAACAAGCAGAAAAATAACCACGGTTTTGAACTTTTACGATATTACTCACGCGTGAAAGAAGGAGAAATACGGAAATGGGAAAATAGGAGAAAAGGACTCAGTTTAACAGTTATTCCCTGAAACTCACCAAAATTATCATCCAGGCGCCAATCCCGGTTTAATCTAAAGTTTGCAGTTCGAAGCCCGGGATGTGCGCCCCCACGTTTTCTTCTCCTAATGTGATTTTTCTCGGAATTTATGGGAGCGATACAGTACAGTACAGTGATTCCCCAACGCCCAGCGGAAAATTTGTACGCGAACTCATTCATGAATCAGTAGCCCCCTAGACAAGTGGCAAAAAAAAAACCGGGGTATTGTAATTGGGGCTGTCCATTAACTACGTGAGGCTCAAAAGGGGGGGGGGGGGGGGGGGGGTGTCGACAAAAATCACGAAATATCACAAGGGGGGAGGAAGGGGTATATTGAGATATCACGTGTATTTATTTTTCCTTATAACTTGCGATTTCTGTCACGATTCTTAGTTTTCTAGCTTTAAATCTAATATATAAAATTCTCGTGTCACAGTTTTCGTTGCCATACTCCTCCGAAACGGCTTGACCGATTTTGATGAAATTTTTTGTGCTTATCCGGTATCTATGAGAATCGGCCAACATCTATTTTTCATACCCCTAAGTGATAAGGGTGCAGCGGGAACGGGATTTGAATACCACCCGGCCATACTTGTGATTTTGGCTAGGGGGGGGGAGGGAGTAGTCTGAAACCCATAGACTTAAAAGAAAGCTAAAACCTCACCACGTATCACCATGGGGGAGAGGGGGTTGGAAAATTGCTAAAAAAACATCACGTGATTAATGGACACTATGGACAGCCCCTATACCTACTGGGTGATTTTATAGTCGTTTCGGATAAAAAGATTTTGGACACAGTTTCGATTGCAAAATCGTCTGGAAGTATTAATTTTGCGAAAAAAAAAAATACACCCCAATGCATTATTCCTTTCACCTGTACATTATTCCCGTACCTACATTATAAAAAAAAAAAAAAAATTTCGCCATATCATCAATACTTTTAGAATTTGCTAACAAAACTGTGTCCAAAATCTTTTGATCCGAAACGACTGTAAAATCAGGGTGTATTTATAACTGTATAATGATGAATGTATAGGAGGAATCGTATTTTGAAGTTTACAACACGTTGACGACTGTCATAGACGTTCATCTTCTACAATACGCCGGTCAACGAATTGCCACTTGTCTATGGTGGCAGGTGTACCGATTTGCACGTAGCTTGAAATTATCTACATGAAATTTTCATAGCAGGTATCCGCGAAATACCAAGAGGATGATGGCAACATTATCTGTGAAAGAGCTACCAATTGCTCAATTCTCGCTAACCACTATATTTCCACTACATTTGCGAGTGAACGTATATAGTTCAAGATCGCTGTGGCAACACCGTCTTGTATTTTGCATATAACACGACCAAGTGATGTACACCATAAATATAAAACGTAACACGTAATATTAAGATTCATTTTCAAATGTCAGTATAATTTCATCTCGCTTCTCTAGTGGTGTCAGTTGGCAAAATTAATTCTTTGCGGCTTTTAAACCTTAATTATATGCAATTAATGTTTATAATTGACTGTGATTGATAATTTTTGCCACCGTTTGGCAATAGTTGTTTTTTGACGCGCGTACGTGCGCTTGATCGACTAATAATTGAAAAAAGAAATGTTATTTCAAAGTTAATATTAGTTCGAACGGTTACGGTTGAATGAACTTATTTTGTTTTGACATTATGTAATACCATATTATCTATTCTGTGGTAATACGTCATTATTAAATTTATTTTAACTGATTTTTTATTAAGTTTTTGTAACTTATTTATTGTTATTGTTTTTATTAGTAATATGTAGATACTGAGGGGACTTTAGAAAGAGTTCTAACAATAGGAATCAGTTTGCTCGCTTGTGTTACTTCGCTCCGACCTGCCCCTCTAGACAAGAAGCAATACTTTTGTAGAAAAATATTTGCTCTGAGCGGGGATCGAACCCGCACCTCCTGCGTAGGGGTCGCGTTCACTACCGACACGCCACAAAGCTGTCTGTATTCCTTTTATTTATTTCCATTAGATTCCTTTATTTCCTTAAGATATCTTCTATATTCCTTTCCATTTTTTATATAGTACTAGCTGACCCGGCGAACTTCGTACCGCCATATTTTCTGATCCCGTTCCCGCTGCATATCTCTAAATTTATCAGTGTTTCTCTACAATATTATGCATGTATTATACATATTAAACCTTCCTTTTGAATCACTCTATCTATTTCAAAAAACCGCTTCAAAATCCGTTGCTTAGTTTTGAAGATTTAAGCATAAATAGGGACGGACAGACACTGCGACTTTGTTTTATAATATGTAGTGAAGAGAAAATGAGGAGGAAGCAATGAAGTATGTATATTTGTAATAAATATCCGCTCTCGCGAACATGATTAGAATACTGATAGGTTTGTAAATCAACAGGAAGTTTATTCCCCTCATCTAGCGGAACGTAAGTAGCAATCAGCCGTCGAGTTACAGCCTCTGTAGTTGAGAGAGTACAGTCACGGTCGGAACAGTTATTATTTCTAATTGAAAAAAGGACTTATGTACCTTTATGTGACCGGCGTTCACCTATAGTTCCACCAGTACGACCCACCAGTGGGTCCACGGGCAAATTTTTATCCCCATAGGTACTTATAACCGCATTTATCCGCATTCTAGAACCCATAACACAAGCTAGTTAAGCTGGGTAATTTCACGATGCCAAATTTTTTGCTAATTTCGGTGGCAGTTTTCAATCATAGGTTTTCCGATGAAAAAAATGTTTAATGTTCTTTTAGAAAACTATATACTACTAGATATTCTAAAAGAACTCCATTAAATTTCGCTATTTTGACGATTACAATTTAACTTACTTGTTAAATTCGCGGGTTAAGAACTAGAGTAGCGTAAGGGCAAAATGACAACTTTACAGGAGGGCCGAAAAACAACTCAAATTTACCTACCGTTATCTTATAGCTCTTGTCACGTAAAATCTATAGTAGTTATCTGTGTGATTTTTACGTATAATAATGCTTTATTTATCGGTTAAAGAATGGTGTAAAGTTTTGGGCAATCAAAAAATGTTTTTATTATAATAATGTTTAATAATCAAAAAATAGTTGACATACGTCATTATGGCTGAAATAAATTTAATAATGTATGGAATGCAACGGGACTTCCGTTATAATGACCTTAAAATTAGTAACAAAAATCTTCACAAATTAATAATCCCTTGAGGCGGCTAACAATTTTTTTTTATGCTACTTAGTTGGCAGACAAGCACACGGTCCACCTGATGGGAAGCGGTCACCGTGGCCTATGTACGTATGCAACACCAGGGGCGTCACACTTGCGCTGCCGACCCTGAAGAAACCTTCTAATGTCCTTCCTGAAGAACCCCATATTGTAGTCGCTTGGGAAAACTACCGCAGGGAGTTCATTCCACAGCTTGAGTGTGCATGGGATGAAGTGCCTTTCAAACCGCACAGTACGCACCGTTTCTGGACGCAAAGGTGCGATGATAGAATGTGGCTGTTGGCATCATGTCAAACAGTTCATCTGAGCACAAACCATTGTTGACGGTAAAACACACACAGTGAGGCAAAGTCTCTTCTGAGACTGAGAGGTTCCACATCGCCTGCGAGTATGGGATTGCCGACGAGCTTCAACGCCCGTCTTTGTACCGAGTCAAAGGGGTCAAGCTGACATGCAGGCGCCCCAGCAAAGAGGTGACAGCAGTACTCCATGTGGGGCCGAACCTGCGCCTTATAAAGGATGAGTCGTTGCCCCGCAGTAAAGTACTGCTTCGCCCTGTTGAGCACCCCAAGCTTCTTCGATGCCAGATTCACCTTGTCTTCTAAATGACTACGGTATTGGACGTCGCTGGAGATATCGATACCAAGGATCCCGATACTGGAGGAAATGGTAAGCGGTGTGCCCAGGAATTGCGGTGCAATGAATGGAGTTTTCTTAGCGGTGAATACACATACTTGTGTCTTAGAGGGGTTGAATTGGACTAAATTTAGTCTTCCCCAATCGGATACTCTAGATAACGTAGTCTCGAGTAAAAATGTACTCAATTAGAAATAATTATTCATGTTCGACCTGCAAATGGTTATAAAAATCATGATATTTCGAAGGAATAACTCCAGATCGACACAGCTCTTGCAAATCGTTGTACTTATCTGCTATGGGTATTGGACCACAGTAAGCTTTTTGCGAAATTACTCTCGACGAGGTTGCTCTTTTGCCCCTTCGAAATACTTAATTTTTTTTGAAATTGTCACTGTCCAAGTCATATTTAAAATAAATGTGTTCTGGGTAGTCTTTCCGATATTGAAGCCATTTGATTTTTAACCAATTCACAGTCTCGTCATCAGTATCTGTTTTACAGTTCATAATAAATATAATATAAATTAAATTAATAAATATAAATAACTACCCAATATACAAACTAGTTTATTTATTATTCATATCCATCCAAAGGTTGCCTGTAAGATATTGCTTTTAGCGATAAGGCCGCAATTTGTACATTACCTAATTATGTTTGCCATTTATTTTATGTATACTTTTCTTTTTGTTTGGTGTACAATAAAGTTTATTTCTATTCTATTCTATTCTATTCTAAAATAATAAATAAATCTTCGTAAGGATTTCTACTTGACGCAGTTCTAATAATAGTGTAGTAGTAACTGGATGGATCAAAAATTGGTACATTTTCTTGGCCAGCTCTTAGTAGCGTGATGTTGTCAACAGAACTTCCATCTGACTGTGACCAGGCTCAAAATTTCAGAGTTCATTTCTCAGAGTTTAGGTATAAACAAAAGCGAGGGGGGCGCCCCGCGTCGTGTTTTCATACGCAACCGGCTCGGCCTACCTTAACTTTTTGGTGTCAAATTAACGTATGTTAGTATTAGACGCGAAAGTGAATCAGACCAACAGAGATTTATCATGTGCTAAAGGATCGTATATAGCCTTTACACTATTATTAACTTAAAAACTGGCTGCATTACTTTCATTAATTAGTACCAAAGTAGCGTATCACACTCTTACGTTTTTTTGGCACGAAACAAACTTAGGCTATGTAATCACATTTTGTGCGTTAACAACGTATAACAAGATACGTTATTTGGGCAATTACATTTAAGACATCTTCGGTGTCCTATTCGCGCTGTAAATCGAGTTTCGATCGTAGTGCTCGCAACTTTTTTGACAAAATAATGTCAAGATTATTGTAAGTAGGAACACGTCATTTCGGCAGTTAACAGAAAATATTTTTTTTGATACGTTATATTTGTACTAAGCATTCTACACACTTCATCGCTCCAGTTTTTTGGCACACAAAAATATGGGGATTAAAAAAGCGAATGGTGAAAAAAAAATTTTTTTGAATATTTGACCTTACGCTACTCTAGTTCTTAACCCGCGAATTGTAATCGTCAAAATAGCGAACACCGATAAAACAGCGAAGATTATGCAAAGTAGGGTATCAATATCCACCATGTCGTCACATAATGGATCTTATCTTACCAATGAGCATATACCTATCCATCCATGCTAAGATCTCTAGCTACTACCATGACTCACCATCAAAAACACAAAAGCAAATATTTTTTCTGTCGGACATTCATTGATCAAAATCAGGAATATCTACCAAGTATTTTCATTATGTACCTAGACAGTATTTTATTTTCATCGTTATTTTATGATGCAATAATACACGAAAATTAAACTACAGCTTATTACCAAGGCCATTTGACTAGCCTATCTCATCGGTAATAAACTGAACCTTACCTTACTTCATATACCTAATTTAATGTTGTGCTGAATCAAAATAATAGTAAAGTACTTAAGGTACAGACAGAGACGAGAGGCGGGTTAAGAAATGACCATAAATCTTAAAATGAGCCTGCGTCTCGCTTTGCGTAGGATAGCTTGTGCAGGATAATCTCGGTTGGACTGGGCTAGTTCCAATTTACGCAAAACACTGTCGAAACAGTCCCGCTTGATACCAGATGAGCTGAGCAGAATAGTCCAGCTTGAGGAGCTAGTTCCAATTTTTAGGTAGGGGAGGGCGGGGTTGGTACTAACAAATTTTGTATTATGATTTATATCTTCGTAGAAAGTGAACTTTTTGGTTTTATTTTTTATTGTAAACATGCTTTGGTTATTCAGCTATAATATTAGTAACAAAAACTATCAAATAAGTAAGTGTTTTCCGAAAGAGAGCCTAGAAAACAAAAAAAGTCATTTGTTAATACATACCCCGCAAGTGGGGCAAATATTAACAGAGCTGGGGCAAGTATTAACGTAAGGGGCAATTATTAACAGAGATTAAATTTTTATCAAATACTTGAATAAAAAGTCACTTTTACTGATGAAAAAGTTTTATTGTGTTTAATTTTAAACAAATCAGTCATTTTTATCATAGGAACTGAAAAATTATACGAGATTCTTTCAAATATATTCTTAATAACAAACATTGGTACAGCTTACATAGTTTTACGTAAGAAAAAATAGTAATTACTTATAAATCTGCACTAATGAACAACCATTGTCAAGAAGTAAAGCCTTGTTATAACCTACAACTTATACATTTATCTGTATAACTTAATAATTAGGTAGTTATTAATCAAATAAACTTTTTAGTATCAACAATCTTAAAATCTCAATGAGTTAGCATATTTATCAACAATTGTCACAGTGCTTATACTTTTAGTATCAGTCTTTAAGTATTTTAAATAAAAAGGTAACTAGTTTAATCAACCTTAATCTAATTTATTCTTAAAAATAGAAAGGTACTTTTGATCAGTCAATAATTAATCAGAATAGTCATCATCTGAGAAACAGTTGAGGCATATGTATTTTCTGGTATCACCTCTGATACAAGTGATATGAGCCCATCCTTTGCATATAATACATTGTATCCAGTCAAGTCCAGATGTGTCTTCATTGTAAGACTCGGCACAAACTAAACAGAAGCAGCTATCTTCTTCTTCTTCTTCAAATACCTACATAACAAATTGAGTGGGGCAAGTATTAACATGTTAATACTTACCCCACTCAATTTGTTACTTTTAGCCCCAAGGCCACTTTTTATACTTTATCAATCACAGAAAAAAATATAGTCAAAATAATCTCAAACAAGTATAATGGTTTTAAGGTCAATAAAATACATTTTCACTTAGGATAAACTTTGATTCGTTTTAGCGAAAAAATAAGTCTTAAATCAATTTATCACGAAGTACGAAATGTTGGTTTACCTGTCAATCCGAGGGCACTGCTCACAACTATCACTACCGACGGCCTGTCGATAACTGACAGGTCAGGTTATGTTCGGCTGTGTCTAGAGATATTGTAAACCAAGTCTCATATTTTTAAGACTTCACGTTTGGCAGGAATAAGCTTGTTAATACTTACCTCCGTTACTACCAACCCCGCTCTCCCCTACCTATGTATTTAATTAACTCCAAATACGCAAAAACGATTCAGATTGATCGTACGCAATAACGTGAGATAAAGCTTGGAGAATCGATTACAAGATGAAGGGAGGAAGACACAAGAGGAGTCCCTGCCAAGGCCCTTTTCGATTTTTGTTGTGATGATGAAGTTCTGACGTCGATGATGACCCTCCTCATCACCAGGAATAGGAGAAAGTAGTGCTTTTTATCAGTGGCGTAGCTAGATGATCAAATGGAAGTAGGCGTAGCAAGATGGTGCAAAAAGAAACAGGGGCCCCCCTATTTTCTTTTGTTTCCGAAAATTCCCTCGGGCGTGGTAGGTAGATACATCGTCTTACCGAAGTAAACGCTGAGGTGGGCATATCCCCTACCGGTCGCTAACGTGCTGTTTGGGATGAAATCCCTCCTCTCTCCCTCTTTTTCGTGCGGAAATCACCTCAGATACCACCCCCGTCGTCGGCCATCGGGGGTGGTTATGTCGGACTCGGGCCGATTAAAACCACACGCCATCTCGGATCTTCAGATACAAAAGCTGCAGGAGTGTAAGGTTACCGAGAGCAAATTACTGGCACCCCGGCGGATTCTGGGCCATCTACGGTTTTAAAATGGCCTCCTTGGGTGTGAGAAGCACGGTGTACCCATAGGACTCTGAAAACGAATATCGAACCGCGGCACCAGTGGGGTTGAAAGGGTGACAGGCGGCCGCCTGAACCCCCACACAAGCCCTCGGTAACCGGTCCGCTCCTCGCCTGCTCTCCATTGTGCCCTTTGCTTGTCAGAGGGATATGTGAATGTACAGCAATCCTCCTTCATGTAGATGTATGTAAATTTTCATTTATTTTATATATACGACTTTAAGATGGCCCCTCTCAAATATGGGAACCACGGTATCTCCATCTTGCCCAGAACCATCCCACCCCCTTACTTGCTTTCCACTGCGACAGTTGCTAATCAGAGTTACCTACACGTGGACGGTGAAAAGTTCATAGTTGACCTTAGGCCGCAGCGTCTATGCCATCAGACAGGCGCTGCTGTCTCCGTTACCCAGGGTGCACGCGTCTCAAATTTCGTCCAAGCACCTCACGCGCCACCTTACTAGGTCTGCTTCTGCTAGAAAGACGGATAGTCGAAGGAGATCGTTCCGTGATCTCCACCGTCCTTCTGTGGTACGGGAGAGTTCACGATTATTCTAGTACTGGCAAAGTTCGTTTCGATAGGTCTTTTTTTTTTGTAGTTCAATATGAATTTGCTAGTTCAGGCTCGAGGGGCACCTGAGCTTGGGGGCCCCCTTAGCCTGGGGGCCCTGGTGCACCGCACCACCTTGCCCACCCATAGCTACGCCAGTGCTTTTTATCATGTTTCATAAAGGATAAAAAGGAGGTAAATACTGTTTACCATAATATGACTGAAACGGGCAATCCTCATCGCTTAAGAGTGAAGAACTAGAATTATTATATAGGCTAGTTTAGATTACGTGTGCCTAAAATAAACAGAGAAGGTGAGTAGCAATGTTTGTTTTGAATCAATATTGTCTTCAATTAAACCATGACATAATTTTTATGAATGGAATACGCAAAATCGGTACGAGAGTAATGCCTGTGGTAATGCATTCTTATCTATTTGGAAGCTGTAAAGGCGTGATTACACGAACTAGCCACGAATAAGGCAAGTTTTAATTTTATTTGAATACGTTTTTAACAATTTTCTCGATTTTATAAGTGTAAGGTAAGGTCATTCCTTTCCCTCCTTCAATAGTATTTGGCAGTTTTTGGAATTGCCATAATTCGCAAAACTGCCAGTAAAGTTTAGTATTAAATTTATTATAGGCCGAGTGCATTTTACTACATCTCTCTCTGTCTGTCTGTCTGTCTGTTACGCTTTCACGCCTAAAGCACTGAACCGATCTTGATGAAATTTGGTATACAGATAGATGAGACCTTGGGAAAGGACATAGGCTATGTTTGGTTGCGATAACCGATCTTCAAGCGTTCGGAGTCGCGGGCAAAAGCTAGTAAAAAATAAAGGTTTCACTTGTACCGTCTAAACCAGGCTTTACACATTTTACATTATAGTCACGTATACAGCAATGACCGAGTTGGCACCCCTTTAATATGCACAGCCGCATCGCTACTTAATATTCTGACGTGGCGCATACGCTGTTTTATGTATTATTATATTTATCGTGACATAACGGAATGCACATCTTTTTATTTCTTTGTTTAGAAATTCAATTTCCATCCGAAGTTTCTACATCAGAGCCCGGAATCTTCTCAGGTCGGGACCGCATTTCGAACCATTGTCCAACTGGTGCGGTGGTCCATTTGCTAAACAAGTCTCTTTATTTTTATTTTTGACTAGCCTTCCGCCCGCGGCTCCGCCCGCGTACATCTCGGTTAACGCGACCTTTGCTCATATCTTCGGTTCTACTCAACCGATTGCGATCAAACAAACGTAAGATTTTAAGTCTGAGTAAGCCCTTTCTAACAAAAAAACCACATCAAAATCCGTCCAGTAGTTTTTGCGTCCATCGCGGACAAACAGACAAACAGACAGGAAATTCAAAAAAAATATTTTCGTGTTCAGTATCGTTAACTTAACATACCCCAACTATTTTTTTTTAAATATCTCCAATGTACAGACACGACCACTTTACAATAAAATTATATAATAGTATAGATATAGATAGACGTTTCGCAAGTGGCACGAAAAAGGTTGCTATAATAGAGAATAAACTACGATTTTTGACTTCGACTTTGGGTCTGCTTTCTTGCCAACCCTTGGTTACAACCCAACCTAAGGCCAGCACTTCCTTCCTCGCACCGGAGCATAGCTTCTATCGCAGGCCTTGAGCGTGGAGACCGAATCCAGAAATTCCGTAACGAAAAAAACCTAACACCCCGAAGCTCGCACGAATCGAGCCGAGCTGCTCCGAAGTAGCTCCGCTTAACGTAAGTAATTATAATTGCATAAGTTGATAAAAAATGCTATGCAATAGCTTTACCGCGGCACACGTCTTTTTTATTGTTCTACATTTTACCCTTCTAACCTGCTGACTCAGACTAAGTGTAATAATAATAATCAGTTAATCACCTACTGTGTAAATTCTTAATTACATACTGATAAAAACTACAATTATACAAAAACATCAAAGAATAGTCATCTAACTTTTTAAACAATCATTTCCTCCTATTTCAAGTAAATCACTAGTAATTACCAATGCTGCTACAAGTACCTACTTGAGCGCAAAAAACATTATTTTTAGGGTTCCGTACCTAAATAATCGAATCTTATATAGGATCAACTCATTCACCTCATTGTCTGTCTTTCTGTCTGTCTGTCATCTGTCAAGACCGTCGAAAAAACGAAACCTCTGTCCTTCTGTCTGTTACTGAGAAGAAAGGTCTTCAAGGACAAAGGACAGTCAAGACCTTTCTTCTCAGTAATGTGAGGAGGCATCAACTTGAAATTAATTTTAATTTTTGTAGGTGTGTCAAACTTATACAGAACCCTCAGCGCACGAGCCCTACTCGTACTTGTACGTTTTTTAACAATTCTACCAATATTATAAACGCGAAAGTTTGTAAGTATGTGAGGAAGTATGTGAGGATGTGTGTGAGGATGTGTGTGAGGATGTGTGTGAGGATGTGTGTGAGGATGTGTGTGAGGAAGTGTGTGAGATGTGTGTGAAGATATGTGTGAGGATGTATGTAAGGATGTAAGTGAGGATGTATGTGAGGATGTTTGTTACCCTTTCACGTAAAAAAAAAATACTGAATGGTTTTTAATGAAACTCTACAAAAATATAGCTTATACATCAGAATAACACATAGGCTATATATCATCGTTGAACGGGATCAGAATTAAACGCGGGCGGAGCCGCGGGCAACAGCTAGTAACCTTATAATAAAGCACTAAATAATAATAGTCATGACAGTACAGTTACCCGTCATTCGCCACAATGCTTTTTTTTAATTATTAGTTCAATTCAATATTGTAAAGTCAAAACCCTTTGTAGATGTAAATGAACTCTTTACATTGGACAAACAAATTATGACTACCTATCGGATGAACAGTAATACGTTCAATGGACAAATAATATATCTTTTATAAAGTAATTCATCATTTTGTTACAGTCACGGTTAAAATAAAAAATTAGTTATTAAAAAAAATGTTAATAATGATGAGATGATAAATAATAAATGTGTATGGATGTATGGTGACTGTATTCACGCCACGGGTTCAATAACACTAATTATATCTGGATGCAAGCTTCTGAACAACCAAATTATGCATATACATATATTAACAATCGTATTTTTATAGAATTTCATTTACCTACAGTCAACAACAAAAGTTGCTTGACACCAGATGGTATATCTGGTAGGTACCTATTTATAGTAAAACCAAAAAATCCGTAAACTGGAGGACAAGGCTAGAAAGAAGGTTCGGAGGTAGGATGCGAAGGTATTAATATCCCAATTGAGCAGTCCGACTGGGGAAGTACCTCCGCCCGGCGGTGAGTAGGGTAGCCAGAGCTCACTGGAGTGGTTTTGTTAGTGGGAAGATCAACGATTTGTCCAGCGTGTTTTCTTCGATGATTAGTTATTGTGCACTTACATTCATATTGCTAGATATTGTATCAATAAATTATAAACATATCTTAATATGCAGTGCTGCCTACCGAAACACAAAAATACACTGTGTTAGGATGACCTTAATCGCTTAAGTAGTTCGGAAGCTACACTAAAACTAACGAACATACAAGAGTTGTACATGTACAGGGTGAGTTAAGTCTTCTTTCGCATAAATCTGATTATTTATCATTTGGATTAAGATTTATCATTTATAATATTAGTAGGGATTGTAATCCATACTAATATTATAAATGCGAAACTAACTCTGTATGCCTGTCTATTAAGCTTTCACGCCTAAACCTCTAAACCGATTTTGAGGAAATTTGGTACAGAGATAGATTAGACATTGGGAAAGGACATAGGCTATGTTTGGTAGCGATAACGGACATCCACGCGGGCGGAGCCGCGGGCAAAAACTAGTTACGTATATTTCATGCTGCTATAAGAGTTCATCGTTAAAACTTTAGCATTATTCACGGTTGCATCCAGAACCGACCTCAGACCCTAGTCCGCTTATTTCTTCTCCTTTTGACTTTTTTATACCACTTAAGGTACGATTCCGTAGCCGACCGCATAAGACAACTGCCGACGCACACAGCACATGCGCGTCTCAATGCAAATCTTTGTATGCATGAATATATTTGTATGTATTTGCATTGGTCTGGTCATGCCTCGGAGAGTGCCGTCGTCGGTCCCAGTTGTCAAACAAACATCTACGGCAGTCGTTACGGATAGTTGGAGCCCTAAAAAGTCTAACAACTGGTCTAACTGCATTGCCAATGGGTTGTAGACGTCAGAAGGCAGTTGCTTCACGTAAAATGGCGAAATCCAGCTAAATCCGCAGTTAGACTGGTAAAGCAGACCCCAGACTCCGAGGTGAAAGTATCGAATGGGACTGGGATTAACGCTAGGTTGAAGAAGAAGATACCTACCCAAAAAAATACAACCTGTATATTATCACGATAGCCTGATGTCGTTGGTGTAGATGTCACAAGCAACATTTTCAAGTATAAGTACTTATGCTTGTCGCAAATTGAAGTGTTATTATTTGCTCTGCATCGTAAGGTCGTGGTTCAATTATAACGTGAAGCGTTCTTAGTACAGTTACAGTCGCAGTCAGTATTAGTCTTACATATTATATTCAAATAATGAAGATGAATTGGAATTTTTATTTTGAACATCACGATAATCCATACTAATCCACACTAATATTATAAATGCGAAAGTAACTCTTAAGCCACTGAACCGATTTTGATGAAATTTGGCACAGAGATAGATGAGACCATGGGAAAGGACATAGGCTTTTTAGTCGCGATAACCGACATCCACGCGGGTGGAGCCGCGGGTAACTGAACAGCTCTAGTACCTAAAGAATACATTAAAAAAACATATTGATTTCAGTATCAACCTCATAGCGATTTTCCAGCCCACTTGTTGTTTTTGGTCAGTATAATTATCATCTTCTACCAGAGCCTCCTCGGTCGTTTAGCAGGTGCACCAACTAGCAGGTGGGGGTTGGTTTCACCCCTACAGGTACTGGTAGAGCTCTGCACACCTCGATTATGTATTGATTTATTTTAATGTAAAAATAAGAAAGTAAGAAAAAGGTTTATTCATTAAGAACTATCATTTCTTGTATTCAGCAACTTTTGTGAACGACTGTACATTTTCACAAGTTTCAAAGTGACGTAAATGACTGTCATTCTTGACATTTATCCGTCATATTAGTGATTTCCGTGTGTTTTAGCGCACTAACGAGAGATTCATTGCCGAGAGTGTTTTGGGTGACCTTCAGTAATAGATGTCGTTTTAGGTCAGGATTTTTTTTTCCATTTCCTTGACCGTCTACTATAGTGGTTCCCATACGTATATAATCTGCTTCATTCTAGCGTTAATCCCGGTCGCATCCGAAGCTTTCACTTCGGAGTCTGGGGTCCGCTTTACTAGTTTAACTGCGGATTTGGCGATTTGGTATTCTCCGTGAAGCGACTGCCGTCTGACCTCCACAATCCAATGACAATATTGGGCGATATGGAAGCATCGTCTGGCATCCGGGACCGACGGCTTAACGTGCTCTCCGAGGCACATGCATGCATACAAATATTTGCACTGAGCGGAGATCGAACCTGCGCTTCCTGCATAGCAGCCGCGTTCACTACCACCACGCCACAGAGGCTGTCTCCCATACGTATATTAAGACCTTTTCAGTGTGAAAAGTTAAATTCACACTGAAAAGAGCAGTTAATTTTTTTAATAACTTAGCCTACTAACTGTGTCATCTAATAGTGAATATTTATAAGTATAATGAAGTTTAATTTAATTAAAATACATAATGAAAAGATAATTATTGAGATCAACGATCATTTATATGTCAAGATTATAATGGCCCTTGCACGCGTTGACTCAACTTGACACTGTTTATAATATTTATATTATGTAGATATAATTAATTAATTTATTATTCTACTGCAATTAATTTATCTTATTGTATTTTCATAGTGCCAAATTTTAATGCTTTTTTTATAAGCGGGGCGTGAAAAAGCGGGCCACGTCTGATGAGGCCGTCAAGCTGAGTGCCACCATTGTAACATGGTACAGTCTGTAATGGTGACCCTCTTTTCAGAGACTTTGCCTTCAGCTTATCATCAGGCGAGGCAAAGTCAATTTGACGTGTCCTATATAAAAAAAAAGCTTAATTTAGTAGTTAAATAATTCTATTCTACATAAAATGACATACATAGAATCACGCTTTTATCCTTGTAGGGGTAAGCAGAGGTGAATTAACACCCATATTTCACCAATCATTGTATGTATTTGATCCCACTTAATAGGAGTGACTGGTGAGTCTATTGCCGTATTTCGGACACTATTGTTGACTCGAGCCATTCATCTGAGGCTGAGTCTGGACTTTATAATATCGCACCCCCGGTGCGAGACTGTCACTTATGCAAAAATGCAATTTTTCAGGAGAAGCATTCAAAACTTTGACATCTCAAAAAATTATGATATTTCAAGATTTAGACAAAATGTAAAGCATTTACTGCTAAGTCAACTTTTAATTTACTTTTGAATAAAAAATAACCACATAATACTGTAAAAGCAATACTATAAGATTATGTTAAACCTTTCAACCCCCCCAGAAGTGACGTTGTGGCACTAATGAAAAATAATATCTGCAATTAGGTCACACTGAGTTAAAAAGAAAACAAGAACAAACTGTTTACTATCTTTATTTTTATATATAATATAGGAAAGGAAAGGTATATATATGTATGTATATATGTAGGTATATATGTATGTATATACTATGTTTTTTTCTTTTAAATTAATTTTCAAAAATATTTAAAGATTGGGGAAACAATGTCACAACTGCATTTTAGGTCAATATTGCTCCAGAATAATAAAAATATTATGTCACAATTGCCTTAGTAACAGTGTAGCTCCACGACACACTAGCACTTGTGGGACCGCGCACAACTGACCAATTAAACGATGTTGCTCCCAGCGTCGCCGTGATTCGCGCCAAAACCATAATGACACTCACGACCTCATACGGAAACTATGTGTACTACGAAAGTAACATTATTGCACCAAGTAAAGGGATGCTTTAGGATAGTTATTACGTATTTAATTCATTTTTGGAATTTTTACAAAAGTGACAGTCTAGCACCGGGGGTGCGATATATCAATCTGATGTTAAACTTTAAAAAAAAAGTAGGTTGTTTTATTCTAAGAATCCAATTTCATTTTCTGGTTGTCAAAATTGCTAAATTCATATAAGGTAGGTGAAATTTTTATATAGTCCTGTTTCGTACGGATAAAATTAGTAAAATTACAATAATAAATTTATCATAAATGCAATTTGGAAAAAAAAACAACTTACCAGTAAAGACATTTCGGAGTTCTTGGGCATCATAGTGACGTCACCGGGCCGCACACCGGGCCCGCAGTACGGCAGTGATGGCCCGCGATTGGGGACACGCGCAGGCGCATGCAGGGCCAAAAGCGCAGCGTGCAGACGCGCACGCGCAACGCTTATGCCGTCCGCGCCTCGGACGGCCGCCTCTACTACATCGCCTACGTCTTTCTCCCATCTAGTAAAAAAAATTAGAGAAAGCATTATTAGGCTCGTCCTGCTTGTCTTCTGCGCTGACGGCACAGAATCTTTCTGTTCTTTCAGGGTAGGCAGCTAAAGTGACTGCTCTGGTTGTTCTGGGTGTTGCACTCGTCCATAGGCCACGGTAACCACTTTTCATCAGGTGGGCCGCGTCTGTCTGTGTGTCATAAAAAACCAAACCAAAGCGTCATTGACACAATATAAGATTGCGTTGGTTCCAGAAAGAAAATAGAAAAGTTGTGTTTTTCTTCTAGGCCGATAGAGGATTAGCAATTCTTCCGGAATAACTGTGATATTCCGGGATAAAAACTGTTATTTTAACGTTACAAACAGACATTTTAATCTACTATATAAAAATAAGTCGGGTTTTCCTTCCTGACGCTATAACTCCAGAACGCACGAACCGATTTGGCTCATTTTAGTCTTGAAATATTCGTGGGTGTCCAGGAAAGGTTTATAGGTGCAGCGGGAACGGGAAAAATATGGCGGTACGAAGTTCGCCGGGACAGCTAGTTTTGTATATAAAAATGTTCTACATTGAAATACGTCATCGATCCAACTCATTTGCCTAGCCGTTTAATCAAATGGCTGAATATCATTCAGGTCATTGATTTAAATAGTAAGTTCTCATTGATTCAAGCCGTTAATTGATCGGCACCATTTAGTTAAGGTGATTACATACGCGAATGACTTTGACCATACAAATACTCAAGGTCATTCGCTCGTTTTTCAGCCGTAAAAATCAGTAAAACTAATTTTAATAGATAATTTTATAGGGGATGATTACAAACTAAGAAGGTCACGTCATGCTAATACATTTATTCAACATAATATATGTGAAATTTTAGATTAATTGGATACATATTGTAGAAAATATTTGGTTTCATAAGAAAGAGTAGAGTGATGTTCAGAGACTCTTTTCAACTATTTCCTCCTTTTTTATTTAATTTATGAAAATGAGAAGTTACTCTGCATATCCTGTAGTATGCAGGAATGTAAATTCCAGATCTGTAGGTTGTATAGTTAAAAAGAAAAACGGTTTCGAAAATACTGATTTTTCGATGCTAATCTGATTCGGGGCCTTAACAGCCTAGGCAGTTAATTGAACGGCTGATTAAGCTAGTTGGCTGCAAAATATACAAGGTATGTATGTACAGAGTGCAAAAGAAGTTAGTACACATCTTTAGAAACAACTTTATATTCTGAAAAGGTGTATACTCTTTTGCAGCATGTGCGTATGTAGATACAAACCTGCATACTCCTAAACACGATCGTATATCGTCCTTGATGCTCCTGCTGAGCGTGCAGACGGGGCTGGTGTCGGAGTCGGAGGTGGTGTGAGATCCATCGTGCTTGTCCGAGATGCTGTGCCGCGACTCGAACACCTCGCTCTTTGGTAAGTGGGGGGACACCCGGCCGTGGCTGCCGCCGCCGCTGCCGTATCCTGGTCGAAATACAAAGATATGAGACTAAAAAATGGTTTGATGGATCCCAGATCCATTATCCAGGCATAATTGGTTTGTTACGAGTAGTATACTTAATATGTATTATACAAATAGTTCTTCTTCTTCGTCTTATTCTGTCATATCGACGAAATTTCTACTTCCGACTGCCTCTGTGGCGTAGCGGTAGTGAACACGCTGCACGGGTTCGATCCCCGCTCAGTGCCAATATTTCTATACATGAATATAAATATTTGCATTGGTCTGCTGGCTGTTTCTATGTATAATATGTATGTAATTACAAAATAAAAAGTATCTCAGTATGTATATCCGCATTCTAGATTCCATAACACAAGCTAATTAAGCTTACCATGGGTATAAATAGCGTTGTGTAGAATGTTGTAGAATATTTATTTATTATTTATTTATTTCTAAATTTTGTTTTTTCCCAGAGTGCTGCTACCTGGATTGCATTCTCGGAGGTGCTCATAAGGTCCTTTAATGTGCAAGTATATTGGTATACAGCACACGTTAGCAGGTGGACTATGGTCTGTGGAGCGAGCAACTCCGCATTCACACCGCCAGCGCATTGTAGAATAGAATGTATGGGATTTGACGTATATACACGTATTTTGACGTTGAAGATATTACGTTGAAGGCTGTCAAATACGTCAAATCCTATAAATTCATCATTATATTCTACGATATGCCGGTCTACGAATTGCCACTAGTCTTAACACGCTCAGCGCCAAGCCTATTTTACAAATTCTTCCATTTTGGGACAATTCTATTTTAGCTTTTTTTTATCTTTAGAAAGTTATCCTAAAACAAAAAAATAATATTTCTGTTATCCCCCCCTTTTTCTTGCCCCTTTTTTTCTTGTGTATCATTTTGATACACATGGCCTGTGAAATAATTTTTATGCGTCATCTATTTCGTAGGCCATGTGTATCAGGAAAGATACACACTTTTCTCATACACAGATAAAGGATATACGTGGAACCCTTTGATTTACTGAGGAAAATCCAGAGATATAGACATCGAGGTTTCAGAAAAAACAGTAATGTCCTTGACGGAGGGTTTGCTAGATGAGGGCAGAACATTATGCACCGATAACTACTATACAAGTGTGCCACTCGCGTATCGTTTGAGACAAAGCAAAACTCACTTGGTTGGTACATTGAGAGCGAACCGCAAACACCTGCCACATAGGTGCTAAATTGAAGAAAGGTAATTGTCAGCAAGACAAACAAACGATGGGATTGTTGTCCTAAAGTGGCGTGACAAGCGCGATGTCAGGATGCTTTCCACAAAAACATCTGCCAAGAAAACGGTTCCAACTAGAAGCAGGAACAACACGTCCATATAAAAACCATTTAGTGTGGTAGATTTTAGTGTGGTAGAGCCTCCCCAGTTTTCACAAAATGTTCCGCATGTGAAATTTTGAAAATTGTTTTATTGCTACACATTAGGTAATTTCTAATTACCAAGTGGACATCCTTATTTTTTTATTATTTTGTAACTTTATATGATCATTTAGTGATTTTTATTTGTCGAAATAGCGTTGAATGTTGAGTTAGAAATGGCTTATTTGGTTGATCTTTTCAAAAAAAATTAAAAAATATATTTTTCTATTTTTGTTCACCCGATCCCCAACCCAAATACACACAGAAATTCGCACAGGCCAGGGCTATTTATTGCCGGTATAAAATGTATGAAAAACGTGCGCATGGCTGATACACAACGCTTTTACCGAAACAAGTCGTGTGTATCAAAAACAGTGGCGGATCCAGGGGGGGGGGTCATGGGGGTCATGACCCCCCCCCTGGGCGGGTCACCTACTAAAAAATATCCCAATGTCACTGATCAATTTTAAAAAATAACGCGCATAAGAAGACTGTCTCTTTGTACCTACTAGTTTTATAATATTATGAGGCATCAAACATCAGTATGAATATAATTCGCACGATTGAAAATTTGCAGCGCAGCCGATCTTACCGATGGACTCGAATAGTTTTCGGACCTGACACCCTGACCGCTATGTTAAAGAAAAAAACGCGAATGATTAACCAGGCCGGCAGTCGAAGGTCTGGAGCTGACAGCCATGAGGTCCTTTTTCGATTCGGGTAACAACTTGACTTGGGCTCAGCTTCAAAGGCCCCATATTTATGTTACTGTTTGCTTACAAAAACTTTTTGTGAACTTGGAAGAAGCCTTCCTTTCTGGATCCGACGTAGGTAGTCACCAAAGCACCCGTGCCCGGTAATAACCTGCGTCAGCCGGTACGAGAGGCAGCCGTGTGGCCTCTCTAGCCACTCCCCCATAGGATGGGATGGGTCTTACTACCGCTATTACCGCGGGCCCAGCGGTTGTGGCCAGTGGCTATCTTCTGCTGTGGATGACGCAGCTGGCTCATATGCCTGGTCTTTTTTTTTATTGTGCGAAAAATCCCCGCGGATACCCGCCGGAGCCCGAGGAGGAGGTTATGTCGGACTCGAACCGACTAAAACGTACGCCGTCTGTGGGCCGTCAGTTGCCGGAGGTGAGATTGTCGTAGCCATATCCCTCGCACCCCGGCCAACCCAGGGCCATATCTCTCGATCTGGTCCTCTTCCAGTGTGGGGACCATAGAGTCCCCAACTCGCCCCCAGGTACGGGGAGGCACGCGATCCGCGCCGCCGCGGCCTGCTTCTGCTAGGGTGACAGGCGGCTCCACCCATCACCCCATGCTCAGGCTCATGGGGGACGGAGGTCATTCTGCGACCTCCGACGCCCGAGTTGCCGCCGCTCGTCGCGGGCCGTGCGATTTGTGATTCTCCTTCGCTCCTCGCGGGCCGCCTCCTTCACGAGCATTAGAAGGATGCGCCGGCGGCCCACGCATCCGCGTAGCGAACCATCGCTGCGAGCAAAGTGGCGAGCGTGAGAGCTCTCACTCCCAGCATATGCCTGGCCTTACATCTGCACATTCTACGACGTCAAGCCAGCACTTTTTGGGGCTACCCCTCCCACAGGGGCCCGCCCGGGGCGCCATTGCCAGACATTTGGTATCCACCTAGCCTGGTAGTTGCCGCAAAAGTTGCTGTTCGCATAGGCGATGACTTGGTCGAGCGCACGGAACAGGTTAAGTACCTGGGATCTGTACTTCACGCGACTGGTCACATCAACCGCGACTTCAAGGCACGGATTGCCGCCATGTGGGCCAAGGGGCGGGAAATGATTGGCGTCACATTTGACCCTAAAATGCCAGTCTGGTTGACGGGGTAGGTCTATAAAACGATCATTAGGCCTGTCTTTTTACACGGCTGTAAGGCGTGGCCGCTGCTGTAGCGACATAAGCAGGAGCTACGTGTCACGGAGATGAAGATGCTGGGCTGGATGTGCGGCGTCACACGTAAAGATCGCATGAGGAACTCTCAGATCCGCGGCAGCCTTCATGTCCGCGACATCACACATAAAATGCAAGAGAGCCGCCTTCGCTGGTGTGGCCACGTCTTGCAGCAACCGCCAGGCTACGTGGGTAACAAATGACTGGCAGTAGCACAGCCACCGGGACCAGGTGGAAAGGATAGGCCCAAGAAGTCTTTGCTTGAAGTCGTGAAGGGTGACATGCGTGCAAATGGTCTCATCTCACCACCATGGACGCCCAACGTCGTGCGAAGTGGAGGAAGAAGAGACGGAAGGCGGCCCCTGAGCTCTGAGGTCACCTCGGATTCGGAAGCAATCAGGAAAATATGTACGATAATCATGAAAGTGGGAGGCGCGTGCTAATGGGGACCGATATGCAGATATTGATACGATAAGTGTCTAAACACACTATGCCGAAGATACGAGACCGAACTTCAGCACAATTACGCCCGCAATGCTATTTGAATTACTGACGACACACTAGGCCGAAATTATGTCGCGTCATAGCGTACAGCGTAACTTCGGTCGGGCGTAAGTTCAGCGGCAACTTATTCTGTGAGCACACATTATACGCGACCGAAATTTGGTTCGATTACCGACGAAGATCCGGGGACGGGGAGCAGCGGGGATCCGCTCGCGCCCCGCGACACTGAATACCTACACGCACAAAGTTTTGGAACTGAATGTCCGCCGCGTAAGTTCGGCACTTATGGTGTGTCATATCAGCCGAATACGTCGGAACGTAAAATCAGCCGCCGAACTTCGGTCGCGTAACTTCGGCATAGTGTGTTTAGACACTAATGGAGATGTTGAGTGACCTACGTCGCCCGAGTCCTTCGCGCATTGTGTATTATGCGGAATGGGAAACAACTGAATCTTCTCCAGACCCGTTCCCCCGCCTCCTTCTCGAGCATTACTTGCTCTCAGATGGAGGCGGTGGCAGCCGCGAGCTTATGGTTTTACGCCATCACTATAAGCAAGCGAGAGAGAGTGCTGAGCGAGAGAACTCCCATCCCGAGGGCCACCACAAGGACCCGCTTCGGCGTTTCCCATGACGGGTATTCGGTCCGCGTATGCAGCCCCGTGTCCTCGCTTGCATTACAGTGATGACACCCGGGCGTTGGCTCCTTCTGAATTCGCTGCAGCTAACTTCCGAAACATTCATATCCGGTGATCATCTGCGTCAACCGGTACGAGAGTTCCCCATTGAAGCCTTTCTAGCCCATTGAAGTATTTAACAACAGTCGTTCAAGGTATCTTACTTTTCTCCTCTCACCTCATGGCTCATTCCTCCTCCATTATTTCGTCATGAATTTCATACACATTTATTTTCATTGTATTGTTCAATGACATTTTATTGGGAGACTAGACAAACCCCCCCCCCTCCGAAGCTAAGTCTCAGCTACACCATGACCCCCCCCTGAATTGAAAGCTGGATCCGCCCCTGATCAAAAATGATACACAATGTTATAGCAATGTGTATCAGGAATGATACACATGGCGCTGAGCGTGTTAAGTGGGGTAGGTCCGCGTCAACTCCATGGAGATAATTTACAGTGTGGAAAACACATAGACCACTTTTTACCCCAGGAAATGGTTACTGTGGGTCACAAAAAACTTGTTTAACGCAGGTAGAATCACGGACAGCAGCTAGGAATAAGAATTGGTCATCCGTGAAAAGCTGGTGTTACCTGAGGACGTGGAGGGGGCCCGTCGAGGGGTCCGCGGCGGCTCCGGCTCGGGCACCTCCTCCAGCGAATCCACATTTATCACTACCTCTTGTTCTTCCTCCTCTGTATACAGAGGATTTGACCTGCGGACAGAGTGACGAACTGATAAGAAGCACTTGTAACATAAGGACAAAATAAATTTATTATCTTAAAAAATCGCTATTTAAGTACTCTTAGGAAATCAAGTCAAAGTCAAAAATCATTTATTGTGTAAAGAGCATTAAAAGAGCATCCACAGAGCGTCTGCACTGTGGATGGGTCACAGAGCGTACCCAGAAGATTTCAGTAAGAGACGCAGTTGGCTTTTTTGGTTAATTTACTTACAAAACCTAACCAATGTTTTGTTTCAGAAGTAGGTAGGATATTAAAGTAAAACAGATAAATAATTTTCAAGTCTAAAAAATTTTTAATAGCCTTTTGGCAAAGTTCCGCCTTAAAAGTCTATTTTTAGGGTTCCGTAGCCAAATGGCAAAAAACGGAACCCTTATAGATTCGTCATGTCTGTCTGTCCGTCTGTCTGTCTGTCCGTACGTACGTATGTCACAGCCACTTTTCTCCGAAACTATACTATAAGGCCTATGCTGTTGAAACTTGGTAAGTAGATGTATTCTGTGAACCGCATTAAGAATTTTACACAAAAATAGAAAAAAAGTATTAAGTTAGGGGTCCCCATCCCCATACTTCGAACTGAAACTCAAAAATTTTTTTTCATCAAATCCATACGTGTGGGGTATCTCTATAGATAGATCTTTTAAAATGCTATTGAGGTTTCTAACATATTTTCTTTCTAAACTGAATAGTTTGCGCGAGAGACACTTCCAAAGTGGAAAAAAGTGTGTGTGTCCCCCCCCCCCTCTCTAACATCTAAAATAAGAGAATGATAAATCTAAAAAAAATATATGATGTACATTGCCATGCAAACTGCCAACGAAAATTGGTTTGAACGAGATCCATTAAGTAGTTTTTTTTAATACGTCATATATCGCAATTTTCGCCTTTGCTGCTACGAAACCCTTCATGGGCGAGTCCGACTCGCACTTGACCGAATTTATTTTATTATTAAGAAGTACATTTATTTTATTTGGGACCTTATTGTAGTATAGTAACATTATAAAGTTACCCTGGACTGCCCTGGAGGGAATTACCAATCTTTTGGAGTCCCCTATCACAATTTAAGTAGGTACCTACAGGATTGTTGTACACCAACACCCTTTTCATCCGAGTGCCAATCCCAGTTACATCCCAATTTGCTTTTAGATCCCTGAATCCATCCCCCTACTCCTTTGCATGATTTTAATTGGTGTGCTTTTACACGATCGACTGCCATCTGGCCCTGATGATTCCCGAAAGGAAAACCAGCACCTGATCCTAGTTCATCTATCAGAAAGAAAGCTCGTGGATGAATTCGGCTTGATGTCTTAATAACCAGGTAGGACCTCATAAACTCTGCTGCTGTATATGAACACAGCAGCCAGCAGCAGAGTAAGCGGAAGTAACGTTGTGTCTATTACGCTTTCACCCCGCCACTGAGCCAATCTTGATGAAATTTGGTACAGAGATAGATTAAACTTTGGGAAAGGACATAGGCCATATTTGGTCGCGATAACCGAAATCTACGAGGGCGGAACCGTGATTACCAGACAGTAATTTCTGGTACATTCCTACATAAAGTCATTTTTGGTACAAGTTGCATGCACCGAGGCATTCCAGCATTACGTCACAATTAGAATCAAGATACGTATTGTGAATACCAAACATTGCAAGTCATCGACCTGACCTTGTAGCTAAATCTAAAAGAAACTTTACTCCCTTGCAATAAGTCTGATTTTCAATTACATAATATTGATGTTGAGGTCAAAGATGAATCAGAATAATTCCTGGATGTGTTCTGGTGCCTTTTATTGTTCAAATGTTGCCGATTTCTTGGTAGTTGCATTTCCTTTATATTCATTTGTTCGATTTGGAATTATAACAGTATTTTCAACAGTTTCATAGTAGGCTATTTAGTTTTCTTTGAAAGGTAAAATTTGCAATGACGTCATCCGACAAAGAACTAAAGCTACTGACATAGCTTGCAGATTAAGCAAGCTGAAGTGGCAGTGGGCTGGCTACATCTGGACGCTAGACAACAGCTACCCTAGACAAGTGAAAATTCGTCGTATTGTACTTAGAATAGAATGAAGAATGTATGGGATTTGACGTATATGACAGTCTCAACGCATGTCATAAACGTCAAATCCCATACATTCGTCATTCTATTCTACAATACGCCGACCACCGAATTGTCACTTGTCTAGAGGGGCAGGACATTCTTTCCTAACTTCTTCTTTCAGACAGAATCTCTGCCTATTTGCTTGAAACCCTCACATTGTTGTACTATTTTTTTTTTATTTAGCTTATACCGCTCAAAGACATTTCATATATAATATCTTTGTACCGCTGTTAAAGTGTTAACATCCGTGTGGTGATATAAAGTATACAAGTGTCACCACCCGATCTCATACAAAGGGTGTCGTAAGAGGCGACTAACGGAAAAATACGCTGACGATATCACTGCGAGGGAGGAAAACTCGAAATAAACCCTGTACCAACCCATCTAGCCAGCGTGGAAACAGTAGGCCATAGCCTCCCAACATTGGGAAAGACCTATGTCCTGCGATAGGCTAATTGATTGATACCGCTTGAGTAACTGGCATCCAATGATGATGATGAGGGGTTGGAAGACTTACCTGAGTAACGGCGGCGGCATTTCATCAAGAGCGCGCAGCGGGTGGGGCGGGGGCGGCGCGGGGATGGCGCGCCGGCCGCCGCACGCGCACGCTCCCGCCTGATCGCACTCGCCGCGCCCTCCACCCTGCAACACGAGACAATCATTGTTACTACTGTCTACTATACGTCGGGATACATATCTGGAGAATCGCAAACCGCGCAGCCCGCGACGAGCGGAGGCAACTCGGGTTCCTCCGTCCCCCATGAGCGCGGGCCTGGGGGTGACGGGTGGAGCCACTTGCCACACTAGCAGAAGCAGGCCACGGCGGCGCGCGGCGGCGGTGCGCATCGCGCGCCTTCACATACCCGGGGGCGAGTTGGGGACTCCGTGGTCTCCACACCGAAAGATAGATGTGCCGGGGTGTGAAGTTTACGTCTACGATAATCTCACCTCTGGCAACCGACGGCCCACAGACGGCGTGCGTTTTAGTCGGTTCGAGTCCGACATAAACTCCTCCACCGACTCCGGCGGGAGCGTTATCCGCGGGGATTTTTCGCACGATAAACAAAATGATACATAATTATCTTGGACCATATTGATATACCTTTACGTCTCTATAGAACCGCTTAGCCACGAGTATATACTCGTACATTAATATAATTAAAGACGTGAGTGGATGAAGGGGGTAACTAACATTTTTGAAATTTTTGATTTTTTGCGTTATATGACGGTTATAGGTGTATATAAACTATATTAGACCAAAAAATTCCGAAATTTAAGCTTAGTTTCCAAAATACCAGAAGATGAAGGACATAACTGCAACAAAAAAAGCAAAAGTTACATGGAAGAAGGAGGTATGTGCCTTAACGCCTTCTTCCATTGAAAATCTGTCCATTAAACGTATTTCTTCAATGGAAGAAGGGGGTATGTGCAAGAAAATGCCCTACCACGATGCTTTATTTCATTCATGATCATGCTCTTTCGTTCCTGCTCTTCTATGTATATTACTAGGGTGGCTGTATGTAACAAAAATAATTGTAATATTTTTGAAAACCACTACATAACCAGCAACAATGAGCAACTTTTTGTTGCCGTCATACATGACAGTACAAAAAGGCGCACACATGTATACAGAATGATGTCGAAATTCATTAGCTCATCTTGTTTTTATACCACATATATGGCAGACAAGCACACGGCCTGCCTGATGGGAAGTGGTTACCGCGGCCTATGGACGCTAAAAGACCCTACTTAGATTTCACTCCGACTCAGAACTGACTTCACTCTGATTTCCGCCAACTTCAAACTGACTTCATTTCGACTCCCTCCGACTCCAACTTCACTGCAACTCCGACTTCATTCTAATTTTAAACCGACTCCTGCCGACTCCACTTCCACTCCACTTTGACTCCATTCCACCTGCATAGCAACCTCACTTCGAACCCATGCCGACTTCAATCCGACTCCAAACACCTCTATTCCTATTCGAAACTGCATCCACTCTAACCTACGGCTCCATACCGACTTCACTCCGACTCCAAACCGACTTCTTTATTTCAACTCCGAACCGACTCCGTCCAACTCCAAACGGACTTCACTTCAACTTCACTCTGATACTCCGACTTCACTCTGAATCTGCACCGACTACACTCTAACTTCAAACCAACTTCACTTCGACTCTAAACCGACAGAGAGCAGAGTCAGAGTGGAGTCGGCAGGACGACTCCACTCGGACTCTGCTCCAATTCCATAGCAACTGCACTTCGATCCCTTACCGACTTCAATCCGACTCAAACCGACTTCTTTACTATAACTTTGAAAAGACTTCACTCCGATTTAAACCGACTCCACTCTGGTTGCCAAGCAACTCAATTTCGACTTCAAACCGACTCCCTTCTATTCCACTCCGTCTCCCTCCAACTCTACTCCCACTTCAACTCCAAACAGTCTCTCTTTTCCTCTCTAACTCTGTCCAAGACCGTGCACGGTGGAAAAGTAAAAGCCGGAAAGCGGATTACGGACTCCGAGGTGAAAGTCTCGGATGCGACCGGGACTATTGTAAAGATGATGACGAATGACTGTCTTGACTGTTTTAAAGTAAAAAAAAAGTTTCAACTGTGACGGCTTCAACACTGAGATGATGATGATATATCTATATGTTAAAAGTTTGAGCAGCAGACATTAAGGTTGAACCTAAAACCAGAATATCAATATTGATAACATTATTGCCGATGACAAAAAGTTGCAATATGTATGTATATCCAAGGTATATCCATTCTAATCCATACTAATATTATATTAAATGCCAAAGTTAGGGCCAGAAGGGCCGTGTGCTTGTCTGCGACCTAAGTAGTATGAAAAAATAAAAAGTAACGGTCTGTTATGCTTTCACCCCTAAACCACCTAACCAATTTTGATGATATCTGGTACAGAGATAGATTAGACCTTAGGAAAGGACATAGCTACCAATATAGGAGGTTATCTTTTGTGCTGACGGCACAGAATCTCTCTATTCTTATAGGGTCGGCAGCACGAGTGTTACTCCCCTGATGTTGCACTCGCCCATAGGCCACGGTAACCTCTTTCCATCAGGAGGGCCGTGTGCTTGTCTGCGACTTAAGTAGTATAAAAAAATAGGACACGACGGTACATCCGTCCCAATCAAGCAGTTCGACTGGGGAAGTACCTCCGCTCTACAAAAGACCGCGGCTTAATAACCTCGTGTTGTTTCCGACGGTGAGTAGGGTAGCCAGAGCTCACTGGAGAGGTTTTGTGCTGTCAGTGAAAAATCAAAGGCTTTGTCCTACTTATCTTTTGCGCTGACGGCACAGAATCTCTCTGATCTTACAGGGTCGGTTACACGAGTGTGACTACCCTGATGTTGTACTCGCCGATAGGCCACGGTAACCTCTTTCCATCAGGAGGGCCGTGTGCTTGTCTGCGACTTAAGTAGTATAAAAAAAAGAATAGGACACGACGGTATATCCGTCCCAATCAAGCAGTCCGACTGAAGAAGAACCTCCGCCCTACAGAAGACCGTGGCTTAAAATCGTGTTGTTTCTGACGGTGAGTAGGGTAGCCAGAGCTCACTGGAGAGGTTTTGTGTTATCAGTGGGATAACTAAAGGCCTACTTATCTCTTGCGCTGACGGCACACAATCTCTCTGTTCTTACAGGGTCGGCTGCACGAGCGTGACTGGTGTTGCACTCGCCCATAGGCCATAGGCGGTAATCACTTACCACCAGGAGGACCGTGTGCTTGTCTGCGACCTCAATTGTATAAAAAAATATCATAGGCTATGTTTAGTCGCGATAACCGACATCTACGCGGGCGGTGCCACGGGCAATAGCTAGTTTTTTATATATATAATGTTATATACTCCCTTCTTCCACGCATAGTATGCATAATATCATATTACATTGTCAGTGGATGAAGAATGTATATGCACATTTTGTCAAATAAATTAATTTCCATCCACTCATTTTTATTTTTATGCTTCCCTAATAATAAATATGGACAATTACAATAATTTGACACTTTAATATTTTGACTTAAATAACCAGAAAACATAATATTTGCAAATGAAATGTTCAAACTTTGAAGCCGATTATCTCGATATTTAGAAATTGTTAGTTACCTCCTTCTTCCACTCACGTCTTCAATTGAAAAAAGAATTGAATCTCGTATGAAACAATAATACAAAGATAAAAATCTAAATACTTAAACTTTTTTCAATTGTTTTAAACAATATGTTATTACTTACGCTAAATTGAGAATAGAAATTGTAACTAGGTAGTGGTCCTAACTATTGAGATGAGAACATGAACCAAATAATGAAAAAGAGGAACAGGAAAATAGTCCCTATACCCCAAAGTGCGAGCTATGTTTTTTTTTACCACTTAGACGGCAGACAAGCCCACGGCCCACCTGATAGAAAGTAGTTATCGTGGCCTATGGACGTATGCAACACCAGGGGCATTACACTCGTGCTGCCGACCCTGAAGAAATCTATATCTATATACTATTATACATTACATTACATTTCTGTACATTAGGGATATTTAAAAAAAAATACTTTGGTTATGTTCTGTTAACGATACTGAACACGAAAATATTTTCTTTGAATTTCCTGTCTGTTTGTCTGTTTGTTCGTGATGGACGCAAAAACTACTGGACGGATTTTAATGTGGTCTTTTATGTTAGAAAGGGCTTGGTCAAACTTAAAATCTTACGTTTGTTTGATCGCAATCGGTTGAGTAGAACCGAAAATATGAGCAAAGGTCGCGTTAACCGAGATGCACGCGGGCGGAGCCGCGGGCGGAAGGCTAGTCTAATAAATAATAATCTAACACCCTTCTTAAAGAACCCCATATTTTAGTCGTTTAGGAAAATCACAGCAGCCCTCACTAGACATTAAAGGTATGATTCCATAGCCGACCGTATACGACAACTGCCAACGCACGCAGCACATGCACGTAATTCATTGCGGCTTCTCAATGGTCTCCTTTATCCGTATCGGAGTTTCACAAGTAATGGGTACGCTGTATGTGCTGCATGCGTCGGCAGTTGTCGTATACGGTCGGCTACGGAATCATATCTTTATACTCGTAACATACGTTGACGACTGTCTCATATACGTCAAATCCCATACACTTTTCATTCTATTCCACAATAAGCCGGCCAACGAATTACAAAAAAAAACAAGAAAGAAGAGAACACAGATAGAGAAGAAGAAGAAGAGAGAAAGAAGAGGAAGAACGACCTCTGTGGCGTAACTGTAGAGCTGTTAGCATTCGACTGCTACGTCAGAGGTCACTGGTTTTATTCACCAGTCCAAATATTTTAAATCTATACTTCTATATCTATATCTATATCTATACTAATATTATAAAGAGGAAAGATTTGTACCTATTTTTGTATGTTTGTATGTTTGTAATGAATAGGCTCCGGAACTACTGTACCGATTTCAATAATTCTTTCACCTATAGAAAGCTACACTATCTGGGAGTAACATAGGCTATATAACATCACGCTACTACTAAAGGGAGCGGAGCAGTGAGCATAAATGTCAATAAATCGGGCAGATTTCCATACATTAAAGTTGGACCGGAATCCGAATTCCACGCGGGCGGAGCCGCGGGCAACAGTTATGTAAGATATTTGGATTGGTCTGGGTGTTTCTTTTCGATGTAAATTAAATGAGTATTCACAAAAAATTATGATTATCTGCAAACTAGAACAGACCTTTACAGAAGCTAGTTGATTGTCTTTTTGTATTCGCCACGTAAATATGACTTCACCTCATCTCATGGTAAGTTAAAGCAAAAACTGTAGAATGTCGTAGAATATTTATTATTTATTGGGTAATTTAAAACTCTCAAATAAATAGACTTTCTGCAATTTTAAACCTTGTTTAAATAAAATTCAGAGAGATTCTACAAAAAGAAAAACGATTCTAATGAATGAACATCAGATTACAATAGATTAAAATCTTCGAATCGTATCCGCCTACCATTCATAAAAAGTTAAGAATGACGAAAACAAAGACCTCTGATGAATTCAATTTCACATGACCCCAGTGAAATATCTCCGTGATCTTACGCTTATGGGCTACTCTACTAGCCAAGGCTCAGTGCGGCCGATCTGATAGGCCTCACTTACATAATAATAGACAAAGGAGGCGCATTCATTGTTTCCATACCGCACTTCGTGATAGCATCTTGGCATAGATGGTAAAATAGACGAGGTTTACAGAGCGGTCACAAGTCTGTTTGAGTTTTTAAAAACAGTCGGTCAAATAAAATGAATGGCGCTTTCAAGTTTCATAATTCAAACTTGCAGGGAGATAATTAATAAAACCTGGAAGAAAGAAAATCCTACTAATATTATAAATGTGAAAGTTTGTGAGAATGGATGTGTGGATGTGTGGATGTTTGTTACTCTTTCACGCATAAACGGCTGGACCGATTTGGTTGAAATTTGGTATGTATATAGGTTATACCCTGGATTAACATATAGGCTATATATCAGCGATGAACGGGATCAGAATTCCACGCGGGCGGAGCCGCGGGCAACAAATAGTCTGGTGATATTTTTCAGCAGTCAGTACCCGAAGGATAACCAATGATATCTGTCTATTTAATAGCTAATAGCTTGCGCTATTATTTCACATAAGTTAATGTAGCTAAAAAGATTTAATCACCTACGTAGATAAATACCGGGCTATCTGGGGATATTTTTGTCCGGTATTTCAATAGTCTATAAAGAAATAAAGAAATCTATAAAGAAACTAGCTGCCCCGGCGAACTTCGTACCGCCATATTTTCGGCCCGCGTGGTATTCAAATCCCGTTCCCGCTGCACCCTTATCACTTAGGGGGATGAAAAATAGATGTTGGCCGATTCTCATAGATACCGGATAAGCACAAAAAATTTCATCAAAATCGGTCGAGCCGTTTCGGAGGAGTTCGATTACGCACCCCGTGACAGAAGAATTTTATATATTTTACCAAATAAAAAATAAGGGTTGATCGTAGAGGGGTGAAAATTTAGGGTTGCATGTATTTTTGTATGATGTATCATAAAAAAATAAAAACAAAAAATTTTGTCTGAAAAATAAAAATAAAAATTAAGGGGTGGACCACCCTTAACATTTAGGGGGCTGAAAAATAGATGTTGGCCGATTCTCATAGATACCGGATAAGCACAAAAAAATTCATCAAAATCGGTCAAGCCGTTTCGGAGGAGTTCGATTACGCACATTTGTGACACGAGAATTTTATATATTAGATAAAGAAATCTATAAAGAAATAAGTCTTTAGGTAAATGCTGTTACTTACGTGGAACCGTAAGTAACAGCATTTACCCCTCGTGGAATTCTGATACGTTTCCGCAACTCAAAGGGAATCAATGTCAGGGTAAAATGTAGCGTATGATATAATAAAACTATAATTTTATCGCTGTACCGAACTTTGGCCAGATTTAACTCTCAGCAACATCGTAGGCAGAAAATGTGTTAACTCTTTAACAACTATACCATCTTTATCATCCGGTTTTTTATTCTCTTATCTCCACACAAATCACATTATATTTGCATTTGTATTAAGCATGAAGCTCGGAAGTTCGTCTTTCATTGTTTTTTCACAATACCTTCGAAGATTTGCTTAATGAGGAGTAGATCAGGCAGGCAGTGAACACACATTCTGTTGGTTTTATTTGAGTAGGCGCCTTTGATTTATAAGGTTATAGCTTTTATTGCTATTATTTTAGCAGACGTAGGTAGTGCGATTGCTGAGTATGTTCTAGGTTCGATATCCGCGTCGTGTAAAGGCTTTTTGGGTTTCAGTTAGGACATTCTCTGTAGTAACAGCCAGTGGCGAAGGGTCCCTATAGCACGATTCTTGTCGGCTTCCCGATGGGTCGCATGGTGCATAACAAAGCAAACTAGATCGAGGTAAGTTTTTTTTTCCACCGGGTTCCCTTTCTAATATTTTCACCCTTCGCCCTGGTAACAGTCCTTAATACGTGAGCCCATTATTTGACAAATGTTTGTGTTAATGAAGTTCTGGGTGTCCATTTGGTAGTTTATTTTATTTTTTAAGTAGATTTTAAACAGGAATGATTCTGATGCCGAACATTTGAAAAACGGAACGAACCCTGAAAATGTTTTCCTCGATTTTTTAACACTTGTACAATAATGCCAAAATCGATGCAATAAACAAACCTCGAAGGTGAAATTCGAACACACAAACTCTTTGCTGGGTAAAAAGTGAGCTAAATCAGAAAAAAAAATGGTCACATTTATATTTTATCAGCGCCCAAGGCATAAACTATAGACTTTTTACCTGACAGCATTTCATAAATGGAACACATCTGTCATCTGTCAACTGTCAGCTGTCTCGCAAACTGCGACAGTCGCGTAGAAAAGTCGTAGATCACGACTTAAACAACAATTAAACAATAATTGTCGTTTAAAACGGATGTTAATTTGCGAGATCAACTAGGCAGATCGCCCTCGTTCCACTTGCCCCTAGCGTGGAAATACAGTGTTAAGTAACATTACATTACAATAATAATATACTGTTAAGAAATTACTATAAAGTACAATGGTAGGTTGTGTTTTAGAATTATGTGTCTATTATGTATTTTTTTTTCTTTGATTGCAAGATAAGGAATATTATTTTGTGTAAATAATTGAAGTATCTACAGTTTATCAGTTATACTTATAGAAGTTGTTGCGACCATAAATTTATTTCACTATATTGGCACCATTGCCTTTGGTTTTAATAAAATAGAACCTATTACCTATCGAGTACCTTTCTAGACTTCACTAAAACGACGCTTTTGAAAATCGAACATTATGAAATCCAAAATCGAATCTAAATCTATCGTAGACCGTCATTCGCTCCTGTAGCGGGCAGGCGATTCTAACTATTAAACTAACTAATCGAGTACACTAACTTAATGCAGCACGAGATTATGCCCAATAAAAGCCGTCTAAGCCAACCCAAGGATAAGGAATAAGCGGACCCTGGGCTCACAGGGCAAATAGGCAAACTACCTAAAAAATAAATTATGAAAGCTAATTGTTCGGGTAAAATCTATGCAAATAAGGAAATTTTCGGAGGCACTGAATTTGTTTCTCCAAATTTTGATTTCGTGCGTCTCTAAAAACTTAAAATATATACCTGGTCATACAAGATACCTATTACTATAAAAGAACAAAGATATCAAGACAAAACCATTTAGTCAAGTCAAAATTACTGATTGCTATCACGTGATAACCGAGAGTAGCCTCTATCAAAGCTTTTTTATATAGTGTAGGATTCGATAATGTTTGAATTGCTTTAACATTTAATGTACCACCATATTCACACCTTTTTTCTTAGAAACTCATCCATCAAAATTTTAAATCAGTAAGCCAACCAGTATTTATCGTGAAGCTAGTTAATTGTTTAATCTGCTAATGGCTTTGTTCTATCCAAATATCCGTAACTTACTTATCTTCATATCAACTTGAATCATCAGTCTATTTACTGATTAATTGGGCCATGAGTGCTTTACACGTCGCGGAATACCTATCCATCTACTGTATGCAAACACTGCAGTAAGTTCAGCTGTCTTACGTATTTTTGTCTTTTGTTAAATGTTAAATGTAGTACTGTATTTCGTTTTTAAACGACTTCAAAAAAGGAGGAGGCTCTCAATTCGTCGGAATATGGTACACCGATTATTCAAAAACGCCTGGACCGATTAGCTAAATTATTTTTTTTATTTTATAGGTTATACTTCCCAGGTGGTCCCACGTAAATTTTATCAAAATCGGTCCCACAGTTTATGAAATATCAGAAAAAATCGGTTGAAGTCGGCTTTTTAAATTTTTAATTTGGTGATTATATTATGTACTCCATTACGTTAGCGTTTAGTTTCCAGTTTTGTTCGCTTTGAGTTCAATATACCCAGTTCATCGTTAGCTCCGGTGAAATATAAACCCGAGACCCGAGGGGTTCCGCACGCAAACGGCTTTTAGCGATATTTTTCACCATAGTTAGCAAAAAATGATTAAAGGATCAAATCAAAACTTTTAAATATAATATTGCGCTTTCATAATAATATTTTGAACCAGCCGTGATCTCCGTGTGGCGATCCCAACACCGAGTAGGTACTCTGGTATATAATCTTCTTGAAATTTGCTTAAACGATAAGACGAAATGAAGGATTCATTTGGAAAGGTATTTGGATAAATTAATACAACGCCGTCAACCTTACAATAAAGTGCAAACTGTAGTGCATATACGAGATATTTGATCAAGAGAAGCTTATGTACTCTTATAGATCTCGTTAAATCAATCAATTTGCAGTTAGCTGGAGGTGTAAGCTTTTACCAATGTGCGCTATAGCACCCGGTCCTCCACCTTCTGTATCCAATTTATTCCAGCTACCTTTTCCAGGGCCTCATTGCATCTGGAGCATTTCGCCTTTTGTGTTCTGTTTCTCCGTGCGGTAGAGCGGTCTACGACTTCTTCGCTGCAATCGTCATCAGTCCTTCGGCAAATGCGGCCAGTCCATCGCCATTTCAGCATGCTTATTCTGCGAACTAGTTATGTTGGAAACTTTAGTCTATTGTCGAACCACCTCGAAACCTCAAACTCTAAGCATCTCTCGTATTTAACCTGCTTCGCGATTTCAACTTGTGGACTAGCCCCACTGCTAGAAATAGAAAGTGACAGGTAAAATGCAGTATTGAAATTTTTGTGGATTATTTTATGATTGAATAACCACTACGGCAATGGTAGTGGCTACGCATTGTTTTCGAGGGATGATTGTTCAGGGGAGATGGATATAAAGCTGCTTGGTTTCTCCAGTTCTCCCACTCTAATAACCACAATAAAATGTAGATAAATGGTTGTCCCTGGCTTCCTTTAGAACCATTTGTAAATTCCTTCAAAGACAAATTCAGACTGGCGCAAGTTTGCAATACTTATGAAAAATATAACAAAGCAAGTGTATGATGAATTCAATGATACAAAAACCGTCAGCCGGGTAGGCTCTTTTAGATTGTTAAGAGTGGCTAAAATAATTGAATAACCACGACACGAAATAAATTAGAAATAAGTAATGGAAAAGTTAACAATTAAGTAAAAGGTCGTATTCTCCCCAACTTTCCCCTGAAAGAGTACCCAAGTTAAAATAATATTTTTATACCAAACAATAATTAATAAATTATAGTAGATACAATTTTGATTTCTGATCAATTGTACGACTTCTTACACTGACTTCTCACCTCCCGTAAATATTCAGCCTTGGTCTATGATGCCCAATATTATTTTTCTTAAAAAAATAAGGTCAGCAACATCGATTCTTTAATATAATTAATTGTTTTGAACCGATTGACCAATCGTACCACTGTACACATTCCATAAAGAAACGATTGCGAAATATATCTCCAAATACAAGTTCGTTAAAAATAATGTTTTGTTTGAGAAATATTAATAACTATTTCGATTTGACTGCTAACATCATTAATTAATCAATATACTGAATGTATATTATACTTCACAAATAATGAAGAATCGGTAGTAGCGTAATGACTTAAACGTCAAACTTGCAGTGAACAGGGTGTGAGTTCAAACCACATTCAATAAACTAACGTATCGTCAACTCATGGCTTTGGATGTTTCTATGGGTACTATGTACCTATGTATAAAAAATGTAATAATAGTACATTATGGTACAAGTGAGCAACGTTGGTGATTACCGCCGAGGCGCCATTGAGACCCGAGCCGCCAGGCGAGGGTCTTAAGACAGCCGAGGACGGTAATCATCATGCTCACACGTGCCATACGACGTTTTACAACACACTTGCGAATAAAATAATACTACAAATACTAAATAAACAATACTACACATTAATTCGTTTTCCTATGCGCGCGCATTTAACAATGGCGGTCGACCATATTTAAAAAAAAATGAGGTTTGAACTTAACTTTTTTTTTACTCTGTTTTTTTTTCTATACTTAGAGAAAAAAAAAAGTTAAATTTGAGTGAAAATTTTGTTTATTATACAAGTATTACAAGTTGAAATTATTTATTTAAATACGAAAATGCATCAAATGACCATACAATAGGCGTATTAATTTATTCGTACTATTAAACACGTTATTTTTTGTATCAAAACTTTTTTAAGAACATAGACAATTATAGACACTTCCTATAAAATTTAAAAAAGAATCTATAACTCACTTGTGAATAATAGCAATGAAAAAGTCACAGTTTGATAATAGGTGTCATTACGTGCCTAATTGCGGTAAAATAATATCACTTTTATAAGCAGGTGTGTTGTAAAAATATTTAACGTATATACACACTATTGGATAAAAATACAACGACCTGTCAAAGTCTGTATAACTTTTGCTACCACAATGCGTCGATAGGGCCAACAACTCCAAAATGTCACAAGCAACTAGGTAATCGCTCTGTGTATGATGATGATTATGAAATAAAAAATGAACGTTAATTTTAAAATATTACAACTTTATAAAACCGCTAAAATATGACATTAGGCAATACAATAAGTAATAATCATTCGAACAAATATTGGAAAGAATAATCAATGATAATTGAGATGTTCCATTTTTGTCTGTGGCTCCTATCGATAATTGAAACGAGAGGTGTTATACGATTATAAATCGATTCGTGATCGTACAAATGCCATTAGTGCGTGACTGTACGTTTTGAAATACAATACATTGAGCAATGTATTTGTTGCAGTATCGAATTTAAATAAATATCCGTTTTGTAAGAATATCAAGAGATTGTCAGTATTAGCTAATAATGAATAACTTTTGTACAAAACTTTATTGAATTATAGTAACTGATATTCTGGATTAATTTAGCAAGTATTAATCCAGAATATACAACGCGGGTTTAACTGAGGTTTATCTAGTATAATAAAGAGAACTAAAGCGTAATGGTGGAGTGTATTTGGGTCCAGCCAGGATCTTCTGGGCCCAAGGCAACCTTTATAAATGAATAAATACATATTCTACAACATTCTACCCAACGCTATCTATACCTTATAAATATAAACCTTGCACGCGACGCACTGGTGACGTTCCTTTCGGGGACAGCAGTCGCTCCCATACAAGCCGCATAAGCCAAACTAACAGGAGAGGAAGGAATAAGCGGACCCCAGATTCTCTAGAAAGTCTCGTATGCAACCACGATGATGATTTTTTATATTAGTACTCTTGTACAAGGATGATAAAATTCACGAACAGCGAATAAAACCACTATTCGCATTCAAACCAAAAGAAACACAAGGGTACAAACAAATCTTTAATGGACCTAATTATTTAATACTGACATTCACCACGAGCCTGAATCGGGCCCGGAGTGATATAATCAGTTCAATTTGAACACACAATATTTCATATTAATGTATTAAGTAAGGACATCGGCGCCATCTCACAGCCTATTACAACGTATTTATGGCCATTACCGATTGTAGATTGTGCGCGAATGTACAATATATCTTTTTAAACAAGCTGTTATGACGCTTGTGCAACACGTTATATTAAGGTATAGGTACTTACGATAATAATAAAAAATACGAACATAATCGAAATTAAAAATTTTAGGGCCCCCAGAGCAACCAACTTAACCCTTTTGAAAATTGCATAATTTTAGTATGGCATCATTGGTGGTCATATCGACCTCGAATCGACTGAAATCGTACAGCATTTCGTCATACCTGCCTGTGTGGCCCGGGTAGGTACCAGGAATGCTCTAGATAGGATATATCTGAGACCCCGACCTAATTTGAGCACTAACGTGTCAAACGTGTGTAAGTAAAAAAACCCTTGCACGGAAACATGACGTGCCGCAAACCTACCCCCCTATTCAAGAGACATTATTTTTTGTCCTATTATAAATAGTGTTCAATGTATCGCATTCGTATTTTGACGTTTAATACATTTACAATCTCATATATTGATCTCAAATTTACAAATGTATTGCCACTTGTCTAGAGGAGCTGAGCCTGCTTCTGCTAGAGTGGTAAGCACAAACCGGACCATCTCACACCCCTAACCAACAGAGCCCTAAATATTCAACCAGGTGGTCCCGCGTAGGCAGCGGGAAATCTTGTACGGAACTCTTCATGTGCGAATCTAACTTGCGAGTTTTTTTTAATGCACAGAAGTACTCATCCATACATCCTACCCACATAATTTGTTATGAAACTGTAAATGCATGTTTATTTATTTGTTCGAGCAATACACGAAAGCTAAAAGACCGATTTTTATGCAAAAAAATACGATAAGATTCATGAATTGATACATATTTTATTTCGACACGAAGTTTGAAGCCGGAAGGAAGTAATATATAACTCATTTACACATTATAAAACTCTACTGCTTTTTGCCATACAATATGTTAACCAGTTAAACGATTTGATTATTGTATTATAATGTTATTCAAAATGACCGAAGTCGGTGATAGAACTATATTGTTAGCTTTGTCCACGTAGACGCGTGAAGCGTGTGTCTTGAATTTTGGAACCCAAGCTAGGTTTGGGATTTGACGTATATGACAAGCGTCAACGAATGTCAAAAACGTCACTGTCTAGGGGGGTAGATAATCTGTTGCTGGTCAAGTAGTTGTGTTTCGCGATACTATTTTTTGTACAGTGTATATAGGATAGGTACATATACATTTATACTCACACCTGAAAATTGCAATGCATAGGTGTATTAACACCCAAATTATAGCTAGTCTATTAATCTACATTATCAACACACAAACAGTCGCAGAACTGAAAAATAGAAAATGGTATCAAACAATAATATTAATTATTGCGCGGGAAAAGAACTCTAGGTAAAAACAAACAAAAAAAAAAAATATATTGAATAGATATCTAATAATAATAATAATATTGTAGGACATTCTACACAACGCTATCTAGACCCAAAGTAAGCATAGTTTAACTAGCTTGTGTTATGGAAATTAGAATGCGGATAAACATACTTATATACATTTTTTTTTCTCGTTAATACTTACTTATTATTTATAGGTTTCTATTACCCAGACCAATGCAAATATTCATATTCATGCACACAAATATTTGCACTGCGCGGGGATAGAACCCGCGCCTCCTGCGTAGCGGCCGCGTTCAGTACCGCTACGCCACAGAGGCAGTCTATAGAATAGATACGTACCCTATATGTAGATACCACTTATTTACTAAGATACTGATTATATTTCCTATACTCCAGTTATCAAAATTCATTTTCCATTTTGATAAATTTATACAAAGTTAACAATCAACAATAATGGCGCTATTATTATAATCCGAAAAAAAATCTAGTCATTTTGTTGCCAGCTACCATGACTTTTATCTCGACAACATCTGAATTATACAACCTACAAACATAAAATTATATTTTTTAAAGTCCAATTTAAACTGTACACTTATCTACAATTCAAAAAAAGAACGTCTCCTTTGTATTTACAAAACAGTGCTAACAAGACCTTAACTCGTAAATTTATAACAATACAGATGTCTAAGTCGTGACTCGATATTAAATCGGTATGATAATCGATAATCGGTAATACATTATTCTTTTTATCGATAAAAACTTGAAATATTTGAAAACTGACATCAAGGTAATGATAACAACAGAGAATGCCTTGACCCGAGCTTTGAATGGTAGTCATTCGCAGATTTGAAAAAAAAAAAACATATTTAAGCTTAGTCAAGGTAAGTAATTGTTCATTATAGTTCAATATTGGTACCTAAACAAAGAGTTTGTTTTGAGTTTATTCAACTACTGTGAGCACCACACCAAAGATAACTTACACTTCAACTTTAGAGAACATAGTAAAAAAGTTTAAACATTGGCACTGATTTATTCTCTCTGGGCGTAATGTTACATTTCTAGCGAGCATGCTGTTAGGCCCTGTGCTAATATTATAATGATATTCTAGGACATACAACACCTACCTACCCGACCGAAGTACCTAAGCATAGCTGCACTAGCTTGTACGCATCAGTTCTTTCTAATTATAGCAAGTCCAAAGTCTTTGTTCGAGTCTTCATGGTAAAAGCTTTCTACCCCGAGACCACGAGATCCTTTTGGAGGGATTCAGGTCAGGCACAAACAGACAGACCAATATCATAACATTTATAAAGACAGGCGATTCCTACATGAAGTGAGTAAGGTAACTGTACCAATGGTAGACACTTTAAGGAAAAATAAAATTTCAATCTAAAAAATTTAACAAATTAATTACAGCATGGTCGTTACATTCTTTTTTAACTGTTACAGCAAAAATTAGACATTAACTTTTGCCCATAAAATCTTCAAAATCTATCATACTTTTACTTTAAATTAAATTATTATGCACTAGGTCGAAAACACCAATGCTAGACATCATTGTCCCAATGCTAGACACCTATTTGTACCAATAGTAGACACTTTAATTTCTCTCTACAAAATTGAATATCAGACCGCTAAGTGCCTTGGTATGCCCTATTCCCATCGAGCGACGGTCAGACGGCGGTCCCCCGACGAGACAAATGACAAAAGGTGGGTTTTACTTTTTAAAGGTTCATTTTGGATCGGGGGTTTTTTTTTTTTTTTTAATACTTTTTACAGGTATAACCACTCAACCGATTTCCATAAGACTTGCTGTATCGTGATGTATAAATTATGACCTGTCACTTGATACCCAACACACCATATTTGAAAATATTAGATTTTACATTGCCACTTTCACTCCTCATATTATTCAAATGGCTGAACCGATTTTTATGAAACATAGCTAAGAACACTCTCGACTAAACCATCTTTCAAACAAAAGAAACAGAATCTAAATCGGTTCAGCCGTTAGGGAGCTACGATGCCACACACACGCATACACACACACACATCCATACACACATACACACCCATGCACACGTCAAACTTACAACACCCCTCTTTCTTATCGGGGGTTAAAAATCGGTCCAAGAATGCGCGCCGCTGCGCATCGCTCGATGTGCGTTGGGCCGTATCCATCCATAATTTTGCCGATGACGGACACCATCTATCGAGCCAACTTCACACTTGCAAAAGCTCACGCGTCGATAAGGTCAGAACACCCCTTGGTTTAGTGATCATGTGTTTAGGACAGGGTAAGGGAATGGGGGAGGGGAGGGTGGAAAGGGGAGAAAGGTGAGTAGATAGTCGAATAGAGAGTCAAGTGTTTCAATAGTGTCGACTCAGAGCTCAATGCTTGACTCTCAGCGCTAAAATTTACAACACTACGCGATAAGCGACATCCACGTGGTTAGAGCGGGCTAGCGCGGGCATTATTAGTAATTTCCGGTACATGTGATGAATCTCAATGTATATAATATCACATTTAGCGTAGGTATAACATCTTATTTTCATGAAATAAAGGCATTATTCCAAAGTGTCTATCATTGGAACATCTAAGATTTTTTGTACCAATACTAGACATAGCCTATAAATGTTACAAAACCTAATCAAAATATGCGGGCAATGGTCCAAGTATGTCAATAACTTCAATATTTATAACGTTTATACTAAAATTAGTAATAATCATAACTTATAAACAATAAAATCACACCTATAAAAATCAGTACCCTTGGCAAAAATCTTAAGAAATAACACGACCGTGTTTACGGAGTCACATTATTTGCTGTCAACTGTCGTCTTTCTAAATTTACTTCGGATGGTGTTGCGAATATTTGAACATATCTTATAGACACCATTAGGCATCTTTTAAGTCAATAGTCTTATAAAACAAATGGATAATTTTCTCAAAATACTGGGTTTTGTTCGAAAGTGTCTAGCATTGGTACAGTGTCGAGCATTGGTACACTTACCTTAAGTATCTATTAAGTACATTGCATTTTTTTTTCTTTTAAATCAAATTTAAGGTAACTGTACCAATGCTCGACACTTTAAGGAAAAATAAAATTTCAATCTAAAAAATTTAACAAATTAATTACAGCATGGTCGTTACATTCTTTTTTAACTGTTACAGCAACAATTAGACATTAACTTTTGCCCATAAAATCTTTAAAATCTATCATACTTTTACTTTAAATTAAATTATTATGCACTTGGTCGAAAACACCAATGCTAGACATCATTGTCCCAATGGTCCAAGTATGTCAATAACTTCAATATTTATAACGTTTATACTAAAATTAGTAATAATCATAACTTATAAACAAAAAAATCACACCTATAAAAATCAGTACCCTTGGCAAAAATCTTAAGAAATAACACGACCGTGTTCACGGAGTCACATTATTTGCTGTCAACAGTCTTTCTAAATTTACTTCGGATGGTGTTGCGAATATTTGAACATATCTTATAGATACCATAAGGCATCTTTTAAGTCAATAGTCTTATAAAACAAATGGATAATTTTCTCAAAATACTGGGTTTTGTTCGAAAGTGTCTAGCATTGGTACAGTGTCGAGCATTGGTACAGTTACCTTAATTAATTATTTTTAATCCGCTTCATGAACATTTTAATTTAGATTTTTTCTTAATTATTTATCGATCTTCTCATTTTAATTATTTATTTACAGTTTACTACTGCATGATATTTTGATCAACACTTAATTAAAATTGGCATCCTTGCATACAATTTAAAGAACTATATTGATTACCTTTTCCTTAAACCTGATTTAAAAAAAGTAATGAGCTGTCAGAATTAATTGAAAATGGCGCCAAGCGTCGATGGCGCCTTATATTTCATCACGAGTAGTTGATTGTATCTTGCATTTAAATAAATGAAGATGTCCGTTGCAGATCATTCGTTATATTAATGTATTCACTGAGCCTTTGTTAGTAATTAATTGGGTAGGTAGTAATTTAATGGCTTGTAATGTTTTCTAGACAGGTGTGTGAAGTGATGGTTAGAGAATAAATCAGTTATGTTTTGTAGACACAAGAGGGATTTATGGTGAGCAGTCATAGATTTATTACACAGACCGGTAAATCTAAAGGAAGATTTATTTAGATTGTGGTATTAGACAGGCCACGCGGTAAAAAAATGATGTATAGGTAGTTGGAACAAAACGTAAGTGACCAATTTTTTTAAAGGCGTATTTTATGGAATTGGTCACTTACGTTTTGTTCCAACTAACGTAAAAGCGCCTATTAACGACCCCCTAAAATATGCATTCTATTAACGATCTAATTTTTAAATCTTTCATATCAGACTTAATATAGGTTCCAGAAAACTCATTTCTTAAAAATTTGTTAGGTACTTTTGTTAGACAACGAAAAGACTAAAGTTCACGTGTCTTAATTGCCAGTAAAAGAAATAATTTGATAATGAGTGGGACGCGCCCGAAACCGACGGATTTTTCATAGTGACACGCCTCCAGCCATGTAAGCACACCTCAATATTACTTAAGGAAAATAACATATTAAAAATTGATTTGTGTTCTAGCTATCGCATTACAACTGTTATTTATATATTAGTTTTCTAAACTAACTCTTAATATTATGCTTTTTATTGGTTTTTATGTTATAAAATCGTGTTTTAATTTGAGGCGGTAATAGAATCCATATTTCAAAATTTAATTCTAATAACGACCCATGGCGTTGTTAGAAATTTGAGAATATTTAGTATTTTAAAATAATATCTATTATAAACTACCTAATTTAATTTTAATTTTATCTTGTTAAATTCGTAAAAGTATTTTACTTCTTTAGGTCAATTAACGACAAAGCATATTCTTAAAGTTTTTGGGTAAAATTAGATTCAACGTTACCCATTATCCTTATTATTATACGATATTATACTTTAAATAACCTTTATTATTTGAGTTAATGAGTAACTGATATTAACCCATATCATCCTAGTGTTCCATTTTTGGATCGCTTTAATTTTTTATTTTTATTTTTTATGTCTGAGCAAATTCGATTTATTTTTCTGTGTTGTGGTAGAACTGAAATAATGAGCAATAAGATTATGTTGACATTATTTCATTTTCGCGGGAGTTACGTACTAAAATTCTTTGATTATTTTAGTGATAATTGAAAAAAAATATGTCTCACCGAAAAATGTAAGTATTATTAATATTTTTTATTGTAGTTAGTAATGATTTTACTTTATTTGTTTCATAATATTACATTTTACCTATTTATTACAATGATTTATCCAAAAAAACATTTTTGCTAGAAATATTGTGTACTTTTTTTAACTGTTCCATTATTCTAACAGTAGGAACGTATACTACTGTAGGTATATCGAACATTTTTTTTTAATTTTCCATTTGTTACTTATTTCGCTGGCAAATATACAGTCAGTTTGTACATGTAGTACAAACTGACTGTATATTTGGATATGTATATGCATATTTACATACATCTACATACATATCCAAAACATACTCCGGGTTCGATACCCGGACGGAACACGTTAAAATGATTTATTTTGCTAATGGTTTTGTTTTAGGTTGACTATGAATGATATTCTATCATGTTTGGAAGACGATGATACTATTTTGTCGGCAATCGTGTACATAACACCTCCAGATAACTATATAGTGACGAAGGCAGCGGCGATGAAGAATCAAACTTTGGGAGCATCTGTAGTACTGGATCTAATATCCAAACTTCCATCTAGTACCTAGCTACAGCTAGTATATGAACAATTTTTTTTCGTCTTTACCTCTTCTGGACGAAATACAAAAGTTAGGTCATGATGCTACTGATACCATACGGCCAATAGAGTAGGGAACGCCCCTTTGAAGGACCAAAAGGAGATGAACAAAAACGAAAAGAAGCTCATACAATCAGTGCCCCGACACTTCCTCTGGCATTACATTGCACATTGGTTAGATACAATGATAATAGTATTGTCACAGTTGCATCAACTAAATGTGGCTCGGCTCATGTCGGAAAAGTGAAACGCTACTGTGATAAGCAAAAGAAGGATGTAGATCAACCCCGGTTCATCGTCAATTATAACCGATTCATGGTTGGCGTGGATCGCTTGGATCAAAATGTGGGTTGTTATCGCTAATCGATCCGCTTGAAGAGATGGTATTGGAGGCTACTCATGTTGCCCATCAATGCTTGTCTGGCTTTTGCCATAAAAACACAACCATGATCTGCGATACCTACTTGTAGAGTAACGGTAACAGTTCATAATAAATGTTCCATAAGGTTTCACAGCATATAATTTCTTTTTTATTGTATAATATTAATTAGTAAACTTTTATAGTCTTATTATAACAGTCTAATAAAAAAATAAACTATAAATTCTTTATATTTGTCATTTTATTTACAATCCTTATAATGGTGCATTCAAGAAATCTACATAGGCCTATCGTCCTACTGTTCCATTTTTGAAACGGTTCGGTAAAAAAAAAAGTAAAGTAGCTAATTTTTTTTTCTCAATGGCAATTAGTTCTTAGTGCTATTTCTATACCCTATTGTAAATTTCACGCACTAGGAATGAAATTACGTATGCTTGGGATGATATGGGTTAAAAGAAAATGTATAGCAATGAAATCGAATTGAACAGTTTTCCATAAAGTAGATATTTTAGCGGTTTGTTATTAATTTTAGTGGTCGCTAATAGAATATTGCAATTTTCATACTTAATTCTATTACCGACTCACAGCGGTGACGATATTATTGGTACATAATATTACAGTAGGTACACAAAAATGAAATGTATATTTTTTTAACAAATTGGCTTATGACTTACATATACGTGACGCTTCAGGAGATTTTGACACATTATCTGTAATAATATTTGCTATCCAGTTTCATTCATAGCTGCCACCTTCCATTTATTTTCAAATCAAATAAAAATGGCGGGACGGAAAGGGAGATATTAGATGCATACGACTTTTTCTTGCATATATTTATAATAAATGGCATGTTATAAAACTAAAGGTAGCAAATTGTTACTTTTGAATGCTTATTTCGAAGAATTAAATTCTTACTACCATTACCCTTTCTTACTACCCTAGATATCTGAGCCCACGTTGGTTGAATAAAGAAATAATTTAATTATTTATTTAAAGTTTGTGTTTTTTATAGAATCATAGAGCACAGTGGTGCAAAAAGTACACCTCTGCTCAACTAGAAGCTGCGCTTGTAGCTATAAATGAAGGGCTCGGCATAAACGAAGCTTTTAAAGCCTATGGCATACCAAGAATAACTCTGCGTGATAAGATAAATCCCTACTAATATTATATATGCGAAAGTAACTCTGTCTGTCTGTCTGTCTCGCTTTCACGCCTAAACCACTGAACCGATTTTGATGAAATTTGGTATAGGGGTAGATTAGACCTTGAGAAAGGACATAGGCCATGTTTGGTCGCGATAACCGACATCCACGCGGGCGGAGCCGCGGGCAAAAGCTAGTAATAAATATTTAAATGAGCATTGTGAAAAACAAACTGTTTTAACGAAGGACGAAGAAATAAGATTTTTATTATGATTATTTGAGGATTGTATGTATTCTGAGACTGATTATATTTTTTAATTAATTACACCGTGGCCCAAAATAACGTTGACAAAATGTAAAAAAAGCAAATTTAAAAATGGAACGCGATTTGTTCTCTTTTTTTTTATTATATTATTTGCTAGTTCCTTGGCGCCAAATCTATATTGTTTTTCGGTTGAAAACTTGTTGCAATTAATTTATTTCGCAATGTCAGCGAAACGAGTGTCCATACTTACTTTGCATGAGCGTGGAAAAAGGCAGTGTGAGATAGCAAGCATTCTTGGTGTAAGCCGTCAGTTAGTTTCTGCGACAATTAGACGCTATAATGAGTTGGGCAGCATTGAGGACCGTCCTGGAAGAGGACGTAAGAGGACTGTTCGAACTTCTAGGAATAGACACATCATCAAACAAAGGTTACTACGCAATCCACAGACAAAGGTGAGAAAAATGTCACGAGACTTGGGGATTAGTCGCTCCACCGTGCAACGTATAGTGAAACATGACCTCCAATTGATCCCTTATAAAATTAGAAAAGCTCAATTGCTAACAGATAAAGACAAAAAAGTTCGTTTTGAGAGGTGCAGATTGCTTAAACAGCGTTCCGTAGCTTCAAATTGGGAACATATCGTTTTTTCTGATGAAAAATTATTTTCGATTGAGCAAGCCCACAATCACCAAAATGACAGGATCTGGTCAGCAACTCGTCCTGGAGCTACTGCGGTTGTTGCGTATCGTCAAAACGCACAAACAGTTATGGTTTGGGGAGGAATATGTTCCACTGGCAAAACTCCCTTAGTTTTCATAGATAAAGGCATAAAAATCAATCAAGAATATTACCGACAAGACATCCTCGAAACTGTGCTGCTTCCCTGGAGCCAACAACACTTTGGCAACCAACCATAGATATTCCAACAGGACTCTGCGCCAGCTCACAGGGCTTCAAGTGTTCAGCAGTGGTGCATGGCCAATTTACCAGGGTTCATTAGCTCAAAAGAATGGCCACCTTACTCGCCAGATCTTAATCCAATGGATTATAGTTTATGGTCCATCTTAGAGGCAAGGGCCTGTGCTAAGCGTCACCAAAGTGTCGACGAGCTGAAGTCCTCCCTCAAGCGGGAGTGGGACAAAATATCCGTCGAGGAATTGCGGAAAATTGTATCAAATTTCACGAAGCGTTTGTCGCTCTGTATCAGTGCTAAAGGGGGCTATTTTGAAGATAAATAGAAAATATGGTGCACAATGAGACCTAGTTACGTTTTATTAAACATAATTCTGTTTATAATTGTTATTAAATAAAAAAATGTAAAAACATTTTGTCAACGTTATTTTGGGCCACCCTGTAAAATAATAAAAAAGTGCGTTAAGTGTTGCAATAAATAATTATGATTATAATGTAATAATATTAATCTCAAAACTATTGTTATTACATAATGAATACCTCAAAAAATATTTTTTTATTTTATTTAATCGTATAGAAGAAGTGACATTTCTTAGCGGTCGGTAAAAGAAGCAGAAAAATCGGTAATAGAATCTTGCCGCATTCTATGGGTCGGTAATAGAATCAACTACTCTTTCGGATTAAACAATTATTTAATAATTATTGTGTTATTTAATATTGAATTTAAGTACTGAATTTCAAAGAATACTTCGTTGAGGTTTATTATAAATTATAACATCTTTCCTAACATAACTATTTTTTTGAAGTGAATCCAAAGACAGCTAAAACTGGCGGTAATAGGAGCATTTACGTTATACATCATTTTTTTACCGCGTGGCCTGTCTAATACCACAATCTAAATAAATCTTCATTACCCAATGATAAACCACATAAAAGTAAGTAAGAAAGTATAGGTACTCTACTCTCTCACTTACTATTATTTACCTTGACTAGTTTTATTTTTAATTTATAGTATTTTTTAATATTCTACTGCAACATTCTACACAGCGCTAGAACACTAACTGTTGCCCGCAGCTCCGCCCGCGTGGATGACGGTTATCGCTACCAAATATACCTAGCCTATGTCATTTCCCAAGGTCTAATTTACCCCTGTACCAAATTTAATCAAAATCGGTTCAGTGGTTTAGGTGTGTAAGCGTAACAGACAGACGTCGGTAGTGTGAAAGTATGGATTGTCATTTTTTTTACTCTAGCTTGTCTTTTGAAAGGTACCTGTAGGTACTTAACCAACCTATAAACAAACATATCTTTAGATCCTCACTGATGCCTAATATGACATTCCCAAGCAAAAATTCAAATAGAGGTGCATCAACTGCATCGACCATAATCATGATTCTTATTCATACAATGACCCAAATATTAAAACCATAATGCACAATTTTAGTTAAAAAACCTTGGAGATTACAAAATAATAGCTAATAATAGTTTTTTATTTACAAAAATAATGATTATGCAACTGACATTTGGCAATCATAGCTTATTAATGATTGAGGAATGATGATGTATCATTAAAATCATTGAAGTATAATGTACTACATTAAATTTGATACTCGTAATATATTTTATCTCAATGCAGTTATTAGTCTATTAAAGTGAGTACGTATTATTAATCCGTGAGTAGATATAAATAATAATAATAAGTAAAGGCCAGAAGGTCAATTCTCATAATAAAAATCTATTCAAAATTCAGTATCAATCTAATTTCAACGTCCCAAATGTCAAAAACGATATTTACCTTAATTATATGTAACCATAATTTTTAGTTACACAATATTCAGTATTGTCACATTTGTAGACATAGGGTACTCCATTTCTCTAGAGGACAAAAAAGTACTTTTTTATACCACGTAGGTTGCACAAAAGCACACAGCACACTTGATGGAAAGTGGTTACCGGGGCCTATGGACGTATGCAAGACCAGGGAGGCACACTCGCGCTGCCGACCCCGTAAGAACCTTCCAATGCCCTTCATGAAGAACCCTATACTGTAGTCGCTTGGAAAAACCTGTTTATAAACAGTTTATCTTTACTTGCATCGCGCTATCAATATCTTCACACCCTGAAGGTCAATTCTCCTAATATAACACCCGTATTCACAAACAATACTGTGAGGTCTCATAGTGTACTCGAGCGCATAGGGCTGGTAAAATTAATTCACAAACATGATGGAGCAGTATCTAACGCAGTGCGTTCCCTCAACGAAGTATTACCTAAGTGTTATCAATGAATAAAAAGGCTTGCCAAAACGAGGAATTGTCGTTCTTTGCACAGTTTTGGTAGTAGTACGCATAGCATTAGCATTGTTTGTAAATAAGGTTGTAAATCTACTCAGACAACCTCATTAAGGCCGCGGGAACGCGCTGGATGCGAGCCGCTTCCAACCGGTCTTATTGGAGATCTATAGGGATATAGATCTACTCAAAATTCAGATTTGGAAGACGGATCAAAAATATTGCGAGAAGTGGGTATAATAATATGCTTGCATAACAATGGTATTTAAAACCATTGTATCGCGCCTCAGAGTGAAATCAACAGTTATGCCGTAAGTACACCGTAAACTAAAGGCATCTTTCGGAATAGGGGTCAGAGTTCGATTCGCTCGCCTGCTGCGTTATATAAACATTTCGACCTCACATAAACCTGCTACTTAAGTCGAGAATTTAACGAATTACCCATAGTGCATGACGTCACTGTTAGAAGATTTTTTCGTACGGAATCTCCCTCGGGTTTTGTCTCACTGGAACCAACGATGCAGTGGGCATTTCGGACTCGAGCTGACTGATGTTTCGTTACATCGGCCTCAGTGGCCTAGATAGAGAACAGCCTTTAGGCATTAGAAGGTTTCTTCAGGGTCGGCAGCACGAGTGTGACGCCCCTGGTGTTGCATACGTCCATAGGCCACGGTAACCACTTTCCATCAGGTGGGCCGTGTGCTTGTCTGCCACCTAAGTGGTATAAAAAAAAAAAAAAAAAAGGTGACCCCGAAGTATTGTTGGGGATCAAAATCCCTCTTCCTCAATAAAGGGACGCGCGCGGAAACACGACACGTCGTCGCCTTCCTGGACCTACGACGACAGTTAGTCTTAAAAGGCTTTATTAGAAGTCAATCAGTGGACTTTGATATCCAAATCAGTTGTTGGTAGCTACATCAGCATCTCAATTATGCAGAATTGTCACATTTGTACACACCTATTTTATTGAGATTCAGGACCTGCATCGCACTATTTAAATTCTCACGCTCTTAATTTGAACAAGCTAGTCGGAAGATTCTTATCCCGTTCCACCGTACGAGTGACATCTCTCAAATCGCGATAGAATCCGTTAAAAAGTTATTTTCTTTCAGTGATCTATCCCAGTAACCTTTTCAGGTCGTCTATCTTGCAAAGGGCCGTCTCTCCTTCCATTTGCCAATTGCGTTCTCCACCATAAGACTCGTATACTCCACCGGCCATTGGTCCTCTTACAGATGTGGCCACTGCCACTTCAGCTTTCTTAATCTGCGAGCTATTATTATATAAGTATTTCTATGTCGAATGACACCATGACACAGAAATAGAGAATTTCCTTTATTCTAATTCGAATAGAGTCTTTCTCGACATTGCTCTCGACATACTTACCTATTTTTTTTAAATTAACTATTATGATACCTTCCTTCCCGATTCATTAGTTTATTGATAAATCTATATTTAAAACTTGACATCTAGAACGCACATAAATAAATTGATTACTTACTACCTATCCGAAACCTTTAGATTGTAGATTACATTGCATATTAATTACAAATATGAACTAGATCACACAAATCATCAAAGCTCTTAAAGATGAGGATGAGCCCTACTTACCAAATCGTATCATCAAATTCCATTGAGTAATATAGTTTATAATAAATCACATCAAATCGGTTTTAGCTTCCGACATAATTACGAACACGGTGAGAAGTAGGTATTAAGTACAGTATTAAATCATTTATAGTATAATTTCGGTGCGGCTCAGACAAAGAGGAGAAAGCTGCGTGCACGCATGTTGGCCACCGGACGGGATGGACGCTACGAGAGTGAACTATGAATATGATTGATAAGGCTTCTTTGTTTATTTGTATCTCTGTTGCAGCGGTGGTACCTACTCCCGCGGTAGAGGTAGTATTTACGGGTTTTTCTGCTAATAAGCTCACGTTAGCTACACAAAGACTAACATCGTGACTAGTAAGAGGTAAATTCTATGTATACAATGGTAGATGACTTTAAGAGGAGAGGCAGGCCAAAGAAAAACCGAATAAATTGCGGTAAAGACAGGAGTAACTGAATAGATGACAGGACGAATATGACCTGATTTTTAACCCCCGACAAAAAGAGGGGTGTTATTATATCATTGATTAACTATTAAGATAAAAGTACATATAAATACCTACTGTCATATTACAAATAGCTTCTTTAGAAAAATTTGTTTAACACACATTTTAAAAAACAAACATAAAATAAACGTATTACCGCCTTACCGTAACCCACGCGAAACTGGAACTCAACATCTTAATACAAACCCAAATATTTGCTTTAAAATCAGCATGTTATTACAAAACATTACTATATTTATTTACTTGGTCGCGTGGCATGCCGCCGTCCTGCGCTTACGCAACGCGTCTGAACACTTTTCTCTCGATTACAGCATATTATACGTACGACATTGAGACCGAGTGACCGACATCTTGCGTGCCGTATATGTTATTTTTCTGGTGCGATCTTTGTGAACTACATTTTTGTGTTATGATCACACAATTTTTTTTACTCCTAAGGGAGTAAACAGACACACCTTTTTTAACAATAAGTGACGTCAAGAACCTTTTTTAAAATAAAAAGTAACCGAGTTATTCCTGGTATGCACCCAGGGTTTTTACTTTCGAGCCCCGAATCTGCTTACTCCTTAGCCTTCTTATGATTTAGCTTATTGCTATGTGACCTCCTAACACAGAGCTGTGAGGTTGGCTTAACCCCGTAGGTTTTAGTGGGGTATCATACACATACACCGCATTTCTTAAACATAAAGCCATGCTTCATGGTTACAAAATCATAAATTCCTGCCATAGATTATGGTTTTGCGGTTGTACAGTTATGCTCTATAGTTGCAGAATCATGTTATAATGGATGTAGAGCCATGCTGTTCTATAGTTGCAGAGCCATCTTGTATGGTTGCAGAGCCATGCTTTATCATTTAACAAAGCATGGCTTTGTAAACATGGCTCTATAAGCATGGCTGTGTGAGCATGGCTCTGTAATCATGACTCTATAACCATAGAACATTATTTCACTATAGATATTGACGACTAAAAGTCTAGACCGTATAACTTTTTTATTAATCCATAGACGATTTAATATGTAACCTTGATAGTTCACAACCTATTGATCTTGAAATGTAGGTATAAAAAACTAATTCGTAATGCCGTAAACGCTATCTAGTCGCTCACGTGAGTCGGAAGGTGGTAGTACGACACGTAACCGGTGAGTAACCGATTACATAAGGAGGGCAGGTCAAAAACATCGGATTGGCGAATAATGGTAGACTTAATGAAGTGTGGGAGGACTAAAGTATGTTTGTTTGTATAATATACATTACGACTTTCATCCTACGAGGATGTAGGCAGAGATAGCACAATATAACAGTAACATTTAAAGGCCTCTACACACCAAGGCGCGCCGGCCCGCCGGCATTGCCCGGCGGGTCAGGCCGCCAGCCTTGTTTTGCGATAATCGTGCCCCAACTGAGCGAGCAAACATGAAGTGCCGGCATGCCCCGCCAGGCAATGCCGGCGGGCCGGCGGGTTTGGTGTGTAGAGGCCTTAATATAGCTATGTCGCCGCCAACTAGCTTAATCAGCCGTTCAATTAACTCTGCCTAGGCTGTTAATTAAACAGCGCCGTTCAATTAACGGCCTGACCATGGACCCGGTAATGGTTCGACCCACTGGGACCACGGGTAATTCAAATTACCCATGGACCCGGTAATGGGTCGACCCACTGGGACCACGTGTAAACACTCGAATGATATTAAGCCGTAATGTTTATTACAACATTTAGCAAACGGGCTGACTATTGCTTAGGCCATTCGCATGATAGGGCACCACCCCGAAATAAGACACAAAGTTAGTCATAGGTTTTTTCAGTATATTTCATTCATGAACAATTTTTATCGCTTTAGCCTTCGTGGTTATTTTTTTTTATAGCCATGCAGAAATAAGTCATTTGCCTAGCTGTTTCAAATGGCTAGGCAAGTAATTAAACGTCATCGATCCAAGCCATGTGCCTAGCCGTTTAATTAAATGACTGAATATCATTCAGGCCGTTTGTTGAACGAACAGCGTAGACAGTTAATTGACCGACTGATTAAGCTAGTTGGCTGCGACAGCTACATAACTAATCTAATATTATAAAGCTGAAGAGTTTGTTTGTTTGGTTGAAAGGGCTAATCTAAGGAAGTTCTGGCTATGGCTTAGAAGTATGCTTAACTATGCCACAAGCGAAGCCGGGGAGAGCCGATTAGTTGACTAATATGTGCGGCAGGGCGGTACCTAATAAAATTAATACTTCCAGACGATTTTGCGAACGAAACTGTGCCCAAAATCTTTCGCTCCGAAACGACTTTAAAATCCCCCAGTATAATAGTCCAGTTGCGTATTAAGACTTAAAGACATTTTGTCGCAACTACACTGTTAAAAAAATTCAGTTGGCAACTGGTTACGTATATAACAAAACATTCTTCTATCGCAACCAGTTGCCATCAAAGGTAAAAAATTCTTCCGTCGCAACTGGTTGTGAATCACAGTTGCGTAGACGGCCGAAGCGGTGCATTTCTCTACTATCTCAGAGGTTAGATTCCCGCTCATTGTAATTGTGGCTCAATGCATCAGCGTGGGGGTTCCGGGCTCTTACAGAGGCTCTGCCATCTGACTCTACCTAGACCCCTCTTCTCCTACGTTAGTGTTTCTGCCGTCCCGCCCGTCACTAAACGACCTTCACTTCAATCCATACTTAATATTATAAATGCGAAAGTAACTCTGTCTGTCTGTATGTCTGTCTGTCTATAAGGCTGTCTGTCTGTCTGTTACGCTTAAACCACTGAACAGATTTTGATGAAATTTGTTACAGAGATAGATTAGACCTTAGGAAAGGACATAGGCTATGTTCGGTCGCGATAACCGACATCCACTGCGGGCAACAGTAATCTAAATTATAATACGTTAGTCTACTTTTCTGCTGACCATACATTTCTATATTTGCCAATTTAAAGTAGCCAAAGTCAAAGTCAAAGTCTTTAATTCTCAAAATAGTGCAACATTGTAACAGCTTTTTGACGTCAAAAACTCCTTAAAACTAAGTTTACCACCGCTTCCTAAGCGCTAATGGAGAAGAAACGGCGCAACAAACTCCACTGCGGCATTTTAAGGACAAGCGATTTAGCGAGTCTGTCTATGTCGCCATTAGTTGCCTGTCTCATTCCGCTGTTAGAACTAATTACTCCTCAGCGAGTGACATGCGAGTCACTGACCCGCTAAAAACCTTTTTACATCAACCGGGTCAGGTGTTGCAATATGGTCACTAACGCGGTACCGGCAAGAAGGGTCAACTTGGCACTGTTTCTTGACTGGCTATTACGAAATGGTTAGAAGTAACGTAGTTTTGAATAGACTGGTTTGAGGACGGTGTATATTATACCAGGCGCGGTCGCAGCTTGAAGTTTTGGGGGGGGGTCACTTCGGAAATTCCTTAAGAAATTTAACCCCCCCTCCCCTCGTACTGGGACTTTTCAATGTGACGTGCATGGTTTGGGGGGGGGGGGGTCATGTGACATGTCCCCTGTGACCCCCCTCCCCTCGGACCGCACCTGTATTATACAGACATAAAGTCTCTCTTTAAACGGAGGAGGCGCGGGTTTCGGCGCGCTTCCGCTTAGTGCAGATATTTGTATACAGGAATATGGGTGCCCGCGTGGTTCCCGGCAGTGTAGAATTTGGGCCACCCCAGCTCCTCCCTTGCGGTGTCGTACAAGGCGACTAAGGGATAGAGCTGCTGTTTAACATCACACAGATATATACATACAGTCCAGGCGCAGCCTCAGATACAACAGTGCCCGGAATACGGCAATAGGCTCACCTCCTATTACGTGGGACCTAATACAATGATTGGTGAAATGTGGGTGTTATTTCACCTCTGCCTAAGCCTTCAGGGATAAAGGCGTGATTGTATGTATGTATGTAGGAATATGGATATTTGCATTAGTCTTGTCTGGGAGAGCACGTTAAGCCGTCGGTCCCGGTTGCTATATAAACATCTATGGAAGTCGTCAAGGATATTAGAGCCCTAAAAAGTCCAACAAATGGTCTAGCTACAATGCTTCGATCTCGCCTAATGTCGCCATTAGGTTGTGGAGGTCAGATGGCAGTCGCTTCACGGACGGATATCGACGGATGTCGAAGCGGACACCAGACTCCGAGGTGAAAGCTTCGGTTGCGTTGGGTTGGGATTAACGCTAGGATGAAGAAGAAAGTCATGTCTCTTTATCACTGGGGTAAGCAGACGTGACAGTAAAATATGTAATTAATCATTAAATTATTAATTAAATTATTAATTATTAATTAAAATTTAATTATTAATTAAAGCCCTTAATTGTACTATGTTAACAAATGAAAAGTTTGTTAGTGAATTTTAGCTAAAATTAAAATATCGAATTTAAGATTAAAAAGTAAAAGCATAAAAATAATAAGCAGGTATAAAATGTTATATCGTAATTTGACCGCAATCTGCGTCTTTCTGTACCAAAATTATACATTTTTGTTAATTTAATATATTAATTTATTTTCTTGTGTAATACAACTTCCTGATTAACTTAAAAATGTATAATCAGATTTTTAACATTTTCTACATAATATCTACTTTATAAATGTGGTACATTATACATTAGTAGGTACTACCTACATAATTTATTTAAAATGTATGTTGGGTCAAAACATTGTACAATATTATTATATCATTGTTATTTGTACACACATAATATGTAATAATTCTAGGTCATTCTACATAACGCTATCTAGACCCAAATAGCTGATAATATGGGTTCTGGCATGCGGGTCAACTTACATATTGTACGCAATGATGTATTAAATTTATAGATACGTCGTACAAGAAGATGGCGGCATTAAAAAATGGCGCAAACACTAAATATAATAAAAATATAACTGCTTACTAAAAATACGTCAATGTTATTAATTTATATGAATTATATTAATATTTATAACAGTAAAATTTGATTATTACGAATTTATTATTAAAGACGTTTTTTTGGGTGGCGCATTGCCGTGATTCTGATTGGTGCATAAAAATGATGACCAAAAGTCATAATTTTTTTGTCGCCATTTTTGAGTGTGGACAACATATCTATAGTTTATAATACATCATTGATTGTACGTATTTATTTTGTAAATACAGTTAGCAACAGATACCTCCATAGGCTACTGTAACCGCTTCTCTGATGCAGAAAAGTACTGTCCATATACTTCCGAAATCCCCAAAGCTGTAGCCAGACGTATATTAACACTAACATCATTGCTAACATCTACATTTCGCCAACTATAATTTTCAGACCCACAAGCGGGCACTTTGTCATGTACTTTTACTGTCAGATGGAGAACAGCCCTACCCCTTAGTCGCCTTGTACGACACCCAAGGGAAGAGATGTGGTGGCCCTAGAATAGGGCACTTCACTCCACTTGAACCAACACGTTCAGAGAGTCAGAATTTTCCCATTGTGTGGTCGAAGGTATTCCCCCTAATAACCTGACTGCTCGTGGGCTTAGCTCCCGTCACACATCCATGTGGTGACGGAGAAAAATACAAGTACATATCACCACCCCATCTCATCCGAAGGGTATCGTAAGAGGCGACTAACAGAGAAATACGCAGACGATATCACTGTGAGAGGAAATCTCGAAATACGGCCTATACGGCCTATACCAACCCGTCTGGCCAGCGTGGAAACAATAGGCCAAAGCCTCCCAACAATGGGAGAGGCCTATGTCCAGCTGTGGACTGCGATAGGCTAACTGATTGATGAAAAGTTAACATGCTAATTTATTTATATAGTAGAGCAGTATTTATTTATTATTTAAATATGACTATTTTTATAGTCAGTAGACATTATTTATCAGTCCGTATCAAGAAATCTGTCTCACTGTCAGAACTTGAGCTACTTCCATTTAGGTAAGCAGAGTAGGTACTATCTGGAAGTAAAAAAAGAGGTATTACGAATATTTGCTCTAGGTCAGGGTTTTGGGAGTACGCGTATCCCTTGGTATGTCGTGCCTGGACCGATTTTGGTGGTATTCTCACTGACAAATTGCTGTTTCTATTAGGCGTAACTTAGGGTATGTTTATTTTGGAAAGGACTAAATCAGGCACACCTAGTACTATAATAAAATAATTAACAAAATGGAAATTATATCATCTGAAGTTTACAAAATATAATTATTAAATAAATAAATAAAAAAATAAATAAAATATTTTTTTTATATTTTTAAATAGATGTTTTTTTATATGTTTTAGAAAATATATTTTTTAGTGTTATTTAATTGAATACAGAGAAACATGTTTATTAAATACTAGGCTACAGACGCTTGTACCTACATCAATTAATTTATTCATTTATTTCAATGTAAATATAGTTTGTGTTCAGCAATTTCTTTCGCTGACTGTACAAGCGATATGCACACCACAGATAAACAAACAGAATCTTGGTGAAATGTACAACTAGTTGCACCACCGGCCTTCGGATTAATTTCGGAGCTTGGGTGCATAACTGCATTCCAATCAGCCGGTCATCGAATTAATACAATGGAGGATTTCATACATACCTATCGGCTTCAAACTATAGGAGCGTATGAAAAACATTTTTCTTACAACCCCGTTTTAGAGGGTGTGAAAAAGCTCTGTCGAGGGCGTCAAGGGACCACCATTTTAGGGACTGTATCTAGAATGATAGCTTAGTGGCCAGCTCAGCTAACCATCATGGCGGGGTGCAGTCAAATTGTCGGCTAATTCAATATTAAAAAAAAGATTTTTATGCCCTACCAAGAACTTCCTGGCCAGGCCAACCTCACATATACCTTGGGTTCTAAAATCTGTTAAAAATGTGCTCTATCCGTGCAGTACACGTTTCTTGGGTGTCTTTTGAGGATAGCACGGAGTGTTACTACATACTTCTCTACACAATATTCACGCCTGTAAATCCCAGAACCCACATTTTGCCAACTATGGTTTTATGGTCCCTCGTAATAGGGGGCGAGTCTACTGCCGTCAAGCGGATACTTTCTCATGGGCTGTATGTTTGGAGAACAGTCTTACTATCATTCTTCTTCCTCTTAGCGTTAATTCCCAGTCGCATCCGAAGCTTTCAGCTCGGAGTCTGGGGTCCGCTTTTACCAGTCTTAACCACGGATTTGACTAGACCTCGATATTTTCCGTGAAGCGATTGTCATCTGACCTCCACAACCCATCTGACCTCCACAACCCAGTCTTACTATCATTAAAGTTGTATAAAGTGTAATAGACTATCAAATTCCTTTAAGTTTTCCTATGTATCAGATTATTGTTATTCTAAAAACATTTGCAAATATATCAATGTTGACATTACAGTAAGATTAGCCTAGCTATACTTAGACATAATATTTAATGTTTGTATAAATTGGGTATCAAACAGGTATCATAATATGACTAATGCAGGTACTAGGTTACACTTGTTTGTATAATTTGTCCATCTACATAGCGAAATGGAGAGCTTGTTATTAGGAGATGCGGTTGCATCTTTATATATACAACTTCACTTTACAATATGAAACTCTAGACTCGTTTAAAGCACGAAATAACAAAAACATGACTTTGAAACTAACATTAGTAACAAATACAATGCCTAGTTCATGAAATATGGGTATTTGCATTGGTCTAGTCGTGCCTCGGGGAGCATGTTAAGCCGTTGGTTCCGGTTGCCATACGAACATCTATGGCAGCCGTTACGGGTAGTTGTAGCCCTAAAAAATCCAAAAACAACGGTCTAGCTGCAAAGCTTCGATATCGCCTAATGTTACCATTGGGTTGTGGAGGTCAGATGGCAATCGCTTCACTGAAAATATCGAGGTCTAGCCAAATCCGTATTTAAGACTGGTAAAGCGGACCCAGACTCCGAGCTGAAAAAGCTTCGGATGCGACTGGGAATTAACGCTAGGATGAAGAAGAAGATGCCTAGTATTAAGTACAGCCAGCAGGGGCGAGGAATCCCTATAACACGATTCCCGTCAACTTGTCTTTTACCTGGTAGACAGGTACTAGGTATAAACCAATCGATCGCTTCCTGAATGACCAATTCATAGAATCCGCCTAAATTCGTGGAAACCCAAGCGAATCTCACCTTCAAGCCGATACATAATAAAGCTCAGACACAGGGCCTCACTCTTAAGATTGAGAATTGGATTTTAAGACGGTAGATAGCCATTTCCAACAAAGCAAAGATAACCATACTAGAGGAGGAGGAGAGCGATCTTTGCATATCAAAGTGCATAGGTACTTACTTCAGATGCAACCGGGATTTAAGTTCGGATGATGATGATCTCATAATACAGCCACATCGCTACCGCAATCACAGAGGCAATATCAAAATCAATCTTGACATTTTATAAATTAAAACAAAACTTAATAAAGACATAATTATTTTAAATGGCAAGAATTTAGTTAATTTCTCGTGATTTCCATTTAAATTTCGAAGGTCAATGAATTATTTCATAGACATAATTATGAAGCAATGCATTTATTACGTCATGTCACAGTTCAAATACCTTGATGCCAGATTAGATATTTTTTTTAATTAATTTGCATCATTATTATCTCTAGTATATATATTAATCTATGATTATAATAGTGGATCAGAGACACTAGACCGGCTGTCAAGAAAATAAAATATGGCCAATTTAGTTGTTTTGTGAGATGAAAATATTATCATCTCAATTTTATTTTGTTTAGCTGTCGTCTTACAGAACACCGTAAAATTATTGTACTTATTTTATGAAATGTATCCGTTATTTTTTGAAAATGTATCAAAACCGAACGGTGATTGATCAATTTTACCCCTTCGTGAAATTAGTAGGTTCCTTTTAGTGGGTTTCCTTTTAGTTCGCGCGGAAATCTCCTCTACATATCAACCTTTTGTTTGATTTTTCACATCTGTAATTTGATGAAATCTTTTTTTGTTTTGTTTCCTTAGTAGGAGATTAAGGTGTTTCAAAAAGACCTTTGTTCTCAAAGGAAAAATAAATATTACATCATTACACAGAATTTTCAAGTGCATCAAAACTAGGTGACTAAAAAACTTACTAACTAAACCTACTAACTATTCTTAACGGAATCGGCCCTCAATCAATTAGCCTATCGCAGTTCACTGCTGAACATACGCCTGCATCGGCCCAAGTCGTAATATTTCAATATACCTAGTACGTATAATATGTTGGACTAATGCAAACTAATTTATTGAACCACAACCGCAAATTTAATGGTAATTTTACGGTAGCTCAGGTACCTAATTATGACGTCACCACTACATTTAGCACGGTTAAGAAATGATAGTATTGTGGTCAAGTACCTTCCCAGTAGTCTGCGATGGGTGACAAAATATATACAACAGCTCTATAATATCTTTTCGTGCCCCCTTGATAAGTTATTAAGGCAAAGAAAGATATATAAATAATTTTACAACACACCTGCTCATAACAGTGATATTATTTTACCGCAATTAAGCACGGAATGACACCTATTATAAAACTGTGACTTTTTCATTACTATTATTCACAAAAGTGAGTTATAGATTCTTTTTTAAATTTTATAGGAAGTGTCTATAATTGTCTATGTTCTTAAAAAAGTTTTGATACAAAAAATAACGTGTTTAATAGTACGAATAAATTAATACGCCTATTGTATGGTAATTTGATGCATTTTCGTATTTAAATAAATAATTTCAACTTGTAATACTTGTGTAATAAACAAAATTTTCACTCAAATTTAACTTTTTTTTTTCTCTAAGTACAGAAAAAAAAACAGAGTAAAAAAAAGTTAAGTTCAAACCTCATTTTTTTTTAAATATGGTCGACCGCCATTGTTAAATGCGCGCGCATAGGAAAACGAATTAATTTGTAGTATTGTTTATTTAGTATTTGTAGTATTATTTTATTCGCAAGTGTGTTGTAAAACGTCGTATGGCACGTGTGAGCATGATGATTACCGTCCTCGGCTGTCTTAAGACCCTCGCCTGGCGGCTCGGGTCTCAATGGCGCCTCGGCGGTAATCACCAACGTTGCTCACTTGTACCATAATGTACTATTTTCATCGACCATTGATGATGGTGTAACATTTATTGTAGATGCTTATTCAACAAAAACGGTGTCGAACCAACATTTTAGATACTTATTAGCAAAAAGGCACGCTATATGAACGCTATACAGGTATTGTGTAAAAGAACCTGGATAAACAAGAGTTCAAGCGACCTCAATCTCTTTTTCGCTCAAGGAGTTTTCTTACGTAGGGGAAGGTGGGGGAATTGCGGACGCTTAAGCAGAATCACAAATAAAACTCAAACTATTAATAGCAATCAGTCTTTCTTTATTAATTGTTAAACTATGGTTGTTTACCTATCAAATAAACATTAATGATTATATGAAATCAATCAACATGTATTAAATTTAGATCAAAAACAAAAACATATATGTCCGTAATTACCCTTAGCTCTAGGGGTAAATACGGACCAGTGCTGGGTTAATTGCGGACAACATGGGGTATTTACGGACGAGGTCCCATTTCATTTGCAGAATTCACAAACGTAGCCTCTTGAAGAAGACCCAGCACTACAATTCTCATGTGCCCAATTCTTACATTTAGAACACATAATTCAGTCTTCGGTGGGTGGATCACAATACTTTTCCTGGCAATAAATGCAGAAATATTCATCATTTTCTTTATCATATTCAAAATTGTTTAAGTTTCTAACACCTTTTGGTCGTTCTTTTTTAGTGTTTTTTGGTTTCTTATTAGTAGTTTTGGTCTTTTCTTGCTTCAGGTTCTTTCTCTTTCTTTCTATTTTCTTCTGTTCCTTTTGTTCTAGGCTTACTTTTTCTGGTGTGCTGGTGAAAATGATGGAATGCTTTTTTTCAAGGCATCTGGAATACAGAACTGTTATATAGGTACTATATATAGGTTTTGATAAATAATGAAGTAATTACGAAAATAAAATTAAAAAATAGATTATGATAACTACTGGGGTAAGTACGGACGTCCATATTTACCGCAGGCTATTTGTCCGCAATTGACCCAAACAAGTTGAAAAAGTACAACAACAAAATTTTTAGGTTAACAAAATTTTATCATGGCCAACGGTTGTGCTATTTAGTCGTTATTAACATCGCAATCGATAGAAAATATGACTTTTTAACTGACACTTATACTTTTTGAATAACACTCAAAATAGTAAATACCAAAAATTACATCAAAATCACAAAAAATGAAAAATTTAATTTACCTTGAAACGTGTACGTAGCCGTCAGTCGGAAATGTTTGGCGGGCACTAAAGATGGCAGAACGCAACGCGTGTTCGTGGCGGCGGGACGCGGGTGGCAGGGATAGAGTAGATATATGTTAGTCCGTATTTACCCCATGTCCGTAATTCCCCCATCGTCCCCTACCCAAGTTCTTCGGTTATACAGGAGTGGCTCCTTTCTCTTAACTAAGAGGTTAAAAATACAGCACATATTTACGTACGTATTGTTGTCTGTTCAGAAATGACTTGCCCAAATGCCACTGGTAGGTACGTATGTATTTCGTATTCTATTCAGTACTCCAAGGTAAAGGGATCAATATCTAATATTATATCATTTTCTGTAACGACTGACTGATCCGACATGAAATTGAAAGTTTAGGTTACAACCACAGATGGTTGTAGGTTGCAACCTTCGTACAATCTAAGATTATGGACCTTCACACGTTCATACGTTCGTACAGGTAAAGCGCGTATACAGCACGCGGTGTGAACGCGTGTGAGATGCGATTTTTTCATACTTTTTCATTGGTGTAAATTAAAATTGGAAAACCTGCTCTAACTTACTTTTTTTGCATATTAAATGCCCTTCGTGGACTAGGCTAGATGCTACGAATATTCGCGCAGGTGCTATTCGGCTGGGTGCTCTATATAGACATGCCATTAAAACCAATATAACCAGCTTCTAATGGTCGAACATTCGTATAAACTATTGTCATCAAAGTATCACATATTACGGTCAACCACATACAAAATGGTGATTTGGTCATGATTCTTAAAAATTTCAAGACCTAACTAGCCTTAAAAAAGGATCTTGAGTGTCTATGGTTGGTGGGGAGAGCATTGACACGCAACACTAATGGTAGGTAATACCTACTCCCAAGAGATCAGTGAATACTCCTTATAACTAAATGTAGACTTACCTACCTATTTCATTTAAACCACTAAAATAACAACCAAAACCAATTTTTTTATAAAAGAATTCATTTTTACAGCTGCAGTGCGTGACAACTGCGTTGCATACGCGTTAACGGTGCATGCCAAGCAATAATCTGAATAAGCTCTAACTTCAGATTTCACAAGGAGGTTGGTCAGCACTAACTACCATTTTAGGTAGCTCTTATAAAGATAATAGTATATTATTGCCAGTTAATCCTTGGTACACGGCGGTTTTTATGGACGTTGAGTAGGTTTAAGATAATACCTTGCCTTGTGTCGAGAATGTGGTTCCATTATATTCAGATCTATTATGAAAGTTTTAAGAGTAACTATACTGTAGTAGATAATAGCTGCATAATTGGTTCAGATTGCTTTACGAAATTACATAAACTATGAGTTATCAACTTCAAGGATTTAGAATAATTATTAGTTTGGTGGTTTAACTATCTTTCAGCATATTACGGTTTACTGTACTGACCAACTGGTGGTAATCCCAAGGTTACCTGGAAGAAATCGCTTTCAGCGATAAGGCCGCCCAATTGTACTTTAAACTATTTATCTTGCTACCTACTTGTCATACTGTAAATCTATTGGTGTACAATAATAATTATCTATCTAAAACTGACTAACTTCAACGACTACAAGTTAATTGTACTAAATATTTTTTTTATGAGAAAGCCTCCGCTTATCCGCTGGTCAGCGGTACAGTTATGAGCGTTATGACTATGACAGACTCGAACTGACTGAAATCCCACGCTCTTGGGTTCTTAAATCTCAAATGTCACGGTGTAAGGTGGCCAAATAAGGCATTTCCCTCGCTCCTCGGCTGACCCTGCTGTGCAATTCTCTAAGCATACAGCGTCGAGCACAGCGCTGCGACAGCCTTGATAGAGATTGTCATTGGTCGATCTCCAGTGACGTCACTGGCGATCGACCAATGACAATATCTATCAAGTTTTTCTCAGCGCTGTGCTCGACGCTGTATGCTTAGAGAATTGCACATTTGGTCCATGTCCGGTTATGAGCCCTACTAGGGAATAAAATATACTCTTTAAATCAATACGGCAATTCCGGTTGCAGAGTCCGCTCTTCCGCTCTTAACTACCACAATTTTGTTCATTTTGTCTTTTACGAGAGCGACTGCCATCGGGCCCTCCAATCCAACCATGAGAGGGAAGCTTGCACCTAAGCCTCATGCGTCAATCAATCTACCGACTTTCTTGAGTAATCTAATCTCTCTTCTTCCTCTTAGCGTTAATTCCCAGTCGCATCCGAAGCTTTCAGCTCGGAGTCTGGGGTCCGCTTTTGCCAGTCTTAACTACGGATTTGGCTAGACCTCGATATTTTCTGTGAAGCGATTGCCATCTGACCTCCACATCCCAATGGTAACATTAGGCGATAACGAAGCTTTGCAGCTAGACTGTTGTTTTTGGATTTTTGAGGGCTCCACTACCCGTAACGACTGCCATAGATGTTCTTATGGCAACCGGGACCGACGGCTTAACGTGCTCTCCGAGGCACGACCAGACCAATGCAAATACCCATATTTCATGAACACAAATATTTGCACTGAGCGGGGATCGAACCCACGCCTCCTGCGTAGTGGCCGCGTTCACTACCGCTACGCCACGGAGGCTGTCTTCATCAGAACTTCCATCCCGTTTGCATTCAAACCATCCTTGATTTCCACGATTTGGTTTGCTTGTTATTACGTGAGTGACTACCCTCTGAGCCGCTGAGCTGACCATCCAACCCCGAGAGTAAAGAATCATCGTCCAGACCGCCAGGTCGCTCGCAGGTCTGATTGGTAAAGGCCCCAAAACCATTGGGTTTGACAATGAAAGCATCATCAACATTATTTTTTTGTCTCAATCAAGTTTAAATTTTCGCCTTGAGACTGAAGATTTACATCAATAAACATAACAGCTCTGTCAAGATTAGTAAGAAATATAATATTTTGATGTTATGATTTTGTCATACATTTTTTTCTAATTTCCAAACACTCTATCAAAGAATCACACAGGTTATACTGGTACAATCAAGTCTGACAAGCAGGTACTTTTTAAAACTTAGCACACTTCTTATTTGTATCATGAATGGTTGGAATCATTATACTTGGCATCACTAACTTGACTACATATCAATCAATCAACGACACGTTTACCGATCCTCCGCCTTCCGCATCCAGTCTGTCCCAACCACATTTCGCAGGTCGTCAGTCCACCTGGCTAGGGGGTGTCCCACCTACATAATTTAATGATTTTTGTATGCTAACTATTTATATCAATTAAGATCATAAAAACTGAAACGACTCAGATAGGACTCGCACCCGCGACCAGCCCCTCTAGACAAGTGGCAATTCGTTGCTCGGCGTATGATGGAATAGAATGCCAAATGTATGGGATTTGACGTACATGACAGGCGTCAACGAATGTCAAAAAACGTCAAATCCTATACATTTGTCATTCATTGTCATCATTTTTTTTTGACATTCGTTGACGCCGAGCAACGAATTGCCACTTGTCTATAGGGTTAGTTCCTTACAGGGGAATGCTATGACTACTGAGCTATCGAGTCAAGTCTTAAGTGTTCCAAATTCTCCTATCATAAAATTCAGGTAGAGAGTAGGAAAATACGTCTGCATGAAAAAAACGGTTCTATCCGTATTGCCCTTCAAGACATTCGCAATTATGTTGTGTCCGCTGGCGTTGGCGAACATAGTGGCAAACGCATTGGCCAACACACCATCCCGACACTCCGCCACAAATCATGAATGGTACAAACCACCGCTCTATACGTTCACCAACAGATGCTGGCCAACGCGGTCGCCGACACTTGCTGGCCAATGCGTTGGCCAACTATGCTTGCCAACGTATAAAGGCGGCATAAAGACTACAGCTAGAATCATCAACATTTTCAATTTTTGCAATGATTACAACTAATTTTTTTCTTTTAATATTTTACATAATATTAGATATCTATATTGCATACTATTAAGTCAATTATGGCAACCTTTAGCAATCATATATTCAAATTAATATTCAACTTTTAAGTAATTTACAGCTATAATTACCTAATGCACGTTGATGTCAAACTATGTAATTTATTTTTTTACCAAATTATGACCAAAAATCAATCAAGGGATCCGAATTGGTAGCCGGACGTTTAAAACTCTGAACTAGTAGTTACCTGCGACTTTATTCGTTGTGACAGCTACATTCTATCATCGCACCTCTCGCCATAGGCGGGGAGTTCATCCTCACACATTGCGACCGGAAACAGTGCGCACTGCGCGGTATGAAAGGAACTTCATCCCTCGCACACTCAAGCTGTGGAATGAACTCCCCGCGGTGGTTTTTCAAAGCGACTACAATATGGGGTGCTTCAAGAAGGGCATTAGAAGGTTTCTTCAGGGTCGGCAGTAGTATGACGCCCCTGGTGTTGCATATGTCCATAGGCCACGGTAACCACTTTCCATCAGGTGGGCCGTGTGCTTGTCTGCCACCTAAGTGCTATAAAAAAATACACCGGACAACGAATTGCTACTTGTCTAGGGGGCTGACAATTATTAGCCATTACAACTTTGCCTTGGAATGTTCTAAACTAAAAACTCAACCTGTAAAGTGACGTCTAAATTCGTCACAATTCTATAACTAATGCTAATTAAGTTATAATCGGTTAGTTAGCTAACTCTGACCTTCTGGAGCAATCTAAATGCCTTGCATCATTTGAGAAACTGGTACAGTTTGATGGAGCTTGGTGAAGTTGGGTAAGTGACCGCAGATCTTTTGTGGAAAACTCACGACTTTACGTCACAGAAAATATAAACTCTATACTTACTTACTAATATTATAAAGCTGAAGAGTTTGGTTGAACGTGCGTATCTCAGGAACTACTGGTTCGAATTGAAAATATATTTTTGTGTTGAAAAGTCCGTTTATCGAGGCATGCTAGGTTATAGACCAAACATCCATATCCTTTCCCAAGCTCTAGTCTATCTCTATACCAAATTTTATTAAAATTGGTTCAGTGCTCTAGGCGTGAAAGCGTAACATACTGACAAAATTACTTTTGCATTTATAATATTAGTATGGATATGTCTGCAATTGTGATTAGGCACGTTTCCTTAGAGAATAAGACACCTGTTGAATTCCGAATGATGTAATATGTATGTGTGTATGTGTGACAACGTTGAAAAATGTGTGTTTAGGTGGTTTTGTCACGTAGAAGATCCGGATGAGTCGAGACTGGCTGAGGAATTTTACGATGTGAATGTAGTAGGATGCGTGTGAATTATGTTTATGTGCCCTAGAAAAACGCTCAGGGGTCATAAAATAAATATTCTAGGCCATAGCTAGACGAAGTAGAGTTTGTCGTATGGCTTCTAAAATGCGGATAAACACAAGATAGATTTTTTTTGCAAATGTGACCTCATATTTACAAAAAAAAACATCTGTGTTGTGTTTTATGTCTTGACGTGTAATTTTGCCGCCCTTGGTTCCTGGCAGGGTAGTATTTTCGGCCCCACGTAATAGGGGTGAGCCTATTGCCGTATTCCGGTCACTATGGTTGACTCGAGCCTGAGTGCTGTATGTATCAGTCTGATGTTAAACAGCCCTATCCCTTAGTCGCCTTGCACGACACCGCATGGAGGAGATGCGGTGGTGATACGTGTATTCGTTCTCCGTCACCAAACGGATAAAAAATAAATAATGTAAATAAATACATTTAAAAAATTTTAAATATTCTGTGAGCACGGTTAGCAGGTCGTATTACCACGGTTACGAGTCGTTGAGTTCGCAACGCCACAGTATAGTTATCTAAATAACGCGACCCGCTAACCTCAACCTGAAAAGACTGATAAGACATACAGTAGACTTTTTTCTGGTTTATATAAATGTTAATTTAACTACCTAGCTACGACTAATGTCTAGTGTCTGAATTGAGAACGAAGTAACTCTCGTCTCTTCTTGAGTCTCGTTAACGATATTTTTATACTCTTAAAAGGTCTAATAATAATAAGTTCAGTCTTCGAAGACTGAACTTATTAACAATCCTTCAACAGCACACGTGTTTCCCTCTTCCTACAGTTCCGGGTCCTTTAAGCGGGGCGTGAAAAGCATCTGATGAGGCCGTCAAGCTGAGTGCCACCACACACCACATCATTGGTGTCTGTAATGCGGACATATGTACATACAGATAATCACGCCTTTATCCCCTGAGGATTAGGCAGAGGTGAATTAACACCTACATATCACTAATCACTGCATTATGTCCCACGTAATAGGGGGTGAGCCTATTGCCATATTCCGAGCACTATTGTTGGCTCGAGCCATGCATCTGAGGCTGAGTCTGGGCTACATACATTTATCTGTCTGATATTAAACAGCCCTATCCCTTAGTTCGCCAGGGAAGAGATGGGGTGGCCCAAATTCTACTCTGCCGTGAACCACGCGGCTTTTTACACTTACACAGGGTAATTCCTAACGGCCAGGATTTCACGAGCGATAATCCGGTGATATCGAACGACGGACCCGACGGACGGCTTAACGTGTTCTCCGAGGCACGACCAGACCAATGCAAATACTCATATTTCAAGCACACAAATATTTGCACTGAGCGGGGATCGAACCCGCGCCTCCTGCGTAGGGGCCGCGTTCACTACCGCTACGCCACGGAGGCTGTCGTTTAATTAAACTATGTCTTGGAATCCTTTACCAGTCTACGTGTTCCCTTCTTCCTATAGTTCCGGGTCAAAACAAGACTTCGTTTACACTAAAATATTAAGAAAGTTTGCTCTTGTTCTAGCTCTAACGCTGTTCGTTTGGTCTAAATCCACCTTTTAGTCGAATCTCGATACAGGTGGTTAGTTGGATCCTGCCATATTGGTATTATCGATGCACGTGTTATATACTAAGTAGTTGTTACACAAGAAACCCGCTGTATCAAAAGTGATAGAACTTGTATTTTCCGACTAAAGCATTATAATAGCATGAATCACATGTAAATATCATATCACGAACAGGTCGTGACCTTATTACAAAGTGTTTAAAACATATGCCGTTCTAAACTGCGGATAAAGGAAATTGTAGATTAGGCACGAATTTCCACTATCGCACATAAAACATTAGGCATAGGTACATTTTAAGTTCATATAAACAGTATTCTTTATATTGTCTTCATTGAAGAAATTAAGTCAAAGTCGAAGTCAAAAATCATTCATTCTGTATAGTATAGACTAGACTAGACCATCAAAATGGCACTTACAAAACGTCAAAATTAAAACAAAAAAGGCCCGGCCTGAGATGACTCCGGCAAGAAACTCAGCGGGCTTTTTTTGGTCTATTTACAAAAAATGCTTAGTCTTCTTAGTCTAAATACAATCATTTGCTTGAATAGCATGCATGAGTGAACAGCTCATTTCCAAGCTAGTTTATCATCTTAATATTCTTTTATTTTATAATAGCCTTTTTGGCACAGTTTCCTCTTAACTACATTTTTAAATTTATTTATACTTAGTTAAATCCAGTCAAGTAAAGTTTTTACGGTATTAAATTTATCTATCATACCTACTTGGCATACGAGTACCAATCCAGGTTTCATCTTCAAGAAATTTCTCCTCTCCTACCCTGGTGAATGTTCTGAGGAGCTCTTCAAATTAATCCCACCCTCCCCTTTCCTATACAGGACAACACGTGCAGGACTTAGATGCCACCTGCATACGGTGCAGAATATTCCATCAAGAACCAAGCGGTTCGGTGACTCCTTCTTGTGCCGCACCATTAAGACCTGGAATTCTTTACCAGCTCACGTGTTTCCCTCCTTCTACAGTCCCGGGTCCTTTAAGCGGGGCGTGAAATGCATCTGATGAGGCCGTCAAGCTGAGTGCCGTGTGCTGTGAGTGTAGGACAGTTTTATTTTTAGTTTACAAATTGTTCTACATGTAAGACATAATAAAGGCGGCAAAAATATTGGCGAAACACAATTGTGTGCAAATTATATATGAACGGCGTTGGAAATAGTTTCGTCACAGTTAGAAAGGTTAAAGGCGCCATCAAATGCCACAACTAAATGATTGATATGTGTACGATTTGATGTTCAATCTAAAAACATTTGGCTATATTAAACCTTTTTCGTAGAAAATAGTTAGAAGACTCTGCATAGTAATTAAAAGACGATCTAGACAGGTTGCAGTGACGTAGAATCCGCATAACTGATGATTCTGCCTCTCGAGACAAGTGGATTACCATCAATCAATCAAACGTCAAATACGTTTGTAGAACATAATAGATTGATCAATGTATGAGATTGACATACGATGACGACTGTCATAAATGTCAAAAGCGTCAAAATACCTGTCAATCCTATTCTATTTTACAATACGCCGGTCAAGGAACTGCCACTTGGCAATTCGTTGGCCGGCAGTTGCTTAGAAATATTGCATTTTTGGCAGTATTTTACCGCCTCTACCTCAGTACCATAGCAACACTTGCCATGGCAAGTGTAAACTCTTATTAATTCAAACTAAATTTGAGTGCCACATTAGTTCCACCCTCTTCTTTCCCATACAGAGCACGTGCAGAGCTGAGCAAGATCAAACACAACCTGTGTCCTTTCCCAAGCTATAATGCATGTCTGTACCGAATTTCATCATAATCGATTCAGTGGTTTAGGCGTAGAAGCGTCAGACTTCGAGAGATTACGTTCGCATTCATTATATTTTTTTTTTCATGAATAATACGAAAATTACTAATATTCCCTTTAATCCCTACTAAATTGCTTGTGCTAGGAGTGGGTTCACGTCGGTAGTGTAATGTATTATGAATCGTACAGTTTGAATTTTGTTCTAAGATTACAACCAACGCGATTGGTTAATTTCTGCACGTCTCCTTTCCGATTCAATCAGCGCCGCTTCAGTATTAAAGCATCTCATTAACCTCAATTAATCATTACGTAACTGATAATACAATTAACCATGGAATGACGAACACCAGTTGTACAATATAACCTCAGGCAGGTTAGATTGACAACCTTGATTAAAAGTCTCATTCAGACGACGAGGAGTCTTCTACGCCCCACGGCAACGTTGCAAACGCAATGGCATATTTTTTAAAAAGAGTGTAGTAAGCAAAATTACTAATAATCCTGCTAACCCCTCCAGATTAGCCAAATTGCTTTTGTTAGGAGTGGGTTCACGGGCGGCCAGGATGTGAACCTAGAACTGGAAAGCTTAATAAAAGTAAGTTGTAACCTTCGTTTCTCCCAAAATTCAAACTATGAAGTCCAGGTGTCCTCCGCCACCACTCTTCCCATCTCTTCGCAATTATATTTTTCTTTGACCCTCCGAGAGGAACTCTTAGAACCAGAACCAGTAGCAGAGCTTCAAATTAGCAGGTGTAGCAGCTTGCAGAGGTGTTTTTCCCTTGATACCGGATAATCTTATTGGGGTTCTAAACACCCCCACGAGATTCTACATAGAGTTGGTACATTAGCATTACAGAATAAGTAGTTACAAGTGCTCCAGCCCCTCTAGACAAGTGGCAATTCGTTGCTCGGCGTATGATGGAATAGAATGCCAAATGTATGGGATTTGACGTATATGACAGGCGTCAACGAATGTCAAAAACGTCAAATCCTGTACATTTGTCATTCTATTCCATGATACGCCGAGCAACGAATTGCCACTTGTTTAGGGGGGCAGTGCTGCTTAATAAACGAAACATCTCCCGAGGCAAATCGTGCTTCTAATCTATTACATCATCTTAACTTAACTTTAGGGAACATGACCCGCCTCACCATCGCGCCCGTCAAATTAAAACGTCTTCTAAAAATGCATTTTTTGAAGGCAAGTCTATGTCTTGTACCTGGGTCCCAAACGCCCCCATGAGTCTCGACATAGACTTTATACATAACAGAATAAGTACTCCAGTATAGTGGCTTATTAAGTGAAACATCTCCTGAGTCAAATTGTGCGTCTAATCTATGACGCAACGCCATTAGCCGTTCATAATGGAGGAAAGTTGCCTGCGCCGAATTTAATTGAACCAAATTATTATTTTGATTACGAAATGTTTTAGTTCATGATGCTCTTGTACTTAGTGTTGTATTATGTTCGTATACTGTGTTTACCATAGATTTACGTTAGGCTAGAACTGTGTGGGCACTTATGCTCGTGGGTACGTGGTATGAAGATATGAAAGGAATTTCATCCCCCACACGCTTAAACTGTGGAATGAACCCTGCCGTGGAAAAGCTTGATAAGCCCTGCCGTGATTTTCCAATCGATTACAGCATGGGGTTCTTCAAGATGAGCATTAGAAGGTTCTTACGAGGTCGTCACCGCGAGTGTGACGCCCCTAGTGATGCATACGTCCATAGGACACGGTAACCACTTTCTATCAGGTGGGCCGTGTATGGACGAGTGCCACGCCACCAGGAGACCAGGAGAGCCACGAGACCAGGACAGTCACACTCGTGCTGTAAGAACAGAGAGGTTCTGTGCCGTCAGCGCAGAAGATAAGTAGGACTAGCCTTTGGTCTTCCCACTGACAGCACAAAACCTCTCCAGTGAGCTCTGGCTACCTTAATCACCGCCGGGAACACAACACGAGGTTATTTAGCCGCGGTATTTTGTATAATTCGGTATTTAACATCGACTAAAGCAAGATCAAGGCGCAGAAAACTGGTGCTTCAATTTGGTGACACTCCTAGGACGGACGGCTTACCGCATCTACCACAGAACAGCTAAGGACCTCTTTAACTGTTTTGTGGTATCTACCCTATCCTAAATCTAGGATGTCTGAATATAGCATTGCTTGGAACATATATCTTGGATTTGGTATGTGCTCAAAATGTGCTCTATACGCGTTCTAAAGTGTTCTTGGATGTCTTTGGGGATAGCAGGCGGAGCTACGGCGGTGGACGAGCTCAAATTACCTACTACAAGACAGTCTGCGGGCGCCAGGGCCTCATTTGTCTCGCGATTTAGGTCCAAGATACGTGTCCCGAGGTATAGTCGAGTTGTGTTGGTGTTTTTGTGTTCATCGGAGTGGAAATGTAGCACGATGTAAGTAGTAATAAAGGCTATGTTTGTTACTCGAGTCGTGCAGTTCGTCTGTTTATTTGTTTGTACTTTACTAATAGATTATACAAGGGGTTATGTAATCAGTCTGGGTTAATTATGATTAAATTTGTTTTAACTGTATAGAAATGCATTTATAAGGCGTCTAAGGCTGTTCTCCATCCGACAATAAATCATACAACCCATGACAAAGGTCCGCTTGACGGCAATAGACTTGCTCCCTATTACGTGGGACCGAAAACCAGAGTTTTTTTTTATATAGGACACGTCAATTTGACTTCGCCTCCCCTGATGGTAAGCTGAAGGCAAAGTCTCTGAAAAGAGGGTCACCATTACAGATACATATCATGTTACAATGGTGGCACTCAGCTTGACGGCCTCATCAGATGCTTTTTCACGCCCCGCTTAAAGGACCCGGGACTGTAGGAGGAGGGAAACACGTGAACTGGTAAGGAATTCCAAGACTTACTTACGAATTTTTCTATATGACCACCATAGAAAAAAGCCTCCTTACATTGGGAGAGGCTTATATCCAACAGTGAACTGCGCCAGGCTAATTGTTGAATTGATATTTTAACGTAACAAACAGACACCAGTTTTATTTATTTGTATGTATTTATACGTATAGATTACCTTTGGCTGGTTTAAAGTTTAAACCATATCTTCGTAAGTTCAGTTCTGCTTGTGGCCGAGTTTCACCTGCGTTACGTAACGCAGTAGAAGTATGTAATACCTACTTTTAGATTATTTCAAGGGAACTTCTTTATTCTAAAACATAATTAATTTCTAAATTCACTTGTTTATAGTCATTGTAACAATGAACTATGAGAAATTAAAACTACTAATAAAGTTAACAAGTTTTGTACATCTTAATTGAAATGATTGTTCTTGGGTTAATGACCTTGTCTTGGTTTTCCCAAGTAGTGCCTATCTACCTATCTAAAAGACTACCCAGCAATTAGTCTCTTCGAAAAGAGCATGCCAATTAGACTTGGCACTTGGCTCCTCTGTGCCTCGGAGAGCACGTTAAGCCGTCGGCTTCGGCTAACATAATATGAAGCTCTGTAGCATTCGTTACGGTTCGTTGGAGCCCTAAAATCCGATAAGCGAACCGAATCTAATTACAGAACTTTGATTCACAGAAAATTTCGAAGTTAAGTCATTTCATAGTTAGACTGAAAGCTGACTCCAAAAAGAATTGGGATAAGGCTCGGAAGATATTATTGTACTGTGCGACACCTCGAGAAGAGGGACTGCCCTTGTATTTTTTTCACCAGAAACCAGAAAATAGTTAGATGCATACATACAATTTTATTTTATCTACACCACACACAGCTTCTTTGACAGTACGTAATAGTTTTTGATAGTCAGTAGATCTTTTGTTGGTTTTTTTTTTTTCATTTTAGCGTGTCTCGCGGTGGCTCCGGTAACAAGCGTTTCTTTCTTTGTCTCGTTTATCTTTTACTTATTTAATTTTAGAAGCTTGATCAATTGACAGCGCCATAGGCGTGGGGGTAGTCGACTACTTCACCACTGGTCGCGGGTTCTCATGCCACATCTATACTATTATATAATTGTAAAGTGGTGTCTGTACATTGCTGATATTTAAAAAAAAGTTATGTTATGTTAACGATACTGAACACGAAAATATTTTTTTGAATTTCCTGTCTGTTTGTTTGCGATGGACACAAAAACTACTGAATGGATTTTGAAGCGGTTTTTTTTGCTAGAAAGGGCTTGGTCAGAACTAAAATCTTACGTTTGTTTGATCGCAATCGGTTGAAAAGAACCGGAGATATGAGCAAAGGTCGCGTTAACTGAGATAGACGCGGGCGGATGGCTAGTTAAAAATATATTATACTAGCCTTCCGCCCGCGGCTCTTCTCACTCGGTCAAGATGCATCTTGGCTGAGTCTGGGCTGTATAAAACTGTCTGATTTTAAACAGCCATATCCTTTAGTAGCTTTGTACGACACCGTATGGGAAGAGATGGGGGGTCAAATTTGGCCTTGGGTTAGGCAGAGGTGAAATAACACCCACATTTCACCAATCATTGCATTAGGTCCCACGTAATAGGGGGTGAGCCTATTGCCGTTTTCCGGATTTTGCGGATTAAAACGATACTTATTATATATATTTACTTATTTTATTATTATTATTATACGATATTTAAAGAAGACGAAGGATCGGCAGACGTGGCGCATATTGGGAGAGGCCTATGTCCAGCAGTGGACTGCTAATTGATTATAAGCTAATTGATTGATCGATTGAGTGATATTTAATATCATATTTAGGTACTCTGTGAGGTGGGCCAAAGTAACCCGATATAATCAGACGCCAAGCTCGAAGCCGTATTATGTCACTGCGATAAGCTTCCAAAACCGATTTGTTCTGCTGACCGTATTAACATATTACGTAGGCATTCACGTAGGCAGACGATGACTGATAGTGCCAATATGTAATATATCTTGGGATTTAACAGTAGTAGTAGGTATTTCATAATTTATATCGGCAGCGCGAGTGTGACGCCCCTGGTGTTGCATACGTCCATTGGCCACGGTGACCACTTCCCATCAGGTAGGCCGTGTGCTTGTCTGCCACCAAAGTGGTATAAAAAAAATATATATCTAACCAATCCACATGCACCAGGGCATTGTTTCTCACGATTTGAGATCAAGAAATATACCGGAACTAGCTGTCCCGGCGAACTTCGTACCACCATATTTTTCCCGTTCCGGCTGCACCTATTTTCTCATCCTTTAAACCTTCCCTGGACACCCACGAATATGTCAAGACTAAAATTAGCCAAATCGGTTCAGCCGTTCTTGAGTTATAAACTAACAACGAAAAGTGGCATTGATTTTTAAATATTAGAGAAGATATAAGCCACAATTATGTATTCTTCATCCTAACGTTAATCCCAGTCACATCCGAAGCTTTCACCTCGGAGTCTGGGGTCCGCTTTTTCCTTAAGTCGCAATTATGTAATATGGCTTAAAATTTGAAGATAAAAAACCTAAAGAACCTAAAAAGGACTAAAAAAATATTGCATAAACTGTAAAGTCTGCCTACATTTAGAGAGTGACTCTATAACATCGTTATATATTTTATAATCATCACATGAACTTGAAACAATAGAGATATAAATAGTACTTCGAAGTGTAATTTATCGATAAAACATAACTCATGTCGACTATTTTTACGACAAAAGAAAGTTCCAATTAGTTTTGTTTTCTAGTTAGTACTGGGAAAAATATACAAATACAGATAAAATTTCATTATTTAATTTTAACACCTGATTTTTATAGTACAATATCTCTACAATATCACGCTGTAAACAATCTTTAGGCTAACGATACACTAGACGGCAAATATTATAATATTTTTTATATACAGGGTGGAAAAATAACTCAGGTTCTGGAGGGAGACTACCTTAAATCCTTAAGTTGGCTCATTTTACTTAAAGGAGATATTCCTTTATTTTTAAAAAGAAACAAAACTGCATTCAAAGATTTTTTAAATTTACTTGCCACACCCGTATTCGAACCGACTAAAATTCGAAAAAATACAGGATTTTTATGGCATCAATCAATATTGTCAATCATAAGGATAAAATCTCTCTAAGAAACATGGTAAATTAAATGATAGGACATCCTTGAAACCTAAACTTCTAAATTCAATTTGGCAAAGTAAAGTACTTTAACTCAAAGTTCCAACCCATCCATCTGATCTCATACTTATTTAACAATAAAATTCCATATTTAAATTACTTATCCCCTTTTTTTTCGTGCGGATTATTTATTACATAATATATTATGCAATGATATATTGGCGTTCCGCCGCGGAAGATCTGCAACGGATATTCCGTCGAGTGTGTCGCTTGCCTTAATTGTACAATCACCCTGTGTATCGTGAAGTACTTTATTCTTTACAAAAACGATAATAAATGCTTGACGGATCTCTTCATGCACAATAATCTATTGAGATAAATGGATAAATAATAAAATAAACAGGTTTTTGACCCCAAAGTATTGTTTACTAAAGATGTCTCCTTTGTAGGAAGATTTTGTCGTTGTAAGATCGTTGATCCTTGCTGAAATTGTTCTTATTATAGCTGGTGATCATGTGGTACCTACTAGGATCGATGCCCGGATGTACACGAAAGATTCCTATATGCTAGACTCATTACCCTATGTTTTATGCCACACGGTTCCCGACGAAGTAACATATAAGGCCATTATACTAGTATCTGTCCGTTTTATACGCGGTGCTTAAAAAATAGAGATTTCTCCGTACAATATAAAACATAGGTACATCCTATTAAAAGTATCCAATTGATGACAATTGACAATAGACTCCCTTGCCCCGAACGTGGAATCAAAAAAATATTGCTAGCAGAATGTGGTTATTAATACAACTCTGCTTATCCCTTCGGGGATATAGTCAAGGCCGTCAAGGTAGCACAAGAACCTGATGAGGCCGTCAAGCTGAGTGCCACCATTATAACATGCTAAAGAAAGAAAGAAAATATTTTTATTCAACCCAGCTTACATAAACAAAAATATACACAGCTTAGCAACCAGAATAAGATTACAACAATTGTGCATACATAACTATGTTATTATATGCATCTATATGGCATCTATATGGTCGGCAGCGCGAGTGTGACGCTCCTGGTGTTGCATACGTCCATAGGCCACGGTAACCACTTTCCATCAGGTGGGCCGTGTGCTTGTCTGCCACCTAAGTGGTATAAAAAAAAAAGGTCTATGTTACGTACTATACTGTCTATAATGGTGACCCCCTTTTCCGAGACTTTACCTTCAGCTTACCATCAGGTGAGGTGAAGCCAAATTGACGTGTCCTACATTAAAAAAAATGGAATTGTTTGTTCGCGATGGACGCAAAAACTGCGGAACGGATTTTGATGTGGTTTTTTTGTTACAAAGTAAAATCTTACGCTTGTTTGATTGCAATCGGTTGAGTAGAACCGGAGATAAGAGATCCACGCGGGCGGAGCTGCGAGCGGAAGGCTAGTAATTGCAATATAAGTCAAGATTTTTTTAAATAACTCCAATGTACAGACACAACCAATTTACAATTTATTATAACTAGTGGTTATACTTAGATGATGGATCACATATCAGAACTTGATGGAAAAGAAGCTTGGAATCTACAAACGTTAGGTCGTTTGTGATTGTGACTCGATGCGCAACTAGCTGGAGCCACACGAGATTGGGCCTGGCCTCATCAATAACATTGTTTCCAATTATTATGCAACGTACAACGTGTTTTCGTTTCCACACCTGCTGCCATAGCGACCGATCACTCAACAAAAGGTACACATATTGCAGTAGTTTATTTTAATTTAAGAAAATAGCTCAATGTAGAAAATTATGCCATGCTGCAATGGAGTTTGTTGCGCCGTTTCTTCTCCACTAGCGCCTAGGAAGCGGTGGTAAACTTAGTTTTAAGCAGAATTTTACGTCAACAAGCTGTAACAGTGTTGCACTAAGTATTTTGAAAAATAAAAATTTGGAATTTGGAATTTACTCAATTTGAATGAACTTTACAATTCTATCAATTAATTAGACCAGGGTTTCTTTAACTTTTGGTTTACGAACCCCAATAACAGTTTCTAGGTGACACTGACAGCCAACCGTTTAAACAACCGAACTGGTATCAAGTCGATTGAAGCTTGGAGCTTTCTGTCTAGCTGCTCAAAAAGCTATCAAAGACGTCATTTTTAAATCAACTTGAAGAGTTTTAATGAAGAACCTGTAAGAGCAAGCGACGACGCGTGCCGCACGTGTCTACCAGCCGATGGCTGGTAGACCATTACGTGAATCTTGTCGCGAACCCCCTACCGTCGAATGGCAAATCCCTAGGGATTCGTGTATCCCACTTTGAGAAAGGCCTCATCAGATGTTTTTGCACGGCCATCCACTTAAAGAACCCGGGACAGTAGGCACATGCTGTAAGAACATTTCGAACGATCGAACGAACTCGACAGCTAAATCCGCGGTGAGATTTTAGTTCGAAATGTTCTTACAGCATGTGCCTACTGTAGGAAGATGGAAACTCGTGAGCTGGTAAGGAATTCCAGATGTAATAAATGGCGTAATTATGGCGTACAGGTAATTCGAGTTCTATTGAGAACTGAACTCGAATTACCAAATTCTCGCAAATTAAATATCTCATTGCATCGCTACACAATGAGAATCGAACTAGAGTAGTACGATATGCTATTGTTCTGCCGTACATTTGAACATATAAGTATTATTGTTGTGGCAACAACAAAATTGTATTGTTCTATTGATAGAATTGCGCTTCAAGTTCCTTATAAGAAAGCGGAAATGACATAAACAATAATAATATAATAGACAGGGTAATCAGGGGGAGCGAATACGTTTCCCGCTTAGTGCAAATATTTGTATGCATGTATTTTCTATGTTGTATTCATTTACAAAAAGTATTTAAGTAGACATGTTTATCCGCATTTTAGATTGATAATAGTATCTACTAGCGTACCATGGGTCTGGCTCTAGATAGCGTTGTGTAGAATGTTGTAGAATATTTATTTTATTAATATTTAGATAAACAATAATAGGTGGTATAGTGATAATAAGTGCAACTGCTGTACTCGAGGACCCAGGTTTGACTCGAAGAACAGGCGTGTTAATCTGTTTTTCTGTTAAGATAGTCTCAGTAGCAACACAGACTCTACAAATAGTGCCTTTTTTGCGAGCAGTGACCCGGGTTTTGCCTCACCGGGGCTAGTGATGAGATGGGTATGTCGGACTAAACCTCACGATGTTTCGTCACCACCCCATCGGGTGGTCTGAATATCTAATGTGCTCTAGAGATGACCTCGGTATTGGCAATAGGCTCTCTCCCTGTATTTGGGACCGAATACAAAGTGGGCAAAACGTAGTTGTAACTATAGGGGTTAGAACGTCGTCGGGGATATGCAGGAATGAGTTATCGTTTGAGCCATTTCCCAACTTATTTTGGGTCGGCTTTCAGTCAATGAAATGGTTGAAATTCGATATTTTGAGTGAAGACCCTTAAAACCCATTGGTGATATATCTGTAGTTAAAACAGATTTTCGGAGTTTATTTCAAGTTACCCAAACTTTGGTGGTTTAAGAATCGTCATTACAATTAAGAGGACCCGGGTTTGAATCCTGACCAGAATACCCACTGTTGTTACAAGTAATTTAGCTTAGCTGGAGGGGTTAGGGGTACTGCCCCTTACCCCTCCAGCTAAGCTGCCTGCCAATAATTTCATTCACTAATATTTTGAAATAAGAAAATATAAATAACTAGCTGTCCCGGCGAACTTCGTACCGCCATATATTTCCCGTTCCCGCTGCACCTATTTTCTCATCCTTTAAACCTTCCCTGGACACCCACGAATATTTCAAGACTAAAATTAGCCAAATCGGTTCAGCCGTTTGAGTTATAAAATAACAACGAAAAGTGGCATTGTTTTTTATATATTAGATATATCCGTTAAAAGTTTTTTTAATCCTATTGACTTAGTATTTTTTTTATGAAGTAGGCACGTATTTATCCAGGAGTTAGAAGATCATGGGTGGTATCACCAAAATAGTGAAGGTTAATTCCAAATAGGTAAACCGGCTTATGGAGAATGAGTCCTAAATAAAGTAACCGGTATACTTTTACCAGCAATAACAGGAATCGAACCTGTACTCTAAAATAAGAGATGATAATGATATTTAAAAATATGTAAGTATTTCTATATTAAACACAATCTACATTGTTCGCCATATTGTTCGCGCTGGTAAAATATTCAAAGCAGTTAATTCTTATCCAAATTTTATAACTATAAGTAGGTATCATAGACAATTAAAAAAAAAAAGATATTTACTTTTCGATAGATGGTGTCCACGGTTTACTGTCCACTTCCAGAAACATACACATCACCGGTTTTCACAATAAAACAACACTTAGTCCTTTTACACATTCTGAATTAATTAAATTTCCATAAAAAAAACAACACTAAAAACCGTAAAACCGTATTTAAAAAATGCCGCGAAAATTGCAATATTCAAACTAATTTTTAATCTGTATATTAAAAAAAAATATTGAAAATTTGACACGATTTACGCAGAGATAATGCAAATATTTTTTTTATCAGCGTTCGATATAATGGCTTTTAAGTATGTTAAGCGCATGCGGGCGCTCTTGCATAAGTCGTTATGCGTGTTCGCGCGGCAAGCGACTTGTAGAAACTGAAAGTGGAAGTGGTCTCCAGACGATCGTCTTGTGTGCAAGGGATGTGCAATCCGCAGCTGTTGAGATTATCCGCATAATTTTTACGCAGATATAGACGGATATTGACTTTGAAAAGAAACAATATTGAAGTGAGGAATACGTTGAAAGTCGAACCTAAAGTACGGACCTAAATAAATCTTATAGTACCTAAGGTATGTGCTGTAGGAACGTCTCTATCAGATTTAAATTTTTTGAGTAGGTAACAAAAAGTCCTACAATTATACGTTCTATAATTTTTGGACCAAGGACCTTGATTTCGTTACATGGAAAACCGATCCCGAAAAAAAAATTCATGGTTGAGGAGACAAATTTTTGATCATTCTCTATCACATTTCGACACAATCAGGGTTTATTATTGATACTTGGTCCAAAACCGTTAATATAAAGGAACCGGTTAGGTTAGTCGGTTCGATTCCGATACTCCTAATCTGGTGTTGAAATTGAGTCATGTAGAGTCATGTGCTAAGAATGGTAATCACGATGATGGATTTTTAATGTGAGATTTCTTAAAGAGTATTAGCAAATATGGTGTTAGTCACTGAAATGAGTAGTATACACGTTAACCCCTCAAGCTAAACTAAATTTTTTTTATACCACTTAGGTTGCAGATAAGCACACGGCCTCCTGGCGGAAAGTGGTTACCGTGGCCTATGAAAGAGTGCAACATCAGGGGAGTCACACCTTGTGCTGCCGACCCTGTAAGAACAGAGAGATTTTGTGTGTAAGGTAATGTTAATGGGTTCAAGTTAATGTTAAAGTTCAAGCGACCCCTATCTTGATCACATGACCGGTGCCTTAACCATTTTTTTTAGGTACTATGTAATAAGTAATTTTTTTTTTTTATCAATAAATCAATTTTATTTCGTTCAACATATATGTGGTACAAAGGTGTTAGGTACATCTATACTATTATAACGGGTGGCGCAAAAGTAGTGGCACTAAAGAAAATACCTTTATTTTTTTTATATGAAATTTTCTGTCATTCTGTTGTTGAAAATTGTGTAGTGAACAAATGTAAAATACACTGAAAATAAACATGGACCGTTTTACTCCCCAAGAACGTGGAATAATTGTGTCAAACGCTTTTCCAGGCCGAGTTATCTCTCGTTTTGGCGATTTGCCTTGGCCTGCAAGATCACCCGATCTGACCAGTCCAGACTTCTTTCTTTGGGGTTTTTTGAAATCTCGGGTGTATGTGAACAAGCCACAGACTCTCGCAGCTCTAAAAGAAAACATTCGTCAAGAAATAACGAACATATCGCAGGAAGTGTTACGGCAAGTTATGCAAAATGTCATAAATAGGGCTCAAATGTGTATCTCTGGAGGTCACCATTTAAAAGACATCATCTTTAAATCCTAATGGTACGAAATTTAATGGTACAAATATACATTTAAAAAAACCTAAATCTAGTTTTCTAATTTAGAAAAAATGTTATAGCCGAACCAAATAGGGTCTTTACTTTTGCGCCACCCGTTATAATCGTAAAGTGGTCGTGTCTGTACATTGGAGATATTTAAAAAAAAATACTTGGGTTATGTTATATTAACGATACTGAACACGAAAATATATTTTTTTCATTTCCTGTCTGTTTGTCTGTTTGTCTGTTTGTCTGTTTGTCTGTTTGTCTGTTTGTCCGCGATGGACGCAAAAACTACTGAACGGATTTTGATGCGGTTTTTTTTGTTAGATAGGGCTTGGTCAGACTTAAAATCTTACGTTTGTTTGATCGCAATCGGTTGAGTAGAACCGGAGTTGTGAACAATATTGATATTATACGGAATATGGGTGGAAATATAGATGGCGTTTTTTTATTCTTATGGATGAAAGGGGATTGGGTAATCTAGTATGGACAGTGGCGTTCTTAATTTTTTCAGCGGCCATAATTAATTTTGATACCACTTCATTGTACTGTGTTAAACACACGTACAAATGTCATTATTTTCATTGTAAGTAATATCGGAGCTGCGATATACAGGGTGGAACATTTCGACTTTACCTTGAAGGAAAGTACCCTCATACTAAAGATAGCGAATTTTACTTAAAAGAAACTTTACCTTATTTTTTAAAAGAAACAAAACTGCATTCAAAGACTTTTGAAAATGCCACACCCGGTAGTCGAACCGACTAATATTTTACAAAACCTTCTTTTTCATGGACTTCCTTTTATTTAATTTACCAAGTTTGTTAGAGAGATTTGATCCCTATGATCGACCCTATCGATTGATGTAATAAAAATACAGGGTGTTATTTTTTCGAATTGTAGTCGGTTCGATTATAAGGCGTGGCAAACGATTTTTCAGCATTCCTTAAATGCAGTACTGTTTCTTTTTTAAAAACATACTAAACTGTATGCAAAGTTTTCTGAAAATGCCACACACGGTAGTCGAACCGACTAAAATCTTCCTAAATCTTCTATTTCATGGATTTCCTTTTATTTAATTTACCAAGTTTGTTAAAGAGATTTGATCCTTATAATTGACCCTATCGATTGATGCAATAAAAATACAGGGTGTTATTTTTTCGAATTGTAGTCGGTTCGATTATAAGGCGTGGCAAACGATTTTTCAGCATTCCTTAAATGCAGTACTGTTTCTTTTTTAAAAACACACTAAACTGTATTCAAAGTTTTCTGAAAATGCCACACACGGTAGTCGAACCGGGTACGAGTACCTACTCTTACTACCGGAGATAGTTAATTTCATTCAAAGGAAACACTCTCTTATTTAAAAAAGAATACAAAGCTGCATTTAAGGAATTTCGAAAGATCGCTTGCCACGCCCTGTAATCGAACCGACTAAAATTCTAAAAAATAACACCCTATATTTTTATTGCATCAATCGATTGGGTTGATCATAAGGATCTAATCTCTCTAACAAACTTGGTAAATTAAATGAAAGGAAATCCATGAAATAGAAGATTAAGAAAGATTTTATTCGGTTCGACTACTAGGTGTGGCATTTTCAGAAAACTTTGAATACAGTTTAGTGTGTTTTTGAAAAAGAAACAGCCCTGCATTGAAGGAATGCTGAAAAATCATTTGCCACGCCTCATAATCGAACCGACTACAATTTGAAAAAGTAACATCCTGTATTTTTATTGCATCAATCGATAGGGTCAATTATAAGGATCAAATGTCTTTAACAAACTTGGTAAATTAAATAAAAGGAAATCCATGAAATAGAAGATTTAGAAAGATTTTAGTCAGATCGACTATCGGGTGTGGCATTTTCGGAAAACTTTGAATACAGTTTAGTATGTTTTTAAAAAAGAAATAGAACTGCATTTAAGGAATGCTGAAAATCGTTTGCCCCGCCCTATAACCGAACAATTCGAAAAAATAACACCCTATATTTTTTTTTGCATCAATCGATAGGGTCGATCATAAGGATCAAATCTTTCTAACAAACTTGGTAAATTAAATAAAAGGAAATCCATGAAATAGAAGATTTAAGAAGATTTAGGAAGATTTTAGTCGGTTCGACTACCGGGTATGGCATTTTCAGAAAACTTTGTATACAGTTTAGTATGTTTTTAAAAAAGAAACAGAACTGCATTTAAGGAATGCTGAAAACTCGTTTACCACGCCTTATAATCGAACCGACTACAATTCGAAAAAATAACACCCTGTATTTTTATTACATCAATCTATAGGGTCGATCATAAGGTTCAAATCTCTCTAACAAACTTGGTAAATTAAGTAAAAGGAAATCTATGAAATAGAAGGTTATAGGAAGATTTTAGTCGGTTCGACTACCGGGTGTGGCATTTTCAGAAAACTATGAATGCAGTTTTGATTCTTTTTAAAAATAAGGGAATGTTTCTTTTCAGTGGAATTCGCTATCTTCAGTATTTAGAGTACTTCGATCTAAGTAAAGTTGAAAAATACCACCCTGTATAGCTAAGTCCCGATATAGTTTAGAGAAGTTTGTCCATAGTAACTTTTGATCACTTTATACTGTACTTTCATATTATACCAATTTCATTGATGGCCGCTCAATTCCGACACGACGCCAACATTACCCAACCCCCTTTTATATCTTATTACATCCGAGCAAGTATGTAAATAAATAGACTTTAATTTACATTTACAGTTGTGTAAACAAATGCGATTTTAATCATGAAATTATTATTTTTTTGTCAATGAATTTATTTCCACCTGCGTAACTAGATGGCGTTAACGCGGTTTTGAACTTACTATGGTTTCGTTCCAACTGGACGTATATAAGCATTTTTAATCATTTTTTTTTTTTCAATTTTCTAATTTTGTCAGGTATTAAATAGATGTCGGTACTGTCTTAACACGTTGAACGCCAAGGAATAATTAGAGATGTCATATTAGGTGACGATTTTGATATTCATGTTATTGAATATAACACTTTGATGATATTATGTTACCTTAAATGTTATCCAATAACACCGAAATAACATCCAAAAGGAATGTTATTGCTTACTATTAATATAGATCGTTCCTATGTTCCGATACCTGTTATAATGCTCTGTAAGTACCACGTGACTCGTCAACTTTACATATGTATAATTTTATTGGAAATGTAGATGGATATTTCTATTTATTGTATGAATTTAAATAGTCTAGATGTTTTAACGACACACGTTTATACATAAAAATATATGCAATAGTACAAAAATATTTATTTACAGCCCCATGTCTAGGACGAAACATTTGCTGGCGGCGACGAAACATTTTGCTGTTATAAGATTTACGCATTCGCACACCGTATGGTTTTTCATTGAACGCTTGTATTTAATCGTAGTGCATAGTGTTCATACAAAGAGCGAAATGTAAAGCAAACTATTTGACTCGACTTTGACAGTAGTTTACTCTCTTACACATACGTAAATACCAATATTTCTGTCTCGTTCTCGCCCCCCCCCCCTCCCAACCCCCCCTCGATCGAATGGAACGGCAAACACGGGACACGTATCTTGAACCTAAATCGCGAGACAAACGAGGCCCTGGCGGATGCATATTGTTTTGTAGTAAACTATTCCTTGTGAATTTGAGCTCGTGCACCGCAGTAATACTCCGTGTTATCCTCAAAAGACTCCCAAGAAACGTGTACTGCGTATATAGAGCACATTTTGAGCACATTTTAAGTCCAAGAGACTCTGCCTCACTCATACAACTTACATAAGAGAGAGAGAGAAATATAATCTCAATGCGAGGTGTTATTAAAATGTTATATTCTATAATGTTATTCTCTTCGTTAATATGAACAAGCGATAACAAGATAACATCATAACATCTTGTTATTGCTGATAACTAATAACAATGTAGTAGACTTAGTTATTCTTTAACAAGATGTTCTCAGTGTAACTAGATGTACGTTACGTATCAAAACATAGAAACCTACGGCTTTCGATGTTATTTCACTGTTATCCAATAACATGTTAAGAGATTCATCAATAACATAATATGAATTTTAGCGCTCATATTATGTTATCGGTAGTTGTTATGAATATATTCATTACACCTCTAGGAATAATACCATATATTTTCATTCAGGCCATGTCGGACAATTTTGGGCGACATCAGTATATTTCCGTTTGGGCCGTGGGGGACAATGTTGTACGGCAGTCAGGACTATGTTTAAACGTCTGTTCTGAGTTGTCGGTCAATAATACAAGCCTAAATTGTACGCAGAGCGACCCGCGTGGCCCCGCAGTACTTCTTTGCCGCTTGGCCCGAGAATAACCAAAAGGACTTAGAAATTATAGGCTTTTCAATAAATTGTTATCAAATATATTCTAGGTGTGTAAAATAAGTGTTTTGAATTGTTCAATTGTTACAGTCAAGTACATATTAAACAAGTAATGGGTTTAGTAGGTCATATTTTTTTGGAAGAAGGCATTTTTAACAAGAATTTTTTTTAAGGTTTTTTGTAAGAAGGCATTTTTAACAAGATTTTTTTTAAAGTTTTACTCTGTTTCGGTTTATCTGTTAGATATTAGGTTTAAAAAATATTTTTTTATCGTAAATCGTAAAAAAAGCGTGGCGGGAGGGGGCTGACAATGTGACCCGCGCGGCCTCTGCGAGGGAAAAACCGGTTTACTCTCTCGCAGGCCATGACGGACAATGGTGTCCGATGTATGATATCTCAGGAAATAATGACAATATCGTTATTCCCGTAAGTCGGCCATTAATTTTGAGTTATTTCCTAAGAATATTTACAAAAAAACAACTTGGCGATTTTGGACACTTCATGGTAAAATGTGCTGGCCTCAGGGGAAACTCGCCTGTCGGACAGCATTGTCCGACATGGCGTTCAACGTGTTAAGATGAGTTATTATGAGTTACAAAATCGTTTTCCACACAAAGACCGATTACTTAGAGCTTGGTGAACAGGTGAAGGATATAGTGGAGTAGACAAGAGATACAACGGGGAAGCGAAGGAGTAGGGGAGAGGGTGGGGGAAGGGCAAAGGTATTGGGAGTAGAGTAGAGAGTCGAGTCGAGTAGATATTATGCAGGTAGAACATTTTTTTTATACCACTTAGCTGGCAGACAAGCACACGGCCCACCTGATGGAAAGTGGTTACTGTGCCCTATGAACGTATGCAATACCAGGGGCGTCACACTCGCCCTTCTTGAAGTACCCCATACTATAGTCGGGAGTCGTACTGTAGTCATGAGGTCGCAAACAAGCACGCGGCCCTCCTGATGGTAAGTGGTTACCTTGGCCTATCATGGGTGAGTGCAACATCAAGGGAGTCACACTCGTGCTGCCTACCCTGTAAGAACTAAGAGCAGGGATGGCAAACCTTTTTTGTGGCTATCGTATAAAACGGGCCACCCCAAAGTACCTAGGTACTTTGTGGTGGCACTGCTGGCGTGCCCAAAAAATTGTGCCGCGTCAGCCGCGTGCCACCTTTGGCACGTTTCGTGCCATTGGTTCGCCATTCCTGGATTAGAGCGTGATGAGGGATATAGTGGAGTAGACAAGAGATACAACGGGGAAGGAGAAGGAGTAGGGGAGAGGGTGGGGGAAGGGCAAAGGTATGGGGAGTAGAGACTCGAGTAAATAATGCAGGTAGAAATATTTTTTTATACCACTTAGGTGGTAGACAAGCACACGGCCCACTTGATGGTAAGTGGTTACCGTGGCCTATGGGTGAGTGCAACACCAGGGGAGTCACACTCGAGCTGCCTACCCTGTAAGAACTTAGAGAATCTGTGCCGTCAGCGCAAAAGATAAGTCGGACAAAGCCTTTGGTTTTCCCACTGATAGCACAAAGCACAAGCTACTCTTCAGTGAGCTTTGGCTAACCTACTCACCGTCGGAAACACAACACGAGGTTATTAAGCCGCGGCCTTCTGTAGGGCGGAGATACTTCCCCAGTCGGACTACTCCATTAGGACGAATATACCGTGGTGTACCTACCTCCTCGAGTCGAATAGAGAGGCGAGTACAATGTCTAATCAGCGTTCAACGCTCAACTTTCAGCACTATTTACAACACCACGCGATAAACGACATCCACGCGGGCGGAGCCGCGGGCAACAGCTAGTATATTATAAAACAAAGTCGCTGTCGCTGTCTGTCCGTCCCTATGTATGCTTAAATCTTCAAAACTACGCAACGGATTTTAAAGCGGTTTTTTTTAATAGATAGAGTGATTCAAGAGGAAGGTCTATACCTATGTATAATACATGCATAAATTGTACAGAAATACTGATAAATCGAAGTCAAAATACCACGCGGGCGGAAAATATGGCGGTACGAAGTTCGCCGGGTCAGCTAGTTGAATAATAAATGCTCTTCCATGTTCCGCATAAAGGCATACGAAAATAATTATACATTCTTTGACACCTTATAATTATTTAAATTTACTTTGAAATTACATTGCTGTTTTAGATGCATTAAAAAAATAAATTAAAAAAAACAGTGAAGTTGACTCACAGCCCATCACTAGTAACTAACCCCTCCTCTGCAGGTTACCTAACCCTTCAAATTATTTCCATACAGTCCTCTTTCCACAACTAGGTACAGCATCCGTAATTTAGTTGTAGCCAACCTACCAATGTTTCATTGACAATGGCTCTCGTATGAATTCGCGGTATGAAGTAATATTTTATTGTTTCATCACTAATTTCGTACGGCGACGCTCATATTGCATAAAATGTGGAAATGATTTCGCAAAAACTTGTCGCGAATGTACAAGAATTTGTCAATTTATATACGTTTCCTCCTCGCGTGTCTGTTGTTGGTTACATCAGTTAGTTAATAGACTTTTGTTGTTTTGAATCCCATCTAACATAATTGTGAACACTGCCTCCTATACTATGTCTTTAGTTCCCACTAAAGACTAGTCCACAATGCTTATGATATAAAATGGGTATATTTTTTAGATTTTAATCCACTATAAATACATAAATATATTAAATCATAATGCCAGTCACACGTAGCATGTCTTCTGCACGCCGTGATCAGGCTAAATTAGATAATATATTGAAAAAACTTGACCTTACATTGAAAGAATTGGATGCATCCAAAACGCTGATTGAACAGTTGCATAAGGAAAGGGACGACAATGAAAAGGAACTACTGGATAACTTAAATAAATATGACTTAATAAAAAAGCAGATGGCTGAGCTGCATACAGAGCATAGGTTAGTGTTAGATGAGCGGGATAGATTGCACAACATTGTCGCTGGGTTTAGGGAGTGCAGCGACGAGTACGAGCAGGGCCTCAAGCGCATGTCGGTCTTAGAGCAGGAACTGCAAGAAGCCCACCACCACATTACCCACCTTGAGGCCGAGAAACGTGACGCTGTAGTATCCCATACCCATAGCTTGTTTGAGGAGTTAGTCGGTAGTGTGCCCAGCCTTGTTTCTACTGAACCTAGCTTAGAACCCACATTTACTATAGACTTAACAAAGGATGATACCTTAATAGCTCATACTCCCAATCCCAAGATGGGAATAGTTGAGTGCAGTAGAAACAAACTTAAGAAATATATAAAAATTAATAAATACATAAGAAAAACTCAAAAACTTATTAAAAGACAAAAATGTATATACACCAAAGTCAAATATATTAATGAGAGAAGGCAATTAGGCGATGAACTTGATATGTACTCATTATTAGTTGAAAAAAACATCTCTGAACATAATAATAATGTATTAAAGCTAGAAACAGAAATTAAAAACTTACAAAAATCACTAGACATAATGACCAACAAGTATTGTAATGTTAAAAGTGAGTATCAGGAATACATTCTGGCCATGAGGGATCTGATGAGACCAAATTCTGCATTAACATCTAAAGACAATTCACTCAGTCTTCACCCAGTCTGTAAGTCCTCACTGACTTCACATATAAGCCCTTCACTTAAGGTAAATGATAAACCCAGTAGTTCCTTCACCGGACATAATAATGGAAGTTCTGAAGTAATGATGTTTTGTGATGAATTGGGGAAATCAATGGGCCAGTTACTAAGTTCATACTTAGGACAAAATGTTACTAATTATTGTATGCCAGGTTTAACTTATTGTAACATTGTTAAAAAAATTAAAAATTATAGCTTAAACAGCAACAATACAATTGTAATTTTAGTGGGAGACAGGGGAAATGCGGACAGAAATGCAATTATGAACTGTTTTGAATTGCTTAGCTCGTTAGATGTAAAAAATATAATTTTATTCACACTCCCATATAGCCGTAGCTTGTCACAGGCAGAGAATAATATTATACACAAACTTAATCAGACAATACATACATTAATATTTCATAATTCTAGTAAATTCCATTTAATTGATATAAATTTGTATGTAGAAAATAAAATACTATTGACTAAAGACAAATTCTATTTAAATAGATTTTTTAAAAGACAGATAGCATCTTCGCTATCTTTTTGTATTAAACAATCAGCCAAGAACTTGGCTAAACAAACTGCTTTTTTTGAGCATAATAATGACAATGTTTGTGTTGCGACCTTGGAATATGTTCCAAATAACAGTGACAATCATTTAAATTTAATTCTAGGACAATAGAGGAAATCTCTAGCAAATTAATTTTAGGGACTAAGGAAAAGCCTGCTCTCATGAATATTATTCATCAAAATATTCAGGGTATTTCTGGCAAAGAGCTGCAACTAGAATTATTTTTGAATGAAAATCATATTCATGTACTCTGTGTTACTGAACACTGGTTAAAAAAACATGAACTATTAATTAGTATTGATAATAATAAAATAATTAGTTCGTTTACTAGAGATTCCGCTACGAGAGGTGGGTCACTCATCTTAATTAATAACAAATTAAAATCTAAAGACAGAAAAGATATAGTAGCACTCTCTAGTGAGCGAAATATTGAACTATCATGTGCGGAGCTTGAGCAATTTATTATTATTAGCGTCTATAGACCTCCTTCTGGAGATTACAACCTGTTTGAGTCTATTATGGAAGAAACCTTAAAAAAGATATATTAAATGTAAGAAGACGGTAGTTGTATGTGGCGATTTTAATATTGATATTTTAGAAAACTCACAGAAAGCGGTAAGGTTCCTTAATCTTTTTAAATCTTTTAATTTACAAAATATTTTCTGTGAACCAACTCGCATCACACCCACAACAGCCACCTGCTTGGATAATTTTTTTTCTGACATTGATGTAAAAGATAAATCTATAATAAATTTTATAAAGTCAGATCATACAGGTCAGTTAGCTAGATTTGAGCACCAACATGTTCCATTGCCAAAAAATATTGTGTGTAGACCAATCACAACATACAGATCAGAAAAATTTAAAGAAAACATTAACAATAAAATACCTCTTCTGGAGTTGAACCGCGATGAAAGCCCGAATGATCTTTACAGAGATTTGTTCGGAGTAATAAACTACGAATTTAATAACATTTTCACAAAAAAAACAATAAACGTAAATCAACTCAAAATTAAATTTAGTGATTGGGCTACACCTGGAATCCATAAAAGTAGAAAGAAACTGTATGAATTATACGAGATAAAGGCATCTACAAATGAGCCACAAATAATTGAACAAATTAAAAGGTATTCAAAGCTGTTCAAGAGAGTCTGTTCAATAGCCAAATCTAATTATATTCGGGCTAAAATAGAAAAATCTGATAATAAAATAAAGGCAACATGGAACATTATAAACAAAGAAACCTGTAAGACAAGGTCACGTGATCGATCCTTCGAGTTGGAAGTGGATGGTGAGCACATTAATACTGATGCTGCAGTGGCTAATGCATTCGAATCTTTTTTCACAAATGTTGCAACTACAACTACAAGTAAATTAAATTCTTCAAAAAATGCGGCTGCTTCTCTTCTTAAATCTAGTGTTGATAAATGTAGTGTTAACTTTAATTTTCAGTATATTGACTCTGAAACCATTTTTAAAACTTTTAAGCAACTGAATATAAAAAAGACTGAGGATCTTTGGGGCATTTCAACCAATATAATAAAACCAATAATGCCCGCTATTGCGCCTTATCTTGCATTCATATTCAATAAATGTATAGATGAAAACCAGTTTCCTACTCTTATGAAGTACAGTAAAATCATTCCGTTATTCAAAGCAGGGGAAAAAAGTGATCCATCCAATTTTCGACCCATCTCTATACTCCCAGCCCTTAGTAAAATTTTTGAAAAAATAATTTTTAATCAACTGCTTTCACATTTTACATTTAATAAATTACTTCATGAGAAACAGTTCGGGTTCACTAAAGGCAGAAACACGACGGATGCAGGAGTTGCACTCGTCAAACATATATTTGATGCATGGGAAAAGAAGCAGGATGCCATTGGTATTTTTTGTGATTTATCAAAAGCTTTTGATTGTGTTGATCATGAGACTTTGTTATTGAAATTAGGTTATTATGGTGTTTCTAGTGGCTCACTTAGCTTAATAAAGTCTTACCTCAATGGCAGAGTACAAAAAGTCAACATTAATGGCACCGACTCTTCTGGCGCCCCTTTAGTCATGGGAGTACCCCAGGGCTCGATATTAGGACCCCTTTTATTCTTGATATATGTAAATGATCTTCCTTACTTCACTAAAAATCTTTGTGAAATAGTATTATTTGCAGATGACACATCATTAATTTTTAAAACTGATAGACAAAAAGTAGTACTTGACGATGTGAATAATACCCTTTCCGAAATATTGCATTGGTTCACAAGTAACAACTTGTTACTCAATGCAAAAAAAACAAAATGTGTAAAGTTTACTATGCCCAATGTAAGACAGATAGATACTCATATTGTAATGAACAATGAATCAATTCAAGTAGTTAATACCACAGTTTTTCTGGGAATAACTCTAGATAGTAAACTGCAATGGGGTTCTCATATCACAGCCTTGGCAGGAAAACTTAGCTCAGCTGCCTATGCGGTTAGAAAGATAAGGTCACTAACTGATGAGGAAACGGCACGATTAGTTTATTTTAGCTACTTTCATAGCGTTATGTCATATGGTCTGTTGCTGTGGGGCTCAGCTGCCGATATTGAGACTGTTTTCATATTACAGAAACGCGCGATACGAGCAATCTACGGCCTCAGACCCCGTGACTCGCTGAGAGAAACATTTAAAGAAATTAATATATTAACGGTTGCTTGTCAATATATTTACGATAATATTTTATACATACGGAAGAACTTAAATCTTTAAAAAAAAAACTCGGACACACATGATTATAATACGAGAAATAAAGATAAACTAGCAGTGCCAATACTCAGGCTTCATAAGGTTGGTAATTCATTTGTAGGCAACAGTATAAAAATATTCAATAAAATTCCTCAGGATTTGGTTGACTTGCCACTTAATATTTTTAAAATAAACGTGAAAAAAAGTCTAATGGAAAAAGCTTATTATAAAGTAGAGGAATATCTTAATGATAAAAATGCATGGTCAACCTAATCACTTTCTTGCCCGCACATTGTAAATTGTATAAAAACCGTATTAAAAAATAAATAAATAAATAAAAAGGATAATTGAGTTCTCTGAGTTTCTTGCTGGTATCTTCTCAGTAGAACCAACTACCGAACCAGCGAAAGAATCATTTTCAAATGGTTTACTTTAATTTATTTAATATTTTATTTTTTGTTCACATACTTCTTGACACAATTGTAATATTTTGACGTTCATATGTGCTCTATTATGTGCCTAAATTGAATAAACGAAATTGATTCTTTGATTCTTTGATTCTTTGAGATATTTTAATTCTTTTATTTTGACGACATCGAAATACCTATAATGCAATTTTAAAGAATTTACATACTATATTAACTATTCAAATCGATTAAAATAGGAAAAAATTAAATCATCTCAGGCGGGACTCTAACCCGCGATCTTTCCCTTACAGGGGGAATGCTTTGACCACTGAGCCACCGAGCCCCGTCCGAAGCTTATCCAAAAAAGGGATAGATCATGGGTTCGAGTCCCGCCTGAGCTAATTTCGCTTTTTCCAATCTGAATCGATATCAAAATTGTCATTAAAATACCAAGAAAACATTAGGTTTTTACTATGAGTGTGATGTTTTAATGAAATTTTAAAGGCATTATTATGCTATTCGTGAGACTATCGGTAGATGGTTCTACCGTCGCTTACAAGACGATTGCATAGAATTTCGAGTGTCAAAGACGTGGTTCTTATAGCTCAGTTGGTCAAAGCATTCCCCTGTAAGGGACTGGTCACTGGTTCAAGTCTTGGACGTTCATTTTTTTCAATCGAAATCGATAGGATGTGACCACTCCTGCGGGTGTGGCCACATTGAGCGATTCCGTTAAAAACGAGTAACTTTATGAATTTCCAGCCCCCCTAAGACAAGTGGCAATTCGTTGCTCGGCGTATGATGGAATAGAATGACAAATGTATAGGATTTGACGTTTTTGACATTCGTTGACGCCTGTCATATACGTCAAATCCCATACATTTGGCTTTCTATTCCATCATACGCCGAGCAACGAATTGCCACTTGTCTAGAGGGGCAGTAGATCTCACAGACTCCTCTAAAGTTCGTGAAATGGTCACTCATTTACTAAACAATTTCTAATTTCGTGTAAATATGTAAAGCCGTATCTAAGTCTAATAAAGTCGCCCAGTTTCTGAAAGGCTGATCGACGTCAAATTAACTAATCGGCTGTGCTGTTAAATCTCTTCAATTTGTGTTGCTAGAAACATGGTTAAATAGTTTTATTTTATCGTCTTGTCGGTTAAAATAGCTGGTTAACCAACACTATGATCAAATTAAACTATTTAGCCATGCTTCTAGCAACCCAATTGCTACTTGACAAGAGATTTAATAGCCGATTAGTTATTTTGAAGTTGATCAGTCTCTCGGAAACTGGGCGTAAAATAGGTAGGTAATTCAAGTTTTACTACATATTATGGTAAGCTATCAAAGAACACCTGCGGGAAGCTACGAAGAACTCTTTGCTAGTCCTATCAGTATGTTCACTTGTACCAATCACGAACAGCTGTCCAGCCGAGGTGAAAGCCGTTCTTCATTGAGTAATAGCGCACTGATAACGTTCAAACGTATTGTAAATAGGTCCTCATTGAACTACACTAGCGAGGAAACCAGCAGTGCCGCAGTAAGAGCTTAGTCAGCTAAGGAACGTGAAAAATATAGGGTTCTTCAAGAGCATCAGAAGGTTCTTAGAAGGACGTGTTCATAGGCCGCAATAACCGGTTACCATCAGGTGCATTGCGTGATTGTCTGCCACCTAAGTAGTAGAAAAGAATAGAATTCTTGACATTAGACGACCATTATTATAGGCTCTTACTTTATTATTTAGTCTAATCAAAATCACGTGTATTTTTTTATGTATTTTTTAATGCTAGAAAACTACGAATCGTGACAAAAACCGCGAGTTATAAGAAAAAATAAATACACGTGATATCTCAATATACCCCTCCCTCCCCCCTGGTGATGTTTCGTGATTTTTTCCGAAGTGTAGTGCCTCACGTGATTAATGGACAGCCCCTTAGGTGGCAGACAAGCACACGGCCCACCTGATGGAAAGTGGTTACTTGGTTAGTGGTTTTTTTTAAGAATATTAGCAACCGAAATTACTAATATTCGCTCTAACTCCTCCAGCTAGCTAAAGTGCTTGTGTTAGGAGTTCACGTCCGGAGGATTCGAATCCGGGACCTTTCGATCGTAGGGCCGACTCCTTAACCACTAAGCTACCGACGACGCTTCAAGATTTAGTCAAAGTTTATTTACTCACTTCAAGAAGGCACTAGAAGGTTCTTACGGGGTCGGCAGCGCGAGTGTGACGCCCCTGGTGTTGCATACGTCCATAGGCCACGGTAACCACTTCCCATCAGGTGGGCCGAGTGCTTGTCTGCCACCTAAGTTGTATAAAAAAAACTTACAAACCGATTTATTACAAAAATTGTCGTATAGGTAGTCGTGTTATAAACACAATTGTTTGGAAAGTAATATAATAGAGGTAGGTATATTCACAATTTCATTATTATGTAAACAATAAAGAGCGTACGAAACACTTTACCTTTCTCGGAGAAAGTCGACCTCGAGTTGAATAACATCACATCTTTGTTTATCCGAGGGTTAAATAGAGGTCAATTAATCACCTCTTTATAATAGTCTTTGGATTTGAAAAAGTACCACTACGATAAGTATTGCGCAGGAATTAGGTTAAAATATTTTAAATATGTCCAGTCCATCCAAAGGTTGCCTGTAAGAGATCGCTTGTAGCGATAAGGCCGCCATTTGTACATATCTCTTATATTGTCCCTAATGTACTGTAGTTTCTTTGTGTACAATTAAGAATTATCTTATCTTATCTTAGGTATCTTGGACCTAAAGGTGCCAGGGGCGTATTTAAAGATTTGGCGCCCCGGGCCACTTAGGTTTGCCGCCCCCTATGCAGGCGCGGTCCGAGGGGGGAGTCACAGGGGACACGACCACCCCCCCCCCCCCCCAAAACCATGCACGTCATATTGAAAAGTCCCAGTACGAGGGGGGGGGGGGGGGGGTTAAATTTCTTAAGGAATTTCCGAAGTGACCCTCCCCCCCCCAAACTTCAAGCTGCGACTGCGCCTGCCCCTATGTGACGTTCGCGGTCACCGTTAGCCTGCGCCCAAGGGGCTGACACAAAATAGGGGTCGGTCAGAAATTGCTGGAGATTTTCAAGCCTGATTCGTGAGATCTCTATCTTATGGTGCGAGGGAAGTGACTTCCATCGATCTCTCCACTAACCCAGGCTCCCAACCAGAATCCCTTCAAGGGGAAATATTTGCATTCCATTCCATTAAAGCGCCCTACGTAGAAGATGATATCGCAACCAAAAATCACTTCAGTACAGCAATAGCTTCTGAAGAATGATGTTTTATGGCTCAAAGGCAACAGCAAAAGCACCGCTTTGGGACCTGGCAGCACTCTAGGCTCTAAAGGCACTCGGATCCCGTTTTGAAGGGCTCTATAACATATGCCTCAAGTAGAGACGGATTCCGAAAATTTGAAAGACAGGAAAACTGGTACTCTTCTGCAAAGTTACCGTCCACCTATCGGCTCATTGTATTGATGGACAAGGTGTGCAGTCATGCAGGTGTTTTAAACGAATTATTCCTCGTGAAGTGCCATATCGAGCGCCTTACAGGGGTGAGGCCGAATTTGGTAGACAATAAATTTGGTTATAGTCGGGAGCACCGTGGATGCCAACACGCGCTTGAGGGCCCTGGTGGAAGAAGCAGTGGCACGGCGAGTTGATGCTGGCAGTGTCTTTTGTTGCTTACGTCTTTAACACCTTGCCATGGAGCTGCATCAGAGCTGCACTCTTTCAGCACGGAGTGCCTCTCTATCCTCGCGTCATTGTCGGGGCTTACTTATCGGTGAAAGCCAGTATCTACCCATGTAGGACAGGGCTTGGTAAGTGAGATATGTGGCGGGGTGTTCCGGCTGGCGCGGATCTGGGGCCGCTTCTGTGGAACATCGGCTAGGACTGGATGGTGACGGCACGAAATCAGAAGCAACCAAGTAAGCCACAGCTGGAGTTACCCAAGTCCTTGGACGTATTTGGTGACTGGATCTGAAGTGGGCATACCTGGTTCTCTTACTTACGAACCCTTTCTGGCCAATGGATGTGTGGGGAGCACAGAGGCTGCCCATACACCACCTGGCAGTCCTTAAATAGACTTCGGATGCAGGTCAGCCGAAGTAACGAAAACCGAATTAGATGGAGTTTCTCAGAATGATGAGGTGGACCTAGGCACCACGGTGTGAATGCGGAACTACAGTGAGGTAGGCGCTAACGTGTGCTGCATGCCTATGCCGTGTACACCGCAGGAACTCATGGGTGCCTCTGAGAACGCCATCAGGGTGGTTGCACACTGGGCAAACAAAATATGACATATGTCGTCGACTCGACAAAAGGAGAAGCTCGAATGAGGTGATGCTTGAAGGGGGTTCTCACACGTCTTCGCTGCCGATAACGCGATAGAGGTATCACGGTAGCTTCTCCTACCAGCTGACGCAATGCGCCCAGCTATGGCTGCTTCGGTGAGTTCCTGAGACATACAGATCAGGAGCCGACCCCTGCAATGCCACCTCTGCCTGGGCTCCTCCATGTATATGCCACTTCACGTGTTGTATTCTTTAAGCAACCGTCAGAGCGGGAAACCTCTCGCCGCAGGTCCTGATGCTAGTTATGGCCGTCTGCGAGGGGTGATTATTCCTCGTGAAGTGCCACATGCGGTCTCGGTTTAAAACCGCACACCGTCTCTGTCGGGTCTCAATTATCGGGTGTAAAGTTACCCAATTAGATATTTCCCTCGCAACCCGGCTGACCTTTTAAGATAGCTCCTTCGGGTGTGGGTAGTCGGTGTCCCCATTGAACCCCGGAAAGGTACAGGTTTTACCGCCGCGTTACCGGTCTGAATATATTGGAGTAACAGGCGACCGCACCTGTCGCCCCCAGGTCTCGGGGAACCAGCCGCCCCTTAGCTGCTCTTATCTGTGCTCTCTGCTAGTCATAAGGATACGTGGAAACCCTATGAGTAGCCATTTACAGCGCCGCTACCACCTCGGCCGGAATTAACCGTAGGCGGTATCGTCTCCCTGCGAGAGAAAGGCGCTGCCGTTTTCGGCGCCCAAGCTGCTTGGCCCCAGTTACACCGTACTTGAACGCAAATGTTATTTAGGGTTTTCTAATTTGAATGCAATTAAAATAATGAGTGACATAGTCATATTGTAACTAAGTAAGCTCCGAAATTTTAAAATATAAAAAATATACGTAATATTTACTCTAATAGGTGCCTTTTAGAGTCAAGATTAAGGCGCCCAGAGATATAGACATTCGGGGCGGCAGGTTGCAAGGGGCGGCGGAACCGCCCCGAGCGTCTATCTCTGGGCGCCTTTTAGAGCAAGATTAAGGCGCCCAGAGATAGACGTTCGGGGCGGCACGTTGCGAGGAGCGGCAGAGCCGCCCCGAGCGTCTATCTCCGGGCGCCTTTTAGAGCAAGATTAAGGCGCCCAGAGATAGACGTTCGGGGCGGCAGGTTGCGAGGGGCGGCGAAACCGCCCCAAGCGTCTATCTCTGGGCGCCTTTTAGAGCAAGATTAAGGCGCCCAGAGATAGACGTTCGGGGCGGCAGATTGCGAGGGGCGGCAGGTTGTGAGGGGCGGCGGAACTGCCCCGAGCGTCTATCTCTGGGCGCCTTTTAGAGTCAAGATTAAGGTGCCCAGAGATAGATGCTCGGGACGGCACGTTGCGAGGGGCGGCGGAGCCGCCCCGAGCGTCTATCTTCGGGCGCCTTTTAGAGCAAGATTAAGGCGCCCAGAGATAGACGTTCGGGGCGGCACGTTGCGAGGAGCGGCAGAGCCGCCCCGAGCGTCTATCTCCGGGCGCCTTTTAGAGCAAGATTAAGGCGCCCAGAGATAGACGTTCGGGGCGGCAGGTTGCGAGGGGCGGCGAAACCGCCCCGAGCGTCTATCTCTGGGCGCCTTTTAGAGTCAAGATTAAAGCGCCCAGATCAGATCTTCAGGGTCGGCAGCACAAGTGTGACGCCCCTGGTGTTGCATACGTCCATAGGCTACGGTAACCACTTTCCATCAGGTGGGCCGCACCGTGTGCTTGTCTGCAACCTAAGTGGAATAAATAAAAAAAATTAGACGCTCGGGGCGGCTCCGCCGCCCCTCGCAACCTGCCGCCCCGGGCCATGGCCCCCTTGGCCCTAGGGTAAATACGCCCCTGAAAGGTGCTCAAAATGTGCTCTATGCGCGCAGTTCTACGCGTTTCTTGGGTGCATTTTCAGGATAGCACGGGGTGCTAATGCTATGGATTCAAATTCACCAAGCATGCAAATTAAACAACAATCTGCGCCTCCTAACACCTCAGAAGTAGGTTACCTACCTCAAAGACAACGTTTTATTGTACTTGTAGTCTATAGGTTTTATTTATTGATGGACCGAAATCGTCACGTTACCATTTATTTTTTATTGTATTTAATAAATAAGCGTCAGAATCGAAATATAGAACAACAAAAAATCCATTGTGGACAAAGGGAGGCTATTTTTGAATTTCTGACTGCGGTTAATGCATTCAGATACCTTTAGGGTTGTTGCGGAGTACATTTTTTGCAATCCTCCAGCCAGTACGGCGGTTTGTCGGAGTCGAACCGACGAAAACCATAAGACCGGCATACCTACTCCATACGAAGTCGCGGGTGGCCACTAGTAGGTACTGTCATAAACGTAATACAGAAGATAGAGACTCGATTAATAGGACTAATTTACTGTCGATGTCGAGTCCTTTTCATTATGAATACCCATAGTTTTTTTAAAACTATCTTGACACTTTTAATTTAATACAAAGTCAAATACAAATATAAAAATGACGATTAGCTAACAAAGGCTTTGTTAGCCTAATAACCCGACCCGGGTCTTCAATCAATCAATCAATCAATTAGCCTATTGCAGTCCACTGCTGGACATAGGCCTCTCCCAATATGCGCCACGTTTACCGATCCTCCATCAGCATCCAGTCCTTCCCAGCCACCCTTCGTAGATCACTCGGGTGATATCTGGTGCAAAGGAGCCCAGAACACTGGCCACATTTCCGCGCTGGATCGCAACAGCCAACCTTTGCGCCATCCCCTTGATTGAATTGAATTATGATCATTTCTTATGTATTAACGCCGAAAGAAACCTATCGTTGACCGCTTGAGTTCATCTTTGATTGATTGATTGATTGATTTATTTATTCTTTTATGATTCTTTATCTAATATCATCGAATAATCAGATTCCTTATAACGGGGTTCCGAATAATCGAGTCTCCCCTGTACTACGTCAATCGCATGCATGTGAGTGTATACGTTCTAATTTTATTGATTAATGAATGACCTGCGCCAGGGAAATGAGAAAAGGCCCGGTAGCTCAATGGTTAGAGCATACCCCTATAAGGTCGCGGGTTCAAGTCCCGCCTGAGCGATTCACTTGAATAGTTAGTTATGTACCTACTAATTACTTTAAAATTTCAATCAATTGACTACCTATTCTATTCTATTAAGTAGTTACTAAAGTTGTGCTACTTGTTTAGGTTTGTGCATAGATGAGTCTCGCTTCTTTCATTGCTCTTTATTACTTATGTTTTTTTACGTGCACTGTAATGGCATGCATAACTGCGCACGCGTCTGTTACTACGACAACGCGACCTACTTATTTTATTATCTGTTTTGTAGGCTGCGTTTTGATGTTACTTTAAAATTGAATAACTAGTCGTCACTTATACAATATTTAGGTATACATACCTAATAAACATATATTATAGCAGCAGTTTCTTGCAGCTGCGTTTGAAGATCAAAGATCGTCACGAAGATCTTGGTGGGTTCCATACACCACAAAGCCTACCAATAGATTTAAAAACGACTCGGAATAGGTATGCTACTAAAATTATTAACGAGCAATTTTGTAAATATTGGGTTTGTGACACATTAATAATCAAAGGGATTTGTATCTAGTTCGTATGTTCGTTATTCAATTACGCCCTAACGGCTCAACTGATCTGGCTAAAATTTGGTACAGAGATAGATTATACTCTGGAATAACCTTTTATCCCATGGGTTGCGGTAAATTCCACGAGGGCGGAACCCCCGGCATCAGTTATTCTGTTCAATAAGAAGCAACTGCCAACAAAATATGTTCCTAGTGTAGACGTAACGACAAAGTTTTTGTTCGTTCTTCTCACGGATGTGGCCCATTGTCAATTTGTCACAGTATGCTCTTATGGGGCGCATTCTCACCTGTCATTATTACCACTATATACTAATTAAATGATAAATTGATCGTTACATTGACGCCACGAAAGAAACTTACGTCATTTGGTATTTCCTGGACTCAAAGACATAGCATCGAGTAGAATTATATTCCGTGACACTGAATATTTAGGCTAAGAGAGCGGACATAGGACCCCGGACTCCGAGGTGATCAGTAGTGTTAAGGGTAAAAAAAAATCGCCTTGACACTACCGGTAGTGCCATAGGGAATGAATTTTACTCTTGACACTACCAGTAGTGCCACGGGGCAGTCACCGGAACATTTAGTTGTTCCTGTTTGATGACTTATCGTGCGCAGTAGAAGCGACTTAGACGTCGGAGGTTGCTCAACGACCTCCGTCCTCCATGAGGGGAGTGGGGGTAAGATGTAGAGCCGATCGCATCGGCTCTCATCGGATAGTAATCTTACATCGGAAAATATTAGTTGGCTCGAGTTCGACATAATCGCCCCCAGTGGCGGCCCCTCGCCTCTGTGGAACTCCCTGCAGGCATCAGCAAGTCTTGGCAGGATACCCCTGTACCCGAGCGGAGTTCCACACGAAAAAAATGTGTGTGTTCGCGCAGCGGAATGTTGTTGAATTTAAAGATTTTAATTATGCAGATATTTAGCACATGACGTCGTGTAAATGCTTATGGTAAAAAAAAATTTGTGCATGCAGCCATTGTGGAGAAATTCGCTAAAAACAGATTCCGCTGGGCGAACGTTGTCCTGGCGGCACTTTTTTTGAATTCATGGACTTAGAAGAAAAAAAATGTGTCCAATAATTAGCGTGTATTTGCGTGTAATTGTGTATGTATGAATAAAATTAATGAATGCATAAACTTCGGAGAAATTCAAGTTTCCGCCACGCGAACGTTTGGCCATTAGCTAGTTTTCATATAAAGCGCTTATATAGAGCTGTAGATTTTTACATACGTTGTTTTGAATTTGCTTATATTTGTTTAATAAAAAGATTTAGAAAAAATCGAAGGGTTTAACAGATAAAAATATAAACGTAAAATACGCTTATTAGGTCTTAGTTCGTAAAGTATGCACTTTGGGGTCTAGATTTTTACGTTTATACAAACCTTGTAAGTGTCTGCAACATGTTGCCAAGTATCAATGATGTTCCGCTAGTAATTAAAGAGCAATAGGACAATTTACCATGTATAGACCACTGTTTACAAAGCAGTCAAATATCACGACGTTCTAAAGGAATTGCATAGTAAAATATATTCCAATAATTAGTATGGTACGGCCGCTTTTTTGTAGCCATCCGAACTTGGTCGGGTTATGTAGGGTTTCGATGCTTTGTCAGTATTTTCATTGTTTATCTTTAATTACTGAATATAATGAGATGAAATTTTGCATGTGAATAGTTGAATCAGTAAGCTAATTATTGGAATATATTTTACTATGCAATTCCTTTAGAACGTCGTGATATTTGACTGCTTTGTAAACAGTGGTCTATACATGGTAAATTGTCCTATTGCTCTTTAATTACTAGCGGAACATCATTGATACTTGGCAACATGTTGCAGACACTTACAAGGTTTGTATAAACGTAAAAATCTAGACCCCAAAGTGCATACTTTACGAACTAAGACCTAATAAGCGTATTTTACGTTTATATTTTTATCTGTTAAACCCTTCGATTTTTTCTAAATCTTTTTATTAAACAAATATAAGCAAATTCAAAACAACGTATGTAAAAATCTACAGCTCTCTATATAAGCGCTTTATATGAAAACTAGCTAATGGCCAAACGTTCGCGTGGCGGAAACTTGAATTTCTCCGAAGTTCATGCATTCATTAATTTTATTCATACATACACAATTACACGCAAATACACGCTAATTTTTGGACACATTTTTTTTCTTCTAAGTCCATGAATTCCAAAAAAGTGCCGCCAGGACAACGTTCGCCCAGCGGAATCTGTTTTTAGCGAATTTCTCCACAATGGCTGCATGCACAAATTTTTTTTTACCATAAGCATTTACACGACGTCATGTGCTAAATATCTGCATAATTAAAATCTTTAAATTCAACAACATTCCGCTGCGCGAACACACACGAAAAAAATAGTCGCAATATCGTGTCTGCTAAATAAGGGAAAGATTTAAGAAAGTGTATAAAGGAAACAAAAATAATCAATATAACATTTTTATTTGTCGAATTGTCTTGACAAAAATATCACTATTTTAAAGTGAGATAAATAATCTTATTTACAATGATATATACATATAAGGGCATCAGATGACCGACCCTGGACCACGTTCATTTGTGACTAGCTTCACCGCGCGACTTTGGTTGTAAATATTTATATCTGATGTACTGTTATCAACATTTGATTAGCATATCGGGAAGAAGCATGTCTATATATCTATATAGAGTAGTTAAAACCAAAGTTACAGTTGTAATCTATACTAATAATAATTTATTATATAGAGGAATTATTTGTATTTTTGTATGTAACGAATAAACTCAAAAACTACTGGACCGATTTAAATGTTTTAGCAATATAAAGCCACATTATTTGTGAGTGACACAGGCTATATCCAAAATCGGTAATTCCTATAGATTATTTGAAATCTATTATATCGTAATTTGATAGTTTTAGAATAGAATGGATAAGTAAGCCAGTGGTTGGAGAACGGGCACAAATCATCAACATCTATGTATTTCTCAACACTCATCTTTCTATGTGTGTTTCATCATCACTACGTATTATAAACAAAGTTGCTGTCGCTGTCTGTCCGTCCCTATGTATGCTTAAATCTTCAAAACTACGCAACAGATTTTGAAGCGGTTTTTTTTAATAGATATAGTGATTCCAGAGGAAGGTTTATATGTATAAGACATGCATAATATTGTAGAGAAACACTGATAAATTTAGAGATAATAAGTACCACGCGGGCGGAAAATATGGCGGTACGAAGTTCGCCGGGTCAGCTAGTATAAAATAATCAAATGATCATTAGAAATATGTTAAAAAGGTGAAACGGGGGTTTAAAATGTCATGAGCTAAACTGGACTTCTCAGCTGAATAGAACATGCAGCGTGAACGGCATTAGAATTCTACGCAGGCTGAAACGCGAGCAAAACCTAGTATGTTATAAAAACGAACGGTTTCAACTACTCTATAAAATCTAACTGTATAACGATGCGTTAGACAAAAGCAAGATTATCTTTGCTAAATTCTTCTTCTCGACGGGCCAAATATAAAAACCAGGTACTTGTACAAATTTTAAATCGTTTTTATATCGTGTGCGTGAATAGGACTAAATTAAATTCATGAGTAATTACTACATAATATTGTCCTATTTATAGATTTTAATAGGATATAGACGCGCGAACGGTATTAGAACTAGAAACGTTTTCATATCGGACATATCTATGAGCTACATGATTCTATCCATCAATAATATCTTTTTTTAAACAACCTTACTCCATCTAGAAAAATATAAAGGTAAGAGGTCGTAGATGACCGCATACAACAGCAGCGAACAGCAGATACAGCGTACCGTGAAATAAACTTCAATGTTGTATTTTTTATTGTTTTATTTCATTGCGGCTTCTCAATGGTTTAACAAGTAATGTATGTGAAAAAATGAAAGCCTAGATTTTTGTTTTTACTAAGGTCGCCGACAAGCGGTCTACGGTCAGTTACAAATTCGTACCTTAAGGCGTTATTTCGATTCTATTTAAACTATAGATATGCGTACATAATTTAGAATTATTATGTTCCATAGTGATAAGCATATTTTCTATGTAAAAGAACTATGAAGAAATCTAACTTAAAACAGGCAGTTCTAAGTCTATTACGATACACAGATTACTTCGTTGTCGATACTACTATTATATTTTCCATATGGCAACAATGTGGACAAGACGTGCATTAGAAACTTTTATACACGATGTAGAAGCGTAGCGTTTGCACGATTTTGTGCAAATAATCTGCACGAAATTAGTGCAATATTATTTGCACAAAACAGGCATACGCACGACGCAGTACAGTCTCTTAGGAACCTGCACCATTTTCATACATCGCGATGACAGACAGTGTATTATTCGATATATTTCTATTCAAACATAGTCCGCACATAAAAACGTCTACATAAGTCATTTGAACGCGGTACAAGCTTTATAATACATAATTATGAACACAAAATACAAGATATGTTTAAAGTCAATGTTAATAATAGAAATTGTTATACGAATCTATTTATTAACAAAAACCAAATCCCGCCTCGCAGAATTTTATTTAAAAATATTACATTGAATACCATTTGGCACACTGTATATATAATCAATTAATCATATATATTATATAACTATTTATAGTACGCGTCACTAGAGGAAATAGCTTAGCTACCTTATATTAGGCTGTACACGATATAACATTACAATCGGTCGACGATTCTGTTAGAATGGTGTGCAAATACCATACACGTCACGCATTATAAAATATTTAACTAGTGTATAACTGCGGACACGTATCTTCGACCTAAAATGTGCTCAAAATGTGCCCTATATGCGCAGTACACATTTCTTGGGTGTCTTTTGAGGATAGCACGGGGTGCTACTACGGTGGACGAACTCAAATTCACCAAGCATAGATTATTATTACAAAGCATTCCGCGGGCGCCAGAGCCTCGTTTGTCTTGCGATTTAGGTCCAAGATACGTGTCCGGAGTTATATTAACGTTTGATATACCTCGGGACACGTATGTTGAACCTAATTCGCGAGACAAATGAGGTCTGACGCCCGCGGTATTCGGCTATATTTCAGCAGCTTTAATCGCGGTGTTTAAATATTAAAATATTCTCAATGTATCGCGATAGAATCCTTTAAAAACTGGTTTTATTTCTATGACTGTAACTCATTGAAATAAAATCACTTTTAAAGTATGTTTGAAGTAATCTTAACTTATCTTACAATAAAACAATATTTGGCAAAATGGTCTGTATTGCTATTTGCGATGTATTCAAGTAAAATTTCCTTTTCAACCGTAATTTTTAATGTACAGGGGTGAATATTATGTGTGTATGTACTTGCACACCATTATACACACTAATATAATTAAAATATAACGATATAATATCTCTTTACTATTGCTTTCTGTACACAGGTACGTCGGATAAGTACATTACTTTATCATGGCATCGCTTACAAAAATATCAGAATTTATTATACAAAAATAAATTACTTTCCAAAAAAATATATATATAACTGTAATGTCAGCTTTCTGTCTTACTATTAGTTACATAGATCACATCACCTATTTATGTAAATGGGATCCATTCCACACGCGTGCCAGGATCGAGACAAATATTACGAAATGTTTCAAAAATACACATCTACGGAACCTATAAAGATCGAAATTATCTGAGGATTTAGACGGATGTCTAATTTCGATCTTCTGACTGTCAAGATCTGACAATCTTGACAGAAAATCTGTCAAAAATGTCAGATCATCCTCACAGAGTCGATGATGGTGTATTTTCGAAACCCATATCGATCCCGTCACGCGTGTGGATTGGTTCCTTTTTACAAAGTAGGTCCACTGTTTATATAGAACAGTAAGTGAACGAAACTTGTATGTACGCGTGTCTACACAAACATTATCTTACATGTGTTATGCTACATAGACATGATATGTGTATGAAAATAAGTCAAGGCAATTTAATATCGTGGTACAAATAAGTCAATGCAATTTAGTATCATGAAAAAAATTTCAGATCAAAAAAAATCAGTCACTATCATCATGTTATAATGTGTGATTTTTTGTGTTTCCAATAAAATAAATAAAATAACGAAGTGTTTATAAAGATTACAGAACTCAAATTAATCTGTTAAAAATCATTCATTTTTTCAATAAAATTATAAATAAATGTTATACATGAAGATATGTGATAAGAAGAGATGTTATATAGAAGTTAGCGGCCAACCTTCGGTACTGAAGGGGCACTTGGAGAGAAAGAAACAAAATTGTATGCAAATTGCTTTGGTTTCAAATATATAGTTTATAAGATAACTAAAGTAATTAGTTAATTCATTTATCATTATCATAAAGAAAAAAAAAATCTTCAAAATATACATAAAAATAATAATTGTACACATCACACCCTGTATGGACCAATTAAATTAAGTGATGTACTGAAATTAAGTAAACATTAACACACGCATTTTCAAGACGCAAAAGGTTAGTATTTAAGTTGTAAACGTTATAATTGACATACAATTCAAAGTAGCCTAGTGGTATGGGTAATGGACTGCTGAGACGAGGTCTCGGGTTCGATCCCAGGTTTTACCATGGCACACACCAATGACTTTTCGATGCTTTTCGAAGTTATGTGTGTATTTATCGCAGGTTTATAAGTGCCCGGTCAATGGCAATAGGCTCGCCACCTATTACATTGGGACCTAAACATAAACGGCGAAATGTGGGTGCTAGCACCTCTGCCTACCCCTTCGGGGATACAGGCGTGAGTTTATGTATGTATTATATGTATGTATAAATATTGAAATTGAGTAAATTCAAAATTTATACATAATATTATATTCAAACTTTAGTCTTGAGACTTTTGTGCGAAAGTGATACAAGTTTTCGAGTTCCGTAATTCTTTAATTTTGGCGATAGGGGTTAAACATTTATAAATCAATAATTCATTACAAGAAAACAATTTAAACACTACTTTCAACTAGTTATAAAGTTAAACTATATGATGACAATACACACATTTTTTATTTTTTGAAGTTACATTTATTAATAGAGATTTGACTAGATATTGTTTAATCACTCAATGCGATCACGTTATACTAATTTAGTAAAAGGAACTAAGTAGAACCCTATCGACTGTCCTATAGGCCTCTTTTGTGTTAGTCTAGTCTGAATACCGACTATAAATTTTTAAATCAAAAAAAGGAACACAATTTTCAAATTATTACACATTTTGCAGCAAAAATAAGCCTAGAGGAGTAAAATAGGCCTGGCAAAGTCAGTACAGAGTTGTAAAGAAACTCGATCAATTTGAATCCGAAGGAAGTTTCGGCAGGTCATGTACCATTCGTTAATAATATAGACAAAAAAATATAGATTACGAACATTTTTTTTTTTTCGACATTTCATCTGATTACGTCGAAGTGTGCGTTTATAATATATTAGCAATTAGCAATCTCTCTTTATACAACGTCAACAAATTATCATCTAAATGAGGATCATTTCGATAAATACTTATGCTAAAAGAAACCAAGACACACACATGCCTGGATCGAGGTGGGTATACAAAATCATTCAAAAATGCAATCTTTACAGGGTCGATAGAAGGTGCATTTTTGATAAATTTTGTATACTTGTATTGATATTGACGTGTGTAGATTGGTTCCTTTTTGCATGAGTAGGTCCAATTAGCGTTGTCTCTGTCTACATCTACGATACAAACAAAGACAGCGCGTACTTTGAAATAATTATTTTCGTAAAAACGAGCCTCATACGCGCAATATCTATATAACGTCTCTCTCTATTATTAAAGACAAAATATATAAACCTCGATGTCCACAGGGCGTAAAAGACATTATAGTCTCTTACAACTATTCAATAAAACTGAAATTCTTCATTTTAACATATAAATATAGATTTAAATCTACTTTATAGTCTAAAAATTATTGCTTTATTTAACGTATAGGCATACCCACAGGCCCTCGATTCTGCTAAACCAAACCACTATCACAAAACAATCACTGAAAAAAAATGGCATTATATTTTAGACTTTATTTCTATAGCCTTGAAGTCCAAAATTAAATGAAAAGAGTTTCAGAACACTTCTTCATCTACTCTACAAAAGTAATTTAATTTTAAACTTTAACAAAATCATTTTAAAGTTTAAAATTAAATGGATTTTCTTTTTGCAGTATCCATAGTATGATAATGATTTTGCTTTTGCAAAATAGAAGCCCAGGTTAATTATCGTATAATTTTAAACGCGATCATAACGCGTACCTTTTACGCCCTACAAGACGAAAGTTAACAATATCTAACAATAGTTGATATAATTTGCCTCAACAAGACAACACTAGCGATGTTCGTTCTATTCTTAAAGCTAATAAATCTATTTTTATTATCACAATACACCGTCCCTACGATTATGACATTATCGATTCTTTTTTTAGTCTATTTTACCACATCACTATTCTACTTTTGAGCCATGCTTTGGACAAAATGTCTGAACACATTTAAGCCCTGTGTTCAAATTTTAGCTACACACGTATTATGTAGATATTTTTACTAACTGAAGCTTGTTTAGCGTATAGGGTTTTATAGTCTCTGAATGTTACTATTGTAGTTTTTGTACATATTGGATTATAAATGGTCCATTTTCTAGAACGACACTCAGTTTTGAATTTCGATTTATCTGAGGACAGCTTCCTCAGCATGGCAAGACATCAAGACAGTCTTCAACCAATGAAATCGCTGGAAAAAGGTGTCACGTTACCAAAACGTCGTCATGTATATATATCTCATCGACTTCATTGGTCGAAGGGAAGCGAAGAGATATGTCTACGCCGCTATGCTAAGGCCGATTTGACAGATTATTTATAAATGTTGCCATCAAATAAATCAAGTTTCAGAACTGAATACCATTTTAGAATACGGGCTTAAATGTCATAATTCTATCGAAAACTATCTACAGATAATATATTATTATAGTCGATTTGAAATTATCCGAAGGGTTTGAAATATAGCTGATTTTTTTTTTTTGAAGTTGTAAAAACCCTTTTGAGCGAAGTACCTAAATTGCACGATGCCCACGAAGCAAAATGCCTATGTTGTTTAATGTCTACGAAGTATAATGCCGGTGCTAGTTACTTGCCTACAAAGCATGACTCCACAAGAAATCTATTTGCTAAAATACACACCGGAAAGTAGCAGAAGCAGTGGTTAAAATATACACCGGAAATGATAAGGAGAAGCAGTGGTTAAAATATACACCGGCAATGATATGCTGTGCAAGTGTGACACAACAAACAAAAATCCAAAAATTGTTACAAGAAGCAAAATGGTAGAACCATAAACTTAAATATACGTTATTTAATACTAACAACCGCAATAAAATGAACATAATATTTAATCTAAAATACAAACAAGAGCTCAATAAAGCGAAGGGAGCTGTACTCAAAAGCATTTATAAAATAAAGAAACAGATAAAAGCATCGCTATGATTTTATATTAGAAAAAAAAAAATTAAATTATTTATTGTGTTTTCATTATTTTAAGTTACTTAGGCAATTTCCTTGATAGGCATCGTGCAATTTAGGTACTTCGCTCAAAAGGGAAAAATAGCTGTCAAACATTCTTCCTTATCTTCATAGGTAAGAAGAACTATTTAAAGTTTAAAAAATAAAGCACTTATTAACGAATTCTATCGCGATTTATTTGTCACGGCCACGGTCACTCTTCAGATTTTCAGATTGCGACGATAAATTCCGTTACAAAGTGGTCTTACTACAATCTGAAGACAACTTATAGTACAAACAAGACTTGTAAACTACAAATAAACGTAACATTGTACCACTTGAGGGGGGAACTGGCACGGTGGCCAATGGCTGGTCACTAGGTTAGTCCGGCTAGTGTAAGGCGCGTACGCCGTGCATCGTGAGGAAGGCGTGAAGATCACGAGGCACGTGGGCAGGCCGGTAGCGCGCCCCTGAGGACGCTAGGGCTCCGGCGGCGAGGCAGGACAGCCTGGGCCGAAGGGCGGACCGGACTATTGCTTCTGCTGGACCTGAGAGGTATTCAAACATTTATAAATGTTTATAAGGTACGTGGCGGTGTTAAAAGTAGATGTTGATTGCATTCAAAATTAAAAATTCAAAAGAAAATTACCAATAAACCTTTTAAAGTATTTTCCTAGTTTACCTCAGGGTACATATATTATCTTGGACCTAAGATGTAAGACAAACGAGAATGTCACGCGCACGAATTATTTTGTAATAATCTATGCCTGGTAGATTTGATTCTTTTGAGGATAACATCCCATGATATCCTTAAAAGATATCCAAGAAACGTATACTGCGCGTATAAAAGCACATTTTAAGTCCAAGATATATTATATTATCTTGCGCGATACTTTTTTATTTATTTATTTATTCATTAATTGCTTGAAACATGGTCGGGTGTACAGGTGTAATAAAAATAATGTTCAACACGTTTCACAGGTTCCCTGCATGCAAAATATTTTGGGATACACTTGATAGAGTAAACAGAATTTTCATTAAAAAAAAAAATATTTATTACATTACTCAACAACTAATTTTTAGTACCTATCGAAAATACTTATCGACTTCTACCGCTATAGCCACCATCATAAGTTGAAGCGTAATTTACCATTTCGACAGGTAGTTGCAACCTGTTCTAAATACGTCGATATCGCGAATGTGTTGTTGAGATCAGATGGCAGTCGCTTCACAAAATATATCGTAGCTCCGACATAACGAGTCATAAGACTGAAAGCCGAACCTAACTGAGTTGAAACTAAGCCTCTATAGGCAAGGGTCCCTAGGGTATACAATACACGTACCTCCTGTTGAAGCCAATAGGGGCGTGATACCGTCCGCGTCGACAGCATCAACATGAGCCCCCTGTGCTATCAACTCGCACACCACGCCGCGAAGTGCTTCGGCCCACTGCAAACGCTCGTCTGGAAACACACAGGATCGATTAAGATAGAAAAGAGTGAATAGTGTTCAGGCGGGACTAGAACCTGCGACCTTTCCCTTACAGGCGGAATGTTCTAACCACTGAGCCACCGAGCCTCGCCCGCAGCTAATCCAACATACAGGATCGATAAAAATTAGATCTTATTATACTGAATACTAGTTGTTGTTAAGAGAATCGACTTCAGGCGGAATTCGAACTCGCGATCTTTCCCTTACAGGGGGAATGCTCTAACCATCGCCCCAAAGACGGAAAGTGCTTCGGTGGCTTAGCGGTTAGAGCATTCTCCCTGTAAGGTAAAGATCGCGGGTCCGAATCCCGCCCGAAGTCGATTCTCTTTGTAAATCGATTTGAATAATCAGCAAAATAAATGCTTCAAAATTTCATTCAATGATGCTTAGAATTTTTGAAATCGGGCCAGTGGTTTTTGAGGTTATTCGTTACATACAAAAATACAAATCTTTGCTATATTAGTACATATACATTAAATCCACAAAAAAATAATGTGACCATTAGCTACGTACGTTATGATGATGATGATCGTTATTTGTGGAAAGTACAAGCGCTTGGGAGCCCAGGGTCCGCCCTAATACTCTTTCTATTGATATGACTTGGTTTAGCTTTTACACAAAAATCATCTGACTGAATTATATTTGAACTAAAACTAACGCATTTATAATATTAGTATGGATTAGATTATTTGATAATTGTTCTGAGACCAAATTATGTGCAGTTTTATACACTACTTTATCTAATATCATGACATATAATATACAATGTAATTTGCGTAAAATGACAGAAACGTTGAGCGCCAAAATCCATTTGTTGATCGCGCATGCGTGTTGCGCCGCGTCCACAAATTACGTAGAGACAAAATGCATTGGAACCTCCTTGTGTCGAAGTTGTACCATAATAAAAAATGTTACATTACGATACAGTTGGCCATATGAGAGCTGTATCATAATGTAATTTACAACACACCTGCTCATAACAGTGATATTATTTTACCGCAATTAAGCACGGAATGACACCTATTATAAAACTGTGACTTTTTCATTACTATTATTCACAAAAGTGAGTTATAGATTCTTTTTTAAATTTTATAGGAAGTGTCTATAATTGTCTATGTTCTTAAAAAAGTTTTGATACAAAAAATAACGTGTTTAATAGTACGAATAAATTAATACGCCTATTGTATGGTCATTTGATGCATTTTCGTATTTAAATAAATAATTTCAACTTGTAATACTTGTGTAATAAACAAAATTTTCGCTCAAATTTAACTTTTTTTTTTCTCTAAGTACAGAAAAAAAAACGAGTAAAAAAAAGTTAAGTTCAAACCTCTTTTTTTTTTAAATATGGTCGACCGCCATTGTTAAATGCGCGCGCATAGGAAAACGAATTAATTTGTAGTATTGTTTATTTAGTATTTGTAGTATTATTTTATTCGCAAGTGTGTTGTAAAACGTCGTATGGCACGTGTGAGCATGATGATTACCGTCCTCGGCTGTCTTAAGACCCTCGCCTGCCGGCTCGGGTCTCAATGGCGCCTCGGCGGTAATCACCAATGTTGCTCACTTGTACCATAATGTACTATTTTTAAATTTATTTTGATGCTCTGTACTTACCTAGAGTTACGTTATTAATTTTTTAATGTTTCCATTTCAGTAGAGATTAGATAAAAGTATAAAAAGGTAGGCTAAATGTACTAACCAGGTATTAACTGGTAGGAGATGAGTGCTTGATGCAGAGCAGTTCGACGCTGGTCATCACTGGCATCGATCTCTACCCCACACTCTATTAGTAACCTCGTCGTACGCATACAGGGAAACCTGCAAACACACACACACATCACATATCGATACGTTAACATGAAGGATTCTACAAGGGATAGTATTATGTAGCCTACAGATATAGTTAGCACTTGTAGAATGCGGCACATACTGAAGTTTGTAATATTTTTACACAAATTGATATACAGATATCTAGATAAAACAAATAAACATATCATTTTCGACCTTACTATAATATAATAAGAGTAATCTATCCTAAAACAAAAGTCTAAATGAAAACTGAACATAGTGATCTACATTTTTCAGTAATAATACAGCTTCAGGTGAATTATCTTCCAAACGAAGGACTAAAAATACTTGACATGTTATAGATGTTGGTACACCTCTGCCAACCGTATCGACCTTACTATTCTGATATAAGAGTGATCCATAGCAAAACAAAAAAGTCTGAATGAAAACTGAACACTGAACAAAGTATTATGGATTTTTCAGTAACAAAAAAAAACGGAAAATTTTCAGTTAAGTAAAATATCTTCCAAACTAAGGATCAAATACACTTCTGCCTACCCCTACAGGATATACCTACAAACATAAGTAAGTAATAATATAGCTACTGACTGGCACACATCGCTGGTATGGAAGTCGTCCACAGGGGTCCGCCTGTCCGCCGCCAGGTGTAGTAGCGTCTGTCCGCTGCGCAGGCGCACCTTGCGCAAACTGAAGATGGCGCGGCACACCGACTGTTGTGTGTCCTGTGGAATATTGTTACATTAGTCCAGGCGCGGAGGCGACAGAGACGTCGGAGGTCGTTCAACGACTTGACGATGAACGGAGGTCTAGAGACTGTCTTGAAGAAATAGGTTGGGGCGGCCTAGAAGAAACCGTGGTTCTCACACACGAGTATCTGAAGACTCAAGACGGCGCGGCGTGCAGTACATGGTATTGCTCGAGACGTATATCTTGGACCTAAAATTTACTCAAAATGTGCGTGTTCTGCTACACCACCGCCCCAAGATGGTTGTATAGGAGAATTTGGAATGCTCAAGGAGGCGTGGCCCTGTAAATCAGTGGTCAAAGTATTTCCACTGTAAGGGACTGGTCGCGGATTCAACTCGCGTCTGAGCGTTTCACTTATTCCAATCTTAACCGATTTGAATAATTAGCATGCTAATTGCTTTAAAGTTTCATCAACAAAAGTGTTAAATTATTGATCTATTTAGTAGTATACCTCGGGACACGTATCTAAACCGCGTGAAAAACGAGACACTATACAAGGTGATTTTGTAGTCGTTTCTGAGTGAAAGCGTTTGGAAGTATTAATTTGGCGAAAAAAAAAAAACCTTTTTTTTTAATAATGAATTTGAATAATGTACAGGTGAAAGGCATATTGCATGGGGATTGTAAAAAAAAAAAAATCACCAAAATAATACTTTCAGAGTTCCTTCCAGAAGATTTTGCTCACGAAACTGTGCCCAAAATCTTTCACTCCGAAACGACTATAAAATCACCCACTATATTTATAATATAAGTAGGATGGTACACACCTCACTGTTCCCTTCGTTTTCCAGCAGTCTCGCTGCCACAGCGACTAAGTAAAGCGCCGTCCGCACGTTACTCTCGTACTCCTCCTGCAATATGAAGGTTCGCACCAAATTCTACGCGTCAATACTCGTAACGAACCACGTATGTAATTGTTGATATTGTCTGGTCAGATATGGAACGTGAAGTTAGGGGGTTAGTGGCGACAAGCAAACAAACAACCTCACTTTCCCAACTGTACCATAGATTAGTACCATTAATGGTACTAGTGGGACAAAGATTCTCAGTAGTACCATTAATGGTACTAGTGGGACAAAAATTCCCGGTAGTACCATTAATGGTACTAGTGGTACAAAGATTCCCGGTAGTACCATTAATGGTAAATAGTGGGACAGATTCCCAGTAGTACCATTAATGGTTCTAGTGGGACAAAGATTCCCAGTAGTACCATTAATGGTACTAGTGGGACAAAGATTCCCGGTAGTACCATTAATGGTTCTAGTGGGACAAAGATTCCCGGTAGTACCATTAATGGTTCTAGTGGGACAAAGATTCCTAGTAGTACCATTAATGGTACTAGTGGGACAAAGATTCCCAGTAGTACCATTAATGGTACTAGTAGAAAAAAGATTCCCGGTAGTACCATTAATGGTACTAGTTGGATATACATTTCCAGTAGTACCATTAATGGTACTAATCAATGGTACAGTTGGGAAAGAGGACAACATAAAAACAAGATACAACACAATCACTGTTTCTGTTGGCCACGCAAGATAGAAGACAACCGTCGTATTCTTATCAAAGTATTTTAAAATTTTGTAGGTTCTTATGTAAAGATTCATACATGTACTCACGCCTGTAAATCTCCGAAGGGGCAGGCAGAGGTGTATTAACACCCAGATTTTGCCAACTATTAATATAATAATATAATAATAATTACATTATACTTCTTATGGAAATAAACATCAATAAATTGCCCAAAAGGTTGAAAAACTTGGAGTTGCCCATAGATGTACCCTTATCTGTTCTCGCGACCCACAGGAATCAATTCTTGGGATAGCCTATGTGCTTTTCCAGACTACAATCTATCTCTGTGCCAAATTTCATATAAATCCATTAAGCCGTTCTGACGTGACTGAATAACATACATACATACAAACTTTAGCATTTATAATAATAATAGTATAAGTGTAACATCAATATTTTACGACTGAAGCAGTTTTTTTTTTAATAAAGCCGGTAATATAAATAAATATATAAGCGTGCTACCCTTAAAATAGGCCTAACGGCTTATTTGATAGACAACATTGGCTACTTGCTAGCGTGCCCAACGTCTACGTCTAAAGGATAACATTTTAAAATGTGAAAATGTTCATCTACTTTTGACGCTGACTGTACTCATGCATTATCTTTGAATTAAAAAAGCTGACGCCGACAACAAACCCGCCAACAACAAATCCACCAAAAACAATTTCGTCAACAACAAACCCGCCAAAAACAAACATCGTCACATTTGCCAGACGTTGGCTATTCAGTGTGCAGACTCTGTTTAGTGCAATAGCGATATTAATTGCCATTCATGTCTCATGAGATGAAAGGTGATGGAAGACTACGAAAAGCTACATACTACTAGGGACTCCGGGTCGTGATTCGCTTGTGGTTTCTCCAGCCGTTTTGTACCCCGCCTTAGTTCCTCTGCACACGCCTCCAGAACAAAACAAACCTGGAAGAAGAAATAAATATTTATTAAAATGCCCTTGCCTATAAAAAAAGACAAATACTAGGGATACGATTTGACTATACTCGTAGACCGCTGTACCGCGCCCTCAGTACTCGTGGTGTGGTTGGGACGCGGTAATAGTACTCGTAGTTTACGTAACTGTTGCATAATAAGGGTTCTTAAAACACCAGTGTGAGTTAAAAGAACGAGCCGTAAGCGACTTTTTTTATAGTATCACACAAGTGTGCAGTTTCATGCACAACTTTATCTAATTTCATGAAATAATTAATATAATTTGTGTAAAATGACAGAATAGTTGAGCGCCAAAATCGGCAAAATCCTAAACAAAAATTTGCTCATCGCGCATGTGCGGCCACAGATTATATAGAGACAAACTGCATAGAAACCTACTTGATCTAGCTGAAGTTGTATCGTAATAGAAAAAAAGTTATATGATGATACTGGTGGTCATAGGAGAGGTGTACTATAATGTAATTTTTTAAATTTATTTTGATACTCTGTGCGTAAAATCTATCATTAAAGTTTTGTTTTTATTTTTTAATGTGTACATTTCATTATGAGATTAGATAAAGAAAGAAAAAGAATAGAGAGCGAGTGAGATACCGCCGTGAGTGTTGGCGGCTGACTGACCAAATCCGACAGTCGATTGGTCAATACTTCCCCCGTCCGCCGCGCACATAACCAAGGCGCGGTACAGCGGTTACGGTCAGTTTATAGTATCTGATGTTTTTGACTAGATTAGGAGAAATCGATTTAGAATCGAACTTTATAGGCAAAGTTCGATTCTAAATCGATTCCGGTTTTTACAATTAGTAATCAAAATGTCACAAGTTATATTTACCTGAATAAGCGGCAGTTCTATTCCAATGTGTATCATTTGTGAAAACACTTGTGCGAACCGTAGCAGATCCTTTACCACTGAAACCTGAAAATAAAAAGAACATTTTTAAATTATGTTTATTTCAGTTGAGTTTGGGTATGGATAAAATATTGAACAGAAATAAAATGTTCCGAGAAATTTTGTACTTATTTGCTTTAAGTGAAACTGGATTATTTCAGTAAAATGTACGGAATCATCGCAAACCCACTCGGGCTTTATCTCACCTCACCGGAGCCAACGACGAGGTCTGAAGAGGTATGTCTAGCGAACCAAAATGCATGCAAAATATGTACTTATTGCATTTTGTTTTCGAATGTAGGTGCGCCAAAACAACTACCACTCAATCCTACAGCCATAATTACCATCCAAAGGTTGCCTGGTAGAAATCGCTTAGAGCGATAAGGCCGCCCATTGTACCGTTTCTCTGGTTTTAGTTCATATTAATGTATCTTTTACATATTTGGTGTACAATAAAGTGTATAATAAATAAATAAATAAAACCAAACTAAAACTGCACAGTATATCCCAAGTACACCAAAGGAACCGTTGGGGACTCAACGACATCCTCCTGTTGGCGACCCCGACGTGTTGTTGGGAGCAATTTACCTGTACCCCTTGACCTCGTCGGCGAACGAACAGTTGTGAGCCCGGTGCGTGTATAGCTACAGTGGTACCTCGTTGTGTTGCCGCAGCGCGAGCGCGTGGCGCCACAGCGCGAGGCACTTGTCGAAGCGCGCCTCGTCGGCGAACGAACAGTTGTGAGCCCGGTGCGTGTATAGCTACAGTGGTACCTCGTTGTGTTGCCGCAGCGCGAGCGCGTGGCGCCACAGCGCGAGGCACTTGTCGAAGCGCGCCTCGTCGGCGAACGAACAGTTGTGAGCCCGGTGCGTGTATAGCTACAGTAGTACCTCGTTGTGTTGCCGCAGCGCGAGCGCGTGGCGCCACAGCGCGAGGCACTTGTCGAAGCGCGCCTCGTCGGCGAACGAACAGTTGTGAGCCCGGTGCGTGTATAGCTACAGTGGTACCTCGTTGTGTTGCCGCAGCGCGAGCGCGTGGCGCCACAGCGCGAGGCACTTGTCGAAGCGCGCCTCGTCGGCGAACGAACAGTTGTGAGCCCGGTGCGTGTATAGCTACAGTAGTACCTCGTTGTGTTGCCGCAGCGCGAGCGCGTGGCGCCACAGCGCGAGGCACTTGTCGAAGCGCGCCTCGTCGGCGAACGAACAGTTGTGAGCCCGGTGCGTGTATAGCTACAGTAGTACCTCGTTGTGTTGCCGCAGCGCGAGCGCGTGGCGCCACAGCGCGAGGCACTTGTCGAAGCGCGCCTCGTCGGCGAACGAACAGTTGTGAGCCCGGTGCGTGTATAGCTACAGTAGTACCTCGTTGTGTTGCCGCAGCGCGAGCGCGTGGCGCCACAGCGCGAGGCACTTGTCGAAGCGCGCCTCGTCGGCGAACGAACAGTTGTGAGCCCGGTGCGTGTATAGCTACAGTAGTACCTCGTTGTGTTGCCGCAGCGCGAGCGCGTGGCGCCACAGCGCGAGGCACTTGTCGAAGCGCGCCTCGTCGGCGAACACGGCGCCGCGGAACACGATGGGGTGCGGCAGGTCGGGGCAGCGCCGCCCCAGCACGCGCTCGCGCACCGCCAGACCCTCCATGTGTAGCGCGTGCGAGTTACCCACTAGGGCTTCCACCTCCTGACAACCATACACTCACTATTAGTGGAGAACCACGTACGTCACCATCTAAGAAGACAGGTGTCCCAATTCCCATCCCAAGAAGTATACGACATAAGAGGTTAGCTGGAAAATAAAAATGTGGGCGAAGACACTCTCATATTGCGTTAATATAGGAGGCATAAAATGCCTCAAGATCAAAAAGGCAATCAACAGGAAACATTCGTATTGTGTCCTTGTGTTAATAAATTTTAAACGAATCATCAATTTTACATATTTTTTATCTTCAGCCGGGGTCACAAGTTCAAATGCGTCAGTAAATATGTCTTTGACAAAAAAACTGTATAACCATAATTTATTTGATGTCGAACTTTCCTTACCCAAAAATCCATAATCCATATCCATACTAATATTATAAATGCGAAAGTAACTCTGTCTGTCTATCACGCCTAAACCACTGAAGCAATTTTGATGAAATTTGGTACAGTGATAGACTAGAGCTTGGGAAAGGACATACATCATGTTTAGTCGTGATAATCGGCATCCACGTGAGCGGAGCCACGGACTTGTCTGCACATTGATAAATAATCATGGTTCTCATAAATGTGATACCTTAAATAAGTTATATGTAAAGGAGTATACTTATTTCTTTTGCCGTGTGTACAGTCGACAAAGGAGATACGGTTACACCTTTATATGTAACGGTTCAACTGTTTCTCCTTTTTCAACTGTACATAATCATCATCATCACTTCACTATCACTATCACTACATAATATAAAACAAAGTCGCTGTCGCTGTCTGTCCGTCCCTATGTATGCTTAAATCTTCAAAACTACGCAACGGATTTTGAAGCGGTTTTTTTTTAAATATAGAGCGATTCAAGAGGAAGGTTTATATGTATAACACATGCATAATATTGTAGAGAAACACTGATAAATCGGGATCAGACACTGTAAATATGGCGGTACGAAGTTCGCCGGGTCAGCTAGTAATAAATATATATTAAAAATTATTAAAACAATAATTTTGACGAATGTATGGGATTTGACGTTTTTGACATACGTTGACAACTGTCATATACGTCAAATCTCGTAGATTTGTCAAATAATACGTCGGCCAATGGATTGCCACATGACTAGAGGGGCAATAAACAATTAGAACATACCTCTATCGTTGTACTTTCTTTCCAATTGTCGTAAGCAGGTATAGGGTCGGCGGGTTTCTTGAGTAGCAGTCCATATCGCGTGTCGTACCGCATCGCCATAGCTCTGTGCAGGTACTGGTATGCCATCTGGAGACACATACCAATAATGAGTTAGCTTGAAGCAGAAACTATTGTATACAAACAACTATAAGTTGTATAGTTCTTGGCATAGGGTCCAGAACCCTATATAGCGAGAGAAATGACGCCTTACCGCACGCGAATTTTAATCTATGATTGGTGGACATAAGCTCCTCCGAGTAAAAGACAATTACTTCTTATTGTTATTTTTGAGTGCCATTTTGATGCAAATTGTGATGGTTATGGTCGGACGACTCAGTGCTACCAGCCGTACTATAGTAGTACTTAAGTATTGGAGGCAGGATGACCAAAACATTGCTCAATTTAAAACAGATAATGAAAAGGGCTAAGAACAAACATATCAGATGAGAACAGTAGTACTTGAACTATAAAGAGAAAAAAATAGTTACTCATATTATTGTTTCTTTATGTCTATTCAAAAGTACAATGTCACACTGTACCCGTTCTAGCACTGGGGTGGTACATGCGCAAGCGCATCTATACTTCTTTATTACAGAAAAATAATATTACCCTCAGGCAATAGTACTCCTTGTCATTCGCAAAGGAGGCTCCTAGCAGTTCGTAGGCCTCGATGGCGTGTGCTCGGTTGACTTCGGGCTGCGCGACCAGTATCTCCACTACCGAAGCACGAGCACGCTCCGCCGCACATTGCAGCGGGGTCATACCTACGACAATACATACAAACACTCACACCCGTATTCACAAACAATACTTCGCTATGCGTACCACCAAAACTGTGCAAAGAACGACAAATTCTCAGTGCGTTCGTTTTGGCAAGCCTTTTTATTCATTGATAACACTTAAGTAATACTTCGTTTAGGGAACGCACTGCGTTAGATACTGCTCCGTGATGTTTGTGAATTAATTTTACCAGCCCTATGCGCTCGAGCACACTATGAGACCTCACAGTATTGTTTGTGAATACGGGTGTAAGTTATTTATTTGAAATGAAGAGAATGTACAAAAGCGGGCTTATATAGCCCTATAGTACCTGTACAACTGTTTAATACTGTCGAAAGTTTACGCGAATATCGCACTTTAGAAAGGAAAAAGAATCGACTTCGGGCGGGAATGCTCTGATCCAAATTCCTCTATACAACCGTCTTTGGGGCGACGGTGGAGCCATCTACCGATACTCATACGAGCTATCGGAACCAATGAATAATGTTACAACCATTTTTGAAAATTGATTTTTGATGACTCCGCCCAAACAATTGAATGAAATATTGAAGCAATCCAATTCTAGCCAGTACTTCTTGGGCCTACCCGGCAGGGGCGCCATCGCCAGACATTTGTTACTACGGTAAATTTGGTACACATAACACAAAACTCACCATTCTCGTTGGTGAGGATCTTGGCGTTTCGATCAATGAGAGCGCACACGACAGCGGCGTGACCGCACTCTGCAGCAAAATGCAGTGCGGTCGCACCACACAGTGCACGCTCGTCTACTCGCGCACCACTGTCTAATAGAAACTGTACCTGCAAACCAACAAAAAAAATAATATTAAAAATAGAGATATTCCCGCCTCGTAGACTTGTTCCCGATTTCATGATGAAACCGTCTATCGAAATAGCGGCCTAAGGCCTTATCAGGGACCATTTGAAGTTCAGCATACTACTCCTTTCTTCCTTCCTTTACTCTCCTTCCTTTCATCAGTAATAATGCGCCTCGATCACGGTTACAATCATTGGTGAAACTCAATTTCAAAACAGTAGCATTTCTCCGCTGATTCCCGCTCAATGCAAAATGAATTAATATATTAATACTTATATCTATCCGCATTGTAGATAACCTACGTACGATACCTCATATTTCTTCTAAATTGCTTATTTTTTATCTATTCAATAGATAAGTTCTCTTTAGAACTTTCTTTATCTATTGTATAATGTTTTATTTCATCCTCTTTCTCCTATCTACCTAAAGGAACGCTTTGAATTCCTTGGCGACTCACATTCTAGGGTTTTGAGATCGTCGGAGAATCTGAGACTGAAAATGCCAGCGCACTCGACCAGTTTCATGGATAAGTCTTTCACTGTCCAAGCTGTCCGATTGTGGAATGCCTTACCCGTAACCATAAGACGTACACAATCTCTGCCCGTCTTCAAAAAATTGGTTATAGCCTACTACTTGCAAGAACCATAACCATTATCTATCTATGACTTTCTATATCTCCCTTATTCATGTCCATTCATGTCCACGCTGATTTTAGTATAATGTGTATTTAGTATATTATGTATAAGTAATTAGGTACCTAACATTAGGTACAGCTTAATTATTAATTATATATGTAGTAAATATATAAGTATAATATATATAGTAGTATGTATGTAAATATAATCTATAACTTATAATATATCAGAGCTTAAATAACTATATAAAAGTAAGTAATGTATGTACACCGGAAACTGCCCGCTATATCGATCTATTAAATCAAACTGACTCCATCCCATGGTTGCCTGGTAGAGATTGCCTTGTGCGATAAGGCCGCCAATTGTATTTACTGTTATTTTATCTAATTTTTATTTTCTGTATTTTTCTGTATTTGTGTACATGCAATAAAGAGATATCTTATCTTATCTTATAAGTTTTTGGTGGGTGTGGTTTCATAGTACAATACAAGGGCCAAATTATTTCCTCTCCTAGGTGTCGTACCAGAGTGAGATCCCTATAGCCCAATTCTCTTGGCATAAACATCGGTAGATACAAACCACCATCATCGGTAGATACAAGTAGGTAGGCACAAACCAATGGATAGCATGGTACATGACAGACTAGATCGTGATAAATAAATCCACTGGCACTGCGGTCTGCAGTTTTCGTAAGCAGTCGACTTCGGAATCATACCCTTAGGGGTCCATTACACGGTAGGTTTAACCATCAATCACGCCGTGATTGACCAATAACATAACGTCTAATAACCGATTGACCAATAATATTCATGATTGACGGTATGATGCATGACGCTTGCGTGTAATGGACCCCTTAGGAGCAAATTTCTGTGAAGTAATATAAAACTGTTACTTCTCCCTGTAGGTATACATATTTCGATTGTTACTTTATTTATATTTGTTTAGTTAAACACTATTAAATCATATACATTATTACGGAGTCAAAACCATATCCGTGCGCAAAAGGTCTCGTCCGTGCGCAAAAGGTACAAGGCAAATGTCCCACACGTGTGCAGCGACATAAGATACGTAACACTGTCCGTGTGCAAAAGAAACTCCCATGATAGGTAAATCACTAGATAACTTGCACTTGTTAAATAGACAGACATACCTAATCAAAACAAATGTTTCTGATGTCAGCATTAATACATACGCAAACGTGGGTCGCGATTCTGTTAAAGCACAAACACTGTCATACCACAGAACAGACACTGCAAAAATTGGCATTAAATTTTAGACTTTATTTCTATAGACTTACAGTCAAAAATTAAATGAAAAGAGTTTCATTACACTCTTTCATTCACTCTACAAAAAGCTATTTAATTTGAAACTTAAATTGCATTAGGCTAAAATTAAATGAATTTTCTTGCAGTGACAGTGGCATTGTCATACCACGAACGCTGTAAAAAATTCATTTAATTTTAGTCTTTAAGCAATACCTTTAGAGTCTAAAATTAAATGGCTTATTGTAGAGTGAATGAGTGTAATATTTTTTTTATTTTTTTTTTTCATTTAATTTTGGACTTTAAGCATACAGCAATAAAGTCTAAAATTTAATGCAATATTTTAAAGTATCTGTAGTGTGGCAGTGGTTTTGCTTTAGCAGAATTGAGGGTCTGTATTCTTACAAAATTTAAAATAGTAGGTATGTAAAACACCCTAAAGTCATATCATACTACTGTATACTATTTTCAGCCTTCTCTTAATGGAATAAGGTTGATATTTAAGTGACACTTAAAAAGTGCTCGAACATTTTTCCGCCTTATCTAAATTCACCCGGATGGATACACACGGGCTACAAGGGGAGAAGAAGACCTAAAAGGAGATGGATGAACTATGATGTGAAAGACGATAATGTCTAGGGAGCGAATGTTAGGATGACTGCAATCAGAGATAATTGCAGTCATCCGAACACACATGTTCGCCGACTCTTAATAGATATGGGAAGAGGGCAGGAAGATGATGAATTTTTTAAGCATACATACACACATTACACACACACACACACACACACACATGAAATCACACATATTTATCAGTGCAGTTTAAACTGTAGATACGATCGTAAATACTTCTCATATAGTGTATGTCACTCATTATTGATATGAAAAATGTACCTATCTTATTAAAACTAAATATTTGAACTATTTATTATCTTTGTATGTTTACATTTTTACGTTTGTAGTCATAATATTGAATTTAATTATCTTATACCTATTTGTTACATTGTATTCTTATTTACTGTCTCTAGTTTTTGTTAGGAAAATCCCCGGACTTTTGGAAGGCTTACACGCCTATACCCTTGAAGATTTCTGATAGACCACACACTAGTGGTCCTCTCCAGCACTGTTTAGAACTAAATATAAAAATAAACGAGGATGGGACCGCTCTCCAAGTGTGCCTCTTTGATGGTAATCGTTTCCCACCCATTACTAGGTACCGAAAACATATTTGGCGAAATGTGGGTGGTTAACTACTTATACGTGAACAATGTCTTGATGAGTCTTTTTATATGTTTTAATTAAAAACTCAGTTTTTAAATATTTTTCTGTTTAGAGACCCATTTTAAAGACTAAAAACCGAAATGGAACCACTAGTTAGTAAGTTACCTTATTTTATTGATTTATTATGTTTTTTTTAATAAATTTCTACAAGAGTGTTTACTTTTAGTTAAGTACCTACTTTTAGTAAGTAAGTAAGTAATGTGTATAAATGAAGGTTGAAGTTGCACTCAAATTCCATTAAAAGCATCATTTGCAGCTGATATGAAAGAGCCTTGACCGATGTTTTATCAGAATGACTTGGCTTTTAGTTTTAAGTAAAAAAACCGTTATCACTTATATGGTTCGCATGACTGTTCTGTTTTATTTAATAGTACTTATATAGGAAATAAGTACACGGTTATGGTTATAGTAACGTAGTGGGAAAAGCAGGTTGAATTTCAAAGGGAAGTTACAGGACCAGGGGCCCTAGACAAAGTGACATTCTATTGGCGAAAACGCCAGTGGAATCGCTAATTGTAGTATGGAATTGACATAAATAATTAATATAACTATAATTTTTTTGTAACTCGAAATACATTAATTCACATAATATAACCGCCGCAATGTCACGTAATCCACTGTTAAAAAATTAAAACGGTTCGCTTCAACGCGACTCATCAATAGAATCACTTTGTTTAGCCTGGTATACTCGTAGTTTAGTATATACACATACATATATACAGAGCTATAGTCCATTTGGTTAGGTACTTAACTAAACTAAACATGATGTGTGTCTTTTTAATATGTTTTCTTTAAAAACTGTTTATAACCGAATTGACGTCGACGTCAAGCCGGAATCGGTGCAGAAAAACCATTTCTTGCTCTCCAATTAAAGAGGCATTTAGGATATACATATATCATCCGGTAATCTGATCAGACTAGAGTTAGTGTTATCGGCTCTAATACTATAAGGATGTATCATGAAAGCAACTTACCACATCCAAATGCCCCTTATAAGCTGCTATCATCAAACATGTGTTGTTATATTTGTTGGCCTTGTGTATATCTGCTCCATGCCTTACGAGGTACTTGACAATGTCGAGCCTCCCATCGAAGCACGCGGCCCTGAGGGGCGTGCTTAACGTCCTCGTAGCATGGTTGACGTTGGCGCCGCCGCGGACTAGCCGCTTCACGATACCGAGATGACCAGCTCCTGCTGCACACCATAATGCTGTGGCCCCTGAAATCAATACACATAAGTCAAACTTTATTGTAATAGCTGTGGGTGTATATGGTCGGGGGGTATCTTTGGTTTTCAAGCCGATGACGTCACCTGCTTGCCGGTGTAAATACTGATACTGAATGAGACTGGGCCGGTTTCGTCTCAAGGTTAAAGGGACCTCATCATCCTCATGTAGACGCAATTTCCTTATTGCATCCGTGGCCAAGATGACCTCGGAGCTCAGGGTCCGCCTTCTGGCTCTCCCTCCTCCACTTCGCACGATTTTGGGCGTCCATAGTAGTGAGACCGTTTGCACGCATGTCACCGTCCACGACGTTAAGCCAGGACTTCTTGGCCCTACCCCTTCTACCTGGACCCGGCGGGGGCGCTATTGCCAGGCATTAAAGGGACCTATATCAAGATAAAGAGTAAGAGATCGGACTCCAAACCGTAAACCTTTGAATGCAACCGTGACTAACGCATGATCGTAAGAATCACACAAAAACGGCTGGGCAGATCTGGATGAAATTTTACACATAGTAGGTAAGTATAGTCTGGACAGTTTAGTATTTATCCCGAAATAGGTTTATTAGTATTTATATCAGTACCTATCAGTATTTCAAGCAGCGGGCCAACAGCTAGCATATGATTATAGTAATTTCAAATTATCTCAGTTTTTACGTTGCTTTATTTTTTTTTTTTTTTTTTTTTTTTTTATATAGGACAAGTCAATTTGACTTCGCCTCGCCTGATGGTAAGCTGAAGGCAAAGTCTCTGAAAAGAGGGCCACCATTACAACACGTACCATGTTACAATGGTGGCACTCAGCTTGACGGCCTCATCAGATGCTTTTTCACGCCCCGCTTAAAGGACCCGGGACTATAGGAGGAAGGAAACACGTGAGCTGGCAAGGAATTCCAAGTCTTAATAGTGCGGCAGAGGAAGGAGTCGCCGAATCGCTTGGTTCTTGATGGAATATTCTGCACCGTATGCGGGTGGCATCTAAGTCCTGCACGTGTTGTCCTATATAGGAAAGGAGAGGGTGGGATTACTTGGAAGAGCTCATCAGAACATTCACCATGGTAGAGACGGTAAAAAACCGCCAAAGATGCCACATCTCTACGCAACTGCAAAGGCTCGAGGGTGTTAGTGACCTCAGGATTCCCAATAATGCGGACCGCACGTCGCTGCAACCTGTCGAGAGCATCTAGTAAGTACTTTGCGGAGCCATCCCAGAGATGCGAGCAGTATTCCACGCAAGAGCGAATTTGTGTCTTGTAGAGAAGACACCGCTGCTCCGGCGTGAAAAAACGTCTCACTTTGTTCAGGACTCCGAGTTTACGTGAGGCTGTTTTGATGATACTCTCGATGTAGTTTTTGTTGTTCAGTTTGCAGCGAACATCCATACCCAGGATATTGAGATTGTCCTGTAGTGGCAGTGGCGTGCTCTGAAGAGTTGGAAGGGGAAGGAAAGAAGATACCTTTGCTGTAAACGCGCATGCCTGCGTCTTCTTGGCATTGAACTCAACCAGGTTTTCAGAGCCCCATTGTGAAACGAGGCTCAAGATCCGGTCAAGTTCACTGACGAGAAGCTGCCTCCTTTCCGCGATATCAGACTGCTTGGCCGCAGGATGTCCGTGATAACTCCCGTGTAAGGTGCTATCGTCTGCATAGCAATGAATGCTACCAGTGGACAGCATGTCGTTGATATGCAGAAGAAAGAGAGTGGGTGATAAGACGGACCCCTGCGGCACGCCAGCATTTACCTGCAGGAACTCCGAAGTTCGACCATCACAGAGGACGCGAATACGGCGCCCCTGCAGGAAGCTAGCCACCCAGTCGCACAGTCCGGAAGGCAGACCAAAGGCTGGTAACTTGGAAAGAAGCGACTTGTGCCAGACTCTATCGAAAGCTTTGGCGATGTCAAGACTAATTGCCAGTGACTCGCCATGCTTGTCCATAGCCTCACCCCAAAGATGGGTAATGTACGCCAGAAGATCACCCGTTGACCGCTTCGGTCTGAATCCGTATTGCCGGTCATTGATTAAGGAATGATCCTCTAGGTGACGCATGAGCTGTTTGTTAATTATGTGCTCTAGCACTTTGCACAGCACTGAGGTGACGGCTATGGGCCGATAGTTGCCTGGGTCCGAGCGATCCCCCTTCTTGGGGATCGGCTGCACATTCGCCTCCTTCCAAGCCGATGGCACTGTACCCGAGATGTATGACATCCGGTACAACCGCGTCAGCACTGGAGACAACTCCGCTGCACATTTTTGAAGAACCACCGCTGGAATACCGTCCGGTCCGCTGGCTTTCCGGACATCGAGTGACTGCAGCACAGCACGGACATCGCGCTGCCTGATACGGATCTCAGGCATTGCGTGGTCACAGGTGGGCATTGTCAGTGGCTGCTTACCGCAATCATCGATTCGGGAGTTGGCCGCAAAGAGATTGACCAGCAAATTTGCTTTCTCTTGCGGCTCATGGGCCAGGGATCCATCAGGGTTGCGCAACGGGGGCAGCGAAGGCTGGCAGAAGTTGGCTTGCACGGCTTTGGCCAGTCGCCAGTAGCCACGGCTGCCCGTGGGATGCGCCACTAGCTCTTGACCAAGCCGCGCTATGCGCTGGGCATCCGCCCTGACGTAAGCCCTCCTGCAGACCTTTGTGGCTTTATTGTACGCCGCCTTGAAGTGGCCCACGTTGGGATCGCGCGTGGCGCGCGCCCTTACCCAGGCGCGGTACGCAGACTGTTTTTGATCAACAGCCTCCGCGCACTCGCGGCCGAACCAAGGGCGCGCTCCGCGGACACCGGTGACATCAGTGTATGGTATATAATATTCCATACCTAGACTGATCTCACCGGCGACAGCACTAGCACTATCCGAGGGGTTCTTACTTTCAAAGCAGCGTGCAACCCACGGGATGGACGCATAATACTCACGCATCCCATCCCAGTCCGCTGACGAGTAGTGCCAGAGACGCCGCTTCCCCTGCTCGGGTCGTGGGGGCGCTATGATTGGCACCTTGGAACAGACCAGGCAATGGTCGGAGTTGCCTAAGGCGGCACGCACCGAAACATTGTACTGGTCTGGGTGACTCGTCAGCAGAAGGTCCAGAAGAGAGTGTGCTAGGCCCGACCTTCTTGGTATCCTAGTGGCCTCGTGTACCAATTGTGTCAGGCCATGCGCCAGAGCGAATGCGTGAGCGGCTCTTCCCGCATGGTCAGTTTTGGCGGAGCCCAATCAGATCTCGTGGTGGGCGTTAAAATCCCCCAAAAATACCAGTTCTGCGTTCGGAAACCGCTCCTGCGCATCATCTGCTGCCTGACTCAGATATTCAAAGAGTCGAGTTGTCTCGGTATCTCCTGTATGGGAACGGTAGAGGCACACATAGATTTGACTCGTAGAGCCATGGTCTACGTGTACCCATAGGGTGGAAAAGGATGGGTCCTCTAGGCAGCGCAGACGGCGACAACAAACATCCGCCCTAACAAACACGCACACCCCGGCCTTTGCATGGAAATTTTCCTCAATAACATAGCCGGGGTAAAGTAAGTACGACGTGTCGTCGGGGCGGCGTATTTGCGTCTCCGTCAGAAAAAGCATGGCTGGTTTCGCCGTCTCGAGGTGTTGGTGGACGGCGTTGAGGTTTGCATGGAGCCCACAGATGTTAGTGGACTCCACCTCAAAAAGCGAGCTTGCGGGAGGGAATAGCGCCGCTGTGCATCCATGTTTTTTATTTTGCGCTGCCATGATGTAAAGGAAAGGAGAGGGCGTGAAAAAGAGGTGATTGTCGTCGCAGCACCGCATGACAAAGCGCGGGATATTGGTTTCGTCTATTAATGTGAGGCATGGCGAGAGCCGACACGCCGAACGGAAGGGCCCCCGTACCCCCCCGAATATGGTCGCCGGGCTCCCGCATCCGGTCACCAACCGGCACGACGAGCCATATCGGGATTATGCGCGGCCTGGTGAGGCAGCCTCCCGGGGTGGTTAGCCCCAGTTGGGCCCCTGTACTATGCCGCGGGCGGCCAGCGGCACCACCGTTTCTACGGGTCTCCCTGCCCGGCGTGTCGCCCCGCGCCATCCCCACTAGACTCCGCCAAGACCCACTGGCCCCACTAGTGCTGCGACCACGATCACCTCAGCCCGGCTATGCACCTGCTGAACCCTGAACGCAATCCAACCGAAATTGGATTACTATTTAAGGGCTTTTCGCAAAGTGCACGGTGGTACCTACCCGGTCGGAGTTAGTGACAATTTTGTGTCATCAAATTCCTACCACCAGTAAAAGTTATGAAGTTAGGCGCTCGTTAACCTACTACTATTTTTATTGTTAAACTTTATTTGTTAATTATACAAAAGCAGCTGGAATCTGATGGACTTGACCGAAATTTCTATACCTATATTCTAGTAAGTAGAGGTATAACTGGGCTACTAAAAGATATTGTCGGGACACAAACTATTTTTAATAGATTTTATGGCGATTTATTCGATTTACAAGCCACGAGGAGACCACGGAGTCAATGGAGAAAATACTTATTATTTTTATTGTTTTACTAAATGTTCTTGCTGAAAACGTCATGAATAAACTAAAATGTTAAAAACTCAATAAAGACACTACAAATATAATCTGTAAGATGCTTTGTCAAAGGTTCATTCATTCAATTACAGAATTGCCATTAATTATAAATGTATGATGTTATAAAACATATTAAGATAAGAGGTAAATCTCTAAGTGTCACCCTAACGATGTTTACTCAAAGTTAACATAAGACTGTAGTGTGTTAACTCAGCACGTGGCGAAATCGTTAAACCAATATTTGGATAGCAACACGATTACGTAAGTGAAGCTAGCACGATTAGCGATTAGCGAGAACGTAAAAATGTTCTGAGGAGCTCTTCCAATTAGCCCCACCCTCGACCCTTTGCAGATGCGTAGATATGTTGCATCCTTGGCAGAATTATGCCGTCTCTAAATTCAAATTCAAATTCGTTATTTTTCAAAATAGTGCAACACTGTTACAGCTTTTTGACGTCAAATTCTCCTTAAAACTAAGTTTACCACCTTCCTAGGCACCAGTGGAGAAGAAACGGCGGCGCAACAAACTCCACTGCGGCATTTTTAGGACCTCAGTTCACAAAATGTGGTTTCTTAAGACTAAATATGAACGTATGTACATTTCTCGCGTCAAGTACATATAAAAAAGGCTTATATGTATAATATAAAATAATTCACCTAAGATAAGGTATGGTAAAAAATGTAAAAATCATTTTAAGAGGGGCCTGCACCATGCTCAAGCTAGACATTTTTGTCTTTAATATAATCATCTGTCGTATAGTATGCTTTTTTACATAGGGTAGTCTTTACATAAGTTTTAAATTGGTTTTCAGGCATATCAAGGTGAATGTGTTAATGAGCTCTTCTAATTAGTCCCACCCTATCCTTTCCTACACGGATATAACTGTGGACACGAGTGATGGACCTAAATCGGCAAGTTCGCGCATGGTGCACTACCGGACAAAAAAGTGGCTACTCTATTTTGTGTTTTAGCGTTTCTGACATTTATCGCCCGAACTATTAAAAATCTTCATTTTAAATTACCAATTTAAATTATTTGGGTATTATGTAGAAATTGTTACGTAATAATATTTAACAGTTAATCGAGTTAATCCCCGTCAACATGATTGTAGGCGTATTATATTATCATGAAACGCTATATTTTAATGGTTAGAAATTAGAATATATTTAATTGTCAACAGTATAAAAAAATTTTCTTATTCTGTCAATTTATTTATTTATTAACTATACCAATAAATAGGTACTAACCTACAGAAGACCGCGGCTTAATAACCTCGTGTTGTGTTTCCGACGGTGAGTAGGGTAGCCAGAGCTCACAGGAGAGGTTTTGTGCTGTCAGTGCGAAAACCAAAGGCTTTGTCCTACTATATTTTCGGTTAATGCCACACAATCTCTCTGTTCTTACAGGGTCGGCAGCACGAGTGTGGCTCCCCTGGTGTTGCACTCGCCTATAGGCCACGGTAACCACTTACCACCAGGAGGGCCGTGTGCTTGTCTGCGACCTAAGTAGTATAAAGAAATAGTACCTAGCCAAAATTACTAATATTCTCATTAACCCCTCACCCCTTCAGCTAAGCCAAATTGCGTGTGTTGGGAGTTCACGTCGGTAGTCCCGTAGGACTTGAACCCGTCCCGAGTTAGATTCGAACACGGGACCTCTCGCTCGTAAGGCCGACTCCTTGGCTCCACCCGCGGAGATGTCGGTAATCGCGACCAAACGTATCCTACGTGTTATTCTGATGTATAAGCTATATAGACTGAACCACTAAGCTCCCGATGATAAAAGTAGTTTAATAATCACAAAGAGTATGTGCCTACGCTCGCGTTAAAAAGCTAGTAGGTTTATTAGGGTAAACAAAAACCGTATAAATCAAGATCAACATATAAATCGTAAAATAAAAAACTTATATGATATCTTAAAAAATTATATTGTATTTATACTAATTCGAAATAATTATTGTGGTGATAAATTCAAATTTATTTTTGCACGCAAGTGTACGGAGAAGGACGCGGAACTACCACAACAACACGTGTTTCCTGCTTCCTACAGTCCCGGATACTATAAACGGGTGTGAAAAAGCATCTGATGAGGCCGCCAAGCTAAGGGCCACCATTGTATCATTGTTGATTGATGACTTTGCATTCAGCTATTTTGGCTAGGGGGGGAAAGGGGGGGGGGGAGTCTAAAACCTCACCACGTCCATAGGCCACGGTGACTCCTTCCCATCAGGTGGGCCGTGTGCTTGTCTGCCAACTAAGTGGTATAAAAACTAAAAAAACGTATCACCATGGGGGAGGGGGGGGGGGGGTTATAAATTATATTGCTAAAAAAAACCATCACGTGATTAATGGACAGCCCCTTACTATTAAGCGAGGTGATTGACGTGTCCTATATAAAAAAAAATGACGTACTTTTAAAGGATGCATGGGTGGGGCTCTAACAGGCCTCTTCAATGCCCAAATTAGCTGCTAGCCTTAACAAACCAGAGGCCTTGGCGCAGACTATTGCGTTAATTTCCGTAAAACTATTTGCACAGCTATTTGTATATTATGGAACACAAAGGTTTACGAGTAACTTTAAAAAAGTTAGTACCTAGAGATAAGTACGATTTGTTTCACCTATCTATGTTTTTAGGCAATTTCATTATTCCTGTTGCGCACTTCACACATAAATGCACTTTTTTATGCGTCATTTATCTACCTACTATTAAATCTAGAGCGGAAACAGTCAGTAATCATCAAGTGTCCGCCTTTCGATATTTGCAATAAGTATAGCCTATTTACGTCACAGACAGACATGTCGCTTAAGACTAGGTCTGAATGGCACACCAATATAAGGTGAGGAAGGTCTGAAGTGTGAAAGGACAGAAGCAGAATGCTGGCTGTTGTCTCTGCCTATTCTACAGGGAGAACGGCGTGAACATCGATTCAACTAAACTGGGTTCTTGCTCGTAAAATATGATAAGGCATTGGAATCGATCGCGGTTCCTATTTGGTGAAACTCGTACTAAGTTGTCTGCGTTTCTATTCAAAACTTTTAACGAGAACGGGATATGAAATCCAACACTGTTCAACTTGCTTCATCTCTACGTAGTTTTTATAAAAGAGAGTTTGTCGTTTAACGACGGAAGAAAAAAATAAGGGATATAAAACACCAACTTCAATGGAACAGAAAGTTTATTTTCCGTATCGTGATCACATAGAAGAGTAGGAACTTGTATAATGACAAAACTTTTCTTTTTCAAAATAGTGAATCTGCGGAAAGGGTAAAAACGACGAAATTTCTCTCATCTCCACGTATAACATCGCCGATACAAGCGTTATGTTCAACATTAATTACCAAAATAATATAAATAGAATATAAAACGTTTACTAGCGCAGTTACGTTACAAAAATTGGCACAAGACAGTAATCTAAGTACCTACAAAGGAAAAAGATCTGAAGAGCTTCTCTTCACTATTCAGTAGGTACTCGTGTGGAGAATGGAGATAAGAGCATTTTATAGATTATGCTTGTAATCGTAATAACAGTCTAACGACACTGGTAATACTATAGATTTTAATTTATCTGTGTGTTATCGCAAGCTACAAGCGATCTGCAAATAACGAGAATAAAACAATGAAACAGTTTGAGAAAAGGGTACAAAATACATATATCTACTCGATTAAGTGTCCTCTATTCCCCAGGGGAAGGACCTATGTGCTAATTTAGTACAGACTGTCTCTATACTAAACTTCATTCTCTCTCTATATAACTCCATAGCTATCAAACGTGACTTATAACAACCTTTTCGTGGTTTATTTTTATCTTTCATTTCAAGTCCAGTGTAATAAACTATACCTTTTTCACTCATTCATGTCAGTTATTTCCTCGATTACTGCTGAAACATCTGAAAAGAATAGTCATCAAAAGATTTAACCGCTTGTCAAATGTATGCTAATTTAGTACAGACTGTCTCTGTACTAAACTTCATTGATTTCGGTTCAGTCGTTTTTGCGTCAAAAAGTAAGAAACATCCATCTATATTTTATACTAGGATAGATTTAGGATTTACTACTGGGTATTCACTGTATTCAGGTTAACCCCTCCGACTAAACTAAAAGCATTTTGTGGCGAAAATGAAATACCCCCTCTCCTGTCGAGAGGGGGAAGGGGGGTAATTACACCTATTGCTCCCAACTGTATTGTTCCCCATGCTGACTTTTTATAAATTACGTTTAAATGTGGAAAAGTTTCATTTCTGATTAGTAACGCTTCTTGTATAGTCCATTCAACTGGGCTTGAGACAAAATTGTAAACAAAGAATTCAATGATTCTCAATTTTTTTATCGGGAGTAAAAATTACTGATAACACCCGTACAACAAATGCAGACATACTTGAATCGGTGGAATTATAATACGTTCCAATTGTCGCTGTGTTACCTAAAATGTAGTTAAATATATAGTAGATATTTTCTTACAATAAAATACGCTTTATCAAATCGCTAAACAAGCATATCTCTATTACTCCATAGCTATCAAACGTGACCTATATCAACCTTTTCGTGGTTTATTTATCTTTCATTTCAAGCACAGTGTAATAAATTATACCTTTTTCACTCATTCGTGTCAGTTATTTCCTCGATTACTACTGAAACATCTGAAAAGAATAGTCATCAAAAGATTTAACCGCTTGTCAAATGTATTTGCCTTTATCTAGTTTTATCCTACGTATCGTTATCATCAGAAAAATGATTGAAAAATGTATGATTGAAATGTCGATGTTAAGCTTTTCCAATTAACCCCATCCTCTCCTTCCCTACACAGGACACGTGCAGGGCTTAGATGTCACCCGCATACTGTGCAAACAATTCCATCCAGAACCAAGCGGCGACTCTTTTCTTTGCTGCACCTTTTTCTTGGAAAAGTGCTAATAAAAGCACACGAGTTTCCTTGTTCCTAGAGCCCCGGGTCCTTTAAACGGAACGTGAAAAAACATCTGTTGAGACCGCTATTCTAGAGCTGTAATGGCGACCGCTATTCTTTTGACTACACCCCAGCTTATCTTCAGACGTGATGATGACTTAAATATTAAAAAAGCCTTTATTCTCTCCACCAAAATAATAAATCCCGAAGTGAAACATTCTCGATTAGTTCGTTAAAAATAATGACAATAAAGTCATTCAACTCACAAGTGCGCACCTTGCTTTTCGTCATTCGCAAATGCACGATGCCAGACTTGGTTTAATAATAACTCAAATAAGTGCGTTTTATTGCATACTTATTTTAAAAGCGTTTACAATATTGCTATGGGCATAAAACAATGCCGCATGGTTCCCGGCAGAATAGAATTTGGGTCACCCTATTTCTTCCCATGCGGTGTCGTGCAAGGCGACTAAGGGATAGGGCAGTTTAAAATTAATTAGAGAGATATAACATACAGATCAGACTCAGCTTCAAATACATGGCTCGAGTCAACAATAGTGCCCGGAATACGGTAATAGGCTCACCCCCTATTACGTGGGACCTAATACAATGATTGGTGAAATGTGGGTGTTAATTCACCTCTGCCTAACCCTTCGGGGATAAAGGTATAAATAAAATACGACGGCAACCGGGAAAACACACTATCGATCCAGCCTATTGGGAAAACCTGGAGGTGATTGTAGCGCTTCGACTAAATAATGATGATAATTATGACTATTGTATGTACCTACCTAATTATTTAAACTATTATGGTCGTTCACATTACTCTTAGAGCTATCGGAATATTTACCCAGTTCCTCCTTGATCATGCTGCTTGCAACAGCGCCGAAATATCGGAAACTCCAAACAATACATGATAAATATCCCGATAGCTCTATTAGTAATATTTTAATTTCTTCACTTTCTTAACTTGCGCGCCATTTCTGCCTATCCTTCGCCTTCCGCATCCAGTCTGTCCCAGTCACCTTTTTCAGGTTGTCAATCCATCTGGCAGAAATGGCGCACATTGGGCACAGAAGCCTATGTCCAGCAGTGGACCCGAATGGTTGGGGAGTGGAAAATTGGACCACCCAGTCTCTTCCTGTGGGTGTTGTAGAAGGCGACTAAATGATAGGGCTGTTCTCCATCCGACAGCAAACATACAGCCCATGACAAAGAGCAGATATATTTTTGCAACAAGATCAACTAGTTTTTACAATGAAGTAAATATTTTTCTTTCTAAAAGCAATTTTACCAGTATGACGTATTTCCCAGCCCTACTCCCAATGCAAAACACAAAGGCGAAAACAACAAACTTCGATAATAAAAGAGAAAGCAATGCTATATTTGAATTAACTTCGGTACGAAAACAAGCTCGTGATATTTACGACCCAGTCGAGTGATAAAACACTGACCGATGTATTGTTACGATTCAGGAAGGAAGTAACAGCCTCTAGAATGAATTGAAGGCAGTATCGGCCCAATAAAATTGAATTGTTCCATTTTACCCCACCAAACCAAATTGGTGGGGCAAAATGGAATGCCTTTGAAGCATGCGATGAGGGGGATGAAATTGGTTGCGGTAGGGTTAGAAGTGGGTTAGTAAAAGGTTAATGAACTAAGTGATGACGAAATTTGCCAAAGTCTGCTCTGCAAAATGACGCATATTAATTTATCTGATAAGAATAAAACCTGTTTTATTACATTTTCTGATGTAGGAATTAACTGATATCAGTTCTATGACGCTGTTATTTATCTATATTTATCTATGAGGTTTTTAGGGCCCCATCGAGATCCCAAGATCGGCAGGACGACCGTGACTTACGTCCATGGGCTATGGTAACCATATTAGAAGGTTTCTTCAGAGTCGGCAGCACGAGTGTGACGTCCCTGGCATTGCACACGACCATAGGCCACGGTAACCACTTCACATCAGGTGGGCCGTATGCTTGTCTGCCATCTGAAAGAGTAGTAGAGCGCATCCCGGGCTCCTAAGTACAAGCTTTGGATGGAACCTTTTGGAGTATCCCAATGATAATGTTGATCATGAACAGGACAAGACTACTTATGTGAGAATTCCTGTACTTTCCAAGTGTCTATACTTTGGATCCCTTCTCAAGCGCGCGGTATTGGTTATTATTATCCATAGGAACCTATCCATCCCTATCTAGAACCTATCTATTTATCGATAAACGTAGCCTGTGTTGTTCCAGCCTGTAAGAAGCCGTTACAGCGTGATTGAATAACAAACCTAAGAACCCTGATTGGTAGGCCTATCCTACTAATGTGAAAGTTTAGTAAGGAGTTTAGGAGAGTTCAAGAGTTCAGAAATAGTAGTATTTGTCAGTGCGTTAGATTAGGCAAAATGTGGAGTAGCTAGTGTTGAATTCTAATATTTATATAATCAAATTATATTAAGTATGTGTCACAAATATATACATACATTACATTAAATTAAATAAAACATTGTTTGCATTTCTACTGCCAATGTCAAGTAAAACGACATAATTGTGCACAGTAATGCTAATTACAAAAGAACCAATGTTAGTTTGTTTATTCGTCATTTATACCCCGTGAATAAGAACTGTCAACTTATTGTTTGTAAGGTGAAACTGCTGCAGTGTGTAGTAGGTTAGCTCCTTTGAGTTGTAGCGTGATATTATAAAGCCTATAACCATCCTATAACATCCCCCACGAACTTGTGTATTCAACCATTTTAAAATCGCACAGGAGTTCTACTGTCCCAGGCAACAGCGAGCTCAAATAAACTTTTCAGTTTTATTATTAGTAGGCGAAAACTTGCCCAAAATTACCCACTGTTCAAAGTAACCCACTCAAGACAGCGGAGAAACTTTGAGACAGTTTTTTTTTCGAAAGCAGCAGGTAAAAGTGAAAATCAGACGAATGACAGGAATAGTGATGAGATCCGATTCTCAGCACTCCATGGATTCACCGTGCGGTCGCCGGGTCCATGGCGTGATACAGAGAGGAACACCGTGACGGCGACTGGGACTTGCGACCCAGATGTAGGTTTAGGATGGCCACCTTGTGATGCATCAGCGCTCACCTCCACCGTCAGTAGTGCCCCCCCCCCCCCCTCCCTACCTATCCAAATTTGGTAAGAACCAATCAATGCCTTTGCCAATGCATTTGATATTCGATTTAGTAAAGAGCTTACTGAAGCTCTTGGCAATCCGAGGTCTTTAAGTAAGTTGTACAGGGATTTAGCTGGAATTCCCCTTGCTCCTACTTCTACGGCGTAGAGTTTAACCACGTAGCCGTTTTTGGTTAACTCGTTAGTCAAGTCAAAGTATTTGTTTGTCTTTACCTAACCCAGGTGTCCAAAGTAACCCCAGTTTAGGGTATACAGATTTTTTATACAACATAGGTGGCCCTCCTGATGCAAATTGGTTGCCATGGCCTATGGACATATGTAACACCAGAGGCGTCACACTCGTCTGCGACCCCGTGAGAACCTTCTAATGCCCTTCTTGAAGAACCGCATACTGTAGTCGCATTTTCATTGACCATTCATATCAGAATTTAACAACGTGAATCATTCGCACGTTCTATAAAACGATGAAGTGCCGTCTAAATTCCACGTAATGTTCTAGGAACGGAATACTTGGCAGTCCACGTGACGCCCGCTGTCAAAGAAACGTGACCCTTATATTTTATAAGTGGTAGGTGCGAGGGGGATGTAAGATAGTCGCCGATATTGTACAACTGTTGAGAATTATTTCCATTGCGTAATCACGCCACGAAAGGGTAGGTAGGGGAGTATTACAGCGCATAATATGGTATTGAAAAAGAATGGCGTGGATTTTATCACATCCCTACTAATATTATAAATGCGAAAGTAACTCTGTCTGTCTGTCTGTCTGTCTCACTTTTACGACTAAACCGCTGAACCGATTTTGATGAAATTTGGTATAGAGGTAGATTAGACCTTGGGAAAGGACATAGGCTATGTTTGGTCGCGATAACCGACATCCACGCGGGCGGAGCCGCAGGCAAAAGCTAGTATACTCATATATTCACGCCTTTAAATCCCTGAAGGGGTAGGCAGAGGTGTATTAACACCCACATTTCGCCAACTATGATTTTCGGTCCTACGTAATAGGGGACGAGCCTATTGCCGTCTAACGGGCACTTTGTCATGGGCTGTATGTATGTTTACTGCCGGAAGGATTTTATTGCCTTGTTTTTTTACTATTCCATTGTGAACCATTTATAGGTTCGTGGGCTATGAATGGTTCTACGATGGGCTACCATTCTTACCTCATTAAGACCTATTCGCGTTTCGGAGAGCACATTAAACGTGGAGATTAGAAGCAGAATACTTTTGGTCAATCCAAGAATCGAACCCTGTATCTCTTGCACAGCAATCGTAATCGGTAACGTTGCGCTTTAAGGCAATAATGGATCACCTCATATTTATCTGAATTTCACATTTGTACCTATATCATATAGCGTTATCAGATAAAATTCGTTTGTAGTATATTAGAAGGTAAATAAGCCTTACCTGATACATGCCAATAAATTCGAAAAAGTTCGAAAAATTAAGTAACAAAACAAGCCAACGGTATACTAGAGGTTACTAGAGATGTCACTAACGTGTAACCATTATTGAGAGTAGAGAGTTAAGATTACTGGTAATCAGAAACCGATCGGAAAACAATACTTTTGACTAAGAAGAACCCTAGAAAGGTAGATAAAAAGTCTAACAGATGATTCTGTACCAGTTCAACAATACAATATACATAAAGCTTAAGGTCCATAATACGTTAAAACAACATAACAAAACTGTCAGCATCATTCCCACCGCAAGAAATTAGCTAAATGACCCCTCAAGGGAACAATACAGACATTAAGACTGTGACCAAAACCATTATGTACTTTGAACATAGAAATTAAAACGCTGAATCGGAATGAAATCGAAAACAAATCACGAATTTTAGACCGAAATTACCAAATTACCCCGCTACGGAGCTCCTATTACATCGTGCAGTGTCTTAAGTAACACCATAGATTGATCAATAAATTGGTAGGTATACCTATGTCTATGCTAACAAGACGGGTATACCGCCAAAACCTTCTAACCTAATCTATCGGGAGCGTGTGCCTTTTAATATTAGTGACATAGGAGTTCGTGCATGTGGTTAATAGCTGAAATAGCTTTTGGATGATTTGGCGTCGTAAAAATGGACTTGACAAAAATGTCTTCCGAAAAATTGGTACGGATGAGCGGGCGCGCAAAAGCATGCATCGATGACTCGTTCTGACTGGTGCAGTCACTGCAGGCTGAATCAGATCGTCCTCATACTAAAATAGCCTACATTGTTTTATACAGAAATGGTGAATAATTATCATTATGCATTTCTAAGAAAGATTAATCAAAAATAATAAAGATAAACAATCTTGTCCACATGGTTTGCGACGTGTACACTATGAGTGTACAAACAGCATCCAGAATACATTCACACGCAACGCCAAACGTGCAAACCCTTCAACATCCTAAATACTGGGTAACAAAGAGAATTGGGTTGTAGCCAAAAAAGTCACGAAAATGTTCAGCGACGATTTCCCGTTTCTTTGTATGTAAACTTTCACTGAAAAGCTATTTATAAATTGGATGAGTTGTTCGACAAAAAGTCGGAGTCAACGTACGTCGGGGAGGAGCACGTTGGATGCCTTTGTCTACAGTCCTGACGTAGTATATCGCTTTATTCGAGGAAATTGAACTTGACATTGAAATCAAAATATACTACGACATTTAAGTGCTTTGGAAATATAAGCTTGAAGGTCGGGAGATGTTTTGATTTCTTTGTGCGGACAGCTTCGTTTACCATCGTTCTAATTATTGTGTTTGTGTAACACTATTTCGATTTCTTTCTCGGCTAAAGCTCTTACTAGGCGTAATGGTAGAGACTAAAATAATGGTATTGTTAAATTGAACATTGTTATGATTCCTTTACTAACGTAAAGGAAATAATAGTGTAATAGTTGTAGCTTCTGTTTTGCTAATTATTTTATTAATAGCATAGTTATTGCAATTACCACTGGCGATCGGAAAGGAGTCAGTTTTATTACCAGATTCTTTTCTCAAAAGTTGCCTTGCAAAACTGTCTGTAAATTCTGTAAATCCTCACGGTCATAAGCGCTATTTTGTTACCTAAATGAGTAACTAATAAATGAATAATTCGAATTCATACATCACTGTCAGATCGTATACACAATTTTCTGAATTATGTTCTTTCCACAAACAAAGACTACAGGGCTTTAGAACAAACTGACAGGATATAATCCAGGGCTACATCTGACTGTTGAAACCTCATAAGCAATTAATTGACACGTAAACTGTCATCAACGAACTGCAGAGAACGAACTTCATAAGTGTTACTTTGTGACCTAAATTAATACACAGAAGAAAAAATAGCTCGTTCATTTTACCTGGATCAGCTAGGTAGGTACTTTTAAGTGATTTTGTATAACTTGTAATACACATGAGCATAAAAAGGTAGACACAATTACCTATGTAGTGACCTACATAGCATAAAGAATTGTAGCAAACATTGTGAAAAGTTATAACGCTATTAGAACAATAGATTGCAAAACATGCCACGCTATTATTGCATCTCATTAAGTCGATAGACGCCGTGTAAATATACCCAGTATAGTGCCTAATAAGTACAATTATAATTTTGTAACCAAAGTGTACTTTGTGTATTTTAATAGCAATAGTAGTCGGCAAGGAAACCTGTTTTTAGCAATATTTATGATGTTTAAGTAATCATAATAAGAAATCAAAATAAACAGATTACATCGAAGAATAGTAAGCATATCAAACATCTCATGAAATGTTTTGAGATTGTTTTTAATCTCCAAATAACAAAAAAAAAACATAATGACGTGTCCTACGTCATTATGTTTTTTTTTTTGTTATTTGGAGATTCCAATGTTTCCGCCCCACTATGAGATCACGAATAAACTGTAAGTCTAAGATGTTTTCATCCCTTCTATTCGAAAAGTGTCACTTTGTTCCTCTATAAGTGGGAGCAAAGTAGCACTTTTCTGTTCAGAGCTTTTTAGCGGGCGGAAAAGTGATTTGAATTCGGAACATCATATTATTCATAGAAATCGAACCAATTTTTTTTATTACTGGCTGGTTCGTGTTGGCTGCACGGCGGTACGGTGACCCGTGCTACGTAAAAAAAAAAACAAGCGCGCGTATGCCGTCTCTGTTCTTGTATTATGGAATCAAAGAATCAATTTCGTTTATTCAGTTTAGGCACAAAAAGAGCACATGAACGTCAAAATATTACAATTACTAGCTTTTGCCCGCGGCTCCGCCCGCGTGGATGTCGGTTATCGCGGCCAAATATAGCCTATGTCCTTTCTCAAGGTCTAATCTACCCCTATACCAAATTTCATCAAAATCGGTTCAGTGGTTTGGGCGTGAAAGCGAGACAGACAGACAGACAGACAGACAAAGTTACTTTCACATTTATAATATTAGTAGGGATGTCAAGAATTATGACAACAATACATAAAGTAAAATAAATCATTTGAGAATGATTCTCTGATTACAGATTACAGTAAGTACCTTTGTATTTTTCTCATAGAAAGGGGATGAAAAGTAGAGTATATAACTCGAGAGCAAATTATTTTTCCCTCGGGCGATATACTTTGAACCCCTCGCTGTGCTCAGGTTTCTACGTTAGAACCCCTCACTAAAGCTCGGGGTTCTATTCTAGAAACCTTCGCTACACTCGTGGTTCAAAGTGCACCCTCGCCGTAAAAATACTATTTTGCTCCCTTGTTATACAATCTACTATTTATTCTTCGTCCAAAAGAAGAAATCACGAATATTTGGCACCACAATGTATGTTTTCCAAAATCTGTTGTTGAATTTCGTAGTTATTGTAATTATCATCTATTACTGACCTTCAATAACATACTCGTCAAATTTAACTGTGCCTTCCGTTTCGAGTCTGACTGGCGGCCTGAATTTGTCTAATAATATTCTGACAGCACTCTCGCGACCATGTCGAGCGGCTGCGATCAGAGGTGTACATTTTACTCCATCACTGCAAACATCCTGTAAATAATAAAACGTATTCTTTATTCAGTTTAGACAGTTCACATAGATGGATTAAGAAATAAGTATATAAGGGGAAGTTTCAACTACTTCATTGAGAGAAGATGGGAGAAGCGAGCTGCTTTTACGGTATAAAACATGACAATAATTTTGTTAGAAAGGTTGAAGTAAGCAAAGTATAAATGCAGAAGGCATTAGGAACTGAGGTAGGCCCAAGAAAATACGGATGGATTGCGGAAAGGCGGCAAGGAAAGGGATCACTGAAATGACGTCTGGCTGGAAAGTATGGAAGCACGATCGGTGCAAATAATACAAATGCAAATAATAATTGAGACAACGGCAGACAGATGATGAGACTCCGAACCTGTGCAGAAGACTTTTTCATGTTACATACCTACAAAAGTAGATATTATTAATATACGGCAGTCCAATGACCAGGTAAGGACCCGCTAGTTGAGGCTGTAATCGAGTTACACGACTTTTTCCTGTGCTAAACCAGGGAGGTCTGCTGGTCACAGAGTTGGCGCGCGATTTTAATGACATACTGATGGTTTAATGCCTTGATAAACATGAAATGTAAAATATGTTACGAATTATTTATGATTTTTGCTAAAATACGTAATAATTTGCGATAAGAAATATTATCATCTTTTTTTTCACTTCTGTTTCAGAGGACATGCATAAACCATCATTTTAATCAAAATGAATCCATCCAAAACCGCATAATAACTACCGACTAGGTATAACTCGTAAGCAAGCTGTAGTGATGATGGGCTGGCCACATCCACCGTAGGGCTGTTGGCCGTTAGAAAAAAGAGTCCTAGAGCGGAGACCACAAATCGGCAAACGGAATGTAAGACGTTGCCCAGCCAATAGGGCTATTGCAGATGCGAAAGGCGAAGGATTGAGTGCTATGCTATGCCGCACATTGGGAAGACCTGCCAACTAGGTATCACTCGCAAAATAAGCAAACGGTTATTGGCTGGCCACATCTGCTGAAGGACTATTAGCTGTTAGAACAAGGAGTCGCAAAATGACCACCGTGAATCGGCAAAAGGAATGTAGGACACTCGCCTAGCGCCAAAAGGATGATGCGAATGCGAAAGGCAAAGGATCAATTGCTATGACGCACATTGAGAGAGGCCTCGTCCAAAAGAAGAATGCAATTCAGATTTTATTAATCACTTTAAACAATAAGCCCGCCTTACGCAATATGGGTATATTTTATCATCGTAGTATATTTGCTCTGTGATTGTAGCCTTTGCAGTTTGCACAATGCCTTCACAAATCTGAACAAAACACAAATAAACTGTAGGGCTTGTTTACGTTATATTCACTGTGGACGTAAGTGTGTCAGTCCAAGTTCATCGACATGTCATTAACCCACATCTGGTAATTAAAGACTGTTTTGTGTTAATTTTGCTCATTTATCTGATATTCTAGTTTTTTAAAAATGAATACAGTTTCCTTTACATATTCGAGTTTACACAGTTTATTCCTGACTTTTCTGTATTTAAGTAGCTCATAAACATATATTTCAGCTGCGTGCTTCAGGTATAGCACAGCGTAAACCAGCAGGATGGATCATAATTTTGTAGGGGAAACGAGAGTCACGCGTAGTTGCCGTAAATTGCCGCCATATCCAATTTGTTGAAAATAAATGGGAATATCCGTATTTTTGCACCTGTTGATTGATAGATTAAGTGAATGCTTTCCTCTTAGGGTTAAGGGGTTCAGATGGCCGTCACTCACATAAAAGTCATACAGCTTAAGCATAAACCAAGCCAAGATGAGGAGAAAGAATAAGCGGACTCTGAGCTGTGAATACAACTGGGACAATGCTAAGATGACCATGATGATTCTTTTTTACACACAAAACCATTTTTAAACTTCTCATCTTAAATGTCTTCTCTGTTACATTTCAGACTATAAAATAAGAGAGTTCAAAGTTAAGTTGACATCTTTATCTATTGCTCACTTAACTGGATATAATCAGTGAAAATCGGTTAAATATAACTGAGTCTCCATAGTCCATATTTTGTTTAATATAACTCATTGAGTAAAATATGCCAATACAATTTAAATTGATACATATTTATATTCATCAGTGAATGAAATTCAGTCTTAATTAAAACTATAAATAACAAACAACTTTAAAAAGTCAACCATAAGCCATATAAGATTCAGAAATCATTAAAATTAGTATTCAACCTGAATTTCATAAGTGTTACTTCTTGACATTCATAGATGTTACTTTGTAACCCATATGAATAAATATATATTTGATTAGATTTAAACATACTAACAGTTACAATAATAAATATGGAATATCATTAATGTTAAATCATAAAGTTTATAATAATATTTTTTTTTATATCAAAAAGTTTTTAAATAAAAAATGGCCCAAATAGATATTTTGACATTGTCATATCTCCCAAACAGGGTATACTGTGGCCAAATCTGCATATCACAAAAGGTGCAAAGACATTGCATAACAACAGTTTGAGTCCTTTTGACACTCTGGGACCCGGTCTAAAAGCTATTTATATAGACTTCTCCACATGTCTAGCCTACTACCTAAAACATGGAATCAGTATTGCCAAAAAAAGTTGAATTGGGCCAGCATTTTGGGCTTGCGCCCAAAATGGCCTCTACAAATCATTTTTCTTATTTGTAGCTGCTAATTAGGGATCCTTGTGTGAATGTTATAATTAGAGTATTTCTTTTTTAAATTTCATTAATTTTGTGATTTGAAACATCATATACATATACAGTTTTTACTGTATTTCAGTTTTATTATCATTGAGATTTGGATACTGAAGATTTTTAATCCTGTCAATAGCACGGAAAGATCATTGTTACTTGGTTGCTTTTTCTTTCAGGGTTGGCATTAGAGTAGGTACTAGTGTTCAGGTATGATAATAAATAGACAAGACATGTCTACATTCAAACAATACATACCACGATTATCTGTTTATCAATTATTATCACATTTTATTAATAGTTTCAGAGAGAATACCAGCAATCAGCTGATAAGCAATTTTTATTAAATTAAAGAACTTATTCAAATATTAGTGTATGTTGTGCCATCAGATTCATCAAATCATTTATAATTCAATAACATTAGATACGCATATTTTGAACGGATCAAATAAATGCGAAAAACAAAGTCTACATCAATCGTTATGAGAATTTTGTAACAAGCAGTCGTACAAGGTTGTATAAAATTATTATGTTGTAATTGATGAATACGATAATTATGACACTGAGCGATAGCAGATTGCGACTATAGTGATTGTCTTGACGTGAGGTTTGTTTTGCAACCCACCCCAACTGAACCAGGAAAAAGAAAAGAAACCAAGGTTAATATGACGACCAAAGCGCGTTGCGTCGCAAAATCACGTTCCACGACGCATGAAAAAGCAAATTAATAACTCTTACGGTGGTTATAATGCGCAAAAGGTAACGCGCCGTCAATTTGGACGATAAAAATAGCCTAACATCATCCTCGTCAAAAACATGTAATGACAAAACTGTTGATTTTAATTAATCATGAATGAAGTTGATGCAATACTTACACCGTTTAGCAGATCGTCAATTTCATCTGTATTTTTCTCATACAGTAAAGCGTAAAGGGTTAAAGACATTCCATCTCTGGCAGCAAAAAACACCCGTTCTCTCAAGGTGCTGGTCACATTTTCTAACATCAATTTTTCTTTATCTTCCATTATTTAGGCACTAATAAATATAACGCACAGTTTTGCTACGACACAACACTCTCGTATCTTTCACAGTTTATGTTTATTTGACGATTTTCTCAAGAACAAGAAACAACTCATCAGAAAACTATCAGCCTTTTCATGAATGAAATGAAATTATTATGAAAACTGTCTACCACCTACCACAACCACTGTCTACTAGTGATGTGATGTTGTGTTAAAACTGTCTGACAAGTTATTTACCAGTTTACCGATTTTACCGGTACTAAAAACATGAGAGCCATATGATGCCAACACTAGAGAATTAGTTCATACTAAAAACAAATTTACACTAAATACTCTAATAAAAGTAGATAATATTTTTAATTTCAAGAAATAGTAATAATAAATAATTCTTTCTACAAAAATAATCATATGAGAATAATGCAATATTGCAACAAAAGTGCAATGTAATGAATATTCTTGCCACGTTTTGTCCTAGGTGGAGATTATTAACCAATCAGAATCAGTTGTACATTTTTAAATTTTACAGAGATGGTTCGCTTATAGTTTTAGCATGAGGTATTCGAGCAATGATTGGAAAAAGTTCGAACGACTGTTTCGTTCATGCTAAAACATATTTGTGAAATGAACACCTAAAACGCGATATCTGACGTTTTTTTGCTATTTGTTTGGTTTTGACGTGTAACCTATTACTTTGATGCTTTCCTCTTTATTTACAAAGAATTGAATAAAAATCTGCTTAGAATCTCTCTGAAAATGTCGAGTGGTCAATGGGAAGTTGTTGGAAAAAGCAAGAAGTCGCAGAATGGAAAAGTAAAAACTAAGGAAGACGAAAAGAAGGCCGTAAAAAATGGTCCGAAACTGGAGGATGTCGGTAGGTAACTTTAATTTCGGTCACAAATTACCTCTTGCAGTTAACTATGTATATAAAATATTTTAATTACTTTGAAAAACTACTTTCACTGGGTCTTTGAAATATATTTCATTGCAGTTATCTTAACCGTAATTTCAAATAATTCGTCTCTCATTTAATAGATCTTAAGATGAGTCTGGTCTGTGAAAGTCCAGTGAAGTCTGGTGCGCCAACAGATATTTAATGTAATTTATGCAATATCGTTGAAACCCACTGCATTGCACCCAACCTACACCTACGTAAAGTATGTTAATAAGTAAAGTTATTTGTTGAGAGTTTGATTACAAAGTATTTCATTCAATTACTATCTGATAGAGGTAATTTGAAACTCTTAGTCCCTACTAATCTTGATTTACATAAATCTATAATCACATCCAGTGAAGGGATGATGTCATGGACCCACTTATGGCAAAATGTACCAAAGCACAAATGAACATAAATTAAATTATTATCTCCAAATTAATCAGAATATGATTACCGGTCTGTAGAAATGGCCCAAGAAAAATAAAATAAAAAAGATTTATTCACTTTTGATGTATGGACCCCAAGGCCCAAGGTGAGGGTAATAGTCATAATCATTACAAAAATAATAGACAAAAACAGGTATTCATAAACCAACTCTAACAAGTGGATATTTAATTGCATCTCTAACTTGAAACTTCATTTTCTCGAAATCAATTTTATGCAACAACGGTTACCAACATTATAGTTGCGATACATATTTGACTGGTTGAACGTCATTTGTATTAGTTTAATACTACACTGTAGTTTGATTTGCCCCGATTTCAGTGCTTTTTGTTAGTCCAGCTTTAGGATGCCCGTTGAAAGAGTATTAGTTAGGTGACTAATAAACTGTATATTCTAGTATTTGAAACATACAAAGCATGTGATAGCATTGAGATATTTAAAAAAATTACCTGAATTATTTTATGTCAATGATACCAAGTCCAAAAATATTTTTTTAATTCTTGTTTGAAAGATTTTGGTGATTAATCGCTATCAGTTGAGTAGAAATAGAAATATAACCAAAAGTCATTATAACCTACATCCGAGGGAGACACAGGCATAGGCTAATAAACTAATAAACAGGAATTACTAAGAAAAGTTAAGATGCAGCAGCAGTACATAATTGTAAATATTGTAATACTTGTTAAACAATTCTGCAAGAGCATTGCATAAGTATTAAAACATTACGGCATACAATTTACATAATTTAGTTGGTTTCTGTTGTAGTATAATACAATCTCATTCATCTCTCGAAAGTGAAAGTGACTCAAATATCTATGAATTTTGAGATCACTAGCATCTTGTACAACACACTCTCTCATGAGATTCTAGAAGTGAAAAATAGAAATTTGTTATGATGTTATTTACTAATTGCTTAAGGATATTGAATTGTTCACAAACAAGTCTACAGCATAAAATAATTCTTTTGGTTAAAATGCCCGCCAGGATATACATAGAATGAAGTGAATGCATGATCGATTATATGGTATGGCATAACAGGCAGGTATCCGCAACTCCACGTCATGACGCGGTTTTTGCGTGTGGGTGGGCATTCTATTCGATCCACATCCATTATATGATAGCACACAGAATTGGGTGTGTAAAATCAATGGCTAGAGAAGTCACATTCTTAACACTAATTGTGAGTGTTACTTGGCACAAAAACAGTGGATTGAATCTGATTGATGACACAATTTCACTTGATGTCGATTATATCGTTGGTGAAAGCCACTCTATGTACCTATTGATTTTAATTTAAATCTGATTTAAGTCTAAATAATAGCTTGTAATTCCACAGTGCCCCATTCTCAAATTAAATCATTTTACTCTGGTATGGAAATAGATGAAGAGAAGAAGTCAACTAAGGATCAGAAAAAAGGAGGTGATAAGAAAAAGAAACAGGATAAAAAAAATGCTGAACCGCCAAAACCAAAACCTCCAAAAACTATTGAGGGTGCATTTGAGATAGTAAGTTTCTTTTTTTTTTTTATATAGGACACGTCAATTTGACTTCGCCTCGCCTGATGGTAAGCTGAAGGCAAAGTCTCTGAAAAGAGGGTCACCATTACAGTCTTTGAACTAATAAATGATTTTAATTAGTTGCTAAGTATATTTTTGATGCTGTTTACGATCATTCACATTTTGCCCATCAGTCCTATGCTAAGAGGTCACTAACTCACCAGCAAAAATCTATGATATGAAGATGGGTAGTCCCCCTTCATAGAAAAGAACACCTGGAAGTCTAAATTGATTTGTGATCAAATAATTCAGTTACATAAGGTCAACGCAATTAAGCTGTCCTATATTTATCTGACAGCACTTTCATAGTCTAGACCTGGTCTAGATTTAAAAAAATGCTGTCATTTTTTGACTCCAAAAATATTTAGTTCCAGAAAAACCTAATTCAGGATTTAAAGTTTAGCCTCGCAGGCAAGCATGCTGTATAAGGCATATCAGACTAAACATACATGGGCATTATTCCTTTTGGAAGCCAGTTTTAATCACAGTAATTACAGCAATAATTATAATTGGTGCATGTTGGGTAATTTCAACACCTTGTTCATGTTACAGTTGATCAATCCAAATAAATGAACAGGTTATTGAGGGATGTAGAAAAACAAGACTAGTAATATCTATTACTTGTTTCTTACAACTACTCATTGCAAAAACAACTTTTTAAAAATATATCTTTGTTTCAGATCGAAGTAGCTGAATTAGCCAACATAATTACTACAAACAAACTTCGATTTTCAAATGCTCCTCTGGTTTGGCTGAAAGAAGTTGCCACCTTCCTCAATTCCAAGACTCAAATTGAAGTAGAGGACCCGACCTTCTCTAACTATGATCCCTTGTATCCCTTATGTACTATCCCTCAAGATATTCGAAGCTCTCTGGCAAGTGTGCTACAGGATGCAGGGAAAGCGAATGCCCAGTTGTTCTTTGATGTCACTCTTACAGCACTGAGCAATGATATGAGCAGAGGTTTGTACTAAAATTATACTTATATTTATGGGCGTATGGGCCTCATCAAGATCTTTGGGGACCAAGCCAACCTTGCCTGCAGGCCAGTACACCTGCTGATGGACAGGGCACTGGTACAGGCTTTGTATGTAGCATTTAGTCTGGTTAAAACCATAATAAACTGGGTCAGGGTTATGATAACCCTGCATAAAATGTCCTAGAATAGCATTTTTTTTTTTTAATTCTGTATTCTGTGACTGTTCATCACCATTTTTTTAAATTGTAGAAGCGTGACTGCCTGTTTTCTACTATGGATTTTCTTTTTTTTTTATTTCACTGTCATAAACACAAGTCTCAAACATAATTTTGAATATATAAATTAATTTTAATTGTAAAAAAAGTTCTTTGTGATAAAAAGATATCTTTTATGTAATAAAGTATCATTAGCACTAAGATTATAATGAAGTAAATATTTGTTAATTTACTTTGAACCTGGCACTAAATGTTAATGTAGTGGCTGACTTTCATAAGTCTTACTATGTGGCCTAGATTAAGAGAATAATTGAGATTAGTGGAATTATTAGTGCATTCAACGGCGTCAGCTCAATTATGTAATGCATGAATTGCAATAAATTAATTTTATACTCTGTGAATCACATAGTCACAATTTGAACTAAATTAGGTCAAATATGTGACATGAATATTTCTTTAATCCGAATTTGGCTTTGCCGAATTCTTATTATTCGGCTTATGTCGGGTTGGCAAAGCTGATCATTAATATTCCGGTTTGGAAACCGGTACACTACTGATTGTCTGGTGACACCTTTCACCAAGTGATGAAGTTTTGGCGCCAAATATATTTATTTAAAAAGTACCTTAGTAACGTTTTAATTTTTGAAAATGATTACTTGCAGCTATATCTATTTAGAAGCCTGAGACTTAAAACCAGGAATATTTACAAGGTTTAGCAAAAGTTTAAAATAATTAACTTCTTTTTATTTTTAGGTCAAACTGTGAATGGGCACCGGTTACTTCTGCAAATGTTGGCTCAAAACTACCCAGAGTTCTGTGTTACATCCATTCAGAAGAGTGCGAGCCTACGGAACTCCTACCAAAATAGGCCTCCAATAGGTCTCACATTACTCTGGGCGTTCGGTCAAGGTGGCATCAGCGATTTCGCCGTTGGTCTTAAAGGTAAATTTGGATAGGTCTAATCTCATTCTGTTTCAGTCTACTTAGGAAAGACCACCCTTTGTGTACAGGAACTGATAAAGTTGTTCGAAACAAAAGTAGGATCCTTAGTGGTCTAAGGATCCTATTTTGTCGTCACTGGATTACACTTACTGTATGGTTCATCCGGTAACGGGAGCTTTTATTGCGTGATTTAGGGTTGATAGTTTCGTAGAAGTTCAACTTGACTACACTAGATGACGCTAGATACATATAAGAAGGCATAAGTTATGTAGCTAGCGCCATCTATTAAATCTTATATTGTCGGTACGTATCTCAAAACAATGAAAGGGCGTCAACACTGCGCGCAGTCGCCCTGGTACTTATTATGTAAAGAGATAAGAAACGATAGCGGAGAGGATTTTGGGTCACTAACTTACGAGATTACTTATCTCTCGTCAATTTGACACTTGGCAAGGTTGAGATAACAATTTCTCCTCTAGAGGTGTTTTTATTTCTGCAACAGTACCGTCACAGGTCGCGTTGTATTTTAAAATTCGATTTTTTTTTTTTATATTGTTGTGTGTCAAAGGGCAGTAAGAATATAATTGTGAGTATATTCTGTTCTCAATATTCCATCTGAATGGCCATTTAGAGGTTGAAATTGACCAGAAATCCCACACTTTAGGCACATCCACACTTTTAGCTTGTGTTATGCCTCAACTGAAAATTATTGCAACCAGCTAGCTTCAATTTTGGACCGTGGTTTTAGAGGGAGAGAGATGGAGATATACACGGGTTACAGCTCCATCTCTTTCCCTCTAAACCTCTGTCGAATCTGAATCGCAATTGAATCGCGTATAGGTGCATCGTGGTCAGTTGCAGATGGAACTAAACTGAATGAGAAGAAGAGAGATAGAGCTATACACGGATTATAGCTCCATCTCTTACCCTCTGAACCTCTGTAGAATCTGAATCGCAATTGAATCGCGTATACGTGGTCGGTTGCAGATGAAACTAAACTGAATTAACTGACAACGAATAAACTTCATTAAATAAAACGTAAAATCCCAGTTAGAAATGATCACAATTACTTTTGTTGGTGAAAATATCCCTAAAATCGTATGTATGTCAATCACCTAATTTTCATACAAATAATTTTGTTGCAGCATGGCAAGAGCTATTTCTTCCTGTAATTGAGTTGAAGAGCTATACAAAATACGTGATAGGTTATTTGTCTACTTTGCTGGACACTCATGCCAAGATGGATAGCACTAAAGTGAGCCAGGACCAGTTGTTCGCCATGATAGACTTGGTGAACAACAAGAGAAATAGCCTGCCGAAGGATCAATCAAGTGACCTTATCAAGCAATTAAGTAAATATAAGGTGAGTGTTGCTATATGAGAAAAGGATCTTCTTTATGGTAGAATATGGTAGAAATGCACGATCGCAAGGTCTCGGGTTCGAATCCTGGCAATTACACTACCTACGTAAACCTAGTCCTAATACAAGCAATTTAGCTTAGCTGGAGAGGTTAAAGGAATTATTAGTTCAGTTGCTAATATTTAAAAAAAAGTAGCACTCCATGCACCGATGTATCATCCATACAATTCAAGATTCGCGTGATATAACGCAAAACCCGATAACTATTTACCCTGTTCTAGGGTCAGCAGCAAGAATGTGACTCCCCTAGTGTTGCACTCGTCCATAGACCACGGTAACCACTTTCCATCTGGTGGGCCGTGTGCTTGTCTGCGTCCTAAGTTGTATATTAAAAAAGAACATGCTGAAACGCCTGTACCATTTAAGATTCTGCAATAAAAATAAAAGCATAGTATATGCTTAAACCAGAGTGTTAAATGATTCTAAAAAGCATGTACTACCTCGAGCATGAAATAAAACAGTGAAATTCATTATCCTGTGACTCAAAAATTTTAAATTAAGCGAAAAAATAGCTTAGTTTTACAACCGTTTCGAATATAGAGCAGTACCTAGCAAAAATGTATAAGGTCCTTCAATTCCCAGGCTACGTAAAATGTGTTTCTGAGGTTATTCAAAATTCGTTAAAAGTAGTGCGAAGTTCCCATTAATCCGTCGATGGCAATGAGGCTCGGCTCTTATTTCATGGAACGGAAAACATTATAAATGAAATATGGATGTCAAAAGACCTCTGTCTATCTCTTCATGGAAATACCATAACTAACATACATTCACGTTTCCAGGATATTTATTTCAATAGAAGCAATAACAAACTCCAAGTGACCTTCAACCAGCTTATGAAAAAGTTACCTAACCAGTACCTCAGTGGGTCCACACTGGACCCTTATCACAGAGTTCTTGTAGACTGTTTAGTAGACTGCTTAGCCAGGGATGACTCCTGCAACGCAACTTGGAGACAACTGTTCCATAGGTGCAGTAAACAATCCGCCACACTTCTGGACTATATTGGTAAGCTATTTTTTTTTCATATATATAGGACACGTCAATTTGACTTCGCCTCGCCTGATGGTAAGCTGAAGGCAAAGTCTTTGAAAAGAGGGTCACCATTACAGACACGTATCATGTTACAATGGTGGCACTCAGCTTGACGGCCTCATCAGATGCATTTTCACGCCCCGCTTAAAGGACCCGGGACTGTAGGAGGAGGGAAACACGTGAACTGGTAAGGAATTCCAAGACTTAATGGTGCGGCAGAAGAAGGAGTCGCCGAACCGCTAGGTTCTTGATGGAATATTCTGCACCGTATGCGGGTGGGATTAATTGGAAGAGCTCATCAGAACATTCACCAAGCTATTTTTATTACCAGTCTGCAATACAATTCTGTAAGCGCACAACGACGAGCACAACGTTGCGACAACCTTTATATAGATTGTCATTGGTCGGCCTGGGTGACGTCACTGGAGATCGACCAATGACAATCTATATCAAGGCTGTCGCAACGTTGTGCTCGTCGTTGTGCGCTTACAGAATTGTATTGCAGAATCCTGTATGATCTCAGACCTGGGCTAATGATTGCAGTTAGCCATCGTCCTAGCAGAAGCAGGCTCAGGGCATCGTGTTTCCTTACGTACCTTTTATTAAGGGAGGGGCTATTTTGATTCTCAACAAAATGTCGGGGTCGCCACTGTTGATGGGAAAAGCTGGTCAGGTTTTAGGGATACCCATTGTAAGGCACACTTAATTCCCCAGCCACACAGGCTGATGTGACGAAACGCCATGCGGTTTTAGTCGGTTCAAGTCCAGCATAGCCATAACTGATCATTAGTTATGGTAAGGTGAAGCTCAAGGGTGGTATCCGCACGCAAATAAAATTGCAGACCTAACCGCCTTATTCGTTTTACCTAGATGGACGTGGGTAATGGAAGTTTGGGGGGTAAGTGCACCCCCCTCCCTCCCCGATGCATGCTTTGTGCATATTTTTGTTGTTTTCTTGCATCCCCCCTCTGTGTGAATATCCTTCATCAAATGATTTCTTGCAGACGCCAACTGGGCGGATGTCAGTCTAAAATTAAAGAAAAAATCGTTGAAAAGCACAGTGTTGCAGTACAAAGAAGTGTGTGGGGAAGCATTGAAAGGAAAGAAGAAAGACGAAACTGTTGTGAAGACCAATAAAATATGCCAGGTCAGTAGTTATCACATATTCAACAATTTAATCCGATATAGATAATAGCTTTTTGCTCATTTATCGATACTCCGTGCGTATAATATTGTAACTGCTTTTAACTAGCTTTAGAAACGTAGTGACCTCTCACGTATAATATCGTAACTAACTGTGCCAAATGAAGCTCGAACGTAGAGTGTCGTTTTATGCATGAAATTGACAGATAGAACTTTTAGGTTGAAGCATGGTCTGCTTGCATAAGAGTCTGCAAGCAATATAATGTTATGTTTAATTTGTCATATTTACCCTTTTAAGAAGCTGTATCTCAATAGACTGCTTTTCAGTTAGACTGAGTTGACAGACAGCTACAGGTAGGTTAGAATCAATGAACAATTTGACAACCTACACTGGTAAAATACATAACTAAGGCAATGGTAGCGAAGGGTCCGTACATTACGCCACGCGCCATTCTTCCAGCTTCCCTTTTAAGAAAAGAATGACCAAGTTATAAAATGATTTTAATTAGGACATACCAAACAAATAAATATTCATTCAGGCTACATGCCTGCTTCTTAGTTGATTGATATTAAAAAAATATTAAAACAAGCGTTTATCAAATTAATTAGTACTAAAAGGAAAATGCTCGTAGCGCAAATATCACAGTACAAGGATTTTTAACTTCTTCCGCGATACAATTCTCCCGCTGTTCGCCTTATTTTGCAAGGCGGTAATACGCGCCAAGGACATCCAATAACGATCGCCGGCCACTAAGAATGTAGACATAAGGACGGGCGTTTGGAGGGTCAACCGTCACCCTAGCATAAGTAAGCCTATGGTGCGATGGGTCATGTTTTGGCGCTCCTCGCTAATAGAATAGGGGAGATTTAATCAATAGTTTGGGGTCGAATACGCAAGCAAGCCACATACTGTGATATGTTTCGAACAACTGAATTACAAGCCAGAACCTATTATGTACTTGCCTATCAGATATAATTCGCAATATATATAGGAAAAAACGTAAAGTTTTACGTTATTATGTTCGCTTTCACCCAATTCACGTAAAATATATGAAACATTGCGTCTACAGTAAGAGTTACAGCTACAGTCAACGGCAAAAGTAGCTGACTGAAAGTAGAAAGTCAAAACCCCCTGCTGACTCTACCCGAGGTCGCGCTGGCTCAGTACCATTCGCTACGATATCTCTGAGAAATATTCAAATTTCCCGGAGTTTTCTATTGTATACACCTTCAATGATGTATGCATTGTACGTAGCTAAACTTCTGTAGTTATGTGTTTTGTGGTATGTACAGTGTACAGTAAAACTTCACCCTAAAATTAAAATTTTAAATAATGAAAACTATTTTCGTAGTGCAATCGATTTCATCAATCGGCTAACTATTGTTGTCATTATAAAAAAAAAACTGTATAGAAAAAACCGTAACAGAAAACGTCAAAGTCACATCCTTGGCAAGGAAAATATTGTTGCCAGCCTCTTCTACGTGTACGTGATAATGGTAGATTCTTTAAGCGTAATGAGTCGATCTTGTAATACAATTTTATTTGCTTTATTCAAATAAGTTCACCGGCAAAATTTATCTCCATTTAAAATAAACATTTTACCTATAAATGGATTGCATAGAATACAAAAACAATATGATGCACAAAAACTTTTTGTAAAATTTTATAAATGATTGAAATTGTGAAGACCTGGCTGGTCACCCCATAATTCGGCAGTAGAAAAAAAACGAGTTTGGGAGCGACATATTTTTTTCTATAAATCGAATCTATTTTCATTTTCGAAGCAATTTCGACGCTAGTTAAAAGGTAAATATGTTACAAATGTATTAAAAAAGCGTTAAATATTGTAAATGAATTAATATTTCTTAAATTCCGTGCGTTAATGACTGACAAATGGCCATGGCGTTCAGTGTGCGCAAAATACAAATCAATTCAAAGAATCGCGCAGTTGGCTTGTGAATGGAAGTTGAAAAACTACTTTAGTTTAGGCGTAGCGTAGTGAGCGCGCGTGGTTCTAACAGTAAATGTTGATGTGTTACATCCGTTACTCCGCGGGAGGCATTTATCACGCCAACGCTTCATACTGAATTATTTGTTTTGTGCTCATCTATCCAGGTAATCCTCGAACAATATGTGCAAGTGTAATATTTGTCTTCCTGTCTAAAAAAATATCCGTGCCAGTGTGTTCTTTGTAATGTTGTGTTAATACAATCGTGTAGTGAGTGATTATTCTTGCAATCCATTTCGTGATTCTCACATAATTCATGAGATTTAACCATATGCTGAGGAAACTATTGATTCAATCGAACTATCCAAGTTCTTAGATATGCATCATATTGTAAACTTAATTCAGGCTAAGTGATAAAGAGCCAAGGTGATCCAGGTATAATCGAGAAGGAAGCATAAGATATACCTAGAAATAAATTTGGGTTTTGTAGCAGCTTGCTAAGCTAATTAACCTCAAAAGAATTTATACTCATCCTCACTATCTTCTGCCTACCTTAATTTTAGCATAGCATAATAGCTGACATAGCTAAGTGTACTATACCATTACATTTTAGAAGCCCTTTCTTCACACAAATAAAACATAATTCTTTAAATGAAAATAATTATATCACATTGCCAAAAAGATAACATATGGATAGCAATAAGTATTGAACCAAGTATGAAGCATGACAATCTCTCCGATTACTGATAACTTAATTAGCATTTCATTTACCATGATCAATTCTATTTTAATCATGCCAGCATGTAGCAGTAACTGATTTTAAAGCACTTGTATGCACTCCTAATTATAATGAAAGTACCACATCCCAACTTATAATTACCATATAAGTGGCATAAGTTTACCTAGTTTAGCAGCATAAGCTCCAAAACTAGGTAAACTTGTCAGTTGCATAATCATGCGTGATTCACAAAGTGTTTCACTTTCTGTTGTGATATTTATACAGTATTGTTATGCACAAGCTAAAGTACCTCCTCTTGACACCTTTCAATCAATGTGAAAGTGAAATTTAATTGATGCATCCAAACTCTCAACTTAATGAAAAAACTATTTATTTAACCCAAATTGATTTGATATAAATAGTGACATTCACAAATGATTGTCTTTCTAAAACCAGGTAATCCTGTCAGTGGGTGGTTATCATCTCTTTGAACAAAATGTCCGAAGAGTTTCACATTCTGTTGTGACATTTTTAGTGTTTTGTTGCACAAGTACCTCTTGATACTTGTCAATCAATGTGAAAGTGAAATTTTATTGATGCAATATTATTACATCTACTATCTATCCCGACTTAACTGTGTCATTGCAGTGTTATTTTATGCAATCTAACATCCTTCAGATTTGAAAGCATTGTCTACTAATGACGACTTCAGTACATTGTTAATAGGCATTGCTCCAATTTGGGGCAGCTTAATGAGAATAATCATTAACATTCTTATAATTATATACCTGCAGTGCTCATACTAAATGTCGTAATGTTATCTTATCCTTTGTAACTCACAAATACTCACAGTACAATGCAATTTTTTTAAATAAATTAAAAAAATTGTGCAGTAAGTAATTATTTCTGAATTTTTTTTTGTATTTTTTAAATTAACAATAGGCCCATAGTTGACAATTATCTTACCTGTCAGTCAGCTTGCCTAGAAGTAATCTGTTCACTTTAGGCTAGAACACTCCTAGGTTCTAACTTTTCGGAAACAACAATTCAGGCAAGGAACTTACAAAAAATATCTGTTAATCCCATCAAGCTTGTTTAGTTCGATTTTCGTAATAGAATAATTGAAGTAATTGTTACTTGTCAATTAGGTTTTTTAACAAGAAAATTGATTTTGTGTACCATACATTTTATAATTGAATGATGGTATGAATAGCATAATGATTTGACTTTAACTCTATCCAACCTCCAAGGATTCACAACAACTTCATGGCTCCATGTTTATGAAAAAAATGACGGTCTGAGACTATGGTTCCGATAGATGATTTTGTTGCTTAGCATGTACCTGAAAAGGTAAATGACCTATGAAAATACTTCTTTATTATACAGTGAGGACTATCTAAAATCAATATTTTGTTATTGCCTTATTAGCATATGCATTTAATGATAAATTCCAACAAATATTTAACACATTGCAAGATTCACACTTCAATTCACAGATATTGGCTTCACAGTGCTAACTTTGCATTTCTTTCCACAGGACATTCTAGACAGGATGACAAGCACTAGAAGATTTCCTTGGATTTGGGCTAGCTTCTTTCTTCTCATCAGCATCGCTGGATTGATAGCTTATGATGTCAACAAGGCTGGTGGTAACTTCCCAAGTAAGTATTAGTAGTTAACACATCCTGTAGATTTACGTAATTACCCCATATTGTAGTCACTTGGGAAAACCACAGCAGGTGTCCAATAAGGGTGAACGCAGACCTAGCCGTACCGCTCGCACTGCAGTCGCCGCATTCCGAATTCTTTATATAAAGTTCTATGCAACCTCGCACACCTAGCCGCGCTGCAGTCGCCGCAGTACCCGAAGCGGTCACATACAAAAACGGACTGCGGTGAGTGCAGTGCGGATAGGTCTGCGTTCACCCTTATTGTACACCAGGGGCCTTAGACAAAGTGACATTCTATTGGCGAAAACGCCAGTGGAATCGCTAATTGTAGTATGAAATTGACTTAAATCATTAATATAACTATATTTTTTTTATGAAATTTGAGTCTTTGTAACTCGAAATACATTATTTAACTTATCATTATTACTATAACCACCGCAATGTCCCGAAATCCATGGTTAAAACCTTAAAAATGGTTCGCTTCAGCGCGTTTCCATCAATAGAATGTCACTTTGTCTAGGGCCCCTGCTGTGGTTTTCCCAAGTGACTACAATATGGGGTTCTTCAAGAAACATCAGTTCTTCAATGTCATCAGAAGGTTCTTATGGTGTCGGCAGCACGAGTGTGACGCCCTTGCTGTTGCACATGTCCATAAATAACCACTTCCCATCAGTTGCGCCTTGTGGTTGTCTGCTACCTAAGTAATACAATAAATAGAAATGGAAAGGGGACTCTTTTTTTTTCCGCACTTAGCCTCCTTTTTGGGCCATTGTGCGTGGTACAAAAAATAGATCAAAAATACTTATTTCTCAGTGATTTAGATTCTAAACTTTTTTTACCTCTTTTTAGAGGGACAACCACAACAGGATAAGGGAAAGGGTTGTTTCTATCTGGAAAAAAAAAAAAACATAAGCACAATCAATAAAAAGTGTGGTTGCAAAAAAATATTCTTCCCCTTATAACACATAGATAACACACTTGAACTTTTCCATGATATTTATTATTGAACCTGACCGGTTTCGCCTTCCGGCTTTCTGAAAGGTTTACATTTATTCCCCTTATAATGTGAAAGTGAAATTACTAGGTACTATGCCTACCTATTCAAATATGTAACACTCTTATACTTTCCCTAATGAAATCTTGCTGATTAAAATAAGTACATAATAAAGTACTCACAAATTTATAGAAAGTCCATAACTTATCTTCTCCCAAATGTAGGTGAGATCCTCACACCGTATAAAAAAAAAATTAAAACACAGTTACTGTTCAGTAAATGAGTGTACACACATTTGTATTAATATTTATGAAATGTCTTGTATAATATACATAAATATTCATAAACATAACTCCATATTTTAGATATTTGTAAGGCCCTACCATCAGATAACTTTTCTAGTAACCTCTTTCTGAAAGATGTTCGTTATGCACAATCCAATATTACAGCACACAACCCATCAATCAATTATTTGCAGTCCACTGCTGGACATACGCCTCTCCCAACATGCAAGTCTGCCAGTTTCGAATGATTCTGACCTGCCCTTTTTTTTCAATACCTTACCAATTTGGCCAGTGTATGGGTCGCGAGGCCCACTTCTTCTACAAAATAAGAGATAATTTTATGAGTAACTGCCACCTGACCTCACAACTTGGAAAAGAAAACCTTCACCACAGCGTCGACTTGCAATTTGCAAATCAGGTTTGGGCCTTAAAGATCTTAGTGGCCGCAAAATCACCTCATATGCCTATTAAATGATGATAAGACTAATTTCCTTAGCCGGTAAATATTTAAAACTAATAACTTGTCTACAAAATGTAAAATGGTGGCCTCGTAAAATTTCAAACAAGTTTTGGTATGAGTCAATGAACTTTGATTTGGTCTTCAACTTGATATTGATGGAACTAGATTTTAGGAAATACTTTAATATTAGAATATTTTGTTTGCGTACTTACGCTCACGCCTGTTGATCGGAAAAGGGTAGGTAGACGCCTATTAACACCCACATTTCACCTACTCTGTTTTGTTAGTTTCGTCAATATCAACCTAAAGACTAAAATCATAGTTCATTGTCCTTCCCATAGGTATTCCCGATTGAACCCAAAATTATTTGAACTCCGAGGTCCACTTTCCTGCTTCTCTACCTCTCCACACGGTCTTTTTCTTTTCCATCCCTAATAGTAAGACCATGACTAAGGAAATCTGTTACTACCCTGGTATCCATATCCATCCATACTTCCATACTAATATTATAAATGCGAAAGTAAATCTGTCTGTCTGTTACGCTTGCACGCCTAAACTACTGCACCGATTTCTATGAAATTTGGTATAGGGGTAGATTAGACCTTGAGAAAGGACATAGGCTATGTTTGGTCGCGATAACCGACATCCACGCGGGCGGAGCCTCGGGCAAAAGCTAGTAGTAATATAAAACCGAGATTTTTCAGCGTCCATATTTGTAGCACAACTTTGTATAACAATTTATAATGGTCAGGTTAGACGCACATTTCAAAGTAACGCTAAGCTATCTATTGTATCCTATTCCACGCAAATTACTACAGTAATTACGGAGTAAAACTATAAATACTAAAGAAACAATGTAGTGTTTTTCCTTGTTCCTATTAACGTTTAAAGGAAACTTGTTTTGCAAAATAACGATGTTAACTAACATAATTATGAAGATTCTAGAAGTGTACTACTTTTTTTCGTGCGAAAAGCAGTGATTATGTCGGACTCTGAACTCGAACCGACTAAAACCGCACACCGTCTCGTGTCTCAATTACCGGGATGGACCTACAGCAGCTATCCACAAAAAACCCAGTATTCCCCTGAAAAATGCTTGCTCGCTAGCTGAAATGAAAAAACTCCCATAAAGCACTTATTTGATTTATTGCCGTTTACCGGAACAGGAAAAAAAGATTCTGGAAAACCACCCACCCGAACCTCAGACCAGTCCAACTTTGATTATATTTAGGATCTAATTTTTGCTCTGTTTTGGGCGACTTGCTTGTTGATCAAAGTGCTTAGCGTTACTATTCATCATAGGTATGCTAACCTATGACGTCATCATTCCAAAGTATTTCGCCCCATTAGCAGTATTATCTGTGTTCGTCACGCCCCAACTAATTAGTATATGGGCGTTTACCAAAAAAAATGACCGTCGCGTTATGGAATTCCACCCAGGAGAAAAAAAATACATAGAGAAATCTAGTACATTACGTCGCGTGGTGGACGTGACGTTTGATGCCGGTACATAACCAAATCCAAAAAAAGTTGTTGTTTTAATACATATTTAATAAATAAGAGCATTGAATCGCTTTCTATAAAACAAACGCAATAAGTTTTATTAAACTGTAAGGCAAAGATATCCATACTTACCAATAAAAACAAGGTTCGTAGTGGAACATAAAAGTAGCCCAGCGTGACGCACAACCAGTCACTACATGACTTTCCATAGACTTTCTGAAGCTATGCCGCTAAAAAAATTAAAATGGCGCGTGTTTTATAGTGTTAAATGTTGCCATTCATAAAAATTGACAAAGTTAGTAGAAATTTGTCGTAAAAACTCATTTTATAGTCGTAGCGTTCCGGAATTTTTCCACAGACATCATTTTTTGACCCACGTCAAAACACGTATTTTTTTATAGTTTGATCTCTAAATCTATGCCAACAAGCTATAAAATGACATTTGGTTGATATAATCTTTCTGAAAAACACAATAGTTCATAACCTAGAGACAGTTAACTTATAAAAATCACGTACCGAAGTTTGGAAAAGTATGGTGGGACACTATAAAAATCACTACTTTTTCATTTTATTTTATCAAAATTTATGTGAAATTATTATATTTTTTGGTTTTTACTTATGTAAATTATTAGCTTTGAATGCGTTTTATAATGTACAATGTTAAAGGAACTAGCTTTTCATATCAATAGTTCACAAAATTTAGTTACAAGTCGTAGGACATGCCATTATTCGAGTGGTCATTTTTTTTGGTAAACGCCCATATACCTACTCTGAGTACAACATGCACATCGTCCTTTGACATTGAACACTGCGAATGTCCATTTTTCTTATGAGAAACCTATAACCTTGAGTAGTGCATCGCATCTTCCTGTATTTTTCCTTGTACTAGGTACCTTACCTCCTGTAATCCAATTCTGGAATGTACCAATTCGATGTCGAGTTTCACTCAGGCAATAGAGCTCATATCGTATATTTCGGAAGCACACTTTCCGCCTTCCATCTCGGTCGAGGAAAATACCGGGCGTAGGCTGATAACTAGCCTGCCATTTCAGCGAATATTTTTATGAAACTATACCTATCTTGGGCACATATCTTGGACCTAAGTCGCGAGAGAAAAGAGATCCTGACGCGCGTCGTGGATTGTATTGATAATTATTATAAAATCTAAGGATTTGAACTCGTCCACCGCGCCGTAGCGTCCCGTGCTATCCTCAAAAGACACCCAAAACATTTGAGCACATTTTGAGTTCAAGGCATACCTCTAGTCTAGTAACAACTACATTTTTCATTGATTCTTTGATTCTTGATACAAACATCTAAGAAAACGCTCTAGAATCTAAATTACTTCGTTGTCATATTGCAAAATTCAATATATCGATCATTTTTTAAACATTTTAGAGAATTTATCTCGAAATGATAAAACAACAGATAGGAAGATACACTTTCTCAGACTCTCTGGGTATATAACCAAAACCACTTAGTTGAGACATATCATAATTCGATATTAGTCTCAGAATGATATAATATAACGGACGGATTAGATCTAGTTTCTCAGTTCTATTAGGATGTGGTCAATATTCTGAGATTCTCATGATTCTGATTCGTAGTAGGCTACAATTTTCTGGTAATGAATTAGGCATTGGCCACTAGTTTTGGTGACCCCTTCCCGTCCTTTTTGGGGACCGCGTCAGAGTAAGTGACATGAATGTATCTCCCGCATGCTTGTCGACGGAAACAATCATCATCCGCATATAGACGTATTCTCCTGATTGCATCCGTGACCAAGACGACCTCGAAGCTCAGGGTCCGCCTTCCGGCTCTTCCTCCTCCACTTACTTCGCACAATCTTGGGCGTCCATGGTAGTCAGACCATTTGCACGCATGTCACCCTCCACGACGTCAAGCCAGGACTTCTTTGACCTACCCCTTTTACCTGGACCAGGCGGGGGCGTCATTGCCAGGCACTTGCTACATACATAGCCTGGCGGAAACAAATATACATGTTATTAATTGACTTTCTCTTCACAGAGAGCACGACGGGTCGCTTGCTAAACGACTTAGGCGTGCTAGAACACAGTCAGCTCGCTTGGCAGAAGACACTCTCCACTTCAGCGCGTGGCTACCTTTGGCTGGAAACCAACGCCCCAATATATTACACGCAGACTGTAGAGATATGCAAGCCATACGCAATTCTGTCTAAAGACGTGGCTTTCATCGCAGCCAAGAAGGCGGGAACGTTATACTTCAATGCTAGAGAATATGTGGTAGAGAAGACTCCGGTGGTTCTTGCTACTATAGAACAGTACGCGCCAGGGCTTGTGGAGAATGTGAAAAGTTATACGGCGTCTGGTGTTGGAGTAGTTAGGAAATACTCTAACGATTATTATCAAATTACTACTGAATATCTGAAGACGAAAGTTTTTATGTGAGTATGTTTTTACTTTTCCTTTATATCTTTTGTAACAATGTATGAAATCCGTATCAAGTCCTTCAAAATTTGTTGTGATGTAATATAGAGAAAGAGACATAGATATAAGTGATTGATTTTGAACATGTATAGTGAAAACCTATCTTCTATATATTTTATTGGATCGAAATGTAGCTTAATTAGGATTAAGGATTTTAAATCTTGAAAAAACTTCTTGTAAATCTTGTGACGCGGTGGGTGGGACCTACAAAATAATGTAGACACAGATAGGTTCTTAATCACCATTTTAAATAGTGTCATGGCGTACGGCATGTTGTTATGAGGCAGTAATGCGCTGTAGTAAACTATTTTTGTATTTGAAAAGCGCGCAATACGTACTATTTATAGTTTCTCAGAAACTGTTTAGGAGATAAGTATTAAGTATTGCAACAGTGGCATCGCAGTACTGACATAATTCTTATATTATGCTGACTTTAAGTCTATAAATAAAAAGTTACATCATTTTTATAAGAATAGCGACGTGCATTTAGTAAAAACTACTGAAATAAGCACAAAAACTACCATTTACACAAATAGCTCGACTCAATTCGCAGGTTTTAGTGTTCATTTGTTCAATAAAATTCATGCTACCATTATGAACCTAACTGTTCTGTAGTAATACCATACTGTCGGTCTTTATAGGACTCCAACTACCCGTAATGACTTCCATAGTAGATATGTTCGTACCGCCAACAGGGCCTACGGATTAACGTGCTTTTCGAGGCACGGAGGGGTCTCCATCTCTCAATGTGTTAAGTATGGTCACCCATCTTATGACTGACTTGGCTGGTATTGCTTAACCTTGCAGTGTCTTAATCGGGAGACCCTCGATTAGTCTCTTTTCTCAAAGCTTTACCCCTTTTACCAGTCACATTGCGTACTAAACATACATATAATCACGCTTTTATCCCGGAGGGTTAGGCGGAGGTGAATTATTAACACCCACATTTCAACAGTCATTGTATTAGGTCCCACGTAATAGAGAGTAAGCCTATTGCCGTATTTCGGGCGCTATTGTTTGCTCGAGCTATGCATCTGAGGCTGAGTCTTGGGCTGTTTATATGTCTGATGTTTAACAGCAGTACCAGACATGAAATGGAAATTCTATATCATAAGAAGTGCGATGTGACCCCCATATATGACCCCATTATGATTACATTGATTATGCTTACCGATAAAACCGTTAGTATTAAATAATTTCATAACATTAGTTCAATAACATGTTATATTATCGTTGCGTTATCGTTTTCTAACTGCAAGTAAAATGTAACATACTATGTAGAAATAATTATTGTGTGATAGTGTGATAGTGACATATATTTATTCTAGATATAGTGAAATGAACTGCCATGTCCGTTTAATTTGTTAAGTTTAGATAAGAGAGCGTTTGTATATTGACATTTATTGATAAAATAGTCACTTTTACACGTCTGTTTCTCTGCTAAGTCCTTTGAAACCATACAGATTTTGACACAATTTTTACTGGGTCCGCATGAACTGAGATCTGGCATAACTTAGGTTACTTATTTTATGGAATCCAAAAAAATAAAAGCCAGATCTAAGTCCCCGCGGATGAATTCGCAGGCATACCTACTATACCTAGCCTTAAATAACTTTTTAGGAACACGGTAGATAGTCATATATTATAGATAAAACCACAGCAAACACTACTATATTTTGCCACGTGTTTCCGTGACCTGCGGATGTTATGTACAAGGGAATTAAAAATGGGATAAAATGTAATCCAACCGATAATAATAATCCTATTAAAATTATTATTTATTGTATTATTTTGTGCATTATAATCTTAAATTTTTAATCAGTCAGTACTTTATAATTAGGTAGGTAAAAAGATTGCATCGACACACAATCACACATCACGCAAAGCAACAGAGCCGTATTTGGTTATGGAATATGTACATTTCAATAGAGAACTAAGTCGAGAATATAAAATGAAGATGAAGTATAACCCGCGCCACATATCTTGGACCTAAATCGTAAGACATACGAGGCTCTGGCGCCCGCGGATTGCTTTTTAATAGTCTATGCTTGGTGAATTTGAGTTCGTCTACCGCAGTAGCATCCCGTGCTATCCTCAAAAGACACCCAAGAAATGTGTACTGCGCGTTTAAGGCACATTTTGAGCACATTTTAGGTCCAAGATACGTGGCGCGGGTTATAGCCCCTCTTAATCTGTATTTTTACCCGACTGCCAAGAAGAAGGGTAATGTTTTGTCTGCTGCGAATGTATTCAGTATAATTCACAAGACAACTGACTTAATAATCTAAAAAGCCCAAATGTCTGTTAGAACTGGCATTTAAGTACTTTATATACTATATTATATTAGTCTTATTCTATTCTTCCTTTCTTTGATTATGTATATTATTTCTGTAATTAATTTTGGACTGTAAGTTTCCATTCATTAGATTTTGACCCATTATTTATTTCAAAGTTAATGCACTTTTCTAGCATGGAAAACAAGTTTTCAAACCATGAATTACAACTGATTAGCCTATATTAGTAAACAGATGGCCGTATAACATTTACAAAACATCAGAAACAACAAACATCGTGGCACAGTCATGTTATCAAATTCCATGAAGATGGGTGTGCCACAACAAAATAACGCGTAGTACAATATACTTACGGGTATGATGCGAATTGTATTTACGGACACGAACATGCATGACGATTCAAATGGCGACATAAAAACGTTTTCTAGAAAGACGAACTGCTTAGTTAACCAATGAATGTTTTTTACATCGAAACCTATCATCCTAGACAGCCTCCGTGGCGTAGTGGTGGTAAACGTAACCACTACGCGTGAATATAGGTATTTGCCTTGGTCTGGTCGTGCCTCGAGAGCACGTTAAGCCTTCGGTCCCGGTTGCCATACGAACATCTATGGCAGTCGTTACGGATTGTTAGAGCCCTAAAAAGTGCAACAACTGGTCTAGCTGCAATACTGATTTAGCTTGATTCGTATAGTTTTAGAATTTTCTCGACTTTAATTGCCGATCTAAATTAAATAGAGTGTGAGTTTATTGCCGTCAATCGGCACTAAACTAACTTTTTCCATGTTTGTAGTGCCTAAAAGTATGACCAATTCCAAAGGTGACCGTATACGACATCTGCAGACGCACACAGCATATACGCGTAGTTCATGGCGGCTTCTTAATGGCCTCCTTTATTCGTATCTGAGTTTTACAAGTAATAGGTACAATGTATCTGCCGCGTGCATCGTCAGTTGTCGTATGTGGTCGTTTCGGAGTCATACCTATATAATAATATGTAAAGAAAATATAATTTTTGCTTTCAGTGGTGAATGGGCGCCCGAGATTCTCCAGAACAAAACAGAGACTGCTCTCAACGTGACCAGGTCCCACGTCTCATCGTACTTCCACTGGTTCAGAGAACAAGTCCACATCTATTCCAAGATACCTTGAAGCGGGAAACCTTCCCGTTAGTGTTCACTGAGTTGCACAGGCAGGGGACTGTGTTACCAGCATCTATTGTTTCATCTCACTTTTATTTTTAATCTGTCTTTTTATTTATACGTCATCATGAAAATAACAGCTGTTATAGAGTTACAGAAAACTTGTACAGATACTCAATATTTTGTTAATATTCTTCTTTAGTATTTCATAAACCTTTATTTGATATACATTTTGTATAAACATGTAGTTCGTCGGGTTTAAATTTTACTGGATTCTTAATTTGAAGTGGAAAAAAGACAGTTACTTGGACGTGTCTTGAGCTGTGTAGGCGTTGATTTTATTAAAATTACTGTGTACTTACTGTCTACTAAGACAAGATGTTTATAATCAGTGATGAACACTGAATATCTTCAAAAGAGGAAATCTAACAAGCCTTGCTTATCACAAGGCATATTAGGTGACGCCTACTATTAATTTTGATATATTGGTCTGATCAGTTGTCCAAAAATTCCTTTTTGGATCGACTATTGATACAATTTTTAACATGAGATCAGTGAAATAACCTGCTGTTTCATAATTTAAGCACATATAATTATGAGTTACACGCTTTTGAGTTACACACATGATTATGAGTTACACACATGATTATGAGTTACACACATGATTATAAGTTACACACATGATTATGAGTTACACACTTATGATTATGAGTGATAGGCATAATTCCTAAAACGCGTCTATATGAAACTGGTAAGAGCAATACCTATACCAAGTTATAAATATTTTTTCAATACCTAGCGTTAAAATGCTGTATTTAGCACAAAATCGACACAGTCCTCTGCCTGAGACGTGCCCGAAATCCATCCCTAATTTATGTATCCATATTTCCTCTAAAAAGAAAATCATTGAGTACAATACACACTTAGGGCTGTCACCAAGACTAAGGTTGGACTGATCAAACCAATTATTGGCACGCATTAATTATTATTTATTAAATAAACCCGCTTAAATTAGCATTGTAGTCTCTCTAACACGGCAATACCTCTTCAATGGTCTTTTAATTCACGCCTGAAAATCCCCGAAGGGGTAGGCAGAGGTGTATTAACACCCCACTTTTCGCCAACTACGCTTTTTGGTTCCACGTAAAAGGAGGCGAGCCTATTGTCGTAAGTGGGAGCACTTTGTCAAGGGTTGTATGTTTACTTTCAGATAAAGAACAGCTCTATTCCTAAATTGCCTTTCACGACATCCAATGGTCTATACACCTTATAAGTATTTATTTCTGAGATCATAATAAGCAATATAGCAGGCAAATATGCCATAATTAATTGTAAACGTGTTACCACTAAACACAAGTGCAATGTGTGAAGTTACAAACTAATGTGTGCCAAAAATTGGAATTCACCACATTCCGAATAACACGCCGAACTCAAATTGTAAATCTACGCAATAATGAAATCATATCATTCAAATTATATTTTTTAAATATTTAAATCCATGACAAGATTAAATTCTAGTATTATTTAAATTGAATGTCCAGTATTTGTATACATTCCTGAAGCATTTAAATATCTAACAGACTGGTATTGTATGATTTAGTTACCTCACATTGTCATCCAAATAACCATTATTCTTATTGAATCTTTTAACAAATGAGATATAGAGGTATAAGCTTTTTGTAGTATATTTATTTTGTGTTGAGAGATCGTGTTTTAAATGAAGTTTTAATGAAAATGAAAGAGGAACAACGAAATTATACCGATTGGGAATTCAACTAATGTCATTTTTTGTACCGATTGGGAATTTAACTAATGCCGTCTTTTTTATTGTACCGATTGGGAATTCAATTAACATTTGTGAAGTTGTCTAATACAGCCATTTAAAACTAATTTAAAATAAATAACTTTAATATATTCAAACTGCAATTATGACATTTGATTTTTATATAATTTTTTTTTGCAACTGCCTTCAACGCTAGTTATTTTTTTTGTATTTCTATGATATATTACGCTTATTTCAACATCTCTAAGCAAAGATCATGCAACTTTATATGAAAGAGTGCAACCGTATCTCTTTTGTCGACTGTACATTACGAACCACTACTGCAAACGAACAAGTTTTCTAGTAAATACGTAATAAGAAGCTAACATGCATCTTAATAAAATTTATAGAAGCAGAAGGCCTACTATGAAATGTATATTCGAAGTTTCGGGCAATCTGTACCGTAAAGTGCATTTACTCCACAATAGGGCCTGAAGACAGCATGTACTTCGGCTTAAAACCTACCGAAAAATTCCCAAGGTAACTGCATGGTACGAAAATGTCGTGCGGGCCCAAATTTTCGTATGTGCACGACCAAATAAGTATACAGGCGTATACTTATTTCCTTGACCATGTATACTTCATAATAACCTCTTTATGGTTCGTGCTGTATGGATCTTTGCTTCAGTTATTTCTATAGAAATGTAAAAAAATAACTTGTCCAATATCAAAATTTGATTTACAATAATGTTCCTCTGAATCTATGATGATAAATGTTGTGTTGTACTAAATAATTGTAAGAAATCACAATTAAATATTGTTAGTGATTTATTTCAGTGTTTCAATTGTATTTTATGCATGCCCTAAACATTCTAGATGCAAAGACATTCTAGGACACTTGCTAGATGCAAAGTATGCTCAACGGGCGCCGAGTAAAACGGGGTAAATAGAGATCAATGGGGTGAATAGACATAAAATGGTCATTCGATATAATTTCTTTAAAAAAATTATTAGTGTCTAATGAGATATTTGATAATTCTATTAATGATTACATTGACTATAGTTTTGTAGAGAAAATAATTGCAAAATTGTCTGATCATTTTATTCCTTTTCACCCTTTGTTCTGTATTCACCTCATTTTACGGTAAATTAGGTGACTTGAAATTTTGGAATCGGTAATGTTTACCTCTTTAGGGGTTATTGCTTATGGCTCTGTTATTTACAATCAAATTCATTTATTAATATATAATAAAATCTATTTATTAATGGCAACTAGGCCTAATTTTGTTTGTAGGTATAACCATAATTCCAATTCTATAAAAACATTGAAAGAAAGATCTAGGTATTGAAAGGAAAAATTGCAAGCTCTAAAATGTAATAACTACTAACTAAAATATATCGAAATCAAATATTTGAAAAACAAAAATATCAAGTTATGTACGAAATTAAAAATTATTTCGATCAGTTTTATCTAACTTGTGTCGTTGCTTACAATCAACTTTAACTTTCTTCTTTTCTTTCATTACATTCCTGGTTATATGGTATATTGGCTGAGCCTCCCCGAAGTCCATTTCATCATAATACAAATGCTTATTTCTATTCGCAGGATTTGGATAATAAGCAGCGTATAAAACTTCGTCTACTTCATATATTTTCACATCAATAGTATGTTGAAACAGTACACAGCTTTCAAGCATTCTTTGAATAATTTCGCAGCTCGGATGACCAATTTTATTCCCCCACATATTTAAAAACCGTAAATAGTACGGTTTTTTCACCGTGTTCAATAAGTCTAGCAGCCCTATATCTGTCAATCTATTGTGAGATATGTCAAGCGCACGAATTTTAGAATATGGCAAGCCCAAACTTAAGGCTCTTGCACCCAAGTCGTTAATGCTGTTACCTGCAACATTTAGCAATATCAACTGTGGACCTTCCGCTAAATATTTAGCTAATAATTCAATCCCGTAATCTCCAATTTTATTGTAACCAAGGTCTAGGTATAACAAAGTGTTGTTTCTTCTTAAGCCTCGAGCAAAGTACTCAACATCGTGACTAATAAATTCATTTTTCTGCAAATGTAATTCTACTATAGACGAGTTATTTTCCAAAAGGCTTTCTATATGGTACGCGAACCATTTTGTTTCGTATGAATATCTATTAAACTTTGGTATGATTCGACTAAAATCAAACACTCTTAAAGTTTTATTATCTCCATGCCCTTTTCTCAAGGCTGTAATCACATGCGCCACACTTGTTAAAGTCTGACTTGATTCTCCTATATCACAGTACTCTACTGTCTTGTTATCCCTCAAGAATTTTGCAAAGTATTCACCGCCTTTGTCTCCAAATTTAATTCCATTCAGCCTTAGATATATTAGCTTAATATACTTTGCAAATAATGCTAGATGATGAATAGAGTCAGCAGTCAGTCTATTATTCATAATATTCAAGTTTATAACGCTTGATCTACTTTTGATAAGTACATTTTTCAATAATTTGATGAAACCTTTGTCTGTGATCTTGTTATAGCTCAAATCTATCATAATAATCCGTCTAGGAGATTTCTTGATGTATTTACATATAGCCTTAATATCAGTGTCCATAATTCTTCTTTGATATCTGTCATCTATATCTCTACCTCGGAGCATGAGGTATCCAGTACCATCTGAATTTCTTTCAGTAAATAAGTTTAACCGTATATCGTTTATTTCACTTTTGTCTAGTTTTACCGGTTTTTCGGTGATTCTTTTCAGTAATGCCACAGTGTCGCATTTGCATTTTATATCACCTAGTATGGGCGGGATGCCATCATCTATTTCGGGCAGGTTTTCATCATCAGCCTCTTCAGGTGCAAATTCCTGCGTATTTTCAATCATTGTTGTATATTTGTTGAATTATCAATATAAATAATTAAAGTCATAGAATCATAGGTAAGTTAATAAGTCATATTGACTGAAGTAAACTGTCAACCGGTGAAAAGTGCAAGCAAATTGAATAAAGAGGTAAGGACGATATACATAAACTACATAAAGTAAATCTCTGTAAATCTATTTACAAAAAGAGGCAGATCAAGTAAAAGGTTGGGATGGGATCTTAGAGTATCTATCTTACCTGGATGGGATAGACTGAATGCGTAAGGTGGAGGACCGTTTGTTATGGAACACATTAGGAGAGGCCTATGTCCAACAGTGGAATGCAATAGGGTACATCCTAATTAAACAGAGTACCACCTACATACCTACACTGTAATTCAAATGTAGCTGTGCTGTAAAAAAATAGTTCCTCATACATTCCATTCCTTTCATGACTTTCTTGATGCACTATAAGTACATATTCGTGGATTAAGATATTTGCAAAAGGTGGGCATGGAACCTGCGACCTCCGACTATTTCTATCAAGATAACTGATAGCAAGTTGCGCGCCGCATGGGGAAGCTGGCTGTGGGGGACTTTTAGTATACATATAAAACTTGCTATAACAAAGGAAAGAACAACACAAATAGTAAATCTGTAATATCACATAATATGGAGATCGAAGATGTTTATTCTGGTTAATCCTACTATAATACAATTTAAATACGACAATATTATATCATCTTCTAAAATATTGTGGTCAATGATGATGATGGATGGAGGCACAGAACACTTATATCCTAAGATGGAGGTCACTGGTCAGACAAGTGACTTGACTTAAAGTTCTTAGGGGTCCATTACACGCTTATGCAAGCGTCATGCCATCATGCCGTCAATCATGATTGGTATTGGTCAATCGGCTATTGACCAATAACATAATTATTTTATCGTATAATAAATAGCCGATTGATCAATAAAATTCATGATTGACAGCATGATGGCATGATGGAATAACGCTTGCATAAGCGTGTAATGGAACTATAATAATGGACCCATTAGTTACTATTAAGGTTACCATCTCATAAAATTCCAGTGGTGATGGTGTTTTTAGAAGCTGTCATTATCATCTGTCTCTGTAAGTAATGTCATTAGTGTCATACGATATCGTACGTATTCATAACCTCTTTGCAGGACAGATTATTTTATAAAAGTAAACATTGTAGAAATAAATGAAAAGAATGGCTTCAGCAAGAAAATATATAGGTAAGATTTGTGTCATTACATCCTTGATAGCATATTACCATCAAAGTCCAAAATTATTGTACCAAATAACAAATTCTAAGTAACTTTTACACTAACAAAATCATAACAAAATTGCTTTGCAAAATTGTTCAAATTTGAACTTATTTTGAACTATATAGCATCGCTTCACGGTATCACCTGTGTAAGTTCTGGTCCCGTGGAAATATCGGGATGAAAAGTTACTCAGAGATAATGTAAAATTATCAAAAAAAAAAAAAAATACATTTTTGAAATTGGTCCAGGAGTTTTAGACTTTTACAAATAATTGGTCATCGTTATAAACAAATAGGTATATCCTCTTTAGATGAATCACTTACCCCTTTTCACATTTGGCTGTTATACTTAATTCACTTCTAGATATTGGTGCAAACTTGACTGATTTAATGTATCAAGGGAATTATCATGGTTCAAAGAAACATGAACCAGACTTGGATGTGGTACTAGCACGGAGCTGGGCAGGTGGTATGCAGAAGATGATTATTACTGGAGGGAATTTGAATGACAGTAAATCAGCATTGCAGTTAGCTCAAACGGATTGTAAGTACTTACCTGTGCACATTCATGATTAGCCTGCTCTTGGTTGCAATAGAAACTTTTCCTTGTAGTCTGGTTTCCCTTACTTCCTATTGTTTTGGCTTACTTACTTTCTGCAATTATGTGTGGGTCATGCATCGCACCCCTATTCAAACAAAGAAATAACTCAAAATTACGTATTTGTGGGAAAACGCAAATAAAATTTGACACCTTCGCGCAGTGTACTTCAATATTTAATTAAAAATAAAGTAAATGAGATAAGTACGTTTTAAAAATAGAAATGGATAATTTGATAAAGATAGGAATTAATTGTTATAGAGAATATCCTTATTTATAAAAATAAGTAATTTATTTATATTAATTAAAAAAAAGTTCGTACTTAATTCAGTTTATGATAAAATATTTTTTCAGTACATTCGAAATGGCACCATGTAAATCAAAATAATGCAGTTTTATTATAAAAATATTTATAAGTTTTTGATGTGTTTACTTTTATTTCAGTTTTTTATTTAAATTAACATTAATTTAATACTTTTCCAAAGTAGATAAAGTAATATTATATTATATTATAATTAAACAAATTATAATTAACAAACAACAAAAAGGTGCGTATAGATCACGTTGGCCACACCCGTATCGATGCGTGCCTCTACAGGTCTCATAGCGGTGATCTGGGCAAGGCTCAACTGTATGAGCATCTGCAGCGGTCGGCGGACAGGTTAATCGAGCAGTATCCTACCGCGGACTTAGTGTTCTTGGGGGACTTCAATGCTTACCACGTGGAGAGGTTGAGGTCCACCGAAACTGATTTTGCGGGAAGGGCTGTACACAACTTCGCCTTGACCTATGAACTCTCACAACTGGTGCATTCTATCATTAGAATACCAGACATCGACACCCATTGAAGCTATACTGGACCTTCTGCTGACTACGCGCCCGGATGAGTGCTCCGTAAATGTGGATGCACCACTCGGTACTTTGGACCACTGCTTTGTTTCGGCGCAAGTGACTCTCGCGGGGCTTGAACCATCGCGGCCAACAGCTCTTACCAATAGCTACCTCGAGGTCCAGTAAAAAAGCAACCGCCAGGGTTAAGTTTGAATTCATCGGCGGAATTGGCGAGCGTCTTGCGCGGTACCCATCAGGTAGTCGTGCTTTTTGGTTGCTCGCTAAAGCTGCCGAGGGAATGTTCTGCCAGTCCTGTCTTCCGTCACTGCAAAAACCCGACGGTAGTCTGGCCCATGGAGCTAAGGAGAAAGCGGATCTCTTGGGTCATCTCTTTGCGTCAAACTCGACTATGAACGACGGGAACTCCGAGCCCCCTATTATTCCCAGCTGTGGTGCTTCCATACCTGAAGTAAAAGTCACGCAACGGGTGGTCCGGCGTAAACTTAAATCCCTAGATGTTCGGAAGTCAAATGGGCCGGATGATATACTGGCGATGGTGCTTAAGCACGGTGCCCCTGAGTTGTGGCCAGTGCTTACACGCCTTTTCGCGCTCTCCTATTCCACGAGACAGGTCCCGGCTTCGAGGAAGACTGCATTCGTGCATCCTGTGCCTAAGAAAGGCGACAGAACAGATCCGTCCAATTACAGGCCTATCGCTATCACCTCACTTCTCTCGAAGGTGAGAGTGGTGGAGCGTATGATTAAGAAACAGCTCCTGAGATACCTTAGGGGTAACGATCTCCTGAGCGACCGCGAGTACGGTTTTCGTCACCGTCGCTCTACCGGTGACCTCCTATTGTATCTCACTAACCGATGGGCGCAAGCCATCGAAAGTCGAGGTGAGGCACTAGCGGTCAGCCTAGATATTGCGAAGGCCTTCGATTGGGTCTGGCACAGAGGTCTTGCGAAGTTGCCACGCTATTGACTCCCCAAAGGACTATGCGTATGGATTGCCAGTTCTTTGTCCAACAGAAGTATTCAAGCCGTCGTCGATGGCAGTTGCTCGAACTGCATGGACATAAACGCTAGAGTTCTACAAGGCTCCATGTTGTCTCCGACCCTGTTTCTGCTGCATATTAATGACATGCTGTCTGATGGCTCCATCCATTGTATTGCAGATGATAGCACCGGGGACACGTATTACATGGGCCGTGAAAATATCCCTAGGTCTGAAGTGGAGGAGAGTTGCAAACAACTTTGTCCTAAATCGAGACTACTCTCTCTGGAGTATCCGATTGGGGACGACTAAACTTAGTCCAATTCAACCCCACTATGACACAAGTATGTGTATTCACCGCTAAGAAGGCTCCATTTGTTGTAGCGCCGCAATTCCTGGGCACAGCGCTTATCATTACCACAAGTATCGGGATACTTCGTGTCGACATCTCCAACGACGTCCAATACTGAAGTCATCTGACAGACAAGGTCAAGTTGGCATCAAAGAGACTTGGGTTGCTCAACAGAGCGAAGCAGTACTTCACAGTGGGGCACCGGCTCCTCCTATAAAAGGCGAAGGTTCGGCCCCACATGGAGTACTACTGACACCTTTTTGCCGGAGCGCCTGCGTGCCAGCTTGACCCTTTTGACTTGGTGCGAAGAGGGGCGTTGAGGCTTGTTGGCAATCCCATACTTACAGGCGATGTAGAACCTCTCAGTCTCAGAAGAGACTTTGCCTCACTGTGTGTTTTCTACCGCCTATGTTACAATGGTTTGTGCTCAGATTATCTGTTTGACATGATGCCCACAGCTACATTCTATTCTCGCACCTTTCGCCATAGGCGGGGAATTCATCCTCACACATTGCGACCGGAAACGGTGCGCACTGTGCGGTATGAAAGGAACTTCATCCCTCGCACACTCAAGCTGTGGAATGAACTCCCCGCGATGGTTTTCCCAAGCGACTACAATATGGGGTTCTTCAAGAAGGGCATTAGAAGGTTTCTTCAGGGTCGGCAGCACGAGTGTGACGCCCCTGGTGTTGCATACGTCCATAGGCCACGGTAACCACTTTCCATTAAGTGGGCCGTGTGCTTGTCTGCCACCTAAGTGGTATAAAAAAATAAAAAAAAAGCTTTGGAATGTACTCCCCGCGGTGGTTTTCCCAAGCGACTAAAATAATATGGGGCTTCTCAAGAAGGACATTAGAAGGTATCTTTAGGGTCAGCAGCACGAGTGTGACGCCCCTGGTGTTGCATACTTCCATAGGCCACGAACCACTTTCCAACAGGTGGGCCGTGTGCTTGTCTGCCACCTAAGTGGTTTAAAAAAATATGGCTGTATGTTAGTTGAATAATGTATTAAATTAAAGAAATAAAAAAATGTTCGTCGCGAAATTAATAATAAGCAGAATCAACTAAAAAATCTATGATGATTCCCTTGGATTTACAGTAAAAAAGTAAAACAAGTCGTATTAATATTCAGTCCATTATAAAAAATTTAAAAGAAAACTGCAATAAGTTGGAACAGTTATAAAAAAACTCACATTGTTTCATATGAAACAGAATTAAATCGAAAATTTTAGATACAACTTATAACATTTTTACTAATAAAGCGAAATAAGTTTTAATTAATGCACTTTTAGATTAAATAATAAACAATGTTATAGTTAACTGCCAGCAATGCACCGAATTATTTTGTTTTATTTCACTTTTATTCCTACAAGCAACGATCCGACCTCATACGGAGCTGGCGCATCAATGAATCGTTCACTTTACCGGTACCAACTTGTTCGCGCGCGTTAGTGAGAAAGAGACGGACGACGTTTTATCTTGCTCATTTTGATCGTATTGCAATGGCTGTTCGAGTGAAACCATTCTCCTAGTAAAGTTATTACACTTTATGATGAAATCTCCAAACACATGAATTTTGAGTTATTTCTTTGTTTGAATAGGGGTGCGGCATGTCAGTTGATAAAATCTTTTTTGAAAAATTTGCACAAAACATATTTTGTAATGTGAACATAATTGAGAAAATGGACCATTGTGATTGGCCGTCTGCCTACTGTGAACCCGTGTGTGTAACCTGCCAATCCCAATGCTCCGATCACTCAATGTGTTTCCATTACGAATAAGAATATTTTTTGTGCTCATGGCACTGGTATATCATTAGGACTTTCAACTGTTGCACAGGGATACAGGATTATATTATATGTTTCTTATTTTAGCCCGTCTATTCACCACAGTGGGCTGTCATCCAACAAGATGTAATGAGTTTGTTGAAAACCCAGAGGACTATCTTCAAAGTCTTAGAACCCTTATCGCAAAAAACAGGGAAAAAGTGGTTGCAATAGGTGAATGTGGACTTGACTATGATAGATTGACATTCTGCACAAAAGAAGTTCAGCTGAAGTAAGTCATATTGACTTTGGTTTGAAAAAGAGGAAACAAAACTTGAGTGTTTTTGAGGGAAACAGGACTAGTTTATAGGAAAATTCGAGTCTAATGCCTATATTCCGGAAAGATACCTAGTTCTGAATCTTGGTTTTTCATTGACGGGTTTTGACAGAATTTATTTCATTTATTAAAAAAAAAACCAAATGGGGGTCTGTATTCTGCCTACCCCTACGGGGAATAGGCGTAAGCATATTTATCTATGTATGTGTAAATTATATCGTAGTGAGTAGCAGTTATGTACACAACAATCCATACTTCCATATGCATACACTATTCATACTCCACTCTGTCTGTTACGCTTTCATGCCGAAACCCCTCCCTAAACCAATGATATATTAAAAACTATAGATATGTTGTCCACACTCTAAAATGGCGACAAAAAAATGATGACTTTTGGTCATCATTTTATGCACCAATCAGAATCGCGACAGTGCGTCACCCAAAAAAAAACGTTTTTAATAATAAATACGTAGAAATAAAATATTATTAATATAAATAATAATATAATTCATATAAATTAATAACATTGACGTATTTTTAGAAGTAGCTAAAATGTTGTGTTTGCGCCATTTTTGAAAGCCGCCATCTTCGTGTATGACGTATCTATAAAAATAATACATCATTGCCCTAAACCGATTTTGATGAAATTTGGTACAGAGGTAGATTAGACCTTGGGAAAGGACATAGGCTATGTTTAGTTACGATAACCGACATCCACGCGGGCGGAGCTGTTAGCAACACCTAGTTTCCTATAATTTACACTGCATAATAAATATCAAACTACCTCAAAAACTATCTAAAATTATTATTTTCTTTCTAGTACATAATGACTCCCAGTAAAAAACCTGAATGACTACTAGTCCAGAACCTGGATAACGTTCCAGGTATTTTGAATATCAGTTGCAGCTGAGCCGTGAGTTTGGTTTGCCGCTGTTCCTCCACTGCCGAGCGGCTGCCGACGACCTGGTGGACATACTGCGACGGAACCAGGACAGTGTGGTCGGTGGCGTGGTGCACTCCTTCGATGGGAGCGAAGAGAGCTTGCAGAGTATACTCGAGCTGGGAATGTATATAGGCATCAATGGCTGGTTAGTTTATGCCTTCAAAACTTCGAATTATATGGATAAAATATCTTAACCCAAAAATAAATGCTGCAAACCACAGATTACCTAATAGGTAGCACCGTAGCACCCATTAGCTCGTTTTTTTTTATACCACTTGGCAGACAAGCACACAACCCACCTGATGGGAAGGGGTCACCGTGGCCTATGGACGTATGCAACACCAGGAGCGTCACACTCGCGCTGTCGACCCTGAAGAAACCTTCTAATGCCCTTCTTGAAGAACCCCATATTGTAGTCGCTTATTCTTGGGCTGTCTCAGCGATACAAAAAGTGGGTTTCAGTAACCCATCCGAAGGTTCTGTAGTACTGGGTACCGGCTCGAAGGACCAAATTTTGTTGCGGAGGCCCCAGGGTCTCACGAAATGTATTTTTGGCAGTTAAATTATAGCAGTTCAGCCCCCTAGATAAGTGGCATTTCGTTGACCGGCATTGTACCTACAATAGAATGATGAATGTATGAGATTTGACATATATGACACATATTTTGACGTATATATATGTTAATTACTGTCATTGTCACTTGTCTAGGGCAAATCTACCATTTACCATTTGTATATCACAAGCTATTCGTTATTTTGAAAGAAGAAGAAAGAAAGAAAAGTATTTTTATTTTGGTTACTGCAGCACACAAAATAAATTATAAAATAAACATAGGTTATAGGTTAAATCAGACAAAATTAAATGTTTTTTTTTCATAGTGGCAACACTGCCCAGCATCAGTTTACTTATCTGTGTTGTACATAACATTTTGAGGGTGCCACGCAATTTGTGGCAAGCCTTTTGCCGTCAACTGTGCACTTGCCTGACTACATTGTGCTACTGACAATTTCTTAGCAGTAAACAATAACACTGCCCTACCCGGCAATACGAACCCGAAACGAAACCTCACTTGGGAACCCTGTGAAAACTGCTGGAACCTGGAAAACTGGAACTTGAACGAAACACACCAAAGCTATGAGCAGTTTTCCAGTAGGTATAATTATCAGTTGGTTTTTGAGTCATCTGGAGATGGCGCTAGCATAGCTTTTGGTAATTTGAATGTACTCTGTGGTTTGTTTGTAGTATTTTTTCTTGAATTTGCGATGTTGCCAAAGTTTAATTTCAATTACCCATATTATAATAGATAAAATATAATAAAACGCTTAATTCTTTTCGCGCCACTGTCTGTAATTTAAATTATTATATTATTTTAAAATAATTTTATCAGAAAAAATGACAAAATATTTATGTAAAGTAAATCATTACAAAACCGAAGAACATTTTTTCCATAATTAGGGAGCACTAGATGTGACACCACACTCTTCCTACCAAAAGTGCCGGCTGCGCCATCTAGCGCGTCTTTAGGAACGCTATAAATACCTACTGGAAAACTGCTCATTCTTTTAAATTTTAAGTTGGCAAAATCTGGGTGTTAATACTCCTCTGCCTACCCCTTCGGGGATTTACGGATCTGTATATTTATACAATACAATATTCTTAATACAAAAAAAAAACAACAATGATCCATTAGTGGCAGTACAAACGGCGGTCTTATCGCTAAGCGCGATTTCTTCCAGACAACCTCAATGGAAATGTGCGCAATGAATATCTATGTATATAAATTTCATTCTGTTTACAGTTCTCTACGTACCAATGAAAGTTTAGAAGTGGTGACGAAAATACCGAAAGACAGACTTATGATCGAGACAGACTGTCCATGGTGTGAAGTGAAGCCTACTCATCCTGGGTACACCCATGTGGTTACAAAGTTCCCCACAGTGAAGAAGGAGAAATATACGGTGGGATCAGCTAACCAGGTCAAAGGGAGGAATGAGCCGGTCAATATAGTGTGAGTCCTACTAATATTATAAATGTGAAAGTTTTGAAAACGGTACGGTCCGCAGTCCAGCACCGGCCCGCGAAATCGTTTAATCCAGCCCGCTGTCGGTCCTTCGACGTAAATTGTCGGGCCAGAAGTAAGTATATACAGTAGATTCCGGTGACACATGGGCGAAGGCGCAAGCAATAGCTAGTCTATCTTCTATAATATAAAAATTAATCCCTAAATGTGTTGCTAAGCGCAAATTTCGAGAACGGCTGAACCGATTTCGCTGATTCTTTTTTAGAATATTCCTTGAAGTACGAGGATGGTTCTTACGGAGAGAAAATTAAAAAAAATAAAGAATGGACGGTTCAGTATTTGCAAGCGACTGCCATCATCATTTTGGATTTCCGCACCTTAAAAAATGGTACAAAAGAGTTTCGATGTGTTAAGAATGGTCAACCTAAAATGTGATAATCTAACCTACGCAGTAACCAGTGCTACCTACCTAAATTATTTATTTTGTTTACAGGCAAGTGCTCGAAATACTGGCAGCGGTCCGTAAGGAGAACGTTGAAGAATTAGCAGCTGCTATTTATGACAACACTAATAAATTATTTTTCAATACACTTAGCTAATAAATATATTTTGTTGTTTTTTTAATGCAATTTCTAACGAATAAATAAGGTATGATTCTATTTTTCGGTTCTACGCAACCAATTCTGATCAAACATACGGCAGTTTTCTAGTTTGATCAAATGATCATGATTTTCTATGAAAAAACATCATCAAAATCCGTTTAGTAGTTTTTGCGTGCATCGCAAATAAACAGACAAGAAGAGAAATAGGTTTTTTAAATAGGAGGTACCTCGGGGTTTTGGCGCGAACACAATCAAAGAAACATAAGCGGTTGTATTTTATTTTCCAAAATTAGTGTGAGTTCGAGTTTTTACGTGTAAATATGGTGGAATTTTAGACATAACGTCTTGGAAAACGCGCACAAGAGTAGGAAAGTGAAATATTACAGTGGATTGTGACTTCTCGTGTTGGTTTCAAATCTCCGTAAGAAGTCTTTAGTAAAGTTTCCACCACTTTACTGAGGCAGCAATCATCATCATCGTCATCATCATCATCATCATCATCATCATCAACTCACCATTATCATTATCATCATTCCTCATCATCATCCAAATAAGTAGCTATATAAATAAGTATAAAAGGCAGCATGGTCATAGAACCTTAGCCTGTTCCGAAAGGAACAAATAAAAAAAAAAGGAGATACCTCTTTTGAACGTGCGGAAATCCCCACGGATACGCCCCGCCGGAGTCAGCGGGGTGGTCATGTCAGACTCGAATGGACCAAGACCGCACAGCCGTCTCGGGCCATCAGTTGTCAAGGGGTGAGGTAGCCTCTAGCATATCCCTCACACCCCGGCTGACCCAGGGCCATCGAAGGCCTCTTTGGGTGTGAAACTACGATCCCCATTGTCTCCCTGGATAGGGTGACAGGCAGCTCCTGCGAGAGAACTCCCACTCCCAATAGGAGCATGTACAGACACAACTAATTTAGCTGACCCGGCGAACTTTGTACCGCCATATTTTTCTTCCGCCCGCGTGGAATTCAAATCTTTTTTCCATATTTTCTCACCAGTTATAATACCTTCCCTGGATATATCCACGAATATTTCAAGACTAAAATTAGCCAAATCGGTTCAGCCGTTCTCGAGTTTTAGCGAGACTGACAGAATGTAATTATTTAGGTAGTTGTTTCGAGTTGTCATAACCGCCACCGGAGGTATCCATGAGGAGTCCCGTACGAAAAAAGTAGGCACATGGTACCTATCTTTTTTCTTTCTTCATGGTAGGTAACTAACTAAACTCCCTACTATTTGTATCTCTCCCGTATTAGGGAAGGCCATTTTGTTATACTTAAATTAAAATGGGCCAAGTATCGAACCTTGCGGAATACCCATAGAAAGTACAGAATTGACATTTGCCCTCGGATACCTATCGTTGAACGTGTAATTTAAATTTAAAAGTTCGATAACCTCCTTGTGTAAGTAACTAGGTACAATACCTATAGGAAACTTCGATAGGACAAAATTCCGGAGGTCAGAATACTTAAAATCCAAGTTCTGCCGTTGTATGGTCAGCTTGAAAGCTGAACTCAACTTAGTTGAGAAAAGGCTCAGATGTTGTCAAATAATAAAATAAGTAGGAAGTAGGTACAAAAAATAATAATTGTATTTGAAATCCTTTCAGTCCCTAACTAGAAGTCACCACTCTATGATGAGTAAGTGCCTGCAAAAAGAACTTTGTCTTCGTGAAGGATGGCGTACAGAAACGGATGGTCTACTGTGAACTTCATGGGAGGAGGTGGCCTTGAGTCAGATGACAAGGCCCTCTGAACCCCACCTGTGAAAACAAAAATAAATAATTATGATCTTCTGCTGCTGTGAAAATATTAGGTACTTTAACACTGTTACCTAACACTTTAAAAAGTGTATCTCGTGAACGTCGAAGATTGATGGACTAAGTGGAGTTCTTTTAAACGACTTTGGACACAGTTCGATCGAAGCAAAGAAACCGATCTAAGTGGGGATTAGTAGATGGAGCGGATATGCAGTGTGAACTGTGAATGTTGAGCCACTCCACAGACTATGGTGTACTAATGTGTGCTCCATGTTCAAACACATGAATACCGAAGGAATTAATAAGCGCCTCCGAGAATGCACTTAGCTTAGGGGCACACTGGGCAGACAGAATTTGATTTGATGTACCTACTAGAGTCGCTTACTTTTATTTCCGCCACCTCTTAGCGTATGTCCCAAACTCTCGTTCTTTGTTATGAATGAAAGGCTTTAAGCCTAGTTCAGTATTCAGCTCATATGAAAGCTTGATACTGAGCAATATGAATATCGACGAGGGTGTTCCATTTGTTCCGGTTCCTACCATCTGTCCCTACTGGTGGGGGCCAGCAGAATTCGATGCGCGCAATTTTCAACGAGTAGTTAGATACAGGTTGCGAATTTTAAAACTAACCAGTAAAAGCCCCTGCGGTGGCGCCTTCTTCGTCTACTTTGATAAAAGCTTCTTGGAATGCCTTCGACACTTTGACTGGAACATTTTTCACAATACCCGGTGCACCTTCCTCAAACAGTCGGCTTACACCAACCTAAACACGAAATTTTCAATTGTACTCGTCTAGTTACTAGTCGTATTTAACTACCTAACTCGATAGCGAACTGACGTACCTTTGGTAAAATATTATTGAAGTTTAATTTGGTTCTTATTTCAAACTTTGGTATAGCGAGGTCTACGTCACGCCCAGACGGACTCAGCTTGAACACGTCTGATAGAAGTCCCTTCTGCGCTGCCTTGTCCAGCACCGACGGCAGGCCGTCTATTTCGTTGGGAAGAACCACTACCATGCGGAAACCTCTCTCCTTGTACGGAAGTTCAATCATCTGTGAAAAAGTCGATGTTATCAATACGTAGGCACACATTTTCCTGAATATTTATCTCGTCAGTGAGCTATCATGATTGCACTTCTTATCTGCGTTCAGTTGTTATATCTGCCGCTTAAATCATCACCTCTACACCTCAAAATCGAATCTTCTTCATCATCATCTTAGCGTGGTTCTCAGTTTCCCTCGAGGATTTTCATTAAAAGCGTCGTCTGGTGTACCCAACTGATAATCGCTAGGACTCCTTAGCAGTGGCGATGGATCCCAATATAATCCAAATGGATTGCATTAACAAACAAGATCGAGGTAAAACAAAATTTCCACTGGCATCCCTTTCGAAAACCTTCGCTCTTCGCCACTGCTCCATTAATCCTCTGCTCTGAGACCAAGGTCTGAAGCCTAATTTAGTAATATCACCTATTTATATTGAAACCGATACAATGAGGCTAACATGAAACATTTGAAACTCTGGGCCTACCCGAAACACGAGCCACACACGTAGTATCCAGTCATGTCATGTAGGTACCATGAAGTCACTTCTGTATTCCGGTATTTGGATTCGCTTTCGTGACAAATGTGTTCTGTTCAACTGTTAGAGGGCAACATTAGAAATTTTGGTATTAATATGTTTTCTTGCCTATTTTATGGCAACACTACTTTTCACTTTCTCTTGTTCGACGGCCATAGTCACAGTAAGTCATTGTTTTGTAAGCTCTGTAAAGATATTTAACAGTAACCAAGTATATATTCTTGGGTAATAAAATAAAGTAACTATCAAACTGTATCCAGCGGTCTTTTCATTTCCATCAATTTCAACCGATTGGCCAAAAGTTCGATCCGCAACTGCGGATGTTTCATGATAGTAGTCAATTGGACGAAGCAATTGAACACTGCCTCGTACCTATAATTATGATAGAACTCACATGGCATCCCCACTCTTACCTTAGCTCCCAATTCTTTACTCTCGGTGTAGTAGGTACAAGGATTGGAGCAAATGCATCATCGGCTTCTTAACCACTTTGTTGCGGCTCACGTGGAAGTCTTCATCTTTGGTTTTTTCTGCTTTGAATGGAACGTGCCAGTGACCCTGATGTTAAAAAGAAAAATTACCATCAGGCTTTATTCCTGAAAAATTTAAATCTTCAAAAATTAAAGTTTTTTAATATGGTTTTATACATGTACTCGTTAATATCATCCCCAAATTCCGACTCACTAAGCGTTTTAGGCGATTATCCACTTTGGCCCCCAAAAGGGTTATGTTACTATAGTCTAACTAAATAATAGTAGGACCCTTCTTCGGGTCCAAGTGGATAATGATAAATCAAAATAAGCGTATGGATAGGCAGTTTAATTAATCATCCGTGATACGTATCTGTGTTTGGACAATACTTACATTAAAATAGATCACGTTAAACAATGCAGCAACTACGTCAGGAGTCAACGTATCCTTGCTAACCGGTTCTGTGATATGGCCATTCGTCTTCTCAGCAGCCTGTCAAAGATTTGGTTATAATTCTTCTAATATTGGTTGATAGGTACCCAACACCTCCAAGGAAAAAGAATTATTAAGAGTAAGGCCTACAACGCGCTTGTGGGTACCCCTTTGCGAGAAGCCGCACAATGTTGCTTGCATCCGTTCGTCCATTTGGTACCCATCGGTGGGTACCCGCTAGTGCGTGGCATGGGAGGATGGCGACAGATAAGAAAGTATTCAAGAAAAAGACTTGTGACGTCGAACCCACAGGATATAAGTCTGAAATCTAGTCGACAACCCATCTGACCCTTTTCACTCACGCCACATCAACAGAATCGTGATTGGTTATAATTAACATGTAGGCTACAATAGTCAATCGCGTTGCATCTTCATAGCATTGTGGTGTACAAGCCACAGGTACGGGGCACTTCCACTAGATTGTATATTTTGTTATAAATCGATCAGAACTTACCCATCTGTTGATTGCAGCAGCCGCTTCGTCAGGCTTAGTGAAGTCCAGCGTGTCGAACTCACTGCGGTAGGCGCTGGCTGCTAAGGCGAACGTCTCCTTCCAAGAGAGCTGGTCAGACACGACGATCTTATTGACTACCGCCAAGTAGTCAGGATTCATCTCGGAGAACCTTGTATTTAGCTCTTTGTACGAGTCAAAAGTCTGGAAAAGTAAAGTTGAAAATTATTTACTGGCATTTTAGTGCCTTTGAGTGGTGGTGGTGGCGGTACAACTGATGTGCATGAGGTCCTGGGTTTCCTGGTCAGGCACAGTTCTGGATTTTACTGTCAAGACCAAGCAGCATTTGCTGAGCTCACAGCAAATTGCCAAGAAAAATGCTCCTTGACAAGAGATGTTAAGCTCTTTGCTGCGTAAATGTAGGGGACCAAAGCAGCATTATTTCCTATGTGCGCAGTAAATGCTGATTTTGTGTGTGGCCTCCGCCTCCCTTAGAACCACAACGAATTTAATGTGGTCGGCCGGCTCCGGCTAGCCTCATGTCTAATTTTATATGAAACTACGTGAGTGCAGCAACGCACTTGCGGCTGACTGCATCTAGGTACCATGTATTAGGTACCATCAAGTTACTTCAGATGTAAGTTTCTTTAGACCTACAGACAGATTATTAATTTCTCATTGGATTTACTTATTGGCTCCAAATCTGACAGTAAATGTAGAAGCTGTTCGTGACCTAAGTACCTACCTAAGTGATAAAATATTCGAATTCACGTACATACCCTTTGGAAATCGGTTCCTCCCAAGAAACTGTTCAGTTCTGACTTAGTGTCCGGACCAGCTCCCTCGTTGTACAACGCGAGCAGCATCATAAGTCCCAAAGGCGATGACACTATATTCTTGTCTTCTGCCACTTCGTAGGCCGCCTGCAATTAAGTACCTACCTACATAAAACATTAATGAATCCTCTATGGCGTGGCGTGGTGGTAGTGAACGCGAATATTTGTATGGTTCCCCCGTCCAGGGGAGCTAAGGCCCCTATCTACGTTCTTTTGTCTTCCCTACTACATTCTAGAATACTAAAACTCTCTCTGCAAGCGCTTGTTATTAAATAGTAAAGTAACTGCACCTTAAGAACTTTCAACGTAGACACATCGATGTTGTCTCCTAGCGAGGTTCTTGTGTAGCCGAACGGCCCAAAGTACCCGTACTTCTCCTCATCTGCGGAGCCGATGCACATGTATGAGAGCAAAATAATAACATAACACGTGTGACTTCTCGCCTAAGGCACAGAGGCAGGAGAATTCATCCTCACCCACACACTGCGACCGGAAACGGTGCGCACTGTGTGGTATGAAAGGAACTTCATCCCTCGCACACTCCAGCTGTGGAATGAACTCCCCGTGGTGGTTTTCCCAAGCGACTACAATATGGGGCTCTGCAAGAAGGGCATTAGAAGGTTTCTTTAGGTATTCAAATTTTATTAACTACTTGTGAACAGCTTAGGTACTCTGGAATCATTAGTAGGTATATGGTAAAAAGATACCTAATTTAAAGAAACTTGAATTGGAAAATGTTAGGTATAGAAATGGAGAATTGTATAGTTTGAACTCTTTTGTTAAGAATTAATTAACAAACCTTCAGATTAAACAAAATATTATTACTTATTATTATAATTTATATGAGTAGGTAAAACAATCATTTACAAGTCTATTTAATTAGCTAGAAATGCTAGAATAGGTATAATCGGTAGGTATAATGGATAATAGGTAGGCTAGAACTACTCTGTAGAAGTAGTTACAGGTGGAATATTAAGGTGAGGTCTAGCTAAAGAAGATTTACACCCGTATTCACAAACAATAGGTACTTCGCTATGCGTACTACCTACCAAAACTGCAAAGAACGACAAATTCTCAGTGCGTTCGTTTTGGCAAGCCTTTTTATTCATTAGCCATAGATACTCGTATGGCCACTGGGATCGACGGCCTAAGGTAGGTACTCTCTGAGGAACGGAGGCGTCTCAATGTCAAGAATGGTCATCCATCCGAAAACCAACCTGGCTTGTGTTGCATAACCTCGTTATGTGTTAACCTACTAGATTACCACTTAGTCACGAGTCCCGTCAATGATTTTTTATTGATGATGAATGCATTGTGTACAAAATAAATCTGGTGATTTTCAATAAAAGCAATGTATGAAATGTGATTCTTATTTAGGTACTTAAATTTTTTTTGAGTAGGTATTTTATTAGATTATCATACCCAAATCATATATCCTATGCCCTATGGACGTATGCAACACCAGGGGTGTCACACTCTTGCTGCCGACCCTGACTTAATAACTTTTTGTTTTCTTGGAATGAATTTTGTGTTTTAAATCAAATGAGTCTTTTCGAAACCATTTTGTGTTAATTTTAGATAGCTTACCTACACGTTATTATAATTGTGTAGGTACGTCTTTAGGAAGAGTTAGGACACGGCGGTATATCCGTTCCAATTGAGCAGTCTGACTGTGGAAGTACCTCCGCCCTAAAGAAGACCGCAGCTTAATAACCTCGTAGAGAGCTCTGGCTACCCTACTCACCGTAGGAAACACAGTTTCCTACGGTGAGTAGGGTAGCCAGAGCTCACTGGAGAGGTTTTGTGCTATCAGTGGGAAAACCAAAGGCTTTGACTTATCTTTTGCGCTTACGACACAGAATCTCTATGTTCTTACAGGGTCGTCGGCAGCATGAGTGTGACGCCTGGTGTTGCACTCAACCATAGGCCACGGTTATTACTTACCAGCAGGTGGGCTGTGTGCTTGTCTGCGACCTAAGTAGAATAAAAAAATGTGTTATGTGCTGTGTATTGTGAGTTATATAATTCGCACCATCAACAATAACAACTCGAAAAAACTTGCAGAATTTGTTCACAGGCACTTCGACCAGGTTCGATTCCCGGTTATGTATGAGAGTTTGAAGAAAAATTTGAATGTCATTATTATTTAATTTAAAATCGAAGCCATGGTTCCTAAGAACAGAAGTCGCTATCTTTCATAGTTTCTGACTTCTCCATACTGACCCATTTAGATTGATCACACTGTATAGTGGAGTGGACACTAGTTCGTGTTTTAGTCTATTGTAAATTAACTTCTGCAAATATACATAGGTACCTACCTACTATCATAGAAATGATTATACAAAGACTATTTATTCTTTACCAAGCTATATTTTTACCTTAGTAGGTAAATTTACAATAAGATACTATTTCTCAGTATTTCTCTTATATTATATATTATACTAGCTGACCCCGCGAACTTCGTACCGCCTTTTTTTTATTTTTCTCGCCGTAAGAACCATCCTCGTAATTCAGGGAATACCTATTCTAAAAAAACAATTTGCGAAATCGGTTCAGCCGTTCTCGAGATTTGCGCTTAGCAACACATTTAGGGATTCATTTTTAGGGTTCCGTAGCCAAATGGCAAAAAACGGAACCCTTATAGATTCGTCATGTCTGTCCGTCTGTCTGTCTGTCTGTCTGTCTGTCTGTCTGTCTGTCTGTCTATCTGTCTGTCTGTCTGTCTGTCTGTCTGTCCGTCCGTATGTCACAGCCACTTTTCTCCGAAACTATAAGGCCTATGCTGTTGAAACTTGGTAAGAAGATGTATTCTGTGAACCGCATTAAGAATTTCACACAGAAATAAAAAAAAAGCATGAAATTTTGGGGGTCCCCATACTTAGAACTGAAACTCAAATTTTTTTTTCCATCAAACCCATACGTGTGGGGGGGTCCCGTACGTAGTATCGAATGACGTTGCAGCGATAGGTCGTTGTGGCGAAAAACTTTCAGCGTCGTACGCTGGAGCGAAAAGTCATTGAAGCGAATTCCACCAGGGCGAATGACATCGCAGCGACAAACATTATGGCGAAAAATGTTTGAAATTGAGAACGGGTATGAAGATGATGATGACAGCATTGCGGAGCCCGATTTTCATTGCATTGCCATTGGAGTATCTCGAATGAGATACGCCAATACAGTTTTTTCTAAGTCCAGACTGCCATTCATCGCATGAAGAACCGAAAAGCTGTCGGACCCGACGAAGTCCCCATTGAGGCTTGAAAGGCAATGGGTGCCCGTGGTGTGAGCATTCTAAGAGCATAACGAATCTTCAAAGACGTATCCCGTGTGAATGCGCCCTAACAAATCTTTTTAACCGTGTACTCCTCACCGGTGAGATCCCGAGCCAGTGGAGGCTGAGCATCATCACGCCAGTCTTCAAAGGCAAAGGATCGGTGCAGGAGTGTGGCAGTTACCGCGGTATAAAGATAATGTCCCACACCATGAAGCTCTATGAGCGGATAATCGACTCCCGGATCCGACAGGAGAGTACACTCCCGGAGTGTCAGTATGGGTTTCATCCGGGCATGGAACCATGGATCCAGTGTTTGCCCTAAGGATTGTGGCGGGAAAATACAGGGCGCAGAACACGCCCCTGCATTACCTATTCTTAGATATGCAGAAGGCCTTCTACAGTGTTCCTCGCGAGGTGATCTGGTGGGCACTGTGCTCCAGGGGAGTTCCAGAAACTTATATTGTCACCTGTGGTCACGTGGTTATTTATTTATTTATTTAGTTAAAAGATGGGTAAGTAAAAAAAAGGTATTTTATGACTCCCTTCCTTGACAATGTAATTTATATTGAGTCTAATCTCGTACAGAAAATAATTAAAATTGCATTGGTTAAAGGCTACGTATGTAATTATTGTCGAATTATTTACCTACTTATCGAAAAGGGAAGTACGAGTATATATATTACACTGTATAGTAATACCTAGGTACATAATTACAAGTTTGTTGATATTTAATAATAAAAAAATAATTTATAAAAAAAAATAGTTTTAAAGCTGCAATGTACTTTCAAATATTTTTCGCCACAATGTTTGTCGCTGCGATGTCATTCGCCCTGGTGGAATTCGCTTCAATGACTTTTCGCTCCAGCGTACCACGCTGAAAGTTTTTCGCCACAACGACCTATCGCTGCAACGTCATTCGCTACTACGTACGGGACCCCGTGTGGGGTATCTATAGATAGGTCTTTGAAAATGCTATTGAGGTTTCTAACATCATTTTTTTCTAAACTGAATAGTTTGCGCGAGAGACACTTCCAAAGTGGAAAAATGGGTCCCCCCCCCCTCTAACTTCTAAAATAAGAGAATGATAAATCTAAAAAAAATACATGATGTAAATTGCCATGCAAACTACCACTAAAAATTGGTTCGAACGAGATCCAGTCAGTAGTTTTTTTTTAATACGTCATAAACCGCAATTTTCGCCTTTGCTACTACGGAACCCTTCATGGGCGAGTCCGACTCGCACTTGGCTGATTTTATTATATTGTAGATTGAATCCAATTAGTCACGGAGGAAAGAATCTATAATTTCCTTCTCCCTGCAATTAGTTTATAAAATACCGAAAAACACATGAAGTATTGAATCCAATTAGTTCATGAAATACCGAAAAACACAGATAAAGTATTGACTCCAATTAGTTTATGAAAAATACCGGAAAACAAATATTCAATTAGTTGTAGAATGAAGTTATAAATTCCAAATTCCAAATATATATGTAGGTACCTAATTGATATTATTATTTGAGTATATTTTATTACTATAGAATACAATAAGTCAAGTAGTATGTAAGGTAGGTTAGATAAGTAGTCGTTATATTATAGAATATAATAAGTCAAGTAGTATGTTAGGTAGTTTAGGTAGTCATTATAATAAAATAATTAGCACATTGCCCTTTATAAAGTTAGGGGTAACTATGTATCATAATAAGGGTTTCTATCCCACTATGACGATTGTTGGTCAAATCACTAGGTACATAATTATAAAACAAAGTCACTGTCGCTGTCTGTCCGAGTGTCCATCCTTCAAAACTACGCAACGCATTTTGAAGCGCTTTTTTTTAATAGGTAAGTAGATAGAGTGATTCAAGAGGAAGGTTGATATGGATAATACATGCATAATAGTGTAAAGAAACACTGATAAAATTAGAGATATGCGGCGGGAACGGGATCAGAAAATATGGCGGTACGAAGTTCGCCGGGTCAGCTAGTTATTAATAAAATATAATAACAATTATGTGAATTAATAATAGAGTTTATTGATACCTAAGTACTTATTATAGATAGGAATTGAATTTATAGAATTGACAACAAAGTTAGTCAGGAAGTTGAGTATGAGTTGGAGGGGTTGTAGTAAGAGGGAGTAGAAGAGGGTTTGTAGTAAGGGGGAAGAGTATAGGCATAGAGTAAAGGGTAGTGAAGGGGGAGTAGTTAGGGAAAAGGGGTAGAAATGGCAGTAGTAGTGGGGGGGGGGGGGTACAATTTACTTCTATTTCTGATCTCCATCCGATCCATACTGACCATCATCGCTAAATGGGTCTGGTATGGTGCTTCCCATTGACGCTCCTTCGAGACGTGGTACGACGTTGCGCATGTGTGTGTAGGACTTTTACATGTGTGCGTACACTCTTAAGAAAATGAGCTTTTGAAAGTCACGCGGCGTATAAACATCCTAATAGCGAATGTGTTGCTGCGCAAGGAATATGTCTAATAGGATTTTGCCCTCAAAGTATACGTCCCAAGAAGTTCCGCCGAAAAAAATGGATAATCTAGAGGGCGTGATATAACGTTGCGCCATTTCAAAAACATATCACAACGTCGTTGCACGACGTTGCTCGCGCAATTACCTACCATTATTCTTTTTGAACAAAATCATATTGGGCCAATGTGTACACCCGGCCTTACAAAATGTCATTAAATCAAACTATGTAAGGTAAACTTTTCACGAAAAATTCACATAAGTACGTATCATTACTTTGTTTTTGTTACATGATCCTACTTACTGTAGTTATTCTTAGAAGTGAATAATGTTTTCAAACAATGGTACATTACATACATACCTAAATGAGTAAGTAGTTTGTTCATGTTGTTGTCCGTACGTCTCTTCAAACACTGAGCAGAACACCGACTGCTGTCGCAGACTACCACTGACTACCACTATCCTGCCTGCCTACCTGCCAGTCAGAGATAGGGTCGATAGGGATGACAAACTGTCGATAATCATGCTATCGATAGTTGATCTTCTAAGTCAGTTGAGATAAAAATATTGATTTCAGAATGTAGGTATAGGTACCTCGGGACCACGTATTTTGGACTTAAATCGCGGGACCAACTAGGCCTTGGCGCGCTCGGCTTATTTTGTAATAATCTATGCTTAGTGAACTGCAGTAGCACGAGCACCTTGTACTAACCTCAAAAGACGCCCAAGAAACGTGTACTGCGCGTATAAAGCACGTTTTGAGCACATTTTAGGTTCAAGATATTTGTCCCGAGCAATAAGTGGTCTAGTTGCAATGCCTCGATATCGCCATTGGATTGTGGAGGTCAGTAGCAGTCGCTTCGGAAAACATCGAAATCGAAGTTCAGCTAAATTCACAGTTAAAGTTCACAGTTAGCTGGTAAAGCGGACCCCAGGCCCCAGACTCCGAGGTGATAGCTTCGAATGCGACTGGAATTAACGCTACGATGAAGAAGACTGAGGATTCTTATAAATTGATGTCCTTTGTAGGTAATATTTCTCTTAAATATATTTAACTTTTACTTACTCTTAACGCTCAGTTAATATGAAATTAATTATGACGATTATTATCGGTTCTCCCTTGTTTGGTATAACAAAGTTTGGTCGAATATCACTTAAGGACTAATTTCAGTTACAATAAAGTCATTTCACATAATTATTCATTTGACCGAATATTTAATTGGTAGAATTTTATTTAGCATAATTATTTAGTTGGAATAATATCATTGCACCGAATTTTCATTTGCACTAATTTTATTTAAACTAATGCTTCATTAGACTAATAATGATTTAGTCGAGAGATCATACCGAATATATTCGGTTTAGTAATAATTAGTTTCCTTTAATTACTATGTGGTGGTGGTTTCATTGTTTTTTCATATTTTGTTTTTTATCTGGCACTCGGCGGTTAGGTTAGGTTAGAACTGACCAGATAAATAAATTTCTACACTACGTTAACATTATACCAATTGAATATTCGATGAAATACATATTAATAACAACTGAACATTACATGAAATGAGCATTATACTTTTTGATCAATAGCGCAAACGTTGTTATCGCAAATAAATATTCGATGAAATGAAAATTATGTCAATCGATATTATGCAAAGCAATTATTTTCTCAAACGTTGTTCGAATTAGTAACATTCGACCAAACGTTGTTATACCAAACAAGGGAGAACCCTATTAAAACATATCGATATATCGATATTCTTGCTATTGTCAGAATATTGATTGACATCCCTAGCCAGATACTAAACTCCTATATGCTGCTATCATTTTTATTTAATAAACCAGCCAGGATCACACGAAATTACTTTGAGGTGGACCACGACCCATAGTCATTTTTGATTTGCACATTACTCAACATTTAGGTGGACCACCGGCAAGAAAAAGGTCCACCCAGGTGGACTAAGCAGATGGACCACGACACGACCCATGACGGAATTTAATAACCCTCCTTTGGCTTTGACGTAGTACTATTTGTATCCTTCCCGTAATAAGGGAGGCCATTTTGTTATACTTAAATTAAAATGGGCCAAGTATCGAGCCTTGCGGAATACCCATAGAAAGTACAGGATTGACATTTCCCCTCGGATACCTATCGTTGAACGTGTAATTTAATTTTAAAAGCTCGATAACCTCCTTGTATAAGTACTACATTAAAGGAAACTTCGATAACGACAAAATTCCGGAGGTCAGAATACTTAAAATCCAAGTTCTGCCGTTGTATGGTTAGCTTGAAAGCTGAACTCAACTTAGTTGAGAAAAGGCTCAGATGTTGTCAAATAATAAAACAAGTAGGAAGTACAAAAATTAATAATTGTATTTGAAATCCTTTCAGTCTCCAACTAGAAGTCACCACGGCGCACTATGCTGAGTAAGTGCCCGCAAAAAGAACTTTGTCTTCGTGAAGGATCACGTACAGGAACGGATGGTCTACTGTGAACTTCATGGGAGGAGGTGGGCTTGAGTTAGATGACATGGGCACCATAATCACACCTGTGAAAACAAAAATAAATAATTATGATCTTCTGCTGCTGTGAAAATATTACCACGGTATACAAGTGCGGTATTTTTAACACTTTAAAAAGTGTGTCTCGTGAACATCGAGGATCGATGGACTAAGTGGAGTTCTTTAAACAAACTTTGGACACAGTTCGATCGACGCAAAGGAACCGATTTAGGTGGGGATTCCTAGATGGAGCGGATATGCAGTGAGAATGTTGAGCACTCCACAGACTATGGTGCACTAATGTGTGCTCCATGTTCAAACACATGAATACCAAAGGAATTAATGAGCGCCTCCGAGAATACACTTAGGGTAGGTAGGGGCACACTGGACAGACAAAATTTGATTTGATGGCTGTAAGTAATTGAGTCGCTTACATTTTATTTCCGCCACCTCTTAGCGTATGTCCTAAACTCTCGTTCTTTGTTATGAATGAAAGGCTTTAAGCCTAGTTCAGTATTCAGCTCATTTGAAAGCTTGATACTGAGCAATATGGATATCGACGAGGGTGTTCCATTTGTTCCGGTCCCTACCATCTGTCCTTACTGGTGGGAGCAAGCAGAATTCGATGTGCGCAATTTTCAAAGAGTAAATATACTTTGCGAATTTTAAAACGAACCAGTAAAAGCCCCTGCGGTGGCGCCTTCTTCGTCTACTTTGATGAAAGCTTCTTGGAATGCCTTCGACACTTTGACTGGAACATTTCTCACAATACCCGGTGCACCTTCCTCAAACAGTCTGCTTACACCAACCTAGAATTAACATTAATATTAGAACTATCGGGATATTTACGTTGCGGGATGTGAACGACCATGAAAGTTTAAATACCTAGAATTAACAATTCACTTGTAACTACTCGTCAAAACAGCATGCGTTTTATTTTATAATGACCTAGGTAGGTACTTAGTTTGATACAGAACTAAAACATACCTTCGGTAAAATATTATTGAAGTTTAATTTGGTTCTTATTTCAAACTTTGGTATAGCGAGGTCTACGTCACGCCCAGCCGGACTCAGCTTGAACACGTCTGATAGAAGTCCCTTCTGCGCTGCCTTGTCCAGCACCGACGGCAGGCCGTCTATTTCGTTGGGAAGAACCACTACCATGCGGAAACCTCTCTCCTTGTACGGAAGTTCAATCATCTGTGAAAAAATCGATGTTATCAATACGTAGGCACACATTTTCCTGAATATTTATCTCGTCAGTGAGCTGTCATGATGGCACTTCTTATCTGCGTTCAGCTGTTATATCTGCCGCTCATAACTGCCGCTATGACACCTCAAAATCAAATCTTCTTCATCATCATCTTAGCGTGGTTCTCAGTTTCACTCGAGGGTTTTCCTTAAAAGCGTCGTCTGGTGTACCTAACTGAAAATCGCTGGGATTCCTTAGCAGTGGCGAGGGATCCCAATATAATCCAAATGGATTGCATTTACAAACAAGATCGAGATAAAACAAAATTTCCACCGGCATCCCTTTCGAAAGCCTTCGCTCTTCGCCACTGCTCCTTAGTCCTCGAAGACAAAGGTCTGAAGCTTAATTTAGTAATATCACCTATATAAACTGAACCGATACAATGGGGGCTAACAGGGAACATCTGAAACTCCGGGCCCACACGAAACACGAGTCACACACGTAGCATCCATCCAGTCATGTCATGTAGGTACCATGAAGTCACTTCCGTTTTCTGGTCTTTGATTCGCTTTCGTGACAAATGTGTTCTATTCAACCGATTGCCCATAAGTTCGATCCGCAATTTGCGGATATTTCATGATAGGCGTAATAGTTCGTAGGTGGTCAGTTGGACGAAGCAATTGAACACTGCCTCGTACCGTCCATTAAGATAGAACTCACATGGCGTCCCGACTCTTACCTTAGCTCCCAGTTCTTTACTCTCGGTGTAGTACAAAGATTGGAGCAAATGCATCATCGGCTTCTTAACCACTTTGTTGCGGCTCACGTGGAAGTCTTCATCTTTGGTTTTTTCTGCTTTGAATGGAACATGCCAGTGACCCTGATGATAAAAAGAAAAATTACCATCAGGCTTTATTTCTGAAAAATTTAAATTTTCAAAAATGAAAGTTTTTTAATATGGTTTCATACATGTACTCGTTAATAACATGCCCAAATTCCAACTTACTAAGCGTTAGGCAATTATCCACTTTGGCCCACAAAAGGGTTATGTTACTATAGTCTAACTAAATAATAGTAAAACCCTTCTTCGGGTCCAAGTGGATAATGATAAATCAAAATAAGCGTATGGATAGGCACTTTAATTAATCGTGATACGTATCTGTGTTTGGACAATACTTACATTAAAATAGATCACGTTAAACAATGCAGCAACTACGTCAGGAGTCAACGTATCCTTGCTAACCGGTTCTGTGATATGGCCATTCGTCTTCTCAGCAGCCTGTCAAAGATTTGGTTATAATTCTTCTAATATTTGTTGGTAGTTACCCAACACCTCCAAGGGAAAATAATTATTAAGTATTAATAATTAGTTAGTAGTATTAGTAAATATGCCTACAACGCGCTTGTGGGTACCCCCTTTGCGAGAAGCCGCACAATGTTGTTTGCATCCGTTTGTCCATTTGGTACCCGTCGGTGGGTACTCGCTAGTGCGTGGCATGGGAGGATGGCGACAGACAAGAAAGTATTCAAGAAAAAGACTTGTGACGTCGAACCCACAGGATATAATAAGTCTGAAATCTAGTCGCCAAAATCTGACATATTAAGTCCCATCTCCATTTCATTCACGCCACATCAACAGAATCGTGATTGGTTATAATTAAAATGTAGGCTACAATATAGTCAATCGCGTTGCATCTTCACAACGTTGTGGTGCACAAGCCACAGCTACGGGGTACTTCCACTAGATTGTATATTTTGTTATAAATCGATCAGAACTTACCCATCTGTTGATTGCAGCAGCCGCTTCGTCAGGCTTAGTGAAGTCCAGCTTGTTGAACTCACTGCGGTAGACGAGGGCTGCTAAGGCGAACACAGGCTTCCAAGAGAGCTGGTCAGACACGACGATCTTATTGACTACCACCAAGTAGTCAGGATTCATCTCGGAGAACTTTATACTTAGATCTTTGTACGAGTCAAAAGTCTGGAAAAGTAAAGTTGAAAATTATTTACTGGCATTTTAGTGCCTTTGAGTGGTGGTGGTGGGGGTACAACTGATGTGCATGAGGTGCTGGGTTTCCTGGTCAGGCACAGTTCTGGATTTTACTGTCAAGACCAAGCAGCATTTGCTGAGCTCACAGCAAATTGCCAAGAAAAATGCTCCTTGACAAGAGATGTTAAGCTCTTTGCTGCGTAAATGTAGGGGACCAAAGCAACATTTGCCATGTGCGCAGTAAATGCTGCTTTTGTGTGTGGCCTCCTTTAGAACCACAACGAATTTAATGTGATCGGCCGGCTCCGGCTAGCCTCATGTCTAATTTTATATGAAACTGCGTGAGTGCAGCAACGCACTTGCGGCTGGCTGCATCTAGGTACCATGTATATAGAAACCATCAAGTTACTTCGGATGTAAGTTTCTTTAGACCTATAGACAGATCTGGGGGCACGGCAGTGCCCCCGCCAAGTCGAGCAAAAAAGAGCGGCACGGCCGTAACACTATTTTCTCGAAGCACTTCAGGCCATTTTCGACCCCCTAGAACTTCGTTGTTGATAAACCTAGAAGCCTGAATCTTCGGTTGCTAAGTAAGCACTGTAAAAAAACTTTATATTTCAAATTTCATTCAATTTGAACCAGTAGTTTAAGAATTATAACTGCCAAGTCGAGCAAAAAAGAGCGGCACGGCCGTAACACTATTTTCTCGAAGCACTTCAGGCCATTTTCGACCCCCTAGAACTTCGTTGTTGATAAACCTAGAAGCCTGAATCTTTGGTTACTAAGTAGGCACTGTAAAAAAACTTTATATTTCAAATTTCATTCAATTTGAACCAGTAGTTTAAGAATTATAACTAGTCAAAGTTTGCAAATTTTGCAAATTTTGTCCGACTGACCGATCATCAAAACTCTAAGGCACTTCTAGCAGACGTAGAAGCCTCAAATTTAGAAGATAAGTAGTGTTTAGTGTACAACTCAAGGGAAAATTAAAATGTTCTTCAATTTCAGCAATTTCACCAACCGCATAAATAACTTTGTAATCCCTACTAATATTATAAATGTGAAAGTAACTCTGTCTGTCTGTCTGTCTGTCTGTCACGCCCAAACCACTGTACCGATTTTGATGAAATTTGGTATAGGGGTAGATTAGACCTCCACGCGGGCGGAGCCGCGGGCAAAAGCTAGTCTCATATAAATATAATATGGGATTACAAAGTTACATTTGCAGTGAACGTTTCAGTGTACATGAATCCATCCATACTAATATCAGTCTAACGAAGTATTATAATAAATGAGAAAGTAACTATCTGAGCGTCTGTTATTTGTTAGTATTACGCTTTCACGCCTAAAGGGGTGGGCCGCTCTCCGCCTGGGAGTGGGAGTGGGAGTGGGAGTGGGAGTGGGAGCGGGAGTGGGAGCGGGAGTGGGAGCGGGAGTGGGAGCGGGAGTGGGAGCGGAGTGGGAGCGGGAGCGGGAGCGGGAGCGGGAGCGGGAGCGGGAGCGGGAGCGGGAGCGGGAGCGGGAGCGGGAGCGGGAGCGGGAGCGGGAGCGGGAGCGGGAGCGGGAGCGGGAGCGGGAGCGGGAGCGGGAGCGGGAGCGGGAGCGGGAGTGGGAGTGGGAGTGGGGGTGAGAGTGGGAGTGGGAGTGGGAGTGAGAGAAACCGGAAAGGTAATCTACAAAAATAACTGAAATCCCATCAAAAACAATACTTGTAAAAAAATGCCAAGCCTCGCCGCCCTCGGTTCTTCTACCGCAAAAACTTGTGAGATCCATGTAATACCAAGTCGATTAATCTAATCAGTCTCTACTTCAGATACCTTCTGTCCTAAGTTATTACGTAATAAGTTTTTATGTTTTGAATATAATAAATTGACTTGGCCATCGCCTGAAAACACAATGTATAGCACATCACAATAATTACATTAGATAAGATTGTTTAGTGCGATTGCCAAGTCAATTTATTACATTTAAAACATAAAAGCTTATTACGTAATAACTTAGGACAGAAGGTATCTGAAGTAGGGACTGAATAAATTAACCGACTTGGTATTAAATGGATCTCACAACTTTTTGCTGTAGAAGAACCGAGGGCGGCGAGGCTTGGCATTTTTTTACAAGTATTGTTTTGATGGGATTATTAATTTCTCATTGGATTTACTTATTGGCTTCAAATCTGACAGTAAATGTAGAAGCTGTTCGTGACTTACCTAAGTGATAAAATATTCGAATTCGCGTACATACCCTTTGGAAATCGGTTCTTCCCAAGAAACTGTTGAGTTCAGAATTAGTGTCCGGACCAGCCCCCTCGTTGTATAACGCGAGCAGCATCATAAGTCCCAAAGGCGATGACACTATATTCTTGTCTTCTGCCACTTCGTAGGCCGCCTGTAATTAAGTACCTACATAAAACATTAATGAATCCTCTATGGCGTGGTGGTAGTGAACGCGAATATTTGTATGATTCCCCCGTCCAGGGGAGCTAAGGCCCCTATCTACGTTCTTTTGTCTTCCCTACTACATTCTGGAATACTAAAACTCTCTCTATAAAGTAATTTACTGCACCTTAAGAACTTTCAACGTAGATACATCGATGCTGTCTCCTAGCGAGGTTCTTGTGTAGGTGGGCGGCCCAAAGTACCCGTACCCCTCATCTGCGGAGCCGATGCACACGTACGATAAAGCTGAGAGCAAAACAATAACATAATAACACGTAATCTTGGGCAAATAGTAGTTATCGAGTAACAATGTAACACGATGGGAATTTGTCCAACGGCTTGTCTGCGCTGACGGCACAGACACTCTCTGCACTGCAATTAGGCGAGCACAACGATGCGAGTCGCAACGTTGTGCTCGATTGAGATTGTCATTGGTCGGATTGGGTCACTTGCTTAGTAAATTGCACAGCTGTTCTTACAGGGTAGGCAGCACGAGTGTGACTCCTCTGGTGTTGCACTCGTCTATATGCCACGGTAACCACTTTACATGGGGCGGGCCGTTGGTTTGTCTGCGACCTATCCCAACCGTTTACATTGTTACTCGTTTGGGTGTTACCTATTGGATGGGAATAAACGCCAAGAAGACACGACGGAGGTGCCAAATATAACAATTATTATTACAGAGAGAGACTCTTCCCTTTCAACTTTATAAATACAAAAATTCAAGATAATAAAAATAGATAGGTGGATGATGATAAAGCACCATTCGCCAAATTAACCCTGATTGTAAAGTGACCTTTGAAATAAAAGTTATCTGTAATGATGACCTAACTATCTTACTGTTAATAAGCATACCAAAAAAAAACTGTTTACCTAGGTAGGTACCTACTTGTTTTTGGAAATAAACATTTTTTCAAGGAAATTAAATTCTCCATGTTAATTTTATAAATGCGAAAGTAACTCTGTCTGTTGTTTAGACATTTTATGGATAACTAGCTGTTGCCTGCGACTCCGCCCGCGTGGATATCGGTTATCGCGACCAAAAATAGCCTAAGGTCTAATCTCCCTCTGTACCAAATTGTATTAAAATCGCTTTAGTGGTTTAGGCGTGAAAGCGAAACAGACAGACCTCTTAACTTCGCATTTTTAATATTAGTAGGTACCTATAGATATGGATGCAAGGGTAGGAGCTTAATGGTTAAAGGTTTGTCTTACGATCGTGAGGCCTCGGGTTCGAAGCCTGTTCATAGTGTTCACTGTTCATACACTACCGTGTACACTACCGTAGTGAATCCACTCTTAATACAAGCAGTTTAACTTAATGACCAGACCATTATTCTTTTTGAACAAAATCATATTAGGCCAATGTGTACACCCGGCTTTACAAAAACTAATTAGTAAACTTTTCACGAAAAATTCACATAAGTACGTATCATTACTTTGTTTTTGTTACATGATCCTACTTACTGTAGGTAGTTATTCTTAGAAGTGAATAATGTTTTCAAATAATGGTACATTACATACATACCTAAAAGAGTGAGTAGTTTGTTCATGTTGTTGTCCGTACGTCTCTTCAAACACTGAGCAGAACACCGACCGACTGCTGTCGCAGACTACCACTATCCTGCCTGCCTACCTGCCAGTCAGAGATAGGGTCGATAGGGATGACAAACTGTCGATAATCATGCTATCGATAGTTGATCTTCTAAGTCAGTTGAGATAAAAATATTGATATCAGAATGTAGGTATAGGTACCTCGGGACACGTATCTAGGACCTAAATCGCGGGACAAACGAGGTCCTGGCGCGCTCGGGTTGTTTTGTAATAATCTATGCTTGGTGAATATGAGCTCGTCCACCGCCGCCGTTGCATTGCACCCCGTGCTATCCTCAAAAAACACCCAAGTAACGTGAACTGCGAGTGTGAACTGCACGTTTTGAGCACATTTTAAGTCCAAGATATATGTCTCGAGAAATAAGAAAGTGGTCTAGTTACAATGCTTCGATAATATATCGCCATTGGGTTGTAGAGGTCAGAACAGTCGCTTCATGGAAAATATTGAAAACAAAGTTCAACTAAATCCGCAGTTAGACTGGCAAGGCGGACCTCAGACTCCGAGGTGAAAGCTTTGGATGAAGAAGTCTGAGGTTCTTATGAATTGATGTCCTTTGTAGTAATACTTCTCTTAAATATATTTAACTTTTACTAAAGATAATGATTCCGTAGCCGACCGCATACGACAACTGCCGACGAACGCAGCACATGCGCGTAGTTCATTGCGGCTTCTCAATGGTCCCCTTTATCCGCATCGGAGTTTAACAAGTAATGGGTACGCTGTATGTGCTGCATGCGTCGGCAGTTGTCGTATGCGGTCGGCCTCGGAATCATACCTTTACTCTTAATGCTCAGATAATATGAAATTAATTGTGACGATTATTAACAACAATATTTAATATATTACATATTATGTGTTTGTGTAATCAAGAGGATTGAACCTACCACTATTGTCGAAAAGAACTATTGAAATCATCGATAATATTCGTGTCCCTTCGCCCAGCATACTCACCATGGAATCTTGATATTTCATGAATGCCAAAAAATAGTTCTGAAATAGTTTTAAATAGTTGCGAAAGGAAAAAAATAGTTCTCTTATACTTACGAAATTACAGCCATAGTTATATGAGTATGCTGGGCGAAGGTTTCGTCCAGCATACTCACCTCCGTTTGGGGAATCTGCGTACGCTTCAAACATAATTTATACTTCAAAAAATAGTTCATAAATAGTTCATAACGGTGTCCAAAAAGAAAAAATAGTGCTCTAATAACTCCGGAGTTATAGGCTTTGTTCACTGAGTATGCTGGGCGTAGGTTCTACGCCCAGCATACTCACCTCACTGCGCAAATACCGAACGAGCTATAGATACAATTTATGTCTCAAAAAATAGTTCTTGAAATAGTTGTCAATATCAGTCTAATTTTCGCTTGACTTTTGACCTAGAAAACCATTAAATTTGGTTGTAAACTTCTACATACTAACGTTAAATGAGGTACAGTCGTCCACACAATGTTTTTATAATATAAAAATATTAAACATTCTAATGATGGGCGTTGTGATTGGGAATAATATTGTGGTATTATCTCACATTCAAAAACAGACGAAAAAAATTTATTAGCATTTAGCTAGTAAGTATATATTTTTTAATAATAATAAAATAAATGAAACTGTAAGCGTAAATAAATCCTATTACTTCATTGCTCTTAGGGTGAACTATTTGCCAAAAAAATTGTCAGGACACTAAAGCATAGATCACCTAATAGTTGGAACAGATAACTCACTGCCTGGAAAATCAACGATCCAAAGAATCAAAGAATCAATTTCGTTTATTCAATTTAGGCACATATAGAGCACAATATGAACGTCAAAATATTACAATTGTGTCAATAAGTATGTAAACAAAAAATAAAATATTAAATAAATTAAAGTAAACCATTTGAAAATGATTCTTTCGCTGGTTCGGTAGTTGGTTCTACTGAGAAGATACCAGCAAGAAACTCAGAGAACTCAATTATCCTTTTTATTTATTTATTTATTTTTTAATACGGTTTTTATACAATTTACAATGTGCGGGCAAGAAAGTGATTAGGTTGACCATACATTTTTATCATTAAGATATTCTTCTACTTTATAATAAGCTTTTTCCATTAGACTTTTTTTCACGTTTATTTTAAAAATATTAAGTGGCATGTCAACCAAATCCTGAGGAATTTTATTGAATATTTTTATACTGTTGCGTACAAATGAATTACCAACCTTATGAAGCCTGAGTATTGGCACTGCTAGTTTATCTTTATTTCTCGTATTATAATCATGTGTGTCCGAGTTTTTTTTAAAAGATTTAAGTTCTTCCGTATGTATAAAATATTATCGTAAATATATTGACAAGCAACCGTTAATATATTAATTTCTTTAAATGTTTCTCTCAGCGAGTCACGGGGTCTGAGGCCGTAGATTGCTCGTATCGCGCGTTTCTGTAATATGAAAACAGTCTCAATATCGGCAGCTGAGCCCCACAGCAACAGACCATATGACATAACGCTATGAAAGTAGCTAAAGTAAACTAATCGTGCCGTTTCCTCATCAGTTAGTGACCTTATCTTTCTAACCGCATAGGCAGCAGAGCTAAGTTTTCCTGCCAAGGCTGTGATATGAGTGATATCCAACTTAGTTAAGTGCCTAAGGGCCGACGCCCACTGCCGGCATGGCATGGCAAAGGATTTTATTACTAATCAAGTAATTTTGAATCTTATTTCAGTGACTTTAGAATTCATTTTACTTTATTTCGTCAAACGATGCCGCGGCAGGCCGCGCGACGTGCCACATTCCCTTTGACTGCCTCTTTGTCGGTAGTGAAGGCGGCCGCTAAGCAGGAGGCGCGGGTTCGATTCCTGCTCAGTGCAAATATTTGTATGCATGAATATGAATATTTGCATTGGTCTGGTTTCTATCCTACTAATATTATAAACGTGAAAGTTTGTAAGTATGTGAGGATGTTTGTGACTCTTTCACGTAAAAACTACTGAATGGATGTTGATGAAACTCTACGATAATATAGCTTGTACATCAAAATAACGTATTGGCTATATTAAGCGATGAACGGGATCAGAATTTCACGCGGGCGGAGCCGCGGGCAACAGCCTGCTTCTGTATAATATGTATATATTTACAAAAAAAAATGTATCAAGTATGTTTATAGGCTTTCTAGAACCCATAACACAAGCTAGTTAAGCTATACTTACTTTGGGTCTGGATAGCGTTGTGTAGATTATCAAACATAGCTAAGAACACTCCCGACCCCGACTAATTCGCCTTTCAAACAAAAAAAAAACAAAATCGGTTCGGGTCTCGGGAGCTACGATGTACACAGACATACGCACAGACACGTCAAACTTCCGTCCGTTTTTGCATCCGGGGTTAAAAAATTGTTATACCTAGTACAAAATGTACCTAAGTTATTAGAAAGTTTTGTACACGACTGTACTAAAATCGAATGTATGTAGAAGTTTACAACCAAATTTAATGGTTTTCTAGGTCAAAAGTCAAGCGAAAATTAGACTGATATTGACAACTATTTCAAGAACTATTTTTTGAGACATAAATTGTATCTATAGCTCGTTCGGTATTTGCGCAGTGAGGTGAGTATGCTGGGCGTAGAACCTACGCCCAGCATACTCAGTGAACAAAGCCTATAACTCCGGAGTTATTAGAGCACTATTTTTTCTTTTTGGACACCGTTATGAACTATTTATGAACTATTTTTTGAAGTATGAATTATGTTTGAAGCGTACGCAGATTCCCCAAACGGAGGTGAGTATGCTGGACGAAACCTTCGCCCAGCATACTCATATAACTATGGCTGTAATTTCGTAAGTATAAGAGAACTATTTTTTTCCTTTCGCAACTATTTAAAACTATTTCAGAACTATTTTTTGGCATTCATGAAATATCAAGATTCCATGGTGAGTATGCTGGGCGAAGGGACACTAATATTCACACATTATTAATACCTACTACCACACCATAATAGTAAACTACCTATACAAAGACATGAACGTGTTTACTGTAGGTATTTCGTTTTAGGCGTAGATAAGCCAGCTGGTAGCTAAATTACCGGTTATTCCTAGTTATTCCCAGTATACCCATCGATAGGCTCAGTTGTTATTATAATCAGTCCACTGTTAGGTACACTGTTTATGTGTAACTGCACATTTTAGCTTCGACTTGTTTCTTTAAAATTCTCTTTTCCAGTTATATAGTTTGTATATTTTACTACTTACTACATATATTTACGATTTCATAGTTTAGTATTGTAAGAAGTTGAATACATTTCTTTCAACCTCTCACAAGAATGTAGGTACTATTAAATCATATCGATATATCGATATTCTTGCTATTGTTACAATATTGATTGACATCACTAGCCAGATACTAAACTCTTATGTGCTGCTATCATTTTTATTTAAAAAACAAATCACGGAGCTTACGCGGCTGCATTAATACCTGTGTTAATACCCTTTCGGCCACTTTCATAACTGTTTTTTCTTAACTGGTTAAGAAAAAATACCTTTCTGTATGTTTTCTTAACTGGTTAAGAAAAAATACCTTTTTGTATATTTTCTTAACTGGTTAAGAAGAAAAATTATATGCGCTTTAATACGAGGTAGGTAGGTATATAATTCATACAATGTCATAACGCCTTTGCTATTTGCATCTTAAGTACCTAGATGATTCAAACAGCATTCATGTTTCAGCAGATTTATGATATACTAGCTTTTGCCCGCGGCTCCGCCCGCGTGGATGTCGGTTATCACGACCAAATATAGCCTATGTCCTTTCTCAAGGTCTAATCTACCCCTATACCAAATTTCATCAAAATCGGTTCAGTGGTTTGGGCGTGAAAGCGAGACAGACAGACAGACAGAGTTACTTTCACATTTATAATATTAGTAGGGAAGTAGGGATTTATATTTTACGGGAGCGAAAGTATCGTTCGCATGATTGGCAATTTGGCACCTGTTGTGTTCCTGGCGGCGAATAGGGTTTACAGAGCTCACTAGAGAGGTTTTGTGTTGTCAGTGGGAAGACCAAAGGCTTGTCCTGCTTGTCTTCGCTAACTGCACAGAAGCTCTCTGTTCTTACACTCGTCCATAGGCCATGGTAACCACTTTCCATCAAGTGGGGGCGTGTGCTTGTCTGCGACCTTAGTAGTGTATAAAAAAAAACTTTTGGAACGGTGTTATATTAGAAGGGAGCGACAGTATCGTTCGGATGATTGGCACCTAGCTAAGGGTCATTTGATAGGTGAGAGGAAGAGGTGATGTGCTTCTTCTTGCACGTATATATTGTTTACTGTTCATTCCCTTTTTTATACTACTTAGGTCGCAGACAAGCACACGGCCCTCCTGATGGTAAGAGGTTACCTTGGCCTATGGGCGAGTGCAACACCCGAGAGTCACACTCGTGCTGTCGACCCTGTAAGACCCTGTAGAAGAAGATTCTCTTTTCGACGTCAGAAGGAAAAAACGTAGTAGGGGTGATTGCCCATAGGCCATGGCCTTCCCTTATGGTCTACTTTGGTTTTTACGGGAGTGATTACCGTCTGACCCCCCTCCGTTCCACTTTCAGCCTCGGGAGTATAGCTGCAGCAGGTGTACCGATTCACAGGCAATGTTCGCTTGGCTCCGGAAAATATTCATGAAGCAGATAGTGATAGATTTGATCGTTAATTTGTATCGTGAATCGTGATTTAATCATATAAAAGCAATCAGGCTTGATTTAAACAATGCGCGATGATACATTCAAGATTGGAGTCTGTCTATCAACAATAAGAAATAAAAGTTTCCTGTTATTAAAATAATTCCTGCAATTAACGTTTCTATGAAATTAGATATTCGATATGTAGTTCTTAATATAGCTTCGGTAAAAACCGGAGTTGTGTTTATTTACAAAGATGTGGTAAAATATTGGTTTATTTATCTTTGGTTCGCAGAACAATCGTAATTCACAATCTATCAGAATAGAATTATTACAATAAACAAAACATATTTTACTGGTTGGTTCCGGTGGAGTTGAATATGGCCATTACGGGTGTCCCCTGACAGTAAACATATAACATACAGCCCATGATAGAGAGACCGCTTGACGGCAATAGACTCTATCCCTATCATATAATGCGGGACCGAAATAGATGGGTAATTTCACGGTGCCTAATTTTTTGCTAATTTCGGTGGCATTTTTCATTCATAGGTTTATTTATTTATTTATTTATTGAGTATATAGTATGAGTTCTTTTAGAATACATCAGTATTCTAGATATTCTAAAAGAACTTCATTAAATTTTTTCATCGGAAAACCTTTTATTGAAAAATGCCACCGAAATTAGCAAAAAATTAGGCATCGTGAAATTACCCAGATGAGGGTCGGGCTCAAGCTTACCTCTCGGGAATTGGGGGGTCATCCGACAATAGCTCCCGTAAAAGTCGAGATTAACAAATTTTAGAAAGTAGGATTAGAAGAGCCCATTGGGATGCTCCCAGAAAAGCCAACATACTAATCAAAAACAATGAGCAAGTAGTCACCAGAAACCCCAGGCTCCATTGTACAAACTTTGGACGTGATTGAGAAATTGCTATGACGATAATCATTATCGTGACAAATATTTGTACTCAGTGGGAAGAACCCGAGAGCTCTGACGTAGTCACCAGTAGACCACACTTCCTCCACGCCACACAGTTCGGCGTATAAGAAATCATAAATCTACAGGAAGATTGTCTTGTTAAAATTTATCTGTGTATAATGTCTAGGGACCTTTAATAATATTTAAAAAAGTTAAGTACCTACCTAGTTGTGTGTAGGTGTACGCTTCAAAACTCGAAAAGTTGGTTTTTACCTATATATAAAACTTAAGTGGTTGTGTGTACGCTACAAAAACTCGAAAAGTTGATTTTGCTCAAATAAATTGATAGCTTCACACAAGATTTTTTATCTTCCGTGTATGACTAGTGATGTAAAATCATACTATAATAAGAATAAGCTCTGCATTACATTGTTGACAGGACATTTTATCGAAATGAAGACTATCTATTATGTTCATGTGGCTATGCACATGGGACCAAAATTATATAATCAGTTGTCCACTATTAATATTTACTTCACTAAGTAGTCGAAACGAAAATAATAACCACAGAAAACTCGGTTATAAAGAAGATCAGAATCATTACAATGACATACTGAACACTCAGTCCCCTGAACCACAGGAACCCACTCCAGGGATCATAATATTTGCTTCCCGCATGGCCTGAGGCCTGAAGCTGCATCTGGACTTCTCCTAATTTGAAGATTAGGACCCGATTCTACTATGTCAACCACTGTCACATCACAAAATGTCACAGATACTGCAATAAGTAAATGCCCTTGAACTTTAGACGTTATGCTGTTAAAGCAGAATCGTAGTCCAGCTGCGCTATCGATAACGTGACTATCGATAGTTTTACATCCCTATTTCTGACTGGAGGATGGTGGTAATGTAACATAGCAATTAGTGGTAGTCTGTCATAGCAGTCGGTGTTCTGCTCAGTGTCAGAAAAGACGTACCTGAGGACAACAACATGAACAAACTCCTCATTGTTTTAGGTATGTAAAAACATATACCTATACTGTATACACATAGGTTTATATTTACATTTTGTTTGAAAATATTATTTACTTTTATGAAACACGATAAGATTAATTAACAGCACGGTGAGAGATCATTAATAACAAAAACAAAGCAGTGATATTTATTGTTTTTCCACTTTTATGTTTACAATTTTTTTACCAATTGGTAATTCCATGTTTTTGTGTTATGTTTTTTTTAAATGAGATGAATCCCAAAACTTCCAAATAAACTCGTGTAAACCTCGATAAGCCTAAAGACCTGTTTGCTCAATTAAGTAAAAAAACATTGTACCCAGATGAGTTTAGAATAAGGAAACATGTTTGTACCTAAATAGATAAAAAAGCCAGATATTACACCTCGTGAAGGGCTAGTAGGAGTAGCTAGTTTGACTAGAGTTGACTCACTGGGAAGGAAGCCGGCAGGAGTCGGGTTAAAGGGACCTCTCGCCACACTGCGTCCTACCAAGATCTTTGGAGTCTCGTGCAGGCTGATAACAGTGCGGGTTCGAGTGCCACCTATTGCAAACACACAGGCCGCGACGTTTATTTGTGAACACATTGACATTGAGCAACAAAAAAAGTCAATAACTATTCCGTTGACGGATGTTTGCATTTATCTTTAGATTATAATTAAGATTTATTTATTATACCTTTGCTATTAATCATTTTTATTTTTCTGTTAGATGTTAGTTTTTGCATAAGTCGGAATTACCTACCCTAGACAAGTGACAATACTTGTTATAAATTGGAAAAGCGAAATCAAGCTCAGGCAGGACTCGAACCCGCGATCTTTCCCTTACAGGGGGAATGCTCTGACCACTGAGCCACCGAGCCAATTTATAACAATTTGTACCTATAATTTAGCATACTAAATGCTTTAAAAATTATTTCAAGTGACAATACGTTTGTTGAATAGAATAGAATAGAATGGAATGGAATGGAATGGAATGGAATGGAATGGAATGGAATGGAATGGAATGGAATGGAATGGAATGGAATGGAATGGAATGGAATGGAATGGAATGGAATGGAATGGAATGGACTGGAATGGAATGAACTGGAATGGAATGGAATGGAATGGACTGGAATGGAATGAACTGGAATGGAATGGAATGGACTGGAATGGAATGGACTAAAATGGAATGGAATGGAATGGAATAGAATAGAATAGAAGATTGATCAATGTATGGGATTGACATACGTTGATATACATATACTCACGCCTGCAAATCACCGAAAAGGTAGGCAGAGGTGTATTAACACCCACATTTCGCCAATTAATTATGATTTTCGGTCCCACGTTATAGGGGGTGAGCTTATATTATATACGTTGAGACCTGTCATACACGTCAAAATACGTGTCAATCCCATATATTCATCATTGCCACTTCTCTAGCGGGCACTTCTATTCTATTTTAACCAACGACCATACAACCAATAGACACCGCATTACAGGCGACGCGCTTCTGGCAATGGTTATGGCGAAAACAGCGTATACACAGCATATTCATATCTCTTTCTTACACACGTACATTTGACACTATCTCTTTCGTTCGGTCAAGCGCTAGGGATGTGGGTAAATATGAAAGTGCTGCTGTCGATAAAATATGTTGCAGTTCCTAAAATTTCATAAGCCGTTTCATTATAATCCGCCGCGATGCGAATGAGATGCGACCTTTTGGAACTGAAATGTACGTATGTGGTCCTGTGGTAATTTAGTATAGGGGTAGATTAGACCTTGAGAAAGGACATAGGCTATGTTTGGTCGCGATAAACGAAATCCACGCGGGCGGAGCCGCGGGCAAAAGCTAGTATATAAAAATAATGAATATAATAATAACCCTTGTTTCATTGCTTACAAACAATGTCGATAATATAGATCGTACTAATTAAACCCGTCCCATCCCTAACACTACCATTTTACGATTGTATGACCAATCAAAAGGCGTTCCCCGCTACTCCTACCTCAGCAAGTTGCCAGAATTTTTTGTTCGTAAAATATGAAACAATAGGTGTCTATTGGTTGTATAGTCGCTGATTTTAACCAATGAGCAGTTTTCCAGTACCGTCAACCGTGGCATCTTTACCATGTTTTTTGACATAAATGCAATTTACTCTAATATGAAGCTACTTGTGAAAGTTTTGCTTAATCTATGTGGTAAAAAAGGACAGTCTCTTTTGGATGAATTATTGAATTCTACAAAAAATCACATAGAATCGCTGTAATAATCAAAAGTATGAGGGGGGTAAAATTGACACATTTTTGGCAACTTTACCTAGCCTTTAGTTTACATAGAATGTATACCCCAGAGTGCACGCGGCTTTGAATTTCTAATAGGCCTGGCGCTAAAAAAGCAATGTATGTATTTTTGAACCAGCCATCTTCGTTTAAATAGGTAGTACCAATGCATAGGTAAAGTTGCCCCAAGAATTTCTCAAATTTTATAAAAATAAGTGAATTTCGTCAGGGTTGTCAAAAATAATAAAACTTTTTTTAATACCTAATTTATTTAAGTACTTAATCAAAATACATTATATCATCATCTTCCAAAAAAACAAATTCAGTCTCTTTTTCGTTTAAAGCTAGCAGCTGTACTCCTTTTTCTATAGTCCGTTGGGGTATGCCAACCTGCTTCTCAGCGTCGTAAGAAGTTGTGTTTTGTTCTTAACTAAATCTACGGCTAATAACAGCATCTCTTCAGAGTATTTTTTGTAATTTCGCGCTCCTAAACGGCTTCTATTTCTCTGTTTGATACGAAATTTTGCAGGCATCTTGAATCAGAAGGTATCTGAAATAAGTAGGTACCTTATCAGGAAAATGTAACACCTACCTAATTATATATTTCTTGCACTCTATAATCTAACATAAACAAATAGCAAAAAAAAATTATAAGTACCTTTCTATTATTAAAGTCACTGTTCTGAATAACTGAACGAAATGCGACAACCCTAGTCACAGGTAAAGTTGCCTTTGTGCCAAGTGAGGTAAGTTTACCTAACCTCAAACAACATTACCTTTTCCAGTAACTCCAGAAATATAAGTTTTATAAGATTAAATAATTGTGATACACCATAGCAACAATATTTCCTATAATATTTAATATAATCCACTGACCTGCACTTTATTTTTCGCAAAAAAAACCAATCTTTATGCGGTGACACAGCAAACACAATTGACCACATGCAATGAAAAATCCCACTACTTTGACAGTTGACGAAGTTGCCAGCTTGAAAAACTTTCCGGGATATAACAATTTATCATAGAATCTACCAAAAAGTGTAAAGTTGTGTTAAATGCCATAGATAAAAAAATACTTAATATAAACTAGCACAGGGTATGCTTAGGTAAAGATGCTCACGGAAAGTAAAGATGCCACGGTTGACGGTAGGTATAATAATCAGTTGCTTTTTAAGTCATCAGGAGATGGCGCTAGCATAGCTTTTGGTAATTTTAATGTACTCTGTGGTTTGTTAGTGGTATTTTCATTGTATCAGAAAAAAATACAGAATATTTAAGTAAAGTAAATCATTACAAAACCGAAGAACATTTTTTCCATAAATTACACTAGATGTGACCCCACACTCTTCTTACCAAAAGTGCCGGCTGCGCCATCTAGCACGTTTTTAGGAACCCTTTAAATACCTACTGGAAAACTGCTCATTCAATTCAACTCCATTGTGTGCTGACGTTACCAATGCGTTCGAAACTCAAATAAAGCGCCAAGTAATATAATGTAGTAGTGTAATGTGTCAAGTAGAATAATGCGGCTTACTTGCATTTTTTATATTGTCAACAGCTTTATCGTGCGTGTGTGTCGGCACGGCAGATTATGTGGACTATGATGACTGGCGGCTCCCCAAGTACACAAGGACCTCCCTAGGAGACAGCATCGACGTGTCTACGTTGAAAGTTCTTAAGGTCTAATTATTACTTTACTAGGTACTATAAAATGTACGTTTACAAGGCCCCTATCCGTGTTGACAATACGTAATAGTCCGAGAGCTGGTACGATTTTTTCAGTACCAACCTTCTTGAGGTAAGCTGAAAACTTGTCACACAACTCTCCTGTTATACCCCAACACGAAGCTGCAGATACGGGGGCTACATCAACCCCTAAATTTTTAAAAATTAAATATATAAATTCCAAAAAACCTGTTTGAGACAATATGCAATTTTTATAATCAATCAATCAATCAATTAGCCTATTGCAGTCCACTGCTAGACATAGGCCTCTCCCAATATGCACCACGTTTGCTGATCCTCCGCCTTCCGCGTCCAGATTTGTGTAATGTTGTAGTTTAATGCGTTTAATTCGACTGCCTCTGTGGCGTAGCGGTAGTGAACGCGGCCGCTACGCAGGAGGCGCGGGTTCGATCCCCGCTCAGTGTAAATATTTGTGTGCATGAAATATGAATATTTGCATTGGTCTGGGTGTTGCTATGTATAATATGTATGTATTTACAAAAAAAAAAATATCTAAGTATGTTTATCCGCATTCTAGAACCCATAACACAAGCTAGTTAAGCTATGCTTACTTTGGGTCTAGATAGCGTTGTGTAGAATGTCCTACAATATTTATTTATAAAAAAAAAAAAAAAAAAAAAAATGTTATAGGAATACATAAAAAATGACAGGCGATTTGGTGGGGGCTTTACCATTGCCAGGCGGGTTCAAAGGTAACACATTGGGACATTACTACTAATTTAACGTAGAATTGATACTGATAGCCTCTGGCGCGGCGGTAATTAGTAAACGCGGCCGCTACGCAGGAAGCGTGGGTTCGATCCTCACTCAGTAGTGTTAATATTAGTATTTATGAATATGGGTATTTGCATCAATTTGGTCTGGTCGTTCGTTATAGTTCGTCGTTCAAGTTGCCTCAAATACATTTTTTGTATTTTTTTTTTTGGAAATTACCTTTGAACCCGTCTGGCAATACATATCTACTACAATTTGTAGGTTCTATTTGTTTATTCTGTGCTGTAGAGAGGACTCAATTTCAATCGCACCGACTATAACTGCGATTATGATTAAACAAGTATTCAATCAGACTCACTCGTTCATCGAAATTCATCAAAAAGTATAATTAGTGATCGGATTATTATTTATAACAACTCTATAAAATACAGAAATGATGTGTATCCAAAACTATTAACTTATTTATGGCCAAAAATATTTTATTAGGTATTTAGAATTTGTGTTCCTAATTGCAGGCGGCCTACGAGGTGGCAGAAGACAAGAATATAGTATCATCGCCTTTGGGACTTATGACGCTTCTCGCGTTGTACAACGTCGGTGCCGGCCCGGAGACTAAGACTGAACTCACCAGTTTCTTAGGAGGAACTGATTTCCTGAAGGTATGATTTAGAAGACAAAATAACGCTTACAAGAGTCCAAATTACAGCCAGATTTACAAGGTAATGTAGAAGACTGCGGTTCTACCGTAAGGAGGCCCTAAAGGGCCTAAAATAACATATCCTAACCATTGGGTACACCTTCAGAATGCGTTTTCGAGGTGGCAACGCGGCCCAGAGGCGGTGCTGTATAAACCAGTTTCGCCACCAATGTCGTGAAAATATTTGTTCACCGAACCACCAGCACCTCTCCAGCGTTCTGTAACAGTGACTTGGTGCTACGGTAGATCCGCGGATCTACCGTTGCGCCCCTAAGACATTGTGCCATAACTGTGTACAAGGCAACGCCACTTTGCCGTAAAATTGTGTACAACATATCCAAACCAATCTTCTTCTCATGTCAGTGGCAACAATTGAAAATATGTAAATGCGACTAGCCCAAAGACAGCGACATTGACTGCATCCTCCGCCGCCCCATTCAGGTCAGCACTTGTGTCTTGACAGGAGGTGGTCCATCGACTGAAGAGATACACCACAGTCACAACCACCAATGCAAATAAACATGTATTAAAAAGACGTTACTTTTCCAGACTTTCGACTCCTACAAAGAGTTAATTGTGAAGTTCTCCGAGATGAATCCCGACCACCTGGCGGTAGCAGATAAGATCATCGTGTCCAACCAGTTCTCTTGGAACGAGACGTTTGCCTCAGCAGCCCGCGCTTACCGCTGTGAGTTCGACACCCTGGACTTCACTAAACCTGATGAAGCGGCTGCTGCAATCAACAGATGGGTAAGTTTTGATCAATTTATACACGCAATATACAATCAAGAGGAAGTAGCCTGAAGCTGTTGCTTTTGTCCACAATGCTGCGAAGATTCTTAATTTTATTCGTCTTTCTTTGACAGGCTGCTGAGAAGACGAAGGGCCATATCACAGAACCAATCAGCAAGGGCACGTTGTCTCCTGATGTAGTTGCTGCACTGTTCAACGTCATATATTTTAATGTGAGTATGATATTATCCTAACACCTTACCTCGCCTACAAGCCAGTACAGCTGTTTGACGGCTGAGGCTTTGGCAGAGGCTTTTCGGCTTTACCCAGTAATACTAAGTATAAGCTATGTGTGTGGCATGGTGAGATGGCAGTCGCTTGACGGAAAATATTCATGTTCAGCCGCACAGTTAAGTCTAACGGTTCCAGTCCAGTTTTCTGTTTCAACTGTTCCAGTCTAAATTTGTTTCCAGTCAGAATTCCAGCTGAGTTGAGAAAAGACTCAATGATGATAGTTAAAAATTGTTTTGTTAAAAAGATTGAACTTAATCTTCGTTTCTCCCACCAGGGTCACTGGCACGTTCCATTCAAAGCAGAAGGAACCAAAGAGGAAGATTTCCACCTCAGCCGTAACGAAGTGGTTCAAAAACCGATGATGCATCTGCTGCAATCATTAAACTACGCTGAGAGCGAAGAACTCGGAGCTAAGGTAACAATAGGGATACGAATCGCCATACGGCCATATTACAGAGTCTTAATTCATATAGATAGGGCCATTTGTATGGAGAGAACCACTTAAGAAACCGGTCAGAAATAAATTGAAAGGATTGTACGACAGTCCATTTATTGTAGAATAAATAATTGGCTTTTAAATTAAGCAAGATCCTCATTACCTTAGACTATGTACAAACTTTATACGTAGACGCAGCTATGTCATTTCAGCGCGGCGTAAAAAATGGCTACTACTTCGGTATAAGGTGACACATACATCACAACCCATGAAATGCACACATTGACAGTTTAAAGAACAATATTGACATTAGCTTACTCACACACATTTTCACGCCGTTTTTTGCGACAAATTTTGTTAGAAAGGCTATGTAAAATGGATGTTTTTGCCCAGATGATTGAACTCCCGTACAAGGAGAAAGGTTTCCGCATGGTAGTGGTTCTTCCCAACGAAATAGACGGTCTGCCGGCGGTGCTGGACAAGGCAGCGCAGAAGGGACTTCTATCAGACGTGTTCAAGCTGAGTCCGGCTTGGCGTGACGTAGACCTCGCTATACCAAAGTTTGAAATAAGAACCAAATTGGACTTCAATGAAATTTTACCAAAGGTACGTAGTTATTTTATTTGAGCTTGCTATCAAACTAAGTCATACATAAACTATACATAAGTGAAAGTCAAAAATAATTTATTCTGTGGATATAGACCAATAAAACGTATGCGTTAGATGTTTACAGACGTAATTACAGCCGACCCCAAATCAGTTGGGGTTGGTTTTCAGTCCAACTGTGATGCGACTGAACTGACATTTTCTGTGAAGCGACTGCCATCTTACTTTTATAACCCATTGGCGATAAGTTAGACCAATTGTCGGACTTTCAATGCTCCAGCTACTCGTAACGACTGAATAACTATTTGAAAAGTGTCGCTTTGTTCCTCTACGAGTATAAGTGGGAGCAAAATAGCCCTTTTCTCTGAAGAACTATTTAGCAGGCAGTTGAATTTGGAATATATTTTATTCATAGAAATCGATCGCAAATTGTATGAATTAATGGCCGGTACGCTACGCTCGGGATTCTACTCTAGAATCCTTCGTTTCGCTTGTGGTTCAAAGTAGCGCCATCACGGTAAAAGCACTATTTTGCTCCATTGTATTACAATCTACTATTTCTTTCTAGGTTGGTGTGAGCAAACTGTTTGGCGAGGAAGCGCCGGGTATCGTGAAAAATCTTGGAGTCACTGTCTCAAAGGCTTTCCAAGAAGCTTTCATCAAAGTGGACGAAGAAGGCGCTACTGCAGGGGCTTTTACTGGTTTGTTTCTCCTTCTTCATCTGTTGGTTTCTCTATATATTTGTTTTACGATAGCTTCAAATATTTGACAGTAGGTACAGAAAATTAGTTCATGTTTTTTTTTTTTTCGCAGGACTGATAGTGGTGGCCACGTCATCTGACTCAAGGCCACCTCCTCCCATGAAGTTCACAGTAGACCATCCGTTCCTGTACGCGATCCTTCACGAAGACAAAGTTCTTTTTGCGGGCACCTACTCAGCTTAGGGCTTTTTGAGGCAATAAAGTAGGTAATCTCCACTAGTAATGAAATTGGAAATATATCATTAAGTTTAAATTTTATTTTTGTTTTATTTCACGACAATATGATAGAACTGAAACGGGACATGTACCTATGTTATGGCTGTACCTACTTATCAATAATTAATTAGCTTGAACTTGGATATTATAGTATAGATTACTAGCTTTTGCCCGCGGCTCCGCCCACGTGGATGTCGGTTATCGCGACCAAAAATAGCCTATGTCCTTTCTCAAGGTCTATACGAAATTTCATCAAAATCGGTTCAGTGGTTTAGGCGTGAAAGCCTATCAGACAGACAGACAGACGGACAGACAGAGTTACTTTCGCATTTATTATATTAGTATGGATATGGATTGCGAAGTTTACGCGAGTAGTAAGTTACCTATCCATCTACACATTCAAATTAACTAGGAAAGGAAGGTATTAAACTTTGATGGTCGTTCACATTAGGTACTTACTATTAGAATAATAGTAATAGGAAGGTATTATTACCTATACCACAGACCACAGCCTATACTCCTTTCGGTTAGGTAGGTACATAACTAAAGGTAAATAATCTTGTAGCAAATTTTTATAAAAAACACATATTATTATTATTAAACAAACAAACTAGGCTAACTAACTTACTAACTTGTGGCTCAATTTCGAATTTTTTGGTCTTCAAAATAAGTTAATAACAGAAAATTAATTATTAAGTACCTAAGTAAGTAAACCGAGTTTTTAAATGAAACATACCCATTAAATAAACACATGAAGATTGTTTACGTTAACCGAATAGAGTAATAGTAACTATTTATTAATCTGTGGTAATAGGCAATCAACGTAAATAACACCAATAAATCGCGATTCGCGACGATCGCGACGGTAGACTAGTCGTATCGAGTTCTAGAATGACACACTAAAAACCTATTTTAATTTCATTTTAGTCCTTCTTAATCCTAGCGTTAACTCCCAGTCGCATCCGAAGCTTTCAGCTCGGAGTCTGGGGTCTGCTTTACCAGTCTTAACTACGGATTTGGCTACACCTCGATATTTCATTTTACTCCTTATACCTAGTTACATATTCTGAAAAATACGAAATAGTATATAAAAGTATCTATTCGGACGAAAAAATGTTGTAATGCAACACAACAACAAACTGAACAAACACGACCTATTGGCACAGATTAGATAACAGTCAACCTAGCCTGTGGTATAAAAAAAACAAAGCGTGTATGTCTTATGTCTTTTGTCTGTCAGTGTGTCCATAGAGTGTGTCTGTGTCCCTGACTGGTAACAGTCAGCCAGTGTGCTCTGCTCCGTGAAAGAAATATTTTGACGAGAACATGACCTTACTTCTCGCAATATTAGGTATGTACTTTTTATATTAAATAGATTACAATTCAGAAACTTCATAGTTAAAACCTCGCAACGAAAGATGGTGGATACATTTTTACTTACAAGAAATTATTTACCTACCCCCGATTTTAAAATTATATGTCCCCAGTATACAGTGGCCTGTGATGGCTCATGCTCTGCAAAGTACAAATGTAGACCATCATCACGTATACCTCAGGTCACGTATCATATGCTTGCACTTCATTCTCGTCGAGGTTAGGCGAGGCGAGGTTTGACGAAGTTAGGCGAGGCGCGATCGGCAAACATCTTAGTTAGGCGAGGCGCGGCGATGTGACGCGACGGCTCCCACCACACTCTCGTGCTCGCGCTACCTCGCCTAACCTCGACGAGAATGAAGTGCAAGCATAAGACCTAAATCGCGAGACAAACGAGTCCCTGCCAGTCCCTGGCGCCCGCAGATTGTTTTGTAATAATGTATACTTTGCGAATTTGAGCTCGTGCACCGCAGTAGCACCCCGTGCTATCCTCAAAAGACACCCACGAAGCGTGTATTGCGCCTATAGAGCATAATTTGAGCACAGTTCTGTTAAGGTTCAAGATATATACGTATACAGGACATATAAAAATATCTTGGACCTAGGGTCTACTAGATATACTTAGGTGTTCACACAAACCATTGTGTCAAGGAATCGTGCCGTAGCATTGAGCTACGCGACATCGTAGCTCATTGCTACGCTATGATTCCTCTGAAGTATACAAAAAAGCCGACTTGATTCCGATCCCGAGCAAGATGGCCAATCGTGTGCCACATACACATGCACATCACAATCATTGACGCCTGTACACCATGGCTACCCTATTTATATATGGCCCATTATGCATAGAACACTTTAGTGGGTTTAGATTTATATATTCGAAATAGCTCAATAGTTTCACATTGGACTGGCCATCACTGTATTTAGGAGAAATTAGACCTAACAAAGAAATTAAGTAGGTACTTTGGTTTGCGCCAGTATGGGTCCGCTAGAAAGTTTCCGGGTGACGGCAATAGGTTTGTATTCTCTTACGTAGAGATCATAAACAACTTAGTTGCTTATTTATGCAAGTAGGTAATTTTGGTTGTTATACTTTTATTTCTGATTACCTACATATTGGTATTAATCTAAGGGTCACTGGGGTCACTGATAGTGATTTCAAGTGTAAGGTCGTTCGTTATGACCTCGATATTGGATAGAAACTGTAGTTACTATCGGCAACAATATAGTTACTATCAAAACATTGAGAATAGACGACGTAACGCACAGGGTGACGGGTGGAGCCGCCTGTCACCCTAGCAGAAGCAGGCCGCGGCGGCGCACAGTGGTTCGAAATTTGAGCTCCATCGACATAGAAACTTAAAGTGAGGAAATTTAAAAAAAAAAATTGTAATGGCTCTGGCATACCTCGCTGTATGTCATATTAACGTATGAATGGTATAAGTAGCTCCACGCGTGAGAAAAAAAAGTTTTGTGTTTTTTTTGTATGGTAGAAAACACTTAAAGTGCTTTTTCTTTCAACTGAATGGAACTGAAGGGCTGGTGCTCACACCAGCTATTGTACCACACACGGCGATCAAGATGACATCAAATTCACGCACCTTTACGCACCACTCCGCACGTAGTAAAATTTTGAAATATTGAATTTTCGATATGTGATTTTTCAAATCTTTGACGTAGTTAAATGTAGTTGCCGGCCCATTTACTTATAATGTCATTAGTTTTTAGCCTATTAGTGATTTTAAGGATGACAATAATGAAAAATAATATTGATTATACGCATAAGTTTTTTACAAAATTGCATTCCGAGAGCTAAGTAGCTCATTTGTTAATCACCGTAATTATAGTTGTTTATGATTAAATATGATTGACGTGAGATTAACCAATTAGGCTCTGGCATATCTCGCTTTATGTCATATTAACGTATGAATGGTATAAGTAGCCCCACGCGTGAGAAAAAAAAGTTTTGTTTTTTTTTGTATGGGAGAAAACACTTAAAGTGCTTTTTCTTTCAACTGAATGGAACTGAAGGGCTGGTGCTCACACCAGCTATTGTACCACACACGGCGATCAAGATGACATCAAATTCACGCACCTTTACGCGCCACTCCGCACGTAGTAAAATATTGAAATGTTGAATTTCTGATATGTGATTTTTAAAATAAGAAAAGAGAAGAAGAGTGGAAGAGCTCCTAACACATAGCACTGAAAGCCTTGTTTATGCTACTGTTTTAAAATCACAAAACCAGAATATAGCAGATATAATTAAACTTGTCACGGAACATCCCGAAGAGGCTACAAAAATACAAAAAAATGTTAAAGCCTTTTAACAGCAAAAATAGACAATAGGCTTTCAGTGCTATGCGTTAGGAGCTCTTCCACTCTCCTTCTCTTTTGTCGCGCACTTAGCTCCATGAAAGGTTTTCTTGGACTCACAACTAATGTTGACGTTCCAACATTGCATGTATCCGATCCAGACGATGTGGATTCACCCTCATTTAAACTAGAGTCAAAACTGGTACATGATTGCTCCTCTACTGACACTGAAGAGGAGTTCATTTTTTCCCCTCACGACCTCAGGTCATTTTATATCCTCTTGCAGCCATGTCTCATACTTTTTAATGAATGTACGTCTAATGCGTTAACACGAGACCCATTTATTCCTCAACGAGCACACAGGTCTGGATGAATTGTTTTAATTCCTTTTTTTCATTTTCTGACAATACAACAATATTTTTAAAAACTTCAAATAACACACTAGGTTGTGAAAAACTACTATTGTTTGCCACAAATATAAAAATGTCCAAATTGGTAGCAAAACCTTCCATCATAACACAGTAACAAAATATAATATGTAGGTAATAAATTAGCAGGCACAAGTGCCGAGAGCTACTGATAAAATTAGGCTCAACGTCCTATTTTTATACAACTACCCTCATTAACGTTCGCTATTGTTTAATTAAGTACCTATATTACAGATAATGGAGTTGCATTGTGAGTAGGTGAGTAGGACCTATTTGGCTCCGCTAGAGCCTAATTGGTTAATCTCATGTCAATAATATTTAATCATAAACAACCATAATCACGGTGATTAACAAGGGAGCTACTTAGCTCTCGGAATGCAATTTTGTAAAAAACTTAAAACTATTGACATTATAAGTAATTGGATCGGCAACTACATTTAACTACGTCAAAGATTTTAAAAATCACAAATCAGAAATTCAACATTTCAAAATTTTACTACGTGCGGAGTGGCGCGTAAAGGTGCGTGAATTTGATGTCATCTTGATCGCCGTGTGTGGTACAATAGCTGGTGTGAGCACCAACCCTTCAGTTCCATTCAGTTGAAAGAAAAAGCACTTTAAGTGTTTTCTCCCATACAAAAAAAAACACAAAACTTTTTTTTCTCACGCGTGGGGCTACTTATACCATTCATACGTTAATATGACATAAAGCGAGATATGCCAGAGCCTAATTGGTTAATCTCATGTCAATCATATTTAATCATAAACAACCATAATCACGGTGATTAACAAATGAGCTACTTAGCTCTCGGAATGCAATTTGGTAAAAAACTTATGCGTATAATCAATATTATTTTTAATTATTGTCATCCTAAAAGTCACTAATAGGCTAAAAACTAATGACATTATAAGTAAATGGGCCGGCAACGACATTTAACTACGTCAAAGATTAGAAAAATCACATATCAGAAATTAAACTTTTCAAAATTTTACTACGTGCGGCGTGGCGCGTAAAGTTGCGTGAATTTGATGCCATCTTGATCGCCGTGTGTGGTACAATAGCTGGTGTGAGCACCAGCCCTTCAGTTCCATTCAGTTGAAAGAAAAAGCACTTTAAGTGTTTTCTCCCATACAAAAAAAAACACAAAACTTTTTTTCTCACGCGTGGGGCTACTTATACCATTCATACGTTAATATGACATAAAGCGAGATATGCCAGAGCCTAATTGGTTAATCTCATGTCAATCATATTTAATCATAAACAACCATAATCACGGTGATTAACAAATGAGCTACTTAGCTCTCGGAATGCAATTTTGTAAAAAACTTATGCGTATAATCAATATTATTTTTAATTATTGTCATCCTTAAAGTCACTAATAGGCTAAAAACTAATGACATTATAAGTAAATGGGCCGGCAACTACATTTAACTACGTCAAAGATTTGAAAAATCACATATCGAAAATTCAATATTTCAAAATTTTACTACGTGCGGAGTGGTGCGTAAAGGTGCGTGAATTTGATGTCATCTTGATCGCCGTGTGTGGTACAATAGCTGGTGTGAGCACCAGCCCTTCAGTTCCATTCAGTTGAAAGAAAAAGCACTTTAAGTGTTTTCTCCCATACAAAAAAAACACAAAACTTTTTTTCTCACGCGTGGAGCTACTTATACCATTCATACGTTAATATGACATACAGCGAGGTATGCCAGAGCCATTACAATTTTTTTTTTTTAATTTCCTCACTTTAAGTTTCTATGTCAATGGAGCTCAAATTTCGAACCACTGTGCGGCGGCGTGCATTACGTGCCTCCCCATACCCGGGAGCGAGTTGGGGAGTCTGTGGTCCCCACAACGGAAGAGGGCCGGATCGAAAGACATGGCCCTGGATCGGCCGGGGTGCGAGGGATGTCTACGACTACCTCACCTCCGGCAACCGACGGCCCACAGATGGCGTGCGTTTTAGTCGGTTCAAGTCCGACATAACCTCCTCCACCGGCTCCGGCGGAGGGGTATCCGTGGGGATTTTTCGCACGATAAAAACAAAAAAATAAGTGTGAGCAAAATGGGACAGCTTCAGTATTACTTTTTCGGCTTCACAGGGCTAGTCTGTGTCAAAACACCTTGAAATTGACGTTGAAATTAAGGTTGGATTACTTGTCTCTGTCTACCCTAATGAGAAAGGCGTGAAAATTTGGCACACGGTTAGATCATAGTCATGTTCTTTCCCAAGAATAGCTAAGGTTCCTGCGACCTGCAGACCGCAGACATTGGATCAGTATTCTTTCGAGCAGAGCCGCGGACGACAGTTTATAGATAAATGCTAAATAAAATGGGATTTCACGTACCTATTAGATTAGACAGTCGTCAGTGTCGTCACGTATGTCATAAACGTCAAAATACATGTCATACTATAATTTTGTTTTTAATAGCTATATGCTGCGCGGGCGCTGCTACGGCGGAGTTCGATCGCTGGCCCGGCCCGCCCAACTACCGACGAACATCACTTGGTGACAGTATCGACGTGTCTACGCTGAAAGTCCTTGAGGTAGGTGTTTGATGAAGACGATACCTTGACGAGCTTTCGACTGCTATGTTATAGGTCTCGGGTTCGATTCTCCGTGCAGCAGGCACATGCTGTAACAAACATCTCGAATGATCGAAGTGAGCTCGATAGCTGAATCCGCGGTGATTGGTCAATTTCGCGAAATTGACCAATCACCGCGGATTCAGCTATCGAGCTCACTTCGATCATTCGAGATGCAAGTTACAGCATGTGCCTACAGTACAGTTTTCCAGCATTGTGTCAACAAGAAGAGAATAAGCCATGAACTAAAGAACCATGAAAACATTACACTCCGTTTTGTGCATCCTTGTTACAATTATTGGTATTCCGGGTTGCATAACCCGAAGCCCTGAAGCAAAGTCCGCTTTCGATTTAGTTTATCTTATCTTTAATAGGAGCGACTAGCCGTCTGACCTCCAAATCCCGAGAGTAAAGCCTGCGCGAGAGCATCGTCTGTTACTCATGTCACTAGCCATAAGGTGAGTTGGCTTAGACCCCCAAGATTTAGGCAGAGCCCTCATCCTGCCATAAAGCCGTGTTACAAGAGTGACGTATTTTTTCGTTGCAGGCGACGTACGAGAAAGCCGACAATAAGAACATAGTGACGTCACCGCTGGGCGTGATGATGGTGCTATCGCTGTACGGCCTCGGCGCCGGGTCGGAGTCTAAAGCTGAGATCAGCACATTTTTAGGGGAAGCCAACTATAAAAATGTAAGTAGAACCATTTCTAAGACCCATGGTATCTATTTATACCATTAAATCCGTATTAATCAATACCTTTTTTATGGCGCGAAAAAATCCTCACGGAAGTCATATTCTATGGATACCCATTTTCTAAGTAAATTAGATTTTTGCCGTACGGGAATCCTCTCAGATAACCCCATGCGAAGGCAGTTATGTCGGAATCGAATCCTCTCGGGTCTTCAGATGCCGTGTGTAAGGTTGCCTATAAAGCACTTACCTCGCAGTCCTCGCACCCTGGTTAACCCAGGGCCACTTCCAGTTTGGAGATGGCCCTTTTGGGTGTGGGAACCATGGTGTGCGAACGCATTGCGCTTCAGAGATAGTTCCTAGCAATTTTTTTGTTGTTACCTATATTTATTCACGTTAGTAGATGACAATGCCACCAAGTTATTACTCATTATTTCCGCGCGAAGTCAGGACCCGAGCCGTTAGTAGATATTGTATAAATAAATTGCCCTATTTCCAGGAATCAGATTCGATCAAATCTCTGAGCGTGAGGTTCTCCGAGATGAACCCCGACTACCTGACAGTGGCTGACAAGGTCTCCGTGTCCAATAAGTTCACCCTGGATGAGAGTTTCGCCGCAGCAGCCCGTGGCTACCGCGTCGAGTTCGACAGCCTTGACTTCAGCAAGCCGGAGGAAGCAGCGGCTATTGTCAACAGATGGGTAGGTGCCTATGTGTTCTTTGAGCAGCATTTATTTAAGTATGCATGAAGTGTCATTAAAAGCATGATGCCGAACCGAAGCCGAACGCATACGACAACATTTCGATGACATTTTTAAAAGGATGACGCTTATATGTATAGGACAGCACATGCAGGACTTAGATGCCACCCGCATACGGTGCAGAATATTCCATCAAGAACCAAGCGGTTCGGTGACTCCTTCTTCTGCCGCACCATTAAGACCTGGAATTCCTTACCAGTTCACGTGTTTCCCTCCTCCTACAGTCCCGGGTCCTTTAAGCGGGGCGTGAAAAAGCATCTGATGAGGCCGTCAAGCTGAGTGCCACGGCCACCGTTGTAACATGGTACGTGTCTATTATGGTGACTCTCTTTTTCCAAGACTTTACCTTCAGCTTACCATCAAGCGAGGTGAAGTCAAATTGACGTGTCCTATATAAAAAAAAATGACGCTTCATTCAAGGATGAAATATTAACAGTCCGGTAGATCCGGTCCGGTGAATCCGGTTGCATCTAGAAGTAGAACTTTTGAGCCTGGTTCCACTCTCCTTCAACTACATCAGTTTATCTTGGCTTTCACGGGAGCCATGACAGGAAATCATGCGACTACCGTCTGACCCCTAAGTCACGAGAGGAAATCATACATCAGAACTTGATTCTTTGAATATTTATTTGACTGATTTTGACTCCTTTTGACAGGCTGCTGAAAAGACGAAGGGCCACATCACAGAGCCAGTCGACAAAGACACGCTGACTGAAGACGTCGCCGTCGCTCTGTTCAACGTAATTTACTTTAATGTAAGTCTCGTCGTAACCATATTCGTTAAAGCATGTCAAAACTAGCTGTTGCCCACGGCTCCTCTTGTGTTGAATTCTGATTCCATTTCTGTGACTGTGTGAGGAAGCTAGTCATGGGGTAAAAAGTAACGGAAGTTTTTTTCTAGACTATGATCTATCTTCTTCTACATCCTAGCGTTAATCCCAGTCACACCCGAAGCTTTCACCTCGGAGTCTGGGATCCACTTAACCATACATACGTACGCGTTTATAAATTAACGTAGATAAATCTTCTAATCTTCTAATATATAAAAATCAATGCCACTTTTCGTTGTTATTTTATAACTCGAGAACGGCTAAACCGATTTGGCTAATTTTAGTCTTGAAATATTCGTGGGTGTCCAGGGAAGGTTTTGAAGGATGAGAAAATAGGTGCAGCGGGAACGGGAAAAATATGGCGGTACGAAGTTCGCCGGGACAGCTAGTTACTTATAATTCTGCCTAAACTACCTATATTTTATTACCAGGGTCACTGGCACGTTCCCTTTAAAGCAGACGAAACAAAGGAGAAAGACTTCCACGTGAGCCGCAGCCAAGTGGTGAAGAAACCGATGATGCATCTGCTCCAATCTCTGTACTACGCTGAAAGCGAAGAACTGGGAGCCAAGGTAGATGATTGTTATCTGATTCTGTTCTTCTAAGCCGCGGTAGCCTAGTGGTATGGGTAATGGACTGCTGAGACGAGGTCTCGTGTTCGATCCCAGGTTTTACCATGGCACACACCAATGACTTTTCGATGCTTTTCGAAGTTATGTGTGTATTTATCGCAGGTTTATAAGTGCCCGGTTAATGGCAATAGGCTCGCCACCTATTACATTGGGACCTAAACATAAACGGCGAAATGTGGGTGCTAGCACCTCTGCCTACCCCTTCGGGGATACAGGCGTGAGTTTATGTTATGTTATGTTATGTTCTTCTATGTGCTTCGCAACGCACGGAATAGGTTTTCAAATCTCTAGCCCAGAAATTGTGCCTTTGTTGTGTAAATACCGAGAGTCATTTAAAAAAATTCATACTTGAATTTCGAACATCATTTTTTTAGCACTGGCAGACAAGCACACGGCCCATCTGATGGAAAGTGGTTACCGTGGCCTATGAACGTATGCAACACCAGGGGCGTGCATGTGCTACCGACCCTGAAAAAACCTTCTAATGAACTAATCAGCGGTGTTGAAAAAAAAAGCGATTGAATAAGTTCTCAATTTTTATTAAAATTTATGAATGAATACCTAAAGGAAATAATATTGAAAAGAACAACAATGACCGACTAAAAGTAGAAGGATTTTTGACGAAAAACTAGAATTTAATGCAAATGTAGGTAGGTAGGTATGTCCGTCGATTTCTTCATCATTTGTAAACCAACTTTAAATAATCTTTTTTTTTGTAATTGGCCCAAAATCTGTGGTGAGACTATTCGTCGATTCGATGCATTAATGAATGAATTTATTTATTTTTAAGAATATGGTCGAGTTCTTTATGATATCACAATGGTCATAAATAATTGGTTAGTGAAACTACTACTACCCACTAATTATTGGTTACTTATTCAACAGTTAATAGAACTGCCATACAAGGAAAGCGGGTTCCGCATGGTAGTGGTGCTGCCGAACGAAGTCGACGGTCTTCAGTCAGTGCTGACGAAAGCTGCCAAAAGGGGTCTCCTCACCGACGTGTTCAAGCTGAACCAAGCCGGCCGTGACGTCGAACTTGACATGCCCAAGTTCGATATACGAACAAAGATCGATTTCAATGAGATTTTGTCGAAGGTAGATATGATTTAAATAGTGACTATGAGTGGCTATGAGAGAAAGAGAAAGAAAATGGGTGCTCGCATTTCTCTCTATTGCTCCTAAAGTAATATACGAAGCGTAACTATGTCTTTTTATCTTTTTATTAGGTACTTAGGTGTTCCACCTGGCCTCGATTCTGCTAAAACACAACCACTGTCACACCACAGAGACTGCGAGAAAATTCCAGTTGATTTTAGCCTTTACAGTAATGCAGTTAAAGTTTTAAATTAAGTGGCTTTATGTAGAGTGAACGAAAGCGTGTAATGAAAATATTGTCATTTAATTTTGGACTTTAATTCTATAGCAATAAAGTCTAATATTTAATGCCAATTTTTGCAGAGATTGTGGCACGACAGTGGTTTTGCTTTAGCAGAATCGAGGGCCTGATGGAAAGTGGTTAAGTACTACGGTACTTAGCCACTTAGACTACGGCCTATGGACGTGTGCAACACCCAACACCAGGGCAGGCACACTCGTGCTGCCGACCCTGGCCCTGTAAGAACGGACACTTTTCGTAACGCTCTCGTCACGCACCAACGCGCCCACTGCCGGCATGGCATGGCAAAGGATTTTATTACTAATCAAGTTATTTTGAATCTTATTTCAGTGACTTTAGAATTCATTTTACTTTATTTCGTCACCACGATGCTGTGGCATGCCACATTCCGTTTGACTGCCTCTGTGTCGTAGCGAAGATGCCGGTGGGGCCCCTACATCCTTTATTTTACGCCATCCCTCGCCGATGCCCTGGAGCTGCTGGAAATTGAATTACACGGAGGTTTCGCCACTTTTATCTCATAATAAGCTACATATAGAAAACATAATATATTATGTTATTGCTTGGCAGGTCGGGGTGAATAAAATTTTTACCGAGCCTGCAGCGGGCATCGTCCGTGGGGCTCCAGTGAAGGTCTCCAAGGTTTTCCAGGAGGCGTTCATCAAGGTGGACGAAGAGGGCGCTACTGCGGGCGCGTTCACTGGTGAGCTATATAATATCTAATGCGTAGGTAATGTAGGAAAAATAAAAATTATAAATTATTATTATTAGTGTTAAAATCTTTCTTAAGTTTGCGTAAGGGTGCTTACATAAAGAAACCGGATACCAGTACCGGTAACCTGCACCGACAAGTTTCCACAGCAACAAAAATTATGATAATTCGTCGTTTCCGCACTACTATTTCCGCACCCTATTTTATGTGAAAAAAAAATTTAAATACATACCTAATGGGCACGAATACTTTACGATTTTTTAAACAAAGTCTGTACCTTCCCCAGCATGAAAAATTATCGTAATTGTATCGTAAACGCAACGAGAGCACGGAGTGTTGAGGTAGGTACTGTGCCTGCCTGAAGCCTGCCAATCGCAATACTCCGTGCTATCGTTACGTTCACGATACGATTACGATAGTTGTTCGTGCTCACCCTACTGTAGGTAGGCTTCACTCGCATACATGCCCACAGTAGGCAGGCGGCCAATCGCAATGCTCCGTGCTCTCGTTACGTTTACGATACAATAATTGTATCTTGTCTTATAACGAACAACAATCGTAATTATTACGATAGGTATTCGTGCTCACCCCACTGAGATGATGAGTTTATAGCAATAAATAATAATACCTAAATGTAATATATTTACAGGCTTAGTCGCCGTGCCGATGTCTTCGTTTTATAAGCCGCCACCACCTTTGAAATTCACGGTGGACCACCCCTTCTTATACGCCATCCTTCACGAGGACAAGATCCTTTTTGCAGGCACCTACTCAGCCTAAGGACAGGCGGAAATGCCTCATATTTTTTAAATTTTGACTTTTCATTTTGATAATAATTACAATTAATACAATGATTAAATTTAATTCATAATAATATTTTTGTTTTATTTCGCCTGGTCCTTGCCCCCCTCCCCTCCTCTTTTATGGGGAAAGATGGGGACGCCGTAGTCCCATATCCGATGGGGCCTTCCATGCATCGTGGCCACCAGGATCCCCTAACCCGATCCCCCAGGGGATCCCAATGAACTCGTCGGTTCACCAGAATCCCCTTGAAATAAATTTTATAAAGATTGGCCCTGGGTCAGTCGGGTGTGCGAGGGATGTGCCAGAGGCTGCCTCAACCCCGGCAACTGATAGCTCAAGATGGCCGTGCGGTTTTGGTCGGTTCGAGTCCGACATAACCATCCGGCGGGGGATATCCGAGTGGATTTCAGCAAAATGTTTTTTGGTAAGTTTGATAAGGGTGGGTGTCGTAGGTACAAATAAAGTCGCCATCACTATGAGCAGTTTTCCAGTAGGTATTTATAGGGTTCCTAAAGACGCTCTAGATGGCGCAGCCGGCACTTTTGGTAAGAAGAGTGTGGTGTCACATCTAGTGTTCCCTAATTTATGGAAAAAATGTTCTTCGGTTTTGTAATGATTTACTTTACTTAAATATTCTGTAATTTTTCCTGATAAAATTATTTTAAATATAATATCATTATTTTAAATTACAGACAGTGACGCGAAAAGAATTAAGCGTTTTATTATATTTTATCTATTATAATATGGGTAAATGAAATTAAACTTTGGCAATATCGCAAATTCATGAAAAAATACCACAAACAAACCACAGAGTACATTAAAATTACCAAAAGCTATGCTAGCGCCATCTCCTGATGACTTAAAAACCAACTGATTATTATACCTACTGGAAAACTGCTCATTAGTTTAACTTATTTCAAGTTGCAGACCGCCTTAGCTTTAAAACTTAACTACATAAAAAAGTGAGTAGCGATGTATGTGTCTGTGTGTATGTAGTTTTCTTTGTTCCCCTCTACAGGCCTAACGCCTGGACGGATTTTGATGAATAGGGTCTCAAATGAAAGGTATTCATCTCCCGAGTGTCATAGGGTACATAAAATTCCAACAAAAACTATACGGTAAATTTTTGATGCTAAAATATGTGTTGGCAAAATTTTTTTTTCATTCAAATTTATTGAGTAGGGTATCAAAATGAAGAGAATTAAAAGGAGATTAGAAAAATATATAGATGTCATATCCTAACTAAAAAGGTTAAAGTAAAATTAATTATTAAAAAATAAAAAACCCGACTGCTGTCTAAAAGATTGAAACAAGCTTGATAGCAGGCGGTACCCATTAAATTTCTTTCGGTTTATGATTGGCAAATGGGTACCGCTTGCTATCAAGCTTGTTTCAATCTTTTAGACAGCAGTCGGGTTTTTTTTCAAAATTGGTTTTTGGTATCACCACCAGGTTTTTGGAGAACACGAAATGGATATGCTATCCATTTCGTGTTCTCCAGTTAAAGACGCGTCTAATGATGTACATCTCATTCAGGAATCTGATGGTACATAGTGTCGTTAGCTCTCATACTATAAATATGTAATACTACATTTACACTATATAGAACTGTAGAGATTACATAGTTAATACCCACCAAAGGGGACTCTTGGTAGCACATTTGATAACATTACACTTTACCCCACTAGTGGGGACTCTTGGTGGGGCTAAGTGGAGATACATTGTTTAACATTCCATTTTTACCTACCAGCGAGAACTCTCGGTGGGGCAAAGTGGATACACATTTTATAACATTCCACTTTGCCCCAGCAGTGGGGACTCTTATTGGGGCAAAGTGGGTACAGATTTCATAACATTCCATTTTGCCCCACCAGTGGGAACTCTTCACGGGGCAAAGTGGATATACATTTTATAACATTCTACTTTGCCTCACCAGTGGGGACGCTTGGTGGGGCAAAACGGAAGCCCCGAGAAAACTAGTGGGAATAGGAAGACGTTTGGTAGGATATTGAAAATAATAAATCAAAAAACCTTTCTATGGCATTTATTTCTTGATTCACATTTGCAAGTATATTGTGTTTTGTGTTTTACACTATTGAGATATAAAAATGTACAAAATATGAATTTAGATGTCCGCGTGGTAGAAGCAGTTTTTTTTTAATTTTACAAACTTTTTAAACCGAAACATGCGGGTAAAGGTCTTCTAGAAGATTCTTAAAGATATATCACACTTTTTTTTAATAGATACTCTAAAAAGCATTTTTTTATATAAGTACATCATCTTATGAGTAATAAATAATGGGTAAAGAAGTGACATATAAGAAGCATTAATATTCATGAAGTAGGACTTTTGTAGTTCACGACAAAAGTAGATTAAAATTCTAATTTACAGATCACCTTATCTCTAAAACTATATAAATTTATAAACAAAACATGAAATATATTAATTTTGATATTTGAGAATGATATAATAAAACAATTATGCTCAGAATAAAAGAAAAACATAGAACGTATAGAACTAGTGAGTTAATACGCAAAAAGTAATACTAAAGTAGTACCATCTCGCTCGCACCCGCGCGTACACATAAGGAGTGCGAGCGAGATGGTACTAATTTAGTATTACTTTAGGTACTTTCAATCGCTAGTTCTATAAGTTCCGTCTATGTTATTCTTTTACTCTAATATTTATGTATTTCGATGTAAAGAAACTAACAAATATACAGAGAAGGCTAGATAAGATACTCCATGTGCATGCAATAGTATAAAAACATAACCCTTTAGCAGTCGGGTAAAAACGAAGCGTGTCTTTTTATCGCGATGACGTCACGCATGATCGCGTTAATTCCCGTTAATATTATTTTTATATTTATTTAGCGACTTTCTAAGTAGACTAACGTAGGAGATGCCATCTAGCCTACTCTAAATTTAACAGAAAATTATTATTTTAATTTTATTGTTATAACATGCAATAAATGATTTGAATTTGACTGGAAAAAGCGGACCCCAGACTCCGAGGTGAAAGCTTCGGATGCAACTGAGATTAACGCTAGGATGATGAAGAAGAAATGATTGGAATTTGAATCAGTGATATTCTAATGGGAATGTATTGCACCACTCATTTCTTCTACGTATTCAATATATTGACGCCTATAAGGAACCTTGAGTAAAGTGTGGTCAGCAGACGAAGCCGTGTCGTATACGTGTTATTAGAGAGATGTATGTCTTTAAACACACATTTCGTTAAACACGCGTATCGTTAGAGACATCTGTCCTTAAACACCCGTGTCTTAGAGACACTGCCATTAGACACGTATCGTTAGACACACGTATCTTTAAAGACACATGTCGTTGAACACGCGTGTCGGTAGAGACACACCTGTACTTAAACACCCGTGTCTTAGAGACACACGTGCCGTTAGACACACGTATCTTGTGTCGTTTAAGACACGTGTTGTTAGAGACACACGTATCTTTAAAGACACGTTTCTTTAAACATACGTATCTTTAAACACACGTATCTGTAAACACACGTACCTTTAAAGACGCGTGTTGTTTAGACACACGTGGCCCGCATGACGAGCGCGTCAGTGTCGTGGTGCAACGGCGCGCGGCACAGCTGCGCGTGCTGCCACGCCACGTCGCCGCGCCCGCCGCGCAGCTCGGCGCGCACCACCACGCACGAACACGACACTAGAGACACGAAGCCGGACTCTGTGGGACAATAATGTAATATGATGAAGCGTCGGTAGCTTAGTGGTTAAGGAGTCGGCCTTACGATCGAGAGGTCCCGGGTTCGAATCCTGGCCATTACACTACCGACGTGAACCCACTCCTAACACAAGCAATTTAGCTTAGCTGGAGGGGTTAACGGGAATATTAGTAATTTCGGTTGCTAATATTCTTTAAAAAAAAAAGATATCAGTATTTCGTTACTCAATTATTGCTTACACGTCGAGCTGACCATATGAGCCCTAAAAAGTCCAACGACTGGTCTAACTGCAGTCGCTGCTTTGACATCAACAATGGATTGTGAAGGTCAGATGGCAGTCGCTTCATGGAAAATATCGAAGTTCAGCCAAACTCGCAGTTAAACTGGAAAAAACTGACCCTAGGCTCCTAGGAAAGCTTCTGATGCGACCAGGATTAACGCTAGGATGAAGAAGATGAGAGCGAGAGGAAAGCCTGCACTTGGACCTAGCTAGGACCTCAAAAAGACCTTCTAGTTTACGAACACTTTTTTTTCGCGGAAATCCTCACGAATACCCCACCGGCTAACGAGGGCAGTTATCTCGGATTCGAACCGACTAAAACCGCATGCCGTCTCAAGACTTCAGATCCCAGGGTATACGGTGGCCCATAAGGCTTTTCTTTTGCACCCCGGCTAGCTTGCGCACATCTTAGATGGCGCTATGTAAGTTGATGGTAACTTACATAGCGCCAGGACTAAATTTTTGTTTGTTTTACCCCCTCCAAACCGACTAAAACCGCACACCATCCCGCTCTTCAGTTGCCATATGAGACAAGGTGATCCATAAGGCATTCCTACTCCCGAAATTCTCACCAGTGTCCGGTACAGACCACCTCGTCTGTACCATCAGTCCACTACCCAACTCACCGTCGAGCGTGAGCGGCTCCGGCTCCTTGGCGTCGTACTGCGCGGTCCACAGCAGGCTGCCGTTCTCGTACACCGCGGTGCTGACCGACAGCGTGACGTCGGTCAAGCGCCGACCTTCCTCCGCCGCGAACTTCCACGATATAGACCCTTTGGTCTGGCCCTCTGGGGACAATATGATATAGTATGGTTGAAAATTGAGTTGAAAGTTAAGATAAAAATGTTTAATTTTTGTGTGTAACCAGGCAAGTCAAAAACCGTATGTACCTATAGCAAGATCGAGTTAATTCCCGTTGACATCAATGTAGGTATATAAAGTATACAATATGTTTAATTGTAATAAATAAAGGTTAGAATTTAGAGAGTTAGAGATTGACATATTGATAACACACTTGTACTTTACCACGATATTTATTATTGAACCTAACCGGTTTCACCTTACGTCATTCTCAGAGTTTCTCCGAGAATGTGCGTTATCAATATGAGTAACAGCAAGTTCCACCAAGTGCCATCAATCAACAGTATAAATAGGATATTAAGTTAGGAGGATATCTTCTCAGGGTTGGGAGGTTATACAGCCGTCGCTCCCATAAAAGTCACGTGAATCAAAATAAGTTAGCGGACCGCGGAGTCTGAGGCGAAAACCTCGGATGCTATCGCGAAGATGTTGATGAGAGAGAGAATTGTATATGTATTATAAGTATTTAAGTAGATTTGTCCGTTGGTTCGAATTATAGAACCCATATGATAAGCTAAGGTTTAGCTATGGTCTAGATGGCGCTGTACATTTAATTATTTATAGAGAAAAGTAAAATACCTTGTCTAGCCAAATAAACTTTCTTCCAATCAAGCTCGACTTTTCTGAAGATATGTTCCGCATGGTAAACGCCGGCAGCCCATCCGTCTATTGACCTGTCGTCCGATCCCTTCTCCGAGACCGAGTACTTGTCAGTACCGGCGTTGTATTGCACGCCGCAGTTCCCGGGCTGGGTAAACAAGAAGGTGTGACCTCGACCGACCTCGCCACGGTCACTACGCCACTGGTGCGAACCAGATATGCGACCGTGGGATTCGTAATCTGTGGGTTTCCTGAAAAAAAAAAAAGCTTTTTGAGCAAACTCAGTTGGAGTCGACTGCCAATTTATCTATATAACGGTAGAACTTCAATATTTTAAAAGAGGCGACTGCCATCTGACCTTCACAATCCACTGGTCTAAGGTCTAAGGCATATCCCTCCCTGGCTGACCCAGAGTCATATCTGGTTTCGAGATGGCCTCCTCGGGCGTGGCAACCACGGTGGCCCCGGTAGTCCTCGAAAGTGTGGGAGCCGTCCTACCCTAAGGGAGAAATGTGTAACATAATGTAGTGTAACATAATGTACACGTTACTAACTTCTCCTGTAACAGTAGTACGAGTTCTGCGAGTGTCCGTTGAGCGAGGTAATGTCGACGCGCCTCCGACAGGTGTCGCTGGCGATGATCCCGCAAGGACATCAATGAGTCTAATAGTTCTTGTTCCGAGCACTCTGTACGACGCTGCAACGTCTGTAAGAATAATGATAGCTGATTTTTGTGATTGGGCATTTTTATGATTGGGCATTTTATGATTGGATATTTTCATGATTGGAAATTTTTATGATTGGCAATTTTTATGATTAAGCATTTTATTCTTCTTCCTCCTAGCGTTAATTCCCAGTCGCATCCGAAGCTTTCAGCTCGGAGTCTGGGGTCCGCTTTTACCAGTCATAGCTACAGATTTGGCTAGACCTCGATATTTTCCGTGAAGCGATTGCCATCTGACCTCCACGACCCAATGTTAACATTAGGCGATATCGAAGCTTTGCAGCTAGACCGTTTTTTTTTTGGACTTTTTAGGGCACCAACTACCCGTAACGACTGCCATAGATGTTCTTATGGCAACCGGGACCGACGGCTTAACGTGCTCTCCGAGGCACGACCAGACCAATGCAAATACCCATATTTAATGCACACTAATATTTGCACTGAGCGGGGATCGAACCCGCGCCTCCTGCGTAGCGGCCGCGTTCACTACCGCTACGGCACGGAGGCTGTCAAAGCATTTTATTATTGGACATTTTTATGATTGAATCTTCTATGATTGGGCATTTTTATGATGGAACATTTTACGATTAGGCATTTTTATGATTGGACATATTTATAACTGGAAAATTTCTTAACTGAATATTTTCATAATTGTGCATTTTTATACTAGTGCTGTACTTGAGGCAACAGTTATGATAAATTATGAAGGTACATCCCATGAAGAAGTACCTGGTTATATCCCACGTCATAGGGATTGAATCAATTGTCATCAAGCGGATTATTCATGATCTATTTAGTGTCAGATCGAAAACAGCCTTCTCATTTAGTCACTTCACAGAAAGTACAGCAGGTACAAAAGTGAATTTCTTACTCAAGGTGTCACCGGAGTCTCACCTGCTTATGGTTGAGGGTATACCTCCAGGTGACGTCCTGCAGATCGTCCCGGGAGACAGCGATGACGTAGGAGAGCTTCTTACCCCAGCCATGTTCGTACATAAGGGGAGTGTTCAGCTTAGCCTCGCAAGGGTCTGCATGCAACCACGTCTTTGAATCGTAGCCAAAAATCTGTAAGGGCAAATAAAGCTGTAGTACCAAGTTGGGTATATGGGGCTCCAATATGACCCTCAAAACGGAAGGTCACTTGCTTACACCTAATAATTGACAGAAGAGGCTCTGGAGCAGGCGTTGCTCTGGGGTCTCGCCAATTATAAAGTAGGAGTGTAGAAGTACGAACAGACGCTTACCTCGCACCAGACGTGGTCGCTGGTGTCGAACACGTAGCGGGTGTCGTAGCCGAGCGAGCGGCACAGAAGCGCGAAGCAGTTGGCCCACTCGCCGCAGCGACCGCGGCGCGTGCGCAGAAGCGTGCGAGCGCGGTTATAGCGCGGGAAGCGCGCCCCGCCACGGCCTTGCCCGCATGAATGGCAAGAATATACCTGCATATGACATTACGTTTATAATGTGTATCAGTTATAGGTTAATTTAATTAATTGATTGTGTTGATACAAGTCAATAACCATTCTGGGGTTATCCTGTTTTAGGTGGTGGATGAATGAACATTATAAACTTTTTTTTAAATTTTTCAGACGGTCTTTTCCGCTACTCGGAGAGCACGTTTAGCCGTAATCTCTATTGCTATATGGACATCTCTTCTCTGGCATTCGTTACACTTGGTTGGAATCCTAAAGCGTCTGGAAACGTGGTCGCCAGTGGATTATGGAGGTCAGATGGCTTAACGGAAAATATTGGAATTCAATCGTTACGTAATTAAACTAAAACCCAAACCCAACTGAGTTGGGGAAAAGGCTCGGAGAATTATTTATACAGCCAAATCCACAACATTAGTACGAGTATCTAATATTTCTAACCTTTTCGTGTACCTACGTACCGGCCGAATACATCACTCGATTTTCGTCGATGAGTGATGAATTGGCATGTCTTAAAAAATATGAAGTAAAAAATCCTTAATAAAAAGCAAATGGCTCTAAAAACATCACATCATAGGTATTAATTTGCGGTACTAAGTCCACGCGGACGAAATCGCAAGCACAACTGGTCTACAATTAATATGTTTTTTCACATAAATACTTGGTGTTATTTCATTCACACTTTTGGTGATCACATCTTAACTGTTCCACCTCTAGTCAGGCAACATTGACGCGGGCCATGTTGCACAACATTGTTAAACAAATATACGCAGCAACGCGTCTCTTTCTGGTCCGATCATGATCAATCGTCGCACAAACAAGTTGCGCGTTATGTTGCACGTTAGCACGCAACATCGCGCGCGTTGCGCAACGTTGCCGAACTTGTTGACGGTCACGTGTTGCATCCTTACCTCCAGTCGACATGTTTCTTTCTCTGAAGTTACAGTGGATATATTGTTGAAGACGGTAGGTCCCCCGCACATCTCGCAGGGAGGCTGGTCCACCCACGAGAAGAACTTGTATTTAAACCAGCTCAATAACTCCATTAGTAATGCCACATCGAATGGAAGGTCCAGCTCTTTGGTTTCACCTGTGATTTGAAAATAATTCAAATATCAGGAAGCTTAGTTGCTTCCCTGTCTTGCGTTTGAAGCTAAGCGTCCACCTTTCCACGGCATGGTACGCATTGGACTCATCACATCAAACAGTTCGTAGTATTCTTTGTATGGAAAACAAACAAGTGCGTCCACCAATCCGCATCGTAGGGATCGCTCGAATCGAACGATGTCATTCATAATGCTCAAACATTTTGCATGTAAGGATTTACGCAAATCCGACTGAAGTGCGGTGCGGCGATTGCTGATTGTTGCAGCGGCAAATGCGATCGCCGACGATCAGGTAGACGTATTGTGAAAAATTCATCAGTTTGATCCGTCTAATACGTACGATGCCGAAAGGTGTGCGCTTAGCTTATAAAGAAACTCGTGCAGTTTCAATTCCTGTTTGAGGAAGGCATCTTAATTGTAGTGAGACCAAGTGGCACAGTGTTTGGTTGCAGTTTCGATTCTTGCTCAGTGCAAATATTACGTGATTAATGGACAGCCCCTAGCTATGCTTCATTTGGCCGTCAATAGACCTATGTAATGTCCTAGAAGAATAGTCAAATGTCTTACCAGCTTTGATCAGTTTCTGCTGTTCCCGAACCCTATCCAGGGCCATAAGCTGTAGTTTCACCAGGGGGATCTGCTCCCGTGCCAGCTCCTGTAACTCTTCATCTTCATACTCCAGCACACGGTTAAACAAATTTTGTATAGATTGCAGGAATGGATTTCTTGTTGTCTGTGAGGAAAGTTACTTGAATATAGTGTTCTTACTACTCAAAGTTTCATTTCTTACCTGTTTGTAATGGATGCAAAAACTACTGAATGATTTTATTGCAGTTGACTTTATTAGAAAGGTCTTGATCAGGTTTAAAAACCTTCATACATTTAGTGGTCGAGTAGAACAAGAGATACAACCAAAAACGTTGCAATAGTCGATACACACACAGGTAGAGCCACAGGCTGCTACCTGTGGCTCCATCTGTGTATCGGCTAGTTTTAATATACATTCATTGGGTGATTGGTGGGTATGCTCCGAAACAACATAAAACATATATAATACCAGAACGTTTGTACGAGTCAGCACAAATTTCTTGGCTTGCCCAACACTAGGCTTGAGAGCTAGTCTAGATGTTTGGACTCCGTAGCAGAAGTTGATTTTCCTTTCAATAGCAGCCTGTGCCATCCTCAATTTACTAAGTGGTAATTCTTTGGAATACACAAGATTGGGTCCCTCCTGGAATACAAAAAGGTTTTTTTTATTTACTGGTATTGAGTCTTTATCAGTACTATTTCCACTAATGTATTTTCATGATTAATTTTGTGTGTACAATAAATAATGAAAAAAGAAAGGTGTCTGTCAGGACACATGTTTCTCTGGAGTGCAGGGAGTATTATTGTATAATATGTCTCTGAACAATTTTTTCTTTTTTTTAAGCCCTTCTTAAAAAAAAGAAAAAGTTCAAAAGACCAAAATAAAACTAAAAAGACTAAAATAAAACATCTAAAAAAGGACTCAAATAAGACTATTCGACTAACAAACCAGTTCAGTATTTGCTTAGGTATAAAACAGATTTGAGTTACATCATGTCATGATATTTATGCATTAAACTTGTACCATGTTTGTTCCCCGTGTACGTGTAATTTTCTTAGTATCCTTATTACACACATACTTATGTTTCCTCTGCCGGTAATTATATGATTTCACACAATTTTTAGTACCTTTATTGCTTACTTGTAAGTTAATTACTACCTAGCCTTATGCTATGAGAGGCTTATCATTAAGTATTATTTTTTCACTTACCGATCTATAGCCGACATATTTCAGGTAATCATTGAATGCTTCGTGTTTCAGCACATCTTCCAGTATGTCAGTTTTTAATACTCTCAGCTCGTAGTCGTGAGGATTATTCAAAATATGGTTAATGTGCCGCAGAAGTTGGTATAGTATTTTATTAAACTTATCGACGTCTCTAACACTTTGTTCCACCACAGCCAATCTTGCCATGTCTTCCATGTTTTTAAATATATTTATTCTGCTTATATTATTTTAAAACTATTTAATCAATGAATTCAAATTCATTGTGATATGATACGATATCCGTGATAACACTTGTCAATTTTTGATTTGTCATTTTCGTTCAGAAACTGGTTTTAACTTAACTGAATTTATGAAGTTTCATCACAGATTATGATAGAAATAAAAATTATATATTTATGTTGTATTTATGTATATTATCTATTATCAGCAAGTATTTATAAATAAGTAACATTTATTCTGTGCCGAATGTCGTAGAATATTTATTTATTTATTCTCTAAGGTAGATATCATAGAAGAACTCGGCTAATGGTAACCATGGTTGAGATAATACAAACAAATAATAAACAATGAAGATATTCTCCGTATCACCTGCCTCACCTGGTTATCCATCTGATAATGGTAATGGCTTCTTATTTCAGTCCTTTTAAGCTATCCCTAAAGTAGCCAAATTTTGTTTAGAGTGCTTGTTTTTACAGAGTTTAGTTCTGGGTCCCTGAACTGGTTGCTACACGCGCGTTATGTTAGAGGTGAACATGCATTGTGTCTGGACCTGGCCGATCAATTGCAGAGGAAACATGAAAATAAACATAGATACGCGCATTATATAAAGGTAGGAAAGTACCGGTCTATATATTTAACCTCCGTAATTAGGTAACTGCTACTCAGCATTCGTGACGTATGTAGAAGTTAGATATGCTTTCGTTCTTTTGGTCGTTCTTTCCAGCAGGGCTGCGTATCTCCATTGACAGCTCGAGTGCTCAGCATTTTATCAAAGTGCTCAACTCTTGGTTGACTTTTACGGAAGTGACTCCCATCTGACCCCGAGAGGCCTTGCCCAGGAGTCTCTTGCAATAATCAACAAGTAAGTAGGTACCTACGTATACATTATGCAGGTTTGCAGGTGAAATTGGCGAGGGCCCCGGAGTGTCGTATAATATAGCTTCCTACACAATCTACTTGCATAACTCATTTGGTAGGTAAATCATAGTTCTACAGTTTCTTTAGCAATAGAAAGTATTGTAGAAACTATAGAACTATGATTTACTCACAAATACAATACATTTTCAATTCAGGGGTCAGTGCTCGCCGACGCAGGTAGATTGCAGGAGGCCTTGGAGAAATACCACAACTGTATCAGACTGCAACCGCAAGATCCAGAACCCTTAAAGCAGGTCGCTAAATGCCTGTACGTATCCATACTTCCATATCCATATCCACACTTCCATATCCATACGTCCGCCATACTTTCATACTTTAATACTTTAATATTATAAATGCTAAAGTAACTCTGTCTGTCTGTATGTTACGCTTTCACGCCTAAACCAATGAACCGATTTTGATGAAATTTGGTTTAGGGGTGGGTTAGACCTTGAGAAAGGACATAGGCTATGTTTGGTCGCGATAACCGACATCCACGGGGGCGGAGCCGCGGGCAAAAGCTAGTATATAATGTACTTATTATGTTGAATAGCTACTTAATACTAGCATTACCTACTTTCAGTTTCGTTAGGAATGTAACGTTGACTTTCAAATACCTAGCTGCTTAGGTAACTATAATTTCAAAATAGGATTACAAGAATCGAAATCAGTTCTTTTCATTTATCGGGGCTTTACTTTAGATCAGTGGTTCTCAAACTTTTTAAATGACGGAACCCTTTTGGGAAGCAAAATACTTGATGGAACCCTACAATAAAACAATTATTTTTATAAGTGTATTCTTTATTAATCAGCATAATAAAAGTACAATGTATCAGTTACTAATTATTATTTACCACACCACTTGGTAAGGACAACAATAGAAAACATTAAAAAAGAAAAAATCTAACTAGTGGGAGGTATGAAACTGTTTTTTATTTTTCATCAATTGCTTGATATCAGGTTTGATGGAAGAAAGTTGGAGTCTCATATCAGCTTCGGCGTCCAGTCTATTGCGATATTTTGTTTTCGTGGCTGCGTAGGTAGAGAATCCTGTTTCGCACAAATATGTAGTTGGGAACGGGAGAAGAATATCCAGAGCCATTTGGCCAAGCATTGCATATTCATCTTGGATTCTGCACCAAAAATCATTAAGAGGCGTCGTTTTGAACAATGACTCCATACTTGTGTCTGATGACATTTCTAAAAGAGATTCATATATCTCATTTGACATGTTTTCAGGCTTTTCCAAGTTGGGTAAAAAAGGATTATGAATCCAGGAGTTCACTTTAATTTTTGTATTGTGTTCTTCGGGAAAATACTTTTCAAAAGATGCGCGCATCGAACTGAGATATTGGACCAATTCTTCAAACACATTATCTTCAAACATTTCTGAGTCGTTTTCGCTAACAAACTCACTGAGTAATGTAAAACTTTCTATTTCTTTCTTACCAATGCAAATGATCCAAAAATCTAATTTTCTTTTAAAAGCAGTTATTTTATTATAGGCCTGAAACACTGTTGTCTGTTTACCTTGCAACGATAAATTTAATTCGTTAAGTTTTTGAAAGATATCAGCCATAAAAGACAATCGGAACAACCAAGTTTTATCATACAAACGGTCCTTCAAATTAAAAGAAGTATCTGCTGAAAGAAACATTTGTAACTCGGCTCTAAGTTCAAATAGCCTTGTTAAAGTTTTTCCCCGAGACAGCCATCGCACTTCTGTATAGAGCAGCAGTGTTTTATGTTTGCTGCCATAATCTTCACACAATAATGAGAACAATCGGGATTGTAGTGGTCGTGATTTGATAAAATTAATTATTTTTACCGCTTCATCCATAACTAATTTTAGATTAGACGGCATTTGCTTCATCGCAAGTGCTTGTCTATGCAGAATACAATGACTGGAACTACAATTAGGCGCTTTATTTTTCATTCGTGACACTGCTCCTGCTGTTTTACCTGTCATCGCCTTGGCCCCATCTGTACAAATGTCAATGCAATTGTTCCAACTGAGATTATGTTCTTCAAAAAATATATTTATTTTATTAAAAATTTCTTCCCCGGTAGTGTTTGTAAGCAGCGATGAACACATAAGCATGTCTTCTTCAAAAGAACTTTTATATGGATACACACAATAACCAGCAGGATAGCCAAACCAGCGACATCAGTCGACTCGTCCATTTGCAAAGCGAATCGTGTATTTTGTAGACGTGTAACTAGTTCTTGTTTGACGTAGCTTGCCAGATCATGGATTCGTCGTGAAACAGTATCGTTTGATAGCGGAATAGTAGAAAGATGCTTTGCAGATTTTTCATCAAGCATACATTTTGTTATGTCTAATACACATGGTTTTATTAATTTCTCAGCGATAGTGTGCGCTTCACCTGCTTGTGCAATGCGATAGCTAACTAAATATGATGCCTCCGTGGCCTTTTCGTTGGTAGTTTGTGTTACATGCATCATATTTTTTTGACTTTCTAATAACTGATCTTTTTTGCGAACAAAAAATTCTTTATTCTTGTCTTTAGTCTCGGGGTGTACGGTTTCTAAATGTCGACGCAATTTGGCAGGTGCCATGGAACTATTAGGAAGCAGTTTACTACAGAGCATGCAGAGAGGTGAGCCGTTGGAATCAACAGATCCGAAACTGATATAAGATTCATCATACTTCCTTTTTTTCGTCTTTGAAACCGTCGAGCTTGACGTCGTGGCACTCGTGGCATCATCTTCTGGATCGGTGATTGCTAAATTCTCCGCGCGCATTGCTTTTGAACATTCAGCGTCATTAGAAGATGTTGTTGGAACACGTTTAACACCTTTAAGCCAACGTTCCATTCTTCTTTATTTATAATGTTACAAGTCAGGATAGTGGGGTTTAAATAATGCACAATCGTTACTGCGTATAAGAGACTAAATTTAGAACCTACAGGGAAGAAATGTATAAAACTGAGACAACAGAATACAGCAGGCAGTAAAACAATGAACACTAGTTTCTCGCTAGCGAGCTTGTAAGTAGGTAGTAACTTATCGCTCCGAACGCTAATCATCAACTGACGACGCCAACGCGCGATCGCCGCTTTTATACTTAGTCCTAGACTCGATCTCAAATATTCTCGAAAATACTCGAGTCGGCACCTTTGATAAACAAAAAGCAAAAATAAAAACAGAAATTTAAAAATAGCGTTGTAAACAATATCGACTTTATCCTTTGAAGTTAGAGACGAAAGTTGCTTGTTGACAACTATAGCGTCTAATTCAGAGGCGGCTTTTATCAATGAGACTGAGCGCTTACAAGTATACTACCCGCTCGTTTTAAGTTTGCCGTTGGCGATAGGTATGAGTGTATGACGTTCGAAATTTTTTATTTAATTGTAACAATAAAAATTGTGTACGTTAGATATTTGGGTAAAACTATGACACATTATAAGTTTTGTTGTCACGTGGGGGAGGGTACGCGCATTCCACAGACCGGCAAACTTAGAGCGAACGCGTTGTACAAGTATAAAATTGTTGAGACCAAACTTATGAGATATTGTACCAGCTAATGTAACACAAGCTTATACAAATACAAATAAATAAATAAATAACATTCATAGCGTTTTGTCTCCGCGCGGCCGCGGAGTCCGCACAGCCGCGGAGCGACCAGAGAGAGGTGTTTTGATTTTTTTATTTCTAAATTCTTGCGGAACCCCGACAGAGGTATCACGGAACCCTAGGGTTCCGCGGAACACACTTAGAGTATAGCTGCTTTAGATAACTACTCTAGGTTTTTTATAGATTTTAAGCTTCAAGTCAAGTTCCTTTCTTTTGAAATGATACCCAGACTGGCCTTGGACACCAATATAGGTGACCCCAATCACGTGTTTTTGAGGAAAAAGATATCCCCTAAGCATGGCACGTAGATGCCCTGGGCTTGCTTCTGCTAGGGTGACATAGGCCTGAGCTCATGTGCTCATGAAGGACAAACAGCTTCAAGCTTGTTTGCGCCCTGTATCCGTGCGCTTGTTTCATCATCATCATCATCATTTCAGCCATAGGAAGTCCACTGCTGGATATAGGCCTCCCCTATAGATCTCCAATAAGACCGGTTGGAAGCGAATGTAAAATTCGCAGCAAACAAGTCATTCACATCGTACCACGTTCATAAATAATCATATGACGTTACACCCCATGTTTAATTTGACTACTTGCTTGTTACCCCGGATCGAACAACGTAATCGAACTATGAGTCCAGAAGGGTACCTATTGACTGCACTGACTTCTTGCAGATCTCGTCAAGGACGGTACCAGCTATCCCACGAAGCTTATTTAGAAGCTGACAAGATGACAAAACACCCCGATCCTGATATATTCTCTTCTCTAGGTAAATATTAGACGATCTCTGTAATGTATTACTCCAAAGTTGATAATTTTGTGGGTTAAAAAATATTTAAAAAAATCAGGTTATGGGCCCAAGATTAGGCCCAACGACCTTCACCAAAATCACTCCGGGAATCGCTCCCGTAATAGTCAAAATGCATGTCCATGTATTTTTTTCTCATTACAAATAAATAAATGGATTGAACTACAATTTAGTGATTGGTGGATGAGTCAAGAAGGATGAGTTATTGCACGAGTGTCACTCGGTAGGATTACAGAAAATGGTGTATATTTGGCGTCTCAATGCATTTATTCAAAAAGCACTGCACAAATTTTCAAAATTATTGTTAACTATTGATACGTTTATTAACATACACCAGCTGAATGTTCCTGGAACCTGGGCGAGTTGGAGCGCGGTGTGGAGTGGGCCCGCTCTGCAGTTCAGGCTGGGGGCGGTGAGCGCGCTGCGGCGCTTCTAGCCAAGCTGCTTCTTGCTTCTGATGATGTTCAGGGCGCACTCAACGCTTATGATCAAGCCTTATCGTTAGTATCCAGCTTTGCACTTTTATTAACGAAGTTATTAGGGGCCTGTAAATGTAGAGTCAATCAGGGTACCCGTCAGTCGGCTGGACTAAAACGAGACATGACACTATGTGCCTATTGCTGCTGTACTGTTTTTATTCTTCTTCTCAGTGTTAAGTCCGGTATCATTCAAAGTTTGCACGTTAGAGCCAGCGTTACGCTCTCTTAGTCTTTCTACTCCACGTTATCCTCCACATACCTGCTGAGTGCTGCTAACGGGCGAGGTTCTAGAGGAGGCTCCCTTTTTGCAGTCGCGTCCGTAAAAGCCTAAATAACTAAAAGTACTTAGTGAAAAAGACGAAGAATAGATCCAGGGTTGTTGACAGTGTATGCTTTGGATGTAATGGAGATTGGCGCTTGGATGAACAGAGACTTGTAGAGCACCTACTTAATACGTGATTATTGCAGAACGCACGCATGTGGCGCAGATACTTTGGCAGCTGCCGGAGCCCTGCGTCTTCGATCAGGTGACCCTCAGCGCGCCTACCAACTCCTAGGCGCAGCGCTAGCACAGCAGCCGACCCAGCATGCTGCCGCGCTAGCCCTGGCAGCCATGATGCTTCAACACAAGGACTTGGACGCTGCCCTCGCAAGACTGAAGGCAGCTCTCACTGCTCACCCAACCTGTGTGGCTGCTCACACCAACCTAGGAATGGCGCTATTGTCTAAGAAGAAATATATAGCTGTAAGTAAAGATGGATTCCTTAGACCTGGCTTACGTACTGTGGTTTGTTTGAATGGTTAGTTTACTGTTGGATGTGCAGGCGCTAACGTGCTTGCAGCGAGCGGTGTGGGCAGCACCACTGAGCGCGCGCGCCGCACACGACCTGGGCTTGGCCCTGCTCGTGTGCAAACGTCCAGCCTCAGCCTTCTGCCGCCTGGCTACCGCCGCCACACTGCAACCGTTTCAGCCTTACACGGTAGATATCTAACTACGACGATTTCATACCTTCTTTTTATAGGGTAAATAGTAGAGGTGTGCGAGTAGACCAGCCGGTCAACCCAAGACATTTGAAGCCACCATGTGTAAAGAGGTGGGAAGTGTGAGAAAGGGGGAAAATAATTGGAAACGAACATCACTGTAAAATAGAGTACGACTTCATCTTTGTTTTCTGTATCACCGCCTGGGAATTTCTCCGAAACTTCATGAATTACTTACTTGAAGGGGGCAACTTTGTTTTGAGGCTATTTTTAGTTAAAAGGCTATTATAAAATCCAAGATTATTTAGATGATAAAGGGGCTTGTAAATTATCGTCTTTAGAGTAACTAGTAACTAAATGATTTCGATGCATTTCACAGTAACATTGTTCTATCTTTCGAATTGCCTGATAAGACTATTGTATATTATCCTACTCCTAGGTGCTGCTAATAGGCATAGCTTTAGAGAGGCTGGGAGACAGCCGAGCAGACACAGCGTACGCTCGAGCAGTTGCTTTGGCAGAAGACGACCCCCTCATCCGACTTAACTCGGCAGGAAGGTATGCCCGAGCAGGACGGCTTACGGAGGCAGTTGAGGAAGCTGCAGTTGCTGGCCAACTGTTACAAAAAGAAGAGAAATATGATGCTCAGGTAAGCTTCTTTCCTGCTTTTCACAATCACGGGGCGTGAAAAAGCATCTGATGAGACCCTCAAGCTGAGGGCCACCGTTGTTGTTAGTTTATAATTGATAATCTTTAATTGAGACCCTCATTTCTACTATGGCGGTGTACTGTGTGGGCGCGGTGAAGTCATATTGACGAAAATATCACCGCTATGCAAAAATTTTCTCAGGCTTTTTCAATCCTAGCGTTAGTCTAGTTGCATGCAAAACTTCCTGGAACCCTTTCTAATCATTGGCCCTTAGTTTTGGTGTAGGTATTTTTAAAATATATAGGACTAAGCGCCTAAGCGGTCACCGGCCATCTCTGCACCTAAGCAAACTTTTACATACTTTCTGAGATTCGGTTGAGCATTCATGCCTATTATTTGTTTACTTTCTTCTTATCTTTGGCTATAGGTAGGTATACATGTCAGTTCACATAAAAAAGCAGCCAGCTCACCAAAATCCAAGTCACCAGATTTGTTGATGACTGCCTCTGTGGCGTAGCGGTAGTGAACGCGGCATCTACGCAGGAGGCGCGGGTTCGATCCCCACTCAGTGCCTATATTTGTATGCGTGAATATAAATATTTGCATTGGTCTGGGTGTTTCTATGTATAATATGTATGTATTTACAAAAAAAAAAAAAAAGTATCTAAGTATGTATATCCGCATTCTAGATTCCATAACACAACACAAGCTAATTAAGCTTACCATGGGTCTAGATAGCGATGTGTAGAATGTTGTAGAATATTTATTATTTATTTATTTAAACATTTTGTTTCTTTTTTTTTGTAGCTTGCCAGTTCCCTAACAACTTTACTGGCTTTATTACGGGAATCGGGAGTGGAACTATCCCGACTGCCAGTCGTCGTCCCTAGGATTGAAGATACGGAGACAGGCAATAACAACGAAGTGGCTGCCGAAGATGAACAGTTACAATCAGACGAAGTTTAATTGCTGGTAGTTATTTATAATGTATTAGAAGAACTTTCTTTATCCTAGCGTTAATTCCTGTCGCATCCTTACTTGTCCACTTACACCCCGGAGTTTGCGGTCCGTTTTTTCTAGTCTAAAACTGTGTGTTTGGCTGAACTTCGATATTTCCCGTAGTGACTGCCATCTGATCTCCATATGACCTCCAGACCAATCCCAATGGTATGTCTAATTGCATTAGTCTGGGCATATTCCGTGCCTCGGCGTACTTATGTATACAAATATTGGCACGGAGCAACAGAGGTCGAGAAAATTCAAGCCTACATAAAATTTTTACCAATTTGCAAAAATTGTAAGTAAACATTTGATTCTAATAATTGAAACAACATTTGTTATTTACACAATGTGGCAGAACTATCTGACTCTGTACCGTAAAATATGATTAGATTGAAAACATTTATGACTAAAAATAAAAACATGCCATAAAAGTTGATTTGAAATTACGTAACCATGTCTTTATTGGTGAGTGCAGCTGCCCTAGCGCTGTGTTTTATTGTCGTGAGTATATATTTTGTTATTATTTATTTACTTATATTTAAACTAGCTGTCGGTTATCGCGACCAAACATAGCCTATGTACTTTCTCAAGGTCTATGTAGGTACTCTATCTCTGTACCAAATTTCAATAAAATCGGTTCAGTGCTTTAGGCGTGAAAGCGTAATAGACAGACAGACAGACAGACAGAGTTACTTTCGCATTTTTAATATTATAGTGTGAGAGCGAACGACAGTAAACTGAGTTCCATCAGATTACCGGATGATTATGTCTATCATTAGTCGTGCCTTTAATCGGAGAACACGAAATGACTATGCTGCAAGGGTAGAATCCAAAAACCAGATAAAACCTGACTCATCTGAGATGATCTAAGCTCATCTAAGCTCATCTAAGATGATCGAATTCTATGTATGAAAAACCACTGCTGCAATCCCTAAACACTGGCGAACTTGGTGATCTGCTGCCACCAAGTTCACCAGTGTTTAGGGTTGTTTGAAGGTCAAAGGACTCTTTTTGAACTTCAACTCAACTTAAAATAATTTGTTTAGTTTAGCATATTAAATGCTTTAAAATTATTTCAACTCAACTAACCATCTAAGCAGTTTAATAGACGGGCTTTAAAAATTCTATTCATTTTTGCAAAGAATTTAAATCCTCCCATCTATTTTCAGAGTGAAAGTAAAGAGCTTACCGCAAGTCTAGTAGTTCTTCCACCACTGGTCATAGGCTACGATGAACTGTACAACGACTCCTCAGAAAATGGAAAAAACGTAACACAACCGGATGATAAAACGGCAAAGAAAGCAATGCTTAGAGAAGCAAGTGATGATCTAGATCCGCTTGTAGAACATCCTATACAGCAAAATATTGAAGAACGCGAATTTCGTAATGCTATGATCGATGTGAAGGGTAGAAGAGGCAACTTTAGGAGACGCTACAGAAATGTTAACGAACTGTATGACATTCACTAAATGAACGAATATAATATTAACTTGAAGACTTTCGTAGTAATATTTAAAAAAATAAAATTATTTGGTGTTTCATTTTCTTTTTACTAGTTTGTATTTAGTATGACTGGGTGTGTACCAGACGCTATAAAGATATTCGAGGATCCAGGTCAACCATACCCACTTAGAGACAGAGGAGACCATGGTGCAGCATTCCATAAAGCTAGCTAGCTAGCTACCATAATAGCTCAACTTTTTTAACAGTCGGGCCAAACGTAAGTTTCGGGCATTATTGTCCGAACCGACAAAAACGCACGCCGTATGTGGGTCGTAGGTTGCCGAAGGTGAAATTGGCTGAGATATCTCTCGCACGACCCGCAGGCTTATTAGCTAACTCGCGATAGCAAAATTTGCGCGGTAATCGCACAAAAACGACAAATTGGTATTACGTATCACATTTGACAGAAAGCGATCAGCGAAAAAGGCGCGATAAGAAATGTCATCGCGATCACTCAAAAGGTCCTTTTTTAATAGCCGCCATTGTGAAAATAATAAATACAGAAATTTTCATTGTAAAAAACCAGTGGTTAATCAAGAAACACATATAAATTAGTCTTAGAAACAAAACTATCGCTATTTTTCAGTTCCGCAGCATATAATTGTTAAGGCGATCTGATCGCAAATCCTTACGTAATACCAATTTTTTTGACGTATCGCGATCCATCGCGCAGTGATCTCGTTCTTACTGTTCATCGCTCGCTCGCTGGTCGCGAAAAGTTAGCTAATAAGCCTGCCGAACTGGCCCTCATCAGGTGTGGGGATCACGGAGTCCCCCATCTAGCCCACTTCGTGACCCGCCGACCTGGGGTTGAGCAGCCATGCCTTATAGGCCCTAAAGTACTTAAAAGGACTTAGGTGGACGCTCGGTGTGACACGATGCGATGGCAGTTGTAAGAAAGTGTAAGTTTGGATCAAAGTGATAACGCTGAATTGAAGAAGAATCAATATTTACCTACCTGATTTAGTTTTGTTTTATGTGTGTGTGGAAACACTTTTGGGTTTCAGCTCACTGGAGCTTACCTACGATGAGGTGGGTAAGTTGAAATCTATGTAATGTGTGCTTGAATCAGTTACACTGCGTCCAAGGAATAAGGTTGCCTTTGACAGTTCCATGTAGTTAGATTGACAAAATCCTAAGTTAACTTTTTCCTTGGACAGACTATAAGATTCGACGATGTACCTAATGTGAGAGTAAGAGGTCATAATTTTATAAATGGAAAAAGAAAATACTTCGATCACAAAATAACATATTCTTTTCATCGATCGTTAAAATATATACAGTGCAAAAATCTATAAAATAAGATCATCATCTTCTTCAACGGGATTCAGATGCAACTCTCATATTTGTTTTTTATTTCGAGTTCACGAAGTTCTTGTTATTGTGTGAACTGCCCAATAAATAAAGACAAATCTTCATATACCACAGCCAAGTAAAAAGGCCGATCAACACCTCGATGCTGCTTTTTAACAGCTGTCGTATTTGATGGAGAGCATATATCTGGAAGAACAGTATGCTAGTCTATAGCTATTTGGATTCTTGATTTCTGGACTCAGAAAACGAGTTTCACTTCCTACTATTGGGCGAAGGAACATGTTGCCAAACGGAGGGAACATGTTCCTCAATCTTCATACCTACGAAAATGGGCTAAAGAAGAATTTTCTTTCTAGGAAGTGAATGCTGCAAGGCATAAGTTCGATCTTGGATGTTGGCTTTCCAATATACATTTACTCGAATAAGAGATCATGGAACTTACATGTCAGGACCATAATCCTTGTCCCACTTTTGTCCACAATTAAGTTGCCATATTGTACAATAGGTACTGCTCTTGCTGAATCCATTCAGGTTCTGGAAATAAGAAGTCTAAATTTTATTCTAATTTTATCATACATTAAAGGAAAATAAATTCCATCGCGGTTCATTAACATCTGTTATCTAGTTACCTGCACAATTCCCGGCGTTTTGTTGCCTTTTTATCAGCCATGTTGTAGTATGCCCGTAACGTACCTTCTATACCTACCTCCGAATCCTCCATCCTGCTGGTGACACCAATATTAGGGGCGTTGAGTTCACAGCTTACAGTGAAGAGTGGCTGTATGCTCCTCACTGCTGCATCTAGTCCCTGGTTCTTCAGAGTCGTGAACAAAGTCTGCAAAACGTCTTCCTCGTTCGGTAATATAATTATCATCTTCAAGCCTGATTGTAGCGGTAGTTCTAGAATCTGGAAATAATGCGCGTAGAAGCTGCATTTATTTACCTTAGTCTCGTCTCGTCTTTGAGTACGTCTCTCTATACTGGAGGTGGCACACTAGATTGGCTATACGCCATGACAAACATCACATGGTTTAATTAATTCGATCCCGATAAAACCACTCTACGTAAGGAATAAAAAGAAGAATAATGATGATAAACAGACCCTGGCTTCGTATTTCACATCTTGTGTATAATTAAAAGAATTGTATATCTTCATCTGTCTACACGAGGCCCAGCTACTCTGCAAGACGACATAATTTATTAGGGTCCCGCCCCGTCCACCCACTGGAGTTTCCCACTGGTAGGTGGAGGGGTAATTCACAATTCTGCTTTTACAAAATTCTAAAGTAGATTTATTAGCTAGCTAGCTAGCAATTAGCCTACTTCAGTCTAGGCTTGTGTGCCATAACGTAACGCGATCTTCCATCTTGCGCATCCATCTATCCCAACCACCTTTTTCAGGTCGTCCATCTATCTCGCTGGGGCGCGTCCCACCTTCCGTTTACCGATTCGCGGTCTTCATTCTAGGACTCGTTTGTCCGATGGACTATTGGTCTTTCGCGTTAACTTGAACTGGGGAGGCCACACACCAAAGCAGTGAGTAGCAAGCTTACAGCCAACCCTGTTTACTTTTTGCAAATATTGCTGCTTCCTGCCTTGGTGTGCAGTCCACCTAAATTGTTCTCACTAAGTACGTGGAATGAGAGCGTTTGAAGTGGAAGAGGAAAAACAGGAGAGGGGTCCTCGGGCTTCGAGATCTCAGTTGCAAGTGGGATACAATACAATGGTGAGATGATGATGATGACAGTGTTACACTAACCTCAATGGAAGTAATATTAGCCAATATGTAATCAGTTTTCGAATTAAACTCTCTTGAAATATCATCATTTTTTAACGCCTTATTTGTGTTTACCTGAAATATGACAAGGTCATGCTGGCTATACATATCGTAGGCCCTCAAAGTTCTCATCTATCTCATCGTCTTAAAATGGAGGTCGTACGGGTGTTTTAACCGAATTCTAAAAAGGAGGATGGACGAAGGAGAAAGGTGGTTCTAAATTCGGATTTTTTAAAATGTTTTTGTGATAGGGTTCCAAATAGGTCATACGGGTAAGCAACTCTACAAACTGTAGGCGACAGCTTATGAGTGGTGATGAATGTTCTAGTTAGCTAGGCGAACCAATGTCAGCTCTAGTTTCCACTTACTACACCCATGGATATATTTAATTAAGTAAGTATTTTACCCATGCACTGAAAGCATTGTCATGCTTACTGAAATCAGTTTCTTCAGCTTCAGATACTTTGATTGATTTTTTGACTTCGTCTTTCAACTTATATGATGGAGACAAAAACAGCTTCGTATTTACAGAACATATATTTTTCTCTTTGACGTGATTTGCTATCTGAAACACAGAACATCGGATGCAATGAGAACCGGGTGTTTTGACATACTGATGTGATGGGAAACGGGTATTTTGGCCTACGTTCATTCTAAGAAACTGTTATTTTGGAACGGATGTTTTGGGAAACGGACAGAACGTTCCGAAAGGCTTCTGAACAATTACCTATGGTTATGTTCCCTCCGATTTGATTTAGATTAGAGAAAGCGAAAGTCCAGGACTGGACTTGAACCAGTGACCAGTCTCTTACAGGAGGAATGCCCTGATCAACTGAGCTACAAGTACCAAGTCTTGGACCCTCGAAATTCTCCTATGCAATCGTTTTTGGAACTCCAAAGACCTCACTCCCATGCGATCAACAGTAATTTATTTCACATCGTGACTCTCATGAGATCCTAAGATAATTAAATACTTCTCTTGGTTCCGATAGAAGTCAAGAAGCTCCTATGTCGTCGTTCCCAGGGCATTTGCAGACATTTTATTCGCCTCTTGAATCTTATGGGGTCCTTAGATAATTTTATACTCCTCTTGGTTCCTATGGAATCCTATATAAGATATGTTAAAGGCTCACAGATTCAAAATGCAATAAAAGTTGAGTGAAACAGAAGTGGTGGAGCCGGTTGCGAGCTTACGACTTTTTCATGTTAATAATTTAGATTATGTAGGTAGATTTACCTGTAAGTACTTCTCCACACTTGGTCTGGAGTCTTTTAGGGCAGAGAGTAAAACGTTAATGCCCAGCGGAGATACAACCCATTGCTGCGGGGCCTGTTAATCACCAGCTTGTAAGTAGTAATAATAAATAAATATTCTACAATGTTCCAGAAATTGCAGTGCCCCGGAGAGCACGTTAAGCCGTTGGTCCCGGTTGCCATACGAACATCTATAATGGCAGTTGTTACAGGTAGTTGGAGCCCAAAAAAAGTCCGACTAGTCTAACTACAGAACTTCGATATCGCCAATTTAGTAGTGGAGGTCGAAGTTGATTCCAACCGAGTTAGGAAAAGACTCAGAGAATGATGATTCTACGATATTCTGAACTCTATCTAGATCGAAAGTAATCATAGCTTAACTAGCTTGTGTTATGGGTTCGAGAATATGAATAAACATACTTTGATACCTTTAATACCATTTTAGACTTTTGAATACAGGTTTAGGCATAGAATATTATGATTTATAGGTAGACGTATCTATAAGTATTACTGGTTAGTAAACCATACTTCCGATTATTAGATTTTGTAATCATAACCCCAATAACCTCATCAGGATACTTTGCGCTTTGATTATTGTATTTAGAGATGGGCGGAGGGTAAAAACCCAACGGGTAAATACCCGGGAAAATACCCGTTCGGGAAAATACCCGGTATTTATGTGGGTAAATACCCAATCGACGGGTATTTTCATTATTTAACGTAGTTATCACGATCTTAGAAACACAAACATTTCTTTATTATATTTTAGAACAAATGCAGCGAAAAATAGGTACTTTGCGATGCGCACATACTTTATGCCGACGCATAATTACGTTAAATAATGGAAATATCTGTTGAATAGGTATTTTCCCACTTAAATAACGGGTTGCCTGTTGTTCGAAATATCAAAATGTGTAGCAGGATTGAGGAACTAAAATAAAGCCAAACTTTTTTTTATCGTGCCAAAAAATCCCCACGGATACCTCCCCCGCCGGAACCAGAGGAAGATGTTATGTCGGACTCGGACCGACTAAAACGCACGACGTCTGTGGGCCGTCGGTTGCCGGAGGTGAGATTGTCGTAGTCATATCCCTCGCATCCCGGCCGAACCAGGGCCATATCTCTCGATCTGGCCTTCATCCGGTGTGGGGAATACGGAGTCCCCAACTCGCCCCCGGGTATGGGGAAGAACGCAATGCGCGCCGCCGCCGCCGCCTGCTTTTGCTAGGGTGACAAGCGGCTCCACCCGTCACCCGTTCACGTCACGTTCACGTCACGTTGTTCTGCGACCTCCGACGCTCGAGTTGTTGCCGCTCGTTGCGGGCCGCGCGGTTAGCGATTCTGCTACGCTCCTCGAGGGCCGCAAGGTCTGCGATTCTCCTTCGCTCCCGCTCCACCACCCACTTCACGAGCATTATTTGCTCGCAGAAGGAGGCGCTGGCGGCCCACGCATATCCGCGCAGCGAAAACAAAACCAAACTGTTATTATAACGACAAAAAGACGTCTTCTCGTTTTTATCATAAGATTCTTCCTGCGTATCGTGACGGAATGTTACTTGATTGCAGATTGAACGTACCTATATTGAAACTTTCAAGAAACTTTTACCAAAAAAAAGCAATGAGCGATACTAACAATTATTTATTATACTTTACAAAAGTTACAAAAGTGATTTTTACAGTTAGTAGTTTGGTAATTTTTTTAATCACTGTCGCTACTCTCATTATCATTAAACATAGCATTAATATTGCAAAATTCTATGTCTTGTGTATTTCCACGAGAGGTCGAAGGTTGTTCTTCAATGATTGGGCTGCCCAAGGGACTAGACAATTGCCTGGGTGTAGATAACGGCTCGTCATCTTCGTCATTGTCATCATCTTTATGTTTGTGTAAGAGGTTCCAGTTATATGATATAAAAGCTGTTTTTGCTGCCCTGTCTGTAGTCAATCTGTTTTCCCCTTTTGTGACTATGTATATGCGCATGCATGCTAAATGATCTTTCAGTGCCTGCTGAAGTACAGGGAGCAGTTAGAATACGTACTGCAACCCTACTCAGCAATTTGGAGCTGCAGAGTCCTCTCCACCAAACTACCGGGTCCATTTCGGCAACATTTTTCCATATAAATGGTCTGCTCCATAAACCCTGTTTAGCTCTATAATTGGCTAAATCAACACCAACGTCAATATTGAGCGATTGGCTCATATCATGTATAAGCTCCATTGCATCCACTTCGTGTTCTTCTTCTAATTCTATTCCTTGCGATCTTGGATCTAATAAATATGCAGCGTAATGAATGGGTTTCAAATAATTATTTGTTCGCCTAATTACAGCATTTGTAATATTTTGTTTGTGATGCTCATTTAAAATTGATATATCCGGAAATGCAAAATTAAATGTAGACTTAATATCTTTGAAGGCCATATAAACTTCATTTATAAGTATTCCATTGCCTTCAAGTTTGAAAATTTTATCTGTGATAGGTTCCAGTAGTTTTATACAATTTTCGACCATGGTCCAGAAATTTATATCCAAAAATTTGATTTTATTTCTTCTGAAATAGTGGCATCTTCGTGAACAGCTAATGTCTGTAATGCTACTTTGGATTTATGTAAACTTTTTAATGCAGTGCAGTAACTGCCCTAGCGGGTTTTCCCTGGCAATTTAAAGGTTTCGCCTGACCCTTTTTCTTTTACAATCTGAGCTAATAAAGCGCTCATAATTTGATTTCTTTTTATTGCTTTTATCGTGTCTGTGGCAATTGATATAAACGCATTAATTGGTTCTAATTTTAAGCAATCTTCGCATAGTAAATTTAATGTATGTGCTACACATCTCCGAAGTAAATCACGTATTTAATCACTAGGCAGTCAAAAGTTCAAAAAACAAAGTCCAAGTCGTCAATTACACCAACAAATTAACACAAGAGCGCACAGTACGAAGTCAAAACAACGTGTGAGATAGATAGATCACCAACGCAACGCGCACCGGCGCGGCGGCGCACACTCACACTGCTGCTATTTGCTGCTTCCTCCGCCCCCTGACCGCGTTCGAGACTTGTCGCTAAGAGCGAATGAACACACACACACACACAGGTAGGGTTTTTAATTTTTTATTTCCTCGCAAACCTAATATCAGATTCGCAAAATATGAGAATCTCAAAATAGCAGATTCGCAATATAGCCGAAGTAAAATGCAGACAAAAAGCGATAAATTATAATTTTTACTAGCTGAACCCACGACTTCGTGTTAATAACTATAGATATACATTTAAAATAAAAGAGATCGTTTTATTTAATTAGATAGCACGGAATATTTATAACGTATTTAATGAATTATGACAATAAACAAAGTTAGATTAGCTCTAACTAGTAGTAATAGTACATCTTCTTCTTCTATCGTGGCGATGGCGCCTATTCTCTCAAATGGTGTTCTCCCAGTGTGCTGCTACCTGGATAGCGTTCTCGGAGGCGCACATGAGGTCCTCCGGTGTACATATGTGTGGGCTTGTAGCACACGTCAGCAGGTGGGCCATTGTCTGTGGCGTAACTCCGCATTCACATCTCAGGTCTGCCCCACCTGAGAACCCCCACCTAGCCCGGCATTCTTTGCTTCGGCCGACCCGTGTCCGGAGTCTATTCAGAGACTTCCACCTGATCCAGGGCAGATCATGTCCAGGTGGCAGATTCTCCGATAGCGGGACGAAGGGGGTCGGCAGCGAGCTCTGTGCTCTCCAGTGGTCTACTCTGGCTTGGGAGGGGTCGCCGTCAATGGGAGAAACGCATGCCCAGAAGCTTCTGCGGCTCTTCAGCCTTTGTGGTACCCGAGGTTGGCCGTTCATGGGGTGTCGCTGGTCCGACTCCAGCTTACCCCTCTCCACGGATGACGCCACGCCTCTGCGGATACTGGGAGGCGCAATGCCAGCCAGTGGATGCAGCATTCCCACCGGAGTCGGCTTGAGGCAGCCAGTTATTATCCGGCAGGTTTCGTTTAGTGCTACATCCACTAGCCCTGCGTGGGTGGATCGGCACCATACAGGGCATGCGTATTCACCAGCGGAGTAACACAGGGCCAACCCTGTTGTTCGCAGCACCTGTGGTGTGGCCCCCCAGTTTGTAGTCGTCAGCTTTTTAAGGAGGTTATTGCGTGCCGAGACCTTCTGCTTGACGTTTCCGCAGTTCTTCTTGAACGTGAGGGACCTATCCAGAGTTACTCCTAGGTATTTGGGATACATACAGTGGTCAATACCGACGCCGCGCCACCGTATGTTCAGCTTCCGATTCGCCTGCACGTTGTTGAGGTGGAATGCGCACGACTGCGTTTTTGAGGGGTTTGGCTTCAGTGCATTGCTTTCATAGTAGGAGCTTAGCTCTTCAAGTGCACCGTTTAGGTTTGCCTCCACCTCCTCAAAAGATCCCTGTGACGTGAGAGCCAGGTCATCGGCATAGAGGAAGCGTGTCGTGCGTGGGCTCACTGGTTGGTCGTTGGTGTAGATGTTAAAAAGCAGAGGTGCCAGGACACTGCCTTGAGGTAGGCCGTTTTTCTGAACTCTCCAGCGACTTTTGTCAGAGCACAGGTGTACCTGAAAGCGGCGGTTTCTTAGCAGCTCGCCCAGCATCTCCGTGAGTTTGCAATCTCCTGTGATCCTTTTCGTTTTCCAGAGGAGGCGTTTGAGGTTCACTGTGTCGTAGGCTGCGGATAGGTCAACAAAGACTGCACCCGTCACCTTGCGTGTCTCAAAACCATCTTCGATGTGTTGTGTCAGGTTGAGGATCTGGCTGCTAAATATAGTATATATATATATATATATATATATAAATAGTGAATATATAGTATATATATATATATATAAATAGTGAATAATATTTGATATATACATGTATATTCACATTACCTAGATGTTACATATGCTAAATATGAAAATACCCGAATAAATTCCCAATCGGGTATTTTCCCTGGGTATTTACCCGGTATTTACCCAAATTTGGGTATTTTCCGGGTAAATTCCCATCTCTAATTGTATTCTCTTTGACTTTGATAACCCCGAGTGACAAGTTTATGCCAATGACATTATTTTGTTCGTATTATCCCGCGTAATTATTCGCCGGTTTACCCAAATCAAAGAGAATATAATCATATACTATATCTATGGTTCGTGTCAAGGATTCTCTTTGGATATGACATGTGTGTAGTGTGACCATACGTCTCACTTCAAGTAGGACAGATCCTTGTATGTGTTCCGTTTGTTGTGTGGGTGTTAGGTATTAATTTTTTAGGTACTTCATAATTAAAGAAAACAAAATAATGTTTTTCAATTATTTATATTGAAATTATCACCTTCAAATACCAGCACTGAAGGGTGTCCACGTTTGACGTACAACACAATTACAATGTAACCACTGACAGAGTACAAAATAAAATAATACAACATAACCAAAATGAGCCGGTCTGGCTTATTTGGACTCGCCTGAAGGCACTTGAGGTCAAATATTTGCTTGGAGTTACAAATTGGCAAGTCTATATTCAAACAATTTAAATAGACACATATTCTTAAATCAGTACTCATGACAAAAAAATCACAGAGCGACTACATCAAGAAATATGTTCTATATTATTTATCATTATTGCTAACTGACAACAAAACTCGTTCACACATTTTGACTCAATTTACCACGCATACTAAGCCTATACACATATTAACAACCAATAAAGTTGTAAGCAAAAGTAGATATACGCCGCAGACCGGCCGAAGGCTACAAAATTATTGCTTGACATTAAAAAAGTTAATTTCTATGAAAATTTATTTATCTTTTATACAAATAAATTTTACAACATGTACGCAATGGTTGTGTCAAAACGAAGTGTGTTTAGTATGTAATTAATTTGAACAGGACACATATATAGCTGTCGTAATGATATCGTGGCTAAAGTGACAGGAAAAGTCATTTACTCAGTGCTGTTGTGGGTTAAATAAAACGCGTTACGAAAAAGCCCGCAAGTAGTTGGGAGCTGACGCAGTTGTGCACTTGCCGTGGGCCATACACGTGCATAGGAATCTTAGACTATATTTCATCAGAGAAAATCCGTTAGTTAAACTGGGTTTCAACGTTTTACTCAATAAAAAAATATCAAATAAAATATATGTAATCACGATTCGTATCACTGGTAGTGTAGTATTTAGTGCAGATATGTAGTAATAGATAATGGTGCCAATTTCTTCTAATAAAGAGATTCAACTGAGCGGATTTGACAAAACTAAACTGTACCCTTATTTCTATCTAAGGCAAGACAAAGATGTATTTTGTTTCTATCATGGCACCATAAACCTATTTTTTTTATAAAATTTTGTAAAAAGAATTTTTTAGGTTGAAAATTCTTTTTACAAAATTTTACAATAGGTACCTATCCCAAATTCAAATTTATACAGCTGATTAGGTTGAAAAATTTGAATTGTGTTTAGAAAAATAATGTTTTCAATGTGCGTAAAAGTTTTTCAGACTTGCAAGTACAAAAAAGCTAAATATGTTTCCTGTTCTTATAATATCTTTGTATGTATAAAGCAGTACCTACAATTTGATATCTCACATTTACAGTAAATAGAGCTCCCACACAAACCGGCAATGCTGTTAAAATTATGTTTGTTGATGCCAATATGAAGTTATACTTGTTACGTTATTCGATGGTTATCATCTTACAAAAGATTCAAGATATTTCTTTTACTGAAGAAGGTCCACTTTTTGTGAGCACGCAAACGTACACACACATTTATATGATTAATATTTACGAAGAGCTAAATCACTTCAATTGCTTCACTAGTTGCGAGTTCCACCATTTTTACAATATTATGGTACTAGACGGAACTGAGTGCTGTGAGTGTGTGTGTGTGTGTGTTTGCGTTTTAACTTTGCTGTAGATATTTATTAAATTTTGTAGTGTCGTTAATGAATAACCTTGCTGACATTATTATAAATAAAAAATATATATAAAAAAAGTACAATGGTGAATCGCAGGTTTCTGTGGAAGCTCTAGTTCCTATCTACTGTTTCTAATTAGGTATCTGTATTTATTTCTTTGTGTAAAATCTCTGTTAAGGAAGATATTGTATGTGGCTACTATCAGCGCTCTAACTAAAACATATTTTTATATTTACACATTTATATCAATATTATAATGAGTACTAATGTCCTGTTTTTTATTTGACACATTTTAGGGTTGGCAAAATTTTGATATAATAAAGAAATACAATGTATTCATTTCTTTTTTTTGTACAGTGCCAAAATAATTATTTTGCACAACCCTCACACACACCACAAAAAGTACAAAAGTCCTTCATTTATATCTATATACTATTCAATTCATCCTATTCTCTGAACACTATTCATACATCATCTCTATATTAAATATTAATCATTTCTATCTTTATAAATGCACTTCTTGTTAAACTTTTATATTCTACTTCTAAACAAGAAAAAGGCTGTGTAAGGAAATTAACTCATATATTTGTATAACAATAGATAACTGGCAAAAGGAAGTGTGACTGGTATAGATAAATAACGTTATCAACTGGTTTATAACTTAAGTAGTCAGTTTGTAACAATTGCGCCGATAATAGTAAAGAAATATCAGACTATTATTTCCTGGAGAAGAAAACTATCCAAGCACAAAAAGGCAACTTTTTTATTGTCAATATGCTGCCCGTGGGATAATTTTTCCTAATATAATATACTTGCATTGCTAAATTAATTTGGATTATTTTAAAAATAGAATCAAGCGGTCTCCTTCAGGAATTAGTAGTCACATATTTTAGAATATTAAAAAAATATACATACATATTCTATATTAAAGATAAGTCAGATAGAAAAAAGAGTAACTTCAAATAAAATAAACAACGGAGCTTACAGAAACGAATATCTACAGATACAGAATACTGAAAATATGATGGCATTGCTTATCTCACACGTAGACTTACGATATATTTCTTTGGTGTTGTGTCATAATTTATGTAATATTCCATTGCTATTGGACGCTATACGAATGGCGCACTAAATACTAAATTGTAATACGTGCGAATATTGCCCCAATTCGACGTTCCTATTTTCTCATTCCAGTATGAACCGGTTACAATTATTTTACAAAATTTATACAATAGGCAATCCTCGCACAGATTACAAAACTAATTACATTAATTAACTAATATATACCAACACTAAACTAATCTATATTTACAAAACACATTTCTATTTACACAAATGGAATTATTGAGATCATTTCTTACGATTATAAAAAAATGAAAATTACGAGGTCAGCCGTATTTTATATTATTATTAAATTAAAAATAATACTTTAGAATAGACTGGTTTGGTACACGGCGGGCACACATAGTGTACCGTACATGAGGTAATGGTATTTACCGGAACGGTAGAATTATTGAGCCTACTACCGGTAATTTACCGTGAAACGAAACAGCACATATCCTCGATTTAAATACGGTATTGTCACCCTTGTGTTGCACAAGAGAACATTTGTTGTACATATTTGCATTTAATTTATAAACCTAAGGCATGGTGGTCAACATTTACAAACATTTTTTTAAGAATTTAATGTTTCTAAAGGAATTAAACAAATACTTCTATTAAACTACTAGACTGGGTATGCTCTAATAATGTGCGCTTACTTTTTTTAAATTCTTTTAAGTTTCATTAACTGTCAATTATGGCGCGAAAATCTTTTTTTAACCGAGCAAATAGAATAATAATATGTAGTACAAAAGTAGCTTTTGTCAGCTTTCTGTAATCAATACGGAAAGAAAAGGCCTCTTCTATGTACGCCATAGTCACTTACGTTTTTTTTAATCTTATAGTTTCATTAACAGTCAGTTGCAAAGGCGCGAAAATATTTTCGAATCAAGCAATTAAAAAAAAAAAAGAATGTAGTAGAAAACTAGCTTTTGTACTTATTTTCAGTTGATCAATTTTAGCGCCTTTTGACACCAACTTTGACTAAATACTTGTCAAAGCGACCCCCAAATATGACACTTGTTCTAAACTGCTATCTAGTAGTATACAAAGAAGTATTTGGAACCAAGTGTTTAAACAAAGAATTTGTAAAATGTTGAGGTCAAATAGGTCATATCAGTTAACTTGTCTTTTTAACATGGCGGTATATTGCACAATAACGACAATAAAAAAAAACAAACAAAAACATCAAAACAATGATTGCACAATTTCAATTTCCTAGCTATGTGGTCCTGATAATTTGGGAATTATTTATTGTAAAGGCCACAAGCACAATACTGCATTATGTTTAATAGATTCGGCAATAGTATAATTCAGTAATATACTAATCGCATTGCATTTAATTTGACTAAAAAACTAACTCAGTTATGTATGACAAAAATCAAATATACCGTGAAACAGGGTGAATAGAAATCAAGGGGTGAATAGATATAAAATGGTCATAAAAATTATATTGATATTTGATGATTCTGTCATTCACATTTTGTCAGTCATGCATGACATTCATCATCATTAGTCCCCGTAGGGTTTGGCGGCCCATACACCCTTGAAGATTTTTTATTTGACCATTTCACTTCTATTCACCCTGGATTTCTACTCACCCGGTTTTACCGATAACAGCTTTTGCAACGATTGGTACCTCTTTTAAAAAATTCGAACGAAGAAAAATATTCAATTTTAAAAACCGAATAGTGTGTACTTGAGTTTCTTAAATTCAAAATTGGAATGCTAAATCAAAAGATACGAATTCGGTGGGTTGTGCTAACGTGGCTTAACTACTTTCATCCGAATCTCTCCTTGACGAGGAACATTAGTTTCTTCTTGCCTTTATATTTGAGTTTTATTTCCTGAAGGAGCGCCGCGAATTGGTGCGGGCCGTCAGGTGCTAGGGCGAATGTGTCGCGGGCTTTGCCTGCAATAGAAAAGAAACAATTACTTACATAAAGATTAAAAAAAAAAATACTTAGACCAATTTAGAAAAACCGCATAATTTGTAGTGATGTTGGTTGTCGGGTGCAATACCGAATGCATCTATTTGTAAATTCAAGTGAATTGTAAATGTTTATAAAATTATTAACGACGAGACGCCAAAGACAAGTTTTCCAAGAAACTACCACAGCCACGTTAGCCACGATGGTAAAGTTTCCGTGTGTCCACCCCCCACGAGATTCATTCAAGTGGTCGATCAGGACGTGTGGGTCGATTCGAGGGGTGTATAGAAATAAAATATATCATCATCATCATCTTCATGGAGACGCATTTTGCTGATTGCATCCGTGGCCAAGATGCCCTCAGAGTCCGCCTTCCGGCTCTTCCTCCTCCACTTCGCACGAACTTGGACGTACATGGCAGTGAGACCACTTACACGTAGGTATGTCATGTAGAAATGAAATATACTCACCGAGGAAGTCGACGAAGTCCGCGTAGTGTCGTGGCGAGATGTGCGCGAGGCGCGCGTGCGTGGTGGACGCGTACGCGCGCAGCGCCGCCTCCAGCAGCGGCCGCAGCGGTGTGGGGGGACGCGGCGCGCCGCGGGACCGCGAGCAGCCCGCCGCCGCCACGCAGCAGCGCCGCAGCACGTCCGACTGCGGGGGAACAGAACGAGTTATATCACACTCTGTTTGGTTTTTCGGCAAACATGTTGTAGCGTAGCTTAGTGGTCCCGAGTTCGAATCCTGTGGGGTGAGCACGAACAACTATCGTAATCGTATCGTGAATGTAACGAGAGCACGGAGCATTGCGATTGGCAGGCTTCAGGCAGGCGGCCAATCGCAATGCTCCGTGCTCTCGTTACGTTAACGATACAATTACGATAGTTGTTCGTGCTCACCCCACTGGCCATTTACACTACCGACGCGACGTGAACCCACTTCTTACTCAAACAATTTAGGTTAGCTGGAGGGGTTAGAGGGTATATTAGTAATTTCGGTTGCTAATATTCTTTTCTTTAAAAAAATGTAGGTACTCTAGGGCGCACCTAGAGTCCTAGAGCCCAGTAAGAGTTTTGTGGGACACGACAATGGAGGCGTAAAAATTTACCAATAAATAGATTAAACACCCTAATTTTATAGTCGATCAATAGGCAATGCGCGTATACCATCGAAATCAACCTTCTTTCTGCTATAAATAAAAATGTAATTTCCAAATTTTTTTTTTCTTATGTTTTCTTAACTTTTCTTAGGCCGGATTTAGTGCACGACCGACGGTGAGCGCTGACGTCGGTCAAACGTAGCTATATTCATTAAAATCGATGGTTGCGTGCGTTCAGAGCCACGCCGATGGAGCGACCGAGCGTACGCACGTACGTAGTATTGCGACGAGAAATTTTTGTAAAAAAGTTTTTCGCAATGGAAAAAAATGTGTTCCATTGATACAGAGCGAACATATTAAGGCGCTTGTAAACGGGTTCATTTTTTTTTTGCGATAGTAGGTACACGTCCGGTTAAGTTTCTTGTCAGCGTAACACTAAACAGAAATTTTGACCGGCGCTGGACCGACGCTCAGTGCTCACCGTCAGCGCTCACCGTCGGTCGTGCACTTAATCCGGCCTTATAATTCATAATACTCACAAGTACAGGCGCGCACTGCACGTTTTTCACCAACAGCGGTAACATCGCCTGCAGTTCCGCGCGGCCCAGCGAGTGTGCGAGAGCCACCGCCCAGTGGATGTCCGCGATGGCTGGGTGACTGTCCTGTAATGGGAGTGACGTTCATGGTTCAAAAGTTGCAAGCAAAACAGGTAGGCTGTTCGTTACCCCTTCAGGGATAGGTATACAGATGTGAGAAATGTGCCCTTGCATGACGTGTCTCCAAGATTTTGGCATGGTCTCTAGAGTTCTTTGTGACGTTTTGTAAGTGCCGTTTTAATCTATACAGAATGAATTATTTTTTGACTTTGATGATTGCGGTACGCGCAGGTTTTTCTCTCCAGGTTGGAGGGTCAGACAGCAGTCATAATCGTATTAAACAAAAAGGGAAATTGAACCAAATAGCAATTTGGTCTCACTGCAATGCTTCTATATCGCCAATGGGTTATGGAGGTCATATGGCAGTCGCTTCACGGAAAACAGCCAAACCCGCAGGTAGACTGGTTAAAACGGACCCCAGACTCCGAGGTCGAAGCTTCGGATGCGACTTCCGGCGGGGGAGGTATCCGTAGGGATTTTTCGCACGATAAAAAAAAAAGTATGAAAAAGAAGAAGAATAATTTTATGGCGGGGGAATGAAACAATCGAAAGTACCTGGTTATAGTGTAGATGCAGGTTCCTCATAGCAAGCGTGGCCAGTCGCATGGCCCTGGCCGGCTGGCTCCTCTGCTCCATATACCGCGCCACGGCGAACAGCTGACTGGACGCCAGGGCGCCCCTCGCAGCCGCACCGCCCACGGCCGCGCAAGCTGCCTCGAAGGCGCCTGCTGACCCCTCGCATACTGATAGCGCGCTTAACGCACAGCCTGGTGGGTCCTGGTCAGAGATAAGAAGGTTAGTCGTGGCTTTTCGATATTTTTCGGTATACAGGATAGCTCCAAAATCTTTGGGGCCAAACAGGTTCCACCTGCTGATTGATGGACAAGGCTCTGGCGCCGACTTTTCTCTCGAGGTTGGAAGGTAAGACAGTAAGCGAAACCCAGCCTCCAAGGTAGAAGCAATCTGGAGCCACGATAAGAGGACAATGATTCCATTATGTACGAATATAAAAGCAATAAACACGTAGTCAGTCAGTTCAGTTCATTTCAGCATGACTTCTTTTCAAAATGAAACCTATGATTGTTTGAATTTTTTACATCAGAAAGACTTCACAACCAGAATTTCTGTAGAAGGCTCCAGGTGGACCCACGACGGACGTATTTCTAGAAGAACTTCGAATATCCTGGTCGTCTCCACGTAGCATATTTAGTTAGAGTATTCCAACTACTCTGGGATTGATTAAGAGTTCAAGTCCCGTCCTGGATGTAGACTTTTTCGATTAAATTTTAAAGGAAAAATTATTAAACAAATTGCAACAAATTTTCATAAAGTACTAGCTGTCCCGGCGAACTTTGTACCGCCATATTTTTCCCGTTCCCACTGCACCTATTTTCTCACCGTTTAAACCTTCCCCGGACATCCACGAACATTTCAAGACTAAAATTAGCCAAATCGGTTCAGCCGTTCTTGAGTTATAAGCTAACAACGAAAAGTGGCATTGATTTTTATATATTATATGATAATTTTGTAGTTACCTTAGCAGCACACTGCAGTGCCAGGGTCCTGGCACAGGCACTTAGTTTCTCCTGCTGCTCGAAGCTGAGCCCGAGGCGGAGCGCGGTCGCGTGAGACATGGCCGCCGCCGCCACCGGCCCTGTCGCCTCTGTGGGCGTGAACAGCTCGTACCTGCGAACGGTAGACATTCCTCAGGTCAGTTTCAGTGTCGGTAGCTTAGGGGCTGTCCATTAATTACGTGATGCCATGCTTTTTTTAGCAATTTCCTAACCCCCCCTCCCCCATGGTGATACGTGGTGAGGTTTTAGACAATACCCCCCCTAGCCAAAATCACGTGTATTTTTTTATATGATTTAGTACTAGAAAACTAAGAATCGTGACAAAAATCGCGACTTAAAAGAAAAAATAAATACACGTGATATCTCAATATACCCCTCACTCCCCCTGGTGATATTTCGTGATTTTTTCGAACCCCTCCCCTTTTGAGCCTCACGTGATTAATGGACAGCCCCTTAGTGGGTATCCGTGTGGTGACGGAGAAAGAATACAAGTATCCTTATCTCATCCGAAGGGTGTCGTAAGAGGCAATTAACTGAAAAATATGCAGAAGATATCACTTCGAGAGAAGAAAAACTCGAAATAATATTTGAGGGTTTTTTATAGGCTAGAAATCTCCTTGGATACCCTACTCCGTTGATCAGCAGGGGCGGTTATGTCGGACTGGAACTGACTAAAACCGCACGCCGTATTGGGTCAACAGTTGTCACTGGCATATCTCTTGCACCCTGACTGACTTATATAAGTGATATCTACGATTTTTTTTTTTGGAAGTAGGTATTTAACAAAAAGGAGCTTTTTGTTATTACTGCCTACCTCGGATGAAAAAAGACGTGAGAATATGTATACGAGGTGATGTACTGACCAGTTCTGCATGATGGACAGCAACGCATCCAGACCCAGCTCCGTGGCACACGTCACCAGCCACCGAACCATTTCTCTTCGTCGCCAGTTCACAGATGACAGCGTCATCCTCAATACCTGAAATAAGACATTATTATTTGATTTAGATTTGATTTGACACGTCAATATAACTGGACTCCGCCTGATGAGAAGCTGAAAGTGGCACTTAGCTTGACGGCCCCATCAGATGCTTTCACGCCCCACTTTAAAGGATCCGGGACTGTAGAAAGCAAGGAAACACGTGTGCTGGTAAACGCATTTTTTCTCCGTTACAAAGATTCCAGCTCAAGCTAGACGATTTTTTTTCTTCATCCTATCGTTAATCCCAGTCGCAATCGAAGCTTTCACCTCGAAGTCCAGGGTCCGCTTTTTCCAGACTAATTAGCAGTTACGTTCACTACAGCTACGCCACGGAGGCTGTCTAAGCTAAATGAGGTTGAAATGCTGTTAATAGGTATAAGAAGTCCAGCCAAATCCGCAGTAAGACTGGTAAAGCAGACCCTAGACTCCGAGGTGAAAGCTTCAGATGAGACTGGGATGAAGAGGAAGAAGAAGAAGAACCTATAAGAAGTGAAGCCACTTTGTGTTTGTCATACCTGCAGGCCCAGTTCGAAGGCCGCTGCCAGTAAGTCCCGGTGGTGGTGTGGCGCGGCAGGCGGCGCCGCGTGTCTTAACGCGTCTTGCGCCAGGCGGAACAGTTGCGCCGCCGAGCGCACGTGCCTCTGCGCCGCGCCCAGGGCTAGCCGCAACCGGCCGGGAGCACCGCGGGCTGCGCCTGCGCAACGTGAGAAACAATACAGTTAATTAAGCTAAATTAGGCTAACTATTATAAGGCTTCGGGTCTGAATCTCTGGTCGGGCTAAAAATATTATTGAAGATATTAAAGTCGATAACAAATTCGTTGGTGGATCTATGAGAATTTGGGCTATCCAGAGCAGGTCCTGGTTACTCAGTTGCTTAGAGCTATCTCCTAAAAAGTTTATGGTTCAATTGCAAATTCTAATAATCGAGAAACTTATTCAACTCAGCAAAAAGACTTTAGAAAGACCACGTACCTAGTAAAGCGCTAGCTAGCGCGGCTTGTTGCTGTTCAGCGTGCTGTAGCGTGTGCCACGCCCCGGCTGCGCCTGCGCCGGCCGCACCACCCGCTCCGTCTAACGCGTATGCTTCTTCTACCATCGGCAGTCTGTGAACAATAGCCATAACGTTAACATTCTTGGGCTCAGTAGCTTCCGTCTACCCTAAATCAATCAAAAAATGGAGAAGAGAGCCAAGTGCAAGCTTTGGATATAACCGGGAATGGTATTGGATATGAAAGAAGATACTTCTGTACATGATTTATGTCCAATAGGTTTTTAGAAGAGAATTGCATGAAAGGATGTGAATTAAAAATCTCCCGCACTTTGAAAGATTGTCAGAAATGAATAATAAACGGGAATTGATTTGCAATGAGAGGGCGAAAAGATATAAAAAGAGAAAATTACTTGATCAACTAGTCCATTCCGCCAAAAATACTGTAACAACGTACCTCATAGCCCTCAGTCCAACCCGGTACGCCAGGTCGGGGTGCGCGGGCAGCAGCGCCAGGAACAGGAACCGCGCGAACGTGTGCGCGGGCGCGGCGCGCGGGTGCGCGTGCGCACCGAGACACGACGCGGGGCCGCCCGCCAGCAACGCGCTAGCGGCGCGAGCGCACACGCCCGCTGCAGCCTCGCCTTCTACTCGTTGTAACTGTGCGATTAGCCTCTCCTCCTGTATAAAATCACTTTGATTACTCTTGGAGTATAGCTTTAGATTGGTGTGATTTGATTAGTGTGGTGGGTGTTTTTGAAACCGTCTAAATCTATTTCGGCCCAAGTTAACTTCATCTGGAAGTCAGTAGGCACACCTTCTGATTGAGTACCATCCTTTCCTTTCGGAGTCAAATGACAGTCGCTCCTATCCGGAGCTCCGAGGTCACCTTGACCTGGGATGCAATCAGGAAAATACGTCTCCATGAAGATGATGGTGATGATGATGATTGAGTACATCCATCCATCCAAACATTCGCATTCATATTACCCGTAAGACGATAAGACTTCCGTATGGAACCTGTATCATACCTGTTTACAATGCCTCTCCTGCGCGTAGAGGCCCCTCGGTAACGTCCTCGCAACCCCCAAACCCAGGAGTGCGGCTTCCAACGCCAGCGCTAAGTACGTTTCTTCGGGATTTTTGCTACCTGCTACTGGGACATGTTGATACCTAGAAGAGAACAGGAATAACTTGAGCTTGGTTACTTTTGTGGCAATATTAATGAGTGGACCACGAGGTCCTGTAACTAATCTATAGACTCTCTCTTTTTTAGTATTTTAGATCTCTTCTCGTGAAGAACTTTAGCACTACTTATGTCACTGCTTTAATAGAATTAGTCATCGAGAAAGGAGGAACCACCCTGTATGCGCAAAACGAAGTACGTAGGCATCTGTATGTGACAGTTATATTATAACCCAGACCGTTGTCCAAATTTCGTTGCCGATCCTATGGATTGCACCAGATCTATTCTTCTTCTTCATACAGTCAATGGCTTATAAAATTCCTTAGTCTTTGCTCAATATTTGGTCACAGCCTCGTTGTCCGTTGCCCTATGTACATACATACTACACAGTTCTTAATATTACAAGTGGTGGGGCACTTAATACCATGAATTAGGCTGAATTAGTCTACTTATTTCTATGTCGTCTCACCTAGGCGGAAGGCCCGTATTAGGCTCCTCGTCTAAGTACGCCGTGTGCAGTCTCGGCGAGGCGCGCTGGTCGTCGGGCGCGAGACAAGCGTCCGCCAGACACTCGTACACGCACCAGATGGCTTCCAACGGCCAGCCGGTCCAACATCTACTGTCTGCAACAATATAATGGAATCTGTCAGTCAGGAATTCATAATATTAAAGGAATTTAAGTGTATGACTGTTTGTTTCCTAGAAAATAAAACTTTATTGGGTGAAGGTATATGGGATTCCACTAAGATCTTCAGGGCCCAAACCTGCAAGCTTGGAATTAAAATGTGCTCAATATGTGCTCTATACGCGTAGTACACGTTTCTTGGGTGTCTTTTAAGGATAGCACAGGGTGCTAACTGCGGTGGACGAGTTCAAGTTCACCATGCTACAGATTAATGACCAAGCATAGATTACTACAAAACAATCCGCGCGCGCCAGGTGTCATTTGTCTCGCGACTTAGGTCCAAGATATGTGTCCCCGAGGTATACTTGCTGATTAACGGGCAAGACTTTGGTACAGACTTGCCTTTCGGGGTTAGGAACAATACTTACTTCCAGCAGGGGACGCCGGTGGCCGGACGGGTAGTCCGTCCTCCGATGTGGGCCACTTCACCACAGATTACTAAATAGTTATGACTTAACCCAGGGGTTGGGAACATAGATAGCAGTCGTTTTCATAAATAAACAAAACAAAACAATAAAAGCAGGGGAAGAGCTGACTCCGACCGACGAAATGTGAGCTTCGGTTTCTATTGAAATTGGTGCTTGGTGCTTGGACTAAGATTACACTTTATGAAGATTTTTGGAGAAGAGGAGCTTTTGTTAATCGCAAAAATGAGATTACACTTTATCAAAGATTTTGGAAAGGAGAAGCCTTTATTAATCGCAAAAAATGTGCAGTATGTATAAAAAGCCTGCTCACCCCTGCCTATACAGCGGTGCGAGTGCGAGAGCGCGCACGTGGCGTGCGCCTGGGCGAGGCAGGCGCCGAAGTCCATGTGCGCGGTGACCATGGCGGTGCGCGCGCGGTCGGCGCAGGCGCCGGCGCACGCGTCCGCGCCGCCGCACTCGCCCGCCGAGCCCGACGCCTCGCCGCCGCCCGCCTCCGCCCAGCGCGCCTGCGACACCTCCTGTACACCACACAATGGAGTTAAGGCGAAGTCTAGTGCTCATTCCATCTGTTGATTCTTGCATAATGCAATGTATTTATATAGCACTTTTTTCATGCTAGTTGTGAAATAGTAGATTACACAACAAGAGGAGTAGGTATCCCGAGAGGAGCGAAAGGTTCTGGGGTAGAATCCCGAGCGTAGCGAGGGATTCTAGAAAGAAACCTGAGCGGATCGAGGGATACAAGAGCCGAGATGAATTCTTTTTTCACGTGTTAGGTACGCTACTTTTCATCATTGACTACGAGAAAACAATTACTCTGTGATCATGAATTAAATTTTGTTATGGATAGTACATAAAAGAAGCAGCAAATTATCAGTAATGACTACCGCTCGAGCGCGAAAAGACTCCGGAGTCTTTTCGCGTTCGAGAATTTCATTTTCATCACTGGATGAAGACATTTTAAGATTAAGAAACAAACAGAAACTTTTACAAGAAAAATTGCACAGAAAAATGGCGGCATTTTTTTTTTCTTAATTTAAACTGAGCCTCATTCCATCCAGCCAGTGATAACATTTAGGTGGCTTTTAGTACGTTTTTATAGTGAGAGTGTGCAACCTCTTTGCATGTTTTACTACAATCCGTACATTCGCGCATGTTCCAAATTCAAAATTTTTTATTCACTCAGTGAAACAAAGAGCTTTTTATTCACTGTTTTTGATGAATCACGGGCCCTTTTTCGAGTGTCAATGGTAAAAAATTTCTGGCCCTCAATTCTGCTAAAGCAAAACCACTGTCGTGCCACAATCTGTGCAAAAATTGGCATTAAATTTTAGACTTTATTGCTATAGAGTTAAAGTCCAAAATTAAATGACAATATTTTCATTACACGCTTTCGTTCACTCTACAAAAAACCATTTAATTTTAAACTTTAACTGCATTACTTTGAAGGCTTAAATCGAATGGAATTTTCTCGTTGTCTCTGTGGTGTGACAGTGGTTGTGCTTTAGCAGAATTGAGGCCCTGTTTGTGTCAGTGTCGTACCTGTCGGTGTCGCATGGCCCGCGCCGCGCTGACTGCAAGTCGTAACGCGGCAGGAGCCCGTCCGTGCGCTCGCAACGCCTCTATCCGAGCGCCCACCACGGGCAGGTGCTCTGTGGACAAACATCGTCTTATTAATATGGATTATAAAGTTCAAAAGACAGTCGTCACCCTAGGGGCTGTCCATTAATCACGTGAGGCTCAATAGGGGGGGTGGGGGGTGGGGGGTGGGGGGGGGGTATTTTGGGATATCACGTGTATTTATTTTTTCTTATAACTGGAGAGTTTTGTCACGATTCTTAGTTTTCTAGCATTAAATAATAAATAAAAAAATACACGTGATTTTGGCTGGGGGAGGGGTAGTCTAAAACCTCACCACGTATCAACATGGGGGAGGGGGGGTTAGAAAATTGCTAAAAAAAACATCACGTGATTACTGGACGGCCCCCTAGCAGAAGCAGGTCTAAAGTGACAGCGAGTGTTGGTTCCACGTTCATTTCTCTATGGGAAAAGGGGGAAGTTGATTCTTTCCGAGGGCCAAATGGAGATACTGTAGTTCCCATACCCAAGGGGCCATCTGAAAACTGAAGATGATGATGAACGGTTTGAGGAGAAATGGGTAAGGTGGGTAGGTAAATTGTGGGGCACAGCATTAATTTAGCGCAATAAGAAATGAATGGGAATAAAGAACAGGTGACCAGAATAATGTATGAGTGTTATACAAAAACATTTTATTTTTGCCAAATTAATACCTCCAGACGATTTTACTATCAAAACTGTGTCAAAAATCTTTTGCTCCGAAAAGACTATAAAATCAGCGTGTGTGTTACTCACCATGCCACAAGGGTTGTCCAAGTTCATTGAACTTGGGGTAAGGTTGCAGCGTAGTGCTGGTAGAACTGCCCGGCTTCTCCGGCTTATCCGGGTCGGTGAACTCGTCACTACCCAGGATATTCTTCAGGTGCTCATTCTCCCATGATATGTCTACAGCATCCAACGCCCTATAACAAAAGATTTAGTGTTAAATCATATCAGGATTGCAGGTTCTGCCAATTAATTGCCTGCGAAGGTCCTGGGTTCGAACTCAAGCAATTTTGATTTTGACACAGGCTGGTGACAGACAGACAGATGGACAGTGGAGTTTTAGTAATAGGGTCATATTTTTACGGACGGGCACTTGGACCCCATGATCCCAGCGTCTCGACCCCAAACGGCTTAAATATGTAAGTACCACTTAAATTACTATATTTGCGCAGTTTATACCCTTATTGTGCACTAGAGTTAGAAAAGAAAAAGATTTGCCATAACACACAATTGTATATCAGTACTTACTTATGGAATACAGTCCGCGGCGTGAGGGGAGGCGCGGATCTTTGGTTGTGTAGTCTTAATCTCTTACTAGCTCTCCTGTACTCTCGTTCATAACTGCAAACAAGTATTTATCATGATTTAGAATATGCGTGCGTAGAAATAGAAACGGGTCGTGAAAAAGCACCTGATGAGGTCGACAAGCTAAGTGCCACCATTGTAACATGGTACGTGTCTATAATCGTGCCAAGTGGAGGAGGAAGAGCCAGAAGGCGGACCCTGAGCAACGAGGGTACATTGACTTCGAATGCAATCAAGAAAATACGTCTCCATGAAAATGATGGTGATGTGTGTGACTTGAGTCCAGAAGATGTTTATAATGCAATTTGTTTTAGTTTAAACAAAATCTTCATAATTAAAAAAAAAACTATTAATTAATACTCACTTATTAGGTCTAGATTCCTCATCGGAACTCTCCGAATGGGAATGCAGTTCTCTCCTCTGCCGTTCTCTATGTCTTTCTCTATCTCTCTCCTCTCGTTCCCGCAGCCTCTCTCTGTCTCGCTCGTCGCGGTCGCGGTGTCTCTCTCTGTCCCTGTCTCTGTGGTCTCTGTCACGATCTCTCTCGTTTCTTTCCCTTTCTCTCGCGTACTGTTAAAAAAATGGAAATGTTGAAAATGTTCTGATTTTTCTTATGAAATAAAGAAGTGAATATAAATATTCTACATAGCGCCATTTAGGCCCAATGGCCCAGGCCCAGGCATATGTGCAATGAGCGGAAATCAAACTACTGACTTAGCGGTCGACCGCTCTACAGCTATGTCACTGAGTTGTTCCATGCTGGAAACTACATAGTTCGATCTGCTCTCTATCCCCTATCTTTCAATTTCATTCTATTCCTCACTTCCAGTAGCCCCCCTACCCCATTTAAGGTGTGTTCATATGCCATAGGAACAGCTTACCATCAAATAAGCAATATGCCTGAGCGATCTATGTAAATAAGAAAAAAAAAACTTACCAGTGGAAAAGATCTATGGTCCGGGTCTTCCGTAGGACACACTTCAACCGCCGACCACTTTTCTAACAAATGCCTCCACTGTAGTCTATGGTGCTTATTGCTGCCAGGATCCAACACTATGCTGACCCATAACGCCCCTAGTTGTTCCCATAGCTGCCTGCATTTCTCTGTCATGGGAGTGTTCTGGTTCCTCCATAGGAGGAGCCGAGGGTCTGATAGGAACTGTTCAGTCATGAGCATCAGCATTCGTGGGCCATTGGAGTCTTGAGCGCGAAGCATTTCTCGAACCTGAAAATTTTTAAGAGTTTTTATTCTAATCATTCTTCCATTAAGGCATTTCATTTCGCCCCCGGTTAACCCTGGGCCATACACGGCTTTTGAGATGACCTCTTCGGATGTGGGAACCAGCTTTTATAGGGTCACTCTCGTTTCGGTCAGAGTTACCAGCTTCTACCCACCTTGGGAGACTCGAGTGTGACTTTCCTGGTATTTTACAGATCCGTAGGTCACGGTAGCCACTTCCCAATCAGGTGAACCGTGTATACTACATAATGTGGTATAAAAAGACACGCTACTGTATCTTTTGTCACGCTCATACCGCGTGGAGATTACTGCTAAAGCACCCCACGCGGGCCTGTGAACCTATTCATGAATCTGATAAAAAGTAACTTACCTTAGAAAATAATGAGTTGAGTTGTTTATTTGCATTATAATATGTCCCCTGTAATAAATAGGCGCGCACTTGTTCGCAGACCTGGAAAACAAAAACACCAGTATGAGTTTCATGGCCAATAAACTGACTATAAAAACATTAGCTGCTGGGCAATTCTCAAGGCACCCAGCGTTGAGCACGGCGGCGGTGTGACAGCCTTCATTAGAGATTATCATTGGTCAGACTGGGTGACGTCATAAGAGATCGACCAATGACAATATCTCAAGGCTGTCGAAACTGTCATCATCATCTTCATAGAGACGTATTTTCCTGATCGTATCCGTGGCCAATATGAGCTCGGAGCTCAGGGTCCACCTTCCGGCTCTTTCTCCTTCACTATGCACGATCTTGTCCATGGTAGTCAGACCCATTTGCACGCATGTCACCCTCCACGATGTCAAGCCAGGACTTAATGGGCTTACCCCTTCTACCTGGACCTAGCTTGGGTGCTATTGCCAGGCATTTGCTACCCACATAGCCTGGCGGTTGTCGCAAGGCTCGAAGCTGTATGCTTAGATTATTCCACAGCTGGTTACGAAATCATTGCTAGAGCAGTAAAATATAAATGCCTGGTTTCAAAAACTTTCAACAGAAACCTTACCTGCTGTTCATCCAAGTGCCAAGCATGATGCGCATCTGGTGGAGGCCCAGCAGTAGGGTCCGGAGCTCCACAGATCCTGTTGATCGCCGACCTGGCCTGCAGGACCTCGTCTGCGAGCCGTTGCGCAGTCGGCAGCACCTCCGTGTGGTGTTCTGCTATTAGATACTGGACGAACTTTTGTAACTGTTGTCTGTCCATCTGTAGTAAGGTTTCTGTAAAAGAACATAAGATTCGTTAGATTTCGATATCATCTTTTGCTGGGCATGGAAATTCACCTCTAATATGAGGTTATTTTTATGAAGAATGCGTATGAACGAAACACAATAAACTCCCATGCACTTTTGAATATTTCTTGGAACCCTTCTCGATCTGTTCATCCGATCGATAGCGCTGCCTGCTCTCATAAAGGTACATAGAGTTAGGACAGCCGTGGGATTTATCTTTAACAAGAAAGGCAAGCTGCTGTTACATACCTACCCCAAAGCAAGTGCAAAGAAACCCCTCGATATCAAATGGCCTTAGTTTATTTTTGTTTCGTAATAGAGTTTCATCTTGAGGTTATCTTTACTCATTAATATCTTCACACTAAATTATTATCGCTGCTATCATCATCATTATCGTAGCCATATATATGAGCAAGTTTTTAAGGTTCCGTACTTAAAGGGTAAAAACAGAATACTAATACAGACTCCTTTGACTGTCTATCATGAACCGTGATAGCTAGACAGTTGGAAATTTTCACAGATGATGTACTCGTATTTCTGTTGCTGCAATAATAACAAATACTAAATACAGAGTAAAATAATTATTTAAAGGTGGCTCCCTTACAACAAACCTAATTTGAGGAGGAGAGATAATGGTACGGATCCATTCGTGCGCGAATCCGACTCGTACTTTGTCGGTTTTTTGTATAGCCGAGGTGCTTCTCAAGTCGAACCTGCCCCCCTAGACAAGTAGTAATTCGTTGGCTGGCGTATTGTAGAATAGAATGACAATGGTATGGGATTTGACGTTTATGACATGCGTTGACGACTGTCATATACGTCAAATCCCATACATTACCGGCCAACGAATTGGCACTTGTCTTCTTCCTCCTAGCGTTAATTCCCAGTCGCATCCGAAGCCTTCACCTCGGAGTCTGGGGTCCGCTTCACCAGTCTTAACTACGGATTTGGCTAGACCTCGATTTTATCCGTGAAGCGATTGCCATCTGACCTCCACAACCCAATGTTAACATTAGGCGATATCGAAGCTTTGCAGTTAGACCGTTGTTTTTGGACTTTTTTTTTAGGGTTCCAACTACCTGTAACATCTGCCATAGGTGTTCTTATGGCAACCGGGACCGACGGCTTAACGTGCTCTCCGAGGCACGACCAGACCAATGCAAATACTCATATTTCATGCACACAAATATTTGCACTGAGCGGGGATCGAACCCGCGCCTCCTGCGTAGCGGCCGCGTTCACTACCGCTACGCCACGGAGGCTGTCAAATTGTCTAGAGGGGGACAGAACGGTTAAGCGCGGAAACCCTGTGTTATTTTAAAACAAAGAAGTAGGTTTGGTATTTATGATGCATGGCTTTACCTGATATAGGCACCCTGAGCCTGACGGAGTCGGCGTTCCTGATGCGGTACAACGCCAACGCCACCACGTGTTGACACCAGAAGATGTCGCGAGCTTCGCAGCTGCACGTCACCCCGGTTATCTTACATCTGTGGAACAAGGTACAATTTTATAGTAGCTGTCACTTGAACACAAAAAATAGTAATCACCCTTCGGTACCATCTGAGGCCTTCACCTCGGACACTGTCCGCTTTATCCAGCCTATTTTACGACTGCCATTTTACCTCCACAACCCATTGGCGAACACAAAAACACGAATTGATCACAAAAATAGACTGTGATAATAGTAATAACAGTGATATAGATACAGGCATATATCATGAACCTAGTGACGTCACAAAATGTACTTTTCATGTGTAGTACGCGCTTTTGAGTGTCTTTTGAGGATAGCAAGGGGTGCTACGGTGGCGGAGGACCTCAAATCTACCAATCATAGAGTCAAACCAATCCGCTCGCGCCAGGACCTCGTTTCTTTCGGGACTTGTGGTCAAGATATATCATCATCTTCATGGAAACGCATTTTCCTGATTCCATCTGTGGCCAAGATGACCTCGGGGCTCAGGGCCCGCCTTTCGGCTCTCTCCTCCACTTCGTATGATCTTGGGCGTCCTCCACGATGTCAAGCCAGGACTACTTGGGCCTTCTACCTGGACCCGGCGGGTGGGTCAAGATAATTATGTCCGTAAGTAACTATAATGATAACAGCAGTAACATAACGGCCGCGAGTGCCGTCACGAGTCGTGAGCAGAGACCGACAACAAAGTGTTACGCAACTATTTAAATGTTTTGGTTAAAATTTATGAACTGCCATTATTATATTCATCATCATCACACATCGTTATATTTTATCTTTATTATACATAATTATAATAATTAAAACTGTACAATATAAAATTATTAATGGAGGAAATAATAAAATACTAAAATTTTAATGTATTATTATATGGTACTGTAGTCTGAATGTAATTATGGGTGTATAGTAAGGTGCGTAGGTACCTAATGGTGTTTGACTAAACGGTTTTACCTAAGAATCATCCTAGTGTTTCTAAGAAGACACGCAAAAGCTTAATTTTCATACATTTTTTTTAGAATAATTATCATATTTTTTTTGATAAGTTCACTAAACTGGACACATACTGCGTAATAATGTCGGAAGTTTACACAATAATGATAAGATATTGAAAAAAATAAAACTATTTTTAACGAATTCTACTGTGATTTCTTTGGTATTATTTACACTGAGCCCGACGTTTCACTTGCTTTTCAGCAGTCATGATCTCGGCGAGAAGTTCTTCCGTGACCAAATAAATCGCGACGGAACACGCACCGGGTTGTAGATGAAGTTGGCTTGGCCCTGAAAGTCTTAGGTCTTCCAACAGAACTATATACTTACTCAGTCCTGCCGAGTAGAATGACAAACGTATGGTAGGTATTTGACGTTTAACACTTACCTTGATCCCATAACATTTGTCATTAACCGGTAACGAATTGCCGCTTAACTAGAGGCACTGACTCTCGATTTTCATTGATAGATTTGATAGACTGTCCTTAACCTAGTTATAAAACGAGATTCAGGACTCAGTATCATTCTGGAATACGGGCCTCAGTGTGGCCTCAAGACCATCCTAATAACATTATTAACGCGTACATAATATTATAAATTTTAGAAGAAGAATACTTCTTCTACCGCCTCAGGGTTAAACCATCTGTAAAAATGAATTTACCTAATTTACACACGGTTACCTTAATCGCGTTTAATGAGGATCACTGATGTATACTCATATAAGCAACATTAACTTATACTCATTATTACTTTAATGACTTCTTTTTGTACTTATAAGGAGTGCAAGTAAGCATAAGACCTGCGTGGTGGTCAGCAGTTATCAGTGTCTATAAAATGTTTGCAACAATCGGCTTATAAATAAATTTATAGCATGAGATATATTATATCGTCTGCAACGACCACACAGGTTGGCGCACTATGCAATTTATTTAATGTAGCAAAATCCGATTCTCAGCACTCCATGGATTCACCGTGCGGTCGCCGGGTCCATAGCGTGATACAGAGAGGAACACCGTGACGGCAACTGGGACTTGCGACCCAGATGTAGGTTTAGGCCCTTATGGTGGCCACCTTGTGATGCATCAGCGCTCACCTCCACCGTCAGTAGTGTTCCCCCTCCTACCTATCCAAATTTGGTAAGATCCTATCAATGCCGCTTTTGATATTCGATTTAGTAAAGAGCTTACTGAAGCTCTTGGCAATCCGAGGTCTTTAAGTAAGTTGTACAGGGATTTAGTTGAAATTCCCCTTGCTCCTACTTCTACGGCGTAGAGTTTAACCACGTAGCCGTTTTTAGTTAACTCGTTAGTCAAGTCAAAGTATTTGTTTGTCTTTATAGCGTTCACCATTCACTTATTCTCATTCTCATCTCATTAATCACGAAATCTCAGAAACTATAACACCTACAAACTTGAAATTTGCCAGGTAGCTTCCTTGTAGGGCGTAGACATCTGCTAAGAACGGATTTTTCGAAAAAGGGGGTAAAGGCAACCGCTAGTTTTAATATAGTTTTTTCGGTTCTAGTTCAGTAAACTCAGGGGTGAAGTTAAATAATAGTTTAATTGTTAATTTCAATTGTGACATTTGTCTATTTTTTTACTGATTTTCTCCCCAACTCAGAGAGGAAGTCTGCATCAGAGTCTCGTCCATTGAGCTACACTGTCAAAAACAATGTCCTGAGCCCCCCTTACTGGACAATATCTACTCGTAGACCCAAAGTAAGCCTAGCTTAAACTATTATAGCTTGTGTTGTATGTGTGTATTGTAAATTGATGGGATTGTAATGTTTTCTATTCTGAAATTCGCCGGTTAAAGAATTGCCACTTGGCTATGGGGACAGTACTAGCTATAAATCCAGATTAAGGCCTCAATATTATTCTGGAATACGGGAATAATGTGGATATTTATATGTACATATTTTTGAAATGTCTTACCTGTCGAAAGAAACTGTGACCCTGTATAACCTTTCTGGTTCTGAGCATGGCGGCACCGCTGCTGGCGCACGCACCACTCCGCTCAGGTGAAAACCTGTAAAGAAGAAAAAACTTTGAGCATGTAAAAAAAGTTTCCATGCATATAGCAAGCACACAGTACGAATAAATAGGTACACAGTTCTATCTAGACTCTAGTTTATCTAGACTCTAGAGGGTTAGAGGGCATATTAATTATTTCGGTTGCTAATATTCTTTTAAAAAAATCTGTAGTTAGATCACTATCATATGTAAATCAATATATAATTATACATGGCAATAACATAACTTTATACATGTAGGTTAAAAAGATAGTATCGTAAACAAAATGTAGGTAATAAATATGTATAAAATCGTTATATTTCGAGTTAAAACGGAACTTCGAAATCGGTAGAAAAAACCTAAACAGCGAGTCCCTTACGAGGTTAAGAGAAAACATATTAGAAAGTATGTAAGTATGTATATTTGCATCGGCGTTTAACGATTCCAAAACTGTTTTATATTTTGTAAATAGCCCATTAGAGTAGCAACAGTTTACAAAATAGCTGTCGGCCATTAATATTTTAACGGTCTCGCTGTTAAATTTGAACGTAACGAACTTAACTGGTCATATCCTGTGGGTATTTTAAAAATAGAACCTGTTTAAACATTCATATTAGTGCCTATTTATGTTTTAGATGACCTAATTTGATTTAAAGATGATTTTGTTGGTAGATATACCTATTATGCGATTTGCGCTTATTGCTTCATCATCATCATCTTAGAGCTGTTCTTGGTTGGTTCGGACCCCGAAGTCCGCTTACTCCTTATATTAATATGGCTATATGTGAGCTGATATTCCAACTTTGAGTTGAGATATTGTTAAACGTATAATCAGCTATCATCGGCCTAGCCATTTGAGTTCATACCTGCGTTAATTTAATGAACAGCCTAGGCGTCTAATTAAAATGGCTAATTTAACCAATTGTTTGCGAAATTTGTCAATTACCATACAAATACCAGCATTACGTAGGTAGGTAGGTATGTGGTGAAGAAATAGCTTGAATGGAATAGTATTGAAAGATTCAAATCGAGTTAATTAGTTTTGTGTAATCATTATTGTACACTATATTGCACAATATTATTGTAGGTGTATAGGCCTAAAATAGTCAATATTGATGCTTATATTCCTCATACATATATGTATAAGTGTTAAGTAGGTAAGTGCGTTTTTGTGTTCAAGTTTTGCAACCAAATTGGTCTCACGTCCGGTTCGTTTTTACGAAAATTGAATAAAAGAATAACCGTGGGCTAAACAACATTTTAAATAGCACCACCATTATATAATACTTTGATTTCCAAACTAATTTAATGTTCTCACGAACACGGAAGAAAGACTTGTAATTCAAGTGCATTCGGCACAATGTAGTGGCACCCTAGCCATTGGACTGAATAGATTCGGTACGAAATTGTTCGAGTCGAGTAATCATGGCATCGAGTTCTAAAGCGAATCGATTACGATTCGTCAGGCTTTGAAATTCGAACTCCTTTGCACCTTAATTTTTTTATTTCCTCTGTAATTTTCGTTTTAAAACTTCGAAGTTCGCTTCTTGTGGAACGCGTTTATATTTTTTTAGTACTTATCTAGTTAAAAACATAATGATTTTTAACCCCCCGACCAAAAAGAGGGGTGTTATAGTTTACAATATTATAATTAATTTTAAGTATAATTTTGTACTTATTACTTGACTTATTAATTTGTTTAGAAGTGTCATATTTTTGGTGGTATCCCATCTGCGTCGTATTGGCTAGCTACATTGTCAATACTACTTGTCTATTTTATACCCAGTAGATATTTATATCCTGGCATATATTTTAACCTCAGGTACCTCACAAAATGGTACATCTACGCGTTTTTTGGTTGTCATAAGAGGATAGCACGAGGTTCTACGGCGGCGGAGGAGCTCAAATCCACCAATCATATATTATATCAAAACAATCCGTGCCCTTGCTTCTCTCTCGAGTCTTTGGGCTAAGATATATGCCGCTAGCTATACCTACTTACTTGGTTTGGAAACCGCATGATTACAAAAACGCTGATTGCTCCGTCTCTTTTTATGTCGAGCGTGTCCAGCGATCTCGACTGAAACGTGACAAACAACCGATTGGACTATATTTTTCTCGGTCTGTTTTCTATCAATTCATGATTACTGATTGCTTTTATTTCAATACTGTCTTGATCAAAGCATCTATTGAGCTGATCTACCGTAATTATATCATTATTATTATTTGCGATAATAGCATAATTTAACGGACTTGAATTCGTTCCACTGTGTTTCGTTCCTGGTGGAGACTTTTTAGGGTCCCTAGGTATTAAGATCTGCTGGCGATATCAGTCGAAGGACCGATTGCCGTTCAAACGAGTCCTAGACTGGAAACCGCGAGAAGGTAAACGGAGTGGGACGCTCCCTAGCCAGATGGACTGACGACCTGTAAAAGGTGGCTGGGATAGACTGGACGTGGAAGGCAGAGTACTGGGAGCATTGGCGCACATTGGGAGAAGCCTATGTCCACCAGTGGACTGCAGTAGGTTAAATAATTGACTGATATTAAGGTCTGCAGACTTCATGCAAGTCTCACTTGCAAGCCGGTATACCTTCATGCTGCTTGACGGAGACTTTCCTCTCGAGGTTAAAAGGCCAGAAGGCACTCGCAAATTCACATCTAGAGAAGTAGATGTATGAATGGGGTCCCGCCATAGAATTGCTCTTCTATGGCGGGGCCCCTTTCATACATCTTGGACTCCAAATCACAAGCTGCTTTGAAGCCCTGTCATGACGAGCTCCTAATCATAATCACAAGACGTTGCACTTAATAAATAACATTTCATAATCGCATGTCAAATGCGAGTACAACAATAATTTAGAACCAATTTATTTTTAAATGCAAAAAATGTAATTGAAAACGACTGGTTTTGACTAAAAACGTACAAAACCAATTATCGATTATATTATCGACATTGAGAACGAATTGGGTATTTTTTTTTATTCGAACACAATCAATTATTCAAGTATTCGGTGCGATAAATCGCAATGGACGGATACGAAATCAAACTGAACAAGATGGTGGCGGTACAGTCGGCCACAGAAGTTGATGAACACTAATGACGAACGGGAAAGGATATAGGCTATGTTTGGTCGCGATAACCGATATAGGTACACGCGGGCGGGGCAATGGACAACAGCTAGTAAATCAATAAGTAAATAATTGATCTTCAGAGGACCAATTTCACATTTTTAAATTTTTGCTCATCATTTTATGTAAAGTTTCGCTTTTATGTAAAAAGCTAAAATTGGAGTGAAAATTTGAGATTGGAATGTAAGTATTAAATTAAATTTGATGGCGACTGTACCCCAGTGTTGTCATAGAAAAAACGTTGAAAGCGATTGCGCGTGAACAATAGTAACACTTTTAGAATTGCGGCGCGCTTGGGTTGAAATTCGTGATTCGTTTTACAAAATGCACTTTTTGAGTGCAAGAAAAAGTAGAATTACAAAAATGTTACACAGCAGCTGGTTGGACTGTGATAATACTGTTTTTTCGGCGGTTTAGTGATGGTACCTGGCTGCTCGTAGATCAATTCAAAGACCCTATATGAATACAAATTTTGATCTAAATATTTAGCTCGGAGCGGTTTTTGAGATTCGAAAAGCATCTATGGATGACATGAGTAGGTAATATTTAGTGGTAATTTTTTTCCTGAATTAGGTGGGAGATAAGCCCTCTGTTCACCTGATGGGAGGTGATAGGTACTGTGGTAGGGGGACGCGCTGTCGAGCCACTCTGTAACGAACTCACTGATGCCCTTCTTGAAGAATCTTCTCACCATAAGCATATTATTACAAAGACAATAGTGTCTGCTAGGGTGTATAATGTATAAGACCCCATCAAAAGCTTAAGGTGGCCCCGGCACACCTGCAAGCCGACACACCGATGACTTCGCCTTGACAGCAAGAACCCAATGCCACCCAAAACACGCCACCACATGAACCCAAGCCGAAAACCATTAATTAGTTTGGTTTGTTTAATGGGTTCGTACTTATGTAAATCTTGAAAAAGTATCCATTAAGTGCTACCTACCATCGTTATCATAATAAAGTAAATAATACATACGCATATAGGTACAGTAATTGTCAATTAATTTTTACCGCATTGTTAATGGTTAGTCCATAGAGTTCAAAAACCTTTCTGAAAAAGGTATATTAACTTTACCAAAAATTAAAATTATATAGGTACAGGGTTCCATCAACGTCTACAGGTACAGTCAGCATCAGATCTATCTTGACCAGCAAAGTACTGTATACATGACCACCCCCCAAATCGTGCACGTCTAATTGAAAATTCTTCTTTAAAGGTATTTTCTGAAGGAATTTCCACACTTGAAAAGAAGTGACCGCCCCAAAAGTTCATGCTGGGGCCGCACCTGGGAGTTCTGGGACCCGGGACTGTAGGAAGAACGAAACACGTGTGATGTAAAGAATCAAATAAGCACATAATCGCAGCGATTACAAAATCCAATTTCTGTTTCAATAATTTGATTTCATCGTTATAGTTATATGTAAAAATTCTCATCTAGCGTTATGGCGGTATTTGCGAATTACATTGAAATTTGGTACGTGGTGGGCCTGATGCGGCGGACACGCGTGGAGGCACGTTCGTTATTAGGACTGATCCCTTGCGTTGCGTTCTATTAGGGCCATACCATTTGTGACTCACGGCTCGCAGTTATGGTAATTTTAAAATAGGTATGGCAACACTTTATGAATATTTTTTTCTAAGCACCCAATCGAAATTTGGGGAAATTATATCAATAGTAGCAACAACAGGCTCTGCAAAAAGTAGGTAGTCTTCTTATTTTTTTTTTATAAAGCAAAATTGGGTAGGTAATCAAATTGAAACACGAAAGCGTGAATGAACATTGTCAAGCGTATCATTATAGGTGTATATTAGGTGGCAGACGGCTCTAGGCAGTGGTCCGTGGCCTATGGACGTATGCAACACCATGGGCATTAAAGTCTTGCTGACGACCCTGAAGAAACCTAATGACCTTCTTGAAGAACCCTATATTGTAGTCGCTTGGGAAAACCACAGCAGGGAGTTCATTCCACAGCTTGAGTGTGTGTGAGATGAACTTCCTTTCATACCGCGCAGTGAATTCTTGCCGAGCATATTAATATCTCTATTTAGTTTTATTAGCGTTTTCATGGAGCTACTGATAAATGGACTAGTCTAGATGAACTGGTAATTGACTGCCGATATTATTTTGGTCTAAAACGCCTCTCTTGTCCTGAGGCGAATTTTAAACAGGGATTATTTCCGTGAATCACTGACCGTAATCAGTTGTCTGCCCCCCTTTGGCCCCCTAGCCAACTGACAAATTTATGAATTGTGGAATGAAAAGACGAATATATGGAATTTGACTTTTATGACATACGGTGACGATTGTCATATGCCTACATCAAACCCCATACATTCGTAATACAATACGCCGGCTAACGAATTGCTAGATATCTCGGGGGCTGTAGTTCACACGGGCAGAGCCACGGGCAACAGCTAGTAATAATATAATAACAAAGCTTTATAACAAAGTATAATACCTCGCCTCGGTATTAAGAAATCAGTCAGCTTGACGACCTCCTACGAACTTGATAAACCTGCCTGGCGTTGTTCGCTGCGAGACTCCGATTATAAACCATAATGAAATCTACTGTTTAGACTTTCATTAAGGTACTTGTATAACCATACCATTATAATATACTTCAGGTCACGTATCTTGGACCTAAATCGCGAGACAAACGAGGCTCTGGCGCCCGCGGATTGTTTTAGTAATAATCTATGCTTGGTGAATTGGAGCTCGTCCACCGCAGTAGCACCCCGTGCTATCTTCAAAAGACAGCCAAGAAAGGTGTACTACGCGTTTGCTCTATACTATTTTGAGCACATTTTAGGTCCAAGATATATTGTCCCGAGCAATATCTTTGAAGGAAACAGCAGGAGTGTATTAACGTCCATTTTTCACCAATTGTTTTTAGTACCTATCGTTGGTGAAGGGTAAATTTTCAAAATGGAAGCTGTGAAAAAAAGTTATTACCTCGATCTAGATTATCGAACATCTCTATCTAGGAATCGGGTTATAGGGACCCGTCGCCATTGGTGGTACCTATTTACGGACTAAAAGACGTCCCTATTGCTGTCAACAACAAATAAAATATTCCGTGCCCTGGATGTTTTAAATTCGCAATTGGACGCGGCGGTGACGCTGTCATTGGGACAGCGTTTTTACCATTTTTTCCTGTGGGACGTGACGCCGGGAATTGCCTGTAGATAGTGAGTGATATTTGTGCAAAGTCTGTTTCATGATCAAGTTCTATACTTCACTATAAAAATTGTCATTACATAGGTATTCCACAGATTTGGATCCTGCTTTTTGCACAAAATCGTGCAAATGCAGACGCCCTCATGCGTGACCCGCATGGGGCAGTGGAGGCGTTTATATGTAGATTAAATGGATATTCATCGGAATCTGGTTAGTCTAGAAACCGAATTCAATATGTTTCGAATGATAAACAGAACAGATTGAATGTTTAATCAATCAACCTTTATTGTATAGTCTGTGTTCCATTGGCCACCGTAGTGGTTAAACTTGTTAGCAGTATAATCCCTACTAATATTATAAATGCGAAAGTAACTCTGTCTGTCTGTCTGTCTCACTTTTACGACTAAACCGCTGAACCGATTTTAATGAAATTTGGTATAGAGGTAGATTAGACCTTGGGAAAGGACATAGGCTATGTTTGGTCGCGATAACCGACATCCACGCGGGCGGAGCCGCGGGCAAAAGCTAGTAATATATAATGTATACTTGCAGAGGAGAAATCTATATAAAATAATGCCTTGGATTTTTTTATACCACAGGTCGCAGACAAGCGCTTGCCCAATGGATGACGGAAAGTGGTTGCCGTGGCCTATGGACGAGTGCAACACCAGGGGAGTGACACTCGTGCTGCGGATCCTATAAAAACAGAGAGATTCTGTGCCGTCAGCGTAGAAGACACGCAGGACAAGCCTTTGGTTTTCCCACTGACAGCACAAAACCTCTTCAGTGAGCTCTGGCTGCCCTACTCACCGCCGGGAACACAATTGGATGTCGGTTATCGCGAAAAAAATGATCTTTTTCTAGCTCTAATGCTAGTCTATATCTGTACCAAATTTTATCAAAATACTTATGAAATACCTCGTCTTGAAGTACCAAGGTTTGATGGTTCTTACTTCCGTTGGCTTGAATTTCGTGATTCTTTCTTATCAATAGTACACAACAATGACCGCATCGCACCCATTCATAAATTCCGCTACCTTAGTTCGTACCTGACTGGCGATGCAGCACGCATCATAGCTAACTTGTATTAGTCTTTTTGGCTTGAAAGCATAATAGACAGACTAAGTTACTTTCGCATTTATAATCTATACTATTATATAATTGTAAAGTGGTCGTGTCTGTACATTGGAGATATTTAAAAAAAAATACTTGGGTTATGTTATGTTAACGATACTAAACACGAAAATATTTTTTTTGAATTTCCTGTCTGTTTGTCTGTTTGTCTGTTTGTCTGTTTGTCCGCGATGGACGCAAAAACTACTGGACGGATTTTGATGCGGTTTTTTTCGTTAGAAAGGGCGTACTCAGACTTAAAATCTTACGTTTGTTTGATCGTAATCGGTTGAGTAGAACCGAAGATATGAATAAAGGTCGCGTTAACCGAGATGCACGCGGGCGGAGCCGCGGGCGGAAGGCTAGTACTAAAGTATTATTAGATTACTAGTGGCCGCCCGCGCCTTCGTACGCGTTAAGTTTTACCTCCTTAGGGTTAGAGTTTCGTGAAATCCATTCTTAGCGGAGGTCTACATCCTATAAGGAACCTACCTGTCAAATTTCAAGTTTGTAGGTGATACAGTTTCTGCGATTTCGTGATCACCAAGTGGTATTTTTCTTTTATATGTATTAGTATTTTATATTATAGTAGAAGTAGATTAGATAAACGCCATCTGGCGGCAAATTTGTACAATATGTTTGGAACATTGACTTGTCGATATCGTGAACTAACAATAAATAGTGCATTTTATGAAACTCGAACAAGACACTTTGTATGTATCGCATTCTTATTTCACATTTTTACGATATGCAAGCGAGAATGCAAATGAATGCATGTGTTCTACTTTAGAATTTTAATTCACTTTTAGTTAAATATTTGTTTTAAATAAATAGCCTTTGTGACGCGCCGCGGAGATCACGTTAAGCCGTTGGACCAGGTTTTCATACGAACATATATTATATGGCAGTAGTTACGGATAGTTCCATAACACTAACAGTTATATAGAGTCCTCCCCAACGCTGAGGAAGATCAGCGAAAGACCTGAAAAAGTTGCTGGGAGAGGCTGCATCTTTTTCTTCACTCAAGCGCCAATACAGGCAATTAAAGCCTGAACCTGAAACTCCTCATCGTCTTTGCCCCATATGTATACTTGGAGCCCAGGCTCTGAGTTGAAAGCCTCGAATGCAACAGGAACCCAAGACGATGATGATGATCTTTACAGCATTATGGTCACCTCCTGGGCACTTCTTTTATATTCAGTGAATCTGAAAAGGTCCCTACAGCTTTGACATCACGACGAAAAGCACGTCTTCTCTCTTCTGTCACAGCAGTTACCCCAAAAAAAATACCTATATTAACTTTAGTAAATCTAATAATCGCATCATTACGTATAATTACAGCTGATTGAGAACAATAGCAGTTGCCTTGACCCCAGCCATTGACCTACATACGCTATTCAGGTCAAATTACAGACGTACACTCGCCGACAGAAGTGCAACACGTAATTTAATATTCTAATTCGATTAATACGGTTGCCTACCGTTCTGTGTTATGTGTGTCATATTTGGCGTTAGTTTCTAGATTAGATATCAATCGCAACTGTATTTCTGTGTATCGATAGAAAAATTAAACAACACGTCATGCTGAGAATATATATCATCGCCATCATTCACAGGTTCCTGTACACACGGCCCACATGTTGTCAGTTAGCACCTTTAGACTGAGCTTATAACGAACTGCAGTAATGGAGCTTTTTGTTTTTAAGTTAGTTTTATTTTTTACCAACTACAAAGGCAGAAATAGTTTGTTTGTATGTAGGTAAATAGGTCCATGCCGATAAGTAGGTATTAAACAGCTGCACAGATTTTAATGAATAAATTAATGTCTACAAATTCGTATTTGATGGACAGATATTTTACTTTACATTCATATAAGCACGTCTTTGTCCCCGGAGGATTAGGCAGAAATGAATTGACACCCACATTTCAACAATCATTGTATTCGGTCCCACGTAATAGGCGGTGAGCATATTGCCGTATTCCGGGCACTATTGTTAACTCGAACCATGCATCTTAGGCTGAGTCTGGGCTCTATCTATCTGTCTGATGTTAAACAACCTTGGGTATATTAAAATGATATGAATTAAAATGGTGGATGTTTTATGCCAAAAATACCTATGTTATTTTTTAATTTTTAGTTTCTGTAATTGCATAGATATTACTTTTGTTATAAAGGGTACCTATTGATGGTGATTAGACTAGATAAGTAAATAAGTTGTACGACATAATAGGTAGGTACAGTTTCATCGGAATAAAGATGTCAGCCATCACGGTCGACGCAAGTTTTACCTTTTTTCTCATAATATTTTATATTTTCTCTGAATTATTCATCAACCAATTCAATTATGCTAAAGAAATTATCATTGATGAGTAACAGTAAATAATAAATTATATTTATATAGTACGTCTATAATTTAAAATCAATATTATAGCGCAGTGGGCGTTAAGTCAAATCCTAAACACATACCTACATAATGATATCATGTATACTAATGTACGAGTATGCCTACCGATTACGACTCGAGTAGTACTTCAGTAAATAAACCTTAATAGCCACTAAAAGAAACCAAATATACGAGTAGTATAGTATAAATAAATTTTACCATACCAGTTTTAATAGTGGACTTCTTTTAGGTTATATTTCTGTTGTCTATAATAAAAAAATTGGTCAACATCATTCAACAGTGCCAATCCCGGTTGGCCATTTGGAATCTGGGATCCACTTTCCTAAAGTCGTAACTTGATTTTTCAGACGAGGTGGACCCACGGTTTGAATGCGGAGCTACACCGCAGACTATGACCCACATGCTAACCTGTGCTGCCTACCCAAGCACGTGTACTCCGGAGGAACTCATGAGTACCTCTGAGAACGCTATCGGAGTGACTGCACACTGGGCAAGCAAAATAAGACACCAGACGACGTCGACTTGACAGAAGAAGAAGAATAACTTGGTTGTCTTGGCTACTACAGAAGTAGTAATACCAAGACAAACCAAGAACCCTGAGATGAAAGCCTACGCCAAAGGTGCTTGCAGGTTGAGGTTGCTTTGGAGCCTGAAGATTTAAGAAGAACCTCATATATCTAAGAAATTTGATGAGCCTCAAATTAACACAGCAATATAATACACTTCTTCAATTTACACAGGCTAAAACAAACTATAGTTTAGTACCTACATAAAGGAATAATAAATAATACCTTATGCTATATAAATTATAATACTTTGCATGCATAAGTTGTAAGAAAATATGAATAAATAAATAAAACGTAGGTCATTGTAATCGTGAAGCCACAAGGCATCTGGTTTTTATCTCGTTAAGAAATTAACATACTTACAATATACAATAGAAACGAGTAGGATAGCAATATAATATATATTCCTGTTAGTGTAATATATATACGTAATACTGGTTCAGGCCATTGACAGCCTCCTATACATTGGCTTAAGTCAACATTAGTGCCCGGAATACGGCAACAGGCTCACCCTATTACGTGGGACCGAATATAATGATTATTAAAAATGAGGGTGTATATCCACCTCTGCCTAACTCTCCGGGGATAAAGGCTTATATGTATGAAAACGGCTCTAACAATTTGGATAAGTACTGCCACAGTATATAATGTACTGTGATACTGCTTTTAAATTAATGTGTGTGTCATTGCTGATAAATCATGATGATTTTATACATTAAAGCCATCGGGTGAAGCTCGTTCGCCCAGGTACTTGACTTAACTGCGATTTTACAGACCCATAAATTGCCAGGTGTGCGGTAAACGTGAATTTCCATTAATTTATGTACAAACCTATTTTTGAGGATGTCCGATGTTAGAAAGTTGGTTTAATTCGCTTTCACTATTTAAATTAAGTTATTTATTAGTTTAATTAATAAAAAAATACATTAAACAAAAGAAGGTTAATGTAATTATTTTACATTAGTGTCTGGACGGATAATGGTTATACCATAATCAAACGGAAAGAAAATGAGTTTGAGTTAGTTAATAGGCGGTGCCTCGGAACATTATATAGAAAAGGACGGTAACTGGCAGAATTCAGTGCGTCATAAACTGGCTGGAACTGGTAATTTTTGGGTAAATGCCATAAATTTTCGAGTAATAACAGTACGCGTCGGCCCGCGCGCTATTCGTTTTTATTTACGACTGTACTTGTTTCACATTCAGCCGGTTATAACTTTTGTACGCGACTGTATTGTGATTTTATTTTAATTTTTTATAACGCTATCTGCGTTTCGTTGGTTTTTTTTATTGTCTTTGTTGAGTTGGTAGCTTTTCGTATTTTTTACATAATTTATTAAACTACTTGTTCTAATTTTGAAAAGACCCTTTCATAGAATGCAGATAAACAAACAAAATAGGACGACTTTTATCAAACGCGATGTCGTACAGATTGCTATAGTATCGAAATGGCCCACTTTTGTATCGGGGTGTGTCTATGTGTGTGTAGCAAAACGAACGAACGCGACCGGTTTGTTTACATTAATCACTAGCACGAGACTGGTGTGCGTCGACTCGGTAACTGTGTGAGTCATATCCTTACGTCACATTGTTTACAATCGAGTTTGTGCGCGTCTGTACGAGAGAGTTGTGTGCATGTGTGAGTGTATACGTCACGTTGGGTGGGAGCACGTGCGCATGTGGGTGTGTTCGCGTGCAGCTGGTGACGTCACTCCGCGTTTCGTCACGCGTGTCTCTGTGTGCGTGCACATAAATTGTATGTAAGTACGTATTGAGTATATCTGTGTGCGCTACGGGCGTGTCAACCATCAAGTCAATGTTACATTTTTGTGACCTTAACCGTCAGACATGTCGAGAATCTTTGTCCTTTGTATAATTTGTCGTCTAAGATATTGATATTGGCTTGAGATCTGTCTACGTACTTTATAGAGAACTAAACAGGCTTAGGTCCGTATTCCGTGGTTATTCCAAGCGACTACAGTATGGGGTTCTTCAAGATTGGCGTTAGAAGGTTCTTACGGAGTCGGCAACGCGCGTATGACGCTCCTGGTGTTGCATACGTCCATAGGCCACGGTAATCACTTTTCATCAGGTGGGCCGTGTGCTTGTCAGCCACCTAAGCTGTATAAAAAATGGTACTCAATTCTGTATCTCGATTTGTATGAGGACAGATTGTATATACAATCTGACGCATCTGACAATCTGTCTATAAAATCTGTCCTCATACATGCCTCATACAAATCGAGATTCAGGACGGATTGTCATTTATGTAAATACATATTCGCGATAGAAACATTCAGACCAATATAAATAGATATTCATGCATATAAATATTTTGTAAAAAGCGGGAATCGAATCCGCGATCTCCCGCGTAGCATTCAAACGCTCTACGAAGTCTACGGCTACGCCACAAAGATTTGTTAACAAACAAACAAAAAAAATGACAATCACATAACACAAGCTAGTTAAGCTATGCTTTCGGGTTCTTTGGGTCTAGATAGCATTGTGTAGAATGTCCTACAATGACTTTAGAGAACTAATAAGATAGGTATAACACTATTATCAATTAATTTGGCCTTGTCGCTACATGCATTATGCATTATCATCTAGTCTAGACAATGGAGACTTAATTAGGAGTACCTACTACCTAGTTTATATATATTTGCATATTTTTACAAGTTTGTTACTCTCGTTAGTATAACCCGCGCCACGTATCTTGGACCTAAAGTGTGCCTATACGCGCACTACACATTTCTTGGGTGTCTTTTGAGGATAGCACAGGATGCTACTGCGGTAGACGAACTCAAATTCACCAAGTATAGACTATTACAAAGCAATCCGCGGGCGCCAGAGCCTCGTTTGTCTTACGATTTAGGTCCATGATACGTGGCGCGGGTTATAGTCGTAGATGAACCTAGTCGTCAGTGAGAAGAAGTCAGTGATACCCGGAAAAAAATTAGATGTTAGTCTTCAATGGCAGAAATAGAAACATCTACGAAAGTATGCTAACTATTCTAATTCAATTTATATTGGAAAAAGTGTGAATGCTCAACCTGGGACTTGAACCCGCGACCAGTCCTTTACAGGGGGAATGCTTCGACTACTGAGCTACCTGAACCTGAATTTACTAAGTAGATTCTAATTTCGTGTAAATAACGCCGCATGACAAAATATTATCCTAATACGATTCCATTTAAGTGACCTTTTTGGACATGCAGCTCTGTAACCAGGATGATACGTAGTATATAGATAGAACGACAGCGAATCGATAGCTCCTGCCCTTAGAGTATACATTATAAATATAGAGCGCGCCCATCACTCAGGTCTTTGGCGCCGAGTGTTAGCAGATACTTTGCGATGGTATAGCGCACCTATAGTGACGTTTCATGCATTACCGAAAATATCTATAGATGCACTTATTAATGTAGTTTGATGTTATGAAGTTTTTTGTTCGATTTGATATGCATGGATAAAATTAAAGCCAAAATACAAAAAAATGGCGTAATTTTGTGGTATTTTTGCGTCATTATTACTACAAATATACGATGTTGTATAAAATTTTGATTTATCATATCGAATAAAATATTATTTGCGAAGTCATTTTGACGGGTATTGTTTTGCTACTGATTTAGGTTGAGCCAGGAGCCTCGGTACTGTTCATACCCGTGATAGCAGTTCATACTTGTAAGGCGCGCTCTATAGCAATGTATACTCTAAGGCTCCTGCCCCTCTAGACAAGTGGCAATTCGTTGCTCGGCGTATGATGGAATAGAATGACAAATGTATAGGATTTGACGTTTTTGACATTCGTTGACGCCTGTCATATACGTCAAATCTCATACATTTGACATTCTATTCCATCATACGCCGAGCAACGAATTGCCACTTGTCTAGAGGGGCTGGTATGTATGGTACGAAATTCTAAAATGTGTGTGGCATAAAAAAATGATACAAAATTCCTTTACACACTCAAGTTTATCATGGTGGTCTTCATTTAGATCAAGACAGCTGATTACTGTAGGAACAGGGAGGAGAATGGTTTGCACAAATTCAGTCTTCATACTGCAGTTGAGAGGAAATTACGTAATCTACTCGAAGATGGTAATATTTTGGGATTGATGTTCATACATTTTTCAGCTGAGCAGTCTATCTATACTCGTGATATACATAATACAAAAAGAAGCGGACTCGGTTATATTTATATGAGACTAGCTGTTGCCCGCGGCTCCGCCCGCATGGATGTCGGTAATCGCATCCGAACTTAGCTTATATCCTTTCCCAAGGTCTAATCTACCTCTGTAACAAATTTCATCAAAATTGGTTTAGGGCGTGAAAGCGTAACAGACAGGCAGACAAACAGATATTAAGATTCTAGAAAATATTTCATTTAAAGCATATCGTCCAGAGCTCATGTTTTGCGCAACATTTTTACTGAAAACAATCAAGAAAACATGTAGAGATTTAATAGCTCTGTGGTTTGTAACAACATTTTCAATGATATTCGGTGGTGATAGCACAGATTAATACGTAGTGATAGTCAACAAAAAACTCTATAAAGATGGAAATCTCCACATGTTTAGTTGCGTGTTTTTAATGTAAATGTTGCGAAAAAGATGAGCTATAGCCGTACCTTAAGACCAACAAACATAATAATTATATTAAATAGGTACATACTTAAAAAGACAAAAAAATTAAATTTTGACGCATTCTACAACTTTCTATTGTAAATCTTTCAAAATAAAAGCATCACGTCTGTGGAATGCATTTACTGAATCTATCAGACGAGTACAATAACTTACTAGAGTTGATAAAAAAGTTTTATTATCCAGTTTTTCTGCCTTCTTACCTAGTTTGAAAAAGTTACAATATAATATTACTTTTTTATTCGCTTTTGATATAAGATCAAGAATAGTTTCAAGTTCTACTTACGGTATAACATAATACGAAACAAATATTGGAACCAGTCTTAGAGAGACTGGTTTAGATCTAGGACCAAAAACAACTTATGTAAGCTATTGATCCAAACATTTGTCCAACACATTTGGACCAAGCACCAATATTGTAAGTATTGAACCGTGATGGTACCCAGTGGAGTAGATAGGGGTCACCCTGTCTATTTGGGTGAAGAATGCGATAAGAGATAGGGCCGTAGTCCATCCGACAGTAAACATACAGCATACAGCCCATAAAAAAGTGCCTGCTTGACAGCAATAGGCTCCACAACTCCACATTACATGGGATCGTAAATCATAGCTGACCAAATGTGGGTGTTATTACACTTCTGCCTACCCCTTCGGGGGTTTACAAGCGTGAATATATGTAGATATGTTCCAAACATTTGGACCAATATTGTAAGTATCGAACCAATGTAACAAGTGTCTGTAAACGTTCTCACATCTGCGACATTCCAACCCTTCGGGAGGGGTGCTAACCCCACAATATTATTCCTTACGGTGAAACAGGATTTTTTACGGGATTCTCGCCTTTATATCAAGGGGATAGTGCCCCAGTTGAGTGATAAAATGTATTTCATTGATGCAAATGATTTCCGACGGACTTGTTGCGAGTTTGTTATTTGTATAATCAATGTTGTTTTGTAAGGGAAATACAGTAAAAAGGTTTGATCAGGTTTTCTTGTTTCTTTGTACTTAGAAGAAATAGTAAGTATACCTGGGGACACGTATGTTGGACCTAAATCGCAAGACAAACGAGGCCCTGACACGCATGCATCTTTTTCTAATAAAAGGGAGGGGGGTGTTCGGAAAAATCACGAAATATCACCACTGGGGAGGTAGGGGTATATTGAGATATCACGTGTATTTATTTTTTCTTATAACTCGTGATTTTTGTCACGATTCTTAGTTTTCTAGCATTAAATAATAAATAAAAAATACACGTGATTTTGGCTAGGGGGAGGAGGGGGGGATTAGAAAATTGCTAAAAAAACATCACGTGATTAATGCACAGCCCCTTAGTAGCACCCCTTGCTATCCTCAAAAAACACCCAAGGAACGTGTACTGGCGTTCAGAGCACATTTTAGGTCCAAGATATTTGTCCCGAGCAATACACACATTGTTTTTTGTTATGTTCTTGATATTACCAAAATTATTTATCGCCAGATGACACACATGGTAACCTTTAAAAGATAATATGATTATAAATGTTATGTCAAAACAAGATTAAAAATATTTACAAATGGTCGCCATTTTCTCTGATCACGTCATAGTGCCCACTTATTTTCAACAGATTGCGTGCACATTTGGGTAACATAACAATTACAGTGATTAATTCTGAGATAACACCTTTTTTAGCGATTTTAATTGACATTTACTTCAGGATTTAGTGCCTTTTCGTCCCAATCGAGCAGTCGCGTCCGACTGATATACCTCCACCCTATAGAATAACGCAGTTATAATGACCTCGTGTTGTATTACCGGCGGTGAGTAGGGTAGTCAGAGTTTACTGAAGAGGTTTTGTGCTGTCAGTTGGAAGATGAAAGGCTGCTTGTCTTCTCCGCTGACGGCACAGAATCTCTCTGTTCTTACAAGGTCGGCAACACGAGTGCGACTCCCCTGGTATTGCACTCGTCCATAATAGGCCACGGTACCAACTTTCCATCAGGTGGGCCATGTGCTTGTATGCGACGCAAGTGGTAAAAAAAAAACACTTTTCCGATATTAAGTCTTAAATCATGATTTTGGTACAAATAAATAAAACGTTTGACATAATCAAATGCAATGCGGCACATGTCCCAAATAATGACTTATTGGAGATACCCTAATCATGACTTGTTGTAGATACCCTTTTCCGTGGCCTCTAGCTACAGCCAGTAATTGTATATCTACTGTTTGTCAATGTCAACGTAATTTTTAGTTTTTGTTGGTATGTAAAACCAATAATTACGCTGGCATTGAGACTATTTTAATACAACTGAAATAGGTGACTCGGGTCATGGTAATAATTATACTAGAGCCTTCAGAAGGCCAACTTTCGGAAGAAAAATCTGTTCACAATTCAGTCTCGGTCTAACCTCAATCTTCCAAATGTCAAAAGGGCCCAAATTCTTGTTATATCATTTTTTTAAGGTTATCCGTCGGTCTCGATCTAAGAAAGCGATTACGATATCAATATTCTTTCTTGAAAGGTGTATTTAGACCAAATGAACATAAAGCTAGAGTTAGAACAAGAGCATTCTTCATCATCACTTCACTACATATTATGTATAAAACAAGGTCGCTGTCGCTGTCTGTCCGTCCCTATGTATGCTTAAATCTTCAAAACTACGCAACGGATTTTGAAGCGGTTTTTAATAGATAGAGTGATTCAAGAGGAAGGTTTATATGTATAATACATGCATAATATTGTAGAGAAACACTGATAAATTTAGAGATATGCAGCGGGAACGGGATCAGAAAATATACCGGTACGAAGTTCGCCGGGTCAGCTAGTACTTAATATTTTAGTGTAAACGAAGCCTTGTTTTCAGCGTTTACATAAGAAAGAACAACGAACGAATGTTCTGTCACCGTTTACACTAATAGAATTTGTCGTAGATTGGATAGATTGAGCATTCGCTCGTCGATGTAAGTCAACTATTGGGTATAGTAAAACTAAGGATTCCGTGAAGTGGCTAAAATCGGAACTACAGTCACAGGGTCACAGCTACAGTTGTCACTGTCAAAATGTATACTGTTAAATCGCAAATCAGAGACAATTAAGCACGATTTGACAATGATCAAGCGATGGTGGCGACCTTCTTTAGTTCACGAAATTATTGGTTTTACTCACGGAGGACAGAATATTATCATTTCCTTCTCCATGGTTTTACTACACGAAAACACCACTTTTGACATTTCATTTTATTTTGACATTTCGATTGATTTTGACATTTCATTTGATTTTGACAGACGAAAAATCCATCACAAAATCCGTTTAGAAAAATATTTTTTGCGTCTAATCGTGTACAAATCAAATTCACAATAACATTCATGCGTAAGGAGCCGCGGGCATCATAATATAGTATTTTACAAGTAGGTAACCTCTTCACCCAATCGATTAGATATCTTCTTTCATAAATATATAAGTCTAAGAATAACGTTATTATATAAAACATTAATTTTTATGTTAAATATAAATACTCGCAGGACTGGTTTCGTTCAACCCACAAGAATATAATGAGGAGAAAGTTCATTTTAGGTATAAAGTTTCGAAAACTGATGGATTGGATCGTAATATATTGTCGCGTTTCGAAAGCTTTTCACATACGGCACGGGATATTCGCTTACCGTTCCCCTAGACAAGTGACAATTCGTTGACCGGCGTATTTTAGGATAGAATGATGAATGTATGGGAGTTGACGTATCTGACATTTATTTTGACGTTCATGACATACGTTGATGATTGTCACATACGTCAAACCCCATACATTCATCATTCTATTCTACAATACTAGCGGGGGCTGGTCTACCTTCGCTCTACTATTATCTTCATTCTATACCAATCAGTTTGGTTAAGTACCTACCTAACTAAAGGAAAACAATCTTGTAGTTTCCTATATACACAATGACATCACATTCGTCTTCAGTTCACAACTTTTTTAAATCTTCAGTTTTTCAAGAATAAAAGATACAATCTTACATTGTATAGTATAGAGATGTATCGAAAGTTCAGACCAAAATTTCCAAAAAGGGCAGGATGTTGTCACGCGATATTTTTGCCGAACGTGAATAAAAAAAGAAAAATCTTTTTTGGCTATAGGAATTTGAAAAAGGAATTGATTTCGAATAATGGAATTTTATGCGTAATTTTTGTAGTTTCATACTTTATTTTTTATTTATTTTTTATCTATCTATGGATATTATATTTTTAAGTTATAATTGTGACATCGGTATTAAACTATATCGAGATGTATAATACGACACGATGTTTAATACGACAACACCTGCATTGAAAAACATTGCAACTAATATTTCGGATTCTAATTAGGACTCAAGTTACAACCTAAACAAAGAAAATCGAGTTACAATATTTTTCTTTGCAGGTGTCGTCGTGTCGTACACACACACGAATTGCTCATTATGGACAAACTCACTCTATATAAATACAGTAGGTAAAGATAAATCCAATATCGATGGGGGCGTATCAAGCGCGTTTCGAATCGCAATCGCTAACGCACCTGCCTACACAGGTGCCGGAAATCTATTAGCACTTAACGCGTATTCAGTACATGCCCTTTGTTCCGTCTTGCTATTTGAACTGTTCGAACGCATCTTTATAACCGCCATGTTGGTTCGGATATTGTCTTTTGGAGGGAACTTGTACTGCGTTGAATTAAAATACAAATATAGGGACTGAATCTTAAAGCTGGTTGATAGGAACAAGAATACGTATAATGCGAGAGTAGTTTGGTCTGAAAGTGATTTGAAGATAATTGAAAAAGGTAAGTATAATGAGGTGGTTTGGGTTCGTTCCTACCTTTCAGCCGTTTAATCGTTAATAAGTAACAAATATCCAAACATCTTTACAAACTTTGACATCCCTACTAATATTATAAATGCGAAAGTAACTCTGTCTGTCTGTCTGTCTGTCTGTCTGTCTCACTTTTACGACTAAACCGCTGAACCGATTTAGATGAAATTTGGTATAGGGGTAGATTAGACCTTGAGAAAGGACATAGGCTGTGTTTGGTCGCGATAACCGACATCCACGCGGGCGGAGCCGCGGGCAAATGCTAGTTGTTAATATTAGAAGGATAGAATTACCTTGAAAAAGAAGGACAGGTAAGAAATGTAGATCTAAATCGACAGAACTGCAAGAAAGATTGAATGACAATAGGAGAAATCCAAACGCAAAAAGGACGAAAGCAAAAAGCAGATTGTTTTCTGCCTACCCCGGATAGAGAAACCTATGAATTAGTAGGTATCATCAACAATGAGAGAACTCATGAACTCATGACGCAACGGCTTATCTAGATCACGCTGAACCATTGAATCACTCGATCAACGTAATAATTCACACAATGTATTATAATTATGTCACTATTTTATTGGAGCTAACAAAGCTAGCTTACTCACTCCCGCACGCTTTAGAATTATGTTTTTGTCTCACACATATTACGTTGTATACACCGTATACACGGCATATAAGACCTCAGCAAAACCTAAGGGGCCTAGCCAACCTCTCTTGCAGGCTTCTACATCCACTAGCCCTGATAGAGACTGCTCTAGTGCCTTGACGTCACCTCCGTATCTGGCTTGTGAAGGGTTGGAAAGTCAAACGGTATGCACTTCCATAAAAGTTGTGTAAGCCAAATCAAAGGGAGGTGAAGGAGTAAACGGTCTTTGGGGCTCGTTTACAATTTTATTAGGAACCAGGCTAAGATCTGATGATCATGACCTATTGTGTCGATGAACGGAAAATACAAGAAGCAGGACTCCGTGCAGTTATCACTCGTTACAATGCTGAAAAGATGTTCTTTAGCGATTGGCTTTCAACTGACTAATTTTTAAACTTGTTCTGTTTAAAATTATAACCAATCACGTCACTGTTTCCTGTATCGTGCTTGGAAATAAATGTGAAAGTATAGCAACACTGATTTCCGTACCAAAAAGGTTTAAGGGCAATACTTCCTTTTGGTTTTATATTCTGTGGTCGAATCCGAAGGCTAGCTATTTTACTCTGTATCTGTTTCTCTGCGCTAACTACTAAGGCATTATTAAACTTGTTAAATACCTACCCCACTCTCGCAGTTCATTTCGCAAGCTTCTATTATACTAATAAATAATTGCCTGTAGGCAATTGTAAGTGGAAATGCAAAAAAGTAAACAACAAAACATACACATTAATTAATCGATTCACGTTATCGCATTATTATGAAAGGCATGTGTATAAAAAAAGAAAACTTATCGATATCTGTATTCAATTCTTTTTTAATATACTATTAAGGTAGGTACACTTATGTTTTCACTCTAAAATAAGTTGTTTTTCTTGTTTTGACGACCTAATTAAAACATGGCGTCCGTTAGGCATCTGTCATTTTCAACCAGTGACACTTTAGTAACACGCGGCAAAATGTAAACGGACGTATTAGCCGCATGCAAAATAATTTCCGGACGAACTAATTTATGCCAACCGATGGAAGGGCCGGATTTAGGAAATTGTTACTTTAAAAAAATTACGTAAATGATGCAACAGTATTTTAATAACATGAAATCAACTACAATAGAACGAAATAGATTGCTCAACTACTTATTGATTTCGAGTTGCCACAACAACGACTTTTTGTATGTTTTGCATTAAATTCTTTTGACTTTTCCATTTATTGCTGCAAGCTTTATAGGTAGTTACGCTCAAGGCTCTTGCTACAACCTACTTAGTTTACCTGTGAGCTTAGATCGTTCAATCTATGTTGTGTGGCGAACCTATTGTGCGGTTGTCGCCTACATGTAGGCAGCATGAAGGTGAGTAATCGACAACTATATGCAGCTTGGTGATAAATAGAGGTATTACGGGGAAGGAAAATACATTGAATGAAATTTTGAAGCATTTATTATGCAACAGTGGGAGTCATCTACCGATATTCATACGCTGTCACCCTAAGACTGGATACTTATATGGGTTTTGTGGCCTGAATGAAATGAATTTTATTTTTTTTATTTTATTTTTTATTTTAAGACGGATGTATAAGAGAATTTAAAACGACTTCGTGCGGGCCTCGGTCCTGCCTGAGGTCGATTCTCTTTTCTCTTTCTTAATCGGAAGGAAAATACAGTTTTTAACTAAAAAACCGAACATCTGCTTCACGCACTGACCTATGTCACCATTGCAAGTGCCTAATTGATCATATCCGCTTTAATTAAACCAACTCGGTTGTTGTTTGTGTAAACATGGACGCCTTATTAGATGGGCCTTTCGTAAAACTAATTAGACTGATAAAATGCATGCTTCACGTGCCATTGCTTATTCCAATAATAAAATATGTTTTCACCTTTGAAACAAAATTAGTTTTCACATTTGTAATCAACCGTAACTAATAAAAAATAATTACATAATGCAACGAAGCAACTCTACAAGTATTTATCGAACCCTACGCTACATTAACGATAGTGTAAATGCCATCATTATTTTGACAAATTGCGCATGATAATAAAATGCAATACGGCCCTGTGTGGTCAAGGAAACATAAAAAGTGGCAAATATGCGGGCCAGATGTGCTCAGGACGTACGGGAAAACATGAAGGAACTGACCGTTGTATGACAATGACTTATTTATTATTCGATACTATCTTATTACGTAATTACCCACTTCTCGTAAAAGCCGGTAATATTTAAATAGACCGCTAAATTGTCGCCAGCTGACGGTGACGTCAGTAACCGCAGGAGACAGTGGAATAAAAGCTGATGGTAGTGCGGTTGGTGGTGTTTTGAGAAAGTTGTGGGATGTGGAATATAAATTCAATTTCTAACGTCTTTTTCTGTAAACTATTGAAAAACTGTTACATGGTATACCTCGAGACACGTATCTATGACCTAAATCGCGAGACAAACGAGGCTCTGGTGCACGCGGATTGTTTTGTAATAATTTATGCTTGGTGAATTTAAGCTCGTCCGCCGTAGTAGCATCCCGTGCTATCCTCAAGAAACGTTTACTGCGCTTATAGAGCAAATTTTGAGAACATTTTAGGTCCCAGATATATCCATATCGACTCCACTTGTGTGGGTGTCGGTTATCGCGACCAAACATAGGTACCGGAAATAATTCTGTCTGTTTGTCTGTTCGCTTTCACATCTAAAGCACTGAACCGATTTTGATGAAAGGTACAGGGGTAGATTACACCTTGGGAAAGGAAATAGCCTTTCCCAAGGTGTAATCTACCCCTGGCCTTTTCCAAAGTGTAATCTACCTTGGGAAAGGACATAGCCTTTCCCAAGGTGTAATCTACCCTGTACCTTTCATCAAAATCGGTTCAGTGGTTTAGGTGTGAAAGCGAACAGACAAACAGACAGAATTACTTCCGCATTTATAATATTAAGTACTTACCTATAGATTTCTCTCTTTAACATCAATCATTCTTTTGTATAAAATTTAATTACACATTATACGTTAGTATCAATTGTGTTTAAATATTCAATACGAAATTGCAAACGGCACGATATCGATACTTTGTTGTCGATACTATGTTGCACACAAATAAGTAGATACGTGCGAACATAAAAGTTTCAATAAAAAGTGTTGCCAGTTGCGTAAATAACCTTAGGAGTTTTTGCGCGGGCAATGTTAGCGTAGGTATTATTTACGTAAGAGACAATGAACTCAGTACGTACGGCCTATTATTTTGCGCGTAATTTCAATACGCGATGTTATGTTGGGCTTCCTTTTAACGCGTGTTAAGTCATTACTTTTAATTGTAGAATTGAAAATAAGTTTTTTGCACCTGTTCAAATATTTCATTAAAGCTATGTTTGCAGTTGTCTGAGGGGCTCAGTGGATGTTTGTCGATGTGTGAGTCAAGTCAAGCATATTGTGTTACTGAAACTAAGTACATACCTATATAGAAATACTAGTAACTAAAGTATATACCTAAGTGTTGCGAATGTTGAAATTCGATGTGATTTCAAATCTTCCTAATTCCCACGGTAATCATATTAATAAAGTTTTTAAAAATCCTCAAAGAATTATATAATATTTGGTTATTTTTCTGTACTAGATATCAAACATAATGTTAATTGCTATTAGATAATCTTTGATCATTAAAGCATCATAAAAATTTAAACATAGAATATTATAAACTCTTTCCAAATTCAAATATTTAAAAATTTACGAACGATCAATAACATAACTATAGACTAGAGCAAGCACAAAAGAGCCTGGCGTTTTAAAAAAATACAAGACATCTTTTACAATAAGAATATTTAATAACATTGGGGTGATGGATGGATACAGATGGATAGATTTGTAGACGTATTGTTATACATAGATCAAGCAAGTCACTCAATAATCAGATGTAAAATATAACTTTTTATTGAACCCGGTCACTTCGACCACAGGTTATTTTATAGGCCTGGAGGAGCGGTTGACATAAGAAACTTCACATCGTAGACGGTGACATGCAAACTACTTGAATGAATATGCTTGACACATCTGACAAAAAAAACTACATACCCTTATGACATGGAAAAGCCGCAGCGGTATCTACCGAAACTACATTCAAAAGAAACTAGGTAATTGCCCAGGGCATGATTAAAGACTACTTCAGCAAGTTATAGTGACATCGTTAATTTGGATTTTTTTTAACTAAGTCCGTCTCTGCACCACCTTAGATTGACTGATAGAGAATGTCTATAAATTAAAAAAAAATGATAAGCTGTTTTGTACAAAACCACGACGCGCGACGCCTGGATAAGGCGGGAATTAATTTTGAATTTGGAACTGGACGCAGTAACTTATTAATGAATTTTGAAGCCTATCTAAATACAGGCGTGCTTTTTGTAAAATGTTAACCGTACTACAGTAACGAAAATTTGCACATTGTTGCTGGTCAAGCCAGTTTGGTAGCATGCATAGTGATGCCATTGTATAATCATAGATTGTTACCCAGTATTGTTACTTTTTATCCTAAGTTCACTGGTTGTACTATGGAGAATATCTTATTGTTTGATTTTTTGTAATGGCGGTACCTCTCCTATTGATCCCACTTGATATAATGGTATGTTTTTTACCCTCCTAAGTGTCAAAGAAGCACGCGCACTTCGAGAGGTCAAATCGTGTGCTTAACTCGGTTTGTTTAAAAAAAAAGCTTCCTCGCATTCTTGGGAAAAAAGTCTTCTTGATAAACAGACAGACGGTTAACGTAACGAACTATAAAGATCACTTGGTCACAGGAGTTACCATATTCACCGTCAACATGCAGATCTAAAACTCGATATTACTGATATAACTCATTGGATATAATGGTACAAGTGAGCAACGTTGGTGATTACCGCCGAGGCGCCATTGAGACCCGAGCCGCCAGGCGAGGGTCTTAAGACAGCCGAGGACGGTAATCATCATGCTCACACGTGCCATACGACGTTTTACAACACACTTGCGAATAAAATAATACTACAAATACTAAATAAACAATACTACAAATTAATTCGTTTTCCTATGCGCGCGCATTTAACAATGGCGGTCGACCATATTTAAAAAAAAATGAGGTTTGAACTTAACTTTTTTTACTCTGTTTTTTTTCTGTACTTAGAGAAAAAAAAAAGTTAAATTTGAGTGAAAATTTTGTTTATTTCACAAGTATTACAAGTATTAAATACGAAAATGCATCAAATGACCATACAATAGGCGTATTAATTTATTCGTACTATTAAACACGTTATTTTTTGTATCAAAACTTTTTTAAGAACATAGACTATTATAGACACTTCCTATAAAATTTAAAAAAGAATCTATAACTCACTTTTGTGAATAATAGCAATGAAAAAGTCACAGTTTTATAATAGGTGTCATTCCGTGCTTAATTGCGGTAAAATAATATCACTTTTATGAGCAGGTGTGTTGTAAATATATTCTTATTTATTTTCGGCAGATCAATAAAAAATTGTAAAAAAAAAATAGTAAGGTAACTGTACCAATGGTAGACACTTTAAGGAAAAATAAAATTTCAATCTAAAAAATTTAACAAATTAATTACAGCATGGTCGTTACATTCTTTTTTAACTGTTACAGCAACAATTAGACATTAACTTTTGCCCATAAAATCTTTATAATCTATCATACTTTTACTTTAAATTAAATTATTATGCACTTGGTCGAAAACACCAATGCTAGACATCATTGTCCCAATGGTCCAAGTATGTCAATAACTTCAATATTTATAACGTTTATACTAAAATTAGTAATAATCATAACTTATAAACAAAAAAATCACACCTATAAAAATCAGTACCCTTGGCAAAAATCTTAAGAAATAACACGACCGTGTTCACGGAGTCACATTATTTGCTGTCAACAGTCTTTCTAAATTTACTTCGGATGGTGTTGCGAATATTTGAACATATCTTATAGATACCATTAGGCATCTTTTAAGTCAATAGTCTTATAAAACAAATGGATAATTTTCTCAAAATACTGGGTTTTGTTCGAAAGTGTCTAGCATTGGTACAGTGTCGAGCATTGGTACAGTTACCTTATCCGATCAGATGAATTTTACATTTTCCAACCAGAATTCTGAATAGAATCTCCGGATAAAGTACAAAATTAAACCTGGTCCCGACATTTCATGTTGCTAAAGCACACATTTGAGTTCCATGTGGTGAAAATGTTCGGATAAGCCCGTTTTATTAAAAATGCTGGGCCTTGCTAACGGCTTCATTCGCACAGCATTTTAGCTAGTATAAATATACATGATATTTTATGAGTTAAGGCATTGTAGAGTGAATAATACTCGTATGTGTGTGAAATATTATCTGCAGATGTCATCGAAAGTTTATGCGAATGTCACTCTTTGAAATAAAACTACTTTTTAATGGATTCTGTCCCGATTTATTTGGTATTGCCCCCACGGCAGCTGAAAAATAACCGAAACGTCGTCGGATTAAATGTAAATAATAACCAAACAAATTGTGATAGTATTCATTGAATTAAAACTACTTTTTAACGGATTCTATCTAGCCATATTTGTTATTATTTACTGTTCAGCACCTTCAAATTAAAACCGCAAAAGAGGAAATTCGGAGTTTGGCAGCAAAATACAGAGAACGGTTAATCCATCATCCCAATGAACTTGCTCGCCAACTCACCATGGACCAGTATGTGAGACGCCTAAAACGTCACCATATCCTAGAGCTAGAAGACCGGCAGTAGCCCTGGGACTAAAGGAGTAGATGCTTCCAATGGGAAGCCACTCCGCAAGACACCATCACACAGCAGACTTGCTCATAGCCTTAGGGCTGATTGCAAATTCACTTAAAAAAAAAAAAAAAAATTTTACTGTCAGCTCGAAGTTCCGGCCACATTTCAGCAGCCATGGTCGCGGGTTGGCGTTTTGGGCGGGAGTTTTATTTCATTGAGTGAGATTCGGATAAACTTCAGACAGTATCATGCGATAGAATTCGTTTAAAAGCGTCTATGTCAGCAATTCTTTTCGTATTAAAACGAACTGCGGCCTTACCATAAACCTCAAAACAGGTCAATAATTGAACTACTGTCATTCTACCAACTGCAAACGTCACTTTGTAATGTCATATAAATATATACAAGGATTACAAAGGGATTACAAAGTGCCATTTGCAGTTGGTAGAATGACAGCAGTTCAATTATTGACCCGTTTTAAGAGTTCATGGTATGGGCCCTGGGCTTCGATTCTGGTAAAACGTCTAAAATTAAATGGCTTTTTGTAGAGTCAACGAAAGCGTGTAATGAAAATATTGTCATTTCATTTTGGACTTTAATTCTATAGCATTAAAGTCTGAAATTTAATACAAATTTAATTTTTTGCGGTGGCTATGATATGACAGTGGTTTAGCTTTAGCAGAATCGAGGGCCTGGAAACAGCAATTTCAAGTACTGCATTGCATTGCAATGTAATGGCATTAACATATTTTAGCGTACAAATACTCAACTTCCGTGAGCAATGTATCTTTCCTCCACAAGCCTTAAAAGTTAAATATAGGCTGATAGTCACCATTCGCGGTTAACAGGAAGGACATCAGTGAACGACGTCACCAGTATTCGCCACTTACCTGTAACAAATAAAATGCAATCAATAAAGGATTGTACTAAATTCAGTAAAACACAGGTATGATTTAAGCTCCCACCAAAATACTAAGGTTAAGGGATGTCATATAAATAATAAATCTGCCGCTAAAGGTCCGTAAAGCGCCGTTTTGGTTCCGGTGGAGTAGAATAGAGCCACCCCATTTCTTCCTGTGGGTGTCGTAGAAGGCGAGTCCGGGATACAGCTGCTCCTTTCGGACGACAGTAAACATACAGCGGATGACTAAACACCTACTCGCCTGCCTTCCTGAGATTAGCGAAATTCAACCAAAAAAGCAAACTCTTCAACTTTATAATATTACTATAGACTGAAGAAAGTCATCCAGGAAGGAGAGGTTAAACAATATTTCGGTTGGCACAAAACTCCTATACTCGCAGCTGTGTGTGAGATTCGTCAAAATTGTTTTCACCACGAAATGTAAAGTCACAAGGACTTCCGTATTCCGGATCTCTGAACGTAACAATATTGTGGCTTTTATGCGAAAACAGTTCTTACTGCTATCGGCAATACTGTGAAAATGTTCAACATACCGTTTTTGTATTCATACTTTTTTCCCTTGAAGAGCTCGAAGTTTATTACGTATCGATAGACCTCATCACACTACAGTGCACGAAAAACATTCGAATTCGGAAAGGTATAGACAGAACGGAGCATCGCGATTGGCCGCCTGCCTAATGAGTACCTGCGTGTGTGTGAAGCCGACCAATCGCAATGCTCCAGTCTATCGATACGTTTACGTTACAAATTCGACTATTTTTGTGCTCGGGGCACTGAAGTTTAGTCATCAAGAATATTCCTTATATAGTCGAACCAAAATTACCATGAAAAGGATGGAGGATACATTTATAGAGGTGACTGTACCACTGTCCTTTCAATATGGTCAAATTGTGATAACTAAATCGTCTTTGATTTGCAATTAAACAGAATGCATTTGACAGTAACAATCGTAGGTATCTAGCGATTTTAGCCATTGCATGGAATCCTTTGACGGTCATAATTATGTGCTCTATATGTGCCTAAACTGAATAAACGAAATTGATTCTTTGATTCTTTGATTGAATTGAAGAATCGAATTTGGTTCTCTACTTTTTGGAAAATATACCTATTGATTAGCTCAGCTTGGAAGTAATGAAACTGAAAAATTGTCTTTCATTTTTAGAACACAAAACCACCCCAGTAAAAACTCTCCATCTCAGTAACTTTATTACTAGTTGTAGTCTATGGGAAACTTTCAAATTCAAGAGATATATACTCTAAGAAGACACCAGAGACGATAAAATTACTTAATAGATACTTTTTTGTGTAGCAGTTACCACGGCTTGTGGTCACCGCAGACTACCTTCAAATTTTACCATGGATTTTAATTTAGAGAAATTCTTTGTAAGCAGCTTGTATGTAGTTATTTTATATAAAATTTATTTTTATCAATCTTAGGGCCTAAGATGATGATATCTCAGTATATGTGAGGACAGATTTTATAGACAGACAGTCAATACAATCTGTCCACAGTTATACCAAGATTTAGAACTGCGTACCATTCTAGAATTCAGGCCTTAGACGCTCATATAAGCTAGCTCAGTTTGTTTAAGGGATGAATAAGCATTGTCCCTAACTATAGTCCCCTGGGAATATGACGTCATGGCTAAGATAATTTGGAAACTCCAAAACCTGACTCACTACGAAATTCTATAAGGGCTCTTCTTATTAACTAGAATTCATAAAATAAAACCATTGACGATTGATGCGTCAGAGGTTAGGGGTCGAATGCCGCTCAGTACAAATATTTGTAAGCATGAATATAGAATATGTCTATTAATTAACTCGGCGAACTTCATTCCGCCATATTGATTTTCCGCCCGCGTGGAATTTAGATCCCATTCCCGCCGCACATTCTAATATTTTTTTAAATTTTATTTTATATGTGGTCCGTCAATTGACTGCACCCTGCTTGATGGTTAAAACCTGAGATGCAGTCCAAAAGATACGGACCACCATTTTTGATGCTATTGACTTTGGACTGTAGTAAGAAGGCGTATTTCTGCGTGTATTTCTGATCCCGTTCCCGCTGCACCTTCTATTCATTTTTTTATACAAACCTTGACCACATAATAATGAATACAAAACAAAAAATAATTATTTAAAATACAATTTTGGGCAGTTCTCTGGGAGTTATGCATGAACAAGTTGGTTTCAATTTTACTAAAATATATTTGCTTTGGTCTGAGTATTCAACCCTTATGTCAATGTAGAGAAGCTTCCCAAGGCTGTGTAAAACCACAGTAATCCAGCATGGGTCACCCACTATGATGGCAGACCGTGAGAAGGTCCTTGGTTACATCATAATCCGTTACTCGTTCCCGGACATATCACGGTTTCAACTTTGCGGTTAGACAGAATAAGCTAGGATTAACTTCGCTTCATTGAAAACGTTAATTGAATAGAGAATTATAGGTGTGAATTATGTAGAAAAGTTGAGAGGCATAAGGCGTAAGGTATAATCAAACTAAAATCCTTTATATCGATGCGATCGCAGAGCAAATAATCTGTGTTAGGTCGTAAAAGTTGTATGCCCCATTAATATCTTGCGAGGCCTCAATCGCATGTGCAAGCCCTCCAGTGGGGTGAGCACGAACAACTATCGTATTCGTATCGTGAACGTAAAGATAGCACGGAGCATTGCGATTGGCCGCCTGCCTGAAGCCTGCCAATCGCAATGCTCCGTGCTATCGTTACGTTCACGATACGATTATGATAGTTGTTCGTGCTCACCCCACTGCATTCCATGAATCGGGTGAGCATGAACAACTATCGTAATCGTATCGTTAACGTAACGAGAGCACGGAGCAATTGCGATTGGCCACCTGCCTACTGTGAGCGTGTGTGCGGGTGAAGCCTGCCAATCGCAATGCTCCGTGCTCTCGTTACGTTTACGATACGATTACGATAGTTGTTCGTGCTCAGGGTGAGCACGGAGTCAGCACGGCTCCTGATTCACGGATGATATTGATGTGCAGACTTTCCACTCTGGGGGGTAACTGGTAATCCAGAAGGTAACCTCATATTAAGTCAAATTATTGAAAGGAGCAGTAGGAAGAGATCGTCATTTCGAAGTAGATTTCGGGAACATTACAAGCTCTCATCTCAGAGCCTGGGGTCCACTAGACGTGCCTTCTGAACTTCTAATTCCGAGAGGAAAGCCTTCGCCAGAACTTCGTCTGTGGATCAGCAGGTGTATTAGCTGGCAGGTGTTTGAGCCCGCAGATTTCTCATCATTTTACTCATATCTATGCGACAGCTGCAAAAAGAAAAAAAAAAAAAAAAGAAAGAAAAGTATATTTATTTTGGTCACTGCAGCACACAAAATAATCATAAAAATAAATAAATACATTTTAGCAGGCAAAAAAACAAAAATTAAAAGGAAAAAATCACAATTTTTTTTTCCATAGTGGCAGCACTGCCCAGCTTGCTAATCTTTATTTTCATTAGCTATTAATGTACGAGCAACTATCATTATTTCGGATCATTCAACTCGTTTTTTCGATTCTTTTTGTCGTCATCTCCCTCGATTGTCAAAACCTCACGTATTTGTGTACAGTCAGTAGAAAAACGTAGGTACACCTATGGTTTTGTATATTTGATAAACATGTTCTGGTTTGTAGGTACATTTCACAGAATTAGAGGATTCAATTCTGTGGTACAATTTCTACGTTGGCATAATAAATGGAAGCACTCAAACATAACAAAATAATGTGGGCCATACAAGAAATTAGTCGCGTGCGGGGATCGTTGTGAGGGTCACCAATTTCGTTAGTACACACAATACAGAAAGGGGTGCCAACATTACGGTTCGGAACCAAGCTATCCAGCTTAACAAAAATCTCCCGCTAAAATTGTTATTGGCAAAGAAAGCTTTCTTCTAATTTCTCTAGCTTAAAACGATTATATTTTAATCGATTATAATGCAAAAGAAAATGACTAAGCGATACGTTTCTACGCTATGCTATAAAAAATTCAAGTTTGTTTACAATTTAACAATTGCCTTTATTATTGGCACAAAAGTAATTTTACATTGTTAACTATAATATTTTTTATAATAATTTTGTACTTACTAACAGACAACAGATAATTATACCAATACAACTGTCTTTCACAATAAACACTTATTTAAATAAACTGATTATTACAATAAACAATAACACAAAAACTAACAAAAACAGTAAGTAGAAAAATTAAAATGACAGCTGTCATTGTGTATAAAAGGCAATTAATTATGGACACCTCATGTGACAGCTACTGTAAGATTTTCTTAATAACCTGTATTATTAAAAAAGCAGATCTGAGAGACAACCACCCTATTAAGGTCAAAAACTGCTTTTGCAGTTTGTTAAAATTATTCTATCGTAAAGAGCTGTCCAAATGTGAAACATCGGTGGTAGGCGGCTCGACCCGTAATTCTCGTTTCGTTTTGTCCGATTTCAAGGAGTTAAACTTGTTCTAAAGTTGCACGCTCCCACACGATCGAGCCAAATTATTGCTTAATTATACCTACGTATACTTTAAATAGTGTTTGTGCATAAAATCATTTTGTCAGACAACTGAGAGAGATGCAAATACTATTTATTTTAATATCTTCAACAAAAAATAACATAGCGTATGTATGTATGAACCTCAGACTAAAAATACTTTTGAGATTAAGTATATGAAAAAAAAAAACATATTGACGTGACTATTATTATTAAAAAAGACGTGTGGCACTCGGGGACTGCCGCGGTAAAGCTATTGCATAGAATTTTTTATGAACTTATGCAATTATAATAAATAATAATTTGAATTTGAATTTGAATTTCGGATTTCGGATTTCGGATTTTGGATTTCGGATTTCGGATTTCGGACTTCGGACTTCGGACTTCGGACTTCGGACTTCGGACTTCTGACTTCTGACTTCCAGTCCTAGTCCGAGTCCGAGTCTGAATTTGAATTTGAATTTGAAAACTAACAACTTATGCAATTATAATTACTTACGTTAAGCGAAGCTACTTCGGAGCAGCTCGGCTCTGTTCGTGCGAGCTCGGAGGTGTTACCATTTTTCGTTACGGAATTTCTGGATTCGGTCTCCACGCTCAAGGCCCGCGATAAAAGCTATGCAATAGCTTAAAAAATTCTTGAGTTCTAAATTAGAATATTCAAAGGTGCTAATAAAAGAGTAAGTTGTAAAAGTAGCCTCCTATTCGCATTAATCACCTTCTAATCAGAACGGATTCGAATTACAAAAATCGCTCTTGGGAATCGATTAAGTATCGCGTGCGACGATCAAGTATCGTGTTCACATATCGATGCCGGGCGCGGCCACCGATTGATCAGCACGGGGTCGGCGACCGCTCTCCCCGTTCCTAATTTGAATTCGCGGCGTATTATCAGGCGGGAGGCCGTAATTGGATAACAATGAGGGCGCCAACCTCCCCCATTGGTGGTTTGGACATAACGCCTCTGCCGGGAAAAGTTTGGACACGCTGATTGGCGGGTAGCGGTCATCTTGTGAAGTCAGCTTAGTCTGGTTTCTTGGGAAATGTAATGTTAGTATAGTGAGTACGTAGTAGGGGTTGCAAAATTTTTACTTCCACTTGCTATTTTTTTTATTTGCCAATTTTTTTATTGTAATTCATACATTTTAATCAAGACATTCGTCAAAATTTAGTTAAATTCTACCCTTAATCAAAAATAATTCCGTAATACTTAAGTTCCTATAGGGAAATTTGCACAGTACAGAAATGTTGGCAGTATCACGTCTGTTGACATAAGTGGTGATCGCAGTACGCATGCGCGGTGTTAATATCGTTACGTGGCCAGTAAAGAGAAGCGCCATCAAGGGTGGCAGTCGTCACTGAAATTCTATTACGCGTTTTATACGCGGCCCGCGCCTTAATGCGGGGGGCCGTGTTATAAAACATAACCATTATCCTATGATCTGAAATATCTCCCACCATTCCTCCTCTGTACCCTCGCTGAGCATTGACTCTAAAAGCCGGGGGAGGTCTTTGAAAATTGGCTGTGTCATAAACCATTGAAATCTGCGTTTCCTAACTGCACCATTGGCGAGGGTACGTTTTAGTTGGACGATTCGATTCGCGCAGTTTATTTTAAATTATAACAGATGTAAGAGAAGGGTGGATTCTAATCTGTTAAGTTTGCGCCAGAGCAGATGACTGATCCCCATTTCTAATGTTGTTAGTTGGACACTATTTTATGCAGAAATCACCTTTCCTCATTTGAACTAATCCCAACACACACTTCCACTGCTTAGATTCCTATATAATCGTATCGGTATGGTTAGAATCGATATCCTGTATCGATTATGCTGTAAGTATAATCCCGTGTGACACTGGCTGATTTTTAATAGGGTGGTTATTTTTTTTTAATTATAGAATTTGTATTTTGGAAAAAATTCTTAGCGAGAGGTTCATAATATTCTATGAAATATAATTAACTGCTTTTTGGAAAATGTTTTTTTTTTATTAATTGATTCTTTTTCATTTAGACCTCCACTTAAATTACGAATATTTTTATCATATTGATTCCATATTTATTTCAGTCAGTTTAAAAAATTTAATTTATTTAGAGGAATATGTTTTCCCGTTTTACGGGAATGATTATAGAAATCGGGACCCGGACTCCATCTACCTACGTTCATGGAACCTTTCAGACTTCTGACACGAAGAGGGCTCGCTTGTATCTGAACACTGGCAGATATTTACTATCCCTTTTATGTAAGTTGAAGTTAATGAAAAATAAAGACATGTTTAGGTATTTTTTTCCGATTTTACAAGGAAGTTTTCTAACGAGTACCTAGGTGAAGTCATTCGAAACGTTTCTACTACTTGTAGACAACGAACGTGAGCAACTGAACGATAACATCGCTAGATAAAAACGTACAATTAAAGGAATCCGTTGAACAAACAGTGATACGTGACCGGCGAAGGTTTCTAACTAAGTGTCGCTGTACGTGCCCTGCTGAGAATCGAACCCAGAGAGGATTAGCGTATGCCGCACCACGGCCGGCCGGCACATTATGCTTACACATGAAGCGGTATGAATAAAACTAGATTTTGGACCTAGATTGAATAATTATGTGGAAGGAATAGAGCTTAGATTTTTAGAACACTTTTTTATTCTCATATGTATATAGCAGAGACTGATGTCACATAATATGTAATAATTGGACACCTGTGTTTTGTTAGCTGTTTACGGTACGTGATAGAGCGTGATTGGAAGGTCAGACGGCAGTCGCTTCTCATTAAAAGCTGTATAAGAAGGCGGGTAAGCGGACGTCGAGCTCCGAGGCTATACCTAAGCTGCAGAAGCAACCGAAATTGATAGTGAGTCCCAATGGCAAGGGGTCGTACCGGCTTACTAATTTACTGTGGCCCAGTTCTAAAAGTCAATGTTAAGAGATACTTCCCGGTCCTAAGTGCTGGTTAATCCACATACCTTATTAACCTATTATTTCATTAATTCTCTAATAAATTTTCGGAGTCTTAGTATAGTTTATGATAAAACAAGACGACTCCGCGGTCCGGAGCGAAGCACGTATGGTCCCATAGAGCAAAACAATATTTTTAATAAAAAAAAATATCGGTAGGTACTTCATCTTGAGTTAGCAAAGCCACTTACTTAATTTTATCAGTAAGTAGGAAAAAAGAGTTAAGTACAAAAAATCTTTTGATTAACAAAAGATTTTTTGTAGACTCAATGCGATTGAAGGTTTCTCTTGTGTCATTAATGAAAATACTTCACACTATTCATATTCTACACAATTTAACACGTTTTATTTACTTATCTTAAAGTCAATTAATAAACTTGATCTGGCTTTGCAAACAAGATAGATAAACTTAGACAAATTAAATTAAATATTTGATGATTTTTCATAATTCTATACAAAATGTGGATTCATAAAAACTAAAATATCCACTCATAACAAGTTACAAGAAGACATATATTATATTTGTCTATGATCAAAAGAAAAAAAATAACGTAACATTCTTAAAAAAAAAAGAATAAACAGTACAACACTGGCATTATTCCAGAAAAGTAGTAAAAATTTCAAAAATAGAAGACTGCTCTGCCTATAACTCGTTCAATCAATAACAGTGTATCATAAAAACGTACTCATATTTCATACCGTACAGACGCATATAAATCCTTCGCACGGATTCCATGAAATACAACCTAAATTTACGTACTAATACACAAATTTGTATGCTACATACATGGAACACGATAGAAATTCTTACGATCAACAGAGTTGTAAAAAATGTTTGCTAGTTGACTCTCTACCTGAGATGAGACGTATCATTAGTTTAGAGCAGTGGTTCTCAAACTTTTTAAATGACGGAACCCTTTTGGGAAGCAAAATACTTGATGGAACCCTACAATAAAACAATTATTTTTATAAGTGTATTCTTTATTAATCAGCATAATAAAAGTACAATGTATCAGTTACTAATTATTATTTACTTCACCACTTGGTAAGGACAATAATAGAAAACATTAAAAAAGAAAAAATCTAACTAGTGGGAGGTATGAAACTGTTTTTTATTTTTCATCAATTGCTTGATATCAGGTTTGATGGAAGAAAGTTGGAGTCTCATATCAGCTTCGGCGTCCAGTCTATTGCGATATTTTGTTTTCGTGGCTGCGTAGGTAGAGAATCCTGTTTCGCACAAATATGTAGTTGGGAACGGGAGAAGAATATCCAGAGCCATTTGGCCAAGCATTGCATATTCATCTTGGATTCTGCACCAAAAATCATTAAGAGGCGTCGTTTTGAACAATGACTCCATACTTGTGTCTGATGACATTTCTAAAAGAGATTCATATATCTCATTTGACATGTTTTCAGGCTTTTCCAAGTTGGGTAAAAAAGGATTATGAATCCAGGAGTTCACTTTAATTTTTGTATTGTGTTCTTCGGGAAAATACTTTTCAAAAGATGCGCGCATCGAACTGAGATATTGGACCAATTCTTCAAACACATTATCTTCAAACATTTCTGAGTCGTTTTCGCTAACAAACTCACTGAGTAATGTAAAACTTTCTATTTCTTTCTTACCAATGCAAATGATCCAAAAATCTAATTTTCTTTTAAAAGCAGTTATTTTATTATAGGCCTGAAACACTGTTGTCTGTTTACCTTGCAACGATAAATTTAATTCGTTAAGTTTTTGAAAGATATCCGCCATAAAAGACAATCGGAACAACCAAGTTTTATCATACATTTGTAACTCGGCTCTAAGTTCAAATAGCCTTGTTAAAGTTTTTCCCCGAGACAGCCATCGCACTTCTGTATGGAGCAGCAGTGTTTTATGTTTGCTGCCATAATCTTCACACAATAATGAGAACAATCGGGATTGTAGTGGTCGTGATTTGATAAAATTAATTATTTTTACCGCTTCATCCATAACTAATTTTAGATTAGACGGCATTTGCTTCATCGCAAGTGCTTGTCTATGCAGAATACAATGACTGGAACTACAATTAGGCGCTTTATTTTTCATTCGTGACACTGCTCCTGCTGTTTTACCTGTCATCGCCTTGGCCCCATCTGTACAAATGTCAATGCAATTGTTCCAACTGAGATTATGTTCTTCAAAAAATATATTTATTTTATTAAAAATTTCTTCCCCGGTAGTGTTTGTAAGCAGCGATGAACACATAATATATATATCTCACAATAACCAGCAGGATAGCCAAACCAGCGACATCAGTCGACTCGTCCATTTGCAAAGCGAATCGTGTATTTTGTAGACGTGTAACTAGTTTTTGTTTGACGTAGCTTGCCAGATCATGGATTCGTCGTGAAACAGTATCGTTTGATAGCGGAACAGTAGAAAGATGCTTTGCAGATTTTTCATCAAGCATACATTTTGTTATGTCTAATACACATGGTTTTATTAATTTCTCAGCGATAGTGTGCGCTTCACCTGCTTGTGCAATGCGATAGCTAACTAAATATGATGCCTCCGTGGCCTTTTCGTTGGTAGTTTGTGTTACATGCATCATATTTTTTTGACTTTCTAATAACTGATCTTTTTTGCGAACAAAAAATTCTTTATTCTTGTCTTTAGTCTCGGGGTGTACGGTTTCTAAATGTCGACGCAATTTGGCAGGTGCCATGGAACTATTAGGAAGCAGTTTACTACAGAGCATGCAGAGAGGTGAGCCGTTGGAATCAACAAATCCGAAACTGCTAGAAGATTCATCATACTTCCTTTTTTTCGTCTTTGAAACCGTCGAGCTTGACGTCGTGGCACTCGTGGCATCATCTTCTGGATCGGTGATTGCTAAATTCTCCGCGCGCATTGCTTTTGAACATTCAGCGTCATTAGAAGATGTTGTTGGAACACGTTTAACACCTTTAAGCCAACGTTCCATTCTTCTTTATTTATAATGTTACAAGTCAGGATAGTGGGGTTTAAATAATGCACAATCGTTACTGCGTATAAGAGACTAAATTTAGAACCTACAGGGAAGAAATGTATAAAACTGAGACAACAGAATACAGCAGGCAGTAAAACAATGAACACTAGTTTCTCGCTAGCGAGCTTGTAAGTAGGTAGTAACTTATCGCTCCGAACGCTAATCATCACCTGACGACGCCAACGCGCGATCGCCGCTTTTATACTTAGTCCTAGACTCGATCTCAAATATTCTCGAAAATACTCGAGTCGGCACCTTTGATAAACAAAAAGCAAAAATAAAAACAGAAATTTAAAAATAGCGTTGTAAACAATATCGACTTTATCCTTTGAAGTTAGAGACGAAAGTCGCTTGTTGACAACTATAGCGTCTAATTCAGAGGCGGCTTTTATCAAAGAGACTGAGCGCTTACAAGTATACTACCCGCTCGTTTTAAGTTTGCCGCTGGCGATAGGTATGAGTGTATGACGTTCGAAATTTTTTATTTAATTGTAACAATAAAAATTGTGTACATTAGATATTTGGGTAAAACTATGACACATTATAAGTTTTGTTGTCAAGTGGGGGAGGGTACGCGCATTCCACAGACCGGCAAACTTAGAGCGAACGCGTTGTACAGGTATAAAATTGTTGAGACCAAACTTATGAGATATTGTACCAGCTAATGTAACACAAGCTTATACAAATACAAATAAATAAATAAATAACATTCATAGCGTTTTGTCTCCGCGCGGCCGCGGAGTCCGCACAGCCGCGGAGCGACCAGAGAGAGGTGTTTTGATTTTTTTATTTCTAAATTCTTGCGGAACCCCGACAGAGGTATCACGGAACCCTAGGGTTCCGCGGAACACACTTAGAGTATAGCTGGTTTAGAGGTTATAAAAATGCTGGCCCTTTCTCCTGTTATTACAATTTATCGCGGGTTCGTTCAAGATTCATTGAAGGGTGTTACGTAATATAATAAAACAAAATGACTGTGGAGTGTGGAATGCTTTTTTATTCGAATTTCAAATTATAAAACGAATCAAACTTAGAATATATGACTAGGTATCGTAACTAGGTAACGTAAGGAAAATGCTTTTTTTTTATTTTCTCAAATATGAATCATAGATCTACACATTATACGCCCTTTTTATCCGGGGTAGGTAGAGACACCAAACAGCCGGCCATCTACCCTGTCTTTCACAAACTTCTCGCAGCTGGATTTCCTCAGCGAATATCCGATAATCTTCGATGTGCCACGAGAAATCGTGAAGATCGCACTGCACCGTTCAAAATGCACCTTCATATCGATGTTGTAGAAAATATTCAAAACCTAATATAGGTACAGCTTTCACACACATACACACGCATCGATTTTTGGTCGACTTTCGGTGCAGTTGTTTATAGTGCACAGATAATATGAGGTGTTCGTACCTATATTCAATTGAGGGTGATCGTAACGATTTCTCGTAGCGTGTGCTACGCCAATAACACAGTTTTCAGTTTCCATTCATTAACTTATTTTTATTCTCTTCGTCATCAAAGATACAATCCCTGTGTACAACTGTACACCCATATTCATTACGATCCAACAATTATCTTTTAGAACACATTTAAAATAAAAGTATCTACGTAGTACTGCGGCTTCACCCGCCCGTGATGACCATCTAATGGTTTCCCCCTCCCATGAGCGCTATAACCCCACCTTCGCGCGCAATATGGCCATTTCCACCATTAGACTTAATCAGAACTTATGGTCTCAAAACACGCCTAGCTATATTCACATTTTGAGTCTATGTAGTCTATGGTTTTAGTCAATGCAATTACTTTTTAAGAACGTGAGGATGTATTTAATTTTTTTTTGTTTTTTGTTAGTACATAGCTTTATTTAGTTAGTTAAAAGTTAGGTTAAATCACAGATCTTACAAAATATTATTTGGGTTAGCACTGTTAGTAGAAGTGAATTATTTGATATCGAGAATATTTTTTATTTTCTACCTGATTTGATTACTAACTATGCTCTGCGGTTTCAACCGCCTTATAAAACAGTGATTTCTATGCGCCCACCCACGTCTTTTGACCTTCTTTCGTATTGGTCGGCTCATAAGGGCTGTAGTGCGATGTTAAATAGCTCGCGTAAAGAACTGGGCTATCAAATGCCAAAGGGCTAATGGCAAAAAAAAATCTAAAGAGATTAGCGCGTTCAAATAAAAAACCTGATTAGATTAGTTCTTAATAAGTATTATTGTTAGACAATTTCTGTATTTTATTTTTATTTTTTGATATTTAAGTTACCTAGAGTAAGAGACTCTAATTTGAGGAGGCCAATTCTCTTAGTAAAAAGATTTTTTTATACCAGTGTAGACAAGCACACGGCCCACCTGATATAAAGTGGTTAGCGTGGCCTATGGATGTGGAAAGATGTTAAAAATTCAGTTAAACTTTCTAGCCTCTATCTCCCAAATAGCAAAAACGAAATTCTTGAAACTCAATTTTACAATTTTTTCATTGACATCGTGATCTTTTTGTCATTTGAGCGATTGAAGTTAGCTCGAGACTGAATTTTGACCCCTTTTTTATTAGGTACGAGATTTGGCCCATACCTATTAAGGTACTCGTACCTAACCTAAAAACCTTAGGTACTTTACGTCCGGTCAGCTGTCCACATATATTATATCAATATTAATTGAATCTAATTCCGTAGGTACTGCAATTTTCTTATATCAGAGTTTCGTGCAAAGCTATCCTGCCTCCCGATTTGCATTGTAATGTGACAATAAACAAGGGTGCAGTCTTGGTTATGCGTTTTGTATGGAGACGACCGCCATTTGTATTCCGAATATTTTTTTTTTCTACAGCTCTAGTATTCAGTAGGTCTTCGCAAAAACCGTCGTTTGTACTCTAGTATAACACAACAGTAATTATATGAGTTTTTATTACATTTTTTTTAAATATGAGCTCACGACACGACCCTACCTCATAATGCGCTGTAAGCTGATGAAAAAGCCATAGAAATGCGTAGCAATGAGTTGACAGTGCGAGAATACCGATATACGGTTTTATTTATTTACGGTTTATCTAACTGAAGAAAAAATAGATTATTTATGGTGTGCAGGTGCGGTGCAAATAAATAATAATAAATAATATAATCTGTGTACACTACACAGAAGGTCAATTCTTCTAATAAAAATTTGTTGACAATCCAGTCTAGATCTACTTTCAATCTCCCAAATGTCAAAAACGGTCACGATTTCAATGAAAGAGGGGCTCGTGACAATTTTTTTTTTTCATTAAGAAGCCCGCGATGTCAGAGTTCATTCTTGAAAATAGTATTTATTTTATTTTATTTATTTATTCTTATTGTATATAATTATTAGGTTTATGTAGGTATATTCTTATTGTACACTACATGGCATTTACACAAATTAGTGAGATTTTATGTACAAAGGCGAGCTTAACTCAAGGATGAGTTTTCTTCCAGCGAGAATACTGTTTTTGACATATAATTTAACTAGCTTTTGCCCGCGGCTCCGCCCGCGTGGATGTCGGTTATCGCGACCAAACATAGCCTATGTCCTTTCTCAAGGTCTAATCTACCCCTATACCAAATTTCATCAAAATCGGTTCAGCGGTTTAGTCGTAAAAGCGAGACAGACAGACAGACAGACAGACAGACAGACAGACAGACAGACAGACAGACAGACAGACAGAGTTACTTTCGCAGTTACAAATAGTTACATCGTAGTTATTTTCGCGGGAAAATAATAATTTGTGTACACTATTCAGGCTGACTAAATACCTGTGCACAGGAACAAAGGAACCTTTCTGTTCCAAGTTCAAACACCGAACGGCGTTATACTCGTAACGTCGCAACTATCCAGTTATCATTATCACGTTTGAAAATAGAACGCACGCGAGCCAGCCAACCAAGTAATCGGGCAAAAGCTTTTATGCCAACGACCAATATAACCTGAGCTGCCAGTTTACACGCCCATTTCCTTCTATGGCCTCTTTTATGACGCGTCGCGGGGCGAGAGGGGGCCTTTTTATGGTGGTATTAGTTTAAAGGCCCCAAGGCACGGGCTCACATGTGCCCGAACAGATAAGCGGAGGCATCCCCACTCGAAAACTTGTTTAGTCGGACCGATAACTTGGTATTGTCTGCGGGGGACGCCTTGCTCCAAATGACCCAGGAAAAATTTGTTCGTGTCTGACATTGTTTTCATTAATCTGCATTGTTATTGAGAACGTTTTATTTCTTTGCTTTGTTGCCTTAGCAGTAACAGCGGACAGGTTTTATGTATCATCACGAACGAACGTGAGGGGGCGGCGCAGTACGGATAAACGTGCGAGTGCCCGCACTTATGTATTCAGCACTTAGATAAATAAATGTACACAAGATAAGATTGTGCTCATTTTAACTCAGTATACGTTGACATCATATTAAGAGCGCGTATTTGCAGACCGTGTAGCATCATATTTCGAACGTCAGCTTATTAAAATGTTCAAACAATTTACCATTCTCATCTCGACCAGTTTCAAGCTATAGTTTAGAATAATGCGATAACGGAACGCGCTATAAAATTTAATTTCCGCGATTCGAATAATTAGTCTCCGTCAAAGTTTAAGCCCGTTTAGAGTTACGAACTGGATCAATCCCTCCCTTGTAAGCCAGTAACATAAATATCTAGCCCTAATTCAAAGAGCACGGCTTAAGACGCGGGGGAGCACGAACAAAGATCGATATCAAGTGCCAATGGCGCCAATGTGTGGCCCCCTCGGCTTCGACGCGCCATTAAAGCCAGACCTCTGACATTCTACACCGATTCCCTTGTGTCGTTTAGTTATAAGGATATGAGAGGGGAGGGGAGGTTCAATTTATGATGGCTATCAGCGGGGTGCGTTCCGTTTATGGCGTAAGATCGTGACGCATCTGTTCCGTTGCATAAAATATGAAAATTAAAAACAATGGACGCGCGGTGCGGGACGCGTCTCGCGAGAGCGCGGAACGCGTTTTAAATTTGGAATCTGATTGGTTCCAGTTCATTTATGGTGTTCTTTACAGGCGACTTTATGCATTTTTAAAGCGTGGATATACGCCTTTTGAGACTGCAAAATTCTTTATGGATGGCAATACGGCCTAAGAAAATTAGAGCACTCTGTAAATTCATACTATTTAAACAAAATGCTTGCGAACCTGCGCATAGTAATCGTACACGGTGTAGTAGAATACAAGAGTACCCACCAACCCCATCTCTTCCCATGGGTGTCGTACAATGCGTCTAAGGGGTAGGGCTGTGCTCTGCATCCGACATAAACAAACAGCCCATGAAAGTGCCCGGTGCAATAGGATGGCTATGTAGAACTAAAGAGATATACCTATCTGCTACGTAATGGTAGAGCGTTCGGTGGCTACGCCGTAGGCCGAAGGTTCGATTCCCGTTCAGTGTAAATATTTGTAAACAAGAATATCTTATTGGCAATAATTTCTGTTTTTATATTGAATGTATATTTAGGTACTTATTAGTGTTGTAGAATAGTTATTTTAGTTATACATATTAAAACACCTCTGCTTATCCTTTTAAGGATTTACAGATATGAATATGTACACATATTTTAGTACTTATCTAAAACGGTAAGTTAAACGCTGTTATCAGAGTTAAACCCATCTGAAGACACACACGATTCCCAACGGCCCCCACATGTGGCACAGTTTTGTTCGGCCCCGAAACTCTTCGCTCCCAAAGCACTCGAGTTTGTATAGGAAGTGGGCCACTTAAGTATGGGGCCTCTAGCTGGAATTAATATCTACACTTATGAAGATAGATGTGGGATGAGTATTGATCGGTACCTCTTAGATTTATTATTAAAGAGGTTGGTTCACTATACTCTGTGAATGGTAGTCGTTCTTTCGGTGGCATTATAAAGGATTTACAATTTTATGCTTTTGCGTGTATCGATTGAAAAAAAAAATGCTATTCCATTTTTAAATTTTGTTTCTTTTTTTTTTAAATTGTCGGAAATTTACCCGCGAAATTCAAGCATTTTTAACAGTGATGTATTGCAAATTTTTTAATATTATTTTATTATTTATAATACTTCTTCTTCTGTCGAGTCGACGGCATCATGTCATATTTTGTTTGCCCAGTATGTAGCCACTCCGATAGCGTTCTCAGAGGCACTCAAGAGAGCACACAGAGAGCAAGACGTTTTGGTTGCTTTCCAGCAGACTCTCCCAATTTTCTTCTCATGGTCATGACTGATATGGGTTATTCATCGACTCGCAAATCCGAAACTCGCTAGCGCGTGCGAGTTAGCAATTTTTCGATTTTAATATGACTTGCCGTAAACTAAATATAACAAAAAACAATAATGAATACAACATTGTAGTATTTCTTTCAATATTCATAAGTCCATATTAGGTACAGAATAATAAATAATTTATTGTAATGTGTCAGTCACCGACCTGATGGCATGTTGTAGTCGGCGCCGGCGGCATTTCCGGAACGAGCCGGTTCGATTCTCGTTAGTATTTGCACATTAAACGTATCTGTATTTGTCCAGTTTTTGTTCAGTTAGGTTGCTTTGCAGCAAGACTTGTGAAAAATTTGCGAGTGTTCAATAATTTTGTGTTAATTTCAGACTCAAACATGCTAGTTAAATACTATCGCTATGTCAAAAGTGTATCGTTGTATGACAGAAGTCATACTTTGTTCTCGTTCGCACTTCCTGACCAGTTCGTGTATTCTAATGCACTCGGGATTGCATTGAGGTAGGCTAATTATCCTAGTTTCAGTGACCGTTTGTGTCTCTGAAATGCCTTTTTGATAGTTGATCATTAATTAGAAGGGATATTTTAAATTTTGATGAGGGATTAACTGGAAATACAATATCTGCGCGTGCGCATGAGTAAGTTTAGTAAGAAAACAAAACAAAGTGCCCGCTTAACCGAAACACACAGCTCCTTTGCAATCATATAATAGTAGAGATGTAAGACAGATAAAGCCTCCTCATACCCGGGGGCGAGTTGGGGACTCTGTAGTCCCCACACAGGATGAGGGCCAGGTTGAGAGATATGGCCCTGGGTCGGCCGGGGTGCGAGGGATATGACAATCTCACCTTTGGCAACTGACGGCCCACAGACGGCGTGCGTTTTAGTCGGTTCGAGTCCAACATAACCTCCTCCTCCGGCTCCTACGGGGGAGGTATCCGTGGGGATTTTTAGCACGATTAAAAAAAAGACAGATAAAAATTGGTCAGAAGCTTATGCAAAGTATTTCAGTTTTATATGAAGCACTTATTGGTAATAACAAAGTTACAACAATTGAAAGGACCCGATCTGCTGTTATTTTTACCGGGAAGCGTGTTTTGAAACCATTGTTCGACACAGCGCTACTGTGTAACAGCACGCAATGTTTTATGTTAAGTATATTTTAACCAAAAACCACTGAGTTTTACAGTGTAACGTTCGGAACGGGTTCTTCTGTTCAATACAGCAATGGTTTGAGGTAGCATCCGTATATTTCGCTACAATACATTGTGTGGTGCAAGTGTGCAATACCGTTTATGGTGTGGTATTGTAGTGAATCTACGTAGATTTAGGGTTTTCTCTATATATGTAGGAGGTACCGAAATAGGAAACTATTGCCTGAACCACTTGGAATGTCTCCTGCTTTAAATTGTTTTAAATATAATCTGCAAGATTTTAGTTGTAAACATTTTTTATCGTACAGTCATAGGTGTTCGTAATTATTGATTGATTATGTAAGGACTCTAACGCCTGTAGCACACCTCCGCCGCGAAACCGCGGATAGCGGAACTGCAGTCATTTCGCCATGTTTTGTCAGTTGTACGAGGAGCGGAACACTAGCGAAACGGCCTGTTCTAATGCATAGATTTACCTATCTTGTATCTCTTTCTCCGCGCGGTTTCGTCTACGCCAGTCATACCTCCGCGCTTCGTCCGCTATTTTGTCGGTGTTGTCGCCTGACAAGAATAGAGCGTCTACGTAACACGTAAATTGCAGGGCCGCATTAGGGATCTTTCAAATTCCGATGAATCAAGACCAGTAAAAAAGTTTTGATGCCGAAACTGACCGCATACAACAACGACAGACCAGACGCATGCAGCACGACGCATAAACAATGTTTTACAAGAGTCTATTAATAAAATCAATTAAAGTTCAACGTTATTATAATTGTAATTTAAAAGTAATAATTTATTTTCGCAATAGTTACTTTTGTATTTATTTCCTGTTCCTTTATTCTATAGAAACCGTGATCCAAGGACTTATACTAAACATTCTAATTTCACTTTCCCTGATATAGTATTTGTAGTCACGGAAATTAACGCGACCTGTCACGTATTTACCCCTAAACTTATTTATCTTTTTACAATTTGTTTTTGATATCTAAAATTGTCTTTTTCTATTTAGTTTTTAATTGCCTATCAGATATTAGAGTTTTTCAATAACCTTTTGCTTTGAGAATCACCCTGACTTAGAAAACAATGGTTTTAATTTTTTTGGGAACTCTACAATTTTTTTATTCATATTTGGGAAAAGGAGGAAGTTGTTCGGGTGTTTGTTACTCAATTAAGCTCAAACGACTGAACGAATGAGATCGAATTTGATACACGGACAGACTATACAATCTGTAATAAGACTGGCTATTTTTTGTCCCTGGAATGGCTAGTGAATAGCTAGAATCATTAGGTATAACTAAAACGATATCCCAAAATCTTCATTTCATCCTGATGTACAGTGCCCTTTGGATAAAGGAATGCCCCATACATCTACGGTACCTAATCCCACATATTGGACTGGAAGGGAAAGAGGAGGGGTTAGTTGACTAATCTAGTTTAATCTGAGCCTCAAAGGGCCCGAACTAAGTCTAATTTAATTTCAAATTGGCTTTCTGTTATTGAGTTGTAGTGACTTCTGGTTGTACGGCCCTAAGGGTCCAAACCCATCAAGAGTTAAAACTAATTCTATTTTGCCCAACCCAGGAATCGTGACTAAGCCCTCACGCAAGCAAATGTTACATCTTGTGTATTGAACCAGCTGTACTTATATGTTTAAGCTCCAGGCCAGGGCTCCAGAGAATGGAACTTCATCACTATGCGTGCCGCGCTCTGAACTGCCTTCTGCATTAAGCCCTTGAATGGTTTAAGGGCTAGCTGCTATGTGTGTATTATTTTTTTATTACGGCGTGACATAAATGCGATGGAGATTTGTGAGGTGTTATAGAGATCTTAATAATGAATCCTTGATAAATCGCTGGACTAAATGTGCCTCTTGCTGATGATATCACTAGATTGAAAAAAATCCATATACCTAGCAACAATGGCAATAAAAAGTTACTTTGTCATAAGACATATAGAATTCAGTGATACAAACGCCATGACACCATAAACAACGAAACGCATATTTTTCCTTTTTCGTTTTTGGATAACAGTTTTTTAATACACAGCTATTAAGCTGTGAAATTATTATTACCGTCTGTTTTATCACTTTACTGTTGTACTAGCGTGACAAATGACACTTTAATTTGACAATAACTTCGTGGGCACAGGTTTAGGGCCGACGACACCGGAATAGGCGATAATTGTTCGTGTAAATCACGTATATTGTGAAATCTTAACTTTCGGTGTCGCACCATAGAGAATTCCAATACTTTATCGTATGACACCATAGGCTTAGATTACAACACATGTTTCTTTCGTCCTATAATCCCGGTTTCTCGTGAAATGGCATCTGTCAAGACGAAATTATTAGCATATGTATCTCAGGCAATAGTTAGTCTTGCCAATCCTATCTACTAATATGTATTACAGATGTGAAACGCCTGAACGGTTCTGGCTGAAATTTGATACAGGGATAGATTTCTTGTCTGGAATAATATATAGGCGGGAATAGGACCAGAATTCCACAATATTCGACTAACATAACATAACATAAACTCACGCTTATATCCCCGAAGGGGTAGGCAGAGGTGCTAGCACCCACATTTCGCCGTTTATGTTTAGGTCCCAATGTTATAGGTGGTGAGCCTATTGCCATTAACCGGGCACTTATAAACCTGCGATAAATTCACACATAACTTCGAAAAGCATCGAAAAGTCATTGGTGTGTGCCATGGTAAACCTGGGATCGAACCCGAGACCTCGTCTCAGCAGTCCATTACCCATACCTACCGCGCTACCGCGGTTAATTCCGCGGTTATTCGACTAAACTTTCCACAATATCGTATTGTTATAGAACTAAGTACATAATATCGTAATTTCACTATGAAGAGGCATGTATGAAGATATTTTCGCGATGGATGATAAGGCCGTTATAGGCTCACACTGAGCTTGACGCGAGGAAAAACTGATGACGTGACCTTTTCTGAGCTTTTGAGCTTCTGCTTAGAACAAAGAGATTGGGCCTTAATAAGGAATTTAGGGAGCATTTGAGAGGACTATAGATATACTTACAAAAACTTAGAAGTAAGCCTTGGTCTTACACCTAATCTATTTAAATAAAAATAAATAACTTTTGTTGCTAAGCGCAAAAGTACGCTTTCAGAAGAAACTACATTAGAAAAGCTCTCGCTGAAATGATTTCGAGGAAATTACTATACTTTTGGACTTAAGGCGAAAAGAACCGAAGTCTAATAATTGAATAATTTATAAATCATTCATAAATTATTATAATCGGTTGAGTTCCATAAAATTCGATCGAACTTGTAACTTTTGCGATAGGGGTCGACTTAATGGAGAAAGATAATTAAAAATACACAATATTTTGATTGTTTTTATAGGTAAAGTAACGGGGAACAGGTTGTAAAATTTGTAAAAAAAAATTTTAAACAATATTTTTGGTTGATTTTCTTAGGAAGAGTAAGGAAATGGGTAACAGGTTGTAAAACTAGTAAAACTTTATAATATTTCGGCATTCAGAATGGTGAACTTTGAACTCAATTACTCGTATTTTTTTGAGCAGTTAACCCTAAACAGCTCAATAACTAACGTGGCCCACGAAAATCCCTGGCAGTGATTTTTGACATGAGTCACTCGGCAGGGAAAAATCAACTGCCTCCGAACGTAGGAACATAATACTACATATAAGAGTAGGTACCTACATAGTCCATGTGAACTCACTTATTTTCAACAATATAACGCTCACAAACAAAATAATACAAAATTAAACGTAATAAAATTTCAAATGAGATACAAAATGATGCTCATGTACTTACCTATCTTTGAAATTATGCAGAAATAACCTCAGCTTTAATTTCATACTGCTTTACATAAAATTAACAAAAAAATAAGCAAAAATTACATGTATTGTAACAAATGTGTGCAAGTGAGGTCAACAAACTTAGTAATGAACAATAATGTTAGGTGTTTTTTTGGTACTTGGTCTTATTTGCGCATTTGAATGTTATGATGATACAACAAAGAATATTGTGTACCTACTATTAGGACTATCAGTTTAGAACAAAAACCGGACTCGCGCATGAAGGCTTTCGTACCATTATACAGAATATCGAGCAAAAAATCACGTTTGTTGTATGGGGGCCCACTTTAAATATTGATTTTATTGTTTTCAGTATTTATTGTTGTAGCAGCAATAGAAATTTCAACTATCTTAGCTATCACTGGTCATGAGATACAGCTTGGTGACAGACAGACAGTTGAATTAGTAATAGGAAATAGTGATGTGTCCTATAAAAAAAAACAATGTTCACCTTTTCGGTACGAAACCCTAAAAATTGTAGGACATGGGATCGAGCGTAACAATTTGATTTGTACCAATATTTTTCAATAGCTTTTGGGCATGCCTTGCTACCATTGCCAGTGAAGTGAGCCTTAGGTAACCAGAATGAATCATTTCGTCTCTTACCCACAAAACTATCCCTGACCGCAGTCGAAGCCCTTAAAACAGATGTCAGACACAGGTCGGCCTGGGTACGCCGGAGCAAAGAAAATTGGTCTAGGTGAAACCACACCACCTACGCCGCAGCAGATCTGAATCACCCGAGAAAGCTCTCGAGTGAGGCAAATCTGCTGCAGCGTAGGTTAAGGTATACCTAGATATTGTATTATTTTTCTGAATATTGCTCATTATATCAACTAATAATATTTATACGTATGTAAATTAACTAAATTATTCCGTTGTTAATTAATTACGATATGATATTTTTTACACAACTGTCCAAAAAAGATTATAGTTAAAAATTTACTTATTTTAGAATTTTATTATAATAAATCTTGTCCATGAATAAAAAGTATGAATAGTGAACCGCATTTTGCTATCTACTTTATGATGGAGCGAAAGGTATACTGGTAGTCACAAATTTAAATAATTGAGAAAATAAATTTTTAAGGTGGTTCTAATGGCTAGAAAACTTTGCATCTGGTGCTGTTGGGTGTCTATAAAAGTATACACCAGGTGGCGCTAATGTTTATGGGCTATGACAAATTTAGATAAGTACTTAGTGGTATTTAAAAGGTAAAGAATTTTACGTACCAACTCATATGACTGGATTACCTTTTTGTACACTTATTTATGGAGTTACTATAAATATTGGTCATTATAGTATTAATTCATTAAATTAACTAAAAGTATACGTAAATATTATTTTCATTGAAATTGAAACAAACAAATATTTGAACAAGTTTTTTTTTTATTTTTTCACAATAAACTCAGCTTTCAATAATTGTTTTTTTTTTGCAATAAACTGTATATTGTGAAAAAAAAATTGAAGCTGAAGTGATATTTTGTTAAACATATAAAATTCATTACTAATTCAAAGTAAGTGCTAGCAGATGCTTACATAATAATTTATAACACAGTTAGTGGAAAAACTTTGACCTAGACTACACTGACCCAGATTAGCCATTTAATTATGGGTATTAGATATTATAATCAATAATATACATAATGTTTTATACTAATCAATTTATTTACACAAAAACATAGTTATAAAATGTAAGTTTAATAACCGGATTCATGATAAAATAATGTTAATAATAATCCTTCTTTCCATTTCCATCTTGTAAATAAATCGTTTACGATCCCACGCCTTTCACTTGCGCATAATTATAATTAATCTTGTATTAATGACGCTGTAATCAATGGTTATAGTCGAATAACCTTAATTATTGGTTCGCTTGATATATAGATCAGCTTAAAAGGTGAACGAGTTAAAATGGCGTCCGCGTGAAATGAGAACTAAAGGTAATGTTCGAAATTTAAAGTTCATGACATTCCTGATTGTTTTAAAATAAGTACCTACCTATTTTGCAATACTGTCTTTTGAGTGTGTATTTATTTACTCTGCCTATTATGATTCGAATCTGTGAAGGTCTACAGATTAAATACTGATATTTACTGACGCAGTTAAACATTAAATTGCTTACTTATATGGCTACGAATATTCGTTCGTTATTTCGTAGATTTCGAGCTTTATTACTGCACTAAAATCATTTCCATGTTCCCCTAGACTGCTATTAGAATACTGTTCATCCTTCCACACGATAATCTAAGATCAAATCTAATCTATTGATTGCAGGCATCCGGGTGGCCTGAGAAGTAAAACGAAGTAAAAAAATCCGTTCAAAACAATGGCCCGAACTCGCTGGACGGGTTAACAGAACTCAATTATGAATGCAGTTTATGTGAACCTTGAGCTAAGGACATAAGTGTCATTATTCATTGTTTTAATAGTTTAATAAGTTTGTGTACTGGTATTGTGGTCAGGACGTCAGTTTTGAGGCTTGCGGTTAGTGTTCCTTTGAAAACGGAATGATTTTTTGATTAATGTAAAACGTAAAGTATTAAAATAGGAACAGGAAAAGAATCGATATGGGATTCTGATTATTTTTAACTTTTATTTCTTTCGTTATGAGTAAAGAAAACCTGTACAAATTATGGAAATCTTAAATTGGCTTTATAAAACTCTCTGTCAAAGTGACAATCATACAATATTTTCTGCTTTAACAAATTATTGAATAAATTAATTCTAATTAGTTATTGCAGAAAATAAAATGAATAAATTCGAATTAAGTTTTTCGTTACGTATATATTTTTTTAAAAGCTAAGTAGGTAAGTATCGAAATCAAAATTAAGTAAGTATATTGAACACTTAGCTTTCGTTTGTCTCTATTTCTTTAAAAAGAATAGTCGCAAGACACAACATTCAAAAAAATAAATTCTTGTTGCAATACCAACAAGATTTTTTTTTAATGTTGTCACATCACAACAGATTATTTTTGAACGTTGTCATAAGAGCCAATACAAGAAATTATTTCTGAACGTTCACCCATTTCTGTATTTTGCACAATGGGCCACAACACAACACACGTGTTTATACAAGTGCACGCATCTGGCGTCAGCCGCCGCCGCTTTTTGTGCTACTCACAGGTACCGAACGACGAAAAAACTAAGAAAAAAACACTCTCCGAGGGGGTAGAAAGTAGTCAAACGATTACTACATATACCATCCAAAAATAAGCCTTATCTACAGGGAGTAGACCGCAAACTCCTGTGACCGTCTCCGTAATACTACACTCATCGGGATGCAGGGGGTCTAATGACACGCGAGACTTTTTATAAACATTTTTTATGTGGAGTTTCAGTTAATTAGAGTTGAAATTCTTCGTTTTTCTGTTTCTACTAATTCTATTTTAATTGATGATGTTGTTCGAGGCGCCTAAAATAATGGACTACCAGTCACCTCTGTTTGAGTGTCAATAGTTTTTCTACATTTTATTTACATTAGAAGTTACTTTAAAAATGTGACTTATTAATTCGGTTTTCAGAAAATTCCCTTAACTAATATTGTAGTTTATTTGGATTAAATAACCGAATTAAACTTTTGATGTAATTTACGTCGTTTTAACCGTTAAAACGAGGTAAATCACGTCAAAAAATTGAAAATTCAATTCCAAATAGAATTCGAAAAAAAATTGAAGGGTTAGATCGGTGCTTGAGTTTTTTTCTTGTTCTTTTTTATTTATAAAAAAATATTAGTAACTGCAACTTCTTTTCTATAGTATTAATTAAAAAAATATTTGAGATTTTGTTGCGCAACCGCACCAACCCAAACTTAAATAGCCCCAAAACGAGCATAACACTTGATAAACAAAAATGATGTACCGTCGCGCACTCTGAATATGAAGTACCGACTACCTATTAGTTATTCCGTGCTATGAACAACAAAATTGCTCCACAAATTGTTAAAGCGTCCGCTTTGTCTACACGGTTGACGAGGCAAATTTGATGGTACCTCCATCATCGCGAAGGAACTAAATCCTTTCCTACAAGGTGTCGAAATGCGTTAGCTTGCCAAATCTCTTGACCGGACAATGCAGATTGGCAGCGGAATTAAGGGCGGTGCCAAGAGTCTACGACCGACCGCTGTGTATACCCAGGTACCTTGCCAAATCGCTCTGATTTTTTCACAAACACAAATTTGTGAAGCCTATTTCGAATTCAGCCAACATGGCGGTACCGATATTGGTTTCCGAACAGAGAATGAATAATTTCGAGATTTTTTTTCTGTTGAATGTAGATTATGTAAAAATTACCATCCTAGGCACAGGCGGCCGGGCAGACGGCCAATTCCAATAGGATTTTATGCCTATCGTCATTATTATAAGATTATTAATGCGACTGAATTACCACTTACCAGAAAGATTACTTATAAATTATTTATATATTGTCTATCTCCCTCTATCCATTATGTATACCTTTAATAATATTCTATTGTACCTATCATTAGTTTCTCGTCGGCTTTCGTTCAAGGATCATAATGGACTCGTTGTTATTTTTTTATAACACTACGGTGGTAAATGCGCGTACAACCGATGTAGAGCGCCTTTACAAGCCTATGGACGTTTGCAACTTATAATAAGTTCGTAGATATGAAACATTACTAATGTTGCTATTAGTATAAAAAATTTAAACCTTAAGAATATAACCTACAATAGAGCACATAAAAAATAATGTTGCCATCACAAAAATTGTATACCGTCGTATTTAATAAGAAACAGAATTGTAAAGAGTTACAACCCACCCCAGAACATCAAGTTTTAAAGTGTACTAAACGACCGAGTTGGGGAGTACGGCGGGCGCGCACCCCCGTGGGAGAGATCAGGCCTCCCCACCCGAGCCGCGTTATACGGTTATTGTTAAATTAGTACAACATAGTTACATTCCATACTTTGTTGTTTATTACTGCGTCGGAGTCGGTACTAAACGTTCTTACGATGGTTTTGATTGATTTACCGATATGTTTTTGCATATAAAATATGCGTGTACAAAAACTGTACCGGTCTATGTATTTTATACTGGCTGTTGCCCGTGGCTTTGCCCGTGTAAAATGTTGAACTCATTCCCGCGGCCCACAGACTTATTCGACAGTTTCAAACCGATTGAACGAATTTGTGGCAGATTGGTAACACAAAAACACCTGCCAGAGCCCAAAGTTTGGACCTCATCTAAAAAGGGGTCTTAAATCTAAAAAAAAACTAAAATCTAAACCTAAAATCTAAAAAAAAAAATTTAAAAATAAGTAGCCATTTTCTTCGCATGATAGTAGCAAGAGTTATTTAGGAATTATTTAGATAATCTCTGGCAAGATTAGCCTCTGTCCATGGTAATTTAGGTTCCACACTACTTTTTAACCGAAAAAGTTCAGGGGTCTAGGCGTGAAAACAGACAGACAGAATTGCTTTTACATTTAAAATACGCATTAGTTTTTATAATAGAGTTATGCGTGAGGTGTGTGGCCAGTAGGAACACGCATTTTTCTCTGGCAGCTCGTAAGACAGCGTAACGTTATCTTGATATATTAGTGTTGAATATGTTATTTAATTTTAGAACATGTCACCTTCGTTTAACACCAATAGAAACATTTCCCTACCATTTAAATAAAACAAATTTTGACAGGTTCCCGCGCAATTTATTGAGGGTTAAGTTAATTCTTATGTTATTCTACATGTTTGGGTTTCAATGTTTAAAGTGTATTTTGAATTTATTTTCTTGATATAAACTGATGACAAGGCAGCATGGTGCTAGCATCTTAGCCTGTTCCAAAATGATCGAAAAAAAAAAGCATTTTCTTAATTTTTTTTTCTATTCGTTCGGAATGAGCAGTTTTCCAGTAGGTATTTAAAGGGTTCCTAAAGACGCGCTAGATGGCGCAGCCGGCACTTTTGGTAAGAAGAGTGTGGTGTCACATCTAGTGTAATTTATGGAAAAAATGTTCTTCGGTTTTGTAATGATTTACTTTACTTAAATATTCTGTCATTTTTTCTGATACAATGAAAATACCACTAACAAACCACAGAGTACATTAAAATTACCAAAAGCTATGCTAGCGCCATCTCCTGATGACTTAAAAACCAACTGATTATTATACCTACTGGAAAACTGCTCATTTAATCAATTTGTGAACAAAATAAAATTATTTTATGACGACTTATTACGTGGTAACACTTCCGTTGTTATTTTTCAGCGGCCATTTTGTATCTACTAAATGCTACTATTATTTTTTTAAAAATAACATTAATTTAGATATCAAAATGACATAAAATACGAGGCCTCAGTTACTAGGTACTTATTACATAATGTACTTTAGCTATGTAGTGTAGTGTAGGTATATTTTCAACGTAGGAATTTTATTGTTATGTGTAATTATTATAATATTATTTACACTGCCATGAAACTTAGATGGCTCGTCTCGTGTCTTATAAATGTTAGCAGAATAAAATATTGGCGAAGAATAAAATTTAGTACGTAATTATAGCATGTCCTCATGCTCATAAATATTATAGGTACTACACTTACAAAGTAAGTTCTATTCAAGTGGTGACCTTTTTATTACGGGTCATCTAACCATTTATATCTACTGTCTGTCTGTCTGTCTCCCGCTTTGCTAAGGATGGGAGTTCATGCTTCCAATTCAATTCCTCCTTATTGACCTAAATTAGTTTATCTATAATGTAGATTATTTGGCAGTGATAAACTTATGTAAACGCACAAAGTTACAGCAAATAATTGGTTATAATTTAGCACAATTTTTTTATTACCTCCTGGTTAATAAATCGCACGTCATGGATATAAAAATATTGGACACTTGATTAAACAATTTTTATAATTGATCAAAATGTTTTACAGTTGATCAAAATATTTTAAATTTGATCAGAATATTTTGTTTGATGTTTTTACAAAATATTTTATACCTGATATTTTTTTTAATAAACCAACGAAATCTTCCCACAACTTTATTTCTAGTTAAATATCCAATTTAAAATAGAGTGTTTACCTGTTTTGATCTGCGATTCGAATTTAATATTAAAAGTAAAAAATTGGGAGATTTGGAGGCGAATATCCAATATGGTCAAAATGACTGCCGAACAACATTTTTTCACGATAAATCACACAAACATTTAAGAAAAGCTTACTTACATACAAAACATCCGTTAGTTAATTTGTATTAAAAAAAGTAAACCTAAATAATATATTACAGAGATAATAGCATCGAATGTACCATACAATAAAATAGTAATTTGTTTATTGACGTGGAGTGTTCAGAAATTACAGATGATTGGTAGACACGGCCATTTTGTACGATTAGCCCTCGCCCGAGGGTTATTTATACTTCTGATGGTTTCTACAGCAATTTTGATGGCTAATTTGATCTTCCTTATTTTACCGTTTTTCAATTGATCTTGAAAAGGTACAACATAATTGTTTAGCCCTCTGCTGCTGGCTGTTTTTTTGAGGTCGAGTATTATTCTTTCGAAGTTTAAAAATAGAAAAGTTTTCGCGGTAACTTTGATTTTAGAAAATACCCTTCACTCTGAAAATTTACATGTAAGTACTGAAAATTATACAAAAGTAACAATATTAGAATAAAAAATATTTATGGGAAATACCAATTAATCGTTTTAAAGAATGCCAAAATTTTGATGTGTATGCAGACTTGCGTATACCGTCTTTACAGTATTTTCTTGAGAACATACTGTATATTATGAGGTTTATAACGAAATAAAGATAAAAAGGTGATGAATAACTAATAACAGGGCTACTATCTTATACAAAGAGTATTCACTTCCTGTTCCGAACCCGCCGTTTTAAAGGTGTTCAGACACTGGTGCGTAATTTACCACAACATTAGCCATATTATATTGTAATTTGAGTAAGCCTTTAGACCTCTATCTGATTATCCCGTATTTGGGAATGGCTCTCATTACCTAACTACAGTGAAGCGAAAAAGGAGAGTTATTTCATTTTGGGAGCAGTTAAGATTATAGCACCTGGCATGAATGATTTGACAGAATTCATATGCCAACCTTACTAAAACCTGTAGTAACCCAAAAAATGATTGTAATTTTTCTTATTGCAAGCTTACTAACCGAAACTGTTGCTTGAGCCCATTTAATTCATTTGTGTAATTTTATTGTATGTATAGACCATTGTGGCCAGAAAATTCTTTGTAAAGGTAATAATAAAGACCTTTCCGGCATCGTGCGTGTTTACACATGCGGGCGGTTGTTTCGTGCAGATAAATTGCACACAATCGGGCAACAAAATCTATATGATTTGCACGATGTGGGGGTGCCCGCTTGCGTGACATCATAACGCAGTGAAGGCGGTAAAGTGCTGTATAAAATGATACAACTCACACTGTTATAAGTCTAGTTACCAAATTCCTAAGGGTCGTGGCGTCCTGACGTACACTCAAATATTTACCTTATCTTTTGTACGTAGACGTTACAAGAGAGCTATTCCGTCACCAGTATGTACCAGTGAGTTGGTACCTTAAAATTATTTAATGGTACTAGTGACCCCGTGGTTAAAGTATAGTTAAGTGTTCCTATTGTTTCATAAAACAAGGTTTTTCATGTATGGACAATTACTTTGGACTTTGTTTCACGTCCCTCGCAATTGAAAGAAGATGAACGTACCTTTTTATTATTCGATACTATCTATTCGTTTACAATTATGCTATAATTAAAAAAAAATAGACATTTGCGCGGGAGTTTAGTAGTGGCCAGTATTTTTCAAGAAAAAGGTTAATTCAATCAGAATATGTAGTTCCAATTACGAATGTTCGCTGGGTATATCTTTTCGATTAGGTACATACATACAGTCATGCTATACTTAATAAGAAAAAAATGGCATTTGCGCGGGAGTATAATACAGCGGCCAGTATTTTTTACAAAAAAAAAAAGGTTTTTATAATCAGAATAGTTCCAATTTCGAATATTCGCTGGGTATTTTGTTTGACACAGTTGTGTTATCGGAAGATAGGTTTTTAGGTCAACCTCGCGAGTATCGATACTCTAACTATTGTTGCGTTAGTCGATAAACTCGATAAAACGTATTTTTCAAGTATATTGACCCTATTTTGTATTGTTTACTATAACGTGAGAAACATGTGGAATGTTGATTTTTACGTTTAACTTTGTTGGGTAAAGAATACACAACGTAATTAGTATGTGTTTGGTTTTCTGATTTTCTTATGAGCATGAAATGAATAGAAATCATTAAAGCATGTTGGTCTTAATGAGACGCTTAACATGGTCAGAAATTACATTATGGAATAGTCGATTAACAATGGGGTGTATGGTTTCTTCATAACATCTTTAGGACCCAATCCAATCTTACTAATTGGTACTCCTACTGATCAACAGATGAGTGCGAGGGACTTGAAACTGAAGAACCAAGACGGTTTTGGTCGGCTTGAGTTCGACATAACCGCGGGGATTTCCGCAAGAATAAAAAAGGCTCTTCAGGGTTTCCTCTCATGGTTCGGAGGTCAGACAACAGTCACACCAGTAATAACCGGGATTATTTCTGTGCATTTCCCTCCAGAACTCGGTAACCTCATCCGGTACAAATATTTGTTATAACTAACTTTTAAGGTAGTATCCATTTTTACAATTGTAAATAAATTTACTTTTATACTAGTGCTTCAAAGTTAAAACGCATATTATTCGAAACCATTTATAAATGTGAGCACAATACAGATGTACGTCAGATGAGGCTGGTATCATTATATTTGACAATAACAAATGATACAGATTCACATTAAAAACGTCATGTCTACAGGCACAGGCGGCGTGATGGATTCGGCCTCTCTGCATTATAACATGTAGGTTACGTACTACATAAGTACATATATAAAACTCCATGGAGGCATTTTCTATGCTATACCTACCTACAATTTTACTCCTACCTATTTCAATCTAAGTTTACAGGTGAATATTATGGTGTATCTAGCTAACAATAAAATCTGTGACGTATATAGGTACGCCAGCTAATCCCCGAGGGATGTATTAACACCTACAGTACCTATACGTTCTCCCCTACTAGACATAACAACAGGTAGAGAACATACGACTAAGGAATAGGGCACGGGGAAGAGTAAGGGTGGTCATTCAATTAAATCATTATCAATTTAAATTGATGATGAGTAGAAACAGCTGCAGACAGACAGACAATAAAATTCTAAAAATCATATTTTCGGGATCCGTATCGCTGCAAGACCAATGATTTTTGAAAAAAAAAAAAAATATATATACGTAAGTAAACAGTTTTCTGGGTTAATTTTCAATTTTTTTATATTATGATCCTAGGGTATAAACAGACAAGCGAAAATTTAAACTTAAACATAGTTCTACCATTTACTAGTAACAAAGAAATATTCAGCTGACAAAAGCGTCGTAAAGTCAAACGGAGTCAATTAAGGGAGCAAGAAGTTAATTAGGATAGGACTTCCAATTTGTAAGTTCTTGTTAGTGGCTACAGCCCATAGATAAATAATTCTAGACTTGCGCTATTAACGCTAATTTATTTGAGTCCCATTTCAGACGGCCTCCGTGGCGTAGCGGTAGTGAACGCGGCCGCTACGCAGGAGGCGCGGGTTAGATCCCCGCTCAGTGCAAATATTTGTGTGCATTAAATATGGGTATTTGCATTGGTCTGGTCGTGCCTCGGAGAGCACGTTAAGCCGTCGGTCCCGGTTGCCATAAGAACATCTATGGCAGTCGTTACGGGTAGTTGGTGCCCTAAAAAGTCTAAAAACAACGGTCTAGCTGCAAAGCTTCGATATCGCCTAATGTTAACATTGGGTCGTGGAGGTCAGATGGCAATCGCTTCACTTATCGAGGTCTAGCCAAATCTGTAGCTATGACTGGTAAAAGCGGACCACAGACTCCGAGCTGAAAGCTTCGGATGCGACTGGGAATTAACGCTAGGAGGAAGAAGATACGAGTCCCATTTCATTATATTCTCTCTATACTAGGTAATATTAAAGTAAAAGAGTTTGTTTGAATGCGCTAAACTTTGAAACTACTAGTGTGATTTGATTGAATCTTTTTGCATAATAATATGATAGCCCAGTTTTTGGAAAAGGTAAATTCGGCTTTACAGGACGTTTCCAATCAGGTCGGAGAATTTCCCTAGAAAAGAACTGATCTCACATTCAACTCCAGTCCAGGGTATTAACTTATCCTATTTAAATTTACCAGAAAAGTTAGCATACTAATTGTTTCAAAATTTCATATTATTTTCTAGTTAATAGCCGATCGTGTGTAACTGGACTCAAAAACTCTTTATAATCAACAGTTCAAAATGTTCAACAGGTGTTTTTGAAATTGGAAACATATAGAGGGGTTGTTTTTTTATCGTTTAAACATGCAACCAGGAAATTGAGGCATCCATTTTGCGAACTATTTTAATGTAGACTACTTATAGGATACGATTTTATTACGAGTATAATAACATGTTTTTGTATGTTTTGTGGTTCTCTGTTACAAGCCTATGTCTTTTCACAGACTTTGACTACGTAATTTTCAAGTTTAACTAAGATTGGAGAAGATTAGTTGTGAAAAAATAAAAGGGCTTCTCTATCCGACTGTGTAAATATCTTTTGGTACCGCATGGGGGCAAAAAAAAACCAATCTCATAATTACGTGTCACAAATCACAATACCTACTTATTTAGTTTCTGCATCTCGTTCCAAATTCAAAAATCACTCCTGCCTTAACCCCACCGTGAGTACACTTACACTGCCTATATCTACCTACCTACCCCTTCCTTAAAAGGTGACTAAACAAAAATACTTATATCCAATTTAAATATTATTCCAACTCACCCCACATTATCCCCAATCTATAGAATTTATCAAAAATCTTTTCTATAATCGTAGACATTTTACCCCTACCCCACGTCATCTTAACGAACAAGACCCCTCGGTAAGGTCAGTGCCAAAGCCAGTAATAGCTTAATTCAGCTTTCCTGGCGCCTGATTGAGGCTAATTGTTGACCCCGACTCCTTTGTACCGATAATTGGATCTGACTAGTCGTCGCCGCTGGCTTCTGACCTAGCGTGTTGATAAAGTAAGGGAAAAATAGACTGTTTAGATAAATGAATTATATTTTTAGTACCTATAAGTATTTTTTTTATAGCACTTAGGTGGCAGACAAGCACATGGTCCACCTAATGGAAAGTGGATACCGTGGTCTATGGACCAGGTGAGTATTGCGAATAGTTTGATGTGATTAATTGGAAAAATTGATTGATAAGGTACGTAATTTGTAATAATTTTGTGGTTTGTACTATTTATAGCTTTCAAGGATTTATAGAAAACGAATGAAAAATATAAACGAATGAAAGATATTTTTGACCAATTCCTCCCAACTTAAATACTTTTAGCATAATTTGCTGACTCTACCTATTCCTAAATACTAAGAATAATAAAATTCCAAAAATAATAATTACTGTGATTTGTCAGTAGGTATTTATGCAGAATGGAACCACAAACCACACAGTTCCATTCTACATACTGCGTGGTTCCTTTCTATATAAATATGGCTTATTTATCTATGGAACACACACTGGCGCGAAGAAATTAAAAAAAAAAATAACGTTAGGCTGTAGAGGAGTTTCTGGGATTTGATTATTGTCAGAAATCGTCAAGAAAAACAGTAACGGTATTATTTTATACGTTGAAGGTTGTTTTATACACAATAAGCATTTTATTGTTTGTCAATAAAGGCACATACATACGCTGCTACCGAGAACCTTACAAAGGAAACATTGCAACAGAATTATTATGTTCTTAAGAAGTTTAAAGTTTGTTCTGAGTTTATGAACGAAAAGAATTATTGTCAGGTAATAGTGGTGAGTCATACAGCCTCCGTGGCGTAGCGGTAGTGAACGCGGCCGCTACGCAGGAGGCGCGGGTTCGATCCCCGCTCAGTGCAAATATTTGTGTGAATGAAATATGAGTATTTGCATTGGTCTGGTCGTGCCTCGGAGAGCACGTTAAGCCGTCGGTCCCGGTTGCCATGAGAACATCTATGGCAGTCGTTACGGGTAGTTGGAGCCCTCAAAAATCCAAAAACAACGGTCTAACTGCTAAACTTCGATATCGCCTAATGTTAACATTGGGTTGTGGAGGTCAGATGACAATCGCTTCACGGAAAATATCGAGGTCTAGTCAAATCCGTGGGTAAGACTGGTAAAAGCGGACCCCAGACTCCGAGCTGAAAGCTTCGGATGCGACTGGGAATTAACGCTAAGAGGAAGAAGAATAGTGGTGAGTCATACATACATGTAAGTACATCTTAAAGTGCTATTATTAATACGCGCATACAGTCACGCCACCTTCCCAAAGGGTATGCAAGAACACATATTTCCACTTGCTACAATCCTGGTCTTCCATAATTCGTTTTCATACCATTTCGCTAACTACGATTTTCGGTAAAAGGTGCGAGCCTAATGCCGTCAAGCGGGCATTTTGTCACGGGCTGTATGTATGATATGATTAGGTATGATTCCGAAGCCGACCACATACGACAACGACAGACGCATGCAGCAGATACAGCGTACCCATTACTTGTCAAACTCCGATACGAATAAACGGGGTTATTGAGAAGCCGCAATGAATTTCGCGCATGTGCTGCGTGCGTTCGCCAGTTGTCGTATGCGGTCGGCTACGAAATCATACCTTTACTGTCGGATGGAGAAACCTTTACAAAATAAACTATTCTAAAACAGTCTGACCAAATTTGACGGCTTATTCCCGATTGCCGAAAATTATTTGTTCTCGATTCCCGTTGAAATTTAAAAACTCATACAGTTACACCCGTATTCACAAACAATACTTCGCTATGCGTACTACAAAAACTGTGCAAAGAACGACAAATTCTCAGTGCGTTCGTTTTGGCAAGCCTTTTTATTCATAGACAACACTTAAGTAATACTTCGTTGAGGTAACGCACTGCGTTAGATAGGTACTGCTCCGTGATGTTTGTGAATTAATTTTACCAGCCCTATGCGCTCGAGCACACTATGAGACCTCACAGTGTTGTTTGTGAATACGGGTGTTAATTAAGCAGATTTTTGCACGGATGCAGGAAAGACCCTTCTGAGTTCTGACAGAATATAATTCGCTAATTTAGCTTTTCCTGGATTAATGTCATGATACAAGACAGGAAACTCTTATCGTTTGGGATTCTCCGAAACACGTTGGTGATCAACTAAATGTAGTTTACACATAGTTGGTTTGTCAACACCGATTTTGATATCTAAACAGTCACCTCACTACTGATTACGAGTACAATATGATAGCTATTGATATAAATTAAGCCTGCGATTCCGCCTGAGTTTTAAGCCGTCTTAGATTCATGCTATGAAAGAACGCGGTATGATCTTCACTATCGTTGTTCCTGATAGTGAATTTGAGGCCTACACTTAAGCGCTAGGTGCCCAATACTTATGGGCCTATCGGCGTATTGGCGTTTGTGCGTGTGGTATGTCCATAAATAGTGAACATTGGGCGCTAGATCGAAGGCCTGCGTCCGGCCCATAAGAACTTAATCCCGAAATGTCTAGCTAATCAGTAGGACTGAATCTCATAATGCCGGCAATTGAATACGCATGCATTCCTCAGGTTCACCAGGAACAATAGTAAAAAAAAACTGTGTTGAAGCCTGTACATGTGGAAGGCCCACTACTTCTACATGCCATATTGGTCACGTGACTTTCAGTAAATTCAATGACCAAAGAGACTGACATGATAGACAGACTAGTATTCATCAAAATTAAATGCTTAACATTGGTATTATCCACTCTTGTAATATTCGTACAGTCAACAGAACAATAACCTGGTACGATCACAAAAACTAAGTTAATAGGGCTAAAATGGTGTAATTTGCATCAATTATTTGTTACAATTAGTTTTATTGGCAGTACAGGAAGCTGAGTCGTATTAAAATCATAATTACCAGCTTCATATTTAAGTAACTAAATGATTGACAGGTATATTATACTTCTTAATTTTTTTATGATTATTTTGTTAGTCACCTTTCTGCCTGTGCAAATATTAGTGCGAATCTCATGCAAATAATAATTGTGCCTACATACGATTAACACGAAATATTACCTACGCAGTGTGGGCATTGTAATTGTATTGTCTACGTATATATTATGTGTTCGAGATGAAAATTTTGGAAATGCGCTCATCCCGGTAGCATTCCTTTAATTTGGTTTCCTTTACATAAGCGATAACCATCATATTGCTCGGAATTTAAATCATGGACCTAAAATGTACCTACTCAAAATGTGCTCAATACGCGCAGTAGGTACACGTTTCTTGGGTAACTTTTGTAGCTAGCACGGGGTGCTACTGCGGTGGACGAGTTCAAATTCACCCAGCATAGACTATTACAAAACAATCAGCGCGTGCCAGGGCCTTCTTCTCTATCGAGGTATACCCATCGCTTCGTCCATTGATGAGCAGGCGTATCAGCAAGTGAGGTCGGAGCTTTAAAGAACCCCATAAACTTCTTTTACCCACTAAAAACGAATACCAAATGAAGTAAGTACCGACTAACTTAAACTGAGTCTTCACAAGAGATTGTGGAGTTAACTTCAGCGATTGATATCACCTTGGAGCCTTTCAACTGATAGAATCCGACCTTGAATCTTGTATTAACAAATTCCCACGATATTGCATCTTATTACATCTCAAGTGAAATAATCGGTTTTGCATAAACGGTGATATCATATTGAGATGATTTAAGCACAACGAAACTGTCGAAAGATTACGAAATTGATATATAAAAATATATAGAAAAAATGCTGTATGCTATTGACGTTATTGGGCAGATAATGTATTGATAAAAGAGCAGGTCAAAAGTAATCGAAACCTGGGTGGCTGGTGGGCTTGCATGAAAGATTTAGGTAATCACTACACTGTGTAGAGGACAGAAGACAGAAGCAAATAGCGGGCTGACTCTGCCCGTCACAGACGAAACAAAGCGCGAATATGTGTATGTAAGTAGGTAATATTTCAGTGGAGCAATTTTTCTCTTTCTCCCACGTGCGTTTGGGTGAGATTCAACTTGATTCCTCGAGTTCGATATTATAAATTTGAAGCGATAGAAGCAGGAGACGTTATCCCTGCAGTGTGACAAAATAGGCTAAAATAAGAAAACAAAAAAGACCAATGAATCCTGTGGTTTCTGATGGCACAACAGGCGTGACTGCATTTATGTATGTTGAATCATCGAAACCTTTGGATACGATCGAGACAATGAACGAGTAGGTAACTACTTATCGAGTCAAATCAAGAATCAAGGCTAGTGTGGGTGAACAGGTTGACGGGGTCGCCCTCTTAGAGCAGACTCTGATGAAAATGGCAATGTATAAAAATAATCAGTGTGATGTCGGAGAAAGAATACAAAAATCACCACCCCATCTCGTTCGAAAAGTGTCGTAAGAGGCGACTAACGGAAAAAACGAAGACGATATTACTGCGAGAGAAGGAAAACTCGAAATAAAACCCTGTATCAACCCGTATGGCCAGCGTAAACAGTAGGCCAAAGTCTCTATACATTGGGAGAGGCTTAAGTCCAACAGTAGACGGCGATAGGCTAATTGATTGATTGATGAGAATGAGAAACATCAGATAGTGGAGGGCTTGTATCAAAGGTTTTCAACAAAATAGGACAGAGATTCTGAAGCCAGAACAGGACAGAAGGAAGCGAATGGGTGTAGAAGTTCTTATCAACATCCTTGAGGCCCAAAGTATTATCACCAGCAAGTAGTTGCTGCTAAACAGACGAGACTCGACGATGAATGCCGATTCTGATGCACTTTACAATATTATTTGTAAAATTTAAAAAAAAAAGTAATCTGCGCACCATCAAATCATGCATTCAATAATCTTCAAAGCTTGTTTGCCTTCAAAGATCCACTGTACAACACAAATCCCTTCAGCCATTTCAAAACCTACTCTACTCCCCAACAATAGAGTCCTTTAAAATCGCAAACATAAACTTGCAATTGGATTCTAAAACGCGGAGGTGCTTTTGGTACTCACAAGCAGGTCTTTGTAAAACCAACCATTATTTGAAGACCTACCTCGTCTTCCTCATGATATATTAACGAAGATGATGAAGGGGTATTTGTTCAGGGAATGGGGGGCCGTACTTAGCTGGTTTTTGGCACGAGGTCGTGCGACAGAAACGGGCTTGTGTAGATACTATGAAACACTGTTATTGGACAGAACGGCATTCAGTCTGTCTGTTTGTCAGTTTACTCAGTAATTTCTTTGTTACTATGAATCGCGTTTGTATCGACAGATGGTTTGTAATTTTTACGGATGTGATGGTGTGTGAATAGGCGCCTTAGTTGTTGGAATTCTAAAAGGCATGGCTTTAGAATAAGGAGTTATTGTTTGGTTGGCTATTAAGGTTGTGCGTGATTAGTTTGAAACGTTATGTTACATCACTACTGTCATTGATATATCGATATTTTGTATTTAGGAGGTGGTACGAGCATTATTTCTTTTTTTTTTTTGTGCCAAAGGTCTCGTTACCATTCAAAGCGAAGACCGAATGAAGTGGAGTAGAGAAAAGGTTCTAAAATGAAAGCTTTCAACGGCACCGACATTAACCCTGGAAAGTTGGTGATAATTTTTATTACTACAAAGTTCTTTTGGTGGTAAGTAATTACCGTTACCTGTAAAAACTTGCAATTACCTACCAGATTATCAGTCACACGTAACTTGTTTTAAAAATACATATTACTCCTTCAATGACGAATGCACAGTCTCTACAATAAGCAGTAATTTAAATATGGTGCAGGTTTAGGATCTTCCCCGATTAGGGTGACTCCAAATTCGAACGGTAAACCCTTTTTTTTTATTTACCGCTGTCGCCATCCACTTTCATGCATTTATTGTAGGGCTACCATTTCCAAAATTCGTAAACCAAGACAAAAAGTGTGAAAACCCAGGACTAAAGCGCACGCCACGCGCCGTACACATTCCGGGGTATGAGATTGCCGGAAATATCCCTCGCAACCCCGGTTTTCACCCGGACTACAATCAGAAACCCGCAAGGACACTCCTAGGACGCTCCACAGACGCCTTCTACAATCGGAGAAATCCGCGGAAACCCGAACGGATGGTAGCCCAAATTTAATGTTGTATACTGAGGTACCTATCGATAATTCTATCGATTGTTCAAAATCAGTTTGAATCGATAGTGTATTGCTTAATACCGATGTAAAACTATTTACACCAGAGTACCTATAGATATTAATGTTATCTATCGGAGATATATTGTTATGCTATCGCTTATGTATCTATACTAGGTACCGATATTGTCGACAGAAACGTTCTACGGCGCTACCGGTTCTACGCTAGTTCTACGGAATCGATACTATTAGAATGCAGTATCGATAGTCCACCGATTAATCGACTAAAGATACAATTAACGTGGTTAGAGTAAAGAACACTACTGTATTCCTACGTATGATGTCACTATAATATAGTCACTAATCTCTTTGAAATATAATTACGTGCAGCCAGGAGATTACCTTCTGACGTAATTACAGCTGATTGTCATACAATTACATACAGTCATTAAGCTTTAGGTTGAAAAATAATTACAAATAATGACAAAAATATAATGTACCTATGTACTTTTGTTTCATAGTACTTAGGGTTCTGTGCCTGAAGAGAATCGGGTAAAATGGGGTGAATTATCTCTAGTCACCCCTTGATGCATTTTGTTTTAAGATAAATACCTTTTTTGTGCGATAGTCCTCAAGGATACTATCCAGATGGCCAGTGGGGTGGTTATGTCAAACTCGACTAAAACCACACTATGTCTCGGCTCTTAGCTAAAAAACGTCAGTCTTAGGCTTGAAGTCGTAGAAGATTATAACACCAATACATGGATGCCCAATACCGTGCGAAGTAGAGGGGTAAAAGCCGGAAGGTGGATCCGGGCTCTGATGTGAGAGTGTTTCAAATGCGGCTTCGTCCACTTTGTAACTGATTTTGGATAAACAGCTACGAACTGGGATTTCTTTTCTTATTCTGATACACAGCAACGAAAGAAGAATTAACTTGTCTTTTTCATAACTGTGTCATAACCAACTATGAAAGAAGATTTTTATTACATTGTGGTAACACTGGTTCTTAAATTAAGAAATGCAACTGAGTATCTCAAAGGTGAAATTTATTATCTTTTGTTACAGCTCCTCTGTTGTTTCTTTTACAAAAGTATTTATTATGTAGGTATATAGTATTGAATCTCATACGGAGATACGGAACCCTTAGTATACGAATCGTACTTGACCGTATTTTACAATTATTTTTGTTATGCAATACAGTGATGGACATACAAGCACCGATTAGTGATGTAACTGTTTCTAGTCAAGAAGATAATAATAATAATTATTATTAATAACGATTAATAATAAACATATCAAACTAATCAAGGTCAAAAGCTACGTGGAAATGCCACACAATAACAGTTACATTTAATTTTGGCATTTGTAAATGGTCTTTGGCCGGCGATCGCCAATTGGGTTTGATAGAAGCAATTTGGTCAATGGACAATCTATGCAGATTGGACGGTATCATTTAAATTTATGATGACAAATAATTTTGCAAATTACGATATTGTTTTCTTTTTTTGCTGAAATTGGTTCTTGGATTTCTATAAAAGCTTGATTATTATATTCGAAACTAGGTCCTATCTTCGCCCGGAAATCCATTCGTAAAAGAATCCTATACTAACTTGCCATACTATCGTTTACTGCCTATTTTATTCCTCCAAAAATCTTTTCTTAGTGAATACTTAAACCATAAAAGGTATATCATCTGCCAAAATTGCAAATTTGTTGGCCCAGTGGTTCAGGTACTGTGATTCGAAACAAGTAATTTCATATGTTTAAATTAGAATATTTTAATTCTAGCACCGGTAGCATCCAAAGCTTGCAATTTAGAACCAGAATTCCGCTATCCTACTCAGAATTTGGTTGGTTGGCTTGCACGGAAATGACGTGAAAGCCGCTTTCCGTTAATCAGTATCGGCTTGCACGTGAGGTTGGCTTGGTTAGAGCAGAAACGATAAGAACACCCATTAGGTAACTATCTGATCTTTCATTAGGCTTGTTCTCCATTGAAAATATCTATTAATCATGTCACTGTTTTGTGTGACGTGATTGGTGATATGGCGGGAGTTTAACGATACTAGTTTCCATACTGCAGGTAAAAAAAAACAAATGCTATCAAGCAAAATTGGACCTTAGCTACCATTCATTAAATGCATTAATAGATATATTGCTCCTCACAAGAATCCTCACACAAAGTATATTAGTGATTTTTTTATTATGGTCTATTATCACACGTTTATTATGTGTCACATCGCTAGATGCAATGACTATTTTAGCTTGCCTTTCGGTCGAAATAAGATTTGCCAGTCTATACTCACGGTTTTGGGTTGCAATGCAATTTTATCAATGTGCGTCCATCCATACATCTATCATAATAGGGGAAAAAAATCTGCATGCATAATGTGTTCACATCATAGCCACATGACGACAATGGACTTCCATAGTTGGCGAATTTGTATACATAAGCTGGGAACTAAAAAAAGTGCTCAAAGACCCTTGCATTTTGTTTGATTTGAACGTCTAAATCTCAATATCCAGACATTTCTTGAGTAAACTGGCATAACCTGAATTCATTCAACAAAAAACTGAAGACACGAACTAAAAGGTATCAAAAACTGGTAATATTCAAGAAATTATTGCTCAAATGTGCTTTATACTGCGGTTTTTGTCGGTTCTTTAGAGAAACTTGTTACGGACAAGAATGGATATCATACAATCATCGTGAATCATAGCATCTTACCGAGACCTTCTGAGAAGTGACGCCACGCGGTTGAACTCTTTGAAGCTGTGATGAAATATCGCGGGAATTTTCAAGATCATCATATCATCATATTATTATATTTATTACATAAGGCATTTTTTAAGTAACTGTATGTGTTTGTTTTTGTGGAAGTTTAATACCTACATGACGATTCTGCTATTAAGGAATAACTTTATGAATTCCCAGTAGATCTCAACAGATTCTTGTAAAAATTCATTAATTTTAATCGACACTTATAATAATATGGGCAGAATCATATATAATTCATTTACCTAGCAGATTCTAATTTCGTGTAAATATTACCGAATGACAAACTAACTAATACGATTCCAATAAAGGGGCCTTTTTAGTCCTGCGGGTCTTTAATATAATTGTCATTCAATACTCAGCGACCATAGCAGATGATGATTACATAGATTTCAAAAATAAAAATCTAGCAGAAAATGATTAATTACATTTGCATCTACATTAAACAACCAATAGTTTGGATTGTTGGGAACCTGACATTTTTTTTATTTGGGTGGATGATTTAAGAGAAAAATAAAATAGACTTAAACAACTTAGTACCATTTATTAACGATATAACAATTTTTGGGAAAAATAAATCATTTTCGCCTGAAACTCATGTAATTCTTATCGATGATTCTAATATGAATATTCGTATAGAATAATCTAGTTAGAAACCACGCAAGTCTCCAAACAGATTTCGAAGAAACTTGAATAAACGACGAATTGAAAAATAAATTACTCAATTTAGTTCTGTCAGTTACGATTCCAGTAACTATTGCCTATTGTCGAAGGAAGGAAATGAGTACAAAACTACTCTGTTCGTGAACTAAGCTATCGAACATCCTGAATAATAAAATGATAGTAATATTTAATGAGAGAAACGCTGATGGAGCGCTTAAAAATTTAATGCATCCATTATGGCAGCCAAGGAAAATCGATGCTATTTAATAATCCACTATACTGGTCCGTCCAAGCGCTACAGTGGCGCTTTTTTCCCTTGAATTACTAATTTATAATCGAGTGCAGCGTTAGGTTTATGCGGCACGGATTATTGGAATCGAAATCTAAATAGAGAATTTGATATCGATACTTTTAGTCAGACATCCCAACTCCTGCCTTCAATTCAGCAGAAACTGGTTATCGAAAAACTTACCGAGATAGAAACGATATGAAGCTACAGAGCTCTACCGGGTATAATCGTATACATTTGCATCACAATTAAATATGTGCATGTGACGCCGATACATTTAAAATGTGGGGTACGTTTTCAATCATTTGCATGTACCTTGAGGGCGCCGTGTTCTTTTATTCATACACACGAATCTGGCTATTCTCGTTTGGTTAGTCGCTCGAATGGTGCCAACCAGATATTTTTTCTTCGCGTGACATTTTGTGCTGTGGGTAAGCTGTCACCGATGGAACTCGATATGCATGCATTAAAATTTTAAAAGCGTTCATAAGTTATTCACACTCCGTTAAAAGTTCCAATACAGATTGCACGACTTAATAGAAATCGAGTTTCTTGCAATAAGAATGACAACAGACTTTTTTGCATCGGAACTTCCGACCTCGTCCAAACTACAAATTTACATAGCAATTTAATCCTTGCTCGGTTTCTAATTTCATTGCCTACGACTGAATTCTCGGAACATATTTCAGCCTGGTTTTAGGTCAAGTAGGCGGTTCCGCCTGATCGTAGATTGTGTGACTCAGATGATATGGGTGTGGGAACTTATATCACTTTGGATACGAGAAGTATATTGAGCGACCACTGGCGCGTTTATCTGTAACATAAGTACCGACGTTCATATCGAAAACACTATCTTGTTGAGGCGGCTCTTCCACCGCCCTAAAGTTGGACGTAAGCCAGTGCCTAAAATCGTACTGCGGACATGATTCAACTATGAATTCATGTTTGTGCTCCATATCTTTTATTACATTAATGCATCCTAAATTCTCTCGAGACGTGACAGCATTATGAACTATGCGGCCTCTCCAAATGTGGCGTATGCGACCGCAGCGCGACCCAAAATGGCCCAAAACGACCAGTAATCGCGCTCTGATGGCAGATAAGCACAAATGAATATGTAACGCCCGTCCTCCCACGACCGAGCACAATAAAACCGGGCCTGACCCTATAAAAATAAAAACGGGCAATTAATATTGTTTATTCGCGTCCGTTATTCAGAGCGGCGACAGTAACAAACGACGTCTGCATGGATTAATCCATCGCGGCGCAGCCATGCTCCGTGTTCTCGTGGCTCGCAGGCTAGCTGCGGAGTGTGGTGGCTGCGGCGCGACACCGATGCGGACACCACGCCGATCCGGTTGAGTAATTCCCTATGTAACGGGACTTCCAGTTATGTAAATCTTAAGCCGAATTTCACGATGCATCTCCATAGTTTCGAAAGTAGATCTCAATTAGGCGTTCGATTAATTGCGCGAGACCACTATATATGGAAAATTATGACCAGGAAAATAAAGCTATTGAAGTACCTTATGGATTATGGATGCGGAACGAAATCGATGCATAGTAATGAAACCCAATTAGTTATGAGCGTTCCGATTTTCTATTGGCCGACAGGCGTACCTCAGGGAGACATTAATGGACCAGTGGAGCGGGCGTCCACCGAACTTGGAATCGATAAAACCTCAATGCAATTATCGGGTTATCGATATTCCTTGATAAGCCTATTAGTTGCATCACACGAACAGGAACCGGCACGGCCGGGTGACCTCACTGATTTGCGGGGGTTGTAGGGTCACCATCATCAGCCCCTGCAGGGCCCTAATCTCCTGAAACTTTTACAAGCCACCGCATGAATAATTCCCGAGAGGAGCAGCTATCGATCGCACACGTCGAGGTTTTTATTTATACGGCGCGGGTGGGCGAGGCGCATATTAGTAAACAGGCGCAGGCGCGTCGGCGATGGACACTCACCGACTTGTAGCACGTTCTCCACACAACCGGCCTCAAGTAGCTTCAAGCCTCGGCAGAAGGCGATGTTGCGATGGTCGTCGGGAGGCGCTCGCGCCAGCGACGAGTACATACAGATGTCGCGTTCATCCCGCGGGAACGACCAGTACACGACGCGGCGCTGCACCGGCTCCGGGATGCGTTCATAGCGTTCCTCAATGCGCTGGAACGGAATCGCGGCGGCGACTATTTTCGCTGTGATGTCGAGCAGTGTCGGCGGGGCGCGCGGCCGGCAGCAGGCGCGCGGCGCACACGCGGACATGGCGCTTGCTCGGCCGCTCGGCGCGGACTGACGGCGAGTGCGCCCCTCCCCTCCCGCCGTGCGACGCCCCGCCCCGGGGGGCCGCCCCGCGGGCCCCGGGGATGTTCGCCCCGAATCGACACACCGCGATAAATAATTCATTTGCCAGGCATAATGTGCGATACATTATTAAAAGTTGGCATTTTTGTTGTTCACCGCGAATAAAATCTATAAATAATTAGTGTTCGTGGCTATGTACCTAGTGCTTGTTAATGTTTAATTAATACAAATTGCCAACATTGCGCGTAAGCCGTAAAGTGTCAAAGCATACATTAAATATTTACATGAATTTATTCTGCACATTAATAAAGTCCATTTACCTTGGTGTGCTTAGTGTTGAGCTTGTGTAGAATCAGAAAATATAATCTAGAACGTTGGCGTTCCTATACAAAACTAATAAGAACAATGCCCATAAAAATATAATGACGGTGCGTGTCGTTGATAGCCGACGCTCCTCACATTACACAAACGAAGGGGAAAGGCTGCGGCGGGGTGCGCGGGCGGGGGCTACATTAACAGCTGATGGGAGCGGCGCGCGGGGGGAGGCGCGCCGACGTCAGGTGTCCGACCTGCCAGCTCAGCTGTGATTGAGCGTGCCGTTCAGCGCTGAAGCCGCTGACTGGCGGCGCATGTACGTTGACCTTTTTGTTTATCATTTTTTGTAAACATTACTTGCTAAGCCACGTTGGACGAAGGTAATGACGTCGGTATGCGCCTATTATCTTTGAAATCGAGCCTTAAGACTTGTTGTATGATTTCATATAGAAAGTTTACCTGAAAGTACTGACTCAAAATATATAAAGGATACGGTTTTTCGTGATACTTTTTTTCACGTTATTTTATCGAAAAATAAAGAACAAAATGTGAATAGCTTCACAAAAATTAGTTGATCAGTCAGATCAGCTACGAATAAGATAAACATAATCCACATTTCCATAATAGCAACTTAAAAACGAGGCGACCCTAACAGCAAAACAGCGAAAAAGAAAAATAAACTTGTACCATTTCAGTCAGTCATTATACTAAATATATTCAAAAATCGAACAAAAGGCCATAAAGGATTTAAAACAAAAAGCGCTACATCCGCTGCGAGCGAGCGGTATCTATGTCTCGGACGACAGCGAGGAAATCCCGACTGCGAGCGTAGCTATACAATACCTACATATACCTACTGTTTATACATAATGTTATTATGTTGAATTATGTGTAGGCAGTCAGCTGATTGCTATAGAAAGTGAATTAAACTTTTTTTGTTGCGCATCCCAGTAGCGGGTACACTTCCTAACCAGATTTCCATAAAGCGTTTATATGTGACAGTTGAGGTGTTACGTGGTCTCAAAGCTGTCTTCTAGAATAAATATTTTAAAAACATTGAAGAAAGAAATAGAAGAAAAGTACAGCCCTAGTAGTAAAATAATGGAGGTTAAAAAATAAAATATGAACGAATAATGGTCTAAACTTCACCTGGTCCAGAATATAATGCACAATGTTCACCTGAACATAATTCTCATCCGTAGCCCAATTCAGTAACACCACGCTTTTAAAATGCGTGTTTTAATATGGGGTTGAAACCACACCTAGAAAAGAAATGTAAAAAAAGCTTTGAAATTCCGTATAATCTTTTAGAACCAAACCTTCAAACAATTTTTTCACGGCATTTAACCTTTTTCCTATTCGTTCCCGAAGAAACCAGTATAGGTACTCTGCACTTATTGATATTTTTGAACTTAGTGTACAGGAAGTAGGGGGTTACCGTTGTTACTAGTTTGGTATGGAAGAATATTAGGTTGTAGAGCTTTTACTCTCCACTACTTTTCTGAAATGGCTAGCTGGGAATAACGCTAGTTAATTCCAGTCGCATCCGAAGTTTTCACCTCGGAGTCCTGGTTCCGCATTTTCCCAGTCTATGCATGTAGAGTTAATTAATTTGGTAAAATATATTCAGTAAACTACCTTTATTATATTCATTGGGCCAAATATGCTACCTTGAAGGACACCCGCGTATTATGTAACGTAAGTAGGTCAAATTGATAACTTTCAAGCAGATATTATCTCTTTGAAGCTAAACATCTGCCAACCTCCCCGAAGAAAAGCGCCACCTTGTTACATAGATAAGTAAGTTCATTAGGGATGATAAGTTCGTTAAGAACAAGGTAATGTTAACTGAATTAAACGCATTGCTAAAATCTAAAAAATATACTTACGTTATTATAAGGTAGGGATTCCCTTGATTATATATTAAATTGGTATTACAGTATGCTCTTCTTTCTGTGCCTCTTCTGGGGGTTTTGAAGGTTAAATAAAATAAGAAGAACATTCAATATTTATTGGCTTTGTACATTATACACGAGAGAACCTACCTCATTTACGAGAGAACGACTGGACGGATTTTCAAACGGACTTCCATGATACTTTTTGAATGAAATTTTGATGCATTTATCATGCAATCGGCAAATCGATTTCTCTTTATAAATCGATGATTCTTTTTTTTAATAAATACATTATTGAACAGTAAACTAATTAACCAGATATCTAGATATTGGTATCTTCAATTCGTTCACATAATGTTCTTCCATTATATTTACTACTTATGAATTTTATTATTTTGACAGTTGTCTGTTGTCGATTGAAATAGAGGTGTGCAGTTTATCATTTGTGAATATAAGAAAACTATTAACCATTTGATCACAAATAATTATAATTAAATTGAATAAATATGAAAAATGAGAATGCCCAAAATTTGAACCCGCGACCTAGTCCCGTCTTAGGCATTCACTTTTTCCAATCTAACTCGATTTGAAAGGTTAGCATAATAATTGCTGTAAAATTGATCAAAATAAAAACACTAATTTCAATTTGTAAATTGTGCAAGAGATTACTAATTTCCATGCGGACGAAGCAGCAACATTTAACCAGAACACAGACACAAAGCACCACCAGTCTGCTGTTGGAAAACTTCGATTGTGTCTCCCTCTTCCATCTTCAGTGAACTCGCAGTATCATAATCATTGATCGGATATCCTTCAAATCTGAATCGTCCTAATTGTGTCGATAAACCTGTCCTCTCGCAATAAGACATCATCAATTTTTTCAGCGGTGTGCTCTTTTTCATTTTGTACTGCACTATGTCATTATCTGGCCCTAAGACTTGCAAGGTGATCTTTTCCGTTTTCTTGTCAGCCATTTTGAATTAATCTATTAAAATATATTAGAAACGCAGTTGAAACCCTAAGATTACAGGTCCGATTAATGCACTGCGGTAGTCTGTGCATTGTATATTACAATACAATGACAAATCGCATGCGCACAAAAATTAAATAGTAATAATCGTATGCGGCCTCGGCCGTTGCCGTTCACAATACCTAATTTATTTAGTTTCATCGACTTATGCAGGTACTATGTTGCGCGGGAATATAGGCAGCTGACAGCTGTCATTGTTCCTTCCATTAAAAAAAATTAGAATATTGATGTTATATTAAAGAAGATGACGGATCGAGTGAGGAACACTGTGACAAGAGAACGTTGTGGAGTGGTTGAAGATGTGGTGACTAAGATAGAGCAAGGGATGCTTAGATGGTTCAGACACGTGGAGAGGATGGTCGAAAGAAGACTGACGAAACAGATTTATGAAGCGAGGGTGAATGGGCAACCCGGTAGTGGTCGACCTGGATATACGTATATCTGTCAGATCGAAGACATTTTAAAGAAAGGACATGACATGTCAAGAGTACCCGAAACCGGCGAGCATGCATAAAAGCAATTATGAACGTAGAAGAAGCGAAAGATGTATGCCAGGATCGCAGCAGGTGGAAAGCTGTGGTCTCTCCCTACCCCACTGGGAAAGAGGCGTGATTTTATGTATGTACGAGTATGTATGTATGTTTTAATATCTATAATATTCAGATATGTAATGCTTCGTTTACATACTCGCGGCAGAGCGAGGGAAGTGGCGAGAGAAGTGGGCAGGGACGTGGTGTGAATGGTATATTCGTCATGCCGCGAATACTGCCGCGTATGTTGCTGCGAGTGTCGGCTTGGCGGCGCGAGAAGGAGCGGCAATACTAGCGCGATGAAGCATTCACATACTCGCGTCGCGCACACTTCGCATCGAGCGCTCGTTGTGTACGCGCGTGTCACAGTCACAGGATTACTTCGAATTTATTATCGTGACAATGACGCAACCAATCGAATGGTCCAACGAAAAATCAATAGAATTTATTGAAAATGCTTGCTACGGATCTAATTAAATAATATAGGTAATACATTATGTATATAAAAGATAGGTAGGTAGGTACCTATTTGGTAGGTAATCAGGCTAATTTGGTAGGTACTACCTACCTACCTACCTTTTTTAATTTGGTAGGTAATTAGGCTAATTTGGTAGGTAGGTACCTACCTACCTACCTATTCTAATTTGGTAGGTAAGCTACTTACCAAATTAGCCTAATTACCTACCTACCTATTTTAATTTGGTAGGTAGGTAGGTACCTCTATCTACTAAATTAGAATAGGTAGGTAGGTAGGTACCTACCTACCAAATTAGCCTAAGTATACCGACCAAACAGGTAGCTAGGGTACCTACCAAATTAGAATAGGTAGGTAGGTAGGTACCTACCTACCAAATTAGAATAGGTAGGTAGGTAGGTACCTACCTACCAAACTAGAATAGGTAGGTAGGTAGGTACCTACCTACCAAACTAGAATAGGTAGGTAGGTAGGTACCTACCTACCTACCTATTTGGTAGGTAATCAGGCTAATTTGGTAGGTACTACCTACCTACCTACCTATTTTAATTTGGTAGGTAATTAGGCTAATTTGGTAGGTAGGTACCTACCTACCTACCTATTCTAATTTGGTAGGTAACCTACTTACCAAATTAGCCTAATTTACCTACCTACCTATTTTAATTTGGTAGGTAGGTAGGTACCTCTACCTACTAAATTAGAATAGGTAGGTAGGTAGGTACCTACCTACCAAATTAGCCTAAGTATACCTACCAAACAGGTAGCTAGGGTACCTACCAAATTAGAATAGGTAGGTAGGTAGGTACCTACCTACCAAATTAGCCTAATTACCTACCAAATTAAAATAGGTAGGTAGGTAGGTACCTACCTACCTACCAAATTAGCCTGATTACCTACTAGCTAAGTATCTAAGTAGATAGCCTAGCCTAATAAAATGCCTATACTGCATTCGGTTAGGTGTCCACTTAACTAAAGTCGTCCATCTCCATCGCAAGGCGAATACTGTATGCGGGGCAACGCAATGAACATCGCGATGATGCGAGTGTTGGGCAACGCGATGAACATCGCGATGATGCGAGTGTTTGAATGCTAGGGCATTATTCGCGTGAATATTGCCGGCAAGGCGATGAGCAATGCGAGCGGCAGTATGTAAACGCGGGGTAAGGCAGAGGGTAATGGGCAGACCAGCCGGGGTCGACCTCGCAGTACACACATTGGCCAAATTAAATGAAAATTTTAAAAAAGGTCAGGTCAGAAGTACTTGAAACAGGCGGACTTGCATGAAAGGAGAGGAAGCTAGATATAAGGATAGAGTCAAATGGCGGGTTATTGTCTCTACCTACCTCGGAGGGAAATAGGCGTGAGCGTATGTATGTATGTATTATAAATCTCGCTACGATTCTTAAAAAAATATTATAACTGATGAAATTTCGGTCACCAACTTATCAAATAACCTGATATGTTAATATAATCCGTAGCTTAATGGTTAAGGAGTCAGATTTGCGATCGATAGGTTCGAATCCTGGCCGATACTATCGACATGTATCCACTCGCAATTTAACGTTGAAGGAACCAAAATTACTAATATACCCGATTAGTAATTTTGGTAATTAGCTCTATATTTAAAAAAAGTAATGAACGGCGATAACTGATGGGAGATCATAAGTGAAGAAAACTGGGTGCCCAGTTATTACTGACTAAAACTAAAAGTCTGAACAAATTGTCTATGCCAATAAAATAAAACTAATCTCAAGACGATTTTGAGCATTCATTAAATAAATATAATTTAAAAATACAATTTAAATATTTTTTTCGTACCACTCTATTTCCAAATTCAATTATATAATATGCATTCTATATGCAATAATACGATTCGATTATATAAAATCTACCCTTTAATTTCATCTGATTGCTTCCAAAAATCTTAACCAACCAACATAACAAGAGAACGCATACGAGTATAACATTGTTTTTACTGAAGTTAATCAAGAGAATGGTGAAGGTGAGAGTCTGCACATGTTTTCAAAACTTCCGTCAAGTATAATAATTATTATACACATACGTAAAATCGGAGATAACAAGTCGATCAATTGAGGAAACAAAATTGCCGCCATTGCCGGACCCAAATTACTTATCAAGAAACCGTGGGAGCTCACCGACTCTCGATCGAGTTCTGTCTGACCCGGAATCGAACCGGATTCTACAACCTCTTTGGACAATACTTTTTGTTGGAATAAAACCACTTTTAACGGATTCTATCGCTATATATTTCGTTCACATTTATTAGCCTGATGTTTTGGCTACTTTTCATAAGTCATGGTTGCGGGATGACTAAAGATAGTAGTTGTCACAGTTTGAAAATATGTATATATAGGACAACACGTGCAGGGCTTAGATGCCACCCGCATACGGTGCAGAATATCCCATCAAGAACCAAGCGGTTCGGCGACTCCCTCTTTTGCCGCACCATTAAGTCTTGGAATTCCTTACCAGTTCACGTGTTTCCCTCCTCCTACAGTCCCGGGTCCTTTAAGCGGGGCGTGAAAAAGCATCTGATGAGGCCGTCAAGCTGAGTGCCACCATTGTAACATGATACGTGTTTGTAATGGTGACCCTCTTTTCAGAGACTTTGCCTTCAGCTTACCATCAGGCGAGGCGGAGTCAAATTGACGTGTCCTATATAAAAAAATAAAAAATAAATAAATGTAAGTTATCTCGAAGTACCTGAATTATCAAATTGTTGGTGTTATTAACGCAGAACGAGCTCACTGTATCGTTAAGTCTTGATTTATTTAATTTTTTTCTCAAGTTTCCGACAGTATTTAGATATTTTAAAGAAATTTAACAGCATGCTAACTATTCAATCGAGGAAAGGACTGGTCGCGGGTTGAATTCCTGCCTCAATTTTTTCCAATCAAATTTGATTAAAATACTTTTTACCCGACTACGCCAGCGTGGGTAATGTGTTACGCGTGTATTGTATGTATTGTATAATCATCATCCGATCTGTCTTGACTACGAAATCCCAAAATGATCTTAACACCAAGGTATTAAGAGCAAGTCAAACTGTTTTATTGATTTAAATCGTATTATCATCCGAACTAAAGGTGCGTACCAAATAACAGCACAATCAGTCAACAGGAAGTGGTGTATATGCCAAGGTATTAAGATCATTTTGGATAAAGTCGTCAAGATCGATCTGTTACTGACTGATTATGTAGTTTTCTTTTTGCTCAAAAACCTGTAGTTCAACACCAAAGCTCCCACAAATCGATAGCACGTTCCGAATTTAAAATGTCGCGTCCCCGCCATTTTTGCCGGATCTAATGAACTATTAAACTGCAATTTGGATGCGCGATGGCTCCTAGATGGCTCTGTGCGCACGTATTGATCGCGCGATGGGGGCCAAATATCTCCACATCGAGTTCTGCCAAGTCACGGAATGTATTGCTGGCTATTGTGGCGAAAAATGGGGGGGTCGAGATGAGCGTGGAACGAGCCTGGCCGGCTTTGGCGCACCTAGTGTAATCCAAAGATTTATGGGTGGCACTTTGGTGGTACTCTATGCGTGGGTCGGTTGTTTTTTTAATTACTGATGCATCTGTTTTTAATGAATGATTGTTTATGGGACCATAGAGTGTGATGTTTTCTTCTGTGGTTGTATTTTGAAGAGTTTGAATTTCGAATTTTATGGCAAGTCCCTGGAAGCTGAAAGGTGTGAATAGCGCTATAGATCTAAACACAAAATAAGTATAGCTTGTACTATGGGTTCTAGAATATGGAGAAATATACGTTTTACATTTTTAATGAATAGATTATTGCATAGAAACACTCAGACCAATGCAAATAGATATTACCATTCATAAAAATATTTGTATTGAGCTTGAATCGAATCCGCGATCTCCGATGCATCCGTTGAACGTTCAACCGCTACGCTACACACACTGTGGTAATGTATAAAGAACGAAACGATATTATACATTGAAAAATACGAGTAGGTTGTATTATACATACTATTGTGTAAATTATTCGAAACTACTACTTGCGACTTATCGAGCTACTTGCCCGGCATCACCTGAGTATTAAATTTTTCCGTAACTTTTTCACAATTTTCTTTCATGTAAACGTCAAAATCAAGGAATAATCCAAATTCTGATTTGTTGAAGTTCAGTCGTTCCCATTTTAAATCTTAAAGATTGAGTTTTATTTTAAAATATGAAACTTATTTCTTAATCAGGTTACACAGATAGTTAGTTTGCGAGACATAAAAAAAAAACTTCACAAACCTCGCAATAAATCTTTACTGCTATTTAATTAATAAAACTAAATTGATAAGACACAACGAAATGAATGCTTCTATTTCTAATCTATTTCAAATGAATTAATGACATTTGCAATGTTAGTCATAATTAAATTTTACATGTATAAATAAAAAATAAATAAATAATTTATAAATATTCTACAACTTTTACGCTCTCTAGACCCATATTATGGTAAGCATAGCGTAACTAGCTCGTGTTATGGAATCTAGAATGTGGATAAACATACTTAAATACCTACTTGTTTTTTGTAAATACATACATATTATACATAGCGACACCCAGACCAATGCAAATAATATACATATTCATGCAAACAAATATTTGCATTGAGCGGGAATCGATCCCACGCCCCGTGCGTAGCAGTCGAACGTTCTACCGCTACGCCATCTAGAGATAACGAACATGGTATTAACTTGAATCCACTATGCATTAGATTGTTAATTGATTTAAGATACTACTATATACCTACTTACTGGTGTGATCCCAGTAGTACCATTGTCTAATTCCATTATAAAGTAATACTTATTGGGATTTTCCCCCCAATAATTCTATGAAACCGGCTATTTGGAATGGTGAAACCGCGATTGAAATTATGCCTTGTATATTCTAGATTTCACCCTAGCTTCTTACGAGTACCATCCAGTATATTAGTATATAGCCCACAACAAGATGAGTATCTTATCTAGGCTCAAGATAGACATAGGGATAAGCAGAGGTGTAATAACACCCACATTTCGCCAAATATGATGTCTATTCACATAGGGGACATCTAATGAATTTCGTAGACGTTCTAATCGAAATAAATAACTTAGAACCAACTATTCTATTCGCCCTTTGACGGACTCAGTCGTGGATTCCAGACAGTCGATCGTTAAAAAATTTACCAGATCGATTGCTTCGTCTATTCTCTATTCTATTCTCATAATAGATACGTAATGGATTTCCTAGACGTTCTGAACCAAATAAATAAGTTAGGACAGTTATTCTGGTGTGGTCTGGAGACCTCGGTGCAGTTGGGATATGCATTAAACAGTAGTGTGTATGTGCTCTCTAGACAAGTGGTATTTCATTGGCCAGGAACCAAATAATAGGTACATAATACTCGGTACATACTCGTATAAAAATGTGCTCTATACGCGCAGTATCTAGTATCTACACGTTTCATAAGTGTCTTTTGAGGATCGCACGGGGTGCTACTGCGGTGGACGAGCTCAAATTCACACAAAAATTGAGTTTTCAGGGATTTCCTTGCATTTAATTAACCATGTTTTTTGGACAGATTTGATTCTCATGATTAACACTATCGAATGATGCTATAAATACAGGATGCTATTTTTTCGGATTTTAGTCGGTTTGATTACCGGGCATGGCAAGCGAATTTTCAAAAATCCATGAATGCAGTTTTTTTTTTCTTTTTGAAAATAAAGGAATGTTTCCTTTGAGTGAAATTAGCTATCTCCAGTATTTAAAGTACTTTCCGTCCAGGTAAGGTTAAAATCTTCCACCCTGTATGTCCCGAGGTATAAAGTATTTGAAAATTACGAATTTGAATGAAAGCATAATAATAAGTAGCTACCTAAAAAAGCAATAACATAGATTAAGCATAATTTATAATAATTAAACAGTAGCTATGTATTTAATTATATAAACTACTTATGTGTAATCTATTTTATAGTTTTAAGAACTAAAAAAATCCTAGATAAGACTTGAGGTCTTTGACTCTAATTACTTAGGTCGCTGACTGTACGTACATCGAAGATTTTAACATTAAATGATAATCTGTGTAATTAAAAACATACAGGTGTTTGACCTTTTGATTGGTGACTGATAAGAATCTGCCGACTTTAGTCATCATCTCATCATAGATTTATACTCCATTTGATTGGGTCTGAAAGGGGTATCTGAGGTTTTTACCTTAGAACCCGTAATTCCCTTATTTTTCCTCGTTTTGATTTAGTTTATAGGGCTTTAATGCGAGCGACTGCGCCTCGTCCGTCGTTCAGCAGATGAATCGGCTTGCAGGTGAAATAATTTTGGGCGTTGAAGGTCTTCGTAGAGCCCCATACATTGGTTACTTTATCAAGACCTTTCATTGTACAGTCGCGAAGAGCGCCCAGTGAGATTGGCAAAGAAGAGACCACCATGTTCCACCTGCTTCGATCCTGGCATTCATCTTTCGCTTCTTCTACAGTCAGGTCGACTCTGATATTAAAACTGTCATCTATAGTACAATCTGTACTCTAGTCTAGTTATTAATCAAGATTCCGGACTGAGAATCGTTCTAGAATACGGGCTTCAGAAATTGTTTTTAAGATGCTCGCTAATTCATGCTATATTACTGGACCTTTACAAAAGTAAGTAATTTAAATTTAAACTGCGTATTACCATATGCTATTGACCCAATGATGTGTTATTCTCAGTATGTTTGTTATAATTTCAACATTAAAAAGGTATAAAATTGATGTAAGCGATAAACTTATTTACAGAATGTGGCGCCATCTTTAGAATGTAAAACTTTAGTTGTGGTTTGTGCGACATCTAGTAGTAACGCAATGAAACTCTAACAAGAGTGATATTAGCATTTGGTGTCTCCAATCATCGCTAGATGGCGTTATAATACATAACGTGTTGTTTCGGCATTTTTCAGTATTATTTTTGACCGACTGCCAAGAAGTGTATTGACAGAAGAAAATTATTCTGGTATTCACCCCATGTATCCCAATTTTATTTCTACACCTTAGTAACAATAAAACCAATCAGAGATTACGTACGCATGTATTTCTAAAATGTATAAAAATATTTTCAGATTGGAACCATGGATGGAGGCTTCGTGTGGAGGTGTCAGGGTCCTGGTAAATCGTGGTACCGTATCGGATACGTGAGCATATTGCCGCGGTCCCAGGAATACAGCTCCTGAAATCAAAACATCATTACAAGATACTTCGGAAGAATTCTACGCCTTGGGACACGTATCTTGGATCTAAATCGTGAGACAAACGAGACCCTGACGCGCGCGTACTGTCTTCTGATATTGTATGCTTGGTGAATTTGAGCTCGTCCACCGCAGTAGCACCTCGTGCTATTCTCAAAAGACACCCAAGAAATATGTACTGCGCGTATTGAGCACATTTAGCTCCAAGATATAATGTCCTGAGAAATACTACTATAGAATCTCAAAATTACGAGAGAACAGTAACCTTATGCGTATGATCGTATCCAAGCTGCGTGGTCTTCCTAAAAGGGTTGGTGAACTGCAGCGACACTTCGACCGGCTTGCTCTGGTATAGGTCAATGGCTAAAGATACCTTGCTCTCCCTCTCTGTCGATGAATCTAACGCGTATAGTACGCCACATACTATGAACATTTCGCCCACCTGAAAAAAAAACAAACTTAAATTTTGTGACTTTTCAATAAAGACTTCGATTTATCTTATACCGCAAAGTTTTTCACTAAGATTGAGGAAGATTCAAGACAATTTCTTAGGGAGGTCACACACCAACGCAGTATTTGCTGTGCACACGGCAAATTGCCATGAAAGATGTATTTTTTATACCACTTAGGTGACAGACAAGTACCCGGTCCACCTGATGGGAAGTGGTTGCCGTGACCTATGGACGTGAGCCAACCTTTGAAGAACCTTCTAATCTTTAGAATCCCAGTTCGTAGACGTTTGGATATACCAAGCTTTGCTTTGCTTCAATGGACGTCTTATGGATGGCTACAAGATGATGATTATAATAATAAATTTAAAATAAGAACCTACCTGTTTATTGTTGAGAGAAATATTCCAAATATAGTCGATATTCAAACCATCTTTATTCGGATCAAAACTAAGCTGAAATAATAAATGAAAACGTGATGAATTATAATCAAAAGGAAGAATTTCACAATAAAGCAAGCATTTAATTCCCAAAAAAAAGATAAGTAGAGAAGACAGAGGAGCACCCGAACCCGACAGATGTTTATGAAAGATAGACAACGGTTCGTCCGCTTGAATGAAAGGTTCAAAGACGTAACCAAGAAAAGTAGAGAAGATAGAGAAGCACTTGAACGCGACAGCTTTGTATGAAAGATAGAGAAAGGTTCGTTCGCTTGAATGAAAGGTTCAAAGACTGTTATGGTATACCTTTGCTACTGCCGTGTTGTTGGAGCCTTCCATAGAATAGATAGCCCACAGTCCGTTGTCATCAGCACTGAAATCTACCTGCAATAACAGCCAATTTATTACACAATGTGAATATTATAATCGCTAATTAACCATGTTCGACGAAACCAATTTAATAAAAAGACCACACGAAATTCCTTACAGTAGTTTTGCGAATAATCACATGTCATGAAAATTAAAAATATTTTTTTAAACTACACTACTACAACTAAACTAAAATAAGCAGATGTAATTTTTTAAACATCTGCAATGTACTTACAGACGGGTCTGAAACATAACTCCGACAAACAGTTCTCCGCCGAATGACACTACTATCGATTTTATGGTAGAAAATTATAATTTTAATGATAGATTATGGTACCTGGTTATGCTGCGCAGTGTAGAGCCTCCCGTCAGCATACGGCAGCTTGACAGACTTAATCCTGCTCTGTGTCAAGTCATACCTGATGATCTCTCCAGGATGACCAGACTCATTCGCTTGATAGAAGAATGAACCACCGTACACTATGTGCCCATTACCCTGGAGAAATATACAGAAAAAAATATTATTAGTAAGTGGTCTTATGATCCAAATCTATCTGAGCACTGCGGGTCATTGGGGTCAATGAGTTCTAGACTAGATCATAAGTAGAGAGAGAATAGAGAATGAGGTCAACACTACGAACTAAAGAAAGCGCTTGTGCCGAATTCGAACCTACTAAATTAAGTATGTGAGAATGTACATTCTCAGTACTGTGTAATATTGCGTGATATCCTAAGTTTTCCATGTTTTAATATGTATGGGAACCAAATATGGCACCCAACGTGGGGCCCCCACGTTTGTTTAATAAAAGCAGCATATTGTCATGACTGACCTGACAAAATGCGTTTGTGAATAACCGCAACGCATTAAACTAACCCAAAAATTTCAAATTGTGTTGCTGTTGCTCCGACCCACAACTGCCCGAAGTCTTCGCCGCAATGGCAATAAAATAATAGTGAGGCGTATTACGTCCGAGGCATTTAAAACATTGTTGAGTAGTACTCACGAAAAATGGTTTCTGCAGTTTGTGGTACTCATCCACGTCTCCTTTCTTGAAGGTCACTTTAGTTCTGTGTTCTCTTAACCTGTCGACATCATCTTCTTGCGTCGTCCATAACTTGTCCCTCTGGAATGAACAAAAAAAATTGTAATGTAACGAATAGATTAGCTGTTTATGTGACAGTCTTTTTTTTTCCAGACTGCTCGACTTAGGAAATTCCACCTTATTAAAATCTAGTCTAGAGTGTCTTCGATTTCCGAAAGTAATATATTAACGGACGACACTCTGATGCATGTGTTTCTCTCAGTGGAGGCTCAGACGGCAGTCGCTTCCATAAATGCTAAAATTAACTCAATTGTAGAAGGAAGGACTAGGAGGGCAGTCCTCAGGCTCAAAAGTGCAAGTTTGGTATTCCTTCAGAGGTGTGTAGTATAATACGTTTAACTTAATTTGATTACATTTAAAAAAAATAAGGTAGGTGCACTAATTCTACCTGAATATCTGTTGCGTTGGAATCTCGGAGCCAGGCACCAAACAGCTCATCTTTGTATCGATGGTATACAGGTTTACCTATGGCGTACAGTTGGCAATCTGGAAGCGGGGAAAATAATTTTATCGGAATTATTTATGACAACCAAATTACGTACAAAGATTCAACCAGGTCAACCTGCACCAATTAACCAATGGACGAGGCTCTGTTGCAGGCTTCCCTGTCAGTTCAGGGTCGGATGCTTTCGTAAAAGGTAACAAATAAATAAAAAATAATAAGTGCACGCCGCGCTCCAAACTGTAAACTTTGAACGCAACATCTTATTATTATGAGATCTGTGAGTTGATTCGTGTGGTGACGGAGAAAGAGTAAAAGCACATATACCACCCCATCTTATACGAAGGGTGTCGCAGACGATATCACTGCAAGAGAAGGAAAACTTGAAATAAAACCCTGTACCAACCAACTGGCCAAATCCTCCCAACATTGGGAGAGGCCTTTGTCTAGCAGTGGACTCTGCGATAGGCTAATTCATTGGTTGACTGTTGAACACCCTACCCATGCACTCCACTCGTCTTAATACTTATATTTATGCCCAACAGAAGCACGCTTATTGACTTTATAAGGTTAAAGTTGCGTTTGACCTGTTCTGTGGTTTGACATTAAATTATTGGAACTTTAATTTTTTTATATACTCGTACTTAAAACTTACTCGTATTCCTTCTAGCTTTATACGGGGAGGTCCCATTTATGCTAGATATGAGTAACTGCGCGCGATCGCAGCGAGGACACGATGGACAGCGCTGCACTTGGCACAACTCCTCGTAAGAAGTCAGGGTCGGTGGCCTGGAGCCGTACTCCATTGGCTGCTGTATCGGCGGTTCCTGGTTCGGTCCTGGATCTAATAATGAAAGATTTAGGTTTAGAATTAGGTCACTACTCTACACAAATTTTGTGTGAATTGCTTATCATAAATGTCGTGATGTGACTTTGGCCGTAGGTACTGGTTCCCAAAACTGGCCAGAAGGCTAATAATTCTCCTACAGTGAAAATAAATAAGTTCAAAATAAAGTCTCCATCTGTCAAAATAAAAGAAAATATAAAAAACGATATTCTCGTAATACAATTTTCAAGAAATAATATTGAAATTGTGATTGTTTTTGATATTTGGAAGATGAGTAGATTGTGACTGAACTTTGAACATGTTTTTATTAGAAGAATTGACCTTTTTTAAAGTCAATTTTAGGATAGGTGACCATTCTTAACATATTAGAACCCCTCTGTGTCTTGAAGGCCACGTAAATCCGTCGGTCAAGGGTTTCTGTCTGTGGCAATAGTTATGGGTATTTTGACAAATGGCAGTCGCTACATGGAAATTATCGAAGTTGTGTCGTTGGAAAATGCTCGAAGGATGACTTAGGTCGAAGTTATTCTACTTACACAACAACTGAATTCGACCCTTAACAGTTTGATTATTAAGTTCATTTTTGGCCACGCAGCTGTAGTGTCTCAGGTCTTGATCCCTGATTCCAGGGATCTCAAGTCTCATGATCCAGCGCCAAGGGTCTGAGGTGGTGATAGCTTCCGTGATATAACGCTGACCTTCGAGGGTGACACCGTCGATCTCCCAAGCCAGAACTGGTTCTGGCCAGGCTTGAATCTGTAAAATGAAATCAAGAAATAAATAAACTGCACTCTAAATAATTCATCCTCACAGTCAGCGGAAATGATGTGCACAGTCAGGTATGAAAGGAACTTCATTCTACGCACGCTTAAATTGTAGAATGATGTACTTTTTCCAAGCGTTGCAGTCGCTTCTTCAAGAAGGGTCCAACTTCCTTTTTCTGTATCCTCAGAGCTCACTGGAGAGGTTTCGTGCTGTCAGTGAGAAAACCAAAGGCTTATCCTACTCATCTTTTGCGCTGACAGCACAGAACCTCTCTGTTCTTATAGAGTCGGCAGCACGACTGTGACTCTCTTGATGTTGCACACGTCCATAGAACACGGTAACCACTTCCCATTGGGTGTGCCGTGAGCTTGTCTGCTTTCTAAGTGGAATATAAAAAAATAAAAGGTCTGGTACCTCACACTCCAGCTTGGCAGTTTTGTTATACACGTAAACAATATTCTTCAACACGCGGATGTACGGGCTGACTGAAAAAAAAAATAGACAAAACCATAGGTTTACAGTCAGGTAGATACCACAAGCCATTGTACCGATATTAAGTCGCGAGAGAAACCCTGGCGCGCGCGGGTTACTTTGATAATAATCCATGATAGAATTTGAGCACCTCCGCTGCCGTAGCACCCCGTGCTATCCTCAAAAGACGCCCAAAAAACGCGTACTGCGCATATTTTTTTTTTTTTTTTTTTTTTTTTATAGAGTACATTTTGTGATGTGATTGGGTTCAAGATAAATGCCGGTAACTATATGTTGTTCATACTCACATTGAACTTCCACATCGGTGGTCTGGTTGGCGGATGGCAGCATGCCGTTGTTGGCCAAGCAAACGTACTTGCCCGTGTGCCACCTAGACACGTGCGGGATGGTCAGCCTTTGTCCACTGACGGAAGCATCACGCCATGAGCCCTGCAACATAAAGGTGCATTATGCGAAAGTTTGTTGTAAGAAATTGTAGGACATTCTACATAATGCCATCTAGACCCAAAGTAAGCATAGCTTATCTAGTTTGTGTTATGGGTTTTAGAATGCGGATAAATATACTTAGATATATTTTTTCGGATGCGATTGGGATTAACGTTAGGAAAGAAGATGCTCGTCCATTATTTTACAGGTGAACTGACTAGCAGGTGAGATTGTTTCGGGCCTCAAGAGTGTTTTTAGGGTCCTATACACCCCGACCTCATTATTATGTACCTATGCATGTAATAACGATAAATAATAATCATAGGTAAACACGAACCTAAGTTCACTGCAGCAGAGTTGATTTATGGTGAAGAAAATAAAAATGTCGACACACAGTTCCTTGTGTTTTTATTGCTTGCCTTGCCTTGGCGTGTCCGTATTATACTAAAATATTACTTATTTACTCTCATCACGATATTTAGGCGAACTTGGAAATATTTGGGTACATAATTCCAAATATTTTCAAGTTCACCATAAGATTCTTTTCTTCATATAGTTATGATACTGTCAAAAATTTACGCGATAGGCCTCAATAATGTTGCTAGTAGCCTTCTCCAGCTTCGATACCAAAGAAAATTACCTGAATAATAGCCGTGCCATCAGCTCTCCGCCACTCCACTGTGGGCTCCGGACGACCCGTAGGGCTGCAGCTAATTCTCAATACCTCTCCCTCACGAACTATCACTCGGGTTTGATCCTCTGCGAATCAGATCAATAGTAACACCATGAAATCTGATTTATGAAACTATAATAGAAACTATAATAGACTACTTAATTACAAATTTTGGTCTTCTAAAATGGTTTTCTATGTCCCTGAAAACCTCCTCTTATGTTTCGAATTACCTCCATTCCCTTCCGTTTTTGGAAGGGTTATGGGTGGAATCAAGTGGGGGTCTATGATAAACCAACTGCTAAAGAAAAGGACACATGAAAGAAGGACAGAAAATATTTTATTCTGATATACATAAACGCAACACATGGATAAACAGAATGATTCAAATTCCATTGATGAAATTTTGTTTTGGGCACTTACCAGCGAACGTAGGCGGTATGAAGAGTTCTTTCTCCAGAGTATAGTTGTAAATAGAGAGACCTGGTCTTCCGGGAAAGCCATCACGGCCGTCGTTGCCTCTTTGACCCTTAGCACCTGTTGCACCTCGTTCACCTTTTGGTCCACGAATACCTTGTGGACCAGCAATGCCTGCTCTACCTGTTCAAGGAGGCAAAGACTTGTTAAGTCTTTATTGGACTAAACAAATTATTGATCAAAACTCAGAACAACTGTTTTAGTCTTGCGAGATCGTACAACATTATATTCGATTTTCAAAGTTGTATTCCCTTGATTCGCAAGTCGGGCCCAATTAGTTATTCCACTGACTGATGCCAACTCCTTTAATTACAAAATAACTTCAGCAATATGAAAGAAAAAAAAAATGCTGAAAAACTTACCATCTTTCCCATCTTTGCCATTTTTTCCTGGACTACCATCTTTTCCTGGGGTACCGTCACGCCCATCTTTCCCCGGAGCTCCATCGGCACCATTTCTACCGGACATACCGTCCAGACCTGGCTCTCCGGGGACCCCATCTCTTCCATCAAGACCAGGATTGCCAGGGTAACCTCTTTCACCTGTTAAATTAATGTATTATAGCGTCATCTAGATTTAAACTAAGCAACACTAAACTTATTTGTTACAAAATCCAGATAAAATGTATATTTTATCTGGATTTTTCGCAGATTCGATTCCCGCGCTTGGCGGGAATCGAATCTGCGAACTCTGACCTAGTAACGTTCTACAGTTCGTGGCTCAAGGTCATCCGATGTGTACGTCACGCATATAGTGTTTAATTATTTTTTTTACCTTTTGGCCCCGCTGGTCCGTGAGGCCCTCTCCCACCAGAATGTCCGGGAGTCCCGGGCGCCCCTGGATCTCCCCTTTCACCCTTAGGTCCCGGCACGCCGGTCGGACCCTTAGGTCCTTGGACGCCAGGCGGGCAATAGTCTTGAGTGGCTTTGCAGAAACCTTGTACCACTTTGTACTAGAAAAAACCATTAAGAATTAATCAGATTTTGGAACTATTTCTATATCTACTGACTAACATACAAGACACTAGCGTAAACTTTCTCGTGGGGAGGGGATGGAATCCGTCAATAGTCACTCCTTTTAAGTCACAGGACTCCAATGTGCAAGCTTTGGATGAAACCGGGACTAACGATGCGATGAATGACGCTGAATAGTTAATACTCACAGGAACTCTAGAATAGCTCGTCAGCCAGACCCACGTATCACCGCCAGGCGCAGGTCCCTTGGCACCAGTTTTTCTCATTTCTGCCGCATCCTTCTCCTCTAGCTCGGGCCGCATCTTCGGGTTGAAGAACTCGACATGGGGAGTCACTGTGTTGTCCTCTTGAATCACTGACTGCTTCTGATTGGCAAGATGATAGTATAAGTTATAATTGACGAGAGTTCTATGAGGACGAAGTCAAAAAAATATGGCCACTTGTGTCTCTAAAAAATCTTGTTTTTATAAACGAGTAACAGACGCGAGATTAACAAATATTATGCAAGGCTTGATAATTTGAAAGACAAATACATAGTCTTTATATCCTTATGAACCTATACCTAGGATAAAATGTAACTTAGTTGCTACTCTGGACGTATCTATCTCAGTGCGAAACTTCATCAAGATCCGTTCAGGCATTTGGTGTAACAGTAAGTATTGTCCATAATATTTGCGTTATTAATATACTCGTTAAATCTTTCACTGTAATTCAAATAGTTATTAAGTCACCACTTCTCACTTTGTTTATAGTTTTCGCCATAACGTATTTTACGTCATGTAGCGTACGTAACTTACAATACGTTGATGCGAAAATAGCCCATTGCTAATATATCAACACAATTCATTAAATTCCGTACTTACTAACATCGCCTCCCTTTTCTGCCTATGCGACGCAGTCCCACTAATCTTCGTCAAGTAAGCATCTATTTTTTCTTCTATTCTCTCTTCTAGAACATTCTTCAATAATTTTCTAGCTTCTATATCGAAGTTCACTTCGTTAGTTTCAGCCAAATTATAAGTATGAACTAGTAAAGACACCACAGCACAAGTGCACGCAAAGATCGAAAGTTTTCGACAACATTTTGGATCACTAGCATCCGTAGAGAGTTTTCTTTTGGTCATATTTCTCATTTTGATATCACAAACATATTCTTTAACAACACAGACTTAGTAAACTTCACTATTTTAACGTCTTTCATCAATTTGACACCATTTTTGCCAGTATTTTTGTAGACATGTGTGTCGCGGTCGAGTTATCTGAATGTAATCCTGACCAATATGTTTCTTCCGGCACGATACGCGTATGTGGTTGCACAACGAGCCCGATAACCGGCAATTGAGCTCCGGGACTATTAAATCAGTGAACTAACTTAATCAGACAATCGACAGCCCTAGTACGGCTACTGGACTGTTGATGTGTTTTAATGTTAGAATTTTTTAGTTGGTGTCTACTAGATGCAATTCTGTGGGTTTAGAATTATATGAAAACTAGCTGACCCGGCGAACTTCGTACCGCCATATTTTTTGATCCCGTTCCCGCTGCATATCTATAAATTTATCCGCGTTTCTCTACAATATTATGCATGTATTATACATATAAACCTTCCTCTTGAATCACTCGATCTATTAAAAAAAACCGCTTCAAAATCCGTTGCGTAGTTTTGAAGATTTAAGCATAGGTACATAGGGACGGACAGACAGCGACAGCGACTTTGTTTTATAATATGTAGTGAGTAGTGAAGTGATGATGTAGTGTCCGGATCTACTTTGAGAATTATTTGTAAGTTTTATTTTATCTATTTTACTGTCCTACTTTACTAAAGAAGGAATTGATATTTTGGATCTATGGGTACTCGTACCTGGTATAATGCTGAACTGGAACCTATTTTTTTTGTATTTATTTTGTATTACACTTGTACTGTAATAAATTTTGTTGATTTTTTTCTTCTTGTTTCAAAAATGCGAACGGTAAATTATAAAAAAAGAAGAAATATTATGCAAACCAGCACAAGTCAATTTAAGAAGAGGGTGACTAGGATAGGGTTCCTCACCCATTATATGGTGGAATTATATCCATTTGGGCTGAAGTTCTTATAAAGAGCAATTATTTTACGCCTCAAAGAACTAAAATGTAATAAAAAAGCTTTTACATATTATGTCCCAGTCGTAGGCATGCGCTATATACCTTTATTTACTGGAGTATGGTGAAAGGCACTATCCCTAAGTCGCTTTGACGACACCCGCGGGAACCTTCACCGGGAACTATGCAGACGTGAGTATTATTAGGCTAATAAAACCTTAGGTTAATAAACCGCAGGTTTATAAGTGCCCGGTTAATGGCAATAGGCTCGCCACCTATTACATTGGGACCTAAACATAAACGGCGAAATGTGGGTGTTAGCACCTCTGCCTACCCCTTCGGGGATATAGGCGTGAGTTTATGTTATTTTATGTTATAAAACCTTAGTTAATCCTCTGAGCATCTTCCCAACTTAGTTGGGTCGGATTCCCAGTCTTTGAACTTCAATATTTTACATGGAGCGATTGCCAGTTGACCTCCACCTTAAAAAACCTTAGTTGTCTATAGTAATAAAACAAGAGATAATCGTAGTGAAAAAGCAAAGTACTGAAAATAATTATAAATTACCTCATCAAAATCTTTGGCATCGGCTTACAGATGAAGTCCTGAGTGCCGCACCGAGGAGTTAATCTGCAAGACAATACTTATGCTCGTTACCCGATGAGGCCCTGACGCATACTTTCCTTTTGGAGCCATACGCATCAGTGTTGGCAGTCGCTTTTGTAAAAGTCAAAATAACCAAACTGTGTAAAAGATTGTGGGTTGTTGAAATGGGAGAGCGGGCCCCGAGTTCCAATATCCATACTTAATATTCTAAATGCGAAAGTAACTGTCTGTGTATCTGTTACGCTTTCACGCCTAATTTACTGAACCAATTTAGATAAAATTTAGTTTAAGGATAGATTAAACCTTGCGGAAGGACATCCATACTTCCATATCCATACTAATATTATAAATGCGAAAGTAACTCTGTCTGTCTGTCTGTTACGCTTTTACGCCTAAACCACTGAACCGATTTGGATGAAATTTGGTATAGGGGTTGATTAGACCTTGAGAAAGGACATAGGCTAGTTTTGGTTGCGATAACCGACATCCACGCGGGCGGAGCCGCGGGCAAAAGCTAGTAGGCTATATTTGTTCGCGATAACCGACATCCACACAGGCGGAGCCGCGAGCAAAAGCTAGTGAAGAATAAAACAGATGAAAGTAACTCAAGAAGTATGAACGAAAGTCAATATTGCCGTCTAGGACGCTGAAACCTTCAAGAGAATGTGTATTTACTTATTAGCCTTAATTAATTCTGGCACGCGACACATTACCGCAATGTGGTATGATGTTAATAACTGTTACGTAATTAAAATTTAAGAAAATGTAATACCATGTGTTTGGGTGAATGTTTAATTAAACACGAATGAGTTATTAAAAAACGTTAATACAATACCTTCTACTTACAGTCCCGGCTCTTTTAAGCTGAAAAAGCATCTGATGAGGCCGTCAAGCTGAGTGCCACCACTGTAACATTGTTGGTGTCTGTAATGGTGACCCTCTTTCCTGAGTGCTTCTCTGCAGTATTGTTTTGATACTAAAATTCATTAATAAATGAACCTAACTTCAGTTGAACACAGGGGATGAAATAGTCGAAATATTATATGAATCGAACCTGCGCCCTTCGATGTAGCAGTCAAATGCTACGAAAAATAAGCTCTTTAATTACATGGCACAATTTGTGAATCATTTCTGAGCTCTTCTAAATATTTATAATGCATATCCTAAGTATAAAGTATACCCCAATCCATGAACGTGTCTATAATGGCTTTGCCTTCAACTCACTTATAAGTTAAATTGACGTGTCCTATATAAAAAAAACATAACTAATATTGATGTATATCTAATAATAAGATCTAACTACCAGTTAGTGCCAGCGGCTTCCTCATGAAGACGTAGGTATTTTCCTAATTTTGCATCCGAGGCTCTGGGTCTACCTTCCAGTGTTATCTCCTCCAACTCGCATGGTCTTGGGCTGGTACCTAGCGACGCGTTTGATGGTCTATGGCGGCAGCTCTGCCTTCGTCGAATTCTCATACCGTAATCTATTGGAACCTATTCAAGGAATAAAAAGTAGCCTATATCTTATTCCAGGCTGTGATGTATCCCTGTGCCCAATTTCAGCTAGATCTGTTGAGGCGTTTGAGCGTGATTGAGTAACAAACATCAAAATATCTTAACAAATTTTCACATTTTCAGTTTTTGGTAGGCAAAGTAGGAAGTAGGATATCGTTTTACAATCATGATTTATCGATCTATCCATCTACCAATGAATAATAAAAGCCTCCATAGTACCTACATCAGAAACTTGATCTGCCTGCACGTAACATAATAATGTATAGCCGGATATCGAAAGCAAGTATTTCTCGGGAAACCGCTTTGAAGTCTCCCAAAGTCTGCGCGCATGCGCACAAAAGTATGTCAGGGTCATGACCTGATGTGCAAGGTCGCCAGTGTTTAGCATCCTCAGTGACACCCAAGCTTTTAGACGAAGTGCACGTTTCTAGAATTATAATTATGAATCTAGTGCCTCTACTGCCCGTGGAAGGTAAGACTAGACTAGACTCATTGTAAGAAAGATGAAGCTTTCAAAATAGATCGGTATTCTTTTTCATGTTTTCTATTGAAGTTAACTAAATATAGGACGCTGTTGCTAAGAGTTTTGGTTAAATAGGTTATGTTATTTTCTGTTTTTGGTACAGTTTTGTTAATATAGTGAAGTATTTTCTTAACATTATCTAACAAAACATTTTCTTATTCAACTTTGAGGTTATGGAAGACTAACAATAGATTCTGAAGTACTGTATTACTTTTTAGTAAATTGATGCTTGGAATTTTTACTATCATTAGAGAATTTTGATTTAATTCTGTTTTTGTTATCTTTACGTTTATGTAGATGATTGAATGCTGTCTAGTAACAAAGAAACTGCTATCACACAACATTACTTCAATTATTAATACCCGGGTACATAATAGTGGTATCCGGGTCAGCTACAAATTTACCTAGTGTTAAGTACACGCCAATCCAATTATAGCGAGAATTACTAACTCTAACTATGTGAAATAGTTCGTTAGTTTTCTTTCCATTTTCATTATTGGCAGTTGCTCCTTCACACATGTACTCCATTTTGTTAGTACTTAACTAAATGTACAATCTTGAGTTTTCTTTTAATGTTTAATTTCAAAACTTAGTTTATTCATCTTTTTTATTTATATAAAAACTGTTTATTAATACGCGACCGAAAATTGAAATCGAACAACTAGTTTAAGCAGATTTGTTTAATATACTAGACACATCAAGATTGTTTTCTTTTAGTTAAGTAATTAACTAAACGGAGTATAGTTATAATTTGATTTTTATTTACAGTCATACAGTGAGAATGCATCGTTCACAATCATCTTTTATGCGGGGTAAGCAGAACAAACGCTGAATTTAATTGTTTTGTGTTGTGTTTTGTCTCATTGCATGTGATTCGTTGTCTTGATTTTAATATCTTTGTGTTGTTTCGACACATGCTTGTGAAATGTAATTTTTATGACAGTTTTAGCTAAGTATTTGTAATATAATCTGAATTCGTCATTTCTATTTCAATTGTAGTTAAATATAATTGCTGGTTTCAACAGAACTGTTGATGTATTGTTATTTTTTAACGAAAAAAATAGTAATGCGTATTTTCATATTTTTATTATCTGCAAGAATGTGTACAATAAATTATCATGCGTAACTTTTTACTAAACGGGTAATCAAGGTTATAAAGGTTTAAATCCTCTCACTAAGGAAAATAATCATACAGAATCCGTCAGTTCAGGACCCAGATTCTGCTGTTAACCACTGTTCACAACCATGAAATAGAATTCATTGCATTATTTACATTCACTCTGCAAGATGCTATTTAATTTTAGACTTTAACAGTATAACGGTAGAGTCTAAAATTAAATGATATTTTTGAAGAGTCTATTACAGTGACAGTGGTTGATAACTAACAGAATCGGATGTCTTTGAAACACAGTTTTACAATCAAGAATATTGATTGATTATTAAAATGTTTTCATATAATAATTTCTTTCTTCACAGCATGCAGCGTTCAAGGCCTCGAAGATTACGATACACCTCGCGCACCACTGCTCCGGCAAGTTTCCTTAGACGAGGAACGTCGAGATGAGTGCCAGGGTCACTGGCGAGGGCCAGAGCTCCAAGGGGAAGAGGAAGAAAGAGGGGTCAGGCTGTTCAGAGCGCTGTTACTTCTGCATTTAAGGCTTGAAGAGTTGAGGCCGCCGCCTTGTATTGCGGCACCGGCGAAGCCTGATCAAAGGTAACCTATTCTGAACGATTTTATTAACATAGATGTTAAGGGATTCCGGTGTATGGGCAAGCCTCACCTGCAAGTCAGTACATTTGCTAATTGATGTGCGAAGTTCTGGCGAAAGCCTTAATCTCGGCTTTGAGGGTAAGATGGCAGACGAAAGCCGAGGAAAAACGTAGGAGAGCGGAGTCGCGCAAGTGCGGTCTTTGGAGGCTACTAAGATAACGACTGGAATAATGATGATGATCTGAGGAGGTTAAATCAGTACGTTATTCTGTACCTAATCAAAATAACTATCCATCTGTTACCATAAACAACAATAATTGTAATCATTTATGCCTAGCACTAATGGGTCAGCCTGAAAAGAAGTATGATATCGCCATTATTAAATACTATCCTGTAATTCCAGAGGCTGGTGGTTATACTGGCGTGACTGGCGATCCCTGGAGCGAGCAGCCCGGCGGTTCAGAGAGACCAAGGCTCAAGCTAGGTTAGCTGCCAGGGCAGAGCACATATCTCTGCTGAGCCTTGACGAGGTGGAGTTTGAAGATATTATGCAGGAAGTGTGTCAGGTAATGATTCTTTTTTCTATTCTTAGAAGATGCTACGATACTCTTGTGAAAAGAAGAGCAAAAAATATTGTCGTACCTAAAAGTCTGGTGTTTCATTCATAACGGCTTAATCAGTTCTTCAGATTTTTTCTTGCGCTATGGCGAGTGTAAAGCCTAAAGCCCTCTACTTCTCCTCCTCCCTTTCGATTGACTTATATCGCTTTTATGGAAGTGTCTGCTATCAGAAAGTCAGCATGTACCGGCTTGCAGATGAGGTTAACATGGATCGCGAAGATTTTAGTGGGGCCTCAAATCATGCCCCTTTTATCTACAACTTAATATCTGAATATGATCTAATGGCTTTCCTCATTTTTTCCAGGCGTGTGTTCACACAGAACAGAGAGCTTTAGTGGTGCTTGCGTTTCTATGCGAAGTTTGCGCACGCGCTATTCGGTTCGGAGGCTGGTGTCGAGCAGTAGACTGGGCGGCCAAACATGTGGCGCAGTGCGCTACGCCATGGGCGATCAGGCACGGAGGTTGGGTATGTTGAGCGATATTTTAATTTTATGGGCTAAAGCCAGAGTTTCCCCGACTTTACCCCGTGAGTACCATCATACACACTATAATTTGAACAAACTATGTGGCGCAGTGGTAGATCGTACCCCCATTAGGTCGCGGGTTCGTTATTACATATTATGTATATGAATGGGTGTCAATACAATGTAAAAAAATAAATTTCTGCGTAATTATTTGTTTCTATTTAGTCTTAAAATATGAATGAGAAAGAAATATCATGTCTTGTAGGCAAAGGAAGAGTATCTTTATGATGATTATTGTCTCTTGGAGTACATTTTTTAATCAATATTAAATTTTATTCCAGAGCACAGTAGTGGAGCGCGCAGGTGGTTCTCGCCGCGATGACACCACACTACTGGCCGGAGCAGCGCTCGCGGCGCTACTGGCATTCCTTTTGTTCTGCCGAACGCGCCTGCGCACTGCACTTCTTTAAAACTACCCTCACAAAACCAGGAGTTCAATTTACGCGCTTTATGCGTTCGGCTCAGTACCTACATACTATCATTTCAAAGTATTGTTGTCTAATGATAGTACGAAATGCAAGAATGTTTCCGAATTTTGTCCAACAGGACACGTGGATGGAGCAAGAGATATATTTGTATGGTGTTGTTATGTATAGATTTTAATATTCGTATTGTGTGGTAAGAACTAAAGAGAATTCTAAATGTAATTTTTGTCAGGTATTTTTGGCACAACTTCTTTCTGTATTAAACTGTGTTAAATAAATTGTGTTCTTGTTGTATCATTTTCCTATTTTTAGACTTAAGTTTGGAGGGCTAGACTAGAAAGCACCTTTATGATACAGTCACCTTCAGTTTGTTGCATATTTGGGCCTTGATAAGTAACTTTTTTTTTAATTGTCACACCCTGCCCTGCAGTAAAGGTCAAAGGGCTGTACGGGGTGTGAGCCCCTGGGGTGTGAGTGTGGAGTTGCTCCACAGACTATGGCCCACCTGCTAACGTGTGCTGCATGGCCATCTACCTGTACACCGGAGGACCTAATGAGTGCCTCCGAGAATGCGATTCAGGTAGCAGCATACTGGGAAAATAGAATTTGAGAGTAGAAGCACCATTAATTTAACAGAAGAAGAATTGCCACACCAAGAACAATAAAAGGAATTCGGGCTCCTGCAATTTTTGGACATAAGTCCTGTCAGTAGGAAGACCAAAGGCTTGTCCTACTTATCTTTTGCGCTGACGGCACAGAATCTCTCTGTACTTACAGCACGAGCGTGACTCCCTGGTGTTGCACTTGTCCATAATTAGGCCACGGTAACCACTTTCCATAAGGTGGGCCATATGCTTGTCAGTGACGTAAGTGGTATAAAAAAGTGAGGAATCGTTAGGAGGACGATGACTATTTTACATAATTAATATAATTATATAATATCAATTAGCCTACTGCAGTCCACTGCTGGACATAGGCCTCCCCCAATGTGCGCCACGTTTGCCGATCCTCTGCTTTCCGCATCCAGTCCGTCCCAGCCACCTTTCGCCTAATTATATAATGCCAAAGGTTTTTGTAGCTAAGCTACAAACACCTAGTGCCATCTAGCGATGACTAGCGGAACTATTTAACAATAACAAACGCATTCATGCTAACCTAAAGAACATATCAATAATATAATTGACAAATTCCCCCATTAAATTGTTAATTACGTTGCTGACACCAAGCCTTACCTATCTCCACAAAAAACTACTAGTTGGAGGTTTAATACTTCTCCGGAGAAGTGGTTGTACGCTACCTCAGAACCTGAGAAACGCTTACCTCTTGCTCCTTTTGGTTTTAGGCTTTTATGGCCCCCTGACCTCTTAACCCCGAGAGAAACCTCTAACTTAACCTCTTCCGTCAATCAGCAAGTGTACCAGCTTGTAGACACGGCCCGAAGGTTTTCGAGGGGCCTCGGATACATCCTATATGGGGTGGTATTTAGTCTTAATTCTATTTTTTTAAGAGTACTTAATGGTAACCGAAATGTATTTCCATTAACCCCTTTCAGGATTCGAACCCGCGACCTCTCGATCATAAGTGGGGTGTGATGTGAAGATCAAATGGCAGTCATTTCATGGTAAAATCGAAGTGATTGTGTGCGATTTTACCATGAAGCTGAATTTTGTGAGCCACACGATAAAGAGCTGGAATCCTGGAATGCTCTGCCCGCGCACGTGTTTCCTTCTTCCCACAGTGCCGGCTCCTGCAAGCGATTGACGACGGCATAAAAAGTTGAAAAAAAAAAATAACAAGGGAAAAAAGTTGAAAATAAAAATGAAAAACTAATTTTCACTCACTATTTTATTATTTTTATTGTAATTTTTCATAATACCGTCGACAGCCGACGCTTGGGCGCGGCGATGCTCTTTGTGTTCGCCAAAATTATAAACTCTAATGAACATACCAAATTATTTCACGATATGTATGGATAAACTAGTGACGTCATTAAAACTATCACAATATTTATTTTCAACAATTGTTAAAAGCTTTGAATAGAACAACAACTGCCCGATCGGAAAATAATATATTTGTATCAATAACATCTGTGTATACTAGATTTATTGAATGGAACAAAAAGGTCTCAAACCATTAACCACAAGTAACTTTTTCATCATCATCATCATCATTTCAGCCATAGGAAGTCCACTGCTGGATTTATTGGAGATCTATAGGCCTCCCCTATAGATCTCCAATAAGACCGGTTGGAAGCGGTTCGCATCCAGCGCGACTTTTTGTAGCTGTCTTAATATAAATGTAATCGCTTTATAGAATAGTGTCAAAATTATCATTAATCACCCGTTTGGTTATGTACTTAACTAAAGGTAACAATCTTGATATGTCTTTTGATATTTCTTATTTAAAACTCAGTTTATTAATCTTTTTTTTGTTTAAAAAGTCAGTTTTAAAATAAAATGGGACTAAAAACCGTAATCAAACCAATTGTTTTTTAAGCAATAGTTTATTTGTTTAATATTTTTTTGTGTAAAAAGACATCAAGATTATTCACCTTGAGATGAGTACCTACCTAACCAAAAAGAGTATAATCTATGTGTCCTGTATAACTTTACTATTCCCGATTCAACTCCAAGTTGATACAATTTTTGTCCCAATCAACTTGTCTAGTGTACATTGACGTCATTAATTTGTACACAAAACTTACTGTGCGTTACAACTAAGTCACAATAATATTATACAAAAATTGACAACTGCGTTCAAAATTTACTTCTAATAATTCTTAATTTGAACGCAGTTAAAAATATCACATTTTAAAACTATTTTGTACGGACATTACCGATCGAGTTTCATAGCAAAATTTACAAAACGGAAATCAACTAGTCAGAATAATCTAAATATTAATAATACTGTTTAAAACTTTATCAAAATCACGAACCCATAATAGAGTAAGAACCCACCGCAGCCAGCCCTAAATCATTAAGGTTTTAAAATGACGTAAGTCTGGCTGCCCTGGGCTCTTAGGCTATAATGGTTGACAGACAAATTAAAACAATCCGACAAGAGCTCCCCCCATTTTGACCTCGTTACAACATGATGAAAATTCCTAAAACTTATCTACATTTTTTTTTAAATCAATAACATTTTTTACTTTTACCTAATTTGTAATATCACTATTAACAACCTACGCTGTAGTCTCGATTTCATTGATACGATTAAATTCATTTATTACTTAATTAATTTTGATGTTATTAATAAATACAGTTTCGTCTGGACTTTAATCAAATTTTCGATTTCACACTGTGAAAGAAATTCGTTTAACAAGTGCAAACAAAAGATTTCTTCCATTTCTAAACCTACGAAATCGAGACTAGTCAGCTATAAACAAAATGGATGACTATTAAAGCCACTCCACTTTTCTCTCTACGATTCATTTAAAGCTGAAAATGTAAGACAGAGCACGTCACTTATTTTTACTAAATCATTGTGGTGTTTATGTATTCGTTAGAAAAAAGTGGAACGATCAATATTTTTTTATATCTGCAATAATTTTAATTTATATTTTTATATAAAAACCATCATTCTAGTAACAATCTCTACCTTGAATATCATATTTCAATTTTTTATTAATAATAAACATTTTTATTTTTAATGATAGCATTTAAGCCTAGTTCTTAAACTACGAAGAAGTTATAAAGGATATTTTTATGTGTTAATCGTTAACAGTATTGCCACCGATTTGATAAATTTTAACTCTTACAGACATTAGTAATAACGAATTTTGAAATCTAATGAAATCTAGCTCGGCTTGTGCTATTTGGTATTGAACAAATGCAATTTTGATGTAACTACGTGATGTATCATGCAATTGGCGGGTTTTGAACCCGCCTCATAATTTGACAGGACATTGTATACAATTTAACGACATTTGTCAGTTTTGCCATAATTTATACAAAGTTCTGTCAATTTATTTGACTCATAATGATATGATTATAAATAGTCTTTGTCAGTTCAATATCTAAAGGTGCAGCTACAGCTCATATTTATCACAACATTTTCACATAAAACACGCAATACAACATATATAGATTTACATCTCTATGGTTTTTCTAAACATTTGTATTATTTCTTTAAAGTGCCAAATAAAATAAAAAATGTTTCAAAAAATCATAGAGATGCAAATCTCTATATGTTGTGTTGCGTGTTTTGTGTGAAAATGTTGCGAAAAATATGAGCTGTAGTAGCACCTTAACGCATTAAATAAATATGGAAGGTTGGTTAATTGATAAAGACCAAATTTACATTATATAAGAGATAGATAGAAATCTAGTGTACCTATATATTTATTATATAATTTAATTGCGTTATAGACTTCATGTGGTTCCCATAAATGATCTGTGCCACGTGTTTAATCACAATATTAAGAATATAATGTCATAATCATCAGATATACTATGTTCATTATTTTTCAGAGAAAGTGGTGTATCTTTGTTTTTATTTTCTTTAGTATTATTATAGGTATAGTCGTTTTATTTACTAATTATGCATAATTCGATCTCCAGCAATAAAATGAATTCTTTTCAGCAAGAAATAGAAAAACTTACCAATAATAGTAATGTTCACTTTCGTTCAAATGATAGTCATTAACAATCATGTGTAATGTTATACATACAACGTTATATATTACTGTGGCAACTTTATATCATTGTTACAATTTTAAATTATTACATACAATTTCTTTTACTATTTTTAACAGATCATTTGTGGGAACCTCCTTTATAGGTATAATGTACTTTTGGTAGGTACTTGGTGCTTCAGATAAGTATAAGGATAGTTTGATAAGGATACTACATTCTAGCTCGTATCACCGTAAAGAAATATGCAAATCGAATTAAAGTTACATTTAAGATTCAAATCCTTATTTTTTTATAGAGTAGCCACTACGTTATACAGTTTTTTGTCAAATATGTTGCATTTCTTTTTACTTTTTAAGAGAGTGTTTTTGTAATTTGTAATAGAAAAAAATATACCATATTATAGCGCTTACAGCCTTTTGTTCGAAAGAGTTACGTTCTAGTAAATTTACATAGTAATTAGAAAATAAAATTCTTGGGCAAACATAAGTCTGAGGTAATCTTTTTTGATTAAAAGAGAGATAATTTCCGTGCTTAAAAATTATCTCTATATCATGAGGAACTTCATAAACAAATAATAAACTCAAATAATATATTACGAGTACTTGGACATCCATCCACCTACATTTTTCAGAGATATTTTTGCATATTTTTGCTCAAAAATACACTTGTTTCAGAACCCGTTGTTTTGGTACAATACAAATTTAAACACTCACAGCACACAATAGAAGTCTGGAAGTATTAATATAACATTACTTGACCGTCACTGTATGGTATCACAATCTTCAAATATACAAGATATCATCGCAACAAACTGCTTGCAGTAGTAAAGGACGTATTAGATCACCGACAAAATATATCCTTTAGGTCATTTTGGAATTAGTCGGTATAGACGCGATATCAGTATCCTCGGCATACACGGTACTGAAAACTTACTGGGTACATACGAGTATACCGGGTACACTTGCCGGGTAATATATATTTCTAAAGTAGGTAAGTTTTTAGTACCGTGTTTACTGAGTGTGCTGATTTTACATCGTTACTGCACTGACTAATTAGATAAAAGGGGTATCCTGCAAGGTTTTGAAATTATCCGTTTTATAATATCGAAAAAAAAAAAACTATTTTTGACGGATTCTATCGAATTATATTTTATACCCGTTAAAATAGTTTTAATTTCATGTAAAATTTAATTTTCGTTCAAATTTTCGATAATATACCTACATTACCCGCTTTTTGATGTGGCATGTATTGTAAAGCTAATTCTCTCCTAACACAGCACGTGTCTACGACTTCATATCTTTATAGAGTAGTTAAAACCAAAATTATAGTCCGATGTAAAATTTATAAAACCGGTGCAACCGATCTTAGCTGGCATCTCACTATTTTGCCAAATCAAAAAGCGGGCACTGTAAAACTTTTTAAAACATTTTTTTAATACGATATACAGATCATAAATACCGGTAACTGTATAGTAGTGGCATCGCTAAGCGTACTACAGAAGGCTATCAATTTCAAGCTTATACATACATAATACTATTTGAAAAACTGGAAGAAAGATGATACCGATATAATATATTTATATATACGTCATAAGCATATGTCCTTATCACAGATTATGACCTAACTTGTCCGGTAACCACCGATATGTACTTATCTACCTGAATACCAATTGTTCCAACGTTTTTGTAAATAGAAAGTGTTAATTTGAAACATTTGAATTTATTTTATGGAAGTTTATATTTCTTTGAGTTTTTATTTATTTGAGTGCTTAGTTTCAAATAATATAAATTAAAATTTTGCAAAGAGATACAACTCTATATCAATATAAGGTATATTTTTTTGCCAAGGTTACTTTGTAAGACAATTTTGTTTATTATGCTTACACCTTCCGTCTCTTACATTTTCTGTATAATTCACACCTAAGTTTTCTTTTTCAGCAAATGTTGGTGACACGTGATGTTTTTGGATAGTCAAACAAAAATTCTCTTTTAAATTATTTCTCTGACAAATCACCGATATGACTTTTCTTGAACTAAATAAATAACGAAATATCTTTAAAATATTTTTTTTTATTAAAATTATAAGTAAGTACATATACATCTCACACAATCAAAATAATGTAAAGCTGTATACTTATTTCCTTGGTTATGTGTACATTTTATGAAACAAAAATGTTTCAAATTAATACGTTGTGCACTAGCATTTCAATTTATGAAGAGAGATGAACATAATTCCCTGACTCCTGTATGAAGCGATTCTGGAATCCTGGAATATTTGTGCGTAGGTGTTTATATTGTAGAACCATGTACTGGGAAGGCGTAACCACAATTCACTGTTGTTATTTGTTATTCGTCTTATTGGCCGAATAAGATACATACAACGACGTGTGATGCGTGACTAACAAAATAACATGTATCTTCCACTTGTGTGTGTATTTGTTTCCACTGAAATCAAAAGACACCAGGGCAATAGCTAGTATCTAACACTTAAACGAGTATTTTGCATTTTCGACATAATTATCAGCATGTGGATGGCACATCAAATATGTGGTTCGCTCAATGTAATAGATATTTGGGCGAATACAGCTTAGCCGCATAACAAATAACACATAACGAAGTGTGGTTCCACCTTGGCGTAGAAGACTTGAAGACGAAGAATCTACGTGTCCTCAAGCCTCGAAGAAGTCCAAAAATGTATTCAATATTATTCTTCAACGTCCGAGCGCCTCGTGGTCTGAAGCTTAACAATATAAATATTTAACTATCTATTCTAGACTATTTATTGCTATGTCAAATAGGCGGGTTATTAATATAAAATTTTGTGGGAATATTAACAATTGAACTCATTATCTTTTTTATTCAAACTCTTCTCGACTATTCAGTTATCAAGGTAACGAAGTATTACGTGCGGAAGCGAAATTTCAATATTAAACAGAATCTATGGACGGTCATCAAGATGTTTTTAATTATGTAGAAATTTTCGAACCGTGCCTTTAACATACGAAGGAAGACGAGAATTGTGTTAAAGATATTGTTTTTAATTTAAGAATTGACAATACCAGAAAATCGGTCCTTTTGCCTAAAGTCAATATTGAAGAACTAAAGAAGACGAAGGAGTATGGAGATATTTTACAATTATAGATAGATTCAAGAGATAGTGTAAACTCTAACTACAGTACAACTTCTTAGAGCGGGACAGATGCATCCATTGATATCTATAACACTAATATAAGCCATATATCGCTACATATTAGATGAAAAGTGATTTTAACATTCCGTTAAACTCTTAGGCACATTTTATGGAATGATACTTTTAATAAAAATCTTGACATTTGCCCCGCTCTCTCACCCATTCTCTACGTGTGTATGTACATACTAGCTCTTTGTGCGACCGACACACACTTACATCAAACAACTTTCATCTCACGATACATTTAAATTGAGATGGACCGAAGGTCATAGCGATTGACCAGTTACAGAGAATAGAAAATGAATTTATCAACGCAAATCCGAATATGTACACACACAAAGACACGTACGTTATTATTAAAGAACTTAACTCTAAAACTTTGTAAAAGCGAATTAAACAACTAACATTCATATAAATAACTACAGTCTCTAACGTGGCTAAATATTTACTGATACAAAATGTACCACGTCATAATATTGTACAATGCAAAATCTTATAATTTATGATTAGAGTCATGAAAGCTTTATCATTATTGCATTTTTATAGGAATGTAATTTTCGTTAATATTTCTACTGTCTTAATATTCTCTTATGTTTATTGGTGCTCATATTTGTCTCTCATCATTTCAAGTAACACTTCTATTACAAGCGTTCTTCCATTAAAAATATCTAAACGAAACTACACAGCAAAGCAAATTAAATGAGTATTATTGAGCAATATTTTAGTGCTGTGCTATTGCTTCTACAACTAAAATGTAAACTAAATTCACAACGCTAACGTAACTCTCTTATTTAATTTCACTATATAATATACTCTCTTTATTATTTTCAGTTACAGCAACACTATGATCAATATCTCCATTTTGATTATTATATCTAATTATTCCTTTCAATTTAGTAATGATATCTGAATTCTGTCGTTTTACAGGAAATATCAGCATAATGATTTTTTGTATATTACGTTGATAAGGATTTATTGCTTTAAAAACAATTCTGACTTCTACAACAGAAGTAGAACATATTACTTTAAATCAATCATCAAGTTAGTCTAAGTAATTCTCTTTTGTTAGTACTAAGTTATCTCTTAAATAGACTTGCACTTTATCGTTGTCGTTGTAATTAGTAAGTAATACTACATCACTACTTGTAGTATCAACATAAATCAGCCAGTCACTACTTAAAAAAACTAACCTGATAGTTGATCTTTACTTGTAAAATTACCATTGTTATTCTTACCATATTGATAAATAGTTCGCTGCAACTAATTCACAACTGCTGGCAGTATCAATACTAATATTAATTTAATTATTGACTGTTTCTTTCAAGTTCTTATATCCTCAAAGCCAAAATCTAACTTTATAAGAAATTATTTCTTTAAAAAATGAACTCTAGCTATCATCAACAATATTTAAAATCTACTCATACATCCCTTCACGTTTATTCTTTCAATCTTCTTCTGTTCAACTTGAAACAAACAGCCAGTATCAAATTGTTTTCACTATTAGTTTCATTCAAAAAGCGTCAACTCTTAATTTAAAATCAGAAACCCATAACAGTCTATTCGCTTGGACAGTGGAGGTAGCCATATTCTAATGCAAGACTGACCCCGACGAAGACAAAGTACAAGAGGAACATGGTGAAACCGAGACCTTTGTTCATCTTCCACCTGAAGCAGGCGATGCTGATGATCACGAATATTAACATGGCGAAGAGGAGCACGATGCTGCACACCATGCCCTTAGAGTTCACTTGGACAGGCTCACCGTAGATTATCCCGTAGAGCAACCATGGAAGAGGCAACCTGGAAATTTAGAACGAACTCGTTAATTGAGACATAAATTTGAAATAGCAGTTGTCACATGTTATCAAATTGTTAAAAGTTTACGAGATACGTGACTGTATGATCCGGTTATATCTATATATATAAAAATCAATGCCAGTTTTCGTTGTTAGTTTATAACTCGAGAACGGGCTCAACTATCCAAACCAAATTTTCAGGCTTTGTTCGGACTATTTAGTAAATGGTTTATGTGAAGTTTGGGCAAAATCGGTCGAGCGGTTCTTCATTTATCACTTTTTTGTTACAAATGAATTCAATAAATGGCGGATCATTGAGATTGTTATGTCAAATTGAAACTTTTTTCAGTGTTGACAGTACAAGCATGTTGTTATGTCATTCATGCGGGCATCTATTGACATGGCGGTACAGACGTGCGAAGGAGTATAGTCACTTGGCCAAAGGAGGATGGGCGTTTCGTCCCATATGGTGTAACACTTTTCTACATATATCAAATGAAAGGTCTCAATGAGTGTATTATTTTTTTGTATGGACATAAATCTGTATTTCGTGCAGGGTAAAAGTTGTAGAGGTTTCAGTTACAAAGAAAGTATTTAATTTATTTTAAATAATTAGTGTTTTTATGACAAAATACTTATTTATTTATGCTATTTTTACCCAACTACGTTAAAGCCAAAGGAGGATTATGATTTTGACAGGCTATGTATGTATGTATGAACTATGTATGTATATTCACTAATTCCCTCATAGCTCTTCAACTACTAATTAGAACTGGACAAGTAAGGTATCGTTAGAAGTGGCTTGATCGTCCACTTATTATAGGCTATATAACGTGTCACTGAATTTAATGTGGCGCCCTCTAGCGGTCATAAAGTACTGCTTTAAAAAATAAACTTGAGGTAAATATACCGTGTTTGATATCAAATTAAAGGCCCTGATTAGTACATTTCAAATGTATAAATTATTGGGATTTTTGAATGAAAGGACATCACCCATTTTAGTCCAAAATTGAAAGTGCCGGCCAAAGAAAATAAATACGATATTCCGTTAGAACTTGTCCTCGCTAGCATTTTCTATTATTGCGTCAAAGTTGAGGGACCACTGCGCTTGGTTTTATTTGAGTTTAAAAATCTTGGAGACATACATTTTTTATGATACGAATAATTAAAAATAAATGAAAAACTTTATTCTATATTGGAACAATAGTTAATAAAAGCAATAAAAAATAAACCCCATATTGCACATCGTTGTATTTCGTCCATTTATTTAGGTCCATAATGGAAAGTGCTGACCAAATTGTACAAATATGAAATTCCGTTAGAGCTTGTCCTCGTTAGCATTTTTTACTATGCCGTCAAAGCTGAGGGACCACTGCTCTTAGTTTTATTTGAGTTCAAATATCTTGGAACCATACATTTGTATGATATGAATGATTAAAAACGAATAAAAATAATTGTTCTGTATTGGAAGAATAGTTAATAAAACCAATAATAAATAAACCCTATTCTGTACACCGTTGTTTTTCGCCCATTTATTGCCGACCAAAGAATACGAGTATGATATTCTATTAGAGCTTGTCCTCATTAGCATTTTTTATTATGGCGTCAAAGCTGAGGGTCCACTGTCTGACTAACGGAATATCATATTTGTAATCTTTGGCCGCTACTTATTTTCAATTTAGCACCTAAATAAATGGACGAAAATCAACGGTGTGCAGTATGCGGTTTATTTTTTATTAGTTTTATTAACTATTCTTCCAATGTAGCACAATATTTTTTATTCATTTTCAATAGTTTGTGTCATAAAAAATGAATGTTTTCAAGATTTTCGAACTCAAATGAAACCGAGGAAAGTGGTCCCTCAACTTTGACGCCCCAATAAGAACAAGCTCTAACGAAATATCGTATTTGGCCAGCACTTTCAATTTTGAACCAAAAATGTATGCAGCGTGAATAATGTTCTTTTGAAGCATTTATTATGCTAACTATTCAAATCGATTTAGAAAGAGAAAATTAAAATATTGGGTTCTGCTTTTAATTTTTTTTTGTTTCATGCTTTTTATTGGTAACCGCTGAACCGATTTCCATAAAACCTGCTGTATCGTGATGTATAAATTATGACCTTTCATTTGATACCCAACACGGGTATATTTGAAAATAGATTAGATTTTGGATTGCCACTTTTTTCATTCCGCATATATTTCAAATGGCTGAACCGATTTTTATGAAACATAGCTAAGAAAACTCTCGACTAAACCATCTTTCAAACAAAAGATACAGAATCGAAATCGGTTCAGCCGTTTGGGAGCTACGATGTCACAAACAGACTGACACACACACACACACATACACACGTCAAACTTATAACCCCTCTTTTTTTGTTAAAAATATGTGATCGGTACAAGTGTACAACCATGAACCATGTCAACCAGTAGGTGAATTAACCCTAGTTGAGTCAACCGTAGTTGTAATGACCGTCGGCGAAATGATACAAAACCGTAGAACTGTACTGCAAAGCCTAATTGCACAAAAAATATTTTTTACTTACACCCTTATAACTTTGGACCTGCAAGAATTTCTGATAAAAAACTTTGAGTTTTAGATAAAAATAGACTAAATGAACATGTTTACACTAGTCGCAACTTGTTACAAGGGTTGGGACGCCTCTCATACAAAACTGCCCCTTCTCCTTTGCCGACAACTTCGGCATAGCTTGCCACACCAAAAAATTGAATTGAATTGACATGGCGGTACGAAGTTCGCGGGGTCAGCTAGTACGGTATAAAGGAATGACGGGTTTTGTAGCGTCGAAATGTTTCCTACAGTGCAGTGTGCTATACGAGATAACAGATATAGTTTGACGAGAACTCGTCTTGAGCATTATAGGAACTATTATACGTTAATATTTGATGTAAAATATTTTATTGAATTGAATTTTGAAGCATTTATTATGCTGATTGTTCAAATCGATTTACAAAGAGAAAAGAGAATTTGACTTCGGGCAGGATTCGAACCCGCGACCTTTTCCTTGCAGGGGGAATGCTCTAACTAAATGTAAGAGCATTCCCCCTGTAAGGGAAAGGTCGCGAGCTAAAAAAAAATATTTTTCCTAATTCCTTTATCCCGATATTTAAAAATTATTAAATTATGTTTTTAACTTTCATTTTTAATTCTTATCTCGATGTTTATATAGGTACCTGGTAGACCTGTCCGGGTTTCGCACGGGAAATAGCGCATTTCAGTAGGAAGTTCGGGATACAGTGTATAAACAATCTTGGATAAAAATACCGTGGTCCCAAAGATCAAGGAACATCTCTCGTATAATTACCTGCACAAATGCTGTTGTTTACAACTTTGTAAGCTTCATTTGCCTTCTTTGTACTTGAAATATGGTAATATTTCTATTATTCTGATCGAAACTACCATTCCAAGCAAAAATATATGGGTCAACAGTTTACAAAGTCGACAAAGCCACTTCACTGGTAGCCCTAAGAAAATGGTAAACGTAGGGCTTTACACAGGTCAGCAAGGTTATTTGGTTACGACAAATACTCGTAGTAATGTGTCAATACGAAATATTTGAAAGAAATAAGTTCAAAGGGTCTTCTGACTCGGTATAAAGGCAATGTTTGAGGATTCGGAGGAATGATCGCAAAAGTCGTACTTCTTTGACTTGGGTGACATTTTATTCTTACGCGGTGTCCTGCGTGAGCGACGAATACGACGCGACGCGACGCTGCGAACGCGACGAACGCGATCAAATCAACGGCCTACCCTACTTGCGTCCTATGTGACACTCTGCGACGAGACGCGACGTAACGCGTACTTGTTTTGAGCGCGACCAGACGCGACACTGCGAACTCGAGCAATATTGTACTGTACTTCTTCATGATTCGCGAAGTTATGACCAAAATCACGTAGGACATTTGTCGCGTGTAGCATCGCGTCGCATTACGTCGCATCGTATCGCGTCGCGTCGCGTCGTATTCGTCGCTCACGCAGGACACCGCGTTATACTTTATACATGTTTGTTTTATGTACACGTATACATAACTTGACATATTATGATTTGACATGATCGAGAGGAAGTAGAAAAACAAGAAATAAAAGAATGTCCGTGAAGCGACTGCCAACTGACCTCCATAATGCAATAGCGATATCGAAGTATTGCAGCTAGACCAGTTATTGGACTTTTTAGGGCTCTAACTACTTGTAACGACTGCCATAGATGTTCGTATGGCAACCGGGACCGACGGCTCAACGTGTTCTCCGTGGCACGACCAGATCAATGCAAATACACATATTTATGTATAGTACAAATATTTAGGTACACTGAGCGGGGATCGAACACGCGCCTCCTGCGTAGCGGCCACGTTCACTACCGCCACACCACGGAGGCTGTTATTTTGTTTTGCTCTATTTTGCCATTATTTAAGTCAGCACGTTCCAAAACAGAAGATCGTAGAGGGAATTAGTAAAGTGTATAATTAAGTCTACCTTCTCAGTCCGGAGAAAAGCGGTAATGTATTGAAGCTTAACTAAAGGCTGGTTTTAGAGTCGCGCTGACCGCACGTTAACCGCACGCTGACCGTCGGCACTGACAGCCGAAACATAATGAACTTCTAGGAAGCGTTTAAGAATAACGCGTAGCTATCAGCGCGTGCGTTGGTCTGACAAGCTACGCGCTGAGCAGTCAGCGCCGATGGTCAGCGTAACTCTAAAACCAGCCAAAAAGTACAGCGGAAAAGGATTTTGCATAAAAATTTTGCAAAATTAATGCATTCGGTAACATTTAAATTTAGCAAGTTTCATGTCAAAAGACTGTTATTCTTTGTCATAATATATTTCCGTTAGCATGATTCGTAAGTTTTACAACATGTATTTATTATAGCTGTTCAATGGTATATTTTTATGAGCCTCGTATTTTGCTAACGAAATGTCCGTGATATTTGCCTATTTCTATAACTGACAAGTTTTATTTATTACGTTGTCACTTAAAATTATGATCTGACAGATGTTTCTTGTCATTTTTTTTGCTGAAATACGGTTAGCTATGAAAGTTATTGAATATTAATGAATTTGAAATGAAAATTACAGGAAAAAGAATAAGTTGAAGTGTGGATTGATGTTGTGAAACTTGATTATGAGTTATTTGATATTATGAGTGTATGGGTATGCTACAATACTGTTAACAAGATTACAATTTTCACACTGTCTGTCTTTCTATCGGTCCTTGCCTGGTAATCTATATTTATACTATCTAAGTATACTAATATTATAAAGCTGAAGGGTTTGTTTATTTGTTTCGTTGAACGCGCTAATCTCTGAAAGTATCGGTTTGATTGAAAAATTATTTTGTATTGAATAGCCCGTTTATCGATGAAGGTTATAGGCTAAATAACATTACGCTACTACTAATAGGACCCGGAGCATTATTCATAAATGTCGACAAATTTGACAGATTTCCATATATTATTTGAAGACTAAAAAAATATGGGGCTCAAAGGGCTTCAAAATGGTACGTGGTTTCAAAATATTATGCCACGAACTGGAGCGGGTCTGCTAGTCACAAATAAATAAAAGCTATATTATTGTAAAATGTTATTGAAATTTATTCAGTAGTTTTTGAAAGAGAAACTCTCGCATTTATAAACACAGTAGATTAGTCAAATAAACATAATCTCCAAAACAAAATACGTACAAAATTTAGTTTAGTAGTTAGTCGGTATTATACGTGTTTGACCTCATATCTGGGGCGTGACCTTGCGCCGAATCGGCCAGATAAATATCAGCGATATGATTTATCGTAAAATGTACCCTACAGGGGCGGTTATGGCCTGGTAAGGTCATTTAATGCGGCACTTATTTTTTTTATTTTACATGTCAGACCTAAATTTTGGCATTTTGTTTACAAAATAGTCGAAGTAGATATATAGGATGATTGTTTTTGAGCTAGCTTCGCAATACTACTGACTGCCTCTGTGGCGTAGCGGTAGTGAACGCGGCCGCTACGCAGGAGGCGTGGGTCCGATCCCCGCTCAGTGCAAATATTTGTATGCATGAATATGCTGCATGTGTCTGTCGTTGTCTTATGCGTTCGGCTTCGGAATCATACCTTTAAAGTTGTTAACTAACCAATCAGAATGGACTATTGTAAAAAAAAAACCGGTCAAGTAGGAGTCGTATTCGCTCGTTTTGTTACCCTTTGGGTATACAGGGGTCTTAACAAAGTGACATTCTATTGGCGAAAACGCCAGTGGAATCGTTAATTGTAGTATGAAATTGACATAAATCATTAATATAATTATATTTTTTTTTGAAATTTGAATCTTTGTACCTCGAAATACATTATTTGGTTCGCTTCAGCGCGATTCCATCAATAGAATGTCACTTTGTCTAGGGCCCCAGAACCCTAAAAAATCTTTCGCAACATTCATTCACGCTATAACGTACAAAATTATTCACACGATTTGAACTCACCCTGTAGGTGTTTACCCTTAGTAGGATTATAAAGGTTAATCATTTGTCGTTGGACTATTTACGACTATGTTGAGAGTTGTAGATGAAAATACGCGTATGAATTACTATGTTGTTTTGTAGGTATTCATGTTGATAATAATTTGAGATTCTAGCAATTTCTCTGTACCAAACGAATGGAAAAGAAGCTTGATGGTTTGTAAAACTAAGAACGCGTGTAACTCCAGATGTTAACCAAGAAAGAAAATTTTGACCGCAGCGGTTTAGGCTAATTTGGTTTCGGTTTATAGATATTTATTTTCTCAAAGAACATACATTGTTCACTTAAAGAGAAACTACATCTGACATAATCCCTACTAATATTATAAATGCGAAAGTAACTCTGTCTGTCTGTCTGTCTGTCTGTCTGTCTGTCTCGCTTTTACGACTAAACCGCTGAACCGATTTTGATGAAATTTGGTATAGGGGTAGATTAGACCTTGAGAAAGGACATAGGCTATGTTTGGTCGCGATAACCGACATCCACGCGGGCGGAGCCGCGGGCAAAGCTAGTATTAGATAATTACATCTGACAAAGTGTTCTTATGCCGTATAAGAACACTTTGTAAGCGTATGTATGTATATTATTTTTACTGTAGCATTAATATATCTAGAATATTTAAAGAGTATTTCAGCATACGCGGGCGGAGTTGAGGGCAACAGTTAGTTCAAAAATAATTACAAACTTCAGACATGTCACATAACTCTTGTTGCGAAGAATACTTAAACATTAAACACGAACAACGTTAAAACAAAACACAAATGTAAAAAATGGCGGATTTTATGGTGGATTCATGTTTAGCTCGTAAACTGTAAAAATTGCATGGCTTTTGCTGAAATGTAATTACGGAAACGTCATAAGAAGGATCGGTCACACAATCTGCGTTCTTTTTTTCATATCTCTATTGAGTGACTGCTAAGCACTCTAAGTACATTGTATGACAAGTGAGCAAAATAGTATTTTTACAGCGAAGGCGCTAATTTGAACCACGAGTGAAGTGAAGGATTCTAATGTAGAATCCCGATCGTAGCGAAGGATTCTAATGTAGAATGGAATAATGTAGAGGGAATGTTTCCCAGTCCCTCTGGATAAGTAGCAATAGGTTTGAAGAATATAATAGAATAGATTGATCAATATTGTGGAATTGACATACGTGGACGACTGTCATAAGCATCACAAAAGTCAAAATACGTATCAATTCTATACATTTATTATTCTATTCTACAAGACGATGACCATCGAGTTGCCACTTGTCTAGGGGGAAGATTACCTTCAGCTTCAAAGTATTCATAAGCCTTTCTGCTAACGGTTTAACTTTAATTCCATGATGTTATAATAACCAACAAAATGTTACGCAAATTACGACTTTATTGGTAAGGAAATAAGGAAATTTGTTTGGTTGATCGTTTATGTATCCGAAGCACGATTGCAAAGGATTTATGTTCCGGTTTCTTGATATACAATTGTTGGAGGTCAAACAGTAGTTCAACTCTGTACAGTCATTGGAGTTTCTTATTCTTCTTCATCCTAGCGTTAATCCTAGTCGCATCTGAAGCTTTCACCTTGGGGTCTGGGGTCCGATTTACCAGTCCCACTATGGATTTGGCTGATCTTCGATATTTTCCATGAAGCGATGGCAGCCACCCACAACCCAATGGCGATATTGGGCGATATCGAAGCATTGCAGCTAGACCAGTTGTTGGACTTTTTAGGGGTATAACTTCCCATTATGATTGCCATGCCATGTTTGTATGGCAACCAGGACCGACGGTTAACAATTATTGTAATTATTACAATAATTTGTTATGAGATATTTGGGGCTTAAGCTAGTCTCGCCTGCTAGCGGGTACCTCCTGACAACTTTTGGCTCTTAGCTCTCTTGCTTCTATCTCTGGACTTATCCTACTGTAATTCTTTTGTACAATGGTCATTAAAGGCATATTTTAAATCAGATAGTTGGTTCCGACATTTTGTTTTGTATACAATCAAGGTATATATTATACTAGGTATATACGATTATACGCAGGTTGTTTTCAAGAACTCCTATGTGCCTACCATATTGCCGTATTTCTTTCATATTGCCTATCATTTATCATGAGACGTCTTCTTTAGAAGTGTACGTATTTATGAAATTTGTTCGGAAGGAAATGTATCGCTACACATGTTTTTATAGTGTCCATTTATTTTCTCAAAGTAATAGATGGTTGTATTTATGTCTGTGGATTACTATACCTATAACTGCTGGTTAACGGAGGAGGCTCTGACGGAGGTTTCACTTTCGGGGTTGAGGGGTGAGACAGCAGTCTCTCCCACAAAGGTCAAGATCAGCGAAATCAAGGGAAAGAGTAAGAGAGCTCCTAAAAATATTCCTTAGTTCGAACTGAGCCTATTTTTTTAAATTATTCCCAAGGTCTAATCTACCTCTGTACCAAATTTCATTATAATCGGTTCAGTGGTTTAGGCGTGAAAGGGTAAAAAACTGACAGACAGACAGGCAGAGTTGCTTTCGCATTTATAATATTAGCACAAATTACTATGGATTCAAAGGTCTCTACATTTAACCTTACCGATTTTTCACATTTTACGTTTTTATATCACGCGTTTTGTAAACGTGCGTTACCGAATCCGGCCTTGGTTATTCCGTGTGAATTTAAACGAAGTTCATTTGTCAGCACAGACAAGTACCGTACATCAAACACGTGTTTTGTATGGCATGTCACTTACAAAGTTCAAAGGCAGGGAGGACGACCCCTCACAACACCACCCGCTGACAAATGGGTTCAGCTCTTAAGGCGCGGTCGTACTTCAATTTAACAATCTGTATAATGCAATTTACTTCTGATTAAGGTGATTACATACGCGAATGACTTTGACCATACAAATGCTCAAGGTCATTCGCTCGTTTTTCAGCCGTAAAAATCAGTAAAACTAATTTTAATGGATAATTTTATAGGGGACGATTACAAACTAAGAAGGTCACGTCATGCTAATACATTTATTTAACATACATGTGAAATTTTAGATTAATTGGATACATATTGTAGAAAATATTTGGTTTCATAAGAAAGAGTAGAGTGATGTTCAGAGCCTCATTTCAACTATTTCCTCCTTTTTTATTTAATTTATGAAAAGGAGAAGTTACTCTGTATATCCTGTAGTATGCAGGCATGTAAATTCCAGATCTGTAGGTTTTATAGTTAAAAAGAAAAACGGTTTCGAAAATACCGATTTTTCGATGCTAATCTGATTCGGGGCCTTAACTTATTGTATTGTAGATAAGACGGATTAACTTATTTTTATGGTAACATAACAAAACCCCGAATCTGATGCTGACTGTATCCAGCCAGATCCGTTTAGCCGTTAGAGCGCAATACAATAACAAATATCTAAACATCTTCACAAACTTTCACATTTAGATTTATAGTAGAACTAGCTGTTGCCCGCGACTTCGTCCACGTTAAGTTCGGAATGTGTTCATCCCTTATTTTATCCCCTTGGGGGTAGAAATAATCAAAATCCTTTCTTAGGGGATGCCTACGTCATAGTAGCTTTATGCATGCAAAGTCTCAGCCCGATTGGATTAAAATTGACAAAGTTTCATACAAACTTTCATCCCCTATTTTATCCCCTTGGGGGTAGAATTAATCAAAATCCTTTCTTAGGGGATGCCTACGTCATAGTAGCTTTATGCATGCAAAGTCTCAGCCCGATCTGTTTAAAATTGACAAAGTTTCATATAAACTTTCATCCCCTATTTTATCCCCTTGGGGGTAGAATTAATCAAAATCCTTTTGGATGCCTACGTCATAACTTCTACCTGCATGCCAAATTTCAGCCCGATCCGTCCAGTGGTTTGGGCTGCGCGTTGATAGATCACTATTCAGTCAGTCAGTCAGTTACCTTTGAGTTATATATATTTAGATAAGAAAAAAAATGTGATCTGCATCGATTATTCTGACAATCGATTTGAGACACTCCAACCCTAGACTAGAACTGTCAAATTGTACCTATTAAATTATTTCAACTGTATGTCCACACATACAGAGCATACAGAGACTACAAAAGCCAAACTTCTACTTTCATAAAATTGTTTTCATACATGCTCACCGATTACGAGTGCTCTTGACCTGACCTTGACCTTGACCGATTGGCATACGTACGACTAGGTCGACCTTACTTAATTTGTCCCTTAGACCCTACCTCCTGCACTAAAGACGACCTCTCGTCATAGGCGGGGAGTTCATCCTCACACATTGCGACCGGAAACGGTGCACACTGTGCGGTATGAAAGGAACTTCATCCCTCGCACACTCAAGCTGTGGAATGAACTCCCCACGATGGTTTTCCCAAGCGACTACAATATGGGGTTCTTCAAGAAGGGCATTAGAAGGTTTCTTCAGGGTCGGCAGCACGAGTGTGACGCCCCTGGTGTTGCATACGTCCATAGGCCACGGTAACCACTTTCCATCAGGTGGGCCGTGTGCTTGTCTGCCACCTAAGTGGTATAAAAAAAAAAATCTAAATAAAGTCACTGACAGCGCGGTCTAGATGGCAGAATATGAAAGAAGCAGAAGACTTATTTTTATGTGTTTTAAAAAATAATTTTGCTGTAGGACATCGCCTTAAATGACAGGGTCACTTCCCTATAGGCTCTACACCAAGGTCGATGGTGCTCAAAGGCGTGATATTATAAAGTTCAATAGTAGGTCTTAAGTCAAGGACATTAGGGCAGTTATTATAGTACCTATTGGGTGTTATGCGTTGTACTCCAGTTTCTGTATAAGTGGATTTTGCAGCTCGCGTAAGGTAGGTACATATCCCTTTCTTGCTACAAACAGGTACCTATTCCGGAGATATAAAGTAGCTTATGTGTTATTCCAGACTGTAATCTATTCCTGTGCCAAATTTCAGCCAAATCTGTTTAGCCGTTTGGGCGTGATTTCACGTGACAAACGAATTTCTTTCTCAAAGACTACCTTTTTTTTATCGTGCGCAAAATCCCCCCGGAGCCGGTGGGGGAAGTTATGTCGGACTTGAACCGACTAAAACGCAGGCCGTCTGTGGGTCGTAGGGCTCAGGTTGCTGGAGGTGAGATTGTCTCTTAGACATATCTCTCGCACCCCGGCGACCCAGTCAGCCAGACAGACTACTACTGTGCTACTACTATAGTTTTGTAATATTTTTTTTCATGTGATTAATCCCCGCGGATACCTCCCCCGCCGGAGCCGGTGGAGGAGGTTATGTCGGACTGGAACCGACTAAAACGCACGCCATCTATGGGCGGTTGGTTGCCGGAGATGAGATTATCGGAAACATATCCCTCGCATCCCGGCCGGGGAAATACATGTCTGTAAATCTATGGATATTTAATCTTGACATGAATAACTGTTACTACGTGACCTAATTTCTTAGAAGAGAATTGATAGGGTCGCCTACTGCAGCACGACACATATATATAACATAATCAAATACCCCCAACTTGCCCTAACTTGTTCACTTAGATAAGAATTTTCTTAACTTCATGCGGGGCCCTAAATAACTAGAATGCCATCTTAAGTGCTTACTTACTCGCTAGTTGGACCGTCGCCAAAAATGCGGGTAGATGCGGAATTCTGTGCTTTTTCTGTATCAAACGAAGGCAGTAAACGCAAGCGCTGAAGAAAATTCTGCTTTAGTTTGTTTTAATTAGAACATTTATTCAGACTAATTGAGGTCAACATCTGAAGGTCTTTACGAATGGGGTACCTATGTAAAGAAAGGCTAGTCTCACTAGACAAGTGGTAGTCGTTGGCCGGTTTATTGTAGAATAAAATGATGAATGTATGGGATTTGACATAGATTTGACACGCATTTTGACGTTTGTGACGTTTATGACAGTTTGTCAAGAGAGACAGCCCTCTAGACTGATGAATAGAATGATGAATGTATAGGATTTGACGTATATGTGGCATATATTTTGACGTTTATGACATACGTTGACGACTGTCATAAACTTCAATGAGCTTAATTATTCATATATTCATAAATGAATAGAAATTAATGAAAGATTATGCATTTTTTCAAAATTTCAGAGACGCACATTTGAATAAAACTTTCGAAATTACTCCAGGATTGCACCATTACGAAAGCTATTTGGTTCTTGATACTTGCTTTCAGGAAATGGCAGTAACAGTCTTTCAGGCAATAAAGAATAGCCCATAATAAAATTTAATGACTTTGAGCATTTTATACTGACGTCTTTTTTCATTGCTGTTGCATTTGAAATTTAATGTTAAACGCCTCAACCAGGACACGAGTCTGCTGAACTGCCCCCCTAGACAAGAACTGCCACCCTAGAAAAGTGAAAATTCAATGACCGGCGTTTTGTAGAATACGAGCAGAATGATGAATATAATATGGAATTTGACGTATATGACAGATATTTTGACGATTGTGACATAGGTACGTTGACGATTATCATATACTCTTACGTCAAATCCGATATCCTTACAGCCGGGAAGCTCGAAAGCGCTCAGAAAAATATACCACTAAGCGGTCACCTATCCAAATGGCAACCTTACTTAGGTAGCTTCCCTGTCTGTGTACGAATCTCACAAGAAAAGAGCATGTGAAGTACCTGGGAGTGCAAATTGACTCAGGCCTGCGCTGGGATAAGCACCTGGAAACCCTAACCACTAGAGTTATGAGACTCATCCATGTCTTTAAATCTCTTAGATGCTCAGCAAACCCTGATACACTGAAAATGGTCTACACTACCTTGTGTCAATCAGTAATAAGTTACTGTATTTCGGTTTGGGGAGGGACATCAAAAACCTCGTTCCTGGGAGTGGAAAGAGCGCAGAGAGCTCTACTGAAAATTATGACCCGGAAACCATACCGATATCCGACTACTCTATTATACAGCGATTGTAAGGTCTTAACGGTCCGTCAGCTCTATGTACTCCAGACCATTCTCAGAAAACACACCAGTGTTCCCCCTTCCAACCCCAACAGACGGACAGCTTACCCAAACAGCATAAGACACAGAACCACCTTCGCGGAACAACAATACTACGTTCTGAGTACATACATTTACAAACAAGCTCACAAAAAGCTAAATATAATGGACCTAAACAATAATAACCTAAAATCCTTAGTGTCGGAGTGGCTATCGAAACTGGAATACCAACAAACAGAAGCCCTTATCAAATTTATAGCATAATAAAGTAGATAAATGCATTAACGTAAACTTAAATAAACTTAATTCTGAATTAATCTTAGATAAAGTTAACTTAATTTTAATAAACGGTGAAACACACAAATGCGCACTCACGCACACACACACACACACACACACACACACACACACACACACACACACGCACACACACACACACACACACACACACACATACACACACACACACAATCCACTCACACAGATGCAGGAAGCATGCATCCAAGTAACCATATCAGTAACCCGAACGGTCGAGCGACACAGTCAATCAATCATTCACTCACAATGTAATGTAAAGTGATAAAATTTCGTGCCTTACACTGTTCCTTATAGTACAGGTTTACCTAGTTTAAGGAACAGGGTTTAATTTTTCCAACGTTGTAAACAACTGAACTAACTTATAATAGTTTTAGCTCACCTCTGTTCAATAACTCCTTACTACCGAATATCTTGTAATATTGTATTACTGAATTATTGTTTGTTTGTTTACTGTATTTTGTTCAATAAAGAATTATTATTATTATTATTATTATTATTATTAACCCTCTGGCCCTCGATTCTGCTAAAGCACAACCACTGTCACACCACAGAGACTGTAAAAAATGGCATTTTCTACACTCGTAGCCTTACAGTCACAAAATTAAATGAAAGAGTTTCATTACACTCTTTCATTCACTCTACAAAAAGCCATTTAATTTTAAACTTTAAATGCATTACTTTCAAGGCTAAAATCAAATGGAATTTTCACGCAGTCTCTGTGGTGTGACAGTGGTTGTGCTTTAGCAGAATCGACGCCCTGATCATTTACCGAAGAATTAGCATCTGGTCACAAGCGCTATATTATACTTATTTGCAATAATATTCTTCCATTAGTTACAGCATTATCAAGATCTACTGCCACTATGCATTAAACAAAGATTATATTGTTATATCATCTCAGAGAGACGTGCAAATACAACTGTTACCTAGAATTAATTCAAGCCATTGAGCTATTGCAACGTATTCTAGCGGAGATATTGAGTTATTCCGGCTTGCAGCTTCCAATTAAGCTTAATGAATGATACTGTTTGGATAAGCCAGTTAAGTTCTTGACTTAAATGTTGGTTTAAGAAATGGATCTGAACTGAAGCTAAAAGCAAATTACTCGTAATGAGTGAGCCTCAATGTCAGAGCCTCCGGAGAGCCTGTTATTCAGTTTGGTGTTATGTTAGTAGCTCTAATAGTCGTGATCACGTTTAAATTATAGTAATTCAATAAAAAAAATGAGGGGTTGGAGCGCACGGTCGCTTTACAAAGAAATAGCAAAGCGACTGGTCGATGCTTCGCGTGACCAATGGTGCCCAAAGGATTGGCATTGCTATCCAACGAGGCAATCAATCAATCAATCGATTAGGCTATTGCAGTCCACTGCTGGACATAGACCTTTCCTAATATGCGCCACGTTTGCCGATCCTCCAACGAGGCAATGCAATCAAGTAACCATTTAAATCAATGTTTTAGGCACGTTACTAGGTGATATCGATGGGGAGTAGAGGTAGTTTTCGACGCCTGAAGTTTTTGCCCCTCTTTTTATTTTTGTAAATATTTCAGTTTATTACTTCAGTTTATTGGTTAAATTAATTAAATTCAATATTAGGAAGGTAAAATATATAATTTAAAATGCCATATGCCATTCAACGTGGCAATGCTGCCAGCCTTCTGGGAACGTTACCGGTCGGTGACGATGTGGAGGAATTTCACGACGCATTGTGTATGTAAATATTTTATTTAGTTATATTATTTTATTATTATAACTTAGTCTTAATTAATTTAGTTTATTTAGTGTTAATAATTTTTAGTTTAATTTAGTGTTATTTATGTTAATTAGATTAGATTCATTTAAAATATTAAATAAATAAGATACTGTTAAATTTTCTAAATTAAATAATTTAAAAAATCAACTTACCCCACAGTAACATCAAATATATTGCTGCCGACCGAACTAGATACGGCCATATCACCAAATCCTTTTCTGGCGACTATCACAGACGTGATGAGGTCTGGCACCGACGTTCCCGCGGCCAGGAGCGTCAGCCCCATCACCTCAGGGGGCACTCTGGCAGTAGCACCCGCCACATTTGCCCACCAAACCATCAGGTAAGAGAAGAAAGCTATCCAAACTATAGACCCTATAAATGTTATAGGGAACAATCCTTTCCCTGAAAAGAAAAACAGAACTGTAAGTGACACTTGTGACCAGAAAGAAATTCTTGAATCTCTCAAATGCCAAGAACGGTATTCTCGTATCACAATTTTATATAGGTATATACATAGGTACACACATATACTGACGCCTGTAAATCCCCGAAGGGCTAGGCAGAAGTGTATTAACATTAACACCCACATTTCGCCAATTATATTGCCGTCAAGCGGGCACTTACGGCCGTTCCCAATAACCTATCTATCGCCAGTTTTCGTCATCAATCTCTATGGTAACGCAATTCATAGTAGCAAAATAACAGAAGTATTTGACAAAGGAATTATCTTTACGTTACCTTTACCTTTATCTGTAGATATGTTATTGGGAACGGTCGTAAGTCATGGGCTGTATGTTAACTGACGGATGGAGAACAGCCCTCTCTTAGTCATCTTCTACGACACCCACAGAAAGAGATGGAGTGGCCCTATTCTACTGCACCGGGAACCAACACGGCTGCGCAAGAATCCTACTAATATTATAAATGTGAAAGTTTGTGAGAATGGATGTGTGGATGTTTGTTACTCTTTCACGCATAAACGGCTGGACCGATTTGGTTGAAATTTGGTATGTATATAGGTTATACCCTGGATTAACATATAGGCTATATATCAGCGATGAACGGGATCAGAATTCCACGCGGGCGGAGCTGCGGGCAACAGCTAGTCTTGAATATTTTTAATAAACATCGTGATCGTTGTTGATATTTGGGAGATTGAGCTTAGATCGAGACTGAATTTTGAACATCTTTTATTACTATAATTGGCCTCTAGATGATGATCTATAACACAGTTAAAGACATACTACATAACCATACGCTAAGTACTTAGTCTACAAGATTTTAACTCGTTTCGCTTATTCCAGTACTTCTAAAGATTCAAGGCTTCTTTCAATCAATTACCCTATCGCAGTCCCCTGCTGAACATAGGCCTCTCCCAAAGTTGGGAGTTTTTGGCCTATTGTTTCAACACTGGCCAGATGGGTTGGTAAGTACAGTAATTTATTTCGAGTTTTCCTTCTCCTGCAGTGATAATCGTCTGCATGAGGTGCTGATAAACTTGAGCATTCACTTGTAATGAGCATCCTTACGAATGTTACATTACAGAAAAATAAACGAGAGTGTTTTAGTGAGCTTTCTATCAAGCGTTCTGGCGAGCATTCTGGCGAGCATGCTTGCAAAACGACTGTAAATTTGCTTCGACTAGAGCTTCGCTAGAAAGATCATGTAAATGTTCGCAGCATTATTTGGCTCTACACTTGGCTCGGTTGGTTGTTCGGTTCGACAAATTTAAAAACGGCGAATGTTTGATGTTCTGTTACAAGTGAATGCTCAAGTCTATCAGCACCTCTCTTCGGATGAAAACGCAACAACTCAATTGGCTTTAAAGTGAAAACAAAATTTTAGGATTTTAGTTTAATATGTCGGTGGTAAGTAATGTATTACAGAATCGACACCGATGATTGTACAAAGTAAAATAAAAGATGGCGAAGGTCGTGGACTAGATGCTTACGACCTTTCCATTCTTTTCTTCTTCGTAACCATTTTGATAGCTTGACCTTTTGTCGTCAAAGAGGGTGTAGTTATCGATTATTGGTTTATTGATTTATTACTCACTTTACTTGCAATATAACGACACACTATATCTGAATAGTAAAATCATCCTACTATAATAATATATCCTACTAATATCCTACTAATATTATAAATGTGAAAGTTTGTGAGAATGGATGTGTGGATGTTTGTTACTCTTACACGCATAAACGGCTGGACCGATTTGGTTGAAATTTGGTATGTATATAGATTATACCCTGGATTAACATATAGGTTACTTTTTATCAACACACCACACGGGCGAAGCCGCGGGCGGAAGCTAGTTGATAATATTTGAAACCAGCTTTTGGTCGCGTTTCTGCCCGCGTGGAATTGTGATTCCATTCATACAACCCATGAAAACCTATTCAGAGATAGGAATATAAAGTAGCCAATATCTTATTCCCGACTATAATCTATTCCTTTATCAAAATTTCAGCCAGATCTACCCAGGCAAATGGCTGAATACTGTGAAGGTATAATTCCGAAGGTAACCGCATACGACAACTGTAGACACACGCAGCAGATATGCGTAATTCATTGCGGCTTCTTAATGGTCCCCTTTATCCGTATCGGAGTCTAACAAGTATGGGTACGCTGTATCTGCTGCATGCGTCGGCAGTTGTCGCATGCGGTCGGCTTCGGAATCACACCTTGAGGGTGATTGGGTAACAAAAATTTCATCATCTTTATAAACCTTCTCATCATTATCGTAACTAATATTGTAAATGTGAAAGTTTGTGTTTGTGAAGATTCAATCACGCTCTAGCGGCTGAACGAATTTGGCTGAATTTGATATAAAAAAAAAAAAAGTTGAATTGAATTGTAGTACGGTAACCCACTTTCTATCAGGTGGGCCATGTACTTGTCTGCCATCGAAGCGGTAAAAAAAAGTAATAAGTGATGGGCAGCGGAAACGAGACCAAAATTTAACGTGGGCGGAGCCGCGGGCATCAGCAAATTTACAATATTTTGGATGAGATAGAGAGTGATAGTTACCTCTCGGCGTCCTTGGATCCGGGAGGGAGATCCATAATGGGAAGACAATTGGTGCGACTAACAAGTACGTCACTCGCTTTCGGAAGCCTGTCGGCCACGACATGTCTAGCGGCGTCGTGTCGTCCTCCAGGTCTCCGATCTGTAACAAAGTTGACTGGTAACATAGTGGCCTTATAACATAGAGGACTGGTAACAATGTGGACTGATAATAAATAGACTGGTAACAAAGTTGACTGGTAACAGAGTGGACTGGTAACAAAGTTTTTTTTAAAGAATATTAGCGACCGAAATTACCAATATTCTCGTTAACCCCTCCACAACTAAGATAAATTGCTTGTGCTAGCAGTGGGTTCACGTGTAGGTAGTGTTATGGCTAGGATTCGAACGAAAGTTGTATGGTAACAAAGTTGATAGGTTAATTACGTTATATTTATAACGTAACGTAACATATAGTTGTAATTACGTTATCATCATGCGAGTACTCAACCCCCGCGGCGGAGGGTGAAATCGTATTACTAATGTTGTCACCCGAAAGAAAGGTTACAGACATGAAGGTGACCTGAGATTATAAGCATAGGTCATAAACAAATAATGTTATACTTAATGTAATACATTTATTTTATTACAGTCATATTATTTAGTTTATGTTTTAACCTGTATGTGCTACTATGTAAGTTAAGTTTTATGCTGTACAATAAAGAATATCTTATCTTTATGTGTTATTTTATGATTTAAACGTATTTTACGAACTGTTCGTGGCAAAGACGACGAGGCTTGCACAAAAAAAGCGTTGTTTTGGAAGCGCCGTTCCTCAATAAGCGTTGACTTCAACTCTGTAGACGTTTATGGGTATATCCCATGCATATAGAAGTACAAATATTTTCTCCTAAAAGCTAGATATGGCGACAGGAATAACCATAGTAAAATTAACGATTCCGTGAAGTGACTGTTTTATTACAAACTAGTTGAACCGGCGAACTTTGTACCGCCATATTTTATTCCGCTCTCGTGGTGCCCGTTGCACCTTCTATTAAGCTATTGCATAGCTTCTATCGCGGGCCTTGAGCGTAGAGACCGAATCCAGAAATTCCGTAACGAAAAAAACCTAACACCCCGAAGCTCGCATGAATCGAGCCGAGCTGCTCCGAAGTAGCTCCGCTTAACGTAAGTAATTATAATTGCATAAGTTGATAAAAAATGCTATGCAATAGCTTTACCGCGGCAGTCCCCGAGTGCCACACGTCTTTTTTTTTGTACACAAACTTTTGCTACAGAATAACGAACATGAATTATCCAATTTGGTGTAGTCGTTCGAAAGTTATGGGCGTACATACATTTAGAGGTTTCATTTTTATTTATATAGAAATTTATCACTATTTGACAGTATTGAAAGGACAGTGGCGGCCTCCACGGAATTGTTAGTTTTATTAAAACACTAGCCTTCCGCCCGCGGCTCCGCCCGCGTGCATCTCGGTTAACGCGACCTTTGCTCATATCTTCGGTTCTACTCAACCGATTGCGATCAAACAAACGTAAGATTTTAAGTCTGAGTAAGCCCTTTCTAACAAAAAAAAACCGCATCAAAATCCGTCCAGTAGTTTTTGCGTCCATCGCGGACAAACAGACAAACAGACAGGAAATTAAAAAAAAATATTTTCGTGTTCAGTATCGTTAACATAACATAACCCAAGATTTTTTTTTTAAATATCTCCAATGTACAGACACGACCACTTTACAATTATATAATAGTAATAGATAATACACATACATGCCACACATATTCCCTCTACCGGCACACACACACATTGTTTGTGACAGTGCAGTCCTATTTCCATCGTCCATTGAACACATTTGAATGTGTACGTCAACCCGACCATCCACAATAGTTTTCCATATTTAAACGTCGTTCGTCGCAAAGGCGAGTCTTAAACACAATAAATTCGCGTACAAAGGGTTGTTTCAGAAGGCCGTGGACCCAATTCTGTCCTATTTCGACGTTCTATTATGTAGAACCCACTCATATACCTTTAGATAGTTGGTTGGCCAGTTAAAAGGAAGAACGTCCATTATGGAACAAGCATTTTCACTCATAGAATTCCACAGAATTGTAGAAATAGTTGTTTAATGTTTCGAACTTTGTTCTGTGGTTGTTTGTTGTTGTATTGTTGCGGATATTTTGTATAATCACGGTTGTATATCTTTGAAAAGATCTGCAGAAGCTTATTACACATTTATCTTCATGTTTCAACAGATAATATTAATTCAACAGTCGTGTTTTGGTCCTACGTAAGAACGAGTATATCGCTATCCATTAACGGCTGTTCCCAATAACCTATCTACTGCCGGTTTTGACATTAGAAAGGATAAAAACATCATCAATCTCTATGGTAACGCAATTAATAGTAGCAAAATAACAATAGGATTTGACAAAGGACGGGTTGAACGACATTGGTCAAATCTGATATTCGTCAAATCGGCATTTCGTCCAATGTGACAATGGTCAAAGCTGTAGTTCGTCAAATCGTCTGTTTGCCCACTTATGAAATTTGCCAAATACGCTATTGGTCAAGTTATTTTAGTACAACCAACCACAAAAATGAAAGTACCTTAGTAAATTTAATTATTTATTCAATTCATATTTATTTACAGAATTCATACCCAATACCTCTGCCTTAGCTTTATCTGTAGATAATTATGTTATTGGGAACGGCCGTAAGTTCCCGGTCTTTGAGGTCTTACTGAAAGGAAAATTTTGCCTAACCTAGAATCAAACTTCACGTTTACATAATCAGTCTTTCCTGTATACCTACTACTCGTGCCAGGTTACAAGATAGCCTGGAAGATATCGCCGATAACAATAAGCACATCCATTGTACATACATAGAATTATTTGTTTATGTCTATGCTCTTAATTTTTGATTTTTTACCCGACTGCCAAGAAGGGGTATTTCCCTATCTACCTACTTACTACTTAAATAAGCTGTACGGAACACAGAATTTGGTATCAAGAGAACGAAACCTGACCAATTTTTGATATTTTTTTCGGACATAAAGCGATTAGTTACCCTTTGGGAACGGGTCCCTAAAGATTGTGAAAATAGAAAGGGAAGTGATGGAAATCCAAAATGAAACTGGGCGGGTCATACATGTCGTATCCCCATGGATTTGAAGAGATGGAAAAAGTTTTGAGGAAAGGTGAACGAATTTATTCACATAGGTATCTAAATATTAGGATTGCACGAGATGACAGAAGTTGGAGATTGCATATTGTGCTAAATTGTACAATTTTTACATCTATACTTTGTGATTTTCTAGTTTAGTTGTGTCTGCGATTTTTTTTGGAGTTCTTGTCTATTCATTCGCAATTAAAGCAAATAGTGCAATTAAAGCAAAGTCAGACTGTCGCATATTTGATAACAATGGTTGAGTGGAATCGGAAATATGACCAAAATATGGAATAACCGACATCCACGTAGGTGGAGCCGCGTGCATAAACCCTTAATGCAATATGTGTAAAAGACAACGTCTATTTACATGAACTATGTGTATAATATACGACATGACAGGTCACCAAAACCTATAAGATATCGACAGTCCAGAAGACAAAAATAATAATAAGTGAAAAACACTTACCATATTTTCTTCTTTACCATCAACATAGGGTTCATAATATTGAACGTGCATAATTTTTCACTTAGCATTTTTGTCTTCTAGACCATCGTTAATACACGCATTTTCGGTCAACATCCCATCTCCCCCAAGGCTTCAGTACTTAAGCAATTCCTCCGAGACACATTCACAAAAAACCCAATGAAAATTCGCGAGTAAAACGTAATTTATCATCAAAGGATCAAAGATCCGTCGCGATGTCGATTTGAATCTGGCTGTCAAATAGATAGGATTCCCATGTCCCGTGGGATATTTGTTACATCCGACTACCGAGGTATGTTCAGGATTGGTAGGAATCTGTCAATCAATCACAATCACAAAAAATAGGACTGTATAAATCTCAGTAAAAATGGGTGGATTTTTTTATCGACCAGGGAACTTTTCATGCGCATTTGGCCACCACATTTCTCCGAGCCTTTCTCAACTCAGTTGGAGTCTACTTTCCAGCATATTTTCAGCAGTACGCGTTATTTGGATAACTTTTGAGAATAGCACGGGGTGCTACGGCGGTGGAGGAGCTCAAATCCACCAATCATAGATTATATCAAACCAATCCACGCGCACCAGAGCCTCGTTTCTCTCACGACTTGACAGTGGAAACATGTGGTGTCTGCCTACCCTATTGGGAATAAGCGTGACGTATTTATCATTTTTTCTTTCCCTATTTACAATGTGTTGTTGTTTGTGAAACGAATTAATAAAAAAATCATCTACAGAACAGTCTATTAATTTAGTTCCGTACCAAAAGTCTATAGACGGAAAGCAATCGGAGGATAACAAAAACATGGTCAATGTCACGAGCGGGGCCTCCGCCCTCCGCCCTTCGCCCTCCGCCCTCAGGCCTCCGCTCAATTAATCATCTCCCAGTGCTCCCGACACAAAGAGATGGACGTGGAAGGCTATATATCTTGCTCAGAACAAAGGGTACATTTATCTGGTACGTCAGATTCTAGATGTTTTGTTTTACATAGTTTTCTATTGTGATGTAAAGGACCTATGTGTGTGATTTGTATGACTTAATAATGTTGTTTGGTAATGATGTTTGAAGCCTCCTGTCCCCATAGACAAGTGGTAACTCGTTAACTGGCGTATTGTAGAATGAAATGACGAATCTATGGGGTACATACGTTGACCACTATCATTAACAACACGGGGTAGGAGAAAGAGTAGATTAGTGGTTAGGGAGTCGGCAGTACGATTTAGAGGTCCCGGGATCGAATCCTGGCCCTTACCGCTACCGCAACCGACACTGCCGACATGAAGCCAGTCTAACACAAGCAATTTAGCTTATTGGATGGGTATATGAATGGAATACTAGTCATTTCTGTTACCACTGAAATATATTAGGATAAAACGGCCATAAATAAGTGTTCGGAAGTTCCTCATACTGCAAGAATTATCTAAAAAGTTGCCACGCGGTCCCCGCCCACAATCAATCAATCAATTAATTAGCCTATCGCAGTCAAACTGCTGGTCATAGGCCTCTCCTAATATGCGCCAAGTTTGCTGATAAATCCGCCTTCCGCATCCAGTCCGTCCCGGCCACCTTTCGCAGGTCGTCGGTCCACATGACTGTTCTATCCTAATATATTTCTGTGCCTGTTACCAATAAACACTGCCAACTTATTAATCTGTCCATATTTTTCTTAATATTTGATGTGTCTAGACTTCGAGTAGAGGCCTACTCAATCTCCTTCCACATTCTTGTATTCATACATGTTATAGGTAATTAAAATTGAAAAGTATCAAGATGGTTTTATCCAATTTCCCCAGTATTATTACAAATTTTATTATTTTCCAATTTACCATGAGATTCTGGTACATAGTACAACAGATTTAGCTCAATTAAGGGGCAAACCTAGAAATAATTCCTAGTAGCAATTTTCTTTCTGAATTCGTTGAGGGAGCTCCCTGGTAGTCTAAGTTTCGATTTGCGTGGTATTCGGTTCGTTGCGTTTTCCTTGATCTTGAATTTAAGGATACATTTTTGTTTACTGAATAAATCGTTTAGTTCTAATTTTACACAAAAAGTTGTTACTACAAAGTTGTTTAGAATTAAATTTTCTACAATCTAACTCTCTTCATTTTTATCTAGGATCGATATTTTTTTATTTATACCCCAAAAAGTGGTAAATCTTTGGTTGGACTTTTTTGACTTATGAAAAATTCCTAGTAGCAATTTTCTTTCGGAAATCATTAAGGAAGGTCCCTAGCAGTCTACATTTGGTTTTGCGTGGTATTCGGATTGTTGCGTTATCGGCCATCTTGAATTTAAGGGTAAATTTTTGTTTACCGAATAAGTCGTTTAGTTTTATTTTTACACGAAAAATAGTTACTACAAAGTTGTTAAGAATTAAATTTCCTATCTTTTTGTATTCATAATTTTCCGCTAGGATCAATATTTTTCGATGTATACCCCAATAAGGTGGTGAAATTGTATTCGATTTTTTGACAAAGGAAAAACTCCTAGTAGTAATTTTCTTTGGAAATTAGTTGAAGCAGGTCATTGGCAGTCTAAATTTCGATTTGCGTGGTGTTCGGTTCATTGCATTCTTCACCATTTTGAATTGAAGGGTGAAATTTTAGTTACTGAATAAGTCGTCTATTTTTAGTTTTACACGAATGATGGTAATAAAACATCTTTTTTTCTTTTTGAAATTTAATTCTAAACAAATTTTATATTACCGTTTTTAGTGTAAAATTAAAAATAGACGACTTATTCAGTAACTAAAATTTCACCCTTAAATTCAAAATGGTGAAGAATGCAATGAACCGAATACCACGCAAATCGAAATTTAGACTGCCAGTGACCTGCTTTAACAAAATTCCAAAGAAAATAACTACTAGGAGTTTTTCCTTTGTCAAAAAATCGAATACAATTTCCCCACCTTATTGGGGTATACATCGAAAAATATTGATCCTAGGAGTAAATTATGAATATTAAATGATCGTAAATTTAATTCTTAACAACTTTGTAGTAAACTTTGTTGTAAAAATAAAACTAACCGACTTATTCGGCAAACAAAAATTTACCCTTAAATTCAAGATAGCCGATAACGCAACAAACCGAATACCACGCAAAACCAAATGTAGACTGCTAGTAACCTCTCTTAAAGAATTCGGAAAGAAAATTACTACTAGGCATTTTTCTTAAGTCAAAAAAAGTCAAACAAAGATTTACCACTTTTTGGAGTATAAATCAAAAAATATCGATCCTAGGAAAAAATTATGAACTGCATAATTGTAGAAAATTTAATTCTAAACAACTTTGTAGTAAAAATTTTTCGTGTAAAATAAAAAATAAACGACTTATTTAGTAAACAAAAATGTACCCTTAAATTCAAGATGGCGGAGAACGCAACGAACCGAATACCACGCAAATCGAAATTTAGACTGCCAGTAACCTCCCTCTATGAATTCCGAAAGAAAATTGCTACTAGGAATTATTCCTGTGTCAAATCCTAATTTTCTCGTACTAACACCTATACTAATATTATTCGTGAGAAAATATAATAAATACAAAAACAGAATAAATCTTACCTCTTCTATAACATCTAATTGGACATCCGCGACCCCACCGTTGGGCAGGTCGAGGGGCGTCTCTTTAGCCTGCGCAGCCGCCGCCGAGTGCCGCGCGGCCGCTGCGCCCGCGCCGCCCGCCGTCGGCCTCGTAGCTTCTAACAACACCTTCAGCGATGCTATGGCGTGCAGTTGTGTGGCTTTCTCGTCAACTTTGCCTGAGAAAAACGGTTTGTTGAAATGGGTTAAATTTGTTTGAGCTTGCGTTGATATTTGGAGGGTAGGTATCAAAATTTTGATATGCTTCTCGTCAAAGTCTAATGTGAATACTTGGCGAGACAGCGTGACGACACTTGCGCATAATTTGGATAAGTATTATAACAAATTATTATTATGTAATAAACAAAGCAAACACTTTATTTAGATTAAGTAAACACAAAAGCCCGATGAGTTTCAGGAGAGGGTGGTCCATTTACTAATTTATTTGCTACAGTCGCATCAACACTTTTGTGAACTGAAAGATAGCTCCATCTTCCCTTTATTGTTGCCCGGGGTCCAAAGACTCTGGTGTACAATAAAACAGTCGATGACAAGCATTCAGACAGAGACAATCGTACTTCCGATTTTAGTCATTTCACGAATTCGTCGGTACAGCCAGCATCAGATGGATTTTAACTAACAAAGTAATGAATAATGATCTTAATACCTATTAATGATAAATACCAAAACTTTTTAATGATTTAAATTGTCATATCGCCCGAACTAAATGTGTACCAAATATCAGAATAATTAGTCAACAGGAAGGGGAAAACCTAGGCATTAAGATCATTTGAGTATACAATAAAGTTAACTTGGGAATAGGGAATTATGTTTATACTAGCTTTTGCCCGCAGCTCCGCCCGCGTGGATGTCGGTTATCGCGACCAAACATAGCCTATGTCCTTTCTCAAGGTCTAACCTACCTCTATACCTAATTTCATCAAAATCGGTTCAGCGGTTTAGTCGTAATAGTGAGACAGACAGACAGACAGACAGAGTTACTTTCGCATTTATAATATTAGTAGGGATTAGTAGGGATTATTGTTTTTTTTTTTACTTTTCTTAATATTCTGGTATGTGTATCTCATAAGTTTAAGTACGAATAAATATATTTTCTTTCTCTTTCTAAACAAATTAATAAAGCAATAAAATAATTTTATTATTTTACTAAATTTTTAGAAAGAGAAAGAAAAAAAAACAATTTGATTGAACATTTTCATTATGAGTAGATACTTGGTAGTCATTATCGTTCTGATGCTGTCTGTACATCTATAATCGGAATACAACTCAAAGTCAAGGTCAAGGTCAAAACCGAAGTACCTGTAAAATCATTAATTTGTTCTTTATATAGAAAGAAATTCAGCAGACCTTTTGATGAGACAATAGTTTCGCTGGTTGTAAGCTCGCGTTCGGTCACGTACCATAATCGGTACGTGGGTTGCCAACCATCGCAATAAATCATTAAATTCTCCCCATTAGAATAGTTCAGGAATAATCAAATTCTGGATTCTGCACGTATCCTAAGAACAAGTTTATATTGTTTTGTTCCACAGTTGTTGTCTGACCCATTTTTGATACAAATGACATGTGGTGTGGGCCTCAGTTTTAACCCAGTTTGAAGTCTAGAGTGGTTAAATGCAGCATTTTGACGTGAACTAGGTTGTTTCGAAGTGATTAAGCGTGTTGGAGAAATACATTGCGGCATGTGCACGATGCAAACATGCGTTTCTCTAAGGCTTTGAAAAATATTCTCTAATGAAATGAGGTAGCGTTTGAGTGCTCTGAAAACGTTTTCGTTTAGCAATCGCTACGTTTTTAATGATATATCCTGGTAAACAAGACGATACTCGTATTTATAGTGCGTCTTGCATTTTATTTTCATATGTTTTTCCTTGATATTTATCACATAATTTAATTTACATACCTACTATCCGACAAAGTAATGCCGATGCGTAGAGACATTGCCTCTTTTTATAACCAAATCTGTTGGAGGATCAGAATAAGGAATCAATATACCGAATATCGATTTTATAGTATACAAAAACACTTTATCTATACCTACATAATGAAAAAGAATCCGTGTCTTATAGTCACATTATAACTTAAGAATGACTTCACCAATTAGTTATCTTTTCTTGAGTATCGTACTTAATTCTTCACAGATAGAAGGTTCTTAACAGAACCAAAACACTCCCATACAGTACAGTCAGTAGGTACAGTAAATAGAGTAGTTTTGTGTTAATGTTGTGTACTAGTTTGTCATGTGAGCTGCCTCAACAAATCGTTGCAATTAGTCGTGTTTGTAGGCGTTACTAGGCTTTCTACTTTGTTGACAGCTAAGGTATAGCACGCATTGTCTGACTCAAAGATTTTCTTCTCACTGTAGGCCACGCACTGCACAGGATATACCTCGATTGTGGCGGTAAGATCTGTCGTGGAGGATTTCCTGGAGAGGCACGATGCGGGTGCTCATAGGACCTGGCTATTTCGGTTAGTTCTTACATCGTTTAAGCCAGGAGCCAACGCCAGAGTATCACCTTCCGGAGTTACCTTCACTTACAAGTCAATGTACCTGCACAGGTACACCAGGCTCCGGCAGAGGGAACTCCTAGCAGCAGCAAAGCACTTTTTAACGAATTCTATCGCGATTTATTTGTTATTATTTACTTTTAGCTCCACGTTTCCACTACCTTTCAGCAGCCATGGTCGCATTTCAATGAGTAATATTCACGTAAACTTCAGAAAGTATCATTTTCAAGAAAGTACTACGATGTATCGCACAATGTGCGCTGATCCTTAAACATGTCGTGACAAATTTGGGACGGTGGGAAACGTAACATACTTTTTGCGGGTAAGTTGCTCCTTAGATTGTATGTTACACAATGAAATAGGGTCTGAAGGATGTTTGGTTACCCTTGAACACATTCTGGTCGGGTAAGTGCTGTTTTAGTGACATGTATAGTCAGCGATAAAAGTGGATTCTAGTTCTAAAACCGTTAATGTGAGCTAATGTTATAAATGTGAGAGTATGTTTATTTATTTGGTTGTTTATTACACGATTACGCAGAAATGGTTAGATAACTGTTACAGTACATATCTAATTATTGCAGTCATAATCAAGGTTTTTTTTATTTAATTTATTATCATTCACAATATACAATTTGAGTACATAGAAAGCAAACCATATAAGCTACTTGAGCTAGAGCTTAAGGTAGAGCAGTGAATATTATTATTCAATACTAATGAAATATATTATAAATACGAATATAACTCTGTCTGTTACGCTTTCACATTATAAATTAGGAAATATTCTTAGTAATATATTCTAGAATGCCGATAAACATAAGTTTACATACACATTATACACATTTTTTGTTAACACATTCATTTATTTATACATAAGCATATTAATAGTTAACATTACACATACGTTTATATCCACATAAATAAATTGCACTGAGTAGAAAATGAACCCACCTAAAGGCTAAAGCAGTCGCACCCTTTACCGCTACGCCAATCAGCCCCTCTAGACAAGTGGCAATTCGTTGCTCGGCGTATGATGGAATAGAATGACAAATGTATAGGATTTGATGTTTTTGACATTCGTTGACGCCTGTCATACACGTCAAATCCAATACATTTGGCATTCTATTCCATCATACGCCGAGCAACGAATTGCCACTTGTCTAGAGGGGCTGGTCGTCATAACTTTTTTCACTAATAGTACAGTCACCCTCAAAAGTTGCTGAACAATAACAAAGGAGAAACACAAGCTTTTGTTTTATGGATTTAGATCGGAAAAAGTCAACATCCTTGAACTTGAACCCACGACCTTCACTTAAAGTGGGAATGCTTCGACTAACTGAGCTACTTACACACGTCAGAATTCGTAAGAATATCGGTAGATGGCTCCACCGTTACCTCAAGGTTAATGTATAGGAGAATTTTGAATATTCAAGCGGACCTCGGTTTAAGCAGACCCTGGATTCCGAGGTGAAAGCTTCGGGTGCGTTGAAGACTAAAGGTATGATTTCGAAGCCGACCGCATACGATAACGACAGACGACGCATGCAGCACATACAGCTTTCTCTTGTTAATCTCCGATACGGATAAAAGGGACCATTGACAATTCGCAATGAGTTACGCGCATCTGCTGCGTGCGTCGGCAGTTGTCGTATGCGGTCGGCTACGGAATCATACCTTTAATCAAAGAAGATGATAAATTGAGAATATCCAAGACGTTTCCATGTAGCATTTCTAATTCCATACATAACCCACCCCCTACCCATTAATAGACAGAAAACCACCTACAATTTAATGCAATCGAGCGAAAATATCGTCTTACACGTAACAGGGTTAACTACACAAAAAGCCTCTGAAATATGACAACAAAAATAACACGTAGTGTTTATTTGGCGAACGAATACAGGTGAATCGATACGTAGGGGGTGTAGGGGTCAAGGTGAGGGCAGCGATGGCGTTACGTACCCAGTGTTCAAGGTGTTTCCATCTAGATTGTTGAAGGTGAGAAAGTAAGGGTTAAGAAAGTACCTATTCGTCCTCTGGCATACAGGGGACGAATAGGTACTTACGGTTTTGACATTTAATTTCACAGATCGAACTTAACTAAATTTTGAAAAAAATTTTTGGAGTTGGCCTTCTGGTTTACAGCCGAGGACCAATGGGCACCTATAAAGGGGATGAATCTACTACTTTAATATATTAAGACAAGAAGTTACCTGGGCAGGGCACACTTTAAATAATCATGTAAACCTGCACAACTATTTCTTCGAAAGCATATAGCTACATTATGTTTAGTATATAATACAGAGAAAAGAATATTTAATTAGTATAATACTTCTCACCAAAGTTATTGACCGTTCTAAACTTTCGGAAAGTTGGAATTCGCATATGGTTTAGGCGAGTAGGAGACAATGTCATTATATTATAACAGGCAATTTCATTTTGTTCTTGTTTATATACTTTCCATATTATAAACTCATATATTTTATTCAATATCCTGAGACTGAGAAATTGTTGCAAAACTTCAACGTTCAGTCAGAGGGATCATTAAGTTTAACGCGAAGTTTTATATAGTAAAACCAAATATTTCGTGAAATAAAGGGGCCGCCACCGTGCTTTCAATATTGTTAAATCGTGCCAAATTGTATTTGATTTATAATAAAAATGTATGCATTTGAGAGTGACAACCATGTTACCCACTTCACGGAATCGTTGGTTTTTTATACGTTTTATTTATACATACATAGGTACATCATACATCACGCCTATTTCCCTCTGAGGTAGGCAGAGACAACAGCCCACCATTGGACAGTAGAGGAAGCTCGTGAATTATGTATGAATAGAGTGAGATGCCTGGCAATGGCACCCCCGCCGGGTCCAGGTAAAAGGGGTAGGCTAAAGAAGTCCTGGCTTGACGTCGTGGAGGGTGACATGCGGGCAAATGGTCTCACTACCATGGACGCCCAAGATCGTAAGAAGTGGAGGAGGAAGAGCCGGAAGGCGGACCCTGAGCTTCGAGGTCATCTTGGCCACGGATGCAATCAGGAGAATACGTCTATATGCGGATGATGAGAGTGAGATAATTCAGGAGCTTCCTCTCCTGTCATTAATATATTTTATTGGTCTATACTCGTTCCTTTTTAAAGTAGAATATTGTAGAATTCCTGCCATCATCACGCTTGCTATAGAGAGTGACAGTCAAGGCCGCTTCTTCTTTGGCTGTTCTGGTACATGTTGATTGCTGAATATAGTTTATTATAATCTTAGGATCATTTACGTATGTACCACATACGTTAATGACCCTAAAATCAGAATAACTTTGATCTAAAAGCTGGAAACCTGCTGGAAAGTGGTGTCTTTCTTCATTATCTTGAGGACTTGCTTGTAGATTGTGGCACACGCAAGGGTTAGCAACTAAATGTACTCAAATTGTGACAATGAGTACATTGTAGTTACTAAATCTCGAATGTACCTAATTTATTTTCTTTCTTCATTGATTTCTTGAGTTTCTTCAAATAGTTGGAAGTTATTCATGTTTATGACGATAAACACTGACAATGATGATTTACATATCGTCGCTTCGCCGGAATAGTGTAGGTACTTACAATTAGTAAATTTTACACGTTAAAATGACATTAGAGTCCGCGCCAGCTAATAAGTCCCGTGGCAAAACTAGGAACTAAAATGATATCACCGCCATACTGTGTGTTGATTGGTTCAGGCCATGTTATTATCATTGCCTGAACCAATCAACAAACAGTATGGCGACCAGTTGCGATTGCTACGCCGCCTCCAAGGGACTTATTTCTTGGCGCGTACTCTAGTACGGAATATTACGAGTATTATCAGCACCACGTCGTCAGTATTTGGAGCTAAATTTTAAAATAAATTTCCGATGTAGAAAATGAAATGGCGGATAGATTTATATAATAAGAAATCGAGATTTTTGAGTTGCAACACTATTCTGGAGAAACGACGATATAATAGAGACTTAAGACATTTTGCTATAACACTGTTATACACCCTGCGTAAGTTTTTATTAGTAAGGCTGTTAGACTTTATATAAACTCGAAAAACCTACTACTTCGGTATTATATATATTATTGACATGCACAAATTGACAGATTAAAGAACAATATTATAATTTTAGCTTACTAAGCAAAACACGTATTTAACGCCACACAAAAGGAAAACAACGAAAATATTTTTCTCGAGAATGGGAGGCTTCGAGTTGAAATTTATAATAAATACTCAGGTCTAGAATGTCTTAGGGCACATCGTTAGAGCGGCGGTAAGACCTACCATGGGGGAGTGGCTAGAGATGCCAAACGGCGGTCTCTCGTACCAGCTGATTCAGGTGATCACCGGACACGGGAGTTTCGGGGATTCCCTGTGTCGGATCCGGAATGAACCAATATCCGAGTGCCATCACTGTGACACGAGCGAGGACGTACTATCCATCTACATATATGTGTAGATAAATACTAGGTACCATGTATAATGAGAACCAGTCTATAACACTAGTACACAAACCACATAATGAAGAATACTGCGTTCGCGTGCCCGACAGGCAATCGCAACCCCTGATAGACAGATAGGAGAATGAAATTCGCTCTGCAATTAGTTCCGAGGCATATGCGTGACTGCAATCGGTTGGTGACTTGGCAGGGTATCAAGAAATGAACTTGGCAGACGAAAGTGAAGGCACGATAATGTATCACGTTATTATAAACGATGTTATATTTTCTTTTCAAGGTTTTGGAGAATCCTTTGCCTGTCATGATGATGTGGATGTCAAGGCTACGTATATACTTATTATATTCTCGCCTATGATACTCTAAAGGGGTAGGCAGAGGTGTATCAATACCTATATTGCGCCAACTACGATTTTGGTTATACGTATAGGGGGCTAGGCTATCGCCGTAGAGAGGGAACTTTGTCAAGGCTAGCCCTTGACAAAGTTCCCTCTCTACGGACACTCTAGAGTCAAATAAAAGAGACAAAGATGGAAAAAGTGGTTGAATACAATAATAATAAGAAACGAATAAATGAATTATGAATTATTATGAATTATGAATTTTTATTTTATTATTATATCGATACCTCGGGGCTCAAAGGGCGTAAGCGCCAAAAGTCGATTTTACAGGAGAGCAAAAAAACAAAAACAAAATTCCTTTTTTCGGCATAACTTTTTCGATTTTTGACCTAAATAAACCATTCTAAGACCAAAAGTCTTAAATTTTTGTGATGCAGGTTACTGTAAAATTATATTTGGAATAAATTTAAAAGCAACGAAAATAGCTTTCCTATACGCCCCAAAAATTTGTATGTTTGGGGTGTTTACACCCCAAAAATCAATGGATGTATGATGTTTGGGGTGTTTACACCCCAAAAATCAATGGATGTATGATGAGTGATGGTTGTAACCGTCAATTTCAGGAAAGAGGACCATTAGAGAAAGTAGACCGAGTGGGAAACCGAGTAGACATTTCAGGAAAGTGGACCATTTGGTCCACTTTCACCGTTTTTATAAACTCAGATAACGAATTAATCAATCAATTAGCCTATTGCAGTCCACTGCTGGACATAGGCCTCTTCCAATATGCGCCACGTTTGCCGATCCTCCGCCTTCCGCATCCAGTCCGTCCCAGCCACCCTTCGTAGGTCGTCAGTCCACCTGGCTTGGGGGTGTGTCCCACCTTACGTTTTTCTTCTTCCGGTCTCCACTCTAGGACTCGTCTGCTACAACGGCCATCAGTCCTTCAACAGATGTGGCCAGCCCACTGCCACTTCAGCCTGCTTATTCTTCGAGCTATGTCGGTAACTTAAGTTCTATGTCGGATGATCTCGTTGCGAATTTTATCCTTCAAATAAACTCCAAGCATAGCTCGTTCCATAGCCCGCTGCACAACTTTTAGGTCGTGGACTAACCCCACCTTCAGTGGCCACGTTACGGCACCGTAAGTCATAACAAGTAGGACGCACTGGTCGAAAACTTTTGTTTTTAGGCATTGCGGTAGGGGCGAGGAGAAAAACCCGATGTAATTTGGCAAATGTTGCCCATCCCAGTTGGATCCTTCTGGCTATTTCTTTCTCGAAGTTGTTTTTACCAAGCTGGATAACCTGACCACCACTGACTTCAAGTGTCGCCCCTTCGATGGCAATCGGTCTCGGTGTAACATGTTCGTTGAACATAATCTTGGTTTTCTCCAAGTATACACCGAGGCCGACTCGTCGAGAAGCTCCATTCAGGCTGTGCAGCATTTTGCCCAATTGTTCCAGCGACTCCGAAAATATGACGATGTCGTTAGCGAACCGATGGTGCGAGATGTACTCACCGTTGATGTTGATGCCCCGTCCAGTCTAATCCACAGTCTTGAAGGCGTCCTCCAATGCGTTGGTGAATAGTTTGATATAAGATCTCCCTGTCTCACTCCACGCTGGAGGCTAATGGGTTTCGTCTTCTGGTCTTGGAGCTGGACGAACATTGTGGCAGTGTCATATAAGAATCTCAGCACTTCGATGTATCGCCAATCGACACGGCACCGCTGCAGGGCATCCAACACTGCCCAGGTTTCGATAGAGTCGAAGGCTTTTTCATAGTCTACAAACGCCATACACCGCTGTGTATGGCGTTTGTAGACTATGAAAAAGCCTTTTATGAAAAAGACGCAAAAGTACAATCAGCCGCTGCTGATTGTACTCTTGCGTCTTTTCTACAATCTGCCGAACAGTATGGATGTGGTCCACGGTGCTATAGCCTTTTCGAAACCTGGCTTGCTCGCGTGGCTGGAATTCGTCGAGCTTACCCGAGAGGCGATTTGTGACGACCCTCGAGAACAACTTGTAGACATGACTCAGGAGTGAGATGGGCCTGTAGTTCTTCAGCAACGAATTAATACTAATAATTATTGATTTACCTGTACCTAATTATGTTACTACTTACTAGATATGTTGTTTACTACCCTCAAATATTGATCAATATGAGAGATTGCTCTTACGACCCAAACCTAAAAATTTTATGATGTAAAATGGTAGGCGTAAAAACATTTGTATCATTTACGGTGTCGTTTACTACCCTCGCGTTTATAAACAGTAACAGTGGTTGCTGTTACGGCACAAAAACTAAAAATATCTGTTTTATTTTTTACAAAAAATGGGGTCGTAAGAACCATTTTTTTGCGAATTGGAAGACTTTAAATACACAGATCGATAGAGGAGAAAAATATAAGTAGGACTACATTAAAAACTCAATTTCGCCAAAATGGCGGTTACGCCCTTTGAGCCCCGAGGTATCGATATGCAAAACGTTGACGAAATTAAAAAAGAGTAAGAAGTCTTTTTTTAAAGTTTAACGGGAATTAACGCTATTATATTACAGGTAGGTACATATACATACCTTTGATTTGCCTGACACATTCATACATATTTACTTACGAGGATCTTAATCCACTTCAATCACCTCGACAGTTGCAAGTGCCCGCACATTGAAAATGCTTTAATCACCTCGCCAGTTGCAAGTGCTCGTACTTTGCCAATACTTCATTCATCTCGCCATTGCGAGTTCTTATATTTTGACTGCAGGCACTTTTGACATTATACTTCAATCAGCTCACTTGTTATTGTGAGTTCCTACACTTCGAAAAGTGTGTTTGTAGCCAACTTTCTGTACTTATTCACTTAAAGACAGACCCCTGGTGTAATTCTAAAATCTATTTCAGCATTTATGGTGTAGTGTTTGCAAAGCGCTGTGTCAGTTTTACCAATAACATTATACAACTTTTTAGAGATTGCTCAGACAATCTTAAATATAGTGATGGTTGTACTTTTTTATAACTAGTACAAGCATTAATGGTTAGCGGCTACTAGTGCATGTAAATGTAGGTATATAATACCTGAGTTAGAGTGAAATATATTTTACAGCACTAGAATAACTATTGAACCTAAAACATAAAATTAATCCTATGACTTATATCCTGAAAATAATTGTGTGACGCTGCCGACCCTGTAAGAACTTTCTAATGCGCTTCTTGAAGGACTCCATATTACAGTCACCTACTTATGTCACAGAAAATAAAAAGACTTCGTAGAACAAATTGTAAATGTATCGATTTGGGAGACATGATATTTTTAATTAAAAATATTGATACATCAACATCATTTATCACTATCCAGCAAATACACTTACTTAAATTGGTAGTCAAAAATAAGTTTATTGAACGTTGTCTCGGGGCGAAACATAAAGAATCAATAAGTAAGTCACATTTTGTCTTACAGAAAGTATAAAAAGCTGAACAATTCACCGTTTTCTGGAACACGCTATCGGCCAATCACTTACAGTTAAACACGCTTCATGCCAACTCCGAGCGAGGCAGCGTGTTAGCGCGAGTCAGGACTGTGATTCATTTGTGCAGGCGATATTTTTGTTATAACTTCCTTTTTTTATACCGCTTAGGTCGCAGACAAAAACACTGATGAGAATTACCGTGGCGTATGGACGAGTGTAACACCAGAGGAGTCACACTCGTGCTGCCGACCCTTTAAGAACAGAGAAATTCTGTGCCGTCAGCGAAGAAGACAAGCAGGACAAACCTCTGGTCTTCCCATTGACAGCACAAAACCTCTCCAGAGAGCTCTCTCTGGCTACTCTATTCACCATCGGAAACACAACACGAGGCTATCATACCCGCGGTATGCTGTAGGGCGGAGGTACTTCCCCAGTCGGAGTCGGACTGCTCGATTAGGATGGAAATACCGTCGTGTCGTACCTCCTCGAACTTCCAGACGATATTGTTGAAATTATACTTAAATATTACAGATTAAAAAAATATCGGAGTGTATCGCGATTTATTTGGAGGTATTTTATCACTTACACTGATCCCGATATTTTGGTTACTTTTCAGCAGTCTTGGTGAGCCATGGAGGTACGTCGGATTCAGTATAAATAATAGGCGACGAACCCACTGGTCTTCTAGAATTTATCCCCCGGAATAAAAGTGAAAGATTCGTCCCTTATACAGGTGCCCGTTGGTCCCCCACTAGGAGATCAGTTAATTTGTGAGGTATTAATTCGTCCCCTGGATTAAATATGTGGATTTGACTCCTGTTCAGGTGCTCTTTGGGGCGACGTACCCACTGGTCTCCTAACATTAGTTCCCTGGAATAAAAGTTGTAGATTCGCCTTTTATTAGTAGGAGGCCCTCTTAGTAGGTAGTAATATTTTTAAACCCAGTCACCTCATTATGTAAGGGTTTTAATATTTAATTTACTTGCGGTTACTCGCGGCTCCACCCGCATTGAATTCTGATCGCGTTCATCGCTGATAATCTAGCTGTCTAATGGCGAAAGAATTTTTTAAATTAGTCCAGTAGTATTTGAGTTTAGTTACATACAAATATACAACTTTTTCCTTTTTAAAATATTAAATAAATATTAGCATAGATTAAGTATAAAAAACCGTTAGTATTGTAGAAAAAATATGTTTTGGCTTAGCTGCTGTGCTGTCGCGTGCCTTTTATCACATAGCACTCGGCACACACGTTACGATTATCGACACAGTTAGCTCCGTTTCAGTTTTATTTATTCAATCATACTACATACTCCGTTCGATCACACATCAAAATGGTTTGGTTTCAGAACGTCCCATTCCCAAACTCGTCACTCTGATTCAGATGGTCCCATTCCTAGATAGTCCTATTCCCAGATCGTCCCATTCTTAGATTGTCCTATTCCCAGATCGTCCCATTCCCAGATGGTCCTATGGATGGTAACGCATGACGCCGGTTCAGGGTCAAAGGGAATGGGACGATCTGGGAATAGGACAATTTAAGAATGGGACGATCTGGGAATGGAATACTATCTAGGAATGGGACCATCTGAAACAGAGTGACGAGTTTGGGAATGGGACGTTCTGAAACCAAATCATCAAAATTTATACTTTGTAACAATATAAATCGATACTTCAAAATAAGTAAAAGCTGTGCAGTTTTCATCACACATGCGCTTTTATTATCGGTGCAGTTTGAACGGTACAGTGCGGTCGTAATGATATCTCGTAGCGTGTAGTACCACCATAAGGCTTCTGGAATGGAGTGCACGTCTGATAGTTGGTGATAGGTTTCATTTTAGGCACAATTAGTAGGCAATCAAATATACAGTCTCTAATAATATAGAGTTAGAGCCCGTGAACGCCAGACCTTCGTCATTTTATAAAAGCTGAAAGTTTGTCAACGCATGCCCCGTAAGAACGATGGTATACCGCCGTTAGCCCGAATTTTATTTACCCTAATATCATTTGCCATAATAGTCAACAGCCATAATATTAACAGACATAATATTCATTTGCCCTACTCTTATTTGCTATATTAATCACGTGCTAGAGTCTTTGTTTCCCATAAAGTCACTTACCATAACATCTTTTGTCAGAATCATTGTAAGCCCTAATTATCACATGCCATAATTATCACATGCCATAATTATCACATGCCATAATTATCACATGCCCTAACTATCACATGCCATAATTATCACATGGCATAATTTTCATATGCCATAACATCAACTGCCATCGACATTGTGTAACAGTGACCGTGTGTAACGGTTGTTATATCAGGTGAAACTGGATGCAATCGGGACTTTAGGGCACCCCGACTCGGATAGGTTAGGTTAGAAGGGGATGGCGGGGTCGTTTGAGCGAGCGAAGCGAGCGAATAGACCCCGCTATCCTCTTCGTGGTTATTTTTTTTATAAACCACCCAGAAGTAGTTTGGTTAGGTGCCATTTGAGTTAGGTTAGAACTATGACCATTAACCCATCCACCCATCGACATCGACAGCCAGAAAGAGCAAGAAGAAAATATTATGTCTAATAATCATTATGGCGTTTAAATATTATGTCTAATAATCATTATGGCGTATAAATATTATGTCTAATAATCATTATGGCGTTTAAATATTATGTCTAATAATTATTATGGCAAATAAAAATATGTAAAACAATACGTATGGCACTCGTATGTTATGGTATCTAAGTTTCGGGCAATTAAAAGTATGTCATATGCCTTTTAGGTCAAACAAAACATTCGGGCAAATGAAATTTGGGTAAATGAAATTCGGGAATATGATTATTATGGCATATAATCTTCGGTTAAACAATAGACAACCAAGAACGATGACCAATTAAGTATGAAGTTAATAATGTAGTAATATATAGTCCCCCTAGACAAGTAGTAATTCGTAGCAATGTTAAATACAATGACGAATGTATGAAATTTGACGTATATGAGTGTCGTCAATCCCATACTTTCGTCATATTTTCAATTAATTTCAATTCGTCCTCTTGACGATGTATACTGTTTATTTTATTCTAAAATTGAGTTAATATCATGTCAGAAACTATAATTTCTCTAACAAATCGGCGACTAATCTAACAAAGTATTAGTCTGCGCATTTTATAGTAATTTTCCATACAATGTTGTAGCCAGAAAACTGCTTAGTATATAAATTTTCAGTTTAAATTACTTCACAGCCGAATTTCCTGCCAATTAAGTGTTAAGGCCCACTTAAATAATTATGATTACGAAGTGGACCGCACCCGTATTGGGGTTGTGGGGGAAGGGCAGGGGATGGGGAATCTCATGGGACCGATAGAATTTTAAATTTGTCTTCACTGATAACACCTATTAACTTTTTTTGCCTCATGTTCACCAGTGCTAAATTAATTGGTGGTTTAATTTATTTTTAACTAGATGTTGGTTGTGTTGTGTGACCCCAGGGACCTCTTATTTCGTGCGGAAATTCCCACGAATACCCTGGTATCCCTACTTAGGTGGCAGACAAGCACACGGTCCACCTGAGAGGAAGTGGTTACCGTGGCCTATGGACGTGTGCAACACCAGGGGCGTTACACTCGTGCTGCCGAGTGCCGACCCTGAAAGTCGGACTTCAACCCACTAAAATCGCACACAGGCTCGGGTCGCCCCCTGTAAGAGAAAGATCGCGGGTTCGAGTCCCGCCCGAAGTCAATTCTTTTTCCTTTCTAAATCAATTTGAAAAGTTAGCATAATAAATGCCTCAAAATTTCATTCAATCGATATGTTTACCCATCACCTCTATACTTCCCCCCTAAAAGAAATACTGTATATTTACTTCCCTGAGCTCCCTCAGGGAAGCTTCCTCAAAAATAAAGCCTGAACTATTTACCCATCACCTCTATACTACCCCCTAAAAGAATTTCTATATATTTACACCCCTGAGAGAGTTCCTGTATTACCCCCTTCCCCAAAAATAAAGCCTGAACCTATCACCAACCATTTAGTAAACTTAGCAGTAGTGGAAGTGAAGCAAAGCTGCGGTGCGTACCTAACTCACCGTCATGCATGGGATCGATGGTATGAATCATGAGCTGCAAGAGACCGTGGCGAAACTTGGCGGCCGGTGGGGGTCCTTTACTGGTCCCCGCGGTCGCCGTGGCTGTCGCCGTGTTTGTCCCCACCGAAGTCTCGCTGGAGGTAGTCGCGTTGCCATGCTGTTGACAAATGGTAGTAGTTAGTTATGATTGCTTTTATATATTTATTAGCTGACTAGGTAGGTAATCGTATCGCCTTATAAAAATTAGGATGAAATTGTCAGATTCTTTTCTGATTGTGTAGTTAGAATTTGTTGAATAAAATTTTGAATCAGAAAGAGAATTGACTCCACCGTCGCGTGTCGCCCCAAAGACGGAAGTATCTATAGAATCGGAAGTATAGAATAGAATTTGGATCGGCTTCATGTGGGCTTCGGTGGCTTAGTGGTCAGAGCATTCCCCCTGTAAGGGAAAGATCGCGGTTTCGAGTCCCACCCGAAGTCGATTCTCTTTTCTCTTTCTATTCTAATCGATTTGAATAGTCAGCATAATATAAATACTTCAAAATTTCATTCAATTGTTTGGGCGGAGTCATCAAAAATCAATGTTTAAAAATGATTATAAAAATCATTCATTGGTTCCGATAGCTCGTAAGGGAAAGATCGTGGGTTCGAGTCCCGCTCAAAGTCAATTCTCTTTTCTCTTTCTAAATCGATTAGTTAGAATTTAGCTGTAGAATGTTGAAGCAATAATCTGGTCATTCATAAATGTTACTTTGTGAGCTATATGAATTTGATTTCATTTGACCTGGTACAGTATTCTACGAAATCGAAATAAAAACAAAAATTGTATCTGTTTGTAAAATGGTTTTAAATAAACATTTATCTGTTACATGAAATCCAGTAATAATTAAAAACACACACACACCCATACACACGTCAAACTTTTTCAAATCAAATCAAATCAAATCAAATCATTTATTGCTCACTAAGTGTAGATACATTGGTGTTACAAGTATATAGTCGTGCTTAAGACTTAGCGCCATCTTCAGGCATTGCAATATTACAAATTAAAAATAGTTTGTCGGGGGTTAAAAAATGTGTTCGCTTTTATGTGCATTTAAATAAAAACAGAATAGGGAAACGTCGTTGGTTACAGAATAGGGACTCCATTTGTCTGACATGTGCCGAACGATGATACATGCCGAAACAAAATATCGAGAGTGATCGATGGAACCCTTTCTACTTCACAAACTCGATGACGTATGTACATCCCTGTCAGTGTAATTAAATTAGACACTAGAGAACGAATCTCTGCATTTTTGCACCACCCAAAGCCTTTTTTAAATAAGTTTTCACTGCAAATGCAGATTAAATATCATAATGTTAGCTCCGCTGTTGTACAGAAAACTTTGAGTAATAAGTTTGAGTTAATACATAAAACTTATTGCATAACTAAGTTTCACATCATACAAAGAAGCGAGCATTGCAGTTTAATCATTTACATCTTCCAGTACTGGGCTGCGTATCCAACAGAGATGTGCGAAGATGCGTTGCGAGAGATATGAGTTCCCAAAACTTCATTTATCTGGCGTCACTCAGTTTAGCACTGGTGGAAACGATTCAGCGGAGCAAGGTTTTAAGCATGCAAAACAGAGCAAAAATGTGTGCAACGGATGTGCTACGAGAGGTGAGTTAATACAAATATCTTGCAAGCGATGTGTACTGTATAGGCAGCGCACACACGTCTCGCTCCCATCACACCCCACTCGCTTCAGAAATGAGTCCGCTACACATTCATACCTCTCATCCACGTATCGCCCAGCGTAGCTATAATTTTCACATCTGTGAGCGGCGTAGCACATCTCTGGCAGAAACACGCCCACGCTCTCACTACGTAGCCTCACACCGCTACCTCGCACACCGCTTCATTGTAAACGGAGCCTAAACTCCGCAACGAAACAGCTCGTTTCATATTACCGGAGACACTCAACTTTACAGACACAAGATGCTTATAATTTCACGAAGTTGTATCCATAACTGTATATGGGTCACTTGTATAAGGCTTAGTTTCGTTTCACATTATATTTTCAGTATAAGAGTAGTTGGAAACACTAATATTGCAAATGAAATAATGATTAATTCACGTGAGAAATTATTAATGTTTCAACTAAAATTCTGTAAGCAAGTACAACTAAGTTTTTTCAAAGGATACTCTTATAGAAACTAAAATTATTAGTATTTAAGATCATCGCTCCCTCCATACTGGGGCAAGATGAAGACATCTTGGTTCCCGCAAATAGTAATAGGGCCATCTTGCACCCTGTATATTATGAGACCCGTGATGGTGACGGTGGTTTTAAGCTGTTTGAGTCCGACATAAACATACTCTTACTGGCTGGGCTGGTGGGACGTCCGTGGGGATTTCAGCACGAAAAATAATTCAGGTATTTATTTCCGTAAACTTCTGCTTCTTCATTATGAAAGCCAATCTAGTTAGCTCATTTTTCTCATCGAACCGATCCACTCTCCTGTTCCTCATTTTATTAGGTTCTTTTGACTTTTTTGACAACATCAGGACTTAGACTCGATATTTACTTAGTTCATAAGAAATAAATTGTGTTTTAGAATATATTTTTTTATTTAGATCCGTTTTATGACATACTATTCCGAAATTTGTTGTTCTGTTCAGTTCGGTGTCCTGTGTGCTATTGCTTCTCTATTCTATTCTGATGGTTTGGATTGCTTTTCATTACGTTTGCGTTAATATTATACTAACTAGGCAATATTTTCCTATCAACCTAGCCTATTCGTGCTAGGAAAAGTATTATCGGTACCAACTACGAATTAAACAAATCTTCATTTCAAACTAACAAACTAATATCTGCTTCGATTCTAGAATAAATGGAATAAGTTTCTCGTTCACCAGCCCCTCGTGACCTTGAAAACTGAAAACTAACTAGAATAGGTACCAGGAAATGTAAAAGTTTAATGGATCGGTGAATTTGATGTACCGGCCTAGATAAATATTAGGTTAATATACTCTCTAACCTGTATACAACTCCATCCACGTGAAATAAATATTAGAACGTTTCCGTTCTCGACAACTTTAAGTCGCAGTCTTAATCATAATTCTACCGTGTTTCTGGATGGAGTAGAATATGGACGCCCCATCTCCTCTCATGTGGGTGCCGTAGAAGGTTACTAAGGGATAGGGTTCTGCATCAATAGGGTTGTCATTCTGCTGTAGGGGTATTCTGCATCAGGTAGTAAAAATACAGCCCATGATAAAGTGTCCACTTTTTTATACCACTTGACATCAAAAGGCTCGCCTCTATTACGTGGGTCCATAAACCTACCCCTTCTGGGGGAATTGGCAGACGTGAAATTGTGATCTTCCATATTTTCACCTTCTATTGACCTACACTTGAAAATATTTAAGAGATACGATTTGACAGATCTCTGGATTCATGGAAGGTAACTAGGCACTATTGAAAGGATACATGAAACTGTTATAAATTAAGTTAAACCATTTCTAAATACGTAATAACTTATAATAGTAAGTATAAAAAATATGGTGTGACATATTTCACTTTAAATTACTACAAATATTTTAAGAATTCCTACAAATAATTTAAAATAAGACGTGATTCTTCATTTTTCGAAATCTCGTGTGACAGCTACGTCATATCGTTCTTATTTTTTCATTTGAGTGTTGCGGCTGTGTTCTCTATGGTTGTTACATTTTAATCGTATGGAGTTTATGTCAACTCGTTACGTTTATGGTCGGCGTTGCCAGAATGTAACTTTTGTAATATTTTGTATTTCTTTTTACCCTCTCATGTTTCTTCTAAGTAATACAAATCAAAATATTGTTTAGATTTTACTTTTGCCGTATCGCATACTAGAGACAACAATACTAGATTATATTAGATTGATTGTGAAAATGCACCTCTTAGATTATTTAGCCTATCATCATCATCATGCGCATGGAGATGTATTTTCCTAATTGCATCTGAAGGCAAGGCAAGGCAAATTTTTATGTTTCAATTTTTACTGAGCCGCGTGGTTCCCGGTAGGAGCCGCGTGGTTCCCGGCAGAGTAGAACTTGGGTCACCCCATTTCTTCCTATGCGGTGTCGTACCAGGCGACTAAGGGATAGGGCTGTTTAACACCAGACAGATATATACAGCCATGACTCAGCCTCAGATGCATAGCTCGAGTCAACAATAGTGCCAGGAATATGGCAATAGGCTCACTCCCTATTACGTGGGACCGAATAACTACAAGTACCTACCTATATAACTATTATTTTTTGTTATTACATTTTAATCGTATGGAACCTCCATTATGTACTCCTCTATTCGTTGCGTTTATGGTATAGTATAGTACTGGCTGGACACATGTCTTGAACCTAAACCGGCGTGGAGGGAAATGTTCGCGCATGTGCACTATCGCACAAAAAAAGTGTAACCATAATATTCTGTATTTTCCGTTTCCAACATTTTTCGCACGAACCATTTAAAATCTTCATTTTAAATTGCCAGTTGCCAATAAAAAAGGTGGATTCGCTTTTCTATCTTAATAGATTAATTTGTACAATTTAAATTATTTAAGTTTTATTGTTACAAACTTCAATAGCGTATCGTATGTATTTTATAGCTGAATATTCTGAACAATTCTGCGAACCCCCTCAAAGGATTCAGGCGTGATGTTCAATCGCGGCTGATATCCTGGTATTTTTTTAAGAGTTCCTTGGTCTAATCTCGGAAACCCATCCTCAGATCTTTACGAAATTTTGATGGGACCATTTCGGAGTACTGTACTGCCGAACAAAAAAAGAATTTTGCAAATCCGTCCACGCAAGCCGGAGCTATGACCGTACAAACATAAAAAAAATATATTTAAACATCCGTATTGAGAACCTTGATGCAGAAGGCAGTATTCTTCGACACGGCACGCGTGGTCCCTGTACCCTATAGGTACCGGTGGGGCATTGTATTTTATATTTTTAAATATAATTATGTTTTTTAATGTAAGTAGGTATATGAATTTAAAAATATAGTATCTTACTAGATTTTTCAAGAAATAAAGAGGTATAATAATGATACCCATGTTTTCATTAAGCCTAACACATAGAGGTACTAATCCTAATATCAATACTAGATATATTAAATGATTAATCAGTGTTGCCAGGGCCAGATAGTCTAATGTAAATGTAAATAAGATAGCTTAAAAAGTTACATAACGAGGAAAAAGTAAGGTTTTTTATGGTATGAAAATCCTGTCGGATAATTATATAGCGCGGTGGGGTAGTTATGAGTGTTATGACGAATAGTTTTATTTATTTACAAATTATAATGTTACAAAAGTTACATTCGGGCAACGTTGCGATTAATCTTTTGTTACCTGAATCGATTATTTTGACAATTGTTTTGAGACACTCCAACCCTAGACTTAAACGTCAAATCGTATTTCTTAAATATTTTTAACTGTAGTAAAGATCTTTTTCTTCTCAATATTAAAGGAGCAAAACCTTTCTGTGACAAAGTTCTGTTGTCAACCTATATAGCAAGTAACTATTCAATAAACCAACTAGACCCATACTTCATAAATTCTTTAGAATAGAGCAGTATAAATCCGACCTACGATTTACTGTACAGCTATTCTGTACGATTTTCTTTATAGCTGCATCTACACACGGCAACAATAGTGTCGGACTGGCCAGCAATGCATCCTATGTTTCAGAAACAAACGTGAATTGCAACTAAACAAAGAGCAAAGTAATTGAGATTCGTGCTCAACAATGACCTACCGCTTTAGTAGAATATACTGACTGATATTATCTCTACTTAAATCCCTTACATTTTAGAGTCCGACATCTTCTTCATTCTAGCATTAATCTTAGTATTCTTTAATTAATCTTATTAATCTCAGCAGTAGTGAGATCATAGACCAACACTTCGTGGATCTTCCCCTGGTACCTAGGCCCGGTGGAAGGGGCATGGCTAGAAAGTTACCCAAACACTTATTCTGCCTTTATTCGATTATTCGATAAGACGATTATTCTGCCTTTATTTGTGATATCACGGACATGAAAGCTGTCACGGAGTTCCTCACGCGATCCTTAGCTTAAATCCACAGTAGCGTTCGGATTTCGGCAGTCACGGCGCGGCAATTTGCAACCGGCTGCGTCACTGCTGAGTGCTGAGCGGCACTGCCTGAAGCTTTCGGTTAGCCACAACCCGAGCGGCGGCTGCCAACCTAAATTCGTCATTTACATTTGTAAATGCATTTTGTCAAGTTGCCCCAGCGGATATTATGGGCAGCGCTGCCATACTACTCCCGGAGCAGCTCGGCGGCACTGCCAAGATCGCACCGCCCGGCCAAGTTGCACGGTCGTTTGTGTCGGAAGCTTTTGCATACAAATACCTACAAAACGGTGCGGCATGACTAGAGTGCGGCTGTAGGGCCGTCGCTGCCGGGGTGCTACTGCCGAGATCGGAATCATACCTTTACGCGTGACTTCACATATCCATCGAGGTATATCTATCATATCCAATACATAGAAAAGTAATTATATTTAATGCATAAACCGTTAATTTATAAATCAATATTGTCCTTTTCATCAGAATATCTTAAGCAACACAACATAACATAATTAATCACTGCTGAACTGTACTATAGCCATCAACGCTAGTCTTTTGAACCGCGGTACAGCTATTTATTCTTGCCAGTCACAGTGAAACTGAGTATTCTACAAATGTAGCGTATTGTGGAAAATACGAGAGATTTAAGCTTGTAATAATTATGAAAGATAAATTAAACTTAATACTGCTAAGTGTTTTTAATTTCCCCAATAGAAAATATTTTACTTTTACTGAAATACGAGCGAATTATGGTGGGGAAAAAAAAATTTTTAGGTAATATTAAGAGACGGTAGTAAGGCCTGAATTCTTAATCCACCATTTATGAAAAATTTAAAAGTATTCATCGCAAAAAAAGAAAATATTTTTGTAAAAGAATAAAGTGAACACGTAAAATCAAAGTCCTATAAATTTCCGAGAAACATTCTTGTAGTTTGGTCACCCTAAAGCCCACGCGCTAGTGGGTGCTATAAATCAGGTGAAATTATTTAACACTGGCCCAAATATGGGAAGCCTTTAATTAAAAATCCGATAGTACACAAACGCTTTCAAGAGGGCTTCTATTACATTGAACGATACGATACCGATACGACGACAGCGCCCTACAACTTTTTGAATTTTTTTGTGTTTATTTGGCTGTCGTTATAGATCCAAAAACATACATTCGGTTAATTAGTTGTCTTCGGTTTTTAGTATCCTCGGATGAGATTCATTACATAGTTATCTAATGAAAATATAAATATTATTATAATACCTATAAAGTCAGACTGTAAAATAAAATAGCTTTTATTTTACAGTAAAATCAATGATTCCCTGAAATAGTGAAAATAAGAACACTGTCAAATGCATACTGTTTTATTGTAAATCAAAGAAAATTTTGCACGTTTTGACATTATTGAAGGAAACTTGATTGCCTTCCTTAGTTTACGGAGTTGTTGGTTTTACTGTAAAAGCAAGAAGTTGATGGCAATGACTCATCTGTATTTGGATACGGGTCGTCGGAGTCGTGTCGTCTCGTATAAAATGCTTTAGAACGTGAAAATTGGTTTTCACCAATCCAGGGCCAATATTTCAACACCCTTTTAATACGTAGGTATTTCATTTAACTACGGATTATTTTTCAACATTGTTAAGTTTTATCTATTTTGCAATTAATTATTAGTTATAATTTAAAAACATGAGTATCCATGTTTTTGAAGATTATGGGATAGAGAAGAAAGTAGCAATCGAGAAGTCCGACTGGGGAAGTACCTACATTCGCCCTACAGAATGCCGCGGCTAAATAACCTTGTGTTGTGTTCCCAGAGTGGGGTAGCCAGAACTTACTAACTACCTACCACTCACCGCCGGCAACAAATCCGGCAGATTCCCATAATTCATATTATTACTAAATTACATTATTTGAAAATTAATAAATTACGGGTATTTATGGCTGTGGGGTTTGGAAATATGCCACGCGCAAAACCAGGCGGGTCAGCTGGTAAATAATAATTTTATGACCATTAGTAGGACAGCCTCCGTGGCGTAGCGGAAGTGAACGCGGCCGCTACGCAGGAGGCGCGGGTTCGATCCCCGCTCAGTGCAAATATTTGTGTGCATGAAATATAAGTATTTGTATTAGTCTGGTCGTGCCTCGGAGAGCACGTTAAACCGTCGGTCCCGGTTGCCATAAGAACATCTATGGCAGTCGTTACGGGTAGTTGGAGCCCTAAAAAATCCAAAAACAACGGTCTAGCTGCAAAGCTTCGATATCGCCTAATGTTAACATTGGGTTGTGGAGGTCAGATGACAATACGGAAAATATCGAAGTCTAGCCAAATCCGTAGTTAAAACTGGTAAAGCGGACCCCAGACTCCGAGCTGAAAAGCTTCGGATGCGACTGGGAATTAACGCTAAGAGTAGTAGTACATTATGGTACAAGTGTGTAAAGTTGGTGATTACCATCGCTGCAACAGACCTAAACTCACGAACCATCCAAAACTTCTTGCTAGTTTATTTTTTTTAAATCTCTGGGATATTCACATATAGCACTCGTCATGTTTTATCTCTGAACCCACGCGACCGTGTTTAATCGCCAATCGGCCGACACATTTTGACTGACATCCATACCCATACAGTTAATCTCCCAACCATATTTCGGCAGATATTTTTTAACCTTAATTGCGAGGCTCGTAACGGAACGATTTGGGAGTGTAAAAGTAAATAAGTTTAAAAGTTTATGTTATTTTAAAGCAGACGTATTTGAATACTTGAAAAGTTAGTAAAAAGTGTCGTTGATAGCCTCCGTGGCGTAGCGGTAGTGAACGCGGCCGCTACGCTGGAGGCGCGGGTTTGATCCCCGCTCAGTGCAAATATTTGTATGCATGAATATGGGTATTTGCATTGGTCTGGTCGTGTTTTGGAGAGTCCCGCTTGCCATACGAACATCTATGCCGGTCGTTACGGGTAGTTGGAGCCCTAAGTCCAAAAACAACGGTCTAGCTGCACGCCCGTAGCACATCTCCGCCGTTTCGCGGCGGACAGCGGAACTGCTAGTTGAGTTTCGCTGTGTTCAAGTGTAGCTGGAGCAGCGAAACATGAGCGGAACTTGACACTTGTTATCTAATATGGAGCGCGTACCCGAATCTAACTGGTCCGTGTAGAACGCATGCGCCAACTACCTGACTTCTGATTGCTCCGTTCAACATGATAACGTCTTTTTCGCATGCGCGAACTTGATACCGTGCGTCAAGAACTTTCAAAATCAACAGGGCCGAAATTGGGTAATTGGCTGTCTAGTTAAATTATTAGTTACTTTATGGTGAGTGATAGGAAAAGGAGATGTTCACTTTTTGTATGGACAATGGGGACACTAATTTGCACAAATATAATATATATAAATTAGTTTTATATTTGGTACCATTATACGTTAACATTACATTTAGATAAATATAATATTAATACAATTAAAAGTCTATTATTATAATAAAAAGCGTACCTTCCACATTTAATTCTCTCTGAATTTCTAGCCATGCTTGCAATTTTTTCACGTTATTTTTATAATGTGGATGGCTTATTAAATAAATAACGGGTCTATTTCTGATCTCTATGAGAAGCTTTTCGGTATATTCCACGCCCATCATTTAAAAAAACGTAGTTACGCTCAGTAGCTTTACCATGAATTGACACCAAAATTTGACAACTTTCTGACTTCTGATTGCTCCGTTTAAAATGACAACGTGATTTCGCATGCGCGATCCTTCGCAACCGTGTGTAGATTTCGAATCGTCGTCGCCTGTCAAAATCCAGGGCCGTATAGGGTATTTGGCTGTCAAGTCAAATTAAATACTTTTTACTAAACGTAACAGTAAGTTATAAATATGTATACAAATATAATCGATGATTAATAATTATTAATTATATTGACCAATTATCTATTCTATACTAATATTATAAAGAGGAAAGATTTGTTTGTTTGTTTGTTTGTTTGTTTGTTTGTTTGTTTTTTTGTTTGTAACGAATAGGCTCCGAAACTACTGGACCGATTTCAATAATTCTTTCACCTATAGAAAGCTACACTATCTGGGAGTAACATAGGCTAGATAACATCACGCTACTACTAAAGGGAGCGGAGCAGTGAGCATAAATGTCAATAAATCGGGCAGATTTCCATACATTCTTTACTAATATTAGATTTGTATTTTTGTATTGAGTAAACTCAAGAACTACTGAACCGATTTCAAAAATTCTTTTACCATTAGAAAGCTGCACTATCACTGACTAACATAGGCTATAATTAATTTTCAAAAAAATAGGGATCCTGGATAAAACTTCAATAATGTAACCCAAGGTGTAAAAAAAATGACCTAAAAAATTCCTTACATCGCGTACGCTGCGAAAACTATTGAAGATACAACAAAATAATGTACTGTAGAAATGTATAACTTAAAAAGGTCTACATAAAAGTCCGCGACAGCATATGTCTATCTAATAAGGGTAGCTCACAATAACCATTTTTATCTTTTACAAATTATAAAAAAAATATGTGTCATTTTCGAAGCTATTTTTAACAATATAGTGTTAAGCCTTATCTGACTAAATACGTTAGATACATTGTACATTTAATGTAGATCAAAATTGCCCTTTACACTGTATAATTATAATGAATATTTTAGAATCTATTGCAGTATGAAAGTAACGCGCGACGATATAAATTCAAGCCGAAATGCCGATCAAAGTCAGACCACGGAATCTATACCTTTATGTTAATTCTTATCTAAATAAATCGTTTGGTATTTAAGATTGTTTCAATACCTGTTGATTACTTTTTGAATTATTGAAATCGGACGTTCTATTCAAAAGATATTACGAAATTATAATGTCAATAAATCCGGTAAATTACCATACATTATTTGAAAACTAATTATTATTACGAGCATGGGCTAAAAGGGTGCAACCACGGGTGTTCGAAGTATTTCACGAGCGAAGACAGGGAAGGTCAGCTGAACACAAGATGCAACGGTAACGGGATCCGAATGCGGGATTGGAACCTCCATGTGATGCATCCTGGGTAACGGAGGCATTAACGCCCCTCACCCAGGGGAGGCGCTACCGCCTACGGCAAATACATACAGCAACGGGAGCAGCTCTATAGAGGGCTGCTCAAAGGCTTCCCACATGTCCCTCTGACTACGAGGAGGCCCAGTAGAGAGCAGGAAAGGGAGGGGCTGGTCACCGAGCGCGGACGTGAGGATTATAGGTCCGGCCTCCTGTCATCTCTTCACGCCCGTCTCCTCCCTTTCCGGAATTCGATGGGACATCGTGCTTCCCACTTCTGAGAGGGCCATCTTAAAATTGTAGATGGCCCAGGGTCAGCCGGGGGTGCGGAAAATGCCCTAGGCAATTTTACACTCCACCAACTGAAGACCCGCGACGGCATGCTGTTTAGTGGGTCCGAATTCCACATGGCACTCCTGATGGCTGACGGGGATGGTATCCGAGGCAATTTTAGCACGAAAGAAAAGTTTGCACGGAATCCGACTTCCACGCGGGCGGAGCCGCGGGCAACAGCTAGTTATTTATATTATGATTGGACAATTTCTATGGTTGGACAATTAAAGAGTGATTGTCATTTTTCATAATTGGACATATAAGTCGTGCAAAGGACACATTTGACGTTATTGCTGGACTGGTCGCCGAGTGCAGACCGAGGGTTCAGATTCAGCCACCTGTCACCGCTTCAACCCGCTGGTGAAGTGGTGTGACATTCATATCCTTCCTTTCAAGAGTACAATGGGGACACTGTGCTTTTCACACCTGAGGGCTCTTAAATTATGGCCTAGAATCAGTCGGGGAGTGCGAGATAGGCGGGCCGTATATGGCGGTATTTGGCTGTCAAGTCAAATTAATTAATTTTTACTAAACGTCTAATCAGTAAGTTATAAATAATAATATGTATACAAATATAATAAAGAGAAAAGAAGATGTACGACGGATGTGGCCCTGTGGAGAGGTTCCCTCCATCTGGCAGAAACTTGATACTCCGAAATTCATTAGGCATAACACATTTGACATTATTGGTGGACTGGTCGCCGAGTGCAGACCGAGGGTTCAGATTCAGCCACCTTTCACCGCTTCACCCCGCTGGTGAAGTGGTGTGACATTCATATCCTTCCTTTTCGGAGTACAATGAGGACACCGTGCTTTTCACACCTGAGGGCTCTTAAATTATGGCCTAGAATCAGTCGGGGAGTGCGCAATAGGAGGCGTGCGGTTTTGAGTAGGTGCGATGGCCGACCGGAGTGGTATTTGAAAGGACTACCGAAAAAAAGTAGGAGCGTGATCAGAATTCGACGTGTGTGGAGCCGTGGGCAGCAGCTATGTATAATACTAGCAGTTGCCCGCGGCTCCGCGCGCGTGGAATTCGGATTCCGTTCCCACTTTTTTTTCGTGCTAAAGTTCCCTCGGATATGGTCAGGAGTGATTGTCGAACTGAACTGAACTCTGACCCACTAAAAATGCATGCCGTCGCGGGTCTTTATTTGCTAGCCTATGTTACTCCCATTATTGAAATCAGTCAACAACAAACAAAAAAAAAACAAGAAAAGGACTTTCCTCTTTAGAATATTAGTGTACCTAGATGTAGGTAATACCATCCTGTACAAAAAACTGTAGATGGCGAAAAAATAATCAAAGTAAAACTTTTTTACTGATCTTGATTCATTTGGAATTTAAAAGACCCCTAATGCGGCCCTGCAATTTACGTGTTACGTAAAATTGTCACGTGACAACACTGACGAAATAGCGGACGAAGCGCGGAGGTGTGAACGGCATAGGCGAAACTTGCGCGGCGAAAGAGATAGAAGATAGGTAAATCTATGCATTAGAACATGCCGTTTCGCTAGAGTTTCGCTCCTCGTACAACTGACAGAACATGGCGAAACGACCGCGGTTCCGCTATACGCGGTTTCGCGGCGGAGATGTGCTACAGGCGGCAATGCTTCGATATCGCCTAATTCCATCATTTGGTTGTGAAGGTTAGATGGCAATTGCTTCACGGAAAATATCGAGGTCTAGCCAAATCCGCAGTTAAGACTAGTAAAGCGGACCCCAGACTCCGAGGTGAAAGCTTCGGCTGCGACTGGGATTAACGCTAGAATGAAGAAGTAAAAAGCGTCGTAATCATTAAGCATTGTTGCCCATTATATCCAAGGCTTATATTTAAGTTGAGAGCCTGGGATTACTGCTTATCCTCCTCTTGGTTTAGCTTTATCATTATCTTTGCATCATTCCCGACTTTCACCATAGAGTCTAGAGTCCACTTTCCGGCTTTTACTTCTCAACTTCACACGGTATCTATGGTAGTGAGACCATCGGTACTCGTATCACCCTTTACGACGTCAAGACGGCTTTTCTTGGGTTTATCCCCCCTACCGGAACCTGGCTGGAGTTGGTTTGGCTTATACAATCAGACATGATGATTGAGATTCCATCATCGCATGTGACTGCAGAGCCCCCGTGCAGTCCATGGCACACTAAACAAAGCCACTGACAGCGCAGTCAAGAGAGCAGAATATTACTCTCGAATAATTTAGAGCAGTGAAAAAGAGGATCATTGACACGGAAGAAGAAGAAGATCTTGCCACAGACAGAGAATCTATCCAAGCACACGTTGCGGCTGGAAACAATACGAACGAGGTATGAAAGGAACTTCATCCCCCGCACACTTAAACTGTGGAATAAACTCTCTGCCGTGATTTTTCCAAGCGACTACAGTATGGGGCTCTTCAAGAAGGGCATTAGAAGGTTCTTACGGGGTCGGCAGCGTGATTGTGACGGCCTTCGTGTTGCATAATGTCCATAAGCTTCGGTAACTTGTCTGTCACCTAAGTGGTTTAAAAAAAAGAAATACAGCTTTATGGTAGTGACTGACACCTATCCTGCTGACTCCGAAAGGATAGCCTACGTCAGAGCCTTCGTCCGTCAACCAGGGGATATACCGGCTAATTGACGAATGCCTGGTTTAGGCCTTGAAAATCTTGTTAGTACCCCAAAAACAGTTAGTTTTTTTCTTGAAGATTACTAGTATCGTATTATTATTATATACCAGCTTTTGCCCCCGGCTCTCCCGCGTGGATGTCGGTTATCGCGACCAAACATAGCCTATGTTCTTTCTCAAGGTCTTATCTACCCCTATACCAAATTGCATCAAAATCGGTTCTGTGACTTAGTCGTGAAAGCGTAACAGCCCCTCTAGACAAGTGGCAATTCGTTACTCGGCGTATGATGGAATAGAATGTCAAATGTATGGGATTTGACGTATATGACAGGCGTCAACGAATGTCAAAAACGTCAAATCCTATACATTTGTCATTCTATTCCATCATACGCCGAGCAACGAATTGCCACTTGTCTAGGGGGGCAGAAGACAGACAGATAGACACAGACAGACAAACTAACAGACAGAGTTACTTTCGCATTTATAATATTAGTATGGATTTATGTAGAAATAGGACAAGAGTAGAAGTTTTAGGCGTTGAGACCAACCTCAATCTATGCGCACGCAGTACTTAACCCCTTCTAAGTTAAGTATGTATTTCCTAAACCACGCGAGTGTTGAGTGTTTATTGGCGCCGGTAATGGCTTATGATCAGGCGAGCCACTTTTGGTCAAGAGGTTGCATGTTCGGACCCCACCTAGTACACTACTGACCACCCTCTTAACACGCGCATTTAGGTTAGTTACAGAGATTAGTTACATTGCTAAGGTAGCAAATAATAATATAAATAATAAATAAATATTGTAGGACAATCTACACAACGCTATCTAAACCCAAGTAAGCATAGCTTAACTAGCTTGTGTTATGGGTTCTAGAATGCGGATAAACATACATAGATACATTTTTTTGTAAATGTATACATATTATACATAGAAAACACCCAGACCAATGCAAATATTCATATTCATGCATACAAATATTTGCACTGAGCGGGGATCAAACCCGCGCCTCCTGCGTAGCAGCCGCGTTCACTACCGCTACGCCACAGAGGCAGTCGAGAGCCAGTCGAGCAAATAGGTATACAGCCCACTGAATGGCAAGAAGCGAGTCTATTTCACAGCGTTATCACAGCGTTGCTTGGGAAAGACTGCTGTCTGACCTCCTAACCCTGAGAGACAAACCAAGACTTTAGAGCCTTATCCGTTGTATATTAGGTGTACTGACTCAGTGAGTTTGATTAAAGCTACGCTAAGCTTTGAGTTATTGACAAGAGCCGCAAGCTAAATCGAATTAATAGATTGAGTTTGAAATTGCTTCGTGTATAGTTAGACATTTTAAGTCACAGCTTACCACGATCTAGTTAACTAATATGCATGGTAAAGCATAGTTCAACCACCTAAAAAGGTGCGACTTTTGCTGTAATCTTGCCCATACTACTCTATACTATACGTGTATACCCCTTTATTGCCATTTTATAGCTGATAGCGCTCTAATCGACCATTTAATCGGCTATTACGTGGCCGATAAAAAATCGTTTTCGTTTTTTTAATTCAATGATCATTTTTTGTAAGGTCACGAGATTGAGAGTCCTCTTGTAGGTATTTTAACCTTTAGCTGGTGTTGTATTTTTCATTTTACGTAAGCTTTGACGTGGGGCTTCAAAGGCCCATACTTAAAAATATGTTTTTTATGAAGCTAGAGGTTTTATTTATCCCGATATTTAATAATTACATTAAATAAATATATTATAAAACAAACAAAATTGTCAAAATAAGACTTCTTTTTAACAATTAAACTACAGTTAACAATCCATAAATGCTTTATTTTTTGCTAGGCCTGAGCGGTCCCCACGTCATCAGTTAAAGGTTGAATTAATATTGTTCTAGTTTTTACACTTTCACGTTCCACTTAACATTAATACACATTATTGTGTATTAATGTTAACAGCCATTATATAGGTACATTATGTCTCTCCACATAGGGAACCCATCCTCACGTGTTGTGACTAGAAATAGTACGCAGTCAGCCCCTCTAGACAAGTTGCAATTCATTGCTCGGTGTATGATGGAATAGAATGCCAAATGTATGGGATTTGACCTATATGAAAGGCGTCAACGAATGTCAAAAACGTCAAATCCTATACATTTGTCATTCTATTCCATCATGGTACGCTGAGCAACGAATTGCCACTTGTCTAGGGGGGCAGGTATGAAGAGAATTTCATCCCCCGCACGCTTGAACTGTGAAATGAACTCCCTGAAGTGGCTTTAGCAGAATCGTGGCCCTGTATATAAATATAATTAGGTACTTATCGATTTACAAAGAGAAAAGAGAATCGACTTCCGGCGGGATTCGAACCCGCTATCTTTCCCTTACAGGGGGAATGCTCTGACCGCTAAGCCACCGAAGCCGATCCAAATTCCTCATATACTTGCCGTCTTTGGGGCGACGGTGGAGCCATCTACCGATACTCATACGAGCTATCGGAACCAATGAATGATTTTACAACCATTTTTAAACATTGATTTTTGATGACTCCGCCCACACAATTGAATGAAATTTTGGAGCATTTATTACGCTGATTGTTCATATCGATTTACAATTTGGTAATTCAAAAAGCTCAAAATATTAAGTACCGTTTCCACTGCGGCGTCCTTCCTTGAAGAGTGTGTCAATTAAGTAAGCGTGCTCTAAAGCTGTAAGCGTTGATCACGTTAACCGCTTGTGTTTGTAAGGTAACAAATTAATATTTCGAGGGTGTTGAGAATAAATAAAAAGAAAGAAAATTTTGATGTTTTATAATTATTAAAGCTGAAATAGTTAAAGCTGTATGTACTGAGATACACCTTAGTATATAATTTATTCATAATGAATGCGTATAAAGTGCTGAAACAAAGTCAAGTACATGAAGACGTTGTATAAATTGTTTCATCATTGGAAAGTTGTATAAAAACTAAAAATTAAATACAACCGATTGGAGGACCTTCCAATTTTTTGAAATCGGATAAAAAATGTTGAATAGCTTAACATTTTGATAAAAACACAAAAACTGCAGAAGTGATTGTGAAAAAACGTACATTGCCCTCGGATAAAATATTGTAACTCATATAAGAAAGGGAAATATATTTTTGTCAATAGTAAATCTACCACCAAATATGGTAGATCTGCCACAAAATACGGTAGATCTACCGCCAAATACGGTAGATCCACCGCCAAATATGGTAGATCTACCGCCAAATACGGTAGATCTCCCGCCAAATATGGTAGATCTACGGCCAAATATGGTAGATCTACTGCCAAATACGGTAGATCTACCGCCAAATACGGCAGATCTACCGCCAAATACTGTAGATCTACCGCCAAATACGGCAGATCTACCGCCAAATATGGTAGATCTACCGCCAAATATGGTAGATCTACCGCCAAATACTGTAGATCTACAGCCAAATATGGTAGATCTACCACCAAATACTGTAGATCTACCGCCAAATACGGCAGATCTACCGCCAAAGAGCGTAGATCTACCGCCAAATACGGTAGATATCTTGCCAAATACAGTAGATCTAACGCCAAATATATGTATCCCCAACACGGATCGATATAGGTGAGATGAGATTGACGTAGGTCTCCCAATCTCTTCGTATTAGGTTACTTTTGTGATAATCCTCGAAGAAATAGAGATATACCCTATTATTTTGGCGATAGATAAATCACATCCTTTAAAAAAATTGTCAAAGTACAAGTATTAAGTAAGTAAACTAGTATTCTATAGTTAATATACTATAGGTACAGCTCGCCCGCTTCACAAGGGATAACAAACAGTCTAGTCAAATATAAACACTAGGTTAGAATCTAGATCATGCTCTAATAACCTAGAGTCTAAACATGAGATCAAAGGAGATTCAGTAAAATGTATAACTAAGACTATAAATACGATAATGAAGATAATTTCTAAATAGTTTTAACTAGATTATAAATATACTAGAAGATAATGTGGAATGTATGAATTTTAATGAGTTTCTAATATTTCTATCGTTTACATCATTTGATTAGTTTTTAGTTCTGTACCTAAAAAGAAAAATCTAAACACTTATCATCATCATCAACATTTCAGTCATAGGAAGTCCACTGCTGGACATAGGCCTCCCCTATAGATCTCCAATAAGACCGGTTGGAAGCGGCTCGCATCCAGCGCGGTCTCGCTGCCCTTATAGATTAGTTGAATTGAATAAAAGATTTAACTTTTAAAGATAAGATTCCAAACCCGACCGCAATCGCTTCACGGAAAGTATCAAAGTCCAGTGAAAACCGCAGTTAGACTGGCGAAGTGTACCCCAGTCTCCGAGATGAAAGCATCGAATGAGACTGGGATTAACTCTAGGTTGAAGAAAAAACACTGATAACTCCTCATATGAACAATAATTATGTTCAATATTAACACAATCAAAAGCTACAATCATTTCAGTCCATTCTTTCATCAAATCAAAGGTATTAGTGCAAATAAAATTATGGAATTTGGCAAGTAAGGTTTGCTGAGAAAACTCAATGCTGAGTTAAGCTCGCCTTTGTACATCAATATTTCATTGTTATGTTTCTGATTGTAATATTTTAGTGTACAATAAAGAATTAAGAATTAAGTAAATAAAAATTCGCTAAACGTTAAAGTTATGCTCTGTTATGGCAAAAAGAGTTATATTGTTTGTACATATTATAATGTACTTAGGAGCTTTTTGTGGCCAGATTAATACCGACACCTACACGTCTGTCTACCTTTTCTATCATCTACAAAGATAATATTAAAACATCGCTCTGAAAACTGATAAAACCCAAATCAATTGTCAATGCGATTCTATTAGAAAATTTTCTGTACAAAAATCAGACAAGAGGCTGAAGCCTACTCCGGTCACGCGTATAACAGTATCGAAAATGGTAGCAATTTGCAATATATAAGAGACACTGTGAAAATGTCATCTCGCTTATATTTTTACAAAGGATTAGATAGCAATCTTTGTATTTTTTGCTGGTAGTATGGGGGTGATGGGTAGTCCCAAATTTCCTAGCAATCTTCCTCTGGCGAAGCTATTACATAATTATATAATTTTATGGGTTCACGTCACCATCATGCTAATTATTAATATCTCTTGTTATGAGTTGACCTCTAAACGCAGGACATTGTCTGCGTTTTGAGAGGTCAAGCAGCCCCCCTAGACAAGTGGCAATTCGTTGCTCGGCGTATGATGGAATAGAATGCCAAATGTATGGGATTTGACGTATATGACAGGCGTCAACAAAGGTCAAAAACGTCAAATCCTATACATTTGTCATTCTATTCCATCATACGCCGAGCAACGAATTGCTACTTGTCTAGAGGGGCAGATTATTATCGTATGTGAATTTTAAAGACTGTGGTAATCTCCTCTTTGGGAATTGATCGGCTATTTTTGTAATAAACCGATTTTAATAATTCTTTCTTCTTCCTCCTAGCGTTAATTCCCAGTCGCATCCGAAGCTTTCAGCTCGGAGTCTTGAGTCCGCTTTACCAGTCTTAACTACGGATTTTAATAATTATTTTATCACTAGCTTTTGCCCGCGGCTCCGCCCGCGTGGATGTCGGTTATCGCGACCAAACATAGCCTATGTCCTTTCTCAAGGTCTAACCTACCTCTATACCAAATTTCATCAAAATCGGTTCAGCGGTTTAGTCGTAAAAGTGAGACAGACAGACAGACAGACAGAGTTACTTTCGCATTTATAATATTAGTAGGGATTAGAAAACTATTTTATTCAGAAGTAATAGAGGGTACTTTTATACCGTTATTTTTACAGGAACTGGACATCCGCAGGCGAAACCGCGGGATGATACCTTGCGGGTACCAAGTTTATCATTTCCTGTGCGTATTTAGGGGTCACTGATATTGATCCCGTTGTACAGAATATACGGTAGAACGAGTGGGTCGTATTGGAGGCACGCAGGTTCGTGCCGTTGGGTAATCGGTCACAAACTGGTACACATCTATTAATAAAACATGTGTACTGTGTACAGATCGATCTGTTTTATTGATATAGTAATAAAGTGTTTATTGATGTTCCAGTAGAGCGTCCAAGTACTACGTTGTAGGTCGTGGGTTCGATTCTTATTTTGAGAAAATGTTTGTATGAATGAATTTACGTCTATTTGCATTCAGGTCTTTTAAAGAGTAGGTACTAGTAACCGAAATTACACTAATTTCTAACCAGACGCAGATTATAAAATGTTGCTACCTACAAATTAATGACGGACTTCCATATATATTTTTCGCTTATTTCACCGCATTTAGGTGTAAAATGTCCAAAAATCTTTCTTTAAAGGACGTTTACCTACAGTATAAAACGCATCAATCAATCAATTAGCGTACCGCAGTCCACTGCTAAACATAGGTCTCTCCCAATGTTGGGAGGCTTTTGCCTACTGTTTCCACACTGGCCAGACGGTTTGGTCCAGGGTTGTACTTCGAGTTTTCCTTCTCTCGCAGTAATATCGTCTGTGCATTTATCCATTAGGTCCAGTTAAACGCATCAATGAAGCTGAAACCTGAGTCAACAATTTGTGGACTCAGCGGTTTAAGCTTTGTATTTATGAATGAGCCAGTTATACTGGAAATGAATCTTATTGAAGTATAGATTTTCACAACTAGTATTCATTTTCATTAAATGCAAGCTATGCAGAGCTCACGATACAATAACTTCAAAATACATACAAAGCAATTACAGTTTTATCCGTTGTGTAAAAGTTTTCAGTATTTTCCGACTGTAACGGACAAGTTTACATAAGTTAATAGTTTCGTACATTTCGAGTATAAGTGCATCGACGGAATTAAATGGAAAATTGAATTCTATTCCTTTTATCATTACCTAGATATTGTGTAGTTGAGAATACCTAGGTTGTATCAAGGTAAGCTTTCCGGCTGTTGCTTTGAAGCTGTTAGAGGGTCACACGGCAGTCGCTTTCGTACCAAACCCGATAGGTAAGCGAGCGACTAAGTGCCAGGGTATCGACTGTCAATGAGCTGGATGACCGGCTCTTAGGAGAGATGGTTGGTGCCTTAGATCTTGATACTATATACACCTAACATTATAAAATATGCTACCGTAAGCTTATTCAAATCTAACTCTAATTACATACGCTCAATTATTAAAAGATTAAAATTCCAACTTGCAGTGAGAGTGAAAATTCATGTCGTAGTTCTTAATTTAATTGATAGAGCGCAGCACTTAACACGGTTTGGAAAAAATCTGATTGATTGACCCGAGCGTGTAGCTCGTGACAGTTCTTTAATAAAATGGCGGGTAAGTTTTGTCGTTGAAAAACTAGTGAAATTATTTCCTGGAACTCCAAATAATTAATTTAGTTAAGCTTTGTGATTTTCTTTCTAAAACTGTGAGTAGATAAGGTACGTAATTAATGAACTATTGATAAAACTAGGAGTCATTGGAAACCTAGAGTGGAGACCGCGAGAAGGCATACGAAAGGTAGGAAAGGTAGTAGTACTATAGTGATACAATAATGTATCATTTGTACTACCAGTTGTACTAATCAGTAGTACTACTGATCCACAGCGGACGCCCCCAAGTCAGATGGATTGAAGACCTGAGAAAGGTGGCTGAGACAGACTGACACCGACACTGTTTCACATTTACAATAATAAGTACGAATTTACCGCACAAATTGTAATGAACCAGTTACCTGCTGTCTAATTCCCTAAGCATGCAGCGCTGCGGCAGCCATGATAAAGATTGTCATTGGTCATCGACCAATGGCAAGGCTGCCGCAGCGCTGTGCTCAACGCTGTAGGTATACTTAAAGAATTGCACAGTTTCTTAAAGCAGGTTACATTTCGTCTGACAGTCGACAGACAAATGACCGTTGTACGCAAAAATACCACCTCTTATACATTCGCCATCTTGAAAAAGAATTCCCTAAACGAATATTAATTTCCACCGCAAATCTCTCTCATCAACAAATAGGTACAGAGGGAAAAAATGCTATCATCTGTAAATTTCGAGTCTCTCGGGACTCATGACTTAAACGAGGGTATGCGATCCAAGATATTATATATTTTATACGAATTACTTAGGAGATACGTTCACGGACTATTTCGGGCTCGAGAAGTCGACTTATAAAACATTCATACAATGCTATCAAGTAGTTACGAGTCAGATGGTACAGACGAGATAAACTTTTCTGGAGTGGTTGGTATAATCGAGTTTATAAGACTTCTTGACTATAATAGATTTGAATTTAATATAGCTTTTAAATGTTTTAGACTGTTTCTCAAGAGTAATTCGCGTCCGTAGCTTAGCGGTTAAGAAGTCGGCTTAACGAGCAAGAGGTCCCGGGTTCCTGGCAATTACAATGGCTGGCAATTCTACATACTTCATGAAACAAAAAAAAATAAAAAGGAAGTAATTAAATATTGAAATAACCTTATAATCTTTATGATACCTGTGTTGCACAATAAAGACTTTGAATTTGAATTTGAAAGTAATTTTTAACAAAAAAAATTAATCGACTTCTGTACGAAAATGCATTGAAAAGTAAAATGTCGGTGTTCCGTTCCACCGCGGAGAAAGTACTTACCTATTTGTCATAACCTTGTAACTAAAGTTATTAAAAAACACGCAGTAGCACACGCAAAAATGCTTATTCATCATGTGAACGTCGAGGCTATCCAGCTATTTAACACCACGGACATAGTGAGGAGACTAAGGCTGGTTTTAGAGTCGCGCTGAACGCACGCTGACCGTCGTCGGCGCCTACAGCCGAAACATATGAACTTCTAGGAGGCGTTTTAGAATAACGCGTAGCTATCAGCGTGTGCGTTGGTCTGACAAGCTATACGCTGAGCAGTCAGCGCCAATGGTCAGCGTGACTCTAAAACCAGCCTAAAAAGAACTAAACCTTTTGAGTTAGTTTAGTGAAGTCAGTGTAACGTAGTGCACACTACGCTTAAAGAACACAAGAACAAAGTATCTTTCAATTTCAATAGAGACTATAAGGAAAATGCCAATGGACACATTCTTAACTTATAATTGTTATAAAACATTTAGGTATGTACCCGAACAAATATTTTTACATTAGTCCATAGGTACTCGTTGTACAGATGTAAAAGTGACGTTAATCCTGTCACATTTCCCAGCGAGAGCTTATCTATGTCCCGGTATATCTCAATTGGGCTGACTCGTCACGCTATAAATAATCTAAATGTCCTACATTTTATATCATGTCCCGGTTTTAGCATGTTAATTGAGCTATTTATAAAAGTAGGGAATTTAGAACATACATATACTCACGCTTGTAAATCGCCGAAGGGGTAGGCAGAGGTGTACTATCACCCACATTTCGCCAACTATGATTTTCGGTTCAACGTAATAGGGGGCGAGCCTATTGCCGTCATTGGGCATGACCTGTATGTTTACAGGCGGATGAAGAATAGCCCTATTCCTTAGTCGCCTAAAGGTCCAACCCCACCAAACGGACGGCATCGGCCCGGATTTTACAATCATTAAACAAAATTAAATCTTATTATCACAGTGTTTGAAGTTTATATTACCAAGTCACGCACAACAGCTTGACAGCGACGTGCGGCGGCATGACGCACGTCAAGCTGTCATGCGTGACTTGGTAATATAAACTTTAAATGCTGTGATATAAGGTTTATTTTGTTTAAAGATTGTAAAATCCGTTCCGATGCCGTCCGTTTGGTGGGGTTGAACCTACATCCACAGGAAGAGATGGGGTGGGCCTTATTCTACTTCACCGGGAACCAACACGGTCAATACACATGATAATAATTACACGTATGATAAAAAAACTGACGGACCCGATAATGATTCTTAAGGCGGCCACCCACTTACAGTCCGCCTACAGTTTTTCGTCTGTCCGGCGGCCTGCAGTCCTTATGTCATCAATGTCATCATAATTTTATTGCCTCAGACTAAAATAATAACATTATTTTATTCTTTTAGTCTGATGTTATTACGTATAAAATGCCGACGGCCATAGACTGTTCGGCCTTTAACCGTCTTTGCTGACCGGAATCGTCAAGCGGCCACACACAATTATCCGTCAGTCCAAAATCGTATACGAAACTGTAAGTGTGTGGGCTATTGCGATGAACTGACAGACAAATATCATCCGGTTGTCGTTCGATAAACTGTAAGTGGGTGGCCGCCTTTACTGAAAGAGTATGAACCTATAAAATTTAAATGTATCGATATGGAGCTCTTTCGCACTAACATGAGTCGCAATACCGTGTTTGAGGGCTACAGTTATTGCTATTTTGAATTTCCAAATTCATTAAGAAAGTCCGTCTTACGTGACTTATTCCCGATTCCCCCCGAAACCAGTGCTACGCGCGGTACTGTTTACCCGGCTTTCACAAACGATAACTAAAACCCTACATAGTAACAATAAAATTAGATTCCCAGAACGAGAGCTAATCCTCCCTTATACCTACCAAGCCACCATATAGACACAATATCTAACCCTCATTCTCCTCGCTATGTCATTGTAAGGCTTTCCATAGCTAACCTACTGCCTGATTACAGCGTATTGTGCAATAAGCTGCAATTTACTTAACTGCATTTCATATTTAATTCAACCCTTAACTACTAACTTGACTTGCCCTCATTATTAATAATGAGTTATTACTTGCAATAATAGATAGGATTCTCAGAACCAAAGCTGTACCATAAAATGTACCATAAAATGTACAGTCAATAACAAAAGTAATTTAGCACTAAAATATTTACAAACTACTTTGACATTAGAATACACATGTACAGTCGCCTTCAGAAATTGTTGAAGTTTGACTTGACACACTTTATTTGCATTGAAATAAAACAATAAATAATAATTTGATAATTTATTGTTCAGAAGACGTTGATCAGGGGACAACACTTTTCTATTTTTGTTTATTCTTTTAATATGATGTTTTAGAGTAGGTAAGGCTGACTTGGAATATGAAAAACTAATACCAATCGCGAATGCACTTCCATGCCTTCAGGTCTACAGGCAAACCGAACGAAAGCAGCATTTACATACCTACTATGAGATTATACAGATGTCTCTTGCTAGGGTTTTGGCCGAACTTACTGTCACGTTTTGTCGCTTGGTAGCGGAATAAATAAAAAATATAATAATAATAAATAAATTTGTATATTATTAGTTTTAGTTTTAAAATATATGATTGTATTAGTTTAGTTTTCTTACTTTTCTCTCAAATGTCTCTGTATACATAATAATAAAAATAAATAAATAAATATTCTTTGTACACTAAAAGAAAAAATACAGAAATGTTATAAATAATAAATACGTAGGTACTAATTACCCGTAACTTCGATCAGTAACTTCGGATATACTTACGTCTCATAGTACGTCTACAAGTAATTAAGGCACTAATGTCTTCAACTATACCTAAAACAAATTCAACACATATCATACACACACACAGACACGCAACTAGTAACCTTATGCCTCACAATCCTAACTAAAATCCTATCAATCTCTCATCCTAGCGTTAATTCCCAGTCGCAATCGAAGCTTTTCAGCTCGGAGTCTGGGGTCCGCTTTAGTCTTAACTACAGATTTGGCTAGACCTCGATATTTTTTCGTGAAGTGATTGCCATCTGACCTCCACAGCCCAACGATAACACGATAACATTAGGCGATATCGAAGCTTTGCAGCTAGACCGTTGTTTTTGGATTTTTTAGGGCTCCAACTACCCGTAACGACTGCCATAGATGTTCTTATGGCAACCGGGACCGACGGCTTAACGTGTTCTCCGAGGCACGACCAGACTAATGCAAATACCCATATTTTATGAACACAAATATTTGCACTGAGCGGGGATCGAACCCGCGCCTCCTGCGTAGCGGCCGCGTTCACTACCGCTACGCCACGGAGGCAGTCACTAAAAACCTATCAATAACCTATCAATAAGTAAACCTAACTAAATTATAGTTCACTGTTGAGGAAACAGCACTTCAAGTTAATTCAACCCTACTCATATATTATTTACCGTCCCTAAAAGCTGAAGCACTGGATTAATAGCCCCACGACTGAGGTAAGTCGTAAGGTATATTAATCGCAGCACACGGAGTTACCACCGCCGGTCTCTTGGGCATTTCTGGAACTGAATGCTAAGTTAAATAAATCAAGTTAGGACTTAGGAGTTTGCGTTATGGTTTCAGTCTGTTTGTAATGAGAGAAAGTGGTGACCGATTTATTAGTGCGTTAAGAGTGTTAAATTATATTTATACTAGCTATTGCCTGCGGTTCTGCCAGTGTGGATGTCGGTTATCGTATCCAAACATAGCCTATGTTCTTTAAATAATAATAAAAAATAAATATTTTCTTTCTTTCAAAACCTTTCCCAAGGTTTAATCTGTTTCTGTACCGAATTTCATTAAAATCGGATCAGTGGTTTAGGCGTAAAAACATAATAGGCAGACAGACAGAAAGACAGACGGACAGAGTTACTTTCGAATTTATAATATTAGTGTGGATATGGATAAACACTTATTGAAATTGAAAAATGTTCAATAAATGTTATCTGAAGATGACAAAAATAATTACCTACATAATCTTTTATGTTAAATCTTATAGTCTTTTTTGCAGTGTAATTAAAACCGTTTATAAGTTAATTATTAATTGTTCTACAAATTCTGTGGGTGACTGTACTTACGAGTTGTACCTACGCAGAACTATCTTTTTCTTTTCGGTAAACAATACTAATGTAGATATCCATTAGGTTCGGAAAAAGTAAACTGCTCAGACGGGACTTGAACCCGCGAGCAGTCCTTTAAATTCCCCCTAAGTCTGACCACTGAGCTACCAAGCTACGTGTTGAGTATTCCAAATTCTCCTATGTGGTTGCATAGGAAAATTTGAGGGAAAATTTTATTAGGCCCGTTCTGCATCCGACATCCCTATGAAATATATCCTGCTAACATCAATAAACGATATTACCTCACACATCTCAAAACATACACTTCTATCCACCCATTCAGGAGTATAAAACCGTGAATATATGTATGTATTAACGCCATGCTCCTGTCAATAAGTTCTCGTGCTCTCAAATTGATATCGTAAGGTCTAAATGTCCTTTTTACGGTCGCATCAAGAGGCTTACGGGCGTGAATTGGGTACGACAATGTATTTAGATAAAGGACTGGTATTGGCGTGGTGAGATACTGATAGGATATTATGCTATAAATGGTTCGTCGTTAGAATTTATTATCAGTTGCTGGTTGGTGTATGTTTGATAACAATGGCGGTACAAAGCTTCTGTTATTGGATTTAATTTTAGTAATTGTTATTCTACATATAAATTCACTCATATGATTCCGTAGCCGACCCCATACGACAACTGCAGACGCATGCAGCACATACAGCGTACCCATTACTTGTCAAACTCCGATACCGATAAAGGGGGCCATGGAGAAGCCGCAATGAATTACGCGCATATCGGCAGTTATCGTATGCGGTCAGCTACGGAATCATTCCTTTACGGAATTGTTTTAGATCTTTTGAATTATATAAGGAAAACATACTGGTTAACTGTACAATAACGTCATCAGTTGAAGCACGGGACCCTGTAAGTCCCCGTGCTTCACCCAGATGGAGAACCTAGGTGAAGCACGGGTCCGGACCCTTATTTTTCATGTTTTGATTTCGGTTTCGGCGATATAGTAGTAGTTAGAGAATCTCTATGGCGTAGCGGTAGTGACAAAAAATACCCATATTCATGCATATAAATATTTGCACTGAGCGGGAATCACACCCGCGTCTACTGTGTAGCAGCCGTGTTCACTACCTCTACGCTACAGACTACAATACAGGGTTCTTCAAGAAAGACATTAGAAGGTTTCTTCAGGGTTGTCAGCACGAGTGTAACGGCTCTGGAGTTGCATACGTCCATAGGCCACGGTAACTACTTCCCATCAGGTAAGCCGTGTGCTTTTCTGTCACCAAAATGGTATAAAAAAACAGAGGCTGTCCGTGCCGTATCATGATGGTTGCCGTAAGGTAAATTTTAGAACCGAAATTACTAACTAGCGGTAGCCTAGTGGTATGGGTAATGGACTGCTGAGACGAGGTCTCGGGATCGATCCCAGGTGTTACCTTGGCACACACCAATGACTTTTCGATGCTTTTCGAAGTTATGTGTGTATTTATCGCAGGTTTATAAGTGCCCGGTTAATGGTGCTAGCACCTCTGCCTACCCCTTCGGGGATACAGGCGTGAGTTTATGTTATGTATGTTATGAAATTACTAATATTTCCTCTAACCCCTCCAGCTAATTGCTAAATTGCTTGTGCTAGGAGTGGGTTCACGTCAGTAGTGTAATGGCCAGGATTCGAAACCGGGACCTCTCGATCGTAAGGTCAACTCCTTAACCACTAAGCTACCGACGCTATATCGTAAATGTGTTTCATTCAGCATTCAATGCGGTCAAGTATTGTACCCACAACCAGGTCAGTAGATGGTTATCGACCTTATCTGTGCTTCGTATAGCGGTTGAACCCCTCGGTTCCGGTTTTACACGAATAAACGTGACACTTGATAACGATCAGGGTCTTCAAACGGTTGATGCGGATATCACCTGGGCGAGTAATGTAGAGTTTAAAATCTTTTTATTTCAGTTCGAAACGTTTCACCGAAGTGACGTCATCCAGGTGAAATGATCCGGGTATCACCTCTACGGGGTTAACAGTGAGCTGGATATGTCAGTATCGAACTGACTAAACGGAAACGATGTTCCGTCACGGGAACTTTTAGCTGGGGGACCCCGGGTTTCATCATTTTGTAGGGTTCAAAGGAAACTAGAAACACTACCGGGTATAAAGCAGGTGTCCTCGTCGTGAATCTTACCAGAGCTAGTGTAAAACCAGCTAGAACGATATATTACATGATATTTCAGTTTGAAATACCTATGACCTCTTTATGGAAAATTCGAGACCTCGCAGATCTTTTTTTACAAGCTTACCATTCAACTTTAGACAAGATAAAAGGTACTACACACACAAAAGCACATACATTAGCTAGTACACGTACACATACAACATTTTTCTGTAGACCGAAGTCACTACACAGTCAGATTATCTCGAAATTCCCACGAAAAATCCTGTAACGCCCTACTTCCTACAAAAATTTCACCGCGCATAATAATTCAGCAAACAAAATTCAAATAACAATCACTTTATAAACGCTATCTCAAATCCACTCAAATCCAACACTGCGATTTTTGAGGCAACTCGCGACCTAATTCCGAAACTTTTGGGTCTACCCATTCCGTATTGTAGGCCACGGAACCTCACAAGCAAATTTGTATCTTACAAGGAGATTGTAAGGTTAAATTTTCTTTGAATAGTAGAATTACGTCATTGTTCTGGATAGAATATCTGATTCCGATATCCTAGTGGTAGAATGAAAAGTCTTATTTCTAGAGTACTGTATAGGTTTCCGTTCTATGGTCACAGAATTGGTAGGTCATGAGTTCAATTTGTTAATTTTTTATTTCTACCACGCGAAGCGGCGACGACGGTGGCATGGAGCCTTGCAGGCATGTAACCAGCGGTAGCTTTCTAAAAGAAATATGATTAATTAGCAATTTTCGAACGATTTTATTACGTTGATCGTGGTAAATATTTGTTTTCTTATAGATTATTGTTTGAATTAAAAAAACATTGAGTAGTTCTCATGCTTTATACTTCATTTACAACTTCTTAACAATATAAATATATGAGGTCAAGTCATATGAATGTGCCACAAAAAACATAAAAAAAAATTCTACAACGTTCTTCACAACTCTATCTAGACCCATGATAAGCATAGCTTCACTAGCTGTGTTATGGAATCTAGAATGCGGATAAACATACGTACTTAGAAACTTCGGCCGGGGTGCGAGGGATATGGCTACGACAATCTCACCTCCGGCAACTGACGGCCCACAGACGGCGTGCGTTTTAATCGGTTTGAGTCCAACATAACCTACTCCTCCGGCTCCGGTGGGGGAGGTATCCGTAGGGATTTTTCGCACGATAAATAAAGGTACTAGATACTTTTATTTTGTTGCGTTCTACCGCTACTCCACAGACGCCGCCGTCAAAAACTTTAGCCAGTATCCAAGGTAAAATAAATACCTTAATTTATTGACGTTTCAATAGCCAATTCAGTTTCCCGCTGACCTCAATAACACAGAATATAATCCAAAGGAACGTTTAGAAATGCAAATTCAATATTTTCTTTAGTTCACAGAGTCACGTTCTGAAACGTTAAGATTTATTGCTTCTACATTTAAATTTACAGACAGCCAGACTCGCAATGTAATGCCTTGATCACACGTACCGAGTGGAGTGGCAAGACAGTGCACTCGGCCGAGTGCTCAGTGCGTGTGAACATAGCGCTAATAATATTATCATAATGATATTATATTATTATAAACTATAGATACGTTGTTCCCTATATAAAATGGCGAAAAAAAAATTGAGGACGATCAGATCGGAGACGCGATAGTGCACTACGCAAATAAAAAATGCCATTATTAATTTTTTAGATATTATTCATGTTAATAATAACATAATTCATATACATAAATGAAAAATAATGACGTATTATTTCTTCACGCGAGTAAGTAACTATATTTTTTATACTTAGTATTTGCGACATTTCTGAAAGTCATATATTTTATTTGTTTAAAAAAATAATAATGTCACTGTAGTCGAGGACTTCACACGCACTGAGTACTCGGCCGAGTGCACTGTCTTACCACTCCACTCAGTGCGTGTGAAGAAGGCATTATAGCTAGAGCCAGTGAGAAAAGAATCTGGCTATAAAAACTAAAAGTCACTCTGTCAGTCCCCAGTAATTACCTACCATCAACGTATTTACGACTAGTAAATGGTTGAATAAAAAGAAATTGTCTAGTAGTAAACGTATTCTAAGCTGGGTTTCAGTGCTGACAATGCATTCGACTGCTCCGTTATAGAATCCGCATTCTAGCAGTCATACACGCTAGATCTACTGTACTTTTTTTTTTTTTTTTTTTTTTATTTATTTATTTATTACCATTCACAAATACAATTTGCGTACATAGATGGATATTTGTCACAGCGATTAAATATACTTTTTATCGCGGAAATAGTTTCCTGTGGGTCAGCGCTTCTTAGGCAATAGCCCGTTATTCAATGAAAAAAATTACAGCTGAATGCCCTTCATAAGGCGGGCAACACACCAAAGCAGCATTTGACGTCTCTCGTCAAGAAGCGTCGGTGTGTGGCCCTCTGTAGGCTAAAATATGTAAAAGAACTTTTGTTGCTAACAGTACAAAACTCGCTACTATCTTTCCATCAAAAAATAAACTCTTCGAAAGGAAAAATGGTTATTTATTACATCATTTGTGGTTCGATACCCAGTTGGGTCAAGGTCTTGAGTTAAACCCTGGCGGATAAAGGCCTGCCCTTATCTTGGCTCATGCTAAGCTCACACAATTTTTATATATGCGTGTACGTATTGCGGACAAAAAGGAGGCTTTACAAAGGCTGGGTACGAGCGTCTAGGAGTTTTGTACATTTTTTATACAATAGTTGGACTTTTATGTCTCTATTACAGGCTAGATACAGAACTAAACATTTTGTATGTTAGGCTGGTTCTTCTTATCTAATTTTTGTTTCTTTGTCATCTACAAGATGTGAAAATTTGTTAACATTTTTATTGCTAAACTAGGCTTCGCGTATGGTATATTTCGAAACCCCTTGTACCCGTTATTTTTTAGTCTTCAAATAATGTATGGAAATCTGCGGATCACTGCTTGGCGCTTTTTAGCAGTAGCGTGATGATTTATAGCCTATGACTTTCGACGATAAATGGGCTATTCAACACAAAAAGATTTTTTCAATTCGAATGAGTACTTTCTGAGATTAGCGCGTTCAACCAATCAAACATACTCTTCAGTTTTATAATATTACGAGGTACCTCCACCCTACAGAATACCGCGGCAATAATAACGTCGTATTGTGTTCCCGGTGGTGATTAGGGTAGCCAGAGCTCACTAGAGAGTTCGTGCTATCAGTGGGAAGATCAGAGGCTTGTCCTGATTTATCTTCTACAATTCTTCTACAATGATGCTACAGAAACTCTCTATTCTCACATGGTCCATGTGACCAATTTCCATCAGGTAGGCCGTTTGTCTGCCATCTAAGTAGTATAAAAAGGCCACAATCTTGTATACACTTCAGTAGCTTCCTTTCAAAAAATGAAACACAAAACAAGTCCTTTACAAAAGCTTATCTTTGATTTAAGTCACACCATTCAGCTAGGTGCATAACATCAAAGAGAATTACGCTAAATTATATGCAAACATAAAGGATTTTTCGAACACAAAAGGCGCGTGTTTTACGAAAAGAAAATGATTGATTGCGTACCCGCCTAGACCGCCATGTTAATTTATTCGGTTGAATACCACTGTCGGATTTATTCGGTAATTATACTCGGAAAGTATGCAAGAAATGCTGGTAATTTTGTTAAGTACCTACCGGCTTTTTGTTAAAGGACGCGTTGCCAGATTTAGCTGATTTGATTTGAAAGAAATGTTATTGATTTTTGTATAAAAACATCGTGAGGATGATTGTGTAAAATTGTGATAATGGTGAACTATGAGGCGATAGTTCGTGTTGAAGGCGGTATTTAGGGTTTCAATAGTAAAAGTAATACGCATAGGTAGGCTCAGAGGGCGCCACTAGTTATTTACTTGACATTTATAATAAAATAGTCGTAGAATGCGACTAGGCGACTAAGGGATAGGGCAGTTCTCCATCCGACTGTAAATACACAGCCCATGAATAAGTGTGTTGATGGCAATAGGCTCACCCCTTATTACGTGGGACCGAAAATGATAGTTGGCGAAATGTGGGTAATAATATACCTCTGCCTACCCCTTCGGGGATTTACAGACGTGAGTATATGTAATCAAATCAAATATTTGTGTGTATTTCTGTATGATAATAAAATTGAACGCAATGAAAGATAATCATGCAATATTCTTTCGCGAGAGTGCAGCACTAGTCACAAACAGTTAACAGTAAACAGGGCCCTTACCATGAACTCTTAAAACAGGTCAATATTGAACTGCTGTCATTCTACCAACTGCAAATGTCACTTTGTAATCCTGTATATTTTGATATATTTATATGACATTATGGTAAGGCCGCAGACCGTTCAATGCTGCAATCACTGCCATTTTTCCAATGTCAAGGAAAGGAACTGTCAAGTGACAAGACAAAGTTTGTTCACTCAGTTTATTGTATGTGCTAGTGGCTCCCTCTGAAGCCTCAGAGGGCGCCACTAGAACATAAAGTCACTTTTGCGTAATATCTCCTGTTAGCGTAGCGGGCAGTAGTTTCTGCTTACACTGTAAAGAGAAGGTCGTGTATGTAGAATGTGACAATCAATTAGTATCGCAGTCCACTGCTGAACATAGGCCTCTCCCAATATTGGAAGGCTTTGGCGTACAGTTTCCACGCTGACCAGACGGGTACAGGGTTTTATTTCGAGTTTTCCTTCTCTCTCAATGATATCATCTGCTTATTTTGCCGTTACTCGCCTCTTACGACACCCTTCAGATGAGATGGAGTAGATACTTGTATTTTTTCTCCGTCACTACACGGATATGCCTGCTACATAAATATTTGACACTAGCCTTCCGCCCGCAGCTCCGCCCGCGTGCATCTCGGTTAACGCGACCTTTGCTCATATCTTCGGTTCTACTCAACCGATTCCGATCAAACCAACGTAAGATTTTAAGTCTGAGCAAGCCCTTTCTAACAAAAAAAATCGCATCAAAATCCGTCTGATGTACAGACACGACCACTTTACAATTATATAATAGTAATAGAAGAATAAAAAATCATAGCTTCATTTTACAACAAACACGTTTACCTACCGCGAAATGCATTTTAAATGAACATTTGCCACTCGAATTGCTGCTTTTATTCGCTCAAACAAATGTAGCACATACAAATTTAAAGTCACACGTCGAAAGGAAGTACCTATGGCGGGCCGCGTTTTAATAATAAATCGGTTAGGTGCGAGGAAGTGCCACATTCGTCGACGGCTGTCAACAGCCACCTGTGTAGAATGAGGCAGTATTTGTTGTGCTACTATTCTACTTGACATTTTTTATAGAGGCTACGTTCTATCGGCGTAGAGGGTCCTACCTATCTTCAATTCGGGTAGGTACTTAAGTGCGGCGGCGGCGCGCATTGCGTGCCTCCCCATACCCGGGGGCGAGTTGGGGACTCTTTGGTCCCCACACCGGATGAGGGCCAGATCGACAGATATGGCCCTGGTTCGGCCGGGGTGCGAGGGATATGGCTACGACAACCTCACCTTCGGCAACCGACGGCCCACAGACGGCGTGCGTTTTAGTCGGTTCGAGTCCGACATAGTCCGGTGGGGGAGGTATCCGTGGGGATTTAGGCCACCCCATTTCCTCCCATGCGGTGTCGTACAAGGCGACTAAGGGATAGGGCTGTTTAACATCAGACTGATATATACAGCCCAAGACTCAGCCTATACATGACTCGAGTCAACAGTAGAGCCCGGAAAACGGCAATAGGCTCACCCTTATTACGTGGGACCTAATACAATGATTGGTGAAATGTGGGTGTTAATTCACCTCTGCCTAACCCTCGGGGGATAAAGGCGTGATTGTTTGTATGTATGTATGTAAACAATTTTGTAGCGATTTTTTATAAGAATACATATTAAACAAATAAACTCAACTACAAACAGTTCCATTTTGGTTTTTAGTCTTCAAAGGAAGTTTCTAAACAAAAATATTATGTATTTATAAGTTTTTAAATAAAATTTATTAACTAGATAGAAACATCAAGATTGTTTACATTTAGCCACAGAATATATTGGTTTAGCTCAGATTGTATATGTTTACTCCAGCTTCCAGAACATCACAAGCAGTATTGAGAGTTTTCTATCCCAAGAATACGATTCTGTAAGTCCGAAGAACAGCATCAGTTCTCCACGAATTTGATTAACGGGTATAGTTTAAAAAAATGAAACATATTTGAACTCAACCAGACATATAAATGATATTACGAAAACAGCATATTTATCTTTCTTCTGGGCCAACACCTTTTGCAAAGAAAGCTCTTTCTGCATGTCTTGAATTATGCATGTCGGGTATTTCCCTCCCCACCTGCGGCCATAAGCGTTGAAAACTCAACGAAACGTCGGTGAAATTTTAAAAAGTTAAACAATGTTACCATATCTGTATAATGTTGCACCTATTAGCGTTTGTCGGGGTTAGTCAGGGATTCTTTGTGTACGTTGCTGCCCTACTTTGAAATTATTGCATTGGTTACCATGTAGTAAGTCTGCTGAGGACAGGGAAAGCAACAGAATATTTTTTCCAAGCGTTAATATAGGGTTCTTCAAGAAGGGACGTCATACTCGTGCTATCGTTCCTGTAAAGGCGGCCACCCACTTACAGTCCGCCTGCAGTTTTTCGTCTGTCAGGTGGCCTGCAGTCTTTATGTCATCAATGTCATCATAATTTTATTACCTCAGATTAAAATAATAACATTATTTTATTCTTTTAGTCTGATGTTATTACGTATAACATGCCGACGGCCATAGACTGTCCGGCCTTTAACTGTTTTTGCTGACCGGAATCGTCAAGCGGCCACACACATATTAGCCGTCAGTCCAAAATCGTATACGAAACTGTAAGTGTGTGGGCTATTGCGATGAACTGACAGACCGATATCATCCGGTTGTCGTTCGATAAACTGTAAGTGGGTGGCCGCCTTAAGATAGCACGAGTATGACGTCCCTGGTGTTGCACTAGTTCATAGGTTACGGGTACCACTCCCTATCAAGTGAGCCATGTGCTCGTCTGCCGTGGTATAAATAAATATACCACTTTCCATCAGTTGGGCCGTGTGCTTGTCTGCCACCTAAGTGGTATAAAAAAATATAAAAACATAATTAAATATTTAAAAAAATTTAATTGTAAAACATATACTTACATACATAATATATCATAACCACACAATAGTAAAGTTTCATAAAGTGAACGTTATCTAAACATATCTACACACGATAATGAGGTTTGTATTCAATTTATTTAATAGTTATAAATTAACAACATTGCTCTCTTTATTGTTATGTTAATTAGTATAGTTGTGTGTGTTTATATTTAGCATAATTAAAATAATTAACAACGGTACCTAATCGTGAATGGACATCAATTAATCCTTATTAAAAACTAGTTGCTGCTCGCGGCTCCATAATGGCGAAAGGATATTTTAAATCGGTCCAGTAGTTTTTGAGTTTATTCGTTACATACAAAAATTCAAATCTTTCCTCTTTTTGTATACTTAGATAATTTAACATGTTGCACCGACTCCAAATAATTGAGATAAGGGCAGGCAGATGATAATGAATCCCATTTCCAACTTAAATATTCAAAATCCATTCCTGCCCAGGAGCTATCACACATTTTTTTTTTCTGTTCGGATATCATTGAACTTCAAGCTGATACCTCCCTGCCACAAGTCCAACATTACTGCTTCTTCATATCGATGTCTCCGTTTCAAATAAAATAATTCCACCCCTCATTTCCCTAATGGCTGCAAGCACTGCTACTAAACGTAATTGGGGATTTTTTGGCAACATTTTTAATAGCTCTGTATTTTAGAGTACTCGAATATTACCCCATAAATTGGGTAAAGCCACAGATAACATAATACTAAAGTACAGATACCCCATCCCATACAAAAAAATGAGACCACCTTAAGTCGGGTTATTTTGCGGGTTATTTTTAAATATTATAGCCCGTCACTAGATGGCAACGAAATAACCCGTGTTTCAGCGTACTTTACTTAGTAATAGCTACTAGATGGTGCTGTACTTTATTTTCAATCTCAAAGAAATGTCAGTCATAGCAAAAAAAATCAAGTTTAAAACTATTCTAGTTTGTATTCTAGTTTGGTAGGTAGGTACCTACCTACCTACCTATTCTAATTTGGTAGGTACCCTAGCTACCTGTTTGGTCGGTATACTTAGGCTAATTTGGTAGGTAGGTACCTACCTACCTATTCTAATTTAGTAGGTAGAGGTACCTACCTACCTACCAAATTAAAATAGGTAGGTAGGTAATTAGGCTAATTTGGTAAGTAGGTTACCTACCAAATTAGAATAGGTAGGTAGGTACCTACCTACCAAATTAGCCTAATTACCTACCAAATTAAAATAGGTAGGTAGGTAGGTAGTACCTACCAAATTAGCCTGATTACCTACCAAATAGGTAGGTAGGTACGTACCTACCTACCCTACCTACCTATTTGGTACCCTACCTACCTATTTGGTAGGTATAATTAGGCTAATTTGGTAGGTAGGTAGGTAGGTACCTACCTACCAAACTAGAATAGGTAGGTAGGTAGGTACTTACCTACCAAACTAGAATAGGTAGGTAGGTAGGTACCTACCTACCTACCTATTTGGTAGGTAATCAGGCTAATTTGGTAGGCACTACCTACCTACCTACCTATTTTAATTTGGTAGGTAATTAGGCTAATTTGGTAGGTAGGTACCTACCTACCTACCTATTCTAATTTGGTAGGTAACCTACTTACCAAATTAGCCTAATTACCTACCTACCTATTTTAATTTGGTAGGTAGGTAGGTACCTCTACCTACTAAATTAGAATAGGTAGGTAGGTAGGTACCTACCTACCAAATTAGCCTAAGTATACCGACCAAACAGGTAGCTAGGGTACCTACCAAATTAGAATAGGTAGGTAGGTAGGTACCTACCTACCAAACTAGAATAGGTAGGTAGGTAGGTACCTACCTACCAAACTAGAATAGGTAGGTAGGTAGGTACCTACCTACCTACCTATTTGGTAGGCAATCAGGCTAATTTGGTAGGTACCTACTACCTACCTACCTACCTATTTTAATTTGGTAGGTAATTAGGATAATTTGGTAGGTAGGTACCTACCTACCTACCTATTCTAATTTGGTAGGTAACCTACTTACCAAATTAGCCTAATTTACCTACCTACCTATTTTAATTTGGTAGGTAGGTAGGTACCTCTACCTACTAAATTAGAATAGGTAGGTAGGTAGGTACCTACCTACCAAATTAGCCTAAGTATACCTACCAAACAGGTAGCTAGGGTACCTACCAAATTAGAATAGGTAGGTAGGTAGGTACCTACCTACCAAATTAGAATAGGTAGGTAGGTAGGTACCTACCTACCAAACTAGAATAGGTAGGTAGGTAGGTACCTACCTACCAAATTAGCCTAATTACCTACCAAATTAAAATAGGTAGGTAGGTAGGTACCTACCTACCTACCAAATTAGCCTGATTACCTACTAGCTAAGTATCTAAGTAGATAGCCTAGCCTAATAAAATGCCTATACTGCATTCGGTTAGGTGTCCACTTAACTAAAGTCGTCCATCTCCATCGCAAGGCGAATACTGTATGCGACTAGTGTTGGGCAACGCGATGAACATCGCGAAGATGCGAGTGTTTGAATGCTAGGGCACTATTCGCGTGAATATTTCCGGCAAAGCGATGAGCAATGCGAGCGGCAGTATATAAACGCGGGGTTAGAGTAAATGGTATACGATCACGGCTATTCTTGATATTTTTTTGCTTATTACTTCTTAGAGCGTGATTTGCAGTAGTCGGATTTTAGTTTTAAACTTGATTTTTATTTGTATTATTTTGATGCAAGCAACACCCAATAATGTATACATGTTTTTAATGTGCTAATAGAGCCCTTTAATTTCATATCAAACACGTTCTATATATCTCAAGTTTTTTTCCATTATAGTCAGAGTTTCAGATAGTCATTCACACGTCATATTGCCTATAACCAGCGGACGATCAAGACGTTTCTAACAATACCATAATTGCCTAAACAGTCTTCTGTTTAGGCAATTGTGGTATTGTTAGATTACAATTTTGTCAATTCGTATTTCTTCAAAAGAGTACATTTTTGTAAAGAAGAATAGTTTCGTCGTCAAATCATTTATTGGAGTAGGTACATCACTATTATGAGTAGTATGGTCTAGAAAAATTCAACAATGGCTCAATGGCTGTCGCAAATCATTCATAATGTTGGCGCAAATCATTCATAAATGTTGGCACCGTCGTCGTCGGCACGCTGTCAAATTCTCATACTCATTTTCCCAAGTGAGCAATAACTTAAATTTTTTGTCTCTTTTTAACAGATATAACTGTATATTGGAAAAAAAGAGACAAAGTGATATAATCAAGGTTCAATTCATGTTTGCCCCATATTTGTATAACTAGAATTTCTATATGTAGAACGGGGCCCCCCTGTGACAAAAACACAGCTCAAACTCTCAAAGTATATCCGATAATCGAATACAATACAAAACAAAATAAGGAAGTAGGATCTGTCAAAAAATCGAAGGAATGTTAAATAGCGCCATCTATGAACAAAAAGAAACGAAAATATTGGATTATGGAGCGGTATCTATTTAGTACTGAAAAAAAGCGTGGACGGCGCTGTTATTTTAACCAATTTATCGAAATAAGATTTAAAAGTTCGTTATTTTATGTTTACATGGTACATGTATTTTAGTTTTATTAAAAAACAACATTTATAGTACTCAATTCTTGTTCATTTAGAATTCTAATTGTAAATTGATACACCTAACGCCATCTAAATTTTTTACAAGTCATTAATATTTTCTACTATGTAGTGGTTACCCAGTGGTAAAGCCCCATTCTCCATTTCATTGGATACTGAATCTTGAACGTGTCTTTGTCGAGAATAATGAAGTGAAACTTTGTCGCTTTTAAGACCTTCGAAATAAAGACTTTGTCGTGATTTTATGATCTTTTGTTGTGCGAAAAGACCTTGTGGCTTATTACATATATTTTTTTAGGTACTACAAAATAAATAGCCAACTGGCATGTAAGTCATATAACCCATCTGATGAGAAGAGGACAGGGCCAGTCCCGGGTGACAGAATATTCATAAAATATTAAAGAAGTGAATACCATAACATATCTAAAAGGTGAGTTCAGGCCAGCGTTAAGGGTCGTAAGGCCTTAAATTGAGGCCTTATGATGAGGCCCTCAATACATATAAAGAAGAAAGAAATACCTTTTTTCATGACACGCACATATCACATAAAGTCCGACCAATAAAATAAAAAACCCGTACTGGGGGCGCCAAAAACATCTATGATTATGACAACACCAAGTATAGTGATACACATGTAAAATGCCAATATTTTTCAACACACTTGCTTATGAACAGGCTTTTATTTCCCCGCAATTAAGCACGGAATGACACCTAATATAAAACTGTGACTTTTTCATTGCTTCTTCTTCCTCCTAGCGTTATTCCCAGTCGCATCCGAAGCTTTCAGCTTGGAGTCTGGGGTCCGCTTTTACCAGTCATAGCTACAGATTTGATTGAGACCTCGATATTTTCCGTGAAGCGATTGCCACCTGACCTCCACGACCCAATGTTAACATTAGGCGATATGGAAGCTTTGCAGCTAGACCGTTGTTTTTGGACTTTTTAGGGCACCAACTACCCGTAACGACTGCCATAGATGTCCTTATGGCAACCGGGACCGACGGCTTAACGTGCTCTCCGAGGCACGACCAGACCAATGCAAATACCCATATTTAATGCACACAAATATTTGCACTGAGCGGGGATCGAACCCGCGCCTCCTGCGTAGCGGCCGCGTTCACTACCGCTACGCCACGGAGGCTGTCATGTTTTTCATTGCTATTATTCACAAAAGTGAGTTATAGACATCTTTTTTTTAAATTCATTAAGTTGCTTTGTTCTTAAGTTTCGGTACAAAAAAGATCGTGTCCAATATTACAAACGAATTAATATAGAAAGAAAAGAAAAAGAAAGAACTTGTAGTACGTGTTTAATATACAAAACTTTCACTAAAATGTATTTTTCTTTTCTCTGTTAAAAAGTTAAGTTTTTCTCTGTTAAGTTTTCTGGTTAAAATAGAAAAATAGACGCGGCGTGTTATACTGGTTACAAGGACTGGGCACAAATCACAACACAGTAGTATCCGTATAATAGTTTACTGCTTGGAATGGTAAATACAAGTTAGACATACAGTTACACCATGTATAGAACAGGGACCACGCGATATTGTTTTTCGGACTGCATAAAATTCTTGTATTTTATGCCTAACAGCACAGAGATCAAAATAATCGAGCATGATTTTCTTTTTTGCGTTAGGCTTATTTTTCTTAGGCGTAGAAAATACATTTGACGTTTGACCTTCTCTTCGTATTTTTATTACAGAAGATCGGGATATACCTAAAAATGTGAATAATAATTAGTCACAGTAAAATCAGTAGATTAGGCCAATTTCAGTTGCACGTACTCTATGATGTCCTACCCATCATGTTGACAACAAGGTCCGTGATGTTATTTAGAGGAACAGAGTCCAATCCTTCCTACTTTTTATCCGACAAATACTTTGTTATATTATAAATTACTTTTCTTAACTGGCTTTTAATAGTTTTCGGCATATTACTATAGTTTTGTAGTTTTGTAGCGCTCTCAAACTCAACAACACGCACAATTGACACCACACTGACAGATGACCATAATGACATTGTATAGATTGTTACCATATGAAGAAATTAGTTCCAATAGTTTACCGCAATATGGCGAGGTTTTTTATTTTACTGGTCGGGCTTTATTTATATGACACATGGCTACAGAGGGCTACAGTCGACAATTTTATGTGTGTCTTAATGTCTTCTTATGTGTCACTTATCTCAGTGTTACGTCGTCGTATCGTGAAAATCTACGCATCGCAGAAGACGAAATGCGTGCCTACGGTCTCACTCACTATTATAGACGCTCAAGACTGCGTGAAGCGTAGGTAAAGCAGAAAGCAGACCCTTGACTCTAAGGTAGGGTTGCCATAAGTGTGGGGGCCCAGACCGGGACATTTGAAGAAAAAATAGTAAAGGTAGAAAAATTTGAACTTTTATTACAACAATAGGTAACTTTTAAAGTTTAAAACAACTTTTAACACTGCCATTAAATACCAGCGGGCAGCGACTCGGCCTTTCTGTTTTTTCTGAAAGGCGAAAAATTATCAGAATTAACTTCTGTTAATTTTACAAAATATTTTGACGAAATCAACATTAACTGAAACATCATCTTCATGTAGACGTTTTCTCCCGATTGCATCCGTGGCCAAAATGACCTCAGAGTATCAGACCATTTGCACGCATATCACTCTCCACGACGTCAAGCCAGGGGTAGGTCAGTACGTCTTCTTGGTCCTACCCCTTCTACCTGGACCCGGCAGGGGCGCCACTGTTAGGTATATGCTACCCACGTAGCCTGGCGGTTGCCGCAACACGTGGCTGCACCAGGGAAGGCGGCTCTTTTGCATTTTATCTGCGATGTCACGGACATGAGGGCTGCCGCGGAGTTCTTCCCACGATCTTTACGCGTGACGCCGCACATCCACCGCAGCATTTTCATCTCCGTGACCCGCAGCTCTTGCTTGTGTCGCTCCAGCAGCGGGTACGCCTCACAACCATGTAAGAGGACAGGCCTAATGATCGTCTTATGACCTTCAACCTAACTGGCATTTTGCGATCACACGTGACGCCAATCATTTCTCACCGCCTGGCCCACGCGGCAGTAATGCGTGCCCTGACGTCGTAGTCAATTTCACCGGTCACATGAAGTACAGATCCCAGGTACTTAAACCGAAACATCGTCTATGTCTATGTCATCTAATTTAACGCTAAGCTTTCTGTCTTCGCTACATTTAGCTTCAGACCCCCGTTCTCAAGCGCTTCCTTCCACACTTTCACGTGTCGCACCAATCTGCTCCTGTCCTCGTCCATCAGCGCAATATCATCAGCATACATGAGCAACCACGGAGGCTGTTCATGGTTTCTGATACTGTCCGACAAGACGTTTAATACCACGCTGAACAAGTAAGGACGGATCCTTCGTGTACTCCGACGGTGATGGGGAAGGCTTTCGAGTCACCAACAGCAGTCGAAAAGTGAACCACGGAACCAGAATCATGATTCATGTCTTGGATGGTGTCAATGTAGGTCTCTGGAACTCTCCTAGCCCGCAGTGCCCACCAGATCACCGCTTGAGGAACACAGTTGAAGGCCTTCACCATGTCTAAGAATAGGCAGTGCAGGAGCGTGTTCTTCGCCCTGTATTTCCCCACCACAATCCTTAGGGCGAACACCGGATCCATGGTCCCGTGCCCAGGACGAAACCCATACTGACATTCCGAGGGTGTACTCTCCTGTCGGATCCGGGAGTCGATCGCGGTTACTGCCACACTTTTGCACCGATCCCTTGCCTTCGAATACTGGCGTAATGATGCTCAGTCTCCACTGGCTCAGGATCTCACCGGTGAGGAGTACGTGGTTATACAGATTTGTTAGAATGCACACCACGACCACCCATTGCCTACCAAACCAAGCCTCGATGGGGACCTCGTTGTGTCCGACAGCTTTCCGGTTCTTCATGCGGCGAATGGCAGTACTTCTGCAGGCGTCAACGGTGGCACTAGTCCTTGGTTATTCAGAAAGAGGTCTGGTGGTTGCAACTCTTTAAGCTGCTTATTCAACCTGTCGTGGAAGTATGAGCGCCTCTCTTCGGCACCGCTTCTTTCTCGTACAACAGATTGCTTCCAGGGTCTTTATTACTCATTAACTTAATCGTGTACGGGAAAATGTCAGCGCTTACATCGTGCAATCCAGAAAGAAGAAAGAAAGAAGTAGTAAGTCGCGTTTATTGTAGGTATATTACTGGTTACCAAGTCCAGCTCTCTGATATAATACTATGATTTTTAAACCGGGACAATTTGCTTATCGGCCGGGACGCCGGGACACCATGCTTCAAACCGGGACATGTCCCGGCGTACGGGGACGTATGGCAACCCTACTCTAAGGTGATGGACGCTGATATCAATCCTTAACATAACAGTAAATACTACGTACAAAGTGGGCGCTTGTTTCGACCCCTTCTGATCTTAAGCTTCACACCTCGCTTGAGCGCTGTAAGCCGTTTCGGAAGCAATTTGATACGCATGTGTACGCAATTTTGAACAAGGTAACTTTATACTCATCACATACTTTTGACACTCTGGATATGATCACCGACTTATGATGCAGACTATAAGTATGTATACGAACGCAGATCGGTTATGTATATCTAGTAGTGGTAGGTAGTACCTATTAGTAAAGCGGGCTGACAATATCGACCTGCCGCGGACTACATCCCAGGTTCTTACCATCCAGCAGGGTGTAGTCAGTTTACAGGCTGCAAACGAAAAAACTCGCTGGGACCGACTAGATTATGGAGGAGGATAGGCAACAATGGCCCACATTGGGCGAGGCCTATGTCCTGCAGTGGACTGCAACAGGCTAATTGATTGATTAATATATTTTTTTAAAGTATATTAGTAACCCAAATTACTAATATTTCCGTTAACCCTTCCAACTAAACTAAATTGCTTGTGTTAGGAATGGATTCACGTCGGTAGTGTAATGGCCAGGCTTCGAACCCGGGACCTCTCCATCGTGATGTTGAATCCTTAACCACTGAGCTAACGGTGCTTTCATCAAAGGGGTATAATTAATTATCTAAACTATATTATAATGATTTTAGTTAGAAAAATAGTTGAAAACGGTCTCGGAAAATCTCTACAAAATTTGCAATGAAGGAGATTTCGGCAGCAAAAATTGATTAAGCTAGTGGACGCTTTTGCCTCTAGCGGATCTCGGTCACCGGGTACTTATAAACTACAAACGAAAATCCCTCGACAACTCACAGCACTTGTAGTCAAAGTAATTTTAACCCAGAATTTTTTCTGTCTTTCATTGAGTCTATTTAAAAGCGAACTCAGCGTTAATTCAATTCGTGTCATCAGAAATTCAATTCTGCGTATGATACACAAAGCTGAAATTCTAAATTCAATTCTGCGTATGATACATAAAGCTGAAATTCTAACAAATATGGACAAAATAATTATGTTTGCATTAAAAGAAAAGGAATACTATTTCCTTCTTCATATGGTTGAAAATTCAAGGTACTTTTTAGTTTAGCGTCGTTCCGTCTAGACAGGTTATCAATAATTAACAGACTCATATTAATCCCTGGATTTCAATTCAGCGTTAATATGAATGGATTGGCTTAATACTCATTTTCGTTTGTCGTTTTAGTAACAAAGCTTACGTTCGTGTATTTTTAACCGATTTCAAAAAGAGAAGTAATCAGCGTCAGACATTTTCGTGAAAGACGCGACAATATCACTTTCATACCTCGGAGTCATCATCATCATCTTGAAGCCGGTCGTCTCGTGTCGGTCTGGCATCTGTGGCATTCTTTACGGGTAAATGCAGTCCAAAAAGTCTAATAACTTTATAATTACAGAAATACGATATCCACAAACCCAACAGAGCTGAAAAGGTTTGGAGAATGGAGAATACGTCACTATCATTTTCATTTCCTGAGTTGGAAAGAATCCGTGAGTAAAGTCTAAAGAATAAAGATCGATGCTACAACGATGGACCTCAGTCTGACAGCCACACGCCGCTCTAAGGATCTGGGGTCATAGGAAGGTAATTTAAGCCCATTTACATTGTGGCAGTCAGCAAAGGAAATAAGGTTGCATGCATTGGTATGTAACCGTATTTCTTTTGCCGACTGCACCTAAATGGTCCTGCTTATACGGCCTAATGTTCCTAAATGGATACCTACTAAAAAAAAAAAATGGTGAATATATACCTACAATATATACAATTATTCGTTTGTTGACCTGAGGGGTTACCATAGAGGTTAATACCATCAATACTACTGACAGATAACCTCTTTGTCAGTGGCAAATTATGTCAATGTCAAAATAATCTCGTACATGTAGAAATTATTACTGAAATTTTATTATTGACTAAACAATTTACTATAGTTTAATATTAAATATTTGTATCTTTAGTATAGTTATTTTAAATACATCGAAAGTGAATGGATTCAGGTAAGACTATCCTTCTCTTTATTATTTGTGCCAGGTATCACTCGAGAGTCAACTTATCACCTTCTTATCACATGAATTGTCCAATATTGTTAGAAATTTGGTCTAGACAATTAAATGATAGAACAGAAATACTCAAAGACGGTGTAGTTGAAGAAACATCTTCGCTTGCGCAACTACGTTTTAGAGTGACCCCCAGGGTACATGGGTAATAAATATCTGATCATGCCACCTTAACTGGGCCCCGGTAGGTGTGGTGAACACCAGAGCTGGTTTACCGTAGACGACATGCGTGCCAAAAGCCTTACTGCAATGGATTACCAAGACCATGTGGAGTAGATGTAAACGACTCAACGCTGAGATGATGATGGTGGAGACGTTCTCTAATTTTGAAAATTCACATTTAATGTAGAACTCGGTCTAAATATTTCAAAAAGTTTCTAAAAAGAATAAAGAATAGTCTTCAAGTTATTACAAATCTCTCGCTTGTGAATGAACTCAAATATAAATAGCCGATTCGTTATTTTAATATCTCGGATGTGAATGAATTCAGGTAAGAATAGAAACGTGAATGTTGGGAATATAGTGGCTTCGGTCCGTTATAGCTCTGAATAACTTATAAGTGAACTGAAATACGAACTCCATTCAAGTTTATAGGCAGAAATAAATATCTATTCGGTTAGGTGATAGTTTGTTATAGTATTTTAAGAGCTGGTGGGTTGAAGGCCTCGTATATAGCCGGGAGCAACACGGAGATAATGATGATGATGATTAAGTATTTCTGGTGATTACTATAACCATCTGACGTCTTCTTGTGAGTGTTGGTAAAGGTTACCAAGAGATAATACTGTTGTTATTAAACGGTCAATGCGTATCCCATCAATAAAGGTTTAATTAGTGACAATAGACTGCATGGAATCGGAACGCATTGTTGGATAATTATTATGACTTTTAATTATAATGCCTTGATCTTCCCTTGTCCATTAAAAATTTTCACGCTCGTGTATTTGCAAAGAGGTAGGTGCCTTTATATCCCTACGTTATAGGGCATAGACCGTGTGAATATTTTTCGGTGTTATTGATGTAAGTATAACTTCTGTCCACAGATTGGAACCTTTCCATCAAAGAAATCAACGGTATAAACTTAGATAATTACTTTGTCCAACAACGTTCCTGCAATTCTGCTGTATTCGTACACAAAAGATACCTAGAGAAACCAGTCGAAGAAAAGGTTGAAAAAGTTAAAATAAAGAAAGAAAAGAAAAAGGAGGTCAAACAAGAGAAGAAGCAAGATAAATGTCAACAATTCTCAGGTTATAATAACACATTCAATGAAAAATCTCATAAAAGCACTTGCAATAACAATTCTGTTCTAGAACACACCATAAAATTTGCAAGAAATCTCGTCCCGCTAATAATACCGGATGAAGATAAATCAAATATATTTTATACAATTAAAACATCTAAAAAGCGTACAGAAAAAAAAACACAAGATAAAAATTTTGAAAACCACGATTTAGTACATGGAAAAGAAGATCCAACGAAACTTACCGAAACATATAGAAAAATTAAAAAAGAAAGTTACAGCGTTCGAGAATCAATCAGTCACTCTTCTAATAATACTTTAGATGATTTAAATATTAACCAATCACTGTGTTGCACTTTTTCCGAGATGTCAGAAAAAAAACATCATAACAAAGATAAGAAGAATATCAAAAGAGCAAATTACGAACAGAAATTTGCTATTTCAGAATCATTTGAAGCCGTTGCTACCGAAACTGTAGGTAGTGATGCAAAAATAAAAATACATCTTATGAATGAAAAAGATAAACAATTTCTCAGTGATACTATTAAAGATCCTGTTCTGAACGCTATCAGAGAATGTATATTAGAATTAAACAATAATAATTCAAATGTAGATATTACTACTGTGCAAAAAATTGTGAAGTACAATTCCCAAAAGCTAGATAATATTCTAGATAAACTAACATGCATTGAAAAAAGGTTGGATAGTCATGAAAAACAGCTAGTCACTCATGAAAAATATCAATGCGACCAAGAAAGCATGTTGAATGTTCACGAAGAAAAGTTACATGCTTACAAGAATAGGTTTGATTCTCATGAATTAAAATTAGATTCACATGAAATGAAGCTAGATTCACATGAACTCAAATTGAATTCCCATGCAGTGAAGTTGGGATCCTACGAAGGAAAGATAGATCACGAAGTAAAGATGCCCAAACACCAACCGAAGTTGGATTCACATCAAAAAGAAAAGACAGTGAGTACGCGTGAACGAAATGCAGAAATCGAAAATAAAAGAGTCCCGCAGTCAAAATCGCAGGGTAGTAATATTAAAGCATCAACATTAGAAGATCTTGGAGCAGACCTTATTGAAATGGAAGAAGATTTTTCGTCAGAGGAAGAACTACATCAAGAACGTTTGGACAGAAGGAGTAAGAGTACAGTAGTTCTAGAATTGACACATGAAAATGCAGAAAACAAAAGAATGGAGAAACTTGGAGGTGGGGAAGTCCCTTGTGCAGGCAAAGGAGCTTCTTCAATTGGAGGTAAATTAGAAAGACCCAATAGAATTCCTGCAAGGTTTTGTTGGACAGACACTGGAAGAAAGAGTTGAGATATGATAAATATTACGTAGAAATATTATATTGTTATTTTATGAGGTAGATGTATAAAGTTTTACACCGAATGATACTTTTATTTGTAGACTTTAGTGATATCATTCGAGCCTACGTACGGTCATACCATGTTTAGGGGGACACCCCTGAAGGGAGCCATAAAAAATATCCTGGAGGGAGCTATAAAAGTGATTTCTTTGTATGCACTGCATTAACAATTACTCTCAAAGCAATAATTAGCTTCAGGTTCAATAAATAAAAATAAAAAACTAAAAATCTTCCACTATAATATTGTTTTTATTTTCTTAGTGGTATGTTCATCAAGCTCATAAATTACTTATTAATCGAATACAAATCAACACTATTCGAAAGCTCGATTGTGATTCAGGTCGCGTGCCTTCCGCCCATGAATCATCTACAATCGATACTGTTAACGATCCCGAGTTATTCGAGCTATGTATCGATACGCTTCAGTGATTTGCTAGTAGTTGATGGTACTACAATATATTATTTACTTTTTACACAAAAGTTACGTTACATTTGGTATGCACGTTTAAATTTGAGGTTTGGTTAGGAGCCTACGACCTAGACTGCGAGAAGTTAAAAGGAAGCTCAGATGCCCCTTAGCCAGATGGACTGACTACCTGCAAAAGTTGGCTGGGTAAGTGGTATAAAAAAAGTTCTTTTCATCAAGTCCATTATTGCTAAGTGTCTCTGATGAAATAAACCTTCCATATAATAATTACTCAGGAAGTGTCCTCAAAAGAAATGTCCATCTTGAAAACTTGGCTACTTAATCAGGGTTATACTCCAACCTTTTCTTGGAACGAGGTAATTAGAACCCTAAGCGAAAGATATTAAGTGAGGTTTCAGGTTGTAGCCGAGATGGCGAAGGATTAACTGTGTAAATGTTACGGTTTAGGTGAATTGATGAACCGAAATAATATTGTAATGAAAGCATTTAAATCGCTTGCGAAGCTTAACAATGTTTCGGTTAGTAAATCTTACCTAATATCAGTAATGCATCCAAAGCGAAGCTTGAATTAGAGCCCGTATTTAGATACCCTACTGCTACTATAGAAATTTGATTTATCTTAGCTTTATGTGAGCGACCGCCATCATACCGAGAGAAAATTCTGCATCATCAAATATATGTCAGAGCATCGTCCATTATTCAATCGACATAATATAACTTCGATTAAAGCCGAAAATTACCCAAAAGACTTTGGACTAAAGACTTAGAGAGTTCGCATCCGAAGCTCTCACATTGAATGTGACCGCGAAGATGAATGATGATTGATACCCACCCCTTCAAGAATTTACTGACATATATTATAAACTCAACAATCATTTCTAAAACATATCCACTAATCAAATCCTAACAAGAAATCAGAAACGCCAATACAAAATGTCAAGTAACGAAACCTTGGCTCGTCTGCCAAGAATCAAATTACTGCCTACACCGAATGACCTTAGGGGGTGTAAATTAGCCTCTCCCCTCCTTTCACCCCCTCGCATTAGGGGGTCGAATTAATCATTCGTACAGGAAGCTAGTGACTTGCAATTCGGTGATTATCGCCGGATATAGTTGCGCGGGCGTTGTGCGAAGTCAGTTTACTGCCTGACATTGATCGAAAGCCTGTCTGCGAGTATTGAAACGGTTTATAACGGAGTTAAATGTTTGTAAATATAGACTTGTTTATTAATATCAAGGGGAAAACAAGACGGCGTTGGCGTTTTTACCGTCGCAAATACCTTGCTAAAAGTCTTTTGTAGGTACTCGTATTTACACTTTGTCTATCCTTATTCAGACAATTCTCAAGATTCACTTCTAACTTCTTCTTGCTTTCTGTCAACAGTCAACCTGACCAGTTGTTCAACGGACGCAATACTGGTCTACTCAAGAATGTTCAACAACCACGACTTTCTTTGATATCCGTCTTTTCTCCTCCACTTTGTCTGTAGTGTCTGACTTTGTGACAAAGATACCCTTTGTATCTTTATAAGATTCGCTCATTTTCCAGTTTCGTTTTCAAAAACAAATCGTATACCTATTAGAATCTTTCTTTTATTCACGTGTCACGAACTGCTCAACACTATGAACTTCAAGCTACATTTCTGTAATTACTTTTCCAGCTAGATTCGATAGACAATAAAGAACTCACGGCAACTCTTCTCTGATTGTTTACCTAGTTAATTTAATATCAAATTACACTACCATTATTTCAGCTACTTTCTTCATTACGTTAACAAAACCATTCATAAGTTACTTCAGTGCAATAACTCGTAATTTAATAAACCACTATAACTTCTATTAAGTACTTAGTGAACCCTTAATATCTCAACTCGAGCCCAGACTAGACAGACTAAACAGAGGGCACAGCGGGCGTAGTTTGTCGGCGTACTCGACAGTGCACTCTCAAACTTATAATATAATTAGGAGGTTTACATTGCATAATTGAACGAGCTAATACTCTCCCAACTTGCTGTGTATTATTGAAATTGATGGCAATTATTCTATACGTACAGTTGATATTATTATTATGGTTTTAGGTTATTTTAAAGAGGTAAATTTTGTGAGTTTTTTTCTTTAAAGAGAGTAATCTCTGGATCTACTGAACTAATTTTGAAAATGAATTGAGTGCCATAGGTCACGCTATCGGGAAGGATCAGCAGTTGGAACGGGATCAGAAGTTCACACGGGTGGAGCCGCATACAACACTGATAGTTTAACATAAATTAATACTCGTCCAACTTGCTCTATATTATTGAAATTAATAGCATAAATCATTTATGCTATACGTACAGTCGAATACAGCTGTGATATATGATTTTAGGGTGTTTTAACATAAATTTGAAGGTTAATTTGTTTTATTAGGATTTTATCAGTCTCATCATCATCTTAGGTCTTTTTGGAGCCTCACCAAGATCTTTCGGACCCAAGTTACCTTTAATTACAAGTTGGTATACCTGCTGATTCACGGACGAAGCCCTGGTTTTCCTCTTAAGTTTCGGAGGCCAGAAGGCATCCCTTTAAACTCGAACAAGCCAAATTTAAAAGAGAAGCAAGACTAAAAGTAATTTTGGCATCCGAAGAAGAAACCTGGAATACAACCGGGCATCATGCTAAGAGGATTATATTAATTTATATTTTTAACCGATTCAGACCTTTGCGATAGCAGAGATTTACAATTCGATCATGTCGTACTTGGCTGAGAGCCAAATTTCGCAGCTCTGACCGATTTTATAGGTCAGTTACAAGCTTAGATGAAGACCAAGCCTGTTAACCAGTAGCAATCCTTTGTTTCAATTATGCACAATATGCACAGTACAGTATTTTATTTTAAAATTTCAATGTTATAGATGCCTCAGCCTCTGTAGTGTGGCGGTAATGAATGCGGCCGCTACCTATGTGGCGCGGGTTCGATCTCCGCTCAGTGCAAATATTTGTAAGCATGAATATAGGTATTGCGGCTTATCAAAGTCTGAAATTATCAAGTCTGTTGCTGCAGTCATCCATAATTGGACTGTACACTTTTTTTGGTTTGTTCACTCACTTCTTCTTCATTCCTTATTCCGTATTTACTTCTTCATCTACCCCACAACTGTTATAGTTATGTTGAATGAACGATTGCAACATTATTTAGTCATGGTTTTATAGTAAGTATTTACATATGCCTACTACATACCTCTCCTCATACTACATACCAATACCAAATTAAATATATAAATTTAAATTGTTAACTTAAATTATTATATGTATAAGATCAGTTTAAGAAAACGCGATGTTTAATTTACACAGCATTTATTCGCAGTTAAACAACAAAGTTTTTAAAACAAATCAGTCTACAAACAGTTTTTTAGTTCTCCTTTTTCAAACTGACTTAACTGACAGCTCTTCCGAGCCCGCCCGAATCTGACATCTCGCATAGACATTTAAAAAAAGGTAACAATCAGTTCGGAAATTATCATATATCTAACATTCGGCCAACCTGACACACTAGTTTGTCCACAAACTAGATGATCATACAACCAGGTACTGGCATTTCACCCCTCACCTCAACATGGCCGTGTGAAACTTGCCAGCTATACAATTATGTCTCACTAGTGTGGCATTTCACTCCTCACTACATCAGTCTCTAATGCAGTCGAGTGAACCTTCCCACTCCATCATCTCATCTCCAAATGTGGCATTTCACTCCTCACCACACCAGTCTCCATTGTGGCCGCGTGAAACTTCCCACTCAGTCTCAACTCTACTCTCATCAACATTTATATAATCTAATGTGGCATTTCACTCCTCACCACACCAGTCTCCATTGTGGCCGCGTGAAACTTCCCACTCAGTCTCAACTCTACTCTCATCAACATTTATATAATCTAATGTGGCATTTCACTCCTCACCACACCAGTCTCCATTGTGGCCGCGTGAAACTTCCCACTCAGTCTCAACTCTACTCTCATCAACATTAATATAATCTATATATTCATGTTCTTATTAACAAAATATAAAAAGTATGTTATTTCTAATCAACAATTACGTAAAAACATACAACGTAACAATAACAATGTCGTATATGTAAACATTAGTTCGAATATTCATTATATTCTATGAATTGTTCCCATTATTAGTCTTTTCTTTAATTAAGTTTAAACTAAAAAGATGTGACATTTCAAAGAGCAATAAAACATTATACCATTATAAAAGACAAGAGAAACATATTTTCCCGCTACTCATCTGCCGACCCAGACTCATCATCTGTAGCGTTCTTTTCACATATATGTCAGTATTTGTTTCATCATTACTATAACACTCTAACAGACCAATGTCATCAATTTCTGACTCATTATTTACATACAATTCACACTTTATATTAATTTCCACTTCTGGATCGAATTTTGGCATATCCATATCACACTCATTTACTCTATTCATAATATTCAACCTATTCTCTGTCTTAATGATCACTATATGTGGTTGCTCAGTAAAGTTTTGGCCAATTAGTAGTGGCCTATGCAGATATGTATCCTCAATGATATAAGCACAAATATTTGTCTCTACAGAGTCAATTTGTAGGGTGAAGGTAGTTGTTCCTAATAATGGTATGCTAGTTCCAGCAATACCCCGCACTACTGGTAAGTCACCCTGTATTTTAGGCAAATTCAACTTTACAACTGTCCCTTGCGCTATCAATGAACAATCACTCCCTAGATCAATAAAACACTCCAATGTATGTACTTTATTAATCTGTGCTTGTTTATAGTATTTTGCATTGTTGGTGATGGTGCTGTCAATCGAAAGAACACGTTTTTCACTGTTATTAAAAAGTTTTCTTAAAATGGCAGTTTTCATCTGTGTGACCGAAACGTCTGCATGAATTACACTTGACTATTGGCTTAGGGCAGTTCTGTAATCGATGCCCCTTTTCATTACAATTGAAACAAGTAGCTGTTGTTGCATTATGGCTGGTTTGAGACGGGTTGTTAATACATTGGATTGCTTTATGACCAGGTTCATTACATTTATTACAAACTATATTCCCCAATCCATTCCTAGTTCTATCTATATCAGTATTTTCCCTACAAACATCTTTTAGATATTTTAATAAATCCTCTGGCTCTGTGAATCGAGCAGACGAAGCACCTGCCCTAACAGTGCGATCGTCAATTCCAAGTATAGTACAATCCACTGCCCTTTTTCCCGAGATGTCACAAGAGTTTAAAAGCATCATTTTCTCATAAAAATAATTATCTAAATTTTCACCATATTTTAGACGCCTTTGCAACATCTCAGTTAAAAGAACTCCATAGTTTGTTTCTGTAGGAAAAGCTTTTTTCAAAAGCACCTGCCACTCCGGCCAAGTATGTAAGACAGATGCCTGTCCTTGATACCAGTCTTTAGCGCTGCCAACAAGTTTTGGGAGAGCATTGTGGATAATGTGAGCTTCATCCCAATTATATATTTTAGCACATTCATTCACTTTTGAAATCCACAAATCAATACGATTATTTTTTAATGCAGGGTTAAATTCTGGTATCATATTTATGTTGCTGTTAAAAGTTGATGGTGAATTGGGTACAACCAGTCCTTGCAGCAATTGAGAAATGTCCTTCAAGTTTATCAACACATTAGGAGGTAAAATGTTTGTCTGACCTGATGTGTACAGCTCCGGATGTACCTGTGGTGTTGTAGTTGATGTATTATCACTACGACGGTCGCTATCACTTATCAAAACTGGTATCCTTTGTTCTGCCCCAGCTCGTCCGTTACTAACTTCAGGAAGCATCGTTCTCTGCTCTGAGACCCCCGGTGACGGCAGTGGAGGCAGCGGCAATAGCGGCGGTGGCGTTCGTGCTACGCGAACGCGACTCGACGATCTATAACGATGACGATGGCGTTTCCGAGACCTCTTGTGAGCGTGTTTATCATTCGACGATACCGACGACGTCGTAGAAAAATCGGAACTTGATTCATCTCTATTTCGCTTTTTCGATTTTTTACTCCGTTTACGTCCCATTTTCTTTGCACTGTTTCCACTTCTGATATAAGATCAGTTTAAGAAAACGCGATGTTTAATTTACACAGCATTTATTCGCAGTTAAACAACAAAGTTTTTAAAACAAATCAGTCTACAAACAGTTTTTTAGTTCTCCTTTTTCAAACTGACTTAACTGACAGCTCTTCCGAGCCCGCCCGAATCTGACATCTCGCATAGACATTTAAAAAAAGGTAACAATCAGTTCGGAAATTATCATATATCTAACATATGAACCCTGAAAACATTACACTTCTTTTGTGGACAGTCGAGTAATAAATACGTCTCATGACGTAGCATGCTTGGAATAAAATAATAGTCCAACCGTAGCAGTATCTAGTAAGCAATAACGTTTGTTGGCTGAATAACCTTCAATGCAATCATAAACGCAGTCAGACTAAAGATATAAATAACTGTAATATAAATGTAAGAAGCTATAATAACACTTTAAGTAACTTATCAATATCGTAAAAAAGCGTAAATGTACTCTTATGTATGTAATGTAAAAATGTAAGAGTATTAAAAGTAATTTGTATTTCATACGTCAAATATTTGACCCAGAATTTTGTGGAGATTTCAATCACAAATTATATAAATCGAACAAGTTTTTTGTTCAAATATTGGGTCAAATGTTTGACAAGAAATACTTTCTAAAAAATGTAAAGTGTAAGCGCTATGTTGCATAAAGCGGAATATGAAGAAAATTAAGTTATTCAAAATGCGGCCGAAAAGTTTCAGAGGAACAAGATGCCCTCAATTTTATGGTTGTCAACAAAAAAGCAAGCTAGACAGTTTTTTGATAAGAATTAGCTGAGATGTTTAGCAAAGAAATATGGACCGATAGCTTTATGCTTAAGGTACATATCACTTTAAACGACTCCGTTATGTATCACAACATTAACGAGACATTGCAATATGTACTTTTGGTATAAAAGTTAAGGTTCATTTTTGTATGCTACCATCAAATTCATCGGTTGCCTCCTTTTTTTTTTAATAGAAAGCAAACGATTGCCAAACCAACGTGTATTTTCGCAAATCATAATTTGAAATAGGAATCGGCGCTTGCAATATTTTGAGGGTCGTATTCTAGAACGACACTTAGTTCTGAATCTCGATTTGTCTGAGGTCAGATTGCATTTTTGCTGAGGACAAAGTAACAAATTTGACAATTTGCCTTCGGATGAATCGAGAATCAAGAGTGAGTGTCCTTCAGTCAGTGAGATTGGCATGCAAAAATGTTGAAAATTCCATCTCGGCCGCAGTTTGAACAGTGCTTAAAATAGGAAAAAAAAGAAGTGCTGTATTAGGCAATCACTCACCAAGGTCTGAGCAGCCGTCTGGTGCTGTAAAAACAGGCTTCAGTCAGTTAAGCCGGTCATAGAAGAATTCATTTACAGAGTTAGTTAAGCATAGTGACATAGATAGTTGTTGAGATAGAGCGGCGAGTGATTGGTTCAAACTGCGGGCTATCTAACATTGGAGATTGGCCAACTGTATGGCCAGTGCTCAGATGAAGGTTGAGTGTTATCGACCGCGTGGTCGTATGTCTTCTGAAAGTTGTGTGTCTGAACTTATAACGAAATGTCTAGGAACACAAATTTAGAGTAGGCTAGATACCGCTATAGTATGAAAACAGAGCGTTTATTTTTTGCCCGCGAATTTGTCTGCATTGATTTATACCATCAGTTACTAAAATCCCGCTAAAATCATTCCAGCCGTTTTAGAGATTAGCCGAGTCAAACAGATAAACATTTTTTTGTTTTAAGCACCGCATATTCATTCATCTTTCTCATTGAAAAGCTATTAACATAACGTAGCAACCAGACACGACAATTGTAATTATTTGTATAGGATGTTCATCGGAAACATAATTGCAAGCGCATAAGGAAGCCTGTGTTTATACATTGCTCTAGTTTGAGCACACGCTAGTCGATTTTTGGTATCTAGCTTAGTCTAAATCTATGACCAATACCTTGCAATAAACCTTGTTATCCTTTTATATTGTAATAATACTTATAATAGTGGTATATATCGCGTGTTGCTGTGTTCATAAACTTAATATGTATTATTCTTAAATTCACAATATTTTCTCCATTTCGGTTGTGCTTTAGCAGCCATGATCAGGAGGAGATGATATTTTGTGTTGTGTTTGTAGTATACTTAACGAACTAAAACTATTTTTAACGGAATCCGCTCTCACATGGCTTTCACCTTCCCTCGTTTTAATTTGGCTTATCCTGATGACTTTAAAGTAAAGCTGTTATACCTAGTCTAAAATTAAATGGCTTTTTAACCCCCGACAAAAAAGAGGGGTGTTATTGTAGAGTGAAAAAATGTAATGAAACTCTTTTCATTTAATTTTGGACTTAATAAAGTTTAATTTTAGCAGTTTCTGTGGTATTACAGTGGTTTTGCTTTAGCAGAATAGAGCCCTGGTTTTATGAAAACTAGTACAGTCTGACCCCAACTCTAAGAGAAAATTCTGCACTAGAACCTCGTCATAATGAAGTTAATTATCGAGATTTGATCGCAATTACTATCAATGGTGAAATTATCGCTTAAAGGTGTCATTAAAACGCCCTACCTCTCACACACATACTCATACATACAGATACGTGCTAGCAAGTCTCTTATTCTGAGTAACAAACCGTTTCGTAACTACTCGCGTTCGTAAAAGCCAACACATTTCAGTCGGTCTACTTTAACCAATCATTTCTTTCTACTATGTTAATATATTGTTAAAAATCGGAAAAAGCGAAATCAGGCTCAGGTAGACTCGAACCGCGATCTTTTCCTTACAGGGGGGTAGCTCGGTGGCTTAGTGGTCAGAGCGTTCCTCCTGTAAGGGAAATATCGCGGGTTCGAGTCCCACCTGAGCTTGATTTCGCTTTTTCTTCGATTTTAAACAATTTATTTAGGTTAGCATACAATGCTTTAAAATTAATTCAATATGTTAACCAATTTTAATTCACTGTCTTCTCACGATACGACTGCTGCGTTTAAAACACGTTGTCACTCAGACTAATCGCCCAAATTGTAAATAGTGCGAAAATACTATCACAGAATTCAATTACACTGAAACCGAACCAAAGCGTAACAATAATTTGAACATCAAACAACGCCATTCAGACGTCAGTCAGGCTAATCGACATAACCGCGAAATGTTTCAGTTCATATGTGTACGTAAATGTTTTATTCATATTTGGACTTCAAAAGCATTGATATGTGTGGCTAACAGGCTAACTAATACAATGGAGAACTTTCAAGTTTGTGGATTGCATTTAAACTTATAAAGTACTGGACAATGCCTGCGGCTTCACTCTCGTGAAGACAGGATTCTATTGCCTAGGTAAAAATTAGTACGTCTTCATCCTAGCGTTAATTCCCAGTAGCATCCGAAGCTTTCACCTCGGAGTCTGGGGTCCGCTTTACTAGTCTTAACTGCGGATTTGGCTGAACCTCGATATTTTCCGTGAAGCGACTGCCATCTGACCTCCACAACTCATTGGCGATATCGAAGCATTGCATTAGTTGTTGAACTTTTTAGGGCATTAACTACTCGCAACGACTATTATAGATGCTCGTATCGCAACCGGAATCGATGGCTTAACGTGCTCTCTGAGGCATCCAGGCTAATGCGAAAAGACATACTTATGCATTAGGATGTAACCTGTAAAGATGGATGTAGAAGAGATAACAATAAATAAATAAAAAAAAAAAAAAAATATTTGCTGAGCCGAAATCGAACCCGCACCCTCTGCGTGGCAGTCGCGTTCGCTACCGCCACGCCACAAAGCCTAACACTACCACAACTCTGTAGACTGCCTAACGAAACGCTTAGATTAAAACAATTAAAGAACTAAATACAAGGAGTCTAAAACGCTACATTTTCTATGAACTAAAACAAAGCTAACATAATTATATATCATCGGATTAGTCGGTCCGATAGACCAATGCACGACTACACGAAGGTTAACAGTGCAAAGACCAATATTTACTTACATAACATCAGAAGGCACGATGTGTTGATACTGTATATGGGTTCGATCTAACCTGTCAGCTGCAGTGTCGATCGCAAGCGGTTTATCGGCAGTGGTTTTAAACGATTTATTGCGAAAATGGAACTTCGAGTGCCAATACACAACTTGTATTGTGTGTCGTTATTTTTGTGCAAACTATCGAGACTTTGTGATTTATCCGTCTTTTATTGTGTATAACATTGTTAAGTTATTGTTGTGTTCTAGCTATCGTATTGACCCTGGGTTATGGTTTTTCATCTTAATATCGTGAGATAAATAGGACATTGGGTTGAAGAGGTCAGTCGCTTCACGGAAAATATCGAGGTCCAGCCTAATCCGCAGTTTTTTTTTTTAACATTTATTGAAATTCAGTGCCATGTACACTTAGAAGTGTTTGACCATTGGATCTTCACACTAGGATTCCCTGTGTCGTGATGACCAGTCCTCCTTCGCAAGACACAATAAATTTAACTGAAAATGTTACATTTTTCCCTATTATAAATTTAACCACAGTTAAGACTAATAAAGCGAACCCCAGACTCTGAGGTACAGATGCGACTGGGAATTAACGCTACGATGAAGAAGAATGGTGAGACAAATAGATTATTATACCCGTTAACGTGCTATAATGAGAAAGCGTCGGTCCCAGTTACCATACAAAATCTGGACCCCGAATACAAAAAAATACTCTTACTCATAACGTGAACGTATCAATAGAACGGAGCATTGTGATTGGCACGCTTCGCACACACACAGGTTCACAGTAGACAGGCGGCCAATCGCATTGCTTCGCTCTCTCAATACGTTTACGTTACGAATACAAATATTTTTCATATTCGGGCCACTAAGGCATTTTTTAACGGGTAGTTAGAGTCAACGATCTCGTCTAATTACAGGAAGTCGAAATCACCAATGGGTAGTGCAGGTTAGATGGTAGCCGCATCATTATGACCTGGAATTCCTTACCAGTACACGTGTTTCCCTCTTCCTACAGTCCCGGGTCCTTTAACCGAGGCGTGGAAAAGCATGAGACCGTCAATTTGAGTGCCACTATTGTAACATGGTACGTGTCTGCAATGGTGACCCTTTTTTCCGAGACTTCGCCTTCAGCTTGCCACCAGGCGAGGTGAAGTCAAATTGACGTGTCGTACATAAAAAAATAGCTTCTTAGAACATTAAAACAAAGTAGATCCCTCTTTTTAACCGACTTAATCAATTCGGTTAAAAAGAGTGTGCTACACAAAAGTGTGCTACAAGTTTAAAATAATGAGACAGGTAGGTAATATAAGATGTCGATGACTAGCCTAGACCGAAGTGGGTCCACAAAATTCGAACGTTTGTCTGGCCGCTATCGATTGGAGGACTGTTCGACAGATAAATTGCACTGTCTGGCGTTCAGCCAGTGCCTAGTACATACATAATACCTAGAATTTGCACTCGATACTCGTGTGGAGGAACGAAGTGTGATTTTCCTTCGACACAAATCTTTCAAACAAAGGTTTTATTAAGTTCTTCGAGAACCTTCCCTTGCGAGACACGGTACTTCTGCTAATTAAATAGCGAAGGATTTCCTCTAGAGGTACAGGGGTCAGACGACAGTTGCGTCCGTACACCAAACAGATAAATACAGGAGTAGAAGAGCGAAATCCGTACGATGAAGACAAAAGGAGGATCCTCGAAGCAGGATAGACGGTCATATCTGGCTGCCAGGTATGAACCTCTTACTCGAAGTCTTTATTTGAAAGATTTGTATCGAAGGAAAATCATACCTCGTTCCTCCGCAAGAGTAAAGATAACACCCAATAGTTTTTAGTAACTTTTACTATTTTCTGATGTTGGGATGCTACATAATTTTATATTAATCAATAGGAGAACATTCATAACGCGATGCAGGATAAGTACTTTCAAAGTAGTTCAGTTTGTTTTTACTAGATGGTGCTGAACACAACATAAAGTACAGACTTAATAGCATCCCCTCAGCAGGAAAATAACGTAGCGATTGTTTGTCAATTGTTTTCTATTCAGCAGAGATATTTCCCAAGCGGTTTGGTAACACATTTGGGAACGCTGTTATTACTTTGGCCTAAAATAGGCAGCGTGATGTATTTGAGAATATAGCAGTTTATTATATAGGTGGATTTAGACGAAACGACGATTTACAGCTAGAGTTAGCACATGAGCATTCTTCTTTAATATTTTAATGTAAACGAAACCTTGTTTTCAGCGTTTACATAAGAAAAAAGAACGAACGAATGAACGAATGAATGAATGCTGTTTGTAAACAGCGACAGAACATTCGTTCGTTGTTACGTACGTAGTGTACTTAGAATTTAACTTAGAGGGGATAGATTGAGCATTCGCTCGTCTGGTGTAGATCAACCTTGAGGATTGGTATAAAAATATATATCCAGAAGGATTACAATACATCATCATTGACACCCAAGCGCCAATATCGTCTCGGCTGCATTCAAAATTTGCACGGTGAAGTTTGGAGCCCGGACTTCGCTCTCTCATTTTTTCCGTTAAACTTCTCGCGGTATTCATTCCAGGACTCGTCTGGTCAAATGGCCATCGGACTGATTTGCGAGCTATGTCAACTTTACGTCTTTGTCCGATGTCCTCGTTTCGAATTTTGTCCTTTAAAGAAACTCCAGACATAGCTCGCTATGTACAGTCGACTAAGGGGATGTGGTTGCACTTCTTCATATACAATTGTATGTAATGCTGCGTTTACATACTCGCGGCAGAGCGAGGGAAGTGGCGAGAGAAGTGGGCAGAGACGTGGTGTGAATGGTATATTCGTCATGGCGCGAGTACTGCCGCGTATGATGCTGCGAATGTCGGCTTGGCGGCGCGAGTCAAAGGAGCGGCAATACTAGCGCGATGAACTATACGAGACCGCTAGATGGCGCTAATCAGTAAACACGGCTTTCGTTATTGCTCCTCGAATATTTACTTTTAAAAATATTTATATCCATCTACGGAAAGTGTATAGGTAGTTGAAAGTGATAGTTTTTATTATTAATCTATTCGCTATGCTGTAAAATCATAATGCGTACACTGCTACAGCGTTGTTCTCCATACGTTTACGTCCGTCTCCGTTGCAGGGCGAATACTGTAATGCGGACCAACACGATGATGCGTACGTGTGAATGCTAGGGCATTATTCGTGGGAATACTTCCGGCAACACGATGAGCAATGCGATGGGCAGCGTGTAAACGCGGGGTAAAGGTGCAACCGCATCTCCTTTGTCGACTGTACAACCACGTACAACTACCTACTCAATTCAATTTATTTACTGCGATAGATACAAAGATGTAACTAATAGAATTTTTAAAGTCACATCGTATCGTCACAATGGGAGAACAATAAAACAGTTCTCATTGTTTAGAAAGCCTCAACTTCTTCATTTTTGTTCTTATTCATTCAAGCAACTTGAATACATCGCGGAGAAAAAATTGTTGGTAATTTTCTTTAAATTTGTTTGGTTTCTGATATGAAAATGGAAGTGGTTTCTTTGTGTCGTTTGTTGTTCTGAGCCTTTTGTTCGATTTTTCTTTTATAACTTTTAAATGGGTCAATCGTCAACGTCATTGATTCCGTTGGCATAGGTTTGCGTTTGCGTCCGTTTGATTCTTGCCCCCCTAGATAAGTGGCAATTCATTGACTTGTATTGAAGAATAGAATGACGAATGTATGGGATTTGACGTATGTCATAAACGTCAAATATTTTCATTTGTTCGTCACTAGCTTTTGCCTGCGGCTCCGCCCGCGTGGATGTCGGTTATCGCGACCAAACATAGCCTATGTCCTTTCTCAAGGTCTAAACTACCCCTATACAAAATTTCATAAAAATCGGTTCAGCGGTTTAGGCGTGAAAGCGTAACAGACAGACAGACAGAGTTACTTTCGCTTTTATAATATTAGTATGGAGTATGGATATGGATTCTATTCTACCATGCCAACGAATTACCACGTATCTAGGGGGGTTCACGTATCTAGGTCTGGTTCGGAATAAAGTATCATTGAGTTTCCGTCCGATTCTCCATCCGACAGTAAATATACAGCCCATGACAAAGTGCCCGATTGATGGCAAAAGGCTCGCCTCCTACTACTATAGACAGGACGATTCAGTTAATGTCAGCAGCGTCAGAGCTTAGTAGCTAAGGAGTCAGCCTTACGATCGAGAGGTCCAGGGTTCGAATTCTGGTCATTACACTACCGAAGTGAGCCCACTCCTGACACAAGCAATTTAGCTTAACTGGAGCGGTTAGAGGTAACATTTAGTAATTTCGGTTACTAATATTCTTTTTAGAAAAAAAAATGTCTAAATAAAAAAATATGTATAAAACAACGGGCAGGGTATTTAATTTTGATTTTATTTCAACACAATGCGATTGCACAGGTCAAGTAGCAGTATTATTCTCCCTACAAGGAATTATTACAGGCTGGAGTTGACGCATACTTTGTCTCTGGTAATTTATGACTCTGAAGCGATTTATCTAAGGATAACGACTGTTATCGGTATTAATAGGAGGGCCTTGGAGATGAGTGATGATTATGTTGCGTTATAAAACTTGCGCTAACTGAAAACAGGTTTTTATTAAAGACATTTTTTTGATGATGGCCAAAGTAACTTAATAAATTTATTTATAGAGGTCCATTAACTAATTTAACAAGACTGCTACAATTAATTAGGTGCAAGTTAGAATACATTACAAAAATAGGAGGGCCTTGGAGATGAGTGATGATTATGTTGCGTTATAAAACTTGCGCTAACTGAAAACAGGTTTTTATTAAAGACATTTTTTTGATGATGGCCAAAGTAACTTAATAAATTTATTTATAGAGGTCCATTAACTAATTTAACAAGACTGCTACAATTAATTAGGTGCAAGTTAGAATACATTACAAATTATTTTAATTATTAAAGTGTCCGCTTGCCGACAATAGGCTCGACGTCAGCGACTATTTGGTTGTATGGTCGTTGCTCGACGTAAATGACAGTAGTCAATGGGTGTCATAAACGATAAATATCATACATTCGTCATTATATTCTACAATACTCCGGTCAACGAATTGCCACTTGTCTAGAGGCTGCCCCCCTATAGGTATTTTCTAATTAGTACAGGATAACTTGCCCTGTGTTATATATAAATGGACTTATACGTTGTTTGTTACACAATTTTGACACTAATTTAATAAAGTTGTATTTCATTTTTAACATTGTTTTATATTCTACTAATTATAAATAAAACCTACTACTTACTAAAATAATTAATATATCAAGAGCTAAGTTTATTCAAGTTCTTTTCCTTTAAAAGCGTATTAAGACGTTGTTTAATTAGAAAGCCTTACTGTCACAAAATAGCTTTCTTTCCCCCCTGTGACCTGAAGCGGCACTCTACTCCGCCTTACACGGAAACCAGCTGTGCCCAAAGGTAATTTTGCTAAAGAACTACACTTATAAACTGTATGACATATAGTTCAACTACAAAGAGAAGAACATAAGGATTTACTTATTGTGTAGTTTTTAATATCATTTAGAGGAACATGGTTCGTGTTTATAATGGTGACCCTCTTTTCCGAGACTTTGCCTTCAGCTTACCGTCAGGCGAGGTGAAGTCAAATTTATATGTCCTATATATAGGAAAAGCTCACTATAAGAGGTTTTGTTCTGTCAGTGGGAAGACCAAAGGCTTGTCCTGCTTGTCTTCTGCGCTGACAGCACAGATTTAATCTCTCTGTTCTTTTAAGGTCGGCAGCACGAGTGGTGATGGGTTCTTGAAATACCCCATATTAAAGTCGTTTCTATTGGTATTGATTTTCTAAAAGAATTTTAATAAAAATAATATCTTATTCTCATTATAAGCCAAATCGCGTCCCTACAACTCGTACTAGCTAAAGTTATTCCCGGAAAAGGTGACGTCACCTACAAACAGAATTTGCCTGGCTATATAATAAGCAGGGTGAATCCCCGTGCTTCTAAGTACATCATATACTGCATAACCATAAACGTTGAGTACGCAGCGCCATCTCCCTTTTTATAAGCCATACCTACTACGTCACTTTTTATTTTTGGCTTCCATCTTGCTTATAAAAGAAAGGGGATATTTCCGTGTCTTATAATCTAGATAGCGAAAGCAGTCGGACAAGTATGACTTTGTTTTTTAGTAAAGTTTTTTTAAAGATAATTATTTGGACTGGCAGGTATTCGAATCCACGACACATCAACAAAGTCTAGGGATATTTTGCATTTCTAAGTAAGTATAATGTAAGATGGCATATTTCTTTTTTGCTTTCAAAATGTAATTTTAGGTCCCTACCGAATTTAGGCTTTTTTTTTAGATCCGATTCATAATCCAAAATTTTTGGATTAAGTGCGTGATTCAGTTATAGGTGAAAAAGTAAACGAAATGTACAATATTATTATTATTTATTACGAATCCTGATAGGGTATTAAATAAGGTATATTTTGTTATAAGTAAGTCTTTACTAATTCCTTGTATATTTTTAGCTATCTGCAAAGGATCAAAATATCCCTAGATAATTTTGAATTAGGTGTCTTATCTATATCCATACTAATATTAGTATATTAGTAATATTATAAATGCGAAAGTAACTCTGACTGTCTGTTACGCTTTCACGCCTAAACCACTAAACCGATTTGATGTAATTTGGCATAATTGTAGATTAGACTTTGAGAAAGGACATAGGCTATGTTCGGTCGCGATAACCGCGGCTATATGTGCGGTGTGCAGTGGTATATCAGGTATATTACAGGGGTCAACGTAGGTATGTCATATCCGTTAAATGCCATATATACGTCATTCTATTCTATAATACGCCGACCAATGAATTACCACTTTTTTAGGGGGGCTGAGGTACCTAGAGCCATTCCAATCTATAGATAACTAGCTCTCCCGGCGAACTTCGTACCGCCATATTTTTCCCGTTCCCGCTGCACCTATTTTCTCATCTTTTAAACCTTACCTGGACACCCACGAATATTTCAAGACTAAAATTAGCCAAATCGGTTCAGCCGTTCTTGAGTTATAAACTAACAACGAAAAGTGGCATTGATTTTTATATATATATATAGAAGATAAGTACTGAACTACTATCTATTTAGCTGTCACACCAGCCCGAGTGGCTCACAGTACTCCAGACTATTGATTGCCAGTGTGAAACTGTGGCAACGTTCCAAAACTTATGAAATATACGCCAACAAAATGATTTTTAATACGGCCTGTGTCTGATGCAGGCGGCCTGAGAATTATACGGTCCGTTCATCATTTTTTATATTAAAGTCTTACCGAGTTTCCGAACGGTTAGTAAAATGCTTGAAAAGTGTTTTAAACTAGTTTCACTAACTATCCAATACTCTGATAGGGTATGTAGATTAGATACATTATCACGCCTGTAAATCCCTGAATGGGTAGGCAACGGTGTATCTTATCACCCACATTCAAAAGTCAAAAGTCAAAAATCATTTATTCTGTATAGACCAGTAAAACGGCACTTACAAAACGACAAAAATATATAATTATGTACTAAAGACTAGGTTAGCAAATGGACCACCGGTTCGAAACGCGGCCCTGGCCTGAGAAGACTCCGGCAAGAAACTCAGCGGGCTTTTTTTTTTGGTCTATTTACAAATAATGCTTAGTCTTTCGCCTACTTTTGTTAGTAATAGGGAACGCGGACGAGCTTCTTGCCGTCCTGCGGGCATTTATTCATGGACCATACCATAGATGGTTTACAGCCCTAGGTATAACCTCTACTGGTACTTACGAAGATCAGTGTAAAGCAACAGACTACGCTCTTTCTATTAAATTTAACAAGAAGTCGGAACAATTAGAAGATTTAATACAAGGTTTGAGTAATATGACTGTGTCAAACACGACTATTTTCCGGCACTTTTCTTATCGTGTGAAAAATCCCCATGGATAACTTCCCTGTCGGAGCCGTTGGAGGAGGTTATGTTCGACTCGAACCGACTGAAACGTACGCCGTCTGTGGGCTGTCGGTTGCCGGAGGTGAGATTATCGTAGACATGTCCAGCACCCCGGCCGGCCCAGGGTTCCCATTCCGGTGTAAGGACCACGAAGTCCCCAACTCGCCCCCGGAAGAGAACATAATCTATAAACGAAGAACGCCTCTCTAAAAAAGTGCAACATGAACATGTCTAGGGCAATGATAGTATTATTTTTATAGATACGTCATACACGAAGATGGCGGCTTTCAAAAATGGCGCAAACACAACATATTAGCTACTTCTAAAAATACGTCAATGTTATTAATTTATATGAATTATATTATTATTTATATTAATAATATTTAATTATTACGTATTTATTAAAAACGTTTTTTTTTTGGGTGGCGCACTGTCTCGATTCTGATTGGTGCATAAAACGATGACCAAAAGTCATCATTTTTTTGTCGCCATTTTAGAGTGTGGACAACATATCTATAGTTTATAATATATCATTGGTCTAGGGTACGTATGTTGTACCGAAATGCACTCCAATTATGAAACTCAATTACTGAGCGAACACACGTCGAGACGACGGAGGCGGAAATTATTAAACTGGGAAGCAACAGAAATTGCTACAACAGACCACGTGTTCCCTATAAAGCTGCGTTTACATACTCGCGGCAGAGCGAGGGAAGTGGCGAGAGAAGTAGGCAGAGACGTGGTGTGAATGGTATATTCGTCATGCCGCGAGTACTGCCGCGTATGTTGCTGCGAATGTCGGCTTGGCGGCGCGAGTCAAAGGAGCGGCAATACTAGCGCGATGACTTATACGAGACCGCTAGATGGCGCTAATCAGTAAACACGGCTTTTGTTATTGCTCCTCGAATATTTACTTTTAAAAATATTTATATCGATCTACGGAAAGTGTATAGTAGTTGAAAGTGATAGTTTTTATTAATAATCTATTTAATTAATTCGCTATGCTGTAAAAGCCTAATGCGTACACTGCTACAGCGTTGTCCTCCATACGTTTACGTCCGTCTCCGTTGCAGGGCGAATACTGTAATGCGTACCAACACGATGATGCGCGTGCATGAACGCTAGGGCATTAATCGCGCGAATATTTCCGGCAACACGATGAGCAATGCGAGCGGCAGTATGTAAACGCGGGGTAACAGATTACGTTTAGACGTGTTTTTGTAAACATTTTTAGGGTTCCGTAATTCATAAGAAGAAGAAACAGAACCCTTGTTGGATCACTTCATTCTTCGTCTGTCTGTCTGTCTGTCAAGACGTTTTTCTCACGATTCATTTTTGTATGGAACCAATCAAGTGAGAGTTAGCTCGCACCACACCGGAAGGAGGCCGGATTGAAAAATATGGTCCTGAGTCGGCCGGGGTGCGAGGGATGTTTTTTTTTATACCACTTAGGTGGCAGACAAGCACACGGCACACCTGATGGAAAGTGGTTACCGTGGCCTATGGACGTATGCAACACCAGGGGCGTCTTCTGTCTTCTACTACGTCACCTCCGGCAACTGACGGCCCACAGATGGCGTGCGTTTTAGTCGGTTCAAGTCCGACATAACCTCCTCCACCGGCTCCGGCGGAGGGGTATGCGTGGGGATTTTTCGCACGATTAAAAAAAAAGAATAAACGTCGACTCGCACTTGACCGGTTGCTTAACAATCGAGTAACATTCGATTCGACAAGTAACTGAAGAGTTGCAGTAGTCCGGTCAACCGAACTACTCACCGGACTACTGCTACACAAAAGTTGCAGTAGTCCGATCAACCGGACTAGCAACCGGACTACTGAGACTAAAGGGTGAAATAGTTTTTAACACGATAGACAGAACCTCATCATTCGTGCCTCGGAGATCACGTTAAGCCGTCGGTCCCGGTTGCCATGGCAGTCATTGCGGGTAGTTGGAGCCCTAAAAAGTCCAAAAACATCGGTCTAGCTGCAAAAACTTCGATATCGCCTAATGTTAACATTGGGTTGTGGAGGTCAGATGGCAATCGCTTCACGGAAAATATCGAGGTCGGGCCAAATCTGTAGTTAAGACTGGTAAAGCGGACCTCAGACTTCGAGCTGAAAGCTTCGGATGCGACTGGGAATAACGCTAGGAAGAAGAAGAAGAACCTTATCAGTCAAACAGCAGTTTGACATATTTTTAGGCTCATACTCTCCCTTTTTATTAATAAAAATATACATAGATTAAAAATTAACTAGCAGTAGATAACACTCTTTACATAAAGTACCGCTAGTTTTATCTAACACATGTCTACCTACCCCTTTGCAAGTATTCAAATACATATAGAAAGAATTTCGAGTAACATAAACAAGGTATAAGAAAGGTATAAAAGGATTTTCCGCTCGAATTTGGCGTCGCCCGACCGAAATAACGGACGAAACAAACAAATATTTAATAGCTTCCCTTCAAAACAGCCGACGGAATTCTATAAAAAGGTAACACGATGTACCGAAGTAGGCGCCTGCCGAAAGCAATCCTATTTGTTACTATATTGCTGTTATTTACAGGTAATGGACCATGCTTTCCCTGTCTTACTTTATGGAGTGTTCACGCCACAACGCACCAGTCCTATGTACTCGTAGTACTAAAAATAGTTTAAAACCAAGCATTTTTTGCATTGAGTAACATTCAATTCATGTATTATTCATAATCCTCACAGCTCAAAGTTAGTAGGTATAATAATTATATCTACTAACTTTGAGCTGTTTTGTTCATTATTATGTTTTGAGAGGTTAGGAGCCACAATCTTCTACTAGGTATATAAAAATAAGTCGGATTTTCATTCCTGACGCTATAACTCCAGAACGCACGAACCGATTTGGCTCATTTTAGTCTTGAAATATTCGTGGGTGTCCAGGGAAGGTTTATAGGTGCAGCGGGAACGGGAAAAATATGGCGGTACGAAGTTCGCCGGGACAGCTAGTGATCAATAAATAAGAATTTATATAACTACTTTTGTCGTTAATTATACCTGCCAGTAGCTACTGGCATCTTTTTTCGAATAAAAATGAAATATTTCATGATGACGATGTTTTATTTCGTTAGGTTCTATTTGGGTGATAAGGATAACTGAGAATACACCTCTACCTAGCCCTGTGATTTACAAGTGTGAGTATTTGTATGTTTGTAGTAGTAGTAGGATTAGCATTTGGAGGACTATGACGCGTATACACCCCCATTAGCACCTATACCTAATTGTATCCTTGCTTATATCTTGGTAACCAATAATTTTCAAAAAAAAATACCAATTACTATTTGCCCGGCTAGAAAACCGAACCCAAAACCTCTTACACACACAGTTTCTTATTAGTAAAACCTTTCTATAATTTCCCAGATGTGATTCCAACCCTAATATATTTAGCTATACACTACACATGCCTAGTCTATAAAATAGCTCCCAATTATCTTGGGGTTTGAGATAATAGTTGCTCGAGTTCTATTCCGATTAAGTTCGTCTCCCAGTGGGGAGGTACACTCGCAGTATTATCTACTAGGTTGCTGGTAAGCATTGTTTTCGTGTTATATTTCAACTGAAGATTATTGCTCACTGTACAGCCATAATAGTATGTAGTAAAAGAATTATTATTACTTTATTTATTATTTACTAGTTGTTGCCCGTGGCTCTGCCCGCGTACAAACATGGCCTATGTCCTTTCCCAAGTTAAAATCTATCTCTGTACTAAATTTCATCGAAATCGGTGAAAGCGTAACAGACACATTCGCATTTATAATATTAGTATCGATTATTATTGACTGCCTCTGTGGCGTAGCGGTAGTGAACGCGGCCACTATGCAGAGGTACGGGTTCGATGCCCGCTCAGTGCAAAAAAATCTAAGTATGTTTATACGCATTCTAGAACCCATAACACAAGCTAGTTAAACTATGCTTACTTTGGGTCTAGATAGCGTTATGTAGAATGCCCTACAATATTTTTTTATTATTAGTAACAGAAAATACTAATCTTTTTAACCCCTTCAGCTAAGCTAAATTGCTTGTGGGGAATTATGATATATTGGGGGGGGGGGCAGGTATAAAGCTCATGAACTATATATGGATAGAAGCATGGCCGGCTATTGTCTCTGCTTACCTTGAAGGAAAATAGGTGTGAGCATATACAAAATATTTTTTACACTTACAAGATTTTCTCACATGCCTAAACTATTGAACCGATCTCGATGAAATTTGGTACAGAGATGGATTAGAACTCGAGAAAGGCCTTTTACCTTTTATCGCGTAAAAAGAGAGTGAAATAGAGAATGAAATTCGTCAATTTTGAAGATAGCCTGGGTTTTGGAAAGCGCTTAGACTATGTTTGGTCGCGATAACCGACATCCACGAGGGCAAAGCCGCGCGCAATAACTAGCAAAAATATAAAAAAAACACGAAAAAAAAAAATTACATTACAAAAACATACACCAAACAACAAAAGATTTTTTTTGTATTTTTGTAAACTCAAAACCAAATAAATGTACATTTAATTTGAGCTTCAGCTGAGCGTCATGCTGCATTTCAAACACTTAGCGAGAGTGCCGGAGGTGGCTCCCTTCCCTTCCTACCTTTTGTCATTATCCTCACTTCCCTCCCCCTTACCTCCTGCAGATGACAACACCCGTAAAAATATTCCATATTCTGTTATATCAATGTGTGTAATTGTGTTCAATTGTGGGATATATTAGCTAACTGATTAGAATATTGATCAACCACTCGACAAATATTATATCAACCTGTTATTTATGATCTTTACTATTATATAATTGTAAAAGGTCATGTCTGTACATTGGATATATTTAAACTATACTTATATCGATCGGATCGGGATAAATTGACGATACTGAACACAAAAATATTAATTCTAGCCCGCAATGAACTCAAAAACTACTGAACGGATTTTGATGAGATTTTTGTCGTTCCCATCGCGATAAGGGACATCTGATATCCACGAAAGCCGGAGACATAGGTTAGTTTTTTTAAAATTTTGATTAATGTATTGTAATGTAAGATAATTTGTAAATTTTATTGCAGTTACTATAAATCTTTATAAATATCAATGCGCAAAAAATATATGTGTTTCTATATCTTGTAAAAAAAATTGCTACAATACAGCTACTTGTGATAAACCACTGCTGTATACGACCTTTACATGTCTCCTAATCATTAATGTTACGGTAGAAAGTTGACAACGTTTTACAAATAACCGCCATTATGCTCCACGGTGGGCATAAATCATAGGATCTATACGGGGGACAAGTGAAACGGTAACTATAAATTAGAGACGTGACGCATATCCGTATCCGCGGATATCTAAGGGAGAAGAGATATTTTACGAATCCTTTATTATTTATTAATTTTCAATACAGAGATTCTATAAAGATAAAGAAATCTATGCCAGTGAGTAGAAAAACTGTTAAGATCCAATCAATTTACTTTAAAAAAAAAACTAATATAGAAAGCAAAGTGTCAAGTGCCATCAACCGTCGTTGCAATGTCACGCGCACACACACCGATTGAGTAAAAAAGTTTAGATCCATTTTCGAATCCGTCTACCCCGATTTACATTTCCAACAATCTGGCACATCACTAGTAAAGAATTTTTCATCCCACCATCTCGGAAAGAGTACTTTTTTTCTTCGATATCTGAGTGTAAAAGTCGCTTTTTAACCGACTTCAAAAAAGGAGGTTCTCAATTCGTACCCAATTTTTTTTTTTTTTTTTTTTGTATGTTTGTTACGCGATTGTGAAGCCAATTCTTGACGGATTTTGAAAATTCTTTTTGTGTTCGTAAGTAGATTATTCCGAAGTGGTCCCATATAAATTTCGTAAAGATCTGATGATGGGTTTCCGAGATTAGACCAAGGAACTCTTCAAAAAGTACCAGGAAATCAGCCGCGATTGCTGCAATGGCATATTATTGCAATGTTTCTGCCATTACACATCATAACATCACGCCTGAGTCCTTTGAAGGGGTACGCAGAAGTGTTCAGAATATTCAGCTATATTTCCGGTGTATATGCATTGATTTTAAAAATTCTTTTTGAATAATGATTTTATAATTTTAGTAGGGTGGCCGGTTCGATCTGTACTGCAGCGTCAGCAGCGCATGTACAGTCAGGTCACTATACATGCGATGTACAGTCGTAAGACTGTACAAACTCACTAAAAGGAGAAAAATAAATTCATTTTTAACAAAAAAGTTTAACCGACTTCAAGAAACGAAAAAGAGGCACTGAAAAGCGAAAAATAACTTAATTTACAGACTTACTGATTTATTAGAAGTCGGTGCCAGCCAACTTGGTTTGTTGTGTCTGAACTAATATGATGCAATCAATTGAAATATGGCCTCCCTTGGGCTAGGCACCGACTTCTACTAAATCAGTAAGTCTGTAAATTAAGTTATTTTTCGCTTTTCAGTGCCTCTTTTTCGTTTCTTGAAGTCGGTTAAACTTTTTTGTTAAAAATGAATTTATATCCTCTAGAGTGGTAAAGTAAATTTGAATTTAGAACATCGTGTGTACTAGGTTTGTGAACTCAAAACATCATTAAACCTATTTACTTCTACCTCTATGGTGCCGATTTATCATACAACTTTTTTTTAATTTATGAAAAACTCAACTCGGAACCTCCTTGGTGTACCTACTTTTTTTTTTAAATTTGCTTTGCACGCATAATTTTTTTTTCACGTCCTATGGTTGAACATTGTTGTTGAATTTTATTTGTTGATATTTTATTATTAGTATTATTACACATAATTATTATACAGCCTCCGTGGCGTAGTGGTAGTGAACGTGGCCGCAACGCAGGAGGCGCGGGTCCGATCCCCGCTCAGTGCAAATATTTGTATGCATAAAAAGTTCAACAACAACGGTCTAGCTGCAATGCTTCGATATCGCCTAATATCACCATTGGGTTGTGGAGGTCACATGGCAGTCGCTTTACGGAAAATATCGAGGTCCAGCCAAATCCGCAGTTAAGACTGGTAAAGCAGACCCCGAACTTCGAGGTGAAAGCTTCGGATGCGACTGGGAATTAACGCTAGGAAGAAGAAGCATTTCATTATTTCCTCGCTGAGGTGGGATGAAAAGTTACGTGTTGCACTCGAGTGCAAAGATTTTACACCTTGTGCTCTTTTGATTCCCTCGCTAACGCTCAAGATTCTAATTTATGAATCACTCGCTATGCTCGTGATTCAAATTTAGAATCTTTCGCTTGCTCGGTCATCAAAACTGAGCACGCGGTTAAAAAGCAACTTTGCACTCTTGTATAACAAATAACTATTCTTCACGTCTAGGTAGATTGAGTATGTAACTAACAGACCTTCTGCAGATGGCAATAGATCATTGTCACCTCAGGGGTGACATCACCTTCATCAGGCTTTTTTTATACCACTTATACACGACAAGCATACGGCCCACCTGATGGAAAGTGGTCTATGGACGAGTGCAACACCAAGTGAGTCACCTTCATGCTGCCGACCCTTTAAGAACAGAGATTCTGTGCCGTTAGCGAAGAAGACAGACAGGATATTCCTTTGGTCTTCCCAGTGATAGCACAAAACCTCTCTAGTGTACTCTGGCTACCCTACTCACCGCTGGGAACACAATACGAGGTTATTATAACCGCGGTATTCTGTAAGGCGGAAGTACTTCCCTTACACTCGAAACGACGACGAAAATACCGTCGTGTCCTACCTCCTATGATGAAATATAGGCATACTATCAAGTGGACCATAATACGCTTGTTTCCCACCTCAGCAGTATAAAAACCATTGAAATAATACGTCTGTCATTACCGGTAATGGATCGTTGTCATCGTACCGTTAGCATGTTCATTATTAATGATAGTATAATTGCAACGATCGCTCACATCCAATACAACCTATAATTTACCTCATACCGACACAGAATTATTGATGGGCTTATAAATGTTTCCAGGTAAAACTGCTCGTTCTCTGGGTGTAGTGGTACACTAGTGCCAGGTAAAAAGTCGCTATTATTGTAGGTATAGGGATAGACTATTGGCCAAGGTGGACCTCGGAGCTACAAGCCTAGGTGACCCCTATCCGCTAGTCTTTTGGGTGTAATGGTAGACTGATTCCAGGTAAAGGGTCGCTCTTATTGTAGGTATAGGGGTAGACTATTGGCCAAGATGGACCTCGGAGCTACAGGTGTAGGGGACCCTTGTTCGCTAGTCATTCGGCTGTAGACGTAGACTGGAACCAGGTATAGGGCTGGTATTAATTGTAGGTATAGGGGTAGACTATTGGCCAAGGTGGACCTCGTAGCTCCATGCCTAGGTGACCCCTATCCGCTAGTCTTTTGGGTGTAGTGGTAGACTGGTGCCAGGTAAAGAGTCGCTCTTATTGTAGGTATAGAGGTAGACTATTGGCCAAGGTGGACCTCGGAGCTACAGGTGTAAGGGACCCTTGTTCGCTAGTCTTTTGGGTGTAATGGTAGACTGATTCCAGGTAAAGGGTCGTTCTTATTGTAGGTATAGGGGTAGACTATTGGCCAAGGAGGATCTCGGAGCTCCAGTCCTAGGGGACCCCTATCCGCTAGTCTTTTGGGTGTAGTGGTAGACTGGTCCCAGGTAAAGGGTCGTTCTTACTGTAGGTGTGGTGGTAAACTAATGTCTAAGACAGCCCCAGGCAGAGCCCTAGGCGCCGGGGGCCACAGATGGGAACTCAACGTTTTAATGATGATGATAAGTGGCTAAGTGTCGGTCTGGCGATCAAGAGATCGTGGCATCCCAACTCCAATTACTAAACATCATTTATCTTAAGTGGCCCTTTCACTCCAAAAGGAGGACAAGTAGTGAGCGGTCCTTTTTTTTTATCGTGCGAAAAATCCCCACGGATACCTCCCCCGCCGGAGCCGGAAGAGGAGGTTATGTCGGACTCGAACCGACTAAAACGCACGCCGTCTGTGGGCCATCAGTTGCCGGAGGTGAGATTGTCATAGCCATATCCCTCGCACCCCGGCCGACCCAGGGCCCTATCTCTCGATCTGGCCCTCTTCCGGTGTGGGGACCACGGAGTCCCCAACTCGCCCCGGGTATGGGGTGGCATGCAATGTGCGCCACCGCCGTGGCCTGCTTCTGCTAGGGTGACAGGCGGCCCCACCCATCACCCCCAGGCCCGCGCTCATGGGGGACGGAGGTCATTCTGCGACCTCCAGTAGTGAGCGGTCCTCGGGTTCCGAAGTGAAAGCGGTGGCTGTCTACAGTCGGGGCGTGAAAAGCATCTGATGAGGCCGTCAAGCTGAGTGCCACCATTGTAACGTGGTACATGTCTGTAAAAATGGTTACCCTCTTTTCCGAGACTTTGCCGTCAGCTTACTATCAGGCGAGGCGAAGTCAAATTGACCTGTCCTATATAAAAAAAAACTGTACTATAATGATGATATGAGTTCCCTGATTTTTGTTTACACAAAAAGTGCTTAATGCGCCTAAAGAAGTTTTCACTTTAAAAGCGATAAAAAATCCTTCTTTTGTATGTCAATAAGACCTAAATGATTAGTACTTATTAAACTAACAGCTCAGTACAAATGAAACATTATCCATACAAAATATTCAACAAACATAACAAAAGTTATCCATTTATTACCGCACCCCCACCCTAAAACAATTTGAAAGCTGCCACAACGCTGCAACGCTCACAAGGGACGGCCAACACTCGCCAATACACACCAACACGAGCCAAGTCACATCAACACAAGCCAAGTCACATCAACACTAGCCAATACTCGTTTAATAAGAATATTTAGAAAAAGAAAAATACTCACTAATAAAACTGTTAGAATAAATAGCCTTTTTTAGATTTACATTTATTTTTTTCTAAATAAAAATCAAATGATCCTAATCTGGCGACTGGCAAGCATAATATGAAAACTAATATGAAAGTAAAAGAAACGAAATGCTGCCTACCCCAATCGGCAATAGACAGGACTGTATGTATATATTTTTCTACTTACAGCCCAGAACAGATAATAGTCTTACAGTACAAAAATTGCGTCTGAAGTAGCCAACATTGGACGACACTTGCCAACATTGGTCAGAGCCACACAACAACAGAGTAGGCGCATTGCCAAACAACCATTGATGTTTTAAATTTTAATATTAATATGCTTGTTATGTTTTATGATAAAACTGAGTGTTAGTAGACTTCACACCAATTACTCTAAATATTGCTTCCCCCACAAGAGTCGCTACAACTACTGATTGATAGACGAAATCCTGGTGCACACTATCTACTTAAGGCTGAGAGGTCAATATAAGTCCAAAGGAGTAGAAGCTCAGCTTTAACGAGATAAAAGCCTCGGATGCAACCAGGAGTACCTTTGATAATGGGTGTTTATTCATCACTGCCTACCCCTAATCAAATAGTCTAAAAATATGAATTCCCATTTCCCTCTTCGTTACACAAAATTTTTTGAACAAAGAAAACACTACAAACAAATACAACAACAAATAAGGCATCACAAAAACCTCGTCCGTTTTGTTTCGTTCAAAAACACAATGCATCATTTTTAATAGCGCTACGGCGTAGCTATTACCGTAGAGCGCCGTAGAACTATCTACGAATGTATACCACTGCAGCATTTAGACACAGATTTCGGAAATGTATTATAGTTTCGGTATTATATATTTAATATTTCGTAGTTCGGTAAGATATATTTAATATTGTCATATTTATTACATACTAGCTTTTGCCCGCGGCTCCGCCCGCGTGGATGTCGGTTATCGCGACCAAACATAGCCTATGTCCTTTCTCAAGGTCTAATCTACCCCTATACCAAATTTCATCAAAATCGGTTCAGCGGTTTAGTCGTAAAAGCGAGACAGACAGACAGACAGACAGACAGACAGACAGACAGACAGAGTTACTTTCGCATTTATAATATTAGTAGGGATTTGTAAATGTAAGCTTAGTACTACGGTTGTAGTGTGGTTAAGTATCCATTTCGCTTAGTGAAAGGCCTTAAGATCGAAAGATCCCCGGAATCGAATCCGGACCCCATTGGCCATTGACTGAAGAGTCAATATTGTATTTACTTTAACAGCTTTTCAGGTATTTTGTATGGTACAATGGTCTTCTTCTTCGTCCTAGCGTTAATTTCCAGTCGCATCCGAAGCTTTCAGCTCGGAGTCTGGGGTCCGCTTTACCAGTCTTAACTACGGATTTGGCTGGACCTCGATATTTTCCGTGAAGCGATTGCCATCTGACCTCCACAACCCAATGGTAACATTAGGCGATACCGAAGCTTTGCAGCTAGACCGTTGTTTTTGAACTTTTGAGGGCTCTAACTACCCGTAACGGTTGCCATAGATTTTCTCATGGCAACCGGGACCGACGGCTTAACGTGCTCTCCGAGGAACGACCAGACCAATGCAAATACCCATATTTCATGCACACAAATATTTGCACTGAGCGGGGATCGAACCCGCGCCTCCTGCGTAGCGGCCGCGTTCACTACCGCTACGCCACAGAGGCTGTCACAATACAACGGTACAATGGTATTAATGGAGAACTCTCACAACCTCCCCTCTCTCTCTCTCTCTGAGGGAGCTAAAAACAAAAGCCTACCATTAACCCTTACACAATACACATCTGGTTTCGTGTGTTCCTGACCTGCTATTATTTTAAAAAATCCTATAAAAGGATTGTGAAAAAGCGGGGCGTGATAAAGAACCTCTCATTTCTCGAGGCTTTCAAACCCTTACCGACTCGTAGTCACACCACATTATCACACCAGTATGACAAACGGTATTTTTTTTCTCGTTTGTCACACTGCTGATTTTTACACAACATGTATATCGTAATTGCTAGTGCAGTGCCAACATAATAAAGTCGGTTTACCGACAAGTAATGCAACTGACCTACAACCTATGGCATGTCTTTAGATGTGAATAATCCGTGATTCATATTGTAATATTGTTATCTATAGTACCTACCGACTGGCCGGTTAGAAATGCATTGAGATAATGATTGATAATGACTGACAAACGACAACATATAAACAAAAACGATAGTTTCACATTGGCTTTGCAACATGGCTTTTTGTATTATTAACAGGAAACGTGGACAAGTGTTATTATTTAAGCAACATCAATACTATAAACAGAAAGTTTACAAAAATTCTAATCAGATATGGTTCTGTCGTAACCGTCGCAATAATATCAAGTGCTCCGGTTCAGTCACAATAAACGTAAGTGCCAGTGTACATAAAATACATATACTTGTTATATAAATATAGGAACATACCTCATCTCTGTCTAAGGTCTATCTTCACGTTATGTCTCTAACGGGGCAGGCAGAGAGAAGGGAATGCAATGTTTCACGATCGTCGCATGACTACCCTTTTTGCTTCTTGAAGATTCATAAAATGCTATATGAACGAGTCTCCAGAAGTTAAATAATCCCCTATTCCACCTAGTTACATTGATGTTACTACTTGGACATTTTTGTTCCAAGTAGTTAGATTAGTTTCAGTAGTAGTCTGATTAGTTACACTAAAATAAAATTTCTAAATAATTTAACTACTTGGAACAAATATGTCCAACTAGTTACATCAACGTAACTAGGTGGAACAGAGAAAAATATCGCCTCAATATCCGTAACCTAATCGTTCTTTAAACTTCTCAGGGTGAAAATGTTATAAAAACAGTTGAGCACAAGAATACATGTCAACCAGATGAGTGCGATAATGAAATAGCGCTTTCGATACACAAAATACATGAAGTTGCTTGTACTTCTGCGGAGCCAATGACAAAAATTTTCGAGAAACATATTAGACCCTTAAAAGAAAAAGGGTTGAAAGTGCCACAATTTGATAGCGTAAAGTGCAGCCTCTATAATGCACGCAAACGAAAACTAAACGTGAATAAGACCGTTTTCAAACACATTGAAGACGTACAAGTACCTATTACATTTGAAAAATGTCTAATTGCTGATTAACAATATGAGAATACCAGACTACTAATATTTTGTTCTGAAGACGCAAAGGCATTATTAAAAAGTGTGAAAGAATATTTTATTGATGCGATTTTTAAGAGTTCTCCACAACCATTTCCACAATTGCTTTCTATCCTCGGTGATATGGGAAGCACATCTCAAAAAACTTCAGTTGTACCACTAATTCATGTGCTCATGAGTGACAAAAAAGAGTCAACATACGCTGCATTGTTCGACATCTTGAAAACTAAATTTCCCGATTGGTGTCCCACTGTATTTCACGCAGATTTTGAGATAGCTGTAGCAAATGCCATAAAACTTTTTTTTCCACGTATATCGATTAAAAAGTGTTACTATCACTATTGTCAGTGCTTATGGCGAAAAGCGAAATCAATTGGTTTGAAAAGTAAAATTCATAAAAGAATTGTGGGATTATGTACGGTATTGCCGCTAACTCCGTTAGAACTTGTTAAAAACGCATGGGAGTACATAAAAAATGAATCAAATGAATTGAGCGGGGAAAAGATAAAACAGTTCATTGCATACGTTGGCCGTCAATGGCTAAATGATGAACAATATATTGCTGACTGGAATGTAGTTGGTCAAAGACACAGAACCAACAACGTTTGTGAAAGTTGGCACTCCCAGTTAAACAAAAAGATAAATAAAAACTACGTAACCATACTAAAGTTATTAACAGTATTAATAAATCAGAAGGAAATTAATATACAAAAAAAAAAGAAGACTCGACCAAACTGATAATAGTACATTATGGTACAAGTGAGCAACGTTGGTGATTACCGCCGAGGCGCCATTGAGACCCGAGCCGCCAGGCGAGGGTCTTAAGACAGCCGAGGACGGTAATCATCATGCTCACACGTGCCATACGACGTTTTACAACACACTTGCGAATAAAATAATACTACAAATACTAAATAAACAATACTACAAATTAATTCGTTTTCCTATGCGCGCGCATTTAACAATGGCGGTCGACCATATTTAAAAAAAAATGAGGTTTGAACTTAACTTTTTTTACTCTGTTTTTTTTTCTGTACTTAGAGAAAAAAAAAAGTTAAATTTGAGCGAAAGTTTTGTTTATTACACAAGTATTACAAGTTGAAATTATTTATTTAAATACGAAAATGCATCAAATGACCATACAATAGGCGTATTAATTTATTCGTACTATTAAACACGTTATTTTTTGTATCAAAACTTTTTTAAGAACATAGACAATTATAGACACTTCTTATAAAATTTAAAAAAGAATCTATAACTCACTTTTGTGAATAATAGTAATGAAAAACTCACAGTTTTATAATAGGTGTCATTCCGTGCTTAATTGCGGTAAAATAATATCACTGTTATGAGCAGGTGTGTTGTAAAGATAGTTTTATAATTTCGTGCCAATTAAAACTATTAAATAGCGAAATATCATTGGGACATTTCCTTGAAATGTTGCGTTAACAAAAAACTAGTAAACATTTTAAAACAAGCTTTTATTGTTAGTACTTAGCAAAATGCTAATGCATTGGCTAATACGTAATTTGAAGTTTTACTGTAGGTATTACTGTAGTATTGTACCTACTCATTTTTCTCTCAGTAGATACCTACTTTAAAATATTACTTTACGTTTCATATAAAATAAGCACGATTTATACCTAATTTTCACAATAATTATTTCGCGGACATTGGTGTGGGTTACAAGTTCATTCACTTTCTTTTTAACAATGTACTTAACGTGTAACTGTTTAATGTCTCTACGAATAAATAAATAAAATAAATAAGTAGTATAACTCGGACAGCACTAGTTCGGAAATAAATACATTACATGGTGTGTAAAAATCAGCAGTGTGACAAACGAGAAAAAAAATACCGTTTGTCATACTGGTGTGATAATGTGGTGTGACTACGAGTCGGTAAGGTTTCAAACAGGACACCACCATTTTAGTATTGTTGGTGTCTATTTTTAGACTTTGTTTACAGCTAACTATCAGTTCATCATCATCATCATCATTTCAGCCATAGGAAGTCCACTGCTGGACATAGGCCTCCCCTATAGATCTCCAATAAGACCGGTTGGAAGCGGCTCGCATCAACTATCAGGTGGAGGGAAATTATCAAGAAATGTACAAAATTATTTGGAAAACCATAAAATTCAACTGCTAAGAAGTCCACTTGTATGCCCTAAAAGACCGAAACAAGTTTGACAGCAGGCGGGACTCATTTGCAAATAATTTTAGGAAAATTTATGGTTGAAGTCGGTAAAAAGATGAACAACACTAGTCAAGTAGTATTATATAGAAGTCACTGGATCCTACTATCCTACTTTCTACTATCTTATCTTACTTCCTGCTATGCTATCCTACTAACTACTATCATATCCCACTTCCTACTACTATCATAAATGTGAAAGTTTCTAAAGATGTTTAACACCCGTATTCACAAACAACACTGTGAGGTCTCATAGTGTGCTCGAGCGCATAGGGCTGGTAAAATTAATTCACAAACATCACGGAGCAGTATCTAACGCAGTGCGTTCCTTCAACGAAGTATTACTTAAGTGTTATCAATGAATAAAAAGGCTTGCCAAAACGAACGCACTGAGAATTTGTCGTTCTTTGCACAGTTTTGGTAGTACGCATAGCGAAGTATTGTTTGTGAATACGGGTGTAAATGTTTGCTAGCCAATTACGCTCAAACAGTTATTCGGATTTAGCAAAATTTTGGTTCAGGGATAGATTATAGTCTTAAATAACACATAGACTATTTATCCCTAGAATAAGCTCCTGAATAAGCGCATAATAACCCAAAAACGGGGCTAAGTCAGGACAAAAGAGTCCCCTTTCTGTCCATTCCATTTCCAAGCTCCTATGGGTTCCAGAAATGGGATGAGAAGACCACGTGGGAGGACCCACGCAGGTAGCTGCTAATTTCTTAATATTTTTGCTAATTTATTTAATTTGACACATTTTAATATATCGCAAAATACGTCCGCTGTCTGCAGCAAAATGGAAACTAAAATCGTTTAATAGCTACTTAATGCTCGGCAATAAAATTTTATACTGTTGCGAAATAAATTTTGAAGTGCAGTATGAATAAATTCTCGAGTTTTATGAGAATAAGATTTTGTTATTAAATTCAAACTACGAAAGCGAATGGGAAGTGATTTCCGTTTGACCTCCCAGTTCCGAGAGAAAAGACTGTTTTGAAGAGATTCTTTATCCGCGAAGAATACCCATTCTTCGTGGAACATTTTTTGACATGGAAGAAACCTTTGAACTCACGACACTGTTACCGACACCTCTTTTGACAGGCGGTGACAATTCAGTAAAACCTCTGTGTATTAATATACCTATTGGCCAAGTTTTTACGTCTGTCAGGACTTCCAGAGTGCTAATGTTTTCTTTTTGGTCAGGGGAAAGGGGCTACGGCGGGAGACCACGCGGTTATGTGTGGCTCTCACTCACCAAAACCCCTGCGGTCTGCCATACTCTACGCTTTATCGTGGGATACCGTGGCTATTCAAGAATATTACCAATATTAAAATAAAATTGAGTTATGTTAAATTAACGATACTGAACGAAGAAAAAAGGAATTCTTTTCTGTTAGAATACAAAAACTACTGACCAGATTTTGATGCGAATTTTTACTAACGTTTTGTACGGTTTTTTTTTTGCTTAAAAGTTCTTGGTCACACTTAAAGTATGTATATGATTGTTCGCAATTGGTTAAGTAGAACCAGAGACATGAACAGAACTCGCGATAACCAACATGCCTGCGAGCCGAGCCGAGGGCACAGGCTAGTGTAAAATATTAACATAACAACAAAAAGATAACTACACAAAATTACCCAATAAACTTTAGAGAACGTTAACATTGTAAAAACGGTGGTATAATACAACCAGGGTTGCGTAATAGGGTTGGCGTGATCACGTGTGTAGGCGATTTTGATTTGAAACGATTACGGGTTAGTCGAGTTTAGTATTTTTATGTCGAGGTGGCGTTTCGGGCGAGCGCGACTTCTGTTGACACGCGAATTGGGTTTTCGGGTCAATTTTGGTTGTTTCCTTTTAGTAATCGATTAATAATTTACTTTTGCATATAATATTAAATTTATAGAATTATTTTATTCTTGACATAATATCTCAATCCTTTTTTTTTCGTGCGTATATCCCACCTTCCGTTCTCGCGATCTCTACTCTAGAACTCATTCGCATGACATGTGGCCAGCCCACTGCCACTTCAGCTTGCTTATTCTGCTAGCTATGTCGGTAACTTTAGTACTTTGTCGGATAACCACATTGTGAATTTTATCCAATTCTATGGAGCGAGCTATGGAGCGAGCTATGCATGAAGTTTCTTTGAAACTTCACTCGCTCCATAGCCCGCTGCGTGACTTTTAATTTATTAACTAACCCCACAACATTCACGTTATATTTGCTAATTTGAAAGGAGAATGCCAGAAATTGTATGAAACCTGGTCCCACTTCCAATAGCTATGTGTGTTACATCGCTGGATAGGTATTTTTCAGCCGAATAAAAGTTACTATGGCGCCTAGTCTAAGTCCGTTCCGGGTTTTTTTTTATGTTGTTGATTTTTGTAAGTCGCAAAAACGGTAACTGTATTTCACTTAGGCGCACCTGTGGCAACTACTAGACGCAATAAAATTACGTTTATGTTTTTAGGGTGTTAACAGTCGCAAACCCCTTAATTACTTACATTACAAAGCAGATCCTTGTCGTTGCTAAAGCTCTTCTTTTGTTCCTGATACTAGATCTACAAAAGATGATGACATAGTGTCGAACATAGTTCGTGACATGTGGTACCAATACTCGGTCTCCGCCCATCTCTTCAGATACATAATTAGTTATATTAATACTGCCAAATATTAATTGACACAAGCTATTATTAAGACCCGTTCACAAATATGGCGAAAAAGTCACCCTACATGGTCACCCATTCAGCCAGATAATTGTGCCTAATAATAGATTATACTAGGAACTAAAACGCTGGCAATGTCCTCGAAAATTTATCGAGCTGTAAAATCAGTCATTCGATGGTTGATTCAGCTGTTTTGTACGACACCGGGCTCTGAGGTGAAGGCTTCGGACGCGACCGGGACTAATGAAGGGATGATGATGATGATGACAATTAGGAGAAAGGCACGTATTTATATCGGTAGTTTAGTGGTTTCTTAGTGGTTCTTCGTGGTTAGGAGTCGGTCTTACGATTGAGAGATCCCGGGTTCGAATCCTGGGCGTTACACTACTGACGCGAACCCACTCTTAGCACAAGCAATTTAGTTTAGATAGTTTAGCTGGGGGAATATAAATAATTTCGGTTGAGTAATTGTATATTCAGTTAGATAGAACCACAGAACAGATAATAGTACTACGGAGCGAAGTCATAGGCAAAAGCTAATTAATCATAATAATATTTATAAAAATGAAAGCTTGTGAAGATGTTTGTTCCTCAATAATGCTCAAACGTTGAGTAACAGTGATGTTATCATGATTTGGAAAAGACACATCCACATTTCACATTTTTTTATGTGTGAACGGTAGCAGAATTCTACGTGGGAAAAAACTAGTCATATAACCTGAAAGCTAACTAAAGTAACCACTTGATAACAAAAGTTTCATAGCACTTCTTTTGCTAGTTATAATCCATAATGGCTCAGCTCATTTTTAAATACTTTTCACCATAAAACTCGTGGCATTTAAAACCTCCCCTCAAAACCTCGTCAAATTCCATAGGCTCTGTATTGAAGCATTGTTAAAAATCGGTATTCCAATATGAAGCGAAGTCAGAAACAATTTTGATTAATTTTCATTTAATACTGGCATCTTCGCGTTGATTCCTTATTTGAATATTATTTACTTCGAATGAATGAGCTAAATACACTGTTCGTAATTTAAATAATATCTTTTCGGTTTTGCATTGGCCAGTTGGTCAGTCGGTAACTTCCGAGAGGTCTTGAGTTCGAATTTTGACCACTACGCTACCGACTTGTGACACAATTAATTTAGTTTAACTAGAGGGGTCAATCTGAATGTTAGTTAAATTCAAATTCAAATTCAAATTCAAATTATTTATTTGCATAATACATGTGAGAATCAGATGGTCATAAAAAACATAATAGAGGTCGGTACATTGTATTATCACCAGTCATGGCATGCAAATATTTATTATTAAGGTATGTATACAAATATAGATAATGAACATTTTTAAATTGTCAATTATGCAAATTCAAGTATAGCAATATAATAAAATAAAATTTATCTGAAATTCAACGTCAATAGATCATTTCATGTCAATATTAGCAGATAGATCATGTCTTAATGTCAAAATAATATAATGTCCATCCTATAGCATGCATGTTCAATGATGAATCATCAAGAAAAACAGACTCAACAATTAAGTATCTAAGGTTTTGTCATTTAAAAATTCAGATACAGAGTAATAACATTTCCGTATAAGCATCTCCTGTAGGCTCCTCTTGAACAGACGCACATTTTCTGCATATTTTATATGTTTAGGCAATTTATTATATATATGTGGTGCCATGCAGAGTATACTTTGGTGCTTCAAGGTCGTTTTACTAGGAACCAAACACAGGTTATCAGCATGACGAGCTCTTTGTTTTTTGCGAAACAGTTGCATATTTTGTTCGACAAACATAGCACACTCATGTATGTAAATGCAGGGCAAAGTCATTAATTTATTGGCTATGAAGTATGGTTTACAAGTGTCCATTTGTTTAATATTGAACATGGCTCTAATGCACCGCTTCTGTGCTATAAATGCACGAGACCAGTCAGTAGAATTGCCCCAAAAAATAATTCCATAGCGCAATGTAGATGTAACCATACCATGGTATGCTGTAATAACAGTGCTTAAATTTGCTGTATTTCGAAGTTTATACAGTCCATATGCATGCTGAGATATTTTGGCGCAAACATGTTCTATATGTTCTTTCCAATTAAGTTTGCTATCTATAGTGAGTCCTAAAAATTTTGTGGTTTCAACTTCTTCGATTTGTTGTCCTTGGAAATTAACATTCAAGTTTCGAGAATTTTTCTTTTGTCTTTGTCTAAAGTGTACTAATTTTGTTTTCGCAAGGTTAATTTTTAAATTATTACTCTGTAGCCAAGATATGATGGCGGTTAGCGAGTTGTTAATATTGGATTCCAGTGAGGTTAAATCTTTATTCATATGTAACACAGTGCTGTCATCAGCGAATAATGTCATCTTATATTTTGTGGTCAAAGGTAAGTCATTTATGTATACTATAAAGAGAAGAGGGCCCAACACACTACCCTGAGGAACGCCAAACTTAACCGTTCTAGTCTCGGAATGATGCAGAACCTCCCTCTTCGTTTGCAAACAGATATTAGATATTTCTGTGACTTGTGTTCTATCAGATAGGTATGATTTTATAAGATCATGTGGAGTGCCCCTAATACCATAACGATATAATTTATCCAGAAGAATGTCATATCTAACGCGGTCAAATGCCTTTGACATATCCATAAACATTCCGACAGTTGGTTGACTTTGGTCCATTCCTTCAATTACAAGATTCAAAAAATTGTAAATGGCCATGTTAATATTTTTACATCTCCTGAAACCGTACTGTTCAGGTGCTAATATATTTTCTTTTTCCAAAAAATTGTAAATACTATTAAAAATTACCTTCTCAAATATTTTTGAGAAAATTGGGAGTAAGGCTACGGGTCTATAGTTATCTATTTCTTGTCTATCACCCTTTTTAAAAAGGGGCTTCACTACAGATTTTTTTAATTCATCTGGATATATTCCCTGTTCGATACATAAATTAACTATAAAACTTAAGACTGATGAGATTTCAGTGCCCACATATTTAATCACAGACGTTACAATTCCATCGTGACCTGCACTATTCGTGTTTTTTAATGGTTATTTCGGTTACTAATACCATTGTCAAAGAAAAAAATAAAAACGACATCCTGAAATCTAATTCATATCTGAGAAAAGGGGAGGGACGGGTTTGCATGAAAGGATTAGTGACAGAAGAGAAAGTTCGGGAAGTATGTAAAGAAGATAAATAGTCAAATGGCGGGCTGCCCCCCTAGACAAGTGGCAATTCGTTGCTCGGTGTATGATGGAATAGAATGCCAAATGTATGGGATTTGACGTATATGACAGGCGTCAACGAATATCAAAAACGTCAAATCCAATACATTTGTCATTCTATTCCATCATACGCCGAGCAACGAATTGCCACTTGTCTAGAGGGGCTGTTGTCTCTGCCTAACCCGGAGAATAATAGGCGTGAGCGTATGTATGTATATAGAATTTTATTTTTTTTTTTTTTTTTCAAGTGAATTTGCAATCAGCCCTAAGGCTATGAGCAAGTCTGCTGTGTGATGGTATCTTGCGGAGTGGCTTCCCATTGGAAGCATCTACTCCTTTAGTCCCAGGGCTACTGCCGGTCTTCTAGCTCTAGGATATGGTGACGTTTTAGGCGTCTCACATACTGGTCCATGGTGAGTTGGCGAGCAAGTTCATTGGGATGATTGATTAACCGTTCTCTGTATTTTGCTGCCAAGCTCCGAATTTCCTCTTTTGCGGTTTTAATTTGAAGGTGCTCATGGACTTCGTTGTTGGTTGTATACCATGGCACCTGTGCAATAGTTCTCAGTATCTTGTTCTGATGGCGTTGTATTATATTTATGTTGGTATCGCTTGCGCTGCCCCACAGTTGCAGCCCATATGTCCAGATTGGTTTCAAAATGACCTTGTATATAAGCAGCTTGTTGTCCAAGGAGAGACTCGAGTTCCTTCCTAGCATCCAGTATAGGCTTTTATACTTTAGCTGAAGCTCTTGCTTTTTACATTTGATGTGATGCCTCCAGGTCAGTCTACGATCAATGTGTAAGCCAAGATATCTTACATGATCACTGTGAGGTAGAGTACATTGTCCTAATTTTACGGCTGGGCAGTTTCCTTTGTTAAGAGTGAACGTAACCTGTACTGACTTTGTAGCGCTAGCCTTTATTTTCCACTTTTGCAGCCACTCGTTTACTTTGTTGAGGCCCTGCTGTAATTTCGCTGATGCCAGTTTTGCATCTTTATTACTTGCTAGTATAGCCGTGTCGTCCGCAAATGTGGCTGTTGTAATCCCTGGTGTTATTGGCAAGTCTGCAGTGTACAGGGTGTAGAGCATAGGGCCGAGAACTGATCCCTGTGGTACCCCAGCATCAATATCTCGGAACTCAGAAGTTGCATCACCCTGTTTCACATAAAACATGCGGTCTTCCAGGTAAGATTTAAATATCTGAAAGTATGAGTGGGATATATTTTGCTTAATCTTACATAGTAGGCCCTTATGCCAGACCTTATCGAAGGCCTGCTGGATATCCAAGAACGCTGACGAGCAGTACTCCCTTTGTTCTAGGGCCTTTCTTACGGTATCACATACTCTGTGGGCTTGTTCCACTGTACCGTGGCATTCTCTAAAGCCGAACTGATGGTCTGGTATCACTTTGCTTTCCAGGAGTCCTGGCATAATTCTTCGAAGTATTGTTTTCTCCAGTACCTTGGATAGAGTAGGTAACAGACTGATTATGATTGAAACTGATTATAGAAAATGGGAAAATAATATAATCGCATTCTTTTTATTCTCACCTTCTCTTCTTCTTCTTCCTCTTAGCATTAATTCCCAGTCGCATCTGAAGCTTTCAGCTCGGAGTCTGGGGTCCGCTTTACCAGTCTTAACTACGGATTTGGCTAGACTTCGATATTTTCCGTGAAGCGATTGTCATCTGACCTCCACAACCCAATGTTAACATTAGGCGATATCGAAGCTTTGCAGCCAGACCGATTTTTTAGGGCTCCAACTACCCGTAACGACTGCCATAGATGTTCTTATGGCAACCGGGACCGACGGCTTAACCGGCACGACCAGACCAATGCAAATACTCATATTTCATGCACACAAATATTTGCATTGAGCGGGGATCGAACCCGCGCCTCCTGCGTAGCGGCCGCGTTCACTACCGCTACGCCACGGAGGCTGTAAAATTTTTATTCTGACCTTCTATTTCCATAAAATTGTTTTCATAAATGCTTTTGATAAATGCACGCCGCTTTTTCTTTCGCATTGTACTTTAAAAGTCCATAGAGTTGTACTTACATACTAAAAATCCAGGCTAATTAAGTCCCACTTGTTATAAATTAGTACCGCAGAGAGTACTGTGGTTCTTCAGACTTGAAGATGCTCCTCGTTGAGTTTAAGTACCGTGTGCGTTAAGTTTGTGGCAACTTAAGACTTAAGACGAACTTAAGTATTCACGTAAGTATTAATTAAGTCTTTTTAGTGCAGACAGCGGTTAAAGTAGAACTCTACTTGGATTTACAAATAGTTTTTTTTATCAAGTTTACATATTACTAAGAAGGTAACTGGTCTTGCCAGATAATAATGTAAAGTTCTTCCAAAATTTTCCAAGCGATTATAATATCCCCCCTTCGGGGAAGAACCCCCTACAAGAAGGGTATTAGAAAGTTCGACAGGGTCGTTAGCATGACTATGATGCCCCTGGTGTTGCACACGTCTATAGGTGGCAATGACTTCCCATCAGGTGGACCGTGTGCTATTCTGACACATAAGTGATATAAAAGGAAGACGAGGTAGACCTGCTTCAAAGTCCATCATCAAGATCCCATTATTAATCCCGGCTGCTTGTATTTTAGAACCCAAGGGGGACCCCGGGGGAATTTTAAAATGGAGCGATTATCATCTGAACCTTGAGATCCTCCATTCCTACTGGCGAGTAGGGTCATTCGTTTCTAGAGATGATGGGTAACCCCTCCTTCTTCACCCAATTCCAGTTACATCCAAATCTGCATATTTTAGAATCCATCTCTCCTACTTGTCCTATCCATGATTTAGTTAAGTTTGACATTCACTGGTACGAATATGCCGCCTATTCCACTTTCCACCAACTCCACTTTAATTTGCATTGCATTTCAATCCGATAATGATTATAAATACTTGATTTATTCGAAATTCAAATTTATGTTCGGATTAAATTGACATTGCGTTTCAAAAGCCGAACGCGCCTGATGTTATCTGTGATTTATATCTTTTTTTTTGTAAGTTTGAACATTTCCATGAAAAATGTATATTGTTTAGATGAGGCGAGACCGCATCTGTGGTGTGGCAGAGTAGTGAACTGGCGATTGCTACGCAAAAGGCGCGGGTTCGATTTCTGCTCAGTGCAAATATTTGTATTCATGAATATAATATCGATTTGCATTGGCCTGGGTGCTACCGTGCCTTGGAGAGCACGTTAAGCCCTCGGTGCCGGTTGTCATACGAACATCTATGGCAGTCTCTAAATAGAGGAAAGGGGTGAAATGGCTCACACAGAAGGGTTAATCAACCCTTGTAGTAGTAGATGGGATCACATTTGGACTTTCACTTATTATCTAGTTGCATAATCAGCTTTAAGAATACTTTTAATACTCATCTACAAATGTTTCGGGAAAAGATGCGCAAAAATGCCCTGTTGATAACAATAAGATTGGACTACCTCTTATTCCGAAGGACCAAAAAACTTGGTGGTGAAATTTGTATTTTCATTAAAACTTTTAAATCTGCTATTAAAACTTAGCCTTTGTATATCAGAAGCTTTATAATTAGATTAAATACAACATTAACGAAAATAGCCATTATTATTCCGAAATTAAGCCCGAAATACGCCGATTTTAAATCATTGCTGTCTGTTCTAAACTCAATTCTCTCCGATATGAAAATTGGCTAACGAAATTAAAATGGCGATACTCTCGATACGCGTGTATTTCGTTGCCAGCTTTAACAAACATTTCGTGTATACGTAGTACAAATAACACGATGAAACGTAGCGTTGCGTATTGACGTAGTAAACAAAATCGGATCACGCGGTTATAGGCGGAATACTCGCGACGGCAACTTTCTGAAAATGTTCGAATTTTAATTTTATTTTTGCAGTGTTAAAAAAAGAAAACTATTTATTATCTGTAGTACGAAGTAGTTACAGATTAGTTATTATTTACGTCTTCTGTGGTCTATAGAAAGTCTATAGATTATGGTAAAAGTAGTGTGCGGTTAAGTTCTTCTTATACTTTTAAGTTTATATTAATATCATTGCAAAGATATATGTTACCTTATTTTAACTTTTTGGTATTCAGTATTCTCAATTTCAGTGTAGTACTTTTGATATTTGCATTTAACCTTAGTGTAATATTAGGCTGATAGGTGCTCGGATTCCTCTATGAATTATTCAAATCTTGTTCGTTCCACACTCTTTTCTTATAGGTACCCAGAGTCGAGGCGCAGGTTTAATATCATAAAGTATTGGCCCACACTGCTTGTATCGTAAAGACCATAACGATACCGCTCTAATAACCAAATATAACATAAATAAGTTAGCAATTATGATCGTGGATATAAACCTTACTAACTAGCTTAGTAAATATTGTGAACCGTCGTATATATGAGAGGTTCGTCCATATAAACTGTAACGTAACCGTAATAAACACAACTATGTACGAACTATTCGACATCTAAGTGTGATGCACTATTCAGATGATCATGGGAAGGGAAAGTCTTTGAACTATATATTTAGAAGGTTTCAACACATCGCAGGCTCTATCAAATCGATACTCTAAGCATTGGGACAGATTTAGTCAGGATTTTTGGAACTTTATTCGATTATTTGATTTAAAAAAAAATGTTTTAGTTTTGAATTACGAAGTTAGTTTTTCTTTTTGTGGCTTTCTTTGATTGAATCCCGGCCAAATCTGCGCCGATGCTGCGACACAGCATGCGGGCGGGTGTGTGCGGGCGAGCTCACCGTAGGCATCAGCTGATCAGTACTCCGCACGCGCGTCACCTTGTTCTTGTAGATAAGCTTCTTTAGCGCGCGCTCCACCGGCTGATTCCACCGCATGAACATCACGTACGCGCCATACAACGAGAACAGCACCAGCGCCTCCTGCCAATATATATGGCTGTCCCGGAAACAGTATATCAACACCAACAAGCTGATCGAGTAAAAGGTGCAGTCCCGGAACAACGGCCACCAGGTGAGAGTCAGGGTCGTGCGAGAAAACAGCGCGCACGCACCGATCACAAACAATATATTGAACACCGCGGAGCCCACGATCGTCCCGATACCCACGTCGTCGAACGACACGAACACGCCGATGATGGACGTGAACAGCTCCGGCGCGGAGCCCCCGGCGGCCATGAACGTGGCGCCGGCCACGTCGTCGCGGATGGCCAGCCTCTCGATGATGACGTCGAGCGCGGGCACGAAGAACTCGTCGCACACGATGGCGAGTGCGACGAACATGTAGCCCATGCCGACGACGTGCAGGAGCACCGCGCCCGAGCGCCGCTGCTCCTCGCTGAACAAGTCTGTGGGGAACAGCGGGGTCTTCTCCTCTTCGGGTGGCGGCGAGGACCCGATCGCGTCCAGCGCGTCGGTGGCGTTGGGCTCGGCCCGCGCCGCCGCTAGCAGCGCGAGCAGCAGCGCGCCACCCATGCCGCGCTCCCGGGGGCTACGAGCACACTGCCGCGTGCCGCCCCCGACCGCCCCCGCCACCCCCTCGCCCTCCCCGCACCCCGCGCCGCGCCCGCTCGATAGCGCCGCACTGCGCCGCGCCGCCGCCACACCACACTCCACTACGACGAAGCACTCAGTCCTCAACATGGACTTATCTCATAATAATTCAGTAAAAACTTTAACTAGGTGGTAGACCTATGCTTCAGCCAGCTCGGCTCAACAGAGCAAGTTCGCTAGTTACTCTAACTTAGTATGGAGTTAAGTATCATTATGCTGTATTTGGCCGCCAACGGAAGGCTTTCGTTCCTTATCTTTTGCCTACGATGCCTTTGCAACTACGCGGCTACGTAGCAACGTGCGAGTGATATCTTTATTGTGAGATGCGTTCTTAAGTCACGGTAACGGATTTTTTATTGCTTAGCTCAGCTCATCTGATAGTAAGTATCGGATGAGCTGAGCTATCAGGTTTCCTGAAAGTGTATGCAGATGTATAAGTCACAAGCACATTTCGCTAACCATATTTTTTGATCCCACTTAATATAAACCTATTTCTGTGGTACCTACGGATTTTTTCAAGGCCCGTACGAGTATGTTTATCATCGAATATCGAACAAACATATCCCGTAGTCGCTTTGTAACCACCCACGTGAAGAGGTATGTTATCCTTTTTACCCTACTTCACTCCTCAGGGGGGCCACACATCAAAGAAACATTTGCTGCACGCACAGCAAAATGCTGCTTTGGTGCTCTACATTTGCGCAGCAAATGCTTCTTGAATCTAGATATCAGACGTGTCACGAAGCATGTTCTTGTCAATCAAGATCGGTTCAGTGGTTTAGGCGTGAAAGCGTAACAGACAGACAGTTACTTTAACCTTTATAATATTAGTATGAATTAGTATGGATATGAATACTTCAGAAATAAATGTATTTGAATTTTTAAACAAAAAAAAAAACAGAAAATAATAACAATAAAATAAGAGTAAACGTAATTTCTACCTCAATTTTACTATTCTTTATTGAATAAGCCCAGCTGGGGCATTTATTTTAACTATAGGAAACTACCCAATCGCGTACCGATTCTGCCTTCTCTTGCCCTGGATCTGTAGATAAAATTCGAGAGGCAATGCGGAATTTTGCGAAAATAAAATGAAACTAAAGTTTGTCGAAGAAAAATAAAAGGAAATGTGTGTTTCTCGCTGCGCCATTTTATCTTTGTGAGGCAAAGTTAACAAAATGTAGGAGTCGGAATATGGCTTCGTGTTTGTGAGCAAGAAATGGCTAGAAATGATTGGGTTTGAGCACGATTCGATGTTTGCACGACTGCTCAAAAAACGTGAGTTATGTTTTTAGGTTTTATTGTATGTGAGTTTTTCTGTTTCATTATCGGCTATGGACTGCGGTTTCACCCGCTGTCCTTTTTATAAAAAAAATTCTAAAGTGTTATTTTTTTTTTCAATTTCATTTTATTTGCCTTTTTTAATAGTGTTAAAAATCCCCACGGATACCTCCCCCGCTGGAGCCGGTGGAGGAGTTTATGTCGGACTCAAACCGACTAAAACGCACGCCGTCTGTGGTGCGTGCACGACATGCTCGTTTTTTAAATCAAACGTTTATGACTCATTTTTAAGAAAATATTAAAATAATTTAGTCAAAACCCTCAACGACGTTCTAACTTCAAAATGTGATGATTAACTATTTCGATCAATCATTGTACCGCTCGTAGCTAATAATGCGTGGACAGTTGAAAATAAAACCTTTGAAGTTCCACTTAAAATCACAGACTCGAAAAAAAAACGCATCAGATCGATTCGTATGTCTGGGTCTAAATTAGCGTTTCTCAAACTTCAATAGGTACCATAGTTGCATTATTGGCATCTACGATGGTGATCCTATTCCTGAGATTTCATCTTTGATTATGCTTGCCCTGTACCTACATACATACATACATACTCCTCACGCCTCTTTCCCAGTAGAGTAGGTAGAGACCACAGTTTTTTTTATATACCACTTACGCGGTGTCCTGCGTGAGCGACGAATACGACGCGACGCGACGCAACACGATGCGACGTAATGCGACGCGATGCTACCTACACGCGACAAATGTCCTACGTGATTTTGGTCATAACTTCGCGAATCATGGAGAAGTACAGTACAATTTTGCTCGAGAGTTCATATTTAAAGTACAGACTTTTAAAAAAATATCGTAAAAAGCAGAGAAAGAAAACAAATATAATATTTTTACAAAGAAACACATTTTTTGGCGAGTTCCATCATTTATATTCAAAATTAAGAGACGATTCTAAAATGTTTAAACAATATTGTGGAGTATTACCGTCTACTTTCGATTATATTATTGCTAATATTAAGTCTGAATTTCAATTAAAAACAACAAATTTTTATTTTAGTTCGCAGTGTCGCGTCTGGTCGCGCTCAAAACAAGTACACGTTACGTCGCGTCTCGTCGCAGAGTGTCACATAGGTCGCAAGTAGGGTAGGCCGTTGATTTGATCGCGTTCGTCGCGTTCGCAGCGTCGCGTCGCGTCGTATTCGTCGCTCACGCAGGACACCGCGTTAGGTTGCAGACAAGCGCACAACCTGGGCCTCGATTCTGCTAAAGCACAACCACTGTCACACCACGAGACTGCGAGAAAATTTCATTCGGTTTTAGCCTTTATAGTAATGCAGTTAACGTTTAAAATTAAATGGCTTTTTGTAGAGTGAACGAAAACGTGTAATAAAAATATTGTCATTTAACTTTGGACTTTAATGCAATAGAAATAAAGTCTAAAATTAAATGTCAATTTTTGCAGAGACTGTGGCACGACAGTGGTTTTGCTTCAGCAGAATCGAGAGCCTGATGGAAAGTTTTCCACTTGCTGCGATCCTGGTACACAACTTTCGCTTCTTCTACTTTCACAAATTGTTTTCATACATGCTCGCCAGTTTCGGGTACCTATATAAAAAAATATATTGACATAGCCCGCTAAGACTCCCCATCTATTATTTGGGAAACGCTGGTCTAGACAGACAGGGCTCTTTTACCTTTTTTGCCGTGGGGGAAAACGATGGGGGTGGGGGCTACCGCTGCGTTTCGTGTCTCTTATATGTCTGCTTAGGTCTTTTGTATATTATGTATTGATGATACGATGGGTTCGCTAAGTACCGTTGTCTATGTCTCGGCCGGGGTGCGTGGGATATTTCTACGATAATCTCACCTCCGGCAACCGACAGCCCACAGACGGCGTGCGTTTTAGTCGGTTCGAGTCCAACATAACCTCCTCCACCGGATTCGGATTTTTCGCACGAAGTTGGCAACCCCGTCGCGTTATTGGGAGCAATTTACCGGTACCAGCTGAACTTCGTGAACCTCCCCTGCCAGAGCCGATGGAGGCATCCATTGGGATTTTCGCACGATAAAAAAAGTAACGTTGTCTGTGAACATTATGAATTACGATATTTTATTTCGACAAAATTGTGAATCATTCATTTTAATGTCATGTAATTTGAGAAGTTGATTACCGTTGAAATTATGGGCATTATGGTGCCATCAAGACCTACTAGGCCCAACTACCTGCATCTGCCAGCCGGTACACCTGTTAATTTGAAGGATAAGGCTCTGGTAAAGACATCCCTTTAGGGATTGTATTCCTAAATGTATAGAGGCAAAAAAAATACGAAAAGAATGTTCATAAATATTTTTGTGCTAAGCAATGAAATACAGTCGACTACAAAAGTTAGGTAAGGCGATATTCTCAAAGGCCCAAGAATAAAATGATTATTTCTTCATTTATTTCCTCAAATTTACTAGTCTGTTTATACTCGTACTACGAAAAGCACAACTCCATTACTTAACGTCTACGTCTGTTAACAATTTTTATCTTGATATCGCGATAAGGAGAGCTACGCTTTGCTACGTAATGCTACGTCGTAGCACCGAGCGCTACGTATGCCCGGTTGCATCCGAGACTTTCGCTTAGGAACCCAGGATTCGCTTACTCCTCTGAATGCTAATGTCCCCTAAGCTGACTGATAGTGCTCATCGGATAACAAAAAATACCAATTTAATGAATCAAGAGAATTTTTTGGCAAGAAACTCAGTGGGCTTTTTGACCTATTTACAAATAGGTATGTATTTAGTAGGCCCCTAGTCAGGTGGTCTGATGACCTGAAAGATGAAGCTAGGACAGACTGGTTGCGTAGGGCGAAGGACCGGGAGCAATGGCTTATGTCCAGCAGTGGAGTGCATTAGGCTAATTTTATTGATCCAAATAACTGTCAGCACAACCTTGCCTACCCCTTCCAGCCACGTGGAATTACACATAGTTACCAAAATTCAAATTTGATACATATCTGCCTACCCTGTGTGTGAATTTAAACTTACTACAACCCGTAATCGCTACGCATTAAGTAATTATTACTAGCAGTGCACGTGTTACGCTCTCACCTACTAATGTGTATTAGTGAAGCGTGACCATCGGATCCCGTCACGGCTAATATCGATCCTTTAAACTTGTGGGTTTGGTAGTGCACCCGCCAAGACACAGTAACGAAAACAAGCGCATTTTGTCTTTTCGAAGTATTTTGTAACATACATTTACATTTTTTTTATTTTTTTATATAGGACACGTCAATTTGACTTCGCCTCGCCTGATGGTAAGCTGAAGGCACAGTCCCTGAAAAGAGCGTCACCATTACAGACACGTATCATGTTACAATGGTGGCACTCAGCTTGACGGCCTCATCAGATGCTTTTTCACGCCCCGCTTAAAGGACCCTGGACTGTAGGAGGAGGGAAACACGTGATTCAAATTCTTATGATTCGGATACATTCGCTTACAGCTTGGTATAAAATGTACCTAATGTAATGCATTCTCATACTCCGAGGTTTTTCCCAGATCAGTGGCGCTTTATGTTATAAGAACTACGAAATGGCTGCATTTTAATATTTTCCGTGAGGCTACTGATATCTGACTTCTACAATCCGCTGGCGATACAGAAGTTTTAGAGTCAGACTTTTTAAGGTTCCAAATACCCGTAACAACAGGGCAACCGAGGCCGACAGCTTAACAGACTCTCCGAGGTGTGGATATTTTTTAAATCTTGTGAAATTGACTGCATCCCGCCTGATAGTAAGCTGAGGTGCAAACCTTTTTGTGTTTCTTTTTGTACACAACTTTTGACTGCCAATCTACAATTGTCAAGTGCTTTACGTAAAATAAAACCGGTAAAATAATATAATCGATTATTTAATTTCACTGGTTTTATTTTTACATACCTAACAGTTCAATTCTTTTTTAAATTCGCATGCGGCGTAGCGTGGGCTTGCGGAGAGGTGCAGGTGATGCGGTCACACGACTCACACGACAATCTACACGGACGCATTTGACACATCGGAAATGCACGCATGCTGTTTCGCACGGTTACCTACTTATTGTTTAGTGATTAAGTGAATAATATTTCCCATTATAGGTCAATTTGTAGCTTTATGTCGGGGTGCATCACTTCACCATGCCCCACTATGGGTACAAAGTATGCATGTATGCACTATGGGCCCAGGCGCGGTCCGAGGGGTGAGGGGGTCACAGGGGACATGACCCCCCCCCCCCCCCAAACCATGCACGTCATATTGAAAAGTACGAGGGGAGGGGGGGGTTAAATTTCTTAAGGAATTTCCGAAGTGACCCCCCCCAAAACTTCAAGCTGCCACCGCGCCTGAATGGGCATGGTCACCTTGTATCAGTCATCGCTTTTGTATGCGATCGCTTCGGGTACTGCGGCGACTGCGGCGCGGCTAGGTGTGCGAGGTGTATAATGTCACTAGAGTGAAAAGGAGTCGCAACCATAATCTGACTAAAGGTTGCGACTAGAAAATATTATATTTTATTCATCAAATCATTCATATCTCATGTAAAACCTACAAACAAGTCTAAATAAGCAATTTAGTTTTATTAAATCGCCTAAAGTAAAGTTACTAATTCGACATGAGCATCACTACTGTCACGCAAATGAAATGTCATGTCATGTCATTGACCGACTTATCACACGTAGGGTTTCTAATTGGATTATGATTATTATTAATAAAGATCTGTTTTCATTTTAATTTTGTTAACTGAAAATACAATTAGTTACCAAAATGTGGCTGGATGAAGCGGATGGTTTCGCCGAAATATTTAGGGGCTATTTACCCTATTATTTGCTGGTCGCTCTGCCTATTTTTATCATAATGTCTCCTGTAAACCCGGTCGCCGCTTCTCATGAGTTTTCGGTATACAGAATGCAGCAATACGACTTACATACTGTTCCCCATGGTGAGTACATAGATTAGAAACACATTTAATTTAAGAAATAAAAAATCGATTTTGACATTTTTGAGGTTATTTTTAGTTAGGACTTTGGCTGAAAGACTGCTTACAAGCGTCTGGTGTAATTTAAAACTTAAAAATTCTTAATTCAAATTCAGTACTAATTTGACTAAGAACTTCAAGCTATACAAATTACAATAAAATCAAGTTTGAAAACTTTATTATTATCAACACACTAAATCTGGATTTATAATTTATGTCAAATTGGAAACAGACTGTCTTGGTACAAAATATCACAAGTTATGTATGTGTATTAGATTTATATTCAAAAGATAAAACTCCAAATGTCCAGTCACTATCTAGTTTATCATTCAAATAATTTAATTTTATACTTTTGTACATACATTAATATGCAGTTAGGACAGCCGTTATTCGAAATATAAAGTAGAATATAATTTATTAAGTATTATTATTCACACTTCACAACTTCTGGTTACCTTTCAGTAACACTCAGCTATATCTAATGACTATTTCTCGTATTCAGGTTGCCGCAGTGCCAGTTTCAACTTGGAGGGCCGTTCTCTCACGTCATGGAGCACTTCCCGCCACTGTGTAGTTGCCAGAGTTCAGGATATCACTATTGACCAGTTTATGGAGATCCGAGCAAAAGCTGGTGCATTATTGTTGGTGCTGCCCAAGAATGACACCGTTTTGACTCCAGAAGAGAAAGAGGTATACTTACAGAGTTCAAAAGCAGAAGATAGTGCTTGTTATTGATACCTTAGTTTAAACTTGAAATAGTAATGGTTTCAAACTGTGTCATGAGATTAACGATAGGCCACAGTAATGACTTTCCATCAGGTAGGCCGTGTGCTTGTCTGCAACCTAAGTGATATAAAAAAACTAAAAGATTGGACCATTGCAATTGGCCGCCGGTATAATGTGAACATACTGTGTACAGCATGATACATTTACATTTTGATTTGAATCTTTTCTGTGCTTGGGATATGGGAAACGGCACTGACATTTCATGAATTATATTTTTGTGGGACACAATCTATTCCCAGCTCCGCATTTGTTATTATTTTATGCTATTGTTATAATAATTTGAATCAGTGTTATTTAGTTTACGGTAATAATAATAATACATCTTACATTATGATACTTCCTTTACCCACTGTTAAGGAAAATCTATAAAGTCAAGGGCCAATAAGCACCATTATATGAAAATGATTCTCTGTACAAAGACTACAATGTAACTTTTTCCTTGAACAGTTGATAGTGCTTTTAAATTTTATTTTATTTGTGACCCATGGACGAGTGCAACACCTCTATACGCACACACTCATAGACGCAGTATTCTGTAGGGTTGAGGTACTTTCCTAGTCGGACTGCGCGTTTGGGACGGAAATAACATTCATTGGTCGTACCCCCTGCTATCCATAACAAAGCTAACCATTTACTTTCTCTTCAGCACATCCAACTTCTGGAGATGGCAATGATCCAGCAAGAAGTCAGTGCTCCTGTGTACTTTGCTCGGTGGTCTCCAGACTTTGAGGATATCATCGGAGACTTGCAGCACAGCTTCATTACTGACGATAAGTCCGGTACAGCTCTAGAAGCTATGATGAATACTGTGTCTTCTAATGGCTATCAGATTGGTGAGTATTTCATATTTCCTTCAAAGGTGTTGACGACCTGTGATGTGAGAGAGTGTTTGACTACATTTGATACTGCTAGGTTGTAGGTTCCATTCTCGTTCAGTGTAAATATTTCTATGCTTGACTGAATTCTATGCCTTTGTGGTATGGCGGTAGTGAATAAGACCGCGACACAGGAAGCGCGGGTTTCATCCCTGCGCAATGCAAATATTTGTATACATGAATGTGTATTTGCAGGGGTCTGGTCGTGCCTCGGAGAGCACATTTAGCCTAGTTGCCATTTAAACATCTATGGCAGTTGTTATTGCAGGGTAATGGGTAAAATGGCCTACTCGAAAGCTCTGATCACCCAGTCAATAGTGTCCTGTCTGTAATGGAAGTAGTAGTATTATACTTGAATGGATCTCTTTGCAATAGTCTGGATGTTTCTGTTTACTAAAACATCTACGTAATATGTTTATCCCCATTCTACAATTCATATTACAAACTAAGCTTAGTCTAGATAGCATTGTATAGCATGTCTTAAAACAAAACAATTAAAAAAAGATACTGACGGCAATTTGGTACAAGCTACTTTGAAGTCTTTAAGAGTTAAGATAGGTATTCTTATCAGTTGTTTGCTCTTCAATCTAGGTTGCTGTATCACATATCTATTTAGTGTTAGCTTCAGTAAATATTGTTATCAAATGTCTCAAACCATCAGGTGAAAAGAGATTCATCATTGAAATTGGAATGTTAGAAATAAGCCTTGCATATTGAAATACGAATTTGAAACATATCTGCAGTATTCGACATATTATTATACTAGCTTTTGCCCGCGGCTCCGCCCGCGTGGATGTCGGTTATCGCGACCAAACATAGCCTATGTCCTTTCTCGAGGTCTAATCTACCCCTATACCAAATTTCATCAAAATCGGTTCAGTGGTTTGGGCGTGAAAGCGAGACAGACAGACAGACAGACAGAGTTACTTTCACATTTCTAATATTAGTAGGGATTATTAGGTGTAGTCAATCAGGTCCCTTATTCTGAGTGACAAACTGTTTCGTAATACGAGGTTTCTTAAAGGCGACACCTTTAAATTGGTCTAGTTTTACGCCAGTTCCCTCTTTTATGTTAACCAATTGTAATCCACCTTCTTTAATCCACGTTTCGAATGCATTTAAAACTCGATGTCACTCAGAATAATGCCTCAGTAGGTAGTAGCAACGTCGTACCGAATGGCGTTATAGTAACGACCATCTTACGTTCCTAAGTCCCCCATTCATCGGCAGTCAGATGCAATCGTGAATTAGGCCTCTAAGATGAATGCATCTGATTATCTGTGCCTTAGAACACACATAGAGATCCGATTCTCAGCACTCCATGGATTCACCGTGCGGTCGCCGGGTCCATAGCGTGATACAGAGAGGAACACCGTGACGGCGACTGGGGCTTGCGACCCAGATGTAGGTTTAGGGTGGCCACCTTGTGATGCATCAGCGCTCACCTCCACCGTTAGTATCACACCTTTATCCCCGGATGGTTTGGCAAAAGTGTATCAACATCCACATTTCACAATCATTGTATTGGTCCCACGTGATAGGGGGTGAGCCTATTGTCGTATTCCGGGCACCATTGATTGTTGGCTCGAGCCATGCATCTGAAGCTGAATCCTTCTCCTGGTTTTAGTTTGGCTTATACGGTTAGAGGTGACTACTACGGTCTTGGTGGAGCCCCATGCACTCCCGAAAACCCACCAATAGATAATTATTTCAAATCATAATATTTTCGTTCAACAGTGGTATCAGCCTCGGCACCACAAAAGCTGGACTCCAAACCCGTCACGTTGCACGGGAAGCTGGTGGGACGCTCAGGATCTGCGCAGACCATCGTGATCGCTGCTCACTACGACTCTTCTGCTGTAGTACCTGTGAGTATTTTTCTATATCACTTACACTTTTCTCTACACTTGAATGAAATTTTAAAGCATTTATTATGCTAACTAGGTATTCAAATCGATTAAGTTAGAGAAAAGCGGGACTCGGTGGCTTAGTGGTCAGAGCATTCCCCCTGTAAGGAAAAGATCGCGCTATAGCTTCTGCCAAAAGCACGTTAAAATCGCCAATATCTGGTGCCTGTGCCTTCTGGACTTCACTTTACCTTCTTACCATCCAGCGGATTGAAATCAGTTGACAGCTTGAATATAAAAAGTGCTATATAGTCCCGGAGCATGAAGAACAGATTACCGTTGGGGAAGAAACATTCCTATGAACAATTTTAATTTTACTCTTTTTTTTTGGAATATTTATTCCAAAAAATTCGCCTCAAAGACTGTAGTATAGAGGAATTTGAGTCGGCATCGTGCGGGCTTCGGTGGCTTAGCGGTCAGAGCAGTCCTCCTGTAAGGGATAGATCGCGGGTTCGAGTCCCGCCCGAAGGCGATTCTGTTTCCTTTCTAAATCGATATTTATGCCTTCAAGAAAGTCCGGCTCCTGACTCCTTACTTTCTCTTTTCAGGAGTTATCTCAAGGTGCCGATTCGAACGCTTCTGGTGCCGTCGCAGTCCTGGAACTAGCCAGGATCTTCTCCCGTCTGTACTCCACGGCGTCAGTGCGAGGTGGAGCGTCACTTCTCTTCGTTCTGACCTCCATTGGACATTCCCTCAACTACTTTTCGGCTAAAAAGTGGTTAGAGGAGCAACTGGATTCCACTGATGCGGCGTTATTACAGGTAAGATTGGAATATGCATTGTTATGGGATGCTTTGACATGTAGTAGGATGCTTTGGCATCTTGTAGGATGCATTGAAATAATGCGAGATGTGCTGATACACCTCGCAGTATTTCGATGCAGAGCATACTGAGATAGAAGCTGGGGAGAGGCATGTTACATACCAATTTACTGCAGATTTGGTCAAAATATTTTTGCTTTTGCATAGGTAGGCACTGAGGTTCTTTAATATGCAGTAGGATTCTTCGACATGCAGTGGGATGTTTTGGCATTTTGTTACAAATACTGTAACATGCATCCTTATTCTATTCATTCCAAAGCAGCCTAAATATCCTACTGCATGCCAAAACATCCCATTGCATGTCAAAGCATCCTACTGCATATTAAAGAACCTCACTGCTGCCTATACATAGGCAAAGCTGTAAACATACTACAATATTGTATTTTCCAGTTGCCAGATATATAAATCAGTTTACCTACGCTTTTTTGCTCTCCAAATCTATTTATATCTACCATACAAACATACATACATACAATCACGCCTTTATTCGGTTAGGCAGAGGTGAATTAACACCCACATTTCACCAATCATTGTATTAGGTCCCACGTAATAGGAGGTGAGCCTATTGCCGTATTCCGGGCACTATTGTTGACTCGAGCCATGTATCTGAGACTGAGCTTGGGCTGTATATATCTGTCTGATGTTAAACAGCCCTATCCCTTAGTCGCCTTGTACGACACCGCATGGGAGGAGATGGGGTGGCCCAAATTCTACTCTGCCGGGAACCACGCGGCGGATATCTACCATATCCATTCTATTTCCTTCCCAGGATGTCTCCTTCGTCATGTGTCTGGACTCCATATCAGCGTCTCCATCGATGACGATGCACGTCTCCAAGCCACCCAAGCCTGGTGGGCCGGCCCACTCCATCAAAGCCAGGCTAGGAGTGTCCATCAACCATAAGAAGATCAATCTGGCTGACGAGCTCTTGGCGTGGCAGCATGAGAGATTCAGCATCAGGAGAATGACTGCATTTACTCTTAGTTCTCTACAGGTGATCTAATTATATGTGAAACTAGCTTTTGCCCGCGGCTCCGCCCGCGTGGATTACGGTTATCGCGACCAAACATAGCCTATGTCCTTTCTCAAGGTCTAATCTACCCCTATACCAAATTTCATCGAAATCGGTTCAGTGGTTTAGGCGTGAAAGCGTAACAGACAGACAGAGTTACTTTCGCATTTATAATATTAGTATGGAGTATGGATTAAAGCTTATTTAGGAGCGTTGGGCATTACTTGAGAATGGAATTGATGTCGCGACACTGTTACCGTTACCGACTCCTATGTATATAGAATGATTTTTTTAAACAGTTAGTATGCTATTCAAATTGATTAAACCGTCACTCTAAGACGGATCTATGGAAAAATTTGGATCAGCTGGCGAGCCTCATGTCTCCGTGTTCTGAGCATTCACCCTGTAAGGGAAAGATCGCGGGTTCGAGTCCCGCCTGAGGTGGATTCGCTTTTTTCTATCTTAATTGACCTCTGTATATAAGTATCTAAATTATATTGACCATTGTTTTCTATCTATCTATTTATATTATTATACATATAATTTGTAAAGTGGTTTTGTATTATACGTTGGAGATATTTAATAGAGAATACTTGGGTTATGTTGTATTTACGATACTGAACACGACTTTTTTTGTTATTTCTTATCTGTTTGTCTGCGATGGACGCAAAAACTACTGAACGCATTTTGAGGTTTATTTTTGTTTGAAAGGTCTTGATCAGACTTAAAATCTTACGTTTGTTTGATCACAATCGGTTGAGTAGAACTGGAGATATAATCAAATGTCGCCATAACCTTCATCCACACAAACAAAACCGTGGGCATCAGCTAGTTGAGTAACATTATTGTATATTGTTTTAGAGCCACAAAGACCTATCTCGCAGTACAGTACTGGACACGGCCACGGAATCGAACCTGAAGAACTTGGTGTCGAACATAGCGGTGACGGCGCGGGCACTCGCGTCTCACGTATACAACCTGACGGAGGAAGACAGCGGTGAAGACGCAGCTTTGTACAATGACGCACTGGTAAGATTTGTGATTTTAAATTCACTATTGCAGAAGCGTTGCTCAGCGTTTCATGGAATAGAAAGACGAATGTATAGGATTCTACATTCGTTGACGCCTGTCATATATATTTATTTATTTTATACTTCATTGTACGCCAAATTACAATATCTTTGGTACAGAAATTAAGAAGACAGGGTTAGTACAAAGGGCGGCCTTATCGCTTTACGCAATTTCTTCCAGGCAACCTTTAAATGGAAATGTATGTTGGTTGGAGTATTTGGTAGCTGTTGGCGTTTAATTAAATATAAATACCCATATAAATAAATACATACCTACTTGAATATATTTATACATACCTAAAAATAGACATACTTACAAAAACACAGATATGATGAAAACATACTTCAATCAATCAATTAGCTTATTAGCCTATTGATTGAAAACATACTTATAAGTTAATAATATAAAAAAATAGGTCAAATCCCATACATTTGGCATTCTATTCTACAAAACGCTTGCCGACGAATTGTCACTTGTCTAAGGGGCTAGAAGCCTAATTCTCATAATCTTAAACCATCACAGAGCGAAAAGTGATTGAATTTGTGAATTGAATCAAAACTCAATTTATATCAGTTCAGAGAAAAAAAAATACAAATTACGTTTAGGTCTAAGATATATGTCACGAGCAATATCAGATTAAAGTGGAGAAGAAAGAGAGGGAAAGTGCACCTCCGGCTCCAAAGTGGGAGTCTTTGAACCACTTTGAACTATAATACCCAGGCGAATGATAAAGGAATGTACCTAGACTTCGCCTAGAAGCCGGTATACCTACTGATTAATGAACGAGACTCTTACGCTGGCTTTCCAGTTGAGGCTGGGAGGTCAAATGAAAGTAAAGGCAAAAAATCCTCCGAAGGGGAGTAGGAGAGTGGGCCCCGGCTCCATAGTGCTAACTTTGGATCCAAACGTGATTGGTGCCCGAATGTAGAAGATGATGGTTAAGTAACGCATATATTTATGTATATTGCAGGCAGTAGACGAGGCGTCCGTAAGACACTGGTACAATTACTTGTCATCGCAGTCGAGAGCGCCGCAATTGATCACCACATCAGGACCTAACCAAGGTAACGTAAAAACGGCAATAAATTACATACATACATAAAATCACGCCTTTATCCCTGAATGGTTAGGCAGAGATGAATTAACACCCCCATTTCACCAATCATTGTATTAGGTCCCACGTAATAGGGGGTGAGCCTATTGCCTTTTTCCGGGCACTATTGTTGACTCGAGCTATGTATACGCTGAATCGTGGCTGTATATATGTCTGATGTTAAACAGCTCTGTTGCTAATGAAATAGGCTATTTGACAACATCAAAAATATACTACAAATTATGGCCATCCTATTAGAAAATAACGTTAAAAGACCTATGAGACTACAATTTACTCTCAAATATATGTATTTTATGAGAATTTTAAATATAAAAATGTTATATTTTGTTGATTTATTGTCTATGACAAAAACGCTCGTGATTGGTCAGAGCTCTGGGTGACGTCATTGCTACAAAATATCTCCAGTTGTATGAGCTATTATTGTTTGTTTCGGTGTTATTATTTGCTTTTGCCTTGATTATCGCGAGTTTTATGGACATATTTTGTGATTAAGTTCAAAATGGATACAAATTTTGTGCGAGCTGATGATAACAGCAACTTACCTACAATAGAGTGACGTCACAACTCACACGCATCGCCATGTTTAAATATAATAGCGTTTTTCGCGCACTTTTGAAAATTTAAACTTTAGCATTGATTTTTTAACATAATGCATTGTTTTTTTACACAAATATTAATGTGATATGTTTATACTGTAATAAGCAATCATTTAAAATGGTTTTTGAAAATTAATCAAATAGCCTATTGTGCCCAAAATATTTTTATCCGAAACGAGTATAAAATCACCCAGTATATGCCTAGCAATAAAGTAACCAATTCCCCCTTTCCCTCTTCACAGGAGTGACAGGTGCCTTAGAACGAGCCCTATCCCGGTATATGGACGTGACGTTGAGTGCGCATTCCGTGGACAAACGGGAGCCTGAGTACACGCTGTACGGAGCCACCTCGGCCTCCCTATACGTCTACAGGTACAATACCTTCACCATTATCATCATCATCATCATTATCGTTCAACTGCTAATCCACCACCCACGTTATAAAAGGAACCTGTTCCTTTCCAAAAGTCCGGGTCTCACATAGACCCGGGATAAGGAAATGAGAAACAAACCTTTGTTCCCGTTGTGTCACACCATTTTGTGTAACACTGTTACCCATTGGTAAAAAAATTACCGATTAGTAACACTGTTACTCAATGCCACATTTTTTTTTTCACTTTGAGTAACAGTGTTACCAGATTTTTTAAGGGGTATCTTTTTTGCAAAAGTGACTTTCTAAGAAAGTGACATTTTTGAGAAAGTGACATTTCAAGAAAGTGACATTTTTGCGAAAGTGACATTCTAAGAAAGTGACATTTTTGCGAAAGTGACTTTGTGTTTAAGTGACCAAACTTTTCACGATGACATTTTGCGAAAGTGACGTTCTGCGTCAAGACCCTTCCACCACTCCTTGCCAACCTCTGTGGCGTAAGCGATAGAGGGTTCCACTGCTAAGGCTACCTGTCCACTGAAACGGAGAGGAGAGGAGCGGAGCTGTGCCAAAATTAAAGAATCGAATTGCATACAATCTCTGCTCCGCTCCGGTGGACAGGGATTTACAAATTAGTTTTAATATTCATACATTTTTAAAACGCAGAGTGGAGTAACTTATCAATTTTTTTTTTGATAACATATCTGCTGCCAGTGACATTTCGCGTATAACTAAACCAATCGCCCTCTACCGGCAGCTCAAAAAACTAGCCATGGGCTCGTGACCTAGCTCCACGTATGGAAAACACAGTCCGCAACCGCATGCTCCGTTCCGCTCCAATGAACAGGCGGCCTATAAAACAGAGGTCACTCCGGGCTCAATTTCCGCTCAGTGTAAATCAAAACTTCATCTGTCAGATTGACAGATTGAAGTTTCTTCAGCGGAAATTTTTGGGCCACAAAAATTCTACGAGAAATTGTTAGATGTAGAACTATTTTTTTTTTCTTTTTTAAACTATATTTTCTTTATAAAGGCCTGAATACACAAAAATAATTCACCTCAGCCTCCTTCCTTCTCCCTTTCTATAGTATCCTACTAATTAATCTTTTCTTTTTTTTCCAGTGTGAAACCGGCAGTATTCGACTTAATACTAACTCTAGCGATAATCGCGTACCTATCCGTAGTATACTTCGCTATACAACTGTTCCCGCGTTTCTACGAAGAGTACGCCAAACTCGTCACGGGCAAAGCCAAAGTACATTAGTATAGTTATATGTGGTGTGGTCAAAAACCGCTGTATCAATAGATGTAGTGCTATCCCACTCACACGCATATGTTTTGCTCGCGAGTGTGAAAGAGAGGTAACGTTTTAGGTGATGGATGCTTGTTCTGTGTTTAAGCAATAATTTTTCACTAAAGGACTTGGTGAGAATATTGGTAGAGTGAATTTTTTTTTTAAATATAACATTGAAACCGGGTGCCTCAGTTAGTAGAGGAAATATCGGTATGGGATCAAGAGTCTCATGTCCATCCCAAGTGTTATAATTTTCCAATTTCAGTGTATTAAAAAGTATATAGTATGGTTGGATTGACAGTGCAAATATTAAATATACTGCTCTTAATAAATAATCTCTGCAAATCCTGCTACCGCTATCTGTTGTAAGATAGCGGCTACGATGCCGTGCCGTGACGTACAACGGCACGATAACGTCGACTCGTGATGCTTACGCCGTATATAATGTTAACTGTAATTTTGTTACACAATAAGCAATATGTTACAAACAACAGTACAAACACTTGAGAATAGTTTATCAATTGCATCCCTTTGACGAACCGTCACGGTATCACTGCCATGATGATATTGTCGTGCCGTAACTTTGTAAGGCACGTTAAATTTATCGTGTCGTCTTATTGTGCTTAAATTCTACCGTCACTTGGTACCCCGACAGATACCATGGTGCCCTATGGGTCTCAATAAACCTATGTCATCATATCCAATATTTTCACCGAGTTCTATCTTCAGAAATGGTAAAATTAGAGGCTCACAGTGCTTCTTTTGCATTGAATTCTATGTTCTAATGAAATATGGAGTACATAATCTTGTGGTATTACGACAAAAATGTCATAAAACACGCGACGAAAGACAAATTGCATTTAATAAATAATAATTTAGACTAGTCATTATTTTTGTCATGGTACACTACACAACCCACGGTTTTTCTATTCTTTTAGTATGTTTGTTTTAATATACAAATTAAACAAAAAAAAATGGAGTCAATAAAAGATGAAACTGGGATAGATAAAAAAGGGAATATTTGTAACGGTTTCCGCATTATCGATAGTTAAATCGCTTGTACAGAATTCTGTTTATATATTTTTTAATATTGAAAACTTAAAAACATTCAACATCACAAATGAATAATATTTATTTATTAATGTTGTGCGAATGAAAGCTAAATGAAGATGAAACTAGTAAAAATAGAAAAAAAAATTGTAACAACAACAACTAAATGAAAAGAAGCTCTTGAAACAACAAGGAATGTTCTAGATTTTCAAATGAGATGCTTAAAAAACTCAAGTGAAAAGAACGAGACAGTATAATTCAAATTAACCATGACTAAAATATATGTGTTCAGTACTACGTACCAATCAACGATGTATACGTCTTTCATTAGAACATAGCATGTACATTTTAATATACAGTAACAGTTGCCTAGTTGTACGAAAAAGAGTTTACCCCCATTTGCCCTATAACTTAACAATACACTGCTTAATAGTAAGACAATCAAGATCTTATAGTTTATTCAGAAAGAGTTATTACAAGCTATACTTAATTTGGGTACAGATGAACTGTGTGAGACCCCAGAATATGATACATCCTATGATAAAAAATATGAGACATGAATATGACACATCCTTGCCCCGATTTTTTCGAAGCCTTGGAGTCCGGGGTTCACTTTAGTGTGTGATACCCCATAATATTATTATTAAATACTTATTCCATAATGCCGGTCATTTGTGGTGAAGTTCGTTACATTTTTAACTCTTTTTGAAAACACTGTAAGATGGTTCCTAGTAATTTGTCTTATCAGGAACGCATTAGCACTCAGCTTGACTTAGAGACTGTTAGCCTATGAAAGTGTCAAGTGCTACAAGCTTAGACCGTCTGCTATAATATTTTGCTCGATTGGTCTATGTGTTACGGGTCTCGGTCTATCGTGTATAACATTGTTACATTTGCTATCACAGTCAAAATGATGTTTTATACAAGCATAGACCATCTGCTAAAATATTTTGCTCGATTGGTCTACATGTTACGGGTCTCTGTCTGTCGTGTACAACATGTTACCACAATCACACCACATAAAGTCAATCTTAGTGAGTAAGTGTTGAACAACTCGATTTACATACTTAATTTGTAAGTCGTCACAAAATATAATAATTTATCAACAAATGAATAGTTTTCAGTTATTTATTTGAAGAAATAGATATCTATTTTTTTGTTCAATAAATGAACTGAGATGTTGTCAGTCGCAAATTATTCTTTACAGACATAATCTGAAAGATTGTGGAATCCACAAATATTCTGCTTTATGTACGTCAGATGAAATTTTCACAGTGTATATTAACAACAAATAAAAAAAAACTCATTATTATAGCGTAACTCATGTTTTTTAGGAACTATTTAAAATGCGCAATGATATAAATATCTTGTAAGTACAATGGTACGGAATACTTAGTGTGCGAGTACGTCTCGCACTTGGCCATTTTTCCACTACAAATGCTTTTTACCATTTTAGTATAATCAATATAAGTCATGGCTAACATAACCGTGAATCACAAGCCTTTTGCTACATACTTAGATGTCAAATAATTATGTTATTTACTTATAACATAATAGAGTCTAATTTCTATAAAAAGAATAATTTCAACTGACAATACTCTCAGTTCCGTTTGTGAATTACGGCTACAATTAACCAATAAAATATATCATGAATAGAATAAGACAAAAAGCAATATTTCCATATTTATAAAATTAAGAAGTAGTGTCGGTAAAGCTGTGTTCACACGGGGCAACGCGAACAATATTGGTAATCATTTGTTTGTCAATCGTATTATACATTCAATCGATAAAAAACTGAGATATAAAATGGTGATTGAAACGCCTCGTCGAAATTCAAACCAGTTTTGACACCTATGAAATTAAGGTACAGTCGCTATCAAAAGTTGCTGAACACTTATAATAATTTTGATAGATACCTACATCAGCCCCCCTAGACAAGTGGCAATTCGTTGCTCGGCGTATGATGGAATAGAATGACAAACGTATAGGATTTGATGTTTTTGACATTCGTTGACGCCTGTCATATTCGTCAAATCCCATACATTTGGCATTCTATTCCATCATACGCCGAGCAACGAATTGCCACTTGTCTAGAGGGCCAGTTAAGCCTACAGTCTTGATGCAATATTCTCGTGGCCTCTTGTGAAAATAGCTTTATTTATTGAAAGTGTGTAATTATCTCGTCCTTTTAAGTATTATATAAATTCTTGAATGTGTTTACCGAACGATTTAATTTTCTAAATTATTGATATAATAATATATTGAAAAAAAAAAAAAACATTTTAGTTAAATCTTTTCTGTCAAGTGTCACATTTTTGTTTATGTTATTATTGTGATAGAAATAGAATAATTATAACCTGGCTAAAGTATCTGTGAACGGCTAAAATAATAGTGCACTCTTCAACCTGACTATAATATCTCTTTCTATTTCATTGGTTCGCAATTAAATAGAGTGAGAAGGCTATAATGTATTCACGAGTTGCACAATTTCAAATCCTTGACTAAGGATGTAAGTTTTCTTGTGTACAAAAGTGTTGTGTTATATTTAAATATGAATAGTCTGCAAAAAAAATTCCATCTTTGCATGTTCACAGATATTTCTACCGAGTCTCAAATCAATTCTTTTGTTGACCGTCCTCAAAGCTTGAAGTTCCTTGAATATAAAAAAAAATATCTACATCATAATTTTCCAATTAAATATTTTTTTGCAAAACTTGGTGTCCACTGCAGCGTAGTGTCTGCTCAATAATGTTATTTTTTAATTAATAGTTATTGAGAAAATCATGTTAAATAAAAATAAAGTGATTACTGTGCTAATCAAATCATCATTTTTCACTTAAAATCCCGGCCAAGCCTTGTTCTACCTTATAATAAATAATAAAAGTGTGAAACTTTAGGATTGAGACTTGAGATTTAAGGCTTGAGACTCGAGACTTAAGACTTGATACTTACGACTTGTAAGGTCAGATTTAAGATTGGAGACTTAAAACGACTCATCACCTATTTTTTCATAGAAATACAGCCAATTAAAATGTATGTTAAAGAGTGTTTGTCCGTAGGCTGTCATAATACCCTTTACTGCCTGTGGCCCACCTCGCTGGACTACGGAAATACCTAATATTAGTATTAATACTAATATTAGTATATTCAGTATTACGATATACTGGTCTGCCACCTAGGTGGTAATAAAAAGTACCTACTCTATTCTGTATTTAGGTACTCAATCTATCTAGAATGTTCAACTTTTTGGTAAAACATTGTTTTTAAACGATTTTTTATTATAGTAAACGTTGTATGAAGTGGACACTAAGTTATCCGAATATTATGTGATAAAATGTATTGTTTTATTTATGTATGAAGCTGTTGTGTTTACCTATTAGTTTTATTGACTAGGTTAAGATTTAATATCTTATGGTTTTGGGTGCATTGAACCAAAATGGTCCATAGACACAGAAAGACAGACTTCTTTCGAAAATAATTTGTTAGACGAATCAAAATTATGTAATCTGTGCTTGGGCAATATGGCCGCCGAAACAGTAGTACCAACAGAAAGGTAAAAATACCTTGTTTATATTACTTTATTGGGGGTACTACTGTTTCGCGAGGTCTTTGACCAATCGGAGTACCTACCTACTTTATAATTCGAATTTGAGAAACTCATTCCAAATATAAAACAGATTTTATATTTGGAAGACAGTATTTCAATATTGACTGAATATTTTGCCGATAAATCGCCATTTATTAGCAATCCTAAAGGGTTGTATACACTGATGCGTAGGTTTAGTTACAAGTACTGCCCCCCTAGACAAGTGGCAATTCGTTGCTTGGCGTATGATGGAATAGAATGACGAATGTATAGGATTTGACGTTTTTGACGTTCGTTGACGCCTGTCATATACGTCAAATCCCATACATTTGTATACTTACTATTGCATACTCTTCGGGTTTTTTTTTCTCACCCTAAGAGTGAGAATACCGTAGGAACCTACTCTTCAGATACCATAAGAAGTTTGTCAACCCTGTGTCTAAGATTTCAATAGTGAATAGTTCCGAACAAAATATTGTGTTTGTGATTATAAGCTAAAATGGTGGACGCTCTATGGAATTGAATAAATTTTGTTTTTAAATGTTGTCTTTCATTTTAGGCTTTGTTATCCTTTTTACGGCGAGGGTAGGCAGAGATGCTATGACATCAACATAATGTGATCTATGCTTATGTAAGGTGAACCTGTTACCGTCTCTTTCCGGGCTCAGAATCGTACCCAGAATATAACGACGACGACCAGATGTCAATATGTCGTGAAGTTACCGATGGTTATAGTTATGAATGAAAGTACCAATATAATATAATATCTTATTTATTAAAATATAAATTGTTTAAGATAACAATATGAGATATAATTCTTAATCCTAGATTTGTATAACAAAACATATTTTATTACGTAATAAAATATGTACTACGAATAAAAAAATATAATCTAACGATACAGCTACCCTCAAAAATGCATCAGCCAGATATATGGCACATGAATTTAAACTTAAAGCTATAAGTTTTGGGCTCTACTCTACATAATAATCGACTAACGTCAAAATACAAAGAATACAAGTTTGATTAACGAACAATACATTAACATTAATTTACCTCGCATAACAAGTATGTACTTACATAAAAATTAAATAAGTGCGACCCACGAAATTTTATAAAATAAAGGAGTATGACGTCATACTTATTTATTATCCAATAATTCACCATAATAAGCTCTGTTAAAAATTACTATCCATTCCTATTCCATTTCGTCAGACAAGGACATCACAGAGATTAAAAAAAAAAAACAAAAAAGTCACAGAGAAAAAAAAAAAAATTTACGCCAAAATTTAAAAAAATACTAAAAATATGTCGTTTGACTATTTTGTATTTTATAACTAAGTTTTACGTATATTGGTATTTTATCTATGAATATATTTTCTTAAATAAACAACAGTATAACAATAACTACAAAAATGTTTCTTAAACTAGTGTACTAAGGACGCTTATGCCTCGAAGACCTCCACGCTAGCAGCGCCATTGATATCCTTCAGTTCAACTGATTTGAATGTTGCCACGAAGCTTATCTTGCCTGCTTTCTGTGGGTGATAAAATAATTAATTATAAAAATATAATTATTGTTTAAATAGTTGCTGAAACTTTCTGCAAGATCACAATCACAATCGATTCTAAAAGTCCGACATTTAGATCTAACTGGCCTAACCGACAACGAGGTATTCTCTAATCGTTGGTCGATCTCCAGTGACGTCACCCTGTCTGCCCAATGGCAATCTCGATCAAGGTTGTCGAAACGTTGTGCTCGACGCTGAACACTTAGAGAATTGCACAGCTGGTGGTAGTCACACACAGTCCCCAACTGAATCGGAAAAAGTCTTGGAAGATGTTGATCATAACTGAACATGCAATAACACTTACGTTAGGTTGTATCGGTAATTCCGCTTTGATGAGTTCCAGGGATCCCGCATCAGGCACAGGCAGCTTGAGTGTGCGGCCTGCAATGCCAGATGACGTCACACGGAACTCGCAGCCTGTGAGGGTACGCTCCAGAGGATTGGTGAAAGACAGTACGGCTATTCCTGGCTGGCCTAGGATTAAGTCTTCGTTGAACTGTAACAGAAAATGGTTTATTTATTTCCCACTCTTACTCTTACTACTCACTAGATTAAAATAGCTGCTGGCTGCGGGCTATTTTACTCTAGTGCGTAGCACCCGGCTACTAAATAATAATCTTGACAAAAAGTAGCCTAATTCCCGGTCGTATTCTAAATTCTCTTCATGCAAAATCAGCCAAATTTATCCAGCTGTTTTCGCCCGATTGTTCGATTCTCACAAGGGATGCTTTAAGTCACCCTGCGGTATCCTTTTCTTGCCTGTATCTCCAAGAAGGTCAATTCTCCTTCCCTTCAATCATTCTCACAATGGTAAACCATTTGCGCCATGAGGAAGGGTGTAGCCGGTGCCAAGCCAAACAGGCTGAATTTCTATCGAGGCGGTTGGCTTTTCGGTGCATCTTTGTTCTAGAAGTCAGTTTAATGTGTTTGTTAAAATAGCTTATATTTACCTTGATATTAATATTAGGCTTGATAATTTGGAAGTCGTCATCATCCGCCCAGGACTGCTTGGTCTCGTCCACTATGGCCATCGCAGATATCTTCATGTTGCAGTACTCCACCAACTTGGGTAGGTAGTCGTCTGACTTCACTAAGATACTCATCTGTTCTTCTGCAATAACAAAAAAATACGTGTAAGTACCTATCCTACTATGCTATGTTTTCACATTGACCATCCACATACACACAGTAGGTGTAGCTCTAACGGCTGAACGGATCTGGCTGAAATTTAGTACAGCGATAGACTACAGTCTGGAAAAACACATAAGTAGGCTACTTTTTATCTCGGGGTTGGGTCCCCATGGGTTGCAGGAAAAGGAGCATAATTCGACCGGCGAAGCCGTTGGCAACAGCTAGTATATTATTTCATCAGAAAATTCTCCTCGGGATTTTCCCGGTGCCTCCAAAATTTTCATTTGAAAGCAGGCTTTATAAAGGAGGCTTTAGCAGGCTCAGGAGCCTGGAGTTCACTTAGTTTTTGATCTGCATTTCGACTTTCCTGGAAGTAATTGCCGAAAAAGTCGACTGTTTTTAGCCCCGAAGATCTTGGTGGAACCTCCATACACCCCATACTTTAAAAATACTAGGTACGAACTTACTTTTATTAGGTCCAACGAACATTTTCCCCTCGATTTTCTTCACAACCTCGGCTCTCACGCCGTTGTAGAACACACTGGTGGTGGACAAAGATGCCTTGATGTTCCGTGGCTGTATCAAAAATACACTTTTCTTAATATGTACCTACTTTATATCTTAGAATAGAATAATATTGTATGTTTTCTTAATTCGTCTACCCTGCACTTTGGCAGCACTCTTCTCAAGCAAGCACTCTTCTCAGTATTGCTTACCTCGTTACAGCTGTTTTCAATATCCACAATAACCCTGAAGTCGTGCCCGATAGGCACCGTGTCCACGTCACGCAAGTTGAACTTGATGTCGGTTTGTGTGTCACTCATCATCTTGTAATACCTGAAAAATCAATATCGTTAGCAACTTCTACCCCAAGTATCAAGTTTTTTTACACTATCTCCCAAGATTGCAAGCAAACATGGTAGGCAGGCACATACTACCTTCTTCATTATTCAGGCGACAGTCACGGTTGCATTCAAAGCTGGCACTTTGGGAGCCAGGAATCCTTCTACAAGGAGTACCTGCCATAATTTGGTTTCGTTAATTTATACGGTAGTGACTACCGTATGATCCCCTAATCCCAGGAGGAAAGAATGCACCAGAGCCTCGTCCATCAATCAACATGGTACTCCGACTTGCAGATAAGCTAGACTTTAGCCCCGATAGTTAAGTTAAGTATACACTTGTGATCAGCCCCTCTTTGTGGAATAGAATACGACAAAATTATATTCTACAATACGCCAATCAACGAATTTCCGCATGTATTGGGGGCAAGCCTTCCATTTTATCGCTACATATAAAATTTGAGAAAGAGCTCACCTCTTAGCCCTCTCTGAGAAGCGAACACCGTTCATAAGCGCGAGCCTCTCGGAGGGAGTGCCCTCTTGGAACTTGTACTGGTCAGTAATGTCCTCCCTGTCTTCGTCGCCAACGGGGTCGAACACGTACGGCTTCTTGGTTAGGATCATGCGGCCGATGCTGTTGAAAAGAAGTTGATAGTCAGAACTGGATTGGACAAACAATGTTTAATAACCTATTTTAGGTGTAGGTAGGTACCTAATAATATTCTAGGACATTAGACATTTTAGAGATAATACTGTAACCATAGCTAAACTAGCTTATATTATGTGTTCCACTGCGCGGTTACTATACCTACCTACACTGATATCCATACATTATATTATCTTGCAGACTAATGGAAATAGACATTATTGATGCATAGAAAATATTTGCACTAAGCGGAACCTCGAGCTCCAAAGTGCAAGCTTTAGGCGGAACTGGAAAATTGCTATAGGGATGATGACCTCTGACGGCGACTGTACCACTTCGGAATTATAGGTACACGCCTGTAAATCCCCAAAGCAGTAAGCAGAGATGTATTAATAACAACCCCTTTTCGCGAACTAGGTAGGTATATCTAATTTTCGGTGTCACGTAGAGGCGTTACGAGTAAAATAGAAAAAATCTACTCACTGATACTGATTGCTGTCCACCATAGAATACCCAGTCTCATCCTCAGGGTTGACCCTCCAGCGCATCAGGTCAGCGTTGACGGACGCCAGCATGAACTCCACGTCGTAGTTGAGACCTAGGTTCCCTTGCTTGATGGCCTCGAGAGGAGCTGGGCCGCATCGGTATATTCCTTGGGAGGTCTCTTGAGGAGTCGCGTCGATTGCTTGCCAGCCTCCATATCCTATGGGACAAATGTTGTCCATTATTTTATTGTGATAAGAATGACATTATATGTAAAAAATTGTTGTAGGTACTTATGTGTATCATAAAGTGTATCTAAGAGGAATCTTTTTATAGATATTACTTGTATTTCCAAATACGGAACAAAAACAAGACACAGATGACAGACAAAAAATGTAGGTACATTTAAGTGAAAAGTGTATCTAAGCAAAAGTGTATTTACGAGAAAAGTGTATCTTCAAGAAAAGTGTATTTACGAGACAAATGTAGGTATCTACGAGAAAAGAATACGTACTTATCTAGTAGAAAAGTGTATTTACGAGAAAAGTACCTATATCTACGAGAAAAGTATACTTATCTACAAGAAAAGTGTATCTACGCGACAATAGTATTTATGAGAAAAATGTATCTACGAGAAAAGTATATCTACGAGAAAAGTGCCCTTTTGAGCGAAGTACCTACCTAAATTTCACGATGCCTATGAAGTGCATCTACGGGGAATAAACCTCTATGATTTATTATCTTTAAAGATTTTCTACTGTTTCTTTCTCTCACCTGCAGTCAAGTCAGGCCTGGCCATCCAGACATCATTCCACACGTGGTAGTTCCAAATGGAGTCAGCATTGGTGTTCTCATTGTTGGGGTCATAGCCCAGCTCCTCCATGGTCTCGGAGTAATACTTGTCCACAGTCAGGGTGCTGTTCGCGTCGTGAGCAGACACCAGGTTGGATACAACTCGAGATGGGAGACCTAAGGCACGGCACACTGAAAAAAAAATACAGGTAAGTTAATTTTGGTGTGTAAGGCCACATCCATAGGACCCAAGTCCTACCTATCATCAGACAACTGCTGACTGATGAGCAATAGTGTACCGCGTGCTAGTGTGTTAAGAAAGTGGACCCCATCTTAGATTCGGATGATGATGGTTGTCAGACAATAACAATGGTTACCTACACACAATCACGCCTTTATCCCCGGAGGGTTAGGCAGAGGTGAATAAACACCCACATTTTACCAATCATTGTATTAGATTCCACGTAATAGTGGGTGAGCCCATTGCTGCACCTCAGTAACGTAATTTTATTAAAACAGTACCTAGGTATAAGTACCTACTCTTCCCGAGGGGGCCATCTCGCAACCGGAGTCGGCCCTAGATAAGCCGGGATGCGAGGGAAATGCCATATGGGCCCACCTTACACCCCAGATCTGAGACCCGAGACGAAGTGCGCTTTTAGTTGGTTCAAGTCCGACATAACCACCAACGGAGGTAATTTGGGTGGATTTCCACACGAAAAAAAGGTACCGAAGGTAAAATTCAAGTGAAGCTTTCGACTACTTTTCGAGTTTTATGACCATAAACATACAGATATTTTTAACCGACTTCAAAAAAGGAGGTTCTCAATTCGTACCCAATTTTTTTTTTTTTTTTTTTGTATGTTTGTTACGCGATTGTGAAGCCAATTCTAGACGGATTTTGAAAATTCTTTTTGTGTTCGTAAGTAGATTATTCCGAAGTGGTCCCATTTAAATTTCGTAAAGATCTGATGATGAGTTTCCGAGATTAGACCAAGGAACTCTTCAAAAAGTACCAGGAAATCAGCCGCGATTGCTGCAATGGCATATTATTGCAATGTTTCTGCCATTACACATCATAACATCACGCCTGAGTCCTTTGAAGGGGTACGCAGAAGTGTTCAGAATATTCAGCTGTATTTCCGGTGTATATGCATTGATTTTAAAAATTCCTTTTGAATACTGTTTTTTTTTTTTTTTTGTAGCGTGGCTGGTTCGATCTGTATTGCAGCGTCAGCAGCGCATGTACAGTCAGGTCACTATACATGCGATGTACAGTCGTGAGACTGTACAAACTCACTAAAAAGAGAAAAATAAATTCATTTTGAACAAAAAAGTTTAACCGACTTCAAGAAACGAAAAAGAGGCACTGAAAAGCGAAAAATAACTTAATTTACAGACTTACTGATTTATTAGAAGTCGGTGCCAGCCAACTTTGTTTGTTGTGTCTGAACTACTATGATGAAATCAATTGAAATATGGCCTCTCTTGGGCTAGGCACCGACTTCTAATAAATCAGTAAGTCTGTAAATTAAGTTATTTTTCGCTTTTCAGTGCCTCTTTTTCGTTTCTTGAAGTCGGTTAAACTTTTTTGTTAAAAATGAATTTATTAAAGATAGAAATTAGCTATAGATAGATAGGAATTTTCTTGAAGCGGTGCCCTAAACAAACCGACGACGAAATAACCTAAAACGCATTATCACCAATCCCGAAGCCGGATTGCGGTTTGCTGTGTGGTTCCCAAATACGTATTAACAGTAACCACATCCTGCCTGACTGGAAGTGGACCCGCGGGAAAAAGATAATCTAACGGTCCCTTTCGAAATAGTGATAGCTAAAGTTGAACAACCTTTATATGCACAATGAGAACTTTTTAGGCCTGCGTCACGGCCACGTAGGTGGGGTGGGGTGTAGGACCACTAGGACTTACATTACTATTATGATTCCTAAGCCGACCTCATACGACAACTGCCGACGCATGCAGCAGATACAGCCATCAAGGTACAGAAAGTTAAGTTGTACAGCGTACCCATTATCTACTTGTTAAACTCAGATGCGAATAAAGGGGCCCATTGACAGCCTCTGTGGCATAGCGGTAGTGAACGCGGCCGCTACGCAGCAGGCGCGGGTTCGATCCCCGCTCAGTGCAAAAATATTAGTATGCATGAATATGAATATTTGCATTTGTCTGGTCGTGCCTCGGAGAGCACGTTTAGCCGTCGGTCCCGGTTGCCATGAGAACATCTATGGCAGTCGTTACGGGTAGTTGGAGCCCTAAAAAGTTCAACAACAACGGTCTAGCTGCAATGCATCGATATCGCCTAATGTTACCATTGGGTTGTGGAGGTCAGATGGCAGTCGCTTCACGGAAAATATCGAGGTCTAGCCAAATCCGCAGTTGAGACTGGTAAAGCGGACCCCAGACTCCGAGGTGAAAGATTCAGATGCGACTGGGAAATAATGATAGGATGAAGAGATTGAGAAGTCACAATAAACTACGCGCATGTGCTGCGTGCGTCAGCAGTTGTCTTATGCGGTCGGCTACGGAATCATACCTTTGGAGCTATCGGGATATTTACCATGTATTGTTTGGTGTCACCGATATTTCGGCGCTTTTACATTAAACAAACTAGGCTAACTAACTGACTAACTAGTGGTTCGATTTCGGTTTTTAATCTTCAAAAAAATTCTTAACTTCTGTTAAGAATTTTATTTTTCTAAATATTAATAAGTAAACTGAATTTTTAAATAAAACATAGGTAAATAGACACAACAAGATTGTTTACGTTTACTTAAGTACCTACCTAACTGAAAGGAGTATAGAATATCTATCTATTCTATTCTATCTAGCTATACCTACTAGATATTTAATTATATAATTGTACAGTGGTCGTGTCTGTACATTGGAGATATTTAAAAAAAATACTGGGGTTATGTTTATGTATTAACGATACTGAACACGAAAATATTGTTATTGAATTGCCTGTCTGTTTGTCTGTTTGTTCGCGATGGACGCAAAAACTACTGGACGGATTTTGATGCGGTTGTTTTTGTTAGAAAGGGTTTACTCAGACTTAAAATCTTACGTTTGTTTGATCGCAATCGGTTGTGTAGAACCGGACATATGAGCAAAGGTCACGTTAACCGAGATGCAAGCGGGCGGAGCCGCGGGCGGAAGGCTTGTATACTTAAATGGTTTCTTACCAGTAGTGACAACACCAGCGAACACCCAACACTGTCCGTAAGCGACCGGTTCTTGCGTCTCCAGGAACTGCTCCAGGATGTCGACGGAGCCGGTCCACTCTGAGGGGGCTGTCCCATTCTCGTACTGCCCATCCCATCTGCCCACCAGGACTCCACCATCGTCATTCTCGTTCACTATCTGGGAGATGACTCTTGCAACTTTTACTGGATCTCCACGGCTGGGGATTAAAATTATAGGTTATTGATTAGCAGATTAACTTACCTAATCAATAAAAAAAAAAAAAAGACAAGTCAATTTGACTTCGCCTTGCCTGATGGTAAGCTAAAGGCAAAGTCTCGGAAAATCGAGAAAATTATTGTAGATACAATGGCAGCTAATTCTATGTATTTATTTTTTTAATTTTCGTTGATAATAATTTTAAAACTAAGGTTGCAGTTTTAATACAATGGTTAAGTTGAAATAAAAATGTTTAAGTAAGTAAGTAAGAAATAAAGATATAATTTTAAAGACTATTCAAATCAATTGATTTTTATTAGAAAAAGTCCGACAAAATTAATCTTTCCTATGAGAAGTCTTCATAGTCGGTAGGTACGGTATGCGCTAACCATCAGGTGAACTGTGTTTTTGTTTGCTACTTTAGTAGTTTAAAGAGCGATATTCTCGTCATTATCTCGTTGTACGTGACATTTATAATAATTGAATTATTCAATGATAATTATGTAGTTCAATATAGTACGTGTATTTTGCAATAACTCTCAGCTGGCTCGTTGGTCTAGGGGTATGATTTTCGCTTAGGGTGCGAGAGGTCCCGGGTTCAAATCCCGGACGAGCCCAAACTTTTTAATAATAACATTATTATTTTAGAATTTATTATTGATTTTACAATTAAATAAATGCAAGTGCATGCACATTTTTTGTGAATTATTTAATTAATATGCATGTTTTTTTTTTTTTTTGGGCTAGTTACAATCAAAAGAAAGCGAATTATTTGTACGGGTAATAATTTATATCTATTTTAAACAATAAAAAAATGAAAAAAAAATATGGCATGACCTCACGCCGTAATATCAAGAACATTCTTTATTTTCTTTTAGTGAGGTAGCAAACAAGCACACAGCTTAAATACAGCTGATACGCTACAGACAGCCCACTTGATAGTAAGCAGTTATCGTATCCTATAAAAGTATCCTAACACAATAGCTAGGTAAACCAATTTTCCTATTGTAAAATTGTCAATACCATAAAATATGGTATTTGAAATCAAAGCTGTAAGTAAGTATAGGTACCTAATAATAAACGAGCCGGGGCCGATATGGCTTAACGAGCACTCCGAGCAGGGGCGTATTTACCCTAGGGCCAAGGGGGCCATGGCCCGGGGCGGCAGGTTGCGAGGGGCGGCGGAGCCGCCCCGAGCGTCTAAATTTTTTTTTTATACCACTTAGGTTGCAGACAAACACACGGTGCGGCCCGCCTGATGGAAAGTGGTTACCGTGGCCTATGGACATATGCAACACCAGGGGCGTCACACTCGTGCTGCCGACCCTGAAGATCTGATCTGGGCGCTTTAATCTTGACTCTAAAAGGCGCCCATAGATGGACGCTCGGGGCGGTTTCGCCGCCCCTCGCAACCTGCCGCCCCGAACGTCTATCTCGGGGCGCCTTAATCTTGCTCTAAAAGGCGCCCGGAGATAGACGCTCGGGGCGGCTTCCTCGCAACGTGCCGCCCCGAACATCTATCTCTGGGCGCCTTAATCTTCCTCTATAAGGCGCCCGGAGATAGACGCTCGGGGCGGCTCCGCCGCCCCTCGCAACGTGCCGCCCCGAACGTCTATCTCTGGGCGCCTTAATCTTGACTCTAAAAGGCGCCCAGAGATAGACGCTCGGGGCGGTTTCGCCGCCCCTCGCAACCTGCCGCCCCGAACGTCTATCTCTGGGCGCCTTAATCTTGCTCTAAAAGGCGCCCGGAGATAGACGCTCGGGGCGGCTCTGCCACCCCTCGCAACCTGCCGCCCCGAACGTCTATCTTTGGGCGCCTTAATCTTGCTCTAAAAGGCGCCCAGAGATAGACGCTCGGGGCGGTTCCACCGCCCCTCGCAACCTGCCGCCCCGAACGTCTATCTCTGGGCGCCTTAATCTTGCTCTAAAAAGCGCCCGGAGATAGACGTTCGGGGCGGCTCTGCCGCCCCTTGCAACGTGCCGCCCCGAACGTCTATCTCTGGGCGCCTTAATCTTGACTTTAAAAGGCGCCCAGAGATAGACGCTCGGGTCGGTTCCGCCGCCCCTCGCAAAATGCCGCCCCGAACGTCTATCTCTGGGCGCCTTAATCTTGCTCTAAAAGGCGCCCAGAGATAGACGCTTGGGGTGGTTCCGCCGCCCTTGCAACCTGCCGCCCCGAATGTCTGTCTCTGGGCGCCTTAATCTTGACTATTAAAGGCGCCTATTAGAGTAAATATTACATTTTTTTTTTATTTTTCGGAGCTTACTTAGTTACAATATGACTATGTCACTCATTATTTTAATTGCATTCAAATTAGAAAACCCTAAATAACATTTGCGTTCAAGTACGGTGTAACTGGGGCCAAGCAGCTAGGGCGCCGAAGACGGCAGCGCCTTTCTCTCGCAGGGAGACGCTACCGCCTACGGTTAATTCCGGCTGAGGTGGTAGCGGCGCTGTTAATGGCTACTCATAGTGTTTCCACGTATCTTTATGACTAGCAGAGAGCACAGATAAGAGCAGCTAAGGGGCGGCTGGTTCCCCGAGACCTGGGGGCGACAGGTGCGGTCGCCTGTTACTCCAATATATTCAGACTGGTAACGCGGCGGTGAAACCCGTACCTTTTCGTGGGTTCAATGGGGACACCGACTGCCCAAACCCGAAGGAGCTATCTTAAAAGGTCAGCCAGGTTGCGAGGGAAATATCTAATTGGGTAACTTTACACCCGATAATTGAGACCCGACAGAGACGGTGTGCGGTTTTAAACCGAGACCGCATGTGGCACTTCACGAGGAATAATCACCCTTCGCAGACGGCCATAACTAGCACCAGGACCTGCGGCGAGAGGTTTCCCGCTCTGACGGTTGCTTAAATAAAGAATACAACGCGTGAAGTGGCATATACATGGAGGAGCCCAGGCAGAGGTGGCATTGCAGGGGTCGGCTCCTGATCTGTATGTCTCAGGAACTCACCGAAGCAGCCATAGCTGGGCGCATTGCGTCAGCTGGTAGGAGAAGCTACTGTGATACCTCTATCGCGTTATCGGCAGCGAAGACGTGTGAGAACCCCCTTCGAGCATCACCTCATCCGAGCTAATCTTCTCCTTTTGTCGAGTCGACGACATATGTCATATTTTGTTTGCCCAGTATGCAACCACCCTGATGGCGTTCTCAGAGGCCCATGAGTACCTGCGGTGTACACGTGCTTAGGCATGCAGCACACGTTAGCGCCTACCTCACTGTAGTTCCGCATTCACACCGTAGTGCCTGGGTCCACCTTATCTGAGAAACTCCATCTAATTCGGTTTTCGTTACTTCGGCTGACCTGCATCCGAAGTCTATTTAAGGACTGCCAGGTGGTGTATGGGCAGCCTCTGTGCTCCCCACACATCAATTGGCCAGAAAGGGTTCGTAAGTAAGAGAACCAGGTATGCCCACTTCAGATCCAGTCACCAAATACGTCCAAGGACTTGGGTAACTCCAGCTGTGGCTTACTTGGTTGCTTCTGATTTCGTGCCGTCACCATCCAGTCCTAGCCGATGTTCCACAGAAGCGGCCCCCGATCCGCGCCAGCCGGAACACCCCGCCACATATCTCACTTACCAAGCCCTGTCCTACATGGGTAGATATTGGCTTTCACCGATAAGTAAGCCCCGACAATGACGCGAGGATAGAGAGGCACCCCGTGCTGAAAGAGTGCAGCTCTGATGCAGCTCCATGGCAAGGTGTTAAAGACGTAGGCAACAATAGACACTGCCAGCATCAACTCGCCGTGCCACTGCTTCTTCCACCAGGGCCCTCAAGCGCGTGTTGGCATCCACGGTGCTCCCGACTATAACCAAATTTATTGTCTACCAAATTCGGCCTCACTCCTGTAAGGCGCTCGATGTGGCACTTCACGAGGAATAATTCGTTTCAAACACCTGCATGACTGCACACCTTGTCCATCAATACAATGAGCCGATAGACGGGCGGTAACTTTGCAGAAGAGGACCAGTTTTCCTGTCTTTCAAATTTTCGGAATCCGTCTCTACTTGAGGCATATGCATGGCTCTATAGCCCTTCAAAACGGGATCCGAGTGCCTTTAGAGCCTAGAGTGCTGCCAGGCCCCAAAGCGGTGCTTTTGCTGTTGCCTTTGAGCCATAAAACATAATTCTTCACAAGCTATTGCTGTACTCAAGTGATTTTTGGTTGCGATATCATCTTCTACGTAGGGCGGTTTAATGGAATGGAATGCAAATATTTCCCCTTGAAGGGATACTGGTTGGGAACCTGGGTTAGTGGAGAGATCGATGGAAGTCACTTCCCTCGCACCATAAGATAGAGATCTCACGAATCAGGCTTGAAAATCTCCAGCAATTTCTGGCGGACCCCTATTTTGTGTCAGCCCCTTGGGCGCAGGCTAACGGGGAACGCAAACGTCACATAGGGGCAGGCGCGGTCACAGCTTGAAGTTTGGGGGGAGGGTCACTTCGGAAATTCCTTAAGAAATTTAACCCCCCCCTCCCCTCGTACTGGGACTTTTCAATATGACGTGCATGGTTAGAGGGGGGGGGGTCATATCCCCTGTACCCCCCCCCCCCCCCCTCGGACTGCGCCTGCATAGGGGGCGGCAAACCTAAGTGGCCCGGGGCGCCAAATCTTTAAATACGCCCCTGACTCCGAGGTACAAAAGCCTCTATGTGTGAAGAATGGTCACCCATCCTAATTCTAACTATTCGAGTATTACTTAACTTCGGTTACCACATAACCATAACCTGTAACTAGTACACATAATAAGAACCTGTTACTAATTATATTATGCACATAGACGATTAATATCACAAGAAACATTCACGATTGTCTTCACACACAAAATACTTACCTACACCAATTAGTATTCTAGAATAGCTCAGTTCATAATCCATCTATGGAATCAGCATCCACACGTCTGAATGCTTAAGTAGACTTGAGAATTTATTTGGTTGGATCGTGAACATATTTTGAACTGATTTGCAGCTAATGTTCTTGGTTTGCCAAGTTCGTTGATAGTTTTATGATGAACTTAGAAATGCGACTCACAACATTAGCAGGTCCATGTTGATATTGTCAAAAGTTTAATAGTCTCGTAATGGTGCCTGGCGCACCCGCCAGGTCCTGGTAGGACGGGTAGACCCAAGAAGAGATGGCTTCATGACGTAGAGAGTGACATGTGTGCCAATGGAAGCCCAAGATCGTGTGAAGTAGAGAAATAAAGGTTGGAATGCGGATCCCAGAAACTATGGTGAATGCCACGAATGCTACCGTCCCGACCGGACCGAATAGTTTGACGTGTAAGTTATCTCAGCATGGCCGGGGATGCATGATGAGGAGGAAAAGCAGGAAAATAGACCCCGGGATCTAAGGTGAAGGTCTCAGATGAAATCGGGACACAGCAGGATGTTGATAAAGAGTTAGAATCAGGATATAGAACTCACTGGCTGTACGGCATGTTGGCTCTATCCAGCATGAGCATGCAGGCTGGCAGCACGTGCTGGTCGAACTGGCCATACGCCCAAGGCTTCCCGCGTGTGGTCTTTATAGGACCCACCCACACCTTGCCGACGTCATTCAGTACGTACTCCTGCAGGAGCTGGCAGTCCTCCATGTATGTCTGGTCATCTAGGAAAAAATAAGTATAGATATAAAATAATGCATGTTGTTAGAATCTATCACCCGTATTCACAAACAATACTTCGCTATGCGTACCACCAAAACTCTGCAAAGAACGACAAATTCTCAGTGGGTGATTCTTTGTAAACCAGATTAGACATGTTTTTGACTGAAGAACACATCAATTTATTCTCCAAATAACACAAAAATTTCAGGTTACATAGTAAATAAAAATGTCTATCGACGCATATATTAATTAATTGGGATTATTTAATACAAGCAATAATTTAACTAACAGAAAACAGTAAAAACTAATTAATCTGGTGTGTCCCCATGCCGCTTTTTGTTGAATTATTAGATTTTTTGCGATCTTAAGAAGCAATTATATTAAAATAAGAAGTTTGCATCGATATTTGAATATATGTTTCTTGATATGTTATAACTGAAATTCAAAATAATTGGATATCTTCGTAATTACATTACTTTAAAAAATGTCCCCGACGAAAATGATAATTCAACTGGCGCATCTTGTTCAAGCATAATTTCAATGTAAACACAAAATATTTGCTTATTGAATACCGATTCGTGATTGATCGCGTCAGTCAGTAGCGAGCTATCGAACACTTGCACGTTTAAGTGTTATATTTTGTTAAAAAATACGACTGAAAGTTGTTATTTGGGAGTTTGTCACGCATGTCGCATAATTAATCTGTATTCTTTCATGGATTGCGGGTTTTTAGTTATGTTTTGAAACTTAACCAAGGTCTGTCATAATGTTATCTATTCATGTTAAATACACCTTTAATTCTATCTGTTCATAAATAAAGGGGCAGGGTTCGATTAACTATAACTTTCTAATTTGTCTGGCTCCCATTAGTCTGGTTTTATCTGGCTCTTATGCCCAGATGAATTTGTCCGGGCCAGATAAATTAGGATTAATTAAAAATAACAACAATAATCTCAACTTATGACTAGTTTTCTTTACGTTTTTATGAGCTTTAATGAAAAAGAATTTTTAGGTGCAAGGGGGTCCACCAAGATCTTGGGCCCCAGGCCATCCTCACCTGCAAGCCGGTGCACCTGCTGAAGAACGGACGAGGCTCTGGCGCTGGCTTTCCCTTCGGAGTTGGAGGTTGGCAATTGCCCCTGGAAAGGCCAAAAAATGGCTGACGTACTCTGCAGGCAGAGAGTGGCCGTGGCGTTCCTGCAGGAGACTCGTTGGGGTGGCAGTAGCTCGATGCACATTGGGGACGGCTACCAGCTGATGTACACAGGTGCACCTGATTCGTGGTGCTCTCCCGGACGTTGCGACTTATGGTCGTGAGGGTGCTTATCAATGGAATTGTAACCCACCTGATAAGTGCCTACGCGCCACAGGCTAGGCGTAGCGAAGCCGAAAAGATCGTTCTGGGACCAACTCGGGGAAGTGCAGGCTTCGTGACATCCCGCTGTCGCAGGGAATCGTCCTGGGTGGTGACCTGAACGGTCATGTGGGTGGCGGGTGTGAGGAGTTTGAGCGTGTCCACGGTGGTTTTCGATACGGTAGTCGCAAGTTGCAACCCTATGCGACTGCCGTTCATACCATCGTGAACACGTACTTCAAAAAGAAATCCGAACATCTTAACACCTACTCGTACAAGAGCGGAGGGCGCTCTACCCAGGTAGATTTCCTACTTACTAGGAGGCACAGGATTAGCTAGGTGGCCAACTGCAAGGTTACACCCGGGGCGACTCTCACTAGCCAGCACCGTCTCCTTGTCATGGACCTCCGCGTGAAACCCAAAGGCAAACGTGCTGAGCGTGCCCAACGCAGAATTAAGTGTTGGCTGTTTGATGAAGTCAAGTCCCAAAGTCTCGTCTCAGCCATCAATGACAAGTACGCTGATGCTGTAGACGAACCAGTACAGGTTTACTGGGACAGGATTCAGGCAGCTATTCTTGAAGCGGGGAGGGCGGTGCTCGGTATGTCTATGGGTGGACGAAAGTGTGACAGGGACACTTGTTGGTGGAACGACACAGTCCAGAAAGAGATCAGGGCGAAAAAGCCCTCTTTAAAAAGTAGCAAGCGTCCAAATCTTCCGAAGACCGCGATGCGTACAAAGATGCAAATTCACCCCGAGGAGAGCCGTAGCCAGGGCTAAACGAGACCACTTACAACGGCTATATACCAAAGTTCAAAGTTCAAGTTCAAAGTTCAAAGTTCAAAGTTCAAAGTTCAAAGTTCAAAGTTCAAAGTTCAAAGTTCAAAGTTCAAAGTTCACAGTTCAATGTCCTTTATTTGTTGAATATGGTACAAAAATGTTGTTTACATTATAGTGGAATCGTCTGAGGGGCAAAAGTTGGCGCGGTCCAGGGCCAAAGCGGCACAGGGTCTATCCAAGTGCCGCTGCACTCAAGATCCTGGGGGCAATCTGTTGTACGAGAAAGTCGCGGTGTAGGAGAGATGGCGACCATCTACCACGAGCTGCTTAATAAGCAGCATTTAGAGGTGCAGCCACCAGACCTCCCTCCGAATCAAGGACTAGTGCCACCGATAACGCCTGCAGAATTCGAGACTGCCATTCGCCGCATGAAGAACCGGAAAGCTGTAGGACCCCGACGAACTCCCTATCGAGGCTTGGAAGGCAAAGGGTGCCCATGGTGTAAGCATTCTAGCAAATCTCTATAACCGCGTACCCGGTGAGATCCCAAGCCAGTGGAGGCTGAGCATCATCACACCAATCTTCAAAGGCAAGGAATCGGTGCAGGAGAGTGGCAGTTACCGCAGATAAACGACTCCCGGATCCGACAGGAAAGTAAACTCTCGGGTTGTCAGTACGGGTTTCGTCCCAGGCACGGAACCATGGACCTGGTGTTCGCCCTAAGGATTGTGGTGGGGAAACACAGGGCGAAGAACACGCCTCTGCACTGTCTATTCTTAGACATACAGAAGGCCTTCGACTGTGTTCCTTGCGCGGTGATCTGATGGGCATTGCGGGCCAAGGGAGTCCCAGAAACTTACATTGACACCATCCGAGACATTCCGGTTCTGTGGTTCGGACTGCTGTTGGTGACTCCAAAGCCTTCCCCATCACCGTCGGGGTACACCAAGGATCCGTCCTTAGTCCTTACCTGTTCAGCGTAGTATTATACGTTTTATTGGAAAGCATCAGAAACTCGCATGAGCAGCCCCCGTGGTTGCTCATGTATGCTGTTGATATTGCGCTGATGGACGTGGACAGGAGCAGATTGATGCGACGCGTGAAAGGGTGGAAGGAAGTGCTTGAGAACGGCGGCGGTCTGAAGCTAAATGTAGCGAAGACAGAATACTTAGCGTTAAACTCCACAGATCCCATACCCATTCACATAGGCGATGACTTGGTCGAGCGCACGGACCAGGTTAAGTACCTGGGATCTGTACTTCATGTGACTAGTGAAATCAACTACGACGTCAGGGCATGGATTGCTACTGCGTGGGCCAAGTGGCGAGAAATGACTGGCGTCACGCGTGATCCCAAAATTAATGAATAGGTTGAAGAGGCAGGTCTATAAGACGATCATTAGACCTGTTCTCTCTTACATGGATGAGAGGTGTGACCGCTCCTGGAGCGACACAAGCAAGAACTACGTGTCACGGTGATGAAAATGCTGCGATGGATGTGTGGACTCTCGCATCCGCGACAGTCTTCATGTCCGTGACATCGCGGATAAAATGCAAGAGAGCCGCCTTCACTGGTGCGGCCACGTCTTGCGGCTAGCGCCAGGCTACGTGGGTAACAAATGCCTAGCAATGGCGCGGATGGTGCCCCCGCCGAGTCCAGGTAAAAGGGGTAGGCCCAAGAAGTCCTGGCTTGATGCCATGGAGGGTGACATGCGTGCAAATCGTCTCACTGCCATTGACGCCCAAGATCGTACAAAGTGGAGGAGGAAGAGCCGGAAGGCGGACCCTGAGCTCCGAGGTCATCTGGAACGGATGCAATCAGGAAAATGCGTCTATATGCAGGTGGTGATGATGATTGCCAGATATTTTATAGTAAAGTTGATTGAAGATAATATGTTGTTCTCATTTATCTGCATGCTTCTAATTAATATGGTGCAAAAGCCCATTCATCTGCCTTGGTCATCATTAATCTGGTTGACCAATTTATCAGCACAGTCTATATCCTAAACTAGGGTACAAATCTGTGCCTTCGAAATATGATATAACATAATAATGATCTGGTCACGATTTTATGTGAGTTAAAGTCTAAAAGTGAAAAAAAAATTGAGCCATATCAATGAGGCAAATACACTCGGTTTCAAAGAATGACCCCAGTGCGTTCGTTTTGGCAAGCCTTTTTATTCATTGATAACACTTAAGTAATACTTCGTTGAGGGAACGCACTGCGTTAGATACTGCTCCGTGATGTTTGTGAATTAATTTTACCAGCCCTATGCGCTCGAGCACACTATGAGACCTCACAGTATCGTTTGTGAATACGGGTGTATGTCATTAACATCGAATCCGGTAAATTCATCATTCTATTTTATTTAAACAACAGTTATGTTAAGCTATTGCTTGTATTTAGGGTAGGGTCAGGATCGAAGCCGGGACCTCTTAATCGCAGGGCCGCTTGCGCTACAACATTAAACCCCGATGTTAATGTTGCAATTAAAGATTTGTATGTTGATTGATGATTTTTGGGAAACTTTACAACTGCAATATTTGTAAAATTTCCAAAAATCATAAAAATTAAGCAGAACTTTCCTGCTCAATAACTTACTAAAATTACTTCTAGGTAAATAAATAGATTTTAGTTTCTTTGTGCAGGTGCACATGACATAAGACGTGTACAGTGTGCACCTGGGTGAACCTACTGAAATTAAAAAAAACAAAACTATTGATGACTCGCATGCTTGCTTTTTTAAAGAGCAAAAAATGACACTTACCAGGGTTCCATGGATTGAAGAGTATGTACAACTCCTGGTCGAAGTCGTACACAGCTCTTTCAGGAGCACTCTTGAGCCTGGTCACCACTCGCAGGATCCAGGACCCCACGGGCGCAGTCACTGGGGTTGATACCTACGGCGAGAAAACCATTTATTTTTCAAATTCTAGATTATTTAACCCCCCGATGAAAAACGTGGGGTTTTATAAGTTTGGTTAGTTTATTTGTAGGTACATCTGTCTGTGGTATCATAACCCGAAGGCCTAAGGTATTACAGAGGTAGACAGTCAGATAATGTCCGCCTTTGTACAATTTATTGTGCATAAAGTGTAAATCACTATCACTACATCATCATCATCACTATCATCACTTCATATTATAAAACAAAGTCGCTGTCTGTCCGTCCTATGCTTAAATGTTCAAAACTACGCAACGGATTTTGAAGCGATTTTTTAAATAGATAGAGAGATTCAAGAGGAAGGTTTATAATGTATAAAACATGCATAATATTGTAGAGAAACACTGATTAAATTTAGAGATATACAGCGGGACGGGGATCAGAATACCACGCGGGTGGAAAATATGGCGGTACGAAGTTCGCCGGGTCAGCTAGTAAATAAATAACTCCCAAACGAAGGAATCGGTTTTAATTTAGTTTTTTTTTAAAGCTGATCGGGTGATTCCGTCTGTTCGGGCTACCTGTGACCTATCACCGAAGCAGGAAAGGGCTCAGGGTGGCCATCTCTCAATGCGGAAGGGAGGAATTTTCCCACGAACAATTTGATGGAGTCGCCAATCGATCATTCAAACGAAACTTTTGACGTAACTTTTTCTTCTGGTAGAATTTATTCTGTAAAAAGTATATTCTTGGCAACTTTACTCTATTACAGACTATAACATTATTCAACATAAAGTTAAACAGAGGTCGAACGCGATTCTAATACAAATAAACGAATAAAACTTGAACTAAAACTAGAAACGCACAGCATGGGTATTTCTGAGTTACCTATTTACTTAACAAAATATAACCATTTACATATTATTTAGATAAAATCGTGTTCATCATGATTACATAACTACTTAATAAATGGTAGAATATTAGCATACGTAGGTACCTATAAGATGTTTATCTAAAACCTGTAAGCGACTTTGTATTATAGTACACAGTCAGTACATAGGTACCTTCTAAGTATGTATCTTTTTGCAGGTGGTTAGGTGGGTTCTACCACCTCCTCAATATTATCCTGCTGAAGCCGAGGGTGTGGAGGAACAAAGGCAAGTTGGAGTGCGATTAGATGCGTAACAAATTTCGTGATCCGATGTAGGGACGATCGCGATATTATACGTTTTGGGAATGCAAAGATCACGGTAGGTATGTCTAATTTTGGCTATACGAAAATCGCGGCACCGGAGAAGACACATTAACAGGAGTTTTCATTAAGAAAACTGAAAACGACAGTAGATTTAAAGAAACAGACTTTTATTCAATATAATTTCACGAAAGTGGGGGAAGAACTATGTGACCACTTATAGGTTGATTGAACGCCCAATATTTTTCATCACAATTTATTGTAATACGAATTCAACTCAGGGCCAGCTGATTTCTCCATTAGGGAATCATTATCATCGACGGCGCCACACGCTGGTCATCAAACAAACCGCTAAATCATAAAATCAGATATTCTAACATCGTGTGTTACTTCTATACTTCGACTTTTAATTAGATGCAGTAAAATGACATTTCAAAATGTCATTGCGTAAAATAATGTTTACAGCCTAATCTCAATAGGGATGTGATTCAGTTCACAGAAGATCATTCTAATCGTTCCATAACTTACTCATAATGATCATACTTAATTGTATTTATTATTCATATAAATAAAAGGCTGTTTAAACGTTGATCCTGTTACACATTTCCTTTTTGAGTGTTTCGAGATGTGGTTCGCCGACATTCTACCCAAACTCAAGCCGTAGGGTACACTTTTTTTTGGAAAACGCTCAATTACGACTACTGCTACTGGTAGTCGTAATTGAGCGTTTTCCAAAAGAAAGTGTACCTACCCTCCACTTTTGAGCCCCTGTGTTTGAATTTCAATAAGAAAAAAGATATTCATATTATATACCTGGGTAATGATTTTAATATTTTAAAAATATAAACATACTCTAAAGTAGTTAAATCCATTACTTATTTTACCCTATTTGCCGTAATATTTCAATGAGCAGTTTTCCAGTAGGTATGATAATCAGTTGGTTTTTAAATCATAAAGAGATGGCGCTAGCATAGCTTTTAGTAATTTTAATGTACTCTGTGGTTTGTTTGTGCGATGTTGCCAAAGTTTAATTTCATTTACCCATATTACAATAGATAAAATATGATAAAACGCTTAATTCTTTTCGCGTCACTGTCTGTAATTTAAAATAATATTATATTTATAATAATATTGTCAAAAAAAATGTCAAAACATTTATGTAAAGTAAATTATTACAAAACCGAAGAACATTTTTTCCATAAATTAGGGAACACTAGATGTGAGACCACACTCTTCTTACCAAAAGTGCCGGCTGCGCCATCTAGCTTGTCCTTAGGAACCCTATAAATACCTACTGGAAAACTGCTCATTGTGATGATTTTTATACACCGAGACATCAGTTTTTGGCGTGGACTCAAGTTATTGAATTTATGTAGAAGCGATACTGAATTTTTTTGTACTAGGCTAGCATGAGCTGTAGGTCCCATTTGAAAGCAGCGTCCTAAGTTTCTAATTCGAGTCTTATGCTGTTTAAGTATAGTTTAATCTCAAATAAAAACGTAATAAGTGGTATCTTCCGGACATGTCAGTTTTGACACGGCTAAAACGGTCTATCTATTTCACGAGGATTTTTTCCACTTCTTGTAATGGAAAAATAACGTTTACATGACAATGACAGCTATTTCAAAAGTGCTAGTATCAAATAAGTTTCAAACAAAATGTGTTTTGTGTGGGTGCCACGGCGGTCAACATTTCTTCGGGTCAGTTTGAGACACTTCTATAAGTATTCAGCTTAGTTTACATGATTTAATTATTCGCAACGCTCAATTATTATCGCGCTCTATCACTCTCAATCGAAACAATCCCGGAGATGTCGTGGACAAAAGCACGAATTCAAGAGTGGCTGACCACTAAAAATATTGCATTTGAACCAAATATGGTGAAGGCCATTCGAGAAGGCTGCACATAAAGGTATCCGACTTCTAAGACTACCCTCTTATCACTGTGAATTAAACCGATGAGTTATTTTGGTCTCAGGCAAAGGGGCACGTCGTCGCAGATAAATTAATAAGACGTATGAAATGCTAGAAGTGAAAACTTTTTTCCAAGAAGTAATCAACAATGTGACACCGGCTAAGTGGAGTGACTTTAGTGTCTCACACTATAAAAGAGGAACACAATATGTACCACCTCGATCATATTAGATGATGAATAGACAGACAGATTTGTCATTAGTGTGACCGAAAGCAACAGCGACAGTGATTCCGAAAAATATTGATTATAACATTATTATGACATTTTTGATTCGTTTTGAATGTACATTCCTATACTTTCACTGAAAAAGATCAATTCTTTATCATATGTAATAATAATAGAAGAAATAAATTCATTTTTAACAAAAAAGTTTAACCGACTTCAAGAAACGAAAAAGAGGCACTGAAAAGCGAAAAATAACTTAATTTACAGACTTACTGATTTATTAGAAGTCGGTGCCTAGTCCAAGGAGGGAAGCCATATTTCAATTGATTGCATCATAGTAATGTAGTTCAGACACAACAAACAAAGTTGGCTGGCACCGACTTCTAATAAATCAGTAAGTCTGTAAATTAAGTTATTTTTCGCTTTTCAGTGCCTCTTTTTCGTTTCTTGAAGTCGGTTAAACTTTTTTGTTAAAAATGAATTTATTTTTCTCTTTTTAGTGAGTTTGTACAGTCTCACGACTGTACATCGCATGTATAGTGACCTGACTGTACATGCGCTGCTGACGCTACACTACAGATCGAACCGGCCACGCTAAATAAAAAAAATATTAAAGCACTATTCAAAAATAATTTTTAAAATCAATGCATATACACCGGAAATATAGCTGAATATTCTGAACACTTCTGCGTACCCCTTCAAAGGACTCAGGCGTGATGTTATGATGTGTAATGGCAGAAACATTGCAATAATATGCCATTGCAGCAATCGCGGCTGATTTCCTGGTACTTTTTGAAGAGTTCCTTGGTCTAATCTCGGAAACCCATCATCAGATCTTTACGAAATTTAAATGGGACCACTTCGGAATAATCTACTTACGAACAGAAAAAGAATTTTTAAAATCCGTCTAGAATTGGCTTCACAATCGCGTAACAAACATACAAAAAAAAAAAAAAAAAAAAAAAATAATTGCGTACGAATTGAGAACCTCCTTTTTTGAAGTCGGTTAAAAAATACATTACAACTTAATATTGAATCTTTAAAACAAAACCAAAGATCATTCATTTATTGAATGATTCACTTACTCACTTAGCCACATCCCTATTTATTTTTCTTCAAAAAGTGGTATCCCACAAAACGTCATTTTACTGCAGCTAATTAAAAGTTCGACTATAGACAATAATCTATTGTATTTCATCCATAAAGTTTGGATTTGAATTTTATTAATAAATAGGTACTACTTTAATATTATTTCGGTAGCGCCTTTCAGGTGGCGTTTGACGGATATGACAACTTATTAAAATTACTTTGGTTTGGAAAATATATTTGTGGCGCCTATGGCTTCATTTGAATATAAAATTAATATTAAATTAAGGTAGGTAATCAGTATTCAGATTGATAGCGATGAATAATGATAAAGCAATAAACTATCAAAATAATATAATATCCTGTAGACGTTCGCAACAGACCACGTGCGCGTTCCTGACAACTCTTGTCTATATCAAGAAACCCACATTAGACTTCGTTAGAGGAGTTCTTTACTACTACCGCAGATTATTATTATAAGTTCTGTAGTCTGACAACACTATTGGTTTCGGCTATCTATCTATGTAACTACGGGAGAGAATAGTTTCCAACATATTCCTAGATTCGGTCGGGTTGCGAGAGGTGTCTGGGACAATTTCACCTACGGTAACTGTTGGTTCAAGTCCGACATAACCTCCCCTATCGGCTTCCGGCTGGAGGAGCATCCTTGGCAATTTTGCACACGACAAAAATATACTTCAAGATTATCTTAAAAAGTGGTTTCACTTCGACAGCAAACTATGTTTTCAGACGACTCGCAGTTGTCATTCGATCGTTGTATAACTTCGTTTACTCGTCGAAGCCTTAAATGCGCAGACGTTTATATACGCAGTCGAAATAATTGCATTTATAGGTATAACTTTGAATTAACTTTAATACAAATTCAAGCTAGACAAGGTCGGTTTCCGATACCTAACTAATTTGTTATGGTAATTTTCTAAATGGAAATATTTGGATGTGCGCACCTGGCTTGCTGTAATTGATGAAATAAAACAGGTTCCCGGTGAAGTAGACATGTAGAATGCAAGCGCTACACCAATTTGGGATATCCGTAATCTGATTATGAGCCCGTTCCCACTTATCCGACCAGTCGGTCAGTCGGTTTCTCGGTCAGTCTAAATAGACGGATGTGCCAGTGGCAGTACAATTTGTATGGAGCTGTTCACATTATGAAAAAAGACTGATCCGAGTTATTTGACGGACGTTTTGCCACTGAAAAAAGACTGATTCGAGTTATTTGACGTACGTTTTGCCACTGCGACGGTCAGTCAAAACTCCCGGATCGGATGAGATGAGTGTGAACGACCGTTGCGTCTCGAAGTATAGGATGCACCCAATGTTGTCTTCGTGTTCTACTTCTTTTTCGTCTCAAATACCACCACAATAAGAACAAATACAAACGTAAACTGGCGGCAAGTCGAACCACCGACCTTCCGGCAAAACAGACTGATCGGATATAATGTGAACACCCACGTCCGGCGTCCGGTTTCAGGGCAAAAAGACTGGTCGGATAAGTGGGAACGGGCCCTTAGTCATCAAAGGGGAAGCCAACAAAAACCGTCGTCCTATCAGACGAGTAGATCAGTCGAACCAACAAGAAAAGAGTACTTTTCGTCCTATCAGTCAAACGAAGCTATCGGACTACGCGGAATCAGAGAAAGTAATAGTCGTCCGTTCAATCGGCCGAAATATCCTTGCGGACACGGGGATCTCTACTCTACCTTAACTTTTGAATAATATAATTATGTATGTAGTCTTGAATTGTAAAATACAATTGTGTAGCGTTTCAAAAAGTATTTATTTATTTTAAAACTTTATGCACAGTACATTGTACAAAGGTGGACTTAATGCCAAATATTCAGGCTTCTCATTTGTTGTAATTATTACTTATCCGACTGTGCGATGCAAAGGAGAATGATGTGATTATCACTTCATACAATACGATTATTATTTGACGGAAGCACACACCTACATTCAGCAGTTCGTGTCATATCTATCAGACCATATTCCTATGGAAGGATCGCCAATAAGCTTACCTCGAACGACACGGTGTTGCCTTGTACGTCCAGCATCTTGGTGCTCCATCTGTTCTTATCAGTGACAGCATCGCGACGGACGTACATCGATCCTTGCGTATCCAGGTTTGGTTTGTCTCCTAAAATAACATTCACATTAATAAATACTAGCTTTCTCCCGCCCGCGTGGATGTCAGTTATTGTGACGAAACCTAATTTACGTCCTTTCTCGAGGTCTCTGTACCAAATTTCATCAAGATCGGTTCAGTGGTTTAGGCGTGAAAGCATAACAGACACACATTTAAGTCCTATCCCCTGTCCTGTCCATCCCAATGGTTGCCTGGAAGAAATCGCTTCCAGCGATAAGGCCGCCCATTGTACATAACATACAATAACAATAAAGCATTATCTATCTATCTATCTATAATATTAGTATGGAGTCTTAGATATGTGGTAAAACCAAAGTTTTTCCAATCTCAATCGTCGTGTCAATGGCAACATTCTTAAAAGAAATTTAAGCTGCATTAGAAGTGATGACCATTCCTTCAGTGGTTCCGATAAAATATTAAAACCGGTTGTGGCGTGTTGACTAAAACGTCAAGATGAAACGAAAGTCAAGACGTCGTCAGTACAAAGTTTCACATGCAATTTAGTTTAACTGGAGCGGTTCACGGAAAGCAGTAGGTAATAGTCTCAGTCTTACCGATAATAAAAATGAATTGGATCAAGTCCTGGTTTTCGTCGAAGTCCCTGTTGAAGCGGATGACGCCAGAGAAAGGCTGTCCTCGCCTCACGATGGTGGTGGTCGGGTTTTCATCATTGACAACCTCGAATCTGAACAGAAAACATTTATTGATATATCAACAGATTGGACTTTAAATGTACATACGAATAAAGTCTATAATTAAATGCCATTTTTGCATGGTAAACCACCCTATCCTTTTTTTTAAGTGTTAGTTCTTACCTTTTTTTTATCACACCTATAATTATCTACTAGGACAATTTTGGTCTGTAATTAATAATAATAAAAATATCTTACTTGAGAGTGTTGTGAGCTTGTGCATTTTCCCGCGGATAGAAGTAAACAACATCTACCTGAAGTGGCTCCATCTCTTAATATCTGTAACAAAAAAGGAATTGACTATGTCAATAGAGCTACACCTCCTGCTGATTGAAAGCTAATTGTTGATCTCATAATCTTCTTCTTCTTCTATCGAATCGATGGCGTTTCTACTCTCAAATTCTGTTTTCCCAGTATGCTGCTACCTGGATCGCGTGCTCGGAGGCACTCATTAGGTCCTCCGGTGTACAGGTAGATGGGCATGCAGCACACGTTAGCAGGTGGGCCATGGTCTGTGGAGCTACTCCACACTCACACCCCAGCTCCGCGTCATCTGAGAAACCCCACCTAGACCGATTCTCCCTGCTTCGGCCGACTTGTGTTCGAAGTCTATTCACCTGATCCAGGGAAGGTCATGGCCGGGGGGAAGACTCTCCGACAGCGGGACGAAAGGGGTTGGTGGCGGGCTCCGCGTTTTCCAGAGTTTTATATATCTGTCTGATGTTAAGCAGCCCTATCCCTTAGTCGCCTTGTACGACACCGCATGGGAGGAGACGGGGTGGCCTAAATTCTACTCACCATTGGCATTGACGACTGTTATGTCCACTTGTCTAGGGGGGCAGATAGGTACAAATAAGCCGACATTGGTAGGCCTCAGCTTGATGACCTCATCAGATGCTCCCCAATAAGGACCCGGGGTACTATTACTTATTCTGTGACCCGGGACTGTAGGAAGAAGGAAACATGAGTGTTGGTAAAGAATTCCTAATTTTTATCGTTTAGAGGTGTAGTGCAGCAGCCTCCGTGGCGTAGTGGTAGTGAACGCGGCCGCTACGCAGGAGGCGCGGGTTCGATCCCCGCTCAGTGCATATATTTGTGTGAATTAAATATGAGTATTTGCATTGGTCTGGTCGTGCCTCGGAGAACACGTTAAGCCGTCGGTCCCGGTTGCCATGAGAACATCTATGGCAGTCGTTACGGGGTAGTTGGAGCCCTCAAAAATCCAAAAACAACGGTCTAACTGCAAAGCTTCGATATCGCCTAATGTTAACATTGGGTTGTGGAGGTCAGATGACAATCGCTTCACGGAAAATATCGAGGTCTAGCCAAATCCGTGGTTAAGACTGGTAAAAAAGCGGACCCCAGACTCCGAGCTGAAGCTTCGGATGCGACTGGGAATTAACGCTAAGAGGAAGAAAGAAGAGGTGTAGTGCAGCAACTTGGTACCGAGATAGGTTTATTGAGTTTATTCTTCTCCATCCTAGTGTGAATTCCAGTCGCATCCGAAGCTTTCACATCGGAGTCTGGGGTCCACTTTACCAGTCTAACTGTGGATTTGGCTGAGTTTCGATATTTTCCGCGAAGCGATTGCCATCTGACCTCCACAACCCCTGTTGAGTTTATTATCAGTAATGGAATAGTTAATAAACATAATTATATGTAGGTATTTCCAAATATTAACATGCCTATATTTTAATATCATATAATATTTATCATACATAATTTATTTGATCGCCGCGTGGTTCCCGGCAGAGTAGAATTTGGACCACCCCATCTTCTCCCATGCGGTGTCGTACAAGGCGACTAAGGGATAGGGCTGTTTAACATCAGACTGATAATACATATACAGCCCAGACTCAGCCGCAGATACATGGCTCGAGTCAACAATAGTGCCCTGGAAACGGCAATAGGCTCACCCCCTATTACGTGGGACCTAATATAATGATTGGTGAAATGTGGGTGTTAATTCACCTGCCTAACCCTCCAGGGATAAAGGCGTGATTGTATGTATGTATGTAATGACCCTTTAAAACGGATAGATTACATAACCGCAAACTGACAGAATTATTGCTACGCGATAACCTACGGGTTTTTAGGTCAATGACCTAAAAATAACGTTTGGTGTTAAAATTGGTGGTAAAATTTGTTTATTACCTACAACGGTTTTAAAAGGCGGATTTCGTTAATAATAGCAACCGTGATCAAGGCAAACTATACTGCCTTAGAGCGCTTGTAGACGTCCGTTTTTTTTCACCGGATAACGGACCGTGTTTCTTGTCGGATGCGCGGTGGTGTATTATTTGTAATGGATGTGTGTACATGCACCGGACGATGGACAAGAAACACGGTCCGTTATCCGGTGAAAAAAACGGACATCTACAGTACTAGCGCTCTTACAGTGGTGAAGGGTGAACATTTTCAAAAAAGAAGTCGGTGAAAAGAGTATCACACAATATAATCTTACCAAATGGCTAATACATAAAACGACCATAGCAATGTTTCCAATAGCAAGCCGGCAGGAGTCGGGAAACAGCAGGGTTCGAATCGGACTGAAAAGCATTTTAGCTTGTCCCAGATTTATGGAAAATACCACTAAGTAATTTTAGTTAAATACTTAGGTACTTAAATATTCTTAAAAAAATAAGATTTATTTCAGTGAACCTTGAGAAATCAGTTAGCGTAATAGTTATTTGTTATACAAGAGTGCAAAGTTGCTTTTTAACCGCGTGCTCATTTTTGATGACCGAGCAAGCGAAAGATTCTAAATTTGAATCACGAGCGTAGCGAGTGATTCACAAATTAGAATCTTGAGCGTTAGCGAGGGAATCAAAAGAGCACAAGGTGAAAAATCTTTGCACTCGAGTGCAACACGTAACTTTTCATCCCACCTCAGCGAGGAAATAATGAAATGCTTCTCCTTCCTAGCGTTAATTCCCAGTCAGCATCCGAAGCTTTCACCTCGGAGTCCGGGGTCCGCTTTACCAGTCTTAACTGCGGATTTGGCTGGACCTCGATATTTGCCGTGAAGCGACTGCCATCTGACCTCCACAACCCAATGATAACATTAGGCGATATCGAAGCATTGCAGCCAGACCGTTGTTGTTGAACTTTTTAGGGCTCCAACTACCCGTAACGACTGCCATAGATGTTCGTATGGCATCCGTGACCGACGGCTTAACGTGCTCTTCAAGGCACGACCAGACCAATGCAAATACCCATTTTCATGCATAAAAAAATATTTGCACTGAGCGGGGATTGAACCCGTGCCTCCTGCGTAGCGGCCGCGTTCAATACCACTACGCCATGGAGGCTGTATAATATGTGTATTAATACTAAGTAGTAATAAAATAAGTACAACAAAATAAAAATTCAACAACAATGTCAACAATATGACGTGAAAAAAATTGATGCGCGCAAAGCAAATTAAAAAAAAAGTACACCAAGGAGGTTACGAGTCTGAGTTTTTCATGAATTAAAAAAAAGTTGTATGATAAATTCGGCACCATAGAGGTAGAAGTAAATAGGTTTAATGATGTTTTGAGTCCACAAACCTAGTACACACGATGTTCTAAATTCAAATTTACTTTACCTCTCTAGAGGATAAAAACGACTTTTACGCTCAGTTATCGAAGAGCAAAAATAGTCTTTCCGAGATGGTGGGATGAAAAATATTTTACCCTGGCAAAACTTGGATTACCTATGTATCTATTGTTAGTGCCTTAAGCCAGATGTTTTAAAGAAATAATATCTAAAGTCCGACTAGCATTCAAGTAAATTAAAACTGTATGCAATTCAAACACATTTATGAACAGAGATCCATTTGAATAAATATTTGCAAAGTCTAAACTCAACGTGGTGTTTGCAAGACGATCCTCCGGTGGATATCGCAACTTACGAACGAGTTTTATGGACACTGGTCGTGATTTTTAAAGGCATTTGCTTAGTTTAAGGTTACCCTAGCAGGAAAATATTCAATATCATTCGAGCCTTACTTTTCAACATTTGTAAAAAAAATACGTGGGACGGAAAATTTATAGATGGCGAAATGTGGATGTCATTGCTCGGGCAGTCGGGACATATAATATGTTGGACCTAAAATGTGCCCAAAATGTGCTCTGTACGACGAGCTCGAATTCACCAAGCATAGATTATTACAAAACAATCCACGCGTGACAGGACCTCGTTTGTCTAGCGATTTAGGTCCAAGCTTAGAGTATACATTATATAGGTATAGAGCGCGGGTATCACTCAGGTCTTTGGCGCCGAGTGTTAGCAGATACTTTGCGATGGTATAGCGCGCCTATAGTGACGTTTCATGCATTACCGAAAATATTAATAGATGCACTTATTAATGTAGTTTATTGTTATGAAGTTTTTTGTTCGATTTGACATGCATGGATAAAATTAAAGCCAAAATACAAAAAAATGGCGTCATTTTGCGTTTTTTTGCGTCATTATTACTACAAATATAGATACGATGTTATATAAAATTTTGATTTAACATATCGAATTAAATATTATTTGCGAAGTCATTTTGATGGGTATTGTTTTGCTACTGATTGAGGTTGGGCCAGGAGCCTCGGTACTGTTCATACCCGTGATAGCAGTTCATACTTGTAAGGTTTTTTGTGTTCGTTGATTTTGGCGGCTACGTTCCTCAGTAACCCGATATGGCATAGCGGTAGGTAGAGAGTTCGACTGCCAAGTCAGAAAAAGTGGGTTCGATTTGCGCGATTTCATTTCTACAAACTATAAGCAAGGGTCCTCTAGAGAGCCAACTACCTACTCCTCAAAAAAAAAAAAAAGATTGTAGTAATTTCAGAAATCTAGGTTATTTTGATGTTGTAAATACTTATATTTATCATTTTATACATGTACAGTACATCCATCGATATTTAGTGTACATCATTCAGTTTGAGACATACCTAAAACGGGGTGAATAGAGATCAAAGGGTGAATAGAAATAAAATGGTCAGCAAAATTCTGTAGTTATTTTCTTTCAAGTCAAAATAAGGACTAGTTCAATGTAATAATGATCAGAACTTTCAAATAACTAGTTAAATACTTTAAATTTGGTAAAAGAAATTATTAAAACAAATCGAACGATCATTTTCATCTCTATTCACCCATTGATCTCTATTCACCCATTGATCTCTATTCACCCCGTTTTACCGGGTACTTGTCAAAGTTTTAGGCAATACATACATTGTAACTAGCTACACTTGAAATGTTATTTACATAATGTTTCTATTTGTATGCCATACGATTTACAATGCACAAACTTTAGCAAATATTTGAGTTGCAAACTACAAAGTCGTAGAATTCAGGCTAGACAATTTCTAATTAGGTACGTCAAACGCCAACTGCGTTTAAAAATAACCACTGAAGTGTCGACATTCTGTTAACAAATACTTTAAATCACTGTTAATGGAGAGGAAATACGTACACGTATAAATAATTAATGACGATTTGTTTCTTATTACCTACACTTTTAAACTTAATTTATGCCATGAGTCATTACCATTCATTACTTATTTACTATAGGTTGTATATCGTATGCAAGCTATTGCATTGCTCACAGTATCTTATTCATGACAAATTAATTTAGTGTAATTATTTTACTGTTAATAGTCTTCAAATATCTAATAATCTTCTTCTTCATCTTAGGATGTTACGTTAATTCCCAGTCGCATCCAATCCAAAGCTTTCACCTTGGAGTCTGGGGTCCGCTTTACCAGTCTTAACTGCGGATTTGGCTGGACCTCGATTAAGTTTAGCCAAACCCGCAATTAAACTGGAAAAAGGGGACCCCAGACTCCGCGGTAAAAGATTTGGATGCGACTAGTACTAACGCTAGGATTAAAAAGAAGATCACAAGTTTAGGGCCTAAAAAGCGCCACTGAACTGCGCTTTTTTATTCAGGACAATATTTTCCGGTGTGAAGCTGGGATAGGTTAGCAAGATCTACATACCTAACTATTTCCAGCCTGCGGATTTGAAATTTATATCATTTACCCTGACTCTATAATTATCCAAGGGATTAAAACATCAACCAACTAAGTATCACCATTTAAATCAGCATGTGTATACAACATACCCACTTATGTTTGCCTTAGATAGGTAGATACTTTATATGTCATTCATTCCGAACTTAAATTATCGAATCGTTGCCCAAACCAACTAGTTTTTCCACTCTCGTCACTACATCCTCTTTCAAACCGCTTTGCTCTCGTATTACTACATTCCTTTTTCTATTAACTAATCTTACACCGCATGTCATGTCAATCTTACAATATAACGAAGTATGAAGCCAAACTTCGTTATATTGTAAGATTTAAAAGACATTTTACATGCTTTTTTTGCTTTTCTTAATTCTACAAGCACTCGAAACCGGCGGGAAACTTGCAAGAGGAAATTCATGAAGTATGTAAGGATAAGAAAGTGGCGGGCTGTTATCTCTGCCTACCCCGGAAGGGTGTGAGCGTATGTATGTACCTTTGTGTATGTAACAGATACTAATCCCGTATCCACGATCCAGGATTCCTGGGCATCGTCATCACGTCGTGTGGCTTTTGCTCAAGTCCTCATAATATCAACGTCTAGTTGGCGAAGCCAGTCTATTGCTGCCGGTGTGAGGTCATGTAGCTCACGCATTCCTCCAGGAAAACGACGAAGTGGACACTCCTCTGCAATATGCACCGGGCATCGTGGTATCATGATATTCCCGGGATTACAATGTCTCCTTCCTATTCCCGATTTACTCCACTTGTAAGATTTCATACATCAATTTTTATGAGATTAAACAACACACATTTATGTTAATTTATTCAACTTTGACACGTTCAATGTTATAGCGGAATATCATTAAATAATTATTGATTACCTAGCCACGGATTTATGACATTATTATTTTATGTTGATGATAATGATGTGGGCCAGTGAGTTAAAACAAGTATATAAACGTAAAGTTAAACTACTGTATTAAATAATGTCTACTATAAAAATCTAAGTTCTGACTGACTGACTGACTGATCTAGAGATAATGCATAGCCTAAACTGCTAGTGATAGAGACTTGGGAGGGTGTACTTAGTACTTAGAAAATCTTAACGTGGCGAAAAATGGGTACCCATTTTTAGTTTTTAGTTTAAAAAAGTCTTAGTCCAATATAAAATCTTACGCTTGTTTGATCACAATTGATTGAGTAGAACCGGAGATAATGAGCCGCAGGCTTGTGTAAAATAATCTCATTTGAAATATTTGCTACTTTCATCAAAACATAAGAGGCTATTCTTATTCCACCATAAATTTATAAAATACACGCCAATAAATAAATTTGCGTCAGGATATGATGCAAAAAACACATCAGTGTCTGGCGAATATGAAAATAGAAATATCTCTGTGAGCTATTCTGTAAGCATCGTAAAATTAAAACGATCGCCGAACATATTTGATCGTGGTCAATCTTTATCAACTAAAACAAAGACTTTTCTTCGAAAGAAAACCACTACGCGGTTCTCGATGAATAGACTACAAGGGCTATTTAACTATTAATTTATTTTTTACTCTAGGTCAGTCTAGGGCATTCTCGCGATAAACAGACAAAGTAAGGAAAGATTACTTGAACAGAAGGCGGAAAGGAAGAAGAAGGAAAGGCTTCTGTTGTCGGTTCTAGAATGTCGATAACCATTATTTTTATAAATACATACCTTTATTATATAGAAACACCCACACCATTGCATCCACATATTCGCGTGCTTACCAATATTCGCAATGAACAGGAATCAAACCCCGGACTGAGATGTAGCATTCGAATTCCCTATACCATTATCGTTTTGAATTGGGAAACATAGTGCTATAGGCTTGATAAGCAGTCCGACTTGTGAGCAGTCCGACTGGGGAAGTAAGTACCTCCGCCCTACAGAATACCGCGGGTATAATAACCTTGTATTGTATTCCCGGCGGTAAGTAGAGCAGCCAGAGCTCACTGGAGAGGTTTTGTCCTGTCAGTGGGAAGACCAAAGGCTTGTCCTGCTTGTTTTCTGCGCTGACGGCACAGAATCTCTCTGTTCTTATGCTACGTTTACATACTCGCGGCAGAGCGAGGGAAGTGGCGAGAGAAGTGGGCAGAGACGTGGTGTGAATGGTAGGTATATTCGTCATGCCGCGAGTACTGCCGCGTATGTTGTGCAAATACTAGCGCGATGAACTATACGAGACCGCTAGATGGCGCTAAGCTAAATAAAACACGACTTTCGTTATTGCTCCTCGAATATTTACTTTTAAAAATATTTATATCGATCTACGGAAAGTGTATAGTAGTTGAAAGTGATAGTTTTTATTAATAATCTATTTAATTAATTCGCTATGCTGTAAAAGCTTATTGCGTACACTGCTACAGCGTTGTCCTCCATACGTTTACGTCCGTCTCCGTTGCAGGGCGAATACTGTAATGCGGACCAACGCGATGATGGGAGTGTGTGAATGCTAGGGCATTAATCGCGCGAATATTTCTGGCAACACGATGAGCAATGCGAGCGGCAGTATGTAAACGCGGGGTTACAGGGTAGGCAGCACGAGTGTGACTCCCCTGGTGTTGTACTTATGCATAGGCTACGGTAACCACAGTCTCAAACAAGGGGTTTCATACTTGCTTAAATAAATTAGACGTATTGTGGGCACTGGGCAGTTGATACAAAAGAAATAGGAGTGTAACAATATCCAATGAACAGTGCACTATTTCCATCTATTAACTCAACGATGCAGACCGGTTGGATCATGCTCTATATTTGTACCGGCGCCTAACCTTCGTTTGTACCGTGTATACCTAAATTGTTAGTATTAATAAAACATCTGATACGAATAGAATTCTTCTTCATCCTAGTGATCGGTCGCATTCGGAGCTTTCGTCTCGTTGGCGATATCGAAGTATTGCAGTCAGTTCAATTGTTGAGCTTTTTAGGGCTCCAACTACGATCAGACCAATGCAAATAGATTACTTATTCATGCATAGGTACAAATATTTGCAGTGAGCGGAAATCGAACCCGCGCCTCCTGCGTAGCAGTCGCATGTCAGCTATAGGATTTTTCAATGCTCGGTGAGGTTCTCTCTTCGATTTACAATGGTACTCAGAATTCACCGACTGTTCAACAGGGTATAAAATCTATGACATAGTGTTACATTCAGTTCAGCGTTCGCTATATATCGTAATGATTTATGTGTTTTCTGTTTTCCGACGTTTGTGTCAAAACTATGAGTGGTAGTCACACATAATCAGGCCAGGGAGTAGTTAATCACGCACACACACACACGCACTCACACATAACTGAAATACATAAATATCTGTTGTTTTGACAGCGTTGGATATACAGGGTGGAAGATTTTAACCTTACCTGGAGGGAAAGTACTTTAAATACTTGAGATAGCAAATTTCGCTCAAAGGAAACATTCCTTTATTTTTAAAAAGAAACAAAACTGCATTCATAGATTTTTGAAAATTCGCTTGCCACACCCGGTAATCGAACTGACTAAAATCCGAAAAAAGTACATCCTGTATTTTATGACATCAATCAATAGTGTCAATCATAAGGATCAAATCTGTCTAAATAACATGGTAAATTAAATGAAAGGAAATTCCTGGAAACTTAATTTTTAAATAAAATTTAACACAATAAAGAACTTTAAGTCAAGGGTCCATCAGATATCATATTAATAATAAAATTCCATATTCAAACTACTTGTCCCTGTTTTTCATGCGGATACCCCAGCAGGCCAGCAATGGTATTTATGTCGGACTCGAACCGACTAAAACCGCACGCCATCTCAGGTTAATTCAAAATAAGGCAAGCCAATAAGACAATTCTCTCGCCATCTTCTCCGTTGCCCAGGATGTTGTGGGGTGTACCATGCGGAGGTTCCCGACCAAGTACCCCAAATGACTTGTACCTCATGTAGTTTTTTTTTTTTTTTTTTGAAAAAGAATAATAACCGAAATTATTAAAATTACCGTTAACCCCTTCAGCTAAGCTAAATTGCTTGTGTTTTTCGAATTCGAACCTGGGACCTCTAGATCGCAAGGCCGACTCCTTAACCACTAAGCTACCGACGCCAATTACCCAGACGAAGTTACCCAATAACATTACATTCTAAACCGGAATTAAAGTTCAGTCATTTAGTACTAATTTTAATAAATAAATGGCGTCAAAGATAACTTTATTGTTGATTATGGTGCCTGATGGCTCCTTGAGTAGAAGTGTTGTCTGTTGAAATTAAATTTATAAGTTAAGATTTTATGGACTTCCTCTTATTTAATTAACCATGTTTGTTAGAGAGATTTGATCCTTATGATTGACACTATCGATTGATGCTATAAAAATACAGGATGTTATTTTTTCGGATTTTAGTCGGTTCGATTACCGGGCGAGGCAAGCTAATTTTCAAAAATCTATGAATGCAGTTCTGTTTCTTTTTAAAAATAAAGGAATGTTTCCTTTGGGTGAAATTCGCTATCTCCAGTATTTAAAGTACTTTCCCTCCAGGTAAGGTTAAAATCTTCCACCCTGTATGTAATAGTATTTTCAATTTTGTAGGAATTGCACCTAGGAGCCCGGGGTCTGCTACTTGGGGTCCTTTCCGTTCAGTTATAAGTTCAGTTTTAAGGCAATCGTCGTACCTTTCAACCCCAAGAGTCTGTACTTGAGCCTAGTCCGTCATTCAGCAGGTGTAGGCTTGCAGGTGAGGTTGGCTACACTCCTATATCTCTCATTAAGATGTTGGTGGGTTGGTAGATATACTTATTTATATATTCATCAAGTCTTTATGTATCTGTCAGTATGCATTTGTCAGTATTCACGAAACCGCCTTGGCTTCATTTGTGAGACCACACACGATGCTATGCGGTTAATAAAATTTGTTTGTAGACAAATTGTGATGCCTTTACGGCGCAAGTACGATTCTCCCAAGGTGCAAATATTTTTATATACGATATTATGGATTATGTGCAAATACTGAAACCGCGAAGCATCCTGGTCCGTAGGAATAGAACCAAATTAAATTTAAACTTAAATTCCCTGATTTATAAAATCCGAAATTTTCTAACAAAATAATTATAAAAATAAATGTAGAAAATGCAATATGAATAATATATGTTTCTTTAAATTGGCCTGGAGGGGTGTTATGCATTTACAAAACATAAGATAGGTGCAAGCATTTTTTATTCGCTTCCTGGATTCCATTTCACAGGTTATTTTTGATATGGGTCTAAATATTATGCTGTATCCTAGAGTATTTTATTAACCGACTTCAAAAAGGAGGAGGTTCTCAATTCGATAGGTTCTTTAATTTTTTTATTTTTTTTTATGTATGTACACCGATTACTCCTAGCTTTATGATGCGATTTCCGTGATTCTTTTTTTATTCGATGCGAAATAGTTGTCATTTTGTCCCATAGAAATTTTTAGTTTATAAATGGGTTTATGCTAGATAAGGATAGCATATTTTAAGTGTTTCTAAATTTATTTATTTTTTCGGAAAATGAACTGTCAATTTTCGATTTTTTGCTTATTCCCGTTCCCCCTCGAAGATTTATCAGCTTCATAATAGCGTTTTATCAAGGTGGTATGTACCTACAGTCAATGAGAGAAGTTATCTTATATTTTCACCTGCTTTACTCACAACTCTTACATGTTCTTGGTAAATTATAATTTATGAAATCCAGAAAATCACCCATGGTTTACGACACAAATTGTGCCTATGATTAGTGTTGGTGACCTCATGATAAGGAAAAGACGTAGGTACCTAGTAGCTACCTATGTAGGTAATGTTTATAATGTCTTGACTATTAAGTTATTCATTTAACTTCCACAATGTTGACGTCTTCATTAAACTATTCATTTTATCAAACACTTGTCATCTGACAAGCATTACTTCAATTTTTTGCGTAGGTACATTTTTACGCACGACAAAGTCTTTCAAAGTGTTTATTCATGTATATTTTTAACATTGACTAAGTCTTTAGAATGCTACAATTATCGTAATAAATAGAGAAGCATGAAGTTGTCTAAAATTAACCAATCGAAGTAGAGGTGACTAAAATATTATTAGTCATTTTTAATTCAAAATCAATTTAGCACTTTTTAGTTCTATATTTTTCACTCTACTCTCGCAAGTTTACTAGAAAAGTTTTATTAACAAAACAAGCAGAGCCTGTTTTTTTTTCACTGATATTTTTTATGTTTATTTGTGTGTTTATCTATATAAAAAAAATAAAAAATAAAATTAGTTACCAACCTTATTTTTTTTTTTTTTTTTCAATTAAAATCACAACACTAAAGGCTAAGACACAGCACACACTACCGATTATTCGATACGCTAATGCGTCAATATTTATTGAATATAAAATTAAGTCGGTAACTCTGCGTGCGCGCACCTCGACTGACGAAAATTACTCGCGTACGGTGTATATGAACGACACCCGCGACACTACGGTAACCACAATTTATGGGAAGTAAATATACCAGTCCAACTTTTTTTCCTTTATCTATCTATATCCATATCCATACTAATATTATAAATGCGAAAGTAACTCTGTCTGTCTGTCTGTTATGTTATAATATTATAAGTGCGAAAGTAACTCTGTCTGTCTATCTGTCTGTCTGTCTGTTACGCTTTCACGCCTAAACTACTGAACCGATTTTGATGAAATTTGGTATAGGGGTAGTTTAGACCTTGAGAAAGGACATTGGCTATGTTTGGTCGCGATAACCGACATCCACGCGGGCGGAGCTGCGGGCAAAAGCTAATCTTCTATATATCTTCTGTATATATAAAAATCAATTGCTGTTCGTAGTCTCGCTAAAACTCGAGAACGGCTGGACGGATTTATCTTATCTTGGTTTTAAAATGTTCGTGGATGTTCAGGGAAGGTTTAAACGGTGAGAAAATAGATGCAGCAGGAACGGGAAAAATATGGCGGTACGAAGTTCGCCGGGACAGTTAGTTTATAATGAAATTTTACTTTGCCTAATGCCTAAAGGTATGCTGGGAGAAAAGTCAATATTGAGTTAAGCTCGACTTAGTACATAAAAATGTATTTATTATAATTACTTCATAAATGCATTATTTTCAGTATCAATAACAGTTCTGATTCGTATAAATTTTTATACCACTGTCTAGTTTTCTATAAAAATCCAAACAAAAATGCAGACTAAAAGTTTACTCGACTGAGTAAATAATTTACTTGTTACAGGTAGCGATAAAAATAATGGTGAACATACACATAGAAAAGTACGGCCATTTTATATTAGTGGAAATCCCATAATCTCATGATGATCGATTCAAAACATTTGTATCAATAATAAATAATGCAACTGACAAATCTCTTCTATCAAAATGTATACTGAGATTAATTTTATGTTTCAGAATCGACAATCAGTTCACAAAATTATTATGTAAGCGCACGTTACACTGATTTCACAGAACAAATAGTCATTTGGGACAACGCCAACACAACGTGAAACACGGTCACCCTACTCTGACAGTTTATTTATCACCGAATTCACAGTGAATCTATTAATACCTATTACATATAAGTAATATTGTCTGATGCCAGTGTTTCCCTAAGGCCAACACGATGTGTACAGAGCCACAGAGGTCATATTCGATAATACGTCATTACTATGATGACTTGACGTGTAAGAAGTGTTATTGATATTTTATGGATTCCATGATTAGGTCTTTATTCGTTGGTGTTTTCCATGGCCAACGTCTAGTCATACAGTGTTGCCTTACTTTATGACTAGATCTTTGCTTTTTATGGCTTTGATGTTTTGTGAAACATATACCTATTTAGATTGCAAAATTTAATGTACCTACAGTGATGAAAGTAGCTAAATACAACAAAGTACAGGATTTTTTTTTTTAATTTTAGAAAATTAAATGTACCTATACGTGATGCAAGGGCTAGGGCAGGTATGTGTACCCAATGTCTGTAGCAATAGAAAGCCTCATCTACATTCTGGTGTACTTGCAGATCAACGTAGAGAACTTCGGTCCAGTATAAATACTGTGGTTCTGCGCTTAATGCAAAAATTGCGAAAGTTTGTGAAAATGGTTCAATGTTTGTATGTTTGTTTTTCAGTCACGCTCAATCGGCTAAACGGATCTGGCTGGACACAGGGATAGATTATGGTCTGGAATAACACAGAGACTTTTTTTATACCACTTAGGTGGTAGACAAGCACACGGCCCACCTGACGTATGCAACACCAGGGGCGTCACACTCCATATCCCTGAAATATCCACATACATACGGCTTCACTCGCTTAGTTCCATACGTCCCGTCTATGTTATTCTTTTAGTCACCCGTTCCTATAAGCCATGGGAAGGTTCCCATGGATTGTGGGAACGCGAACGGGGTCTGAATTCCATGAATGAATGAAACTTCAGACGATTCTAATACGTCGTATTAATGATTGGAGCAGGACTTCTTGACATTGTACTACGCAATAATAATGCTACATATCATTTTACTACGTCATTATTAATGCAATTTATCGCATTCTGGTTAACATGACCTTACAGTCAATGTTAAAATCGTCATAATGTTTGTATCCTGGTTATTTCTTATTTCGTAATAATTCTAAATTGTTTACGTAATTATACTATCCGAATTACGAGAGATATTTATTCATGTTAATTGCCGGTGAATCATTATATGCTGTAATTTTTTTACACTCTCAAATTTTGTAATACTTGTATCTATGATTGACTCACGATTCACGATCTTTAAACCTGCAACGAAATAAGATCAATTTCATAATCAATATCCATACTAATATTATAATTGCGAAAGTAACTCTATCTGTCTGAACCGATTTTGATGGAATTTGGTACAGAAGTAGATTAGACGTTGGGAATAGACATAGGCTATGTTTAGTTGCGTTAGCCGACATCCACGCGGGCGGAGCCGCGGGCAACGGCTAGTTTTTATAATTAATTATCACAGAGGGTGGACAGAATTCATTAACTCACTTATTTTGTTCATTACGTCCATGTCTTTCCGCATAGAAGAGTATTGAAATACTCTATTCTAATACTGCCCCCCTAGACAAGTGGCAATTCGTTGCTCGGCGTATAATGGAATAGAATTTGACGTTTTTGACATTCGTTGACGCCTGTCATATACGTCAAATCCCATACATTTTGCATTCTATTCCATCATCCGAGCAACGAATTGCCACTTGTCTAGAGGGGCTGTGCCTTTTTCTATTTTCCTCGTGAGTTCTTTAAGCGGGATGTGAAAAAACATATTACGAAGCCATCAAACTAAAGTTTAGAATTAATAGAATCTGGAAGCGGCCTTCACTTTTTGGACTTCACCCAAGATTCATCAATCATGAATATTTTTCTATTTTATTTTATTTATCACAACTTATATCTCCTATAGGTACCTACTCTACCTCTCTTATACTCTGGAGTAGAGATTCATTTTGTACAGGGAAAGTTCTCATTTGCAAATGTTAGCTTAGTTGGAAGGGTTAAAGGGAATATTAGTAATTTCGGTTGCTATTACTCTTAAAAAAAAAAATGTGGACTTGAGAAAATATGGCATTTATTTTATTACCTTATTTACAGTAGGTACAAATAGGTAGTGTAACAATAGAAAAAAAAGGAAATGAAATTATTATAATAATAACATCATTTAATGAACCTCCCTTGTGTTTGTGTCTTGGGTTCGAATCCCGGATTTTTTATTGATTAAATGATAAAATCAAAATTTCGGACAAAAGTTTAGTAAAAACCTTCGGACACAATCAAAGTACCTTCATAATGTAGTCAGTAAAAAAGTGCTTAAAGAAGCGTTTGCGAAAAACAGATGGTGATGAGTTTTTCACTTAGGTACCTACTTGTTACACACTCTTTACACTAATCTTGACATGTGTCAAGAAGATAAAAAAGCCTGTCAAATATTTTTTTACGGAATATATATTTAATTGAACGTATCAAAGAATCAAAGAATCAAAGAATCAATTTCGTTTATTCAATTTAGGCACATATAGAGCACATATGAACGTCAAAATATTACAATTGTGTCAAGAAGTATGTGAACAAAAAATAAAATATTAAATAAATTAAAGTAAACCATTTGAAAATGATTCTTTCGCTGGTTCGGTAGTTGGTTCTACTGAGAAGATACCAGCAAGAAACTCAGAGAACTCAATTATCCTTTTTATTTATTTATTTATTTTTTAATACGGTTTTTATACAATTTACGATGTGCGGGCAAGAAAGTGATTAGGTTGACCATGCATTTTTATCATTAAGATATTCTTCTACTTTATAATAAGCTTTTTCCATTAGACTTTTTTTCACGTTTATTTTAAAAATATTAAGTGGCATGTCAACCAAATCCTGAGGAATTTTATTGAATATTTTTATACTGTTGCCTACAAATGAATTACCAACCTTATGAAGCCTGAGTATTGGCACTGCTAGTTTATCTTTATTTCTCGTATTATAATCATGTGTGTCCGAGTTTTTTTTTAAAAGATTTAAGTTTTTCCGTATGTATAAAATATTATCGTAAATATATTGACAAGCAACCGTTAATATATTAATTTCTTTAAATGTTTCTCTCAGCGAGTCACGGGGTCTGAGGCCGTAGATTGCTCGTATCGCGCGTTTCTGTAATATGAAAACAGTCTCAATATCGGCAGCTGAGCCCCACAGCAACACACCATATGACATAACGCTATGAAAGTAGCTAAAATAAACTAATCGTGCCGTTTCCTCATCAGTTAGTGACCTTATCTTTCTAACCGCATAGGCAGCTGAGCTAAGTTTTCCTGCCAAGGCTGTGATATGAGAACCCCATTGCAGTTTATTATCTAGAGTTATTCCCAGAAAAACTGTGGTATTAACTACTTGAATTGATTCATTGTTCATTACAATATGAGTATCTATCTGTCTTACATTGGGCATAGCAAACTTTACACATTTTGTTTTTTTTGCATTGAGTAACAAGTTGTTACTTGTGAACCAATGCAATATTTCGGAAAGGGTATTATTCACATCGTCAAGTACTACTTTTTGTCTATCAGTTTTAAAAATTAATGATGTGTCATCTGCAAATAATACTATTTCACAAAGATTTTTAGTGAAGTAAGGAAGATCATTTACATATATCAAGAATAAAAGGGGTCCTAATATCGAGCCCTGGGGTACTCCCATGACTAAAGGGGCGCCAGAAGAGTCGGTGCCATTAATGTTGACTTTTTGTACTCTGCCATTGAGGTAAGACTTTATTAAGCTAAGTGAGCCATTAGAAACACCATAATAACCTAATTTCAATAACAAAGTCTCATGATCAACACAATCAAAAGCTTTTGATAAATCACAAAAAATACCAATGGCATCCTGCTTCTTCTCCCATGCATCAAATATATGTTTGACGAGTGCAACTCCTGCATCCGTCGTGTTTCTGCCTTTAGTGAACCCAAACTGTTTCTCATGAAGTAATTTATTAAATGTAAAATGTGAAAGCAGTTGATTAAAAATTATTTTTTCAAAAATTTTACTAAGGGCTGGGAGTATAGAGATGGGTCGAAAATTGGATGGATCACTTTTTTCCCCTGCTTTGAATAACGGAATGATTTTACTGTACTTCATAAGAGTAGGAAACTGGTTTTCATCTATACATTTATTGAATATGATTGCAAGATAAGGCGCAATAGCGGGCATTATTGGTTTTATTACATTGGTTGAAATGCCCCAAAGATCCTCAGTCTTTTTTATATTCAGTTGCTTAAATGTTCTAAATATGGTTTCAGAGTCAATATACTGAAAATTAAAGTTAACACTACATTTATCAACACTAGATTTAAGAAGAGAAGCAGCTGCATTTTTTGAAGAATTTAATTTACTTGTAGTTGTAGTTGCAACATTTGTGAAAAAAGATTCGAATGCATTGGCCACTGCAGCATCAGTATTAATGTGCTCACCATCCACTTCCAACTCGAAGGATCGATCACGTGACCTTGTCTTACAGGTTTCCTTGTTAATAATGTTCCATGTTGCCTTTATTTTATTATCAGATTTTTCTATTTTAGCCCGAATATAATTAGATTTGGCTATTGAACAGACTCTCTTGAACAGCTTTGAATACCTTTTAATTTGTTCAATTATTTGTGGCTCATTTGTAGATGCCTTTATCTCGTATAATTCATACAGTTTCTTTCTACTTTTATGGATTCCAGGTGTAGCCCAATCACTAAATTTAATTTTGAGTTGATTTACGTTTATTGTTTTTTTTGTGAAAATGTTATTAAATTCGTAGTTTATTACTCCGAACAAATCTCTGTAAAGATCATTCGGGCTTTCATCGCGGTTCAACTCCAGAAGAGGTATTTTATTGTTAATGTTTTCTTTAAATTTTTCTAATCTGTATGTTGTGATTGGTCTACACACAATATTTTTTGGCAATGGAACATGTTGGTGCTCAAATCTAGCTAACTGACCTGTATGATCTGACTTTATAAAATTTATTATAGATTTATCTTTTACATCAATGTCAGAAAAAAAATTATCCAAGCAGGTGGCTGTTGTGGGTGTGATGCGAGTTGGTTCACAGAAAATATTTTGTAAATTAAAAGATTTAAAAAGATTAAGGAACCTTACCGCTTTCTGTGAGTTTTGTAAAATATCAATATTAAAATCGCCACATACAACTACCGTCTTCTTACATTTATATATCTTTTTTAAGGTTTCTTCCATAATAGACTCAAACAGGTTGTAATCTCCAGAAGGAGGTCTATAGACGCTAATAATAATAAATTGCTCAAGCTCCGCACATGATAGTTCAATATTTCGCTCACTAGAGAGTGCTTTTCATTCAAAAATAATTCTAGTTGCAGCTCTTTGCCAGAAATACCCTGAATATTTTGATGAATAATATTCATGAGAGCAGGCTTTTCCTTAGTCCCTAAAATTAATTTGCTAGAGATTTCCTCTATTGTCCTAGAATTAAATTTAAATGATTGTCACTATTATTTGGAACATATTCCAAGGTCGCAACACAAACATTGTCATTATTATGCTCAAAAAAAGCAGTTTGTTTAGCCAAGTTCTTGGCTGATTGTTTAATACAAAAAGATAGCGAAGATGCTATCTGTCTTTTAAAAAATCTATTTAAATAGAATTTGTCTTTAGTCAATAGTATTTTATTTTCTACATACGAATTTATATCAATTAAATGGAATTTACTAGAATTATGAAATATTAATGTATGTATTGTCTGATTAAGTTTGTGTATAATATTATTCTCTGCCTGTGACAAGCTACGGCTATATGGGAGTGTGAATAAAATTATATTTTTTACATCTAACGAGCTAAGCAATTCAAAACAGTTCATAATTGCATTTCTGTCCGCATTTCCCCTGTCTCCCACTAAAATTACAATTGTATTGTTGCTGTTTAAGCTATAATTTTTAATTTTTTTAACAATGTTACAATAAGTTAAACCCGGCATACAATAATTAGTAACATTTTGTCCTAAGTATGAACTTAGTAACTGGCCCATTGATTTCCCCAATTCATCACAAAACATCATTACTTCAGAACTTCCATTATTATTTCATTATCTTTTTGCCATCGAACTTCATGGAACTGAATTTTGAAGGAAACCCAAATCACCACGATCTGTTGAACTTTGTCCATCCTCAAGTGCATCATGGTGACTAATTATGGTGAACGTGACGTCAGCAGACCTTACTCGGCATTCGCAACATTACTCATTCATTGATTCAATACAGTTTGCAATGTTTTGCGATTAATACAAGGTTTGGGGGCGTGATGATCATAAAATTATGTTTACAAGAAATCTTTGTTTCAGTACCTACAAGATTGTGGTCACTTTACTGATGATTTGTCGCAAGATACGATAAAAAATAGAATAGACTTGTGGGATTGACGCGTTTACGACTGTCATTCAAACCAAATAAGTACCTGTCATTCCCATACACCTCGGATTGCCAAGAGCTTCAGTAAGCTCTTTACTAAATCGAATATCAAAAGCGGCATTTATAGGATCTTACCAAATTTGGATAGGTAGGGAGGGGAACACTACTGAACGGTGGAGGTGAGCGCTGATGCATCACAAGGAGGCCACCCTAAACCTACATCTGGGTCGCAAGTCCCAGTCGCCGTCACGGTGTTCCTCTCTGTATCACGCTATGGACCCGGCGACCGCAGGGTGAATCCATGGAGTGCTGAGAATCGGATCTCTTTTTACTCCATTCAGTGGTCCATTTTTACTCCATTCGGTCTAGAGGGGCGTGAATACTGTGCTTGCGCACTCGTGTTTCCTTTCTCTGACAATCACAGTAAGGGGCGTGAAAAAGCCTTTATGGAGGCCATTAAGTTAGGAACCAGAGCATCAGGAATGGTGGTCTGCGTCTTCTAGACTTTTTGCCATCTAGCAGTGTGCAGTTAATTGACTGATTGAAGCGTCGGTAGCTTAGTGGTTAAGGAGTCGGCCTTACGATCGAGAGGTCCCGGGTTCGAATCCTGGCCATTACACTACCGACGTGAACCCACTCCTAGCACAAGCAATTTAGCTTAGTTGGAGGGGTTAACGGGAATATTAGTAATTTCGGTTGCTAATATTCTTATATAAAAAATTGTAATAGATATCTGTATAAAACTTATCATCATCTCAGCATGGTTCTCGGTTGCATCTGAGGTTTCAGTGCCTAACTAAGTATGTAAATCAATGACTTCATGCATAGCTTCTTTCCTCTTAGCCTTAGCGTTGATTCCCAGTCGCATTCGAAGCTTTCAGCTCGGAGTCTGGGTACCGCTTTACCAGTCTTAACTACGGATTTGGCTAGACCTCGATATTTTCCGTGAAACGATTGTCATCTGACCTCCACAACCCAATTATAGACGATATCGAAGCTTTGCAGCTAGACCGTTGTTTTTGAATTTTTTTCGTACCCGTAACGACTGCCATAGATGTTCTTATGGCAACCGGGACCGACGGCTTAACGTGCTCTCCGAGGCATGACCAGACCAATGCAAATACTTATATTTCATGCACACAAATATTTGCACTGAGGGGGGAACGAACCCGCGCCTCCTGCGTAGCGGCCGCGTTCACTACCGCTACGCCACGGAGGCTGTCCTTCACGCATAACATCGATTAATATATCTTTTGCATTGGTCTCGGTATTTCCGTGCCTCGAAGAGCACGTTAATCCATCGGTCCCGTTGTCATACGAACATCTATGGCAGTAGATACGGGTACCTACCTAGTTAGAGCCCTAGAAACTTCCACTGAACTTCGATATCGTCAATTAGTTGTGGAAGATCATAGACACACCCTTATACAAAGCCATACACACACATAAATACGAAATATTCTAATGTCTTATTCACTGAAAGCATGCAGCTATTGCATGCCTGCGTTAGGTGATTATGGTCATTAATCGGAATCTTAAATAGCTTCATATAAGATCTCCTAATGACGTTTTAATTTGTGCCACGTGCAATGCATTGAAGGAACAAAGCTACGATGATTAGGTATTAGGTATACTATCATGGTCCGTGAGACAGCAATAAATTTTCATGATCAAGTCACTCTTGGGCTAAAACTCGTTATAATCTTCAGAATGTTGTATCATGGTTTTAGGTATTTTAAATACTTCTTCTTCTTCTTCATCATCATAGCGTTAATCCCAGTCGCATCCGAAGCTTTGACCTTGGAGTCTGGGGTCCGCTTTATTTAGGTACCTACTAAGTAGTCTAACTACGGATTTGGATGAACTTCGATATTTTCCGTGAAGCGACTAGCACTAACCTCCGCAAGCATTGCAGTTAGAGCAGTTATTGGACTTCTTAGGGCTCCAACAACCCGTAACGATTGCCAATAGATGTTCGTATGGCAACTGGGACCAACGGCTTAACGTGTTCTCCGAGGCATGACCAGACCAATGCAAATACCCATATTTATTACAAACTAGCTGACCCCGCGAACTTTGTACCGCCTTTTTTTTATTTTTCTCACCGTAAGAACCATCCTCGTACTTCAAGGAATATTGTAAAAAAAGAATTAGTAAAATCGGTTCAGCCGTTCTCGAGATTTGCGCTTAGCAACACATTTAGGGATTCATGTTTATATTATAGATATTTTTGCACTGAGCGGGGATCGCACTCGCGCCTCCTGCGTAGCGGCCATGTTCTCTACCGCCACGCCACAGTCTGTTCAGTCCATTTTAACTATACTATGCGAATGTAAGGTTTGGGGTCTAACCGGAAAGTGCTTTATGGGCTACCTTACACTGCAGATCCGAGACGAAGTGCGGTTTTAGTCGGTTCAGTAAAATTACATTTTAAAATTCCAAAACGTACGAAATTTTGCGGCTGATTAAATTAAATTATAGTGAATATAATGCTGTCTATATAATCAATAAAAATTAATTGATCGCCAAAAAATTCGTAGCTAAAAAACTCGCTCTCGTCCGATGAGGACGGCAATGCTGCAATGTAATGGTGTAAATTCGGCCATTGCAATCAAGTATTCATATACATATTGTGTGAGTCAAAGCCGTAGTTAGGTATAGTTCCCCGAATATACTTGATCCCAAGTCACGAGATAAACAAGGTCTTAACGTGCGAGGCTTCCGTCGACTGGGACCGCAATTAAATTTATTTTAAATTTAATATTTTTCTTCCGGCGACTGGGACCACCCATAAAAAAGAACAAAAAAATTATAGTTAAAACCAAAAACAGTACAGTCAAACAAAAAGACGAAGAGACGTAATAATTAAAGCAAAATCTGATCAATTCAAAAATATCATTGGCTTTAGTAATTTCTTTATTGTACACCAATAAAACAAATTAAAACTACAGTAATATGTCACCTTAAATACTAAATTCGAACATCATGTCAAAATTAATCAACTAACCCGCCCCGCCGCCCGTCACCGTAACAGAGGCAAAGTATGGACGCTAGTGGCATTGCCCCGCTGCATAGCAACGGCCAACCTCTGCCCCGGTACGAGGCGAAGCGAATGTCACCGGTTTTCTTGGTTACTGGAGACAGGTCAGGACGGTACGGCACACGTGGTTGGGGTATCAGTCGATACAAAGGCTCTCCAGAGTATGTCGTTGAGAGCATGGTGACGCGGAAACCTACCCGCGCTTCTTCGACAACTCAGTGCGTGCTGACCGTCGCCGCCCACCATGGAGCCGCAGGTGCATTTATGGGGTTCACACACCTTGCAGCCCAGGTGGAAGGCCACTTCCACCCGCAAAGAATTGTCGTCCAATAAAGTGCCCAGGTGAGGTGAAGGCAGCGCGTGCAGCCATGCTCCCGATTCCGGCTGCGACACCGCCCGAAGTCTCGCCAGATCGGATTCGGCCCCCGTGGCATCTCCACCAGCCCCTCCTAAGCCTTCCAGGAGTGCCATCGTCCCAAGCGCGCTGGACATGAGGCGTGACAGGGCCTGACGCCGCCGAACTGCGGGCAAGCCACACTGTCTCGGCGTCCGCTGCAAAGGGCACGGTTACTGTGCCACCATTATTATGGAGGATGGCAGTAACAAGGTCCACAGCCCCATGTACCGATGCCAGCATAGCTGGCAAACCCACATCCCGCGCGCGTTTCACCCAATACCCTCGTGACGGTTGGGGAGAGTCGCCTGTACCCATTGGTTTTCGTTGAGCCATGCATTGAGGATCGACTCAACTGTGAACTTGAGGATGTCATCGAAAGCCGCGACGTCTGCCGGACAAACCCAGGTTAGCACGGTCCGCAGCAGGTACGTCAGCTTAGGGAGGGCAAAGCACATGCGCAAAAGCACCAATGCCACATGCGCAGAAAGATTTTTGAGACGTTCTTGAGAGGTCAGGAGAAGCTTATTATGGGAAAAGCCGAGCACCCCTTCAGGGAAAAAATCATTTATGTATAATATGTATAAATATATAGGTATACTTTCTTATTCTAGGCATGAGTTTATTGCCTGCAATTCCAAAAAGATAGATTTTCCTAGCAGTCACTTTTACCATAGATTTTCTCACCCGTGTTTTCGTCCTGAAAAATGCCTCTACTACTACCAGACAAATTTGAAAAAGGTTTTTCACAAAAAAATTACAGATAGGTACCGGGATACGCTATTTCTTAATAAAACGGTGTCAAAAATATTTCAAAAGGCGAGTACGGAATAAGGCTGTTCTCCATCCGTTCGCCCTATCCACCGCAAACCAACACTGTCTAGGAACAAATTGATACTCTAGTGTCAATGTAGGGTCCGCGTTTTTTCGCATAACTTTTAAGTTATTTTAAGGGAAGCCCGAATATGTTTCTAATACCTACCATTGATCCATTCCCTGAGCCTTTATCCAACTCAGTTAGGATCGAACTTTAATACTTACCGTGTAACAGAGGTGATAACTTAGAAAACCATCCAGGGTGCCACCAAATTGCATACAAAAAAATTCATTCAAATCGATCCAGCCGTTTAGGAGGAGTTGATGAGTGACATATACGATAGATGACTTTTTTCAATCAGAGAGTTTTTTCTTTAAATTAAAACTAACCTTTTTTTGTTTGACTGTACTGTTTTGGCTAAAACAATAGATTTTTTGATACATTTATAGGTGGTCCCAGTCGATGGAAGAAAAATATTAAATTTAAATTAATCCGGCAACTGGGACCGCGGTCCGAGTTAATTGTGGTCCCAGTCGCCGGAAGCCTCAACGTGCGCGGATTGGATTGATATACATAATACTTATATTATTAGCGGATCCTCCGCAGCCGCAGCACCCCGTGCTATCCTCAAAAGAGACTCAAAAAACGCGTACTGCGTATATAAAATACATTTTGTGATGTTCCTTCAAAATATATGCCGGTAATTATACTACAACAATAGCTGTTACCCAAAGCTAGTACTAGTGATAAAGGAAGGATAAATTATAATAATAATACACTATGTAATAAAATATTTAATAGAACGTACATACATTAATTGAAACTGTTAATTAATTGGCTTATTCAGGTTTATTATTAAGGAAAATTGTTAATTGACAAGTCCAACGGACGGTCGTATGGTGTAGCGAATGTAGCGATACATTAGAATATCGTGGGTTTGATTCCCTCTCAAGAAAAATTGGCTTGGCCCTCTTTTTTTTTTATCGTGCGAAAAATCCGCACGGATACCTCCCCCGCGTCGGGATCCGTAGGAAGGTTATGTCGGACTCGAACCGACTAAAACGCACGCCGTCTGTGGGCCGTCGGATGCCGGAGGTGAGATTGTCGTAGCCATATCCCTCGCAACTCGGCCGACCCAGGGCCATATCTCTCGTGGCTTTGGCCTCTAGAATATTGATAGTATCCTTTACATTCGGCATTTCATTGAGTAAAACATAAGAATCAAACAATGTGAACAGTCTTTTTATACCACTTAGGTGGCAGACTTGCACATAGTCCACCTGATGGAAAGTGGTTAACTTCACACACACACACACACACACAACAATAGGCATAGTAGGTAACTTACTTGGTAAGGTACTTACAGCTAAGCGGCAACATGCGATTCTACAGAGTGCTCAAAGTTGTTCAAATTCTATAAAATTAAAACTCTAGTTTCTGCCCTTAATACTGGACCAATTTTGTTCAAACTTTTCCTGCTTGAAGCTTAGGGGGTACCAAGTATATAGTTTCAATTATTGCCTATATGTCGTATCCATATTGTATATACCAAAAAAATTTTAAACAACTTAGGTGGCAAACAATGCATGCAGATATGGACGTGGGCAATATAACAGGGGTGTCGCACTCATGCTGCTGACCCAGTAGAAACCTTATAATGCTCTTCTTGAAGAACCCCGTATTGTAGTCGATTGGAAAAACCACTAATATAAGGCTATTAATATTTCTATTATTACGATACAATTATTCATACAAATAATTAATGTACTATGTTTGGCATCATTTCTTTGTTACCAGCATTAGTAATGATCTATGTTAGTCATAGTTGCGTGCGCGCATGAGATCCGTGAACATCCATCTGATTTGTCATCATTTCTATAAACGTTGGCAAAAAATCCCAAGGAATTTTATAGATTCCTAGAAAGCTGGATGTTTCAATTAGGTACTTAATACAAGTTAAGTACCTCAAGCCTGTAAATCTCCCAAGGGGAAGGATGAGGTATATTAATACCCACATTTCGTCAATTTTGATTTTCGGTTCCACGTTTTCAAGGAAATATTTTAGGTTAAGGATATATTTTTTTCTTTTTAATTTATGCAACTTAACAATAAACATCACTTTGTTAGCATCTCTATTTACTCAGCAATATATCCCTAACTGAGAACTTGTGCCTCGGAGAGCACGTTAAGTCGTTGGTCCCGGTTGCCATAAGAACATCTATGGCAATCGTTACGGGTAGTTGGAGCCCTAAAAAAATCCAAAAACAACGGTCTAACTGCAGAGCTTCGATATCGCCTAATGTTAACATTGGGTTGTGGAGGTCAGATGACAATCGCTTCACGGAAAATATCGAGGTCTAGCCAATCCGTAGTTAAGACTGGTAAAAGCGGACCCCAGACTCCGAGCTGAAAGCTTCGTATGCGACTGGGAATTAACGCTAAGAGGAAGAAGATATCCCTAACTGAGTAGAGCTTGTCATAATGGGTTCTAGAATACGGATAAACAGGCACATTTATTATATTAAATACATAGCAATATATCCATAAAAGTCTAGACTAGACTAATGCAAATAAAGATTTCTTTCTTTCTTTCAAAAATACATGATCTTTCGTCGGCACACGGGGTTAGCAGGGCGAATATGACGCACCTGGTGTTGCATCCATAGGCCACGGTACCTACCCACTTTCCATCAGGTAGGCCGTGTGCTTGTCTGCCACCTAAGTGGTATAAAAAAGCATGCAAATATTTGCACTGAGCGGGAATCGAACCCGCTCTGACTTACAAGTCGAAAGCTCTACCACTTAACTTGAACGGTATTTATAGCCGTTTTCCGATAAAATGTAAATAAATCCATTAAAGTATTCACATACTTAAATGCAACTTATTGAATTACTGTAATCATTATCTTTAGTACATACAAAGTACTGATATGAATGATTACAGACATACAACGTACAATTACTCAAATATTACATAATTCACTCTTATCTGTACAGAGACGAACACAGGCCGTACACATTACAATATCATTACATCGTATTATCGACACTACAGCTGTCAAGATAATGACTATAATAGTGCGTACTTTGCAGTTTATTAATGTCAGTAAGTTTGTGTGAAAACCACCATTCCAATGGGGCGAATAGAATCTATTTTAATTTACGATTATGAATTGTAAGTACGATTGACATAATTGTAATGCCGTAGGGCAAGAGATATACAAAGTTCTGAGTACTTCGCATATACATATACTTACTTACATTGTCGTACAAGGTGACTAAGGGATAGGGCTGTTTAACTTCAGACAGATATAATTTAGGTATACACTTGTGGCGCAAAGCCCGGTAGCCATTTGAGTGTGTGTGATCTGTGGAAGGGATGTATGTCTGTGAGCAGAGAGCGTTGGCAACACTGGGGTTCATTCTATTTGCCGGCACCTGTGAGAAGGTTGTCCTAGCTGTAGAAAATATAACAAGTACCTACTTAGATATTCAAGGAGAACGCATGAGATCACTTAATTGATGGTTCACACTGGGGAATACAGCAATAGGCTCACCCCCTATTACGTGGGACCGGATACCTACAAAATGATCGGTGAAATGTGGGTGTTAACCCCCTTCTGCCTATCCCTACGGGGATAAAAGAGTGATTAATCCAGGGAAGAGCGCGCCCAAATTTTGCGCATGATAAAAAAAGAAAGGATGTCTAAATAGCGCACTTTGGATTTGATTTGACGACTATAATTTTTTTTTTTTTTATATACGATATGGATACGACATATGTGCAAATACTGAAACCGCGAAGCATCCTGGTCCGTAGGAATAGAACCAAATTAAATTTAAACTTAAATTCCCTGATTTATAAAATCCGAAATTTTCTAACAAAATAATTATTAAAATAAATGTAGAAAATGCAACCACTTGTATAAGTCATTAAATAGTTTCATCCATTGCTTTAAAGTCATTGACTGTGTCATAAGTCATTAATAAATACGCACACACCTTCACACACACACACACACAACAACTTCACACACACACACAACAATAGGCATAGTAGGTAACTTACTTGAACAGCTAAGCGGCAACATGCGATTCTACAGAGTGCTCAAAGTTGTTCAAATTCTATAAAATTAAAACTCTAGTTTCTGCCCTTAATACTGGACCAATTTTGTTCAAACTTTTCCTGCTTGAAGCTTAGGGGGTACCAAGTATATGGTTTCAATTATTGCCTATATGTCGTATCCATATTGTATAGGACACGTCAATTTGACTTCGCCTCGCCTGATGGTAAGCTGAAGGCAAAGTCTCTGAAAAGAGGGCCACCATTACAACACGTACCATGTTACAATGGTGGCACTCAGCTTGACGGCCTCATCAGATGCTTTTTCACGCCCCGCTTAAAGGACCCGGGACTATAGGAGGAAGGAAACACGTGAGCTGGCAAGGAATTCCAAGTCTTAATAGTGCGGCAGAAGAAGGAGTCGCCGAATCGCTTGGTTCTTGATGGAATATTCTGCACCGTATGCGGGTGGCATCTAAGTCCTGCACGTGTTGTCCTATATAGGAAAGGAGAGGGTGGGATTACTTGGAAGAGCTCATCAGAACATTATTTCTTCGTTCATCGCACTATACCTGGTTTTACACCAAGAACTTCAGAATTAAGGCAGCTAAATCATTTTTTTACTAATAACAACGACTGGTGAAATGTGGGTGATAATTCACCTCTGTCTAACCTTCCGGGGATAAAGGCGTGATTGTATGTATGTATGTATGTATGTATGTAATTCTCTATTGAAGTTACATAGTAGGTAGGTATGTCATTTGAAATGTTACTTAGCAACATTGACACATATTAGTGGTGCTTACTATAAAATATTGTATGCTTCTGTAAGCCACGGCCAGTTAATTAATTAGGAGCCATTCCCAACCAACATTCGCACTTAATAATTATCAATTAATATTCATATACTTAATCATAGTTTTATATACATACACGTGGATTAAGCTTCTTACTGGTACTATTTTTGTGTAACCTGTTACCTGAGGTCGTCAGTCTCATAGCGTTGAGACTTGAGACAGCGTAACGGGCTCTAGAGAGACTCAGGTCTCTACCGATCCGCACCACTAGCAGACGCGGAGGTGACCCAGCCGTCAGAGGTTGCTGAACGACCTCCGTTCTTGTCACCGTTGCCGCGTTGGCAGAAGCAGCCGGGGTGGCGGTTGCGTGATGCGGAGATGGCCCTGGGCCAGCCGGGGTGCGAGGGATATGTCTGGCATCTGAAGACCTAAGACGGCGTGTGATTTTAGTCGGTTCGAGTCCGACATAACCACTCCCACAGGGCGGTGGGGGTAGGATGTATCCGAGGGAATTTCCAGTGAGGTGGAATATGTCGGATTCGAATCAATTTAAACTGCACAGTTTTTCATTACCCATTATCTATTAGCGAAGAAACTATTACCTATTTATTTGTTCGTTTTCCTTACTCGCTACTTGCAGCAAAAAGGATACCCACTTATAATCTTCTGAGAAAACGATTCAACAAATTATAGTCTGAATATGAGTTATGTCTGAATGAACACGCATGTACTTGACACACTTTCGAAGCTGCAATGAAGAGACTGGTTTATGGGGCTGACTATAGATGTATACTTACGGTATATATCTGAACCCCAGTCATATCACAAAATGTACGCTTTATGTGTTAGACCTAGTAGACCTACGCGTTTTTAGGTACCTTTTGAGGAGATCATGAGATGCTTGCAATGGAAGCGGAGGAGTGCAAATCCACATTAATCGAGCTCTTCCAATTAATCCCATTCTCTCCTTTCCTATATAGGACAACACGTGCAGGGCTTAGATGCCACCCGCATACGGTGCAGAATGTTCCATCAAGAACCAAGCGGTTCGGCGACTCCTTCTTCTGCCGCACCATTAAGTCTTGGAATTCCTTACCAGTTCACGTGTTTCCCTCCTCCTACAGTCCCGACTCCCGGGTCCTTTATGCGGGCGTGAAAAAGCATCTGACGAGGCCGTCAAGCTGAGTGCCACCATTGTAAGATGATACGTGTCTGTAATGGTGACCCTCTTTTCAGAGACTTTGCCTTCAGCTTACCATCAGGCGAGGCGAAGTCAAATTGACGTGTCCTACATTAAAAAAAAAACATTATCGGGTACATACATTCTACAACATTCTACACAACGCTCTTTCAGATGGTAAGCATAGCTTAATTAACTTGTGTTATGAACTTATGACTTATGGATTATATAGAATGCGAATTACATACCTACTCGTACAAATTCAATTTAAGATTTTTTTTTTTCCGAAGAGATCGATGGGGAGGAATTTTTCGATGCCTAACGTTACGGTCACTTTTTTGTATATATAGCATAGTTTTGTATAGTTATGTATATTTTGTAAGTAATTGTATATACTTATTTTTTTTTTTTCTCCATATTTTTATAATAACCATGTAAAAATTGTTCTTTTATGATTAAATAAATAACATTACATACTTAGATACCTTTTTTGTAAATAATATAATCTATGTATTTACAAAAAAAGTACGAATTACATATCATACATAGAAAGTAATTATCAAAATATCTGAATCGTGCTGTCCATTAGCTTACCAAAATCAACCACAAAACTTGCAAAAATACACCTACGGGTAAAAAGTATTAAGTATAAAATCCTATGACATCAAAGTATTGCAATAAGTTCGGAGAATTTAAGATGGATGATGTTGACTCATATTCGACACGTCAAGTTTTTAGTGTCCTTAAAGGAATTGGGTCATGGCTGTCCTCGCGTGTCCTACTTCTGATAGCAACCAGTAGTTCTGTGAACAGTACACCTCGTGATCACCCTTTGCCACATTTTTCGAGTACTCTTAACCAAATCTGGTACCTATCCTTAAAAACAACATAAAGAAACAATACACATCTTCTTTATTAGCATCTAAAGTGTATTTTAATAAATTACAATTGATACAATTATTTACATAAATTAATTACTAGTATAAAAACAATAATCTATATACCTATATACAAAGCTGCAGGTTTAGGCGTCAAAAAATTCCTCCCCATCGACGTCAACTGGGAGGGTGGCCAAAAGGCTGGCGGCATTGCCACGTTGAATGGCAATGCCAATCCTTTGTGCAAGGAATGAACCAGCCCTCTGGTCACGGGTAGCGTCTATAAGCCGTTTAGAAATTTCTTTAAATAAAAGACGGGCACTTGGACCCCATGATCCCAGCGTCTCAACCCCAAACGGCTCAAATATGTAATTACCTGTTAGATTACTATATTTTCGCCACATCTTCTTATTTTAAACATCATATAGTATCATACGAGCGAATGCTATCTATCCCTCTACGTCAAATTCTATTGGTGTAAACAGTGACAGAACATTCGTTCGTTGTTCTTTCCCTTCATGGTCAACTGAGCCCATATCCCATCCCTTTCTGTAATTGCTGAAAACAAGGTTTCGTTTACACTAAAATATTAAGAAAGAATGCTATTGTTTTAGCTCTAGCTCTATGGTCATTTGGTCTAAATTCACCTTTAGATGTTTCACCAAAAATAATGACGTTCCTAAATAAACGCTACAGCTAACTTCGCCCCTTTCTTCTCATCAATTTTTTTCTATAACGAAATTCACCTTTACGAGGCATTATTTTATTTTCACAAAAACCTGTAATTCCTTACAGGTTCCTTCCGCATGTCCTTGATGTTTCAGCCAAAAATCATCAAGATCCGTCCATAAATAACGCGACAGCAAACTATTCCCCTTTTCTCCCCCATTTTCCCTCCTATCGAAAGAAGCTCTTGACAAAAGATGTGTTTTAAATCAAAGAAGCCAAGATTGGTGAAAAACGGTTGAGAAATGCGCCCTCTAGACCGGAACTGACAAACAGACATAGATACGGACAAAAACAAAATTGGCCACCTTGTCGAAACGGAAACTCTCGCTCCCTCTTGGTCAATTAGCTTATCTTGTGTTTTGACCAGGAAAACACACATTGTAATATCCGGGCCCTGTTTTGAGCAGTGTTTATGTGAATATTTCCTCAAGATTCCATCAAAATAATTAGGCCAATGGCCGCAAGCGATAAGGCCGCCTATTGTGGGTACTGCTTCCGTAGCCTCTATGATTTTAACTATTATATTTATTTACCTGCTATAGAGTAAAGTATAATATGTAATAACAAATAAACAAGTTATTACACTATGCGTGGTTCCCGGCAGAGTACAATTTAGGTCACCCCATCTCTTCCCATGCGATGTCATACAAGGCGACTAAGAGATAGAGCTGTTTAACATCAGACAGATGTATACAGCCCAGACTCAATTTCAGATGCAGGGCTCGAGACAACAATAGTGCCAGTAAAATGGCAGTATAAATAAACTCACCCCTATTACGTGGGACCTTATACAGTGATTGGTAAAATGTGGGTGTTAATTTACCCCTGCCTGACCCTCCGGGGATAAAGGTGTGATTATAATATATGTACAATAATGTGTGTGAAAACCTGGTTGAGTTCAATGCCAAGAAGACGCAGGCATGCGCGTTTACAGCAAAGGTATCTTCTTTCCTTCCCCTTCCAACTCTTCAGAGCACGCCACTGCCACTACAGGACAATCTCAATATCCTAGGTATGGATGTTCGCTGCAAACTGAACAACAAAAACTACATCGAGAGTATCATCAAAACAGCATCGCGTAAACTCGGAGTCCTGAACAAAGTGAGACGTTTTTTCACGCCGGAGCAGCGGTGTCTTCTCTACAAGACACAAATTCGCTCTTGCGTGGAATACTGCTCGCATCTCTGGGATGGCTCCGCAAAGTACTTACTAGATGCTCTCGACAGGTTGCAGCGACGTGCGGTCCGCATTATTGGGAATCCTGAGATCACTTACACCCTTGAGCCTTTGCAGTTGCGTAGAGATGTGGCATCTTTGGCGGTATTTTACCGTCTCTACCATGGTGAATGTTCTGATGAGCTCTTCCAAGTAATCCCACCCTCTCCTTTCCTATATAGGACAACACGTGCAGGACTCAGATGCCACCCGCATACGGTGCAAAATATCCCATCAAGAACCAAGCGATTCGGCGACTCCTTCTTCTGCCGCACTATTAAGACTTGGAATTCCTTACCAGCTCACGTGTTTCCCTCCTCCTATAGTCCCGGGTCCTTTAAGCGGGGCGTGAAAAAGCATCTGATGAGGCCGTCAAGCTGAGTGCCACCATTGTAACATGGTACATGTCTGTAATGGTGACCCTCTTTTCAGAGACTTTGCCTTTAGCTTACCATCAGGCGAGGCAAAGTCAAATTGACGTGTCCTATATAAAAAAAAAAAAAAAAAAAAATGTACGTATGTATAATATGTATTATTTTAAAGCAATTAAGTAGTATGGTAACTTTTCTTATAGATTTAAATCGGAAAAAGTAAACTAAACATCCAAGTTTAAGTAGCTCAATTCATATCCGTCTTGATTCCAAAACAATTTAACTAAGTAGTTTTACCAGAATATGCAGAAATATCTATTACGTATTCTTGCACATATTCGACGCAATTGCATACAAACTATATATTAGTTATTTTTAATATTACTTATTATCAATCAACAAACCAATTTATTGAAATAATAGCCTCGCTATAAAAACGAGACGTTAATGATTGTATTCGAGCAATATTAGTAGGAACTGTAGGAAGCCATGGCTAATGACTTACTATTAATTAATTCCATGTCGTAAATACCAGAATTGCGCATAGATTTGTTAGATTATTTTATAATATTGTTGGCATAATTCAATACCTATGATATTGTGCTAGAAAAATCTAGATAGAACCCAAAAGACTTCGAGGCTTAAGCTAACTTTAGCTGCAAGTCGGGACCCCGGTTGATTGACAGACAAACGCTACGGTGCAGGCTTACCTCGAGGTATTAAGGGGTCACCTGGCAGTCATTCCCGTAAAAGCTAAATTAATCAAAAAAATGAGTAGGAGAGCAGATCACAGGCCCCAAAGAAAGAAGGAATAACTTTACAAGTTAAATAGCCGCTAAAATATTTTTTGGAAATTAAAAATCGGTTAAATGAGAGTCGGAGTCGCACATGAAAGATTCCGTACTTATTAGGTAGCTGTTTTTAGTCTTTTTTTTATACCACTTAGGTGGCAGACAAGCACACGACCCACTTGATTGAAAGTGGTTACCGTGGCCTATGGACGTATGCAACACCAGGGGCGTCACACTCGTGCTGCCGACCCTGAAGAAACCTGCTAATGCCCTTCTTCCCATATTATTATAGTAGTTACTTATTAGTATAGCGGTAACAGAAATACATCGTCTGTGAAAATTTCAACTGTTTAGTTTTCACGGTTCATGAGATACAGCCTGGTTACAGACAGATTGACAGACAGACAGATGGACAGCAGAATGTTCAATATAAAGTTCCATTTTTAGCCTTTGGGTACGGCCCCCTAAAAATGACATCAACTCTTTAAGAAAATAATACAAACTTAAACAAAAAAAAAATCCGCTATCGATCAAACCATGTCAAAAGTTTATATTCACTACGAAAGTCAAAGTTATAAGGATACTACCAAGAAAATGAATTTATCATTATAATACGCTTAACTAGGGTACTTATCGAATTATATTCGAGTAAAATGTCTAAGTACAAAGTGTAATATTATGGTAATCATAGGCACAGCCCTATCATTACGGTTCACGTATCTATAATTTTGGAATCGCATGACGGGTGTCGTACTGTCACGTACAAAAGTTTTTAAAAGGAAGTTATTCAACAAAGGAATGGCTTTTTAATAAAATATATTTTTTGTTGCCACTAAGGTGGCAGAAAGGTACAGGTCCACCTGTTGGAAAGTGGTTACCGTGGCCTATGATGGACGTGTGCCACAACAAGCACCAAAGCCGTCGCACTTGTGGTGCCAACCCTGTAAACCTTCTAATGCCCTTCTTGAAGAACCAATATTGTAGTCTCTTGGAAAAACCACAGCAGAGAGTTCATTCCACAGCTTGAGCATGCGTGGGTTGAAGTTCCTTTCATACCGCACATTGCGTACAGTAGCCGGTTTTAATGTGTGCGGATGAATTCCCAGCCTATGGCGAGAGGTGCGATGTACGGATATATACATTACATACCTAGAGGTTTTACTCCCTGTAGGGTAGGCAGAACCTGCAATTCTTCGTCTAATGCAAGATGCAGTTATTATTTTATGTATACTGGGCAATGTCCATGACTCTACCCACTGAGCATAATGAATCATAGACTCGGGTCTATGGGTACGAACTCACGAGAAGTAGATATCACATAATTTCAGTGAATTGGGACCCCCAATTGATTCCTAAACTTCCACATCGTAACCGCCGCTTTCCTAATTTTGTCTACTTCGCATGATCTTCCACATCCCCTATAAAAACTATTCAAAAATTGATACTTTTCGTGTCGATTGTACTCTAATCTCATTAGCTATACAAGCATCGAAGCTTACTCGTACGTGCATATTTAAGTACAGTCAACGACAATGTACTAGTACTTATTCGTCATGATGTCATTTGGCATTGCCACAACAAGGCGCCATGAACCTCAAAACATCCTTTTTGGTCGTTTATTTTTTGATTTTTTTTTCTAAACGTGTGAGGAGCAATGTTATTGATATGGTGGTATCTTTTGTGTTAATGGATGATAAGCCGACAGCTCTGTTAGTACCAGATACTTGCTGGAGTGGGTGTGAGTATAGATTAAAAATTGTTTGGCTACTTTTTTTAAGGACACGTCACTTAAGACCTCGTCGTCGACGTCGACTTAGAGTTTAGTACAAAAAAAAAAAGAAATCTGTAGCGATCAGGGCCTCGATTCTGCTTTAGCAAAACCTTTTAAAATTAATTTTAGGCATTAAAGTAATTTCGTTAAAGTTTTAAATTAAATGGCTTTTTGTACAGTTAATGAAGAAGTGTAATGAAAGTTTTTTCAGTTAAATCCCATAAAATCATTATATTCTACAATAACGAATTGCCTTCCAGCCTTTTGCATTTCTAACAGTATTTTCCCCGTGAATAATGCATTCACTATTTTCAGATAAACTGAACCAACTAGCCCGCAGTCTAAGCAATGTCGGTATGAGTACAGCGACATCTCTGCAACACAACAGAACTGAGTACGACCTGCAATATAACCTAGTACTGGCTGACCTGTCCTGTCCTGACACCGAGAGAAATTTGCTAAAAGTATGTTATTTTTACCTGGATATAGGCATTCCTTTAGTATTGATCCTGATATACTACTCAAAATAAATTAGGGGCCGTTCGGTGTTTTTGCTGTTTCACGAAAACTTAAAAACTTAATCTATCTAAAAATAAAAATGTAACACGCAATCTATCTATTAAAATAAAAATGTGACCTCGCTACGCTCAGGACTTTACGTTAGAAACCCTCGCTACGCTCGTGGTTCAAAGTAGCGCCCTCGCCGCAAAAATGCTATTTTGCTGCTTTTGTCATCTACTATTATTGTACATCTACTATTTGTCACAGTCTACTATATCACTTACAGTTTAGGTTGTTTCATAGAAACTAGTCCTAACTAGGTCTTACCACCACACTAACAGTCTCTTGGAAGTGGTTCCATACTTTTTGTATAACTCGACAGGGAAACCCCAACCGCAAGCCCAAGTCATGCAGGTCACATTGGGAACATGCTTATTGAATTATTGTAATGCTCTAGTTGCAGTAATTGCATACTTATGCCTTCGTATTAGTGATGAAAACCAATATGAAGGACACTAATTATTAAAAAAATACGTCAATCTTTAAAAATTAACCCTCGTTAAGGGTGGCCGCACATGTACGGTTTACGGAGACGGTTTCCGTCCACGGTTTCCTGATTTGGAATTCCGTGTGCCGAGCGCACACGTTCGGTTTTTTGCATTAGGTTTTTTTATTATTAGTTCGAAGCATAGACTTAGATACTATAGACAGGGTATACCTACAGAATTGACGTGTATACCTATGTTCCATTTTTATGAATGAACGTTTGACGACGGTTACTATGCTAGGGGTGCACCTTCTACTATCGTAATATTTGTCGATATCTATATTTTATACTATAACCCGCGCCACGTATCTTGGACCTAAAATGTGCTCAAAACGTGCCCTATACGCGCAGTACACATTTCTTGGGTGTCTATTGAGGATAGCACGGGATGCTACTGCGGTAGGTAGACGAACTCAAATTCACCCAGCATAGAATATTACAAAGCATTTCGCGGGCGCCAGCCAGAGCCTCGTATGTCTTATGATTTAGGTTCAAGATACGTGGCGCAACTATAAAACTAAAACCCGACTACTGCAGAATCACGAATCCCTAGAATGTATTGTTTTGTTAGAGTAAATGGTATGCGACCACGGTTATTCTTGATATTTTCTTGCTTAATACTTCTTAGGGCGTGATTTGCAGTAGTCGGATTTTAGTTTTAGACTTGATTTTTATTTGTATTGTTTTGGTGCAAGCAACACCCAATAATGTATACATGTTTTTAATGTGCTAATAGAGCCCTTTAATTTCATACCAAACACGTTCTATATATCTCAAGTTTTTTTCTATTATAGTCAGAGTTTCAGATAGTCATTCATACGTCATATTGCCTATAACCAGCGGATGATCAAGACGTTTCTAACAATACCACAATTGCCTAGTTCTAATACGGAAAAACAGAAGACATTACAATTTTGTCAATTCGTATTTCTTCAAAAGAGTACCTACATTTTTGTAAAGAAGAATAGTTTCGTCGTCAAATCATTTATTGGAGTACATCACTATTATGCTTGTAGTAGTATGGTCTAGAAAAATTCAACAATGGCTGTCGCAAATCATTCATAAGGTTGGCGCAAATCATTCATAAATGTTGGCACCGTCGGCACGCTGTCAAATTCTCATACTCATTTTCCCAAGTGAGCAATAACTTAAATTTTTTGTCTCTTTTTAGCAGACACAACTGTATATTGGAAAAAAAGAGACAAAGTGATATAATCAAGGTTCAATTCATGTTTGCCTCATATTTGTATAACTAGAATTTCTATATGTAGAACGGGGCCCCCCTGTGGTTCGAAGCGAGCAGTGTTGCCAGTGCCAGATTGTCAAATGTAACACAAGCTAGCTTAAAAGTTGCATTTTCGGGGGAAAAGTTACGTATTCTTGTTTTTTTATATAGTAGAGACAAATCCTCTCGGTCTAACTCGGGTATCCGCCCAATTTAGGAGCCGGCCTTCCAAGATGCTCCCTGAAATCCCGCCGGCCATGGAGTACGAGCCCCAGCTATTTCATCTGGGACTTAATGCAGCTGAGAGCGTCTACCACTATGGGGTTGGGTCGTAAGAGAGTCAAAAGTTACGCAAAATGTAATAAAAGTTACAATACAATCTGGCAACCCCGGAAGCGAGACACAATCAGTGTTGCCAATTACTGATGATCTGAATTCCCCACAAACCCAACAGAAAGGCCCCAATATTATACATTGATAAAGTATATTACTTCTCTTGAAGTTTCCCGCTATATTCACCACTTACGATGTTTATTACGGCTCGTGTACATATATTGCCAATAAAGAGTTAAATAGTACCTTAATGTCGGATATTTTGCTTTAATAATTTATCAATATGTATAATACTTGCCAATTATTACTTCTGAGTTTAGGTCTAGTGTGAATGTCTAAATGCCCCACATAAGCACAATCCCCACAAATTCCCTAATCGGCTTGAAAGTCCCCACTCTCTTGGGAATTGACAACGCTGGACACAATTTAAGCGCGATTCCGGATGGAAATTTCCTGAAGTGTGCGGCGATTAGTACAAAATGTATGCGAGTGCTGCGTTCGGTATGACGTCATTAGGTTTTTTCCATTCTGAACCGAACGTCGGGTTTTTTCCGTTCTGCAAAAAGTAAGGACGTGTGCGCCTAGTAGAACATTTTGTATGAAAATGGAGCATTCGGTTTTTCAAATCTGACTTTTTGATCAGGAAACCGTGGACGGAAACCGTACGTGTGCGCGGAGCCTAAGAACAAAATCGAAGCGAAATTTTTAAAACCAAATCCTTTCGTTCTTTTTTCAAATATTGAGCAGTACCCGTATTTTCAAATTAGGAATAGGTAAGGACATTAGAGATCAGATAACAAAGCGTTTATCTTTATAATATTATTTTTCAATAATTTTCTTACTCGGAAAGTTAGCTAGAAGAGAAGTAGCTTGAAGCATGGGGGTTAAAACATTGGATTTAATTCTGGGGAACCAAACGATTTTCCCTGATTTTCCCTACTGTCAAATTGTTAAAAATAAACTATCTTGACCTATTCATAGAAACATGATGATGGCTCTCTATGATGAACCATTTAGTGCTACAGATATATAAAAAAAAAAACAGATAGCCATAAAAAAGAAATAAACAAAAGGGCGGCAAAAGCGACGGTTCGTTTCGATCTTCAATTGTTTATTTGTCGAATATTATTATCGAATTTATTTTAATACTTACATAGTTTATTTTTACAAAATGAGCTCATCGAACTCTAATGTTGATTAACCAATGAAATCTATCATTGGATTTAACACTGATTTCATTACATAAGCGGCTAAATCGGTAAGTAGACAATTATTTATTTTGTTTGTTTTGTTTTTTTTTTATGTTCAACCATTGGACAGTGTAGTAAATTGTTCATAATGTAAATCGGATTAGGCACCCACAGGACAGGCTTGCCTAGTTTGGACACAGTATAGAAGTTTGGGCCGCTGGACAGGAAATTATTTGTTAAGATATTTTAACGAAATAAACGATTTTTTATTTTATTTTAAGTACCTAGGTACATTAGTGCGGTGTAATGCTGTGATAAATTCTTTATTCCTTTTTATACAGGCAAGCGTGGCTGGCTATTTCAAAACACCATATCGGTGGATCATGATCAACGATGGAGAGAGCTTATCAGTGTTGGAACGACTCGACATCTTGATAGATAGCGACGTGGTCATAGCTCAGAAGATCAGTGACCAGCAGTACACATTCGTAGAAGGTACAGTCATATTTTGCAAGTATTTGTAGTTGTTATTTCTTTTGTTATACTAATAAGGTACGTGTGTGGGGTCCTATAAAGATACGTGCCCAGTCTACCTCGCCTGCAAAGGTACACCTACTAATTCGTGGATGAGGTTCTGAGGTAGGTTCTCCTCTCAGAGCTTGCTGTTTAGGTGGCATTCATAGATAAGCATCATCATAGATAAGCAGATTATTATAAAGAGGAAGAGCAAATAAACCTCGGACTCTGAGATGAAAGCCTTGAGTACAACAAAAAAAAAACGCGAAGTTGATATATAGTAATGGTTACATCAAAAACAGAGGCATTCCTATAGTGTGCCAAAAGAAGAGAAAACTTTGCCAATTATATCGATACTAGCTTTTGCCCGCGGCTCCGCCCGCGTGGATGCCGGTTATCACGACCAAACGTAGCCTATGTCCTTTCTCAAGGTTTAATCCACCCCTATACCAAATTTCATCAAAATCGGCGTGAAAGCGTAACAGACAGACAGACAGAGTTACTTTCACATTTATAATATTAGTATGGATATGGATATGGATATGGATATGGACTTATATAAAGAGGTGTTGGTAACGGTAACAGTGTCACGAGCTCAATTTGTTTTCCCCATCACAAAAAGCCCAATGCGTCTAACACTAACTAAAGACATCACTTGAACAATGTTAATCCTAGGTAGTTAATCTTACACAAGCTACACATAGGTATTCAACATTATTATGTTACATAATCTGATCAAGACTATACTTATTTGGCGCCATTCGCGACTAATTGAAATTGAACATGTCCTAGAATTTAAGATAAATAGTTTGTAGGTATTAATGATTTTATAACTAACTGGTTATACTAGTTTGCAGTATGTATTCACGTAGTAAACATAGTTTTTGTGCACGACAATCAATGTGCTGAACAGTAGGTGAAGAAGAATGGACCGCAGGCCAGCAAAAAACGATCGCGCTGCACACGGCACCTTCGGCCAGCATGAACGCGAGTTTGCCGGTACATGTAGCAAGGAGAGAGAGAGAACGCGGCGTCGGTGTAGGAGAGAGAGAGAGAGAGCGAGAGCGCGGCCGCAAGCAGCAGAGAAAAGTAGTTAGAACCCGTACACAGTCCACTGAAGGATCGCGCGAAGTGAAGTAATGTAATTAATTAATAGTAAATTTGTGCCCGTTCATTCCTTCTTTTTATTTATATTCCGATAAGTATAAGTCCTTGAAGTATCGCGCGTACATTTAATGGTCCTTCCGGAGCCGAATTTAGGAATTTGAAGCCAGGAAATAAGAAAAATTCGGAAATGGTAGTGACACGCCGACAGGGAGAGGAACCTGCTGCCCAGGGAGCTGACCAGGGGGCCACCGAAGAGGCCCAGGACCCCACGACGCGCAGCGGTTCACAAGAGGCCACGGAACGAACTACGACCACGGATGGCTTCAGGCCGGCTGAGGAGACGCCGACCCGTAGCAGCGCTGAAAATAATGGGGAGCATAGCTCGCAGCGCACCGTGCGGCCGCCGAAGTCACGCCGCTCCACCAACTCAAGAAAGAAAAAAGAATTAGAGGTTAAGCAGCGTCTGGCAGAGCTGAAAATAGAACAAATACGAGCTGAAGCTGAAGTACAACGGCTTCGCCTACTACAGTTGCAAGAAAATAGTACAAGTGAAGACGAGTCCGGGGATGACCTGGCATCGGTTCGCATAGGTACGTGGCTACAAAGGGACACTGAGGCGCCGCAAACACTCGTAAGTCAAGACAACATAGGATCCACAGGCGACGACCATACAAAAGGTAAGCCAAGTGAAAAAGAAGTGGAAAAAAGTGACTGTAAAGTGAACGAAAAATCAAGAGAAAGTGCCTCGGTGAAAAATCCCGTAATTGACGTGTCTACGTTAGCCGCCGCGTTGTCTCAAGCGATGAGAAGCACCAGGGAGCCACCGAAGTACATGCAAGAGCTGCCTTTCTTCAGTGGGAGCAGCACGGAATGGCTCGCCTTTAAAACCACATACGAAGAATCGAGTATATATTTTACAAAAAATGAAAATATTGCAAGAATAAGAAGAAGTCTACGTGGGATTGCCAAAGAGGCAGTCGAGTGCCTACTACTAAGCCAACCAGACCCCGAAACTATAATCAAGGCTCTAGAAAGACGGTTTGGCCGGCCGGAGGCCCTCATTCACGCTGAGATGGAGAGACTCAAGACCCTTCATAAGCTAACTGATAACGCAAGAGATTTATGCGTCTTCGCGGGAAAAATAGCCAACATGGTAGGGACCGTAGAAGCATTGAAAAAGCCGCACTACTTACATAGCCCGGAAATGAGTAGGATTATTATCGAGAAGCTTACACCTATAATAAGAAATAACTGGTACAACTTCTCGGCTAAGAAAAATGAAGATATACCCGAGCTTAAGAAAATATCGATGTTTTTATCAGAAGAAGCAGACAAGTGCAGCTCCTACGCGTTGCCAGAAGCCACGCCCCGAGAAGAAAATAGAGGACACGGGTACCGATCCCAAAAGACAAGAAGAGTAGAACAAACACTTTCTGTAAACAAGAAGACAGCAGAAGATACGTGTCCACAGTGTAAACATGATCACAAGTTATTTGAGTGCAAACAGTTCATCGCGTTAGATACAAATGCGAGATGGGAGGCCGCCAAGAAATATAATATCTGTTATCGCTGTCTACAAGGCAAACACCGACGCATCACCTGCAAAGCACCCAGGTGCGGTAAGAACAGCTGCCCCATGAAACATCACAACCTCCTGCATCACGATAAGCCACCGGGAGAGTACGCCTCGGCGAGCGAGGTAACTAATGACGCAATCACAACCTCGGCGGCCGAGCTGACGATAGCAGCAAACCCCCTCAGCAACAAACGAAAGGCTTACCTGAAGATAGCACCAGTGACACTAAAAGGACCCCGTGGCAGCATTGACACGTTCGCGTTATTGGACGAGGGAAGTACCATCACGCTCATTGACGAAACAGTAGCAGACATTATCGGAGCAGACGGACCTAGCAAAGAAATATGGATTCAAGGCGTGAACAGTGACATGAAACACACAAGTAAGACAGTCAGTTTACTCATCAAAGGTAAATACGCCGAGGACGAGCATGACGTGACCGCGCGCACCATGGAACGACTCCGTTTCACACCCGACACCGTGTACGAAGAACATTTAAGTGACTGTGAACATTTAATAGACATACGTGATAAAGTGATATACGAAAATGCTTCACCGAAAGTGTTATTAGGACAAGACAATTGGCATCTCATAGTGACCCGTCAGCTGCGCACCGGGCACCGCGACCAGCCAGTAGCTTCACTCACCTACCTCGGGTGGGTGCTCCACGGCTGCACCAGCGCGACGACTGCAACAGTATCATTTTGCGGTAAGCTACAACAACACGAAAACAACACAATTGAGGACACAGTTAAAAATTATTTCAAGCTCGAATCGCTAGGCATCGAACCTAGGAAGCCGCGGCAAGATCCCGAGCATCAAGCTATGCAAATACTAGAAAACACAAGCCGCCGGCTGCCAGACGGGAGATTCGAGACCGGCTTACTGTGGAAAAATGAAAATGTAAACATACCAAATAACTACGTAGAAGCCGAGAGACGTCTGCTTACGCTCGAACGAAGACTCGATAGGGATGAAGATCTGAAACAAAAGTATGAAGAACGGATGGAAAACCTATTCAAGTCAGGCTATGCAGAACCAGCTCCTACACCACCACCTACAGGGAAAACTTGGTACCTACCTCATTTTCCGGTCATCAACCCCGCCAAGCCGCACAAGCCGCCGCGTCTAGTTCACGACGCCGCTGCAAAATCAAAAGGTATGTGTCTGAACGATATGTTGCACTCCGGCCCTGACCTACTGCAGTCTCTACCGGGCGTTATTATGAGATTCCGCCAACACCCGTATGCCGTCAGCGCCGACATAAAAGAAATGTTTATGCAAGTAAAAATAAGAAAAGAAGACCGGGACGCACTACGCTTCTTGTGGAGAGGTCAACAACGCACGGGCCAACCAAACGAATATCGTATGACGTCAGTAATATTCGGAGCTACGTCATCCCCTTGCACAGCGCTCTACATCAAGAACAGAAACGCGAGAGACTACCTCGAGACACACCCGGACGCCGTACAAGCCATACAAAAGAATCACTACATGGATGACTACTTACAAAGCTTTCCCACCGTCACAGCTGCGCGAGACACTACACAGACCGTCGACATGATACACAAAAAGGCGGGCTTCGTGCTAGACGGATGGACTTCAAACGAAAAAACTATCTTAAAAGGTTTGTCAATACCACTTGATAACAGTACGACAGTAACACTCGGCGGGCAAGAGACAGAAAAAACACTAGGTCTACTTTGGCACGTCAACGAGGATCACCTTGGCTTTAACGCGAGCAACTTGAAAATATCGGGTTATGCGCACTTCGTCCCATTCGCACTTCGTCCTCCGTTCGCAAATGGTCCCATTCGCGGTTAGTCCCATTCGCAGTTGGTCCCATTCGCGGTTGGTCCCATTCGCAGTTCGTCCCATTCGCAGTTCGTCCCATTCGCGGTTGGTCCCATTCGCAGTTCGTCCCATGCATGTAGTTTGTAAGGCAAGAGGTAGGTTTAAGGATCGAAGTGGGTAGGATGGAATAAAATATCATCAAATAGAGGTTACATATCAAAATCCCGAAGCTACAATACCGAATTTCATAATACCGACGCGTCGGTCGCGACGTACGGAAGACCGAAATTAAAAAATCCCGAATGTTCGTTTGACCGAATAATACCGAAAGTATAAAATACCGAAAGTACAAAATCCCGAAGTACAAAATCCCGAATATTAAATTTTTGGGTGGTTATAAAAAAAATAACCACGAAGGCTAAGGCGGGCGCTTCGCTCCGCTCCGCCCCCGCCTTAGCCTTCTAACCTAATCTATCCAAGTTGGATTGCGCGGGGTGGACATTGCGCGCTTCGACATGGAAACTTATAGGTTAAAAGGGCATGAGAATGACCTCCGACATATATTTATATTATAGTAACGTACGACGCGATGTACGAAATTAGCCAAAGTAGACTAAGAAACGAAGAAGTCATTTTAATACTACCCCCGTTGTAAAAAATAACTATAAAAATTAAACCAGGACGTCTATCATCGGTAACGTATCAAAATCTCATTTTCGGGATTTTGAACTTTCGGGATTCTGAACTTCGGGATTTTGAACTTCGGTATTTCGAACTTTTTTATTTGATGATATTTTATTCATCCCATCCACTTCGGTCCTTAAACCTACCTCTTCCCTTACAAAGTACATGCATGGGACGAACTGCGAATGGGACCAACTGCGAATGGGACGAACTGCGAATGGGACCTACCGCGAATGGGACTAACCGCGAATGGGACCAACTGCGAATGGGACTAACCGCGAATGGGACCATTTGCGAACGGAGGACGAAGTGCGAATGGGACGAAGTGCGCATAACCCAAAATATCTCAAGAAGTGAAAACAAGAACGCGACCGCCTACAAAGAGAGAAGCCCTCAGTGTGATCATGGCCTTATTCGACCCATTAGGCCTCATCTCGCCGATAACGACCCCAGGTAAACGTATCTTTCAAGACACCTGGTGCTACAAGACAGAGTGGGACGACCCACTGCCCGAAGAACTCCGAGAGCGATGGAACAAGTGGTTCACTCAACTCAACGAAGTAGAACAGCTGAGGATACCCCGTTGTTATGTTCAAAACAAGTCATCAGTCATCTCGCATCAACTACACACGTTCGTAGACGCGAGCGAGGAGGCGTACGCCGCAGCCGTGTATTGGCGCACACAACACGCAGATGGCGCCACAACAGTATCCCTAGCAGCCGCCAAGAGCCGAGTAACCCCATTAAAACCCGTATCCATACCAAGACTCGAGCTTCAAGCCGCCCTACTGGGGGCCCGCCTGGCCCAGACTGTGTTGGAAGAACACGAATATGAGGTAACAAACAAAATCTATTGGTGTGACTCACGAACTGCACTAGCTTGGATAAGGTCAGAACCCCGCGTGTACAAGCCCTTCGTCGCTCACCGTCTCGCTGAGATAGAAGAATCCACTAAGAAAAATGAATGGCGGTGGCTACCTACTCGACTCAACGTGGCAGACGACGCGACACGTGCGACCCCCGAAGGCTTCGAGGTCACCCACCGATGGTACACTGGCCCCACATTCCTTCAGCAGCCCGAATCAGAGTGGCCGATAGAAGAAAAAACCATTCGCTACGACACAGGTGAGGAGCGAGAAACATGTCACACGTCAGCTTCACAGAAAACGCACAGTACTAGCGACATACTACGTATAGAAAAATACTCGAAATGGACGCGCTTGATAAGAACGACGGCTCGAGTACTACAGTTCATTGCCCTGTGTCGCCGAAACAAGGTCAAGGCCATGGCTGCCCGCAAACGAACCCGAAAAATAGAAAAACAAGATCCCGACTGGCGTAACAAAAAGACTATCCCAATACCTAAACTTAACAAGGATAATGCAGTCAAACAAGGTAGACAGTGTTACCTAAACATACCGAGTGAATATTTAATTCGTGCCGAACAGCTGTGTATCAACGCCAGTCAACGAGACAGTTTCGCGAGTGAGATACAACGTTTGACAAGAGGTGAAACGAACGTTCGAGACAACCGTCTGACATATGTGAGTGTGTACATAGATGACTGTGGTACACTGCGAGTGAAAGGTCGGATATCAGCTGCGAAGGCGATAGGAGAAGACACGTCAGATCCAGTGGTACTCGACGGGAAGCATCCCTACACACGCCTCTATATTAAGCACGTACACGAAAAACTACATCACGGCGGGACGGAGATAACAGTCAATGAACTCAGACAGCGTCTATGGATCACGAAGATTCGACCGGCAGTGAAAAGCGAGATAAAGAGATGTATATTCTGCCGTATAAGAAAAGCGAAGCCGGCGACACCCACGACCGGTAACCTACCGGCCGCCCGCCTAGCCCATAATACACGCCCTTTCTCATTCACAGGTCTAGACTACTTCGGCCCCATCGAAGTCACCGTGGCGCGCCATCGAGAGAAGAGGTACGGCGCGCTGTTCACGTGTATGACCTCTCGAGCCATACACCTCGAGGTCGTACACTCACTCAGCGCCGACTCAGCAGTGTCGGCCCTAAGACGATTTATCGCGCGGCGAGGTTGCCCCAAAGAGGTTTGGAGCGACAACGCTACGTGCTTCAAGGCGGCCGAAAAGGAGCTAGCAGAGGCTGCGCGCGACGCACTACAACAAGAGGTTACGAGTCATCACATCGCGTGGAGGTACATACCACCATCGGCCCCCTTCATGGGAGGGGCATGGGAGCGCATGGTGAAGGCCGTTAAAGAAGCCCTACGAGTCACCATGATAGAAAAACATCCTAACGACGAGACGCTCTTGACCTTACTAACCGAAGTCGAGAACATCGTAAACTCGAGGCCCCTCACCCATGTCTCGGTCGACCCCCGTGACCCCGAGGCATTGACCCCAAATCACATTCTCATCGGTCCCAACTGTCACGTGCCCCCACCCGGACACTTCTCAGCTGACGACGTGTCGAGTCGCCAACAATGGAAGCGAGCTCAAGCCCTGGCTGACATCTTCTGGAGGAGGTGGGTGAAGGAGTACCTGCCCCTACTGCAACACCGGCGGGAGTCCAGTAGCAGCGGCGTTGCCCCGAAGGTCGGTGACGTAGTCATCATCTGCGACTCTAACCTACCCCGCAACACATGGCCGCGCGGGCGAGTCAGTCGAGTCTACCCAGGTGCTGACGGCGAGGTTCGTGTAGTAGATGTCATCACTAGCGGAGGCAACATCTTGCGTCGGCCTACGAGGAAGATCGTCGTACTACCAACGGAGTTCGCAGACGTAACCGGGTCAGCGACGGCGGGAGAATGTGCACGACAATCAATGTGCTGAACAGTAGGTGAAGAAGAATGGACCGCAGGCCAGCAAAAAACGATCGCGCTGCACACGGCACCTTCGGCCAGCATGAACGCGAGTTTGCCGGTACATGTAGCAAGGAGAGAGAGAGAACGCGGCGTCGGTGTAGGAGAGAGAGAGAGAGAGCGAGAGCGCGGCCGCAAGCAGCAGAGAAAAGTAGTTAGAACCCGTACACAGTCCACTGAAGGATCGCGCGAAGTGAAGTAATGTAATTAATTAATAGTAAATTTGTGCCCGTTCATTCCTTCTTTTTATTTATATTCCGATAAGTATAAGTCCTTGAAGTATCGCGCGTACAGTTTTAATTACCTATGTCGATAGGTTGTCTGGTGGTGGATGGTGATCACTATCATTTGATAGATCGATCAAGTCCTAATAAGTGTTAAGGTGAGGCATAAACAGCGCATAATTTGTGAGTTATGAGTGTTTATATCAACTAAATTACGCTGCTATCAGTTTTATAAAATGCCGGGTACACGCTTATTATATTGGGGTATACATCGAAAAATATTGATCCTAGCGGAAAATTATGAATACTAAAAGGTAGGAAATTTAATTCTTAACAACTTTGTAGTAACTATTTTTCGTGTAAAAATAAAACTAAACGACTTATTCGGTAAACAAAAATTTACCCTTAAATTCAAGATGCCCGATAACGCAACAATCCGAATACCACGCAAAACCAAATGAAGACTGCTAGGGACCTTTCTTAATGATTTCCGAAAGAAAATTGCTACTAGGAATTTTTCATAAGTCAAAAAAGTCAAACAAAGATTTACCACTTTTTGGGGTATAAATCAAAAAAATATCGATCCTAGAAACAAATTAAGAGAATTAGATTGTAGAAAATTTATTTCTAAACAATTTTGTAAAATAGTAACAACTTTTTGTGTAAAATTAGAACTAAACGATTTATTCAGTAAACAAAAATGTATCCTTAAATTCAAGATCAAGGAGAACGCAACGAACCGAATACCACGCAAATCGAAACTTAGACTACCAGGGACCTCCCTCAACGAATTCAGAAAGAAAATTGCAACTAGGAATTATTTCTAGGTTTGCCCCTTAATTGAGCTAAATCGGTTGTACTAGCTATGCAAATGAGAACGAATGAAGTTAAGTATGTGGATATTACAGCAAAAGTGAAGGGTTGAGATTTATCATCGTTATGACGGAGACGGGCATGTAATGCGTAGGAATGAAAATAATGTCATAAGGAAGGCATTAACTATGGAAGTGGATGGCTACAAGGGTAGAGGGAGACCTAAAAGGAGGTGGATGGACTGTGTGAAAGATGATAATATGGTTAGGAAGATAGTGAATGTTATGATGACTACAACTAAAGTTGAATGGAAAAAGCACACCATGTTGCAACGACCCCAAAAAAAACTTGGATTAAGGGCACACTCGGCAATACCTAGGCTATTCACAATCATAGTTGGTGAAATGTGGGTGATAACACACCTCTGCCTACCCCTTCGGGGATTTACAGGCGCAAATGTATGATTGTATGACACACTCGACAGTGTCATGTCAATAGTTTTTTATATTATTGACGTAGAAGTTGTGTGAAGGTTTATGATCTGAAAATAAGATATAATTTAAAAGGGTTTCACATATTATATTTGGAGTCGGCCGTACCATCGAGAGGTTTTAGGTTCTAATTCTGGCACACCTAACAATTCCCCCCTATTCTAACTTCGCTTGAAACGGAGGCGTTATGGGGTGCAACATGTGTGCTTTTTCCATTCATCTCTACATACTGCTAGAAATTTTGGTTATTACTTAATATTCTTAAAAAAATTGCCGTGCGTTTTTTTTTTATACCACTTAGTTGGCAGACAAGCACACGGCCCACCTGATAGGAAGCGGTCACCGTGGCCTATGGACGTATGCACCACCAGGGGCGTCACACTCGCGCTGCCGACCCTGAAGAAACCTTCTAATGCCCTTCTTGAATTAAATTGAAGTAAAGTGCGTTTAGAATTAAAGTAACTTTGAATAAAATATACAGTACCTATTAATTTTTAGCGCAAGCCACAAAATAATAAAAAAATTCTCCGCAAAGTCACCTTCAAAGTATATTAATGCAATTTATAATTATTGTAGGTCAAAAGGATATCGTAATTCCAATTATAAAAAATACAATAATCTTAATGTGAGTACCTGCATATTATTCAATTAAATGTCTGATAAATAAAATCTGACGAAGCTTGGTTCTTACTCTGAATAAGTTCTGGGGTAATCCCATCTTTTAAAGATAAACTGGGCCTCGATTCTGGTAAAGCAAAACCACTGTCATACCAAGACCACTGTAAAAAAAAATCATTTACAGTAATGACTTTAAAGTCGATCTAAAGAGTTGAATCAGATTCACGTAAACTTAGTCGTAGGTCGCGCAGTAAATCAAATAATCTAAGTATGCGAGATATGTTTATGGAATGCTAATAACTTTAGCTTTAGATCCGACGGCATTTTGCGATGCCTAGACATTGTGATAGCAAATAAATTATCATTCAAAAATAATCTAACCAAAAAAAGTACATTTCTTTAAAGTTAAAACTAGAGTCATTATGGTCACAAGTGGATTTCAATCAATCGATTAGCCTATTGCAGTCCCCTGCTGGACATATGCCTCTCCCAATGTGCGCCACGTCTGCAGATCCTCCGCTTTCCGCATCCAGTTTGCCCCAGCCACATTTTTCAGGTCTACAGTCCATCTGGCTAGGGAGCATCCTACCTTCCGTTTTCCTTCTCTCGGTCTCCACTCTAGGACTCGTCTGCTCCAACGGTCAGTTACTTATAATTAATTTCTTTATGAATTTGTGGATGTGTGTACAAGGTTTTTATGGATTTCAAGACAGTTTGACTTTTCCTAAGATTTTCCAAGTGTCATTACATTACACTCATTGCTCTATGTGTTTGTAGATCAGTGCTGTTGATCCAGGTGTACAAGAATTCCAGTAGTAGTCGGCGCGTAATCATATTGTAAAATATTGTAAACACTTTACTTTCTTTCTCAGCATACAAGATAAAAACAAATACCGAAATAATCTACACAACTCGAGGGGTATGGTGGTCAGCCCCACAAACCACCACTTCTTTGTCAAACGCAAACGCAGAAGATAATTCTAACAGAAGAGTGAGCAAATATGGGTGGACAGAAGACTACAGAAATTCGAAAGTGTTGACCTATAGAAGACGAAATTTGAGGAAACATACACTGACAATGATGAACGTTTTACCAGATACCAATGATTCGATAAAACATATGGATGACAGATTGTAAGTACATACCTATTCTTTATTATAAATGAACATTTTTATCTAAACTCGTAATCTATATTCTACTCTCTATTCTATTTATTTATTATTTCTATTCTACTCGTATTCTATTTATCTTGTATTATTAACACAAGTTAAGCCAACGTAATGTCAATCCCATACAATTGATCAATCTATTCCATTCTACAAATATTGACACTTGTCTAAAGGGGTAGGTAAATCATTCCACAGCTTAAGCCTTCATCCTTCATTCCCAAAATTACCAGGTACCTTCACAAAGACTCAATCTCAAAGATGTCTTACGCCATAGTGGTGATCTGTTTCGACATGCTGAACTCGACGCACAAACACTTGTTCACCAACACTTGGGGTTACAAGTCCAAGAGTGGAGAATGGGAGAGTGGACTCCTTAACAGTATGATGAAGAACGAAGCAGATATCGGTAAGGAATTAGTGAAGTTTTTTTTATTTGCCGCTTATGCAGCAGAAAGCATAGGTCCACTTGAGCCCTGATACTGCTAATTCAATGAGTGCCTATTGTATGACAGTGGTTGACAAGTAACAAAATCGGGGCACTGGAAGCTGTTACCACAGCCTATGGATGTCTGTAACGCCAGAGGTATCCTTCTGATTGATTTGTATTCTTCAAGACGGGCTCTTGAAGAATCCCATATGATAATCGTTCGGGAAAACCTTGATTGCCTTGTCTTTCTTGGAAAAAAATTGACGTTAAAAAATTACCCGCAAGAAATTGTCGCAGAGCGAGCGGGTTGGCCGGCATATTGTAGAATACAATAACGAATTGTATGGGGTTTGACGGACGTGACGTGACGACGGAGAAATACGTTCGTCATTCTATTTCACAATATGCCAACTTCTAGGGGGGCTTGTTTGAACTCTATCAACAAGGCTTTTATTCCCTTAGGAACGCTATCAATGTTCACAATAGAACGCACGTTTTTGATGGATTACATCGCAATGATTGGCCGAACCACCGTTCGCTTCTTGTTCCGCGATCCACCACTCCCATTGGTTGCCAATATCTTCGCGCTGCCTTTCTCCAGATCTGTGTGGCTAACAATTCTCGTGTATTGGCGCGTGTATTGTAGAATAGAATAACGAATGTATGGGATTTGACATATATATGACAGACGTCAACATTATCTCAACGAATTGCCGCTTGTCTAAGGGGCTGGCTGGATTGAATTCTATCAACAGATTTTAAAAAAGCTTTTATTCCTCCAGGAACGCTATCAATGTTCACAATAGAGCGCACGTTCCTGATGGATTACATCGCAATGATCGGCAGAACCACCGTTCGCTTCTTGTTCCGCGATCCACCACTCCCATTGGTTGCCAATATCTTCGCGCTGCCTTTCTCCAGATCTGTGTGGCTGGCAGCTCTCGTGTGTATCCTGGCGTGTTCCCTGGTTTTGTATATAGCGTCTAAGTGGGAGGCTCGCATGGGGACGGTAAGTAAATGTGAATCCACTATAAGGTCTACTAATTGCAATATACCTACCTACTAATACTAATCTATTATACTAAGTAATATTACAAAGCTGAAGAGTTTGTTTGGTTAAACTTCCAAATCTCAGGAACTACTGGTACGAATTGAAAAAAGTGTTATTGAGTTGAATATAGTCCGTTTATCGAAGAAAGTTATAGGCAGGTTATATATTATTATTATTATCACGCTACTCCTCAAAGGAGAATGTCAACAAATGTGGCAGAATTTCTCATTATATTTGGAAATTAATATATTGTAGGCATAGGTATTGGTATAACTTTAAGGGGTGATATGGGATTTCAAAATATGCCACGGATGAAGATGTCTTACATCAACGTGACAACACGGTAGCGGATATAAGCAAGTAGTAATATATTAAATAAATATTATATTCTCTTCTTAGGAATTCGTTTCATGGCATCATTAATAGTCCTTCGCAAAGTTATTCTGATTCCATCCATAGATAGACGTAATTAGCATCACGACATTCACGATTTTATTGGTTTTATATTATAATATTTCTCTCGGGGTTAGGACGTCAGACCTACCATCTGACGTCCCACCCAACTCCGAGAGACCACCGTCATACCACAGACACTGTAAAAATGTCATAATATATTGACGCGGGCGCCCCCTAATCCACCATACTAATAATAAAAATGCGAAAGTAACTATCTGTCTGTTACGCTTTTACGCCTAAACCACTGAACCGATTTTGATGAAATATGGTACAGATATAGATTAGACCTTGGGAAAAGATATAATTGCTGTATTTGATCGCGATAACCGACATCCACGCGGGCGCAGCCGCGGGCAAAAGCTAGTCAGTACATATTATACTTTCATCAACAAGTACCATGTATTTCAGGACGCAACACAGTTGGACGGATCTTGGACTGATGTCCTTATCCTGATCGTTGGAGCTGTCTCTCAGCAAGGGTGTACTTTGGAACCTAGACTTGCTTCAGGTTTGTCCGTTAGTCATTAATTCATTCAGACTTATGTCTATTGTTTTTTAACTTCACATTATATCAATCCCATAAATTGATCAATCTTTTGACGTCGTGGAGGGTGACATGCGTGCAAATGATCTCACTATAGTACGCGCCAGTTAGTGTGGCAATACGAGTCATTTACATTCCCCCATACAGTGGTGTAGGTATATGAAATTTGCAAAAACGACAGTTTCAATGTTAAAAGATAATGTAATAATTCTTAATCCCTACTAATATTATAAATGCGAAAGTAACTCTGTCTGTCTGTCTGTCTGTCTGTCTGTCTGTCTGTCTCACTTTTACAACTAAACCGCTGAACCGATTTTGATGAAATTCGGTATAGAGGTAGGTAAGACCTTGAGAAAGGACATTTACCTTTCTTATTACTTCGTATTCGTAAGACTTTGTTCCACTCGTATTGCCACACTAACTGGCGCGTACTATACCATGGACGCCCAAGATCGTGCGAAGTGAAGGAGGAAGAGCCGGAAGGCGGACCCTGAGCTTCGAGGCCATCTTGGCCGCGGATGCAATCAGGAGAATATGTCTATATGCAGATGATGATTGATCAATCTATTCTATTTGATTTTATTCTACAAGCGTACATATTGTCACTTTTCTTGAGGCGCAGATCGATACCGGGTGATTTTATCGTTTCGGATAAAAAGATTTTGGACGCAGTTTCGATTGCAAAATCGTCTGGAAGTATTAATCTGGCGAAAAAAATAATTACAACCCCCATATTATTACTTTCACCTGTACATTGTTCCTGTACATTATAAAAATAGCTTAGGTTTGGACCTGACCTGACCTTGACCTTGACCTTGACATTGGCCTTGGCCTTGACCTTGACTTGTGGCACTCGGGGACTGCCGCGGTAAAGCTATTGCATAGCATTCGGAGCAGCTCGGCTCGATTCGTGCGAGCTCGGAGTTGGGGGTGTTACCATTTTTCGTTACGGAATTTCTGGATTCGGTCTCCACGCTCAAGGCCCGCGATAGAAGCTATGCAATAGCTTAAAAAACTTTTTCGCCATAGCATCAATACTTTCAGAATTTGCTGTCGAAACTGTGTCCAAAATCTTTTTATCCGAAACGACTATAAAATCAGGGTGTATATAAAGTTGTATTATCCAGGCCGTGTAATAACCCTGATCCTCTTCATGTCCCTGACGATACTGTACGCGGCGTACTCCGCGAATATCGTCGTACTTCTGCGTACCCCCAGCTCTTCGGTACGAACGCTCCCCGACTTGCTCAACTCGCCTTTTAAGCTGGGGGCTGATGATTACGATTATAACCGATACTTCTTTAAGGTAAGTTTCTCTACTTTTTTGAAAGAGTGCAATTTCTTGAACAATGGAATTATTTTATGTTTTATTTATAGCAATTACATGCTAAATGCGAAAGTAACTCTGTTTGTCTTTCTTTCTGTCTGTCAGTCTGTCTGTTACACTTTCATGTCTAAACCACTGAATCGATTTTGATGAAATTTGGTACAGAGATAGATTAGACCTTAGGAAAGGACATAGGCTATGTTTGGTAGCGATAACCGTCCACGGGGGCAGAGTCGCGGGAAATTCACACAAATAGCTGGTTATGAATAATGTATGCACACATTATGAGTTACGTAAATCACTTCTTCTGACTTTTTAATCTTATATATCTCTGTGCATTGTGTTAGGTTTTTCTCTTCAAACCTGGTGACATCTAAATCGTCTCTTCTTCTGGGGGCTTTTGCCTGAGCGACTGATGTTTGACCCCAAAATCTCGATAGAAAAGTCTACACCAGAACCTTGTCTGTCAAACAGCTGCAAGTGTACCGACTTGCAGTTATGGATGGCTGCTGTCCAAAAGATTTTAATGAGGCCAATATCATAGTCCATTTCATTCAATGCCCATATACTCCGGACACGTATCTTGGACCTAAAAGGTACTCAAAATGTGCTCTATACGCGCAGTATACATTTCTTGGGTGTCTTTTGAGGATAGCACGGGGTGCTACTGCGGTGGACGAACTCAAATTCACCAAGCATAGATTATTACAAAGCCATCCGCGGGCGCCAGAGCCTCGTTTGTCTTAAGATTTAGGCCCAAGATACGTGTCCGGAGTTATACCTTGGTTGGTTTCTGTTAGATTAGTGTTGTAATATTCTACCGATCCATAATCCTATCGACTGTTTTCAGAGACTCAATGAACCCATTCGCAAAGCAATTTATGATCAGAAAATAGCACCAAAAGGACAGAAGCCGCATTTTTATGAAACGAGAGATGGACTAGAGAGAGTCAGAAAAGTAAGTGGCATTATGACTTCAGTATAGGTAATTGCTAAGGGAACGTAAATAAAAAAGAAGAGGTGTTCGTGTTAATGATTGGACAATAATGTAATCAAGGTCCAAGTTAGTTCATCTATGTTTTCCATCTTGGAATAGGTGAAGGAACTGTCAAATAAAAAAAAAATAGATTATTATGTAAGGAACCCGATTCTGCGTTATCACTATCGGAGAGACAAAAGCTTTATCACAGGAGGGTTGGGCAGAGGTGAATTAACACCCACACTTTACCAACCATTGTATTAGGTCCCACGTAATAGGGGGTGAGCCTATGGCCGTGTTCCGGGCACTATTGTTGACTCGAGCCATGCATTTGAGGCTGAGTCTGGGCTGTATATATCTGTCTGATGTTAAACAGCCCTAGACCTCTTAGTCACCTTGTACAACACTGCATAGTAAGAGATGGGGTGACCCAAATTCTAATCTGCCGGGAACCACGCGGCTACTTGCTTGCGGCTAAAAGATTGAAAAGTATTACACATATTTCACCCTCGATTTCATATATTTCAAGGTTACACAATCGCATATTTATAACTAACAACTGTAATTATGACAACTACTGAATATAAATGTGATTATTAGCAAATGATAAAAAAGATAATAAGTACTTTCGTAGTGAACCCCTATTCATAGGTACATCAGTAGTGAACCCCTATTTCGACATCGACAATACAAGACGAGGTGGCCGAGAGGTTAAGGCGTTGGACTGCTAATCCAATGTGCTCTGCACGCGTGGGTTCGAATCCCATCCTCGTCGGAGTCTTTTTGATAATTATATTGTACTTTTAGTGAAAATTCGCAGTTTTGTTAGTACCTATAGATACATTTTAGATTTAGGAGAAGTCGGATTCCGAGGTAAAATTCTCGAAAGTGACTAGGTTTCAACATGCTACAAAAATGATAAGTCAATTAACTACATAATTATGAATATTGAAATAAGTATTAGCAACTGTTTGTAAGTTGTGGTAGACATTTTGTCCAATACATTGATCCTAAGCATTGATCAATTTATTGTAAAAACATATTGCCACTTGTTTATAGAGGTAGAGCAGACACTCATTTAGAATACAAAGTCAAAGTCAAAGTCAAAAATCATTTATTCTGTATAGACCATTAAAACGACACTTACAAAACGTCAAAAATATATAATTATGTACTAAAGACTAGCTTAGCAAATGGACCACCGGTTCGAAACGCGGCCCTGGCCTGAGAAGACTCCGGCAAGAAACTCAGCGGGCTTTTTTTTTTTTGGTCTATTTACAAATAATGCTTAGTCTACTTAGTCTAAATACAATAATTTGTTTGAGAAGCATGCATGAGTGAACAGCTCATTTCCAAGCTAGTTTATCATCTAAATATTGTTGTATTTTATAATAGCCCTTTTGGCACAATTTCCTCTTAACTACATTTTTAAATTTATTTATAGGTAAATCCCTAATTTCCTTAGGGAGCTTGTTAAAAAAGCGTATACAGTTACCCTGGAAAGAACTGCTAATTTTTTGGAGTCTGGTATCACAGACTACAAGATTGTTTTTATGTAGGTCTCGTATTTATGTTATGCCTGTCACATATTTTTGGAAATTTGGAAATATTTTTCTTAACATACATTAGGTTCTCGAAAATGTATTGTAACACTACGGTCAGAATGTCTATTTCTTTAAACTTTTCTCTGAGGGAGACTCAATTAAAAATTTTTCCAGGGTCTATTCGCTTTCCACATGGAGGTGAACCCCGGCTACCGAATGCTGCAGGAGACATTCCAGGAGCACGAGAAGTGTGACCTGGTGGAGATCGACTATATCAACGAGATGGACCCCTGGATGCCGGCGCCCAAGAGATCGCCTTTCAAGGACCTGCTTAAAGTCAAGTAATACATGGATTATGGTGATACAGTGATAGGAAACATAATATATTGGACCAAGAGCATGATCTTGGAACCTAAAATTCCCACAAACTGGACCATGAGTCTGCTAATTGTCAACCACTGTCATACCACAAACAATGCAAAAAATGCCATTGGGAATGGCGCATTGGGGAGACAGTTGAGTCTGTCTCCCTAGCAAAAGCAGACTAGATGGTGACATCATCGTACGGTCCTTATATTCGAAGAGGGCCAGCTCGAAAGAGATGGCCCTGGGTCGGCCGGGGTGCGAGCTGCAAACACAGACGGCGTGCGTTTTAGTCGGTTCGAGTCCGACATAACCACTCCCGGAAAGAGGCAGGGGTTTATCCATAGGTATTTTTCGCACATTTTAAAAAGCGTTGTAAGGCCTCATCTTCATGGAGACGTATTTTCCTGATTGCATCCGTGTCCAAGATGACCTCGGAGCTCAGGGTCCACCTTCGGACTCTTCCTCCTCCACTTTACACGATTTTTGGTGTCCATGGTAGTGAGACCATTTGCACGCATGTCACCCTCCATGACGTCTAGCCAGGACTTCTTGAGCCTCCCTCTTCTACCTGAATCCGGCGGGGGCGCCATTGCCGGGCATTTGCTACACACGTAGCCTGGCAGTTGCTGCAGGACGTGGCCGCACCAGCGAAGGCGGCTCTCTTGCATTTTATCGAGTACTTTCAGTTTGTCCCACCAATCGTCCCCACTGGTGGGGCAATGTGTATATCCACTTTTCTAACTAGCGATTAAAACAAAAGTAATCATTGTTTATTTTATTTATTTAAACACCTCTCCCATTCAAAGTTACCAACCTTAGCGGGGACAATTTCACCAGGTATAATTTTCCCCACCAGAATGAATTTAGTGGGGAAAAGTACCTAGATATTTTTTTTTAACATTCCACTTTTTCCCACCAGTGGAAACTCTTGGTGGGGCAAACTAGAAGTAAGTACCCATTTTATCTGCATTGTAAAACCTCGACAACCACTTCCAATTCTCCAGCCTCCTCAAGATCCGTGAGACAGGTGTGCAGTCGAACAGCTACCGCCGCCTAGTCGTCCCCCGTCCGCGGTGCTCGGGCGACGTGGCCGCCTTCAGCAGCGTCGGCATCATGGACATGTACTCGGCCATGATGATGACCACCTATGGCATGCTGCTGGCGCCGGCCATTCTACTGTTGGAGATCATGTTCAAGAGATTGTGAGTTCTTCGGTCATTGTTATTGATTTATTTCAATAAAATCATCCATCCTTTGGATTCGCTTGGACTCCAAGCGAATCCAAAGCTTATACTGTCTCCCCCACTCGTTTTCTTAATTTAACTTTTGCGGGAATGAAGGAAACGAAGCCCACCTCAACTGGAAAACGGTGGACCAGTAGGTAGACGTGACTCTGATGCTGGCAATTACAGGACTCTTACGAGGGCGACTGCCGTCGACCCTGATAGAAAAGCCTGTGCAGAAGTATCACCGAGACCAATACCAGGTTCCTCTTTTGAAATCAGATTCATACATACCCATACATAGGTACTGTTGACTATTATCCTGAAAATCTGACTGTTATTTTAAGTAAAGAAACAATAAAATTTACACGTTCATAAGTGTTACCTGCATAAGCAAAAGATATTTGATGTTTTATTCATTTCAGGACACGAATAAGAGCGCAAAAGAAACTTCTGATGGAGCAAGATAACTTCACATTTCAAAATACAGAGTAGCAGCACGGAAAATCCTTTTGACTGCAATTTAGTAATACTTAGCATTTAGCCTAGCCATTAGCATCAGGCACTAAACACAAGTTTGTATGTTTACGATCAGTCATTCTTGGAATCGAATCTTTAGTCGAGCACTGAGTTAGAAAATGTACCCGGCATATCTCTGAGGTTATTTCCACAGAATAGCTACATACAGAACTTAGCTCCATACAACCCACACATTCACATCGTTCAGACTCGAATTTCCGAACTTGTGGGAGCAATTACCAATACTTCGAGTGTAATCAAGTATACCTCGGGACACGTATCTTGGACATAAATCGCGAGACAAACAAGGGCCTATCACGCTCAGATTTTTTTTTGTAATAATTTTTGCTTGGTGAATTTGAATTCGTCCACCGCAGTAGCACCCCGTGCTATTCTCAAAAGATACCCAAGAAACGTCTACTGCGCGTATAGAGTACATTAGGTCTAAGATTATATTATGTCCCGAGCAATAACATTGTTGGTATCTGTAATGGTGACCCTCTCCCAAGACTTCGCCTTCAGCCTACCCTCAGGTGAGGGAAACCTATGACGTGTCGTAAATAAAAAGAATAGTAAGTCGGTATGTCGGAGCCTTAAACGGAGTTCACAATAAAACTGTCACTGGAACGCTTGTTTTATTCATAAACCGCTTTTCAAATAGATGTTAATACGACAACTTGATGTCACCATCAGCCGCCTGTGCAAACGACGCGTGCTCATCTAATATGCAAATGAGTTCTTCGGTAAACACAAGTAAGTATGTTTAAAAAAAGTATTTGTTTAGTATAGACAAGACATAGACTAACATAGACTTTTAAGAGAATTATATTATGCTTATCATAAGAAATCAGCCCCCAGACAGGTGGAAGTTCGCCGGCGTATTGTAAAATAGAATGATTAATGACAGCGTTTTACCTAAAAATAAAACGCTTATTAAATAACTTACTTTATTCGAAGCCTAATAATATTTGAGAGTGGCAACACTTGTTTCTACTGTATGGTCGTCTCTTTCTAGCCTATTGCTATCCTTTTCTGGCTTACCCCTCTTTCCACCAGGCAGGTCACGGCAGAGAGATTCTCCGCCGGACACCTCATTGTGGGTCATAATATTATTAAGTACTAAATTATTTAGTAACACCAGGCAGGATATAAAAACTTTAGGCTTCGAATAAAGTAAGTTATTTAATAAGCGTTTTATTTTTAGGTAAAACGCTGTCATTAAACAACTGTACTGTTATTCGAAGCCTAATAATATTTGAGATGTGTCTGTTATCGCCTGGTGGAAAAAAAAAACGCCAATGTGATAAATGCAATGATGTTAGTTTGACTAAATTCCACTAGATAAGTGTAATATGTTCAATAGGCTAAATTTCGGGTAAAAAAAAAAAAAAACAACCATAGGTTTGAACTTATTAATAATACTAGTAAGCTTACCTAAGCATATATTACCATAATAATTTACTCTGATTATTAACATCAGTAGGTAAGTATAGGTAGGTACTTAGATTTAAATAATACACAATCATAAAATTTAGTTCAAATTAAAAATCTCAGATGGTACATCTACAATATTCTGCCTAAAAAAAAAATAATTATCAATGACAAATCGAAAAATAATTAAGCAATCATATTAATTATTATTAGTAATTATTAAGTATAAAAACATAAAAAATAATCATAAAGGTAAGAATAAATTAGACATTGTTCTATTAGACGATACCACATCCGCAGGTTTTATTTCTCTTCTGTAGAATCGGGTAAATGTGTCACGTGACCTCCAATTACCCCTCGCGAGTATGTCTTCTAAAGGAAGATTCAGCAGCCAATCTTTGGAAGCCACTGCTGGTCGCGTGGAGCCTGCTGATGCTTGCACTCCGGCTCTCTTTATGAGAGACTTTATCCAGTTTGCAATGACGGTGCGACTGGCCGCTTTTGGAGCACCACGAACTGTCAAAAAAAGATGATTGCTTTTACATACATCTCGTCTCTCTTTAGACAACTTAATCAAGGCCTTAATCCAAAAGACGGGATTAAGCGCAGTGTTTTCAGGATTATTAAGTAGACGCCAGCCTGATTGCCGGTATTCGGAACTGTCTGTTTTGGACCCAAAAAGGGGCCAGAAGGTAATATGATCATTTGACAAGGTGAAATGATCTGGATCTATAGAGAGTAGGGTAAGATCATGCACCCTGCGACCCGAACACAAAAGGAGAATACAGGCTGTTCTTTGTGCACATTCATAAAACGTGAAATTTGAAACGAAATTGTCCACTAGCCAACGAGTGACTACTTCAACGTCCCAGATGGGGGGTTTCAATATTTTAGGTTTCTTGAGCGCTATAGACTTTAAAATACGTATCACAACAGGGTGTGAACTCAGACTATGGGTTTTATTAGGATCACATAAAGTTGAAACAACTGATTTATGCAACACAACTGAATTGTATGATAAGTTTTCTATAAGATACAAATCTGACAAATATCTCGCAAGATCTGTACCTGACGGAGAACGAATCGAAATGTTATTATTAATAGCCCACGAGCACCAACGCTTCCATGCAGACATATAACATTTTTTCGTAGAATCCCGCCAACTAGCAAATAAAAGATTTCGTTGATTTACAGACCAACCTATGAGAGCTTGATCCCACCCCCACATTTCCAAATCTCCAGTGTCAGTTCGTGAACCCTCGTGGGGTTCCGGTTCGTCGAGGTATCTATCAGAACCTCCTCGAGATTGTGGATTGTATATGGAGGAGCAATGGCTCTCCTCTTGAGATCGGGGCGCCAAAAGGCTTTCTGCCACTTCGGGACTATTAACAGATAGATCCCAGATGCGTTGTTTAGGTGGGCTAACACTTTGGGAATCAGATAGGGCGGTGGAAAGATCCACGCTAGGCTGAAGTGCAAACGCCTTGTGAAGGCGTCGATGAACTGTGCTTGATGGTCTTTCGAGTTCAGGGACACATAGTTCGGTACTACATGAGCTCGATCTGATGCAAAGAGATCTATTACCGGCTTTCCCCATTTCAGAAATACTTTCTCCGTCAAGGGTGGAAGTAAGTGCCACTCCGGGTGACGGACTCCTCTCGACAATCGATCTGCCTCGACATTGTATTTGCCTGGCAGGTGGTGGAGAGATAGCGATATGCTGTACTTCTGTAGAATGTGAAAGACTTTGTATGTTAACCTCATAAGATGCTTGGATCGAGTGCCTCCCTCCCTGCGGAGATACGACAGAACCGTTCTGTTGTCCGATTGTATGGAAACTGTTGTCCCTTTGAGCAGGTGACAATGGTTTTGAAAGACTTTCAAAATTGCCAACATTTCCTTCAGATTCGAATGAAGGTCTTGTTCGCTGTATTTCCAATTCCCGCTCAGGCTCTCGCTGTTTATCTGAGCTCCCCATCCCGAACCGGAAGCATCGGTCGACAGATAATGAGTTACGGCAGGGGTATGTAACATCGAATTGTTTGAATAATTTTGGAGCCACCACTTTAGATCTGATATGGTCCTTTTTGGCAGTGAGACCACTTCCAGTGGGTTCTTGTTTAGTAGTGTATGAGAATGACTTAGTAACTTGCGGAAATGAAGCCGGCCGTAGGGTACTACCAGGCTTGCAAAGTTTAACGATCCTATCAGACCTTGCAACTCCCTCAGGTTGCATCGCTTTCGATGCAAAATTTGAAGGAGTTTTTCTTTTACAGAAAGCTGTTTCTTTACCGGCAATTCTTTCACATTTTGCCACGTATTCCATATTATCCCTAGATATGGAATAGCTTTTTGGGGATTTAACACAGACTTTTGGTAATTGATTTGCCACCCTAACGATTCTAGGAACTGTATAGCTGTACTCACCTGAGTCGAGAGTGTGTGTTTGTCCTGGCTGGCCAGTAAAAAGTCGTCCAGGTAAACCAAGGTGCGTATGCCTCGGTCTCGTAGCTTCTGTGCAACCCAGTTGGTTAGCACGGTGAAGACTTTTGGAGCTGACGCCAGGCCGAAGGGCAGGCAAGTCATTTGTAGCAATTCGTTGTTCCACATCAGTCGGAGAAAAGGCCTGTGACTGACTGCTACGGGCAAATGAAAATAAGCATTCTGAAGGTCGATCTTTGCGACCCAGTCGCCCGATTGGAGAAACAAAGAGATTGTTGCGTGATTTATCAACTTGAATTTGCTCACGGCGACAAATTGATTTAGGTTTTTTAAATTGAAAATCGGACGGTATGAACCGTCGTCTTTTGGTATCAAAAAAAGATTGGAAAGAAAGCTGGGTTTGGTTTGAGCCCTCTCGAGAACGCCCATGTTCATCATTTCTTGAATATGCAACTTCATTTCGGGTGAACATGAAGTTTTTATGTCTTTTCCCGTTCCCGGGACATGAAGCAGAGGCCTTTCCATGAAGGGTATGCGGTACCCTTCTGAAATTATCTTCAAGATTACGGGAGGTGCTTTGTGATATTCCCACATCTGATAGAAATGATGAAGGCGCCCTGCTTTGAAAGTCGAGTCAAAATTTCTTTTTAGGTTGTCCCTTGCGTGAATTAGCTGCTTGCTGGGTTCTATACGCTGTATCCTGAGCCCTGGGTGCTCGTGGACGAAAGGTCATACCCTGCGCGGGCATTCTAGGCATGAAACCTTGATTATAAAACGGATACATTCCTTGCGCAGGAAATGTTGAAAATGATGGATAACCAGGGGGACCTTGCGCAGGTACCATTGGTAAATTACGGTTACCTGAGTAACTTTGTGTATATTGCAAACCCTGCGCAGGTTGCTTGAGTTTATTAATATTTTGGCTAGTACCAGCTTGCGAAGCTACAACTTTGGAACTCGCCGATTTCGTTGACCAAAAAACTTTACTTGTACCCCCATGTTTCTCTAATATTGAACTCAACTTATCATCTTTAAACAGGTTCTCACATGACGGTGGTATTTTACGAAGTGTGGCTTTCGTAAATTTATCCTTAACTGACTTAAGAATAGCGTCCCGGCGCTGTTGAATCAGGTCTGCGCGGTGACCACAAGCCATTTGTAATAGATCATTGGATATCTTCTGAAAGTCGCCTTGCACAAATATCTCGTTAATTTTGGACTCTATGCTAGTGTAAGGAGATAATGATAGTCTCGTGAACTTTTCAAATCTGCGTTTATTGTGTCGTCTCTTTCTTATCCCTACTTAATATATATCTATACCTTTCACACATCTACCAATCATGCAGCTCTTTCACACTCGTACTTTAATTACATCTATTCGTCTCTTTCGCACACTTTAACATTATTACTGCTTACATGCCCTTGAAATTTACAAATTATTTACTACATAAATAGTTTTAAATTTCACCATACATATTTATTTTAAAAATAGTATATTTATTATACCTTACATGCCCTAGTTCACTTTCATTCTTCTTTCATACTAGGTTAAACATTAAATTTCTAAACACTTTCAGACTACATACATACTGAAACTACTTTACTAAATTGGTTTTATTTATTTTCTTAACATTATTAACTTAACGTTAACGATGAAAAAAATGTATACAATTCTGTATGAAAGAAAAATTTTTTTACATATCAAGCTAAGCTAAGATCTAATACTTATACATAACTGTAACTTTCAAAGTTACCAAATTATACTGCATTACTGGCATAAACATGAAAATGTTTAGCAACTAAAAAAAATTGAACAAACACATATTTCATTATGTTAGAAATTTTAAAAGCTGGGTTTATTAAAGTTAAGTTATATAAATTTTGAAAAACTAATTAAGGTCAAATCCAGTAAGGTGTTAAGCTAGTGGTTAATCTATGTCTATGTGGGTACAGTCTAGGTATTGGATGATTAATGCCTGTTTATTTATGGGCTGGAGCAATATAAAGAACTGAAACTTTAAGAACAATATAGTTATACATTAATTAATCTTCTTGTATTGCGTCCTCTACTTGTGGTATATGGTATTTTGCCATCATCCTCGTGTGTCTCATCAGGGGGTTCTAAGGTGCTTGTAGTTGGGTTGTCATCATCATGTTTGTGATTGTTACTGATCTCTGTACATTCATCGTCTGAAAAAGAATCTAAATTTGGGGGAGAAGTCAAAGGTTTTAAATACTGTACGTGCACAATTTTCTTCTGTGTTGGTTGTTGTAGATTTCTGATTTCATAACAAACAGATCCCATCTTCTTGGTTACTTGATATGGCCCTTTAAACTTTGGAGTTAATTTATTATCTGTTGCTTGAGGCCATTCATACATTACATAGTCATTTATCTGAAATTTATGGTCAATTCTGCTTAAGTCAAATCTAGCTTTATTCTTTTTGTTTGAAATTTCTATCCTCTGATGTGCTATTTTTCGTGCTTCTGTAAGAAAATCTAATTGATGATGACGTTCCATTTCATTTATGACTGTGCCAATCTCTAATTCTTTTGATGAAATTCTTGGATCATATCCGTGTAACAAGTAAAATGGTGAAAATCCTGTTGTCTTATGTTTTGCGGTATTGATGCATAATAGGGCCATGGGAAGTAATTTGTCCCAGTCTTTTTTATTTTCCAAGGCCATTTTTGTAAGAACAGTGACTATGGTCGCATTTGCCCTCTCCACTAAGCCATTACTTTGGGCTGTGTAGGGTGTAGTAGGTGTATGTTGTATTTTATATTTATTGAAAAAATTTTGTGTAGTTTGGCTCATGAAACAAGGTGCTTGGTCAGAAATGTAGGTTAAAGGTGGTCCATATCGTAATATAATATCATTCTCGATGGTCTCAATGACATCCTTGGCTGACAGGCTGCAAGTGGGCTTCGCCATTACATATCTGGTTGCATGGTCAATGTGTACAAAAATGTAAGTGTTACCTGCTTCTGTTTGAGGTAAGGCAACAATGTGATCGGCTGATATGATCTCCATAGGATTTTCTGGAATATCACGTATACCCATTTGTCCAAATGCCAGCGTAGTGCGTCTATTCGCAGCTGCACAAATCCTACATGCCTTTGTGTATGCTTTCACATCTTGGCGTAGAGTTTTCCACCAATATTTTTGTTTGATTCTCTCCAACGTGGTATCACAATTCAAATGTCCACTGTCATCATGTGCTATTTTAATTATTGATGACCTAAGGCTAAGAGGTAATACAATTTTCTCTTTGTAGAAGGGTTCATTTTCGTTAATGTGTAGCAAAATTCCATTCTTCATGGTAAATGATGATTTAATTTGCTTCAGATGATGTGTGTCGTCATTAGATTTTAACTTTGAACATATTAATTTGATAAAATTGTCAGAACTTTGTGCTAATATCAACTTATCTTCATTATTTGAAATTACCATCATACACATGTCTTCTAGTGGATAACGAGATAAATGATCTGCTATTACATTCTGTTTTCCTGGTCTGTGCACCGGATTGAAGTTAAATGGTGCAAGGTCTATGACATATCGAGCAAATTTTCTATTTAACTTTGACTTGTTAATAATATATGCCGTTGAGTAGCTGTCTGTGATGAGTGTGAACTTCTTTCCTAACAAATATATTCTGAATTTACTCACGATTGCCCAGTGAACAGCTGTTACTTCTAGTTCATTAATGTGATATCTCGTTTCAGCATCCTTCAAACATCTGCTTGCATATTCAATGACTTTTTTCTGTCCATTTTGAATCTGTAGGAGACAAGCTGCTATTCCCACGTAACTGCTATCAGTTTCTACAATTGTTTCTGCATCCTCTTGAAAATAAGCTAGAATAGGGGCATTAGTTACTTTTAATTTTAAATTGTTGAAAGCTAATTGTTGTTCTTCTGTCAGTTGAATAGTTTTTATTTTTGATTCTTTCTTCTTTTCAATGTTTATGTTTTCTCTGTAGTTTTTCTTCAAAATATCATTTAATGGCTTTGCCAACATTGCATAGTTTTCAATATATTTTCTAAAAACATTAGTGAATCCTAAAAAGGATCTCAACTCTGTAATACTCGACAGTGTTGTATATTTTTGTACTGCCATGGTGCATTTTGGGTCAGGTCTTTCTTCCTTATATCCAACTATCCTTCCAAATAATGGTAATTCTGTGGTAATGAAAATACATTTTTCTTTATTAAGTTTCAGGTTTTTCTCTCTAGTTGCTGTAAAAACTTTATGTAAAATGTTCTTCAAGTTCTTGATTGAGTCGGCTCCTCCAGTAATATCATCATAGTACATTCTGATTCCTAAGTCATACAATTTGCCATAAGTACTATTAATGACTTTAGACATGACTGCTGGACCTCCAACTAATCCAAACATAACTCGCATGAATTCTACATGATGATCCTGAGTTATTACAGCTGTTTTGTACCTGTCCTCTTCTCTGATTTTGATATTATGATATGCATGATAAATATCAAGTTTAAATTTAAAAATAAATTCCGAAATTTTACTCACAATATCTTCCATTCGCTCTATGGGTTGTACATCTACCTTTGTGATTGGGTTTATCGTTCTCGAGTAGTCAACTACCGGTCTGTAAGGAGTTGTACTGTGCTGTTGTTGCTCAACCACAAACATTGGTGCAGCATATGGTGATTCTGATAGTCTACATACTTTCTGTTCAATCCAATGGTTGACTGTTGCTTTCAAAAATTTTCTTTCCGGCTCAGGTAATCTGTAAGGCTTACACTTTATTGGTTTATCATGCTGTAACTCAATTTTCAACTCTATATCAGGGTACTCTCCTATATCGTTGTCATCTGTCTTAAAAATATCTGGATACTGATTGACTACATTGGTGATTTCAGCTTTGTTCTCCTCTGTTATAGTTATTGGATCTGTATGCTGTGTAGGGACACAGCATGCAACTGCATTTTGTGTTGAAAGCTTAGGGAAAACCTCTGTATGCGTTGGTGTTATAATGTAGATAGACCCATCTGGCTCATATATTATTCGAGCATACACAGCATATTGCCAGTCTTTACCAATTATCATATCAACGGGAAGTTCAGAACAAATACCTATCTGTGGCATTATATAATCAATTTGTCCCACCTGTATTCTAGCAGAGATCCATCCTATGGGGGTAAGCATGTTGCCAGCTACTTTGTATGCACCTTTTTGCCAAGGGTAGACTTCCGTGTCCTTTGGCAGTAGCTTTTTGTCAACAAGCGTTATCACTGATCCAGAATCTGGTAATGCTTTGACCTGAATTTTACTGTTAAGGGTAACTGGAATCACAGAAACAGAAGGTATATCATTTTGTACACAATTAACCTGCTTTTGTACATTTTTCACATGTGAAGGTGTATTTGACTCAGTTTTCTTGATATAAACGGGCTTATTTGTCGTTGAAGTAGGTTTATTTCCAGTTGTAGTCTCTTCCGATTTTGTTTCACAGTTGTAAGAGACGTGGCCTTTTTGTTTACACTTAAAACAAGTTTGGTCTTCCTCCTTGTCTGTTTGTGGATTAAATTTCTTAATAAAATTGCCTTTATTTGATTTATCATGGTTACCTGCATTTTCTTGAGTATTTTTGTTGACCGAACTGTTCTTATCAGGCTGTAGTACTTTTCTTACCACATCTAATGCCATCGCATGCGTGATTAGCTCTGCCACCTCCTTGCAGCACTGTACAGCAAGAGGAGTGGACCACCTTGTATCCTTGACACCTTCCAGGATGAGAGATACCCGATCTGCGTCTGGAATCTTAGTAGGAGACTTCTCCAACATAGCATTTTTAACGTAAATGTAATCACATATGGTTTCTGTTGGTCTAAGTGTTCGTTGAGATTGATACATGATAAATTCTGCAAAAGACATTCTATTTTTGAAATGTTCCATTATTTTTTCTTTCCATTCATGCCAATTATTAATGTTTTTACCTACTACTTTGTGCCAATTTTGGGCTGGACCTCTTAGTCTCATGGATGCATTAACAAGAGTTAAATTTTGTGACCAGTTAGCCAGTACCGCTATTCTTTCAACTTGTTTGATCCATTCGGTGGCGTTATCAGTTTTGTTGCCACCAAATAGTGGGATTGCATTACAAGTGTCACTTGTCGAATAAATTTGAAATGTTGGTGACATGTTTTGGGCTATTTGCCCTTGCGTTTGGGCTATTTGCAATAGTATGTGTTTAAGGTCTGGGTCACCTTGCTGAGAAAAAAAATTTGACTGACCTGTGCCATCCTGTTCTTGTAATTTCTTAAGTTTTGTTTGCATCTCTGCCAGCTCCACACTTTGTGAGAATCGACGTTCTCTTTCTTCCTTGAGGGCATCCATTGTACCCTGTTTAATTTTATCGTTGTTGTCATTTATTATGCGTGTTATCAAATCCGCTTTGTTACCACTTACTGGCAAAATGCGTAATTTAAGTTCTTCTCGCAACTGAGGAACGGTGAATTTGTCCAACAGATTTACATCAATGGAATCCATAATATTATCTTAAACCTGAAAATACCTGAAAATAATCTTGTTTGGCACGTTGTTGTTCGACGTACAACTGGCGTACGCGCCGAAACGAAAATTTTTGCTTGTGATGCCCGCCGGCCGGCGTGCTTGGCCAGACAACACAATGGCAATCTCGACTTATTCTTGCGATCCGTCTTGTTTTCCGCTTACTACTCTTTTAATATAACTTATGCACTAATGCGGTGCGTAGAAATGTTGATATTTGTGACAATATCCCTATTACTACCGATTCTAATATTTTATCCTGTCCGCAGCGCCATGTAAGGAGATAATGATCCTATCAACCGTATCGGAAGATCTAAGCCATGAAATAAAATTTATAAAACCGGTTTCTACAGCTTCGTGCTGCTTCAGTAAACCTTGCGTAATACTTGCAAAACCTCTTTCAGTAAGAGATAAGTTAGGCAATCTATCATATTGTTTTAATTCATCGTTACATTCGAGTTCGGTAAAGCCGGGGGTAGAACAATATCTTTTTTGAACATCCGAGTATCTAACATCGGACCATGAAGCAGATTCAAAATGCTGAATATCATTCAGACGTTTTAGAATATGTTCATCTGATTTCAACATTGCAGGCTCTTTTAAAACGACATTAACGGGCAAAGAAAATTCTGTAGAATTTTGTTGTGAGGTAGATCCATCACCATTATATAACTCGCCACTGACATTTAAAGAAACATCGCTGTCGCTATCGTTACAATGTTGCGATTGATAACTTTGTGTAGGGTGATCTTGAAATAAATAATTATGCATGAAATTAACTTGTGAAGCTAACGTTTTTAACATGTCGGAATACTCGGAATGCTCCGGGCCCTCATGTCGGGCACGTTTGGCTTCCTTTGTAGCTTTGGATGCTGACCTACGTTTCTTACTTGTGGCGATGCTCGGTTGAGACATCGTTTGTGTAGGTCCAGAGGAACGCGGCGGAGCCTCGATCACCGCCTCTGTGGAAGCAACGGCCACAGAGGACCGCAGGCGCGCCGGTGTCGGAGATGATCGACTTCCAGAACTACTAGAAGATGAAGAATCACTCTCCATTTTTAAGCACAAAAGCTTAAAGGAGACGGGGACTTCTGGGCCAAAATTGTAATGAGTTGAGATATGACTTAAAAAAAGCGGTATTTTTTTCTATTTCAAAATATTAAAAAACCAGCTCAATTGAAAGTCTGGAAGACGAGAAATCTTAAAACTAAGTTTATTCCACTAGCAAAATAAAATATCGATTACTAAAAATTATTTAAACAATATTGCGTAGGTATTTAAACACTTGCATCACAATTTGATATTAAATCAATCAGAGTGAACAAAACTTAATCATAATAATAATAATAACCATTTTAAATACCAAATAATAGTGTAATAAAAATAAATTCTGAATCGATTTCCGTTAATCGATTAATTATTTCTTGTGTTTATCAACTGTATTTTTAAGCTGTGACAGCTGACAGCTCCATTTTCAGTCAATCAGTTTATTTATTCAATCTTCAAAATTAATTATTTTATCGAAAAATTGTATATTTACACGGCTTATGGGATATACAATTGTTTATAAAATATGTACAAAAGTATGCTATATCAGTATGCTGTATCAGTTTATTGGTTTAAATCCAATGATCAATTGACTTCTGCGTTTTGAGTATTTCCAGTTGATTTCTTGATTATATTCCCTTAACAGTGATTTCTCTTTACGGACTTCTAGCTTGCTCCTGGTTACCTTAAAGTACAATGATAAACTTGTTTACTTGTTTGAGTTTTGCTCGGTATTTTGGATTTTGACATGGATCTCTGTGTGAATTGTGGCATAGAAAATGAAGTAAATAAGGTAATATATTTCCACCTGCGCACTTCTTAGACAATACTCTAATTATTATTGAAGAAGAATAAAAGATAATTATTATTTAAAGTGTTTTTTTTTTAACATAACATCCTTGTACTCCATATCTTTAAAATCTCTTTGTAAGTTTTCGTACATTATCCCTGAGTAAAATATAATACAGTACAATTTAAAAGTATTTTAAGATAAAAAAATGACCACTTTCTATTAAAACACCACAGAAATCACAGTTCTAAAATGTCAATTTCTTGCATAACCTCACTTTTACTAAATCTCTTATAACTCTGCTCTCAGATATCCAAAATCTGCAGAATTTTCAGGGATGGTTTAATAATTTATATGCTCTTAATTGATACCACCCTCATCTTATTACATTTTTGGCCCAAGAATGTATGAAAGCCTCCCCATCTCCTTTTTTTTTTTTTTTTTTTTTAAAGTATTCTACAAGTAGGTTACAAAAAATTTTAACAAAAGTATGCGAACGGAGAATCCGTTAGAAAAAAAAATATATATACTTGTTATTAGGTACGACCGCTCAGTACGAAAACAAAATCGCCAATGAGGTGTCCGGCGGAGAATCTCTCTGCCGTGACCTGCCTGGTGGAAAGAGGGGTAAGCCAGAAAAGGATAGCAATAGGCTAGAAAGAGACGACCATACAGTAGAAACAAGTGTTGCCACTCTCAAATATTATTAGGCTTCGAATAACAGTACAGTTGTTTAATGTATTGTGTTAGGTTTTTTTTTTCTTCATCCAAGCGCTAATTCTCAGTCGCATCCGAAGCTTTCAAACTTTCAAACTTTTGGATTGTAAAGTATTTGCTACGGGTTGCAGCATTATACTGCCGTCGTAATTAAAAAGGGCACAACTAACATTTTGTAAATATTGAGAAAATAGAGATTAAACTTTTTTTTTGTTTTTGTTGAAAAATACCCCACTAAACTATATTTTCCAAAATTCTGCGAATGGTAATACTTGCATTTGTATAGTACGTATATGACCATAGCAAACTTTTATTATAATTTTAATGCATATAATTGATAATTAGCATAATTCGTTTCATCTTAACATAAAAAATAGGATAAAATCAATCATGTTACGTTTAAAAGGCATATACAAGGAAATATGCCTTTTCAATGTAAAATTTTGAGTAACATTTTTGAATTTTACAATGAAAAGGCACTTTTATTAAATTGTGCCTTTTCATCGTATTATTATCAGTTACGATGAAAAGTAAAATATTAGAAAATACTAAACTTCTCTACGAATAAAATAAAGTAGTTATAAGAAAATCAACGTTTATTTCAAAAAAGTTTACAAAGATAATATATCTTGATTCTTAATTCATCATTTTCATCATTTCAGCCATAGGAAGTCCACTGCTGGACATAGGCCTCCCCTATTAGATCTCCAATAAGACCGGTTGGAAGCGGCTCGCATCCAGCGCGTTCCCGCGGCCTTGATAAGGTCGTCTGTCCACCTTGTGGGTGGATGTCCTACGCTGCGTTTGCCGATACGTGGCCTCCACTCGAGAACTTTTCGACCCCATCGGTCATCAGTCCTCCGAGCTATGTGCCCTGCCCACTGCCATTTCAAGTTGCTGATCCTCTGGGCTATGTCGGTAATCTTGGTTCTTCTACGGATCTCCTCGTTTCTGATTCGATCTCGCAGAGAGACTCCGAGCATGGCCCTCTCCATAGCTCGTTGGGCTACTTTGAGCCCACTCATAAGGCCCATAGTGAGAGACCACGTTTCAGTGCCATAAGTCATCACTGGTAACACACACTGGTCGAAAACTTTCGACTTGAGACACTGAGGTATGTCGGACGAGAAGATATTACGCAATTTTCCGAACGCTGCCCAGCCGGGTTGGATTCGGCGACTGACCTCTTTCTTGAAGTCGGACCTACCTAACTGGACTACTTGTCCTAGGTAGACGTACGAGTCAACAACTTCAAGAACCGAGCTCTCAACAGATATTGGGGTGGGTACAACATGGGCATTACACATAACCTTCGTCTTGTCTATGTTCATTTTAAGACCCACCTGTTGAGAAACTCGGTTGAGGCCATCGAGCATTGTGTTGAGATCTTCCATCGATTCTGCCATGACTACAATATCGTCGGCAAACCGGAGGTGAGTGATGTATTCGCCATTAATATTGATGCCGAATCCTTTCCATTCCAGGAGCTTGAAGGCGTTCTCCAAAGTGGCCGTAAACAGTTTCGGAGATATCACGTCTCCCTGTCTTACTCCTCTTTTCAAAGGGATCGCCTTCGAACTCTGTTCCTGTACTCGGACCGACATGGTGGCGTTATTATACAAACACTTCAACACTTCGATGTACCGATAGTCAATATGGCACCGCTGGAGAGACTCAAGCACAGCCCATGTCTCGACCAAATCAAAGGCTTTCTCATAGTCCACGAACGCTAACCAAAGTGGCAAATTATACTTTTCGGTCTTCTGTATAACTTGCCGCAGCGTATGGATGTGGTCTATGGTACTGTAGCCTCTTCGGAAACTGGCTTGTTCGGAAGGCTGGAAGTCATCAAGCCTGCGCTCGAGACGGTTCGTAATGACCCTTGAAAACAGCTTGTAAACATGACTCAGAAGCGAGATGGGCCTGTACAATAGAACAAGGTAGTTAGAAATAAGTAACAAAATACAATCTTACCAGAGCGTCGCGCTGACAGGCGAGGACTCGTCTTGACACGTCAGGCACAACTGGCGCAATCCGTGCAATCCTACGCATACCTCGCCCCCTTCACTTCAGCACTCTCTTCACAGATGTTAAGTAGGAAAGGCATTTCCGCTAGTGTGTATATTTTCATATGAAATTATAAGGTGTGGAGTAAATAGTAAAGGCATAACTGCCAGTTGTGCCTTTTCTTTTACGTTTCTTGCTACGGTATTGGTAAAAAAATTGGCACAAATACCACATAAGCCCTTTCTATATTGAAATGCATCGATTATGCCTTGTCAATTAGAAATGTTAAAACCATAATTATAAAATAGAAGACATATGTCACAATGTGACCTTTTTCCTTACAAAAACTTGAAAAATGGTGCATTTGTGCCCTATAAACTTATGCTATCTCTGTTTATTTTGTTGCTAAAAATACACAAAAAATTGGGCAGATAGACCTTTTTTTCCTGATTCCGAATATGTATATAACTCAATTTGGCATAAAATGTTAGTTGTGCCCTTTTTAATTACGACGGCAGTATATTTATCAATGACACATAACGCTAATATGAATTGCGTTTGTCCTACAGCTGGTAATAATTAGAAAGCAGTCTTTCTCGTTCCAGAATTCCCTTCTTTAGAAAGCTTTTCCAAACCCTCGACTTCTTCTTCCTCTTAGCGTTAATTCCCAGTCGCATCCGAAGCTTTCAGCTCGGAGTCTGGGATCCCCTTTACCAGTTTTAACTACGGATTTGGCTAGACCTCGATATTTTCCGTGAAGCGATTGCCATCTGACCTCCACAACCCAATGGTAACATTAGGCGATATCGAAGCTTTGCAGCTAAACCGTTGTTTTTGGACTTTTTAGGGCTCCAACTACCCGTAACGACTGCCATAGATGTTCTTATAGCAACCGGGACCGACGGCTTAACGTGCTCTCCGAGGCACGACCAGACCAATGCAAATACCCATATTTCATGCACACAAATATTTGCACTGAGCGGGGATCGAACCTACGCCTCCTGCGCAGCAGCCGCGTTCACTACCGCTACGCCACGGAGGCTGTGAAGTATAATGACAGTCAATAAACGTCAAAATACGTCTCAATCCCATACTTCATGATGTGACGCGTTTGGGCTATCGCTGGGGGTATATTAAGTGCAGGAGGATGATGATGATATTAGGCACCTCTAATAATATGATTTCTGAAAAAATGTCCGCCTGTTCATTCATTTTTAGATAATTATGTCAAGAGCGCATTATCTAAATACTATGTATCTATGGCACACATGCCATTGGTTCGCCATCCCTGATCTAGACGGTTCGGTAAGTGAACGTCGTTCACGTATAAACAGAATTTGTAAATAGTAGGTACTCACAAAACAGCCCTATTATCATAAATTACCTTCAGTTTACTTAGAAAGGTTCAACTAAGCATAATAGCTGATAACTTCACTTGAGCTTAACCATAGCGTCCACAGCTCATTTATAGGTATACATACTTACACGTCGCCCTTAGGGGCGTAAGCAGCACTCGTAATATTAACTTTCTCCCTATCAAAATCTTTTTATAGCTTAAAATGAAGACATTATATTTCATTTTTATCCTTTTAATGCAAGATCCAGTGTATGCGAATGATGAAACAACTATCAATTTCATTAAACTATTCATTATTAATGAACAAAAACCTACGCATTTGATATATGGCGGACTATGTTGGAAGAAAAGTAAGTGACTTCTTTAAATAAAATATTTTCTTTTTTATTCTCATCATCATCATCTTTCTTGCGTTACTCCGGGTCGCATCCGAGGCGTTCACCTCGCAGTCCGGGGTCTGCTTAAATATCATAGGCTTAGCTTTTCAGCTATAGGTATTGTGAGCGACTCGACTGCCGTCTGACCCCCTTTTCTTTCGCGTAGCGTGGCGGGTTGCCTCTACTTTTGTCGCTGATTGTACGCATTGCGGTCACAGATTATCTGGGCGACAGAGAGCATCTCCTATTAAGTCAATGAGTCTGTGACTACGGAAGTACCTAGTGTTCGTTGACACAAGAAGGTCCTAGACATCACAACCACAACAGACCTCTACGTACCTATCCCATACCGTAAAAACACATCTCGACCTATTTGTTAGAGGTTAAGTTAATTTTGCAGATATTATAAACAAAATGGTGGTGGAAATGTCGAAGATAGGGGTGAGAACCTCATCATCATTCGCTGCTAGACCAAAGTATCAAGATCACCAGATCATGTACCTAACTGATGTGAGCTGTCCTCAATCTGAAACTGTGCTTTCTTATGTAAGTAAGAATCGAAGGAGAACTACATGACATGATGATGACGTAAGTGAGCGTGTTTTAGGCCGCGATCCAGAAGAAGAGGGATAGAACCTTAGAGTATACAATATTATGTATACTGTAAGGAAAGAATATACATTTTAGGTGCGCTCTTTATTGAAATGGTGAAGGTATAGCTCGGAGCTAGAACGCGAAAAGCGCAAGAGAAGGAGCTAATAGCACGTCATGGTATTCTTACAGACCTATAGATAAAAATATCCAAGTTCCACACAAAAATGGACTGAAAGTTACTGAATAGAGATCTATATGGGAGGCCTATGTCCAGCAGTGGACTTCCTATGGCTGAAATGATGATGATGATGATGATACTGAATGAGTCGTCTGAGTCATAATTTTCTGGACTGTACTCTTTGACCTAAAGTACCCAGAGCTTCCAATAGATTAAGAATGACCCTATAGGCGAAAAATACTAAGAATATACGCCTAAAAAGATAAAGGTACCCTCATTCCTGATACTAAATTTAGCTTAAAAAATCTTCCACATAAACTATATTTTCACTCTCACACTTTTATATTTCCTCCTAAACCGTTTTGTCCAGGCTTCGATGAAGGAACTCTTCCAATTTACGTACCGCTGGTTGATCCTGACTTATACAAAGGAACAATCACAGCTGTCTCAGTTATGGAACAGCCCAGTGTTAGCTGACAGTGACTTGGTTGTCGCTGAAAGAGTCGAAAACCAATTCAAAATGGTTGAAAGTAAGTATTACTGTAGATTTCGAACACTAAAACTAATCGATATTGAAATGTTCCAAAAAAAGTAACCGTGGAGCATGCACCTACTTAGGAGCTCTACTAAGTATTCTACAGTTATATACAAAAATATCGACCCCGTTCAAAGTCACTAGACGAGAAAAGCAGCCTCTTCCTACAGGATACCGAACCAGAACTTTAAGAGAAAATATGTTTTTAATAGCTCTAGGGAAATTCATGGAAAATTTCGAGGATCAGCCATTTCATAGTTAGGCTAAAAATCCACCCCGACTGAATTGCGGAAAGATTCGGTGGATGACGACGACAGAAGAAGTAGGTCCTACATGTCAACTCTAATCCATTTTAAACACTGAGTTTATCCTTTCTAAGTGCACAGACCAGGAGTAAACGGCTCAATGGTGTCAACTCCCCGCGGTTACTATAATGGTAGTCTGGTGGATGTGAGGCCCCATCGTGAGTTGTATAAGAGGCGGCGAGATCTGATGGGACACCCTGTGACCATGTCTAATATTATTCAAGATAGTAATTCAACAAGAGATCATTTGCCGAAGGAGGATCGATTGTAAGACCTATTTTTTTACTGATCTTTAACTCGAAAGCAGTTTGGTGTGAATATTTCCTGTACCGATCCATAATAACACTCTCTTCCTATCCTAAATTCAGTTCAATTAATTTAGTTGTTTGCTTCGAATCTCTTCTTCATCTTAGCGTTAATCCCAATCGCATCGGAAGTTTTCCCCTCAGAGTCTGGGGTCCGCTTTCTGCGTATTTGCTTCGAATATGGTTAAATTACATGTCTTAGAAATCCTGATTCCTTTATTCTTTGACCTTCGAAATCCACATGAAATTATTTATCCCAGTAGGTACCTCGCAAGCGTGCTGAAAATATGATTCAGTATAATATTGCTATACTGGAGCCATGGATTTACAAACAGGCTACCATAAGAAATTTTCTTATTTCATGCCCACCCCCACCCGTTATGCATGTACCGAACATGGGTTCACATTTTTCCAGAGAGCTCCAGTACGATGCAATAACAAAAGCTTGCTGGTCGGCAGCTAAGATCGGATTTGATATGCTAAACGCCACTGCTCGGTACATCTTCAGCTACCGCTATGGCTATAAGGTCAATGGCAACTGGTCCGGCATGGTTGCTGATCTTAAGGAAAATAAAGCTGATCTGGGTAAGCCTAATTCCACAAAAGCCTGTAGAATTTAGCTCAATAAGCTATTTGTGCCTTGTCTTAACTATCGCTTAGCGAAGAATAACAATAGAGCTGTGGAATGAACTCCCCGTCTGATGATAACCTTCCTTGAGTCAATCGGTCAATTTTCTAACAGTCAAAACAAAAATAGTCACGTAACAGACTGCCCCTAGTTGAAAGTTTTCTTTTGGTTAGGTAGTTATAATTCGAAGAAACCGGCTATGAGCTAGCTGAATCATCTTTCATTGTATGATTATGAATGTTCCGTGTGAATTCTTTCAAAGCCACGATATACAATATTAATTCTATCAAACATCTTTACAGGGACCAACTGCATAATATTTCGTGACCGTTTCGACGTCGTTACTTACACGGACACTATCGCTCCAATGAGGATGCTGTTCATCTTCCGTCAGCCCCCTCTAGCGTACGTCTCCAATGTGTTCTACCTGCCATTTTCCAATAGGGTCTGGGTGACTATCGGTGTGTGTACTTTGATAGCTACTATCACGCTAATTTTCGCCAGTAAATGGGAAATGGTTGTAACGACGGTGAGTTGAATTGCTTTTTTATATTTGATCACTTGATAGAAAATAATAACTTGGAGTACCTATTCATAAGTAGTTCTTTGTACCATTCAATGACGGCCTTTAGCATCTAAGTCATCCAGCCTGAAACCACATAATGAGCTACCTCATTGTGACCTCCAAGTTTGGATAAACGGGTCTTAAAAATGAGGTCGTAACGAGTGTTTCCTGATAGAGTCCAATCCCTGGTAGGGTGCTCAAAAAGATCTTAATATTAAGGTCTTTTTGAGCACCCTGCCGGTCAGACAAGATCGATCTGATGCTGACAGTTCGTAGTCACACAATGCGCCTTAATAAGTCGTGAAGACTATTCACAACCATTCTATTTCCAGAAAGTTACCCAACAGCAATTGGATGGTAGTATAGGTGACGCATTGCTGCTGACGATGAGCGCAGTTACTCAGCAAGGTTGCTACATTGAACCTGCAAGAGCCCCAGGTTACCTATGTATTCTAAGTTTAAAACTTTTGTTTTTAATTTCCATGTATTGTAGATAGCTAATTCAGCTTCATATTTATGGGAGGAAAGCCTACCTACACTCCTCCATCAATCACGTGGTACCATCAGCCTGCAAGTGAGGTTGTCTTGGGTCTTGGGCCATGAAGATCGTAGTGGAGCCCTAACATCAACTTTCTCTTATTGCCTGGGACCGGAAACAGCTTTTTAAATGCTGGTTTTAACACATCTTTGGACGCTATAGGCCCTATAACTTCTAAAGATGCGAGGCTTTCGAGGATATACAGCCCTAGCCATTACACAAAAAAAAAATATCGCAGGTCGTATGATGCTGTTCGTACTGTTCACGGCCCTGATGGCGTTGTACGCGGCATATTCAGCAAACATCGTGGTACTCCTACAGGCGCCGTCAGACTCCATTCGCAGTCTGCCACAGCTCGCCGCTGCCAAGATCACTCTCGCCGCAAACGATGTTGATTACAACCACTTTGTTTTTGTAAGATATTATAGTAACTATTTATTCCAATACCCACCATATTCTCCAAGAATGTATGTCGGTAGGTACCTACTGCTGCTGAACTAGATGCTAAGAGGTTGATAGATGTTTTTGGTATCAATACCAGGATAAAGGTGTCAAACTAGTTGATGATGCCAATGTAGAGTCAAGCTTTTGCTAGCAAGAATCGACCAAGGAAATAACAGCTTCTCACTTTTCATCGACGTAAAACCTTGAGACGATCGCGAGGAAAAAAAGAAAAAAAAATCTAAACAAAATCAGGAACAGAGACCGCCAGCAATTGACTCTTTTCTTCTTTAATGACCGATTCTCCCTAATTCTTTAGGGAGAATCGATCTAGGTAGTGTTTTTCTCATAACGCGGAGCTGCTGCGGTATGAGAAAGGTTAATTCTACAGAAGAAGAATAACTATTAACATGTCTATTAATTTGTTACCCAGCACCAAAACAACGGAACTCTTGGCAGATCAATTCGCGAAAGAGTCTTTCCAGAACATGGAAAACCAAAGCTGTTCAATTTGGCTGAAGGAGTTGAGAAAATTAGACAGGTAAGTCATGGAAGAAGTCTTAAATTCGTCAAAGCAGAATTCCATTATACTCGTATTGTACATTTTTTTTTCAGGGTCTCTTCGCTTTCCACTCGGTAGCGGAGCCAGTGTACCGTCATATCGAAGCTACTTTTCTGGAGAGTGAGAAGTGTGACATATCGATTGTCGACTTCCTCGTCACCTTCGATTCCTTCGCTCCTGTAAGGATAGGATCTCCGTACTTGGAGCTGATCAGGGTTGTGTTAGTAATATTGTAGTTCAATATACCTACTCTATACCATCAAGAAGCTTGATAATATAAACTGACTTAGATACTGAAACCACGCTAAAACAATTCTCGCACTGAGCAGTAAGAGAGCGAGCCAGGCGTGCGCGGAAAACATTTTTTTTATACTGTACATGTTGTGTATGTATATGTTGTGTATGTATATGTGTAAAACAATAGAGAATCGGGGGATTGCCATTACCATGAAACGTATATACGAACACATACACAAAACAAACATACCTAACATAGATTGCATGGAGTCCGGACTCGTGGTCACACCAGGTTATCACACCAGTGTGACTACCAGGAATTTTTTTCTTGTTAGTCACACCGCCATTGATACAACACCTTTAATTTATCGTCACTTGTTCTTATCGACTAGCGCTGTTTTATCGATCATGCCATCATCAATCCCGTTTGTTGGTTAATATACCTAACCGACAAACGAGCGTTTCATGTTACCTACCAACTCCCAAGCAATACTTAATCTGATCTACTTTCTCAGTAACAAACAGATCCGTGAATCCGGCATCCAGTCAGCCATCCGCCTCCGCTACCTGGTGACCAAACCACACTGCACCACTAAGATGTCTTCATTCAGCAGCGTCGGTCTCATGGACATGCGGCCTGTTCTCATACTGATGCTATACGGAGTCGCTGTCTCCGTAGCCATCGGGTTGGGAGAAATGATTGTATATAAGTTGTTAGTATCAGCATACTTAGCATACATACGAATTACCAGCGTAATCCCCTTATAAGCCCACCGCGACCGCTATACCGCGCCCTAGGTACGCGCGGTGGGGGGAGACGAGGTAAATAAATAGAAAGAAAGAGCATGAGTTGAGAGCGAGCGAGATACCGCCGTGCGCGTTGGCGGTGGATTGACCAAATCTGACTTCGATACGTCCCCCGTCTCGCCGCGTACATACCCAAGGCGCGGTACAGCGGTTACGGTCAAGCTATACCAAGTCCCCATATTGGACAGTGGAGAAGCGGTTATAATTTCAGAGAGGTTAAAGGCACCACTAAAGGTCTTTGGGGTTCATACCAGCCGCACCTATAAACTGGTATCGTTTCTGATTGAAGGATGTGGCTCTGACCCAGGCTTTCTTCTCGGGGTGTTGGTTTAGACAGTATGGTGCTCATGTAAATTAAACCGAACTAAAACGTGGAAAACAGGAGTAGGCGTGTGAGCCTCGGAATCCAAGGTACAGGCTTTGGATGCAACTGAGTGTAGTGTTCGGATGAAAACAATTGGACTGAAGCTAGAGGTAGTAGAACGAGAAATCTTGTTAGCATGGACGCCCAAGATCGTGCGAAATGGAGGAGGAAGAGCCGGGAGGCGAATCTTGAGCTCTGAGGTCACACTTACTACCATGGACGCCTATGATCGTGCGAAGTGGAGGAGAAAGAGGCGGAAGACGGACCCTGAGCTCCGAGGTCATCTTGACCTCGATGCAATCAGGAAATTACGTCTCCATGAGGATGATGATGATGACTCTATTTTCTCTGAGCATTTAACTAATTTGAATACTGCCAGATATTTGAGAGATAGATTTTTCATAGACTCATTAAGAAACTTTGTTTTTATTTCAGAGTGAATAGACGCAAAAGAATTTCAAAAGTACGATTTCTAAACACCGGCAAATATTAATTAGGAGATAACACTTCAAGACGGATGCTAGAATCTCCAAATCACATAGAAGATCAGATAGCGGAACATACTGCAGTAAAACTGCGGTCGTTTTGCTACAGTTTGAAACTAAGGAGCCTCAGACTACACAAACTGACAAAATGCTGTACTCTATTAGGTCACAATAGATCACTATTAAATAAACATTTTGCACTATGCTGTCTTTCTTATACCTGTATTCCCGATTCCTGACGGCTTTCCGGGTCGCATGATGAATTACAAACTAAAAAGAGAAAGCTTTTTTTCCACCAGATTCCGTTTTGAAAATTTTCAGAAACTAGAATGAAAAAATTGAATGTAATTTTAAAGCTTTTAAAGAAAAATTTGGATAGGTAAGCTTCAAACGAGAGGTTCGGTGGCTCAGAGAGGTTGTCAGAGCAATCCCCCTGTAAGGGAAAGATCACGGGTTCGAGACCCGCCTGAGATGATTTCGTTTTTTCCTATCTTAATAGATCATAATGAATAAAGTAAAAATCTAAACAGATAGTTTGACTAGGCATATATTTATTCACCACCAAAAAATATTACATAGGTATATTATTATCTTCAGTCATAGTTTCCATAATACAACTGAACACTAATCTTCATCGTCTTATCATTTTTTTTATATTTACATACAATTTCAAAGTCACACCAAACTTATAGTTAAGTTCTAGCATTTTACAATTGGACCATGTTATGCAGAAGGTAGCCAGTAAAGATTTTTACGACAAACTATAGTATACACCTTTATACGTTTTTATGATTATGGTAAGCACTGATTTATCATCAACTGCGTTAAAGAGCCAAAATAGTAAGTTATTTAATGAATAATATCAGACATAATCCACAAGACCGCACGACAGATCTAGTCCAGACCTATTAGAAAAAACAGGCTCAGCAGAGTCATGTAGTGCATCAGTAGTTTATACGCCACTTCAGAAAGAATCGACCCATAAATCGTAATACTAACTATGGGCCATAGTTAGTATTACGATTTGACCTAAGTATATAACGAAGGACACGATTGTTTTGATGTTTACGAGTCCAAGACTGATAAAAATCATTACCCTCCTTTCTTCTACATATCAACGATATTCTGACCACCGGCAGCATTCATTGCTATGCAGACTATAGCATCTTACACGGGAGTTATCATGGGCATACTGCGGCATAGCGGCAGTCGGATAAAACACGTCGATTTCTACGTCTACTACCTACTTTCTACTTCTACGTCTTTTTTAGTTTTGAATTAGTATAAGGATACTAGGCAGAATTACTCCATTAACTGTAACTGTTCCTCCTAAAAATTGGTGTCGATAATATTCATTCATTGTAAGGCAATTAAGCTTGCATTGAATGGCCAGTGAGCGAAGTAAGGTCCAACTCTCATTCTCTCACTCAAGGCACACCGTGAGGTTTCACCGTTTGGGAGTTACATTTAAAGATATCGGATATTGCAAATGTATTGGATATCGCAATTTTTACAATGTGTTTTTGATTTCTAAACAGCTATGTTTGCTCTGAACATAAATAAGGAATATGTTTGTACCTACTTAATTTCCGTAGATAATGTATTTTTCCTTTTCTTGCATAGGTACTAACTTACGGTTATACGCACAAGCAAGAGCAAGAACAGTAGGATAAATTTATGCCGCTTTAAAGGAGCCCTGGGCGAAAGTAAAAAATACAACCCAATAAAATTAAGCTGGACATCAATGTTCAATTTAAAATTGGTGATTTTTGAGTCTGTTACTTATTTACCTTTCCTTTCTAGCCTAAAATAAGCTAAATTTAATGATGGCATGTAAGAGGTATTGCGAATAGGGGAAAAGAGAAGACCCTGGGCTCCAAGATGCAAACCTGGAATGCAATCGGGTTCGACTTGGCACTAATTTATCTTCCTTGCGTTAATTTCGGTCGCATTCGAGGATTTCACCTCGGAGTCCGAAGAACATCTTTTCCAGTCTAAATGCGACGCGGATAAACTTCAGTATTTTCCATGTAAGTATGTTAATGATGACGAAAATACGAAGAAAGCTACGTGCATCAATAATTGTACCGAAAGGCTTGATTAGCAAAACTATTATTTTCTGCATAACAACGTCCAAAATATTATTAATTTTTTTTTTATATTTTAAATACAAGCAGTTACAGGATTTGTTGGTTTCTTCTTATCCAATTTTTTTTTGTGTGCTCTACCTATATTGGCTTTACGAGCAGCGTCAGCTTTCTTGTGCCTCTGTATATGTATTTGACTTGGATCCATTTTAAATACCTGATTTTGCATTGGAGACTCCAAAGAGGACAGCCTTCTCTTTATACTTGCCCTAATTTGCGGCAAAGACTTTGGTCCACTCTGCCTACTTATCCTGTCAGAGGGCGGTGTGCGGTTTACTTTTTCCTTATTTTCGTGGTGTGCTATAGTCGCTGTATTATTACGTGTTCGTTTGCCGTCCTCTGATTTCGAATCAGGGATGCCTATATGTCCAGCAGATAAATTCATTACCATTACACGAAGATCTAATAGTGTCTGCCCCTGATAATTCACATCATCTTGTAACTTATCCAATTTCTTTTCGAAATGTTTGAAAGAATTCATCATACGCGTGATGGCATCCATCGATGATGCCATTGTTGTCTCAATATTGGTATTATAATTCAATACCTGGTTAAATAAATCTGATTTAATAAAGTTCAAATATATTTACGTGCACTGAATAAATTTTCAATTTGAATAACTTTTGATTTATACTTAATTATATTTTTATGTGGATTTTTATGTTTGTATTGTAACTTTGTGTCTATTCACGGAGAAAATAAAACTTGACGTTAAGATTTGTCATCTTTTATTTTTAATTATTTTTGATTAGTCATAAAGCCATACAAATATAGCTTTCACTTTGTAAAAGGTTACTTATTATGTACTTTGGGTATTATAACAAATATACCACGCTAATTATAGCCAGGGTATTAATATTAACCAGGGTTGTTTAAGTTTATGATTGCTGTCGCTATTTTATCGCTATTCGACCCACCGTGCACAAACGATAATCGAAACAATCCTGTAAAATCAATATTGGTTTAGTCGATAAATAGAAATCTGCTCCTCACTATAACTTCTGACAGGACACGTCAGACGTCATGTCAGATCTGAGTCTGAGATCTGTCATTACTGTCAATATCATTGGAATTGGAAACGCTATCCGCAATGGGTGATTCCGCTGCTGAAGAACTTCAAAAACTAAATATTGACGCAAAGGCAGGCTTTTAAAATACTATATTTAGTTTGAGACATTGATTTATATGTTATGTAAACTATGTTAAAGTTGATTGGGATCCGTGGAGGCTGTGTGGTCCGGTGCAAGGACTACGCGTATGCCACATGGGTCTGTAGACCTTTCGTCAGCATTTTAACCAGATTGTTAGCGTGTTTATGTATGCTTTAATAGCTGAAATCTGTATACAAAATAGGTTCTTGACAAGCATTTTCGTACCGTCCATTATTTCTAAATTCAAACTAACTTTTTAAATCTTGTTTATAATCGTATGTAGGTTAATTTGTATAATAAGAAATTATGACTAACCCGAATGATTGCACCTATGTAAAGATTTCATCATTAAGTGCTACTTATTGGAATCTATTAAGATTGTATAGCAAAATGTACAAATCATAGTTTTTGAATAGATTTATTATTTGTACTGAAAAAACTATTTTAATCTAAGTTTTTGAAGGGCAATAAAATTTTAAGTAATTTTTAATCTTCTGGTCCATTTCTAACGTGTTTAACATATTCTGTGAAGTTTTGTTTATAAATATTATCATGCTTGACCCTGTGATTACTGTGGTGACATATGCATACTCAGGACAGTTTGAACAATTATTAGCATTAGTTAGGTTTTATTAATAGGGTTAAAACATTTGATATTGCCATACAGTAAACCAGTTATTTTTTAAATAAGAACATTAATAGATTTTTTTCTGTGAAGTTGTCATCCTCAAACTCACTGAAACCTGGCTATTATTTCAACAAAATTATTCCTTTACAGTCGCAAAAGAAAGCCATGAAAGAAAAGAAAAAGAAACCAGAAGATTCTGGTGGGGTGTCAGAGCTGAATCCGTGGCCCGAGTATATCCAGAAGCGCATCACCCTCTGGGACAAGTATAAAGCGCAGTATGTTGAGGAGTTAGCTAAGAAACCGGAATTGAGCATTGTGGTGACGTTGCCAGATGGAAAGACAGTTGAAGCTAAGGCTTGGAAAACTTCACCTTATGATGTGGCTAAAGGAATCAGGTGAGAACAAATAGCTGTAGCACAATATACTTTATAATTGCTTTTTCACATAAGCATATTTTTATTAAAAAACTTCATAATTCGTTGACACTGGATTTATTTTGTGAAAATCTATTTAAAGTCCGACCAATAAAATAAAAAACCCGTACTGGGGGCGCCACAAACATCTATGATTATGACAGCACCAAGTATAGTGATACACATGTAAAATGCCAAGTGTACAAATATTTTTTCAACACACTTGCTTATGAACAGGCTTTTATTTCCCCGCAATTAAGCACGGAATGACACCTATTATAAAACTGTGACTTTTTCATTGCTATTATTCACAAAAGTGAGTTATAGACTTCTTTTTTTAAATTTCATTGATTAAGTTGCTTTGTTCTTAAAAAAATTTTGATACAAAAAAGATATTACAAACGAATTAATATGCCTATTGCTTGCTCAATTCATGCAACTTCGTATTTTAAAAGATAATTTCAACTTGTAGTACGTGTTTAATATACAAAACTTTCACTAAAATGTATTTCTTTTTCTCTGTGAGTATTTACAGAGAAAAAAATGTACTATAGTTTAATTGGAAACTGTTGCAGAAATAAAGTGTCATTCACAAGAGCATGGCATTTATATAATACTAGCTGGTGCCCGCGGCTCCACCCGCGTGGATGTCGGTTATAGATAAAAATGACGAAATTTCATACAAACTGTCATCCTCATTTTCCATCTAAGGGATTTTTTCGCGATTCTATATCAAATTTCATCAAGATCGGTTCAGTGGTTTAGGCGTGAAAGCGTAAAATACAGACATACAGACAGCCAGACAGACGAGAGTCACATTCGCATCTATACTATTATATAATTGTAAAGTGGTCGTGTCTGTACATTGGAGATATAAAAAAAAAACTTGGGTTATATATTTTTGAATTTCCTGTCTGTTTGTCTGTTTGTCCGCGATGGACGCAAAAACTACTGGACGGATTTTGATGCGGTTTTTTTTGTTAGAATGGGCTTACTCAGACTTAAAATCTTACGTTTGTTTGATCGCAATTGGTTGAGTGGAACCGAAGATATAAGCAAAGGTCACGTTAACCGAGATGCACACGGGTGGAAGGCTAGTTTATAATATTAGTATGGATATTATGTTTTAAAGTTTTCTGGTTAAAATAGAAAAATAGACGCGGCGTGTTATACTGGTTACTGGGCACAAATCACAACACAGTAGTATCCGTATAATAGTTTACTGCTTGGAATGGTAAATACAAGTTAGACATACAGTTACATTACACTATGTATAGAACAGGGACCACGCGACATTGTTTTTCGGACTGCATAAAATTCTTGTATTTTATGCCGAACAGCACAGAGATCAAAATAATCCAGCATGATTTTCTTTTTTGCGTTAGGCTTATTTTTCTTAGGCGTAGAAAATACATTTGACGTTTGACCTTCTCTTCGTATTTTTATTACAGAAGATCGGGATAAAAATGTGAATAATAATTAGTCACAGTAAAATCAGTAGATTAGGCCAATTTCAATGGCACGTACTCTATGATGTACTACCCGTCATGTTGACAACAAGGTCCGTGATGTTATTTAGAGGAACAGAGTCCAATCCTTCCGACTTTTTATCCGACAAATACTTTGTTATATTATAAATTACTTTTCTTAACTGGCTTTTAATAGTTTTCGGCATATTACTATAGTTTTGTAGTTTTGTAGCGCGCTCAAACTCAACAACACGCACAATTGACACCACACTGACAGATGACCATAATGACATCGTATAGATTGTTACCATATGAAGAAATTAGTTCCAATAGTTTACCGCAATATGGCGAGGTATTTTATTTTCCTGGTCGGGCTGGAAACTTTCCAGCAACTAAATGTTACACAGAACATATTTATTTGCACTATTTGAGGGTGTAATAATAAGTTACAATCTAAGAAATAATCCTTATCCAATCTATTTATTTATAAGCTTAAAATAATTTCTAAAGTTGCCGTTAAAAAAAGAAAACGGTACTGTGTTCTCAAATAGTAACCTAATTAATTATTTACCTGCACACAAGCGAGTTTTGGAGCCAATAGTAAGTATGAAATGCAAGGGTGGACTGATTTGAAGTGGCTTTCACTGGTTGTGTTTTATGTTATGGCATGGCATCAGGACAATTGCCGAGTTACAATCAGATCAACAATGGGGCAATATTTCAACTGTTTCCTAAATTCAACACAATTGTATGATTGTTCTAGTCTGTTTGCTTCTATAATAATGCTTTTATTGTAATGTTATATGGTCGACATTTTTCTTTAAGTCCAGGATCCATTTTGTAATGTTATTGGCATAATTAGGAATTAACGAATGGCAGGGGTCCATATTGGCTTACATAAAATTTTAAATCCTATTCTTTGTCTTACTACCGATTTGTGCTCATAATAATCACTCTTCATAATTTTCTTTTTCATATATTTTTTATTCATACATTTCTATTTCTAACAACGGAGTTCATAACCATTAGTGATCATATTTTTTTTATTCATAACTTTTTTCTTCATAACATTCAATTATCATAATTTTTGTATTAATAAAGGGTATTACCAAGAAAATATTTTAACTCATATTATCATTTTTCTAGAGTGAAAAATTTTGTTTTAAATTTGTTTTTGGATTAAATATAGTTCTGCATGGTTATAAAAAAAAATAACCACGAAGGCTAATGCGGGAGCTTCGCTCCGCTCCGCTCCGCTCCGCTCCGCTCCCGCATTAACCTTCTAACCTAATCTATCCAAGTCGGAATGAGCAGCTTTCTCAATGAATCTATTACTGTCTGTTTGCCAAATAAAATGTTTAAAAATAATTAATTTGTGAAATGAAGCCTTATATAAACAATACTTTGTACAATGATAGGTATATTTATCAAGTTATTCAATATTTTTCCAATTTTATTTCAATTTTCAATATTCTAATTCAATAGCTATTCAATATTAGAATAAAACACCTTTATGAACATAAAAGTTATTTATTGAAATGATTATGAGTTTCGATTATTAGTATAAACAAATATATTAAAACAAATATTAGTAACAACAAAGGGGATTGGGTAATCTAGTATGGACAGTGGCGTTCTTAATTTTTTCAGCGGCCATAATTAATTTTGATACCACTTCATTGTACTGTGTTAAACACACGTACAAATGTCATTATTTTCATTGTAAGTAATATCGGAGCTGCGATATACAGGGTGGAACTTTCGACTTTACCTTGAAGGAAAGTACCCTCATACTAAAGATAGCGAATTTTACTTAAAGGAAACTTTACCTTATTTTTTAAAAGAAACAAAACTGCATTCAAAGACTTTTGAAAATGCCACACCCGGTAGTTGAACCGACTAATATTTTACAAAACCTTCTTTTTCATGGACTTCCTTTTATTTAATTTACCAAGTTTGTTAGAGAGATTTGATCCCTATGATCGACCCTATCGATTGATGTAATAAAAATACAGGGTGTTATTTTTTCGAATTGTAGTCGGTTCGATTATAAGGCGTGGCAAACGATTTTTCAGCATTCCTTAAATGCAGTGCTGTTTCTTTTTTAAAAACACACTAAACTGTATTCAAAGTTTTCTGAAAATGCCACACACGGTAGTCGAACCAGTTACGAGTACCTACTCTTACTACCGGAGATAGTTAATTTCATTCAAAGGAAACACTCTCTTATTTAAAAAAGAATACAAAGCTGCATTTAAGGAATTTCGTAAGATCGCTTGCCACGCCCTGTAATCGAACCGACTAAAATTCTAAAAAATAACACCCTATATTTTTATTGCATCAATCGATAGGGTTGATCATAAGGATCTAATCTCTCTAACAAACTTGGTAAATTAAATGAAAGGAAATCCATGAAATAGAAGATTTAGAAAGATTTTATTCAGTCCGACTACTAGGTGTGGCATTTTCAGAAAACTTTGAATACAGTTTAGTGTGTTTTTGAAAAAGAAACAGCCCTGCATTGAAGGAATGCTGAAAAATCATTTGCCGCGCCTCATAATCGAACCGACTACAATTTGAAAAAATAACACCCTGTATTTTTATTGCATCAATCGATAGGGTCAATTATAAGGATCAAATCTCTTTAACAAACTTGGTAAATTAAATAAAAGGAAATCCATGAAATAGAAGATTTAGAAAGATTTTAGTCGGTTCGACTATCGAGTGTGGCATTTTCGGAAAACTTTGAATACAGTTTAGTATGTTTTTAAAAAAGAAATAGAGCTGCATTTAAGGAATGCTGAAAAATCGTTTGACCCGCCCTATAATCGAACAATTCGAAAAAATAACACCCTATATTTTTATTGCATCAATCGATAGGGTCGATCATAAGGATCAAATCTCTCTAACAAACTTGGTAAATTAAATAAAAGGAAATCCATGAAATAGAAGATTTAAGATTTTAGTCGGTTCGACTATCGGGTGTGGCATTTTCGGAAAACTTTGAATACAGTTTAGTATGTTTTTAAAAGAGAAATAGAGCTGCATTTAAGGAATGCTGAAAAATCGTTTGCCCCGCCCTGTAATCGAACAATTCGAAAAAATAACACCCTATATTTTTATTGCATCAATCGATAGGGTCGTTCATAAGGATCAAATCTCTCTAACAAACTTGGTAAATTAAATAAAAGAAAATCCATGAAATAGAAGATTTAAGAAGATTTAGGAAGATTTTAGTCGGTTCGACTACCGGGTGTGGCATTTTCAGAAAACTTTGCATACAGTTTAGTATGTTTTTAAAAAAGAAACAGAACTGCATTTAAGGAATGCTGAAAACTCATTTACCACGCCTTATAATCGAACCGACTACAATTCGAAAAAATAACACCCTGTATTTTTATTACATCAATCTATAATGTCGATCATAAGGTTCAAATCTCTCTAACAAACTTGGTAAATTAAGGAAAAGGAAATCTATGAAAAAGAAGGTTATAGGAAGATTTTAGTCGGTTCGACTACCGGGTGTGGCATTTTCAGAAAACTATGAATGCAGTTTTGATTCTTTTTAAAAATAAGGGAATGTTTCTTTTCAGTGGAATTCGCTATCTTCAGTATTTAGAGTACTTCCATCTAAGTAAAGTTGAAAAATACCACCCTGTATAGCTAAGTCCCGATATAGTTTAGAGAAGTTTGTCCATAGTAACTTTTGATCACTTTATACTGTACTTTCATATTATACCAATTTCATTGATGGCCGCTCAATTCCGACACGACGCCAACATTACCCAACCCCCTTTATGAATTTCAATGATTATGTATTTCAATATTTATTTGTTAAATTTTTATGAAGAATGATCATTATGACTTCAAATGGTATGAGAAAAAATTTCGGAAATCCGATGATAGGAGTTGAAAAGTTATGTAAGAAAATGCGCACCCGAATGGCAGACATGTATTGCAATGTGCCTTTAAATATGTGCTTCTTTTCTTAAGTCATTTGGATTATAGATCTTTAACTAATTAGTGATGCCATGAATGAAATAAAGTACTTACACCTGCATAGTTTTTATGTGCAAGTGCATGTATGTTACATACTAACGGAAGAAGTATAGAATCAAAAATTCATATCTTACTGCTTTTTTTGTGTCTGTGCTTTCTAAATATTATACCACCTACTTATTTTTAATATTATGTAGCAAAAAGTTTTTATTCATCGTCATCATCATTATCATTGCGTTAAACCTGATAGCACCTGTGGCACCTTGGAGTCCAGGGTCCGCTTTACAAATAGTTTCTATTCCTTTGGTTTTATAACATAACATAACATACCATAATAGAATAGAAGATAGAGAATATATTGCAAATGGAGTAATGTGCGTTTCGGTATATTCTAATTATCCACAGAAGCAGAGTGCATAAAACTGGCACATAAGGAATAGAGTTCATAAGAGAATAGTTCCATAAATTACTGTGTACAAAAAAAAAAATATCTTCAGCTTTAATATTAGTATCATTCATGTTCTTCAATACCCAGCTCTCTAGTGACACCAGGAAAGCCACTCTAACCAGTCACACCCTGCATTCCCACCTGCCATCTTAATTTTCACATTTTCCCCTCACAGCCAGGGTCTGGCGGACTCCACTATCATCGCCAGAGTGAACAATGAGCTCTGGGACCTGGACAGGCCTTTAGAAGCGGATTGCAAACTTGAGCTCCTGCGATGGGACAACACAGAGGCTCAAGCTGTCTTTTGGCACTCCTCTGCGCACATGCTTGGAGAGGCTATGGAGAGGGTTTGTATAGAAATTGTTCTATTATTTTTATCAGACAGAGTTAAGTTATATTGCCCTTGTATAAAATGAAGTAAGTATGTGAAACTTGAGCTCCAAGATGCTCCTTTGGATGCAATGGGGAACAATGTTAAGTTTGGATGCACTCAGATAAGGATAAGGATGCACCTGCTGTCCTTATCTGAGTGCATACAAAACTTGCAGACCAGAGACCAGACAGTGTAGAGATAGACACAAGATGATGTTGGGTTCGCCTTCGAAAATATTTAGTTTTCTATGTGAAACTTGAAATTATAAATGATCTTCCACAGATATATGGAGGTTGTCTATGCTACGGGCCACCGATAGAAGAAGGATTCTACTACGATATGTTTCATCCAGAAAAAGGGGTAAGATATCAAAATGTTGGCTCTTTTTTCAAATAACAATGTGAGTGTGGTCAAGTGAGAGGGTGTGTGTGTATGAGTGCGTGCGTGCGTGCGTGTGTGTGTGTGTATGCGTGCGTGCGTGTGTGTATGCGTGTGCGTGTGTGAATGTGCGTGCGTATGTGTGTGCAGCAAGCAAGCAATAAGACAGCTTTCCTAAACAGATATATTTTGTACAGATTTCATCTACAGACTTCAATGTAGTGGAGGGCTTAGTAAAGAAAATAGCTAAAGAGAAACAACCTTTTGAACGTCTAGAACTAACTAAAGAACAGCTCCTAGAAATGTTTGAGTACAACCCATTCAAAGTGCGGATATTGAACGAGAAAGTGAAAACTCCCACTACTACGGTGTACCGGAATGGATCGCTCATAGATCTTTGCAGAGGCCCCCATGTCAGACATACTGGCAAAGTCAAGGCTTTGAAAGTTACTAAGGTATGTAATATTTATGATTTTACTCCATACCATACCATACCATGACATATTCAGCAAATTATAAAGAATGCCACATGACTCACTGAATACTGTTTTTTTTTCGTTAGCCACTGTACTGTACTTCAATAAAATTAGTCCAAAAAAATAATAGCATTCTATTTCATACTACTCAAAGTCATCAGATCAATCCAAAAATGTTGAGCCTATTAGTCATGGTAATGACCGAAATAATCTTGTATTTTGATTTAAATTTACACTGATATGCTTTTTTTTTCTCTAGAATTCCTCTACATACTGGGAAGGTAAGGCTGACGCAGAAACCCTACAGCGTGTATACGGAGTATCGTTCCCAGAACCGAAACAACTCAAAGAGTGGGAGTTCCTACAGGAGGAAGCCGCGAAGAGGGATCATCGGAAGATTGGTAGGGTAAGTATCCAAGCAGACCATAGGCCCAATATACAGCACTAGTAGTGGCCCGCGACTTCGTACGCGTGGAGTTAGTTAATCCCCATTTTGCCCCTATAGGGGAGAAGTTTCGTAAAATCCGTTCTTAGTGGATATCTACGATACGTGGATATGGCGAAAGAAATTTTTGAAATCGGTCCTGTAGTTTTTGAGTTTATTATGTTTTATAAGTTTTATAAGATTTGTATATATATCGAACATACAAAAATACAAATCTTTCCTCTTCATAATATTAGTAATACATATTAAATATAAGTCAATAGTCAACATAAAAAAAAAATGCAGAATTGTGTTAGTTGATTGACACATTACGATTGAAACGATTCTATTGAAGTGAGCATTATCACACTACAAGTCGATAAGAAATATTGATTTTCCTTGTTAAGTCAGACTTCGCCACTGACTATTGATGTATAATGTAAATTGATATCTATTCCCACAGGAACAAGAGCTATATTTCTTCCACGAGCTATCTCCTGGGTCGTGCTTCTTCCAACCACGTGGCGCTCACATATACAACACTTTGGTCAACTTTATTAGAGAGCAATACAGGTTAGTTAGTTAGTACATATATTAACATACACCTACAAATTCCTAGAGGAATAGGTAGAAGTATATTAACACCCACATTTCGCCAACCATGTTCTTTCATCATACGTAATTTTATCATCATCATCATCATTTCAGCCATAGGAAGTCCACTGCTGGACATAGGCCTCCCCTATAGATCTCTAATAAGACCGGTTGGAAGCGGCTCGCATCCAGTGCGTTCCTGCGGCCTTAATGAGGTCACCTTGTGGGTGGACGACCTACACTGCGCTTGCCGATACGTGGTCTCCACTCGAGAACTTTTCGACCCCATCGGTCATCATCATACGTAATTTGAGGCGAGCCAATTGCCGTCAACTGTACGTGTACGTTTAGATGGGTTTTTACTATTACCTTGATAAAAGCGGACCCAGGACTCCGAGGTGAAAGCTTCGGATGCGCCTGGGATTAACACTAGGATGACGAAGGTTTGGTTGGGCCATCACATCTCTTCCTGTGGATGGCATAGAAGGTGATTATCGGCCGTTCCCAACAACATACCTACAGTTAAAGATTCCTTTGTCAAATCCTATTGTTATTTTGCTACTATTAATTGAGTTACCACAGATATTGATGACGTTTTTATCTTTTCTAAAGTCAAAACCGGCAGTAGATAGGTTTTTGGGAACGGCCGTAAGGAATAGGCTCGCCCCCCTATAACGTGGGACTGAAAATCATAGTGGATAAAATGCGCGTCTTAATTCACCTCTGCCTACCCCTTCGCGGATTTACAGGCGTGAATATAATAATTATGTATGAATGTTACTATTAAGAAACCGTTTGCGAGCTTTAATACCATAAAAATAATAACAATAGCATTTTTTCAAACAGTCTAGGAATGGATATAACACCACTCATTTTGGGTGTGCGTCCGGATACAAAAAAAAATTGAATTCGGTTTTTTTAAATATGGGACACGTTAATTTGATTTCACCTAGGCTGATGGTAAGCTGAAAGCAAAGTCTAGAAAAAGTGGGTCACCATTATAGGCATGTGCCATGTTACAATGGTGGCACTGAGCTTGACGGCCTCACCAGATGCTTTTTCACGTCCGCTTAAAGGACCCGGGACTGTAGGAATAGGTAAACACGTGTACTGGTAAGGAATCGCTTGGTTCTTGATGGCAAAATCGAAGCTTTGCAGCTAGACCGTTGTTTTTGGACTTCTTAGGCATATTCTAATGGTTTATAATTCCTTCAGGGTTCGCGGTTTCCAAGAGGTGGTGACCCCCAACATGTTCAATGCCAAGTTGTGGCAGACGTCCGGCCACTGGGCTCACTACGCAGACAATATGTTCTCCTTCGACGTGGAGAAGGAAACCTTCGCGCTGAAGCCCATGAACTGCCCTGGACATTGGTGAGTCATGACTTATAGCTTGCTTTTCTTTAGGAAATAAATTGTAAATACAATTCAGTTTCACATCATCCGATTCGATATTGGTGTCGGATGCTAACAACACAGTGGTGTCAGCTCCGATATCGGGCTGGACAATGTGAAAGACAGATACATATTTCATACATTTTACTTCTTTCGATATCGGATCGGATAATAGCACATTATAGGTCGCAAGATATATGTCCCGAGCAATACCCGCACGACGCAGCGCAGACTTACATTATCCGATCCTATATCGAATCGGACGCCGATCGGATATGGAATCGGACGCCGATCCGATTCGGAACGGATAATGAAAAACGCTCTCACAGTCGTATTGTGTCACAGCCTGTTGTTCGACAACCGCAACCGCTCGTGGCGCGAGCTGCCGCTCCGCCTGGCGGACTTCGGCGTCTTGCACCGCAACGAGCTCAGCGGCGCGCTCACCGGCCTCACGCGCGTGCGGCGCTTCCAGCAGGACGACGCGCACATCTTCTGCGCTCCACAACACATCGAGCAGGAGATCGTACGTACACACATATATGTAGTATCAACGAGCTCAGCTCAATTTAAAAAAAATCTTTACCACACAACCTTTTGATGGACTGATATCTTAATAACCTAAATAACCTCGTGTTGTGTTTCCGGCAGTGAGTAGGGCAGCCGAGCTCACTGGAGAAGTTTTGTGCTATCAGTGGGAAGACCAAAGGCTTGTGTTATTCGCTGACATCACAGAATATCTCTGTTCTTAAAGAGTCGGCAGCACGAATGTGACTCCACTGATGTTGCACTCATCCATAATAGGCCACGGTATAAACCGCGCACGATGAGAATGGGATGCAACCTTGTCAAAGGAAATTAAATTCGTCCAGAAAACCAGCCGCACTGAAAACACACCTTCGGCCAGCCATAGCAGTTTGCCGATGCTACGGCTGGCCGGTTGACCACATACGTATCAGTTCCGAAAGGTCGCATCCCATTCTCATCGCGCCCGGATTATACCCACTTTCCATCAGGTGGACCTGACTTTGGTGATGGTCGACTTTCCAACCCTGAAAGGATAACCTGTGCTGATGATAATGATGACGTACGCTGATAGTGCTTAACGTTTCCTTTCTTTTCCACACACATTATTTACGCAAATTTAAGATGACTGTAATAATTATAGAATTAAATTTTTACTTTTCAACAGCTTGGATGTCTCGAGTTCCTCGCCCACGTGTACACGACGTTCGGTTTCACGTTCCAACTGGTGCTGTCTACTAGGCCAGAGAAGTATCTCGGCGACCTCACCACGTGGGATGCGGCTGAAAAGGTAAGGTTTATATCCTACTTTACAGCTGATGTTTATATGCTACTCTTTTTATGTATTACTCATAATAAAATTTAGTAATTATTTTCTTGTAGTCTGATAAAAAATAGAGTAAAACGTAAAAAAAAAAAATCATCTTGGTCCGCTCAGGATTCTAGTCTTGAATCCCTAGCTACGCTCGGGATTCTACTTTAGAATCCTTCGCTTCTCTTGGGATACAACTTAGTGCCTCGACTACCGCTACGCCTCGACAGCCAGCGGTAGTGAACGCGGCCACTACGCAGGAGGCGCAGGGGCCTTACTCCCAAAAACGAACATGAACGTTTCGGATCGAAACGAACGGTCGCCGAACACGGACCATTAAAGTTACTCTGAAAACCTTTCGGTGACGACTGACGGATGCCGCCGTCTTCGGAATCATAGACTAACGATCGAGTCTAGATGAATAGTGTGGACCGATATATTATAAACATCTAAAAACCGTTAACAAATGAAAAATCAACAAATATAGTTGTATTCTCATGAAAAGAGCGTCAAATTAAAAAATATATGAGATTTTTATTACCAAGGTACTGTTAGATCACTAAAATGTCATTTTTCAAGAATTTACGTATATTTAATGTGAACGATCTTAAAAACCCTCGTGCCATAATATTGTTCTATGTTTTTAATACGTACTTTGACAGTTTGACAATTTCAAATTTGAAACTTTGATACCCGTATGCACTATCTCTATTAAGTTAATAGAGATGAGTGCCCGTCATGGTGTCCGTATGTGTGCAGCGCCATCTACTGGGGTCATCAAATACTTCCGTAATGGATAATGGTTGTTGGTTTGGTTCAATGCCCCTTTACCAAAATGTTGTTTTTTTGAGGTAGTAGAGGAATGATTTCCTCGCATAGCTCCTCAAAAAGTACCCTCGTCAATTAGAGACAAATTCCATGTCCGGAATTTGCCTCAAAAATTTTTTTTCACGAAGCCGGTGACGATTTTGGCTTCGCTCAGCCGCTTCTTCCCTCATCATTTCGTCCAACAATAAAAATCTCGCCATTTTCTTAGATAAAAATTCAGCTTCGAAAGCCTTACGAAAGGTATATAGCTTTCGTTGAATTTCAAGTAATAATCCGCAAGATTATTTGTCAAACAACGACAACGAAAACGTCAAATGTATTTTGGGAGTAGGTGCACCGACCACGATCGACAACCTCAATGTCAAACGATCGAAGACGGATACGAAACACTTTCGGGGTAGCTAAATGGCCGAAACGTCAACGAACACGATAGTTTTCGATTTTCGGAGTAAGGCCCCAGGTTCGATCCCCGCTCAGTGCAAATATTTTTGTGCATGAAATATGAGTATTTGCATTGGTCTGGCCGTGCCTCGGAGAGCACGTTAAACCGTCGGTCCCGGTTGCCATAAACGAACATCTATGGCAGTCGTTACAGGTAGTTGTAGCCCTATAAAGTCCAAAAAAACAACGGCCTAGCTGCAAAGCATCGATATACCATTGGGTTGTGGAGGTTAGATGGCAATCGCTTCACGGAAAATATCAAGGTCTAGCCAAATCCGTAGTTAAGACTGGTAAAGCGGACCCCAGACTCCGAGCTGAAAAGCTTCGGATGCAACTGATAATTAACGATAGAATGAAGTGCCTCGAAAGGAATTCACCTATTTTTTCCTGTTTGGAAAATCTAATCTACCATAATCAACTAAACATATATTCTCCTTGCAGGCTCTATCCGATTCCCTGAACAAGTTCGGTCGTCCTTGGCAACTGAACCCTGGAGACGGAGCGTTCTACGGGCCCAAGATCGACATCACCATACAAGATGCACTCCGCAGGTCCCACCAGTGTGCCACAGTACAACTGGATTTCCAACTGCCGGAGAGATTTAATCTCAGTTATGTTAGGTATGTATTTGATTTATATTAGGTCTAGCCACTCGAGAAATCTACTGAAGGGCCAGTAAAAATTGGGTCAATACTAGGTTCTGGCGCAGGCTTTCGTCTATTTTTTTTTGTTTCGCCAAATTAATAATTCCAGACGAATTTGCTATCGAAACTGCGGCCAAAATGTTTCGCTTCGAAACGACTATAATATCAGGTTTTTAGAAGCGATTGCCATGATTTTCAACTCCGAGAGGACTTGCTATATCAAGTCTTCGACTAAAGGCTTCCAATTGAAGTTGTTTGGCTCGAACGTCAGATTGATTAGTATTTAAAAAAAAAGTAAAAGAAAAAAAAAGAAAAAGTAAAAGAAAAAAAAAGAAAAATGAAAAGGAAGAAAAAAGAAAAAAAAAGATGCGTCGGTAGATCAGTGATTAGGGAGTCGGCCTTACGATCGAAAGGTCCCGGGTTTGAATCCTGGCCATTACACTATCGACGTGAACCCACTCCTTACCCACTTACGCATTCTCAAAGGTTTAGGTAAATTAATTTATTTTTTGTTGCCTAACCAGTTTCGCCTTTTTATTTTTAATTGTGGAGGATGTCCCTCCGACACAAAGGGATGATCCTCCGTCCAGGCAAGGCGAAACCGGTAAGGCAACAAAAAATAAATTAATTGTGGAAAAGTACAAGTGCTATATTCAATATGTGTAGCAAGTTCCACCAAGCGCTATCCAATCTCCAGTACAAACAGACTTTTGTCCCCAGCGAGAGTGGCGACAAGAAGCGTCCGGTGATCATCCACCGCGCGATCCTGGGCTCGGTGGAGCGCATGATCGCGATCCTCAGCGAGTCGTACGCCGGGAAGTGGCCCTTCTGGCTCAGTCCGCGGCAGGTCTGCGTCGTACCCGTCGGGCCCATGTTCGATGACTACGCTGTGCAGGTAATATACGTTTCCTCGGAAAAGATTTCTTGAAGAAACCAACAGAGCCTCCATACTACTTTCTCTAGTAATAAGTTTTATGGTTGGTTCTGTGTTATGGCCTGTGTTGTTATGTGTGTGGCTGTGTTGGGCCACCCCATCTCCTCCCATGCGGTGTCGTACAAGGCGACTGAGGGATAGGGCTGTTTATCATCAGACAGATAATTATATACAGTCCAAACTCAGCCTATATATGGCTCGAGTCAACAATAGTGCCCGGAAAACGGCAATAGGCTCACCCCCTATTATGTGGGACCTTATACAATGATTGGTGAAATGGGGGTGTTAATTCACATCTGCCTAACCCTCCGGGGATTAAGGCGTGATTGTATGTATGTATGTTTATTTACTCGTACTGAAATGTAAACAATGTAAACATTAAAAAATTAAAAAGAATGTTTAATGACAGTCTTTTTGCAAAGTAGCAGTAAAAATAGCAGTTTCATAAACTACTATTTTTTATATTATACACTAAACACGTGTAAACTCAACGTAGACCGAAACATTTGCGATATTCCCTTGCATTACCTCCATTTGCACTACACGCTACAAGCCGGTGACGTCACCTGCTTATAACGATAAATTAAATTTTCAAAATCTTTACAACAATTCATAAGAATATTTCACTTTAGCAGGTCATTATATTATTACTAGCTTTTGCCCGCAGCTCCGCCCGCGTGGATGTCGGTTATCGCGACCAAACATAGCCTATGTCCTTTCTCGAGGTTTAATCTACCCCTATACCAAATTTCATCAAAATCGGTTCAGTGATTTGGGCGTGAAAGCGAGACAGACAGACAGAGTTACTTTCACATTTATAATATTAGTAGGGATAGTAGGGATGACGTACAACATTCCTACTACAAGCATATTGTAACATTTGCAGGTGAATGAGAAGTTATACGCGGCAGGGTTTATGTCGGAGGTGGACACAGACCCCGGCGACACGCTCAACAAGAAAGTGAGGAACGCACAACTCGCGCAGTTCAACTACATCTTAGGTGAGATTAACTGTACAACTTCCACGGGATATGGGTGAAATCGATCAAGATAGCAAGCGAATCAGCTCAGGCGGGACTCGAACCTGCGATATTTCCCTTACAGGGGGAATGCTCTGATTAAGCAGCGAATCTATCCAAATTTTTCTATCTGGAACTTCTCTCGTCTACCTTCTCAATTTAATTTTAAGGCCCGTATTCTAGAATGACGCTCAACTCAAACTCAATTTACCTGAGGACAGATTGTATAGAACCATAGACAATCTGTCTGACAGCCTGTCAAATCTATGGAATCTGTGCATACAATCTTGCCTCAGGTAAATCGAGATTCAGCTGAGTGGCATTCTTCTTTTGTACGTCTTATCAGACATGTTACGGTGATACCTACAGACTTATCTATGTAAATAACAACATTTACTATTATCTGTGACAAACAATAAATTAATTTGTTTTTTTTTTTACCAATTCTTCCCGTTGTTCCCAGTGGTGGGCGAGCGGGAGAAGACCTCTGGGACCGTGAACGTTCGTACGCGTGACAACAAGGTGCACGGTGAGATGTCCGTGGAAGGTCTCATCGATCACCTCAACACTCTGGTGAAGGAGAAGACACTCTCGGAGGACAGCGAGCTGCCTAAACACTAGTATTCGAACTATTCTCGCTCGACATCACATCCAAAGCTTTGGGAGTGGTACTGATTCAACATGCTTAGTGCCATTTTTTTCTCACATTCCGGTGAAGAAAAAATCTCGCACTAGGCATGACGAGTAAATGGTGATTTGCGCACTAAATATCAACGCAATTCAGATTCTCAATTTTTTTTCGCTTCAGTTGTAGGAAACTAAAACACATCAGCCCCCCTAAACAAGTGGCAATTCGTTGCGCGGCGTATGATAGAATAGAATGACAAATGTATAGGATTTGACGTTTTTGACATTCGTTGACGCCTGTCATATACGTCAAATCTCATACATTTGGCATTCTATTCTATCATACGCCTAGCAACGAATTGCCACTTGTCTAGAGGCAGTGTAGTAGTGGCAATTCGCTTGTAGAATATAATGATAAATGTATGGGATTTGACATAATATGAGTCGTCAACGTATGCCAAATACATCAAATCTCATATATTCTATATAATTGCCACTTGTCTAGAGGGGTAATGGATTGTAACCCGAAGCTTTGGATGATCATGTCGCGAGTGAATGAAGTGTGAATCTTCGAATAATTTTAATTATTTATTTAATAGATTCATAAGGAATCTTTCTTTTTTGTTTATGCTTGTATAAGGATTATGTGGAATATCCGAATTCCAAATAGCATTTTAATCCCTAGTTGAAGCTACGGGTGAATATATTTTAACACAGATAATTTCGTACAGTCTGCAACAAAAGTAGACAACACATTCCAATTGACCAAATTGGTTAGTGTTTAGCTACTTTTGTCACACTGTTTATCCGCACTCCAACAAAAATGTACTTATATTGATATTACATAGAAAAAAATATACTTAGATATTAAAAAAATATGATCAAACTCACCACTGAGTGTCCCGGTGACATACAAACTATTCAGATTTTTGTTGATATAATAAGGCATTTAAATGACACGTTAACTGAAATACAATAAACTGTTTGGCCCTCAAAATGAGTTTTATTTTCAAACTACCCTGCAACGCTAGAAATAACAATAACAAGAAGAAAGTGCTTCGATCCTCATTGTTATGGAAACTGCCGTCTGACCACTCAATAGGCTATTTGACTAATGTTCAAAAACCACTTTAAATGATTGCTTATTACAGTATAAACATAATATTTCTGTAAAAAAACAATGCATTATGTTAAAAAATCAATGATTAAGTTTAAATTTTCAAAAGTGCGCGAAAAACGCTATATTTAATCAAAATGGCGATGCGTGTGAGTATTGATGTCACTGTAAGTTGCTGTTATCATCAGCTCGCACAAAATTTGTATCCATTTCGAACTTAATCACAAAATATGTCTATAAAATTCGCGATAATCAAGAAAAAAGCAAATAATAACACCGAAACAAACAATAATAGCTCATACAACTGGAGATATATTTTGTAGGAATGACGTCACCCAGAGCTCTGACCAATCACGAGCATTTTTGCCATAGACAATAAATCAACCAAATATAACATTTTTATAATTGAAATTCTCATAAAATACACATTTGAGAGTAAATTGTAGTCTCGTAGGTCTTTTAACGTTATTTTCTAATAGGATGACCATAATTTGTAGTAGGTATATTTTTAATGTTGTCAAATAGCCTATCCTGCTTTCTACGTCAAAGTCACACCTACCTAAATACTAGGTCCGAAATAAAGGATGTGTATGTTTTCTTTTTGAGGCGTCATTGAACGGAGAGTTTCTCGCAGGTTGCGGTCCGAAAAATCGTACGCGACTATCACTAGAAATAAACGCCATACCATTATCGTATCAGTCTTTATCACACAGGCAAACACTGAATTCTCGCCTATGATTATATCATACGAGATTCGCAACCTCGCCTGCTGTTAAAATACGATTATTGCTTGAAAATTCTGTTTAGATGGACACTGACTAATGTACGAGACATTTCTCGCCAGGTGTGGACGAGCGAGCGGCTTTGTTTCTGCGAATGTTTAGACGAAGCAACTATTTTCTGTCCTTTTGATATTCGTATCTTGCAGGCCAGAAACTCTCCTCATCTAAATGAGCCTCAACCTATGACCTGGCCCTGGATTCTGCTGAAGCAAAACCATTGTCACACAACAGATACTGCAAAAAATAGCACTGAACTTTAGACTTTACTGCTATAGACTTAAAATCGAAAAAAGTTTTATTATACTATTTCATTCACTTTTCAAAAATTCATTTGATTTTGGACTTCAAGTTTATAGCAATAAAGACTAAAATGTAATGCCAATTTTCGCAGTGACTGTGATACAACAGTGCAGAATCGAGACTCAAGGGCCTGAATGACCTGGGGAACTAAATGAAACGTATAAATTAAAATTCAGTTTATATTTTAAATGTATAATATATATTATATTATTGAACCATTACTTTGGTATAATATCTCAATGTTACAAATCACAGTTATGCTTAATGTATTGATAGCTAAATAAATAAAATAAATAAACATGCTTAGTTTTTAAAACCGCGTCCATAATATACGAATAAGTTTTAGAACTAAATTTTGGAACAGTACACCACAAAAATAAATACAATAGTTAACTACCATAGATGTAGAGTACGTTAGATACTAAAAACACCGTCCTAATGTGTCCTCAATGTGATGCAGTGCATAAGCTTTCCAAGCTTTTTCACATGTACCTCGGAACACATATCTAGGATATATGTCGCGAGAAGGAGAACCTGGCACGCGCAAATTGCTTTATAATAATCCAAGGGCCTGGTCCACAGTAAAATGAAACCCCAAATTGTGTAAAAGTGCCGACTTGCTATTGAATCAATTTTTACTCTAATAAACATCGATTGTTCGCGTGATATCATCGATAGTGGCAAAAATGACGCTCAGTGTTCATACTATCTTTATATCTTACTAGCCTTCCGCCCGCGGCTCCGCCCGCGTGCATCTCGGGTAACGCGACCTTTGCTCATATCTTCGGTTCTACTCAACCGAATGCGACAAACGTAAGATTTTAAGTCTGATCAAGCCCCTTTTAACAAAAAAAAACCGCATCAAAATCCGTCCAGTAGTTTTTGCGTCCATCGCGAACAAACAGACAAACAGAACAAGAACAAGAAATTCAAAAAAAATATTTTCGTGTTCAGTATCGTTAACATAACATAACCCAAGTATTTTTTTTTTTTAAGTATCTCCAATGTACAGACACGACCACTTTACAATTATATAATAGTATAGATGCACATTGGAAAATATTTGTGGTTTATCTTTTTTTATTTCTTGCACACTGTACTTGACGTAGAAAACTGGTCAAATCCAGAAATGAACGTGCATAGAAATAAGTCATTACAAGAAGTGGTCGAATCAAGAACTAGTCAACAGTCAAAGAGACTAAAGAAGAAGTGGTCCCTGGGTATCTAGCCCACTCTAAATCTATGGCAACAACACTATTCCTAAGCTAAAATATCAACCATTTTCAGCAATCGCATATAAAATATATTCAATAATGTATACACACTCTTTTAATATAAATTACATTAATAAATAGTAAAAAAATATTGTATGTACCAGGGTAGCTGCGAATATGTACAATCATTTTGTACTTCTGTATAAAAATGCATCTTAGTAATTACCAAAAGTACTTGGCGATGCGTCTGTACTTGGACTAAAAATACTACAATAGTTGCTATGGTTAGGAATGATTATAGTCTCAAATGATCGGCAAACTTCACACCAATGTCGGTTATATTCGGTTTTTGAACTCGAGTCAGAGAAAATTCAACTCGACTTAATTCGAGTTAGTTACTCGAGTTGACCATCACTATTAGGTAATGTGTGCCTACACCTGCCACTGATTACTATTTATGTTGCCTTTGTTAATTTTTGTTTGTTTAACTGTTAATTTTGTTTTTATTTTATATGTGTAGGTACATGCGTGATCCGCAATAAAAAGATTTTTCTTTTCTATATTGGCACTGAATTTGATTAGTGGCCAAACGCGTAGGGAATAAGGCTGCTTTTCCACCAGAGATGTGCTATGCTACAATGCTATGGATGCGTTTGATATCCAAAAACCATATTCATTGGTCCACATAACACTAGTGGAAAGGGGTTCAACTAAACTGTTTTATATAGAAAGATGCGTGCTATGGGTGGATAATAGATTCGAATTTTTAATATTTGTAGGAATATAGGTATTTAAACTTTCATGGTCGTTCACATTACTATTAGAACTATCGCATCCATTGTTCCGTCTATGTAAAAACAACCGGGAGTAAGCCAAAACAAAATACAGTAAGCATAGTGTGTCGTGAACGTGATCGAGACCGAGTTCGAGTTTGTAGTGAGAGTGAAACCAGTGGTAGTGTCCATACGCGTAGCAAAAGAACTCAAAAGAGGGTAGATCGATATACATATGTGCTCCTAAAAACTTTTTCACCGTTTACCGCCAGTACTACAATTCCTTCGTGATCATGGTGCTTGCAACAGCGCCGAAATATCGGAAACTCGAAACAATACATGGTAAATATCCCGATAGTTCTAATAGTAATATTTGTAGGAAGTTTCATAGCACACTCACTACGCTACATAGCATAGCACAGTGGAAATCGTCACATAGTTTCATAGCTTAGCTTTTACATCTTCGTAGCATAGCTGCATACCACATTTCTGATGGAAAGTTGGAAAGGCAGCCTTACGTTGGATGTCTAATGTTTACAGCATTTTAGCATATATGATAGCTGCCAGGAAAGGAGGAAAAGCGGCATTCTCAAGATTAGGGCTCGTTATCCAAGACAAGATATGACATCGTTTCATGATGCGATGTATTGTGTCGTGTGCACGAGCCCTAATCCTGTCCAGAAATGACTAGAAGGAGTTTAGGGCTGTGAGGAAGCAAACCCTTTAAAAAGTAAAAAGATCCGAGAGTCGCATGCAGCGGTGTGACAGATTTATGACAAATACTTAGACTACAAACAAACTCTTTAACTAGATGCAGGAAGGGTCATTTCAAAGTGGCGTAATAATGGCTACTACTTCGGTATAAGTTGACATATACATACACACGTTGACAGTATATAGAACAAATATTGTCATTAGCTTACACAAAACGCCTTTTTGGCGATGAATTTTGTTAGTAAGGCAGTATAAGGTCTAAGGATTTTAATGACTTAATCAATGATAGTCATTGACAGTTTCATTATTGTCATTGTTACTTACTGGCCAGTTGTAAATTTGGTGTGACCAAGTATAAAAATATATTATGTTCTAATTGTCTCTCTCTCCAATACCTTTGAAGAAGTTTTTTTTATCACAATACCAAATAGGTGGCACTGTAAATTAAGCTTAAAGCCTATAGTCAATTAATGCATTCAATTCCAAGCATGTCGCATTATACAAAAATGTTATCATCCTTAATATATAGATAATACAATAATAATGTGTGTGGGCGATAATATACTTCTGCCTACCCCTTCGCGGATATAGAATACGTCAATATACGTACGTTATACAAATAAGAAATAGTACATAAAATCTATAAGTTATTAATACTGAAGAACGTGAGTTACGTCTCTTTGGCGCCAACTATTGTTGATTGGTCACACTCTATGGGGTCTTCTATTAGTTTTTCTTCACTTTGTGAACACTCGAAGTTACCGCATAGCGAATTAATCTGCAAAAGAAATATTAAACCATATTTATATCATTTATTATCATCTGAGTCGGAGACCAGTTACTTTTTTTTTACGTTTTGTAAGTTCCCTATAAGTGGTTTATATGAAATAAATTATTTTTAACTTTCACTAGGTGTCAAAGTTCATGAATTCATTTATCTAGTTCCAGCTTCCATTCCAAATACCGTGACATTCGAAGTTACCGCATAGCGAATTAATCTGTAAAAGAAATATTAAACCATATTTATATCATTTATCATCATCTGAGTCGGAGACCAGTTACTTTTTTTTTACGTTTTGTAAGTGCCCTATAAGTGGTTTATATGAAATAAATTATTTTTAACTTTCACTAGGTGTCAAAGTTCATTAATTAATTTATCTAGTTCCAACTTCCATTCCAAATACCGTGGAAACAACAACTCCGTGAACGAAAGGAGGCCGCCACCGTCCCTTCAATGCACAGTACTGCGGCGACTATACACACTAGCAGTATGCTCTTAGATATACTCACAGTGTACAACAGTACGGGCGCCGCTATGGCCGCGCCGGCCAGCACGTCCCACCAGTGGTGGCGGTGGTCCGTCATGCGCGACACGCTGCACAGTACTGCGGCGACTATACACACTAGCAGTATGGACAGTATGCTCTTAGATATACTCACAGTGTACAACAGTACGGGCGCCGCTATGGCCGCGCCGGCCAGCACGTCCCACCAGTGGTGGCGGTGGTCCGTCATGCGCGACACGCTGCACAGTACTGCGGCGACTATACACACTAGCAGTATGGACAGTATGCTCTTAGATATACTCACAGTGTACAACAGTACGGGCGCCGCTATGGCCGCGCCGGCCAGCACGTCCCACCAGTGGTGGCGGTGGTCCGTCATGCGCGACACGCTGCACAGTACTGCGGCGACTATACACACTAGCAGTATGGACAGTATGCTCTTAGATATACTCACAGTGTACAACAGTACGGGCGCCGTTATGGCCGCGCCGGCCAGCACGTCCCACCAGTGGTGGCGGTGGTCCGTCATGCGCGACACGCTGCACAGTACTGCGGCGACTATACACACTAGCACTATGGACACTATGCTCTTAGATATACTCACAGTGTACAACAGTACGGGCGCCGTTATGGCCGCGCCGGCCAGCACGTCCCACCAGTGGTGGCGGTGGTCCGTCATGCGCGACACGCTGCACAGTACTGCGGCGACTATACACACTAGCACTATGGACACTATGCTCTTAGATATACTCACAGTGTACAACAGTACGGGCGCCGCTATGGCCGCGCCGGCCAGCACGTCCCACCAGTGGTGGCGGTGGTCCGTCATGCGCGACACGCTGCACAGTACTGCGGCGACTATACACACTAGCACTATGGACACTATGCTCTTAGATATACTCACAGTGTACAACAGTACGGGCGCCGCTATGGCCGCGCCGGCCAGCACGTCCCACCAGTGGTGGCGGTGGTCCGTCATGCGCGACACGCTGCACAGTACTGCGGCGACTATACACACTAGCTGTATGGACAGTATGCTCTTAGCTGTCGGTGAACTCGTCCTACGGTATAAGTAGTACTGGGGAGGAAAAAAGCACAGAATTAAAAATTTTATAAAAGGAATACCAGTAACCGTATTGCCCTATCAAGATCCTTCAGGCCAAGTCAACCTCACCTTCAATCGCCAGCAAGTCGATGCACCTATTGATTGACAGACGAGGCTCTGAAGCAGGCCAGCTTTGGGTTGGAAGTAAGGTCAAAATAATATGTGGAGAAGAAGCAAGCGGACCCCGGGCTCTGAAGTGAAAGCCTTCGGATAAAGCTGAGACGATAATTATGATAAGTAACCAAATCTTCTTGAATTAAGTAGAATCTTCTTCATCCTAGCGTTATTCCCAGTCGCATCCGAAGCTTTCAGCTCGGAGTCTGGGGTCCGCTTTACCAGTCTTAACTACAGATTTGGCTAGACTGGCAATAGTAAGAGAGCTTGGATCTTTAACTCCGGTACCATCAGCGTACTGAATGAAATGTACATCATTAGACGCGTCTTTAATTGGAGAACACGAAATGGCTATGCTGCAAAGTCAAAAACCTGGTGGTGATAACAAAAATCAATTTTGAAAATGCTAAAAAAATCGGTACCTAATATTGAAAGATTACCAATTTTCGTTTGTTCCTGGCAATAGAGGAGATTTAGGACTATATGATAGTGCAGTGCTGCAAGCCTCCATAACTGGCCTTGTCAGAGGCAGCACCTTGCAAAGTGCCGCCTGAAAACAGGTATCTGGTACGATCGAATTACCAAATAAAACCGGGCTCATCTGAAAGATCATCAAATTCTGAGTATGAAAAACTGGTGCTGCAAATCTTAAACACTGGCGAAGGTGGTTGCAGCAGCGATTGAAGATCGCGAGTTGCGCGTCTCGGTTTGGTATTTTCACATTTATACGATCGAGTTACCAAAAAAAACAGGGCTCATCTGAAAGATCATCAAATTCTGTGTAGGAAAAACCGGTGCTGCAAATCTTAAACACTGGCGAAGGTAGTTGCAGCAGCGATTGAAGATCACGAGTTGCGCAACTCGGTTTTGTAATTTTCACATTAGTACGATCGAGTTACCAAAAAAAACAGGGCTCATCTGAAAGATCATCAAATTCTGTGTAGGAAAAACCGGTGCTGCAAATCTTAAACACTGGCGAAGGTGGTTGCAGCAGCGATTGAAGATCGCGAGTTGCGCGACTCGGTTTGGTATTTTCACATTAGTACGATCAAGGTACCAAAAAAAAACAGGGCTCATCTGAAAGATCATCAAATTCTGTGTAGGAAAAACCGGTGCTGCAAATCTTAAACACTGGCGAAGGTGGTTGCAGCAGCGATTGAAGATCGCGAGTTGCGCGACTCGGTTTGGTATTTTCACATTAGTACGATCGAGGTACCAAAAAAAAACAGGGCTCATCTGAAAGATCATCAAATTCTGCGTAAGAAAAACCAGTGCTGCAAATCTTAAACACTGGTGAAGGTGGTTGCAGCAGCGTTTGAAGATATCGCATTGCGCTACTCGATTTGGTAGGTATTTCCATATTAGTACGATCGAATTACCAAATAAGAGCGGGCTCATCTGAAAGATCATCAAATTCTGAGTATGAAAAACCGGTGCTGCAAATCTTAAACACTGGTGAAGGTAGTTGCAGCAGCGTTTGAAGATCGCGCGTCGCGCGACTCGGTTTGATTTTCATATTAGTACGATCGAATTTCCAAAAAACCAGTGTTTAAGATTTGTAGCACCGGTTTTTCTTACGCAGAATTTGATGATCTTTCAGATGAGCCCTGTTTTTTTTTGGTACATCGATCGTACTAATGTGAAAATACCAAACCGAGTCGCGCAACTCGCGATCTTCAATCGCTGCTGCAACCACCTTCGCCAGTGTTTAAGATTTGCAGCACCGGTTTTTCCTACACAGAATTTGATGATCTTTCAGATGAGCCCTGTTTTTTTTGGTAACTCGATCGTACTAATGTGAAAATTACAAAACCGAGTTGCGCAACTCGTGATCTTCAATCGCTGCTGCAACTACCTTCGCCAGTGTTTAAGATTTACAGTACCGGTTTTTCCTACACAGAATTTGATGATCTTTCAGATGAGTCCTGTTTTTTTTTGGTAACTCGATCGTATAAATGTGAAAATACCAAACCGAGACGCGCAACTCGCGATCTTCAATCGCTGCTGCAACCACCTTCGCCAGTGTTTAAGATTTGCAGCACCAGTTTTTCATACTCAGAATTTGATGATCTTTCAGATGAGCCCGGTTTTATTTGGTAATTCGATCGTACCAGATACCTGTTTTCAGGCGGCACTTTGCAAGGTGCTGCCTCTGACAAGGCCAGTTATGGAGGCTTGCAGCACTGCACTATCATATAGTCCTAAATCTCCTCTATTGCCAGGAACAAACGAAAATTGGTAATCTTTCAATATTAGGTACCGATTTTTTTAGCATTTTCAAAATTGATTTTTGGTATCACCACCAGGTTTTTGACTTTGCAGCATAGCCATTTCGTGTTCTCCAATTAAAGGCGCGTCTAATGATGTACATCTCATTCAGTACGCTGATGGTACCGGAGTTAATGATCCAAGCTCTCTTACTACAAGTAGAATATTTCACACATGTATGGGTCGTCCTGTTCGGTCTTTTAAGACAAGGCCATATGCCACTTTTTTCTTTGTCGCACTTTAAACAATTGGAATGCTCTACACGTGTTCCCTATAACTTACATCCCTGCCGGTATCGAGTGCTTTTTGTCATTTACAGCAGACGATGACTAATAAAATAACCGATATTACTCACATTCTCGGCAATTCTGAATGACCTCAATAAATGTTTATTCACTATCCGCTTAAGGACCCGGGATTTGAGGAAGAGGAAAATACGTGTGCTAGCAAAGAATTCCAAGTATTTAAGGTACGGCAAAGAGAAGAGGTGATGAACAGTTTGGTCTTTGATAGAATTACTTGCACCGTATGAAGCTTATCACTAGCGGCTGATCGTTACTTCGTACGCGTGGAGTTCGTTTTACCCTCTTATGGGTGGAGTTTCGTAACGCGCGAGTTGATGACACAAAAATAATTCAAAATCGAAAATTGCCAACTCGCGCGCGCTCGCGAATTTGACGATCGCGAGATGGTGAATGACTCATGTCTACACCCTATAAGGAACCTACCTGCCAAATTTCAAGTTTTTAGGTGTTATAGTTTCTGAGATTTCGTGAGTCAGAGAGTAGTATAAAACTAGCCGTCGCTCGCGGCTCCGCCCGCGTGGAGTTCTGATCCCGTTCATAGCTGACAGTAGCGGGATGATAGCCTATGTTGATACCTGATAATATAGCTTTCTAATGGCGAAAGAATTTCTGAAATTGGTTCAGTAGTTTTTGAGTTTATTCTTTACAAACAAAATTAAAAATATTTCCTATTTATAATATTAGTATAGATAGATATAACAAAAGAAGTTAATACTTACAGCTAGGAATATTCCCGTGTGTACTGCGAGAGACGTGTGTCCTGATGGAAAGCTTCTGTCCGACTGACTCAACCAGTGCGCCTTGGTGCACGTGTAGTTTGGAACGTACTCTGACCTGTAACAAAAATAGCATTTCTTTTTATACAATTAGATAGATACTAAGTCTGACCCGCGACTGCACCCGCTTGTAATATAGTCCCGCAAACCTACATGAACCTAATCTCTCCTAGCTGAAAAGAACAGATACTACACTTTGATCTTAGCCAAAAGGCCGAGAAGCGAATCTCTCCTAGAAAATTGCCTAAGTATTTGCTATTCCCGACCGATATAATCTCATCATGAATAGTTTAATGACAATATATCTAATATTATAATATGTTGGGAGGCTGTGGCTTACTGTTTCCACGCAAGGCCAGACGCGTTGGCACAGGCTTTCATTTCGAGTTTTCCTCCTCACATAGTTTTTATTTTTTTATTTATTTATTTATTTAGGTTTATCCACAGTAAATGTATTACAAAATTTATAATAATACATGTTTAGAGAGTAATGTGGCTAATACATTTGCTAATTACGGATAACCAGCATGCGTAATATTATATAACATTGCAGAAAAAAACCTACATTATACAGAGAATAAACTAGATATAACAATATTTCTTAGAGACTGAGTTTAGCAGACATAAGAAAAATGAATTAAAAGGAATGAATTACATGCCTACCTCTATTTATTTGTCATAGTGAGTAGGTATACTACCTACTTTAATTTGGTGGTGACTGTATTAAGTACCTATAGCATACCTAGTTATAGCTATCCGGGAACACAGACTCGGGTAGGGCATTATACTCCTTGGCAGAACGTATCGCCGAATCGTTTAGTACGTATGAGTCAAAGTTTTTTAAATGTGAATCAGAACATTATAAATACAGTCGTAAGTAGATTAAGTAGATAGTAAAACTGTTTTATTCATGAGTTACACGTAGCTGTAGATAATATAGGTACAGATAGATGAGATACAGTAAGATGCTCGAAGATTTAAATCACTTGAGTACGTCGTACACATTATATTCTGCGAGTTACCCAACCGAAAACGAATAACTTTTATGTTAATGACGTTGTTGCAGTTAAACGCAATAAGGAATCATTGCCCGGTACGTAATAGTCTTGTAAAGTTTGTGGATACAGCAATGAACTATAGATGCGTTGTCCGCCCTCTAAAATGGCAACAAAAATTCAGGAAAACCAGTGCGCTACGCAAAAAAAAATCGTCATTAATAAAATACATTCGTAGTAATAGTAATAATATAATTGATATAAATTATTAATAATGCTGTATTTTTTCTTCACGTGAGTAAGTAGTTATATTTTTTTATATTTAATGTTTGTGTGATTTTTAAAGTCGCTGTATGCCGTAGTGCCTAAAAATAGTCCGTCAAAACTCAAAAGCATGGCTAATTCGCTCATGAATGAATCAACAAGATATTATGAACCAGTCAGTGAGTGCGAACGAGTGTAGCCACGTCTTGCGGCAACAGCCAGGCTACGTGGGTAGCAATTAATGCCTGGCAATGGCACCCTCGCCGGGTTCAGGTAGAAGGGGTAGGCCCAAGAGGTCCTGGCTTGACATCGTGAAGGGTGACATGCGTGCAAATGGTCTCTCTACCATGGATGCCCAAGATCGTGCGAAGTGGAGGAGGAACAGCCGGAACGCAGACCCTGAGCTCTGCTGAGGTCATCTTGGCCAGGCCACGGATGCAATAAGGAAAATGCGTCTCCATGAAGATAATGACGAGTGAGTGCGAACAAGAACGAAGTTTGATTTCTGTCTGTCATACAACGTGGTGCGGAAATCGCGATAGTATTGAGATAATACCTAATGTTATCTGCTTATCTTATTTTAATATTATAAAATCATTGCCAGTAGGCCAGTATCACTGTTCTTATCGTAAACTAGAGGCTCGTCATTGCTTCGAATGGGAAATTTTCATATTTTAGCCCCCAGGGCCTGGGCTTGTCATACGAACATCTATGGCAGTTGTTACAGGTAGTTGGAGCCCTAAAAAGTTCAACGACTGGTGTAACTGCAATACTTCGGGTTCACGGAAAATATCGAAGGTCCCCAAACTCCCAGGGGAAAACTTCGGATGTGACTTAACGCTAGGATGAAGAAGAAAGCTCAGCGATCTAAGGTCTGCGTTAAAGAATCTGTCATTTAGGACAAGAAACCTACCTACCCAGTTGCTAAAAGGTGGCAAAATATCTTACCCTTGACACGTGGTAGCTTCCTTGGGGTCACAGGTGTCGAAAAAGTGCGGTCTGGGTGACCCCACTATCTGTTTCAGCGTCTGTACTATTAAGAGGTTGATCAGCACTCCGTATAGGTACTCCCTGTACCAGCATAGGGCTTGTCTTTTGGATTTGTCTGACTTATTGTCATGGTATTTTCGTTCCACTATTAACATCTGAAAGTAAGAATAAATGGGAAATGTATTTATTGCCAGCAAGGTTCATTATTTTGTCTGCTCCTGAAGGAGACGGCGGAGCGGGAACGTAGGAGACCCGTCAACTGTGCGGCCCGCGACGAGCGGAGGCAACTCGGGCATCGGAGGCCGCAGCATGACCTCTGTACCCCATGAGCGCGGGACTGGGGGTAACGGGTGGACCCGCCTATCACCCTAGTAGAGTATGGGCATCCGTGGTCCCAACACCCGAAGAAGGCCAGCTCATGATTTATTACGGTTAATTATTTTGTCATCAAATGTTGGTAGGTACTGAAAATGGTAAATCTACCACCAAATATGGTAGACCTGATACCAAATACATCGATTATTGTCCGCAGCATATGACATTGCGCTATTAGACTTTTGAGGTGTGCTGACAATGTTAACAGGGGCGGGGGAGAGGGATCTGACCACAATAGCGGCTAGCAACATCAGTTATTTTGTAGCCGGACCACTATAGCACATACCCGAAGACAGAATGCGGTGACCCAAACGAAAAATCCTTATCCTATCCTCCCAACTATGTATTCAACTATGGCCTCCTGGAACGCCGTCCAGGTAACAGCACACTGAGAGAACGAAGTCCGTATGGTATTTCGAAATACCGCTCACCGAATAGGACGGTTGTCCGATAACACCCTACTCCGACGGTTAGTTGAACGAAAAAATACTTGGCCGATGGAACGTTTCGCCGAAAATATGATTCATCGACGGTTGGTAGTTCGAATGAATCCTTCGCCGATGGAACGGTTCGCCGAAAACACTCTTCAACGACGATTAGATAAACGAACGAATCTTTCGCCGATAGCACTCGTCGTAGGGGAATTCTTTTGCCAAATGGATAGTTTTTCTTTCAGCTTGAAGTGTGGCAATAGAGAAACTACACAAAACATAATTTATTTTTTATTGCCACACTTCCATGTTTTATATTATTATTAACTACCTGTATTTTTAACATGACTTCTACAACAGCTAAGCGTGTGGTCAAGCTGAAAGAAAAACTATCCATTTGGCAAAAGAATTCCTCTACGACGAGTGCTATCGGCGAAAGATTCGTTCGTTTATCCAATCGTCGTTGAAGAGTGTTTTCGGCGAACCGTTCCATCGGCGAAGGATTCATTCGGACTACCAACCGTCGATGAATCATATTTTCGGTGAAACGTTCCATCGGCCAAGCATTCTTTCGTTCAACTAACCGTCGGAGTAGGGTGTTATCGGACAACCGTCCTATTCGGTGAGCGGTATTTCGGAATACCATACGGACTTCTGAGAGAACACAGCTTGAGAGTCGAGCGCCACGATAGAAGAAGAACTATAGTCCATTCTTTTAAGTATTTAACTAGTTAAGCACTTAATTAAACGTAAACGATCTTGATGTGTCTATTTAGTATGTTTTATTTAAAAACGTGGCGCATAGGGCGCATATTATTATGAGAGGCCTATGTCCAGCTGTGGACTGCAATAGGCTAATTGCTTGATTGATTTAAAAACTCAGTTTTTTTCCGTTTAGAAACTTATTTTGAAGACTAAAAAGCGAAATCGAACCTTTAGTTAGTCAGTTAATTAGCCTAGTTTATTTGTTCGATATGTGTTTTTATAAAAAGTAGTACAAGATGGTTAACCTTCAGTTAAATACCTATCCGAATGGAGTATATGTATTTAGGTGTTCTGTAACCGTGGGGCGCACGGTCACAGAACACCTAAATACATAGAAACCTAGACAACGTTTATGTAGTATCAAAGTACCTACTCCAAGTAGATACTTGTGGAGAACTCGGGCAAGTAGCGTCAAATAGGATCAAAAATACTCACAACAGCCAAAGGTAATAAGATAGTTGTGGCCAATAACATCTTCCAGTTGACAGTGTCTCCGGTAAACGGATGTGATAACGCCGGATCATTGCAGGTGAACCCGACCTGCCCTCCCGGAAACACACGGAACTCCACCAGGAAGAACAGCAGGAATCCTGTAAAAACAATAAGTATTTAGAAAGAAAGAAAGAACATTTATTTTGGTTTCTGCAGCACACAAATTAGTTGAAAATCTTTCATTTTCACAGTTAATGAAAATTGTCAGTCAATCCAGTCTTTTGCATGAATAATTACGAACACATGCACACCGGAATGTAAAAAAATATGAATACTTAAAGGTATGATTCCGTAACCGACCACATACGACAACTGCCGACGCACGTAATTCATTGCGGCTTCTCAATGGCCCCCTTTATCGGTATCGGAGATTGACAAGTAATGGGTAGGTACGCTGTATCTGCTGCATGCGTCTGTCGTTGTCGTATGCAGTCGGCTTCGGTATCATACCTTAAGTCTTCACAATTTAACATTGGTATAATATGTACACAGACGAAACCTTGAAATACATATTAGCAAATTAATGTTAACTTAATTCGTGTTTATATTATAACAACTGGTTACCATGTCGTATAAGTGCCTAAACACTAGACCTTTCTACTCATGAAATGTCACCTGCAGAGGGATCGAGTAAGGCGGACAAACACACCAAAACAGTATTTGCTGTGCACACTGCAAAATGCTTCTTGACTTGACATGACATGAGAAGTATTTGCTGTGAGGGAACCATAGCAGCATTTGCCACAGATTAATTAGTTATGTGCATTTGCTGTAGGTCCAGCAAATGTTGCGTTGATGTGTGGCCCCTCTAAGAGAGAAGATTGTACAACATTGTAATCATATTAAGTAAACATTATTCGCCGACACATTTTCACCTCACTGTAAAGGCTTTTTTATGGCTTTCTCCCTGCGTTCCACTACAGACGAGAGAATGTCACGGTCAGTTACACAATCGACAAATCGGTACTTGTATTACGAAAACAACGATATATTACGTATCATAGGAATATATGGAGAGAGCACCCTAAAATACGTACGAAACGACGACCTTGGCGTTTAGACCCCGAGATCTATACCGTCTGTCTGTCTGTTAAGGTTCCACGGCTAAAACACTGAACCGATCTTGATGAGATTTGGTACAGAGACAGACTAGAGCTTGGGAAAACCTCTCCAGTGAGCTATGGCTACCCTACTCACCGCCTAGAAAACAACACGAGGTTACTATTAGCCGGGGTATTCTGTAGGGCGGAGGTACTTACCAAGTCGGACTGCTCAATTGGGACTGAAATACCGTCATGTCCTGCCTCCTTCATAAAATTATCCATACTCGTCACACGACACGTCCATCTTAACTAAGTAGTGCTCAGTCTATTAGCTGATATAAACTAATTGAACGAACACGACCTCTGAACTTTGGCGGTTCTAAAATAACCACTATGTCAGACATTGTATCTATTTTACATAAGTAAATTTTATCAGCAAAAAAATCTACGATACTGATTTTGAAGCATCGTTATTTTTAAATCATCCATACTTAATAGCATAAATGCGAAAGTAACTCAGTCTGTCCGTCTGTTACGCTTTCACGCCTAACCGACTGAACCGATGTTGATGAAATTAGGTACAGAGATGGATTGGAGCTTGGGAACGGACATAGGCTACTTTTTATCGCGAAAACGGAGTTCGTCTTCATCCTAGCGTTAATCCCAGTCGCATCCGAAGCTTTCACCTCGGAGTCTGGGGTCTGCTTTACCAGTGTAACCGCGGATTTGGCTGGACTTCGATATTTTCTGTGATCTATTTGACCTGCACAACCCAAGCGTGATATTGGGCGATATCGAATCATTGCAGCTAGAACTGGTCCACTGGACTTCAGGACTCCAACTACCCGTAACAACTGCCATAGATGTTAGTACGGTAACGGCTTAACGTGCTCTTCGAGGCACATAGGGGTCTTACTGTGTTAAGCATGGTCACCCATCCTATTACTGGCACAACTTGAATTACTTGCAATATGCTAGCAACTGGTTACCAAGTAGCCACATGCCCCGCAATCATAATTACAAAGCGCATGTGTATTTATCTGTTTAACAAATACTTAATACTTAGTAGCAGTTGTCACAGGTAAGGAATACTAGTCGACCCGCCCAGTATCGCCCGTAGCATATTTTGAAACCTCATAACACCACTTGGAGCCCGTAACTAGGGCATACGAAACCCGAGCCAATTTTGAAAACCCGGGTTTTCGGGTTTTAACCTAATCAAAACCCGGGTTTTTTTCGAGCTTTTTGGTCCACTTTATTATTATTTTTTTAAATTACAAAGAAGCTAATAAGCTATACCCCTGACGGGTAAGGTTCTTTTTAAGGGTACCAGATTTGACTAAAGTACCAGAAAAATGTGGCAAAGGGTGCTCGCGAGGTCTACTCTTCAGAGAACTAAACAAAAAAAACGATACGTTCTTATTTTAAACAGCCCTGGATGTTTCAGCCAAAAATAATCAAGGATCTTTCAAAACGTGACAGCAAACTTCCCTCCCATTTTCCCTGCTATCAAAAAAAGCTCTCGACAAAAGTTGTGTTTTAAATCAAAGAACATGTATTGTGTGCCAAATTTTGGTGAAAATCGGTTAAGGAATGCGCCCTGCAGATCGGAACTAACATAACCACAGACATAGATAGATACTGATAAAAGCAAAATAGGTCACCTTGTCGAAACGGAGATTCGCTCGCTCGGTTAACTAAACCGTGCTTTCCAATTCACAAAAATTGTTTTAATATTAAAAGTCATTTCTACTGTGCTCGAAAGCAGCTTGGTCTGTCTTCTCCAGGACGCTATTCATATTTAATACAATCACCGTCTAGTTTGTTCCGCCAATTGAACCCTGGGCGCACCAGGACTCCGTAGGGCCTCTGCACTCCACGACTGCATATAAGCCTTACCTTCCTGTATGCAGGGCCTGATTAACCCTTAGGCTAATTAGGCTATAGCCTAGGGCGCGAGGACTGGGGGGGCGCGAGCATCGGGGCAGGGGGCAAGCATCGGGGCAGGGGGCAAGCATCGGGGCAGGGGGCAAGGATCGGGGGCGCGCGCGCTGAAATCGTATCTTCGCATGCACTATTCATCAAGCACAATTACATCCGCTTCACATATTCCAAATAGACACTAAAACTAAATGCGCTGTGACCTGAATAATTTTGAGAGTCCCTGATTTTAAGAAATATTAATAAGCGCGCACAAAACCAACATCGACTTGTCACTCGAATTGAATAGTTTGCAAAATAGTTATTTGTTATACAAGAGTGCAAAGTTGCTTTTTAACCGCGTGCTCAGTTTTGATGACCGAGCAAGCGAAAGATTCTAAATTTGAATCACGAGCATAGCGAGTGATTCACAAATTAGAATCTTGAGCGTTAGCGAGGGAATCAAAAGAGCACAAGGTGAAAAATCTTTGCACTCGAGTGCAACACGTAACTTTTCATCCCACCTCAGCGAGGAAATAATGAAATGCTTCTTCTTCCTAGAGTTAATTCCCAATCGCATCCGAGGCTTTCACCTCGGAGTCCGGGGTCCGCTTTACCAGTCGTAACGAGGATCATTCACGTTTTTAGCTGAGTACGCAGATTTATAATGATTAAAAAAACAATAAACACTGTGAAAAAATTATTTCAATCCGATCAAAAATGACGAAGATACAGCAATTTTAATGCAGTAATCTCAAAAACGCTCGCCGCCGCGCCAAAATACTGTGTGACGTCATCTGTTATGACAGCGCGCGCCGCCGCTATGGAGAGTATGAAGACTTAGGGTTCTTTTGGGTTAAGACTCCATAGCTGTTTTATTTCGTAACGTATAATTTTGAAATTTTGTACGGATTTTAAGTAATTTACAAAGCTTCTAATAATATAGTTTTTGTGCTATTTACTTCAATATTTTTTTTAATAAAAATAACTATATCTATACCTACTTATAATATTATGAAACTGAAGTGTTTGTTTGTTTGAACGCGCTAATCTCAGGAACCACCGGTTCGAATTGAAAAGCTCTTTTTCTGTTGAATAGTCCATTTATCGATGAAGGTTATAGGCTATATAACATCACGCTACTACAAAAGGGAGCGGAGCAGTGTTCATAAATGTCAACAAATCCGGCAGACTTCCATACATCTATGTTAACATAGTAATAAAGAGGGAAGATTTGTATTTTTGTATTCGATTAAACTCAAAAACTACTAGACCGATTTCGAAAATTCTTTTACCATTAGAAAGCTGCATTATCACTGACTAACATAGACTTTATTTTATTTTCAAACAAATTAGGAATCCTTACTTCAATAATGAAATCCAAGATGTAAAAAAATTACTTAAAATATTTCTTACGTCGCGTGCGCTGCGAAAACTATTGATGATAGAATAAGATAATGTACTGCGGAAATATATAACTTAAAAAGGTCTACATAAAAGTCCGCGATAGCATATGTCTATCTCCTAAGAAAAACCCATAGCAATCATTTTTATCTTTTAAAAATTACAAAATAATAATGTGTCATTATCGAAGCTATTTTTAACAATACAGTATCATTCCTTATCCAATTAAATACGTTCAATATATTGTGCATTTAATGTAGATTAAAATTGCTATTCAAACTATTTGATTACAATGAAGAACTTCAGCGTTAGGTAAGCGTAAGAGCGGGAAACGTGCGGTGCGGTGTGATGCTAGCGCTCAGGCGGGCGTTCGGACTTTATTCATTTATTATTATTTATGACTTTATTTTTTTTTTTTTTTTTTTTTATTCGGATGCAACGCAGTCCACTGTAGTGTATAGACTGGAACGTTTGTTATTGTTTCGGTGGTAATAATGCCCCCATACAAATATTGTATTGTGCCAAAATGCAAGAATACAAGTGTTACTACGCCTAATAAACTGTTTTTTTATGTTCCGAGAGATGCAAAGATAAGAAAAAAATGGGTTAAAGTAATGAGAAGAGATGATAAAACTCCTCTTTCAAGCAAAAGTGTTTTACATTGTTGCGAAGATCATTTTGACGTAAATAGGTATTGTGTACCTATTACTATTAGAACTATCGAGATATTTACCATGTATTGTTTGGAGCTTCCAATAAAGGTCCAACCCCACCAAACGGACGGCATCGGCCCGGATTTTACAATCTTTAAACAAAATTAAATCTTATTATCACAGTGTTTGAAGTTTATATTACCAAGTAACGCACAACAGCTTGACAGCGACGTGCGGCGGCATGACGCACGTCAAGCTGTCATGCGTGACTTGGTAATATAAACTTTAAATGCTGTGATATAAGATTTATTTTGTTTAAAGATTGTAAAATCCGTTCCGATGCCGTCCGTTTGGTGGGGTTGGACCTTAATAGTGATGTGAAAGGCCATGAAAGTTTAAATACCTATATTGCGTACCTACCTATGTCTATACATGATAACAAAATTCAGTCTAGAGATTATCCTGCAGGCGTATACTATATACTTACCTACCTATTCTATCATTTTTAAAAGTTACAGACTTGCACCACTACGAATAAGTCTCCTAAATACTTTTGAAGTGGTCATGACGGCAATACCTACTTAAGTAGGTACTTCATTTTATTATAAAACTTAATACCTTTTCCTTTTCTGAACCTGTATTATACTAGCTTCAGTTATTTCACGTCATTTCTAACGTGGCTTATTACTCGCTTGATAACACAGTAGGTACAACTTTCGACAGAACATCATAAGGTAGGTAAATAAGTACAAGCGTTAGGACGAACTACGTATATTATAAAGTATTTTAAAAACAAACTGTATTTGAATAATCACCAAAGAACTTAAAACACAAATAAAGTACTAAGAAAAACCAATAAAATGCAAGCACTACTAGTCGATCCACGAAAGAATTTGTACTGACTGACTGGCGACTGCGCTAGTCGGGACGCGTTCATAACAGATGACGTCATCGTCTAAATCGCAGTGTAAGCGGGCGTTTTTAAGTACTCGTTAAGAAATCCCTAATAGCTTCGTCATTTCTTGACGGATTTTGATTATTTAAAAAATAGGATACTCAGAAAGGTATAGCGCACCTGGTATACTGATTAAAAATACAATATTCCATTATGTGATTCATCCTCACTGCGGATTTGGCTGGACCTCGATATTTTCCGTGAAGCGACTGCCATCTGACCTCCATGACCCAATGGTGACATTAGGCGATATCGAAGCATTGCAGCTAGACCGTTGTCGTTGAACTTTTTGGGGCTCCAACTGCCCGTAACGATTGCCATAGATGTTCGTATGCCATCCGTGACCGACGGCTTAACGTGCTGTCCAAGGCACGACCAGACCAATGCAAATACCCATTTTCATGCATACAAAATATTTGCACTGAGCGGGGATCAAACCCGTGCCTCCTGCGTAGCGGCCGCGTTCACTACCACTACGCCACGGAGGCTGTATAATATGTGTATTAATACTAATAGTAAAATACAAAATAATAAAAATTTAACACCGGCTCTTCCTCCTCCACTTCGCACGATCTTGTGCGTGATTGTAGTGAGACTATTCGCACGCGCATTTCACCCTCCACGACGTCAATCCAGGACTTCTTGCACCCACCCTTTCCGTCTGGACCCGGTGGGGGCGCCATTGCCATTAGCCTGGCGGTTCTCGTAAAACGTGACCGCACTAGCGAAGGCGACTTTCTTGCCCTCTATCTGCGATGTCAGACATAAGGGCTGCAGTGGATCCTCTCGCGATCTTTACGTGTGTCTCCGCAGATCCACCTCAGCATTTTCATGTCCGTGACACGTAGCGCCTGCGTATGTCGTTCCATGTAAAAGACAGGCCTAATTATCGTTTTATAGATCTGTCCCTTCAATGTTACTAGCATTTTAGGGTTGCATATGACGCCAGTCGTTTTCCGCTTGACCCACGCCAAGTATTATATCTTCTCCACATATAGCTTCAGACTGCCGTTCTCAAGCGCCTCCTTCCACACTTTCACATGTTGCACCAATCTGCTCCTGTCCGTGTCCATCAGCGTGATATCATCACCATTAAGGATACATGAGCATCCTGTTGCTGAAGAGTGAAGCTGTCAGAGTTTCTGATGCTGTCCGATAGAACGTCTACTACTACGCTGAACAAGAAAGGATTAAGGGAGGATCCTTGGTATACCACGACAGTGATGGATCCGGTTTGCATGTCGCCAACAGGGGTCCAAACCACGGAACCGGAATCGTGGTATATATCTCGGATGGTGTCAATGTAAGCCTCTGGAACGTCTTTAGACCGCAGTGCGCACTAGATTATCGCACGAGGAATACAGTCGAAGGTTTTCTGCATGTCTAGGAATAGACAATGTGGAGGCGTATTCTTCGCCTTGTATCCTCCGCGAATCCTTAGGGCAAACGTCGGATCCATGGTCTCGTGACCGGAACGAAACTCATACTGACACTCCGAGAGTGCACTCTCCTGGCAGATCTGGGAGTCGATTATCCTCTGGTAAAGCTTCATGGTGTGAATCATTATCGTTATAACGCGATAGCTGCTATACTCCTGCGCCGATCCCTTGCCTTTGAAACTAGCGGATATTCCTCAGCCAGCCTCCACTAACTCGGGATCATAAGGAACGCCTAAACGAAACAAGATAAATCCATCTAAGTAGTTTGGGCTCATTTGTGTTGTCTTGGCGAAACACTCTATTTACATAGTTTCAGCGTCAGAAAATGGAATCAGAAGGTGGCCATAACTCCTAAACTACACAAGATAAATTCAGTCAGTTTGGGCCCATTTGTTTTGTCTTAGAAAACTGTCTTTTGTTACATACATGACAGTCAGGTTTTGAAGATGGAGTAGAAAAGTGGCCGTAGGAACTCTTGAACTAAAGAAGATAAAGTTATCGAGATTGGGCTTACAAATAAGCCTTGGATGTCTTGGATAATTATTTATTCTTACTATAGCACCTTGGAACTGGTCTGATGATGGAAAACAAAGGCGGCCATAGGAATTCTTAAATTAAACAAGATAAATGCATCGAGCTTGGGCTTATTTCTTTTGTCTTGGTAAACACTCTAGTATTACATGGTATTCAGAGTCTGAAGATGGAGTAAACAGGTGGCCATAGATTAGTGCGTAAAATAAGGACAGTAATTTGTCCTATTTTTTTCTTGTCATTTTAGACTGCGAACAACGCATCTATCTATAGTTTATAATATAATCATTGTATTTAGGTGTATTTGGGTAATGAGTATAAAAAAATAGCCGCGGACGATTCGACGTAAAAATCTGACTTGCCCTCCTTTCTAGGCCAGAACCTGGCTACGCCTATGCCTATATTTAAAAAAGATTTAAAATCGCAGCATCTTCACATTCTTCACACGCTAGATGGCCACGCTCATCATCAATGGCTGTATCACCTAAATTGTTTATAGAAACTAAGTTTTCTACTTGGTAGCCTGCAGTCACTTCATCACTTGTCGTGATTTTGGTCGTATAATGCGTGACGTGACGTGCTTTACCTTTATGTACGGTCAGCTAAAAAAATGGTTTGCCACCCTAAGGTTGAATGTCGAGTAGATTAAAGGACAACGTTAGTTTTACTTGCAGATGATCTGAAAACTTTTATAGTACTCGTAGTAAGAACCATGTTAAAATTTTCACACTTGTAAACAAAGTCAAAACTGCTATACCTACTACTCTTGAAGGTGACCGTAAACGGTAACACACTTGATGGGGGCGCGTCTTTAAAATTAGCCTAGGGCGGTCAGAACTCTTAATCAGTCCCTGCCTGTATGTCGCTAAGGAAGCCACTAATAACTCGTCTGAAATTTGTGGGGCACTGTTCCTCCTCCAGTCTCAGGCCCGGTTTCCACCAAAGCGAAGAGGAGAGAGAAGAGCTTCGAAACTGGCAGATGATTTCCATCAAAGCGGAAAGGAGATGCATAGCGGAGATGAGATGTGAGCTGTGTTTTGCATAGGCCATCAATCAAATGACGCCTTCTGGTGACCGAGGCGCGGGGAACGGGGATTGCGAGCGGGGCAAAGCCAACCGCCGAAGGCCGCCCTGCTAACCCGCCCTGCTACACACTACTCCACTCTTCCGCGCCGCTGAAAAATTAGACATCTGCTTTCCTTTCAGCTTGATCCGTTTTCTCCGAAGCTGAGCGGAGAGAAGTGGAAATAACTTTATCTGGCGAGGGCTAGTTTTTAACAGCGGATAAAGTTGAGACGAGCCGCCAGCATCTTCTCGTACACCTACTTCAAGACGAACGATAGACCATCGACCATGGAGACGGTGTACAAATCCTTACCTGGCTACTCAGTGCCACCACTACAGCTTTCTCCTACATCTTAGAAAAGTAGCCGTGGTGAAGGTACTGATCCAGCAGCTTCACGAAGAGCAAGTGGTTGGCCTCAATGGTGCAGATATGTGCAGTGAGGCCATCCCCTGCGGAGCATTCTTGGGATTGAACTTTTGAAGGGCATCAAAGAGTTCGCTCGAGTAAGGATGCGTAATTATCTTGATGGGAGTCATTATGATAATGACCCACCCTTTACTATAAGAGAACTCTTTGATGCCCTTCAAAACCTCCCTTCCTCCCTTGCTCATCCGACCTTTTGAGCTTTTCTCTTCTTTCGCGATGCCCCCGTCGTCTTCTCCTACCCAATCTTGTAGGTAAAAAGCAACTCGGCCGAACCCTTTGCGTCCTATACTCATAATTACTTATCAAATAATGAAAAGAAAAAAACTCGAAAAAACCCGGGTTTTGATTTAAAAAACCCGGGTTTTTTTTTCGCACCGAAAACCCGGAAAACCCGGGTTTTTTCGAGTCGAGTAAACCCGGGCTCGATGCCCTACCCGTAACTTTTTATTTTTCCAATAATGTATGGAAATCTGCCAGATTTCTTGACATTTATGATCACTGTTCCACTCCCTTGAGTAGTAGTGTGATCTTATATAGCCTACTAGCTGCCCCGGCGAACTTCGTACCGCCATATTTTCGGCCCGCGTGGTATTCAAATCCCGTTCCCGCTGCACCCTTATCACTTAGAGGGATGAAAAATAGATGTTGGCCCATTCTCATAGATACCGGATAAGCACAAAAAATTTCATCAAAATCGGACTATTCAACAGAAAAAGAGAAACCTTCTTCAATAAACGGTCTATTTGACAGAAATAGATTTTTTAATTCGAACCAGTAGTTCATGAGATTAACGCGTTCAAACAAACAAACCTACTCTTCAGCTAATTCTGTTGTTCCTTTATCTTACTGTAATTAATTACTGTGAAACAAAGACTAAGTACCAATTATTTGTTTTGAATCACGTGTGATGTCCAGATTGAATTGTAATGTTGTGTTTTTTAATTCTCGGTGAATGATCTTAAATCCTTGAAAATAAAAATTAATTTACATTAAATTGACATAACTTTTGTTTTTATAAGCTAAAACTACAGTGTTGGATTATTTTTACATTGTTTATTTAAATTTGTACATATTATATTACCGGGAATACAATACATTTATATTCACGTCCACTCGTTTTTATGTATTCTCAAGTACTTCACTAACTTCCTCTACTGTCATTAAACCTTATTTATTTTATTTTTTTAAAGAATATTAGCAACCGAGAGAACTAATATTCCCGTTAACCCCCCACTAAGCTAACTTGCTTGTGCTAGGAGTGGGTTCACGTTGGTAGTGTAATGGCCAGGATTCTAACCCAGGACCTCTGGATTGGAAGGCCGACTCCTTAACCAGTAAGCTACGCAGCAGCAGTAAGCTAAGCATCTTCATCACCGTTGCATAAAATACAGTTCAATCTGTTACACCTCTCTGATTCGTTGGTCTCTTAGCATTTTATGGAACAACTGCCATAATGGAGAAAGGAAAGTAAAGGAATGGAAGCCAGTAGAAAAAATCTTACCTGTTATAAAACAACCACAGGAATTTTGTATGGAATTTTCTTATAGAATTCTTTGTAGAGCAAGCCGGTAGGAATCCGCTTATAGGGACCCCTTGCCACTGATAGAAGCCTTCATACGCTAGTCCAACTCTCACTTGGCTACTTTTTATTTATTAAGCTCTTTATGTTATCTAAACATCTGCTATCTAATCATGACACTGTGCAATTTAATTAAGTCATGCATTTATCTGTGTTATATAAACAGCAACAATGCCCGAGATAGAATAAAAATTGACATCTAAATCAAGATTGATAAATGATTCAGCATATTCAAATTATTAAAAATTTGCTCCAATTCTTTCCAGCTCTTCCATGCCACATCGTCCTAGGCTGAAACTGGCTTTGCATTCCACTAATTACCTAAACCAATGGGACCAAAAAAAAAAGTAGTCAGGGCTGTGCCCTTATGGAATACATTACCATTAGACATCAACCAGCAAAATCCATACTAATATTATAAATGCGAAATTAACTCTGTCTGTCTGTCTGTTACGCTTTCACGCCTAAACCACTGAACCGATTTTGATGAAATTTGGTATAGGCGTAGATAAGACCTTGAGGAAGGACATAGGCTATGTTTGGTCGCGATAACCGACATCCACGCGGGCGGAGCCGCGGGCAAAAGCTAGTCTTTAGATATTTTCAATTCATCATCGTCATATTAGTCTCATTTGCACCAGAGCCTCTCTTCTTTGAGCTTTATGATTTGCCTCAACTATTTATGGTATAGCCAGTGAGAGAATTTGGGGTTAGAAGGGATATTAGTTATATCGGTTAATAATATTCTCTATTTAGAAAAAAAAAAAGAATGTTAAAATGAAAAATCTACGTATGTAAGTATGTACCTACTTCAGTATTTCTAATCAATAATTTTTAATTAAATATTTGCATAGTAATATCTGCTTAAAAAATAATTGTACAAACCTCTATGCCAACGATTCGTTTTTGACCACAAATATTTCACTTTTTCGATCATTATTATATTAATTATAATATTATAAACGTATATTATAAACACTCCACACACGACTTAATTGTTCAAGAACAAAAACAAACTACACATACACTACATATAACTTTAAACAAGGAATTATTAGCGGGAAAAAACTGTTCAATTTATGACTCAGTTAACATTCACTTTACAATATAATTACCGGAGTTTTTTGTTGGTTTACAAGGCACTGAACATTTTTATAAATATTATTTGAATGTGTATGTATGTGAGGTTTTAATTTAAATTTAAATTGTATTTCTAGATTACCAGAAATTCAATTACACAACTAATTGATTATAGTACTAGATAATAGTGATAATACTATGAATGTAAAAGCATTATGCCGACTACGACTGTAGAATGAAACCAAATGAAACTGAAGAAGTGAAGAAATAAAAAATAAAATAAACAGCTGGAAAAACCGACATTTAAACATATCGTTCAGAAACGTATGTTTAACTCATAAGTTAACTCATAGATTTATCTTGACGACTTGACCATTGACGTATACAAATAAGTAAATATAGAGAAATATAGTGAGTATTATTATAAGTATATTATATTTGTACTTTTTTAATCATACTTTAGTCATCATTATTTGTGTTGTGCAAAACGAATAAACAATAATATATTCGTTTAGCAATAAATTTTACTATAGAACATAAATGTCACTTGTTTATTACTGAACGGATGATAAAAAGTCGTTTTTGTTTCAACATACGAACACAGATGTCGTTATAATAAAATTCCAATTATTTGACTTACATAATAATAATTATATTATACATAATTATAAATTCTTCAATCGAAAACGTCCTAAATGGAATTGTTTATGTTAAATCATCTTCTGTTTACAAATCAATGTTTAAAATTAAAGACATTATAGGGCTGGCAATTCATTGTCTTTAACTTTTTTATACTAATAAGGTTTCAAACAAATATGTACCTAACTCCTTATAACTACGCGACCCTTCTTTTATTTAGCGTGTAGCTAAATATTGTACAACTTCTGAGGGCGACTTAACTTAACTCGCCAGTTGCCGTCGTGTCGTGAATAACTTCAAGTAAGGTAAGTATGTATATACCTACCTACCTACTTACTTAACTAATTGTTATATTTTTTATTTATTAATTGACTTTGAGGTTTGCACTTCCCATTCCCAAGTAGGTATGTACGTACAGTTCACATCACGCCTGTTTTCTTTATCACAAATCGGCCCGGGAATTTACTTAATAGGTAGGTAGGTACTTTAATCTTAAACAATTATTATTTTACTAACTTTTAAACTCTCACGTTCCTTATTATTTAATAATTTATATAATTAAGCCAGTAAATGTTACCTACTCTTATTTTCCGTGTAGTGACGGAGAAAATATCATCACCCTATCTTATCGGAAGGGTGCCGTAGTCGTAGGACGCAATTAACGGAAAGCAGACGATATCACTGCGAGTGAAGGAAAACTCGAAATAAAACCCTGTACCTAGGTACTAACCGGTCTCGCCAGCGTGGAAACAGTAGGCTAGGCCAAAGCCTCCCAACATTGGCAGAGGCGTATTCCTACTCCTCATAAGGTATGATTCAGAAGGTGACCGCATAATGACAGCTGCAGGCGCACTCACCAGATACGCGTAAGTCATTGCGGCTCCCTTTATTCGTACCTATCTGAGTTTAACAAGTAATGGGTGCGTTCAGGCGCGGTCCGAGGGGGGGAGGGGAGTCACAGGGGACATGACCCCCCCCAAAACCATGCACGTCATATTGAAAAGTCCCAGTACGAGGGGAGGGGGGGTTAAATTTCTTAAGGAATTTCCGAAGTGACCCCCCCAAAACTTCAAGCTGCAACCGCGCCTGGGTGCGTTGCATTATATCTGCTGTATGCGTCAGCAGTGTTGTCGTCGAATCACACCTTTAGGTAGTCGCGTTAACCGCTGGTTTCTTCTAAACATTGATGTAAGTACACACACCTTATTTCTACACCTTAGTCCTTAACATTACCTGCCAGGTTCAACAATAGTCAGCCCGGGGTAAGAAGCCTTACAAAGTCCTATTTCCTTTTCTAAACTTTACATAATAAGTTATACGGATTATAAGGAACAATAGGTGATTGTTTACGATATGTTTTAACTCTGAGAACATGCGTCGACGATGTCGGTTGTAAGTTTGTAACTTACGCAAATGTTACGGCTTTTGAGACTACAATAGCAAGTGTTGATGCAAAAAAAAGTAACTATTTTTTGTGCTGGGTGCTAAGCAGTCGTACAGTCCTTTAGAGTGCTTACTTGGTGACAAGTTTTCATAGCAACAAAAATGATGAACGTTGACGTTCTAACACCACATTGGAAAAAAATAATCGCAACCACGGAGGACAGAATACGATTATCGCAATGCATTCACGCCCATAATATAGGTATGTTTAAAAAGACATGGGTGAAAATATTTTGTGATTTTTTTTGACAAACGATGAATTGACATTTTGTCAACCGATAGGCGATATAACTTGTTTCTTTATAAACACCCACGAAATTTATCTAGATACAGTCAATGATTTCCCTGTACACTACATGCAGCTACTTGTCTGACTTTAAAGAATTAGAAATTTGATATCGCGAAAGACCACTACATATCCAGCAACTTCGTGTGATTATTAGTGGCTGTTTTAAAGATGACATTGAATAAATGGCCCGGCCGGCGGCGGCGACCCGTTTCAATTTAGTTGGCAACGAGTTTCAAATTAGTTGAAAATATTAAATTCATTTCTATTGATTAATAATGGAAAAAGTGAATCACCCAGTCGAGACTAGTACCCGCGACCAGTCCATTACAGGGGGAATGCTCTGACTACTGAGCTACCGGACTGCGGGTTCGATTCTTAATCGATTTGAATATTATAGTTAGCATACCTACTAAATACTTTTAAAATTTCATTGAAATCTATTTCTCTCCTTAGCAAAGAGGATGAAATTGGATTGATGATAAAACGTAGATAGGTACTGGTACTTGTGTACCTAGTTATGATTTGAATTCATTCGTACATAGAAATAAAAAAAAACACTATCTCAGGCAGATGGTACTGACTCAGGAGGCAATGTCTTTACTCTCATTGTGTAGACTCGCCTTATCTTAATAACCCTTTTCATCCTTAACTGTAATCTAAATAAAAATCGTCGCGCATCATTGAAATGAATACATTAAACCTAATTTTTATCTCGCAGGACAAAGGAGTTCAAAAGATCATAGACAACACAAGAAGCGTCAATAAACTTTTTTAAAGTTTTTTTATTACTTACGCCGTGTGTGGCCACGGCAAACTTTTAAAAATCCAAGTCGGGATGTTGGCCAACCTCAGCACTTAATTTATAACCACCATAGATAATACACTTACTTAACTACTCTGGATTACTTTGGATTGGGATTAATGAATGCCGGCTGAGAGTTTCAAGTGATAAGCACCGTTTTTTATGTCAGTTTCGCAATAATTCACTCTATAATTTTGTAACTTAAAATCAATTTGATAGGGAGACAAAATCGTCATTTCTTACAGTAAAATTTCGAGAATTAAGTGGTCTAATAGGCTATTAATGGTCTCTGGTAGGTAGTAATATGTTTAAGTTATTCAGTGGCAGAAGAATCAGTGGGCGGACAAGGTATTTTAAAATGATTATCTCAGTAATGATGTGTGACACCTGACTGCTGACTACTGGTTTGTGTTTTGACGCCTTTCTTACTCTCTCAGAGTGAAGATTAACGACCTGGCCATAGATAATGTAATACTGCAATAAAAGCCGGTTAAGACAGACGTTTACAGCAGCCTGTATTATTAACGATAAGATTACAGATGTTGTTGCAGCATGCGTATTAGATGTCAGCAAGTCATGCCGCAGTTAACATAATATTTTACTTTTTGTTCGTAATAAACTAGTTTGAATGTTTGCATTGAAAACTACAATCCCGAGCTTTTGAGGACGTGGTCCCTACCCCGGAAGAGGTCCGCACATCGGAAGAGGGCCAGATCGAGAGGTATGGACCTGGGCCGGCCGGGGTGCGAGAGATATGTCTACGATAATCTCACTTCCGGCAACCGACGGCCCACAGACGGCGTGCGTTTTAGTCGGTTTGAGTCCGACATTACCTCCTCCACCGGCTCCAGCGGGGGAGGAATGTGTGGAGACGTCAAACTAAGGTTCACCAACATCTTTAAAGTTGATATTTGTTATACTTAGTGACTAAGCCTATAGGTAAGTTATTCCAAACTACAATCTATCCCTATACCAAATTTCAGCCAAATCGGTAGAGCCGTTACAATCATACATCTTCACAAACTTTCCTATTTACTGTATTAGTAGGATAGATAGATAGTATACTTACCTAACTTATATAATCGTGATTACGATAATAATCTGGGTGAAATACCTATAATTAATGTAATTACTAACTATCAGGAAATCCTTTTTCCTTGATATATTAATTCTGATAAGTAGAAAGCTAGGTAACTGTCAAGTACCTACCTACGGATAATTTTCTTTTTAATGAACTATTCTAGCGGAAATAATGATTCTGTTACCACTTACCACAATCCAAAGGTACCATGTCTTCTTTCAGACTGTAATCTATCCCTGTACCAAATTTCAACGAGATCTGTTCAGACGTATGAGTGTAATTGAGTAATAAACAAAACATCTTTACCTTTCACCTTTAACACCAGCTGTACACCATCCACTCCACTACTATGGGTATCCATTCCGGAGATAGCCTATATAAATTCCTATTGCACGTTCGTTATGCTAAAACAAAAAAAAGATGGACACTAGCTGCAATTTAAAAAATTAAAAATAAGTACAAAAATCCTCCCGTCTCCAATCAGTTTTTAAAAAAACATCACACGGGATGTAGCTGACATTCTCACAAAGACGTGGCCACACCTGCAGGAAGCTGTGGAGGGCTAAGAAAAGAGGTGGGCCGATGAACATAATAGGTCTTATGTCTCTACAACCTGTCTTGACTCATTGTCATTTTGTTACTATAGGCATTGTTATGAAGTGAAATGGGAAATAAAACTTATATGTAATGTTGGATAACTTTATAATGCCTCTAAATTGAGAAACCTACCTTCAAGTTTTTAATGGGGATTGTATAATCAAGAGGTAATGAACAATCACAAAAAATGCGAGAGAAGAGGCGCTGGCGTTCGCGGATGAGTGATATAATCTTAAACATACATACATACAATCACGCCTTTATCCCCGGAGGGTTATGCAGAGGTGAATTAACACCCACATTTCACCAGTCGTTGTATTAGGTCCCACGTAATAGGGGGTGAGCCTATTGCCGTATTCCGGGCACTAATTGTTGACTCGAGTCATGCATCTGAGGCTGAGCCTGGGCTGTATATTATCTGTCTGATGTTAAACAGCCCTATCCCTTAGTCGCCTTGTACGACACACGACACCGCATGGGGAGAGACTGATGGGGTGGCCCAAATTCTACTCTGCTGGGAACCACGCGGCTTTATGATAAACTAGCCTTCCGCCCTCGGCTCCGCCCGCGTGCATCTCGGTTAACGCGACCTTTGCTCATATCTTCGGTTCTACTCAACCGATTGCGATCAAACAAACGTAAGATTTTCAGTCTGAGTAAGCCCTTTCTAACAAAAAAACCGCATCAAAATCCGTCCAGTAGTTTTTGCGTCCATCGCGGACAAACAGACAAACAGACAAACAGACAAACAGACAAACAGACAAACAGACAAACAGACAAACAGACAAACAGACAAACAGACAAACAGACAAACAGACAAACAGACAAACAGACAAACAGACAAACAGACAAACAGACAAACAGACAAACAGACAAACAGACAAACAGACAAACAGACAAACAGACAAACAGACAAACAGACAAACAGACAAACAGACAAACAGACAAACAGACAAACAGACAAACAGACAAACAGACAAACAGACAAACAGACAAACAGACAAACAGACAAACAGACAAACAGACAAACAGACAAACAGACAAACAGACAAACAGACAAACAGACAAACAGACAAACAGACAAACAGACAAACAGACAAACATACAAACAGACAAACAGACAAACAGACAAACAGACAAACAGACAAACAGACAAACAGACAAACAGACAAACAGACAAACAGACAAACAGACAAACAGACAAACAGACAAACAGGAAACAGACAAACAGACAAACAGACAAACAGACAAACAGACAAACAGACAAACAGACAAACAGACAAACAGACAAACAGACAAACAGACAAACAGACAAACAGACAAACAGACAAACAGACAAACAGACAAACAGACAAACAGACAAACAGACAAACAGACAAACAGACAAACAGACAAACAGACAAACAGACAAACAGACAAACAGACAAACAGACAAACAGACAAACAGACAAACAGACAAACAGACAAACAGACAAACAGACAAACAGACAAACAGACAAACAGACAAACAGACAAACAGACAAACAGACAAACAGACAAACAGACAAACAGACAAACAGACAAACAGACAAACAGACAAACAGACAAACAGACAAACAGACAAACAGACAAACAGACAAACAGACAAACAGACAAACAGACAAACAGACAAACAGACAAACAGACAAACAGACAAACAGACAAACAGACAAACAGACAAACAGACAAACAGACAAACAGACAAACAGACAAACAGACAAACAGACAAACAGACAAACAGACAAACAGACAAACAGACAAACAGACAAACAGACAAACAGACAAACAGACAAACAGACAAACAGACAAACAGACAAACAGACAAACAGACAAACAGACAAACAGACAAACAGACAAACAGACAAACAGACAAACAGACAAACAGACAAACAGACAAACAGACAAACAGACAAACAGACAAACAGACAAACAGACAAACAGACAAACAGACAAACAGACAAACAGACAAACAGACAAACAGACAAACAGACAAACAGACAAACAGACAAACAGACAAACAGACAAACAGACAAACAGACAAACAGACAAACAGACAAACAGACAAACAGACAAACAGACAAACAGACAAACAGATAAACAGACAAACAGACAGGGAATTAAAAAAAAAATTTTTCGTGTTCAGTATCGTTAACATAACATAACCCATGTATTTTTTTTTAAATATCTCCAATGTACAGAACAGACACGACCACTTTACAATTATATAATAGTATAGATAGATAGATGAATTTGAGTTCCTCCACCGCCGTAGCACCTCGTAGGAGTGGAATGCCTAGCCCGAATCTAAGTTTTCGGTCTCCGGATAGCTATCTTAGGTGTCTTCAATACTAGGAGTGAACAGGTTACTTCTAGGCAAACGTACTCTACCGTCGATCACATCGTCACGGTTTACGGGTGAGATAGTGGTCAAACGCGAGTTTATTAACCTGAAAAAGTAAAGGAGACACGTGACTGGGTCATGAATAGTCATGACCCTGAGTATGTGACTTCTACAACGAAAAATACACAATAAAATAATATTTACTCTTCCTTTTAAACAAAACACCCGTTAACAGAATTCAAAACAGCTGCCTTACTAGAAAATATTTACGCTAGAACGCAATCGTTAATAGGTAACTACTAGGTAGTTATATTTGTGCATTTCTGGTCTGACGACTTATTATTTAGTCGTAAGAATGCTCAAATATTGACAAACACACCAATCACAGCTAACATTGACCCGCGGTCGTCACAACACCGACTCAGGCGCAGCTATTCTGGTTCCATGTTATTGTACAAAGATTGACCAGTTTCGTAGTTAAAACACGAATAAACGTACATTGTTTGTACTTCCGTACTCATTGTTTATATATCTAATTATATGCGTTTGGGCTGTAGTGCTAAATGGAAATCGGACATTTCAGGAATTGGCCAGAACAGTGCATTGAATTGTGACGTCAAAAATGTATTGAAAAGCGTGGCGTGTTGCGACACTTTTAGAAACTGAGAATTTGCAAGAACATTGTTATTTATTTGATTGTTTGATTGTGAATCTCACAAAGTCAGATACCGATGGAAAAAAATGGCGTATTGCGTCAGATATAAGAAATTGAGAATGTGCAAGTAGTACATTATAATGTTGATGGTTATTAGAACATTGATTTCTTATGAATTTCCTTTTAGATAGTGGACATGGTTATATACTGATTGGATATTTTTCTAGCTTTAAATGAATTTTGCCATGTAGGTACTTTGCTGTTCATGCCATAAATAATTGATATCAATTATTTTGCCTATAAGTGTTTAATTGTGCCAGAGCTTTCCACACTACAATATGGCGGATGTAGCATATACTTTCATGAGAAAATTCCAGCACAAATGTGTCGACAGACGAGCTCGTTGCAGCGTTACACAAATATGACAACACCATGTGATTTGCCGCGGATGAATAATTAAGTCCCAATAACTATATTGCGTGTTTTATGCACAGATAGATTAATCTTCAGCTTGTTTAGTTTTTGCGCTACATCCAATTTGGATCGTCAAATTAACTATCAGTATTCTACTATGTATAGCATATTGGCCTCTATAACGTGGCAGTTGTAACGCAAGGGCTACGCAGGGGTTCAATTCCCGCTCAATGTAAATATTTGTATGCATGAATAAAATATATCTCCACTTGCACTGATCTGGATGTTTCCGTGCCTCGAAGAGCATGTAAATGTCATGTCCCGGTTTGACATACGAACATTTATAGCAGTCGTAACGAGGCCTCAAAAGTCTGACTAGTTTAACTACAGAACATCGATATCGTCTACTGATTGTGGAGGTCAGATTGCAATCACTACACAGAAAATATTATTGAAGTTCAGCCGCATCATAGTAAGACTGGAAAGCCGACCCCACTCAGAGAATGATGATTCCAATATGTATAACATAGATTTTATTTAGATTTTCAATTATTAGACATATTTTTTATTAATGTAACTCGTAAATTAATTTCGTTGCGGGCATAATTTGAAAATAAGTGGATCTAAAGTATTTTATCCCTATTTGAAAATATCCACATCCTTCTTTCACAACCGGACATTTCTCAAACGACCCAAATTCGCACTTCATCAGCTACATTCGTAGAGGTGCAGTAAAAATACTAAACAATACAAACAGAGGCTAGATTAGCGGTTTCACTCCGTCCGTCTGTGTGTTTACACACGCAGCTTGGACGAGAGGGCTTGGTACAGATTGACACAGCATGCATTATAAGTGTTTGGGAGGTGTGAGGAGAGCTATCAACCAACACGTTTTTCACGTAATTAGCATATTCATCACCACGTTAGTTCGACTACGTCCATTTTCGTAACTGTCATTTTCATAACCAGCTACGAACGTGGAATTTTTTTCTTGCTTTCATAACCAGTTACGAAAATAGAATTAAATTGTCGTTTTCATAACCAACTGTCATAACCAGTTACGAAAGAAGATTTGGCTCAGGCACAATGGTGTATGTTCAGATGTATTGTTCGAGATCCACGGCTACATTCTGTCATCGCACCGAGGCAGGGAATTTATCCTCACACGTTGCGCTTGCGACTGGAAACAACACAGTACAGTCAGGTATGAAAAGGAACTTCATCTCCCTCACCCTTAAGCTGTGGAATGAACTCCCTGTCGTGGTTTTACGACTACAATATAGGGTTCTTCAAGAATGGCATTCGAAGATTTGTAACCACTTTCGGGTGGGATGTGTGCTTGTCTGCCACCTAGTGGTGTAAAAAGAAAAAGGAATTTAAAATTTCATTCTTACTTAGCTTTTACATCCACGTGGCATAGCTTCATAGCAGATCTCTGGTTGAAAAGCAGCATGATCATGAGGCAATGAGGCAAGAATATTCACAGACATAATTTTAAAGTAATGTATTTTTTTATGAATAAACCCATAGCTATCTAATCTTTATAAGTGTTATATCAATAGGTGTGCAATGTTCATCAGTATTCTATTACTTATTATATTGAAATATCTTCCGTCTATTACACGAGCGATTGAGATGTGTGTACTGACGAGTACAAAAAGTGTTTGGTGGAGTTTGATAAACTCGCGAGGTTCCAGAAAATAAAATCCGATCTAAGTGTTTATGTTTTTTATTACGCTGTATTGGGAATTTTTATTGTAAAAGCATATTCAATAATTTGTGTAAGGTGCTTATTTTTAGTGATCATAGAATGGAGTATGTTCCTATTGTAACTACGTATATATTAATGTTTTAGCTAACTAGAAAAAAACAACGATTTCAGCAAATGTCTGCAAATGTAAGCATTAAAATGCCTATTATGCCTAATATTGTTTCCAGATATCCTAAGGTAAGCAAAGGATCAAATTTTACAAGTACGAATTACCTATAACGATTGAATTTACAAAACAAATCGAATCTTTCGAAAATTTGAGATCATTTTATTTTATTGGGCAATCGTTTCGATTAACAAAAGATTGTGTAATATCATATTAGCAGTACAAGATTCTCAAATCGACAGTACCTACAACATAATTGTTTTGATGTGCATATTTCGTGTTCTCGCATCCACTAGAGGGGAAGTGATATTTAATGTATATCTATCTATCTATTCTTAATATATATAAATCTCGTGTCACAATGTTTGTCCTCAATGGACTCCTAAACCACTTAACCGATTATAATAAAATTCGCACACCATGTACAGTTCGATCCAACTTGAGAGATAGGATAGTTTAAATCTCAAATTATAGTCGCAATTTTAATTTATCGCGATAACCAACATCCACGCGGGCGGAGCCGCGGGCAAAGGCTAGTACTATTATATAATTGTAAAGTGGTCGTGTCTGTACATTGGAGCTATTTAAAAAAAAATACTTGGGTTATGTTATGTTAACGATACTGAACACGAAAATATTTTTTTTGAATTTCCTGTCTGTTTGTCTGTTTGTCTGTTTGTCTGTTTGTCTGTTTGTCCGCGATGGACGCAAAAACTACTGGACGGATTTTGATGCGGTTTTTTTTGTTAGAAAGGGCTTGCTCAGACTTAAAATCTTACGTTTGTTTCATCCCAATCGGTTGAGTAGAACCGGAGTTGTGAACAATTATGATAATAAACGGAAAAGGACCCGATAGACAGATGGCGCTTTTTATTATTATTGGTCAATTTTTATAGCTTATTACATCCGGGCAAGTATGTAAATTTATAGACTTTATTTTTACACACACAATTGTGTAAACCAATACGTTTTTAATCTTGAAATTAAAATTTGAACTTTAATGATTTAGTTACAGAATCATAACTAGATGGCGTTCTCGCGTTTAAATTCAAGCTATCGTTTGGTTTCAAACTTCCGATTATACCCGAACCGGTATTTTATTCTTCTTTTTTTTAAATTCTAATTTGTCAATTTGTGAAATAGATGTCGGTACGGTACTGTCTTATAATTCGTCACAAAACAAAATCGTTTCTCACACAAAGACAGATTAGAGGTAGAGCGTGGCGAAGGGTATCCGATATAGTGGAGTAGACAAGAGACACAACGGGGAAAGGGAGAGGCTGGTGGAAGGGCAAAGGTATTGGGCTTAGGTGACAGACAATCACACGGCCCACCTGATGGAAAGTGGTTACTGTGGCCTATGGACGTATGCAACACCAGGGGCATCATACTCGCCCTTCTTGAAGTACCCAATACTATAGTCGTGTCGTGAGTCGAACTGTAGTAGTGAAGTCGCAAACAAGCACACGGCCCTCCTGATGGTAAGTGGTTACTGTAGCTTATAGGCGAGTGCAACACCAGAGGATTCACAGTCGTGCTGTCTACCCTGTAAGAACAGAGAGGTTCTGTGCCGTCAGCTCAAAAGATAAGTAGGACAAAGCCTTTGATTTTCCCACTGACAGCTCAAAACCTCTCCCGTGAGCTCTGGCTACACCAGCGGAAACACAACACGAGGTTAGTCTTCTGTAGGGCGGAGAGGTATACTGTCGTGTACCTAACTTCTCGAGTCGAATAGAGAGGCGAGTACAGTGTCTAATCAGCGTTCAACGCTCAACTCTCAGCACTAAAATTAACAACACCACGCGATAAACGATATCCACGCGGGCGGAGCCGCGGGCAACAGCTAGTATAATATAAAACTTATTAAAGTACCAATTAATTTATAATAAATAAATTGGCCGTATTGGTTCTTTGTGGGGTAGAATAGGGCCACCCCATGTTTGCCTGTGGATGTCGTAGAAGGCGAGTAGGGGATAGGGCCCATGACTAAGCGCCCGCTTGACGGCAATATGTTAACCCCCCCCCCACTACCCCACTGCTTACTCCTCCAGGGATTTACAGGCGTTAGTATAATATGTATCCAGGTATGTACCTAATTATAATTAAAGAATTGGTTTGTTCAAAAAAGGAAAAAAAAAATTCACTCAAAAATACCTATTTTGCTTCATAAATCACTTTTGTTCCCACCAGTACCCAGTTTCCCAACACTTTCAGTTCAATGTGGCTTATTAACATAATATTTAATGTTGCAACACTTGGGAGTACTAAACCTGAGTGCAGGGAACACTGTTGGCGTAGCTGGTTCATTCACGCCGTTTCGAATGACAACCGGTAATAATTTTATAGTCATAAGAATTGAGAAATGTTGTCAAGTAAAAAATTCACTTCACGCTTCACTAGTGTAACTAGTTTTTGGATTTGGAACTAATCTCGTAGGAAATAGTAAAAAAACTGGCTTATTTTCGATTCCCCCTTTTACCGAGCCCTGAAAATCATTTGTTCTCGATTCCCCCAGAAAACTTTACTGAGTAAAACAAGAGAACTCATTTCTTTTTGAACTACTGATGAGTTTTCTAACTAGTCCCATCCTCTCCTTCCCTACACAGGACAACACGTGCATGACTTAGATGTCACCTGATCATCTGATAGATGATATTGTGACCATCAAGAACCAAGCGGTTCGGCAATTCCTTCTTTTGCCGCACCATAAGGAGCCGGAATTCCTTACCAGTACACGTGTTTCACAGGGGACATGACCCCCCCCCCCCCCAAACCATGCACGTCATATTGAAAAGTCCCAGTACGAGGGGAGGGGGGTTAAATTTCTTAAGGAATTTCCGAAGTAACCCCCCCCCCCCCCCCCAAAACTTCAAGCTGCGACCGCGCCTTGTCGTATGCGGTCGGCTTCGAAATCATACTTAAACATTTTACCACAAGCCCATCATCTGAGTAACGGCTTCATTTCTCAATAAATCGTGTGTAAATGAGCTGTCATCAGTCATAATCGTCCGCGGCGTATCGTGATGTCCCCCCCTGGATACTTGCGCATTCGCACGACCATTCCAAACACATTAACCACTGCGCAGTGGGATAAATGCTGGCTATTTTCATGCCTCTATAATAGCTTGATGACGATAATAGTACATACTAGCTGTGCTCGCGAGTTCGTGTTCGTGTTGACTAGGTTTTAATTTTTTTGTGTGGAACTTTAGTACTTCGTAGATTTTTTAAAATAAAAGTCGAACCCCCTATCGTCGAATGGCGAACCCCTAGGCGTTCGCACACCCCACTTTGAGGAACCCTGCTTCATATCATTAGCTGCAGTAACTATTCCATCAAAATCAGTCCATTTTTATCATGCGAACAATCCCCACGGATACCCCCTAAATTGTTTGGGCTGAGGGGGGGGAGGGGGGGGTGGATTAATGGCCAGGATTCGAACCTGAGACCACTTCTTTCTTCTTTTTCTTCACCTAGCGTTAATCCCAGTCGCATCCGAAGCTTTCACCTCGGAGTCTGGGGTCTGCTTTACCAATCCAACTGCGGATTTGGCTGGACCTCGATATTTTTCGTGAAAGACCACTCACTGAGCTAAAACTGTTATTTTACCGTTACAAACAGACAACACACATTCAATTTTATTTATGTGTAAAGATATGTTATTGCGTCCTCTGTTTTGCAGTACGCCAGTGTTCGCGAAGCGTAATTATTTCGAAGAAGCTATATGATGGCAGGCCTTAGTAGGCTGCGGAGGGGTAGGCAGACGTCTATTAGGTCTAATGTAGTGTTTAGAGTCTATGCATAATATAAATGTAGGGATTTACAGTGAAGTCCTTGGAATGCTCCAAAGTGAACGTAAAAGCATCGTTTGATAATTTGAGAGGAAAATGATGAGTGTGACTGCCTCTGTGGCATGGCGGTAGTGCATTCGACTGCTAGGTACGCAAAGGGCGTAGGTTCAATTCCCGCTCAGTGTAAATATTTGTATGCATAGATAATGTCTATTCGCATTAGTATGGAAACAGGCGCGGTCACAGCTTGAAGTTTTGGGGGGGGGAGTCACTTTGGAGATTCCTTAAGAAATTTAACCCCCCCTCCCCTCGTACTGGGACTTTTCAATATGACGTGCTTGGTTTGGGGGGGGAGGGGTCATGTCCCCTGTGACCCCCGCCCCCCCCCCCCTCGGACCGCACCTGTATGGAAATGTCAGTGCCTCAGAGAGTACGTTAGGCCGGTTGCCATACGAGTATCTATCATGGCAGTCTCAATATACAGGGCGTCCCACGGCGATGCCACATGGAGGGAAAGTACCTTAAATCCTTAAGTTAGCTCATTTTGTTTAAAGGAGACATCATTTTATTTTTAAAAAGAAACAAAACTGCATTCAAAGATTTTTAAAAATTCGCTTGCCACACCCGGTAATCGAACCGACTAAAATCCGAAAAAGTAACATCCTGTATTTTTATGGCATCAATCGATAGTGTCAATCATAAGGATCAAATCTCTCTAAGAAACATGGTAAATTAAACGAAAGGAAGTCCTTGAAATCTAAAATTATAAATTCAATTTGGCAAAATAAAACACTTTAACTCAAAGTTCATCCATCCATCTGATACCATATTAACAATAAAATTCCATATTTAAACTGCTTTTCTTTTTTTATCGTGCTGAAACTGCTGCTAGTCAGCAGTAGTATTTAGGTATGTCGAACTCAAACCGACTAAAACCGCACGCCATCTAAATTAACAGGTTATAAGTTGATCCATAGGGCAATTCTCTTGCCATTTTCGTTGCACAGGGTACACACCGCGTGCAGGTTTCTAATCAAATCAAAGATATCTCTAGTGTTGATACCTTGTAAGAATTTCTTACAAGGTATCAACACATCAAAGATATCTCTAGTGTTGATACCTTGTAAGAATTTCTCACAAGGTATCAACACTAGAGATATCTTTGATGAAATTTATTTAGTAAAATGAGTACTGAATGAATGAACTTTGTTACCTGTTTAAAATGTAACTTTATTGGGTAACTGCATGAGGTATGTGTAGGTAGGGTAGGTAGTTATTTTTGGGTGCTTGATTAGAAACCTGCACGCGGTGTACCCTGTGCAACGAAAATGGCAAGAGAATTGCCCTATGGATCAACTTATAACCTGTTAATTTAGACGGCGTGCGGTTTTAGTCGGTTTGAGTTCGACATACCTAAATAATACTGCTGACCAGCAGCGGTGTCAGCACGATAAAAAAAGAAAAGTAGTTTAAATATGAAATTTTATTGTTAATATGGTATCAGATGGATGGATGAACTTTGAGTTATAGTGTTTTATTTTGCCAAATTGAATTTATAATTTTAGATTTCAAGGACGTCCTTTCGTTTAATTTACCATGTTTCTTAGAGAGATTTGATCCTTATGATTGACACTATCGATTGATGCCATAAAAATACAGGATGTTACTTTTTCGGATTTTAGTCGGTTCGATTACCGGGTGTGGCAAGCGAATTTTTAAAAATCTTTGAATGCAGTTTTGTTTCTTTTTAAAAATAAAATGATGTCTCCTTTAAACAAAATGAGCTAACTTAAGGATTTAAGGTACTTTCCCTCCATGTGGCATCGCCGTGGGACGCCCTGTATAGAGTAAATGGATGAACTGGCTCACGCGCGATATGGACCGGTGAACTTCCCCACTGGAAGTAGCTTTGTAGCTAGTAGTGTGGAAGTATTTTCGATTACCAATATTCTTTAAAAAATATTCACTACGCTAAACCTTTTACCCAACCGGGGAATCGATGCCAAGACCTCAATATCGCACTCGCTACCGCAGCCATATCTATGCAATTTACTGAATTTACTTATTCCTACATAATTATCTAAAATTAGTCCCAATGTTTCATAACTTTACCGTGCTAGGTGATAGATATAACATTGCTTATTACTGCATAGAATCGCAACAATAGTAAACTAAATAGTCTAAATACTTATGTACCTACTTTATATTAAACACGATACTAAAGGTACAGTCAGCGACGAAAGTTAATCACACCACAACGATTTGGTATCGGCTGGCAAATAAGTTGGATTTTTAAATTACTCAGTATTGCAAGAATAATGCATTATTAATAAACTAGGTAGGTAGGTACCTATCATAGGGAAAGAATATAAATTTCTCTTTATAACTGGTAACTAAATCATAGAAACTATTACCCTGCAGTAGGTACAGTTCAATAATAATATTATTATGTTTATAGTTACTGTTGGTGTGTGGTGCAAGATGGGGGAGATGGCGGGGGCTAATTTTGGAAATATTCTACTTACTAATCTTTAAAAGATTTTCGATTTGATAGGAAATTTTGTTTTAAGCTTCGATATCGCCTAATGTTAACATTGGGTCGTGGAGGTCAGATGGTAATCGCTTCACGGAAAATATCGAGGTCTAGCCAAATCTGTAGCTATGACTGGTAAAAGCGGACCCCAGACTCCGAGCTGAAAGCTTCGGATGCGACTGGGAATTAACGCTAGGAGGAAGAAGAAGGAAATTTTGTGAAGATGTCTAGATATTTGTTACTAAATCAAACTCAAATGAAGGGGGTTGAAATTTGGTATACCTCGGGTCACGTATCTTGGACCTAAATCGCGAGACAAACGAGGGATTGTTTTGTAATAATCTATGCTTGGTGTATTTGAGCTCGACAGCCTCCGTGGCGTAGCGGTAGTGAACGCGGCCGCTACGCAGGAGGCGCGGGTTCGATCCCCGCTCAGTGCAAATATTTGTGTGAATGAAATATGAGTATTTGCATTGGTCTGGTCGTGCCTCGGAGAGCACGTTAAGCCGTCGGTCCCGGTTGCCATGAGAACATCTATGGCAGTCGTTACGGGTAGTTGGAGCCCTCAAAAATCCAAAAAAAACAACGGTCTAACTGCTAAACTTCGATATAGCCTAATGTTAACATTGGGTTGTGAAGGTCAGATGACAATCGCTTCACGGAAAGTATCGAGGTCTAGTCAAATCCGTGGTTAAGACTGGTAAAAGCGGACCCCAGACTCCGAGCTGAAAAGCTTCGGATGCGACTGGGAATTAACGCTAAGAGGAAGAGGTGTATTTGAGCTCATCCTCCGCAGTAGTACCCTTTTTTTTTATCGTGCGAAAAATCCCCACGGATACCACCCCCGCCGGGGCCGGAGGAGGAGGTTATGTCGGACTCGAACCGACTAAAACGCACGCCGTTTGTGTGCCGTCAGTTGCCGGAGGTGAGATTGTCATAGCCATATCCCTCGCACCCCGGCCGACCCAGGGCCCTATCTCTCGATCTGGCCCTCTTCCGGTGTGGGGACCACGGAGTCCCCAACTCGCCCCGGGTATGGGATGGCACGCAATGTGCGCCGCCGCCGTGGCCTGCTTCTGCTAGGGTCCGCAGTAGCACCCTGTGGTAACCACAAAATACATCTAAGAAAAGTGTACAGTGTACTGCGCGTAGAGCACATTTTGAGCACATTTTAGTTCCAATTTACGTGTCCCGAGCAATGTAAGAATAGATTAGTCTGGAATAGCACGTAAACTACTTTTTATTCTTGGAATTTCCCATAGATTGCGGAAATGGGACCGGCAAAAACTAGTAGGTACTTCATTTTTTTTCCCAATAATATTCAAGGATAATAAAAGTTTTACAAAAAACATTACATACATATTATTATATTCACCTTTATATCCGCGGAGGGACAGAAGACAATTTTGTGAGGTTTAAATGTTTAGAAGCCTGGGGCTCCAGCAGGGAATGAGACTGATGAAATAAAAGATGGATTATCTCTAAATCGCTGTACGCTTATTACACAAGCCAAAGTAATTTAATTACAGACGCACAAAATGAATAGAAATAGCAAGTTGACTCGACCCATATTGCCTATCACTGGATGTGATTCATTGTCATACATTTAACATTGTATACGAGTATATAATGTATGCATGATGTATGGGATTTAGCCGCACCCTGGAAGAACACTATTTGAGAGTATAGGCGCCTTCACCACGGTAGAAGAAGAAGAAGAAGAATGGGTGACTAGATAAAGGACTCAGACTCTAGAGAGTCCAGATCTGAAGGTACAGGCGTCGGATGCGACCGTGAATAACGTAAAGATTATAATACACTCATGCACGCTCCGAGGGACCCCCCCTTAAAATCGTGCACGTCTAATTGAAAAGTCTTCCAAAAAGGTATTTTCTGGAGGGATTTCCACACGTAAGACTTTTTCCACCGGTTTCCCTTTCAAAATTTTTCACCCTTCACCATTGCTAACTTGCACTAATTTGCACCAGCTTGCACTTTGGAGTCCCAATACTTAGCGGTCTCCGGGCCTCAAAGTGAAAGCTTTTAATGCAACCGGGACTAAATCGAAAATGATGACGAATAAAAACTGTAATGTAATATTTTAATGAAATTTTGAAGCATTTGTTATGCTTACCTACTATTCAAATCGACTTCGTGCGGGCTTCGGTGGCTTAGTGGTCAGAGCATTCCCCTTGTAAGGGAAAGATCGCGGGTTCGAGTCCCGCCCGAGGTCGATTCTCCTTTCTCTTTCTTAATCGATGTCATGTAATAGTTTATACAAATGAGCTTACTTAATTAAGCAACCCTGCTTATTTGCAGGGGTCGAGATAAAAGTGATTGAGGTTAAAGGTCTTGAGAAGCGAATAGCATGATGCAATCGTAACGTACATAAGACATAATAATTTTATTAGATAGACTATTGAATCGTTAGAAAAATATTTAATACTAGCCTTCCGCCCGCGGCTCCACCCGCGTGCATCTCGGTTAACGCGACCTTTGCTCAAATCTTCGGTTCTATTCAACCGATTACGATTAAACAAACGTAAGATTTTAAGTCTGAGTAAGCCCTTTCTAACGAAAAAAACCGCATCAAAATCCGTCCAGTAGTTTTTGCGTCCATCGCGAAAAAACAGACAAACAGACAACTGACAAACAGACAAACAGACAGGAAATAAAAAAAAAATATTTTCGTGTTCAGTATCGTTAACATAACATAACCCAAGCATTTTTTTTTAAATATCTCCAATGTACAGACACGACCACTTTACAATTAGGTATATACCTAATAGTATAGATGGCGTTCCCGCTGCATATCTAAATTTATCAGTGTTTCTCTACAATATTATGCATGTATTATACATATAAACCTTCCTCTTGAATCACTCTATCTATTAAAAAAAACCGCTTCAAAATCCGTTGTGTGGTTTTGAAGATTTAAGCATACATAGGGACGGACAGACAGCAACAGCGACTTTGTTTTATAATATGTAGTGATGATGATAGTGAAGTATACAAATAAAAAGTAATGCTTGTCCGTGGCTACTCTGGTAACCGATTAAGTTGGTACATTGTAAGGTTAATCAATGCTACCTCGGTTAATCTTAGGATGTTTATCCCGATTGCGTCCAAAGCTTCCGCTATGGAGTCGCTTTACTGGTTCTCCTTCATTCTGCACGGTTTTAGTAAATTGATCTTATCCTATTTATAATATTATAAACTAGCTGTTGCCCGCGGCTCCACCTGCGTAAATGTTGGTTATTGCGACCAAACATAGCCTATGTCTTTTTTCAAGCTCTAATCTATCCCTATACCAAATTTCATCAAAATCGGATCAGTGGTTTAGGCGTGAAAGCATAACAGACAGTGTTACTTTTACATTTTCTCAAAATTTCTATTTTTTTCCGAGTAATTTTTATACATGGGAAGGGTTCCTATGGGTAGCGGGGATCAGAATTTCACACAGAGTCACCAACAGTTAGCCGTAGATTAAATCCGCTCTAAAAGTGATAAGTAAACTGATTGCCCTATATTCTAAAAAAATAATCGATAACAAAGATGTAGTACGTAACACAATTAGTTATGTTACGTAAGGCCAACAACCCCGGAATCATAAAAACAAATTGGACTGATTATTTAAAGGGAGTAAGTACTTGTACAATTAGATTAGCAGCCGATAACGAATACTGTTACTCCAATGCCCTGCCCTCACGCCATTGCACTAGGGGTGTACGACGAAACAACTTGGTGTCTTATTAAATGCACGGCCACACTTGCTTTAAGAATAAATTATTAAAAAATAATAACCCGACTGCTGTTTAAAAAATTGAAATAAGTTTGATAGCAGGCGAAAATCATAAACAAAAGATACAAATATATTCTTCGTTTTTGTCTTTATCTTTCTTCCCTACAAGTAGTAAGATAATTCAGAAAAAAAAAATTTAGAAGTTATGAGCATTATTTGTAATAATATAAATTAAATAAAAAAAAAAGAATTAGTTAAATATTATAAAGCTGAAAAGTTTATTCGTTTTTTTTAATTGAACACGCTAATCTCAGAAGCTATTAGTTCGCATTGAAAAATTCTTTTTGTGGCAAAATATCATCACGCTACTACTCAAGGGAGCGGAACAGTAAACATAATTATCAACAAATCCGGCAAATTCACATAGGTTGTACATTACTTGAAAATTAAGAAATTGCGGCCATATTATTATAATATGTTTTAATGGCGTAATGCCTATGGAGTTTCCAAGTATGCCACGGACTAAGCAAGGGCGGGTCAGCTAGTAATACATAAAAAATATAGTACACTAGCTGACCCCGCGAACTTCGTACCGCCTAACAGTCAATTCTTTTTTTTTTTTTTTTCTCTTCGTAAGAACCACCCTCGTACTTTAAGGAATATTCTAAAAAAAGAATTAGAGAAATCGGTTCAGCCGTTCTCGAGATTTGCGCTTAGCAACACATTTAGGGATTCATTTTTATATTATAGAAAATCAGAAATTATTCAAAGTTTAAAATTCCTTGACAGAATTTACGCAGATGTGGCCGCACCTTATCGATAGATACCGAAGACACTTCAACTTGTTAATATTCTCCAGGGTTGTCACTTGACCCTATTTAAGCTTAAAATGCAACATCTAATATATCGCTTACCGATTCTTTACTAGTTCGATACACGCAAAGTGATTGTACAAACGGTTTTAAAGGATTTTAGGCCTTAATTCTAATATCATAAAGTATAAAATAGTAACAACATTGAGAAGACTACTACTGTTTTATAATTCATACGATTTAAACTTTGTGTTTTCGTGATAGAGTTTGTAATTGTTTGTCAAGAGTAATAACAGCTGCTATTGTTTTGTTAATAAAAAGGGTTGTCATGACAACGGCTGCTAATTGATAAGAATCTCCGATCGTTTGAGATATAATATCGACCTCAAATTGATTTTATTGCCTCCATTCAAACTGTAATGATGTTGTAAGATGAGTTCGTTTAATAAATACTTACCCATCTCCCATTCCGATACGCCTCCAGTCGGCTATTTGTACTACATACATTCTACAACAAACTTAGGTATAATGTACAGTCAACGACAAAAAGTGATTAAGTAAAACATAATATTTACTTAAGAATGTATTGCATTTGACACAAACCTCAGTGGTTTTTCTAAATGCATTGTCAAAAATTAATTATGTAAGTACATTGTTTTTTGTAAGATGATAAATAAATAAAAAATAAAAAATGTATTAGTTACATACCTACTAAGCTCAGCTCATCAACCTCCTGTAGGTATTTGTTTTAATAATACGTGCATTTCTCCTATTAATAAGTAAGCTTTCACGTTCATACTTTATTTTAAATTACAATAATGTTAACGAGTATTACCGCGATCATGGTATAGGTTTATATAGTGCTAGCTGTTGCCCGCGGCTCCGCCCGCGTGGATGTCGGTTATCGCGACAAAACGTAGCCTAGGTCATGTCATGTGTAATTCTGATGTCATTTTAATTAAAATCCATTCAGTAGTTTTTACGTGAAAGAGTAACAAACACCCATACTTACAAACTTTCGCATTTATCATATTAGTAGGATAATAAACACCTTTGAATTGACTGATATTTCGATCAGGTTATACTGACCGTGGTCACAGGCCTGCCTGACTGGTTCTTTGGTGCACATCTCCCGTCGAGTCCGTGAGGTAAAAGGTTCTTCAGCCACCTCTACACACATACCAAGTAATTAAAGGATGACACAGATACCTACTAAAGCGGTAAGTGCTAATTTCACAAATAAATTACGAAAGGTATTGTAATCAAACAAAGTGTACTCGATAGGAAAGTCCAATTAATACCAATTATGCACTCGTGTGGATTGATTCAATTAATATATCTGTAAGGAAAAGTGCAAATATCGGCCCTTTGCACTTAGCGAGTGGGTTGGAAAGGGCTTGAAGTTTTCGAAAGTAAAAATGATGACGTCACACGTGTCTGTCTCCAACAGACACGTGTGACGTGAGGTCTCTTAGACTGACACTATAGGGCCCAGCTAACCTCACCTCCAATGCGGTACATCTCCTAATTAATGGATGAGTCACTGACCACAAAAATCGCATCAATCAAATCCTTAAGGACTAACAAGAGGATCCCGGGTTCTGAGGTGAAAACCCCGGAAGCAATCGGGAACCACGAATACCTAAATAAATACCTAAAGAACGCCCCTTAGCCAGATGGACTGATGACCTGAAAAAGGTAGTTGGAACGGACTGGATGCGGAAGGCGTAGGATCGGCAGACGTTGCGCACATTGGGAGAGGTATACATCCATTGATTGATTGACATTATGTTAGTCTGATTCTGATACAAGATGTTGTGAAAAGTAAAACAAAAAAATATCCTGTGGCTAAACTGCTCATATTTAATTGACTTCTAGTATACCTACAGCCTGAAAGTAATGCTCAGCATACATGATGATTCAAATTAATACCCTGTATATGGGCACAAGAAATATAACGAGCCCTGAAATTTCTATTTATATCATCCTTTTATCCCTTTCATCATGGTGGAATAGTTTCTTATGTTTATCATCGGACATCATCAAGTCAGTAATGGAAGCAAGTTATTTACATTGTATACCAAATATGGAATCGGTAGCAAGAGAGTAGAGGTATTTGCCATCAGCTAGGTGCGACAAAATGAGGATCGGATGGGAGGGAATTGACCTAATTACCCGTTCGTGTTTCTGTCAACATTTTTCCTATTATTCGTCTCCTAGAACTTTTGAAGTGTCACTTAGCGGAAGCTTAGCGGAAGTCGGCGGACTAATCGAGAGGTTCCAGGTTTTCATCCTGGCCTACACTACCGACGTGAACCCACTAATAAGACAAGGAAGGGGTTAACTGGAATACTATTCAAATCAATTACTATTAGAATACGCTGTTGCAAGCACCATGATCACGCCAGTACTTCAGTTCCTCCGTGATCATGGTGCTTGCAACAGCGCCGAAATATCGGATACTCCAAACAATAATGGCAAATATCCCGATAGTTCTAATAGTAATGTGAACGACCATGAAAATTCAAATAAGTATTCAAATCTATTTAGCTGGAATACTAGTTCGCAGTGGCGATGGGGTCCCTATACCCCGATTCCTGACGGTGTCCTAAGATCGCATGGTGCATGACAAACTTGATCGAGGTGAATTTATTTTTTCCACCGGCTTCTCATAAGACATTTTTACCCCTCGCCGCTGCTAGTTCGGTTGCTCTTTAAGAAATATAAAGGGATATTTAATACCTACGTCTGTCAAACTTTAGTTAAGTATAGATTTGTATCTTAAGAATTGGTACCACTGTCGATTTGGAGAGCATTATAATAATGAAATGAGAAGACTGATGATTTATAATAGGCTCATCCGGTGGTGCAGGTGGGTGCACCCCGCTGAGCAAACATTAAGTACTTTTTTAAATATAAATGAAGGCGAAACTCAATTTCAACTGAATGGGAGGTGGTAAAGTAAGATGCTTGCCTTTTTAACGTGTTTATCTAGAAAATTATCTGCCCGCACTACTATATAATTTCGCTTCGGCCGTCTAGGAAACCGAAGTTTCGTAACCGGTTTCCTTGAAGTATTTTTTCATACTTCTACGTAACTGGTTTCCATGAAGGATTTATTTATACTATTATATTTACTGTTGCCCGCGTAGATATCGGTTATCGCGACCAAACATAGCCTATGTCCTATCCTATATGATCTAATCGATCTCTGTACCAAATTTCATCAAAATCGTTTCAGCGATTTAAGCGTTAAAGCGTGACAGACAGACAGAGTTACTTTCGCATTCATAATATTAATATGGAGTATGGATTGTGGCAGTTAAAACGGTACAGTGCTATCTGTAACGATTTCTCAAAGCGTAACCACCTATAATACTTTATCACATTGAATAAGGCCATCACGAGCACCAATTGTAGCCAGTATAACAAGAAAAATGACTACAGTACTCCTACAAGAGAATATAAAAACCCACGCGGTACACGGCGATGAAGACAGGCTACCGGAGGACATGGCTGATGTTATCAATGGCCGTATCGCACACACACATCTTATTAACTATCCTATATGGATAAAGTTTCTCAACATTTACCGCAGCATTAGCTCGGACCAAAATGTAAATCAATGGCTCAGACTAATAAAATAACAGAGACGCCATAAAATACTATTTCGTTCGCACTCTTTGTGACACAACACAAACGAGTGCAAGTGAAATGGTACTACTTTAGTATTACTTTCGGCCATATCACACGTTATTTCTATGCGTTCCGTCTATATTATTATTTTAATCGGACACAATTAGTTACTTAAGTGATGATTCTTAAACGTATTACCAAAACGTGCTAAATTAAGTGCATAGATAATTTTCGAGAGGAAAGAAAAATACAATATGAGGCGAATAAGATATTTTTAGTCAGGCGAAACTCGTAGGCTACCTAAATGCCTGCCTATTGTAGCGTCTGAGAAATTCTCCAGAAAAGCGGGAAGACAGTGTACCGATTCAATCACGGCGTAGAACCAGCATCTGATCATTTCATCAGTATTACTGAATGAAGCAGATAAGATTGAGGTTGAGGATTTCTTTTCGAGGGCACACCTAATTACTTTCACAGGAAGACAGGCAGACGGTAAGAAACACTGTGCAATTTTAGTCGATTTAAGACCAATGCACATACCTTTTAGTCACGTTACCTTCAACCCGGTGAATTCGAGGGCGAAAAATAGCGATAGTTTGAGATCCACTGGGCCGAGGTCCCGTAGGCGTCCTCGGTCACGACTAGATTTATGTCCTCTTGCGCCCGTGATTATTGTCTTACTTTATTTTTATCCACTATTTTATGTTGCACGGTTGAGATAGGTGCTTGTTGTTAGTACGGTACGAGCTAGGGGTGACACCCGTATTCACAAACAATACTTCGCTATGCGTACTACCAAAACTGTGCAAAGAACGACAAATTCTCAGTGCGTTCGTTTTGGCAAGCCTTTTTATAATACTTAAATAATACTTCGTTGAGGGAACGCACTGCGTTAGATACTGCTCCGTGATGTTTGTGAATTAATTTTACCAGCCCTATGCGCTCGAGCACACTATGAGACCTCACAGTATTGTTTGTGAATACGGGTGAGCCTCTTTTGAAGTTGTTTATTAGGCATTATATACATCATCGATTCGAAATTGCTTGCATGAAAGGTTTAATGATAGCAGAGGAAGCCCTTGAAGTATGTGAGGCTACGTACCTAAATGATGGGCTTATGTCATCTGCCTGGAGGCGTGAGCATTAGGTATGTGTGTATGTCTGTCCATACATCATTATTCAAAATTTGTACTCTGTAGTAAAGTGAATAGTACTAACATTCACATTTCTACTCCACCTTTCTTTGGATTAGATTATCTTGGCTTTTACAGGAGTGACTACCGCCTGATTCATCAACCCCGAGAGCAAGGAATTTAAGGCAAGATTATGATAATTGTGAACAAGTTAAAATAAAATGGTTTCCTATAATATTTTTTATTTATTAAAACTTCATGCACATGTCAACCTAATAGGTCAAATATATCTCAATGAATAAAACGTAACTCAGTTTATTTCGAATTGATCGCGGTTATGATAAAACCGTTGATGACTGCAAGTACCTATCTCTGGGGGTGCGGGTCGGGTAACCTCCACGCTGGCTTCCCCGTTTCCTCCCCCTCTGGACCGTGGTCCTGGGGAGCGGAAGCGAGGGGGCTGGTGCACCCTGGACAACGGTCAGTAGACTCCTACTCTAGGAAATCTACTGGCCGTTGACGAATAACCCGGCAGCCGACCCCACGGCACGAGGGGGTCGTGGGATGGTGGGCCTGCAAGGTCCGCGGAAAGGGGTCCGTAGGATCCCTTTCACTCAAACAGCCCTTTTTAGGGCTAGCTGACCCAGAGGGGGTCGTGGTATGGCGGGCCTGCAAGGTTCGCGGGAAGGGGTCCGTAGGATCCCTTTCACTCAAACAGCCCTTTTTAGGGCTAGCTGACCCAGAGGGGGTCGTGGTATGGCGGGCCTGCAAGGTTCGCGGGAAGGGGTCCGTAGGATCCCTTCCATTCCAACAGCCCTTTTCAGGGCTAGCAGACCCAGGCTTTCAGGGCCTGTGGTATGTCGCTCCCGGTATCCCTCTGCTCTCAGAGGGGACAGGGGAGAGACGCGATCCACTGGGATCAAGGGACGGGTCGGCTCACTGCTCGCGCAGGGGCTGACAGGCACTCGTGCCACCGTCGGTGTTGGGAGAGCTGGCTGCTCCCCCGCGTCGCGTAACCTCCGGGATATCGACAACGACTTGAGTGCCAGCCACACTCAGGAAGCCGATATTCTGGAGGCCGCGGGGCTTGCCTTAATTGGCCGGCCCGCGACAAGGAAAAGTCTCGAAAACCCGACAGCGAAGTCGCTTAAAACCTGTGGACACCTGGGGAACTCCACAGTATTTACCCCGCTTCCTGGAATGAGCGTCACCCGGGAAGTGTCTTCATATCGACTCATACTCGTGGGATCTAATATGGTAAATAATATTAAAAACCCCCCCCAACCAAGCGAAATAGACTGCGCGAAGGTCGCGCAGCATCACGACGCGGAGGTCGCGTCCCATATCGCGGTATCGGAGCAATTCGACACCGCGACCGAGAGGAGCAGGGCAAACAGCCCGGTGGGTCTGCAGACCCGGAAGTCTGCCCGGAAGAGAAAGAGGAAGAAGAAGCACTCTCCTACTCCAAGGAGCGAGTCGGACTTGGAGCTTACCCTGACCGACTCGTCCTCCAGCAGTAGCTACGGTGGTGATGAGCTGCTGCGTCCTCCTCCGAACAAATTGGTAGCGATGGGCCGCCAAACGTCAGGAGGTGGCAAGGGGTCTACTCCTAGAACCTCCTCCCCCGGGGCCTCGGCTCCGGAAGATGTGGTGGCGCCGCCGAGACCCTCCCCCTCGGCGGCGGTCCCGGATCAGTGGACCCACCAAATCACGAGGGAGGCGATGGCGGCCCTTCAAGCGAAGGCGATGAGCCAATCGGGGTCCCCGAAGCCGGAGGACGATCAGGTCCTGCAGACCGTGTGGCGCCTCGCTGAATGGGCCGAGTCCCTCAAGGCGGAGCTAGCCGAGTTACGCCAGGACCGTGCCAACGCTAGGCAGCAGGAGGCTCGACGACAAGCCGAGTTTCGGAAGGTGGCGGCTGAAGTGGCGGACCTCCGAAAGATCGTGGCGGACATGCCTCGGGTGACACGATCGACGCGGCGGAATCAGGAGGTGCCACCGGAACGGCCGTTGTCGTCGTCGAGGCAGGTGTCGCCGGCACGGTCGGAGTCACCGGTGCTGCCGGAGTCACCGGCGCAGTCGCGGGCATCGGCGCGTCCGACCCGGCCCGAATCTCCGGTGCTGCAGCCGGTCCGGCCAGCGGACCCTCTGGCTGCCTGCTTGGCGGCCATGGCTGCCATGGAAAAGCGGCAGAAGGCGCGGGATGCGGCGCAGGAGGCCCGGCAGGTGGCTCATGAGGAGCTCACACGGCGACATTTGGAGTCCATGATGGACTCCTTCCGCCGCCCGTCCCTGTCGCTGCCGACCGGGTACGCTGAAGCCGTTGCGAGGGGTCCTACCCGTCCCGCGGCGGGAGCGTCCCCGCCGCAGGCGGCCCGATATCCGTCCGCTGCCGGAGCTGGGAGTCCCCAGGCTGCGCAGGGCACCCAGGCGAAGGGCAAGGGAAAAGGGAAGGGTAAGGGGAAGACGTCCCTAGTCCCTGCCTCGGTCCCAGCCCTAGTCAGGACTCCAGGCCCAGTCCCAGCCAGGACCTCAGGCCCAGCCAAGGGGCCGACTCCGGCTGCCTCCACCAGCTCCTCACCGGAGGGCGGCTGGGAGGTTGCCGGAGACAAGAAAAAGAAGCGGAATGCCAAAAGGAAGGCAGCCAAAAAGGCCAAGAAGGCTGAGGCTGCTGCGAAAGGAGCGCCGAGGAGGCTGCGCGTCCCTCGTTCAACGGCCATCGTCCTCACGATGACGGCAGAAGCGTTGGAGAGGGGTGTGCAGTACCCACAAATCGTGACCCAGGCAACGGGCCTTATCGATATGAAGGCCCTCAACATGACGGTACCCGTCACGGTGAAACACACGCGGACGGGTGCTCGACTGATCGAGGTCCACGGCGCTTCCAGCGGTCCCCAGGCCGACGCCATAGCGGCAAAGATAAGGGAGACGCTGGACGCAGCCGACGTCCGGGTGTCTAGGCCCAACAAGTGCGCAGAACTGCGCATCTCGGGCCTGGACGACTCCATCACGGTTGAGGATATCAGACTCACCGTGGCGGAGGCCGGGGGCTGTCCCCTGGACACAGTAAAGGTTGGAGCAATTCGCTTCGGCCGCCGTGGACAGGGGGCAGCAGTTGTCGGCTGTCCCATCGCAGCAGCCCAAAAGGCTGCCGACCAGCGGTACCTCGCGGTAAGAGGCATTATAAGGGTGCAGGTACGGCTCCTGCAGGCTCGACCGGCTAGGTGCTTCAGGTGCCTGTCGGTCGGCCACGTGGGAGTGCAGTGCACGGCGGAGGTGACGGTCGGAGACCGTTGCTTCCGTTGTGGCCAACCCGGTCATATGGCCGGTAGTTGCGAAGCTCCGTTGCACTGTTTTAGGTGTGCAGCGGAGGGCAAGCCGGCCGACCATAGGGTTGGTAGCAAGGCCTGCACTGGAGGGGAGCCGAAGCCGCGAGGCGGGCGTTCCGCTTCTAGTTCGCGGCGGGATGCGGAGATGGTTCCATAATGGATCCCCAGCTCCGCATCCTTCAGGCGAACGTGGGCCACGGTGTCGATGCTCAGGCACTTCTGCTCCAGAGCATGGCACAGTGGTCAATAAATGTCGCCGCTGTCGCCGATCCATACACTCACCGACCACCCGGGCCTGCCTGGGTGATCGACCTGGATGGGTCGGCGGCACTGGTGCATAATGCCGCTGCAGGCAGCCCTCCTCTTACCGCCATTGCGAGGGGGCATGGCTGCGTGGCGGCACTTGTGGGGGAGATAGCGGTCGTGGCCGTCTACCTCACGCCGAGTCGACACCGATACATAAGCCAATACCGGCAATCGCTGGATCGGCTGGCCGAAGTCGTCAATGCCTGTTACCCTCGCCCGGTTCTTGTGCTCGGGGACTTTAACGCCTGGTCTGTGACCTGGGGGTCCCGGCACACGAACCCGCGTGGCAGGGCACTGGAGAGCTGGGCCGCTACACTCGGTCTAGTTCTCCAGAATTGCGGGGCCGAAGCCACGTTCGTGGCCGCGGGGCGCAGTTCGATCGTGGACCTTACGTTCGCGGGCGCTTCGCTGTCACATCGTGTGCGGCACTGGCGAGTCGTTGCGGGGGTGGAGACACTGTCGGATCACCGATATGTTCGGTTCGATGTCTCCCGCCCCGCGGGCGACGCGCCGGTCATACCGGCCCCACGCGAGCCGCGCTGGGTGCTTAAGAGACTGAATCGGGAGGACCTCCTGGAGGCTGCCATCGTACAGGCCTGGGCCATTGCGCCGGACAGGCCTGTTGATATCGATGATGAGGCGGCGTGGTTCCGGGAGGCCATGACACGTGTCTGCGATGCGGGTATGCCTAGGGCTCCACCCTATAGTCCGAGGCGTCAGGTCTACTGGTGGTCTGCGGAGATCGCGAGGCTGCGACAAGAGTGCGTGATCGCGCACCGCCGGTGGGCCAGATTCCGTAGGAGGCGTAGCCGACCCGCAGACACGGAGCCCCGAGTGGCGGAGCTTCATGAGGGATACAGAGAGGCCAGAAATGCCCTCCGAGCGGAGATTAAGCGGGCCAAAGCCACGGCTTTTAAAGAGCTGATGGAGACGCTGGAGAGGGACCCATGGGGGCGGCCTTACCTTATGGTAAGAGGAAAGCTGCGCCCCCGGGCCCCGCCGCTGACCCGGACTCTCCAGCCGGCTCTGCTCGGAGGAGTGGTTGAATCTCTGTTCCCGGCGCGGGCGGAACATGTTCCACCGCAGATGACTCCGCCACATCGGTCGATTTTGGCACCCAGCGTAGTTGACGACGACGTCCCTGAAGTCACTTGGGTAGAACTAGAGCTGGCGGTGCGAAGGCTCAGTGCCAAGAAGAACACCGCCCCAGGACCCGACGGCATTCCTGGCCGCGCGTGGGTCATAGCTCTAGGGGAAGACGCTCTCGAGCCTCGATTCAGAGGGTTCCTCAGCGCATGTTTGGAACGGGGCCAGTTTCCGAAGACGTGGAAGACGGGGAAACTGGTCCTCATCCGGAAGGAGGGGCGCCCGGTGGACTCACCGTCCGGATACCGGCCCATAGTGTTGCTCGATGAGGTGGGCAAACTCTTTGAAAGAGTTATCGCGAAGCGCCTCGTCGAGCACCTTTCTAGAGAAGGGCCGGATCTGGCGGATGCCCAATATGGCTTCCGCCGAGGGCGTTCCACCGTGGATGCAATCATGCGCGTGAGGACTCTGGCGGAGGACGCAGTTGCTCGGGGCGAGGTGATGTTGGCGGTGGCTTTGGACATTTCCAACGCGTTTAACACCTTGCCCTGGAGTTGCATTATGGAGGCACTCGTGTACCACGATGTGCCTCTCTACCTCCGCCGCATAGTCGGGGCTTACCTGTCGGAGAGAGCCGTCATCTACCCAGGTGCGATCGGTGTCGGCCGGAGAGAGATGTCGTGCGGTGTTCCGCAGGGATCGGTCCTGGGGCCGCTCCTGTGGAACATCGGATACGACTGGGTGCTTCGCAGTGAGCTTGTGGATGGTGCCGCCGTGACGTGTTATGCGGACGACACGCTAGTGACGGCGAGCGGGGCTACACACCGCGAAGCGACCCGGAAGGCCACGACTGCGGTTGCCCAAGTCGTGGAACGGATCCGGAGGCTGGGTCTCGAGGTGGATCCGCAGAAAACCAAGGCCATGTTCTTTCATGGACCTCGGCGCGGACCACCAGCGGGATCCAGCATAACAGTGGGAGACACTCTCATCGCCATCAAGCCCCAGATGAAATATCTGGGGCTCGTGCTCGACGGTCGGTGGGACTTCGGGGAGCATTTCCGAAGTCTGGTCCCCAAATTGGTGCTCACAGCTAACGCTCTGACGCGGCTGCTGCCCAATTTGAGGGGCCCGGAGGACTCCTGCAGGAGACTCTATGCGGGTGTCGTGCGGTCCATGGCTCTATACGGGTGCCCCGTATGGGCGGATAACCTGAAGGCCAGGCACGCGGACAAGCTGCATGAACCGCAGCGGACAGTGGCCATCAGGGTCATCAGGGGGTACCGCACGATATCCTTCGAAGCAGCGAGTCTCCTTGCCGGATCGCTACCATGGATCCTGGAAGCGAGAACCCTTTCGGCGCTATATCGGTTCCGAAAGGAGGCGCGGGAGCGGGGACATGATCCTGAGCCTGAAGAAATTCGGGCCGTGAAATCCCGGCTCCACAGGGACATGGTAGCGGAGTGGGAGCTGCGACTTGGGCGACCACGCGCAGGGCACGCCGTAGTAGCGGCGGTAAGACCCATCATGGGGGAGTGGCTAGAGAGGCCACACGGCGGCCTCTCGTTCTGGCTGACGCAGATAATCACCAGTCATGGGTGTTTCGGGCGGTATCTGCATCGGATCGCGAAGAAAGAGCCAACGTCCGAGTGCCATCACTGCGACGCGAGCGAGGACTCGGCGCTGCACACGCTCACCGAGTGTCCGGCGTGGGAGACGCCGAGACGGGAGCTGGTGGCGACCTTGGGAGTGAGAGTTCTCACGCTCGCTACTTTGCTCGCAGCGATGGTTCGCTGCGCGGATGCGTGGGCCGCCGGCGCCTCCTTCTGCGAGCAAATAATGCTCGTGAAATGGGAGGCGGAGCGGGAGCGAAGGAGAATCGCAGACCTTGCGGCCCGCGAAGAGCGTAGGAGAATCGCTAACCGCGCGGCCCGTAACGAGCGACGGCAACTCGGGCGTCGGAGGTCGCAGAACGACCTCCGTCCCCCATGAGCGCGGGCCTGGGGGTGACGGGTGGAGCCGCCTGTCACCCTAGCAGAAGCAGGCCACGGCGGCGGTGCGCATTGCGTGCCTCCCCATACCCGGGGGCGAGTTGGGACTCTACGGTCCCCACATCGGGAGAGGGCCAGATCGAGAGATATGGCCCTGGGTCGGCCGGGGTGCGAGGGATATGGCTACAACAATCTCACCTCCGGCAACGGACGGCCCACAGCCGGCGTGCGTTTTAGTCGGTTCGAGTCCGACATAACCTCCTCCTCCGGCTCCGGCGGGGGAGGTATCCGAGGGGATTTTTCGCACGATAAAAAAAAAAAAAAAAAAAAAAAAGTACCTATCTCTGCTTGCGTAATTTGTAATTTGTTTAAGAGTTCTCAAATGAATGCAAAGAAATATTTCCAACGGAACAACCCTGACTAACTAACCTGACTTCAACTAATTTACTGTCGGTGGTGGTGTGCATATCACTTGAGAATTATACCCACCTGTGCGATCTAAACGTCGCGTCGGTGTTCCTCTTGCATTCTGGATTAATAACTCAGACTGTGCGCAGACGCAACCAGCCCTTGACTGCGCATGTGTGAAAATTTATTCGTTTTAGTTGACTTTGGTCTGCGGTTTGGTCAAATTGATTTTGCCATTTTTACATCCATCTACGATTACGAATTGAGAATAGTGACCAACAAAAATGGCATGAGTTAATAAAAGAAAATTAATAAAAATGCAGTGGTATGAATTAAGAATGAAAATAAATAAAAATCAGTATCAATGTGTGTGTATAAGTTTTCGTGGTACGAAGGAGGAACAACCCTAAAAATCTTGTGGATAAAAAAGGAGAGTTGGTTTTTTACACAGAACAAGTCAAAGTGTACTTCGCTATTTTTGTGAATGCCTGAATTTGTACTGAAATTTGGATGTATTTTTTTTTAAATTCACTACAAAGAATCTCTATTCGAATTATAATATCGACCAAAATATATTTTTTTCTTTTTGATATCGAATTCTGTTATTTTCTTCTCTGTATCTACTTTCAATACCAAATTAACCTTTAGAAATTATGTAGAAGTATTTTAGATCTGTCAATTAGATATGTACGCCTTATTAAGTAATATTCCTGTTACTTAATAACCGAAAGTTACTTCCTTAGATTGTAAATGGTTATATCTGTAATTTAAGTTTGAGTTTCGAAATCATGTAAATGTAAACAGCTTGGTTTTATTGCTAGAAAATGTACTTACGTAAAATTATCCCTCATTATATTGGTAATTGATATTTGATAAGTATTACACAAGCCTGCTGCGTCTGCGCCTTCCCATGATATCTTTCTAACACGACAGGAGGCGTCTCGCGGGCGTCATATTTCTAAAATTTAACTTAGGTACAATAATTTCAATTTTAATTAAACTTTTTTTTTAAAACTTCATTCATAAAATTAATCGTGTACGTATCGAATCTATTCAACTTTCATAAATTTGATAAATGTATTTAAATATTTCACCATCGATAATATTTTGTAATGGACGAGCCATTAAAATTCTATCATTTTTCATAGGCATTTTAGATGATATTCCTTGGCCGCTTGGGGCTCTTCATTAAAATAAAACTGGTAAAGTTCGTGTCGATCACACTCGAAGGGTTCCGTCTTCCGCATCATTGATACTTGATGAAGATAATATATTAACACTATATTGAAAGGGACACTCGTACTTTTCCACAGTAAGTAACTATTTTATTTTTTAATCTGACCAGTTTCACCTCACGGCATTCTCAAAGGTTTATTATACCTGGTATTCAATGTGTAACAAATTGCCATCGATGAACAGTAAAAACAGTCTTAACAATATGCACTTTTTAAACACTTTTATATATAAAGAAGGGGGGAGCTATAACAGCAAATATATTTTTTATTTAATGATTGAACCTGTCATATTTTAGTTACCTAATTATTATGGTTCATGAATTTTTAGCCGTTGATTAACAGACAGCTGAAATCGTAGGCTACCTTTGAGTACAGAACCCCAGAAATAACATTAGAAAGGCAGAGATTTTAACGTGGGTCAGCTGATTGTCCTTCGAAATGTTGTGACTTAATTTATTTATGAACCATTTTGATGTTTAAATTCAATTAATTAATTTTAATTAAAAGAATGGATTACGTTTAGTTTTAATAACTACATCAGTTGGAGATGAAAGTAACTGTTTTATTTTAGAAATGAAAGGTTGATCGGTTATTATATTTTTGATGATATGGATAATATTTTATCATCCGTTTTGATTCAAACGTTTATTAAATTAATTATTTTAAAAAGTTATCAATAACTAACTGTATAGTAGAAATGTTTATTCACCAGACAGGCGACTGGAATAGAATAATAAAAACAAAATAAATAAAATAGTTTAGGCACAGTTGACCTTTTAACTTAATTATTTTAAGGTATGTTAGGTAGGTACTAGTAGGTTCATTGCCTTGCCCAATGTAACGTACATTGGGCAGGGTATGTTAAAAAATTAGACCTAGGACTTTATAAATCTAGGTTAATATTTAGATTTATAACTTCTAGGTTCAAATATAATACAAAAAAACGGGTCAAGTGCGAGTCGGGTTCTCGCAATAAGGGTTCACAACTATACTAAATGGAGAGAATAACGTATGCTACATAAACTGCAATAAACGTTGATTGTGTTGACATAAAAATTTGATTTTTGCACAGCTTCAAGGCATCGCAGACCTTAGTATTTGGTATGAAATTCAACTTGTTGCCTCCACGTATTCCTGAGAAAAGGGACTTGACAGACAGATAGACGTACAACGAAGTGCTTCTATAAGGGTTCCGTTTTTTCATCTTGAGGTACAGAACCCTAAAATTGAACTCTATTCAAGTATCTAGAAGTACCTAGTGTGCGTACCTAGTTACACAAAGTTGTTATTTTTTTATTTATAAATATCACGCGAGCGTTTTTATGGCTCTATGTTAGTGTAAAACAGTAATGAAACTATTTTGGGACTGGGTTGAACTGTTACCCTCCTAGACAAGTGGCAATGGCCGGCGTATTGTTGAATAGAATGACAAATGTTGACGTTTATGACATACGTTGACGACTGTCATATACGTCAAATCCCATACATACGTCATTATACTATAAATACGCCAGCCAAAGAATGTCTAGGGGGCATGAATAACTTTGGATAAAATGACGGCTGTACACGTTGGACCAACGTACACCGGTACGCCTAAGTTTGCCACAGTAAATAAATAAATAAATATATATTGTAGGACATTCTACACAACACTATCTTGACCCGAAGTAAGAATAGCTTAACTAGCTTGTGTTATGGGTTCTAGAATGCGGATAAACTACTTAGATACATTTTTTTTTCGTAAATACATACATATTATACATAGAAACCACCCAGACCAATGCAAATATTCATATTCATGCACACAAATATTTGCAATGAGCGGGAATCGAACCCGCGCCTCCTGCGTAGCGGCCGCGTTCACTATCGCTACGCCACAGAGGCAGTATACGGTGACTTTTATTATCAGTTGGATTAACACGATTTGTTACAACGTTCGTGTTCCGGGTGTGAAAGAGGAATGATACTATACATAAACCCTAGCCTTCCTTCTCGCTCTGAATAAGAAAGCTTATAAAATATCATGGTGTTTAAAACGTTTACATAATTATTCTTTTCGGTTATACAGTTCTAAATAGAAAAAATGCTCGTATTCAATCAATTTCACTGTGATTCTTTTAATTTACAGTACTTACTAGTTTATACTCTTTTCTTTTTTTTATGGCCCTTCCCCCCTTTACCCCTTCGGAACCGATGGGGCTGTTATGTCGGACTTGAACCGACTAAAGCGCACACCGGCTGCGGGTCATAGGTTGCCGGAAGTGAGATTGGCTGTGAGACATTATGTCTCGCAGTTCGCAGTTCAAATACTCTGAGCACTTAATTTATTAGTTTAGCTTAAGCGTAACCCAGTTTATCATGGAATCATCTACATGTACTAAAATTGGGTGAAATATTTTAAGTCGTCAAGCGAAGTAAAAGCTTATATCCCTGCATTAAGCTGATCTCTAGATGATTTTTGTCATAAACTAACCATTTTAATCGATGTCGTAGTTCAAGAATTTAGGACTAAGAAAGTTTATGTTCGTTCCGGGTTATTATTTGAGTGTTATATTATAATAATATGTTAATACATTCACTGTTAATCGTTTTGTTTGAATTGTTAAAATGTTTTATTATTATGTTGTCTAATAATAGAGCAGCCATTGATTCAATAACGTTGTTTGAATTTTTGGTGCGTTCGATTTCTTTTAAATCCATACTAATATTATAAAAGCGAAAGTAACTCTGTCTGTCTGTCTGTTACGCTTTCACGCCTAAACCACTGAACCAATTTTGATGAAATTTGGTACTGGGGTAGTTTAGACCTTAAGAAAGGACATAGGCTATGTTTGATCGCGATAACCGACATCCACGCGGGCGGAGCCGCGGGTAAAAGCTAGTATTGAATATTATAACGATACGGTTTATCTTAAGTTTGAAACGATCTTGTAAGTGGCTACTGGTTTCTTTTGGTAGAATCCGATGCCATGAATTTTTAAACTACTACTGCATGTTCAGTTTTAAGGGCTTGAAACTCGTAGTCAAAAGTTCAATCTTTGAGCCCGTAATTTTTTAGTCTTCAAACAATGTATGGAAACCTATCAAATTTGTTGAAATCACTGCTCCGCTCCCGTAAGTTTTTCAAGAAACAAACAACTCTTCAGCTTTATAATATAAGTATAGATTTTGTTTCTGATGAATTCAGGCGGTTAATAATTGATCGGTGCAGCCTAAGCAATTTATTAAGCTAGTTGACTGCGACATATCCATCGACATATATTATGTATTTAGACTATACATAGATAGGTGTTACAGGTATTTTTAATAAAATCACTCAAACATTTTTCAATGTATTTATTGTACAAGTTACATACATACAGACAACCGGTCACGCACATCTACACCTTAAAAAGATTATTTACAATTTTCAAATAAAAAATACTAATTCTAATAGTATACTAAATGCACAGGAATGTCAAATTCTTAATAACAAACAATACAGAAAATACAAGTTTTGATATGTGAAACTATTTTACTATTTTACCCAACGATCTTATACTAAAATGAGATAGAGGGCACTGGCGCTATTGCATATGAAACGTTTAAATCTCGAGTGTGAATTAAAAAAAAATCTTTTTTTTTCTTATAGTATCTTACGAGTGTTTCAAGACCAAATTATGTAGATACAGTTTCATACACTACTTTATCTAATCTCATTAAATAATTAATATAATTTGTGTAAAATTACAGAAACTTTGGGCGCCAAAATGATCACACATGCGTGTTGCCCCGCGTCCACATACTATGTACAAAAAATCAGCTGAAGTTGTATCTTAATAAAAATAAGGTACATTATGATACAATTGGCTATAGAAGAGCATCTGCTGTATCATAATGTAATTTTTAAAATTAATTTTGATATTCTGTGCATAAAGACCGTCATTAAAGTTTTGTTATTAATTTTTTAATGTTTACATTTCAGTATGAGATTAGATAAAGTATATTTTAAAGATAGCTTGTGTGTCTAATGAGTACCCATTGAACGTTGCAATAATGTTGCCCACTTCTTTTTATTATAAGATCATTGATTTTACCCGACTGTGGTAACATTGATAAAGAAACTATTTTAACAATATTTATTGTTATTTTATAAATAAAGGTGGGTATTATTACTATTAATATCTGTTAATGAAGAAAATAAATATGTTATTAAACTTACGACTAGACAGGTACTATGCAGTGAATACTGTCAAATGTTCTATTATTTATTATATGTTATTTATAATATAATTAATAATAAATTAGTAAGTAGTGTTATGCCGTGAAGCCATTTTCATGTCATATTTTAAAATGTAAATTTAACATTGGAATTTGACATTTTGACTAAGCGATATAGATAAGAACAAGACGTATAAAAACAACAGTGTATACGGGGCTTTAAAAATGGAACAAAATGTCCATTAAGGCTGAATTTCACCAGTTAAAATCCGTTCCGCTATTCCGGTTTTGATCATTGGTGGGATCCGGTCCCAGTTTCTATCATAGGTGAGATATTCCAAAATTTAAAACCACGTTTACACTTAAAAAATGTACATTTAACTGAACTAAAGTTATCACTGGGTTTAATTTATAACTAACTTACATTTATATGATGAAAATGTACATTTAACGAATGACTTAAATATTTTGTTAAATCCTTTATCCTCACTAAAATCAAAATACAAAAATTCTATATTCATTAATATTTTAAGAATTCTTCTTGTTTTAGTTGAGTAAAAGATTTTTGTAGCTGCCATCGAAATTGTATAATACATAGTTAACAAATATAATGCCGTCTGTACACTGTTGGCATACGAAGAAGTGTAATTTATCGTTTGTGTAAACTTATCGTTGTAATACAGACATGGACGATAATGGTGAAGTTGGGCTAAATATGTACAGCTGCTTTTAGATAGGTACGTGTTTTAAACGTCATAATTATTTTGAGTATTCGAAACTATAATTTTAGGTACGATAATTCATTTCGATAAATATCAAACTCTCTACATCTAACAGTATAACAAAAAAAATATTCAAACAACTCCTTTTTGACGTTGGTTAAAAATACAATTATGAAGTCATAACCATAACCATAAAAAAATATAAAAAATGTAACCAAACTCTGTCAAAGAATAATAAAAACAAAATAATGTCGTGACCATCAATTATTATTTCAACATCAATCCCGCCATTTATTTCCCAAAAATATCACCATCACCCTTGTAATGACAGAAGGGGCGTTTAAAATGATTGAGTAATACCATTTGTCAGTGTAAACAAACTAATTTTACTTACACAAAGGGAGGGTAATAAAATATGATGCTACTAGTAAAACTTTTGAACATCCCTTCTCCATTTACGAAGGGGATTAACATGAAAGAACTCAAAATGAATTGTTTATCAAAATCGATTTTGTTCCTTTGAAGTACAAAGTTTAAAAAAAATAGAAGCTCTCTACTTATATCAACTTTTTTTTGTACTAAATGCAAAGAGAACAACATGAAAGTTTATTAATTTATGTAACTAAATACAGTCATATTACAGTTCTTACTTTATTAAAGATCAATTTAAATATCACGTTAACGATTTTAATGGATTTTATTGCGAATGATTTTGGCTCATTTTAGTATTTACACTTAAGAGTTTAAGTTTAAGACCATATTTCACGTAAGTGTAACAGAACTGGGACTATGCCTTTTACGCCTTATGCCTTTTCAGTCTAACTCACGCGTAAGACGGTGTTTTTCGCGTGTCCTGAAGTGTAAAGTTATCTCAAAATAGTTTTAGTACAAATAACACAAAATAAATAGCAATAAAATCTAATAAAAAAGTTTTATTACAAAGTGAAGATACTAATTCGTGATTAGATTCCTTCATAACTGAAAAAAAAGCAATATATTGCGGACTCAGTATCGATATTGAGTCCTAAATATATTCGGTATTTAACGTACCTAATGACTGCTGTTATTATTTTAGTAAATAATATAAGCCAATCTCCCAAAAATGTCCTTTATACACAATAAAGGATTATTTGGGAGATTGACTGGATATTTTATGAATTAAATTCCGTTGTAGCTACCTATATAACAAAATAAACTTGTGAATGTAGCCAGTTGAGAAAGTGAACATTTTTCTTTTTATATAGGTATGTTTCATCAATGTGCATGTACATGTGCATGTGTACTTGGGTACAAGTACATGCGCACATGTGCATGTGTACACGTACATGTGCATGTGTGCATGTATGTGTACATTGTGTCGTCCATAGGCCACGGTCACTAATTTCCATCAGCTGTACCGTGTGCTTGTCTGCGAACTAAGTGGTATAAAAAAATAACGGTAACCACGATTTTGACGAACAAACTGCGTTATCCCGTTTTAGTGAATTATATTGAGTTAAGTTCAGAGAGAGATAAAGAATAAGAGAATCTAGTTAAGTTGAACATGCACGAAATTATTTTCACTGACGATTACATAATTCCATTTTTAAACGTTTTTGTTACGAAGGCTATGTAATCGTAATCATCATCATCATGATCATCGCTATGTAATATGATTGTAGATAGTTATAAGGAAATGCTTTAATTTGAATAAAAAGTAAAATTGTAATGTGTAATAACGGTCAGTGTACCTTACTTTGAACAAGCTCTGTGAGAATTTGAAAATTTAATTTACAAAGTTAACTCTACATTTGAAATTTTGTCAAAAATAACAAATTTGAAACGTCCAATAACAACTAAATATATCATTCATCCATATTTACAATTTAATACCATATATTTCTTTTATCGATGCAATTTACTATAGTTTTTTAGAGAGTCAAGTGCTAGAAAAAATCTCGAACAATCTACGTTATAACGCTTTGTCAACTGCACATCACTTTTTTGTACATTATACAATGTGTACATGTGCATGTCTACATGTGTACAAATACATGTGCATGTGTACAAGTACATGTGCACGTGTACATGTATGTGTATATGTATCGAATCATAACTTATCGAAAATACGCTTTGATTTCACTACTACAATATAAGACAACTACGGTATATTTTCTCTAACGATATCCTGCACCTTTATCAAATTTGTCTCAATATAAGACATAAAATACTGTACACTCATTGGTTGCCTGTTGATCGTGAATCATCTTCAACCAATGAGTGTGCAGTATTTAGTATCAACTTGACATATAATTTTGACAAATGCGCAAAAAACTGGGGTATGAAGTAGATATTTTATACTTTGTCACATAAATATTTACCTCTTTGTAGAAGAAAATTCTTATTACACATTTCTGAAACGAAGTCTCAAAGTTATGTTACTTCACAATCTAAAATCGTAAATTCAACAGCGTACCCTCATTTCCATCATTTTGAGGCTAAGATAATTCAAACAACAATTTTCTTCAAAGCCTAAGGAATTCCTTTGAATGCAAATTCAACAGCCTACGCCTAAAATTCTATCCTCAATAGAGTATTAAAGATATTTCAAGCATCTACAAAATGAAAATTACACTTCGAGAAAGAATCTCAAACTTTCATTCCGAACTGTGTAGGATCCTTTTGTGCCGAAGCACATCACTTTAGTACAGTCTGTGGGGTCAGTAAGCGGTCGCTTACACCGCCGCTAGCTAGGGCACCACGACCCGGGGTTCTCGGTCAGACAGCAGTCGCCTGACCGACTGGTGGTTGTTGCCGTCGCTGCTGGAGATGTCGCTGGTGCTCACCACTGTGGGCTGGGAGAAGTTCTTGCAGAGGACTAGTACCTAGAAAAGAATTGAATGGTAAGTATAAAATATTTTTTGGAAACCTGTGTCGCGTGATGATATGGTAGAGCGTTTGACTGTGACTGTCGGAGGTCGATTCGATTCGCATTCAGTGCAAATTTCAAAATTTTTGTCCGTCTGTTTGTAACGGATAATCTCTGAAGTAGCTAGGTCGATTTTCACAGCCGTTGACTGGGTTGATAGTTCATATAATAAGGCGTATAATTGGGGCTACTTTTATTTTAGAAAAATATAAGGGATCCGCGCAAAAAATCCCAGATCGAAATCGAATAGGTACATTTTTTACCTTAATCATTAGCTGAGTGAATAAAAGATGAACTGATTTTCATATCGCGACATAACCTTAATGCTGTGTGAAAGATTATGAGATTAAGAATAGAGTGAATGTTGAGATCAGTGCAACTAGAGATGAATGGAAAAAGCATACATGTTGCGCCGACCCTAAATAAACTTAGGATAAGGGCAAGAAGGTGATTATGATGACTTAATGCCTCGTAACTCCATTTAAACGCAAGATGAGTTTCGGTTGCTTACTTACCGTATATAGAACAGTAAGCACCCCCATAACCGCGCCGACGATGACGTCCCACCAGTGGTGGCGATGGTCGGTGAGGCGGCTGAGGCTGCACACGCACGCGTACACCACCGCCAGCACCTGCAGCAGCGGCACCACCAGCACCGAGCGGTTGTGCCAGCTGAAGGCGCGCCTTTGGAGGTACCACTGGAAACAAAAGAGACATTAATATGGAATATCTAGCCACGCACAATGACCCAAAAAGGAGGCTAAGTGCGGACAAAAGGGTCCCCTTTCCATTCCATGGAATATCTAGGTATTTTGGCTGCTAAGGGCATGATTCTGAAGCCGACTTCATACGAAAACTGCCGACGCACGCAGCAGATGCGCGCTGCATGCGTCTGCAATTGTCGTTTGGCTACGTTTGAGTAGGTACTGGCTTAAGGTATGATTCCAAAGTCGACCACTTTGGAATCATACCTTAAGCCAGTACATTTTTCTAAGTAGGATACAGATCCTTTTCTTTTTGTGGAGGATCGAAATGTTCAAGGCTTCGTTTCCTTGAGGTTACTTCTAATAACACTGAAAATCCCAACGGATACCCCCGGGGTGATTATGTCGGAATCGAACCGGGTAAAACGCACGCCATCTGTGGGTCGTAAATTGCAGGAGTTGAGATTGTCTGAGATTCTCGCAGGACCCAGGGCCATTTCTTTTGAGCTTGCCCGTTTCAGGCGTGGGAACCTCGGAGTCCCCATCTTGCCCCCAGATTATTATCATAGCGGGACCAAGGCTTTGGAACCAGGGGAATATCATGGTGAGGCCTTATACCTCTATCGCTAGGATAGGCTACAAGTGAAGAAGGGACTATAGAACATTATTTCCATGATTTGTTGTAATACTTACTGCTAAAAATAGCCCACAGTAGACAGAGAGCGACGCATGCGCTGAAGGGAAACTACGACTAGAGTCAGTCTGCAGGTACCCCGTGTATTTTTTAGAAGTGCAGGTGTAGCTGCTCACGTATTCTGAACTGTAGGACAAATAAAAAACAAATTAATATTATGTCACATAAGGAAAAGAAGGACGGCTGATTTCTGCTAACGAAAGAGGAATTCTTTGGAACATAGGACGAACAAATGGGGCCAATGTGGAACAAAAATCAAGTTAAAGGCTACTTAATTCTAAGTTTAATAATTTCTTTCTCTCTCTTTCTCTCTTACTCTTTCTTTCTTTCGCTCTCTCTCTTCCTCTCTTCTTTCTTTTTCTTTATTTATTTCTTTCTTTAAATTATCGGCAAAGCATCGGCATTGATTACAAGATGCTTAAAATGGCGTACCTACTTGGTTATCCTGGCGAGTAATCGGATTGTTGTCAGATTTTTGACATACCTACTATGGCGTAGCAATGAGCTATGAGCATCATTTTGTAAACTTTTTTTTTTTCAGACTCAGCCTATACATGGCTCGAATCAACAATAGTGCCCGAAAAACGGCAATAGGCTCACCCCCTATTACGTGGGACCTGATACAATGATTGGTGAAATGTGGGTGTTAATTCACCTCTGCCTAACCCTCCGGGGATAAAGGCGTGATTGTATATATGTATGTTATCACTGGCCACTGTGTACAGGGTACATAGGATACTTACCCATTACAAGTGCTGGCTGTATCTGGCTTGCACAAATCAAAGAACGTGGGTCTCGGGGACCCAGCCACACACTTGACAATCTCCAATATGGTGAAGTTAACAATGGCTCCGTACATGTAGTCCCTGTATATGAGCGCTGCAGACTTGGCGCTGGTGGTGTACTTGCTCTTCTTCAAGTTATATTCGTCTTCTTGCTGCAGGGTAGTTTCAACTGCCCAAATCTGGAAAGGAATGTTTAATATAGTGATTGCTATTAGTGTATTTTATACGAAAATCCAATCTGAGTTGCGAAATTATCGCAACCAATGTAAGTTACAATGCCCGTCTGTTGACATACCGATAGACAGCGTAGTCTTAGTAAGAGGGTTCTGTTAACCTTTTGGTTCTTCTTCTTCTTAGTCGTACACTCCTGACGGAGTGGTCGTGGTTCTGGATCATCCAGTAGGTTGGTCGCAGCTTTTGCGAGGCTTCTCCACTTCTCTCTATTCGTGGCCCAGCGCGTGCACTCAGTAAGGGAACACTTTGCAGAGGACTTAATAAGGTCTCTCCACCTTGTGGGTGATTTACCACAAGAACCTTTAGGTACGGAACCCTAAAAGGCCTAGAAGTAATTTCATCGCTTTCAGATGACAATAGGGACATTACAATAGCACGGCCCTGGGCACTTTATTGTGCCAAAGGTGTTAAATAGCCAATACGCAACACATTCTTTGACGTCTTTTTCTTTTTAAGAATTTTCACGAATACGAGTAGGTATGTATGTATACTTGTAAATGCTAAGACTGCCTTTCCAGGAGAGATGTGCTATGCTACATTGCTATGGATGCGTTTGATATTATTATCCACCAATCAAATTCATTGGTTCGCATAGCATAGCACTGGTGGTAAGGAGTTTCATGCTATGGACGTGTGCTCTGGATGGAGAATAGATTCACATCTTTTTTTTTATACAGGACACGTCAATTTGACTTCGCCTCACCTGATGGTAAACTGAAAGCAAAGTCTCGGAAAAGAGGGTCACCATTATAGGCACGTACCATGTTACAATGGTGGCACTCAGTTAGACGGCCTCATTAGATGCTTGTTCACACCCCGCTTAAAGGATCTGGGACTATAGGAAGAGAGAAACACGTGAACTGGTAAGGTATTCCAGGTCCTAATGGTGTGGCAGAAGAAGGAGTCGCCGAACCGTTTGATTCTTGATCTCGTTGCGCCACATAGCATAGCAGAAACGGTCACGTAGTTTCAGCTTAGCTTAGCTTTTACATCCTTGTAACATTAGCTGCACATCACATCTCCGGTGGAAAGGCAGCCTAAAACTAGCTAAATTGCGTAATTTCAGACATTTACCTTTACGACAGATGATGTGAAATAGAATTGCAAATGGTGTGAGTAGTTTGTTCAGTAAAAACGTATTGTCATAGAGTAGATAATAGCACTTCATTGTGTATCAAGTATTTGCATAGAGTTGTCAAAAGTCTGCATGTTTGTATTGAGATTAACGTCAAATTTTGTCATATTTAGCTTTTGGACGTGACGTGACTGACAAATAAAGGCTGCGTGATGGGATTTTCTCAATTTAAACAAATAGCTATGTCATATAACATAATACGATAGCACAGCGCTTGACGGCAATAGGGTTGGCCCCTATTAGGTCGTTGAGCTACCTCCGACGTCTGAGTCGCCATCCGTCCGTCTGTCTATACCTATACAATAGTTTGTGCTCAGAAGAACTGTTTGACACGATGCCTACAGCTACATTCTATCATCGCACCTCTCGCCACATGCAGGGAATTCATCCTCACACATTGCGTCCGGAAACGGTGCGCACTGTGCGGTATGAAAGGCACTTCATCCCACGCACACTCAAGCTGTGGAATGAACTCCCTGCGGTGGTTTTCCCAAGCGACTGCAATATGGGGTTCTTTAAGAAGGGCATTAGAAGGTTTCTTCAGGGTCGGCAGCGCGAGTGTAACGCCCCTGGTGATGCATACGTCCATAGGCCACGGTGACCACTTCCCATCAGGTGGGCCGTGTGCTTGTCTGCCACCTAAGTGGTATAAAAAATATCCACACTCCCGACAAGTTATATATTTGACATCAATAATCTGCTTACTATAGGTAGACATATTGCACTTACCAGCAAGTATGGTACGATAATAGTGATGGCTGCTACCAACGGTATGCTGAAGGTTTCTTTGGTGTGTGGGTACGACAGTGAGGGGTCGTTGCACATGAAGCCAGCGCGACGGCTCGGCAGGGCTCCTACTTCCAGGAGGATGCATAACGCTCCAACTGTTGACAATGAAAATAAAATTATGTTATCTTTTGAATGAAATTTCAAAAAAAGACGTGTGGCACTCGGGGACTGCCGCGGTAAAGCTATTGCATAGCATAGTAAGTCGTTTTGTCACTCTAGACATTCTCATTTTATAGACGTTTAAACATGTGGACCTTCTGCAAACAATGACAGTTTTCCCTTATGGACCTTCTGATTCGGAGGGATTATAATTACTTACGTTAAGCGGAGCTACTTCGGAGCAGCTCGGTTCGATTCGTGCGAGCTCGGAGTGGGGGGTGTTAGGTTTTTTTCGTTACGGAATTTCTGGATTCGGTCTCCACGCTCAAGGCCCGCGATAGAAGCTATGCAATAGCTTAAAAATTTATTATGCTAACTATTCAAATCGATTTAGAAAGAGAAAAGAGAATCGACCTTGGGTGGGACTCGAACCCGCGATCTTTCCCTTACAGGGGGAACGCTCTGACCACTAAGCCACCGAGGCCCGCACGAAGCCAATCCAAATTCCTCTATACATCCGTCTTGGAGCAACGGTGGGAACCTTCTACCGATACTCGAACGAACTATCATAGATTAGTATCATTTCTATAACCTGAAATGTGAGGTATAAACCCATTGTCTAGTTATATTCGTTAACTGCGCTCCGAGCACGAATAATATTCGCATTCGTAACGTAAACGTATTGAGAGAACGGAGCTTTGCTATTGGCCGGCTTCGCACACACACAGGTTCACAGAAGGCAGGCGGCCAATCGCAATGCTGCGTTTTCTCGATCCTCTAAGTTACGAATTTAAATATTTTTCGTGCACGGGGTCCACATCACAAAATGTACTATGTCAACGCATTATTTTGTAAAAATATGTCTGCTTTCAACCAGGGAACTAAAAAGCACATAAGCAAGTGTCAACTCTATAATATTTAAGTAAGTATTTCAGGAGCGAATAGGTTGGATTAAATTAATTATCTTTTTAAATTAATTTTTTGCGAGGTCGTCAGGCACAAAAATTTCTAAATAATTAATGTGCAATTAACTCTCAAGAATGCGGTTCTTTACTTCAAACACTTTCGAAGTGCACAGAGTGCAAGACAACCATAATTATCTTTACAACCTGAAATTAGGTTATATCCGTGAGATCCGTCTAATGTTCTGAACGTTTTGTTGACTAGATAATCACTACAGTGGGTAATTATTTCGTACTTGTCTTCGTTTGGACGTAGGTCAGTCGAAATGGTTGTTAAAGGCTTAGTTTAATTTAATCTGTTTCCTCAAGCAGTGTTTGTAGACATTTGAACAGATTGTACAAAACTTGTGTAAGAAAATATACATTACTCGCGAGTTTAGGGGCTCGACATTTAATCTGATGACCATCGATATGCTGATGACAAACTGTACAGTTTGTCGACTTAGCTTGAAAAATATACACAGATTAGTATAGAATATAATCATACCAATTTATTCATAGGTATAGGTAATAATATAATAAGATTATGAAATCGTTTTTTTAAACAAAATTGTATAGGCAATTAAGTAAACGGTAACGAAACACAATACACTCCTTTTTTGGGCAGTCGTTAAAAGGTACAACTAATTTCAAAAAGAAAGTAATATTTTTTTTCAAAAACGCAGCAAATTTTTTCAACATTTCGAGATCATGGTTCGTACAAAATTTTCAAAAGTTGCACATTATTGCAACTTTTGAAAATTTTGAAACAGCATTCTGTTTCCCACCATCTTGGGAAGCGTGACAACATGAATGACACCTAAGACACCAACAAACAGTAACCAGTTACCTACCGTCAAAAATGGGCCGTATACTTGTTTGCTACCTTAGTAGTACAAAATCACGAGTTCCTACTCGTTCTCTCCTAACTCTGAGTCATACAAATTTTAAAACTCATAAAACATCAGTTAACCATTTATAATTCCTTTTATCTGCTAAAACTATAAAAAATCACACATTCGCACTCAATAATCGCCTTGTCACAGATAATTTAAAACATGTCTTTAAAGTTTTTTAAACTTGTCAACGGTAACAATGGCGGCGATGACTTGTTACATTAAATTATGGTTTATTTTTATAGCACTCGTTAAATGTATTGACGATAATTTTTGATGATTACATTTAAAAATTTACGACATAACGGGATTTCGTGTTGAAGGTTGGAGCTTTCTCTGATTTTTTATACGACTACTTGAAAAAGTAGCGTTAAGTTTTCAGGGTGCTTGCGTGTTTTTTTTACCGCCTATAATTTTTTAAACGCCTGCCTGAACAGTGTCAAATGTATTGAGTAAAGAAAAATATTTTATTTATGTTTCTCACAATGTGTTTCTTAACACATTAGTACCGCCATTCGTATATCAATCTCAAGAGACACTACAGGTATTTTTTTTTTAAATTTACCATTGGAACCATCTTTCGAGATTTTGATTTTTTCGAATCGTTGCGTTTAGTTTAGTTGAGCAGTTTTCCACTGGTAAAATCCAGCCTAATCAAGAGAGTTCTATGCTGTTTATTAAATTTTATTTATTTTGAAAATGTATGAAATAGAGATGCAAATAGGTACAGACAGTTGCAACGGGATGCCTTAACATTAGTAGCACTAAATTTGGCCTCAGCGGCATGCAAAAGTATGAGGCATTGTGAATATTTATACTTAACAACTTTAATTCAATTAAAATCATCAACATGCAAATAGAAACAGAATTAATTATGGTCACTTCAACGATACTGCAAGTGCATGGAAACCCTGACCTGGTGCTGCAGAATTACTTGGCATCTGCAGGGCATCCTTCTTGTCAATAAAGAGATATAGTGTTGATTTTAGCATGTGTACAAATCGTTTTATTACATAAATTCTAGCTTAAGTGTATTCATGATTCTCCTCCTGAACGGCTTGGTCAATTTAAATGAGATTTTAGTTGAACCTACTTAGGTATGGGGTAATATGAATGCTGCCACGGGATTTTCGGGATTCAGCATTCCACGTGTTTAGTTTTATATATTTTTACGTATTTCTTGTATAATTTTAAACAGTAGAGACAAACAGTATCTTCAAATCGGCTGAGTAAGAATATGATACGTTTCATTCGAAGGTTGAGACAAACTGCAGGTCAAAAGCGAAAGAAGGCTGCACTCTTTCTTTCCATATTCTCATTCTACTCTTTCTTCTTTACCCATAGCAGAGGTAAAGTGTAAGAAAGTGTAACCCATGTACCCATTTACCTATTTGTCAAGCGCTTACTAGAAAGAAAGAAAGAAAGAAAGAAAGAAAGAAAGAAAGAAAGAAAGAAAGAAAGAAAGAAAGAAAGAAAGAAAGAAAGAAAGAAAGAAAGAAATAATTTATTCAAGAACACACATCATCATTGTATCATCATATCCATCAAACTTCAGATATTTTAGACCTACCCTTTGCTCAATCAAACCTATTTTATATTACACACGTAATAAGTAAAACCTATTAATTATAAATTAAATAAATCAAATCAGATGGCAGTAATCAAAACGTAATATACAGTGGGCCCTTCAGGTCATACTCTGGCACAAGCCGCCATGACTCACAACCAGGTGGTCAGCTTATCATCTATTAACTACCAGCGATACAAATCTTTAATTTGACAGCTACTGTTGAGACCCAATGATGTATTGCAGCGGCAACACAGTAAGGCAGAGTTCACACTGTCAGATTGCCGATCTAAATGAGTAAAGGCGGAACACAAATGGAACTCAATTACAAGACGTCGTTAAGTCTCATGCTGTCAGTTTGGCGTGAATTGTAGTGACAGGAATATTATATTTGAGAAAGTTTTAAGGTTGAGCACCTATCGTATGAGAAGGGAAGTTTTTTTTTTTTAAAGAATATCTACCTATTAGCATTTTTTTAATGAAATTACTAATATTCCCTTTAACCCCACCAACTAAGCTAAATTGCTTGTGCTAGGAGTGGGTTCCCGTCGGTAGTGTAATGGCCAGGATTCGAACCCGGGACCTCTCGATTGTAAGGCCGACAACGAACCACTATATTCTTCAAAAAATAGCCTGCCTATACTTAGGTAGGTATAACTTTCCCCAACAACTGTCCTATTAAATACAAAAAAAAAAAAAAACTAATTCCATTGCTCAGACTAAAAGAATTGGTAGTGCCAGGGATAAACGCATTCAAATAAACTAACTTTTGCCCGCGGCTCCGCCCGCGTGGATGTCAGTTATCGCGACCAAACATAGCCTATGTCCTTTCTCAAGGTCTAAACTACCCCTATACCAAATTTCATCAACATCGGTTCAGCGGTTTAGGTATGAAAGCGTAACAGACAGACAGACAGACAGAGTTACTTTCGCATTTATAATATTAGTATGGATAGTAGGTAATATACTTAGGTATACCGACCACAGCTGGTCTAGGTAATAGCGAGTTAGATTTCAATACAATATTTATTACAATTGGTCTGATTGTGGTTTTAAAACTATCCGTACAGGTGTAAGACAGGGTGTAATACAATATTACAATTATTGTATTCGGTTACTTACTATTGTAATTACCTACATCGTACTCATTTTTTTTAGAATACCAGTAATTGCAATTACTAGTACCTACTCTCATTCTCTCGATAACCCTTCCATCTAAATCACTAAGTAAGTAGGTGTGGTTCAAACCTACGACGGCAGAGGTATTAGACGTATCAGTCGACGCTTTAGCATCAGCCGAAGTCTGCCAAAGATGGCGTGAAGACTACCGCTATGCCATATTTGGCAGGCCGTGACGACCCAACTTACAAAATAGGCCAACAAAATATTACGCAAGCTTATATCGCCGCCTAACGAAGACAAATCTGACTATTCCGGAACTTATACTAATCCTGGATGGCGCTACGAAAGTTTTCACGCATCTCTATGAACTCAATTAGGCTGTTTTGTTTTTATAAGTGTAACACATTGATTTTGTTAGCTTTCATAGTGTAAACTATATTATGTAACCCTTATGAAAGTTTGAATGAAATTTTAAGGCATTTAGTTCCTATGCTATCTATTCAAATCGATTAAAATAGATGAAAGCGACCTAAGACGGATATATAAAAAAATTTGGATTAGCTTTAGGCAAGCCTCAGTGGCTCAGTGGTCAGAACATTCTCCCTGTAAGGGAAAGATCGCGTGTTCGAGTCCCGTCTGAGGTGGATTAGCTTTTTCCTATCTTAGCCAACTTTATGAATGCATTTTTAAATCCCTGACTTGGCTTGTTTGCCGATCCAGTGGAATAAATAAATATGTATCCTAAATAACAATCTTTGGACTGCAATGATGAATATTAGTCCTAAAGTCGTTGACCCAAAAAAAAATATACAAAATTATAGGCAATGCAAATTTAGGCTCCTTGCAATCGTACCGTAGACGGCAGTGAACCATTTATGTTACAATTACTTGACAAGTGATCAAGGCATTGACCTCAAATATTTAGTTTGTACAAGTCTATCGCGCCATATTGGCTAGATGACATTTACGGCCTCGCGTGACGTCAGTGTCTACAGATCAAAGACCTAAGTACCTATTAAAGGTAGACGGCGTAAAAGCTCTATTAAAGACCTAGTTTTGTAGCGTAAAAATTGAAGTAGAATAAAATATTTTATCTCTGTTCTCATCGCGTGTCGTATAAACTACAAGATAAGATGGCAATATAATGTTTGTTTAACTTCGAAACGATAGATGTCGCCACTAGTCTTGATTTGGTAAGTTTTTATAAAATCTTGGCTGGATTTTAATGTTCATTTCGTTTTGCTGGACTTTATTGTGTACATCTCTCTCCACATGGCAAAAAAAACTCTATTTCCACAGATTACCTATTAATGTAGTTGGCTATATCTAATGATGGTAAGACCAGGGTCAGTCGAGGCGTGCCATGATTAACGCAAAGAAGATGATGAGGATGATGATTGTATGGTAATGCAGCATAATTTTTCGCGGATTTGACAGAGAAAACGAAATAGGTATACCTTCTATTTCCGAGTCATATTTCTATTTTGATTTTGGATTAACATATTTTATATTGGTAGTTATCGCTTAGTCTCTCATAATCTTTTTAATACACATTAGTATTATTATAGAAAACGCGTAGGCTTCAACCGGTTGGTATAATAAATGGATATTAATTTGTAATACCACTTTCTTTTTTTTGAAGAATTGCAAATATACAGTTCCAACAAGTTGCCTATAATGGAGCCAGCTCTCGTCAATAGGTTACACAGGCACACCTCTACCTGAACACGAGATGGCTATTTACTTTATACTATAATATTGATTGAATAGAACTTTCGATAAAGAGTAGAATGATTGTGTTATAATAATTTATTTATCTGTATACTATATCATGTCTAGGCAATGTGTAGAATACCATTGCCATGCTATGACCAGGCAATGTGCGGGAGCAGAGCGAGTGAGGCTCCCATTAGCCTTCGTGGTTATTTTTTTATAACTACCATTTACGTTTTTTGATAAAACATCATACATTATCGGTTCCAGGTAGATTATAATAGGACTGCTCCACCTTTGCCCGTAGGTATCGCAGAAAGCCACTAAGGGTTAGGGTTGATTTCCATCCAATAGTACAGACGGTCTAACTGCAAAACTTCGATATCGCCTAATGTTAACATTGGGTTGTGGAGGTCAGATGACAATCGCTTCACGGAAAATATCGAGGTCTAGCCAAATCCGTGGTTAAGACTGGTAAAAGCGGACCCCAGACTCCGAGCTGAAAGCTTCGGATGCAACTGGGAATTAACGCTAAGAGGAAGAAGAAGTACAGACAGGCCTCCGTCACTCGCCCGTAGCTGCGGAGATAAGCACCTACAATGCGCCAAACCCCTGAGTTGTTATAGCAGTGGGGGCCGGCGCGCGACGGCGAGCACACGCGTGACGTAATTTGCGTATTGTGATCGCATCATATTGGGATCGCAATACAAATATGTCGAAATTTACAAATAAAGAACTCTAAATTCTCTTTTTTTAAATTAGAAGAGCGTAAAATGTAAGTTTTTACTATTTTTATGCACAGATTACTTTTTGATGAATTACTACCTACCAAAGCCATTACGTTTTAATTGACACCTTCGTATTATTTATGTATGTAGGTAGTTAAATAACTAAATCGTCGTGAACCTACGACATTGGTGCTTACCTATTAATAGGCCTACCTATAATAATGAGTTCGTAAGAACTAAAAATTGTTCTGTAGGTACTTATTTTGAAACAAGTATGTATTTATGTCGTGCTGGTATTTTAATGACTACCTAGTTTATTTAATTTGTATTAGTACCGCACCTACTACATGATGAATGATGATCATCGAAAGATTTATATCGGTGAACGCCGTAGAAAATTTACTGAACACGATACTATTGCAAAAAGCTATTAACTTGCATAAAATGTACTTATTTCATCGTTTCATTCAAAGTTTCGTTTCAACCAAGGTCAAGGCACAGCGAACGTGGCCGCCGGCGCGGCGCCTCCTTCTGCGAGCAAGTAATGCTCGTGAAGGAGGCGGCGGACCACACCGGAAGAGGGCCAGATCAAGAGATATGGTACTGGGTCGGCCAGGGTGCGAGGAATATGGCTATGACAATCTCACCTCCGGCAACTGACGGCCCACAGACGGCGTGCGTTATAGTCGGATCGAGTCCGACATAACCTCCTATTTCGGCTCCGGCGGGGGAGTATCCGTGGGGATTTTTCGCACGATAAAAAAATAAGGCACAGTGAACGTGTGTTGGGCTGTGTTCGACTAGGTTCGGCTGTACTCGTACCTCAGTCGCCCACACTCATCGCTGCATTTTGACGCGAACAATTATCATTATTTTTATTATTATAACACCCAGCCATTTTGGCGTCGGGGGTTACAAAATGAATAGCGATTGTAAACATTTTATCGGATGTTTTATTTTATTCTCTGACAAGGTGACAACCCTAACACTCAAGTTGGCGGCGTTGGATATTCGGAACAATGGGCGATTCCAAGAAAATATCGTAGGTTAATATAACGGCGGCTTTCGTCAATAATAAAGGAGTGCAACTTCTGTACGTAGTACTATTACTTATTCTGTGGTACAGATAACATTATACTAACGCCAATAGTAAACATACAGCTCATGACAAAGTACTCGCTTGATGGCAACAAGCTCGCCCACTGTAACTTGGAACCGAAAATCATAGAAATGGAAAGGAAATTGGGAAATAATTTTCTAACTCAGATGCACAAGATTTGTCTTCTAACGGAATCTGTGGTGAACTCCGTGTTTGCTCGTCTTTCTTCTATATAAAATCAAATTTGTTTCAATCGTTATCAGTTTGTTTATGCGTTAGGGACAACAAACTGACTAGTAGACCTGATCAACAACCCGTTACTGATAATATCAGCATTGATATCCTTAAAGGTCCCTTTGGAAGTTGAAATCTTATGTAAATAGAAACTCGGAGACAGTTTTTTAGTATTTTAATGTCCATATTGAAAAACTATAGAGTGCTGAAGTTTCTATATTACCTATCTGTTGAGGTTTATCCATTTTGAGCGTATAGGTACCTATAGAGTTTATGAACCGTACATGACTACTTATGAATCTAGATGTAAGTAATATTTTCATTTTCAAAGAAAGTTCATGAATTGTACATTCTGCCTTTGGACTTTGGATTTGACTTATTTTTTTTTCTAGAAACTGTAACTAGGAGTCACATAGTTAGAGACATACGGATTTTGTTGCAGTCCCTAGTTTTATCATAAACCAACACCAATCATTGACCGGTTCCGAGTCGATTTCGAATAGAGATGGGACCATTTATCTTGTAATCGGCTGACAAGCTGAATGTCTGACTGGAAAACAGATGAGAATATTCCGTGAAAGAAAGAAAGTTGTTCTGATGGTATGACAAAAATGTTCGTCCGACTAATTTGTGCTATTGCTACTGTGTTTTTATTTAAGGGACTGTCCTTATTAGAAGAAAATGAGGAAAAATAAAGATAAATGTATACCCCCACCTTTCCCTCTTCGAAGTAGTCAATGACAGCCTATGTCCTTGAATCGCTTCTGTCCTTGTATGTAACACACGGTAATATTTATCACTTGGTCAGCTTGGCGCCACTAGGTATGGACGTAGAAATAACAATATTTGCTTTGCGTACAGGCGCGCACAACTACTTTTACTTAGATACTTGCTGCACACGTCATTGCTTATTTAGGGAGATCGCACACCAATGAAAAATGCTCCTTGACAAGAAATATCTGCTGCGTAAATGTAGGGCAATAAAGCAGTTTTTGCTGTGTGCGCACAAGAGAGATATAAAGTGCAACAAGATCTTCTTCAAACCTATTAGAGAGTACAATTACAAACAAAATTAACTTATGTAATGTGGTAGAGTGATTACACACACATTACGGCTCCATAATTCTACTGTTATTTCTGAGGAGGGAAGCAAAGTCGCATACCTTAAAGTAAACGGATATCGTGGCGCTTTGCAACACTCGATGTGTCACTCGCACGATGTTCCCTATAGAAGGGAAGGCGGAAGGTAAATTGGAGGCAAGGTCTCTGCAACTTTCACAAACCATACGGATATCTAAATCTGTGTGCTAAATAAAAGTTTTTTTTTTATATTAACTAGAAGTTCAGCTTCAGTGAAGGGATGGTATTGCTCCAATTCAGCTGACCTTTTTTTTAAATGTGTGTCCCGCAATACGTACTTTTTTTGGTTTTTATGTAAGTGCAACATTTTCTGCAATACTAGTAATAGAAAGTGCATTTCTTATAGGAAAGTCACGTGTTACACTCTTGGCTTCCATAATGCCTAAAATAGTGCTGTAGACCTATTTCCTCCTCTCCTTTCAAGTCACTTCGAGCAATTAAATTCCAGATAATCTATTTCGGGACTAAAAGGAGACGATATATTGATAGAAGAAACTCCAACGACATATACATAAATAATAATAATAAATAAATATTCCACAACATTCTACACAACGCTATCTAGACCCATGGTAAGCTTAATTAGCTTGTGTTATGGAATCTAGAAAGCGGATATACATACTTAAATACTTTTTTTTTTTGTAAATACATACATATATTATTTATTATACATATAAACACCCAGACCAATGCAAATATTTATATTCATGCATACAAATATTGGCACTGAGCGGGGATCGAACCCGCGCCTCCTGCGTAGCGGCCGCGTTCACTACCGCTACGCCACAGAGGCAGAGAGTGATAGCTATCGGCGAACCACTGCTCCAAATAAATTTCTGCAAGTTCGAACCGCACATAGACATAGCACGTAGCACGTCAGCTAATTCATAAGTGGGCAAGTAGTTAAGTGGGCTATCACCGCCCGGGGCTAAGTTATTAATAACAAACATGCATGCACTGTCCATCACTATTCTGAGAGATCTCCGTGTTAATTGACGCACGGAAACGTTCACAGATAACGAAAGTGTCATGGCGTCTATAAATTAATTACGCGCTGCATTAGACACGTAATAATTATGAAAGTAGTGATTGGGCAACTGGTTTTTGTAGCGCACGGGGTTTTGGTATAGGAGGTTCGATGTTGTACATAAGTATTTACATATTATTAAGTAATAGCGGCTATGGTTGAATATATTCAGGAAGCTGTCAAAACTTGTTCAGTGTTTTTGAACTGTATCTAATTGCAAAGTCAATAAATGTAATTATGTAACTAATATCGTTTCAAAGTTCTAGCTTGTTACTTTAACTTTACATAGGGAAGCTAAGATTTTACTATTTATGGGTTGTTCACCACTGATAGATAATTATAATCAAGTCCTTCTCCAGTGACTTTTGTAGCCGACTATACCAAAAGTCAACGACCTTAATAAACCTCCGAACAATAAGGCTGGAATGATCTTAATAGGTACTTCATTCGTACTTCACAAAGTATTTCACTTCCACTGAAGACGAACATTAAAATAATGTTGCCATTTTCACAATTGATTACCTAAAATCAACCCAAAAAGCCTTCATTATCCAAAGTGACGAACTTTCTTCTATGAGGGCACAACAAAAGATTCCGTTTCATTACTCTTATAGGAATGTAATGGCCCTGAAAATTCGGGGTCCTTGACTCGTGCGTGTTTCATAGACCTTGAAACTACTCAAGGCTAGACGGGAAGCACGGAAGGATAGCCTTGAAGGTGAAGGTTGAAGGTTGAAGTTTATTAATGATATAGATTGGGTCGGGCGCTTCGGAGTTTAGTAGTTTTGCTGTAGGTATGTTATTAATGTAGGACTTTGTTTACGTGGAACTACACTATTGTCTGATAGTTACTTTATTTGATACTAGCTTTTGCCCGCGGCTCCGCCCGCGTGGATGTCGGTTATCACGACCAAACATAGCCTATGTCCTTTCTCAAGGTCTAATCTACCCCTATACCAAATTTCATCAAAATCGGTTCAGCGGTTTAGTCGTAAAAGCGAGACAGACAGACGGACAGACAGACAGACAGACAGACAGACAGACAGACAGAGTTACTTTTGCATTTATAATATTAGTAGGGATATATTTACTTTCATTGATCGGAACGCTGAATAATAAAACTAATGGGTAGTATTTTACAGCCTGTAAGTACCATGGTTTCCGACAGAGTAGAATTTGAGTCACCCTATCTCTCCCCATGCGGTGTCTTACAAGGCGACTAAGGGATAGGGCTGTTTAACATCAGACAGATATATACAGCCCAGACTCAGCCTCAGATGCATGGCTCGAGTCAACAATAGTGCCCGGAATACGGTAATAAGCTCACACTTTATTACGTAAGAAAGAAAGAAAGAAAGAAAACATTTTATTTATGCAACGCACAATGTACACATCTTATAAACGTAGGACCTAATACAATGATTGGTGAAACATGGGTGTTAATTCACCTCTGCCTAACCCTCCGGGGATAAAGGCGTGATTATATGTATGTATGTACCTACCATGGGATCTTAGACAGTCTTTCAACGCTGGTAGGATATTGACGATGGTGGCCCAACCTTACTCAAAAAGCTTAACAAGAATTAAGGAAACTACACTTATACAATCCGACTTGGTAATTTAAAACCATGACAATTTCAAAGTCTATTAGTTTTCACGTCCATTAAATATGATTAGTTATTATAGGAATTGTCTGTGACGTAATAGGACTAGTAATTGCCGTGGGCCCACTTCGGTTTGCTTTCGATTTCCGTGTACAGCGAAACATGAAGGGGCTACTACGAGTACCTACAATGACATACGGGTTTGAAAGTTACTTTTTATAAACACTTCAGTTACAATCAAAAGAAGCTGAATCAAAAGAAGAAGCGCACGTGAGAGCGCAACGTGGTTTCAATATAGTGAATAATTGGCTTCAGTATAACCTACTAACATTAAATGCAGATAAATCCAAATATATTTCTTTCTCGATGCGCAAGAGACAAACTACACCCCGGATTAACCCGCTGCTTATTGCTCACCATTGTAAAGTCCCTAGTGATACAGACAACAAATGTAACTGCCCGGAAATAACAAGAACGGACAAAATAAAATACCTGGGTATAATAATAGACGAAACTCTATCTTTTACACAATACAGCGAAGCGCTAATTAAGCGACTACGCAAAATGATATTTGTGTTCAAAAAAATAAGACGCATTGCTGATGTAAAACTAATTAAACAAATATACTATGCCCTTTGTCAATCAATATTGACGTACTGCATAACTTCATGGGGGGGAGGTGGTAAATCATTGTTATTACCCATTGAGAGAGCCCAGAGAGCGGTCCTCAAGGTAGCAACCTTCCGCTCGTTCCTATTCCCCACTGACCTCCTATACAAATCTTGTAAGGTATTAACAGTCCGCCAACTATTCATACTGAGCACAGTTCTAAAGCAGCACACAGCACTTCCCTTCAGCACTGAAATTGTAAATAAAAGACGGAAGGATATTGTGTGCACCCAGCGAATTGCAATAAAGCACGAGTATACAGCCAAATTCTACATGTTTTTAGGGCCATTACTGTATAACAGGGTAAATGCGATAACAAGCATATATTCTCTGAACTACAGACACTGTAAGCAAGTCCTAAAGGAAGCTCTCCAAAAGATGACATATGATGAGACGGAGGAGTTAATAAAGGTTTTAAAATAGTTATTGTCAAATAGTAAATTAATGAATAGTATTTAAGTTTAGAAGGCTAATCCACTTTACACTACATTAATACCTAATACTTTTTAAGCCTATGAATTATGTATATTTGATGTGATGTAATAAATAGCACTGCAAGCTTGAAACACAGGATTACCTAGTTCAAGCACAAATAGTAACGCACTTAAGTAGCTTTGTAAGATATCTGACAATTAAGAAACGCATGTAAATATTGTGTATATTTTATACCATATACACAATACAAGTATTTATGCACTAATTAGAAAACCAATAGCATTAGCTAGGCTAAGAAACTATGTAACACTAATGTACTATGATTATGGAAATAAATATTATTATTATCATTTTAGTGTCATTTTTTATTCTCAACTCAATGAGTTGGTCTTAACCACATTTACGGGCCGGAACCAAGTAAATGAGGCGTGTGTGTGTTATTGCGTGTCCTGTGTTAGTGGGTGTGTGTTTTATTATTATTATTATTATTATTATTAATAGCAAGGCGACGAAGAAATCACAACTTTATAATATCTATATAACGGCAATTAAAGCTCGATGAGGTAAGTACCTACCAGTGTCGCAATCAAATCGACTGAGTGCCAGAATGTTGCGTTTCACTTAGTTTATAAGGCTACTGGAGGATGGCGTGATGCCCCCCCATCACGCCATCCTCCAGTAGTGTTTTCAGGGCAATCGGGATACATCATGGTTTCCACACCGGGTTATTCCGAAACCGGAGATGACCTTGAGTCAGGCACAGTGCGAGGGATATACCTTAGACATGCGGTTTTAGTCGGCTTGAGACTGACATAATTACCACTGCCGGGGCGAAATGCCGCACTTTTTGAAAAAGAAGGGTACTAGGTTACCCCTTTACTTTCATAATTTTCATTTGGGTCCTACCCTATCTGCTTCACAGAGATTGGTGGACTCCAGAATCATACAGGTGTATGTATGTATGTATGTAAATGAATAGTACTGTCGATGAGTTTCTGTTATCACTAAGTACGCACGTGGGTTTGATTGCACTCACTGTATTAGTATGCTGGAATGTTAACGGCTGCCCATCAACGGCCGCTATTAATAGCTCATGGGACTACTTACTAGGGAGTACTTGAGACTAGTTCGAAAGGGGTGGTCGAACCCATTGCACGTGCAGAGTATAGAATCATCATCATCATCACAGCGTTACGTCACTGACCTCGGCCCTTTACTCACCACTTTACATCAAGCGGCGTGTAGTCTTAATGATATTCATTCAAATCATGTTGATGGCAGAAAAAAACTGTTACTCAAGGTATGGTGTGAACAAATATTTCATGCCTACAGTTAAGAAAATTATTTTAATTTGATAATCATCGAACAATCGTGGTAGAGTAATTGCTAACAATTTTGCCAGATAACACCATTGTATTGTTCAAGATATCAGCCGTTACTTATAAAGGTGATTGGCGATTTCATCATTGGTCGTTCAATATAGAGACTGATTGCTACACTGGGTACACTTTTGGATAGCAGTTGCACTAAGCACTTCTATATGGGTCGATGCATCAAGGTGCAATCGGTGAAACGCGTGGCAATGGCTAAAATGCTGGCAGTCGCTAAATTGCATTATCTAGAAAAACGCCATTCAATGAAAGAATTTTCTGCGGTCCAAATAACTGAACACCTATCCTACTTCTTACTAATAATATCAATGTGAAAGTTTCTGAAAGTATTTCAATTATATTTGTTAGTCAATCACGGTTAAACGGATCTGGATTAAATTTGGTACAAGAATGAGCATAGGATACTTTATATCCATGGTTGTACAGTCTCACTACGGACTGTACATACGAATTTGCTGACACCGCGATCTCCACCTGGAGCTAGTGATGTACAAGCCTCGAGGCGTCGAGTCCTATTTCTGAAGCCTCGAGGCGGAATGGCAAGACTCAGTGAGCTCGGTAAGCTCGGAGTCCCGAGCCTAGCCAAGCCGCGAGTTTTATGAGCCATGGCTCGAGGCTTCAAAAGAGTTCGAGCCTTCAAAAGAGCTTGAACCTATCAAAAGAGCTCGATACTTCAAAAGAGCTCGAGCCTTTCAAAAGAGCTCGAGCCTTCAAACAACTCGAGTCTTCAAAAGAGTCGTAAAACAAGCTCGAGTCTTAAAATATCTATCTATCTATATTTATCTTATCTTGCTCTTGAAACTTATTTATATATTCTTCTTATTCTTATTCTTCTTATTTTAACAGTTTAGGCCCCGGCCACAACTCCACGGCACGGCGCCGCGCCGTCGAAATTCACGGCGATAAAGAAATAACAGACTTATAGTTTGGATGACATTATAGGCTACATTTTTTATCCCTGTATAGGTTCCTCTAGATAGTTTTTATAATGACTATCGCATTGAGATTAAAAAACCCGACTGCAAGCTACTTTCGACCTTAATGACATTTCTTAAAAAATACGTTTTTTGACATGTATAGATGACGTTGATCACGAATATGAAAAAAAAAACTGGGTATTAGTTGCCGTCGATAAGGTTGAAAATGGCTTGCACGTATTTTTGGAGTCTCTGGGTTATAGTCAATGTAAAAAATAGGCGCAAGCCATTTTCGACCTTATCGACAGCAACTAATACCCTGTTTTTTTTTTCATATTCGAGATCAGCGTCATCTATAGATGTCAAAAAACATATTTTTTTAAGAAATGTCATTAAGGTCGAAAGTAGCTTGAGGTCGGGTTTTTTAATCTCAATGCGATAGTCATTATAAAAACTATCTAGAGGAACCTATACAGGGATAAAATGTAGCCTATATTGTCATCCAAACTATAAATCTGTCCTTTTTGTTGAGCGAAAATCCTCTCAGATACCCATAAAAAGGACATAATCGCTAGGCAGGGAGATAGATCTTTTTTCTATACGATTTAGGTGGCAGACTAGCACACGGTCCACCTGATGGGAAGTGGTTACCGTGGCCTTTGGAGGTATGTAACACCCTCTTAATTTGAAATAATACAATTTAGGTATCCCGAAATTAGATTCTTGGGGATTGCGGAAATAGGATCTCTTTTATTTCATGCAAGCGGAGCCATGGTCAACGTCTTGTTATAATATTTACATAAAATAGAAACAATAATAGAATCCGTTACAATTCGTTTTTTATTCTAATTTAAGTTCAAATTGCAATTTGGTTTTTATTCTTATCCTTATTTTTTGGTATAGCTTCACTTCTTCTCACATTTGCGTTATTTTATCCGAAAAAGAATTAATCGTGAAAGACATTTCAGATGTAATTTAATAATTATTTACGGAAAATTTTCATATGCTACGCCACACTGAATTTTTCTCTGAATTAATATCGCCATATCAATCAAACCGAGACGTCATCCGTAAAGCTCGCGACTAGTGTGAAAGGGATAAAATATAAATGTTTACTTCAGAATTTTTACGTTCGTAAAGCTTCGTAAAGGTTCGTAAAGTTTCGTTTTCAGGTTACAGTTTTTTTGACGTCGAACTATGAAGTCGACTACTCTAATTGGGGAATTGCCCTCCCTTATGTCACACTTTCCACGGCGCCGTAGCACGGCGCCGTCGCCGTTAACGGCGACGGCGGACGGTGCCGTGCCGTAGAGATGTAGCCGGGGCCTTACATAATATAATATACATAATACATTAGTTCATTTCGTAACAATAACCTGAAATATTATAATTTTTATCTACTCACTGTTTCCTGAGACAGGCCTTTCCGCCTGGTTTAGGAGACAGGATTCACAACAGTGAACATCTGGGCAGAAAAGGACTAGTGCGCTTAAGAGAAATGCTTCGAGATCGACTGAGCGCTCAAAAGAGCTCGTGCCTTTAAAAAAGGCTCGCGTCTTCAAAAGAACTCGAACCTTCAAAAGAACTCGAGCCTTCAAAAAGAGCTCGAGCCTTCAAAAAGGACTCGTGACTTCAAAAAAGCTCGAGCTCTGAAAAAGACTCCCGAGTCGTCGGGCGCCATACAAACGAGGCGAGCCTTGTAAATGACACCGAGCTCTAGGCAAAGGGACTCGGACGCCTCGAGACTTGTACATCACTACCTGGAGCGCGTCATTTACACAATTAATAAAACTACGTGACATAGCTGGCACAGGCCAGTGCGGAATTAGCTTCCAATACGGTAACTACATATTAATTAGAGAGAATAATAACCAACGTTAATCTTGTAACCAGTTAACAATAATATAACAGTTTAAGTGTCAAGTTGTGTTTTCCTCTCTTCGCCGCACTCACCAAACTACAACTACATTCAAGTGTATAAACTATACAATGGTATAGGTTTTCATTGGTTACGGAAAATATTACAACATAAGACGTATCTGCCGAAATAATAACCACAGTATAAAATGGCTCTAAAGGTCTCTGCATACGTTACGGGTCTTTTCACGGACGGGACGGGACGTGAAGCAAAATTTATGCGGCCCACCCCGTCCCGTCCCGTCCGTGGCCCCGTGACATATGCATTGCCGCATACATTTTGTATGAAACGATATTTCCAAAACTTCACGTCCCCGTCCCGTCCGTGAAAAAACCCGTTACGTATGCAGAGACCTTAAGTCATAACATTATATTATGATGTGTACCTACAGTACAAGTAGAAGAATAAAAATTCGGTGAAGTGCGAGTCAGACTCGCCCATGAAGGGTTCCGTAGCAGCAAAGGCGAAAATTGCGATTTATGACGTATTAAAAAAAAACTAATTACTGGATCTCGTTCAAACTAATTTTCACAATTTGTACATCATATATTTTTTTTAGATTTATCATTCTCTTATTTTAGAAGTTAGAGGGGGGGGAGGGGGGGACACATTTTTCCACTTTGGAAGTGTCTCTCGCGCAAACTATTCAGTTTAGAAGAAAAAATGTTAGAAACCTCAATAGCATTTTAAAAGACCTATCTATAGATACCCCACACCTATTGGGTTTGATGAAAAAAAAATTTTTGAGTTTCAATTCGAAGTATGGGGACCCCTAAAACTTAATGCTTTCTTTCTATTTTTGTGTAAAATTCTTAATTCGGTTCACATAATACATCTACTTACCAAGTTTAAACAGCATAGGCCTTATAGTTTCAGAGAAAAGTGGCTGTGACATACGGACGGACAGACAGACGGACGGACAGACATGACGAATCTATAAGGGTTCCGTTTTTTGCCATTTGGCTACGGAACCCTAAAAAGGCATTGTAAAGCCCGACCAGTAAAATAAAAAACCTCGCCATATTGCGGTAAACTATTGGAACTAATTTCTTCATATGGTAACAATCTATACAATGTCATTATGGTCATCTGTCAGTGTGGTGTCAATTGTGCGTGTTGTTGAGTTTGAGAGCGCTACAAAACTACAAAACTATAGTAATATGCCGAAAACTATTAAAAGCCAGTTAAGAAAAGTAATTTATAATATAACAAAGTATTTGTCGGATAAAAAGTAGGAAGGATTGGACTCTGTTCCTCTAAATAACATCACGGACCTTGTTGTCAACATGACGGGTAAGACATCATAGAGTACGTGCAACCGAAATTGGCCTAATCTACTGATTTTACTGTGACTAATTATTATTCACATTTTTAGGTATATCCCGATCTTCTGTAATAAAAATACGAAGAGAAGGTCAAACGTCAAATGTATTTTCTACACCTAAGAAAAATAAGCCTAACGCAAAAAAGAAAATCATGCTCGATTATTTTGATCTCTGTGCTGTTAGGCATAAAATACAAGAATTTTATGCAGTCCGAAAAACAATATCGCGTGGTCCCTGTTCTATACATGGTGTAACTGTATGTCTAACTTGTATTTACCATTCCAAGCAGTAAACTATTATACGGATACTACTGTGTTGTGATTTGTGCCCAGTCCTTGTAACCAGTATAACACGCCGCGTCTATTTTTCTATTTTAACCAGAAAACTTAACAGAGAAAAACTTAACTTTTTAACAGAGAAAAAAAAAATACATTTTAGTGAAAGTTTTGTATATTAAACACGTACTACAAGTTCTTTCTTTTTCTTTTCTTTCTATATTAATTCGTTTGTAATATTGGACACGATCTTTTTTGTATCGAAACTTAAGAACAAAGCAACTTAATGAAATTAAAAAAAAGAAGTCTATAACTCACTTTTGTGAATAATAGCAATGAAAAACATGACAGCCTCCGTGGCGTAGCGGTAGTGAACGCGGCCGCTACGCAGGAGGCGCGGGTTCGATCCCCGCTCAGTGCAAATATTTGTGTGCATTAAATATGGGTATTTGCATTGGTCTGGTCGTGCCTCGGAGAGCACGTTAAGCCGTCGGTCCCGGTTGCCATAAGGACATCTATGGCAGTCGTTACGGGTAGTTGGTGCCCTAAAAAGTCCAAAAACAACGGTCTAGCTGCAAAGCTTCGATATCGCCTAATGTTAACATTGGGTCGTGGAGGTCAGGTGGCAATCGCTTCACGGAAAATACCGAGGTCTAGCCAAATCTGTAGCTATGACTGGTAAAAGCGGACCCCAGACTCCAAGCTGAAAGCTTCGGATGCGACTGGGAATAACGTTAGAAGGAAGAAGAAGCAATGAAAAAGTCACAGTTTTATATTAGGTGTCATTCCGTGCTTAATTGCGGGGAAATAAAAGCCTGTTCATAAGCAAGTGTGTTGAAAATATTGGCATTTTACATGTGTATCACTATACTTGGTGTTGTCATAATCATAATGTTTTTGGCGCCCCCAGTACGGGTTTTTTATTTTATTGGTCGGACTTTAATTTGAACTATAAAACACTGTTTCAACTAAGTTTTGTAAACAGTATGTAACAAAGTAGATACAGTACATCTAATCGATGTGTCACTCACTCTGCCCTATTAACATCGAACACTGTTACAACTCGATAGATAAGGTCCTTTAATGGTACATAACCATAATGATTGACATGTAAAATTGTAAAAAGTCTTAACAAAATCTAAGTATTACTATAAATAATAGACCCTTTTTCCGATTTTTATCGGAAGCAAAAATTGACTATTCATCCATTTCATCCAACCATTCATCGTCTGTAGTAGGTAGTAGGTCTTTTACTTGATAATTAATTTATTAGGTGTTTATAATAATTAGTAGGTATACGAGCATAAGTACATTACTCAAACGCTTCATAAATAAGAGCTATCAGTTTGACAGGTTTGACGCTTCTATAATTATGTTTATAACGAAAGTTTTCATTGAACTTTCAACAAAATTCCGTACACAAAAGTCAATTCTTGCTAGGCACAAATTACTGCTTTAAAAAAAAAATATTTTACAATTCTCGGGTAATTATGTTCTTCAAGTTAAAATCCCTAAGTCGTAAGTAAAATTTAAAGTATTTCCTATTTCACCTATTAACATATTTTTTCATTCAAGATTAGCGGTTCCTGAAGAAGTCCCAAAGAATAACAATAGATCACTTAGCAACAACTCGAGAGTACCTAATGTAGATTGTTTTTGTTATTATGTTGAATGTTTTATGCGTATCATCGTAACGTAACATGGTAGTGGAATTCCTCTCACATGTGCTGTTTAATTGCTTATAAACAAATCATAAATTGTAGTCGCAGCTGACGATAACAAAGGCACATAATGAAGCTACAACGGTGAATTAATATAAAACATTGGTCAGCTACTAATTCGGAAAGAGAAAGCATAATGCGTGGGTTCCGTGTAAGGATTGTTGTGCAGTGTGAGCGATACGATAGAATTAGGCAAATTATAAAGGATCAGAATTGAACAGACTTAAAGTCTTAAGATGGATCACTAACGTTTGAGTAGAGACGGAGATGTGTCAATAATCAAGATTACCAAAATCCACGCGGGCGGAGCCGTGTGCATATGCTAGTATATAACTAAAATAACCTCTTAGGAAACATTGCTTGGTAATGGTAAGATTCATGTTAAACGCCTAAAGTTTGACCGCATTTACATTATTTTTACGAGTCCCATACATTACTTTTATTTCGTGATACTTAGCTTATTTTAATTTGCTTAAACTTAAGTCATACAGTTATTTTCACAATTTAATAATTTTACTACCAGTCCAGCTAGTGGTAAGAAGGATGCAGAGCAGTGATGACCATAAAGATAGATTAAGATAAATGCTTCGTAGCTTTAATGCCAACGGTGTTTTAACATTATAGTGTACATCGTATTCACCGTAATAACCGTTAATATACTAAAACCTGTACATCCACTTGGGGATTTAGAGCCTTATAACCTCCCGCCATATATCTTGCACCCAAAATGTGCTCAACATGCGCAGTACGCGTTTTTGGATGTCTTTTGTAATCCATCAATCATAGATTATATTAAAACAATCCGCACATAGATCCAAAATATAATGGTGGAAGAATTACTAAGATATTAAGGGCCCAAGTCAACTTCAACTGCAAGCCGGTATATCTACCTACTGATAAACGGATGAAGCTCTGGGAACATCGGGAGGATAAAACTTAAGGAATAAGTAAGGGCATGAGGAGTGTCTGACAGTGAAGAGGAGTTATCAAGGTTCACCTTCAGCAGTAGCAACATAATATGCATTCAAAACTCTTGCGACTTTTAAGCTTTTGATACTGGCAAAAGGGCTATTATAAAATACAAGAATATTTAGATGATAAACTAGCTTGGAAATGAGCTGTTCACTCATGCATGCTTCTCAAACAAATTATTGTATTTAGACTAAGTAGACTAAGCATTATTTGTAAATAGACCAAAAAAAAAAAAGCCCGCTGAGTTTCTTGCCGGAGTCTTCTCAGGCCAGGGCCGCGTTTCGAACCGGTGGTCCATTTGCTGAGCTAGTCTTTAGTACATAATTATATATTTTTGACGTTTTGTAAGTGCCGTTTTAATGGTCTATACAGAATAAATGATTTTTGACTTTTGACTTTTGACTTTTTGACTTTTGCACATGATGTGTGTAGTGTAATGTGGTAGTTGATTCGGGTAAATTTGAATCAACGAAACCCTCATAATTCCTAACATCAATCTTAAGTGAGAAGATGGAAATACTCTGGTCGAATTAACCCATTCCTGCAAACGAATCAAGATTCTATACTTATTTAAATAGTTTGTCACTAGTACCGAAGTTGCTTAGTCATTGAACTCAAAAGCTCAAATTAATAAGACATTATTATAACTATGTTTACTTTCTGTGAATGGCTCTCAAGGTAGTAATGAGGCTTTCAATTGACCTGCGTCCGATGTTCCGGTTACTTCTCGAACGAAATTGCATAGCGGTTAGCGGTTGACCACTTGTGATTTGTATGGACATGAAGTGTTTTGAGACGGTGCGAAATTGTTTTGCTAAATATTGAGTGCTCGCCCAATGATAGACTTTCTATATTGCTTCTGTGATTTGCCAAACCTTTTTTGTGCATACATCGGAAAAACAGTTCATAAATAAATCAATTTATAGATCAAAAATACATGCAAAATAAACGTATCTCAAAGATAAAAATACGCGTGAAGCTTTTGTTGAAGTCGGTGCCAAATCGGTTAAAAAGCAATAGTTTTCAAGGAGTAGGACAGTTGTTTTCACGAAATCAAAGTATCATTGGGATGTCTAGTTGCACTACAGATATACTTACCTAAGTATGTTAGGTATATGTATATCGAAAATTAAAGATAAGCAAACACCTAATATAAAAAATATCAGATACATTATTGCACTATCACAATTGACTATATCGTCAATAGTTCGTATATCGCTATATTAAAGTATAGCACAACCTTTACGTTCCCGATTACTGACAATACCGTCGTAGTTATGGAGTGTATTAACATTTTTAAGATTAAAAATGGCGTGTAGGAGTTATCAATATGTGAAAATGTCATCTATTTAAAAGACTGTCTCTGGGTTTTTGTAGCATGTGGGTCACTTGAGCGGATCATTAATATCTAAATTAGTGCACGGTAATAAATTCTGTATTTAGATAGTAGATTAGATCTCATTATTTAGAGTTCGACATATAAAATTTGTCATCATCAGAAGATCAAAATTCTTGTAAAAAATATGGTCATAATTTGGTTCCGGACTAATTTCGGTCTCATAAATTGAATGCTTTAGAAGGTATTCTCGTAATAAAGTTTTCAATACTCTAGAATCTCTAGATTGACTGATTTGATTATATCGAATTGTGACTAAAGTTAGACAAAGGAGAAATCGGTATTCAACTAGACTTTGTCAAACGAAACATAAAATATTAAGTTTGACATTTTTATACGTTAACTGAGATGATCATTGAGATCAGACTAAACCACCACAAACCCACTACAGAAGCCATTAAGTAGAAGGAAACTAAAACTATTTATGTATCATCTATCAAACGGGTTAGTATTTTTATGAGCAGAATATCTATTACCAGTCAACTCATATTTAAAAACAAACGGTAAAGAAATGGTAAAAATGCACTACCGTGAAGGTATTGGTAGCGGTAAGGCCTCCTAGTCGAGAAAGAATGAGTGTTAATATACTTCTAGCTACCCCTGCTGCTGTATATGGAACTGACAAAGGAAGACAAACCGGGTCCCGTTAGCCAGACGACGCAATGTACTCTGCCATCAAGAATTTATATACAGACCACGTTTGACGTTTGCACTCGTACGAATGGCCATTGGCTAACACATGGAAAATGCCAAGCTATTAATTTATCATCCACGGTATACGACTAAAGATATAAGTAACTAGCTGACCTGGCAAACTTTGTACCACCATATTTTTTTTCGCCCGCGTTTTCCAATATGTGCTCACCGTTTAAACCTTCCCTGGACATCCATGAATATTTCAAGTCTAAAATTAGCCAAATCGGTTCAGCCGTTCTCGAGTTTTAGCGAGACTAACAGAATTGCAATTCACATTTATTTATATATATAGAAGATAGATAACTTGCTTTGATTACAGTTGAGTAGTAATGATATTTGCATCAGGCACAAATGCGTACGGTCAGATTTAGATCGATCTTCACGAACAAAGTACTCAAAATAATCTTAATACTTTGGGAAATACCCTTCCTGTTGACCGATTGTTCTGATATTTGGTACACACCTTTAATTCGAACGATAATACAATTTGAATCAATAAATAGTTTGACTTGCTCTTAATACCTTGGTATTAAGAACATTATGAGGCTTTGTAAGTAGTCAAGATAGCTCTTTATCCACTTATTTTGTTCCGCAATAATTGTTTAAAAAAATTATAGCTATTTATGATAGCGTGGATATGGGTTTTGATATCAATACGACGCAAAACTTCTGTTATTGCAATATAATGATTTAAATTTAACTATTACGTAAATAATTGATTATAATTTATGGTCGTCTGTCATTAAAACAAGTGACATTTATTTATCAGTTACTGTGTGATTTGCGGGTCCTATTTGCGGGTATGATTTTGCAATAAAACGTTTTGTTAGTTAAAATTATTTCAACATACAGCCCATGACAGAGTGCCCGCTTGATGGTAATAGGCTCGCCCCCTATTGGGGGCACCGAAAATCATATCACCGAAATGTGGGTGATAATCTGTTATTACACCTCTGCCTACCACTTTGGGAATTTACAGGCGTGAGTATATGTATGATTCGTACCTAATAACATAACGAATAGAAATATCAAACATCATTAGCTATTAATATTTTATTATTTTATATTTTTTTTCATTCGCAGCTGGGTGTGTATGAACGAATCAATAAAATTACCTTAACAGTTAACTACATTAAACTTGCATACAAACTACCTATTTAATTCAATTAATAGGAAATAAATACTGATAGGGATACGGCGTTGAAAAGAGACATCGCCAAACGTAATCTTACTTCTTATTTAATTTCACATTTCTATATTAATTATGTTAATTAAATTTATCGGCAATTCATTGCATCTAATGTTGAGATTTCACTGGATTTGCATAGAAGTATATTATGATTATTATCGTCAGATGCGTTTTATACGAAGGGCTACTGTTGGAATGCGGAGAAAGGTTATGATGATTACGTTTTATCTGCTCTACATATTTTATAGTTGTCATTTTGACCAGTTTCCTTTTCACATTTTAGATTACGGTATATTCCGATTGAGATAATTATGCCCCAGCCAGATGGTCGGATGACCTGAAAGAGGTAGCTAGGATAGATTGGATGCAGAAGGTGGAGGATTGGATGCAGGATTGCATGTAGGTGTGCGTTGGGAAAGGCTCAAGTCCAGCAGGAGTCCTATGTCAATTGATTGAAAGAATGAGTATTGAAGAAGAGTATTTAGCTTCAGACGAATCAATCAATGCTGGACATAAGTGTCTCCCAATGTGCGCCATTCCTCCCGGTCTTCCGCCTTCTGCATCCAGCTATCCCAGCCAACTTTTTCAGGACATCTGTCTGTAGCTACCGATGATATATACTAATGAAGGACATGCATCAGTGAATCATCCAGCTTGAGACTATGCTCAGTATAACCACCATGACGTCGTGACCCTATAGAAAAAGGTAGCTGGGACAGATTGGATGCAAATAAGGAGCAATGGCACACATTGGGAGAGGCCTATATCCAGCAGTGAACTACGATAGGCTTATTGATAGACTATATTAAATTAATATTACTTTTAAGGATGAGGCCGCCATTTGTATGTACAATGTGTAGGTATTCCATGCATGCATATTTGATTGGTGTCCAACAAAATTTATTTCTATTCTATTCTAAGATCAAAGTTTCGCAAGTTTAAGCTGAGTAAATTATATTATTACAGGGGTAACATTTCCTTATCTTTTGCAACAGCAAATTTGTCTGATAGATGATTGTCTTGTCCTCATTTGCCGCAAATTTTCATGTCTGCCTACGGCTGAAGGCGGTGCCTCGCAAATGCGTGGGCGCAGCGCAGATAAATATCAATTTACTTCTATATTGTCATGACAAAGTAATTGTGTAACAGGATTTGTTAATATGCTGTAACAGCGGTTTTGTAACTTTCGTTCTTAATTATTTTTATCCGACTACAGTAGACTGCAGAAGTGGAAAAAAGGGGTTGTGTATGACCTATAGAGTGCATTTGGTCCCACCAAGAACTTCGGAGCTCAAACCGCACCGAAACCAAATCCTATCTGCAAGCTACAAGCCGGTAGAAACAAAATAAATGATAATTGATTGATGCTTCGGCTATACGAGATGATATAAATTGATCAACGGAAGATCATAACGCCTCGATAACACTCAAAATAGAGGTATTCTAAACCAGTACCACATTTCTAATCCCACTGGCATCCCTTTTTTAATATTTACTTAGTGCTTTAAACTAAACGGATATTATTCTTGAAACTATTAAAAAAATATTCCAAAATTCAAGAATTTAAAGCATAGTTCAGTTCACAGGTGAATATGTGATTTATTTTATGCAACGGTCCTCCCACTAGGTTAATTTAATAAAACTAGGCCAGTGGAGTTGCAACCGCAATTGCATTTGACTGTTGGCAATTCACCTCGGAATGCAGAAATATACGGACGGTTGCATTGTGGACGGTTCCCTTGAAGAAAACAAAAGTATTTTTCAAATTCAATTTCTTTTTTAATTTATTATTTATTTTTTAATAGTGCTTGTTATAGGGTTGCGATTACGAGGATTAAGTACTTCGCCATTGTTGAATGAATTTTTATATTATAGTATGATACCTATTCAAAGCGATTTTAGAATGAAAAAGTGAATCACTTAGGCGGGACTCGAACCCGCAACCAGTAGGTAAGAGACTCACCCCTGTAAGAGACAGGGGTAATACTTTGACCCCAGTGTGTCAGTGACTCGGTAGCCTCGCCTGAAGCGTTCCAAATTGTCCTACACAACTGTCTTGGGGCAACGGATATTGCGACTGCCGTTTAACTCCCAACCTTGAGGAAAAAACCTCCGCCTTAGCTTCGTGCGTGAATCAGCAGATGGACGCGGGTGTTCCTCTCCCTTTGTAATAAGCTGTTATTACAAAGGGAGAGGGAGTTGAGGGACTGCAACTGGAGATGAATGGAAAAAGCACGCATGTTGTGCTGACCCCAAATAAAATATGGGGTAAGGGCAGGAGGATGATTATCCTATCTGGTTATCCACCATCCACCAGGAAAGAGCTTACCGTGGCCTATGGATATGTGTAACACCAGAGGAGTCACACTTATGCTGCCGACTCTGTAGGAACAGAGACTTACTGTGCCGTCTGTGCAGAAGACAAAGCAGGACAAGCCATTGGTCTTTCCACTGACAGCACAAAAGGCTTGCAAAGGAGGTTTACCGTAAACTGCAAAAACTATGGTGGAGCTCCCATACACCTAATATTTTGCCGTGGGAAAGAACTACGAAGCTTTACTACCAAAGTTACATCGCTCTCAATAAAGAATGTCTTACTGCGCGCACTGTCTATAAAGATTGAAGTTACGGTCGCATAGAATTACAATTTGTATGAATTAATTCGAGCAATTAAATTATCATAACATCATGCCAGTTCACATGGTATGCGTAAAATTTGTGCGTTCTTCACAATAATATTGGTTCTTTGGTTCTATAAATAAACCGACAACTGACAGGGCCTATTTCATGGCACTGTTTACATTTTAAACCGGTTCCAAGCACACATATGTTAAGCCCTTCCGTTTTATAAAGAGCAAAAAATGTAAATACAGTGATTCACATAATGTATTAACTATATATGAAAACTAGAATTGAAAGAGATGCAAGTAATCTTGTCCGTTTTAGTTTGTTTCGACAGAGATTTAGAGGCCAATAATTTTATGGAGCATTTATTCAAATTGAATATCAGGTGAAAGTTTATATAAACAAATAATATTTATCTAAGAAACTTAAGCATGCATGCATAGTTTATCCGTGTAATGAGCAGTTTTCCAGTAGGTATAATAATCAGTTGGTTTTTAAGTCATCAGGAGATGGCGCTAGCATAGCTTTTGGTAATTTTAATGTACTCTGTGGTTTGTTTGTAGTATTTTTTCATGAATTTGCGATGTAGCCAAAGTTTAATTTAATTTACCCATATAATAATAGATAAAATATAATAAAAAGCTTAATTCTTAGGGAACACTTAGATTTAACACCACACTCTTCTTACCAAAAGTGCCGGCTGCGCCATCTAGCGCGTCTTTGGGAACCCTATAAATACCTACTGGAAAACTGCTCATTGCTACAAAATAAATCGATATCGTGGAGCTATCTCCCGCGGAATCGATCTTGATTGTATGAGCAGTAATATTGGACAAATGATTTTATTGTGAAAAAATAAATATTGCTATCATAAATTTTCCTTTACGCATAGAACACACATAATGGAAAATTCACAAGTTAGCGAATATGGAAATAATGGCGACTTATAGTCTAACAATATTACTAAACAAGCCCTCTCTTCAGAATGTATGTCAAACTTGAATGACAATTTATATAATATCTAGGCATAATGGTGAATGGGAGAGACAGATCAGTGAAGTATACTGTTCAATGGTTAATTACCATCAGTTTTGATGGATTGATTGATTGATAGTTCGTGATGAACGATTTATCTATCATACTGTCATGTTGTTACGATGTCGTGCCCACGTTTTAGATCTAGAGATAAGGTCAAACGATTAATGTCATATGTGTTCTATACCTCGTGACACGTATCTTGGACCTAAATCGTGGGGCGTGAAAAAGCATCTGATGAGGCCGTCAAGCTGAGTGCCACCATTGTAACATGATACGTGTAATGGTGATCCTCTTTTCAGAGACTTTGCCTTCAGCTTACCATCAGGCGAGGCGAAGTCAAATTGACGTGTCCTGTATAAAAAAAAAAAAATCGCGGGACAAACACGGTCCTGGCGCCTGCGGATTATCCTACTAATATTATAAACGCGAAATATTGTAAGTATGGATGGATGTTTGTTACTCTTTCACGTAAAAACTACTGAATGGATTTTATTGAAACTTTACAATAATATAGCTTATACATCAGAATAACACAGGCTACGTTTGGTCGCGATAACCGACATCAACGCGGGCTGAGCCACGGGCAACAGCTAGTTTTGTAATAATCTATACTAGGTGAATTTGAGCTCATCTAGCGCAGTAGCACTCCGTGCTATCCTCTACAGACACCGAAAATACGCGTACTGCGCGTATAGAGCACATTTTGAGCATATTTTAGGTCCATGATATAATTATGTCCCGAGCAATACAAGAGTTTGTCCTCCTAGCGTTAATTCCCAGTCGCATCCGAAGCTTTCAGCTCGGAGTCTGGGGTCCGCTTTACCAGTCTTAACTACGGATTTGGCTAGACCTCGATATTTTCTGTGAAGCGATTGCCATCTGACCTCCACAACCCAATGTTAACATTAGGCAATATCGAAGCTTTGCAGCTAGACTGTTGTTTTTGGATTTTTTTTTAGGGCTCCAACTACCCGTAACGACTGCCATAGACGTTCTTATGGCAACCGGGACCGACGGCTTAACGTGCTCTCCGAGGCACGACCAGACCAATATTTCATGCAAATACCCATATTTCATGAACACAAATATTTGCACTGAGCGGGGATCGAACCCGCGCCTCCTGCGTAGCGGCCGCGTTCACTACCGCTACGCCACGGAGGCTGTCTACAAGAGTTTGTATATGTTGATAAATATGTTGTTTCTTTCTTCTCTATTACTGTGTTCAGATCTCTTCAACTTTCGGATGCAAAAAAAGAGTGGGAAAGATCGTTTGGTAAAGTGGTTGTGTTTATTTAAAACATGTTTTTTTAGTTGCTTGACAGTTCGTTTACAGTTTGACGTGGATGTGGTTATTTTTAGCTGCTTTTAAAATATTATTAAAAGAAGTGAAGATTTTGGACTGTTTATTCAAATGTTCAAACACTTCAAACCACTAAAAGTTAAGTTAAATAAAATAAGCAAAAAATTTAAACTGATATACCTATTGGTTAAGTACAGTATATGCAATTGCGCATGTTAGTGCATTTAACACAACAACAGTAAATAAAAAGTATCTTTACATTTGATATAATGTAAAGTAAAATATGAGGTATATCCCTACTAATATTATTTCTAGAATCTGACATTTGTCGACGATTCCAAAGTAACTCTGTCTGTCTGTCTGTCTCACTTTTATGACTAAACCGCTGAACCGATTTTGATGAAATTTGGTATAGAGGTAGATTAGACCTTGAGAAAGGACATAGGCTATGTTTGGTCGCGATAACCGACATCCACGCGGGCGGAGCCGCGGGCAAAAGCTAGTAATTTTATATTTTTCCATGAAACATTGATGTAAATATCATCCAAAATACCTTTCAACTATTAGAGGCTCTTCATTACTCTATAGTTGCCCTCCAAGTAAGATCATCAGTACAAAACTGTTACGATTTTGTTATTTACTCATCGGGACTGTCCGCAATAAATGTCTGTATGTTTTCATATTAGGAAATTGGTGGTTATCTAGTGCAGTACTTATTTTTTGACCTCTAAGCGGTTACGTTGCGACTATCGTCTGTATGATAGGCTATCAATGACAGCGAGTTAAGGTCCTATAATCAGGAAGTGGTCCAGAATCATACATATAGATGTCGTTTAAATTCTGCTTAGTATTCAAAAAGGATTTTTAGGTAGACATGTCGTGAGGAACGATGAGATTTAGTGAAGTATATCATTCTTTATTTGTTTATAATTATCAACTTTTTTCATATACCTATCACTTATGTGGCTGACAAGCACATGGCCCATCTTATGGACGTGTGCAACACGAGAGGAGTCCAACACGTGCTGCCGACTCTGTAAGAACAGAGAGTTTCTGTGCCGTCAGTGCAGGAAAAGCCTTCGGTCTTACCACTGACAGCATAAAATTCTCCAGTGAGCTCTGGCTACCCTACTTAAATACAAATACACCTCTTAAGTCTTTACCGTGACTTATTGTCGCTTGCAGCACAGAACAGTTACTTGCGGATTTCCACCGGCATGCCCATAATTTTTAGAGAAAAAGTAAGGATAGTATTGGGGTACTGGGAACAAAGACAGGCAGCTAAAATCAAGGGGTGAAGACGCAGAGGTGGGCTTTATTTGATTGGCAGAATAGGAGAAAAAAGCCGACTGTTTAAGAAATCGTACAAAATATATATATTTGAAGTAGAAGTTATGTACCTAGTCACTATTTATCTAATCTGTGATAGAAGGAGATAATTTTATATTGAGCAGACGGCCGACCCGTTCGGTCATTGTGCGGGGAAAATCTGCATGTACTGTGTCCACTATGAATTAAGGCACGATGGGGTTGACATAACCTTACTGGACATTACATAACGAAAAAATAGGTAAGTACATAAACATAATTATGATAGGCCACTAATTAACATCAATTAGTCTACTGCAGTCCACGGCTGGACATAGGCCTCTCCCTATATGCGCCACGTTTGCCGATCCTCCGCCTTCTGCATAATTAACATATTGCCATTGATATACAAAAAACCTTTTTGTATACATATCAATGTATATTGCACTCTTTTTGCCCACTGCATGGTACGAGTACCTAGGTATATTTACTCTATATCCCATTCAAATTTATTGTTAAAGGACATTAATACGCTACGTAAGTACTTACCTATATTGTAAAATATTAGTTACGCCTATCAACTATTAGTTCTACCTTTCGCACTTCTTACTATATTCTAATCAGTTCTCCGGTTGCGTGTAGAAAAGCCACATGCAGGCTGCACGTAAGGCCGCCATTACTTTTTACAGTAAAATGTTGCCAACGTGAAAAACTATCGGTCATTAGTGTTTCCTGCAGTTCTCCAACAGAATTAATGTTGCAATTTGTTAGTGGTTGGCAGCAACTGGGATTTTATTTTCATTTGATTGGTAGATTCAAATTATTTTTAGAATAATAATGTAATACGGGCGGTACTAGGTACTAACTTTAAGATTTCCTCTTGAAAAACATTTTTTGTGTAGTTTGTAATATTTCGACTGCCTCTGTGGCGTAGCGGTAGTGAACGCGGCCGCTACGCAGGAGGCGCGGGTTCGATCCCCGCTCAGTACAAATATTTGCGTGCATGAATATGAATATTTGCATTGGTCTGGGTGTTTCTATGTATTATGTATGTATTTATAAAAAAAAAAATGTATCTCAGTATGTTTATCCATATTCTAGAACCCATAACACAAGCTAGTTAAGCTATGCTTACTTTGGTTGGATCTAGATAGCGTTGTGTAGAATGTCCTACAATATTTATTTATTTATTTATTTTATTTCGAATCAATTCCGATACTCCCCGAAAATGTATGAGCTTAACTTTAGTCTGCGTCCTATTCCAAATTTGAAATTCAAAATTAATTCCTGCTTCACCTAAGAACACATTTTTTTTTCTAAACAGCTTCAGCTCCTTTCAATTAAGTATTCTCGATCGTATACCAGGTATGCAAAATTTTAGCCAAAACCATTCAGCAGTTTCTACGTGATTGAGTAGCAAACAAATTCACTTTTAGTTCTTACATTTAGGATACATATCTCATTCATCGTTTAATTCTAAAAAACATTTCATCCATCATAGAATTAATTAGAACACCGTCATTTTCGGTACACACACTTAAACATTAAACACTCATCGCGACTGTACCGCTGTAGTACAGTCGTGATGAGTCGGTTTTTATTGAATTAGCATACTGCATCCACTGACCCTATTCGCTTCCACAACTTTACATTTACACTTACATTACACCTTATAATTATATGCGTAAGGTGCATTATTATAATTCTGTGTTGTAATGTGTTTTGTTGGCGCCGCATAGCATGGAGCAATTAGCGAGGTTTGGGGTCAATGCACATAGACACCGACGGTTTAGTACCAGAATTAGATTTAGAGACCTCCAAGGTGCCGTGAGATGGAAGAAGTTTGGATGATAAGATGATTCTTTAACGGTTTTATTTAGTTGGGCAGGAATAAAATAGGACTCAAGATTTTACCTGTAGATAGGTAAGTTAATGACTTTTTTTATACCACTTAGGTGACAGACAAGCACACGGCCTACCTGATGGGAAGTGGTTACCGCGGCCTATGGACGATGCAGCACCAGGGGCGTCACACTCGCGCTGCCGACCCTGAAGAAACCTTCTAAAGCCCTTCTTGAAGAACCCCATATTGTAGTCGCTTGGGAAAACCTTGGCTTTTGTAGCTAAGTGTTGACTTTACAGCTTCAGCTTGAAACCATTTTCCGTAATTTTTAAATAAATGATAAAAATAATTTATTTCTAAAAACAATTCGACATTTTGGAAGACCTCACCGTTGGCCCCACAGTAAAAACGGGATGCAGTCATGAAACCACAAAATTTATTGCAGATTTCACAAATCCTCGAAATAAGAACACAAACCACGCAATTGCTATCATTCAAGTGAGATATAAGATGGATGTATTCTTCAATCCAATCATCACCATCCAATGTATTTTAAATTGTCATAATAGTAGCAGTATCGGTGAACTATCAATAGATAATCGTTAGACAATCGATAGACTATTATAGACTATTGATAGACAATCGATAGACAATCGATAGACTATTGATAGACAATCGATAGACTATTGATAGACAATCGATAGACAATCGATAGACTATTGATAGACAATCGATAGACTATTGATAGACTATCAATAGACAATCGATAGACTATTTGATAGACAATCGATAGACAATCGGTAGACTATTGATAGACAATCAATAGACTATTGATAGACTATCGATAGACTATATCGATACTGCTACTGTGCCTACTGCAAGATTCGATTAAAGAAAGTAAAAAAGAAGACACAATTATCTACCGATGCTCAGTAGTAAGTGTGTTTGAGGTAGTAACTATTTATTAATCTGTGGTTTGAGTGGTTACAAAATTATTTCCCCACATACGCAGCAAATAAATCAAACCTTGGTTTTTATTCAAATTAGCAAGTTAGTGAAAATTCCAAATTGAATAACGTAATAATCAGGTTGAATCGTGATTTGACTACGCTTATGAAACGATTTCATTACAATAACTAATCGATTAAAATCAATCAAATCAATCGATATTGGAAGATATAGTGAGTATTTTAAATTGGAAAAAGCGAAATCAATACTCGGGCAGGACTCGAACCCGCGATCTTTCCCTTACAGGGGGAATGCTCTGACCACTGAGCCCACCATCGCCCTAAGATTTAACACCCACATTTTACCAATCATTGTATTAGGTCCCACGTAATAGGGGGTGAGCCTATTGCCGTTTTCTGGGCACTATTGTTGGCTCGAGCCATGTATAGGCTGAGTGGGCTGTATATATCTGTCTGATGTTAAACAGCCCTATCCCTTAGTCGCCTTTACGACACCGCATGGGAGGAAATAGGGTGGCCCAAATTCTACTCTGCCGGGAACCACGCAGCGAATTACATACGAATATAAATTAGTATAAGGATAATATCGAGGTCTAGCCAAATCCGCGGTTAGACTGGTAAAGCGGACCCCAGACTCCAAGCTGAAAGCTTCGGATGCGACTGGGATTAACGCTAAGAGGTAGAAGAAGAATAAGTTAGTATAAGGGTATGCAAAATGCAAACGTCCCATGGTAACCACTATCCATAAAAAAAGCTAATGAATGCAGCGTATGAGGATACTAGTCACCACCTCGACCATGTGTCGTAACTCCTCCAAAAAACCATTCAAGCGGTCAAGAAACCACCATTAAATATACTGAACTTTAAATAATTTCAGCAGCATCAACATCAGTCCAATTTCATGTATCATTTAAAAAAACTGATGCTCAAGATACCAATTAATATTCATTTGGCTTCCTTATTGCGTAACTTTTATAAATTTCTTTTTATCTGCGGCCACTTCCTGAGGATGTCGATTTCATGGATATTACATCGATGCGTCGCTGTTTCACGGATGTATTCGGCAACGTATTTTGGTCACTTCATAATTTACTAATTTATGAATGCGTATACTATATTTGAGTAGAGGAAGCGTATGGACACAAATAGCAGGTTGTTGCCTCTGGTTATCCTAAAACTGGACTTGCGTGAGTGTGGGAATGCATGTGCAAATGTACATTGTTATATGAGTAGGAGCATTGAATTTTACTTGAAATTTGGCAGGTAGGTTCCTTATAGAGTGTAGACATCAGCTAAGAACGGATTATACGAAACTCTACCTAAGTGGGGTAAAACGAACTCCACGAGTACGAAGTCGCACGTCAGTCACGGCAACGGCAGCAAGACAATCGCTTTCTATGGAGAAGGAAAGCGGAAATCGCGCTTCAAAGTCCAAGATTTCTATGCAACTGGGATCGATGCTCGAATAAAGACGAAGTTTCGAAAAAAGCGAATAAAAATGCAAGTAACAGTTACCTAAAAAATAATCAAACTATGAATAGAAGTTATAACTTTATGAGAGCTTTAATGCACTCAGTGGAAGAGTGCATTAAAGCTAGACGTAGGGCCCTTGATCACAGGCTTCGTGTAGTAATAAAGTGTAATAAAAAACACAACGGTCGCTGCACCCCAGGTGTCAACAACAATACAACCTGTTTATGGGAAATAAATAAAAGAAACATAACGGAAAGGGCTCGAAGGACCTACAGAACAATAGCATTGCAATTCCATTAAGATTTTATTGTAAAACCAGTAATGAATTTTATTATTAAAGGAGAAACTTGATTCCTTTATAAACACAGACTTGAAGATAATACAGAATTGAAGGCTCAGGAGCCTGTAAAGCCCCACTCACTGATTAATAAATGACAATACTGTGTGGTCCGGTTGTCAATAGCCATCAGGTCAAACTGGAGGTATACAGGATAGAAGATTTTGACCTTACCTGGAGGGAAAGTATACTCTAAACAGTGAAGATATCGAATTTCACTCAAAGAAAACATTCCTTTATTTTTAAAATGGAACAAAACTGCATTGTAACTTTTTCGAAAATTCGCTTGCCACACCCCGCAATCCAACCGACTAAAATTAGAAAAATAACATCCTGTTTTTATGGCATCAATCAATCGTGTCAATTATAAGGATCAAATCTCTCTAAGAAACATGGTAAATTAAATTAAAGGAAATTGTATAATCAATCAATTTTATTCTAACCTACAACCGTATTGCCACCATGATTGCCACTTCTCTAGAGGCTGGTAGCTAGCAGCTAATGTCAATCTATGGGGCTGTCCATTTATCACGTGATGTTTTATGAGCAAATTTTGAACCCCCCCTCCGCCATGGTGATACGTGGTGAGGTTTTAAACTACCCACGCCCCTCTACCCTAAATCACATGTGTTTTTTTATTATTTTTTAATGCTAGAAATTGAAGGATCGTGGTAAAAAACGCGCGTTATAAGAAAAAAAAAATACACGTGATATCTCGCTATACCCCTACCTCCCCTCTGGCGATATTACGTGATTTTTTCGAACACTCCCCCTCTCCCTATTGAGCCTCATGCGTGATTTATGGACAGGCCCTATATATGTGAGAAAATAAGTTACATCTGTCGGCCCTGGTAAAGTTAGACTATAAACATAATAAACATAAAAGTTGCATCATTTTTGTCATCACCTAGGATGTGACAGTTAAATTATTAGGCAACCGCCACACAAGGCGACACCATGGTGCGCTCTCGCAACAACTTGAACTATAAAATCTAACTCCCTGTGTTGTAAAGTCGTTTAGTTGAACGTAGTGTACTCTAGTTTACTACAAATAGGTTATGATACTTGTAAGGAACGTATACTGAAAACATACGGGTGACTAAAATGACTAAAAAGTCTGTTTATACTAAATTATATGTATTATGATGGGTTGTTAAAAGGCAAGGAATTGATAATAGACGTAATTTATGATAAATCTTTTGATAAATATTATAAAAGCAAATTGTATCGAATAAAGATGTATGTTGTATGACAGTAAACTTGTAAGAAATAAAGAAGTGTCTATGACGTCACACATTCCTTATTGTCTTATTGTCAAATATTCTCGTTTATGTGGTTGCGTGTTGCGTGGAAGATTAAAATTAAATTATAAGATCACGTTTTTTTTATATTAAAAAAAAAAAACTTAAGTTGAACTCCAGGAAAGTACCCCAATTATAAATATGCATTGATTAATAAAAAAATATTAGTGAAATATTCGCTCTTCGGATACAAAAAGCCGTCACACAATCTCTGCTTACACTACAACGAAACAACAACATGTAACCTCCGATACTCATCTTCAAATATTTTAGTTTTTTTTTCCGTACATGTACGCTTATCATTGACATTGTAAGTTCAAGAATAAAAAAGGTCGCGTACAGATCGGCTATCGGCTTGTTACGTGGGCGATAAGCCAGGCGATAACATTGTGTACAGTGTACACCGCGCCTTATATGCGCGAGTGAGTAATAAGTGAGTGAATAAACTCAGTTACAGTGTGGACACAAACTTAATTTGTAGTCTCTGAAACAATATTGTTTTCTATTTTTAGCTTGTGTGACTGTGGAGCGTTTGAATGTTGTGCCGCGCGTCAGAGGTACAGATTCAATTCCCGATCAGTGCAAAAAATGCAGTTTGTGGTAATGGATATTTGCATTGTTGATAATTCTAGTAATATTATAAATTTGAAAGTTTGTGAAGATAGACTAAAATAGACCGGGGGTCGAGTGGGCACCTCAAAATTATGAAGGGACGAATGGGCACTGGGGACGAATTCCAGGGGACCAGTGGGTGCTAACCCTATCAGGGTTTCTTAAACTTTTAGCACCATGAACCGCTGTTAAAGTTTTTAGATGAGAGCGAACCCCTTAACTTAATTTGAGAAACCCTAGAATAGATGTTTGTCACGCCTGAATGGCTAAACATATCTAGATGAAATTTAGTATACCTACCTACATACATTCAAGCCTGTAAATCCCCGAAGGGGTAGGCAGAGGTGCATTAACACCCGCATTTCGATAACTATGATTTTCGGCTTCACGTAATAGGGGGCGAGTCTTTAGCCGTCAAATGGGGCACTTGGCATAGTAATGGTTTATTATAGTCTGCAATTAGAGGAGACGTGGTTAATATTATCTTAAACATGCACTTTAGGTACCTTGGTAGTTAAGAATGTAAACACATTTTAATAGAAACGAAGGTATTAGCTGCTAAACGGACACACCCGGTTAGAACGAGTCCTTAAATGAATATGAAACGATATTATTTTCTCATTAATTCGCTTCTCGTTAGCTGGTATTTTATGACCATAGTTTGAGAATTTTCTTGTCTTATTTATACAAGACGTGCAATGTTGTTGATTTGTAGGCGCCTTAATTAATAGAATTACAAGTATTTTGTAATCTAGAGCGGAATTAATTGATTTATATCTTGTTTAATTTTAGGACTAAGATTTATAGGCTGTTTAGTACCTATATACTATGCGTTAGTATAATCACAGGTAGAACGTACACTGTACTGACAGCAGTTTAATAACTTCACAATATTTTATTAAAATCATTTATGTTCATAAAATATTCAAACGTGAACGGTTTTAATTACTTACTCCAAAAATACATCAAGCTGAAGACTAAAATACATACGATGAAAACCTTTGATTCAAAAACGAAAACGAGTGTAAGCGTTGGACTGCTATGCTACGTTCGGGTCGCGGGTTCGACATTCAATCGGTGACATCAATTTATATGAAATAGGGAAGGAATAGACGTATTAATACGCCCACATTTCACCGGCAATATTTTTGAACTCAACTAACAAAAAAGGGGACGAGTCTATAGCTGACACCGGTCAACCATTCGCGTAAAAACTGTTTAAATAACCAACAAACGCGTATTTGTTACACAAATACTTGTGTGGGCGAGCGTCCGTCGTGACACCGCCGCTGGTGTCAAGGCGATGTCAGCAGTGTCAACAGTGTCAGGTATCGCGTGTCACTGCTGGCCACCCAGATAGGAGGTAGAAAAAATGCATGACGCTAGAATACACGATGTATACGAAGATAGGGATCTAAATATACGTGGTTTTGTGTTGAGATCGATGACAAGTTAGATTTATTGTGGTCGGTTTTCGAAACTATAAAATTACTGTATCTGGGTGTTGATTTGTTAAAACAATTTGTCTTTATAAAATATCAGTTCTTGCCAGACTCCAGTCGCGTAGGATTCTGATACCGTTTCGTATTCGATATATATATATATACTTATCTGAATCGATTCGATTAGACTTGTAATCTATCCCTTTACCAAATTTCAGCAAGATTTGTTAAATCGTTTTGGATATTTTGTTCTATATTTTTGTAATACTCAACCACGGTCAAGCAGTTGAACAGCCTACTAAGGATACTTTTTATTCCAAGAATAGGTTCAATGGGTTACGGAACGGAATCAGAATTCCACGCGGGCGGAGCCACGGGCTACAGTTAGTAATATAAATCAAAACCTGACCGTATAAACAGTATAAATTGCGAACTATCATTTATTTCAGCCGTAGGTATATGGTAACAGTAGCCAGCTAGCCGACACCACAATGTAATAACAGCTAATAACATGAGAACTCATGAGTTCTGATGATCAAAACACATTTAGATCATGCGGTCATACCACAATGATGTTTACATTCTTTCTAACAACAATGTTCTCATATTACAGCACACAGACAGACGGTGATACAACGGTATATATTCATATGAAATTGTAATACAATAACGTTTATGTTCCCACAGTTTTGTTTATTGAAACACTTTGGGTCATTTGAATTGCTGATGCGTGTTTTAAAAATGTCCGGCTCGTACAGGAAGGGTTCCGTATCATCATACAAGATAACGTAGCTATATGTAAATACTTTTGAAAAGAAACATACGAGTTTCTTTTTTAGTTTTTTTTTTACGTTCAGAATGTCCAATGGCCAAAATGTGGGCATTCTGGGATACGGACAAATTGGGACTGAGCTGACTAGATATGAATAGATTTGGACATTCTGTGATTAGGACATTTTGGGATTTGGACATTTTGGGATATGGACGTTTTATAATAATCTTTGGACATTCTGAACCTAAACTCTTTGTTACATTTTATTGACAGATGGACACAATGAATTTAATGATAGCGTCCATTGGGTCTCTTGGTGTACGGAACCCTAAAAAGATGTGTTGCTTTTGAAGTGTTTTTTTTTTTTTAATTTATAGGTTTTAGGGGTGTGTGAAGCCTTATGCGAGGCGATTTTTATGGGGTGTTAAGTTGCTAAGTCATAGTTCAAGTTACATAGTAATGGTATATTAAGTATGTACTGGCTTGGGGATTGAAATGTGATAATTTGTATATACTACTAGTATAAGGCATATTTTTAAAATCATTATTGCACTTTATACTTACTTATTTTATTGCATTGAAAACTATTAGGAGAAACTGGTAAATATTCAAGAACTGTAAGTTTACAGTCTGATGGAGAATAGTGCAGTTTCTGATGGAGAACAGTGAACTGAAGGAGGCAGCCACTTTCCCTTCGATAAGTCATATCGTGCTAAATTTTCCTTGATTTGCAATAAAAAAATATGCATTTGACAGTGACAAACTGACACAACTTTCGCACGGGATCGTTGGTCTTACTGGTTCTACATTGTTGTCATCGTATAAATTGACACATGTCAAGTTGACATCCAAACGTCACCGTTAAGTCTTTAAACGTCAGATTAAATGGCTTATTAACTTCAAACTAACGGTAACTGATAGAAAATTATTGCCATTATAAAAACAAACGCCATTCCGTGCACACCCATAAGACATGTCAACCGCAATAATTATTGCAATTATGGTCTGTCGCCTATCATATAAAAAACTAGACGACAACGAAGTGTTCACCATTGGAGCCGTTAAGCCGTGAGCCGTTCGTGAGAACTATGCTTTATAAATCGAATTAAATACTTGAGGTATGAAAGTTGTATATGATTCGATGCGTGAATCAATTGCACCGTGAATAATTCTGATGAAGTTGAAATTGAAATAAATAAACATCGTTATGAAATAGACTAGACCATATAATTTTGATCTGACTTTCCTCTTTTTTAATTCGGTTAATAAAACGTAAATACTTTCAAACGTCACAATACTTTTTGAAAACATATCTGGCGCCAAAAAAACCGTACGTAGCCTGTGGCACTCGCGCAATAAACTCGAGTTAACTAATATAATCATCGATTAAAATCGTGTCAGCCGTTTAGTGCTTAGAGACATATTAGTCAAATACATTTACTCTTTTAGTGCTTTCACCATGTTGGAAGTATGGTTGGAAGCATTTGTAGTAATTACAGATACAAAGATTTCCTTATTCTTCACCAAACTTCCGTTACTAATAATTTTCCTAACACTCTTTATTTATTCTCGTTTCAGTACTGAAATATATGTTTTTAAATGCCTTCACAAATATTTACAGAATAACAAAGTTTCAGAAACTCAACACTAGATGGCGCTAGTATACCCGTTAACGTATCCTTCACTGACCATAAATCTCCGGGCAGTACTATAAATTCACTTAATGGTTCTATTGTCACTCATGGTGGGCTAATGTGTTCAAGATAATGTTTATCAACATTACTTTTTAAGGTGTTACATTTAAAAACTTGATTTTGTACAATGTGTAGACAAAAAACGTTTTAAAAGATAAACAATTGAGGAAACGATTACCAATAGTTTTTAGAAGTAATTAGCCTTTTTAGGTATTAAAATAAATAAAATAGTTTTTAGACATACTCATGCAAGCAGGCATACCGTTCGCATATTCATTTTAGCACCTTGGTCATTTCTCCCCGAAAGGATTTGGCGCATCAATTTTCAATCGTATAAAAATTACAATTACAATAATATAAAATTACGATTACAATTGCAATTATAAAATTACAATTACAAGATAGTTTTAGTAGTAGTAGCAGCATATTATGTGTAATTTATCACATAAATATGTTAGGTACTAGTACTTAGATATAAATTGGTGCGCGTGCGCTCAATGGAATCTGTAATAAAACCTATTTGCCAGCTCTAGGTATAACGAAAAGAAAGGCTAACAGTATATTATTTTGTAACATAAAATTACAAAAACATGTAAAATTAAGATGTCTAATGGTGCGCAACTGATGCAGTTTAATTGGACTCAATGAAGCGTTTGGCAATTATTTTTGTAATTGTGCAGAATAATGTGACTGTTGGTAGAGGTATTGATTATTAACAGTTCGTCGATAAATAAAAATCTGTAGCTAGGTTTTACTCACGGAATAAAATCGTACTTGAACAAATTTTAAAGTTTAAAATATCTGTCACAGACTGCGGAAATATTTGTAGTTCTCCTCTGTAATGGTCCTAGTAGCATTTATAAATTGTACCTCCCATAATATTAAACTATGTTCATATGTATTTTGACGGGATTTTATTCTCTTCTCTAATGGATTTGACGTATATGACCGTATTTTGACGTTTATAACATGGCTGTAATATACGTCAAATTCCATATATTCGTAATTCTATTTTGCAAAACGCTGGCCTTCGAATTGCCACTTGTCTAGGGGGCTGGTAAGCTTTTGGTAACGCGTATACCGACATTACCGTGCATGCTGACCTAATACCGCTATTAAGCAGAAAAGGTCCTCGGTACACAAGAAAAGATGGAATAAAAACTTACCCAACAAGAGTATCGGGAGATCGATGAGAAGGTGCCACCAGTAGCTGTGTCGCGCCTGCATCTCAGGGACGGGAGCGGGTCGCTCCGGGGTATTCTGTGACAAAGAAATACAGTCATTAGCATTATTGTATTGCAGAATATTTTAACTAAAGTCCTACATGTATTAGATAACAAAAAATATCAAAATACTAGCTGACCCGGCGAACTTCGTATCGTCAAATTTTATGCCACTCACGTGGTATTCAGATCCCGTTCCCACTGCACCTTCTATTATTTTTTTTAAACAAACCTTGGCAACACAACAACGAACATAAAACAAAAAGAAATATGCAATTTGGTGCAATCATTTGAAAGTTATGATAATAAATAAATAATAAATAAATAAATATTGTAGGACGTTCTACACAACGCTATCTAGACCCAAAGTAAGCATAGCTTAACTAGCTTGTGTTGTGGGTTCTAGAATGCGGATAAACATACTTAGATACATTTTTTTTTGTAAATACATACATATTATACATGGAAACACCCAGACCAATGCAAATATTCATATTTCATGCACACAAATATTTGCACTGAGCGGGGATCGAACCCGCGCCTCCTGCGTAGCGGCCGCGTTCACTACCGCTACGCCACAGAGGCAGTGTACATACATTTGGGGTTTCATTTTTATTTATATAGATTAACCTTCGTTATTAGGTATTATTCGTACGAATATCGGTGGATGGCTCACACCCTATTGGATGTGAACCTAGATACACACGAAAAGAGATACTCCGCCGGGAACCAATAATTAAATACTGTTTAAATTAAATCAAACACGTTTATACATAAATGTATTAATATTGGTATCGGTACCATAATGGTTGGAATCTCAGTCACTGCTCTAATAAGGTGAACTCACAGAACTTAACTCCTCTAGTCATAAAAGTAATAAACTAGCTGTCCCGCGAACTTCATATCGACTAACAGTCGATTTTTTATTTTTTTTAGTTTTTTTTTTTTCACTTTTACAGGCAATTTTTTAAATTTTTCTCTGCGTAAAAACCAACCTCGTACTTCGAGGAATATTCTAAAAAAAGAATTAGCGAAATTGGTTCAGCTATTCACAAGATTTGAGCTTAGCAACACATTGAGCGATTAATTATTATTTAAAGAAGATATATGCATACTTCAATTTTAAGCATTTAGCTAAGTTCAAGAGTGCGAGGACATATCCAGAGCAACGATAAGACGTCGAGTCGAGATTAAGACCATGTAGATTTTTTTTTAAACTAACGTATTTCTTCGCAACATGAGTATAGCTGCTGTTCTTATTATCTAAGTATAGCTGTTCATAATATCTATGAGTGAAGTGCCTTGACTAAAATGCTACGGGATTTGGTGGGGGCTCTACTCCATACACATATTATGCCCAATGTAAAAAATATGTATTCGAAAACTTGCAGAAGACTATTTTGGAGTTACCACTGTCCCACATAAATACCTGGGCAGCAAAATATTATATAATGTGCATTCAGTCTTAACTAAGTACAGTATGAGTACTGAGTTGCACCATGACTAATTGATTAGTCGCGGAACATCGTAAACCCAGTTTAAAAGTTCAAACGTTAACTCCGGCGTTAAAATAAATAACGAGAGTTTAAACTAATGTTGGGAAAGTTGTCTGTAAATAAATGTGTTTGTTGCTTTATGTCGTTTGTTGAACGCTAAATATAGAATATCTTATTATAATGTACGAGATAGTAAATGTCTGTCTGTGATGCACAACACAGTAGACTTATTCCGAATCGTGAATAGCAAGTGAACAGCAAGACCAATTTCTGTAAAAAAATGTTGAAAATTTGCATTGGTGGCTTAAGTATCCCCTTTTAAGTACCATTTCTTCTTGTTCAGCAAATAGTAATAGGAGTAAATTGAAGTACAAATTCAGTAAGATTTTTTTTTAAGTTAGGTACTATACATTCAGTCTGCTATACCCTAGGCTTCAAGTATGTTCCAACTGGTCAGGAAATCTACTTTATTTTCCTTCCATTCTGTGATTTATTATTAGTTGTTATGCGATGTGAATAAAATTGTGATTAGCAAAATTAAATAACAAATAATATTAAATGTTATAAATATTAAAAGAATATTAACATTCAACTGATAATATTATTGAATTAAATATACCTAAATATAATTTCATTTATTTTAATCATATTGGTCGAAGAAACAAAGTTGAATTCAAAAGAAAGTAATTTATGGAATTAATCAGTACCTACACAACATCTCTGCAGTAGCTGAGTCTCTTTAAGGCAACTGCATTGTTTAGAGATACGTACATAATGTTTTTACCAATTCACAATACGCAGTTAAATATTTACAAGTCAGTTTACATATTCAATGGCTAAAATATCTTACCACAAACGTTGAAGACGGAAAACAAACTTTAAACAAGAAACGACCGTCCACTTAATGTACTTATAATAAACTGTTTAAGCAATCGTTACTACACTGTTTTATACGAGTACCTACACTTAGGTAGCGAACCGCAGCTGACTGTCGATTGATGGACGATACCCTGATAATAAATTCTGCAGCATTCTACTTAATACCTTAACATTCATAGGAAGTTGGCGATTCGCTTTGTAACACTAAATATAACAGCAGATTAGCTCATTGTTAAAAGCTATAAGTACAACCACGCCTTACTGGTAAGGTAACCCATCTTTCTATATCATACGTGATCAAAAAAATAATCAGTCTTTTCGCGAGTCGATGCCCTGTGCGAAAAATCGTGTTGAAGTAGGGTTTGAGTTCATAACGCCTATGCGATTTTGGACTTCAATTAGCCATATGTGGCTTCAGTTAACCCTTTAATGGGTGCTGTAGTAAGTGTCGTTTAGAAATGGTTTCGTACGTAAGTACGTGCAATGAATATGTACACTGAAAAGAACATGATCGATTATAATCAGGTGATGGGTTCGCGAATTAGAGGTGTTATGAGTTACAAGCTATTGTTTTAGTACGTATTAGTTATAATGGAAAATAAATGTTTTATTCTGAATGTGGCTGTGCGTGTGCAGTGTTATAGAATATTAATAGGCTAGGTATAGTGACTATTTGCGATTCACCTGTCAGTTAAGGCGGTAACGGTAGGGCTGTCTCGTGTAAAAAAATAAATTCAGATTTGTTGTCAAACTTCACGATTTATGATGTAGGCATTAAAAGCACGACTGTTTGTGGTAACCGTGGTTAAATGCGTTGAATAGTTTTTACATAATACAAATAAAGCGTAATTTTAAAGCAATAAATATACATGGCTCGAGTCAATAATAGTGCCCGGGAAACGGCAATAGGCTCACCCCCTATTACGTGGGACCTAATACAATGATTGGTGAAATGTGAGTGTTAATTCACCTCTACCTAACTCTCTGGGGATAAAGATGTGATTGTATGTATGTATGTATTTATGTATGTATGTATGTTTAAAGCAATAAGTATACTAACTTCTGTACATATCGATTTTCTTTTGAGCTTTTAGATAAATAAATCGTAATAATGAAAAACTTTTCTTGAGTCGCTGGCATTTCGAAAAAGTAAATAAAAAATACTTATCGATATTAATACTAAACAAAGATAAATTCAATAATTTAAGTGAATGACCCACTCGGGGCCCCATTATACCCTAAAATGATAACACTTTAATGAATACCTCAAAAGTCTCAGCTGAAATCAGCGGGTTTGTTTCAAAGGAGTGAGATAGTAGCTTGTAAGGTGTAAAGGGAAAGAAATCGAAGAAGTGAAAATATCTATCTTCTGTATAGTCTAGCTGGCCTAGTGACTGAACGACCGGTACTAAATGACGGAACGTACGTACTTAAATATATGACGTTTGCTCTGCTAATAGATTTTATTAACTCAAACAGTGCCTATATGCCGCAGATCGGGTCATAGAACAAACTTATTTAAACTTTGTCTTAAGTAAACACTATAAGAAGTCTAAAAATAAACTAATAAAAATACAAAACAAAATTAGTTGTGTTCTTCCATTTTCATGACATCAATTTTCAATAACGTAAGCACATTTTTTTTCTTTTACGTCATCCATCTTGTCACACTGACATCTTAATACGTTTTGTTTTTATTTTTGACAACCCTGAAGCCGGAGAGCGGATAACAGTGGCTGTCGCGCCATATTCGGCGCACTGTCAAACTGTCATTGACATTGACTGTGCAAGCGCCGAGTTAATGAATAATAAAAAAGAATATACCTAGTAACTGTTTCTAAGCAATTATCTGTTTCAGTTTGAGCTGTAAACTATGTTTTATGAGTACTTATTGGAGAGTTTTGAAAATGTTTGATGTTTGAAAATGTTGTCTCATTATTGAAAAGTAAATAACCTTTCTAGTTGCAGGTTTACGGTACCTAGTCTTATTCGATAATGAAGTTCAAGTAACAATCATCATCCATACGTTAGTGCAGTTAGCATCCGAAGCTTTCACTACGGGGTCCGGAGTCCGTTTTATGTCAAATATGACAAGGACTTCAAATATAATTATACAATACTGAAGAAATTGTTCTAAGTTCTAGCATAACTTTCATGGAGCGTTTTGTATGCTTAGAGTGTCGACAACCTTAAAATTCTTTCATTTTCTCTCATTCTCCTCATTCCCACTCTTCAAAGGTGGCGACGGCGACGCGCAAGTAATACTTCTAGAGCTGTAAACGTTTGTAGACTGAGGTAACCTCTTACCATCAAGACTTGTATACTTTTTTGCTATTTTATCTACCATACCCAGCTTATTTTTAATTTCTATAAAGGTTTACTTTATAGCGGACTGGTCAATGTGCTAATTACTACGTTCATTTGTAATTGTCACTTCGTTCGCAATTGCAGAATTAAACACTTTGGTCGCAATTGCATTAAAATTTGAATTTAAAACACAAATTAGTTATTCCTGCATAACTTTATATTCAAGCGTATTTTGCAACTATTTCGTTTCAAATGCATTTACCAAATGTATGCGCGACATTTTAAGGCAATTTATTTGCGTAGGCCCTTCTAGTAATCCTTGAAAATATGAATTAGAAGTATGTAGGTCAGAAGTACCATAGGTGCACGCCATGCAACAGAACGAACATCGAATACTAGACATTACCATTGGAATGTGATAGCCAACCTTGTGCCATCATTGGGTCCAACGATTGGCCAAACAATTGAACGGATGCCAGAACTTGGAGCTGAACTCTTTAACAATGCTTGGGAAAGTTTGCAAATTCTTCAGCTATGCTTCTAGCTTCTAAAGTATGTGTCATTCCCTATATCCTACTCGTGATTAATGGGTGTACTGGTCGCGAATAATGCAGCGCTCTATACAAAAGCATAGTGAATTCACACACACAAAACAGAATGCAGTAGCAATAAGCTAACTGAACAAAGACCAGTACTACAGTTCCTCCGTGATCATGGTGCTTGCAACAGCGCCGAAATATCGGAAACTCCAAACAATACATGGTAAATATCCCGATAGTTCTAATAATAATGAACAAAGACCGTTTTATAAGTTGCACGTTCAGTTCCGATTTGGTACAAAGAGTTTTTTTTTTCATACCATTTAGGTCCCACCTACTTGATGAAAAGTGGTTACTGTGGCCTATAGACGAGTGCAACATCAGGGGAGTCACACTCGTGCGAGAGATTCTGTGCCGTCAGTGCAGAAGACAGGCAGGTCAAGTCTTTTGTTCCCACTACACATAAAACATAAAATATCTCTAGTGAGCTCTGGCTAGCCTTCTCACCGCCAGGAACACAATACGAGGTTATTGTAGCTGCGTATTCTGGAGGTACTTTCTCAGTCGGACTGCTCAATTGGAACGGAAATACCGTCGTTTCCTACTCATTTCTATCAAGCCACCAATTGACATACTGTCTACTGACCACTTTGACATTGACGACTGTCTAATGATGCTCGCGGCAAAAGATATTCACCGTCACCATTGAAGAAAAATAGAATGGATTTTCAAGGAATTGAAACTCTTCTTCTTCTTAGCGTTAATTCCCAGTCGCATCCGAAGCTTTCACCAAGGATTTGAAACTATCAACCGTTATTGAATTTTCGAACCAGGCTTTGAATTCTCAATGTAGATGCTTCTGTTGTCTTGGCCTTCCATAAGTTAACCATGAGACTAGAAACGACCGCAGTTTTCGACTATTCAACTTACACAAAACCTAAATGCTTCCTAACAACATAAATAGTACTAATCTTTTGTTTCTTTGATTTTTTGTACGAACAATATACTTCAGTAACCTTCGCGACACATAGAAAATGCATTAACGCAAATTATCTGAAAATAAAAAGAGCAGCTCATTTAAAAGTCGACCAACAAATTACACTTGCAATGCATTCCTTTGATATGCGAATGCCTATCCCAATAACAACCAACATTTGAACCAACAAACAGTTAATATTGCTAGCATTAACATTAAAGACTCGTTCGATTGACTCGACATCGTGGTTAATAAAATATTTGTTCTGTTACAGAAGAATTATTACGGATCATCTTTTCTATACTAATAGAAATAATTGTTTGTTTGCAATCGATAAACTCTGAAACTAATGGACTGATTTTAATAATTCTTTCACTTTTAGAAGGGTATTTTGTTCAGAATTAATATAGATTACTTTTTATCCTGATATTCTCAAAGGACCAGGACTTACGTGGATGCAACCTTGGGGTGATGTTATTACAATATGACATGGAAGTAATCTAAGTTTATACCGATTCCCATCTAAATATTAAACCAATTTGAGGAAGCGAGGTCATAGTTGAAATGCAAATGTTAGAACTGTTAAACAAATACCACAGCTAAACATCTTAAACCGTGATGGCTGCGTGAAATCACGAGTGTTTCTAGCACAGACTCGTGAGATTAACGATAACTGAGCATTAGTTCATGTACCGTTACTTTATTTGTTCTCGTTACAGACACTCCTTGGGCTTCAATGAACGATTTGTCTACAAGTAACGGTTACTCATTTATTACACAGCTACCCCAGTTTTCTAGTCCGTAGAAGTTGCTGTCAACCAATGAAGTTGTAAATATGTTAGGTTATTTATGCAGGAAATTATTGCTTCTATATTGTAGTGGGTTAACCATGCGTGCATTCCGGCATAGAAACACAGGGCCCACCGGAGTAGTAGCAAAGCCATTGCAATTTATTTGTGTTACGTTGAATTCCTACAACTCTTTCTCGTCACGGTTCCTAGTTTCTGGTTTTTCTAGATGCAACTATGTATTTATTTTGTTTCATACAAATTGACACTTTGCAAAATACATTGTGTGCTCTTCACTGAAGGCGTCATTTTTACGATCTTATCTTACTTTTATCTAGGATCAACTATTGTTCAAATTAAATGTAATCTCTGCTCTAATCTAAGGATTAGCCGCAAAGATGCTACATTTAAAGACTCGGCTTTGAAAAGTCATCACCTTACATGTTTTCTTCTACTTCTAATATAAATTCTTCTAATATCATCGCCAGAATCATAACTGCAGAAAAGGAAATCTGAACTTAGCTAAACTGCCGAATGGAATTACTCGAGCATTAAGGCTTATCCTGTAGAAAACTAGTTCGTGAATTTACTACTCATTCAATTTGAGATTATAGTAATCCCTTTATGTGACTATAGTGCCAATAGAATTCAAATTTAGATGCCCTGAATTTACCGGGGCATTAATCTGAAAGTTATAGTAATCCCTTTATAGTTCCAATACGCTTTAAATATGATTGGAAAGTAGTGATGTACAAGCCTCGAGGCGTCCGAGTCCCTTTGCCTAGAGCTCGGTGTCGTTTACAAGGCTCGCCGCGTTTGTATGGCGCTCGACGACTTGGGAGTCTTTTTTAGAGCTCGAGCTTTTTTCAAGTTTCGAGTCCTTTTTGAAGGCTCGAGCTCTTTTTGAAGGCTCGAGCTCTTTTTGAAGGCTCGAGCTCTTTTGAAGGTTCGAGTTCTTTCGAAGGCTCGAGCTCTTTTCAAGGTTCGAGTTCTTTTCAAGGTTCGAGTTTCATAATGAAATTTCAAACAAATTTTCATCCCCGCCTACCCCCCTCCCTTAACCCTTTTTTTCGGGTAAAAGGTATCCTTTGTCCGTTTCCAAGCTCTAATCCATGTACAAACTTGTGTACAAAGTTGCATCAAGATATCTTGAAAAATTACGAACTTTCATACAAACTTTCATCCCCTATTTCACCCCTTTAACCCCCATGGACAGACAGAGTTACTTTCGCATTTATAATATTAGTATGGATATTTTAAGACTCGAGCTTGTTTTACGGCTCTTTAGAAGACTCGATTTCTTTGAAGGCTCGTGCTCTTTTGAAGGCTCGAGCTCTTTTGAAGGCTCGAGCTCTTTTGAAGGCTCGAGCTCTTTTGAAGGCTCGAACTCTTTTGAAGACTCGAGGCATGGCTCAAAAAACTCGCAGCTCGGCTAGGCTCGGGACTCCGAGCTTACCGAGCTCACCGAGTCTTGCCATTCCGCCTCGAGGCTTCAGAAATAAGACTCGACGCCTCGAGGTTTGTACATCACTATTGGAAAGCCGCTAGCCGATCGTTAAATCGTCACAACTTGAGGTGCCACCCTACTGCAGAAAAACGATTGAAAGCTACTTACATGCCTGTTACATTTGTAGCAATTTCTCCGACAATACGCAGCACCGTAGAAAGTTAGCATTTCTCGGGCCTAAATCTGATTGCTTGCCTATGGTGTGCTACAACATGGTGGGTATTAAACAAACAGTTTTGAAAGCATTCGCATGCATAACCAGATGAATGATCAATCAGTTTCTCTTATTTCATAGTGTAAACTGAGAGGTGACTGAGAGGTGTAACTGAAGGTAAAGTCTTAAGAAATAAGGTTACCTTTACAGACACTAGAAATGTTACAATATCGGCCCCTAGCTTAACAGCTTCATCAGTATAGCTGTAAATACACAACCTTAACCATAAATCATCTGATTTTATTAGCATTATAGTATTTCCATCGGTTCTCCCTTGTTTGGTATAACAACGTTTGGTCGAATATCACTTGAACTAATTTCAGTTACAATAAAGTCATTTCACATAATTATTCATTTGACCGAATATTTAATTGGTAGAATTTTATTTAGCATAATTATTTAGTTGGAATAATATCATTTCATCGAATTTTCGTTTGCACTAATTTTATTTAAACTAATGCTTCATTAGACTAATAATGATTTAGTCGAGAGATCATACCGAATATTCGGTTTAGTAATAATTAGTTTCCTTTCATTGTCAATAAACTGACGGTGGTTTCATTGTTTTTTCATATTTTGTTTTTTATCTGGCACTCGGCGGCCGCTGCCGCGGCACGCTCGCTTCGCTCGCTCGTCTCATGCTTGTTGTGGTCACAGTTCTAACCTAACCTAACCCTGCCGATTGCACTGAGAGTTTTTCAATTTTACTTGTATTGTTTTTCATGAAACATACTCTTAGTGGTTTTCTTACATCACGAAAATCGGCCGCCGAGGGCCAGATAAATAAATTTCTACACTACATTAACATTATTACTAACTTTACAATATAACTAACTAACACTACATGCCAATTGAATATTCGATGAAATGCATATTAATACCAACTGAACATTATATAAAATGAGCATTATACTTTTTGTTCAATAGCGCAAACGTTGTTATCGCAAATAAATATTCGATGAAATGAAAATTATGTCAATCGATATTATGCAAAGCCATTATTTTCTCAAACGTTGTTCGAATTAGTAACATTCGACCAAACGTTGTTATACCAAACAAGGGAGAACCATTTCCATCTTTAATGTATTGTATTCTCGTATATTTATAAAGCACTAGCTTTTGCCTGCGGCTCCGCCCGCGTGGATGTCGGTTATCGCGACTAAACATAGCCTATGTCCTTTCTCGAGGTCTAATATACCCCTATACCAAATTTCATCAAAATCGGTTCAGTGGTTTGGGCGTGAAAGCGAGACAGACAGACAGACAGACAGACAGACAGAGTTACTTTCACATTTATAATATTAGTAGGGATTTCCCTCTCGATTGCCAGCTGTATCTACCTCATTACACATGGTAATTTGAAACTGAAAGTTACAATGAGCCAGTTGCCAGCGAATTAGCTTGAATGTTTACTTGATTAACTACTAGGACATAAGCAAATAGAAGACCTCATGTGTGTTGTTTGAAAAGTCACCAAATCTATGAGTAAAACAGTCTAGTAAAACAGCAAGTCTAGTATTACGGATTAAGTTATCAACTTAATCCGTAATACTAGACTTCAAAGAATACTAAAATAGTTTCCATATTAGTATACGACTGATAAAATTGATAATCTATGCTTGGATCACTATGAAAATGTATGTGCAATTACTTATTTCCATTTTCTTGGAAGTCCGAAACATCTTCGTTTGTAACTTGGTTATGAGACAAGAAAGAGAGAGAGAAAACTCGGCTACCATGGTAACCGAAAGGATTATTCCCCTTCGGACATCCGTTTCGGATTACAGGTTTTATTGATACTGGTTTATAATGCCTATACTAACCCAAAAGTGTTACTTTGACGAAAGGGCGAATGGGGATTTAAAAGAAAAAAAAGTGGACGCCCAGGAAGTCAAGTCTTTTGAATGACTCTAAATGACTCTGAGTGGCTCAGTTGATCAGAGCATTCCTCTGTAAGAAACTGGAGTCTTATAAGTTCACACTTTCCGATCTAAATCTATAGGAAAAGCTAGTATACTGATTGCTTTAAAATTGCAGTAAATAATAGCACAATTATTCTTCATAACATAAAAGTTATGCATCACAAGCAATCACAACAGGTGTTGCTAGTTAAGATGCCATTGGCAATGATTGGTATTACTAATCGCATATTCATCACCTTTGGCTACACCTGGACCGTTACGAGCGTGATAACCATTAACTAGTACATGTATTATCGATTTACTTGTAAATCGTATCGATTCAGTATTCTGTGACAATGCGAGCTAGAAACTGTGAATTGAATGCCTAGGTGCTGGCGCCACCGCGCCGCCCCGATGGAATGAATCGAAAGTCATGTCTCCTAATGAGATCTCGTGCTGGTTTTGCCTAAGTATCGTCTGTATCAGTAAATTTTGCTGATGGCTAAGCATTAAAGTATATTGTTTTGGTCCTTCGAACCGGACTGAAAATTGAACAACCAGCGACCACACACACTTTATTTGCGACTTATATTTATCGGCAAAAGCAAAGGCTCAAGTTTTTATTAAGTAAACTACCATAAACATGTTACATCAGTTTTTCCACCACAACATCGTATCCTTAATAATCTTATTGCAGATACCATTTGGTTTCTGCAAAGATTAAGAACCACTATCGAAATTAGTAAAAACTACACGAATTTTATTTATATTATTACATACAAGTACACTGCTAATCTAATGGTACGCCATGCTGGGAGGAACATGGCTCGACTCTCTTGCAGAAATGTTTTTTGTAAAGATATGATCTTCTCAGCAACTTTCGAATCGAATCCGACTGATCGATTCATACACAATTTCTAATTGTTTAACAACTCAGCTTGACAGCCTCATCAGATTCACGGCCTGCTTAAAGGATCCAAGCCCGTAGGAAGAAGGAAACACGTGTGCTGGTAAAGTATTCCAAGACTTTATGGGTGCGGCAAAGAAAATAGTCATACTATCATTACATGACCGATATAACTGTCTACAACTAGTGCACAAGATTCAGATATAACCAAATTGAACTTGTACAAGCTTTGAGTCTGTTCACCTCGTGACCCCGGCCATATTTATGTGTACAACGATAACAGACACTTTGATGTGATACCTAATGAAGGCTATTACTAGTTAGTCAATTATGTAATGTGCAATAAACTGCGCTCGTGGTTGTTTGAAGTTTGCTTTGTGAACAGAAGTAATGTTTATTGTGTGGATTGTATGATTGCTTCTGGAGATACATAACTGATACATATAAAATAGGTTATGGGACACAACAAGAAAAAAACACTCTCAGAATCTGGGAGCCGCTTTCCAGCTGGAGAGCTTTTGTGTTGTCAGTGGGAAGACCAAAGGCTTGTCCTGCTTTGTCTTCTGCGCTGACGGCATATAAACTCTCTGCTTCGCACGATCTTAATCATCCATGGTAGTGAGAGACTATTGACACGCATCCTCTACAATGACGTCAAGCCAACACTTCTAGAGTCTACCCCTCATAATGGGTCCGGCGGAGACAGTATGGATAGACATTTATTATCCGTGTAACCTGGTGGTATCCGCATTACAAATACATTAGAATTGTGCGAGTTGGAGTACGCCGAGTCTGTTCTATCCCCATTGCGTTTCTTGTTCTGAGATAAGGGATATACCTACTAAGGAGCGACTCATTCATTGATTATATCCTTTCTTCCTTCTATTTCACTGTACAGTAAATAGGCCCTGTAACTACTGCAAAGAACTATGGATATCGTACACTTCTGGCCAAAAAACTCCATTCTCCAATATTATTGCATTCTAATTAAAAGTTTATTCCGAACGTTCAAATTTAAATAAAGAACACGGAAGAAAGGAATCTTATTTAAAAACAAACTAATTGGCGAAGAGCTATTGGTTGGACGTTTTGACATTTGTAAAATGTTGTGTCTTAAATAATTGGAGCATGGCTTCACTATGCTTGTCAGACTGAATAAAATAATGTTATTATGCTTTGGGTTTGAGAGACTCCTCTTTTTAAGACTTCTTCATAAGTTTCTGCAGTGATTAATTACATAGATATGTCACGTAAAACTTGAATTACTAAAACACCAACTGTAGATATTTCAGGGATAAATAAATAAATCTTCTTCATCCTAGCGTTAAACCTAGTCACATTCGAAGCTTTCACTTATGAGTCTGGGGTCCGCTGTTTCCAGTCTCTTTGCGGGTTTGACTGAACTTCAATATTTGATAGGGTTGACCTGTGGTCCTGCTCTACTCAGATTTAGACCCATTAATCCAGACTATAATCAATCTCTGTGATAAATTTTATTTAGAAGGCTTATTTATTTAAGAGAATGCTGCAAGAATGCTGCAATGCTGAACAAATCTAAGGACCAACTTTAGATTTGTTCAGCCGTTAAAGCGTAATTGAATAACAAACATCTTCATAAACTTTTTTTTTATATAGGTCACGTCAATTTGACTTCGCCTCGCCTGATGCACCATTACAGACACGTACCATGTTACAATGGTGGCACTCAACTTGACGGCCTCATCAGATGCTTTTTCACGCCCCGCTTCCCCCGCAGGGAAACACGTGAACTGGTAAGGAATTCCAGGACTTAATGGTGCGGCAGAAGGAGTCGCCGAACCGCTTGGTTCTTGATGGAATATTCTGCACCGTATGTATGTATTAGTATGATAGGATAGTAAGATTTAATCTCGCCCTTATGAAAAAACAGACCTCTAGACAAGTGGCGATTCGTTGGCCGGTGTATTGTAGAATAGAATGATGAATGTATGGGATTTGACGTATATGACAGTCGTCAACGTCTCAACGTATGTCATAAACATTACTATTTTTAGAACTATCGGGATATTTACCATGTATTGTTTGGAGTTGCCGATATTTCGGCGCTGTTGCAAGCACCATGATCACGGAGGAGGAGGAGGAGGAACGGAGGATAGCGCCGAAATATTGGAAACTCTAAACAATACATGGTAAATACATATCCCGATAGTTCTAATAGTAATGTGAACGACCATGAAAGTTTAAATACCTATAATATATTATTATGTCATGTCATAATAAACGTCAAAATATATGACATACGTCGAATCTCATACATTCATCATTGTATTCTATAATACGCCCGCCAATGAATTTCCACTTGTCTAGGAGGGCAGATCTCATAAACATTTATGTATTTAAAACGTAGTTAAGTGCGCATTCCTGTATTGCAACATAACTGTTACGATATGAGTACCTACCTACATAGTAAATTCAATTATGTGACATAGAAACCTTACTGCGTTAATACTCAGCTTAAAGGAGCTTAGTATAATCGTGAAGGGATCATGGGAGTAATTTAGACGTAGCTTATAGGTATTTATCTGTTTCTTTTTACCGACGGCGCCAGAAGGAGTGTTATGTTTTTCGTGAGAATGTATACTAATAATGTATACTAGTAATACTTCCATACTTATGTTATAAATGCGAAAGTAACTCTGTCTGTCTGTTATGCTTTCACGCTTAAACCACTGAACTGATTTTGATAAAATTTGGAGAGATAGATTAGACCTTCGGAACAGACATAGTCTATGTTTAGTTGCGATAACCGACATCCACGCGGGTGGAGCTGCGGGCAAAAGCTAGTGTATGTATAATTGTTTGGCACGCGCTACAGCCTGAACGGCTGAATGAATTTTAGTGTGGATTTTCAGGGTTGAAATGTGTGTCCAAAATTCGGGTAAGAGGGGAATCAAAATGAAGGGAATTAGAACGACGAGATAACAAAAATAATACATGTCATATCCCAACTAAAAGTATTAAATAAAATTAATTATAAAAAATTAAAAATCCGACTGCTTGTAAAAGTTTGATAGTACCCATTAATTTTCTATTGCTTTGTGATTTGCTAAAAAAGGGTGATTTCTACAGTAAAATATTCATCAATCAATCAATCAATTAGCCCATTGCAGTCCACTGCTGGACATAGGCCTCTCCCAATATGCGCCACGTTTGCCGATCCTCCGCCTTCAGTAAAATATTATCGCAAATCAATGGAAATAAACCACTCTATCAAATTATTGTGAGTAAAGGATTTATGCCTTCAATATCAAATTCAATATCATCAGGTCTGGCTGTAAACAGCCTTCAAGGCGAATTATGTACATTATGTACACAAGTGCAATGGACACGACACGTGTAAAAGTGTTCACAGATCACGGCTAAATGAAGTCGTGCTGATAAGCATAGGAAATTAAAGAGAGATTGAATTATGTGTTTATTGAACGGAGTTATCTACCGTATTTTTCCTTCAAAATATACGGTACCTGTGGCGTGGCGGTAGATAGGTATGATGACAGCTAAGTCGGAAGTCACGGGTTCGATTCTAGCTCAGTGCAATTATTAATATGCATGTAAATAAATATTTGCATTGGTTTGGGTATTTCTATCTATGTAATAAAGTTCGTATTTACAAAAAAAAAATGGTTTTTTATACCACTTAGATGGCAGACAAGCACACGGCCCACTTGATGGAAAGTGGTTACCGTGGCCTATGGACGTATGCAACACCAGGGGCGTTACACTTGTGCTGCCTTACAATATTGGGTTGCTGCAAGAAAGGCATAAGAAGGTTTCTTCAGGGTCAGCAGCACGAGTGTAACGGCCATAGACCACGGTAACCACTTGCCATCAGGTGGGCCGTGTGCTTGTCTGCCACATAAAAAAAACAATATCTGTTTACGGAACCATGCGCCTTACTGCATGTTCGCCTTAGTGCGTGAGTTGAACCTTGCACCAGGCCGGTTCTTTCCTGTTCAATTCAACGCTTCATCCGGAAACATTCAAAGTTTGGTCTCCTATAATTTCATTATTTGGTTAGGCCTGGCTCGATCCGGTTTAGTTATATTGGGAATGGTCCTTTTGGGAAGAGGGCGATTTGGGAATGGTCGTTTTGGGAAGAGGGCGATTTGGGAATGGTCGTTTTGGGAAGTGGGTGTTTTGGGAAGTGGGCGTTTTGGGAAGTAAGTGTTTTGGGAAGTGGGCGTTTTGGAAAGTGGTCCTTATGAGTCAAAAGGGCCTGCGACCACACAGGCAGTTCTCCACTCACAATTCCATTGATTAATTTTAGATTTAACAAGAGCTACTGTCGTCTGATCATAGTGATCATATCCGAAGAGGAAAACCTGAATCTCGTCCAAGACTACACAACTATAAGGTTCAACCGTTTCGAACAATATCTATTGTATAAATAACGTTTTAGTACTAAAGATAGCGCTTAAGTAATAAGATAGTACTGCAGTACTAAGGAAGTTTACATCACTGCATAATTAACCTGAAGCATTATTCTACTTGACAACGTGTTTCAAACGCAGTCGTAACGTGAGTAGACAGTGGATACACTGGATACTAATATTAAATTGTGGCGTTTCACTTGGCTATTCAAAAATTCAAAGAGGCAAAGATTCAAAGATTCAAAGATTCAAAGGTTCAAAGGTTCAAAGGTTCAAAGATTCAAAGATTCAAAGATTCAAAGATTCAAAGATTCAAAGATTCAAATTTGTTATTATTTTTGATATTGGGCGTTTGTTCTATTTGGAAAAATATTTGACGTACACACAAACATGCAAATACAGGCGAATACGACCATTCACATATGACAACCAAATAACAAACCGACAAGCGCACGTTCAGCGTATTTTTGACCATTTTTGTCAAATAGACAATAAGGCCTTTGTCATATATACTGTCCACACATGGTAAATAATTGCCAAATATGTCAAATACCCCAATAGCCATGTGAAGTGCCACCAAAAGATAGAACTGGCGTAAAACTAAACCAACTTAAATGTGCCAGCTAAAATGCGAACACGCGTAGTTACGTTACGGCTAGTCAACCAAAATAAGGGCCTTGTAGTCTAACGGTAGAATTCCTAGTGACTTGACGTACGGAATATTCTGAAGCTACTTGAATATTTCAATATTATATTCAAAGATGGCCAATTTCCGTCAAACCGTTACGATGTTCAATGTAAGAAACGGAGATTGAATTTATTTATTTCTATGGTGATAGGCGCCATTTTCAAATCACATAGGACGTGGGACATAAATTGTTTAGCTCACTTAGAGTATCCACGAACAACAAATCAATGGGTACTCTACGGGAAGTCTACGGGATCCCTCCTCTTGGCATAAAATTTTATGGCAGAATATAGTTTGGCATAACGTTTTCGCATAACTTTCATTAGCATAATAATACTACTGCATAATATTTTTTTGGCATAATGCAAAAGTTAGCATAACTATCATTTAGTATAATATGATTTGCCATAAGAAGGAGTTGCATAAATTTTAAAGGCATAATGTTTATTCGTCTATTAATTAAGAGGCATAAATATAAAAGGTCATAACATTCCTCCTCATTCCGACTTGGATAGATTAGTGGTTATTTTTATTTATATTCTAACAAAGTTTTATTCTAAAGAACATTAATTGTGTTTATATCATTATACGTTTCTAACATTATACTTTATAAAATTATGCTTCATTATTATTATGCTATTAGTATTTATGGGTTAGGTTCATATCGACTGGGTAGTAAATGGTCTTTACTAGTAAATTGTCTGGATTGTAGAATGACTCGGGTAGCAAAACGTCTTGATTGATTAAATGCGGGATAATTATGCCAAAACATTTATGCTTAGTAATATTATGCTGAATTTCGTTATGCCAATGTAATTTATGCTTTTCATTAGTAAACCGAAATCTACCATGACGTGTTATAAGTGTTCGTGTTCCGTCCGGGCGATAGAAAAGGATGGTGCTATTTAAAGTGTACAGCTCCATCTCTCTTTCTCGCTACAAAAATGGTCCTCAGGAACTCGTAGAAACATTTAGACGAAATTTTGACGACATTTTCACACGACTGATTCAGTGGTGACTGTAGAGTCCCAAGAGTAAACCCGCTCCCATAATACCCATTCAGTCAAACAAAATTGTAGTAGGAGCGGGAAAGCGAGTCCTGGGTTTCAGAACCGAAGCTTTGGTCTTTTGGAGGCAACTGGGATTAAAACTAAGAAAAATAAACCAGTGTGATGTTTAGTGATAGGTGAAAAATTACATACTCCGCAAATGACCCATAAATCTATCCTTCTATGGTCGCCATATCTAATGGTCTAGAAGACAAAATATTGTACTTAACATCAATATTAGGTTCATAATTGAACGTGCGTGCACTTAGCACGTTTGTCTTCTAGATAGACCGCTATTATTGCTTGGGACATAATTATATCTTGGACATAAAATATGCTCAAAAAGTGCTCTATATGCGCAGACGTTTCTTAGGTGTGTTTTGAGGATAGCACGCGATGCTACTGCGGTGGACGAATTGAAATTCACCAAGCATAGGTTATTATCGAGGAACCAGTTGAAAACCAGCGCCGGGTACTCGTGCCCGGCATTAGGCTGGTTCCTTTTTTCTTTGTGCAGCATAAATGTGCACAACGGAATAAGATATTTCTTGTGACATAAATATTTATAAATTTAGATGCATGTTTGTGCTGTAGAAAAAAATTAAAGTACATAATTTCTTTATTTCTTTCTTTCTTTCTTTCTTTCTTTCTTTCTTTCTTTCTTTCTTTCTTTCTTTCTTTCTTTCTTTCTTTCTTGCTTTCTTTCTTTCTATTACAAAACAATCCGGGCCTCGTTTGTCTCGCAATTAAGGTCCAAGATACGTGTCCCGAGGTATACACTAAATAAGTTCTACAAAACCTGACACGCGATATGCTATTAAAGTCGTTACTCACTGCAACTAGCACTAAAATCCATTACATTCTTACACGGCTTTAAATAGCCAGACTCCCTTTATAGCAGTGAGGAAATGCCAAATTAAACTACAAATTAGTTACGTCTTCACGGCACCGCTGTAGAGCAGGCAACTGGTCCAGTTAAGGTCAACGTACAGAGGGGCGGACACAGAATTTCCTTCAGATTGGAGCAAATGTACAAAATCAGGTTCTCGAGGCAAATATTCATAATTTTGTTCAGGGGAGGGTTTTTGTAAGGTAAACGTACACAGACGCGTATACAGTATCACGTTCGGATTGGAGCAAATATACAAAATTAGGTTCTCGGGGGTAAATATTCATAATTTTGTTCAGCGGAGGGTTTTTGTAGATAACTCGGGGATGGGAAGGAGAATATTCAAATTTTGTTTAAGGGAAGGATTTTTAGATCAATCAATCAATTAGTTTTATTATCGTATAGCAGTCCACTTGTTTAATCATTAAACTAGAGTTAGTAAAGAAGAGAAGAAGAAGAGTTAATAAACTTCTCCCAATGACTCTATCGCGATTTGTTTGTTCCATACATACTTATTCTACTAGTGGCTAAGGATGAACATTGCCGAGCAAAAATGTATTTACGTCGAGCTCATTTATCCATCTCTGCAAAGAGAAACCGGTAGGAATCGGGTTATAGGGATCCCTCGCCACTACCTACCACAGAATTAAAAAAGTTTTATTTCAATGTATAATATTCGCGTAAAGTTTCGACAGTAGGATCAAGCTATATACGAGTACTATGAATCGAGAACTTCTTCTGAGGTAATGTTTCGCTGATTCTAATTTTTTTCCAACACAAACACTGAGCCCGACAATATAATCAAGACGAACGACCCAATGGTGCGAGTTTCGAACATGAGTTACAGTAAGTACGTGGCTTTGAACGAGCGTTTAAGCCCCCGTACTTACTGTAACTCATGCCGTTCAATTATTTGCATAGTGCATCATGAAACTTGTACACTTGGGTCTAAATCTAACATGGTAATGTTCCCTCATTATATAGGCATATATTTATGACTAGTCATGTTTTGTCGTTAAAGTGTGGCCTGAGTGAGGTACTATGTATGGAAAATTACAGTCTTTATATATTGAAATATCCTGCTGTCTGAATTATGTATAGGTTTTGTTAATCATTAAAATAATTTAATCAAAAAGAAAACATGCAAAACTTCCTTAGAGAACAAACAGTAAAACAGTAAGCTATAAAGTGATTTGCGTACAAAAAATAAATATTAGCTGAAGATAGTACCCACCGCATCGCGACGTCTGTAAAATATGACTCCGTTTCCGAGTAATAAGTGTCCGCTGACCTTTATTCTCATGGACAGATGTGTAAGTTTTGCTCAAGGACGTATTAAAGAGTTTCAGCAATCTACAAGACCGTAACCGCGACCGATTAAAACATGACAGATGCTTGACTGAATTCTTTGCAATTTATTAGCATATGGAGAATTATTTTTATCCAGAGCACTTTCTTACTCTTAACTTTTTTATGTAGGACACGTCAATTTGACTTCACCTCGCCTGATGGTAAGCTTAAGGCAAAGACTAAGGAAAGAGGGTCACCATCACAGACTACAATGGGGGCATTCAGCTTGGCGGCCTCATCAGATGCTTCTTCACGTCCCGCTTAAAGGTCTCGGGACTATAGGCAGAAGAAAAACACTTGAGCTGGTAAGGAATTCCAGGTTTCAATGGTGCGACAAAAGGAAAGAGTCACCGAACCACTTGGTTCTTGATGGCATGGAGGATGGAGGACTACCCGCATAGAATAAAATATAATAGTAAGTTCCTACTGTGTATTTTACTGGCTACTTCGGAATCGAACTGTCTAAAACCTTACGATATTCCATCGTAGAATTCTATTACCAGACCTCTGCGACTTGGTACACCATAAGAAGGAAATTTTTAGGCATTATGGCAGACATCGCGTTAGAGAGATGGGCCTAGAAAACCTGTAACTTCGGGTTGTTTCGGCTAGAACGATAGGCACCTCTAGCCGCACCCTCTACCGTGAAAAATCAGTTTTGATTGGTTTTTTAAGTTCTTATCAATAGTCAGTCCCTCTTGTTAAAAGTTTAACATGTAATTTGAAAAAATGGGCAGATCAAAAGCCCTCAAAACCAGCGGCCTTGCATAGCAGATTTAATGACCGTGTAGAAAGCTCTAAAGAGTGTAAAACGACAGACGCAGACAGTAAAATGAAGGCAGATACATTGCCTACCCTAGACGGAGAAAGGAGTGAGTATAATAATATGCAGGAATGCAATGAAATCATCAGTTTATTGAAAGAAGAAAAGAAAGAAAGAAAGAAAAATCGTTTTATTGCGGATCACGCATGTACACATAAAAATGAAACCAAATTTACAGATAAGTAAACAAACAAAGGTAACATTCACGCCTGTAGCACATCTCCGCCGCGAAACCGCGTATAGCGGAACCGCGGTAGTTTCGCCATGTTCTGTCAGTTGTACGAGGAGCGAAACTCTAGCGAAACGGCATGTTCTAATGCATAGATTTACCTATCTTCTATCTCTTTCGCCGCGCAGTTTCGCCTTATGCCGTTCACACCTCCGCGCTTCGTCCGCTATTTTGTCAGTGTTGTCACGTGACAATTTTACGTAACACGTAAATTGCAGGGCCGCATTAGGGGTCTTTTAAATTCCAAATGAATCAAGATCAGTAAAAAAGTTTTACTTTGATTATTTTTTCGCCGTCTACAGTTTTTTGTACAGGATGGTATTACCTACATCTAGGTACACTAATATTCTAAAGAGAAAAGTCCTTTTCTTGTTTTTTTTTGTTTGTTGTTGACTGATTTCAATAATGGGAGTAACATAGGCTAGCAAATAAAGACCCGCGACGGCATGCGTTTTTAGTGGGTCAGAGTTCAGTTCAGTTCGACAATCACTCCTGACCATATCCAAGGGAACTATAGCACGAAAAAAAAGTGGGAACGGAATCCGAATTCCACGCGGGCGGAGCCGCGGGCAACTGCTAGTATTATACATAGCTGCTGCCCACGGCTCCACACACGTCGAATTCTGATCACGCTCCTACTTTTTTTCGGTAGTCCCTTCAAATACCACTCCGGTCGGCCATCGCACCTACTCAAAACCGCACGCCTCCTATTACGCACTCCCCGACTGATTCTAGGCCATAATTTAAGAGCCCTCAGGTGTGAAAAGCACGGTGTCCCCATTGTACTCCGAAAAGGAAGGATATGAATGTCACACCACTTCACCAGCGGGGTGAAGCGGTGACAGGTGGCTGAATCTGAACCCTCGGTCTGCACTCGGCGACCAGTCCACCAATAATGTCAAATGTGTTATGCCTAATGAATTTCGGAGTATCAAGTTTCTGCCAGATGGAGGGAACCTCTCTACAGGGCCACATCCGTCGCTACATCTTCTTTTCTCTTTATTATATTTGTATACATATTATTATTTATAACTTAATTGTATTAATATAATATTTATCTAAATGTAATGTTAACGTATAATGGTACCAAATATAAAACTAATTTATATATATTATATTTGTGCAAATTAGTGTCCCCATTGTCCATACAAAAAGTGAACATCTCTTTTCCCTATCACTCACCATAAAGTAACTAATAATTTAACTAGACAGCCAATTACCCAATTTCGGCCCTGTTGATTTTGAAAGTTCTTGACGCACGGTATCAAGTTCGCGCATGCGAAAAAGACGTTATCATGTTGAACGGAGCAATCAGAAGTCAGGTAGTTGGCGCATGCGTTCTACACGGACCAGTTAGATTCGGGTACGCGCTCCATATTAGATAACAAGTGTCAAGTTCCGCTCATGTTTCGCTGCTCCAGCTACACTTGAACACAGCGAAACTCAACTAGCAGTTCCGCTGTCCGCCGCGAAACAGCGGAGATGTGCTACGGGCGTCATTCGGTACTTCATTGCTGGATATAAGCGACTCCTAAGCAACTATGCCGATACCTTCCGCATCCATAAGATCCCAAGAGATACCATTGATTGGGACATTATATCTTGAACATAACTAAAATGTGCTCAATATGTACCTACAACATTCTTGGGTGTCTTTTGAGGAAAGCACGAGATACTACGGCGGTGGACGAACTAAATTCACCACGCGTAGATCATTAAAAAACAATCCGCGCGTGCCAGAGCCTCGTTTGTCTCGCGACTTAGGTCTAAGATATGTGTCCTGCGCTATATATTCAATGTTTTCTAGCAGATTTTCATCTTCGTGCCTCATAAGCTGGTTCTCGACCATCGTAAAGATTATTTTAATCTATGTATATCCTGTGCTACATATTATGGTTTCATAAGCACCTAATAAACGTAAAAGTGACTTGTTATATGATTTTCATTAGAACTTAAACTGTGCAGCACTACATAAACTGTTAGATAATCATTGGAAAACTATATTTAGAATATATAGACTTAGAACGAGGTTCGTAATAATTATCTTAGGTAAGATGTAACCAGGTTTAATAGCTGCAGCTATTAAACCTGGTTACCAGCTATCAAATTGAACGACCTTAACTCTGAGAAAATACTATAAAATGCGTCGACTTGCATTATTTTTGTCACGTACTGAGAAGTTGTGTCATGAATTATGTGATGTGCCATGAAAAGTTGATTATAGCACCATTGTGAAAGATTTTTCAGTATAAGTAGTTTTCCTATTCCTCCATTATCTATTTATCTATTTATCTTGACAGCGACTACCATCTGCCCTCCCGATTCCCTCCCGTTACCCGAGAGGTAAGCCTGCACCAGAGCCTCACCTGTCAATCAGCAGATGTATCATCTAGCAAGTGCGGTCATGTCCGTGACATCGCAGATAAAAAGCAAGAGAGCTGCCTTCGCTGGTGCGACCACGTCTTGCGGTAACCGCCACGCTACGTGGGTAGCAAATGCCTGGCAATGGCACCCCCGCCGGGTACAGGTAGAAGGGGTAGGCCAGAAAAGTCTTGGCATGACGTTAGCGTGGAAGGTGACATACGAGCAAATGATCTCACTATCATGGACGCCTTAAATCGTGCGAAGTGGAATAGCAAGAGCCGGAAGATGGATCCTGCGCTCCGAGGTCATCTTTGCCTCGGATGCAATCAGGAAAATACGGCTCCACGAAGATGATGATGATCGTCTTGCAGGTGAGGTTAATTTGACCTCGCACTTACTGTATTGTGATGAAATCATTACAAAGGATCGCCGCCGCCGTGATTAGCAGTGGGTAGTTTATAGGCGGTGACGATGAAAGAAGCAGCTTGGGTATTAAACATAGTCCTACTTAACCATTGATTTGTACTTGCCAAGTAATTGCCGATTACTAGGCTATTTCAACACGTAAGTAATTGTGTTTTTCCTGTCTAGTCATTTACGAAGGTGGTCGTAGGTATGTAGGTAGGTACCCATTCCGTATGTGGGACCTATCTGCTGATTACTTAATCATACTTAATTTGCCACTTGTTTAGGAGGACTTGTCGGGAGGGCATTAAACATAAATTCCACATACCTACACGCCTTTAAATTCTTGAAGAGGTACCTCCTCCTTCTCTAATCCCTCTCTGTTTCCTCCCACGAACAACGCAGATGCACAGCGACATGCCAGCGATACATGGTGGAAATACCAGTCATACGCATAATCGTTTTGCCAACTCATATAATGCCTACAGCTAAGGAATTTCCGGAAAGCTATCTGGGAATCTTCAAGCGTCCTTCCTTCTAGGCAAACGTGTTTCATTGCAGACCACATCATCACTTATCAGCAGGTGAGATCGAGGTCAAACGTAACCCTATTATTGACAAGAAAAGGAAACATGGAGTGAACATTTTGCAATCATTTCTTCATGAGCTGTCTGTACTCTCGTTACGGAGGTAGGACACGACGGTACTGCCGTCCCAATTGGGCAGTCCAACTGGGGAAGTACCTCCGCCGTACAGAATACCGCGGCCATTATAACCTCGTGTTGTGTGCCCGGCGGTGGATAGAGTAGTTAGAATTCACTGGAGTTTTTGTACTGTCAGTGGGAAGACCAAAAGCTTATCCACTTTGTCTTCTGCACTGACGGTACAGAAGCTCTCTGTTCTTACAGGGTTGGCAGCACGAGTGTGACTCCCCTGGTGTTGCACTCGTCCATAGGCCACGGTAACCACTTTGAATCAAGTGTGCTTGTCTACCCAGGAGGTATTAAAAAAATTCCTATCTCTTACTCTAGGTTTTTACATCGAGAGTCGAGAGGTTACATTTACTATGACAAATGTATCTGCACTATCACAGATGAGACCCATTCCACGGTGCATAGTCCGCGAAATCGCGCACGCGTCCGTGAAATCGCGAACCTAGGCAAGGCGGCTATAGACGGATTGTACAGTCAGCATCAGACTCCCAGTCGACCCGTGGTACAACTGCGATGTTCAACTGGTTGTACTACGGAGAAGTGAAGTTACCCATGGTCCAACTGGTTGTTATGGGGAAATATCTTTGGTCTTACATAGGTACTTTACAGTTGGTTACCAGCTATATCCAAGAGACATCGCGAGAGAAACGAGTTTGTTGCGCGATTGGTTTGATTGATATAACCATAAATTTGTGAATTTGAGCATCTCAAAAAACGCGTAAGCTGCGCATATACTTATTACTTAGATTGTGACATGACTGGGGTCAAAACATATGCCGGGAGCTATACCTTGATCAGGCGACGCGAAATACCACCATTTGTTTACATGCATATTTGTGTCACCACATAGTTATGTTAACCTGTTTTAAGCTAATAAAACGTGTTAAAATAGAGTATAACAAATAGGATTAACACAGTTACTCAATACTTAAAAACAGCTGAACAAATTCAGAGCAGATTGCCCATAAAATGCTAAGAAAATATCCACGCAAGCTCCTTTAAGCGCCGCGCCTACAATTATTTTGTATCCCATGAAGGACCTTCATTGTGTACAACACTAGCTATACCCCACGGTTTCACCTGTCACAATCGATTTTAATACACCGCGTTGCATTGCCCACCCACTTCTTTTTACTTATATCTCGGCTCCTAAGTATGATAGCGTGATATTATTATAAGCTATAACCTTCTCCGTGAAATGGGCTATCAAATCCAATAAGAATTTTTCAAATCGCACAAGCAGTTCCAGAGATAAGCGCGTTCAAACAAACAGACTTTTCAGCTTTACTATTTAAAGTACCGATAAATTAGCATACGTCACGGACAATAGGTTAGTTCGTATGAACGAAATGTAACACGAGTAATAAACTACTGCATTAAAGAATTCAGGGCAGCGGTTTATGCTCTCATAATTGTCCTAACGTGAGAAGGCTTTAATGCAACTCTACGTGTGTACTTATTTGATTTATCGTGGTTATATAGCGGTTAATGAACAATCGGTGATACGAGTTTAAAATATCGTAGAGCGAAGGAGCCCTTTATAACGTACATACTTATATCTATAAATGAAAAATAAAGAACTTGAGATTGGCTAAATTGATTTTTATATAGAACTAGCTGTTGCGTGGAATTCTGATCCCGTTCATCGCTGATATATAGCCTATATGTTAATCCAGGGTATAACCTACATACATACCAAATTTCAACCAAATCGGTCCAGCCGTTTATGCGTGAAAGAGTAACAAACATCCACACATCCACACATCCATTCTCACAAACTTTCACATTTATAATATTAGTAGGATAGGTAGGTATTAGTACTAAATTCTTTTTAACTACTTCTTCTTCTATCGTATCGATGGCGCTTCTACTCTCAAACTCTATTTTCCCAGTATGCTGCTACATGGATCGCGTTCTCGAAGGCACTCATACTGCTTTAACTACTAATAACTAGTGGAAATTATTAGTATTTCCGCAAACCTCTTCAGCTAAGCTAAATTTGCTTGCGTTAGGAGTTAGTTCACGTCAGTAGTGTATTAGGTAATCTGTGGTAATGACCAGGATTCAATTCCGGAACCTCTTGATCGTAAAGCTAACTCCTTAACCACTAGACTACTGATGATTGGATGATTTATATTTTTTGTGTTCCAACTGTCAGGACGACGTATATTTGATAGAAATCTATGAAAAAAAACTCATGGGAAACGTCGGCATTCGGGCGAAGCCGGTACTACTTATTCATAAAATAATAAAAAAATAACTAAAAATCTCTCACGACTGACTTTTACACAATAATGAATTACAACCGATGTGTTTGTTTGTTCACCAAATAGCCATGACAATGAATACTATACACAATTCCTGTCAGTCTGGTCGTGTGCTAACGAGACAGAGTGCTTCAGAGATGTTTGTCTGTCAGTTTATACATGTCAAATCAATTTGAAAATGTGTTTGTATAATGGTGGGTACTGACCGGTAGTACGCGGTGTTTCGTAGCGAGCAAGTCGTTGCTACGCCTCCGCGGGCTACGATCTTCTACTGATTACTACGATCGTACTTATTACTAGTACGATCTTCTATCAACAAAAGTCAAAGTCAAAGTTCTTTATTTGTTGAATATGGTACAAACATGATGTTTAAATTATACTAGTAGTGTAGGATCACATATTCTGCCGGTCCTGGCGTACAAAATTTTACATTCTAAGTTCAATTAAGTTATACAATTAAAATAATACATGCAATTCAATTAAAATAATACATGTCAGTGTTAAAGTTTCTTATAAAGTTTTATCCTCAAGATATTCCTTTATAGTATACCTTGTTTATCAATTTTTTCGGTTCTTTTTGATTAATATTATAATATTAGTAATTTTTTAATTTTGCAACTACTACGATTTATTAATCAATCAATTAGCTTATTGCATTCCACTGCTGTACATAGGCCTCTCTACCAATGTATGCCATTTCTGCCGATTCTGCACCTTCCGCATCCAGTCTGTCCTAGCCATCTTTTTCACGTCGTCAGTCCATCTGGCTAAGGGTCCTACCTTCCGTTTTCCTTCTCGCGGTCCACTCTAGGACTCGTCTGCTCCAACGGCCATCAGTCCTTCGAGAGATGTGGCCAGCCCACTGCCAAGTGCCACTGCTTATTCTCCGAGTTATGTTGGTAATATCGGCTCTTTGTCGGATGACCTTGTTGCGAATTCTGTCCTTCAAAAAAAAACTCCAAGCATAGCTCGCTCCAAGCATAGGTCATGGGCTAGCCCCACGTCTCCCCTCAGTCTCTGTCCACGTTTCGGCACTGTACCACAGAATAAATAATAGTACTACATACTACGATTAACTACTACCGTACTACGATTGCCGAACTACGATTACTACCAACTAATACAATCTACTATCAACTGCCACGATATTACTACCAAAGTTTAACGAACTCTCTCATTCGTTCCACTAGATTTAAAGGGAAAACTGGCCAAGCGAGAGTCGGACTCCCGCTCGAAGGGTTCTGTACCATTTATCTATACAACATTACATGTTTATTTTATTTTAATTTGATTATTAATTTTTACCCTTTGGGTGCGGAACCTCAAAAATATGAAACCTTTTCATAATTTATTGTAGTACGGGTTACCTACGGTCAGCGTAAATCAAATTAAGCTCCATTTTTCTAACTAATCACTAATCACCCACTACTATTAAAGGTATCAATTTTACCTGTGAAACTAGTAATCAAGGCGTAATTAATATTATAATTTATGGTAATGCACGCCGATTATTTGTTACCATTTTGTAATTAATATGTACTAGACTAGTATCGTAATATTAAAAGGTAGGGACTGTGAATTAATTGCATTAGGTACACTATAGTAATTAAATTTGATTGTATTAATTAATTAAATGAAAGTTAACATAGACAGAAGGGTGCGGTAGGCGGAGGATCAGCAGAAATGGCGCACATTGGGAGAGGCCTATGTACAGCAGTGGACTGCAATAGGCTTAATTAATTGATTTGATAATAACTTTAAAATAACTTATGTTTCTCATGATATTGTCAGAAGTTAACGTGAATGTTAATTATTGAAATAAAACTATTCTAGCGGAGTTTATCGCAATATACTTACTACGTGTTGATCAATTAGTAAGTATTTAGATAGAGACATTTATAGAGCAGTTAAAACCGTTTGTATTTATAAAATATCAAAACTATTGTTACAGTTGTGGATGTAAGAACGCTCTGCAAAATCGAAACAATTCGATCTTAGCCAAACCGTCACTCTTCCCAATGAGCTTAATCAAAATACCGCATACTGTACAATGTACATCACTTACGAAGAGATAACATTTCGAATGGCACAAATATTACAGTGACGATCGTGTCCGTGGGAGTGCAAAAGTCGCCGCGTCGCGTCGGCGGTAAACCGTTAACTGAAATTAAAAACGTACGTCGGTACTAACCTACCGATCATAAAAAGATATTGACTCTTCGGGTCTTCGGTCAATCAATCACTTGTAGAGAAATAAATATATTTTACTATATTTATTACGGTTTGTAGTAACAGCTCTATGAATATCTAGCCGAGCCGTCCGGCGTCGCTCGTGGCATTATTTTGAAACTTTTATTTTTTTATACCTATATGGCTTAATAGGAAATCGAGGTCTAGCCAAATCCGTAGTTAAGACTGGCAAAAGCGGACCCCAGACTCCGAGCTGAAAGCTTCGGATGCGACTGGGAATTAACGCTAAGAGGAAGAAGAAGATGGCTTAATAGGAATTATATAGGAGTGGATTTTGATTCCTAGTGTTGGTAAAATCTAAGGACTGTGTATGCAGAGCGTGTACCTTACATCAGAATTTTCCAATGACTTCAATACTGCACTCTGTCGTTAACAGAGTGTGTGAGGATTGATTCCTCGAACGGGGCGCAGGTGTGGGGGTGACACCACTGATGGAACGACGGGGGTGGTGTCCGTGGGGATTACCGCATGAAAAAAAAAAGTTTAGGCTCATCGAATATTATCACACGATGTGGGCACCAGCTCCGGTTCACTCGACACGATGAAACCGGACCGTATAGAAATCGTGTAGTGCAATCGACAGGTGTGTTCACACCCTAACAAAATTCCTATTCAAGCCATTAAGAACCATTAGAATGTTGTACCCGCTATGCCAAATAATTATCCAATTAAATCTCAGAAAATGAAAGCTCAGACCCTTCATCTATTAAGCACAGATTACGTAGGCGAAGTCAGACTATCAGGTGCCCTTTGGTACCGCTTTCGAGGATACACCTTTCACATTGTCAAGATGATAAGTGGGAATGACAAGTTGTACCCGTTCTAACGCATTGAAAAATTAATGAGAGAGCCTGATGCTCGCGCTTGAAGCTGCTACCTTCCAATGTAATAAATAATGGACACACCTCAGACACTTCTGCTGAAGGGTATTGGACGTTGCAGCTATTAAAGATCTAACGATAACGCCTTTGGTAGGAAGTAGGTGCGCCGGCTTTTGATATTTATCTAACAAGATGCCAGATACGCAATGGATGAGGCAAGCATTTTAAATAAGAACTACCCTGACTACATTATTGACCGGTTTGAAGAATATCAGTAGGATTTCATAAAATGATAAAATATAGTAAAATAAAATTGCCCAGTGAACTCGCACTAGGGTCACTAGGCACTCTGAAATCCGAGTCTAAGTTTTATTTTAAGTTGACTATATTATCTGTGTATTTTCTAACAAAGTACCTAAAACCCTTCCACGTTAATTACATATCTTGGTATAGTTCCTACGTGTGCTTATTCGGGTGATGATGAAACGGTCAAAGAAACAGACAGTCTTTCGATTGATAGTGTTATCTAAATTCTAACAAACGTAAATGATGATACAAGTCTAATTGAATGACTATGTTTGACTGCAGACTGCAGGTAAATAACATATCACATCACTTACATATCAGTGTTAAGTATCCCGTTGCTTGGTCGTTGATAATATTAAGGATGTCTCTTTGAAAAAAAACTTACAGTACCTACCTACTAGATATTAATGAAAAAAAAATGGTGCCAAATATAAATAAACTGGCCGTCTAAACAAATTAATAAATTTTACAACACACCTGCTCATAACAGTGCTATTATATCACCGCAAATAGGCACGGAATGACACCTATTATCAAACTGTGACTTTTCCATTGCTATTATTCACTAGTGAGTTATAGATTCTTTTTTAAATTTTATAGGAAGTGTCTATAATTGTCTATGTTCTTAAAAAAGTTTTGATACAAAAAATAACGTGTTTAATAGTACGAATAAATTAATACGCCTATTGTATTTTTTTTTTTTTTTTTTTTTATACCACTTAGGTGGCAGACAAGCACACGGCCCACCTGATGGAAAGTGGTTACCGTGGCCTATGGACGTATGCAACACCAGGGGCGTCACACTCGCGCTGCCGACCCTGAAGAAACCTTCTAATGCCCTTCTTGAAGAACCCCATATTGTAGTCGCTTGGGAAAACCATCGCGGGGAGTTCATTCCACAGCTTGAGTGTGCGAGGGATGAAGTTCCTTTCATACCGCACAGTGCGCACCGTTTCCGGTCGCAATGTGTGAGGATGAACTCCCCGCCTATGACGAGAAGTGCGATGATAGAATGTAGCTGTGGGCATCATGTCAAACAATTCATCTGAGCACAAACCATTGTATAGGCGGTAAAACACACACAGTGAAGCAAAGTCTCTCCTGAGACTGAGTGGTTCCACATCGCCTGTGAGTATGGGATTGCCGACAAGCCTCAACGCCCGTCTTTGTACCGAGTCGAAAGGGTCAAGCTGGCACGCAGGCGCTCCGGCGAAAAGGTGACAGCAGTACTCCATGTGGGGCCGAACCTGTGCCTTATAAAGGAGTAGTCGTTGCCCCGCAGTGAAGTACTGCTTCGCCCTGTTGAGCACCCCAAGTTTCTTTGATGCCAACTTGACCTTGTCTTCCAGATGACTTCGGTATTGGACGTCGCTGGAGATATCGACACCAAGAATCCCGATACTTGTGGAGATGGTGAGCGGTGTGCCCAGGAATTGCGGCGCTACAACAAATGGGGCCTTCTTAGCGGTGAATACACATACTTGTGTCTTGGTAGGGTTGAATTGGACTAAATTTAGTCGTCCCCAATCGGATACTCCAGAGAGAGTAGTCTCATTCATCATCATCAGTAGTAGAGTAGGTCATTTGACGCATTTTCGTATTTAAATAAATAATTTCAACTTGTAATATTTGTATAATAAACAAACTTTCACTCAAATTTAACTTTTTTTTTTTCTAAGTACAGAAAAAAAAACAGAGCAAAAAAAAGTTAAGTTCAAACCTCTTTTTTTTTTTAAATATGATCGACCGCCATTATTAAATGCGCGCGCATAGGAAAACGAATTAATTTGTAGTATTGTTTATTTAGTATTTGTAGTATTATTTTATTCGCAAGTGTGTTGTAAAACGTCGTATGGCACGTGTGAGCATGATGATTACCGTCCTCGGCTGTCTTAAGACCCTCGCCTGGCGGCTCGGGTCTCAATGGCGCCTCGGCGGTAATCACCAACGTTGCTCACTTGTACCATAATGTACTATTAAAACACTAGTTAAGTAATCGCAAATCTCGCCAATAATTTTGACATACTTTAACAAACCTACTACCTATTCAATGATATGTATGTTATATCTTACTTACTATAGTTTCAACCACTAATAATGCACAAGTCACGTGAATATGTAGGTACCTAGCTGTATGTTACACCTTCGTTCCATTCCAAAACAAATCTCGTAAACCTTCGGGTAGTTACAATTAAAATTACATTTGCAATTAAATTAAACCAAATACTTGGAGAGCTAATTACATTTACATTAACAATATAAGTACAAGAAGTAACTGCAACTAAGGTCGACAACCCTAGCGCGCAGTAATTAAGATGTAGAGAATGATGCGCCCGCGCCGATTCAGTGGGCGTCAGTGAATGTAGGTGATGTACTAACTGATTTATTATACCAATAAAATGTATGAATGAAAGTACGTCTAGAATTTACTATTTTTAGATGGCTATTTTGTACGCTCTAGATTATTTTAAGAGTTCTTGTGAGTTATTTTTAAACGTAAATGTTCTTTTTAGTGGTTATTTGGGTTGTTCAATTGATTGATATGTTTGAATTTTTTTATAGCTTGTGCTATGATACAATATTACTTATTTTATGCTTTTAGGATAGGAGAGGCGTTCAATAAAAAATATAATGTGGTTTACACTATTTAGAAGTTGAAAATGTAAAATACTGGCTAGCAGTGGCGAAAGGACCCTAATATTTAATTTCTGACGGCTTACTTTGCAAAGCGTAGCCGTAGTAATCTCTACTACGGCTACGTTATAATTCCTTACCAAATTGCTATGGTCCTTATATAAGAAAGGCTTTCCTTTTGAAATTTTCATCCCTCGCCACTGCTGGCTAGCAAAACCAGGTTCCGCCAAAAAGGAACTAATGATTTTTTTCTTTCAAGAAAACTTTTAGTACACAATAGAATAATACTGATGTACAATTTAAAATTTTCTTCGCATCTGTACCTAACCTACTTATGTGATCAAATTATTTTTATCCGACTACGGCAAAGCTACAGGAGGATTAAAATTAGGCACGATAACGAATTGAAATATTACGATTACGAATCTAGAATTGGTTCTGAAGAAAATGTAATTGTATTGTTTAAGAAAATGTAATAAATCATGTATACAAGTAAAGTTAAAACATTGAAATATTACGATTACGTACCTAGAATTGGTTTTGAAGAAAATGTACCTAATTGTATTGTTTAAGAAAATGTAATAATTCACGTATGCAAGTAAAGTAATCATTGACCCGTAACGATTTTTCAGTGCGAACATAAAGTAACGGTTACCATAGCAACGTATACAATGCACAAGCTTTATTACCAAGTCATTATTACGACTGCGATTAACTTTGGACAACCATATGCAGTTGATAAGCAAGCAATAATATGCCTTAATACTCTAGAAATAGAATCCAAACTCTGTGAACAATAAAAATAGTAAATCAATTGCATCGAACAATTTATAAAAGGGCTATAAACAAACGATTTTGTACCTTAGGTTCTATAAAATAAGGTGCACTGAAATATTTTTTGTAATGTATGCAGAAGTTTTCTTGGCGCCAAGTACGTTGCAGTAAGTGTGGAGCTATGAATAGCATCATAAGTTCATTACTTTGATTTATACGCTGAGATTTCAAAAGACTATTAAAGCAATCAGCCGGTGATAAAGGAAACTGAATCTTTTAATAATAGCCCGTGATTATGACCTATACATAAATTTAGTAGGAGAAGAGTTTAAAATAGACAAGATTAAAAGCAATTGCATAGCTAGAATTGCTATGGAATCATTGTATTGGTAGTAAAAAAAGCAAATATTTTTCTTCAGAAAAGTTTGTTGATGTCAAATCGAATTCATAATGAAGATTTTTTTTATCGATTGATTGCAATGCGCTCTTATATTCAATCGATTCTCATCTGCCTATTACAAAATACAAGATTTTCCCTCAATAATTAACTTTTGTATGAACATCCCTACACGTCAATTTATTTCTCTTACACAATAACTCCTTTTAAAGTTATCAAAGGATTTCCTTAAGAAGGATTATGTTAGCTTTACTAAAAGCAACGTGGGAAAGCAAACTTATCTTTTTAAATATGGACAGGACAGGTCACTCTAGGGCTATCTTAAAAGATATGAAAATGAAAAAAAAAATGTTGTGTAAAGTTTGTGTTTCGTGGTGGTGACTTTTTTTTTGACGTATGACATAATAGGCGTTCTAAATTTAAATCGCTGTCATACTTAAAAAGAAAGGATTCCTGTATAGGGAAGGGATATAAGGGTGGTAAGCAAGGTGCGTAAGACCCTTCTGTAAGTTGTTGAATATGATATAAATCGGTGAGATTATGATGGTATGAAAAGTCGCCTATGTGCTATTTCAATCAGCTATTTGTGCAGCAAATTACATCTAAATACCTTCAGCAGTTTCAGTGTGATTGCGTAACAAACATCGATCATGAATCCATTCAAACGTAGGTACGCATTTTTTACAGTCGGTAGTAAGATGAAAAGTTTTTGAAATTATTCAACTTTTGTTTGTGTGCGACGTGTATGTCTACCAGCACTCTAAAGATTGTAACAACATAAAGTCATTTACAACAGCGGCCAATGAAGCTTTTATTCATTAGAGGCATTTTATGAGCTGCTAATTACAATGTCTGCAGTCGACTCCTCATACTCACACCATTAAGCACACAGATTCATAGTACCGAAGATGATATATTATCATAACTATTTTAACGATAATATGCCTTAATTACCTGCGGTAAAGTTGAAAATGACTATTTTGTAGTCTGCAACAAAAGTCGTTAAAATGATGCATTCTTGTTTAGAGAACACAAAGTACCGACATCTAGCCTGGATATACCTAACACTTCTTGGTACTTGCAGCACAGTATATATAGGTAGCAGCATTATAATGACCGCAATGACGTCACAAAATTTACGCGTTTTTGGGTGTTTTTTGTTAAGGATAGCACGGGGTGCTATGGCGGTGCGGCGGCGGCGCGGCGGCGGGGTAGTTCAAAGCTACCAATCAAGATATTTGTCAGTAGGTAATAATGCCACAATAGTGAGATTTTCAAAGTGATGATGTCCTGAAAATTGCTTATGTCTAGAGACAGAGAGTACAGAGGCGACATTGGATCACTGTATGTTTTTTACACTACTTATGCCTTTTATATTTTTCTTTACTTACTATTTTTTCCTAAGTGTGGCAAATTTTTGTGAGTCAAATTATACCTAATTGTAATTAAAAGAACAATGAGGCTAGTTTACAAAGATTTTTGATTCTGGTGAATTTTCGTAGTGCTAAACTTACAATAACCAGACCACCACTACACCCAATGGCATCTCTAACGAACTAGAATGAACTTATCTAGCTAGTGAAGTTTATAGCCTTTTTATTGGAAATTAAGTGTCATTTTGTTTTATTAACTCTGTTCTCGGGCATGGCATAATGGTACTCCTCGTTTAATCTCGATTTTAAACCACTTACGGCCGTTCCCAATAACATATCTACAGATAAAGGTAAAGGTAGAGATAGTTCCTTTGTCAAATCCTATTGTTATTTTGCTACTATGAATTGCGTTACCATAGATATTGATGATGTTTTTATCCTTTCTAATGTCAAAACTGGCGGTAGATAGGTTATTGGGAACGGCCGTAACCCCATATCAAAAAAATATCCAGATAGATAGATTTCTATTCTGCGCAAGCGATGGTTAGTGGTCTATGGTAATATGACAGCCTCCGTGGCGTAGCGTTAGTGAACGCGGCCGCTACGCAGGAGGCGCGGGTTCGATCCCCGCTCAGTGCAAATATTTGATTTGTGTGCATGAAATATGGATATTTGCATTGGTCTGGTCGTGCCTCGGAAAGCACGTTAAGCCGTCGGTCCCGGTTGCCATAAAAAACATCTATGGCGGTCGTTACGGGTAGTTGAAGCCCTAAAAAGTCCAAAAACAACGGTCTAGCTGCAAAGCTTCGATATCGCCTAATGTTAACATTGGGTTGTGGAGGTCAGATGGCAATCGCTTCACGGAAAATATCGAGGTCTAGCCAAATCCGTAGTTAAGACTGGTAAAGCAGACCCCAGACTCCGAGCTCAAAGCTTCGGATGCGACTGGGAATAACGCTAGGAGGAAGGAAGGTAATTCTGATTGCGAATGAATTGATTTGATTTGATTGGATAATTTTTTTAAATTTTATGATATAATTTTATTGTTTGCCAGTAGCTTCAATCAATAAATAATTAGGTACAATATTTATGTCAAGTAGGTATGGATTAATTGATATGGGGATGGAATTCTGGACCGAACTGAAGTATTTTTCTCATATCCACCAAACAAAATTTAGAATTAAGTGAGAGTAAGATGTCCATGTCTATTGTTCAGACAAATAGTACACAATCCCAATTCGTCACGATGCAAGCCGCAGGCAAGTAGTAGTCCCCCTGCGTCTTACGGTTGAATTAGGCTTAAGGTACATGACCCCTTGGAACTTGGAACTTTCGAAAAGTGCACTTTGTACTTGGAATTGTAAGATCTTGATCTTCGTCGATTACACTGTTTGCTTTTGTAGATGTTAGTTCTTTGACTATTAGGTGATCCGGCAAACGTACTTTTGTCTGTATTGATAACTGGGTTGGTGGCAGAAAAGTGAAATTTAAAGGTTATACATTTCTATACGTATTTGCTGAACATTGTTTTGTCTGTATTAAAAATGGGGGTTGGTTACAGTCAGCATCAAATCTATATTGACTAGCAGGACTTTGCTGGTCAAGATCAATCTGATGCTGACTGTAGAAGAGTGAAAATTAAAGGTATATATTGGTTTTATCCTTCCGGGACTAGGCTGTTCACACGTCTGAACGTCCAAGGGGTTTTAAAAAAAAATCAAAGACTAAAAAAACCTAAGGGCTATAAAAAATAATTTACAATCTATTGCCAGACCTGCCAAATATACAAGAACTGCATAAAAATCAGTTTTAGTCAATCGGAAATAGCACTAAGATGATGAATTATAATATAACTAGCTACTGTTCTGACTGAGATCACGACAGCACAGAGGAAGTTCCACGACATTAATGGACCTGCCATTGCAACCAAAGCGTCATACGCATATGTGCGTCATTCCACGTTGTCCCATTCATCACGATTATAAAGAAGATGATTCAAAGCTCGTAGGACACTATCAATGCAATGGTCAGACTGCAGTATGGTATAGGCATATATCTTGAGAAACGAGACCTTGGCGGGTGAAATGGTTTGAAACAATCTACGATTGATGGTTGAATGAAATGTTTAAGCATTTAGTATTGATAAGATAGAAAAAAGCGAATGCAACTCAGGCAGGACTCGAACCCGCGATCATTTCCATACAACATACAACGGAAATGCTCTGACCACTGAGCCACCGAGCCCGAAGCTTATCCAAATTTTTCTATATATCCGTTTTGAGGCGGCGGTGGGAGCCATCTACCGATACTTGTACGAACTAACGGAATTTGAATGAATGAATGAATGATGTTACAATCATTTTTAAAAATTATTTTTTTTATTACGCCGCCCAAACAATTGAATGAAATTTTGGAGCATTTAGGATGTGTCTAACGAAAAAGCGAAACCGCCTGAGTTGATTTTGCTTCTTCCTATCTTAATCGATATGATTGATGAATTTCAGCTTCAGTACCCTATCCTATAAATATCCTCCTAAGACACCCAATAAACGTAATATTGTGCATAAGGAGTGTAGGTACTTTTTGTGACGTGATTCTACTCAAGATATACGATGACGGTAACTATACCTATTCTAAATGTATGATTCCGAAGGTGACGCGTATCTGCCGCATGCGTCTGCAGTTGTCGTATGCGGTCGGCTACGGAATCATACCTTTAAGGCATACGACAACTGTCAACGCATGCAGTAGATACACCGTACCCATTACTGGTTAAGGTGATTACATACGCGAATGACTTTGACCATACAAATGCTCAAGGTCATTGGCTCATATTTGAACCGTAAAAATCAGTAAAACCAATTTTAATACATAACTTTATAGGCTACGATTACAAACTAAGAAGATCACGTCACGCTAACACACTTATTTAACATACATGTGAAATTTTAGATTATTTGGATACATATTGTAGAAAATATTTGGTTTCATAAGAAAGAGTAGAGTGATGTTCACAGCCTCTTTTCTACTATTTTCTCGTTTTTTATTTAATTTATGAAAAGGTGACGTTACTCTGTATATCTTGTAGTATGCAGGCATGTAAATTCCAGATCTGTAGGTTTTATAGTTAAAAAGAAAAACGGCTTCGAAAATACCGATTTTTCGATGCTGATCTGATTCGGGGCCTTCGGTTAAAGGGGACGATTGAGAAGCCGCAATGAGTTACGCGCATCTGCTGCGTGCGTCTGCAGTTGTCGTATTACCATAATGATCCATTTGGCGTGCCCATTTTCAAAACAGGATATCCGTTATCATTACAATACAAGTGCGATTTCGTCAACAATTTTTTTAAAATCTATGACGTCTATGTAAGGTAGCGGCGACAATTGTGAGAAAATGCACAGGAAAAACATGAAGTAGCCAGCTGTTATGTTACAAAACGACGTACGGAATGTTTTGTTGAACAGTTACACCCGTATTCAAAAACAATACTTCGCTATGCGTACCACCAAAACTGTGCAAAGAACGACAAATTCTCAGTGCGTTCGTTTTGGCAACCTTTTTTATTCATTGATAACACTTAAGTAATACTTCGTTGAGGGAACGCACTGCGTTAGATACTGCTCCGTTATGTTTGTGAATTAATTTTACCAGCCCTATGCGCTCGAGCACACTATGAGACCTCACAGTATCGTTTGTGAATACGGGTGTTAATATTGTTAGTGTGATGAACAGTTGCTAAACCCCCCTAGACAAGTGACAATTCATTGGCCAGCGTATTGTAGAATAGAATGACGAATGTATGGAGTTTGACGTTTATGACATGCGTTAACGACTGGTCATATACGTCAAATATTATACATTCGTCATTCTATTCCACGATACGCCAGCCAACGAATTGTCAGATAGACAGAAAGATAGTTACTTTTGCATTTATAATATTAGTATGGATTATTTTCAGTTTCAGTTGCTTTTCAGCAGCCTTGTGAGTAAATTGGACTTTAGGTACTTGCTCTAAAGCTCTTCAGGCAAATGTCTCGATGACGGAGCAGTGTGGTGAGGAGGTGCCAGAATATAAGTTTAAATACATTAGGTATCTCTCATCCTAGCGTTAATTCCCAGTCGCATCCGAAGCTTGTCAGCTCGGAGTCTGGGGTCCGCTTTACCAGTCTTAACTACAGATTTAGCTAGACCTCGATATTTTTTCGTGAAGCGATTGCCATCTGACCTCCGCAGCCCAATGAGAACATTAGGCGATATCGAAGCTTTGCAGCTAGACCGTTGTTTTTGGATTTTTTAGGGCTCCAACTACCCGTAACGACTGCCATAGATGTTTTTATGGCAACCGGGACCGACGGCTTAACGTGCTCTCCGAGGCACGACCAGACCAATGCAAATACCCATATTTCATGAACACAAATATTTGCACTGAGTGGGGATCGAACCCGCGCTTCCTGCGTAGCGGCCGCGTTCACTACCGCTACGCCACGGAGGCTGTAAGTTTAAATACATTTTAAACATTATTTGTAAATGCGGTAAACGCAATAAAACCGTTATGTTAGCAAGGGCTCACAGAAACTTACAACCATGCGCTAATAGCGCTAACAAACTAAAGAATGATAAACTATTTTAACGTTATTCTCCGCGTCTCTGAACCATGAGAGGTATTTTTAGGGTTCCGTACCTCAAAAGGAAAACATACATACATAATATACTCACGCCTGTATATCCCCGAAGGGGTAGGCAGAGGTGTATTAACACCCACATTTCGCCAACTATGATTTTCGGTATACGTAATAGGGGGCGAGCCTATTGTCAACTAGCGGGCACATTGTAAAGTAGCAGGCAAAGGAGAAACGGAATCCTTAAAAGATTACTTCATTGACCGTCTGTCTATCTGTCTGTTTGTCAATATGCTAACACCTACTGTACCTACCCATGTTCACAAAAAAAAAAATAAAAAAAAATACTTTTTCTCAGGAATGCGTGGAGGCATCAAATTGAAATTCATACCACATACTTAGTTATAATTATAAAGTCTTGAAACGGTAAAAAAATCAAACTTTTAAGTCAACAATGTATCATTATCATCATCCTCCTACCCTTATCCCAAGTTTATTTGGGGTCGGCGTAACCCCTCCTGATCAGAAGGTCTAAGTAGCTGAATGACCAACATCGCGAAACGTCTAAGGAGCATTAAGTCTAACTAGCGCAAAGTCCATGTAGCAAAACGTCCAACTATCAGATGGTCTATTATAGCAGAATGGCTATTTAGCAAATCGTCAGGTCCTCAAAATGGCATTTTCCATTCATCTCTAGTTGCAGACATCTCAACATACACCGCCTTCTTAATCATATCATCTCTCACACAGTCCATCCACCTCAACACAAAATATATTGAAATAAAACCACTTTTTAACGGATTCTTCCGCGATTTTTTTATTATTATTTACTTTTAGTCCGACATTCGCGTAAATTTTAGAAAATATCACAAAATATATTGTAGTTTATGTAGCAAAAGTTCGTCCCTGAATCAAATTTTGTACGGAACCCTCGGTGCGCGAGTCCGACTCGCACTTGACCGGCTTTTATTGTATGATCCCATCCCTTTGTTCTACAACAATAACATTAATCATCTATTCAAAGATTCTTGGTGTTATTCAATATTGAAGATCTCATAGTTGAAATGATGATGATGATGGATCAAATCTGAACAAAACATGTCAGTTATTCTGAGTAGGTACGTTATTGTTTTTTTTTTATTGATATCATTTTGAAAAGACGGTTGGATGTGTGAAATGATTTGAATGCTGAGAAAATCGTGAACCTAAATAAATAACGGCCTCTGTGGCATAGTGGTAGACGTTCGACTGCTACGCAGTGGGCGCGGGTTCGATTCCCGCTCACTGCAAATGTTTGTATACATGAATATGTATACCTATTTTTATTTGTCAGAGTGTTTCTATGTATAATAAAATTATGTATTATTTACAAAAAATTGATGTTTTTATTAGTAGTATAACACTCACTGGGATATTTACCATGTTTTTTTGCGAGAGAAAAAGAAGTATCTAAGTAAGTATGTTTATCCGCATTTCAGATTCCATATTAGTAAAGCTGTGAGCTGTGACCCGTTGAACATTTATTTCTATATTTTATTTTATTTAAATATTTACTTAATCTTTGAGAGAGTAACAATACCACAAACTTTTTAACCACTAAAATAATAGTGAACAAAACTATTTAACAAATTGAAGGTATTATTATAATATACATCTCCGTGTCTTTTAAAATTATTATTTACCTCTAGTATGCCCGTAAGGGATACAGCCACGATTATTCAGTTAAGCAAATTACCGACATTACCGACATTTACCAGCGCAAGCGCATACGTACAAAATCTTGCACCTAACTGTGAATTTCCACTTGTAACGGAGTTGTTGTAAGACTGACATGTATAAAACAAATTATGGTTTTGGTAGGGGAGTTTAAATCAATAATCTAGAGCCATTATTTGATGGCGTCATGGAGTGCAGCTGAGCAAGTCATTATGTCTATAAAGATGTGAGATGGAAAATGCTGGGACGGACTTGGTTCGGTTTAATTTTGAGCGTATTTTTTTTTTGTATACATGAATATATTTATTTGCATCGGTCTAGATATTTATGTATTTATTAACAAGATAGGTTATACTTTGGGTATTGATAGCGTTGTGTAGAAGGTTTTAGAATATTTATTATTACAGTAAGCCATTTTCAATTGAAAACTCCTACTTAGACAGAAGAAGAAATAATTGACCAACTATTAGTATAGTAAAACTCGGTTTAAAAACTCAAGCAAGGAGGTGGGCCCTAACGATAACCGGTAAATATTATGCTAGACAGAAATATATTAAATTAATTAATTCTAATTTATATATTGTGGTTTTCCTTCATAGAACTATTAATTTACAAAATAATTCCCGTAATAAATTATTGCACGATAAGCAATAACGTTACACGGAAATATGTATTATGTTAAAGTATATGTTTCAATAACATTCACAATTAAAATTTAACTTTGATTTTAAAATCGAATGATAACGATTGACGCAATTCTGTAGCTAAATAAATATTGAGATGAAGCAGACGATACAAATTTTAATGATAAACAATAATTTAATTAGTCTTCAAAGATAAACTACACTTGTATTAAACGGAATAGCTGTCAATTCATAAACAAATGCACTATACAGTCTTTATTTGCTGTGATTAGATAGCTTTATCAACGTTGTAAAGCGACCGCATATAACAATTCCATGTCTGAGATAAACTTATTTATCAAACGACCATTTAGTCTGTGTTCAAAGAATTTAGGACAACAATTATTGACATGAGCAGTAGATTGATATAAGACTTCAGAAGGATATTAATAGAATGGTTCGCAACCGAATAGCTTCAGACCTCATGGACCACTCGTTACCGGATTCGTATAATAAGTCACATTTATTTTTTTGGGAGGAAAACCACGTATTTAAAATAATGTATTATTTTCATAGTTTCTATCTTGATTTCCGACAAAAATTCTATGCACACTTTGGAAACTAATTTATTGAGTTCAGACCTGCAACCTATACTACACCTCTAATGCATACAAGTTATTGATTGTCATTACATCACATTAAATGACATGAAATTAGATACTTTAAAAAATGGACAGAAAATCATTCGGGAGTGATGATAAATTCTAATGTCACCAGCGATATAATGAGTTAAAATATCGGTGTCAATTACATTCGGTTGCAAGTGTCTTACTTATAGTCAAGTGGATACATCAGTAGACGCATGGCTTCTACGATTCAAGATGACATACTCTCTCCCGGTAGAGTTGAATTTCAGCTGATATCATGAATCGATCCACTTCCCCTAAAATTCGTAACTCATAGTATACTGTAGCATTTATCTCACATCTGTTGTACCAGTATAACCCAATAACCTGCCTTATATAAATATTGAAGACATCTGTTTTTATCGTTCATTAAGAACATTGTTAATGAAGAGATTAGGACAGTAATAATACATACTGAATTGTCTACTAGACAGACAGGCGACGGAGTCGAGGTCACTTAGCTATTATCTAATGATCATATTGTGGCCATACAGTTTTAATTGTTATAAATGAACTGAATATTAAATAGCACAGCAGGCATATAGTTTTAAGAGTTATGATAGTCTAGTGTTGAAATTGTACAGAGTATTTTATTAGCCTATTTTGCAACTAACACTGTCTTTTCACGGTTATATCGATGATCAAGATTTCTTGAGTATTAAACTGGTACGTACCTGTAACAAGAGATGCACTATATTAGCTATGAAACCATCATACGAACATACCATTGGCACTCAGAATCTCCTTATAGCAATTTAAGATAAGAAGTGTCAAATAAGCTATCCTCCTGAAAAAATAAGCAACTATAATTTAGCAAGTTTGTTATCTAATTTGCGTAATATATATGCAACAGGCAGATAATACCATTTCAAAATTATATAATATTCCTGCTGGTCAGTAGGAGGAATAACTAAAACTACCGGGGCTATTGATTCAGTAATGCTTCGGATGTTGCAAATGCTTATAATCTCTGGTGGCTTACTATTAATAAATATTTAAATTATTCTGCAGATATAATTAAATAATAACATAATAAGTATACATTTAAATACAATTATATCTTAAATTTCATTATTTTGAATTAGATGACTAAATAATTATTCAATCAATTAGAGTGTAAAAATTCTTATTAAGTAGTTACAATAACGTTATAAGTCGAAGATAAGAAGTGTCAGTATTGAAATAGATCGTCAGTTATTCATTAAGTCAATAGCTTTACTTAACAGGCGGAATTAAAATTTATCCTCATTTTATTTACTTGTCCTATTAGGGTCATTTACGTAACTAAATAAACTTGTGCGTACGTAACAGCTATGGAAAGGTTTAATAAGGCGTGTTAGATTATGTCCTGTGAACTGTCATTTTCATAAATATTTTTTTTCCAATAACAAAATGTAGTTATAAAAATATTTCAGCTCAAGTCATTGGCATACACTATACTTGGCAAAAACCAAAAACCAAAGACAGAAATGTGGATTAGTCTTCATTTCCCGAAAATTTTATCGTTATCGTTTCTCCCCGAAAATTTCTCGGTTTGAAAATAACCTTTTATTACGCTTTTATAAATAACTAGCCTTCCGCCCGCGGCTCCGCCCGCGTGCATCTCGGTTAACGCGACCTTCGCTCATATCTTCGGTTCTACTCAACCGATTGCGATCAAACAAACGTAAGATTTTAAGTCTGAGTAAGCCCTTTCTAACAAAAAAAAACCGCATCAAAATCCGTCCAGTAGTTTTTGCGTCCATCGCGGACAAACAGACAGGAAATTAAAAAAAAATATTTTTCGTGTTCAGTATCGTTAACATAACATAACCCAAGTATTTTTTTAAATATCTCCAATGTACAGACACGACCACTGTACAATTATAAAATAGTATAGATAGATAGATGTAATGTAATCTAAGTTTATATTAACGAACAAAATTTCACTGTCCCTTTCTGTTTTTACTACCGTTCCAACTTCCGAGTTCGGCCCTGCGATACAAGTGCACTCATAGTAGGGTATGGCACCGAATTAGAGGCCGAGATGATGGACGTTAAACAGTATTATTATTTATTACATGTGATGTATTGGTGGCAGCTCTTTGTGAGCAAGTGAAATCTACAGGCACGGATTTGATTGTGGTATGGATTCTGGGTGATTGAACTTGTATCTAATTTATATGATTCTGTTGGTGGATAAGAGATAAATGCAAAGTGGATTTATTGATTCAGATACAGAATGTCTTATTGATATTATTGCACATATGCGCGCTATGTTTACACTGAAGCGTACGAATGAAACTGAGAAGAAACTTACGGAAATTGAATAATTTATGGATAACTCGAAGAGGAAGTACTATCACCTTTGTGGTACTTGAAGTACCACTATCACCTATAACAAAGGTGTACAGACGTGTTACTTCAATCAATCAATTAATCAATTAGCCTATTGCAGTCCACTGCTGGACATAGGCCTCTCCCAATATGCGCCACGTGTTACTTAACATTATATATAATTGCTACCATTTCCTGTCTGGAAAATTAGGAAGATGGCTGCAGGCATAGGTGAGTAATTTACAATCTAATAGCGAATAAGGACATTTTAGAACATTAGCTGATTACCATTGGCCATCGCACAATATGAATTGCATTACGTACCCTATAATGACTATCTACTGCAGGTGTCCACTGTCCATATAATTAACAAGGCTTTGTTTTTCTATAAGTACAGGTACTAATCTAACTGTAATGAATGTAATGGATACGTAATGACTAAATTAATGGAGCATGTGACAACGCATCGGGACTTAACATTTCATTTTTATTAATCATGCACTTATAATTGTGGATTGGTTTGGCTTGATTGCATTGTTCGACAGCGACACACCGTTTGTTTAGAAAATGTGTACATAGACTAGTTAATTTATTTTATGTTCTACTAGTTGTTGCCCAAGGCTGCGACCGTGTGGACTTCAGATCCCGTTCCCGTTGCAGACTTCATCCAATAGCGTGATGATAATAGCCTATCATAAGTACTTACAAAATAATGTGGCTTTCTGTTGGTAAAAGAATTTTCAAAATCGGTTCAGTAGATCCAGATGCTCTATAGTGTTCCATACTTCCACACTAATATTATAAATGGAAAAGTAATTCTGTCTGTCTATCTGTCTGTCTGTCAGTTACGAGATCATAATATGAATATACAATTGTCCTATCTTTCCGCAGCCCGTAGGTTCTTTCTTTCAAATTACACAATATTTTTCTCAATGACTTTTCTTGTACGTTTTAGTTGTGGTTTTAAAACCGCTGAACTAGTTAACGTACGGGGTTTACCAATCAGTCAACACTGTTTTCCGTGCCAAACCAACTCACAGTCAGTGGTTTTGATGTATATTTTGCTACGTCACTTGTACCTGATAAACGTGACGTTTATAATGCCTAGTTCTTAGACTAGGATTTAATAGTTTGTAATAGGTCTTTGGCCTAGTTAATAACAAAATGAATATAGAATAAATACTTCTATGTCTATCCTGCCTCCTTATCTATTTAGAGATATGCTTGCCATTATTTGGACAGTAAGTAAATAAGCGTTTTAATGAAAAAATGTAACGAAGTAGGACTGTCCGAGGTATTCCTCTTTTCACCTTTCTTTCACTGTTCTCCTGAACAGAAAAGTAAGAAGTAGGAACTTTAGGCACGGTAATACTATCCATATTTATTCTGTGCTTTAGGTAAGCAAAACTTGCAGATGGATGTAGTAGATGTTGTTGGATGTAACCAAGATTAGCGGATAATGAATATAATGATGTACCTACAGTGTTGGCAGCTTAGTGGTTAAGTAGTCACACTAACTATCGAGAGATCTCAGGTTCGAATCCTGGCCATTACACTACCGACGCGAACCTATTCCTAGCATAAGACGTTGGCTGGAAGTACTAGAGGGAAGAGGTATTAATAATATTGCTGACTGTTCAGTGTTCACGCATTTATACCTGTTTCGGTCTTGGTGAAATTCTGGATTAAGTTTGTATTCTATCTTCTATTTTTGGAACTAAACAGCTGTTTATCAACTGAAATAGCTAAGAATGATGAAGAGATAGCATTGGATAAACATGTAACATGACCCACAAAAATGGTTCACAAAATAACAGAGCTTCCGTGAAATGCGGGCGTGTTTACGAGATTAAAGTCTAAGACAAACATACATTACTCTTATGTAATAACCTCATCTGTGAGAAAGTTTTTATACTTTTTATTATGTTGTGTTGCGCAATTTGTCATTCCTACACGGTGATACAGTTTTGTTACCAGATTACTTTATTAAAGCCCCCGATTAAAACAGAGTGGCTGGGAGTTTTATTGTCAGAGGGTTTAATCTCAGGAACTACTGGTTCGAATCGAAAAAATATTTTTATGTTGAATAGCTCGTTTATTAAGGAAGGTTATGGGCTAAATACCATTGCGCTATTACTCAAAGGAGCGGAGTAGTAGTAGTGGCATAATAAACAGAAAAGCTCTACTTAGTTTGGATCGAGATGGCCTGTGTAAGTTGTCCGAGAATATTTATTTATTATCCTCCATTCATTAAACATCGTTACGGATTCTAGTTGTATACGTTTAGCGATCAAACCACAGTCAAACTCAGTGATGTGATAAGTTAACTGCAAAAGCCAAAGTTCTTTCCGGTCAGTCCATTTTATCTCATACAATCAATTTATATTAAAAAAACTTAGATTAACTGTATTTTTCATAAAATTACAATCAATATTTTAGTTCTCTACTATCTATTGAAATATCTTCTATACGAATTTAAACTATTTGCACAATAAAGACCCGGCACATCAAACTCCAGCGCGATACCACTTGACAGCAGACGGTAGAAATTAACACTAATTGGGTCACCGTTCATTACTCGGATTACACTTACATTACTAGTTTTATTTTACACTGTGGTGACTGCACCTCATTGTAAGGTAGCATTCCTATGCGATGGTTTTTTGCCGTTGCCGTTGCTGCGTGGTTCCTGACAGTAGAATACAAGGGTCAACTGACTAAGGGTGTAGAATAAATAATAGTACTCTACAGTGACGAGGGCTGGGGTCCATATAACACAATTCCGGCCGGTTTGTTTTTGCAGATATGGTAGAGACCAACGTATGGATAGCATAGTGCGTGACAAACTAGCTAGTTAAAAAGAAAACTACGGCTTCCCTTTTAAAAAATTTACCCTTCGCCACTTGCACTCTAAGCAAAGGGATAGGGCTGCTCAACATTTGACAGTATACAGTCCACGGTCAGTCTCAGCAGCGCGGGTCAAGAAAATATTATTCCTTCAAATACGTGGAATCGATTATTGAGATTGGTGAAATGTGGGCGTTTAATCATCTGGACCTAACTCTTGGGAGAGAACAGGCGAGACTATGACTATATGTATGTGATTTTACGATGGAAACTCGGTAAATAGGGTCCGGAAGGGGTCCGGCGTCTTGTATGCACCGTGAAACCGGACCGTATAGAAACTGTCTCGTGGGAAGGGGGCCTAATTTAAGTCATTGATCTCTTTTTATAAGATAGCAATCATTAACGGTAGCTCATCCTGTGTTGAAAAAAATATTAGAAGTAGATTTCAAGTACAAGTTTATTATAATTAGTGTACACGTGCACCCACACGCCTATTAATCCCTGAAGCAGCACATTAACATTACGAGGTGATAAAATAGAAATTCAAAAAGGAATTAAAATTTAGAAATCAATAAAATCTTCAATTTTCAGAACTGCAGTAAAACTTTCGAGGCTAAATTAGTTATTAAATAACTAGACTTAGACTATATTATGGGGTTAGAATTAGAAGACCGAGACCGAGTATAGTCAGCCACACAAATAATTGTCCGTGAAGGACTTGAACCAAACAACACACGACGCAGGGAAAGTCGCAGAGATAACCAATTATTTAGCATACCAGACAGAATACAAAGGCAAATGTCTTGGTCACGGTTTTCTGTTAGGTGCCTTACACATATAATATTACTATTTGTCTCATTCTTCTTAAAATGTTTTGTTAAGTACGAGAGTAAGAGTAAGTCCAAACCAATAGAACAAGATTCTTGCGAATTTTGGCATTCAACGTTTTGCGAATTCAACTTTTTGGGATTCAACGTTTTGTGAATTCAACATTTTGGACTCAACGTTTTGCAAATTTTGGGAATTCAACATTTTATAATTTCAACATCGAACGTAGTCCATGGTTCCTTTCGGTTCCCCTTTACAGATTTAAACTACGTTCGTATAATTATGATGAAGAGACAGAATCTTTATCGGGCAGAAAAATCATTTAACTTATCAATTACAGCTGCTACTACATTATTTTTTATTCTTAAAGTCTGAGCGAACCCGGACTTCGAGATGAAAGTTTCGGAGGCGACCGGAATTAACGCAAGGATGTTGATGATTTCCACACAGTGTAACTTAAGGCCTAATCAATTTAGTACTGCTAGAAAATACAGGAAGATTAATATTTTTACGATCAAATCTCCCCTCGTAAACATTACAGACATTATGAAATCATGTTGCTTTTCCTCATTGAGCACTCTAAGCAATAAGCTAAAATATAGTAATTAGTATCATAATCTGAGAAATGCAGCTACTACTTAGTAATGAAACGGTCAATAAAACGATTCTGTCTTAGGCGCAGTAAATTGCCAATTAAAATTTACATTATGAACTATAGCGGAGAATATTTTAATAATATTACGATTTATCAGGCGTTCAAGTTTCTAATACTTCATTTATCAGTTCTGAAAGCTGACAATATTATCAACAACACGATCGAAAAGAATACGCATCTTTAAAGCATGCGCAAGAGTTCATAAGTCACGTGCAATAAATCAATAAAACAATTCGATATCGAACCATTTCCTCTGTGTAAGTGGATTTTTTATTGTTCCACAAGCGATTTATAGTAAGAATCATAAAAGAAATATAAAAATAATAGTAAAACGTGTGGTTACTTCCGTTTGGCATAAAGCAAAATTTTCCCGATCTGAGGCATTCACCTTGGAGTTTGGGGTATCTAAAAAACTTCTCCAGTACTTCATCAATCAATCAATTAGTCTATCGCAGTCTACTGCTGGACATAGGCCTCTCCCGATATCCGAGACTTTGACCTACTGTTTCCACGTTGGCCAGATGAGTTAGTACAGGGTTTTATTTCGAGTTTTTTCTTCGCTCGCAGTGATGTCGTCTGCGTATTAATCCATTAGTCGCCTCATAGGATACCCTTCGCATGAGATGGGGTGGTGATACTTATATTCTTTCTCCATCACCACACGGAAATTAGTTCTTCCAGAATCGGACTTAATTACCGGAAAGCGGTTCTCTGCGTTATAGTTCAAAGGTTTTCTGGGGCACTGTTTGTTTATTATCTTAAATACAAAGAGTATTACATTATGTACATAACTGTGATGCACTAGTTACTGTTCTTTACATATAAAGTTAAAAATACAATTCTCAGATCTGACAAAAATTGGGAGTTATCTACTTTTATTATTCTATCTATCTATCTACATATATATTCCTAATTTATAAGGGTATCTCCTGCACGGAAGGGTGTTCTTTGGGTCCAAGATCTTCAGGATCCAAAGCAATCTAACTTGCAAGTACTTAAACCGTTCTACTGAATGACGGAACGAGGCACTGGCTGAAGCATTTCTCTCAAGGTTGGAAACTTTTTATTAGATTTTATTGGTTCTCTGAGCTAAACCGTTTTTATTCAGTACTTAAGCGGTGAATTATGAGGGAATATTTTTTATTCGATTTCTCAACCGTATTAATCTTCAGTTGATGTTTCTCCTAAAATTTAACACTTAAATACGGTTTGAATAAAAAACGTCTCTTATAATAGATCCACTAAAAATATATTTTATCAGAACGTCAGTCAACGTGTGAGTGCAAGGGGTCAAGACGCTGATAACATTACATTTGAGTGAAGAAATTGTACGCATCGTTCCGATTACATTAAAAGAGAATTTTCGTAATGAATGAATGATTCGCTTTTAGTGTAATGTTTAGATTACTTTAGATCAATATCACTTTCGTTTTTGAAACTGCATGTTTATTTTTCTACAGTATTTTTTATCTTCGAAATAAATAATCCAAAAGCTTCGATCGTTTTTCGTATTACAATTTTAAAGAAAGGTTCGAGGCTTAGATCCGAACTCAATTTTGAAAAAGTATTACGAGAATTGGCCATTTTTTCTTTGAAATCGTGATTGTTTTTGACATTTGGGAGTTTAAAATTAAATTAAAGGTATGATTCCGTAGCTGACTCATACGACAACTGCCGACGCATGCAGCAGATACAACGTACCCATTACATGTCAAACTCCACTTCAAATAAAGGGGACCATTGAGAAGCCGCAATGAACTACGCGCATGTGCTGCGTGCGTCGGCAGTTGTCGTATGCGGTCGGCTACGAAATCATATCTTTAGACTGAAATTCAGTCTGAATAGATTTTTATTGGAAGAATTTGCCTTCTGACTCAAAGAGGATGATGCGCCTCAGGTTTATACAGTGTGTGACTATTGTGTGCAAAAACTTCAAAGTGGTGAAAAACTAGTTCCATTTAGTAAATAGGTACTACACGTAATTTCACTATTCAGATGCACAACTCAAGTACTTGCACACCATATTTGCATGTATAACTTTGGTCAGTTATGTGAATAAATTTGAAATAAACATGTCGTTTTATGACAAGGAACCCGTCTGTAATGGTTCGCATCTCGAGATCAAAGCTTATTTTCATAGTACGTTTACAAATATTACGGAAAAATTATAATTTTAACATGACTTTGTCGTGTAGGGTATGTCGTTTGCATAACTTACACATCAAAGACAAAATATCGACTAAAAATAATATTAAATAGTAGGTTTTATTGTATGGTTGTATTTTTTACTATTTGTGCCCTAAGGTTAAAAAATGTGGTTCTTTCTTTAAAACTAGCTAATGTCCGCGGCTCCACCCGCGTTGATGTCGCGACCAAACATAGTATGTCCTTTCCCAAGGTCTAATCATCACTGTACCAAATTTGAAAGGTAAAAGCGTAACAGACAGACTGAGTCAATTTCTAAATTACTTATTTTATCTGTGCAGCTGTTTTAGTATAATGGAATAAGTAATACAGGATTTATCACTTAGTCCATCATTTTATTAAATAATAATTACGTATTTTAATATGTATGTACACACATACACACTTTAATTAATACTTTTTCTAGTGATAGGGATCATATTTTTTTGTACGTGTAGCCCATCACTTCAAAAAAATAACTTGGTGAAAGGTTAAGATTTAAGAACATCCTCAATAAAGACTTATAAAAAGCAAAAAGACGGTTACAGAGAATAATGCTATCATGGGCTACAAAAAACATTTTCATTGGATTCAGTGATGCAACTCACAATTTTTTTAGTCGATTTTTTTGACGCATAGCTCTATTGTATTTCTTAATCACATTTTACGCAATGGTGATTACTTAAGTAAGGCAGTATTTGAAGTTACTCAATTAGGTTTTAAATTCACTAATGACAAATTGTACTAATGACAGATTATTCATACAATATCCACTAACTGCTACCGTATTTGATAAGAGAATGTAACAAAGTGCTTAATATTTTTATGATAAAGATGAAGTTAGTCATTTTGATTGCAAAAACGCGAGAAATACAGATACAATTTCTTACCGGCTTCCAGGTTTTATACAATTTATTAAATAGGTTCTTGCGTACTTAACTGTTTTAAATGCAATTTATCAATAAAATCTTAGTTTTTCACGTAGGTATACTGTAGGTACAAAGTTATATTATAATGAAGTCAAAATTATTCACCAGACATTGAAATAAATGAAAGATTTTTGTAATACTTAAATGATTTGGTAATGGCATTGACTTTTTTATATTATGAAATTTAGATATATTATTTCCTTCGTAGGTACCTATCCAGTTAACAGTTTAACAATCTTTATTTACAAGCTAGTTAAGCTATGCTTACTTTAGGTCTAGATAGCGTTGTGTAGATTGTCGTACAATATTTATTAATTTATTTATTTATTTATTTGAATTATAAATTTTTTAAAAAATCTGCCCATAACTCACAAAATCTCTGAACTTGTAAATTATCCCCACCTGACATTTTCATAAAATCATAAAGTTTATTTTCAAGTCATAAATTAATCCTTCCTTATCAACTAAAACAACCAACTTATCTGGGGGTACAAGATAACAAGCTAAACATCAAATATTTTCACATATTCTAAGAACTACATGGATGATACAATTTTTTAACTTACCAAACTTCAATTAAATTCGCTCAACTAGCCAAAAATGCAGCATATCGCATCCGCAAACATTTTTATAACAAACTATTTTGTTCAAAAATTTAATGAATATCACTTCACTAAACACTTTCACTATACCAAAATAATCAATAAAAATTAAATACGTTTCAATATTAGTCGATTTATGAAAAAAAAAACAAGATTATCGTGTTTATGTTCGATCGCGTTCGAATTTTGAAATGCGCGGGAATCAACGCGCGTACGAAGAGCGCGCTGTGCATTCACCGACTGACGGGTATACGAATGAACCCGACAAATCGGCGTGGAACGGCGGGCAGAGAATTAAAAAATTGAAGGGACCCCGGTACACCAGACCTAATCGTGCACCATCAACTGAATTGAAAATAATGATCATATTTTCTTTGGCAAAACTTCGCTGATCTCTTAATACCTATGTAGATGTTAGTCCTAAACTAATGATGAACAATCAAACTTCGAAGAGTGCAATTAGTTATTGAAGATACCTAACTAGTGTGATTCTATTATGGTTGAAATATATTTCAAATCAATATTATGTCAAAATAGCAAAATATATTTTTTGTAATAATCTTCATACAAAATATTTAAAAACGAATATTTAGTTCTTCTACTTGACGATAGATGGCGTTAGAGTACACAAACAATTATTTTAACGCCAATCCATGTTTGATACTTCTATTTACCAACAGATGGCGGTAGAAGAAGTCAAACTTTAAAAACTACGTACAAACAATTAGTGAATATTAATTATTCATTTATGATAATTTAATGAGGTTTTCTGCTTAAAAACAAATAATTATTTTACTTATACTTTACGGTTTTAATTATGTATATTATATACTTATTTAACATAAGTAGGTGGATAATATTTTTCAAGAGGTGCTTCAAAAATTAAAATGTAAAATGTAGACATTATGTACCTAGTAATGATAAATAAAAAATTACGTAGAATATTTTTACATAAATTTTTTCGTAATAGAATTTAGTGGCATTAAGTAATGATAAATAAAAAATATAGAATAATAGGTACTCGTATTTATATACATTAAGACAATGATAAAATATCTACATCATTGCATTAAGAAGAATATTTTGACATTAAGATTTTTGATATATTATGTAATTTGATGAATTATAGTGATGTTACTACTTAAGGCTGATTGTATCGTGCAAAAAGTCTATAACTTCAGTCACAGATTACCTAAATACTCGTACTTGAGTAGGGATGTAGTGGCAGCGAGTGTGACTGCTGTGTACGAGGTCCCAAGCAGGCGCGGATCCAGACGCGGAACTAGGTTGTGGGCACAGGTACCTGAAGATCGGTCAAGTGCGAGTCGTAGTGCGAACTCATGTCAAGCATGTTAAATACGCTCGAGGGGGGAGGGGGGGGGGGGGGTGTATTTGGCGGTGTTGGTCTCACATTGATCTGTTGAATTGAATGCGGTGAGACGGACGGAAATCGAACCTTATGGAGTGGGGTGCAGAAATCGCAGGGGCAAATGCTAGTCAGCTTCCTCGAGTAGCTTTCATTAATAGTTCCTTTTTTAAGAAAAACCCCAACAGGAAGTGGACTTGGTAACGCCGGGACTCTGCGATAAGGAACGAGACAGACTTTTTCATAATGGACAGTACTTAGTTACGCACATATTTAGAGTTGTCTTTGTGATCAACAAGTTTCAAACTGGAAGCGATCACCAACTTATCCGATGCTCTCTAAATATCAACATAAAGGCTGAAAGATTTCGAATGATATATAGCTCTAGGGTCCGAAAAGTTCCAACTGGAACTTCAAAATCGTTTCGCAATGCTGGAAACCTAGCGGCATTGACGAGAAGGCCGACATAGTGGTCAAAACATTGCAGGAAGTGTCTCGAAAATTGTTTCCCGGAAAACACAAACAGCAAGAGTCCAGGCTCTCTCCTGAGACTTCCGAACTTTAAATCAAAAAGCCGATACGACGCGACCTTGAACGCTCCAACACTCGCTCCATCCAGGAGACAATCGATCGATATAGGGGGGTTAAAAGTGTTCGCTCAGCAGTTGGAAAGGCCCCATCTGACGAAACTTACTTACTGAGCTATACACAGCACGGATGAGTAAACCGACGGGACACAGCGACGAAGACCTGTGCAGAGACACACCTGGACAGAGCCCACTCACGCGCCATTACACCGAGGAGATACCAGATGTCGAATAGTCGGCTCTCAGGCAACTGAAGAACAACAGATGCCCTGGTGATGACGGAAATTACTACTGAGGTGCTGAAAGCAGGTGGCGCAACAATCCTGAAAGAGCTAGCGAGTCTCTTTAATTCCATCATCCGGCAAGAGCTAACACCTAGGGCACAGAGCGGGAGTGCGGTGGTACTGTTCTTCAAAAAAGGTGATAAGACTCTCTCACTCCCGAGCCATGTCTATAAGTTGTTCTCAAGAGTCGTCACAAATCACCTCGCGGATAAGCTCGACGAGTTCCAGCACTTCCAGCCACCTGAGCAAGCCGGGTTTCGAAAAGGCTATAGTACCGTGGACTACATCTATACTGTTCGGCAGATTGTAGAAAAGACGCAGGAGTACAATCAGCCGCTGTGTATGGCGTTAGTGGACAACGAAAAAGCCTTCCACTCAATCGAAACCTGGGCAGTGCTGGATGCCCTGCAGCAGTGTCGTGTAGATTGGCGATACATCGAGATGCTGAGATGTTTGTATGACACTGCCACAATGTCCATCTTACTCCAAGACCAGAAGACGAAACCCATTAGCCTTCAGCGTAGAGTGAGACAGGGAGATGTTATATCTCCCAAACTATTCACCAACGTATTGGAGGACGTCTTCAAGACTCTGGATTGGACTTTGGCGGGGTACCAACATCCACGGTGAGTACATCTCGCATCTTCGGTTCGACGACGACATCGTCATAGTTGCTTAGTCGCTGGAACAACTGGGCGAAATACTGCACAGCTTGAATGGAGCTTCTCGACAAGTTGGCCTGGGTGTAAACTTGGACAACACCCTCCTGGCGCAGGTTATCCAGCTCGGTAAAAACAACTTCAAGAAAGAAAGGCTGAAGTGGCAGTGGGCTGGCCACATCTGTCGAAGGACTGATGGCCGTTGGAGCAAACGACTCCTAGGGTGGAGACCGCGAGAAGGAAAAAGGAAGGTGCGATGCCCCTTAGGCAGATGGACTGACGACCTGATAAAGGTGGCTGGGACAGACTGGATGCGAAACACGGAGGATCGGCAGACGTGGCGCATATTCGGGGAGGCCTATATCCAGCAGTGGACTGCAATATACTAACTGATTGATTGATTGAATGTACTTACACCTCAGACCTATGCTCCTTAAAAAGGCGAACAAAAAAGCCGCAATAATAGTGTGTAATTTCTGATATTGTAACAGTACGAACAAATGCTGGTATATCGTCTATTGCACTATACGCTGTGTTCCAAATCACGCGTGATTCATGATTCATTTGTTTGGTTTTTTTTTTCAATAAACCATAAAAAAAGTGACGTCACAGGTCTATTAAGGTGGTGGGCATGCCCATATTGCCCACCCTAGTGGATCCGCGCCTGGTCCCAAGTTCTATTTCCGGGTTGGTTAAAAAATATTATTTCACGAATTTTTCCTTCTGGTGTAGGCAAAGACAACAAAGACAACACAGCCCACCGTCTGCTTTCTATCCTTACGCACTTCACGAGCTTACTCCACTGTCATATCATGACACATTTCACTGCTTTTTTATCTTCATAAATTGCTACGGAAAGCTATAAGCTTTAATTTTACAGTTCGTAGTAATATAATATTAAATTTATGAAGAGGGGATAGTTCCGTACACTTATGTCCTATGTCCAAGATAATCTTTAATAGCATTCTAAGAAGCATAAAGGAAGTCATCTTTTCAGTGAAAGTCAATTCTTAGTAGAGATCACAGGACATTGGCTTACAATAAAATAAATTCATTGAATACTTCGCTACTAAAGTGACAATATTATAACATTAGCGTAGCCGCACACGAGCCTTACGCGTCAGCCACAAACAGCGGCACAAAAAGCTTGAAGTGGTCACAAAAGTGCCTGAGAGCGCTCGACAGCCACTTGTGGCAGTTGTGGCCGGTGGTTGACACTTGCTGTCGGAAGTCGCTAATTTTGTAACCCGTACACGTAGTGTCATAGTATACTCTCATGGTGATGGTTTAAGGTGGGAAATCACGTGAGTGGCGTGTGGCTGTGGCGGTGTCTTGTGTCGGCGTTTAGTGGCCGGTGCGGACCACAAGAAGCGATTAGTAAATATTTGTAGCGTGTGGCAGCCACCAGCGTCAACCGTGTGCGTAAATGTTTGAACACTATAAGAAATATGTCAATAGCGGCGTTTTGTGTTTGCGGCCAGTGGCTCGTGTGCGGCAGTCCTAGTAGTTTTTTTTTCCAATTAATATAATAATCATCATCGTCCTAGCATTAGGTGGATCAAAAACTTGCACTTTCATGGCCGGGGTCCGCTCTCCCATTATTTCTGGTTTATCTTGGCATTTATGGAAGCGATTTCCGACCCAAATTTGTTCAAATTCGGTCCAGTGGTTTATACGTGAAAGCTTAACAGCTAACAAACTCTTTCACTGTGAAATTACAGCTATGAATGTGTGCGACGGACTTTATAGTTGGTTTTTTTATATAAAAAAAGTTCAAATTGCCGGGTTTCCTTCCTCTATACGTTATTTAATGTAATTACCCTGTAGCAATGCAAATCTAATCGGTGACTCACATAGACACTTAATAACCTAATAAGAATTCTAAATCGATACAGTATAGTATCCGCTTCAGTTTCCAAGGACTTTAAAAAATACAAACATTTCCTTCTAGATGCAGTAGATATGTCGCAGCCAATTAGCTTAATTAGCCGTTCAATTAACAGCCTAGCCTCAGCATTTTACTAAACAACGCCGTTTCAGCCATTTGATCAAACAGCTAGGCAAATGACTTGGATCAATGACGTTTCACTGCTAGCCTAGTCCGCTCCCGCATTAGCCTTTTAACTTAATCTGTACAAGTCAAATTGCGCTGCTTTTTTTAAACTACATACATGACAGACAAGCACACGGCCCACCTGATGGAAAGTGGTTACCGTGGCCTATGGACGTGTGCAACACCAGGGGCGTCACACTCGTGCTGCTGACCCTGAAGAAACCTTTGCTTTTCTCGATAAAGCTGTCACAACTTTCTATATTATTTCTGGGTGGTACCCTATCGTACGAATGGCCTTAGCATTAGCCAGCCAGTTTATTAAATTTTGTAACAAACGCTACCGCTGAATCATTAGCCCCCCTAGACAAGTGGCATTTCGGCGTATCATGGAATAGAATGACGAATGTATAGGATTTGATGTTTTTGACATTCGTTGACGCCTGTCATATACGTCAAATCCCATACATTTGGCATACTATTCTACGCCGGCCGATGAATCGCCACTTGTCTAAAGGGGCAGGGCTGTTAATGGAACGGCGCCGTTTAGTAAAGAGGCTGGGCTGTTGATTGAACAGCTGATTAAACTAGTTGGCTGCAACATATAACTACATATATTTACTCTTATATTAAAATCTCATACCTTTAGTAGGAATCGGTAAACAATAGTTACCTACATGTGGTCTAGTTTCTAAGAACTACCTATTATGTTTGCATCATCTTAAAGTTCAACTGATAGATGCTGAAAAGTTTAATAAGAAGATTCTTATTATGTTGTCTATTTGGTTCAAGGAATTAGATGAATAATCATAAGTTTATTTCATGGTGGTTTGAAAGCCATAGTGAATCTTACTGGCCACGAAATAATTCTGAGAATTTCGGCAGATCTTATCAGAATGGAATTTCAACCTCCAACAAAGAACTTGGGTTGTTATAGTTAATAAAGCACCCGGAAGGTATTTTAGGATTTTAATTAAAGTAAGTGGTATGATGCCGAATGGCATGCCTTTTTTATTACACACTCTCATATGATCTCACCTCATCTGATGGTAAGCTGAAGTTAGTCTCATGAAAGACGGTCACTATTACAGACACCAACAAAGTTACATAGGTGGTCCTCATTCGATGTTTACCTTTACTCCTTTCTGCTGCTTTTGATTTAATATGGTAGATAATAGGTATACCTTTTTTTTATCATGCGATAGCTCCCCCACCGAAGCCGGAGAAGGAGGTTATGTCGGTTGCCGGAGGTGAGGTTGTCGTAGCCATATCCCTCGCGATAATAGGTATACCTACCTATAGTATATGCATACATACGAGTAATTGCTTTAGGTATAGTATAGGTAGGTACCTACCTAGCTTATAATGTACCAGCACCCTCGAGCCCTTGCAGTTGCGTAGAGATGTGGCATCTTTGGCGGTATTTTACCGTCTCTACCATGGTGAATGTTCTGATGAGCTCTTCCAACTAATCCCACCCTCTCCTTTCCTATATAGGACAACACGTGCAGGACTTAAATGCCACCCGCATACGGTGCAGAATATTCCATCAAGAACCAAGCGGTTCGGCGACATCTTCTTTTGCCGCACTATTAAATCTTGGAATTCCTTACCAGTTCACGTGTTTCCCTCCTCCTACAGTCCCGGGTCCTTTAAGCTGAGCGTGAAAAAGCATCTGATGAGGCCGTCAAGCTGAGTGCCACCATTGTAACATGGTACATGTCTGTAATGGTGACCCACTTTTCAGAGACTTTGCTTTCAGCTTACCATCAGGCGAGGCGAAGCCAAATTGACGTGACCTATATTAAAAAAAAAAAAAGTGTAGAACAGCGACTACGATATAGGGTGCTTCTAGAATAGGGTTGCCATACGTCCCCGTACGCCGGGACATGTCCCCGTTTGAAGCCTGGTGTCCCGGCGTCCCGGCCGATAAGCAAATTGTCCCGGTTTATAAAGTATAGTTTTATATTTGAGGGCTGGACTTAGTTAACAAGCAATCAATTAGCCACCGTCGCAGGTCGACAGTCCCCCTAGGGGGTGTCCCCCTTTCCTTCTCGCGCTCTCCACTCTAGGACTCGTCTGCTCCAACGGTCATCATTCCTTTGACAGATGTGGCCAGCCCACTGCTACTTCAGCTTGATTATTCTGCGAGCTATATCGGTAGCTTTGGTTCTATGTCGCATGACCTCGTTACGAATTCTATCCTTCACAGAAACTCTAAGCATAGCTCGCTCCATAGCCCGTTGCGCAACTTTTAGGTCGTGGACTAACCCTACCTTCAATGGCCACGTTTCAGCACCGTAAGTCATAACAGGCAGGACGAACTGGCGAAAAATTTGTTTTGAGGCATTGCGGTAAGGGCAAGAAGAAGACCCGACGTAGTTTGACAAATGCTGCGCACCCCAGTTGGATCCTTCTGGCTATTTATTTCTTGAAGTTATTTTTACCGAGTTGGTTAACCTGCCCCAGGTAGACATATTTTTTGAACAACTTCGAGTGTCGCCCCTTCGATGGCAATCGGTCTCAGTGACATTTTCGTTGAACATAATCTTGGTTTTATCCAAGTTTACACCGAGGCCGACTTGTCGAGAAGCTCTATTCAGGCTGTGCAGCATTTCGCTCATTTGTACCAGCGACTCCGCAACTATGACGATGTCGTCGGCGAACCGAAGATGCGAGATGTACTCACCATTGATGTTGATAATTCTGGTCTATCCAATCAAGAGTCTTAAAGACGTCCTCCGACGCGTATAGTATGCTCACTCCACGCTGGAGGCTAATGGGTTTCGTTTTCTGGTCTTGGAGCTGGTCTGACATTGTGGCAGTGTCATACAAGCATTTCAGCACTTTGATGTACGCCAATCGACATGACACCGCTGCAGAGCATCCAACACTGCCCAGGTATCGATAGAGTCGAAGGCTTTTTCGTAGTCCACAAATGCCATACACAGCGGCTGCTTGTAATCTGGCGTCTTTTCTACAATCTGCCGAACAGTATGGATGTGGTCCACGATGCTATAGCATTTTTAAATCCGGCTTGCTCAGGTGGCTGAAACTCGTCGAGCTTACCCGCGAGGCGAGCACTGCAATTTACTAAGCGAGCATAGCAATGCGAGTCGCAATAATGTGCTCGATAGAGATTGTCATTGGTCGGATTGGGTCACGTCACTGGAGATTGACCAATGACAATCTCTATCGATCACAACGTTGCGACTCGTATCGTTGTACTTGCTTAGTGAATAATTGCACAGCAGGAGTGAGATGGGCCTGTAGTTCTTCAGTAAGGTCTTATCACTCTTTTTGAAGAACAGTAACAGTTTTTGAAGAGCACTCCCACTCCATGCCCTGTGTTTGGCCCTTGCTGGATGACGGAATTAAACTCGCTAGATCTTTTAGGATTGGAGCGCCAGATGCTTTTCTGAAAGCAGGTGGTATAACTATTTGGACTTTTTCAGTCCATTTTGTTATATCGTATAACTAATAGTATAACTAAGTGGATAAACCCGCGCTCAATCGTAATTTCGTCATCATCAGGGCACCTGTTGTTCTTCAGTTGCCTGAGAGCCGCCTCTACCTCGTACTGCTCGACATCTGGTATCTTCTCGGTGTAATAGAGCGTGAGTGGGGCTCTGTGGTCTTTATGGCTGTGTCCCGTCGTCGGTTTACTCATCCGTGATGCATACAGCTGTCCACAGAATTTCTCGATCTCTTCGAGTATCTCCTTGGCAATGGTTTTGCCTTCCTCAATTTGAGTTTCGTCAGATGGGGCCTCCCCAACTGCTGAGCGAACACTTTCGACCCCCTATTTCGCTCGATTGCCTCCTGGATGGTGCGGACGTTGGAGCGTCGGAGGTCGTGTCGTATCAGGTTGTATTGGTAAACAGTAATATAACTACAACAAACGCGACTAACTAGCTAGGTTATTCATACGTGGATAGAACGACATTTTTCCGCACAAGTTTAAGTTAATGTTGATTTCGTCAAAATATTTTGTAAAATTATCAGAATTAACTTTTTGCCTTCGTAGCCCGACTGGCGGGTCGCTGCCCGCTGGCATTGAATAGCAGTGTTAAAAGTTGTTTTAAACCTTTAAAGTTACCCATTGTTGTAATAAAAGTTCCTATTTTTCTACCTTTACTAGCTTTTCTTCAAATGTCCCGGTCTGAGTCCCCACACTTATGGCAACCCTATTCTAGAAGGGCCATCACCTGTGTGTAGCGTAGAGCGCAGTGCAGCGACCGACCTCGATAGATATTGTCATTGGTCGATCTCAGTGACGTAACTCAATCCGACCAATGACAATCTCTATCAAAGTCGGTCGTAGCTTAGAGACTTGCTCACCTTGCACAGCAGAAGGTCTTATCTTACAGTATCAGCAACTTAAAACTCGAAAACTTTTCTACTGGATTGAAAGAGTTTTTGAGTCGTACCTCGTAATACAGTATACGGTATACGTACCTATACCTACTCAACAGATCGCTTGTGGTAAAGTTAATATAAGGATAGCATGCGTGTGTCACGATTTATTTCAATAGCGTGATGCACGCCTGATTTATAATACAACACTAGTCGTTGTCAACGGCTGCGCTTCCTTCAAATATGAATCATTACGAGTATTTATTATTAACTTAACCACCGCGTCATCTATTAAGCCGAGATTTACAGCTTTCTGTATTTGGCACTAAATCAAGCACATTTTTTTTTTATCACAAGCACCAATTTCTTCTGATTCACACAACACTGCCTTTGTAGCGATAGCCACGGCGAATACTGTGCTTGAGATCCCGAGTTCAAATCGTAGATAAGACGAAAAGCATTTTTGTATTTTTTTCTCTTTCTGTTCTATATTTGTTAATAATTGCTTAGCATTTTAAAAAACTGCTCAGTTAATGGATGAATAGACTCACCCTCCAATAAATAGGACCTAAATCAACTGTAATCAAAATATATGTTTGTCAGGTGCTTAATGCTTTTTTTATTGCACGTAAATAGATCCCCTCACCGGAGCCCGCGGGGGTGGTTATGTCGGGCTCGAACCGACTAAAAAGAACGCTGTCTGTGGAGTCTTTGGTTACCGGAGGCGAGATTACCGGAAACAACTTTTAATGCTTATCACTTCAAATACTTGCGGTATTGCTTACACGCCCAAATCTAGTATCCATTTTATTCTTAATTTTCAAATATGTGAGATAGGGCCTCTAGAAATAGTATAATTAAAAAAATATACATAATATATGTACAAAAGTCAGTTTTAATACCCCTTACTGCGCGATTACAAGTGCGTAAATATATTTTCACATAACCGCCACAGCACAACTTATCTACAACCCAAGGCTGCAAATAACTGGTTCTACAATTTTTTACTAAGGCCATCTACTAATATGCCATATATCTGCCAATAAATATTTATATCGATTCGATTTTTTTTCCTTGTTTATCACATCCTTGCTCTATAAATTGTACACACAGACACACGCAGTAAATATTATGGTTGTGTTAATGTAAAAACAGTGGGGAGGCTCGCCATGTGATACGATTTAATCAGAATAAATTAAAATTAATGCTATATAGGTACGTATGTTTACTACCTACAAATGTGAGAACGGTTAAGTAAATTTCAGAACACCTGGAAACCAAGATAAGTGGCACAATCATTAGTAGAAGAGAATGAAATGAAAGGAATAATTTAATGTATGGGCTCAGGCTAAAAGAATAACATAGACGGAACGCATAGAACTAGCAAGTGAAGCCACCGAAAGTAATACCAAAGTTGAACCCATTGTCGATGTCATTTAAGATGTTTCACCTTTTCATCATCAACGTCACTTAAGATCTTTTTACTTTGCAACCATCGATGTATTACGTATGCATCATTGATTTCTGTTTTTTCGTGAAACCTTCATTCAGTCCTTGAACAGCAATGCGGGAACATTGATAAGGCTGACATGCTATTATGTGCTCTGACATAGAACTTTATTATTTTGCTGAAAAAATAGCGTTTTAGGGTACTGTATCCAAAGGGTAAAATAGGAACCTTATTGCTAAGATTACATGGTCCGTCTGCCGGTCACCAGGCTGTATCTCATGAACCGTGATAGCTAGACAGTTGAAATTTTCACAGATGATGTAATTCTGTTTCCACTCTAAGAAAAAATCCTGGAAACAGATTAAAATAAATATTTAACGGTGGCTCCCATATAACAAACGTGATTTTAAGGGGCGCTATATAATGGTAGGGTTTTTCGTACGCGAGTCCGACTCGCACTGGGCCTATTTTCGAAACAGGAGAAAATATTTTTAAATCCGTATTGAGTTTTTGCCTTCGCAATTTTGCGCATTAACCATGCCTTACTTTGTCATCAAAATTTTATTAGCTACAATTGTATGTAACTAGGTAAATGTCGTTATGTATTTAACAAAGTTACAATGGTGGCCCTCAGCTTGACGACCTAATCAGATACTTTTTCACTCTTAAAGGACCCGGGACTGTAGGTAGAAGGATACACGTCCACGTTAAAATTAAATACCTACCTTGTGGCGATACTTTGGAATTCAATGAATTATTAACATATGCCATGACTCGTGAGTACACTGAAGAAGACGGAGGTAAGTTCCACTTCATGCCCTAAACCCGAAAGGATAACCTTTTGTATCAGCTGTGCAATTGTCTAAGCATACCTACAGCGTCGAGCACAGCCTGCATGAGCCTTGATAGAGGTTGTCATTGGTCGAACTGGATGACGTCACTGGGATCGACCAATGACAAAGGCTGTCACCGCTGTACTCGACGCTTAGCTTAAAGAATTGTATAACAGAATCTCGTCTGTCAAAGCAGGTGTACCAACATTCAGATGAGGTTGTCTTGGACCCCAAAAATGTTAGTGAGGCTACCTACTAAACTAGTCTGCTATGTTTAAAATATAATATTTGATCAACATGAAAAGGTTAAGTCAACACATTTGGTAGCTTTGTCATACGGCCTAAATGTAAACTAGGTACAGTGCAAACATAGGTATGTACTTACACGTTGCTATTTAAATACTGCCTACATGAAAGTTAAACAAAACGAACACCTTTTAAAACTAAACTGTAGATGTGTGGACATCATACAACAAAACAAATTATATTGTTCCGTGCTCGCTGAAATATACCTACGTTCTTATGATCTTATTATCTACCAATACTTGTTAGTTATTCAAAAAAAGTAAATGGATTCCGTACTGATGATCACAACAAGATCGGTCAGGCACTTATTCATATGTGTAGATAGAACAAATGTAATTTACATACACATAGGTAGATTGTACGTTGAATACATGTTCAACATACAATCATACTAAACGTGACCTGTTCTATTATATTCATAGATTTGTGTTACATTTAATAACATTGCGTATCTTGATTGCAACACCCTGTTACTCATGATAGGAACGAAACAAATAAAATTTCCACGTGTCCTCTGATAAACTTTTAAACTTTAAAAACCAAAAAAATCTTTAAAATCAAATCTAATTTCTAATTCTTATTTCATAAAACAATTTGTATAGGTCTTTTTATATCATACCAAACAACAGGTAAGTCAGAAAGAGGAAACATGTAGTGCCTTTTTTTCTCGTGCGGGATTCCCCTTCGGATACCCGCCCGCCGGAGCTAGCGGGGGTGGTTATGTCGGACTTCAACCTACCAAAACCGGCATCTCGGACCATCAGTTTGCCGGGGGTAAGGTAGCCTCTGATATATATCCTCAGACATTGACATATACATGTCACCAGAAGGCGATATCATGTTTAATTTGTAATTGAAAGAAACACGCCAAAAATTTTGACAGGTGCTCTTTGCGGACTAGGCCAGGTGCTATTCGCGGATGCTTTAAGTGGACTATACCCAAATTGCATATTGAAGGTGACAGTGCAATGATTCTCAGAGATTGACTCCAACGGAGACGACCCCAGGCCCACAGATGCCACAGAGGCCCACAGGGCTCCATACTTGTAGGTACTGCGTCTCAAAACTTGCTGACAAAAAAGCGTATCTAACGCGAACTGCCTTATAAACAAATACGAATTTGCCTTCAGACTGCTTGAATCGAATTTTTCAGTGGGTGAAGGTTCATGACATCCATCCACACTTGAAATAAACGATCCGTGTGTTGCTCAATGCTTGGCCCCGTACTTGGCCCCGATAGCGTTCAAAATACTGCGTGTACGACGTGTACGTACAGAAGCATCCTACTAATATTATAAATGTGAAGGTTTCTAAGTTTGTTTACTATGTAGACGCGCAAAAACCGCTGCTTGTTCGAAACGCTGGAACAAAAATTTAACAGTTGTAAACACGCGTAGTCAGAATCCTAGTCTCTCCAAATCTTTTCCCAACTCAGTTGAGGTCGACTTTCTAGTTTAACTGTGATGCGTTTGAACTTCGATATTTTCAGTGAAACGACTGCCATATACAACATACAACTATAACTTAATGGTTACTTTTTAGGGCTCCAACTTCTCGTAACGACGTCCAATAGATGTTCGTATGGCAACCGCACCGATGGCATAACGTTCTTTCCGATAACATAACCTGGCAAAAGATACGAGATCGATGTCGATCGATATCAATTATAATTTGGTCAGCGTGATCAGAAAAAATATTTTCAAATATTTCACCTCGAACCTGTAATTGGTACATTGAACCACAATATCAGTCTGGTAGTAAACCACTCATAGGCGATGCCATAAGGCTCGTACAAGCCAAAGCTGTTGATGTGAACGACCCACAGGCAAAGCTTAAAGGCCTCTATATGCCAGTTGTCGACCGTCGTCGACTTAGAACTGCATGCGCAACAGTCGAGCCAACACTTGAATCATATTGCGTGCATGTTTTATTTTGTGTAGACTAGTGACTGCGTGTTCTTTCGACCTCGTCAATCGGAATTGGTCTGCATTCCTGTGGTATTGGAAACGTTTATGTCAGTCTGCATTAGATTCCTGATTTTGTTATGGAGGTATTTTTCACCTTTTATTTGTATCAACAGGGGAATGTTTTACATACCAAAGAGACCACACGTATAAAACTTACATTATGTACTCATAAGTAGCAGAAACTAACAACGCTTGAGGTGATTTTAGATAGGTACTTGTAATACATAAGTTTCAGTTTCAGATAAATGTCAATTTTGTGTACTTTTTGCCGGAGCAAGGTGAGATTGCCACTAGTAAACTTCTGCACCTGCCTAGCCTGCATGCCTGACTAGCTGGAGGTTTTGAGAGGAATATTAGAATTTCTGTTCTAATATTCTTTTTTTTTTCAGTTAAATACAATTGTGAAGTCGAGCCAGGTAATCTGCTACCTATTTTTATATCCGAGGAACGGGTATAAATATTGATGGTGACTGTTCTTTGCAAGGCAATGAGTGCGTGATCTGCTATTCCTGATAGGCATAGGAATATTTCATCAGATTATGCTTATAACTTGTTTGTCACTTAGCTATTTTGACCTTAGCTTTTTGAAATGTATGTATGACTGAGCGAGACACGACTAACCCATTTTATTTGTGTTAGAATGAATGGCAGGAAGCTACGGCCCAGTGAGTAGTTCTTTTGTACTCTTTGTGTATAATAGTGGGTTTAAAGTAATTGAATCATATATTCGTATGTTTCAAGTGTAAAAAACCCTGTTACGTAATTATTGTATTATTTTAGTCTCTAAATCAGCGGTATTGTAAACCTGCAGGATACAAAACGAATAATTTATGAAGTGAAAACTTCTTTAGGCGCATTGAACACTACATTGAGCACTTTTTGGGTGAATAAAAGAACAAGAATAAGGAAGAAGAACAAGGAACTCATGTGATTGTCGCCTCACGGAATGCGTGATATCAGGACGGGCGGAGTCTAGGTCTATTCTGACGTCACGACGATACAATTCATTTCACCAATTTTATTGTAACTCTGTTTTTAAGTATTTAAATATTATATTAGTCAAGCAGCAGTGTCAAACAGCAAGTGGTTACTAATGTTTATTCTTCCATACTAGAGTTGTAAGAGTTGTGCTAGAAGAATCTCTCTTCTATTACCCCTGCCTGTAGATGAAAATGGGGGAGAACGAGAACACATTCGTACATAACTGAAGTCACACCTCTTTACCGAAGGGGTTGTAAGCAGAGATAATACCACATGCTAAGATCCTGGTATACACGATGAATACTGAATGAGAATAGCTAGTGTATAACATACATTACGCAAGAAATACCCATTACCATTAAAAAAAACCCTTTCTTAACATTCTAATAAACTCCATAGTATACTTGGGACAGTTATTTTAAATCAAGCTTTATGAGGACATGTCAGTTTAGGCACGTTAAACTTGGGCAGTCCAGCTGAAACCACAAGACATTTACAGACTGTTAATTTTGTAGGTAAGGATCTTTAAATAAATAAAATACCCTAACTAGTAACCACAGTAAAATATAGGTAAAATACCTATATTAGGTTTTAAAACTAAAACTTGGAAAGTCCATCATACGTCATTTTCATTATACGTCATTCATACGTGTATGAAATAGAAAACTCCAATAAAATACCCTTTTTTACAAGGAAATAATTTACCTCAAATAACGATCCAATTTACTTCATGCATGACACACATTCAACTACTAGTCTAGGACTATTTAGTGCTAGAAAACTAAGAATCGTGACAAAAATCGCGACTTATAAGAAAAAATAAATACACGTGATATCTCAATATACCCCTCCCTCCCCCCCCTGGTGATATGTCGTCATTTTTTCCGAACCTCCCCCCCCCCCCCCCTGTTGAGCCTCACGTGATTAATCGACAGCCCCTTAGGAGCAGTCGTGCAATTTTCTAAGCATACAGCGTCGAGCACAGCGCTACGACAGTCTTGATAGATATTGTCATTGGTCGATCTCCAGTGACGTCACACAGTCCGACCAATGTCAATAGCTATCAAGGCTGTCGCAGCGCTGTGTTCGACGCTGTATCCTTAAAGAATTGCATAGCTGTGCATCCCATCACACATAATTTACTGTTAAGGCTGTACCTACGCTTATAGAATGCTATTATAATTTATAATACAATCGAGAATTTATGTAAGACAAGACAAAAGTTGGGCAATGGATCAAAATTAAGCTATTCAGGCAAAATTTGCTTGATAGTAATCACTTGTAAAAACAAACTAGGACTCCTTGACTATTAATACAAAAGAATTCAATACTTAAGAATAAGATTATCATATTACAGAAATGGATATTCTTACGGCAGTCTTACTAAGCGTGGCTAAACATCAACATTTATTACTAACTTACACGTACGGAATGTTAATTAGTTAAGAAATACAGATTGCTTTGTAAGAAATAAAATCACTGCCTGGAAAATCATTTTTACAACTATTTTTCCTCATCATGAAGTGCAACATGCCACTCTGATTAATCACAATATCTCAGAAACTATAACGCCTACAAAATTGAAATTTGGCAGGTAGGTTCCTTATAGGGTCTAGCTAGACAATAGCAAAGAACATTGTTTTATACTACTTAGGTCACAGATAAGCACCCGGCCCTCCTGATGGTAAGAGGTTACTGTGGCCTGTGGGCGAGTGCAACACGAGGGGAGTCACACTCGTGCTGCTGACTCTGTAAGAACAGAGAGATTCTGTGCCGTCAACGCAAAAGATAAGTAGGACAAAGCCTTTGGTTTTCCCACTGACAGCACAAAATTTCTCCAGTGAGCTCTGGCTACCCTACTCACCGTCGTCGGAAACACAACACGATATTTTACGAAGCTCCATCCCTAAGGGGATAAAACGAACTCCTTGCGTACGAAGTCGCAGGCAGCTGCAAGCACAATTTCAATATCTTCATTAAAGTTAAATAACGACTTGTGAGCTGTGTGACGTGGAGGCAGAGCTTTCAACTGAGATGGCAAAGCCAGAAGTCATAGTTTCCCGGGTTGGTTCCCGTTCATGGCAAATGTTTGTACGCTGGCATATGCTCATTTGCATTGGTTTTGTTGTTTTTATGTGTAATCTATGTATTTAGTAAGTATATTATTTTATTTATGAAATACATAGATGGCTAGGATAGACTGAATGCGGAAGGCGGAGGATCGCAAGCAATGGCGCACATTAGGAGAGTTCTATGTCTAGCAGTGGACTGCGATGAACTAATCGACCGATGTTTATTCCCATTCTAGAACGTATATTCCAAGTTATGTATATGTGAGATCCCTTACTACCAGGTAACATTGCGAAAGGTGATGAATTTGCAAAAAAGACACCATTTACGTCCAGTTTCCGAAAGGCTGATCAACGTCAAATCAACTCGGCTGTCAAATCTCTTGTCAAGTAGCAATTGGGTTGCTATAATCATGGTTAAATAGTTTAATTTGATCATCGTGTCGATTAAAATAGCTGATTAACCAACACGATGATCAAATTATACTATTTAACCATGCTTTTAGCAACCCAATTGCTACTTGAAAAAAAAATTAACAGTGGATTAGCTAATTTGACATTGATCAGCCTTTTAGCAACTGGGCGTTAGTGAGCTACACATTACTAGCATAAACCTTTTAAACCAAACTACCTCACTTGTCTTAGAAAGAACTGGAAGGAAGGCCTGCAAGTTTACAATCAATGACCATTCAATAAATCAATATGTACTGCAAACTTCATTTACACTTGTACCTACGCGATAATCGTGTTAAAATGATGACAATACTTCACTACATATTTCTTGAACTATGAATACATCCACAAAGGAATTCGTAATATCGACTATTCGAAGTAGGTATTTCCTACAGAGACTTTATATCCTTGTAGAAATCACACACAATAATAAACTTAACTACAAGGAAGTAAGTTCCTATATTGAATGCACACTTATTTACAGGTAAGACAACCCGATATCACAACCCGACTCATTTTAAAAGGTATTTATATCCTTTAGAGAAATTCCCACGGGTCTATTTTTAAGTTGGCAGGTTTTTTATAGCCAGCAAGTAACCGTTTTCGTTCGAACTGGGCTCGTCATGCAAGTTGTTTTCATAAGGAAACATCTTATACAGCTACAGACAGTTAGTTTTACAATAGTAGCAAGATTATGGGAGCATAAGTCGTGTGAATGTATGGTAGTTATTGTTAATTTTCTCTTCATAGTTCACATTTATTAAGTAAGTAATTAATTATCATTTTTCTTTCGTCAACGACTGTACTGTTTTTAGGGTTCCGTAGCCAAATGGCAAAAAACGGAACCCTTATAGATTCGTCATGTCTGTCCGTCCGTCTGTCTGTCTGTCTGTCTGTCCGTCCGTATGTCACAGCCACTTTTCTCCGAAACCATAAGGCCTATGCTGGTGAAACTTGGTAAGAAGATGTATTCTGTGAACCGCATTAAGAATTTCACACAAAAATAAAAAAAGCATTAAATTTTGGGGGTCCCCATACTTAGAACTGAAACTCAACATTTTTTTTTTCATCAAACCCTTACGTGTTACATACGTACATGTTGGGTATCTAATATCTATAGATAGGTCTTTAAAAATGCTATTGAGGTTTCTTACATAATTTCTTTCTAAACTGAATAGTTTACGCGAGAGACACTTCCAAAGTGGAAAAATGTGTGTCCCCCCCCCCCCCCCTCTAACTTCTAAAATAAGAGAATGATAAATTTAAAAAAAAATATATGATGTAAATTGCCATGTAAACTTCCACTAAAAATTGGTTCGAACGAGATCCAGTCAGTAGTATTTTTTTAATACGTCATAAACCGCAATTTTCGCCTTTGCTACTACGGAACCCTTCATGGGCGAGTCCGACTCGCACTTGGCCAATTTTATTTGTTTTAGTCAACATCAGATCGATCTTGACGGCTCAGGCGCAAAACGTCTATTTCGTAGAATGTCTCTTTCGCAGAATATCTCTTTCGCGAGAGGTTTTACGACCAGGGGACATTTTGCGAAAGAGATGTTTTGCGCCTGAGCCAAGCAAAGTACTCCAAATGATCTTAATTCCTGCTATATGATGTTAATACCAAACTGTTTTATTGATTTAAATGGTTATCGTCCGAACTAAAGGTGTTTACCTACCAAATATCAGAACAATCAATCAACAGGAAGGGAAGCCATTTTGACAACTTTGCTAGTCAAAATCGATCTGATGCTGACCGTACCACGTTTTCAGTAACTCATTTAAACCACAAAATAATGGATAAGAACGTCGAATAAGATTAACAGCGTTTACATTTACATTTGCATGAAGAATAATTAGATTTACTTCAATAACATTATGACTATGACTAATACTAAATTTTATTACATTTAGGTATATAACAATTGCTTGAGTACCTACTAACCACGTAACACTTTATTCTTTTTATATTTGGCCAGTCAAGTTGAGTAAATAACACTTGATGATAAGTTTCAGTACAGTCCGACAGATAAACGTTAATAACATTTACATAAAGTATAAAAGAATTATTTAAAATAGTATTATCTACAGTTTGAAAACCTTGAAAGATGACTTTTCAGGACCCGCTTTGAGAACACGGGCTTGCATCTAAGAACAGGAAAACATTTGAAAAGAATTCCTAGTCTTTATCGTGTGACAAAGAAAAGACGACGGTACATATCGACAAAAGTAACAAGTTTAATTATTTATTTATCACCTTAGTTCTGAAAATTTTCATAAAATATTAGATAACCAAGACATGACATATGACATTGTCCTGTGGAAATTATAAAACTAAGTAAGTACTCATACATCTAAGTCTTGTAATGTATCAATAAAATTAATTATCTATCAATTGGCCTATTGCAGTCCACTGCTGGATATAGGCCTTCCCCAATGTGCGCCACGTCTGCCGATCCTCCGCCTTCCGCATCCAGTCCGTCCAAGCCACCTTTTGCAATGTATAAAGGTGTGAAAATATTTAAGTTTTGTCGGTGACTGCGCCTACTGAATCGTTTAGTTCGAGCTGGAATCAATTGCATTGTATGGGAGTGTCACTTCTGTACATACGTGCACTGCATGCTATATTTTGGTCTATTGGAAATATATTTTCACCAAACCTTATAAGAGATTTAAACGAGGTACGTAGCGCAGTAGTAACAGTTCGATTTCCCCTCAGTACAAATATTTGTATGAATGACATTGTAATTTATATTGGTATGTATGATTTACTTTATTACATGTAGCCAGGTGTACTGACGACCTGCGAAAGGTGGCTGGGACGGACTGGATGCGGAATGCGGAGGGTCGGCAAACGTGGCGCATATTGGGAGAGGCCTAGGTCCAGCAGTGGACTGCAATAGGCTAATTGATTGGTTTATTCCCTTTAGATACACTTTCTTTTTTGATTGATTACATGTAGGTATGTGTTTACAAAGAATTACCTAAATATATATTCTGTGAGAATAAATAATAGTTTATCCGCATTCCACAAGCAAGCATAGTCTCCATAACACTTAGTAAGCCATGTTTACTTTGAGTCTAGACACCATTTGTAGAATGTCCTACAATAATATACCTACTCATTCAGTTATTTATCAGACCTAGTTCATGGTATATTGTCGGAAGTTAACGCGAATATAACACATTTCACAATAAGCAAATAACACTGGTACTGTTTACACCGCCATGAGAAGATTAGATTAGATGATGCCTTTTAAAAGTGACATTCCAAATGGTTTTTATGTGTAGAACATATTTCTATCTCCCGGGCTCTATAAGCGGGGCGCAAAAGTGCGTACCTATCAAGCTGAGTGCCACCATTATAACATGGTACGTATCGGTAATGGTGACCCTCTTTCCTGAAACTTTACCTTCAGTTTACCATCAGGTGAGGTGAAGTCAAATTAGTCAAAGTCTTTATTTCTCAAAATAGTGCAACACTGTTACAGCTTTTTGACGTCAAAAACTCCTTAAAACTAAGTTTACCACCGCTTCCTAGGTGCTAATGGAGAAGAAACGGCGCAACAAACTCCACTGCGGCATTTTAAGGACGTCAGTTTACAAAAAATAAAAGGGTTTCTTAAGACTAAATATGAACGTATTAAACTCGCGCCACGTATCTTGGACCTAAAATGTGCTCAAAATGTGCCCTATACGCGCAGTACACATTTCTTGGGTGTCTTTTGAAGATAGCACGGGGTGCTACTGCGGTAGACGAACTCAAATTCACCAAGCATATACTATTACAAAGCAATCTGCGGGCGCCAGAGCCTCGTATGTCTTACGATTTAGGTCCAAGATACGTGTCACGGGTTACATTTGTCTCGGGTCAAGTATATAAAAAAAAACCTTATATAAAATAAAAATAAGACAACTTAGTAGTAGTGACGAAACTAAATTGAGGCGCAAACTTCTGCTACCTATACGGAATCCTACCTTAAGGGCCAGCTACGCCGAGCGCACGACTCAAAATCTGTCAAAATAAGACGCAAACGTGCACGCACACATCGCCGAGGTGCACAGTGGGCTGCAAGATGCTTTTTGCAAGTCAAAATAATGTAGAAAATTGTCTTACGAATACTGAAAAAGCTATTTTATTACTTATGATTAGAGTGCATTTTCAGTAATACGATTTATTGAGACGAATTTCGTCTGTCAAATTATATTTCTTTTCCTTTTCTTGCTTGTATATTTATCCCTTTCATTTCGTGCATGACGTCATTGGCATGTCTTTTGTTTTGGCATCATGACATGACGTTGTTTGAATTTTTTACAAAGATTTGAGATATTGAACAAAATAAGGTTGGTAACATACCTACACCTAAATATTGATATAAATATTAAAAATGTTCGTAAAATTAAAATGCCCACCGCGTAGAAAGACTATAATTATCATAGTAGAGAGATGATGAATATCTCATACTCTAAATAAATAGTTTCTTAAAGAACTAAATTGTCCTACCTTACTTTTATACTCTTTTATCATGAGCAAAACATTGCCATAAACAGCTATTGCCATGAAGGTATTTTTAAGCCACTCCGAGACATCACATTTTATGGCGATATTGTGCAAAACTGTTGCATAATGTTGCCCAACAACGACAATTATCAACGCGAGACTTTGTTTTCTTTGAACTGGAAACATCGCACTTGTCGCGTAATGTTCCCGAACTATAGAGCCGTTCAACAAACAAACAAACATTCCTATCAGACGTCTTCACTTCGATTTCGGACTGTTCGTTCCACTGTTATGTTCCACTAATTCAGCAACATGTGCTCAGGTAGGAGTCAGTCAAAGTTTCTAATGTCAATCAAAGAAAGCTAATGTTTCAATTATTATATGTAATAATAAAAGGCAGATTTAGGCTTTAGGTTATAGACTTTACTCCAACTGATAAAGCCAAGAGTTTTTCAATCAAAGTTGAGATATAGGGTATGTTGGGGTCAATTAAAACATACAACTTATATTTTATATCTTATGTATTATCTTACAATATTTTACAATTCATAGTAGGTATATTAAAAAATAAAACCAGGCTTAAAAAAACGAAAATTAAACTGATTTAATGAACAGATTTATTTCAGAAGACAAAATTAAATATAGGAGTAAGTTTTTTTTTGTTGAATTCTGTGACAAGAACGGAAACAAATCCCGTAAAAACCTGATTTTCTATTAGAGTTGTGTTCTTCTCCTTCTTAATTAGCGTAATCCAAAACTTTCGCGAAGCGATTGTCATCTGACCTCCACAACCTAATAGCGATATTGGGCGATATAGAAGCATTGCAACTAAACCAGTTGTTGGACTTTTTAGGGCTCGAAGTATCCCTAAAGACTACTACTACTTAGATAAAATAAAAGAAAATATTATTTTCTTGTTTAATATTAGCGTAATTTTTCAGTAGTCGGGTATTAGTTTTTACCCGACTGCGCCAGCGAGGGTAATGTGTTTCGCGCGTATATATGTATGTTTGTAGTTTTCTTTGTTCCCCTTTACAGGCCTAATCCCTAGACGGATTTCAATGAATGGGGTCTCAAATGAAAGGTATTCATCTCCCGAGTGTTATAGGGTACCTACATAAAATTCAATCAAAACTATACGGTAGATTTTTGATGCTAATAGTACATTATGGTACAAGTGAGCAAAGTTGGTATATACCGCCGAGGCGCTATTGAGACCCGAGCTGTAGGCGAGGGTCTTAAGAGTGCCGAGAACGGTAATCATCATGCTCACGCGTGCCATATGACGTTTTACAACACACTTGCGAATAAAATAATACTACAAATACTAAATAAACAATACTACAAATTAATTCGTTTTCCTATGCGCGCGCATTTAACAATGGCGGTCGGCCATATTTAAAAAAAAAATGAGGTTTGAATTTAACTTTTTTTACTCTGTTTTTTTTTCTATGCTTAGAGAGAAAAAAAAGTTAAGTTTGAGTGAAAATTTTGTTTAATATACAAGTATTACAAGTTGAAATTATTTATTTAAATACGCTAATGCATCAAATGACCATACAATAGGCGTATTAATTTATTCGTACTATTAAACACGTTCTTTTTTGTATCAAAACTCTTTTAAGAACATAGACACTTCCTATAAAATTTAAAAAAGAATTTATAACTCACTTGTATGTCTATAACTTACTTGCCTAATTGCGGTAAAATAATAGCACTTTTATGAGCAGGTGTGTTGTAAAATATATTATGTGTTGACAGAAAACATTTTTATTCAAATTTATCGAGTAGGGTATCAAAATGAAGAGAAAAAAGCCGTCACTCATGCCATAGCGGGCCCTCTACATTCCGCTCGATCGCATGTATTGCGTCCAGCCCCTCTAGACAAGTAGAAATTCGTTGCTCGGCGTATGATGGAATAGAATGCCAAATGTATGGGATTTGACGTATATGACAGGCGTCAACGAAAGTCAAAAACGTCAAATCCTATACATTTGTCATTCTCCTTCCATCATACCTATTCCATCATACGCAGAGCAACGAATTGCCACTTGTCTAGGGGGGCAGGACCTACTTCCTTGTCAGTGTAGTACAACTTACAGTCCCAGAGTGCGTAATCACGGCTTTCCTGGTCGAATTCCCTACATGGGCATGCTGCAGACTCGCAAGCTTAGCTGGTGTAAGCGTTGCCTAAAGCAGCCATGGCCCGTTAGTAGTCGTGAAAAAAGAAAAAAAAAAGATATAACAAGAATAAAAAGAAAGTATCCACAAAACGTATTTTAGCTAGGTATATACCAAACTTGACTGCCTCTGTGGCGTAGCGGTAGTGAACGCGGCCGCTACGCAGGAGGCGCGGGTTCGATCCCCGCTCAGTGCAAATATTTGTGTGCATGAAATATGAATATTTGCATTGGTCTGGGTGTTTCCATGTATAATATGTATGTATTTACAAAAAAAAAATGTATCTAAGTATGTTTATCCGCATTCTAGAACCCATAACACAAGCTAGTTAAGCTATGCTTACTTTGGGTCTAGATAGCGTTGTGTAGAATGTCCTACAAAAAAAAAAAAATATATAAAAAAAAATAACTGTTTGGTCCAACCTTTTTGAGCAACCTTTTTGAGAAATCATATTGAGCCGGTATGTGTAACATAATATATAGACCACGAACTTACGACGAACACGCACAATAAAACCCAAGTACTTACTTAAGTTTTCTTCATTAATTTCTAAAATGTACGGAACCAGCTACTTCATGATACATGTTTTTAGGATCTTATGTTTATAAAATACATGTATACATGTATGACTACGAACTTATTGTCTAATATAATTTCCTTACAACAACTGACAGCCTCCGTGGCGTAGCGGTAGTGAACGCGGCCGCAGCGCAGGAGGCGCGGGTTCGATCCCCGCTCAGTGCAAATATTTGTGTTCATGAAATATGGGTATTTGCATTGGTCTGGTCGTGCCTCGGAGAGCACGTTAAGCCGTCGGTCCCGGTTGCCATAAGAACATCTAGTGCAGTCGTTGCGGGTAGTTGGCGCCCTAAAAAATCCAAAAAAACAACAGTCTAGCTGCAAAGCTTCAAAATCGCCATTGGGATGTGGAGGTCAGATGGCAATCGCTTCACAGAAAATACCGAGGTCTAGCCAAATCCGTAGCTAAAACTGGTAAAGCGGACCCCAGACTCCGAGCTGAAAAAGCTTCGGATGCGACTGAGAATTAACGCTAGGAGGAAGAAGATAAATATTGTCTTTAAAAAAATATTTTGGATTGGTATATCCCCAACTTTTTAGTTTGACATTTTAGGCGCTTGTGGTTATACACTAAATCGAACCACTATGTTATAAATGTACCAACGAATTCGTGAAACGGCCAAAATCGGAACTACGTTTGTCACTGTCAAATGCATACTATTTTATTGAACATCTAAATAAATTTGACAACACTGAGAAGACAGTGTCGCCACTTTTGACTTCACATTTTTGTTGGTATGCCTATTGTGTATGTGTGAACTGTCATCACGCATCAAAGAGACGTGCTCTCTCTCCGAAAGCCCGTGGGCGACTGACGTACGAAGGAATCTACACAGATCGCTGCAAAATTGTATGGGAAATTTGCACACATAGTTATTTTTATTGATATGCGACATCATAACAGTTATTTACAATGAATAAAATGTATTCAGCGGCAAGTATAGCTCTTTATCTACTTATATACATATTTATTTCTTAAGAAAATTATAACTTCACACGAAAACTGTGCCAGGCAAATGACACAGTTTTACGCGTTTTTCAATAACTTTGGAGTCTTTTTTTGGATTAATTTCTAAATTTATCATCAAATAAGTTTTTTCGGCCCCTTCAAGAACTCTTTGACTTTCAAACCGACTCCAGTTCATCGCTAATATCATACATTTTCTGTCATGATTTCCTTCCGGTTCGAGCGCTGTTTCGCGTAGCCTGTCCTTAAAGGTATTATTCATTGCCGACCGCATACAACTGCCGACGCACATGCGCGTATTTCATTGCGGCTTCACAATGGTCTCTTTTATGCGTAACGGAGTTTAACAAGTAATGGGTACGATGCAGCACACTGCATGCGTCTGTCTTTTTCGTAGTCGGTCGGTTTCGCAATCATATCTCTATCACAAGTAAAGGGTAGAATTCGATATCCGTAAATATGTAGCTACCCCATAATATGTACTACCGTGTATAGGTGGATTATGGTGCCATCACCATGCAAAAGCGGACAAACGATTACAGGCTACGATTACTCAGGCTTGCAGACATACCAAGCGGTCTTGGAAAACTCGAAGATAAACATGTTTAAGCGCAAAACGGTGTTCGTGAACATCACTTTACATATTATGGCGTTACTGCTATGTACCTACTTAAGTGCTTAAGTGGTTAGTTGCTTACCTGCTTTTGCTACCTACAAGTTCTAAGCACATATTGTGAGTAAATAAACTTGGATATTTCCGCATGAAAAAAGGCAATTAGGTGATTTAGTTTTATTAGACACATTAAGTACTTTGTATTAATGTAATGAAATTTTGAAGTCAACTTTTCCTAAAGATTTTTTTTATATATAGGACACGTCAATTAGACTTCATCTCTCCTGATGGCAAGCTAAAGGCAAATCCTCAGGAATTTTTTATATAAAAATTAGAAATTAGATCGGAAAATGTTGCAATTACTGCAGAACACTATTCAGTAAACTCCTTCTGAAATTCAAATCTTTAACTGATCTGAAACATGTCAATGACACCAGTATGTTAAAATTCCTAACCTAATTTAAATGACGAATTTTTTTTTGGTTCAAAAAATATTTGACAGTGATGGACGCAAAAACTACTGTTTTTTGCTTTTCACTTGCATTTTTAATTTGTTTTGTTAATAATTATTTTATATCAATATTGAGTAAAATATTATCGCGATGCCAAAATGTACCGTGATGTTTGACAGAAGTGACACACCCACACGCACTCACTGATGACCTGTTGCTGTATTCGTGTTGAAATAGGCGAATCTGCCTAATTTCGATTGGTCATATCTAAGCACCATACCACATCAACCTCACTATAATGCAAGACCATTGTACTAATGCATAACCGCGTACTTACCTAAACGTATATCAAATACTATTCACAATGATAATGTTACAAACGTGAGTAGTATCGATCACAACAGCACATTAGCGATGACAGCCCGTTTCCTAAGAACATTAACTTTCCTTACCCCGGCTCTATTGTATGAAGTGTTCTGAGAAATGACAAACATCGACTTTTACCAAGGCTAGAAAGCTTTGCTGTGTATTGCTTGGGACAATTACTTATATCTTGGACCTAAATGTGCTCTTACGCGCAGTACACGTTTCTTAGGTGTCTTTTGAGGATAGCACGGAGTGCTACTGCGGTTGACGAGCTCAAATTCACCAAACATACTCGTAGATTATTATAAAACAATTTACGCGCGCCAGTACTTCATATTAAACTAATATACCTAAAGCCCACGCTATAAAGACAAACAAATACTTTGACTTGACTAACGAGTTAACCAAAAACGGCTACGTGGTTAAACTCTACGCCGTAGAAGTAGGAGCAAGGGGAATTCCAGCTAAATCCCTGTACAACTTACTTGAAGACCTCGGATTGCCTAGAGCTTCAGTAAGCTCTTTACTAAATCGAATATCAAAAGCGGCATTGATAGGATCTTACCAAATTTGGATAGGTAGGGGGGGGGGGGGGGGAACACTACTGACGGTGGAGGCGAGCGCTGATGCATCACAAGGTGGCCACCCTAAACCTACATCTGGGTCGCAAGTCCCAGTCGCCGTCACGGTGTTCCTCTCTGTATCACGCTATGGACCCGGCGACCGCACGGTGAATCCATGGAGTGCTGAGAATCGGATCTCAAGCGTTTTAGGTCCAAGATACGTGTGATGACGACCTCTGTAGCGTAGCGGCAGCACATTCGACTGCCAATTCACACCTTTGATTTTGTGTTTGATTTTCGCTCAGTGCGAATATTTTTATGTATAAATACGTATATTTGCATTGGTCTGGTAGTTAGAGAAAAGGATTGTTCGCGGCAAAATATCTCAACCTATTCAATTTGTTCGTCGATACGTACCGGATAGTTCCGTTATCAAGCAAGCAAGAACTCAATAAATCACCACAAACGGGATTTATATTGTTAATGTAATAATATATTATAAATTAAGTACCATAGACGTTGATAACATCCTATATTTAGTTCATAGTAAACAATATAAGTAATTGAAATTATTCTTTGAATGGGAGCAACACCAGCAACACTATCGCTCTTAAAATCATTTACCTAGATGTCAATAAATTAAATCATAATAATATAATTGTTAAGTATTATGAATTGAACTTTTGAAATTATTTTTATTTATCGTGCACGGATAGCCCCCTCGCCGGAGCCGGCAGGGGAGGTTATGTCGGACTCGAACTGACTAAAACGCACGCCGCCGTCTGTGGATCGTAGGTTGCCGGTGGTGGTGAGATTCCTCGAGGCATATCATATCTCTCACACACCGGCCGACCCAGGGCCATCACTTTCGAGTCGGCCCTCTTTGGGTGCGGAGACCACAGAGTCCCCGTCTAGCCCCCGGGTAATGGAGAGGCACGGCCTGCCATCGAAATTAGACCGTAATCATCTTTGAAAATTTGAAGAATCATGATTGCTATAATATGATAACAACTTTTTTTATAACCAATTTTATTTTTAAACTGTGTCTTTCTGTCTGACTTTGGCTAATCTCTGAAACGGATCGGCCGATTCATGACCCTTTCACTGGCCTAGCTGAGTTTGTAAGGCTGCTTCCATCATCTTTCATTTTAGAAATATACTTAATTAAGGTAGGTTACCTTACAAAAAAATAACTAATCATTCAAAATTCTTTCTCCATCCAAAGATAGATAGATAATTGTTTATTGTACACCAATAGATTTACTGTATGACTAGAAGGTAGCATGATACAGTTTAATGTACAATGGGCGGCCTTATCACTGGAAGCGATTTCTTCCAGGCAACCTTGAGACAACTTAGTATTTTTAGGTGTTTTAAAAAATGCAATTCTATTTATCTATCCAAAATTCCTAATGGCTACGTTATTAAATCTCCACAATTAGGCGCGGAAAGAGTCGTGCTAGTTTACCATGACAGACTATAAATTTGTTTTTCGGCAGATTTAGTGATAATCGAGGCGCTTTTGAAAGTAATTTGCGGTGATTAAGCTAAATTCCGAGGAGTTATTTATGGCCATTGGTTTCGGTGGTTGCTCACGACATCTATATTATAACTGTTTAAAAGAGCTATAAAATGTTTTAGTGCCTAGTTCTTCTTCGAACTTCCTATTAAAAATCTGTTGTGTTGTCTTCACACACTTCAAGGTCTCTTCTCACTTCAGCATAATTTATATTGAATAAATATTCATTAATGGTCCGGTCGGTGGGGGGTCATGTCACTTACTGGTGCCAAAACAGTATATCAGAGTTTTTTTGCAAACGGGTTCACTACTCGTTTTCGAAAAACATTTCATTGAATTACAATTTATCAATGTGACCTCGTCGATTCCTTATTAAAATGATCCCTCCTTGCTAATATCTATAAAGGTAAGTTAGTTGAAAGACACAATTGCGATGCGATGATACGGCAATGCCATTAGGAGACCAAAAGATGACATCAGAAATGCGTTAGATCGTCAACCAGGACCAAGAAAGCGAGGACAACCCTATCATGGATGTTTATAATAAGAATAAGTATAAAAACACATAACATAGACCTAATGATGACGCAGAACAGACGTTTTTGGAGACTAGAGATGAAGAGACCCGACCCCAAATAAAATTGGGATAGACCAGAAAAGAAAAATATATTCATCCAAAATTTGAAGAATGAGAAATCAAATTGCAGAGGTGCGAAACCAGAACGAGTCAATTAATATAATGATATAAAGTAGCTACAAGTATTTAATTGCAAGTAAAACTATAATAACTCCAATTATTTATAAACGCTCTCAGTACTCGCATGCGGCCTTATTAAAGTAAACTTTCTCTTGTTAACTTATAGTTATAACACTTATAACTTATAATAGTCGGAACATTACAATTATGTTTACAGTTTACAAAATGGTTAAACATGATTAACATGGAATTAGCTTGTCTAATTAAACGTATTTTCAACATCATCATCGCTTTAGTCCTGGTCCGAGGGTATCACTTCGGAGCCTTTTACTCCATCACTTCACACGGTCTTATATGGTATGGTAATGAGACTATTGGCATGCTGCACATATGTCTTCTACAATCTCAAGACAATGCTTCTGGGGTATTCTTAATTTCTGTATCAATAATACTGTAATTTGGCGTACAATAAAGTATAAAATAATAGATAATAATAATAATACACCCTCCTACTAGGGCCGTGTCGGTGACAGGTCTAGCGATGGTTATATAGGTCCTGGTTTTTCAAGTTAACCGGCATTTTGGGGTCAGAAATGACATCACCCACCACCACTTGGCTCAGTATGAGAGTACCAGATCCCTAGCTTTATAACTCCATACACATGTACAGTACATACACATGACAATAGAAATAAGTACAACATAACGTTGTATGTATAGATGTCTACTTATTTCCTTTGCCGTCTGTACATACGTAGACTGATCACCAGATCACCACAGACTATCTCTACATCGATGCTGATATAAAAAAGGAAATGCAACAAAATATAATTGCAATACATAACATTATTACTTTTTATTACGTGTACTTACTTATTTAATTTTAAATTAAATGATATGTATGTAGATAATAATTCGTGAATTATGATTCATAATTATTCAAATACATTTTGAAACTGTAATTACTCGTAAATAAATTTTTGCGGTGATTCGTCAATTCGTTCTAAATAATGGCGCGTTTTTTTTCCGCACATAATAACTTGCCTTCCTGCTGTGCAATTCTTGAAGCATACAGTGGCGTCGAGCACAGCGCTGTGACAGCCGTGATAGAGATTTTGATTGGTCGATCTCCAGTGACGTCACACAGTTCGACCAATGACAAACTCTATCAAAGTTGGTCGCAGCGCAGCTGTGCTCGACGTTGTAGGCTTAGAGAATTGTACAGCTCTGATTTCAGACAGCAGCTTCACTGAATAGAAAATCTAGAGCCAATGGTGTCTTTTAAGCTTGGTAATATGCAAGAGTATCACTATACTTTACATAATAAATTATAAATCAATACGGAGAAAGAATACAAGAAAGTATTACACCGGAAACGTACGCAGACGATATCACTGCCAGAGAAGGAAAACTCGAAATAAAACCCTGTACCAACCCCTCTGTCAGCGTGGAAACAATAGGTCGAAGCCTCTCAAAATTGGGAGAATCTATTAGCCTATCACCGTCCAGCAGTGGACGGTGATAGGCTAATAGATTGATTGATTGTCAAACTAAACAGTGACACGATTGCTTAGTAGTTCAACTGAAAACAAATATAAAAGTAAATTTCAATTAGTCGTAATTAGAATATTTTAAGCGTGGTTAGTGTACTCCGAAGGAAATGAATCAGAAATAGAAGAATGAATTGAACCGGAGATAAGATCAAGAAATTGAAAGAAAAAAATATTTTTGTTCAAGTTTTGCTCAAGTTTATTAAGATGTTATTTAGATCGTAATACTCAAATACAGGAAAAGTGAGATCTGTATATTAGAAGCATTATTTTGGTATTGGTAGACTGTAGAGAGTAACCTAGTCGTTTAATCCTACTAGCTAGACAAACTTACTAAATATTAAATTTGTGATTCAACCACGTCTTAACGGCAGAACGGATCTGTCTGAAATTTGATACCTACAGAGATAAATTACAGTTTGAAACCACATAAGCTACCATAAATCCCGGGAAACCATTCCTAATGGCGGTAATGGGATCAAAATTCCACGCGGGTGAAAGCGCGGGCAACGACTAGTCATAAATAAAAGAAATATTACTTAACTACACTTGGTAAAAGACCATCAAGTAGCATAATTATAGTGTGTCACATTCAACTGTTTACACATTACTTAAGATAGTTTACTACCCAATACGGCCTAAACGTGACTCGGAGGTAAACATCGAAACTAGTATGGACTTCTGAAATCCACTGACTCCTCGTTGTTTACAAAGATAACGTTATTTATAGACCTTGTAGTACAAGCACTTATGTGGATTTACATTGTTCTTTTTGTTCCTACTTCCTAATAAATATTACAAAAAAATATGTGAAAGTTTGTTTTTTTATTGCTACAGTCACTTGAAATTGTTAGACGAATTTTACCGAAATTTTGCACAATATAGATACGATATATTTTTCTTTGTACTTATTAGGTTTCTTGGTACAATTGCGTATCACCGGGGTCCCTGGTAAAACGCTCAAGTGAACGAAGCACCGTAATTAATTTTAATAAAATTTTGAAGTTAATAAAAATCTGTCGAAGAATCGATAGTCATTGGAACAAGCAAGGGACGCCCCCTAGCCAGATGGACTGAAAACCTGAAAAAGGTGGCTGAGGTAGACTGCTTGCGGAAGGCGGAAGATCGGGAAATATGGCTCACATTGTGAGACGCCAGCAGTGAACTGCAATAGGCTAATTAATTGATGGTTGTTTGATTAAAGCAATTAGTATGCTATTCCTATAAATTTATACGTCTTGGACGTTTGGACGTTAAATTTTGCCAATCTAAATCCGTAGGAACTGCAATGTATGGTTTTTTTAAGTTAGTTCCCGACATAACCCCTTCGACGCCAGATGGTGGTCCTCCGTACTCCGTACACAACACATGAACACAATCAGTAACAGCAACTTTTAGGTAGATACCTCAGACTAGAAGGATAGTATAGACGGAATGCTTAGAGCTAGCCGGTGAAGCCGCCAAAAGCAGTACCATATAGCAATGGGGTACCGCTTGGCTCGCCACTCCTTGTGAGCAGCGAACGAATGCGCACGTCTGATCACTGCTGAACAAAATATTATAAATATGACGTATTGTGTATTGAAAAGGTGTAAAAACACATCAACAATTCATAGAAATAATACTGGATTATCGTTTCATAAGTAGATAACTATTTTATAATAGATTTCATAACATTTTTCTAAATAATTTAATTGCACAAACTAGGAACACAAAACCTCCGCCATATTCTACAGTGTTGCCATAATTTTTTTATCATTTCCATAAAATATTTTGCAGTATTTGTGGGAATTTGTAAAGTACTGAGTAAAAAAAACAGTATCATGAATGTTGACAAGCTTGATGTTTCTAATCATCATCATCATCATCATCAACATCATTCTTGCCTTAGTCCCGAACTCCCGATCACATCTGTGTCTACAATCTACTTAATATGTGGCTTGGTTTTTTCGGCAATCTTGGGAGGGACTGCAATCTGACCTCCCAGCTTGAGTTCTGATTAGTGGCCAACCACTGACAGAGATATTCAGGTTACCAACATTTTACGTGCCGTCCGAGGCACTGAAGCGCTCAGATGAAATACAACTTAGGTCACCCATCCAAATTACAATCGCGTCTATGTAGCTTAACCCACTGATCGTTTAGTGAAAAGTGAGCGCACTTGGCCACGAGCACTTCAACACCGTTGTTGTGTGTTGTGATACTGTTGTTTATCCTTTAGAATCTAAAGTGTTCATTCACATGCCTATTTCCTTCCGCGGTAGGCAGAGACATCAGCTCGCCATTCTAATAATCATTAGTCTAAATGATATAGAATAATAACATTTATTATAACAAATAAATATTCCATATGTCCAATAGGTACATAGATATTTCTGGGAGACTTTTTCATTTGCCGGCAACATTACGCACACACCGTTAGTGGTATCGGTACACGGAAATCCGAGTCGCACACGCACACATTGAAAATGTTTGGCTTCAAGAGTTTGTTCGAAGCATTCTGTCTATACTATTCTTTTAGTCTGAGGTTTGGACGTTCAATTTTGCCAATCTAAAACCGCAGGAACCGCAATGTATGGTTTTTTAAGTTAGTTCCGACATAACCCCTTCGACGCCAGATGGTGGTCCTCCGTACTCCGTACACAACACATGAACAAAATCAGTAACAGCAACTTTTAGGTAGATACATTTAGGTACATATATTACAATTTATGAAAGTATCACCAGGGACCAGTTCTAGTGATCTTGGCAATATAATCGGTATCAAATTGAGTATGTAATATCGATTTCAATGAAAATATATTTCGTAACAGCTATTTACATGTTAATAAGGATAACTTGTAATAATTATCCTACTGATATTACAAGTTATCCTTATTAACATGTAAATATTATAAAATTCCATTACTAAAAAATATACCGGTAGGTAAATTTGTCAAACTCATCACCTATTGTACAACCTTGAAGGTATTACCTTGGCAGGGTAGGTAGGTAATCGATACCCTACCTGGGTAGGACCTTGTAGGTATTATGCGTGTAGCCAGGTGTCTGAGACCGAAAATCTTGAACTTCTTTACAGTATTCGTACCTACTTCCTCATGATTTTCCGTTTCCTGGGAGGAAGCTAATAAAATAATATTTCTTCTTCTAACATGTCGATGGCGTTTCGATTCTTTGGACTTTTCTCACCGTGCTGGTACCTGAATGGCGTTCTCGACGGCGGACATTAGTTCCTCCGGTGTATACCTTGAGGCATATATTTTGATTTGTCTTGGACCCAAAATATGCTGAAATTGTGTTCTATACACGCAATACGCTACATTTTTTGGGTGTCTTTTGAAAACAGCACTGCTACTGCGGTGGACGAACTCAAATCTACTAATCGCAGATTATATCAAAACAATCCGGGTGCACCAGAACTTGGTTTCTCTCACGACTAGGGTCCATGATAAGTGCCCCGAGGTAGACTTGGTGTCCATCCACCATGTATACCTTGGGGCATGACCTTGGGACGTTAGCAGGTGGCCCATTGTCTGTGGGGTAGCTAAGTACCTCGTGACCACTGCTCTCTAAAAATATCATAAAATTGACAATATTATTCATCCAATGTATTGATTATATTTAATTACAGTAGACTGCCTCGTTAGGCTCGCAGCCGTGTCATCTCCAACCGAGGTTATTGGGTTTATCTGTTAGAAAATAGTAACAGTACCAGTAAGGAAGTATTATCATTATGCCTATCTTTCAACCGTTGTAGTCAAAGGTTGATTGATATCTAGTTAAGGAAAGTGGTCTTTCACCCCTTTTGGGGCGAAATTTTAAAAAAAATCAACTTTTATTAAATTCTCAAAACCGGTAGGTTCAGTAAGTACCTAGATCTGTAATATTTATTGCGTCTTTTTGTCTTACATAACAGCTAAATAAACTCAAAAGCAAATCGTACATAAGTGACCGAATTATTTTGTTCGTTCCACTCAGCTATTAGAAGTCTTTGAATCCTGTTAAAGGCCATATCATACAGTACTAGCTCATGGTCAGCTCCAACATTTATAAACACTCGTTATAAAGTCGTTATTCAATCAAAAACTACAACTTAATGAATTATCCAATCAACGTCAACCAATACATTGTTGTGACGTCAGACCAAAACAGCTGTTATAACACAACATAATCAAAAAGTATCAACAAACAGCACCACTTCAGTTCAATTATAAACATCTTAATTTAGTCGTGTAAATTCATAATTTTGCAATTAACTTACGGCGTCGAGAGTGGAGGTAGATGACATGTCGATTGTGAAAATTCCCTCGCCACCATTTGCCGGAACCACTTTAGAACCACGTTTCGGCATTTTAAAACACCCCACAAACTTAAAAGTACGCACCATTATCACTGTTTATATCACAACACACTTTTTAATTCAAAAACTATTTGTTTACACTTTTTAATTCACAAAGATGGCGGGTAAACGCGCTTCGTGCGAGCTCGACGCGCATGCGCGGACGAATGACAGCTCGGCAGGTAAGGGTCATTATGGCGCGAAAGACTGGGTGAGTCAGTTCAGGTAGATTTGGTTATTATCAGGAAGGAGCCTATTTTTTACGTTGTAAAGATACGAACAACAAAAAACCTTGGGTGTTTTCTGATTCTCAGCTTTTATTTTCAAATGTAAACATACTATTGTGATAAGGAAAAAGGTATAGGCAGGTGCCTACATACAGTATGTCTGGGTCATATCAAGATGTTTACAATTACTTAGCAGATGTTTACTCAGACTACAATAATTAAAAGTGAATGGTTACATACTACAGACATTACCTACCATTGAACTATTATAATTATGTACCTAGGTACCTCCTTCAATGCTTAAAAACATCATGAATTTTCAAAATCTAAGTAAATCCAGTCCGTGCAGAAATAAGTAGCACACACCTCATTTATAATTCTAATAAATGTTCACAGAACACTTTATTGCCTGAAATGTTGTATTTTGACAGAAGTCATTTAACATGGCAACCAAAGAGAATATACGTTTGGCAAGCACAAAAACTATAGAACCAGTTATAACAGTACTATACTCATTACAGGGCAAAATAAAAATACCAAAGATTCACTTCAGGTTATTTTTATTTCGCATTCATAAATTGAATTGAAGCCGTATTATAGGTCGTATGACTTCAAATTAACTGTCTTGAGCTTGTAGTCAACTTACAACCGTAGATCAGTTATCTTCCTTGTGTTAACGGGGTCCTCCATATCGGGATCCAGGATAATCTAAAAAAAAATAGAAACGACTCAATCATAGTCGTATCGCAAGTAGGCACCTAATTATTTCTACCCGACATCCGACATTCTACACAGTACTCTGCAAATCCAATAAAGTAAGCATAGTTTACTTTGAATCTGGAGAGCTATTGTTTTTCTATTTTCCATTGGTTACTTATCGTAGATAAATCCGCAAGGAACTTCTATAGTTACACTTTACTTCTGGAATTCTGCTCTCTTCCGGTTTTCTATAATAAGAAGTTTTTCAAGACGGTCATAGGCTAAGGTGACTGCTTTCCATCAAGCAAGCTGTATAATTAAAACATTGAGGAGCATCCACGTGTGTTTTGCGTAAGTTAATAAACTTTATTATGCATACTTGCTACTTTCACTGCGTAATATCGTTTAAAATTCAAATGATTACGCGTTGCACGCACAACGTGCTTTATATGTGTGACAATCTGGATATTCCAGATCGAGGTCAGACTTTTGGCCACCGGCTTCCATTTTGAAAATTTTCGCCTGTAGAAGGCATTCTACGACACCCATGGGAAGTGGTAGAGTATTCTACTCCACCAGGAAACAACACGGCAACTATTGACAACAATCCTCTAAAGTCTAAGTTGTATGACAATATAGGCTGCATAATATACAAATGACAGCTATAAGAAAAAGAATCATTGATGACATTAAATAAGTCACAACACAATCACAAACTATTTTATGTGTTTATGTTTCTACACGTAAAAAGTACTGGGTATATTCTATTTCTGTTTCTATAACCCCAAGTCCACAAGATGGAAAGTTGGAAAATAAATGTAGAGCACATAGAGGAATCAGAAACTACTCCAGAGCTTCAAGAAATCGAGGAGCGAGCGAAAAACATTGTAATCAATACTATCAACTTGGCTAAAGAAAGGATAGGGATACGACAAGCATTGGAAGAGCTTGCTGGTGAGTAGGCGACGGTATACTATTCTATGAAATTAAAACGTATATATTAAAGTAACCCGCGCCACGTATCTTGGACCTAAAATGTGCTCAAAATGTGCCCTAATACGCGCAGTATACCTACATTTCTTGTCTTGGGTGTCTTTTGAGGAAAGCACGGGATGCTACTGCGGTAGACGAACTCAAATTCACCAAGCATAGACTATTACAAAGCAATCCGCGGGCGCCAGAGCCTCGTATGTCTAACGATTTAGGTCCAAGATACGTGGCGCGGGTTATGGTATTTTAAACGGACAGTGAGGCAGTTGGTTTAGTGCCTTTTTCATTCAATTAGTAAATAGCCGACCCGCCATTTCGAATGATTTTTATTTAAAATCACGCTCTAACGGCTGAACGTATCTGGCTGAAATTTGGTACAGGGATAGATTTATATCACAGATTGGAATAGCACGTACCTAAGCTACTTTTTATCTCGGGATTAGGTCCCCATGGGAACTTGCCGCCGTATTAGCTTGAAGATTTTTTATTTTGAAGAGATTTATGTTGAAGATTTTTGATTTTTCTCTTTATATTGAAGAGATTTTATAACTTGGGTTAACATGTTTTTTTTTGGAAGTCTTATCTATTTATCCGCGATGGACATAATTAAATATAAAAATTGAAATCATAAAGAGTAAGTAAAGGGACATGTTCGAAGTGGACGTTGTTTTAAGAACCTTTATTTCTTAGGATTGTTTATCTACAGTTTCTCAGAGTCAGTCTCCAGAGGCCAAACCTCGCTGGCACAGTCAGTGAAGTATTTTTTATACCATTTAGGTGGCAGAAAAGCACACGGCCCATCTGATGGAAAGTGGTTACCATGGCCTATGGACGTTTGCAATACCAGGGGAGTCACACTTGTGCTACCGACCCTGTAAGCAGAAGATAAAGCAGGACAGGAAGTGCTAGAAAAAGGCTTCGAAACTTCAATAGTGCTCCTTTTGCAATGAACTATTGCATCGGGCTGACTTATTTTCCTAATATTAGAATCTATTCTACAGGTACCGCATCATATGCATGGGCAAATAATCGACTGAGTCTGAAGAGTATCGTGACGCCAATACCTATCACCGCTGAAAAGTTTATCATTGACACCATAGATGACTATTGGGATTTAAATAAGGTGTTCAAGTATTGGGTCATTTATAAAGGACATTCTAGTGATGAAGTGTCCAAGTATTATTATTATGAGGTAACCATTTTGGAGTAGCTATACAGGCATTTTTAAATCGAATTTTTCTTCTCTAAATCGATGCGATAGATATATACCAGGATCGTAGCAGGAGAAAACATGTGGTATCTGCTCACTCCACTGGGAATGAAGTGTGACTGTATGTATGTAGACAGTAGCTGATTCCTACGGTTCCTGTGGTACACTGTACCTGTTCCCGCAACATACAGGAACCCAACTCCCTGGTTTCAGCTCGTTCTGCGACCTCTGACGCCCGAGTAGTTTCCGTTCGTCGCGGACTGTGCGGCTTATGAGTCTCCTCCGATCCCTTCTTCTGGTAAAATGTTGGTTAAATGTATTAACCGACATTTTGACTACTTTTCAGCAGCTATGATGGTGGGGTGACTAAAATAGTTGTGACATAGTTTGAAGCGTTAAAAAGAGGTTTTATTTCAATGAGTGATATTGGCGTAAACTTCTGACAGTACTATATAAGTTCAAAAGTGCAAATATTTTGTATAATAATTTTAGATAGGTCTCATGTATTAGGCTATGATGCGCATACGTCAACTGCCGACGCACACAGCAGATGCGCGTAATTCATTGCGGCTTCTCAATGGTCCCCTTTATCCGTATCGGAGTTTGGCAAGTAATGGGTACCCTGTATCTACTGCATGCGTCTGTCGTTGTATGCGGTCGGCTTCGGAATCATACCTTTACTTGTGTCAAGGGTACAGCATCTGATTCTCAATGCTGAAATTAATTTCCAGGCCATCTTCTCCCAGCCAACACCTGCTTATCCTATACCCCAGGCGACTGCTTCAGTGTTTTTCAGAGTTGAAGACCGGCGAACGGAAGAGACGAAAGCACCAATGGTATGAATATTTTGAACAGGACTTCTTCTTCATCCTAGCGCAGTCATTCATTCAACATTCAACTCAGTAGTATCCAAAATTTCACTTCGGAGTTTGGGGTCCGCTTTTTCCAGACTAACTGCGGGTTTGGCTAAACTTAGATATTTATCCGTTAAATAACTGCCATATGACCTCCACAACCCATTAGCGTTATTGAAGTATTGCAGTTAGGCCCTAAATTCAACAACTGGTCAGTTGTTGGACTTTTCAGGGCTCTAATTACCCGTAACAACTGCCTTAGATGTTCGTATGACAACCGGGATCGAAGATGGACGGCTTACTCTCAGAGGCATTAAAATACCCAGACCAATGTAAATAACATATTCATGCACACAAATACTTGCACTAAGTGGACATCAAACCGAAACTCGAGAGTCGGAGGTCACGGAACGACCTCCGTCCATCGATATATTAATACCTCCATCCTACATCCATCCGCGGCGATTTTGCGCCGCGTGGTTCCCGGTAAAGTAGAATTTGGGCCACCCCATCTTTTCCCATGCGGTGTTGTACAAGGCGACTATAAGGGATAGGGCTGTTTAACATCAGACAGATGAATACGGTCCAGACTCAACCCCAGATGCATGGCTCGAGTCAACAATCATGCCCGGCAGGCTTATTAGCTAACTCGCGATAGCAAAGCGATAGCAAAATTTGCGCGGTAATCGCACAAAAACGACAAATTGGTATTACGTATCACATTTGACAGAAAGCGATCAGCGAAAAAGGCGCGATAAGAAATGTCATCGCGATCACTCAAAAGGTCCTTTTTTAATGGCTGCCATTGTGAAAATAATAAATACAGAAATTTTCATTGTACAAAACTAGTGGTAAATCAAGAAACACATATAAATTAGTCTTAGAAACAAAACTATCGCTATTTTTCAGTTACGCAGTATATAATTGTTAAGGCGATCTGATCGCAAATCCTTACGTAATACAAATTTTTTTGACGTATCGCGATCCATCGCGCAGTGATCTCGTTCTTACTGCTCATCGCTCGCTCGCTGGTCGCGAAAAGTTAGCTAATAAGCCTGCGGAATACGGCAATAATACAATGATTGGTGAAATGTGCGTGTTAATTCACCTCTGCCTTACCCTCCGGCGATAAAGACGTGATTATATGTATGTACTAGCTGTTGCCCGCGGCTCCGCCCGCGTGGAATTCTGATCCCGTTCATCGCTGATATATAGCCTATATGTTAATCCAGGGTATAACCTATATACATACCAAATTTCAACCAAATCGGTCCAGCCGTTTATGCGTGAAAGAGTAACAAACATCCACACATCCACACATCCATTCTCACAAACTTTCACATTTTATAATATTAGTAGGATTTTGCGTAAATAAAAAAGACCTATACATTCTATTTTACAATAAAAATTTATTATATGCAGATACACTTCAGAATAGAAGGCCAACACATGGATTATGACGTTCGCCACGTGGCCCCGACTGCTGACTGGATGCTTGCTCTCATCCGGCAGAAATTGAAGTTCTATAAGAGACTTGAGACCCTGAACCTTTTCTAGGATATTAGTAATAATTAATTAATGATCGTGTACCGCCATTTAGCTTGACCCCAGTCACGTTACGAATGTACTCGTTATGCGCAGCAGTCAATATGCTGTAAAGAATGTTTCGAACGAACGTTCGAACAAACTCGACAGTGATGTATGTTTATGTGCTCGACAACGTGACGTCACAAAGTTTACAGCATGCAAAATTGAAATCTCACCGCGGATTCAGCAGGGACATGCTGTAAGACTTTCGAACAAACACGACAGCTGAACCCGCGGTGAGATATATGCGATAGGGCGCGATGAGATAGAAGCGTCGCCGCGCGTCGGTAGCTTAGTGGATAAGGAGTCGGCTTTACGATCGAGAGGTCCCGGGTTCGAATCCTGGCTAGTACACTACCGACGTGAATCTACTCCTAGCACAAGCAATTTAACTTAGTTGGAGGGGTTAACGGGCATATTGGAAATTTCGGTTGTTAGTTAATATTCTTTTTAAGAAAAAAAAAAAATTAATATAGATTAGGTACTATTTCGCATGCTGTATATTTGGTGACGTGAGCACAAGTCATCAGTGATGTATGTTTATGTGCTCAACAACACGTCACAAAGTTTACAGCATGCGAAATTTTAATTTCACCGCAAATTGAGTTGTCGTGTTGTCGAGTCCTTTCGATCATTCGAAATGTTCTTACAGCATGAGCTTTCAATACGCGTTTTTTGGGTGTTTTTGATGATAGCATGGGGTGCTATGGCGGCGGAAGAGCTCAAGTCCATACATAATCTATACTAATACTATGAATGCGAAAGTAACTCTGTCTGTCTGTCTGACGCATGCAGCACATACAGCGTACCCATTACTTGTTAAACTCCGATACGGATAAAGGGGTCCATTGAGAAGCAGCAATGAATTACGCGCGTCTGCTGCGTGCGTCGGCAGTTGTCGTATGCGGTCGGCTACGGAATCATACCTTAAACCACTGAACCGAATTGAATGAAATTTTGTACAGATATATATTAGATTTTGTAAAAGAACATAGGCTAGCTAGTAGATTATATTCAATCCGTGCGCGCCAGAGCCTCGTTTCTATCGTGACTTGAGGTCAATGCCGGTAAGTTTGTCATTTTACTGTTTATATTTAGTTTACAAAAAGGTGTCTAGTTTTACGGCATCTATTTTCTACTAACTAAGTACTTATTGTAATTACAATGTGCAGACGCCGTAGTAAATGTGTTGAGGGCGCCTCTACAATTAACTTTATATTATGTTTACTTTATTAAATATAGTATTTTATCAATAACAATTTCTGAGTTATTATTATACTAGCTGACCCGGCGAACTTCGTACCGCCATATTTTCTAATCCCGTTCCCGCTGCTTAGCTCTAAATTTATCAGTGTTTCTCTACAATATTATGCATTTATTATACATATAAACCGTCCTCTTGAATCACTCTATCTATTAAAAAAAACCGCTTCAAAATCCGTTGCGTAGTTTTGAAGATTTAGCATACATAGGGACGGACAGACAGCGACAGCGACTTTCTTTTATAATATGTAGTGATGATGGTCATAGTATGTGGGCTGATGACATTAACTCAAGTCTGATCGAGTACCTCGATGAGATGTTCGAGGTTCATCATTAGACGCGCCATTAATTGAAGAACACGAAATGGCTATGCTGCAAAGCTAAAAACCTTGGTGGGGATACCAAAAATCAATTTTGAAAAATCGAAAAAAGTCTGTAGATCCCTACTTAATATACCTACTTAATATTATAAATGCGAAAGTAACTCCGTCTGTCTGTCTGCCTGTCTGTCTGTCTGTCTGTCTGTCTGTCTCGCTTTTACGACTAAACCGCTGAACCGATTTTGATGAAATTTGGTATAGGGGTAGATTAGACCTTGAGAAAGGACATAGGCTATGTTTGGTCGCGATAACCGACATCCACGCGAGCGGAGCCGCAGGCAAAAGCTAGTATCTAATATACTTAATAAGATTACCAGAAAAACCTGGCTCATCTGAAAGATCAACAAATTCTGTGTATTTAAAACCACTGCTGCAATTCGAAAGCACTGGCGAAAGTGGTGGCAGCAGCGTTTGAAGGCAATAGGCTGCCCCCCTATAACGTGGGATCGAAAATCATAGCTGGCGAAATGGGGTGAGTCTTACACCCGTATTCACACACGATACTGTGAGGTTTCATAGTGTGCTCGAGCGCATAGGGCTGTTAAAATTAATTCACAAACATCACGGAGCAGTATCTAACGCAGTGCGTTCCCTCAACGAAGTATTACTTAAGTGTTATCAATGAATAAAAAGGCTTGCCAAAACGAACGCACTGAGAATTTGTCGTTCTTTGCACAGTTTTGGTGGTACGCATAGCGAAGTATTGTTTGTGAATACGGGTGTTAGCGCCTTCGCTGCGTCTAGCGGGCGCACGGCGCGGACGTCCGCTTCGCGTGCTTGTTTCATGTTATTTCAAGAGCAGCGCTGCGTGAGGCGGATACCCGTCACACGCGACGGACAGGCGGACGCACTGCGCGCACATCCGCGACCCGCACCAGCGACACGCAGCGAAATGTGGGTGATAATACACCTCTGCCTACCCCTTCGGGGATTTACAGGCGTGCGTATATGTAATATGCATGTATCTATTACACCGCCTCCTGATAAAAATGGCTGAAATTTAGCCAGGGATAGTCTAAAATAATACATACGCTACTAGGCTACTAGGCCCTTGTCTAAGGTTCCATGAGTTGCGAAAATGAGATTATCCACGCGAGCAGAGTTACGGGCAACAACTAGTTAAGGAGGTGATATTTCTTTATTATAAAATCACTAGTTGTTGCCCGTGGCTCAGCTCACGTGGACGACCAAACATAGCCTATGTCCTTCCCAAGGTCTGATCAATGCGAAGGTAACTCTGTCTGTCTATCTGTTACGCTTTCACGCCTTAACCATTGGACGGATTTTGATGAAATTTGGTACAGGGATTCTTCCCTTCTTATCCACCATACTACCAAGCCACACTACCGGTAAAGACCTTGGGAAAGGCTATGTTTGGTCCATCCCCGCCGACGGCGCCGCGTGCAACAGCTAGTGCTAAATGCTAAATAAATAATAAATAATGTCAATATTAATCAAATAACCCACCCCTGATCGCGCCCGATTCAAAGTGTCATCATACTAACCGCGTTTCCACACTGGATTGCGACGGCCAACTTCTGCACCAGGAACGATCCGGAATAATATTGAATTGAAGAATAGTATTATAAACTACTTACTGTTTATCTGCTTCGTATAATATCTGTGGTTTCTATACATAAGTGACATTTAATAGTGAAAGCAAATGTCACACCACTCGCAACAACAAACAGTTTTTTTTTTAATTAATTTATATTTTGTAATATTTTACATTCATTAGATTGATAAATATTCTATTCAGCGCTATCTAGACCCAAAGTAAGCATAGCTTAACTAGCTTGTGTTATGGAATTTAGAATACGGATAAATATTAACAAACATACTTAAATGGGGGTCATGGGGTCCGAGCGCGCGCAATCTCTTCAGGGAGATTGCGAAGCATATAGTCGACGCTTCTTGTGACCAGAAGGCTGGCCTCTGGCAATGCTGCCAGTCTTCTGGGAACGTTACCACAAGAGGCATGTGATGCGGAGGAATTCCACGACGCGTTCGGTTTTAGTTTTTAATTTGTACTTTTATATATAATTATATATATTTTTAGTTTTATTGTAAATTTTTGTACATATTTAAATTGTATAATAGTAGAGTTAATTAGTTTATGAGTTCATGTGATTTATTTAGATTCAATTAAATACAGTACAAGTGATCGCTTTAGTTGATCGGAGTGGAAAACCTGCTTTTTATGTAAATACATAATTATGTATATTATACATGGGAAGAATGGACATGTCAAGAGTACCCGAAACCGACGAGCATGTATGAAAACAATTATGAAAGTAGAAGAAGCGAAAGATGTATGCCAGGACCGTAACAGGTCGAAACATGTGACCTCTGCCTATCCCGCTGGGAAAGAGGCGTGACTTTATATATTTATGTATGTATTATACATAGAAACACCCAGATCATGCATATATATTCATACATACTTACAGAATCACACCTTTCTCCCCGGAGGGTTAAGCAGAGGTGAATTAACACTCACATTTTTTCACTAATCATTTTATTATGTCCCACGTAATAGGGGGTGACCCTATTGCCGTATACACTATTCATGCGTACAAATATTTGCACTGAGCATGAATCGATTAATAAAATTCTTTGGTATTATTCAAATTACAGTTATAAAGATGGAGTCTTGTTTGAAATCAAAAAAATTAGTAAACGACACTTCGCGCATTCGAGAGATCGAAGAAAAGGCCAGAACCATTGTGATAAATACTGTCAACTTGGCTAAGGAGAGGGTAGGGATACGACAAGCATTGGAAGAGCTTGCTGGTGAGTCATATCATCATCTTCATCCAGCGTTAATCCCAGTCGCATCCGTAGTTAGACTGGCAAAGCGGTCTGGGGTCCGCTTTGCCAGTCTAACTATGGATTTAGCTGGACTTCGATACGTCTACTGTCATATGACCTCCACAACCCAATGGCGATATTGGTGATTTATTATTTTTTATTTATTTATTTATTTATTTATTACGTGAATCTTGTCGCGAACCCCCTACCGTCGAATGGCGACCCCAGGGGTTTGCGTACCCCACTTTGAGAAACCCTGTTCTAGCAAATAAAGATCTATTATATTCTATTCGACAGGTACTGCAACCTATGCGTGGCCAGAACACCGTCTGAGTATGAAGAGTATCGTGCAACCAATACCTATCTCGGGTGTAAAGTTCATCATCGATGCCATAGAGGACCATTGGCATTTGGCCAAGGTCTTCAAGTATGCTGTCAAGTACAAAGGGAATACAAGTGATGAGGCGTCCAAGTATTATTATTTTGAGGTAACAATTTTAAGGTAAAAGAGGTGGCACTGTATGTATAAAGAGAGGCACGCACTGCGCGCCGCCTTGGTATGTTTCGGGCACCACCCATCATCCCCAAGCCCGCGCTCATGGTGGACGAAGGCCATTCTGCGATCTCCAGTGCCAAGTTGCCTCCACCGGGTTGCTTCCGCTCATTGCGGACCGCGTGGTTGGTGGGTCTCCTCCGTTCCCGCTCTACCGTCTTCTTCGCGAACATTACTTGCTCGCAGAAGGAGGCGCCGGCAGCCCACGCATCCGCGCATCGCATCATCGCCGTAAGCAAGGTATTGAGCAAGAGAACTCTTACCACCTAGGGTCGCCACTACTAATCACCGAACTACTGCGAATAGGGGCTAGCTCCCACCTCGTTGTCTCCCATGCTGGGCACTCGGTGAGCGTGTGCAGCCCCGAGTCCTCCTCGCTCGCGCAGGCCCTTGACTCTCAGTGTCAGCTTTGAACACCACCAGAAAATTGCTAGGATTATGATGACAGAGACTCCTAATATATATTTCTGTGACAGAGTCCGTATATTGATCGTTATGGTAAAATATATTTGCAGGCAGTTTTCAGTCAACCAACAACGGTCTATCCGATAACTCAGGCAAGATGTACAGTGTTCTTCAGAATCGAAGATTGGCCAGCGGATGAAAAAAAGGCACCAGCGGTATGTATGTAGTTAACGTGTCTTATAAAGCAACTTGTACAGTACGAGTATGTACCTACCTGGGCGTCGATTCTACTAAAGCAAAACCATTGTCGTACCATAGAGACTGCAAAAAATGGCATTAAGTTTTAGACTTTATTGCTATAGGTTCAAAGTCCAAAATTAAATTAAATAAGTTTCATTACACTCTCTCATTCGCTCTACAAAAAGCCATTTAATTTTTAAACTTTAACTGCATTGCTTTAAAGGCCAAAATTAAATGGAAACTTCTTTCAGTGGCAGTGGCATGACAGTGGTTTTGCTTTAGCGGAATCGGGGGCCTGGTTTTTTATAAGACTCCAGCTAAGGGTTGCCACACACGGGCCACCGGCCACAACTACAAATTGCCGCTATCGGCATATTTTCAGTAGATTTCATACATTTTTATATGAACTCGCCACATACGGTTGACGCCAACGGTCGATGCTATAAAACAATGATAATACGGCAGCACGAGAGTAACACCCCTGGTGTTGCATACGTCCATATGACACGGTAGCTACTTTCCATCAAGTGAGCCGTGTGTAGTATAAAAAAATCTCTCTCATTAGGATTTATAGCCTCTAGAATTTTTATACAAGCGTTATTTCCTAGCTGCTGGAGTCCTTCCGTCGTTCTTCGTAGGTATGACACCTGCAAACGGCATCTTTAAAACAAAATCATAAATTCTGGATCATCACAGGAACTGTTGTGGACGTTATCTCGTGTATTGCGACCTTGGGATTGACTTACTTTGCTTTTATAAACTGGTCCTCGTTCGTTAATCAGCAAATATACCAGGTTGCTCGATGTTGTTTAGCTCTAAAGGTGGCAACACACTCAGATACACCAACTATTAAAAAAAAATGTTGTATCCGCAGATGTTCTTCAGAATTGAAGGTCATCACATGGATCATGATGCCCGCCACGTGGATCTGATAGCTGACTGGATACTCGCTCTCATCCGGATGAAGTTGCTCTTCTTTCGGAGAATTGAAGCATTGGGACATTTCTAAAACCTTAAGCTCATAATAATTTGTATATGTTTTGCGTTATGTATACGTTGTGACATTTATTTTACGACTTCTTTTTATTTTTTATGGTTTGTTTTAATGTACAATTTCGATTAGTTTAACTTATCAATATAATATTGTACAAAAAACTATATTTGTTTTAACTTTATTTTTTAAACTTAACCGCATTTGTCCCATCTTCTTCTCTTTCTATGCTCGTCTCCTAAGAGAATTAGCGTGAAGTTAATATATCCTTCCCCAAGAACTGGGCTACCAAAAACGAAGCTATAATTATTTTGTCACTACATATCACTACGACACTACATATTAAAAAACAAAGTCGCTGTCACTGTCCGTTCCTATGTATGCTTAAATCTTCAAAACTACGAAACGGATTTTGAAGCTGTTTTTTTTTAATAGAGAGAGTGATTCAAGAGGAAGGTTATATGTATAAAATATGCATAATATTGTAGAGAAACACTGATAAATTTAGAGATAATACCACGGGGGCGGAAAATAAGTTCGCCGGGTCTGCTAGTATCTTATATATTATTATCTTTATATTCCCTAACTTATAGTACTTGCTCTTTTTACATGCGCAGTGCAACACACTGAAGATGCATTCACGCGCAGTTTTTTCCGCAGTAATAAAACGTACCCCCGCGCTACGCTGCATGAAGCGGGGCAGTGTGTCAACCGCCTTAAGTCATCATCCAGTGTACGTACGTATCAAAGTATGTTTTACTTTAAAACACTACATTATCCCTACTAATATTATAAACTAGCCTTCCGCCCGCGGCTCCGCCCGCGTGCATCTCGGTTAACGCGTCCTTTGCTCATATCTTCGGTTCTACTCGACCGCTTGCGATCAAACAAACGTAAGATTTTAAGTCTGAGTAAGCCCTTTCTAACAAAAAAAACCGCATCAAAATCCGTCCAGTAGTTTTTGCGTCCATCGCGGACAAACAGACAAACAGACAAACAGACAAACAGACAAACAGACAGGAAATTCAAAAAAATATTTTTTCGTGTTCAGTATCGTTAACATAACATATAATCCAAGTACTTTTTTTTAAATATCTCCAATGTACAGACACGACCACTTTACAATTATATAATAGTATAGATAGATGCGAAAGTAACTCTGTCTGTCTGTCTGTCTGTCATTTGGTATAGAGGTAGGTTAGACCTTGAGAAAGGACATAGGCTATGTTTGGTCGCGATAACCGACATCCACGCGGGTGGAGCCGCGGGCAAAAGCTAGTTGACAATATTATCTAAGTCTGCACTTATGATACGCTGACAAAGATGTCCGGTCTTACGCTCACCTCCACTCAGACTGACTGATCTGTCCGAGATTATATGACTCAGACCAGACATCGCTTCATAATCCATACCTACCATACTATAGATACTAGTATGGGCATGTATTTATACAGTATGAATCATTTGCGAAAGTATGTTGTAGTACGCGGTACGTGGTGAGTCATCGCAAGCTCTGAGGTATGAAGGCTGTATGCTAATATTGTATTGTAACTGTTGTTTGATACCATGAATTTATATATATTTGGTTCGATGCACTTAATACACTGATTATGATAAAAATAACATTGGTAAATATTATGTTTTTTTTTTTAAATTTGTATTTTTTTGTATTTTGCTTTTAATTACAATAATAGGTATAGAGACGTTCAATCGGCTCGTATTTCGCAGGTTAGGTTAAGTAATTTTTAAGGAATATTAGCAACCGAAATTACTAATAATATAATTTATTACTATATATCCACGAACACTAAACCGAACACATGTAATGGACATGCAAGTTTTGTACAAGTTAGTAGGTATATATTATGTGTATTGTATCTATTCGTATGTATTTATATATTATATATACTTATATTATTATTATATAAAAAATAAGTCACCTACAAATTCAAATATCTAATGTATGTCGACCGAGCAACATTGTAAACAAGCGTCAATGTAAACATGTTGGTATTGGTACCCAAAGGACAGGCATGCCTAGTGTGGGGCCAATGGATAACTTCAATTGTTTTGCTTTTGGTAATAAATGATTTTTATTTATTTTATTTTATTATGCCCGCTAACCCATTCAATTAAGCTAAATTAGTACTTCTGTTAGGAATGGGTTCACGTCGGTAGTCTAATGACCAGATTCGAACCCGAGACATTTCGATCCTAAGGCCGACTCCCGACGCCATATTGGCCATGAAGATTTTGATGATGCTTACCCGCAGACATAGACATTTTACTGCTATCAGCATAAAAAATCTATCAGGTGACATGACATCTATTACATATTAGTCTCTACTTACGATAATCTTTTACTTTGAACGCCTATCAGAGAGAGAATGAGGAGCAGACGCTACGCAAGCGCATTATTCTACTTGGCAATCAGTTCCAAACGCAAACGTAGTCGTAACGCGCGCAGACGATGGATTTCAAATTGGTTACCACAGAAGATAGAACTGGCATAAAACTGCGTAGTGTTTACGGTTGATCAACCCTAAAAAGGACCCAGATGCGAATCCTGCCGAAGCCTTACGTTCGTTGTGTAACTCTTCCAAAAGTGCAGATGCAATGTGCGAATGATCGTCTGTGCCGCAACCCAGGTCGTTGACACGTGACCGCGTGACGATTGCACTGCGATGACGGTCAAAATTACGATACGGCATGCTTGTGTTTCTACATGGATAGGGAGTTCTTTACTATTTAGCGAGAATTTCTTGTATAATACAATGTTAGGATTACTATCTCGCTAGGTTTATCAGCTATGCTCTAGCTAGAAGTTGGGGTCAGACGGCAGTCGCTCCCATAAAAGTAAAGACAATCCAAATAAAGAGAAAGAGTAGGGAAGTGAAATCTGGGTTTCCAATTATAAGCTTTGAATGCAACCAGAGAGCTATGATGATGTCTGCTATCTCGAAATTTAGTGATTTAAACTAATACCAAAGAATAAACTGTACCCACTACTTATACTAGCTTACTAATGTACCTAGTATCCATATCCATATCCATCCATACTAATATTAAATGCGAAAGTGACTCTGTCTGTCTGTCTGTCTGTCTGTCTGTCTGTCTGATACGCTTTCACGCCTAAACCACAGAACCGATTTTAATGAAATTTGGTATAGGGGTAGATTAGACCTTAAGAAAGGAGATTGGCTATGTTTGGTCGCGATAAACGACATCCACGCGGGCGGAGCCGCGGGCAAAAGCTAGTAAACTATATTTATACTAAGGACTTAGATTAAAAATGTTATTGCATAGGATTTTATGTCAGTTTGTCTAGCAAATTGTTTCCTGTAAAGACGAAATAAAGCATAAAAATAAAGCTCAGTCATCCAGGTACTAGAAAATAACAGCAAGACTTATTTCAAATGCGGAAGAAACAAATCTAAGAAAAACTTACAAATAGTTCCTTGTACTCAATGTGTAGAGTTCATCTTCGCATTACGTCACACGACGTGACGCGCTTATAAACTTTAGAATAAATTAATACAACATAGTGACACATTTATGACGTCATAAGATATATTTAGTATCTGTCAGTCTCATGTGCGATAGAGATAGCGCTCTATAAAATCGAACCAAACCGATCATAGTCGGTTCTCTCACTCTTCTTTCCGAACACGACGTGCCAAACTAAGAGCTGTGTCCAAAATGTGAAAATTTAAAAAAAAGGCAAGCCAGTGAAAAAAATGGCGCCGCTCCCGTTTGTCATGCACAATGCGAGTTATGGGACCCGTTGGGAAATTGGCAGGAATTGGGCTATAGAGATCCCTAGCCATTGACCAAAGAATTTATGAAATGAGTAAAATTGTAATGGTTATCAAATGGAATATCTTGGAAAATTCCTTACCAGTGTTTCCCTTTTCCTATAGTCCCGGGTCCTTTAAGCGGGGAGTGCAAAAGCATCTGATGAGGTCATCAAGCTGAGTGCCACCATGTAACATGGTACGTGTCTATATTGGAGACCCCCTTTTCCGAGACTTTGCCTTCAGCTTACCATCAGGCAAGGTGAAGTCAAATTGACCTATATAAAAAATAGGAGGTATAATGTTTTATTGCCTACCAAAGTCAATTTTGCATTTTTCTCTTTTTCACCAATTTTTAATTTGGCAACAACTGGAGTGGACTGATATAATGTTTTATGGCCCATCAAAGTCAATATGGCATTTTTATTAGCAATTTTTTTAGCAGCGTAGAATAGACAGTGCCATTCTTCACAGATATGTTGGTAGGTACGACTATACGTACCTACTTAAGTTTATGATATTAGGAAAGCAGTGCCGCGGGTTTAAATGGCCGTTAATTGGCGCCACTGCGAACAGTCTGACGCCTTGTGTCTGGACCGCAGGATGTCTTGCATGCCTAGAATGAGTCAGAATTATCGAGAATTTCAGGTAGATTTTTTTGATCGCTTGCCATATCTTGGAATTTTTACAACATAATAATATCCTTCTACAACATAATATTATATAGGTACTTATACATTATAACTCACATCCACATAGTAACTAAATAGGAATGGCAAAATATTCACAGGACCTATTTTAATTTTAAAATTGATTTTTGGTCAGTTAGTTTGAATATTGAATTCTCCTTCATGTCAGCTCTATGTTAAATCAGTTTCTGCTTTTTGGAGAAAATACTTCAAAGCCGGTATTAACTATGAGGGGTTGTATTTTCGTAGTTCAGCCTTTAGTAGGTATCAATACTTTTTATTTATTGAATACTAGTTGTTGCTCGCGGCTCCGCCCGCATGGAAGTTAGTTATCTGTATAAACATAATATAATAAATGTCTTTTCCCAAGGTCTAATCTATCTTTGTACCAAATTTCATAGAAATTGGTTCAGTGGTTTAGGCATGAAAGCGTAACAGACAGACAAACAGACAAATACTTTCGCATTTATAATATCAGCATAAATCTAAACAAATATCAAAGTCCTAACCTCAGTAACATTCCCGATCCTCGTACCGTCAATTACACCACAACTCCTCAATGTCGCTATCATTATTACGTAAGTGGGGTCACGAAAGCGCGATATCGAACCCGGAACTACGGTACATGATGGGCATTGTGACCCACAAACAGACATCGACCACAATGTTTTGTATTCGGGGCTCACGTGTGTGAATCATATCGTTTTAAGCCCATAGATGGGTTATGGCTAGATGAGATACGAGTAGCTTCAGGTACTATGACATGAATACCAGTAAACCGTCGCCTGACCTACCAATCCCGAGAGAAAAATCTGCGCCATAGCCTGATCCATCAGTTAACAGGTTGACCGGCTTACAGGTTTTTTTTATATAGAACACGTCAATTTGACTTCGCCTCGCCTGATGGTAAGCTGAAGGCAAAGTCTCTGAAAAGAGGGACACCACACACGTACCATGTTACAATGGTGGCACATGGTGAGCACAGGTGTAAAATATGATCCTCTTCGTTATTATTCCCATAGCGATTTTCCAGTTGCATCCAACGTTGGCACGTTGAAGCCCGCCGCTTATTGTGTGAGGGATATGCAAATCTCACCCTCGTATCTGATAATCCAAGGTTCGAGTCCGACATAACCACCCCCACCTACGGGTCCGGGGGGAGGGGGAGGAGTACTTTACCAAGGGGTATCCGCACTATAAAAAAGGAAAGCCAGCATCAGAGTGTCGTCCATTATTTAGCAGATGTCCTTATTCGTATAGGTAAATAGTCAATATTCAGTCACATTTGAGTTAACGGTTTAAAATAAAAAAATAAACTACACACAAGGTTCACAGACTCATTAAATTTCAACTAACTGGTTTGTCTCAACACGGATATCATGAAAAATCCAATTACTACAGCTGACAAAAACTTAAAAACCTTATTCTTATTTCTTGTTAGTTCATTTATTTAATTAATTTAAATAAGTATTTATTAAAACCAAAAATGTGTACAGAAATCCATTTAAACAATATTTATTTAAACAAATACATACAAGTGTACAAACACACTATAGTAAGCACGTTATCAACTGAGTATTCGGGTCTTATATGTCAAAAAAAAAACAATTTTCCTGAGATAGACAGACAGACGATTCAGTTGATATCGCGCTTAATATAGCTCAGATGCTGATCTAGACCTTATTAGGCAACCAAACCAAACCATTTAGTTAGAAAAGTCGTGAGTTCAGCACTGAAAATGGCACCTGAATTAATAGTTCATAGGTATAAGCTCTACTAAGCGCTCCGATATTAAGACCAATTGACCTTTGTAGGACAATGACGTCTACGCTCCTACCACTTCTACCTTGACTTATATCATTGTACACACTATCAACGTTGTGAGTGTTGCGCGCACGCAGCTAACAGTCGGTCGCCGCTGTCTTAACTTACACACTTGATTAGAACTTGGAACGGTTTTTATTCGATTTTCAAATGTTTATATAAAATTTGTTTAATTTTTAAGAAACCGTTTATTCGGATTTGTTTAAAAGTGTAACTGAAATATTTGAATTTGGAACGCTTTATTTTTGTGTGACTGTGTATTTTTTTTTTAATGATGGGGTTTGAATGCGTGAGTGCAAGTAAAATATCACCGTCTGAAAGTACTGAGGTGTTCACTGTCAGCTTGTCATCAAATACTACCTTGAATGAACCGGTAAGTTGCCTAGATTTTTAACCGACTACAAAAAGAAGGAGGTCCTCAATTCGACACGTGGTGTTTTTAAATACATTCTTAAAATATCAATATTCTTAACAGCAAAGTTTAATCAACATTTTGTGTGATAATCACGTTGTTTTCGGAAGTTAAAATATGCCATCATATTGAAGAAAAGGTTGTTAACACACCTCTGCCTACCCCTTGGCGGATAACAGGCGTTATGTATGTTTTATAGAAAAGCATCGTAAGTAAATATTTTCGAGAGTTAGTTTATGAGATTAACTCGATACCTACTCTATACTCGATACTCTATACTCGATAGGTACTCTATACTCGATACTCTATACTCGATACCTTGTGTTTGCAGTACTAACGACCCGGCATGGTTTTTTCGGGTCTAGTAGAGAAATTATGGATACTTTTCGTGGTCGTGACATAATTTGTGCTATATACCTAATAGTGAGTGGAAATAAGCCATTCAAACATCTCAACCTAAAACAAAATAAAACTTGATTACCTACTTCTGTAAATATCTAATTAAATGATAACGGTTATCGGGTGCGTATAACTACCGAAGTACTTACTCGAAATAAAGAAATATGCATTATTGTTTATACCTTACCTATATTATGTACTTCGTATACTACGGTTCATCAAGAAAAATACAAAAAAAAAATGTATCTCGTTAGAGCACTGACCCCCAAAATACAGGCATCAAGTTAGTTTGGGAGTCAGTTTATTGTACACTAGGTTTTGCCCGCGGCTTCGTCCGCGTGGATGTTGGTTATCGCGACCAAACATAGGCTATGTCCTTTCTCAAGGTCTAATCTACCCCTATACCAAATTTCATCAAAATCGGTTCAGTGGTTTAGGCGTGAAAGCGTAGGTAATAGACAGACAGACAGAGTTACTTTCGCATTTATAATATTAGTATGGATATGGAATATGGATATGGATTAAAACTGTTGTAACATAGGAATTCATCTTAATTTTAAGACCAACCTTGTATAAACATAAAGCGACATTAAACTTATATTATCTTATCTTTGATCGACTAAGCAGTAGGAGACTGGATCCCATATTCCTAAGGGCAAGCTTTAGGTGCTAATATCGGATGTTAAAGAAGAACCACTACCTACAGACGTGGTATACTCAGGCGCGGTCCGAGCCCCCCCCCCCCCCCCTCGGACCGCGCCGTCACCATGCACTTCATATTGAAAAGTCCCAGTACGAGGGGAGGGGGGGTTGAATTTCTTAAGGAATTTCCGAAGTGACCCCCCCCCCCCCCCCAAACTTGAAGCTGCGACCGGCCCTGGGTATACTACAAATACTATTGGACAATTTTTGCACATCGAAGCATTTTAAAAAAGGAAGCTCGTTATAACCTGTTATATGCACCCTTCGCTACTGTAAGCGACCAATGACGTGCGTGCCACCAAGTATCAAGATAATTAAAACTGGTTCGATAATTGTACAACGGTTATTATAACTGTCAGTAACGGTGTCCAGGCACCCTTGGTATCTGCACCAGTTATTAACCGTAAGGGCGATATTGCTAAACATAGTATTTAAACGTCGATAGGCCGTCCTCTGTACCCTCTTTATCCGTTTCACGCTTCCATTTTCCATTCGTCAAAGTCGTCAAGCTGCGTATAATTTTCGCTAACTGCGGATAGTTTTCGCTAGAATAGTTTGAAAAGTTGTAGATAGTTTTCGCTAAGAATAGATCGGAAAACTGCGGATAGTTTTCGTTAAGAATAGTTCGAAAATTTCGGATAGTTTTTGCCAAGAATTTTTCGCTAACTGCGGATAGTTTTCGCTAAGAATAGTTCGAAAAGTGTCGGATGGCTTTCGCAATAGTTTGAAAAACTGCGGATAGTTTTCACTAAGAATATTTCGAAAAGTTTGGAGAGTTTTCGCTAAGAATAGTGCGAAAAGTTACGAATAGTCTTCGCTAAATTCTTGAGAATATTATGCACTTACTAATCACCTCGTAAATTAATTATTCTGTCGTCGTAAAATATATGCATCTGCGTCACCCATTATATCTTAAATCAGCTGTTACAGCAGCAGGCAGCCACTGTATAATCAACATAATTATACACTTTGTATATCAATGCATATTCCGATTAGATTATACAACACATCATACGTACTTACATGATATCTTCACCTCATTTCTACTTTATCTTACGCATATAATACCGCGATTATATTATACAATATATTTAAATACTTATATATTATTTTAGTAGTACCTAATGGATATAGAGCCTTTACCAACATCCTCGAGGTTAAGCCAACCTCACCACCAAGTCCGTACACCTACTAAACAACGGAGGAGGCTCTGGAGCAGGCTTTCTTTAGGGCTTGGAGGTCAGTCCCTCCCGAAAAAGCCTGCATACCAATAAAAAATAATAAACGAACCTAGAGCTACAAAGTGCAATGTTTTACGCAACTGGGAGATAGTTAAGAAATTATAATTATATATATATATATATAAATATATATTAACCCATTATGGACTAGCGATCCCGTACGGTACCACTTTTTCGCGCGTTTTGTTTTGTCATCCTGAACCAACGGATGATGCGATAGATACACTTAAATTGGTGCAATCGAAGCGAGAAAGTGTGCGCTATTATTCGATGACCGGTGTTTGACAGTTATTGTCTTCATTTGAGTGTAATTGATTGCAGAAGTGGATGTGTCAATTTTTTTTTCCCAAAAATGGATAAGCTTTTCAAGTAAGTACCTATATTTCTTTAGTTTTGTAGTTATGCGATCATTTTATTATGATTATATATTCTATAAGAGTGCTTCGATTGTGTGAATCAGTTACATTAGGCCAGTTCAAAAAAATGGCTGTAATATGGTTTGCTAAAGTTGCTGGTACCATATGGTACCGCTAGTCGCTTACCGTGGCTTTCGAATTTTTCACTTTTTTGGAAGTTAGTGTCGTAAAAGGGTATAATGTTGTAGTTATATTTTTATAACATCATTATAAATACGTAACAATAAACATAATGTGAATGTTTTCCAAAGTAAATTATTTTTTGTTGTTATTTAGCTGCAATTCGAGTATACACAAAACTATTTTGCTGCTATTTTAGAAGATTATAAAGAGCTTGAGTTTCACCAGATCTACATAGCAGCTTCAGAGCCCGCCGTGCGCTTAGACGAGGATTCAGAAGATGAATACACTGGTGCATTCAGCAACAATCTGAGTGGTCGGCAGCTCAGCGCGCCTTGTTGGTATTGTTAGCGAAAAGTACATGAAAAAGACCTCGTCGTGAATGTCGACCACGTAATGTATATTCACCTGAAATTCAGCCTCGAAACAAGATCTCAGATCAAAATACTTCTGGGGGCGAGGACGTGGTCGTATTAGTTCACGTGTTACTGGACGTGGAGCAGTTCTAGGGCTAAGTCATCATGCTCCAGTTGCTCCGGTGATGATACAGATAGATCGGTTGATGAACCTGCCCGAAAAACGCAAGACTACCAGCGCGTACCTGAGTGAAAGGAGGTCTATCAAAGGAGTTACCTGCATTTTCTGAAGGAAATGTGAAAAGTGCGCTTTAGAAAATTGCTCATCGCGAAGAAGATCGCATTGCGTGAAGTGCAATGTAGGGCTATGTGCTGCCTGTAACTATCAATTCCATACTATGTTATTGTAAAAATATAATAAATAACACATTTTTTACCTTATACTGTGTATTTTATTTTCATTCTTGCAGAATATACCTAATAGTTTACCAATAAATGCCAATGTTAAAATTAGAATGTTGCTACGGTAAGAGACTAGCGATCCCATATGGTACCAGCATATTCCGTGTGAACTAAGCCTTAGATCAAATTTTAAATGCTTGTATCATGTTAATTAGGCCCTAATCAAAAACATACTAAGAGAAAAAAAAAATCGGGGACCTCAAAAAAACTCAGTCCATAATGGGTTAATATAACCCAAGAAACATTCATATTCCCTGTATGTTTCTTGTAAAATAAATCATTTATAATGCTCTACGCAAAAACATAATTTGTCAAAAAGTTGCTAAATATTGTACCTGAATGGTGATTTAATATTGACTTTGTCATGAAACTGCTAATAAACTCCATCTTCAGTTCCAAGAAAAACGTCACGTTCAGCTAATTCGATATCCTACCCCTAATAAAGTGGCAATTAGTTGGTCGGCGTATTGTATAATAAAAATGATGACGATCGTCTGCATCGATCGGCATCGATAGGTATTCGGCAGTGGCATGGTTATCATTTAAAATTCAAATTTATATCCATAACAATAAGGTTTAAACATCTCATCGCATAATGACCTTTTCTCGAAATGTCCTTTCTGAAATGTCCTTTTCTCAAAATGTCTTTTTCCCATAATGTACTATAATTTCCTGTTTTTTGTCCGTCTGTGTGTTTAGGTCAAACGGCTTGACCGGTCTTTGCGGATTGTTCAGTTCCGGATAAAATGAGTGTAAGTGAATCGGAAGCCCATGTTTTTTCAACAAGAATACAGACCGGCAGACATCTGTTTTGAAAGAGAATGTTCTCAAAAAATTTCACATGATCCAAAAATTACAATTTACGGTCAATTTCTTACGGGATATGTGCATTTTTTGTAAGCAAATTGACAAAAGGTGGTCAATTCGTTTAAAACTCTCTCTTCATAATGTGAATGTTGATTCTTTGGTCACTATCCCTACTCCCTATAACCCTATCCATACTTAATATTATAAATGCGAAAGTAACTCTGTCTGTCTGTCTGTCTGTTACGCTTTCACGCCCAAACCACTGCACAGTGGTCCCGGCTCTTAAGAAGGGCGGTCATAGGAGTTGTAAGTCGGATTAAAAATTAAATAATGACTTTTTCACTTAAGAAATGATTGTTTTGAGGTTTTAAGAGTTATAACAAGTAAAAAAAGTGTATTTTTTAGATGCAAGTTAGATATAATATTCCCAAAAAAACATTTTGTCGTCTAAAAAGCAGGTAGGTAACATTAAAACTAGTTTTACTTCTACTTTTGAACATAGCTGGATTGGTATATAAAATAAGAAAACTTACTAAATTAAATCTCTGAAGTAATCGGTTTCGATATTTTTTGCACCTGGCCAATTGTCTGCTAGCATTTCAAACACTTCACGAGAGGTATCTTGCCACATTATTTTTAGTTTTTGTGGATGAACATGCGTGTAGAACATGTATACGACGAAAAGAGCACTTTATAGTGGTCCCTGCTGAATAATAAAATAAAAAATGACCTGAGGTATCCAATTTCCCTACATATTACCTAGTACTTTCAATGACCTATTTTCAATCCTCGGAGCAGTTTGGAGCACCTAAACGTTACAGTTTTTAAAACTAGAAAAACTAGAGATTATTTTGATATATGTTTCATCTTTGGCGATTCGTTCCTTCCTAAGTAAAAGTCAACTTGAATATAGGAGAGCGGCAAAAAACAAAGAAACTCGGAACTCTCTCTTTGACGGTGCTTATTATCAATAATAACAGGTTTAAAGTAAACGTAATAGGACTTAAAATGTCGTACATACCTTCTATTTGAATATGCATAGCAAATTAATATCACAAACAATCACGTCCGATAGTAATAATACTTTGAACATAACAGAATTTTCAGTGAAAAAATAACGTTAATGAGCACTATTGAAGTGTTACCACTTTGGGTGCAAAAATTATTTGTTCTACATATTTTATTGCAATTTATTTTATACCTAGGGGTAAAAGGGTTATTTGTCTTCCCTCTAACAATAATTAAAGTCATAAATTCACCATCGACATTTTCGCCCTATGACCTATGGGCGAGACCACTGTGCACTGTACCGATTTTGATGAAATTTGGTATAGGGGTAGATTAGACCTTCAGAAAGGACATAGCCTATCTTTGATCGCGATATCCGACATCCACGCGGGCGGAGCCGAGGGCAAAAGCTAGTGTTCTATAAATTACGAGTAGCACTGATTTTAGGTAGAAGAGTCATCATCATTCAGTATTCCAAGCATCAATTACGTGACTCGACGATGGAAACTCCCCTAACCAAAAATTGTTACTAACCGAAATGAGTCTCAGATCCTTAAAATAAATGAATTTTCAATTTCAATTAACATGAACATTAATCGACGTCAAAAAGCATACAATCAACTAGCCTATTGCAGTCCACTGCTGGCTATAGGCCTCTCTCAATGTGCGCCATAGCACTGATCCTCCGCCTTGCGCACCCAGTCCATCCCAGCCACCTTTTTCTAGTCATCCACCCATTTTGCTGGGGACGTCCCACTTTCCCTTAGCCTATCGCAATCCACTTCTGGACATAGGCCTCTCCCAATGTTGGCTACTGTTTTCACTCTAACAGGGTGCAGGGTTTTGTATCCAAATTTCCTTCTATCGCAGTGATATCGTCTGCTTATTTTTCCGTAAGTCGCCTCTTATGATTCCCTTCGGATGAGATGGGGTGGTGATATTTGTATTCCCTCTTGTCTCAGTATTACTGAGCCCTTTTTGTTCGGTTATGACGTCTAATCGAACTAATGTGACAAAAAATGAGTTTAAAACTAAAACCCGACTACTTAAAAATCACGCTCTGAAAAGTATTAAACAAGAAAATATCTAGGATAGCCGTGGTCGTATGCCACTTTTCCTTAGAATAGCATGTATGTATCGTTTTATTATAGTAAGTGGCATACGACCACGGCTATCCTAGATATTTTCTTGTTTAATACTTTTCAGAGCGTGATTTTTAAGTAGTCGGGTTTTAGTTTTAAACTTATTTTTTTATTTATTTAATTTTGGGCCACCCAACAACTATATTTGAAATGTGCTAATTGAGCTCTTTAATTTGATACCATACACGGCATATTTATCTCAAATTATTTTTTTAACACAGTACTTTATGGCCGCTAGAGGGCGCCACATTAGATTTAGTGACACGTCATATAGCCTATAACCATCGGACGATCAAGACGATTTCTAATAAGTAGTTAAGCAGCTATGAGGGAACAAACGAACATACATACATACATACATACATACATACATACATACATAGCCTGTCAAAATCATAACCCTCCTTTGGCTTCGCCGTAGTCGGGTAAAAAAGGGCTCAGTAGTCAGGGACCGGACAAAACAACCGTACTACTGAGACAAGAGGTTGTATCCTTTCTCCATCGTTCGTTTATAAGTGCCGGAGACCCTATTCTCTTATTCACCATGCTATAGCTATGACTCATTTATTAAAGTTCGACCTTTAGCCCACCGATTCGATAGGTTTAAGAATGGTCGCAGTAATCTCATTGAAGATTTGTCTCAGACAACCTTCTCTCGTGACAGCTGAAGATTAATCTCAATGAGCTGATAAGATAGGCTGATAAAAAAATGAGTAAACACATAGTAGGAAGGGTTTAGGTATTGGTATGAGTCAGGTGGTGGCTCTTTCACGAAGATGGTCGCATCCGAGACATATACTTTGTAGGCCAGGGTCCCCGTAAATATGATATGACATAGTTTTTCGGTACAGTGACTGCTGTCTGACCGCCCACTCTGAGTTGTGTTTTGTAGCCAACCACGTAGAGTTGTTTAGGTCAACCATTTAGGCCTCGATCATGACCTAACGTACTAACAATACGTACCAAACGATTCGGCGATAAGTTCATCATGCGTACTGCCAAGGAGTCGGAAAATATTAACGCTATTGACATTATCTCTTGAAAAGTCTCTTGAAATCTATCGTTTCCTCTCTTTGACTTCTTTATATCACCATTTATCATCCGTTATTCATCATCTTATTTATAAACAGACAAATATCTGAACAATCACACGTGTGATCAAATGATAAGAGATAAAGCTAAGAGATAAGAAACACAGTAATTGACACTGAAACGCGGTCTAAAAAATAGTTACCAATTTATTACAAGTTTGACATATACCTGGTATAATCCGCGCCACGTATCTTGGACTTAAATCGTAAGGCATACGAGGCTCTAGCGCCCGCGGATTGCTTTGTAATTTGTAATAGTCTATGCTTGGTGAATTTGAGTTTGTCTACCGCAGTAGCACCCCGTGCTATCCTCAAAAGACACCCAAGAAATGTATACTGCGCGTATAGGACACATTTTGAGCACATTTTAGGTCCAAGTTACGTGACGCGGGTTATATGGATCCCGTAACATTTACAGTTTATTGTATTGTACAGTAAATATTGACAGTTTAAAGGAAATTATGAATTACTCACACATAACGCGCATTTAGCACTGTGTTTTGTGATGCATCTTGTTAGCAATAGTTATCTCTATACAGTTTTGTATATATTCAAAAAAATGTTTAAATGATTGTAACGTCATGCAAACAGTATATCAGTAATCCATGATCTTTGTGGTCGTACTAAATAAAGATAATATATTTTGTGAATTTTAGGCTTACAATATAAAATAATCTATTAAATAATCGAGTCACTCCCACAGGTGTGAGGGATTATTTAGATTTACGATAGAAATTGATAAACCGAACCGAACCAAGAATAACTGATTCTCTTATGATAATTTGTTGACATGCGGGTTTTTTATTCACAAAAAAAATGTATTTATGTATGTTTTATCCGCATTATAAACACTATAATTATAAGCCAGTGAAGTAATACTTTGGATCTAGATAGCCTGATATTTATTACTTTAATGATATCTTAAATCTGAAGTTTAGATAAATTGCCCTCTATCCACTCCCTCATGTTAATATTAGCGATTGCTTTTTTTATACCACCCAGGTGGCAAACAAGCTTACGGCCCACTGGATGGAAAGTGACAACCCTGGCCTATAAGCCAGTGTTGCACACAAAGAGTGTGACTCTACGTTTACAGGAGAGTCACACTCGTGCTGCCGACACTGTAAGAACAGAGAGTATCTGTGCCGTCATTGTAGAAGACAAAGCAGGGTAAGCCTTTGGTCTTCCCACTGATAATACAAAAACTCTCCATTGCGCTCTGGCTACACTACTCACAGTCAGGAACACAACACGAGGTTATTATGATCGCGGTATTCTGTAGGATATATCTTTCTGGCAGAAGGCAGAAAGAGTCCATATATCGCAATTTGCGGACGAAAATTATCGCGATTTTTTCTTGCTGTACATTGATTTTCTTTTTCAATGTTTTTAATAAAAGACTGTGAGTTGACCTTAGGTACGGTTTTTAAGAAACTTTAATTACAGACACAAGATTCGAGTTATCCAATTTGCATGCAGACAATTTAAATATCTAAAAAAACAAGACAAAATTATCCACGTTATCGTGCTTTTATATAAGTACCTACGTCATTCTATACCTACTTACATCAGTTTTAGTTGTTGTTAATATTTTGCAGATCTGTCCAATTATGTCAGGATTTACATAACTAAAGAGCCTACACTACTATTTAAAATGCGTATAAAGATATAAAAATAATAAACCGTAATTGCATGCAATCTAGTTATAACGATCATAAAAAAAATATAATTTGTCATAACCTACCTAATATCTGGCTGTGTCATGTCATCTACTAACCGTCCCATATACCTACAGTAAAGGTTTACCGTGGTGTAACCATTGATTTAAATGGTTACTGATTTATCTGAGTATAATCAATCTAAAATACCTACATCAAAAATATATAGACTACTACTTATTTTTCAAAAACCCTGAACTGTATAACACAAGTTTAAAAACAAATTTTTCTTATACTCAATCCAAACCACCGACTAAACAATTTCTGTACTTATGCTTGTAAATGAAGTTAAGTTAACTTTCGAAATACGCAGTCACGAGTCAGACTTCATGAATTCTACTTGTTTAAGTTATTTAACGGTCATGTCTGACAATCACCTGAGTACCAGTAGGTACGTATGAATCAGAAAGGACCGCATGCCCGTAGCTGGCCGGTTCGGTGTTTTCTGACGCACGTGCGAGAGCGCTGAATTGCTGATCAACCGCAGAAATACGTCTATTGTACATGCATTTGATTGACATAAGTCAGATTTTGTAATATTACGTCTCAGTTCTTGCTTCAATTTGACTTAGAATGTGTTAAAATTGTAAAAAAATAGATAGGTTTATTGTTATTCTAAAGACGACACAAACATCCTTTTAGGAGTTGATTAAAACCGGCATCATTGTAGTTAAGTAGTCCGTATCTCTGGACTGCACCGCAGCTTTTTACCATCTAGCGGGATGAAGTCAATTGACGGAACAAATATAAACAAGTAATCTTGCTAAAATAAACAAGCTTTTGCCCACGGCTCCTACAGAAACTTTTTATCGCGGAAAATGAATTTTCCGAAATATCAATGTTTTGTCAACGTTCATTTTTTTTTATACCACTTAGGTGGCAGACAAGCACGTTTTGCTTCAACCTATGAGCTACTAGCTGTTACCCGCGGCTCCGACCGCGTGGATGTCCGATAACGGGACCGTACAAGTCTATATCCTTTCCCAAGGTCTAATCCACTCCTGTACCAAATTTCATCAAAATCGGTTCCGTGGTTTGGGCGTTAAAGCGTAACCCCGCGTTTACATACTGCCGCTCGCATTGCTCATCGTGTTGCCAGAAATATTCGCGCGATTAATGCCCTAGTGTTCACACACGCGCATCAGTGTACGCATTATGCTTTTACAGCATAGCGAATTAATTATATAGACTATTAATAAAAACGATCACTTTCAACTTCTATACACTTTCCGTAGATCGATATAAATATTTTTAAAAGTAAATATTCGAGGAGCAATAACGAAAGCCGTGTTTACTGATTAGCGCCATCTAGCGGTCTCGTATAGTTCATCGCGCTAGTATTGCCGCTCCTTTGACTCGCGCCGCCAAGCCGACATTCGCAGCAACATACGCGGCAGTACTCGCGGCATGACGAATATACCATTCACACCACGTCTCTGCCCACTTCTCTCGCCACTTCCCTCGCTCTGCCGCGAGTATGTAAACGCAGCTTAACAGACAGAGTTACTTTCGCATTTGTAATATTAGTATGGATATGGATGCCTTCAATAAAATCAAAAGGTGACGGGCAGAGAGTTAATTTCGCATTCTTAATACGCTATAGTATGGATTGTAACCTTTACAGATAGATTGCAAAACAAGATCTACACTTCTCGTCTCGAAGGCTAACTTTTTCTTTGTTCAAAGGATATGTCGTGGTGATGTTGCCATTCAGGTTGGCACGTTGCCACATGGTGACTGGGGTATGCAGGAATTTTATACGTATAAGGGTATTGTAGACTTATATTGTAAGTTTATTTGTTTGTTAGAGAATCACGCAAAACCGGCCGCATGGTCTAAAATTTCACACACTGGCTACAGCTAGGAATAGGACTAAAGTATCTGGCTTCTTTTGATACCCTTTCAGAACTCCAGGTGAACATATCAAGCTAAGGGTAGGACACTTCTGCATCCGAAAGTAAAAATTATACACTGAACAAAATGCCCGATTGGCGCCTAAACGACGATTTTTTCATAATTTCATAATAATATATGTAATAGCTAACCGAGCTCCATTGACTAGACTCTGTTGTAAGTATTTATTTATGTATGGAATGGATTTTTATGTATAGGTACGACGTACCCGGTAGAAACACCAATTAATTAGCCAATCGCAGTCCACTGCTGGGTATAGGCTTCTTCCAATGTTGGGAGGCTTTAGCCTACTGTTTCCACGCTGGCCAGACGTGTTGGTACAGGGTTATATTTCGAGATTTCCTTCTCTCGCAGTGATATCGTCTGCGTATTTTTCCGTTAGTCACCTCTTACGACACCCTTTGGACGAGATGGGGTGGTGAAACTTGTGTTCTTTCTCCATCACCACATGCACTAGTTAGTACGGTTAGTAGAAACATCAAAATTTCCCATATACATACTATTATTTGGTTCATGATATTGTTTAATAACGATTAGATAACTTTACAAACATGAAATTATTATATCATTTTCCCTATCTAATCTCAAGTACACGTGCGGAAACACGTGGGTCTCTCGTTGTTAAGATGGATCATAGCTTCCAATCTTTCTTTTGGTACAGAATACCAGTCGCCTATTCCTACTTTCATTGGTTAGTGCCGAGGTTTTTTTGGGGCGACTAGACTGCCGACTGACCTCTCAACCTATTGAAAAACCTGCACAGCACTTTATCCGACATTCAACAGTTTATCTTTCTGCGGATGTATACCTATAGGACTTCGCCAATCCCGTCCCCCTTTCCCTCCTGCAAAACAAAATGAAGTCACGTATATTTCTATATCATTTTCTATTGATATTCGATAAAGTACTTAATAATGTTTAAATATCTACATTTAGTCATTTTCGTCCTTCTACCAATCCTTTATTGAATTTATTTTATCGCCTCATTCGCAAAGATAACTTTTTACCAAGAAAATAATTATTAATAATGTAGACTATCTAATCAAACTTCCCGGTCAACGACACGTGCGCTTCTAATTGTAGTTCCAAAGATAAAAATAATAATTTTATATTAAAAAACATTGTGAAACTTCACAAACATCTTCGTGGTCCAAGCCTGCACATCTGCTGAAGTGCTGACCAGGTTCAATCGCAGTTCCTGGATAGGCCTAGGTCTATAGTTCTATATACTCCAGATTGTAATCGATGTTTGTGCCAATATTCACCCATATCCATGTAAACTTGAGTCAAGTACCTACGTAAAATTTTTTGTTAAATTTTTATATCCGTTCGACCCCCTAGACAAGTGGCAATTCGTTGCTCGGCGTATCATTTAATAGAATGACGAATGTATAGGATTTGACGTTTTTGACATTCGTTGACGCCTGTCATATACGTCAAACCCCATACATTTGGCATTCTATTCTACAAAACGCCGGCCGACGAATTGCCACTTGTCTAGAGGGGCAGATGTTCTGGAAACATTAACTAATAGCTGACCCCGCGAAATTCGTACCGCCTTTTTTTAATTTTTCTCGCCGTAAGAACCATCCTCGTACTTAAAGGAATATTCTAAAAAAAGAATTAGCGAAATCGGTTCAGCCGTTCTCGAGATTTGCGCTTAGCAACACATTTAGGGATTCATTTTTGTATTATAGACTAGCCGACCCGCCCCGGCTTCGCCCGTGTCCCATTTCTAAGGCCCGAAACACGTATCACCCCTTTCAGTCATCTATAGGCCCGCAAAGTATGAAAACCTGCCGGATTTGTTGACGTTGATTACTGCTCCGCTCCCTTAAGTAGTAGCGTAATTTTTCTCTGCGTAAGAACTATCCTCGTACCTACCTCAAGGAATATTCTAAAAAATAATTATCGAAATTGGTCCAGCCGTTTTCATGCCATGTCGTGACAACGGAAAACGGGTTTCATTTTTATATATATAGATTATTCATCCAGTATTTTGCATTCATCTTTTCATCCATACAAGCTTTCGCATTTATTGCTGAATATACAAGCAAGATTTGTTGCAATCATTTGTTTACGTTACAAAATGTAAACTTTTCTTTTATTACTGTGGTTTTAGGCGTAAACCTGTAAAACTGTGTGCATAAACGAATTAACATAATGGTCTCTCAAAATAGTTGTATTCATATTATTTCAAGTATAAAAGTGGTCCCGCTATGAAGTGTAGTAGCTATAGGTTTTAATTGTTACACCACAATGTGTTTTGGTAATTAAAAATGCTATGACGCATCTGGACCGAAACCACGAAAAAGCATGATGCATGAGCGCAGTGGTTTATGGTATGGTCTGGTTTCGAAAGTGTGTGTATTCCCAGCTAATGACAAACTTGTCAGAATAACTATTCTGGAAGGAAAAAACAATGCGACATACAGTCACGTCTCTTGTTTTGTTTCTAAAAGGATGTAGGATAGATGTTTTTAGGGTTCCGTAGCCAAGTGGCAAAAAACGGAACCCTTATAGATTCGTCATGTCTGTCCGTCCGTCTGTCTGTCTGTCTGTCTGTCCGTCCGTAGGTATGTCACAGCCACTTTTCTCCGAAACTATAAGGCTTATGCTATTGAAATTTGGTAAGAAGATGTATTCTGTGAACTGCATTAAGAATTTCACACAAAAATTAATAAAATGCATAAAATTTTGGGGGTCCCCATACTTAGAACTGAAACTCAAATTTTTTTTTTCATCGAACCCATACGTGTGGGGTATCTGTAGATAGGTCTTTAAAAATGCTATTGAGGTTTCTAACATCATTTTTTCTTAACTGAATAATTTGCGCGAGAGACACTTCCAAAGACGAAAAATGTGTGCCCCCTCCCCCCCCCCTCTAACTTCTAAAATAAGAGAATGATAAATCTAAAGAAAATATATTATGATATAAATTGCCATGCAAACTACCACTAAAAATTGGTCGAACGAGATCCAGTCAGTAGTTTTTTTTTAATACGTCATAAACCGCAATTTTCGTCTTTGCTACTACGGAACCCTTCATGGGCGAGTCCGACTCGCACTTGGCCGATTTTATTTTTTACATAATTACGCCATAATTATCTACTAATTTATGCTGAAATTCAAAACAAAGGTAGATTAAAGTTTAGAATAACAAATTGGTTACTATTTATCACAGCATGCAACATTTCTTTCAAATTCATTCACAGCCACGGTGACCACTTTCCATCAGGTGGGCTGTGTTCTTGTGTACCACCTAAGTAGCATAAAAAAACTATCTATTTCCTGCGTGTAAAACATATTTTTAGCTCAGAATCATTAATCAAAGTTTTTTTGGATATTCTCATTGTACAGACACGACTTCTTTACAATCCCTACTAATATTATAAATGTGAAAGTAACTCTGTCTGTCTGTCTGTCTCGCTTTCACGCCCAAACCACTGAACCGATTTTGATGAAATTTGGTATAGGGGTAGATTAGACCTCGAGAAAGGACATAGGCTATGTTTGGTCGTGATAACCGACATCCACGCGGGCGGAGCCGCGGGCAAAAGCTAGTAAAATTATATAATAGTAAAGACTACCTAATTATCTTCAGAATTTTTGGCACGAGTGCATTTTACAAAAAGAAATTAACCCACCAAAATCATATAATGTAAAGTAGGTGGCCTAGACTCGCACTGTCAACAATTCACTATTAAAAACTTTAAAATAATTTTAGTCTCTAAATCTACAAAACCCAATTGTGCAAATCCTAACGAACGACAGCAAAGTATGACTTCCGTTATATCTACAATGCAGTTTACCTACTCATAACATCGAGCGCGTTAGAGATCTAACAATGTTCAATCTAATCTAACTGAATACTATTATGAAAACGTATATTAAATTGTGTCTGTACATTGGTGTATAATTGAAAAAAAATCGAAAAAAAACTTGTCTGCTCTCGTAGGATGCAAAAGCTGATGAAGGGCTTTTGATGATATGAAACGCCTTGGTCAGACTTAAATCTGCTGCACGTTTGGTCGCATCGCAACTGATTTAGTAGGGTTGGGAATATTACCAAAAACCGTGGTAAACGACATCAACGCGAGTAGACCGCGGGCATTAGCTAGCAGTTTTAATACAAGATCATTATTCTATCTACAATAGATTGACTATACTTACATTTTTAGTGCGGAATTAGTAGATGCTCTTCTTCTTTTAAATTAATGGCTACTGATATCAAAAGAATCCCTGCAATTTCGCCTTAAGTAAAATCTTATAAAATAAATCTTTTTAAAATTAATGGCGGAGATGCCTATCACTGGTTTTCCGTAATATTCTGTCTCAGAATACAGAACAATTCTGTGTTCTTTAGGTAGAAAAAATAAATCCGGTAGATGCTCACTGATGTCCACGATTTGACAGCAAAAACCATAAGTAACATGTAGATAACAATATAAATTAATGGCAAAAACCATCAATTAGTACTGATCATACCGCAAGAAAGTCTATAATTATATCGCGGATTGAATTATGTATTGACGAACATAAAAAATAGCGCGTCCATCGATAGTGATCGCGTTCCTAACATTGTTATGATAATATTGTACGACATGGTGAGCGTAGAGTTAATGTTAATATGTAGTTACAAAGTATTAGTCCGAGAGCTAGTACGATTTTTTCCTTTAGTCTCAGTAGTTCGGTTGCTAGTCCGGTTGACCGGACTACTGCAACTTTTCAGTAGCAGTAGTCCGGTTGTCAAACGGAATCGAACTGTTGCTACTTTTGTGTAGCAGTAGTCCGATCAACCGGACTAGCAACCGAACTACTGAGACTAGAGGGTGAGTACATTCTTGACGCAAGCTGAACTTTGTCATGCAACTCTCCTGTTATACCCCAACACGAAGCTGCAGACCTGACTGGTGGGTACCGGGACTCAATATACCCCTGATTTAAAAAAAATAAAAACAATCCAAAAAATATGTTTGAACATAATATGTCTTCTTTGGAGGAGCTAAGAATCTCAAGCTGAGATATAAATCTCATACTATAATTATGTACTTATACTTTTGACATAAGATGCAACTGACTTCTAATCAAATTTTGAGGGCTTCCTCTACTTCTTTAGGATTAAATTTGTGGGACATTCTACACGACGATATCTAGACTCAAAGTAAGCACAGGATTTAAGCTCTCTCAAATTAAAAATGAATTTTTAAAATTGGTTCACAATGTACGGAGAAATTTAAAGAAGAAATCTATTGAACAGTAAATAATAAAAATAAATTACAGATTTAATTCAGAACTTAAAGATGTACGTAATGCTTTTGTTGAAGTCGGTGCCAAGTCGAAACCGGTCAGTAAAAACTAACCATAATATTTGAGAGGTTGGTGACCCAAGTGTAAACAAACCCTCAAATACCAATGACCGCACTCGAAAAGCTTTGCCTTCTGCTTCATCCACTGCACACTGAATTCATTGGATTTTTCCAGAACAACCTATTTGGTTTGTAAATGTTCGTATGGCGCCTAGTCGCATAAATATCTTCAGCTACGTTCATTCATTCATAAATTATTCAAGATCATTCAAGAATTTTGTTTACGTAATTCTTCGTAGTAGTAGCAGCTGTTTGTAGTTATCAGAAATCCTTGAATAAAATCGATCAGTGAATAAAGATGGATGATCGCATGGTCAGTCAAATCAATCAATCAATTAGCCTATTGCAGTCTGCTGACATAGACATAGGCAGGGTGTGGTCGCAGAGTCGCAGCCTGAGATTTTGGGGGAGGTCACGTTTTTTAAAAGCGGATATTCTTTCAGAAAATGCATTTTTCAAAGACATTCTAATTTGATGTGCATAATTGGGAGGGGGGGGGGGGGGTTATGACGAAGCCGTTTCCCCCCCCCCCCCGGACCGCTCCCGGACATAGGCCACGTTTGTCGATCATTCGTCTTCCGCATTCAGTCCGTCCCAGCCACCTTTTTCAGGTCATCAGTCCATCTGGTAAGGGGGCGTCCCACCTTCCGTTTTCCTTCCGGTCTCCACTCTAGGACTCGTCTACTCCATCGATCGAACAGTAACATTAGCCAATAGCCAATAACTTTCGCTTGTCGGCTATGAGTCACTGTTGTCGTCTGCCGGCTTACGAAACCGGTTTTCCGATAGCTGTTACAACTGCCTTACTTTCATAAATCTTTCTGAGAACTTCTGTTTTATGCCTTAGTAATGACAGCGGTTGAGGAAATCACTTAAAATAAATTACATTAGTTGAAGATTTTTTTTTCTATATTAAAAAAATATTTACCTGTGCACGTATGTGACATATATTTTGAAGTTAATGACAATCCCATACATTGTTCATTCTATAACTAATTGCTACTTGTCTAGAGGGTGGAGGAGGATTTTATTCAATTTATTTGTATAGATAAATTCTCCGCCGCGTGGTTCCCGGCAGAGTAGAATTTGGACCACCCCATCTCCTCCCATGCGGTGTCGTACAAGGCGACTAAGGGATAGGGCTGTTTAACATCAGACAGATATATACAGCCCAGACTTAGCCTCAGATGCATGGCTCGAGTCAACAATAGTACCCGGAATACGGTAATAGGCTCTCTCTCTCTCTCTCTTGGTGAAAAGTGGGTGTTAATTTACCTCTGCATAACTCACCAAGGATAAAGGCGTAGGTACCTATTAGTGTTGCCGAAAAATCGATTGTTTTCATCTGAATAACGGCAGCATATCGATAATTTATTCTTCGTGAGCTGCTATACTATCGATACTATCGATACTATCGATTGTTTATTCTACGAGAGCTCCAATACTATCGATTGTCTCATTCTGAGCAATCGATAGTATCATATTGTCTCATTCTGAGCAATCGATAGTATCGATAGTATTGATACTATCGATAGATCTATCGATTGTTCCACGATAGCCTGACTATCGATAAACTACCGATTAATAATAGATTGTCGACTATTGATCGGCAACACTAGTACCTTAGTATGTATGTTTGTATAGATTCTCCTAACATAAGTTTTGCCACATTTTTCTGTTTCGGACTGTTATTAACATGCGCAGTGACTGTAACGCCATCGTTTCCATGTAATGGATGTGTCATCCCATACCTTATCTGACGCAGGTGTTTTTATATCGAATAAATGGTATTAAATCGTAAATACCACAATCATTACCGTGAGCAATCATCCTTATTGAAACGTGCTTTAGATTCAAATGACTAAATTGTTAAATATTTTATTTATTTTATTCAGTGGTTCGCCTGTGTCTGCGTAACTCCTGCATAACTCGGAAATAGATTCACGAGGATGGGTTCAGTAATTTATGCGGGAGCAGTCGCGGGCCACAGCTAGGTAGTATTTCCTTCGTATAACTTGAATCAAGTGTAACAATCAACTTGTTTACTATATTACTAGCTTTTGCCCGCGGCTCCGCCCGCGTGGATGTCGGTTATCGCGACCAAACATAGCCTATGTCCTTTCTCAAGGTCTAACCTACCTCTATACCAAATTTCATCAAAATCGGTTCAGCGGTTTAGTCGTAAAAGTGAAACAGACAGACAGACAGACAGACAGACAGACAGAGTTACTTTCGCATTTATAATATTAGTAGGGATTAAGTTAAAACGACACAATAAATGAGTAATCCAACGTTTAAATAGAATCAAGAGGTTCTTCGAATAGGCAGTTACTTATTTTTAGTTCACAGTTATGTAAACTAAGTTCAATTTGGACGATGGACCGGCCTATTGTTCCCATGCGTCAAGAGTATGAGCAATGGTTACAATCTGTAGTATTATACTAATTGTGGTAATGGCTTATGGGAATTAAGTAACTGTACAAACAATTTGGTGGATATTTGTTACAGTCATTCATCCAAATTTATGTATAACTAGCGGTGGCCCGCGGTGCGACTGGTTTAAGTCATTTTGGTCATATCGCCAGTTATACTCAACCAGTTGCGATCTAACAAACCTAAGATTTTAAATCTGAAAATCGCATCGCAATCCAGAAACGTTTCAGCACCCATTGGTCCTCTAAAACTCGACCCCTAGCATAAAAGTTGTAAATTCGACCCCTTTTTAGATGCCCATCGGTCCTTCCTACCAATAATATTAATTAATTTTTAAGGCACCCATTCGATGTAGTGTTTTGATGTAGTGTATTTTTTTTTGTATTCGTTAATATAGGTAATATAACATAATCCAAGGTCTTCTTTTAATCTTCAATGTATAGACACGAGTGATTTACAATTAGGTATGTATAATAGTATAGATAGAAGGCAGAGTTCATTCGACTGTGATAGAGTAGTAAGGTGTAATCTTTTAATAGAACCCCACCAAGTTCTTCGGGACCCAAAACAACCGCACCTGCAAGACGGTGCAGATTGACGAACGGGAGTTGGGAGGTCGGCCGGTAATCACTCCTACAAAACTCATTAAAGCCGCAAGAAGAAGCTGTAAACGGAATTTAGTCTGATTGCTTTTAAGTCAATTAGGAGCTAAAATTTTATTCATTCGAGTGTGTAGGTGGGTATTAAGTTTCAGGATTAATTTAAACTGACCTACGAGGTCTGTCAAGTGCACAAATACCTATGTTACGTAATCTGCAGACATAAGTAGTTCTGAGTTGCATTGTAGATAATGATTGAAGTAATCGATCTGGAAACCACATTATGATGATATATGAACTTCGTGAGCAAACAGATATAAGTACCGATTGTACTCTACCTAGTAATATTATCTGTTCTGTGCTAGAAGTATTCCTCAGAAGTAGTAGCTTAACACATTCCAAGTTAAAACAAAACAATAAGTATCTATTTTGCTTCTGAATCATAAAGTCCATTAATGCACTTTTTTTTTGTTTAGTTTTCTTAAACGTCTACTTTAAAAAACAAACTAAAAATTAAAGAAAAGACTTACTGGTTATGCTCTATTTTCGTCACTAAAATAACTAAGTCAATTAAATATTTGCTATAATAATATGTACTACTAACGTAGTACCTAAATGAGGGTTGACCCCAGGCGATGCCCATGGAATCAGGAGATGTCATCGCGTATATTGCCGTCTGTAGAAGGAAATGGAGAAGAGATATTTTTGATATTTCCCGTTGATCAGACAACATTATTTAAAATGTATCTGCAGTGTTTTTCACAATTGTCAGCAAAACCGCATATAAAGGTACCTATAATTAAGTTTTTATTAAAGTTTTTCAAATGAAACACTTACGTAAGATGCAAGGCAAAAAACTACGGTGCTAAGTGCATGTTTTTTCCCATTGTGATTGCGAACGAGTTGAGAAAAATATCATACTTCGCGGGTTCACTCGCATGGTATTCCATTCCCGTTCCCGTGAACTATGGAAGGTTTTTTAAACCTTCCGTGAAAACTTTTGGAACATACAGAAAAAAACAAATACCCGAATCGGTGGAGTCGTTCTCGAGAAGAGGAAGAAGAGAGTTTTGTGTGGGAAATTAGAGTCTCATCAATGGTGCCAAGTTAACCTCAGCTGCAAGCTCATACATCTGTAGATTGACGAACGAGGCTCTGACTTGACTTTTCTTTCTGGTAAGGAGAGCGGCTCGGCAAACCACCTGTCATCCTACCCGAGGGGGCCGCCTCGAACCAGAGATTGGGTCAGCCGGCCACCGCATGGAAAGTGGCTACCTCTCAGTCTCAGAAGACTGTGTTCTACCACCTATACAATGGTTTGTGCTCAGATGAACTATTTGACATGATGCCCACAGCTACATTCTATCATCGCAACTCTCGCGGCAGTGAATTCATCCTCACACATTGCGTCCGGAAACGGTGCGCCCTGCGATGGATTTCCCAAGCGACTACAATATGGGCTTCTTAAAGAAGGGCATTAGAAGGTTTCTTCAAGGTCGGCAGCGAGTGTGACGCCTCTGGTGTTGCATACGTCCATAGGCCACCCCTCGTTACGCATACGAAAAAAAGGATAGGAGCAAAGTCCAAACCATGCATGCAACCGGATTAACGATTGCATGATACATGAGTATGTATGTTACTTAACAAATTTTATCATTATATTGACAGACAATGATTCCATATACAAATATAGCGACATATTGTTTACATTTTTATGATAACAAGAAAAATATAAATGATTCACTGTATAATCTAACTGAAGTAGGTACCTACCTAACCACATTAGTTAGCTGGCGACCTTCACAGTTGTTTATATACGATGATATTGCAACTTTATGTATAGATAGTAATATCTTCTTCGTCTTAATAACTATGTTTTTATTTCAAAAGAATCTTCCGCGCGTGGATGTCGGTTATCGCGATTTTGCCTATATCTCCGATTCCACTCAACCGATTGCGATAAAAAAAACGTAAGATTTTAATTCTGATCAATAATTATCAAACAAAGCATAACATAACATTAACTCACGCCTATATCCCCGAAGGGTTAGGCAGAGGTGCTAGCAACCGCATCAAAATCCGTTCAGTAGTTTTACGTCCAACGCGAACAAACAGACAAGAACTCCAAAAAAGGATTTTCGTCTAGGCACAGAACCCAACCTTTTTTTTTTTCAATATCTCCAGTGTACAGACGCGACTACTCTACAATAAATACTCGTAGATTCTAATATATAAAAATCAATGCCACTTTTCGTTGTTAGTTTATAATAACTCAAGAACGGCTGAACCGATTTGGCTAATTTTAGTCTTGAAATATTCGTGGGTGTCTAGGGAAGGTTTAAAGTATGAGAAAATAGGTGCAGCGGGAACGGGAAAAATATGGCGGTACGAAGTTCGCTGGGACAGCTAGTTACTTAAATTTTTATTAGGTACTTGAGTACCTACTACCCTTTTTTTCTCGTTTGTAAATATCCCTAAACCTAAAATTTCTTTAAATGGCCTGGCGTCAACATCCTGTCTCGCCTCACATTTTCATTCGCCTAAATTATTTTCGTAACCGTTTCACAATCTTATCTATTGGTTTATCGTTAAAATGCAAGGAAGGCACTCTACACTTGTCTTATGGCTGCAGTGACCAGGAACCCTGTTAGGTACTTACTGAACCCTGATGTCAATGATTAGAACTAGCGCTTATATGCATCGATAACCACTTACCATCAGGCTGAACTGTGAGTTTGTTTAGTCAGAAATTTTAAAAATCAATAAGTATTATTAAAAGTAATTATTGATTCAGTGTAGTTCTACTACTCGATCATAGGTGGCGCTTTAACAAATTAAATTTTCTTACAATTTTATTAATAGGACTTTTGGTTGGCACTAGGTTTACTACTTTGGGACTAGGTAATCAATATAAGCATTACAACAGCATTGGCTTCACTGGGATCAGTAGTCAGTGGTGAATCTTTCCAAATGAAAATCTTTCTTTGATTGCTGTTCTGTTAGATCCACGAGTGGATCCTAAAGCAGTTAAAATGTCACAGGAACTAATAGTAGACACTCCTACTGAACCAATAATAGTGGATAACAGTATACGCCAGCTAGAACAACGTCTATAGTCTGTCTGTGACTGTAGTCTAACTGCAGAACTTCGATATCGCCAATTGGTTGTGGAGGTCAGATGGCAGTCGCTTCACGGAATATATCAAAGATTGGCTACGTCACAGATTAGAAAGCCGACCCCAACTGAGTTGGGCAAAGGCTCAAAAATTTTTATTTATTTATTTACTTTTGAAGAAGGCTTACAGACTATTAACAAAATTTAATCACGAAAATGTATATCAATATTGCTAACAACGGGCCTCCCTAACTAAATAATTACAAGATGTATGTGAATGCGGTAGGTGATAATGTGCACTATTTCCAATGTGTATACACTATAATGATCTTAGACTAATAGATTGACAATCTTAAGGTAACAATTTGACACCTTGTTTCACTTATTTAACTGTTTGATCGGCACAACCCGCATCATCGCAAAGAAAGAATTTGCTAAAAGTTGCCTCACTTTGCCTGCTTTGGTGCAAATAAACATGATATTAACAGTAACACACTACACTGTAACTATGAACACAGGGACATTGTACCAAACAAAAGCTTTGCACACTTGTAAGTTTGTCAGCATTACCCAGAGTCCGTGGGCTGATAACAATGTTATGAACACTATCCGATAAAATGTAGTTCTCCGAAATATAAATAGGTGCACTCCATGCCACATTGTTTAGTTTTATCTAGAAACAAAGCATGCTCTTTTATAAGTACTTTCAGCTTTTGTTTTGATACGTGCATACATTGTGGTGTATCCGTGACGTAATACAAGGACTGTACAGTGCATACAATATTTTCATTTTAATCCCCAGTTGGGGTGCGAGGGAGATGCTTACGTAACCTTACAACCTGGTATCTGAAGAAATGCTCGTGTAATTACTTTCGGGATTGGCTCTCGATATTCACAACTTGTAGTTTCACATCGGACACGCCTTATCGCACTGTATTTAGGAGAAATTAGACCCTTAACAAAAAAAAATTAAGTACTTTGGTATGCCGTCGTCGGCCGCGCCTTGGATACTCATTCACATTAGAAGTGCGCCATAAGTCGCATGTTCTGTATTATTTCATTTTAAAAATAATGATTATTGTTTATAATATAGTTTATTGTTGTCTGAACGGACAAAGAAGTGATAAAAGTGAAATTGATTACCTACTTGTAACGTATACATAATGTTATTTATTTTCACTTTAATATTCAGTTATAATCTAGTTAAGATACTTAAAAAAGGAGAAAAAATAATAATAATAATGATAACAATTAAAACATCAAGACGGTTTAGTATTGATTTCAATAATAGTGATAGATATCCCAGATCCTGCGGGGTAAGTACTTATATATAATTAAGTAGTTACATGTAACCTCCGTTGGTTACATCATTGAACGGAAGACCATAATGAGTGCCTCCAAGAATGAAATCTAGATGGTCACACACGGGAAAAACAGATGTATGTTATTTCTTATTTTATAAATTCCTTATTAATAAACGATACGCGACACATAGTGTGAATTAATTGTGATACTCGTGGCTACACCACAATATTTGTTTTTAAATTTTCTCAAGGTTGCCTGGAAGAGATCGCAACTAGCGATAGGGCCGCCCTTTTTAAATTTAAGCAATTACTCAATGCAATTATGTTTTTATAACCGACATTGGTGTACAAAAAAGAGTTATTAAATCTACCTGTCTCGAGAATGGAAATCCTGTGGATTCGGCAGAATAAGAATCAAAACCTGAATGGCCATGTGAAGTATTCCTCTGCCAAAGACCGGACTGTGTGAACGAGACTGTCCCACCGCCCTCCATAACGGCAACCAGACTGACCGATTCGAGGCTGTCTAACGCCACCTATGACGGCAACCGGCCTAACAAAATCGCGGCTGTCCACCGCCTTCCATAACGGCAACCAGACTGACCGATGCGAGGCTGTATTACGCCACCTATAACGGCAACCGGACTGACCGCATTGAGGCTGTCCAACGCCATTCATAACGGCAACTAGACTGACCGATCCGAGGCTGTCTAACGCCACCTATTACGGCAACCGGACTGACCGCATCGAGGCTGTCCAACGCCATTCATAACGGCAACCAGACTGACCGATCCGAGGCTGTCTAACGCTACCTATTACGGCAACCGGACTGACCGCATCGAGGCTGTCCAACGCCATTCATAACGGCAACCAGACTGACCGATCCGAGGCTGTCTAACGCTACCTATTACGGCAACCGGACTGACCGCATCGAGGCTGTCCAACGCCATCCATAACTGCAACCAGACTGATCGTACCGACGCTCTCTAATGCAACCTATAATAGCCACCAGACTGACTGAATCAGGTCTGCCCAACGCCACCCATTACGACAATCGGCCTAACTGAATCGAGCCTGTCCAACAACATCCATATCGGCATACAGACTAACTGAATCAAGGTATTGTTTTAATTATTATTGCAACCGGACTGACCGAATCAAGGCTGTCCAACTACCATTCATAACGGCAACCAGACTGACTGAATCGAGGCTGTCTAACGCCAAAATCGAAACGCCGCAAAAGAGGCTTTATGAATTAATGAGAAATCCATGTAGGATCTTCCAACTTTAAGACCACTAGAAATGGATTAACAAGGTAAATCTAACCATGCATGCCGCCAGTGACCAATAAAGCACTGACATGGACGTTGACGTCCTTGGTTGTTCGCCCTGGGTCGACAGCCGATGCGGTTATGTAGAGGAGCGTTGCTCTAGCACCTTCTCCACACCTCCACTGTCGCGTACAATCTGCAATTCCTAAGCCCGCCATTCCTACTTCGCCGCCGGATGCCAGAAAGCAATTTGCGGCGCATACCTACTGCAGATGATAGTGAAAAAATCAGATTGCTGACTTATTGGATCCAGAATTACTATTAATTGTAATACAGGCGGACCTAGCAATTAGGTTTAAACATATTGCCAGCTGACCTATCAGACAAAATCGGAGCGAATTAAAAGAAAAATATGAATAAAATATCGAAACATTACTTATAACAATTAAGACGAGCTATTCAAAGCACCGTCCCTTAATCCGGGAATATGAGATGCCTGACCCTAAACTGAAACCAAAGGGGACAAAGGTATTGAGAATAAGTAAGCGATAACGGCATCCACCTTATCATCGCTGAGTACCTACAGCAATCACAATACTGCTCGGCCCGGAGAACAAAAAACAACAGCACTTGAGAGCTTGACGGCTCGAATTTTGAGTTATGTTCAAAACAGTGATTCCACTCTACGCCGCTTTTTTCAGACTATGTGCACTTAAAGTGTGTAAGTGACTCATTCGGTCAGAGTACTATTTAAAAAGGAAAGAGCGCAGGTACGGATCCCGTTCCCACTGTTGTTGTTCCCGATTTAAATTTAGAATGATATTTTTATATTTAGAACGGATATTTAATTCGCACTAGCAGCGGCCTGCGACTAGACCTCAATAAAATTATCAAAATGTTCGAAAATACTCAGCGGGCCTTAAAACTGGCGGGTGCTGTCTGTCTGCGCAACTTGCGACCTCACGCACCTCTGCCTGCCTCAGAGCATAAGTGCGTGCTCCAACAACCAAAAATGCTGACAATATGGTACTCTGGTTTCAAGAAGTCGCGTCAACCGGCGACTCATAAAAAACTTACAGGTCACTTCTTATATTTATGCACAATCATGCAAGACTGAATACGGATATCAGTTTCCGATAACAGTGGCTCAAATAATGCCACCTATAGAACTTAAATTTCTCAATCAGAATTTAAAGTCTTTTAAATGGTTATTTACAAACTTATAAGTAATAACTAATATAAATGGTTCATCCTTAATTATGTCAAAATTTTTTAGTTATATAGGTTTTAATTAGCAAAAAACATAGCCCGTGCGTTTGACATAGATTGTCAAACCAGTGGCAAAAGTACTATTATTGCTAATGAATTATTTATCTACTTACTGCCTATGCAAAGGATTTTGATAAAATAAATGCTATTTAAATCTTAAATGCATTGCAAACCATATTAACTTATGGGTATACCTACAGGAAAGCTTAAATTCAGCATTTCATTGGAGGTTTAATCACAGACAACAGATGCCTCAACGAAGGGGTGATGGTAGGGGGTACGCGTACGGAGCACTCCCTACGTACCTATTAAGTACCTGCCTCGAACAATAAGCCGCTTTCTTGGGTTTTAAAATCTACGCAAAGGATTTTTAATGATATTATCAAATATGCAACTATGAATAGATTACACGACGACCTATATCAGACATTAATAATCGGGTGAACAGTTTCCTCTTATAACAGGCAAGACTAAACAAATACGTCAACGGTGTGAACAAAGATTATTAAGTATACCTATGACCAAGACTTGGAGTTAACAAAATCATACCATACATAGAGGGAGTCATCCCGGCCGGGGCCGGGATGAATGCCAAAATTATGTTTCCTAGTATAAAAGCCTAGGTACCATTGCTATTAATACGTTTATAATATAAATATCAGTAATGGCCTATTTCAATTAAAATACGGTATTAACAACCTAGTGATTGGAGTACTAACATTATGGCCAGCCAGCCATGGTACCCTCTGTTTATGTTTGCCTACAGACAAACCCTTAATTCTACATTCTAATGATGTTGTCATTATTCTTAAACTGTAGGGAGTGAGCAGTGCTCCGACAAAGTACACTGGTTGCGGGGAAGGCATCACTACGTATCTGCTCCAGAAAAGAACTCCTCAGTCTTCCATTCCAGTAATGTTGGCATTTGGCATTGACATTGCATGCTACGGTTATACAATACGATATTTGTCTAAGAAGGTGCTTTGTATACTGAACGATTTTTTTGTGCATCTAATGTTTTTAGCTTAAATTTTTGAGCCTAGCGCGAAAATCAGGATCAGAAATAATAATTGTAGATCTGCTCTGGCATTACTTCTTTGACCAGAAACTCACCGATAATGAGCTTATAAAACGATACCTGGAAAGAGGGTTTTGTTTACACCCAGCGTTGTTATACGCAATCAGATTTCAAATTATTAAGATGAGTAGTATCTTAACGATACTTTAATCTTGAACAGTAACTAATAAACTTGTTGTTAGTCACGGCCTCACGGGCCACGGTTCAATCGTTTCGATCATTATATCAGTTATATTATATTTACAAATATCTATTCACATAGTCATAAAAATACGAGGTTACACAAAAACACAATTTTTCTGACATTTTTTTTATTCACTAAAACTTCAGATATTCAGCTATACTGACGTATTCTAACAAGACTAAAAAAAAAAAAAAAACTTATCTACGTAAAAATTAAGTATTACCAATTCTCTGTTTATCCTAAAACAGATAATGTCTTCTCAGACACCGAGACAATGAATAAAGAGTACGTTGGAAAGCAGTGGTATTGACGTATCAATAATTACAGTAGGTACCTAACGTAAGGAGCAATGAAATCTATATAATATCTAATAATGTCATCCAAAAACTATCGTAGTTTGAAGTTAAATTTCTGCAATATTTGCTAAATATTTTCATAGTAATAGTGATGACTGACTCATATAATATAGCTGATGTTGCAAACAACATACTGAGCTTGTAATACCTACATGAATAAAGCTCACTTTTGTTGTAGAGGAATGATACATTTTTCTGAATTGTATAAGTAGATACAATAAAAAACCTGTTAATTTAGGTTATTTCTAGAAATATAGTTAGGTACGTTCTCGTTCCTTAAAACTTTCGAAATAATGATTTATTGTGGCATTTCACCTAAGTTTCAGACTTAGGTTCTCTCAACATCTACAAGTTGTGAATATCGAGAGCCAATCCCGAAAGTAATTAATGATCAAACGAACTTACCTGTACGTGAAGTTCGATCATAATTACTGAAAGGGATTGGCTCGAAGATATTAGGATCCCTCCCGCCCTTAGACTAGTCTAGCCCAAATTGTGAAATGCCAACAGCTTTGCAATCTCTAAACTTAATGAGTATCCAAGGCGCGGCCGACGACGGCATACCAAAGTACTTAATTTTTTTTTGTTAAGGGTCTAATTTCTCCTAAATACAGTGCGATAAGGCGTGTCCGATGTGAAACTACAAGTTGTGAATATCTTCGAGCCAATCCCTTTCAGTAATTATGATCGAACTTCACGTACAGGTAAGTTCGTTTGATCATTAATTTTAGCCGGTTCCAGTCCGAAATAATAACCGTTCCCGCTAGGTGGCAAAAGGTATCCGAGGGGAGCTTCGTAAGAGAAAAAATAACGATTGAAACAGAGCACAGCGGTGTCTCTTGTTTAAGACACAAGTTCCCTCCTGCGAGGAATGCTTTTCTCATCTCTGGAATGCCTCTGCACAGACATATATTAGCATCTAATCTCTTGACAGATTGCAGCGGCGCGGGAGTCCTAAGGTTTCTAACACCTTATTGCAGCAGTGTGCAATAGGTATCTTTGTGACTCCTGAGGTTACTCACACCTTAGAATCTCTGCAGTTCCATAGAGACATTGCCTCTCTGACTGTGGATAGATAGATAGGCAGATAGATATAATTCTTTAATGTACACCAATAGATTTACAGGACAAGTAGATAGCATGTATAACGCTGGAAGCGATTTCTTCCAGGCAACCTTGTAATGCACAGTAATGTGACAAAAGGGAAATACTTATCTACTACTCTACTACTACTTATGAATCTGATATTATTGTCGTTACCAACCTGTCTACGATCCACAGCTTACAACCGCTTAGCTATCAGCTCTCCGTCATTTATATCCATTCCGTGGCAACACTTAATAATTAATAACTACAAGTTATTTATTAATAATCAATTATTTATATTTGAACAATAAAGTTGTATCTCGTGTTCACAGGCGCAAACCTATCACTTGTGCGCTTCGATTATCCGAACATCGTGAGTTATGTGCCTGCGCATGGTCGGTGTTATGTGAAAGTGCATCACTTTCAATCGGACAAAATATCTGTAGGTTATAGTTCTTCAGAGATGGTAGACTTTGTATAATTACGTTCAGTGTCCGGATTTTGATTTGGTATGTCGGAAAGATGAGTGACATGCCAGCTAAGTTCGATTTGGACTCTGCCGACATTAAGACGGTTACACCACGCAATACAAAGACTTGCTAAGCAAAGGGCACGGGTCATAGGAATTTGAACATTGTGTATTTATGTTATGTTCCCCGGGGGACTAAAATTTTCTCAGGTCTTGAGACTTGAAATATAAAGTTATCTCAAAGTACCCGAATTTTTTATTTTTTATTTTTTTACCTACAGTTCGTAAATAGTGTTGAATCCTTACTGTGTTATGCTTTTAATATATTATTATTTCATACTAACATATGCTCACACTTATTTCCTTTCGGGGTAAGCAGATACAACTACCCGACATATGCTTCTAGTCCTACATTTTCTATGTGTAATTGAAAATGTAAGGATAGAATCAAATAGTGGGAACATTCGCATAAAATTGCAAATATACCTATAATTTTTAGTCTTGGTTCAGTCTCTCATGAGGCCATCAAGTTGAAGATATAACCGATAACCGTTTGGCCTGTGACCGGCTGCCGTAAGACGAGCCTTTATTTATCACCTTCGGTTTTATTCATTGCAGTAAAGGCACATACACACTGCAACGGTCACCACATAATTAACGGTTTCTTTGTCCCATTATAGAGACCGCATGGATAGTTTGAAATTCAAATCTGAGTGTGTCGGGTTTGCGTCGCACTAACTCTTTTTTTTTCTATTTATTTCTAAGTCTTTTCCATCTCAGCATTAATATTGGCTACATGTTTGCACTTTGGAGTTCTGAGTTCACTCGTCAACTCTGTTTCCTCCTCCTACGTCTGACCTCCCAATTCCGAGAGGAAAGCCTATGCGACAACATGCGTTAATGCCTAGCAGATGAGGTTGATTTGAAACCCGTAAATTCTGGTGGCGTCCCAGACGCCCGTGTTTGGTCCCAGGCACGGAGGACAGAATATCATTTCCTTCTCCATGGTCCCACGAGAAAGGAGTAACTGCTATTCTAGGACAAACTGCTAACGAATGAAGATAATATTGCTGTGATACATGCATAAACTGAATAAAATTTAGAACATCATTATATCTTTAAGTATGTCTCAAAAGTTTCACGAGAAACTAAGTTAATGTGGTCACACAATAATAATTTTCAGTAACTAGTTATTGTCAAGTTTGTATCCGCCTTAATAGGTTAAATATGTGTCCATTTGTCGAAGACGAGGTGCCGTAGAACAAAATTTATGCGAATATGAACAGTGCATCACTAGCACCCGTATCTCGACGCGCTATCTTTCAACATTTAAAATCGTAGTTGGCCCAAGGTCAGCAGGAGTGCAAGGGAAATAAATACCTTAATGGATAACCTGTAAGGTTAGTGAAAATTGAGACCGTAGAGGGAGTGCGGATTTAGTCGGCGAGGTGACAATAAGAAGTACAGTCAGCTGCAGAAAGAAGGTACTCCCCTAATGATGTAATGACGCAAATCAATAACTTTCAAGTAAGTATCTCTCAGCATATTGATAACGTGGGGTACCTTTTGACAGACTGCCATTTGACGCCTAGCCTAGAGGCATACCAGTACCCGTCTATTACCGGTAGGTTTACCGACTTGCATTTAAGGTTGGTTTGGGTCCCGAAGAACTTTATAGAGCCTCATAATATTGAATAAATGTTAATGTTTTACTTTATAAGTGATGTTATTAAAGCGGCCACCAAAATTATAGGGTTTGTCATCAAAATAGAAAATCTACCACCAAAATATTTTGGTGTGACAAGCACTCGGTAGTCTCGAGCGACTTCGACGGGTCCCTATTTGCCTGCATTACCATAAGTAACCTAACACCAAGAGATCGGCGAATCTCTGCGTCAGCTATGTCGGGGCGCGCGGTTTCAAATTAGGCGTATAACCATATCCATACTAATATTATAAATGCGAAAGTAACTCTGTGTACCCGTCTGTCTATCTGCTATGCTTTCACGGCTAAACCACTGAACCGATTTTGATGAAATTTAGTATAGAGATAGATTAGACCTTGGGAAAGGACATAAGCTATATTGTTTGGTTGCGATTACCGACATCGACGCGCGCGGACCGGGGGCAAAAGTTAGTAATACATATATTTAACAACAGAATTACCATATTTGATGGTAGCTTTTGTATCAAAATTTGGTGGCAGATCTATCATTTTCAGTACCAAAAATAAATCTACCATTTATAAGTATGGTCGCTAGATAATAGCAAATTCTATGTGTGCGGCGATAAATAGTACCAATATATCTGGCTAGGTGTCGGCACTAACGATCCTAGATAAACGTGAATAATTCACTGTGATTTGTGGTTGTTTGCGGTGGGCCCTGCAGGGTGTGGTTCTTAGTGCTATTGTTTATGTGAAGTTAATATTATGCAGCTATTGATAACGCTCGAAATAGGAATTTAAGTATAAAGTGTTATTATATTATTATTAATAATATATTATGACCTAACATAAGATCATTTAATAATATATAGGTACCTACATACTTACCACTACCGTTGACTCAGCCTTAGATAGATGGCTCGAGTCAAGAATAGTGCTCGGAATACGGCAATAAGCTTACCCCCTATTATGTGGGATCTAATACAGGGATTTGTGAAATGTGGGTGTTAATTCACCTCTACCTAACCCTCCGGGGATAAAGGCGTGATAGTAGAATAAACTATAGGTTAAGTTTTAGAAGAATACACAATTATTTGGAACTTTTAAGTGCATTTTAATTTTTATTGGAATTGGTTTCTGTTTGGTTTTAAAATTTTGTACAAACAAGTATTTTCTTAAATGGTCACCCATCAGCATATAGACTTATACTTAACCTTGTCTAACGTCAGTCCATCAGCACTGGCGCCTATACGCTTTATGAGTAATTAATTAATGAATCATGTATACTTATTACTTATTAGATTATTGTAAATGATTCATTGTACTGAGTGCAAGAAAATTGGGTCAAAAGGTTAACATTTGTCATCATTGGCTTGTGCTACTCATAAAGTTATCTAATAGGCCTTTTTTAATATAAATATTAAATACTAGCCTTCCGCCCGCGGCTCCGCCCGCGTGCATCTCGGTTAACGTGACCTGTGGCCTTACCATAAACCTTAAAACAGGTCAATAATTGAACTGCTGTCATTCTACCATCTGCAAATGTCACTTTGTAATGTCATATAAATATATAGGACTACAAAAGGATTACAAAGTGACATTTGCAGTTGGTAGAATGACAGCAGTTCAATTATTGACCTGTTTTAAGAGTTCATGGTATGGGGCCTGTACTCATATCTTCGACTCTACTCAACCGATTGCGATCAAACAAACGTAAGACTGTAAGTCTGACCAAGCTCTTTCTAACAAATAAAACCGCATCAAAATTTGTTCAGTAGTTTTTGCGTCCATCGCGAACAAACAGACAAACAGACAGGAAATTCAAAATAAATATTGTCGTATTCAGTATCGTTAACATAACATAACCCATTTTTTTTAATATCACCAATGTACAGATACGACCACTTAACAAAAATAGTATAGAAATAGTCTACAACATTCTACACAGCGCCATCCAGACCCAAAGCAAGCATAGTTTAACTAGCTTGTGTTATGAGATCTAGAATGCGGATAAACATACTTACTTAGATAAAAAAATTTTTGGTGTTAATAAATACATACATACATATTACACATAGAAACACATAGACCAATGCAAATATACATATTCATGGATAAAAATATTTGCACTGAGCGGAAATCGAACCCGCACCCCCTCTGGCTTCGAGTTAGCCCCCTCGAGTGTGAAAACCACGCGTGCGTAATGTGGGTATTTGACGTATACATTTCAGAAATGTTCTTTAATATAACAATAAATGAAACAATCGCCATATTTTAATGTATCACAGGCGCAAACTGTGCCTACTAGGTATTTTATCATCAAACCAATAATTTATTTCCCGTCATTGACTCACTGGGAAACAATATTTTCCGTCTCGGTATAAATAGTGCCTACAAGCTTAGTAGGGAATATTTTATCACTGAGGGATAAAATATCTGAGGGTAAAATGGGGACACCGTGGTTCCACACTCTCTCTCAAAAAAACGGAGATAGCTATAGCTTGGGCAATCTCGTGATAACCGCTCTCGCTGAGCGAATTGAGTTTCAATATGCAATTGGATTAAAGAACAGCCCCCCTAGATAAGTAGCAAGTTGCTCGGCGTATCATGGAATAGAATGACGAATGTATAGGATTTGACGTTTTTGACATTCGTTGACGCCTGTCATATACGTCAAATCCCGTACATTTGGCATTCTATTCCACAAAACGCCGGCCGACGATTTATCACTTGTCTAGAGGGGCTGATTCTGGAACGCTTTGATATTGTTGGCAGGAAAATCAATACCTATATTCTACTATCTCTCAGGTACTCTATTATTTAAGGAAACATTCAACCTAACCTCAATTTGATTTCCGGGTCGAGTGCCATTCTTGTCGTAATATGTAATACTTATTGATTGAATGAATCGATTTATAAGGAGAAAAGAGAATTGACCTCGGGCGGGACTCGAAACCGCGATCTTTCCCTTACAGGGGCATGCTCTAAACGCTAAGCTATGTACTGAGACCGCACGAAGCCAACTCAAATTCCTCTTTACTTCCGTCTTTGGGGCGACGGGGATGAAGGCTTAAACTAAACTAGGTTCTCACTTTGTATTCAAATGCGATTCGCAGCTTAGTTTAATAAATTGATGATATCGGTTCCAATTGTTGGTCAAATTCACTCCTTTGTATTTCCTTACATACGTACCTACATGATATTTTATTCTTTTAAAGTATTGTAGAACCAAAAAGGAAATATTTACATACTCGTACATACTGTCACGATTCTTTCCCAACGGGGTAGACAGATACCTTGTTCCTACTTTTATATAGATCTTATTGTTTTCCTACATGTCCGTCGGTAGCGAGAGGTACTTTTAACCTGGCCTTACCTTAAAATTTTAGCGATATAAAATAATAATTAATGCATTATGTATTGTTTAATAAACAATAGTTAAAAACTGAAATTGTAGTAACTACCTACCTACCTATAACATAACAATTTTATTTTGATACTGTCTGAAGTTTACGCGAATCTCACTCATTGAAATAAAACTACTTTTTAACAAATCCTATCGCGATATCGTCAGTCAACCCGCTACCTTGGCTGCTGAAAAGTAGCCGAATTGTCGGGCTAAAAGTAAATAATCACTATCACTACATCTACACTAATATTATAAAGAGGAAAGATTTGTACCTATTTTTGTATGTTTGTAATGAATAGGCTCCGGAACTACTGTACCGATTTCAATAATTCTTTCACCTATAGAAAGCTACACTATCTGGGAGTAACATAGGCTAAGGGAGCAGAGCAGTGAGCATAAATGTCAATGAATCCGAATTCCACGCGGGCGGAGCCGCGGGCAACAGCTAGTGGGTGATTCTTTGTAAACCAGATTAGACATGTTTTTGACTGAAGAACACATCAATTTATTCTCCAAATAACACAAAAATTTCAGGTTACATTGTAAATAAAAATGTCTATCGACGCATATATTAATTAATTGGGATTATTTAATACAAGCAATAATTTAACTAACAGAAAACAGTAAAAACTAATTAATCTGGTGTGTCCCCATGCCGCTTTTTGTTGAATTATTAGATTTTTTGCGATCTTAAGAAGCAATTATATTAAAATAAGGAGTTTGCATCGATATTTGAATATATGTTTCTTGATATGTTATAACTGAAATTCAAAATAATTGGATATCTTCGTAATTACATTACTTTAAAAAATGTCCCCGACGAAAATGATAATTCAACTGGCGCATCTTGTTCAAGCATAATTTCAATGTAAACACAAAATATTTGCTTAATGAATACCGACTCGTGATTGATCGCGTCAGTCAGTAGCGAGCTATCGAACACTTGCACGTTTAAGTGTTATATTTTGTTAAAAAATACGACTGAAAGTTGTTATTTGGGAGTTTGTCACGCATGTCGCATAATTAATCTGTATTCTTTCATGGATTGCGGGTTTTTAGTTATGTTTTGAAACGTAACCAAGGTCTGTCATAATGTTATCTATTCATGTTAATTACACCTTTAATTCTATCTGTTCATAAATAAAGGGGCAGGGTTCGATTAACTATAACTTTCTAATTTGTCTGGCTTCCATTAGTCTGGTTTTATCTGGCTCTTATGCCCAGATGAATTTGTCCGGGCCAGATAAATTAGGATTAATTAAAAATAACAACAATAATCTCAACTTATGACCAGTTTTCTTTACGTTTTTATGAGCTTTAATGAAAAAGAATTTTTAGGTGCAAGGGGGTCCACCAAGATCTTGGGCCCCAGGCCATCCTCACCTGCAAGCCGGTGCACCTGCTGAACAACGGACGAGGCTCTGGCGCTGGCTTTCCCTTCGGAGTTGGAGGTTGGCAATTGCCCCCGGAAAGGCCAAAAAATGGCTGACGTACTCTGCAGGCAGAGAGTGGCCGTGGCGTTCCTGCAGGAGACTCGTTGGGGTGGCAGTAGCTCGATGCACTTTGGGGACGGCTACCAGCTGATGTACACAGGTGCACCTGATTCGTGGTGCTCTCCCGGACGTTGCGACTTATGGTCGTGAGGGTGCTTATCAATGGAATTGTAACCCACCTGATAAGTGCCTACGCGCCACAGGCTAGGCGTAGCGAAGCCGAAAAGATCGTTCTGGGACCAACTCGGGGAAGTGCAGGCTTCGTGACATCCCGCTGTCGCAGGGAATCGTCCTGGGTGGTGACCTGAACGGTCATGTGGGTGGCGGGTGTGAGGAGTTTGAGCGTGTCCACGGTGGTTTTCGATACGGTAGTCGCAAGTTGCAACCCTATGCGACTGCCGTTCATACCATCGTGAACACGTACTTCAAAAAGAAATCCGAACATCTTAACACCTACTCGTACAAGAGCGGAGGGCGCTCTACCCAGGTAGATTTCCTACTTACTAGGAGGCACAGGATCAGCTAGGTGGCCAACTGCAAGGTTACACCCGGGGCGACTCTCACTAGCCAGCACCGTCTCCTTGTCATGGACCTCCGCGTGAAACCCAAAGGCAAACGTGCTGAGCGTGCCCAACGCAGAATTAAGTGTTGGCTGTTTGATGAAGTCAAGTCCCAAAGTCTCGTCTCAGCCATCAATGACAAGTACTCTGATGCTGTAGACGAACCAGTACAGGTTTACTGGGACAGGATTCAGGCAGCTATTCTTGAAGCGGGAAGGGCGGCGCTCGGTATGTCTATGGGTGGACGAAAGTGTGACAGGGACACTTGTTGGTGGAACGACACAGTCCAGAAAGAGATCAGGGTGAAGAAAGCCCTCTTTAAAAAGTAGCAAGCGTCCAAATCTTCCGAAGACCGCGATGCGTACAAAGATGCAAATTCACCCCCAGGAGAGCCGTAGCCAGGGCTAAACGAGACCACTTACAACGGCTATATACCAAAGTTCAAAGTTCAAGTTCAAAGTTCAAAGTTCAAAGTTCAAAGTTCAAAGTTCAAAGTTGACAGTTCAAAGTTCACAGTTCAATGTCCTTTATTTGTTGAATATGGTACAAAAATGTTGTTTACATTATAGTGGAATCGTCTGAGGGGCAAAAGTTGGCGCGGTCCAGGGCCAAAGCGGCACAGGGTCTATCCAAGTGCCGCTGCACTCAAGATCCTGGGGGCAATCTGTTGTACGAGAAAGTCGCGGTGAAGGAGAGATGGCGACCATCTACCACGAGCTGCTTGATAAGCAGCATTTAGAGGTGCAGCCACCAGACCTCCCTCCGAATCAAGGACTAGTGCCACCGATAACGCCTGCAGAATTCGAGACTGCCATTCGTCGCATGAAGAACCGGAAAGCTGTAGGACCCCGACGAACTCCCTATCGAGGCTTGGAAGGCAAAGGGTGCCCATGGTGTAAGCATTCTAGCAAATCTCTATAACCGCGTACCCGGTGAGATCCCAAGCCAGTGGAGGCTGAGCATCATCACACCAATCTTCAAAGGCAAGGAATCGGTGCAGGAGAGTGGCAGTTACCGCAGATAAACGACTCCCGGATCCGACAGGAAAGTAAACTCTCGGGTTGTCAGTACGGGTTTCGTCCCAGGCACGGAACCATGGACCCGGTGTTCGCCCTAAGGATTGTGGTGGGGAAACACAGGGCGAAGAACACGCCTCTGCACTGTCTATTCTTAGACATACAGAAGGCCTTCGACTGGGCATTGCGGGCCAAGGGAGTCCCAGAAACTTACATTGACACCATCCGAGACATTGCGGTTCTGTGGTTCGGACTGCTGTTGGTGACTCCAAAGCCTTCCCCATCACCGTCGGGGTACACCAAGGATCCGTCCTTAGTCCTTACCTGTTCAGCGTAGTATTATACGTTTTGTTGGAAAGCATCAGAAACTCGCATGAGCAGCCCCCGTGGTTGCTCATGTATGCTGTTGATATTGCGCTGATGGACGTGGACAGGAGCAGATTGATGCGACGCGTGAAAGGGTGGAAGGAAGTGCTTGAGAACGGCGGCGGTCTGAAGCTAAATGTAGCGAAGACAGAATACTTAGCGTTAAACTCCACAGATCCCATACCCATTCACATAGGCGATGACTTGGTCGAGCGCACGGACCAGGTTAAGTACCTGGGATCTGTACTTCATGTGACTAGTGAAATCAACTACGACGTCAGGGCATGGATTGCTACTGCGTGGGCCAAGTGGCGAGAAATGACTGGCGTCACGCGTGATCCCAAAATTAATGAATAGGTTGAAGAGGCAGGTCTATAAGACGATCATTAGACCTGTTCTCTCTTACATGGATGAGAGGTGTGACCGCTCCTGGAGCGACACAAGCAAGAACTACGTGTCACGGTGATGAAAATGCTGCGATGGATGTGTGGACTCTCGCATCCGCGGCAGTCTTCATGTCCGTGACATCGCGGATAAAATGCAAGAGAGTGCGGCCACGTCTTGCGGCAAGCGCCAGGCTACGTGGGTAACAAATGCCTAGCAATGGCGCGGATGGTGCCCCCGCCGAGTCCAGGTAAAAGGGGTAGGCTCAAGAAGTCCTGGCTTGATGCCATGGAGGGTGACATGCGTGCAAATCGTCTCACTGCCATTGACGCCCAAGATCGTGCAAAGTGGAGGAGGAAGAGCCGGAAGGCGGACCCTGAGCTCCGAGGTCATCTGGAACGGATGCAATCAGGAAAATGCGTCTATATGCAGGTGGTGATGATGATTGCCAGATATTTTATAGTAAAGTTGATTGAAGATAATATCGCACACTTAAAACAAAAGTGGTGTTATACAAAAACAGTAGTTTTTCAGTATGGCCATTTAAAAGTTTTGGTCTAATACTGTGATCAATATTTAATGCAATAACTGAACTACAACACGATAATTTGTTTCACCTAACAGTTTGACTATCTGGCTTTTAGTTAATTATTGAAAACATGAGAATAATAAAGGTAGTTATTTAGAAAAAATAGTTTTAAAAAAATGTTCCGTATAGTGCCATTTTTGATTTTAGTATTTGTTACCGTTTTAGAATAAAATCTCAAATTATAGCTTATCTCTGATGATAAAAAAACATAAATAAAACAAAATTATGCGATATTATGAAGAAAAAATATTCATTTGGTAAAAAACAAGTGCGTTGCCATCAGTTTAATCAAAAAAAACCATCAAAATTAAAGATGTATGAGTTATATAAAACTATGGTATCTATAAAACCCCATTTTTGGCACAAAGTCATAACAAAGAATAAACTAAATCTTCTTATACAATTCTTTTAATATACTTCTTGTACATAAAAAACTAAGAAATAAGTATCAAAATAAAACAATAAGCTTCTTGTATCAAAATAAAATATTAATTCTTATGTAGACAAAAAGATGAGCTTGAGCTTGAAACTTGACGACATCGTTATAGTTGCGAAGTCGCTGGAATAACTGGACGATATGCTGCACGGCCTGAATGGAGCTTCTCGGCAAGTCGGCCTCGGTATAAACTTGGATAAAACCAAGGTTATGATCAACGAACATGTTGTACCGAGACGAGACCGATTGCCATCGAAGGGGCGACACTCGAAGTTGTTCAAAAATATATTTACCTGGGGCAAGTTATCCAGCTCGGTAAAAACAACTTCGAGAAAGAAATAGCCAGAAGGATCCAACTGGGGTGGACAGTATTTGGCAAATTTCGCCGGGTCTTCTCCTCCCCCCTGCCGCAATGCCTTAAAACAAAGGTCTTCGACCAGTGCGTCCTGCCTGTTATGACCTACGGTGCCGAAACGTGGCTACTGACGGTGGGGTTAGCCCGTGACCTAAAAGTCGCGCAGCGGGCTATGGAGCGAGCTATGCTTGGAGTTTCTTTGAAGGATAGAATTCGGAACGAGGTTATCCGACATAGAACCAAAGTTACCGACATAGCTCGCAGAGTAAGTAAGCTGAAGTGGCAGTGGGCTGGCCACATCTGCCGAAGGACCGATGGCCGTTGGAGCAAACGAGTCCTAGAGTGGAGACCGCGCGTAGGAAAACGGAAGGTGGGACATTGCCTAGCCAGGTGAACCGACGACCTGCGAAAGGTGGCTGGGACGGACTGGATGCGGAATGTGGAGGATCGGCAAACGTGGCGCACATTGGGAGAGGCCTATGTCCAGCAGTGGACTGCAGTAGGCTAATTGATTGATTGATTGAGCTTGAAATACGGCTTCTTTTCTTTGCGGGTGCGTATGTTGTATCATCATCAAAGTCACCATCGTCATCGTTGATGTAGTTTCACGTGAATCTGAATAATTGCTAGCCATTGGCAATTGGTGTAAACCGGATGTTGAAGGTTCAGGTGATAAACTGTTATTTTTATTTGGAATCTTCTTCCTCTTAGCGTTAATTCCCAGTCGCATCCAAAGCTTTCAGCTCGGAGTCTGGGGTCCGCTTTTACCAGTCTTAACCACGGATTTGGCTAGACCTCGATATTTTCCGTGAAGCGATTGCCATCTGACCTCCACAACCCAATGTTAACATTAGGCAATATCGAAGTTTTGCAGTTAGACCGATTTTTATTTGGAATAACCATCTGCAATATTCTTCTGCCTCTACTTCTTGACGGATCCATGTTGATTACCTTAAAAAAGGAAACAAAGCCCTATTATATAAAAGTAGTTGGTGCGAGAATGCTATCTCTAAGTAAACTCGAGTAAAATAGTTACAAAACAGTACAGTTTTATAATTTCATGAATTATGTTTAACAAAATAAAAACACAATTTTCCTTCTGATGATGCTTATCAAATAATATAAAACATCAATATTTTACTTATCTTCCGGGGATAAACCGGCACTAAACATAAAATATCACTTTTTAATTCACAATATAAATTACTTCATTTTTACTTTAATCAAATAAACGACACTATCCAAATAATGCCATTTATGTAATTATTCGTTCAAAAGATTATTACAATACTATAACTTTAAAAAAGGCACTAAACATATACTGTCATTTTTGTATTTATCAAATAATTTATTTCGGCAATACTTAAACTACATGAACGGTACTATACTTAAAATGCCATTTATGTATTGTTTTATGTAGAAAATTACTAACGTAAATTACTTATAAATTGACAATAAACATAATATGTCACTTTTTTACTTACCGCAGCGTGCGTTCCCTCTAGATGATTGGTCCGAACTGAAATAGTGCCACTTTTTCTATTACTACCTTGTCACTTAACCTAAAAGTAAAAACTGACACTACCGACATCTAGGCAAAACTATCTGAACTATTTGAACGTGTGTCTTTGGATAAGAAGCATTTTTCAAAAAATAATCTAGATGTCTCTTTATCTCAAAATGCCCGTTTTTGGCATAGTGCCACTTTTGTTTTAAGTGTGCGATATGTTGTTCTCATTTATCTGCATGCTTCTAATTAATATGGTGCAAAAGCCCATTCATCTGCCTTGGTCATCATTAATCTGGTTGACCAATTTATCAGCACAGTCTATATCCTAAACTACTGGGTACAAATCAGTGCCTTCGAAATATGATATAACATATAATGGACTGGTCACGATTTTATGTGAGTTAAAGTCTAAAAGTGAAAAAAAAATTGAGCCATATCAATGAGGCAAATACACTCGGTTTCAAAGAATGACCCTAGTATATTATAAAACAAAGTCGCTGTCTTCCGTCCCTATGTATGCTTAAATCTTCAAAACTACGCAACGGATTTTATAGTGGTTTTTTTACGCGGGCGGAAAATATGAACGGTACGAAGTTCGCCGAGTCAGCTAGTAATAAATATATCGCGATAGAATCCGTTAAAAAATAGTTTAATTTTAATTTTATTTTGGTCCTACGCTGTGGTTTTAGATATTAAAATCTTTCCTCCTTTTACATAACGTGGGGCTCGATGCTCGTCGACTCGACCGCCGATTCTCTTTAACAATCCACGAGAACTCCAATTCTTGGAGTCGTACTACTATCCTGCGTCATACCTACATCACGTACGCTACCATACATTCATACATCCGTCATACTACTAAAAAACATGAGCCATACAAAACATTGAAACGTCACAACAAAACATTATACTTTAATTTCATAATTAATTAGCATTAACTGACAGTCACCTGGAAAAAAAGGGATTTTCCTCTATTGTAAAAGGTCAGGTTCGTTTCAAGATCTAAGTACAATTCAAAATGGGCCAAAGTACACTAATTTCTGGGGATTGTTAGTAGTTTTTAATTGTAATTTTATAAATAAGTGGGTTAGTGACGTTTGCCGCGGTCCTTCGATTTTCCTGATGTTACTCACTCGGGTTAAAACACGAGTTATTAAAACTAAAACAATATTGTACAACGTTCAGTCACAATTGAATTGTACACCAGTGCTGTTAGTTTTGTTTTTAATTAAAAACTTAAATTAATACTTTTTTTATTTATTTTGAAAATAGTGCAGTGTGTAAATGGATTAAACTGATATTTTTATTGAACTAAAGTGTATTAAAAACTATTAAAATGGTTCATCCTAATTCATCAATCCGTGCAAGTATTGAAGGATTCAAGAAGATGGCTACAGTAACTGTGAACATGAGACAGAACCTGGTAAGTTAATTTATCAAAACCCCTGACGAAAAATATTTTACGTGTGTGTATAAGTGGCATCGTGGCTCCTAAACGAATAGACCGATTTTATTACGGTTTTTCCGTTTGGAAACTGAAGTGATTGGTGGTTGGAGATGGTTCTTGGAAGATGGTTCTCAGCCATAGTTCATCAAGACTTGTTCACAAAATCATCACCTCATATCGAGGGTTTTATGAGTTTTAATTAATTAAGTTTTGTAAAATCGGAACTGAACTGAATACAATCGCGTGTGACTGTTCCATTGCAGAACTGGAATACATGGTCGGAAACCCAGCTGTAATCTAGGAAGAAATTCTCACGAATTATAATAGACTAGGTGATAGATAGCTTATATTTATTTATTCATTTATTTATCTCTTACTAGCTGACCTGGCGAAATTCGTACTGCCATTGTTTTTTTCGCCCGCGTGGAATTCAGATCCTTTTTCCATATTTTCTCACCGTTTAAACCTTCCCTGTACATCCACGAATATTTCAAGACTGAAACTAGCCAAATCGGTTCAACCGTTCTCGAGTTTTAGCGAGACTAACAAAATTTGGAATTCATTTTTTTATAAAAGAAGATATTCTCTTTTACAATCCATCAGCATGTACGAGAATTGTCACATAATTATACAAGGGTTACTACAATAGTGGTTCTTCGAGCCGGATATCAACCAGCGACCTCTCCCCCTAGGATCCCATGGGAGCCAAGAGGAATACAAAATCATCTGAGGATCCCATGGGAGTGAAAAGGCGTAAAAGTTTTCTGTGGGTCCCATGGGAGCGGCGCGGCGTCGTGGGATCCTAGTGTCCGGAGGCGGCAATTCATTGCTCGGCGTATCATGAAATAGAATGACGAATGTATGGGATTTGACGTTTTTGATATTCGTTGATGCCTGTCATATACGTCAAATTCCACTTTTGGCATTCTATCCTACAAAACGCCGGCCGACCAATTGCCACTTGTCTAGAGGGGCTGGTTGGAATAAAATTACTGTATGTTGGTTCGATACAGAATATTTACCGCACGCATGTACTTGCGTGTATAATAGACTAGCTGTTGCCCGCGGCTCCGCCCGCGTGGAATTCTGATCCCGTTCATCGCTCATATATAGCCTATATGTTAATCCAGGGTATAATCTATATACATACCAAATTTCAACCAAATCGGTCCAGCCGTTTAATGCGTGAAAGAGTAACAAACATCCACACATCCACACATCCACACATCCATTCTCACAAACTTTCACATTTATAATATTAGTGGGATTGACGTCAAGAAAATATGTAGTCAATAGTAATAATAATAGTCTTATTATTTTCCTTTACAAATAAGTAAAATAATAAATAGTCGAGAGCTTGCGTAAATAAACATAGTCACAATATTTTACTGTATGTAATTCATTATTAATTTATACATACATAGCAAATATTGTGACTAAGTAGTTCTCAACGGCTTAAGACTGGTCAAGATAAATCCCCGAAGTAGGTAGAGATCTATTCTCCTTCGTCTTCATCTTTCCAGATGTGTATTACCACCCACATTTCGCCTACTATTTTCAGTCCCACCACGTAATAGGGAACGAGCCTATTGCGGTCAAGCGGGCGCTTTCACAAGTGAAAAAGTGCCCGTTTCACTTCAATAAGCTTAAATTTATCATTCCTTAGCCGACCGCATACGACAACTGCCGACGCACACAGCAGATGCACTTAATTCATGGCGGCTTCTCAATGGTCCCGTTTATTCGTATCGGAGTTTAACAAGTAATGGGTACGCTGTATCTGCTGCATGCGTCTGTCGTTTTCGTATGCGGTCGGCTTCGGAATCGTACCTAACCCTCCCCCCCCCCCTCCCCCGCTCCCTGATACCCCTGCCGAAATCTCGTAGTACGTGACTTCTCTAATCAGTCACTTACTTATTAGGCACATGCCAGACCACTAAAACCACAAAATTACATAATGTATAATCAATTTTAAACTTTAATAGTACATTATGGTACAAGTGAGCAACGTTGCCGTTGGTGATTACCGCCGAGGCGCCATTAAGACAGCCGAGGACGGTAATCATCATGCTCACACGTGCCATACGACGTTTTACAACACACTTGCGAATAAAATAATACTACAAATACTAAATAAACAATACTACAAATTAATTCGTTTTCCTATGCGCGCGCATTTAACAATGGCGGTCGACCATATTTAAAAAAAAATGAGGTTTGAACTTAACTTTTTTTTACTCTGTTTTTTTTTCTGTACTTAGAGAAAAAAAAAGTTAAATTTGAGTGAAAATTTTGTTTATTACACAAGTATTACAAGGGTGAATTTCCCGGGGCCAAAAATTGCGTGGCATCGATGAAATCGGTACTAAAAATCATTTTTACAATACTCTAACATTTTTTTCTGGTTAGGCGATATAGTGATCTATGTGGAGCACTAAATATTTTATTAAATAGGATTATAGATTCGCCAAAAAAAAAATTTAAACCTCGAAATTTTTCATTGCCGTGTTTGTCCACACATCACCTATTGTGTTGTGATACCTCATTGATAAAAATCTATTGGTTTTTTTAATTAAAACCTAGTTTTATTTGATACGTGAATAGTTAAAGTATTGTTACGAAATACATTTATTCAAATATTTAGACAATACAACGAATGGTTAATAAAAGTTCATTTGTCCTAGAGTTACCTTTAATCGCCATGTTCTAAACATATTTTAGAATATCGTTTTATCTAACGACTTGTATCCTCCCTCATATCCGCTAAACGTTGCGTATTGGTGCCGCCTAAGTGCTCAACATGGAAAGACGTACACACGTACCTGCGTTTTGGCACCATAAATAAAAGTATATCATTTGTATGTTACTGGACATTTTTTCTTTCATTACTGTGGATAGGTATAACTGTCTATTCCAATAAGTTTATCCTCTTGATTATACATTCAATAGAACGAAATTTATCTTGTTTATTCTAGTGAAGTGTTTATTACTTCGAATAATTAATAGATTTTTTCTTATATTATATTTTTGGCTCGTTTTTCACCACCGTGCTTTCATTTCCATGGTTTCCGTGGTCAAAATTTGCTATGGTAATGAAGAAAAAAACGCGGCAATGAAAAAAAAATCATTGCCATGCCTTGTAAAACAATTTAGTCTCATTGCCATGACCAGATGTTTCATTTCCGTAACTTATGTTCTCATCGCCATAGCATATTGACAAAAGTATATCATATTAATTTGTTAATTTCCCATTTCTTTTTCGTGAAAAGAATTGGCGTCGTTTTGAAATTGAGCAGCCATGAATGAAAATGGTATAATAATGTGGCAAGCGATTTTTCAGCATTCGTTAAACGCAGTTTTTTTTTCTTTTTAAAAATGAGGAAATTTTTCTTCTGAATGAAATTAGCTATCTCCAGTATTTAGAGTACTTTCCCTCCACATCTCCAATGCAAACGCGGTATCGTTTATCTAATACTAGCTGACCCAGCGAACTTCGTACCGCCATATTTTCTGATCCCATTCCCGCTGCATATCTCTAAATTTATCAATATTTCTCTACAATATTATGCATGTATTATGCATATAAATCTTCCTCTTGAATTACTCTATCTATTAAAAAAACCGATTCTAAATCCGTTGCGTAATTTTGAAGATTTAAGCATACACAGGGACAGACAGACAGCCATCGATGGGGTTACACTCGAAGTTGTTCAAGAAAAAATCTGCCTGGGATAAGTTATCCAGCTTGGTAAAAACAACTCCTAGAAAAAACTAGCCAGGATCCACCTAGGTTGGGCAGCAGCAAAGGAAACACTCTCTTAACCTTAAAAAATACACTGCGTTTAAGGATTTCCAAAAAAATCGCTTGCCACACCCGGTAATCGAACCGAATAAAATCCGGATGAAGCTATATTTTAATTGCATCAATCGATAGGGTCAATCTTAGGGATCAAATATCTCTAACAAACTTGGTAAAATAAGTAAAAGGAAACCCATAAAAGAGAAGGTATAGGAAGATTTTAGGCGGTTTGATCATCAGGTGTGTTATTTTTAGAAATCTTTGAATGCAGGTTTGTTTCCATTTAAAAATAAGGTTATGTTTAATTTAAGTAAAATTCGCTATCTCTAGTATGAGGGTACTTTCCCTCCAGGTAAAGTCGAAATGTTCCACCCTGTATATCGCAGCTCCGATATTACTTACAATAGAAATAACGACACTCATACGCGTGTTTAACACAGTGCCACTGAAAAAATAAATGACGCCAATGTCCATACACAATTGCCTAATCCCCTTTGTATTTTTATTGTATGTAAGTATAATTTCTCATGTAAGTAGGTACATAAAATATTATGTTTTATATTATGTATTTTCATTTCCATGGTTGATTTTTTCATTCCCTTGGTATATTTATTTCATGCCCGTGGATGCTTGTTTCATTGCCGCGCACGCATGTGTCATCGCCGTGGCGCGTAATTTTTGATCTTGTATATCTCGTTAGCTTTTTTATTTATCTGCTAGATATTAAGCAAGAATACATATAGTATCAAAACCTATAATAAACGCGATTTGTTTTAACTACAAAACTTAAGGTAAAAAAAATCCACGGAATGAAGATTTTAATGGACCTGTTGAAATTCACCCACAAGTTGAAATTATTTATTTAAATACGAAAATGCATCAAATGACCATACAATAGGCGTATTAATTTATTCGTACTATTAAACACGTTATTTTTTGTATCAAAACTTTTTTAAGAACATAGACAATTATAGACACTTCCTATAAAATTTAAAAAAGAATCTATAACTCACTTTTGTGAATAATAGTAATGAAAAAGTCACAGTTTTATAATAGGTGTCATTCCGTGCTTAATTGCGGTAAAATAATATCACTGTTATGAGCAGGTGTGTTGTAAAATAATATATGCTACATATTATCACGTAGGTACCTACCCAGCAGTACATTGTCCTTGATCGCCATATAAGGAAGGTCCCGAATTATTACTGAAATTTTCCTTCTACATACATTTAATATGACTCTAATGGCTTATTTCCCTTCAACAAATAATACATGTTACTGTATGCATAGATGGTAATTTTATGAATGAGTCTTCATTCATATGCATATGCCTACCATACCAGTACGTACCGACTAACAGTTTACAAGCCAACCAGAGCTTGGTTGATGGTAAGTAAGTGTTTATTGAAACCCGTAAACACTTTATTATTTTTAAGATTTTGCGATTCAAACATTGAGTTATTACGAGTGAACTGAGTTATACAAACTGAATTAAACGATCCAAGCGAGTTGAAGAGGAAAGACTATACTGCCCCAAGCCTCCCTGTAGAGTCAGCTCGTTCGGGTATGGATATAACGGCCTGCACACGACCCTAAAATCAGTGGCGATATCAGGACGGTGGTGGGGATGAAATCGGCTATTAGAGCAAACAATACAATTCTGATTAACATGTGCCTATACACAACGGCGACTTATTTATACGATCTATGTGGTGGTGGTGGTGGCCCGATATCGCCACTGATTTTAGGGTCATGTGTAGGCCGTTTAAACCGGGTTCTGTACTGACAGAGCTTGGTATAATTCATGCATGACTGACATAAAGAGCATTTTTTGTATTAATTAATACTTTTTTAGCTCGTAATCTCGTCACGTAGTCATGCGTTAACACCGGTTCTCCCTTGTTTGGTATAACAACGTTTGGTCGAATGTTACTAATTCGAACAACGTTTGAGAAAATAATTGCTTTGCATAATATCGATTGACATAATTTTCATTTCATCGAATATTTATTTGCGATAACAACCTTTGCGCTATTGATCAAAAAGTATAATGCTCATTTCATGTAATGTTCAGTTGATATTATTATTTATTTCATCGAATGTTCAATTGGTATAATGTTAATGTAGTGTAGAAATTTATTTATCTGGCCCTCGGCGGCCGCTGCCGCGGCACGCTCGCTTCGCTCGCTCGCCTCGTGCTTGTTGTGGTCACAGTTCTAACCTAACCTAACCCTGCCGATTTCCGTGATGTAAGAAAACCACTAAGAGTATGTTTCATGAAAAACAATACAAGTAAAATTGAAAAACTCTCAGTGCAATCGGCAGGGTTAGGTTAGGTTAGAACTGTGACCACAACAAGCACGAGGCGAGCGAGCGAAGCGAGCGTGCCGCGGCAGCGGCCGCCGAGTGATTCGGTATGATCTCTCGACTAAATCATTATTAGCCTAATGAAGCATTAGTTTAAATAAAATTAGTGCAAATGAAAATTCGGTGAAATTATATTATTCCAACTAAATAATTATGCTAAATAAAATTCTACCAATTAAATATTCGGTCACATGAATAATTATGTGAAATGACTTTATTGTAACTGAAATTAGTTCAAGTGATATTCGACCAAACGTTGTTATACCAAACAAGGGAGAACCGTTAACACCACACACACACACCACACAACATCCTCCCTACCACTTCCCCGATATCGCCACTGATTTTAGGGTCATGTGTAGGCCGTTTAAACCGGGTTCTGTACTGACAGAGCTTGGTATAATTCATGCATGACAGACATAAAGAGCATTTTTTGTATTAATTAATACTTTTTTAGCTCGTAATCTCGTCACGTAGTCATGCGTTAACACCGCCGATATTACCTAATATGTAATATTTTAATAAAGGAAAGTTAATCCGACAACGTTAATCAGGGTATTAATATTAGGTACCAGATAGCATGGATCATAGATATTATTTGACGGATTCCGTGGCGTAATGATAGTGTGTACGACTGTTACATCAGGGAGCGTAGATTTGATTCAGTCATCATCATTCTCCTGCTCTTATCCAAAGTTTATTTAGGGTTGGCGCAAAATGTATGCTTTTTCCATTCATCCCTAGTTGCAGTCATCTCAACATTCATTCCCTTCTTAACCATATCATCTTTCACACAGTCCATCCACCTTCTTTTAGGTATTCCTCTCCCCTTGTTGCCATCCACATCCATAGTTAAAGTCTTCCTTACGATTTAATTGATTCAGTGAGATTTCAAATATTGCATTGATATGAATATTTGTATTGAACTGGGTGTTTCTGTGTGATCCGCATACCTAGAGACGTATTTTCCTGATTCTTGCGTCCGAGGCCAATGCGAATTCGGAGCTTATAGTCCGCCTTCCGGCTCTTCCTTCTCCACTTCAAACGATCTTGGGCGTCCATGGGAGAGGCCTATACCCAGCAATGGACTGGAATAGGCTGACTGATTGATTGATTTATCTATTTATCTTCTGCTAACTTTTTGGTGTGGTTAAGTGTATACCGGATGAAGCTCTCAAGAATTGCCTAATATTCCAAATATTTGTATGTTACTCACTTCAGACACGAAATTTCTTGTCGGTCAGATAAGGGGTATGCGGAATTAAATATGACATAGAATTGTTATCAATCATGACGATATTTGCGACTCACTGACAACGTAAGGTGGGCAAAGTCGCCATAATTGGTTATCAGCCTATCGATAAAGGTGTGTGGAAGTGAAATGGGCCAAGTTCGTAAATAAATACCCTGTTGTTAATAGTACTAACAATGGGTTATAAGACTTTTTCTGGTACTAACACCATAATTAGGGATTACAAAATGCGGTCTGAATTAAAGATTATATTATTCAGTTGAGTTGAAAGTCATTTAAGTACCTTTTATAACAAACTAGTCGTAGAACATAGAACTTGAGTCTAACTAATCGAGGTAAAAAGTAACCTTTAAATATTATATCTGACTTTTATTTATTCATTTGTGAAATTTAAGGTAGATTCGTTCACCCGTTTGAGCATGACTGAGTAACAAATATCCAAACAGTTTCACAAACTTTCACATAATATTTTTACCTAATATTATTTATTTTTATTTAATTCTTTATTGTACACTGAAATTAACAAAATAACAAACATAAACACAATAAGATATACAAAGGCGAGCTAGGATTAGTGAACTTTTAGAATGAAATCCTGTGAATAATTATTATATTGCGCAACAGGCAATTGCATAAAATGCTGAAAAATTATATTTTCAACATTACGCAATGCTTTAGTAACTGGCGCCACATAAACAGTCATTTTCCAACGTTATATGGTTTCAGAGAGAACTTGGCCGGGATTTTTTCCTATCAACTAGGTATTTATGATAAGCCAGCGTTAAATAGTAATATGATTATTCATAGCAGTTTTGTATTAAGCTTCGGCAAGTGTGTGTAGTGTGTTGTGTATAGTGTAGTGTATTTTTTTTTAATTATTAAAAATGTTTGGAAGCAGGCAAAGTGTTCAATACTATGACTCTGTGCGGGTAATAAATATTTTTTTATTTTTTGTGATAATATTAGACAAATAAATTGCCAGTACATATTTGTGATACAATCATGAAATATGGTGAAATGTTTACATTATAATGACACATTATGTTAGGCAGCTTTTCTTCTATCATTAAGGTTCAAAAGATTTCTATATATCTGTAATTTTTTTACAGTAAATTTTAACTTTACTTAGATACCACCGCCTTTTTTCTCTTACCACGTGTTTACGCACTGAGCTTTTCCGAGCTATACCTAGTGTATACCTCGTTAAGTCCTTATATATACTGACTTTAGTTTTATTATGTATCAATCAATCAATTAGCCTATCGCAGTCCACTGCTGGACATAGGGCTCTCCCAATGTTGGGAAGCTTTGGCATACTGTTTCCACGCCGCGCTGGCCAGACGATTTGGCACATGGTTTTATTTCGAGTTTTTCTCCTCTTGCAGTGATATCGTCTGCGTATTTTACCGCCTATTACGACACCCTTAGGGTGGTGATACTCATGCGTCGAAAAATTCCTCCCTGGTGATAAATTGATTACGTAATAATATATTTCTAGTAGGTATTACTATGTACCATTGTTAGATAAATATTATATTTATAGTATGTACCTAAGAGATATAACCGGGGCAGGGGAACTACATTATAAATATAGCTACTTGAATAAAGCAATTAGTGGTTTATTTTCCTATAGAAATATTTACAACAGGCGATGTTGAGGTTACTTACAATATAAATAAATGCCTGACAGATAAAAATGCTTCGATAAAATAAATTAAGTTCAAAAATTATGAAAAATGAAAATCGTTTTTTGGAGCTGAGTTATTTTTTTAACTAAGTAAGACTAATGGAAATAAAATTTGTTCACGTAAAATTCATCAATAAAGCTAGTATTCTGTTCTGAATCTCAATTTATCAGAGGATAATTCTGGATAACTGAGGATAACTGAGTGTCGATCTTAACGGGCCTAAATTATATTTTACGTCTACCAAGCTGTGAAACAATCTGTTGCTGTGTAATTGTAATTATTGTTGTTATAGAGTGAAATGTAACATTCACACCGAGCATATTGTAGTGTATACGGTGCCCGAATGATCGCTGTATACCACATTTTGATACTTGAAAACATCTGACTTCCATTAAAGATTGATTAAGCCCATCTGCCTGATCAAGGCGAAGACTTGAATCTCTTTTCTTAAACATTCAATCCGCACATGTTTTGATTCAATACCTTAAACATCTGAGTCACAATATGTATTATCAAGTGTCAATAGAAACCTCAAGTTATATGTGCGTCATACAACACTTCACATCTCTATAGAGGTCTTTTAGTAGATGCATTCAATCTGAAGAGGCAATCCTCTTCAAACTTTTAAATTTCTCAATTTGATAAATATTTTCAACTATCAATTCTTACTACGGCTTACAGGCAAGCTTGTCAAAGAAAAAATGTTATGGTTCACCTATAATAGTTTTACATTTGATACATTATGTGGCTATTAGGGTTGTCATCTACACCTCTACACCTCTCTCATCCTAGCGTTAATTCCCAGTCGCATCCGAAGCTTTTCAGCTTGGAGTCTGGGGTCCGCTTTACCAGTCTTAACTACAGATTTGGCTAGACCTCGATATTTTTTCGTGAAGCGATTGCCATCTGACCTCCACAGCCCCAATGATAACATTAGGCTAAATCGAAGCTTTGCAGCTAGACCGTTGTTTTTGGATTTTTTAGAGCTCCAACTACCCGTAACGACTGTCATAGATGACCAGACCAATGCAAATACCCATATTTCATGAACACAAATATTTGCAGTGAGCGGGGATCGAACCCGCGCCTCCTGCGTAGCGGCCGCGTTCACTACCGCTACGCCACGGAGGCTGTCAGCCTCCGTGGCGTAGCGTTTTAAAGCGTAGCGTGGCGTTTTAACTATCTACACTTATTGCATCAAAATCTACTATTTCGTGTAGCGGCTAAGGAAAATGGAATCGTAACAAATATACTTAAATAGCCGTTGCTCGTGGCTCCACCCGTGTGGAATTATGACCCTGTGCCCGCAACCCATATTTCCGTGACAATAAGTAGAAAATGTGTTATTATTCCAAACTATAATTACCCCTGTATCAAACAGTCAAATACTTTCAGCCGTTAGAGCATCTTCACAAACTTTCACATCTATAATATTAGTAAGATTAGTAAAATCAAATGGACAGCCCTATCTGTTTTTCTTAATTCCTAACCAATATTTGCTATTCTTATTAGTAACGTATAACAATAAACACAGATTTTTAATGTTCGTGTAATTCTCTAATCGTTTCGTAATTTGTGTTAGACCCGTGTGAATGGCTCACACGTGTGGCTGCCATATACAACTTAGATTGAAAAGTAGCGTCATTAACGTAAACATTGTAACTTTGAACGTAATGTAACGTAACTGTAAGAACGATTTCATAAAAACCTACGCTAGTCCTACTAATAGTAAAATGTTAATTTGTGAAGCTTTTTACGTGTTTGTTACTCAATAACATGACACCTTTTAATGAGTTTTTAGGTAGGTGGGCATTTAAGAGGATATTTTCTTACTAAGTTTGTACTTATCGAATAGCAAGACCCTACCATAACTTGAAAATTAACATAACACTATAAAACACTTTCTTTTGTTGTAACATAAGTTATTGTGGAGGCTGCGAATCGGACAAAGCGTTTTGCATGAAAATGTGAAGTTATTTATACCTTGAAATTTATGGAAATCTTACAAAGCTTTTGTAAGTTTATGCAAGTTGAATCAGAATCCTCTGCGGTTTTTTACTATTTATTACTTTCCGATGTCACGCTTCGGTCAGGGAGTTCACGGTCATACGTACATAAACCATATCTGCACAAGAAAAAATACACCTTCTATTCATAACCTTAAAGACTATAATAGTAAAAACATTTATCGAAGATGCCTTAGCGTCCAGTAGAAATAGACATCTAAGTTTTGAATTCTGGAACTAATTCGTACAGGAATAAAACTCTTAATAAAGGTGCAAGTATCAAGATGTGCTGGTCAGTGTAAAATTAGCGTTTACACAAAACCAAAATGGCAAGTTTTTAAAGCCCAGATTAATATGAAGTATAATATTAATCTGGCTTACGGGCACTTACGGTTAGCTTGCCATTGTTCCGCCATGTTGAATCATTGCATTAGTATGTTGTAGGCGTATTCTAAACAATGATTTGTTTGAAAATCCTGGACAATTACTTTGATGTTTATAACTAGTGAGAGATGACTACATTCACTTTGGCCTCATTGGGTTTACCAATGACTACCATAACAACTGACAAAACTAATGATGTCTTAAATTCGTAGTAGGCTCATCTACCTTCCTTGCCACCCCAAAAAAAACAGACATTTAGTTTGTATTCACATTGATGAAATAATCATTAGATATGTGCTTGTTAACTGAATTATGCAAATAAATAAATATGAAAATATGAAAAACTCCTTCTAAACTACGTACCTATAGGATTGTTATATGGTTTTACTTCTATTTTGATATTATTTTAACTTATAGATTACATTATATACATATTTACATTATTAGGTATAAGAATTTCCTTTCCCTAATTGACTAGAATTATTTCAGATATAACAGCGAGAAGAAATACACACACTGACATTCAAACTTTGTTTTTGTTAAGTAACTTCCGAGAAAATAATTTTATTATAAACAAAGTTATTAACATACATAATTTAAATTATAAAATTGTCAAATTTCAAATTGAGGCTGCGACTAAATAACTGCATACCTGCTCGTTATAGAACGGAATAGGTAACAATTATTCACATTCGTTAAAGCACTGTAGTTATGTTCCATTGTTTCTGGTTCGGGTTCTACATCCGGGTTAAGTAAAACATCACATCATTAATGTTTATTTTTAGTTTTAACATTTTTTATTTCTTCTCAAAAATATTTTCGTGAATAAATAAAATTTGAGAATAAATTAATATTAATTCTAAAATATTAATTTATTCTCAAAAAACTATTTAAATATATAATAACCTATTATTTATGAGAATATAAAATCAGTTCACAATGTTGCTACAATTTAATGTTAGTTAGTAAAAACAGCAAAAATATACTTGATCTTAATCCACAAACTCAGCCAAAAACATTCCTAACAGTAATCACTTCTTAGCCAAAAGCTAACATTGAATAAGAAGTTCCATTAATCAAATCCTCTTTGGAAACCGTAATCCGAACTGAACCGAATGCGAAAGTAAGATTACGTACTTTCTCTTATTCAATGTCACGACCTTGGCTGTCTGACCTTCAAGGGCGTAGGCTGACCCCAAGAGTTGATAGGCCGTTGACCTCACAGTAGACTTATTTACTTAGGATTCTGTGGGATTCTGCTACTGCGGTTAATTTAACCCTTTACTCAGGTAGGTACTAAGGACCTTATTAAATTTGGATTACGTTTACTCTGCTTACATAAGAACGTAATGTTTGCGCAATGTTAGAAGGGTTGTGTGAAGTCTAGTTTAAATATTTGTGTTCTGCTTTCGAAATTGCCGCTTTTGAAGCAAATTTAAATGATTTCACGAAGGTATCAGTGTTTACGGCCCACGAAGGACAGAATTATGATTTACGGCCTGATAATTTTATAACTTATATTTTGATTTTATAATACTGCCCTGCTAAGCCGAAAGGCGCTATCTCTGAGATACGCCCTTTTAGTTTTTTTTATACCATTCGATAGCTAGAATAATTTCGCATCTAATGGTATAAGCCAAATAGCGATATCTAATTTAAAACATTAAAATAAACCACTAAGAAGTTTTTTTATATCTCAAATTTTCCTTAAATTACTAAGAGATTTGACGGCATGTCGTTTTTATGAAGCCAAATAGCCTTATATTGACATAGGCTAGAAATGCTTAAAAAATGTTAATCAAAAACTGAATTAAATTTTTAAGCCAATAAGCGGTAAGTTCATCTTTCTAAAAAGTTCCGGAGATAGCGCTTTTGCGCTAAGTAAATGTGGGTATTATTAGTTCGCTAAGGTTTGAGATACGGCTATACCTAAGTATAGTAGGTAATTAAAATTGACTTTAATATCTTTAGTAATAAGAATTACATTCACTTATATTTCACAATAGAGCGTGTCGTGACATGAATCCCACCCTCTCCTTTCCTATATAGGACAACACGTGCAGGACTTAGATGCCACCCGCATACGGTGCAGAATATTCCATCAAGAACCAAGCGATTCGGCGACTCCTTCTTCTGCCGCACTATTAAGACTTGGAATTCCTTGCCAGCTCACGTGTTTCCTTCCTCCTATAGTCCCGGGTCCTTTAAGCGGGGCGTGAAAAAGCATCTGATGAGGCCGTCAAGCTGAGTGCCACCATTGTAACATGGTACGTGTTGTAATGGTGGCCCTCTTTTCAGAGACTTTGCCTTCAGCTTACCATCAGGCGAGGCGAAGTCAAATTGACGTGTACTATATAAAAAAAAAAAAAAAAAGATAAACATTAGGTAGTAACGATCATTAATTCTTAGTTTGTTTTGTTTACGGAAGGAAGCAAATTCGTTTTATGGTGTGTTTAAAATAAGGAAAACTTTATTAAATACACTATTTCTAATTACGCAGAGATAAGCTGTGTATTAATAATTTATTTTTATATTTAATTTTATATTTAATAATTTGTGTATTAATAATTAATAAAAAAAAAATAAAAAAATGACAATAGATGATTTTTATGAGTGGCAAGACTATACGACCCAATATAAACTTTCCCGGTTGTCACCACGACCTTACATTAGTGACATTGTTGAAGTGGAAGTTAACAGAGGCAGTTTTGACATTAGGTACAGAACTGGTTTCGATAATGAACCCATTACGGCTAGCATTATAGGTACAAAGTTCTTAAAATTAGACAAACTTCCATCCCCAACTAAAAAAACAGTACCAGCAGGAATATCTCAAACCAAAAAAAATAATATTTTAAAATCTTTAATACCTGCTAATAGAATGTCTTTTTGGCGGGGACTACCAACTTTTGATTAATTTTATTTCATAGAAAGCAAATAAATTGCTTTAACTTTTTTTTGTAATTTGCTGCTACATTTAATAAAGTTGTTAAAAAAATATTAAATGAAGTTTTATTACAAATATATTCGGTATTTTCATCAAATATGAAAAAAAAAATCATTTTGTATGGAACTTTCTATGAGCAGAATAAGACTAAAAGCAGTATCTCAATTTTTGAAGCCTTTCTTTTTAATCAAAATAGCGGTATCTCACAAAATAGGTATAATGGTGCCATTTATGGATAATTTAGGTATGTCAGTTATATCTAGGGTCAAAAATACGTTTATATAAGTTTTAACAGTTTTAAAAATATTAGTTTTAACCCCCGTTTGAAGGTGGGAAAAATCCATTCACAAAAAGTAGTTTTTCTCAAAACTTACTCTGATTGAGTTAGCGCTTTTCGGCTTATCAGGGCAGAATAGCTATCTAATTTTGTAACGTTTAAGTTACCCTTTAACTCTGCCCTTCGAATGAATTGCCACTTATTTAGAAGTGGTAATTCGTAAGTCGAATAGAATAAAAATAGAAGAGAAGTGCTGTCAGTGGGAAGACCAAAGGCTTGTCTTGCTTTGTTTTCTGCACTGATGGCACAGAAACTCTGTTCTTACAGGGTTGGCAGCACGAGTAACCCCTAGTTTAGTACACGTTCATAGGCCACTGTAACCACTTCCCATGAGGTGGGCCGTGTGCTCGTCTACCACCTAAGTGGTATAAAAAAAAATTTTGAGTTGAGTTTGAGTTAATTTTTTCTCTCTTTTCTATACGTGTGAAAGGTCCCACGGTTACTACCACAGGACTAGCAAGTGAAGCGGTCACGTCGGCATCGAACCAGTGTCCCGTCACGGTGCTCCATGACTGTTAACTCGGGTGGAACTTAAAAAGGAAATCTCTAGCAACCCCGACATACCTTATCAAATCAATTATTAGTTCTGAACTATAACAAAATTATACTCTAACACTATAACAATTACCTTTACTACTTACCTACTAAGAAACGATAGCAATAACACAATTTGAGCATAATATTAATATGTTCGGTATTTCGTACATTCGGGATTTTGAACTTCGGGATTTTGATTTTCGGTATTGCCTGCAAGGTTGCCTGGATAAAATCGCTTCTAGCGATAAGGCCGCCCAATAAGTACATTGAACTGTAACATGCTACCTACTTGTACTACTAAATTATATTGGCGTATAATAAAGAATTATCTATCTATCTATCTATGTATTTTAATACGTAACCGTTCGCATTTTGTTTGTTAATCTAATTTATGTTTCTCTTTGTTACAGAGACCAGATCTGGAGGGACAGTCCAAGAACACAAGCTGCTGGAAACAGCACAATGTGTGGTGGACGCTGGGCATCGACATTCCTTTACTAGTAATTTGTAAGTCATGTTTTATCTTTTTACGATACTGCCAAAAAGGGCTATCATAACTTAAAAGTATAAAACAATAGTTATTTGTTATACAAGAGTGCAAAGTTGCTTTTTAACCGCGTGCTCATTTTTGATGACCGAGCAAGCGAAAGATTCTAAATTTGAATCAGGAGCGTAGCGAGTGATTCACAAATTAGAATCTTGAGCGTTAGCGAGGGAATCAAAAGAGCACAAGGTGAAAAATCTTTGCACTCGAGTGCAACACGTAACTTTTCATCCCACCTCAGCGAGGAAATAATGAAATGCTTCTCCTTCCTAGCGTTAATTCCCAGTCAGCATCCGAAGCTTTCACCTCGGAGTCCGGGGTCCGCTTTACCAGTCTTAACTGCGGATTTGGCTGGACCTCGATATTTGCCGTGAAGCGACTGCCATCTGACCTCCACAACCCAATGATGACATTAGGCGATATCGAAGCATTGCAGCCAGACCGTTGTTGTTGAACTTTTTAGGGCTCCAACTACCCGTAACGACTGCCATAGATGTTCGTATGGCATCCGTGACCGACGGCTTAACGTGCTCTCCAAGGCACGACCAGACCAATGCAAATACCCATTTTCATGCATAAAAAATATTTGCACTGAGCGGGGATCGAACCCGTGCCTCCTGCGTAGCGGCCGCGTTCAATACCACTACGCCATGGAGGCTGTATAATATGTGTATTAATACTAGTAATAAAATACAACAAAATAAAAATTCAACAACAATGTCAACAATATGACGTGAAAAAAATTGATGTGCGCAAAGCAAATTAAAAAAAAAGTACACCAAGGAGGTTACGAGTCTGAGTTTTTCATGAATTAAAAAAAAGTTGTATGATAAATTCGGCACCATAGAGGTAGAAGTAAATAGGTTTAATGATGTTTTGAGTCCACAAACCTAGTACTGCACACGATGTTCTAAATTCAAATTTACTTTACCTCTCTAGAGGATAAAAACGACTTTTACGCTCAGTTATCGAAGAGCAAAAATAGTCTTTCCGAGATGGTGGGATGAAAAATAAATTACATAATCCTAAAAATAATTGAGTAGTCCAATAATGGAATGAGCGGTTCGATAAATAATATTCTAACTACTCTGTTTCTAATGTAATTATATATTATTGAAAATAAAAAACCCGACTGATGCTGCAAAGATGAAACAAGTTTTATGGCGGGCGGTACCTAGGTATTTATGATTTGCAAAATCATAAACCGGATGAAAATTAATATCAAAGTTGTTTCGATCTTTTCAGCATCAGTTGGGTTTTTTATTATTAAATAATAAATGTATTTTTAAACTTCAAATGCATTAGCTAGCGTCTAATATATAAAAATAAACAGCTATTTATATCATTAATTCTTCGTTATACCCATCACAAAGTATAGTTAGTAGTTATACTGTGGTCATAATTATTCAACTATGGAGTACTTTATCTGTGGTTATACTTACTGTAAAGTTAAATAGGCATTTACTCACTTGTTTAACCCGGCAATTAGGTACTATAAGTACCTAGTAAACGAGGAATATTTAACCATTTTTCTGTTTAACACAGAGAAATTATATAATAATAATATTTCTTTCTATTATTTTACACTAGCTTTCGCCCGCGGCTCCGCCCGCGTAGATGTCGGTTATCGCGACCAAACACACATAGCCTATGTCCTTTCTCAAGGTCTAATCTACCCCTATACCAAATTTCATCAAAATCGGTTCAGTGGTTTAGGCGTGAAAGCGTAACAGACAGAGAGACAGGCAGACAGAGTTACTTTCTCATTTATAATATTAGTATGGATGGATATGAATATTGCAGTTAAATATAATAGGCCTATTTTATTGGGAGGATAAAAAATATACGAATAACATTTTCATTTTAGGGTCAATTGATCAGCCATAAAAATGCACCAGCACCTTTTAAGTGTTAATTAAAAATCAACTTTATTACGTAAGCCTTAAATATTAATATTACCTAATTATAAAACATTAGCACTTACTATTTTTAAGCTTTGGTTATATTGGTAGTCTTAATGTATGTCAGATACCTATTTATAACTAAAAATAAATAATCGTTCATCACCATCAAATATTTATCGAATAAATTATTCAATTAATGGAAATTGTTTAAGTAACGGAAGCATCTAATTAAATAACACCAATAAAATAAAAATTTATCACCATAATAATGTTGACTACCAAAAATGGAGTACGCTTCATTATACCGAAGAAAGATATAATGTTGCCAGTGAAAATAAATCGCACCCATTTATTTTGAGACGACTAAATTAGTCGTTAGTTTAATTAGTGAGCAGCTCACATCGATGGAACAAACTATAAAAAAGCAAGAAAACAAAATTAAAGAACTTGAGAGCAAACACTACGATCTACAAAATAAAAATAAGAACCTAGAGTTACGTGTTGATGTCTTGGAGCAAGGATATAAAGAACTCGAACAACAATCATTAGTTTCGTCTCTGGAAATAGCCGGATTACCTGAAATACCCACCAATGATATAAGAAAAATAGTTGAGACAGTAGCTGCGAAGCTGAAAGTGGATAACAGAGAAGGTTACTCATTACGACGAATGCCGGGAAGTAAAGATAAACCAGGATCAATTCTTGTAGCACTGAAATCAAAGGAGCTTCAGCAACAGTGGGTAGATGCTGGAAAAGAACGTCGTCTCACTGTGGGACATATAATGCCTGAAATTCCGAAGGAGCATGCAGACCGTCCAATATTTATCAGAGAAGCCCTAACCAAGTACCAAAAGTCACTATTGTACAACGCTAAGACACAACTACTTAACAAGGTCTGTCAATATGTCTGGTGCAAGAATGGTAAAGTTTGTGCTAGAAAGTCGAATAATAGCAAGATTTTTTACATCCGTAAAATGCAAGACATTAAACAGATAGAAAAGATATGCTCAGCTGAGTTAGAAAAAAAACAAGTTTTAGGGTCATCAGTGTAAGGTAATCGCATAATTGTACCAACTTAAAAACTTTGTAACGATATGGATACAAAAGTACAAGAAATTCGTAATTGTAATTCTGTTAACTGTTTTTATAAACAAATGCCATCTAAGACAGGTTTAGCTCTGTCATGTTTACATTTTAATATCCGATCTATAAAGAAAAACTTTGCTAATCTCCAGCAAACCATTTATAGCTCTAGTGTTCCAATAGACCTTATAGTTTTATCCGAGGTAGGTATATCAAACAATATAGTTAATCTATATAACTTAGCCGGCTATAGAATGTACTCGCAATTGCGAACGAATAAAAAAGGTGGTGGTATTATTATTTACGTACTAAATCATCTAAAATTCACACGTATTGATCATAAAAGTTATACTTTTGAAAATGTTACAGGAATCATTAAACTAGATTCACATCGCGACGTAGTTGTGTGTGCAATCTATAGGCCGCCTTCCACGATTAAAAACTTATTTGTCAGCGAACTACGTACACATATCACTAAATTTGATTTAAAACACAACTTTCTTCTCATTGGTGATACCAATATTGACCTGAAATCTGTTTCAACATACAAAGATTCATACCTAGAAGCACTGAGCGAACACGGATTAATGTGTGGAATTACAGATTACACCAGAATAGATACGAAAAAACATATTTTAACTAAATCGTGTATTGATCACGTTTTTGCCCGTTTCCCTACATTGTATCCGTTCGCCGCGGTGCTAGACATTGTACTGGCTGATCATCGAGGTATCATCTTTGCCTGCGTCGCCGAGTCGCATGAGATTCCTGAGTGTGTACAGAATGTTTCTAAAAAATATATCGACTATGACACTTTTTGTAGGGAACTAAATAATGTGGATTGGACCAAGACAAAATGTATGACTTCACCACAGGATATCCTACATTTTATCCATAATTCCTTTCATTGCGCAAACGAGTCAGCTAGTAACAATAGTTCGTTTACATTAATAAACCGACGGCCAAAACGACACAAACTACCTTGGTACGATGAAAACATTACTCGGCTGTGTCTCAAAAGAGATAAATTATTTTGTAAGTGGAAAAATAGTTTGAATGATCCTAAGATAAAATTAGAGTATAATATAATTCGAAATAAAATTCATAAATTAATTGAAAATAAAAAAAATAATTACTACATGCAAAAAATTAATGATAACTTTAAAAATATAAAAAATATATACCAAATTGTAAATCAAATGTTAGGACGAGTTACACTTTCAATTGATATGGCTATACATAAAGCTTTTGATGCACAGGGAATTACTACAAAAAATATAGCTGACGCCTTTGCTAATTGTTTTGATAAAACAGTAAATGAGATAATTCCAAATTGTAATGTAAAATTAACAAACTACAATGATACACGTAGATCTCTAGATTCAAGTATTTTGTTTAAAAAAGCCACAGTTAGTAGTGTACAAAAAATCATTAGACAGTTAAATTCGAGGAAAGCTCCAGGATTCGATAATGTTAAGGTCTCTGACATAAAAATGCTGGGTGAGAAAATTGCTGACCCGATTGCTGACCTAATAAATCGTAGCGTAGAAACTGGCTCATACCCTGACGATCTAAAGATGGGATGTGTAAGGCCAATTTATAAAAATGGTAAAAGAAATGATTACTGTAACTATCGCCCAATAACACTGTTGTCATCTATAGATAAAATAGTTGAAAAACATGTGTGTCAACAAATACATGATTTTTATAAAAAGCACCAGGTTATTAACCAGTACCAATTCGGCTTTCAGTCTGGGAAAAGTACTACATCTCTTCTGTCTAAGTTCACTGATGAGGTTAACAAGCACTTAGATGAGAAAAAACAGGTTCTTGCCCTTTTTATTGATTTTTCGCGAGCTTTTGACACTTTGGAACATAAGCGGATAATTGACAAGCTGGATGACTGCGGAGTGCGCGGTTCATTGCTAAATTGGTGTAATAGTTATCTGACAAACCGGAAGTTCACCGTAAAAGTAGACAACACTTATAGTGAACCCATTTGCGTTACAAGGGGAACAGCTCAAGGCTCTGTACTGGGTCCGCTACACTTTCTGACATATGTTAATGATATGGGTAAATGTATCAAAGACAGCACGTGTTATCAGTTCGCGGATGATACTTGCCTTTTAATTGCCGATAAAAATCCCCAAATTGCATGCAAGCGTTTGCAATCAGATTTAGATGCACTCGTAAGGTGGTGTCACGATGCTGGCTTAGTGCTAAATGCAAGCAAAACTAAATTAATGGTCATAAAATCCCCTTATACTAGACAAGAACAGATTCAATCACTAGTAGCCCATGATCACCATTGTCTACATGCCAACAGTGTGATAAACTGTAAGTGTCCGTCTATAGATATTGTCACAAATATTAAATATCTTGGCTTAATAATAGACGAAAAGTTTAGCTGGGGTCTCAGAATACAGAACAAACCAGAAGCCGCATTCGCTAATAGCTGCATATCCCGCACTGTGTCCAAAAACGATACTCTGTCTCGCTCTATAGTGAAACTTCCCGCTCGCGTAATGTTACTAGGCTAAGGTGCGGTTCCCAACTTTAGGGTAGTCATAAAACACTAGATAAGAGATATAACACTAGATATTTAATATCTGTATTATACAGAGAGGTGATCAGTGTAAATTAAAGCTATTAAATATATATAAATTTAATGAAACACGGTAATAAGGTAAGTATTTTTTTAATGGTATAATGATATACAAAGTCTATAGACGCAGTGTCACTCCAATGCGGCGTAAATAATACTTAGCTACTACTCTGGTACATGTTGACAATATAGGTACATACTTATATCTCCTATTTCATCCATTTCAACTTTTCTCTTCATGCATCGGTAGGGAAACTAAAATTAGAAACATTTTATAGAAAAAAAAAGTACCTACCTACTTTATACATAATATTGCTACTGTGCGATAAAACCACCAATTGTATATAGGTACCCACATAATAGCGTGTTTAATGATGTCTGTGGTGTACCTACATATCGATTCAAAATGAATGACGATTCCGAAGTTTGTGCGTAACGATGCACGCGCCTGCGAGACTCGCAGCATATGCAGTATGTACCTACACGCAGTGATTGTTGAAATTGTTGTTTGCTATTTATTATGTTAAGTTTGTTATTGTCCTTCCACAAGCAGAGAAGGGGCTATGTAGGGTATACAGCCCTACAAGCCGGACAGCCAGTAAATTGTCGCTGTTGGTACAATAAATGGTATTTCTTCAATTACTGAAGACAAACTCCTATGGTCATCTTCAGACACCATCTACAGGTCCTGTATACTAAGAATACCAGAGAATTAGCTAAGACAAAACAAATGAGCTCAAACTCGATAGGTTTTTCTTGTTTAGTTTAGTATTTCTTAAGGCCATCTTCTGACTTTATCATCAGACCAGCTCCATGGTACCATATTAATGCATTATCCCCTAAACTAACATGTATACAAAATTTCATCAAAATCGGTTGAGGATATCTGCTTCAAAATCGAGTTGCAAGATTTCTTTTCGAACAAATTAAGTAGGTACCATACCTACATCCTACATACAGTGAAAGTAGGTAATGAAAAGATTTTTATAATAATATCATTTACCGACTTGTTTGCAATGCAGCAAGGAATAATGCTTGGACGAGTAAAGTGAACAGAATATTTTTGTACCTACCTGCGCATGGCACTCGTACGTACTACCGAGCCATTTAGTTTGATTTGAACCGTATTGTACAATAAAGAGACCTATCTAAGTATATATCTGTTTAAATTTCATAAAAATAGGTGGGTAAAATTTTCAATTGACATGGCAACACACAAGATGGCAGCGTCTTCGTCTAAATCAATCACAATTAAATTCAATAATTAAATAACTATGCATTTGTATACGCTAATTACAGATGAAATGTGATCCCATCCTGTTTTTTTGTAATCCTAGATGTATTTTTACATGAAGGAACAACTAAAACCGACATTTTAAAATTAAAATTGACACTGATGTAATACGTCTGACGCGCTACGTGCATACGAGTGAATGCGAGTGACAATATTCAAATCAAGACAATTTGTCTTGATTTGTGTGTCTTCACTTTTGAGCGCGCTTGCGGTTTCTGGTTTGTTCTGTATTCTGAGGCTGGGGTCCTCATATTGAAAGAATCTGTAATAAATTAAGGCAATTCCTAGCTAATATTACAATACTAAAAAAAACCGCATCCCATTCAAAGTGAAGATTATGCTTTATCACGCACTCGCAGAATCACACATACAATACGGTCTTAGTAGCTACGGTCGAACCTGCAAAACATATTTAAACGACATATATAAACTACAATATCGAATTTTAAAAACCCTAGTTTCTAACAACATAAAAAACCGTTTTTATGACAATGATAGTGGTCTGTTCAAGCACTGTGGGATTCTTCCAGTGCACACCCAAGTCCTGTTTTCAATATTAAAGGAACAATTTTTTAATAAAACTTTAAAAAACAAAATAGAACATCCTGTGCGCACTCGGTCAGTCTCTGAGAATCGGTTACGCACACAGCGTGCGCATAATATGTATGGTGAGCGCACCACCGGCTATATTGTACCTCGCCTTATTAACCATCTACCCTCGTATATTAAGTTGTGCAACAGTACATTTGGTTTTGCACGTAAACTAAAAGAATACTTCGTCAACTCATTGTAGACGGATAATGACTTTGTTTGTTGTTGCTTTTTGTGATTGATGTAGTACAAATGGTAATGGTTGTAATAATGTTTTATAATTTTTGTTTTGTTACATTGTGGGTAGGTAGAGATTTGGTCTTGTTGAATATTATTCTAATTTACCTATATTTATTTTAATATTCTATTATGTAATTATTATTGCATTAGCACAAATATAAACCTTCGTGGTTTCTTTGTTGCTAAATAACTTAAACCAATTTGTTATGTTTTATTTTGATAATAAATAAAAAAAAAAAAAAAAAAAAAGTACACTACATTTTCAACCATGTACAATATAGTTAGAGTTGATATTTAACTAAAGGTAAAATAATCTGTGTATAAAACAGTTGTGAATTGATTTTAAGCGCGCACATTAAGTATCGAATCTTTTTTTTTTTCTTTTATGCAACTGGTTGGTTTGTTCGACTTTTTCTTGCAGCACTTTTGTTTCATTAAAAACCAGAGATCCGATTCTCAGAACTCCACTGACAGTAGTGTCCCCCCCTCTACCTATTCAAATTTGGTAGGATCCTATCAATACCGCTTTTGATATACGATTTAATAAAGAGCTTACTGAAGCTCTTGGCAATCCGAGGTTTTTATGTAAGTTGTACAGGGATTTAACTGGAATTCCCCTTGCTCCTACTTCTACGGCGTAGAGTTTAACCTTATTAAAATTAAACTATACATGGTATACGTGATGATAAAATATATCCTCCTTCCAGAAAGAGGTTTATAATTAATTGTTTCTATTATTCCTTATGCACAAAAGGAAAATAATAAGCTAATACGTAATTACACCTTCACGATAAGCGGTCGTACGCATGATTTATTCACAATAATAGTAAACAAATGAATAATGACAATTTATACACTCTATGTGGTTTATAACCACGTGGAATCCCCTTTTGTATAACTCCCCTTTTTCCCCACAACCCTAGTCATTATCATTATCAACATCCTCTCCTTTCATCATCTCCTTATCCTTATCCCATATTTATTTGGGGTCGGTGCTTTGTCTGTGCTTTTCCTTTCTTTTCTGGCTGCAGTCATCTCAACATTCAATTCCTTCCTAGCCATATCATCTTTCACACATTCCATCCATCTCCATCCTTCATTCATTCCAGATCTATCATTAAGTGTTCCTCTCCCCTTGTAGCCGTCCTATTGCGACAGATAACCTCATGATGTATCATGGAAGTTGTTGATTTTTATTGCAAATTGTTTCTGTCTGAAAAAGAAAATAAATGCATTTGTTTAGTTTACAAAAAAATGTAAACGCAATACTTAACGCAAGCGCAATACTTAACGCAAACGCAATACTCAACGCAAACGCAATACCTAACGCAAATCGCGCATATTCCTACAGATGATAGGCCAGTTGTCCATAAAAAGTTAAAAATAAAGCAGGAAATTTATTGCAAGTGTTTATGTATGCGACCAAGAAGTTATCAATTAACCCTCGTCACTCGTTGTCAAGTACCAAGCAGAAAAAATTACACTAAAACGTACTAAATATACTTAATTAAAAATAGATTGTCAAAGCGTAACGGTAAAAAATATTATTTTATGAGACACACGTGGTAGACCCCACACTGTCGTTCAAAGGGTTGCCAGAATTTAACTTAAATTTTGTACAAAATTATAGCGCAGAAATGTCAAAATAAAGATTAGTATTCTGTTTTTTTTTTAATTAAATTCCCTCTACTCTAACCGCATTTACGACAGACATACATTACGTTACTTTAAAATAACGTTGACTGTTATAATATTGTATTTCTTAGTAATTCCGACCTTGTCAGGTATAATACCTACTACATTTACGTATTAGTACTAAGAAATACTATGTCATTTATGATGAGCGCATAAATCATTGTCTTTGTGATCAAGAACAATAATATTATGTATTAGAGACTACCCCGTCTTCTTATTTAATCAAACAAAACTATCTTTACCATTGTAATGTAATTAGTGAGTCTGGTCTGAGGCCTTTTGGATGAGTATTGGCAGTCGCTTATTATTGAGAACGATTTTGTTTGAGGCATGTGTGATAAATGTTAGTAATCTATTTTTGCACACAAAATGAACCAGAACTTCACGGTGATCCAAAGAGTATTGATACTTTTAAAAATATACGGCTCAAAAAATAAGCATACAGTATTTTTAGAGATTAGTTATAATCTGATCCGAAGAATAACTTGAAGACATACCTACATACCTACCTGAGTAGCTTTAGCTTGTTGTGAGAAAATACTCCGTTTCTTGCAGTTTAATGATTATCTTGAGAAAATATAATTGTTTAGTGCCCATAGTAGTACAGTTAAAATAATGATATATATCTATGACAAGTTAGTTAATAAATTATCCAATAATATAATAGTTTGTTTAAACAAAAAACCATCCAAAAAATAAGTTTAGCAGCCTGCTGGCAACACGCAACATCGGCCGCATATGGCAGAATGCACGCAATCGCTGTCACAGACACTGTTTACAAAAAAGAAAAAAAATATGTGCCAACGACCTTTTGACATAAAAATATTCATTTTTAACAAAAAAAGTTTAACCAACTTCAAGAACAGAAAAAGAGGCACTGAAAAGCGAAAAATAACTTATTTTTAGAACTATATTTATTAGAATTTATTAGAACTCGGTGCCTAGCCGAAGGGAGGCGATATTTCAATTGATTGCATCATAGTAATGTAGTTCAGACACAACAAACAAAGTTGGCTGGCACCAAATATCCATTTAACTTTCGCATTATAAATGCGAAAGTTAAATGGATATTTGGAGAATGGATGAATGTAAATTATTCAATCACATCACACCCCAAACAGCTGAACGGATCTGGATGAAATTCGGCCTAAAGATAGATTATTGTCTGGAACAGCACATATTATATGACTTACAGTAAATATTTTACCTACTTATTATTATATATATTCTACCTACATAAAAACGTAGTCATACCCTTTTCTCTATGATGTAGGCAGAAGTCACAAAGTTTTCAGTTGCGCCTCAGAATACAGAACAAACCAGAAGCCGCATTCGCTAATAGCTGCATATCCCGCACTGTGTCCAAAAACGATACTCTGTCTCGCTCTATAGTGAAACTTCCCGCTCGCGTAATGTTACTAGGCTAAGGTGCGGTTCCCAACTTTAGGGTAGTCATAAAACACTAGATAAGAGATATAACACTAGATATTTAATATCTGTATTATACAGAGAGGTGATCAGTGTAAATTAAAGCTATTAAACATATATAAATTTAATGAAACACGGTAATAAGGTAAGTATTTTTTTAATGGTATAATGATATACAAAGTCTATAGACGCAGTGTCACTCCAATGCGGCGTAAATAATACTTAGCTACTACTCTGGTACATGTTGACAATATAGGTACATACTTATATCTCCTATTTCATCCATTTCAACTTTTCTCTTCATGCATCGGTAGGGAAACTAAAATTAGAAACATTTTATAGAAAAAAAAAAGTAGGTACCTACCTACATTATATATAATATTGCTACTGTGCGATAAAACCACCAATTGTATATAGGTACCCACATAATAGCGTGTTTAATGATGTCTGTGGTGTACCTACATATCGATTCAAAATGAATGACGATTCCGAAGTTTGTGCGTAACGATGCACGCGCCTGCGAGACTCGCAGCATATGCAGTATGTACCTACACGCAGTGATTGTTGAAATTGTTGTTTGCTATTTATTATGTTAAGTTTGTTATTGTCCTTCCACAAGCAGAGAAGGGGCTATGTAGGGTATACAGCCCTACAAGCCGGACAGCCAGTAAATTGTCGCTGTTGGTACAATAAATGGTATTTCTTCAATTACTGAAGACAAACTCCTATGGTCATCTTCAGACACCATCTACAGATCCTGTATACTAAGAATACCAGAGAATTAGCTAAGACAAAACAAATGAGCTCAAACTCGGTAGGTTTTTCTTGTTTAGTTTAGTATTTCTTAAGGCCATCTTCTGACTTTATCATCAGACCAGCTCCATGGTACCATATTAATGCATTATCCCCTAAACTAACATGTATACAAAATTTCATCAAAATCGGTTGAGGATATCTGCTTCAAAATCGAGTTGCAAGATTTCTTTTCGAACAAATTAAGTAGGTACCATACATGTAGGTATACTACATACAGTGAAAGTAGGTAATGAATAGATTTTTATAATAATATCATTTACCGACTTGTTTGCAATGCAACAAGGAATAATGCTTGGACGAGTAAAGTGAACAGAATATTTTTGTACCTACCTGCGCATGGCACTCGTACGTACTACCGAGCCATTTAGTTTGATTTGAACCGTATTGTACAATAAAGAGACCTATCTAAGTATATATCTGTTTAAATTTCATAAAAATAGGTGGGTAAAATTTTCAATTGACATGGCAACACACAAGATGGCAGCGTCTTCGTCTAAATCAATCACAATTAAATTCAATAATTAAATAACTATGCATTTGTATACGCTAATTACAGATGAAATGTGATTCCATCCTGTTTTTTTGTAATCCTAGATGTATTTTTACATGAAGGAACAACTAAAACCGACATTTTAAAATTAAAATTGACACTGATGTAATACGTCTGACGCGCTACGTGCATACGAGTGAATGCGAGTGACAATATTCAAATCAAGACAATTTGTCTTGATTTGTGTGTCTTCACTTTTGAGCGCGCTTGCGGTTTCTGGTTTGTTCTGTATTCTGAGAGTTGCGCATAGACTCAGGCGTACCGACGGATAATACATTTTCTCCTTTTCTTTCTACGTCATTCGTAGTTATATATACGATGTGTTTTTATTGTTATATGTTGTATATTATGTACCTAACGGTATATTATGTATAGTAAGAAATGTCTGTATGTAGTTTTATACTACGAACCTGGCAAACACCTTTCGCTTCATCCATTTTCATAATTGTTAAGGTATGATTCCGAAGATGACCGCATAAGACAACAGCCGACGCACGCAGCAGATATGCGTAATCCATTGCGGCTTCTTAACGGTCCCCTTTATCCGTTATCGGAGTTTAACAAGTAATGGGTACGCTGTATCTGCATACTTTAATCGTGTAAACAAACAAAGCTAAGTAAATATAAATACACAGATAGGCACAGAATAGTGAAGACAATAAAATAAAGTTGACAATACCTGTATCTACTTAGGTATCTTACCTACCTACTTGTTTTCCTACTTTTATATACTTCATTAAAACAGCTGTGCCTTCTTAGACGTCTTATTGTATTATATTATCATCTACTTTATCTATATAAACTATAGATATGCTATAATTTCAGCTGACATGTGTCGTTGATAAACACATAGGAATTAGAAATTATTATAATACCTTTTTTTTTATATAGGACACGTCAATTTGACTTCACCTCGCCTGATGGTAAGCTGAAGGCAAAGTCTCTAAAAAGAGGGTCACCATTACAGACACGTATCATGTTACAATGGTGGCACTCAGCTTGACGGCCTCATCAGATGCTTTTTCACGCCCCGCTTAAAGGACCCGGGACTGTAGGAGGTACCTACCTAATAAAATTAAAATCTAAGTATAAGCGTTAAAGTGTGGCTAGCCCGGAGGCAGGACACGGGAAGTACCTCCGCCTACAGCATACCGCGGCTATAATAACCTAGTTTTGTGTTCCCGGCGATGAGTAGGGTAGCCAGAATTCAATGGAGAGGTTTTGTGCTGTCAGTGGGAAGACCAAAGGCTTGTCCTGCATGGATTGTACACTGACGGCACAGAAACAAACTGTTCTTACAGGGTCGGTAGAACGAGTGTCGAGGTCGCAGACAAGCACACGGCCCACCTGATGGAAAGTGACTGTAGCCTATGGACAAGTGCAAAACCAGGGGAGTCACACTCGTACTGCCGACCTAGTAAGAACAGTGATTCTGTGCTGTCGGCGCGGAAGACTTTGCCCAAGGTGCAGCGCGTGGAAATTCTGGATTAAGCGCTGCCTTGCTGTTGCCTGTTGACTGATATGCTTTATGAATGTACTAAATCAAGAGCATGGGCATTCGACCATTCGACGGTCAATTGGCCGTTATCAAAAAACTGTAGAGACCTGAGTTAGTTCACCTCGTTACTGGGCGCCCTAGCGCGCCGCCCGCTGTTCTCGACTAGGAGGCATTTTAATCGATACCTATTTATGGTTGTTCGATTTTACGGTCATTGTTGCCGTAATCGATTCCCGTTTAATGTTGTAATAATGTTCAGTCGATAATTATAGATGTTTGCCGCGAACGAGCTAAAATTATACGTGATTCATGTTATTCTTAGTCGTAACTAACGCTTAATAGCAAAGCATAACTTGAGATTAATATTAAAAGGCTATTAAAAATTATAATTAACGATATTACACGTTTAAAAATATACAGTAGCATTAATCATTAAATTGTTAATAGCGCCATCTATTGTCGAGTAGCGGTAACTTTATTGTCAACATTAATATTAAAATTCATTTCTATCGTTCGATTGGGCTTCTAAACAAACGGTAAATAAGTGACAACACTAGATATTTAGTGGGCATTATCCGTCTGAGATTCACGTAATCTTTCAATCAGTCCTTCAAGAGCATGCCTGACTCCATGCGTTCGTTCGCACGTGGGATCTAACGTGGCGGATGACTACAATTTCTCAATTAGACTAAGGGCAACATTCATAGACCGCAATATAGCTAAATAATGACCGGTGTTAGGTAATGTAATATGTTACGAAGCGAGCATTCGCGCAGTCGGTAGGTACTATACGTAGGTACCTATAGAAGTATAATAATTGATTTGAGCATAGGTACGTATCGAGCGAACCTACGAAACGTAACGACATGAACGCGGGAAACTTACTTACATTAAATTACGCCCACCACGGTACGGTACACGGTACACGCATCACGGTAGTCAGTAGGTCTTTATAATGAATGGTAAGATCTAGTGATTAGGGTATCAGATTTGAGATCTAAAGGTTATTACACTACCAACGGGTCCCAACTACGCCTAAATCTTTTGGTCTATTTATAGGTAATATTTCAATAAAAGAAAGAAAAAATACTATAGACCTTGAAACAGCAAAGGGTGCAAACGACAACGACAGTGCACAAGAAAATCGCAAACTGTAAACAGTAAATGATCCCAAATCCGAGAGGAACAGTTCTAAACCGGGGATGACCCTAGGTTAGGCGGGGTGCCAGGGTAATGCCTTGTGGGCCACGTTACACCCCAGCATCTGAAAACCCAAGATAAAGTGCGGTTTTAGTCACTTCGAATCTTCCGCACGAAAATAAGAACCGTTTTCTTTCAAATCTCATCAACTTTTCGAATTTCATCCATCAATTTTCCTCCTTGAACGAAACATCTTTTCAGAACTAAGTGTCGTAACCTAGCTCGCCTAGTGCATCGTGTCAGGCCACGTGCAATAGTAAACGTGACAATAGTGGGGCGAATGCGTGTCGCAACAGGCGGCCTGATGTCGTAACATCCTTGGGCAGAAGACTCACTCGATACAGTTTTTTTTTTTTTTTTTTTTTTTTTTTTTTATTTTTTTTTTATTATTATCACATCACCGAGTTACACCGAGGCTATTATCTAATAGAATATTGTATCAAGAACCAAGCGGTTCGGTGACTCTTTTCTTTGTTGCACCATTTAGTCTTGGAATTCTTTAACAGCATACATGTTTTCTTCTTCCTAGAGTCCTTTAAGCGGGCCGTAAAAATTTATATAATGAGGCTCTCAGTTGAGGGCCATCCTTAGAGTATACGTTGGGCCACCATTGTAAAACATTATTGATGTCTGTAATGGTGACACTCTTTTCTGAGACTTTGCCAGACTTACTGCCAGACGAGGTGAAGTCGTGACATGTAATACTTATATATAAAAAATATTTATTCCAACTCCGTTGGAGTCGGCTTTTCTGTGTAACTACAATGCGGTCAAACTTTGAAATTTCCGTGTGAAGTGACAATCATCTGAGCTCCACAAATCCCTGACGTCATATCGAAGTTCTGTAGTTAGATAGTGGACTTTTTAGGGCTCCAAGTAGGTACCCATAAAGACTGCCGTGTGTTCGTATAGCAACCGGGACAGTCGGCTTAATGTGCTCTCCAAGACACAGAGGGGTCTCATTGAGGACTGATTTGTCTAATATTACTTACAATTACAAATGTCGCACGATCACTTTGACGGCTTGCCCCCTATTACCTCTATTTACACTACAAGCAATAAACAACCGCGAGTACACAAAAGCGACGTAATAAATGACCCCAAACCAAAATATACGATCTATTATCTAACAACTACTGCGCAAGTACCGTGACATTGGTTTGTTCGTCGACCGCTATTACCCAATTTGTTGCCCAATCCCCAAACGTGCTGCTAGTTCAAAGTCAATGCCAAACCAACCAGGATACAGGTTTAAATGCGAATATACGCGTAGACGCGCATACGCGAACGCCTTGAAGAGCCTACACCCATTCCTGCCTTGAAGAAGACTTCAAGGTATTTTTCCAACATAAATAGATCAATTGAACTGTTGAAATGTGTGATTGTTTCCCTAATTACTGTCAGTAATTGACGCTCGTGAAGATATAAAGCCGATTTCATTAATAACAGTTCCATTAATTGGTCGGTCAACGGTGAGAAACCGACTATCTCACTTCGGAGTCCGAGATCCGGATTCCAGCTTTTATTCCTCCACTTCACACGGTGGAATGCAATGGAAAGAGGACTCTTTCGACCACTTTACGTAGTATCAGGCATATCCGGTATTGTACTATGACTTCTTCTACGACGTTAAGCAAGCATTTCTTTGGTCTACCCTCCTACCCGGACCCGATGCCCGAACGGCGGCATTGGTCAGATATTTGTTACCCACGTAGTTTAACTGCATTCTAAAACTTATATTACAAGCTTCGTTTGTATCCCTATAGATAGCGCTGTGTATTAGTATGTTCTCTTACTTCTCTTCCTAAATCTTTGTTGTTTCTTCTTCAACAGACTTAACGCTGGTGGGTCTCTTCGAGCTGGGGGTGATCCCCAACCGCAAAGGAGGCTTCCACTGCAATGACCCGGACCTCAGCCATAAGTTTAATGGCGACACTGTTACGACCGCTGTTATTATGTCCACGATTATCCTGATGCCGATTCTTTTCGTAAGTATTACAAAAACATACCTAATATTCTAGGCTATATTACACAGCGTCTTCTAGCGTCTTGTCTTGTCATATTATGAAGTCTATAATGCGGTTAAATATACTTACACTCAAACCATTGCAAATATATACATTTGCGATGAGCAGGAATGAACCCATGAGCTCAGGCTTAGCAGTTGAACGCTCTATTGCTACGACCCACGCCACAAAGGTCATGCTTATGAAATAAACAATCATTGTCATATTTACGTTGTTGAGAATGCAAACGGGCATCATCAGAGCCCGAATCGCTTACTCGTTCCGAATCAGGTATTTCCCTCTCAAACCTGAGAGGGAAATGCCTGCGGAAGAGCCTCTTCCGTCAGGTAACTAGATGTACCGGCGTGCAGGAAAGCTTGGTCAGTCCCCAGTCCCCTTGCTGCTGTATTTGTATTTATTCCTTATAAGTTAGATAACTGTCTCATTAAAAATCTTATGTTTTTTTTACAGCTCTTACCAACCGAATACCTGTTCATCGAGTCCGACTTCTTAGGCCAGTCGAAAGTTCGACGGACGCTGAAGAACTCGTTCTTCTTGTACAGGACGTACGTCTATGGCCTGCTCCTCAACCTTGGGATCGTGGAAGTGATGAAAGGTCTGATGGGAAGCCCTAGGCCTACTTTCTTCGATTTATGTTCACCTGACGCTGCTAAGACTTGTGTAGGGTAAGTTACTATCTATCATTGGATTTAATACATTAAATCATAATAATATAGGTACATTATATTTTTATTCATACCTGTAAATCCACTTTGTCATAGGCTGTATGTTTACTGCCGTGTGAAGAACAAGCCTTTAGAGATTCTTCAAAATTGCAATTTTGACTAAAAGTTACAAATTGCAATTTTGACTAAAAGTTACAAATTGCAATTTTGACTAAAAGTTACAAATTGCATAATTGAGTAAAAGTTACAAATTGCAATTTTGACTAAAAGTTACAAATTGCAATTTCGACTAAAAGTTACAAATTGCAATTTTGACTAAAAGTTACAAAAAAATATCTAACTTTTTCCAAAACATTTGACCCCGAGGATCTTAATGAGCCCCATGATACACCTCGTTTACTAACATCGAACAAAAAGTCCGATATTGTCATAAAAAAACCATCTTCCAATCTATTATATCATTTCACGGGTGCTATCATCGCGTCTTCAAAAATAATGGCCCAATCTTGTCCAACGACTGGTCACTTCTACCCGCGATGTTAGGTCACTGACTGTCCACTTGTTGGTTTACGACTTCCTCCATTAACGAATAATATTTGAGGAGTAGGAGTAATATATTTGACATTGGGTGACCAAGGGACGATCCGGCAATCATAGTTCAAATGTAGGAAATAAGATAATCATCTAATGATTACATATGGAAAATAAATACATAAGTACGCCTGTAAATCCCCGAAGGGGTAGGCAGAGGTCTAACACCCACATATCGCCAAGTATGACTTTCGGTCCCATGTAATAGGGGCGAGCTTATTGCTGTCTAGCGGGCATTTTGTCAAGGGCTGTATGTTCACTGTCGGATGGAGAACAGCCCTACCCATTAGTAGCCTTTTACAACACCCACAGGAAGAGATGGGGTCAGGCGGGGTCCGAGGAGGGGGGGGGGTCACAGGGGACATGACCTCCCCCCCCCAAAACCATGCACGTCATATTGAAAAGTCCCAGTACGAGGGGAGGAGGGGTTAAATTTCTTAAGGAATTTCCGAAGTGACCCCCCTCAAAACTTCAAGCTGCGACCGCAGCTGGATGGGGTGGCCCCTATGCTACTCCCCTGGGAACCAACACGGCGTTGTATTGTTGTAAATAAATATATTTAGAATAACCACGAAATAATACTAAATCAAGGGGAAATGCTTCAAAGCCATCGCTTGTGTGTCAGATGCTGTTAAAATGTTCAACAGTTCACTTCAAGCAGTTTATTAAACATATCTTTTTATTTTCAGATTTGAATTCGTGAGTGACTACGAATGCACTCCGAACGAGTACTCGAGCTGGTACCAGATGGACTCCTACAGGAGCTTCCCTTCAGGGCACTCGTCCTTATCCGTCTACTGTGGATTCTTCATTGCAGTGAGTATTTATGAAGATATATAAATAAAAAGAAGATAAAATTATACTCTAGAACATTAATTATGTAGGTGCCGTTGTAGTCCCACAATAAGCATAGCTTGTCAAATGCAGAACCTATACCTATCTACAGGTATACCTATACCTACAGGCATGATTCATCAACCGCCGAACCTTCAACTAATTTGGGATTAGACTGAAAGTCTAACTATAAAAGCATTTTGAGAAGCTACTGCCATCTGACCTGCACACCCACTGACGATATCGAAGTCCTGTAGTCAGATTAAGTGAAATTTTAGAGCTCTTAATACCCGTAATAAGTACCACAGATCTTAGGCACAAATTTTCGTATGGAAACCAGGATCAACGGCTTATCATGCTCTCTGAAACACGAAGTATTGTTGCCCATCCTAAAACTGATGACTTTAGCTAGTATTGCCTAACCTTCGAATTTTTTGAGGTTAACCTGTTCGGTTACCATTTAGCCGTAAGTCCCTCAGTATCTGACTCTTATCTCCTCCGCAGTGGTACCTCCAGAGGCGCGCGTTCCACTGGCAGCACCGCACCATCTTCCTGGTGCCCATGCTGCAGCTGCTGTGCGCCAGCTACGCCGCCATCTGCTCCCTCACCAGGATCACGGACCACCGCCACCACTGGTGGGACGTGCTCGTCGGTACCATCATTGGTTTTATGGCTGTTCTCTATACTGTAAGTTGCATTTTATTTTAATAACAGGATATGTAGGTTTAGTAATCGGTGTATGGGGATCTTCGGGGCACAAGCCAACCATACCATATTGCTAATTGATTGGCATAGGTTTTCCTCTCGAGGTTAAGGGAGTAAGGCGGCAGTATCCAAGATAAATCTAAAAAGGTCCAGTCTAAATCTTTAGGCAAAACAGACCAACTAGGCATTAGTAATTAGGACCTATACTGACATTTAAATCAGAAAAAGTCTACATGCATCAAAATTCTTCGAAAATTTTTATACTGGATTAAATTACTAGCTTTGGAAGTTGAAAATATTTTCACAGTAGGTATTTCTTCGTCAAAAACAAAAAAGAATTCAGGGGCAATCAACTAATTCTCACTTTTCTGTTCCAGGTGGTATTGACCAGCAACTTCACCTACGATTATTCATGTACGAACAGCGACATCAGGTCAGAGGAGAGTCAGAACACAGCGAAGACGCTCCTCTGCGAAGAACGGCGGAGAGGAACCATGCCTTAAGACTCTAGTTTAATAGACCAAGTATTTTTGGAAAAATACCAGTGTACAATGAGTGAATTTGTATGAAGTCGACGGCTTGAAGGGCTGTGATGTTGGCTATGGTGTAATTTTGTGGAAGTGAGCAATGATCTTATATTAAAACGGTCAATTGAAACTGAACAAATTAGCCTACCTTGATGGAGGTAGGAGTATACCAGGACATGAACTTGATTCTTGATCTAAAAGATTGCGAATAAGAACATTCTAGCTTGGGAGTACCTATGAATTTTGTCGTACATACAGTGCGGTAGGTACACTTTTGACATTGCAACAATATTGAGATAGTACATTTACTTAATTTTTATAAGATCATTGGAGAGGATGGGATAGCTATATGTAGGTAGGTACATAATATGAATGATTGATACCATTATCATGTGTTTTTTCTTATAAGACTACTCTTTCTGTTTTAGGGCTATAGGGCTCGATGTTGTAATGCATATCATATTGTAAATAGTCTATTAGCGTAACAAATAATTTAGGTAGGTAGATAAAAAGCTACTCAAAGTGACGGTAATAAAATCTGCAGAATCACGCACTGTGGCAAGCCGCCTTTAGAATTGGGTTAACTAAGGTACTCATGAAGCTATAAACTTGAGCGTTCACTAACTTGTAATGCGCATTCTTGCGAATGTTACATTACAGAAAATAAACAAGAGCGTTTTAGCGAGCTTTCTATCGAGCGTTCTGGTGAGCATTCTCGCGAAAGGACGATTTTGCATCAACTAGAGCGTTTGTTAGTAAAATCATAAAAATATTCGTAGTGATGTTTGGCTCTTGACTTGTCTGGTTCGTTGATCACAGGCTGATTTAAATTTAAAACAAGGTTTCATTTACAGTAAAATATTAAGAAAGAATGCTATTGTTCTAGTTCTATATACTCGTTTGTCTAAAGCCACCTTCGGTAAAACGGCGAATGCTCGATGTTCTGTTACTAGTGAACGCTCATGTCTATCAGCACCTTAGTCGTGACGTGAAAATAAATAATAAGACCGATGATTGAGGTTTTTTATTATAATTTTCTAAATAGAACAAATACCGTAAACGCGCACTGTGAATTTATTTCGTTGGGATTTTAAAGTGCCAATTAACATCACAAACAAAGCAATAAAAAAAAACATTTACTTTTGCGGAATGCGATGTGTATTATTTAGCAACAAAATTATTTATTGTTGCTAAAAACTATGTACTTAAAAAATGTAAAATTAAAATACAAATTGACATATGAAATAAAAAGGCTGTTATGTATTTTGGGATAAAAATGTGTGTGTCAATGAGTATTGTGTGTGTGTGTGTGTGTGTGTGTGTGTGTGCGTGTGTTTGTTTGTTTGTATGTGTGACTACTGTAATTCTAAGATGTGTATGAAAGAAAAACATAATTATTATCAGTATTATTTATTTTAGGTTATATTTATTACAGAAACAATTTTATTGTGTGTGTGAAACAAATTATATGAAAAAAATAAAACTATTTCTAAAATAACAATTAAATCGGGATCAAAGGTATACTTTGAAAATAAAAAAAGTTTGGGGAAAGGGTCCTTATATCCCAACCCAACCCTGCCATGGGTAGGTACTATACATTATATACCTTGATGTTGTACATAAGTATAACATTAATCCACAGACATGCGTAACATTATGCCATAATATTAGGTATATATAATGTGATACCTACTTCGAAAAACATATTTGTTTCTTATACCTAAATAAAATATTATGTATATTATATTATCTGTAATTTTCTATGAAAATAAATTAATAGGTACTTTTAAAATAATATCGTTTATCATTTTATCACCTGCTTACCTTAATGCCGTGCTTCCCTAGAAAGGGACGCCCCCCCGACAGAGCCAGCGGGGGTGATTATGTCGGACTCGAACCGACTCACGCCCTATTGGTTCATTAGTTTCCGAGATTACCTCTAGCATATCCCTCAGGCCCCGGCTGTCCCGGGGCCTTCGAGATGGTCCCCTCGAGGAGTTCCACCCTGGATGTGGACCTCGACAGCCTCTGTGGCGAGGTGGCAGTAAACGCGACTGCTACGCAGGGGGCGCGGGTTCGATTCCCGCTCAGTGCAACTATTTGTATGCATATACATACATGAATATGGCTATTTACATTGGTCTGGTAGTGCCTGGGAGAGCACGTTAAGTCGTCGGCCCCGAATTGTCATACGAACGTTTATAGCAGCCGTTACGGGTAGTTGGAGCCCTAAGAAGTCCAACAACTGGTCGAACTGCATTACTTCGATGCCACCAATGGAGGTCAGGAGGCAGTCGCTTCACGGATAATATAAAATATCGAAGATTAGCCAAATCCGCAGTTAGACTGAAAAAAGTGGACTCTAAACTCTAAGACTATTTATTAATCTGTGCTCTAAGGTAAAAGCTTCGGATGCTACTGGGATTAACGCTAGGATGAAGAAGAACCAATCTTCACTAGGGTGAGTAGGGTAGCCAGAGCTCACTTGAGAGGTTTTGTGCTGTCAGTGGGAAGACCAAAGGCTTGTCCTGCTTGTCTTCTGTACTGACGACACAGAATCTCTGTAATCTTACAGGGTCGGAAGCACGAGTGTGACTCATCTGGTGTTGCCATGGTAACCACTTTCCATCAGGTGGACCGGGTGCTTGTCTGCGACCTTAGTGGTACAAAAAAGGTACACTATAGTTTCGTAACAGCGGCACTGATGCCCTTCATACATCAGATCCCTTTGTCGGAGGGCTCAATATAGGTCAGTACGTTGCATAACCGGTTGTCAGATTGTATCACCCGCCATTAACAAAATAAGGATGTTCAGATTGCCGCTTCGATTCCCGTGAGATGAACTATGTACTTACGACATTTTTATTCACGTACGTCGTATTGGTTGCGACACTACTGGTTGATAGGGCCCAGTGTATATAATGTCGCCGCCAATGAGCTTAGTCAGCTGTTTAATTAACCGCCCAGCCCCTCTAGACAAGTGGCAATTCGTTGCTCGGCGTATGATGGAATAGAATGCCAAATGTATAGGATTTGATGTTTTAGACATTCGTTGACGCCTGTCATATACGTCAAATCCCATACATTTGGCATTCTATTCCATCATACGCCGAGCAACGAATTGCCTCTTGTCTAGGGGGGCAGGCTGTTAACTAAACGTAGATCTATACAACATTTAACAAACTGGCTGACTATTATTGCTTAGGCCAGACGGCAGACGCACGATAGGGCACCACCCCGAAATAAGACACAAAGTTAGTCATAGGTTTTTTCAGTATTTTCAGTATATTTTATTCATGAACAATTTTTAACCGACTTCAAAAAGGAGGAGGTTCTCAATTCGATGAGTTTTTTTTTAATGTAATTTATGTAATAAACCAAGGTAGGTTTGTAACTTCTCACGACACGGACTCCAAAACTGACAATAATTTGTAATAAAGGTTTTGAAGAATACACAATTATTTTCAACTTTTTAGTGCATTTTTTTTATTGGTATAGTTTTTTGCGTTTGTTTGCCGTGGTACCATTAGCCAGTACCATTGATGGTACTATGGCAATTTTTTTTTGCCGTGGTATTGAAGTCGGTTTTTTTAAACATAGTTTTTTTTTACATTGTACATTTTTATAATATACAAATAAAATAATAATACTTAGTAGCTTTACTGAGAAAGCTGCGCAATCCGATTTGGATAGATTAGGTTAGAAGGCTAATGCGGGAGCGGAGCGGATCTCCCGCTTAGCCTTCGTAGTTATTTTTTTTTATAGCCATGCAGAAACAAGCTTAGGCCTAAGGACTAAGCAACAGTCAGCCAGTTTGTTAAATGTTGTACGTTTAGTTATAGCCTGCCTAGGCGGTTAATCTAACAGCTGATTAAGCTAGTTAGCGGCGACATATACCTACCTACATTACATTCATAGGCACATACCTACATAAAGTCTTTCACATTGGGGTAGAATTCGCAATCTGCAGCAATGCCGGTTCGTACCATTTCGAAAAGCAGTCCCGGCCTGAGAAGACTATGAACTGCGGTTGTGGTTACTTTTCACCTAGGTCGACCTTTCGCTCCGTCGTCCTAATATTCGCTAATATTTTTTACCTTTTGCGGGAACGACTGCCGACTGACCACCAAATCCGAGAGGAAATTCTACACCAGAGTTGTTTGTACTGGCTAGCAGATAAGATTAGGTTATGCCCCTAACATCTCCGTACACTCCTTCATAGTTCATCGCATGCAAAGATAGCCATGCATCACTGTTCCTAAATATGTTAAACGAGACAAAGGACTATAAATAGTCCCAAAAGTCTATGCTTTATGATTATAATGACATAGTTCACTAGTACACGATAGTTTAACGTTTTATTATCTATGATGTGTCTTCTATTGTTTATTGGCTGTCGGCATGTCGACTAATTTAACATGATAACATTAGTAACTGACTCATTAACTTCTTCTTCTTCCTCCTAGCGTTAATTCCCAGTCGCATCCGAAGATTTCAGCTCGGAGTCTGGGGTCCGCTTTACCGGTCTTGACTACGGATTTGGCTGGACCTCGAAATTTCCGAGAAGCGATTGCCATCTACACTCCACAACCCAATGTTAATATTAGGCTATATTGAAGCTTTGCAGCTAGACCGTTGTTTTTGGACTTTTTAGGGCACTAACTACCCGTAACGACTGCCATAGATGTTCTTATGGCAACCAGGACCGACGGCTTAACGTGCTCTCCGAGCACCAATGCAAATACCCATATTTAATGCACACAAATATTTGCACTAAGCGGGGATCGAACCCGCGCCTCCTGCGTAGCGGCCGCGTTCACTATCGCTACGCCACGCCACGGAGGCTGTCGAGTAACTGCCTCATTAACTGACTTATCAATAAACCCAAGAAACATGTAGGTACTGCGCGTATCCATATCCATATCCATACCTACTTCTATATCCATATATGCATTATGCATATCCATATTATCCATAATAATATTATATATGCGAAAGTAACTCCGTCTGTCTGTTACGCTTTCACGCCTAAACCACAGAACCGATTTTGATGAAATTTGGTGTAGGGGTAGCTGAGACCTTGAGAAAGGACATAGGCTATGTTCGGTCGCGATAACCGACATCCACGCGGGCGGAGCCGCGGGCAAAAGCAGTGCATAATTTGAGTACCTACAGTTTAGGTGCAAGATAAATGACTCAAGTTCTATTCCCACTGAAATTGACGAACGTTCAAACCCCATCACACAATACACCATACAAGTCCTCCACGTGCGCTCGCCCATGTAACATGTCAATAGAGTGTAATGTATTTTTCCTGTCGTCCCTATGTAGGTACCTAATATTCGAAGTCCTGGCTATAGTGGGGGAAGGGAAAATAGTCATAAATAACAATAAACATGTATCATGTCACGTCGACTCGCTAACGGGGATTGCATTCGCTGGAGTGGACTAATATTGCAAAGAGTGATTTTTTGTTACGGTTTGTGTGTTGGTACTATAACGAGTAGTAGGTACCTATATTTTGAGAACTACTTCACTTATTTGATTGAAAATATTATTTCAACACCTTATTTCCGAAAGGTAACAAGCGATCGGCTGTCATCATACCTATGAGGAGAGAGGAAAATAATGTTATTATAGGAACAAAGTTTGGATGTTATTGAGCTTTAGGAGTAAAGGTTTGTATAAGAAAAGATTGATGAATTTCGTGAAAGAGGACATAATAAGGAAAGGAGACGACGACGTCTGACAGAAAGTAAGCTAACCCGTAAGACATGATGCGTTGACGTTAAATAAATGGGTAGGTAGGTACCTACTTTTCTTTAAATACAATTATATTCAACTGATGTTATAAAATAAAACCACTGCTCTGTTTCCCTTCATAAGGCGATAATGCCTTATGAAGTAAAACAGAGTAGTGGTGGTCTTTACGCCTTTCATTAAATAAAAAATCGTTAAAAGAAGTTTCCAAAACCAGTTGGAACTATTGGAACAAGATGATAGCGAAGTAGTGATGACGATAGTATTGACTAAGACCGAAGAGCAATGAGAGCTTTTCGCTAGTGATAAAAAAATAATTTTATTGCCATATCTCATGGAGTGAAATGCGTAGCTACAAATACGTCAGAGTAGAGTACCTACGGAAAGAATTTTTGCAGGTTGTTGAAAATAGAATAATTACCTATTATTCTTTTAACGCGTCGTTATGGGTAAGCATTCGTTTGTTGAGAACGGTAGGTAATCGTTGATATATTGGAACAAAATATGTAAAACCTGTCTCTGCCTACATTGTGATTCAGAAAGCCAGGTGTACCGACTATAAAAGCAACTCTAGTAAAATCTAGGTCTCATCCTAACCTGAATTCAGGGAGCCAGCTGCCGCACACAATATTGTCTTAACCGAAAAATCTGATATGAGATATTGCGTAAACCTTACCTACATTTTGGAATGGGTTGTAATTTTGGATCCATTTAGTCCACATACGGCTGAGTTATGAGTAGTTTACAGGAAATATTTAGCACTAGCTGGTGCGCGCAACTTCGCCCGCGTGAAATTTGTATGCCGTTCCCACTTACTACCCATGGGAACGTATTCCCGGATACGGGAACGACCAGGCGCATAGCAACAGGCCTCTGTTACATGGTGGACATGAAACGCATTGCCATGATTCTTATTGCGTACAGCTATGGAGTGGAACTCCCTGCTGTCTGTAGAACTCCGGACACGTATCTTGGAACTAAAAATGTGCTCAAAATGTGTCCTATACGCGCCGTAGGTACACGTTTCTTGGGTGTCTTTTGAGGATAGCACAAATTCAAATTCACCAAGCGTAAATTATTACAAAGCAATCCGCGGGTGCCAGAGCCTTGTCTTGCGATTTAGGTCCAAGAGCGATGCGATTTGGGTTGTGCTGATTTACAAAGCTTGTATCTACCTACCTACTTAGCCCACAAATACCTACTACGGTCAAGTAAACAGTGTTAACACTAATAGGTACCCTAGGCTCACTGCACGCGACACCGGATAGGGAAACCCCACTAACAATACCCATGACTCACCATCACAGAGGGGTGAGTCTTCAAACCGTGACAGCCGTTGAATAACGAACATTTTTGCAATGTTTTAGTAATAATTGCGGCCATTATAACGAGCTTTTCATTATTCAGATCGTTCCTGGATATGGGAATCGTTTTGACATAAAATATGGATGAAGATTGCGTGATACAGGCAGGCAAGGCAATCAGGCGCGGTCGCAGCTTGAAGTTTTGGGGGGGTCACTTCGGAAATTGCTTAAGAAATTTAACCCCCCTCCCCTCGTACCGGGACTTTTCAATATGACGTGCATGGTTTTGGGGGAGGGGGGGGGGGGTATGTCCCCTGTGACCCCCCCCCCCCTCGAACCGCGCCTGAAGGCAATCCACTCCTTAGTAGTGCGCGTAGTGAACGCCATATTGCGGAAAAAAGATTGGATATGTGAAGGAAAATTCTACACACTCAGCCCTGAAACAGTGACATGTACTTACAGAAAACAGCCAAGCATGTTGCTAAATTGTATTGAAAATCCCCATAGCGCTACGGTAGATAAATCCATACTTAGGTATCCATACTTACTCACTTACTAATATTATAAATGCGAAAGTAACTCTGTCTGTCTATCTGTCTGTCTGTTACGCTTTCACGCCCAAACCATTGAACCGATTGTGATGAAATTTGGTACAGAGATAGATTAGACCTTCGGAAAGGACATAGGCTATGTTTGGTCGCGATAACCGACATGCACGCGGGCGGAACCGCGGGCTAAAGCTAGTTGATAATATTCCGAAGTTTTCCGTTGATTAATACTCCATTGTTATGGAACTGGGAATTTACTATAACCTATATGTTGTTAGCACTAGGAATGTTTTGTTCCACTGGTTAACATTGTTGAAGAGCGCAATATTTTTTAAATTATATATTACTAGCTGACCCGGCGAACTTCGTACCGCCATATTTTCCGCCCGCGTGGTCGGCTGCCCAAATTCAAAACCCAGTAAGGGACATTTTTTACGAAAACACTTTTTTTTGCATATTTCGAACTTACATAGGGAACCGCATCGACCTGTGAAGACACCTGCTTTAAAATCCTACGAAATAACAGATATTTTGACACCATAAAACCTAGTAAGTGCATATTTTCACTCTCAGAAAACAAGATCAAAAACCTAGCAACTCGCATTTACAACTTCGAAACTCAGCAAGTCACATGCACTTACTGTGTTTTGTTATTGGGAATGTGGCTTACTAGGTTTTTGAACTTGGGCGCGACGCGAGAAATTGGAGCGAATTACCGCCTATCACCCGCCGCCCGCACACCATTATATTCTTAGTTTTCTAACTAATTGTATGATTCATTGAAACAATAAAAATACTTTTCTTACTTTGATCGATGCAGAAATTTATATTTTTTATTTTACCTCTACGAAACATGCATATACTAGGTTTTTGAAACGGGTCAGGACAGAGAAAAAAAATTGAGATTTCCATTTTCAAAGCTAGTAAGGGTATAAAACGTGCAATATACATTATTATCGAAATATTTTACTCATTATGTAATCAGTGGTTAGTACTCTATCCAAAAAATATCACTTTATTACTCTAACCCCAATACTTTTGAAAGACTTGCCCGTTTTATGTTTTTACGCTCTCCTGTAAAATTTGTTAAAAAAACACTTACTGGGTTTTGAATTTGGGCAGCCGTGGTATTATCTCCAAATTTATCAGTGTTTCTCTACAATATTATGCATGTATTATACATATAAACCTTCCTCTTGAATCATTCTATCTATTAAAAAAACCACTTCAAAATCCGTTGCGTAGTTTTGAAGATTTAAGCATACATAGGGACGGACAGACAGCGAAAGCGACTTTGTTTTATGATGATGATGATGATGTCTCGCTTATTAATACATAGTTTGTTTACCAGAAAGTCTCTGACAATCCAGTGCCCGCAACTGTCAACACACCAAGTACTAGAATAGTGCTAAATACCTAATGCATAATTAGCACAATAATTGTACGTTGATTATTTTAGCAGAATTTCGTCACAGGGCAGTCGGCCGATGAACTAGCACATCTGGTTTATTCGCATGCGCTAGAATGTTATCATTTAGGTAGGTACTTGCATTTTCCACAAATTTTAGAGCATAATCTACTTATTATTAAATGGGCTAAAGTAGGCACATTTGCGACAGTAATTGAAATAAATTAGATAAATTATGTGCCTACTACCGTGGATAATGATTCTTGATGAGTATAAAATTGAATATCATCCATCCATATCTAGAGTTAGACTTGAACATGCAATGATCCCTTTCTAGGGAGAAATATTCGGCGTACCTACTTACCAATCTGAACCTTATAATCCTACTAGCTTTTGCCCGCGGCTCCGCCCGCGTGGATGTTGTTTATCGCGACCAAACATAGCCTATGTCCTTTGTCAAGGTATAATCTACCCCTGTACCAAATTTCATCAAAATTGGTTCAGTGGTTTAGGCGTGAAAGCGTAATAGACAGACAGAGTTACTTTCGCATTTATAATATTAGTATGGATCATCATTCTCTGAGTCTTTTCCCAATTCAGTTCAGCCCCTGTGTACACAGAGCCTTAATCATTAGGTATATAATAATATGATTATGAAATAAAATAATAAAAATAATTTACTTTTACACGGGGTTCTTATGAACTGCACCAAGTTTGGCAAGTTTCAACTCTATACAATATGGTGAAACATTAGTGGACCATTTAAATTGTTGACTAATAGATATATAAAGCATGATACCAGTCCGTGCTATCCAATATATCCTGTAGTAAGACTGGCTCGGGTGTCCAGACGACAGGGGCATGTTTTATTTGTGAGAGCTGAGAGATTAAAGTAATTCCACGTCAAATGGCATGCATTAGCCGTGATGCCCGTAATCCGACGCTACGTCCATTGGACGCTAAATATAGACTGAACTTGCATGTGATAGATCTACCTACAGGTTAATTTTTAGAAGCTTATCTAGCTACATAGGGGCTGTCCATTAATTACGTGAGGCTCAACAGGGAGGGGGGGGGGGGAGTTCGGAAAACATCACGAAATATCACCGGGGGGAGGGAGGGATATATTCTGCCGTCTACTAACAAAAAGGCAGCTAAGTGCAAAAACGTATTTTCGAGAAAACGCAAAAATAAGTGGGAATGGATGTCTCTTGAAAACTGTGCTACCTACGAACAAGGTTGCAAGTTATAATTGTAGGCATAGTCTGTGTGCACAATATGTGATATATTTTATTAATTTATATTCATTATATTTTATTTAAATTCATTTTCTAACTTTTAGCTAAGCATTTTTTTTAATTTTTACGTACTATACTGCACTTTAAGGCCGCTAACCATACCTTAACTGCTTTATAGCAAAGCAATTTTTTTGTAGCTGCCACGTTCTGTACTTATAGTAAACGTTAACAAAATATACTTAGTTATAAAGCAGTTAAAGGATTTTAACAGTCTTACAGCCTAGTAGTTAACACTTGGCGGACTAACTTCCCTTACTTAGAAAGCAGTTATGGGATTTTAAACGCTTTTCAGCTTGGTATTGTAAAACATATTTTTATACTGGTTCTCCTATTGCTTAACTAGAAGGCAGTTAAAGACATCTCGCTCGCAATTAACTGCCTTTTAAGTAAGCACTTCCGGATCAAAAGTTGAGAAGTTAAAAACTATTTTATAAAATTAGAACTTTATTCATTAAAAAAGAACAGACAATTAGATTTTACTAAACTTATCAAATAGCGTTATTAATTAAACAAAACAAAATAAAAATAAAAACAACTTAATCAAATTTTTACTAATCTTATTCAGTAATGAGATCACAATATTACCTACATCTTTAATAGTTATAATCAGTATTCGCGAAACCATAGGACAAAGAATATGAACATTATTTATTTATTTTTTTATAATAATGTATATTATTTAATTAATTAATTAATTAATTAAATGCAACAATGTCAAGAAGCCAGCCAAGCTTTTGTCATGTAGATAACCCGCCACGGATATTGTCTGGTGCAAAGGAGCCCAGAACGCTGGTCGCATTTCCACGTTGTATCGCAATGGCTAGCCTTTGCCCCAGGTACGAGCCGGAGCGAGAGTCCCCAGTTTTTTCCCTTAATCGTCGACCTATATCCGCCACCAATTTCTTGGCTTCTGTGCCGCAACTGCCCATGGTCTCGACCGCGACCGGTGCCACGATATATTGTGGTTCGAAGGCTGCATACTTTGCGAGTTTTGTACTGGTCGCGTCTTCGGTCGCGGCTGCGGGGAAAAGAGTCATGCGGCCTAGGTGACTCGCAGCCACAGTATTGACGCAGGTCGCATCCCACACCAAGCACCTACGCCTCCTCCAAGGCACGAGAGTTAACCCATCTGGTCTCTTGCCATCCGACCTAGATAGGCCCAGCGGCTCAAGCATACAAGGAAACTCTGTCGAAATCGATGCCCTCCGCAACAAGTCATTAATGGCATGGTGTCGAGGGAACCTGCCTGCGGCACGACGACAACTCAATGCGTGATGGCTGATGGCCGTCACCCTCCACCATGGAGGCTGCATTATGGAGGTGCATTTATGGGTTTCACACACCCTGCAGCTCAAGCGAAGAGCCACTGCCACACGCAAAGAGTCATCGTCCAATAATGTACCCATGTGAGGCAAGGGCAGTACCTGCAGCCATGCCCCAGCCTTCGTCTGCGACACAGCGAGCAGTCTTGCCCGATCCGCTCCACTCGCTTCTCCCAAACGCCGCTCGTGTGCCAGCCTGACTCCCATCTCGTCCCAAGACTTTTGGATATGAGGAGCGGCCGGAAGCAGCGCACCATTATTGAGCGTCGACCAAATCTCTCACGCCTCGGACGCAAAGGGGATGCTCGGGCTGACGCTGTCAGAGTGAATTATAACAGCGACAAGGCCCGCAACCCCATGCGTCGCGTCGACGCAAGGAAAGCGGGAATGCCAACGTCCTATGCGCGCCGTATCCCAAGGCCCCCGTATCGGATTGGCTGATATGCCAGGTCCCACTGGGACTCAGTGAAAGAAACGTTGAGGACAGACCCCACGAGTGTCTTCAAAGCGTCGTCAAAGGAGGAGATTTCTGCCGCGCACATCCAAGTAGGGACCGTCCTTAGCAGGTATGTAAGCTTTGGCATAGCGAAGCACATGCGCAGCAAAGTCAAAGCCACATGTGCTGACAATCCCTCGAGACGACCCTGAGCGTTCTGGAGCAGATTTTTGCGCTCGTTTATGATCTCGGGGAGAGTGTCTGGAAAGATAGGAGACCCTAGAAGGTGAAAATATTGTTTAAATAATAAATAAAAGAGATTATAAATGTTCATGTGGGCGTACTTTGATTCTTTTTGGCTAATATTAGACTCTCTGGCTCGTAAATTGTGGCGCCAAAAAGCATGAGACGCGCCGCACGTCCGTCCGTCCTTGCACCCGAAGTGAAAAGGATGGAATTATCACTTGAGCTGGTCAAACGCAAACTAAAATCACAAGCGTTTAACTGCTATTTAGTCTAGAATTGTCGTTTAGCTGCTCTCTAGCGATTGATATTTAGCTAAATACTAATTCCAATACATAACTTAAAGGCCGCTAGTGGCGTATAACTGCTTTCTAGTTTAATTTAGTGTTAGTTTTTCTTAATAACTGCTTTGTAGTTAAGTAAATTTAGAAAAAATGATACATGAATTTGCCGTTAAAGTATGATAACGTCTTTCTAGAGAAGAATTGTGGCTTAGCCGCTTTTTAATTAAGGAAGTAACAAAATTTACGTGGTTTAACTGCTCAGCAATGTTCTGTATCTCTAAAACTATTAATGATAGAAAAATGAGTCTTAGACCAAAAGACAGAGCGTCGAAAGTTGTGTAAGACTGCATTAAAAAGTGAAAATCGACCAACTGTGGCTTAACGGCCTTTTAGTTAGTGTAGGGCAGTATTGGTATTTATTTTTGTCACAATTCTTAGTTTTCTAGCACTAAATAAAAAAAAAATATACGTGATTTTGGCTAGGGGGGAGGTAGTCTAAAACCTCACCACGTATCACCATGGGGGGAAGGGGGGGGGGGGGTTAGAAAATTGCCAAAAAAAACATCACGTGATTAAAATGGACAGCTCCATAGTGGTTTTTTCAAACGACTACAAAATGGGGTTCTTCAAGAAGGGTATTAGAAGGTTCTTACGGGACCGGCTCCCCTGGTCCTCGATTCTGCTAAAGTAAAACCACTGTCACACCACAGACACTGCATTAAATTTCAGACTTTATTACTATACTCCTAAAGTTCAAAATTAAATGAAAAAAGTTTCATAACACTCCTTCATTCACTCTACAAATAGGCCATTGAATTTTAGACTTTAACAACATTACTTTAAATAGGTACTAAAATTACATCATAACATAACATAAACTCACGCCTATATCCCCGAAGGGGTAGGCAGAGGTGCTAGCACCCACATTTCGCTGTTTATGTTTAGGTCACAATGTAATAGGTGGCGAGCCTATTGCTATTAACCGGGCACTTTTGAACCTGCGATAATTACACACATATCTTCGAAAAGCATCGAAAAGTCATTGGTGTGTGCGGTACGAGGTCTCAGGTGAAATCCCAGGTTTTACCATGAAAACCTGGGATCGAACCCGAGACCTCGTCTCAGCAGTCCATTACCCATACCACTACACTTGAAATTATTTAATAGATACGATTTGACAGATGTCTGGATTCATGGCAGGTAACTAGGCACTATTGAAAGGATACATGAAACTGTTATAAATTAAGTTATACCATTTCTAAATACGTAATAACTTATAATAGTAAGTATAAAAAAATATGGTGTGACATATTTCACTTTAAATTACTACAAATATTTTAAGAATTGCTACAAATAATTTAAAATAAAGACGTGATTCTTCATTTTTCGAAATCTCGTGTGACAGCTACGTCATATCGTTCTTATTTTTTCATTTGAGTGTTGCGGCTGCGTACTCTATGGTTGTTACATTATAATCGTATGGAGTTTATGCTTAGAGTATATAAGAGGTGGCATACCTACGAAAAAAAACTGTATACCTAAACTTGGATAAGAACATTAAATGGCGTCTATAATAGAGAAGCCCAGTAAACTGTCGATAACTACTTATCGATATAAAAGAAGCACAGACTAAAAATGTAAGCAAGGGTTTAAACTATTATCTATCTATCTATACTCTATACTATTATATAATTGTAAATGGAAAATGTTTGTCCGCGATGGACGTAAAAACTACTAAAATGGATTTTGATGCAGTTTTTTTTGTTAGAAAGGTCTTGTTTGGATTTAAAATCTTACGTCTGTTTTACTGCAATCGGTTGAGTAGAACCGAAGATAAGAGATCCACGCGGGCGAAAGGCTAGTATTTAGCATATATTTGCTAAATATAATAGTTTGAACCATTGTAAACCTATGAGAATGCCGTAAGGCGAAACTGGTTAGGCAACAAAAAATTAAATAATTGTGGAAGAGTACAAGTGCTTTTATTCAATATGTCCTTTATATTACAAAGAAGAACGGGCAGTTCGTTACATAATATTGTAAAACTTTTTACTTAAATCACAATTTTATTATTTCGTTAAAATGATAATTATTGTATGTTTAAATACATATTTTTCAGTGCATGGTTATTAATACTGTCTAAAAATAATTATTACTGTTATAATAATAAAAAAATAAATAAATATTGTAGGACATTCTACACAACGCTATCTAGACCCAAAGTAAGCATAGCTTAACTAGCTTGTGTTATGGGTTCTAGAATGCGGATAAACATACTTAGATACATTTTTTTTTTGTAAATACATACATATTATACATGGAAACACTCAGACCAATGCAAATATTCATATTTCATGCACACAAATATTTGCACTGAGCGGGGATCGAACCCGCGCCTCCTGCGTAGCGGCCGCGTTCACTACCGCTACGCCACAGAGGCAGTCAAATAATAAATGTAACATTCAGTAATATATTAAATGGCAAATGTAAAGCTTATTTTTACAACAAATTTTTAACACACTCATAATGTAGCTTCATCATTTAATATCATACTGAAATGTATACAATAAAAAATTAAAAATAAAACTTTAATGAAGGATAATTATGATCTTTATGCACAGAGTATCAAAATAAATTTAAAAATAGTACATTATGGTATGATATGCGTATCATAATCGAGGAACCTATAAAAAACTTTGATAACGTTGCAATATTCAAGTCGCCGACACCATCACGAAATAGAATCCATGATACTTAGCACATGCATTATATTTCATTCAGAACACATAATTCCATCACATACGTTGTAGGTATTTTTTAAATTCAAATTCTTTATTTTTCAAAATAGTGCAACACTGTTACAGCTTTTTGACGTCAAATTCTGCTTAAAACTAAGTTTACCACCGCTTCCTAGGCGCTAGTGGAGAAGAAATGGTGCAACAAACTCCACTGCGGCATTTTTAACACGTCAGTTTACAAAATGTGGTTTCTTAAGACTAAATATTTTATTTTATTTTATTTTATTTTATTTTTTTATTTTATTTTATATATATATATGAACGTATGTACATTTGTCTCGCGTCAAATATATAAAGGAGCGATGTGCCAGACTCTATCGAAACCTTTGGCAATGTCAAGACTAATTGCCAGTAACTCGCCTTACTTGTCCATAGCCTCACCCTAAAGATGGGTAACGTACGCCAGAAGATCACCAGTTGACTGTTTCGGCCTGAAACCATATTGCGGGTCGTTAATTAAAGAGTAGTACTCTAGGTGACGCATGAGCTATGTGTTAACGATTATGTGCTTGAATACCTTGCACAGCACTGAGGTAGATAGATTGTTAATTTCATTAGGGTGCTTGTTGATGCTTGCTGCATGCTGCATGCCTGATGCTTGCTGCATGATAAATGCCTGATGCTTGCTGCATGCTGCATACCTGATGCATGCTAAATGCCTGATGCTTGCTGCATGCCTGATGCTTGCTGCATGCCTGATGCTTGCTGCATGCCTACTACATGCAGGGTTTATGCTTACTTGTTTGCATGCATGGATTATGTTAGCTTTTTTATATAGGATTTGTATGCCAATTTGTTTGAAGATTATGCATGTGAAATTTATGCCAAGTGACGATTCTGCGTGTAAATTTTCTGCGACATGACGGTTCTACTTTTTGATTATTATGCTTTAAAAGTTATGCCAAAAGATGATTCTGACTTACAAAATTATGCGTTATGAAAGTATGACGAATGACTGTATGCCAAACCTTTTTCTGCAAAATGAAGTTTATGCTATGCGTTGTTATGCGAAACAAAATTATGACATAAAAAATTCTGTGAAACGGGGAGGAACCGTTTTATAATACTAATAGAATTATTGACTACTGATATTTACCATACTATGAGCATCAGCTTGAGACAGTGCCATACAAGGACCTGCATTTCTCTCACTTAGTACTTTTTGGGTATTTATAATACCGGCACATCTCTGCAAAAAAGAACATTGTACATGTGACTTAAAGTATTGTGATCGATGGATGTTACTTTCTTATACACTAACATGATATTTGAGTACAATAAAGAGTTATCTATCTTGATATTTATCATATCTGCCGAGGTTTGCTATTCGGACTCGGAAATTAGCACAGGTCAATATCTGCGATTCTTAGGGACATCCAGTATTTAATGACGAGGCAATTATCGACCTTCCACTTATAACATCCTATATTTATAACATATGCATCACGTTGATACATTGTTAATTGTATCAGATTACAATAATATTGCTTGTCCTATGTAAACGACACCATCTTTGTAATTGTATAATATACTTTTACAACACACCTGCTCATAAAATTGATATTATTTCACCGCAATTAGGCACGTAATGACACCTATTATCAAACTGTGACTTTTTCATTGCTATTATTCGCAAGTGAGTTACAGATTCTTTTTTAAATTTTATGGGTTAAGTTTCTATGTTCTTCAAAAAGTTTCGATACAAAAAAGAACGTGTTTAATAGTACGAATAAATTAATATGCCTATTGTATGGTCATTTGATGCATTTTCGTATTTAAATAAATAAGACTTGTATAATAAACAAAATTTTCACTCAAATTCAACTTTTTTTGTCTCTAAGTACAGAAAAAAAAAACAGTAAAAAAAGTTGAATTCAAACCTCACTCTTTTAAATATGACCGATCGCCATTGTTAGATGCGCGCGCATAGGAAAACTAATTAATTTGTAGTATTGTTTATTTAGTATGTGTAGTATTATTTTATTCGCAAGTGTGTTGTAAACGTCGTATGCCACGCATGAGACCAACTTTACTCCCCTATACCATAATGTACTATTATATGACTTACGGTTAATCGTCGTGAAGGTAGAACATTATCATGCAGCTTCACATAATTCAAAGTGCGATTGAAACACGAATCTTCAAAATGCAGAGAACAAACATAGATAGTTTTGTGTGACTTTAAATTTTCCACCCCTATACTTTCTAACCAAGCATTTCTTATTTTCACAGCCGCCGGCAATCTAAAAATATTAATACATTTTGTACCACCGAGTTATACAGGTAATAAAATAAAATAACCGACTGCTGCTGGAAAGATGGGTAGATTTAGTGTAGATAATTAACTATAATAACTGTATGAGCGAATGCGTACAAACTGCTGTAGCAGTTTGGTGAAGAAAATTTTGTGAATATTATGTATCTATTAATAAATAAATTAATACATACAAAAAAAAGTACATACATATATATACGTGTGTAGAAAATTTGCCTCGTGGGCCAGTCGAATAACAATACGGAGTGGATATTAATTTATGAATATATAAATAATAAAAAAAATATCGATAATCAAAATCGTATCACCGCAACACTAGCGTTTTCCATACAAAGATGTTTTATTGAATTTTAGAAAAATACGACGTAATTATTGATTTAAATTGTGAGTTTTACAAGCTTGTTTGCTTTACAGACAGACAAAACGAACTATTGATGTCGTAGGTCAACAAATAACAATGATATCTCGATGAGAAGAATACGTACTTATGTAATGTTATTTCTGGCTTATTTCTTGCATAATATGATCCACATCCAACAATTGAGCAGGTAGGCATCTTTGTCACACATATTTTTTCACACTTAACACGTTTAACACACCAAAATCACTGGATTACACGTTTATTTGCTAGATAATCGTAGTAAACAATGGTAAACAAGCCTCGAATGACGTAACTATGTCGATACCTCCTACGTAAACTGTTGTAACTTCTAAACTGTGATTTTACAGGAGAGCGTTTCAAAGGTACTATTGGCAATAAAAACCGCAGTTTTCAACTAATCTTTATAAAATTCAATATGTGACTTCAGTTAATAATACTTTAGCGTTTACCTCATGGTATTATTCAAAAATACCAAAGGTTTTAGAGATTTTGCTGTTACAACACTTTACCGCGGTATATGACCTTTACAAATTGTTGTATCAGTCACTTACAATTATGTACACCGGAACACATGAGTCGTATTTAGTCGTATGTACCAGATACAACAATTTACGCCGAAAAGCAAGAGAGAAAAAAGGTGTGGTATGTTTTATTTTTACCACTTAGGTGGCAGACAAGTACACGGCCCACCTGATGGGAAGTGGTTACCGTGGCCTAAGGACGTATGCAACACCAGGGGCGTCACATTCGCGCTGCCGACCCTGAAAAAACCTTCTAATGCCCATTCTTGAAGAGCCCCAGAGATCCGATTCTCAGCACTCCATGGATTCACCGTGCGGTCGCCGGGTCCTTATGGACCCGTGATACAGAGCACACCGTGACGGCGACTGGAATTTGCGACCCAGATGTAGGTTAAGGGTGGCCATTTTGTGATGCATCAGCACTCACCGCCACCGTCAGTAGTGTACCCCCCTACCTATCCAAATTTGGTAAGATCTTATCAATGCCGCTTTGGACATTCGATTTAGTAAAGAGCTTACTGAAGCTCTTGGCAATCCGAGGTCTTTAAGTTGTACAGGGATTTAGCTTGAAATCGTCTTGGTCCTACTTCTACGACGTAGAGTTTAATCACGTAGCCATTTTTGGTTAACTCGTTAGTCAGGTCAAAGTATTTGTTCGTCTTTATAGCGTGGTCTTTAGGTTAGGTTATGTTAGTTTTCCACGGTACTGTGCGTTCTACAAGCACTGCTCGCCTATGCGATCGTGAAAAAAGGAATATATCGGGTTTGGATGACGAGGTACAGACATCCTCCTTTTATAGTGCTTCTCATAAGTGTAGTCTACAAGTATTGTCCAGTCAACGGCAGCTATCAATTTATCAATCAATTGTAGTCGCTTGGGAAAACCACCGCAGGGAGTTCATTCCACAGGTTGAGTGTGCGAGGGATGTAGTTCCTTTCATACCGCACAGTGCGTACTGTTTCCGGACGTTGTGTGTGACGATGATTTCCCTGCCTGTGGCGAGATGCGATGATAGAATGTAGCTATGGGTATCATGTCAAATAGTTCGTCTGAGCATAAACCATTGTATATTCGGTAGAACACACACAGTGAGGCAAAGTCTCTTCTGAGACTGAGACGTTCCACATGACCTGCGAGTATGGGATGGTCAACGAGCCTCAATAGTCGTCTTTGTACCGAGTCGAAGGGGTTGACCACTTCAAGTTTCAAGCTGGCACGTAGGCGCTTCGGCAAAACGGTGATTGCAGTACTCCAAGTGGGGCCGAACCTGTGCCTTATGTAGGCGGAGTCGTTGCCCGACAGTTAAGTATTCACCCTGTTGATCACTCCAAGCTTCTTTGATGCTAGCTTCACCTTGTCTTCCAATTGACTACGGTATTGGACGTCGCTGGAGATATCGATATCAAGGATCCCAATACTCAAGGAAATGGTAAGCAGTGTGCCCAGGAATTGCGATGCTACAATAAATGGGATTTTCTTAACGGTGAATACACATACTTGTGTCTTAGAGGGGTTGAATTGTACTAAATTCAGTCTGCCCCAATCGGGTACTCTAGATAACGTAGTCTCGATTTCAGACACAAGTTGTTCGCGGCTTTGCTCCATCTCGGACTGAGGGATATTTGCACGGTCCGTGTAACAAACGTCTCCGGTACTGTCGTCCGCATAGCGATGAATGGAGTCATCCGACAGCATGTCATTGATATGCAGAAGTAACAAGGTCGAGACAACACGGAACTTTGTGGGACACCAGCGTTTTATGTCCATGCGGTCCGAGCAACTGCCATCAACGACGGCTTGGATACTTCTGTTGGACAAAAAGCTGGCAATCCATTCGCATAATTCCATGGGGAGTCCATAAGAGCTTTGCAAGAAGACGTCTGCCAGACCCGATCAAAGGCCTTTCCGATATCGAGACTAACCGCCAGTGCCTCACCTCGAGTCTCGATGGCTTGCGCGCAACGGTTTGTGAGATACAAAAGAAGGTTAAGATAAGATACACCGGTTAAACTACGGTGGCGGAATGATACGCTCCGTCACCTTCGAGAGGAGGGAGGAGATTAGCGGAACAGACAGACAGACCGACCAAAGACATTTAAATTATGTTCTTGTTAATGGTACCTGATATACATTCACACCCATTTAGTAAAAATTTGTTATTTTGAATATGATGATGATGATTGATGATCGAAGAAGAAGATTTGATGAAAAAGATGAAGAAGATAAGATGATAAGATGATTAAGTTAGCATAATAAATGCTTCAAAATTTCATTTAACTTCTTATTTTTTTTATTTTTTTTAGGTTCAAATATTTATTCACTTGTTATTTTGACATTACAAACAGACACTTCAATTTTATTTATTTCTATAGATTTTTGATCACATCTATAAACCGCAAATGTTACTTACAACTTACACAATGTCAGTGATAAGCGAAGTAGATTGTTGTATGTGTTACTTAGTAACCATAAAATAGTTAATTTGACCACGTAAATCATTGTAAGTCATCTTGCCATGTACTTTAGTATAACTAATTCCGAAGTAAAATGTTGTATGTATTACTTAACACAAAATACTTGTAAATTCAGGAACGTATATTGTTGTATGTAATCAATACCACATTTTAAATAACCAATATTTTAAATACAGAAAATATGTGCTAGTACTATTACGTAATAAATATCAAATCAACACATAAAATACGCGCGTGACATGCAACCTACAGCGAGTTCCAACGTAGTCTGTTTTATGTCACACATACGCGGGATGAGCGCGCTCATCAGACTCACACCGCCCGCCGTAAACTATTGCAAGTAATAAATACCACAATATACGCCGGGATACTTCGGAACTTACGATGTTATACTTCTGAAAACTACCGAAATTAATAGATTTTTGGATTTGATCTAATTGTTACAGGATACTATACATAAAATTAGACACTTTTACGTGAAAAACACAAAATGGCAATTTTGTGGGTTACAACAACTTACGTGGGAGGTATCGATGTACTTGTTGCTTGGAACAAAAGATGGCGATTTGGCGTCAAACTTCAGTCGATTTTATGAATGAAATCGTAGTAGTTTCGTCTCTTATACTATATACTCTAAGAGTTTATGTCAACTCGTTACGTTTATGGTCGGCGTTGCCAGAATGTAACTTTTGTAACATTGTAATTTGTAAATAAATAAAACTATTCGTCATAACTACCCCACCGCGCTATATAATTATCCGACAGGATTTTCATACCATAAAAAACCTCACTTTTTCCTCGATATGTAACTTTTTAAGCTATCTTGTTTACATTTGCATTAGATTATCTGGCCCTGGCAACACTAATTAATCATTTAATATATCTAGTATTGATATTAGGATTAGCACCTCTATGTGTTAGGCTTAATGAAAACGTGGGTATCATTATTATACCTCTTTATTTCTTGAAAAATCTAGTAAGATACTATATTTTTAAATTCATATACCTACTTACAATAAAAAACATATATTTAAAAATATAAAATACAATGCCCCACCGGTACCTATAGGGTACAGGGACCACGCCTCACAATACGTGCCGTGTCGAAGAATACCGCCTTCTGCATCAAGGTTCTCAATACGGATGTTTAAATATATTTTTTTTATGTTTATATTATTATGGTCATAGCTCCGTCTTGCGTAAACGGATTTGCAAAATTCTAGTAAACGTCAACGTTGCGATTAATCTTTTGTTACCTGAATCGATTATTCTGACAATTGATTTGAGATACTCCAACCCTAGACTATAAACGTCAAATCGTATCTCTTAAATAATTTTAACTGTAGGCTACCGCGGCTACATAATAGCACATGAGTACTTATCTACTCATGTGATAATAGTGTGTACTAAAATTAAATGGATTCCGTGGTATGACAGTGGTTTTGCTTTAGCAGAATCGAGGCCGTTCACACGTCCGTTAGGCCACGGTAACGACTTCCCATCAGGTAGGTCGTGTGCTTGTCTGCCACCTAAGTGATATAAAGAAAAATAATACTTACATACATATACTCACGCCTGTAAATCCCCGAAGGGGTAGGCAGAGGTGTATTAACACCCACATTTCGCCAACCATGGTTTTCGGTCCCACGTAATAGGGGGCGAGCCTATTGCCGTCAAGCGGGTACTTAGTCATGGGCTGTATGTTTGCTGTCCGATGGAGATGTAATGTCAGAAAAATAAATCAAGATCTTCGGTGACTAAGCTAAGATACTACTGATGATTGATGGATGAGGCTCTGTTGCGGGCTTTCCTGTCGGGGTTAGGTGGTCATACGGAAGTCGCTCTCATAAAAGCCACACCATTTAAAAGGAGAGCGGATACAAGACTACAGTTCGATTTCATGCCACTTGTTTCGCGGTTGAAGAAGTAGAGAAGGAAATGGAGTCACTTTTAGGCGTCTGTTTATCCGTTTATCATTGTCACAGCCAGATCCGAACAACCGTGTTCAACCGTTTCAGCGTAATTGAGTAACAAACATCTAAAAATCTCTACAAACTTTCACATTCTACTTAGATACAAAATAAATAATAATAACTAATGTGAAAGTTTGCGAAGATGTTTGTTATTCACTCATGCTCAAACGGCTAAACAGATCTGAGTGAAATTTGGTCCCTACCTACTAAGGGCCGCAGGGTTATTAGCTAACTCGCGATAGCAAAACGATAGCAAAATTTGCGCGATAATCGCGCAAAATCGGCGAATTGGTATTACGTAACTCAAAGCCCAAACGAAAGCAAAACAATCGACCGTGCTGCCTCTACCTTACAATAGGAGAACTAAAAAGTGTATTTTATCGCAAAGTTATCGCGAAATTTCCTTGGTGAGTTACAAATTTGGTATTACGTATCACATTTGATAGCAAGCGATCAGTGAAAGAGGCGCGATAAGCAGTGTTGCCCCTTTAGCGACTTTTTCCCTAGATTTCTTGTATTATAAGCTGAAATTAGAAAGAAAATTAACATTTTTTTCGTTATTGAACTTGGTTTGACTACAACTTTCACACAGATACTAAAACAGCGACTGCAAGCGATTTTCGACCTTAATGACATTTTCCTAATTACGTATCTTTTTGCGCTTATAGATGACACTGATTACGAATATAAGAAAAAAAACTCGATTCTATGTCATGTCATTAAGGTCGAAAATTGCTTGCACTACGTTTTTTAAGGTTTTTTATCCCTAGCATCCTTAACTAGTCTGTCGGTCGGTCCCGACCACCCGACCGTGTAGAACCCCCTTTATGTTAAGTTATTGGTCAATCACGGCGTGATTGATGGTTAAACTGACAGCAAAACCTACCGTGTAATGGACCCCTTAGGAACATTGTTTTCCATTGAGGCAACATAGTTCCTCTTATCGCTACCTTTTCGCGTTTGGCGCTAGTATCGTAGCAAAAAGTACATTCTTGGCGATCTGATCGCAAAGCCTTACGTAATACCAATTTTTTTGATTTAGCACGATCCATCGCGCAGTAATCTCGTTCTTACTGCTCATCGCTCGCTGGTCGCGAAAAGATAGCTAATAAGCCCGCCGGTCGCAGCTTGAAGTTTTGGGGGGGGTCACTTCGGAAATTCCTTAAGAAATTTAACCCCCCCTCCCCTCGTACTGGGATTTTTCAATATGAAGTGCATGGTTTTGGGGGGGGGGGGGGGGGGGGGTCATGTCCCCTGTGACCCCCCCTCCCCCTCGGACCGCGCCAGTAACAGGGATAGATTAAGTATAGTCTGGAATAACCTAGGATACTTTTCATCCCTGAATTAAGCTCCCATTGGTTGAAGGTAAGTGATCATAAGCCCACGCAGACGAAGCCATGGACAGCAGCTAGTTTATATCTACCTAATAGGTAGGTATTATTTTATTATTTAAGTAGGTATTTTATTTTTTTGAAGAATTACAAGTTGAAATACATCTTATAAGCCTATTTATCAACTTTTCTAAATTAATAAACTGTGAAAAGTGAAATGAGAATCATTAACCAATGTATTTAAGTAGTTTTAAATTGCCAAGCTATATTTTAATATGTCGCAAGTCGCAACCATGTCGCAACCTCGCATTTCACCATGTTATTTTGACGATCAATAAACTTTAATGGTTAGAGGTGCTGAAAGATAGATGGCGGCTAAGTAGATTATTTTTTACTTATGGCAACATTGAAAATGTAAAATTTATTGTTGTCAGATTTTATGGCGAATATTTTGATATTGGTTTAGTGCAGTTTTATAGGCGACATTTACCTACTAAGTGGGTAATTATTTAAATGTTTATCTGTGAAGATTAGTATCATCTTGTTTTTACGACGCCCGTATCACACAATATCTTTTTACCCAACTGCGCCAGCGAGGGTAATGTGTTACGCGCGTATGTATGTATGTATGTATGTATGTATGTATGTGGGTTTCTTTGTCGGCTGGACGGATATCGATGAATGGGGTCTCAAATGAAAGGTATTCATCTCTGAGTGTTATAGGGTACATAAGATGTCAACTAAAACTATACGGTGGATTTCTGGTGCTAAAATGCGTGATATTATTTTTTTTCTTTCAAATTATCGAATAGGGTGTCAAAATCAAGGGTATTAAAAGGAGATTACAACAATAAATACAGATGTCTTATCTTAACTAAAAAGTTTAAAATAATCAATTATTAAAAAATAATAAACCCGACTGCTGTCTAAACAATCGAAACAAGCTTGATAGCAGGCGGTACCCATAATTATTTTTTTTGTTTATGATTGGCAAAAGTCGGGTTTTTTATTGTTTTATTCCCATATCAATAAACAATTTCTTCTCATTATATTATAATCATCTTAGCCTTGTTTCTGGTTGTATCGGAAGCTTATGGGTACTTCGGAGTCCAGAGTCCGCTTACTCTTCTCCTCCTTGGTTTGACTTATACGGTTTTTATAAGAGCAACTGTCATCTGTCTGACCTCATTACCCAGAGAAAAACTGACTCCAGAGCAGAAACAGCTGGTAGGATGGTTTGCAGGTGAGGTTAGCATGAAACTAGCCAGAGATCTAGGCAGGCCGTACCTATATACAGTTAGTTTTATCATACGAACGAATAATTTACGAAAATGTGGATTAGCTACCAAAAATACTGGGGAATTATAATTAAAATAAATAGACACAAGAATCTGTGCTCCAAAATAGCCTTTTCCAAACAATACGATTACGAACACATTTATAATAACACCGCTCCTGTTGCCAAAGGGCTGCGGCCCGCACGTGTCGTATTATTTATCTTCACGTGTTATTTACGCATTCCTTATAGACAGGTCCTTCGGCACGGGCAGTGCAGGCGCCAACGAAACGATCCTGTCTTACTTTACACAGCGATGCGTAAGAAATAGTTGGAGTAGCTGTTTAGTTCATATAATGACAAATGAAACGCATGTGTTGTAAGCAATTTGGCTTAGCTGGAGGGTAGGTATAACAAAAATCATCATTTTCTGATCTTTTTCAATTCAGTTTTTGTATCAGCTTTTCAGTCTAAGGTCATAATATTATACAGCCAGACCTATGCAAATATTTGCACTCAGCGGGAATCCAACCCGCAACCACTGACTCTACCACAACGACAAATACCTATCTACTTATTCGCCATCACAACAGCGTTAGTATTATACCGAGCTCGGGGTCCGTACTAGTTAATGCTTGTTCTCTTGTTTTGGCTTTTGACTTTTCTGAGAAAGACTACCTTCTTTTACCCCAAGAGGAAATCTTGCACCAGAGCCACGAGACCGATTATTATCAGCAGGTGTGCCTAGCAAGTAAGGTTAACTTGGGCACTTACCGTTCATAAGGATTCATACATCAAAACCCCCCATAAAAAAATTAAAAGCTATAATATCGATTCTATCTCTCTCACTGTTCTATGTTTACAAGTTCAGACGTACGGCGCGTCCTGAACAAACAAACAAACTGTCACACACGAGTAACTGTGAACAAATACATCCTTTTTATAGACGTGATAATTAGACACACCCTCGGGATAGCCAGTAGGGTAGCTAAAGAAGGGGTGTCCCGTGCTAGCGCAATGTGCTGTGTTTGAAGAGGAGACAAAGTGTTTGAAAATGTCTATAGTAGTGGTTTATCCAACTGCGGCTAAGAAAAAAGAGGGTTGCATGTAGATTGTGACTGCCATAGGTAGATTGAATTGATTTTGATTATTGTGGTTTGGAATATGGGTATCAAAAATACAACTGCAAATGATATTATTTACATTTTTGACTAAAATTATACAAATAATTAGGTATAAAAAATAAAATAATCGCCTCAAAAAGAGCAAAACAAACAATTTCAGTTCAGTTCAGTTTTCAGTCATCGCTATCTTCAGTTGGAGACTTTAACGAATATTGAAAAATGAAGGACCTAGGAGTCCGAAGAAGGGCAGTAAGTATAATACGTTTTTTTTATAATGGTTACCAACCCTTGGGCTATAAGCTAGAAGCTTAATCATACCTTTTGTAAAGACACATTGCCGTTATAATTATAAAAAACATTATCTCATTTTTATAGTTACTTTGAAATCCTAACAAGCCTTTTTGAACATCTTCAAGAACTCCATCCAAACCGATAAGGACTTTTGACATACATTGAGAACAATACGTACAACTTGCCAAGAGAAAATGAACCTTTATACCTTGGGATAGAATTGATTTATAGGTAGCAAGTACCGTTTGATCATTGAACATGCTGACTGCATTGTTTTTCTTCGTGAGGACAAAGCTGTACATTGGAGAGTACTTCAGGTCGCCTATTTCCTATGTAGACAATAAGTGCGCGTGTCCATGACTCTGTTTCTATTTGGAGTGTATTCTAAATTAATAATAAAAGAAAAAAATAGTTATTGTTCTGAAGAATGATTCCACGGCCAATGGTGTCTAGAGCAAGAAAATGCTGGAAAGCAGATTACGGGCTTCGTGTTGAAAGTTTTGGATGTAACAGCGAGTAATGCTAAAATGGAAGAAGAAAGAAAAGGAAAATCTAAAGCAGATGTATGGATTGTTTGGAAAGTTGTAAATTGTAGAAGGCAGGAAGTAAATGTTGAGATGACTGCAAGCGGAGATGAATTAAAACAAATAATCGCTAATGAGCTTGATATTATGAAAGGGAGTTCGTAACAAACAAAACATTACCTAGAAAATCAATCCACCGTATCGTAAATTCGTGACAAACAATGGAAACAGACCCTAGAAAGCTTTGTGCACGGTATGGACGGAAGTAAATGTGAAGTCTTCGAGAGGATTGTCACTATAGCACGCGCTGCGCCTACGTCTGAAGACTCTTTGCATAATGTCAGTGATGAATACAAGGACTCTTGATTGTGTTAGCAAAAGGAAGACTTGTCCACAATGCCCGAGGCTCGAGTAGGTGTCGCATTCGTAGTCGTACCATTATTTTGTAAGTAAGTGGGCTGTTACTGTTGTAATGAATGTAAGATGTGGGAAGGAACATAGACTAAAATGGTCAAATTGGTCGTAGGAGATTGCTATTTCGATATTTGCAGATAAGGAAAATTTAGTTTGCAATAATCTTCACAATCCGAGAAATTATCCGAGCCAAGCAGAGCTTAAGGACTGACCTTTTGCTATTTTTTGTTCTTAAATTCCTACATAATTCACGAGTTGCCTCTACGCCTACGGTAATTAAGTAAACTTTTCATATAAGCTCTTACAACATACCTATCCACCGAAAAAGTATCCCCTTATCCGCTTGAGGGTAATCAGCTTGCCTCTTATAAGAACCAAAAATATTTAGGTGTAGATAACTTTGTCAATCCATTTTACTAATAGGAAAATAGAAGCAGCTTTTTTTATTCCGAGTGGTTTCTCACCACTTATACACGTGACAGTTCCCTGAAACGCAAAAGCACCCAATTCCCCAAACAATTTTGCACGTGTATTAATCTAAATGTCCCGCTCCCGTCCTTTTGCTCTTGACCTTGAACTTGCAAAACGTTCAAGAGCGAGGATGTGCCAAAACAGAGGGTCCTGATTGAGTAATAGCCCGAATTATCCACCTCTTCCTTCACTCTTTGTGTCAGCATGATCAAATGACATATGGACTGACGCAAATGCACATTCTGATTCTCTTTGTGTTGATGAATGAAGCGTTTTAATATGATGATTGAGGATTTATTGCCATCTCCCTAAGTCGTTGAAGATATTATTACAACAGATTTTGAAGTGTTTGACGTCAGAGATGTCAGACATTTGTTAGCAATATCATAATGATCTGGGAATGTAGTCATCGAGTGACTGGTACCATCAAACGTTTACTCTCTTGCAAGTTGTTGTAGCCCTGTCGTTTTGTTTGATATTTTTTAACTCAAAAGGGAAATTCGATCTTATTTTCGGTCGCGAATCGCGATCCAGAGGGAGAGTGGTGCTAGGATAGGAAGGGTGTAGTTATATAGCTCTATCCCTCTCCCTTTAAATCACACACAATCACTTAGGCGTAGCACGTTCACGTAATGATAGGCATACAGACATTGAAAAAGAAACATTTTCTACTTAAAATGAAGAGTCAGGGAGACTGCCGACATACAGATTGAAAACTTGCCAAGCGCAACACACGTCATACCACACGTCATACTCATAGCGACATATCGATGATGCGAAACCGTAAGATTGCATTGTACATTTGTACGTTTGCTTACAATGTGCTTACAATACAGATACACAAGCAAACTTACTGAAATTCAGAGCCGTGAAATACCTAAAATTAAAAATATATAAAAAAATATTAATAATGGACAGCCGGAACTACGTTAACCACGTCATTGCCGTGTGTCCGCTTTCCACGAGAGCAGTTAGCCAATCAAGTTATTATGAAGGAATTTCCGAAGTGACCTCCCTCAAAACTTCAAGCTGCGACCTCGCCTGATAGTTCGTTATATCAAACATAACAACCAACAGCTGTGGGTAATTTTAATTTATAAGAGATATACCTACCTAATTACCTATATCATATGAATATCAGGAGAATTTGAGATATCGCTAAAAGAAAATGAAGAAGGATTGTATATTATTTTATTTCTTCATGATTATAATTCTAAAACTGATATATACCTGCTATATTTTTTTATTATAAATTTTATTATGTAAAATTTCACCAAGACGAGACAGTCAGAGCCATCTACCAAGGTTTTTAAGAACTAAAGCTAAGAATGGTATTACACTAATAATAAACTCCTTTTTCATGCAATTTAACCATAATAATTTTAATGCATTTGTAATTTCCTCTTATTACTTGTTTAAATGTGATTAAATTGTGAAAGTTTTTCGATAAGGGCAAAATCAAGTTATCAGTATTATATTATCTATCAAAGATAATTATATTATATGGCAACTCTGAAGTAGGAATGGGTCGTTGACGCTTTTTTAGTAAACGAAACTAGACCGATTATCGTCAACAATAAACTAGTGCATAAAACGATTTTTTTTTCGACTAGTTTACTGCGAATTCATGATATTGAATTGATGACTATAGAATAAACTGCTGAATTTTCGACCAATTTCCTTGAACTAGTTTCGATGAACTTGATTGAATTGATGACTACGTGCTAATCGAACAACGACTATTATGTAAAATGAACTTTCCTTCATACTTTTTCCAGGCTTAGGACTGGCAGGCTAACTAATAAATAATAATAACTATATGATTACATAAATATATGAATTTAGAAACTTTTTTCTTTTTGAGATAATTTTAATTCATTTAGTATGCTAAACTAAACAAATTATTTTAAATTGGAAAAAGCGAAATCAATACTCGGGCAGGAGACTCGAACCCGCGATCTTTCCCTTTTTTTTTTGTTATTATTATTTGAAAACTAAAAAAATAATGTAATGTAAACAAATGAAATGCTAAACATTTTTGTATACGAATAATACAGATGCATATTCTATTACTATGGCAATAGAGTTTAAAACTATACGTCCAGACCGCAAATGAAGATTGTCCTTTTCCTTAGCACGTGCCGATCAGAAGAGAGAGATAGGTAGTCATAAAATCTATCAAGTGTAACAAGAACGAAGTATTACGAAGTAGGTACGCCTCGAACTATGCATTCACAGATTGTCTGTGTCCTTGGTACTACGTACTTCGTAATCCTTCGGGTTAGTTCGTGTTTACTCGGAAGGCGCGCTTATCGTCGCTTCGCGTCAACCGGTCTTGTTCGCACTCACAGTGCACAAAATGAATGTCGTTCATGAGTAAACCAGTTTATCTGTACACTATAAACTAGTTTACCGTTTATGAGAAATAAACAGTCTAAATAAACTGTTCGTTCATTCAACGCCTATCCCTACTCTGAAGAACAAGTGTCAATTTGTCAAGTCAACTGTCAATTCATTGTTTTGTTTTGATTATTTGAAATTGTTGAATCCGCTGAGGATAACGACTTTTGCGTTAAGAATATAAGAAGAAAAACACTTTTAAAGGTTTCCTTGCCAAAATTTTACCAAAATGAATGCATTAAATGAGATGAGTGATGAAGAGATCATACCGTTTCTTCATAATTTAGGCGTGGAGACTTATAAGAAATCGTTTGAATGGATGCTCAGTGATCGTGATTTCGCTGGTGTTTTGCGGTGGCTTTACAACAATTTGGACCATAATAATGCACTTAGCCCTCGTGAGGAATGTCGGTAAGTGTGCAGGGATTACCCAAACAGTATTTTAATATTAAACCTGCCGTTGTGTTCTTGTTAAAAAAATAAATGTATGGTTGTGTATTATTGGCACTAATCCTCCTAAAAATACATGTACTATACTTAATATCCAATGTACAAGAAGCTGATATATCTTACTACATATCTACACGAACATAATGACAACTTACGGGCCTATAATTTTCAAAAAATGGTTCAAGGAAAATGTTTCCAAAAAGTCAGCATTGGTGACATACCTGCTATAGTAATGAAGATACAATTAAAAATAAATATTTTCTTAAACATCTATTCACAGCTTCATAGAACTGGAAAAGAAAGGTCTTCTGCTATCTCCAGAAGATGTAGAATCTTCAATTTCGGGCATACAGCAGCAGTTTGAAGGTATCTGCCTACCAGGAGATAAGGAAGCCATTGAAGATGTAAAACTAGACATTACTCTGATGAAAGAAAGGCTCGCTATGTTGGAAAAACAGGAGGCTGTGTTTGAGGACTTGAAAAAGCAGAATGAGTAAGTAATCTAATATAAACCCGCCCTATCCTACATGTTATAAACTAACTGATGTCCATGTGGAATGACTAATTTTCTCACAGTTTAAATGTCCCCTGGACTACTACAAGCATTTCAAAAACTAAATCAGCTAAATTATGCAATCATGCTCTAATGGCTGAACGGATCTGAAATTTGGTATGGGAATAGGTTACAGTCTAATGGGAATGGGAATAGATAACACATAAATGCTTTTCATCCTGTAAATTTTTTTTTTTTAATTATAAAATTATGAACATTTTCTAGCCAAACCAAGTTATTATATTTCATGTTTAACTTAAATTATGTTGTAGTGAAATCCAGCCTTAACTTCACTACTGGTTTGTTGTTCCATTCAACATAGTCTGATGATTTTATTTGTTATTTCAGACTAGTAAAAGAAGAACTAAACTTGGAGATCACAAAGCTGAACTCAGCGCACCAGCAGTTTGTGGAAGATGAAAGCACAGCAGCTGACGAGTGTATGTCACTTGCACAAGAGGTGGAGACACTCACTGAAGGGGTGATAGACGTGATAGCAGATACACTGGATGTGTATAGCACATGCCATGCTGATAAGGTAATATACTGCCTCCTAGCGATTTCCTTGTTGTGTCCAAAGTTTACACTATGGAGCCTACAGTCAGCTCAATAATTTTGATTGATTTGTTGGCTTAGAAGAGTGGCTACCGTTGACCTTTCAATCTTGAGAGGAAAGCCTGCACCAGAGCCTTGTTTATTGTTTGGCAGGTGCACTGACTAGCAGGTGATGTTGAATTGGGCTCCAAAAGTGTTGGCAGGGTCCTGTACTCCCTAGAGCTCCCTGTTTTTTATCGTGCAAAAAATCCCCATGGATTCCCCCCCGGTGGAGGAGGTTATGTCGGACTTGAAACGACTAAAACGCACGCCGTAAACATATCCCTCGCACCCCGGCTGACCCAGGGCCATATCTCTCGAACTGGCTCTCTTCCGGTGTGGAGATCACGGAGTCCCCCATCTCGCCCTCAGGTATGGGGAGGTACGCAATGCGCGCCGCCGCCGTAGAGCTTGTAAAAGAAGAAAATCATTCACTAGAGTAAGTATATGGTGTATGTTTAGGGTTAATTAGTTTTAACAGGTGCAGTGACAGAATCTATCTTCTTCTCATAGCTACTAATGTTTGATATGGCCATTGCTAATGAATGGTTACTTTATTTTGCAGGAAAATGCAAAAAGGTTCTTCACTTTTGGTCCATTCGAGTCATACAGGCAGTCCCAAGCACTGTTTAGATCTCACTTTGATTTGTACACATCTAAGAAGTTCGCCAAAACACAAAGTGATACAACATCGGATGAGGAGCTGAGGTGGGCTCTGGCTGAGGCCAACCGTATGGAAGACAGGTGAGACTTAATCCATGTTTATAGGTAGTATAGTGATCAGAGACTGTGTTGCCAACGTAGGCGATTTTTCGCCATTTAGGCTACTCGGAACGAGAATCGGCGACGAAAATTTTGGAAGGGCGACTGGTCGCCAATTAGGCTACTTCCGAAATCAGGTATTTAAATCGGCCAAATCACAAATAACCATACGTTTAAGAAAAACCTACGTGTATTAAATCCTATTTGTGTATGATTTGTTCTTTCTGGGGAATACCTACACTAAATTACGTATGTGTTATTTTTTTGAAACTTCACAACCTCTCAGTTCTCAGTGCGATTATTAGGTTTAGAATAGGTAGTTCTTTTGTAATCATGTATTTACTTTAATTTATAAGTGCCTGCGAAAATCAAATAGGGTAAAACACCATAAATATATGAAACATTATCGTGATGAATAAGAAAAACTATTAGCATTAAAAAGTAATCTTATACAAATGCTGTTGTGTAAAAATTTGAAAACAGTTCTTTAAATCAATAAATTTATAACTGGAGTGAAGTCAAAACAATACCTATAAACTTAAATTATATAAAAATAAACTATAATATTAAGACAAAGAAAAAAAAACTCAAAGCTTTTACATTAAATAATAAACTAAGTTTTTAGTTATTTTTTACAGTTTTTAACTGTAAAATAATAAATTGTGATGGTAATAACTTAAAAAAAAACGTTTTATATTAATATACTGATATTTTGGCGTTTGGGCTACTTTAGGCTACTTTGGGAATGCAAAACGGCGATATTAGGCCAAGCGTTGTTGGCAACACTGATCAGGGAACATTTTTAGGTCTCTTTGGTGGTGCATGATGTGATGGGTCGATGTGCCAATCAAACAATCACCAACTCAGAGGGTTCACATCATTGACTGATCAGACTTTTTTATTGGTTTTATGGTTGGTCCGTATAGTGATCTGATAGTGATACTGATCCAACGCTTACTGCGCATATAGAGTACCTACCTACATGTAGTGACGTGACTAGGGTCATCATTCTTCTTCTTCATCCCAGTCGCATCCGAAGCTTTCACCTCGGAGTTTTACACATTCGATTAAATTTATTAGAGAGTTCGTTTAAATTTATTAAAATAAATTAGTTATTTATCGAATAACTTGTATTGCATTGTTTAATTTAGTTATATTTACAATAACATTAATGTTTGTGAGTTTTCTGCTGCGTCAATTGTTGTAAAACAACTAAATAAGTGAACTGAAAAACCGGTGAAACTGAATCTGTTTTGAAACTTGTGCCTACGCTACGTTGGAAATCAGGGGAAGTATTTGGTGTTTCACTTATTCCTTACACCTTTTGTACACTACAAGACTATACAAACGCTCACATAGCTGTGAGCAACGTCCATCCACACAGCGGGCTCTGTTACAGTCTCAGTTGCCTTGACAAATTGTGGAAGCCAACTTGACGACGCCAACAATATAGCCTCAGACAAGTTTAACACACTCACACAGTACAGTTTCAAACATATTTCTACTTAAGTCTACTTTAGCTACACCTATAAAGAAAACTTTTCTTTTGTTCTTGTACCCTCCCTTCTCAACCTAAAAAAATTTCGACAATAAACTTACTTTTTATTCCCTTAACCTTATCAATACTATACCTAGTTACTAATCACCTTTCTTTTCATTTCAGTTCCACCTAATACACCCTTGTGAAGCAATTAATTGATAAGAAAAATAACAATAATGATGACCCGTAGTGTTCTATCCCGGGATTTACAGCAGAAGTTAAACCTCGCCTTAAAGGAGCTGGAGATAAACAAAAACCTAAACAAGCAATTGATGGAAGAACGGGAAGAAAGTGAAAGGGAAGTTTTAGTTGTAGTGGAGAAAAACACCCAACTTAAAAAAGACTTGACCGGCTTACATAATCAGGTTGTGGAGCTTACACTCCAGCGGGATCACCTCCAGGCAACACTGACAGGCCTAGAGGAATGCAGCAACACCCACGAACAAGCTTTGAAACGCATAAGCTTTCTGGAGTGTGAATTGAGTGATGTACATAATTCCATCACTCACATGGAATCAGTCAGATTGGCAGATGAGGCCGCCCTCTCCAACAGCCTCTATAATGAGCTGGTGGCTGGGGAGCCTGACCTGATTTGTCTTGAGCCATGCATCACCGCGGAGTTGATAGATATAAGAACACCTGACATTCCAAGTACATCTATTATTAAAGCCTGTGTTAATGAATCACTGTTGGATTCTTCAGTTGGGTTAATTGGTAGTGGCAGAAATAAGTTTAAAAAATATATAAAAATAAATAAATTTATAGGCTCGGATCACCGTGGACAATTAATAACCTGTGAGAGAATTAATTGTAAAGTTAAAAGTAAAAAGGAAATAAAATTTGTACCGATTAACCAGCATCGTTTAGACGCTTTTAAAGAAAGTATAGTCAATAAACTACCTGACTTGCCCTCGTACACTAGTGTAGAAAATTCTTATGCAGATCTAATTAACCTAATCAATAGTGAGTTTGGGAGAATTTTTACCTCAAAAACAATATCGATTGGCGAGCGTCCTATTTTCAGTGACTGGGCAACGACGGGAATCTATAGAAGTAGAAGGAGATTGTTTGATCTGTATTCTGAAAAATCATACAATTTCAACCCTGCTTTTCAGAATTATGTTAAAAACTACTCTAAAGTATTCAAGCGAGCCTGTTCCTTTGCGAAGTCAAACTACATTAAAAAGAAAATAGCGAATTCTGTCAACAAAATTAAGACTACTTGGAATATAATAAATTCTGAATGTGGGAAATCTTCATCAGTTGCAAGAGATTTCCATTTAAAAATAGAAGATCGCCATGTCACGGAGGACATGGAAGTTGCGACAGAGTTTGAAAATTTTTTTACAAACATTCCCATTATGGTAACCAAAACTCTCCAGTCGTCTTCCACTTCCGCCGAATCATTGCTTATGGAATCAATAGAAAAATGTGAGGACACTTTCGTATTCTCAGCTGTTAATAGCAAGGACATCACCAAAGCGTTTAAATCTATTGATATTAAAAAGACCGCGGATCTATGGGGATTATCAGTCAAAACTGTGTCATGTATTATTGATGTCATTGCTCCCCATCTAGCAGCTGTGTTTAATGACTGTGTCAGCAACGGTATATTTCCGGATTTAATGAAACATAGCAAAGTCATACCTTTGTTCAAGGCTGGCAGCACCACAGATCCTTCTAATTTCCGACCCGTTTCTGTGTTGCCGACCTTGAGTAAGGTATTTGAGAAACTAATTCTGGGACAGTTGTTAACCCATTTTGGTGAAAACAAATTGTTTCATGATAAACAGTTTGGGTTTACTAAAGGACGTTCGACCACCGATGCTGGTGTAGAATTGTTAAATTGTATTTACGAAGCCTGGGAAGATAAGCATGATGCATTGGGTGTCTTCTGTGATCTATCCAAGGCTTTCGATTGCGTCCACCATGATACATTAATCAAGAAATTAGAACATTATGGAATAAGGAACAGGGCTCTCGATCTTCTGACTTCATATTTGAATAATAGAATTTAGAGGGTCGATGTTAACGGTACACGCTCAGTAGGATCCGTGGTTTCGATGGGCGTTCCACAGGGTTCGATACTAGGACCATTTTTATTCTTAATTTATATAAATGACCTCCCTTACTACGTAAGGGACAAGCATAGTATTATTTTATTTGCTGACGATACTTCGTTAATATTTAAAATTAAGAGGCAACTAAACAATTATGACGAAGTGAATGGTGCAATAACAAGAGTGGTCCATTGGTTTAGTACAAACAATCTTTGCCTAAATGGGAATAAAACTAAATGTATTAAATTTACCCTACCTAATGTTGCACAGGTGGAAACCAATGTACAACTCAATGGTCAGGTGTTGAACCTTGTGGAATCAACAGTGTTCTTAGGTTTGAGTATTGATGCCAAACTGCAGTGGGGATCACATATTGAAAAAATAGCCAATAGATTAAGTTCAGCTTCCTACGCTGTAAAAAAGATTAGGACTCTGACAGATGTGGATACGGCTAGAATAGTTTATTTCAGTTATTTTCATAGTATTTTGAGCTACGGAATTCTCCTTTGGGGTAGTTCCGCGGATTTGAATACAATATTTATATTACAAAAGCGGGCTGTGCGAGCTATTTATAATTTGGGCCCAAGAGTCTCCCTCAGAGAAAAGTTTAAAGAAATAGACATTCTGACCGTAGTGTCACAATACATTTTCGAGAACCTAATGTATGTTAAGAAAAATATTTCCAAATTTCCCAAAATATGTGACAGGCATAACATAAATACGAGACATAAAAACAATCTTGTAGTCTGTGATACCAGACTCCAAAAAATTAGCAGTTCTTTCCAGGGTAACTGTATACGCTTTTTTAACAAGCTCCCTAAGGAAATTAGGGATTTACCTATAAATAAATTTAAAAATGTAGTTAAGAGGAAATTGTGCCAAAAGGGCTATTATAAAATACAAGAATATTTAGATGATAAACTAGCTTGGAAATGAGCTGTTCACTCATGCATGCTTCTCAAACAAATTATTGTATTTAGACTAAGTAGACTAAGCATTATTTGTAAATAGACCAAAAAAAAAAAAGCCCGCTGAGTTTCTTGCCGGAGTCTTCTCAGGCCAGGGCCGCGTTTCGAACCGGTGGTCCATTTGCTAAGCTAGTCTTTAGTACATAATTATATATTTTTGACGTTTTGTAAGTGCCGTTTTAATGGTCTATACAGAATAAATGATTTTTGACTTTGACTTTGACTTAGTGCACATGTGTGAATGTCCTGACATTTGATCATGTGTATCTATCTCAAAGTTTATGATGATGGGCCGTGGCATCTCTGTGATCTCCTTCTTCCTCTTAGCGTTAATCCCAGTCGCATCCGAAGCTTTCAGCTCGGAGTCTGGGGTCCGCTTTACCAGTCTTAACTACGGATTTGGCTAGACTTCGATATTTTCTTCTCGACCTCGTGGCATCTCTGTGATATACCGATGGCAATCCCGTGGGATATCACAGAGATGCAACAGCAATACCATTTAAAAAATATACTTAAGCTTCATGCTCTTTTTTTTCAGATTATCCGTTGCAGCTTGGACATACATTGAGTCAGTAGCTGAGCTGAGTGGTGAGCAGGCTAAGTTAGCTCTTGTTGCCAATTATAAAGATGTCCACCCTTCCCAAATGACGTAAGTATTAGTTAGATGCTGGGGAAAGTATCCTTTCGTCATGATGTCATGTTTTATTTATTAGGGTTTTGCACTTAGGAGCTAGGGATCAGGTTTATCTTTAGTATTCGCGGGAGCGATTGTCCTCTAACAGCTCCAACCCTGAGGTGAAAGACTACCCCAGAGCCTCATCCGTCCATCGATAGGTATACTTACAGCCTTGCAGGTCAGGAGGTTGTCTTGGGCACCGAGGATCTTGATGGGGGGCCCCGTACACTCTATGTTACTGTGCCTAGTTTCCCACCTGATTTTTTTAAAGATACAGGCGTGGATTTATGTAAGTTTTAAACCAACATGCTTCTTTTTCAGAACCTGCCTTTTAGAAGCTCAAAGCGCAGCGCAACTGCTAGAACAAGAGGAGTCCATTCTGTACCAACAACTACAGATTGCCGTGAAGCAACTGGTGGACGCGCGGACGGCACTCGCCGTCGATGCTACGGCTACGTGCGCTTTGGCCGTTAGACAGTGCGTACATACAAATCATACATACATACAAACTATACTTAAATGTAATCTGTGTAATATCAATGTATGCGCTTCACACATGCAATCCATACGTACATACACCATTGTGGTATGTAGCATGCATATTTTATGCATATAAATAAAATAAATAAATATTCTACAACATTTCACACAACGCTATCTAGACCCATGGTAAGCTTAATTAGCTTGTGTTATGGAATCTAGAATGCGGATATACATATTTAGATACTTTTTTTTTGTAAATAATATGGTAACGCTTGTGGTCATCTTTATGGCACGTATATGTTGCCCCTACCATTTGCGAGCTCAAAGTAGAGCATTTGCAGATGAAGATACTAATACTAATTCATGCGATTCATATTATCTTTTCTATAAATTAAAGTTGTAAAAATTATTTTAAAACTAACTTTTGCCCGCGGCTCCGCCCGCGTGAATGTCGGTTATCGCGACCAAACATAGCCTATGTCCTTTCTCAAGGTCTAACCTACCTCTATACCAAATTTCATCAAAATCGGTTCAGCGGTTTAGTCGTAAAAGTGAGACAGACAGACAGACAGACAGAGTTACTTTCACATTTATAATATTAGTAGGGATTAATTGTGGGCAATGCCTTGTAGTGTGGTCAGAATTCCCCCTAGAAAGGGGTTTGTCTCAAGTTCGAGTCCCGTCTTAGATGCTGACTTTTTCTGATTCATATAATAGGTCCTATTATTTTTTTTTTAATTTTTGCATTGATCCCGCTCCCATCTGAAGCTCACCGGGGAAGCTCCAGTCCGAGGTCTGCTTTTCCAGCCTAACTGCGTGTTTATGTGTGTGCGTCAATATTATAATAGTTGTTTATAAAACTGTTGCATATTGAGGGTTCTTAAGTTCGAGTTTTTTATAATGTCACACGAGAATGAGCGGCCACAGATTATATTGAGACAAACTGCACAGAAACCTACTTGATCTAGCTCAAGTTGTATTGTAATAAATATTCTACAACATTCTACACAACGCTATCTAGACCCATGGTAAGCTTAATTAGCTTGTGTTATGGAATCTAGAATGCGGATATAAATACTTAGATACTTTTTTTTTTTGTAAATACATACATATTATACATAGAAACACCCAGACCAATGCAAATATTTATATTCAAGCATACAAATATTGGCACTGAGCGGGGATCGAACCCGCGCCTCCTGCGTAGCAGACGCGTTCACTACCGCTACGCCACAGAGGCAGTATTGTAATATAAATAAAGTTATATTATGATACAAGTGGCCATAGAAAAGCTGTGTTATAATGTAATTTTTTAAATTTATTTTTCAACACACTTGCTTATAAACAGGATTTTATTTCACCGCAATTAAGCACGGAATGACACCTATTATAAAACTGTGACTTTTTCATTGCTATTATTCACAAAAGTGAGTTATAGACTAAACTTCTTTTTTTTAATTTCATTGATTAAGTTGCTTTGTTCTTAAAAAAGTTTTGATACAAAAAAGATCGTGTCCAATATTACAAACGAATTAATATACCTATTGCTTGCTCATTTCATGCAACTTCGTATTTTAAAAGACTCAACAACTAAAGAATTTCAACTTGTAGTACGTGTTTAATAAACAAAACTTTCACTAAAATGTATTTTTTTTCTCTGTGAGTATTTACAGAGAAAAAAAAATCATAATTCAAATAAGTAAGTAGATGACAAGGCAGCATGGTGATAGCACCTTAGACTGTTCCAAAAGGAACAAATAAAAAAAATGTTAGATGCGCGCGCATATTTATGACAAGTATGACAACAAATAGATTTTTACTATTGTGTTTTGATTGTGTTATGTAGTATTTTTAGTATTATTTTATTCGCAAGTGTGTTGAAAATAATCGTATGCCACTCGCGTGTATGGTGATTACCGTCTTCGGCTCTCTTAAGACCCTCGCCTTGCGGCTCGGGTCTCAATGTCGCCTCAGCGGTAATCACCAACTTTACACGCTTGTACCATAATGTACTATTAAACTGTGCGTAAAGACTGTCATTAAAGTTCTGTTTTTATTTTTTAATGTGTACATTTCAGTATGAGAGTAGATAAGTAGATAAACTGAGTATTATGTATGTACATTGTCAGACAGCTGCTCTCGTCGCTGAGTACCGCGCTGGAGTCGTCCCGCCGCGCCGTGCGCCTGGACCGCGCGGTGTACACGGCGCTGCGCCACGAGCTGCGCACGGTGGAGCAGTTCGCGCACTTCGCCGAACAGCTGCGGCACTACGTCACGGCCGAGTGGGACGCGCAGAGGAACAGAATCGTTAGTGCACACTTTCTTCTTATGTTTAACTCGTATTTTTACCCGACTACGGCGAAGCCAAAGGAGGGTTATGATTTTGACAGGCTATGTATGTATGTATGTTCGTTTGTTCCCTCATAGCTGCTCAAAAACTTATTAGAACTGGACATATAGCATATCGTTAGAATCGTCTTGATCGTCCGATGGTTATAGGCTATATGACGGCCATAAAGTACTGTGTTGAAAAAAAAAATTGAGATAAATATGCCGTGTATGGTATCAAATTAAAGAGTTCAATTAGCACATTTCAAATATGCATAAATTATAGTTGTTGGGTGCCCCAAAATAAAAAAAATAAAAAAAATAAGTTTAAAACTATAACCCGACTACTTAAAAATCACGCTCTGAAAAGTATTAAACAAGAAAATATCTAGGATAGCCGTGGTCGTATGCCACTTACTATAATAAAACGATACATACATGCTATTCTAAGGAAAAGTGGCATACGACCACGGCTATCCTAGATATTTTCTTGTTTAATACTTTTCAGAGCGTGATTTTTAAGTAGTCGGGTTTTAGTTTTAAACTTATTTTGGATATTTTGGACTTACCCAAGCTACCCAAGCAAGCAAGCCTCATAGTAAGCGTAAGAGCGTGTTCACATTATCAGATATCGGTGGCAGAATGAAACGGTGCTACCAACACATTGGTGTAAATTCCGATATCCGATATCAGGCTAACACAGCGGTCTCGACTCCGATATCGGGCCGGACAATGTGAAAGACAGATACATAAGTCATACAATTGACTTCCTCCGATATTGGATATTGGACAATGTGAAAACACTCTAAGCAGACCTCATAATAAGCTTGGGTGAATAAAAATTTTTTTTTTCTTCCTAGCACTGACCCCAAACAGTAAAATCCAAGCTTTGAATGTTACCGGGATTTTGTATCTAGGGGTTTCCTATCATTCTCTTTCCTTTTATTTGGTTTATGTTCACTTATTTGGAGCGACTGCCATCTGACCCCATAACATCTACAGGTTTGCGCCAGATCTTTGTGAGTGTAAAGTCCAAAAAATATTAGTAGGATCACATACACCAAACAGTATGCAAAATAAACACTGTAATTCCAGATATTCCTTCATTTACCGTTTTCGAAATGTGTTTTTTCATATGAATTCTAAATTAAATGTTTGCTATGAGGAAGTGAACATATTAAATGCTTAAAAATAATTCAAAAGGACAATCTATGTCACAGTAAAATACGTAAAATTATGAATAATAGATAGCGTTCGCCGCTTTATCGGTGAAAGGATGCACACGCTACTCGTTGTGTATCTCTCTATTATGGATGTAAGAAAGTAAAGAGCCATTGATAAACATGTCATGACCTATCACACTATACTTCTATTACAGGATTCCATGAACGAAATCTACGCGGAACAAGCAGCTTGTGAAGCGAAGCTCAACTCGTCAGACGTGTTGCTTCAAGCATTACACGTCATACTTAGCGGGCAGTCCGACAGTGACACTCAGCTGTTGGTGAAACAGTACTGCGAGCTACTGAGCAATGTCGGTGAACTGAAGGAGAGTGTCAGCGATGGGTACAATAGTATGGAGAAGGCTTTAGCTGATTTGTGAGTATGGTTTCATTTACACTTGAAAATATTTAAGAGATACGATTTGACAGATGTCTGGATTCATGGTAGGTAACTAGGCACTATTGAAAGGATACATGAAACTGTTATAAATTAAGTTAAACCATTTCTAAATACGTAATAACTTATAATAGTAAGTATAAAAAATATGATGTGACATATTTCACTTTAAATTACTACAAATATTTTAAGAATTGCTACAAATAATTTAAAATAAGACGTGATTCTTCATTTTTCGAAATCTCGTGTGACAGCTACGTCATATCGTTCTTATTTTTTCATTTGAGTGTTGCGGCTGTGTTCTCTATGGTTGTTACATTTTAATCGTATGGAGTTTATGTCAACTCGTTACGTTTATGGTCGGCGTTGCCAGAATGTAACTTTTGTAATATTATGTATTTCTTTTTACCCTCTTATGTTTCTTCTAAATAATACAAATGAAAATATTGCTTAGATTTTTCTTTTATCGTATCGCATACTAGAGACAACGAATTTTTTTTATTTTTTTTCTGATACTGAAATCGAAAGTAGCTCAGACAGTGAATATATAAAAATTATAAATATGTACCCATTTCGTATTTTCATTTACCCTGCTTTATTAACATTATATTATCCTGAACCTAATATCAATACTAGATAAATATGAAATTGATTGTAAAAATGCACCTCTTAGATTATTTTGCCTACCAGCATCATCATGCGCATGGAGACGTATTTTCCTAATTGCATCTGAGGCCAAAGCTTGCCAAAGCTATAATTTTTAGGTTTTTAGGTTTCCCGTAGGAGCCGCGTGGTTCCCGGCAGAGTAGAACTTGGGCCTCCCCATCTCTTCCTATGCGGTGTCGTACCAGGCGACTAAGGGATAGGGCTGTTTATCACCAGACAGTTATATAGGTACAGCCACAACTTAGCCTCAGATGCATACCTCGAGTCAACAATAGTGCCAGGAATATGGCAATAGGCTCACCCCCTATTACGTGGGACCGAATAACTACAAATACCTATTTATCTATTATTTTTAACCTATTTATCTATTTTTTTTGTATGTTTGTTATGCGATTGTGAAGCCAATTCTAGACGGATTTTGAAAATTCTTTTTTTGTTCGTAAGTAGATTATTTCGAAATGGTCCCATTTAAATTTTGTAAAGATCTGATGATGGGTTTCCGAGATTAGACCAAGGAACTCTTCAAAAAGTACCAGGAAATCAGCCGCGATTGCTGCAATCGCATATTATTGCAATGTTTTCATTAAGCCTAACACATATAGGTACTAATCCAAATATCAATACTAGATATATTACATGATTAATCAGTGTTGCCAGGGCCAGATAGTCTAGTGTAAATGTAAACAAGATAGCTTAAAAAGTTACTTAACAGGGAAAAAGTAACGTTGTTTTATGGTATGGAAATCTTGTCGGATAATTATTATATTGCGCGGTTATGATGAATAGTTTTATTTATTTACAATGTTACAAAAGTTACATTTTGGCAGCTATGCGATTAATCTTTTGTTACTTGAATCGATTATTCTGACAATTGATTTAAGAAGCTCCATCCCTAGACTATAAACGTCAAATCGTATCTTTTAAATATTTTCAACTGTAGATATGCCCGCGACTCTGCCCACGTGGACGGATCCCGCAACTTTTGGTTATATCTTCGGTTTTTCAAACCCATCAAATAACCGTAAGATTTTAACATACATACATACAATCACGCCTTTATCCTCGGAGGGTTAGGCAGAGCTGAATTAACACCCACATTTCACCAATCAGTGTAGGTATTAGGTCCCACGTAATAGAGGGTGAGCCTATTGCCGTATTCCGAGCACTGTTGTTGACTCGAGCCATGTATCTGAGGCTGGGTCTGGGCTGTATTTATCTGGTATGTGTGTTTTGAGGGTAGCGCGGAGTATTACTGCGTTGGACGAGCTGAAATTCATCAAGCTTAGATTATTACAAAACAATCCGTGCGCGCCATGGTCTCATTTGTCACGCGTTTTTTTTTATTATTATTATTTAATCAGGCAAGCAGTTGCTACAACTGATAGTTGCCTGTATCCAGTTTGTAACATTTATTTTCTTTCCTTTTGTTCAAGTATGTATCCAGCCTATCGAAAGATATATGACCCTGGGATCGAAAGATATGGCCCTGGGTCGGCCGGGGTGCGAGGGATATGTTTACGACTACCTCACCTCCGGCAACCGACGACCCACAGACGACCCACAGACGGCGTGCGTTTTAGTCGGTTCAAGTCCGACATAACCTCCTCCTTCGGCGGAGGGGTATCTGTGGGGATTTATCGCACGATAAAAAAAATGTATTTTTTTTAAAGAATATTAGCAACCGAAATTGCTAATATTCCCGTTAACCCCTCGAGCTAAGCTAATTTGCTTGTGTCAGGAGTGCGTTCACGTCGGTAGTGTAATGTCCAGGATTCGAAGCCGGGACCTCTCGATCATAAGGCCGACTCCTTAACCACTACTGACGCTTATCCAGCCTGTATGACGTATGTATCCAGCCTGTTCTTTAATTGGTTGATAGTTTGTGTCCAATCCAAGATACGTGTCCTCAGTTATATCAGCATTATTTTGTCTCCTTCCAGTCGCGCATTATCCAAACCCCTTCGTGAGTACACTTGCGGTGGAAGTACCCGTCTGGCCCCGCCCGGCTCTCGCCTGGCACATGCGCTAGTACAACGCCTACGTGATGCGGATAACGCTGTACTCGCTGCCACTGGACAATTTGCTACTGTCAAGGTAAGTGCTATCATCATCATCATCATCATCATCATCATCATCATCATCATCATCATCATCATCATCATCATCATCATCATCATCATCATCATCTTAGAGTTGTTTCCGCCTGTATCCGAGACTTTTATCTCGGAAGCCGGGGTCTGCTTATAGTAGGCGACAACATTAAATCTAGTCTGATCAAACTACCAGATGAAATGTATACAGGGCGTCCCACGGCGATGCCACATGGAGGGCAAGTACCTTAAATCCTTAAGTTAGCGCATTTTACTTAAAGGAGACATCATTTTATTTTTAAAAAGAAACAAAACTGCATTCAAAGATTTTTAAAAATTCGCTTACCACACCCGGTAATCGAACCGACTAAAATCCGAAAAAGTAACACCCTGTATTTTTATGGCATCAATCGATAGTGTCAATCATAAGGAACAAATCTCTCTAAGAAACATGGTAAATTAAATGAAAGGAACTCCTTGAAACCTAATATTATCAATACAATTTGGTAAATTAAAACACTTTCTTATAAGGTATCAACACTAGAGATTTATCTTTGATGAAATTTATTTAGTAAAATTAGTACTAAATGAATGAACTTTGTTACCTGTTTAGAATGTAACTTTATTGGGTAACTGCATGAGGTATGTAGGTAGGGTAGGTAGTTATTTTGGGTGCTTGAAGAAACCTGCACGCGGTGTACCGTGGGCAACGAAAATGGCGAGAGAATTGCCCTATGGATCAACTTATAACCTGTTAATTTAGACGGCGTGCGGTTTTAGTCGGTTTGAGTTCGACATACCTAAATACTACTGCTGACCAGCAGCAGTCTCGGCACGATAAAAAAAGAAAAGTAATTTAAATATGGAATTTTATTGTTAATATGGTATCAGATAGTGATGGATGAACTTTGAGTTAAAGTGTTTTATTTTGCCAAATTCAATTTATAATTTTAAGTTTCAAGGACTTCCTTTCGTTTAATTTACCATGTTTGTTAGAGAGATTTGATCCTTATGATTGACACCATCGATTGATGCCATAAAAATACAGGATTTTACTTTTTCGGATTTTAGTCGGTTCGATTACCGGGTGTGGCAGGCAAATTTTTAAAAATCTTTGAATGCAGTTTTGTTTCTTTTTTAAAATAAAATGATGTCTCCTTTAAACAAAATGAGCTTACTTATGGATTTTACTTTTTCGGATTTTAGTCGGTTCGATTACCGGGTGTGGCAGGCGAATTTTTAAAAATCTTTGAATGCAGTTTTGTTTCTTTTTAAAAATAAAATGATGTCTCCTTTAAACAAAATGAGCTAACTTAAGGATTTAAGGTACTTTCCCTCCATGTGGCATCGCCGTGGGACGCCCTGTATAATAAAGGTATGATTCCGAAACCGACTGCATACGACAACGATAGACGCATGCAGCAGATACACCGTACCCATTACTTGTCAAACTCCGATAAGGATAAAGGGGACCATTTAGAAGCCGCAATGAACTACGCGCACCTGCTGCGTGGGTCAGCAGTTGTCGTATGCAACATGGCATGCATTTGCATGCATGGCAAATTGTCCATGGGCTTCTATAGCCCACTGTATTTATCATGTTTGAGGCCATTATTCTAAAACGATACAAAGTCCGGAATCTCGATTTATAACTCGATCTGAGTACAGATTTAATCTGACAATGTAATGTTTTTTTCTGGAATACGGGCCTGAGTCTCCATAAAACTCATTAAGTAAACTTTGATAAGGCAGTTTAGTTTTGTTTCTTCTCGGTTCGTCTCTTTTCATCAATGAAATCCACTCTTAATAATAGGAAGACCTAACATTAATTCAATTATTTCCAGAATGGTGACAAACAACATCTAAGGAAACTCTGGCAGTGGTTCCTGACGGACCCCACAAAGCTATTAGCAGCTTTGAAAAGCGCCAACTGCAAGCTTTATGATTGACAGTACACGTAACGTTACTTATACTGTAATTTATTTATTAGAGACCTATCGAGTGTCTCGATGAACGAGATACATTCCTAAGACCCGTATAGAATGACACTCAATTCAGAATCTCAATTTATCTAAGGACATTATTGTATAGACAATCTGTCTAATCTTTCAATCGGTGTATACAATCTGTCTTCAAATAAATCAAGATTCAGGACTACTGAGCGTCATTCTAGAGTAGGGGCTTTAAAGATAGAGATATTACAGAATCATGGATACATGTATTTATATTAAAATTGCTTGTGTACGGTCGTAGGAAGTGCTTTATCGAAAATCGCGGGTTCGATTTCTCGATCGCGTGTAAATATTTTTATGTATAATAATCAATGGTCTGGGTGTCTCTATGCATGCTTAATGTTATTACCAAAGGAATAGGTATATAACTCATATTATAGTTTGCTTATTTTGAGTCTAGATTAATTGTTTATATGAAGGAAACATTATGTCGACTGATATGTACAGTACAGAGGAGAATGAAAAATGTATCAGCGAGGTCCAAGAAGTTATCACAAAAACAGTGCCTTAAATAAAAATGCATTTCGTATAAAAAGTATTTATTTATTCCAACTTATTTCATATAAAGAGTATAAAAGTTCTATAAATAATTTACTAATTGATCACAATGATTCTAGTTAATATGTACATGACTTAAATATAGTTGTTCTTAACTTTCATACACACACACAACATACACACGCTCACGTACATACTTTCACATACACACCTTCATACACACACAGCTTCACAAATCCTCACACAAACACATACAACATCACTACAGTCAAATTAACTTATAATTAAATGTTTAATTAAGCATTGTACTCACTGATAGTCGAAGAAGAACGAGCACAGATAATTAAACAGAAATATGTAGTCGTTTTGGATGACAAAAAGTTCTACTGAATAGTACGAATAAATTATACTGTGGCAACACTGTATACAACTACCGCCATCTAGTTAAAACAAACCATACTATTATCAACAGTAGATCCTGCATCGCGATATGAAAGTTTTCACGCTGACTGCCATTAGTCTCAATATCTAATTGAGCCGTGGCCTGCCAGTCATGAGGCTAGTCAAAGAATCCTCCCTTTATATTGAGGGAACATCACATCTTCATACATCTATAGTGAAAGAATATCTTTCATTAAGCTGAAATTTGGGTTACAATATTTGATTTGGTAACCTTTAGGTATCGATTAAGATATAGAAATCTAAGAGAATTAATCGATTTGAATAGCATAATAAATGCTTTAAAAATTCATTTAACCTATAAGTATGGTTACCATTTGGAGCATTGGTAACTAAGTGCTAGAAGGTACTACCTAGTCGACACACCTACTAAAGGTGGCTCTAACGTAGGTTTTTCTCTCAGAGAGTCGTTCCAGAAAAGTCTACATACCAATCAAAAACAAGCTGACCCAGGGCTCTAAAGTGCACACTTTGGATGCCACTGGGAAAGTGCTATAAAGATAATGATGATCTAATTAAAAGATCAGCAGAGGGAGGGAGGGGGGTGGGGGGGCAGTCAATCACCCATCCATTTATGGATCCTTCCTGGATCCTCCCTTGCCTCACACATCAGCTAGATATGTCAACAATCTATTATTTCATACATTTCCTTCGCCTCCATGGGCCCCTAGGTTGGACCATAAAGGTCTTCACAGTCTTCTAGTCCCAAGTGGGTCTGGGTATCTTCCTAATGAGCGTGTCCTCTGGCGCGATGTGTATGGGGTTGTTAAAGTCGACCTCAATGTGCTCGGGTATCGAGTCGAAGTAGGTGATGTGGTCGTGGCCGTTGTCTGTAATGAAGAATGTCGGGAAACGTTTAATAGTTTGGACTTCCAATAAGACTAGAGGGGGTGGGGGAGAGAGGGGGGTGTTTAAACCCTTGGATGCAACCGAGAAAGTACGTATACTGTGGCAACACTGCATACACCTAGCGCCATCTAGTTAAAACAAACCATACTATTATCAACAGTTTAGATCCTGCATCGCGATATGAAAGGTTAAGTTTAACATAACTTAACCTTTGCAAGTGCGTTTGCCATTCTTGACAATTCCATTGACGTATTGAGACCCTCCGTGCTTCGGAGACCACGTTAGCAGTCGGTTCTGATTGCATCTATAGCAATCACTGCGTAGTAGTTGAAGCCTTAAAAAGTCTGGCAACTGGTCAACTAAAGAAGTCCGATATCAGTAGTTGGTTGTGGAGGTCAGATAGCAGACGCTTCACGAAAAATATCGAGGCTGACTTTGATGTATTCCGTGAAGCGACTGCAAGGCCACTCCAACTAAGTTGGGAAAAGGCTCGGAGGATGTTTCTCGTGTTACACTTTTGATCTTGGAAAGCCACGGAGGATAAACGTTGACCAATGGTGCAAAGAGCAGTTTTGCACCATTGGTTAACGTTTATCGCATTATCAAGTTCAGAAATCTGACATCCAGGATACAAAACTACTGCCGATATATTCTTGGGATAAGTGGTCACTTACGTGTAAGGTTCAGGCTGGCTATCAAGTCCTGCAGATGTCTCTGGTCGAGGCTGGCCTTCACCGTGACACGTCGACTCACGCTCCTGCGGTGACGGGACGAGCCCCAGCTGACTCGACGGGTCGCGTTACGACCCAGCAGGGGGAGGGTGAACACCATCTCGGATAACGGAGTGTTGTCTGGGCCAAACTCCTGGAGGAACAAATTGCAAGGGTTTAGATGTGGTGTGGGATATACGGGAACAGATGAAATAGGCCTGTGGGCCAAACTGCTGGAATACGTGAAAAGATGAGTTGGACCGTGAATTCTGCTTCGTCGGGAACATGGAGAAGGAAATGATAGCGGAGTTGTTGCAAAGGCAATCGAGTCGCGTGCTTCCATACTGTCAAAAGGACTCCTATATATAGACGTCAGTTCTGTGACGTCACCACTCAGTTCTAGTGGCACGTCGTTGCGATAGGTTGTCATTTTTGGTTAAAAGTTCAAAGATAAAAATAGTTTTGACCCGATTTAAGAATGAAGTGTGCGGTACAAGGGTGTACAAATTGTAGAGATAAGATGTTTAAATATATTGATGATATAACATTTCATCAGTAAGTCCGCTATATTTTTATTTTCATTTTTAGAAAAAAAATGTCTTTATGGAACCATCTAGCGGAGAGAAGAAATAAGTAACCTTGTCTTACTTGTATAATGTTGTAACAACAATTCAATTCATTCTATAAAAAAATCACCACAATAATTTCACCGGACTTCATTAGTAATTCCGCAATTGTTATTTTATTAATTCTTACATTATATTTGGGTGAAATTGAAAATTGAAAATAAAAAAATTGAGCCATCTGTCGGTATCTGCCAAAATCATTTAGGGGGGCTAAATGATTCTGCTATAATTCTACAGATGGCCTTATTTAAAATAAATGGTGTGCATCATAGTAGTGAGACCACTATATTCACATTATTTTTAGGAAGCCAATAAAATTGTCAACATTATATTATATCATTTTAGATTTCCCAGTAACCCAGAATTAAAAAAACGCGTGGATAGGTACGTATTTTAAATAGACCTTCCAGCTGGTAGGTACCCCACAAAATATTCCAGAATCTGTTCGAGGTCCTTCAATGAAGATGACTTCTATAAAACAAAAAAGTGATTTAAAAAATTACAGCCTAAATTTGCTATGCCTAATTGTACATACGTATACCAGAAATACATAAGTGAAAATTTTACAATATAATAACATCATTTTTTTATATTTCTACATTATTTTCTTGCTTTATTAATTTCCTTTTTGAAAAAGTTAGGGATCCGTACTTAGCGCCTTTGCTGGCATAGGCGGGTGCGGGTCGCGGACGTCCGCTTCGCGTGCTTGTTTCATGATATTTCAAGAGCAGCGCTACGTGGGGCGGATACCCGTCACACGTGACGCGGGCGGCGGGGCCCGCCACGCGGGCAGCGGGGCACGCGCCGCGTGTCCGCGCGACGGAGCACGCGAGCGGGTCTGTTTCAACAAAATCATCGACCGCCGCTACGTTATCCGTGTCACACGCGCCGTGCTTGTACAGTCGTTGCAATAAACTTAGAATAATCCTTAGCTGCAAACTGAAAGCTTTTTTACGGCAAATACCTTTGAAATTTTTTGGTAAACGAAACTCAAATAGAATGTTATTTTGAAGGTCAGTCTTATATTATTCATAGAACAACATAATATATCAATATAAAATGCAAAAGCAGGAACCTGCTCCCGGATGCATTGCACCACTTGTGCCCCCAAGCGAGTCGCGAGCCAGCCCTGCTAATAGGTATATTGTGTAAAGTAAAACCAAAAATTCCGTGAACCAAAGGAGTTCGCCTCTTTCTCTTCAGTTTTGACAAACCGTGCAAAATTGTCTTTGATTTACAATAAACTAATTATGATAGCTGTACATTCTTATACGAAAACTTGGTTACAAATTCTCCACACAACAATCTAGACGTGACATAATATGGGCTAATTGGCTGACGCCTTTGTTCACGTCGTCGTCTTTTGGCTAAGTAATATATCAATAAATGATCCATAGTTATCGACTGTACACCGACGCTATTGAAATTATACTGGTGACAGACGCCCGTCGCGGACGTCCGCGACGGAGCAGCGGACAGGCGGGCGCCCGCGCCTGACGTCAGCGAAGGCGCTAAAACTCCAATAATGCAACCCAATCATTATGTCCTTATATTCCTTATATCAGAATTCCACGCGGACGGAGCCGCGGGCAACAGCTTGTATATATAGTGGTCAATATGTAAGTGGTCCCGCTGTCATTAAACACATAGATTATTCTAGAATTCTGTGCAGCGCTTTGTGGCGAGTGGTAAAACTACAATGGAAATTGCATGCATTATTTCTATTTGGTTTCGCTATGCCACACTAGAGGGCATTCTAAAAAGTGGGAGAGGCTTAGACTTAGGAGAAGAGACGCGTGGGGGACGAGGTATGGCGTCATGCCCCCCGCGTCTTCTTCTCACCCGCATTTGGCGACGCGTTTTTATTACGAGAAATTTCACTGGAACATCTCCGTTTACTAATCATATTCTGTCCTCCGTGGTCGGGAACCACGGTGATTGCTCTCTGGTATTGGTTGACATTCTGTGCTAGGAGATGTCTTACCATTGCAGTAGGAAGCGTTTCTATTAAGATAGGGCAGCATCACTTTGTATTCCGATCCTGAGTCTGGACTATTAGTGCTGGACTATTCCTAAATCACCTTGTAACTACGACAGCCACGGGAAGAAATAGAATAGCACTTTTCGCCGAACATCACAGCAGCAATTTTTTAGTATTCAATGAAATTTTGTACCGGCCATAGAAAAGCATTATAGACTTGCCTGTCTTTCTTTTGTTAATGAAATGAGTCGTATTAGCCACGTAACAGATTTTTCTGCTATTTATTTGCCCAAAGTGGCTCAAGAGACCCGAGACTTATCTGTTATGCAGTGATACTGTTGAAGAAATCTTACCAGGCATTTCCCACTGACGCAGTAGGACGCGTTCCTCTTCCCACAGGCCGTGCCGAGCGGGAACCAACCCTCGTGGCCGTTCACCAGGTAGAAACGGTGGGAAACTCGCTCGTCCTGGCACGCGATACGGCAGGGGCGGTCAGGATCCTCTGAAATACCCAAGAAATCCATTTGAAAATGTTATGTCAGTTTAATTATCATCTTATTCGACTTGGCGAACTATAGGCGACTTATATCCCACCAAAAATAAGTAATTTCTAGTAAACCTTACCTAAAGCCGGTGATATTTGCATGCCCAAACCAGACAATCTTCGAACTCTGTCCTTGTATTTGGTGCAGACCATTGTCGCGTACTGGTACGGTGATTTCCTTTGAGTGCAACCCTGGAAGAATTTAATGTCACAGTCAGTAAGGCATATCAATTGACGATGGTATATAATTATCTCTGAAGGGGTAGCCAGATGTGGCAATCCTATTGTACGTTTTTGAAAAACTACGTGATGTTAGCGAACCGACAAAAAAAGCACATCGTCTTGGTCTCAGATACCTTCGGTGTAAGATTACCGAAGACACATATCCCTGACACCCTCTGGTTGACCCAAAGTCGTCTCCGGTTTCGAGATGATCTCTTTAATTTCGACGGGTTCTTTTGAGTTACCTATCATTCTAGCACTTACCTATCACTTAGGACAGTATTGTTTTGAATACCTTCTTCTGTGGTTAATTTCCAAAGTCAAAGTCAAAGTAAGTTCTGGTAGCCTTTTCCCCCTCTTTTACAGGCAATGTCAGTATCCTTGAACTTAAAATTATCACTAAACCATGAAAGGTTTAGTGATAATTGTAAGTTCAAGAAGGAAGGAAGGAAACCTCTAAGTAATTCCAATAGAGAGAAGTACAATAACTCACGGAATCAGGTCGACTAGCATCCGGACTGCATAGCTGTATACTAGTGACTGGTCGAGATGCCGCAGCCACCAGTCTGATACCGGAACCAGGTGAGATGCAGTGGTAGTGGCAGCCGCTGGCAGGACGCCACTGGCTACCAACTGCACGTCGCCAGGTGCCGGAGGTTTTTGTGCTGGGAACATCGGGAAAGTTGGAAAAATTGATTTTGAGAGATGGTTTGAGATGTCATCACCACATTATCATAAAGGTTGCGCTATAGTACCCGGGGTCTGGTCTTTTAATCCTTCTTTTGCTCATCATCATCTTCATGTAGACGCAATTTCCTGATTGCATCCGTGGCCAAGATGACCTCGGAGCTCAGGGTCCGCCTTCCGGCTCTTCCTCCTCCACTTCGCACGATCTTGGGCGTCCATAGTAGTGAGACCATTTGCACGCATGTCACCCTCCACGACGTCATGCCAGGACTTCTTGGGCCTACTCCTAATTTTAATTCTTCTTGCTATAATGGTTTATTTTGAGTACTGGAGCGCCTGCCGTCTCCTAACCCCCAAGTCCGAGGAAGCTTCCATCCCCACACGTTGCGACCTTGATTGTTAAGGAAACAGTACGCACAGTCAGGTATGAAAGGAACTGCATCCCCCGTACGCTTATACTGTAGAATGAACTCCCTGCCGTGGTTTTACCAAGCGACTACTAATATGGGGTTCTTCAAAAAGGGGGTAAGAAGGTTCTTACGGGGTCGGCAGCGTGAGTATCTCTGTCGCTATATCATCATGAACTATGTATTGAAAGGGCTTACGAAGAAGTGATCGGTGCCGTTGCAGTCCTCAGAGCTTCCCACTCGCAGTCGCTTGGCCTCAGGGAAAATTCGTTGTCTTGAAGCGAGGAACATGTGAATTTCTAAAACAGTGGATATTTAAACTTAGATTAAACAATGCTCTTTTGCGATATTTTATTTTTATTTTGACCCTCCGGCTAAGCTAAAAGGTTTGTGTTAGGAATGGTTTAACGTTGGTAGTGGTTAACATAACCGACATTACTAGATGGATCACTTTAGATGGATTATTTAGTGGCGTTACGGATATAATAAATAGTAACTTAAGTGATGAATACAGCGAAGTTATAGATATAATAATGTAATGGATATAGTAAAGAGGTGGATACAGCAGTGATGATACGCTTCGGCCGCCTACGCAACTGTGATTCTCAACCAGTTGTGACGGAAGAAATTTTTACCTTTGATGGCAACTGGTTGCGATAGTATAGAAAGGTGAAAATATAGTAAAGTTTTGGATATAGTTAAATGATGGTTATAGTAGCGTGATGGATGCAGTAATGTAATGCATATATAGCGCTGTGATGGATAAGTACAGTAGGTAATGTAATGCATATATGTCGCTGTGATGGATATAGTAATGTAAAGGTTATAGCCAAGTGATATTGGGAGAGGCCTATGTCCAGCAGTGGACTGCAATAGGCTAATTGATTGATAGCGTAGTGGTGGATACAGTAATGGGCATAGTGATGCAATGTATATAGTTGAGTGGTGTATATAAAGCGGTGGTTACCTGGCAGCTGCCGGCGATGCAGAACATGGGCGCGGCGGAGGAGCACGCCGTGCCGTCGGGCAGCGCCCAGCCGCGCGACTTGTAGCCGCCGCCGCGCGTGTCGCACCACACCGCGCACGCGCCCGACACGTCTGCGGGCGGGCCATAGGACATAGTAGCTACTCTAGCAGACTCACACCCGTATTCACAAACAATACTTCGCTATGCGTACCACCAAAACTGTGCAAAGAACGACAAATTCTCAGTGCGTTCGTTTTGGCAAGCCTTTTTATTCATTGATAACACTTAAGTAATACTTCGTTGAGGGAACGCACTGCGTTAGATACTGCTCCGTGATGTTTGTGAATTAATTTTACCAGCCCTATGCGCTCGAGCACACTATGAGACCTCGCAGTATCGTTTGTGAATACGGGTGTCAGACTCGGGACATATATCTTGGTATATGTGCCCTTCCAGTAACTCCCAAACGAGTAACACTGTTAAGGTGAACGCAGACCTAGCCGCACCGCATTCACCGCAGTCGCCGCAGTCATCGCTTTTGTATTCGACCACTTCGGGTACTGCAGCGACTGCGGCGCGGCTAGGTCTGCTGTTCACCTTTAAGCTATATGATACCGTCGCACCACACCGCGTACACGCCCGACACATCTAAGGGCCGGGGGCATAGTAGGTACTCTAAGGCCCTTTTCACATCCACACGGTCACGGTACGGTTGCCGTGCCGTGTAAAGTACAAATGTATGAGCTACATACGGCACGGTCGCCGTACCGTGACCGTGTGCATGTGAAAGCTTTCTATGTTGCTCATACATTTCTACTTTACACGGCACGGCGACCGTACCGTGACCGTGTGCATATGAAAAGGGCCTAACAGTCTCAGTGTGATAGGGAAGATTCTCGAGATTCTTTGACGGTCGACCAATGAAATGAAAAAGTTTCCATTTGGTCGAAAGACATGAGCCTTCAGTGCCATGCTAAGCTACATATTATGCCGCTGCGCGTCTCGCGTCACACCGCGCACACGCTGACACGTCTGTGGGAGCATTGTGCTCTAGCAGACTCAGGGTGGTAGGGAACACTCTGGACACTCTTCGACCTTTTTTTTATCGTGCGAAAAATCCACACGGATACCTCCCCCACCGGAGCCGGTGGAGAAGGTTGTCGGACTCGAACCGACTAAAAGGCACGCCATCTGTGGACCGATACCCTTTAACCGCAGAAAATTCTGTTACGCGACCATAGTTTCCAATTGGTCCAAAGACATGAGCTAAGGCTAAGGTTTTATAGTTGTAGAAAAACTTTGTGAATAAAGGGCAAAAAGTTCGTGCATGTGCACTATCTGGTCAACCAAAAAACCAATTAAAGGATTGATAAACTAATGACACGAAATCATTTCGAAAATATTTAGTGTGCTTGTAAAGATAAGTTAATAGCAAGACTGGTCACGAGATGGCGTTTGTCGAATACTGAATCGCAATAGTGTTTATTTCCTATAATTCTTATGAACTATTAAGAGTTCTCGTGTCTAATAACATTTTGTTTTCTTGTGGCACTTACCATCAGAGTCGATCCTTTGCAGTCCAGTTCCAATGAGATCTGGATCGACGTCTCTTGCTCTCAAACATATTTGGTCTGCGAACTCTCTCACTGACATCCTAGGAACATTGCTACACTGGAAACATTTAAGAATTGTCTATTAGATGGTCTTGAAGAACTTCGGAGGAACTCCATCATCCCACCGCTGGTGCAGGGATTCATTCGATGGATAACTCACCAGTCAACCTTGTGCAGAAAGAGCTGTAAAGAACCAGTAAATTGAGAATAAGTTTGAAGAATATTTACCTGTTGTGCGTGACATGATTGATACTTCTTATCGTGGCCCATACAGTAATTTTTGCCATTTTCATGCCTGTAATAAAAAATTGATCATCAAATTAGTCTATCCACCTTTTTAGGGTTCTGAACCTCAAGAGAAAAAAAAAACGAAATCCTTATAAGTAGGAGTAGTCCGTCTGTCTGTCAAGACCCTTTTTATATTCAGACCGTCAATTGACTGCATCCCGTTAGAAAGCTAGGGTGAACTCCAGATGAAAACAGTGGCTGGAACAGACTGGATGCGGAAGGTGGAGAATCGGGAGCAATGGCGCACATTGGGAGAGGCCTATGTTCAGCAGTGGACCTAAATTGGCTAATTGATCGAGGTCTTTTAATGCAACAACTACTAAATGACATATTCAAAGCTGTCCCAGTGACACATTGCCTAACGATCCCAATGCCACCTGCGGTCTAGGAGATTCTTTAAGACAGTAGACCAATACCTTGCCCTCGTACATCGCCTGGTGGCCACAGCTACTCCAGCGGCGGCAGGTGCATGCGTGTCATCCACTAAACACGCCGAGGCACACTCCGACCAGCTCGACCAGCGACCCCAAGACCCACTAATTACGGAAGACCCCTCGCGTTCCACGCATTCTCCCCCACGGCAGTACTGCAAAAAGAAATTTTAGTATTTTGTTCAGTGGCATACAGTATCCATATTATCCGCATCTTATTGGAATCTTTAAGCCCATGCCAACCTCGCCTGCAAATCGTGATGTTTTGTGATCTGAAAGACAGACGAGGTTTCGGGAATCCGAAGGTCAGATCTCTTTTGTAGGAGAGCAGAAATCGGGCTGGAATGTACAAGCTCTAGATGCAACTGGAGCTAACGCTGTGGTTATGGTCGAATCAGTAAGATATCAAAGAATTGGTGGAAGAATCAATATGAATAAAATATTTGGATGGATGAACAGTATATACCTATCAGATGACAGTCGTTTCACGAAAAATATCGACGTTCAGCCAAACACAGTTAGACTGGAAAATGTGTGGACTCTGAAGTGAAGCTTCGGATGCGGAAAGATAACGCTATGATGATGAAGAAGAAACAGTACATTCACATAATGCAGGTTTAAAAGAGTTCTGAAAATATCAGTAGGTTCGAAACTGATGACCTCTTACCATATCTTCTCCACACCTAGTTCCTTCTAAAGCTGGATGAGAAGTCCAAGTGTACCGTTCTCTTTGGCAGTGCAAGTCTCTGCAGATGTCTTCCAAGCTCTGAGCACCTGAATGTCTACTACCTCGACCGTATTTCAGCATACCTAGAAAGAACGAGTGAAAGGAGTCAATTTTGGGAACTTTGGCTTTGAGAGAAAAGTTGAGATTACATCGGAAGCTTTCATTTCTTTTGTGTTACTATCTTTTTCGTGCGGAAATCACCTCGGATGAACCTCCCCTCACCACGCGGTGGTTATATCGGACTCGAACCGATTAAAATCGCACTTCGATGCTGGGTGTAAGATTACCTAAGACCTAAGTCGCACCCCGGCTGACCCAGGGTATCTCCGGTTTCGAGATGGCCTCCTAGGGTTCTTTTGAGTTGCCTATTACTATTATAAACTTAGTAATAAAATGTACGTTTTAGAGTAACAGAGCTGAAACTTCAGTGATAGATAAGTCTTGTTTCTACTCACACTGTTGATCGGCATCAAATCTTTCTCCAGGTAAGATACCTTCCGCACTGTGGTCCAATTGGCCGGCTGAGTTACCGTGGTCTAGGAGACACCTGGACTGGACTGTACTGTGAAAGGAAATTAAATTAGAACATTTAGTCTGACTCGAGAACAAATCCCAGAATCTCATGAACAGGTCACACTTGTACGTTCCACAGGTTCCACTTGCCATCGCCTCGAAAAGGAAAGAGGCCCCTTAAACCTACACCCGTGATGAGAGTCTCGGGATCTGCTTGGGGACTTTGGGGTACGGTGAATCCAGGGAAGCTAAGATTTTCGTCTCTAAATTTCAATCTTTATATGAATGGCTACTCACTCAAGGAACTTCTGCAGATAGGTGCTGCTGCAGTGCGACCAGGTGATCTTGCCGCTGCCGAGGGTCGGACTCATGATGTACGCGCTAGGGTCACATCCGTTGTCTGCTAGAGGCCCGTCGTGACGCATGCCTAGACTGTAAATGAACAAGAGGATTCTAAAACAATGTACTTTTAAATTATATAGATATTCATCGGAGGATTAGGCAGAGGTGTTGCCGCTAAAAATTACTGAGTAATAAAGTTAAAAGAGGAGGTAAAGCGAAAGTTTTCTGTTTGAATTTCTAGTCGATAAATGTGGACAAATTGTTAACGCTTTACAGAAACTTTGCTATCATAACATTGTTAGGCACTTTGTTACATTTAGGTTCTTTACATTATTTATAAAAAATTGCTCTTCTTTATGTTCTATTATCATGATCCTTACTCCTGCAGTGGTCGTTTAACTATTTTTTCCTTACTAGACCTCAAATCTAACCTCTGACTAGAAAGCTTAATGAACCCCTGGTTAACCTTCCAATCTAGGTGATAAGTGATTACTACAGACTTAGTTCTGTTTATATAGAAGAAGTGAGCTACAAATACTAACTTGTGCCCGATTTCGTGTGCAACGACGTAGACACTCTCGAAATGTCGTCCTTCGTTGACTGTGCAGCTGCTGGTCACTGTGCACATGCCTGCCACTGGTGCTAAGCCTAAAACAGTAGATTGAAATGTTTAGTTATGTACTTGAATTGCTTTAAGTCTTTTTTAGCTTCACCTATAACATACTTTCCAGTAGAAAGGAAGCAGTACACAAAAAGTGTAATGTGATTTTCCATGGACACGGGGAGACACGTATTTCCGTTGAAAAGCTACGAAAATCTATATAATTTTAATTCAATTCTAAAATTGAATTCAAGCTACGAAAATAAATTTAATTTAATTCACATAAATAGTAAGTATTGACATGATAATATACTAAACTTCAATTCCCAATCAATAAAAAACACCCTGATTCTATTTCTACAAAAACGTCATTATAAGGAAGTAAGAACAAAAATTGTTTTCTCATCATAAAAATATTTAGTTTTTAGTGTTTATTGTGTTATTGTGAAAGTGTCAATTGTTCACCTTTGTTTAAAGGAAAATATAATATCCGATTTCCCAGCTCTTGTGTGCTGTATAGAAAACTAAAACACGCAATGGGGCATATATCTAAAATGTGCTCAAAATATTATACTATTACTAATATTCCTTCTCACCCCTCCAACTAAGCTAAATTGCTTGTATTAGGTGTGGAAATTACTTATCGATGTAATCCTGACCATTACAGTAATGGACAGGATTACGCCGGTAGTGTAATGGCCAGGATTCGAACCCAGAACCTCTCGATAGTAAGGCCGACTCCACTAAGCTACCGACGCATTCGCTGTGTCGACATCATGAATAAAGCAAAAAATTTGTATGCAATGAGTTGGTGTGAAATCGACTACAAACCCTTGCATTATTGAAGCTACCATGTATTTACGTATTTCATTAATACCATTCGCGTGAGATATGAATCAGTTGATGAATTCCATTACTTTGTTTCGTAATCAGTTTTAAATTTAATTGTAGGTTAAGGTGATTACTGACCATGATTATAACGCCTTGCGGTGAAAAAAAGGATGAATAAGTAGGTACATACAAGATTATACTTCGATCTTCGGACCCTATTTCACGGTACACTAATGCTAATTGGCGGACGAGGTTCTGGCACATTACCTGGCACCCCGGACTCTAAGTAATTTTTGGATGCTACCAGGATTACTGTCGAATGAAGAAGATAAATATTTGCACTGAGTAGGAATTGAACCTGCTACAGTGCTATCTCAGACGTAACTCGAAAGTCGAAAGCTCTAGGTAACGCCACACCACCAAGGCCATAACAAGAGGTTGGGCTGCATTCAGTTGTTGAATAATAGTATGACATGGTATTGTCAAACAAACGGGTTCCAAATGGTGTTACAGATTCAAAAGTATCTAGTACTCGTACTTACACGTACGTACGTACATTTGCCGCCAAAAGTCTAAAAGTGCAAACTTCTACAATTCGTATACACTGTACTCATTATTTATATTTTTACGTTACTAAATACTCGTCAATCAATAAATCAATTAGCATATCGCAGTCCAGTGCTGGACATAGGCCTCTCCCAATGTTGGGAGTTTGGGAGGCTTTGACCTACTGTTTCCACGCTGACCAGACGGGTTGGTACAGGGTTTAATTTCGAGTTTTCCTTCTCTCGCAGTGATTTATCGTCTGTGTATTTTTCCGTTAGTCGCCTCTTACGACTTCCTTCGGAGGATATGGGGTGGTGATCATTGTATTCTTTCTCGACGGAAGCTTTTATTCGTGTGGTGACGACCACACGGATAAAAGACTCGTAATAGGTATCAATTTGTAAGTCGATAAATCGATTGGATATACACCATTATCGATGTTTTATAAGATTACAGAAAGTGAAGAAAATTATAGCAATACCACCGATGTAATATTATGCTCGTTATTATCTACTTATAACCATAATACTGTTCATAATAAGTTTACTTACGGTTATATTTTTATTACGATTGCAACACTTTCCATTTTAAATATTGTTACGTCATAAGCAGCCATATTCTGCATTTGGTCTTTAGAATTTAACTGAATGGATATCTAATCAGTTTGAAGTTAAAATTACGAAGGTGAACTGACTAAGGGTTAATGAACTCAAATTAGTGTGGTTCGTCAATTTATTAATGTAATTATTACTAATGTTATGCTTATTAAGTTATTAAGCGGGCAAATGCTGGTCTGATCTCCTAAACTCGGCACATATACCAACCAGTTAACAGTTGAGATTACCTTGGACCCAGAAGATAATTTATCAATAGGAGCCCATAATATACATAGTATCCTACATACATACATGGAAAATACTTTTTTGTCAAAGTATAACCTGCTGAAAGACTGGCTTGTCCAGAAGTGCAGTAAGCTTTATATGTCAACTTGTACCAAAGTAGTAGATCATTTTTACACCGTTGTAGTGCCAGTAATTGTGTCTATAGAGTGTAATATAATCTAAGCCTAGAATTCGTATCATAAGAATAATATTCAAAACAAACTTACCCACTACTTGACTGCTGACTTTTCCATTCTTGTTCACCACATACAGATCCAATCCAGTCAATATCAGAGCATGATCCCAATGCAACGGATCATTATCCCCAGGCGGATTCTCCAGTCTTTGCCATGTGCAAAAGTTACTTAAAAATCTATCAATATCATGAGGTCTCTTCAAGTTCGCTGGATCTTCGTGTAAAATCTCCAGTCTTTTTAGAATAAAATTTACTGGTCGACCTAACGAAGGATCGTGGTATAACAACTGAACAGCATTTATCATTGCTAATACAAATCTAACTAGTTCTCTCTCTGTGTCTTTGGGAAAGTTTATTGTCATGTGTTTGTATAGATCTCTATCCACGAATACAGCTGTTTCGACAAACACTGCTGGTAACACCGCTCGTCTTTGTCTGATTGCTCCATTTGAAAGTTTTTGTATGAAATCTGTTAGTGTTTTATTCCTATGAGCTAAATTTAGTTTGAACCCTTCTAAATTATTATTTACGTTGTGACCTATGTCTCTTTTTCTTCGATGTTTCTTCCAAAGTTTGATAGGATCTTGTCCTATAGCTGTTTCTATATTATTGCTTTCTATACATTTGTCTTCATCATTCATTTCTTTGTCTTCTGTTTGTTTTTTGACTATAACATGTACTTTTGCTTTGTCATCGTGAAATCTTTCTGGCAGTGGATGTATTAAGTAATAGGTGTCATTAAATTTTACTACGCCTCTCTGAAAAGTAATTAGTTGTAAGTGAAATTTATTAATTTAAGTTTTATCAAAATTAGGTATTAATTTGTCTTCTTTCTTCACTAGATGTAAGCTATTTATAAACGCAATTAATGTATAAAAAAACTAAGCTTTTCATTTAAAAAGAAACTGTTGCTCTATTAAATTTGAAATTCATAATTGAATATCCAACAATACGTACCACATCATCACATATATAAAGAGCAGCATTATCACCCCTGTAGTAACACTGATCCAATTCTTCATCAGCATGTTGGTCTAGAACAGCTTCGGTGCTGTTAGACCACCTCCTCATCAGCAAAAACTGAGGATCCAGGAAACTGTTCCTAGGACTCAGCCGTATATCTAGGTGCTTCTTCAAGCCGACTAGGTCTTGGTCATCGTATAGTAGTGAGCGTTTACGACGTTTTGACTGCCTGAGGTGTGCGATTTCGAACTGTGCTTCTGAAATTTTATGGTATGGTCTCAGGGTATGGCTGGTGGTAAGGTTGATGTGTTCTGTCAGCTCAAGAAAAGATTATTTCACGGTCATTAGAAGAAAAAAAAAGGTGATAATGTCTACTTGATCCATAGATGAACCAACTTGCTCAATCAAACAGGATACCGATGTGCCTACTTTCAGCTATCTATAATATAAGTACAGTCAGCGACACAAGCTGATTAACACTAAACTAGAATTTGTTAAGCTACTTTTATCATTGACCGTACCTTAACCTATCTGTAATCAGTAGTCGTGCATTATGATTACGTGCATCAGTTTCCTTTAGTAGATTATTAGTAGACGTACCGGTAGCGAGTGATGCTGCATGATTAGTGCAGTTTATTATCTAGTTTTTCATTGAAAGATGTCTCATTCATTAATACGGACAACAGAATAACATAGTTGTCAAAATGTTATTCTTAATACACCGTGAGTAAACAGTAATTATAATTTGCTTTCAGTATTGTCTGATATCATAAATTAAGTATTGCACAACGAACTGAGTTCACATGTTATAATTGAATCATGAAACAAAGTATGTCACAAGCGAGTTACGAAACCTTTTTTTCAAGATCATGTGTCATGCTCTTGAAAAAATAGTTTTGCAATAAATTCATTAGACTTTGTTACAAGATTATAATTGTGTGAAGTAGTTCTAGATTGTAAATAATTACGTGGTCTTATTATTAATTATTGCGGTCTAATTATGTCACTCACCATTGTGGTTGGCACCGAATAGGAATAACTTTTCAGAGTCGGTTAAGTGTTCTAATAGTTGCTTTGAATGTTCCTGTAACAATACAAAATAAATGTTAGACATACGTAAAGTAGAGTAATAATGTACTAATTAGGTATTATCTGATTCTAACTTTAATTAAGTTACTAGAATATTATTAATATATATTATGTAGTAGGTAAATATGTACACTAATAAAATAACTGTTATAGAAATTAGCGTTCAAAATGAAAATGCGTCGTGGAATTCCTCCGCATTCTTTGCCTCTTGTGGTAACGTTCCTAGTAGACCGGCAGCATTGCCACGTTGTATGGCTTTTGTTCTAAAAAGAGGCCAGTCTTCTGGTCAATTGACTTAATGGATTGATTCTTCCGTCTAATGTGTTAATACTTCGAAGTTTATCATCGTCATCTTGGCGTTCTTCTCGGTTGTATCCGAGGCTCACGTCGGATACAACCATATTGTGTTTATACATAATATATCATGTATGAATGAAGATCGAAGCTATTAATAGATAACTATTGCAAAATTCCCATAATATGAGTAAAGAAATTGATTTAGAAGGGTCTGTTCGTGGATTCAAGTCCCGTCTGGAGCTTTCACTAAAACGGTTTGAATAGTTAGCAATTTTATCTAAGTGAGTAAAGAAGAACAACTATCTTCTGAATTCCACGTTTCCTCTTATCCATCTATTTTAAGACAGCAGTATTAGGAAGTTCAGATTCTTCACGCCAGAACCTTGCATTAGGAATAATATTAACTAAAGGCTATTGTTTGCCGGCTTTGCCGCCATTGCGTCCGTGTAGCCTCGACACCTTATTTTCGACAATAGATGCTTTTCGCACACACTTTTGTGATTAAACGGAACTTAATTAGCGTTTAAGTGATAGGAGACAGAGTAAACCAATAAATAGGCTTGACGAATCAGAACTTTATTACTTTACAGCCTCCGTGGCGTAGCGGTAGTGAACGCGGCCGCTACGCAGGAGGCGCGGGTTCGATCCCCGCTCAGTGCAAATATTTGTGCGCATGAATATGAATATTTGCATTGGTCTGGGTGTTTCTATGTATATTATGTATGTATTTACAAAAAAAATTGTATCTAAGTATGTTTAACCGCATTCTAGAACCCATAACACAAGCTAGTTAAACTATGCTTACTTTGGGTCTAGATAGCGTTGTGTAGAATGTCCTACAATATTTATTTATTATTATTATTATTTATTTATTTATTATATTTGACTCATTATTACTCGTAGTAGGTACCAACAGACTTGTCGAGTTAGTACCTACCTACTTTTCATAGATTTGTCCAATTAGAACGTTTACATGTTCTGACGAATCGAATTTTGTTAATAATTGGTGATTTGAAACAATTTACCTAATTGGTATTAAAACACGAATTTTTGGGTCGAAACCGTTTTCGGATTTGATCGAGACTTGACGAGTTAGTACTCTTCTCATAGACTTGTCCAAATAAAACGCTTTCATGTTTTGACGAATCGAAACTTTGTTAATAATTGGCCAATTGAAACAAAAATGGATTAAAAAAAAAACAAACTGTTGAGTCGGAACTATCTTCAGACTAGACCAATTATATCCTAAGTCAATCGTGAAAACGCTTGTATCTCATGCTTTAAGCTGCTGTTTGAACAGTATTGTTTATTATCACAATTAGATAAGTACTGTTTAGTTTGATGGGCCAGTGCGATGATGACTTTAACACGTTGTTATGTAGGGAGGTAGACATTTGTCTTGTATTGCACTGTGCATCGTTGGACACAGAATACACAGATCCGTGTCTGTCAGGGCGTTTAATGTCACATCTACCATATTTGGCCAAAGATTTATGACTTTCGGCAAGTATTAAAATTAATATGATTAATAATATATTTACTGACAAAATAATTTCTTGACTTTCTTTGGGATATAACCATAAATCGTGGTCGCTTTGATGACATGTGACTAAAAATAACTGACTGAATGTAATCTAGAAAGAGTTTGTACATATTTTGATGAGATTGTGTTTGGCTTAGATTATTATTAATATGATGTTTGGATATGTGAAGAAGACATTGAAAGAAAAATCGTCAGCCTTTTTAACTACCGCCATAATGACTACCAAACTGAATTTCGATAAATCGTTCTACGACAAGATTTTACTTCGACAGCATGAAACTCCGATACGACTCAATTTTGACAATATTAGGCCGAAACAACTTAATCCCGACACTACTGTACTCCGACAAAGCGTTTCTTCGACATGACTTTAAGAAACGACGTGAGTTCGACGACCGACGTTCTTTAGGGTTTGTTATTAGTCCATTGCCAATTGCAACAGGACAGGGCTGGGGCCTTAGACAAAGTGACATTCTATTGGCGAAAACGCTAGTGGAATCGCTAATTGTATTATGAAATTGACATAAATCATTAATATAACTATATTTTTTTTAATGAAATTTGAGTCTTTGTAACTCGAAATACATTATTTAACTTATCATTATTACTATAACCACCGCAATGTCCCGAAATCCATTGTTAAAACCTTAAAAATGGTTCGCTTCAGAGCGATTCCATCAATAGAATGTCACTTTGTCTAGGGCCCCTGTTCTCTGTTCTCCATCCGACAGTAAACATACAGCCCATGACAAAGTGCCCAGTATACAACAATAGGCTCGCCTATTACGTGGGACCGAAAATCATAGTTGGCGAAATGTGGGTGTTAATACACCTCTGCCTACCCCTTCGGCGATTTACAGGCGTGGGCATATGTATGTATGAGTACATATACCTATATGAACACGCTTTGTGAATTATTTATGAAAGACATGCCAAAGTAGAAAACAAGAAAAACATTAAAAAAATGAATGCCTGAAATTCTATTATTAACTGTATTTAATTCAATTACATGTTATTACGTGAGTTAAATTACTTTATTTAGTTTCACGTAATTCAAACATAATAAGTATTTATTTAATGCTTAAATTATTTTGTTGGCTTATCTTGTGTAATTAAAAACAGTCGAAAAATGGACTTACTTTTTTTAAATAGATATATTTTTTTATAAACTTTCACGAGTAGATATTACGCATATTGTTTGTCTTGGTTATCTATAGATGATGAAAGATAGGTTTCTTTTGTCATGAAATAGTAAGCTCGTGACTATACCTATCTATTATTGACAGATGAATCACATCCATTCAATTCTCTTCTTATCTTAGCGTTAATTCCCAGTCGCATCCGAAGTGTTTCAGCTCGGAGTCTGGGGTCCACTTTACCAGTCTTATCTAAGGATTTGGCTAGACCACGATATTCAATAACACTGCGGTATCAACAAGTTACCTTTCATCATCATCATCATAATCATTATCCCTCATGGAGACGTATTTGTCTGTTTGCATCCGAGGTGAATTCAGAACTCAGGGTCCGCTTTTCGGCTCTTTCTCTCCACTTCGCATGATCTTAGGCGTCCATGGTAGTGAGACCATTGGCACGCATGTCACTCTCCACTACGTCAAGCCAGGACTTCTTGGGCCTACTCCTTCTACCTGGACCCGGCGGAGGCGCTATTGCCAGGCATTTGTTACCCACGTAACCTGGCGGTTTTCGTAAGACGTGACCGCGCCTGCAAAGGCAGCTCTCTTGCATTTTATCTGCGATGTCACGGACATAAGGCTGCCGCATATGCGAAAGTGCCTAACGCGATCTTTACGCGTGACACCACACAACCACCGCAGCATTTTCATCTCCGTGACACGCAGTTCCTGCTTGTGTCGCTCCAGCAGCGGCCACGTCTCACAGCCCTATAAAAGGACAGGCCTTTTGATCGTTTTATAGACCTGCCCCTTCAACCTGACTGGCATTTTAGGGTCGTAGGTGCCAGACATTTCTCGCCACTTATCCCACACGGAAACAATGCGTGCTATGACGTCGCAGTCGATATCGTTAATCATGTGAAGTACAGATCCCAGGTACTCAACCTGGTCCATGCGCTCGACCAAGTTACCTTTTTTACTTCCATTTATAACAGCAATCTCGTTAAACGGCTAACTACCACACAGTTGTTACGATCATAATTTAATTTAGTCCAATTTCATCCACTTTCTTCATTGTAATTATCAATTTTTTTTAACTTATTGCAACGTTGAGCGCGAAAGTGTGTAATTGTTTTGATGCGTTCAAATATCTCTGAACACAATGAAAGCATCCGACATGGCCTGTTTCTTTCTTACGTAACAGTTAATGGATGCAAGAAATCTAGTCTGTAAGTACTTATTGTTTTTATCGGAACAAGTGATGACCTTATTTGGAAATTTTGATGAATTATGTATTTTGATGAAAGTGAGTTTGTTGATGTGTACCGAGGGATGAAACTGGCAACATTATAAATTAAAATTTAATAATTAGTTGTTCGGTTTGATAACCTATGCGTTTTATAACAAACGGAAATTCTTTTCCCTTGTGCATAAAACAACAGGCGAGTGTTAGGCACCTCTTTATGCTTGTAGCATTTACAAGCTTCGGTAATCGCTTCTCATCATGTAGGCCGTTTATTTTGATACCTTTTGGTAGTGAATAGACATCTTATAAAAACCTTGTACTGACACTATTCTCGTATTCAACAGTTTGCCTTGACAGTACACCAGGGATACAAAACGCGGCCTATTCACGATCTGACACGCGTATCGTGATCACCGGTGGCTTTCGTGCGTAAACGTCACCTTTAACCACGACAAAATACCTGCCAAATCTATCAATTTTTTGCTTGCTTGTATTATAATTCAACACAAGATAAATTCTTTAATGTTCAGGCCGTCCGTTGCATTGAGCGGAACCTACGTGTCTGCGGTGGGTTACGGTTCGGTTAAGTATCTCGGGTAGTTAGCCCTCAAAAATCAAACTACCTATAGAACTTTGATATCGCCAATTTGTTCTGGAGGTCAGATTGCAGACGCTTCACGATAAATATAAGTTACATATATAGGTACCTAAGTTCAGTCGCATCGCATTACAGCTATACTACTTAGAAAGCTGATTTAGACTCAGAGAACTATGATTATGCTAGACCTATGTCGTCGTCGCATCGTGAACAAATCGTGTGACGGGTCAAAGTCAAAGTCAAAAATCATTTATTCTGTATAGACCATTAAAACGGCACTTACAAAACGTCAAAAATATATAATTATGTACTAAAGACTAGCTTAGCAAATGGACCACCGGTTCGAAACGCGGCCCTGGCCTGAGAAGACTCCGGCAAGAAACTCAGCGGGCTTTTTTTTTTTTTGGTCTATTTACAAATAATGCTTAGTCTACTTAGTCTAAATACAATAATTTGTTTGAGAAGCAAGCATGAGTGAACAGTTCATTTCCAAGCTAGTTTATCATCTAAATATTCTTGTATTTTATAATAGCCCTTTTGGCACAATTTCCTCTTAAATACATTTTTAAATTTATTTATAGGTAAATCCCTAATTTCCTTAGGGAGCTTGTTAAAAAAGCGTATACAGTTACCCTGGAAAGAACTGCTAATTTTTTGGAGTCTGGTATCACAGACTACAAGATTGTTTTTATGTCTCGTATTTATGTTACGGTAAATCCGCTTAGTTTCGGTGGGAGGTTTCGCGGACGCAGCCGCGTACACGGACGCATTTATCATGATAAATGTCTCTACACTATTACAGACGAGCCTTGCCTTGACGCATCGCTGATTGATCTATAAAGCAGACCCACCGTGAGTGCGGCCGCGCGCGGGTCCCGCTCGACGCAGCGGACGGCCTTCATACTTTACGAAATACATGAGTATGTTAACATGTATGTTAGTTATTTTTTATAGAGTCAAGGAAACTGATAAAGAGCTGTTAATTATGATCTCGTTAAAGTATACTTTTGCCAATAATATTTTATTATGCAGTTTTGAAGTAGTTATAACTAACCTTTTGGCTGTTTATCGTCGTACTCGTTATCTATTTATTAATATCACGGCCAAAATAAACTGATACTAAGTATTTACGAGTATATTGTTCCTGTCCATTTTTAGTGATTCGATTATAATTAATCTCAGCAATGATCATCTCTGAGATTGGATATTTTTGGGGACCTACCAAGATACTCGCGGCTCAACCTAAGCTCATCTGCAAGCTGGTATACCCGTACATCTACAGGACAGTAACAAGGAGGCTTCTGCGCAGGCTTTTGTCTCCAAGTTGAGAGGTCAATCAAGTCAAGGTACCAAGAGTAACCAAGAGAAAGTGTAGGAGGGTGGACGGGAACTTATAGTTGCGATAATGATGAATAGCTTTCTTATTTGAATGTTTAGCTGCTGGTTCCGTTTGTTTGTCATGGTACCATTAAGCCAGTACCATTGATGGTACTGTGGCAATTTTTTTTTGCCGTGGTACTTACCGTTAGTTATACTACGGAAAATTATTTGCCGTGGTACCACTCATGGTACTACGAAATTCATTGTTTTGTCGTGGTTCCACTGATTATGTAGAGAGGCCCTTTCGGTACGATTAGTTTTCGGTAGTAGGTACCTACAAGGGTTCTTAAAGGTAAATAGTAACAGTCTTTAAAGGGCTAACATTGTATGAAGATTCGGTCTTTTTGCGGTACTGAGCTGCAATTAACCGCGGGGTGGCGAGGCGAGACGAAAAATCTGAGATGTTTAACTCACACAATAATGTTGCAAACAAAGAACGTACAGATGAGCACACAAGTGCTTGAAGGAGGAGTTCCGGGTTTAATGGTAATTTTGTGCTTTTCGAGGATAAATGTTGACAGTTAAGCAGTTAGATTATAATTATAGAGGGTAATTTTGTATTTGTGAATACTTTAAGGTTATAAAACAATTGTTTCAAAGTATTTTTTTGTCGGAATTGTCGTGAATAGTTGAATTCTTTGTAGATTGTTGATGTGCGGGCAACGTTGTATAGTGTCATCGTCACAAGTGTTTACATACACTGTTAGAAATATTGCTTTTTTTGCATATCGGGTAGATGTGTCCATACTAATATTATAACTGTAAAAGTAACTTTATCTGTCTGTCTGTTACGCTTTCACGCCTAAACCACCAATTTTGATGAAATTTGGTACAGAGGGGCGAGTTGGGGACTCTGTCCCTACACCGGAAGAGGGCCAGATCTAGAGAAATGGACCTGGATCGGCCGGGGTGCGCGGGATATGGCTACGACAATCTCATCTCCGGCTACCGACGGCCCACAGACGATGTGCGTTTTAGTCGATTTGTATCCGACATAACCTCCTGTTCCGGCTCCGGCGGAGGAGGTATCCGTGGGGATATTTCGGACGATAAAAAAAATGAGAGATAGATTAGACCTTGGGAAATTACATAGGCTATGTTTGGTCCAAAATCCGACATCAACGCGGGGGGAGCTGTATGTCAAACAAAAATGCAACGTACTTTTCCCGTACCGGTAATCTGTTTCTCTATGTAAGCACCCTTAGATTAGTAAAAGCAAAATATTGTTAAAATTTATTCCTGACCCGACCCGATGCGTTTGTTCCTATAATAACTTACCAAACGTTTCAAATATTCATAGAGAGAATAAAATCTACGATTTACAATAATTTATTTCCCTTTACACTTTTTCGGAAATTTGGGATCAAACCTGTAACCTCATACATTGTAAGTTCATATCTTAACGCTATCGCCGCGTACTTAGGTACATAGTACATAACCTTGAAAAATAAACTTTTAGAAGCTATATTTTAGCCACAATCATGTTAATAGTCGTATCAATTTTCAAACATAACACTTATGATGGCGATTGTAGCAATTTGTCGGCAATATTAGCTGGATAATATCTCGGAGAGCCTTGCGATTCTTTGCGAATTTTGCAATTACCATTATAAAGGCGACAAAATAAAACCTTTTGCATTTGCATATTGATAAATGGTTCACATTTTCAAGTTTTTGAAAAAGGTAAGTGGCAATGTGGTTACATTTATTCATATTGATAGAAAAGAAGAAGAAGAAGAAGAGTTGTTCTCAATCCGATGCGCTGTATGTTGCGCACAGTGCCCGGTGCCCCAATTTCAAATTGGGGCACCGGGACACCATTTACAAGACTCGTGCACCACCCCTGAAGGCAAGTGGTGACGGTGAATCGCAGCCCTACTGATGAGTGATGACCACTGTGACGAGACTAACCGACTAAGAATATTTACAAGACTGTAATTTTGATAATTAGATCAAAGGCGTTTGACCATGCCAATATTGGAATTTGCCTGAATAATTCTATCTTATGATATTACATTCTTCTACATCCGTATGATATCACATTATTATTATTGATACTAAATAGAAATAATACAGAAGAAACTTACAACTATGTAACATAAAATTGTATAAAGTGGAATACCCCAAGGGAGCATATTAGGACCTTGTTTTTCTTATTTACAGCGATGACTGAAAAACTAAGGCTATTTAAATACAATTGAAAAACTAAGGCTACCTCATTAATTATGCTTTTGTTATTAGTATTTAAACAAGTCGAAAATTATATGAATGTCCATTATATCTATTAATGTTGATATGTGTCCTAATCTTAAGAGGAAAATCTTTATAAATTTGGGGAAGTAATTTAATTACAAGGCTGAATATATTATTTAAGATTTAAGTTGCGTTTACAAAATGTAAACTGAGAAACTAAATACGTATCTAAGTACCTTAATCACAGTTAAATTATGCTAAAAACAAGTGACGGTAGTAACTGTCTGTAGCGTTGTTAGTACTAGACATTTTTTGCCCCAATTTTTTTACAAAAATTTAAAATATTTAAGTTCCTGTTTTAATTGAGCTTTTTTATTTGAATACTTAGTAGCAACCTTCAGAAAAACATGCTTGATTGACGGGAATAGACAATTTGGGAGTCTTACTTAGGGCTGATAAAATCCCACTCATGTTAAGCAGTTAATAGCCATTATAATTTTGGTGTACTCTGAATTTGTTGCCTAAATTTTAAGTTTCCACTTCGAAGTAAGGATCCGTCTTCTTACGTAAGTAAGGTGTGGTACGGTAATATGGTCCTCATATATTTATGTAGCTAGCTTTTGCCCGCGGCTCCGCCCGCGTGGATGTCGGTTATCGCGAACAAACATAGCCTATGTCCTTTCTCAATGTACAATCTACCCCTATACCAAATTTCATCAAAATCGGTTCAGTGGTTTAGGCGTGAAAGCGTAACAGACAGACAGACAGAGCTACTTTCCCATTTATAATATTAGTATGGATTTAATTTTCATATATTCTACAATTTTAGGATGAAGAATATTATTGCTAGCTTTGTTAGTCCGATTGAAGATTACTATACACAAAGACTTAAAATTAATGGATACAAAGTCAACGAAAGTCTCAGAACAATTTATCAATGAATCACACAATTGTTTCACGTGGACATCAAACTCTTACCACTCGGCCTAATTGCAGTTGGTGAGATTCATTCAGTCCGTAGTTATATTTTTGGCGACAAGCTTTAACTGAAACATCAGAAGGATGATAATATACGTCTAAATAACCGTTTTATCAGCTGTATAATCTCGACAATTGTTTATATTACTAAATCTTGAATGCCTGGCTGCACATCCACTAATTTTCTATAGGCACTTAATCATAAGTTTGTCCGTTTTGACGGCCTCTGTACAGAGGTCGAAGCTGATTGTTATAGAATCATTCATATAAAGCTTCTTGCTTCCTAATTTTTGTTCTTCGAAATTGTATGTGTAGCTTGTTAGGTTAAGTAAGGCCGAGATGTCGGTACGCATTATTTATACTAATATCAGGTGCATTTATATCATGCGTGAAATTGCTCTTTGTTAGGCAGAATTGAAATATTTAAATTAATTAAGATATTATTTGCGTTGTGAAGGTAGTTCATTCATTAATTTTGATATCTATTGTACAAGTTCGATATAGGTATATTGTAAGTGTTCCGATGAATTGTTCGATTATGCCCACGGCTATGTTTTATCATCGCACCTCTCGCCACAGACAGTGAATCTATCCCCACACTTTACGACTGGAAATAGTAAACACAGTCAGTTTTGAAAGGAGCTGCATCCCCCGCACGCTTAAACTGAGGAATGTACTCCCTGCCGTGGTTTCTCCAAGTGACTACAGTATGGGGTTCTTCTAGATGGGCATTAGGGTGTTATGTTTTGACTGAAGCCGCGTGGTATTTATTCAAAGTATCCTCTTGAAATTTGGAATGATCGAGATCATAGAATGACTCCCAAATCGAATGGAAAGTGACCGTAGAAGAAAAACGGGTGACGAGAGTTATATGCAACATCTTTAATATTAATCATAAATAACAATCGACTGAGATATACTGGTCTTTTCAAATATCATTTGTGAGATCTTAACTATTTAACAATCACTATACTTATGAAATAAAGGGATCCTTAAAGTTGTCATCATCATCGTATTATAGTTATTAAAAGGTTTTATGCTATTATTGCAGGCAACTAGCCGAAACGGAGATGCGTGTGCGACGACAAAATCAACGGTTTTCATGTTACATCACAATTACATGAATTATATAATTGAGCAAGTATTATAATAATCGAGGATGCGCTATAATTGTAAAAAATACCTTAGCGTCTTTTAGATTGTGTTGTGTATTAAAGATTACCTATGTATAATTTAAATACCTATTAAATGTAGGTACACAAATTAAATACGATCAAATATGGCAAAATCAAAGATTTTGTTGGCTGTATTTATATTTTTCATCAAAGGCAATTTACCACGATTTTTTGACAATATTGAAGGGACGGTGGTGGTCTCCTTCAGTTCACGGAATTTTTGGTCTTATTATATAATAACCATTATATTAATAACCATTTCAGTCTAGGTACATTGTACCTAGACTGAAATGGCCAATCGCTGTTGAGTTGTTTACAAGAAAATGGCGGACAACAGCTGCCTGGATTAACGTTTAATTAATAAAACCATAAACCACTATAAGGTAGTCATGCATAAAATTAAGTTCTCATAATTTTATATTGCCTTCATTAGAATGACAATTGAATTAGAAAATTACAATAAACTTAATTATAATATTGAAACGTGTTGCAATATTTTTATTATTACTGTACCTACTCGTTTATTTATTTAGTTATTGAAGTCTCAACTAAGAGACTTTTATCTGGCATCTCTATGAAAATTGGTTGTTCTCTAAAGGTGAACGCAGACCTAGCCGCACCGCAGTCGCAGCCGCACCGCAGTCGCCGCAGTCATCGCTTTTGTATTCGACCGCTTCGGGTACAGGTCCAACCCCACCAAACGGACGGCATCGGCCCGGATTTTACAATCTTTAAACAAAATTAAATCTTATTATCACACTGCGGCGCAGCTAGGTGTGCCAGGTTGCATAGAACTTCATATATTATAAAGAAATTCGGAATGCGGGGACTGCGGTGAGTGCGGCGCGGCTAGGTCTGCGTTCACCCTACGTAATTATGTACTTAGAACAAGAATTTCCAGAGAGATACCGCTGGGCTATATATGTAGATAGGTATGCAAAATACACATTATATGTAAATTTGTACTGTGGCTAGTCTGTTAAGGTGCGTCTGTCCCACGGTGGAAAAGTCCAGTTTTTCGGTCAACACGTACAATTTCACAGACTATAAATTACGAACCTACCTACTCAACATATTATAAGTATTTAGGTAAGTATATAGCTATAGTTCTGTACACATAATAATTACTTGTGCTTACTGATTCATAAATGCAGAATCTAAACAACTACAATTTTTTTTTTGACGGTAAGCCTTTTATGTTGCAAAGAAATCATACTTTGCTGCAAACAATTCAGTTCAATTTTACTAATAAATTCATATCTAATGTTCCTAGAAATTTCATCTTCTCTTCATCATTGCGATAATCTCAATCGCACACGGGGCTTTCAACTTGGAGCTTGGGGTCCGCTTTACCAGTCTAACTTTTTCGTGTAGCGAAGCGACTATTATCTGACCACCAAAAAAATTATCTCTAAGGGAATATTAAATTTTTTATCTCTCGCTTAAACAATCAAACGTTCAGGAATAATGTAGTCACGTCATATTTTTAAGATTTAGAAAATGAAAAGTTTTAGAAAATACTCATTTAATTATTTAAACAGAAAACCAGGAATTTAAGTATTATAGGACATTCAGTCTACCTAATCAGTAGATTCGCATAGATTTTATCATGTCTGCATTTTAGGCCAATTACTCGTAGGTCAAGTTTTGACAATAACCGCATAGGTATACCTAGATTTACGCCTACTTTCAAATCTATATTCGTTCAAGAATTTCGCTTGCGAAACTTTGCTTGCCTATGCATGCCTATGCTCAGAATTCGGTACACCTAGGCCAAGAATTATTACACTATTAGTACACGACTAGGAGCATTTGGCAGACTTGATTTCTAGTAGCTGTTTTAACCTAGATTTTGTTTTGTAATAATTGTGGCAAATTACAGTGATATTATACAAGGACAGGAAATTGGATATTAAAATCTATTTGAGGGGGACTTGTCCTTGTTATAGGTAGAACACTTAATATGTCTATAGTCTTTATTGAATCACCTTTTAGCTTTTTAAATCCAATGAAACAACACCTTTCCTTGTTGATTCCCGGTAGAGTAGAATTCGGTCACCCCATTTTTTCCCGTGGCTATCGTAGAAAGTGACTAAGGGAAAGTCTCCGAGAGTAAACATGCAGCCTATGATTCTATGCTAATGGTCCTCTTCCTAACCTTGCGGGGATATACAGGTGCGAATATTTATGCATTATGAATATGAAACAACACTTTGAAGGATACCTTACTGTATTTATATTGTAGAAGCTGTAATAACCTATCAACCAATCAACGAATTATTCCATCAATGATTATAATAATAAAATCTTTATTTCCGAGTAACTAAGACTCATACATAAGGTTAGTAACAATTATTAACTTACAGCTATGTTAGTATTATAAATAAAAACAATTAAAATAAACAATTACAATAGATTGAGCTGGGCAAAACAATAACCATTAAATTCCCAACTTATAATATTATGATTAAAATTATGATTGATATGAGATAAGATTAATATATAATTAATTAAAAATAGAAAATAAATAGGCTTTTGTATAATTTCAAGTAGGTAACTCAATGTTTTTGACAATCAATTCCATTGAAACAGATATTGAATAACATACCTACTTAGTGTGGCGTTAATTATTTCATATACCTGTCATCATCAATCTTGCAAGCGGCAAATAAACCCAACGCGGCAATGTCTATAAGTTATATTAAATCTAATCTGAAATCTTTAGATTCACGATATAAAATTGATGTAATCCTTATAGTTATAGATAAAGCTGTAATGAGTGCTTGATGATGGCTAGAGATGAACGATTACACCACGGTTTATCTCTGATGCCATGAAAAGTCGACAAAACTTTGCTCTGGGCTGCCTCGTCTTCTGGTGCACCAACATAACTGTTGCCATCCAATATTCTTAGCACTGTTCTGGCAAAGTTTCGGTAGAGACCCACTTAGAATATGCAGATAATGCCCGTGGATACACATGGGAAGAGTAATTAACAAGATAAAAGCCACCACCTAAAGATTTTCTCAACATTATCATTAAGATAACCAAGAAACCAACATTGTGTGCTCATTGTGTTGAGTTTTAACGCAATTGAGATGGGATTCCGTCCCAGTATGTGCGGAGTAAAATTAGTTGACAGTAAAAGATTTTCATGAAAAAGCTGTGTAAAACCGAGTTGTAATGATTGATTTCTTTGCCGCACCATAAAGTCCAGCACACACGTGTTTCTTTCTTCCCACATTCTTGAGTCCTTTACGCAGGGCGTGAAAAAGCACCTGAAGAGGCCGTGAAGCTGAAGGCCACCATTGTAACATTATTGATGTCTGCAATGGTGACCCTCTTTCCTGAGACTAACATCCGTATTCACAAACAATACTGTGAGGTCTCATAGTGTGCTCGAGCGCATAGGGCTGGTAAAATTAATTCACAAACATCACGGAGCAGTATCTAACGCAGTGCGTTCCCTCAACGAAGTATTACTTAAGTGTTATCTATGAATAAAAAGGCTTGCCAAAACGAACGCACTGAGAATTTGTCGTTCTTTACACAGTTTTGGTAGTACGCATAGCGAAGTATTGTTTGTGAATACGGGTGTTAGCCTCAGAGAGAAGGTCACCATCAGGCCAGGTGTACAGCCCATATCAATCGGGGACGACATCTTAGATTATTACACCTATCAAGTTAGTAACGCCTCGAAATTGCGCGAGAGCCCTAGGTCTCTGGTAGACATTTTGAACTCCGGCTGTGAGTACCTACCTACTCCTGCTGATTGACAAGTCCAAGCAAAACAAACCAAATTAAAAAGGAATACGTGCCCATTAGATACCACTGGGACTGCACTTGAATAAAGAGGAGACCGCTAACCTTAGCAGCGTGGTACCCATAGGTATTTTCAAACTCTAAAAAACCGTAATACGAACATCTTTACCTAGTTTATACTATAAAATTTAACACTAACTACACTATTTATGAGGCCGAAGTCAAGAACTGAAGTCATTGTGGCCATTACAAAGATCTGATAACTATCAAATTGCGCTCTAATTAGGGGTTGTGCAGCCCAATTGACTATATGGGACAAGATACATCATTATATTCACTTGTATTGTACAATAAAACTACTTAATTAGGCGTTAATTGTCTGACTTATGTAAGTTTGTATGTCACTTGACAACTGTTATTTGATTCCGGTATGATGAAAATACGACTGTATGGACAACACTGGTTGCATCCCAAGCTTGCACTTCGGAACAATCTGTGGGGTGAGCACGAACTACTATCGTAATCGTATCGTGAACGTAACGATAGCACGGAGCATTGCGATTGGCAGGCTCCAGGCAGGCGGCCAATCGCAAAGCTCCGTGCTCGCGTTACGTTCACGATACGATTACTATAGTTGTTCATGCTCACCCTACTGTGCGGTGAGCACGAACAAGTATCGTAATCGTATCGTAAATCTAACGAGAGCACGGAGCATTGAGATTGGCCGCCTGCCTACTGTGAGCGTGTGTGCGGGTGAAGCCTGCCAATCGCAATACTCAATGCTCTCGTTACGTTTACGATACGATTACGATAGTTTTTCGTGCTCACCCCTCTACTTTCTTACTCCGTTTGCACTAAAGGTCTCTGCATGCGTAACGGGTTTTTTCACGGACGGGACGGGACGTGAAGTTTTGGAAATATCGTTTCATACAAAATGTATGCGGCAATGCATATGTCACGGGGCCACGGACGGGACGGGACGGGACGGGCGGCATACATTTTGCTTCACGTCCCGTCCCGTCCGTGAAAAAATCCGTTACGTATGCAGAGGCCTTAAAACTGCTTTGCTACTCTTGGTTTGCCTTGGCTTTTTATACCCCCAGACCCTAACCCCTGAGAAGAAAGCCTACGCTAGAGCCTTGTCGTTTATCTAATATACTATTTCCTAGATTTTATCTTGGGGAATGAGTATTTCAGCATTTAATGCACTCCATTAAATATTCTTCTATCTTTATATAATCATTCAGGTTTTCTAAATATAACCTGTCATAATGTCACATTAGAGGGCCTAAATCTCCTAATAAAAATCGGTTCAAAATTAAGTCTCAATTAGGTATATATTGAATATAAATCACTTGTACTTTTCCACAATTATTTATTTATTTGAACCTTACCGGTTTCACCTTTAGTATAAACAGTCTCAATTAGGTAGGTATATCTCCATCTCACAAGGCGATGTCAATGGTCGATGTTGAAAATTGTGTTGAACGAATACGGTTTTTGACATTTGGGAGGATTGATTATGGGCACTAAAGATTATGATTAGGTCGAAACTGAGTTATACACAGCGTTATTACCTAAGAGAATTAGCTTTCTGATCAAGAATTAATCCATCAATCAAATAGCCTATCGCAGTCTACTGCTGGACATAGGTCTCTGGGGGTGGCCTGGCCTTGGGAGGCTTTGGTCTACTGGTGATATTTGTATTCTTTGTCCGTCACCACACGGATAATATAATAATGAATAAGTACTTGCAATACTGAGCGATTAGGCGACTAGCTTTTTCATCCTAGCGTTAACTCCGTCGCATCCGAAGCTTTCACCTCAGAATTCGGGGTCCATTTTTCCAGACGGGTTCTTCAATATTTACATACGTTCAATCCTTACAAAATTAGCGATACAGTTTTCATAACCACATGACAAAAACTGTGTAACAGTTTTTAATAGTAAATCAACCTTGTAACCATGGCCGGGTTACGATAACCATTGCACACTGCCACGGTTTGATACACATGCGTAATTTGACTATGCGTACGCACGTATAACGCAATGCACTTTCTTCAATTAAACATTGACAATTCAAAAAATTGCATTAAGTAAGTCTTTCAGAGTGATACATACTTAGTACTGAATCTCGATATTTTCATTGAAAATTTGACATCCCTACTAATATTATAAATGTGAAAGTAACTCTGTCTGTCTGTCTGTCTGTCTGTCACGCTTTCACGCCCAAACCACTGAACCGATTTTAATGAAATTTGGTATAGGGGTAGATTAGACCTTGAGAAAGGACATAGGCTATGTTTAGTCGCGATAACCGACATCCACGCGGGCGGAGCCGCGGGCAAAAGCTAGTACATACATATATTCACGCCTGTAAGGGGTAGGCAAAGGTGTAATAACACCAACAATGATTTTTGGTCGCACGTAATAGGGGCGAGCCCATTACCGTCTAGCGGGTACTTTGTCATGGGCTCTATGTTTACTGTCAGATGGAGAAGCCCTATCCCTTAGTGGCCTTTTACGACACTAACAGGAAGATATACGGTAGCCCTATCTTACTTCATCGGGAACCAACACGGCCCTGTGTCTTAATTCTTTATTGTACGCAGAACAAGTACCTACTCATAAACAAATTTTGATGTACAAAGGCGAACTTAGCTTATTATTGAGTTTACTTCCTGCAAACCTTTGGCGGATAGAAGAAAAGGCGTAAAGCGAAAAAAATAGAATAGAATTATAATAGGCATTATAATAGGGCATAGGCAGCACGAATGTGACGCCTCTGGTGTTGCATACGTCCATAGGCCACGGTAACCACTTCACTTCACACATCAGAGGTGCCGTGTGCTTGTTTGCCACCTAAGTAGTATAAAAAAATTCAGATACTGAATTTCAAGTAGGTATATTTATTAGATAATAAATTTAAACATCTCTACCTCAGCTCTCGGCTTCCCTTTAGTTAGCAAGCCGGCAGGAGTTGGAATCGGGTTAAGTAGATCAAACCCACTTCATTAACCTCCACATATTTGTCTCTGTGTGTGCCATGTGCCTGGACGTTACCTAATAAGAAGAAGAACTAAGAAGAAGCGACTACAATATGGGGTTCTTCAAGAAGGGCATTAGGAGGTTTCTTCAGGGTAGGCAGCCCGAGTATGACGCCCCTGGTGTTGCATACGTCCATAGGCCACGGTAACCACTTTCCATCAGGTGGGCCGTGTGCTTGTCTGCCACCTAAGTGTTATTAAAAAAAAGTTATATTATTAGTGCGCCACGGTACGGTACTATTTCAATGGGATCTAATTTTATTAGATTCCCCATTCAAAAATTCCTACATTATTGAAAATGTAGAAAAAAATGTCAGAATAACTACGTATTTGTGTGAACACTGAGATTTAGCGCTAGTGAAGATTGTTAATAATATTATGAACTTTGATTTGTATAGCGTAGTTTGTAATGAAACCATAACCTGATTCAGAATTTACTTATAACGACATCTATCGAGTATTAGAGTAATGTTTCGTAGGCTTGTGTGTTCGGAACTTGGAACAACAGAAACGTTAGCGAATAAAATTTCAATATTTTTACGAAGAAGCTTGGAGCTATGCTTACTTTGTGTCTATCTATGTAAAGTTTGTTGTGTACCTAATAAAAGTGAATAAATTAGATCCGAAGATAATCTTCTAATATATAAAAATCAATTACACTTTTCGTTGTTATCTTATAAAGTTATAACTCAAGAACAGCTGAACCGATTTGGCTAATTTTAGTCTTGAAATATTCGTGAGTTAGGAGGCAACTCGCCCCTGGGCCGTGGCCCAATGTACACACTCTGGTAACAGTAGGGGGAAAGTGGTCCAAACGAGCGGCCAAGATTTCCACACCAAAATGAGCCTATTCGTGCGTGTCCAGAAAAGGTTTAAAGGATGTGAAAATAGGTGCAGCGGGAACGGGAAAAATATGGCGGTACGAAGTTCGTCGGGACAGCTAGTAGAATATAGAGAAAGAAAGCTGCGTGGTTCCAGGCATACAGGGCGTCCCACGGCAATACTACATAGAGGGAAAGTACCATAATTATTGTGTATGGGACATTTTACTGAAAGAAGACTTGATTTTAATTTTAAAAACAATTTGAACTGCATTCATACAGTTTTAATAATTGCGTTGTTGAAGCGGGAATCGAACCCAGTGAGTGAAGCAGAAATTACTTATCTTATTTTGAACAGGTTCTTATATTTTTCTTGATAATTTTTGTTGATTCTCCTCTACCTAACCCTCCAAGGATAAAGGTGTGATTATATGTACACTATGTACAGATTGTACAGTACATACTGTTTGATAAGAAGTGTGCCTATGTAATTAAATCATGTTTGAGTAGGCACTTGACATAGGTAAAAGCTAATGTTCTATAAAAGAGATCAGTCAATTCAAAACTGTCTAGAGATATTTTGGGATATTTTAATCCTTCACAGATAGCTAAAATATACAAGGAATTGGTAAAGACTTACTTATAATAAAAGATACCTTATTTAATACTGTATTAGGATTTGTAATAGAAAATAAATATTCTCCTACGTTTCGTTCACTTTTTCTCTTTTATATAACTGAATCACGCCCTTATTGCTAAAACTTTGGATTATGGATCGGATCTCAAAAAAAAACTGGACAGGATCCTAAAAATGACATTTCGGAAGAAAAAAAAAATATGCTACGAGTATCAAAAAATTTATATTAAAAGTTCTTTTTCAAAAATTATTTTCTCTCAAATTATTACCTAGAAATGCAAAGGTCCTAGACTCTGTTGATGTGTGCATTTATATCTTTTGACATAAAGATGTATCTCATTAGGAGATAGCACAACACAAACGTTATTTTCTCAGAAACCACAGGATCACTTTCGATGCTCGCAACCAGTCTACGATGCTATGCAGCAGTTAACGCTGGGAATTCTAAGGGAAAGCAGTTTAGCCACTGGTATACAGATATAATTATAAGAATAGACTGTTAAATGTAAGGTTTAAATAAAGTTGCGATTCTCACAATGGATGATACAAATAAACTTTTACTGTAGGCAGGCTTTATAGGTATGAGGTCACATGAAAATCTTTGGAACCAAGACATTCTTACCTGCAAGTTAGTATGTATGGATGAAATTAATATCGTAGAGGGCCGGATCGAAGATATAGCCGGGTCGGCCGGGGTGCGAGAAATACGTCCCACAGATGGCGTGTGTTTTAGTCGGTTCAAGTCCGACATAGCCTCCTCCACTGGCTCCGGCGGAGGGGTATTCGCACGATAAAAAAAAAGAATAAGATTTTAACTATGGAAGTACACGGCTACAAAGGGAGAGGAATACCTAAGAGGAGATGAATGGATGGACTGTGTGATAGCTAGAAAGGGATTCAATGTTGAGGATACTGCAAAACTAGATATGAAGAAACGTTGGTAGCTTTGTGGTTAAGGAGGCGGCCTTACGATCGAAAGGTCCCGGGTTCGAATCCTGGCCGTTACACTACCGACGTGAACTCACTCCTAACACAAACAATTTAGCTTAGCGGGAGGTGTTGGAGGGAATATTATTAGTAATTCTAGTTGCTAATATTCTTCAAAAAAGCACTAAATTGGTATGGGATGAGGACAGGAGGATGACGATGAAGCTATTATTTTGTTAGTAGCCCAACTCAAATAACTTTTAGCTCTCAGAGATAGGCACGAAAATTTCACGAGTCTATTTATTTATTCACTAAAACACTTCCGCATAGTGATAATAACACAATGATGTATTTAGCAGATAGCAATCTCACCGAACCATAAAACTATGGTATCATTTTTCCCATGCATATTAAAAACATGACATGTTTTACATATTTGAGGAAAGTGAACATATGTTACAATTAATTTCACTAGCACACGAAACAATGTGGGTACACAATAAAGCACAGTGGGGCTGCGCTGCGCCTGCGGTGTCGAAACATTGCGGAACGTACATACATTGTCAATATTCATGAGGTTGCGTAGAGTGAAGCCTGTTCCACACTTTGTTTCATCTAATCTGACGATGAAAGTGTTTACGGTCTGGTACTAACCAGCTTTGGTAACTATTATCCTGATCCTCCCATCCTTATCCTATATTTATTTGGTGTCGGCACAACAATGTAGTCGGTAGTCTCACCCGCTTTTGTTGATATCAAATGATAATCACCGGCAGATATGAGTAGCAGGTGAATTCCTTTTTGCAGGAATGGTTTTCAGTTAAAGAATACGTAGGTAGGTATATGTTAAAGCGCGATTATCCAAGATAGTGCAGGTAAGCCTACTTTATCGTAAGACGTCCAAAACAAATCGTGACGGGACACTGACAAGCCTTTTCTTGTGTAATCAAAGCTTTCAAAAAGTTCAGATTAAAATCAAAACACGACAGTTACTCCTTAAAAATGTGAAATAATTTGTTTTGGTAATTCTTGCAGACATTTAAGGTATGATTCCGAAGACGACCGCATACGACAATAGCAGATGCACGCAGCAGATACGCGTAATTCATTGCGGCTTCTTAATCACATGAGTAGATAATGACCCCAATTCTGACGTTACCATCTCTAAACTTAAATTTCTCTAAATTTTTTTTATTTTAGATAAGCGATTTTCATTTCTAACCGTATTCTGTTGTTATGTCAAACTAAATTTAGTGTTTGCTAAGCACAAGACAGCACTAAATTTGAATATGACGTCGCTAAAACGAGTGTTACAACTATTAAAAAATTAAGAATGAACGATAAAGATTTTCATAAAATCTGTAAAAACTTATCTTAATAAGTCTTTAGAATGCCGACAAATGATAATTAGTGCATATTATTGATCAAATAGTAAACAAACTGTGATATTTCTCAGTCTTAACCAAGCAAATACAGTTTTTCTCGGTCCACGTACCTGGCAAGTTCGCGGGGTCCGCTAGTTATTTATAAAATCCAAATCAATCGACGATTTATAGAGCTTTATAAAGGCTTTAAGCATATATAGAACGACAATAATTGGCATTATTTTAGATGATGTCTAATTTTAGTTTGACATTTTTTATTTTAGTGCATATAATGTACAACAGAATACCGTTTAACCAAAAATGACAGTTGAGTACTTTCTCTAATTTTAGTTGTGTCAAGCTAATTTTAAGTTAGTTGTGTGTTCTCAGAATACGAAATTACATTTTGACAGGACTAAACTGACATTTAGAGATTTTTAGCTTATTTTAGTTAGCTTATGACAAGACAGAATTGGGGTCAATATCTACTCATGTGTTCTTAATGCCCCTCTTTATCCGTATAGGAGTTTAACAAGTAATGGGTACGCTGTATCTGCTGCATGCGTCTGCAGTTGTCGTATGCGGTCAGCTTTGGAATCATACCTTTATACAGTCATTAGCTGTGAGAGTTTGTCTAATCGTCTGAACGTTTCCAAGGATGTCACACACATTATTTTTAATTGGAGAATTTGATGACAGGGAAAATGCTCAGCCTTTGTTCTGATGTAATTATATCGTTCATTTCGTTCTGAAATAGTTGCATTCATCATCGTTATATTACATAAGTAGTGAAAAGAAATCTTTCTTTTATGTTTACACTAATAAGATAGTTAAAGGCCATCTGATGGTGAGTGCTTATTTTGGTACCTACATATTTTTTTATAATAAAACTTTTGGCACTCGATGAAGTCACGTGTTACCAGGTAGAAAATACAGGTTGGTCACGATTCCCCCAGTTCTTGATTCCCCCCAAAAATATTTTAGAATAGCCGTTTAGCAAACAAAAGTAAATGATTTGGCCTCAAAAATGTTGTTTGTAGTTTGTACAGTCAGCTTCAGAGAAAAGGGACCCACCTTGTTAATGATATGAAAGCATGAGGGGGTCTGTTTTCTCTGACGCTGACTGTACATTTCTATCTATAATATTAATAAAAGGAGGTAAACTTTGTGTGTTTGTGACACACAAAGTAGTGGTGGTAGGTAATCCCTGAATCTACTAAACCGATTTTGTAAATTCTTCTACCAATAGGAAGCCACATTATTTGTGAAGGTGCATAGGCTATATAACATCACGCTATCAGGGAGGATCAGCGGCGAAAGAGGGATCAGAAGTCTACGCGCGCGGAGCCGCGGGCTACAGCTAGTTATTTTTATTTCTGAACATTTAGATATTTTCTTAAGATTTGAAAAATTTCTTATTTGACGTTGATTTTTCTACACCCCTAATAAGAACTTATTATACATCGCCGAATCATAATCATTATGCAAGTGAATCCACAAGCAACAGATAGTCGCTAATACTATTAGTAGCTGCTTCTAATATAGCTGCTGCTCATAATATTTATAAGTAGCAGCCCTACTGCCTCACACAAATGACGGAAACACACGACACGGCAATTTGCATGTCTAGCTCCCTAAAATGGCTAATTTTGACCGTGAAGTCTGAGGGCCGCGTACATTCAAAATGATTGATGTTATATTTAAAGTATTTTAGTACCATTGTCATTGACATTAAGAACGAACATTTAGTGCATGATACTATTATAGTTGTCATTTTTTCGTGTATTACATGTCAAGGTTCAATAAGTAATAGCTTTTGTTGTGCCGTGTACACACCAACTCAACGATGACAAGCGAACAAACACTAAATAAAGTCATAACGGTTGGGTGTATAGGGTCTCAACGAAACCTACCACCAAGCCAGCCTTACCTGCAAGTCGATGCAAGTTAATGCAAGCCGATTAGACAAACCAAAAGGAGAAGGAGAGGAACCACCTTAAGCTAATGATGATACGAGTATTAGACACAAAACTTTGGCCTTTAATAAAATTAGACCGATTTAATTTAATTACCCAAGGAAAAAATTCAATCTCCTTGTATTTGTACTGACAATAATTATTTTGCACTAACAAAAATCACAAAAAGCAGAGTGAAAATATTTTCTATACCTCAAAATAATACCTACGTACCTAACTCATCTTAACAATAGAGTAAATGAAGCAGCCAGCAACTTTGACCTTAGCACCGAGGTCTTATTAACCGCATTTACTACATAATATCAATAATAAATTAAAAGTACAATAAGTAATTAGAGACGTGATACGTTATGGCGAGGTTACCTACTGTAACAACGGAGAGTGACAGTAGGTACGGTAAATGAAAAGAAAAAGCAGATAAACCAATTGAAAACATTAAGCGGACTACCTTAGTCTTTACAAACGACTACAATATGCGGTTTTGATTCGAACATCGCTGCTGATATTATATAATCCGAGAGCTGGTACGATTTTTTGAGTACATTCTTGAGGCAAGCTGAAAACTTGTCACACAACTCTCCTGTTATACCCCAATGCAAAGCTGCAGACCTGGCTGGTGGGTACGGGGGCTAAATCAACCCCTGAAATTTAAAAAAATTAAAAAACAAATTCCAAAGAACATAATATTTAAGGCAATATGCAATTTTTATAATGTTGTAGTTTAATATTTGAGGAATACTTACATAAAAAAAGACAGGCGATTTGGTGTGGGTTTTACCATTGCCAGGTGGGTTCAAAAGTTCTATCCAAAAAATATAACAAGAGAGTTGTGTGACAAGTTTTCAGCTTGCTTCAAGAATGTACTTTGAAAATCGTACCTATCAGCTCTCAGACTAATACGGCTAGTATACAAGAAGGTAAAACTCGATAAATATTAATCAATGTTGCACATAACATGAGCCATAATTACAACATAGACACAAGAATGCTATTTCACAGCCGCTAATTGTTGATGTGGAACGATCACAAATAAAAAGATTAGTATTGAAATCTGAATAATTGGTTTATTGATTGCAAAAGTTACGAACTTGTTTTGGAATATAATTATTATTGTTATAAACTAAGCCACGTTTCTTATGTATAGAAGTCGATAGATCTAACAAAATAATCGTGGAGATGATGTGCTATCCACATCGCGGCACCATTATTAAAAAGATGACACCATCAAACTATTATAGTGTCAAAATTTCGATACAAACTTCGATATCGCCGTGTAGAGTTACTGAATCCTGACCACGTGAAATCACTCCTTATACAAGCAATTTAGCTTAACTAAAGAGGTTAACGGGAACACTATTAATTTCGGTTACTAGTTATAGTAATGCTGTAGATTATCCAAGAGACTACAATATGAGGTTCTCACAGGGTCAGCACCACGAGTGTGACTCTCTTGGCGTTGCACACGTCCATAGGCCACGGTAACCGCTTCCTATCAGGTGGGCCATGTGCTTTTCTGTTACCTAAGTAGTATAAAAAATTGTCTAGATTAACACACAGACCACTTCATTACTGGAATAATAATATTCCACCTATGAATCAAACTTACGATTTCATACAAAGTAGGCGCAGTCACTCCTGCTGCGCCATCGCCACTGAGACACATCCATTATGTAGATTAATCTCAATGTTGAAAGTTGCCGATAACATTAATTCTGTATGTACCGTATCTAAATTGATGTGCAAAGGATATTGCATCTAATAATTTCCAGCAGCATTATGTACCAATCTTAAGTAATTTTGATATAATGCTTTACGATTGGTTATCGTAATTTTCGAAACTCGTCATGATATTAGCAATCTACGATAAGCTAGATAAAGACTCTGAAAATTACCCACAGATTTAGAGAAACTTGGAAACTTTAAGGCGCTTTGGGCATATTTCGTCAAACATTTTTTTTACGATGGAAAAAGAACCAACGAACTCGTGGCACAGACATTTCTTGTGACAGTGCACATGTGACACCCCTGTGTAGAAGTATTTACATTATTTATAGGCCAAGTTTTGTTAGACAAGTGGCAGTTCGCTGGCCGGATTGAGGAATAGAATGATGAATTTAAGGGATTTCACGTATATGAGTATGACACTGTAACGTATAAAAAATAAATCGTGCATGTTCACCCCTAAAGTCACCCATGGGTTTATTCCACTATACAACACGTATTTTGACATCCCTACTAATATTATAAATGCGAAAGTAACTCTGTCTGTCTGTCTCACTTTTACGACTAAACCGCTGAACCGATTTTGATGAAATTTGGTATAGAGGTAGGTTAGACCTTGAGAAAGGACATAGGCTATGTTTGGTCGCGATAACCGACATCCACGCGGGCGGAGCCGCGGGCAAAAGCTAGTTTATTATATACGGATATAAGACTGTCATATACGTCAAATCCCATACTTTCATCATTCTACTCTACAATACACCGCCCAACGAATGGCCACTTGTCTAGGGGGGCTGTAGTGCCAATCTTCATTTTTGCACGTTATACCTAGTAGTAAAGTCTCAAAATTAAATGGAATTTTTTGCAGTGTTTGTGGTATGACACTGGTTGTAATTAGCAGAATCGTAGTCCTGAAATGGCGAACGGAAGATGAAGATTTATAAACACACTATAGAAATGAAGGTGTAAACCAGAATCTATTCTAAAACTGTAATCACAATCACAGAAGGAGACGCGTCAATCATTCAACACCGATCTCCTTGATACTGTCATGCACAGACAGGTCACGACTCTGATCTTAATATTACGACATTATTTTAGACTGGAATTCATTGTTGTTGTTGACTGTACTAATACTTAAAGCTTTTGTTAGGTACAGAAGTGTTACAATTTATTCAGTTATAGGTCTGGGCCATTTGAAGGTAGTGTTGAAAGAATTTCAAGGTAGTTTTCAGGGTTCTAGATCCAAAGGGCAACGAAACCTTCCTCGTTTGTTTGTCGGTCTGTTATTTCACTATCATTCTTAATAGACGTTTATTTTTAATTTAATAATATGGTTGATATTTCTGCAGAATACTCAGTCATCATCATCATCCTAGCGTTAATTCCGTTCGTCTCCGAAGCTCACCTCGGGATCCGAGGTCCGCTTTTTCCAATTTAACTGCGTCGTTGCTGAACTTCTATATTGTCGGTGAAGCGACTGCCACCTGACTTCCACAACCCATTGGCGATATCGAAATACTGTAGTTAGACCAGTTGTTGGACTTTTTGGGTCTCCAACGATAACCGGGACTGAAGGCTTAACGTGCTCTCCTAAGTTCTAACTGCCACGCTATACAAGCTGTATTGTATTTTTACAGAATACTAAATATGTAAAAAATCTTCTCTTCACTATGCCCTCTGATTGTCAGAAGCCTCCAAAGCAATACCTCTTCTGTCTTGTGAGAGAAGTGCTGCCGTCTTCGTTGCCCAGAATGTACCAAGTTGAGGTTACTGACCAAAATCCCTACATATTAGGTACCTGATTACCCTACTTATTACCCATTACTTGATTACATAAACTAATAACTGGACAAAAAATATCCTCACGAGATGACACATTCAGAAAACTAGAAGTGTACAGTAAAACCACTTGTCAAGTGCCGCTACTGGTGTAATATCCATTTCCCCATTGTCTTGATAAGGGGAAATGGATGTCTTGATAATCGCGTGCGCACACGGCATATTCCGGTGTTCCGCCATGCGTGGCAGTTATCTCAATGTGTGTAGATGAAAATACGACATTAGTAACATTCTTAGTCGTTGCTCTGATGAGCAGGTGTAATGAACTTTGGACTATGCAGAAAAGGTATGACTAGGAGAGAGATGATCAGGCAATTTTTGTCAGAAATACCTTGCGGTTTTAGTCTGTTCAACTCCGACATAACCTCGTAATAAACACTGGTCGTAGTGTCGGCAAAGATGCAGAAGTAAGCTCTCAGCATCAAGAGGGACTTTGCCTCGCTGTGTGTGTTTTATCGCCTATACAAATGGTTTGTGTTCAGAAGAATTGTTCGACATGATGCCAACAGCTACTTTCTATTGTCGCACCGCTTGCCAGAGGCAGGGAAATCATCCTCACAAATGACTAAAATGTGGGGTCCTTCAAAAAGGGCATTAGAAGGTTTCTACACGCGTCCCTAGGCTGCGATAAACACTTTCCAGCGGGTGGGCTGTGTGCTTATCTGCCACTAATGGTAAAAATACCAGCATAAAACTACCGCCACGCCACACTGATCATCAAAATATAATAATTTGAAATTCAAATTATTGTAATTCTAGTCATTATTTGTTTAAACTGCGTTCAGAGAGAGCTGTAGTTATCGTTCTTGTACAACTCCGCCTGCAGCTTTAACACGAGTATTGAAATATTTTTTGCTAACTGTTCAACCTGATCAACTTCCGAGTTATTAGCTACTTTTTATCGCAAAATCGCTGAACCGGTTAGCGTTGCATAAGAATCTGTAATGTTTGTCTAATCAACGCGCGTTTAAAAATAAAAAGGTTGCGTTTGTTTGCACTTTTTTATGTTAAGGTTCACGTAACTCGTTGTGGTTGATACTTTGATTGCCTTATTTAAAGTTCCTGTTCTAAATATGCTAGAAGCTTTCATACTACAATTTGATGGCTGACTACTGTGGATAGTTTAATTATTGTCACTCAATCTCGCCAGAACAGATCAATGGACCTGAATCCCATTTCTGTTAACTGTCAACCATTGTCATACCACTAATACTGGACAAAATGCTATTAAATTTTAGATTTAATTTTTAAAGACTTAAAACAATTAGTAGAATCGGCGTCCTGGATGAGATTTGGCATAGATATAGGTCACAGTCTATTTATTTTACTATCCCGGAAAAAGGTTCCTGGGATTGCGAAATGGGATAAGTACCTAAATAGGTCCTATATATCTTGCGTACAGTAGCAACAGCAACAGCTACCTATACTACCTATATAGTATGAAATTGCCAGGGCAAGGTTTATTTTTAAGTAAATTGGACTGATTGAGGTACTGTTGTCAAGATTATCTAAATAATACATTGAAATTGTTCTGTGGCAGAATATCTGCTGGGCCAGTGTAATATAATATAATGATTGATGGATATGAAAAGACAGGCTTGGACTTTTAGTTACAACAATAAGTGACTTTACATTGCTCAACACCATCTGTATCCTGAAGATTTTGTGATAACCTTTAGACAATTATTTTACTGTTACATAAGTGAACTCTTATATCGTGTAACACGTTCTGAGCACTTTATATATTACAAATATTAACTGCATTTCTCTGTATATAGATCATCAATCATAGCTGTGTAGTATTTTATCGTTGGTGCTACTGGTAATAAACATGATGTAATTTCAGAACTATGTGACCGATTGCGGTCCAAGCATAATTACTGGTAAATATCATGCCTCAAGCATGTCACAAAATGTACTCTAATATATCTGCGCAGTAGGTACCCTTTTTTTGGGTATCTTTAGTTCCCTTTTTATAGGGATAGTTAGATAGTAGAGGGTGCTACGGCGGCGAAGGAGTTAAAATTCACCAATCATAAAATATCCTACTAATATTAGAAACGCGAAAGTTTATAAGTATTGATAGATGGATGTTGGTTACTCTTTCACGGCAAACAACTGAATGGATTTTAATGAAATTTTACAATAATATAGCTTAAACATCAGAATAACACATAGGCAATATATCAGCGAACGGGATCAGAATTCAACGCGGGTGGAGCCGCGGGCAACAGTTCGTATGAAATAAATCCGCATCAGGGCGTCGTTTCTGGAGTGTGGGCCCTGAAATTTGCACGCGGTGTACCTTGGGCAATGGAGAAGACAGTGTCACTCTCTCTCCCAAGGGAGACACTGCCACCTGCGGCAAATGCCAGCCGCGGCAGGACCGGCCCTGTAAAGGTCTGCTTCGCGTCTTTCCATGTATCCTTTTGACTAGGTAGGTAAGGGGCGGACCGGTCTCCGAGCACAGGCGTCTTGCAAAATTATAATGAAAATGTAATGTGAACTATACAAATGAGGAACAAACTTTCTATCACTACGCAAGTGATGCAGTGGGAAGTAAACGACACTATCTACATCTCATCGTTCATCTAACAAGCCTTGCGTATCGACGAAAGTGGCGTATGTGCATTTTCTCATACAACTATTTCTGTGTTGTTGCTTCTTTACTTGAAGATGTTTATGAAAGCGATTCTTAATTACGTTTGCCTTTAAGGAGAACACGTTTCGTGATTATAATAGGTATGTGTTTTTAAAGTAAAAGTGTTTTAATTTATACAAACATAATACCTACCTACCTAATTAAATACATATGTTTATGAGTGTCTGAATTAGTCAGTTGCTTGTTACTCTGAACATTACTTTTTTTTGTTTTATTTTGGTTTCTCTAGAATAAAATCTAGGATTCTTTAAAAAAGCATCTGTGGTGATCTATATCATTTGGACTTCATTCTAGCTGCTTACCATCAAGCAGGATGTAGCCATGTAATTGTAAACGGTGGATAGGCTTGCGTTTGTTGACCGCTATCTCACCTGTTGGTAAGAGACGATGTGATCGACAGTGGAGCATAGGCTCTGACAAATGAGACTGAATAGGTTATTTCTAGGCTATCCTAGAAATAACCTATTCACTCTTGAAGACTATCCGGTAGAGGAAGAGGTAGAAGAGGTATCCGGAAATACAAATTCGGGCAAGGCATTCCACTCCTTGGTAGTATGCATGATAAATGTATCGCCCAAATCGTTTAGTAGGCATCCTAGTAGTTAGGCGTCGCCGTGCGTCTGATCCTTCGATGATGGAAGGGACTCGGAGGAATTATGTGCAACTTCAGCGCCAGCGCACACTTCCCGAAGTGCCCCGAAATGCTAATAGCTCGTGCGGGTTTTAAGACATAACTGTCCTATTGCACATGCAAAAGTAAATAATACGCGTCCTGGCTACCACTGCTGTCAATTAAGTCCTTTTGACGCCATGGTGGAATGAAGAATCCCAGAAAACATAAGCCTCCTTTCTTGAGTAGTCATGTCAAAACAATTAGTCGAATCAATTCCTAATTTGTATGTATAGCATCTCTCTCATTACCAATTCTTTTGGCAAGTATAAACAGTTAAATTTTAATAATTAAAAATTCGAGAATTTCGTTCCAGCAATCGTAAGCCTTTGTCGAAGCTGCGCCGGCGCACGCCCCAGCTTTGCACCGATGCCGATGGCGTGGCGTCAATTAGTCACAGGTTTGCGGCCGTGCGTTGACATTGAGCGGTTTGAGCACAGAGCGTGCGCTATTAGTGCTATTAGTGATGGTGTCGTACTGCCGTCTGTGGCGACACTTTTTTTGTCTGATGTTATCTAACGCAGAAGTACAGTCAATGACAAAAGTAGCTTAACAAATTCTACTTTATTAAGCTCTTATCGGTTACCATCTATGAAATCAAATCCGCAATTAGACTGCTGAAGCGGACCCTAGATTCCTACCTAAGTGAAAATTTTGGATGCGACTGGGGTTAACGCTAGGATGAAGAGAATTTACTTAAAATAAAAAGCTAACCATAAACCTCTGTTCTCAGGGGATTATAAAAAAAAACTATACAAAAATTATTGGTACATAATTGTACCATTCCTGAATTCCAATGTTAAAAAAGATTAGTTTGGTCTTACTGCAATACTTCGATATCACCAATAGGTTGCGGAGGTCAGGTGGCAGTCCCTTAACGGAAAATGTTGAAGTTCAGGCAAACCCGCAGTTAGGCTGGAAAATGTGTACCTACCCCGGTCAAGGTGGTGGGTCCGAGGTGAAAGCTCTGAATGCGACCGGGGTTAACACACGGATGAAGAAGAATCTACTTTAGTCGTTGACTGTACCTTCCTATTTATAATGATGCGCACTTCAGATTTTTTTTATTGTAGGTACTTTTTGTGGTGCTAAGGTAGCAAACAATTACATTGTTCATCCGATGGTAAGCGATTACCGTTGCTTATTAAAGCTAACAGAGATTTGCTGCTATAGTTTTTGTATGATGTTATCTAATGCAGAAGTATTTATAATGATGCGCATTTTTTACAGTACCTACCTAAGTATTTTTTTATAGCCACGTTAAGTCAGAGGTCACGGGTTCGATTCAAGTCTAGAGTGCGATGTGTAGAATGTCGTAGAATATTTTAATTTTATTTTAATTTGGGTCACCCATCTCTTCCCATGCGGTTAAGATCAGACAGATATATTATGTATACAGCCCAGACTCAGCCTAAGATCAGATCCATGACTCGAGTCAACAATTACGTGGGACACCCCCTATTACGTGGGACCTAATACAATGATTGGTGAAATGTGGGTGTTAATTCACTTCTGTCCAACCCTCCGGGAATATAGGCATGTTCTTCTTCATCCTAGCGTTAATTCCCAGTCGCATCCGAAGCTTTCAGCTCGGAGTCTGGGGTCTACTTTACCAGTCTTAACTGCGCATTTGGCTGGACCTCGATATTTTCCGTGAAGCAACTGCCATCTGACCTCCACAACATAAGGGCGACATTAGGTGATATCGAAGCATTGCAGCTAGACCAGTTATTGGTTTTTTTAGGGCTCCAACTACCCGGATAAAGGCGTGATTACATGTAATGTATATTCATGTAATGTTTATGTAATTGCGCTGAACTCCAATACGACCGTACATCACTGGTTCATTTGTATGTGTGTGCAATTAAATACAAAACAGTTCAGTTGATATATTCAGTTCAATTTGTCATAATGTCAAGGTTACACTTTTGTGGTATGTTCTATAGCTCAATTTGAGTGTTGAGAGTCTCTTCAATATGTTAATTTAAGGTTTTATTCAGTATTGTAGATTAGTAATATTTTAAGAATATAGAGAAAATAAATATAATAGGAACTCTTGTTTAAATTTGAAAATACCATTTTAATAGCCACTGAAGAAGTCAAAGAAGTTTTACTAGAGTTGAAAATGTCTCATATTTGTCACGTAAGAATCATCGATAATCATGGCTCGACAGTATTGACGAAATGCCGATTTGACGAATATCAAATTTGACCAATGTCATTCAACCCTGTTTAAGTTGTGCTATGGGGTTGGTGTCCGCCTAATCATACAGCTGTGATCCAGGGTACATGTACGTCCATCCAGGACACTGACATTTGGGATGCATATTAGATCCATAAAACCACTAAAATTTTATGGATACTTCTTTTGATCAAACAAAGTCATAGGTAGGTAAGTATCGAACATTTTACTGATGGCGGATGTCAATGCTATCAATTAAAATTAATTGAACACGATAAGGAAGAATTTGTGGGGTATATTATAATGCTATTATTCCTTTGGGAAGGGAAGTTGACCCACCAAGTTGTTACACCAAGCTGAGCTCTCTGTTTAGGGGTAGGTACCGAAGCGTAAGTTCATATAAAATAGCTGTTGTTAAATATGAGTAAGTACCACACAAGAGTCGAATTCGGAACCTCAAGCACAGTAGTTACTTGCTAGTGGTACACCTGCTTTTTGAAGGAATTAGTAAGGAAACTTTTTCTTCCAATTTAAATTAAAACACCATCCAAGAGGTGATTTTAACCCTAGATGGTTCTTTAATAGCGACTCTGCTAATAAGTCTACCAGTCCTTGGTACTATGTTACCCTGTAATAAGGACCCCCGCCTCGGAACCCCACACTGGAATTTCGTAATCGGATGTCTACAATCTCTACACCCTTAGGAACTTACCTGCCAAATTTCAAGTTCGAAGGTGTAGTTTCTGAGATTTCGTGATTTATTAAGTGGCATTTTGCTTTTATATATAACTATAATTATAGGTTCGAGTACAATAAAAGACTGCAAACCTTGTGTTCAACTTTCATTGACTGCTCCAATAACTTCAAATTGCTCTTTACTTAATCAAATAGGGTAATTTGAATACAGCTTTATGAATACTTAATTGATACAAATTTTAGAATATTAATACTGCATTTACTTCATTTTTATATTGTAACATTTATTTATTTTACTTTTCTCAAATCAATATCACTGCACTGCAATATCAGGACTCCGACTCAACCCGCATCCTTTGGCCGCACTGCTCGCTCTCTTTACAATCCCGGGATTTTTTTTATACAAACTTGCAATAGTAGAAGTAGTAATTTCTTTGGAGATTTTTTATTTTATAATAGGATACGTCAATTTGACTTCACCTCGCCTGATGGTAAGCTGGAAGCAAAGTCTCGGAAAACAGGGTCACCATTATAGACACGTACCACGTTACAGTCACATCAGATGCTTTTTCACGCCCCACTTAAAGGACCCGGGACTGTAGGAAGAGGGGTTTTCTAATTGAGGCATTCTATCAAAACCGTCAATGTAGGGACAACATCGAAAATGGCGACCACTATTCTTTCGACTGCACCCTAGCTTACCATTAGGTAGATACTCAGTATGACGATTTAAATATATATAAAAAACTATTGTCCTTTTTATGAATTCTAGTCCTTTGATTGATTGATAGTTTGATTGTTTTCGTTTTCATAGGCTTTCCTACATAGGGATAAACAAAATATAGGCGGAAATAGATTCGTAGCTGTCAATTCAATATTATACCGACCTTCTCTCAAATATAAACAAACACAATAAGCCCAACGGCGCATGATTTATCAATTCATGACGAAACACCCCATATCTGGGGCAGAACAGTGTATGTTTGTCGCCTGTGTCAAATAAAATATCACACATCGCCTATTGTTCGTCTCTCATTGACTGAATGCTCCGGTTGTCATGTGGGTTTCTCTAAACTTCTCGTATTAAGGTCTCAAGTGTGATGTTAGAGGCTGGTTAGACGAGTGTGTTGTTTACAAGACGAGTTGACATGTCGTCACTTCATATGTGACGACATGTCAACTCGTGTATTAATATATGCAAGTGCTACGTGGGGCCTGGTGACTTGTAACACAGGTCTTTCAGACCTTCATCAAGCACTAATGTAGTTTTATAATATCCAAAGACCTTCGTATTGTTAACAAACTGTATACCCATTGCAAGAGCAATAAATACATAAGGGTAATTTCACGATGCCAAATTTTTTGCTAATTTCGGTGGCAGTTTTCAATCATAGGTTTTCCGATGAAAAAATTTAATGGAGTTCTTTTAGAATATCTAGTAGTATATAGTTTTCTAAAAGAACATTGAAAATTTTTTTCATCGGAAAACCTATGATTGAAAACTGCCACCGAAATTAGCAAAAAATTTGGCATCGTGAAATTACCCATAACTATAAATATGTGTAAATTAAAATTAGAAATAAAAGACTATTACGAGTAGAGCCCTACCAACTTGCTAGTACATCTATTGATGATGGATCCCGTTAAAGCTATATAAAGTCAAATATAATAGAAGAGGAGAAGGCGCAAGCGGTCTCCAAGCTCCAAGATAAAAGCCTCAGGTGGAACCAGAAAACCATGATAATGACAATAACTATTATAATTATCAACAGGAATCTCCTGTAGCCCGTTGGTACTCAATACCTACAGTTATAAACTTACAACCCATAGCATTTTAAATCCGTGCTCCAGTTCCCTTAACTCGTCTCCCCGGGCACTTACATCAGTTGTCAATCAAATTATCGTGATTCTCTAAGGCGAAGCGTGTCGGCAGCGCCATTCTCCCATTCCCCCATTTTATACAAACGTGACGGAACTATGAACAGCAAAATTAATAAACAGCCACGATTTTTGTGTGCAACGAACGACACAGAAATAACACCGTTTATCAGATTTTTGGAAGCAATAACGTTGTAACTTAATGAGTGAAGAAAATGAAATTTTGTAATAAAAATGAAACAAAAAACAAGCATTATAAAACAAGCAAATATTAGTCACACATAGGTACATACACAATCACGCCTTTATCCCCGAAGGATTACGCAGAGGTGAATTAACTAACACCCACATTTGACCAATCATTGTATGGTCCCACGTTATAGGGGGTGTGCCTATTGCCGTATTCCGGGCACTATTGTAGGATCGAGCCTTGTAACTGTCTGATGTTAAACAGCCTTGTCAAAAATTATTGTCTTCTGATTATCTGTTTTTCTGATTGTTTAACTTGGGTAATCTCTGATACATAGGGGCTGATTTTAATGGGAGTTTCACGCGCAGATAGGCTGATACTAGTTGATACCTACTTTCATTAAGTTAAATTAATTAGACTTTTATTTTAGCCAAATAAATTACTTTTCTTCTAAGACCAATCCGGCAAAGTCACGGGTACAGATAGTATGTTAATAATAAATAATATTAAAGCATGACTGATATACATAATATAACTATTTCTAATATTAAAAAATATATAAACAAAAAAATATATCCTGGCGTGAAAACGGTAGTAAATGTACAATAATTAAGTAACAAAATGCATTTTAACAGTTTGATGGTAGATAGGTATTTAACTATTAATTAATTACTTAGCTATTATTCAATAATTTGCATTTTATTAAATAACTGTTTTATTTTAGATTGTTATCTGGTTTAGAAGGTGATAGAATCACGCATTTTACTAATTTGAGTGCTACGTTGGAAATTGCGGATTCGATGCCTGTGCCTCGAGCACAAAAAAAAATCGAATTCGTAATGCAAGCATATCGAAAGAACGGAGTACATCCCACACCTGACCCTGTAAAAACAGAGCTTCTGTGCCGTTGTTGCAGAAGACAAGCCAAAGCAGGACAAGCCTTTAGATTTCCCATCAATTGAGCTCAGCCCCCCCAAACAGTGAGTAGGGTAACCAGCCCCCCTAGACTAGTGCTCGGCGTATGATGGAATAGAATGCCAAATGTATGGGATTTGACGTAGGTATAATATGACAGGCGTCAACGAATGGCAAAAATGTCAAATCCTATACATTTGTCATTCTATTCCATTATACGCTGAGCAACGAATTGCCACTTGTCTAGGGGGGCTGGTTACCCTACTCACTGCTGGAAATACAATACGAGATTATTATCTGTATTATTACACATAACATAACATAAACTCACGCCTATATCCCCGAAGGGGTAGGCAGAGGTGCTAGCACCCACATTTCGCCGTTTATGTTTAGGTCCCAATGTGTGGCGAGCCTATTACCATTAACTGGGCACTTATAAACCTGCGATAAATACACACATAACTTCGAAAAGCATCGAAAAGTCATTGGTGTGTGCCATGGTAAAACCTGGGATCGAACCCGAGACCTCGTCTCAGCAGACCATTACACATACCACTAGGCTGTATTATTATGGCCGAGGAATTCTATATGGCGGAGGTACTTACTTATATATTACCCAGTCGGACTGCTCAGTTGGGACGGAAATACGATCTTTAATCGTTCTTAAATAAATAAAAATGTTGGTTATACAACTAGCCATACTACGATTTGCGATGCACGAGATCGTTATTATCAGTCAATAAGCCACAAACAATGGCAGTCGCGTGTAGTTCATCAAAACAATAACAACGCATCGCCTCGTGGTTCGTGGTATATACTAGATTTGTTATTCTAATACTTTTTGAAGTTAAAAATGAATAAAGTTAGGTAAAACCGCCTATATACGTACTCTTGTAAAATGCTCATAAGCATCGATATATAAGTAACATACTATACATACATACTATACATACATAAAGTATATAACGTACATAAAGTAACATACTAGCGGCCACTCGCGACTTCGTACGCGTTTAGATCGTTTTACCCCCTTATTTATTTAGTTGTTTATTTAATCTTTATGCACAAATATGTGTACAAAGGCGGACTTAATGCCATGGGCATTTTTACCAGTCAACCGTTAAGGGTGATGCAGAGATTTGTCCACCCGTAGGGGTGGAGTTTAGTAAAATCCGATATTAAATACGAAATCAGAGTGAAAATAAAAATAAACTAATATAAAATAAAATAAAAACCCAAGAAAAAATAAATCGAAACAAGTTTGATAGCAGGCGGCATCATAGTTTTCTTTCAGGGTTTTTAATTTTTTTTCGTTTCATTTCGTATCGTTTCTTTTTGTTATACTTACTGGTCAAGTTATTTTACCTCCCTTGATGATAAGCTGAAGGTAACAGTAGCAAACGAAAGAGGTTCACCAATATGGGAACCATTTGTCATTAGATAGAATCAGTGGCGTGGCGTGGCGGAAGTGAACGCAACCACTACCGCAGGAGGCGCGGGTTTGATCCTCGCTCAGTGCAAATATTTGTATGCATGAATATGGGTATTTGCATTGGTCTGGTCGCGTCGGTCTCAGTTGTCATACGTACATCTATGGCAGTCGTTACGGGTAGTTGGAGCCCTGATCTAGAATAACTGGTCTGACTAAAATGCTTCGAAAATAGCCAATGGGTTGTGGAAGTCAGATAGCAGTCACTTCACGGAAAATATCGAAATTCATCCAAACCCCCAGTTAGACTGGAAAAGCTGACCCCAGACTCCGAGGTGAAAGCATCCGATGCTTTCACCTTGGAGTCTGGGTCCGCTTTTTCCAGTCTTACTGGGGATTTAGAAGTTAGGATGTAGAAGAAGAAATATTTAATTCTAACTAGACAAAATGAAGGTACAATCATAGCTAGTACAATCTAAAATATTCTCATTCTAAGCTACTGTACACGCGACTGTACAATTCTCAGCCACGACAGCTATTCAGATCGTGGTATGGCAAGTGTCAAGGTGCAAGCTTAGTAACAATTCTAACTCCTAACGTCCGTGACCCCGGGTAGCATACATTAGGTTATTGTAGCTGCCGGTGATTTCTGTCCTAATTTCTGCCTACATACGATTAGGCGAATGTCTTTTATCCTGTACTGTGTAGTAATTTGGACGCTTGGTGTATCCAAGTGCCGCCTACTGCAAAGTTTATTGACACAAGGTTGTTGGACTAACAACTATCTAGGTGGGTTTGCTTGGCATCCTATAAATATACTTAATTGCAGTTAAACAGTAATTGTTACTTAGTTATATTAAATACCTGAGTAGCATCGTGAAATCTGGTGGTTAGTAGAGTCTCCAGAATTCCTTCGGGAGATTCGATAAATATAGTTATAGGTATATAGGTTTGCAATTTTGTTTTGTTTAGTGTGTTTGTGAGAAGTAGAGGAGAAGAAGCAGAAAAGGGGTTCTTGGCCTCCGAAAAGGCAGTTTCGGATGTACAACTGAGACAAACGCCAAGATGATGATGATTTTTAATAGATTTCAGATGGTAGATGGTAGAATACTATTCCCAGAAAAAATAGGTCGGCCAAATCGAAAATTGCCTACGTTTTATCAGGGTACAGAAGGTATTATCATTTTATACTTTTTCTAACATCCCTTTTACTATCAGTAACTTGCAACGTGCGAGGAGCACCAGGGTTTAATCTATTACTGCACCCTTACAATTTACAGGATAGGGTATTGGCTTACCATCAAGTTGAATATTGTTCATTAGATTTTAAAGGCGATAGAGTACTGTGGAATCTAAAAGTGCAACAAGAAATGTTTCAAGAAAATAAACTGCCAGAATATTTTTTTTTTATACCACTTAGTTGGCAGACAAGCACACGGCCCACCTGATGGGAAGCGGTCACCGTGGCCTATGGACGTATGCAACACCAGGGGCGTCACACTCACGCTGCCGACCCTGAAGAAATCTTCAAATGCCCTTCTTGAAGAACCCCATATTGTAGTCGCTTGGGAAAACCACCGCAGGGAGTTCATTCCACAGCTTGAGTGTGCGTGAGATGAAGTGCCTTTCAAACCGCACAGTGAGCACTGTTTCCGGACGCAATGTGTGAGGATGAATTCCCTGCCTGTGGCGAGAGGTGCGATGATAGATACATACATACATACGGGTTCCGTTTTTAACTGTACGGAACTCTTATAAGAGAGTGTCAGTTCTTAAATATCAAATCCCCTCTCGCTTTTCAGTTGTTGACCAAAAACGCTTTGTGTTCGGTAACAAAAGCGGTGTACTTGCATAGAATGAAGTAATTTTCGACATGCACAGCTTTACAAAGATGAAGGAAGCATGGTAAACGATATGTTATGTCAGAGCGAACGTGACTCGGCTATGAATGTTCGGGTAATTACACTGTGAAAGTTTGCCCGTGGTTATAAATTGCCCTTTTGACATAAAGGTGCTTTATAGGACAATGGTTAATGTACTATGTCATTTTGGTGCTCATTTGTTTAATCAGCCCACAACTAAGTGCTTGATGGCAATAGGTAAAATCATAGTTGGCGAAATGCCGGTGATAATAATTATCATAAGTACACCTCTGCATACTTCTTTGGGGATTTACAGATGCAAGTATGTAAGTATTATTTATAGTTAGTGTGAATATCGGTAGATTGCTCCCACCATCGCCGTAAGATGGATGTATTGGAAAATTTGGATTAATCTCGGGCGAAGCTCGGTAGCTCAGTGGTCAGAGCATTCCCCCTGTAAGGGAAAGATCGCGGGTTCGAGTCCTACCCGAGTATTGATTTCGCTTTTTCCAATTTAAAATAATTTGTTTGGTTTAGCATACTAAATGCTTTAAAATTATCTCAATATGTATATGTATGTATGTTTTTTAATCAAGAATTGAAACTGAGGTTTTTACCTCGAAGTCTTGTTCGGGGTACCATCTTCTTAATGGAGGTTGGTGATCATCAAGGCAATTTGGACCTTTGACACAGCAGCTCTGAGGAGAAAACGGGTGCTCTTGTTCTACCACTAGCGTAGGTTCTTTAGCCAGGATATTCTGCTCCTACCAGCACTGCGTTTTCTCTGTATCTTTCCTTGAATTATGGGATGTAAAAATGGCCAGTGGCCCAATTCCTGCCGGCTTGCTCTGCAAAGGGAAGCCGCAGTAGAGATGTTTAAATGTATACTATCATAAACAATACTTTCTCCACTGGCTTACCTTTTCAAACATTTTACCCTTGGCCACTATCCCGTACACCCTCTGACGCTGTCGTACCTCGGGGATAGGGAACAGATAGAGTTAATCCCATAAAATTCAATACACCAAAATAGAAAGAAAGACCAGAAGAGCGGGATTGGTTCCCGGATTAAGAAGAAGAAAGCAATCAGAAGTCAGTTTCAAACTTAATTATCATACAAAGTTAGTTACAGGTAAAAGCAATAAAATAAGTCAAAATGGTTCTCTGTTGACTACAATACGACTCCTTAAACAGTATTTAGTATTCTAAGGTTAAAGTGAAACTTTCCACATACATTATTCATTCAGAAACAGGATCTTTGTAAGTAATAAACTGTTGTGAATGTACTAACTTAAAGAATAGTGCTCTACAATTTTACGGTTCGCTGTACGATTTCTGCATATTAAATAGCTGGACGGTTTATCTAATAGATTTTACGATGGCAGATAAAAGAATACTAATCTTTTGTCTGTTAGTCTGGCAAATTTATGTAACTACTAAGTACACTCCGCGATTGTTGTTTCGTTTCCGAGGTTTACTGTTACCTATTGTTCATTCAGGATTTAAATTATTCTATAGGTACTAGCTGACCCGGCGAACTTCGTACCGCCATATTTTCCGCCCACGTGGTATTCTGACCCCGATTTGCCAGTGTTTCTCTACAATATTATGCATGTATTATACTTCCTCTTGAACACTCTATCTATTAATAAAAACCGCTCAAAATCCGTTGCGTAGTTTTGAAGATTTAAGCATACATAGGGACGGACAGACAGCGACAGCGACTTTGTTTTATAATATATGTAGTGATGATAATTATTCATTTCGAATTTCACTGGAATAAAGTAATTCGAATTGCAATAGATTAAACGAAGTGAAGTAACTCGAACTTCACTGAAAAAGAGACGTGCAGTGATTGGAATTTCAATGGAATCAGTGTAATGAATTGGTTCAAATGTCACTGGAATCACACTCATATTAAGAGTACAATGATTTGAAGTTCACTGAAATGGTAACACTTGTATCGCTAAATACATTAATGATGAAAAGAGAAATATATAAATGTAGAAAGGGACCATAGTACTACAAAATTCAGAACACATCCTACAAAGTTTGCTTCTTAGTTTTGATATCATTTATCATTGATAGGCCACCATCTCACCTGCTCAGTGCTGATGTGATTGACCATGGAACACGTTTACCAATTACCTATTCAGTGAAAGACAGATATTTTCTCTGGTCATAAAGCCCTAATCGTTCAGAGAAACTACCGCTTCTAAATTTGTTATCGATATAGTTTCAATTTTTTACCTTAAAAAACTATAATATTCCATTTGGTAATACACGAGAAAGTGTACAGTAACAGTTATAACTGCGAGTCACGTAGCTGCGTAATAACCTTACTGACTACAGTAGTTAATAATACCTGATATAGATTAGTAATATTCACCATAGACACGCACTTGGTATCCACAAGTAATATAGCTTGTCGCCTAGAATCAGACTTTACAGCTATGTACTCGTATGTAAGTATTTTAGGAAATCTTTTATCGCACCGCTTGCCACAGGTAGGGAATTCATCCTGACATACGGAATGGAATGACGAATGTATGGGATTTGACGTATATGACAGTCATCAGCGTATGTCATAAGCGTCAAATACACTATACCTACATTTGTGAACTTGGTCCCACATACGCTTAAGCTGTGGAATGAACTCCCTGCTGTGGTTTTTCGAAGCGACTACATTATGGGGAGCATCAAGAAGGGCATAGGAATGTCCCTATAAAGATATGATTTCGTAGCCGACCGCATGCGACAACTGCCGAGGCACGCAGCACATGCGCGTAATTCATTGCGGCTTCTCAATGGTCCCCTTTATCCCTTAGAGTATACATTATAAATATAGAGCGCGCCTATCACTCAGGTCTTTGGCGCCGAGTGTTAGCAGATACTTTGCGATGGTATAGCGCACCTATAGTGACATTACCGAAAATATCAATAGATGCACTTATTAATGTAGTTTGTTGTTATGAAGTTTTTTTTCGATTTGATATGCATGAATAAAATTAAAGCCAAAATACAAAAACATGGCGTCATTTTGTGGTATTTTTGCGTCATTATTACTACAGATATACGATGTTGAATAAAGTTTTGATTTAACATATCGAATTAAATATTATTTGCGAAGTCATTTTGACGGGTATTGTTTTGCTACTGATTGAGGTTGAGCCAGGAGCCTCGGTACTGTTCATACCCGTGATAGCAGTTCATACGCGCTCTATAGCAATGTATACTCTAATCCTTTATCCGCATCGGAGTTTGACAAGTAATGGGTACGCTGTATGTGCTGTATGCGTCAGCAGTTGTCGTATGCGGTCGGCTTTGAAATTATACCTTAATGTCAAAGCCAGCTGTATTAGTACCCCGTGGAGTAGAATAGGGCATCTCGTGAGGGTCGTAAAGGGCGACTAAGGGATAGGGTTGCTCTCTATTCGACAGTAAACATATAGCCCAAGATTAAGTGCCCGCTTGACGAGAAATAGACTTGGCGAAATGTGGGTGTTAATACACTTACCTACCCTTGCCCACTTACTTACACTTGCCTACCCCTTGGGGGATATTATAAGCGTAAATGTATGTATGTATTTATGTATGTATGTATGTATGTATGTATGTATGTATGTATGTATGTATGTATGTATGTATGTATGTATGTATGTATGTATGTATGTATGTATGTATGTATGTATGTATGTATGTATGTATGTATGTATGTATGTATGTATGTATGTATGTATGTATGTATGTATGTATGTATGTATGTATGTATGTATGTATGTATGTATGTATGTATGTATGTATGTATGTATGTATGTATGTATGTATGTATGTATGTATGTATGTATGTATGTATGTATGTATGTATGTATGTATGTATGTATGTATGTATGTATGTATGTATGTATGTATGTATGTATGTATGTATGTATGTATGTATGTATGTATGTATGTATGTATGTATGTATGTATGTATGTATGTATGTATGTATGTATGTATGTATGTATGTATGTATGTATGTATGTATGTATGTATGTATGTATGTATGTATGTATGTATGTATGTATGTATGTATGTATGTATGTATGTATGTATGTATGTATGTATGTATGTATGTATGTATGTATGTATGTATGTATGTATGTATGTATGTATGTATGTATGTATGTATGTATGTATGTATGTATGTATGTATGTATGTATGTATGTATGTATGTATGTATGTATGTATGTATGTATGTATGTATGTATGTATGTATGTATGTATGTATGTATGTATGTATGTATGTATGTATGTATGTATGTATGTATGTATGTATGTATGTATGTATGTATGTATGTATGTATGTATGTATGTATGTATGTATGTATGTATGTATGTATGTATGTATGTATGTATGTATGTATGTATGTATGTATGTATGTATGTATGTATGTATGTATGTATGTATGTATGTATGTATGTATGTATGTATGTATGTATGTATGTATGTATGTATGTATGTATGTATGTATGTATGTATGTATGTATGTATGTATGTATGTATGTATGTATGTATGTATGTATGTATGTATGTATGTATGTATGTATGTATGTATGTATGTATGTATGTATGTATGTATGTATGTATGTATGTATGTATGTATGTATGTATGTATGTATGTATGTATGTATGTATGTATGTATGTATGTATGTATGTATGTATGTATGTATGTATGTATGTATGTATGTATGTATGTATGTATGTATGTATGTATGTATGTATGTATGTATGTATGTATGTATTTATGTATGTATACATATTATGTACCAGAAGAGGAAGTTAAAAACACGAATTCGACTTTGTGATTCTTGAAAGAAACAATAGGTAGGTATAGTACAGTACGATATCAAAACTGACATGGAAACCGGAATTGATCATAAACCACCTTAATTACAAGTTTGTTTATTTTAACATAGCGCCGGCAACTTAGTGGTTAAGGAACTGGCTTTATAATAGAGAGGTCCCGGGTTCGAATCGTGACTAGTACACCACCGACGTGAACGCTCTCCTAACACAAGCAGTCTAGATTAGCAGTTTAGATTAGTTGGAGGGGTTAGGAGGAATATTAGTAATTTCGATTACTTTTATAGGAATAACTGTCGTCTGACCTGGATCTGGGGAGTTGGACAGCATCGCGAAAGGAAAACCTGCGCCAGAGTTCCGTCCATTCGTAGAATTAGCTCGGCTCACAAAAATCTTTATAGGAGAACATAGAGTCAATAAACGTTACTCTAATCCAGGGTTTCTCAGACTTTTGGCTCTGCGAAACCCTGTTAAAGTTTCCAGATGATAGCGAACCCCTTGTCTCTGTCTCTAACAAACAGAAAATCCACTGATAATAAAATTTTAATAATGGCTCCTGTTCTTTAATAATTAAATTGGGCATCTTTAGCATTGTCAATATCTGGCAAATACCTATTCACTTCGTCGGAGAGCTGAGAATGATAAAGAAGAATTTCAGCCGTAGCCGCCATTACGTAAATTTTACCACGAACCCCTTACCGACGAATGGTGAACCCCCAGGGGGTTCGCGAACCCCACTTTGAGAAAGACTGCTCTAAACAAACAATAATATGTTTTTTTTTAATATATAGGATCCGTCAATATAACTTCACTTCGCCTGATGTTAAGCTGAAAGCAAAGTCCCAGGAACTTCGATATTTTCCGTGAAGCGATCTGCTGTTCTCCACAACCAAGATATCAATATCTTGTAAAACAGATCTCAGACAGCAGCGGGAGACTTCTTCTGTAAGGAAAGTCTGGCTAGTCGTCAGACTATCCATACTTTTGAGGGCTCCAGCTAGCCGTAACGACTATTATAATATGTTCTTCTAGATGTTAGAATGGCAACCGGGACCGACGACTTAACGTGCTCTCCAAGGCACTCAGACCAATGCAAATATAATTATATTCAAACCTACAAATATTTGCACTGTACGGGAATCGAATCGGTGCCCCCTGCTTAGCAATCGAGTTCAAACGCCAAGCCACAGAGGTTTATGAAAAGTAATAGTAACTATTACACGCAAACGTGTACCTAATCAGGCAGCTTAATTATTTCTCAAGGTAGGTACAGCCACCGGCACCGAGAGCCGGTTCATTGTATCGATGTTTACATTCCAATCGATGAATGACTCGTAAATCATGACCTACCTCTAGTACTGCTCAGGCCCCTCTAGACAAGTGGCAATTCGTTGCTCGGCGTATGATGGAATAGAATGCCAAATGTATGGGATTTGACGTATAATATAACAGGCGTCAACGAATGTCAAAAACGTCAAATCCTATACATTTGTCATTCTATTCCATCATACGCCGAGCAACGAATTGCCTCTTGTCTAGGGGGGCAGAACATTTATTTTGAACCTAACATGTGCTCTAATATCTATTGGAGATATTTAAAAAAAAATACTTGGGATATGTTATGTTAACGATACTGAAAACGAAAATATTTTTATTGAATTTCCTGTCTGTTTGTCTTATTGTCTGTTTGTCTGTTTTTGTTCGCGATGGACGCAAAAACTAGGTACTGGACGGATTTTGATGCGTTTTTTTTGTTAGAAAGGGCTTGGTCAGACTTAAAATCTTATAATTAAAATCTTACGTTTGTTTGATCGCAATCGGTTGAGTAGAACCGGTCAGACTTAAAATCTTATAATTAAAATCTTACGTTTGTTTGATCGCAATCGGTTGAGTAGAACCGAAGATATGAGCAAAGGTCGCGTTAACCGAGATGCACGCGGGCGGAGCCGCGGGCGGATGGCTAGTATATTATAATAACGCCTTTATCCCCTGAGGGTTACGCAGAGGTGAATTGACACCCACATTTCACCAATCATTGTCCCACGTAATAGGGGGTGGCCATATTCCGGGTACTATTATTGACTCGAGCCATGCATGTGAGGCTGATTTTGGGCCTGTATAATCTGTCTGATGCCAAACAACCCTATCCCTTAGTCTCCTTGTACGATACCGATGCTGTAGATGGGGTAATCCAAATTCTACTATGCCGGGAATCTCGCGCCTATATATACCCCATCAAAAGATATTATATGCCAGCAATTTATAATTTTTCAAATCATTTATTGGAATTTGCCGGATTTGTTGTAATTTATGGTTACGGCTCCCTACAATCTTCTTCGATCCGACAGCGGCTATTCAACGCAAAAAAAAATGTATTTGAACCTGTAGTTCCTGAGATTAGCACCATTCAACCAAACAAACAAAAAAATAAACAAAGTCTTCGAAATTACGATAAAGGTTGTACTCGCGCCAGCAATGGAACCAGATTACAAGTTCCCACACTTTATAGCCATACTTAAATAACCATGAATATGTATACAAGACTTAAGTTATAATAATATAAGTGAAAAACAAATGAAAAATTATAATTTATAAAATGTATGTAAGTACTTACATCATTTCCAAAAGGTTCGCTGCTGACATCCAAAACAGACGACAAGGCGGCCGCCAAAACAAATTTTCTCCAATACATCACCATACTTACATAAACACACTAAATATTATAATAAAAAATAACATTCACATTGTAAAAATAAAATAATTAAAAAATAATATTGTCATGTTTATAAATATCGCCATTTTTCGCGCGCGCGCTCATTTGACAGTTTTGATTTCATAAAAAGGCAAAGGAAGCTACATGCTCTCGGCCTATTTTTTTTTAAACAGTTGTTATTTATTTGTATCGTATTATTTCCACGGCTTTCCGCGTCGTTGCGGGCAACGGCAGTTCGCGCGGTTTCGCGGTATACGACTGCGCGGATTAGTGCAACAGATAGAGAACAAAGTGTTAGTTATCTAGTGTTGTGACGGTGTCGATATTATTCATTTATTTTTATTTTTTTTGCTATTTATTTATTAATTTTTTCATTTAGAGGCTGATGATAGGTTCATATTATAAAGTAAAAATAAGCAGTAATTTTAATTCACTTTCATTTTTAGGTGATAGGCACGATAATACGTGCAAATCTGTTGCAAACGGTTTATCACAAATTTAAATATTTAGGTAAGTTATAAAAACTTTTCTCCTTTGATTTCCCCCTTTTCTTTCTTTGCAGTTTCATAGTTGTTCAGCATCTCAGTTTTCACTCGCACGTTGTTCTAAGTGGTAAAATGGCGGAAGAGAGGTTAGTGAAAAGTGTAGAACGAAAAAAAGATAGGAAGAGTAATTTGGTGAGAATATTGAAGTCCAGCTAAATCCGCTGTTAGACTGGTACAGTGGACACCAGACTCCGAGGTAAAAGCTTAGGAAGCGACTGGGATTAACGCTAGGATGAAGAATAATTAGGTGAGAGCCGAGCCCGAGGTAGAAGGGGTAGGCCCAAGAAGTCCTGGCTTGATGTCGTGGAGGGTGACATGCGGGCAAATGGCCTCATTACTTTGGACGCCCAAGATCGTGCGAAGTGGAGGAGGAAGCCAGACCCTGAGCTCCAAGCTCATCTTGGCCACGGATGCAATCAGGAAATTGCGTCTACGTGAAGATGATGAGCCGAGCCCGCCAATAATATTAAGAAAAGTATGGTTGTTTTTTTTTTATATGGTATGAATTTGTATAGTATGGTATGGAACATCCTTATTACCCATATAATTTATTCTTCCTCTTTCTTTCCTTTTTTACTTATTACTTGGCACCAAAATGCTTCATCATGAGTTGTATGATTGTTAATACGGTCGTCAAGTCACAGGTCATAGTAGATTGCCATGTGGTGAGTAGTCGACCTTGAACGAGCTTATTCGGGTTCGGCTAATGCTTGGTTCGCAGGCAAATTATAATTATAATGATAACAATAACACATATTAATGTACTTAATATTTTATAAATATAATATAAAATATGTACTTCAAATTTTTATTTAAGTACGGTATTATAATTTTATCGATACTTATCACCCTTCTTCAGTGATAACAGTACCACACATAAATGTACTAAATATTTTAATAAAAATAATATATAACAAGTACTTACCAATTTTTATTATTATCACAATTTTATCGATACTTATCCCCCCTCTAGTCCGTTGCAGTTCAGTATTGTAAAAACCATTTTCCCAAACTGTGTCAGCTGTTTGTTTTAGCGCGAATTTTACTTTCATTCCAATTAAAATGGTAATGTGCTAAAAACTGTCTGTCTATAGGTGCGAACTGTAGTGTTGCCTGTATTCTCGTGGGATTGGGTTCACGCGTCCTGCCTCACTTTTGATGAATGGGCTTAGACCACTGAACAGAAAAAAGCTAGTAGAAGTGTGATACGATAGATTATTAGCGACACTTTGGCGGACTTTGAAATTGGGGAGAGGAGCAGGGGAGGGGTCTTTTTAGTGTGAAAATACCTTAAAAATACATTTTTAGATGACTTTTGAATTTGACCCCTGTGGAAAGTGGTCACCGGGGCCTATGGACGTATGCAACATCAGGGGCGTCCCACTTGCGCTGCAGACCCCGTAAGAACCTTCTAATGCCCTTTCTGAAGAACCCCATATTGTAGTCGCATGGAAAAACCTCCGCAGGGAGTTAATTCCACAGTATAAGCGTGCGGGGGATGAAGTTCCTTTTGTTCCTGACTGTGTGTACTCCTGTTTCCAGTTACAACGTGTGAGTATGGATTCCCTGTCTGAGGCGGGAGGTGCGATGATAGAATGTAGCCGTGGGCATCATGTCGAACAATTCATTCGAACACATCACACTGTACAGGCGCGGCGGTAAAACACGCACAGCGATGCGAAGTCTCTCCTGAGGTGGAGCGGTTCCACACCGCCAGTGAGTGTGGGATTGTCGACGATCCTCAGCCGCCTCAGCGCCCACCTTTGCACCAAGTCGAAGGGGTCAAGCTGGTAATCCGGTGCCCCGGCAAAAAGGTGACAGCAGTACTCCATGAGAGTAAGAGAGAGTTAAGATAAAGTAAAGTTATCTATTTATCCAAGGGTCCATGCATATTGAACCCCTATTCACTCGTAAGCCTTAACATAACACCAAACATCGTCCAACAAAACTAGGGAAATAGCGAAGCGACTAATCGACGCTTCCCGTGACCATAGGGCTGGCCTTTACCTCGCTTATAGAATTAGCATCGCCATTCAACGTGGTAATGCCACCAGCCTTCTGGCACAGATTACCTAATAGTTTCTGGGCACGGTCCCAGTAGAGATAGATGGGAAGGAATTTGTCGATGCCTAAAGTTGCAGTCTCTCCGCCCTATTTTTTAACTGACTTCAAAAAAGGAGGTTCTCAATTCGTACCCTATTTTTTTTTGTATGTTTGTTACGCGATTGTGAAGCCAATTCTAGACGGATTTTGAAAATTCTTCTTGTGTTCGTAAGTAGATTATTCCGAAGTGGTCCCATTTTAATTTCGTAAAGATCTGATGATGGGTTTCCGAGATTAGACCAAGGAACTCTTCAAAAAGTACCAGGAAATCAGCCGCGATTGCTGCAATGGCATAAATTATTGCAATGTTTCTGCCATTACACATCATAACATCACGCCTGAGTCCTTTGGAGGGGTACGCAGAAGTGTTTAGAATATTCAGCTATATTTCCGGTGTATATGCATTGATTTTAAAAATTCTTTTTGAATAATGATTTAATTTTTTTTTTGTAGCGTGGCCGGTTCGGTCTGTATTGCAGCGTCAGCAGCGCATGTACAGTCAGGTCACTATACATGCGATGTACAGTCGTGAGACTATACAAACTCACTAAAAAGAGAAAAATAAATTCATTTTTAACAAAAAAGTTTAACCGACTTCAAGAAACGATAAAGAGGCACTGAAAAGCGAAAAATAACTTAATTTACAGACTTACTGATTTATTAGAAGTCGGTGACAGCCAACTTTGTTTGTTGTGTCTGAACTACTATGATGCAATCAATTGAAATATGGCCTCTCTTGGGCTAGGTACCGACTTCTTATAAATCAGTAAGTCTGTAAATTAAGTTATTTTTCGCTTTTCAGTGCCTCTTTATCGTTTCTTGAAGTCGGTTAAACTTTTTTGTTAAAAATGAATTTATTCATGTTTGTATATTTTTTATATAATATAGTTTTATATATTTTTTATAATCATTGTATATATTTTATCTCAATAGACTTTGAATAATAATGCTAATAAATGGGTCCAATAAAAAGAAGTACCTACTTATCTATTGTTGAGTTGAAGGAGATTTATAATTATCCGTATAAAATAGTGAAAATGTAGCGCTACGAGGCAATAGTTCCGGCTCGGTTGTTGCTCTGCTGCAGATCCGAATACACGGCACATGTTACAGACTATAAGTGGCGTGGAGTTGTTGTTGTTTTAATTAACATCGCTATTAACGTTTTTAGTTCATTCGGAGCTTGTAAGTACACTCTTGTTATTTTAACTAACGAGCAGGTATAACTGTATAAGTATAGGTAGTAAGTTTCGGATAATCTGGACTTCAGTTATCCGGGTTCAGGACAATCCGGGATACCAACCGCGACCAACAGGTTCTACTGTATCTGGATGAATAAAGTAAGTTCAGTTATATGCTATATCAATGTATTAATTCATATATTATATTCATTAAGAAATCGGCCAAAAATTCGACTTCTGTCGGACACAAAAAGATTATAATATACTCTCTGAAGCTATTACAGAATTATAAAAATTAATTAAGAGCAGCCTTGAATTGTGCTCATGTGAAAAACAATAAAATGAAAAAAGATTCATCATCTTAGCTTCTCCTCCTTTTGATTTGGTTTATATAACTTTTATGAGAGTGACTGCCGTCTGACCACCTGCAAGAGGAAGCTAACACTAGACTCTCCTTTGCAATTAGCAGGTGCAAGATCTTGCAGGCACCCTTTGGTTTGGGCCCTGAACATCTTTAGAGGCTCTTTTCTGATGATCTTTGGAAAATATTTTCTTTTGGGGTCGGTTTGTTGGACTCGAACTGACTAAAACCACACGCCATCTCGGATCTCAAATGCCGGATTGTAGGGTGGCAAAACAAGGCGTGTGAGATCAGCATCAGAGGATCCGGGTCAATTGAGGCGCGGGGGAAATCCTCGCACCTCAGTTGACTAAGTAGATTAGAAAAACCTACCACGAAAAAAGATTTACAAAATATTTAGTTGAACAGCGACTCCACGACTCCCCATCCGCTACAGATTCGTTTCGATATGTCAACCCGCATGCTATTGTTGCGTGCTTTCTCTGCATACGCTCATACGTCTCGATAGCATTGTGTACCGCGGAAACTAAAAGAGAAAGGGTGGTTTATTGCACCCAATTCATTTACGTTGGGAAATTAGGCCCAGACGTGGTAGAAGAATGGTCTTTGTGATGAGAGAATTTTGTGAACAAAGTGAAAAAAAAAAATATAATGACGAATTAAATAAATTTCGTGAATAGTAATAGGACGAATTAAGTAATTCATGTAATAAAAAGAATAATATTATACCTTGTTTTCAGTCATAGCACAGTGGCTAGGTACATAAGGAAATGAAGAAGAGTTACTTTCATACAGAGCGGAGTTATGTTATTGTGGTATTATAAGTTTACTAGCTTTTGCCCGCGGCTCCGCCCGCGTGGATGTCGGTTATCGCGACCAAACATAGCCTATGTCCTTTCTCAAGGTCTAATCTACCCCTATACCAAATTTCATCAAAATCGGTTCAGTGGTTTAGGCGTGAAAGCGAGACAGACAGACAGACAGACAGACAGAGTTACTTTCGCATTTATAATATTATAAGTATATAAGTAAGTAAGTAAGTATTATAGTATATACATAGTATAGTATTATAGTAAGTAAGTAAGTAAGTAAGTAAGTAAGTAAGTAAGTAAGTAAGTAAGTAAGTAAGTAAGTATGGATGACATAATGTACCTTGAAACTTTTATCACACTTGAAACCAGAACGCGTATTCCAACTAATCAACTGCTTCGGCTCCTAGGCTATACTCGCCAGTGGAGGTGACTCGGCCTTCGGAGGTCACTCAACGAACTCCACCCTTCAGGAACGCGGGCTTGGGGTGGCAGACGGAGCCACCTGTCACCCTAGCAGAAGCAGGCATCCATTGGACTTGAACTGAAGACACAAGATGTCCTGCTGTTTTTAGTCCGTTCGAGTCCCACAGGCTCCAGCTGGTATCCGGATTTCCGCACTATAAAAAGGCTAACTTCGCCGACTAGCCTGCTAAACAGGACGAGGCTCTGGCAGGCATTCCTCTTAGGATGAATAAGTGACAGGCGGCTCCACCTGGTCCTCCTGGCTTGCAGGTGGACGGAGATCGTAGAGCGACCTCCGATGGGCACAATGCCTTTCGGCTCGGTGGGTCGGGAGAGTCCTAAGTCTGCATACGATTACCCACCGGTTACGTTAACTATAGATATGAAAAATACGCAGAAATGCTTTCATTTATTCGGTATTTCATTGTTGTAAGATAAGAATAGTAAAAACTCATTAGTATGGAAATATTTGTTGATGTATGCTCATTATAAATTTCACTCTCATTTCATTATAATATTTCATTCATAAATTATGTACACATTAGTTCACATTACATTTTATTGATGTAAAAATGTTCTGCAGAAAGTGCTTTTGAAACCATGAAAGGTTTCAGCGAAAAGTACACAGTCACAGGAGCAGTAGGTACGAGTATACTGTATTTGTATGTGACACTAAATCGAAGGTTCATTATTTTTCTTCTTTTTTCTGTTGGCAAATTCAGGTTGTTGCTTACTGATGAGATGTAATGTAGCTTCTTTACTGTTTCTTTGTTGCTTTAGTAGAAAACTATTAATAATAGCGATAGGACTGAATAGTGTTCTACTGCTAAATAAAGAAATATTTGTGTGCATGAAATATGGGTATTTGCATTGGTCTGGTCGTGCCTCGGAGAGCACGTTAAGCCGTCGGTCCCGGTTGCCATAAGAACATCTATGGCAGTCGTTACGGGTAGTTGGAGCCCTAAAAGAAAGTCCAAAAAACAACGGTCTAGCTGCAAAGCTTCGATATCGCCTAATGTTACCATTGGGTTGTGGAGGTCAGCCGAATCCGTAGTTAAAACTGGTAAAGCGGAGCCCAGACTCCGAGCTGAAAGCTTCGGATGCGACTGGGAATGAACGCTAGGATGAAGAAGAAGGTGACATTAGTATTAGTAGAGTCAGGGCCCTGCCCCTCTAGACAAGTGGCAATTCGTTGCTCGGCGTATGATGGAATAGAATGACAAATGTATAGGATTTGACGTTTTTGACATTCGTTGACGTCTGTCATATACGTCAAATCTCATTCGAATTGCCACTTGTCTAGGGGAGCTGGACAGACAGATAGACAGACAGACAGACAGACAGACAGACAGACAGACAGACAGACAGACAGACAGACAGACAGACAGACAGACAGACAGACAGACAGACAGACAGACAGACAGACAGACAGACAGACAGACAGACAGACAGACAGACAGACAGACAGACAGACAGACAGACAGACAGACAGCCTGCAGTCTTAATAATAAGGTCCCTAGGCTGAAGCCAAACGAGCGTAATTTTTTTGAGTTGTGAGTCGCCAATCGCTGCGTTCGAACTTCTGTTTGCAGACAACTCATTTTACGTCACCGTGTGAATCAAACAGGACTTTTGTATGAAACCGAATGCAGCTGAAATTACAAAACCGAAATTACGCAACTTACAACTCAAAAAATTACACTCGTTTGACTTCAACCTTACCCTTTGGGTAAGAAACCCTACAAGAGAAAAAGTCCTCTCTTCTTATCTTTCCCTCACACATTGGTCCTTCGAGCGTATCGCCTTACCGTTGCCCCTTTGTCTGCAGAATCAACATGAAGTCGACAGTGTTAATGAACAACTTAACTGTATGTCCGCCTGTGTGTCACTAGGTCGCGAACAAAGAGTATTGTATAATCGTTATCTTTTCAATAGTGATTAATTAAACAGTTGAAAGTATTTCGGGAACATGGAACCAGGCAAAAACTGCATGAGAAGATCCACTGTACCAATATTTTCATCTTCTGCTTGGTGGAACACCGGTAAATTTTTGATTCCTGCTGTATATTTTAACGAGAATACTAAGAATACTAGTATGACAATTATTCGCGGGCGGTGGCGCGCGTTCCGTGCCTCCCCATACCCGGGGGCGAGTTGGGGACTCTGTGGTCCCCACACCGGAAGAGAGCCAGATCGAGATATATGGCCCTGGGTCGGCCGGGGTGCGAGGGATATGGCTACGACAATCTTACCTCCGGCAACTAACGGCCAACAGACGGCGTGCGTTATAAAAAAAAAGTATGATAATTATTAGGACCCTGTTGTAATCTTTATTTTTGTAGTTATTTTTAGTAGTAGTAATTCTTTTAGTCTGAGTAGTAATAATTTAGTAATTACGTGCGACCGAAAATTGTAGTTGGCGAAATGTGGGTGTTAATACACCTCTGCCTAGCCCTTCGGGGATTTATAGGCGTGAGTATATGTTTGTTTTTATGTATGTAATCTTATTGTTAAGACTAGTATAACTTATGATATATGAATAGAACAGTTTTAGACTGTTTATACTTGAGATTGATGGCACTTGGTGGAACTTGCTACACATATTGAATAAATCACTTGTACTTTTCCACAATTATTTATTTATTTGAACCTTACCGGACCGGTAAGGTTCAAATAAATAAATAATTGTGGAAAAGTACAAGTGATTTATTCAATATGAGAACAGTTTTAGGTATTGTATAACATTTTGAAGTAATTTATTGTTTGATTAGTGCATTTTCAACCCGCATCCTGGGCGACAAATGCGACAACGCTGGTAGTGGTGTAGCCTAGAGCCATCATCGTAAGCTCACCATTGCCGCATTAAGGATCACGACAGAACAGCTGCCGATAAGGATATGGTCTCAGTAAGCAGCTCACAGCGGAGTGATAAAATTAAATGGTGAACATTATTATTAGAAGTAGATATGAGAAAGATCACGCAAGTGCACTAAATGCACCTAAACCACAAATGGTTAGATTAAGCAAGCCCTTTGATCTCGTGATAGGTTTGATATATGCGCTCCTCACAACCACCAAAGAGACCTAAAACGCTTTCTGCGCAGCTGAAGTACCTACATTGTCAAGTCGTTCATAGTCATTATATTCATAACTAGCTTTTGCCCGCGGCTCCGCCCGCGTGGATGTCGGTTATCGCGACCAACCTATGTCCTTTCTCAAGGTCTTATCTACCCCTACACCAAATCTCATTAACATCGGTTCAGTGGTTTAGGCGTGAAAGCGTAACAGATAGACAGAGTTACTTTCGCATTTATAATATTAGTATGGATATGGATATGGATTCGCTCGTCACAACCGCCTCGCTTATCGCTCCGCTCACCACTAAGAACAAAGTCATAGCCAGGCCGTACTTCGACGTGGTTCAGGCTTATCTACTGATCAGCACGGACTATCACCTGCACTTGTAAGCATGTTTATAAACATTTATGTACAAAACACTTTATATTTTCGAGTTTCACTTAATCTCACTTTCTACAGAAAAGTAGCTTTCAGTTTCGTGTCTACGGAGAATACTAATATAGTGTTTTCAAGATATAAGTGTAGAAAACGATGGACGTGGGCCGAATTTATATCGATACGTGCTATAAGTATAATTAACAGTCATAAAAAATATCGAAACGTATACACTGGCAGGAGTGGCAGGTGGTCCCTACCAACACTTTTTTATACTACTTAGATCGCAGACAAGCACACGGCCTACCTGGTGGAAAGTAGTTACCGTGGCCTGTGGACGAGTGCAACACCAGGGGATCCTCGACCTTTAAGAACAGGGAGATTCTGTGCCGACAGCGAAGAAGACATGCAGGGCAAGTCTTTGGTTTTCCTACTGACAACACAAAACCTCTCCAGTGAGCTCTGGCTACCCTAGTCACTGCCGGCAACACAACACGAGGTTATTATACCAGCGGTATTCTGTACGACCCCAGTCAGACTGTTCGGTTGTGTCCTACTACCTCCTGAAAAGTGAAAATACCCTTGAGGTCCAACGACACATGCACTGCAAATCGGTGTAATGGACAAAGCTCTGGCTGCTTTTCTCTTAGGGTAGCGAGTCAGACGGCAGTCCCTCCAGAAAATCGCTATAATAATAGGGTTCTTCATCAATTCGCGATCGTGGAACTTTGTTCGTGGAGCGTGGAAGTTCATCATCATATACTTTTAACGCTGACGTTGAGTAAAGGTGCTTATAATGGGTGTTTTTTCTAGAGGTATAGAACTTTAAATTGCAATAAAACAACGATGGATTATTCGATTGATATGAATTTTATTTATCCGCAAGATAATCTTGTGGCATTACATTTTAAACATGATTTCTGGCATATGACCGCAACGGCTGGCTCGGATGTAGTCCAATCTGGACGTCCAATTTTCGATGACTTTTTCCAACATTTGTGGCCGTATATCGGCAATAACACGGCGAATGTTGTCTTCCAAATGGTCAAGGGTTTGTGGCTTATCCGCATAGACCAATGACTTTACATAGCCCCACAGAAAGTAGTCGAGCGGTGTTAAATCACAAGATCTTGGAGGCCAATTCACAGGTCCAAAACGTGAAATTAGGCGGTCACCAAACGTGTCTTTTTTGTGATTGGACTGCATCCGAGCCAGCTGTGGCGGTCATATGCCAGAAATCATATTTAAAATGTAATTCCACAAGATTATCTTGCGGATAAATAAAATTCATGTCAATCGAATAATCCATCGTTGTTTTATTGCAATTTAAAGTTCTATACCTCTAGAAAAAACACCCTTTATTAAGAAACAGTTTATTGGTATCGGCTACCTACGCCGACAAGTTTCCATAGCAACAAAAATGATTATATAGTTCGTTGTTTACTTACAGTATAACACCACATAATGGTAAAAAAAAACAATCGCAAAGCATTCGCGCCCATATGTTTAAAAACACAAGGGCGCGAATACTTTGTGATTTTTTTGGACAAACGACGAATGGACAATATGGATGATGACAACCAATAGCCTGTTTCTTTCTATAAATGAATATGCGCGTAAAACTTATACCAAAGTAAGATGCACTTACAAATTAGAGTATTGTTCTGAACAAAGGTTTCGGAGAAAGTATTTTTAAATTTGTGAAAATGAGCAATCTCATGATAAAGTCATTTTATTAGCGCCAAAGCAAAAAGCGAAGCGGCCATATTGTTATGTGGGTCGCGCGATGCTATTGTTTTGGCGGTAATTTTTGTTTAGTTGTCTGTTCATTTGATTTTATTAACCGACTTCAAAAAAGGAGGAGGTTCTCAATTCGGATGTTTATATTTTTAACTTTTTAACTGGAAGAGAGAGTTTTATAGTCTACTTATTTATGAACTAAACAGTTCCCAAAGATAATGTTTAGGTAACTTTTTTGTATTTTTTCATTTTGTACGTAACTAATTGCAATCTTGCGCAATAATAGACAGGTCAGTCTTAAGATGGGTGACCATATTACATTGAGACTCCGGCAAGCCCCGGTTGGATGTTTATTAGTTAATTACGCATAAATAGTTGAACAAATCTGGCTGAAATTCGGTACAGGTACAGATTATATTCTGCAATAACAGATAGGCTTATTATCCCTGGAAGAGGTTCCCATGGGTTGCGGGAATGGGATCAGAACTCCACGTAGGTGGAACCGCGGGCAGAAGCTAGTTGGCTTTTACGTATGGAACTGCATTTTGACTCCCAAGCCCCGGAAGAAAACTAGGTGCCGGAGCATCAGCGTTAGTCCCTCAGGTATATTAGTTGGTATACCTCAGCAGGACACGTATCATGGACCTAAATCACCAGACAAACGAGAACCTGGCGCGGGCGGATTGTTTTGTAATGATCTATGCTTGGTGAATTTGAGTTCGTCCACCGCAGTAGCACCCCGTGCTGTCCTCAAAAGACACCCAAGAAACATGTACTGCGCGTATTAAGAGCACATTTTGGGCACATGTTAGGTCCAAGATATTATACGATATGGATACGACATATGTGCAAATACTGAAACCGCGAAGCATCCTGGTCCGTAGGAATAGAACCAAATTAAATTTAAACTTAAATTCCCTGATGTATAAAATCCGAAATTTTCTAACAAAATAATTATTAAAATAAATGTAGAAAATGCAACCACTTGTATAAGTCATTAAATAGTATTGTATAGGTATTCCGAGCAATAATTGAAGTTGACTTGTGCCTTAGAGATTTTGTTAGGGCCCTGAACAGCCTTGTTTATTACTCTTTCCCCTTTTTACCCGACTGCACCAGCGAGAGTGTAATGTGTTTCGCGCGTATGTATGTATGTATGTATGTGTCTATGTATGTATGTAGTTTTCTTTGTTCCCCTCTACAGGCCTAACGCCTGGACGGATTTTGATGAATAGGGTCTCAAATGAAAGGTATTCATCTCCCGAGTGTCATAGGGTACATAAAATTCCAACAAAAACTATACGGTAGATTTTTGATGCTAAAATATGTGTCGTCAAAAATTTTTTTCATTCGAATTAATCGAGTAGGGTATCAAAATGAAGAGAATTAAAAGGAGAATACAAAAATATATAGATGTCATAATCTTAACTAAAAAAGTTAAAATAAAATTAATTATTAAAAAAAAACCCGACTGCTGTCTAAAAGATCGAAACAAGCTTGATAGCAGGCGGTACCCATTAAATTTCTTTCGGTTTATGATTGGCAAATGGGTACCGCCTGCTATCGAGCTTGTTTCGATCTTTTAGACAGCAGTCGGGTTTTTTTATTTATTAATAATTAATTTTATTTCTAATGCCGAGTTTTATAACTAAAGGGGTGTGAAAAAGCATCTTCCAAGGACGTCAAGTCAGGGACCACCTTATTAAAACCAATTAATTGCATAAGGAATGATGGCCCGTGTTCTGAGACACATATCTTCTGGACTGCACCTCAGCTTTAAACCATCTAGTGTGGCACAGTCAATTGACGGACTAAATATTTTTCATCCCACCATCTCGGAAAGAGTACTTTTTTTCTTCGATATCTGAGTGTAAAAGTCGCTTTTATCCTCTAGAGTGGAAAGTAAATTTGAATTTAGAACATCGTGTGTACTAGGTTTGTGAACTCAAAACATCATTAAACCTATTTACTTCTACCTCTATGGTGCCGATTTATCATACAACTTTTTTTTAATTTATGAAAAACTCAACTCGGAACCTCCTTGGTGTACCTACTTTTTTTTTTAAATTTGCTTTGCGCGCATAATTTTTTTTTTCACGTCCTATGGAATGAACATTGTTGTTGAATTTTATTTGTTGATATTTTATTATTAGTATTATTACACATAATTATTATACAGCCTCCGTGGCGTAGTGGTAGTGAACGTGGCCGCAACGCAGGAGGCGCGGGTCCGATCCCCGCTCAGTGCAAATATTTGTATGCATAAAAAGTTCAACAACAACGGTCTAGCTGCAATGCTTCGATATCGCCTAATGTCACCATTGGGTTGTGGAGGTCACATGGCAGTCGCTTTACGAAAAATATCGAGGTCCAGCCAAATCCGCAGTTAAGACTGGTAAAGCGGACCCCGAACTCCGAGGTGAGAGCTTCGGATGCGACTGGGAATTAACGCTAGGAAGAAGAAGCATTTCATTATTTCCTCGCTGAGGTGGGATGAAAAGTTACGTGTTGCACTCGAGTGCAAAGATTTTACACCTTGTGCTCTTTTGATTCCCTCGCTAACGCTCAAGATTCTAATTTATGAATCACTCGCTATGCTCGTGATTCAAATTTAGAATCTTTCGCTTGCTCGGTCATCAAAACTGAGCACGCGGTTAAAAAGCAACTTTGCACTCTTGTATAACAAATAACTATGAAAACATACATACCTACATAATACTCACGCCTGAAAATCCCCGAAGGGGTAAGCAGAGGTGTATTACACCCATATTTCCCAACTGATTTTCGGTCCCACGCAATAGGGGGCGAGCTTATTGCCGTCAAGTAGGTACTTAGTCATGGGCTGTATGTTTACTGTCGGATGGAGAACAGCCCTATCCCTTAGTCGCCTTCTACGACACCCACAGGAAGAGATGGAGTGGCCCTATTCTACTTCACCGGGACCAACACGGCAAAATTATTTAAAAAAAATGGGTCCCGCCCCGTCCACCCACTGGAGTCTCCCACTGGTGGGTGGAGGGGTAATTCACTATTACCCCTCCACCCACCATGCAAGTGTGTACCGAAATAATCATCCATTTAGCGATCAAAGATGGCGGACTTAACATTTTCAATAGAGTCGATATGGGTATCGTTTTCAAGGTTATCAGGGCTGCTAATTACGAATTATATCTTTAAATGTTCATTATTAGCTGTACTGCGTGTCATTAGCACAACCCTACTTCGATCTAGTTTTGGGGCATGTGCGTGAAAACTGTGAGCTGTGAGCTGCGAGTGCGCAACATAGGCGGTCGATTTAAATAAAAATACGGTTCACATACTGGTCCAGATTGCCTTCTGGATTTATGTAATGTACCGGATAGCAATAAGGGAAAATATGGGTGCAAGTGAGTGAAAGTTATGCAATATTAGAATTATGTTTATCTTTAATAGGTACCTACCTACAGCTAGTCTCGACATTTCGAAATAACCACACAATAAGTTGGAGAAATTATCGATCATAGTATTTCATGATTATTGTGTTGCCTAGATATTTTTACGATAAAACTTACCGTTTTCAGTAATTCCTGTTTGGCTTGGCATCAACCAACGGTGCCCCGACCACGAAAAATACTTATTTGTATAAATTTGTAACGTAAACCTACTTAAACTGTGAACCTATGGGAGTGCGAAGCCTGCTAATCGCAAAGCTCCGTTCTCTCGACTCTCGATACGTTTACATTACGAATACGAATATTTTTCGTGATCGGGGAACCGTTGATATGGTGCCAAGTCAAACAGGAACTATGGGATACCTACAGGTAGGTCCATATTACGCTTCACAAACTATGCTGCAACAAAGAAGCCCGAAATCAAGCGTTTTTTTTATAGCAGCCTACATAAGATAAATTATCATTAAAATTCAAACTGCATCAGCGTTGAGCGCCTGTGGAAATAAAATTGCAACACCATGTCGTGAAAAATGTTGTAAATTTTTCTAAAGGAAACAATGAAAATGTTACAAATGTTTTATTATGTACTCCTACTTATTTTATTAATTTATATTTAATTTTCATAATGATTTCACAATTTGTCGGGTATTGGAAGTCATATTCCACCATTTCGTAATGTTAAATTGTGTGTACTAGAGAACAAAACTGCTGCCATCTACCGCTCTCTGTTACAAACTTTGCAGTAATAGTAGAAGTTTGAGATTTTTAAAAGTATTTTCGCAGATTTTATTTTATTATGCCAGTTAGGTGGCAGACAAGCACACGGGTCACCTTATGGGAAATGGTTACCGTGGCCTATGGACGTATGCAACATCAGGGGAGTCACACTCATGCTACCGACCCTGAAATAACCTTCAACTGCCCTTCTTGAAGAAACCTCTTATTGTAGTCGCTTGTTAAAACCACAGAATTTATAGATATATGAAAATGTGAGGCAAAATTCTTTACTTATAAGTAGGTAGGTGCCTACTCAATTATTTAACACACAGGAAAATTTTATTTCGAATATTATTCAAAATTAAACGCATCCGAGAAGACATGTATAATAATGTCCAAACTATTTAAAGAACATTTAAAATTATAAATGCAGTACTGAAAACACAAATAAAGGAACCTTCATAAATTATACTAGATTTACATACAAGTTTAAGTTATACCTAATGGCTGGATTTCACCGATGAAAATCTATTTACCCATATTAAGTTTTCTTTCTCGACATTCTACGCATACCTACGACAGTGCTATCCAGACCCAAAGTAAGCATAGTTTTACTAGCTTGAGTTATCGGATCTAGAATGCTGATAATAACATTATTTATATAATTATAGTATACATAGAAACACAAATTCAAACATACAAAGGTGAATCCAACCCGCGGCGCCGGGATAGCGGCCTCGAACGCTCTACCGCTACGAATTCCGTGAAAGAACTTACTAACACAGCTTAGTTTGGATTAATCTCAGTTTTTATCATTTGTAAAATCCAACACACATGCTTCAATAATATTACCTAGCTATAATTGTCATGCAAAGTGATAGAGTCCTGTCGCAAACACCACGCTTGCTTGCTCCTGAAAATAAAAGATTTTCAATATTAATTTAAAAGTAAAAAAAAACATTAAAAAATGTGTGTAGTAGTAGGTACCTACTATATAATAATAACCTATGTGAACGTGAGCAACACCAGAGGCGTACCACACTCGTGATGCCACCCCGCAGGAACCTGCTAATGCCCTTTTTTGAAGAACCCCATATTGCAGTCGTTTGGAAAACCCACGGCAAGGAGTTAATGCAGCTTGAGCGTTTGTGCTTTCATACCGCACAGTGCGGACTGTTACTGGTTACAATGTGTGAGGATGAACTCCCTGCCTATGGCGGTATGCCTATTTTGTAAGGAGTCTAGAAATGCGCGTCTGAAAGAGAGCAGCTGATGCCAGTAGGCCGAATAACTCCCAAGATTCGGCCCGTTATAACCAAGATGAAAGTGAAATACCATGGCTAAATAAACTCGTGTTGTATTCCAGGCGGTGAGTAGGTAGAGTAGCCCGAGCTCACTGGAGATGTTTTGTGCTATCAGTGGGAAGACCAAAGACTTGTTCAACTTATCTTCTGCGCTGACAGCACAGAATCTCTCTGTTTTTACAGGGTCAGCAGCACGAGTGTGAATCCTCAGATGTTCAGTCGACTGCGACTGCGAAAATGGTTGGTAGGACTATTGGAAAAGGGTGGGAAAATGGGTAACCAATACTAACTTGAGAAATTTGACAAGTTCCCGCTTATTGCACGCTGACCAGTTCTTCGCTGGCTTCCTGGGGTTGTACTTAGCGTCCATGATGTAGTGCTGTCCACGGCACTCGTTGTGAGGAGGCCCGTCATGGGATATACCTAGACTGAAATGAACACAGTTCCTATTATTTATTTGATAAGAAGAAGAAGAAGCAAATGGTTGGCCTCTACGTTCCCCTTCGAGAATCTAGATATTTTATATGTACCTAATTACACGCACAATGGCCCAAAAAGGAGGCTAAGTGCGGACAAAAGAGTCCCCTTTCCATGTACCTAATTAGTAGGTAGGTATATGTAAAAAAAAATAATGCCCCTGAATCCTGATTACTAGAATTTCAACCGGACAGGCTGATACCGCTTATCGGGATCTTGGTATCCTGTTAGGCATTATAAACCAGGCTTGTTTTAAACACTCACTAGGCTTTCCAACTATTGGGTAATCTGTGACTAGGCGTCCAATCTAAGCTAGTGACTGACGTATAAATATAACATACAAGCTGACCCTTAGAGTATACATTATAAAAATACTCTAAGAGCTGACCCGTCCCGTTTCTAGTAATAGCTCAGTATAACGAGGTACAGCCCGTACAGCACAGTAAAGAGAGTTCGTTAGATATTTTTTATCGTGCGAAAAATCCCCACGGATAGCACCCCCTCCCCCCGCCGGAGCCGATTTGGAAGACTACCGACTAAAACGCACGCCGTCTGTGGGCCATCGGTTGCCGGAGGTGCGATTACCGTAGAGATCTCCTCGCAGCCCGGCCGACCCAGGGCCATGTCTCATCACTGTCCAACCCAAGGTTACCTGGTGTGGGAGAGTTCGTCAGACTGTGATACATATTAGTATAGAAGATTGACAGTTGAAAGGCCTAAAGAGTACAGGCGACAACGACGGTTGACAGGAAAATTAACGAGCTCCAAAGAGTATACGATGTTGTTAAGAACTTTTTTTCTATACAAAGCGGATATCACTTATAACCTTTTGTCTTTTAACCGTATTATTCATATGATTTACCTATGTGCTATATAGGTATTTAAATAAATAGGTTTTTTTTCACCGTTTACCGCCAGTACTACAGTTCCTCCGTGATCATGGTGCTTGCAACAGCGCCGAAATATCGGAAACTCCAAACAATACATGGTAAATATCCCGATAGTTCTAATAGTTACCTATGTGCTATTTCGTGTGTCAGTATAAACGCGATGTCTTCGGGATGCCACTCCAGCATGGTGCAGCTGTTTTTGTTACTGCATATGCCCCTTGCATAGCCGCGACCTGAAACGTAAATTAGATAATTACATTTATTAGATTAGCCTGAAGTTTCTGGACTAGGTACCATAATATAATCACTTTAGCAGTTCATATCATAATATATTATTGTAAACTGGTCATTTTTAAAGAATAAAAAAATAAGTCATCAATAAGCCATAAAAAATGGTCATCATCCATATTCTGTATCGTTTTGATACGGTATCATAATAAATATATGAACGCTGCAAATATCTTTAATATAAAAATAACAATTAATACTCATTTTTAATTCTAGACAAATTAAATATCTAGGTAGGTACTTCTACAAAAACGAGTTATACTCTCATATAATAATTACAAAAAATATTCTTTAAATGATTGTAGTAAAATCAAAATATTTACAAAAATCAAAAGAAAAATCTAAAAAAATAACAAAACTGTAGATAACAGGCGGTATCGAACGCGGCACCGTGTGGTAGCAGGCCGGCGCCGTTCCCGCTCAGTTATCGTCAGTGTGTACTACAATATGCAAAATAACTGTTCATATTGTGCACGGTCCAAAACAGAATCACACGCATATAGGGCGTAGATATGTCACTTATTCAGCCGTTCAATTAACATCCTAGGCTATCACGGCCCTGAATGATATTAAATATAACATATTATAAACTCACGCCTATATCCCCGAAGGGGTAGGCAGAGGTGCTAGCACCCACATTTCGCCGTTTATGTTTAGGTCCCAATGTAATAGGTGGCGAGCCTATTGCCATTACCCGGGTACTTATAAACCTGCGATAAATACACACAATAACTTCGAAAAGCATCGAAAAGTCATTGGTGTGTGCCATGAATATGATAATATTAAGCCGTAATGTTTATTACAACATTTAAAACAAACTGGCTGACTATTGCTTTTAGGCCATTCGAACGATAGGGCAGCACCACGAAATAAAGTTAGTGATAGGTTTTTTCAGTATATTTTATTCATGAACAATTTTTACGTTGTGTTTGAACATTTTTGCAATGTATGTAGTAGCTTTGTTGAGAAAGCTGCTCCATACCCATACATACTATATTTACTGCTGCTTTTTATAGCCATGCAGAAACAAGTCACTTGCCTAGCCATTTAATTAAATGGCTGAATATCATTTAGGCCGTTGATTGAACGGCACGCTGATTAAGCTAGTCACAAAAACCCTGTTAATATCCCTCTTTCCCAACTGTACCATTGATTAATACCATTAATGGTACTACTGGGAATCTTTGTCCCACTAGTACCATTAATGGTACTACTGGGAATATTTTTGTCCCACTAGAACCATTAACGGTACTACTGGGAATCTTTGTCCCAGAAGTACCATTAATTACTTACGGTCCATTTGTGGCAAGTCATGTTATAAAATACCGCGTTATTCTGAGTTTACATAAACCTGCAGGGTCTAAAAAGGCCACTAGGTATATTGAAATCGCATTAGGTCAATATTTTATCATGCGGTATGATGTCGTGTTTGTTCCCGGTCGGTGGAGCAGAATAGGGCCACCCCATCTCTTCCTGTGGGTGTCGTAAAAGGCGACTAAGGGATAGGGCTGTTCTCCATCCGACAGTAAATATGCAGCCCATGACAAAGTGCCTGCTGGACAGCAAAGGCTCGTCGCCTATTAAGTACATGGGACCGAAAAGCATAGTTGGCGAAATGTGGGTGTTAATACACCTTTGCCTACCCCTTCGAGGATTTACAGGCGTGAGTGTATGTATGTATGTATTTTTATCATGTGGCTTTATTTAAACGAAATTAGAATCTGCTGAGTAAATGAATTATTGTGATTCTGCTCTTAGGAGTGAACATTTTACAACTTTTATAGGATATCATTTAGGTAAATATCAGTGAACGCCTTACATTCAAATTTACTGAACTTGGTACTATTATAAAAAGCGGTAAACTAAATAAAATAAAACTAAATAAAAAAATAAAATAAAAAAATTAAATGTAAATTGCATTGCAGCAGTGAACTTGCATCATGTCCATCTACCTGTGCACCGGAGGACCTAATGAGTGCCTTCGAGAATGCGATTCAGGTAGCAGCATACTGGGAAAATAGAATTTGAGAGTAGAAGCACCATCGATTCGACTGAATGAATGAATGTGCACGGACTTTTGTTGATTTGAATTACGTGTACAGGTTATCTTGTTGCCCTCTTTGATAAGATAAGTAACAAAAGGCAGTTATCATTATTAGTGACAACCCTAACACTCTAGCTAGTTGGCGGCGTTGTATGTTCGCAACAAAGGGGATTCCTAGAAAATGTCGTAGGTTATCAAAACGGCGGCTTTCTTCAATATAATAAAAGAGTGCAACTTCTGTACACCCCTAGACAAGTGGCAATTCGTTGCTCGGCGTATTATTGAATAGAATGACAAATTTATAGGATTGGACGTTTTTGACATTCGTTGACGCCTGTCATATTATACGTCAAATCCCATACATACGCCATCATACGCCGAGCAACGAATGAGCAGTTTTCCAGTAGGTATTTATAGCGTTCCTAAAGACAAGCTAGATGGCGCAGCCGGCACTTTTGGTAAGTAGAGTGTGGTCTCATATCTAGTGTTCCCTAATTTATGGAAAAAATGTTCTTCGGTTTTGTAATGATTTACTTTACATAAATGTTTTGACATTTTTTTTTGATAAAATTATTTTAAATATAATATTATTTGAAATTACAGACAGTGACGCGAAAAGAATTAAGCGTTTTATCATATTTTATCTATTGTAATATGGGTAGATGAAATTAAACTTTGGCAACATCGCACAAATAAACCACAGAGTACATTAAAATTACCAAAAGCTATGCTAGCGCCATCTCTTCATGATTTAAAAACCAACTGATTATTATACCTACTGGAAAACTGCTCATTGCCACTTGTCTAGAGGGGTAGGCCTCCGTCATTCGCCCATAGCTGTGGGGTTAGGTGTAGAGCAGTGGGGACTGGCGCACGACGCGTAATTTATTATTCGAAATAGCAATTTTTTTAAATATCTACTATTTTTTATTTTTTATTGGATTGTTTAATTTTCTGACAAAGTGACAACCCTACACTCAAGTTAGCGGCGTTGTATGCACTATGTTCGGAACAAAGGGCGATTCCTAGAAAATGTCGTAGGTCGTAGGTTATTAAAACGGCGGCTTTCTTCAACAATAAAGGAGTGCAACTTCTGCTGTGACTGAAGGTTCAAAATTAAAAGATAAGAGTTTGTCATTCGTTTTAAACTGTGGCATAAAGTCGTCTTAACTTATTTTTATGAGTTACTAGCTGACCCGGTGAACTTCGTACCGCCATATTTTCTGTTCCCGTTCCCGCTGCATATCTCGGAATAAGCACGTCGTCGCGCGTCGTACCTATCCACACACAATGAAATCGTTGTTTGACTAAAAATATGTATCGTTTTTATATATCGGGACTAGGGAATGCAATCTCGATCTCGCGAGATCTCGAAATTGACGAGATCTCGCGGTATTGGTATTCTTAATCTCGCGAGATCTCGCTTGACCCCCAATCTCGCGAGATTTGCATTCCCTAAATCGGGACTTATCGCGATTAATTATATTTTTTGAACTTATATTAAATATATGTAACTGGCACAAAACGGTAGGTAATAGCCGGTACGGAGTCATATGCTATGCATTTGTTCCAATATTTTTAACTGTTTCCCGCGGCACCGCCTGCGTATTATGTTGGTTATCGCGACCAAGCATAACCTATGTCCTTTGCCAAGCTCTATTCTTTCGTATCAAATTTCATCAAAAATGGTTAAGTAGTTTTGGGTTAACAAGCGTAAAAGGCAGACAGGCAGGCAGGCAGGCAGAGAGAGAGACAGACTGACAGACAGGCAGACAGACAGACAGACAGACAGACAGACAGGCAGATAGATAGGCAGACAGACTCTTTGTAGCTACACAGAGCTACTTTTGCATTTACTAAATTAGTAGATATGGATTTCATTTTGTTAAGTATTTGGTAAAATATAATAAAATTCGTATATTTTGCAATTCGCCGTACCTACCTACTTAAGTTATCGGAAGAAACTTGCGCAGAAGTAGTATTACACACGAGCAGAGTTCAATTCAATTCAATAAGTGACTAGGTATACTCCTTCGCACGTCTGTACATGACCAAATTTGCCGACAACTTCGGCATAGCTTGCCACGAGCAGAGTTGTAGGTAACAACTAGTCTGGTACAATTGTCCATACTCTGTCAGTCTTTAATGTGAACGGCTAATTTGCGACGCTTTGTACACACTGACGATAACTGAGCGGGAACGGCGCCGGCCTGCCACCACACGGTGCCGCGTTCGATACCGCCTGTTATCTACGGTTTTGTCAATTTATAATTTTTCTTTTATTAAAATTGCATATAGGTATTTAAAAGTCTTTTACTTTTTTTTAAGACTATCTAATGGCACTTTTATTATAATACTAGCTTTTGCCCGCGGCTCCGCCCGCGTGGATGTCGGTTATCGCGACCAAACATAGCCTATGTCCTTTCTCAAGGTCTAACCTACCTCTATACCAAATTTCATCAAAATCGGTTCAGCGGTTTAGTCGTAAAAGTGAGACAGACAGACAGACAGACAGACAGACACAGACAGAGTTACTTTCGCATTTATAATATTAGTTATCCCTACTAATATTATAAATGCGAAAGTAACTCTACAATACAAACAACATACAATTTAATTATGTAGATACAAAATTAACAATAAAAATAAAAATAAATATAAAAGAATAAATCAAAAACTAAAATTAGAACGCGTGGTGTAATTCCTCCGCATCGTAAGCCTCTTGTGGTAACGTTCTGGCAGCATTGCCAGGTTGTATGGCAATGCTTATTCTCTGACCTAAAAAGAGGCCAGCCTTCTTTCTGGTCACGAGAAGCATCGACCATACGCTACGCAATCTCCCTGAAGAGTATGCGCGCGCTCGGACCCTATGGCCCCAAGCCCCAATGACGACGTTTCGACTCCAAATGGCACAAATTCATAATCTATGCCTGTATTTAAAAGTAAATACAGGTATTTAGGAATTTGTTTTTCTTCATTCTAGCGGCTATCCCAATCGCATCCCAGTCTGGAGTTCACTTTTTCCAGTCTAACTGAAGGTTTGACTGGTTTTCGATATTTTCCGTGAAACGACTGCAATTTGACCTTCAAAAGCCATTGGCTCACTCTCGATATTTTTACTAGAAAACATTTCAATACTTCATGGAAGTCCTGTAAGCTTACCTGTGCTACTTCTCACTTTACCGCCGTGATGGTCCAAATAATACAAGTCCAGTCCAGTAAACATCACAGAGTAAAACCATTTCTTCTTTGCCGTCTTCTTCTCTCCCTGCCACTGACAGTAGCTCTTCAAATACTTGGATACATTTTCAGTCATTCTAACTTTATTCGTACCGTTTCGTACTATTTTTACATCTAGCAGTTCAAATTTTATCTTTTGGTGCAGACTTTGACGGGCAAATAGTTTTTCTGCGTCTTTTAAAATATCCTTTGCGAGGATTTTGAATTTTTCTCTTATTTTATGCTTCGTTCCTCTAGAGAGGATCTTCGTTAGAGATTTGTCTAAATGCATCATTATTGGTATCGTGATATTATTTTGTTTTGTATAGTATTTTATTGTTGTGGTCTTGTGCACGCTTGAAGGTATATGGTTGTTCTGAAAAGATATGAAAGTAAGGTTAGTCTTATATCGCCCGGACGTTTTGGGGTCAAGTCAACCTCAGTTGCTGACTGATGGACGAGGCTTTCCTCTTAGGGTTGGTCGGTGAGATGGCAGTCCTTCCCTTAATAGCCGTATAAACCAAATCAAAAGTAAAGGAAGGTGTAAGACTCGACTGCATTCAAGAACTACACTAAGATTATGATAATTACATGTGCGATTTCAGTACTGAAGACTTTAATGAATCCATGAAATTTTTGAGTCGAATTTGTCTATTTCTTTTGGTCTGAGTGACACAGTTATAAACACAGGTTAAAATATAAATCTCAACGTAATTTAAACAACTTCTTAGCCAAATAAAAAAGTGTTGATTGTAAGATCACCACAGGCAAGGTGGGAATCGTCTTAAGTTCCGTGCCACTGCTAGGCATGTCTGGAATTAGGCCTGACGTCATCAGAAATATTTTCTCTATGTTTTTGCAATAAACATAGTTACAATTTACAATGTTTAGCCATTTCTAAGGATTCAGTCGTTTATTTTCGGGTCAATGGTGATGACGTGTTTAAAACGCAGAAAGCTAATAGGTACTTTTAGAACTAGGTACTAAAATAAACATGCTATTGTTTTGCAATATAGTACTTTACTATTTAAACTTTTTGACTTGGGTTACTATGTATCGCATATTTATATACCGACTCATTGGCCTCGTGTGAAACCGGGGCGAGGCAGCTAGTGTATTAATGAAAACTTTAATGTGTATATTTCAAAAATTTAAGTAGGTATAGTGTTCGTAATGAGGTCATCCAATAAAGAACTAAAGGTCACGACAAAGCTCGCAAAATAAGCAAGCTGAAGTGGCAGTTGGCTGGCCACATCTGTCGAGGAACCGATGGCCGTTGTAGCAAATGAGTCCTAGAGTAGAGACTGTGAAAATGCAAACGGCAGGTGTGACGCCCCCTAGCCAGATGGACTATCGACCTCACAAAGGTGGTTGTGATTGACTGGATGCGTTGACATTGGGTACATTAGGGGAGGCCCATTTCCAGCAGTGGACTACGATAGGCTAATTGACAAAATACTTGATTTACAATAATGTTAACGGGAATTAACGCGATCATGATGGTATGGTATGGTATATCATGGAACACGAGAGTTTAAAAGTTAGTAAAATACTTAATTATCTCTTAATCGTTTAGCCTAGTCCGATCACTGTTATTACTGTTATTAGTGACCCGTAAGTAGTTGACTAACTGTTCTTCTCTGGGTATCTGGATATTTGGTGCTGCACTGCACCAATGCACTCAGAGCGAAGCTAACTGCTAAAATCGCTCCCACAAAATTTGCAGTTACAACCAAAGATTGCACTTTAGAGCTCGCTCTCCTAGTCCGTCTTCCTTTTCATACTAATTTACATACATACATACATACAGACATACAATAGGGCTCAAGAATTCCGGTCTCCTTCGTCTCTTACACGTGTAAGACACAGAATCACCAGCCTTAACAACAGTTACAAAACACTTATAATTAGAACTATCGGACACTATTTTTAGCCTATGACGTACTTACAGCTTAGAAACGAAAGGTCTTGGGTTCAATGCTTGAATAGTTAGCATGTATAGGTATGGACAAATATTTAACTTGTGGTTCTGAAGGGAAAACCGATTAAGTTCTAACGTGTAATTTATTGCCGGAAATATCGGAATGTTATTTATGATTAGGTTTAGATTGAGAATGGGATTTGATTTACTTTACTCGTATATGCATTTACAGTTATGTTAGGTTATTTTATTTAGATTATTCATGATTAGAAAAGATACGGTTATAACAAACTATAACTAGGTAATGAAGGTTTAACCATCGGCTGGCAATAAAAAGGCTAGCCAGAAGTATGTAGCAGACACCATCGCAACAAAGTAGCGTCTCCTTGCCTTAACCTCACCTCAACTTAAGCTTACCTTTTCTGTTGGCATTAAGGCATAAGGAAATATTGATAGATATTTTGTAATTAATAGAGTGAAGTTCTGTCAAGAATTAGGTAGTAATTTTAGTAAGCTCCAGTGAAACCTACAAAGCACAATCTATGCTAGCAACCCCAACAACACTCATTAAGTCTAAGGAACGTACCTCCTAGAAAATCACAAAAACGTAACTTATGTCAGTTTTTTGTTCGATGATCAAACTCGTGTGGTTGGGTAAAGATTAGATCACAACGTCTGAGGTTGTCATCAGTATGAGCAGGGACTGTGTCACTAGACTTTGTCCTTGACTATTACATTCTAACTAAACGAATACGTAATATATCACCGCGCCACTTGCCGTTAATTCACCTTGCCATCATTGTGGACATGACCCTATATTTAAATCGCGTGTGCTGAATGAGTGGCGTCACTTTTACTAACTTTTATTGCAATTTTCGTACAGTTCCTGCCTTTTAAACAGGAATGTCGCGTCATCGAGAGCTACAGTAAGAGTGTGAGTAGAGAGACTGCAGTAAAAAGTTACTGCAGTGGTTGTACTGCAGAAAATACGGACCTCTATCCAGATGCTCTTGATTTTAAAATGGTGGTCTCTAACTTAATGGCCTCGATAGTGCGTTTTCGCGACCTGCTTAAGGAACCCAGGAATGGAAGGAGAGGGAGCACGTGTGCGAGTAGAGTCGTAGTAGAGTCGAAGCGGACTCCAAGTGGAGTTGGAGTGGAGTCATTAAAGCAGTGGTATAAAGCATTATTGTATCAATCGGAAGAATGTTCGAATCCCAGCTCGTACTATGTGTTGATCAAACTACACCCTCGTTAATAAATCGATCACTTTCTACTCTCACTTAATAAATTTAATACTATTTCATAGTCTCCTTGTATTTTCTCATTTTTTCTTCCACTCTTCCCCCTCCTTTCTCTCCAGCAAATGGCACATGGCAACAGTAACATCTTCCTGTTACACTTAATAATAACACCACAATTTATTACCCTATTACACTGAAAGCATTAGGTTCACTTAGAATCAATCAAATCGTTCCCAGAAACGATGGCCATTGTTTAACGTAGGTATAAAGATATGATTCCGTAGCCGACCGCATACGACAACTGCCGACGCACGCAGCACATCCGCGTAGTTCATTGCGACTTCTCAATGGTCCAACCCCACCAAACGGACGGCATCGGCCCGGCTTTTACAATCTTTAAACAAAATTAAATCTTATTATCACAGTGTTTGAAGTTTATATTACTTACCAAGTCATGCACAACAGCTTGACAGCGACGTGCGGCGGCATGACGCACGTCAAGCTGTCATGCGTGACTTGGTAATATAAACTTTAAATACTGTGATATAAGATTTATTTTGTTTAAAGATTATAAAATCCGTTCCGATGCCGTCCGTTTGGTGGGGTTGAACCTTTATCCGTATCGGAGTTTAACAAGTAGTGGGTACGCTGTACTGTATCTGCTGCATGCGTCTGCAGATGTCATATGCAGTCGGCTACGGAATCATACCTTAACAAATCGACCAATAAACTAGTACAATGAACTATACTAGAATGATATACTAGGTGTCTCGTGTCACAGTTCAATTAACATGCCTACCGGGGAATTACCATCCTCTCACTGAGGTCGGATTTCGCGTAAGTGAAAATAACTGTGATGAACTCAAAAAACTGCGATACCACTTTTTCCTCAATGAGTTTTTCTTAACCTTGTAATGTGATATCCCGATCTCACATACATACATACGATCACGCCTTTATCCCCAGAGGGCTTACATGCCCCCCCTCCCCCCCTTCCCTAAATCGTGCACATCAAATTGAAGAGTCTTCTAAAAAAGGCACTTAAAAACGTGCTTAAATCCCCCTCCTCCCAAAACTCAGGCTGCGCCCGCGCTTGCGATTTAACGTACGTACGACGACGACGTAATAAATTTTGAAACGTTACAAGTTTTAGCGAGGGCGAGGGACAATACATGGACACCCCCATGTCCAAACTACAAAAGCTATTCATAGAGGGTGTTATTAATACTTTGTAGTGGTTCTCAGGAAACCATTCAACCGATTGATATGAAACATTCACGGCGCACATGCGGCGGCATAATGATGCGCCTGGGCTACTCCGGCGCATCTGGGTATCATTGGTTATAAAAACACAGGTCAAGCCTGAATGAGCTTTGTTTATTGAGGGTTCTCGACTGTAATAAGTTTAGCAATAAACTTAAGCTTGGTTTAAATTAAAAGTTTTTTCTTAAACTTACTATTGAGTATCTATCCCTCAAAAACCAACTTAATTGTATCAAGTAATTTCACGTTAACGATACCCCGATTAGGGTTCGAACCCGCATCCTGTTAATTTTATTACAAGTGTATCTTCGCGTGTTTTTGTGTTTTATTTGTTAGATTTTTTTTTGTGTATTATTATTTTCATAAGCGTTGGCTTCTTTCTTTCTTCTTCATTGCTTTTTGTTTGTGTAGAATTTTTATGTCTACAGCAGCCATATTTAAAATATCTACACATTTTGTAATCATTAGTATCTATTCATTAGTTTTCCAGGTAACAACTTTACGGCAGACTTAATAAGGTCTCATCGCATAATGTCCTTTTTTAGAAATGTCCTTTCTCTCCTTGATGTCGTTTCTCAAAATGTCCTTTTCGCGAAAAGTCCTTTTCTCAAAATGTCCCTTTCTCAATATGTGCACTACAGGATTATTCTTTATACTAAACATGTCCGCCCACAATCAGACTCGGATAGATTAGGTTAGAAGGCATTAGCCCTCGTGGTTATTTTTTTTTATGACCATCAAGAAAACCTAATAAAAAAAACTAATAAGCAAGTAACTAAGCATCTATAATGACTGTAATCCTGAAGTGCACATATTTTGAGAAAGGGACATTATGAGAAAAGGACATTTCGCGAAAAGGAGATTTTGAGAAAAAGACATTTCGAGAATAGGACATTATGCGAGGGGACGCTTAATAATAAGGTTCACAAGAGAAAAATTAAGTACGGAATCCTAAAAATTCAATATTAGTCTTCCGTCTGCGGTGGATATAAAAATAATTGTTTAGTCGGGGTTTTGCGTCTCTGTGCTTCGGCTGCAGAGCATAGGGCATAGAATTACTAATTAAGTTTCCATTGAAATATGTTTTGATCTTCAGTTATTTATTCACTCTATTTTAATATCTATATTCGTGACGTAGCAGAATGATACGAAATTCTTAACCACTATTAGTCTTTTAAACAAATAAAAATATGTGAATTCACTATAATATATAGCCTCCTAACATTGTGAGAGCCTATGTCCAGCCGTGGACTGCGATTCAGTGTCATCCACTGCAAATAATAGACCATGATCTACTAGGCAAAGACATGGGCTGGTGTATTCCCATACGTGTAACACTGTTACTGGCTGGGAAAATAATTCCCAACGTGTCACACTTTTTGTCTCAACCAGTAACACTGCAAAATATTGGCGTTACTGGTTAGGAGAAAAAAAATCCAAACGTGTCACAGGTGTTACTGGATGCCAAACTTTTTTCCCAACGATATGTAAACCACATCATTCCCTGTGAACGAAGGTCACTAAACTTGACCTCACACTTGAGCCATTAAAAGTTTTAATAGGTCAAGTTGAATATCCTAATAGGTATTTAAAATACCTTGTGGATAGGATTTTATAACGATTAAATTATATAATTATACAATCAATTATGACAGTTGGAAGATGGATAGGCCGACAATTTTTATTAATGTTACAATAAGGCTCATTCAGACGGGGAGAATTACGCGTCCGTTTCGGTTCGAGAGATCGTACGCTAGGTACTGTCACTGGCAATAATCGCCATACCATTTATCAAATGAAAACGTTTACACGCAGGAAACACTAAATTCTGGCTTAGGATTATATCATACGAGATTCGCAAGTGATATATCGTTCATATCATCATCATCATTTTAGCCATAGGAAAATCACTGCTGGACATAGGCCTCCCCTATAGATCTCCAAAATACGATTATTGCTTTAAAATTCTGTTTCTAGACGGCACCATCAATATTCAATTGAGGCGTGGCAAGTGAGTAGCAATAATTGTTTCTGCGAGTGTTTAGACGAAGCAACCTTACTCTGTCCTTTCGCTAATCGTATCTTGCAGGCGAGGAACTCTCCTAGTCTAAATGAGCCTTTACTTGATTTATACTTGATTCAATAATATGTAAATTAGTAGGTATTAGTGATAATGATAACATGACAGAAAATACCAAAGTCGTATAGCAACAAAATTGTAGGGACGAGATATTACGTAAATTTTTCTTTTATTAATATTAATATTATGATAATTTATGTTACAATGATGATGATGATATATAAACAAACGTAAAAGATATATTTTATTTCATATCCTTGTAACTTGAGATAAGCAGAGATATAGGTATGTATGACACACACTGTCAGCCTACCGTGCGTATCTCTAGACTACATTATTTCTTAATCAGAAAATAGAAGTAAAATTTTGCTCAGCTGGAATCAAACCCAGGACCACTAAGTACAGACAGTCACTCACTAAGCACCAACGTAACTAATAATATTCAAAAATATACTAATTATTTTTTTATAATTATAAAGGCACCTATTATAACATCTTTATAACATAGAAACTAAAGAATTCTATCCTGTTACTTTTAAAGTTTACGCGAATATCACTTATATTGAAATAAAACTACTTTTTTTACGACTGAAAAGTGAAAAGTAGCTGAATCGTCGGGTTAAAAGTAAAAAATAACAAGTAGGTATATCGCGATAGAATCCGTATACCGTAACCGTAATAAAGCGGTTCATTTCAATTCTATCCTTATTTTTTTAACGGTAAACATTACTAAAGTCTACTTACATGCTTACAAGTTCCCATATCAATAACAAATAGAAGTAGGACAAACACAGAACACCGCATTGTGGTCCGCAACTGTGCAAAGCGTAAGTCACACTAAGCTTCACTGTAAGCACGCGCGCCGACAACAAAGCATATAGTTCAGGAGTCCCACTTTAAATCCTTTTGAAGCATAATGACCAATAATACAATGTTTAGGCGTCATTATACGTGTTGGTCGTTACGCGTATATGTAAAAATTCGTATTACCCGGTGGTCATTGTGCGTCAAAACACTTTGAATAAGCTTATCCTATTTATTTGGATAGCCTCTGTGATATTGATATTAACCCTGTTGTGTTTCCGACGGTGAGTAGGGTAGCCGGAGCTCACTGTAGAGATTTTGTGCTATCAGTGGGAAAACCAAAGTTTTTGTCCTACTTATCTTTTGCGCTGACGGCACAGAATCTCTCTGTTCTTACAGGGTCGGCAGCACGAGTGTGACTCCCCTGGTGTTGCACTCGCACATAGTCCACGGTAACTTCTTACCATCAGGAGGGCCGTGTGCTTGTCTGCGACCTGAGTAGTATAAAAAAAAATTGATACGCAAATAGGGTGTGAGTTTGATTCTTTCTCAGTGCAAATATTTGTATGCATGAATATGTCTATTTGCATAGGTTTGGGTGTCTACGTGCCTTGGAGAGCACGTTAAGTCGTCTGTCCCGGTTGCCATACCGGAACCAAACATTTCAAATTGCAATTTCTACCAACAAACAGTACTGTAAGTAATAACCAGTAAAAGTATCTGTATTGAACTCTGTATAATTGGTACTTTTCCACCGTCCACCTCGGTGGACCATAGTAATTTTTTTTACAACGGTTTACCATAACCAACTTCTCTAAATTTTACCTATATATCGAAGTTGAACTTCTATCATTTTCCTGTTTAGTGTACCACCATGTCGGTCATTATAACAGTATACAATGTTATTACTTAGTAAGCTTAACATCAATGTTATGACTAATTTCTACTGAATTAATAGAGTTAATTAAATGTAATTACAACTGTAAAATAGAAACGAAGTCATCCTTTGCTGAATGATTTTGGTTCATGGTAAATAATATGTAAATAAAATAGTACGTTTTAGCATAATTTTGCATTAACAATATTAATAAACGGTGTAATTTAACTCTCCGTAATCAATGAGACTACTAAATGATCCCTCCCCCCCCCCCCTCCCCTCATCGCACCCCACTTTCCATAGGGTCGCCTTATAACCCGGTATTAAAGGCCTAAGACAGCGTGTGGCTTCAGTCGGTTTGATTCTGAGATCCCCCCTCCCCCTCCACTATCTGGTGGGGGACTAGGGATTTAGAGAGTCTCTATTGACTTTAGAGCTAATAGAGACGGTAATATTTCATTCCCATACCACACCATAGAATATACCTAATACCATACATAGCTGAACGAAAAATGCTGAAAGGAAATCCTTTGAAATACCTATCCCAAAGGATTTTCCTTTTCAGCATTTTTCAAAAGAATAATAGTTTAAGAGGTATTGTTTGTGGTTAATTAATCCATGGGGAAGACCTAATTCCATATTATTATTATATAATTAGCTCTCGGAAATAACTATTATTCTCTCTATTCATCCCTACTTATATATATATATATATATATATATATATATATATATATATATATATATATATATTTATATATTATATATTATATATTATATTTATATATATATATAATATTATAAATGCGAAAGTAACTCTGTCTGTCTGTCTGTCTGTCTGTCTCACTTTTACGACTAAACCGCTGAACCGATTTTGATGAAATTTGGTATAGAGGTAGGTTAGACCTTGAGAAAGGACATAGGCTATGTTTGGTCGCGATAACCGACATCCACGCGGGTGGAGCCGCGGGCAAAAGCTAGTAATCTATAATATAAAAATGAATCCCTAAATGTGTTGCTAAGCGCAAATCTCGAGAACGGCTGAACCGATTTCGCTTACTCTTTTTTTAGAATATTCCCTGAAGTACGACGAGAAAAATTAAAAAAAGGCGGTACGAAGTTCGCGGGGTCAGCTTGTTAGAAATAAATCTGAGTATATAATAGTAATACATAATTGGATTTTCCTAATTACCTACTAGTTGCGAACAATGACAATGATAAGTGAAGTAATAAATAGATAGGTATGTTTTATGTTTGACTAACTTTTACGCGGGTTTGCTTGCGTTATATACCTATCTCGTTCTCGTTTGATGGGAATCTGTGGGCAGCAGGAAAATAGGTACCTATTCCCGAGGAAAAAAATATTGATTTTTAAAAACGAGATAGTGAAAGAGAGATATCATAATTATTCTCTTTTTCATCCTAGCGCTTCCTGCGCCGTCTATGACTATTACGGAAGCTGCTGCTGTCTGAAACATGAAGGAAAAACCTGCGCCAGAGTTTCGCCTGGTGTTCGGTAAGGACGGCTACACACCAGAGCAGCATTTGCTGCGCACACCATAAATTGTCAAGAGAAGACGAGAGATGACAAGTAGCATTTGCTATACAAATGTGTGGTACCAAAGCAGCATTTGCTGTGCGCGCGGCAAATGCTGCTTTGTGGTGTTTGGCCTCCTCTAAGGTACTGTCAATCAATCAATCAATTAGCCTACTGCAGTTCACTGCTGGACATAGGCCTCTCCCAATACGCGCCACGTTTGCCGATCCTCCGCCTTCCGCATCCAGTCCGTCCCAGTCACCTTTCGCAGGTCATCAGTCCACCTAGCTAGGGGGTGTACCACCTTCCGTTTACCTTCGCGCGGTCTCCACTCTAGGACTCGTAGCCCACTGCCACTTCAGCTTGCTTATTCTGCGAGCTATGTCGGTAACTTTGGTTGTTTGTCGAATAACCTCGTTGCGAATTCTATCCTTCAAAGAGACTCTAAGCATAGCTCGCTCCATAGCCCGCTGCGCGACTTTTAGGTCACGGACTAACCCCACCGTCAGTGGCCACGTTTCGGCACCGACTGACAGGTAAGGTTTACTTGGAATTCGAATAAGGTAGGGCCGGATAGGGTACCACACATCCAAATTAAAAACCCACATAAGTACAAAATAAAATAAAATATCATTCATGCTACCTATTAACCGATCTCAACAGTAATCACTAAATGCGTTCAATGACATAGGAACCAACTAAATTTCAGTCTGACTGATAAACTACCCAAATACTTACTATATTTCCTGGCAGTGGTGCTATCAGTACCATAATCGCCTAAATTCAGCAGATTTTTTTATAAAACTAGGTCAAATATTATGTGTTATCATAAGTTTTTTAGGATAAGTTACGAATAAACATAAAAACAATATTTTATAGCATACAGAACATGTCATTTTTAAGGTGTCTTGGGTTCGTACCAAGATCTTCGGGGCCAAGTCGATACATCTGTTCATTGACGGATGACGCTTCGGCGCAGGTTTTCCTCGGTGTTGGGGTATAATACAGCACTCGCTCTCGTAAAAGATAAACAAAATCATAGAACGGAAGAGTTGGAAAGCAGGCTCGAGTACAATATGCAAGCTTAAGATGCAACTAGGAGGTAGGACAGTCCAACTGGGGCGGGGGAATTACCCTACAGAATACCGCGCGTGATAAATTGCCGGCGGTGAGTAATATTAGTTTATCTGTGGTAGGGTAGCCAGAACTTACTGGAGGTTGTGCTGTAAGTGGGAAGACCAAAGGCTTGTCCTGCTTTGTCTTCTGCCCTGCAGTGCAATTCTGCAAGCACAACGTTGCGACAGCCTTAATATAGATTGTCATTGGTCGATTTCCAGTGACGTCACCCAGTGCGACCAATGGCAATCCCTATTTGTCACAATGTTGTGCTCGTGGTTGATCGCTTACAGAATTGCATTGCTGACGGCACAGAAACTTTCTGTTTTTTGAGTGTGACTACCCTGGTGTCGCACTCGTCCGTGGCCACGTTAATCACTTCCCGTCAGGTGGGCCGTGTCCGTTTGCCACCTAAGTGGTGTAAAAAATGATGATGATGATGATAAGGTTTACTGGGAATGTCCAAGTTCTGAATACATGTAGGTACCTACAGTTAGCATCAGATAGATCTTGACCAACAAAGTGGATCACCCTTGTTTGATCAAAAAACGTATGACAAAACATCGTTTGACAAATAACGTTTGAAAAACTAATCATTTGACAAACTTTCATTTCGCAAACATATTACTTTAAAAATAATCATTTGACTCACATAATACTTACACGTTTCGCAAATGTATTATTTTTTCTTAGAAAACATTTCGATTGCTAAAATTTTATTTTAAAAATGTTCATTTGACTAAATAAAGTTCTCCATGGTTATAAAAAAAAAATAACCACGAAAACCGCTCCCGCATTAGCCTTCGTGGTTATTTTTTTTTTACTACTACGTGGTTATTTTTTTTTTACTTCTAACCTAATCTATCTAAGTCGGAATGAGCAGCTTTCTCAATAATCTATCACTAACTGTCTGTTTGTCAACTAACATGTTTTTAAAATAATCAATTTGTAAAATGATGTTTTATATTATGATTTTTTCCAAATAAATATTTACTTTATTGTCAATTCATTAAGGTCAAGACTTTTTGCGTATCGACATAGAAACTGTACACTGATCACAATGACTTTCAGTTTTTCTTTTTTTTTAATTCTCACGGAAAATGTTCATAAAGATGCATGCCCATGCTTATTGATATTTTTAATTGATGTTTTATAAGGGTTCAGAGCAAAAGCTTCGAAGGCAACCAGGACACTAGCTGGGACCTGGGACGATGAAGATATTTCTAAACTTTCTGCGGGTACAGTCAGCGACAAAACTAGCTTACCAAATTAATTTTTTTCATTGATCTTTGTGGCAAATAAACATAAAATAATAAACAAAAAATTAAAATGATGATGGTGAGATTGATCATTTATATGAACATTGCCCATGTATGTTAAACTACAAATGTACATTTAAATATTCTGCATGAATGACATAATTTAACGATAATAGCCATAAAATACCAAGAATTTGAAGCAATAACTGTTACCACACTTGCCACATTGACGTAATCTTTGAGTAATAAACGTTTTGTTCATTATAATACAAATTGCTAATTATAACAGTAGGTATCGTGGACCTCAGTACCGAGGGATCCTTATAACCCAATTCCTGCTGGCTTCCCAATGGGTCATAATAATATGCATAAGGTGTACGTGTAGGTAACACAAACAAACACTGACGTGTCTTGTACGACAGATTCTGATAGTCTTTTTCCATTTTGGGTCCTAACATCTATTTATAAAATAATTAATGTTAAAAATACATAAACTACCTACTTCATAGTAGTAAGAGCGCCTGCTCGAATTCTAAGTTCTAACTGAAACATAATAATAAAATTGCTCAAATGTAACTGGTAGGCGCTTTTTCAAGATTATTACATCCATCCCTAATATCCATAGCTCCACCGGCGGGGTATATAAGTTGTCTCCCAGTTATCTTCCTCTTAGCGTTAATTCCCAGTCGCATCCGAAGCTTTCAGCTCGGAGTCTGGGGTCCGCTTTACCAGTCTTAACTACGGATTTGGCTAGACCTCGATATTTTCTGTGAAGCGATGCCATCTGACCTCCACATCTCAATGTTAACATTAGGCAATATCGAAGCTTTGCAGCTAGATGGTTGTTTTGGATTTTTTTTAGGGCTCCAACTACCCGTAACGACTGCCATATATGTTCTTATGGCAACCGGGACCGACGGCTTAACGTGCTCTCCGAGGCACGACCAGACCAATGCAAATACCCATATTTCATGAACACAAATATTTGCACTGAGCGGGGATCGAACCCGCGCCTCCTGCGTAGCGGCCGCGTTCACTACCGCTACGCCACGGAGGCTGTCAAGTTGTCTCCCAGTTATATACACTTCAAATCACTCTCTGAAACCGTATCTAGTCATACCTTACATCGATAATCATCAGGGGGCTAACGCAGAAAACACAAACGAAAGTCGCAGCATTTACGTACCCAAATTGAAGTTACTTCAGATTCTTTCAATGGGTTTTAGTCTGAACGAAGTATGGCATGCCATCTTTGAGTCCAATTACGGGATAAAGACAGGGGTGTAGAACTGTGGTTAGTGGTTAATAAGTTAGATAATAATAACATAGAATTACGTCTACAAGTTACATAGAAACAATTATTTGTAACTAACAATTAAAAATTAAGCAGGCGCTTATAATGCTTTTAACATTTTACTTTTTGAGATAATTTTAAAGCATTTAGTATGCTAGACTAAACAAATTATTTTAAATTGGAAAAAGCGAAATCAATACTCGGGCAGGACTCGAACCCGCGATCTTTCCCTTACAGGGGGAATGCTCTGACCACTGAGCCACCGAGCTTCGCCCGAGATTGATTCAAATTTTCCAGAGCATTCGCCCTGTAGGGGAAAGATCGCGGGTTCGAGTCCTGCCCGAGTATTGATTTCGCTTTTTCCAATTTAAAATAATTTTACTTTTTTTTTTAAACAAAATGAATAATAGGTACTTACTTTTCATTGATCAAAACATCGGAGAAAAGATTCCATAACGGAAAGGGGATAAGGAAATGTGTCTTCACTAGGTATGTTTCTATATTTCTAGTGTTTTAAACTCGCTAAATAACAAAGTGCCAAGTAGGCAATAGAATCATCATCCTCCTGCCCACATTCCACATCTTATTTGGGGTGGGGGACTAGGCTCTAGTTGTAGTCACTCCGTTCTTTGCCATCATCTTCCCCCATCTCCTCTTAGGTCTTCCTCTCCCCTTGCAGCAGTCTATTTCCATAGTTAATGCCTTCTTTGCGACAATACTTTCATCCCTACGCACATTGATTCATATTGTTACTTGGTTAACTTCATTGCCTACGCATTACAAATGTCCGAACCAGGACAAGTAAGTCATTGGGTTAGAAAGAAAAAAAAGGAACAGTTATGTACAAAACGCTTTTAATACAAATATTAACATTAACGACTAATTGAACACAGGTACTGGCCACTACGTCCGATCACACTTGAGTATTTTAATTGTAACTTAGCAAATTAATTGTGTACTTAACTGTACTGTTAGGACGATTTAGGTCGCATCTCCATTGGGTAACTTTGTATTGACATAATCTAATTTATCTATTGTTTATTTTATTGCACTTGCAGTTGATTATTTTCCATTCAACAATTTTAGGTAGGTAAAGTTAAATAAGAGATTAAATAAATAAATAAAAATGTTATTATACTAAAGCAGTTATTATTCACTGGAACGATTAGAACTACTCTATTTACTGTCAAACATGCTATCATCAAAGAAGGCTATCGGGTATGGGAATCAAAAACAGCATATGGCACAACAGGTCATGGGCTAATCTACTAATTCTAAATTAAAAAGGTAACACTCAAAGATAGTTTCAACACAGCCAGCTTCAATAATGACAAACTTTCATACTAACTTTCATCTCCTATTTTAACCCCATTGCCCTTTATTCGCGCTAAAAGGTAGCTATGTTGCTCCTTTGCCAAACTCTAGTCCATGTCTGTAAGTCTGTTTCAAGTTATCCATTTTCATCAAGATCGGTTCAGTAGTTTAGACGTGAAAATGTAACAGACAGACAGATAGAGTTACTTTCGTATTTATAATATTAGTTTGGATAGTATGGTATGGTTATGGATTCGACGACTACATTATAACATCAGCCTCAGCCTCCGCTCTGTGAATCTGTAAAACTCATTAAATAATTAAATATTATTTTATCAATTAAATTGTGAGGAAGATATTTGTTTTAAAGAGAATACCTAATTGAAACGCGACCTAAATATCCTTCAGACATTTGTAAGTTTAATATATTCCTGCGTCGGCATCGTAGCTACTTTTTGTGCTGTCATACTGGCCTGAAAAAAAAGAAACATTCGATATAAATAATATGGGAAGAAAATATATGAATATTCTACACCTTTTTTTTATCGTGCGAAAAATCCCCACGGATACCTCCCCCGCCGGAACCGGAGGAGGAGGTTATGTCCGACTAGAACCGACTAAAACGCACGTCGATTGTGGGCGGTTGGTTGCCGGAGGTGAGATTGTCGTAGCCATATCCCTCGCACCCCGGCCGAATATTCTACGCCTGTGGCCTTCCGAGGTAAACTGAGACAATAACCTATTCTTTTATTTTTACTAGCCGTTGTCGGGAAAATCACAGCATCCTTGCTGTGAAAATCAGAGCATAAGTGCAGTGATTTCCCCGAGCGTTCATTCCATAGCTTGAGCGTGCGCGGGATGAAGTTCCTTTTATACCGCACAGTTCGCACCGTTTCCGACGGCAATGTGCGAGGATGAATGACTATGTGAACTATAACCATAACATCTTTTACGAGGTCAAATCAGCCCTTCTCTGACTCTACCCTTCCTACCGGAGCCTGCTGGTACGGGTCTGCCAGTATAGCAATACTTAACATTCAATACCATACCTCGAGACCTGTCAGTAAGCTGCAAACTCTTCAAGATATCTGCAGGGATGGGCGGTGGGGTAGGGAGGTGAACTCCGTTAGCGCGGTACCCGTTCTCATCAGCTGTGTAGGTGACGGTGTACTCCTGGCCATCATCACCGATATAGGTGTACGATCCTGATACTGAGAGGGATCCTTCTTCGGGTTTGGCTCCAGGGAGTACACGACCTGGAAATTGGAATTAAATATGAATTAAATATTAGCAATATTAGCAATTTCGGTTGCTAATACTCTTTAAAAAAAAATAGAATAAAAAAAAAATTACGGCAAAAAAACCCCCTGATTCCTTTTTTGTCAATCGTGCGTAAAATCACGCTCAGAAAAGTAATACTTATGTAGAAAATATCAAGGATAGCTGTGGTCGTATGCCACTTACTCTAACAAAATAATGTATTTCAGGGCAAAGTGGCATACAACCACGGCTATCCAGATTCAGTTTCACGTCATATAACCAGCGGACCATCAAGACACTTCCAACGATACCTCATTTGTCCAGTTCTAATAAATACTTAATTGAAGAGTTATGACTATAAGGGAATATAATAGCCTGTCAAAATCATTACTCTCTTATGACTCTGTCGTAATTGAGTAAAAATTCTAGGAGGGCACATCTAATCCATCCCAGCTACGTTTGTCAAAAGCATCTGGGATGGACTGGATGTGCAAGGCGAATGATCGGGTGTCATGGCACACATTGGGATAGGCCTTTGTCCAGCAGTGGACTAAGTTATGGTGATTGACTACAAATTGACATAATGGGTTCCTAGTGGGATAAACATAATTTATTATGAAGATTTTTATATTAATGAATGTAAATAACGTATTAACACCATATCAATGCAAATAGATATATTTATGCATACAAATATTTGCACTGAGCGGGCATCAAAGCCGTGACCTCCGTCGTAGCAGTCGAACATTTTGCCGCTACGCCACAGAGATCATCAGTACTGGCAATACTAGTGTAATTACAGAATATTTATGTTCTTCTAAACTATTGCATTAAAGTAAGTTCATGTCACGACCGTTTGGATTTTGCACGTGAGTGTATGCCCACGCGCATTAATGGAACAATCGCGTAGGAGTAGTGACGGGCCTTTCGTGCTATTAATTTAGTAGTGCAGTCAAGAGAATGTTGTGAAGATAAAAGATGGCCCTCATCGAAAAAAAAGATTAAGAACTATCAACTGAAAGTCAACAAAATCATCTGCATGAGCTTCTTTGAACTCAGAGAATCATTATCGATGACAGTTACGAAAATGGACGAACCCGGAAATATTGGTAGCTAATACTTACTTAATAGCTTTCATAGAAAATAGCTAATGAAACTATAGGTAAATACCGAATTTCAAAATCCTGAATCTACGAAATACTGAAATCCGATACCTATACCTACCAAAGTTCAAAAGCCCCAAAATTTGATTTTGATATGTTACCGATGGCAGGCGATCTGGTTCAAATTTTATAGTTACAACCTAACACAAAAAGTATGGCGGAAGTTGTCGTCATACCCTTTTAACCTATTTATAAGCATCCATGTCGCGGCGCGCAGTGACCATTCCGCGCAATCCGACTTGGATAGATTAGGTTAGAAGTGGTTAGTACAGTAGCAGTGAACTTTGAACAACTGAACTGTGGAACGAATCTACAGTTCAAAGTTCACCACTACTGCTGCGATATCTAAATTGGACTGCGTATGTCAATTAGCTTATCGCAGTCCAGCGCTGGACATGAGCTCTCCCAATGTGCGCCATGACACCCGTCTTGCACGTCCATTCCATGCCAGCCACGTTTGTCAAGTGTCCCTATCAGCTTCTAACCTATATGTATCCATGTTCAGGCGCAATCCGACTCGGATAGATTAGGTTAGAAGTGATTAGTGCAGTAGGAGTGATCTTTGAACTGTGAATTCGTTCCACAGTTCAGTATTTCATAGTTCACTGCTTACAAATTCCACACTGACAAAATTTATGCGGTATTGTCTCCGAACTGTCGCTCAATGAATATTACACATTGCTGTGGTATATGTATCACGTTTTATTACCTCTTGAGAAACTGGAAATTGGATTTGTCAATAATTTCTTGAGGAGTAACGAGCCGTAAATAATGAAACACGATGTAGGTAGGATTTAAGGCGATCGTGATGGAGCCATCTGTGAGCATGGTTGAAATCAGGCAATCAGAATTAATGTACTTCTGCGTTATATTCTATTGCTTACGTACTGTGTAATTGTACAGTAACACGAAAGTCTATTACTGGAACCGTACTTTTTATGTGTTACTAGCTGATGCCAGCGGCTCCCCCACGTGAAATTTTAACCCCGTTCCATCTACCCATGGGAAGTTATTTCCGGGACAAATAGTAGCCTACGTGTTATTCCAGACTATAATCTATGCCTGATACCTAATTTCAGTCAAATCTGTGCAGCAGTTAGAGCGTAATTGAATAAGAAACATCCAAACATCTTTACAGACTTTCACATTTTATTTATATAGGACACGTCAATTTGACTTCGCCTCGCCTGATGGTGAGCTGAAGGCAAAGTATCGGAAAAGCGAGTCACCATTATAGACACTTATGCTACAATGGTGGAACTCAGCTTGACGGTCTCATCAGATGCTTTTTCACGCCCCGCTTAAAGGACCCGGGACTGTAGGAAGAGCACGTGAACTGGTAAGGAATTCCAGGTTTTAATGCGCATCATTAAAACCTGCAATTATAATATTAGTAGGATTTGTTAATTCACCTCTGCCTAACCCTCCGGGGATAAATGCGTGATTGTATGTATGTATGTTATGCGATCAAGCTGTATTCGTTCAAATATTTGTCTTACGAGTATATGAGAGAACAACAAACATTCTTCAATAGTCGATAGCTTCGGCCTAATGTACCGAACCTATGCCCCTGAACTTCAGTTATATTCTTCGTGTTGGATGCATTTATATAAAATTGTTACTGTTGGATGTATCTATCAATGTAATAACTAATAGATTATTTAGCCTGACTGAATTGGTATAATTACAATTTGATTTTATCGCTCTATTATAACAATTTGTGAAAAACAGAGGTCAGCATAGGTCAGTATTATCTGTGGTATTATGTTGGCATCCATTGATATAAATTGTTACTTAAGTGATTGTAGGCATCACAATCATACGATATGGATACGACATATGTGCAAATACTGAAACCGCGAAGCATCCTGGTCCGTAGGAATAGAACCAAATTAAATTTAAACTTAAATTCCCTGATTTATAAAATCCGAAATTTTCTAACAAAATAATTATTAAAATAAATGTAGAAAATGCAACCACTTGTATAAGTCATTAAATAGTTTCATCCATTGCTTTAAAGTCATTGACTGTGTCATAAGTCATTAATAAATACGCACACACCTTCACACACACACACAACAACTTCACACACACACACAACAATAGGCATAGTAGGTAACTTACTTGAACAGCTAAGCGGCAACATGCGATTCTACAGAGTGCTCAAAGTTGTTCAAATTCTATAAAATTAAAACTCTAGTTTCTGCCCTTAATACTGGACCAATTTTGTTCAAACTTTTCCTGCTTGAAGCTTAGGGGGTACCAAGTATATGGTTTCAATTATTGCCTATGTGTCGTATCCATATTGTATATCTAAATAATAAAAAATTGATGATTAAAATCAAGATTATCTTTTAGAAGGTCTTTTGAGCTTGGTGCACCCGTGCACAAAGGTGTGCCAAAGACTCATCGGAATTGAAGAATCGTAATATTTTTAAGACATAATGTTGGCTTGACAATAAATTAACAATTGAAGGACCCGGCTGTGATCCTATAAGCAATGCCCTAAAAAGACCGACACAATTTTGATAGCAGGTGACACATTTGAAACACAAAAACTGAAAGAAAATTTGTTAAAAACGACGAAAAACCCGCCATATCAATGAAAATATATATATACTCCTTTAAAACATTTGGCTTTTAAAGATGAATCTAACGACATCTTAAATTGTCCCTATTTATTCAGTCATTCCGAAGATATCCAGTTTTAAACAAACTCCTTGGCAGTCCAGATAAAAATGTTAATTCTTTCAAACTGTCATTTAACAGATTGACGCAGAATCAACTTTGTCGTTTCGTAATACGCCCTTCATTGAAATACCAAAACATACAAATATCTTTACATTCTAATTCTAACAATTACGATGCAGTAACACTTAAATCTAAATAGGACTAGATTAAAGATCTTTAAGTTCTTGGTATTTAAGTACCAATAACCATAATGACTTTCGAGTTGTAAACGTACTAATACATTAATGAAATTACTGGTAATAAACTGATTAATATTGATTAAATTACCTATCAAAACTTAAGTGTTTACGTCACAGATTAAAATGTCAAGAAAAGTGCCCCGCAACATAGGGCTTCGTCTATTTCCGTACCTGATTTTTCATAACCAGTTACGAAAGAAGAATTAAGGTGTGGTGCTTGTTATAATGTTATACCTCAGGGCATATTATCTGTGTGTCCAAAATGTGGTCTATCTATATGCGCAGTATGCGTTTTTTGAGTGTCTTTTGAGATGAAAACTCAAATCAACCAATCATCCATATCCATACTAATGTTATAAATGCGAAAGTAACTCTGTCTGTCTGTCTGTCTGTTACGCTTTCACGTCTAAAGCACTGAACCAATTTTGATGAAATTTAGTATAGGGGTAGATTAGACCTTGAGAAAGGACATAGGCTATGTTTGGTCGCGATAACCGACATCCACGTGGGCGGAGCCGCGGACAAAAGCTAGTAGATTATATCAAAACAATCCGCGAGCGCTAGAGCCTCATTTCTCTCGGGACTTGGGTCCAAGATATGTCGCCATGTATACATACACCTATAAGTAGTTTTTGTTACGTGCTCTGTCGTGGTATGGAGTCATTATCGTCTGAACCATTTTCCAACTCAATTGGGGACTTTTAGTCCAACTATTGTACCAACATTCATTTTTTTTTAGTAACATCTAAATTGTATTCACGTTTTTCATGTTTGTTGAATCTTGCAGTGTAAAATTTCCAATGCGTGTCTTATTATGATCTTTGAAGTGCACGTGTTCATTCACAAGAGGATCTAACAGAACTATGTGAATGAAGCGAATGTTATTTGCTCTCGATATATTAACGATCCATCGACATTTAACGCCAAACCTATTGCATTCCACAATCTAATTATCAAAAGTCGTACCTATGCTCTTGATTTTAATTGACTTCATAAAAGGAGGAACTATCAGATACTCGAAATACTTTTTATCTGTTTTTCAGTGACAAAAACTATGATAAATATAAGTTCAGTGACAACACCCTCTAGGTAATTCACACATTGCCTCACATCACGAGTGCGATTTCTTAACTTGATTATTGCCAAAAAAATACAAACAAAACTAATTTATGCACAGTTTAAGTAGCAAAACCATGCACTCTTGCACTATGGTACATGATGCGGGACAATGACAAAGCACCACGGAGTTACTACCCAATGTCTTACAGGAGTGGTCCCAAAAACGAGCCCTGGGATACACCGTATGACATCTTTCAGTGACCGAACCCTTATAGCTTCAATAGCTTTATTACACGGAACGAATTTTTGTCACGGTTTTATTAATTTGCTTGGTTTCTTTCCGCTTAACATATATTTTTAATGTTTTTAAAAATCTTCCTTCTGTGTGTTCTATTTATTACTTAGCATTATCTTTTTTAAATTCCTTGCCAAATTCAACATTCTATAGACAATGCGAATGTAATATATTGCATTTTAATAATTTCCGCCCAATGTTTTCATCACATTTGTGGAAGATTTGGTACTTGCCACACATCAATAACAACACTTCACACTGGCGCAATATTTTGTATGTTCGACGATAATTACACTGCTAAGCCTCGTTATGTACAATTGTAATATATTTACAAATAAAAAAGCCCAGTACCTACCATCAAAGAGATTATCTAAATTTAACATCAGTAACGCTTGGATTGTATTCAAAATAGAAATATTCGGGCGTCATTTGAAATAGGTAATTTCTTTCCATGAAAAAGTTCTAGTGTAATACTGTAAGAAGCCTTCTGTAAGAACCTTATAAGATCTCAATTTAATCGCTACATCTACTGGTATAGATTATGATGATATTATTGCGATATTATTTCACCTTAGTTTCAGTTGTCATGATATAACTATGAATACTGTTACTGAATATCACGATATCGCCGCTAACGATGATATGGTCATAATTACAACGATGCGTGAAGAAAATCATTCCATGAAAGAAGTTCTCAATATTCTTAACCAACTGGACACAAGATACATGACACACGCGTGTCCAATTGGAGAAACCCAAAATTAATTTGAATAGTAGGATTCGCTGCGTGTTGCTCTCCCCATAATCTCGAGTGTTTTCAGTTGCAGTATTATATAAATTTTAAGTGTGGTACGAGTATATTAAAGACAACATCTCTCATTGAAGCATCTGAACTAAAGGCTGACTTGGATTGAAGGGTACCAAATTAAAAAAAGACGCAAGAAATCTAACACATCTAATCATATCTAACACACAACAGACAATAGGATATAATCGAAAAAACGAAAAAGTAATTAATCAATTTGAAAAGATATGCTTTGGAAGCGTCGGTAGCTTAGTTGTTAAGGAATCAGCCTTACGATCAAGAGGTACCGGATTCGAATCCTGGCCATTACACTACCGACGTGAACCCACTCCTAGCATAAGTAATTTAGCTTAGTTGGAGTAAGTAATTTCGGTTGCTAATATACTGTAAAAAAATACTGTTATACTATTTTAAAATAAGACACTAATTCAAAAAAGAACTTACCAGTCTGTTCAGCCTTAGTTCCATCACTGGTTTCATAAGCATAATGGTAACCGTCTTGATTGATATCATTTTCGTATCTCAGGATCTGTGCTTGAGCACTAGCACTATTGCTACGTCCTTGGAAATTTCCAGCTTGGAGGCCTGAATGGTCGTGACCTTGAGGTGCCTGAGCCTCATAGTTATACGGAGCTTGGAGATCAGCACTGGTACCACCAGAAGATTCAGCGTGGGATGGTAGTACAGGTGCTTGGTCTAAGCGAGCTGCAGCTGCCGCAGACGCGAAGGCGAGGACAGCGAACTGTAATAATGATTTAACAGTTCTTATCAATATGAACAAAAATCAATCTAAACCGATTTCAAGTTACTATCATGAAACCTAAAGACAATTGTATCAAAGTATTAGTGTTTGGGGCTCCATAGGTGCATGAACTCCGGTGACCTATAAGTGTTGGGGGTTCCATAAGTTTATGGGCTCCGGTAACCTATTAGTGTTGGAGGCTCCATAGGTATACGGACTCCAATGACCTATTAGTGTTGGGGGCTCCATAAGTACCTATATGGGCTCCGGTGACCTATTATTCTTGGTTGACAAATAAAAAGTAATTTTTACAAAGACTTTTAAAACTTTCGATGAACTCAAAAAAATGACAATAAGTTGTATCAAATAATATAACAAATTGCTCAATTTTGACTCAGATAGGCTTCCTTGTCTTTCCCTGCGGTTGTTTTTCACTTTTATAATGGAGGTGACACCTGCAATATTGTGGTGTTTCGAATGCGGTAGAACTGAGAACACCTCGGACAAGGAAGTTTAAGGGCTATTTCAAAATGGGTTCAATGTTTGTAGTTCATACGGAAGTAGTAATGTCTTCTATATTATTATTAGCTTTGTGGTCGTTTGTATCTAATTTAATCTAGAACTAATTATTTTAGTTTAGTCTGTGAATGAAGGGTTTTCGATTATCATAGTTTTTTCATCCCACCATCTCGGAAAGAGTACTTTTTTTCTTCGATATCTGAGTGTAAAAGTCGTTTTTACCCTCTAGAGTGGTAAAGTAAATTTGAATTTAGAACATCGTGTGTACTAGGTTTGTGAACTCAAAACATCATTAAACCTATTTACTTCTACCTCTATGGTGCCGATTTATCATACAACTTTTTTTTAATTTATGAAAAACTCAACTCGGAACCTCCTTAGTGTACCTACTTTTTTTTTTAAATTTGCTTTGCGCGCATAATTTTTTTTCACGTCCTATGGTTGAACATTGTTGTTGAATTTTATTTGTTGATATTTTATTATTAGTATTATTACACATAATTATTATACAGCCTCCGTGGCGTAGTGGTAGTGAACGTGGCCGCAACGCAGGAGGCGCGGGTCCGATCCCCGCTCAGTGCAGATATTTGTATGCATAAAAAGTTCAACAACAACGGTCTAGCTGCAATGTTTCGATATCGCCTAATGTCACCATTGGGTTGTGGAGGTCACATGGCAGTCGCTTTACGGAAAATATCGAGGTCCAGCCAAATCCGCAGTTAAGACTGGTAAAGCGGACCCCGAACTCCGAGGTGAAAGCTTCGGATGCGACTGGGAATTAACGCTAGGAAGAAGAAGCATTTCATTATTTCCTCGCTGAGGTGGGATGAAAAGTTACGTGTTGCACTCGAGTGCAAAGATTTTACACCTTGTGCTCTTTTGATTCCCTCGCTAACGCTCAAGATTCTAATTTATGAATCACTCGCTATGCTCGTGATTCAAATTTAGAATCTTTCGCTTGCTCGGTCATCAAAACTGAGCACGCGGTTAAAAAGCAACTTTGCACTCTTGTATAACAAATAACTATTATTGCGGTTGTACATTTATTAAAATTAAGAATCGGTAAATTTTTTCAGTCATTACTTTATCATGATTTTTATTCATTATCCTCCTTGCGTTAATCTCGGTCGCATCCTAGACCTTTATATCGGAATTTGGGCTTTTAGTAGTACATATTACTGTGGTATTACTTACTTTGAGTTTGTAGTACTCCATGTACCAAATACATGATTTCATTTATCATTGATAGTTAATTTCTAATACATAAAAAGCGACCATTTTTTTTTTTATTCATCCTTCTTAATTGCCCCATGTTACCGATATTGTATAGGCTGTTTATACTGGAGATTTTTGGCGCTTGGTGGAACTAGCTACATATATTGAGTAAAGCACTTGTACTTTTAAAAACATTGTAAACCTTTGTGAATGCTGTGAGACGAAACCGGTTAGGTTCAAAAATAAAATAAAAATTGTGGAAAAGTACAAGTACTTTATTAAATACGATATTGTATAATTGAGTTTTCTGTAATTTATAATGCTGTATTTTATAGTCTACTTCACATTTCTAAATACTGATTGAGTAAACTTCAATGCAGAATTATTTATGTTTCTTTACTCACATAAATAAAGTTTAGAAGTTTCAATTTCACAATTGACAGACTCATCATCGCATAGACCACCCAGGTTCTATATTGCATTTCAAAGTTCTATCGGTTCTATCAATCAATCAACGTATTGCGATATCACGAACCCAAACACAAATATTTGTATATTATTCTAGAAATCAATCACTTGATAATTGCCAACTTGAATTTATACTAAATGTGTATTTCCGAAAGTGTAGGCCGATTTATGTATTATTACCAAAAAGGTACGGTCCTCTTTGGTAATACAGCCCAAACTTAGCCTCAGATACATGACTCAAGTCAACAAAACTGCCTGGGATACGGCAATTCACCTCCGCCTAACCCTTCGAGGATAAAGGCGTGATTTCATGTATGTTGTATGTGTATGTAAGGACCGTAATGTTTTCAATTTCACAACTTTTAAATGCCTGAACAGTTTTTGATGTATATGTATGTCTTTGTTTGAATCTTTTATCATCCCAAATGACAGTTGCTATAAATTGTTATGATTTTTTTTCAGAGCAGCTTTTTTTTTAATTTATCGACTTTTAAATTTTATTGAAAGTATTGTTAACTAACTAACTGGAATATTTTTAAACCCAATGCTCTTATTAAGCATTTTCTAAATAATTTAGGTCACCCAGGATTCGAACCTACAACCTCCAAATTAATCTTACCAATGAGGCAGTCCATTAAGTATAAATTAAAGCAACACAAATATAATTAATTGAGGCATGATACTTCTCATAATATTAATCTAGAACTAGATTAACAATAAATAATAAAATAAATATAATAAATAATAAACAGTTCACACACACAGACACACACACACGAGAATATTAAAGACGACACAATTACAAAATCACTGATAACGGTAAAACAACACAACACATTACCCTGACACTTGAAATAGAAAGGTTTGCACTTATTGTACGAAGTAAATATTGAATACTAACGAATATCATGGCTGATGTGTCCTCTAAGGGAGATGCCAGTGAAATGTGCACGATACCAGTGAATCTGCCTCGTTTTATACCGAAGTTTACTCTACTCAATATTTTGACTGATATTCTGATCCATTTTGAGATCCATCCTTCATTTTTCCTTGTTACGCAATTTTATATTCTGTAGCTCTATCCTTAAGGTTGGTTTCTTCGTTTTGTATATCAGTAGCAAGGACTCGTAAATTATTTTATTTGTTAATGAAGTAAAATTCGTATTTCTGAGCTATGTGTGGCCTCGGTGCGGTTCGTTAAGTTTTTAAAATCTAATTCTTAAAGTAGGTCGGGTTTACTAATATGGCGTTTAGTCTGCTTGTTATTTACTTAGTTATACATATGTTAGTAGTTATATTTATTTAAAGAAATTAGACTATTGTATTTAAATAATTGCGTTCGTTTTTTCGAAATGTGAAGGATACAGTTTAGATATAAATTGTTTAGAATTTCAAGTTAATAACATAGTATTATCTAAAAGAAGATAATCACAATGAATTTGGTTTAAACGTATTAAAAGCTTTTTTGGATGTGGTATTCTAAAAGGGTATATTAGTGAATGCTGAATAAATGATGTAATCCCCTTGGACATAGTTTCTCAAAGTTTCCCACTTGTGACAAAATTAACGTAATGGCACGGGCCTTAATATGGTACCTACCGTAAAACGGGGTGAATAGAAATAAAATGGTTGTTAGATACCTACTTAAGTTACTCAAACGTAACAAGAGAAGATACAAAATATGTTTTATTTCTTTTTTCAGTAAGAACCTGCCTTTCAGAATAGATTCATCGTTATCTTGGAACTCTACATCGATGAATATTATGTTCTCGTAACGCTTTTAATTAAAATTAATTGAGTAATCACATTAGTTACTCCACGACATTATCGATAAAGTGTAAAATCAGTTTCGTTTAACTGGTTTTCAGTGGTCTTCTAACAACCTATCAAAATTGGGATACGTGAAACTATAACTTTGAGAAACGCTGTCCTAACAGATGGCTATTGTTGCCGCCATAATGTTAGAGTCTAACAACAAATTGCCAACTATAAAATAATGTAAGTAATAAGTGAAACATTATAGCCCATTAATGTATTGTTTTATGATATATATATCTTATAGTCCATGGAGAGATACCATTAATATTTTTAGCGAAATCGCGTCATACACTATTTTTATTAACCGACTTCAAAAAAGGAGGAGGTTCTCAATTCGGATGTTTATATTTTTTTTTTTTTATGTTTGTTCGCTCATAGGTCCGCCATGCGTAGACGGATTTGCAAAATTCTTTTTTTGTTCGAAAGTAGATTATTCCGAAATGGTCCCATTTAGATTTCGTAAAGATCTGATGATGGGTTTCCGAGATTAGACCAAGGAACTCTTCAAAAAATACCAGGAAATCAGCCGCGATTGCTGCAATCGCATATTATTGCAATGTCTCTGCCATTACACATCATAACATCACGCCTGAATCCTTTGAAAGGGTATGCAGAAGTGTTCAGAATATTCAGCTATATTTCCGGTGTATATGCGTTGATTTCAATTAAAAATTCTTTTTGCATTCGTTTTGGTTTACTTTTGAGGTAGTCCTGTATTATTTTATGTATGTTCACCGATTACTCAAAGACGCCTGGACCGATTTGCAAAATTATTTTTTTGTTTGATAGGTTATACTTCCCAGGTAAATTTTATCAAAATCGGTCAAGCAATTTATGAAATATCAACAAAAATCGGTTGAACTCGGTTTTTTAAATTTTTAATTTGGTGATTATTACGGTTTATTTCAATTGAAATCTTAATGAATGCATCAAGTTCAGTTAATTGATCTTTTGAAACATATACGAACTGAAATTTATAAAAGAATCAGCTGTAGATTGAGTGAAGAACCCAACTTTTGATTCGGTATGTCTGGAAGAAGAGGGGAACACCGGGGCTTGATATGTTTATAGAGTAGTTAAGACCCAATTTCGTTCCCTTCATCCTAGCGTTAATTCCTGTCGCATTCGAAGCCTTCAACTTGGAGTCCCAAGTTATTTTTTTTCCAGAAATAGGAGAGCGGACCCTGGATAAATAAACACAAAATTTAGATACATCCCGGGCCGAATTCTGCTAAAGCAACACCATTGTCATACCACGGACACGGCAAAAAATTCCATTCAATTTTAGAGCTTAAAGTAATGATGTTTAAGTCTAATATTGGTTTTTGTAGAGTGAATGAAAAAGTGTAATGAAACTACTTTCATTTTGGACTAAAATTTAATGCCATTTTTTGGAATATCCTCTTAGCGTTATTTCCCAGTCGCATCCGAAGCTTTCAGCTCGAAGTCTGGGGTCCGCTTTTACCAGTCTTAACCACGGATTTGACTAGACCTCGATATTTTCCGTGAAGCGATTGTCATCTGACCTCCACAACCCAATGTTAACATTAGGCGATATCGAAGTTTTGCAGTTAGACCGTTGTTTTTGGATTTTTGAGGGCTCCAACTACCCGTAACGACTGCCATAGATGTTCTCATGGCAACCGGGGCCAACGGCTTAACGTGCTCTCCGAGGCACGACCAGACCAATGCAAATACTCATATTTCATTCACACAAATATTTGCACTGAGCGGGGATCGAACCCGCGCCTCCTGCGTAGCGGCCGCGTTCACTACCGCTACGCCACAGAATATCCGTGGCATGAACGTGGTTTTGCTTTAGCAGAATCGAGGAATTTATGACCATTCAAGCGCCAATTTCAGTTGCATTCGCGTATAATCGAAGCCAGTTCATCTATCTTAGCTTCTCATGTCAGAAATCAAGCATTCCTTCATTCAGACATTGATGAAGAGTATATGATACCCATGTTTATGCATCAGAAGTTACAAATGTCACCTATTGCATTTAGAGAATTGAAATCCTTGTAACTTAACATTTGATTCTGCAGGAGTATTGCAACATTGAAATATTTGTTTTAGATGATATTTATTGTGGCAAGTAAACATTTATGTATGTGAATTTTAGACAATGTGAAGATGGGTACTGAAAAACAATAATACGAGTAGTGTTATTTAAAGAAAATAAAAGAAATCGTAGATTCTATGTTCTTACTTTTTGCTTGCGTCAAAATAAGATGATTTTTAAAATATTGCATAAACAGTTGGGAATATTTGAAGGGGGAAAAAGTAGAAACGTGATCCCGTTTCCACCTTCGAATTATAGTCGAAGTAGTGGAGCTGTGCTGGTCCTCACAAAATGGAAATGCTCAACCGGGGGAATACTAGTTTTCTCTTAATTATGACAAAGCCTAATACCAAATACTTGTTTATTACATTTTCATTAGAGTGAGACAGCACTAGAGATATTATACTGATTACTTTCTTTCCCTCTTCTTATCGCAATAGTGTTTTTTTTATTGTGACATATCTATAAAAAAATATTCCAATGGCAGAGACCTTAAATAAATAAATCAAATTCAAATATTTTTAATTGTCACGATATCGTTTAAATTTTATGATACTTAAAAATGTAATTGACTGCAATAAAGTTACAGTCTGTACCAAAACCCCATAAAAACCCAGGGCAATGATGCCAAGTTCGAACCCGTCACGGTCCATGTTCAGATGCATGCACGCATGAACCAAATTAAGTTCCAGCACCAATTGACTTTTAATCAGAATGTATTTATTGCTTTCTCATCAATCATACGTCAATATCGGATTTATTGCGTAATTGATAATATGTTTAACAGTATCATAGTTATTCACTCCGGATATCACGATACAATTTAGTTTCAAAGCCAGCAGGAAAATCTAACCTTCGTACTACGCGAACACCTTATTTCGAGCATACCCACGGATCTACAATGTCGCCAACTATGAATTTTGGTCCCACGTAAAGGCCTGTTCAAACTTAAGCGGTATTCGCTGCCGCCTGCGGTACAGAAAACCGAGTGGGTATCCGGTAATATTACTGTTCACACCAAAGCTAATTTCGCTATCCTTCTGGGTAGAATACCGCGCGGGACGCGGTATGCGTTCAGGAAGTTTTCGCTACTTAGTAATTTCTTTAGTATATTATTATTATATTTATTAATTTTTTGTTAAGTTTGACGTTTTGTAAGTGCCGTTTTGATGGTCTATACAGAATAAATGATTTTTGACTTTGACTTCCTGGGGGAGCGAAATTTACCCACGCGGTACTGTGGTACCAACGATTCCGCTTTAGCCGCGGAACTTCATACTAAATTCCTGAGCGAAACCTGCGCGGTATGTACCTGTACCCACAGCGGCAGCGAATACCGCTTATGTTTGAACAGGCCTTAATAGGGAGCAAGCCAATTAATTTGGAATTTGTCATAAGCTGTGAGTATGTTTACTGTCGGATAGAGAACAGCGCCAAGTCGACTTCCGCTCCGCAAAGTACTTACTAGATGCTCTCGAAAGGTTGCAGCGACGCGCAGTCCGCATTATTGGGAATCCTGAGATCACCAAAACCCTCGAGCCTTTGCAATTGCATAGAGATGTGACTTCTTTGGCGGTATTTTACCGTCTCTACCATGGTGAATGTTCTGATGAGCTCTTCCAATTAATCTCACCCTCTCCTTTCCTATTATAGAACAACACGTGCAGGGCTTAGATGCCACCCGCATACGGTGCAGAATATTCCATCGAGAACCAAGCGGTTCGGCGACTCCTTCTTGTGCCACCATTGTAACATGATAAGTGTCTGTAATACTGACCCTCTTTTCAGAGACTGCCTTCGGCTTACCATCAGGCGAGGCGAAGTCAAATTGACGTGTGCTATATAAAATTAAAAAAAAACTTCTGCGACATCTGCTGAAAGAAATTGGGTGGCCCTTTCTATTCTACCGGAAACCAACATTACACTACAGGGAAAAATATATAGACCCTATTCATTAAACAGAATCTAAAAAATAATGATATACAAAGTGTTCCAGATATTACGCTGCTCATTATAATTAGGTGCAATTCATAACTGTATGACGTCACAATATAGTAAACCTTCTATAGATTTCCGTTGATTGACGGACAATGAAGACTCAGGAGGCAAACTATGTCAATTGAAAAGGGCATTCAGCTGCGCATTTTTTTCTAATAAATGCAATCATCTACCTACTCGGTGGTGATTAACGGTCTTAAGGTTGTCAACTTTAGTATTTAAAGGTCTTATGGGTCATAAATTCCCATGAATATTATTACAATACCTATAGAGGATGGCTATAGAGGCCATCCTAATAATAATATTATAACAATCCCTATAGCCATCTATAGGGATTGTAATAATATTCATGGGAATTAACCAGGTCAGGCAATACGTATATTGAATGTAAAATAGTACTATTACTTATTCTGTGGTAAAAGTAACAAATTCTAATTTATTGATCAGTGCCAGTTTTTGACAAAAAATGATGTTTCTCGGTTTCAAATATATATATTTTAGCCAGTGGAAATGGCAACATGTTGTGGTATCTGCCTACATCATTAGGATAAAGTTAAGACTATATGTATACCTACGTGTTTTACTTGATTTTTATTGTGCCTTTGAAATTATATCACAGAAAAGCTCGCATAGTTTCACTGTTATGTAAATATTTGAGAAACTTTTGTATAATTTACGACTTTTTTTTAAATACTTAATAGTTTAATACCTACTTATTTGTGATCATTATATATTATCATTCTTAATACTCCTATTAATATTAGAAATGTGAGTGGAAATGTTTGGATGTTTCGATTTTTGTTATTCAATCACGCTCAAACGACTGAGCGGAGTCCACGATTATAACGATTACGACAGTTTTTCGTGCTAGGGCTAAAGGATCCGTATTTTCCAGAGTATTTATTTATTTATTTTATTTATTTTGTACTTATTGTACGCCAAATTACAATATTTTTGATACAGAAATTAAGAAGACAGGATAAGTACAAAGGGCGGCCTTATTGCTTTATCTACGCAATTTCTTCCAGGCAACCTTTGGATGAAAATGTATGCTGGTTGGAGTATTTGGTAGCGGTTGACGTTTAATTAAATAGTTATATAGTGTACATAGGTACTTACATTTTCCCGTATTTTCCCGTGTTTGGCTAAAGTTCGATATTTTCCGTCAAGCGACTGCTGTCTGACCTTCATATTTCAATGGCAATACCAAAGTATTGCAGTTAAACCAGTTGTTACCTTTAAGGGTTCCAACTTCCAACTACCCGTAACGATTGCCATAGATGTTCGTATGACAATCGGGACCGACGCGACGCGTCGTCGCGACGGCTTCACATACTCTTCGAGGCATGGAAATGCGCAAACCAATGTAAATAGACATAATATATGTATACAAATATTTGCAGTGATCGGGCATCGAACCCGCACGTTGTCGGATTCAGTTCCGCCACGCCACAGAGGCTATCGTAACCAATTTTATTATTAGGTCAAATTGTTCCGACCTAGGTTATTACCTAATAGATCCCGACTATTACGGTAAAACAATACAAGCAAACGTATAACAGGTTTGAAGCCAGGAAGTGAAGAGGAACAGGCTATAGATAAGGTCATCAACTACACGAGAACATTTAAAATAATTTAGGATATTATAACTAAAATTACTTCTGGTCAACTTGCAGCAGCCATGTCTAGAATTTTTTTGCGACTTGCAACATCATGAAGTTTCATCATTATCAACCTCTTACACAGTTGCGTCAAAAAGTCCAAAAATAAGCACTTTGGAGTCCGAAATCGGTTTATAAATATAAATAAATAAATATTGTAGGACATTCTACACAACGCTATCTAGACCCAAAGTAAGCATAGCTTAACTAGCTTGTGTTATGGGTCCTAGAATGCTGATAAACATACTTAGATACATTTTTTTTTTGTAAATACATACATATTATACATAGAAACACCCAGACCAATGCAAATTATTTATAGTTCTTGTATGGTATGCAAACTTTCCGTTAGTGACTGAACTCCGCAACCGTCGCGTCGTTAGCGTCAGAAATTCGCGGGTAGGTAATGATGGGGCTTCAATAATGCTGGCGGGGCCCCTATAGGATATACTATACTCTTTTCTCTCTATTAAAGGAGGTAGGTATCTCCGTCACAATCGAGCAGTCCCACTGAGGAAGTACCTCCCCAATACCGAGGCTATATAATAACGTCGTGTTGTGGTCCCGGCAGTGAGTAGGTTAGCCAGAGCACATTGGAGAGGTGTTATCTGTGGTTATATCAAAATAAGTTTATCCGCATTCTAGAACCCATATTCCGAGTTATTCTCAGTTTGGGAATAGATATCGCTGTCTAAATGTAGTACAAAAAACAATCGAGGTGGGTGGTAGGTACTCATTTCAGTTTTAATCAATGAATGACATTTGACATGTTTAATCAACGAAAGGTGAACGTACGGTGAACGTTGACTTTTGAATGTGTCAGTTGTGACAGGCCTGACAGCTGACAGTTTAATTTAATTTGACGTATGTGTCACTGTTAGTGTTTTAAAGCGCAGAGTAGCTAAATAATTGGAATGTCATCTTGAAAATAATTAATTGATAATTAGGTATCAATTGCCATCACGTTTAATATTTTTATCAATTAAACTATTTTTCCTAATTAAATTGTATACCTAATATTTGAAATTGCTTGATGTTTATTAGCCAATGAAGCACTTGATAAGTTTTCTCATGCAGTTTCAAGCTTAGCTATTCATTACTGAAATCTGTCGTGATAAAATTTGAATATTCTACTTCTCACACTCGGCTATATCCTGGCTGGAAGGAAAACTGTTTTTTTTTGTCCATTTCAACTCTAGGTGTGGTGTCATGAAGAGGCTGTCAAGATAGGGGTTGGTAGGACTAGGATCCATCATTTTAGGATCGCCAGCATCAGGACTCCTGGCGCGAATGCACCTACTAGATCACACTAGCTCCTTACCGACATTCGGAGGATTACAGTCAGTTCATGGACTGAATATAAAAATCTATATATATATTTCAAATCGTACAAAGGTCATACCATCAGGGATGGCAAAGGCCGGGTGACGAAATGAAAATAAACTACTCAGATAGCGGATCCCGGGTTTCGAGGTGGTTATTTTGAATGCAATCAGAATAGTCTAAGTTGAACTTGAAGACTATAGCATTCTTCACATTGTCCTTATACAACATATGACCACAGAACAATGTACGTAAATCAATTCGTTCTCAAACAAAACACAATTACAACCAAATATTAATGGTGAACTTGACATTTAAGCTGCAATGCTTCCACGGTTACACGCAATTCGCGAACCTGTGCTTTTAGCTTTAATGACTACTATGGTTTGTACTAAATACTACACGTTATCTGGGTATGTGGGTAAGGTGTAGCAAGATCGCGGCCAGGAAATTGGTGGACTGTGCAATACACCATGACCCCGTCTGTTCTGATGAGACTGATAATACTCCGTACAGTGTTTATTTTTAATAGCTAGGGAAGGGACCTTCACCCTACAGAAACCTGAGAAGTAGTACCACTTGCTAGATTATTGTGTACTGTGGGAGCCTCTCATCAGCTTTTCACTCGGCTTTTGCGTTCATGTGAGCCTCTATGGAGGAGGGAATTTGATCAACGAAATGTTGTCAGAAGTCACGAAAACCGGAAAATGTACTGCTGGGGGTGATGTCTTGCCCTAAACCACAGACTGAACATCCCATCACCACATCCGCACTCATGAATTCATTAATGAATTCATGAGTGCGGATGGTGGCATCAGTGGATCAGCGGATGCGAGACTTTACTGTTATATTGTTAAAATCTAAAATTAAATGACATATTGTAGAGTGAATAAAGATAATTATGTAATGAACTCTTTTTCATTTAATTTTGAACTTTGATAAGTAATGAATAATGGTTCTCTCATCCTAGCGTTAATTCCCAGTCGCATCAGAAGCTTTTCAGCTTTTCAACTACAGATTTGGCTAGACCTCGATATTTTTTCATGAAGCGATTGCCATCTGACCTCCACAGCCCAATGATAACATTAGGCGATATCGAAGGTTTGCAGCTAGACCGTTGTTTTTGGATTTTTTAGGGCTCCAACTACCCGTAACGACTGCCATAGATGTTTTTATGGCAACCGGGACCGACGGCTTAACGTGCTCTCCGAGGCACGACCAGACCAATGCAAATACCCATATTTCATGAACACAAATATTTGCACTGAGCGGGGATCGAACCCGCGCCTCCTGCGTAGCGTAATGAATAATGGTTATACGAGAATAAAAAAATAATATGGGGTTCTTCAAGAATGGCATTAAAAGGTTTCTTCAGGGTCGGCAGCGCGAGTGTGACGCCCCTGGTATTGCATACGTCCATAGGCCACGGTGACCGCTTCCCATCAGGTGGGCCGTGTTCTTGTCTCCCAACTAAGTGGTATAAAAAAAATGGCAATAAAAGGCATAAAATTGACAGTGGTTGACAAATAGCAGAAAAAGGGTCCAGCAGATAATGTATAACTATTCACAGATGAAGTTTACTTGCGTCCAAAGATCTATATTGACTTCAGTGTATTACATACAATACTTTTTATATAATATGGGATACATCAATTTGACTTTACCTGGTCTGATGGTAAGCTGAAAGCAAAGTCTCAGAAAAGAGAGTCACCATTATAGACACGTACCAACCATGTTACAACGGTGGCACTCAGCTTGACGGCCTCATCAGATGCCTTTTCACGCACCGCTTAAAGGACCTGGAACCGTAGGAAGAGGGCGTAGTAAAGACTATTACTGAATGCGCACAAGTCAGTGCCAACCTTTACAGATACCGAAATAAATAACCGTAAATCCATGCTACAACATAATAATATAAATCAATTCGTAACTGATATAAAAATAAACGATTGCATAAAATATTGAACTTGACTATAATAGTATTTCCGTTCGCGTATTATTATTTATTATTGATAAGTAGTGATGTAATGAATTCATTCATGCTAATGTTAATCTTTCAGGAAAATTGATCTCCTAGCCTGCATCCTCTTATATTCGCTCCGAGGGGCTTGTGGTTAAGTGGTAACTGAGTAGCCAGGTCGGTCTTTGGGCGGGTAACCATTCTTAAAAACATTTAGATCTCTCCGTACCTTGAAAAGCACGTTAAATAGTCGGTCCTTGTAGCCATGCGAACATTTATAGGAGTTCCTTACGGATATTTGGGGCTCTAAAAATCCGACAGCACTAGTCTTAACTACAGAATTTCGAGTGGGTTATGGAGGACAGATGTCAGTTGCTTCACAGAAAATATTGAATTTTAGAATTTCTGGGCTAACTGAGAAGCTGTTGCGCAGTTAGCCCAGAAATCTGAGTCCGCACCGGTTGATTTGCCGCTTGCCTCCCGCATGCAAGTCGCTACGGTCCGGTGTCATGAAGAAGACATGCGGTCAGCCGCATAAGATGCGTAAACAGCAGCTTATTAGCTCGTTGTAATATAAGATCATTGGTCATTGCCCTTGTACTGAGTTTTTGTGTTATAAAATACCTACTTGACATTGAAAATTATGTCTGATAATTATATTATATCACTTAACACGCATTACACAACACTACTTAAATATATTTTGCCAATTATTTCTAATGATGTTTTAAAGAGTTTAACCTTTGTGTTTAGAAAAATATATTATTTACACGTGAACATGATACATATATTTTTCTAACTGTGATAAGAGTGGGTTTTCTCACGGGGAATACGGATCTCTTTCGCACAGAAATCAATAACTGTGATAAAAAATTGTAGCATACAGTATTTGTTAATCGTGTCTATATCATCCAGATAGATTCGTTCAGCCATTTGAGCATGATTGAGTAATAAACAGTCAAACATTTTCACAACCATTGTCAGAAACTATCACATTTTTATAATTCCTATTAGTAGAATAGGATAGTAACATTATTAACTGCTGTGGTTATGTCTATATACGTGTGAGGCATCATCCGAACATTTTTCGTGTATTTTTTTTTTAAAGAATACATGTAAACCGAAATTACTAAGTAGTATTCCCATTAACCGCTTCAGCCAAGTTATATTGCTTGTGTTAGGAGTGGGTAAACGTCGGTAGTGTAATGACCAGAATTCGAACCCGGGACCCCTCAATCGTAAGGCCGACTCCTTAACCACTAAGCTACCGACGCTTCTAAACTCATCTTAATCAGTCAAACCGTTCTCAAGATTGGCGCTTCTTAGCATGCAAGTAAATTAATGAGCTTATTTCTTTCTTAAAATCACACCATGGTTGCATTATGAGATCTAGCTAGAACAATAATTAATCATAAATATAATTAAGTCGTTCATGTACCTACTAGCGTATACAATTTGCTAACAAGTCTATAGAACTATTAATCATTTTAATTAAGTATTCGTATTTAGACTAAACAATACCAAAGCGAACAATACCTTATGCTTCAATAATAATATTAATATAACTTTACTACTGATTGATTGATTGAACTTTACTATATTAATTATTGAATTATGTATGTATAAATATTATTAGATGCAGTATATCTGGACCTCTATACTGCTAAGCTAAAGTAAATCCACTGCCATACCATGAACACTGCAAAAAAAAAAACATCTAATTTTAGACTCTAAAGTAATGCCGTTAGGTCAAAAATTAAGGTGATTTCCAATATGTTCTATAGAACTCACGTCACCGGGAAAAAAAGAAAAAACATTGAGAACTACCGTAAACTTAAATGACTTTTTGTAGTTTTCATTTAACTTTGGACTTTTACTCTATAGCAATAAAATCTAAAATTAAATGCTATTTTTACAGTACCTATCTGTGATTGACGGACGAGGTTTTGGCACAGACTTTCAGCTCGAGGAGGAGGACATTAACTTTAGTAAACTTTATTAAATAAAAATTTGACATCTGCGATGACAGATGACAGTTGAGAAGAGTGAGCTGTCAAAACTGTCATAAAATACTTAAATTTTAATTGACTGATGAAATTCTTAAAGGGGGTCTGACAGGCATTTTATATTACGCTTATACACACCTACATTTCATATTATAACCTCAGCTTTAAAACAGTATTGCGTGCGAGACCGGCGCACGCGCATCCATCTAAATTAGAACTAACCACACGTTTTATTAATAGTCATTTATTTTTTTCAAATCACAGTCAACTTTGAACCAATTTTGTTGGTAGCTTAGAATTTTGCAACATAAAAAATATAGGCCTTGTACCAGATAATGTTGGGAACATCAATCATAATTTGTTGGATGTGCACGTATATGATTCACGTGGCATGATATATGAAAATTACATGTGGAGTATCTTTAACAGATTTAGAGTGGGCCTTTGCATCAAACTAATTTTGTCTTTATATCATTGGTCTTATGTCTAACTATCGATAACTTACAGGTGAGGTTGAGCTTCAAAGATGCAGTAGTAAGGTACTCCCACAAACGGCCACCCACGTAATACTAGAATGCGACGCAGTGGCCCCCCAAACGTTCTCAAATCCTTGGTACAGTGATCGCTCCATGAAGCCTGTGAAACTCCCAGTAAGTTTTTGTGCTTCTGTGCGAAGCTAGGCTGGCTGCCGAGTTAGCACTTTTCACGCACAATGGCCCAAAAAAGAGGCTTACACCCGTATTCACAAACGATACTGTGAGGTCTCATAATGTGCTCGAGCGCATAGGGTTGGTAAAATTAATTCACAAACATCACGGAGCAGTATCTAACGCAGTGCGTTCACTCAACGAAGTATTACTTAAGTGTTATCAATGAATAAAAAGGCTTGCCAAAACGAACGCACTGAGAATTTGTCGTTCTTTGCACAGTTTTGGTGGTACGCATAGCGAAGTATTGTTTGTGAATACGGGTGTTAGTGTGATGATGGATGTGTTCCTTTTCCAAGGTCCTCGCATCAACAAGCCAACCCCCCCGCTGTATTCGCACGAAATAGACCCAGCACCATGGGTCTCACTCGACGAAGCGGACGGCCTATCACAGACTAAAGTAGAAACGCGGAAAGTACCTATGCACACTTTTTTTTAACTCTGTGCTGACCCTGGAACCTTCCTTTACCCTTCTTATAGAACTTCATATTAAAGTATTTAGTATGTTCGAGTCGAACATGATGGGATTACTTGTTGCATCTTGGTGAATGAGTAGCTTCGACATAGGTACAGGGCGGCGAAGGTAGTGTCCGTACAAATCTTTGTGGTTTTTGTGACACTACTTTGAATTGTGTAAATTGTATATTTTTATATTGAAAAAAAAAAAAAAAAAAAAAAAAAAAAAAAAAAAAAAAAAAAGGTAGGTACGTAGTTGGAAAAAACACAGCAGAGAAATCATGTATGTCATGTACGTGGGATGAAGTTCCTTTCATACCTCACTGTGCATATCGTTTCTGGTCGCTACGTGTGAGGATGTATTCCCTGCCTGCGGCGAGCAGTGCGATGATAGAATTTTGCAGTTTCTAGACATGCGGGAAGGATTTGCGGTAGCTATCTGGTGTATTTACTCTCGACAGCCTCCGTGGCATAGCGGTAGTGAACGCGGCCGCTACGCAGGAGGCGCGGGTTCGATCCCCGCTCAGTGCAAATATTTGTGTACATGAAATATGGATATTTGCATTGGTCTGGTCGTGCCTCGGAGAGCACGTTAGACCGTCGGTCCTGGTTGCCATAAAAACATCTATGGCGGTCGTTACGGGTAGTTGAAGCCCTAAAAAGTCCAAAAACAACGGTCTAGCTGCAAAGCTTCGATATCGCCTAATGTTAACATTGGGTTGTGGAGGTCAGATGGCAATCGCTTCACGGAAAATATCGAGGTCTTGCCAAATCCGTAGTTAAGACTGGTAAAGCGGACCCCAGACTCTGAGCTGAAAAAGCTTCGGATGCGACTGGGAATAACGCTAGGAGGAAGAAGAAGATCTGGTGTATTTACTCTAAAGCTGTAATCTTGTCTGTATAATGCAATTAAATGCGACCAAAGAAGACGGTACTATCTGCTGCATGTCGTGTATAACGTGGCCTCGAAGGAGTCTATACATGTTTGCGATAACCCTAAAACTATCATGCTTGGCAGGATTGTTTTAAAACGTGCCATGTTATAAAAAAAAGAGTCTATCGCAACTAGTTGCCATCAAAGCTAACAAATTCTTCCATCGCAACTGGTTATGAACCACAGTTGCAATGGCTTGCATGACTTTTGTCGCTGAATACAAAGGATAACAAAATCAATTCCCAAAACTAAAGTAAAATATAATTTGCGTCGTGATTGTAATTAAATTGAAATTGCACTTAATTGCAATCATGCTTCCTTATATTATAACAACCTTGTGCGCCTAAACGTTATTTTTCACCAAACAAAGCATTCCTAATGACTCTGGTGTGGCTTTGATTGATCTTCGAATAACTCACAGGTATTCGAGGCATGTGAGGAGGGAATTAGCATTATGTCGTGATATGTAAAGGACGAGCGAAATATCTGTTTTATCATTTGAATACCTGCTTTCAACAAGTACGTATTGGTATTTCAATTTGAGGTTTATTGTTGTCTCAGACCAGAGATTGCGAATCAATGGCACGCGGCACAATTTTTTCGGCACGCCATCCACCACGAAGTAGGTAGGTATTAGGCAGGGATATAAATTGTTAGATGCGCCCTTGCTCTAAGTACCTACACTTACGCTCTTAGTACACTTTGCAATCCCCCTCCCTGGTTCATCCACGAACACCCATGAGTTTAATTTATTTGATGGCACATCAAGGGCTTCATTTAACTTTTTTTTAGAATAATAACACGTTGATGCATTAAAGGTTCGCCATCCCTATCTTAGACTATTTACAACTATCAAGACTGTTGCGCAAAAGTGTGGCTGTACATAAAAAGTATACTGTACACTGGGCGAGGCCTATGTACACTGCTGGACATAGGCTTCTCCCAGTATGAACTATAGCAGTCAGTCGTAGCACTCAAACTTCCACTATAGCACGAGCAGTTTTTTTATGAGTCTCATTTCTTTTTTTTTATGCCACTTAGGTGGCAGACAAGCACACGGCCCACCTGATAGAAAGTGGTTACCGTGGCCTATGGACGTATGCAACACCAGGGGCGTCACAGTCGTGCTACCGACTCTGAAGAAACCTTCTAATGCCCTTCTTGAAGAGACCCATATTGTAGTCGCTTGGGAAAAACATCGCGGGGAGTTCATTCCACAGCTTGAGTGTGCGAGGGATGAAGTTCCTTTCATACCGCACAGTGCGTTTTGCCATGTAAACATACAGTATTCCTTAGTGTGTAGTTCCAGCCCTTACTTGTAACACAGAAATGTCCTCAAAAGATTCTCGCTAATCAAAGATGTCACAGTACCTTTGAACAACTTCGGTGGCAGAAGCTCACGATTTGCAGTTAAACGATTAATATAATACGACAGAACACTTTTACTAAAGACAATATCAATCAAATAACTACTTTAAAGAGATGACTATACAGTCTAAATTCCTCTGTAGCATAATTTTCAGCTGCAACAAAAATAGAATTGTAATAGAAATACGCGAAATAGACCTAATTGTTTTACATTAAAGTTGATTTTGCAATGAGTGGTTGATAGATGAACTTTAGATAGGATGTAGAGCACATACCTCTTTAAGGTTGGTCCGGAACGACTTGTTCGTTGAAAACGTTATTTAATCAAAGGATATTGTGTGTAACAATTACCTATGTATATTGTAACGTACATAAAACATTTTACAACGCAATACTTTGTAGTTTAAAAAAAAAATAGACTGATAAGGCGCAAGGTAATTGTTTGGGTGCTATGGTGCACATTAGAAGAGACCTATGTCTTGCAGTGTTTGCAGCAATAGACTGTTATTGATATACTTAATTAAAGAATAAAACAATATAATAAAGTTTCGTTACATGTGTTCTGTGTTATATTTCAGGTTTAATGACAGCTGAAGTAGAACTCTATCGTCGGCGTGAAAAAGCATCCGATAAGGCCCTCAAGCTGAGAGCTACTATTATTGTAACATGGTACGTGTCTGTAATGGTAACCCTCTTTCCTAAGACTTCGCCTTCAGCTTACCATCAAGCATGGTGAAGTCAAATTGACGTGTCCTATAAATAAATAACTCTATCAGCTTTACGGTCATTAAATCGCTTTGTCATTAAAGTTCATATGAAGTTTACCATACTCTTTTAGTTGAAGTCAACCCTGCACCTACCTACTTATTTCTTTTTTGTATATTTCATTTAATATTTGTATGCATGTACATAAATATTTGCATTGGTCTGGGTGTTTCTATGTATATTATGTATGTATTTACAAAAAAAATGTATAGATCTAAGTATGTTTTTCCGCATTCTAGAACCCATAACACAAGCTAGTTAAACTATGCTTACTTTGGGTCTAGATAGCGTTGTGTAGAATAGAATGTCCTGCAATATTTTATTTATTTATTTCAGCAACAAACATTTCAACAAGTCCGACTACCTTATTTACATTCAATTCAATGCACCATCGTTCACTTACTGTAATTTTTCTTGTCACCTTTCTCTTGGCATGTCAAGGTTACCCTAAGCATATTATGCACCTCACTTTTCTGTCCTCTTAGTGGCACACATTTACGACACTTTTAATTTAATTAGTCAAATTCAATGTGCCCACGATTGACAGAAAAGATTACATAAACACAACAGCATAGTTTTACGGCCAATTAACCTATTGAGTGCTGTGTATACTATGGTGAACATAGAAATAAAGAACATAATCCATGTATGATATGAAATACACAGTTGCAAAATTGTTTGTAACTATAGGTTAAATAGTAGGTTTAAAAAAGCTTAACTGTGAACTTGATTTAAAAGATAAAATTACTAAAGAGAGATTTAGTTAATTAAAATGTAATGTAGCTGATAAATAGTTATTAGGTACTAGCTGTTTGCCCGCGGTTTTATCTACGTCTACGTGTAACATTGATCTCATTCCCGCAAGCCACGGAAACCTATTCACAGGATAAATAGGTAAGTAGCTTATAATATGTTATTCTAGACAGTAATCTATGTTTATTTCAACGGTGCAGAATATTCCATCAAGAACCAAGCGGTTCGGCGACTCCTTCTTCTGCCGCACCATTAAGACTTGGAATTCCTTACCAGTTCACGTGTGTCCCTCTTCTTACAGTCCCGGGTCCTTTAAGCGGGGTGTGAAAAAGCATCTGATGAAGCCGTCAAGCTGAGTGCCACCATTGTAACATGGTACAGTCAGCGTCAGAGAAAACAGACCCCCTTTCACTACGATGTCATTATCAAGGGGGGTCCCTTTTCTTTGAAGCTTACTGTACGTGTCTGTAATGGTGACCCTCTTTTCCGAGACTTTGCCTTCAGCAGTCGTTTGAGCGTTCCAAACATCGAATGTTTCATATTTATAATATTATACGAGTAGTAGGTTTAGTAGGATTTAAATTCAATGATAGCAAACGTTCTAGGCCTCTTATACAGGCAACAACAAAAGTGGCTGAACAATATAATTATACAAACGATCTTTACATTGAATTAATCAATACATAATTGGTGTATTTATGTTCATCTTAGAGCACACAAGGTTTATTTAATATTTGGTGTTTTGTTTATTCTTTTATGGAAGGTTTAGGAATTTATGAGTTAAGCTGGAATAGGATTAAATTAATTAGAAAGATTCGATTATACTCGTAGAACACTTATTTATAAGATGACTAGCTGTTGCCCGCGGCTCCGCCCGCGTGGAATTCTGATCCCGTTCATAGCTGATATATAGCCTATATGTTAATCCAGGGTATAACCTATATACATACCAAATTTCAACCAAATCGGTCCAGCCGTTTATGCGTGAAAGAGTAACAAACATCCACACATCCACACATCCATTCTCACAAACTTTCACATTTATAATATTAGTAGGATAGGAAGTAGGATAGTAGGATTGGATGGAATGTATTAAACTACCGGTTGTGGATTACGCCGCCGCAGGGTTCCCAGTAGAGTAGAATTTGAACCACCCCATTTTTTCCCTTGTGGTGTCGTACAAGGCGACTCAGGGATAGGGCGGTTTAACATCAGACAGATATATACAGCCCAGACTCAACCTCAGATGCATGGCGAGTCAATTGTGCCCGGAATACGGCAATAAGCTCACCCCCTATTACGTGGGACCTAAAGACCTAATACGATGATTATGACCTAATACTAATACAATGATGGGTGTTAATTCACTTCTGCCTAACCCTCAGAGGTGTGAACCCACTCCTAGCACAAGCAATTTAGCTTAGTTGGAGGGGTTAACGGGAATATTAGTAATTTCGGTTACTAATATTCTTTAAAAAAAAAAAAAAGTGATTATGTGTATATTATGTTATTGATTGTACCACACTAACATCTATCAGATGCGTAGGAAGTTTCTTCTTTTTCGTTTGTTAGTCATGTGTCTAAACGAGTCTAAAGTAATAGAAAAGAGGTTTGAACTCCAGACTCCAGTCACGAAACTACCGAAGACTACACTACACTACTGAATCCAAAGTTACTTCTCTTTTAGACGTTTTATTAAGATATAAACATAATTAAGAGCTACAAATGCAAAATATTAGATGCTTGAAAATATTGTAGAATTTCTAAGAAAATGCACAAAGAATATGAAACAATTTTGTAAAGTCGATTTTAAAATGTCTGTACAAACATAATTATGGTTAACATTGAAAAATGTTAACTATATTTTTAATATCTTATACCTATAACAGACAATATGCATCTTACTGGCTAAGCAATCGGCCTTACGATCAAGATGTCCCAAGTTCGAATCCTTGCTAAGTGACGTGACGTCGTATATAGGACGCCTAGGTACCTCTCATTTGAGCTACTGGACGATGTGTGTAGTACCCCAATACCAAACTACAATGATGTACGACGATGTAATAGCTGTACTTGGCTTAACATAAAGGTTGAGCAATTTATTTCATAAACTAATTTCATAAAATTTCTACATTTTCTACTTACAAAGTTCAAAATTTTACCTGACCTGTATTTCCGTACGAAATGTATGGGAAACGTTTTTGGCGATTTCTCTCTTTTCTTACTAGAAAAGAGAGAAATCGAGTACTCTCAAAGCTAAAGTGGTCCCATAGAGTCTTTTAATCCCCAATGTAATAGAATCGATTGGCACTAAAAAATGTTTTTTTTGACTTTTTGAACTTTTTTTACTAACTGTAGAATTTTTGCAAAATCTGTGAATGCAGTTCAAAATATCTCAAAAAGTAAGGGAAGGTCTCCTAAGAACGTTTTGCTGTAACTACAACGGTTAAGGTATTTGCCCTTAGGTACTACCCCGTTTCAAAAATACACCCTGTATATATTCTACAAACGTATTACCCCTTGTCTAGAAGGGCAATTCAGTTCTCTGAAACTTGTTAAAATACGTCTGCCTGAAATTTTAACGTTAAACACACGTTCCCAACGAGCCTTTCTCAATTCTTTTGCAAACAATACAAGTAAATTAGCATCGAGTTATTGCCAAAAATATTAAATTGAATGTGCATTATAATGCACAAACACGAGCCGCTTTTCGTGAGTGATTGTGACGACAATACGTCTTGATAACTTGCGATTTTTAACGCTATTAACATATTATTATGTTATTTTTTGCAAGACAGTGTTGGAAATGTGTTGCGACATTTCTTTCATAAGGTACTTTACAGGCCTAATAAGAAATTGTAATGGTGACAAACAAGTTTACGATAATTCTTTATTATCCTATTTTAAGGGACTAACATCTTTACCTGAGATCCTATACAACCATCTCTTTCACGGCTTCCTTTTGCGGAGCAAGCCTGCAGGATCTTTTTATAGGAACTCCTCGTCACTGAAACCTAACTAACTTCACTAACTAACTAACCTAATTGATTATCCTAACTAACTAACCTAACTAACTAACTAACCTAATTAACTAACTAACCTAAAGAAATAAGTAACTAATCTAACTAACTAACTCTCCTAACTAACTAACTAACTAACCTAACCTAACTAACTAACCTAACTAACTAACCTAACTAACTAACCTAACTAATTAACCTAACTAACTAACCTAACTAACTAACCTAACTAACTAACCTAACTAACTAACCTAACTAACTAACCTAACTAACTAACCTAACTAACCTAACTAACTAACCTAACTAACCTAACTAACCAACTAACTAACCTAACTAACTAACTAAGAATAGATCCGGTTGTCAGATTCCATGAAAAAAATATATTAATCTAAATATTTGAGGATATGAGCAATATCGAAGCACTTTAAAAATGGCGTTTGTGTTGAAGTGATTTGCAATTCTCATTGAACAACACTTAAAACATTTCAGAGGATGAATCAAGAACATCTTGACCTAGGGTTTTAGATGAAGCCGTGATGTGAAATCATCTGCTGGTGGCAAGAAAGGAAGTCTGCACTTAGTTAGGGTAAGTAATAGATGATATTACAACAAAATCTCTTATATTTACAACATATATTATAACAACGGAACCTATAATTTTATTTAATAGGTACTAGCCTTCCGCCCGCGTGCATCTCGGGTAACGCGACCTTTGCTCATATCTTCGGTTCTACTCAACCGATTGCGATCAAACAAACGTAAGATTTTAAGTCTGATCAAGCCCTTTCTAACAAAAAAAAACCACATCAAAATTCGTCCAGTAGTTTTTGCGTCCATCGCGAACAAACAGACAAACAGACGGGAAATTTAAAAAAAAATATTTTCGTGTTCAGTATCGTTAACATAAATCATAACCCAAGTATTTTTTTTAAATATCCAATGTACAGACACGACCACTTTACAATTATATAATAGCATAGATATATGCCAGATAAGTAGTTTCTTAAGATAAAATAAATGAGCCTAAAAAAATATTTCCATGTGTAAGCGGACAATAAATTGTTTCATCAAGAGATTTTATTTTTATTTATATATCAAGAGACAAAATGTTTCTTCGTCCGAAACTCGAAAGAAGAAACAATTTGTCTTTTATCGACACGAGTTTCGAAAGAAGAAAATATTAGTCTTTTATCGAAACCAGTTTCGAAAGAAGGAATGTTATTCTCCTTTCGAAACTGGTTTCGTACGTGGCCGAAATTCATAACATTACACTACATTCATAAGTGAACCTATTGATATTTTCAGTGGAATGCATGAAACGCCACTGATACACACAATACCTAACAGGTGCACTATACTGACTATACCATCGCAAAGTATCTGCCTAGCCTACTACACTCGGCGCCAAAGACCTGCCTGAGCGAAGTGAGTGATATATACGCACGATCTAGAATCTAGAGGGATCAAAATATCAATACATTGAAAACCATAACCAGACATTTATCCGGTATCGGGTAAAGTCGCTCTCTGCCAAAACAAGGGTACTGGACTGTGTAGTAGAGTGTGTAGTGTAGTGTAGGTGTAGACTCAAATATCAATGTACACATTTTCATTTTCCACTTTCCAGTGTAATATCTCAAGAAGAGATATTTCACACTCTTAAAAATAAGGTAGCTTAACTACCGTCTGACCTTTTTCCAACCCAGAGGAAAGACTCGATGAGTTCAACGCGTACTTATAATGCTCCGGAGAAACAAACGATAGCTTGAATTTTAATCGAGCAACGCCATCTAGTTACAATGTTAGAACTAAAGAAGTGTAAAATTAGAAATATCACTCGCAAGTTTGCACCCGGATGGTAGTTCTGCTCATTTGTAAAATTTAATTTTTATAATGCACCCCTAAATTAGGGTTAGAGGGGGGAGAGAAAGGGGTTTACTCCATAACGTTAAGGACGGGTTACCGAACGAATTATCTAAAAAGTATCAATACATTATTGTTATTTTATTTTATTTTTATTTCTATATCATTATTAAGTACATACTAATAAGTACATATCTATTAAGTACACACTACTAAGGTGGCAAACTATCAGACTGAGGTGGCAATAGGCTGACAGAAAAAGCGAATTTTACAGCCAGTTTCTGAAAGGCCTGTCAAATCATTGATCAACTAACACTGCTGTTAATTTAACATTATATTTCAAATCAATTTGAGTTTCTGAAACGTTGATCAGAGTCAAAATGTACTATGATTTCACATGCGGTTTGTTGGTACTTGTGGCCACACTGCTCATTTTTGTTCATTAGTTCATTCTTATCAGTCAAAACTGTCAATAGGCCGGTTCCAAAACGAATGAAAAAAATTAGACTGTCATTGTTGACAAAACATTCGGAGAATTTGAAATTTCATGAAAGGACGTTAGACAGCAAGGATATTTACTGACACGATGATCAAATTAAACTATTTAACCATAGCAACCCAATTGCTACTTGAAACGAGATTTGACAGCCGATTAGTTAATTTGACGTTGGGGCGTTAGACTGTTGACAGCGCATCGCTTTGTTGAAAGGTGTATCATAAATATCATAATATGTGTTTGGATATCGAAGCATTTAACTTCGTTACAGAAGCAGTAAGTGATCTCAGTGACCGACAAGAAGCTGGTGAAAATTTCCCCTTTCCTTCCTTTCCCCAAACAATATGTTTTGATGACGACTTTTTAGTTACGGTTTTGAAACTAGATGGCGTTACCCGATTTAAATTCAAGCTATCCTTTAGTTTCTTTAGCGCATACAAGTAAGACGTACATTCTAATGTTGGTAGGTACAATGTATTTATACATTTTATACATAATACGAATGTTGTGTAGTTGAGTGAGCGTAGGTAAGTAGCCACTCAACATTTACAAATTTTTGTAAGTGTATTATCCTGTACCTGTACAGGTAAATACACTGAGAAGGAGAACTATGAACAAAGAAAGGACATCATTCACGTCACGCTTCATATCATTATCATATACCTATTTTTAGTAGACAAAGAGATGAGTTAGACTAAGTACTAAAGACTAAGACTAGGTAAAATAAAATCACGGTAGGTAATTTATCGTGGTAAAACACAGAGAATAAAACCTAGTCCTAGTCTTTAAAAATACTTATTTATTGAAAATGCCTGTTCCACCTACCCTAGTCCCAATCAGTAAGCGTATCGTCGCGTCGGTGAGTATTGGGAGTTGGGACCAGGGATGTTGCGTTGCGGATGCATTTTTTTCGCATCCGCGGATGCGAATGCGAATGCGGATTATTTTGCCTTCACATCTGCAGATGCGGATGCGGATTTTGATCTTTTTTTACAACAAATTATGTGAGAGGAGATATAAAGTAACAAGAATAGAATGGTTTATCGTTTTTTTTTTGAGGCTTTGTTTAAAAACTCAGTTTATTAATATTTTCCGCATGCAACTCCGCATCGATCGTTGTGGATGCGGAAGCGGATACCGTGCGGATGTCTAAATTGATGCGAAAGTTCCGCATTTACGGATGCGGATGCGAATATTAGCAACATCCCTGATTGGGGCTAGGTGAACTTCGTGAATATGATACTACAATATTTAGATATTAAAATACTAAGTACCTAGCAGAATCTATGGATGAGATTATTATGTATTCGATGTATGTTTACATTGATTAAATAATATTTTTTTCACTGACTAATTATTGATTTTGGTCACTTGCCTAACCTAGTAACCTAATCTAACCGTAGCCGTAGGTAAGGAGTATAGTTTAGATCTTATTGTAAAATGGTAAGAAAAATTCTCATTATTTTTAATAGTGTCAAGTGTCAGTTGTCATACAAGCCCACCTGATGGTAAGTGGTTACCGTGGCCTAAGTCCGTGTGCAATATTAGGGGCGTTACACTCGGGCGTGTCGAGATTTTATTTAGAGTTTCGAAAGAAGAAACATTATTCTTCTTTCGGAACTCGTTCCAATAGATAGAAGACTAATGTTTCTTCTTTCAAAACTCTAAATAAAATCTCTGTCGGACCTGAAACCTGACCGTTGAAACTAAAAACTTTCAATTCAGCACGTGGGTTCCTTATGTAGAGGGGTGCACTTAAAGGATGTTTCAAAATTTACACTTTAAGGGGGTGAAAAGGAGGGTCCAAAGTTTATACGGAAAGCCACACGAAATGAGGGCGCAGCCTAGTTAAGTATATTCTAATTGAAGTTGTACACATTAATGTAATACATTTACCATCATCAAAATAATCTATATATTTTATTTAGAGTTTCGAAAAAAGAAACATTATTCTATAACCATCGGAACGAGTTTCGAAAGAAGATTAATATTTCTTCTGTCGAAACTGGTGCCGAAGAAGAAAAATCACTAGATAGACTGTTTTGTAAAAAAACGTTAGTAATCAAAATTACCTATATTACCCCTAACCCCTCCAACTAACTAAGCTACACTTTTTTATGTTAGGAGTGGTTTCACGACCGTAGGGTACCTCATTGGGTAAACTGGCCTGGCCATTGCCAGGATTCGAGCCCGGGACTTCTCGATTGTAAGACCGGCTCCTAAATCACTAAGGTTCCGACCATGGAGGACAGGTTCCGACGCATGAGACGATGAAAGTGCAACAATAATGTTTCGAATCACACAGTTATTTCTAGAGATAAGCGCGGTTGTCAAACAAACAAACAAAAAGCGGTGAGTAGGGAGCCAGAGCTCACTGGAGAGATTTTGTACTGTCAGTGTCAAAACTAAAGGCTTGTCCTTTTTATTTCTTGCGCTGACGTCACGGGAATCGCTCTGTTCTTACCATTGTTCTTACCGGGTCGGCAGCACGAGTTTAACTCCTCTGGTGTTGCACTCGCCCATAGGCTACGGTAACCACTTACCATCAGGGCCTCGATTCTGCTAAAGCAAAACCACTATCATACCACTGTCACTGCAAGAAAATTCCATTTAATTTTAGCCTTTAAAGTAATGGGGCTTAAGTTTAAAATTAAATGGCTTTTTGTAGAGTGAATGAAAGAGTGTAATTAAATTATTTTCATTTTGATTTTTGACTGTATGTCTCTAGAAATAAGGTCTAAAATTTTATGCCATTTTTTACAGTCCCTGTGGTATGACAGTGGTTGTTCTTTAGCAGAATCGAGGGCCAGGTAGGCCATGTGCTTGTCTGCGACATATAAGAAGTATATAAAAAACAAATTCTTCAGCTTTATTATTATGAGATAGTCGTGATACCCAATCACAATACCCCGCCATCAATTATTGCCCGAAATTTCTTAATAGTATCTAGTAAGTTTTAGTAAAATATTTGACATTGATCGATAGAATTTGGATCGTGTGATCGCATCGTGATCTATAAGCACGTTGTTACTTGCGTGTGCGCACTACATTCCGTGCCTATCTCTATGTACAGGTTGACTTCTTCTTCTTTCGGTTGAATCTTGTGATTTTTCACACAAGCGGTTACAATGTGGAGTTCTTCAAGAAGAGCATTAGAAGGTTCTTACTGGTTCAGCAGCACGAGTGTGACGCCCCTGACGTTGGACACTTATTCAGGCCACGATATTCATTCCCCATCAGGTGGGCTTGTGTGACAAGTGACACCTAAGTAGTTTACTTAAAAATAATGAGAATGAGGCTGTTCTTACCATCTTATAGCAATTCATTATCCACTAGGATTTATGACTTACAGATTATCCAAAACCCACCTTCAACCAGTTAACGACAGCGTATTTTAGGTTTTAATACACCGATACTTTTATCTACCCATTTTGTCGTATTATCTGCCCACCTGATGCGACACGATTTGTTTTTGAAACATCATTGAAGGGAAAATAGAAGGAAAGAGAACAGGTAGGCCAAGAGGAACGTTTATGAAACTAATAAAGGAAAAGATACAAGTTAAACAATGGGCAGATAAAAGGAAGGAATGGCGATTGCTCCACCGACAAGAGCACAGCTCTTAAATTTAGAGAGAGAGCCATTTTAGTTTAATTGTTTTTTTTTTTATATATAGGACACGTCAATTTGACTTCGCCTCGCCTGAAGGCAAAATCTCGGAAAAGAGAGTCACCATTACAGACACAGACACATAACATGTTACAATGGTGGCACTCAGCTTGACGGCCTCATCAGGTGCTTTTTGACGCCCTGCATAAAGGACCCGGGACTGTAGGAAGAGCGAAACACGTGAACTGGTAAGGAATTCCAAGTCTTAATGGTGCGGCAGAAGAAGGAGTTAGAAAGAGGCAGAAGAATTGTTAGATTTTAATATTCCTTGTTTTATACACACCCTGTACATCGGTAACATCGCATATATGAACACTAGCACTTAACAGTGACCTTCCCGATTCAATAAACATACAAGCCTTGCATACCAAAAGTATGTATTTAACTATTCAAATAATAACATTTTTAATTAGTTCAAGTACGAAAGCTCACAACGATATCTTAATATACGCAATCTTACTGGATTTGTTTAATTACTAACAAGTAACAACGTATGTGTAGTTGAAATGATAATTATTATTTAGTAGAATAATAATAGTTTGTTATACCGTATTATGTACCACACCTACACCTACAGTATTTCGTGCAAATAAATTATCATTCATTCATACATTCATTCATTCATTCATTCATTCATTCATTCATTTATTCATTCATTCATTCATTCATTCAACATTATTATTAACGAAAGTGATAATCGCCGTGTGGTTGCCGGCAGAGTAGAATTTGGGCCACCCCATTTCTTCTCATGCGGTGTCGTACAAGGCGACTGGAGGGTGGAGCTGTTTAACATCCGACAAATATTATACAGCCCAGCCCAGACTCAGCTTCAGATTTATGGTTCCAGTCAAATTGTTGACTGTACCTAATACTTAATTGGTGAAATGTGGGTGTTAATTCACGTCTGCCTAACCCTCATAAAGGCGTGATTATATTATGTACGCCTGTGGCTCCGCCCGCGTGCATCTCGGTTAACGCAACCTTTGCTCATATCTTCGGTTCTACTCAACCGATTGCGATCAAACAAACGTAAGATTTTAAGTCTGAGTAAGCCCTTTCTAACAAAAAAGCCGCATCAAAATCTGTCCAGTAGTTTTTGCGTCCATCGCGGACAAACAGACAAACAGACAAACAGACAGGAAATTTTAAAAAAATATTTTCGTGTTCAGTATCGTTAACATAACATAACCCAAGTATTTTTTTTAAATATTATCTCCAATGTACAGACACGACCACTTTACAATTATATAATAGTATAGATGTATGTATGTATGTATGTATGTAAGCGATATTCTACTATCTGGTCTGGGAGATGTTACATTATACAGGCTGTATTTTTGAGGCGGGTCAGTAAAGGCAGGTACCTCACCCGTTACAGTTACATCAAAACGTTCTTAGGAGATCATCCATAACTTTGTAAGATATTCTGAACTGCATTCACAGATTTTGGTAAAATCGTACAGTCCATAAGAAAAATGCTGAAAGTTCAGAAAAAAATTGGGGCCAATCGGTCCTATTTCATGTGCGGAAAGACTACTAGACCAAAATAAAGCATGCGTACTAGAAACGACAGAAATCACCAAAAACGTTACCCATACATTTTGTAGGAAAAACAAGAATTTAACTCATAATTTAACCATCAGAAAATGATTACACTTACTGTATCAAAATTAAGTGTTTTCGATCATGTAAACCAGTGTTGCGTAGACGTAAAAAAAGCCTTCAAGGAAACCGGTTACGAAACTTCGGTTTCCTAGACGGCCGAAGCTGTGATATTTATGTACGGAAACCACGGTAAGTCACAACATCGACTTCATCATATCATACCTAACCTACGCAAGGCGTTGCCTTAATTTGTGTATTCAATTCACTGTCACTCTTCACTTCACGCCTTCTCGCTAGCCAGGCATCACAAATACAATACACAATACACAAACATACATTTTATATCAGTATTACTATTATCAGTTTTTACTTTTTGGTGAAATGTCTCATTGCGAGACACTTCACACCTACAAAAACTACGAGTTTGTTGGCCTATAACAAACTCTACGTCCGTCGTCTGCTGTCCGTCAATCGGAACGAAAAGATTTTGAACTTATATAAACTTCTAAAGAAACAAACGATAGCTTGAATTTAAATCGAGCAGCGCCATCTAGTCACAAAACTGTAACTAAATAAATATATCACACCGTGCGCGTGTGGGTGGACAAAAAACTAGTGCGTTTGCGCCCTTTAAGGCGGGAGCTTTTTAATTATTATGGAGTCAAATTAGGGTAACATGTCCATAAAAATATACAATACTAGCTGACCCTCATACAGGCGCGGTCGCAGCTTGAAGTTTTGGTGGGGGTCACTTCGGAAATTCCTTAAGAAATTTAACCTCCCCTCCCCTCGTACTGGGACTTTTCAATATGACGTGCATGGTTTTGGGGGGGTCATGTCCCCTGTGACCCCCCCCCCTCCCCCCTTGGACCACGCCTGCCCTCATAGCGTACTCCGGTATTCTTCGATGTATCACCCGAAGTCTCTCTGACATGATTTTTGAACTCAAATAAAACCTTGCGAAGTGGTCTCACGACTTTGACGTCGTAATAAAAAATGCTGGTGAGGACAAACTCGAACGAAATGGCTGAAATATCGTATTTTTTTCATTGGCCACCATTTTAAACTAATTTAAAGTTTTGGACCAAAAATGTATGAAGCGTGAATGCTTTTCTTTCATGCGTATTTGAAAACCCGTGAGTCCCTAGATAGCAAGGTGCATGCATGAGTAATCACCGGGCCTCAACGGGTGATTTGTATGACATTCCCACGGACGACAGGATATCTTCTCCATGGACATTCCGTTACAATTAGCGACACCTGGCGGCGCACTTGTGAATCATTTTTTTCGAATAACAAAATCAGTTTTTTACTCATTCGTCACCAGTGAATGTAGCTAAAAATCCCCATTTATCCCCAATTATCTCAATATTTTTTTATGTAACTTGATAGTTATGCCCTCTAGGAATACCAACGCGAACTTTATAAGCAACTAGCTGTGTAGAAATCTATTGTGCACTTATGTGAAAACAGTTCAAAACATAAATTTAAGATGGCGCTGTACACCATTTAACTAATAGTGGTTCAAAATTTGATTCATAGATGGCGTAACTATGTTAAAGTTTTTGATATCTGAAAGGAAGAACTTTTGATTTGACTGCTTCGTGTATGTACTCATGGAGAAGGAAATGATCATATTCTGTCCTCCGTGATTGTACTCCATCACGCCCAGAGCAAAGCAAATATTTTGTATGTATGCCCTAAAAATCCGACAACTACAGAATTTCGATATGTGCAGTGAGTTGTGGAGGTTAAAATAAATGGCAGTCGCTTTATGGAAAACATCGAACTTCGACCGGGTTGTAGAGTGCAAGTCAATCCCGTGAAAGTCGACCCCGACTATATTGCAGAACTATATTGCATATAAAACTAGTTGCAACTAACAACAAACAAATATAAAATAGGTTATTTTGTGATCCATGCTATTATTATAAAGATGCGAAAGTAAGTGTTACATTTTCACGCATAAAGCACTGAACCGATTGTGATCAAATTTTATACTGAGATAGACTAGACTAGACCTTGGGAAAGCACATAGGTTATGTTTGGTCACGGTAACCAACATACACGCGGGCGGGGCTGCCGCAACAGCTAGAGATTCTATTAAATCCTTATCGCTTTAATTTCAACGCTTAATTTATATCAATAATAATAAATCTATGATGGAACGCTTTTGCAAATTATTACACGCCTCTGCGATGTTTCGATTATTATTTTAATTAAACTGAAGTAATCCACCATTAATGTTAAAGGTGCTTTAATATTGTTAAATTGAAATCGAGAGTGATAACTGGTTTGATTGTTTAGATAGAGTAGATTAAGTCAACGGATTTAAGAAATGGATATCTAGGACCTGATTCAGTAAAAAATTGTTTTTAAAACGTGTACCTCTCCAAAGTGGCCTATGTGTTACTCCAGATTATAAAATCTATCTCTGCACCAAATTTTAGCCAGATCCGTTTAGCCATTAGAGCGCGATTGAACAACAAAGACATTTTTACAAACTTTCACATTTTTATAATATTCAATATTAGCCTATCGTAGTCCACTGCTGGACCTCCGCCTTCCGCATCCAGTCTACAGTTTCCTACGCGGCTGAAGCGAAACATTTTTAACGACATTTATAAATATATTACATAGGGATATGTAGGATAATACGGCTTAATTATTTTCATCCATAAGCGGAAAGAGCGTGAGACGCTTAAGGATGGAAGTCTCGATCTCACGATGTATTTTAAAAACTGCATTGTTACACTATGTTGTAACACAGCTATTATTCTTAAAAACGTCTCGGCTATATTAGATCAAAGATTATTTTACGATGAAGGTAAAGTTCAAGTGGTTTAATGCCTAAAATGGTTTCGCTTCTTTGAGTTAGGTAGATACTTAAAGAGCAAGTAATTATTACGAAATTTAAAGAACATAATTGCAGGAAATGTACTGTATCATTCAGGATTAGCAGTTTAGAAGTTACGAACATCAGTAAGTACACATGTTGATCAGCTGGCGCAGGTTTTCTCAGGCTTTAGGTGTGAAACAGCAGTTGCTCCCAAAGGTCGGTAAGGTCTTTTGTGATAAATTAATAAAAAAATTACCTCTTCGTTCAGACGATAGATTAAAAAAAACTAGGTATAGACAGATTTTTTGTCCCGTCAGATATTAATGAAAATTTTTGTACCTATCATATTATCCTGTGTTAGGAAATGTTCCATCACAGACAGGACTGCAATCCTTTCCTTCGATCAATCACACCGAGCTTCAAAGAGCTAATCTAGGTGGTGACACGTGAACATTAATATGCGCACATTATAGTAATGAATGGAGCTTTCGTAAAATGTCACATTAAGGTCCTATCATCTAATGCGATACTATATCTACTGGATGTTGTTATCGACTGAAATAGAATGAGAAATTTGTAATGTTTTGGGCATGAGTTTGACGTTTGGATGATGAAAAGGAAAACGTTATTGTGTATCTAAGTATAATGAATACTATATAGAGCAAAGTTTGATTTGTTTGTAATAATAGGTATACCTACTAAAAAACTACAGAACAAATTTCAAAAATTCTTTCACCAATGGAATTAAATTTTGATAAAAACATCCCGAAAACCGCAGTGCGATACCAGTAAGTCTGCCTGTCGGTCTGTCTTTCTGTCTGTTTGTTACGTTTTCACGCCTAAATTACTGAACCAATTTTGATGATACAGAGATAGATTAGATCTTGGGAAATCTTCGAAGTCATGGGAAAATAACCCGCGCCGCGGGCAACACCTAGTGATAAATAAGCATTAAAAAATTAAATCGTATGTAGGTAAAAACACAATAGTTATTTGTTATACAAGAGTGCAAAGTTGCTTTTTAACTGCGTGCTCATTTTTGATGACCGAGCAAGCGAAAGATTCTAAATTTGAATCACGAGCGTAGCGAGTGATTCACAAATTAGAATCTTGAGCGTTAGCGAGGGAATCAAAAGAGCACAAGGTGAAAAATCTTTGCACTCGAGTGCAACACGTAACTTTTCATCCCACCTCAGCGAGGAAATAATGAAATGCTTCTCCTTCCTAGCGTTAATTCCCAGTCAGCATCCGAAGCTTTCACCTCGGAGTCCGGGGTCCGCTTTACCAGTCTTAACTGCGGATTTGGCTGGACCTCGATATTTGCCGTGAAGCGACTGCCATCTGACCTCCACAACCCAATGATGACATTAGGCGATATCGAAGCATTGCAGCCAGACCGTTGTTGTTGAACTTTTTAGGGCTCCAACTACCCGTAACGACTGCCATAGATGTTCGTATGGCATCCGTGACCGACGGCTTAACGTGCTCTCCAAGGCACGACCAGACCAATGCAAATACCCATTTTCATGCATAAAAAATATTTGCACTGAGCAGGGATCGAACCCGTGCCTCCTGCGTAGCGGCCGCGTTCAATACCACTACGCCATGGAGGCTGTATAATTATGTGTATTAATACTAGTAATAAAATACAACAAAATAAAAATTCAACAACAATGTCAACAATATGACGTGAAAAAAATTGATGCGCGCAAAGCAAATTAAAAAAAAAGTACACCAAAGAGGTTACGAGTCTGAGTTTTTCATGAATTAAAAAAAAGTTGTATGATAAATTCGGCACCATAGAGGTAGAAGTAAATAGGTTTAATGATGTTTTGAGTCCACAAACCTAGTACACACGATGTTCTGAATTCAAATTTACTTTACCTCTCTAGAGGATAAAAACGACTTTTACGCTCAGTTATCGAAGAGCAAAAATAGTCTTTCCGAGATGGTGGGATGAAAAACTTATTTTACTCTATGGCCGCCAGGGTGAAGGTCGCCCATTCATTCGGTGAGGTCGCCCGCAACATGTCTGCTGATAACATCTCCGTAACTAGGGAAATGTTATGATTAGAAAACAATTGAATGTTTGGCATGTCATGTATATTTCGACCACACCTACGCATAAGGTCGAAACGCTAAAAAGCTGTTTTTTCAGGAGAGCCGTTTTAAGATATTTTCTTGTCTAATTCGATTTCTTAAATATTTTTCATCGATTTTTTTGTGTAATGTTATGAATAATTGACATAATAATATTGTGCCGAAATATGGATTTCATAAAAGTCATATTTACGAAAATATAGCCGTATTTAGTGAATTACGACCTTATACGAGTAGTCCAAAGGTCGTATGTCATTGTTATGACCATATGGCGCTATTCAGACCAATTTAGACAACACGAATAAGGTCGTGTGTTTAAGTTACAACGGTATACCGCGTAGTATTTCACGTGGCATACCGTTATACATCTAAGAAAAACAGTCGTATCAGGGTATCACACAATACAAAACTGCAATAATGCTTGTTCAAATCATACACAATGTTTGTTCTCTATAAACATCCCTGTAATATTATTTTTTATTGATATAAAACATAAAATTTGACGGAACTTCTCTGTGAGTCTTTGCTTGAAAAATAAAGATTAATTAATAATAAATGATAATGTAGTACTTATGATATGAGAACAACTTTATTCCAATTTATTAAAAAAAACAAATGCAAAAAAGTAGTAACATTTTGTGAATTTTGGCATTTAGGGGAAGGTGAGGTATAATGATCCCCTTAAGGGAAAAACTTAACTGTGGCTAAAGTTAGAGGCAAAATCGAAAAATTCCTATTGTTGGAGGTAATGAATTTACTGAACTTTGTAACTGCATACTTATTTTCTATTATATGTATGCAGTTTTTTTGTATTATAGGTTTTTGTAAAAGTTTAGAAAAGGATCATTTTATACACACCCATGTATAAAATGATCCCTGGGGTAGGGGTAAAATAATCCCAGGGATCATAAGTTAATAAATGTCAGTGAAATAAAACATTTAGCTGTTTATTTTAATCATATGTATTGTTCATAACAATTTAAGTATGTAAGCAAGTTAGACAAAACTTTTGCAGTGTTCTAGTTTCATTAGAAATCTTTTTTTGTAATTATCTACTACTCAATCAACAAAACTAAGCATTAAACATTGCAGCAAACTTTTAAAAGGTTTGTCAAATTAACAAGATACCTATTCAAGCAATGGACAAAAAAATAATAAACAAATAAACTCTAAAAAAGTAGAACAGGTCGTCTGACTCAAGGGTTGTCGTGTCCTCACCCTCTCTTCGGACCTCTGACAGTCCCAATATCTGCCAGTTTATGCGACCAAGTTCCACCTCGAGTTCGGTGAGGTGCTCGTCCAGCCGTAGTGTACCGCAGTTTAAAGCTCCTAGCAGTAGTTGGAATAGCTGTGGAATGAACTCCCTGCGGTGGTTTTCCCAAGCGACTACATTAAGGGGTTCTTCAAGAAGGGCATTAGAAGGTTTCTTCAAGGTCGGCAGCGCGAGTGTGTCGCCCCTGGTGTTGTATACGTCCATAGGCCACGGTGACCGCTTCCCATCAGGTGGGCCGTGTGCTTGTCTGCCAACTAAGTGGTATAAAAAAAAAGTTGGTTTCGGTAGCCTCCGAAAAGCCCGAACCGGGGATTGGCATTAGTGGGACCACCGAGAACTGGGGGCCTTTTATTTTCGCGTCTGTGCATTGTGTTTAGCCTACTATCTCCACGCTGACCAGAAGGGTCGGCGAAGGGTTTTTCTCGAGTTTTCCTTCTGTCAGGTCGTTTCGACCTCGGCAGAATTTCGGCCAGAAGCCGCAACTCCTCCCTTAGTTTTTTTAAACGTAGTGTAGTGTGTAGACGGCATCTAATGCCTTTTGCATTTGTTCTTCAAGCCAATTTTGGCGACTAGTTTGGCGTATATATATATTGTCAGCATGATCTGTAAAAATAACAAATACTAATGGGGTAAAATGATTCCAGGGATCATTTTAAACACAAGAAAGGGATCATTTCGCCCCAAACACAAAATTTCAAAATATCGATCAAAACATAACTTTCAAATACCGTGTGCGGTGATCGAACACTGCTTAAATATTAGCTAACTGCTATTCATACCCGCAAGTAAAACAATATTTCAATAAATACGAACACGTAAAAAGCAATGAGAGTCCAAAAACATGCTTACCTTAGATCAGAGCCACACTTTTTGATATTTTTTTAATAAAATCACGCCAAGCGCTCGCACCATCATGCCATTTGGAGAAGCAACTGGCAGGGGTGTGGAGAACATGTTTCATGCGCATTTGGATAGATGACACTAGTTGTCTCTGATTTACTTAGGGGGATCATTTGACCTCCAGGGATCGTATTACCTCACCTTCCCCTAATTAGTTATATTAGGTGGGTGTCTATTGCTCTAATATTTTAGACACTTGTTGGAATAAAAAAATCATACTTATATATATGAATTTTTTATAACTATAATGGGGGAGGCCTATGTCCAGCAGTGGATTGCAGTAGGCTAATTGATTTAACTATAATAACCTAATTCTTGAAAATATAGAAAAATGGGAAGTTACCTGTAAAACTATTTTAAAGGTTACCTAACAGGAATCTAACAGGTAAGGCCAGGAGTCTAACCGTATTACGCAAACAAAATTATTCAGATAAATCTAGTGAAATTTTACTGTGGACCGAAAGTATGCTACTCGCGGGCTCCTTTACCGGATCACTATAACTTGCCTTTACGTTTTTAATTGACGTCAAAAAACATGTTGTTGTAGTGCATTATTTTGAGGAATAAAATTACTTCCTCATTACACACAGATATACCTCAACCTCTACGACGTCAAGCTAGCTCGTTTTGGGTCTACCCCTTACCAGAACCCAGTGAAGGAGCCATTGCCAGTTATTTGTTTCCCACGTTGCTTGGCGGTAGCAAAGAAGACCCTGCCGTTTTATCTGGGATGTCACGTATATGAAACCAGCCGTAGATACGGGAGTACGTCACGCGATCATTATGTGTGACTCCGTACATCCAACGCAGTATTTTTATCTCCATGACGAGCAGCTCCTGCTTATATCACACCAGCAGCTGCCATATAGAAAGACAAACCTAATGGTCCCTTATAAACGTTGATCAATACTTAACAAATAATTAAAATAAATGTAGCTCATGTAATAGGTAAAGGAACAACATAAAATTGGTCCAAAAGTCCTGAATCTTACAAAACTTTTTAACTAGTTTAGCAACGTATGCACCATGCTTTCTTGCAATAATAATTTAACTATAAAAAGCAAATATATATGTCAATTTCTGTTGGATTTTGTAAACCTAATCATTCGTCATCATTCTTTGGATAAAATTAGCAAAAATTTTGCGCGCATAATAATATTTAACCGGGACCAGTAACTTTTAGGGCATGTTAAGACCTTCCGTCTCACTGTTTGGTTTCATCACCTATCGAAATAGGTCCAGTTTACTTCAACCAATCCTGAGAAACAGATCATTTACCTAAGTACCAATTTTTTATAATGTTTGAACTATTCTCTTCCCTATTGAAAGAGTGTAAAGGAATTTTGTTTTAAAGATGAACACCTTAAAAGGTATATCCGAGTTAGATTTAGTAAAAGGTACGATTAACAATGTAATTTCATTACCTAGAATGATACCCGAGTTGTAGAGGTGTACATTTTCATTTTTTTGCAATCTTTAGGTTGATTCACTGTTATTAGACAAACAAACTAAAGTATTCTGAATCAAAATGATAGTGAACTGTGTACTGGCTCTCCTAACACTGATTGATGATTAAAATCTGAAACTCAGTTTCAAGTGCCACCGGTACTTCGAACACATAGGGAAATAATGATTATTGACATAAATAGTACAATATCTACGAAAAAGTAAAATTTTAATAGTATTTATGTGAATTATTAAAAAACAAATAGCAGTATCTTTAGTATGTAACATAGCATACAGTCTTATCTTTGTGATACGCCTATATACGCTTGTATAATTTTAAATTACAGCAGCGCATATGGCCGTAAGTATAAGTTACGACCCCAGGTGTAATATTTTTGAAGAGTATAAAGTCGTAACTAACCACAAAATATGCTATAGACTGTCACATAGAGTCGTAACATACATGTTACGACGTTGTGCGTTGGAACCATGTGTCATACGATGTCGGAACTCTGTTGAGTTTGACCCATGCGCAATCAACTGATCGGCGCATATGATTGTAACTTGCAATGCAACTGTATGCGCGGGTTTGTTTAAAAGTTACAACTGTTATCGATTGAAAATCTCCTTATTTATTGACATTTTAAAAATTCTGTCTTCATGAAAAGTTAGTATGATATAATATTGTTCTGATGGCACAAAAATCTCAATTTGTGAAAAAATCGCGTTACGACTTAATGCGTAGGCGTGGTCGATTTGCATATTGTTTTGAATATTTTTTATTGTTAGGAAACTAACAGCTTGTTATATAAATTAAATCGGTACTTATTATGGACTAAATTGACATTGAGAGAGGCATATGTCTAGCAGTGGACTGTAAATAGGCTAATTTGATTGATTGATGGGCTAAACTCTAACTTTTATTTCCGAGCTAGCCAACCCACCCTGGCTTTGCCCGTGGCATGTCTTGAAACCCCGTATCACCCCTCTGAACCCGTCTTTTTTTGGTCTTCAAATAATGTAAGAATATCCTCCTGATTTTTTAACATTTATGGTTACTGTTCCGTTCTCTTCAGTAGTAGCCTGATGATATGTACCCTATGACCTTCCTTGATAAACGGGCTATTCATCACAATTTCTTTTTTTTAACTCGAACCAGTAGTTCCTGAGATAAGCGCCTTCAACCAAATTAACAAATTCTTCAGCTTTAATATTAGTATAGATACGACGAATTTTCATACAAACTTTCATCCCCTATTTGAACCTTTTTAACTCCTTTTTTCACGATAAAAGGCAGCATGTCCTTTCGAAAGTTCGGGTCCATCCTGTACCAAATTTCAACAAGATCGGTTCAGTGATTTAGGCGTGAAAGCGTTACAGACGGACAGACAACAGACAGACAGACAACAGACAGACAGAGTTACCTTCGCATTTGTAATATTAAAGTATGGATTCTAAACCTAATACAGGAATTGACCGCAGGACTTCAGATTTATACATAGCCTAACAGTCGATTCTTTTTTAAATTTTTCTCTCCGTAAGAACCATCCTCGTACTTCAAGGCATATTCTAAAAAAAGAATTAGTGAAATCGGTTCAGCCGTTCTCGAGATTTGCGCTTAGCAACAAATTTAGCGAGTCATTTTTATATTATAGAGATACGTACTTACTCACGCTTATTCCCCTCCGGGGTAGGTAGAACAGCCCGCCATTTGACTTTCTGTCTGTCAGATTCAGATTTCTGTTTGATATATTACTAATTGCAAAGGTTAGTGCTGTCATCATTACGACTTCAAGTATCAAAATGACGAAAATCAAAATGTCAGTCAATTCTCAACATAATTGTATCAAGATTACTTTTGATGTGTTGACGATTACTCTAGTTTTAGTATCATTGAGACTTCATCTATATGTAAAGTAGGTATGTCTGGATGTTTTAACATCGTAACGTTCTGTAATTAACATCATTTGATTGATGTACCCACGTCCTGTTTATCTTTAAATAAACGTTTTAATCACATTAATATCTGAAATTCTATAGCACGCAGTTCTCGAGAAATATAAATCAAACTATAATTTATAGGTAGGTACTTGAAAGGGTTTTATTACTAGGAGGTAAGTACCTTTTTATGGTATAGGTGGACTGACGACCTGCGAAAGGTGGCTGGGACAGACTGGATGCGGAAGGCGGAGGATCGACAAACGTGGCGCATATAGGGAGAGGCCTACGTCCAGTAGTGTACTGCAATTGGCTAATTGATTGATTGAGGTCGTAGTAAACCCGCAAAGAAGCTGTCTCTACGCAGCAGTTTATTGCAGAGCCACGAGACTTTTAGTGAGCTCAGGACTATCATAGTCATAGTCATAGATTTTTATTCAATATGGAACAATGCAATTGTTTATTCTTCTTCATCCTAGCGTTGATTCTTCATCGAAGCTTTCACCTCGGAGTCTGGGGTCCGCTTTACCAGTCTTAACTGCGGATTTGGTTGGCCCTCGATATTTTCCGTGAAGCGACTGCATATGACCTCCACAACCTAATGGTGACATTAGGTGTTATCGAAGCATTGCAGCTAGACCGTTGTTGTTGGACTTTTTAGGGCTCCAACTACCCCTTTGTTACCATCTTGCCATAGTTTCTGACGTCAATAATAATTCTACTTAAGCTAAGTTTACCACCGCTTCCGAAGCGCTGATGCAGAAGAAACGGCGCAACTATCCCTACTACATCAATGATTCGGACCGCTCACTTCTGCTATCTATTGACTTGACAGCTTCTAGTAAGTATTGTGCGGAGCCATCCCAGAGATGAGGACAGTATTGCTTGGGACATAATGTATAGGACCTAAAATATGCTCAAAATGTGCTCTATACGCGCAGTACCTACACGTTTCTTGGGTGTCTTTTGAGGATAGCACGGGATGCTGCGGTGGTGGACGAGCTCAAATTCACCAAGCATAGATTATTACAAAATAATACTCGTTTCTCCACTCTCGCGATTTAGGTCTAAGATACTAAGATTTAGGATAAGATAAATAAATACTTCTTACTTCAAAGTAAAGAGCTTATAAACTCATAATACATGAGGAATCTTACGATAAACACTGCCATTATTTCATTATAATCTTCAATAACCATAATAGACCAATACCATTATGTTACGATTGATCTTCCTCATTACCTATTGAGCCTTCATTTGTTCCGCGTAGACATTATAGCATAAGCATAACCTTTGTATTACGTCCTATAATTACAAAATAATTGCGTTGGTAATTTGACTAAGGTATTCTTGTATAGGCCGCAGGCACGTAGTGGGTGTGACACATTGATGGGCGAAGCGTGGAGCGGAAGCGGAGGGGTGATATTTTTGCGCTTATCACGTTTTTAAACTTACTGTTACGATGGATTGGCGGCAGCCGCTGAAGCACCACCGTTCGGATGTGCTGATTTATCATATACATGAGTTTAAAATAACAATACATTGTGGTTTTAATCGGATCGAGTTTGATTCTGATACATCCACAGTATTAGCTGCGGGGAGGGGAACGTGACACCCAGTGGGTGCCGCAAAAAAAGGTGTCTTTAAAATTGCATTTTTTTATCTTTATTTACGGAGATTAGCCACAATATAACTATGTTGCGCTAAATTTAAATTGCAATTTAAATTGGCATTTTGAGATGTGACCATACTCACAAAATATAAAGTAAAATAAACCTAAACAAAACAGTAGACAACGAGCGGTTTGAACGCGGCACCGTGTGGTGGCAGGCCGGCGCCGTTCCTGCTCAGTTATCGTCTGTGTGTACCTTACTGATCTAATTAGGTGTTCATGTTCATAAAAGTAAGTAATTGCATTCGGTCAAATTTCTTATGAATATGGAGAGCTTATTAGAGTCTCTCGGTACACATAGTCGATAACTAGGTGGGAACGGCGCCGGCCTGCCACCACACGGTGCCGCGTTCAAAACTGCCTGTTATCTACTATTTTGTTTTTGAGATATTTTTCCTTTTTATGAAAATTCGTAAATGTTTTCCTTTTACAGCAACTAATTAATTTAAAACTATTTAGAGTACAAATATTTTTTTAATTAAGTGACTAATTTTAGTAATAACAATATTGATTAGAAAGCATAGTATTTGTAGATTGCCGAGGCGGTGGTTGCTCATTGACTTCCGCCCTCCATGAGCGCAGGCCTGAGGGTGACATGTATAGCCGCCTGACAACAGAAGCAGGCTGGGGCACTGCGTTTCTGAGGGCTGGGGGGCAAGATGGGGACACCGTAGTACCCAAATCCAAGGCAGTCATTTCCAAATCGACGATGGCCCTGAGTCCACCCGGGTGTGAGAGATATGTATCTTTAGGCAATCCCACACCCTAGCATTTAAAGACCCAAGACGTTACATTTATGTAAGTAGGTACTTCGGTCATAAACTCGTAGGTCGGTCGTAACTTCGGTCATAAACCTACCGCTTCCGTCTATTTATTAATACGCTACGCCTATGAATGTAACCACCATATCTTAAACATCTGGATCACATCGAACTTATGTTCAAAATGTCAGAGGCTCGCATCCCAACCGGTCTATTTGCGACACCTAACGCTTCAAACATCATTGACGCCTTCAAGACATGTATCATACAAGTAGGGTCACCAACTAGTTGGGCTTAAATCCGGACAGGTGCGGGCTGAAACACTTACTCATTTCCTGAAAGTGAAACCAGAGAATTTTTCGTTTGGAGTGAATTCTTCACGTGCACCTAAAAGAAAATGCTCTTACAGGTTCCATAAATTGGTTTGGTCATTATTTAGCGATATATCCGTCTGTTGTTGGTTTTTAGCCGATTAAAAGCCACTGACAGCGCAGTGAGATGGCAGGATATTATTCTCGAATAATTTAGAGCAGTGAAAAAGAGGATCATTGACACGAAAGAAGAACAAGAAGCCGATATCGGGCTATTGTTGGTAAATTTTGTTGGAAGCCAAGCTTTTGACTATTTTGATAAATATTAAATACGTTCGTCACTGTGTTGGTGAGTGAGTAGAGCGACGACATAATACGTTAAAATGAATTTTTGTTTGTATTTCAGCCGTAGGTACCATTCAAGCGATTGTAAACTGATTGATTACATTTTCTCAACTTATCACCAGCACTTGCTTGAAGGTTACAATTGGATTACGGCCATGGATGTCTGGATAAATTATCTAAGAATCCTACAGAATCATATTCAAGACTATCCCGATTCAACTTGAACGTACAGTGCCCCTACTATAAGAATGTAGCATAGAAATTAAACTCGTGCCATCTTAATAGCTCATATTGTGTACCTTATAGGTGAGGCTGTATCAATATAGGTAATATTGGTATTAACCGATTAATGTCAGAAATGCCAATAGTTGCTATTATAATAATGGGATGAGATGATAATAATTACGGTTCAATTTTAGGTTATGCTTGGTTAATTTGGCAGCCGTTTGAGTATGTAGGATCTTGTATAATGCGGTTAGACTGACTTATTTTGGCTGAGTTTACCTAGCAGGTGCATATATGCAGGCTGGAGCAGCGGCGTCTTCTATACAAGACACAAATTCGCTCCTGCGTGGAATACTGCTCTCATCTCTGGGATGGCTCCGCAAAGTGCTTACCTACTAGATGCTCTTGACAGGTTGCAGCGGCGTGCGGTCCGCATTATTGGGAATCCTGAAGTCACCAACACCCTCGAGCCTCTGCAGATGCGTAGAGATGTGGCGTCCTTGGCGGTATTTTACCGTCTCTACCATGGTGAATGTTCTGAGGAGCTCTTCCAATTAATCCCACCCTCTCCTTTCCTTTCCAGGACTTAGTGATGCCACCCGCTTACGGTGCAGAATATTCCATCAAGAACCAAGCGGTTCGGTGACTCCTTCTATATCAATTTCAAAAGCACTAATTCAAATAGTACCAAAATTATTCCATAGCTGCATCATTCGATTAGACTATTTTAGTCCTCTGCTGGACATAGGTGACATAGGCCTCTCCCAATGTGTGCCATTAATCCTGATTCTCCACTTTCCGCATCCATAGCTATGAAGCATGCTCCAAATAGGTCAATCCAAATAATTTTATTCAACTTCTTAGTAAATGGTTATGTTATATTTATTAATAAAAAAAATAACAATGCGGACAATATCTTGTTTGTTTTATTACAGTTATACATTTAATATAGATTACACTCATTACGGATGCGCATAAGTAAAATAAACTACAAAACAGCATCAAATCGAACAACCATAATATCATCTGCATAGAGTTTAAAATCGTGTATCAAAGTTTAAAGTTCAGGGGTGATTATGGTACACTGAGCATATAATATCTGATCTTAATACGATAGCTAACAATATGCTAATTCTATAGTACCGGGTTCCTGGACATCAAAACTGAGGTGATTCGAGTGGAAGGGCATTTTAGACCAAGGTCAGGTTTAGCTAGCGGATGTTTTTATGGGTCACTGAATTCTCACGATAGCCATAAGCTGGTGATCAAGAAAATGGAGCAAAGATTTATAAATGCAACAGCCTTTTTGTGTGTTTGGGGTCCCCATCAACATCTCCTGGGTTCATTTTTTATCTGTGAGCAAAGAACGGCTCATTACCGAGCTAATTTATAGCCCAGGCTTTCATCTAGAGGTTCGGATGACAGATAGTAGTCGTGTTCGTAAGTCAAGTTAGGTGATAGACAAGCAGGCGGCCCACCTGATGGCTTAAGCCACATCAGGAAGGGAAATACAACGGACACCGGGCTCTGAAGTGCAAGCTTTGAATGCAAGCAGAATTAACGCTGAGTTTTTTTTATATAATACTCTTTAACATTCTAAACAACGCACTTCACACCATAGGCGGGGAATTCATCCTCACACATTGCGGAAACGGTGCGCACTGTGCGGTATGAAAGGAACTTTATCCCTCGCACACTCAAGCTGAAGAATGAACTCCCCGCGGTGGTTTTCCCAAGCGACTACAATATGGGGTTCTTCAAGAAGGGCATTAGAAGGTTTCTTCAGGGTTGGCAGCACGAGTGTGATGCTCCTGGTGTTGCATACGTCCATAGGCCACGGTGACCACTTCCCATCAGGTAGGCCGTGTGTTTGTCCGCCATCTCCATTGATCTCCTTTCTAGAGCACATTTTTTTAAATATCCAGAACACAAAAATAAAAAAAAACACATTATATTCCCCGGCTTCACAAGCTAATGTGACCAAATACCATTTTGGTTTTCTCGGTTTTAGTTTTAGTCGGTTCGAGTCAGACTCCGACACATCAACCTTTCTAGCTCCGGTGAGGTGAAGCCCAAAGCGAATTCCACATGAAAAAAGGTGTCTTTAAAGTGTTCTGATACTCACTGAATACAAAAACGGGGTACGACTGAATTCGTATCAAAAGAAAAATATCACAAAAACAAAACAGTAGATACCGGGCGGTTTTGAACGCGGCACCGTGTGGTGGCAGGCCGGCGCCGTTCCCACCTGGTTATCGTCTGTGTGTATTGTACGATGCTAATTAGCTCTCCATATTTATAAGAAATTTGCCTCAATGCAATTACTTACTATTACTACTATAATAGTAATACTACTATGGAGAATGAAGAATGAATGGAGAACTAATTAGACCAATATGGTACACGCAGACAATAACTGGGTAGGAAAGGCGCCGGCCTGACCACACGGTGCCGCGTTCAAAACTGCCTGTTAACTTCTAGGTATTTTGTTTTTGGGATATTTTTGATTTTTATTAAATTGGTAAATATTTTACAGCTGCCTAATTTATTAAAAAAATAATATTAATAAGAGAAAAGGAGAATGAAAATGGAAGCATTCAACAATACCTAATTAATTTGTCCTTTTATGTATATATTTTTAGGTTTATTGTTAATATTGTAAATACTTAAATTGTGTTATAGTAGGATTAACCAGAATAAATATATGTTTAATGAAAAAAAAAAAAAAAAAAAACAATACCTAATTATAATAAATTTACCGTCTCTACTATGGTGAATGTTCTGAAGAGCTCTTCCAATTAATCCCACCCTCCCCTTTCCTATACAGGATAACACGTGCAGGACTTAGATGCCGCATACGGTGCAGAATATTCCATCAAGAACCAAGCGGTTCGGTGACTCCTTCTTTTCTTTACCAGCTCACGTGTTTCCCTCCTCCTACAGTCCCGGGTCCTTTAAGCGGGGCGTGAAAAAGCATCTGATGAGGCCGTCAAGCTGAGTGCCACCATTGTAGCATGGTACGTGTCTATAATGGTGACCCTCTTTCCAAGACTTTGCCCTCAGCTTACCATCAGGCAAGGCGAAGTCAAATTGACGTGTCCTATATAAAAAAAATAATAATAACAATAGTATTAATCGGAGAGTATCTACTTACACAATTGAGGGTAAAATATCCGTGGATCATCATCTCAACGAGTGTAACGTTGCTTATGACCACTTTCCATCAGGTGGGCCGTGTGCTTTTCTGCCACCTAAGTGGTATAAAAAAAAACGCTATCTAGACCCATGGTTGATGATGATGAATTAATTAAAATAAGTCTAAAAGTTTGTAAGTTTATTTGTTTGTCAGCTAAGAGCGGTTTACATCCATATAGTTGGAACTTTAACATAAACATATATCTATATATTCACATCTGTAAACCACCAAAGGGGTAAGCAGACGTATATTAACGCGCACAATTCACCAACTACGATTTCAGTTCCTGTTGCCGTCAAACGGACACTTTGTTATGGGTGTGTGTGTGTTTTTTTTTTTTTTTTTTTTTTACTGTCTGATGGAGAACAGCCCTATCTTTTAGTTGCCTTCTACGACACCCACGGGAAGAGATAATATGGTGGCCCTATTCTATTTTACTTGGAACCAACACAGCTAATATAAATATGCCATTGCAATTGCACACTTAAATGCATGAAATTCAAATCATTGCATAAATTCCTTCAAAATAATGTTAATGGAAACACATGAGGTGTGTGAGGACGAAATCAAATGGCACGTCGTTATCCCTGCCTACACCAGATTACCCAGTCTACATAATATTCTATTAGGTACAGCATAAATTCATGCAGTAACTCCAAATTCAGATACGCATTTCATATATTATTAGGATAACATTAATTAACTAAAGTTATATCGACATTTTGAGGTTAGATAATCTTAACGATGGTTAAACTGTAAAAGGTTTTAAGCGCCATCGAATCAGTTATTCTAATTTGAAGTTACGTAGAATTGATTAGAAATCTTTTTGCTTTGAACAGTTATGTCGCCTATTACTTTTTGGCTTAATATCATTGATGGGCACGGCTGTCGTCTTCGAGCTGCGATTAAAGCTATCTTTTAATCTAATTAACAAATTGAATTAAAATAGAATGTACATTAACACAAGACCAATTTGCTTTTATAGTGTACTAATTGTTGACTGCAGCTCTGCCCGCATGGATGTCGATTTTCACGATTTTTGATTATATCTAAAGTTCTACTCAACCGATTGCGATCAAACATACGTATGAATTTAGGTCTGATCAAGCCCTTTCAAATGAAAAAGCGTATCTATATCCGTTCAACAGATTTTGCGCCCACCGTAAACAAACAAACAGACAAGAACTTAAAAAGTTGTACTAGTGGTACTAGAGCAAAAAGCAAAAAAGACCATTTTGTGGCGAACTGTACGCTTCATAGTGCAAAGCTTTATATTTTTGTATGCAACCGTGATACACCCTCGGATTACGATGCAATAAAATTAAAATTAAAGAGATTACAATTTAATTGAATAACTATTGCAATGTGTAAAAAATATGCTTGTAACTTTATGTTTACAGAATTTAAGGATACGTTCTCACTAGGCTGTCCTAATTTGCAGTATCTTATTTTAGTTTCAGTTAATTGTACAGGACCTGTGACACCTGGTGTGGATAATATTTTGAATTTCGGTAATTTCTAGCTACGCTCATAATTTTAAAACCACTTGGATCTATGCTTGGCCCGATTCGTTGTTCACTTCTCGGTGACTGCTATAGGTTGTTACAAATCATTCAACTCTGCCTTACTCTCTTATAAGTCTATTAGCGCCTTAAGAATAGTAAGCCGCAAATGTTATTCTTCATTCTAGCGTTAATCCCAGTCGCATCCAAAGCTTCACCTCGCAGTCTGGGGTCCGCTTTACCAGTCTAACTGCAAATTTGTAAGTAATACATACAATCACGCCCGGAGGGTTAGGCACACCCACATTTCACCAATCATTGTATTAGGTCCCACGTAATAGGGGGTGAGCTTGTTGCCGTTTTCCGGGCACTATTGTTGGCTCGAGCCATGTATAGCCGGCTGAGTCTGAGCAGTATAAATATCTGTCTGATGTTAAACAAGTAAGCCGCAAATATTCGGCTTAATACGAATGGGTGGCAAATTCATACGCTTCATCAACCTTACTGTCCAAGAACTGGTTTATAAATGCCCCGATCTAAGATTAAAGATAATAAATTACATTCAGTTCGCTTCCTCGGAGCGCCATATATAACATCTATTAACGTTTGGTAATTCTCGAGATGGGCTTGTCTTAAATTGAACAAATTCTAAGCGAATTTCATGCTAAATTATTCATGAGTGTTTGGAGTAATAAAGAGTATTATAGCATTTATAATGGTGATACATGGCGATGGTTGTGATGCTCAAACGCAACCATTTGATATGCTCACTGTCTTGCGTAGTTCGGTGTTTGTTTGAGATGTAGTAACCTCTAAAATATGTTCGGCATGGCATTTGAACGGCTTCCGATGGTGTTTATAGAAGTAAGTCGGTTTAAAAGTTGTGCAACTTCCATAATTAGTTGCGGATTTTAGAGATTTGTGAATCTGACGTTCGTATGTTTGTGTAGCAAGTTATAAGATCTCAAAATTTATTAGTTCTGCATAGACTAATACAATTTTTTTTTTATTTTTTTATTTTTTATTTATTACTATTCACAATATACAATTTGCGTACATAGAAAGCAAATCATAAGCTACTTGAGCTTGTCTGGAGTGCTGTAGGTAGGTACTTTGTTTTCGGGTGATCCACTTTAATCCCCTGCATTTGATATGCGCATTTATATGTACAGTATAGTTCATTAGTTCTTAGTTATATTCTCCTGCCTTCTCTCTCTCTCTTCTAATCTTTGGGGTTGACTGAGGACAACCCCAAAGATTTTAGTTGACTGAGGGGATTTTGACGACCTGTTGTTCGCCAACGGAAAAGACTATACGCGTAAGAGAATTTCTCCCTATCGAGATCGACTGGTATAACTCCGGACACGTATCTTGGACCTAAATCGCAAGACAAACGAGGCTCTGGCGCCCGCGGATTGCTTTGTAATAATCTATGCTTGGTAAATTTGAGTTCCTCCACCGTAGTGTAGCACCCCGTGCTATCCTCAAAAGACACCCAAGAAATATGTACTGCGCGTAGAGGGGACATTTTGAGCAAATTTTAGGTCCAAGATACGTGTCCGGAGTTATACCGTGCCCAGAAGGCTGCCTGCATTACCATTTTGAAGGGCAATGCCAATTCTCTGCGCTAATAAATTAGCCCTATGGTCACGGGGAACTTCATTAACGTGTTATTCGGTCGTCTTTCGAAACTATCTACAGAACCGTAATAATAAATTACTTCTCTCTATACTGTTGAAAATTGATTTGAACTGTTAATAATGCATTATACGTTAATCGATGTGTCAATATTGACCTAGACGAGCTAACAAAAAGGTCGCATGTAAATATAAGATAATTATGATCTGAACAATAGATACGTAGGAAGATCCATTTACAGACCAAAATTGTCTTGAACACCTGCTCTAGACACTGATTGTCAACATTTTTTAATACTGACTATATATTATACATTAAGTCACAATACAATTAAGTCAGGTAAATAAATTAATCATACAACCCGCCCCTGACCGTTCCCGGCGCAAAAGTACCCATCACACTCACCGCATTTCCACGCTGGATTTCGATTGCACCAGGAAAACTCCGGACTGGGAGTCACTAGTTGTCTCTATGAGCCTGTTTGCTATTTCCTTTATAAGGTTTTTGGCCTCCTTGCTCCAGCTTCCCAAGGTCTCCACCGCTACACATTACACAACCGGTACAAAGTGGTACAGAGGCTTCAAATCGGCAGAATTTTAATTAATGAGTTATAATATTAAATCAATGAATTAAACCATCTAATGGGCTTTTTCTTTTTTTTATCGTGCGCAAAATTATCACGGATACTCCGGTCTCCGGTCTCGCGGTCATTTCGGACTTGATCCGACTAAAAACGCACTCCATCTGTGGGTCATAGGTTGCCGGAGCTGAGATTGCCTGAGACACATCTCTCGCACCCCAGCTCTTTGCTCATCTTGGAACGTGAAAGCTTTATAGCTGCTTACAATGTAAACTTAAACATCGCAAATTAAGTAACATGAGTCTTAAATTATAAGAGTGTGTTTCTACACGATCCGGTTTTACGGTGTAAGTTTTATACCCGGCGACGACAGTTACAAAATAATGCAACAACAAATCCGTGAAGTAAATCGGAACTACAGTTGTCACTGTCCAATGCGTGTTGTTTTATTGGGTCCGGACCCGGGGACTTGCTAGGTTCCGTGCTCCAACTGATGACGTTATTGTACAGTTAATTAGTATGTGGCGATACCACATGTACACAGCGCCATCTAGCGACAGCAAGCCGAACTACTACGTCACTACGAATCCTGCATCGCGAAAGTGAAGTTCCAGCGCTGGTACAAGCTATATACAACATCCCAACAACAATCGTTGGGCCGCGGCCCGCCAGGCGTGATCACCTTGCCTGGTCGGAGGATCCTCCCTTTGGTTGGAGGAACGTTACCTCCACAAGTATGTTTTCCCTATATTATGATTCAAAAGATCTAAAACAATTCTGTAAGAGGAGTGAATTTATATGTATGTATGTAGTATAATATAATAAATTTAATTGAAACTGATTTTATTTAGGTATATACCTAATAATGGAAAAAAATTATTTATGATACATTGAAGGGCTTCAGCTTACAAAATGCTTCAGTTTACGAAATTGTTAGTTCGGCTTTAATTCAGGAGCTACTTAAGAACAATGAGACCGAGTGAGACAGATAAAAAAGTTTTGTTTTGTATCTACGGTAGTTATTATTAAAATTTATTATTTTCTCGTCAAAATTACGCTCTATTCCTAATCCACACAATACTAAGCTAAGCACTATGTGTATGGTGTACTCACCATACACTTACAAAACTTATAACCGGACCCGGTGAGAAATGGTCTAGTGGAAATGGGGCTTTAACCTTCATTTAATTAAAAATGTTGGTGTAACTTCGTATGCTGTATTATGTTCAAAACCACAACCGGCTGAAATGTGACTGCACTATTGCAACACTACATCTAGAATATTAATGAAGTTAATGATGTTTAATAGAAAGGTGTTCGGCTAGTGTTTTATGTCTTCTTTCAATGAATAACCATAATTATCTCACTCTTAGTCTCTCGTGCTATCAGCGAATATCAAAGTAACAGTGAAAATTATATGGTGAATATCAAAATAACAGGTAACATTATATAACAGTGAACATCAAATGATAGTAAATATCAATGTAACAGTGAATATCAAAATAACAGTGAATACTATATTAAAAAAATATTTGATTTGTGAAAATTATATTATAATAAATGTTGTGTCATTTACAATTCGCCGAAAATCAGGCAGACGCGTTCAAGTGGCTCTTATACTAGGTAATGATGATTTCATAACATCCTAATTCGTTTTTAAAAGAAATATATAATCACTTACTTTTTTAGTGAAGAGTAATTTTCAGAATAAAATTGGCAATTTGTGCAATTCTTGGATTTTAAAGCAACCTGTAATTTAAAAATAGTTAAGTAAGCAAGTATCGTATTAATACGAGAATTAAATTTATATTTGATTAGTTTTACAATAATGGCTACGCTCACATAGTCTTACTGGTCTCGGTCTCATAATGCAAAGGTAGGAATTTAGCTACCTCAGCTATAAAATATGCTTTCCCGTCTCTGTGTTTCCGAAATGGAACCTAGGAGTCTTCAAGTTTACTTCTAGGCTAGCGTACTCCATCATCGACTACATCATCACTGAACACTTACCAATAGGTGAGATACTGTTTAAATGTGAGCCAGTTGTAAATTTAAAAAAAATTGTACCTAAACTAGCTGGTACTATATTTCATCCAAATCAACTCAGAATTTTTTGCGTGATTCAGAAACGAACATCCAGTTTTCACATTCATAACTATTAGTAGGATTCTGTATTAATTCAATTATGATTATCATAATTACTCAATGAATTATTGACGTACTTATTCATCGTAATAACCTAAGGTCACTTTGAGATCCGCTGGTCATATTGGTCCAAGGACTCCTGTAAACACAAAATTAAATAAATTACTGCAATATGAGATGAGATGACCTTAAGTGCACTAATTAGTTTGCTTTATAAGGCTCAGGTATATAGACTGATGTCTTTTATTTGTCTCTACAGCTAGATAGGAATTTTGTATTTTTCTTACATACTTTGGAAGAGGGAAACACGTGCAGGGGCAGAGCATTCCAGTAGGCACATGCTGTAAGAACATTTCGAACGATCGAACGAACTCGACAGCTCAATCCACGGCGATATTTCCATTCTGCTTGCTGTAAATTTTGTGTCGTCACGTTCTTGAGCATGAGGGTGATGTATGTTTACGTGTTCGACAACGTGACATCACCAAAACAGCATGCGATATTGAAATATCACTGCAGATTCAGCTTTCGAGTTCGTTCGATCGTTCGAAATGTTCTTACAGCATGTGCCTACAGCTCTTTATCGTAGGAAAGAAGGAGGTCTCAAACAGTGTAGTGCGAGACGGTATGGATTACACCGTAGATGGGTGACCGCAAGCCAGCACGAGTTTTTCTGCACGAGAAGGGAGAGGGTGGGATCTGTTGCCTCATTATATGCCTTTGTACATAGAACTTCCTATAAAAATTTCTATACAAAATTTTGTGTTAACAGCTCTAGGTACCCTATACCTTTTGTATTTTTTTTATTAGTAAGGTCTTTTTTATGTGTGGTAATCTTAACGGAAACCCCCCGCTGGAGTCCTCAGGTCTTCAGTTACCAAGGGTGAGGTAGCTTCTGACATGTTCCTCACCCTCTGGCATATTCCTCATGTTTATTAAGGTCCTTGGTGTCTTTAATTTCTTTGGGCTTTACTTTCTAGAGCACACATTTTTTTATATCTAGAACACAGATTAAAAAAAATACATCAGATTCCCGGGCTTCACAAGCTGTAGAGATGAAACACTGTTTTAATTTTTTCGGTTTTAGTTTTAGTCGGTTCGAGTCAGACTTCGACACATCAACCTTTCTAGCTCCCCTTATTCGCATAAGGGCAACTTCTCAGAATCCCTCCGGTGAGGTGAAGCCCAAAGCGAATTAAATATAAAAAAGGTATTTTTAGATTGTTCTTATACTCACTAAATACAAAATCGGGGTACGAGCGAATTCGTATCAAAAGAAAAATATCACAAAAACAAAACAGTAGATACCGGGCGGTTTTGAACGCGGCACCGTGTGGTGGCAGGCCGGCGCCGTTCCCACCCGGTTATCGTCTGTGTGTATTGTACGATGCTAATTAGCTCTCCATATTCATAAGAAATTTGCCTCAATGCAATTACTTACCCTATGAATATGGAGAGCTAATTAGAATTGCATGGTACACACAGACGATAACTGAGCGGGAACGGCGCCGGCCTGCCACCACACGGTGCCGCGTTCAAAACCGCGCGGTATCTACTGTTTTGTTTTTCTTTTTATTCAAATTCGATCGTATAGTCAGCGTCAGAAGGACCGTATGTCTCAAAATGATCCTGATATCCTCCAAGGTATTGGGAGCAAATCCAAATATTTTATTGATTTCAATTTGTATTATTGTCCGAACTAAAGGCGTGTACCAAATATCAGAACCATAGTCAACAGGAAAAGGGGAAAAACCAAGATCATTTTGAGTACTTTGTTCATCAAGAACGATCTGATGCTGCATAGGCGTGCAGTGCTTGTAGAACTCACAGTACCGTGGGAAACTAATATACTTACCTAAAGACCACGCTATAAAGACAAACAAATACTTTGACTTGACTAACGAGTTAACCAAGAACGGCTACGTGGTTAAACTCTACGCCGTAGAAGTAGGAGCAAGGGGAATTCCAGCTAAATCCCTGTACAACTTACTTAAAGACCTCGGATTGCCAAGAGCTTCAGTAAGCTCTTTACTAAATCGAATATCAAAAGCGGCATTGATAGGATCTTACCAAATTTGGATAGGTAGGGGGGGGGGGGGACCCTACTGACGGTGGAGGTGAGCGCTGATGCATCACAAGGTGGCCACCCTAAACCTACATCTGGGTCGCAAGTCCCAGTCGCCGTCACGGTGTTCCTCTCTGTATCACGCTATGGACCCGGCGACCGCACGGTGAATCCATGGAGTGCTGAGAATCGGATCTCTGTAGGTACCCTGATTCTATATTCAGTGAGTATCAGAGCAATATAAAGACACCTTTTTCATGCGGAAGTCACTTCTTGCTTCACCTCACTGGAGCTAGTAAGCTCGAACCGACTAAAAGCACACGATATTTCGTCACTTCAGCTTGCATAGCCAGGGAATCTGTTGGAAAGGAAAAGAAGATCTCAAAGAAATTAAAGACACCTGTCTATGATGAATGAGGGGTTGCATGGAAACACCGTGTGGTGAAACGAAACACCGTGAGGTTTTAGTCGGTTCGAGACCGACATCCCCGACCTTGCTAGCTCCAGTGAGGTGAAGCCCAACCCAAGGTGACTTCCACACGAAAAAAGGTGTCTTTGAATTGACCTGATTGGCATTTTCAGATGATACCATACTCACGAAGTATAAACTCGGAATTGGACCGAATTTGTATACAAAGAAAAATATTCCAAAAACAAAACAGTAGAGAGCGGACGGTTTTGAACGCGGCACCGTGTGGTGGCAGGCCGGCGCCGTTCCCATCCGGCTATCGTCTGTGTGTGCTCTACTGACCTAATTAGAGGTTCATGTTCATAAGAGTAAGTAATGCATTCGCTCAAATTTCTTATGAATATGCAGAGCTAATTGAAGAAACTCAGTACACATAGTCGATAACTGGGTGAGAACGGCACCGGCCTGCCGCCACACGGTGCCGCGTTCAAAACTGCCTGTTATCTACTATCCTGTTTTTGGGGTATTTTTCATTTTTACTAAAATTCTTAAAAAATTAAAGCTAGCTAATTTAAAACTATATCCCATCAAAAACAATACTTGTAAAAAAATGCCAAGCCTCGCCGCCCTCGGTTCTTCTACCGCAAAAAGTTGTGAGATCCATGTAATACCAAGTCGGTTAATTTATTCAGTCCCTACTTCAGATACCTTCTGTCCTAAGTTATTACGTACTTAATAAGCTTTTATGTTTTAAATGTAGTAAATTGACTTGGTATTACATGGATCTACTACTACTAGTTTAGGCGTGAAAGCGTAATACTAAGTATGGATGGATTCATGTACACTGAAACGTTCACTGCAAATGTAACTTTGTAATCCCATATATTTATATGAGATTACAAAGTTATTTATGCAGTTGGTGAAATTGCTGAAATTTAAGAATATTTTAATTTTCCCTTGAGTTGTACACTAAACACTACTTATCTTCTAAATTTGAGGCTTCTACGTCTGCTAGAAGTGCCTTAGAGTTTTGATGATCGGCCAGTCAGTGAGTGACTAAATTTGTAAAATTTGCAAACTTTGACTAGTTATAATTCTTAAACTACTGGTTCAAATTGAATGAAATTTGAAATATAAAGTGTTTTTACAGTGCCTACTTGGTAACCGAAGATTCAGGCTTCTAGATTTATCCACAACGAAGTTCTAGGGGGTCGAAAATGGCCTGAAATGCTTCGAGAAAATAGTGTTACGGCCGTGCCGCTCTTTTTTGCTCGACTTGGCGGGGGCACTACTGTGCCCCCAGATCTTTATTACAATATTTTTAAATAAGAGAAAACGATAATGAAAATGAAAGAATTCAATAATATCTACCTAATCTAAATAAATGAGGGTACAATATCTGTGGATCGTCACCATCATCTCAGCGAGTATCTCGTTGCTTAAAGGACAAGCAAACGTAAAGAGAGACATCTATATAAATGCGAAATACCACTCACTGATTAACCACGAAATCTTAGAAACTATAACACCTAAAAACTTGAAATGTAGCAAGTTTCGTAATATCCGCTACGAACGGATTTTACGAAACTTCACCCTCAAGGGGGTAAAACGAACTCCATGCGTACGAAGTCGCAGGCAGCTGCTGGTACACCTATATGCAAGAGAAGGCATCTCTCGGAGAGGCTGCCGCGTGAGTGTTCCTTACGCGATCTAATACGCGTGACGCCGCACATCCACCGCAGCATTTTCATCTCCGTGACACGTAGCTCTTGCTTGCTGCTTGCTTGCTCTAACGGCTGCACGTATCTGGCAGTAATTTGGTACAGGGTATATCATAGTCTGAAATAACACATAATATTTATATCTGAAATAGGTTCCCTTAGGTTGCGGAAACGGGAACAGAATTCTATGCGGGCGGAGCCGCGGACAGCAACTAATAAAAGAATATTATTATATTACTTTTACTGGCTCTTTAAGGAAGTATACACAAACAACAGCAAAGACGAGTCGAAAGTGTTAAAGGAACTATCTTAATTGTTTTATAACTATCTTACGTAACATCCTAAATAATTATAAAATTGTAGATTAGTTCTGTCTGTATCTGGATTCATACATTTACATAATCACACCTTTATCTCCGGAGGGTAAGGCAGAGGTGAATTAACACTCACATTTTCACCAATCACTGTTCCGTTTTTTGCCAAATGGCAAAAAACGGAACCCTTATAGATTCGTCATGTCTGTCCGTCCGTCCGTCTGTCTGTCTGTCTGTCTGTCTGTCTGTCTGTCTGTCTGTCTGTCTGTCCGTCCCCTACACACCGTCACAGCCCCTTTTCTCCGAAACTATAAGGCCTATGCTCTCGAAACTTGGTAAGTAGATGTATTCTGTGAACCGCATTAAGAATTTCATACAAAAATAGAAAAAAAGCATTAAATTTTGGGGGTCCCCATACTTAGAACTGAAAATTTTTTTTTCATCTAACCCATACGTGTGGGGTATCTATAGATAGGTCTTTAAAAATGCTATTGAGGTTTCTAGCATAATTTTTTTTTAAACTGAATAGTTTGCGCGAGAGACACTTCAAAAGTGGAAAAATGTGTGTCCCCCCCCTCTAACTTCTAAAATAAGAGAATGATAAATAAAAAAAAAATATATTATGTAAATTGCCATGCAAACTTCCACTAAAAATTGGTTCGCACGAGATCCAGTCAGTAGTTTTTTTTAATACGTCATAAACCGCAATTTTCACTTTTGCTGCTACGGAACCCTTCATGGGCGAGTCCGACTCGCACTTGGATGACTTTTTTTTTTTTTCATAGTGCGAAATATCCCCACATATACCTCCTCCGCCGGAGCCGGAGGACTCGAACCGACTAAAACGCACTCCGTCTGTGAGCCGACAGTTGCCGGAGGTGAGCCAATCACTGTAATACGTAATAGGGAGTGATCCTATTACCGCATTCTGGGCACTATTGTTGACTCGAGTCATGCATCTGAGTCTGAGTCTGGGATTTATATATCTGTCTGATGTTAAACAGCCCTGTTTTTTTATAGCCGCTCTTTAACAAGGCAGTAAGGTAGTGATGTATAGGTTCATTGAGAGAAGGCCATCGCAATCCGACTTGAACAGATTAGGTTAGAAGGCTAATGCGGGAGTGGACTAGGCTAGGCAAGTAATGAAACGACATCGACCCAGGTAATTTACCTAGCTGTTTGATCAAATGGCTGAATGTCATTCGCTATTTAATAAAGAGGCTGTACTTTTTATTGAACCTCTGATTAAGCAGGTTGCTCCGCTTTCATACCACGAGAACTCATACCGTTCTTAAGTCATACCAAATGCGTATTCCTTACTCATACCATTCTTATCTCACACCAATATCCATTCTTAAGTCATACCAACACTAAAAGAACAACAAAAGTACGGATAGCACAATCATGCATCCAACTACTGGGATTTGATTAATAATTATGCATTTTTTTTAAAACTGTTACAAACAGACACTCTATCTGTATAGATATAGATAGCAAAGTCTGCCAATTTCACGCTATGAGCTAACTTTGGGGCGTGCAGTAGTAATTATGACATACTGCCATACTCTTACCTAATTGGTTTAAACAATAGGTAGGCACTACTTTCTATCCAACATAGGCCTACCGTGACGATTGTATAATTATTATAACACTGACATAATATTATTATTCTAACGCATGCGTAATTGTTTTAAATGATGTTAACTCCCTTTGAAGTTATGTTTACAGTTGTGTCAGACTATATAAATTATCTCGGAATACTTACTCTACCGAGTCTACAGAAATCACGTGAAAGAAGCTTACCAGTCTAACTTAGCGTCTGAACTTTGATATTTACCGAGAAGCGGCTATCATCTGACTTCCACAAAACACTAGCAATTTTTATACAACTTAGGTGGCAGACAAGCACACAGCACACCTAATGGAAAGTGGTTACCGTGGCCTATGGACGAGCACTACACCACACTTTCACCGTACCAATTATGGTAAAAATGCTGTAATGACACGACTGCCTCGGACTGACGGAGAAATTTGAAAATATAGACATGTTTCATTTGGCAAAAAAAAAAAAACACCATGGGCAATCACATTCGGGCTACCGACCCTGTAAGAATAGAGAGATTCTGTGCCATCAGCGCAGAAGACAAGCCCGAAAAGCCTTTTGTCTTCCCACTGACAGCACAAAACCTCTCCAGTGAGCTTTGACTACCCTACTCACTGTCGGGAACACCACACGAGGTTATTAAAGCCGTGGTATTCTGACGGAGGTACTACTCCAGTCGGACTGCTCTATTGGGACGGGAATACTGCCATGTGCTACCTTGTCCTTGCGTCTCCTGACCTCCATGTCTTGAAAGTTGAAATACTTGCTCTACCAAAATTAATTATGATAGGAACGATAGTACAAAACCTTTTTGTCTTTGCAAAAGCTTTGTATCTAAAGGGTAAACAGGCTAGATGTTGAACTCGAACTGACTAAACCACACGCCGGCGTCTCAGATTTTCAGATTATTTCAGACTAGCTGTTGCCCGCGGCTCCGCCCGCGTGGAATTCGGATTCCGGTCCAACTTTAATGTATGGAAATCTGCCCGATTTATTGACATTTATGCTCACTGCTCCGCTCCCTTTAGTAGTAGCGTGATGTTATATAGCCTATGTTACTCCCAGATAGTGTAGCTTTCTATAGGTGAAAGAATTATTGAAATCGGTACAGTAGTTCCGGAGTCTATTCATTACAAACATACAAACATACAAAAATAGGTACAAATCTTTCCTCTTTATAATATTAGTGTAGATGTAGATTAGTGTAGATGACAGGGTGTAAGGCCATAGGCATTATCCTCACACCCTGTATTATAGTGGTACCTACAATAATATTTCATCAACTGTGACCCAATATGGATGACATCAATGACAATTTTCCGGTTACAAAACAGAACTACGCCTGATTAGCAATAAATTCGACATCTGTGTCTTCTATGGTGTTTTATCGATCTTATTTACATTTTAATTGTGTGACACACATACAACCGTTCCGTATTTTGTTTATAGATCAATCGATTTGTTGACAATGACTTCGTTATAATTATGTCACTACTAGCCGACTCGCCCTGGTTTTGCCCTTGGAATATTTTTATTTATTTTTTTGATTAGGCCCAATGTTTTTTTTTGTATGGTTTTCGTGCATTTCTGTGCAAATTAAAAAACTTTTCTTTCTTTCTTTCTAAGCCCCGTATTAACCTTTTAAACCATTATACCCGCCATTTAATAATTTTCCAATTCCAATCCAATTTGTTGATATCCAAGATTACTGCTCGGTTACCTAAAGTAGTATCAATCAATTAATCAGCCTATCGCAGTCCACTGCTGGCCAGACGGGTTGGTACAGGGTTTTATTTCGAGTTTTCCTTTAGTAACAATATAACTCAATGGTTTCTCCCCTCTCGGAGTGATATTATTATTGTCTCCGTGTTTTTCGCCCCTTCCGACACCCTTAGGATGAGATGGGGTGGTGATACTTGTATTCTTTCTAACGGATGATATATAATTATGTAGTTTGTGATGTGATGTAGGATATAATATCCAAATCAATACTAATCCATTCTTAGTCTTCCATATCCATACTAATATTAAAAATGCGAAAGTAACTCTGTCTGTCTGTCTGTCTGTTACGCCTAAACCACTGAACCGATTTTGATGAAATTTGGTATAAGGGTAGTTTAGACCTTGAGAAAGGACATAGGCTATGTTTGGTCTCGATAACCGACATCCACGCGGGTGAAGCCGCGGGCAAAAGCTAGTAGTCCTTCCTCGATAAACGGACTATTCAATACAAAAATATTTTTTCAATTCGAACCAGTAGTTCCTGAGATTCATTGAATTCAATCGAACAAATAATTGAACAAACAAACTCTTTAGCTTTATAATAAATAGCATAGCTATGGCATAGATGTGGGAGGATTGATATTAATAACATTTGTCACCTACCATTTGATGATAGATGTCGATTTTTCCAAAAAATAGATCTCTGCTGGTGACATACTTTTCCGGGAGATTACATCACACCTTGCCGTATAGAATTGGCTGAGGGCTTAGACATCATATTAATGGATTTTTTTGGTGATAAATAAAATATGTGGACAGGTAACACAGGTGACGACCTCCGTGGTGTAGCGGTAGAGTGTTCGACTGCTACTTCGGAGGATATTGGTTCGATTCTTTTTCACTGCAAATATTTACATTCTTAAAATCTATATTATACTATGATAATAATAATATTATAAAGAGGAAAGATTTGTATTTTTGTATGTAACCAATAAACTCAAAACTACTGGACCGATTTCAAAAACTCTTTCGCCATTTAAAAGCTACATTATCAGGTACTAACATAGGCTATTATATCATCACGTTACCATCAGTGTTGAAAGGGATCAGAATTCCACACGGGCGGAGCCACGAGCAACAGCTAGAAATATATTATATTATCATTGATTTGGGTTTTTATATGCATAATATGTATTTATTTACTACATAAAATGTACTGAACTCTAGAACCCTTAATACAAGCAATAAGCAACAAGTAGAAGCGTCGGTAGTGAGTCGGCCTTATGATCGAGAGATCCCGGGTTCAACACTACCAACGTGAACCCACTCCTAGCACAAGCAATTTAGCTTAGTTGGATGGGTTAATAGTTAGTAATTTCGGTTGCTAATATTCTTTAAAAAAAAAGGTATTAAGTAAAATGTAATATAATATTTTATTTATTACAAAAATAAATGTTAAACGTTTGTAAATATATATGTTAAAGTAATTGAGATATAATATATTGGCTATCGATTTTACTTAACTCCGTTTGTCGACTCCCCGTGGTGGCCCACCGCAGGTGTGGACCACTTTATAAACATCATTATGTAGTAAACATCAATACATCCTCGTGGAGAATACCTTGATGGAGACATCAGTTTGTAGAATTGATAATTCAACTAGAGTAAAATGACGTAATCATTAAGTTGCGGCAAAATTCTTGATAATGTAGATACTATGTACTAGGTAGAGTTGTACTATCTGTGAAGAAGTAATATTTGAAGTAAATGAAGTAGTACAATATAGAATAGTATTGTGTAGAGTATATTTATATACAGTAAAGCGCAGAAAGAGTTTCTCAGTTCTTCTTGATGGTAGAGCCAACCATATCGTAGGTTAGATTAAACCAATTACTGGTTTTAACCCGCAATTGGTTTAATCTGTTTGGTCAATTGTCAACCAATGAAGAACCAAAAGACTCGTGTCATTGGTTGACCGAACTGGTCATGTTATGATATTTTTATTGTTTTTGGTTCCGACTTGCTGATCTTTCCCGATCTAATACTTAGGTCTAATACTTTTAGGTATATTCGAGCCCAGTAAAACTATGTCGCTCGATTCTAACAAATCGTAATTCACACTTTATTTGATCGCAGGTTATCGCAGATCGCACTTTATTTAACCTGTACGTTCACTTATAAGTAGTGATATTAAGTGGCCGTGCTGAGTCGTATCACTACACGTTACTGTCATCTGTAAGGATCAAATTACACGATGCACGCAGGATTTGTGACATTAGTGGAGTGAGAAATTGTATTGGTAACTGCAACGCTACGATTAACAGTGACTGCTGTCTGTCCATAAATGGAATATAAACATAGTGGGTTCGAGTTAAAAAAAGATTGAAGAATCGATAGCAAATATAGAACTTCTTGTGTCCAACCAAGCGGTTCGGTGTCTCCTTCTTGTGTCGCACCATTAAGACCTGGAATTCTTTACCAGCTCACGTGTTTCCCTCCTCCTACAGTCCCGGGTCCTTTAAGCGGGCGTGAAAAAGCATCTGATGAGGCAGTCAAGCTGAGGGCCACCATTGTAACATGGTACGTGTCTATAATGGTGACCCTCTTTCCAAGACTTTGCCCTCAGCTTACCATCAGGCAAGGCGAAGTCAAGTTGACGTGTCCTATATAAAAAATAAAAAAAAAACTTGGTCGATTTCAAGGTATTTACATTCAAAGGTGAAGCTTTACATAATATAAAACAAAAGGTGACAAGAGACCTCGCTAACACCATTTGCCACTTTTTCCTTATAGGAACCCTTAAATAAATAGGGTATCGTTAAAAAAAAAACAGCCAGCAATTATGGAAATTTCAACAAAAAAATTATGATGATCCTTTTTTCTCATTTGTTTTTTTATAACGAAAGTCACCTGTACGAGGCAAATTTTTTTCACAACAACTTGTAAGGAATCATGTCCTTGATGTTTCAGTCAAAAATCATCAAGATCTGTTCATAAATAATGCGACAGAAAATTTCCCCCTTTTCTCCCCCATTTTCCCTTTAATCAAAAAAAGCTCTCGACAAAAGTTGTATTTTAAATCAAAGAACATTGTGTGCCAAGTTTGGTGAAAATCGGTTAAGAAAGGTGCCCTCTAGACTGGAACAGACAAACACACAGACATAGATACGGATAAAAACATAATCGGCAACCTTGTCGAAACGGAAACAGTCGCTCGATTCGCTCGCTCGGTCAACAAAGTAAGAGGCTTCCCGTAGTCTCTTTTATTAAGCCTTTTTTGTTTTTGTTTAACGACGTTCTTTACTTCTTTCTAATTAATTTGCATGTGTGAAAGCGTGTAATTGGTCTTGTTCATATTGTTTTTTTAATAATTTGCTATAAGTTGCTGTAAGTTATTGTATGCTAAGTTATGACATGATAAGCCTGCAGGTTAATCTGCCCAGTATCAGATAAATCCTCCTACAGCTAACTTACAGTTAATCTAATGAAAAAATCATTATCTATCAGATTCACCCACGATTCCACAGAACAAATCACATAATGACGTCATCGAATCTATTCATAATCTGCAGAAAACCAACAGCATTGAATTAATTAACGATTATTGTAATCTCAGATAAGACAGTGCAATCATAGTATCAATCATTGTGAGATACAGGTGCGATTTGTCTGTCTGTCTGACTGATGCGTTTGGAGTAGTGGAACCATCGTCGTTGCAGTTTATTGGACATTCCGGTTTTGTTTATTGAGTGGGAAAAAGGAATTTATGTTCAACGCTATTTGTGAGGTGCAATTAATAAGTTTGAAGTGGGTTCATTTTGCTTAATTCTAGTTTATTAATAAAATAGGATTATATTATCGATAAACTGAGTAATAAATGTTAATTATATGATAGCCTCATCATCATCATCTTCACAAGGTTGCATCAGAGATAAAATTGAATGAATGTGGATTGGCCTAATCATCTGTCAAAGTAAGCTTTGTAATAGACTCCTCAAGATTTAAAGAAACGTGACTGTGATATATTTATAAAAAAAAAAACACCTGCAGGCCAGTTCTCGTAATAAAAATGTTTTCCAGATTCGGTGTCGATTTGGCCTCAATCTCTCAACTGCCAAAAACGGGATTCTCATAGCTCAACTTGCAAGAAAGAACATCATGGTGATCAATTTTCTCATTTCGGAGATTGGGTTTGGATCGGACTGAGTTATAAATAGCTTTTTAGTAAGAAAATTGGCTTTCTGAACTCTTTCAGCGCTACAAGGCTGCGGCAACTGAAAAAATCACACTGACATGGTCTGAGACGAAGCGCGTAGTCCAAGGCTAAGCGCAATGATAGTGTACCGTAACTAACAGTTAAGAAAGAGGCCATAGGACATAAAGTCAAAGTATGTCATTCCGACATGCTCACGAACCCGTACTCTCAACGGACTGGAAACCTCACACAAGAAACCCTAGTCCTACAAAACTCTGATCTCATATTCAATCTATTCTTAAGACAGGAAGGTGTAGTAACATAATGCTGCGCCCACGCGCGTCCGTCTATTTACATACCATTTGTTTTAATTATAGTGCTCAATACAATGATTATGTGTGAGGGAACGGAGTTTAGGAAAGTCATTATGCACCGTCACAGTGGATGACTACGGTTTAGAGTAAGGTATTTAAATTGAAAGCTAACTAGGCTAAATATATTCACTTGTTATATATATTTTAATTTTAACCGAAATAAAACTGTTGTACTTTTGCTCATACCTGTATTTATTGTGAAGAAGTGGGTAGAGGTTCATTATGTTTAATTATTTAGTTTTCTACGTGGTTCCCGACAGAGTAGAATAATTGGGTCTTCCCATCCCATTCCAAGCGGTGCCGTACAAGGCAACTAAGGGATGGGGCTGTTTAGCATCACACAGATATATATACAGCCCAGACTAAGCCTCAGATTATATGACTTGAGACAGCAATAGTAAGTGACCGGTGTACATGTACATGCGGGACTAGATTCATATACAAATTGAATTGCCATTTTAGATAGTACTTTCTCACGTCAATTTGACTTCGCCTCGCCTGATGGTAAGCTGAAGGCAAAGTCTCTGAAAAGAGCGTCACCATTACAGACACGTATCATGTTACAATGGTGGCACTCAGCTTGACGGCCTCATCAGATGCTTTTTCACGCCGTGGACAAAGGACCCGGGACTGTAGGAGGAGGAGTTAAATCAATTGAACAGTTTGGTAATTACATCATTAGTGGGCATTTTGTGTACTTTGCTGGTCAAAATCGATCTGATGCTGACTGTACCAGCGAGCAAGTGTTAGCAGGTTAAGTAATCTTAAACATACACATCTTTCAGTACGTCTATTCAACATTTATCACGTATCTCTTACAAAAAGTACAAAACACCTACAATTTCACAGTTCAATTCATCAAAACAATGACACTAGTACATTATCATACAGCAATCCATCAAACGATTAGCTAAATAAAGCTATTAACATACATTACATGTGTTCAGAATGTTCAGATCTCAAGTTCTATGAGTCATAGTGCCTTGAGTGTCGAGTGGGAGTAACAATAGTTACTTGCCAATCGGTGATGCATTGTTTTGGGTATTTGGCATGTTAGAGACCTTACGACCTGGGTGGGAACCCGCCTTACTGCATTTTGAGATTAGTACACTCATGTGAGAATATCATGGTATTTTTGAAAATATGCAATTTTGTTTCGAGATTATTCTTTTTAGTAGCGGACTCCGGAGTCCGAGGTGACAGCCTCATACAACCGTGTATAATGATTGGTAGCCCACGATGGATTAATTCCTTTATCGATTGCATGTATTTGTGAAGCTCATTAGCGTCAAAATCCAAGTAAAGTGCAAAAAAGTCATCCAATTTCTTCCTGTGGGGTTTGTGCACCTTCTAAGACGTCAAGCCAGGACTTCTTGGGCCAGCCCCTCCCATTCCCAGGCGTTAACCGCAGCATAACACAAGCTAGTTAAGCTATGCTTACTTTGGGTCTAGATACGTTGTGTAGAATGTCCTACAATATTTATTTATTTATTTATATCCAGTTTACTGTCATTGACGAAAACATAATTCGAACTGTGTGGTTTATGGTACCAAAAAGCATAGCTGGCGAAATATTTCATACATTAAAAAAGCTAATCGTTATATGCGCCTGAGGCGATATTATCGATTCGGTCAAGAAGAGTGATAATAAATTAAGTAGATTATGTTTTTTAATTGTAAATTATAATCAAATCACAAACCTTTGGCAGTGTGTTTACATACTTAATATCATGTGTATTTTTAATTAGACGAGAATGAATAACAATTCGTCAAAGTATAGAAATATCTCATTAATCAATAACCGATGATTTCTTGTATAAATTATTTCATTAATTTGAACATAAAATTATGTGCATATATTAAAAAATCTATTTCAAATATACATGTTTCAGATCCGGGAAGATACTCAATAATTCACGGTCGTGGTTTTGTCAGACTGTTGTCAACTTTTCTTAGAGAAATAACAATGGAATTTAATCGTAATAGAAAATAAGTTGTGATGACTCATTATGATACGAGTATGATCCTCTCTGGATGGAAAAACCGCAATGCACTTTTGAAGCATTTGATTGTACCTACCATGATACTTGTTGCAAATTTTAATAGAATATACTTTTGTAATTTTTAATACGCGTATAGTAGTACATCATTTGTACGAAATTCGTGTAAAACATTCATACGATTTATACAAAACAAAGTGCCTGCATGCGCACAAAGCAGCGAACGGCCTAAAAACTTTACATTAAAGATAACCCGGAATAAATATCTTTTATTATAGCTTAAGAACTTCCGGAAATAGATATTAAATATAAGTATGCATAAAAATAATAATTGCAATCTATGAAAAACCAACCCGAGTAGGATTCACAGATATAGGGTTCCGTAGTATTGTATGAGATATAACGCTAATAGGTGCTCCTCTCCTTGCATGATATATGCTGAACCTGTTGCCGCGACTCATAAGCATTTATTCTCAAGATAAAATTAAAAAATAAGCGGTTGGTACTGGTACGAGTAATTTATGTAGGTACTCTGAAATTATTGTATTTATTTTAAGTTTTACTCATTTTGCTCAGCCTCCGTGGCGTAGCGATAGTGAACGCGGCCGCTACGCAGGAGGCGCGGGTTCGATCCCGCTCAGTGCAAATATTTGTATGCATGAATATGGGTATTTGCATTGCTCTGGTCGTGCCTCGGAAAGCACGTTAAGCCGTCGGTCCCAGTTGCCACACGAACATCTATGGCAGTCGTTACGGGTAGTTGGAGCCCTAAAAAGTCCAATAACAACGGTCTAGCTGCAGTGCTTCGATATCTCCCAATGTCACTATTGGGTTGTGGATGTCAGATGGCAGTCACTTCACGGAAAATATCGAGGTCCAGCCAAATCCGCAGTTAAGACTGGTAATGCGGACTCGACTCTGAGGTGAAAGCTTCGGGTGCTACTGGGAATTAACGCTAGGATGAAGAAAAAGTTTTACTAATTTTGGTTTATGAGATATAGCCTAGTCCACTGTTACAACATAGAGCATAGTTCAGATCATCATCCTCCTGCTCTTATCATACTGTCCCAATCTATCCCGAGTTTATTTGGGGTCGGTGCAACATGTGAGCTTTTTCCATTCATCTCTAGTTGCAGTCATCTCAACATTTACTCCCTTCTTAACCATATCATCTTTAACACAGTCCATTCACCTACTTTTAGATCTTCCTTTCCGATTGTAGCCATCTACTTCCATAGTGTATTCCTTACTACGCATTAAAATATGTCCGTTCCGAGACAAACGATTTCCTCGTAGCCTTTCTGTAAGCATAGTCCGGATAATAATGATTTTTTATTTTTTTATTTTATTTTATACCACTTAGTTGGCAGACAAGCACACGGACCACCTGATGGGAAGCGGTCACCGTGGCCTATGGACGTATGCAACACCACCAGGGGCGTCACACTCGCGCTGCCGACCCTGAAGAAGCCTTCTAATGCCCTTCTTGAAGAACCCCATATTGTAGTCGCTTGGGAAAACCACCGCAGGGAGTTCATTCCACAGCTTGAGTGTGCGTGGGATGAAGTGCCTTTCAAACCGCACAGTGCGCACCATTTCCGGATGCAATGTGAGAGGATGAATTCCCTGCCTGTGGCGAGAGGTGCGATGATAGAATGTCGCTGTTGGCATCATGTCAAATAGTTCTTCTGAGCACAAACCATTATTTATTTGGCTACTCCTTTGGAACGCAACTCTAAAAACCATAAAATCTCAAATAACTATTAATGGATGGAATTTACAGAATTATTGAAAATAAATCATGTCAAAATGTTGTTTTATCGCTCAATCACGATTGCTGTTACGATTTTGATGGAGTTTCTTAGCGAAATATTAAAAGAAACTTTACGTAAATATTAAAATTCCAATATTATTATTAACTTTAAAATTATAAAACGTGACTTGATGAGAGATTATGATTTGTTTACGAATCATAATGTATAGAATCCTGTTTTACAAGATTCTCTATAGTACATAGCACTCAGACTATATACGCATTTACAAAGTACTTTTCGATGAATTTCAAGACGGTTTGTAAGTCTTTTTTGTCTCAATTATTTGAAGTAGTCATCCTTTCATACTTTCAAGTCAGACATCGACTCTTCAGTCACCTGGTATACTCACCATGTAATCTTGCACCCAATCCATTCATCTTCTGTTGAGCCTACCTCTATTCCATACTGTGAAGTAAAGCTGGTACGTATTCGGTAAACGATCAATGGGGCAAGCCAACTAGCCACTGTTGATATTCGGATGGACTGAAGCGCTCAGATGAAATACTACTAAGTGCTTCTTCTGTGCTTCTGTGCTTTTGAGAGCACGTTAAACCTGGAGCTCGGCAGTCAATAGCCGTCGTAGTCAAGTCTGAGGCGTATATGGGCGACCTGAACAACTTTTTCAGTCGTTGGTTAGTAACCACAACTCAGGCTGGGAGGTCAGACGAAACTAACTTCCAATATAACCGAAAAAACTAAGCCAAATCATATTTACGCGGACCTCAGATTTCGAGGCAATGACCTCGGATGTGACAGGGATTAGGAAGATTACTTATACTTTTGTTTGATGGCGCTTAGTGGAACTTATTGTTACACATACATACATACACAAAAAAAGCACACTCGTACTTTTCCACAATATTATTGACAGTTAATTTCGATCGATTTCTTGTCAAACTTCTCTTGCAAAACCATTTCTATTGGTGAAATAAGTTAGGTGCTTATCTAGTACATCCGACTGCAAAACAGAATTTTAACTGTCATAAACTGTCATACTGTGCTCACTGACATTTTATATTGTACTACCTCTATTCGTGGAGACCTATAATTGGTTGTTTATCACCTATTTTAAATGTGTATTTTGTTAGATATTAGCTGTTGTTCTGCCAAATATAAATAAATAAATAAAAGTAACTAACAACTAAACCTTTGAGAACACCTGGCGAAACTTGATAATTTCAATAATAAATATCGTGGCAAAGTACAAGTGTGTTATCAATAAGTAAATAAGTGATTAGGATGATGAGTCTAACTTTGAAGTATTTGCAGGAGGAGCGTTCATCTTCCGTTTGCAGATTCGCGGGTTCCTTTCCAGTAAAAAAGATAATTGCAATCAATTACAGATGCACAATAAGTCTTACATAGTAATTTTATAACTTAATAAGTCTTATAGACATACAAAAAGTATTTTAATAGCCCATTATTTGTGCGACCCATCGATGCTTTTAGATGTTCTATTATGAAACAGCCTTTGTGTCAATAATTATGGTTCGGGATGATGAATACTGAACTAAGTCCAAGGCTTCATTCAATGTTGCTTTTAGATTTTTTTTTGTACTACTTAGGCAGCAGACAAGCACACAGCTCACCTGATAGAAAGTGATTACCGTGGCCCAGTGACAAAAAGTTTTGAATACTAGATAGGTAATAATTAAAAATTTGATTTTTATAACTTTACCTTACCTTTCCATATTTTATAATAATACCTACATCTTTAAATTCCGGGTATGGGGTCACATGACCTTTGAGGCATAAGGAAACCTCACCTGCTAGTCGGTATAGGTGCAGAATTAATTAATACGGTTCCAGTGCAGACCTTCTCGGGGTTGGGTGGTCGGACGGCAGTTCCTTCCTTAGAAGTTAGTGTTAACCAATCCATCATCACTACATATTATAAAACAAAGTCGCTGTCGCTGTCTGTCCGTCCCTATATATGCTTAAATCTTCAAAACTACGCTACGGATTTTGAAGCGGTTTTTTTAAATAGATAGATTGATTCAAGAGGAAGGTTTATTTGTATAATACATGCATAATATTGTAGAGAAACACTGATAAATTTAGAGATAATACCACGTGGGCGGAAAATATGGCGGTATGAAGTTCGCCGGGTCAGCTAGTAAGGAATAAAGGAATAAGACAATGACTCCCAGGCTTTGGATGATACCGGGATTGGGGCTTAGTTGATAATGAGATCTTTTAGCGTGTTCTAAAAATATAAATTCAAGTTTTATCAAATGCATTCGGACTAAATTGAAATTCAATCACATATAAAATATTAAATTATTATATATGTGATTGAATTCCAATCTAGATTTAATGTTATTTGCATATTAATTTGTTTTGACTGATGCAATTATATATGTAGATTTTTTTGCTGTCGGTAGCAACGTGCACAATAATAATGTCCTTGTTGCTTCTTGTATCCTATTTCCTGGTTCAGAAGAAGAGAGAGAATCCACAGTTAAACTGAAAAAAGCAGACCTCAGACTCCGAGGTGAAAGCTTCGGATGCGACTGGAATTAACGCTAGGCTGAAGAAGATGGAGATTGGAGATCTATAGGGGAGGCCTATGTCCAGCAGTGGACTTCCTATGGCTGAAATGATGATGATGATGATGATGAAGAAGATGAAGATCCAAATGCAGCTGTTATAAGGTACCTATATCAATCAGACAATCAATTAGCCTATCGCATTCCACTGCTGGACATAGGCCTCTCCCAATGTTGGTCCCCAACATAAAATATATTTCTTATAGATAGTTTTCTTAGAAAACGCAGTTCAATCATCATCTTAAGCGGCTCTCGATAACTGGTTCAAGAGCTAGGCACGTATAGTGAGGTAGGTAGTTTCTCTCCCTGGAGCCCTCATCGCAAGTAGCTTGGTCTTTGTACTTACCTCATCCCGATGTACTACTATTTTTGTATATTTTTAAATGTTATTGTTTTAATAATTCGTAATAAAATTTGTAAGTTGTTTTTTTACTGAATAAAGAAAAGATGATGTTGTATGGGTGACATGTGTACCAATGGTCTCACTACTATGGACGCTCAAGATCGCAAGAAATGAAGGAAGAAGAGCCGGAAGGCGGATCCTGAGCTCCGAGGTCATCTCGGCGACGGGTGCAATTAGGAAAAAACGTCTCTATGAAGATGATGAATGTTTAAAAGTCTACTTATTCTTCATTCACGTCCCGGTAGGACGGTCCTAACGACTTCGTAAGGGATGATGCGTGACACTGGTCTCACATATAATGCAAAGTGGAGGTTGAAAAGTCGAAAACTGGAACTCTATCTCCGAGGTAAAATTCTTAGTTTTTATTACATGACTTCTTGATTTCTGTTTATAATACCCGTAAGATTTTGTGATGGTTTACAATAACCCGTTTATATAATGTTACAAACCTATTAAAATTGAAAATTGTATATGATAAAATCAATTATTAAATTCAATTTGAGTTTGTGATTAATTCCAAAAATATGTCGCAATACCAATATCCAACTCCCAAAGACAGTTTTACTGCTCTGAGGAGATTGAAATGCAAAAAGTACTAAATTACTTTTGTAATGTTTTTGTGCTAACACTATTTTGATAGCAAACGTCTGAGATTATAATTGATTTAATATCTATATTGATATTTTAAAACTGAAGAGTGTTTGTTAATCTCAGAAACCACTGATTCGAATGAAATAAAATCGGACGGGCTATTCAAAACGAAAATTCTTTTTTTTGTAGAAATAGCCTGTTTATTGAGGAAGGTTATAGGGTAAATATCATCACGTCACTTTTCAATAGCACGTAGCAGTTATCATAAATATAAAGAAATCCGGCAGTTTCCCATACATTATTTGAAAATTCATAAAATGCGAGCATGTGTTTAATTATACGGTTTCGAAGCATGCCGCGAGCAAAGCCGGGGCGGTTCGTCTAGTATATCATACACATCCTCTTCAGAAATCAATTAAATCACATTAATTATATATATTGACTAACCTGACAGCCGTCTCGGCCCCATTTTTCACATCAGACAATTCATTCTGACGTATTCAGAGTATACTCTAATGATTTATAGTGATTTTAAAATTCATTGCATCACAGTCGATCTAGGAATTGATAAAATCGCACATTAAAATGATAATTTGATGGGATATTTATGGGTAGGTTAAACGGCCATTTAAAGACCCTTATACATAATCGCTCGGGTCGTCAGGGTACGCTTTGGGGTTCAAGTTAACCTCATCTGGTAGTCGGTACACCTACAGACTGCTTAGTGACACTTTGGTTCAGGTTTTTCCTCTTGGGGTTAGAGGTTTCAATGAGTGTTTCTGTAGTCGAATGCATACATACATACAAACAAGACAAGCATGAAAAACATAACCCTTCTTGACAGTCAGGTAAAAATTTTGTTAATTTTTTTATAAAACTTAGATGGAAGTCAAGCAGACGGTCCACCTGATGGAAAGTGGCTACCGAGGCCTATGGACGTTTGCAACACCAGGGGAGACACAATAACTGCTTTTGATTGGTCTACAAATGTCATTCCGATAACGCGCGATCGTAAAATAGTAGAACCGAACCGAACCGATTGACCGAACGAAATAGATAAATTCAAATGTACGTGTGTAAGAAAGAGATATGAATATTGCCATTCATTGCATCTACTCACCGCCAACCAGTATAAAATGAACTCCGTCAATCTTTTACGGAACTAAATGTAGTTAATTTATAATGTATTTATTTAACTTACCGATGAAATGAAATCCCGTCTCTGCGAAAGTTTGATGTCTGAGTATTAATACCACACAATTTTATTGAGCAAGTAGGCATTTATATATTTATTTTTGAAATATTTGACACACAAACGCGGAAGTGTTCGCGGATCACGTATGTGGTCAACACTGGTTGATTACTTAACTCTGTGCTTCTAAGGCAAGATTTTTATACGCTGTTCTCGCCGTAACCATTGCCAGAAGTGCGTCGCCTGTAATGCGGTGTCTAGTTGGTTGTATGGTCGTTGCTTGTAGCACAGTGTGCAGAGGTCTTTAGATATTAACAAGGAGCGTTAGAATTCTGAATTTCTTTGTTTATACATTCAAATGAAGAAAATCGACAATAAATTAATGATTTCGGCATATTTGATCATTCGCTATGGCAGTCTTTGATGTTCTGCCATAAAATTAATGTGAGGCATTTGGAAAAGCTGTAGATTCATGATATATTTGTATGACCATAATTTATGAAGGTTGACGGTCGATGTTTGGTTGATGACCCTATTTTATATTTTGACTTATTTTTGTAAAATAACCACAAATATTCTATAATTTTTCAAGGTGGTGATGGATAGCCATGCTTTTTAGCTTGCTAATAGGTACAGGAAAGATTTTCAAAATATTTGCAAAATTGTGGGCCTGGTTGAAAATATCATTAGGGGTACCGAATTTTGAAGGATTTAAAAAAGTTACAATTATAAAAAAAGGAGATATATTTTTTTTCTTATTTTTTCAGAGCAGCCATAAGTAAGGCCACCCACTGTTGCCGGCTTATCCTTGAATTTTGGGACACCCTGTATATAGATTAGCAACCGAAATCACTAATATTTTATCTAACCCTTCCTTTTTCATCCCTTCATCGTAGCATCATTCCAGTCGCATTCGCATCTTCGGAGTCTGGGGTCCGCTTTACCAGTCTAACTGCGGATTTGGCTGGACTTCGTTTTTTTTCGTGAAGCGACTGCCACCTGACCTCCACAACCCAATGGTGATATTGGGTGATATTGTGCGATAGCGAAGCATTGCAGCTTGACCAGTTGCTGGACTTTTTTTTACAACTAAGCTACCGATTCTTTGCTTCTAGATTTGAATTGAATTTTGACTGTATTTTTATTAGGAAATGTGACTTTCAGTTGTGGGAGAATTGCACCTCATCCAGACTACTTGTATAATATTGGTATTAAACTTGGTAACTCCGCTTCATCAGCCAACAATGATTATGACAAATGCATCTTCTAATCCCCATTAGCCTTCGATTTGCAGGACTATGCCTGACATAGCAAATCTTTAAATAAAGGTTTGAGCATAATGAGGCGTAACTAATAAATAACTAAGAGATGATTAATAGGTATCTTATTCACAGCGTTGATGGACATAATTAGTACTTAAACATATTTCTTGAGATGGTAGAGACATCGTTTGTGTAGCATAGGAACTTCATTCCGATTTCCGAGGATGTTCAGGCTGTGGAACTCCCTGGTGTGGTTTTCCCAAGACTACAATATGAAATTCAAGGAGAGTATCCACCGATAGTCATACGAACTGTCTTTTGCCTATCTTTATCGATTTGAATAGTTAACATTGATTTAAAATTAATTGATAAAAGAAACTAATTGATTTAAAATTTCATTCAATGGTTTAGTTTAGAGAGACATTGTTTTTTGATTAGATACTCTAATCAATGCACAATGTTTAAAAATAATTGTAAAATATATTATTTCCGGCAGTAAAATAATTGTAACATAAATTATTTCCGGCAGTTCGTATGACTTTCGGTAGATGGCTCTCACTGTCGTCCAAGATGGTTCTATAGGAGAATTTGGAGCACTCAAGGCTTGACTCGGTAGCTCAGTGGTTCCCTCAGTGGCTCAGTGGCCCAGCATTCCCCCTCCCTGTAAGGGACTTTTTCGCGCGTTCAAATCCCGCCTGAGTCGGTTATCTTTTTGCCATCTTATTTGATAATGAACTTTTGCACAGTAGTTGCACTTACTACCACTATGCCATTGACACCTTATTGTAATATTATGCTTTCAAAACGCAAGCATCATTACAGACAATCAAATAAAACCGAGATCACTCGCTACAATAATTTCTAACGTTTAATTAATGTTCACAATAAGTATTTATGTTCAGTATTCAAGGAAACGCTTGCGAAAATGGTATATTAAACTTTTGCCGTGACTTTGCTTATTACATCTGGCATCTATCATATCAGTTTTAAGATCCGTAGCAAAGACTGATTAGGGTTTAACTACGATCATCGGAACCGAAGTCAAGTTGACCTGCTAGCTGGTTCTTCTGTTGATTAACGGATAAGGAAAGAATAGGAGAGTGGACCCCGGTCTAGAACAAGTGGTACGAGCTTTGGATGCAAGGGAAGTAACGTTATGATGATGATGCTGATGCGTTTCTAAAGTTTAGTGAGTACGAATTCTTTCGGGCTGCTGTGTAAATAAAAAAGTATATGTATCACTTTTTTTACGTGTGCAAAATCCCCACGGATAGTTTTTTTTTATAGTGCAAAAAATCCCCACGGATACCTCCCCCGCCGGAGCCGGAGGAGGAGGTTATGTCGGACTCGAATCGACTAAAACGCATGCCGTCTGTGGACCGACAGTTGCTGGAGTTGAGATTGTCGTAGCCATTATCCCTCGCATCCCGGCCGACGCAGGGCCATATCTCTCGATCTGGCCCTCTTCCGGTGTGGGGACCACAGAGTCCCCAACTCGCCTCCGGGTATGGGGAGGCACGCAATGCGCGCCACCGCCGCGGCCTCCCCCACGGACAGCGGGATAGCCTCCGCTCCCCCCGGAGGGTAGAGCCGGCAGGGGTGGTTATATCGGACTATACGAATAGGTTGGCGGAGGTGAGATTGGCTGAGACATATATATCTCACTCCATCCGACCCAGGGCCATCTACCTACACGACATCCTGGCGTCTTGCGGTAGGTATGCGGATGACGCCGTTTTGTTCTGCCAGTTAAAAAATAAGAACATTTTCATAAAAAACCGGATGTAGGTAAATAGCAAAATACCTATCAATGTAAATGAAATGAATTTGAGACTTATTGTTACTAGTATTAAGGATGATTTTAGATTCGCAGCCGCTAACTTAAGTGCTGAGATTTAAGATTATTTAACTTGTAAATATTGATCTAGTTAAAAACTTCACTTAGTCTTTGTTGTTACGGAAATAAATAATACAAAGAAAAATACAAAATATTAGAGATTTTGAGAGACCTGGCTTAAACATAGGAATAAAGTATTTTTTTGTATTTTTGCTTCTAATATAGCCCCTACTTAATATGCTTTAAGGGTTTACGTGAAAAATATTAATATAAATATTACAAACTTCAAACCTTAACTTTACAGTTAAGATTGATGTTAAGCGGTCACCGTACTCTATAAAACTTTGTACCTACACTCTTTTGTTGTTAATAAATAAATAAATAATAGGTAAATATTGTAGGACAATCTACACAATGCTATCTGGACCCAAAATAGCTTAACTAGCGTATACGTCAACAGATAGCATTAATCATGTAAAAAAATTACATTTAGAAGTGCTGTATGGAAATTCAATATTAGGTATGGTTAGACGGCAGGCGCTTCCATAAAAGCCAACATAAGGAACGAGAAGGAATAATAAATACAATCATACAAATATTATGACTATAGTAATTTTCGGTACAATAAGATTAAGATACAAACAGACAATTAGTTTCTAAATTAACATAGATTCTAAATACAGATCTGAACGTAACATTAATCACGTACTCGATTTTAAATTCAATCATGCCGTTGGACAGACAAACTGCTGATTCTAATGTCTATTTTGCACCCAATAAAACCTCCTTAATAACATATTACTAGAGTTCCGAAGCATAGCATTGAATAAAATTAATTGAAGTCGATAAAAATATCGTAAATCCATCTTTTACACATAAAAAGCGAATGGCTACCAAACTCTATAGATTTTTATTAGTAATTATAGTTTGGATGCAGTGCTATTTGGACTACGCATTAAAATGTAGTAAAAAAATTTTGAAGGTAACATTGCAAAATAAATACTATATGGTATGTAGGTACGGTCCGTAGCAAAAGACGCTAAATGCAGTTGGACCTTTTGCTGATACCTTCTAATTGGTCAGAATAAGTATGAAAGATAATTATAATTAATATTAATGATCAAATATCCGCGGAAGCCTTCGTTTGTTGGTGCGGTCACGTGTTGCGGCAACCGCCAGGCTACGTGGGTAGCAAATGCCTGGCAATGGCGCCCCCGCCGGGTCCAGGTAGAAGGGGTAGGTCCAAGAAATCCTGGCTTGACGTCGTGGAAAGTGATATACGAGTAACGTCGTAAAGTCAAACATCTGGTCTACGTGCAATACTACGATATCGCCGAAAATGTTAATATAAAAGCGTAATAAATCACGATATAATCCAATAAAAGTAGATTCATTCTAAACATATTATTATACCACGATATTTTCTTTGTTCAGATTCATAGCAAAACCGAATGTGATACCTAACATAATTCATAACAATTTATTAATACGCTTTTGTATTTTTTGAATCTCCAATATATAGATACAAAATCAGTGGCTAGCCTAAACTATTATAACCAGGATATACCTATATATTTAAAAATGTGATATCACACATCACCATATCCGATCAAATAAAGGAAACACAATACCTACCTTTTATTTTTTTAATAATTTTGAGAAAAAATTGCATTTTATTTTTTAACCATGAAGGAAGAATTGTGAAAAACACCCTGTATATTCCTCCTTCATGGTTATTTGGGGCCTGTTGGTGCCTTACCGAGACCATTAGTGCTCAAGTCAATATCACTTACAACAGGGACGATGGGTGAAAATTTTTAAAAGGAAAGCCGGTGGAAAAGCATCCCCTCGACATTTCTTTTATATTCTTGTAAATATTTTAATTTATTACTGTTAGTTTAGTAGGTATTTCATAAAATATAATCATCACTACATATTATAAAACAAAGTCGCTGTCGCTGTCTGTCCGTCCCTATGTATGCTTCAAAACTACGCAACGGATTTTGAAGCGGTTTTTTTTAATAGATAGAGCGATTCAATAGGAAAGTTTATATGTATAATACATGCATAATATTGTAGAGAAACACTGATAAATTTAGAGATATGTAGCGGGAACGGGATCAGAAAATATGGCGGTACGAAGATCGCCGGGTCAGCTAGTTAGATATATAGAACAAATTATTTGTTTCTCTATTATTCGTCACCAAATAACGAGATTGTAGTCACAAAATAAATCCGTAACATATTGTAAGGAGGTTGTCATAAAGATGACTAATGGCTCAAGATCTAATATATCATACTAATTTGATTCAAGAACGAACTAAATCGAACAACTGGAACTATTAAGAGTCACACAAGGATATGTTCTTTACTGATGACATCTGCTTAATAAATTAATAGTAATAAATAAAGTAATTTAAGTTAGATGCGTTCATCGAACTTAGTGGCAAATAAATGAAAAGGACATCATTCAAAACGTACCCAAAAATTAAAGTGCCGGCCAGTAAAAAAAAACTGTGTGATCTTACCGCAAATGATCTTTTAAACATTTTTTATTACTACAACAAACGTCTATGACCAACTTTTAGACCCAAAATGGATCTCCGAAAATCCTAAAATGAGCATTTTACATTTACATAATTATATTTTATAACACTAATACCTACACATAAATACCTACGTAGGTACTTAGGTACCTAATGATGATTGTATATAATATAGGCTTTTTGTCATATTAGGGTGTATGGGGGTCCACTAGAGGGTATATGGGGGTCCACTAGATCTTGGGCCCCAAGCCAACCTCACCTGCAAGCCGGTGCACCTGCTGAACAACGGATGAGGCTCTGGCGCTGGCTTTCCCTTCGGGGTTGGGGGGTCGGACGGCAGTCGCCCCCGGAAAAGCCAAAAATTGCCAAATCACTATGAAATGACTAAGAAAACGAACCAGGATGAGGGTAGGGCGCCGCCGCAAAACGGCGCGCATGAGGGGCCTCGTGTCGCAAGTGGGCGAGGGCTACCGTGCCTGAGCCGGGCACGTCTAAAGACGTTAGGCCAACATCTTGGTTCCCAAGAACTCCGCTTCGCAACGTGGAACATCGGCACGTTGACCGGTCGCACGAGGGAGTTGGCTGACGTGTACTCTGCAGCCGGAGAGTGGCCGCAGGAGATTCGATAGGGTGGCAGTAGCTCCATGCACGTTGGGGACGGCTACCAGCTGATGTACACAGGTGCACCTGATGGGCAAGCCGGGGTGGGCGTGGTGCTCTCCCGGGCGTTGCAGGATGACATCTTGGAGGTGAAGGGCTATAGCGCCCGGCTTATGGTTGTGAGGGTGCTTATCGATGGAATTGTAACCCACCTGATAAGTGCCTACGCTTCGCAGGCTGGGCGTAGCGAAGCCGAAAAGATCTCGTTCTGGGACACTGGTACCAACTCGGGGGAGTGCTTCTTGACAGCCCGCTGTCGCAGGGAATTGTCCTGGGCGATGACCTGAACGGTCATGTGGGTAACGGGTCTGAGGAGTTTAGGCGTGTCCACGGCGGTTTTGGATACGGTAGTCGCAACCCAGAGGGTGAGCACATCCTTAGAACGTGTGCGACTGCCGACCTTGCCATCGTGAACACGTACTTCAAAAAGAAATCTGAACACCTTGTTGGTCACCTACAGGAGCGGAGGGAACTCTACCCAGGTAGATTTCCTACTCACTAGGAGGCACAGCATCAGCAAGGTAGCCAACTGCAAGGTTATACCCGGGGAGAGTCTCATTAGCCAACACCGTCTCCTTGTCATGGACCTCCGCGTGAGACCCAAAGGCAAACGTGCCAAGCGTTCCCAACGCAGAATCAGGTGGTGGCTACTTGATGAAGCCAAGAACCAAAGTCTGGTCTCAGCCATCGGTGACAAGTGCGCCGAGGCTGTAGACGAACCGGTACAGGTTTGCTGGGACAGGATTCCGGCAGCTGTTCTTGAGGCGGGGAGGGCGGTGCTCGGCATGTCTAAGGGTGGACGCAAGTGTGACAAGGACACTTGGTGGTGGAACGACACAGTCCAGAGAGAGATCAGGGCGAAGAAGGCCCTCTTTAAAAAGTGGCAAGTGTCCAAATCTTCCGAAGACCACGATGTGTACAAAGATGCAAAACGCACCACCAGGAGAGCCATAGCCAGGGCCAAACAGACCACTTGCAACCGCTATATACAAAGTTGGAATCGTCTGAGGGGCAAAAGCTCATATATAAGTTGGTGCGTTCCAGGGCCAAAGCGGCGCAGGGTCTATCCAAGTGCCGCTGCTTTAAAGACCTGAGGGTAATCTGCTGTACGAGGAAGTCGCAGTGAAGGAGAGATGGCGCTCATACTTCCACGAGCTGCTAAATAAGCAGCTTAAAGAGGTGCAGTCATCTGACTTCGCTCCGAACCAAGGACTAGTGCTACCAATAACGCCTGCAGAAGTACAGACTGCCATTCACCGCATGAAGAACCGGAAAGCTGTCGGACCCGACGAAGTCCCCATCGAGGCTTGGAAGGCAATGGATGCCCGTGGTGTGAGCATTCTAGCAAATCTTTACAACCGCGTACTCCTCACCAGTGAGATCCCAAGTCAGTGGAGGCTGAGCATCATTACGCTAGTCTTAAAAGGCAAGGGATCGGTGCAGGAGTGTGACAGTTACTGCGGTATAAAGATAATGTCCCACACCATGAAGCTCTATAAGCGGATAATCGACTCCCAGATCCAAAAGGAAAGTACACTCTCGGATTGTCAGTATGGGTTTCGTCCCGGGCACGGGACCATGGACCCGGTGTTCGCCCTAAGGATTGTGGCGGGGAAATACAGGGCGAAGAACACGCCCCTGCACTGCCTATTCTTAGATATGCAGAAGGCCTTCGACTGTGTTCCTCGCGCGGTGCTCTGGTGGGCACTGCGGTCCAAGGGAGTTCCAGAGACTTACATTGACACCATCCGAGACATGTACTACGATTCCGGTTCTGTGGTTAGGACTGCTGTTGGCGACTCGAAAGCCATCCCCATCACCGTCGGGGTACACCAAGGATCCGTCCTTAGTCCTTACCTGTTCAGCGTGGTATTAGACGTTTTGTCGGACAGCATCAGAAACTCACATGAGCAGCCTCCGTGGTTGCTCATGTATGCTGATGATATTGCGCTGATGGACGCGGACAGGAGCAGATTGGTGCGACGCGTGAAAGGGTGGAAGGAAGCGCTTGAGAACGGCGGGAGAATACTTAGCGTTAAACTCCACAGATCCCACAACGGTCCGCATAGGCGATGATTTGGTCGAGCGCACGGACCAGGTTAAGTACCTGGGATCTGTACTTCATGTGACCGGTGAAATCGACCTCGACCAAGTGGTGAGAAATGACTGGCGTCACATGAGATCCCAAAATGCCAGTCAGGTTGAAGGGGCAGGTCTATGAGACGATCATTAGGCCTGTCCTCTTGTACGGCTGTGAGGCGTGGCCGCTGCTGGAGCCACAAATGTTGCTGTGGATGTGCGGCGTCACGCGTAAAGATCGCGTACGGAACTCTCGCATCCGCGGCAGCCTCCATGTCCGTGACATCGCGGATAAAATGCAAGAGAGCCGCCTTCGCTGGTGCGGCCATTTCTTGCGGCAACCGGCAACGTGGGGAACAAATGCCTGGCAATTGCGCCCCCGCCGGGTCCAGATAAAAGGAGTAGGCCAAAGAAGTCCTGGCTTGACGTCGTGGAGAATGACATGCGTGCAAATGGTCTCACTACCATGGACGCCCAAGACCGTGCGAAGTGGAGGAGGAAGAGCCGGAAGGCGGACCCTGAGCTCCGAGGTCATCTAGGCCACGGATGCAATCAGGAGTATACGTCTATATGCGGATGATGATAAGGCTTTTTGTCATATTATATTATTATTAAGCGAGATTAAAGTTATTCTTTAGCATCATTATTTGATTTTTGCTATAGTAATGGAGTAAAAATTGTTCAGACGAACTCGTATAAATGCATTTTTTTATTATTTCTAAGTCATATAACTCATAAGTAATCGGTCTTAGCTCTTAGCCGTCTAAAGAAAAAAATCTTAGAATTTCATTCTCTAACCGATAAAACCATTTTTTTTCGTTGGCCGGCACTTTTGTTTTTGGGTACTTTTTGTATGGAGCGTGAATGATGTCCTTTGTAGACTTTTTAAGTTTAAATCAAAATTCCGAAGTTCAAAATTGCAAATGTATGAAATACCGAATGAATTTGTTTTATTTTCGAGATTTTGAACTTCGGGATTTTGAACTTCAGAATTTCCGAACTTCAGAAATTCAGAAAACTTCAGAAAGAGGAAAGAAGAAAAATAACTTTCAGTATTTTGAACTTTTCGTTAAATTGTACGTTCTTGCGTCCATCGGTCTTATGGACATCGGTAGGTATTATAAACCTCGGGATTTTAATATATAACCTTTAATATGTAAGATACGAGTATGTTTCTTACTATTTTTAACGGCTTTTATTGCCATTATTATATTCTGATTTTAAATATTAAAGTTATCCTGAAAATGTCCCGGGCGTATAGAGCCTTTCCAGCACCTTTAGCCTCCAAGTCAATTTTACCGGTCCACCTTTTAGTGCACCTGCTAAACAAGAGACTCTGGCACAGGCTTTCGCAGAGTTGCTAGTTCGCGTTTTTTACTATACTAACCTACAATATTGCAGCATCCGAGCAGCAGGGTCCATAGGGACAGTATGAGAGTCGGGCTAGCGCCGAGAAAGCACTCCATTTTTACATTTTCCAACGCATTAGTTCAGTCAACTGAACTAGACAACTGAACTAGTGGGAATTGAGGAACTGAACTAGGTAAGCTTTTTTTATCACATATAAAAGGCCGTTACCCATCAAATCTTACTTTAGCATTATCCACTTAATCCCACTATCTTGAACACTATAATGGACCGATCGATAGTTGCACAACACTATGCAGGCGGTATCGATTGACAGGTTTGCTCCGCTTTTGAAAGGATTAGGGATCCTTTCAAGCAAAGTAGTTTGCATGCCTCACCTATGAATTGCGTAAGTAAAATCCTTATATGAAGCTTCCAACTAAGAATAATAGTACTTTTTATAATAATAACATAACATAAACTCACGCCTGTATCCCCGAAGGGGTAGGCAGAGGTGCTAGCACCCACATTTCGCCGTTTATGTTTAGGTCCCAATGTAATAGGTGGCGAGCCTATTGCCATTAACCGGGCACTTATAAACCTGCGATAAATACACACATAACTTCGAAAAGCATCGAAAAGTCATTGGTGTGTGCCATGGTAAAACCTGGGATCGAACACGAGACCTCGTCTCAGCAGTCCATTACCCATACCACTAGGCTACCGCGGCTATATGGTATATCGACTTAGATATAATAAATGGAGTACCAAGCAGTAAAACTAATAGTCTATTTAAACCAAATTGGGGTAGAGTGCAGTGGGAGAGCAGAATATCCTGGTGATGCAACCATGGATTAACCCTTGAATAAAGAAGAATGTTCCAGGTAGATAATTTATTCATTTGGGAAAACCTTTCATAAAATTCAGAAATTTTACTCTAAGACTGACTGACTGACTGACTACAGTAAAAATTATGATTCGTTTTGATTATCACATTAAGTAAATCGGTATAAATAGATAAAGTTTTCATAACTGGTAGCCTTTTTACTGAATATTAACAAGGAGGTAGTTCAATCATCGGGATTTTAATTCCAGATATGTTACTACAAGTTTTTTTTTATAAAAAGGAGTAACCACATGATACTGTCTGAAAGCTTACGCAAATGTAACTTATTGATATAAAAAATATTTTTTAACGGATTAAAGTAAATGATAACAAAATATAATCGCGATACAATCCGTCAAAAAGTAGTTTTATTTCAAGGAGTAACTACTTAAATTTTAATACGTATTTAACTGAGCTGATATTTTGCTGAAAGGATATATCTTAATTAATACTCCTGGTTGCGATATGGACCATCATGATATGGAAGAGGCATGTGTTTGATATATACTCGTATAAGTTACATTAAATTAGTACATAACACACAACAGTTCTTCAGTACCTATGTACCAAATTCATAGCAAAAAGTTTCGGTAAAGTCAAATTTTCTCTCATAAAAATAATAAGAATTATTATTATCAATCGTGATTTTAGTACTAAATACTTATTACTCAAATAAAACCAAACTTATTACCTACAATTATATAACAATCATCATTTATTTTTATATAATCACTATAATTTAAAAAGCTTCCTTCGCAGCCTGCCTATCTAATTAAAAACTCCTCATCGAAAATCAGACCTTACCATGTAACCCACAGCTCGATACAAGTCTGATATCCAATGACCTTGACCATGAAGATCCATCACCTATATATACTGAACGTAGGACTCTCATCAGCATTCCTCAGCCAGCATCCAAACCAGTAACATCATGAAACTGGTAGGTCCAATCAGTGATCAAAGTGATTTTGTACTAAAAATTGATCGAATAATAAAATCGTGATTTGTGAAATATACCTTTTGTGATTTTCTTCTTTGTTAAAAACGTTATTGTGTAATGGGAAGTGATTTCAAAAAAGCGATTTTTATGTAACGTTTGTATTGATCGAAAAACGATTTGTTTTTTTTGGTTAACGTTAATTATTATGCAACGATACTTAATATGGTAAATGTATTCAAGATATTGAGCCTATTTGGAAATGATAAATAGGCTGCAGAAGATGTCTTATGTGGTAGTTTATCACCGCCTACCTATGTATTACCAGCCTAGTTATGAGGTTTTATGCAAATTAATTTTTGGAAGTGTTACATGTTGACGAGTTGGTTCGTTTACGTGAGATCGTAAGGTCCAGGGTTCGGTGTCCGAAAAAAAACTGTTATTTGGTAATTTTGTTAGACGATTTCTACTTAATACTTATATTATCTTGATGTATTAGACATCATATATCTGGTAGATGGTAAAAAGCTCGTAACTATAAAGTAGGATTAAAAATATGGTTGGCTAAATATAAAAGGGTTAAAATATAACTCTGTTTATCCCTTCAAATACATAATTGTGTTTATCCCTATATGTATACAATACGCTGTTCAAATTCTTAACTTTATTTCAAAATATAACAAGTTTTGTACTCTGGAGCTTAGCATTTCATCTTCCTAATATATAAAAATCAATGCCACTATTCGATGTTATTTTATAACTCAAGAACGGCTGAACCGATTTGGCTAATTTTAGTCTTGAAATATTCGTGGGTGTCCAGGGAAGGTTTATAGGATGAGAAAATAGGTGCATTGGGAATGGGCAAATTATGGCGGTACGAAGTTCGCCGGGACAGCTAGTTTTGTATAAAATGTCACGATACAAAAGTAAAGGGTTGTAAAAACTAAAATCTTGTAAAGTCCAACAACAACATTTTAAAATATTTCATAAATTTTTCAGTAGGTAACGGAAATGCTCAGTAAGGGACTAGTCGCGGGTTCAAGACCCGTCTGAACATTTCACTTTTTCCAATCTTAAACCATTTATAAATATTTTTTCTACCAATAAAAATTGTAAGACTGAATCATAATATTGCTCCTAAAAATATAAAATTCCTAATAATTTCTTGATATTATTAACTTTACCTGTAATTAATTGTCCAGATCATCCTTCTCGCGATCGTCGGCGCGTGCGCAGCGGGGGCACTCCCAAGATACGTCGCCCCACAGTACCGCTACCCTTACTACGAGCCACGACCCCGGACGTACGAGGGTAACGCCGGCATTTTGAGATTTGAGAACGAAGCCAATGCAAATGGATATCATTACGCCTATGATACACAGAATGGTAAGTTGTAAGGTGTTTTAGTTCTTGTAGTTAAGGCGTTGAGCTTGCAATCGCGGGTTCGAATCCCCGGACATCACACTACCGAGGTTTTTATTTATACCCACTTCATCAGTTTAGTACACCGATATTACTAGTTATAGGTACTAGTAATACCTGCTAACCTGTGGGTTAGCGAGAATACTTTTTTTTATCATGCGAAAATCCCCTCGGATATGTTTCTAAACTAAATACTCACCAGTTTATTCAGTCACTCGATAATTTTTTGACTAACCTAGGAATAGTCCCCAGGACTTTTTCAAAGCGCAAACTTAAACCACGAATCCTAAAATGCACTCTGAAATCTAAAATATAGACGTAAAAATTCTATGTTTAACTTTTTTAATAACCATGTCATCCAAAAATAGACGCGTGAGCATAACGAATTCATTCTTCGCCGTGCCTATTACCTACCACAAATACATTATTATTACTCAGTACTTACAGTACTATATTAGTAGTAACCGATATTTTTACCGAATCATTGCAGATTTTCAGCGTAAATATTAAAATAAATTATAGTTATAGTAAAATCTGTAATGATTCGGTAAAAATATCGGCCTATAATATGATCTCAACAAGAGCTATGACGCTAGCCTCATCTGCTGATGGACAGATGAGGCTGGCGCAGTTTTTACTCTCGGAGTTAAGGTGATTACATACGCGAATGACTTTAACCATACAAAAACTCAAGGTCATTCGCTCATTTTTCAGCCGTAAAAATCAGTAAAACTAATTTTAATAGATCATTTTATAGGGGACGATTACAAACTAAGAAAGTCACGTCATGCTAATACACTTATTTAACATACATGTGAAATTTTAGATTATTTGGATACATATTGTAAAAAATATTTGGTTTCAGAAGAAAGAGTAGAGTGATGTTGAGAGCCTCTTTTAAACTATTTCCTCCCTTTTTATTTAATTTATGAAAAGGTTAAGTTACTCTGTACATCCTGTAGTATGCAGACATGTGAATTTCAGATCTGTAGATTTCATAGTTAAGAAGTAAAACGGTTTCGAAAATACCGATTCTTCGATGCTGATCTGATTCGGGGCCTTAAACGGCAGTCACTTCCATAGAAGGCCAACTCCCCTGTTAGTGAAATAGAAAAGAATAATTGCTTTTTACATTGCTTTTTTTGTAATCAAATAATCAATAGGTATATATAATCAAATAAGCATTGCATTGATTATTTGTATGGCCTGCGTATTGTAGAATAGATTGATAAATGTATGGGTTTTGACGTTTATGGCAGACGTCCATACATTCGTCATTCTATAACGAAATGCCACTTGTCTAGGAGGGCTATTCTACTAACGAATTGCCACTTGTCTAGAGGGGCACATTACCATCTTATACAATCAAACATATAAATCGTGTATAAAAAATATAAAGAAAAACCACAGCAGAGAGATTTTATTTATTTGTAAATGTTTATTCACTTTTGTTGCTGATTGTACACCAACACAAGTTAAAACCCACCCCAAAACTAAAAAAAAAATTACCTTTAGAACAAAAATGCATTTCCTTCTAAAGCCTTAAAAACTATCTGCCGATATTTCTCTCTGCTTTTCATTCAATATCGGGTCCACGTGGGTCCTCAACAGCAGCAGCTGACTCAGGGTGCTTCTAATCAATGGACACGGTAAGGCAACGCTGCGTGCGATGCTTTTGTGTACAATTGGATGCGCATACCTTGAACAAAGCGAGTGACTTCTCTCAAAAAATTATATGCGAGTTTCTTATGGCATGACCACTATGACCAGACTACTTACATTTTCGTTACCATGTTAAAATTTAGTAGCATCGCCCCGCGGTTTTACCCACGTAACTTTTGATCTCGTAGATTCGTTCCATCCGGATCAAGATCGGAAAAAATATTATAATAATATGTTACTTGTGAATTGTGAGCATTATTGTGAGCAATAAGTCCACCTTTGTACAATTTACTGTGCATAAAGTGTAAAAATAAATAAATAAAATAGCTTTCTAATAGTGAAAGAATTGTTAAATCGGTTCATTAATTTCAGAGTTTATGGATTACAAACAAAAAAATCTCTTTCTCTTTATAACATGTACTACATCAGTACATATTCTTATGCTTGTAAAATAATATGTACAAAACTCTACAATCACCATCATCATCATCTTTGCGATAGTCCCGGTTGCATCCGTGGCATTCACCTCTGTGTCCGGGGTTCTTTTAACCTCCACAACCCAAACACATTTCGAAAACTGCAGGCTACAATTCGCAAATGACTCTTCTGACATTACAAGGGTTTACAGACCATGGTAATCACTTACCACCAGATAAACCATATCTTTATTTTCTACCCTAGCTAAAATGATATTATCTCCCCTTCCAGGAATCCAAGCTGAGGAAACTGGCGTAGAAGCCGACGGCACCCAGGCAGCTGGCAGCTACTCTTACACGGGAGACGACGGTCAGGTTTATGCCGTGAGGTATACCGCTGATGCCAACGGCTTCCAGCCCCAGGGTGCCCATATACCGACCCCACCCCCCATCCCAGAGGCGATCGCGAGGTCGTTGGAGCTCAACGCCAGAGATGAGGCTGCTGGGATTTATGATGACGGTAAGTTAATAATTAGTTTAGTTCTGAATTACGTTATTCTGTAAAATTACGTTTTTAAAACGTGAGATTTTAAAACTTTCGACAACATTACGTATATATATCATTTCACAATCGAGGTATTCATGTTTCTGTAGATTTATACTCCTAGGTTTTGTTTAGACACTGGTTGACACTGAATTTAAATACATAACTCTTTTACATGCTTTTTTTTCTAATCGAATTGAAATCACGCGTTTTAAAATCGTGGGATTACTGAATCTGTCTCAGCTCAACAAAAAACTCAGTGGCCTTTTTGAGATCATTTTACAAACACGTTTACATAATCTAATTACAATGTTCATTGCTAACTTGTTTGCCATTATGTAGGTATTCTAGAATTTTGTTATAGTTTTTTTTGTGTAACATCAACATTCTAAAACCCATATGTAACACAAGCTAGATAAGCTGTACTTACTTTTAGGTCTATATAAGGTTGTAGCAAATGCCTCAGAATATTTATTTTATACGTATAGATTAGTAAAACATTTGGCATGGTAATCAATAGGCCACGGTAATTGCTTACAATTAGGTGGGTCAAAAATATCGATATTCCTACATGTCCAAACCAATATGTACACCAAGTCTATTAATCCAAATAACTTGTTATTAACAATCATTAATATTGTCCTACATACCACCCGAGTGCAAGGCAGCGTAATAATTGACTGAATTATTGACATCTTTGGCATAGGCATCTTGTCTGTAATTAGTACTGAAATATTGATCGACCTTTGAGTAAATTGATAGTCGAAATTGAATCAATTTAATATGTGATGATTTAAAATGTTACAATTAAAGTTCAAACTATTTTAAATTGGTCTAAGAAGCGATTAAATTAAATTACTTTTTTTATATTTTGATTTAAAAGTAGTCTTATCAGTTACGTCTGAAATATCCAATTATAGCGACATCTGAGTCTATAATTATTGTAAGTATTGTATTATTCCTTTCGAGTAAATGCAAGCAATAATATCTAATAATTTCACCTGTCTAGTTATCACGGTTCATGAAATACAGGGTGACAGACAGACGGATAGCGAAATTTCAGTAATAGGGTTCCGGTTTTGCCCTTTGGGTATGGAACTCTAAAAAATAATAAACATTTATTGCAATTAGATGAATCAATACGGCAGCATAGAATATATTAGAATTCAAAAAAAATATTATATATTTGTGTTTCTGTTCAATGAAACATAGGTTTATATTAGTATTTCCTTTCTCTCTCATCCTAGCGTTAATTCCCAGTCGCATCCGAAGCTTTTCAGCTCGGAGTCTGGGGTCCGCTTTACCAGTCTTAACTACAGATTTGGCTAGACCTCGATATTTTTTCGTGAAGCGATTGCCATCTGACCTCCACCGCCCAATGATAACATTAGGCGACATCGAAGCTTTGCAGCTATAGACCGTTGTTTTTGGATTTTTTTAGGGCTCCAACTACCCGTAACGACTGCCATAGATGTTCTTATGGCAACCGGGACCGACAGCTTAACGTGCTCTCCGTGGCACGACCAGACCAATGCAAATACCCATATTTCATGAACACAAATATTTGCACTGAGCGGGGATCGAACCCGCGCCTCCTGCGTAGCTGCCGCGTTCACTACCGCTACGCCACGGAGGCTGTCGTATTTCCTTTCTATTTGCTAATAATCTAATAAAAAAACCAGTAAAACTGTCCGAACCGGGCATTAAAACCCGGCACTCGCATGTACATACGGCAGTTGCACTCACAACTGTTACACTGTACCCAAGTAGTATCGTACTCTAAGCTTCACCATAACCCACAAGATTACAGATTTAACAATTCTATACTTACTTTTAAATTCACAATACCTTATATCACATTTCAGGAAGCTACAACAGCGGTAAATACGCCCCCGGCACAGTTTTCGCAGCCCGCAACCAGTACAACAGATACAACTACCCCGCATACCGCCGCTACTGAGATGCAAGACTGAAGTCATGCAAGACAGCAGTCATGCAAGACTGCAGTCATGCAAGACAGCAGTCACAAAAGACCGCTGACGAAACAAGATAATATATAGTGCCATTGACAATAGTTTAAGTTTGTACATTGGTGCAATAAAGTTGCAATTTTATTTTTTACGTTCGTTTTATTATATTGCGCCTATAAATATAATTTGGATGGTAGAAGCAGTTTTGTTAATGTGTGTTCTACTACAACAATAGTAGGTAATAAAAAGTTATTGGACGCAATTATTGTTGAAACTTGACCTTTATTTTGAGAGTCTGTTCTCATGGAGAACGAAGGTACATGACAGAAATACTTTTTTTTTATACCACTTAGGTGGCAGACAAGCAAACGGCCCACCTGATGGGAAGTGGTTACTGTGGCCTATGGACGTATGCAACACCAGAGGCGTCACACTCGCGCTGCCGACCCTGAAGAAACCTTCTAATGCCCTTCTTGAAGAACTCCATATTGTAGTCGCTTGGGAAAACCACCGCAGGGAGTTCATTCCACAGCTTGAGTGTGCGTGGGATGAAGTGCCTTTCATACCGCACAGTGCGCACAGTTTTATAATAAAAAAACTGGTCCAATTACACTAAAACTTCTATTAAACTCCAGGCAGTCCGGGCCCGATTTAATGGGTACAATTACAGTTTTGAAATGTGTATGATTTGAAAACTTACGAAATCTTATAAAATTTCAAAAGTTACTACTACTGAACTACTGAAGCTATAATAGCTGTCACAAGACGTAGGTAGGTTTGATTTTGATAGGGCATACTGAATTATATCAAATAGAGGATATTAGGTTAGAAATGGCGAGAAAGGAGAGGAAAAATTAATTGAGAATAAATCAGGCACCACAACCTATGATAAATGTAATGTAACCAGTACTTCAATATGAGAGGGTAGTACTTCCATTGTGATTTAAGTTAACCATTTATTTATTTATTTGAAACTTTATGCACATAACAATTGTAAAAAGGCGGACTTAATGCTAAACCATTGATACTAAGAAAAAAAACAGGGCTTTATTGGTAAAGCCCTGTTATTTTCGGGATAATAATAATGCAATGTAATGAGACTAGTTGAAAATATTACACGTGTGTACCTAACAACTTTGAGTCCCCAGGCCCTCTATATATTATAGTATGACGTATTTTTAGTAAATAGCTATATTTTTTTATATTTAGTGTTTGCGCCATTTTTGAAAGCCGCCATCTTCTTGTATGACGTATCTATAAATATAATACGTCATTGGGTATACCTACCTACTAAGGCACTGCCGAGGGTGTGGCGTAAGTTTTTCAATCAGGATTGTTAGATCAGACGGCAGATTTCTAGAGTCACAGCGGTCCAGGGATCAACGCGCTCAAACCAACAAACAGTCAACTTTATTATTAGTAGATATACCTACTTTTTTATTTTTTAAATAATTAAATTAATAGATGAATATTAAATAAATATTGTTGAACATTCTAAACAACGCTATTTACACCCAAATTAAGCATAGTGTAACTAGCTTTTTAGCTACTGATAATGTACATTTTATAATTCTCAGGTAGGTACATAGTATTTCGATCACTAATCTTCTAAGTACCTATTTTCTTTGTTTTTTTTTTAAGAATATTAGCAACCGAAATGACTAATTCTCTCTAACCCCTCCAGTTAAGCTAAATTGCTTGTGTTAGGAGTAGATTAACTTCAGTAGTGGAATGGCCAGGATTCGAACCCGGGACCTCTCGATCGTAAGGCCGACTCCTTAACCACTAAGCTACGGACGCTAACGCTACGTTTATACTCTTTATTATAAATCTGGATTTTAAACTTAAGGTGATTCAACTATACTATAGAATGTATACAATTAAATCGAAATGGAGACATGGTGCATGGTTAAAGCCCAAAATTACACAGGAGTAAGTATAATTACCCTAGTGCCAAGAAGGGTTATAGTTAAAAGTATTTAAAAGCTATTTGCAATGGCATTCAGACTACTGCCATTGTTTCTCTATATTCTCATCAGTCTTACGAAACAAGAAAACTAAACACTGCATTAAACAAAATCGGCTGTACTTTGTCCTTGTTTTTCATACAATTTAGTTGGTAGACAAGCACACCGCCCCCTTGATGGAAAGTGAAAACTGTGAGTTATGGACGTGTGCAATATCAGGGGCTTCACATTCGCGTTGCTGACACACACACACCCGAAAATTTTGTAAAATACGAGTACTGTTCTACACCACTGACCGGGATCGATAATATAATATATATTCTATGAATTTCGCACAATAAATTGATAAAGTTTTATTGCAATCGGATGATATGCAGATGCAGGGCATAAAATATAAAACTTAAAGAAAAAAATAATAGAAACACAGATTTTTCTGTTTTTTTTTCTTCATGCTACGTAAGTCAGAATAAGGTGAACTTAAAGCATGCTTATGTGAGGCATAAGGGGTAAAGCATCTCTCCTCATTAGTGTTTCCGCCTCAACCGTCCCTCAATTACTGGAGTAGCAAAATAGTACCTATTGGGTAGCTTTGGAAAGATACTGATATAAAGCGATAACTTTCAAGTAGTGAACCTTTTACCATAAATGGTTCATAAAACCTTAAAGTAGAGCAGCAGACCGCAGACCCTGAAGTGGAAATTTTGAACACAACCGGGATAAAACCGGGAGAATGATAATATGAAAAATAATGTAGTTAGAACATCAATCAATCAATCAATTAGCCTACTGCAGTCCACTGCTGGACATAGGCCTCCCCCAATGTGCGCCACGTTTGCCGATCCTCCGCCTTCCGCATCCAGTCCGTCCCAGCTACCTTTCGCAGGTCGTCGGTCCATCTGTCTAGGGGATGTCCTACCCTCCGCTTTCCTACGCGCGGTCTCCACTCTAGGACTTGTTTGCTCCAACGGCTTCCTCGGCAGATGTGGCCAGCCCACTGCCACTTCAGCTTGCTTATTCTGTGAGCTATGTCGGTAACTTTGGTTCTTTGTCGGATAACCTCGTTACGAATTCTATCCTTCAAAGAAACTTCAAGCATAGCTCGCTCCATAGCCCGCTGCGCGACTTTTAGGTCACGGACTAACCCCACCGTCAGTCCGCCGTCAGTTAGAACATAACCTTTATTAATTAATATCACTATTAATAAAATTACGATCAACATAGCTAACAACGTTATTGCATCACGTTGCATATAATTATATTAATCCGCAAGTTCCCAAGCCCTCAGTATCGATTCATCATGTGTCGCACATAATCGTATCTTATTATTAGATCTGTCCACATCCAGTGCATTACTTCACTTTCATTAATCATGCATTGATAAACTGTCAGACGCTGAATCCAGGACATTATAACGTAAGGATCAAAGGTATGGCATTAACTATGATGGGAACATTAGGATGTTTGTATTAGTAATCCTCTCTTGTAGGCATTTTGATAAAGTACGGTGATAATGTTTGAATACAGTTTTCATTAGATATGTGCAATGGGTGGGAGAATCTATCAGTTTGTTAATATCGAAACAATTATCTTAAAGATAAGATAAGATAAAGTTTATTGGCATCAGAATAATTTACATTTAGGTGCTGTCTTAGACTATGCAATCTTAGCTACAATAGATCCTGATACTGATTCCCAAACTAGGCTTGCGCCTGTATTTTAGGAGACAGTGTACAGTGACCATATGACAGTATAGACGCATAAAGAGACGACTTGTGTATATCAAAGTTAGTAACATTTGTCATTTTTGTTTTTGAAAACAAAAAGTAATTAAGATGTCACGACCTGAAAAAGGTGACTGGGACATATAGGGTACGGAAGGCGGGTGATAGGCACCCTAGCAGAAGCAGGCCGGGGCGTGCAATGTGCGCTTTCCAATTCCCGGAGGCTAGATGGGTACTCTGTGGTCTTCGCACCCGAAGAGGGTCAGCCAGAAAGAGGTGGCCCTGGGTCAGCTGGGGTGCGAGAGATAATGTCAATATGTCGATTTACGATCCTCAGAATCGTGCGTTTTAGTCAGTTCGAGTCCGAATAACTATCCCCACCCCGGTGGTTGGGTGGAGTATCCATGGTTATTCCATTATTGAGAGTTTAGAGCCCCACCTGGGAAAACCTTGGATCCAATCGGGATAGCGCTAAGATGATGATGATCATGATCTTGGGTCAATATCACGTCAGCTCGATGATAAATGAATGTGTGGTTCACCGGATATTACATACAAAGTTAGAAATGATGTTAATTTAATTCCGCTTAAAAAAACGTTTATGTAATTTCATATTTACGTCTACGTTATTTATGAAAATGATGTTAATAAATTCATTTATTTTAGATTTTAACCCACATTTTATTCAAGAATACATAACAAAATCATAATTATAAATTAAAATCGAAACCAAAGTAAACAAATAGAAATTAATTTAATTAAACTTACGATGAGTTTACAACAGTACTGTGTAAAGAGTATGGTATTGAATGTATGGGATTTGACGTATATGACAGCTGTCAACGTATTTCATAAACGTCAAATGTCATGCATTCGTCATTCTGCTCTACAAAACACCGTTCAACGAATTGCCACTTGTCCAGAAAGTCTGATGTTAAATTCTTGTTACCAGCCAAATTATTATATTCTTCCGTTTGATTCGAAACAAAAAGAATTGACTCCTTTGAGTCCTGCAGAAGGTTTACAGTACAGGTAGTTTTTTACTATGCGTATCAAAGAAGATAATCCTAAACACAAAAATATTACAGTGGGCTGATGATAAAACAATAAATCAGATCGTTGACAGTTCTCCAAGGTTAAAATACAAGTACACATCGTAATTGTTTTCTAATAATTGAATACACCGATAGCTTAGCGAAGCAAAGCCAAGTTCAAGATACGATATAGATTATTAGTTTTTCTTTCATGGTCAAAGAACTAAGCTTTTTCAGAGTCGACTGGACAGGCCGCGATAGTTACTTTGCTTTTTTATTTTGCTTATAGGATCCGGGATTGTAGTATGAGAATTCCAGGTTTTTATGATACGGTTAATAAAATAAGTTTTCAACCGTTTAGCAGCTTTGTTCTAAAGTGTGAAGAAGCTCCCTCACCATTGTACAAGCCAATAATACTGCCAAAGTCGCAACTTATTGGTGTAGTAAGCCATTGATATTTTAAACTGCTGATCTCATGGCGTTGACATATTGATTGCTGATCTTATGAACTTTTCTGATCCCCCGTATGTATTCCCTCAGGTATCATTGGTGGATTCGTACATTTTGTGACGTGACTGGGATCAAGATATATTATGACGGTAACAATAACTTGAGATACTGCAACTTGTTGTATTGTTTGGAACATATACTTACCTTGAACCCAAAATGTTCTTAAAATGTGCTCTATACGTTTTTTGGCGAATTCACCAACATAGATTATTACAAAACAATCTGCGCCAGCCAGGACCTTATTTGAATCGCGATTTAGGTCCAAGATACGTGTTCCGAAGTATACGTCTAAAGGCGGCCACCCACTTACAGTCCGCCTGCAGTTTTTCGTCTGTCCTGCGGCCTGCAGTCCTTATGTCATCAATGTCGTCATAATTTTATTACCTTAGACTAAAATAATAACATTATTTTATTCTTTTAGTCTGATGATATTACGTATAAAATGCCGACGGCTATAGACTGTTCGGCCTTTAACTGTCGTTGCTGACCGGAATCGTCAAGCAGCCACACACATATTATCCGTCAGTCCAAAATCGTATACGAAACTGTAAGTGTGTGGGCTAATGCGATGAACTGACAGACCGATATCATCCGGTTGTCGTTCGATAAACTGCTAGTGGGTGGCCGCCATAACAGTTGTCAAATAATTCAGCTTACATTCGGCAGATGGCGCAGGCTGGTGGTACTCTATATCCCTGAAGCGTTAAAATATAAGCAGTCTCATAGCTTGTACTAAATCTCCAACCTTACAAGTATCACGTACAAACCGAAGACATAAAATTAGTGTTCACAAAAAATACGAACTTTACCAGTCAACAACTCAATCTTTAATTTGATGTAATAAGCGATTTTGACATTATTAATAGTGTGTAATTTGTCCTAATAGCATTAACAGGTATTATGTATGGCAGATATTATTTTGATTAAAAAAACTGTATCGATTTTTATGTAATTGAAATTGTTATCTTGTGTTTTGTTTAAGTTTTATTAACTTTAGTTAATTTTTAAATTTCCGCGTTCTATTATATTCCATTAATATAATATAATAGGTATATTTATGGGAATAATCACAGTCATAGAACCAATCTATCGGTCATCATGATTGTGTTAATTCCGGTTACATCTGAAAATCCGCAGTTACCTTTTGATTAGGCTTATACGACCTTGACAGTGACAGGGGGGACTATCATCTGACCTTCAAATCTAGAGAAGAAGGCCTACTCTAGAACCATGTCCGTCAAAATAAAGTGTACCAGCTTGCTTGGTAAGATTTGGCTTGGGTTAAATCACCCGAAGATCATGCCGAGGCCCTATTCACCCAAGCACTCGCTCGTATTGTATTATGTATTCTAGAATGTGGTTAAATACAGTTTTATATATTTAATTTATAGAAACATACATAGAAACACCCAGACCAAAACTACGACAATTCAAAACCACTGCCATATTCGGTCATTGAACCCAGAACTAGAAAACATCCGTAACGCTATATACACCGACAAAAAAAGAAAAATAATTTAATCTACTTGTGAGCAAATCTAACAACTACTTAATAACTATATATACCTAAAATCTCAAAGTACGAGTATAACCAACGAATGACTGACAGTTACATACAATTCAAACTAATATCTCTTAGTATAAAGGTTCTGACAGACTTGAGCAGTCGCTTGTAATGAGCACTCTTCTTGCGAACGTTACATTACAGAACAATAAATGAGAGCGTTTTAGTGAGCTTTCTATCGAGCGTTCTGGCGAGAAGTCTCGCAAAATGACAGTAAATTTGCTTTGACTTGGGAAATCGATCATGAAAATGTTCGTAGTGATGTAGGCTCTACACTTGGCTCGGTTCGTTGTTCAGTTAGACAAATTCGAAAAAAAAAAAACTATTTGTGCAAACAGAGACCATATTCCTTTGATGTCCTTTCTTAGCTCGGATAAATTCTATGGAATATTCTAAGAATGCTCGCTCACTTCATGTAAACGCCACTAAAGCGCACGAACAGTAACTTAGACTTTTAAGCCTTAGAGCATTCTTACAAGTGCTCGCTCCTCAGAGCGGTCTACAAATTGTTCTTGTGTTCTAGCTAATTCTAGTTCTTGTTTCTCATTCTTGCTCGTTAATATTTTGGTATAAACGCTAAAACGAGGTTTCGTTTACACTAGAAGATTAAGAAAATACTTTTGTTGATTTTCTTTGTTCGTTTGATCTAAATCCACCTTAAAACATGTTGCAACGGTAACACCTGTAACTCTTTGGGAATTTTTTTCCCAATCTGGTGCCCGATTCACTAACTTTACGTTTAAATTTTTGTGGTTTTTTGATGAGTAAAACTATGGTTTTCTTTGAGGGTTTTCGGTAAAGAAGGAAACGTATGTATATTATATGACATATTTATGACAAACATGCCAGACCAAAAAAATAACTAGAATTATTTATTGTTCTGCCAAGTTTTACTTAAGATTTTACTGAATACCACGTTATACATTATCGAAATGGAAGTCACGTGTATACGAAACGTGGCGTTAGTGAATCGGGCCGCAGTAACAGTGTTACTCGTTTGGGTGCTACTGAATGGGAAAATCCCTTTACAAGTGAACACTCAAGTCTATCAGTACCTTTAACCGTGAGTCTAATTGCCGCAATCATCGTATTACTTAAAGTAAATTAATGCATATGCATTACAGACAGGCGATTAAAAGTGGCATGAATATTATCGTCGCATTACAGTCTAGTCTCGGCGAAAGTAGATAACGCCTGTGCAATAAGAACAACTAGCACCTAATAAGGTTCGGAGACCCAGATTGAAGTGTTGAAGCAATCGATTGAATGGGGTCAAAGTTCTGTAAGTTGATATTATTTCTATTTATTTATACAAACCAACAACTATTTTTTTTTTACACGTAGATATAGTGGAGTAAAGTCCAGTCAAATCTGCAGTTAGACCCTAAACTCCGAGGTGAAAGCTTTGGATGCGACTGGGATTAACGCTAGGATGAAGAATAAGTGAAAAAATTTAAAAGTATCATATATCTTAATAAAGTAGCCCCGCTTAAAGGACCCGGGACTGTACCCGGGCCTTTAAGCAGGGCGTGAAAAAGCATCTGATGAGGCCGTCAAGCTGAGCATGGTAACATGGTACGTGTCTGTAATGATGATCCTATTTTCTGTGACTTTGCCTTCAGTTTGCCATCAGGCAAGGCGAAGTCAAATTGACCTAAATAAAAAAAAGAAAAAGAAAATCTGGATTGTTTGAACGCTCTTATCTCTAGAACTATATATTGCGATTTGAAAAAATATTTTTGTGTAATATGATAGCGCAGTTTTTGGGGAAGGTTGTAAGCACTTATGAGCCGATTAGAAAAAAAAGAGGCAACGCGGGCGCTAAGTGTCGTGGTGGAAAAGAATAGAGTATGGTGGGCGAAATCGTGGGGCATAGCTAGCTATTTAAAAAATTATGATTACATTCTAGGTCAAATTATATACACAGCGCTATCGAAACCTAAATCAAAGTCATTTTTTTGAAAAATTTTTAATATTCAAAAAAATACCCAGACTTATGCAATATGCCAAATATATAAAAAATACTAAATATATTTGCACTGGGTAGGAACTGGACCAACAATATCTGATTCAGCATTTTTTACGAGATAACCTCATGTCCACTAACGTCCCGATCAGCCCAATAACTGCTGTACACCAGGGTCAGTGTATTAATAATACTTAACAAATCCTAGAAAAAGTTAAAAAATCTATCTACATATTATATAACCTTGATAAAAATAATCATTGGAAAATTGAGAGAGTTGATAATAATTATAATAAATTTGTTGGCAGACAAAACGGCCTCCCCAAGGACCCTACAGGCAAAGTTGGGGCACAGAATAATACAAACCTTTGTAGAATAATTGAAACACGCATTATAGCTAAAGCTACAATACTGCTGAAGAATAATTCATTTTCGATCATTGGCACCCTCTAGGCCAGTTCTTGAAGCTAGTTATAGACCTATCCCATTCGATTCCGACAGATTCCACTCTTAGATAGATAGATAAATAATTCTTTATTGTACACCAATAGATTAATTAGTACTCGTAGGTAGCATGTATACAGTTTAATGTACAATGGGCGGCCGTATCGCTAGAAGCGATTTCTTTAAGACAACCTTGGGATGGTCAGTAATGTGATTAAACAAAAGATACCTATGGTGTAGTTAGCAAATAAATTACATAAAAGTTGTGTTAAAAACAAACAAAAAAAAAACAGAGAGGAAAGAGAAATTTAGAAGTCTCTCCACACACACACTAGAAACACTTTCATATATTCTAACTTCAACACAAATGCAGCCTGCAGCAAAACAACGCAACGCTAATTACTACAAAAATAAAAATATATCATTGATCAATCATTATGTCTTACATAAAAATAAGATCAATAGGCAATCGTCCCTGACCTGGTATCGGTATTATCTTAAGCTTATTACATAAACCGATACAATGGTATCAAGTTATTAGTTGATACAAATATCAAGTGTTTGGACACTAGTTTATTAGTTATGATAGATAGACTGTTGAATGTGTAGACTGGATGTAGTTTATTTAATAGTTGGAGATTGTGGGTATGCTTGCGTGTAGGGTAAGGTTGCGATTATTGGACCACTTAATTTTAAACAGACCTGGTATCCAAAATAGAGCATGAAATAAAACAAAAATTGGGTGAACGAGTAGTCCGTATATTCAATTATTGGTAACTAACATATTAAGTTAATTGTATTATATATATAGGCACAAAAGAAGAAAATAAAACTTTATGATGGTTTCCTTGTTTGAACCACCGTCTCTTTCATCGGACCACTTAGTCGCTATGATTGGACTTAGGGCATTATGGCTGGCTGGTCCATTCAAGGTGCATGTGAAAAAAATGAATTAAATAAAACAATAATTTTATAAAATTACCTTTATTTTAGGAAATAGAGAGGTAGTTACATTAATCAGTCGACTCTAATTATATATCTTTATTTGGCATGCAAAGTCACAAAAATCTTTCAGGTACGTAAAACTAAAACTTAAACGCAAAAAATCTCTTCATAAATTCTTAAATAAAATCAATTAATAAAAAATAAAAAAACCCGACTGCTGTCTAAAAGATCGAAACAAGCTTGATAGCAGGCGGTACCCATTTGCCAATCATAAACCGAAAGAAATTTAATGGGTACCGCCTGCTATCAAGCTTGTTTGCATTGCACTCCAAACATTCTGCTCGCCTCATTCAATCCAACTTCTTTTTTTGCTAATGCTTGTAGAGCTAATTTCATACTCGCCTCGTTCCAAGCATAAATATTGCCCTCTTTTTGCCATGCTAAAACAAATAGAAAAAGAATTAAATATTAAAAAACACACATCATAGAAGTTGCTATGGTTGGACCGGTTCAATGAAAGAGCCTCGTACCGGTCCATTGATAGAAACTAACATTCACTAAAATATTTATTTTAAAATAACGCAGCACGTTACTCAACAAAAAAATACCATAGTAAGTATCATAAGTAAATTGAGCAATGCAATAGAAAAAATCACATTAAAATATTGAAAGGAACAGTACTTACATGATATTATTTGCCGCGTAAAAATTATATTCGAGGTCCGAGAAACACAAGGACGTACGTCCGTCCCTTACGCTGCCTGCGGCGACACTGGTGGTTGGAGGGCGATGCAGGGGGTTGTAAAGCTAGCGTTTCGACCCATCGATCGGGTTCAAACATGAATCGATCGCGAAATATTGAAGTGGTCCAAACAAAGCGCTGGTCCAATGATCGCAACCTTACCCTAATACCTTTTTTTTATTGTGCGAGAAATCCCCACGGATACCTCCCCCGCCAGAGCCGGAGGAGGAGGTTATGTCGGACTCGAACCGACTAAAACGCACGCCGTCTGTGGGCCGTCAGTTGCCGGAGGTGAGATTGTCGTAGCCATATCCCTCGCACCCCGGCCGTGCGTGTAATACCGGTCCCATTTCGCAACTCATAGGTAGCGATTTTCAGAACTTAAAAGCTGTCGTTTGTGTGTATAAGACTATTATCTATTTCTGTAACAAATTTAATTTAATTGCGTTAATTGATAGATGTTTGGGCTTTTGGATATAATCCATACTTAATAAACTTATAAATGCGAAAGTAACTCTTGTCTATCTGTTACGCTTTCACGCCTCTACCACTAAACCGATTTTTATGAAATTTGGTACAAGGGTAGATTAGACCTTAGAAAAGGATATAAGCTCTGATTGCTCACAGTAACCGACCAATTATGGCCTATACACAGCCTGCTAGATAAGTACAAAATATTAATATTACTAGTAATAACTTTATTGACACAATAACCATTAGTGATGTTTTGAGACTGAATAAAATACAATTTTCATTCAATTTAAAGGCAATAAAATTATTTAGTTAAACTGTCGAAGCCAAAGTCTTAGGAGACTGTTTAGTAATTAATAGTTTATTTCCTTAAACAAAGCTAGAAATTAATCTCATTTAATAAAATGATAAAGTTAAGTTTTGACGTGCATATTATATTGAATGATGATTAAATTAAATTGTGGTAACGAGATTTGTGCGTCACAGAGTTAAGTAAACTTCTATTTAGAGCTAAAATAATGATAGCCATCTTCGTCATTATGCGATAGCAAATCGAGAGAAAGTTTAATACAAACAATACTTGCGTTAAAAAAATTATAACCCGATTTGAGTTTAAACGAGATTTTGTGCACAAAATAGAAATATTTTATAATTATTAGATAATTTATGCATTGCAATTTTGAAATTGAAATTATTTCAGTATTATTTTTAAAAATAATACTGAAATAGTTTCTAAAACTTTGAATGAATCATTTCGGTGAACAATATACTTCGGCCTTAGGCAATAAAATAACTGTAAATGTGCAGAACAATGTACATAATATAGTAAATAGGTCATAGTATGTAAGTTATAGCAAATAAGATAGTCATAAGTTCATAAATAAACATTTTTAAAACACCCGGTAGGGCATTTAGTTTGTAAGCATTTTGTACTAGATTTCGCAAAATTAATTTCCTTTTCTTATTAAATTCTTATAAGATTCTTATTAGACATTGTATTAGATAATAAATAAGCATAGTAGATTATATAAATAATCATTGTACATAGAAATAGAGGTACATGCAAGATTGTTGTTAGGCCGCTGGTGGACGCATCGAGCGCGGTTAACTCGATGCGCCTATCATAGACGGCACGTGTAAGCTCCGCGGGCTATATAAACAGAGGGCCCAGATGTACCGTTACCTCAGTCGGCATACAGTATTCGTAGAGAACACTACTCTACTCAATAAACTACTTTCAAGATTCTTCAAGATTATTATTTCAACATAAAAGTACTCCTCTCTTGACGTTCTTCGAACCTTCCCTGGGACTTCTCGACGGTGTGCCCCGCCTTGATCGCCGTGTCTGTTCCGCATCCGGCTTTCTCCCGACCTTGCTCAGCGCAAACACAGTATAGTTTCCGCCAGATAAAAAGTCTAGCGCTGGGTTAGGGTCGGGGCCAGTACGTTCAGTACATTTTGGTCCTTGCGAGCCGGATCAAGGAGCAGCACGGAGGAATCGTGTGGAACACCACGGGCGGAGCACCAGGGTCGTCCCGGGTTTGGCAAGGAAGCGTCAAGGGAGTGAGTCAGCAAGTGTGGCGGACAGGCCTCACGTGACGTTCTATCTGGTCATGGAAAAAATAAGTGACAGGACTTCTTGACAACAGATAGAAAATCTAGCAACTTTTTTTACAATATGTCCCAATGTACCGGACATGGTCATACGGCCTTTGAGACAGTTGAGTCTCCCGTATGCAATTTAAATAGTAAAAATAAGATATTAAACCTGGTGCACCAGAATGTTGAGGGCTTGATAAAGGGCAAAGAATTGGAATTGGAGTTGCACATGACCCTTAAAAATATCGATATTTTTTGTGTAACGGAGCATTGGTTGAAAGACCATGAGGTCATGTTCAACTTCAAAAAGCACCAGGTCGCAAGCTCGTTCAGTAGAAGAAATTTCAAACGTGGAGGCAGCCTAATAATTATTAATAAGAATATAAAATTTAAAGAACGTAAAGACTTAGTAAGCCTCTCTATTGAGCGAGTTATTGAGATAGCGAGTATTGAGTTTGAGCAGTTCATTGTATTAAGCGTGTACAGCCCCCCGGACGCGCCCTATGCAAGATTTGAAGAAAGGATGGAAGAAGCGCTTTTTAAATGCCGTTACTCCAAAAAGTCAATAATAGTTTGTGGAGACTTTAATGTAAATATTTTAGAAAACACCCTAGTGCCAGTAGAAAGAAAAAAAATGTTAAATCTGTTCAAGTCTTTTAATCTTATTAATATGTTCTTGGAACCCACTAGAGTAACTGCAACTAGTGCCACATGTATTGATAATATTTTCACGGACATTAAACCAATTGATAAATGTATTGTTGATGCTGTAGGCTCGGATCACCGTGGACAATTAATAACCTGTGAGAGAATTAATTGTAAAGTTAAAAGTAAAAAGGAAATAAAATTTGTACCGATTAACCAGCATCGTTTAGACGCTTTTAAAGAAAGTATAGTCAATAAACTACCTGACTTGCCCTCGTACACTAGTGTAGAAAATTCTTATGCAGATCTAATTAACCTAATCAATAGTGAGTTTGGGAGAATTTTTACCTCAAAAACAATATCGATTAGCGAGCGTCCTATTTTCAGTGACTGGGCAACGACGGGAATCTATAGAAGTAGAAGGAGATTGTTTGATCTGTATTCTGAAAAATCATACAATTTCAACCCTGCTTTTCAGAATTATGTTAAAAACTACTCTAAAGTATTTAAGCGAGCCTGTTCCTTTGCGAAGTCAAACTACATTAAAAAGAAAATAGCGAATTCTGTCAACAAAATTAAGACTACTTGGAATATAATAAATTCTGAATGTGGGAAATCTTCATCAGTTGCAAGAGATTTCCATTTAAAAATAGAAGATCGCCATGTCACGGAGGACATGGAAGTTGCGACAGAGTTTGAAAATTTTTTTACAAACATTCCCATTATGGTAACCAAAACTCTCCAGTCGTCTTCCACTTCCGCCGAATCATTGCTTATGGAATCAATAGAAAAATGTGAGGACACTTTCGTATTCTCAGCTGTTAATAGCAAGGACATCACCAAAGCGTTTAAATCTATTGATATTAAAAAGACCGCGGATCTATGGGGATTATCAGTCAAAACTGTGTCATGTATTATTGATGTCATTGCTCCCCATCTAGCAGCTGTGTTTAATGACTGTGTCAGCAACGGTATATTTCCGGATTTAATGAAACATAGCAAAGTCATACCTTTGTTCAAGGCTGGCAGCACCACAGATCCTTCTAATTTCCGACCCGTTTCTGTGTTGCCGACCTTGAGTAAGGTATTTGAGAAACTAATTCTGGGACAGTTGTTAACCCATTTTGGTGAAAACAAATTGTTTCATGATAAACAGTTTGGGTTTACTAAAGGACGTTCGACCACCGATGCTGGTGTAGAATTGTTAAATTGTATTTACGAAGCCTGGGAAGATAAGCATGATGCATTGGGTGTCTTCTGTGATCTATCCAAGGCTTTCGATTGCGTCCACCATGATACATTAATCAAGAAATTAGAACATTATGGAATAAGGAACAGGGCTCTCGATCTTCTGACTTCATATTTGAATAATAGAATTCAGAGGGTCGATGTTAACGGTACACGCTCAGTAGGATCCGTGGTTTCGATGGGCGTTCCACAGGGTTCGATACTAGGACCATTTTTATTCTTAATTTATATAAATGACCTCCCTTACTACGTAAGGGACAAACATAGTATTATTTTATTTGCTGACGATACTTCGTTAATATTTAAAATTAAGAGGCAACTAAACAATTATGACGAAGTGAATGGTGCAATAACAAGAGTGGTCCATTGGTTTAGTACAAACAATCTTTGCCTAAATGGGAATAAAACTAAATGTATTAAATTTACCCTACCTAATGTTGCACAGGTGGAAACCAATGTACAACTCAATGGTCAGGTGTTGAACCTTGTGGAATCAACAGTGTTCTTAGGTTTGAGTATTGATGCCAAACTGCAGTGGGGATCACATATTGAAAAAATAGCCAATAGATTAAGTTCAGCTTCCTACGCTGTAAAAAAGATTAGGACTCTGACAGATGTGGATACGGCTAGAATAGTTTATTTCAGTTATTTTCATAGTATTTTGAGCTACGGAATTCTCCTTTGGGGTAGTTCCGCGGATTTGAATACAATATTTATATTACAAAAGCGGGCTGTGCGAGCTATTTATAATTTGGGCCCAAGAGTCTCCCTCAGAGAAAAGTTTAAAGAAATAGACATTCTGACCGTAGTGTCACAATACATTTTCGAGAACCTAATGTATGTTAAGAAAAATATTTCCAAATTTCCCAAAATATGTGACAGGCATAACATAAATACGAGACATAAAAACAATCTTGTAGTCTGTGATACCAGACTCCAAAAAATTAGCAGTTCTTTCCAGGGTAACTGTATACGCTTTTTTAACAAGCTCCCTAAGGAAATTAGGGATTTACCTATAAATAAATTTAAAAATGTAGTTAAGAGGAAATTGTGCCAAAAGGGCTATTATAAAATACAAGAATATTTAGATGATAAACTAGCTTGGAAATGAGCTGTTCACTCATGCATGCTTCTCAAACAAATTATTGTATTTAGACTAAGTAGACTAAGCATTATTTGTAAATAGACCAAAAAAAAAAAAAAGCCCGCTGAGTTTCTTGCCGGAGTCTTCTCAGGCCAGGGCCGCGTTTCGAACCGGTGGTCCATTTGCTAAGCTAGTCTTTAGTACATAATTATATATTTTTGACGTTTTGTAAGTGCCGTTTTAATGGTCTATACAGAATAAATGATTTTTGACTTTGACTTTGACTTTGACTTTGGAACGCAGATCTAAACGTCAGCGATCAGCTGATGCCCGTCGTAGTACATTTAGAGGGGTTGGACGTCGGTTTGCACACTCTTTCCCTGCCATGCAGTGGCGGTGTGGACTGTAACTTTCGAACGAGGTCAGGGAAAGTAAGGTAACTCGTCCCTGTGCGTCTCTCTAGGCGAAAGGATAAACCGACCGCGTACGGTACGGTTCCGAATTGGGTTGAATAGGAACACCAGTAAATAAGACACAGTTAATTCGGTTGAATCATCTGGCTTTAATAATGGCCCATCTATTCAATGCAAAGTCTGAGAGAAGTCTCGAAGACTATTGCTGGCGACTCGGCTAAGATGTCGCAATTGTACGAAAAGTCGCACCAGCTTAGCTTCTCTGAAACTTTACCTTGACGAGAACCGGCCAAAATAAGATACATTTTACAAAATAACATTAACGATTTTCACTATGATAAATAACAATTTTTAGGTCTATTTTATAAACTATGTACAACTATCAAATACTCTAAGTGCAGCAAGGTAGGTAGGGTGGTCACCCATCCTATGGTATGATTTTAACAGCTATATTATTTATTATTTTGCAATTACAGAGGTTTACACTGGTAATTATGAGTGGCTGGCTTCTATTTGTTTACATTATTTGTTAATTACATAAGAACTATTTACTTTACAAACTTGAACGAATTTCTCTACTATGGCCACTTATCTACTCTATACGGGGAACAAAGTTTTTCTTATATACTACAGCGCTTTTATGGCTGATTTTACAGATTTACAAAAAACGATAGTACAAAAACAAGGTTAAAACAATATTTACTTATAAGAATTTTACAAACTAATACAAAAGGTGCTGCGACCGTCTCCTGCGTACGGTGGCTATTACAATCAAGTGTCTATTGGCTTTATCATTGTCACTGTTTTTATCACACTATTGGTTTACGTGCACTAATCACTAATTTCAATCACACTATTATGATTTTACGAATCACTTGCACTGTATTTCGTGTCTGTCGCGAACAGCAAGTAGTCAGCAAGTAAACAGCAAATAGTCAGCAAGTTTGAAGAATCAAAATGCCGGTTACGAGGTCAGAAACCAGCAGAAAACCAGCAACACACGCCGTGGGTGCATCTGGACCTGAGGGGGCCGCGGAGCCGACCGCATCAGAGTTGTCCGCCTCAGACAGGACCACGACGGAAGAGACGGTGACCACCATGGAGCCACCGTCCGCTTCGGGGCCAACGCCGTGTCCCGAAGTGTTGCAACAGTTGCGGAGCCGAAAACCGCAAGCATCATCCCGTCCAGCCACCGGTAAGAGGGGGGTATCAGTGCGTTCGAAAGCAAGAACATTGAAGATAGCCAACGCAAGACAAGATCTACTTCAATTGAAGATAGAACTTGCAGCAGCAAGATTAGCAGCGTTAGAACAAACCGACAGTGAAGATGAAGACCTGGAAGACCAGGAACAGGTGTCTGCAGCAGCTGAAGAAAAGGTCGGTGAGTGGCTCAGCCGTCAAGAGCCACCACCACCCGCCGTCTTAGCCATCGCAGACACACCGCATCAGGAGCCGAGTGGGACGACGCAAGCAGCGCCACCGCCGGTTCAACAGCAGCAACAGCAACAGAAAAACGACTACTCCGACCTAGCCGCAGCCATTTCACAGGCGGTCAGGTCGGCGCAGCGGCCGAAATTCATCGAGCTACCTAACTTCAGTGGGGCTCACCAGGAGTGGCTGCCGTTCAAGGCAGCATATAGAGAAACAGAAGATAGTTACACCGCCATAGAAAACCTCAACAGACTGCGAAGAAATCTCCGTGGAAAAGCAAGAGAAGCAGTAGAAAGTCTTCTCATCACGAATTCGCAGCCAGCCGAGATCATCCGTACACTCGAGTCAAGATTTGGGCGACCCGAAGCCATAGCAACCACAGAAATTGAAGTACTACGAAGCCTTCCGAAGTTAACAGAAAATCCGAGAGATATCTGCGTGCACTCTACGAAGATTACAAATGCGGTCGCGATACTGAAAAACCTAGATTGCATACATTACCTTTACAACCCAGAAGTCGCAAGATCCCTGGTTGAAAAGCTGACGCCGGTTTTGAAGTATCGCTACTACGACTACGCATCAACACAGCCAAGAGAGACACCAGACCTCGTGAAGTTCGAAAAATTCATGAAGAGAGAAGCCGACCTGTGCGGGCCGTACGCCCAACCAGAAAACGTAGTGCAACAACACATCGTGCAACAGAGGCGCCCCCAGCGAGTCAATACAGCAACTGAAGCCCAAACCAACAAAAAGTGCGTTATCTGCAGTGAACAGCAACACCCAACTTATAAGTGTGACAAATTCAAGAATGCAGACGTCGATGCAAGATAGGACATAGCAAAGGAAAAGGGGCTGTGCTTCAGGTGCTTGAGACATCGTGACAGACAACATACTTGCAGTGAGCGGCGGTGCGGTATCAACAACTGTAACAGGACTCACAACACCCTGTTACACTACAGAAAGAAGCCCACTGAAGAAACAGCGAACACGACTGAAGCTATCAACTCAGCGTGGACAGGTTCGAAAAAAGAAACATTTTTAAAGATCCTGCCGGTTCAACTAGCGGGGCCGACAGGGACAGTGAACACGTTCGCACTTATTGACGACGGTTCTACAGTTACTCTGCTCGACGGCGCCGTGGCAAACAAGATCGGCGCGTCGGGACCTACAGATCCGCTCCGGGTGAAGACCATCAACAGTACCAGAACTACAGATCAACAGTCAAGAAGAGTCTCACTCGGCATCAGAGGAATCAACAGTACAGAAATAGAAGAGGTTCAAGCACGCACAGTCAAGAATCTCACAGTGTCATCTCAACGGGTGACTTACAAGCAGTTAAGGGGTTGCGACCACCTCGAAGACATCAAGAACGACCTCACGTATGAAGAAGCAAGACCGAAGATCCTCATCGGGCAGGACAACTGGCATCTCCTGCTCACCTCCGAAACCAGAACAGGCCAGCCGGACCAACCAGTGGCATCTCACACGCCGCTAGGGTGGGTTCTTCACGGCAGCGACGCGAGGACTTCGGGTAAGCATCACGAATACATCTCACACATGTTCGAAGAAGAAGCCGATCATCAACTCGACAGGATGGTCAAGCAGCACTTCGAGGTGGACAACCTACTCTTGAACCCGAAGAAACCGAAGACAGACCCAGATGAACAAGCTTCTCGTATTCTACAGCAACATACAGTCCACAAGCCCGACGGAAGATACGAGACAGCGCTGTTATGGAAGCAAGAAGAGGTTTCACTGCCGAACAATTACGACAACTCGTTGAGAAGACTACAGAACATAGAGAAGAAGCTCGACCGCGATCCAGCCTTCAAAGAAAAATACACAGAACAGATGGAAGCCCTATTATCAAAAGGATATGCAGAGCTGGCGCCATCTACCAAGACTAAAAACAAGACTTGGTACCTGCCTCATTTTGCCGTTTTCAACCCTATGAAGCCGGGAAAAATCCGAGTCGTCCACGATGCCGCTGCCAAGACAAGAGGGGTATCGCTCAACGATACTCTACTACGAGGCCCAGACCTACTCCAATCATTACCGGGGGTGGTGATGCGCTTCAGACAGCATGCAGTAGCAGTGACAGCGGACATCGGTGAAATGTTTCTACAAGTCAAGATTCGAGAACAAGACCGAGATGCGCTGCGCTATTTGTGGCGTGGTGATCGTCGCGACGAGCCGCCGACAGAGTACCGAATGACGTCACTAATCTTCGGTGCAGCAAGTTCGCCGTCGACCGCCATCTACGTGAAAAATACGAACGCAGAACAGTACAGCGCTACGCATCCCGAAGCCGTCTCAGCCATAGTGAAGAAACATTACGTTGACGACTACTTAGACAGTTTCAAGACGTTAGAAGACGCCATCAAGATCGCCTCTGACGTCCGCAGTATTCACAGAAAAGCCAAGTTTGAGTTGAAACAATGGAAATCAAACTCGCCGCAGCTGTTAGAAGCACTCGACGTGCAACAAGAAGATGCAGCCACCGAATTATACAGAACAGAAGAACAGACCGAGCGAGTGCTAGGTCTAATATGGAAGCCGGGTGCGGACGAACTCACCTTCAACCTCAATCTCGCACGCATCCCGACGCCGCTGTGTGACAAGAAGACGCCTACCAAGCGAGAAGCACTGCGGATCGTTATGTCACTGTTCGATCCGTTGGGGTTCGCGTCGCCTGTCACCATCCGAGCCAAGCAGCTACTACAGGAAATCTGGAGGCGTGGCACCGAGTGGGATCAAGAGGTCAGTGAAGACATAGCAGAGAAGTGGAAGGAGTGGATCGAGCATCTCAAGAGGTTAGCAGACATCTCCATTCCTCGTCACTACCTCAATTACAGTGATTGCAAGTCCCTCCAACTACACGTGTTCACCGACGCCAGTGAATCGGCCTACTCGGCTGTGCTGTACTGGCGAACAGAAGACTCGAACGGGAAGATCGACCTGTCGCTTATCGTCGCCAAAGCGAAGGTGGCGCCACTGAAGCTGACGTCGATACCTCGCCTCGAGCTTCAAGTCGCCGTGATGGGTACAAGACTCGCCGAATCAGTCATAGAAGAACACGAACGCAAGCCCGACTCCAAGACCTTCTGGACAGACAGCCGAACAGTACTCGCCTGGATCAAGACGGGTTCTCGCTCGTACAAGCCGTACGTAGCGCATCGCCTAGCAGCTATCGAAGACAGCACAACAGTGAACGAGTGGCGGTGGGTCCCGACGAAGTTAAACGTCGCGGACGACGCCACCCGAGACGTACCTACAGACTTCAGTAAGCAGCATCGATGGTATAGAGGGCCAGACTTCCTATACCTACCGGAAGAGTCGTGGCCAGCAGACACATCGAAGACCGAAAAAGCAGAAGACACAGAAGAAAAGATACATCACATCAACTCACAGAAGAAAGAAAAGTTGTCAGACGCGCTACCCGAGGTCTCCCGCTTCTCTAGCTGGGATAGACTCCGGTACGCTACAGCCAGAGTCCTGCTCTTCATACAGCTGTGTAAGAAGAGAACAGAAAACGTGAACTATCGTCGGACTCAGAAAAACAAGATAGCAGACCCAGACTGGCGTAAGACAAACAAGAAAACAGTGAAGCCACCTCCCGCACAGCTGAGTAAGTCGGTCGCTGACCCCTACTTACCTATCACCGCCGAGCTACTGCGCGCAGCTGAAGACCTACTCATGCGAGCAGCGCAACAAGACTCATTCGCCGCCGAGATAGAAGATCTGCAACGAGGAAGAGCTGTACAGAAGGGAAGTCGTCTACACCAGCTGAGTGTCATCACAGTCAACAGCATACTACGGGTAAGAAGCCGTATACAAGCCGCCCGAGACGTCTCCGAAGACTTCAAGTCGCCAATCATAGTGGATGGCGATCACCCGACGGTCAAGCTGTGGATCAAGCACACTCACGAGAAATTGCATCACTCGGGAGTCGAAGCCACGATCAACGAGTGCAGACAACACTACTGGGTCGTACGCCTACGCCCGGTAACCCGTTCGCTACTACGACAGTGTCTGCATTGCCGCATCCGTACGCAAGTGCCGCCGTACCCGAGGACAGGTGATCTGCCGGAGTGTCGCTTAGCTCACCATAAGCGACCCTTCACACACACCGGGGTCGACTACTTCGGGCCTCTCACAGTGACAGTTGGGCGTACCAATCAGAAAAGGTACGTCGCGATCTTCACCTGCCTAACGACGCGCGCCATTCATCTAGAGATAGCAAACTCTCTCAGCACCGACTCAGCCATCTCCGCTCTACGACGGATGATGGCAAGAAGAGGATGTCCTGAAGAAATCTGGTCTGACAACGGGACCAATCTGCGAGGCGCCGACCGCGAGTTACGACAGGCGATCGACACAGCGACAGCACAGGAAGCAGCCAAGAAGAAGACTTCGTGGCGCTTCATCCCTCCCGGTGCTCCCTTCATGGGTGGAGCCTGGGAACGAATGGTGCGATCAGTGAAAACAGCACTGGCCGCCACACTGCACGAGCGACGACCCTCCGAGGAAGTCTTGGCCACCTTGCTAGCAGAGGTGGAGTATACCGTCAACAGTCGCCCACTGACGCATGTGTCAGTGACCCCGGAGGATCCCGAATCACTAACCCCCAACCACTTCCTGTTGGGCGGACCTGGTGGTGTACAGCAGCCGGGCGTCTTCGACGAAAAGGATGACGCCTCAAAATCCAGTTGGCGAGCAGCACAGCGCCTGGCCGACCTCTTCTGGGCCAGGTGGCTCCGAGAGTACCTGCCGGAGCTTCAGCATCGACGAATGCCAAATGGACGCGGACCCACAATAGACCTACACGACTTGGTCTTGCTGGTGGATCCCAACGCGCCCCGTAACATGTGGTTGCGAGGACGAGTCATCGCTACATTCCCCGGGCCAGACGGCGTGACCAGGACCGTCGATCTCCAGACAAAAGGCGGAGTGCTGCGACGGCCTGTAAGAAAACTCATCGTGCTGCTATCCGGAGCTTCGAGTTCTGCACCGAAGGAAGTGCGACTGCGTCCCACGGGGGGAGAATGTGCAGAACAATGTACATAATATAGTAAATAGGTCATAGTATGTAAGTTATAGCAAATAAGATAGTTATAAGTTCATAAATAAACATTTTTAAAACACCCGGTAGGGCATTTAGTTTGTAAGCATTTTGTACTAGATTTCGCAAAATTAATTTCCTTTTCTTATTAAATTCTTATAAGATTCTTATTAGACATTGTATTAGATAATAAATAAGCATAGTAGATTATATAAATAATCATTGTACATAGAAATAGAGGTACATGCAAGATTGTTGTTAGGCCGCTGGTGGACGCATCGAGCGCGGTTAACTCGATGCGCCTATCATAGACGGCACGTGTAAGCTCCGCGGGCTATATAAACAGAGGGCCCAGATGTACCGTTACCTCAGTCGGCATACAGTATTCGTAGAGAACACTACTCTACTCAATAAACTACTTTCAAGATTCTTCAAGATTATTATTTCAACATAAAAGTACTCCTCTCTTGACGTTCTTCGAACCTTCCCTGGGACTTCTCGACGGTGTGCCTCGCCTTGATCGCCGTGTCTGTTCCGCATCCGGCTTTCTCCCGACCTTGCTCAGCGCAAACACAGTATAGTTTCCGCCAGATAAAAAGTCTAGCGCTGGGTTAGGGTCGGGGCCAGTACGTTCAGTACAGTAAACATAATTATATCATAATGTTAATAACTAATTGTAAAATAACCGTACATTCTAGTACATATCTAGTAAAAGTATTTACAAAATTTACATGATTTTATGAAATGTTACACATCAGTTTAATTTAATAACACAATTTTTATTGACATACTTACAAGTTTTTACTATTAATTAATAATTATTAAATGACTAATTACATAAATACGTCATAAAATATTCAAATTAGATATGATAAGGAGTGATATAAGCTAGACTGGCGAACAGTTTGCCACGTCTATATTGTACATGAGTCTGTAGCCGCCGCTCTACTTGTGCACCCGCGGCGCACATCTCGTTACTTGCGGTTACCTAACAATGCTCTCGCACTTGAATCTCGAGCGATGACTACTGTAACTATGAACTTAATAATAAGTAATAGTACATTATGGTACAAGTGAGCAACGTTGGTGATTACCGCCGAGGCGCCATTGAGACCCGAGCCGCCAGGCGAGGGTCTTAAGACAGCCGAGGACGGTAATCATCATGCTCACACGTGCCATACGACGTTTTACAACACACTTGCGAATAAAATAATACTACAAATACTAAATAAACAATACTACAAATTAATTCGTTTTCCTATGCGCGCGCATTTAACAATGGCGGTCGACCATATTTAAAAAAAAAGAGGTTTGAACTTAACTTTTTTTTACTGTTTTTTTTTCTGTACTTAGAGAACAAAAAAAAGTTAAATTTGAGCGAAAATTTTGTTTATTACACAAGTATTACAAGTTGAAATTATTTATTTAAATACGAAAATGCATCAAATGGCCATACAATAGGCGTATTAATTTATTCGTACTATTAAACACGTTATTTTTTGTATCAAAACTTTTTTAAGAACATAGACAATTATAGACACTTCCTATAAAATTTAAAAAAGAATCTATAACTCACTTTTGTGAATAATAGTAATGAAAAAGTCACAGTTTTATAATAGGTGTCATTCCGTGCTTAATTGCGGTAAAATAATATCACTGTTATGAGCAGGTGTGTTGTAATAGTACATTATGGTACAAGTGAGCAACATCGCCGAGGCGCCATTGAGACCCGAGCCGCCAGGCGAGGGTCTTAAGACAGCCGAGGACGGTAATCATCATGCTCACACGTGCCATACGACGTTTTACAACACACTTGCGAATAAAATAATACTACAAATACTAAATAAACAATACTACAAATTAATTCGTTTTCCTATGCGCGCGCATTTAACAATGGCGGTCGACCATATTTAAAAAAAAATGAGGTTTGAACTTAACTTTTTTTTACTCTGTTTTTTTTTTCTGTACTTAGAGAAAAAAAAAAGTTAAATTTGAGCGAAAATTTTGTTTATTACACAAGTATTACAAGTTGAAATTATTTATTTAAATACGAAAATGCATCAAATGACCATACAATAGGCGTATTAATTTATTCGTACTATTAAACACGTTATTTATTGTATCAAAACTTTTTTAAGAACATAGACAATTATAGACACTTCCTATAAAATTTAAAAAAGAATCTATAACTCACTTTTGTGAATAATAGTAATGAAAAAGTCACAGTTTTATAATAGGTGTCATTCCGTGCTTAATTGCGGTAAAATAATATCACTGTTATGAGCAGGTGTGTTGTAAAATATATTTTTGCCAAAATAATTATCTACAAAACATAATGTATATTCGATGACACTAGGCAAACCTGGATATATATTAAACTATTATACACAAATTAAATACTATTATGAGGCTTTTAGCATAAGAGTAATCCAGTTACACATTATGGTGCTGCCTGTAAACAACGAGAGTCAGCATAGACAATAAAAGTGGTAGGCGCTAACCTAAGACTTAATTAATAAATTAGCCTATTGCCAATATCTGCTGTAGATAAGCTTTCAAAGTGTGCCATACAACCTGATCCTCCATCTTGTGCATTCAATTTATCCCAGTTACTTTTTTCGGGTTGTTATTCCTTCTTGCGGGGACTGGCCGAGATCTACATCCGAGGGCGCAAGTCCATTGTAATTTTAATTTATTAAACACTACACCTACGACAACTAAACTAAAATGTTAATTCATTTTTATATTCAAAGATTACATAAAGTTCACCATAACTATCACATAAGTAAATGTCTTTGTTAATGAATAAAGTATAAACCAATTTAGTCTTATTACAACTCAACCGTAATATTCAAAATCTATCACACCACACAACACAAGTCAAATCGCATCTAAAGATCAACCACTGTAAAAATATCTATTTATCAGATTGTCACTCGATACAAATTACTTAGCTTATTATTTATTCCAAAAAGGTGAAGCTGAGAAACAAAAATTTGCATGAAATGTAGTTCATTTAAAAAAATGTACTCAAGTCCAAACTCTATATAGTCTTTACTATCACATGTGTGACTTCATACACCTGTGCATACAGGAAATTTTTGGCTATATAAAGCTACGGAGAAATTATTTAAGTCATTCTACATCGAGTGTTTTAACTAGAGCCATTTGTATTTGCAAACATGAAGTTGGTACGTCATTTCAATAAATACAAATTAATCTAATTAATTTAGGAAATAATTTAAATTCAGTTTTTTTTATTTTAGTTCCTTGTGTTTTTTTTTGGAAGTTTTATCTTTTCGGACGTTATAGGGGGTTTAATTCGTAGTCTAGATTTTGGAATTGATTCTAATTATGACGACAAGTGATTGTGAAGTGATTTGAATGTGAAAGTAGGAAGTGTAGTGCATCTTAAACGTTATGTCGTGGATTACTATAAATGGAAAATTTCTTTATGAGGAGACATGCTTCATACCCTACCCGAAGCGACTGCTATCTGACCTCCACTACCCAATGGCGATATCGAAGCATTGCAGCTAGACCAGTTAGTTGGTGGACTTTTTAGGGTTCCAAATACCCGTAACGACTGCCATAGATGGTCGTATGGCAACGCCCCTCTAGACAATTGGCAATTCGTTGCTCGGCGTATGATGGAATAGAATGCCAAATGTATGGGATTTGACGTAAATGACAGGCGTCAACGAATTTCAAAAACGTCAAATCCTATACATTTGTCATTCGGGTAATTTCACGATGCCTATTTTTTGCTAATTTCGTATTTTTCAATCATAGGTTTTCCGATGAAAAAATTTAATGGAGTTCTTTTAGAATATCTAGAATACTGATGTGTTCTAAAAGAACAATAAAAAATTTTTTCACCGGAAAACCTATGATTGAAAAATACCACCGAAATTAGCAAAAAATTAGGCATCGTGAAATTACCCATTCTATTCCATCATATGCCGAGCAACGAATTGCCACTTGTCTAGGGGGGCGAGACGGACAGCTTAACGTGCACTCCGAGGCACGACCCGACAAACGCAAATGCCCATATTTATGCATACAAATACTTGCACTGAGTGGGAACCGAACCCAAGCCTCCTGCGTAGCGACCACGATCACTATCACCACACTACAGAGGCTAGCAACTAGTAGTACTTCTGTTTTTTTTTCGTTTTCCCCAGTTAAGCTAAATTGCTTAGGCCTCAATCCTCCGGAAGGTTTGAACCAGTGTGGCAGGAATCTCTACTATGTACTGATTAGTCGATACCTAAGGTTTTGAATCAGCACATGGCAGTTAGTAAGCGAGTTCCGTGGACTATGGATGCTGCAAATGTGTTAGGTACCTTAAGAAGGAAAGAGGTGGCAAAAGACAGTAGATGATGGAACCTCAAGTGGCGGAATGAACTCCCCGCTGTGGTTTTTCCAAGCGACCACAATATGGGGTTCTTGAAGAAGGGATTATAAGGATCTTACAGGTTCGGCAGCACGAGTGTGTCTCCCTTGGTTTTACACACGTTTACAGGCCACGGTAACCACTTTTAATTAGGTGGACTGTGTGCTTGTCTGCCACATAAGTGGTATGAATAAAATACAATAAACTGCTATTTGAAGTTACTTACCGATCCATTCATTCTGGAATCAGCATAACTCTATCACATTTTGCATTATTTACTAAAGGTGTATGGAGCCCTATATTACCATCTATAGGGTATATGCCACACCTGTTAACTGGTATACTGATTAACGGAGTAACTGGCACAAACTTTCTTAACATAACATAACATAAACTCACGCCTATATCCCCGAAGGGGTAGGCAGAGGTGCTAGCACCCACATTTCGCCGTTAATGTTTAGGTCAAAATGTAATAGGTGGCGAGCCTATTGCCAAACAAACAAACTTTCTTCTCGGGATAAATTGGTCCTACCATAGTAGCTCCCGAAATAATAAGAAAAAATAAAACCTAAAATAGAAATCTGCCCCAGCCTCAAATGCAATCACAAACATAATGACGTAACATTACGTAATAAATTATATTTTTTTATTCCAATTACCTACTTAATAGTTTAAGTTAAGATAGTTCGTACGAGTATCGGTAGATGGCTCCACCGTCGGCCCAAAGACGGATGTATAGAGGAATTTGGATTGGCTTCGTGCGGGTCTCGGTGGCTTAGTGGTCAGAGCATTCCCCCTGTAAGGGAAAGTTCGCGAGTTCGAGTCCCGCCCGAGGTCGAGTTTCTTTTCCCTTTATTAATCGATTTATTATGCTGACTGCCTCTGTGGCGAAGCGGTAGTGAACGCGGCTGCTACGCAAGAGGCGCGGGTTCGATCCCCGCTCAGTGCAAATATTTGTATGCATGAATATAAATATTTGCATTGGTCTGGGTGTTTTCTATGTATAATATGTATGTATTTACAAAAAAAAAAATATCTATGTATGTTTATCCGCATTCTAGAACCCATAACACAAGCTAGTTGAGCTGTGCTTACTTTGGGTCTAGATAGCGTTGTGTAGAATATCCTACAATATTTATTATTTATTATCAATATATTTTATTTGAATAGTTAGCATAATAAATGCTCCAAAACTTCATTCAATACTTAATGGTTTTATAACATTACAGATAATTCTAATCTCCGCCCTAATTCTAACCGTATCTGGCAAAGCATACCACAACACTCAAGTAGAACAGTATGCCAATTCAGCTGAGGAATACCAAACAGGGCTTGAGCAGCAGCAACAGGGGCTGTACTCCAACCAGTTAAGAGACTACAAATCGATAAACTACCAAAGGAAAGATGTGCAAGCGAATGCGAGGCCTGAGGGAGAGAAGCACGCGAAGATTTTGACTTTAAAGTCAGAGAATAATGGCCACCAGTACCAGTATGTCTATGAAACGGAAAATGGTAAGGATCATTACTTTTTTTTTTTTTTTTTTATCGTGCGAAAAATCCCCACGGATACCTCCCCCGCCGGGGCCGGAGGAGGAGGTTATGTCGGACTCGACCCGACTAAAACGCACGCCTTCTGTGGGCCGTCAGTTGCCGGAGGTGAGATTGCCGTAGCCATATCCCTCGCACCCCGGTCGACCCAGAGCCATATCTCTCGATCTGGCCCTCTTCCGGTGTGGGGACCACAGAGTCCCCAACTCGCCCCCGGGTATGGGGAGGCACGCAATTCTCCTGCGCTCCTCGCGGGCCGCAAGGTCTGCGATTCTCCTTCGCTCCCGCTCCGCCGCCCACTTCACGAGCATTATTTGAACATCATCATTATACCTTCCCCTCATCTCAATTATTGGGGTAACATGTCATTCTCTTCCATAAAATCCTGTCAGCCTCTGTAGATAAGTGGCAATTAGTTGACCGGCGTATTGTAGAATAGAATGATGAATGTATGGGATTTGACGTATATTACAGTCGTCGAGGTTTTTTTTATTATATGGTCCGTCAATTGGGGTGCTTCCAGTTTGCCCCACCAAGCGTCCCCACTGGTGGAGCAAAGTGGAATGATAAAAAAATGTATATCCACTTTTCTCCACCAAAATCATTCTGGTGGGGAATATTATACCCGTTAAAATTACCGGTGCAATCGTCCCCACTAGGGAAATGGGAGAGGTGTTTTTAAATGAAATAAAAAATGATGAATTTTATTTTCATCGCTAGTTTAGTTAAAACAATATCAATAGATGTACTTATTAATGTAGTTTGTTGTTATGAAGTTTTTTGTTCGATTTGATATGCATGGATAAAATTAAAGCCAAAATACAAAAAAAGTGTCATTTTTTGCAAAAACAATAAAAATATTACTACAAATATATATAGACGATGTTGAATAAAATTTTGATTTAACATATCGAATTAAATACTTATTATTTGCGAAGTCATTTTTACGGGTATTGTTTTGCTACTGATTGAGGTTGAGCCAGGAGCCTCGGTACTGTTCGTACTCTTCTCTTCTTCGTAGGGTAACATTTGGTTGCTATTATCTAAAAAGATTCCCTAAAATTAATTAATCATATTAATTGAATATAATATATGTAATAACAATTAGAATTACTAGGGATATCTACTAATAAATTCATGTTTATTTCCCACAATATGTTAGATAATCAACAATATTTCTGATCATTTATTCACAGCTCTGAGGCTATAAATCAGGATTTTAATCTTATAATAATAATTTATATACCTACCTTATAAGTCCCAAGTACTTAGCATAATTGAAAGGATTTATTTGCAAGCAGTACCAACCAAAGGTCAGACTAAATATTCCTAATAGTTAAAGAAAGAAATATTACAAATAATTTTTCGTATTAAAAGATCGATGTTAGACGAAACTAACTTAAGACATCGATTGCTATTGATCTTAGACACTGTGGTAGTTCACTGGACATGCAATAGATGGCACTAGTTATTTTACTATGTCTTAACTAGACGGTGATGCCATCTAATAACGATGTGTGGAACTAAAGACAGTTTAGTTTTCATAAAAAATCTGCAAGGACGATCTTAGTGGCGTGGCGGTAGTGTCGATTACTTAGAGGTTATCTTTTCGATTCCCACTCATTGCAAATTATTGGCTTCTGTGGCATAGCGATAGAACTTTCGACTGCTACGCAGGAAGCGCGGGTTCGATTCGCGCTCAGTGGAAATATTTGCATGAATATGTATATTTGCATTGGTCTGAGTATTCCTGTTATATACAGGAATGTATGTAGGTATGTATATATTTACAAAAAAATGTATCTATAAGTATGTTATCCGCATTCTAGATTCCATAAAACAAGCTAGTTAAGGTATGCTTACCATGGGTCTAGATAGCGATGTGTAGAATGTTGTATAATATGTATTTATTTATCTGTATGCATGAATATTTAAACGAAATTTCAAAGCAATTAGTATGCTATTTACCCGTATACATATTAGTATACTAACTATTGACGCGGTGGCTCAGTGGTCAGAGCATTCTCACTGTAAGCCAGGTCGCGGGTTCGAGTCCCGCCTGAGTCGTTTCTATTTTTCCTATCTTAATCGATGCACGAGTATGTTCATTTGAATTAATGGGCTCAGTATTGCTATGTAAAATGTGTTTGTATTGATATAAAAATATATCTAAGTATGTTTATCTGCTTTCTAGAACTCATAATACAAACTAGTTAAGCTACGTTACCTTTGCATTCATTTATAAATATTTATTAATTTTTATATGTACTCGTATACGGAATATTTATTTACTTTTATTTATCAATTTCCAGGAATAAAAGCCCAAGAAGAGGGTAAAGTGGGGAAGGGAACTGTAGCTAGGGGCGCTTTCTCTTACAAGGGTGATGATGGCCATGTGTATTCTGTCTCCTATACCGCCGATGAGCATGGCTTCAGACCCTCAGGTGAACATTTGCCCACCCCTCCCCCAATTCCGGAGACGATCCAGAAAAGCTTAGAGCATAACGCCAAGGATGAAGCTTCAGGTATATATGACGATGGTGAGTTAAATAAAAATAAATAATAATGAATGAGAATAAATAATAATAAATGAAAATAAATTATAATAAATGAAAGTCAATAAAAAAACATTATCGTATCGATTCCAGAAGTATTTTTGGGATGCCTCTAAAATCTTCTGGACTCAAATCAACTTCCTCTGTAGGTCTTTAAGTTGCCTTGAGTCTAGAAGATGAGAGAAGAAGAGCAGACTCTGGCCCAGGTTACTTAGGAGGTCAGACGGTAGTCGATCCCATGAAAGTCATACAAAAAAAGTGAGTGAAGGAGGAATCCCAGGTTCTTCAACCTCGAATACAACCAGGAACTACGCTAAGATGTGATGATAATGATGATCGTTTCTAAAGCAATCAAAAAGAATATTCAGTGCACCTCATAGTAAACGGTTACCGTTAATGATGTTAGTAATAATTACACTAAACTCGAGGTAAATGAAAATCAAATTTAAATTTACAGGTACATACCGACAACATCAAGGCTATAAAAATGCTGAAGCTGGTCAGCCATCCGTGAAATATCAATCTATAGGACAATCTGACGCAGAAAAGTCTACGTACTATCCTCAGTCTGCGGCACTATTCTCCAATTCAGGCAAATATGAATCATTAGGTCTACCTGATGCAGATAAAGCAACGTATTATTCAGGTAAATTTGAATCATTAGGTCCAGCTGACGCAGGTAAATCTACAACATATTATTCTCAAACAGACTCCAATTCAGGCAACTATGAATCATTTGGTCAATCTGGCGCAGAAAAATCTTCATATTATACTCAAAGTGCAGCACAAGATTCTAATTCAGGCAAATATGAAGCATTAAGTCAATCGATTACACAACAGCCTATATATTATACTCAAACTGCTTCGCAAGACTCCAATAAAGGCAGTTACGGGTCATCAGGTAATTCTGGTGACGAAAAGACTGTATACTATTCTCAAACTGCAGCATTAGACTCCAATTCAGGCACATATGAATCATCAGGTCAATCAGCTAATTCAGGCTACTTTACTCCTTCTACCTACTTTGGAGCTACTTCAGCTCAATCGTATTCAGGCTACGGAGCTGATTCAGGTATTGGATCATCTTCAAGCTATTCATCTAATTCAGGCTATTCCTCTTTAGGTAATAATGCTAGTAGCGGTCATAAGTTTTCGATAACTCACGATACGAATTCAGGTCATTTGTCATCTTCAGGTAACGAAGCTAGCTCAGGCCAAAGTAACTACGGTAACGACTATAGTAATAGATATGTAGGGTATAGACCATCAGGTTTTACTGCCAGATCTGCTTATAATGGCATCGCAGGGCATTACAGAGGTAGGAGTTATCTTCCTCCTTCAAACCATTTATCACCGGTGAGATATCATGATTAGGCTATTTAAAAAAAAGAATAAATTAGGTTAAGTGGTATGTGTATACTTGAGAAAATATTTGAAAATGTTCATGACGTCAGAAGAGTGATTTGATTGTTATCAGTGTTACTCCTGAATAAGTTATGGAAAAAAATACTTGTTTATGCTTTCAACCCTTATTACCCACCAATTCGATGGACAGATTCAGATGAAGATTACTTAAAAATGAAGGCTTAGCCATACGATACGGTAAAATCTTGTCAAGGAAACGGAGAACTTTGTAAAGCCTTAAAGTATTAGTTTCATAATCATAACGTAATCCTGTAATATTTTTTCAAATGGATCAGAATTTTTGACTTGGATTATGTGTTTAAAATTACATTTACGCGAAATTCATTCAAAAATTGTTGAAAACCCTAGTCAATAAGTGTGCAAATTGCATAAATATATTTATTAATCGAGTGTGATGGTCTGTGTGGGATAGGTATTAATATTTAGTACTTAAGTTGTTTGTTCTTTGTGAAATTCACTAAGTTATATTGTTGCTTACTTTTAAATAAATTGAAAACCAAATGACATGCATTTTTCTTTTCTCGTTAATATTAATTTTTAAAAACACATTAATACTTTAAAAAAAATTCATGGTACGTATTACGTTATATAAATACGTACACCTGTAAATCCCCGAAGGGTTAGGCAGACACCCACATTTCGCCAATTATTATTTTCGGTTCCACGTAATAGACCTATTACCGTCAAGCGGACACTTTATCATGGGAGTATGTTTCGATATTGCCAGATGGAGAATGGAGAGAGAGAACACGAGATGAGATGGACTTTAACTAGAACTTTGAGTTCAATAATAACATTTTCCTCCACGTAAGAATCAAAGCCAGTGTCACAATCACAAGCAAGCATTGATCAACATTTAAACAGCTGACAGATGCCAGAGACAGACAAGAAACAGATTTCAATTAGCAAATCACATCTAACTTAAAGAAATACCTTTCATAAGATTAATAACATAGCAATTACTCCTACTTAACCGTTATTACATACAAGTATTGTTACATCATTAGGTGGTGATGAATTGGGAGTGAACCTTGGTTTCGAAGTGTGTAACTGTACGTTCTATCTTATGAATATATCATTAAATAACTGTAGTGGGTGGTAAAACATGTAAAAGCAAAAAAATATTAGTTAAGTAATGTCGTTAGAATCTGTGTCGTGACTGTGGCGTCGTCGATTCCCGCTCAATGCAAATATTTGTATGTTCGAATATGGCTATTTGCACTGAACCGGTCGGGCCTCGGATTTCCATCAGTCCCGGATGTCATACAAACATCTATGGCAGTCGTTACGGGTAGTTGGAGTCCATAAAGGTCCAACTAGTCTAACTTCGATATCGCCAATTGGTTTTAGAATTCAGGTGGCAGTCGCTTCACAGAAAATATCGACATCACAGTTAGACAAAGTGGAAAACCGACCCCAACTGTCCTGTCTAATATATTCATGTGGTTAAATTTCTTGACCACAGAAATATATTATAATAGAACGGCCAATAAGTAGTGTTCCATGGTCTTGATCATATCCATAACACAAGCCAGTTAAGCTAAGCGTACTTTGTCTAGATAGCGCCTGTGTGGAATATCCTCAAACTTATTTAATTAAGTTTACAATAATTTACATAAAAACATAAACAAATCTAATGAAAAAATCGATATTGAACATCTATTACAGCCTACACTTCTATTGTAACACATCTTCACAAAAACGATATGCTCTTCTTTGACCTAGTGACATTCAACTCGGCCGCGGGCCTAAATAATCATAACGTATAAATCTACTTAGAGTAAGGGTGTGATATATTTTATTACACGGTTAAGAAAGATACAATTTATATTGTTGTTGATTCAGTGTGTGTGTCAGTGTTTATTGGATGAACAAACAATATCACAATAAAGAATGGTCATAATAGGAGGCGATAAACATTATAAATAATTTTGAGAGCCATATTGTTTACCAAGAATATGATAAAACATACAACTATTTACTCATACATAATAGTTACGTCTCTTCTCCGAGGCTTCCGGCGACTGGGACCGCAATTAACTCGGACCGCGGTCCCAGTTGCCGGATTCATTTAAATTTAATATTTTTCTTCCATCGACTGGGACCACCTATAAATGAATCAAATAATCTATTGTTTTAGCCAAAACAGTACAGTCAAACAAAAAAAGGTTAGTTTTAATTTAAAGAAAATACTCTTTGATTGAAAAATGTCATCTATCGTATATGTCACTCATCAACTCCTCCTAAACGGCTGGATCGATTTGAATGAATTTTATTGTATGCGATTTGGTGGCACCCTGGATGGTATTCTAAGTTTTCACCTCTGTTACTTAAAATATCATAGTGATAGTCAACATTCACTATTAGTTTAAAATTAGCGCCATAGCTTCAAATAGGAGTGGAGGTCAGGTAGCAGTCGCTTCACGGTAAGTATTAAAGTTTGATCCTGAGTTGGATAAAGGCTCAGGGAATGGATCAATAGTAGGTATTAGAAACATATTCGGGCTTCCCTTAAAATAACTTAAAAGTTATGCGAAAAAACGCGGACCCTACATTGACACTAGAGTATCAATTTGTTCCTAGACAGTGTTGGTTTGCGGTGGATAGGGCGAACGGATGGAGAACAGCCTTATCCCGTAGTCGCCTTCGACTACGGGAACTCCATCTGTCATGTCTGGGCTGTTCTTCATCCGTCAGTAAATATACCTACCTACAGCCTAAGACACAGTGCCCACTTGACGGCTATAGGCTCGCCCTCTGAGACTGGTTACACGGGACCGAAAACATAGTGAAATATGGGCTTTCAGGCGTGAATATGTGTATGTCATAGTCATGAAGGTATGTGTAGGTGTGTCCAACGAGGAAGGGGGGGGGGGGGGGCCCACCACCACCCCAGTAAGGATAACTCCGGATATACGGAACGATATACTCCGGAGAGCCTTTGTATCGACTGATACCCCAACCACGTGTGCCGTACCGTCCTGTCTCCAGTAACCGCTGCAAGAAAACCGGTGACATTCGCTTCGCCTCGTACCTGGGGCAGAGGTTGGCCGTTGCTATACAGCGGGGCAATGCCGCTAGCGTCATGCTTTGCCCCTGTTACGGTGACAGGCGGCGGGGCGAGTTAGTTAATCAACTAACATTTTGACATGATGTTCGAATTTAGTATTTGAGGTGACATATTACTGTAGTTTTAATATGTTTTATTGGTGTACATTAAAGAAATTACTAAAGCCAATAATATTTTTGAATTAATCAGATTTTGCTTTAATTATTACTTGAAATGACTTTTTGTTTGACTGTACTGTTTTTGGTTTTAACTATATTTTTTTTGTTCTTTTTTATGGGTGGTCCCAGTCGCCGGAAGAAAAATATTAAATTTAAAATAAATTTAATTGCGGTCCCAGTCGCCGGAAGCCTCCTTCTCCAAGGATAGACCAGGATATCTTTTCACATACTGCAACGACTGCCACTTCTTCTACGTTCATAATTTTTCATACATGCTCTCTGTAGGTAATCTTGACCCTAGACAAAGTTTTCTTTCTTTAAAATATAATAAAAAATAAAAATATAATAAAATCATTTATTTCGGACAACATAAAAATCCATATCTTGTTAGTAACAGTAGGTATACTTATAAATATGTCAGTACAAATTGGCATTGAGTCTTTGTTAGCATTTATCATTCTATTATCAAAAGTCAAAATATATAATCAAATGTCAAAATGTCAAAATCAAATGTCAAAATATTAATAGTATAAATAAAAGTAACTGATATTGTCCAATTTAATTAAAAGAATTATGAATGTATTAATATGTTCGAACTGATTGACATAAGCTCGCCCAGCGGTCTAACTGGGATACAATCAGCTCGAACAGATTAAAGAGGCGAAGATAATCCGATAAATGTATTAAATTACCATCGGATTACTCTCGGTACTTTACCGTCAATTGTTTCGTCAATTTTCTTTTGTTCATCATCTCTATGTATCTGAACTATCTAAGCATTTATTTCTCTAGCTTTGTTCGTTTATCATCTAGTATTCTAGTATATTTTCACATCTTTTGTAATAGTAACATTCTATATTATAAATTTATTTAATCATCGACCGTTGTTCTAAGTGATGCTCACATTTTTTTAATAGGCACACTTGAAATGTTAAATATAAAGGCACTAGTTGATCGGTTTTCTGGCGAGTGATTCACTTGAGTGAGAGTCGCGTCTGGTATCATCGGACCTTAATGGTTCTAACAGGTGGTTAAGTTAGAATCGTACCTACTGAAATCATATGAAATTCCATCACAGTAACTGTCTGGGGCTCTGGAATTTTAGGTTATAATTTCCTACTCAAAAAGGCGTACCTTTAAAATCGATGACCGGTATCCACTCCCTTATTCCCATTATTGTTTTATCTTCTCAATCAACAAATACATACACATTTTCACATATCCATAAAAAACGTTCACCAATATAATAATAAATTGATTTTGCATGTTCATTATTACTTAGAAGAACATTGAAATGATTAAAACCATTACAAATCGAAGGATACAACTTTCCAATCCAATCATTTACATATGTGGGGAGCGGACCTAGGTAAATTGATTTTAAATGAGTACTACACTTAATAATGATGCAAAATATAGGAGCAGCCTGAATATGAGTGGATTGCTTAATAGACTAAAGCTAATTTAATAAGTATCGTGTTGTCATGTATGAATTTAGATACTAAATGTCAATATTTAATAATTTTGATACTTTTCAATTACTTGCAGTTCCCAGTGATATTGGATACTAAAGCCCATCTCCTCATAGGGCTTGTGGCTAAATGGTAATAAAGCAGGTTAGCTGCAAGGATAAAAAACATAACTCAGATTAGCCTTAGGTTAGGTGATCATTCTTAACGCATTGAAACCCCTGCGTGCCTTATGACATGATTCCAGTTACCATACGAACATCACTGTACCAATCGTTACGGATAGTAGGAGCCTTAAAAACTCCAACAGCCTAGCTAACTACAGAATATCGATATCGTTGGACCTCAAAGATTGTCATTGCCCCAAATACCCTGTAGTTAAACCTGATCTAATTATGAAAAGGAACGAATCTCCAAGCTCCAAACAGAACACAACACGAAACAAGGACATCGATAACAATTTACGATCGTATCCTGCGTTCATTCAGAATTAGTCACTGTTCTCTATTGTGATGCGTTCCTAAATTATTTATTACCTAGTTAGGCGAGACGTGAATAGGTCTCAGTCTGATTCAAATGATAATAGTTATGAAATATGTGCTTCATGTTTAGGCTCTTGGACTTAATAAGATGGAGTTAATATTTTTGCTGTTGGTTATTATTTTAATTTAACACGCTTTATTAGCTTATTCATAAATATATATGTATTTAAATAAACCTTGGTAGTTGAATTTAACAAACAAAAATTATGCTATTGACCTGCGTAAAATTATTTATTATCTTCAAGTGCGTGCAAACGCAATGGCGAAAGGTGAAAATTTTTCAAAGGGTAAGCCGGGACCATAGTAATTTGTGTGGAATTCTTTGTAATTTTACATAGCACCTAGGCAGGAATCGAGTTATAGTGATCTCTCCGCTCGTCTTGTCCCCGCGAACTACAGGGATATAAACTAGCCTGTGTGTTTTTCAGACTATAATCTACTCAGCCTCAATAGTCACCTGTCCTAAGGCTGACTTAAATATATTCCGGCTATCCCACCTCCGGCAACCGAAGACTCAAAGACGGCGTGCGTTTTAGTCGGTTTGAGTCCAATAAACACTCACGCGGGCTATGAATTTTCTGCAACTAGAAAAAGGCTGACCTGGCTAGAATAAATTAGCCTTGGAATAAGCTAACCTGTTCGATTACTGCTTAGCCACGAGCTTCTCTATTCTTTCATGGATATTCACGACAAATTATATATTTTACATGGGGGGTTCACCACAAGACGTTTATCAGGACCTGGAGATTCTTATCCCGCGACTCAAAGCCCTGGGTCTGGAGGTGAACCCCTCAAAATGCGAGCTTTTCCCCTGTAATGCGGAAGCCCGAGCACACCTTGAACGCTTCAACTCTCTGCTGCCGGACATCAAAGAGCTTTCTCAAACTTCTTTCTTCCTCTTAGGATCGCCTATCTTCCCCGAAGGGCTGCCAGAGGCTATATTTTCTCGTAGGGACCTCCTATTAGCGGCTCAAGAACATCTCAAGGATTTGTCTGCTCACGTGGCCCTTGTGCTTCTGCGTATGTGCTTCGCCCTCCCGAAGCTCACGTATCTGTTGCGAACAACACCAACTTGGCTGTGTCCCGCGGAGGTGGCGGAGTTCGACGACACCCTGAGGTCGATCACTGAGTCCATCTTGAATGTCGCCCTCGACGGGACTCAGTGGAGACAGGCGACACTACCGATTAGGTACGGGGGTGTGGGGGTGCGATGCGCTCGGGACGTGGGCGTACCGGCTTTCTTGGCGTCGGCGAATGGGGTGTCGAGCCTTGTCACTTTAATCCTAGGTAATAATGGTGACGGGGCGCGAGTGCCTTTTGCAGCGGATGCCGAGTCAGTTTGGGCGGCTCGCGTTTCGGGAGTGGGTGGCCCCACCTCTCGCAGCGTTCAGCGCGCGTGGGACGACGTGGTGGCGGGGCAGGTTGGGGCGCAATTGTTGGAGGGTGCCTCGGGAGCCGATGTGGCCAGGCTCCGGGCGGTGGCTCAGCCGGAATCAGGGGCATGGCTGCACGCACTGCCTTCACCACATCTCGGCACCCTGCTGGATGATAGTTCTCTGCGTGTGGCGGTGGCACTCCGCCTGGGCTGCAGAGTCTGTGAACCCCATGGATGCACCTGCGGGTCCACGGTGGAGGCCGATGGTCATCACGCACTGAGCTGTCGTAGGTGCGCAGGTAGATTCTCGCGTCACCATGCCCTCAATGACATAATCCGGAGAGCCCTGGTCTCGGTAGATGTCCCGTGCGTGCTTGAGCCACCCGGTCTCAGCAGATCAGATGGTAAGAGGCCGGATGGCATGACGTTGGTGCCTTGGAGGTGCGGCAAGTGCCTGTTATGGGACGCCACGTGCGTCAGCACTGTTGCTCCAAGCCACCTCGGTCGTACGGTTCGCTCCGCAGCCGCTGCCGCCGAAGCGGCGGCTGATGGGAAGCGGCTCAAGTACGAGGCGTTACAGGCTCGCTATCTGTTTGTTCCCTTTGCGGTGGAGACATTGGGTTGTTGGAGTGTCGAGGCCAAAAGATTTGTGGAAGACATCGGGCGTAGGATCAGGGAGAAGTCAGGCGACTCCCGCGCTGGATCGTACCTGGTGCAGAGGTTAGCCATCGCCATACAGAGGGGCAACGCAGCGAGCGTGATGGGCACTTTTGCAGTGGGTACAGGTCTGGGCGCTCCTTCTTAGGAGTTATTAGGACAAGCGCGGATGCGTGTAAAACTAGTATTTTATTGTGACTTAATGTATAATGTATTGACTTAAATAAATTTAAAAAAAAAAAAAATAAAAAAAAAAAAAAAAAAAAAAACAATTTTACATGTCTGTGTACAATACATAGATACAAGCTATGTATTATTGTACACAGACGGCTCGTGTGCTTGTTCCCAACTTAGCATACACAATTATAGCCACTTTAGTATTAAAAATACATAATTGTGTCTTTGTTTTACAAACAAAGAGTTTAAATTGTAACAGACCATCTAATTTGTAGAACAACACGTCGAATAAGCTGTAGGTTGCGAAACATTGACCGACTACGCATAATTAAAGCGAAGTAATGCCACAATCATTAATCACACATCAACGTAAGTACGCCCAGTGGGTTCACACGATATTACACTCAATGACATTTGAAAAAACAACTGATTTTATTTTGTACAAGCGACCCGCCCCTTCTTCGTATGGGAGTTGTTTCGTAGATCCGATCGCTTTTTTCACAGGACCACCCGCTGCGGTAATCTGAACATTGTCTGAAAATTATATCAACATCGGACCTGACTTAGACTGTATAATAGTCTAAGTCAGGTCCGATAGACATAGCTGTGCTATCAAAATGCATCACGAAAAACAGGTGAAAAACGCGTTTTGTGTGAGTAAGCTCATGCCAATATTGTTTTTTGAAATTGTCACTGTGTATGTCATGGGATATATGTATGATAACTTATACTGATGTGTGATTTTTACGCCGCGTTGAAATGATGTTCGCGCGTAAAGAGTTTGTATATAGTCTAAAGTATATAGAGTATGTTGTAGACTATGTACAGTCAATAACTTATGTTGATTAACACTAAAATATTTACAAATTAACCCGGAATACACTGGAATAACCTGTCTTCTTTTTTATTGTGTCATTGGCAGCAAATTAAAATTAAGTTTAATGAAAATTAGATGCGACTCGGCGACATGAATGGTATGTATTGTATTCTAGTTTAGTAACCTGGAATAATTAAAATGGAATACAATACAACATATTATACTAATCATTATATTCATGTCTAAGTATTTGTATGATCCCGAGAGGACAAAGTTAATATATTTGATGTTTAGTATCCTCGCTCTCGTGTTTGGTTTGCCAAAATCTGCGACGTTCTAATATAAATAGTTATGCAAATACTCTTTATGTTAAGGACACTCAAAACACGTACCTACATAATAATGCGTACTAAAAATAAAGTACGCGGTAGATACAAGATTTTTTATCTAAACCGATCGCAGATACTAATTTTTCACTAGATATTCCTCGAAACCTTGCAAGAAAGGTTTCATTACAGTAGAGGAAGCTCATCAAGAATGTAAGGAAAAAAGTAGATAACAGGCTGTTGTCTTCTCGTACCCCGGAGGGTCACACTCGTGCTGCCGACCCTATAGGAACACATAAATTCTGTGCCGTCAGCGATTGCTCGATTGTGACGGAAATGCCGTTATATCCTCACTACATAATTATTATAAAACAAAGTCGCTGTCGCTGTCTGTCCGTCCCTATATAGGCTTAAATCTTCAAAACTACGCAACGGATTTTGAAGCGGTTTTTTTTAATAGATGGAGTGATTGAAGAGGAAGGTTTATATGTAAAATAAATGCATAATATTGTAAAGAAACAATGATAAATTTAGAGATATGCAGCGGAAGCGGAATCAGAATACCACGCGGACGGAAAATATGGCGGTACGAAGTTCGCCGGGTCAGCTAGTACCTCCTAAATATCATATAACTAATTTGGTTCAATAATACTGGAGGATACAGTATCTACGCAGGTATAGTGTTTTCCAGTATCGAGTTCATTCAAATGAGGCCATTGAGATGGACGGAACAGGTAACTGCGAGAAGATCTGGCCTTTGTAGTCCCTTCGAGTCCTTGATCTTCAGCGTAACCTTTACAGCGATGACCGATATCCTCAGTAAATTCAATTATTGCGATACTGGCATCGTCTTGTGGCTTCTGTCATTTAAAATAATATCATAAATCACTTAAAAAAAAGTAAGTTTGAAATAGTTAGTTTCGGTTAATGAAATAAATAAAACAGCACGGAAACTTGCAATCATTTTTATTTCTCCAAAACGAAAAGTAATATTTATTTTTCACTGTTTTTGTATGCTGAGCCCGCGTTTATGAAAGTGAGTATAAAGGAATGACGTATCTTCGCGTAGGTGTCGATAACTAACTTACACCCTATTAAACGCACAAAAACAATGAAAATAATAATTATTAATAACTTAATGATTTATAAAATAGCCTTCCCTTAAAGTGTTACTACACTCATGCAATAAAGATGAAAGTAGCAATATATCATTCATTCAACACCATTCATTGTGACAGACATACCTATACCCATACAAAATGCAGGTTAAACTCATACCCTTCATTTTTGTCTCCATCGCAGTCGAGTAACCAAGACTTAAATAAAACCATTTTCTTCCATTTAATCTTATTTATTTATATAAAACTTTATTGTACACTAATAGAACAGTACATAATATATGAAAGAATTAACAAAAAGAAATGTACAAATGGCGGCCTTATCGCTACAAGCAATTTCTTCCAGGCAACCTTTCTTACACGAACGAACAATAGTAGATTACCCAACAAGTGAAAAAAAGATGAATTCTTTTCGAGGCACTGAGTTGTATCCCGAGAGGAGCGAAGCTTTCTGCGGTAGAATCCCGAGCGTAGCGAGGGATTCTAGATAGAAAGCTGAGCGGATCGAGGGATACAAGAGCCGAGATGAATTCATTTTTCACGTGTTAGGTACTCAACTTTTCACCATTGACTACGAGAAAACGATTACTCTGTGATTATGAATTACATTTTGTTATGGATAGTACACAAAAGAAGCAGCAAATTATCAGTAATAGCTACCGCTTTAGCGCGAAAAGACTCAGGAGTCTTTTCGCGTTCGAGAATATGAGTTTCATTTTCATCACTAGATGAAGTCATTTTATGATTATGAGACAAACATAAACTTTTACAAGGAAAATTATACAGAAAATGGCGGCATTTTTTTTTCTTAATTTAAACTGAGCCGCATTCCATCCAGCCAGTGATTACATTTAGGTGGCTTTTAGTACGTTTTTATAGTGAAAGTGTGCAACCTCTTTGCATGTTTCACTAGAATCCGTACATTCGCGCATGTTCCAAATTCAAATTTTTTTATTCACTCGGTGAAACAAAGAGCGTTTTATTCACTGTTTTTGATGAATCACGGGCCCTTTTTCGAGTGTCAATGGTGAAAACTTTTTTACACAATATAAGCAATAGTAAAGACGCCTTGCCTTACGGGCGGAATGTGACCTTTCACAAGCGTTCTATTACAGACGCCGATATTGTTATGTGCATCATAGACATTGTTCTAGCGAAGGTTATAAAACATCGATATGGGCGATGTAATTCTAAAGGAACAAAGGAAAAACACAGCCAAGTGACTGTTACACTTTGTTTACTAGCCCTTGTTGTAAACTTTTTTTATAGGACATGACCATCTGACGTTACGACGTGTTTCTATCAAAAATTATTATTGGAGTGAGATATATTTTTTTTTCTGTTATGCGCACCTCTCTACAGTGAGAGGGGGACGATTCATCGTTGGTCGCCGCCGTTGCCAGTTAGTCTCAGGGATCCAACCTTGGTGTAAGCGGTTCCCGACCATATAGGACAGTAAGACGAAACATTGCTTTTTTTTTACCATGCGAAAAATCCGGATACCCCTTCGCCGGAGCCGGTGGAGGGGGTTATGTCGGAATTGAACCGACTAAAACGCACGCCATCTGTGGGCCGTTGGTTGCAGGAGGTGAGATAGTCGTAGCCATATCCCTTGCACCCCGGCTGACGAAACACTACTTGGTTTCAGGTTTCAGTCTATCATACTCACCAATTTATTTCAAGTCCCATCCAGAAAGTTAACGTTTTACCAGTTAAATCGTCTAATACTCGTAGTATACTTTTAATTTTAAGGCATCAAGTTTTCAAGAACTTGGCTGGTGCACTTGTTAACTAAAAATCCACGACGATTTGTTTCGGAAACGAAATTGTTTCAAGGAATCCATTAAATAAATTGTTAGACTGAGCCCCTGTCAAGTAGTGGCCCAATCTTTTATATATGGTCTTACTTTGACCCGTACAATTACCAACTTGAATACATTTTATGGCTTTTTAGAATACAATATTCCTTCACTTATAATATTTGTGATGTTCACTAAGAAAGAAGTTGCCCTTACAGAGAATATAATTTCATTAATTTTATTACATCGCTGGTGAATTTATTTTGATCCCAAAATTATGATAAAATTAATCCGAGTCCAACTGGGAAAGCCGCAGTATTTTGTCGGGCGGACCCTACAGAATACTGCGGCTAAATAACCTTGTGTTGTGTTCCCAGCGGTGAGTAGGGTATCAGAGCTACTGGAGAGGTTTTGTGCTGCCAGTGGGAAGCTTAAAGGCTTGTCCTACTTATCTTCTGCGCTGACGGCACATAATCTCTCTGTTCTTACAGGCTCGGCAGCACGAGTGTGGGCCGTCGGTTGGCGGAGGTGAGATTGTCGTAGCCATATCCCTCGCAACCCGGCCGACTGAGTGTGGCTCCCTTGATGTTGCACTTATCCATAGACTACGGTAACCACTTACATCAGGTGGGCCTTGTGCTTGTCTGCGATCGAAGTAGAAAAAAATAATAATTTGGCAGTGAAAACAAGTCCCCCGTTATGCCCAAACATAAATATTCGTAAAAGTAATATAAATATCCGAATTCAGGAAAAATTTAAATATAAATTTCCATAGGCCACGGTGACCACTTTCCATCAGGTGGCCGCTTGTGCTTGTCTGCCACCTAAGTGGTATGTAAAAAAATAACTTTCTTCGTTTTGAACCCAGTTACAAAAAAACAAATTGCACGGTGATAAGTATGTTCTTGGTATGGTATGTAAGTGTATGTAGGTAGGTGTAGGTATAGGTTTCAAGGCCTAAGTTTTAAGTCGATCTAACCTGGCACACGTGCCGTCCGTTGACGAGGCGTTTGGCGTAGGTTTTGCTTGCGAGACCTCCATCTCTTCCTCTTAGCGTTAATTCCCAGTCGCATCCGAAGCTTTCAGCTCGGAGTCTGGGGTCCGCTTTACCAGTCTTAACTACGGATTTGGCTAGACCTCGCTATTTTCCGTGAAGCGATTGTCATCTGACCTCCACAACCCAATCGAGACGTCCATAGGAATCAATATAAAATGAAAAAGCGGACTCCATTCGAATGCAATTGGGATCACATCTAAAGAGATCATATCTGAACGGCGCTAATGCGAATTCTTTTCGTATTATATCGGTGGTCATTCTCACATAGTTTACTGAACAAAATATCATCCTTTTCAATTTGAGAGTCACATAAGTATACATGCTGTATTTTTATGACGTAAATGATGCTGTGTAAAATATTTGCCAGCGGTTTTAAAATAATGTGCCCATTGTTATGAGAACCTTATTACGTGTTATGCGTGTCGAATCTCTTATCTTATCAAAACTGCCTAGGAAATATAACGATTACAAATTACTCGTGCTCGTTTTGGTTTCAACATCCCATGCAGAGAACCTACATGTTATGCTTTATGGGTCTGCCACACGCACCAGCTTCACCACAGTTTTGCCTGTGTAGTCCAGTCTGCATCTGTATACGGCTGTGTGTAGTTGGTAAATCTGATACATTTGCTGGTTCGTGCACCAGCCTGCACAGGCAAAACTGTGGTGAAGCTTATGCGTGTGGTCGGTCCATTAATTCAAAACGATACACAATATAAAAATAATGAATTAAACAACAGACTACGTAGTTAATCATAAATTAAATTTATGAAATAACTAGATAATAACATAATGGGTATTAGAAATATGGTATTTGATGGTAATAGATCATGTTCTAAAACATTCTATACAATATCGTCATTCATAATAATCACATAATTCTAGAAATATACGTACATACATACATTTTTAATTTCGAATATTTTATACCAAGATATGCAATTCACTGAGCGTAAATCAAAACTGTGACCTCTAAATTAGAAGTTGAATGAATTCACTTATTCGAAGTTTCGTATAATACAGAATTTTTGTCATAAAAAGCTTGTTAACGTTTAGAATAAAAATATTTCACGTTTAGGGTTGAGGTATGAATGGGGGAGAGGTACGGGATAGAATAAAAAAATAAATAGCAACAGATATTCGTATTTAATTTCAAACACAGCTCGTTGAACTCTTTTCTATGGAAAACCAATTATTCATGTGGGAAAAAAAAGAATAACAAAATATTAAAATATTTCTAGGCAACAAATTTACCTATACAGAATAAAGCCAGGTCTTGTAAGCAGAAGACTGTCCTCAGACCCCGGGATCACAGTGAGTTCCAGTCTACTTTCTAACATTGGCCTGTGGTGGGTCCACTGCAGGAGATAGGCCTCTCTCAATACGCGTAATTGCTCCCAATCCTTCGCCTTCCTAATCCAATCCACCCCAGCTACCTTTTTAAGGTCATCAGTCCATCTGCCTGGATTGTTTCAGCTGTCTCGCAGTCTCCACTCTTAACTATAATCAAGTTAAATTGACCACCAAAACGTTTAAAAATCATTTAATTTAATGATTCTAACAGACTGATGCTTGACCTCGAGATAAGTATGGTCAAACTTACGTTATTCTACTTAATATTATAATATGTTTGCACCAGTTTGTAAATGAGTAAATTTGTTTATTACTTTTCAATCTGTAACTGCTTAACCGTTTCGAGTGTAATTTGTAATTTATAGAACAGATTTCAAATTTTTTGCTTTAGTTTAGATTTACTTTTGTTGTTAAGGATGTTTAATAAGGAAGCTTGTAATCTGATTAGAACGGAGCATTGTGATTGGCCACCTGCCTACAGACTGTGAACCTGCGGCCTTACCATAAACTCTTAAAACAGGTCAATAATTGAACTACAGTCATTCTACCAACTGCAAATGTCACTTTGTAATCTTCTATCTATCTATCTATCTATACTATTATATAATTGTAAAGTGGTCGTGTCTGTACATTGGAGATATTTAAAAAAAATACTTGGGTTATGTTATGTTAACGATACTGAACACGAAAATATTTTTTTTTAATTTCCTGTCTGTTTGTCTGTTTGTCGGTTTGTCTGTTTATCTGTTTGTCTGTTTGTCTGTTTGTCTGTTTGTCTGTTTGTCCGCGATGGACGCAAAAACTACTGGACGGATTTTGATGCGGTTTTTTTGGTTAGAAAGGGCTTACTCAGACTTAAAATCTTACGTTTGTTTCATCGCAATCGGTTAAGAAGAACCGGAGATATGAGCAAAGGTCGCGTTAACCGAGATGCACGCGGGCGGAGCCGCGGGCGGAAGGCGAGTGTCATATAAATATATAGGATTACAAAGTGACATTTGCAGTTGGTAGAATGACAGCAGTTCAATTGCTGGCCTGTTTTAAGAGTTCATGGTATGGGCCCTGTATGTGTGTGATGCCAGCCAATCGCTATGCTCCGTGCTTTCGATACCTTCACGTTACGATTACGATATGTTTCGTGCTAGGAGTACACATTCCCAGGATTTTTTATCGTGGACATAGTCTTGTGGGTCTGGGAACCGGTGTCAGTACTTCCCCCAGCCATAGAGGTGGGTAACAGCTAATATACATGATAATTTTTTGTCTAAAATCATCATCATCATCATAACCTCATCATAGCACTATTAAGACTTGGAATTCCTTACCAGCTCACGTGTTTCCCTCCTCCTATAGTCCCGGGTCCTTTAAGCGGGGTGTGAAAAAGCATCTGATGAGGCCGTCAAGCTGAGTGCCACCATTGTAACATGGTACATGTCTGTAATGGTGACCCTCTTTTCAGAGACTTTGCCTTCAGCTTACCATCAGGCGAGGCAAAGTCAAATTGACGTGGCCTATAAAAAAAAAAAAAAAGACTAATTACATACAAGGCGTTGGAGCCCTGGGTCCACCTTCCAGTTTTTTCTTCTCAATTTTGCACGTTCTTGCGTATCAATGGTGGAGACCCTAAATAATATCTATGAGTAATCAATCTAATATATAAAAATCAATGCCACTTTTCGTTGTTATTTTATAACTCAAGAACGGCTGAACCGATTTGGCTAATTTTAGTCTTTAAATATTCATGGGTATCCAGGGAAGGTATAAAGGATGCGAAAATAGGTGCAGCGGGAACGGGAAAATATGGCGGTACGAAGTTCACCGGGACAGCTAGTCTATCTATATAATATCTTCTAATATATAAAAATCAATACCACTTTTCGTTGTTATTTTATAACCCAAGAACGGGATCACCTATCCAAACCAAATGTTTAGGCTTTGTTTGTACTATTTAGTAGATAGTTTGTGTGAAGTTTGCACAAAATTGGTCGAGCGGTTCTTCATTTAGGCGGTACAAAGTTCGCGGGGTCAGCTAGTAAATAATAAAAAAACAAAATTAAATAAATAAGAAATAAAATAAATAAATAAATGAGTAAATTCAGGAGACGCAGTTAGTATTACAAAATTATAGGTTTGTAGATGTACAATAATAATTTAGACAGAGAGTCATAGATTTGTAATTAGATTAGTAATTCAATTATCACTTTCACTTTTTATACATAACAGTTAAGGTGACCGGTTTAATAAAAGCTATCAGATACACCTTCATAGAGCCTTAGATCACTATTTAGATATACTAGGGATTAGTATTATGATCAATCAATCAATAAATTAGCCTACTGCAGTCCACTGCTGGACATAAGCCTCTCCCAATATGCGCCACGTTTGCCGATCCTCCGCCTTCCGCATCCAGTCCGTCCCAGCCACCTTTCGCAGGTCATCAGTCCACCTAGCTAGGGGGTGTCCCACCCTCCGTTTACCTTCGCGCGGTCTCCACTCTAGGACTCGTTTGCTCCAACGGCCATCAGTCCTTCGGCAGATGTGGCCAGCCCATTGCCACTTCAGCTTGCTTATTCTGCGAGCTATGTATGAATATAATTATAATTATTATTATATTATATTATCGCTTCACGGAAAATATCGAGGTCTAGCCAAATCCGTAGTTAAGACTGGCAAAGCGGACCCCCTAGACTCCGAGCTGACAACTTCGGATGCGACTGGGAATTAACGCTAGGAGGAAGAATGTTCCAAAAATACAACATCATAATTGTGCCGAAGACTGATGTAGTGGAGGAGATATAGTAGGAAAAATCTTCTATCTATATCTATACTATTATATAATTGTAAAGTGGTGGTGTCTGTACATTGGAGATATTGAAAAAAAAATACTTGGGTTATGTTATGTTAACGATACTGAACACGAATTTTTTTTTTTTAATTTCCTGTCTGTTTGTCTGTTTGTCCGCGATGGACGCAAAAACTACTGGGCGGATTTTGATGCCGTATTTTTTTGTTAGAAAGGGCTTACTCAGACTTAAAATCTTACGTTTGTTTGATCGCAATCGGTTGAGTAGAACCGAAGATATGAACAAAGGTCGCGTTAACCGAGATGCACGCGGGCGGAAGGCTAGTCGAATATAAAAATGAAATTAAAAAAATATAAAAATGTCAATAGGGAAGATGGATTCAAGGGATATGCGGAGGAAAGGGAGGTATGACAATTTGCTCTACCGGCAACAGCACAGCTCTTAAATTTAGAGAGAGAGAGAGAGAGAGAAAGAGGAGAGAGAGAGAGAGAGAGAGAGAGAGAGAGAGAGATAAAGATAGAGCGAAAGTATAAAACAGCTCCATACTTTGTCATTGCACCATGATCTACACATTCCTAATCAGCATATCTTTTGTAATTATGAATATCACTCACGCATTTTCCTCTAATACAACGATTATGCTAATACATGCGCGATGCAAATTCATGAATCATCCTCATAATTCTAAGCAAAAGGACATCTGCTACCGAACAAAGGCCTTTCCTAATTTCCATAACAAGCTTGTGTGAATCTGCTAACAAAAAGAATCTCCATTCATAAAGATGAACAAACAAAATGAAGTAACCTTCACATCTTTAATACACTTGTTGTAATATAGTTATGCCTCGCGGTTTGACCCACCATGCTCGATTCTATTTAGGCGGCCGTCTGACGTATGTTTTTTGTAATTTTTTCAAGTGAAAACTATTATAGCACTTATTACTTAATAATATAATAATAATAATAATTTATTAGCTCAAAAAACAATACATAGGATATTACATTATCAATCAAAATTAAAATAGACAGTCCATTTAAGAATAATAATAAAATAAAAAATTACAAGTTTAGACACACAGCGTAACGGATTAAACATACCTATACATATTTTGTGTAGACAATATAAATATGTACATATTTTGTTTAGGTTATATCCATGTACTATAATAACATTGATATGTTTAGCCCAAAAATCACATTATATTAAGATAGTGTAAGTAACAATTTCACGTCTGTAGCTGAGCTAGGATTAATACCTGTATTTCAGCATACAGAGCCTTGCAACCCCAATAATGTATGTCATTTATATATCATACTTCAGTTCACCAAGATACTGAGCACAATTTTATGGTATGATGGGCATGAGACTTATGTCCATGGACATACAGGTATGTGTATGTGTGTGTGTGTGTGTGTGTGTGTGTGTGTGTGTGTGTATGTGTGTGCGAATGTGTGTGAGTGTTTCAATAATCAGTCTAGGTAACATTTATGAAAACAATGAAGAAACAATTGATTAAGTCGGTAGCTGTGAGTCGAGAACTACTCTGGGATGTTCAAGCAGTTCTCAGTTTCGTCATATGATAGTTTACTGAGCCATTGATAAATTGTGTCCTTAGCTTCAGTTTTATTTAACGTGTGGATTTTAATTATTTTGTTCAATTTATTATACACAAAGGGACCCAGAAAAGGAAAAAATCTACGAACAAAGGATGTTCTCGGCATTAGTACTCGCTCACAAACCGCATAGTCTCTTCGTCTAACCTGTGGAGTACTATTATAATCCACGATGGAATGTTGCTTTAGAATGATTCGAGACAGAAACAGTTGTCGCACAGTCAGCACGTCACAATACTCATAGAGAAGCCTGGTTGGGTAACGAAACGGTTTAAAAGTGCACAATTTTAATATAGTTCTTTGCGCTATCTCCAATTGAAAGAGCGTTCCCTTAAGTGCACCGCCCCAGGCAGTAATGCAGTATAAGATCAAAGACTGACATAGTGCGTAGTATACCTGTTTAAGGGTTGTAGGTGCAAGAATAGTTCTCAGAGTCTTAAACATATAAATAAGTTTACGTATTCGTTTATTCAACAATTGAATATGCAATTTGAAGCTGCAATTTTCATCAACTACCACACCCAAGTATCTTATGCTGGCGACACGCTGCAAAGGTTTGCAGTCGCAAGTCAAATTATTCAAACGAGAAGGAACACAATGATGCGCAGTCAGCACCGTATCCGTTGCTACAGATCCGCGGATAGAGAAGGCTATATATTTGGTTTTGTCAGGATTTAGTGTGAGCATATTGCCTCTGAGCCACCGTGAAACGGAATTAAGTCCTTGTTGGGCTGCATTTTGGGTATCATTCCATGATTTTCCCGTGAAGACTAGAGCCGTATCATCCGCATAAGCTATTAGTTTGCCCTGAGAGGGATTCAGATCCAGCAAATCATTCACGTAGACAAGGAACAGAGTAGGACCAAGAATGCTCCCTTGTGGTACACCATAGGTAACAGGGAGATTCGTGCTAATATAGGGACCAATTTTAACACATTGAGATCTGTCCTTTAAATAGTTAGATATAAGTTTTAGTTGTGTGCCTCTAACCCCCACCCTTTCCAGTTTACTAATCAGGATTGGGACAGAGACGGTATCGAAAGCCTTTGATAGGTCCAAGAAAATTGAAATGCATTTGTTACCTTTATCTAGGTTGGTAGTAATGCAGTCAGTAAGGTCAGAAACTGCATCATCCGTGGATCTGCCTCTTCGAAAACCAAACTGGGAACCAGATAAGATGTTGTTACTTTCTAAATAATCGATAAGTCTATTATTAATTATTTTTTCAAAAATTTTAGAGAGCGATGATAGAATTGAAATTGGTCTATAGCTTTCGATACCCTCCCTGCCACCACACTTATGAACCGGTAAGATTTGTGACCTCTTCAAGTCCTTGGGAAAGACGCCATTTGTCAAACATAAGTTAAACACATGGGTCAGGTGAGGAACAAGTATGTCCTTGTGCTGCTTTAAAAGTTCGCCGGATAAACCGTCCCAACCCACAGAGCATCCACCTTTAAGTGCTGAGATAAGACTTACCACCTCTCGCTCATCCGTACTTAAGAGTACAAATGAATTAAGAGGACCTCCCAAAGACTTTGACCCCTCCGAGGGCTTAGGCTGTGCCTTAGCTATTTTGTCAGCAAGTGTCGCACCCACGTTTGAATAATACTCGTTTATAAAGTTTACTGAGTCCTGTGGTGTGTCAGATATTTTAAGCAACTCTTTGGGGAAAGTCGTATCTTTCTTGGTATTCGTAATGTGTTTAATACCTTCCCATATCTTTCTACTATCCTTGCCAGCTTTCTGGATCAAATCTCGTTCATAGTTATGTTTTACTTTTTTCAAAATTGAACCACAAAAATTCCTGTACCGAACATAAGTTGTCTTAAGTATTGTGGTATCAGGACAGGCGTTGGAATTCCTGTGTAATCTGTCTCTATTTCGCATACAACGCAACAGGCCTTGAGTGATCCAGGGTTTAATTACCTTCTTACGGCGTGATAAAGTAACTGTTGCGGAGTTATTATTTAGAGCTAGTTTCAACTTATTGATAACATAGCTCATTGCCGTGTCACAGTCGTCAGTTGCATATACTGGGTCAAAGTCAATATTAGAAATGTCCCTGCTCAGTCCCTCCTGGTCAATATGTGTTCTTGTTGTATACGCAAATTGCCTTGTGATTTTCTTTTTAAGGCACAACGCAACTGCCTTGTGGTCCGTGATAGCAGTTTGGATAACCATGCTAACCGAAGGGATCCTTGCCTTAATCATTACATGATCTATGCAAGTTCCGCCAGCATCACGGGTAACAAAACAGTGAGCCGGCATTAAGCCATGGTAGCTAGTCAGATCCAAATATTCATCCGTATTTGAGTCCTGTTTTCCCGATATAATGTCAATATTTATGTCACCCATGACCACGACGTTTTGGAAACTTGATAAATTCTCCAAGGCTGCGTCTAGAGAAGCTAGAAAAGGTTCCAGGCATGTATATGAGGGTGAGCGGTAAATTGCCAGTACAGCGGTATCATTGTTGCCAATTTTAACGAGTAGGTTGTTGCAATTATGGATCTCAATTTCTTCGACTGAAAAGGTAAGTTCGTCCTTAATATATACAACCACTCCATCATTCTGAATTGGGTTTCGTGTAGATACGAAGGAGTTGTAACCACTAATGATAGGTACCGTCGGAGCAACGGACAGCCTGCATTCCGTGAGTATCATTACATCCCAATCAACACCTAACTCCACTAGCAACACTTGAAAACTTGCGAAGTTGCAATTAATACTCCGTATATTTTGAGTAAGTATAGACAGAGACGGATGCCTCGGGAATATTTTTTTGAACTCTTCCACCTGGCAGGCCACAGAATCCGAGACAGCAAACCCATCCACGTCTTCCAGAAAATTGTCTATATTAGCCATGAATGCTGACTAATCAGGGGCTTCTCGATCAATTGACCGCCGTTACGGAAAAATAAGCATTTTATTGGTGGGTCGTCAATTATTGATGTTATATTAAATGTTTTAGTACCCAGGTGAGTATAACGGTTTAGTTTTATTTGTAGAATAGTTATAATCATTTTTGTGTTATGTGTGAGTGTGAGTGTGGGTAGTTTATCTATATGTACGTGTACGTTATTCAAGTGTGTGTTTAGTGTGATGTGTTTGTGCAATAACTTAACTAATAGCATGCATAAATCCAGGTAATAATGAAAATTATTAGAAACGGCAAGACACTTAAAAAATAAGGAACCATATCCAAGTTGACACATAATATTATGGATAGTATTAAAATTATAACTCCTCACATACACCGAGAACAGTCACAGTTTCTTTCTTAACAATTCGAGAACTTCCTCCGAGGTAACACGAATTTGGGGGGCACCAGGTTCTTTACGTAGATACACCATACCATTTACAGTCCAACAAAAAGTGTAGTTACAGCTCTTTTGAAAAGTTCTTGCTAAGTAATATAGTCTTTGAGTAGCGGGCGTTAATGTTTCAGAAACAAACAATGGCGCAATGGGTTCAGAACAGTTTATATGAGAGGTGTTGAGTTTTTGTTCTTTCGTTTTATTTTTGTTGAAGTTTTTAATACCAGCTAGGATCCTGTCCTTCAGAAGAACGGAGGTGAAATTCACCACAACAGGGTTTGTGTTGTCTTTCGAGTTGACTCTGTGGATGTCCCGTATATCACTAGTTTGGATATTTAAATCCAATTTCTCACCAAGTGCAACTATTACTTTAGAGAGTGAGGATTTTGTTTCAGGTTGGAGTTTTGGGATATTCCTGACCTCAAGGCCAGTCATGCGTGCCGTGCGGTCCATCATCTCCACCTTCTCTTCAAGCTGCTTGATAGTTTTCCTATCCTCAGCCCTGGCCCTTTCCAACGCAGCAATTTTACCCAGAAAGTCGTCATATTTCGCGGATAACATTTCAACGCTTTTATGGAGTTCCTCATTTTGTTCATTGATTTTAATCATGCCTTCATTCAGCTTTTGAAAACGCAGGTCCTGTTCCCTCGAGAATTCAGCAAACATGTTTTTTATTATAGACGTGATACTGGAGCTATCCTCATCACACTTCCTCTTCTTCCGTTCCTTCCGAACTTCCTCTGTTATTGCGTTCAGATTAGCAGCCATAATTTCGGTATCATTTTCCATGTCGTTCTGATCCTTATTTTACTTACTATTATATTCTACTGTTACCATTACCGACACCTTTATAGTTCTAAAACCGTTTACTAGAAAAACATTGAATATGCATACTTATAATATTTAAGACATTTTTCCGGGATGTCATTTTTGGGGATGACATTTTTCCGGGATGGCATTTTTCCGGGATGATATTTTTCCAGGATGACATTAGTCGTGTGAATCGTTAAAACTACATAGTATAGCGCCACCTATTAGAGGGTTAAAGAGCTACTAACACAGAGCTAGCGGTTTTATCAATGTCTATTATTGACTTTTTCAAATTTTCACTCTTGAGCATTCCCGGCGTACATTTTTTTTTACCCGACTCCCGAAGGAAGGATGCTTTAGAATGACGAGAAATGTAGAGAGCAGATTCCGGGCTTTTTTCGGTGCAATCGGGATAAACTAGAAGAAACAAACAAACAAACTCCTTAATTCTATTATTAGTATAGATGTACAAGACCATAACTATTATTTTTATTGGCGTTATTACATTGAAGCTGAGGTGAGTTATTGCTTCAAGGCTTTTGTGATCTTTCCGAGATTTCGTTTCTCCTATTTACTGTACGTTACGTTTATTGAACAACAGTGTGTAATATCTATTATGTTTTAGTACCGAATACTTTCGAACTGTTTGGTACTGAGAAATTAATGGTTCACACTGATTTTGTTGTCTATAGAATGGCTATCACAAATTTATATGTTGGATCGGCAATCGTGGCGCATATTGGGAGAGGCCTATGTCCAGCAGTGGACTGCAATAGGCTAATTGATTGATTGATTGATATAATACCTGATATGATGATTTTAGAGGGACCCTCCCTCCAAAATCTCTGGGCCCAATCCCACCTCACGTCTACCTGTAAGTCAGCGCATTGATGGAAGAGGGTCTGTCATGAGCCTCCCCCTTGGCTTTGGAAGGTTAGACAGTAGTCGCCCCAACATCCACTTCGCATACGTTAATCCAAAAGGAGGAAAAGGAATATAAGGGTATCGGGCTTGTGGATATTATTGGCTGCATTTAGGCATCTATAATCACGAAGAGGGCAACCCCTCTTTTTCATTTCTATAATGATTTGAGTCAAAATAGAACAGGATAAAAAATAGCGATTGATGACGTGATTTGTCATCTATTATAATAATTTTATCATTTGTAAGTAGATGACCGAAGGCGACACTGAAAGTAATGTTAGATGATTGGTACCTACGTGTCTGTCGCTGACCTTTCCTATTGGCAATATAATCTATAGGTATTGCTCAGGACATATACATCTTGAACCTAAAACGTGTTCAACATGTGCTCTATACGCACGTTTTTTGAGGATAGCAGAGATTATTACAAGACAATCCACGGGCACCAGGGCCTTATTTGTCTCGCAATTAAAGCCAAGATATGTGTCCCGACGTATACTTACTTATAATATTATAAACCCAAAGAGTTTGTTTGTTCGTTTGTTTGAACGCGTTAATCTGAGGAACTACTGGTTCGAATTGAAAAAACTCTTTTTGTCTTGAATAGCCCGTTTATCGAGGCAATTTTTAGGCTAATTATCATCAAACTACTACTCAATGGAGCGGAGCAGTACTGCGGACTGGTTTTCCGGCTTTAGACAATGCAACAAAGGAGGGTAAGACCCCATCACTTCACAATGAGACTTTCACACGATAGCTGGCGAGTTTCATGGAGAATTCATTTCTTAGGGTATACCCAAGCTCCCCTATTATGTGCCCGTGATGGTTGAATAAAAGGTTTTAGTCAGTTGAATTTCGAGACAAACTTCGCCGTTAACCCCAAAGGGGTTTTCACATATAAATAAATTCTTTTTAACAAAAAAGTTTAACCGACTTCAAGAAACGAAAAAGAGGCACTGAAAAGCGAAAAATAACTTAATTTACAGACTTACTGATTTATTAGAAGTCGGTACCTAGCCCAAGAGAGGCCATATTTCAATTGATTGCATCATAGTATTTCAGACACAACAAACAAAGTTGGCTGGCACCGACTTCTAATAAATCAGTAAGTCTGTAAATTAAGTTATTTTTCGCTTTTCAGTGCCTCTTTTTCGTTTCTTGAAGTCGGTTAAACTTTTTTGTTAAAAAGAATTTATTTTGCTCTTTTTAGTGAGTTTGTACAGTCTCACGACTGTACATCGCATGTATAGTGACCTGACTGTACATGCGCTGCTGACGCTGCACTACAGATCGAACCGGCCACGCTAAAAAAAAAATATTAAAGCATTATTCAAAAATAATTTTTAAAATCAATGCATATACACCGGAAATATAGCTGAATATTCTGAACACTTCTGCGTACCCGTTCAAAGGACCCAGGCGTGATGTTATGATATGTAATGGCAGAAACATTGCAATAATATGCCATTGCAGCAATCGCGGCTGATTTCCTGGTACTTTTTGAAGAGTTCCTTGGTCTAATCTCGGAAACCCATCATCAGATCTTTACGAAATTTAAATGGGACCACTTCGGAATAATCTACTTACGAACAGAAAAAGAATTTTCAAAATCCGTCTAGAATTGGCTTCACAATCACGTAACAAACATACAAAAAAAAAAAAAAAAAATTGGGTACGAATTGAGAACCTCCTTTTTTGAAGTCGGTTAAAAAGCATAAGTTGATTGCATAATAAATTAAAAGTATGGCAACGTTTTTTAAGTTTCACAAACTTAAAAATTGTACATTGTTGTCTATAAAAAAGTTGAGAAATATTTTCGTCCAGCTTGATATGCAAAATATCCCTATGTGCATTATGCAACGCCTCGTCAAAATCCCACGCAGTTTTAGATAGTCTAGAAATTGTATTCACTGCAATACCGAAACCAGATTGTCAAGGAGGCAGCACTACCATTAACAGAGTCATGCTAGATTAAAAAGTACCCCCCTCTCATAATGGTTGCCCATAAAGGTATGATTCCGTAATCGACCGCATGCGACAACTACCGACGCACGCAGCACATGCGGCTTCTCAATGGTCCCCTTTATCCGTATCGGAGTTTAACAAGTAATGGGTACGCTGTATCTGTCATATGCGGTCGGCTTCTGAATCATACCTCAAGAGATTGCTATAGTGAGATAAGACCTATGCCTACATAATCTGTAGTAGCCATGTTGGTTTCACCTCGGAGTCTGGGGTCCGCTTTACCAGTCTAAGTTTAGGGCGGATTTGACTGAATTTCGATATTTTCCGTGAAGCGACAGCCATCTGACCTCCACAACCTAATGGTGACATTAGGCGATATCAAAGCATTGCAGCTAGACCAGTTATTGAACTTTTTAGGGCTCCAACTACCCGTAACGACTACCATAGATGTTCGTATGGCAACCGGGACTGACGGCTTAATGTGCTCTCCGGAGCACGACCAGAACAATGCAATCACCCATATTCATGCATACAAATATTTGCAGTGAGCGGGAATCGAACCCGCGCCTCCTGCGTAGCGGCCGCATTCACTACCGCTACGCCACAGAGGCTGTCGTATAAATTGAATATCTGTAGTTAAATGAACGAACACACATGCCCATTATATGTTATCTTCCACTCAATATCATAACTCACAAGTATCCCTTCTAATATTTATTATCAATTTACGATAGTTAATTTATTGCAAGTCTTTGGAAACTATTACGGAGTTGCTGTAAGTTTTATTCATAACGCTGGCTGTTGCCCGCGGCTCCGCCCACGTGTAATTCTAATCCCTTTCTCGCAACCCATAGGAACCTATTTCAGAAATACGTTACACCATGGCTTCAATCATAGTGAAATATTAGCATTAGAATTATTTTGCACTGATGAAATGTAATGCGTAGGTATGAAATTCAGACTAAAAGAATAATATAGACGGAACGTATAGAACCAGCGTGTGAAGCCACCTAAAGTGATACTAAAATAACACCATCTCACTCGCACTCTTTGTGTGCACGCACGAGTGCGAGCGAAATGGTGCTACTTTAGTATCAGTTTATGTGGCTTCACACGCTGGTTCTATACGTTCCGTCTATATTATTCTTTCAGTCTGAGGCATGAAAGTACTGTCCTAAAGAAGACATTAACTATGGAATTGAATGGCTACAAAGGGAGAGGAATACCTAAAAGAAGGTGGATGGACTGTGTGAATTATGAAATGGTTAAGAAAGGAGTGAATGTTGAGATAACTGCAAATAGAGATGAATGGAAAAAGCATAAATATTACGCTGACCCCAAATAAACTTGGGATAAGGGCAGTAGGATGATGATGCACTGATGAAAGCTGACTTTAGTTAATAAAAGAAAATTTAAAAAATATTAGTCCTAGGGCGCATATAGTCAATATTCATTGCAATTCAATATCATGATGCGGTGTAAGGATCAATTGCATTTGTTGCGTGCATTAAATTATCATGGGCGTGAACTGTCAAAACGGCCCTTTTATTTTGTCAGAACTATAGTACTTCATGGGCGTGAAATGTCAAAACCTCTATGTATAATACTATGTATTTACAAAAAAAGTGTCTAAGTATGTTCATCCGCATTCTAGAACCCATAACACAAGCTAGTTAAGCTATGCTTACTTTGGGTCTAGATAGCGTTGTGTAGAATGTCCTACAATATTTATTTATTTTATTTTATATTTAAACCGGCCTTTTATATTGTGAGAACAAAGGCGAGTGGTCGCTACACCGGATCACTCTCATTAGGGGCTATGTCTCTTTCGATGATAAATAGTTTGCAACTGCAAATCGAAATGCACTAAAAACAAAAATACACTTTGATTAATTAAGGCATGGCTCGAGTCAACAATAGTGCCTATAAACGGCAATAGGTCACCCCCTATTACGTGGAACCGAATGCTATGATTGGTGAAATGTGAATGTTAATTCATCTCTGCCTAACCCCCGGGGATAAAGGCGTGATTATAATTATGTAGGTGTGTATTAATTTAAGCTAATTAAGTTAAGCTCTCACTAACTTCTAGCAACCTCACATTTGTTGGATGTCAGACTGTCATTTTAAGTAAAAGTACCCATTGTTTATTTTATGCATACTTTTATTTCCTTAATTACTTATGCATACATCCTACCACATGTCGCCAAGTGGATTTCTATTTTAGCGGCCTGCCTTCATTTTCACACAGGAACACATTCGTAAAAAATCTCAGGGTTATTACCAGTTAAAATCCCATAACCCGATTGCAGCTAGCCAAGAACCATCATTGAAGCCAGTTGTATATTTATGACTAGCTGACCCGGCGAACTTCGTACTGCCATATTTTCCGCCCGCGTAGTATTCTGATCCCGATTTATCAGTGTTTCTGTACAATATTATACATATATGTATATTATACATATAAACCTTCCTCTTGAATCAGTATAATTATTAAAAAAAACCGCTTCAAAATCCGTTGCGTAGTTTTGAAGGTTTAAGCATACATAGGGTCGGACAGACAGCGACTTTGTTTTATAATATGTAGTGATATCAAAATTTGATCTCAACTAATATAGAAGTTTTTGGCTTCTTGACGCATAAACAAATCAACCTGGTGATTAATGGAAGAGGCTTTAGCGCAAACTTTTCTTTCAAGGTTAGTTGGTCAGACGGTGGTAATAAACGCCTGGCAATAACGTCCCCGTTTGTCCAGGTAGTAGGGGTTGGCCTAGAGGGTGACATGCGTGCAAATGGTCTCACTACCATGGACGCTCAAGATCGTGTGAAGTGGAGGAGGAAGAGCCGGAAGGCGGACCCTGAGAGTCACCTTGGCCTCAGATGCAATAAGGAAAATACGTCTCCATGAAGATGATGATGATAGCAGTCACTCCCGCAAATGCTGGGATGGTGATCTATTTCTTCATCCTAGCGTTAATTCCCAGTCGTATCCGAAGCTTTCACTTCGGAGTATGGGGTCCGCTTTACCAGTCTTAACTACGTATTTGGCTAGACCTCGATATTTTCCGCGAAGCGATTGCCATCTGACCTCCGCAACCCAATGGTAACATTAGGTGATATCGAAGCTTTGCAGCTAGACCGTTGTTTTTGGACTTTTTAGGGCTCCAGTTGCCATACGAACATCTATGGCAGTTGTTACGGGCCGTAACAACTGCCATAGATGTTCGTATGGCAACTGGGACCGACGGCTTAAAGTGCTCTCCGAGGCATGACCAGACCAATACAAATACCTATATATTTCTAATAATATTTATGATCTATTGGTGTACAATAAAGTATTATCCATCTATCTATATTTCATGCACACAAATATTTGCACTGAGCGGGGATCGAACCTGCGCCTCCTGCGTAGCGGCCGCGTTCACTACCGCTACGCCACGGAGGCTGTCATGATGATCAATAAAAATTAAAGATACATTCAAAAAATGAAACTGTGCTTCAGGATACATTCAAATTCATTTATTTGCGGAAATGCGGTTAGATGTTGTGTTGTTTTTGACAGACTCTTCATGCAGATTTCAGACGTTCATTGGAGGTCGGTTTCAATGTAAATTATTATAATAATGATCGATTAGAACATAACAAACTAGTAATTAAAAGTCACTTATTTTTAGATAAAATATCATGGGCACGACCTTGAGATTTTTTTTATATGAAAGTAGGTATAATATCATCTTATGGATTGGGTTATAGTATAGGGAATAATAATAGGAGATGGTACGGGAAAATTCGAAAGAGTGAAGCTACTCTGTTTGTCGTAACATACATATTAAATTAATTTCACTTAAGTAAAATAATTATGAGAACATTAGTACATTGTTTCTCTACCCTTTAAAGGCAATGTATGTAAAGAAATTAATAAATAAAATAATAAGTACCTAAATCAATTTAGATTGCCGTCGTCCCCGAAAATGAAAAGAAATAAATATAAATAATAATTACAAAAAAATGTTATGATTATTTTAACAATTTTTTAAGTAAAATAATTGAAGCTAAAATTAGCATCAGCACATTCATCTCGGAGCCTGGGATCATTTTTTATTTGACGGCCTTGACTTTTCCGGAGATGACTGTCATCTGATACCTCAACCCAGAAACGCAAGTCTAAATTTCCCAATAACATACTTTACTAATTCCCTACTTTTCTACATTGTTTTCCCATCAATAAATAATCTAGTTGCCTCTCTCGGTATCGATCATTTCCCCAAAATGCCATGCTTACGTAAAAAATGTAATGTTTGTAAAACATTGGTATGAACTAGACTGAATTTTGTAACCAGTGGATGTGCATATATATAGTGGAGAGGTTGACTGTTGTTACATTCGTGTAGTAACCTCCGACCCGCAACCATGAAGCTGGTAAGTCGATTTGTTTGTCGATCTGTGGTTCGCGAGAATTTGAATATACTTAGAATCGATTTTAAATTTTTTTATCTTTTTAAAGGGTGTTTCTGAGTTTAGAATTATAGTGGTGTTTTTTTTTAAGTTCGTATTTGAAATTGTTGTTTATAAGTTTTTTTATTTTTTATTTTCATTCAGTGAATGCGTGTGTTTTGTGAATCTTTATCATCTAAGTATTATCATGGCCTTATCATAAATTAATTTTGAATTGTAATAATTTAAATAAATTCTAGTATTATCAAATTTCATATCTACAAAAATCTTACAGTTGTTACTTACAATATTTATAAAATAAATCGTAGTAGAAGTAGAAAAATATCCTACACAAACACCTGTTCACCACAGATCGGTGTCAAAACCACAAACAATAGACCGGCGCGGGTGTCGGCGGCGGCATTCGCATTATAAAGTTACATCCGATTCATATTTTGTGTAACATTTTGTTCTACACTTGAGTAACTTTATAAGGGATTATAAAAGTGAAGCAGTTCCGTTGGCACTTGTTGTTTGTCATTTAAATGAGTCCGGTTCACCCCTATGATGTTCATAAGAGAACGTAGGGACCATCTTAGAAATTCTTATGAACTAAAAAAACAATGAATAATGTTCTAATTATTTTTAAGAGCAGACTCCATTGCGTATTCAAATACCTTCTTGGAACGCTATTCAGTAAAATTACGTTTTTGAAACATGTGGTTTCGAAACCTACAAAATTGAAGTTTCAAATTCTAATTGAAAACGCAATTAAAGAGAGTGATTCAGTTTTAATAACCTAATAGTAGGTAGGTTTTGTTTTAACACATCATACAGAATACCATTTTACGATTTATTTCTGAACGAATAAGTATCACATTCTGGAAAACATAAAGTTCCGAAATTAGGCTCTGGTTTGCATGTGGATTTATGGAAAATTGCATTATAATTTTACACAGTCATATCTATCAAAAAAATCATCCGTTTTAATGTCATATCCAACATCCACTAATTCATCATTTTATCCACAGATCCTGATCTCCGCCTTCTTCGGCCTGGCTGCCTCAGCCTTCGCCCCCGCCTACTCCGAGCAGTCCAACCGTCCTCAAGCAGCTTACGAGAAGAATGCCAGGATAATAGCGCTGGACTCCGACGTCAAAGAAGATTCCTTCAGATACAACTACGAGACCGAAAATGGAATTAAAGCTGAAGAACAGGGACAGGAGGTAAGTCTGATCCGCCATTCTAATAACTTATTTTAAATTGGAAAAAGCGAAATCAATACTCGGGCAGGACTCGAACCCGCGATCTTTCCCTTACAGGGCGAATGCTCTGACCACTGAGCCACCGAACTTCGCCCGAGATTGATCCAAATTTTCCAATACATCCATCTTAGGGCGATGGTGGGAGCCATCTACCGATATTCGTATGAACTATCGGAATCAATGAATGATGTTGCAATCATTTTTAAACATTGATTTTTGATAACTCCGCCCAACCAATTGAGATAATTTTAATGCATTAACACCCGTATTCACAAACAACACTGTGAGGTCTCATAGTGTGCTCGAGCGCATAGGGCTGGTAAAATTAATTCACAAACATCACGGAGCAGTATCTAACACAGTGCGTTCCCTCAACGAAGTATTACTTAAGTGTTATCAATGAATAAAAAGGCTTGCCAAAACGAACGCACTGAGAATTTGTCGTTCTTTGCACAGTTTTAGTAGTACGCATAGCCAAGTATTGTTTGTGAATACGGGTGTTAGTATGCTAAACTAAACAAATTATTTTTCCAATTTAAAATAATGAAATTTGTTTAGTTTAGCATACTAAATGCATTAAAATTATCTCAATTCTAATAACTATTCCCAATTTCATTAAAAATTTGTACTTATGAGATCGGTAGCGACTAACGTGTGTCCTCCAAATCCTGAAAGGGAAGCTTCATAGTCTATTGCGTTGTTTAGCAGTTGCACTCGCTAGCAGGTTATCTTGGGTCACAAAGATGTTGGAAGAATCTTGCAAACCCTGGTATATCTCAGGACATATTTTTATTATTGAGAGTTTTCAACAGTAACTTCAGAATTGTATGATTTCATCAAGCTAAGTGCCACCACACACGGTACGTGTCTGTAATGGTGACCCTCTTTCCTGACACCTTGCCTTCAGCTTACCATCAGGTGAGCTGTCAAATAGAGGTCTCCCATATATAAAAAAAGACGTATGTCACTCGGGGACTGCCGCGGTAAAGCTATTGCATAGAATGTTTTATCAACTTATGCAATTATAATTACTTACGTAAAGCGGAGCTACTTCGGAGCAGCTCGGCTCGATTCGTGCGAGGTTCGGGGTGTTAAGTTTTTTTCGTTACGGAATTTCTGGATTCGGTCTCCACGCTCAAGGCCCGCGACAGAAGCTATGCAATAGCTTAAAAAAAACATAACTTCTGTAATAGCTAAAGTCAATTAGAAAAGTATGACTAAGAGATATGGATCCCTGGTTCTTAAGTCTAAGCTTCAAATGAAACCAGGGTTAGCGTTTTAACGAAATGAAAGATGTTAGAATATTGAGATACTTATAAAATATCGGCACATTATAACATAACAGAAGTCATATCAAAGAGTTAGTTAATACAAAATTGTATTGCTTGTATGTGTGGAAGAAATAGACAGCTAATTAGCCATAGCTTGCTAGTATAGATAGATGTATTAGTAGATAGTACTCGTAATACTTGTCTTGTTAGAAACCAATTAGTACAGATCTTGATCTTTCGAAACATGCACAGCTGCAAAAGAATCGTGACAAAAGAAAGTATGTCATGATTTTATAATATGACTAACTGTTTAGGCAAACTTAACAAATAACATCCGCTTCCCGTGACCCATGGAAACCATGCTCGGGATATGCTGATGTTCTATTCCAGACTATACTCGGCGCCAAATTTGATCCCGATCCGTTTAACCGTTTTAGAGTGATTGAGTAACAAACAGCTACTTATTTGCCCAAATAGTCTGTACATCGATCAGTGGTTGAAACTACCGGTTAGGTTACCAGTTGGATGGGAGACCGCTTTGTAGGATTTCATCTGAGCGCTTTCGTGCTTTGGAGGGTATGTTAAAAATCGGTCCCAGCTGTCAACAGTCCTTAGGTTAAGACGGAGTACTATATCTGCGAACTAAACGACTCACTTAACGACGACTAACTAAATGCAATTCAGGCTGAGAGATCAGATTACAGTCGCTCTAATATAGCCCTAAAACTAATATTTAAGCGGCCTCGGATGCACAGGGGACTATCCAAGGACTCATCATCTTCATGGAGACGTAATTTCATGATTGCATCCGAGGCCAAGGTAACCTCGGAGCTCAGGGTCCACTTTCCGGCTCTTCCTCCTCCACTTCGCACGATCTTGGGCGTCCATAGCAGTGAGACCATTTGCACGCATGTGACCCTCGACGACTATTCAAACGGATCTCAAATTTCGCGTTCAGCAACTGTTTCAGTGATATTACTTTTGACAGATAGAAACGAACCGGTAATCTACTTACTATGTAAAATGCGTAGCTTTGATAATATGTAAATTTTAAGTATTTACGATACATGTGAATAAAATAGAGATAAAATTTGCATATGTAAACAATAAAGTACAATAAATACTGTCCACAACATTTACTAGAATGAGGAAAACTATCTCTTTAGAATTCTAAATTTATTTACAACTAGATGATAGCCGTGGGTTCGCCCCTTTTTCATCGTGATACACTGCAATTTGCAGAAATATAAAGTACCTACACCATGTTTTTCTTCAGATTACGAGTATAAGCTTACTTTCTGTTCCTCTGCCCGCGTGGATGTCCGTTATCGCGATCAAACGTATCAAATGTCCTTTCCTAAGGTCTGATATATCTCTATACAAAATTTCATCAAAAACGTTTGGCTAAAAATGGTTTAGGCGTGAAGACGTAACAGACAGACACAGGTAGGATATAATATAATCATGGATGGAACATTGGATGCAACCAGGTTTGCCGCTCGGATGATGAAGAAAAAGTATTTAATAAGTTACTTTATGCCAGAAATCCGTGCTCGTAGGCACCGGGTCCGTATTTCACGCAAACGGGGCCCATACCATGAACTCTTAAAACAGGTCAATAATTGAACTGCTGTCATTTTACCAACTGCAAATGTCACTTTGGAATCCCTTTGTAATCCTATATATTTATATGACAGTACAAAGTGACATTTGCAGTTGGTAGAATGACAGCAGTTCAATTATTGACCTGTTTTAAGGTTTATGGTAAGGCCGCAGAGCCGCGAGCTGCAGCCACTATTAAATAATTGTTACGTTCACATAGTACACAAAATAAATCAATCCGAGCGTCCGCAGATAACCTAGTAATCTTTTTAGAGACCTGCCCACATGAGGCTTGCCTCCATAGGGCATTGACCAAGAGTGCATGATAGGTTACTGGTTATGCAAACGGTTCGAGATATAAGACCTATTGCTTTTGTACATAAAATTTATCGATACCTGTTTTTGGTATGTGATTAATTATTGGTATATGCCTGTTTAGAAAGAGGATAGACGGGTTAGAGTGTTACTTTAGCATTATGAAGTCAAAGTACATATTGCTACAGATTATAAAATAATGGTGATAAATCTGTGCAAGGCAATTTTTGCTGAATAGAAGCGATTTTTTGATAAAGAAATCTATAATCATCGTCATCAAATAGCCTATTGTAGTCCACTACTGGACATACCCTCCATTAATATAAATGCAAACAACTTTCTAAAACATACCTACCTTTACAAAGAGCAATTTGCTACAGAGAAAAAATTTAACTGCTAGTGCCATTCAGAATCATGAAGGATTCTAATAATACTCCAAGAATTCAATTCAGATAATTTACTGTATAGCCAAATGATAAAAGCAAAAAAGCTACCGACCATTAAACTTCATAGATATTGCAAAAATAAAAATCTTAAAATCGCAAAACTATGAAAATAATTTTATTCTGTGTAACACTCACGTAAATTGCCGCAAATCCTTATCCATCCATACTAATATTATAATGCGAAAGTAACTCTGTCTGTCTGTTACGCTTTCACACCTAAACCACTGAACCGATTTTGATGAAATTTGGTACAGACGTAGATTAGACCTTGAGAAAGGACATAGGCTATGTTTGGTTGCGATAACCGACATCCACGCGGGTGGAGCCGCGGCCAAAAGCTAGTATGTCATAAAATCTTACAAAATACTAAAGATATTTGTATCATAATAAGTAGCGAACAATGTAGACTATCTCTGTTTACACAAAAACTTGGCATTTCGATATGTCTAAACAAAATTGACGAGATTGTTAAGTTAAGTGTGCAATTGAGTCGTTAACAGCGATTTATCTTCTGTGTAAATGTCAGTTAGCACTTCGATTTAAATTAGCAAATTGTGATCGAATGACTACAGAAACTATTGCAAGATTTTTGTAAAGATGTTGTCCCAATGTGTACCATATTTATCATTGTATGTGTAAGGCCTAATCGTAATTGTAAAACATTATGCTTAAAATAGCTTAACGCATTATCGAACTTTTCATTACTTTTTATCATTTTTATGTAGAAAATGTATATATTATGTATTAAATAACAAATATTTTTACATATAAACATGGCGAGTAATATGTAAAAGACTTAGGATTCCTGAAAACCACCAGGGCGAAATAATGACCTCTAAGCCATATTCTCTTCTTGCTTTTCTCCACTATTCCAGCAATAATGTTGCAAGCGTTCAATAGAAAAGTTAACTACTTAGCAACAAATAGGCTGTGTGTTAGTTTGCTATTTCAAAGTAATTGCAATAAATATCTATCAAAAATATACTAAAACTATTAAATATAATTATGTTAAATAAATTAATACTAATTAAGTACAAATACGCTGTATTTAATCGTCCATATCATAGATTAATGATCTTGCATAGACAGTGTAAATAGGTATAGTACAATATTTTATGACTAGGCAATAAATTTATTTAGTCATAAAATTGTTTGTAGATTCTTTAAGTGTCTCCTAATCCTGTTAGTCAATGATACATTGTATGTAGTCTCGTATTGGTTAATGAACTTTTCTTAATTATCAATTTTGTTACTTCAACGAGAGAAATAAATCAATCAATCAAGCTTATTCCAGCCACTGCTGGACATAATGCCTCTCTTAATATGCTCCATTTCTTCCAATCCTCCACCTTCCGCATCCAATCTGCCCCAGCAACCTTTTTCAGGTCGTCAGTACATCTGACATCTAGGAGGCGTATACACTCTACAGCTCGTTTGCTTCAAGTACCATGGGTGTTTCGACAGATGTGGCCAGCCCGTTGCCACTTCATCTTGTTTATTCTGCGAGCTATGTTTATAACTTTAGTTCTTCGCTGGATGAAGATAAGGGATGTCGGAATAAATAATGAAATGAAATTACTTATAGATAAATCTTAAAGTCACTTTCAACACTGAGATCTCACGATCATTCACACTATTACACTAGATTTCACTAGAATAATTAGGTAATAATTAATCCTTTGTTACATTTATTTTATTGTCTTTCTCTTCTGACGTATAGTAATTTAAAAAAAACCGTCAGAAAAAAAGGCAGGCAGAAGATAAGGAACTAAAACTGCAATTTAAAATCTTGGTGTCATTTTCAAAATGGATAGGTATTCGTTCTGTCAATACAATAAAACTAAAGTATACATAAATTCAAATCAAATGCGGCATTTAATAGGAAAAGTCGAATAAAATAAACCCATTTTGCTTCTTTTTTGAGCAGTCGTATAAGTAAATACGTTAACCTAAATTTTATACCTTAGTTCAAACACTTTAAAATTATTACCTGTATCAAATCAATATCCATACTAATATTATAAATGTGAAAGTAACTCTGTCTTTCTGGTACTTTCACGTCTAAACAACTGAATCAATCTTGATGAAATTTGATACAGAAATAGATTAAGAATATAAGCTATGTATGGTCACGTTAACCGATATCCACGTGGAACCACGGGCAACAGCTAGTTCTAATATAAAACTGACATTTAGTACGCAATAGCATTCAGTCCAACTATTCAATTACGTTTAACACTTCAAGTTTTTGGGTAATCTGCCAACATACCAGGAAGTTCCACAATACAATAGTTATAATGTGGTGGCCTGTGAAATGCCTGTCTATTATTGAGGCTTACATTTTATCACCGCTTGTATTATCTTCTCAAACTGTCACGGAAATAATTTCGAGTTGAATTTATTACCTCAGTTGTGTATTAAAGGATACATAAATCATTGACATGCATATCTCCTACAAGACCAAGCCAGTACTCTAGGATCTACCGTGATCTAGTGGATCTATAGCTCATCATTTGACCTTTAAATTGATCTTAGAACATGTCAAGGTCTATTCCAATTGTATTTCGATTAGCCTCGTTCTCGTAGCGGACGTAATAACTAATAATTTAACTGACATTTGTTAAATTATTACACTGACATTTTAGTTAATAACTATGTTTCAGCCATCACCACTTGAAGTATTAGCAGAGGTGTGTAACATAGTAATCAATGTTTAAAGATCGATTTATTGCAAAAAAATTGTAATTGATTTTGATGATGAATCTTTCCTGAAAAGGCTAAATCTTTCATCATTAGAACGATAGTATATGGGTAGCATTAAAGCCTTGCAGTAAGAAGCCGAAGTTCGCTTTTTTACTTCCTAATGATTGGTTTATCTCGGGTTTTAGGTACGGGAGCGACTGACCTTGGGACCTTGTAAGGGAAGCCTGCTACAGAGCCTTATTCCTCAAATAGGTGTACTGGTTTATAGGTGGGATTAGCTTAGATCCTGAATTTAATGAGGACCCACATATAATAAAGAAATGAATATAAACTATTTCTCTAGTAGGTTCTATTGGGTTTAGTTTTCCAAAAATGCATTTCTGCTTTTGTCCTAGCAATGGGTTCACACTGGTAGGTAATGACCAAGATTCGAACTCAGGACCTCTCGATTATAAGATCGACTTTTTAACCACTGAACGATGCTTAATTAATGCTACACAAGACATATCCTAATTTTCAACCTAATTCTTTCCAGGCTGATGGCATACAAGCTCAAGGTGGTTTCCAGTACACCGGTGATGATGGCCAGATCTACTCCGTCAGTTACGCTGCTGGTGCCGAAGGATTCCAACCTCAGGGAGCCCACTTCCCAACTGCTCCCCCCACTCCTGAGGCCATCCTGAAGGCTTTGGAACAAAACGCCAGAGACGAGGCTGCTGGTATCATTGATGATGGTAAGTAGACAAATTTTTCATCATTTTTGTGAGATTTAGAAAATTTTTTTATACCACTTAGGTGGCAGACAAGCACACGGCCCACCTGATGGAAAGTGGTTACCGTGGCCTATGGACGTATGCAACACCAGGGGCGTCACACTCGTGCTGCCGACCCTGAAGAAACCTTCTAATGCTCTTCTTGAAAAATCCCATATTGTAGTCGCTTGGGAAAACCATCGCGGGGATTGTCAATTTTTCACCTCAAAGTCCTGCTTAGTTTTTCTTTTTCCTCCTTTCGATAAAGTTTACCTTAGTTTTTATAAGAGCGAATGGGTTAGACTCCCCAACCCAAAGAAGAAAGTCAGCCCCAAAGTTTTGTTCGTTAATCAACAAGTCCGTTAATTTAATCCCATAGGCCACGGTAACCTCTTGATGCAGGTAGACAAGCACACGGCCCTCCTGATGGTAAGCCATCAGGAGGGCCGTGTGCTTGTCTGCGACCTAAGTAGTATAAAAAATAAATGTCATAATCGAGATTAATTTGAGCCCAGAAAATCCGTGTAGGGCTCCCATACATCTTTTAAGATGGGGAATAAACCCATCCATAGGTCTTTAACCCCGGAGGGTTATGAAGAGGTGAACGCACATTTCTCCAATCATTTTATTCGGTCCCACGTAATAGAGGGTGAGCCTATAAAGATACCACTACAAATTATTAAGTTAATTATCCTCAATAATAGAAAATATGTTCTTACAATTGATTTACCATCTCAATATACTTACTTTCTTTTTATCATATCTTGTGAGCAACAATAGATTTTTAATCACTTCCCCATTCAACAATCGCTACAATATTCTTCTTCTTAATTGTTAATTGTAATGTAGACTAGTGTTAGTTCCACAAAAAATATAAGGCGTTTAGTACATTTTAAAACCGTATCAAACAATCCCATGTTATTGCAGAATTCGTACTTAAGACTCGGAATTTACATACCTCAATAATGGCATTATTGCAATGCTGGTGTACACTGGGAAACATTCAGTCCCAGCTAACTACTTTAGTAACAATTATATCAATGTAGCTAACACAATATCCCACACTGTCGTTTGTCACCTTTTTGTAACGCATATTTAAATATTTATTACTTTCATCATATGGATAAAAACTACACATTATGCTTAAGTGCAATACTGTCTCTTCAGACGCATAGAGTGTTCAGGTAATTACGGTTTGGCATTTTAGCTAGATAAACGCAAATCTTCGTCTTCTTCCTCTTAGCGTTAATTCCCAGTCCCATCCGAAGCTTTTCAGCTCTGAGTCTGGGGTCCGCTTTACCAGTCTTAACAACGGATTTGGCTAGACCTCGATATTTTCCGTGAAGCGATTGTCATCTGACCTCCACAACTCAATGTTAACATAAATCGCAAATCAAAACCATAAATACCTGGAAACTCTATGCATCTCAAGAGATAGTGTTAGACACTTAAAGTATCCTGGTAATTACGGTTTTGAGTATGCATGTGTCGGGTTAAAATACATAAAACTCTTGACATTTTGGCATTAAATTTGTAGATTGCTTGTCATAGTCATTTCTATAACTCCCTTTTACGTTGCACGCTTATTTTTGTTATTTTATTTAGTCTTTCAATTAATTAAACCCCGCTGGATATTATTAAAAAGCATAGATAATAGTTACCTTTATGCATGTATTTTATCACGTCTTTACGGAAATTTAAGTTCAATTCAGCTCAACTCAAAATCTCTTCTCAATAATAATTATATAATAAATATTGTAAGACATCCTATACAAAGATATCTTGACCCAAAGTAAGCATAGCTTAACTAGCTTGTGTTATGGGTTATAGAATGCGGATAAACATACATAGATACATTTTTTTTTGTAAATACATACATGTTATACATAGAAACATCCATACCAATGCAAATATTCATATTCATGCATACAAATATTTGCATAGAGCGGGGATCGAACCCGCGCCTCCTGCGTAGCGGCCGCGCTCACTACCGCTACGCCACAGAGGCAGTCAATAAATTTTATTGTCGATAGAGGTGTGTAAACTATGTAACAATTAATTAAGACTTCAGTAGATAACAAAAGCGACCTTTTACAAGATCTTTTATCTCTTCGCTGTAAATTTTAATGTTCAACTGAGAGAGAACATGTTTCGAAACACCTCCATGAAGCATCCTATCTTATATTAAACGAGATATAATATCGTTGCACATAACCGTTATTTTATCAGCTATTACTATCACTAAACACTATAATTTATGAAAATTAATTCGCTTACACGATTTCATATCAAATCGTGAGGCTTAAACACAATTTGTCAAGCTGTATTTCTCAACGAAGTAAATAGCATCCCTAAATAGCAGTCCACCGCGCAACGTTTTAAATAGCATATAGCAATAGCGCTTAGACATGAACTAATGACAGCTATTAGTGAACAGATAGAATAATCTGTGGGAAATGTCACTGTGTAGACACGGCATTCAAATTCATAAAATTAGTAGAGATGAGGAAAGATGAATAAGAGAACTGACTCATAATGTGAAATTGAAAATAACAATATTTTATCTATAAGGTCCTATAACATAAAAGGTGTTGGCCCCACCAAAATCTCTGTGGCTCAAGCCAACTACTAAGTGTATCGCTATCCTCTCGGAGTTGGGAGGTCAGACGGCTGTCATATCCCATAAAACGTCCCATAAAAGTGGCTTATGTCAAAACTAAAGGAGGATATTATAATTGAACGCCGGGATCCATCAGAAAGCCAGGAGAAAAATTGATGCTTTGATGTACTTAGTAATCAACATCTTTATTTTCACAAAGTGTAGTCTTCTCATCATTAGGCATTATATTGTTCACCAACACACCACACCATACTTTTATTAACAAAAGCTTAATAGCAGCAATCTACATAAAACAAAACCGCGACTAATTCATGTTCACCTGCATTTTGCTCTAGTACACTAACCTTTGCATTATTTCTCAATGACCTTTCACCGTGAGTAATTCAGAATGTTGAATTTGAATCCTACGCTAGTACAAATTAAGTTCAAATTTGCTTGACTGTAATATAAAATCTTGAGAAGATTTTATACTCTTCATTTCATTTTTTACATGTAGATTTCAAGTTTTATAATCTGATGCATAAGGTTCAATATCTTTTAACAAAACAATGTACCATGTACATTTTTGTATTTGCCAAGATAACGCGTTTTAAATGTGCTTTAAACTACTCAAAATAGGGTCGAGAATCGTTTGATTCGTATAAATTATAGGTTTGTAAAAGATAATGCGCTGTCTTAAGATTGTAGTTGATAATGGCGGCTACTGTTTTGGTGAACAATAGGTCAGTGTGGTGAAGGGATAGTCCCACGAAGATGTTAAGGTCGTCGTGATTATAATAAATTATGGGAGCTTGTGGTGGCCAGACTGATTCGGTTTGTACCAGACTAATGACTATAGTACGGCCGTTGGCAACTGAGCTGTCCGGCAATAACCATTACAATGTATTTAATCATAGCGCTCCCTAAAAACAATGTGACTGCGAGAGATAGATAATGGTTAAGCAAAATGACTCAAAATTATCGTGTTATAGTTAATAATTTAGTGCAAATAATAATATGCCAATAATAATTGACTATGAGAAACATCTTTTTATAACATGATAGTGTCACACTGTTTGAATATTTGGTGTGCACAAGTTTCATAGATGTTTTACATTTCATATATCCCTATATAGTCACCCCTGTTTCCAATGGGGTAGGCAGATACCAAACTTTAATAAATAAATAATTATACTTTGTAAACGTGATTAAAAACAAAGTTATTAAGGTCAAAAAATCACGTTAGTCTGATCCTTGTCTGATTCAACTTTAATAGTTGAAATATAACACGGTTTGCCTTCACTGTGATTGCACATAAGAAGATCTCCCACTATGCACACATTATAATCATTTAATTGAATGTATTTCTCATTTATTTTTTTCTATTTTCCAGGTCAATACAACCCAGGCAAATACGGAGATGCTGCCGCCTACGGCCAGCAGCAACAGTACAACGCCAGAGCACAGGCTCAAGCTGGTTACAGACAGCCCTACAAATTCTAAATAATATCCGACCAGTATCTAGTTATTATAAACAAAAGTTAATTAAGTAGAACATATTTCTCAGAGTTTCACTCAAACGCACACACCGATGAATGTGCACACGATCAGATGTTTCCATATTTTAATACGATGCGTCACACACACACACATAAACACTTGAACTTTGACTTGAGATGGTTAAGAAATGTGCTCTACTTAATTTTATACGTATTATTGTATAAGTATTATTTGATAGAAAAATTTGATTGTGATATAGTAGTGCCGTCGAAAGTATACGCGAATGTTACAAATTGAAATATAAATAATTTTGACGGATTTGCCGCGATTTATTTTATTATATGTTATTTTTATATTTGCACTATTGTTGACGGTGCGGTTACCTACTTTTCATAGGGGAACATATACAAATATTACAAATACATATTCCCTGAACACAGGGGAACAAATATGAAAATAACATATTATAATACATCCGGACGTAATCCGTTAAAATTAGTTCTATTTCAATTGTAACATTTTTTTATTTTTAGTTTTGAACGATACAATTGTCTTCTTTTTTCTTCAATAATTACTTACAAATTAGTAATATTACTAAAAGCTATACATAAATCGAAAAGTGTATGAATAAATAAGAAAATTATAAAAATATGCGTAATCTGTAATAGTCATGATGGTTACCATAGACATGGCGAGAGTTGATAGTTATTTATTCCATGAATAAAAATATAAGAATGATTTTATTTCTCTAACTTGTCTGTCTTTCTTTTATAAATAGTCTAAGGCCTGTATTCTTTTTTTTTATATGACCGGTCCTGAATTTCGACTAATAACCTACGCTCTACTACCTGTTGCCTGCATCTCTGCCCGCGTGGAATTCTGATCCCGTCATCGCTGAATAGCCTATGTGTTATTCTGATGTATAAGCTATATTATTATAAAGTTTAATTAAAATCCATTTAGTAGTTTTTACGTGAAAGAGTAACAAACATCATCACAAACTCACAAACTTTCACGTGTATAATATTAGTAGGATTTGGTTAGGTACATAACTAAAGGTAAACAATCTTGAAGGAACTTTTATAAAAAAAAAACATGAAACAAATAAACTAGACGAAGTAACTAATTAGTGGTTCGATTTTTAGTCTCTGATGAATGAAATCAATGAAATTAATTTGTAAATGAAAAATAATTAATGAACTGAGTTTCCAAATCTATTTAAATAAAAATGAAACACTCCATGTATGTACGCGCATAACTTCCGAACAATTCCTTTTGTTTTTTATTGTGTGGCCAATGCTTTGTATATAATAGAAGGTGCACCATGCAGCGGGAACGGGATCTGAATTCCATGCGGGCGAAAACAAAATGGGCGGTACAAAGTTCGCCAATTCAGCTAGTAACAGGATTTTACGTCGTTTAAGTACCTAACTAACCAAATGGAGTGCAGAACTGTGGATGTATTCTAGTCGTGGATGTACATTATTATGATCGTCAATCGCCTGAATCGAGTCTCAAATAAATAAATAATAAATATTCTACAACATTCTACACAATGCTTTCTAGACCCATGGTAAGCTTAATTAGCTTGTGTTATGGAATCTAGAATGCGGATATACGTACTAAGATACTTTTTTTTTTGTAAATACATACATATTATACATAGAAACACCCAAACCAATGCAAATATTTATATTCATGCATACAAATATTGGCACTGAGTGGGGATCGAACCCGCGCCTCCTGCGTAGCAGCCGCGTTCAATACCGCTACGCCACAGAGGCAGACAGAGTCTTATTCCTGAAAAACGCTCAGTTGTGAAACGACCTTCGCTATGACATCTACTATTGTTTTATACTCCTCTCGAGACTCAATTCATATCCAATTTCACGCAAATTGTACCTATTTTAGCGTAGTTCTAAAATAATATCAATAAAGATTTCTCGCTCAGGAAATACTGGGCGATCTTGGTTTATGTCTATCTATGTTGTAAATTTCTAGAATATGGGCTTAAGACATTCTACACAACGCTTTCTTAATACAAAGACATAAAGGGCTTAGATTAACTAAGTAGTTTGTGATAGAAGTTTTGAGATAGAAGAGTAAGTGCGGGTATCTTAACCGCTAAAAATTATAAGAAAACTTTCCCAGGAGACAATTCACATCTTTTAAAGATATTCTGAACACACGACCCGTGCGACCCGTGTACCGTTTACAAAATCCACCCTAATATTAGTATCCGATCTGCCAAGGCTTTGTCATTTAGGTATGCCCATCATTTTTTTTATTTTCAAATGTATGAAAATTATGCCAGATTTGTTGTTTATTATTACTATTTTGGACTGCCGTTTAACCCTAACTCCGAGAGGAAAGTCTGCGCAAGAGCATCGTCCGTCAATCACCTGGTATATGGCCACCTAGTTGCCTAGGTTATAAAACTGGACGCAAAAAATGTGGTGTTCTGGCAGAGCGTTCTGAGACTTATAAAAGTCAAAGGTGGCGGGTTCGATTCCCACTCAGTGCAAATATATTGAGGCAAGAGTATGTATATTTACATTAGTCTGGGTGTTTCTGTCTACCTATAACATGTACATTACAAGAAACCCGTCCCACTAAGATCTATAAGTTGGCCCATCAAACTGAGGCTGTAGCCCCATACCTACATTCACATAACTTGACTCTTACATGGAGAACAGTATGTCGCAATATTTATAAATCAAAATATACACACTTTATTTATATTCACGCCTGTTAATCTTTGAAGGGGTAGGCAGAGGTGTATTAGCAACCACATTTCATCAAATATGATTTTCAGTCCCACATAATCGGGGGCGAGCCTATTCCCGTCAACTTTGTGCCCGTACTTTTCATGGGCTGCAGATACGAGGGATCCCAGTAACCCGATTTCTGCCAGCTTCCCAATAAGTCACACGGTGTATGACAAACTAGTTAGATTATTATTGGACCTTCTTCATCCTCTTCATCTTCATTCATCCTAGCGTTAATTCCCAGTCGCATCCGAAGTTTTCACCTCGGAGTCTGGGGTCCACTGTACTAGTCTTAACTACGGATTTGGTACACATGGTAAATATCCCGATAGCTCTAATAGAAATGTGAATGATCATGATATTTTTAGAACTAGTAAGAGGTACGTAAGTAACTTCTTTTTTTACAGACCTGCGCCACTGAGGGGTTGAATGTATGGGATAGTAAACCGCTATAGAAATTAAAGTATATTATGTGCTTCAAATTTTAATAAAACAAATGCAACTTAGCGTGGTGATTGTTGGAACTAAACAGCGCAAGAGCCAACAGAGTTGAATTTGTTGGCTCGCTTGTAACATTGTTAGTTCTAAGTGTATTACATAGATGACGCCACAGTCATAGAGTTAATAATTTAATATCATCACAAGTTATTATTAAACAACTGCGGTAGCAAATTAGAAGACCAATTTTATTAGTCTCACAATAAAAATATGTTCAGAATTCAGTCTAGAATATCGTTAGAATATCGTTTTTTAAATTTAGGAGATTGAGGTCTAGCCTCAATCTCCTAAATTTAAACAACACACACACTTGACATTTAGGACTCAATTTAAAAAGCGTTGGAAGCTTAGTGGTTAAGGAGTTGATTTTACGATTGAGAGGTCCCGGGTTCAAATCCTAGCCGTTACACTACCTTTTTACAATTTAGCTTAGCTGGAGGGATTTAGAGGGCTAGAGTTTAAAAAAAAATCAAAAAGAAGAGTCACGGATGCAACCGGGAACAACACTAGGATGATGATGATGATGGTAAGTTTTCAGGTATGTATAGAATCTGCCATTACACTACCGGCGTGAACCCACTCCTAGGCAGGGACTTAAAAACACATTCATAAAGGGTACAGAAATATACGGGGTACACTTTTAAAAGGTTACACATTGAAAGTGTAACCCTTATAAAAGTGTTTTTGAAACTGTTAACCATTACCACGGACGATTGTGTAACCGTTACAGAACCCTAACCGATATCAAACTGTTAACCGGTTTATAAGGGTGCACCGAAATAGCTACGTTGTCACTTTTACTATTCTATCATTTAGCTAACTTTTTGAAATAATGGCATTTTGTTGTACACCTCGCTTGGCCTCGCCGCGTGTTAAGTATTCGATGAAGAGAGGTGTTTAGCTGAACTGAGAGTTTGATGACACGTTATTATAATATTACTAGCTGTTGCCCGCGGCTCCACCCACGTCGATGTCGGTTATCCGACCAAACATAGCCTATGTCCTTTTAAAGTTCATCAAAATCTGTTCAACAGACAGACGTACAGACAGAGTTACTTTCGCATTTATAGTATTAGTATGGATAATATGGTTATGGAAGTATGGATATGGATAAGTATCCAAGTATCCACCTCTTTTTAAAATAGATAAGTACTAAATGACTGAACTTTGATTCCTGTTTACAATGTGACGTTATTGGGTAACTGCATGAGTTACGACCAAGTACCTACCTACCCCAAATTACAAGTAATTTGGGGTAGGTAGGTACTTGATCGGAAACCTTCGCGTGGTACACAGCACCGTACCTTGGGCAACATTTGATCCTTATGATTGATACTATCAATTGGTGCTATAAAAATACAGGGTGCTGCCTGGGTGAGCCAAGCTAGTTTTAGAAAATTTTTGAATGCAGTTTTATTTCTTTTTGAAAATAAAGGAATATCTTCTTTAAGTAAAATGAGCCAACTTAAGGATTTATGGTAGTTTCCATCCAGGGCCTGACTTATTTTTCCACCCTGTATGTGTTCAAACTAATTGGTATGCATTTTTTTTATCGTGTGAAAAGTCCCCCGCCGGAGCCGGTGAAGGAGATCATGTCGGACTTGAACCGACTAAAACGCACGCTGTCTCTGGGCCGTCGGTTGCCAGAGGTGAGGTAATCGTAAACATAACTATCCCTCGCACCCCGGCCGACCCTGGGACCATTTATCTCTCCAGCTGGCCCTCTCCCGGAGTGGGGCCACGGAGTCCCCACCTCGCCCCCAAGTATAGGGAGGCACGCAATGCGCGCCGCCGCTGTGGCCTGCTTCTGCTAGGGTCACAGGCGGCCTCACCCGTCACATCCAGGCTCATGGGGGACGTAGGTAATTTTGTGACCTCCCACGACCGAGTTGCCTCCGCTTGTCACGGGCCACGCAGTTTGCGTCTCTCCTCCACTCGGCTCTCACGCCCAACTCCGGTCTCGGCGTCTCCCATGCCGGACACTCGGTGAGCGTATGTAGCACCAAGTCTTCGTTCGGGTCACATTGATGGCACTCGGACGTTGGCTCTTTCTCGACGATCCGATGCAGATATCGCCCGGAGTTCACAGAGCCGGGATCTCACGGCCCGAAGTTTTTGCCCTTTCCCGCGCCGCTTTTCGGAACCGATATAGCGCCGAAAGGGTTCTCGCTTCCAGGATCCACGTTGGCGATCCAGCGAGAAGACTCGCTGCTGCAAAGGATATCGCGCGGTACCCTCTGATGGCCCTAGACTGCCCTAGAGGCCATTATCCCCTGCGGTTTACGCAGTAGGTCCATGTGTCTGTAGATTGTAACATATTAGTATACAGCGAGACATATCTATATCTTGAACGCTCAAAATGTGCTCTATACGCGTTTCTTGGGTGTCTTTTGAGGATAGTACGAATTGCTTCGGCGGCGGACGAGCTCAAATTCACCAATCAAAGATATTATTAGTACAAAACAATCCGTGCGCGCCAAAGCTTTGTTTTTCTCGTGACTTAGGTCCAAGATATATGTCCCCATATATCTTGGATATAACGCTTTCGAGTATTTAGTACGGGAGATGAATTCACGCGCGTTACCCTCTCGCCAACATTTTAAGACATCTAGGTATACCTAGTAGGTGCGTAGTAGGCGACGATATACGAAACGAATACATGAATACGAAATTTTGTGAATAAGTGTGCGTAATAACTTCGTATTAATCCATATCCATACTAATATTATAAATGTGAAAGTAACTCTGTCTATCTGTCTGTTACGCTTTCATGCCTAAACCACTGAACCGATTTTAATGAAATTTGGTACAGGGGTAGTTTAGACCTTAAGAAAGGATAAGGTCCTGCCGAGCGCAGATTATTTTGTAATACCTAGTCTATTTTTGATGAAGCTCTTTCACCGCAGTAGCACCCCGTGCTATCCTCAAAAGTCACCCATAAAATGAGTACCTACTTCGCGTATAGAGCACATTTTGAGCACATTTTAGGCTCAAGATATAATTTCCTGAGCAATATGTATCTAGTAATGTGCCTTGCTATATGATTGATATTTATAGGTATATAGGTATCCTATAATATAGCTACGCGTGTGACGGCGTGTGACGGACTTAAAGCGGCCATAAAGTTCGGTGTGAGTATTTTTTCTGTGGTGTGAGCCTACATAGAAGAACGCGACGTGTTGTTGCCATTCCGTGCAGATACTTAAATCATTACGTTATAACGTTATAAATCTATAACGGTTACACTTATTAACCGTTATTAACAGATATAAACCCTTAACACTTTCAATCGGTTACACTTTCGTTTCGGTTACACTTATAAAAGGTTTTCTTCTAAAACAGTTTCAAAAAACAGTGTTAAAACACTTTATAGTGGTTACTGTTTCGGTCCCTGCTCCTAGGACAAGCAATTTAGCTTAGTTGGAGGGGTTAAGGGAACTATTAGTAATTTCAGTTGCTAATTTATTCTTTCTTAAAAAAAATGTTATTGACTGTGATCTTCTCTTTTATTTTTCAGATTAAATAGGTATACAAATATCTTAAAACTACTTATTTCTAGGTTTACAAGTCCATCAGTTTAAAATAATTCGCTATCTAGTCGTTGATCATTATTGGTAGCCGCCGAAGCTGCTATGGTGGTTTGAGGAACCAACGCTGGGTCTGTTCAGGCCACCTCCATGTTTTTCAGGATGGTATTTACCTGGTGAAGATAACATAAATTAAGTTATTTGATGGTTTTACATGTAATTCTAAGATTATGAGATAACTAAAAAAATAACAGTGTAGAGGTTTGAAAGAAGTATTTAATACTGAGGAGATATTTTTAAGGGTACATATAATTTCCCCTCGCCTGATAGTAAGCTATAAGCAAAGGCTCAGAAACGAGGGTCAGTATAGTACAAATGTGGCTGTGCACGCACTATGTTCACCGAGGAACTGGAGTATTAGCGATACATACATACATACATACAATCACGCCTTTATCCCGGAGGGTTAGGCAGAGGTGAATTAACACGCACATTTCACCAATCATTGTATTAGGTCCCACGTAATAGGGGGTGAGCCTATTGCCATTTTTCGGGCACAATTGTTGACTCGAGCCATGTATAGGCTGAGTCTGGGCTGTATATATCTGTCTGATGTTAAACAGCCCTATCGCCTAGTCACCTTGTACGACACCGCATGGGAGGAGATGCGGTGGCCCAAATTCTACTCTGCCAGGAACCACGCGATACGTAGTGAAAAAGTTCTTAAGAGTAAGAGTAGGAGTTCCTGTGTCTTACCATCATCAAAGATTCCTGCAGCTTCATCCTGCTCGTTTTTCTTTAGCGCTTCCAAGATAGCTTCAGGGATTGGTGGGGATACCGGTAGGTGTTCTCCCTGAGCCCTGAAGCCACCTACTCCTGCGGTGTACGTCACACTGTATGTGTGGCCATCATCCCCCTTGTAGGCGAAACCTCCCTGAGCGTTTTTGGTATCACCAGCTTCTTCAGCTCTTATACCGTTCGAGGTTTCGAAGCTAAAATGGTAGTCTGGAAATAAAGTTAATTTATGGGTTTTTTATTGACAATAGACTGGGGCGTTTGATAACATGTCTCACCTGTTTGTTCAATTGTATTTTACAAATTATATCGCTGTAAGTAGTTTATTGGATGCAAATTTTATGAAACTATCTTAAGATGATGAAATAGAACTAAAATAAGATAATTATAGAACTTATTGAAATGATTTTTAGTGTTTTTAACACTATAATATTCAATTTAGCCCTCTTTTGATTACCTTGCTTAAATTCAGTTCATAAAGTACGGCAATAAAATTTAAGAACGGAAGATCAAGAAGATACTATAACATAAATCCGACTCAACCTTGACATTTGAGATCCAGATACAGTTACATTAAAAGTGCTTTCATATGGTTTATTCGTGATTAAACTAACTAAACTGCCTACTATAAAATTGTAAATTAGTTTCGTCTGCACATTGGAGATATTTGAAAACCCCCGGGGTTACTCTATATTTTAAAATATAATTTAATTTAACCAATAAATTATAAATATGTATTTACATAATAACATAAAAAAAAAACAATACATAATATACCTATATACAAAGCTGCAAGTTCAAGTGTCAAAGAAATCCTCCCCATCGACGTCAACTGGGAGGGTGGCCAGAAGGCTGGTGGCATTGCCACGTTGAATGGCAATGCCAATCCTTTGTGCAAGGAATGAACCAACCCTCTGGTCACGGGTAGCGTCTATTAAGCGTTTTGATACCTCTACTCCAAATATCCAACTATCTGTTCAACCATATTGAATAAATCACTTGTACTTTTCCACAATTGGAAAAGTACAAGTGATTTATTCAATATGTGTAGCAAGTTCCACCAAGTGCCATCAATCTCCAGTATAAACAATCTGTTCAACCGGTTGAACAAATTGGACAACTTTTCTCCAGGTTTTTCAACTTCAAAATGTAGTTGAACTAGCTGGACTGAAAATTACAATAAGCTCAGTATATAATAGACGGGCACTTGGACCCCATGATCTCAGCGTCTCGACCCCAAACGGCTCAAATATGTAATTACCACTTAAATTACTATATTTGCGCCGTTTAAGGGTCTCTGCCGAAGCAGCGGCAGCGCAGGCGCAGTTCGCAGTCCCAGGAAGATGTGAAGGCGCAAGGGTGTCAGCACATGTTGCATCCCACACCAAATGCTGGTATATATGCCCTATATTTTTATTTTATATAAGACACGTCAATTTTACTTCACCTCGCCTGATAGTAAGCAAAGCAAAGTTTCTGAAAAGAGGGTCACCATTATAGACACTAACAATAAGGGCCCTCTTTTTCACGCCTCGCTAGGACCCGGCACTGTCGGAAGAGAGAAATACGTGTACTAGTAAGGAATTCCATAACATGATGCAGCAGAGGAAAGTGTCGCTGAACCGCTTGGTTCTTGATGAAGTATTCAGCATTTTTTTTTGAATTCTTATCTTTTTGTTCGCGATTGGTTGAGTAGAACCGGAGATATAACTAAAAGTCGAAATAACCGCGGTCGGAGCCACGGGCATCTGCTAGTATGATTCGTGATTAAACTATAAATAAATGTGTTTTAATTCATGCAATGAGGCTATATTTGGCACTGAAATAATCATGACATCATGATATTCTTGAGAACGATTATGATGATATTATACAATATTTTATCGGTTGGAAAAAAATGTTACAATAATCTAATTTCTGGCAACAGGATCTTCAAAATAATTATTACTTATGCGTATTTTGTATCACATGCATGAATTATTGTTAGTAATATATTTTCATCATATCCTTTTGCTTTAATTAAGTATATGTTTAGTCTATGTCTGTATTTTGCAAATATACCATTCAATTATCATTGCAATATTACATCCATATATCCATATCCATATTTATTATTTTAAATGCGAAAGTAACTCTGTCTGTCTGTTACGCTATCACGCCTAAATCACTGGACCAATTTGGATGAAATTTCGTACAGGGGTAGATTAGACCTTGGGAAAGGACATAGACTATGTTTGGTTGCGTAATGTCCATAATAGTATTAGCTAATTTTGCCAATCGATTTCCCATGGGGATCATAAGGCTTTGATACCGTTTTACTGTTATCAACCAACTTACTTCCATTCTCTTGAATAACCTGATCTTGCTTCAGAATAACAGCGTTTTTCTCAGTTTCCTGCTGGGGACGTCTGTTGCCAGTGTCAACGAACCCACCACCACCAAGTTGTGGTACGTGGTAGTTTCCTTGACCACCCTGTCCTCCTGTTCCCTGGGGAATATAAGTTATGGATGGCAGTAGACCAGCTGAGCTCAGAGCAAATAGGCAGGTGATGATGAACTGAAATCAATAAAGAAATTAAGATTTAGAGTGCCATGTTATACAAAATGGTGTACAATGGTCAAAATAGACGAAATAAAATGGTAAGCTTACATAAATTCGCATAGAGCTGTAAATTGGTGGGATTCTTTATATAAATTCACCATTATGAAAGAAATAGCAAAAGTCCCCATCGATTGGACATTTGCATTTATTTTCATTTAAGTTTATAGGTCAAATATCATACTTTTTTGTGCGGATTACGATTTCGGAGATATTATGATTTCAAAATTGGAAGAAGTTATATCCATATTATTTGAAATTTCTTTCCCCTTCGACGCAGAACCTGAACCGCCGCTGGTCATATGAACTTATAATTTTGGCTTATTAGTCGCTTTTCATGTTGCTAGTATCCACTAAGAAAGGAATTTTGGAAATTTCGTTGCTCAAGTATCAACTCTACGCCAATTTATGTAAGTTCAAATCTTTATTTTGTCTGGATTAGTGTGTTTAAAGGAATTGTTCGTTCAAAAACCTTATGACTTACCTGTTTCATTTTGTCTCTAGAATTTAATACGGTTAAACAGCACAACACAAAACTCAAACTGTACAATATTCTACAATTCTTGCGCTTTTATATTTTTACAAAAACATTGATTTTTACATTACAAACTTTATTATCGGATGACATCGGCAATAATGACCGCCTTGAATCCTTAATATTTGAATAGTTCTTGACACAAAGTAGATTGAGTTGGTATTTTCTATTTGAAACTTTTAAGGTGAGCTAAAATCTTTTACACTTTTTGAAAAGGATCAAGGATGTGATTATTTGAGTGACAATAGAGGAATCAAGAATAAAAAGGGTGTAATCACCCAGCGGATTTCAAACGAGCTCAGAGTATGAGCTGCGGTTGCCATTGAAATGACAATTCCATATATTACATACATGAATATACGACGACCTGCGGTAGGTGGCTGGGACAGACAGACAAACGTGGCGCATATTGGGAGAGGCCTATCTTCTTCCTCTTAGCGTTAATTCCCAGTCGCATCCGAAGCTTTCAGCTCGGAGTCTGGGGTCCGCTTTTGCCAGTCTTAACTACGGATTTGGCTAGACCTCGATATTTTCTGTGAAGCGATTGCCATCTGACCTCCACATCCCAATGGTAACATTATGCGATATCGAAGATTTGCAGCTAGACTGTTTTTGGATTTTTGAGGGCTCCAACTACCCGTAACGACTGCCATAGATGTTCTTATGGCAACCGGGACCGACGGCTTAACGTGCTCTCCGAGGCACGACCAGACCAATGCAAATACCCATATTTCATGAACACAAATATTTGCACTGAGCGGGGATCGAACCCACGCCTCCTGCGTAGCGGCCGCGTTCACTACCGCTACGCCACGGAGGCTGTCGCATAATGTCCAGCAGTAAACTGCGGTGGACTAATTGCTTGATTGATTGACATATATATAATCACGCTTATATCCCCGTAGGTTTAGGCAGAGGTGAATTAACATCCACATTTCACCTATCATTGTATTCGGCAATAGGGGATGAGCCATCAACAATAGTGCCGGAATAGGGTTAACGGGAATATTAGTAATTTCGGTTGCTAATATATATATAAAAAAAAAAAAGCAGCCTTATCCCTTAGTCACCTTGTACGGTACCACATGGGAAGAAATGGGGTGGCCCACATTTTACTCTGCTGGGAACCACGCGGCGCCCAGGATTTTTGTGATGATTTAATTTTTAATTTTTTTCCCAACTGTGGGATAAGATAGGATAAGAAAATAAATAAAATATTATGTTAACTTCGCTTAGCGTGCAGTACGACCTATGCCTAACACTGAAATTTGAAGGTTAATGACATAGGGAAACACAATAACACAAGGGATTATAATAAATTTAAACACGAAATCATCCGAATGCTTGCGGGGTTTATAGCCTGGGGAAGAACATTCTAGTTATATTTTTTAATTTGGAAAATAGCATTTGCCACGTTAAAGAGTTTTCATGTGACTGAACCCGTCGGCTAGTACTCGTAGGTGATTCCTGCAATTGCCTTTATGCGGCGTGTTATAACTGAAACCTCGCATGCAGGAAATTTTATTACAAAGTTAGTCATCTACACATACGAATGGTGTTTGTAATTCATTCCGTTCCGTCGCGCACGCAAATCGTTCAATTGACGCAAACAGTCCAAAACACCATTTCATCCAAAATGCAATTCATCCGAAACGCAATCCGTCCGAAACGCAATATTTCCAAAAGGCAATCCATCCAACGTTCTTCGTGCTGCCATAGTTACGGAGCCACGCCTCTACAGCGATCAAAACAGTTACTTATAATTGGAGACTTCGTACACGTAATAAGATTTCAAATTACATGAGAGCGAAAGTGCCCTTGCGCACGCAGTCAAGGTCAGGTGAAGGTCATGTGTGATGAGAATTTTGCGGTTGTGGTTGTGCGTATATATTTTTTTGTTTTGCTGATTTTTTTTGCTTGTGGTTATTTCTTTTTCGTGAGGTAAATTAGTTGTAGAATTTTACTTGGTGATTAATTTTTAAAGAGAGTTATTGTGATGTCTTTAGTGTTGGATGTAAGGGGATCTATTGTTATCCCCAAGTGCCTAGGTAAAAACCTCAAATGCAATCGAGAAATGTGCTAAGATGTTGATCGTAGTTAATGTAATTATTATTAGCTGTTTTACGGCCAAGGAAAAAGTATCGATTGGACTTCTCCTTGCCAAAATGTGATCAACCAATCAAAAGGCAGCTTGGAGTTACTGAGTGCAGAAGGCGGAGAATCAGGTGCTATGCTATTTATAGTGCATATTCAGAAAGGCCTATTTCCAGCAGTGATTTGCAATAATTGCATCATTCATCAATTTATCGGTAGCTAACCAAGTACTGATGAATGAAAATATATTGTTAGTATTTTTTTAACGTTTTAAAAAATTCTAACGGATCTTCGGCTATTTAATCCAAATGTGCAAAAAACTTTGATACGTTCTGTCAATAGTTTTTATTTTATTTCTTTAACAAAATGTTAATGCGTTTCCAATGGTAAAGTGGATACAAAGGGCTTTGTGGAATCAATAGATTCCATCAGATCTATATTTAACGACGGTAACACATTCAATTTAGATTTTTTGCTATTTGCTATTTGCCTCGGGCTCGAGAGTGGAAACTTTAAATATATAAATAAATAATAAATAAATAAATATTGTAGGACATTCTACACAACGCTATCTAGACCCAAATTAAGCATAGTTTAACTAGCTTGTGTTATGGGTTCTAGAATGCGGATAAACATACTTAGATACATTTTTTTTTTTTGTAAATACATACATATTATACATAGAAACACCCAGACCAATGCAAATATTCATATTCATGCACACAAATATTTGCACTGAGCGGGGATCGAACCCGCGCCTCCTGCGTAGCGGCCGCGTTCACTACATTCATTCACTTCATGGGACAAACTCTAGCAAGCAAGCTAGAAACTGGTGTAAAAAATATCCCTAGAAAGAATATCAAAGGAAAGAAAGGGAATAGAGTCAAAAGCACCTGTATCGCCTCATTTTCAGACTCTTTTGTAGATGAGGTTCAAACTGTGAGGTCATACAGTTGCGTAGCCAATCAAACCAACTGGCTCCGGTCAATGACCTTGGTTTCCCCGACTCGATATACAAGAAACATGCGACGGAAACCCGGAGCCCTCACCCAGAGCATGCTTCTGCTAAGGTGTGAAAATTTGTAAAAATGTTTTAAGTTTGTTATTCAAATGACTGACTGAATATATGTCTGTGATATTACGGATAGATTATAGTCTGACTGTTGCATGGGTTGCGAGAATGTTTCAGTATTCTAAATGGGCAAAGCCGTGGATAACATTAAACAAATAATAACAAAATGTGAAACACGTAACTGTATTTTAATGTTTACATACCAAAGCAAGATATAAATGCTGAAGTTATTTGATGCGATTAGTGATGGCTTTTACGAGACCAATAAAATCACTTACACTCAACTGTAATTATTTTAGTGATGAAGTTTGTATCTTTTATGTTACTGTTAATATTTCAAACTAGCAGTATTTGAAAAAATCTATAACTTATTATTATCTTAGCTTTGTCATGGCGTTGTTTAGCTGTTAGCTTTTACCTCGGAGTCTGGGGTCCGCTTTACCTGTCTGACCTCCAACGGCGATATCGAGCGATATTATTTGACAATGGAAATTACAGATATTTTAGTATAAATATTTTAGTGTCCTCAGAGGATAAGTTTACTTAAGTACATACGAAAACTTAGGACTTATGACAATAAATCTATCTAGAAACTCCTGCAGTAGCATGCGAACGCTGACTGCTATCAATTAACCGCGAAACTTGAAAGTAGTTCAGAATGTACCGAGAGGATCTTCGTAGCTTTATTGCAAACGCAATATTACGTGCTTTTGTCAAGGACCCAATCCGTTTTGTTAGTGGTTTACATTTGTCAAACGCCTAACTAAAATCTATGTCTTGCTCATTTGATAAAATACAGGTGCATCAATTACCTGCACCTGCAAGTCCCTAAACAGGTTGAGTTCCAGGTCGGCTGCTGTAGGGAGAACCGGGTAAAATGGGGTTACCTGGACGCGGAGAGTGGTGGTTGTGACTGCGGTGCACCTCTGCAATCAATGGATCACCTTCTGTCGTGCCCGTTGTGTTCCTACACCTGCACAACTGCCGATCTAAATGAAGCGACAGAAGCGCCGAGTTCTTGGGCTGGGCGCATCTAATTTTATTTAAATTAATTTTGAAGTGCTGCCAATGACACGATGAAGAAGAAGAAGAAGAAGAATTAAAAGTATTTCTTGGAGGCTTCGAGACCGCCAACCAACCAACAAATAGGAGGAGATAGGACACGACGGTATTTCCGTCCCAATCCAGCTGTCCAACTGGGGAAGTACCTCCGACCTACAGAATACCACGGCTATAATAACCTCATGTTGTGTTTTCGACGGTGAGTAGGGTAGCCAGAGCTCATTGAAGAGGTTTTTTGCTGTCAATGGGAAGACCAAAGCATTGTCTTGCTTGTCTTGTTCGCTGAAGGCACAGAATCTCTCTGTTCTTAAAGGGTCAGTAGCACGAGTGTGACTTCCCTGGTGTTGCGCTCGTCCATAGGCTACGGTAACCATTTTCCATCAGGTGGGCAGAGTGCTTGTCTGCGACATAAGTGATATAAAAAAAAGGATTTTTCTTCTTGTCTGTACAAATATAATAGTTGATATTCTTAAATTTTACTATTCCAGCCGAAGCGGGCCGGAACGACCCATTCAAAAAGAGTTCTGTGGCGTTCATACTATGGTCTGAAACGCCCAATGATACCTGATGTCCTTATATTTTAAAACATTCAGTCTTTTATAAGTTTTAAGCTAGCTGTCACCCGCGGCTTCAGCTGCGTGGAAATTACTCGTAGCATCCTGTTTCCGCAACTGGGAACCTTCTAGAGAAAAGTAGCCTATGTGTTATTTCAGTCTATAACCTATCCCTGTACTAGATGTTCAGCCGTTTGAGCAGTATTGAGTAATAAACAGTCAATCATCTTCAAAAATTTTCATCAATTTAATATGATATCGCAATTATTATACGAGTAATATCATTTTAAACCACAAATATAGTAAGTACCATGTTAGGACTTTATGATCAATCAGCTATTACAGTTATAAATTCACGATTCTCTGGTACTAAAGCCATCTTAGTACTTTAATGTGAACAATAAATTCAGAAATGTGTCGTAAACTGAAACAGCTCGAAAATTAACGAGTGCCAGTCGACATTCACGATTATATTCGTGAATGTCGACTGGCACTCGTTAATTTTCTGAGTAAATATATTGCTCAATCACTTTTTTTAATACTTGGTTCGTCAAATTGATTACAGCACTCCAGATGCTAAAGCACAGTAGTAGCTATGCTAGCTCAGCCCAGCCCCTAGTATAACATAACATAAACATAACATAAACTCACGCCTATATCCCCGAAGGAGTAGGCAGAGGTCTAGCACCCACATTTCGCTGTTAATGTTTAGGTCCCAATGTAATAGGTGGCGAGCCTATTGCCATTATCCGGGCACTTATAAACCTGCTATAAATGCACACATAACTTCGAAAAGCATCGAAAAGTCATTGGTGTGTGCCATGGTAAAACCTGGGATCGAACCCGAGACCTCGTCTCAGCAGTCCATTGCCCATACAACTAGGCTACCGCGGTCTAGCCCAGCCCCTAGACAAATCGCAGTTCATTGACCGGCGTATTCTAGTAATGGACTTGTGACTTACAGGATGTGACCAAACATTATGTTCACGACTCTAAATCCCCGTAGACAAAGGTAACCAACTATCATTTTTGGTTTCATGCAATGGAGGGCGAGCCTATTGCCCTCAAACGAGCACTTTGTCATTTTATGTATATTTACTGTCAGATGGCGAACAGCCCTATCCCTTAGTCGCCTTCAAGACACACAGGAAGAGATGAGGTGGGCCCTATTCTAATCCATCGGGAACCAAACACTATAGCAGTTAAATATGTAATAACATCTGTAGCATTCATTAACGGTAGTAGGAGCCTTAAACAGTTCAAATATAGAATTGCGATATGATAGAAAGAGAAAGAAAGAAAAGTTATTTTTATTATGTACAGAGATGCATGAAAAATATACAGAAATATTAATATCGCAGACAGTTATACAGAACAACGGGCGATGCTGTCCGCGTTTTAATATCAGACAGCGGCCAGCGGCGCTGGCCCAGCGCTGATTTTCAGAGGCGGCCTAGATAAGGCAAGAAATGAGAAATAACAAGTAAAGGATTGTCAAACACATAAAAAATAAAAAGAATAAACAATAAAATAAAATAAAAAAAAGGAAAAGCAAGACTCCGTACCTACTGTTGCTCTGTGATATCGCCAGTGTGTTGTGATGATTAGATGGCAGTCACTTTGAGGAAAATTATGGAAGTCGGGATGTTTCGCAGTTGGACTGGAAGCCGACTCCAATAGAGTTGGGGTAAGGCCCAGATTCGGTTTCATCATTATCATCACCCTTGCGTTAGTCCGGTCGTATCAAAGGCATTCACCTCGGATCCCAGTTTGTACATGTGTTAAAAGAAGAGCTACCTACGAAACTTGCGTGTTTAAAAAAAACGTTTGTACTAATTACACGTTAATAGGTAGCATCTGCTTTTTTCTTAAAACAGGATCTTGTTAAAAGCGGCTCCTTTGGAAACATAATTATTTTTACTACATAATTGTATTTATAATTCATAGTGATGTATTTAAGCGATCAATTACAAATCTCCGTAAAGGGCTTTTATTTTTATGAATGAATATCTGTTTTTGGATATGACTCAACTCAACGACAGTTAAAATATGGATGTGTTTTAGTCGCAAATGATGAGACAACTTCAAGACAGTCTCCGTGGCGTAGCGGTAATGAACGCGGTCGCTACACAGGAGGCGCGGGTTCGATCCCCGCTCAGTGCAAATATTTGTGTGGATGAAATATGGGTTTGGTCGTTAAGCCGTCGATCCCGGTTGCCATAAGAACATTTTTTATGGTAATCGTTACGGGTAGTTGGAGCCCTAAAAAGTCAAAAACAACGGTCTAGCTGCAGAGCTTCGATATCTAGCCAAATCCGTAGTTAAGACTGGTAAAGTGGACCCCAGACTCCGAGCTGAAAAGCTTCGGATGCGACTGGGAATTAACGCTAGGATGAAGTAGATGATGAGACAACTTCAAGGCAAGCGGCAATCATAGATCACATCATCACTTGATACAATATTGCCCTATTTCGTCTGGGTCAAAAATGGTCGCATCTATGTGAGAAAGGACCAGGATAGTAAATTTTTACTCATTAAAAATGAAAGTAGTCTTAGCTTGTTAAGTTAGTGAAGTTAGCTATACTTATCTAAAACCCAGAGTATTATTGGGAGTCTTATTGCTTGGTATCTCTGAAATTACAATGTATTTATCTATATATTATCAGAATATGAGAGGTATGAGAACTAAAACTATTGATGTGTATAACTCTGTGCTATGTAATAACTACGATATCATTTGCTTGTGTGAAACCTGGCTTGATGAAACCTTTTTGTCCTCTGAATTGTTTGACGACAGGTACTGTGTTTTGCGTAGGGACCGGGACCCTGCCTTTTGTGCTAGGTACAACAAGGACTATGGTGGGGGCGTGCTGGTGGCTTATCTAAAAAGGCTCCAAATCTCTGTACGAGATGATTGGCTCTCTAATGACCTTGATGACTTGTGGGTGCAGTTGAGAGTAAGCGGATCGCAGGTCATAAATCTTGGCGTGGTTTATTTGCCGGGTTATCTGTCTTCGGATGTTTTCTGTGATTTCATCGCCAAATGTAATAAAATTTTCAATGATTGTTCGAATCAGTTGAATTGTGTTTTAGGGGACTTCAACCTGCCCCTGGTAAACTGGTCGGCCGAGACAGGTACTCCTCGTAACTGTAACTGTGATAAATCCAAAGCTATGTACGAATTATTTCAATTTACCACCATTCGACAGCTCAATCATTTGGTCAACCATAATGGGCGAATATTGGACTTGGTTGTCACTGACCACCCAGATTCGGTTGTATTGACACCGGCGCTACCCTTGAGTCGGCTGGATGCACATCACCCAACATTCGAAATCATATTCCAAGCTGCTACCAAACCATTGACTCAGAACAAGTCGCTGCAAGGGCTTTGTTACCGTAGAACTGATTATGATGGCTGTAAAAGAGACATAGATCGAGTGGATTGGGCAATGCACGCACAGGGATTGGAGTGTGATGAATTTGTACATTTCTTCTACAACACAATTTATGGCATAATCGAGAAATATACCCCAAAAACGAAGGTGTCCAATGGGAGCTATCCGGTATGGTTTTCTAAAAGTTTGATAGGATTGCTTAGGAGCAAAAATAGAGCACATACTAGATTTAAGCGCTATAGGAATCCGAGGGACTACGACATGTTTTCAATGTTGAGAGCTAGGGCCAAATCGGTTACCTTCCGGTGTTTTAAGGAATACATTACCCGCATTGAGGATGATTTAAAGTTCAACATAAAAGCGTTCTGGAGATACACTAAAAACAAACGCATTACCAATAACATTCCCTGTAGTGTTTATTATCGGGATGCGGTGGGCGAAACCGGAGACGAAATCGTTAACCTATTTGCAGATTACTTTTCATCGGTGTATACAACCTCACCGACCAATCCGTTTGTTCCTAATTTTCAGTCCTCCAGTTATACTATTGGCAACCTATACATAACAAAGAGCGCCCTCTTGAAAAAGCTTGAGAGCATTGATCTTTCCAAAAATGCTGGATTTGATAATATCCCGCCAATATTCATCCGGCTTTGCGCAGGTAGCCTAGTGACTCCTCTGCAAATTATATTTAACAAATCTATTATTGAGGGCATATTTCCAAGTTTGTGGAAGGTCGCCAAAGTGACGCCAATATACAAATCAGGTGACAAGGGAGACATAACCAATTATAGACCTATATGCATATTAAACTGGTTTGCCAAAATATTTGAGGGCTTTATTTACTCTCATATATACAATCATCTCAAACATACATTAAGTCCTCGACAGCATGGATTTATGACTGGTAGATCGACAACGTCTAACCTTCTCTGCTACACGAACTATATATGTGACTCGTTCAATAGCAAAAAACAGGTGGATTCGGTTTATACTGACTTCTCGAAAGCATTTGACCGGGTGGACCATTGCATACTGCTTTCTAAGGCCCAGCATCTCGGGATACATGGAGACTTGCACAGGTGGCTCACATCGTACCTGTTAAATCGTAGTCAGATAGTTGCGCTTAGCGGATACGAGTCAGTTCCGTTCTTGGCAACCTCGGGCGTGCCGCAAGGCTCGAATCTTGGGCCACTATTATTCCTGCTATTTGTCAATGATCTCCTGTCAAAAATAAACAGCGAATGCTTAGCTTATGCTGATGATATAAAAATATATAGAAAAATCTCTAACCACCAAGACTGTGAAACCCTTCAGACTGACATAGATACTATTGTGCAGTGGTGTGAAGAGAATCATATGGCACTGAACATAAAAAAATGTCAGACTATCACTTTAAGTAAAAACAGGAATCTCCTGAATCATAACTATAATATTATGGGAACTAAAATTGACCGAGTTAGTGTGGTTCGTGACTTGGGTGTCTTATTTGAGGCGGATATGTCGTTCAGATCACATTATGAGCACATCTGCAGCAGGGCCAATCGTATGCTTTCGTTTGTTCTGCGTAATGCGAAGCCTTTTAAGCACCCGGATTCCTTAATCACTTTGTATTGCGCGTTAGTGAGGAGTATTACTGAATACTGTGCTTCCATCTGGGCTCCAATATATGCGGTGCATGCTGATAAAATAGAAGCGGTGCAAAAACGCTTCGTCAGAACCTTGTGCATCAGGTATGGCCTTAGACGTAAAATACCTGAATATGAGGACAGACTTAAAACCTTCAATTTGTTGAGTTTGGGGAAGAGGAGGGAAGTGGGCGACCTTTGCACCCTGTACAGAATTGCAAATGGCTTGCTTGACTGTAATCTGGTCACCTACCTGAACTTTAAGGTACCAACTCGGTCCGTACGCATTCCACAGCTGTTTACTATACCTTTATGTAAAAATAATGTTTCCCAAAATAACCCGCTCCATAGAATGTGCAATCAATACAATAAGGTTTGTACACAGGTTGATATTTTTGCCGATAGCTTCAATACTTTTAAAAAGTGTCTTATTTAGATAATTTTTCTTTTCTTTATTTTCAGTTTTGTGTCACATAACAATTAATTTGTTTGCCCCCTACAGCCTACAGTTGTTCTTTTATTAACGCAACCATTTAACACAAAAATGCTGTGTATAGATATAAGTGGACATCAGATTCAAAAAGTGTATCAATTAATGTTATATCTGTGTCTCATGTACCTAATCTGTTTTCTGTTTCTATACCTAATAAAATAAAATAAAATAAAATAAATAAATATTTTTACCCGACTGTCACCGGAAGGAGGGTAATGTTTTTTATTATGAGTAGGGAAATATATTTTTGGTATGTACTCAAAATGATAAATCTACTATCAAAAAATGGTAGCCAAGTTATGGTAGTAGACCTTTCCCAAGCTCTAGTCTATCTGTGTACTAAATTTTATCAGGTTAATCTTGACGAACTTTCATACAAATCTTCGTCTCCTATTTGAACGATTTTAACCCCTTTTTTTAGGGGTAACCTATGACTTTTCCCAAGCTTTAGTTCTTTTCTATACCAAAATTTCCTCAAAATCGGTTCAGTGGTTTAGGCTTGAAAGCGTTACTGACAGACAGACCGACCTAGTTACTTATACATTTATGATCCGGTGGAGTAGAATACGCCCACAGGAAGAGAAGGGATGTCATCTCTTCCTGTGGGTATCGTAGAATGCGACTAAGGGATAAGGCTGTTCTTCATGCGACAGTAAACATACAGCCCATGAATAGGTACCCACTTGACGGCAATAGGCTAGCCCCCTATTACGTGGAACCGAAAATCAAAGTTAGCGAAATGTGGGTGATGATGATACACCTCTGCCTACCTCTTTGGGGATTTACAGGTGTGAGTATATGTATATGTATGTATGGATTTGTCGCCAAATATATCGATGATTCTCCTTCTTACACCGCTGACAGTGACCTTCGCGAATCGCTTCATGTTAAGGTCCAACCCCACCAAACGGACGGCATCGGAACGGATTTTACAATCTTTAAACAAAATAAATCTTATATCACAGAATTTAAAGTTTATATTACCAAGTCACGCATGACAGCTTGACGTGCGTCATGCCGCCGCACGTCGCTGTCAAGCTGTTGTGCGTGACTTGGTAATATAAACTTCAAACACTGTGATAATAAGATTTAATTTTGTTTAAAGATTGTAAAATCCGGGCCGATGCCGTCCGTTTGGTGGGGTTGGACCTTTAGGGTGCTTGTAATAACGCACAATAATGGAAATACTAAATTTAATTGAGATAATTTTAATGCATTTAGTATGCTAAACTAAACAAATTAATTTAAATTGGAAAAAGCGAAATCAATACTCGGGCAGGACTCGAACCCGCGATCTTTTCCATAAAGGGGGAATGCTCTAACCACTGAGCCACCGAGCTTCGCCCGAGATATCCAATTTAAAATAATACTAAATTTAACTCTCCTTGGAAATGAAAATCCTTGTTGCTAGGTTAAATATATTAATTACACATTTAACATTACTACCCACGCACATGAACTTAATTGACAGTAATTAACTAGACTTTACCCTTCAAAGTAAAGCCTTCTAAATTTAATGGGTTTACTGTGAATTATTGAGAAAATTATACTATCTATCCTACTTTTATGTCTGCTCCTACCTTTTTCGTCTGAAAAACCCACACCAAATCTGTAATTAACTAATGTTAATGGATAACCTATATCGGGATGTATTTTATTTTATTAAACATCGTCACGAAGAGACTAATGCCGGCCACACACGTTGCAGTATACTTGCGCAAGTCTAGACTTGTACAAGTATACTTGAACATGTGTTGGAAGATAACTGCGCAAGTTTCAGACTTGTACAAGTCTCAAAAAAAGTTCCAATTTTCGATTCCACACTTGCGCAAGTCTAGACTTGTACAAGTCCGCGTTTTTTCGACGTGCCCACAGACGCTCAAGTATACTTGTGCAAGAGTCATTTTTGTCAAAGCGAGCGTCCAGGTATGTCGTGCTGCGATGGATGACGCGTTGGCAGTAGTTGGCAATAAGTATGCAGAAAATTATTAAAAAATAAAAAACCCGGCTGCTACTTATACTATTTTCATTTATAATATTTTTTGCAACGTGTGTGCCCGCCATAAGATAGTGATATACCTCTTGACACGTATCTTGAACCTGAATCGCGAGTCAACCAAGGGCCTGACGAGTGTGGATTGTTTTGTAATAATCTATGCGTGGTGAATTTGACCTCGTTCACTGCCACACCATAATATTCTCAAAAGACACCCAAGAAACGAGTACTAACGAGTAGTGCGCATATAGAGCACATTTTAGGTCCAGCCCCTCTAGACAAGTGGCAATTCGTTGCTTGGCGTATGATGGAATAGAATGCCAAATGTATGGGATTTGACGTATATGACAGGCGTCAACGAATGTCAAAAACGTCAAATCCTATACATTTGTCATTCTATTCCATCATACGCCGAGCAACGAATTGCCACTTGTCTAGGGCGGCAGGATAATAATATATGTCCAAAACAATGTCTTGGTAATATCATTGTGTAGGTACACGCACTTTATATAATTTAGTGTTAAGACAAGTGAATCCCGAGCCGTATGGTACCTTCTAATGGCTTAGTTTTAAAATATTCAAGTCGCATAATAACTAGGTATGTGGTTATATTATAAAACGTTCAACTTCTTACAATCTCTCAGAAGTTGTAACATATAGAAATTTCCATTACCATAGCTACACTCTATCATCGCACATCTCGCCATAGGCGGGGAATTCATCCTCACACATTGCGACCGGAATCGGTGCGCACTGTGCGGTATGAAAGGAACTTCATCGCTCGCACACTCAAGCTGTGGAATGAACTCCCCTCGATGGTTTTCTCAAGCGACCACAATATGGGTTTCTTCAAGAAGGGCATTAGAAGGTTTCTTGAGAGTCGGCAGCACAAGTGTGACGCCCCTGGTATTGCATACGTCCATAGGCCACGGTAACCACTTTCCATCAGGTGGGCCGTGTGCTTGTCTGCCACCTAAGTGATATAAAAAAAAAAACCATTGTATCTATTGAAATCTAGGGCATTTTTTAAATTTAATAGATTCACTGTTCCTATTTTCCTGTGCGGTACTTAATCCCTTAGAATATTTTAGTAATCCCTAGACATGAATCGATATTCTTGTACTTATCAAAAAGCTTCAATTTCTACCCAGGATGATGATGGTAAGCGTATCTTATCTTAAGTGCCTAGTGGTCGGTCCCTTGTTGCACCTGTACACATACAGCTGACTTCAAAACCTACACGTGGGTGTAAAATATTCTTAAAGCAAATCGTGTTGCACGAAATCACTTTTAATTTACTAATTCACTATGTACATACTCATAATGATGGTAGAATACCAGTGCTGTCCTATGGCATCATTAAATCTGGCCCTGTCTGTCAAGTTGTGTGAGCCTGAGGACATATTACTTGAATCAATATACTTAAAATTTAAACACAAAAGATGGACGTATGCCTACGCACGTCAATACTTCTTAAATTAGACAGGTGGTTCTTGAGGGTACCCGGTTCTTGAACTATCAAGTTAGTTTATACAAAGGAGGAAAAGGCCTGGGGGTACCTAACGATTCGGGCGGCTTACTTACTTTCATATAATTATTCACAGTTGTAATTATTGTCGTGTTTATTTGTCATAAGTGTATTTGGGCCCCGGGCTGAGTAATTTAGTTATCCACGTCTAGTCTATATGTTGTTGAACCGCGTAGTGCGTTGATGGACGTTACGTGGTACCGTAAATGGGATGTATGTGAGAGCGTCACATATGATGAGCTAGGTGGCGGACCCGAGACTTGTCAAGCAGAGACCTGGGGTTACCTTCGTCGGGATAGCCTTGGGTTGCAAATGCTCATCTCCCCGGTAATCCGTGAACGATAGCGGCTTCATTATGATGATGGAGGAAGGTGAGCATCACGCGTATGGATGAGGAACAAGTTATAGTGCAGAGGCCGCGACCTATCGTCGTATAAAGTTAATACAACCGCCTCGGGATAACTAGGACCGGGTGTAGTTCGATTCCCACGGGAGAACTAGCGCTGAAGAGCAGTCTCTCAAGCACAGAGGTCGGTGCAACCAGATATGCCAGGCGGAAGATTGGGGTTTGGACACCCCACGGTACGGAAGCTGTGTTGATGAAGTGCGGTAGCTTGTAAACCGAGTTTATGCGTGTGATTGAATATATGAGAGGCAAGTAACATTCATCAACGTGTCCGATCTCTTGTTGTATAATATATTTTGAGTATTCTCCTTTCGCGGTTACATTCTTTGTCTATTGAGACGGTTAAGTCCAGTGGGGAAATAACTGTCGTTGGTCGTATTTCACAGTATGTGTGCGGTTTGGCGGGGCACCTTACCACTCGCCAAAGGGCGAGTGTTGGCATTATCGATATAATTTCACGTTGAATAAGTAAAATCAAGTTTCATTCAGCTTTGAGGAGACGATGTACCGTCACACTATGCTCCAACAATAGTAGGCCCAGGGTGTCGGGCCTGCGTCGTATTGCATCGATCTAACATTACCTGGAATTCAGCTAGCGTGGTTCACTGTTCTCGTTCTCGATTCCCACAGAGAGCTATTACAAGGAAGACCGTACCTATTTATAAATGTACGCTCGCATCGTTAAAATTCAGGACGGAACTTGATCTCCTGTATGATATTGTGAATATCTGAGCTTGCTACATACGTCGTGGAAAGCAAAAATACTTCTGGACTCAGAAACTCTACCTTGCAGCCAAATGCAGTTAATTGACGAACTGAGTATGAAAAATAGAAACAGAAACTTACTAGAAACAGAAAGAAAACGTTTTATGAAAATAGCATGATTCTTATCTCTTATCTTATATATTAGAGGTGAAATTCCCAAAAAGTCTTTTGTATTGTAAGTGCAATATACAATGAATCAACAGCTGTCAAAATATCAAGTTCAGGATAGGTAATAATTTATATTATGTACAGATTTTATACCAAATTACATAATAAATCGGTAACTACGAGACGTTACTGCTTCCGTAGTTCTGTAGCAGTTCAATGTCTCGTAGAATTCGCATACAACCGAATAAGGCCGCCTATCGCATTAATGGGCGGCCTTATCGATTAACCGTTCAATACCTGCGTGAAATATTGTAAAAAAATATACCCGCCCATATGATATGTGAGACCAAAAGGTGGTCAGCCTACAAAATGTGTCACGGTTACAATTCAGTTTACTTGAAGGGATCTTGAGATGTTGATAATTTTGGTTACATACTTACATTATTATTCATACCTGTATTTCAGGAAGAATTAGGCAAAATTGAATCCACATTGTGCTAGCTATGATTTTAGGTCTCACGTACTGCGGGCCTATTGCCTGTTTATTTTTTACGTTCCTTTTACAGATTATACTGTAACCTTAACAATTATTGTGTACTAGCCGACCCAGCAAACTTCGTACCGCCATATTTTCTGATACCGTTTCCGCTGCATATCTCTAAATTTATCAGTGTTTCTCTTCAATATTATGCATGTATCATACATATAAACCTTCCTCTTGAATCACTCTACCTATTGAAATTGAAAAAAACCGCTTCAAAATCCGTTGCGTAGTTTTGCATACATAGGGACGGACAGACAGCGACAGTGACTTTGTTTTATAATATGTAGTGATAGTGATGAAGTGATTTATTTATGACACAAACTCACAATATGTAGGTAGTTGCAAGTTCATTACAAAATTGCAATTCATCCAAGCGCCAAAACCGGTTAAATCAAAGCTTAGACTTTGGAGCTCCGGGCCCGCTTTACTTTTATTTTATTTTTTCAACTTTTAAGCGAGCGATTGCAGTTTACCCTCCCATATTAATAAGGAAAGCTTGCGTCAAATCCTCATCCATCAACAGGTTAGTGGGTTCCACACCTCTGGTTGAATTATAATAAAAATAACCGTATATCGTCGGTCTTACAGACCAATGCGCGAATACACGAAGGTTAAAAATGATTTCAAACAGACATTATTTTTAACGGCCTATTTGTGGTTTGTTTAAACAGAATCCGCAGACTAGTCTAGTAATTTTTGTTTCCTTTTTTTTATACTTTTTTTATCGTTGTTACTAATATTTGTTTTCATATATTTGTTCATACTAATAATCGAAACTCATAATCATTTCAATAAATAACTTTTTTTTTTATACCACTTAGGTGGCAGACAAGCACACGACCCGCCTGATGGAAAGTGGTTACCGTGGCCTATGGACGTATGCAACACCAGGGGCGTCACACTCGTGCTGCCGTTCTAATGCCCTTCTTGAAGAACCCCATATTGTAGTCGCTTGGGAAAACCACCGCGGGGAGTTCATTCCACAGTTCATAAAGGTGTTTTATTCTAATATTCGTTTTAATATTTCTTAATCATAAGTGTTTTTATCCGTATTTTCCGTATCCGTCTTGGATAGATTAGGTTAGAAGGCTAATGCGGGAGCGGAGCGGAGCGAAGCTCCCGCATTAGCCTTCGTGGTTATTTTTTTTATAACCATGCAGAACTATATTTAATCCTAAAACAAATTTAAAACAAAATGTGTCACTCTAGAAAAATATTTTCTTGGTAATACCCTTTATTAATACAAAAATTATGATAATTGAATGTTATGAAGAAAAAAGTTATGAATAAAAAAAATATGATCACTAACGGTTATGAACTCCATTGTTAGGAATAGAAATGTATGAATAAAAAATATATGAAAAAGAAAATTATGAAGAGTGATTTTTATGAGCACAAATCGGTAGTAAGACAAAGAATAGGATTTAAAAGTTTATGTAAGCCAATATGGCCCCCAGAGTGACAGGCGCGCTCTATATTTTATAATGTATACTCTAAGGGTTCAACTAATATGGTTTATTATAAACACCTGCTAAAAGAACCCAGGTTTGTAAGAAGAAGGAAACACGTGTGCAATAATATGATTCAATTCTTTATCGAGTGACAAAGGGAGGAAGTAATCAACCGACTGGCTCGAGACAGTATTGTTTGAGCTGTATGTGGGTCACACCGCAGTCTATGTTGAACTGCGGTGACACCCACATATGATGTTGTTCTGGAAAGACGCAAGGCATTACTATTACTTCTCTAAGTATTATACATACTTATCCTTTCATCTGTTAATTTGCAAAATGTCATTAATTGCCAATCTATGGATCCCAAGACAGGACTTTCAACAGATAGGGAATTATGATTTTTTTGCTGACATAGGTTTAAAAAAACCTTATTTTTTCTTTGAATCATACCCAAGAAATCGAGTCTATTGCGTATTTATTTTATAGGATATGCAAAATAAATAATGAAACTTTATTATCGATATAATGGGTATAGATTTATTTTGAAAAAATATTATAAAGCTTCTTTATAAGAAATGTGACAACTACCTAAAATATATTTTGATTAAGACACGATGATAATGTCTTTGTACGCGTAATTTAAATACTTTTGCAAATTCAGTTTCTACTTTTTTTACAACAGTCCAAAGTTTCAGTTCTTATGCTGAATACCATCATACAGTGGTAACGCAATTCAGACTTTATATTTTACATAATAAGGTGGCTTATCTTTAGTAAGGCACATTATTTAAATGCATGTTGTATACGACAGCTGCAGGGTCGTCTTTTATTAAAAATCAAATCATCCTAATAGCACTCGAAGACAATGTTAACACTGACTATAAATTGCTTTATCAACACACTTCAACAACTTTACAATACATCAATCGCCTAAAACAATGGTGTCCAAAATCCTTTGATACTGCAGATTCATTAATGATGTTTCTATAATATCGTAATGCGTATCACATATGTTACTCTTGATTAAGGGTCACGACTGAGCCCCCACCCCGCATTCAATTAATCATATCCTTGAAGAATTACAGAAAGATTTGACACTCGAGGTCATCACGTTCGGTAGCTCGAGTTACCCTCGGACTAATTACAAGGTGTATGATCATGCTCGCTTTATTATGTGAACTACATGACGTCAGAATGCAAGTGTTCAGGGATTGCGATCAGTTGTATATATAATAGGTCATGCGCTTAGAAGCATCACAGTATCATTTGAGACTCATCCACTATACCTACTAGTGCATCGGTTTTAACATTAATATTGCAATATGAAATTGGTAATATTTTTTTGTTACAAATTCCGAGATTGAAATATTTCTTATGTAGTTTTTATATTTTGTTCGTTTTAAATAGAGTGACATTAAATATTATACTTTTATATCTCATCAGTATGGAAATTGTATTCAATTTTAATTTTATTTTAACATGAAATTATTAAAAAAATAGACATAGAAGAAAAAGTATTTCAGGGAAAGCCGGAAAAATATAATTGGTTATTTTAAAAGAATTCAATAGCAACTTTAAGTGATTAAATGTTAATTTAAAGTTTAAAGTCAATTAAATAAAAATAAGAAAATTGTAAAAAATCGGTTTTACAGAAAAGGATGTATATCTTTGCACTGTCATATATTTTCACCAAAATCGATAATTCATGACATTTGACATAAAAATAAATCTTTATGACAGTTCGTGATAGCAAGTCTCATCGCGGTCTGCGCGGCGGGTCGTCTGGACCACCTTGAGCGTTCCTACCTACCCCCCGACAACTCCATCGCAAGCAAGCAACGTGGACAATATGGTCCTGCCTTCGACGTGGGATCCAGCTTCGCTCAACAGCATGGCCACCCTCAGAACTCGTTCCCTAATGCCGCCAACCGGTACCTACCACCTATCAGTGCAGCTGCTACCAATGTTGCTTCTCAGTACTATGGCCCTGGTGCGAAAGGTGAGAAAATTTATATTTTTAGTGTTTCTTTTGACTATTAGTAGACCTATTAGTAGACCTATTAGTAGACCTATTTAGTAGACCTATTAGTAGAACTATTAGTAGACCTATTAGTAGACCTATTAGTAGACCTATTAGTAGACCTATTAGTAGACAAATATCTATTGCGTTTATTGCGCAGGCTTTCCTATCAAGGTTTGGAGGCCAGACGTTAGTCACTTCCGGAAAAGCCGACATACTAATTACTATAAAAAGCGGACCTCGGGCACTAAAGTATAACTTATGGACGTAACTGGGCAATAGTTATGAGGATGATAATGGTTTAATGATGCGAAGGGATATGTAGTAGGTAAAATGTCCAGTGTCAAATTTGAATCCAGAACATCCATATCTTGAAACGGTCGGTTGCGTAGTTTTGAAGATTTAAGCATACATAGGGACGGACAGACAGCGACAGCGAGTTTATTTATAATATGTAGTGATTATTAGACAGCGAAAAGAGTAGTTCTCATTTTCGCAATCGATTTTACGATATCGTTTTTATTGACAAGTGATAAGATTCCTTATTGGTACCCATGAAACCTTCTATTTGATATTAATATTTATATGTATAACCTGCGAGATCGATTTAGTCATCATCATCATGTCTACTTTGAATCTGTTCTAATCCAATCCAACTAAATAATAATAAATAAATATTCTACAACATTCTACACAACGCTATGTAGACCCATGGTAAGCTTCATTAGCTTGTGTTATGGAATCTAGAATGCGGATATACATACTTAGATACTTTTTTTTTTGTAAATACATACATATTATACATAGAAACACCCAGACCAATGCAAATATTTATATTCATGCATACAAATATTGGCACTGAGCGGGGATCGAACCCGCGCCTCCTGCGTAGCAGCCGCGTTCACTACCGCTACGCCATAGAGGCAGTCAAACTGTAGTAAAAAAGGTGAATAAGTTTATAACTATTTTTATCGTGAACTATATAAAGCGCACATTACATTAACCTTCTTGATTGATCATCGTTTCATAAACGGGAGAATGACCCTGCCTGAATAGATTAAAATATTTTTTTTTAAATTCATGAACTACATTTCACGCACTTTTGATTACAGACTCACTTGGTAGCAATTTTGCAACCATTTTGATTGCAGGTATGCATCATATCTATATTAACAGAGTAGCAAAACGTGACACGATTTATTTTTATGATTTGTTTATTATTGGGCTTAATGGGATTGCCGATCATTTGGATGTAATAGCTATACATCGATTCGCACATAACTTCTGAATTCTAATTAGAATGACCTGTACATTGGACTGGTTGTTAGGATATTTCATGAAGAACACAGTGTACAAACGGACAAGGAGATAAGTATACATCTTCACATACACTTTTGTATGTAATTGTGTACTTATCTCCTTATTAAGTGTAACACAACACACACCATGTGTCAATCTTCCTCCTAGCGTTAATTCCCAGTCGCATCCGAAGCTTTCAGCTCGGAGTCTGGGGTCCGCTTTTACCAGTCATAGCTACAGATTTGGCTAGACCTCGATATTTTCCGTGAAGCGATTGCCATCTGACCTCCACGACCCAATGTTAACATTAGGCGATATCGAAGCTTAGCAGTTAGACCGTTGTTTTTGGACTTTTTAGGGCACCAACTACCCGTAACGACTGCCATAGATGTTCTTATGGCAACCGGGACCGACGGCTTAACGTGCTCTCCGAGGCACGACCAGACCAATGCAAATACCCATATTTAATGCACACAAATATTTGCACTGAGCGGGGATCGAACCCGCGCCTCCTGCGTAGCGGCCGCGTTCACTACCGCTACGCCACGGAGGCTGTCTATGTTAGTTTAAAATTTTTTTTTAACGGATTCTGTCGCTTTAATAATATTATTTGCTTTTAGCCCAGTTTTTCGGCTACTTTTCAGTAGCCATGGTCACGGGATGGCATCTTTATCAGATGCTTTATGATACACTTCAAACTATGTGACAATTACCATCTTAAGTCACCCCGCGACTATGGCTGCTGAAAAAAAAAATATCACGATAGAATCCGTTAAAAAGTAGATTTATTTCAATGTTTACAAACATAGTCACACCCTACCACGAGCCCGATTCACTAACGCCACGTTTCGTATACGTGTGACTTCCATTTCGATAACGTATAACGTGGTATTCTGTAAGATCTGCCAAAGTAAAACTTGGCAGAACAATAAATAATAATAGTTATTATTTTTCAGACCAAAAAAATAACTATAATTATTTATTGTTCTGCCATGCTTGTCATATGTCATATAATATACGTACGTTTTCTTCTTTACCGAAAACCCACAAAGAAAAATATAGTTTTACTCATCGAAATGGTACGTTACGTTTTAGAAGTCACAAACGCACAAAAAATTAAACGTAAAGTTAGTGAATCGGGCCCCAGGGGAACCTAATAAAACTGCCAAAAAATCTATTTCATTAATCAATCTGTACGACTTTGAGTACTTTCATTTTGTAGTTTAATCTATCAATAGCTATCAAAGTAGCTTAGTTATTAAAAACATTCGATCCTTCCGCAGGTTCCCAGGTCAAAATAATACCAACATGTTTTGATAAAATAAATTTATATTTATACTTTCAATATCATTCATTTGAAAAGCATAATAGACGATGGGAAATGTTTGATAGGAAAGGGAAATTGAAAAAAGAATGATACATTGATATAAGTACCCATGACTTTCTTCTTCCGGTGTAAGCAGAAACAACAGTACAGACTATTATTCTGTCCTTATACATCTTACTAGCGTCCTTTAATGTTATGAAATCTATAACAAACAAAAAACTTTTCTTTAACTATTAATACATTGAGAATTACGTAAACAAATATGAACTTCTTCTTCTTCATTCTCGCTAGCGTTAATCCCAGTGGCATTCCACGCTTTCACTTCGGAGTCTGAGGGTCCGCTTTTTTCAGTCTTACTACAGGTTTGATTGAACTTTGATATTTTCTGTGAAGCAACTGCCGTAGGCATTGGCATTGGCGAAGTTAGACCAGACTCGGATTGCAAAAAAATATTTTATCTGGAAGTTTAATTGAGTATAAATACCATAAAAATGTTAATCAAACCAAAGCTTTTGGGTTTGATATAAAAAAACATCTTGATGATGCATCCAAGTCTGATAGGATTACAATGGTGATAAGAGTGATACTAATGATACTGTAATAATTTTTCAGGACTTGGCGGCTCGCGCATTGTACCCGCAGCTAACCAACAATACTCTATTCCAAGCACTTCCTACGGTACACCTCAAGGCCCAACTTTCCTCAACGGTCAATTCGGAGCTCTAAGCCGTCAGTACCTTACTCCTAGCTTAAACACTAAACAAAACGTCAAATTTGTAGCTCCTGTTCGCCAATACCTAACTCCTTCCCAAAATGGTCACCAACAATTCAGAGCTGTCAGCAGTGGTCAACAACAAAATTTCGGAGCAGCTACTAGCCGTCAATACTTAACTCCTAATGCAATTCCTTCCCAAAATGCTCATCAACAATTTGGACGTGTCAGCGATGGTCAACAACAAAACTTCGGAGCAGCTACAAGCCGTCAATACCTCACTCCTAATACCGTTGCTTCTCAAAACAATGCCCAACAACTTAGACAGTCAAACAATTTCCAACAACAACGTTATGGAGCAGCACCAAGCCGTCAGTACATCTCTCCTCTACCTGTTGGTGGTCAACGCAATGGTCAGCAACAACGGCAGAGTTTGAACTACGATCAGCAGCAACAGTTTGAAGGTTCCGCTAACTCACAACTCTTTGTTCCCACTACTGGAGCCCAGAGGGACGTTCAGCAACAATTCGGTGGCCCCAAAAAGCAATATCTTGCTCCCCTTGCATTACCAAAAACTGGTAACTCCCAGTACAAGTCCAGGATTGCAACTAAGAGTTTAGGAGATGTAAGCCGCCAGTACCTGGCTCCCAATACTAACTCCTTCGATGGACTCCCCCAGCAGCAATTCAATGAGAGAACGGGTTACCAATACTGAGAAGTTATGTTAAATTATTTGAATTTTGTAAATTCTGTATATAAATTAAAAAGTAAATAAAATTTTTGTGTATTTTTTTTACTTGGACAGATTAAATTTCAGATCCATTATATTCTTCAACTCATCAACTCCTCAATAAAATTGATGAGGGTAAACGTATATAGGTATTATATTTATTGAGATATTTTTGATTTTATAGATACTAAATCGCCCCCCTGATAGTGATGGATATATTGGACAAGCTAATGATGTTGCCAAAATAAGGCCTTCGTTACTAAAACTATTGAAAATTTAAGTTTGTTACACAACTTATAAATAAATTAATTCAAGGGCCTATAATAACTGTAGGTAGGTATAATAGCTTTGTAATAGTCTTATAATACCTTGATTAAGGTAAGTACATATTTGAATAATTCGTTTGATGTAGTTAATTGTTGTAAATACCATTGTTAATAGTTTTATTGACCCTAGATCATGGCACATGTTGCCCTAGAGGTTGTAAAAGAGCCAATGACATTGTAAGATGTCATTGGCTCTTTCACAATCTCAAGTATATTCAGGCAGGATTTCCTCTCGAGGTTCAGGGTCAATCAGCAGTCTCTCCTGTGAAAACCGAGATATACCATATCGACAGGATCGTGCATGGTTTGTATGCAAACGGGATTAAAACTTATTTTTACACCACTTAGGTGGCAGACAAACACACGGCCCACCTGATGGAAAATGGTTACCTTGGCCTATGGACGAGTGCAACAACAGGGGAATCACACTCGTGCTGCCAAACCTGTAAGAACAAAGAGATTTTGTGCTGAAGCTCTGTATTTTGAAAACAAGCGCAGTGCAACACTATGAAGATACATTCACGCGCACATATTTTCTGCAGTAAAAACACGCACTCCTGCGCTACGCCGCGTCATGAGGGGCAAGATGTCTATTCTATCACCACACCGCTCACCATAGGCAGGCAATTCATCCTCACATTCAATGTGAAACGGTGCGCACTGCCCGGTATGATAGGAACTTCATCTCACGCATGCTTAAGCTGAAGATTAAACTCCCTGCTGTGGTTTTCCCAAGCGACTACAAAGTTCTTCAAGTAGGTCATCAGAAGGCTTTTTCAGGGTCGGCAGCACGAGTTTAACGCACCTAGTGTTACATACGTCCATAGGCTACGGTAACCACTTTTCATCAGGTGGGCCGCTTGTCTGCCACCTAACAGGTATAAGTAAAGGGCTTTTATCCCTGAAGGGGTTAGGCAGAGATGAAATTAACACTCATTATATTCACCAATCATTGTATTCGGAACCATATAATAGGGGGTGCGCCTATTGCCGTATTCCGGGCACTATTGTTAATTTGAGCTATGCATGAGCTGCATAGCTCGAATTAATAATAATAGTGCCCAGAATACATACGGAGGCATGAGGATTTCTAATGTAAATTTATCTTCAGAAGAAAGAATCTTGAGAAAATACCACGATCTGTCTTAAATTAAAATCTTTATAGACCATTTAGTTTTTATTTGTAATGGTGTTTTGCTTTACAAACTAAAAGACAACAAAAACTTACAAACAGTTCAATAATAATAATAGTTATTACACGTGTAAAACACACAAAATGATCTGTGCCATTAGGCCACTATATCGAATTGTTACAATTACTGTTTTTATTCGCTAATGCGGTCATTAAACTTGCCTCGCATAAGTAGAACATTGCGTGTCTTCATGAATACTGTTTAGATGTTGTTTTTATTCAATTTTGTAGATAGGTGTATATTATTGTATGAAATTAAGTTTGGACGGCCTAGAAAATGATGAGTACCTAGTCTGAAAATTGGAGCACACACTTTATATTTAGCCACTTGTATCCGCGGTCGCCTTTTTGTCCATGACATCGCGGATAAAATGCAGGAGTATCGCTTTTGTGGTGGGGCCATGTTCTGTGAAGAACGCCAGGATACGTGGGTATACATCGGGACACATATCTTGGGGTATACCGCCGTTTGCCCGAATTTTATTTACCCTAATATCATTTACCATAAAAGTCAACAGCCATAATATTACATGACATAATATTCATGGTTGTCTATTGTTTAACCGAAGATTATATGCCATAATCATCATATTCCCGAATTTCATTTACCCGAATTTCATTTGCCCGAATGTTTTGTTTGACCTAAAAGACATATGACATACTTTTAATTGCCCGAAACTTAGATACCATAACATACGAGTGCAATACGTATTGTTTTACATATTTTTATTTGCCATAATAATTATTAGACATAATATTTAAACACCATAATGATTATTAGACATAATATTTATACGCCATAATGATTATTAGACATAATATTTAAACGCCATAATGATTATTAGACATAACATTTTCTTCTTGCTCTTTCTGGCTGTTGATGTCGATGGGTGTGATGGGTGGATGGGTTAATGGTCACAGTTCTAACCTAACTCAAATGGCACCTAACCAAACTACTTCTGGGTGGTTTATAAAAAAATAACCACGAAGGGGATAGCGGGGTCTATTCGCTCGCTTCGCTGGCTCAAACGACCCCGCCATCCCCTTCTAACCTAACCTATCCGAGTCGGGGTGCCCTAAAGTCCCGATTGCATCCAGTTTCACCTGATATAACCGTTACACACTGTCACTGTTACACAATGTCGATGGCAGTTGATGTTATGGCATATGATAATTATGACATGTGATAATTATGGCATGTGAAAATTATGGCATGTGATAATTAGGGCTTACAATGATTCTGACAAATGATGTTATGGTAAGTGATTTTATGGGAAACAAAGATTCTAGCACGTGATTAATATAGCAAATAAGAGTAGGGCAAATGAATATTATGTCTGTTAATATTATGGCTGTAGACTATTATGGCTAATGATATTAGGGTAAATAAAATTCGGGCAAACGGCGGTATACCAATATTCATTTGCCCTACTCTTATTTGCTATATTAGTCACGTGCTAGAAACTTTGTTTCCCATAAAGTCACTTACCATAACATCATTTGTCATAATCATTGTAAGCCCTAATTATCACATGCCCGAATTATCACATGTCCTAATTATCACATGCCATAATTATCACATGCCATAATTATTATATGCCATAACATCATCTGTCATCGACATTGGGTGTGTAAAGACTTCTTGAACTTCGTCTTCGCCGAGTAAAGACGTCTTGAACTTAATAACTAAATTAAATTGTGTTAATAATTCGCAAAAGGAACAAAAAGTACCGAAAATCTGTATAAAGTTTCAAAAACATAACCTACAAACCGTGTGCGAAGATATTTGAACAATACTGGATCGACCCGTGAAATTTTCCATCTTGCCAATATCACTTTCTAGTCATTTTTATACCTAGTAATTTTTCCTGATAGACTTAAGTCGCCTAAAGGAGTAAAACATCAATTTCAATTCTCAAAATCATTTGCCTCCATTTGAACAGTACTCACACATCGACAATCAGCTGTTCGCCAGCTGATTCATATATTTGCCGATACACACATTCAAGACTTCGAAATTTAAACAACGTAAACAAGAAAAAATATCTGACATCTGACATTATTGTATTGGTACCCGGCACAATATTGCTAACTACACGGCTTGAACAATGCGTTTAGTAACTGCTATTATATCAGTTCATACATTATAAGGCGCTGATATTCTCGTCTCACCATAGACAATATTGTATCCATCGATTCAGCAATATCCTGCGTGCCAAGTCACAAAAACGGATCTAATAGTAATATTTATTTAATAATAATATTCTATTGAGACATAACCTCAACTGTACAACTCCACTTCTAATACTGACTAGATGGCAGAGGCCCAACGTAGTACACATAAAACACAAAAATCATCTAGCAATCTGAGCCATACCAAATCCGAATCTGATATAAGCGCGGCAGTGATAATGAAAAACCGCTCCAAGAGGGGCACCCCTCCAAGTAAGCGACCGCGCAAAGAAACTACCCCACCAGGCTCACCATCGGACTCGCAGGACCTTCAAGTTACACCTGATGACTCTTCCATCACGGTAATGTTATCGGAACAATCTGATGTTATGGCTAAATTGGTGGCGGAAGTTGCAGACATCAAGAAACAAACCAACCAAATCCAGGCAACTAATGTCGAAATAAGAAACTCAAATGAGGAAATCGTCCAGTCTATGTCTTTTATAAATAAACAGTTTGAGGATCTAAAAAGAGAAGTTGAAGTAATAAGAAAAGAGCGTAAAGAGCAAAACGCTTATATAGAACTCCTAGAAAACAAAATTAAAGACCTTGAGTGTAAATCTAGGTCTTCTAGTGTTGAAATCAGAAATATTCCGCTGGAAGAGACTGAAACAACTGACTGTCTCGTAAATTTGGTTAGCAGCATTGGGAAAACAGTTGGTGTGCCTGTTGTTGACTCTGATCTTCGCGATATTTACCGTATGCCGGGCAAGAATAGCAACATTACCACTCCTCGTCCGATAATCGTCGAATTCAAAAATGTTCGAACAAAACAAAAACTACTGGCTGCTACTCGAATGTATAATAAGAATAAAAATATAAAGGACAAACTCAACACTGAACTCATCGGCATGAAAATGAAACGACAGCCGGTCTACCTAGATGAGAAGTTGCCTCCAAGCCGTAAGAGACTATTTTACCTGGCTCGAGACTTCGCCAAAAAGTATGCATACAATTTCTGTTGGATAGCTAATGAAAATATTTTTCTTCGCAAATTGGAGGGAGATAAACCAATAAAAATTAGCTCCGAGACATGCCTGCGTACCTTGGAAAGCAGCAGCACATGACTGCATGAAACTTATGATACATTTCTTTTAAATAATCCTCTTGTTTTTAGATATAAGCTTGATTGTTCTGTAGTAAAATTGTATAAACAAAATATGTTACACTCCACACCATTGCACCTTACAAACTCCTCAAAAATACCTGCTAGATTATTATACATCACGCATTTGCCACCACACCTACTTTTACTCTTTAAACCATGCATTATCTCTCAAAAAAGTATATTAGCCACTTCCATAACACACCATGTAGTTCACACATATATGGCATCGTCCTTGTTGAGTACAAATAAGTATTATGGCTCTAGTCAATTACCTTAATAATGAGTTGGACTCAATGCTTGACAGCTGCCATGAATGCAACGTGGATGAATGCCTCAACTATATAAACCTGACTGAAAATAATTTAAAAATACTCCAATTAAATATACGCAGCATTAATAAAAATTTTGACGCACTACAGGTATTAATTGCAGGCGCTAAACTTGACTTAGATGTAATAGTTCTAACAGAGTGTTGGCTTGGTGACTCCTACACCCTTCCTACAATGAACGGCTTCGTCTCATACTCGACTAGTATCAACTCGAACCAAAATGATGGTGTCGCAATATACGTGAACCTCGAACTACAGCATACCGTTTGGGAACCGGCCTTTCAGGACGGAAACTGTTTAATATGTGAAATAGAAAACAAAATAGCTATATTAGCCATATACCGCTCTCCATCACTTTCCAAGACTGCAAATTACAACAAGTTCTTTAAAAGTCTCGAAAACACCTATCAGCAACTGGCAAAGTACTCCAATATAGTCCTCACTGGAGATATAAATATTGACATAGCCCAAGGTAACAGAGGCCATCAGTCTCTCGACTACCTGCTGCTTAATGCTTCTCAAGGATTATTACCCACACATCTTCTGCCCACTCGACAAAATAAATGTTACGACCACGTAATCTTGAAGTCAAATCTACCATCCACCACCCTGGTACTCGAAACACACATAACTGACCATAAACCTGTATTATTATCCATTGCTAAATTCAACCCGAGAAGACAAACCTCCCTCTATATATCTAAAGTTAACCACGAAACCGTTAAATCAAAACTACATAATACGAACTTTTCAATTATTTATTCAATGCATTGCGCAAATGCTGCTATGGACACTTTTATATCAATAATAAGATCGGTTATAGCAAAAAATACAACTCAAGTTAAATGTAAACGACAAAAGAGTATCATAAAGCCATGGATTACGCCTGGACTATTGAAATGCATAAAAAATCGTGACAGGATGCATATGAAATCGAGAAACAACCCAGATAACCTAATATTAAAAATTACTTATACGCGTTACAGAAATTTTTGTAATGATCTACTCCGTAAACTAAAAAGGGCACACGAAGAGAGCGCACTTGTTAAAGCCAAGAATGACCCCAAGACCCTGTGGAAAGTAATAAAACGAATAACTAATACCCAAAAACCTCACAATAGCCCCACCGAGTTATTAGATGTGTGTCATAGTCCTAAGTCCTCAGCCAACAAAGTCTGCAATTATTTCACCAATATAGGCAAAACTCTGGCAGAGAAAATTATAACGAATTCTGTTCCTTCTCAGCCAGTATCTGGAGAGCGATTCCAACATTCCCCAGCTAACTCACTTACAATATTAGAGGTGGATGAAGCTGAGGTCGAATCCCTTATCTTACAGCTACGTCGTGATTGCGCCGTGGGTTGGGATGGTATCTCATCAACGATTTTAAGGGATTGCCGCAACATCCTGGTACCACCGCTAACTTATATCATTAACCTCTGCCTACAAACGGGAGTTTTCCCTGAAGCCCTGAAGAGGGCCATTGTACACCCTATCCACAAGGGAGGGGCCAGGAACTGTGTCAATAATTATAGACCCATCTCCGTACTACCGGCCATCTCCAAATTGCTTGAAAAGATCCTTAACAAGAACCTCAGGATATTTTTGGATAAATACCAAATTCTGGCCAAAAATCAGTTCGGTTTTCGCCCTGGTATCTCGACAGAGGATGCGGTGCTAGAACTGACACAAACGATAGCCAAGCAACTCGATAAGCGGACTAAATGCTTAGGTATATTCCTGGATCTCTCCAAAGCTTTTGACACGGTTTCTGTACCCCTCCTCATTTCCAAGCTGGAGCTTCTTGGTGTGCGCGGTGTCCCTTTGGATATATTTAAGAGCTATCTCTCGAATCGTTCTCAAAAAGTCAAAATAGACTCTAACTTTAGTGATGAGGAACTTGTGACTTATGGCATTCCTCAGGGAAGTATTTTGGGTCCCACCTTATTCCTGATTTATATTAACAGTTTATGTTTGTTTGATCTTCCGGGCTGTAACATATTCTCATATGCGGATGATACTGCAATCCTCGTTCATGGTGCTACCTGGGAACACGTTAAAACTAAAGCAGAATCTGCACTAGTGGAGGTTATGAAATGGCTAAATACAAACCTGCTTTCAATGAATCTAAGCAAAACCGCATATATCCCTTTCGCGATTCGGCGTAACTCTCTGCCACCCCAGACCTTCAGGATAACTGCTCACTCATGTCCCAACCGCCAGTCCACTTGCGACTGCCTGACACTAGATAGGGTCGAAAGTGTCAAATACCTAGGGGTTTTCATAGATTATGGCTTAAGGTGGGACAAACAGATCGACTCCCTCACCTCAAGAACGATGCGACTGATACGCATTTTTAGGACTCTCAGGGAGCCTGCAAGCTTCCAAACCATCAAACTGGTTTACTACGCACTGTGTCAATCCATAATTGGATATTGCATACCAGCATGGGGGGGCGCAGATCAAACCAGTCTACTGAAGCTGGAGAGGGCTCAGCGAGCTGTATTAAAAACTATTATAAAGAAACCCTTTAGATATCCAACTGTCCAACTTTATAGCGACTGCAAGGTCCTCACCGTTAGGCAGTTATACGTACTACAGACGACCCTAAGATATCACAGCACCTTACCTGCATTTGATCCCACCAAACGTAGAAATAACCCTTCGAGTGTCCAACACAAAACTTCATTCTCTGAGGAACAATACTACACGCTTAGCCCGTACCTATATAAAAACATCCATAGGCAGCTAAACATTACCAAATTAAATAAACACCAAACCAAAACAATATTATCAAAATGGCTTCTTGAAAAAGATTATGTGACTACCGAGTCACTAATAAAATTTATAAGATAATGTCGATACCTATATGTACACACACGCACATGCGTATTTGTACATATGCACACACGCACACGCGTACACACACACAAACACACACACACACACACACACACACACACACACACACACACACACACACACACACACACACATACTGTTAAATGTAAAATACTGTACATTTTCAAGTTCCTACTAATGTATATAATTATTAATTAGTAATTATAAGCTAGTACTCATAAATGTATAACAACACGTTTTCACAAAGGCCATTGTGATTGTACAATGTTGGAGCTCCACTGACTCCCAAAATACAAGCTTCAGCTTAGTTTGGGAACCAGTAATACACTTAAATGTCAAAATCAAAATGTACCTTTGTGACCATATTTGTGTACTTACCTGATTTGTTCCTTTTTTAAGTCAATAAACAATTATTATTATTATTATTAACGGTTGTTATATCAGGAGAAACTGGATGCAATCGGGACTTTAGGGCACCCCGACTCGGATAGGTTAGGTTAGAAGGGGATGGCGGGGTCGTTTGAGCGAGCGAAGCGAGCGAATAGACCCCGTTATCCCCTTCGTGGTTATTTTTTTATAAATCACCCAGAAGTAGTTTGGTTAGGTGCCATTTGAGTTAGGTGCCATTTGAGTTAGGTTAGGACTGTGACCATTAAACTTTAAATATTATGTCTAATAATCATTATGCCCTTTAAATATTATGTCTAATAAGCATTATGGCGTTTAAATATTATGTCTAACAATTATTATGGCAAATAAAAAATATGAAAAACAATACGTATGGCACTCGTATTTTATGGTATCTAAGTTTCGGGCAATTAAAAGTATGTCATATGTAATAATGTTAACGGGAATTAACGCGATCATGGTATAGGTACATACATACCTTTGATTTGCCTGACGTTTCGACCAGGTTACACCGGCCGTGGTCACAGGCTGACAGTCAGCCTTAACATTATTGTATATCATGGAACGCGAGAGTTTAAAAGTTAGTATGTCATATGTCTTTTAGGGCAAACAAAACATTCGGGCAAATGAAATTCGGGAATATGATGATTATGGCATATAATCTTCGGGTAAACAATAGACAACCATCTTGGACATAAGTCGCGGGACAAACGACACCCTGCGACGCGCGGATCGTTTTGTTTCAATCTATGTTTGGTGAATTTGAGCACGTCACTGCGTGCTATCTTCATAAGACACCCCAAATCATGTACTGCGCGTATATTATTGCAATCAGAAAATAATATCACAATAATATGGTAAGTTATAAGTCATCACATCACACTTCAAATAAAAAGCAAAGGCCTGAGTCTTATTTTTTATTCCTGACACAATCTATTAGTAATAATCTGCAATTTGATGGAGCTACAGGACAGCTGGTCGAGTCATCGAACCTAATAACCATAAAATTACTTCAGTTATCTTTTATTTAATTTTATTGCCATATCGAATTTTTGTTCTTTTAAACTCTTGGTAATCGAACCATTGTTTGTCTTTGTTGTATCACGTTTATTGTATTCAATGCATTGTCAATATTTGCGGTAGTATCTTCCTGATCTTATACAGAAATGAAGCATTAAAATTTGTTTATATAAATAAATAAAATTACAATGTCTGTTTGTAATGTTAAAATAGCAGTTTTTTTTTTCTATGAATGCATATGAGTGAATCTACACGATAACTATAACAAGATACAATTTTAAGATTATTTGTCTGTATTTTGTTTATCATTCTGTTTATTTGTATCGGGTAATTTCAGAACTGGCTGGATCGATTTTAATGATATTTTTACTGTAGCTAGCTGATGTTATTAAGTGTAACTAAGGCTACCATTTATTTAATAAAATGTAAGAGGTCCGTGCAAAAAAAATCAGATGCACTTCGTGCGTGTGCGCAGGATTTGTACAATCTAATTCCCGAAGTCCTTTCCACCATCGAACAACATGGCGCACTGCGACCATCCACCATGCGTACTACCAAGGAGTGGAATGCCTTGCCCGAATCTGTGTTCCCGGATGGCTATAACTTGAGTGTCTTCAAGACTAGAGTGAATAGGTTACTTCTAGGCAAGCGTGTTCCACCGTCGACCACATAGTCACTTACCAACAGGTGAGACAGTGGTTAAACGCGAGCCTACCAGTCATAAAAAAAAGGAAATTAAAACTCAAATCGAAGCCCACATGAACGGAGCCGTGGGTAATAGCTAGTATGAAATAGAAGCAGTCCAAATCATAGTTTATAACTATGACCGTGAACCTCAACCTCAACGATACTTCATCACAAAAGCTATCGATAGAACACGAGTTCAGTGTCTGGGTTAAGACCATACACGAACATAATTGTGTTGCGTGACTGTTCATCATTATAATCAGTTGCTACGTCAATATTGTTGAAAAGTAAACGGGTTTTTGATCCAATCTTTAGTTCAAGAGCAATTAAACGAAATGTTGGTTCGGCAATTAATATACATCAAAGAAAATTATTATATAACTAAATTGTGATTAAATAGGAAGATTTGTACGTAAAATATGATTGAATATTAAATGAAAAATATTCTTGTAGACTAAAAAACATAACCTTTCCTTGGCAGTTGGGTAAATAATTAAGGTAAACATTTAACTTTAGAAGAAATTTGCTTCCATAAATTATGTTCTATTCATAAATTACTAGATAATCGCGCGTAGAGGAAGCGTCGGTAGCTTTGTGGTTAAGGAGTCGGCCTTACGATCGAAAGGTCCCGGGTTCGAATCCTGGCCATTATACTACCGACGTGAACCCACTCCTAACACAAGCAATTTAGCTTAACTGTAGGGTTCAGAGGGAATATTAGTAACTTCGGTTGCTAATACTCATTATAAGATAAAAAAAAGTGTTCTAAGATTTTCTAGCTGTATCTCGGCAATATGCTGATGCTTATCATCATCATTGTGTTAGTCCCGGTCGCATCCGAGGCATTCATCTCGGAGACCAGGGTCCGCTTATTATCTCAGCAATATCTCCAGGGGGCCACCCCATCTCCTCCCATGCGGTGTCGTATAAGGCGGCTAAGGGATAGGGCTGTTTAACATCAGACAGATACATACAGCCCAGGCTCAGCCTTTACATAGCTCGAGCCAACAATAGTACCCGAAAACGGCAATAGGCTCACCCCCTATTACGTGGAACCTAATACAATGATTGGTGAAATTTGGGTGTTAATTCACTTCTGCCTAACCCTCCGGGGATAAAGGCGTGATTGTATGTATGTGTATTTAAGGAATATCTTCAGTAATTTCTCCATCTTACCGATCGCTATCCCCAAAATATGCCAATATATTATTCAATTTCCTATTTTCAACGGTTAATAAAACACCAATAGATATTTAATACTTCATTTAATTTTTTTTGAAAATTGACTATAATACTCTTTGAATATTTAGTAATAGTAACCTGTTTTTTCGTCGAAAGCTTGTTGGGGTATATTATCCTGAGAAGAAGAGTATGAGGAATATGGAGCGAGGTACTGGCGGTTGACAGCAGACGGTTGAGACTGGTACCTGGTTGATTGAACACTGAAACGGTTGGTACTCTGAGTAGCAGCTTGGTAATCAAACTGGCTTACGGCAGTCTGTTGGCCATATTGCTGGTTTAGGCCAGTTTGTTGGCCATATTGCTGGTTTAGGCCAGTTTGTTGGCCATATTGTTGGTTAAGGCCAGTTTGTTGGCCATATTGTTGGTGTAGGCCAGTCTGTTGGCCATATTGCTGGCTGATATCTGATTGTTGGGTATATTGCTGGCTGAGACCTGATTGTTGGCCATATTGCTGGTTGAGATCTGCCGGTTGAACATACTCCTGGCTGTCTTCTCCCGGTTGGCTATATTGCTGGCTAAGAGCATTTTGAGCGCCAAAACCTAAAACAATAATACATAGATATTCATGCTTTTGATAAATTATTTTATATACAAAAAATCATTCAATTTCAAGTTTTGCAATATCTTTAAAAGTAACGATATATTATTATGTAATCATTTGATTTAATTTCCACCCTGTATATTTAGTGAAAAACATAACCCTTATTTGGCAGTTGGGTAAACAACTGAAATATTTAATATCACACAGAAGTACTCTAATCCATGCAAAAGACATTATTTTATATTAGCTGTTGCCCGCGGCTCCACCCGCGTGGATGTCGGTAATCGCGACCAAACACTCCCTATGTCCTTTCCCAAAGTCTCATCTATATATATACCAAATTTCATCGAAATCAGTTCAATGATATGAGCGGGACAGCGTAACAGACATACAGACAGACAGAGCTACTTTCACATTTAAAATATTAGTATGGATAGGATGGAAATAGATTTACTGCCATTTACTCACCTTGTCCAGACCCAGCATACTGAGCTGAAGCAGAAGTCGCAGGAGAGTCATATTTTGGCGGGAGATATGCGTTTTTAACTCCTGGGAAAGCATCGTAACTCGACTGACTACCTCCTGATGCATCAAAAGTTCCAGAACTCGCTCCAGCAGTGCCATAAGTGCCTGGGCTGACGCTAGCAGAACCATAGGTCCCAGAATTAGATCCATAGGTATCAGCATTGGATCCAAAGGTTTGGTATGAACTGTATCCAGAGTTTTGGCTGGGTGGTAAGTATTGGCGAAGCTGCTGTTGCTGTTGTAAGTGTTCCAAACGCGCTGCAGCACTGACAGCAATAAGAGCGGCAAACACAAACTGTGAATAAAACATTATTTATCTTTTTAGTCAGTCACATTGACAATAGTAGCCGCGTGGTTCCCGGCAGAGTAGAATTTGGGTCACCCCATCTCCTCCCTTGCGGTGTCGTACAAGGCGACTAAGGGATAGGGCTGTTTAACATCAGAGAGATATATACAGCCCAGGTTCAGCCTCAGATACATGGCTCGAGTCAACAACAGTGCCCGGAATACGGCAATAGGCTCACTCCCTATTACGTGGGACCTAATACAATGATTGGTGAAATATTGATGTTAATTAACCTCTGCCTAACCTTCCGGGGATAAAGGCGTGATTGTAGGGAATTTCGAAAAAAAAGCGATAGAACAATGATGGCAAAGGGATGGTTAGTTTTTTTTTTAAATTACACATCAGATAAATGCTTGGGAAGTGAGTTCTTATCGATTTTGCAACTGTAGTAGTTTCGAATTTACACCTCTTTAATCACACTCTTATAAATTAACCATAATGTTACCATTACTTTATTAAATCTGGATATTAATTGACCCTACTACAAATTATATAGGCCGTTTACTTTACATTTCGACCGTCGTCGACGCCACGTTCAAACTTAAAGTAAACGGGTTATAATAATCTATTTATCCATTGATACTAGCTAAAGGATTTATTTTAAAATTAGAATAAAGAGCACTTTATAAATTATGTTTCAGATTACTATTGAAGTCTCTGCTACAAGAAAATGATACTATAATATTAGAAAAATATGAATTGACTTACCAGTTTCATTTTGTATATTTGTGGTTGTATCAATCTAAACCAAATGTAGATGAAGCTCAAATGGCACTGTATTGCTTTGAAGGCTCCGACCTATTATTTATACTACTAATCGCGATCCCGAATACACATGTTATGACGTCATTTTATAGCTAACATAATAAAACAAACTATACGCCATGTAATTAGTTCGAGGATTTTTTGAACTACTAAACGTGAGTGACCTCGAGTGTCAGAACTTCTATACATTTTGAAGAATTCCATTATTATGAAATACTGGTAGCTCACAGAAAAAAGCGTATTGAAATGACAATAGGTTGGCCATATCTTGTGACGAAACAATGCAGCAATGGTCGCAATAGAAGCTCTATTAGTGGAGACTGTAAATTAGAAAATGGACTGTAGGACGCCCCTGGCCCTAACCAGACACACTGAAAAAGTTAGCTAGGGTAGACTGGATGTAAAAGGCTCCAAAGGTTGGCTGCTATGGCTTAGGCCTATGTATAACAGTCATCATTCATCATCATCATTTCAGCCATAGGAAGTCCACTGCTGGATATAGGCCTCCCCTATAGATCTCCAATAAGACCGGTTGGAAGCGGCTCGCATCCAGCGCGTTCCCCCTGTATAACAGTAATCGGCAACAATTTTTAGATCTCTCCTCTTGTCTTTTGACTTGCGAGTAACAAAACCAAAAAGCATAAAGAAGGATTTGCGCTTTTTGGGCTCGTTCCTATACTTGTGCCGTAAAACTTCTCCCCGTCAAATTTCATGATTTAATTCAACGTGAAACCTACCTGTTTCAATTGTCTATACTCTGTAATTACTTCCCCCATAAACTAAGGAGACAATTAATGGTACGAACAATAATAGTAATAAATAAATATTGTAGGACATTCTACACAACGCTATCTAGACCCAAAGTAAGCATAGCTTAACTAGCTTGTGTTATGGGTTCTAGAATGCGGATAAACATACTTAGATACATTTTTCTTTGTAAATACATACATATTATACATAGAAAACACCCAGACCAATGCAAATATACATATTCATGCATACAAATATTTGCACTGAGCGGGGATAGAACCCGCGCCTCCTGCGTAGCAGCCGCGTTCACTACCGCTACGCCGCAGAGACAGTCAAACAATAATTACCTAAAAGTTCAATAACCTTTGAAATTCAATCATTCAATCTTCTTTTACTATTTTATAGTAAGTTACAACCACACCCAGACTTTTTAATTAAAAAGCTAATGATGCGACCGTAACCTAATCACCTACTACTACTACATGAGCCGAACTGTGTTGGTACACTCAAGCACACAGGCAATAACGAAGCATTGACTGCCTCTGTGGCGTAGCGGTGGTGAACGCGGCTGCTACTCAGGAGGCGCGGCGCGCGGGTTCGATCCCCGCTCAGTGCAAATATTTGTATGCATATTAATATGAATATTTGCATTGGTCTGGGTGTTTCTATGTATAATGTATTTATTTACAAAAAAAAATATCTAAGTATGTTTATCCGCATTCTAGAACCCATAACACAAGCTAGTCTAGATAGCGTTGTTGTGTAGAATGTCCAAAAAAAAATTGGTAGTACAAATGTACCAACGTATCTATGAAATGGTTAAAGTCGATAGTTTCGACTTTAACCATTTCATAGATACTATCAATGGTTATCTATTTATAGGTTGTCACTATCAAATACTAATCAAAGTCAAATTAACACCACTGAGGTGACGATGGTGACGCCATTCTTCAGTTCACAGATTTATTGAATTACTAGCCTTCGGTTCGGTTAACGCGATCATTGCTCATATATCTTCGGTTCTACTGAACCGATTGCGATCAAACAAACCTAAGATTGTAACACCCGTATTCACAAACAATACTGTGAGGTCTCATAGTGTGCTCGAGCACATAGGGCTGGTAAAATTAATTCACAAACATCACGGAGCAGTATCTAACGCAGTGCGTTCCCTCAACGAAGTATTACTTAAGTGTTATCAACAATGATAAATTATAAACTATAGATTATGTTGTCCACATTCTAAAATGGCGACAAAAAAATGATGACTTTTGGTCATCATTTTATGCACCAATCAGAATCGCGACAGTGCGCCACCCAAAAAAAAACGTATTTAATAATAGATACGTAATAATAAAATATTATTAATATAAATTAATATAAATAATAATATAATTCATATAAATTAATAACATTGACGTATTTTTAGAAGTAGCTAATATGTTGTGTTTGCGCCATTTTTGAAAGCCGCCATCTTCTTGTATGACGTATCTATAAATATAATACATCATTGGTTATCAATGAATAAAAAGGCTTGCCAAAACGAACGCACTGAGAATTTGTCGTTCTTTGCACAGTTTTGGTTCTACGCATAGCGAAGTATTGTTTGTGAATACGGGTGTAAGTCTGAGTAAGCCCTTTCTAACAAAAAAAAACCGAATCAAAATCCGTCCAGTAGTTTTTGCGTCCATCGCGGAGAAAAAGACAAACATACAAACAGACAGGAAATTAAAAAAAATATATTTTGGTCTTCAGTATCGTTAACATAACATAACCCAAGTATTTTTTTTTAAATATCTCCAATGTACAGACACGTCCACTTTACAATTATATAATAGTATAGATACATAGAAGATAGATAGATAGATAGATAGATAGAAGATATTACCGATCCTTCATAATATCTGCTTGTGTATGTGCGTGTATGCTTGTGTGTGTTACGATTCCTAGGATTATCAGCTATTCTATCAATTACTTAAGAAACCTTATATACCATAAATGTTTTATGATTTTAACATTCCATTTTCAGTCATAAACTTTATTTATTGACTGTAGATACTAAGAGCGGCTAATGAACTTACATTACAGCGCATCGAATGGGATATGAAATTTAGAATTGGGTTGAAGGAAGTGAGTAGGTACTTCGTTCTGATGGTATTTTGCTATACCTACCTGTTTTTTTTTAAAGAATATTAGCAACCGAAATTACTAATATGCCCGTTAACCCCTCCAGCTAAGCTAAATTGTTTGTGTTAGGAGTGGGTTCACGTCGGTAGTGTAATAGCCAGGATTCGAACCCGGGACCTCTCGATCGTAAGGCCGGCTCCTTAACCACTAAGTTACCGACGCCGATGCATGCCTATAGGTAAACCTTTTTTATGGGTTCTAATTAAAATTTAAGTCTTTCCACACCTCCTCTTCTATGATGCAACCGAAAATAAATCAGAAACGAGATTCTCAGCTACTCATGGATTCACTGTGTGGGTACTGGGTCCATCGTATGGCAGAGAGAGAAACCCAAGCAGTTCTTGAGATTTGTGACTCGGGGAAAGGTTTTTTTCCAACGTACATAAAATCTTTACCTCACCTTCATCACTTGTGTTTTTCACCCTCCCCAGTCAAATCTGGTATTTTCCAGTTTATCCGTAAAGCATATCCATAAAGCTTAGATTTTTATACCGGTAATTCTTTAACCGGTATAAAAATCTAAGGATATTGCACGCCCTAATTGCTACGTCCTCACAAGTGAGGTCTTACAAGGATCCATTACGGATATAAACGCCTCACATATAAATACCCATATAAACAAACAACATCCTATATACAAAAATCGTGATTATTATACTAATAAAAGCTACCGTGTTCAAAAAACAAACAGATTAAAATATAAAAGCAAAAACTGATCAATAGGCGAAGTTTATGTTGTGACAATTTAGATCTTCAACACAGACGATGTGGATTATTATAATAGTAGTCAATTAATAATATCACGCCATATGCCAAACACGGATCCTAAAAATGCGTGAATAGAATGAACAAGCAAAATTGAAACGGTAAAAAATCTTATCAGTCTATTCTTTGAAATAAAACTATTTTTAACGGATTCTATTGTGACTGTGACCATGATTGCTGAAAAGCAACCGAACGTCGTCGCTCAGTGTAAATAATTTTTTAACGTACACACACACACATCACGTCTTTATCTAGTCAGAGGTGGTCTCGTAGGTCTCGTCTAGATAGGGGTGCTTATCACGCCCACGTTTCGCCAGTCACTTCGTTCACCCCACGTAATAGGTGGCGAGCCTATTGTGGGATATAGGTGGATGGAGTATGTGTAGGAACGAGGTGTGATGTTCCTCTAACACATAGAGAGGATTCTCTGACCCACCAAGGTGATCACAAGAAAAAAATGCGATGGAATCCATCAAATATTTCAATTTGTAATTTTTTTTTATACCACTTAGGTTGCAGACAAGCATACCTACTGCTCACCTAATGAATAGTGGTTACCGTGGCCTATGGGCGTGTGCTGCACCAGGGGCGTTACACTAGTGTTATTGACCATAAGAACTTTTTTGAAGAAGCCCCGTTTGTAGTAGCTCAGAAAAACGATAACAGAGAGAACTTTACCATTACTCGTAGCCCCACTGAAATGCAGTGGAACTAGGAAAAACATACCCGTGGTCCCACCAGTGGGTCGTACCGGTGGGACCAGGGGTCCTTTAAGCGTGGCGTGAAAAATCATCTGTTGAGGCCGTCAAACTGAGTGCTACCATTGTAACATGGTACGTGTCTATAATGGTGGACACTCTTTTCCGAGACTTTGACTTCAGCTTACTATCAGGCGAAGTGAAGTCAAATTGTCGTGTCCTATGTAAAAAAAACACCGAATTACCCATAGTCTAGTGGGACTATGGGTAATTCGGTGTTTTTTTTACATTGCAGTCGAACTACGGGGAAAAATATTCCCATGGTCCCACAGTAGGCTGAACAGGTGGGACCATGGGTAAAAGCCCGAACGTTCCACAGTTTGAGCGTATGCAAAACGAAGTTCCTATCCGTTTTCGGTTACAACAATGAGGAGGAATTCCATGCCTGTGTCGATCGGTGCGATGCTACAATATAGCCGTAAGCTTCCCAAAATATTAAAGTACTATTCTGTTATATTATGTTATTTTCATCACCGTTACCCGGGAGCCAATCCCAGTTACATTCTAAGCTTATACTTCGGAGTCCGGAATCCATTTTCCTATTCTTTTTACCCGACTGCCAAGAAGGGTTATGTTTTTCAAAATTCTTTATTACCTAATATCACCTGAACCACTTCACGGATTGCAATGGTTGATGGCTCAACTCACTCAGACAGCCTCTGTGGCGCTAGGTAGTGAACGCAGCTGCTACGCAGGAGGCGCGGGTTCGATCTCTGCTCAATGCAAATATTTGTATGCATGCATATGGGTATTTGAATTGGTCTCGGAGAGTAGGAATGGGTCGTTGACGCTTTTTTAGTAAACGAAACTAGACCGATTATCGTCGACAATAAACTAGTGCATAAAACGATTTTTTTTTCGACTAGTTTACTGCGACTTCATGACATTGAATTGATGACTATAGAATAAACTGCTGAATTTTCGACCAATTTCCTTGAACTAGTTTCGATGAACTTGATTGAATTGATGACTACGTGCTAATCGAACAACGACTATTATTTAAAATGAACTTTCCTTCATACTTTTTCCAGGCTTAGGACTGGCAGGCTAACTAATAAATAATAATAACTATATGATTACATAAATACATGAATTTAGAAACTTTTTTCTTTTTGAGATAATTTTAATGCATTTAGTATGCTAAACTAAACAAATTATTTTAAATTGGAAAAAGCGAAATCAATACTCGGGCAGGAGACTCGAACCCGCGATCTTTCCCTTTTTTCTTTATGTTTCTTTTTTTTTGTTGATTTGAAATAATTGAAATTGTACAATCATGTATTATGCATTATACTTTTTTTTTGTTATTATTATTTGAAAACTAAAAAAAAATGTAATGTAAACAAATGAAATGCTAAACATTTTTGTATACGAATAATACAGATGCATATTCTATTACTATGGCAATAGAGTTTAAAACTATACGTCCAGACCGCAAATGAAGATTGTCCTTTTCCTTAGCACGTGCCGATCGGAAGAGAGAGATAGGTAGTCATAAAATCTATCAAGTGTGACAAGAACGAAGTATTACGAAGTAGGTACGCTTCGAACTATGCATTCATAGATTGTCTGTGTCCTCGGTACTACGTACTTCGTAATCCTTCGGGTTAGTTCGTGTTAACTCGGAAGGCGCGCTTATCGTCGCTTTGCGCTTCGCGTCAACCGGTCTCGTTCGCACTCACAGTGCACAAAATGAATGTCGTTCATGAGTAAACCAGTTTATCTGTATACTATAAACTAGTTTACCGTTTATGAGAAATAAACAGTCTAAATAAACTGTTCGTTCATTCAACGCCTATCCCTATCGGAGAGGACGTTAAGCCGTCGCGTCGGTCCCGGTTGATATACGAACATCTATCAGGCAGTATTTACGGGTAGTTTGAGTAAATGATATTTGATATCGCCCAATTTCTTATTGGGTTGTGGAGGTCAGACAGCAGTCGCTTCACGAAAAATATCGAAGTCCAGCCAAATCCGCAGTTAGACTGGTAAAACGGACCCCAGACTCCGTGGCGAAAGCTTCGAATGCGATTGAGATTAACGATAGGATGAAGAAAAAGAATGGTTGATGTCTCAAATTAAAGGTAAGTATTTACCAAATGTTTTTAGGTACATGAACGGGTTCAAGTCCGGTCTGAGCATTTCACTTCTTTCCAATCTTAATCGATTTGCCTAGCTCCAACGGTCGTAAGATGTAATGCGTTTTAAGTTAAAAATAAATAAACAAATATTGTACGACAATCTACACAACGCTATCTAGACCCTAGCATAGCTTAACTAGCTTGTGTTATGGGTTCTAGAATGCGGATAAACATACATAAATACATTTTTTTGTAAATACATACATAGAAAACACCCAGACCAATGTAAATATTCATATTCATGCATATAAATATTTGCACTGAGCGGGAATCGAACCCCCGCCTCCTGCGTAGCAGCCGCGTTCACTACTGCTACGCCACAGAGGCAGTTGCTCATTACTTAAATAGCTATCAGAGGTCCTTATTAAATCACCCTCGTATTCCTCTTAACTGAATTAGTGGCAGAATTAGAAACATACTTGTTTTGCCACCACATTTGAGTTGTCCTACGTTAAAAACTTTTCCACAAAAGCTTATCTCAGGACTTTATGAGATACTAGCCTTCCGCCCGCGGCTCCGCCCGCGTGCATCTCGGTTAACGCGACCTTTGCTCATATCTTCGGTTCTACTGAACCGATTGCGATCAAACAAACGTAAGATTTTAAGTCTGAGTAAGCCCTTTCTAACAAAAAAAAAGCGCATCAAAATTCGTTCATTAGTTTTTGCGTCCATCGCGGACAAACAGACAAACAGACAGGAAATTCAAAAAAAATATTTTCGTGTTCAGTATCGTTAACATAACATAACCCAAGTATTTTTTGTTAAATATCTCCAATGTACAGACACGACCACTTTACAATTATATAATAGTATAGATGTATCAGACCCTCGTCTTTATTATTAGTAACTGAAATTAAGGTGATAATCCCATAATTGCGTAGAGATGTGGCATCTTTGGCGGTATTTTACCGTCTCTACCATGGTGAATGTTCTGATGAGCTCTTCCAATTAATCCCACCCTCTCCTTTCCTATATAGGACAACACGGGCAGGGCTTAGATGCCACCCGCATACGGTGCAGAATATTCCATCAAGAACCAAGCGGTTCGGCGACTCCTTCTTCTGCCGCACCATTAAGTCTTGGAATTCTTTACCAGTTCACGTGTTTCCCTCCTCCTACAGTCCTGGGTCCTTTAAGCGGGGCGTAAAAAAGCATCTGATGAGGCCGTCAAGCTGAGTGCCACCATTGTAACATGATACGTGTCTGTAATGGTGACGCTCTTTTCAGGGACTTTGCCTTCAGCTTACCATCAGGCGAGGCGAAGTCAAATTGACGTGTCCTATATATAAAAAAAAAATAAGCTTAGCTAATTGGCTTTTATTAGGAGAAGCTTCACGTCGGTTGTGTAATGGCGAGGATTCGAACCCGATACATCTTTATTGTAAGGTCAATAACTTAACCACTAAGTTACTAAGGTTTGGCATGCAGGTTGCAGGTGTGAATTAGAAAATAAATATAAAGAAAATAAAAAATGTTTAATTGTGTCTCTTTTGATTCGAATAAATTTTGTCAATCCATAATAACAAAAAAAACCAAAACTTATGAAGTTACAAAATGACATTACAAAACGTTTACATTGAAATAAATTTTACTAAAGAAACCGAAAAAAGGTGCTATTAGATAATACCGATCCTTCGTTTCAAAAAAAAACAACGTTATTAGGTACATTTTTTTTAAAAAAGAAGGAGGTTCTTTCAGGAATCTTCAATTTCAATAATGGTAACCGGTCTCTTCATCAAAGGATTGTTGAGGAGCATTTTGAGAGGAATGAGGAGCGTATTGGGGGGAAGGAGGGGCATAGTACTGTCCACTAGGAGAAGCAGGCTTAGGATAAAACCGGGCCTCAGCGATGGAATTACTTCCCAAAGCAGTCTCGTCCTGTTCACCATACTGGCTAGCTGCTTGATACTGCTGGTTGTTAGATTGGTGAACATCCTGCTGGTTTTGATGTTGCTGACCGTAATGCTGGTTTTGAGGTTGCTGACCATACTGTTGCTTTTGAGGTTGCTGGCCGTACTGCTGGTTTTGAGGTTGCTGACCATACTGTTGCTTTTGAGGTTGCTGACCATAATGCTGGTTTTGAGGTTGCTGACCATACTGTTGTTTTTGAGGTCCTTGACCATACTGTTGCTTATGTATGTGTATGTGCGTGTATGCTTGTGTGTGTTACGATTCCTAGGATTATCAGCTATTCTATCAATTACTTAAGAAACCTTATATACCATAAATGTTTTATGATTTTAACATTCCATTTTCAGTCATAAACTTTATTTATTGACTGTAGATACTAAGAGCGGCTAATGAACTTACATTACAGCGCATCGAATGGGATATGAAATTTAGAATTGGGTTGAAGGAAGTGAGTAGGTACTTCGTTCTGATGGTATTTTGCTATACCTACCTGTTTTTTTTTAAAGAATATTAGCAACCGAAATTACTAATATGCCCGTTAACCCCTCCAGCTAAGCTAAATTGTTTGTGTTAGGAGTGGGTTCACGTCGGTAGTGTAATAGCCAGGATTCGAACCCGGGACCTCTCGATCGTAAGGCCGGCTCCTTAACCACTAAGTTACCGACGCCGATGCATGCCTATAGGTAAACCTTTTTTATGGGTTCTAATTAAAATTTAAGTCTTTCCACACCTCCTCTTCTATGATGCAACCGAAAATAAATCAGAAACGAGATTCTCAGCTACTCATGGATTCACTGTGTGGGTACTGGGTCCATCGTATGGCAGAGAGAGAAACCCAAGCAGTTCTTGAGATTTGTGACTCGGGGAAAGGTTTTTTTCCAACGTACATAAAATCTTTACCTCACCTTCATCACTTGTGTTTTTCACCCTCCCCAGTCAAATCTGGTATTTTCCAGTTTATCCGTAAAGCATATCCATAAAGCTTAGATTTTTATACCGGTAATTCTTTAACCGGTATAAAAATCTAAGGATATTGCACGCCCTAATTGCTACGTCCTCACAAGTGAGGTCTTACAAGGATCCATTACGGATATAAACGCCTCACATATAAATACCCATATAAACAAACAACATCCTATATACAAAAATCGTGATTATTATACTAATAAAAGCTACCGTGTTCAAAAAACAAACAGATTAAAATATAAAAGCAAAAACTGATCAATAGGCGAAGTTTATGTTGTGACAATTTAGATCTTCAACACAGACGATGTGGATTATTATAATAGTAGTCAATTAATAATATCACGCCATATGCCAAACACGGATCCTAAAAATGCGTGAATAGAATGAACAAGCAAAATTGAAACGGTAAAAAATCTTATCAGTCTATTCTTTGAAATAAAACTATTTTTAACGGATTCTATTGTGACTGTGACCATGATTGCTGAAAAGCAACCGAACGTCGTCGCTCAGTGTAAATAATTTTTTAACGTACACACACACACATCACGTCTTTATCTAGTCAGAGGTGGTCTCGTAGGTCTCGTCTAGATAGGGGTGCTTATCACGCCCACGTTTCGCCAGTCACTTCGTTCACCCCACGTAATAGGTGGCGAGCCTATTGTGGGATATAGGTGGATGGAGTATGTGTAGGAACGAGGTGTGATGTTCCTCTAACACATAGAGAGGATTCTCTGACCCACCAAGGTGATCACAAGAAAAAAATGCGATGGAATCCATCAAATATTTCAATTTGTAATTTTTTTTTATACCACTTAGGTTGCAGACAAGCATACCTACTGCTCACCTAATGAATAGTGGTTACCGTGGCCTATGGGCGTGTGCTGCACCAGGGGCGTTACACTAGTGTTATTGACCATAAGAACTTTTTTGAAGAAGCCCCGTTTGTAGTAGCTCAGAAAAACGATAACAGAGAGAACTTTACCATTACTCGTAGCCCCACTGAAATGCAGTGGAACTAGGAAAAACATACCCGTGGTCCCACCAGTGGGTCGTACCGGTGGGACCAGGGGTCCTTTAAGCGTGGCGTGAAAAATCATCTGTTGAGGCCGTCAAACTGAGTGCTACCATTGTAACATGGTACGTGTCTATAATGGTGGACACTCTTTTCCGAGACTTTGACTTCAGCTTACTATCAGGCGAAGTGAAGTCAAATTGTCGTGTCCTATGTAAAAAAAACACCGAATTACCCATAGTCTAGTGGGACTATGGGTAATTCGGTGTTTTTTTTACATTGCAGTCGAACTACGGGGAAAAATATTCCCATGGTCCCACAGTAGGCTGAACAGGTGGGACCATGGGTAAAAGCCCGAACGTTCCACAGTTTGAGCGTATGCAAAACGAAGTTCCTATCCGTTTTCGGTTACAACAATGAGGAGGAATTCCATGCCTGTGTCGATCGGTGCGATGCTACAATATAGCCGTAAGCTTCCCAAAATATTAAAGTACTATTCTGTTATATTATGTTATTTTCATCACCGTTACCCGGGAGCCAATCCCAGTTACATTCTAAGCTTATACTTCGGAGTCCGGAATCCATTTTCCTATTCTTTTTACCCGACTGCCAAGAAGGGTTATGTTTTTCAAAATTCTTTATTACCTAATATCACCTGAACCACTTCACGGATTGCAATGGTTGATGGCTCAACTCACTCAGACAGCCTCTGTGGCGCTAGGTAGTGAACGCAGCTGCTACGCAGGAGGCGCGGGTTCGATCTCTGCTCAATGCAAATATTTGTATGCATGCATATGGGTATTTGAATTGGTCTCGGAGAGTAGGAATGGGTCGTTGACGCTTTTTTAGTAAACGAAACTAGACCGATTATCGTCGACAATAAACTAGTGCATAAAACGATTTTTTTTTCGACTAGTTTACTGCGACTTCATGACATTGAATTGATGACTATAGAATAAACTGCTGAATTTTCGACCAATTTCCTTGAACTAGTTTCGATGAACTTGATTGAATTGATGACTACGTGCTAATCGAACAACGACTATTATTTAAAATGAACTTTCCTTCATACTTTTTCCAGGCTTAGGACTGGCAGGCTAACTAATAAATAATAATAACTATATGATTACATAAATACATGAATTTAGAAACTTTTTTCTTTTTGAGATAATTTTAATGCATTTAGTATGCTAAACTAAACAAATTATTTTAAATTGGAAAAAGCGAAATCAATACTCGGGCAGGAGACTCGAACCCGCGATCTTTCCCTTTTTTCTTTATGTTTCTTTTTTTTTGTTGATTTGAAATAATTGAAATTGTACAATCATGTATTATGCATTATACTTTTTTTTTGTTATTATTATTTGAAAACTAAAAAAAAATGTAATGTAAACAAATGAAATGCTAAACATTTTTGTATACGAATAATACAGATGCATATTCTATTACTATGGCAATAGAGTTTAAAACTATACGTCCAGACCGCAAATGAAGATTGTCCTTTTCCTTAGCACGTGCCGATCGGAAGAGAGAGATAGGTAGTCATAAAATCTATCAAGTGTGACAAGAACGAAGTATTACGAAGTAGGTACGCTTCGAACTATGCATTCATAGATTGTCTGTGTCCTCGGTACTACGTACTTCGTAATCCTTCGGGTTAGTTCGTGTTAACTCGGAAGGCGCGCTTATCGTCGCTTTGCGCTTCGCGTCAACCGGTCTCGTTCGCACTCACAGTGCACAAAATGAATGTCGTTCATGAGTAAACCAGTTTATCTGTATACTATAAACTAGTTTACCGTTTATGAGAAATAAACAGTCTAAATAAACTGTTCGTTCATTCAACGCCTATCCCTATCGGAGAGGACGTTAAGCCGTCGCGTCGGTCCCGGTTGATATACGAACATCTATCAGGCAGTATTTACGGGTAGTTTGAGTAAATGATATTTGATATCGCCCAATTTCTTATTGGGTTGTGGAGGTCAGACAGCAGTCGCTTCACGAAAAATATCGAAGTCCAGCCAAATCCGCAGTTAGACTGGTAAAACGGACCCCAGACTCCGTGGCGAAAGCTTCGAATGCGATTGAGATTAACGATAGGATGAAGAAAAAGAATGGTTGATGTCTCAAATTAAAGGTAAGTATTTACCAAATGTTTTTAGGTACATGAACGGGTTCAAGTCCGGTCTGAGCATTTCACTTCTTTCCAATCTTAATCGATTTGCCTAGCTCCAACGGTCGTAAGATGTAATGCGTTTTAAGTTAAAAATAAATAAACAAATATTGTACGACAATCTACACAACGCTATCTAGACCCTAGCATAGCTTAACTAGCTTGTGTTATGGGTTCTAGAATGCGGATAAACATACATAAATACATTTTTTTGTAAATACATACATAGAAAACACCCAGACCAATGTAAATATTCATATTCATGCATATAAATATTTGCACTGAGCGGGAATCGAACCCCCGCCTCCTGCGTAGCAGCCGCGTTCACTACTGCTACGCCACAGAGGCAGTTGCTCATTACTTAAATAGCTATCAGAGGTCCTTATTAAATCACCCTCGTATTCCTCTTAACTGAATTAGTGGCAGAATTAGAAACATACTTGTTTTGCCACCACATTTGAGTTGTCCTACGTTAAAAACTTTTCCACAAAAGCTTATCTCAGGACTTTATGAGATACTAGCCTTCCGCCCGCGGCTCCGCCCGCGTGCATCTCGGTTAACGCGACCTTTGCTCATATCTTCGGTTCTACTGAACCGATTGCGATCAAACAAACGTAAGATTTTAAGTCTGAGTAAGCCCTTTCTAACAAAAAAAAAGCGCATCAAAATTCGTTCATTAGTTTTTGCGTCCATCGCGGACAAACAGACAAACAGACAGGAAATTCAAAAAAAATATTTTCGTGTTCAGTATCGTTAACATAACATAACCCAAGTATTTTTTGTTAAATATCTCCAATGTACAGACACGACCACTTTACAATTATATAATAGTATAGATGTATCAGACCCTCGTCTTTATTATTAGTAACTGAAATTAAGGTGATAATCCCATAATTGCGTAGAGATGTGGCATCTTTGGCGGTATTTTACCGTCTCTACCATGGTGAATGTTCTGATGAGCTCTTCCAATTAATCCCACCCTCTCCTTTCCTATATAGGACAACACGGGCAGGGCTTAGATGCCACCCGCATACGGTGCAGAATATTCCATCAAGAACCAAGCGGTTCGGCGACTCCTTCTTCTGCCGCACCATTAAGTCTTGGAATTCTTTACCAGTTCACGTGTTTCCCTCCTCCTACAGTCCTGGGTCCTTTAAGCGGGGCGTAAAAAAGCATCTGATGAGGCCGTCAAGCTGAGTGCCACCATTGTAACATGATACGTGTCTGTAATGGTGACGCTCTTTTCAGGGACTTTGCCTTCAGCTTACCATCAGGCGAGGCGAAGTCAAATTGACGTGTCCTATATATAAAAAAAAAATAAGCTTAGCTAATTGGCTTTTATTAGGAGAAGCTTCACGTCGGTTGTGTAATGGCGAGGATTCGAACCCGATACATCTTTATTGTAAGGTCAATAACTTAACCACTAAGTTACTAAGGTTTGGCATGCAGGTTGCAGGTGTGAATTAGAAAATAAATATAAAGAAAATAAAAAATGTTTAATTGTGTCTCTTTTGATTCGAATAAATTTTGTCAATCCATAATAACAAAAAAAACCAAAACTTATGAAGTTACAAAATGACATTACAAAACGTTTACATTGAAATAAATTTTACTAAAGAAACCGAAAAAAGGTGCTATTAGATAATACCGATCCTTCGTTTCAAAAAAAAACAACGTTATTAGGTACATTTTTTTTAAAAAAGAAGGAGGTTCTTTCAGGAATCTTCAATTTCAATAATGGTAACCGGTCTCTTCATCAAAGGATTGTTGAGGAGCATTTTGAGAGGAATGAGGAGCGTATTGGGGGGAAGGAGGGGCATAGTACTGTCCACTAGGAGAAGCAGGCTTAGGATAAAACCGGGCCTCAGCGATGGAATTACTTCCCAAAGCAGTCTCGTCCTGTTCACCATACTGGCTAGCTGCTTGATACTGCTGGTTGTTAGATTGGTGAACATCCTGCTGGTTTTGATGTTGCTGACCGTAATGCTGGTTTTGAGGTTGCTGACCATACTGTTGCTTTTGAGGTTGCTGGCCGTACTGCTGGTTTTGAGGTTGCTGACCATACTGTTGCTTTTGAGGTTGCTGACCATAATGCTGGTTTTGAGGTTGCTGACCATACTGTTGTTTTTGAGGTCCTTGACCATACTGTTGCTTAGTAGGTTGTGAATTGAAGATGGGATTTTGAGCTGGCTGGTCGAAATGTTCGCTGGCCTCTGGTTGATCAAACTCCTGGTTCTGGTTCTGACCGTAATGGTTTTGGGTCTTTGGACGGATGCCTGTGTTTGTAATTCCAGGACCTGAGATTTGAAATAATAATTATGGTTTATTTAAGGATTTCGAAATTGAACTTACTGAATGAACTAACACTGATGGACGGGTTTATTGATCTCACAGGTCTTCTGATAAAATGGGGTAGATACAATATTAATATTATCTCAACACTATCATTATTTTAAAAGTGCACAGTTGGTACGAGAGAAGGTATATTTTTATTGCTTGCATTGATGCAGGCAAATTAGTCACGTTTTTTAGGTAACGACCTTATTTAAGTATCACTCTTATACTTTTTTTAAATCCTAGGCATATTTTATTGATAGATCTCATTGTATAATTTTATTCTTTTGAATATACTTGGTCATGAAACCATAAGTTCAATAATTTTTTTTTATTCTTCCTCTTAGCGTTAATTCCCAGTCGCATCCGAAGCTTTCAGCTCGGAGTCTGGGGTCCGCTTTTTACCAGTCTTAACCACGGATTTGACTAGACCTCGATATTTTCCGTGAAGCGATTGTCATCTGACCTCCACAACCCAATGTTAACATTAGGCGATATCGAAGTTTTGCAGTTAGACCGTTGTTTTTGGATTTTTGAGGGCTCCAACTACCCGTAACGACTGCCATAGATGTTCTCATGGCAACCGGGACCGACGGCTTAACGTGCTCTCCGAGGCACGACCAGACCAATGCAAATACTCATATTTCATTCACACAAATATTTGCACTGAGCGGGGATCGAACCCGCGCCTTCTGCGTAGCCGCCGCGTTCACTACCGCTACGCCACGGAGGCTGTCAATGTTTATTATTTTATGAAATTATCAGTTTTTTTGATGCTAACTAAAATTTGGAAAAATATTAAGTTGTTCATATTAAGGTTCATTAATAAATATATAACGTGGCGCACATTGGGGGAGGCATGTCCAGCAGTGGACTGCAGTAGGCTAATTGATTGATTGATTGATTGAATAAATATAATGGCTTTAACTAGAAAAAGAGTATTCTAAGAGTTTTCTTCCATAATATTTTAGTGTAAATGAAACCTTATGTTCAGCTTTTACATAAGAAATAACAACTAACGAATATTCTATCACTGTTTACACTAATAGAATTTGACGTAAAGGGTATAGAATAAGCATTCGCTCGTTTGGTGTAACTCATCCTTTACAGAAATGCTTTTACTTACCATAAACATATCCTTCAAAATCAGCATCCGGTGCTGAAGCGGCAGGTTCCTTGTCAGAAGAATGGTGGGAGCCTAGCTGGCCATGCCCAGCTGGGGCATGGGAATCAGCACCAACTCCATAATGTCCACTAGCACCGACGTCAGAGTCATGGCCAGGGGGAAGGTATCGGCTTTGCTGATGTTCTAAATGTTCCAAGCGACCCGCGGAACAGATGGTGAAAATGGCAGCAATTACAAACTGTGAACATAATAATAAAAAAAAATATGCTTTAGAACATCATTAGGGTTGGAGTATGATTCTTTGTATTTATTTGTATTTGTCTTTGTATTTAATTTCTATTTAACAATCCTTTGAAATAGCATATAATATTGTTCTGTTCCCACAGTCAAACCATGGAAACGGTTTTGTGGGGCCATGTTTGTATTATGTAAGACAACATGGTTAAATTATATTTAAATTAACTTGCATAATTTAATATAATAGAATTAATTTTATTTCAGATTTTTTCAATCCATATAAAGTGTTAGCAGCATAATTAAGATCTTAATCTAGTATTAACAATGTGCTTAAATCACTCATTTAGATGTACGTTTTTTATTTTCACTATTTCACAAAACTTTTAATTTTTACTTCTGGACTGTCACAAGTTAAATTGTTTGATATATTAAATCAAACTTCTAACTAAGTTATTTATTACTAAAAACTATTCAACTCTTATGCTTATTTTGTTTAAAAAGTATTTATACTCATTCATTACTTTGAACTTTGACAGAAAACTTGAAAGTATTGACGAACATTAATCAATGAATCATAATATAAATTGAAACTGAAATTGATGATCTCATAATATATAATCCTAAAGCTATTATTGAAATAAAACACGAATTTACCAGTTTCATTTTGAATATTGAATTCAGACACTGTTAACCTAATTCGAAAGAGGCACAAGAGACACTGTAATGTTAGCGAACCTGACCTATTATATATACGCCTAATCGTGATCCTGAATCCAAGTGACGTCATTTCACTCATTATAACAAACTCTATGATATGAAATGCAATTAGCTTGAGTTTTTGAGTTACTGAACGTGATCGGCCTCGAGTATCATATCTTGCGGTACGTTTTAAAGGATTATCGTATACAATGACGTATTATTGTATAGACATGGCATGCAGGAAAGCGGCGTTCAGAATTGGCGCAAACATTAAGTATGAAAAAATTATAGTTACCTACTTACGTGAAGAAATAATACACCCTTGTTATTAATTCATATGAGTTATGAATAATGAGTCTCAGAGTAGAAATGCCATCGATTCGACAGAAGAAGAATAATGGGTTATAAAGTTACCGATATAGCTCCCAAAATACGCTCGCTGAAGTGGCAATGGGCTAGCCACAACTGTCGTAGGACCGATGGCCTTTGAAGCAAAAGAATTCTAGAGTTAAGACCATAAGAAGGCACACGGCAGGCAGGACACCCCCAGGCTAAATGGACTGATGACCTGAAAAAGGTGGCTGGGACAAACTTGATGCGGAAGGTTGAAGATCGGGAGAAATGGCACACATCATTAGTGAGGAGAGATCTATACTCATCAGTGAACTTCATTAAGCTGATCGAATGATGAATTATATAATTATTAATATCAGTATTATTATTTTTTGTTTGCGTAGGACACTGTCACGTCTCTAATTGGTGCATAAAATCAGAATGATTTATCCTGAGTTTTTGTTACCTACCATTTTAGAGTGCGGACAACGCATCTATGGCTTATAATATATCATTGATCGTATAACAAAACCTAGGCAGACTACAGCAAAGATGTAAATCCTTTGTTGTTTGTTCAACAATGATTTGATGATCTATACACAGTGGATGATATTCATATTATTCTTATTGTGCTTCCTAGACTGTCTATACTGACAACAATAATCAATAATTGTACTTAGAAAGTGAAGGCTAAAGAATTATATTGTTTTCATAAAATAAAATCCTTTGCTTTTGTGTTAGGTTCGGGCTATCAGTGCTTTGATATCCCTTTATATACCAATATGCTCTTCTATAATATCTTATGTATCCCACAGGGGTAGGTTTTGTAAGCAGACATGTATTTTTTATATCATTTCCATCATTTTCTGAGCGACAATATAAGAGATAATAGCTTAGTGGTTAAGGAGTCGGCCTTACGATTGAAAGGTCCCGGGTTCGAATCCTGGACATTGGTCATTACTCTATCGACGTGAACCAACTCCTATCATAAGCAATTTAGCTTAGTTGGAGGGGTAAGAAGAAATATTAGTAATTTCGGTTGTTAATATTCTTGATTTAAAAAAAACACTTAGGAACCCAGGGGTCGTGTACTAGCGGTGTGGTTGATTTGGGTTTTGAAGACCAATGGAGCTCTATAAACCAGTGGATGGATGGAGTAGGATGTCTTCTCGCCGTGAAAATACAGAATGAAGCCAGCCAGTGAGCTAATTCTTGTATTTTTTACGGCACATAATAAATATGGAAGCACTATGTCGCAAAACCATGTACTTTGAAATTAAAGTACTTACTATGTATCCTTTATAACTTGTACTTATTGATAGCTTCCGAAAAAGAATTTATTCATAGTCGCAGAGTAAGACATTACCGTTCATGGTTGCTTTTTTTTTTTTATACCACTTAGGTGGCAGACAAGCACACGGCCCACCTGATGGAAAGTGGTTACCGTGGCCTATGGACGTATGCAACACCAGGGGCGTCACACTCGTGCTGCCGACCCTGAAGAAACCTTCTAATGCCCTTCTTGAAGAACCCCATATTGTAGTCGCTTGGGAAAACCATCGCGGGGAGTTCATTCCACAGCTTGAGTGTGCGAGGGATGAAGTTCCTTTCATACCGCACAGTGCGCACCGTTTCCGGTCGCAATGCCATAATTTCAGTTGTCAGGTGGGTCACAGGGCCCCTTTCCTTCAAGTGGGCTGTGTGCTTGATTGCCACTTGAGTGGCATAAAAATAGATTAACGAGTATACATGTACATCATATTCTAGACATAAGAACATATAATAGAATTAACTTACTACGGCAATTACCCAAATTAAGTTTATATAAATTAAAAAACGAAATGAGGGCTTTTTTGTTGGACAATGGTGAGAGTGAAGTGTGTGAGAGAGGGGATGACGCGTAGGTACATTATAAATATTGAAATAAATACATAAATATTTTGTAAGTCAAACAGTATAAAATTTTTTAGAGTGTGTTATAGGATGGTTGTAAACAACATTAATTATTGAGCGCTTATCTCGCCAACAAGCGTAATAGCTTGGCGAGTATTTAGAATTAAGAAACATGTTTGTAACAAATTTATATAAATAAATAAACAAAATAAAAAAAAGTATTTCACACGGGAGCGACACTGCGCTGCGGCCTACCCCAGGGTGCGTTTTGACTTGAGTGTTTCCAAATTCAAGGAAAGGTCCTTGAATTTGGCAACACTCAATAACCTCCTAAGTGACAAGCATTCATAAGCTACGGAAACTATTTATCCTCAGATGAACCATGTTGGTTACTGCTTAACTTAGAAGTATAAAAAGTGGATATTCTTGTATAAAACGTACAATCAACATCTGACGCGTAGGTCAATGTACTGTTAATAGCCATAGGTCTTGCTATTATCCCTATTACTTAATGGTGTGCTATTATTTATTTACTTTTTGTATTTTGAAGAGGAACTTTTGGTAATTAGTGTCCTTTTTTTCGACGGTTCATCAATCTATTATAATAACTAGCTGTCCCGGCGAACTTCGTACCGCCATATTTTTCCCGTTCCCGCTGCACCTATTTTCTCATCCTTTAAACCTTCCCTGGACACCCATGAATATTTCAAGACTAAAATTAGCCAAATGGGTTCAGCCGTTCTTGTGTTATAAAATAACAACGAAAAGTAGCATTGATTTTTATATATTAAGATTATTGTATTTTATAATAATGATTGTAACAGTATTTTATCCTTGTCAATGGGTGAGGCAGAATTCCTTTTACCCGTCGCTCATCTGAAAATTTTCACAGAGATTTTATTCCTCATCTGAAAATGAAAATTTCCAGTTCCGGTTACAAATTATCCTGGCCCGTGCCAGACCGTGTCCATCATCACTGTGTGACAAATGATATAACTTCTACACCATACCCTCAGCTGGCGGAAGCTTCCTTAAGAAAGAATGAAGCTGTCACAATTTTCTCAGTATCAATTTTAGACGCTGACGGACGTACTTATTTATGACTAGGTATAGGGGTTCTGTATTAATTGCAGAGTTCTGAAAATCAATTTAGTGTTTTATGTCCTGACTTTAAGTTACGAATTATGTTATATACAGCATTGTACTTGTGACGGTAACTTAGTGAGTAAGGAGTCGGACTTACGATCGAGAAGTCTTAGGTTCGAATTCTCGGAATGTGACAGGTATGTCAGGTTTCAGTGCAGGCTCAATATTATTTGTATAGTTCATGAAGTTGTACGAGTCCTTTTAATAAAGTCATATTCTAATGTATTCATATTCACTACCTACTGCACATTCGTGTTCGAGGACGAAAATGTCTTTCATTTGTTGGTTGTTATCGATATTGAGTAATACCCTATATATTGTAGTAATTGTTACCAAAATATAAATCAGTACTTAGTATTTTAAGGTAATAATTTTATTAATAAAGAAATCACAATGTTTATTTTGCTATTAAAAACTCTAGCAAACTACTTTCTTCAAACACTCAGTAGTGGTAACCAGTCTCCTCATCGAAGGCTTGTTGAGGACTGTTCTGAGAAGAGTGAGGAGCGAGGTACTGACGGTTGACAGCGGGTGACTGCGACTGGTACCTGGATGAAGCACCGAAAGTGTTCTGGCGACCGAACTGACTAGAAGTACCTTGGGTACCGAAAGTGTTGCGTTGACCGTAGTGGCTGGAGAAGTCCTGGGTGTCAAGACCTGTGGAGACGTATAATGGGTTATAAGCTCTTTTTTATTTACTTATGTCCCTGCACATGGGAAAACCCTGCGGTGGTTTTCCCAAGCGACTACAATATGGGGTTCTTCAAGAAGGGCATTAAAAGGTTTCTTCATGGTCGGCAGCGCGAGTGTGACGCCCCCGGTGTTGCATACATCCATAGGCCACGGTAATCACTTCCCATCAGGTGGGCCGCGTGATTGTCTGCCACCTAAGTGGTATAAAAAAAATACAACGTAATTCTATATCAGACTCAGACAGTGCAATAGCTAAATTGCCTATTACAATCAGAAGATCTTTAGTGACATTCATCTGGACTCATTGATTTAAATGGTTACTATAAGTAACTCTGGGCTTAAATGATTTTACGCCATTCTTACCATTGTTAGACCCAGAAAACCGAGGAACTCCAGCGGAACTTGAAGCAGAGTGGTCAGGAGGCAGGTAACGGTCGGAGGCACCCGGGAAAGAGGCTTGAGGGTTGAAAGCTGGCTGATTGGGTCTAGCGCTACCCAATGCACTAGAACTAGCTTCAAAGGGTCTACGAGAAGCACCAAAACCGTTGTTGGAACCAAAGCCGTTGCTGGAACCAAAGTCGTTCTTGGATCTAAAGCCGTTGCTGGAACCGAAACCGTTGCTGGAACCAAAGCCGGAACCTTGCTCAGGAGGAAGGTAAGCGCGCAGGTTCTGCTGCTGCTCTAAGTGTTCCAAGCGAGCCGCCGCGCTGACGGCGATGAGGGCGGCGATTACGAACTGTAGACAACCAAACACTTTTTAGTACACTTTGAATATGAAATAGCCTTTTTTTTAAGTGCAGAAACGAGGTAGCCGACTAACCCAGCGCCATTAAGATAGCCCTCTTGGAAATGGAACTACTGTCTCTATATATGTATATTTTTAAGGTCAAGTTTCTTTTTTATTTTATTTAAAAATCATAAACCGGAAGAAAAGCGGAAGAAAATATTGAACATAAAGTTGTTCCGAATATTTTGAAATTAATGAGTTTCATGTATATTAATTGAACTAAAAAACTTTTAAAAAGTTTTTTACTATTAGCTTTTAGTTTAAGTTTGAGTTCTTTAATTGTTGAATCTTGTCAAAAGTGATGTTTACATTATAATGTGCATAATATAGTATTGTGCGCAAAAATAATTAGTGCTTTTTCTTTTTGTGAAGCGAAGTATTTGTAAAACTTTCTCGTCCATAAAATATGATATATACGATCATAGTATAGTGTTATTATTAGTAGGTACTAAGTAATGAGTTAGTCCATTAGTATCTATAAATACACATATTGTGATAATTAAGAATAATTAAATTACCAGTTTCATTTTTGAATGAGATCGGATTGCAACAATTGAAATGTATTGAAGCTGAGGTGGTACTGTGAAGCTTGGAGATAACTGACCTATTATATACACCATTAATCGTGATCCAGAACGTCATAACACAGCTATCAAATTTAAACAAACTATGGTACGCCATGTACCTAATTAGTCTGAGAAGATTTAGTGCTACCGAACGTGATTGACCTCGTCCGTGGTCTTTTTGTTATCAATAATCTAATACATTTCATATGGGGTACTGTAAGCACATTAGTACATAATGGGCTATATTTTGGCCTTAAGAGCAATGCACTAAAGACAACTGCGTCCAATTGCGAGGCAAATTTTAAAGCTTTTAAGGTGTATGGAATGGTGAGAATGGACACTAAAGAATGACTATATTGGAATGAAAAGACAAAAGAAAATATTTGTTAATTACAGGCAGTATGAAAGTAAGACCAGTGAAAAATAAGTTGGAGAGTGAATTACTGTAATTCATGGTATAGTCATAATATGAATTCAGAGATATTGTTAAAAAGGTTTAATATTTAAATAGTAAAAATCTAGTACATAGGGTAACTGAGAAATTGGTGTGAGAATAATGTCTCACAGCAATTTCTCAGTTGAATCCACAGTTAGCACTTCGATGCCTGGGGTTTGATGTGTCGGTTTTTCCGGGTGTGACTGTTGTCTGACCTCCCGACTCCCAGAGGAAAACCTATGCTAGATTCTCGTCTATCAATAATTATGGGTCTAATATACATACCTTTGATTAACCTGACGTTTCAACCAGGTTACCTCGGTCGTGGTTACCGACTGAAAACAAAAAACTTACGCATTATATTTTGAATTAAATCGGTAACTCAGTAATTTTTCTTATTGATTTTAATGTGGGATTTCATTAAATTTAAAAATAATAATTTACCTACATAATTGTACATAGAAATACTCAGACCAATACAAATATACATACCAATATAATCTATACCATGCATAAAAAAAATATTTACACTGAGCGGAAATCGTACCTATGACCTCTGACTCCGTAATCAAATGCTCTACCGCTACTTCACATAGCGGATATCGCATAAAACCCATTAAGATAATATTAATTCAATGAACAGACGTCAATTCTGACTGCTACCAAGGTAAAGTCACCCCATATAAGATTAACTAGATCAGTGATGGGCAAAGTACGGCCTGCGGGCCAACTCCGGCCCGCGAAAGCATTTAATCCGGCCCGCTGTTGATTCGTCTGCAGAAATAGTATAGGTATGGCGCGCAATAATTATATTTTTCCGATCCAGAATACCTAGAGTAGATTCTGGTGTCACAATATCTACTTGAGAGCCACCTCCTAGAGGTTGCCTGTAAGATATTGCTTTTAGCGATAAGGCCGCCATTTGTACATTACCTAATTATGTTTGCCATTTATTTTATGGATACTTTTCTTTTTGTTTGGTGTACAATAAAATTTATTTCTATTCTATTCTATTCTATTCTCCTCGGTTTCTAGCGGTTTAAAGTTCCAGTTAGAATTTTTCGGACCCCGAGGCACCTTTCAGCTTTGGTTTCGGCTATAGGACACGTCACTTTGACTTCACCTCGCCAGATGGCAAGCTGAATTCAAAGTCTCGGAACTCTTTTCCGAGACTTTGAATTCAGCTTGGTCACCATTATAGACATGTCCCATGTTACAATGGCGGCACTCAGCTTGATGGCCTTATCAGATGCTTTTTCACACCCCGCTTAAAGGACACGGAACTATAGGAAGAGACAATTTAAAGATTTCAACACAAAATGCATTTTACCTATAATTCCTCTGAAATTTCTTGAAATTTTCTGCGATTAAGGAAGCTGTCCACCACTGAAGTAGATCCTTGTTAACCATAAAGACAGCGCAAGGTCGATCACGTTCGATGTCTCGAAAACTACTCGAAGTAATTAAGAGCATACCGCATCATAGTTAGCTGTATTGTGATAGGTCATGACGTCACACTGTAAGCAGTCAGGATCACGATTAGTGGTGTATATAATAGGTAAGAGGCTTTGGAGCTTCACAGTACGGCTTCAGCTTCAGCACATTTAATTTGTGGGAATCTGAGAATATCAAAATGAAACTGGTAATTTGACTGTTTTGAATTTTAGGTTGTATAAAATATTTTCAATAGATTGTTTTGTTTTTCTAATTAAAGGTTTATAAAAAAAGCTGAAATAATTTGTTAATTTGAGGCAAATTCGACTTGAAGTAGGAGAAAAATAAAAATATCGTTTCTTAATCATTTTACTAATAAAACTGAAGTTTTCCAATGTGTACAGAACCTTGTGGGTTCCCGGTGGAGTAAAATAGGGCCACCTCTTTCCAAGTGCCCGCTTGGCGACAATAGGCTCACCCCCGTGGAACTGAAAATCATAATTGACGAAATGTGATAGTAAATATACCTTTGCCTACCCCTTCGGGAATTTACAGGCATGAATATTCGAGTACCTATGTGTGAAAATCGGGTGAATTTTCCAACCAAATTTCAAGGACGTTATCAGAGATTACTAGGATGACATTTAGGTTATGGTTTATTTCCACAGTTTGTAATCGCCGCCCTCATTGCCGTCAGCGCGGCAGCTCGCTTGGAGCACTTAGAGCAGCAGCAGCGCCAGCGCGCCTACCTTCCTCCTCTTCAAGGCTCCGGCTCCTCCAGCAACGGTTTTGGTTCCAACAACGGTTTTGGTTCCAATAACGGCTTTGGTTCCAGCAACAGTTTTGATTCCAAGAGCGGTTTAGGTTCCAATAACGGCTTTGGTTCCAGCAACAGTTATGGTTCCAAGAGCGGTTTTGGTGCCAGCAACAGTAATAAGGGCTTTGGTTCTTCTCGTAGACCCTTTGAAGCTAGTCCTAGTGCATTTGGTAGTGCTAGATCCAATCAGCCAGCTTTCAACCCTCAAGCCTCTTTCCCGGGTGCCTCCGACCGTTACCTGCCTCCTGACCACTCTGCTTCAGGGTCCGTTGGAGTTCCTCGGTATGCTGGTACTAACAATGGTGAGTAGTTTCTTAATGATACGTTCTTTTTTATAAAATTACAGTGGGGCCAGTGAGGATAAATTTAGAAAGAAAAAGAAAAGCCTTCCACTCCCAAAAACTGCATTTTTTTTAAAAGAGGAGCAAATAGGTTCACCTTCAATGTGACGCCCCTGGTGTTTCACACATTCATAGATCACAGTAACTACTTTCTATCCGGTGGGCTATGTGCTTGTTTGCCACCTAAGTGGTAAAAAAAAGTTCGCATAGTTACAGCTAAAATATGTATGTAAAGTTTCTGAAAGACCGTGCCACCTGAGTGCCACCATTGTAGCATGGTACGTTTCTATAATTGGTGACCTTTGTTTCCAAGATTTTGCCTTCAGCTTACCATCAAGCGAGGTGAACTCAAATTGACGTGTCCTATATAAACAGCTTTTGAACATATTTTTACAGAGACTGAATTGTTTTCTTAAAATATGTATTTTAATGGTTTTAAATAATAATTGAAATTTTACACATCTTTACAGGTCCTAGTGCCCAAGGTACTTCTGGTCAGTTTGGTCGCCAGAACACTTTCGGTGCTCCATCCAGGTACCAGTCGCAGTCACCCGCCGTCAACCGCCAGTACCTCGCTCCTCACTCTTCTCAGAACAGTCCTCAGCAAGCCTTCGATGAGCAGACTGGCTACCACTACTGAGTGTTTAACAAAAATGTAATTTATCAAAGAATTTATTTATGAAATAAACAGTTACATATGACACATTGGTATTTGCATCCTTTTTCTATACAAAACAATACGTGCAGGACTTAGAATGTCACCCGCATAATATAATGCAGAATATTCCATCAAGAACCAATCGGTTCGGCGCACGGAGGACAGAATAATCATTTCCTTCTCCATGGTTCGGCGACTCCTTCTTCGTTAGTTCGGAAAAGAGATGACGTACTTGCAATTCGTGTTTACAGTTATATTATAATGAGACATGGACGTAAGCAGTATTAGTCTTTATAATACGAGCGATGCGATGCGATTGCGGCAACTAGCGTTCGAGGCATCTATCGCCCAACCCCTTCGAACACACTTAAAGATATTTTCTCTACAACAACTATTATAACAAAATTACTAATTTATTTTTCACCCCCCATCTCGGAAGGAGTATTTTTGCTCTTCGATTTCTAAGTGTAAAATCCAAGAAGTGTAAAAGCCTATCGCAATGTGCGCCATCGGTCGATCCTTCGTCTTCCGCATTCGCTTTGTCCCAGCCACCTTTTTCAGGTCGTCAGTCCATCTGGCTAGGGGTCGTCAGTCATACCTAAGTATTATTTGTTATAACTAAAAACTTCTAATGTCCTTCTTGAAGAACCCCATATTGTAGTCGCTTGGGAAAACCACCGTAGGGAGTTCATTCCACAGCTTGAGTGTGCGTGGGATGAAGTGCCTTTCAAATCGTACAGTGCGCACCTTTTCCGGACGCAATGTGTGAGGATGAACTCCCCGCCTGTGGCGAGAGGTGCGATGATAGAATGTAGCTGTTGGCATCATGTCAAACAGTTCTTCTGTGCACAAACCATTGTATAGACGGTAAAACATATATAGTGAGGCAAAGTCTCTTCTGAGACTGAGAGGTTCCACATCGCCTGCGAGTATGGGATTGCCGACGAGCCTCAACGCCCGTCTTTGTACCGAGTCAAAGGGCATGCAGGCACTCCAGCAAAGAGGTGACAGCAGTACTCCATGTGGGGCCCAACCTGCGCCTTATAAAGGATGAGTCGTTGCCTTGCAGTGAAGTACTGCTTCGCCCTGATGAGCACCCCAAGCTTCTTTGATGCCAGCTTCACCTTGTCTTCTAAATGACTACGGTATTGGACGTCGCTGGAGATATCGATACTAAGGATCCCGATACTCGAGGAAATGGTTAGCGGTGTGCCCAGGAACTGCGGTGCTACAATGAATGGAGTTTTCTTAGCGGTGAATACACATACTTGTGTCTTAGAGGGGTTAAATTGGACTAAATTTAGTCTGCCCCAATCGGATACTCTAGATAACGTAGTCTCGATTTCAGACACAAGTTGTTCGCGACTTTCCTCTACTTCAGACTGAGGGATTTTTGCACGGCGTGTAACAAGCGTCTCCAGTACTGTCGTCCGCATAGCAATGAATGGAGTCATCCAACAGCATGTCATTGATATGCAGCAGAAACAGGGTTGGAGACAACACGGAGCCTTGTGGGACACCAGCGTTTATGTCCATGCGATCCGAGCAGCAGCTGCCATCAACGACGACTTGGATACTCCTGTTGGACAAAAAGCTGGCAATCCATACGCATAAAAGGATCTTAAATGAAAGTGTCTTAAATGTTTTTTTTTTAATTTAGTAATTTCCTTGCTGATGAAAAGTTGCGTATTGCACTCGAGTGTAAAGATTTTTCACCTCGTGTTTTTTGTGTGCCTCGCTCACGCTCGGGATTCAAATTTTTGCATCACTGGCTGCGCAAATCTATTTATCATGTGAACACAGAAGCCAGAGTAATAGCCTGTAAGTTTTTAAGTTTTATAAGAGTTGAAAGTATCTAGAAACAGTTCGTATAAATTTGCATAGGTATGTACCTCATCCGATTTTCTTAATTTGGCTATTATGCTTCCGTATAAGTGTCTGAATTGTTTCAATTTATTTTATTTTTGTAATATATCTTATAATAAATGACAATATAGGAAACTCGTGAGTATGTAAGAATAGGATGGAAACAATTGGCTGGTGGTTATCTCTGGTTACCTCGAAGGAAAATAGGTGTGAGCATTAATTATATATGTAAAATATAGATTCGAAGAAGAATAGGGTATAAATAAATGTAAAAACAAAATGTCATACATAACGATTTATTCCATAAATAAAAACTCTGATACACTAGATTTGTACTATAACACACTCAGTAGTGGTAGCCAGTCTGCTCATCGAAGGCTTGTTGAGGAATGTTCTGAGAAGAGTGAGGAGCGAGGTACTGGCGGTTGACAGCGGGTGACTGCGACTGGTACCTGGATGAAGCACCGAAGGTGTTCTGGCGACCGAACTGACCAGAAGTACCTTGGGCACCGAAAGTATTGCGTTGACCGTAGTGGCTGGAGAAGTCCTGGGTGTCAAGACCTGTGGAGAATGAATTATTGTAGATTTTTTTTTATACTGCCTCGTAGGCATATGAGAACCATGATCCTAAGTAACCTCCGTAGACGAAAGAAGCATGTTCTATTTTCATGGTATTTTCTTTCTATCAAGTTTTTTTACTAAATAAGGACATTAATTACCTTAAATTACCCCTTCGGCCGTCTACGAAACCAGAGCTACGTAACTAGTTATTACAAGGTCAGAATTTAATTGTGATGAATCTTCTTTTCTTCGAGTCAATGACAAGATCCTACTAATATTATAAATGTGAAAGTTTGTGAGAATGGATGTGTGGATGTGTGGATGTTTGTTACTCTTTCACGCATAAACGGCTGGACCGATTTGGTTGAAATTTGGTATGTATATAGGTTATACCCTGGATTAACATATAGGCTATATATCAGCGATGAACGGGATCAGAATTCCACGCGGGCGGAGCCGCGGGCAACAGCTAGTCTGATATAAAGTAGGAAACTGTTTAAATTAGGGTTGTCGGTTAATAAATTGGCCACAGCTACAACTATTATTATTGCTCTACAAAGATCCTCGTTAATAAAGGTCGAGGGGCACAATGAACAAGAGAGCAAATGCAACATGAACTGATATTGGACCCCGCAATCGAAGGGCTTTTGTACCCCATTGCCATATTCACCCTACAGGAACCAACCGATTTACGTAAAAAAAAGGAATACTCACTATTGGAAGACCCAGAAAACCGAGGAACTCCAACGGAACTTGAAGCAGAGTGGTCAGGAGGCAGGTAACGGTCGGAGGCACCCGGGAAAGAGGCTTGAGGGTTGAAGGCTGGTTGATCGGGTCCAGCGGTACCATAAGCGCCGGCAATAGCTCCAAAGGGTCTACGAGAGGAACCAAAGCCGTTGGTGGCTCCAAAGCCGGAGTTCTGGTGAGGAGGAAGGTAAGCGCGCAGGTTCTGCTGCTGCTCTAAGTGTTCCAAGCGAGCCGCGGTGCTGACGGCGATGAGGGCGGCGATTACAAACTGTGGATAACCAAGTTGTATTTAGTATACTTAAAATCCGTACGGAAAATTGGCGGCTTCCAGTTTCCGAGCTGAGAGCTTTAGATACGATCGGAAAATCCAAAACTCTTGTTAGAAGATGTGTGCTTGTTATTACATTATTAGAAGTAAATTTTAATTAACATAATTAAAATAGTTTTAATATTACAGCTCATAAATATTGCTTTATGCCTTAAATCTACGAGTATAATAGTAATGATGAAATGCAATATTAAATGCACCATGTAGGTATAACTCAATATGGGGTGCGGGTCGGGTAACCTCCACGCTGGCTTCCTCGTTTCTTCCCCCTCTGGACCGAGGTCCTGGGGAGAGGAAGCGAGGGGGCTGGTGCACCCTGGACAACGGTCAATGGACTCCTACTCTAGGAGATCTATTGGCCGTTGACGAATAACCCGGCAGCCGACCCCACTGCACGAGGGGGTCGTGGGATGGCGGGCCTGCAAGGCCCGCGGGAAGGGGTCCATAGGATCCCTTTCACTCAAACAGCCCTTTTTAGGGCTAGCTGACCCAGAGGGGGTCGTGGTATGGCGGGCCTGCAAGGTCCGCGGGAAGGGGTCCGTAGGATCCCTTCCATTCCAACAGCCCTTTTCAGGGCTAGCTGACCCAGAGGGGGTCGTGGTATGTCGCTCCCGGTATCCCTCTGCTCTCAGAGGGGACAGGGGAGAGACGCGATCCACTGGGATCAAAGGACGGGTCGGCCCACTGCTCGCGCAGGGGCTGACAGGCACTCGTGCCACCGTCGGAGTTGGGAGGGCTGGCCCCTCTCCCGCGTCGCGCAACCTCCGGGAGATCGACAACGACCTGAGTGCTAGCCACGCTCAGGAAGCCGTGATCTTGGAGGCCGCGGGGCTTGCCTTAATTGGCCGGCCCGCGACAAGGAAAAGTCTCTAAAACCCGACAGCGAAGTCGATTAAAACCTGTGGACACTTGGGGAACTCCACAGTATTTACCCCGCTTCCCGGAATGAGCGTCACCCGGGAAGTGTAGTTTAAATCGTCTCTACTCGTGGGATCTATTATGGAAGCAAACTTTAATAACCCCCCCAAACCAAGCGAAATAGTCTGCGCGGAGGTCGCGCAGCATCACGACGCGGAGGTCGCGTCCAAAATTGCGGCTGTGTCGGAGAAATTCGACACGGCCAACGAGAGGAGCAGGGCCAACAGCCCGATGGGCCTGCAGACGCGGAAATCTGCACGAAAGCGGAAGAAGAAAAAGAAGAAGCCGAGGGCCGAGTCAGATCTGGACCTCACCCTGACTGACTCGTCTTCCAGTGGCAGCTTCAGTGGCGAGGAGCTGCTGCGCCCTCCCCCCTACAAATTTGTAGCGATCGGATGCCAAAGGTCGCGAGGTGGCAAGACGGTGGCGCCCCGAGCCCCTCTCTCCCTATGCGCCTCCACCCCGGAGGATGTGGTAGCGCCGCTGAGACCCTCCACCTCGGCGGCGGACCCGCAATGGACCGACACGGTCACCAGGGAGGCAGTGGAGGCCCTCCAGGCGATGGCGAGCACCCAAACAGGGACGCCCACGCCGGAAGACGAGCGGGTCCTGCAGACCACATGGCGCCTTGCCGAGTGGGCCGAGTCCCTCAAGGCGGAGTTGGCCGAGTTCCGGGCTGATGCCAAGCGGCAAGAGGCCCAGCGACAGGCCGAGTACCGCAAGGACAGGGACGCAATGGCGGCGGAAATAGCGGGCCTGAAAAAGGTGGTGGCCGAAATGCCGCAGGTGCGCGTAACGCGATCATCGCGGCAGGCGTTTGCGGCGCAGCCGGAGCGACCGGTCTCACCGACGAATCGGTCGGTGTCGCCGGTGGTGCAGCCAACACGGGCGGCGGTGGATCCATTTGCGGCCTTCGCGGCAGCCATGGCCGCCATGGAAAAGCGCCAGGAGGCACGGCAGGCCGCGCATGAGGAGCGCACACGGAGTATGATGGAGACCATCATGGACTCCTTCCGCCGCCCGGCCCTTGCGCCGCCGATCGGGTATGCAGATGCGGCCAGGAGGGGTGCTACCCGTCCAGCTGCGGTGGCGACCACGCGCGCGTCGGCTCGAGACATGACTGCCGCACCTCCCACTAGCACAGCTCAAGCTGCTCAGGGCGTCCAGACCAAGGGCAAGGGGAAGGGCAAAGGGAAGGCGTCCCCGGGCCCAGTCCCGGCCCAGGGCTCGGCTCCGACTGCCTCCACCAGCTCTCCGCCGGACAGGGGCTGGGAGGTAGTCGGAGACAACAAAAAGAGGCGGAATGCCCGTAAGAAGGCAGCCAGAAAGGCTAAGAAAGCTGAGGCTGCCGCAAAGGGAGTGCCGGGGAGGCTGCGCGCACCTCGATCAACGGCTGTCCTCTTATCGCTGACGGCGGAGGGGGCAGAGAAGGGTGTGAAGCTGGGCCCGGTCCTGAGTTATGCCAAGACCTTAATTGATATGAAGGCCCTCAACATCTCGGGGGCCATCACGTTCAGGCAAACGAGGACGGGTGCCCGGCTCATCGCGATACCCGGCACCAGCAGTGGTCCTCAAGCCGACGCCGTAGCCGCGACGCTTAGGGAGTCGCTGGACGCAGCCAATGTCCGGGTGTCCAGGCCCAATAAATGCGCAGAACTGCGCATTTCGGGCCTGGACGACTCCATCACGGCTGAGGAGCTAAGGCTCACCGTGGCGGAGGCCGGGGGCTGTCCCCTGGACGCGGTCAAAGTTGGAACGATCCGCTTCGGCCGCTATGGACAGGGGGCGGCAGTTGTCGGCTGCCCCATCGCCGCAGCCCTAAAGGCTGCCGAGAAGCGGAGCCTCGCGGTAGGAGGCATTGCGAAGGTGCAGGTACGGCTCCTGCAGGCTCGACCGGCCAGGTGCTTCAGGTGCCTGTCGGTCGGCCACGTGGGTGTGCAGTGCACGGCGGAGGTGACGGTCGGAGACCGCTGCTTCCGCTGTGGTCAACCCGGTCATGTGGCCGGTGAGTGCGAAGCTCCACCACACTGCTTCAGGTGTGCGGCGGAGGGCAAGCCGGCCAACCACAGGGTTGGCAGCAAAACCTGCACCGCGGGGGAGCCAAAGCCGCGAGGCGGGCGTTCCGCATCTAGTTCGCGGCGGAGTGCGGAGGAGAGGGTTCCATAATGGATCCTCAACTCCGCATCCTTCAGGCGAACGTGGGCCACGGTGTCGATGCTCAGGCACTTCTGCTCCAGAGCATGGCACAGTGGTCCATAAATGTCGCCGCTGTCGCCGATCCATACACTCACCGACCACCCGGGCCTGCCTGGGTGATCGACCTGGATGGGTCGGCGGCACTGGTGCATAATGCCTCTGCAGGCAGCCCCCCTCTTACCGTCATTGCGAGGGGGCATGGCTGTGTGGCGGCACTTGTGGGGGAGATAGCGGTCGTGGCCGTATATCTCACGCCGAGTCGACACCGGTACATAGACCAATATCGGCAATCGCTGGATCAGCTGGCCGACGTCGTCAATGCCTGTTACCCTCGCCCGGTTCTTGTGCTCGGGGACTTTAACGCCTGGTCTGTGACCTGGGGATCCCGGCACACGAACCCGCGGGGCAGGGCACTGGAGAGCTGGGCCGCTACACTCGGTCTAGTTCTCCAGAATTGCGGGGCCGAAGCCACGTTCGTGGCCGCGGGGCGCAGCTCGATCGTGGACCTCACGTTCGCGGGCGTTTCGCTGTCACACCGTGTGCGGAACTGGCGAGTCGTTGCGGGGGTGGAGACACTGTCGGATCACCGATATGTTCGGTTTGACGTCTCTCGCCCCGCAGGCGATGCGCCGGTCATACCGGCCCCACGCGAGCCGCGCTGGGTGCTTAAGGCACTGAATCGGGAGGTCCTCCTGGAGGCTGCCATCGTACAGGCCTGGGCCATGGCGCCGGACAGGCCTGTTGATATCGATGATGAGGCGGTGTGGTTTCGGGAGGCCATGACACGTGTCTGCGATGCGGGTATGCCTAGGGCTCCGCCCTATAGTCCGAGGCGTCAGGTCTACTGGTGGTCTGCGGAGATCGCGAGGCTGCGACAAGCCTGCGTGATCGCGCACCGCCAGTGGGCCAGATTCCGTAGGAGGCGTAGTCGACCCGCAGATACGGAGCCCCGAGTGGCGGAGCTTCATGAGGGATACAGAGAGGCCAGAAATGCCCTCCGAGCGGAGATTAAGCGGGCCAAAGCCGCGGCTTATAAAGAGCTGATGGAGACGCTGGAGAGGGACCCATGGGGGCGGCCTTATCTTATGGTAAGAGGAAAGCTGCGCCCCCGGGCCCCGCCGCTGACCCAGACTCTCCAGCCGGCTCTGCTCGGAGGAGTGGTTGAATCCCTGTTCCCGACGCGGGCGGAACATGTTCCACCGCGGATGACCCCGCCACCTCGGTCGCCTGTGGCGCCCAGCGTGGTTGACGACGACGTGCCCGAGGTCACTTGGGTAGAACTAGAGCTGGCGGTGCGAAGGCTTAGCGCCAAGAAGAACACCGCCCCGGGACCCGACGGCATTCCAGGCCGCGCGTGGGTCCTAGCTCTAGGGGAAGACGCTCTCGAGCCTCGACTCAGAGGGTTGCTCAGCGCATGTTTGGAGCGGGGCCAGTTTCCGAAGACCTGGAAGACTGGGAAACTGGTCCTCATCCGGAAGGAGGGGTGCCCGGTGGACTCACCGTCCGGCTACCGGCCCATAGTGTTGCTCGATGAGGTGGCCAAGCTCTTTGAAAGAGTTATCGCGAAGCGCCTCGTCGAGCACCTCTCTAGAGAAGGGCCGGATCTGGCGGATGCCCAATATGGCTTCCGCCGAGGGCGTTCCACCGTGGATGCAATCATGCGCGTGGGGACCCTGGCGGAGGATGCGGTCGCTCGGGGCGAGGTGATGTTGGCGGTGTCTTTAGACATCTCCAACGCGTTCAACACCTTGCCCTGGAGTTGCATTATGGAGGCTCTCATGTACCATGATGTGCCTCTCTACCTCCGCCGTATAGTCGGGGCGTACCTGACGGAGAGAGCTGTCATCTACCCAGGTGCGACCGGTGTCGGTCGGCGAGAGATGTCGTGCGGTGTTCCGCATCCGATCGGATCCGATGGGATCGGTCCTGGGGCCGCTCCTGTGGAACATCGGATACGACTGGGTGCTTCGCGGTGAGCTCGTGGACGGTGCCGCCGTGACGTGCTATGCGGACGACACGCTAGTAATGGCGAGCGGGGCTACACATCGCGAAGCAACCCTGAAGGCCACGACCGCGGTTGCCCAAGTCGTGGAACGGATCCGGCGGTTGGGTCTCGAGGTGTCTCCGCAGAAAACCAAGGCCATGTTCTTTCATGGACCTCGGCGCGGACCACCAGCGGGATCCAGCATCACAGTGGGAGGCACTCTCATCGGCATCAAGCCCCAGATGAAATATCTGGGGCTCGTGCTCGACGGTCGATGGGACTTCGGGGAGCATTTCCGAAGCCTGGTCCCCAAATTGGTGCTCACAGCTAACGCTTTGACGCGTCTGCTGCCCAATTTGAGGGGCCCGGAGGACTCCTGCAGGAGACTCTACGCGGGTATCGTGCGGTCCATGGCACTATATGGGTGCCCCGTATGGGCGGACAACCTGAGAGCCAAGTACGTGGACCTGCTGCGTAAACCGCAGCGGAAAATGGCCATCAGGACCATCAGGGGGTACCGCACGATATCCTTTGAAGCGGCGAGTCTCCTCGCCGGATCGCTACCGTGGATCCTGGAAGCGAGATCCCTTTCGGCGCTATACCGCTTCCGAAAGGCGGCGCGGGAGCGGGGACACGATCCTGAGCCTGAAGAAATTCGGGCCGTGAGATCCCGGCTCCACAGGGACATGGTGGCGGAGTGGGAGCTACAACTTGGGCAACCACGCGCAGGGCACGCCGTAGTAGCGGCGGTAAGACCCATCATGGGGGAGTGGCTAGAGAGGCCACACGGCGGCCTCTCGTTCTGGCTGACGCAGATCATCACCAATCATGGGTGTTTTGGGCGGTATCTGCATCGGACCGCGAAGAAAGAGCCAACGTCCGAGTGCCATCACTGCGACGCGAGCGAGGACTCGGCGCTGCACACGCTCACCGAGTGTCCGGCGTGGGAGACGCCGAGACGGGAGCTGGTGGCGACCCTAGGAGTGAGAGTTCTCACGCTCGCCACTTTGCTCGCAGCGATGGTTCGCTGCGCAGATTCGTGGGCCGCCGGCGACTCCTTCTGCGAGCAAGTAATGCTCGTGAAGGAGGCGGCGGAGCGGGAGCGCGAGGAGCGAAGGAGAATCGCAAACCGCGCGGCCCGCAACGAGCAGCGGCAACTCGGGCGTCGGAGGTCGCAGAATGACCTCCGTCCCCCATGAGCGCGGGCCTGGGGGTGACGGGTAGAGCCGCCTGTCACCCTAGCAGAAGCAGGCCGCGGCGGCGGCACGCATTGCGTGCCTCCCCATACCCGGGGGCGGGTTGGGGACTCTGTGGTCCCCTCACCGGAAGAGGGCCAGATCGAGAGATATGGTCCTGGGTCGGCCGGGGTGCGAGGGATATGGCTACGACAATCTCACCTCCGGCAACTGACGGCCCACAGACGGCGTGCGTTTTAGTCGGTTCGAGTCCGACATAACCTCCTCCTCCGGCTACGGTGGGGGAGGTATCCGTGGGGATTTTGCGCACGATAAAAAAAAAAAAAAAAAAAAAAGGTATAACTCAATATTTAAAAAAAAGTTATTGAGTAATTTACTTAAAAATAGAATTTTTTGGAATGTACTAAAAGTAAATTACGATAAGATGAAGTCATATTTACGAACTCTATATAAAATAAGTTAAGGAAATATATTATTATGTTCATAATATTGTTCGATCAATGTAAATGAAAATAAATGAAATTACCAGTTTCATTTTTGTATGCTATCGGATCCCCACAAATGAAATGTGCTGAAGCTGAAGTGGTACTGTGAAGCTTTGAAGCCTCTGCCCTATTATATACACCACTAATCGTGATCCTGAATACTTACAGTCTGACGTCATGTGCTATCATAATAAAACATACCTACCATGATGCGCCATGTAATTAGTTCGAGGAGTTTTTGAGCTACCGAACGTGAGCGACCTCGTGCGTGGTCTTTTTGTTATAAGGATCTAGTTCATTTTATATGGGGACTTTGCCTAGTAGCAGACACACACTAGTGATTAGTCTGCAAAGATTCGTTGATCTTTGCAGACTAATCACCAAATTAGGTAATGTGCACTATGATGTCCATTTATTCTAAAAAAATTTGAATCTCAAACCAACGTCATAATGTAAATCGGTACTGTGATTGACGGGCATCACAATCGAATGGTGCAAGCTTTCCTTTCAATACTGGGACTGTCAGACTGCGAGGGTCAGAGATCCGATTCTCAGCACTCCATGGATTCACCGTGCGGTCGCCGGGTCCATAGCGTGATACAGAGAGGAACACCGTGACGGCGACTGGGACTTGCGACGCAGATGTAGGTTTAGAGTGGCCACCTTGTGATGCATCAGCGCTCACCTCCACCGTCAGGAGTGTCCCCCCCCCCCCCCCTCCTACCTATCCAAATTTGGTAAGATCCTATCAATGCCGCTTTTGAAAAAAGCCGTACTTGGACATCATAGTGTTGTGACACTGGTCATTCCAGGGAATCTTGGATGCATTCAAAGTACCTACGTACTTTGAATGCATCCAGATTGGTGTTTGGATTAAAAAGAAAATGCATGTATAATGAACTAATGACAGTTGTGTTTGACAGATAATGTTTAGCTGTATATTGCGATCAAGTTGTTATACTCGTATTCATAGATTTTATACCTATTATCGGACTTCCAAACAATCTTTCATCCCTTAATGTATCCGTTCTCTTTAGTGGATGCATACTTAACTTGAACATGCCAACATTTCAAGTTTGTAGTCTCAACGGTTAACGCCCTGCGTTGATGAATCAGTCGGAACAAGTAATTTATACCTAATACAGAGATTGCAAGATATAGACATTGATACTGAAAAGTATTTCGGATCGTCGTGTACACTGAAAAAAGGTCGTCATAAATCAAAACTTTTATCCATCGATAAGTTGTCTGAATCGTGATTGTGTTTCGATTGTGTTCGTGAGATCATCGTTAAAACTTCTCAAAACACTACTTAATATTAGTTTATTCGTTTTTAAATAGATAAAAGAACTTTTTCAAGGTTTTAATTGTTAATCTTTGAAAATAATTCGTCATAAGGAGATAGTGCCTCTGAGAATGCAATAAAGGTTTAAGGTATACTTTGGGACACGTATCCTTGGTGAATTTGAACTCGTTCACCGCCCGTAGCGCACCGTGCTATCCCCAATAACACCAGAAAAAAGTGGACTGCGTGTATAGAGCACATCTTGAGCACATAATATTAGGTATGCACTGCATCTGCTCTATTTGTATTAATAATATTATTATGCTTAATAAATCAAATAAATAGCCCTTCTTGGCAGTCAGGTAAAAAGTATCACTATCTACCTGCCCTTATTTCTTGAAACAAAAATGTATGTATTACATTTCATCAGAAATTTAATAATATTTCTGATAAACACTGCATGTGAGGCACATAAGTAGTCTGCACATACCTCTACAACCCACTGGTGATACGAGTATTGAAGTTGTGTAGTTGAACCAAATGTCGAACTTTTTTGGGGTTTCAATGACCCATAATCTCGACCAATGTTCGAGTAGCAACCGGGTTCGATAACTTAACATGCTCACCGAAGAACAGAATGGTCTCAATGTGTTAAAAACGGTCCCCCATCCTCATTCTGATCTAGTTAACATTGCTGTGTCTTGCATTATGCTAACGGTTACCATTTATCCAAGAACCCCTCGCTAAACCCCCTTCAGAAAACATCCAGCCCGATGAGAGCCTGTCACCCGGACTTGAATTGAAATAGTCCACCTGGAAGTCCCTATATAGATTCAGGTCTCAGGTCATCTGCTGTAGGGTGAACCGGGTAAAATGGGATAATCTGGACGCAGGGGGGTGGTTGGGACTTTGGACCACCTTCTGTCGTGCCCGTTATGCCCCTAAACTGCACAATTGCCGAGCTAAATGAAGCGACGGAAGGTGTAGCCAATTTCGCCGAGTTTTGAGCTAGGTGCATCTAATTATTAGATTGTTGCCTGTCCATGATTGAGAAGAAGACTATACTTATCATCATATTGAAATAAATATATAAATTAAGATACATATACTTTATAAATTACATCATTCACTTAACATCCATCATTACTGTTATTAAACATATCAATTATCATTATATCATCGGCAATGTAAAACCGATACTACTTAAATCAAACATATACAAAAACATGCAGACATCTCATTTTTTTTTTCAAAGTACTCCCTTTATCAATAAACTTTTTTTATCATGTTGCTCATCAAATATCATAAATCAAATCAATTTCCGCCTTCGTAATGCTATGATAGTGAGGCTAATTAAGATATTTTGATGGGTCAATTAACAGTTTTTTCATTGATCATCCGATTCATTATTCTTTATGATGGTGTCGTGAACTTCTGAAGGCTTCGAAGGATATACGGAACTAGTTCGAATATAAAACGCGTGTTGATAGATAGTTCACGCAATATTGCGCGTTGCTAACCTACAATATCTTTATACTCTACGCATTGTATGGGTTCTTCTGAATATTCTTTTAATTTTAATAAGTACTAGCTGACCCGGCGAACTTTTTACCGCCATTTTTTTTTCGCCCGAGTGGAATTCAGATCCTTTTTCCATATTTTCTCACCGTACAAACCTTGCCTGGACATCCACAAATATTTCAAGACTAAAATTAGCCACATCGGTTCAGTCGTTCTCGAGTTTTAGCGAGACTAACAGAATTTGGAATTCATTTTTATATTCATGATGATGACTAGCTGTCCCGATGAACTTTGTATCGCCATATTTTTTAAGCCCGTTTAAACCGTTTAAACCTTCCCTGGAAATCCACGAATATTTCAAGACTAAAATTAGCCAAATCGGTCCAGCCGTTCTCGAGTTTTAGCGAGATTATTAACGAACAGCAATTGATTTTTATATATAAGAAGATACAGATATATTATGTATAGATGAAGATCAGTTGCAGATTTTGGTACTGCATTTACTGTCATGTTTAAATGGTAAATGATAGCTAGGGGTACGTCTGTACGTGGTTTTACTTACCTGGTGGTTGCATTGAACACCTTGAACAGATGATCTGCCCTTGTGTGTGGGCCGTATCATCCCTATTTCTTCGCTGGGAAAGATATAAGATTTCTTTCAATCACGGCTTTCCATCGAACGCATCTATTTATTTCCCTGCTTGTACGTGCTTTATCAACATAATTATGTACGATAACCGGTTGTCCACTCAGCAAACATGTTTTTCAGGTAGAATTCAGGAAGCAATTCCTTTTAGTTACATTTAAATTAATATGTTTTGACATGTATGATTCGTTTTCTAACAACGAAAAGTTAACAAAACGTTAAATCTAAATCCGATGCGTAGTTCAACACTACGAACATTCTCTCTATTGCGATTGCCACGCAAATATTTTTATCAGGCGTTACAAGATTAATAGTTACTTGATAATGTGCTGTTTTTTTTTGTAATAGCTATAAGTGATACTTGTGTGATTGTAACCGCGGAGATGATGAGAATACAATATTCTTTGTCTGGATGCTAACTTATTCCCTTTCTCCTTACTCATGGTTACTCAGACTCATATCAACTTGTCATATAAATACTATACATACGCTTAATAATTTAAGACAGCTGAAGATTATGCATGTTTTTTAAACCAAATTGTCGTATCGATTAAGAAAGAGAAAAGAGAAGGGGGAATGCTCTTACCACAAAGCCACCGAGACCCACACGAAGCCTATCCAAATTCCTCTAAGATTATTTATATATCCGTCTTTGAGGCGACGGTGGCCATCTACCGATAATCATACGAGCTAGAGGAATTTGGATTGGCTTCGTGAGGGTCTGAATAGTTAGCATAATAAATGCTTCAAAATTTCATTCAAATGGTCGTACTATGATTGTGATCCATTGTGGGGTATATTTGGGGGCTCACCAAGATATTTAGAGTCCAAGCTAACTTCACCTGCTAGCTTGTACACCTGATGATTAATGGAAGAGGCTGTGAAGCAGGCTTACCTTTTGGGGAACCGGCCCCGGGCTCCTAAGTAGGTACAAGCTTTGAATGCAGCCGGGACTAAAATTATGATGATGCTGATCATCTTACTATGATTATACATAATTTACCAACATAGTAAATATTATTTAAATAAGAACAAAACATCACGTATAATCTCTAACTGATCTACCTTGTACACATCTCTAGAGACATTCTCAGAGGATAACTCATGTATATCATTCACATCAGAAGATCAAAACCTAATTGGACTAACATATTGTTATATTAACATGATTTAGAATCGTGTGTACTCAATCAGATAAAAAGTAATGAAGTCTATTTGTTCAGACAAATTGATATGGCACTAGACCTTACCACTATGACCTACATAAGGATTTATGAAGTCATTTGGGTATTGCTGAAATAAATTACGCATTTTGTTAAGGTTGCGCGTGATTCGCGAAATATATGACGGAAGAAAATTGAGCACACACATACTATTATAATATACTAGCTGTTGCCCTCGGCTCTGCTCACGTGGATCTCAAACTCTAATCTACCTGTGCGCCAAATTTTATCAAGATCAGTCCAGTGGTTTAGACTTGAAAGCGTAACAGACAGAGTTACTTTTACCTTTATAATATTAGTAAAGTAAGTAAGTACTATTGATTAATTGTATAGAACTGTAAATTAATTGTCTGTATATTGAAAATATTTGAAGACAATACTTGGATTTTATTTTTATTTTATTTGTTTTATTTAAATATCTTGCACAAATAAATTAACTGTACAAAGATGGACTTAATGCCATGGGCATTTTCTATCAGTCAACCTTAGGGTGATGCAGATAGAGAGTCAAGGATGGGGGATTATGAGGGATTATGTTAAATAAGCGATTGTGAAACCAATAATATTATTTGGAATGCTTATATGTGTTTGAGATTGTTTGTTGGCAATAAACGCAAGGCATTATTTTTACGATGATAGGAAGATCTGAGTCAAACTTAAAAACTACCATGCGTTTGATTGCAATTGGTTGTGTAGAATCCATTACTCAAGATAATTATGACCGAAAATAGAAACATCAGGTCTCAAAAACCGATATACACGCGGCCGGAGCAACAGGTATCAACTATTTTTTTTATACGAATTTTATTTATACTAACACCATATCCACAACATGCTTGATGACTTAATCTATTGCCAAGTTCCATTTCCATCGAGAACCGGTCAAAAACACCGGTCGGTGACCGGTTCTCAACGGAAACGTCCGTCTTCATGAGCAAAGTTATCTTTCCCAAGGTCGTCTAGGCACCGGTTTTTGGGTCATGAGTCAGGTTTTGCATTATATACCCAGTCAAAGTATCTGTTACTGGCATAACGCATCACCAGTAGACTGTAGATACTCCTGACTATGACATTTCTGAAGTTAAGAATATTGAGGAAACTTCGTAGCTCCGCGATCATGGTGCTTGCAACAGCGCCGAAATATCGGCAACTCCAAACAATACATGGTAAATATCCCGATAGTTCTAATAGTGATGTGAATGACCAGGATAGTTTAAATATCTATATAGAGGCAAGTGCGTGTTTTGGATTCCACAAAGATTTTTGCAGCATATTTTGATTGAATCGGAAACTCCAAACAACACAAATTGTAAATAAATATCCTGATAGTTCTAATAGTAAAATAAATCAATCTAAATCGACTAGTAGGTAGGTATAACATAAATCTAAACACCTTTAGCTAGGCAGATTATAATCTCCAATATTCCTATCGGATTAGAACGCCCAAACGTAAGGCACGGTATCGCTGCCTTCGCAATTTCAGGGGTATTGACCTGGAGGCATTACATAGTGAAGTCAGTAGCACCGACTGGACGCCAATATACAATTCCACTGACGTTAATGAAATGGTGGACTTTTTTGGTTCGAGGGTCTTAGAATTATTCGACAGACACGCACCTCTGAGACGCGTCAAGATTAGGCATAATCCGGCGCCCTGGCTGAATGCCACTATCAAAAACATTATGGCTCGCAGGGACAAAGCCAAAAGGCGTTACAGGAGCAGTCCATCGGAGCACAACTTACTGGCATTCAAATCCCTGCGCAACCGCTGCAGTCGTATGTGCAGGGATGCTAAGCGACGCCATTTCTACAACTCGCTCAACAATCGAAACTCCTCGGAAACTTGGAGATTCCTCAGGTCTGTTGGCATTGGAAAATCACCCGATTCTGATCCCAAAGATATAGACTTATGCGCTCTAAATGACCACTTCTCTCTACCACCGGTTTCGCTGGACGCTGTCACCAAGCAGAGCACTCTGCATATTCTCGCTGGTGTGCCTACTCCGCAGACTCCATCTTTTCACTTGAACCCCGTATCCGAAGCGGAGGTTCAAAAATCTCTCCTGTCAATTTCTTCATCTGCTGCTGGTTCTGATCATATTTGCTCAAGCATGATTCTTCCACTTCTTCCTTCTACGCTCCCTGTTATAACTCACATTTTCAATTATTCCCTTTTCTCTGGTACGTTCCCTGACTCCTGGAAATCAGCATTCATCATCCCGTTACCCAAATCGTCCAAACCTTCCACAGTGACTGATTTTCGGCCAATCTCTATTCTTCCATTTCTTTCAAAAGTTCTTGAGCATATTGTTCACCGACAACTGTCCTTATTCTTATCTTCCTCTAACCTGCTCAGCTCTTATGAATCCGGATTCCGTAAAGGTCACAGTACAGCTACGGCTCTCATTAAAGTAACTGATGACATTCGCTGGGCTATGGAAAGGAAAGAACTTACTTTATTAATACTGCTAGATTTCAGTAGCGCCTTTAACTCTGTCGATTTTGATATACTGCTTGGCATTTTGAAGAGTATTAATATTTCCTCTACTGCTATCTCTTGGTTTGATTCCTATCTTCGGGGGCGGTCGCAGCGCGTTCACCTAGACCAGGAATCTTCCGACTGGTGTGGACTCGCAGCGGGTGTGCCCCAGGGTGGTGTCCTTTCTCCTCTCTTATTTTCCATCTTCATAAACTCTGTAACTAATTTAATTTCATCGAGCTATCATCTTTATGCCGATGACTTGCAGCTATATTATCATTTCATCGCGACAGATGCCTCCTCTGCAGTATCTACCATGAATCACGAGCTAGATCGTATCAGTAGTTGGGCTAAATCATTTGGACTGCGTATTAACCCAACCAAATCACAGGCAATGATCATTGGCAGCGCTCACATGCGCAGACAGCTTGATCTGTCCACACTGGCTCCTGTTACGCTGGACGGTACTCGGATACCCTACTCGGATACCGCTAAGAACTTGGGTGTCCTCTTTGATGCTAACCTTTCCTGGAATCCTCACATCAATGAGATTAGCAGGAAGGTGCACTACAGCTTTCACTCCCTGAAATGTCTCCAAAGCTTTCTTCCTTTTAGAACCAAAATATCTCTTGCCCAAACGCTGATCCAACCCATTATTGACTACGCTGATACCTGTTTCTTAGATGCCACTGAGGAACTCTTAAACAAATTGGAGAGACTGCAAAACTTGTGCATTCGGTACATATTTAATCTAAGGAAGTACGACCATGTCTCGCAGTTTCGCAAAGAACTCAAGTGGCTTCCTATCCGTCTTCGTAGGAACACCCGAATTCTCTGTCTCCTTTTCAACATTCTATACAACCCTTCTGCGCCATCTTACCTTAGGGAGCGTTTCTCATTTATACGTGATCCTGATGCTCCGTGCAGATCAAGCCTCCGCTTTCTCCTTAAATTCCCTTCCCACAAAACTGACTGCTACTCTTACTCCTTCACTGTGCAAGCGGTTAGACTATGGAATTCGCTACCGTCTGACATTAGAGCTAGCAACACGTTGTCTGTCTTCAGAAACAAAGTTCAAAATCATTATCTCTCCTCTACTCTGTGACGTTGTCGTGGAGTGGAGGAGCGATGGCGGAGGTTTCCTATATGCATAAATATTTGCTTATTTATTATATTAAGTATGTTTATTATATATATTTATGTAGATTATGTTTATTATTTTATTATGTATTATTATATTTAGTACATTATTATGTAGACTATGTTTAGTATGTTATTGTGAGAATATATTTTATGTATTACCACTGTATATCTTTATGATTGTGTGTGTACTTAAGTGTTTTTTTTCTCTCCCGTTTCTATACACACATTTACACCTCTTTTCTTGTTCCTCACGATCTCCTCTCGCCGGTCTGCTGGGAGAAATTTCTTTATAGAAATAAGCAGTACCAATGTACCAACTTTCAACTTCCATTGTATGTATATTTTTCTATGTGTGCATAAATATTAAATAAATAAAAAATAAATTGATTGCACCTGGTAACCATTCACTTTACGTTCAAGACTACTGCCTTAAAAGAATTGATGAGCTTGATGCCTTAGTTAGACGACAAGTTTTTCAACGCATTCGTTTATAAGAAGATCATTCTCAGTATCTAATACATGGTAATTTATATCTACTAAACTAGTTGTGCACTCTGACTTCGCCCCGGTTTTTACAATAAGAGTACACACAAATTTCATTGTATACAACGACAAATAAATTAAAAGTAAAAACTTTTTAAAAAACAAGCTTTTATTGGAGTGCACTAAAAAAGAATAAAATAAAATTTTCCTTTAAAACTTTTACTAATCAACTTATAAAATACTATGTCGCGACATTGTTGAGTTTTTCAATATTACATAGATACTAGCTTTCGTCCGCGGCTCCGCCCGCGTGGATGTCGGGAAGAAGGTAATAATTGAAGAACTGATCTGATTGATTGAAACTTTTAAAATTGTCAAACGTTAATATGATGTAATGATGATTGTTAATAAATTAAAGACCTGATTTTGTATTATTACATTGTTTTATTTTGTTTTATGTAAGAGTTTTATGCTAATGATATGAAATATGAACTGCATGTAAGAACAGCTTACAGGGTCGGCAGCACCGGTGTTGCACTCGTCCATAGGCCACCGTAACGTCTTACCATCAGGAGGGCCGTGTGCTTGTCTGCGACCAAAGTAGTATAAAAAATGAGCACTTTATCATGGGTTTATGTTTACTGTCGGATGCAGAAAAGCCCTAAACCATGGGAAGAGATAAGTTGATTCTATTCTAATCCACCGGGAACCAGTGTTGGCTGGTTGGTTAAGGTAGAGCAAATAACCATTTCAATAAATTTGTGGAGCAACAGTGAACGAGGTGGGATTTTCCTCCGATGCAAAGAGAAGACCCTCCGACAAAAAGAAAGGATCCTCCGATACAAAAAGAGGTCCCTCTGTCAAAAAGAAGGACCCTCCGAATAGGCGAGGTGGTCACACATGGTGGGCCATGTCTCGGTTAAAGTATGTGTGTTGTTTATAATGTTATCTAGCGTGTGGCCTTCAATAGCGCGATTTAGGATTGGTAATTTTGAAGTAATAGTTTAGCCTCTTTGCGCTAGATGGCGGTACAAGTCGAGTGATGATTGGCATAGCTTTATATTTTGAAATTGCTAGTTTAGAATAATAAATAAATAATTTTTGCGATATTGAATACTTTGATATCTATACTCAAAGTAACTATAGCTTAACTAGCTAGTATTATGAGTTCTAGAAGGCGGATTAACATACTTAGATACAATGTTTTTTTTAATAAACACATTTATACGTTTAAATACTTAGACCAACGCAAATAATATGCTAATATGCATACAAATATTTGCACTGAGCGGGAATCGAACCCGCGACCTCAGACTAAGCAGCCGGACGCTCTTCTGCTACACCACACATCTCCTACTTACTTGTGGAAACGATTATCACTTCGCTAAAGCTAGCGGTGAAATGCTAATGAGTGTCAGAATCGAACGCACGCAGTGTTCAGTCAAAGTCAAGGTCAAATTCTCAATAAGCCATTACTACACCCAACGTACATTACATTACATCATACGAATATTCATACAGTACCTTTCAATAGTATCATCAACGCCATCTATGATTTTGCTTACGAACTTTTACTGCAGAGTGTATGATGATAGATCATAAATTCTTTCCGGTGATTTCCATTTTGCCACACACCATTTTAGGTGGAAATTCGATTCTCATTTCTCGGTGTATCATTTGACTGTTATTATTTTATTACCATACTAGTAGTTGCTTGCGGCTCTACTCGGGTAGAATTCTGATCCCGTTCATCGCTGATAGAAGCGTGATGATGAATAGGCTATGTTGGTACCTGAAAATGTAGCTTTCTAATGGCGAATGAATTTTTGAAATAGGTCAATTTTGTTCTTGAGTTTATTTGTTACATACAAAAATACAAATTTTTCCTTTTTATACTATTAATATAGATTAGCTTGTAACCAGCGACTTCTTGTGTCTTATAAACTCGCGAAGTTCGCGGGGTCAGCTAGAGCCTAATATTTGTGGGAAGTAGGATAGTATAATAGGATACAATCCTATTAAACTATCCTAAATACTATCCTAGTATAGAATAAAAGGAAGAGGAGGATACTACTAGTACTATGTCGTTACTACAATGAATGATCCTACCGGATAGGATAGTATGTAGGATAAGATAATAGGATAGGCTAGTAGGATAGAATATATAGGACAATAAAGTTACTATACCTATTGAGGCAGCTGTAAAGAGGGTTCTGCCAGGAGTGCTAATTATTTGTCATTGCAACATGAGCAAACCTATTTAATTGTAGTGAAAGGTAAAGTTGGTATTCAGTAAAGCTTTTGAACTTCGACACAATCCTCTAATTAAGCAGACGGATGTCTTGTCGTTAAAGGGACATAAATTTGCACTTATGTTTGCATATGAGGATTCAATTTCCGCCGGGCAAAATGTAATCGATTCTGTTAGACAATCTCAGTAGCATATGAATACTGGGAATCGACAATAGGTTTGCCCTTTATTCTTACGTCTTATTTACTGCAGATTAGTTATTATCATCACTTTAGCGTTATTCCTGGTCGCATGTAGCTTTTACCTGGAAGCCCGAAGTCCATTTAGTTCTCCTCCTTTGGTTTGGCTTATATGCCTTTTAATAGGAATTCCCAACCCGAGAAGAAAGCCTTCGCTAAAGCCTCGAGTAGATGTACCAGCATAAAGGCGATGTTGGCTGGAGCCCCAAAGGCTCACCTAAAGTTCTTTACCCGAAATTGTTCTTCCTAACGATTTCTAATCCGAATGATCACCCGTCCTAAAATTTTTCATCTCAAAGTTTTCATTCATACTATTAGTAGTGCTACCGGCGATGTTCATAACACTCATGTTGCCGAAAATTGTTATTAATCCCTACTAATCCCTACTAATATTATAAATGTGAAAGTAACTCTGTCTGTCTGTCTGTCTGTCTGTCTGTCTGTCTGTCTGTCTGTCACGCCCAAACCACTGTACCGATTTTGATGAAATTTAGTATAGGGGTAGATTAGACCTCGAGAAAGGACATAGGCTATGTTTGGTCGCGATAACCGACATCCACGCGGGCGGAGCCGCGGGGGCAAAAGCTAGTAACATTATATGCAAATATATTAAAACTCCTACTATTTTTATCATTACCATAATATTTTCACTCATACTCTGAAAGAAACATTTACCACTTTGCGAAACTTCAATTTCTTGATGGTTATAAAAAAAAAATAACCATGAAGGCCTAAATTTAGGTGAACTTTGGCGAACCCGCCCCAAAGATTTTGGCGGGGTCTCGACCTTCACACCGCAGAATACTAAGATTGCTGTTTTTTGCGTGTATAATTATTGTACGGGAGCCGAACTTGTTAATAGAAGCTGTAGACCAGTGTAGAGTATTGAGCAAAACTGATCAGAGTATCGTAAGCATTTCCAGTGACAAACTATTCTTTCAAAACTTTCAAGAAGGGATTTAGAAGGTTTCAGGGTCGGCAGCTCACGAGTGTAATGCTCCTGATATTGCATTCGACCATGGTAAATACTTTCCATCAGATGGACCGTGTGATTGTCTGCTTATCCTACAATTGTGCAAAACTGGACTTTTGCGCAATTTTAGGCTTCTATGCCTCAAAAGAAAAAGAAACGGAACCCTTATAGGATCACTTTGTTGTCCGTCTGTTTATTAAGACTTTTTTCTCGGTAATGTGTAAATGGATCAATTTGAAATTTAAACCTAGTACTCAAGTCAAGTCTGCAGCCTCTTACAACTGTAAAAAAATTAACTTCTAGGAAAACGTAATAAAACGTTTTTGTCCGTCCCTTAATTCAGTTTTATACGGAACCCTCAGTGCGCGAGTCCGATTCAAACTTTGCCGGTTTTTTAAGAACATGCTTAGACTAATTCAAACTATTCTCCTTAAAAATATGCAATAGTGGCGCCATAGTGATTCTCTTGCAGTCAAAATAAATAAACTTACAAAACTGTTTTTAAACATGCACACTGTTTAAATTATACATATTATTTAATTGGCTCTTTGTAGTTTTGACAGACAGTGAAGAATGAAAGTGAACTTCAGAAAAATATTTGATGAGATTTTGTTTTGCAAACTACAAGGTGTTATGTAAGCAAAAACCACTGGACCACAAAATGTCAAAGTTGATTACCAACTTCCAAGGTATATTTTTTTCATACCACTTAAGTGGTAGACAAGCACACGGCCCTTCTGATGGGAAGCGATCATCCTGTATCCGCGTAAATCCTACTAATACTTATTGTAAAATAGCTGACCCGGCGAACTTCGTATCGCCAAATTTTATTCCACTCACGTATACAGATCCCGTTCCCGCTGCACCTTCTATTCATTTTTTATACAAACCTTGGCCAGACAACAACGAACACAAAACAAAAAGAATTTATCCAATTTAGAACAGTCATTTGTAAGTTATGCGCGTACATACATTTGGGGGTTAATTTTTATTTATATAAATGTATAATTCTGTGAAGATTAAGGTTTTTTAAAAGAGGCTCCTATGAGGGAACGGGATAAAAGTTCTAGGAAGGAAGAGCCGCGGGGAACAGCTAGTGGATTATATTTTATAGAGCAGCAGTAGAGTGGCAAATTCAGCCTTAATATGATTTAGATATTGGCTGATGTAGTAGTGTTTCACTAGGCTGTAACTAGTTTTCATCTATTTAAGGTACCTATATTAAGAAATAAAAGTAGACAAGTTTTGCATTAAGTCGTATATTCGTTGCGTCATTTTATATTTACAATTCTTAAATACTAAATGTAACATTTTTTTGTACATTTTTATCTTATGCCTATTACTGTCCTTGCTTTGTCATATAAAAACTTAATCACTATCATTTTAACAGAAAAGTTCAATTTTATAACAGAAAAAAGAGTTTTTACAAAGATTTGAGATCACATTAATAGAGAAACTAGACAGCATTACTTCTATATAAACAAAACTTTATAACAATAATCATTAAATATAGTCATCACATAAATCGTTTCACAGCATTATTCGTTTTTGTTTTTCATTACAAGTCTGTGTGTGATGCGGAGGGGCAATCCAAGAAAAAATAAAGAAATAAGAGAAAATAAAATAAAATGTAATAAATACAAAAAATTTCATTACTGGACAAAACTAATTTTTAACCACTGTGCAAATTCAGACGATAGTCCATGAAATCAAAATTATGATCCACTTTTAATACTTTTCACAGAAAATAAAGTGATCATATATTTCCCATGTTTTTTTTTCCTGCATTCTAAATCTGCACAGTGAGTTAAATTCCTCACACATCACCACTTAAATAACTTCGTCTAATAACGGTATCCAGACTGAGCGTTGAAGTTACCGGAGCCAGATCCTCGGGAACCTCCAGCATTGGGCGCTAGGTATTGGCGGGAAGCCGCACCTCCAAAGGAAGAGCTTCCACGGCCACCAGCGGCACCACCGTAACCTCCGGCTCCACCGCTACCGAAAGAGCCACCAGCTCCTCCGGCTCCTCCGGCTCCAGCGGCACCACTGTAACCGGCGCTAGCACCGTTTCCTGAGTATCCACCAGCTCCGCCAGATGAGTAACCACCAGCGCCGGCACCAGCACCCTCACCCCGGTAGGTACCTGAAAGATGAAAGTTAAAATTGATCAGAAACGAAGACGTTTCAACATGTTCATTGTTGAGCATAACGTGAATCAAATTATAGCAACTGTAGTTGATCTGTTAGACCTGAATGTACACAAAAGGTAAGAAGTAAAAAATAAAATATATTATTATGTTCCTAATAAAGTAGATAGAAAAGAAGGCAGAGATGAAAATCATTAAATGAAATAAGATAATTATGAAGACGATGAATTAATTATGTAGGTTAAAGTTTAAATATTAAGCAGTATAATGTGATGCGATTCATAAACTCTAATACCATGGCACTGATCATTTCAAAGTTAACACATTTGAAAAGATGTTTCAGATAGGTACAGTCTAATTTGGAGAAAGTCAGTAGAATAGATTCGAATTCAAAAAGGAAGGTAGGTGCAATCGATGATGAAACGGCCGATGATGATGATAGTAATCCAATTACAACAATGTATGTAAGAGTTCTTACTGAATTAAAAGTTACAATACATTAAGCTAATAAGACTTCGAACTCCAGAGGCGAAGGCCTCAGATGCAACCGGGCCTAAGGCAAAGATGATAATGATGACATTAAGTTAATTTCTAATATCAGATTGAAAATCAAAGTGACTTTAAATGGTACTCGAAAAATTACAGTTATTAAAAAATGACGTTTGCACCGACCTTTGCAGAAGATTGTTTTAACAAGTGGGGCATATAATAATTTATGTTTTGTTTTCAGTTACAACATAGTTTCGCAATTGTGATCACGCACATATTTCTGTATTGTTCACTTTTGTGGCCCTGGCGCCAGCGGGTTACGTTCTACAATTATCTACAATTATAATTATGTCTATTTATTTTAAATTGCCGTTTATTGTATATTATTTTCGTATTGTTTTGTCTCGTAGATACAATAAATTGCCTGACTAAGCAGTGTAGGTATTTAAAAACTAAAAACAGATCTATACACATACGTATAAAGTATTTTTACTCAATAAGCAAATCGTGCAGATTTTCTGATTTGAACGGGAATGCCATACAAATTACTTCACTAAGAAATCATTTGTAACAGGACACACAAAAACTACTTATTATGAATCGAACGTAAAGTAGTTACTCAAAACTAAAGTATCCCATTATTTTGCTAGATTCTGCGCTCACTTTTCTGCTGAGTCATGTGATGATCCCAATTAACAAATAAATAAGAGAATCAAAATACTTATTTTGTCAGTTTGTGTAAAGAATATTGTAACAAAATTAAATCACTTGATATAACACTGTGTTTTAAAATAATTTACCATAAACAAAAATAGGTTAGGTCCCTTAATAGTTTTTTTCATGATCGTTTTTAAAAATTTGAGAACACTTGGGGTAAGATTTTTTTTTTTCAATTGATGAACCTAAAGCTCACCAATAATTACTAAATAAAAGGAAAGAAAGGAAAATCAGTTGACGAACATAGAAGAAAAATGCTACCTCGGTTATTTTTTTGCCAAGATTTGATGAAATTGTTGATACATTATGCGTAATCTAGGGTAGGCCGCATATTCAATAGCCCCATACTACTCATCGAAAGCTTTCAAGGCTAGCGATGAACGGTCTCGTTAACTAGCTCGAGTTATTTATATCGTATTGGAGTTACTTAGAATGTAAAGATGACCGCTCAATACCAGTATGTAGATTGTGACTGCATTATAGGATGACATGTTAACGATTCATTGAAAAGTTCGAAGTAGATAAAAGATTTAGTTCGAAGTTGTGAAGAAGCGAAGGAAAGATTCACCTCGCTTGGTGGAAGTTTGGTGTGATTCTTTTGGGATCATAAGGGAGTAAAGTAAAATAGGTAGCCCCAGCTACCTTTCAAATGAAAAGACACTTATCATCATTCGAAGTTAGAGTAACATTCTCTCTCTCTCATTCGATGATGGATACCTATGTTATTATGTACTAAATTCAGTGAAACTTGACTTTATTATTTATCCATTTCTGTCCTTTGAAGCGAGCAAAAGTAAATGGTACAAGTGTTAACTCTGTCAGCTAAACTTAAGGAATTTTATGTTTCACAATTAGGTATTAACACATTGTTAATAAAAGTTAAGATTCCCAATCTCAATTCTTTAGAATATTAAATTCCATTATAGTACAAACAAGCAATTCAAACTATGTAGGATATTCTCACTAAAACGAAAACTACACATTGTACATTTCTGTATACACACATAATTCTGATTAGCTGAATAAACACACAAGCTCTCAACACTGACGTAACACAAACCACTCATCTCAAAAATTGCATTAACGGTATTCAATCACCGAAACCCATGTCTCATTACCTTCCTATGACCCGTTGGTTAACAGCCTTAAGCAACATGGTACTATAGTCAATCTGTCTGTTCGTCTGGTATGTTACGAAAAGTTGCGTTTGACGTTTTTATCAGACCTTCTCTTTGAGTTAATTGTATACAATTTAATTCACATTTACACATGGCCATCGTAGGGGATAAAGTCGTCGGTAGTTAGCGTCATACACTATAATAATATCGAGTTTATTTTCACTGGTAAGCTCACAAGATTGCAAATATATTGATTTATACACAAACGAATATCGTCAGATAAAACGTGCATTCATACTTTTCGGCAACTGGTTTCGATGCCACGATAAAGGGGAACTTGTTGTCAACGGCCTTCCCTTTTTCCAACTTGCACAAATCCTCGAAAGCTACAGAGAAATCATAACCAATATTATCTAGAAAACTTATTCCAATCAGAAGCGTTCTACGTTACACACTAAAATTCCGCTGTGGATCAGTAGTACTACTTTCATAAACTTTAGAATTGAATTGAATGGAATAACCATGTTTATTTCCCTATTATTTCTAAGTTTTTTTCCATCAATCAAGTGTAGTGAAAGACGCAAAGTTTTGAAAAAAAATCTGTTTATTTGTCTGTTTTTAGAATTTTTTAAGGTACCTAATCATTTAGAAATACAGTTTGAAGGCTCGTCTCTAGCTCTAACGATACTAGTCACTATAATTTTATGATGTTTGTGATTAATAGCCCTTCCACAACCTACTTAATTCAATTGAAACACTACATTTCTGGGAAATTGCTGTACAGATTGTGATATAGGAAATATGTTTGCAGCTTTTATAAACACAATCGAAGTGATAATAGAACGACTGTTACAACCACCGGCTATCTAAATGTCGCTAGGTCAGTGGTTAACCTACTAAATAGTTCTGGTGAACTTATATTGGAAGTGAGAGTACATAACAAGTACGAAATATTACTACATCTATTAGAAAATGATAAGATGATAGTTGGCAATGTAATTAATAAGTAGAAAACAATGTTAGATTAAAATAAAGGTCTAAAGCTTTTACGTTGTTAATACAGCGATAGTTAGTGAACTTCATCCCACTTTACGCTGAGCTACAAGTGAAATAACAATGGATCAACACTAAAATGACAGTTTTTTATTTGACGGGGTTGATAGATGCCTCTGCCTATCCCTTCAGAGATGGGTTAAAAAAAACCATCATATCGATAAATTACCATAGCTATGCAATGATTTATGAATCCTTAAATTTATAAAATTATGAAACAACATTGCAGAGACAAAAAATCTGAATGTACTCGTAAATACCAACCAACAAACAAAATTGAAATATTTTTAGCGATTTTAAACAAACAATAGCAGATAAAATCAACAGTTTAGTTCAAATGTTAAAAACACAAATACTTATCATGAGGCAATTAGCGGAGAATGAAATATATCTCGGGATCTTTTGTTCTCACGTTATGCAATGAGAACTTTGAACAAAAGCCGCATATGACTCTGAGTTATATTAACAATATTAGTACATACTTTATTCTACTTTGATAACTTGTTACGGTTTTTTGTGACTTATGAACTTTTGTATTGCGGTTTTTTGTTACTTGTGAACTTTTGTATTACGGTTTATTGATACTTATAAATTTTTGTATTTTTTATTTTTGTTACCTACCTGACCTATGAGTTGAAGCATTTGTTTTGGTGACATTTCTCTGATAAACAGGTTCAGTTTCATTATTTACAGGTTATTTGATTTGGCAACTAGACTCAGCATCAATCATCATCACTGAAGCTATGCCTTTCGATGAGCTGTACTAATTACCTTCTCTTCATGACAGCAAAAATTAATTCCATTGCGGTAAATAAGTGAGATGTGATATTATCGATCATATTATTACAAGAGTATTTTTAACCCCTACGCAAAAACGAGGGGGTGTTATAAGTTTGACGAGTATGTGCGTGTCTATGGCATCGTAGCTCCCGAACGGATAAATCGATTTTCAAGTGTCTTTTCGTTTGAAAGGTGCATTAGTCGGTAGTGATCTTAGTTATGTTTGTCGAAAGATGGCCGTGCAATGTGTTGAAATAAACCAAGATATGTACCGACATAATATCTACAATCCAAAAACTGGTTCTATCATTATTACTTACTGACTTATATTATCTTAATATCCGTAAAATTTACTAGTTAAGATACGAAGAAGTGAGATGTTTTTAACAAGTTCCCACAGACTATGATTTGACTGTAGCAACACTCGTTACCATAACCAATCGTTAGTAAAATCTAAATGTAATTGTACAACCTTTAAGTATGAACGCACCTAGTGTTATGGACCTAGTTCACCTAGTGAACCTAAACACTTTCGTTGCACGTTACAAAATGCGGCTAAAGCTCGGTACACATCATCTGTGTTGTAAGCGTCATTATCTAGATGAAGGCTTCATTACTGTAGTAGTAATGATTAATACTACCGATTACTGCTGGTGTGTAAACGTTATTATAAAACGTTTATTTTTTAGTTAGCTAGTAATCGTTTGGTTTCTTGTGTGGTCTCGCTTTTAGTTCAGGATTTTTGATATCTTTGAAAGACCTAAATACATTAATGTCTGTTTAATGTTTTTTATTGCCTGTGTGACCTTTAACATTTACATTTCGTTCTGCATCAAATTTAGGCACTACATTAAAGTAACGAGAAAAAAGCTATTACATTGAAAATACATTATTGTTAAAAATCATATCATTATTATTCCAGTGTTAGTTCCTATTATGTAATTTGAAATCCAGGGTTCTCTAACTTGATTTGGATTATCTAGACTTCTGCGAGAGCGACTACCATCTGACAACATAACCACATTTGCGCCAGATTCTCTTCAATTTATCAGCAGATATAAATATCTTGATAATATCCCATATACCCCAACTATTATCATCTATCACTGTTTTTTTATACCACTTAGGTGGCAGAGAAGTACACGGCCCACCTGATGGGGAAGTGGTTACCGTGGCCAATGGACGTTTGCAACACCTTGGGGGTTGCTTTCGTGCTGCCAACCGTAAACCTTTTAATGCCCTTCTTGAAGAACCCCATATTGTATTCGCTTGGGTTTCCAGCGGAGTTCATTCCACAACTTGAGCGTGCGTGGGATGAAGTTTATTTGTTAATATTAATTATTTGTGTTTTATACATTGTGTGACTTGGTTCAAAATCTCTTTCAACTCATTTGCTAACATAATATTCTTGAAAGTTTCATTAATATCATGGTCTATCACATTCTATAACATTCATAGAACTTCACATATCTGCCCTTTGATCTATCTATAGTCTGTATCAAGAGCTACCACACCTCGCGGTGAATGCGAGTAAAACGTGACCCGTATTTCGTGCAGTTCTACTATAGCCATAGGACATAGAAATATTAGTCATCCTTGATATCCGTGTGAATTCCGTGAAAATATTTCGATAGTATTCATTCTTTGTTTCTATTGTGGCATAGCGTCGTAAAACTTTCGCTTACTAAGTTGAGGTTCAGGTTTGATGCCCATGCAATGCAAATATTTTAATATATGAGTGTGTATTTTTAGGTATATTGGTTTATATGTGTGTACGTTAAACGTTATTCAGTTATGTCTTAGAATGTCATAGTCCTAGTCCTTATTTCCTAGAACAGCACAACATTTTATAAATATATACAACAAAAACAACAATTATTGCAATGTTGCAATTTTGAAAAACCAATTCAAATTCGTTTTATAACGTTAATGAACAACAAATAATTATTATTATCTAACATGATTACAATCAAATAATCAAAATCGTTAAACGTAGTTATCAACGCGTAAAGATATAATCTGTACTCAAAAACATGCCTAGTCAGATTCAACCAACGATTTAATACAATAGACAATATCTGTGCGCCTGCGCATGTTTTAATCAATCACAAATGTCATCGCTCACTTAACGCTTCTCATAAAGTTATTGATAAAATCTAGATTTTAGTTTTCAACTGTATTGGTTTTGTGATTGTGCGGTCAAATGTCAATCCACGTTTTAATTGAGCAGTAAATAGAGCAAAATGTCAAGCTAGTCCTTTGAAAGTTAAGTTAAATTGATTCTCACATAGCACATTATTTGAAAAAAAAAAAAGGGTATCAAAACAATATTTTAACTCGATCTCACTTTCTTCTTAAGACACTTTTACTAACGTTGTTTTAACCAACTTGTAAAAAAGAGGAGGTTCTCGATTCGGATGTTTTTATGTTATGGGTTTTTTTTAACACGATTTTGGGTCACTTTTAAATGCCAGATTCATTTGAAAAGTTGCACACTTGTCTAAAACAATACAATTAAGAAAGACTTTTTAGTTGTTTATTATACAAACATACCTACTTTGAATATCCAATTGCACCGTCATTGGGAATTATTTTTCAGTTTATTCTTCTATTAAAGCGTGTTTTTATGTAATTTTTATCTATGAATAAAATGTTTTTACTAACTATATTTAACATCTATAGTAATATTATTCTCAACATTGATATAGCCCATTCAAACCAGCAATGGCGAATCATTATCTTTGCAGTAATCAATTATTACTAAAATATAATAAATTTCCGCATGACTTAAGTTTAATGACAGTTAAGTCATTAATCAACTCTCTATGTGAAATTCTATACTGATTTATGTCTTAAGATTCTTGTGTAAACTAACATAGACCTATCATTTAGCATCTAACACAAAATAAAATAAAAATCTATGACATCCTACACAACACTATCTAGACCCAAAGTAAGCATAGCGTAACTAGCTTGTATTATAGGATCTATAATGCGGATAAGTACACTTAGATACCTTTTTTGTAAATACAGGGTGCGTAGGGCTTTGGCTGTGAGGGGTAATATGGTGGCTCGTAGGTTTACTGATTGTTCAGTTCCTGTTAAAATTACACTATACAAGGCGTACTGCCAAACATTTTACACCAGCGGACTCTGGGCTAATCATACCCAAAAATCAGACGTCACCCTACGAATCCAGTATAATAATGCCTTCAGGGCGCTGTTAAGGCTTCCACGTCATTGTAGTGCATCCGGTATGTTTGCTGACGCGCATACGGATGACTACTGCGCAATTATGCTTAAGAAGGTGGCCTCAATATTACGCAGAGTGAGGGGAAGGACTAACAGCATCCTGAGGGTGCTGGGTATGCTGAGAGGTTGAATGGTCCAATCATTGGTAGGTTCATCAAGCTGCATGTTTTATCGGCATCTTGATGAATCTGCCTGTGGTAGGTACTTTCTTTAAAATATTTAATTTTAATCCTGTTGTTACTAACATAGTTTTTAAGCAATAGTACTAACACACTATGAGCCCCTGTAGCTTGGTAATAAACAATTTTTATTATTTTTTTATATTATAAATATTATACATAGAAACACCCAGACTAATGCAAATATACATACCTATTCTTTGCTTTACCCCAGATGACTCTTACCCTCTTTTAAGACAAGCAATGTAGCTTAGTTGGAGTAGTTAACAAATATATTAGTAATTTCGGTCATTATTATTCGTCTACTTTTAATGTATCCTAAATTTCTAATCCCTCGACCACACAAATTCTAGCCTTAATCCAAATGATTTACTGAAATGAAAAAGCCCTCCCTCACTTGTACTAAGTCACGTCAATCACGAACAAGTGTAACATAAGTACAAATCACTGTAACAGTTCTCACTGCTTGAGTTGAAATCGACAAATGACCTACCATTCTACGAGCAATGTTGAAAATGAATGGAAATTGTAACGCAAGTGCAACATAAATGCAAGTGCATTATGAAAGCAAGTGCATCATAAAAGCAAGTGTATCATAATAGCAAGTGCAGCTGCCAGTTTCAATATTACTATTTCAATTATGTGATGTGGTTACGTTTTCTATAGGCACCATCTTCAAACATGGTCTGCGGTCTAACCTAGTCATTAACATTCTAAGGGCCATGTAAGTCGATCTAAGGGCCGACTGCGTATTATTTAATTAGAGAATCTGCTTTTAATTTAAATTGACTTCATTGGGATTATCAAGGTTAGGTTATGTCACAGTAGTAGAACTGAAAAAGGATATGTATGTGAGATATTTAGCCTCTGAAGATTAGATTCAAATTGTTTTGCTTTTTTATAATTTGAAGGGGATCTATAATATGTCATAATTATTCATTATCTACGTAAGAATTGCCGTGTTAGCTCCCGGTGAAGTGGGATAGCCCATCCCATTTCTTCCTGTGGGTATCGTAGAAGACGACTAAGGTATAGGGATCGAACATAATACTACTAATTTTAATTAGTTTTTTTCTGTTGCGTGGGGACAGACCTGTTCTCTATCCGACAGCGAAAGTCCAAATACAAAGTATCTGTTGTGTAAAGTACTATGTATGTAATAATATTCAAAAGCTTATTCAAAGTTCTCAAAATATAAATAACTAGACGCTCATCATTCACTTTGTTAATCGATGTAATCCTCTCACAATCAAAGTGATCACAATTAAATTGACAAAGATTTTTTCAAGAAAAAAGCATGGTGAAGCTGAACTGTTGTAGCAATTTGTACTTAACTGTAGGTACTTGAGCTGTGAAATCAATTAAGAAACGACCTATGTACGCGGTGCTTCCAGAGAGATCACGATACCTGACGCAACGATCCCACGTCATTTTGTAACTCATCAGGTGCTCGTGATTCTGAGGTAATGCAGGACTTGACAAGATTAAGTGTACATCTAGTGTTCACCGCTTTGTCAGTAAATGTAGGCTTTTTAGTAATCTTATTTGTTGCTAATCTTAATGCGTAAGTTTTAGTGGATGAGTTACTCAATCACGATAGAGTTGCGGAATGGATATGGTTGGAATTTTGGCGCAGAGAAGGTTTATGGTCTTGGTATATCGATAAGGAAAAGAAGAGAAGGGAAGCACAATTTCAGGGTCTAAATTGCAAGCTTTAGATGCAACTAGAATTGCCCTTGGGCAATGATAATGATGGATGGTCTAGTTGCACATGTGCTAATTTTTATCCCTATTCATCTACTTAAAACTCTCAGGAATAAGGTTTCTGTGGGTCTTGGGAACGGAACTAATATTGTCTTTCATGCGGGTGGGTATATCAGCTAGGTTTACTCAGTTAGCAACAGTGTAGTCATTGCATGTTAATGATTTTTTGATGTATACTATTGGTAAGAATTCGACAAGTTTGCATGGGAAACTATAGGTTATCTATGGAATATGAAGAAAAATATCTATACACAAAACACTACTTGTCCCGACTGAATGACTCATCACCGCGGAGCCAAATTACTATACCTACAGACTAGAAATTTTGACAGGTGATGTTTCGATGGTGTAAGCACCGATTATGAAAGGTTTTTTGGCAATTTCACTACTAAAGACCCCTTTACAGGCGATGAATGATTGTATGGAAAATTCGTGAAGGATTCTTTTAAGAATTTATTCCCAAGCGTAACTAGTTACTAGTTATTTGATAAAAACTATAGAAGTTTTTGTTTGTTACGTCAAGACCTATTCTTCTTAGGTAACCTAAATGATGTCCATCAGTAAGTGCATTAGCGTGAGGTCAATCTGTGGTTGCCGGCACATTTAGGCGCTCACGATCCCCTTAACGATTTGTTGTACTTTTTGTCAACGCACAAAACATCAATTACGGTTAGTTCTCTTGTCAGAATTTGCAGATGAATGGATGATATTTTGCAAAATGTTTTTGCTGAAGATATTTATGAGACAAATTGTATTTTTTTATAGTTTCATCATCTCAATAAACATTATTAAAGTTTGATATAAATGTAATAAAAGAATTAGCATGAAAACGTAATTTGCAATTAACAAAATTAAGTTACACGTCTATTGGTTTTATGGCGATTGTAAACGAACTAACTATGAATTTATGGTTTTACTGCACATTATAAATATAAATTATGATGCAATTTAGTTTTTATGGAGAACTAAATACAGCATGGTTGCCTGTAAGAGATTACCGCAGAGTGATAAATAATAATAATAATAATAAATATTCCACAACATTCTACACAACGCTTTCTAGACCCATGGTAAGCTTAATTAGCTTGTGTTATGGAATCTAGAATGCGGATATACATACTTAGATACTTTTTTTGTGTAAATACATACATATTATACATAGAAACACCCAGACCAATGCAAATATTTATATTCATGCATACAAATATTGGCACTGAGCGGGGATCGAACCCACGCCTCCTGCGTAGCGGCCGCGTTCACTACCGCTACGCCACCGAGGCAGTCATTTGTATGTGCCACATGTATTATATTTCTGACTATGTATTGTATTATCTTTGGTGTACAATAAAGACGTTTATTATTATTATTATTATTATTATTATAAATAATCAAAATAGACTTACCATCGTCAGAGATACCAGCGGCTTCATCGCGGGCGTTCTGCTCCAGGGATTTCAAGATCTCTTCTGGGATTGGGGGAGGAGTGGGTAAATGAGCACCCTGTGGCTGGTATCCGTTCTCATCAGCGGTGTAGGTGATACTGTAGTCCTGGCCATCATCACCCTTGTATGCGAAACTACCCTGGGACTGGACGCCATTAGTAGCAACACCGGCGGCTTGAGCGCGGATTCCGTTTGAGGTTTCGAAGTCATAAGAGAAACCTTCAGCAGTTACTTCGCTGTTTTGTCTGAGGATTTCAGCGTTGGCATCAGCTGAAGCAGCACCACCGCGACCACCGGCATTGTACTGACCAGCAGGGGCGTTATATTGCCCAGCGGGGGCATTGTATACGTTTCCAGCGTGTTGAGTACCACTGAATCCACCAGCACCGCCAGCACCACCGGCGCCGTATCCACCTGCACCAGCGCCTTGACCGAATCCACTAGCACCGCCTCCGAAACCACCGGCTCCCCCACGACCACCGCCGAAGGCAGGTGCTCCACTTGCACCAAACCCGGGTCCGAAACCACCAGCACCTGCGTTTCCTCTAGGTGGGAGGTATTTGTTGTCAAGGCGGTCTGCTAAACAGACGCCGAGGACAGCAGCTACAATGAACTGTAAAGGACAAAGAAAACATAAATTTTAATATCATCAGATTTTACTCCGGCTGATTGTGGAAATTTAGCAGTATTTTTGACGTGGTGACGTCATCACTGTTAGTTATTTATTTTATTTATATTAGGGTTGTTTTTTTGCTTGAAATGAACATTTACGATATAAAATGTACTGCAATTCTTATTTTTTATATTCAACCCTGTCCTTATTTAATGTAACCTAGATTTTTTATCTCACATGGCAATTAGCTCTTCGAAATTCCAATCAATGATGAGCGTGCATTAATTATATACACTTTTTTAATTAAACTCACAAGTTTAGTTTGTAAGCATGTAATTATACTTCGAAATTATGAATTGAAGTGGTGAATTATGGACATACTAATCAATGTTTAATAATTACTGTATTCCAAGGTACATTTTTGAATAGATTTTAATTGAGAGAAAGAACAGGAGATTAAATTTCATTGAATTTTGACACTTGAAAGGTAATTGTTTTGTTCCCTATTTACAGATTAAGCCGTCAACATCTTTGGAGAAGATTCAGGTAATATGAAGAAGCTTTTAGTGTTAGAAACAAAAATGGAGAACGTCTCTTTGTTGAACATAAAAGAAAACAGATTTTTTATGGCTTAACCCCTAGCTCAAAGACCAATCTCACTGATAAAGAAGACATTATGTTTAACTTAAGGGTTGCAAATCAATTTAGGATAAAAATGACAGTATGAAATTCCCAGTCTGTCATGCTTACATGTCTGATTTCTAACTTAAGAGCTTACAAGGACCGATTGAACATATTAACCTATCTCGCCATCTCCTGATAATCGAAAATGACTTACCAATTTCATTATTATATATTAAACAAAATAATCTAGGGAAGACGACTTGTTGTTAGGACGAACCCGCGTTGAGTGTGATATTGTCGGACGAATCCGACGAATATATACCTCTCTATTGAGCGAGAATGATTCTGAAAACGATATCACGGCCGCTGTAGTGAGAAGGTTGATCTTCCTTTATTTAGAGAATGTGGAACGAGAGGTAGGTACAGATTTTTTTTTATGTCGACATCCGCGTTCTGTCAAAGGGTGTGTTTGATGGTTAATTGTTAAAAGGATCTGGTGTTTTAAACAATTATGGCAGCTTGTGTGTGCAAAATATAGCATCCGTACGTTTGAAGTCGCAAAACTCGAAAAGTTACCGATGCCTTTTTTTAAATTTTGACTGAACGTTGCTTATTTTACCCAAGAGTGATTATATCCTGAAGTTCCCAAGGAAAAAAAAATATTCAGAAAGTTATTGTTTGACAGGTTGTTTTTATCTCAACAAAAAAAAGTTCTCATTTCGACCAAATACTTTTTTGTTGTGAGAGTTATATAGCCCTTTACTAATATGACTGATTTTTATTAGAAAGATGGTTCATAAGGCGTGGTTCCATAAAATTTTAGTCAAGGTCTATCGATAGAACTATAAGAATGTCATCAAAATTCTTACATTTGCAAGGGCTTCTGCGCGACATGTGGAGGTGTGTAGTCACGCAGTTTTAGTAAAATCATGGAATGACACGCACAACAACATTTTTTTTTTATTAATTTAAAACTTAATTTATGCTGGACATAGGCATCTCCCATTTCTGCCGATCCTCCGCCTCTCGCATAAAAATAAATTAAAGTAAATTCTCATTGGGGACTTTGTGTGAAACGACCCTTTTAAAACTAAATATTTTTAGAGATCGATTCTAAAAACTAAAGTAACTAATTGGGATGCCAAACGCCTCCTCCATTTTTTTTTTTCACAACAACCTCATAGTACAATAGCTATCTCCGAACGCTCTACCGGCTTTTCCCAGAGAAAATGTAATTCAATATGTTTTCATATTCACATCTCTATATCCTCTAAGGGCAGGTAGAGGTTACATGAATATCTTCTTCTCCTTTTTAGCGTTAATTCCCAGTCGCATCCGAAGCTTTCACCTCGGAGTCTGGGGTCCGCTTTATCACTCATAATTGCGGATTTGGCTAGACCTCGATATTTTCCGTGGGTTACATTAGGCGATATCGAAGCATTGCAGCTAGACCGTTGTTGTTAGACTTTTTAATACTTCAACTACCCGTAATGACTGCCATAGATGTTCGTATAGCAACCGGGTCTATATTTTAGCTACATGAATATATTTCACAAAAAATATGTTCGGTATAGGTCGCCAGCTTATTATTGCTTTACAGACACTTCTTCGAACTTCATGCCATTACGTAAATATTTCGAACTTTTTCCGACCTTGAATACGAACCTAGGACCTCGCGATTGCACTCAAACACATTCGTAGACTTATACCACGGGATCAAGGAGACAATCATCTTCATTTATTATTTTAATTTTCGTACAAAAATGTATACTATTCTTTTATTATCGTCTAATATAATTGCCTCTTATTGCAATTACAAGAAATTTATATTTCGTTGTGTAATTACTGCACTTATCATTGAAGGAATTATTTTTAGCATTATTATTTTTATTCTACCAATATATTTACGCGTGTATATCCCAAAGTGGTAAGCAGAGGCTCACACTGCACTAGCCAAGCGTCATCATCCGTTATCATGATACTTAATCATTATTATAAGGACAACACGTGCAGGGCTTAGATGCCATCCGCATACGGTGCAGAATATTCCATCAAGAACCAAGCGGTTCGGCGACTCCATCTTCTGCCGCACCATTAAGTCTTGGAATTCTTTACCAGTTCACGTGTTTCCCTCCTCCTACAGTCCCGGGTCCTTTAAGCGGGGCGTGAAAAAGTATCTGATGAGGCCGTCAAGCTGAGTGCCACCATTGTAACATGATACGTGTCTGTAATGGTGACGCTCTTTTCAGGGACTTTGCCTTCAGCTTACCATCAGGCGAGGCGAAGTCAAACTGACATGTCCTATATAAAAAAAAAAAGTGACCCTACTGTCGATAAACGGGCACTTTAAAATAAAAACACGGGCATTTTTTATTTCTTCATCCTAGCGTTCCCAGTCATTCCCAGTCGCATCTGAAGCTTTCACCTCGGAGTCTGGGGTCCACTTTACCAGTCTTAAGGGAAGATTTGGCTGGACCTCGATATTTTCCGTGAAACAACTGCCATCTGGCCTCCACAACCCAATAGTGACATTAGACGATATCAACGCATTTCATCTAGACCGTTGCTGTTGGACTTTTTAGGGCTCCAACTACCCATAACGACTGCAACCGGGACCGACGACTGAACGTGCTCTCCGAGGCAGGACCACTGACCAGACCAATGCAATAACCCACAAAGGTATACAAGGTGAAAGCTTCGGATGCAACTGGGATTAACGTTAGGGTGAAGAAGAATAAATTCTCTTATTAAAATAATAAAATCGGCCAAGTGCGAGTCGGACTCGCCCATGAAGGGTTCCGTAGTAGCAAAGGTGAAAATTGCGGTTTATGACGTATTAACAAAAAAACTACTGACTGGATCTCGTTCGAACCAATTTTTAGTGGTAGTTTTCATGGCAATTTACATCATATATTTTTTTTAGATTTATCATTCTCTTAGTTTAGAAGTTAGAGTGGGGGGGGGGGACACATTTTTCCACTTTGGAAGTGTCTCTCGCGCAAACTATTCTGTTTAAAAAAAAAATATGTAAGAAACCTCAATAGCATTTTTAAAGACCTATCTATAGATACCTCACACGTATGGGTTTGATGAAAAAAAAAATTGAGTTTCAGTTCTATGTATGGGGACCCCCAAATTTAATGCTTTTTTTATTTTTGTGTGAAATTCTTAATGCGGTTCATAGAATACATCTTCTTACCAAGTTTCAACAGCATAGGCCTTATAGTTTCGGAGAAAAGTGGCTGTGACATACGGACGGACAGACAGACAGACAGACGGACGGACAGACATGACGAATCTATAAGGGTTCCGTTTTTTGCCATTTGGCTACGGAACCCTAAAAAGTAGATGTCATTGTCTCTACCTACCTCTGAAAAAGAAAGGCTTGAGTATATATTATGTAGGTTTTACGCATAAACTACGCATTCCATATACCATAGCAGATAATATTACTGCATGTGATAACCATCCGCAGTTCTACTCTGCAATAATTCCAATAAAAGTTAGTTGTAAATCAAAGTTTATAGTTAACGTTACCGACGGCGTTTTCAAGTGAAGTTTCAAGTTAACATAGTATTTTATTATCATGTTAGAACTCTTTGGACATATTTAACCAACTATAGGAAACTAGCTGTTGTCCGCGGCTCCGCCCGCGTGGATGTCGGTTATCGCGACCAAAAGTAGCCTATTAGGTACGCTAGTACTATATTATCTGTTCTGTGCTATTTCCAGTTAAAATAAAGATTTGAGCTGGCATATATTCGCATAGAGCTGAAAATTGGTGGAGGTCTTAAATACACAATAATGAAAGAAATTTAATATCAAAAGTCCCCATCGATTGAAATTCTGCATTTTTTTTATTTAAGTTTAAAAGTCAAATATAATGGATATTCGGATTTTTCTAGTAAACAGCAAATATTATCGCAAAAATAGGTTAAACAAAGTTGTAGATCATGAAATTTCAACAAGCATAACAATTACAAAACAATCCGTGCGCGCCAGGGCCACGTTTGTTTCGCGATTTAGGTCCAAGATACGTTTCCCGAGGTATACCATACAGTACACCAGAAGAAAATTGTATATTTGTTTGGAGGCCTGATGGTAACCTGAATATTACAGTTTAGTTCCAATTAAATTACATTGGTAGGTACTGTAGGTACATACGTATCGAATTGATAATTATTTTTCCTTCTTTGAATTCGATTAAAAACATACCACACTATAACTATAGTGGTTATAGGAGGTAATAGGTATTAAAAAATGAGATTCAATAGGTTTGTTATTATTTCCTTAGTACCTTTTTTCATCTAAATTATATAGGTGCCTACATAATTATAACATACCACAGCACTAGTTTCTTTAACAAAAATAAAGCACTGTTTTTCATGTGGTACACAGCAATAATGACTTCGCCTCGCCTGATTGTAGACTAAAGTTTTAGGAATGAAGGCCACTACAGTTCAGAAGGTCGATGTTATGTTGGAAATCTTAGACATGATGGTTTCATTAGGAAGAAGGAAATTCGTTTATTGGTAAAGAAATCTGATTCTCAGCACTCCATGGATTCACCGTGCGGTCGCCGGGTCCATAGCGTGATACAGAGAGGAACACCGTGACGGCGACTGGGACTTGCGACCCAGATGTAGGTTTAGGGTGGCCACCTTGTGATGCATCAGCGCTCACCTCCACCGTCAGTAGTGTTCCCCCCCCTACCTATCCAAATTTGGTAAGATCCTATCAATGCCGCTTTTGATATTCGATTTAGTAAAGAGAGGGTTACCATACTGTAACTGTAAGGTTACCAGCTTACTGAAGCTCTTGGCAATCCGAGGTCTTTAAGTAAGTTGTACAGGGATTTAGCTGGAATTCCCTTTGCTCCTACTTCTACGGCGTAGAGTTTAACCACGTTTTTACGTTTTTGGTTAACTCGTTAGTCAAGTCAAAGTATTTGTTTGTCTATAAAGCGTGGTCCTTAGGTATATTAGTTTCCCACGGTACTTTGAGTTATTAGTAAGTTACCTACAGTATTTTTAAGTACATATGAAATTCTCTGTGTTTCTTCTTTCTTTCTGCTGGCAGCAGGAGCATTGGCAGTATTTACCCATTTCTACCGTGCTGAATGTTCTGATGAGCTCTTTCAATTAACCCCATCATCTACTTTCCTACACAGGACAACACGTCCAGGGCTTAGATATCACCCGCATACGGTGCAGAATATTCCATCAAGAAGCAAACGGTTCGGTGACTCTTTCCTTTGCCGCACCATTAAGACCTGGAATGCCTTGCCAACTAACGTGTTTCCTTTCAGTACCGGGTCCTTTAAGCGGGGCGTGAAAAAGCTTCTGATGAGTCCATCAAAGAAAGTGCTACCTTCGTATGGTACGTACTATCCCGAGACTTTGGCTTCAGCAACACGTCAATTTGACTTCTCCATAAGGCGAGGTTAAGTCAAATTGACGTGTCCAATATAAAAAAATCACTTTATGTAGAGCATAGGACTTTATCAAAGATTAAATAAATATGTAATTGCAATATTCTTCTATTGCAAGCTGTATGTCACAGATGCAGGTACATGCTATTGTTCAGTGTTCATCGTTAAGGTCAAGAGCAGTTCGCTGATTCTTCCAATTCTATGAATCAGATGGTGGCGGAGATAACCCACGACTTCTAAATAAAAAATGCGTCTTTTAATAAGTGAGGCGTGAAAAAGCTTCTAACAAGGTCAAAGACTTAATATTGTCTCGCTCCGTCTTCACTCGTGGCATACTTTGAAACCTCCTTGAAGCTTGAAACACATTGCGACCGGAAAGGGTGCTTCTTAGAGTATACATTTTAAAATATAGAGCGCGCCTATCACTCAGGTCTTTGGCGCCGACTGTTAGCAGATACTTTGCGATGGTATAGCGCACCTATAGTGACGTTTCATGCATTACCGAAAATATCAATAGATGCACTTATTAATGTGGTTTGTTGTTATGAAGTTTTTTGTACTTACTTTACGACGAAAAGTTACAGATGAATAAAAAAACTAGTTTTTTGGCTCTCCTGAAAAATTGTGTTCAGTTCCTTAATTTATAATTCTGGTATCGATATTATCTCATTGGTATAATAAAGCAATTTGTGGCAATATAGTGGTAACTCAAAAGATGGTAGATTTGCACCGGTGACTGATTAGTCTATTGTCTAGAACAATTCACTTTTATCTTGTACTTGTCTATTGAGGCACTTTTTACGATGTGTGAGCATATATTTTTATCTTTTAATAGCCTGTTGCGTATTTCTACCTATATCAAGTGTTATAGGTACCAGTATTACATACAACTTACTACAGGATTGCTATCCATAGTAGTATAATATTATAAATGCGAAAGTAACTCTGTCTGTCTGCCTGTTACGCCTAAACCACTGAACCGATTTTGATGAAATTTGGTATAGGGGTAGATTATACCTTGAGAAAGGACCTAGGTTATGTTTGGTCGCGATAACCGACATCCGTGCGGGCGGAGCCGCGGGCAAAAGCTAGTAGTCTATAAAACGATTTACAAAAATAGCATTTGTTCACCTGGGTGCATTAATTCCAAGGTGACAAATCACACCAAGTAGGTATGTTGAATTGTTTCACCTGAGAGATAAAGTGTAGGTAAAATGTGGATACCATAATGTCTAATTACTGGCTCCAGGCACAGTTTCAATTAACAGATCTTAACTAATTAGAGCCTGACACCTCACAAAAGAAAATACCTACTTAGTGTGTAAATTTCACCATAATCAATCAAGTAGTTTCAAATTACAAGATAAGTAACAAACTGAAGCCCAATGATTGTATTTGTAAAGATTAGGCAACATTTTAAGTAGATAGTACATTATATTGGTATATTGAGAGCATCTATACTTTAATGAGAGTGAAGATTAATACTAGGCAAATTACAGATGTATTAAAATCTAATAACGAATGATTATGTTGCAATTGTAAAAGATATTCAGAGATATTCGTATTTATATTTTCATAAATATTTTCATAAAATACTAAAGTTGAGATTTTTTACAAGTCCAATAACTTAGAATGGTTCAACCTGCTAGACAGATAGATATCATGGAACATAATACTTTAAGTTATTTAACTACACAATGAGCGACTTCATCTTTAACAATAATATTTTCTAGGCAAAAACAAAAAAAAATCTATTTTTTTTTTATACCACTTAGGTGGCAGACAAGCACACGGCCCACCTGATGGAAAGTGGTTACCGTGGCCTATGGACGTATGCAACACCAGGGGCGTCACACTCGTGCTGCCGACCCTGAAGAAACCTTCTAATGCCCTTCTTGAAGAACCCCATATTGTAGTCGCTTGGGAAAACCATCGCGGGGAGTTCATTCATTAGGTTTCACATAAAAATTACCAGCATAATTTTACATCAATAAGATGTTATAATGAATAATAATTCTCGTAGCCGGGCACTTATGTGTTATTACCCAACATACAAGTTCTAAACACTGGGTCAGTAGGATAGTCTGTGACTTCGCTCGTCTACACCATTTTTTGCCACTTGTCCATCATAGCCAAAGTGCTTATTAAATTATATTATTTTAATAATAAGCGAGGGAGGAGGAAAGTAATAGTGAAGGTTCCGTATGAATACCGATAGTTATATTTGTTTGGCAAATATATTGGTTAACGAATGACAATGGTTGCACCGGTAAAGGTGATTCCCCTACATTTGCGATGTCACGGTTAAGGCGCCTTTCCACGGTCCGTGATTTTATAGACGCGTGTGTGATTTCACGGACTATGCACTGTGGAATAACGCTCGCCTGTGATATAATTTCGGACACGTATCTTGGACCTAAAATGCTCAAAATGTGCCCTATACGCGCCGTACACATTTCTTGGGTGTCTTTGGGGGATAGCACTGCAGTGGACGAACTCAAATTCATCAAGTATAGATTATTACAAAGCAATCCGCGGGCGCCAGAGCCTCGTTTGTCTTGCGATTTAGGTCCAAGATACGTGTCCGGAGTTATAGTATTGATAGGTTTGTCATAATAAATGCGTCCATGCCTGTGTCCAGGGAATCTCACACCACGGACCGGTATTATATAGATGACATGAAGGCTGTCGCGGATGCAGAAGTTATTCGCGATCCTTAAGGTCTCTGCATACGTAACGGGTTTTTTACGGACGGACGGGACGTGAAGCAAAATGTATGCCGCCCGTCCCGTCCCGTCCCGTCCGTGGCCCCGTGACATATGCATTGCCGCATACATTTTGTATGAAACGATATTTCCAAAACTTCACGTCCCCGTCCCGTCCGTTATAATTTACTTAAGATTACTTATAATTTATCTAAACGATACATGTTACGCAATTTTAAACTCTATAGCATTAAAATTAGATGTATAATTCAAATGCGTGCGCACCTTAAAAATACCCAATGCAAGTAGTAGGTATAATAAATTTTACTATCTGGAACATGGTTATAGGCATTAAATATAAATTTGAAGAGCTTGGCTATTATCCTTTAGACAAGACTGTTAAAGGGCTATATTTCATTCTAGGGATCGGCCTCGTGACCTATCATCATAATAAATGGCCTATTGTCACTCAGAAAGTCAGTGATATGCTATAAACTACTGGGCTTAATAATGAATTTTATGTCAACTGTACAGTAGTAACCAATAACAAATTGTAGGGATGGCATCTCCGCCAGAGACCCACGGATATCATATCTGTGGGGAACCCCAAGAAGTCTGACTCGCTATCCTGAGAGAAAAGCAGCCAGGGGCCCTAGACAAAGTGACATTCTATTGATGGAATCGCGCTGAAGCGAACCATTTTTAAGGTTTTAACAATGGATTTTGGGACATTGCGGTGGTTATGGTAATAATGATAAGTTAAATAATGACTCGCAACCCAAAGCAGTGCCAGGACCTACTGCGTAGAGTGGATGATTTCTGTGCATGGACAGATGGAATGAAAACAAAACCTAGCAAATGCTACTGTCTATGTCTGGGTAGGCGGGGTACCAGGTATACTTCATATGACCCAGGGCTTAGTATAGGCGGGGAAAACGTTTCAACTATATCTGAAACCGTGCCCTTTAAATTCCTCGGAAGAAAGATTGATAACAGAGGTTGCACTCCAGCTTTGGACGAATTAATTGATAGTTTCATTATCGATTTAAAAAAGGTAGACCAACAACCAATAAGTAATGTTAAAAAAGCTTGGATCTATGACAACTATTTAACCTCGCGTCTTAACTGGCCGTTTCTTATATATGATATAAACCAGAGCCTCCTCAAAAAACTAGATGCGAGTGTCACAAAGACACTGAAGTCGTGGCTAGGGCTAGCTCAGTCGGCCGACCCGTCGGCACTATATAGATCCGCGAATAATTTTGGAATGACGTTAAAGAAGCCATCAGAACTCTATAAACACCTAAGAGTAACTAAAATGCACGTCTTATCGAAATCTAAAGACGAAATAGTAAAAGTCCTTCCAAAAGATAAAAATGCATCGGAGCTCGAATCACGCCTCCAGTTCCATAAAAAATTCATGATAGGCTCGCAGACTGGTAGAGTAGGTCTAGGGAATATTCAGAAACAAACAGATAAAGAAATAACAAAATCTTTTCTTCAAACAGACGAAAACAACACCTATAAGGTGCACGCAATGAACCTAGAAATGCAAAACGAATGGTTGACCCTAGGTGAATTTTGTATTCCCATAGCCTTAAAATGGCGTACCATAATATACGACTGGTCACCGGCCTTACTTAAATTTTACCTAAATGCATTCCAGTTGACCCTCCCCGACCAAAGCAATCTAGTCAGGTGGGGAAAAGCCACAGATAAAACATGTAACTCATGTGGTGAAGCAACTGGAACGGCTAGGCACCTGCTAGTGGGTTGTAGGACGCTATTAGACCGGGGTCATTACTCGCGCCGACATGATAAGGTATTAGAAATCATACGTGAGGCTGTAAGTTTGGCGGTAGCTAGAGCGAAAAAAGGATTAACCACAAACCAAAGAAATGACATTGTGTTTGTAAAGGAAGGCTGCTCAAAGAAATCACCTCAAAAGCCATATTCAATTTTGATAGCTGCCGTTGACTGGACAATACTCGTAGACACGTATGAGAAGCACTATAAACTACCGGAGGATATATGTGCCTCATCATCCAGACCCGACATATTCCTTTTTTCACGATCGCATAGGCGTGCAGTGCTTGTAGAACTCACAGTACCGTGGGAAACTAATATACCTAAAGACCACGCTATAAAGACAAACAAATACTTTGACTTGACTAACGAGTTAACCAAGAACGGCTACGTGGTTAAACTCTACGCCGTAGAAGTAGGAGCAAGGGGAATTCCAGCTAAATCCCTGTACAACTTACTTAAAGACCTCGGATTGCCAAGAGCTTCAGTAAGCTCTTTACTAAATCGAATATCAAAAGCGGCATTGATAGGATCTTACCAAATTTGGATAGGTAGGGGGGGGAACACTACTGACGGTGGAGGTGAGCGCTGATGCATCACAAGGTGGCCACCCTAAACCTACATCTGGGTCGCAAGTCCCAGTCGCCGTCACGGTGTTCCTCTCTGTATCACGCTATGGACCCGGCGACCGCACGGTGAATCCATGGAGTGCTGAGAATCGGATCTCTTTCGAGTTACAAAGACTCAAATTTCATAAAAAAAATATAGTTATATTAATGATTTATGTCAATTTCATACTACAATTAGCGATTCCACTGGCGTTTTCGCCAATAGAATGTCACTTTGTCTAAGGCCCCTGGTTTGACTTCGTAAAGGGTGACATGCGTGCCAATAGTCTCACCACCACTATGGATACCCAAGACTGTGCGAAGTGGAGAAGTTTCTGAGGGTGAAGGCCTCGGAATGATGAACCCATAACAATTTTGTGAGCTTCACCGAACGGCATTCCCAGTCACATCCGAAGCTTCATGGTGAACTAGAGAGACCGGTGGCCTTTCGTACCAGCTGACGTAGGTGATCACCGAAAATAACTGCAAAATTATTAGCGATTTATCTTAAATCACATCTAATATAATGTCATGACCAAGTTCTGAGAAGGAACGGCTTTTGCCTTATTTTAATACCTAACCACCGCACAAAACTAAGTGTGGATGAGTGGTATGAGGCTCTTTCTCATTGATTTATATTGTCATTGCTCTTTCTACTCAAAGAAATATATCATAATGCCATACTCTGCGCCTAAAATACGAGTATATCGAAATATGCCTAATGCCTAAGGCAACTTTCTTTTACTCCAGCCTATTATGTTGAATGACCTATCCGCTTTATACGCTTGTCACCAGGATTAACTTTGATGTATCCGCGTGGAGATTCAAATCAATCTAAATGAATAATTCCTAAACAATTCATCTATGTATCTGCTTATGTAACTAGATTTCTATGGGTGTTATACGTGCGTGTAAGGCTAAGCGTACAGCGGCCTTACCATAAACTCTTAAAACAGGTCAATATTGAACTGCTGTCATTCCACCAACTGCAAATGTTACTTTGTAATGTCATATAAATATATAGGATTACAAAGTGACATTTGCAGTTGGTAGAATGACAGCAGTTCAATATTGACCTGTTTTAAGAGTTCATGGTATGGGCCCAGTACGATAAAGAATTACAAAATTTGAGGAAAATAAAACTGACTTCAAAAATCAAGAAGCACAAAAAACAGGCACTGAAAAACGAATGATGACTGATTCACAGATTTAATTCAGAAGACAAAAATACGAACAAGTATAGAATTTCTAAAGCCTTTTACAAATAACGAAGAAATTAGGTAACATAAATTGCGACGGATCCTAGTTTTTCGTCGAATATTTATATCCTCCTTTTTTTATATTGGTTATCGCGTATTGAATATCGCAAGTATTTTTACAATCAACTGAAACACAATACCTACTCCTATCACACTAACTAGTTTTCAACTATTGTATCCCATAGTGTTGTGGTTTGCAATTTTTCTTCACAATTCGCGTATTCTAATGTTACTTATTATTAATTACAGATAAACGAAATTATTCGCAACGATTAAAATATCATAGTGTGCGCAATGACCGTAGTGGCCTTAATGAGCATGTTATGTAAAATGTTAGCATGTATTGTCACAGTTCATGATACTCGTATAATAACATTACGTTTACACATCGCCCACGGACCTCTATAAGTCACGAAACTCGTAAAAGAAACAATTTTACTATAGTTACACACGTTTTTGGTGAAAAATATAATTGGGTTTCAGCCGGTCTAAAAAAGTCACATTATTGGAATCGTATTATGTTGCACTTGCCCACAGGCCACGGTAACCTCTTAACATCAGGAGGGCCGTGTGTTTGTCTGCAACCTAATTAGTATGATATATATGCGGCGTTATTTACACGAAATTAGAATGTGCTTAGTTAATAAATTGTTGTGATTCTGCTCATTACGATTATTATAGGAATATGTGAGATCTACTGGAAATTCTTAAAGTTACTCGTTTTTAGCAGAATTGCTCAATGTGGCCTTTTAAGACCCGCAGAAGCCGGGGTGCAATGGTCCATAATACATTTCCCTCACACCACAGCTGGCCCAGGTCCGTCTTTGGCTTCAAAATGGCTCACTCGGGTGTGGAGACTACGGTGTCCCCATTTTGCCCCTGAGATTCTTCTGCTTCTACTAGGGAGACAGGCAATTTTACCTCTCACACCCAAGACTGCGCTCATGGAGGACAGAGGTACAATCATTAGGTACGCTCCTTTTTTGGCCAGAGTTATTAAACCATTTTAATTAACCACTAGCACACTTAATGTCGCACTATTAGAAGACGGCCATTAATCAATTGGTCTCGGGCAAGTAATGAGATCATAGATCATGATATGATGAACGCAGTGATGTCACGAACCTTCTGTGTACAGGATATCCGTCAGTGAAGGGTGTACCTCCGCTAGACTTATAATGAAGTATGTTTAAACATGTGTTTATTTTAGGTAAGCTTTCGAACAAAAATTGTGTCGCCTTACCTGAGTGAGCGTCGGCTATAGCAAACTTTAATTTATAGGCTATCACTTAAGTTGCAAACAAGCACACGGCTTACCTAATGGAAAGTGGTTACCGTTACCGAATAGAATACATAATTATCCTCCGTGTCATGACGGAAAAAGAATACAAGTAGGTACCAAAATAAATGTACTTACTAAAATGTAATCATCCGAAGGGTAACAAACAATGACATAAATGAGTAACTAGTTTATAAAATAAGCTTTTGCCCGCGGCTCCACCCGTGTGGATGTCGGTTATCGCGACCAAACATAGCCTATGTCCTTTTTCAAGGTCTAATCTAACCCTGTAACAAATTTCATTAAAATCGGTTCAGTGGTTTAGGCGTGAAAGCGTGACAGACAGACAGACAGACAGACAGACGAATAGACAGACAGATAGACAGACAGACAGACAGACAGACAGACAGACAGACAGTCAGACAGACAGACAGAGTTACTTTCGCATTTATAATATTAGTATGGATAATTGACGATAAACAGAAAAATAGAAAAATACGCAGACGATATCACTGCGAGAGAAGAAAAACTTAAAATAAAACCCTGTACTAACGCGGTGTCCTGCGTGAGCGACGAATACGACGCGACGCGACGCTGCGAACGCGACGAACGCGATCAAATCAACGGCCTACCCTACTTGTATGTGACTAATGTGACACTCTGCGACGAGACGCGACGTAACGCGTACTTGTTTTTAAGCGACCAGACGCGACACTGCGAACTGTAGTTCGTTTTCGTTCGTAAAATGGTTGATTCAGAAGCGTTGATCGTAGTGCGTGAACAAAGATTGTTGTGGGACAAAAAACATAAATATTATAGAAATCGAATCGAATCGAATTTTGGATATAAATGATGGAACTCGCCAAATGTGTTTCTTTGTAAAAATACTTATTATATTTGTTTTCTCTCTCTGCTTTTTACGATATTTTTTTAAAAGTCTTTACTTTAAATATATGAACTCTCGAGCAAAATTGTACTGTACTTCTCCATGATTCGCGAAGTTATGACCAAAATCACGTAGGACATTTGTCGCGTGTAGCATCGCGTCGCATTACGTCGCATCGTGTTGCGTCGCGTCGCGTCGTATTCGTCGCTCACGCAGGACACCGCGTAACCCGTCTGGCTAGCGTGGCAACAGTAGGTCAAAGCCTCCCAACATTGAGAGATGCCTATGTCCAGGGATGGACTGCGATAAGCTAATTGAATTGACAGAATACAATAATGCTTCGTCCGTTTATCAAGGAAGGTTTTAAGCTATATATCATCACGCTACTACCTATGGGAGCGGAGCAGTAATCACAAATGTCAACAAATCCGGCGGATTCCCAAACCTTATTTGGAAGTAATTAGAAGGTTTCTTCAGGGTCGGCAGCACGAGTGTGACGCCCCTGGTGTTGCATACGTCCATAGGCCACAGTAACCACCTTCCATCAGGTGGGCCGTGTGCTTGTCTGCCACCTAAGTGGTCTTCTTCCTCTTAGCGTTAATTCCCAGTCGCATCCGAAGCTTTTTTTTTTTTTTTCAGCTCGGAGTCTGGGGTCCGCTTTACCAGTCTTAACTACGGATTTTTGGCTAGACCTCGATATTTTCTGTGAAGCGATTGTCATCTGACCTCCACAACCCAATGTTATCATTAGGCGATATCGAAGCTTTGCAGCTAGACCGTTGTTTTTTTTTTTTTAGGATTTTTTAGGGCTCCAACTACCCGTAACGACTGCCATAGATGGCAACCGGGACCGACGGCTTAACGTGCTCTCCGAGGCACGACCAGACCAATGCAAATACCCATATTTCATGTAGACAAATATTTGCACTGAGCGGGGATCGAACCCGCGCCTCCTGCGTAGCGGCCGCGTTCACTACCGCTACGCCACGGAGGCTGTCTCTGCCACCTAAGTGGTATAAATAAAAAAAATGCGTGCATAAAGGGGAGTTGGAAGTATGCTTAGGGCAAAGCCAGAGCGGGTCTTCTAGTGTTAAATACATCCCAAGACGCAGCAAAAGAACTAACATTAAATCAAACATCATCCACTCTTAAGTTTACAAATATCGTGAGAACACAAAATAATTTTGAAACATATTATATTGCTCATTCAATTGTGTCCCTTCGCCCAGCATACTCACCATGGAATCTTGATATTTCATGAATGCCAAAAAATAGTTCTGAAATAGTTTTAAATAGTTGCGAAAGGAAAAAAATAGTTCTCTTATACTTACGAAATTACAGCCATAGTTCTATGAGTATGCTGGGCGAAGGTTTCGTCCAGCATACTCACCTCCGTTTGGGGAATCTGCGTACGCTATAAACATAATTCATACTTCAAAAAATAGTTCATAAATAGTTCATAATGGTGTCCAAAAAGAAAAAATAGTGGTCTAATAACTCCGGAGTTATAGGCTTCGTTCACTGAGTATGCTGGGCGTAGGTTCTACGCCCAGCATACTCACCTCACTGCGCAAATACCGAACGAGCTATAGGTACAATTTATGTCTCAAAAAATAGTTCTTGAAATAGTTGTCAATATCAGTCTAATTTTCGCTTGAATTTTGACCTAGAAAACCATTAAATTTGGTTGTAAACTTCTACATACATTCGATTTTAGTACAGTCGGATACAAAACTTTTTAATATCTTATTACATTTTGTACTAGGTATAACAATTTTTTAACCCCGATGCAAAAACGGATGGAAGTTTGACGTGTCTGTGTGTATGTCTGTGTACATCGTAGCTCCCGAACCGATTTTTTTTTTGTTTGAAAGGCGAATTAGTCGGGAGTGTTCTTAGCTATGTTTGATGAAAATTGGTTCAGTTGTATAACCACGGTGTATATTATACGACAATCTACACAATGCTATACAGACCCAAAGTAAGTATAGCTTAACTAGCTTGTGTTATGGGTTCTAGAAAGCCTATAAACATACTTGATACAATTTTTTTTTGTAAATACATATACAATATGGATACGACATATAGGCAATAATTGAAACCATATACTTGGTACCCCCTAAGCTTCAAGCAGGAAAAGTTTGAACAAAATTGGTCCAGTATTAAGGGCAGAAACTAGAGTTTTAATTTTATAGAATTTGAACAACTTTGAGCACTCTGTAGAATCGCATGTTGCCGCTTAGCTGTTCAAGTAAGTTACCTACTATGCCTATTGTTGTGTGTGTGTGTGAAGGTGTGTGCGTATTTATTAATGACTTATGACACAGTCAATTACTCTAAAGCAATGGATGAAACTATTTAATGACTTATACAAGTGGTTGCATTTTCTACATTTATTTTAATAATTATTTTGTTAGAAAATTTCGGATTTTATAAATCAGGGAATTTAAGTTTAAATTTAATTTGATTCTATTCCTACGGACCAGGATGCTTCGCGGTTTCAGTATTTGCACATATGTCGTATCCATATGGTATACATATTATACAGCAGCTGTTGCTCGCGGCACCGCCCGCGTGAAATTCTGATCCCGTTCATCGCTTAATATAGCCAATACGTTATTCTGATGTACAAGCTATATTATCGTAGTTTCATCAACATCCATTCAGTAGTTTTTACGTGAAAGAGTAACAAACATCCTCACATACTTACAAACTTTCACGTTTATAATATTAGTAGGCTAGAAACTAGACCAATGCAAATATTCATATTCATGCATACAAAAATATTTGTACTGAGCCGGAATCGAACCCGCGCCTCCAGCTTAGCGGCCGCCTTCACTACCGACAAAGAGGCAGTCAAACGGAAAGTGGGACGTCGCGGCCTGCCGCGGCATCGTTTGACGAAATAAAGTAAAATGAATTCTAAAGACACTGAAATAAGATTCAAAATAACTTGATTAGTAATAAAATCCTCTGCCATGCCGTGCCATGCCGGCAGTGGGCGCCGGCCCTTACGACCCCCTCAAGCATGTAAGGGGAGGCGACAATGTATTCTTAGGCCGTCGCCTTCTCGGCAGGCTGCAATAGACTTTAGTGTCCAGACAATTTTGGCAAATAGTTCACCCTACAAGCAATGAAGTAATAGGATTTATTTACGCTTACAGTTTCATTTATTTTATTATTATTAAAAAATATATTATACTTACTAGCTAAATGCTAATATATTTTTTTCGACTGTTTTTGAATGTGAGATAATACCACAATATTATTCCCAATCACAACGCCCACCATTAGAATGTTTAATATTTTTATATTATAAAAACATGTGTGGACGACTGTACCTCATTTAACGTTAGTATGTAGAAGTTTACAACCAAATTTAATGGTTTTCTAGGTCAAAAGTCAAGCGAAAATTAGACTGATGTTAACAACTATTTCAAGAACTATTTTTTGAGACATAAATTGTACCTATAGCTCGTTCGGTATTTGCGCAGTGAGGTGAGTATGCTGGGCGTAGAACCTACGCCCAGCATACTCAGTGAACGAAGCCTATAACTCCGGAGTTATTAGACCACTATTTTTTCTTTTTGGACACCATTATGAACTATTTATGAACTATTTTTTGAAGTATGAATTATGTTTATAGCGTACGCAGATTCCCCAAACGGAGGTGAGTATGCTGGACGAAACCTTCGCCCAGCATACTCATAGAACTATGGCTGTAATTTCGTAAGTATAAGAGAACTATTTTTTTCCTTTCGCAACTATTTAAAACTATTTCAGAACTATTTTTTGGCATTCATGAAATATCAAGATTCCATGGTGAGTATGCTGGGCGAAGGGACACATTCAATTCATAATTACATCTCAGTAGCTGCAACAGTCAATAAGTGAGTAGTACAATAGATTGATCTAACATTGAATAGGTACATTTCACTGGGTCCGACCACACTGTGGTCTTATTCTATACACATTTTGTACCCATCAATCAGAGATATTATGAAAGCCACTTAGCCGTTTTTGGTTCTTTATTAGTTAGTAACATACACACTATCAATTTGCAGTGAGGAAGCAATCGTTGCTAATTTTTTAACTTGCTGTTGCCTGCGGTGCTGTCTGCGTGAATTTCGGTCCCGGTCCTGCGACTAAAAATTCCAGCGTAACTTATTTCTGGGAAGGAAAATGTCCTATATTGCTCTTCGACGCAATAAATTTATTTGTGACAAATTTCTTTCGGAACCCAATTTATTATTGTTAAGTTTTTAAAACATGTGTTTTCAAAACTTAAGAAAATTTAAAAATTTTAAATTTAAATCTAATTAAAATCACAATTGACTATGAATGATTTTAAAGTGTTAATAACCTCACAAACAAGTAGATAAGTTTGATATTGATGGATCAAACTAAATATATTAAAGAATTTCAATGTTTTTTTTTCCTAATCAAATTGAAATCACGTGTTTTGAAAACGTGGCGTTCCTATATCGCGTCCCAAATCCATTCAGCTGTTCTTATAGAGTATCAGTACAAACCATCGAAGAAGGTGAAAAGTTTGAATAGAAAAGCCGGTGGAAAAATCTTCCCTTTTATAGAACGTCGAATTTTACCACGATTTCAGTGCAGAGCAAGCCAGTAGGAATCGGGTTATATAGGTATCCCTCGCCACTGCACTGGTACAAACGTCCATACACCCATTTAAACTTTCATATCTATAAAATCGTAGTAAGATTTTGCTTCAAAAGGAATATGAATCATACCATTGCAAATAGTGATTGCATTTATAATCTTCACGGTTTTGTACATTAGTTACAAATCGTAAAGTTATTCCGAAGTCACGGGTCAGATCTGCCCCTCGGGTAAATCTATACGTATACGTTCACGCCTAATCTGAGCCAAGACTATAATTTACTTATACAGATTACTATCAAAACTATCGACACCTAGAATTTATTGTTTCCTAGGAAATTTCTAAGACTTCTAAGTGATGTCACCTTACCAAGTCTTTCGTCGTGTTTGTGTGTCTAAGGTCCGTATTCTAGAATGCAACTCAGCTGAATCTCGATTTACCTGAGGACGGATTGTATAGAACTATAGACAATCTGTCTGACAGCCTGACAAATCTTGCCTCAGGTAAATCTAGATTCAGCTGAGTGGCAGTCTAGAATACATAGAAATACATGAATTAGGTATCTATGATATTTCATGGAAGGATGAATATCATAGATAATTCAATAAAGTTTTGAGTAAAGCTGAAATAAAATTAAATAACGTTTATTGCAGGCAATTATTTAATGCCCAAACCAACCTACCGGTTAGAGATAGAAGGTCAAACAGCAGTCGCTCCCTTATAAGTAAAAATAAGTCAATATCGATTCTGAGATCAAAGCCTCGGATCCAACCAGGAGCATCGCTAAAATGATGATGATGATGATAATGATGATGACACGTTATTATTCCCGTGCGAAGGCGTACAAATATGAACCCACCCTGGTTTGCTTGTGCATAATTATATTAACTAACAAATTATTAAATTCCAAGCAATTATCGTCTTAGCCTGTTTTATAATTGCGATAATTTAGACCTCATATTACACGCACTATTTACTTACAAATGATATGTTATTTATGAAGTAGTCTTTAAGTACATAGGTGACATGCAATAATAGTAGACCTATCTATTACAATTAGTAATTACTACTGAGTAGCTGATAGGTACCCTCGGCTACGCCCATCTGAAATACTGAAAACATTACCGCAACCTACGGGAACCTGTTCCCGGGATATTAAGTAACCTGTAGTATAGCGTATTATCTCTTTCTTGTACACCAAGAACAATTTCACAAAAAATTTCATCCATCTTTGAAGTCATTTGAGTGTAATTGAATAATAAACATCCAGACATTCTCACAAATCGTCCTAAATCTGCATCATGTGCAATAAGTCTTCTTCATCCTAGCGTTATTCCCAGTCGCATTTGAAGCTCTAACCTGGGAGTCTGGGGTCCGCTTAATCAGTCTATCTATGAATTTGGCTGGACTTCGATATTTTACGTTAGGCGACTGCCATCTGACCTCCACACCGAATAGCGATATTGAAGCATTGCAACTAGAACAATTACTGGACTTTTTGGGGCTCCAACTACCCATAACAACCACCGTAGATGTTTATATGGCAACCGGGACCGACGGCTTAACGCACTCTCCGAGACACGACCAGACCAACGCAAATACCCGTATTCATGCATATGTATATTTGCACCGAGCGGGGATCGAACCCGCGTCTTCTGCGTAGCGGCTGCGTTTACTATCGCCTCGCCACACAGGCTGTGTGAATGTGCAATTTATTTGGTATTTAAATGTAAAAACAGTTTAAGGCCAGGATTCGGACCCGCTCTCAATCGTAAAACTCCTTAACCACTACCGACGCTTCAAATAATTATCCCTGTCTGCCATCATTTGGAAAGATGCGTAATGTATGTATCAGATGATAAATCTTAATAATATTATCTTATTAGACTTGCGGTTCACTACTTCGCTCGTATCAAATCGGAAAGGCGTTCACTACCGACATTACTTCGAACTCCCACTCTCCGAGGTCAGGCGGTGGCTGATCCGTTGAGTTATTACAAATCAGCATCTTCGGCTTAGGCTAAACAGGATATGGTTCAATACCATCATATATTTATTTTAACTATCGTAATATGAATTCGAAAGTAAGTTTATTTTATGTTATATCGCGCAAAAACTGCTGGATCGATTTAGTTAATTTTTTGAAGATTCAGTCTTTTATTCCGCCGCATGGTTCCCGGCAGAGTAGAATTTGGGTAACTCGCGATAGCAAAATTTGCGCGGTAATCGCACAAAAACGACAAATTGGTATTACGTATCACATTTGACAGAAAGCGATCAGCGAAAAAGGCGCGATAAGAAATGTCATCGCGATCACTCAAAAGGTCCTTTTTTAATGGCCGCCATTGTGAAAATAATAAATACAGAAATTTTCATTGTAAAAAACCAGTGGTAAATCAAGAAACACATATAAATTAGTCTTAGAAACAAAACTATCGCTATTTTTCAGTTCCGCAGCATATAATTGTTAAGGCGATCTGATCGCAAATCCTTACGTAATACCAATTTTTTTGACGTATCGCGATCCATCGCGCAGTGATCTCGTTCTTACTGCTCATCGCTCGCTCGCTGGTCGCGAAAAGTTAGTTAATAAGCCTGCCGATCTCTTTCCCTGCGGTGTCGTACAAGGCGACTAAGGGATAGGGCTGTTTAACATCAGAGAGATATATATACAGCTCAGACTCAGACTCAGATGCATGGCTCGAGTCAACAATAGTCCCCGGTATTCGGCAATTAGGCTCACCCCCTGGGACGTGGGACCTAATAACAATGATTGGTGAAATGTGGGTGTCAATTCACCTCTGCCTAATTCGCGGTAGTAATTTCGACATTAGGTCAAAGTTTAATGTGAGATTACAATTTTAGATTATTTACGAGTACATAAAACCAACAATTCCTTATAGGCGGTTTTATTGGCAGTGATAATTTTGACAATATGTCTTATTTAATAGCCTAGTACTTAAAACTAAATCCTAGTAATAATTTTACTAGTAATTACGAAAACATATATCATAAAATTATGTTATTTCAATTTATAGCGATTTTATTGCTGTGATTGGTAATATCAATATATTTTGTAATCGAGAGTTACACATAGGTACCTACAGGTAAGAATTTTTATTAGGGATTTTGTGGTCCCCACACCGGAAGAGGGCCAGATCGTAGATATGGGTCAGCCGGGGTGCGAGGGATATGTCTGCGACAATCTTATCTGCGGCAACCTATGGCCCACAGATGCCGTGCGTTTTAGTCGGTTCAAGTCTGACATAACCTCCACAGGCTCAGGAAAACTGAATGAAAAATGAAATGAAAAATCCCCACGGATACCCCTCCGGGGTATTTTTCGCACGATAAAAAAAAAGTACGAATTATTATTTGGGTTCCGTACCTTAAATGAAAAAAAAATGGAACCCCTATAGGATCACTTGGTTGTCCGCTTGTCTGTATGTCTGTCTGTCTGTGTCAAGACATTTTTCTCAAGAATGCATGGAAATATTAAGTTGAAATTCATACTACATACATATTATCTACTGTCTTGAAACTGTGTAAAAATGGGTTGGTACCCACTGGTCCCCTGGAATTCGTCCCCAGTGCCCATTCGTCCTTTCATAATTTTAAGGTGCCCACTCGACCTCTGGTCTATTTTATAACTAAATTATTATTTATTTTTGTCATTTACTCTGGTCCCGGTGGTTGTGGTACAATCGCGTAGAAAGGCTTAATATGATGAAAAGTAAAAATCAAACTTCTACGTCAACGCAATCAAAATTATGTATATTATTGCGGCTTATGTAGTTTAAGTTACGGAACCCTCGGTGTGCCTGTCCGACTTGCATTTGACTGACTTTCTTGTCCTACCATTTTCTTTCCTGTCTTTTCTTTTCTTTCGCACCAAGAAGTTTTTTTTTCTTTTTTATTTCATTTATTTCGTTAACAGTACACCATGTTTTCTTCTTCCTATAGTCCCGAGTCCTTTAAGCGGGGCGTGAAAAAGTATTTGAGGCCGTCAAGCTGAGAGTCACCATTGTAACGTGGTTGGTGTCTGTAATGGTGACCCTCTTTCCTGACACTTAGCCTTAAGATTACCATCAGGCGAGGTGAAGTCATATTGACGTGTCCAATATTAAAAAATCATCACTTCTTTCTTAGCACTTTACTTTTAGCTAACCATCAGGCGAGTCACGTTTACATCGTCCATTGTTTAGCAGATCCTTTGATTTGGAGGTGAAATTGGCTTGAGCCTCCGGGAGAGACTTTAGGACTCCCAACAAAGGCGACTCTTAGATCAAAGCTGGCTCATCCATGAATGCAGACCTGGGTGTGACAGGAGGTGGACCAGAGATGGCCCTGAGGTAAGTGGGGTATTTCATTGACTTGGACCTCAAAAAGGGCCCTGCACATCTTAAAGTTTAAGTATCACAGTTAATTAAGAAATCTTGATAAAAAAGTGACTCGTTTCAAACGATTTGCACACTTACGTTCACCCTCTTACTTAAGTTAACATTAAGATTAACATCAGTTAACTTAATGATTATTAATTGCTTTTAAGTTAAGTAATGAATCAGTCATTTTAGTGCAAGAAACTATAACTGTACAAGGTTTTCTACTTGAATGGTCGATAAAGCGTGAAACTTAATAATCGATTGGTATTAAAAAATATATAAAATCAGTATTGGTGAAGATGGGTGAATGGGTCCTCTTTAGGACTATCATCGGGGCAAACCAAGCTCATCTACCAACCGGTAAACCTGGTGTTAGAGGGGCAGGCTTTAGCGTAAAAAAATTCTTGGGGTTGGAATATCAGACGGCAGTCGTCCTCATGAAAGACCCACAAGCGAAATTTAAAAGGAGAGAAAGAATAGGCAGACCCGGGGTTCAGAAGGTTATTCAACATGTAACTTACCTATTTATACTTTCAAATACAATCTAAGTAAGTACCTTTCTCGACACCTAATGTCGAAAGATATGCCATTAATCTAAGTATATCCATAATATAAAAATGAATCGCTGAATGTGTTGCTGATCGCAAATCTCGAGAACAGCTGAACCGATTTAGCTAATTCTTTTTTTAGAATATTCCTTGAAGTACGAGGATGGTTGATTATGTTGAGAAAAATTACGCTACTACTTAAGTGAGGGAGTAATTATAAATGTCAACAAATCCGGCAGATTTTCATACTTTGTGGGCCTATAGATGATTAAAAGGGTTGATACGGGCCTTCTAAATGTGCCGTGAGTGAGGCGGGGCGGGTCGGCTAGTGTATTAATCCCTACTAATATTATAAATGCGAAAGTAACTGTCTGTCTGTCTGTCTGTCTGTCTGTCTGTCTGTCTGTCTGTCTGTCTCGCTTTTACGACTAAACCGCTGAACCGATTTTGATGAAATTTGGTATAGGGGTAGCTTAGACCTTGAGAAAGGACATAGGCTATATTTGGTCGCGATAACCGACATCCACGCGGGCGGAGCCGCGGGCAAAAGCTAGTATAATATAAAAATATTGATAAAGAACTTCATTAAAAATAACATCAAAGAAATTATAGTGAAATTAGTTTGTCTGTCTGATCTGGCTGGTCGCGGGTTCGAGTCACATCTGAGTCGTTTAACTTTTCCTAATCTTAATCGATTAGAAATTAGTTTTATTGGGTTGTCAATTCCGATGTTTATACTTTTCAATCTATCTATCTTTCTAATGCCGGTCCATTACCGGTCAAATCGCAATATACAACCAAAGCTCTAATACAACTAACACACAACATTCTTTGTCCGTTTGTGTGTCACCTTCACTGCTCGCCACCATTTCAAATGTCAGGCAGTCATCATTGTGTACAAAGCATATTACCATATTAGACCGTACTTAAACCAGGTTTATCGGGCAAACACTTCTTCAGATAATCTCAAAAGGACTAGACTAGATTTGTATTATGAACACGTAGAAAGATACCCATCATGGGACTGATTTTGTAACGCATCTTTTTAGGGCGTGTGTAGACAGTACATTAAATTGCGATCCAGTAAAGTTTTTTTGTACCACTGAGGTGGCAGATGAGCACACGGACGCATGATCGAAAGTGGTTACAGTGGTCTATGGATGTGCAAAACCAAGGGAGTTACACTCGTGCTGTAGGCACAGAATCTCTGTTCTAACAGGGTCAGCCCTGTAAGAACAAAGAGATTCTGTGCCGTCAGCGCAAAAGATAAGTAGGACAAGCCTTTGGTTTTCTCACTGACAGCTGGCCTTCTTTTGCTAGGGAAACAGAAGGCCGCACCTATCATCATAGGCCTTCGCTCTGAAAACCAGTCCACCCCTCACCTACTCTCCACTGTACTCTCTACCTATTGTAAGGCTTCAGAGGGACACATGGAAAGCCTTCGAGTACCTAACCCTCTATTGGGCCAGCGGCTGTGTCTCCCCTGCGAGACAGAGGCGCTACCGTTTCCGTTACCCAGGGTGCACAGCATTAAACTTCTGGATCGAGTACCTCTGTATTAAAAAAGTACCTATTAAAAAAGTGTGTGAATATATATTAACAACTTATTAAGTAGATGTTTACCTCGACAACACATCTCCCGATTTGTCTCTAAATAGCTTAAACTAGGTAGGTACATACATACAAACCAGACCTCATATATCACTCAGCTTGAATCCAGCACCTAATGAGCAGAAAAACTGTATCATCTATCTGTAGCAAGGCCAACATATACATAAAGACTATTGAAAACAAGTCGAGAGTTCTATTACATATTATGTATGTATTATACATTGAATCATGTTAATTTAACCCTATCAATAACAGCTTAACTTCATAAAATATCTAGTTCAAACCATTATCGCGTATCAAGAGCAGTAAGCAGGTTAAATTGAGTGAGGCGTTAAAATATACATATTATTGACATACAGTTAACTACTTGTTTTATGTTTATTAAACATACATACACGTATGCTTATAAGTTTCAATTGATATTTATCAATCATCATCATCTAATTAGCCTATTTATTTATTTTATATTTTATTGTACGCCAAATTACAATATTTTTGATACAGAAATTAAGAAGACGGGACTAGTAAGTACAAAGGGCGGCCTTATCGCTTTACGCAATTTCTTCCAGGCAACCTTTGGATGGAAATGTATGCTGGTTGCAGCATTTGGTAGTTGTTGGCGTTTAATTAACTGTGTTTAAGTCCACTGTTGAATCAGGAGCAATGGCGCATATTGGGAGAGGTCTATGTACAGCTGTTAGGTATTACATACTTAGTAGGTACTAAATATTGATCACGATTTCACCTATGTACGATTATGTAGACTTCAGAATCGACTGTTAGTTAGCTACCTGTGTAATAAATTTAATCCAAATCCGTTTAACCATATTTGCGGGACTTTGCCCACGTGAAATTCTGTTCCCATTCCCGTGAATTTTGTTTTCTTCACGGACGAGCCGTTCTCGAGATTTGCGCTTAGCGACATCCATCTTTCTATATATAGATTCACATAGTAGGTAACTATGTATTATGTAAATTAAGGATTTGCAAATATCGGATTTACAAACAGCTCGTTTATATGAAATGGTACAAATACACAACTGCAAATAAGGCCTCACATAATAATTTAAAATTGAATTGCAATTTGTCTAAGGCGGTTCCCGGAATGTGTGAGACATTTGAAATTATTGTGACAGTTACAAATAAACTATTTAACTGGTGGGCCTTATAAAGAGGCAAGCCTTCTTAAGCGCCATTAAACATACTTTAATCAAAATATATCGAGTAAGAGCGTTTTCACATTATCCGATCTAATATTGCTGTCGGACGCCGATCCGATATCAGAGGAAGTAAAATCTATGAAATATATGTCCTTCACATTGTCCGATCCGATATCGGAGACACCAGTGTCGCTGTATATCAGTTATCGGCAGTCAGCCATCGTCGTCCGACACTGATATTGCATCGAATAATATAGAAAAGGTTCTCCCTTGTTTAGTATAACAACGTTTGGTCGAATATCACTTGAACTAATTTCAGTTACAATAAAGTCATTTCACATAATTATTCATTTGACCGAATATTTAATTGGTAGAATTTTATTTAGCATAATTATTTAGTTGGAATAATATCATTTCACCGAATTTTCATTTGCACTAATTTTATTTAAACTAATGCTTCATTAGACTAATAATGAGTTAGTCGAGAGATCATACCGAATATTCGGTTTAGTAATAATTAGTTTCCTTTCATTGTCAATAAACTGACGGTGGTTTCATTGTTTTTTCATATTTTGTTTTTTATCTTGTTGTGGTCACAGTTCTAACCTAACCTAACCCTGCCGATTGCACTGAGAGTTTTTCAATTTTACTTGTATTGTTTTTCATGAAACATACTGTTAGTGGTTTTCTTACATCACGGAAATCGGCAGGGTTAGGTTAGGTTAGAACTGTGACCACAACAAGCACGAGGCGAGCGAGCGAAGCGAGCGTGCCGCGGTAGCGGCCGCCGAGGGCCAGATAAATAAATTTCTACACTACATTAACATTATACCAATTGAATATTCGATGAAATACATATAAATACCAACTGAACATTACATAAAATGAGCATTATACTTTTTGATCAATAGCGCAAACGTTGTTATCGCAAATAAATATTCGATGAAATGAAAATTATGTCAATCGATATTATGCAAAGCAATTATTTTCTCAAACGTTGTTCGAATTAGTAACATTCGACCAAACGTTGTTATACCAAACAAGGGAGAACCTATAGAAAACGCTCTAATACCAATGTAATAAAAGAGTCAAAGGTTAACGGAATTATTGCACCTAACTATAAACTGTACGAATGATGCTATTTACTTAATTAGTCGGTATTACCTTTCGCTTTTTAGTACGTCTGGTCTGAATCATTGCCCTTTGGCATTAGATTTGACAGGGAAGTTACAGAAACGGTTAAGATGGCCTCGCTTCTCAAGAAGCGAACTCACGCGTGGGTATTGTAACATCCTGGTTTAATTTGAAATCAATTTAGATGTAATGGATGGTTGGTTTGGTGCAATAATATGACAGTGACAGCTGATTAGTGCGTACTCTATCTTGTTTATCAGTAAGATGGAGTTAGTTAGACTCAAGATAGCTGGTAGGAGTTTGAGGCACGTCACTTGGGTGGAAGGGGAGTGGGTGCTCCACCCGTGTGTGCCTGTGACTTTGTACCAGATACCTACGTATCAGATTGACAGCCTCCGTGGCGTAGCGGTAGTGAACGCGGCCGCTACGCAAGAGGCGCGGGTTCAATCCCCGCTCAGTGCAAATATTTGTGTGAATGAAATATGAGTATTTGCATTGGTCTGGTCGTGCCTCGGAGAGCACGTTAAGCCGTCGGTCCCGGTTGCCATGAGAACATCTATGGCAACCGGGGTAGTTGGAGCCCTCAATAATCCAAAAACAACGGTCTAACTGCAAAGCTTCGATATCGCCTCATTAGGCGTTTAACATTGGGTTGTGGAGGTCAGATGACAATCGCTTCACGGAAAATATCGAGGTCTAGCCAAATCCGTAGATAAGACTGGTAAAAGCGGACCCCAGACTCCGAGCTGAAAGCTTCGGATGCGACTGGGAATTAACGCTAAGAGGAAGAAGAACCTTCGTATCAGATTCTTTTTCATGCTTTAACAAGTGTGAGATTAAGTCGTGTGGACTGAGGGCCATCATTGCTACATCGTAGGCATCTGTAATGGCAACCCTCTTTGCCCTCAGCTTACCATCCGGCGAGGTGAAGTTAAATTGACGTGTTCTCTAAAAAAACTATCTTCTTCACCTTAGAGTTAATCTCAGTCGCATCAGAAGCTTTCATTTCGGAGTCTGAGGTTCTCTTTTACCATTGTAACTGCGGATTTGGCTGAGCTGCGTTATTATCTGTGAACGGACTGCCATCTGACCTCCATAACCCAATGGCGATATTGCAGCATTGCAGCTAGACCAGTTGTCAAACTTTTTAAGGCTCCAACTACCCGTAACGACTGCTATAGATGTTCGTATGGGTATGGCAACCGGGACCGACGGCTAAACGTGCTCTACGTGGCACGACCAGACTAATGCAAATACTCATATTCATGCATACAAGTATTTGCACTGAACAAACGTGCCTCCTGAGTAGCGGCCGCGTTCATTACCACCACGCCAAAATGCTGTTTAAAAAAAACGGTCTATTGTAAAAATCACAAGAAAATGACAAAACCACATATTAAGAGCTTGGAGTAAAACATAGACAAGTTTTCATCCCAGGACCTGTGGGTTACGAGAATGGAATCACTAATTAATTCAGGTGGAATGGCTACAGTTAATACAAAACAATATTTGAAAATGTTGAGCAAATTTCACAGAAAAAATCAAATAAAATACACGCCTTTATCCCCGGATGGTTAGGCAGAGGTTGAATTAACACACAAACTTCACCAATCATTATATTCGGTCCCAATTGTAATAGAGGGTGAGCCTATTGCCCTATTCTGGGCACTATTGTTAGCTCCAGCCATGCACCTGAGGCTGATTCAGGGCTGTATACCTATATCTTCCTTCCTCCTCTTAGCGTTAATTCCCAGTCGCATCCGAAGCTTTCAGCTCGGAGTCGGGGGTCCGCTTTACCAGTCTTAACTACAGATTTGGCTAGACCTGCTGTATACCTATATCTGTCTGATGTTAAACAGTTCTATCCCTTAGTCGCCTTTTACGCCACTGCATGTGTAGAGATGGGGTTGCCCAAATTATAGCTCTGCCAGGCACCACGCGGCTCAAATAAAATAGAATGGAGAATTTCCAACAACATCGCTTATACAAAGTGCTTCAACAAAAGGCCGTATTGCCCAACCGGAAATTCTTCAGAGTACGAATGTAAAGCTTAGGACGTCAAAGATTGTTTTTTTGGATTAAATAGCCTATCGCGTGATTCCATTCTTTTGTTCCAAGATAAATTAAGTAATTTTAAACTTGAATTGTTTTTACAAATAATTGAAATCATTTATTTAGGCGTATTAACTATAAATGCTTATGTACATCTTGGTTTAGTTTTTTTCTGTACTTTATTCAATTACGGCTTTTATTGTTTGTTTTTATTTTGAAACTTTAATTTTATTTACAATAAATACTTTATTGGGCTTGTTCAATAGGCTTTTTGTTGGTATGTGATCGTGAGGTCTCAGGTTTCATTTCCGTATCAGTCGAAGTATCATTAGTATTGGGTTTTTCTTTGAGGAAATTCTAATTAGTAATCTTAGTCGCGTATTTATCCCTTATACGGCAATACACTCAGTAGTCAAAAGACTTCTGTTTACTTCTGAAAAAGATGTAACATATCCTTACCACAAATCATGATCTTTCAAAAATCACGAAAATTATGAACGAGGTAACAGAGCAAAAAATAATATTTAAGAGCACTCTCTTAAATATTATTTTTTGCTCTTGATTTTGATTTGATTTTGTAGCCCGGGTTCAAATTAAGACTACCGCTATGATGATGATGATGATTAAATACAAACATTTGCATAAACCAAACCATTTTTACAAAAAAAAACTACATGCTGAAACGAACGGTCCATTAGTCAACGTAATAATACAAACCTCGAAACATAATTCAATAAAACAGTGTACAATTTTGAAACATAATTTAATAAAATAGTGTACAATTTGGAAAATACAATACATTTTATTATCATTATTACTAAACATCAATCTCGGCGCGCTCCGAGCTGTATTGCTTAAGTGTATATTATTATATTTATGCAAACAAGAAATATTGTGATTTGCATTCTCTGGTGTATCAGCCATCTTACATTATCTATCTATTGCCTCATGGGCCTTTTTAGTGCAATGATGGGTAAGTGTTCGATGGTGACTTGGGTCATTATCGTCAGCTGTCGAATACCATTAAACGAGCAATTCTTGTACATACCTAATATCGATGGGTCCTATGTATATGGGCAAACTAATAATTTGACGCATCTTATTGGTCTGGTCGTGCCTCGGAGAGCACGTGAAGCCGTCGGTCCCGGTTGCCATGCGAACATCTACATCTATGGCAGTCGCTACGGGTAGTTAGACCCCTAAAAAGTCCAACAACAACGGTCTAGCTGCAACGCTTCGATATCGCATAATTCACCTTTGGGTTGTGGAGGTCAGATGGCAGTCGATTCACGGAAAACATCGAGGTCCAGCCAAATCCGCAGTTAAGACTGGTAAAGCGGACCCCAGACTCCAAGGTGAAAGCTTCGAATGCGATTGGGAATTAACGCTAAGAAGAAGAAGAATGTAAACGCATCTTACCGATATATTTAGTTGGTGCAAACAGGCAGTTTTTCGAAAAACTAATTCCTCCAGCGTAAACTAACCTTTACCAACATAAAACAATCCCAAGGCTACGAAATAATCGCAATTGCTGTTAATTAATACTACTGACCTATCATTGCATATGAACATACAAATTAATACGTTTACTTTGTATGTACAGTTATTGTGTCCGGTTATATTATAATATTTCGAGAATTGCTCGACTCGATTACGCGAAAGCTGTGGAATGAACTCTCTGCTCTGGTTTTCCAAGAGACTACACTAAAGGGGATCTTCAAGAACGTCATCATGTTTCTACAGAGTAGATCGCACTAGTGTGACACCTCTGCCCCTCTAGACAAGTGGCAGTGAATGCCAAATGTATGAGATTTGACGTATATGACAGGCGTCAACGAATGTCAAAAACGTCAAATCCTATCAAAGTCAAAGTCAAAGTCTTTATTTCTCAAAATAGTGCAACATTGTTACAGCTTTTTGACGTCAAAAACTCCTTAAAACTAAGTTTACCACCGCTTCCTAAGCGCTAATGGAGAAGAAACGGCGCAACAAACTCCACTGCGGCATTTTAAGGACGTCAGTTTACAAAAAAAATAAAAGGGTTTCTTAAGACTAAATATGAACGTATGTACATTTGTCTCGCGTCAAGTAGGTATATAAAAATAAAAATAAAACCTTATATAAAATAAAAATAAGACAACTTCAAGAGGGGCCTGCACCATGCTCAAGCCATACATTTTTGTCTTTAATGTAATTGTTCACGCACGAGGCACGTGAACAATCGTCTACGCGACAGACGGCGCGGCGACGGGCGGGGGAGCTCGGATCGGACCCCCTCTTCACTTCAACTTAACCATCGAGCGGTGCGCACGACACTCGCGTTCCATCCAACCTTCAACAATCGATGTACCTTATTTAAATCATCTATATTAAACCTCATTACTACAGTCCACAATTTTATTAATTGTTCATCACCCGAAGTTCAAACAATGGTCCTTCTACCGTAAAAGTATACGAGCGCTTCAAGAAAAAAAGTCATCGTGTCTTCGTGGTTGGACTTTGGACCCGACGTGTCACCTGTTTGTTGCAAGTCATCGTGATCATCGTGTACAAGGAAAGGAATAAGGACGGTTAAAGACATACGTGAGTTCGTTCCAATTATTTCCCTTTCCTATCCAGTGTTTATTGTTTCAAATCAGTGTTTAAACTAATAATTTCAATTTCCACTTTCCATACTATCGCATTCTTCGCCTCTCATTTGACCAGATAGTAATTGCTAGCCTTTTTACTTGCATTCACGTAATTATTTCTGCCTATAACTTCTTATCGCGCTTAATATTCTTAGCGCTTACATAATCGTCAGCTAAACGGCGCGGATAACTTGGTACCTACCTACACATCGCAGCTGGCCCACTACAGTTTTTTGTTGCAAACAGCTGTGCGTTATAGACAATAGGCCATCTTTTTTATTACTTTAGTGCCCACATTTACCGTTTTTGCACATTATTTGCTTATTTGCGTTATTTGGTTACCTACCTCCTTACCTGTTCTTCAACATGGCGACTATAGAAAAATATAGAAGGCGAAGTTGCATGAAAGCTAAGCTCACTAATTTTGAAAACTACTCAAAGGTCCTCTTATCTTCCAAGGAGCTATCAGAGCTGCAACAAATAGACTTAGAAGCTCGTTTAAAAACCTTTGAAGCATTATACGAGTCCTATGACGCTTTGCAGATGGAGATCGAGTCAGCTTCGGAGACCCCTGACAGCGAGTATGGGGAGCGAGTCCAGTTTGAGGAGCGATATTACTCCCAGCTTGCTCAAGTTCGCAGGGCGTTGGCAGCCTGCGCTGCTGAGCGCGCTTCGGTGGCGGGTTCTGATGCGGGCTCCAAATCAGGTGCATCGTTTAAAAACAATTTTGTGCGCTTACCTAAAATTGATTTGCCACACTTTAATGGTAGCTATGAGTATTGGCTAGAATTTAGAGATACCTTCCTTTCATTAATACACAGTAGTGATGGTATCGACGACATCAACAAGTTCCACTACCTCCGTGCGTCACTTAAAGGCCAAGCATCAGAGATCATCAAAAATATAGATTTTAAGGGCGATAATTACGCAATGGCTTGGGACTTGTTGTGTGAGCGATACAATAACAGTCGCCTTTTAGTAAATAACCACTTGCAGGCTTTGTTTGATGTCGAACCGGTTATTAAAGAATCGTCTTTATCGTTACGACGGCTTATTGATTCTGTTAATAAAAACATACGGGCACTCAAGACATTAAAGGAGCCTACAGAGCATTGGGATACTCTCATAATATTCATGATATCTAGAAAACTTGATTTTATTACTAGCAGGCATTGGGAAGAGTATCGCAATGCTTTGTCTAGTTCGCCTACTCTAACGCAGTTTTCTACATTTATATCTAACAAGGCTGATTTACTGGAAACATTGGAAAATAATCAATCTAAATTAAACACACTTAATCAGAACAATAAACAAAAAAGCTTTATAGTAACTAATACTAGTGAAGAAAATTCAAACAATAATAATTTACAAAATAAAAATTCACAAAATAATAACAATAACCTTCAAAATAAATTAACTAAATGTCCTTTATGTTCTAAAGATCATTTGCTTTATACTTGCGAGTCATTTAGAGCCTTATCTGTTGAAGTCCGTCTACAAAAGGCAAAAGATTTCAAGGTCTGTCTAAATTGTTTGCGTTCAAGTCATACTACCAAAAAATGTAGATTATCTGGTTGTAAATATTGCAAGGCCCGACATAATACTCTTTTGCATACTGAACCGACTAAGCAGGCTTATCAAGATCCAATGCCATCTAATTCTACTAGTGTTGCTTTATCTGCTGACACTTCTAGGCAGCTTATTAGTGCACCCAATATTTTACTGTCCACAGCTATCGTGAAGGTGGGCAGCCACAACGGTGAAAAACTCAACGCTAGAGTACTGCTCGACAATGGCAGCACGGCGAACTTCGTAACGGAGAGCCTCTGCACCAAACTGGGTTTGTCACGACGCAATTCAACTTCCACTGTGACAGGTATCAATCAACAGTCTTCTTATAGTACACAGTCTTGCCACCTCAGTATTGAGTCTTCTAACGGTAACTATAAGGTTAATTTGGACTGCCTAATTTTGCCTGAGATTACAAAAGTTCTACCCTCATCTATTGTCAATATTGAGAATATTCTTATCCCGTCAAGCCTTTGTTTAGCTGACCCCACATTCAATATTCCGTCAGTAATTGACATCCTCTTAGGGGCTGAAATATTTTGGACTGTCGTAGGCTCCGCTTCTATCGACTTAGGTCAAAAAATGCCTAAGTTATGTGAGACTAAGTTTGGATGGATCATATCCGGTCCAGTTTTCAAAGGAATTTCATCCTCTTCTCATCGCTCACATTTTTGTAATTTTGCCAATCCCATTGACAAACCAGACTTGTCAAAATTTTGGGAGCTTGACTCTATTTCTCCAAAACATTCACTATCTCAGGAGGAGAGAGAGTGCGAGTTAAGCTTCACACAGAACACAGTCAGGAACAAGGATGGCAAATTCACTGTTACGATGCCCTTAAAGGCCAATCCCACGGTCTTGGGGGACTCATACACCATGGCTAAGCACCGCTTCCTATCTCTTGAGCGACGTTTTCTACGTGACCCGGACTACAGGGCTAAGTATGTTGACTTTATGGACGAGTACGAACGCCTAGGTCACATGACTGAAACCAACAACAACTCAGCACCACAATCGGGTCACGTCGAATACTTCATACCACACCATGGTGTCATAAGAGAGTCAAGCACTACAACTAAGTTGAGAAGTGTCTTCGATGCATCAGCGCCATCTTCCTCAGGTATCTCTCTCAACGACTTACAGCTGGTAGGTCCTAAGGTACAAGATGACCTACTGTCGATTTTGTTACGATTTCGGCAGCATAAATACGTCGTCTCCGGGGATGTGGAGAAGATGTATCGCTGCATCGAGGTCACACCCTCACAAAGGCCTCTCCTACAAATCATCTTTCGTAGCGACCCTAAAAAGCCACTGAAAACGCACCGTCTCAACACGGTCACGTATGGGACCGCGTCAGCTCCTTACTTAGCCACCAAATGTTTGGTGAGCCTAGCGGACGCGGCTTCGTCTGATGACGTGAAGTCAGCTATATCACGTGACTTCTATGTGGACGATTTTCTGGGTGGGGGTCCTTCTATTCCTGCGACAATAACACTCGTTAAAGAGGTCACAAAAATTCTGTCGTCAGCACATTTTCTTCTTCGAAAGTGGCAATCTAACAGCCCAGAAATTCTAAAAGCCATTTTGGGCGATTCATATGAGCAGAATAATTCCTCCTTTTTAAATCTTTCAGACCACAACACATCTTCTAAAACTCTAGGCCTAAACTGGTTATGTAGCTCTGATTCCTTGTCATTTTCAATTAATATTGACAAAGTAGAAAAGGTCACAAAACGACACATTTTGTCAGTTATTAGCCAAATATTTGACCCCCTAGGCTTAGTCGGCCCTTGTATTGTCGAGGCAAAAACTATCATGCAACGACTATGGGTAAATAAGTGTGAGTGGGACGATGAGGTTTGCAAGGAAATAATCGATATGTGGTCGACATTTGTTTCAACACTTCCTAGCTTAAACCTTTTGAAGATTCCTAGATGGGTTTCTATCGATTCGTGTGTGAAACACGAAATTCACGTTTTTTGTGATGCGTCTGAGAAGGCTTATGGCGCATGTATTTATGTTCGATCCATAAGTCACACTGACTCTGGTAGGGTTAGTCTTCTCCTGTCCAAAAATCGTGTAGCACCGATAAAGTCAGTTACAATCCCACGGCTTGAACTTTGTGCCGCTTTATTGGGGTCAAGACTGTGTACAACTGTTTTCGATTCATTAACTATGCCTATTAGTCAATGTGTGTTTTGGTGTGATTCAATGATCGTACTCGGGTGGTTGAATACTCCTTCAAATCAACTCAAGCCCTTTGTGCGTAATCGAATTAATGAAATTCTTGAAAATTCTACCTGTCACACGTGGAGGTACGTGCCGTCCAAAGACAATCCGGCGGATCTCGTTTCTCGCGGGGCGAGGGCCGATTCCATCGGTGTAAATAATCTGTGGTGGTCAGGCCCGAGCTTTTTACAAAGTCATGAACATGACTGGCCTACTATGCCTTCTACTAGCGGAAAGCGAGATCTACCTGAAGTCGTTTCAAATTTTATTCATGAATCATCTAACAATACAAATCATTCACCAAATATCATACAATCATTAATTAATTATCATTCTAATTTTAATCGCCTGCAAAGAGTCTTAGCCTACATTAAAAGATTTATTTACAACTTAAAAAATCCTAATTCTAAATTACAAGGCGCTCTTTCTAGCGATGAGTTAAATAATTCATTGATGTGTTTACTACGTAGCGCACAAAGGGAAATGTTTCCGGAGGAGTTACATCTTTTAGATTCGGGAAAACCTCTACCGCGTAAAAATAGATTAATTTCACTAACGCCTTTTCTAGATTCCGAAAAAGTCATACGAGTAGGTGGTAGACTCGACAATTCTCCGTACGATTACAACACTAAATATCCCATATTGCTTTGTAGTAAACACCATCTAACTAAAACAATATTTCATATGCAACATTTAAAAATGCTGCATGCAGGTCCTCAACTGCTATTAGCGCATTTGCGTCTTGAGTATTGGCCGTTGGGTGGCAGGAATCTCGCTAAATCAATAGTCAGACAATGCATTAAATGTTTTAGATTTAAATGTCAAAATGTACAACCCATAATGGGACAGTTACCTACATCTAGAACCAGCCTTGAATACCCTTTTTTAAATTGCAGCGTAGACTATGCTGGTCCAATACTCATTGCCGACCGGAAAGGTCGGGGCTGTAGGCTCACAAAATCCTACCTGTGCATCTTTGTCTGTCACGCGATCAGAGCAGTGCATCTAGAGCCCGTCACTGACCTCACAAAAGAGGGCTTCGTAGCAGCGCTTAATCGTTTCATATCTCGTCGTGGCAAACCGCGTAGCATCTTGTCAGATAACGGCACCAATTTTGTTGGAGCCAATAATGACCTTCAACAGTTCCTAGCTGACTCGACTTCCGATGTTGCATGTGAAATGTCACGTGAGGGCATCAGGTTTTCATTTTCACCTCCATATTCACCTCATTTTAATTCCATGGCGGAGGCTGCAGTTCGCTCTACCAAGCATCATTTGAGGCGGTTGCTAAGTCTCACTAACTTCACTTATGAAGAGTTGGCAACCTGTCTGTGTCAAATCGAAGCCGTCTTAAATTCTCGTCCTTTGACACCTCTTTCCTCTGATCCTACTGATTTCTCTGCTCTCACTCCTTCCCACTTTCTAATTGGACGACCACTTACGTCTATACCGTGTCCGCAGATTCCTGAGAAGAACATCAGCTGCGTTGACCGCTTCAAGAGGATTCAATGCATCCGGCAGCACTTCTGGCAAAGATTCTCTCATGAGTATGTTTCCTTGCTTCAGCAGAAAACCAAGTGGTCCACTTCTTCTGGCCAGCTCACTGAGGGGATGCTCGTGCTTGTACGGGACAAGGCGCTACCACCGCTGGTTTGGGCTTTGGGTCGCGTGGTGCGCACCTATCCAGGACCGGACGGCGTCACAAGGGTGGCGGAGCTAAAGACGAGGAGAGGAACCATCACAAGGGCGTTCAACAACATTTGCCCTCTTCCCTTTGAAGAGGTCAAGGGGCGGGAGGATGTTCACGCACGAGGCACGTGAACAATCGTCTACGCGACAGACGGCGCGGCGACGGGCGGGGGAGCTCGGATCGGACCCCCTCTTCACTTCAACTTAACCATCGAGCGGTGCGCACGACACTCGCGTTCCATCCAACCTTCAACAATCGATGTACCTTATTTAAATCATCTATATTAAACCTCATTACTACAGTCCACAATTTTATTAATTGTTCATCACCCGAAGTTCAAACAGTAATCGTCTGTCCTATAGTATGCTTTTTTGCATAGGGTGGTCTTTACATGATTTTTAAATTGGTTTTCAGGCATACCAAGGACCGATTCAGGCAACTTATTATAAAATCGTATACCTTCCCCTTTAAAAGAATCACTAACTTTGCTAAGCCGATAGCATGGAAGGAGCAGTTTATTTTTATTGCGCAGATTTCTGTCTGTAATGTCACTTACTTTTGTAAATTTAGTAATATTTTTCCTGACATATAGTATGTTTTCAAATATATATTGGGAAGCTACAGTTAAAATATTAATGTCCTTAAATCGTTCCCTAAGAGAATCTCTCTTGCCTAAACAATAAATGGCACGTACTGCCCTTTTTTGTAATATAAAGATAGTCTCTAAATCTGCCGCATTTCCCCAAAGTAGTATTCCATAGGACATCAAGCTATGAAAATAACTAAAGTACACCAGCCTAGCGGTAGCTACGTCTGTCAACTGCCTTATCCGTCTGACAGCATAAGCAGCAGAGCTGAGTTTATTGGCCAAAATAGTGATATGGTCACCCCATTGTAACTTCGAATCTATGGTAATTCCTAGGAAAGTAGTGCTTCTTACAAATTCCAATCTTTGTCCCTCCAGCACGACATCAACGTGAGCTTGCCTTACATTAGGCAGTGTGAACCTAATGCATTTGGTCTTTTCTGCATTCAACAGTAGATTGTTTACAGAAAACCAATTTGAAATAGAGTTTAAAATATTATTAACAATAGTCACATCTGTATTACGCCGATCCACTTTGAATATTAGCGATGTATCATCTGCAAACAATACTATGCCCGCTTGTGTCTCGATCATATATGGTAGGTCATTAACGTAAACCAAAAAAAGAAAAGGTCCTAGGATTGATCCTTGGGGTACGCCTATTTTGACGTTACATCCGTTTGACTTTACGTTATTCACATTAACAGTCTGAAGCCTATCTGTCAAGTAAGATTCTAATAGTTTTGTGGATTTCTTGTCAAAACCGTAGCGACGTAACTTGAGCAAAAGTGTCTGATGGTCCACACAATCAAATGCCTTAGAAAGATCGCAGAATACCCCAATAGCATCCCGCGATCCCTCCCAAGCGTCGTAAATTAGGTCAACTAGGCTAACTCCCGCATCGGTGGTAGATTTCCCGCCAGTAAAGCCATATTGTTGGCTGTGGAAAAGATTATTGGTCTTGAAGTGTTGTTGCATCTGACTGAGCATCACTCTCTCAAACACCTTACTCAGAGTTGGCAAAATAGAGATGGGACGGTAGTTCCCAAGTTCTGACTTAGATCCCTTCTTAAATAATGGTATTATTTTACTATGTTTCATTAAGTTGGGAAACGTGCCTTCATCTACACATTCATTAAATATAAGTGCCAAATCAGGTGCAATGATATTAATTACATGACTAATTAAACTAACTGATATGCCCCAGTAATCTATGGACTTTTTCATTTTCAGATTTTTAAATGCTTTTAAGATGTCATTGGGATCAATATGTTTGAAGCTAAATTTATAAGAACTAATATTACTGTCGAGAAGGGCCACAGCACTGTGAGCGTTAGAATTAATAGAGGAAGTGAGTTTAATCGGAATATTGGTAAAATAATCTTCAAAAGCATTGACAATATCTTTTGAAGAGGTAATATCCTTGTTTTCTAATTTAATTTTAGTAACACTATCCCTCATTCTACATTTACCAGACTCTTTGTGAATAACTTTCCAAGTTTCCTTCATTTTGTTAGGGGCCTCAGTTATTTTTCTTTTAATGTGAATGGCCTTTGCTTGTCTACATACTTTTTTGAACACCTTGGAGTAATTTTTAACATGTTCAATGAAACTACTGTCAAATCTGTACTGTTTTTGGGCGTATAAATCGAATAGCGTTCGTCTGCTTTTATAAATGCCTACAGTAGCCCATTCACAGAATTTAGATTTCGCACTATGCTTTTGACATTTTTGTTTGAATATGTGCGAAAAAGCATCAGTTAATGTACTGAATAAACTATTGTAATGAATCTCAGGATTATTACCTAAGTAAGCTATAGAATTGAGTTTATTCTCTAACAAGTCCTTAAATTCTTTGATCTTATTAGAAGTTATGGGTCTACACATTATTTTCTCTTTAGGTTTACTATTATTACCCTTACAAAAGGAGACTATTTGACCACAGTGATCTGAGGGCAGCTTGCTTATTACAGACTTGTTTATGTACACGCTATCACTAAAAAAATTATCCAGACAACTGGCAGTGGTAGCAGTGATTCTAGTTGGTTCACAGAAAATATTTTCAAGATTATAGCTCTTGAATATGTTTAGAAATTGAGTACTTTTCCTACACTGTTCTAAGATGTTTATATTAAAGTCACCGCACACAATTAGACTCTTCCTTTTATTTGATGCTATCCCAAGGACTTGGTCCATGACCCCTACAAAAGTTCCAAAATCACTACTGGGTGGACTATATACGCATACTACTATACAACTATCAAGCTCGGCACAGGCCACCTCAGCACATCGCTCAACAGAAAGTCTAACAATGTCACTCCGCTCTTTGCTGCGGAGACAATTTTTAACTAAGACCATGGAGCCACCTCTTTCAGCAGACCTTCTGTTAAAGCAACTTACAATATTGTAATTGTCTATACTAAACATCATCTCACTCTCCTTGAGCCAATGTTCAGTCAAACACAAAATATCCACATTTAATTGCTCTAGGAATAATTCAATAACTAATTCCTTGCTAGGAAGACCTTGTATGTTTTGATGAGCTATCTTTAGCTCTGGCATTCCTATTGTCTGGACACTTAGTTTAAATCAATACTACTATTTGAACATACAGAATTGTTACTACAAGTACCTAGCAAATCTATAGGTATCAGGTTATTACTTTGTTTACAATGTAAACTTGTCCAGAAATTAATATTATGTGCTACTAATGTAGCAATTTTATATTTGTCATACTTTGTAAGATAAATACTATCTTTGGTCTTAAAACAATAATTACTAATAAAATTATTAGTGTCAAAAAAAGTAAAAGTGTCATTATGACGACATGTCAGAGTATGAATAATATTATTCAAATAATGTATCTTATTATTATATGATAGTCCGGTCAATTTAGACCAAAAAATGAGAGTGAAGTTACATAAAGTCCCAACAAGCTGAATTTTTGTGAAGTTGTTCAAAACATAATTATAAACAATGTCTGGAAGTTCCCCATCATTCCCCTGTAAGGAAAAAAATTAATTCAAGGTCAAAGGTCAAAAAAATGAGTTTTTCGCGATTTTCAGCAAAACGGTAAGTTTTATCATAAAAGTACCTCAGACAAAAATTGTAGATCATAAAATTATCTATAAAAAATGTATCAATACTTTTTTTCTTACGAGCCACCGTTTCTGAGATATAACGATTCTAAAAGTTATAAAAGTTGTTATCGTCATAATATGCATGAGTATTCATTGTAACTTATACTTACAATATAAAATATACATAAGTTTTAACTCAGGGGCGTATTTAAAGATTTGGCGCCCCGGGCCACTTAGGTTTGCCGCCCCCTATGCAGGCGCGGTCCGAGGGGGTGGGGGGTCACAGGGGACATGACCCCGCCAAAACCATGCACGTCATATTGAAAAGTCCTAGTACGAGGGGGGGAGGGGGGGGGGGTTAAATTTCTTAAGGAATTTCCGAAGTGACCCCCCCCCCCAAACTTCAAGTTGCGACCGCGCCTGCCCCTATGTGACGTTCGCGTTCACCGTTAGCCTGCGCCCAAGGGGCTGACACAAAATAGGGGTCGGTCAGAAATTGCTGGAGATTTTCAAGCCTGATTCGTGAGATCTCTACCTTATGGTGCGAGGGTAGTGACTTCCATCGATCTCTCCACTAACCCAGGCTCCCAACCAGAATCCCTTCAAGGGGAAATATTTGCATTCCATTCCATTAAAGCGCCCTACGTAGAAGATGATATCGCAACCAAAAATCACTTGAGTACAGCAATAGCTTCTGAAGAATGATGTTTTATGGCTCAAAGGCAACAGCAAAACAACCGCTTTGGGACCTGGCAGCCCTCTAGGCTCTAAAGGCACTCGGATCCCGTTTTGAAGGGCTCTATAACATATGCCTCAAGTAGAGACGGATTCCGAAAATTTGAAAGACAGGAAAACTGGTCCTCTTCTGCAAAGTTACCGTCCGCCTATCGGCTCATTGTATTGATGGACAAGGTGTGCAGTTATGCAGGTGTTTTAAACGAATTATTCCTCGTGAAGTGCCACATCGAGCGCCTTACAGGGGTGAGGCCGAATTTGGTAGACAATAAATTTGGTTATAGTCGGGAGCACCGTGGATGCCAACACGCGCTTGAGGGCCCTGATGGAAGAAGCAGTGGCACGGCGAGTTGATGCTGGCAGTGTCTTTTGTTGCCTACGTCTTTAACACCTTGCCATGGAGCTGCATCAGAGCTGCAATCTTTCAGCACGGGGTGCCTCTCTATCCTCGCGTCATTGTCGGGGCTTACTTATCGGTGAAAGCCAGTATCTACCCATATAGGACAGGGCTTGGTAAGTGAGATATGTGGCGGGGTGTTCCGGCTGGCGCGGATCTGGGGCCGTATATATATATATATATATAAGTCCTTGGACGTATTTGGTGACTGGATCTGAAGTGGGCATACCTGGTTCTCTTACTTACGAACCCTTTCTGGCCAATTGATATGTGGGGAGCACAGAAGCTGCCCATACTCCACCTGGCAGTCCTTAAATAGACATCGGATGCAGGTCAGCCGAAGTAACGAAAACCGAATTAGATGGAGTTTCTTAGATGAGGTGGACCCAGGCACCACGGTGTGAATGCGGAACTACAGTGAGGTAGGCGCTAACGTGTGCTGCATGCCTAAGCACGTGTACACCGCAGGAACTCATGGGTGCCTCTGAGAACGCCATCAGGGTGGTTGCACACTGGGCAAACAAAATATGACATATGTCGTCGACTCGACAAAAGGAGAAGATTAGCTCGAATGAGGTGATGCTCGAAGGGGGTTCTCACACGTCTTCGCTACCGATAACGCGATAGAGGTATCACGGTAGCTTCTCCTACCAGCTGACGCAATGCGCCCAGCTATGGCTGCTTCAGTGAGTTCCTGAGACTTACAGATCAAGAGCCGACCCCTGCAATGCCACCTCTGCCTGGGCTCCTCCATGTATATGCCACTTCACGTGTTGTATTCTTTAAGCAACCGTCAGAGCGGGAAACCTCTCGCCGCAGGTCCTGGTGCTAGTTATGGCCGTCTGCGAGGGGTGATTATTCCTCGTGAAGTGCCACATGCGGTCTCGGTTTAAAACCGCATACCGTCTCTGTCGGGTCTCAATTATCGGGTGTAAAGTTACCCAATTAGATATTTCCCTCGCAACCCGGCTGACCTTTTAAGATAGCTCCTTCGGGTGTGGGTAGTCGGTGTCCCCATTGAACCCCGGAAAGGTACGGGTACGGTTTTTATAGATAATTTTATGATCTACAATTTTTGTCTAAGGTACTTTTATGATAAAACTTACCGTTTTGCTGAAAATCGCGAAAAACTCATTTTTTTGACCTTTGACCTTGAATTAAATTTTTTCCTTACAGGGGAATGATGGGGAACTTCTAGACATTGTTTGTAATTATGTTTTGAACAACTTCACAGAAATTCAGCTTGTTGGGACTTTATGTAACTTCGAATGTCTAAATTGACCGGACTATGATGGGGACTGGCAACACACATATGGGAATGCACATAATATTATTTTAAATACTCTTAGTTTACTTAGGCGTTCTATACAATACAATAATTCCCTCTTGCCCACTTTGTTGCTCTCACCTACCAGTAATACAATAGTGGAATTACTATTACACTTAGAAGACACAATTTTATCTATAATTTGATTGTAAGTTGCATTGGGCAGGGAATAGTGAATACAGTTCTTTAAATATTTCCTAAACATATAACCCATATTGCGACCCACACTGTCAGAGAATACCATGGTATTACTAGGTGGCTCAATGTTGTCAGAAGAATCACATCCAGTGTTCAGAGTACTGGTGCAAGTAGAGGGAGCTGATATGATTTCACTGACAGGGGGAGTGGAGCATGGCAAAGATTTTTCACATTCACATCTTTGCCTGTACAGGTTTTCTAGTGAATAAAACCTTTCTTCATTACTGTGGCATGAGTCCACTAGACTATTTAAGGCCTCAATGTACTCACCTATCTCCTTTTGTGCAATTTCATATTTTATTGTTATTGAATTTAAACAGTCATTCAAACGCCTGATTTCCAACTGCAGCTGATATAAATCAGACTCATATTGGTCTGTCTGGGTTTTACCTACATCTAGTATCTCCCTTAATTGTAAATTAGACTTACAGGCACTATGATATTTTTTAAGGCCCATTTTGAGGTGCCTGATCTGTTTCTGTGACTTAGAAATAGATTTATTAAGTTTTGTATATTTTTTAAATTTATTTCTGCCAGTACTAACTAATTTTATAGAAGAATCTAATAATAGTGATTGATTGTCACAGGTTTTATTTATTGATGCAGTTGGACTATCAGGTATTGAGATATCTACCAGGTTAGCGGTGATGCATGGGTCGAGACAGATAAGGTCAGGCTCCCCAGCCACCAGCTCATTATAGAGGCTGTTGGAGAGGGCAGCCTCATCGGCCAATCTGACTGATTCCATGTGAGTGATTGAATTATGTACATCACTCAATTCACACTCCAGAAAGCTAATGCGTTTCAAGGCTTGTTCATGGGTGTTGCTGCATTCCTCTAAGCCGGTCAGTGTTGCCTGGAGGTGATCCCGCTGGAGTGTGAGCTCCACAACCTGAGTATGTAAACCGATTAAGTCTTTTTTAAGTTGGGTGTTTTTATCTACTACAATTAGAACCTCCTTTTCACTTTCTTCCCGTTCTTCCATCAATTGCTTGTTTAGGCATTTGCTTATGTCCAGCTCCTTTAAGGCGAGGTTTAGCTTCTGTTGTAAGTCCCGGGATAGAGCACTACGGGTCATCATTGTTGTTGCTTTTCTTAACAATTAATTGCCTCACAAGGGTGTATTAGGTAGTACTGAAATGAAAAGAAGGGTGGTTAGTAACTAGGTATAGTATTGATAAGGTTAAGGGAATAAAAAGTAAGTTTATTGCAGATAATTTTTAGGTTGAGAAGGGAGGGTACAAAAACAAAAGAAAAGTTTTTTTTTTTTTTAATTAGGTAAGTATGTAGCTAAAGTAGACTTAAGTAGAAATATGTTTGAAAATGTACTGTGTGAGTGTGTTAAACTTGTCTGAGGCTATATTGTTGGCGTCGTCAAATTGGCTTCCACAATTTGTCAAGGCAATTGAGACTGTAACAGAGCCCGCTGTGTGGATGGACGTTGCTCACAGTTATGTGAGCGTTTGTGTAGTATTGTAGTGTACAGAAGGTGTAAGGAATAAGTGAACACCAAATACTTCCCCTGATTTCCAACGTAGCGTAGGCGCAAGTTTCAAAAACAGATTCAGTTACACCAGTTTCACCAGTTCCTCAGTTCACTTATTTAGTCGTTTTACAACAATTGACGCAGCAGAAAACTCACAAACATTAATGTTATTGTTAATATAACTAAATTAAACAATGCAATACAAATTATTCAATAAATAACTAATTTATTTTAATAAATTTATTTTTAAATTTATTTTAAATTTATTTAATTTAAAATAACTATACATTTGTCATTCTATTCCATCATACGTCGAGCAACGAATTGCCATTTGTCTAGGGGGGCTGGTGTTGTACATGTCCATAGGCCACAGTAACCACTTTCAATCAGGTGGGCCTGGCGCCTATTTGCCACCTAAGTGGTATAAAAAAGTTTTGAGACGAATTCCTCATCCAAGCATTTTAAGAAAAACTCTTGGATCGAGCGAAATATTACTAGGTACTTTAGTTTTCCTTTGCGAGGCTTCACACGCAAATTCTATGCGTTCCGTCTATATTACCTACTCTTTTAAGCTGAATACTAAACTACTTAACTTTACAATTTGTTAACCTTGTATAAAAGCTCTATTTTTAGCAAGTTAGCTCGCAAGTTTCATTTCAACGGGGCGTAAAAATGGCTACTAGGTACTTCTGTATAAGTTGAGATATATAATGTATTATATAGGTATGCGTTTTTCACTCTGTATTGTGCGATGCATTTTGCTCTGTCTATATAGTGGCAAACTACTCGATTACCATTATTTAGCCACGAGCCCTATTATGAAGTCAAAGTGACAGTACTTTAAATTCATATCAAACAGTTATTATATAGCTATTCATATCTAAATCAACGCGTATTGATTTTGTACATTTCAAGGGTACATCTCATCAATATGATAGCGATGTGATTCAATTTTGAAATGAAATATTATAAATATTTGACGTTCCAAGGCTTTTGGTACGAGCGAGCATCGACTCAGATTTTTTTATAATAAAGAATATTAGCAACTGAAATAAAATTACCTACTGCAATTTTCCCTATCCCCTCCAGCTAAGCTAAATTGCTTGTGTTAGGAGTGGGTTCACGTCGGTAGTGTTTAGGCCAGTACTCGAACCTGGGACCTTTCGATCGTAAGGCCGACTCTATAAACACTAAGCTACCGACGTTTCATCCGAATTGCATCCGAAGTGAGCACTTTGGACCAAATATGGATAGGAGAAATGGAAGAGTGGACCTAGACTCTTCCATTTGTCCTTTTCATATATTTGGTTTGACACGGCTTTTTCGAGGGCGACTGCCATATGGAAAAGCTTTCGTCATCATTCTTTATTTTAACCCTGTTAGAATTAGATTTCTAAAATATATTCTCTCAAGGCTTAAGCTCTGCGTTGATGTCTCAGCTAAGTAATTTTTATAATACAGCAATAAACTTTTTAACCTGACTAGGAGTAATATCTAGAGATTGCCGACTAGTCGCCGACTAGTCGGTAAAGCCGACTATCCGGCCACTTTTGTAGTCGCCGATTAGTCGGCGACTAGTCGGCAAAAAGCGCCGACTATCCGGCTTCATACCGGTTTACTTTTTTGTTTGTGTACCTTAGATAATAATGCATTTTAGTAGTATCTAATTTCTAGCAGTCTAGTAGCTATCCAATTTTAAGCGGCTGAAGTTCTAAAGCTATGAATAGGATTCTGCAACTTATTTTTATCCATAACAGTAAAATTTTGCACTCCAATGGCATATAATACAATGCCAGATAGCATAATTATATTTTGTTTGCTTAATCATAGGTTTGATTTGAGGATAATACTTAAGCAGATTGAAGAAATATTTTTTTTGACCACTGTTATCTAAAAAATCATAAACATTGTTCAAGAAGGGCAAAAATGGGCAAGAAAATCCCATTAATTATAATAGCTGAGGGTTGGGTGGTCCTAAAGAACCCAAAGTTTCTATGTTTCTATACATTTCTGTAAATACAATGGTCTGATAAACAAAAAATTTGTATACGTACTAATTATTTTTTATCTGATAAATTATATGCACCTTTTTTTATTGAATCCCTCAGTAAGTAAACAACTTACACTACAAGAGACAATCAACTGCATTAGATACATTTCGGAAATAGAAATTTTATCTACACAACTTTTTGTTTGTAGCTTTATCAACTGATGAAACAAATAATTTATTGAAATAACAAATTGTAGCATAACGTGTACAGAATAGTCCTATCCTAAGCACGTATCAATAGCTTTTTCTAACTATTTTCATTTTGAGAAAATTGAATTTCGTCCACCTAAAACTTGAAAACTGATCAGCGTGCGCCTTGCTCGCGCGAACGATCTGTAAACGAAACGTTCCGGAAATACCCGTAAACATGATCGGCTTGGCCGACTAGTCGGCCGATTAGTCGGCTGTTTAGAAACCGAATAGTCGGCTAGTCGGCTAGTCGGCCAAAGTTATGATCGGCACATCACTAGTAATTTCTCATACTTAACAAATAAATCTATGTCACTATAATCCAGTCAAATTAAGCCAAAAAATAGGAGCTAGTAAATTGACCGGCGTACTAGTCTAATTACAAGTAACTAGTTGCGTACTGAAAAAAAAAAACACTGTAGCAACATAGGTGTTATTTCCTCAGTAATTAATTTTGAGAAGACACAATTTTAACGATCTCAAACTATACAATTTAGGTTTTTCTGTCATCTCGCACTGTAATCTTGTTATGCGGAAGAATGCATAAAGCGTATTGAAAACATAGTTTCGAACCGGTTACATATAGACGATGAGTACTATTCTGAGTAATGCTATTGAAAGAGAAAAAATGCACAATTCCCCCAGAAGTTGTTGAACACTAACAAACTTAAAAACGATCTTTTCGTTATAAGAAATCAATTGATATATATGATTTGCATAATCTTCAGAGAACACGGCGACCTTTGTAGAACAACAGAAAACGCTGTAGCTGCAGCCTACACAATTTAAAAATTTAATAATGTCGGATCTAGACATTGACTCGGAGAAGAAGAAGATAAGGACAAACTTAAGATTTCCAGTAGTTTTTTATTTATTACTAGCTGACCCGGCGAACTTCGTACCGCCATATTTTCCACCCACGTGGTATTATCTCTAAATTTATCAGTGTTTCTCAACAATATTATACATGTATTATACATATAAACCTTCCTCTTGAATCACTCTATCTGTTAAAAAAACCGCTTCAAAATCCGTTGCGTAGTTTTGAAGATTTAAGCATACATAGGGACGGACAGAGCGACAGCGACTTTGTTGTATAATTATGTAGCGATGATTTTATATAAAGTTTTAGAACTGAGGCTAGCAGATAGTGGCTAATCATGTTTCGATAATCTCAAATACTTTCTATGATTTAGAAGAATTTAATGGCGAAGAGACAGATTCTTCTTCTTCTTCGTTATCTGACCTTTACCCGTTTTAAATCAGGTTTCGCTCGTCTTATCCATTCTCTCTAGAGACGTCTGTTCTTGGTCGTCGTGGGGTTCACTTTCTGCTCCCTGAAGTTTTTCTTATGGTCGACATCTATGTAGACCGGGTGGAGACAGATAGCATATGCAATTGGCTCCAGAGATGCCCTGACGTATGTATAGGAGACTATAAAGGAACCAGGACGTATTCGAAGTATAATTTGTCAGAGTATTCCAGGGTTTAACTACCCTAGGAAGTCGATATATCCAATTTAAATATATAAAAATTGACTTTTAACCTTTGATTGATTATTTTGTAACGATGAAGCACATCTTAATAATCTCATATCAATAATAAAAACCATACCTTCGCCAGCTGATTGAGTTGATGTAAGTAATATACTTATCGCTTAATACTAAACATATTATTATAAAAACCCTTGAACACCTATGAGCTGGTTTGGCGCGATTCGTGATCGACCTCTTAAAATGTAATTTACATAAGTATGGGAAATCGAAGATTATAGTTTAACACACACACACACACACAGACACACACTTCTTACACCCCTACTCACACCAGTACAATGATGAGCATAAACAAGAAATGGTTATGTGTGAGTTGGGTTACCATTTTAACGTCTAGAGGTCTTCAGACACTGGTCCCATCATTTAATCAAAGCTGGTTCTATTATACCAATAATTTAACTTGCCTGTTTGTAGTTTTGTTTGTTGATCTATGCTATCACAGTATGAGGTTTTTTAATGGATATTAGAAGGTTTATAAAGGGTCGGCATTGCGGGTGTGACGCCTCTGGTGTTTACCCATCTGTCACCTAAGTGTTTACTCCCAAGATACTCTGTAACAACAGTTATGAATGTTCGTGTGACAACAGGGGCTCACAGCTCAAAGTGCTCTCCTAGGCATGAAAACACCCAGTTCAATTCAAATAGACAGAATAATATCCATGCATCGTGGTCGTGCCTCGGAGAGCACGTTAAGCCGTCGGTCCCATCTATGGCAGTCGTTTCGGGTAGTTGGTGCCCTAAAAAGTCCAAAAACAACAGTCTAGCTGCAAAGCTTCGATATCGCCTAATGTTAACATTGGGTCGTGGAGGTCAGATGGCAATCGCTTCACGGAAAATATCGAGGTCTAGCCAAATATGTAGCTATGACTGGTAAAACGGACCCCAGACTCTGAGCTGAAAGCTTCGGATGCGACTGGGAATTAACGCTAGGAGGAAGAAGATTAATATTCATGCATACAAATATTTGCACTGAACGGAATTCGAGCCTACGCCCCCTGCGTAGCATTCAAGTACACTACCGTCTCGTCACAGAATCTGTCTACTATCAGCTTAAAATTTTACCTGTCTGTGACTCATGGGATTGTGATTAGTATTTCATGTGAGAGAACACGATGTGAGACCCAAATAAATGTGGTCCTCGACGAATTGACCAATTCTAAAAATTACATTAGACTATTCGCACCACTCCAGCCATGCGGTCTGAAATGAGTCAAAAAGAGCTTTGGTACAATTCATACTCTGGGTCCGAACTGCTTCCGGTGTGAAACGACCCGAATCTGCGAGCATAGCGTTGTATCATATGGGGCATATAATAATATCTTGGCCCCCAAAATGTTCTCAAATTGCGCGCAGTAGGTACACGTTTTTTGAGTGTCTTTTGAGGATAGCCCAGGGGTGCCAGCTCAAATTCACCAATCATAGATTATATCAAAACAATTCGCGCGCACCAGGACCTCTGGTTCAAGATATGTGCCCCAAAGTATAGTAACATAAATAATTCGTGGTCCAAATTAAAGCACAACTGACCTATCAGTCACATTTGAATATGTATTAGTCTAACAAGTGAATCAATTCGAAGGTGTGCCAGCTACCTCAATGTTCATGAACTGTTAATAAACATGTACTCGTATATCTGCAGTAATATCCAGTAATGATAGGTATACCGTTAATTATTATTTATGTGTTCTGTTGCTACTATAACTGGTAAAACTCTATTTATTTTATGCTGCCTACCTCAATAAGAAAGAGCCATGGCTCACATGAGACAGGTTTTTCTTATACCACTTGGGTCACCGACAAGCGCACGGCCCACCTGATAGAAAGCGGCTACTGTGGCCTGTGGCCTATAGACGAGTGGAACTCACAGAGTCAGAGTTACACCCGTGCAACCGACCGGTGACCTTTTAAAAACAGAGAGATTCTGCGCTGTCAGCGAAGACGACACGCAGTACAAGCCTTTGGTTCTCCCACTGACAGCACAAAGCCTCTCCAATCTTGTCTGGCACCCAAACGGTATAAAAAATATAAATGCCTTTAAAGGTTTTCGTACTCAATTGGAAATATCGTCGCTTGACATCGTTCTAAAATCATTGCAGAATGTACAAGGATGTGTGGTACGCATCTGTAATAAACACTTAATTGGCGCATAATGTATCAAAGTTATAAATAAATAATTCATAAAGGTGGCCGTCCACCATTGCCAAAGCTATAGTATCGAAAAATATTTACACAACCGCACAAGAACAGGGTGTTATGCATCTCAGGTGATGGTAAATATAAATTGCCATGGTCGATGCACGCTTGCAATACCTTTTTATTTTTCGTGGAGAAATCCCCCCTGATACCATCTCTGTCGGCGATTGGGAGCAGTTATATCGTAGCCAGACTGACTAAAACGCTGTGTCGAGTCTTAATTAGGGCGATGTAAGGCTGTCTGGCCATTTGCACTCTACCACCTATAAATCAGAAAGGAATAAAGTAGAACATGTAAAAAACAGTAAAAAATTCGGTTAAAACGGACCAATTATTTCAGTCGGATTCATTCAGACGTTCGACCATGTTTTTTTTTAAAAGAATATTAATAGCCAAATTATTACGAGTAGGTAGTATTCGAGTAGTTATATGTTAGTAGTTTTCGTCGATAGGTTAATGGCCAGGTATCGAAGCTGGGACCTCTAGATCGTAACGTCGACCTTCCTTAACCATTAAGATATCGATGCTTGGATGATTGACTAAAAAACATTCAAACATTTTTATAAACTTTTTAATTTTACCTTATAATCCATACTAATATTATAAACGCGAAAGTAACTAACTCTGTCTGTATGTCTGTCTGTCTGTTACTGTTTCACGCCTAAATTACTGAGCCGATCTTTATTTGGTCACGATAGCCGACACCCACGCAGGTGGAGCCGTGGGCAACAGCTAGTATTAATATAATTTCACTACAAGCTAGGTACTAAATGCACTTAATTATAAATTGATGAAAGGTATGTTCATGTCTTTATAAGGCGCGTTATACATAATGTCTCTCTTCAGTTTTAGCAAAAAGCTCATGCTATTTTACATATTATAGCATCGACACTGCAACGTAATCTTAATTTAACCGTAACAGGTGATCGTCAAGACCTTGTGCTTATTGCCGGAACAGATCAACACCGTGCGATCATATTCATAATAGTCAAACTATTATACGGATCTTATGATACAATGCATTATTTACTGTCTTCTTCGTCAGTCTTTATTTTTTTGTTTTTTTTTATATTACTTAGTTGGCAGACAAGCACACGGCCCACCTGATGGGAAGCGGTCACCGTGGCCTATGGACGTATGCAACACCAGGGGCGTCACACTCGCGCTGCCGACCCTGAAGAAACCTTCTAATGCCCTTCTTGAAGAACCCCACATTGTAGTCGCTTGTTTATAAAAGGCATGTATTTAAATCGATATTTGTATAGTCCCTTTTTTCTAACAAAATATTTCAAAGCTATATCAAAAATACTGACTTGCACACTAATTATGCGCACTAACTAAATCAAATTAAATATACTGTTTAATGAAATTTGCAGAACAATTCCTTCGGTTAAATAAAAAAAATAACCACGAAGGCAAAAGCGGGAGCTCCGCTTCGCTCCGCTCCCGCATTAGCCTTCTAACCTAATCTATCCAAGTCGGATTTGCACACCTTTTTCAATAAATCTATCAATTGATTTAGTTAGTGTGCAAGTCAGTTTTTTTGCACAGCATTCATGTTTCTGGTATGCATTCAGTAAATTAGTGGAGTTAAGTACGTAGTTTTCTGAAAAATTATACAGATGTGCATTTAAAAATTTCCCTTTTATAAAATACCTATTCTATTTGTTCGTCAGAGTATCAAACCCGGTTATAGAGTCTGCACTTTGAACTAGTATGAGCCGACTGGTCATCTAATATTCGTACCCTGTACTAGCTCGCCTTCTCAAATATTTGAGGCTCCCATTATTGTCCCCTGGTCTTTAGGAGCTTGAAATCTTCTCTTCTACTCCTCCTTTAGATCTTCTTCTTCATCATCCTAGCGTTAATCCCAATTGCATCCAAAGCTTTCATCTCGGAGTCTGGGGATCTTACCAGTCTAACTGCGGATTTGGCTGAACTTCGATATTTTCCGTGCAGCGACTGCCACCTAACCTCCCAACTCAATGGCAATATTGGGCGATATCGAAGCATTGCAACTACTCGTATACCTTTTTTTTATCGTGCGAAAAATCCCTACGTATACCTCCCCCGCCGGGGCCGGAGGAGGAGGTTATGTCGGACTCGAACCGACTAAAACGCACGCCTGCTGTGCACCGTCAGTTGCTGGAGGTGAGATTTTCATAGCCATATCCCTCGCACCCCGGCTGACCCAGGGCCATATCTCTCGATCTGGCCCTCTTCCGGTGTGGAGACCACACCTCGCCCCCGGGTATGGGGAGGCACGCGCCACCGCCGCGGCCTGCTTCTGCTAGGGTGACAGGCGGCTCCACCCGTCACCCCCACTACTCGTTTACCAGTTGTTAACTTTTTTTAGGACTCCAACTACCCATAACAACTGATATAGATGTACGTATGAGAACCAGGACCGACGGCTGTCCGAGGCACAACCAGGACAATGCGAATACCTACATTCATACATACAAACGTTTGCACAGAGCGGGGATCAAACCCACGCCTCCTGCGTAGCGGTCGCGTTTACTACCGCCACAGACGCTGTCAAAATATACCTACCTATATTCCCCGCTTTATTCTAAAGATATCTTAATTACTCCTTAAATTAGACGAATAAATATCTTCAGATATTTTTTACTCATGAATGTGAATAATTTCATATTTGTAGAATACGCCCGTCTAGCGTCTAATAGCAATGCATTCCATAAGCACTCGGCCTTCATAGTAAATAATTTGTCAACATAGTTTGTGGAATGCACTGGCATATGTGACTATTTTAGGTTGAAATGTCTTTATAAATAATATTTTATGACCATTTAGCGATCTAACAACATCGATATACAAGATCTAAATAAGAAGAGACGTGCTTATTGCATAATATGTATTATGCTCTGCTGGTTTAGTTTATATATTTGAATAGACATGACAACTCAAGTTAATCATAATACTACTTTTCATGATCATCAGCATCTTAGAGTTGTTCCCGGTTGCATTTGAGGTCTTTATCCCGGGTTCCACCTTTCTTCTACTTTAGATTTCACTGTACTACTGACTTTTACGGGAGCGACTGCCATCCTACCTCCAAACCCAAGCCTGTGCCTAAGCATCATTCGGTCATTCTGAAGGTATACCGGATAGAACACCTACACCAATCATTGAGATTAGCCTGGAAATTTGGGTGGGACAACCCGTTCGTATGCGTTAAGTTACCGATCCGTAGTCACACCAATTTGCCATACTGGTATGACTATGGTTCAATTTATTTATCCGTAGTCACACTGTGACCGTGGATCATTTTTATTTATCTGTAGTCACACTAGTAGATAGGTATGCCTAAGGACAATTTTTATTTATCCGTAGTCACACTAGTGTGACCATATTAAGAATGATCACCCATCCTAAAGTTGACCTGACCAATAACTGCTTAACCTTGTAATAACCTACTCGGTTACCACTTAGCCACGAGCCTCATAAGTGAATTATTTTAATTTACCCAAATTATCTTTCTCAAGATTCACACCAGTATTATTACATCAGTGCTGGAAGCCTCTAACCTCAAGGTCTCGACCATCAAATTAAAAGAACACGCATTACCTACTTGTTTGCAATAATTTCTGCCAAACATACTCTTACATTACTAAACCAAAACTTATGTAATACGCATAAAGTATAGTGCACAGGTCGTGAGATGGTCGAGTTTGGAAATAAATTGCATTAAATTTCATCATTGTACTTAGAAATATTATGTAGAAATGCAACATCGTGATTGAATAATTACCTGATCAGATTCAGTGTAAATTGTGGATGAATGCTTAAAGTAACCTAGGCATAAATTTTACCCCTACCTAGACTGACTAAACCGAAAAGCGTAGGAAATACCTGAGACTTTGCCTTCAGCTTACCATCGGGCGAGGTGAAGTCAAATTGGCGTGTCCTACACCAAAAAAAATCGTGTACTAGGACATTTTAATAAAATTTGAAAAGAAAATTTAAAGATAATGCATATAGAATGCATTATTATAAACTAGCTGACCCCGCGAACTTCGTACCGCCTTTTTTTTTAATTTCTCTCGCCGTAAGAACCTTCCTCGTACTACAGGGAATATTCTAAAAAAAGAACTAGCGAAATCGGTTCAGCCGTTCTCGAGATTTGCGCTTAGCAACACATTTTGGGATTCATTTTTATATTATAGAGACATACGCAAGTTAAACGTAACTATATTTTTACTGTTTGGTTGTATTATGGCAAAGGCTAATATAGTTTCAAACAAGATAATTATTTCTCTGACTCAGACGCACTGTGTTGTGGCGGGTGCTTATCGATCCGATAGTTTGTCCGAGCGAAACTTATGGAATATGAGGGTACTTGCGATAACATGGTATGCGGGTATTTCGAGAAAGAGAGATTGGCAGTGCCGCGCGCGCCACCTCTCGACCGCACCAGTCTCGCTTCGACATTCGTATTAATTGGAGGTCTCAGCAGCTCACCGCATCACGAGCATATTACAGTGCAAGTGTTACAAGCATCCCGACACCTGGACCAGTTGGTGGCCACCAACAAATCACCAGAAGAGCAGCGCGCGGTAAGTGACTTCTCTTTACCCGTGTACCTAAGTGTTGTAGTGTGCCCATATTGTTCCTTAGGGATTGCTTCGGATAGACAAGTTGGATCGATACGCACTCCACGTATTCATCGTAATTGTACTCCACCCCGCGAAAAAGGGGGCAATTATCCTACACATTGCCACCCCACACTGTTTTTTTTATACTACTTAGGTCGCAGACAATCACACGATCCTCCTGTATCTAATACCTAATACTCTGTCTGCACTGTATCTAATAGTCAGAAGAAAAAACTGAATGGTCTAATTACATCTGATCAGACCATATCGGTATTGCGATGACACTGATCGCTAATGCATGGTGCTAAAATAATCCTCAGTGCTGCAGTAAATTTGATTGAAAACAGAAGTTGTCACCCTAATTAACCTTATAAGTAATAAGGTTAATTAGGGTGACAACTTGACCTGCCTATAACCATGTATAGTAATGAAACATAATTATAATTATGGAAGTAATGGTGCGTGAGACCGAAAGCAATTAGTATGCTGATTAAGATCAGAAAAAGTTAACTCAGGGACTCGAACCCGCGACCAGGAATGTTCTGACCACTGATCTTCCAAGCCACGTCTTGAGCATTCAAAATTTTCCTATTTTTCTTTTTATGATCTCTTTTTAGGGTTCCGTAGCCAATGGCAAAAAACGGAACCCTTGTATCATATCTTATCATATCATTTACTAGCTGACCCGGCGAACTTCGTATCGCACGTAGTAACTATCTAGTAATCTGTGGTATCGCCATATTTTCCACCTGCGTGGTATTCTGATTCAAAAACTACTGAACGGATTTTGATGCAGTTTTTTTGTTAGAAAGGTCTTGGTCAGATTTAAAATCTAACATTTGTTTGACTGCAATCGGTTGAGTAGAACCGGAGATAAGAGATCCACGTGGACGGAGCCGCCGGCCAAAATCCATTATTTTAACTTTACAAAGACACTCCAATTTTATTTATTTGTATATGTAGTTAAAACGAAAAGAAAATTTTGGATACAAAGTTTCCTTATGCTCGTTACCACAACACAAACTTATTAACAAATAGATATATTACAACCTTTCCTCCCATATTGCTGTAATATATTAATTATCCGCGGTCAAATGTTAATCGAAACCAATACGTTCTCAATCACTATTCATATCAATTACACCCGATACCATAAATCTAGCATAAATTAATCTAACATTTCATCTCCTTGGAATGTTTTCTTCGCTTTGACCTCTGGCTTACGCATTTATCGTGGTCGAATTACAAATACTGATCAGTCTCAAGGCTGTCTGGGGTATCACGGCATCTTTTGGCATCATTGATATATAGGACACGTATCTTACACCCGTATTCACAAACAATACTTCGCTATGCGTACTACTAAAACTGTGCAAAGAACGACAAATTCTCAGTGCGTTCGTTTTGCCAAGCCTTTTTTTCATAGATAACACTTAAGTAATACTTCGTTGAGGGAACGCACTGCGTTAGATACTGTAGGCACATGCTGTAAGAACATTTCGAACGATCGAACGAACTCGACAGCTCAATTCGCGGCGATATTTCCTCAACTCAATTCGTCACGTTCTTGAGCATGAGGGTGATGTATGTTTACGTGTTCGACAACGTGACATCACCAAAACAGCATGCGATATTGAAATATCACTGCAGATTCAGCTTTCGAGTTCGTTCGATCGTTCGAAATGTTCTTACAGCATGTGCCTACTGCTCCGTGATGTTTGTGAATTAATTTTACCAGCCCTATGCGCTCGAGCACGCTATGAGACCTCACAGTGTTGTTTGTGAATACGGGTGTTAGACCTAAATCGCGAGAAAAATAAGCTTCTGGTGCGCGCGGATTGTTTAATAATAATCTATTTTTGATGAATTTAAGCTCGTCCACTGCAGTAGCACCCCGTGCTATCCTCAAAAGACATCCAAGAAACGTGTACTGCGCGTACAAGATATTATGTCCCGGGCAATATCTAGTTATCACCATCTTTGCTTTAATCCCGGTCGCATCCGAGCCTTCACCTCAGAGTCCGGCGTCCGCTTTTTTCTAACATCGACTGCGGCTTAGCTGCAATATTTCCATGAAGCGACAGCCATTTGACCCAAACAACCCATTGTCAATATTGAAGTATTGCAGTTAAACCAGTTATCGGACTCCAAATACTAACCACTGCTATACAATTTTATATGACAACCGGGAAGGACGGCTTAACGTGCTCTCTGAGGCACCTGATATATTTATTTTATTTATTTATTTATTTAAAAAGGCATATCAACAGTATATACACAAGCATTTTCCTAAGTAACATTGACAAGATATTATAATGGGCATGTGCTACACCAATTAAAGATATGCACAGCTTTGCCTGATTGTCATACAAAAATAACAATTGAAATTGTTGATAGTGAGAATGTCCAATTAGTACTTACATATATATGTATGTAGTACTTACATATGTATGTAGTACTTACAAAAAAAAAATACTATACTAGTGATGACTAAAAAGATATACTAGTGCTTACTTTAGATAGATACTGTGCAAATACTGGCGTCAGACAATTGTTAAAACAAACTCAGAAAAAAATACTTTTTAAATAGACTTGTTAAGGAATACTGAAACTCACTCACTTGGCACTCGAGTCTCGTTGACCAATAAAATGAGTCGTTTTGGTGATATGATAAGATTTTTTTATTTCATTGGAAATCATGGAAAGCCCAAGCTTAAGGACGTTGCACGACATGTTTATTTCATAAAATAAATTATCCATGCGCTGTATGTTTACTGTCGGATGTCCATATATTTTTCAAACAATAACTTAATCCAATTAGGTCCTCTATTAAATTTGGATTTTGTACTTGCATGTACAAACATTGATAACCTTTCAGTATCATTGATTTAAGATGATTTAGGTCAATGCATGTATAACATTACTAATAATAATGCAATACTTAATAATGATTACTTATGAGAATTAGATGAACTTTCTGAATCGAATGTAATCGATTTATTGGCGTGTATTCGAATTGATTGATGAGGTCAGAATGTGTATAAAAGTTTAACAAACAGTGATCTTCAATACTCATAATCAAGTACTTGTATTCAAGTGCAGAGTTGTAATATAAGTAGATAATTATCTTCTATTTTTTAGGGTTCCGTACGTTAAAAAGAAATAAAATCGGCCAAGTGCGAGTCGGACTCGCCCATGAAGGGTTCCGTAGTAGCAAAGGCGAAAATTGCGGTTTATGACGTATTAAAAAAAAACTACTGACTGGATCTCGTTCGAACCAATTTTTAGTGGTAGTTTGCATGGCAATTTACATCATATATTTTTTTTACATTTATCATTCTCTTATTTTAGAAGTTAGAGGGGGGGGGGGGGGGGGACACACACACATTTTTCCACTTTGGAAGTGTCTCTCGCGCAAACTATTCAGTTTAGAAAAAAAATATGTTAGAAACCTCAATAGCATTTTTAAAGACCTATCTATAAATACCCCACACGTATGGGTTTGATGAAAAAAAAAATTTGAGTTTCAGTTCGAAGTATGGGGACATTGGGGACCCCCAAAATTTAATGCTTTTTTTTTATTTTCGTGTGAAATTCTTAATGCGGTTCACAGAATACATCTTCTTACCAAGTTTCAACAGCATAGGCCTTATAGTTTCAGAGAAAAGTGGCTGTGACATACGGACGGACAGACAGACAGACGGACAGACATGACGAATCTATAAGGGTTCCGTTTTTTGCCATTTGGCTACGGAACCCTAAAAAGGAATTCAATGCAATTAAATCATTTATCGTTTAGCACACGGCTTAGTAGTTAGTAGATACTAGACAGATCGCAATGGCGTAGGTATAGGGATTAAAGGGTGAATAGGGATTAAATGGTTGTTAGATTTTTTTTAATAATTTCTTTCCCGAATTTCAAGTATCTAACCAGATATTATACCTTGGAGAATAGAGATACCCAATATCGACCAGTGCGAGGGAGAAGTGACATGTAAATTCCCCACTGACGAAATTACAGGTAACAGCATGTCTTGAATAAAACCTCATACAATATAATTTACCATAAATTAAATGATTAAATATTAATGCAGTGCAATATACCTAATGATACCTACCAGTCGTATATTATTTGAATGAATTATTGAATTTTACTACTTTTGGTACCAGGCGAGGTTTTACTATGAGAAGATATTATTAAAGTTAATTACAATAATGATTGAATTACAAATTCCTCATTTGATCCGTAATTTAATCATGTGCCAATTTATAAGATTGTAAAAATACCTAGGTATATTTTTTTTATATTAAGTAGGACGCGTCAATTTGACTTCGCCTCGCCTGATGGTAAGCTGAAGGCAAAGTCTCTGAAAAGAGGGTCACCATTACAGACACGTACCATGTTACAATGGTGGCACTCAGCTTGACGGCCTCATCAGATTCTTTTTCACGCCCTGCTTAAAGGACCCGGGACTGTAGGAGGAAGGAAACACGTGAACTGGTACAGAATCCCAAGACTTAATGGTGCGGCAGAAGAAGGAGTCGCCGAACCGCTTGGTCCTTGATGGAATATTCTGCACCGTATGCGGGTGGCATCTAAGTCCTGCACGTGTTGTCTTATATAGGAAAGGAGAGCGTGGGATTAATTGGAAGAGCTCATCAGAGCATTCACCTTGGTAGAGACGGTAAAAACGGCAAAGGCTCGAGGGTTTTGGTGACCTCAGGATTCCCAATAATGCGGACCGCACGTCGCTGCAACCTGTCGAGAGCATCTAGTAAGTACTATTAGTATCGGTAAGTATAGTAAATTAGGAGCGATGGATGTGGCCGAGGACTTCGGAATCCGAATTGAAAGCCTCGAAAGTGACCAAGACTTAAGCCTGCCTTTCCACCAGAGATGGGCTACGTTGCTATGGATGCGATGAATATGTAAAGGAGTAGTGTATGCATTATATCTTTTACACACATCGATTTACAAAGAGAAAAGAAAATCGACTTCGAGTGGGATTCGAACCCGTGATCTTTCCCTTACAGGGGGAATGCTCTAACGGCTAAGCCACCGAAGCCCGCACGACGCCGATCCAAATTCCTCTATACTGCCATCCTTGGGGCGATGGTGGAGCCATCTACCGATACTCATACGAGCTATAGGAACCAATGAATAATTTTACAACCATATTTAAACATTGATTTTTGATGACTCCGCCCAAAAATTGAAGTCGATTCTCTTTTCTCTTTGTAAATCGATTTGAACAATCAGCATAATAAATACTTCAAAATTTCATTCAATTTTACCCACATTTTAGGCATAATTATGTATAAATAAGTAGTTTTGGTCAGCAAATAAGTTTCAATTCGTGATTCCACTATTCATAAAATCATTCCATGCTAGCAAAGTATAAAATAACTTGCTGGAGATTTTGCTTAATATCTTACTAGTAACAGTAACGTAATAAGCGCCCTGAGTGCTAAAGTCAGAGGACTTAATTTCAAATTTGTAGCTGTAGCCTTTAAAAATCTAATACGTGTCTGATATTCAACATCAATGAAGACATTTTAGACTAAACAATGAAAATTAATATGTTAAACATACCCTTTAACTGAATAGAATCCGGTCTCTCCTTAACCACTAATAACAGCTATTTACGAAGTAAATATTATGCAGAAGGTTGCTACGAGTGAAAAGTAACGTACATGTTGATGTACTATATTGTATCTACTGTACTATGAGGCTTCCTGTGTTTTCCATGCGGAAGACATCCTGCTAATAATTAGAAAATTAAAAGTTTGTGAAGATATTTGATTGTTTATTACTCAATACATTTCTCTAACGGTTTTCTTTTCATACTACTTAGGGCCTTCTGATGGTAAGTGGTTACCGTGGCCCATGGGTGAGTGCAACACTAGGAGAGTCACACTCGTGCTGCCGATCCTGTAACAACAAAGAGATTCTGTTTCGTCAGTGCAAAAGTTATGTAGGAGTAGGTCACGCCTTTGTTTTTCCAACTAACAGCACAAAACTTCTCCAGTGAGCTCTGGCTACCCTACTCACCGCCGGGAACACAACACGAGGTTATTCAGCCACGGTATTCTGTAGGGCGGAGGCACTTCCCCAGTCGGACTGCTCGATTGGGACGGATATACCGTCGTGTCCTACCTCCTACGATTCTCAACACTAATAGGAAAGCCTGCACCAGAACCTCGTCCATTAATCAGCAGGTGTACCGGCTGGCAGGTGAAATCAACTGTAGAAACCCTTATTCTTTGTGACCTAAGTAGTATAAAAATTCAGACAACAGTCAATCCAGTAGAAGTCAAAATAAGCAAAATGTGGACAGGACAATAGCGGACCCCTCCTAATTTCTAGTCATAATTTTAGCAGTCTCTCTATCTTTGTAGTTATAGACCCTATCAGTTTTCGAAACCACAAAGATGCACTAACCACTGTCATTTAACTGCACGTTTCTGAGTTATGTTTTAGGTGAACAATACAATTATAAGTAGTAAGACGATAGTTAGACTTAGATTTATGAAGCATGATTTTAGATTTATGACGATAATCATTTAACAACCAATGTGGCATGGTAGTAGAGCATTCTTATGCTACATCAAAGGTCACAGGTTCGATTCCCACTACGTTACTACTAATACAAAAATGAATCATCATCATTATAACGTTAGTCCCGGTTAGTTCTAACGCATATACTAATGAGCCCGGGAAAAACGAATGCACTTTCTCTTGATTTGACTTTTGTAAGAGGGACTGCCGCCTGACATCTATCTCCTTGAAAAAATCCGTACTAGAGCATCGTCTGTTAATTTAAATATATGATATTGATTATTATACGTGTCTTCCAGCAGAGTTGTCTCTCTGCTAACTGGGTATTCTGTTTTTATGTCATTTAGCTGAATTGTCTTTCAGCTATCTAGGTAACATGCTTTCATGTCAACCTAACTGAATTGTCATTACGCGAAAAAAACATTATGCTAGTAACCCCATGCGTAACTAAATCAATCAGATTTTAAATAAAGGTCATGTCAAGCGGACCCGTAATCGTTGCGCAATGTATAAAAAAACAATTATGAAAGTAGAAGAAGCGAAAGATGTATGTCAGGATCGTAGCAAGTGGAAAGCTGTGGTCTCTGCCTACCCCACTGGGAAAGAAGCGTGACTATATGTATGTACCACATTATTAATGACATTTTTTTTATTGTACGAAAAATCCCCGCGGTTACCTCCCCCGCCGAAGCCGGAGGAGGAGGTTATGTCGGACTCAAACTGACTAAAACTCACGTCGTCTGTGGGCCGTCAGTTGCCGGAGGTGAAATTGTCGTAGCCATATCCTCGCACCCCGGCGACCATATCCTCGCACCCCGGCGACCCAGGGCCATATCTCTCGATCTGGCCCTCTTCCGGTGGCCATTATTAATTACTTGAATTTACTTAGTAATGTCGATATTAAAGTGGTCATCTCGTCATCTGTTATCGCAATAAAAGTGTCATGAGGTCGATACTTACATGGTGGGACAACTATTAGATGATTCACAGTGTATACCTGCCATTATGTCATCTAGTAAATGATCGGTACAAAATAACCTTGCAGTGTGATCTCGTTATAAATAGGGGTTTTGGAAGGATGATATTTGATAATATTCAGAGATCTATATGGCGCTATTTAGATCAAAATTAAATAGACCGCGGATTTATTTATTTTCTATAATGTGATCCGTGATATTGGTTTAATTTGATGTAATTTGAAAAAAAAATAGTAAGCGGCATTTTACACACGTTAATTACATACGTACATACATATAATCACGCCTTCATCCCCGGAGGGCCAGGCGGAGGCGAATCAACACCCACATTGTACCAATCATTGTATCCGGATTAATAGGGGGTGAGCCTATTGCCGTTTTTCGGGCACTATTGTTGGCTCGAGCCATGTATAGGCTGAATTTGGGCTGTATATATCTATCTGACGTTAAACTAGTGAGTTAAAATAATGATTAATAAATAAAATTTTAATATTAAACACACTTCACAATCACACGTATCATATAAGAGAAATTAACGTTTTTCCTTAGGTAGGCGTTATTTCACAGAGGTATACCTTAGTAAAAATCGCTCTGTGCTTATAACCCACGATTATAATCTTGTTAAATCCTAACCTCTAGATAGTAGGTACCTACGTCCTAAAAACCGTATAAGGCATTGATGCTTAAATTGTTGCAGCCGTAGTTGCTAATCGTATACAACTGGGCCGAGTTTGGACCTGCGCCAGTCATACTTACATTTATAATGACCTGCTCTATGGAGATGAGACGCGCAGATGGTACGAGTGTGAACATCTTTGCTGGGCTAAGGGCATATAGGTGAACTACATACATAATAATATGTGTGTGCTCTGATTTAGTAAGGATATGAATAAGTTAATCTTACATGTACATAATATAAGGCTTGTGAATCCCCGTAGGGGAAGGCAGAGGTCTATTTATTTCGGTAACTATGATTTTCGATCTTTCTGCACTTTGTCAGGGGCTGTATTATTGTTGGTCTTTATCTGACACTAAATATACAGCTTTTTTTAAGCGATTTACGGTACGGGGCTCTACAAGAAGGGCATTAGAGGGTACTTACGGGGTCGGCAGCGCGAGTGTGAAGCCCCTGGTGTATGGAGGTATGCAACATTATCCTGTACGGCCTTATCCTGAATATTATACTCACTCTCTCATCCTAGCGTTAATTCCCAGTCGCATCCGAAGCTTTTCAGCTCGGAGTCTGAGGTCCGCTTTACCGTCTTAACTACAGATTTGGCTAGACCTCGATATTTTTTCGTGAAGCGATTGCCATCTGACCTCCACAGCCCAATGATAACATTAGGCGATATCGAAGCTTTGCAGCTAGACCGTTGTTTTTGGATTTTTTAGGGCTCCAACTACCCGTCACGACTGCCATAGATGTTCTTATGGCAACCGGTACCGACGGCTTAACGTGCTCGCCGAGGCACGACCAGACCAATGCAAATACCCATATTTCATGAACACAAATATTTGCACTGAGCGGGGATCGAACCCGCGCCTCCTGCGTAGCGGCCGCGTTCACTACCGCTACGCCACGGAGGCTGTCAAATCCTGAATATTATACTATCCTGAACAAATGTAGGCCGGTATTCCTAAGGATTTCCTTCCAAAAGTATAACCTGTTAAGTAAACCTTCCTTGTTATACAACCATTCTTTAAGTCGGGTCAATATCGCCACAGTCACTTCACCACTCACCCTGGTAAGATAGTACCGATAGGAGGTTCCCACACGTATAAAAAATGAAACAAACTGATGAAGTACTATACATTATCAACATTCCGATTTCGACCATACAAGATTTTGATAACACACTATTAAGTGTTCATTTCTAAACAAAAGATTACATCACATACTCCACATAAGGTCACACCACATCGCCTAATGAAGAGCACCTGTCAGAACAGCCATCAATTTGACATGATATTACATGGCGCATGATGGTTGAAAGGAAATAAGCGCCGTCAATGTTTCATAGAAAGAAGGCCCTTATGCACATCAGAAACACTTTACAGCACATTGATTTTACTATTAACTCTCGTTGTCCGTTACGTCTTTTAGTGTTTCTACTATCGATATATTACAACCTGGAACAAAATTGTTATAAGTCCCGAGGGGACATCGCTTCTTCACCATCTGTATAATTTGAGTTAAATATGAACAGATAGAGGTTATGTAATTAATAGAGCTTAAATACAAACCGCTATTATAATATTGTTCTAGAAAATGCTTGAGATTTTTTTTTATGTTAGTCACGTTAAAAAGACTTTAGGTACCTATCCTGATATAAAGCTGAAGCTGATCTCAAGAAAGAGGGTCATCACAGACACCAGCAATGTTACAATGGTGGCCCTCAACTTGACGACCTCATCAGATGCCTTTGACTGGGAAGTAGCGGGCTACCAAAGAATTCCAAGTCTTTATGGTGCGGTGAAGACCGAAGGATAGAAAAAAGAGGCCGAATAGTAACTGTAAAAAAAGGGAAAAGCGTTGATTAAATGAATTGAGAATTAAAACATTGATTTTCTCAATAAAATATAGTAAAAGGACCCTTTATTATGTTTTTTAAAATATCTCCAATCTAAGGGCACAACTGATTAACAATAATGTAATACTGTAGTACGTAGTAGATATAAATAAATAAATAAATATTGTAGGACATTCTACACAACGCTATCTAGACCCAAAGTAAGCATAGCTTAACTAGCTTGTGTTATGGAATCTAGAATGCGGATAAACATACTTAGATACATTTTTTTTTTCGTAAATACATACATATTATACATAGAAACACCCAGACCAATGCAAATACTCATATTCATGCACACAAATATTTGCACTGTGCGGGGATCGAACCCGCGCCTCCTGCGTAGCGGCCGCGTTCACTACCGCTACGCCACAGAGGCAGTCATCTATAATATAAAAATGAATCCCTAAATGTGTTGCTAAGCGCAAATCTCGAGAACGGCTGAACCGATTTCGCTAATTCTTTTATTAGAATATTCCTTAAAGTACGAGGATGGTTCTTACGGGGAGAAAAATTGAAAAAAAAAAAGAATCGACTGTTAGGCAGTACGAAGTTCGCGGGGTCTGCTAGTTTAATATAAAGTAAGTAGGTAGGTAAGAAAAGTTCGCCTGTGTACATGTGTGCATGAAGTTTCAAATAAATAAATAATAAAATGCCGTTGGAGCAAACGAGTCCTAGAGTGGAGACCGCGCGTAGGAAAACGGAGGGTAGGACACCCCCTAGCCAGATGGACCGACGACCTGCGAAAGGTGGCTGGGACGGACTGGATGCGGAAGGCGCAGGATCGGCAAACGTGGCGCACATTGGGGGAGGCCTATGTCCAGCAGTGGACTGCAATTAGATAGGCTAATTGATTGATTGATTGAATATGCAATAGAAGATGATCGCATACCAACCGATGAATGTAAGTAATCTTCATTGAATAAATGCAATGACAACTGACAGTAACTCATTAAAATTGACAATCAATAACAATAAATTTATTGATGCAATAGAAATTTACGGCCGACAGCTCACTGTAGCAGAGTCCTACTAATATTATAAACGCGAAAGTTCATAAGTAAGTATAGCTCGATGTTTGTTACTCTTTCAAGTAAAAACTACTGAATAGATTTTAATGAAACTTTACAATAGCTTATCAGAAAAACACATAGGGTACGTTTGGCTACGACATCCACGCGGGGGAAGCCGCGGGCAACAGCTAGTATAGAATCTTCAATCTTTATTTCGAAATCGCTAAATACAGATACAGGAATCGTGAAACGAATGGCAGACCTTAAGTACTAATGAAAGATTACCAAATTGTTTAGCATATCGACTTCTTGATGTAAATCCATAAAACACAAAACGATAATACAGAACCTTTAGTCTCAGTAGTTCGGTTGCTAGTCCGGTTGATCAGACTAACATCCAACAGTCAGTTGTCACATTTTGTTGTAATAAGATTTACACTAATGGCAGCAATATATAATTTTGCAAAGTAATTCTAAGTAAAGATTTACTGAAGCTGTAGGCGTACATCACGCTCTTTATGCCCAAGGTTTTCATAACCGACAATACTGAGCTAGAATCGAGGCACTTACTGGTGAGTAAGACGCATAGACAGCAATGATCTACATACTGTGTCGCAATGTGCCTAAACATCTCTTAATCTAGTAATCATCTTCTAGGTGTTACAGACTTGCGTTTTACTTACTATTTGAATTGTATATTTGAATAAAAAGGATGAAATGGAACTAGAGAATGATAACACTGTGTAAATTTCTTGATGAGATTGCCAATGTTAATTTTTGTGAAAGTGTAATCTTGCAAGTTTTTGAAAACAACAAGGATTATGCTAATTCCATAAGTTTGTAGCTGTTTTCCAAATACAGAAAAACTTGCTCTATATAAGCTTTTATTATCAGTAGTACCCTTGCATAATACTATTATTTTCATCTTAGTACAACTGACTTTTTGACTAAAACCTGATTTTTTAATATTTTTTTTATTTATGTTATTTATGGCAAGCATGACTTGTGAAAACATCCAGGGTTAGCTCAAGAACAAAAATCTCATAACATGTTTAAATTACAATAACTAGGTACATACACCACACAGCCACCGTTCAATCCTACCAATATAATATTACCATTCAAAGGTTGCCTGGTAGTAGAAATCGCCTCAGGCCGCCCATTGTAGTGCTTCTGTAGCCTCTAATATTTGTGCTCGGTTAGCACTTATCCAACCAACTATGAGCAATTCAATTAACTGTTATAACCTTTGATCCATTCTACCAAAGCGGTGTTAGCCAGCAGCACCGTCCTGGACCTCAAAGAAAATCCTGAAATTTGACATTAAATTCCACGCTGGTGATTTTTCCCAAATCGTCAACTTCAGCTTCCTAAAGTCGCCCGTCTACTGTATTCAACGCATGCTCACAACCGCAGGCTAAATACTCCACAATCACGACTATTACGATGTTATACACAAAATTATAGCGGGTTGCATCAACCACCTTATAGCGAAGCTTTGACCTTTGGTTTCTAATATTTCGTATCAACTTATGAAAAAAAAATCTTATCATCATCTCGATTTTCGCCAATCATCGTGATTTCGTCTTTTTTACGCGAGTGAGGGAATCAAACCGACTAGCACACGGTATACGTGCCTACCGGTGCCAGCCACGCCGACGTATACCTAATTATATCCACAGGAATTAAGGCATAATGAGGGAATCAAACCTACTAGCTCACGTTATAGGTGCCTACCGGAGCCCGCCGCGCGACACAGAGATGAGACACTACCCACCTCCCCTTTCTGGGGTTCTATGGATACACCGTGCTTCCCATACCCGAAGGGACCATTTTAAAACCGTAGATAGCCCAGCGGCAGCCGGTGTGTGAGGAATTTGCTCTAGGAAATGTTACACCCTGGCATCTGAAGTCCCGAGACAGTGTGTGGTTTTAGTCGGTTCAAGTCCGACATGACCAAACCCAATGGCTAACGGGGGTGGTATCTGAGGTGATTTCAGCACAAAGGGGGTTGGGTAATGTTGGCGTCGTGTTGGAATTGAGCGGCCATCAATGAAATTGGTATAATATGAAAGTACAGTATAAAGTGATCAAAAGTTACTATGGACAAACTTCTCTAAACTATATCGGGACTTAGCTATACAGGGTGGTATTTTTAACTTTACTTAGATGGAAGTACTCTAAATACTGGAGATAGCGAATTCCAGTGAAAGGAAACATTCCTTTATTTTTTTAAAGAAACAAAACTGCATTCAAAGTTTTCTGAAAATGCCACACCCGGTAGTCGAACCGACTGAAATCTTTCTAAATCTTCTATTTCATGAATTTCCTTTTATTTAATTTACCAAGTTTGTTAGAGAGATTTGATCCTAATGATCGACCCTATCGATTGATGCAATAAAAATATAGGGTGTTATTTTTTCGAATTGTTCGATTATAGGGCGGGGCAAACGATTTTTCGGCATTCCTTAAATGCAGTTTTGTTTCTTTTTTAAAAACGTACTAAACTGTATTTAAAGTTATCTGAAAATGCCACACCCGGTAGTCGAACCGACTAAAATCTTTCTAAATCTTCTATTTCATGGATTTCCTTTTATTTAATATACCAAGTTTGTAAAAGAGATTTGATCCTTATGATTGACCCTATCGATTGATGCAATAAAAATATAGGGTGTTATTTTTTCGAATTTTAGTTGGTTCGATTACAGTGTGTGGCAAGCGATTTTTCGGCATTCCTTAAATGCAGTTCTGTTTCTTTTTTTAAACAAGGAAACATTTCCTTTGAATGAAATTCGCTATCTCCAGTATTTAGAGTACTATTCCTAGCGAGAAGGAAAACAGAAAGTAGCCTCCCCCCCCCTAGCCAGATGGACTGAAATGGCGCACATTGGTAGAGGCCTATGTCTAGCAGTAGTCTGCAATAGGCTAATTGATTACAATAATTACTTCTTGGATGTTAATTATGTAGGAAAAGTACCTGCTCTTACTACCGGAAATAGCTAATTTCATTCAAGGGAAACACTCTCTTATTTAAAAAAATACAAAGCTGCATTTAAGGAATTTCGAGAAGTCGCTTGCCACGCCCTGTAATCGAACCGACTAAAATTATAGAAAATAACAACCTGTATTTTTATTGCATCAATCGATAGGATCGATCATAAGGATCAAATCTCTCTAACAAACTTTGTAAATTAAATAAAAGGAAATCCATGAAATAGAAGATTTAGAAAGATTTTAGTCCGTTCGACTACCGGGTGTGGCATTTTCAGAAAACTTTGAATACAGTTTAGTGTGTTTTAAAAAAAGAAACAGCACTGCATTTAAGGAATGCTGAAAAATCGTTTGCCACGCCTTATAATCGAACCGACTATAATTCGAAAAAATAACACCCTGTATTTTTATTGCATCAATCGATAGGGTCGATCATAAGGATCAAATCTCTTTAACAAACTTGGTATATTAAATAAAAGGAAATCCATGAAAGAGAAGGTTTTGTAAGATATTAGTCGGTTCGACTACCGGGTGTGGCATTTTCAAAAGTCTTTGAATGCAGTTTTGTTTCTTTTTAAAAATAAGGTAATGTTTCCTTTAAGTAAAATTCGCTATCTTTAGTATGAGGGTACTTTTCTTCAAGGTAAAGTCGAAATGTTGCACCCTGTATATCGCAGCTCCGATATTACTTACAATGAAAATAATGACATTTGTACGTGTGTTTAACACAGTACAATGAAGTGGTATCAAAATTATTGATGGCCGCTGAAAAAATTAAGGACGCCACTGTCCATACTAGATTACCCAATCCCCTTACCTACCAGTTGAACCTGTTGTTGGAAGCCCACCAAGCTCGTACTGCGAGAGGTCGCTACCTGTAATCATACTTGTTTCCTCAATAAATTTATTGAAACAAGAGTATAATCTTTCATACAGTATTAGATTGTTGATTACATTTCAAATGATTGTGTCACGTTCATTCATTCACATAAAAGTTAGAACGTTAACACAAGTAATGCGAAAAGATGAAAGTAATGCTGCAAGGAAGATTTATATATGAATGTGGATGGTTTCAAAGGACCTTTGAGGCCACGCCAACCTCATTCCTAAGCCGATGCTCTTGCTGATTGACCTTAAAGCCCTTTAACCCATATCAATGAAAGGAGAATGAGTCGAGGCGAAAACCTCAGACGCAACGGGGAACAACACTAAGATAGTTAATGATGCAGGTAGAATATGAGAAAGATGCTGTGGGCGGGAAGGTGATGAATATTCAGAAATAGCAAACATAAACTAATGCTGATTCCAGTATTCAATACGGAATCAGAACCGGAAGATGATGATACATGATGTGGTGCCTACGTCTGACTAGGCTAGAATTAATTTTATAATTAATGTTTATAGAGTCTAGCCTAATCTAGCCTAGCGACTACTTTAATATCGATAGAGATTAATAACCTATCATAATAGTAAATTAAAATCGATTTACAGCATTGATTCTCTCGAAATTGAATCATTCGATCCGATCACTGCCATTGAAGATAATATGAGTATCGATAAAAATGATCTATTGTTTCAGATTCATTTTGAATTCGTGTATCACTTTGACCACGAAACAGTCAAACTTTCGATCTATATTGAAGCTCTATTTAAGGTTCTGAGGTCAACCACAAGGGTCAAGAGCTTCTAATGATAGACCACAATGCACGGTGATTGTGTAAGGCGTCTTTTGTTGTGACAACCTTGATATTTTCGTGTGTAATGTTTCATAGTTCGACAGATTGGCACTAAGTGTTTTTGATGTTCGTGAGATTTCGTGGGAACATTGATTGTCGTGGGTAGAGGACACATCCACTTTATGTCTTAGTTAGATCCCTCTCAATGAGCTGTAAGTTGCTAGATTTATTTCATGGTCAACTCTTATATTTCTTGAGCAGATTTCCATCATCGAATACCCATCCTGGTTGCATCCAAAGCTTGTAATTTGGAAAACGTGACCATTCTCATACTCATTCCTTTTTTTTAAATTTTACATTTGCTACCGTTGAACACCAAACACCGTGAAACTTAGTGTGCCTTTATTTTACAAAAAAATAGGATTCCACACAAAAAATAATACTGAAAACTCAGTTCAAGTCCATAAAGACAAACGCGAGTCATCACATCTGGTAAATTAATAAATTCCTATGACCAAAGGTAAAGTGTAGGGTTCTCAAATTACTAAGTAAACATTGGAATGCCAAATAATTAGCACCTAATTGCGAGTGGTCAATAAAACCGTACATTAGGTACTATACTCACTTATCATACATAATCGTATCATAAAGAGTGTTCGACCGAATGGGTGCGCCGGCGCACCGCTACGGAATCTAGTAGTGTAGCAATATACTCATCTTGTAAATTGTGACTAGGGCTGACAGGTGAATGAGCGATTATGTAAGTCATTCGCATTTCATTCTTTTTTGTTAACCTTCAATTCTGGAGTCCGATTTCAAATATGATATACTTTAGTTCTGTAAACAGAAACAACTCGTCTGACTAAATTTTTATTTTTTCATGCATATTAGTTAGAGATTATCATAGTTAACACGTTCACGGACACATCGTCGAGAGACGTAAGTTAGTACCCTCATAATATGGCAATACGGCTGTGGCCGGTGATTTAAAATACGTCAAAACTCGAATTACGTCCATAGCCGGCAGTTTCCCATTATATTTGTAGGAAGGATATGACTCTGTGCTGTGCCATTTTAGGCTGTAATACAGATCGCTAGTGTCACATCAAACACTCTTGCACGTGCACACAAGTTACCTCTGTCACGCACACATTGAAGAACATCTTGCTGTGACACCCCGTCTGTGGCCGGACGATCTACCTACACTTTCGGCCGATCAGTCGCCCCGCGCCACAGCGGGAGGAAGTATGTCCTTGAGGTGCGCTGCGGCGATTTTTTGTGGCTGGTACGTACTATTTAGCTCATAATTCATGATCATAATTACGAAATATTTATTTGCCGATTATTTCAATGTATAGTGAATGATGTTTGTGTGAATTTGGTGCTGATAAAACCATGTACTCGTAGACAAAAAGTATTATAAAATTCAATTCAATTTTCGATATTGAAGTATGTTATACCTATAAACTGATGCTATTCTATTAGTCAATCAGCATATCGCAGTCCGCTGCTGGACTTAGACCTTTCCTAACACACGCCATACTGACTGATGCTATTATTATTACTATTTTTCAAATTGTAATCGCATAATCTTATTACAGATGGCGTCGGGTAAAAATACCATACCTTTTAACGTTCGGCGTAGTTTGTTTGACTCCGACTACCGTAGATGGTGAATATGGTTCTGATGGAAATTATGAACCTGTAAATGAGGCTAACTTGAGTAGTAGTGCCATAATACGACGTTTAGAATTCACCTGGTATGAATGTCCGTCTACAGGCGGTTACGTCTCTGACCGTTACTGCCGCAACACACACTTTCAAAATCGAATAACGTGGCAATCCGTCCACAGACGTGATACTATTTTGTATGGGAAAGGGGGTTGGGTAATGTTGGCGTCGTGTCGGAATTGAGTGGCCATCAATGAAATTGGTATAATATGAAAGTACAGTATAAAGTGATCAAAAGTTACTATGGACAAACTTCTCTAAACTATATCGGGACTTAGCTATACAGGGTGGTATTTTTCAACTTTACTTAGATGGAAGTACTCTAAATACTGAAGATAGCGAATTCCACTGAAAAGAAACATTCCCTTATTTTTAAAAAGAATCAAAACTGCATTCATAGTTTTCTGAAAATGCCACACCCGGTAGTCGAACCGACTAAAATCTTCCTATAACCTTCTATTTCATAGATTTCCTTTTACTTAATTTACCAAGTTTGTTAGAGAGATTTGAACCTTATGATCGACCCTACAGATTGATGTAATAAAAATACAGGGTGTTATTTTTTCGAATTGTAGTCGGTTCGATTATAAGGCGTGGTAAACGAGTTTTCAGCATTCCTTAAATGCAGTTCTGTTTCTTTTTTAAAAACATACTAAACTGTATGCAAAGTTTTCTGAAAATGCCACACCCGGTAGTCGAACCGACTAAAATCTTCCTAAATCTTCTTAAATCTTCTATTTCATGGATTTCCTTTTATTTAATTTACCAAGTTTGTTAGAGAGATTTGATCCTTATGATCGACCCTATCGATTGATGCAATAAAAATATAGGGTGTTATTTTTTCGAATGGTTCGATTATAGGGCGGGGCAAACGATTTTTCAGCATTCCTTAAATGCAGTTCTATTTCTTTTTAAAAACATACTAAACTGTATTCAAAGTTTTCCGAAAATGCCACACCCGATAGTCGAACTGACTAAAATCTTTCTAAATCTTCTATTTCATGGATTTCCTTTTATTTAATTTACCAAGTTTGTTAAAGAGATTTGATCCTTATAATTGACCCTATCGATTGATGCAATAAAAATACAGGATGTTATTTTTTCAAATTGTAGTCGGTTCGATTATGAGGCGTGGCAAATGATTTTTCAGCATTCCTTCAATGCAGGGCTGTTTCTTTTTCAAAAACACACTAAACTGTATTCAGTTTTCCGAAAATGCCACACCTAGTAGTCAAACCGAATAAAATCTTTCTAAATCTTCTATTTCATGGATTTCCTTTCATTTAATTTACCAAGTTTGTTAGAGAGATTAGATCCTTATGATCAACTCTATCGATTGATGCAATAAAAATATAGGGTGTTATTTTTTAGAATTTTAGTCGGTTCGATTACAGGGCGTGGCAAGCGATCTTTCGAAATTCCTTAAATGCAGCTTTGTATTCTTTTTTAAATAAGAGAGTGTTTCCTTTGAATGAAATTAACTATCTCCGGTAGTAAGAGTAGGTACTCGTACCCGGTTCGACTACCGTGTGTGGCATTTTCAGAAAACTTTGAATACAGTTTAGTGTGTTTTTAAAAAAGAAACAGCCCTGCATTGAAGGAATGCTGAAAAATCATTTGCCACGCCTCATAATCGAACCGACTACAATTTGAAAAAATAACACCCTGTATTTTTATTGCATCAATCGATAGGGTCAATTATAAGGATCAAATCTCTTTAAAAAACTTGGTAAATTAAATAAAGGAAATCCATGAAATAGAAGATTTAGAAAGATTTTAGTCAGTTCGACTATCGGGTGTGGCATTTTCGGAAAACTTTGAATACAGTTTAGTATGTTTTTGAAAAAGAAATAGAACTGCATTTAAGGAATGCTGAAAAATCGTTTGCCCCGCCCTATAATCGAACAATTCGAAAAAATAACATCCTATATTTTTATTGCATCAATCGATAGGGTCGATTATAAGGATCAAATCTCTCTAACAAACTTGGTAAATTAAATAAAAGGAAATCCACGAAATAGAAGATTTAAGAAGATTTAGGAAGATTTTAGTCGGTTCGACTACCGTGTGTGGCATTTTCAGAAAACTTTGAATACAGTTTAGTGTGTTTTTAAAAAAGAAACAGCACTGCATTTAGGGAATGCTGAAAAATCGTTTGCCACGCCTTATAATCGAACCGACTATAATTCGAAAATATAACACCCTGTATTTTTATTACATCAATCAATAGGGTCAATCATAGGGATCAAATCTCTCTAACAAACTTGGTAAATTAAATAAAAGGAAGTCCATGAAAAAGAAGGTTTTGTAAAATATTAGTCGGTTCGACTACCGGGTGTGGCATTTTCAAAAGTCTTTGAATGCAGTTTTGTTTCTTTTAAAACATAAGGTAAAGTTTCCTTTAAGTAAAATTCGCTATCTTTAGTATTAGGGTACTTTCCTTCAAAGTAAAGTCGAAATATTCCACCCTGTATATCGCAGCTCCGATATTACTTACAATGAAAATAATGACATTTGTACGTGTGTTTAACACAGTACAATGAAGTGGTATCAAAATTAATTATGGCCGCTGAAAAAATTAAGAACGCCACTGTCCATACTAGATTACCCAATCCCCTTTGTGTGTCATATCACAAATTTTTGAGAAAGGTTTGTGTCCGTGAACGTGTTAATTAAAATATATGAGAAAAGCACAATTTAGTTGTATGTCTTTGAACTATTCGAGCGGGCAGTATTCTTCGGACTGCACAGCAGCTTACCATCAGGCGAGGTGAAGTCAATATGACCACCTAAATATAAAAAAAATCGTTGGCAGAAGTGTATTAACACTTTTTAGGTCACGGTTCCACACGTTGTTCCAGGAACAAAATTGGGTTGATGATGATGATGATTATAGTTGAGAAAATAATTCAGATTTACACATAAATATAATGAATTCGTCTAATCTTAAAACAAAATTAAGAACAAAGAAACTTTTGTAACAAAGCTTTGTTGCTATTATTACATCGCAACAATCGAGCCAAATAATATTATGAACTTCAAGTCATATTCGATTTACATTATAGATCACAGATATTAATATAAGGTTATTTGTCAGACTTTTGTCTGTTACGTTCAATATAAAACACGCATGGCCTCGTAGTAGAAAAGGGATTAATATATATCAGTCGCAATTACTGGGAATTACAATTTTTTCTGGACACTAGAAGGCAAATTTTCCTATCGGGTTTCTGGACCTGGGATCCTGAGACCTCTCTCCATTGGCAAAAGAATTCTTTTGGAATTGCAGAATTGCAGAATGCTTTTAGTATGCCGCACTTAAAACAAAAAGGAGTGCAGAAAGTTATGTATCTTGTATGTATTGCAGAGGGGTTCTCTATTTTTATTCCTACAATTTTATGTCATAATTTAACACTGCATAATGTTACTTCTCCTAACATTATTTACGCATAATACTCATTTGCCATAACTTTTTAATCATATTTTTTTTTAATCCTATTCACTATAAGCATAATATTTTATAAGCATACTGTCCCAAAGCATAAGTTTACTTAAGCATAACGACGCGTAACCATAACTATTTTAAGCATACAAATTATATTGACTAAATAAAGTTCTACATGGTTATAAAAAAAAATAACCACGAAGGCCTAATGCGGGAGCTTCGCTCCGCTCCGCTCCCGCATTAGCCTTCTAACCTAATCTATCCAAGTCGGAATCAGGGGCTTTCTCAATAAATCTATCACTGTCTGTTAAGAAATTATTATTTCTTTTTGATCATTATGCCAAATAACTATTAGACAAATAAACAATATGCTTTACAACTTTATGCATATCAAAGTTATGAATAAAAACATTAGGATATACAATATTTATGCTTAATAACATAGTATGCTAAAAACCAATTATGGCACACTATTATTATGACAAAGAAAATTATGCCTAACTTGTTATGACAATTTAAATTAGGACAAAAACCATTATGAGAAAAAATGGGATCCCTTGCAGAGGACAGCCCTATCAAATCGAGATGAAAGGGCTACCAAGGTGAGGGTGGCGTGTCTGAAATAGATGCATAATCATGCACGACCGGACTACGTGCGAGACTAGAACCATCTCTTGAATATGTAATGGCGTAAATGCAGAATGGCATCTTAACGAGAATACTATAATGCAAGCCTATCATGTTTTTTTTTCTTTTACCCGACTGCGCCAGCGAGGGTAATATGTTAGGGTGCTTTTTTACACTACTTAGGTCGCAGACACGCACACGGCCCTCCTGATGGTAAGAGGTTACCGTGACCTATGGGCGAGTGCAACACCAGGGGAGTCACATTCGTGCTGTCGATCCTGTAAGGACATAATTATAATTAGCTTATAAAAAAAAATTATATAAAGGAACAGGTTACTAATATCGGTTACCTACGTCGACAAGTTTCTATAGCAACAAAAATGTTGATAGTCCGTTATTTACGTTCTAAAACCACATATGGTAAAAATCAATCGCAACGCATTCGCGCCCGTATGTTTAAAAGCATAAGGGTGCGAATACTTTGTGACTTTTTTGACAAACGACGAATTGACATGATGAATAACATTCTTGTTGCTATGGAAACTTGTTGGAGTAAGTAGCCTATACCGGTAACCAGTTTCTATACATAAGCACTCTTTCGCGCGTATGTATGTAGTTTTCTTTGTTCCTCTCTATAGGCCTAACGGCTGGACCGATTTTGATGAATGGGATCTCAAATGAAAGGTATCTATCTACCGAGGGTTGTAGAGTACATACATGAAACGCCTTTACGAGGCCTCTTAAGACTTTCGCAGCCAAATCAATCTCACCTGTAAGCCAGTAAAGGTATGATTCCGTAGCCGACCGCATACGTCAACTGCCGACGCACGCAGCACATGCGCGTAATTCATTGCTGCTTCTCAATGGTCCCCTTTATCGGAGTTTGACAACTTCACGTCGCCAGATGGTAAGCTAAAGGCAAAGTCTCAGAAAAGAGGGTCACCATAACAGACACGTAACATGTTACAATGGTGGCACTCAGCTTGACGACCTCTCTCTCTCATCCTAGCGTTAATTCCCAGTCGCATCCGAAGCTTTTCAGCTCGGAGTCTGGGGTTCGCTTTACCGTCTTAACTACAGATTTGGCTAGACCTCGATATTTTTTCGTGAAGCGATTGCTATCTGACCTCCACAACCCAATGTTAACATTAGGCGATATCGAAGCTTTGCAGTTAGACCGTTGCTTTTTTTTTTTTTTTGGATTTTTGAGGGCTCCAACTACCCCGTAACGACTGCCATAGATGTTTTCATGGCAACCGGGACCGACGGCTTAATGTGCTCTCCGAGGCACGACCAGACCAATGCAAATACCCATATTTCATGAACACAAATATTTGCACTGAGCGGTGATCGAACCCGCGCCTCCTGCGTAGCGGCCGCGTTCACTACCGCTACGCCACGGAGGCTGTCGACTCATCAGATGCTTTTTCACGCCCTGGCAATACGAGTATCACCCCTAATTCGGCTTGCCCCCTATTACGTGGGACTGAAAATCATAATTAACGAGATGTATGTGGGTGTTATAAAACCTCTGCCTACCCCTTCGGGGATTTAAGGCGTGAGTATAATGTATTTATCTTAAAAGACCCGGGACTGTAGGAATTAGGAATATAGTGAAGAAGCACATAAATATATTACACCTTATAATACTAGTTATGTCTTAAGAATTTCTAAGCCACTGTGAAGATTTCTCACGTTGTATTTAACTTCTGGCTATAATTTAATTTAAAGTGTTTTATTCGCATCTATTATAATTTCTAAATGACGTCTATAATAAGATTGAATCCATATAACATCCTACTCAGGAGCGTCTAGAAACGGTCCTAATTGGACCCGTGGGTGTTAAGCTGTCGTTGATGGTGCACTGTGTGACCTACAGGTCATGTAGGCTGTTATTAAGTGACTAAACGAAATAATTTTGAGACAAATTGTTGTAATAATTATTAGTAAATGTGCGATATATTATATTCTATTTACTCTAAAACGATGAAATGAACAAGTTGTGTAAACTATATTTTATAGTTTAGCGAAGGTTAAGCTATTTCGGAAACCACTTTAGAGATTGAATGAAAATATACTTAAAGCGAACGATTCTATATTTCAGGTTTATCTAAATTTTTGCTGAAAAAAAACCGTTTCCACTTCCTAAAACTTACAATAACACGTATTCATAGTATAATTTTTTTTATACCACTTCGGTGGTAGATAAGCACACGGCCAGTCTGATGGAAAGTTGTTACCTTGGCCTGTAGACGTGTGTTACACAAGGGGTGTCGCAGACGTGTTGCTGAACCTTTAAAAACTACGATTTAGACCGGGGCTTTTTTTCTGCCCATTGTCAGCAATGAAAGGAACTTCATCCCCTGTACGCTTATACTGTGGAATGAGTTCTCTGCTTTGGTATTTCTAAGCGATTAAGCGTAAAAGCATCAATCGTATGGGGTTTTTCAAGAAGGGCATTAAAGGTTCTTACGGAGTTGGTAGCGCGAGTGTGATGCCCTTGGTGTGCACACATCCATAGGCCACGGTAACCACTTCCCATCAGGTGGGCTGTGTGCTTGTTTATATATGTGTGTGTGTAGTGGTATAAAAAAATCACTCGCGCTTCCTCAATATGTTTGATCAATCTTCTTTCATCTATTTTAATCATCATCATTATCATGTGACGGCGGTCGGCGTAATATGTCATTTTCCTACCTACTTTCTTGTCAGATATCATTTCCTCATTATCTCCATATCATCTTTCACGCATTCATCTTTTGTTGGGCCTACCTCTGCTACTAAATTCCTCTAAATTCATACTTTATACCTTTTTCACAACATTACTTTCATTTCTACTTATACTGGGTGGCGCAAAAGTAAAGACCCTATTTGGTTCGGCTATAACATTTTTTCTAAATTAGAAAACTAGATTTAGGTTTTTTTAAATGTATATTTGTACCATTAAATTTCGTTAAATATGTCCATACCACTAAAGGAATTTTGTTTCTTAATTTTCCATCCATTTGATTAATAAACTAATGCTGCAGAATCATCTAAAGACTTAAATGAAAGTGTTACAAACCATAAGGTACTTAATACACAATCAAAAGCAGATAACATCATATTGAAGGTTCACTTAAAGCTTAACAAATATTTATTTAAGCTTCTTGCACAAAAAGTCTGCATAAAGCCTCCTTAGACGCCTTAGGCATTTTCTACTCAACAACCTTGACATCAACATTAAAAAAAAATATCTAAGAGGATCCGGATACTGACCTAAAGCCATTAATGGCGTACAAAAACACAGACAGACAAAAAATATTACATATAGCACGACGTTATACATTAATTAAGATTCACAGTTGATGAATGATTAGACATGATAATTAAAATATTTGAACAAGAACATTTGAACCTTTTAAAAGTGTTTTTATACTGCTGAGGTAGCAAACAAACATTTAACCTGTAATCTTATTATGATGGTAAGAGTTTGCCGTAGATTATGAATGCTTGCCACACCAAAATTACACCTGTGTGTCTTATCATTTGTAGGGGAGAAAGAAAGTCTTCCCACTGATGTTGTATAAATTGAAGCAATGCAGCTCACGGAATACAAAATCTAGAGGTATTACAGATTTCTTTACCTTTACGGGGTTATATTCCACTATAGGGAGAGGGAAATGGGTGGATATTTTTTAACGTTAAATACCTGCCACAGAGGAGCAAATCACCTCGTCCACACGTCGGCGAACGCGTCCGCAGCTAACATCTGCAGATGAATCTGTCTACATGTAGAGGACCCTTAATCCATACTAATATCATTAATGTGAAAGTAACTCTGACTGTCTGTCTGTTACGCTTCCATGCCTAAACCACTCAACCGAAATTAAAACATTGATGAAATATATTCATGAATTTTGATGAAATTGAGTATAGGGGTAGATTAGACCTTGAGAAAGGACATAGGCTATGCTTGGTCGCGATAGCCGACATCTACGCGGGCGGAGCCGCGGACAATAACTAGTAAATTGATAGGTAAGTCAGCGAACCCCTGTACAAACTGTATGCAGTTGGAATAAGTGATCGAATGATGACAAATTGTTGGGCGGTTTCTATTCCCACGTAAAAATCTATGTCGATATTATTATCGGCAACCAACGCAGACAGCGTCTGAACGCGACTGCTACGCAGGGAGCACGGGTTCAATTCCTGTTCAGTTCAAATATTTGTAAGTATGTATGAATAAGTCTATTTGCATTGGCCTGGGTATTTCCGTGTTTCGGAGAGCACGTTGTGTCATCGGTTCCGATTGCCATACGAACATCATCTATGGCAATCGTTACAGTAGTTGGAGCCATAAAACGTCTGAATAATGTATCTACAGAATTTCGATATCGCCAATTGGTTGTGGGGGTCAGATGACATTCCCTTCACGGAAAATATCAAAGTTCAGTCGCATCACAGTTAGACTGGCAAAACCTACCCCAACTGAGTTGGGAAAATGTTCAGAGAATGATGATTTCGTTAGTCAGCGCAGACTATTTTACCCATTTTTTTTATACTAATTAAGTAGCAGACAAGCATACGGCCCTCCTGATGGTAAGTGGTTACCGTGGCCTATAGGTGAGTGCAACACCAGGGGACACTCGTGCTGCCGACTCTGTGTTAACAGAGTCCTTAGTAACAGGTTTAATAAAAACTAAAATTATCTCGACAATTTAAGCTCAGTTACTCAATCTGTGTGAATACTAAGATTAGCAACTGAACGCACCTCATCCATTAGTTGAATAAAACATTAACTAACTTATCTTATCCCACTTCAGAGAAATCGAATAAAATTCTTTAAATACTCCAAAGCATTCAATCGGTAAGATGAAACGATTCAAAGTGATTTACAATGTACAAAATAATCCTGTTTGTTTAAATGTCAAAGTTTGTGAAGATGAACCGATGAATGGGCACAGAAATGTACTAGTTTGCAATATCATAAAGGCTACTTTCTCCTAGGTATAGGTCCCTTTAGGTCACATGAATGGAATGCGTGTCAAAATTGTTATTCCCATAAGCATATATTCTTCTTCTTCTGTTGAATCGAAGGCATGTCTACTCTCTAACTCTATTTTCCCAGTATGCTGCTACCTGGATTGCTCTCTCGGAGGCACTCATAAGGTCCTCCGGTGTACAGGTAGACAGGCATGCAACACACGTTAGTAGGTGGGCCATGGTCTGTGTACCAAATCCACACTCACACCGCGCTTTTCTCGATTCTCCCTGTTCTGGTTGACCGGTGTTCGAAGTCTATTTAGGGACTACCACCAGAAAAGGTCATGTCCAGCGGGACGTACGGTATTGGTGGCATGAAAAGCATATGAAATGAGGAATTCGAATAGGTTAGTCTGTAGTCAAACACCAATCCCTGAAGGGTAAACAGGGTGGTAAAGAGAAAATAAAATCTATTTCTTTGTGCGATTTACCCAAAACTCACAAATAAACTTAAAACAATTCCCCCCAGAAGGGGTGCAGTAGAATCATCATAATAGTCCTTGGTACGATTCACACCAAACATAATATCTATGTACAATATGTAGGTACCTACATAATAATATTATAATTATATTCTAGTATTATTTCGTGTATATCTTGGAAACGAGATCACTGAGATCAGTATTCCACACATGAAGAGCCACGAGCAACAGATAGTGTTTAATAAGTAGTGATGTTACTCAAAACCCTATTATTAGTGAGTGGTACCTTTGTACAACCGTAAAGCGTGACACCTCGGTTCGTGAATGCTCTCATGCACCGATAGGTCACACTTCGACCGACAGGTGGAGCCACTGTCGCAGTTCTCAGAGATTGCGCATGCGCGGAATTTATTATTACCGGTCGCTTTTCTCACGATATGGCAGCCTTTGATTGGTTATACAAAGGTAACAATGGATATTGCTAAATGTGGCAGGAAACTTCCTGTGAGCTGGATTTAGATTATGTAACTGTTAAAGTTGGGTCCCTCTCCTGCGGGGTAGGGAGGAAAATCAGCAATAGCTTCCGGAAAAACCGAAATTCCAATTAAATATTATATTAAGCAGGCCCTGGGTTTCAAAGTCCCAAATTTAGATACAATTGGGAAATTTCTATGAAGCTAATAATCCTTTTTCCGACTAAAACCGTACGCTATCTCGGGTCTACAGATGCTGGCCGGGGCATAAGCATTTCCCTTGCAGTCCAACTGATACAAACTGGAGACCGCCCCCATAATATCGAGATGGCCTCGGGCAAAATTAAGACACAATCGCACTATGAGGTTGAAGATGATGTATCAAAATGTCTGACAGTTCCAGGGTTCGAGGTAGCTCAATTAATAGTGTCATCATCATCATCATTGTTCCCGGTTGTATCCGGGGCTTTCACCTCGAAGCCTCGAGTCCGCTTACTGTGAGTACTAACTCGCCTTTGGTATTGTTTATACGGCTTTTAGGGACCGATTGCCGTCTGAACTCCCAACTCCGCCAGAACCTCGTCTGTCAAGCGGCACCAAAACAGTGTACTAGCTTGCAAGGTTAAGGTTGGCGTCAAATGTTATTATAAACCCAAATGTCTTATTATTTATTAATGTCTTGCAATCCAAATTAAATAAATCTACATACTACAACTCAGTATCGGATGAAAGAAACTGAGAATCACGACATCTTTTGGCGATAGACAAAATTAATAAACATCACACTACAAGTCACTTTTGCCATTCAAGATCTCGCTTCTTCGTAAAGTTTGCATAGATGGAGCTTTACAATATTGACTTTTACGTTTTATGAATAGTTCGTTGGATCGTTGTTAACTATTTACTACTACTAGTAGATAATTTTTGGCAAATCAAGATCTTCATAGTAGATTATAATACCTCATCGCGATTTTATTGCAGGATTTGCTCGAGGTAGGCGGTCAGACGGTACCTAGTCACTCCCATGGAACTAAGAGAGAAGAAAATTCAATTCAAAAAAAGAAATTCAATTTGAAAAGAGAGTAGGAAATTGAACTAGTTGAATTTCCTACTCTCTTTTGAAATTGAATTGAATTGAAATTGAATTTTGAAATTGAAATTCAAAAACGCAAGATTTGGACTTAACATTGGGATGATAGAGAAATAGTTGGCATATTTCTCTATCACTTTAAAATGTGTATTATGAAATATTTCGTTACATAAAAAATAAACATTATAAATCATAAGTAATTTAAATTTTATACTCAGGCAGGCAATATTTCAATGTTTTACTAATCCGTTTTTAACTTTGAATGATAATTATTATTAACTTTATCGCCTGCTATATCTAATTTATTATTTACACACTTTGATTAAGTTCACATGTATTACAATTTTGTTGTTTTGAAATTAATGCATTTTTTTTTGCATGCCCCGCTGTAATGACCCGAGACTCTACGAAGAAGGAAATACGTGTGATGGTTCCAAATTTCAATACTTTATGGTGCAGCAAAGATACGTGTCACCGAACTGCTTGGTTCTTAATGGGTTTATTTGTACTATATGCGGGTGACATACTAACTTTAAGCCCTGCACGTCTAGTCATGTTGTAGAAAAGGAGAGTGTGAAACTAACTGAAGGAGCTGATCGGAACATTTGCCATGGTAGAGATGGTAAAAAACTGACAAATGTCTCTACACATGTACGACTCCCGAAGAGTAGGAAGGGGAAGGAAAGAAAATACATTTGCTGTAGACGCACAGGCCTGTGTCTTCTCGGAATTCAGCTCGATCATTAGTTTGAAGCCATCAAATTGGACTCAATCAATCGATGAAATGTTTATTATAATTCATGTTGTTTGCAAAGAAACAGCAATATACCTCAAGACCATTACTTCTACATTTACTTACTGCCAGATTCACAAGGCAACATGTTATGGTTAGAAAAGAATGTAGCAATAAAAAACATACTCTCCTTATTAAGAGAAACATGACTCTATTACCTTAATCTATATTATATTTGGCTGTTCATTAGAAGATACAAATAAATAAATTACGATGATTAGCAAGGCCGTATATCTATCTACTTGTTTGCAAGTTTAATAGCACAAAAAATATATCTTACTTAACATTGAACGATTGAACTAGAAATAATTATGATGCTTTTTAGGGTTCCGTTCTAAAGAAAATTTATATTATCGTTCTTGTATTTCTTCATCAGTCATTTTCTAATTTCCAAAGTTTTTGCTTATCTACGAAGTTAGTCAATGGCGCATTGGTAACGAGTGGCGTTATATTTAGACACAAGTTAATTCCCAGATGGTTTAAAGTGTTATTTAGATTTTCTCTACTAGAAAATTACCTCTAACTGCCTCTTCTCTGTATGTCCACGATGACGTGGACATACAGAGGTGGATTCATTTATATAGACTGAAAGGGACTAAAGAAATTAAACAACTAATGATACTATGAACACTTATCCATTTATTTATATATTTCTTAACTGTTGTACAATTTACCATTAACCACATAAAATACTTTATTTATAATGATACCCGGTCTGAGCATCATACCGTTGGGGTTGTTTGGGTCCGCTGAAATCTTCTCCTATGACTTTGGTTGGGTTATCATATCCGGGATACGTTGCAGATGGTTCGATATTATATGTTAGACGTCCTCCATCACCTGAAGGTAAATTATTCAATCCAATAGATGGTCCTTCAGGTTTACTGAAATCTTTTCCTCCAGGATAATGTATTCCTGCATTTGGGGTAGCATCTTGACCGGGAGTCGAAAATACAGACCGCAGTTCAGGAATTATGGGTTTCCCGAAACCATCTACAATGGTGTTCTGGTGAAAAATATCTGGTGGGGAGAAGTAAGAAGGATACTGTGAAGTGGTTGAATATACTTCGGGTAACAAACTAGGTTGTGTAGATGGTATGATGAAGTTTGAAGTTGTTCCAATAGTTGAAGGTGATGCAGTTGTTGAGAAAAGGGGTTTTGACGGTCTATATTGGTATGCAGGTGGTAAAGTTTGAGTGATTTGAGATCCAGGAGAGTTGGAGTTGGTTGGAGAAAGGAAATTAGAAGGCGTTGAAGATAAAATAGTATTGGCAAAATCGGAGGATGTGAATCCTTGTGGACCTCCAATAGGTGATGATTCTGGTACAGATGAACCAGGCCCAGACAGTATGAATGTACCTGGCTTATCTAACTTAGATGTGAATTTTTTAGTACCTGAATAATCATCGGGTCTTTTTTCATTAATATTTTGATAATAACCAGGAATAGATTCAAAATCAAACCTCTGGGGGATTTGAGCTTTTGGAGTATATTCAGGTCTAATAGGTTGATTCTGGTATTTATTGTTGGTTATGGGTGGGAATTCATGAGCGTCCGGTTTCCCAGAGGACATAGTCTCCAATCTCGTTTGATATTCAGGAGTATTTTGTGATGATGTCATACCGGTAGGTAGGTTGACAATACTTGGTTTAACTACTTTAGATGAGTAATTAGGTGCAATTGTTTCGTCTAAGTCAGGTGCAGGTCTTGTAGTTGGATACTTGTAGTTTGATGTTTGAGTATTACGATTACTAGAAGAAATTGGGCGAACAGAGTTAGGTCGTTGTGATGGCTGAGATTTTGTATTCTTTGAGGCAGTTGTCATACTGTGTCTAGAAGGTTGAGGTGATGGTTGATTTGGACGACGAGTACTATTATCTATCACGTTACCAGGCGTAGTGGTTCTAACATCCTTGTCATCAGTATCTTCGTCAAAAATATAGTCTTTGTCGTTGTCATAGTCAGGATTAGAATCATCTTTGTGAGTAATGACGCGAGAGGTCATAAATGGTTGTGGAGTAGTTGAAAAGTCATTTATGTAGTTTTTACGGATTGATGGTTGATTGTGCACCTCTGGGGTTATGAAAGGTTCCGGTGGAGGGTTTTTGTTCACAAGTTGTTTTGTTCTTACAGATCCTTCTTCACCTTTGAATCTTGTAGGGAATTCAGTATGATCAAACTGGTTTTGAGGAGAATTATAATAATATCCATCTTCGCTTAGCTGTGGAATAGTTTCTTGATCTATAGGTTGTTGATTATTAGTACTCTGGCTATAATCAGTAAAAGAAGGAGTATCTATTCGTTTACTGTCAAAGTCATTCATATTTATTCGACTGACGACTTGAGCTACTTGAGGTGCATTTCCGTTGGCATATTTATTATTTAATATTCCAGGGCTTTTACTGTTAATTGGTGTTTGATATTCATTCTGTTTTCTATTAGAAATCTCGAAGAATTCACGATTTTTAGAAGGTGAAGCTTGCCCAGGTTTCGGTTGTTCGTCTTGACTGATAATACCATTATCATAAACAGAAGGTGTAAAATCATCTCCATTACTGGCACTATCTATATTTTTATTGGTACTACTAATCGTAGATCCTGGGCCTCGTAGTTTACTTTGCGTAATACCTTCTACTCTGCCCGTTTCAATAGGGTAACGATCTGTCGAGTCATGAATATTCAGTTGACCAGTGTATTCGCCTGAAGTTGGTAACGCATAATCTTCATCTTTCAAATACGAGCTATTATCTTCATTTACCCTTGGTTCAGAGAAGTATGAACCTCTAACGTTACTTTTGCCTGAATTGTTGTTTTCTTTATTACCGTTGTTTCCGTTACTTTTACTTGAAGGATAATTTTCACCTAATATCTCGGTATCGCTATTATCATTAGTATTATAAAATTGTTGAGATCCATTTTTGTCAGAAGCTGGTTGTATTTTTTTACGTTCTAATTTACTTCTTTGTACATCACGTTGGCTTTCAGGCAGATAGTGATTCTTATATCCATATTTATTTTCATCGTAAGAACCTGCGGAAACACATTATTTAAAATATCTTTAACAACCAATTAACCAATTGAAGGGTGCATAAATTATTATGGCATTATTTACTACATACTAAAATAATTTTTGAAAGCAGTGTTTGCATGTAGGTAGGTACATGTAGACTAAACAATTTATTTCACAATTTATATTAATATCTAATCCACTCACCGTCGTCAAAAATTCCAGCTGCTTCATCTCTAGCAGCTTGTTCAATAACTTCTCTTATAGCATCTGGTATTGGCGGAGAAGTTGGTAGATGGTCACCACGTGGTTGGAAACCGTTTTCATCAGCAGTATAAAATACACTATAAACCTTTCCGTCATCACCAGTGTAAGAATATGATCCTTGGGCTTTAGTTCCATCGTCAACTGTACCACTTTCTTCAGCACGGATTCCATTTGAGGTTTCAAAACTATACGAGTAACCATTTGGTGTACGTGTGTTGTCATACTTGAGAATGACAGCACTTCTGTCACCTGCTGCCTGCGGTCTTGGAGGACGACTGGCATGGCTCCCTGAGTGAATGTTTGACACCGACGATGCAAAACTTGGCGTGGTACTAAAAATTTCGTCATTAACTTGTCCAGGCTGGTAATTACTTTTCTCTAAGATGGATCCTGTATTACTCGTAAATATATTGCTATTTCCAGGAGGAAATGGCTGTTGTGGAACACTGCCCGAAATTGAAGTACCTTCATTTTGATAGTCTTGATTTAGGTAAGGCTGCATGATGTCTAAACTGTTTTGGCGGTTATAATTTTCTGGAACAATATATTCAGGAGAACCTTTTTGGTTTTGGATGTCGTTGTATTGATTATTTGGTATGATATTTGCCTGAGCTGAAATTGTTGATGGCCCTTGTGGGTTAAGATTAGTTTGTTCATCAGGATATTGGTTACCTTGCACTTGAGCAACTGCATCTGTAGTTTGGAAAATGGGGCCAGCAGTACCATCTATACCTGAATGCTGATTGAGAATTTCGTTAAAAAGTTGACCACCAGGGTATTTCACTGAGCCTGTCCTAGAAACAGGCTGGCCAGAAATAGGCTGCTTGGGAAAGGGACCGCCAATTAGAATTTCACCTTGGTTTTGATTCAATAAACCTGGTTGATTATGCTGCAGGTTGCTAAATGGACCAACATTCTGAATTGGGAGACCTGTTACAGGATTTATCGGTACGGCAGTGGTTTCGAAGCTTTCTGTAGGAAATGTTGTTGTTTGTGAAAATGCATAAGATGTAGTAGTTACAGGTACTTGTATTGGCTGTCCAGTGGGTTCAAAATCATTAAATTGGTTTGGAATGGAGTTAACTGGTATGAATCCTGTTTGAGGTAGATTAGGTGTTTCTAGAGGAGCGAGAATATCACCAGGGTTTCCTCCAGCAAACTGAGCTCCTGGCGGTGGAAGGTAAGTCCGGTCCAGTTTTTCAGAAGCCGTAAGGCTTGCGGCCAGTAATATCTGCAATTAAATTTACACATTAAGTTATTTTTATCTTTACGTAATTCAAGCCTCAAACACACAGGCGATAACGCGCCTCGATATACTGAGATCGATAATACCGCACGCATTATTACAATATAATGCGTTTCTATCACTTCAAACAATTGTGTGCGACGTTATTATTGTCGTAGTCGTGTCTTAATACACAATGTGCTAAAAACAGATATCGCAATAATCCGTGTTGCCCTACCGACTGATAGAAGCACGCCTGTGTGTTTCAGTCTTTAAGTCTTAAATTAAGTTAAAGAAGTTCTAAGTTCCTATTATTAGTTCCTACTATGAAAGCATTTCTAACTTTTTGTTTATCCATGAACTAACGCGGAAATCAGTTGCCCTCAATTCGAATTGACTCAATAGACCCTAAACTAATAGTCTGTTTCTTTCTATTGTAGCTTTATGCAGACACACATTATTGTATCAATCATTAATGGGAGCTCATTTTATAGCATTGTCATCTGAATAGCTTAAGCGATTTCGCTTAAAACTTTAAATATGGCGTACAGTGCGGGACGCTTAAATACACCCATGAGTATTTTTATATTCAAACAAAAACTGGAGGTTAAAACCACACAACTACGTGCCAAGAATCCTATAATAATGTTGGACTTTATGCCATTATTCAAATATTGAATTAAAATTGTATTAATGTCACTGAAAGTAGGTATTATGTATTTATTTATTTGGATCTTGTTTTGAACAGAAATTAACAATCGAAATAAATACTAACTAGGTTAAAATAGATGGGAATAGATAGTTATGATAATATAAGAATAAAATATTGCTAGGATATTTTTTATTTGTTTAATTAATGGTCCGGTAATTAACTGCACCCTGCTGGATGGTAAAAAGCTGAGATGCAGTCCAGAAGATATTAACCCAACATTAACGAAATACACAAAACACTTTTTTTCACTCCTTTATTTGTTATTATTCGCACACTAAGCACTATCCTTTACAGGATCAATAAACGACTTCAATGATGAAATGAATTTAAACTTTTATAAAGATAAAAAAATAAATAAAAAAGAACCAACCAAAAAGCACTTCATCTCGTTCGATGTATCCTCACCAGGATTCACTTGAGATGTGTGACACCCCAAATAAACATAATGATATTTATACCACAAAACAAAACCATAATGACCATTTAGATGTTTTAGTACGTGACAGATGGACACGGCGTGACAATAGCCTAATTATTGCTGTCACTCTCGTACATATTTATTTTATAATTTCATCATTAGATTATAGAGCCTTGGCATTTTTATGGCCGACACTGTAATTTGTTGGTGACAAACGTTTGCCCACGATTTGATAGTGACATAATACGTTTTCATAGGTATGCTTTCGTACTGAGAGCTTTGATCGAGACATCATGTCCTCCTTATCTGAATATTGAGGAGTTGAGTTGAGTCTGCATTTTCAATCAACTCCTCAATATAACCCTAATGAACCCTTCTGAAGTCCATACAACCTCAGAAGCAGTTTAGCTCATCACAAGAGTTAACAGCTCTCAAAGATACTACAGAATCATATATATACAAAATCAGATTAAAAAATGATGGCAATCGCTTCACGGAAAATATCGAGGTCTAGCCAAATCCGTATTTAAGACTGGTAAAGCGGAGCCCAGACTCCGAGCTGAAAAAGCTTCGGATGCGACTGGGAATTAACGCTAGGAGAAGCTTAGAAAATCATTATAGAGGTGGTAAAACACTGTCAGAGAAGAGAGATTTTGATAACATTAGCTGTTTAGTTTGTATTGTTCCGTTTGCCCTGAATACCAAAAATACCATGGTAGTTCTTGAAGTTCAACACTGATAGATGTCTCACAAAATAGCTATATTAATGAAGAATTAATATATTGTGGCAGTTGATACATAAGCAAGTATTCATTTGATATTGAGTAAGCTAGTAAGCTAGATATAGGTACAGATCTCGATTAAGCTCAGTAAAAAGTAAGCCGTCTGTTTTTCTCAATGTCGACCTACCTCCGACCGAACTGACCGGACCGTAAATCTTAGTTGGCGAAATGTGGGTGTTAATACACCTCTGCTTACCCCTTCGGGGATTTACAGGTGTAAGTATATGTAGTTATGTATGTATGTTGACCTACCTCACTGCGGATATCCGTACATAAAGAAACAACAATCATCTGCATAACAATAATTATAATAGTTTAATGACTGACAACAATTATAAATTATGATTGATATGCATGAGAAAGAGTGTGGGCGATAATGACAGATCCCCGTAATACGCCAACATTGACCTGCCAGAACTCTGAAGCCTGACAGTCATATAAGGCCCTTAGAATACTTAACACAAAGCCACAATAGTTTATTTAAAACAAAACCTTAGGGTCAATTAAAAGTAGGCGGAAAAACGGTCGAGCACTTTTCAAGTGGTAATTATAAAAAATAATAATAAATTTATACTTTTAAAATAAAAACTAGCTTTTCTTTATAAAATCTTTGGTACTAAGTACAACCAATATAGTAATTTTATGCAAGAGTTATGCTGGTTTCAAAAGCTTGTATCGCGCAAATTCTGTCTCTGTTCTCTGTTTGCGCTTATTCATTCAGACAAGGCTGAAAATAGTATGCAGCATTAAATGTTATCCGATAAGACAGAAGTGAGTTGAAGCATACTATTTTGAGCTTTGTATTAATGGAATCAGGTTGATATTTAATTAACACATAAAAGTGCTCAAGCATTTTTCTATTCGATTTGAATTGACCCTTAAAGTGCACTTTAGATATTGATTCTTTTGTTTTATTCAATTGAAAGAAACCTTTAGAACCTTTTTAAACACAGGAGTATCTCTAACAGTATTGTTCAATATTAACATTTTGTTTATAACAAAGACTTCGGCCGCCAAAATAAAACGGAATCACTTAATCGGAAATGTACAACACATTTCCGTTTAAGTGATTCCCGTTTAGTTTCTCATAAGTGGTATTTAATTTACAGCATTCTTTCAAAGAATCTATTAATAATGACCTCTGCTTTGTATTAAGTCATATACCTACATCTGGAAGGTTAATATTTCGATATAAAAAGTAGACATATCTATCAGTTGTTAATTTGATTATTACTGTAATAAACTCAATAATTATATTAATAATATGCTATTAGGCATTTAAAGAGATGAGGTAACAAATATATAATAAGACTCAATTTAAAATATACTTTGATGACTGGTTAGAATTATCCAATTATGTTTTTTTTTTCGTTTAATCTAATCGTTTAATTCTATAGCTAATTTCAAAAATAATTTGAATTTGGAATTGCGCGTCATTTTAATTTTTAATTTTATATTTAGAACTATTTCAATTAGGAGATTAAAAGACACATAAACAACATTAAATTTTAATATTATTATAACCCATTCAAAGCGCTTAACGCTTATGGAAGATTGTCTATCAATTAATGGTCAATACAGATTATTATCTTGTTTTGATTTTATCGACGTAAAGTGTAGCAAAGTATTGTGTAAGTTTAGTGTCAAATCAATAAAATTTTATAACTATAATATAAATTCCTTTTTAACATTCAAACTTAATATTTTTACCACATTATGAACTAAAATATTTATACCATAAAAAGGTGGGCGGTAAGGGACAGTTAAAACTAAAGTAAAATATTCAGGTGTCGAAGAAATTCCGTCCATGGATGTCAGATTTGATAGGGCTGTTCTCATACAGCGGTAAACATACATGTACTCAGTAAACATACAGCCCATGAATAAGTCCCCGCTTGACAGCAATAGGCTCGTCCCCTATTACGTGGGACCGAAAATCGTAGTTGGCGAAATGTGGGTGATAAGATAACTGCCCCCCTAGACAAGTGGCAATTCGTTGCTCGGCGTGTGATGGAATAGAATGACAAATGTATAGGATTTGACGGTTTTGACATTCGTTGACGCCTGTCATATACGTCAAATCCCATACATTTGCATTCTATTCCATCATACGCCGAGCAACGAATTGCCACTTGTCTAGAGGGGCTGATAAGATAATACACCTCTGCCTACCTACCCCTTTAGGCATTTTTAGACGTGAGTATGTGTGTGGATGTCGAAATCCTCGATGTCGATTGCTCGGTGTACTTATAGATGGTGTATTCCCATCTGTTACTATCTGAATTGTCAAGTGATTTGCCGCTCATTATTTGTTTCAAGGGCATTAGTTAGACTAGGATAACACAGTTCACTTCTATTCCTAGGCTAATGAGAAAATTAATCAAAAATACAGTTAGTACAATTATTTAGTTTCAAGCCTTTTATTACTAACTGCAAAATTAATCATAGCTCAAATGTCTTTATGTTCCCTGTGAATATTTAGGTAGGCCACACACTCATGACAATATTTTCACTTGAATGAAATTTTGAAGCATTTATTATGCTAACTGTTCAAATCCATCCCCCTGTTAGAGAAAGATCGCGGGTTCAAGTCCCGTCCGAGGTCGATTTTCTTTTCTCTTTCCTAATCGAATATTTTCACTGTTGTACTTAAAAAAAATCCTTAATAATAAGGTTGTAATTGAGTAACAAACATCCAAACAACTTCAGAAACTATAAATATTATTAGCAGTTCTCTGAATAGGTTAGCACCCAACCACGTGACAGTAAACTTCTTCCTTTGCTCCCATTTTCCTCCTATCAAAAAACCTATTGATAAAAGTTTTTAAAATCCAAGAACACTAAACTTGTACCAAGTTTGGTGACAATCAGTTAAGAAATGCGCCCTCTAGACCGGAATTAACACAGACGGACAAAAGCAAATCGGTCACCTAGCCTAAACGGAGATTAAATCGATCGGGCGAATCATCGCAAAACTGAGTTGTTCGTGTGTGACCAGCCTAAAGTCCACACGGTATTGTGAAAGGCCGATGATCGGTCTCATGTTAGATAATCGCCTTTGTCCGCTGTAATTACCTGGATTCGTCCGTGAACTGTGAACTTGCGCTTAAGGCGATACCGACATATAATATTACTTCATTACATTGATTAAGTCCGATACATGTTATTGTGGTTGAACTAAGTTGTAAAGCTCATCAGGCCTATGTATGGTTAGCGTCAAAAGTAGATGATCGTTATTACATTAAAAATAGGAGGCTTTAAGTATTTTTTTTTTGTTGAAAGTTTGTTTGACTGCGTAGCGAACTCGATTAGATTACAATTTGCAAAAAGAACTGAATATTGTTTATTCGAAAAAAAAAAAAAAATTAAACGGATACTATTTAGTAATATTTACACTGATCTACCCAGGAATATTCCCGGGACAAAATAAGGCTCTATATCTTCCCTATCGGATTCCACTTACTTACTTCTGGGCTTCGATCGAAGATATTCACACAAACATGTAGTTTCACATAGAAGTCTACTTGTTGCAATGTATTTAGAAGAAATAATCAATCTCATCGTTTGTGTGCGTGTGTGTGTTTTTTAAAGAAATATATAACATAGAATACAAGTAACAAAAAGGAGACGGGGACTTCTGGGCCAAAATTGTAATGAGTTGAGATATGACTTAAAAAAAGCGGTATTTTTTTCTATTTCAAAATATTAAAAAAACAGCTCAATTGAAAGTCTGGAAGACGAGTAATCTTAAAACTAAGTTTATTCCACTAGCAAAATAAAATATCGATTACTAAAAAATATTTAAACAATATTGCGTATTAAAACACTTGCATCACAATTTGATATTAAATCAATCAGAGTGAACAAAACTTAATCATTATAATAATAATAACCATTTAAAATACCAAATAATAGTGTAATAAAAATAAATTCTGAATCGATTTCCGTTAATCGATTAATTATTTCTTATGTTTATCAACTGTATTTTTAAGCTGTGACAGCTGACAGCTCCATTTTCAGTCAATCAGTTTATTTATTCAATCTTCAAAATTAATTATTTTATCGAAAAATTGTATATTTACACGGCTTATGGGATATACAATTGTTTATAAAATATGTACAAAAGTATGCTATATCAGTATGCTGTATCAGTTTATTGGTTTAAATCCAATGATCAATTGACTTCTGCGTTTTGAGTATTTCCAGTTGATTTCTTGATTAAATTCCCATAACAGTGATTTCTCTTTACGGACTTCTAGCTTGCTCCTGGTTACCTTAAAGTACAATGATAAACTTGTTTACTTGTTTGAGTTTTGCTCGGTATTTTGGATTTTGACATGGATCTCTGTGTGAATTGTGGCATAGAAAATGAAGTAAATAAGGTAATATATTTCCACCTGCGCACTTCTTAGACAATACTTTAATTATTATTGAAGAAGAATAAAAGATAATTATTATTTAAAGTGTTTTTTTTAACATAACATCCTTGTACTCCATATCTTTAAAATCTCTTTGTAAGTTTTCGTACATTATCCCTGAGTGAAATATAATACAGTACAATTTAAAAGTATTTTAAGATAAAAAAAATGACCACTTTCTATTAAAACACCACAGAAATCACAGTTCTAAAATGTCAATTTCTTGCATAACCTCACTTTTACTAAATCTCTTATAACTCTGCTCTCAGATATCCAAAATCTGCAGAATTTTCAGGGATGGTTTAATAATTTATATGCTGTTAATTGATACCACCCTTATCTTATTACATTTTTGGCCCAAGAATGTATGAAAGCCTCCCCATCTCCTTTGTAATATTTCCGTTAATGCCTGTGTTAGGACTGGGTTCAAGTCGGTATGATTCAAACCCGCCAGGATACAAATCCGGGACCTCTTGATCCTAAGGCCAACTTGTTAGTTTGTTAAGCGTCGATAGCGTAGTTGTACTAAGCTATCGACGCTTAACAAACTAACAGAAAAAAGCATTTGGTTTTGCAGTTTATAGGAATTCCAAATTACAAAAATGTTGCTTGACCTTAACATTCATTCATTGCTTTTATAAAAATGTGCACTAATGTCGAAACTCATCACTCTATTCTTACTTATCGATGTCATAACGCATTGTGCATCGATTAAAATCGATACGGATCTTTTCAGTTCCCACTATTAGTAGGATTTCGATAGCAAAAGGATGTTGCAAAGATGAATCGATTTAAGAAATCGATAATGCATTTCGATGAACGATAATGATAAAAAGATGATGAATTAAGTAGTTTGATCGTTGTATTTTTACATTGTTAGTGAGTTTTATAAAATCTAATTTTGTATTTCGAGAAAAGATTACTCATTTTACCGGGATGTAATTATTGCTTGCTTAAAAATCAACCTTTTGAAATGGTAGGTACAGGCCTTGAGGTTTCTAGGCGATCCCAAGGTTACTGGTGGTGTTGAAGTTTAACCTTAGAAGAAATTTCATACATATATACGAGTATATATTACATACTCACGTCTTCCCTACGGCGGAGTAGGCAGGCAGACACAACAACTCGCCATCGCCTCTTGTCCTTACAAACTTCACGAGCATCCTCTACTGATAAATAATTGATAAAATACTTTATCTGCTTTTGACCTGCTTTTTTTTCAATAAACACATTATAATTAGATCAGTGCATGTTCTGTGAGATCAACTCAGGCCTATCTGCCCATTTACATGGGCATTATATAGTGCGTCATTCGTTCAGTAGGTACTCAGAAGAAATTTCGTTATCCTATACGGAGTTTCCCTAAAGTCGACGCTGGAAACGAATAATATGAATCTAATCCATAAAGGAAATTCCAAATTCAAAACTCAAAAATCATTCCCTCCTCACCCTCAAAATTAGGGGATTTATCAGTGGAACACCTAGTAGGTCATATAGGTGTTCAAAGGGAACTTTTCCATGCCCGTAGTTTACCTAAAAAGTGTTCCAAGGGTAACTAAATCAAGTGTGATTCTCCTGAATGGTGATCCAGGAGGACCTAGAATGTTCTAAAAGGTGTTTGTCTTGTTGAATGAACATTGAAGTAACTACTTAGGAATTTTAATTGTACTCTGTGTGCTCTTCACCAGAAAGGCCACACCATTAATGGTGTAATAGTTGACTAAACAATTATGTCGGCGAGATGGGCTGAATTCGTTTAGGCCGTGATTGATTGACTCCGATCGCTGAGCTCACCCATCAGAGCACATAAGTGATTGATGATGGCGGTAATATATGGTAATTGCATCGTCTTGTCGCCAGTAGCAATTATTTATTTGACTTTTGAAGATTAATTTATCTTCAAAATTTTCCTGTATAGCCTCGGTGGCGCCCTCGTGGCAACATAGTTCGATCGCACAGTTCGATCAATCGAACAAACAGTATTTTTATATCCTCATTGTTCGATAGATCAGTCGAACCACGAGCTTTCATTATTTAAAGGTGCACACTGTTCGATCAATCGAACAAACAGTATTTAAAAATCCTGATTGTTCGATAGATCAGAAGATGAAATTTCAGTTTAATTCTTGAGTGAAGCAATGAGTAATTGAATTTACCTGTAAAAACTTGTTTTAAAAACATCGGTGTTTTTTTAAAACCACTTAGGCGGGAGGCAAGCACACGGCCCGTCTAATGGAAAGTGGTTACCGTGGGCTATGGACGTGTGCAACACTAAGGGCGTCACAATCGCGCTGTCGACCCCGTAAGAACCTTCTAATGCCCGTCTTGAAGAACCCCATACTGTGGTCGCTGTTCTGGGAGCATTGCCAATTTCTAATCGAAAAGTAGCAGTTTGAGACTTTTTAATATTTTGGGTCTGTCTTGTTAGGCGACCTGAATAATTACTCTGCCAATGGCTGACCACATAACTCAGGCAGAAAGGTCAAACGGCAGTCACACCCGATATAATCAAAAAATCAAGGCATATCATGTATTTAAGTGGACCTAGGACTCCAAGTTAAACACCTGAGATATGACCGGAACTACCGCCAGTTTGATGATGATCATTGGTCTAATCAATAGAAATTACCCTTGGCCATATTCTCCGTACGCAACGCTATCCATCAAACAGAATCATCATCAAATGACCTTCACCTCAATGAGAATACTCCGCCTACCCAGCAGATGATCCGTAATCATTACGATCACGATACCTCAGATCGTTGAGCAATTCAATACTATATATTAGTTCATAAAGTAATCTAAGTGTAATGACTGTCAATTACATGAGTAGTGTACTAGGTAGAAAAAATAGTACTAGTACTGTCAGCATCAGCCCCTCTAGACAAGTGGCAATTCGTCTGCTGGCGTTCGGTAAAATAGAATGCCAAATATATGGGATTTGACGTATATGACAGGCGTCAACGAATGTCAAAAACGTCAAATCCTATACATTCATCATTCTATTCCATGATACACCGAGTAACGAATTGCCACTTGTCTAGAGGGGCAGATCGATTAAGATAGAAAAAAGCGAAAACAGCTAAGGCGGGACTCGAACCCGCGATCTTTCCCTTACAGGTGGAATGATCTGACCACTAAGCTACCGAGCCTCGCTCGAAGCTGTTGTGCAATTCACTAAGTAAGCACAACGATGCGAGTCGCAATCTTTGGGTAAAATAGAGGCCAGCCCTTTGGTCACGCGAAGCATCGACCAGTCGCTTTGCAATTTCCGTGTAAAGTGACCGTGCGACCCCACGAACCCAACGTTTCAACCCCAAACGGCTCAAATATATAATTGTTGGTTATATTATCATATTTGCGCCGTTTGCCGCAGATGCCGCAGCGGCACCGGCGCAGCCCGTCGTACTTGGAAGATGGGAAGGCGCAAGGGTGTCATGTCGACGCATGTTGCGTCCCACACCAAAGGCCTGCCCATCTTCCAAGGTACCAAAGACATACCATCCGGCCTCTTGCCATCGTCACGCACCAAACCAACTGGTTCAAGGATGGCTGGGACGCCGACGGTGACAAGAGCCCGGCGGATTATATCATTTAAATGTGCATAACGTGACATGCGTCCTGCGCTCCTGCTGCTTGATAGGCCGTGGTGCCCGAGGCTGTTGACTGCTTCTCCGCAGTCGACAGCCTTCGTAGTCTCTTTAAAAAAAAATTTTACTAGAAACTATTATTACAAAAAAAAAAATTTTTGAAATATCGATGTTCAGCCAAATCCGCAGTTAGACTGCTGCTGAAAGCTTCGGATGCAACTGGGATAGCGCTAGGATTAAGAAGGAGTTTGTTTTGCTCTTAATACTTTGGTATTAAGAACATTTGGAGACTTCGCAAACGAGCTCGTTCTGACGCTGACTGTACTTAACGTCTGGTGTCTAGAGCGACGAAAGGTCAATTATTGAGTTCATTACGCGATTTTTTGTACATGTTAATTTTATAACACCATGTATGTAAAATATCAAGAATCTTTTTTATGTAGGTATAACTGCATTACAATTAAGTATTTGATTCCCAAGTTTATAATTATAAAGTTCGACCATTATGCATGTTTGCAATGCGCGTATACTTTTTTTGAAGTTGGTGCAAATTCAAACCTACACTTTAGTACCCTTAAAATGTTTTCAAGGGCGAAAAGTATTATTGAAATTAGTTATTACATTACAATAACGTGAATTCTAATACGCGAGTATCTGTTATGAAAGCCTACTGTAAATTTTTTCAGCAAAAACTATTTGAGAGAAGAAGCTTGTTCGTGATACTACACACCATGTGCGGTCCGAAGAGGGGGGAAGGGAGGGGGGAAGGGTCACAATGGACATGACCAAATCATGCACTTCTAATTAAAAAGTCTTCTAAAAATACATGACTACAGACTTTTCCTAAATGAATTGCCGCACTTAAAAAAACGTGACCTCCCCCCTACAAATAGGCTGGGGCCACACCTGCTGCACACATTGTCATAGTAAATATGATCGCTGTCTATTTCCGCGTCCCTGAAAACTCACATTGTGGAAGCATAATATGACCACGCGTCCCTGAAATCGCGGACCGTTTAAAGGCAGCTTAGAAACTTGTAATGTCAACAAGAACCCCATATTCATAATCGCTTGGGAAACCTTCAGCCGGGATATCATTCCACAGCTTAATTGCACAAATTGAGTTATTTATTAGTGCTTAGATGCACCTCAGCGTGGGATGGGAACTGAATAACGAGTGACTTTAGCCACCTGACCTTTCAGATCTGTAGCGTTAGATAATGCCTAAAAGGTAACGTTGAAGATCTTACTTTAGATCGTGTTTGTAGATACTAGAAATAGCGAGTCATGTAATGAGGTGAAGAAGAGCTAAAATATGCTGTTAATATTGTTAAATGTCTTTATTACCGTATGTATTAATTGCGCACTAGAAGCGTACTGTATTTAAATCAGAAATATCTAGAAGTCCGATTCGGTTAAAATAAGTACATATTACTGCTGGGATTTTTTTATACCACTTAGGTTGCAGACAAGCACACGGCCCACCTGATGGATAGTGGTTACCGTGGTCTAATAGACGAGTGCAACACCAGGGGAGTCCCAATCGTGCTACCAACCCTGAAAGAACAGAGAGATTCTGTACCATCAGCGCAGAAGACAAGCAAGACGAACCTTTGGTCTTCCTACTGACTGGACAATACCTCTCCAGTGAGCTCTGGTTAACCTAACCGCAGTATTTTGTAGGGTGGTGTTACTTCGCGAGTCGGACTGCTCGATTGGGACGGAAACACTGTCGTGTCCTACCTCTTACTTTGATAGAGCTACCTATGTAACAATAAAACAAAATTTAAAAGGGCTATAATTTGGTCTTTATTGATATAATTAAAAATGTTATTGAAAAACCATAAGATCATTGTGGTCATTTTCCATCGATGCCTATATAATTATCAAACTTATAATTGCGGATGTCTGTTAATTTCAGTGTCAAAACATTTATTCTTCTTATTAGGTACATAATATATAATTATTTGAAAATTTCAATGTCTATAGTTTAAAAATAATTATTTTTCATTCTGTCGCCTTCTGTAAAACGTTTCTGTAGGTCATACTTTTCTTAGGTCAATTCGAAAGGGAAATACCACCCTTTTATTAGAAGTAATAGCCAGCTTCAGCCCTTTTTATGCAGAAATACCCTCGGAGACCCCTTCGCTCCTGAAGGGAGACGTTATTTCGGACTCAAGCCGACTACAACCGCACGTCCCCTTAGGTCTTCAGATGCCGAGGTGTGAAACTGCCTACGGCAAATTCCTCGCATCACGGCTGAACTAGCTGCATCCTAATTTTCTATTGCCATCCGAATTACGTAATAACTAATAACGTATGCAAAATTTCAGCTCAATCAAACATCGGAAAGTGGATCAAATGCAACTTTAGAGATGTTATTATTGACACCCGGAAGCTCTTTTAAATGAAAGTAATAATGATGCAAATTCGTTGCTGCTAGATGTAAGTACTAAAATGCAATGCAGGGATGTATAATATTACAAAAACAATCGAATATTAATTAATTGAATACAAGCTATTCGGGTTCGGGATTCCGTATTTGGATGTCGGCTATCTCGAGCAAATAAGCTCATATCTTTTTCCAAGGTCTAATATATCTCTACCTATATTATTTATTTTATCATAATCAGTTCAGTGGTTTAGATCTAAAGCGCAAGAGACAGACAAACAGACAGAGTTACTTTCACACGTTTTTTCAGAAGGCGAGCGCGAATACGATATCAAACCAAAATGGTGTTGATGTGTACGAATTGCTTTGTGTTGTGCTAAAATGTATAGATTGACTGATGAATGAAAAGACTCTACGGTTTTATAACACTAATGCGATCAAGTTAGATCCACTGCCTTACTGGTTTGATGCCCGGGACAAATTGTATAATTTAATTGACGTCTTCAATTAAGTTTCCAAGCTCAGGTGTAGGTACTTTGAAGTCGGATTTTTATAATTCATTAATTTTAAAAGTAACTGTATTTTATCTATAGTGACAAACAAGCTTAGCGATTGTTTTAAAACTGTTACTCTGTGAATTTATGTCAATAGGAAAGATTTGTTGAGCTGGCAGCAAATGGAAAATATTACTTACAATAGCTGTACCCCACCACAGTATTACCTACTATCTATCTTCACCAAGAGTTCAGCCATGAGTTCAGCCATCAACCATGAGTTCAGATCCGAAAATTATTGAAAGCAAAGTAGTGAAAGTTTGGATGGCATTAATTTTTTTACTCAATCATGCTAGAAAGGTTGGACTGCTCTGGATAAATTGTCATAGTCTGGAATAGCAGGGAATAGCACTTTGAATTTTGACCACTATCTAGGGTCGGCAGCACATGTGTAACACCCCATAGGCCACGGTAACCACTTTCTTTTAGGTAGGCCATGTGCTTATCTGCCATCTAAGTGGTATAAAAAAAACTATGTCATCTGCTGGTAAGTGATGACGCGGTATACTTCCCTAGAAGCTTCCACTCCTTATTTATAATCATTGTAATAGTTACTTCAGGTCACAGGATCGTCATTAGGTAACAGAATCAGCGGGTGGGACCACGGTCAACATCTAGCTAGTCATAAATTGCATCTATTCAACAAATAATACTCAAATCACCTGTAACAAGAAAACACGCCTATTCTCTCAAAAGAACTAGACAGTGATGTATGAACATTTCGCCAACTATCAAACCTTGATATGTAGCAATAAATCTAATTACGTTCCAATATCGACTATACATGTAGTTGCGACCTCTAAACCAATACAAACTGTAACACACGTACATCACAAGAAACAGGTTTTATATACACAAGTTCATCTTCTCCATCATCATAATGTCGATATTATGAAACTTTGACCACAAGTTACATCGATGTAGATCTGACTACACCCTACTATATATACTGTACTGATTTTATGAGGTTATCAGTTGAATCTGCGGCTTCTACAAAGGAAGATCGTACAATCTAATAAAAATGAAATTGGTAAATAATATTTGAATTACCTATTTAAAGGGATACAGTTTCGTTTATAGTGCTAAAGTTTGGGTGGACCGAGATTCATCCCCTGGGATACACCGATGAATTTGGATTTATTCTACTGAACAACTCTAGATTATCAACTTAAGGGACAACTCTAGATTATCAAATTAAGAAATGGTTTATCGAATTACCTATTCATGGTATTCATAATATATGTTAAATGGCCTTTTCAACAACCAAGGTTTGGAAGGGCCTAACTTTTCGTAGTGAATCTCTTTTCCAGGAATTGGTTCTGTCAACTTCATTTTGAGGAAATATAAAAAATGTCATTGTTACTCAACTAGAGATTCACCAACTGTCTAGTTGATAATATCTCCATTAGAAATGTTTACCGTTTAAATTTTTAATCTTTTCGATTTATTAATTAACTTGATAGGTGTCTTTGACATACTTTCTTTCAAGGTTACTTGAGACTATTGTTAAAGCAAGCATTTCTATATATTGCTGCTGTGTTACAAAACTGACAATATTTCACGAAAATTTAATTGTTTCTTCATTAGATATGATGAAAATGCCAATCAACATCATCGTAATTACAGTGGTATTAACATTACAGACAAACTTACTTGAACGAAATCAAAAGCCTATGTTGATATGAAAGTTACAAAATATTTTATCCTTTATAGCTCTTATTTGATTTTAATATTTATTTCTCAGGTAATCGTCTTAGCAGCTGTCGCTTTGGCGCAAGCCGGCAAACTTGATAGAGCGTACCTTCCACCTAATGCACGTGCATCTGCTGGTTCCAACTTCCTTCAGACTCCTACAGAAAGCTTCTCCAGAAGAGGTCCTGTTCAGAACTACAATAATTACCCCAGTGAAACCATCTCCAACCAAAATGCATACAGTCAAAACGCATACTCAGGTTACAATGCTCAGCCCGAGCGTGCTCAAGCTGCTCGTGAAAGGAACGCAGCTATCCTTCGCCAGGACAGTTCGAATGATGGAGAAACTTACTCATATGCTTACGAAACTGAGAATGGCATTTATGCTGAAGAAAGTGGGGTGGCTACCAATGGTGTTCAAGCTCAAGGTGGATACTCCTACACTGGGGATGACGGCAAAGTTTATTCTGTGAGGTGAGTTACTATGCCTTTTTCAATTTGTGATGCATACCGGTATAATATGTATATCCCTGAAGGGTACGTTATACAGGACATATTATTATGCATTTTGCTTCCAAGTACGTAAGGTATGCATATAGCCGTCAACTGGGTAATTTGGAATTAAAGGATGGAAAATTGAGAGTAAGTAAATTGAAAGAAAAGGAACTTTTAATTCGATTTTTTTTAACTCGTTTTGAAGTATTTGACATGGATTACAATTAACCTATTTAAATCTTTCTTACATTTACATTACGTGATCCGTGTTTGTAAAAGTGAGTGTCAAAAAAAGAGATTATTTCAGTAACTTTCGTATCATACACATTTGCATATCTCGGAAGAGGAAAGCGGAGTTGTTTTAACTTGTAACAGCTTATTGTAATTAGTAATTTCTGATAATACATACATTACGATTTATAACAGTTTCATTTAGCAATTTCATAAAATATTTTCAGGTACACAGCTGACGAGAACGGTTTCGTCCCTCAAGGTGACCACCTCCCCACCCCTCCTCCCATTCCTGAAGAGATTCTGAAATCTCTGGAGCAGAACGCCCGTGATGAGGCTGCTGGCATTTTTGATGATGGTAAGTAAATAATAAAATCTTCCGACAGCATTTTATTATAATAATATGGCTTTTTCGATACATCCTTCTTTGGTAAAATTATTTCACATAGTTACACTATGACACTTTACGGCGAGCACTTATTAGTGCTTATAAGCACTCTCAATTTTAACGTTTTCTCTTCCTTATGGCTCATGGGTAACCCTACCTGATCTTGGGCAGTTCCAGTTCTCACTTAGCAACTGTAATTTTCTGTGCTACTTTAAATAGCAGCAGAGGGGTTTGAATGCAGGTTGACAGAAAGTTTTGCCCGTATGTTATAAAATTGTTATTTCTTATTGCTGTCAATTCTACCTAACCTCAATTTACCACTGCTAGACGCTAGTGGAGAAGAAACAGTGCAATAAACTAAACTCAAGTAGTAGTCGTGAATTATATACCCCAATTCTATTTTTACAGGATCTTACGTAGAGGCCAAATACGCAGGAAATAGCCAACAACAGTATTACAACAATAACGCCCAGCCCATCAACTACAACAAAAACACCGAAGCAGCTGTTCAGAAGACCTACCTTCCACCTTCCGCACAGAGGAACAACTACCGTAGGAACGGATACTGAAGACTGTAAACTATAATCTGTAAATAAATGCCATAAAATACAAATAAATATTTAATAAATAACTTCGTTTAATTCTTGTATTCAAATATTGATCATCATTATTCTGAAAATATAGAGAAGAAAACCTAGGAATCATCAAGTCTCGACTGAAAAGGTGTCTGCTAGGCAAAAGTGTTTCGTCGGTATCACTTACTACCAACAGAGCTAGAGCTCAAACGTGAGCTTATCATATAGGCACCATAAAAACAACATTATAATTAGCTGGTCTCCTACTAGAGGACCATGGGCGTCAGGGGACGTATCTACCATTTTTATCCCATGAGACGAATAGTGGGTTTGTCATCAAATCAATATTATAATAAATCTCCAAACATGTTTACCTAATCTAATTACAATAATGAAAATACAATAATAATGAATATTAACATTTTTATACTATCAACCTTTGCCGATCATAAAAACTTCGTAAATATTTTAAAAAGTGCGTAGTTGATCTTTTGAGAGTTTGATGAAATAACTTGACATTGGCCTTTCGTCATTGATAAGTTTTATGGTGTTTTTTCCTTGACATTGATAGAATTGCGGCAATTTTACTGCACAAGGCAGTATTAATAAAAGTATCTAAGCATAGCAGTAACAAGGCGAAGTCATTTTTTTGTAATTTATTTAGTCAGGTAATGTGTTTCTGTAATTTATCAAGATCATAGTGTTATAAAAGCTGAAGAAATTTCTAAATTCGAAATACCTAAATAGAATGCTTTTCCCACCATTGCTTTGTTAATAAGTTTGGTGAATATCTTTAGGGCGGATTGCATGGAATTTTAAAGCAGTTCTCCACTTGCAGCCCTGGAATGTCAGTTACGCATCAACATCGGCATGAGGCAGTGTAATAAAAGAGAGAGAGAGTAAGATAGACTTAGAAGGAAATTTTTGCCTCTCTTTTCTTCTTTTTTTTTCAAACTCCATGAAATACAGCATAATGCTATCTAAAGCTTATTTAAGATGATCGTTCCCCGATCAAGCTGTCTGTCGATTAGTGTAAAGAAAAGTTCTCCATGTTTTGGACAATTTGACACCGTACTAATTAATCTTGTTTGACTTTATTGAGATCAGAGCTCTAGAAAAAGAGGAGATCCTAGATGATACGACATTAAAATATTAACTAAACTAGATTACCAGCATCGCACAGCATGGAATTACCAAAATTTATGCCTACTGACCTCCAAACTTCATTATGAAGATGGTCTACACTACACTGATGATGATTGCAGTACTCGGATATTATTAGAAATACTTACAGCGATTTAGAAATGCACATTACTGCAAAAGTGAAGATAAATTAACAAGAGGATCTTCTCATCAATATGTGTACTTATTAAAGTTCGTGTCTTTAAACGTTTTATCTTACAGAAATTTATTTTATTTGGCTATTTTAAACTATTAAATATATCCAAACTTGCTTTATTGCGTGTTATAATCACTTGGACGCATTTTCCACAAATACCACGTAGATGTCTTCATGTCACAAGCAAATGGGTATCTGTCAGGTAAGTGCAGTAGGCCGTATAGTTTACAACTATAGATTATGAAATTCTAAATCAATTTAGAGATATACCACCCGCGTCAATATGTTGAGTCACGTCGTCCGTCATTCTCGTTACACACTCGGATAATAAACATGGTTTGTCACAGATTTACGCGTGCGATGAAACAGCAATACAAACGGGGCAATACGTCATCATTATCACCTCACCCGGACACATCCGAGACCCTCATCGGGTTTCGGCTTTTCTTCCTCCATTTCCCACGTTCTTGAACATCCTGGTGAGACCATTGGTACGCATGTTACCTTCTAATCGTAGAAGGTAACATGCGTACCAATGGTCTCACCAGGATGTATCAAGCCTGCATTTCTTGGGCAAACATTATTAGTTACCCACTTAGCCTGGCGGTTGACTTAAAACGTGGTTGCACCAGTTATGTCGACTCTACTGCATTTTATCTACGATGTAACTGAAATAAAGGCTACTGTGGATGCGGAAGTTTCTCACGCAATCTTTATGCATGACTCCACAGACACACATAAGCCAGATAGGCCTGTTCTTCATTCAGTAATAAATACAGAGCCCATGAGTTTAAGACTGTGTGTTCAGTGTTCATACATAAATAGATTCCTTCCCTGTAGGAACCCATAGGAAACATAATTTTTTATTGTGCCTTCATGCATTATTATTACGAGTACTATCTATTATTTGACGACAGCTCGTTTGCACGTTTCTTGGATCGTTTACTCACATTGCGTGACGCAGAATCAGTCAAATTTAATGAACATAATTGGTTGTTTGTGACCCACATGAATACATTTGAACTTGATATTAGTGAAGTTAAAACTCTGCCACGCGTAAACAAGTGCAAGCATTGAACAATTTATCTTAAAACAACATCATAATGTGAACATGATGAAACTTTGACCAAGAACTACGTTGAAGTAGATCGAGCAACAATTTATACTATAAAAACCCAATACTACTAAGGTAAGGTGATCAGTTGCAACCAAACCTTCAATGAAGAAAGTTACTTCATGGTACTAAAGAAAATGAAATTGGTAAGAGATAAATAATAAACATAAGTAGCTATAATCATTTGCGAGTAATTTATAAATTAGTAACAGATTTGGCTCTTATAAAGGCATTTGGAGGCCATCGTTCGACGTTTACTCAAACTATAGAAGTATGAGATGACAGCTAAAAGTTACAATATATGAATTAAAGTGTATATTTTCTTTTACAGATAATCATATTAGCTGTTATCACCGTAACGAAGACTGACAGGCTTAACAGAAAATATCTTCCACCTCGAGTTAATCCAGAATCCAATTTCCTTCAGGCTCCCCACATTTCAAACGATCACCACCAGAATGTGAACGCTTACTTTGGCACACCTATTAATGTTTTCGATACTAGTCTTGAACGTCCTCAAGCTGCTCGTGATAGAAACGCTGCGGTACTTCGTCAGGACCAGTCTATTAATGGCGATACTTACTCTTATGTTTACAAGACTGAGAATGGAATTTACGCAGAAGAGAAAGGAGTCGCATCTAATGGTGTTCGGGCACAGGGTGGTTACAGTTATATTGGTGATGATGGCAAAATGTACTCTATAAGGTAAATTTTAGATAACATTTAACTATATGGTTTCAAAAGAGCTAAATCGGTATCAACGCCTGTTGATTGATGGACGAGGTTGTCGTAGGTTTTCCCCTCAGGATTGGGAGTTCGACGAGAGTCGTGCCCGTAATAAACCAAAGCAAAAGGAGAGGATAAGAAGTAAGTGGACTCCGGACTCTGAAATGAAAGCTTCCATGCTTTAAGGGAGAACGCTAAGATAATGATGATGATGAACTGATTTCAAAAGAGCTTCAACTTGGTTTACAATTTTGAGATTGGTGAACACAAGATTAATATGAACTAATTTATTATTTTCAGATATACTGCTGATGAGAATGGTTTTGTAGCACATGGAGATCACCTACCTACCCCGCCACCTATTCCTATAGAGATCCTTAGGGCTCTGGAGCAAAATGCCCGTGATGAGGCTGCAGGCATTTTTGATGACGGTAATTCACACTGTTATGAATTTTTAACTGTCAGAACTTCGGTACGTTTTATACAAATTAAGGGAATCTTAATGAGGTAACCAGTTTTAGCATGGGGTTCAGTTTTGGAGTTCTGGTAACTGAGATCTGGGGATCTGGAGATATTTACGCAAGCAGGCTTTAACTGACTCCCGTTTCAACCAAATTATGCTGACCGTGCTTAAAAGAGTCTGTCAAATGGGTTAAAAGTTACCGTGGCTTATTAATCCTTGCAATACTAGAAGTATTACTAAGAATACTAGAAGTGCCAGCTGCAGGAGGGGAAAAAGAATGAAAAAAGGAAGATAAGCCCTCAATTACTTGCAGGATATAATCTGATTGAGTTGTGTAACAAAAATCTTGTTGTAGAAGTATTATTTTTTGTTTGCAAAATCTATATATTTTTTTTCTCTGCAGGTTCTTACAATGAAGCTAAATACTCAGGGCACAGACAGCAACAGTACCACAGCACGACCAATCAGCCTCATAATTATAACAGCTACCCTAGTGCAACGCAGAGAATGTACCTCCCACCCAGAAGACGCAGAAACAACCAAAGGAATCAATTTAATAGACTGAAACAAATTCATAGATATACGTTTTGATTAAAATATTTAATAAAAATAAAATATTTATTGCCTATCACTGTATATTTTCGATACCTATGTAATGTTATGTCTCAGTCGGAGTAAATACCAAAGCTACACTCACCTACTCTTTTGTAATATTTTTTCAATGCTCCTCTTACAGTCCCTTTCCGATTTTATTATCATCAGAAGGATCTTATGCTTATTTAGTACCATGTGTACAAAAAAAATAGTTTTTAATATGATTAAAACTGAAAGGAAAGATAATGCTTTAGAATAATATTAGTATAGTGCCTAAGTACTATTACACTCACGCTGATTTGTCTTCATTAACTTTAAAATATATACAACCAATATGAATTACCAGAATCCCAGTCACATCCGAGGCCTTCTACTCGAAGTCCAGGGTTCGCATTTGAATTAGCAGATTATTCTACGTAAGTTTTGGTATTTCATCACCGATTGTCTATAAGTCGGCCTTATTCAATAAACAGCTAAGCTATTTCTGAAAAAAAATTTCAAGTTCGACAGAATTACATAATATCTGTTTTTGCAAGTGCGAATATCGCGTATCTTTTACTAGTAATGTCGAATTTAAGTCTTTAATCACAATTAGTTGTGGCTGTGACACGCCTCGCGTTATCGGTTACTTACCTCTAACAACCAGCTGACGTCATTAATGAAGGACGTTCAATGACATTTAAAAATAATACATAGTCTATTACAAGTGTTTTTGTTATTGACACAGTTATTTATAATTGGTGTTGTATTTGCACAGAGCTTTTGATTCAAGTTCAATGAAATTATAAACAGAAAATAGGAACATTCGTATATACCTACACGAATAATTGCCGGCTGTTCCGCCCACGTGGACTTCGGTTATCGCGAGTAAAGCTCTATTCTGTCTCTGTACCAAACATCATAAAAATCGGTTCAGTGGTTTAGGCGAGAAAGCAGAACAGATAGCGACAGACAGATAACAGACAGTTACTGTCACATTTATAATAATCATAATATGGATTAAAATAGATATGTAGGAGAATTAAGGCGGTCTTGGAACTACCTTTGCAATTGGCTCTAGATTATGTACAGTCAACAAAGGAGATTATTATTAACCTTTTTATATGGATGGATGAAAATACATGAAGAAGTGTATACTTATCTCCTTTGCATATCTACTGATAGTCTCTGAAACTGTCACATGCCAAGACTACTTCTTAAAGTCAATATAAGTGACAAAACAGAATTTCCATTGTCAGCCCATTTATGTTCCAACCTAAATATATTTTTTTTTTTAAGAAAAAGGTAAAGCCACAGAGTCAGGTAAAACTTAGACCCAGCCTTTATTTTAAGGAAGTTATGCCATAACTGATGTATACCTACACTATACAAAATCATAGACATAAATAATTTGGTATGCAATGTGGTGGAAGTACATCAAGTTATTGTCTCCGAATGCAATGGAGCTGAGTTTTAAGAATTTGGTGATATAACTGACGTTAGAAGACATTTTATTGGAACGAAGATGAAAATTTGGAGGATGCAAAATTACTCATTACTATTTTAGACCACGAAACGGCTGAACCTTTCGTGAATCGACTGTCAGCACATCACTGACAATATCAAAGTTCAATAGTTAGAACCTGGCGCGCGGCGGGGTGTAGTAAATTTGACGACCTAAATATAAGAAAATTGTTAATAAAAAAACTTTTAAAAACAAGCTTTTCTTCAAAGAATTTGTTATTACAAAACAATAATAAATGTATGCAAGGCTGTGCTGATTTGAAAAACGTTAGTTATTTTTCTATTTTCAGTTCACACAACAAGCTTTTCAAATCAGCGAAGCTCATGCATAAAATTATTATTATCGTTTTAGTATTTTCAACAGATTCTTTACAGAAAAGCTTGTTTTGTTTAAAGAAGAGTTTGTTAAGACAACACAAATGAGCTCAAACTCGATAGGCTTATCTTGTTTAGTATAGGAGTTCCTATGGGCACCTTCTGACTCTATCTTTCTGAAGATCTCTGCTAATCCATGATATTCAGGGTCTGCCCTGAATATCATGGATTAATCTCAATATGTGATTCAGTTCACAGAAGATCATTCTAATCGTTCCATAACTTACTCATAATGATCATACTTAATTCTATTTATTATTCATATAAATAAAAGGCTGTATAAACGTTGATCCTTTTACACATTTCCTTTTTGAGTGTTTCGAGGTGTGGTTCGCCGGCATTCTACCCAAACTCATGCCGAATGCAGTAGCAGTAGTCGTAATTGAATAATTTCCAAAAAAAAAGTGTACCTACCCTCCACTTTTGAGCACCTGTGTTTAAATTTCAATAAGAAAAAAGATATTCGTATTATATATCTGGGTAATGATTTTAATATTTTAAAAATATAAACATACTCTAAAGTAGTGGAATCCATTCATTATTTTACCCTATTTGCCGTAATATTTCAATTGTGATGATTTTTATACACCGAAACATCAGTTTTTGGCGTGGACTCAAGTTATTGAATATTATGTAGAAGCGATACTGAATTTTTTTGTACTAGGCTAGCATGAGTTGTAGGTCCCATTTGAAAGATATCCTTGACACCTAGCAGTGTCCTAAGTTTCTAATTCGAGTCTTATGCTGTTTAGGTATGTTAGTTTAATCTCAAATAAAAACGTAATAAGTGGTATCTTCCGGACATGTCGGTTTTGACACGGCCAAAACGGTCTATTTCACGAGGATTTTTTTTCACTTCTTGTAATGGAAAAATAACGTTTACATGACAGCTATTTCAAAAGTGTTAGTATCAAATAAGTTTCAAACTTAATAGTTGTGTTTTGTGTGGGTGCCACGGCGGTCAACATTTCTTCGGGTCAGTTTGAGACACTTCTATATGTATTCAGCTTACTTAGTTTACATGATCTAATTATTCGCAACGCTCAATTATATTATCAACGCGCTCTATCACTCTCGATCGAAACAATCCCGAAGTTGTCGTGGACGAAAGCACGAATTCAAGAGTGGCTGACCACTAAAAATATTGCATTTGAACCAAATATGGTGAAGGCCATTCGAGATGGCTGTAAAAAGGTATCAGAGTTCTAAGACTGCCCCCTTATCAATGTGAATTAAACCGATGAGTTATTTTGGTCTCAGGCAAAGGGGCACGTCGCAGATAATTTAATAAGACGTATGAAATGCTAGAAGTGAAAACTTTTTTCCAAGAAGTAATCAACATTGTGACACCGGCTAAGTGGAGTGACTTTTGTGTCTCACTCTATAAAAGAGGAACACAATATGTACCACCTCCATCATATTAGATGATGAATAGACAGACAGATTTGTCATTAGTGTGACCGAAAGCGACAGCGACAGTGATTCCGAAAAATATCTATTGATTACCTAAATAACATTATTAAGACATTTTTGATTCGTTTTGAATGTACATTCCTATACTTTCACTGAAAAAGATCAATTCTTTATCATATGTAATAATAAAAAATACATTACAACTTAATATTGAATCATTAAAACTAAATCAAAGATCATTCATTTATTGAATGATTCACTTGCTCACTTAGCCACATCCCTATTTATTTTTCTTCAAAAAGTGGTATCCCACAAAACGTCATTTTACTGCAGCTGATTAAAAGTTCGACTATAGATCAGTTTCTGCTGGAAGCAAATATATTTAAGCACATTATAAGTAGTATGGACAGCACTTTTTTTTATTCATAACTTCCTGCCACCTAAAGAATCATCCGGAAATTGCAGGAAGGAGAAGGCTTACGGGATTGTGTGGTTGTAAATGAACAAAACTATTCTATATAGAGATTGTGGATTACTTAATTAGATTTGTGCGGGTGACACTTTAGTTCCTAATTAAAATGATTCAAATAATAGACGAAAATACACTAACAACTTTAAGCTGTCATAAAATCATATCCCCAATATTCAACTGATAAGTGGTGAACTCACTGACTAATTTAATTTCTATTTAAGTGTATTGGAGCTTTGAGGTTGAAAACTCAAGTTGTCTGCTTGCTTGATTGTTTATTAATAAGTTTTAAAGAAAAAATATCACTGGTATTTAGAACGGGGACGCCACGAAATAATAACAATCTAGACCGAATATTTTTAATAATACAAACTTTGCATACCAGCAAGACAGTACATGTTAATAAAAAAGCAATATAGATGTAATGAACAATAAAGCCAGACTACCGTAAGACTAAAATCAAAGACCATGACAGAACCAATGTTTGATTAAGAAATTCATTAACCCCCATTCTGCATCAGAAGCAACAATTAGCCAAATATTATCTATTATAACAGCATCATTATGACGTTATTGCTGTGATGAAACCTACCTACTGCCGCTGGAGTAAACCTAACTGCTTCTAACTATATATATACTGTACTGATATGATGGGAGTTATCAGTTGCCACAACAGCTTCTGTGAAGCAAGTGAAAACAAAGCCAAACAATCAAACAAAAATGAAATTGGTAAGATGAATAAAAATTCACTTTTAAAGTTGCAATAGACGCGCCTACAGTCAAGGCTGTTTAAGATGATACGTGGTTTTATATTCATGTATATTGCTTCCGAATTACAAAAGTGATGAAGAATCATATTTGTTCATCATGTACTAAATAGATCATTGATTTATTAGCTTGTAACTCTTTGATTTATTAGCGAAAAATTTATCAATATTTTGATTATTACTAATCTTAAAACTTGAATAATTGTGGTCCTGTCAAAAATGGTTGCTACTCTTTGAGTCCTGATGGCAAGTTAGCTGCCTTTACCATCAACTGAAAGGTAATAAGTTTAATTTCCTAGTTAAGGAACATATTACTAGAATTTTCTACAAGCTCGGTAGCATCACATATCCTGAAAACCTAATAGACCGCTATAAGCCAGTTCCTATAACTTTGACCCAAAAAATATACGTGACAAAATGCGGATGAGGGTTTATTCCTTCAGGGATATATAGGCAGGAGCATCAATTTAAAAATAATATATTCTTTTTTTGTTTAGTTCATCGTCCTAGCCGCTGTTGCCCTGGCTAACGCCGACAAACTGGACAAGCTTACATACCTTCCTCCTCAAGCGCATTCCTCATCTGGAGGATACGGAGGCAGTCTGCGAGGAGGTTCCCAGAGGCCCAGTGCTGACGCATCTGCTACCATTCTTCGCCAAGACTTCACACGTGATGGAGATTCTTACAATTACGCCTATGAGACTTCGAATGGCATTCGTGGCGAGGAGAAAGGAGTGGCAACAAATGGTGTTAAAGCTCAGGGAGGTTATTCATACACTGGTGATGATGGCAAGACTTACGCAATATGGTATGTTTAGTATTCATCATCATCATCTCATCAATGCTAAATGGTTCGAGGTTGCATTCGAGGCTTTCTCCTCGGAGTTCAGGGTCAACTTACTCTTTCAACTCCTTTTTCGTTTAAAGTATGAGGCTTTTATAGAATCGATTGTCGTCTAATCTCACAACCCCAAGAGATAAGCGAGCACCAGAGCCTCATTCATCAATTATTACTTTTACTTACTAGTGAATTTGTGAACTTACTATAGGTTTCAATTTGGAGTTAGATACAAAGGTATCCATTTTTCTCTCAAACCAATAAATCTATTTTCACAGGTACACAGCTGACGAGAATGGTTTCCGCCCTGTAGGCGACCACCTCCCTACGCCTCCCCCTATCCCTGCTGAGATCCTCAAGGCTCTAGCACAAAACGCTCGTGATGAAGCCGCTGGTAAGTTTGATGATGGTAAGTAAACCGGAACAGGTGTGCTATATTCATTAAGAAATATATATTACAATTGACATTTGACATCTCTAACATTGTAATTTTTACAAGCAAGTTTTAAATTATTTCATTTACTTACAAATTATTCGTTAAGAAATTCAAATAAATATATTCACCTATAAAGACAATTTACAGAAAACACATGCTTAATAAAGCTAGAGACACGCAAAAGAGGCGCAAAAGACATGTTATCGTAAGAAAATCAGTCTGAATATTGATACATCATACTGTCTCCTCACCTAATTTGCCTTAAAGTGTAGTCACCTTAATCTCGAATTTTGTGTGTAACTCACTGCTAACACAGCAACAAAAGGGTATCCATACACACTGTCATGCTCCTACAACTTCTATAGTCTCATAGCACATCTATTCACTCCTCTTTGCTTACGATCGTATCTCACATTTAGAACTTTCTTCAGGCTCTTACTCCGGCGTCGGCAGCAAGCAGACTGGCTACAGCAGCCGCAACGTCAACAAGTCGTATCTCCCGCCTTTAGCGTAAAAGGACCACCAAAGGAACAGATACTCAAGACTGTTTAACATTTTTATTAATATTATTAACTAAATGAATAAATATTATGTTTGAAAAAGAATAAAATGAAATTTAAAAAAATATTTTTATTTTATTTTATTGAATAAGGATAAGTTTACATATTCCTGACGATTACAAGAAGTAATACTTACAATAATACTACAAGTACTGAAGGTTTACTGATTTGATTTTCAAGAAAGCCGACATTTTAATAACCAGCTCTTGCTTTTGATATTAGTAAACAGTGATAATTAGGTCTTCCTAATTATCACTGTTTATTAGTATCAAAAGGTAAAACAAAATTCCAATGAATAATAAAGACCCTTCCTCCTTTTTGAAGTCGGTTAAAAATTTGAACCTACTGGATATTAATTTCCTATCAAGAAAATATTCTCTTCGATTAAGAAAGTCTCTCATAATTTTGATCCCTGTGAATAAAATTATAATATTATGTAGTAGAATAATAATAATATTATTATCTTTCACTTAATTTCTAGATTTCGCCAACTGTATCATTGGGTCATGACTAAGATAGCCCAAAGAAATTTATCGTAACTCATAAGCATAGAAACCTTCAGATAGCGTTCAACTAGTTCAATTCCAATAAAGACTAATTATATGACCTCTGATTGAACCGTACATTCATACCTAACACATGCAAATCTGACCCCACCCTGCAATAACAGGTTATACTTCATCTTCATACATCGTAATGTCATGTTTTGAAAGTTTGATTTCGACTGATATTGAATTAGATCGAGATGCATTTCACTATATATATTCAGTGCTAATAAGATGCGATTATTAGTTACATCAATTACTTTAGTGAAGAACGTGGTACCTACTCAGCGAAGATGAAATTGGTAAGATATAAATTTGGCAATATTGATTCAAAGAATTTTAAGTTCATAAACAAGGTAATTGGAGCAATGGCACAGTGGTAGTGAATATAAGTTATGTGCAAAGTGGTTCTGGACTTATCTGATTAAAAATTTTAAATCGATGAAGTACAAAAAATGACGAGTGTATTATTTCATAACACTTTAAAAATGTTTCAGTTAATTGTGCTAGCCGCTGTTACTTTGGCGCAAGCTGGACGATTAGACCGTGAATATCTCCCACCCAATTCACGTGGATCTCCTAACTCTGTCAACCAACTCCAAGCTTCTCGACGCTCCCCAAGCATAAGCCAAACCCAGGGCACTAGCTCTAACGCCAATGGGTATGCCCAAAATACCTATTCAGGTTACGAAACTGGTTCCAAGCGTGCCCAGGCTTCCCTGGAGGGAAATGCTGCTGTTCTTCGTTTGGACAACAAGAACGATGGAGAAACGTACTCTTTTGCGTTTGAAACTGACAATGGTTTTACTGCTGAAGAGAATGGAGTGGCTACAAATGGTGTACAGGCTCAAGGTGGATATAGTTACACTGGAGATGATGGCAAAATCTACTCGATAAGGTAAGCTTCTAGATGGATTATCAGCTATTAGGGTTAACCAATATTATTATTACAACTTATTTCATCTGTTAAGATGCGTCAATGACAAAAGTCGCTGAGCACTAACAAATTTACAATTACAACAATTAATAAAATTGAAGGTAGAAATATTTCTATTAAATATGATTCATTTAAAAATTTAATTTATATTTTAAATAATTTTAAAAGCTTTATTTAGGCTTAGGTTGAGTGATAGCATTATTCTTACGAAATATTGCCATGTAAAACTGGGCTATTACTTTATAGGCATCTATAAAATAAATAAATGTGGTCCAAATTGTACTTTTACGTTTTAGTCAATAACTATACTTACATAATATTAAGCTTCGTAGACAATGTTTAATCCTCTTTATTTTCATGTCAAAGGTACACTGCTGACGAGAACGGTTTCGTTCCACAAGGTGATCACATTCCCACCTCTCCTCCTATCCCGGAAGAGATCTTGAAGGCACTGGAGCAGAATGCACGTGACGAGGCAGCTGGAATTTTTGACGATGGTAATTTTCAGAATGAGCTACGCTGAACTAATATTCTTTAAACTAATTGATCTATTGTATTCTGCCCTTTAATTAACTTACGATATGTGTGCCGTAATTTCGTATGAAGCAATATGTCGAGATGGGTCATTCCCGTTGGTCAATATCCCGTTGTTAACATTGTTAACTATTGGGAATATTTTGTTCTACGAGTACTGGATAACAGTGTTGACGAATGTGATATTTTATTCCCACTTGTACACACTTACAATAACCGCGGTAGCCTAGTCGTATGGGTAATGGACTGCTGAGACGAGGTCTCGGGTTCGATCCCAGGTTTTACCATGGCACACACCAATGACTTTTCGATGCTTTTCGAAGTTATGTGTGTATTTATCGCAGGTTTATAAGTGCCCGGTTAATGGCAATAGGCTCGCCACCTATTACATTGGGACCTAAACATAAACGGCGAAATGTGGGTGCTAGCACCTCTGCCTACCCCTTCGGGGAATATAGGCGTGTTTATGTTATGTTATGTTTGTACACACTTTCGATTTCGCTCCGGGTATCTATGCACCAAAATCTCCGGGCCAAGTCTATTCACCTGCAAGTCAGTACACTTGCTGATTAACTCTAGCGAAAGTTTTCCTCTCGGGGTTGGGACGTCATACGGCTGTCGCTTCCAAAAAAATTATATAAGTCAAATCTAAGAGAGGAGAAGGATTAAGTAGACGTTGAGCTTCGAGGTGAAAGTTTCCGATGCAATCGGGAATCAAACTAAGATGATGATGATAATGAAGCAATATCTCGAGATAATTCAGGGTCTCACAATAAGAGCGGAAACACACGATGCGTTGCGGCGGCGGCGCGACGCCGGAGCGGTGTCGCTGCGTCGTTTTACATAGAAATATCTGTAGCATGTCACACGATGCGCTGCGTCGCCGCACCGGACTTGGAACCACCGAGACGAGGCGGGGAGGGGTGAATGCGTTGCGACGCCGGAGCGGCGCCGCTCCGGCGCGCGCCGCACCGCCGCCGCCGCGTAGTTGTTTAGGGGCTGTCCATTAATCACGTGATGTTATTTAGCAATTTTCTAACCCCCCTCCCCCATGGTGATACGTGGTAAGGTTTTATACAACCCCCCCTCCCCCCTCTAGCCAAAATCACGTGTATTTTTTATTATTTAATGCTAGAAAACTAAGAATCGTGACAAAAATCACGAGTTATAAAGGTGCGTACAAATGATATAGCATAACATGTTATATAACATTGTTATATAACAATTGTTATGTAACCATGTTATATAACAATATAACAATTTTTACGTAACAATGTTATATAACAATGTTATATAACAATGTTATATAACAACGTTATATAACAACGTTATATAACAACGTTATATAACAACGTTATATAACAACGTTATATAACAACGTTATATAACAACGTTATATAACAATGTTATATAACAATGTTATATGACATGTTTCAGTAATGTAGACACTGAAGTTAGTACAATGTTGCAAAGTTATAAAACAATGTTAAATAATGTGAACGTGTTATATAACACAAGTTATACAACATGTTACATGATCAAAAATAAATACACGTGATATCTCGATATACCCCTACCTCCCCCCTGGTGATATTTCGTGATTTTTCCGATTTGTTGAGCCTCACGTGATTAATGGGCATCCCCTTATGATTTATTAACAGACTGTACAACGCAGCTGGGGCGCACGCGGCGCCGCTGCGTCATAACAACGCAGCGGCGTCGCACCGCTCGTGTGCCCGCTACTGCGGCGAAATTTCTGCGGTGCGTCGCCGCAACGCATCGTGTGTTTCCGCTCTAACTGTTCTACAAAAAGAAATATTTTAATTATATTGCTTTACAGGACTCTATAATGAGGCCAAATACGCCGCCAGCAGTCAACAACAGTACTACAACACTAACACCCAGCCCATCAACAACAACAAAAACTCGGGTGCTGTTCAGAAGACGTACCTCCCACCTTCCGCACAGAGGAACAACTACCAAAGGAACGGATACTGAAGACTGTTAGATTTAATTTGTTAATTATATTTTTTAAATTGACTTTTTTTTTATTGCCTCTAAAGTAGCAAATTATTTCATCATCCAAGTGATGATATTCGCTTCTATCAATCAATCAATTAGCCTATCGCAGTCCACTGATAGAGATAGGCCTCTCCCAATGTTTGAAGGCCTACTATTTTCACACTGGCCAGACGGATTGGTTGGGTTGGACAGGGTTTTATTTCGAATTTTCCTAATTCCTTCTCTCGCAGTGATATCGTCTGTGTATTTTTCCGTTAGGCACCTTTTACGACGCCCTTCGAACGAGATGGGGTGGTGATACCTACTTGTATTATTTTACCGTCACCCCCGGATTTGCTAACCACATACAAAATGGGTTATTCGCTGTCCTCCGATAGGCACTCCAATAAAATTGGTAGGAGGAGCGCGAATATTTTTTCCCATATCTCTGAATTAAGGTCCCGCTCCTCCTAACAATCGAAAGGTCTGAAATAACCCCCACAATATAACCTTGTCCCGCCTTGTCTATAACGGCTGACTTTACCATCGGAGAGAAAGATTTTGGAAACATTTTCGATAGCAAAATCGTCTGGAAGTATTAATTTGTTTTTTTATAACCCCCATACATTTTTCCGTTCAACATTAGTCCTATATGCGTTACTATAAAATTACCCGGTATAATTCATGCATAAGGAGAATCGCCGATCTTTCAAATGTGGAACTCGATCTACTCGCATATTATTATGAGTTATGGTTAGGTAAGTGTGCAATGCGTTAGATGCATGTGTATGGATGAACTTGTTTATTGTAGAACTAGTTTTTGCAAGATTAAGTTCAATTAAAATACTTCACAGTACTATCAATGAAAGGTCATTGAAAATCAATATTGAACTAATTAAATGCAGGTAATAAAATTATTCACAAATATCAAGGTTTTTACATTTATTTTTATATCGTTTTCAAACATTTTAATTATTGATTTATTTACATTATTTATTATAGGTACCTACAGTTCAGTGTGTATCAGCTATGTATAGGTGTTATGACAGATGCGTCCGCCGACGTATAGACGGGATGAGCAAGTCACGCCGCCGTTTACTCGTCGCAGGACGCGGCTGCCGTTAACATCACTGCAGATGAATCCGTCTTCGTGTAGGGGACCCTTAAAGAATCATCTTCAGTTCAGTTTTTAAATTTAAAAACTAGTTACGTTATTGCAAGACTGGAATCTTGCAATAACGTTACTGAATTTTACTTTTCGACCGCATCCGAAACTGTAGGTGCGTAACCAGTTACAGTACAAGACAAAGATCTTAAAATTTAAAAAAAAAATCTAATCTTGATCTCCAGGGACTATTAAAGAGTCTTCATAAATAAACTATTGATGCGTGTTTTTTTTTTCTTTTTATACCACTTAGGTGGCAGATAAGCACACGGCCGACCTGATGGATAGTGGTTACCGTGGCCTATGGACGTATGCAACACCAGGGACGTCACACTCGTGCTGCCGACCCTTAAAAACCTTCTAATGCCCTTGGTTTATTTACAATCATAGCCGCGTGGTTCCCGGCAGAGTAGAATTTGGGCCACCCCATCTCCTCCCTTGCGGTGTCGTATAAGACGACTAAAGGATAGGGCTGTTCAACATCAGATAGATATAGAGCCCAGGCTCAGACTCAGATACATGCCTCGATTCAACAATAGTGCCCGGAATACGGCAATAGGCTCACCCCTTATAACATGGGACCTAATACATTGATTGGTGAAATATGGGTGTTAATTCACCTCTGCCTAACCCTCCGGGGATAAAGGCGTGATTGTATGAATGTATGCTATTTACAATAAAGTTCTTCTTTCCAAGTTTGGTTCATATTAGCTTTGTTATCAGGTCAGTGCATGGAACTCTGTAACCATGCAATCCCTTCAAAAACTAATTTTTCAATTGTAATCTATTTAGATCAGACGAATATTCAAACTTGACCTTTCGCACACACATGCAGCATTCCGCAGTAAATGCAATGTATTACAAAACCTTTGTGTGTCTATAAATATTTGTATCACTTGCCATTGCAACAAATTAATCACTGGATTTATATCGATAACGACCAAATGATGAGTTTTGTGTAAATAAGAGATCTTGTATAACAAATAGGTACTTATATCCTCATCTGTTACTTATACTCTTACAAGGTTGTTTCACGGTAGGGCGTCCCTTGAAACTAGGCTTGTTATGCGCCATTTCAAGGCTGTACAATCAATTAATCAATTAGCCTATTGCAGTCCACTGCAGGACATAGGCCTCTCCCAATGATGCGCCACGTCTGCCGATCCTCCACCTTCCGCATCCAGTCTGTCCCAACCACCTTTTTCAGGTCATCAGTACATCTAGTTAGGACGCGTCAAACCTTCCGTTTTCCTTCTCGCAGTCTCCACTTAAGAACTCGTCTACTCCAACGGCTATCAGTCCTTCGACAGATGTAACCAGCGCACTGCCACTTCAGCTTGCTTACTCTGCGAGCTATGTCTGTAACTTTTGTTCTATGTCGGATGACCTCGTTGGGAATTCTGTCCTTCAAAGAAACTCGAAGCATAGCAATAGCCCACTGCGTGACTTTTAGGTCATGGACTAACCTTACCTTCAGAGGCCGTACACAAAAAAAAAACAATTGAATAGACCTGTGATTTGTTTAACGCCCCTAGGTTGTATCAACCCTGTATAAAGTGATAAATCGTGTATGGGGTCACTATCATCATTACAGCTATATTGCCATGCCACCATTGTTTGCACTTTGGAGCGCGAGATCCGCTAATTATTTTCAACTGGTATATCAGCTTTTCTGGAGCGGAAAGTCAGTGCTTGTGCCTCATCCCTAAATCAACAGGTGTACCGGCTCGTAGATGGACCCTGGCTAGGACTCTGAAGATCTAGGTCAATGACACAAAACAAAAAAAAAATCACAACGAATTGCCTCAAACATCACATTAAATAATCCACCACAAGGAAGTTTCCAGTGCAAAGGTGTCTTCACCCTTACGTTAATGCCGGCATCCGAATTTTTCACCTCGGATACCTGGGTTCACTCTTTCCAGTCTAACTGCATGTTTGTCCAAACTTCGAGATTTTCCGCAAAGAGACGGCCATCTGACCTCCACAAGCTTGCAACTATCAAAGTATTGCATTTAGATCACTTGTTGGACTTTATAGGGCTTCAACTACCCATATTAGCTGTCATAGATGTTTGTATGGCAACCGGGAACGACAACTTATCGTGCTCTCAAATGCACGGAAATACCCAGACAAATGCATACAAATACATAATTACACTGAGCGGGAATCGAACCTGCATAAACTGCTACACCACAAGTCATTCATACATACTTAATGCTTACAACGTTGCCTCACTGAATCACGATGACCATCTTTTGCTCCAGGAACAAACCGGAGCAAGATTATATACTTAAATAAACTCTCATTTTCGATCCCACGAAATAAGGAGTGAGGCTATTGCCGTCAAGCAGGCACATTTTCATGAGCTGTATGTTTACTTTCGGATGAATAACAGCCCTATGCCTTAGTCGCCTTCCACAACACCCACAGGAAGAGATGGGATGGCCACATTATACTCCACCGGGAACCAACACAAAATAAACAAGCATTATAATATCGGACAACTGCTCTAAATTCTAAAATTGGAATACTAATTCAATAGTTAAACCTTGATACATCACATATTACATTACTACGGGAAGTTAGTTCACATGTAACGACCTTTCATTGAACTATTACTAATAAGTAATCTATTTCCATTGAACCCCGCCCTGATAAAACGAGTTCTACAATTAGACAAGTTCATCTTCATACAGAATCTTGTATAATTACGACACATTGACCGAAGTTGATCGAGTTGCATCTCGCTATATAAAGTATACTGATCTGATGATGTTATCAGTTGGGTCTACGACTTCTGTACAGCGAGATCAAAAACCACATCAAATATGAAATTGGTGAGGTTAAGATTAATCAAAACAAGTGTTACATATCATCATCATTACTGCGTTAGTTCTGGTCGCATTCGATGCTCTGATCTTGGATTCCGGCATCCACTTAACAATATGAAAATATACTACTACTTCTCCCAGTGTGGACTTCGTTGAGCGGACGGGTTATCAGACCTTCTGTGTGGGCCATTTCGCCCATTTCCTCTATATAACGACTGTTCGTATAACAACCGGGACCGACGATTTAACGTCCTCTTCAAGGCAAGACCAGACCAATGCAAATATCAAAATTCATGCATACGAATATTTGTACTGAGCGGGGATCGAATTCGCGCCTCCTGCGTAGCGGCCGCGTTCACTTTCGCCATGCCACAGAGGCAGTCACGATATGATATAACTTGGCGATATCTGTTCCAGGCCGTAATTTATCAAGTGATTGCTCTTCCAAATATTTCAGTAAAAGCAATGTTATCTTTAACTCTTTCTCGTCACCGTCTCTTCATTCTAATGGTCCATTTGACAGTTTTAGACACGACTCCTTTTACGTATGTAATACATATAGTTGGCTAAATATGGACATATATGGTAATCAGCCAGTCGCTTTTGCAGTCTTTAAAATTGTATTCTCGGGATAATAAACCTTTGTGAAATGCCCAAGTTCGTCTTTATGCCAAATTTTGTTCATATTCATCCTGCCATTCTTACGTGACTGAGTAACAAACGTCCATTCATCCATCCAACCTCCACATTTACAACCTAATTACAAAATTTTGTACCTTTATACATCGACTAATATAAATGTAATATAACAGAATAGTCTTTTTTTCCATTTAGCTAATCATCGTAGCCGCTATCACTTTAGCGCAGGCTGGTAAATTGGACCGCGTATACCTCCCACCCAATGCGCGAGCATCTGCTGGAACTGCCAACTTCCTTCAGACTCCTCTTCGTTCTTCGAACGTAGGCCAGGCCACAAGTGCCATTACATCTGGTAATGGAATCTCAACCGTAAACGCGTTCTCCCAGAGTGCGTATTCAGGTGTTCAAACTCGCACTCAAGCTGCTTTGGAAAGGAACGCGGCAATACTCCGTCAGGACAACTCAAATGATGGAGAAACTTACTCTTTTGCTTACGAGACTGAGAACGGAATCTCTGCTGAAGAGAGTGGTGTGGCTACTAATGGTGTTCAAGCTCAAGGTGGATACTCCTACACTGGTGATGATGGCAAAGTTTATTCTGTGAGGTGAGTCTTAAGAAGTGCGTTTTGTTGAACTACTAATAATTGGTGGTTGGCAGATCTATGTTAGGTTTCAAAGCTACACAAAGCGTGACATGATAGCTTTTGAATTCAGCCTCAAAGAAAGGGAGGAAGACTCTGGCTGATGGATGCATAACCCACGACAACTGCTGGTTCCGGTATGATAAATATAAACTTATTAATTTGATAGTTGGAATCATAGTCAAGAAGATTTAGATAATTTATTATGGCATTGCTTTTATGGCGACCATATTTTGTCGACAGATCTACCTACTATTTTGCGGTACCCATAACTAATTTAATTGAAGATAGCTTTATCATACCCAAATATTTCTTTTTATTTATTTGAACAGGTACACTGCTGACGAGAACGGTTTCGTCCCCCAAGGTGATCATCTACCCACCTCTCCCCCGGTCCCAGAAGAAATCTTGAAGGCTCTGGAGCAGAATGCACGTGATGAGGCTGCTGGAATTTTCGATGATGGTAACTTTCATAATAATTCACCAATACATCACAAATTTCCTCTACCATTCATGCCGAGCTACCGGTTTCGGGAACTTTTGACCTACCCTGTTTAACCCATAACATCCCCTAAGTGTCTCACAGACACAATTTTGCATTTATGCTGTCATAAAAATTATAGTACTTATTTTTATGAATCGGCCTTTTATCTAATTTATCGTCAATGTTTTATGAATTTAAATGTGCAAATACCTTGTATTTATGAAGTGAGTCTGTTGGACACTACTAGGCAGTTTAGGTATACAAGTTTACTGAATAGTTAAGGCTCAAATAGTTAGTATAGAAGTGTATTAATTCGCAATGTAACTACAGGTACCTACACCGAGGCCAAATATGCAGGCAGTAGCCAACAACAATCCTACAACGCCAATGCCCAGCCCATCAACAACAACAGAAACACTGACGCTGTTCAGAAGACGTACCTCCCACCTTCCGCACAGAGGAACAACTACCAAAGGAACGGATACTGAAGACTGTTATATCTTCTTAATTAAATATAATTTATTTAACTCACTCAATTTGTTATATATTTAATATTCTACAACATTCTACACAACGCTATCTAGACCCATGGTAAGCATAGCTTAAGTAGCTTGTGTTTATGGAATCTAGAATGCGGATAAACATACTTAGATTGTTGTAAATACATACATATTATACCTAGAAACATCCAAACCAATGTAAATATACATAAATTCATGCGTACAAAATATTTGCACTGAGCGGGGATCGAACCTGCACCTCCTGCGTAGCGGCCGTGTTCTCTACCGCCACGCCACAGAGGTTGTCGAATTTAAACCATAGGCCATATTAACTACTTTCCAATTAGGTGGGTCGTGTGGCGACTTAAGTGATATAAAAAAAACAATTCATTTTCAACCTTATAGCGAATTTCCAGTTGTGTCATTGCACTGTTAGCCACGGGTCTGAAACATAACTCCGACAAACGTTTCTTCGCCGAATGAGCCGCCGCGCGACAGAACGTTTCGATTATCAGGTGTTCACCGACAGAACCTTTCAACTACGAACGTTTCGCCGACAGAACGATTAATTCATGAGTGAGTCGACGACAGAAGCTTTCACCAAAGAAGAATTCGTCGACAAACATTATTTAGGCATGGTTTGTCACAAGTAATGACTAATAAGTATGATACTTACGTTTTGAAAGGTTAAATGATACTAAACACATAACATGGGAATTCATCCTTACACGTTGCGACCGGAAACGATACCTACACACAGTCAGATATAAAAAGGAACTTCATCCCATGGAATGAACTAACCGCTGTGGTTGTTCCAAGCGACTACAATATTGAGTTCTTCAAGAAGGGCATTAGAAAGTATTGTATACGTCCATAGGCCAAGTTAAACATTTTCCATCAGGTAGGCGTAATTGTCAGCCACCTGAGTGGTATAAAAAGATGTCCAAAGTTAGCATTTTGGGGCCTTGTTGATTTTTCCGGAAGTTACTGCTGAATATTCCATCAAGAAACAAGCTGTTCGGTGTATCTTTCTTTTATCGCACCATTGAGACCTGGAATTCCTTACCAGCTCACGTGTTTCCAACTTCCTACTTAAATTCCTGGATCCTATAAGCGGGGCATGAAAAAGCATCTGATGATGCCGTCAAGCTGAGTACCACCATTGTAACATGATACTTGTCTATAAATGGTGACCCAGTTTTCCGAGACTTTGTCTTCAGTTTACCATCAGGCGAAGTGAGGTCAAATTCACTTGTCCTATAAAGTTATATTCATGAATACCATTCGTTCAAACTGAGTTCTCACGTGTCGTGTTACTCTATTAATCTTAATCGCAGTAATTATCTATCATTGGTGAAATCCAGCTTAATCTTCGAATCTATGATGGTACATCTGAGATCTAGGTGATGGTATCTACAAATTAATGCTCATTGCGCTGTTGTTAGTAATATTGCGTTATTGGCAGACATTTTATTTTTAGACAACCCCTTTAGATGATGAATGCGTAAGGGATGCGGTTAGGCATTTTGGTGGACCGGGTGCTAAAATGCGCATTCCATTCTAGGACTAAGGTTCAACAATTTCTTGAGAATGAAATTTTGAAACATTCAAGCAGCAACTATTCAAAGAATTCGGGGAAATTTTAAAGAATTCGGGTTATCCATACCTACTGAGATTCCTGGACAACTATTTCTGAGGTATATCCGGGATACACCGCGATAAGCTCTTGTGACGGTTTTGGTCAGTTCGATTCCGACATAGTCACGTATTGTTAGCCCCGTCGAGATGGTTCCCGAGGGGCAGTGCGAGTCGGACTCGCGCACCGAGGGGTCCGTAAAAATTGAATTAGAAGTTCGATATTTTCACAATTTCAAGACGATACAGAGCACTGAGTATGTGGTATGAATTTCAACTTGCTGCCTCTACGCATTCCTAAGAAAAAGGTCTTGACAGTGATCCTATAAGGGTTCCGTTTTGTCCTTTTCGAGGTACGAAACCCTAAAAAAGAAATGAAGGAAGAAGGAAACACGATGTATGGGAATCAAGGATATCATGGAACACGACATTTCAACAAAACTATTATATCATGGGTTCAATTAAATACTTTATTCAATAAGATAAATTAGAGCTTAGTAGTTATAGCCGGTCCTGGCGTTGAAGTTTCCGTTTCTCCTCGCAAAAGGAGGAAGGTATGTCTTCTCGACAGAGTTTCTGTTGAAACCATTACCATTGCGGAAGCTGGCAGAGTTGGAAATGGCGGAGTTCCTGTTGAAATCGTTGCCATTACGCAGGTTGCCGAAGTTGTTGATAGCGGAGTTTCTGTTGAAACCGTTTCCATTGCGAAGGCTGGCGGAGTTGGTGACGACGGAGTCCTCGTTATAGTTGATGGGCTGAGCATTCGTGTTGTAGTACTGTTTTTGAGTGTTGCTAGCAGCATCGTATTTGGCTTCGGTGTAGGATCCTGGAATTTAAGATGCCGATGTTAGGATTGCCAGATGGTAAGACTGTTCCAATCGGGAAGTACAGAGAATACATGGATTTTTAGTTCCCTCGAACGAAGTAGAAGGTAGGGATAGGACTGTTCTTAATCTAACAATAAACAGAAAGCCTGCCCTTTCACAAATATGTGCCCGATTGTGGCTAATATAGTCGTGTGAATACATGTTCATCATACCTCTGCTCATATTTTCGACACTTTTCTTGATAGTGAAATTCAAGGACTTACCATCATCGTAAATGCCAGCAGCCTCCTCACGAGCGTTCTTCTCCAAAGCCCTCATAATCTCTTCAGGGATGGGGGGAGGAGTAGGAAGGTGATCGCCTTGGGGGACGAAACCATTTTCATCAGCCGTGTACCTTTGAAAAATACAATTTTTTTACTGTATTTTATAGATTAAAAACTTTAAATTAGAGGTTTTTACTGAATTATAATGTCTCATACATTATAATTCAGTAAAAACCTCTATTTTAAAGTTGAAATCAACTAAATAAGCTGTACTTTGAGGGGTTTCCAGAAGCCGTTATAGGAACAGGTCTCGATCCTGAACCTATGAAGCTATCGGATCATCTCAATACTAGCGATGATTTTAGACGAAGTTAGCTAAACTCGACTTCCAATATTTATTTACAAAGAAAATTTAATAGAAGTATGTAAGTAGTTTTTTTAAATACAGCCTGTCAATAGACTTCACCCTGCTGGATAGTAAGAAGTAAATGTAAATCCGGATGATAATAACCACCATTCAAGAAACTGAGAAACCCTTGTTCCAGTGATAAGAATCACTGGGACAAGGGCTCTGATGGCCTCGACAGAAGCTTTTTCATGATGCGCTTGATGATCCCGCGATTTTAAGAAGAGGGAAAGTGATTAAGAGTTACTCACCTCACAGAATAGACCTTGCCATCATCACCGGTGTAAGAATATCCACCCTGAGCCTGAACACCATTGGTAGCCACTCCACTTTCTTCAGCATATATACCATTCTCAGTTTCGTAAGCGTACGAGTAAGTTTCTCCATCATTGGAGTTATCCTGACGAAGAATAGCGGCATTCCTTTCTCTGGCTGCCTGGGCACGCTCGTTGCGAGCTTCGTAACCTGGATAAGCGTTTTGAGCGTAGTTGTTAGTGTTGAAAGTAGCTGCTCCAGCAGCGTTGGAGTACGCGTTCAGTGCCTGGTTACTGCTGGCCTGGAAAGGAGCTTGAAGGAAGTTGCCTGAGCCTGCAGATGCACGTGCGTTCGGTGGGAGGTACACACGATCCAGTTTTGCGGCCTGGGCCACTGTGACAGCAGCTAGTACAAAAAACTGGAAAGCAAAGTTTATATAAGTTAAATTGTGAAATTGGATCTTTTTTCTATTAGTAAACAAATCGTCCTGGTAAATAACCATCCTTATAAATCCCGATATCCTTATTTACGGTGAAAGGTAATTTTTGTATGTGATCTTTATTTGAAAACTCTCCGACTTTTCACCCCAAGTCTCAGAACCCAGGCTCATCTTAATCCTTTTCGTTCCTTTGGTTTGGCTTATATGACTTTTATTTTATGGGAGCGACTCCTGTCTGCCCAACCCCGAGAGGAAAACCCGAGAGGATAGCCTCGTACATCAATCAACAGGTACACAGTACCAGGTTCCTGGTGTAGCCGGTTACTAAAATTCCTCAACCCCGAGACGAATGCCTGTACCAGAGCCTCGTCCATCAATCAACAGGTGTACAGTACCAGCTTCTTGGTTTAGCCTGTGACTAAAATGAGGGTCGAGTAAATCCAATGAGGACTGTAAGTTATTCCCTAATTTATCATCTCCCCTGCCTAATTTCTCGCTTAGCTCCCGATAGATTTCTTTTTACTACCTACTTGTCTCCTTCCAGAAAGGGGATTTTAGAAAGGTTTTTTTTTGCGTTTACCTCCCTCGTAGGTCTTTTAAAAATTAGTTATCTTATTTTTTATAGATGCAACATCTTACCAATTTCATTTTTATTTTTTATTGATGTCTTACTTCCCAGAAGTTGAACTTCCAACTGATAACCTCATAATACACGTGCAGTATATATAGTACGCTGCTGTTCGCTCCAATTCAATGTTAGTCGTGGCTACAGTTTCATAACCTTACATTATAATACTGTACGAAGACGATCATCTAATTGTTAAACCTGTTTGAACGCTCACGGGTATTATTTTGAATGATATCGAGCTTCAAACGCAGGCGTATCGTGAGAAGACGGTGGATTTCAATTGGTTAACATAGACGAGAAGCATGGTATAAAACTAGACCTACTTAAATGTGTCGGCTTTTACGAAATGGTTTGTCAATCAGAATGAGGGGCCAGGTTACATATCTAACGATACTGATAATAAAGGTCGTTAAGATGGTTATTGATTTGTATTAAAATTGATCTAGTTTAATTCTTGGGTGTGTGTATTTCAAGGTTCATTACCTGGGGTCAGTCTTTAAAGTTCGCGTTGATTACCCGTGAACGTGTGATTGACTAAAATTTATGGATGTTAATTATAATTGTCGTTCATATTATTCAGGCCTATCAACAGACCATAATTTATTTCTATTCTTAAATAATTCATAAGCTTCCATAAAAACTGAAACTGTAGTTAAAAATAATGAAATACAATTGTTTATTGAAATAAAATCACTTTGAAACTGATTACATCGCGATTTCTATATACTATTATATAATGTTCGTGTCTGTATACATTGGAGATATTTAAATAAAAATACTTGCTTATGTTATGTTAGCGATACTGAACACGAAATAATATTTTTTTAATTTCCTGTCTGTTTCTCTGTTTGTTTGCGATGGACGCAAAAACTACTGTACGGATTTTGATGCGGTTTTTACGTTAGAAAGGGCTTGGTCAGACTTAAAATCTTACGTTTGTTTGATGGCAATCGGTTGAGTAGAACCGGTGATATGAGCAAAGGTCGCGTTAACCGAGATTCACGCGGGCGGAGCCGCGGGCGGAAGGCTTATTCAATTTTATTTTAGTCAGACGTTCCAATTACTTTTCAGCAGTGATGGTCGTGGGATAACTCAAGATGGTAGTTGTCACATTTTTGTATTAAACTATTCATCATTTTCTGAATCTTTTCCCAATTCAGTTGAGGTCAGTTTTTCAGTCAAACTGTGATGCGGTTGAACTTTGATATTTCCGTGAAGCGACTGTTACCTGACCTCCACAACCAATTGGATACCATACCACCATATTGAAGTTCTGTACAACTAACTACCCGTATTACAACTGGGACCGACGGCTTAAGGTACTTTCCGGCAAAATACGCCTGTGTGCCATATGCTACTGTCTATTATGACACTGCGCACATAGAATAAAAAAGCAGCGGCTTCCGACTGAGCAAGTGTCAAAAACCGGCCACAAATGGTTGTCGCGCGTTTCGGTCACTTTTGTGGCTGCTTAGAACTTCTTGTGGCGGCGTTTGTGGCTGACGCGTGTGGCTCGAATTCTCCTGTCAGCACCTTATCTACAATAGGTCCGAGTCCAGTCCGAGTCCAGTCCGAGTCCAGTCCGAGTCTTACGTTCGTCACTCGTATGTCCAACTTGCGTAAAGGTATGACTCCGAAGTCGACCGCATACGACAACAACAGACGTATGCAGCAGATACAGTGTACCCATTACTTGTTAAAATCCGATTCAGATAAAGTGGACCATTGAGAAGCCGCAATGAACACGCAACAGCTGCAAGCGTCGGCAGTTGTCGTATGCGGTTTGGAATCATACCTTAAAGAGTGGATCTCCTTCCAAACATATGCGTTTCACAATACAGTCAGGGTGTGTTCCAGACGTAAGGTCCATCATACATTACATCATTACTTACTTTAAGGTCAAATAGCGATCAGACTTACCTTTCTCATAGACTAGCTTTCCACCCGTGGCTCCACTCGCGTGAATGTTGGTATTCCCGTTTATTGGCCATATCTTCTATTCTACTTGACGGATTTAAAACTCACGTAGGATTTTAAATCTGACCAAGACCTTTCAAATAAGAAACCGCATCAAATTGTGTTCAGTAGTTTTTACATCCATCGCATACTTACAAAGAGAAAACAGACAAGAATTAAAAAAAAGAAATTTTGTATTCAGTATCGTTAAGAGAACATAACCCAAGTATAGATTAGGAAACAGAATCGACTTCGGGCAGGACTCGAACCCGCGATCCTTCGACGCGGATGAGACGGATGTATAGAGGAACTTGGATTGGCTTCATGCGGGTCTCGGTGGCTTAGTGGTCAGAGCATTCCCCCTGTAAGGAAAAGATCGCGGGTTCGAGTCCCGCCTGAGGTCGATTCTCTTTTCTCTTTCTTAATCGATTTGAATAGTTAGCATAATAAATGCTTCAAAATTTCATTCAAGCATACAAAAGTATGTTTTAAATATCTCCAATGTACAGACACGACCACTTTACAATTATATAATAGTACTAGCCTTCCGCCCGCGGCTCCGCCCGCGTGCATCTCGGTTAACGCGGCCTTTGCTCATATCTTCGGTTCTACTCAACCGATTGCGATCAAACAAACGCAAAATTTTAAGTCTGAGCAAGCCCTTTCTAACAAAAAAAACCGCATCAAAATCCGTCCAGTAGTTTTTGCGTCCATCACGGACAAATAGACAAATAGACAGGAAATTAAAAAAATATATTTTCGTGTTCAGTATCGTTAACATAACATAACCCAAGTATTTTTTTTTTAATATCTCCAATGTACAGACACGACCACTTTACAATTATATACCTAGTAGTATAGATAGATAGATAGATAGATAGATATACATTAAAAACAAACAAATGACTCGGCGCATCTTCTAATACTATGTAGGCGGCTTGGAGCTCTTGAAAGACGCATCTACAAAATAATCCTTCCGTACAGAGAATAATGGTTAAGAACCTTGACCTTCGCTTAAGTACATAATATATAGACGCACAATAAGATCAACAAATATAGCATTTTAAGGATCTAATGATAGATTAAAGCATAATATGTCTGTAAGATCATAAAGTAATAGTATAAAAACAAGCTCTAATAAGTACTTATTAATGTCTTTGTCTGCTGACGGCCGATTTTTTTTATACCACTTAGGTGGCAAACAAGCATACAGTCCACCTGTAGAAAGTGGTACCGTGGCATAAGGACATGTGTAATACCAGGGGTATCATACTCTTGCTGTTAAACCTATAGGAAACTTCTGATATCATTCGAACCCGGGACCTCTTGATCATTGAGCCGACTCCTATCAAGGCTTGCTGTAAACGCAAAGAAACGCTTTGTGTAATTACAAATTAATACTAATAATATGTGATCTGCAATACGAGCACGTAATCTCTTTTTGAATTCTCCAGTTTTTCACAATGGTATGAGTTAAATTGAATGACTAGTGTAAACATAGTTCTTTTGAATATGTATCTAATATTTTAACTAATACAACAATGTTTACGACACCTGCAAGATTAATAGATATTTGATACGATTAGGTAGCTATATCGATTCCAACAGTAAACATACACCCCTTGAATAAGTGCCCGCTTGACGGCAATAGGCTCGTCATCTGTTACGTGGGATCGAAAATCATAGTTGGTGAAATGTGGGTGATAATACACCTCTGCCTACCCGTTCAGGACTTTACAGGCGTGAGTATAATGTACGTATGTATGATTTGATTAGGTGGAATTTTATTCTATTGAGGAATGTGAATCATCGTGTATGTGATTAATGATCACCGTCCCATAAGTATAGCCTTCTCCTTCTTCCTTCCTTCTTTAGCAAGCACAATACATCAACTAGTAGTTAACTGTGTCTTTTGCCCAAAGTTGTTACTATAGCAGGACTATAGCAACAACTTTGGGCCAAAGACACAGTTCTATTAAGTACTGTAAAGGTTATTGTAATCATCCTCATTTTCACTTTTTTAGCGGTTAAACTCTCGCGTTCCATGTCTGTCTGTGTCAACGGCGGGTGTAACCTGGTCGAAATGTCAGGCAAATTAAAGGTACAATGTACCTATTTACCACAATTTACCTATGTAACTATATTACGGCTTTATCTATCTAACTGCAACATATCTATACGTTGATCGCGTTAATTCCCTTTAACTAATTGAATATCATCATCATCATCACATAATCATAGTCCCGCACTCGAAGCTCGCACTGTCAGCTCGCCTAGATTTAACTTTTCCAGACCACCGTCTTGGTATAGCCTGAAAGCCAACCTCGAGGCCTGAACCAGATCGTTGTTTGTCAACAAGTGCAAGTGTACCGGCTAGTTTTTTTTATACAGCGACATAGTAAAATAAAAGGCAAATAATGTCATTTATTTGCATTCTAGCACAAGTATTACTATCTATGATGTATATATCTAATTGGTATTTATGAGTATTTTTAGGGAAAGAAAGACTTCATTTTATTTTTTTCATTTAAATACTTTATTCAATAGTTTCAAACATAGGACCGCATTCAGTATCTGTAACCATTTCTAGCATTGTAACTACCATTTCTTTGGTTCTGAGTCCTCTGCGCAAAGGGAGGTAGATAACTTTTCTGCAAGGATTTGCTGTTGAAACCAGCACCGCTGCGAAGACGAGCTGAACTGATGGATATGGAGTCATCGTTGTAATTGATGGGTTGAGCATTGTTGTTGTAATACTGTTGTTGGTTGTTGTCAGCGGGGGTATTGACATCTCTGTATGATCCTGGAAATTAAAAAGGATATCATTAGGCAAGCTAATAGTTTTATTAGGAGCTTACATCACATTTTGTCTTATAACCATGTCGCTATTTTTAAGACCAGCTTTTTTGCTGTCTTTTTTATTTCCACTATTATAGTTACCTTCTTGATAAGCTCTAGCTGCCTCAGCTCTTGCGTTCAGTTCTATGGACTTGAGAATTGCTTCAGGAATGGGGGGAGGAGTAGGAAGGTGATCTCCTTGAGGAACGAATCCGTTCTCATCAGCTGTGTACCTGCAAAGATGGCAATTTTATTTATGAGCAGTGGGTGGTCTCAATTCTGAGTATCCTCAGATCGTTTTTGAAAATATCCTTTGTTATCAATAATTCTCACCTGACGGAATAGACTTGTCCATCATCGCCAGTGTAGGTATAACCACCTTGAGCTTGGACTCCATTTGTTGCCACTCCACTTTCCTCAGCATAGATACCGTTCTCAGTCTCATACGCATAAGAGTAAGTTTCTCCATCATTCGAGTTATCTTGACGAAGTACAGCAGCGTTTCTTTCTAGAGCAGCTTGGGCACGCTCAGGACGACCTTCAAAAGCTGAATAGGTGTTTTGGCCATAGGTATTGGGAATAGCTGTGCCAGAGTACGTGTTCCTTGGGAAACCGCCATTGAAGGACTGGTGAGGAGTCTGAAGGAAGTTAGCAGATCCTGCAGATGCACGAGCATTAGGTGGAAGATACACACGGTCCAATTTTGCAGCTCCCGCTAATGCCACAGCAGCTAACACGAGTACCTGAGAACAATAATGTAAAAAAGATTCTAAAACTTCACAATTATTCTATTTAATAACAGTCCTATTTGTTTGTAACAACCGTAATGTTTACAATAGCTATTGCAAAATTTTCACTTATAACACAGATTAGAGAAGCAGATTAAGCCAAAACAATCAAATGTAATTGAAGTTCAATGTTGAGAAGGTTCTTTGAAGCTTATTCACGTAAAGGCGAATTATCTTTTTTTTTCACGGTACAAGAAATTCTAAACCGTTTGGTTAAGTTTTGGGAATTTTGGATGATTTTGTTGGTTGCTAGCGTCTCAATCCTCTGAGCATTTACCCAATTCAGTTAGGGTTGGCTTCTCAGTCTAATAGTAATACGGCTGTACTTTGATAGTTTTCGTAGTGTGACTGTCGTCTGGTCTCCATAACCAATTGGCGATATCGAGGTTTTATAAATTACATAAGTTGCCGGACTTTTTAGGGCCCCAACTACCCGTAACGACTGCCATAGATGTTCATAATTATGGCAACCGGGACCGTTGATTCCATGTGTGCCGCGAGCTTGCTAGCGTTCATAGCATCCAAATATTCCTCATCTGATGGTTTCAAAAATAAGTTGATCAATATCTTACCAATTTCATTTTTATTTAATAATAGAACTTGCTTCACCGACGTTGCAATTGTAACTGATAGGCTCATCACAATCAGTGCAGTATATATAGTTGACTATAGTTTAATCTACTTCAATATAAGTTGCACCTGATGTTTCAAACTTACGACATTCTGATTCTGCATGAAGATGAACTTCTCTAATTGTTGGACCTGTTTTTGTATTACGCTTTGGTAATCAAAGGTCATAATGAGGAAGCTCACAGTTAAATTGAACTACTTTAATAAAAATGATTAGTTATCAAGGTTAGATACTTATCTCCTGTATTCTAAGTGGCTATTTAGTGAAAGTAATATTCGTAGAATTAGGAGATGATTATAGATTACAAAGCAACTAGTGCGAGTTCTATTATAATGTTCGAATGGCTTGCCATCTTTATCGAGTTAATTCAATGTAAAATAAAAAAAAATACTGTACATTTTTGGCAGATTCTTGGATCGAGAAATATTTCTTATTTTTCTACATTCCCGAACTTCCATGGGCTTTTCAGATCGCAATACTTGGGACTTGTAATTAATTATGCTTAGCCACATGGTTCCCGGCAGAGTAGAATTTGGGCCACCCCATCTTCTCCCACTCGGTGACGTACAAGGTGACTAAGGGATAGGGCTATTTAACATCAGACAGATATATACAGCCCAGACTCAGCCCCAGATGCATGGCTTGAGTCGAAAATAGTGTTCGAGTTGAACTACTATCGGTTTGAGCTTTAAAGGTTACAGACTAGGTATACGACAATATTTTTTGTTTTAAATTTTCCCACTGACAGCACAAAATCTCTCCAGCAGTGAGCTTTGGCTACCCTACTCACCGTCGGAAACAAAACATGAGGTTATTAAGCCGCGGTCTTCTGTAGGGCGGAGGTACTTCCCCAGTCGGACTGCTCAATTGGGACGGATATACCGTCGTGTCCTACCTCTCTTGTATTTTTTTCAAATATCATGTCCGTTCACAAAACAAACGGTTTCCATTTTCGAATTTCAAACTTCTCAAAGATTTATAGTGTACGTACTTATAGCTATTTTTTCGAAGCAGGCGCCACCGCCGTCGCGTCGGTGCAGGCGCCGGTAACATGCGTAACCCTTGCAGGTTGCCAATCTTCAAATTAGATTAGCAGTTTATACGCTTGTAATCTCAAAAAAATATTGCAAATATTATTTCATATACAGATGCACTGCTTCATACGTTTCCTAAACGTCATGTTCAACACTTTTAGCTGGACGTAACCTCATGTCAGCAAATGGTATTGACAGGTGGATTAGTAACACAAAGTACTACATTCTTTTTTACGGTTCAGTATAAATTGCCCTCATCCAATCAGTACACCGCTGAGATGTGATGAAATAACACAATGAAATGAACAGATAATTTTTGCACATTATTTTATCATCGCAAAAAATAAGTTTAATTTTTTTTGGCAAGCGTTTACAATTGTCTAGAAATGCTTTCGACACCGGAGGTGGGTGTGTTGCCACCTGCAGAGTAAACAGGTACAAAGTGCGGGTGGTAGGATGCGAAACTTTGAGGTGGGCGATACCGTGTGGACGCGAGGTTTTGGAGGGGAAGATAGGTGGTTGAGTGGTAAAATACAAGATCAGTTAGGATCTAGATGCTATTTAGTGGCTAGGGGAAACGGTCCCCCGATTAAAAGGCATGTAGATCAGCTTTGGAGAAAGTCACCACAGTCGATAACAGCGTGCCCATTACCCGAACCCGATACTCATTCCGAGAATGTAGCCCATTCTCTCGCTCCGCCGCCAGTAGAAGCAGCTGGGTCTAGATCTAGAAGTATGCGCATCAGAAGACCTGTTATTAGATACCCTGATTAAAGGTCCTTATTTTATTTTATTAGTTTTTAAAATTATATTAAGTTCTCATTTATTGTTAAGTTTAACCTTTATGTTTAATTGTTTAAGTTAATGGATGTAACGGTAGGGTGTAATATATGCCAAATATGTAGGTAGATCTTACGACGACGGTAGGTACGTAACACGTCTACCCTCTTCCTAATATAAGTGCCTACCTGTGTAATTAGCCTGTAATAAAGTTTAGTCTTGATTTGTACTGCACCGACTTTAATTGTGACACCCTCTAGTCTATCCCTAAGGAACATAATATTACACTGAGGAGAATGGAAGGGAAAAGAGGTCCTAAACGTAATGAATATATCTGAAGGTATTAGACATAACGGTGTAATTTTTTGTGTATCATCATCATAGCGTTAGTTCCGATTGTATCCATAGCTTGTACTTTAGAACCCGAGCACCGCTCTTCTATGTTTTCTTCTGTCTTAATTTTTACGCGAAAGACTGCCGTATGACCCTCTGATCCCAAGAGCAGATAACTGAGCCTGGGCCATATCTTCGTCCTTTTCGGCCTCCATATATTCAATTCTTACTCGCGATATTTTTCCCCTAATTATACTTATCTTAAAAGGCTTGCATGAAAGGTTCAATGATAGTATTGGAAGCTCGTGATGTATGCAAGAATAGAAGTACATGGCGGGCTGTTATCTCTGCCCACTCCGGAGGAAATTAGGCGTGAGCGTATAGATGGATGGAGAAAATATTACTGCGGGAGCTCCTTGATCGTCTGGTCTAGAACTATATACCTAGATATATCTGAAGATCATTGCAATAAAATGCTTGATACTATACCAACGTCATATTTGTTCATTTGAAGTTTCCTTAAAATGTCTCTCATTGTCTTCAGATAGCATCAAGATAACACATATCAAACATAAATTATTATTTCATCTAAAATTATTTCCAAGAACGATGATAACATATTTAAAATAGAGATTTTCTAACACCTAATAACACTTTACCTTGCCAGGATTCGAACTGGTACACAGCCTCAATCGCCAAAAATATATTCATACATATACTCACACCTATAAATCTCCAAAGAGGCAGGCAGCGGTGTATTAACAATTAACACTCACATTTCGCCAACTGTGACCTTCGGTCCCACGTAACAGGGGGCGAGCCTATTGCCGTCAAGCGGGCACTAAGCGCCAAAAATAAAACAGAAATTTTCTTTAATCGTTACAATTACTCAAATAGTTTTTGGGACAGCCTCGAATATGAAGTTCACAGTTAATGATCATCAGATTCCAATGATTCCACTGCTGTGGCCCTGAGTATTGATATGTGATCGTAATGTTGATTATATCTAAAAGGTTCAATTATCTTAAGATATAATTAAATTATTGTAACACGACTTTAAAGGGCTATTCATTGCTTTTAACACGCTTTTATTACTAAATTTATATTATTAGTTATAATAACGCTTTTAATAGTGACTAAGTGTTGAACGCGGCTCCGCCCGTGTGAAACACTGATAGCGTTCTCGCGATCCACAAAAAATTCTATAGTATTTTTTTACACAGACAAGCACACGGCCTTCCTGATGGTAAGAAGATATCGTTGCTTATGGGCGAGTGCAACACCAGGGGAGTCACACTCGTGCTGCCGACCCTGTAAGAACAGAGAGATTCTGTGCCGCCAGCGCAAAAGATAAGTAGGACAAAGTCTTTGGTTTTCCCACTGACAGCACAAAATCTCTCCAGTGCGCTCTGGCTACCCTACTCACCGTTGGAAACACAACACGTGGTTATTAAGCCGCAGTCTTCTGTAGGGCGGAGGTACTTCACCAGTCGGACTGCTCGATTAGGACGGATATGCCCTCGTGCCTCCTTCAAAAGTACTAGTAGCATTAGTCTTTGTGTTACCTCAAGTGCAGCCTTTGTGGTATTGCAAACTATAGTCTATCTCTGTGCAAAATTTTATCCAAATCTTTACATCCGGACTTTCTCACTATTTAATCTAGACGTCGCGTCGCCCTTCTTTATTCTAGCGTTAATCTCAGTCGCATCCGAAGCTTTCAGCTTGGAGTCTGGGCTCCACTTTCTCTAGTCTAATCACATCATCTGTTCACAGAAAATGTCAAAGGACTTCAGCGACTGCCATCTGAACTCTACCACCTATTGATGATATCGAAGTACTGCAGTTAGGACCAGTCGTTGGTTTTTTAGGCCACCAACTACCAAAACGACTGCCAAAGATATTCATATGAGACCGGGACCAACGGCTTAACGTGCTCTCTGAGGCATGGTAATACCCAGACCAATGTAAATAGACATATCCATGCATACAAATATTTGCACTGAGTGGGAATCGAACCTGCCCCTGAGTAGCAGTCACGTTCCCTACCGCTGCGCCACAGAGGGGTCGCCCTAGTAGGTAGGTATAATCTAGGGTCAAGCCGTTGCCGGAACAGGTAGATAATAATCTAGGTACTAGCCGTCGCCCGTCGCCTTAGCAGAAGCAGGTCCATAGTGGCGTACCATCGTGTTTTTGTACGCGTCTCTCTAAGTATAAGGGAAGAAGGATTTCGATCCCCAATAACACCTCATGGTCAAGACTCAATAAATAATAAAAAACCCGACTGCCACTGAAAAGATTGAAATAAGGTTGATAGCAGGCGGTACCCATTTGCCAATCATAAACCGAAAGTAAATGAATGGGTACCGCCTGCTATCAAACTTATTTCAATCTTTTCAGTGGCAGTCGGGTTTTTCCTTATTTACTCATTTTATACTTTTTAGTCATGATATGACATGTATATAGTTTTGTAATCTCCTCCTAATTCCTTCCTTCATTTTTATACCCTACTCGATAACTTTGAGTGAAAAATATTTTTAACAACTTACGTTTTGGCGCCAAAATTCCGCCATTTTGATTTTCTAGGAATTTTAATATACATGGTGTCACTCACACAATCATGACATTCATGACAAATGAAATGACACCTCGCATGTCAAAATCCGTCAAGCCGTTCAGGCTGTAGGGCGTGTCAAAGAAATGGACATACATACAATACAATCATACATACATAGTCTCGAAAAACATTACCCCCCTTTCTTCGGCAGTCGGGTTAAGACAATAAAATAAGAACAGATATATGTATAACTTTTACTCTCTTTTAAATTCTATATTTAATAAGTTCAGTTAAATAAATTAATTTGAACTAAAGGAAAGTAACAATTTTCTGCTACATTAAAATAGTATTAAAAATAAACAATATACTTGCTTTAAATATTTTATTTAATAAATAAAAAGTCAAAAGGCTCAGAATTAAAAACCATTTCTTGAGTTTCTTTGGTTGGTATTCCTCCGAGCAACCGGAGGTAGGTAAGCCTTCTCGACGGAGCTAGCGCTGAAGTCAGCGACGTTACCGTTGAAGTCAGCGGCATTACCGGTGAAGTCAGCGCCGTTACCGTTGAAGCCAGCGGCGTTACCGGTGAAGTCAGCGGCGTTACCATTGAAGCTAGCGGCATTAGTGAAGTCAGCGGCGTTCCCATTAAAGCCAGCGGCATTACCGGTGAAGTCAGCGGCGTTACCGTTGAAGCCAGCGGCGTTACCGGTGAAGTCAGCGGCGTTACCATTGAAGCCAGCGGCATTACCGGTGAACTCAGCGGTGTTACCGGAGTTACCGAAACCAGCGGCGTTGTTACTGATGGTGTCAGCATTGTAGTTGGTTGCTTGAGCATTGTTGTTGTAATACTGTTGCTGGCTGTTGCTAGCGGCAGTGTATTTCCCGTCACTGTAGGATCCTGGAATTTGAAAATGATTAGATAAGAGAACGTTGAAGTAACAAATAATATATTTATTGCGCAATTCGAATATGCCGCTTTTTAAGTAGATGATATATTTATTTTTATTATAGAACAAACAATCTGTACGCGCAAATTTTAAATGCACATTATGTGTATTATGGTTACACTACATATTATACATGAACTTATACATATTAAACATGGACATTATTATTCATTTTCTAGAAAAGTAACGTTAACGAACCATTTTTACATATCGTAATATTCATACGATAAGGATAATTCATTACAATTTTTGAAATTACACATACACACTGTCAGTTTCTAAAAAATATACCTATTCACATCTATTTTAGTTCAGATTTAAATAAGGTATCGTATGTCTATAGATAAAGTACTCGCAATAAGTTCGCCCCCCCCCCTCCCCCCCCCCCACGTCATCTTGGGACAGAAAATCCAAAATTTGAGTGTTAATACACCTCTGTCTACTTCTTCGAGGAGTTACAGGCGTGAATATAATATGTACTCGTATGTATGCATCCCTATAGAAATTCATGTTATAGAATTACTAAACCTGGCTACAAATGACTCAGATCTCACTTGATCTTAATGCTTACCATCGTCATAAATGCCAGCAGCTTCATCACGTGCGTTTTGCTCCAGAGCTTTCAGGATCTCTTCAGGGATGGGGGGAGGAGTGGGAAGGTGATCACCTTGTGGGACGAAACCATTCTCGTCAGCGGTGTATCTAAAACATAAGAATATATTTTTAGCATCTCAATTTCTTATAGCGTGTTTTAGGGTGATATATTATTATTATCTGCAAATTATGCATTTTATCACGAGGTTATGGTGCAGGTTTTGCTCTTGAGATTACGGAGTTAGATGGTTGTGCTACTAGTAAACGCAAAAATAAACCTAATTCTCAAAGCAAGAAGTGGACAAACCGACTTTGGGGTTTAAAGTGCAAGTTTTGGATGCAATTGGGATCAAAGATCTGATAAAGAATACCTAAGAAGACTTAATTTATTAACTACCTGTTGCCCGGGTGGAATTTTGTTCCCGTTCCCACAATCCATGAGAACCTATTCCCGGAATACTTCTTAAGTAGCATTTGTGTTATTCCAATATCTATCCCTGTGCCAAATTTCAACCAGATCCGTTTAGCCGTTAAAGCGTAATTGAAAAACAAACATCCTCACAAATGTTCACATTTATAATAATAGTATAAAGTATAGGATTTACCTGACAGAGTATACTTTTCCATCATCCCCAGTGTAGGAATAACCACCCTGAGCCTGCACGCCATTAGTCGCTACTCCACTTTCTTCCGCAGAAATACCATTCTCAGTCTCATACGCATATGAGTAAGTTTCTCCATCATTCGTGCTGTCCTGGCGAAGGATAGCAGCATTTCTTTCGAAAGCAGCCTGAGTACGCTCAGGACGAGATTCGAAACCTGAGTAGTCAGTCTCGGCATAATTGTTCACGTTGGAAGTAGGAGCGTTGGCAAAAGCATCAGCATTCTGGTCGTATTCTCCATTGCCAGACTGGAAAGGAGTCTGCAAGCTACCGTCTGATCCTGAGGCAGCTTGCGCATTTGGAGGCAGGTATACTCTGTCCAATTTGGCAGCCTGCGCCAAGCTGATAGCAGCTAATACTACGAACTGAAAAGAAAAACAAAACTGAACTCTCCTGTATTGCAATAAGGTCCATTAAAGCATGATTGAGTTTGATCACTTGATTAAACACTGGCGAACACAATTTTGTTGATCACTCATAATCATTATGAGTCAAAATATTATTACATTTAGTTTTATAACAGCAGAATCACTGTTATAAAACTCTCTAATCTAGATCAAAAATCCGTAATACTTGGCTTAGTCCTGTCAAAACGACGTAAACGGTGTATTGTCAATATATTTGAATTTATTTTCAATGCTGTATCATTAAAGTCTAAATTATATATCGCGTTTCTAGATGCAAATAAAACATTGAACAATTGGGTCAGTTTAGTAATATTTACAACTGAATCAACTCTATAAAAGATTTTTTTTTCCAATTTTTACTACAATGATTTGTGCCAATATTTAGTTTTTCCTTAGAAGTGTTTGTGTAAATTTCCTTACGAGTTTCATTTTCTCTTGTTCTATTTGAACTTGATCGGCAGATGCTCAATTTGCAACTGATAACCTCATAAAAATTGTTACAGTATATATAGTTAGGTTAAATCGATCTACTTCAAAGTAAGTCGTGGTCTCGAAATTTTATAATCACGACACCATGATTTTGTATGAAGATGGACTTGTCTAATTGTTATGGATGGCATTATGTAGTATAGCTCGTTAGCGTATAGAACTCCAAGCACCCATTTATTTGAAGAATTTTATTTGACCCCTTACACAAAATCTAAAACGTAGTATTAAAATATTTTTCAATTTTGGGAAAACATTTATCTGATATGAGTGATTCACAAAGAAAATAAGTGCAGTATGTATGTATGTAATCTGTAACAGAGAATAACGATAGTGTATTGGCGAACGAAATAGAAACAGTTTTTATTTTGAATTTGAAATCCGTTGAGATAATTCAGCATGAATAAATGACAATGATAATGACACGCAAATACTTAAAAAAGTTTTATAAATCCAAAGCCGTATCAAAATTCGTGCGTAGTTTAGAAGATCTCAGCGTATAGATAGCGGAAATTGTCTGTATTATTATCCGACTGCCAAGGAAGGGCTATCTTTTTATACAATCAATTAATCAATCTGTTAGCCCATCGCAGTAGTCCACTGCTAGACATAGGCCTCTCTCAATATACGCTATTGCTCCTAATCCTCCGTCTTCTGCATCTAGTCTACCCCAGCCACCATTTTCAGGTCTTCAGTCCACCTGACTAGGGGGCGTCCCACCTTCCATATACCTTATCGCGGTCTTATAAACAATGTAAAGACATCTTGTTCATATTGTATAAAAGATTGCGAGAAGATTAATGGTACTGGTTCCCTCTTGCATAACTTCATCTTTAGATCCTATTCCAACGATCGTATTAACGCAGATACGACAAGCATGCGTATGTTACGATAGCGCATCAATTTTCGACCTTGCTGTGTATACATTCCAATGTACACTTCTTTGTAGAGCGACCATGGTTTGCGTTCGGCTCGGTACAGATTAACTTTGAGAGTCACTACTGAAAAGTTATTATTTTGCACTTTGGCCTTTATACGTAAGACCTATTGATTTGCATCATCATCTCCAGTAAGGAAGTTATAAAATTGCCTGCGAATACAAGCTGCCCATTGCAAGGTAAATATGGCAAAATGTGGATATTTTTATCAGACTCAAATGCCCTGCAAATGCCGGGTCCTAATGCTAGTCCATGTCGCATTTACTCTCTTGCTCACTGTGCCTTTCCTATACTATTGACGACTTTTTTGTAGAGCAACAGAAAATGCTGTAACTGCACACGTCCGTGGACCACGCTAACCACTTGCCAGTAGGTGGGTCGTGTGCTTGTCTTCCACCTATGTGGTATAAAAACAAGTTTTGATATGACATAATTTAAAAATCGAAGTTATATTCTGTAACAATACATGAGCTTTTTATACCTTTTTTTATCGTGCGCAAAATCCCTACCTATACCGCACGCCGTCTGTGGGTTGGAGGCCACTGGAGATGAGATTGCCGACCCAGGGCCACATCTTGGTGATGGCCCTCTTCGGGTGGTGGAGACAACGGAGTCCCCAAATCCAAAGAGCCCTCCCCCTCCCCCTTTTTCAAAGCCTTCAATTGCCGTTTATATTAACCGATACCGACGGCTTAGATTGCTCTCATTAATCACCTATACTAAGACTGACCTATCTAGTAATATTTGCATAACTTCACAATTTGTTACACATGTCACAAGCTATAACTAGGTCTTCTCCATCCAAACGCCATTCCCAGTTGCATCCAAAGCTTCCACTCAAACGAAGGACTATAATTAGTATCTAAAAACTGTCTACACGCGTATCATGCACCAGGTTTAGTAGATAGAGTGATTAGACCGAACTAGACAACCTGACCTTTCGCTAGCTGGTCAACACGTTTAGCCGCCGGGCAAATGCATGGTCATTTGTCATTTGTGATTTATGACTAAAAAATATATTTAAAGTTGATAATGTATCACTAAATAAAATATGAACTAATTTTTATTTATATCTATTTCGGGGTCCAGGTAAAAGGGGTAGGCCCAAGAAGTCCTGACTTGACGTCGTCGTGGAGAGTGACATGCGTGCAAATGGTCTCACTATCATGGACGCCCAAGATCGTGCGAAGTGGAGGAGGAAGAGCCGGAAGGTGGACACTGAGCTCCGAGGTCATCTTGGCCACGGATGCAATCAGGAAAATGCGTCTCCATGAAGATAATGATGATTGTATTTATATATTGTCGGGGGGGGTAGTAAGTAGATTATTAAATACCTGCTAATTATTCCCACGCAAAAACATAGTGCGCTTCATTTCTGTAAAAAAATATCAGTGTAATCGACGCGGGACTTAAATTCAGGATCTTATGGATAGCAATCACACTTAGACCAAATAACTTGCACCTAAAATGTGCTCTATACACGCAGTACACGTTATTTGTATAACTTTTGAGATAAGCACGGGGTGCTATTGCGGTGGACGAGCTCAAATTCACCAAGCATAGGATATTATAAACAACTAGCTGACCCCGTGAACTTCGTACCGCCCTGTCAATAGATGATGATGATGTACTGTCAACACTGAAAAAGCCGCCATTTATTGAATTCATTAGTTACAAAAAATGTGATAAATGAAGAACCGCTCGATCGATTTTCTGCAAACTTCACATAAACCATCTACTAAATAGTCCGAACAAAGCCTAAACATTTGGTTTGGATAGGTGAGCCCGTTCTTGAGTTATAAAATAACAACGAAAAGTGGCATTGATTTTTATATAATAGAAGAGAGAAGAGAAGATCCGCGCGCACCAGAGCCGTTATCCCGGAGCGTTTATCTCGCGATTTAGGGCCAAGATACGTGTCCCGAGATATTCTAATGCAGCACCACTGGTGCAACAAGTTGCTGATAAAAAATATTCTTTGACCATCTAGTATCCTTTGAATTCATAGCAGTTTGGATTAGAGTTTGAAGATATAAAATTTTTCATTCCCTGAAAAGAACGAGTGACTTGCTCTATTCTATGAATGTTCTACAAAAAAAAACAGTAATCAGTTTATAATATTCATAAAAAAATTAGAGCACTAGGCACATCTAAAGGTTACGATTAAAGACCCATAATTTAGATTTACATAATCAGTCCAGAGTTCTAGAAATTAAATACACTTTCTAGTCTTATAAAACACGAAATATTTGGTAACAGTAAAACGGCCTTACAATATAGATCGGCTCCCGACCGACGCGTGATAGTAGATCGTGATTAATTAAATTTTACCAAACATCACTTGACTTATTATCGATTTAAAATAACATGAGTAATTATATTTTCGACATGAATTCGTTCATTAGGCCATAGATTTTTAACGTCTTGATGGACACTGAGACACCACGATGGCGTTTAACATCATAATTTTAATGAAATTTTATAGCAATTACTATGCAAATTTTTCCTATAGATTTGGATAAGAATATTGGTAGATGGCTCCACAGTCGCCCGTCTTCGGTTTGACACAATTAGTAAAGGAGATTTTCGAATATCCAGGCAATGTCTAAGTAAGTTGATCTTCCCACTGAGAGCAAAGAACCTATCCATTGCAAAAAGCTCTGGCTACCCTACTCCAAATTCTTGTTGCGTTCCCGGCGGTGAGTAGGGTAGCCATAGCTCACTGGGGAGGTTTCTTACTGTCAGTGGGAAGACAAACGCTTGTCCTGCTTGTCTTCCACGCTATAGGCATAGAAATTCTCATCCCTTACAGGGTCGGCAGCATAAGTGTGACTCCCTTGGGGTAGGGTGTTAAGCCACAGTGACCACTTTCCATCAGGTGGGCCGTTTGCTTATCTACGACCTAAGAGGTATAAAAAAAGCTATTCAATACCCATCTTAGCGTTGTTGGTGTTTACACCCAAGGCTTTCACTTTGGAGCCCGGGTTTCACGTTCTCCTTCTCGCGACTACCGTTTACCTTCTCAACCCTGAGAGGAAAGCCTGTGCCGGAGTCTAGTGCGTCAATTAGTAGGTATACCTACTGGCTAGCAGACGAGATTGGCATATATAGAAGAAGTAAGCACACCTATGGCTATGAACTATAAGCCTTGGATTCGACTGGAATAACGCTAAGATGATGATGATACGAGGCATCCTTGACCGCTTCTCAGCGAAGTGTTTGCTATAGATATTATGTTTTAGAAACAAAACATTCAAATCGTGTGTTATTTAATCTATGTGATCGACACAATACATCATTATGACGCCATCTACTATTACTTTTACATAATGAACTTTGACATGTGCCTACGCCGAGTTTTTTTTTTATGTAAGACACGTCAATTTGACTTCGCCTTACCTTATGGTAAGCTGAAGGCAAAGTATCGGGGAAAAAAGGGTCACCATTATAGGATACGTATGTTACAATGGTGACACTCAGCTTGACGGCCTCATCAGATGCTTTTTTATGCCCCGCTGGGACCCAGGACTGTCGAAAGAGGGAATTCTAGGTCCCAATGGTGCGGCAGAAGAAAGAGTCACAGAACCGCTCGGTTTATATTGGAATATTCTGCACTGCATTCTGTATAAATAACAATTTACCTACATGAATGTCGAAAAGACCTCAGAGAGGAGCAAATGGACCCCACGACAAACCCAAAAAAGAGCCAACCCCGATTAGTAACAGGAAAAGGCTGGACGAAAAAGAAGAAATAATATTTTTATACAGGGCGGGGATCCCCTCGGATGTCGTCGGTTCCGGGACTAAAATCACACGCCGCCACCGGCTTAGGTTATCAGTTGCCGGAGGTGAGATTACCACTGGTATATCTCCCGCACCCTGGATAACGCATGGCCATTTCGGGAGGTAAATAAAAAAATAAGAAGAGGAAATAAAAGTCATAATACTAGCATGTAGTGTATCATTTATTACTTTGTCTTCTTGGGGGGGAAAGGTGCAAAAATCCTTCTTTATTAAATGCTTACAACATAGAAGTCATCTACAGTCATCTTTCAAATCAAGTATAGTCTTTTTTACATTATTTTGATGAATTTTTCACCTGTGTTTTTTTCACTTTGATGAGTTTTTCACCTCCTCCTTCGAGGAGAAGGAGTAGGCAGAGGTGTATATGGCGCGTAGCCAACTATGATTTTCGTTCCCACGTAACAACAGGGGGTGAGCCTATTACCATCAAGCCAGCATTTTGTTATGAGTAGTATGTTTACTGTCAGATGGAGAACAGCTCTATCTACTCACCCACGGGAAGAGATGTTTTTTAAGCTATTGCATAGCTTCTATCGCGGGCCTTGAGCGTGGAGACCGAATCCAAAAATTCTGTAACGAAAAAAACCTAACACCCCCCACTCCGAGCTCGCACGAATCGAGCCGAGCTGCCCCGAAGTAGCTCCGCTTAACGTAAGTAATTATAATTGCATAAGTTGATAAAAAATGCTATGCAATAGCTTTACCACGGCAGTCCCCGAATGCCACACGTCTTTTTTTTAATATATAGGACACGTCAATTTGACTTCACCTCGCCTGATGCTAAGCTGAAGGCAGAGTGTTGGAAAAGAGGGATATTATTGACACGTACTATGTTACAATGGTGGCACTCAGCTGTGGTGGCCCTATTCTCAACCACCGAACATTTTTTATGAAAAAGGAAATGTTTTTCTTTTTAAACCCACTACAGTAACCACTAAATTATAAACCTAGCGCCATCTAAACATTTCCTACGGAATTAACTGTTAACTCAGTTAATAACGTGTCGTTCTCAATACCCCACCATGTAGTGAATACGAAAAGGTCAATTACTCAGTATATAAACACGTACGAATCTGTCTAAGCACTTATAATAAACGACTACGAATGTGTTATGGTACTCGCACGATTCTTGTGTTGCGATAGAACAAATCAATAGTACTAAGGTAGCAAATAAACTTAGGGCCCACTTGATCAATACTAATATGGGTGCGAAAGTAACTCTGCCTATTTGTCTATCTGTAACACTTTCAACACCTACACCACTGGACTGATCCGAATTAAATTTGATGCAAGTGGAGACCTTGGGTAGGACGGCTCTGTTTGGTCGCGATAACCTACGTCCACACGGGCGGTACAGCGGGTAACAGCTAGTTTACACAAGCATCGGTAACTTAGTAGTTAAGAAGTTGGCCTGGTGATCGATTGGTCCCGGATTCGAATCCCGGCCATTACTTTTATTTCGATGCTTAAGATCCAAAGCTCTTGGTGGACCCACCCTTGAAAACTTGCAATCTGGCTGATTAAGCTATCAATATGGTTTATAGATACTTTCAACACCAAAAGAAAAACGTGCAGAGGAATAGACTGCTCTCATCTCTGGGATGGCTCTGCAAAGTATCTACTAGATGCTCTCGACAGATTGCAGCGGCGTGCAATAGATTACGCTTCAGAGAGAGCCCTGAGGTTATTAACATCCTAGGGCAGTTGCGTAGAGACTTTGCCTGTCTGGCTGTATTTTACCGCATAAGCTATGATGAATGTTCTGGCCCTCTAGACAAGTGGTAATTCATCGGCCGGCGTTTGGTAGAATAGAATGCCAAATGTATGGGATTTGACGTATATGACAGGCGTCAACGAATGTCAAAAACGTCAAATCCTATACATTTAACATTCTATTCCATGATACGCCGAGCAACGAATTGCCACTTATCTAGGGTGGCTGAACATCTCAAGCACAGGGTTAGGGATTCTGACAGCAGTAGTTCACTTAATACTAAACTAGGTATACCAAATTGGAAGGGAAGATTTTTTTTCTTGAGTAGAGAGAATTATTTCGTTAGTTCTTGTAGGAGCTCCTCAATACCCGCGGCGGTCAACATTGCAGACACTCGTGTGATAAGCAACCCGCCTAACGCAGTATTGCTCTATGAATTTGTATGAAATAGCACGCCCACCGGTACAGCCTCCGTGGCATAACGTTAGTGAACGCGGCCGCTACGCAGGAGGCGCGGGTTCGATCCCCGCTCAGTGCAAATATTTATTTTGTGTGCATGAAATATGGGTATTTGCATTGGTTTGGTCGTAATTTGGAGAGCACGTTAAGCCATCGGTCCCAGTTGCCATACAAACATCTATGGCAGTCGTTACGGGTAGTTGAAGCCCTAAAAAGTCCAACAACAACGGTCTGCAATGATTCGATATCGCCTAATTTTATCATTGGGTTGTGGAGGTCAGATGGCAGTCGCTTCACGGAAAGTATCGAGGTCCAGCCAAATCCATAGTCAAGACTGGTACAGTGGACCCCAGACTCCGAAGTGGAAGCTTCGAATGCGACTGGGAATTAACTCTAGGGTGAAGAAGAAGAACGCCCACCACCGCTCGGACACCCGCAACTGATGCCTACACCGCCATAATATATGCAACACAGCCGACGGCACGCAACAGTTTTAGTCTCCACCTTTTCTGAACTAGATGGGGCACCGTGGTTTCCACACTCCAGGGTAATATCTTGAAATCGGAGATGGTCCATTAGGGAGTAGAGGTAGGGGGATGACCGTGAACTTTCCGCACGAAAAAGTAAGGTATTCATACCACTCTTAATCCCAAAAAGATAGCTGGGATAGACTGGATGCGGAAGGACTGGAGGATCGACAGACAGGGCGCACATTGCTAGAGGCCTATCTCCAGCAGTGGACTTCAATGGGGTAATTGATTGATTGATTGATATTCTCAATTTCACATTGCCGTACATTGATAGATAGCAAAGTGATGAACGAATCAAAAACATACTCGGTTAGGTATATGGGCTTAACCCTACTCTTCTAGGCTCAGCCACTCTTATCCACGAGCTGGTACTCGTATTGATTGACGGACAAGACTCTAGTGTAGGCTTTCAGGAGTTGGGAGGTAGGATGTAAGTGTATACGCCCAACGCCACTGGTGTTGCATTTATCCATATGCCACGGTAACCACTTTCCATCAGGTGGGTCGCTTGCTTGTCTGCCACCTAAATAGCTTAAAAATGGAACCCATAGTGCCGATTTTGACTTGCACTTGACCGGTTTTTTAAGCTTTACTCTTCAGCTCAGAGAGGGCGTGGAACACCTCGCAACGTTCTTGATCCTCTGTCTACATCCCCAGGCATGCCCAAGTAGCATGTCAAATAAAATTGGTAAACTATTTGTTTTGTTGTACAGTGTACCACCGACTCTAATGGTGCGTCTGAGCAATCAGCGTCACACTCGATAGCGTGAACACTGTTATTAGTCTGCTTGCGTACACATTCACCATTACTTTTGACTCTATAGTAAGTATACATAGAATTGGCTTATGATATGGCTACTAAACTTTACTTCGTTAAACAATAAAAGCGTAGAGCATACTGGAGTCAGCTACGAACGCGATGTCTTGGGTTCTAATACTCGTAACATAAGCAATTTTGCTTTTGCTTTTTAATTGTTTTAAGGTGTTAAGGAGAACATAATAATTTCGGTTATAGTATAGCAGATAGCAGCCCATCTCGTATTTCATAAAAAAATCCTACAATTATTTGTTTATTTATTATACACTTTATGTGCACCATATAAAATACATAATTTAAATATATGAATACGGAAATAGTACAAGGGCTTTTAGTCGCTTTTAGTGATTTCTGCCAGGCAGGCTACATACCTAGGTACTTTTCAAACAATTAACAAAATAAAATAACCAGTTAGTTTTACTCTTCATGTTTTTAATGTTACTTAACCCATTATGGACTAGCGATCCCGTACGGTACCACTTTTTCGCGCGTTTTGTTTTGTCATCCTGAACCAACGGATGATGCGATAGATATACTTAAATTGGTGCAATCGAAGCGAGAAAGTGTGCGCTATTATTCGATGACCGGTGTTTGACAGTTATTGTCTTCATTTGAGTGTAATTGATTGCAGAAGTAGATGTGTCAATTTTTTTTCCCAAAAATGGATAAGCTTTTCAAGTAAGTACCTATATTTCTTTAGTTTTGTAGTTATGCGATCATTTTATTATGATTGTATATTCTATAAGAGTGCTTCGATTGTGTGAATCAGTTACATTAGGCCAGTTTAAAAAAATGGCAGTAATATGGTTTGCTAAAGTTGCTGGTACCATATGGTACCGCTAGTCGCTTACCGTGGCTTTTGAATTTTTCACTTTTTTGGAAGTTAGTGTCGTAAAAGTTGTGTTGTAGTTATATTTTTATAACATCATTATAAATACGTAACAATAAACATAATGTGAATATTTTCCAAAGTAAATTATTTTTTGTTATTATTTAGCTGCAATTCGAGTATACACAAAACTATTTTGCTGCTATTTTAGAAGATTATAAAGAGCTTGAGTTTCACCAGATCTACATAGCAGCTTCAGAGCCCGCCGAGCGCTTAGACGAGGATTCAGAAGATGAATACACTGGTGCATTCAGCAACAATCTGAGTGGTCGGCAGCTCAGCGCGCCTTGTTGGTATTGTTAGCGAAAAGTACCTACATGAAAAAGACCTCGTCGTGAATGTCGACCACGTAATGTATATTCACCTGAAATACAGCCTCGAAACAAGATCTCAGATCAAAATACTTCTGGGGGCGAGGACGTGGTCGTATTAGTTCACGTGTTACTGGACGTGGAGCAGTTCTAAGGCTAAGTCATCAAGCTCCAGTTGCTCCGGTGATGATACAGATAGATCGGTTGATGAACCTGCCCGAAAAACGCAAGACTACCAGCGCGTACCTGAGTGAAAGGAGGTCTATCAAAGGAGTTACCTGCATTTTCTGAAGGAAATGTGAAAAGTGCGCTTTAGAAAATTGCTCATCGCGAAGAAGATAGCATTGCGTGAAGTGCGATGTAGGGCTATGTGCTGCCTGTAACTATCAATTCCATACTATGTTATTGTAAAAATATAATAAATAACACATTTTTTACCTTATACTGTGTATTTTATTTTCATTCTTGCAGAATATACCTAATAGTTTACCAATAAATGCCAATGTTAAAATTAGAATGTTGCTACGGTAAGAGACTAGCGATCCCATATGGTACCAGCATATTCCGTGTGAACTAAGCCTTAGATCAAATTTTAAATGCTTGTATCATGTTAATTAGGCCCTAATCAAAAACATACTAAGAGAAAAAAAAAATCGGGGACCTCAAAAAAACTCAGTCCATAATGGGTTAACAGGCAGACAATCAAACGACTCTCTTGATGGGAAGTGGTCACGTGAAGAACCTTCTGACGCCCTTCTCCCCTTGTTATCAATATGTCACAATAGCGAAAAAAATCACACAACTGGTTATGAAACACAGTTACGATGACGGCCAAGCGTAATAACAATCGCCAATCCGCATCATACAGACTGCAATGCATCTTCATCTCACGACGCAACGGGCATGTAATACTCTTGCGTCAGCCTCGGTACTGTTACCAAACAAAACGCTTCGCACATATCGTCTAATGCCTCCAATAACCACAGCTAATAACTCTAGTTAACATTCCACTAATGTTTATTACTTTTTTGAAACATATTATAATCGTATTTCAATGTTTTAGAAGGCTGTAGGTTAAATTGATCAATATGAAACTGTTGCAATAGGCTGTTTAGTCTTTCTTGTTTTAAATGCAACATGAAGAGAATTTGATGGGAGTTCAAGGTCAAATGAATTGAACTTTGGAAGGGCTTAATGTTTTTTTTGAAGAAAGAGAGAAAAGAAAGCTAACCGCTTGCAACATCAAAGGTTGATGTCGGGTTTCCGATCTTGTGGAATGTAGCGTGGTTAATCAAATGATGACATCATTGATTTTATTTAGTTCGTAAATTTCAGAAGTTTTGGCTGATACAAATGAGAATATTGCACATTGAAATGGAAGTATTAGCATATTAGCAAATTATTTGTTGTTGTTTCGATTGGCATGGGGAGAGAGATACCTTGATCATAGATTGGATGTTTTTTATCTTTTAGCTTGATTATTGTTATATTATTATTATGATTTCAATACAATGTAATATTGTTTCAGAAATAAATAAAATACAAATACAAATATAGCACAGAACAGATAATAGTACTAGCCTATAGTACCTACAAGTTACAACTGATTCCGTGAAAGGGCGAAAATAGGAACTACGGCTGTCACTGTCAAATGCATACTGTTTTACTGCAAATCAAAGACAATTTGTCAATGATTTGACATAATTTAAGGGAAAATGACGACTTTCGTGGGAATAAAAGTACCTAAATACCTGACAAGAGAATACCTATAGGATAAAGCACGATAGAATCTGTTAATTTATTTATTCCAACTTTTTATTTATATAAAAGGCAAAGGAGAACAAATACAATTAAGCTATCAACTCACTAATCAATCCTCATTTTGATTGCTATTTCATCTTGATAGCTCTCGTTGAGACGCCATTAGGGCCCACGCCTCAATCATAGCCTTTGATAGGCCAATTATATTATAAAATGTTAAACGTTATATTTTGTTTGTTTGTGCACGTCTCAAAAACTACTCGATTAATTTTAATGATCAAACGTTTTCATGTTTTAGAGATAAGAATATTTTTTAAAGAGAACTTATTACGAGTAGTAACCGAAATTACTATGTTTCTATGAACCCCTCCAGCTAAGCTAAATTGTCTTGTATAAGGGGTTACATAAGAGGGTTAGAGGGTTACAGGAGGAAGGAAAGGAGAGGTAGGGAGAGATAAAATAACACTATATGAACCTGGAACCTTACGATCGTAAGGATGACTCCTCAACCTCTAAGCTACTGACGCTAATTACACCAGTAGATCTAGATATCTTTTATCTAGCTACAATGAAAGCCAAAGATGTAATTTCGATGCCATTGTCCATCAGTAGTGTCTAATTGTAAAGAGAAATAATTGCAATTATAGTTCATTCTTATCATTTAAGTGGAATTACAAATTAGATTAAAACTTCGCAATAGGTCTATTATGAAATTGTAACGATTATATCTGTTTGAACTAAGAGAATGACGAAAGATTAGTTTTATTTTGAATGCAATGCCAGCCCTCATAGACAAGAAGTGGCAATTCGTTTGCCCCACGTATTGTAAAAAAAGAAAACAATGATGAATGTATGGGATAGACATGTATTTTGACGTTTCTGAAAGTAGAATGAATTTTGAAGCATTTATTATGCTAACTATTCAAATCGATTAAGAAAGAGAAAAGAGAATCGACCTCGGGACTCGAACACGCGATCTTTCCCTTACAGGGGGAATACTCTAACCACTAAGCCACCGAGACCCGCACGATGCCAATCCAAATGCAAGGGAAAGATCGGGGGTTCGAGTCCCGCCCGAGGTCGATTCTCTTTTCTCTTTCTTAATGGGTTTCTGTCAGTCGTCAACGTATGTCATAAACGTCAAAATTCGTGTCAATCATAGACATTCATCATTTAAATTCTTCGATACTTTAATTCAACGAATTACGACTTGTCTAGAGGGGCAGTAGAGCTTCTCAATGACAATTTTATTAACTTAAATTAGCTATTAAATAACTTAAATTAGCCATTTATCACATATTGAATAAATCACTTGTACTTTTCCACCATTATTTATTTATTTGAACCTTACGGCATTATCAAAGGCTTACAATGGAAAAACCATTGTAAACCATTGTAAACCTTTCATAATGCCGTAAAATTCGTTCAAATTAATAAATAATTGTGGAAAAGTACAAGTGATTTATTCAATATGTGTAGCAAGTTTCACCAAGTGCCGTCAATCTCCAGTATAAACAGTAGCCATTTATCAAATTTCAAATATTTTTAATCTCATCATCTCTCATCATCATCATTCTTAGCGTCAATCCCGGTTGCATTCCAAATTTGAGTTGCTTTAGAGCCCGGAGTTACTGCCGCCTGACCCCACAACCTGTATTACAGGCTCGTATTATGTAGGCTTGAGTTCTGAAAATCTTTTTAGAGCTCTATTCAATCATTTATCATTTCCATCAATAATATTGCCCAGGAAGGAAAATAAAAAAGATGGTAAAGAGTTTGCATTCTTTATTAAATTAATAATTGATCACATAGTGATTCTTCATTATGCTTCATACATTTTGTATAAATAAAGTACAAAATAAATTTAAGCAACGATTTTTTTTACATTTTATCTAGTGCTCAAAAACTATGTACAAATTAATTAATCTATCCTTGGCTTATTAGTATTTGTACCCTTCCTCCTTGCTGAAGCTTGGAGGCTGGCGAGGACCACTGAAGTCCTCTACTGGCTTTCCTTGACCTAACTGTCCGGGTCTGCCCTGTCCAGAGGTACCGAACCCAGGTTTTGAATCAGTCTGATCGGGTTTATCCGATCCCGAGGGTCCAAAATCGGGTTGAGATCCCAAAGTACCGAAACCAGATGTAGGTCTGTCCTTACCTCTGGTTCCAAGACCACACTGCACACAGCCTGTACCAGTCTGACCTGGTCTATCTTGCCTTGATGGTCCAAAACCAGGTTGAGATCCTATCTGACCAGGCTTATCTTGTCCTGAAGGGCTGTAACCAGGCTGTCCAGGTCTTCCCTGTTCTGTAGCACCAAAACTAGGCTCATAACCTACCTGTCCAGGCCTTTCTTGTCGTGATGGGCCAAAACCAGGCTGAGATCCTGCTTGGGAGGGTTTTTCCTGATCTGCTGAATCAAAGCCGGGCTGATAGCCGACCTGTCCAGGCCTGTTTTGTCCTGATGGACCGAAACTAGGTTGATATCCCACCTGTCCAGGTCTTTTCTGTCCTGATGAAATGAAGTCAGGTTGAGAGCCTCCCTGTTCGAATCCATTCTGTCCTAAAGATCCAAGACCAGACTGAGATCCCACTTGACCAGGCTTATTGAGTCCTGAAGAACCGTAGCTAGGCTTGGAACCTGCCTGTCCAGGTCTTTCCTGGCCAGACGAACCAAAGCTAGGCTGGTAACCGACCTGGCCAGGCCTATTCTGTTGGAACGGGCTTAAGCCAGATTGAGGTCCAGTTTGACCAGGCCTTTCCTGTCCTAAGAAACTATCAGTGGGCTGAGAACCTTCCTGGCCAGGCCTGTCTTGTCTCGACGGGCCAAAACTGGAGGGAGTGCCTATCTGCCCAGGTCTTTGCACTCCTGATGAGCCAAAAGTAGGCTTATCAGATTCAGTTAAAGATCCTTGGGAGCCAGGACGGTTATATTGATAAGGAGCAGAGTCCAGCATAAAAGGTTTTGATCCAGATGTTTGACCTGACTGAGGAGTCTTTTCAAAGGATCCAAATGTGCTGCCTGGCCTGGCAAAAGTAGGACTGGTAGGTCTGGCGCCTTCAGGCGTGTATTGTCCGGGTCTAGTAAATGATGGACGTTGACTGTTAGCATCAGGTGTAGATCCAGATGATGCTGGGCCCGATGGATAGCCTTGACTAGCAGATCCTGGGAATTTAGGAAAACCTGATGCATTGGGAGTAACTGAGCCCGTTGAGCCAGGTGCATTATAGTTGTCTCCTGCAGCACCAGTGGGCCTTAGAGCTGAGTTGCTACCAAAAATGGTACTCTGACCTGATGATCCAGCGGGTCCTGTGGTATCAAATCTTGATCCAGGTGCGTTTGGGAATTTTCCACCCTGTTGACCACCAACCTGATTCTGTGGTCTAGAATATTTGTATCCAGACTCATCTTGTCCTTGACCGACTTGCCCATTTGGAGCTAAAATATTAGATCCAGCAGAGCCTGTAGGACCAGAAGGACCTGTAGATCCAAATTGAGGACGTTGAGAAAATTCAGGTTGAGACTGACCAGGTTGTTTGGCTAGTCCTGAAGAAGGATACCTCTGACCACTTGCAGTCGGGAAACCTTGAGATTCGGTAGGCTTTGTGGCACCAATAGCACCTGGAGCATTGAAAGGAGAAGTAGGAGATTGACTGCCAAATGGCCGAGCTCCTTCAGATTCTGGAAGTTGACCAAAAACTGATCCTTGAGGTCTGAAAGGTGCGTTGGTACTGGATGGAGATCCAGCAGGAAGTCCATTTTGAGATGGAAACCTTTGCGTACCCGGTCTCGTGGTACCGAATGGAGATGCACCTGGGGTACCGTATTGAGAATCAGGAGATTGAATATTATTAGGTTGAGAAGTTGCAAGACCTGTGGGAGATCCAGAAGGAAAACCTTTTTGTCCTGGAGAAAGAGTAGAAGGAGATCCGGTAGGGGTACCATACTGATTAACAGGAGATGAGCCAAATTGAGACGGGAATCTTTGGGAGCCGGGCCTTGCATCACTAGGTGTAGCACCAGGAGTATTGTACTGATATCCTGGTTGATTACTTTGTGAGGGGAAACGAGATCCAGGGGATCCGGCTGATCCAGAAGCGCCACCAGGCTTGTTGTACTGAGAACTAGGCGACTGACTACCTTGATTTGGCTTACCTTGAGATCCAAAAGGCGAACCCGAGGGCGAACCAGAAGGTCCATTGTACTGTGATGTAGGAGATGAACCTCCCTGTGCTGGAAAGCCTGGCCTAGGTAAACCAGCATTATTAGAGGACGCACCAGGTCTTCCATATTGAGATGGGAAACTTTGAGGTCCAGAGAGTCCATCCGAGCCAAAAGTAGGGCTACCAGGGGTACTAAATGGAGAAGCAGGAGTCTGTTTGGGAAAACCAGGTTTTGAGCCTGAGGGCTGACCAAAAGGTGACACATTTTGAGGAAGGGAAGACTGGCTACCTTGGGATGGGAAGCCTGGAGCGCCAGGTCTAGTAGTACTGGGAGCACCATATTGAGTAGAAGGAGATAGACTACCTTGCGAAGGTAACCCTTGAGATCCAGGCCTTGAGGGCCTCCTATCAGGCGTCGAATCTGGATATTTGTATCCAGAGTCTGGTTTATATCCATTTTGACTACCAATATTTATGGTACCAAATGAAGGAGATTTTCCTCCTTGAGGCAATAAACTTGTTGCTGTAGGACCAGTGGCATCAGATGTAGGTGCACCTAAATTGTCGTATTGGAAAGCAGGTGATTGACTACCTTGAGATCCAGGCCTTAAAGCAGAAGGCGATGATCCGGGAGCACCGTATTGAGAACCAGGAACTTGACTTCCTGCAGATGGGAATCCTGTTGATCCGAGTCCGGAGGAACCAGACGGAGACGATCCGGGGGTACCGTATTGCGGAGACCCAGCTCCAATTCCACGTTGAGGCTGAGAAGATGAACCAGGACCGCTATAATTAGGAGCAGTTCCTTGACCACCCTGAGGTCTTGCAGCACCCGAAGAACTACCAGGAAATCCGAATTGTGAAGCAGGACCTTGACCAGGGCTATATCCAGGAGAAGCCTGGCCAGGTCGTCTTTGGCCTGGGTAGGATGCACCGTTGTCCAATCCTGAGTCTTCGTTTGGATCGTAGGCACCTGGAAAGTAATATATAAACGGGATTACTTTTTTTTAATACTTGTTTGGTTAAGTATGAGTTCAGTGACACATATAATTCTAGTGTACGTATGTATGCAAGTGAACTCCTCCTAAACGGCTGGAGCGATTTGAATGAATTTTGTTTGTATGCATTTGACATACACACGTACATTAGAAATGTATAATTATATAAGGAGATACAGATTTTAGTTTTTATAATAGTCTATTTTTTATTTTACACACTTTAGTTTATTTAAGTGTTTACAGACAGCGTCAAGATTAGAAGATGAATGTACAAATAGCACCCCATAAAATTTCAATAAACATTTTTTTATATCAATCAAATTAACGGTGCGGTGGTGCTTATACGTAGTTGAACAGCATTATTAATAAGAAATATTTCTTAACTTTGCCTACCTATTTTTTTAAATCAGAAAATGGACATGATGATTCCTGCTCAGTGTAAAAGTGCATGAATATGAATATTTGCATTGGTTGGGTGTTTCTTATAATATGTATGTATTTACAAAAAAAAGTATTAGTATGTTTATCCGCATTCTAGAGCCCATAACACAAGCTAGTTGAACTAGCTTACTTTGAATTTAGATAGCAATGGAATGTCTTACAATATTTAATTTATACTATTTAATATTTCAACTGCGACTAACGTGGCGCATACTAGGAGAGGCCTATGTACAGTCAGCTTTCATATCATTAACAAGGGGTCCTTTTTCTCTGAAGCTTACTGTACAGCAGTGGACTGCAATAGGCTAGTTGATTGATTGATTGATTTAAAATTAAAAAAGTAGTCTAATTAACTTGAAAATTTCGTGAACTTGAAAACCTCATTCGTTATCCGCAGGTGGACTTATTAGTTAGATTGACTAGTACCAAAATAATTATGGGGCCACTCTAATAGAATATTAAGTAAGTCGAATTATTACCTTAAAAAAATAACTTTAACGATATAAGTAACAAATAAATTATTAATGTTCATGAACAAAAATATCAATTCGCCAGTCAATTAAAATCTACTACTGACTAACGACTTCTAATCGAAACGATTTAGCCTTTAAAAAAATTATGCTATTATATTCAGTGTTATTTAAAAAAAAAACTATTTTGTTATTTTTAATTTATTCCACAGTAGTTAAATTAAACTTTGAGCACGAATTGGATTTATATCTGACACGAATAGCTCAGTAGTCAAAGTGATTATGGGTTCGATTCCCAAGTAAGGGAGTTGAATTTGGGCCACCCTATATTTTGCTATGCGGTGTCATGCAAGGTGACTAAGGGATAGGGCTGTTTAACATCAGACAGATATATACAGCACAGACTCAGCCTCAGATGCATGGCGAGTCAACAATAGTTCCCGGAATACGGCAATGGACTCATCCTCTATTACCCCGCGTTTACATACTGCCGCTCGCATTGCTCATCGTGCTGCCAGAAATATTCGCGCGATTAATGCCCTAGCATTCACACACTCCCATCATCGCATTGGTCCGCATTACAGTATTCGCCCTGCAACGGAGACGGACGTAAACGTATGGAGGACAACGCTGTAGCAGTGTACGCAATAAGCTTTTACAGCATAGCGAATTAATTAAATAGATTATTAATAAAAACTATCACTTTCAACTACTATACACTTTCCGTAGATCGATATAAATATTTTTAAAAGTAAATATTCGAGGAGCAATAACGAAAGTCGTGTTTTATTTAGCTTAGCGCCATCTAGCGGTCTCGTATAGCTCATCGCGCTAGTATTTGCGCAACATACGCGGCAGTACTTGCGGCATGACGAATATACTATTCACACCACGTCTCTGCCCACTTCTCTCGCCACTTCCCTCGCTCTGCCGCGAGTATGTAAACGTAGCATTACGTAGGGCTGAATACAATGATTGGCGTTAAGTGGGTGTAAATTCACCTCTGCCTAACCCGGGATAAAGGCGTGATTATATGATTATATACATTCCCAGATATAACATCCTTGATGCCCAAGTCAACCTACGAGACGGTAACCTGCTTACAACGTTCTGGTGCAGGCTCTCCTTTAAGATTGGAGGGTCTGACAGGGAGCACCTGCTAAACAGATGGACAAGGTTCTGGCGCAGGTTTGCCTCTGAGGTTTGGGGGTTTGACGGCAGTCTCTCCCAGAAAAGTTGACACAAATTATACCAGATAGGGTTCAAACCAGGATTTCAAACCAGGTTTAGAACTAGTGGAAGCTTTAATACTTTACCACGATCGCATGGATGTCAGTGTTATTGCGACTTTTGGTCATATTTCTGATTCTACACAACCAATTGCGATCAATACGTAAGATTTTAAGTCGGACCAAGACCTATTTAATACCGAAAGAAACAAAGAAACCGCATCATAATTAGTTTCGTAGTTTTGCCATCCATCGTAAACAAGCAGACAAGAATTAAAAAAATAAATAGTTTTCAATCACTAATTTAACAAACTTTACCTAGAGTATTTTCTTTAATATTTCTAATGTACAAAGACGATAAATATACAATTTTATAATAGTTAAGTATAGATTTGAGATCTCTAGCTAGAGTATAGGTAAGTTGATGAGTTGTTCCATCTTCATACCACGAGAACTCATACCGTTTCATAATGTCATAAGTCATGCCATTTTTATTTATTTTTATTATTAATTCATACCATGGCACTTTTATTCATTTTCTATTGTTAACTCCTGACATTTTTATATTTTTTTATTCTTAATTCATACCATATTTTTCTTATAAAATCACGTTTATGACAGTAAAGTACGGTTTGCAACAAAGGCAGGTAATTTAGAGCTATGACTTTTTTTAAATGTATCTAATACTGAAAAGGCGATCATTAAATTAATTAAAAGATTCAGATAAAATCCTGTCAAAAAAAATTAATTAACATACCTTCTTGTGTACCAGCAGCAGCAGCTCTTGCATTTTCCTCCAAAGACTTCAGAATCTCTTCAGGTATCGGGTGAGGGGTCGGCAGGTGATCACCCTGGGGAACGTATCCATTCTCGTCAGCGGTGTACCTCACACTGTAGAACTGGCCATCATCACCGGTGTAAGAGAAACCACCCTTAGCTCGGACACCATTAGTAGCTACACCAGCCTCATCAGCAGCAATACCGTTGGACGTTTCAAAGCTATAGGCGAAGGAATCTCCGTCGATATCGTTTTCGTAGCGTAGAATTTCAGCATTCCTATCAATTGCAGCACGAGCACGCTCAGGCAGGTTTGGTCGAGAATAAGCAGGAACTCCTGGACGTTGACCACCGAACGAAGGTGACTTGTTGAAACCAGTGCCAGGCTGTCCGAATCCTGGGCTACCAGCTCCAGGTTGTCCGAATTGTGGTGAACCAGATTGAGGGGCACCCGGTCGACCAGCTCCTGGCTGTCCGAATTGAGGTGAACCAGATTGTGAGGCACCCGGTCGACCAGCTCCAGGCTGTCCGAATTGAGGTGAACCTGATTGAGGGGCACCCGGTCGACCAGCTCCTGGCTGTCCGAATTGAGGTGTACCAGATTGAGGGGCACCAGGTCGACCAGCTCCAGGCTGTCCGAATTGAGGTGAACCAGATTGTGGGGCACCAGGTTGACCAGCTCCGGGCTGTCCGAATTGAGGTGAGCCGGATTGAGGGCCATCCTGGTTATATTGAGAACCAGGTTGTCCAGCTCCAGGCTGTCCAAATTGAGGTGAACCAGATAAAGGACCGGCCTGGTTGTTTGGTGAATCGGCTGGGCCAGCACCAGGCTGTCCGAACTGAGGTGAGCCAGACTGAGGGCCATTCTGGTTGTATTGTGAGCTAGGTCTACCAGCTCCGGGCTGTCCAAATTGAGGGGTACCACCTTGAGGGCCATTTTGATTGTAGGGTGAACCAGGTTGACCAAATCCAGGCTGTCCAAATTGAGGTGAACCAGCTTGAGGTCCAGCCTGGTTGTTCGCTGATCCAGCTGAGCCAGCACCAGGCTGTCCGAATTGAGGTGAACCGGCTTGAGGGCCATTTTGGTTGTATGGTGAACCAGGTCGACTAGATCCAGGCTGTCCGAATTGAGGTGAACCAGATTGAGGGGCACCAGGTCGACCAGCTCCGGGCTGTCCGAATTGAGGTGAGCTGGATTGAGGGCTATCCTGGTTATATTGAGAACCAGGTTGTCCAGCTCCAGGCTGACCAAATTGAGGGGACCCAGATTGAGGGCCAGCCTGATTGTATTGAGATCCTGCTGGACCAGCTCCAGGCTGTCCGAAAGGAGAACTAGAAGGTTGACTAGCTGGTGAACCTGTAGGTTGGCCGAACAAAGAGCCCGAAGGTTTGCCAAAAGGAGATGTGTCTTTAGGCAGACCTAGTTCCGTTTCAGCTCCAGGGGCTGCTATTGACCCTGGGCTGCCACCAGCTGTTGCTGCACTCGCAGGTGGCAAATAAGTCCTTTCCAATTTATCAGCATAGCTGCATGCTATTACTGATAGTATTATAAGCTGAAAAGATGAAATTAAAATGATTAATATTAATTAACAATTGAACACTACATTTCTATTTAATATTCACAGTTTAATCATTTTTTTAATTATCATAAATCGGTCATGTTGAAAAGAAACTCTTGATTTTTACAATAATTTATACACAGGTCATGTGCTCAAAAAAGGTTCACACACATTTGTACTTGAAATCAATGGCACTATATGCACGAAAACTGAATTTGAATTTTCAATCATCACTATCGTTACACGCAATTCAAAATCAATTATTTTTATAGACTAGATTTTTTATAGATCAAATAATAAATAACAACTTAATTAACACTGCAATCCGTTTTTAAAATTCACATTTTTGAACTGAAATCATATTTTTTTGAAATTGGAATTATATAATTTGAAACTAAACCGTTTTTATTCATCCGTTTCATTATGTTTCAAATAAAGAATCTGATTAATTACCAGCTTCATATCTAAAGCTGTTGTGCCAACACAGGATGATCACCGAATGTGCATATCAGTTAGGCTACATCCTATTTATATCAAGTAAATTCGTTCACCAACAAAGTTACTCAAAATTGTGCTCACGGACCTAACCTTTGACAGTACTATTAGTGAAGATCCACCGAGACGTTTGTATGTGTGTGTGTTGTTACTCAATATCTCGATCAATATTGTTGATACTCTAATTAATGTGTGCGAGATGCTTGTATGTGTGAGCCCATATGTGGTGGGATCACTATTTATTTTATATTGGAGATCCGTGAAAATATTGTGGTAGTTATTCATGTGGTCGTGAGGACACAAGAATGGTCTAGTTATAGTCAATTCTCATTAGCGTAAAGCTTCTTAGTATAATAAATTTCGAATAATACTAGTAATTAAAGCAAGCCTGAATAGCTCTATGAAAATTTTTGCTAACTAAATTAGTATGGAGAGTAACTATTATTCAAACCGATTTAGATTTGAAAAATTGTTCAAATACGGGACTAAAACCCGCGACCAGTCCCTTATAAAGGAACCAGCTTGAGGGCCATTTTGATTATAGGGTGAACCAGGTTGACCAAATCCAGGCTGTCCAAATTGAGGTGAACCAGATTAAGGTCCAGCCTGGTTTTTCGCGGAACCAGCTGGGCCAGCACCGGGCTGTCCGAATTGAGGTGAACCGGCTTGAGGGCCATTTTGATTGTATGGTGAACCAGCTCTGATCAACTGAGCTGCTTGAACCACATCTAAACCATTTGTAATTCTCCTATGCAACCATTTTGGGGCAATGGTGAAGCCATATGAACTATCGGAAACAAAGAAGGATGTTACAATCGTTCATAAACGTTTTTTTTATTATGGGTGAAGCCAGGGCTGTTTAACATCAGACAAATATTTACAGCCCAGATTCAGCCTCAGATGCATGGCTCGAGTCAATAATAGTGCCCGGAATACGGCAATGGCTCACCCCCTATTAAGTGGGACCTAATACAACGACTGGTGAAAAGTGGGTGTTACTGTTAATCTACCTCTGCCTAACCCTCCGGGGATGACGGCGTGATTATATGCATGTATGTATTTATGTACTCCGGCTATTAAACTTAATGAACTTAGGCAATCAGTATGCTAACTATTCAAATCCATTCAAATTTTAAAAAGTGTATACGCGAGATGGGATTTGAACCCGTGACCACTTTTTCTGACTGAACAATTCCGATTGTCTTAGAGAATTTTTGTTAGAAGTTTTTAATTTTACGATCAGTTGAATAAAATTGTTAATGTCTGATGTTAATTGGATTGACACACAGTTTTGCTAATCGTGTTATTAAATTTGATGGCATTGTAGTCGTATTACAATTTTTTGACCTTCAAATTTATCTGTAGAATATAGCTGGGTATATAGAATAGACTATTGAAGATACCCAGCTATAATTTTTCAATGTCAGTCAAGCATTACTTTATATAAGTTTAATCATTTTAGGTTGTACATGTACATAAGATTTATCTAAATAAAAATATATCTGGGGCATAGAAGCAAAGAAGTTTGTGGCAGATATAGTTCGACAAAAAAGCGAAAAAACTGGTGATTCTCGCTCCGGCTTGGTGCGAAGGCTAGCCAATGTTATCCAACGAGGAAATGCTGCCAGTGTACTGGGCTCCTTTGCACCGGACACGATCCGTGCCGGGTTATCTACATGACAAAAGCTTGGCTGGCAAAAAAAAAAAACATATTGTATGTTATACACAACCCTGCAGGTTCTGGCGTCTAAGAATACCTCCCCATCGATGTCAACCGGAAGGCTGCCGGGATGGCGAGAAGAATGATGACATTGCCACGTTGAATGGCAATACCAATCCTTTGGGCAAGCAATAAACCAGCCCTATAGTCACGTCTATTGAGCGTTTAGAAATGTCTCTAAATAATAGATGGCCATTTGGACCCAGCGTCTCGAATATGTAATTACCACTTAAATTACTTATTATATTTACATCATTTACTTTAAATTATATAATTATTATTTGTATGAAGCTCTTAGAGCACCTCATTACGGACAATACTAAATAACATTTAGAACTCATCTGTAAATTTTCAAGTGCTTACATTAAATTTTTGAAATTAATTTATCAAGCTCTTAGTAAAACTATTTTAGATAAGTACTACTGGGAACTGATAAAGCAATATTTTATTCTAATTGAAAACCTACAACTCACACTGATGTGAACCCACGCGTAACACAAGCAATTTATTTAGCGCTTTCGGTTACTAATATTATTTAAAAAAAAACTTTTAATGATATTAATGTCATACATTATTATAACATGCACTTCAAAGAATTAATATTATGATCGTATGAGATGAGATCCGATTCTCAGCACTCCATGGATTCACCGTGCGGTCGCCGGGTCCATAGCGTGATACAAAGAGGAACACCGTGACGGCGACTGGGACTTGCGCCTTAATTTAAACTAAAATAAGAAGTAAACTTGAGAATGATAAATCCTACTTTTTTATCAACGGATACCTCCCCGGCTGGAGCCGTTGGAGGAGTTTATGTCGGACTCGAACCGACTAAAACGCACACCGTCTGTGGGTCGTCGGATGCCAGAGGTGAGATTGTCGTAGCCATATCCCTCACACCCCGATCGACTCAGGGCCATATCTCAGTGATAAATCCTACCGGAAATCATTTGCAGGACAGGTAAGCAGCATTAATGTTGCTAACTTTGAGGACTGGGGCAGAGGGCAATCATATTTACTTAGCTATCATTTTTAATCCCAGCTAAACCTTTGTACGTACAGCCTCTGAAACTTCTAATAATATTTTACTCAACCCGGAATTCAATCGCATATCAAGTCATTTTCATTCAATATCTAAATTCTCAATAAAATATACACTAAAACCTATTTCTATTTACACAATATGTGAGACAAACAACCATATTCTCACGCTATATCTCCAATGGCGTAAGCAGAATTAGTCGGAACGTGTTAAGGTCTAGATTACGAAATACGAACCTACGTTAAGATGAATCAAATTATAACAATAGGTAAGAACTAAGAGAGTGATGATTGTCATCATTAGGCTATTGTAGTGGGTTACCCCATTAATGATTGTGTACTTAATCGTAATAGGTACGACTAGATTACGAAGAACTTGCAGCAATGTTCGTGTTGTTTTCTCTTCGAGTAAAATTTTAAGAAATACCTTCTTAATAGTATTTAGTTGATATGTTACCGGCAATCATCATCACTTCACTACATATTATAAAACAAAGTCGCTGTCTGTCCGTCCCTATGTATGCTTAAATCTTCAAAACTACGCAACGGATTTTGAAGCGGTTTTTTTTAATAGATAGAGTGATTCAAGAGGAAGGTTTATATGTATAATACATGCATAATATTGTAGAGAAACACTGATAAATTTAGAGATATGCAGCGGGAACGGGATCAGAAAATATGGCGGTACGAAGTTCGCCGGGTTAGCCAGTGTACCTTTAAAATCCGATGTTCTACACAATGCCTAGGCAATGTATAAAATGTCTAAAACGTGTTGGCAATGTATGAAATACTATCTATTCTATACTTTGCCTAGGCATTTTATACAATACAAAGTGCGTGCCCGGTAATAATATTTATGAAATGTAATCAAAGGACAATTAACATACATTCATCATACAAGCGTCGTTCCAGGAAAAGTCAAGATAAACTAAATAAGGAAAAGAAGAAAAATGTAAAAAGCAAACTCCGGACTCCAAAGGGCAAGCTTGGGATTGGCTCTCAATTGATGACAGAAAACATCATCATCATCTTTGGATTAATCCCGGAGACATTCCAAACCTGCATGTCCGGGGAAGTCCATAGGGAAACAACATCATACATCAAAGCTTCAACAACATAAGTTCAAGTTAAAATCATTGGTAAACATATTTACCAAGAATGTATGTTAGAAATCATAGATGCATTTGACGCAGGTATTATTATTGGCCCATTGAAAGGTAAATTACAGCAAGTCTGTCTGATTGTTGCTAGCATCATGTTCAATTTACAAATGACGACATTTCCGTAGTTTCCAAACTTTTTAGTTTAAATACGCGAAGTTTAAAGCTCTATAATCATGGGAAAACGCCAACCTCTCTTGCAAGCCACTACAGCTGCGGAATGACCTATGATGCTCTGGCAGAGACCTTGCTCTCTGGGTTCTTAGGTCAAGCGGCCATCTTCTTTTTCATTTTCATCCTAGCATTAATGCTTCACCTCAGAGTCTAGTCTAACTTTAGAGAGGAGGGAGGACACGACGGTATCATCATCATCTTCATGTAGACGTATTTTCCTGATTGCATCCGTGGTCACGATGACCTCGGGGCTCAGGGTCCACCTTCCGGCTCTTCCTCCTCCACTTCGCACGATCTTGGGCATCCATAGTAGTGAGACCATTTGTACGCATGTCACCCTCCACGACGTCAAGCCAGGATTTCTTGGGCCTACCCCTTCTACCTGGACCCGGCGGGGGCGCCATTGCCAGACATTTGCTACCCACGTAGCCCGGCGGTTGCCGCAAGTAGGGAGTATGACACGACGGTATATCCGTCCCAATGGAGCAGACCGACTAGGGAAGTACCTCCGCCCTACAGAAGATCGCGGCTTAATAACCTCGTGTTATGTTTCCGACAGTGAGTAGGGTAGCCAGAGCTCACTCGAGAGTTTTTGTGCTGACAGTGGGAAAACCAAAGGTTTTATCCTACTTATCTTTTGCACTGACGGCACAGAATCTCTCTGTTCTTACAGGATCGCCATACGAGTTTAATTTCCCTGGTGTAGCTTGGTTATAGGCTACGGTAACCACTTTCCAACAGGTGGGCCGTGTGCTTGTCTGCCACCTAATTGGTATAAAAAGACTGCCTTCGTTCCCATACATAAAAGCCTTAGGTATAAGCCGAACCGAAAGGAAGAGTGTAAGGGACCCCGGGCTTCAAAGCTTCATATAATATGTATCCGGATACCGATACCATACTAATCGGGACTGTGATCATCATTCTCATAGCGATTTCTCAGTTGTGTCCATAGTTTGTACTTATTATTTTAATTATATTTTGACTTTTCTGGGAGTGACTACTGTCTGACGTCACAGTCACAGCGCAGTAGGAAATCCTGCACCAGAGCTTTGTCTTTTGATCTGAAGATATACCGACTTGCAGCTGAGGCTGCATTGGTTCCGAGAGTCTTGGTGGCCTCATACACTTATACTATCGGGGCCGTCAAATTTTTATAAAGCTTAGAGCCGATACGACGATCAAATTTATATAAAATTCGAATTACAAGATTTGTTAAGGTAATAAGAACGTAGCAAAAACCGTACGGAACTCGTCTTGCACTCACGCGCATCCAGCAACGCGTGACGGGCGCATCTCATTCAAAACCAATACTTGATCAGTGAAACATATCAGGTCATTCGCGACACGAGATCGTGCTTGGACCTACAACGTTTTTATTATCATCTTCATTATTTTTATAGCTACGTGCCTTTTAGGGACTATTTATCTAATTGCTTTAACCAAGGTCAAGGAGGTGTAAAGACTGTACTTCGATTAATTCGTGGTTTCGGATAACTTAATCTCTGATTAGGGAGATATTGAATGAGTAATTGTTCACGATGCTTTTAATGTTTTACTGGAGTGGTAAAATATATTGTTGAGGCACGAAAACTGGATTCATTATTGGTAAATTTTCTACGACATTTCAGCACCGTCCAGGCCCCAAGGTATGTGTAGGCTGTAATAATGGTGTAGTCCAGTTAGAGAACTTATTCGAATAGCACCTGCGTGAATAGCACCTAGCCTAGTCCTCGAAGAAAACCTGCAATGGGTTTCAAAGAGCGTATACCTACGTATATTGTTTGGCGTAAGAATGAAAAAGCACGATATATTGTTCTATAAATATATGCTATTATTTTCTTTTTAATGCTTAATCTGCGTAATCTTGTTTACCAAGTGCGCTGCTTCGTTAATTGTCTTGCTTTACGTGTGCTTGTCTGCCACCTAAGTGACATACAAAATGCGTTCACAAAGGCGCTGGTGAGTTCTTCCATTGTAGTTACATGAGTTGGGGCATGCTGTACATTATTAGGCGGGTCATGGTCTATGGAGGGCCATGGTTTATCATGAAAAAGCTGCATGCTGCGCTTTACTAAAATGCAGAGAACAGAAAAATGCGATACTTTCTATTAAATTTACATGGAAACTAACGCATTTTATATGAAAACATCTTTAAGGGTTTTGCGTAATAACGTATAACATTTTTGAAATTGGGAAAAAGCAAAAAACTAAGATGAGGGTTTGTAACAATAGGATAAAGATTAGTATAATAAAAACATGTGATTTTTGTTTGTCGTTAATACAAGTCATATCATTTTTATTTTGTGACTAACTGACCCACCATGGGGGCTGACCCATTCCCTAGAAAAGTGCTCATTTTGCGAAGTGCTCATTTTGCGAAGTGCACATTTTGCGAAGTGCTCATTATGCGAAATGCACATTATGAGAAATGCCCCTTGTGAGAAGTGCTCCTTCCGCGTAATGCACATTTTGCGTCGAGTGCTCATTTTGCGAAGTGCGCATTCTGCGTCAAACCCCTCTGTATATAATAAATTAGCCTATTGCAGTCCACTGCTGGACATAGGCCTCTTACAATGTGCGCCTCGCTGAGCCTCGTCTGCCGATGTTGACGGGTTACCAGGTCCTGTCTGGCCAGCCTAGCAACAGTAGGCTAAAAAAGAATTGTATATAAGGTATCTATATATTTAGATGTCGGCATTCTCGTAGTGCTTCTGTTTGTTCATCGATCGATCATCCACTATCATCGTCATATCATCTGTTAAAAAAAACATACGATATTAAATTCTTCAGTTCACACACTACAATACAACAATATTTAATTTAGCCAATTGATTTGTTAAGTAGTCAGTTAGACATGTGCTTTCAATCAAATATGTTGCTCACTATAATTTTATTATGTCATTAGTATCTTTTGATTCAGTATTTAAAGTATTTAAAGGTCGATAGGTTATTCAATTACTTGTATCTGAGCGTGGGTAACGTTATAATAACTTCTACAACGTTATCAATTTATTTACTTACCACGGTGGAGTTACTGCTAATGTAACTTGGTAATTGGCTGACGGATTGCTGTAAGCTTGTTCTGAAAAGTTGTATTATTATAGCAATCAGTCAATCACAGGTCTTCATTCAGTCTTGTTTTAAAGAACAGTGTGAACAAACAAACCACTTAGTTAACTAAATCCCTACTTCCCTACTAATATTATAAATGCGAAAGTAACTCTGTCTGTCTGTCTGTCTGTCTGTCTGTCTGTCTGTCTCGCTTTTACGACTAAACCGCTGAACCGATTTTGATGAAATTTGGTATAGGGGTAGATTAGACCTTGAGAAAGGACATAGGCTATGTTTGGTCGCGATAACCGACATCCACGCGGGCGGAGCCGCGGGCAAAAGCTAGTTCTAAAATAATTGGTGTGAACCTTGAAGTCTGTTTAGGGTGAATACTCTGATCTCTGATTAAGTTTAGCTTAATCAGCTTGTAATATGTGTTCTTTCCATTGATTCTGGCCCTGAATAAGCATAATTAGCTTGGGCGTACCCAGCTTTCTTCAAAAGATGGGGCAAAAATTAAATCGGATAAGCGGTTAACTTCGGGTAGAGGGCAAGCGCTGGGTACGCCCAAGATATTTGATACATCTTGATTTTTAAATACTTATAGATAGAATATTATTCCTATAGTTAATGAGTTGTGGAGGTCAGTTGCCAGTCGCTTCACGGGAAATATCAAAGTTCAACCTAAATGAGGGCCTTGGATGTGACCAGGATTAACGCAAAGGTGTAATGATGATTTATAAAACTCCCAGACAAATGCTAATAGACATAATATTCACCTTTACAAATATAAGCACCGACTGGGAATCAAACCCACAACTGTCGACATAAGAGTTAAAAGCTCTACCACCGCGCCACAGAGGTCGTTAAAAAAACAAAATATTTTTTTTCTTTAACTAGTACCTACTTAATTATAGTGTTAGGATTATAATTTATATCAATAAGCAAGATACTATTACTAATATACCACCCATGAAGGCTATTTAGTCACGAACTCTGAATAGTGCAAGTATTATACTACGAAGGTAGCACACAAACTTACAGTCTATCCGACCCTAGATTCTGCTAAACTAAAACTACTGTCATACCTTTTTTTTATCGTGCGAAAAATCCCCACGGATACCTCCCCCGCCGGAGCCGGAGGAGGAGGTTATGTCGGACTCGAACCGACTAAAACGCACGCTGTCTGTGGGCCGTCGTTGCCGGAGGTGAGATTGTCGTAGCCATATCCCTCGCACCCCGGCCGACCCAGGACCCTATCTCCCGAATCACTGACATACAGAAAATGCCAAAAAAAAAAAATCCATTAGATGTAACAACTTGACAGAAAACCAGAGAGAGAATGTGATACAAATCACAAGTAGGAGTATCCTACTTGTGATTTGTACTAGATGGGATAGGGAGCTAATTCAGTTTTCCGAAATTAAAAAAACATGGTCATTTTTCTACAGGATGCGTCAATTTGATGGTAAGCTGAAGGTAAAGTCTCGGAAAAGAGAGTCACTATTATAAACAACGTACTATAGTGGCACTCAGCTTGACGGCCTCATCAGATGCTTTTTCATGCCCCGCTTAAAGGACCCGGAACTGTAGGAAGAGGGAAACACGTGTAGGTACTCGTAAGGAATCCCGACCTTAATGGTACGGCAATAAAGTCACCGAACCGCTTGGTTCTTGATGGAAAATTCTGCACCGTATGCGGGTGACATCTAGTAGGTAGTCCTGTGCGTGTTGTCCTGTGTAGGAAAGGAGAGGGTGGGACTAATAGGAAGGGCTCATCAGAACATTCACCATGTCCTCCTAGTCATCAGAATATTTACGAAGATCAAAACATAAGGCACAAATCCGATCAAATGATCAATGAAATCTGACCCAGTTAGGTACCGTGATTTATAGAAGTCATTCATAATATGACGTAACCCGTACACACATACCTACTTAAACATGGAATAGATAGCATGCGGAGGGTATTTTGAAGACCTTCAGGACCTAAACCTTCGGAAGGTCAGACAGCAGTTGCTCCCATAAAAACCGTACCTATATGCCTAACCAAAAGAAGGACAAGGGGTAGGTTTCTCCTACACCTCAGAGTCTAGGGTATACTTTCTTTTTATGCCACTTAAGTTCCAGTCAAGCACACGGCCCACCTAATGGAAAGTGATAAAATGATGGAAAGCTTAGACGATGATGATGATTGACCGGATATGAAAAAAAGGCAGTTTTATTTAATAACACTGTTAATCAACACAGTTCCTTAATATCTACTTTGCAAAATAAAATCTTTTAATATCTACACATCTTCGTGAGAAACAGGACTTTATTTTCAATCAAAGTAAGTACTTGATAAAAATATTGACAGCTTCGACCTCCTATTAGCTATTCGTATTAATTTTTGATTCATTAAAATAAATTTAAAGCAAAAATCTATATATGAAATATTAACAATGTACACAGGAAACAGGAACTTTAACCTGCACGGTAGAGACTCATTCTGAGTCATGTCATGAGTCATGAGTCAAGAGAGAGGAAATAAGAACTTTAACCTGTGCGATAGAGACTCTGTCTGTCAGTGAGTCATCCGTAAGAGTGGTCTTGCCTTGACTTCTTCAGGCATATTAAATTATGTGATAGGCGCATAATGTGCCCATGAGTATGTATTCATAGGCGTTTTTATTACTGTTATGCCACAATTAAATACTATTACAGTACAAGATCAGTACGTAATAATATATACGCGAGGCCATTAGTTTCTTGAACAGACTTTAGGTAGACTGAAACAAAGACTTTTGATTTCGTTTTCAAGTTTTAGTTTCTTTGGTTGATGGTTCCCGGCAGAGTAGAATTTGGGCCGCCCCATCTCCCTTGCGGTGTCGTACATACGAGGCGACTTAAGGGATAGGGCTGTTTAACATCAGAAATATATATACAGCCCAGGCTCAGCCTCAGATACATGGCTCGAGTCAACAACATTGGTGAAATGTGGGTGTTGATACAACTGGCCTAACCCTCCGATGATAAAGGCGTGATTGTACTATGTATTTACTGCATACACTAGATCAATTCCCTTGCCATCATGTTTCCTCTTTCTTACAGACCAAGGACGGCAAATGAAAAAGCATCTGATGAGGCCGGCAAGCGTCAAAAAAATATCTAAATATCCAAATGTTTATAATAATAGTAGGTAGTATCACTACAGCGTTGTTGTAGTCATTAAAGATTTGTGTCAGGACCCTGAAGACGGTAATATATTACCGTGTCCTGAATGACGAGGATAAGTTATTTGTATCCCACCACTCTCACAAAGACATGTGTACATAATCAATACTGCCATCCTTCCCTATTTAAAATTTTTTGGTTTTCAATTTAACTTGAGTATCATGTGTCTGTAGCTATACAGATTGTCTGAATAGCATGACTACCACTTACTATACTTATCATAATATAAACAATTGTCTATCGAAACTTAGAAGTCACATGAATATAAGACACTATAAATCACAATTTGAATTTGGCAACATCGAGGCCAACACAAAGCAGGCTATCTAAGCATCTAGCCCTAATATTTGTATTGATTTGATTGCAATCATTACAAAGAAGATCACGTTTTATTACAATTACATTTAGGTACCTATAAAAAGTACTGAAAAGGTCAAACTATATCATTTTGGTTTGTCTTAAAGACGGTTGCAACATCCATCAATCAGGTTCGTGATCACTGTAATAATCTCTCCTGAAGACATAATTGTTTTCTATTCATATAAAGACAAGCAAGATCAAAAATGTACAATTTCGTGACATCAATTGAATGATCAATTTGATGTATGTACTTGAAGTGTTCTAATCAAAATTTGCAAACGAAATTCCTTAGGTATGGTGTATCGATTACAGGGTCATACTTGCAGAGAAGATGAAGCCCTTGATTAATCTGAGTCATCGCCACTAAACTGTGTGAGTGATCATCATCATCATCATCATCATTTCAGCCATAGGAAGTCCACTGCTGGACATAGGCCTCCCCTATAGATCTCCAACGATATCTCCGTGTGAGTGATAACAGAGTCGAATTAATAAAACTTATGCCACTTTAAAACGGTATCAAATCAAATACTCATTGTAAAAAGTGACAAGACAAAAATCCTTTATTCTCGTTAGTTTTAGAGCCCTAAAGAACAAAATCATGAAGCCTATCGTGAAAATTTAATAAAAAAAATCTTTTTATAGCAACATTGGCTAATTGGGTTAGTAACAATTTCTTACTTAGGTATGTTAGTTACAATTAATTAATAAACAATGACAAGTTAAAACAGGAATAAACTAAAGCTAAAATCAAATTCTAAGTCAGAAATAGGTATATCAAAGTCAAATGATTAAAATTAGAATAATAAAATAATATGTGATTTCAAATAAAATAATCAATTGTAGTATAGAATTTAAATTTAGATAATAGTAATTAATTTCATATTAATAGATTATTTGGTGTCATGAATTCATATAATATATTGTTTTATCTTCTTCTTCTTTTCCAGTCTAACTGCGGGTTTGGCTGAACTTCGATATTTTCCGTGAAGCGACTGCCATCTGACCTCCACAGAAGTATTTAACGTGCTCTCCTAGGTGCCTAGGAGGAAACCGCCGATCCGTGGTATTTGCATTAGTCTGGATGTGCATCCAGACTAATGCAAATACCGCGGATCGGCGGTTTTATATTATACTAGCTGACCCGGCGAACTTCATACCGCCATATTTTCCGCCCGCGTGGTATTCTGATCCCGATTTATCAGTGTTTCTCTACAATATTATGTATGTATTATACATATAAACCTTCCTCTTGAATCACTCTATCTATTTAAAAAAAACCGCTTCAAAATCCGTCGCGTAGTTTTGAAGATTTAGGCATACATACGGACGGACAGACAGCGACAGCGACAGCGACTTTATTTTATAATATGTAGTGATGATTGTATTTATCAATTAATTAGGTAAGTACACACCTGAATTAATTTAATTAGTCATAACATATTAATAAGTCAACTTTGAAACTACTAATAAACTATGGAATGTTTACCTGATAATAATTTTATCGTTATTGAATCTTCCATTAAATATTTTTCGCTTTGCCCTATAACATTTTGTTTGTTGTTGTATAAATTGCGATTCTACGAGTTATTCTGAGAATAACCTTAAATTATTTAGATGATAATTAGATATAAATGAATTATGATTAAGTTTCACAAAGTGTTCTTGTAATAAGGAGCGACTAAACATAGAATTTAATTTACTGTTATTTGTTTAGTTTTTAATTTGTAGTTTTATATATACAGGGTGTCCCACGGCGATGCCACATGAAGGGAAAGTACCTTAAATCCCTAAGTTAGCTCATTTTACTTAAAGGAGACATCATTTTATTTTTAAAAAGAAACAAAACTGCATTCAAAGATTTTTAAAAATTCGCTTGCCGAACCCGGTAATCGAACCGACTGAAATCCGAAAAAGTAACTTCCTGTATTTTTATGGCATCAATCGATAGTGTCAATCATAAGGATCAAATCTCTCTAAGAAACATGGTAAATTAAATGAAAGGAAGTCCTTGAAACCTAAAATTATAAATACAATTTAGCGAGATTTGATCCTTATGATTGACACTATCGATTGATGACATAAAAATACAGGATGTTATTTTTTCGGATTTTAGTCGGTTCGATTACCGGGTGTGGCAAGCGAATTTTTAAAAATCTTTGAATGCAGTTTTGTTTCTTTTTAAAAATAAAATGATGTCTCCTTTAAACAAAATGAGCTAACTTAGGGATTTAAGGTACTTTTCCTCCATGTGGCATCGCCGTGGGACGCCCTGTATATATGTGGTTTTATTGTTAATATTGTACATATTTAAATTGTATTATAGTAGGATTAACCAGAATAAACTCATATTGTTGTGATAATTCTTCTTCTGTCGAGTCGACGGCATATCATGTCATATTTGGTTTGCCCAGTATGTAGCCACTCCGATAGCGTTCTCAGAGGCACTCATAAGTTCCTCCGGAGTGCACGTGCTACGCACGAGCGTACGTGGAGGGGACGTAGTAAGCCTTCCCGAAGAGCGATACCTATGCTCGGGCCCTCTCCGTGAGTAGCGGCTCCGCCGTGAAACCAATTACTACACCACGATGGCAATCCAATGTCAATCCCGCCCTGTTGTGATAATGAAAATATGATACAGACAAAATTTACTGTTATTAATTTTGAAGTAGGTATGTACGAGTAGGTATGTGAAGAAGTCATTTAATATATTTTATGTTTCCTGAAATTAATAGATACATTTAATCATAAAATTTATCATTACTGTGTACATGTACATTTGTGTGTAGAATACCGTACCCAGTTCAGGAATGCAGGTGTGATGCAGGGCAGTGTTGCCAATGTACCGGTACTATGGGGTGAATAGGGATCAATGGGTGAATAGGGATAAAATGGTCAGCTGAATTCTGTAGTTATTTTCTTTCAAGTGAAATTATTTATTAGTTCAATGATAAATAATATCTGGTTAGATACTTGGAATTAGGAAGAGAAATTATTTAAAAAATCTAACGACCATTTTATCCCTATTCACCATATTATGATCCCTATTCACCCTATTTTACGGTACAATATGTTTTAATGTGTTTTTTTATATATATAGGAATGAATGATCTGTATAGTGTGTGTATTTGCTTTGACTGTTTTATGTTCTGCGGGTCGAATTAAACGTATTCTTTTTTCTTTATTTCTGTCTTTTACCTTGGTAATAATTATCGTTCTTTATTCCACTGGTGGTAGAACCCTATATTGTATTTTTTGTTCTATGAATTTTCCATTTTTCCATTCTTTAATTAGTACTAAGGAACTAAACTTTTTTTAAGGAATTTGATGGTTTAAATGAACAATAACTACTTATGGCGAACGCACGATTCGATATTAATAAACATTAACGACTTCATATCATTAAGAATCTTTGATTCTATACAATAAATTGTTATAAATGAACTGCGCGTTATTATTTAAATCAATTAATTTTACTAACTGCGTAGCTTTGTTTTGCTCGCATATTTTTGGTGATACAATTTCCTATTCCCCATCCCCACCCCATCTCTTCCCATACGGTGTCATAGAAGACAACTAAAGGATAGAGCTGTTTAACATCAGACATATATTTACAGCCCAGACTCAGCCTCAGGATTAAAAAAGGGTAATCTGTGACTATACACCAAAAACATTATAAAGCATCGTTTTTATTCAATCGCTATTTGATTCTTAATCTAGAATTATTCTCATCAAAATTTTCATAATTTATTAAAACCGGATCGCAATCGATTAATCAAATGTCTAAATATAAACGTACAGACAAACGCAACCAATAACGCACTGTATATAAAAACTTAGCTATACATATATAACATTTTAATTAAAACTATATTACTTCTGACGCTTTTAGACCTTTTAGAGGCTAGGCTTAAACCATTTTGGTCTAAGGTTAATTATTTGTTAATTGAAAGAACAATCTTGAAATTTATGGTTATTACGTAGATCTGCTTGTATCTAAGCCCAGTCGCTCACTGTTAGGCAAGCGAGGAGGTTGCGTATAGACCAAAGGAGCATAGAGCAAAAGGGTACTTCGTCGATTCACACCACAAGCTGTTCGGACCACGGTGTGAATCGCACAAGGCCCATTTTTGAATTCGTCGTTTCGGACCAGTGGTGTTAATCGACGAATGTCTATTTTGTACTTCGTCGTTTCGCACCACGCCACGGTACCACGGTAATACTATAATACAGTAGCGTGACTTCATATAAACGGACGAAACGCGAGTTATACCTACGCGCCTCGATCTTCACAAGAGCACTCTTTCTTAATATTTTAGTGTAAACGAAACCTTATTTTCAGCGTGTACCTATGAAAGAGCAACGAACAATTAATGTTCTGTCACTGTTTACATTAATAGAATTTATTGTAGAGCGGATAGAATGCGCGTTCGCTCATCTGATGTAAATTAACCTTTAGTTGAACTCTTATTCCAGCCTAGAGGCTAAAGGGCCGGATTTGAGAAAGAGAAGATCGCAGGTTCGACGAACTTTTAACGTCGACCATAACGTAGACCTACCTATTGATGGATGGCTATACTCTTTAGGCTAGACCTTCCTCTTGTTGGTGTAACTTCTATTCCATCATACGTCGAGCAACGAATTGCCACTTGTCTAGAGGGGCAGTATTATCAAAATATATTAGTTTATGATTATATAGGTAACCTATACTAGCACTTCATGCCGAGCGGTTCAAGTTCGATCTCCGGTCACGCACCTCTGACTTTTTTAAGTTCATGTGCGTTAAACCAATTATCGTGTATTTTTGTTTAGCATTGTAGGAACATCGTGAAGTATTAGTACTAGAATATGTTCCATAATTATAGAGCTAGCTATAATATTGTATTGCTAATATTACTAGTGGGATTAGTGGGATTACTTCTTCATCCTTGACAGCCTCTATGGCGTGGAAGTATTGAACGCAATTGCAACGCAGGAAGCACGATCTCCGCGCAATTATTTGTATACAGAACACGTTAAGCCGTCGATTCCAGTTGTCATACGAACATCATTCTAATGGCAGTCGTTACGGATGGGTAATTTCACGATGCCTAATTTTTTGCTAATTTCGGTGGCATTTTTCAATCATAGGTTTTCCGATGAAAAAAATTAATGGAGTTCTTTTAGAATATCTAGAATACTGATGTGTTCTAAAAGAACTCCATTAAATTTTTTCATCGGAAAACCTATGATTGAAAAATGCCACCGAAATTAGCAAAAAATTAGGCATCGTGAAATTACCCGGATAATTATTGGAGCCCTAAAAAGTTCAACATTGCGTTCAAAATTTGCACAGGATCCTCTTCTGTTCTAAACTTTTCCGGGAGCAAATAACAACTGACCAGAGCCTGTTTAGTCGTCTATAAGGTACACCGATTAACAGGTGTCAGGGTCCCTAAGGCCATGAACACACGTGTAGTAGAAAAAATCATACATAGGTACAATAGTGGGTATAGAACTCACGACCTATGATATAACAGTCAAACGCTACTACCGCAACACAGGTCATCAAATTACTCGTAACATTCAATTAAAGAATCATAAACTGAAATGAACTATTTCAGATTACGATAAAACCAATTTCTTCAAAATCGAATTAATTCAAACGTCTCACTCTTCAACCTGACCTTCCCACATCACAGTATAAATTTCTATGTCATCACAAAGTGCACTTAAGCTCACCGAAATAATTAAAACTTCAAACTGTGCAGCTATAAACGGTCGGTACCGACAGCATAGTCACGAAACACATTTCCATCAATCGCAGCATTTGTAACCACTACGAAATACACATTTACTTTATACTCGTACAAAACCTGTTATGTACTTTTACCAGGTTAAAGAGAATAAAATGATCTCAAGGTTCATTATCACTTGTGTTATCATAATGAATACTAGTTTACTTATTATTTTACACGACTTCACACGCTAGTTGTATGCGTAGGTACACGTCTTTACTGTGCCGTCTAGGATGTTATTCCCTAGTATATATATTAATCTATGGTTATTCCTTTAACCTGAACCATCCATCTGGTTATAATACTAATCAGTTCTGTGGGCAAATGACTGAAGAATAACAAACCAAGTTATTGAGCGAAACGTATAACCAGGTGACTGAATGACATGTAGAATTGTAGACTGAATAAATGATTACTTGAAATATCATATCACTCGCTAAGGCCAGTGAGGATAGTGTATAGAAAATCTGTCAAACCTGTCAATACCTTATACCTTATAGTGAGTCATATCAATATTGCTCACTTCTTCTGCAGTTACCTCCGCATTCTCTCTTATGCGCCCCTTTGTATGGTGTATGGTAAATTTCTGCGAGACCTTCTTACTGAATGTATGTTAAATTTGGGGCTAGAAATTCACCGTATATATTTTTTTATAATTTTCACCATTCATCAAAATCATTTCAACCGTTTAGTAGTTATACCAGCAAACATATTATACTTCATACAATTATAGATCGAATACATAACCCTCCTGCATTGGCTTCAACGAAGTCGGTAAAGATAATGTTAACACATCTTAATTCCGTGTTTATCATATTAGCGTAGACTCATTTTGGACAGTGATTGTAACATTCTAAGTTTCATAAGTACAAGGATACATTTTAATTACATAGTATCGATATGTAAACACATAGATTGCGGCAGTGGTGTGGTGGTGGAGAATGATGTGCAACACAGGTTTGATGCTCTAGTCGGGCTGTGTTAGTAGGTTTTTCTGTCAGTAAATTCTCACCCATTTTTCTTGTAGTCCCCACGAATACTCTCTTCCTGGCCAGCGGGATCCTTATGTCGGACTTGAAGTGACTATAACCGAAAACTGTCTTGGTCTCCGGCAGTAAATTCTCACACTAGCCGAAACATAGCAGCTATTTGGCAGCAGAAAAAATGCCTGGTTTTAGGCAATAGGCTCGCTAATATGGTTTAGCACACCTGACAACCTGGGTAAATTCTTTGAATGATTATATAGTCCTTTAAGCGGGGCAAGAAAATATAAATAACACAACAAGAATATATAAATTTATATAGTGACGGAAGTCGATGGACTCAGCTGACCATCAGGAAAGGTGAAATCAAATTAACTTGTCCTTTTTAAAAAGGGAAGGTACGTCACAACACTCAGAACAAAAAAAAACAGATTATACAGGATGTTACGATCAAGTCTTTAGTAATAAAAAATAACCTACTGCTACATAAAGTGCATAAGTAATTGCTTGTATCATTTCACCAATAAAGACTGGTTTGCTCCGCCTCCAGTCTGAACAAACATAACTACTTATAAATATTTTATAGACCTATAAATTATGAACAATTAGTACATCACCTCAATATACCCTTCAATTAAGTTTATCTACAAATGTTTTGGCATTGAGTTATCTCAGAAATTAAATGTTCTTCTGTCAGTTTGTCAATTGGTATACGATCAGTACCTACCTCGTACCTCGACTTTACTCACAGGGATGCGGGAGACAAGTACCTGTGTAAACTGTACAAGAAAAAGTAGGAATGCGATCCACGGATTCCAAGATGAAAGCTTTGGAAATTATGGATGACAGCTTTACTTCTTTTTATTTTCTATTCCTTTGAGCTGTATTTTTTTCTCGTTTTCCTGACTACGGCTCGCCTAAAAGGACAGTTATTTTGTTGCACATAATATATTATACTTTCTAAAGTAGATATGTGAAATTAAATTTAATGTAGTTACACAAAAAAATAACTAATTTAAAGAAAATCAGTTAATTTTATCTTAATTGCTGGAATCATACTCTGAGATCACTATCGGAAATAAAATGACATAAAATTATTAAAAAAAAAGAATGAAATGTTATCGTTTCCAAAATTACCGCAGATGGGTTTTTTTTTAGTTTTTGTAATTATTAAACAGAATTAATAATGAAATCGTAGAATTTAATCTCACAGGATACATATTAATAAATGATATAGCTAATGTATTAAAATGATTGTTGTAACAATAACTTACTGATGTCATGTTGTATTTATAAATGTTTAAAACATCAGCCATTGTAATCTTCTTTGTCGAATCAATTATTCAGAACAGCTTACAAAGTGAAACAATTAACTTTAACCCCTTCTCGAAGAGACCCCTCTTTGAGAAGGGGTTAAAGTGAATTGTTTTGTTGACATAGAGACATAAACTAACTATTCAAATCGATTAAGATAGGTAAAAGCAAATCAGCAAAGGCGGGACTCAACCCACGATCCTCATGCCTTATAGGGAGAATGCCCTGACCAGTGAGCCATCGAGCCACACCTGAAGCTATCTCTATCTATCTCTAGTTATCACTATGTCTTGTGTCTTGGAATTCCTTACCAGTTCACGAGTTTCCCTCCTCCTACAGTCCCGGGTCCTTTAAGCGGGGCGTGTAAAAGCATCTGATGAGTCCGTCAAGCTGAGTACCACCATTGTTACATGGTACGTGTCTGTAATGGTGACCCTCTTTTCAGAGACTTTGCCTTCAGCTTACCATCAGGCGAGGCGAAGTCAAATTGACATGTCCTTTATAAAAAACTGTACCACATAAATGGCATAAAAAAGATTAAGTTTAGCATAAAATCTAGCCAGACCCGAGGTATAGCATAGGTTTACTATCAAATCAAAATTTAGACAATATTAAATGTAGTCCATTACCTTCAATAAGTCAATTACTTGTAAACAAACTCATCTCGCGTGTCATCACGTCATCCTTGACTGGTTTCAAACGTTTTATTTATATTTTGCAATGTAGTCTCATGACCTGACAAAATTTGATAACCTTAGAATAAATCATGTAAGGTACTTAATAGTTCAAAGATCTAGTTATTAAAATATCTTGTTAGAGTTAAATTAGATTTTTTAAATGTATTTTTACGGGTCTGATGCCATCCACGTGCCCAGTGCTAAACAATTTGTTGTTTTATTTTAGTGTACTTAAATGGGAATAAATGGTAATTTACATTTGCCTAAAATGCACTCAGAATATTTCAAAAAACCTATACTAATATTATAATGCGAAAGTAGCTTTGTCTGTCTGTTACGCTTTCAGGCCTAAACCACAGAACCGATCTGAACTGAAAATTACCAAATTAAATCAAAAAGATTAAACCTTGGAAAAGGAGATAGGCTATATTGTTTGGTCGCGATAACCAACAACCATGCGAGCGGAGCCGTAGGCATCAGCTAGTATGAAATAAATGTTCTAGACACGCAATACTATAAAAATGAAAATGAAACTGAAACAACTATTACACAAAAAGCTAAACCTCAAACTGAATCAACGATTAAAGCTAAACCTAAAATGCGTCGTGGAAGAAAAATAATGTATTTCAATCAAGAGAGGTCTTAATATCATTAGTAATTACTTCATAAATGAAGACAATTAAACTTGGAATATTTTTGTAAACATGAACCATGTGGGCGTACTCATGGTGTTTTACTTAATAGTTTGTGTTTATTTGTCGGCTGCAATTATCATATTGATAAGAATAATTCAATTTTATGGTCATCTGACCGTGATGTGTTTTGTAATCGTTTCTTGCATCTGACATTCATTGCACTTCTTACAAATAATATTTTTGTTGTTTTAGGATCTAGACCTAGGAAGCGGTGGTAAACTTAGTTTTAAGCAGAATTTAACGTCATAAAGCAGTAACAGAGTTGCATTATTTTAAAAAATAAAGAATAAAAAAAAGTCTGAAAATAGTGCACCTACTCTTCAAGAAAATTTTATCTATTTATGCTTAGATACCTATTAGCATTTTAAGTCCTACATTACGAATTATGTTTCGTTTGGGTCTAGTTTGTCCTAGAATGTGACTAACGGTAATTTACATTTGCCTAAAATGCACTCAGAATATTTCAAAAAACCTATACTAATATTATAAATGCGAAAGTAACTCTGTCTGTCTGTCTGTCTGACTGTTACGCTTTCAGGCTTAGGTACCGATAGGAACCGATCTGAACTGAAAATTACCAAATTAAATCAAAAAGATTAAACCTTGGAAAAGGAGATAGGCTATGTTTGGTCACGATAACCAACATCCACGCGAGCGGAGCCACAGGCATCAGGTAGTATGAAATGAATGTTCTAGACACGCAATACTATAAAAATTAAAATGAAACTGAAACAATTATTACACAAAAAGCTAAACCTCAAACTGAAACAACGATTAAAGCTAAACCTAAAATGCGTCGTGGAAGAAAAATATTGTATACCAATCAAGAGAGGTCTTAATATCATAAGTAATTATGGTAATTACTCCATAAATGAAGACAATTAAACTTGGAATATTTTTGTAAACATGAACCATGTGGGCGTACTCATGGTGTTTTACTTAATAGTTTGTGTTTATTTGTCGGCTGCAATTATCATATTGATAAGAATAATTCAATTTTATGGTCATCTGACCGTGATGTGTTTTGTAATCGTTTCTTGCATCTGACATTCATTGCACTTCTTACAAATAATATTTTTGTTGTTTTAGGATCTAGACCTAGGAAGCGGTGGTAAACTTAGTTTTAAGCAGAATTTAACGTCATAAAGCTGTAACAGAGTTGCATTATTTTAAAAAATAAAGAATAAAAAAAAGTCTGAAAATAGTGCACCTACTCTTCAAGAAAATTTTATCTATTTATGCTTAGATACCTATTAGCATTTTAAGTCCTACATTACGAATTATGTTTCGTTTGGGTCTAGTTTGTCCTAGAATGTGACTAACGGTGTATTTATAATAAGGTCCCCACCCTCTCTTTTCTTAAACAGGACAACACGTGCAAGGCTTAGATCTCATCTCACCCACATACGGTGGTGCGAAAAATTCCATCAAAAACCAATTTCGGTGACTCTTTTTTTTACCACATCATAATGTCTTGGAATTCTTTACCTACCAGCACACGTGTTTCCCTCCTCCTACAGTCTTGGGTCTTTTAAGCAGAGCGAGCGTGAAAAAGCATCTGATGAGGCCGTCAAGCTGAGGGTCACCCATTTGCAACATTATTGGTGCCTATAATGGTGACCCTCTTTCCTAAAACTTTGCCTATAACTTTTGCATTTCACTGTTATACCATATTCTGACAAATAAAATTTTATTATTATAGGTACTTAAAGTTTTTGTTCAAAAAGCAGAGCCTATTATTCAGAGAGTAATAATGGGCCTAATAAACCAATGTTTCGATAAATTTCTTAACCAACTTAATAAGAATAACCAAATTGGCCTTTACATATTGCAAACAGTCGTTGCAGCATACGTTGTTATTTTATACAATAAATTATTATTATTATCACGTATTAAGTTACTTATAGTTTTTTTATTTGAAACTAGCTGACCCCGCGAACTTCGTACTGCCTAACAGTCGATTCTTTATTTTTTTTATTTTTTTTTTAACTTTTCTCTCCGTAAGAACCATCCTCGTACTTCAAGAAATAGTCTAAAAAAAGAATTAGCGAAATCGGTTCGGCCGTTCTCGAGATTTTTGCGCTCAGCATTTTTATATTAGTTATATTAGTAACTAGCTTTTGCCCGCGGCTTCGCCCGCGTGGATGTCGCTTATCGCGACCAAACATAGTCTATGTCCTTTCCCAAGGTCTAATCTACCTCTATACCAAATTTCATCAAAATCGGTTCAGCGGTTTAGTCGTAAAAGTGAGAGAGACAGACAGACAGACAGACAGAGTTACTTTCGCATGTATAATATTAGTAGGGATATCAACAAAAATGTTTTACTTTGCGAAGATAGATAGATGTGTAAGTAATGTTTCAATTCTGAGATTTTTGCAATCATGGAAATTCGCTTTGTTACAATTTCATAATCATATCAATCTTGACTACATACATTCATACTATCACGCCTTTATCCCCGGAGGTTAAGGCAGAGGTGAATTGACACCCAATACTGTCTGATGTTAAACAGTTCTATCCCTTAATCACCTTGTACGACATCACCATGGTGGTTGGCGGTAGAGCGTTCGACTGCTAAGTCTTGTTTTGAGGCTGCCCAGGAAGCTCAGTTCCATTATTTTGAAGACAATGAATAAGCATTCATCTATGATTAAAATTCTTAAAATTCAAATCCAACATCGAAACTAAACTAAACAAAGACATCAATAACTTTTATTACAACAAACACGAAGCGAAACTATTCAACGCCATCTGTCCAATACACACAGAACTAATTACTTACATAGCCACAGAATAGAAAATAGGAATGATAACGTAGCGAGGTTAAAAATTTTGCCATTGGTATATTGTACACTGTGTGATGTAACTGATGTAACTGCAGTTTTATAGACATCACATCATGTAGTGCTTCTGAATAAAAAAGCAAAGAATAGCTAGTAAATCGCATCGGGAAGGGAAAGCAAACTCCAGACTCCGAGTTGCGGGCATTGAATGTAACCGAGACCGGGACTACTCTTAAGATGATGATGATGATGATGATCCGTCCGTCGAGGTAATTGGACTCTACTTGATAGTACATACATACACACATACATACAATCACGCCTTTATCCCTGGAGGGCTAGGCAGAGGTGAATTAACACCCACATTCATAAGGGGGTGAGCCTATTGCCGTTTCCCGGGCACTATTGTTGACTCGAGCCATGTATCTGAGGCATGTATTTCAGCAAAGATAATTTTATTGTTGAACAGGAGGTATCTGATGGCTCATTGAGTAAAAGTACTGTGCCTGTTGGCATTGAATTTATAAATTAAGACTCCATGGACCTCCCCTTGGTTTAATTCACCATGCCTGTTAGAGAGATTTGATCCTTGTGATTGACAGCATTGATTGCCGTCACAAAAATACAGAATGTACAGGACTACTTGATAGTAGTATGGCTAAAACCCAAAAGGTAAAGACTACCGTTTGAAATACTATCGAGATTCGATTACTTTTGAACAAGGTGGAGCTGCGGTCGATAGTTATTACTATCTATCAACCTAAGAATTTTGAAATAACCACAATATTTCTACATTTTTAAGCACTCCACATTTCAAAATCACCATAAACTCATCTAAGATCAATAATCTTGACCGGCTATAACAACCACTGGTTAATGATAAGTATATATTTAACGATTCTTTTATAATCTTGTATCAATATGTAAAAGAGAAATATTATATGGCTAAGGCAATAAAAATATCAACAAAAATGTTTTACTTTGCGCGAGTTCAAGGCCATTGTAAAGGTACGCACTGTTTTATGCGAATGTTTGTAGGTTCGCGTTCTTCTTCGGAACTAGATATTTCTCTCTTCATTTGTATTTAGTTTAGAATTTGAGTAGTTGTTAGCCAAATAATGATTTATTTTAATGATGATGATTTCCAAGTTTTTTAAGGGGAATATTGGACATCTCGCCCACGTCAAAACTTGCCTGCGAACCAAATGTCAATTTTTAGAATGTGTATGGGTAGATTGGACCAGAATACTTTAGTACCTAAATAGGGCCAGATGTCGAAACATGAAAATGAGGAAATGACTTAAATTCATACACTTATAATCAACAGCATCATGGCATTTTATCTCGATTATATTTAAAGCCTTCACCTCGTAGCCTAGGGTCTATATATTATATTACCCGTAACTGCAATTTAGAACGACTGTGTACGGAAGATATTCTAAGTATGTAAGGCACAGGTGAATTGACGGGTCAGCCGGGGTCAACCTCGCGATATATGAAAAAGGGCCAGTAAGGAGCACAGGCGGGCTTGCATAAAAGGATTAATGACAATAGAGGAAGCTCATGAAGTATGTAAATATAGAGGCAAGTTGCGGGCTGCAAAGATTGATCATAATGCCAAGGTATAAAGAGCGAATCGAACAGTTTCATTGATTTAAATTGTATTATTATCCGAACTAAAGGTTTGTACCAAATATCAAAACAATCAGTCAACAGGAAGGGGGGGGAAACACGACATTAAGATCATTTTGAGCGCTTTGTTCGTCAAGATCAATCTGATGCTGACTATCCCTGCCTACACCGGCGGGAAATAGGCGTTAGCGTGTATACATGTAATGTTTGCAATTTAGAAGCGTGACAGCCACTTAGCAATATCGCTGCTGGTTAACTACTTGATCCTTAACTTTCACGCCCCTGAGGTTAATTTCTGAATCTTGCGTATCTAATTTGCGTGAAATACTTAGATAGCTAACACTACTTGGTATGGCTTCCTTTTCCTTTCGATGTATTTCGAAATAAACGCAGAGGTTCATTGAAGTATTACTTTTTGCCACCTTTAATATCTAATACGTGCCTGCTGAGTTTCTTGCCGGAGTCTTCTCGGAATCCAGGCCGTGTTTTGAACCAGTGCAGTGGTCCATTTAATAAACTAGTCTTGAATATTTTTTTTTCATTTTAACGTTTTTTAAATGCCGCTTTAATGGTCTATAGTTCTATACAGAATGAATGATTTTGGGTTTCGATTTTGACTATACTAATATTAGAAGTATCACATGCGAAAGTAACTCCTTCATCTCTCTGTTATCTATTATCGATGATTTTGTTGAAAATTGGCATAATTTGTATAGTACCTATCGCTTACCTTATAACTTGAAGAAAAAAATAGGATACTTTTTACTACGGATAATTTTATTGTGTATTCGTAATGAACCATTTTTTCAATTACAAGTAACCTGTCACTATATCAAAAATATTAGCAAAGCTTTATATTCAATCGACTATCTCCCGTTTTGTCGATATTCGGTAGAAACTAAACGAAGTTTAAAGAATAAAAATACAAACATTATTTTATACTGTTTTAGATTCGCGTAAATCAGAACACACCTTTATTTTCGTGTAAGGTCAAGGTGAACGCTGAGAATACAGACGGCTTCACAAGCTTTGCATCTTTATAATTTTATTGTTTCTTTGCCATCCACAGTTAATATTATAATCTAATTTGTTAGGAACCATAGACCATAATAATGTTACACATTATGATATAATTTCAGACTATTCTTTCTTTTGAGCTTGAGGGGTCAGACGGCAGTCACTTCCGGAAGTCAAGATGCTTTCTTTGCCAACCACAGATATAATTTATTTCGGTGGAAACCATAGACCTCCGGCGGTTTGGGGTTACCCTTAGTGATTTTTCGCACTATAAAAAAGGCATCGTCGTCGTCACGATAGAAGAAGAATTGTGTGCCATTCTGCCATTGATTTTTATACGTGCTTGATTTATTTTTGACAATAACTTGTTCTAATGTTCTAGCCCTGTTCCACATCCGCTTATAAAAACTTAATCAAATCATTTTTGCCATTTAATAAAATAATAACCAAAATGAGATCACAAAAAACTAGTTTTGCATAAATAAATTTATATTTAGATAACTAAGTAATAACTAATTTGTTTATTCTTTCTCATATTTTGTGTAATTGGGTTTCCATATTTTTTATTTTAAATCCATATCCATATCCTTATCCATCCATACTAATAATTATAAATGCGAAAATAACTCTGTCTGTCTGTTACGCTTTCACGCCTAAACCACTGAACCGATTTTGATAAAATTTGGTATAGGGGTAGATTAGACTTTGAGAAAGGACATAGGCTATGTTTGGTCGCGATAACCGATATCTACGCGGGTGGAGCCGCGGGCAAAAGCTAGTATTGAATAATAACTAAGGTCACTGATTTGGAGGGGATTCCATTTTTTCTCATAATGTTTTTTGTCCTAATTTAAATTGTCATAACAAGTTAGGCATAATTTTCTTTGTCATAATAATAGTGTGTCATAATTGATTTTTAGCATACTATGTTATTAAGCATAAATATTGTATATCCTAATGTTTTTATTCATAACTTTGATATGCATAAAGTTGTAAAGCATATTGTTTATTTGTCTAATACTTATTTGGCAGATTTATTGAGAAAGCCCCTGATTCCGACTTGGATAGATTAGGTTAGAAGGCTAATGCGGGAGCGGAGCGGAGCGAAGCTCCCGCATTAGGCCTTCGTGGTTATTTTTTTTTATAACCATGTAGAACTTTATTTAGTCAAATGAACATTCTGGCTTAAAATAGTTATGGTTACGCGTCGTTATGCTTAAGTAAACTTATGCTTTGGGACAGTATGCTTATAAAATATTATGCTTATAGTAAATAGGATTAAAAAAATTATGATTAAAAAGTTATGGCAAATGAGTATTATGCGTAAATAATGTTAGGACAAGTAACATTATGCAATGTTAAATTATGACATAAAATTGTAGGAATAAAAATAGAGAACCGATTTGGAGCCTCCAAAAGTCTGACTAATCCAACTCCAGAACCTTAAAATCCTCCATTGATTGTGGAGGCTCGATGGCAGTCGCTTCATGGAAAATCGTTTCACGCTTTTCCATCAAGAACCAAGTGATTCAGCGACTCCTTCTTCTGCCGCATCATTAAGACCTGGAATTCCTTACCGGCTCACGTGTTTTCCTCTTCTTACAGTCTGTGGTGACAATGGCGGAAGCTCGTAGTGTGTAAGCATAGAAGCAGATGGCAGACTGCTGTCTCTGCCTACCTCGAAGAAAAGAATCGTGAACATATACATATATGTATGTGACCTTTAACTCATAGACCAGCCACCATTTTTGGTATTTATTATACTACCACGCCTACGACAAGAAACCTGATAGTCGATCCATTCACTTTATTTCCATAAATTATTGAAATTCTAATATTTCTATATATAGAAATAATTCCAAAATACAATCTTGGAGTAATATCTCCGTTGCCCAGGATGCACCCTGTGGAGGTTCCGGACCAAGCACCCCAGGAAACACAATACTTACCTTTAATTCGTGCGGAAGTCCACTTGTATAACTCCCCATCGCTTGGCGAGGGCGGTTATGTCAGACTCGAACCAACTAAAACCGCGTGCCATATATTGGGTCTTCAGATTGTGGAGCGGAAGATAACATATCTACTGATCCAAAGCCACACGGTTGTGAGAATAGGTGTGGGAACCTCTGTCCCCATTTTTCAACCGAAAAGGCCGATATTTGTGAAATATTTCAAATATTTTTTGTCAACCAATCACTAATACTGACCCTAAACTTATGCTTACCTTAGTAAACCGTAGGCTTTAATATCAGCGTGACGGCATACCCTGTTCCTCCACGCATCAGAACCCTTGCAACTCAAATACCACATCATTTATAATGTTTATTGCACAGCCTTGCTAATAAGAGTGTGTTATTATAAAAGCCAGTTTTTACATCATTACTTTGTAGGCGTACCTATGCTGTCTCCAGACAGAACAGGGAATTTACCAGAACATCGACGTGTTGCTACAAAATGGTGTAAGCGACAACGACAGTTGCCAAGAAAATCACCTTACAGTCAAATGTTTACGATATCGTTTGAGTTCTTTTTTCTTTGTATCTTCAATGTCGCTTACCGTCGATTATCTTACCATCTAGGCTCTCTTCAGTATGTTTTTCTTGGTATAACCTTTGTTATTTCTGACAGGATGATAATACCAGTGGTCCAGTTTCAAGTGGGTAACTGATGCAAGCCTCCGACAACATATTTCATTTTAGACGACTTTGATATATGACACGTCAGTCAGGTCTTAATTTAATAATTGTTTTAGTTGGTAAGTAGGCATGATACGTAATACTTTTTTGTCCTATGATTTTGTTGAAGAAATAGAACATTTTAGAAATTAATTTATCACTTATTTTGAAGGTTTAAAAATTTCGGTTGAACGTTGAGAAATTTGACCCCCTAGATAACTGGCAATTCGTTGACCATATTGTAGAATAGAATGATGAATGTATGGGATTGATTCTACGTATTTTGACATTTATAACATAACTAGCTTTTGCCCGCGGCTCCGCCCGCGTGGATGTCGGTTATCGCGACCAAACATAGCCTATGTCCTTTCTCAAAGTCTAATTTACCCCTATACCAAATTTCATCAAAATCGGTTCAGTGGTTTAGGCGTGAAAGCGAGACAGACAGACAGACAGAGTTACTTTCACATTTATAATATTATTAGTTAGGATTAGGATGTTGACGACAGGACTGTCATAAACATCAAAATATAAATAAAAATAAATATAAATATTCTACAACATTCTACACAACGCTATCTAGACCCATGGTAAGCTTAATTAGCTTGTGTTATGGAATCTAGAATGCGGATATACATACTTAGATACTTTTTTTTGTAAATACATAGGTACATATTATACATAGAAACACCCAGACCAATGCAAATATTTTTATTCATGCATACAAATATTTGCACTGAGCGAGGATCGAACCCGCGCCTCCTGCGTAGCAGCCGCGTTCACTACCGCTACGCCACAGAGGCAGTCGAAAACAGTCCCATAATTGTGTCAATACTATACATTAGTCGTTCAATTATACAATACGCCAGCTGACGAATTACCACTTGTCTAGAGGGGCTGGAGCGGAGATTCAAAGGTCTCATCGCTAACCATTATGGCAAATTTTAGCACATTGCAAGCAATTACTAGATATTATTAATTTTCTGTAAGAAAATTAATAATATCTAGTAATTGCTTTGCCTTCAAATGACAATAGTTCGCCATTATTGGTACCTATTTCTTTTATTCTATGATTTGGTCTAATATACGTATCGTATCTCTCCCCCTCGAACTATATGACTTTTGAATATAATGCATTTACTATTCTTAATTATACATACCTATTAAGATAGAAAAAAACAGCTCAGGCGGGACTCAAACCTGTGATCGTTCCCTTACAGGGGGGATGTTCTGACCACTCAGTCACTGAGCCTGAAGCTGATCCAAAGTTTTCTATAGATCTGTCTTGGGGTTGTCAGTGGTCAGAGCATTTCCCCTGTAAGGGAAAGATTGCGGGTTCGAGTCCCACCTGAGCTGTATTCGCTTTTTTCTATCATAATCGATATTACGTTTGCCTAATCCATTGAAGAAAGCTCGGTACACCCATGTATCTTGCTATAATCATCATCACTCGCAATTTAGGAGTGTACTGGTCCCTACCAAGATCTTCAAGTCCCAACTCAACATAACCTGCAAGTCAGTCCTCCTGATAAACTTTGGATGAGGCTCTGATGTAGGTTTTTTTCTCGGGGTTGGGAGTTCAAACGGCATGCAGTCGCTCTCATGAAAATCAATAAACCAATAAAAAGAATATGCAGCGCTTACTAAATTTTCGCTAATTTGTTAACTGGCTTTCAAACTTTCAAGTTTGCTTAGGCCTTTAACGCAACTGTAATTCGCAACCAGTTGCGATGGAGGATTTTCTGGTTGCAATAGGAGAATGTTTTCTCTTGTTACGTAACCGTTTAGACTTGGGATGCAGTTACTGGAAAATAACTAAGAGGATGATACATTACATGTATCGACGATGAATAAATAGTCTAAATGAAATGAAAGACAACATTATTATTATTAACAATAATTTATTTAAACATTATAAAGAAATCGCTTTCTCAAGTCCATTTTCTTTTTCATAACAAAATCTCCCCATAATATAATTATTTGAAAATTACAATCATAAAATTCTAAAATCAGAAAATTTTATCATTTATTTACATTATGTAGTTCATTTTAAAATCCATTTCATTTAGAATTACCAGCAAGGGTAAGTATACTGAAACGTACTATTTTTAAACGGTTATATCTAGTTTATCCTGGGCTTCGATTCTGCTAAAGCACAACCACTGTGACACCACAGACACTGCGAGAAAATTTCATTTGATTTCAGCCTTTAAAGTAATGCAGTTAAAGTTTAAAATTCAATGACTTTTGGTAGAGTGAACGAAAGCGTATAATGAAAATATTGTCATTTAATTTTAGACCTTAACACTATAGCAATAAAGTCTAAAATTTAAAGCCAATTTTTGCAGAGACTGTGGCACAACAGTGGTTTAGCTTTAGCAGAATCGAGGGCCTGCTTATTATACGACGTAGGTGGTAGAAAAGCACACAGCTCACCAAGTGAAAAGTGACTACCGTGGCCTATGAACTTGTGATACTTGGTCTCCAAGGTTGTCACACTCGTGTTGTCAACCCTACTTGTTGATGGGTCAATTAACTGATATTTTAACCCCTTCCTGTTGACTGGTTGATCTGACATTTGGTACGCACTTTTAGTTCGGATGACAATACATTTTCAACAATAAAACCGTTTGACTTTTTTTTTTCATATTAATCTTTACATTTCAACATTACTTTTTCGATTCATTCGATGAAAATAAAAAATATAATATTTACAAATATATATGGCACAGCTTAATAATGATATCCGGTTTTAATATCAAATTTAGGAGGTTCTCTGATTCCGGCAAAAAGTTCTCCTGGTCCTTGAAAACTTACTTTCTTTTCTACTTTCGAGAATGATGTTTTAGTTCCAGACACAACTTTGATTGGCTCAGAGACACCTTGTATATTTTGTTCTTGGTGTATTTCAGAATATGGGTAACTATTGCTACTGCTACTAACTGTATATAGGTTATTATTTTGTAAATTTGGTATCCTAAACTCAAATGGTTGACTTATTTGGATAACAGATGGTTTCTGGCTTCCAGTTTGTTGGAAACTAGACTCAAAACTACCAAATTGTTTTTGTCCACCAGTTCCACTTGACGTTTGTGTTTTTTGTTGCTCAATAGTCTGTGATAGTAAACTACCTATGGGCTGAACGCCGCTTGTGCTAAACTGTGAAGTTTGATACTTAGAAACTTGATTATTTTGAATGCCACCAAAAGATCCCTGGAGCAAGTCTTGCGAAGATTGTGAACCAATTGGTTTTTTATCATATTGGGAACTCAATGAGCTATCGAAATGCGTTTGTGTGGAACTGGATCCTGTTGATGGGACAGATCCGAAACGTGATTTTATTTTATTAATAAAAAATAGTCTATTAACCAGCTCTGTTTGTTCCTTCGATAAATGAGAACCGCCTTGCGTAAACTGCAACTTTTCATCCCCTGAGGAACCAAGTTGAGTGTGTATACCTGAGTCTGTATGTGATGTACCAGTAGGCTCCTGCCCAACTATTGTAAATTGAGTATAAGATCCATCTGACTGGCCATTTTGACCAGTTTGAGATCCAGTAGATCCACTATATTGAGATTGTTGGAAATAATTTTGGGAAGACTGGAAACCCAAAGGCTTTTTATTATATTGAGAAATAGGTACAACTTGAGGAGTAACGGCAGAAATAGTTCCAAAACCTGATTGTGATTTCTTATCGTTCTGAATACCAGATGCGGTATCAAACTGGGTTTGAGAGAAACCGTATCCTGTACTTAATGTAGGTTTCACACCAAACTGAGTCGTTAATCCAGATTGCCCCTTGGATGCATCGATAGATGAAAAAGAGCTGCTTTGACCAGCCTGTGACTTTTCATTAAACAACGAACCAGATGAACTACCCGTATTTAATGTAGCACCAAAAGGTTTAATACCAAATTGAGTTATTGGTCCAGATTGATCTTTAGATGATCCGCTTGATGAAAAAGAACTACCTTGAGCAGACTGCAACTTTTCACTAAACAATGAACTAGATGAGGAACCAAACTGAGTCTTCTCAGGCGTAGTACTAGTTTGAGAAAGACCTTGCTTTTGATCAAAAGTCGTTTGCGGCTTCTGACCGGTATAATATTGAGATTGTTGGAAGGAACCAAAAGTAGACTGTGCACCAAAAGGCTTGTTGCCATACTGAGAAATAGGCGTTACATGAGGGAATGTAGTGGAAACAGTTCCAATACCTAACTGTGATTTATGATCTTTCTGAGATTCAGATGTGCTACTGAATTGGGAGGAAGAACCAAACTGGGTCTTCTCAGACGTAGATGTCGTTGATGTTTGTGAACCAGTACCAGACGTTTGCGGTTTTTGGCCAGCATAATGTTGGGACTGTTGGAAGGAACCAAAAGTTGCAGATTGTGTACCAAATGGTTTTTTGTCATACTGGGAAATAGGTGTTACATGAGGGAAAGTAGTGGAAACAGTTCCAACACCTAGCTGTGATTTATCTTTTTGAGATCCAAATGTGCTACTAAACTGGGTCTGAGAGATACTGGATCCCGTATTCGATGAAGAACCGAAAGGTTTTATACCAAACTGACTTGTTAGCCCAGATTGACCTTTAGTTGTATCACCAGATGAAAACGAGCTACCTTGACCAGTCTGTGACTTTTCACTAAACAAAGAACCGAACTTGGTCTTATCATACGTAGCGCTACTTTGTGAAATACCAATAGGTTTCTGTCCAAAAGTCGTTGATGTTTGTGAAACAGTACCAGTCGTTTGCGGTTTCTGGCCAGCATAATGTTGGGACTGTTGGAAGGAACCAAAAGTTGTAGATTGTGTACCAAATGGTTTTTTATCATATTGGGAAATAGGCGTTACATGTGGGAATGTTGCGGATATAGTTCCAACACCTACCTGTGAATTTTGATCATTTTGAGATCCAAATGTGCTACCGAACTTGCTCTGAGAAAAACTAGATCCTGTATTTAATGTAGAACCAAAAGGTTTCACGCCAAATTGAGTTGTTAACCCATATTGGCCCTTAGATGCACCACTAGATGATGAAGTATCAAACTGAGTCTTCTCAGACGTAGTGCTAGTTTGAGTAACACCAACAGGCTTTTGTCCAAAAGTCGTTGATTGCGAAAGAGTACCAGTGGTTTGTGACTGCTCACCTAATTTAAATCCAGATGTACTGCCAAACTGAGTTTGAGGGACACTGGACCCAGTATTTAACGTCGAACCGAAAGGTTTCACACTGAATTGCGTTGAAAGACCAGATTGACCCTTGGATGCGTCATTAGATGAAAAGGAACTACTTTGACCAGATTGTGACTTTTTATTAAACAAAAGACTAGATGAAGAACCAGACGTATAGCTAGTTTGTGAAACACCGACAGGCTTTTGGCCAAAAACGGTTGATATTTGAGGCTTCTGACCAGACTGAGATACAGATGTACTACCTAACTGAGTTTGCGAAAAACTGTTTCCAGTCGTTTGCGAAAAACCAATGGGTTTTACCCCAAATTGAGCAGATTCTCCTTTGGAGGAACCGCTAGATAAGACAAAACTACCCAGAGTAGACTGTGGCTTTTGACTAGGTAATGAGCCATACGAAGAACTAAACTGGGTCGTTTCATAGGTACTAGTTTGTGAATCACCAACGGGCTTCTGTCCAAAAGCAGTTGATGTTTGAGATAGAGCACCAGTTGTTTGCTGCTTCTGACCAAACGAAGATTGAGATGTACTACCATACTGTGTTTGTGAGAAACTGGATCCTGTGTCTGGTGTGACACCATCTTTGGTGAACGTTAAATATACAGCCGGTTTATTATATTCATAAATTTCACCCTGATATTGTTGACTGCTTACACCAGTTTGTTGATTGTTATTGCCAGCTTGGGAGCTATCAAATGGTTTTTGACTATCCTGTGTTTGACTAGGCTTATTTAGGAAAGGTGTTGATATTTGAGACAGAGTACCAGTAGTTTGCTGCTTCTGACCAAACGAAGATTGAGATGTACTACCATACTGAGCTTGTGAAAAACTGGATCCTGTGTCTGGTGTGACACCATCTTTGGTGAACGTCAAATATACAGCCGGTTTATTATATTCATAAATTTCACCCTGATATTGTTGACTGCTTACACCAGTTTGTTGATTGTTGTTGCCAGCTTGGGAGCTATCAAATGGTTGTTGATTATACTGTGTTTGACTAGGCTTTAGGGAACCTTGAGATCCAAACAGAGTTTGACTAGTTTCAGTCTCTGAATTAACCTGACTAACGTGCCCTTCTGAAGAAAGAGATGTAGTTGGTTTACTGTATTCATAAACGGTACCTTGTTGAACACTTGATTGAGTATCACCAGTTACGCTAACTTTTTGGTCATAAGTCGATTTCTGACTGTGACTAGAAGATGGTATACCAAAATTGGAAGAAAGTGAAGGTAAAAGAGATGGGAATGAGGAAATTGAAGCCTGAGTTATATCATTGTGATGAGTTGACGTTGAGCCTTGATACTGTCCAGACACAGAGGATAAAGAAGATCCTACAGTAGCAGAATTTGAATCAGTATTAATTGAGGTTTGTGCTGGGAAGTTACTTTGTAGCGATCCTCCTAAAGTGCTTACTTCTGCTGAAGAAGTACTTAAAGAAACGTCTTTTGATGGTTGGCTCGATAACTTTGGTCTGGAATCAACTAATTTTAAGTAAGGTTGCGATGCAACATTAAAAGAGTTTGACCCAGATTTTGAACCCTGAGTACCCTGAGTAGCGTCGATATTAGCAAAAGCACTAGCACTACCAGAACCTGTTACAGTAGCTGAACTGTATGCAGAGTTGTCATTTGAGGAACCTTTAAAACTTCCTCCTAAAGTTGGCACTCCAGTTGGACCTTGGTTTCCTATTGAAGCAGTGGCAGAGGCTTTCGACCCGCTGCCATTAGATTTCACATTTTTGTCTGCTTGAATACCAAAACGTTCCGTCTTTTCAAATACTGATTGTTGAGAACTGGTAGTTTGGAAACCCAACTGTGGTTTTATGCCAAACAGACCCTGACCTGAATTTTCTTGTTTACCTTGACTTAAACCAAACCCAATGTTCTTATTTTCAAAGGTTTGTGCTCCAAAACCTTGAGTATGTCCATATGATCCTTGAACACCAGTCGATCCTGTCAAAGAACCAGTGCTTTGACTTGCTGCATTGGATTTAATACCCTGACTTGCGAACGATCCACCAATTGATACAGCAGCACCGTTATTGCTTGAATCACCCTCGTCTTTGTATTTTTGAGCATTATATGTACCTGTAAATAAAAATGAAAGTTGTGAACGATTTGTCAATGAGTTCCTGAGTCATATACGAGTACATTTGTCAAACAACAAAGACCTTTAAAGTGTGACGATACAGAATTTAAGGATGAATGAAAGGTTTTTTTGGTGAGCTGTTTCATTGACAGTGTGACTGATAGCTGTTTTAATATTTGATGTTATAGCTTTCAATTCTATTTTGACACGCGATTACAATTTCTGTCGGTGACGTGCTCTACTTTATAAAAACTAGTTGATTTTGTAAGCCTACGCGGATCATGTAACATGATAAATATGTCATGCAGCTCAGCGTAGGAAATTTGCATTCTTATGAATCTACTGGAACATTCTAAACAACACCATCACTCAAAATAAATTTAACTAGTTTCTATCAAATTATGAACATCTAGCCTCCTTGGCTTCGCCTGTGACATACTTCGAACCCCCGTTTCATCCCCTCTACCCACATCATGCTCGTAATTTATCAGTTTTCAAATATTTTTTTATACCACTTAGGTGGCAGACAATCACATGGCCCACCTGATGGAAAGCAGTTACCATGGCGTATGGATGGACGTGTGCAAGACCAGGGGCGTTACGCTCCCGCTGCCGACTCCGTAAGAAAATTCTATCGGTCGAAATGCCCTTATTGAAGTACGCCATATTGTAGTCGCTTGGAACAACTACGGTAGGGAGTTCCTTCGACAGTTTAAGCGTGCGAGATAATTACCGGTACCACCCGCCTATCACACGCATTAATGATAGATCACATACCTTATAATGTTAGTGTACAACAGCATGGTTCAGAACTACTAACGATATTATATTTTATAATTAAAATGAAGTTAAATTTTAACCAATCGATTATATATAGCACGTAGTTATTTATATTTGTCCAAGATTTCTAATAAATCAGTCAAGTTTACATAGCAAGCCACAAATTGTTTCTTGCCAAGAAAATTGTTTCTTGACGAAGAAGCATTAGCTGCTTTGGCGTGTAAGCCCCTTTAGAGTAGGTAGTCAAACAGTATCACTATCACGCTTTTTACATAAATGAACTCGATCTTGGACTTTTTCACTTGACTATCTATTGCTAGTGATCTATTGTTATTGTATGGATTTTAATAATTTATTGTATTATTAATTTCGGAAATAGTATTAGTTTTGGCAATACTTAGCATGATACCAACTATTGGAAGTTTCTGCGAATATCATTAATTGAAATAGAATCATTTGTAACAAATTCTGTCGCGATTTATTTGATACTAGTTCACCCGGCGAACTTCGTACCGCCATATTTTCCGCCCGCGTGGTATTATCTCTAAATTTATCAGTGTTTCTCTACGATATTATGCATGTATTATACTTAAAAACCTTCCTCTTGAATCACTTTATCTACTAAAAAAAAACCGTTTCAAAATTCGTTGCGTAGTTTTGAAGATTTAAGCATACATAGGGACGGACAGACAGTGACAGCGACTTTGTTTTATAATATGTAGTGATGATGATTATTTAATTATTTACAATTTCGACTACTTTCTATAACTGCGTAATCATCAGCTCAGCATATCAGCAGGAATATAATCCAACAAATGCATTTATCCGTTGATCGCATATTAATTAAAATACTATAAGTATGACTCACCATCATCAACGATGCCTGCAGCTTCATCTTTGGCGTTTTGCTTTAAAGATTCCAAAATTTCACCTGGAATCGGTGGTGGGGTCGGCAGATGACTTCCTACAGGCCTGTACCCATTTTTGTCAGCCGTATATTTTACACTATAGTCTTTTCCATCGGTGCCTTTATATGAATATTCACCATTGGATTTAATACCATCGGTAGAAACACCTTTCGCTCCAACAGATATTCCATTATCTGTTTCAAAACCGTAACTGTATTTTTTTAAACCAAATGAATTTGCAAACTTCAGTGCATAAGCCTTGTCGTCTTCATACTCTGTATTTACAGAATCAATTCCTAAGCCTCCTACATTTCCTCCTTTAACTGCAGCAGAACTAGCTGTCGAAATTGAACTGGCTCCTGGTGAAACACCAATTCCGAAGCTGCCTGCATTTCCTCCTTTAAGTGCAGCAGAGCCTAAGCCAGAACCATCTGTCGAAATTGAACCAGCTCCTGGTGACACACCAATTCCGAAGCTTCCAGCGTTTCCTCCTTTAAGTGCGGCAGAGCCAAATCCAAGACCATCTGTCGAAATTGAACCACCTCCTGGTGAAACATTAATTCCGAAGCTGCCAGCATTTCCTCCTTTAAGTGCGGCAGAGCCAAATCCAAGACCATCTGTTGAAATTGAACCGGCTCCAGGTGAAACACCAATTCCGAAGCCGCCTGCGTTTCCTCCTTTTACTGCAGCAGAGCCAAATCCAGAACCATCTGTTGAAACTAAACCAACTCCTGGTGAAACACCAATTCCGAAGCTGCCTGCATTTCCACCTTTAAGTGCTGCAGAGCCTAAGCCAGAACCATCTGTCGAAATTGAACCGGCTCCTGGTGACACACCAATTCCGAAGCTGCCAGCATTTCCTCCTTTAACTGCAACAGAGCCAAATCCAGAACCATCTGTTGAAACTGAACCAACTCCTGGTGAAACACCAATTCCGAAGCTGCCTGCATTTCCTCCTTTAAGTGCAGCAGAGCTTAAGCCAGAACCATCTGTCGAAATTGAACCGGCTTCTGGTGACACACCAATTCCGAAGCTGCCTGCATTTCCTCCTTTAGCTGCAGCAGAGCCTAAGCCAGAACCATCTGTCGAAATTGAACCGGCTCCTGGTGAAACACCAATTCCGAAACTACCTGCATTTCCTTTACCTGCAGTAGAGCCAGAAACACCTTTCACTCCAACAGATAAGCCACTGTCTGTTCCAATAGTGTGTTTTTTTAAACCAAATGAATTTGCAAACTCCAACGCATAAGCTTTGTCATCTTCATGACCATTATGTACAGAATCGATGCCTGATGTCAAGCCAATTCCCAGACCTCCTACATTTCCTCCTTTAACTGCAGCAGAGCCAAATCCAGAACCACCTGTTGAAATTGAACCTGCTCCTGATGTCACACCAGTGCCCAAGCTTCCTGCATTTCCTCCTTTAAGCGCGGCAGAGCCAAATCCAGATCCATCTGTTGAAACTGAACCGGCTCCTGGTGACACACCAATTCCGAAGCTGCCAGCATTTCCTCCTTTGATTGCGGCAGAGCCAAATCCTAGACCATCTGTCGAAATTGAACCGGCACCTGGTGAAGTACCAATTCCGAAGCTGCCTGCATTTCCTCCTTTAACTGCAGCAGAACCATCTGTCGAAATTGAACCGGCTCCTGGTAAAATACCAATTCCGAAGCTGCCTGCATTTCCTCCTTTAACTGAAGCAGAACCATCTGTCGAAATTGAACCGGCTCCTGGTGAAATACCAATTCCGAAGCTGCCTGCATTTCCTCCTTTAATTGCAGCAGAACCAAATCCAGAACCATCTGTTGAAACTGAACCAACTCCTGGGGAAACACCGATTCCGAAGCTGCCTGCATTTCCTCCTTTAAGTGCAGCAGAGCCTAACCCAGAACCATCTGTCGAAATTGAACCGGCTCCTGGTGAAACACCAATGCCGAAGCTGCCTGCATTTCCTCCTTTCAGTGCTGCAGAGCCTAAGCCAGAACCATCTGTTGAAATTGAACCGGCTCCTGGTGACACACCAATTCCAAAACTTCCAGTATTTCCTCCTTTAAGTGCAGCAGAGCCAAATCCAGAACCATCTGTCGAAATTGAAGCAGTTCCTGGTGAAACACCGATTCCGAAGCTGCCAGCATTTCCTCCTTTAAGTGCAGCAGAGCCTAACCCAGAACCATCTGTCGAAATTGAACCGGCTCCTGGTGAAATACCAATTCCGAAGCTGCCTGCATTTCCTCCTTTTACTGCAGCAGAGCCGAGTCCAGAACCTTCTGTCGAAATTGAAGCAGTTCCTGGTGAAACACCAATTCCGAAGCTGCCTGCATTTCCTCCTTTCAGTGCAGCAGAGCCAAATCCAGAACCATCTGTTGAAATTGAAGCAGCTCCTGGTGACACACCGATTCCGAAGCCTCCTGTATTTCCGCCTTTAACTGCAGCTGAGCCAACTCCAAAACCGACTCGGGAGGCACCATCTTCAGCAGCGCCTAACCCAAATAGTGGTGCCTTAACTGCTGCTCCTCCAACCTTAAATGCTGCCTCTCCGACCTTAGAGTTAACTGATCCATACGCAGTTCTTGGACCACCAAGACCTGAAGGTTCTACTCCTGAGGCTCTTGTACCAGGTGCTACTGCGTCTACGACCACCCCTTCGGCATCATTCGTATAGCCACCTGAAGGTGCATCACTAATCAAACCGCGACCGAATAAGCCACCGCCAGCGCCACTGCCTCCTATGTGCGCACTCCCACCTATATGCCCACTGCCACCTATATGCGCACTACCACCTATGCGCGCACTGCCTGGGAGAATGAACCTTTTCTCAAGTTTGGCCGCTCCACATACTGCCAGCACGGCAGTTAATATAATCTGTGGACAAAAATAAAGGTAAGAATCTATTAAATGTATTATAGTCGCGGCACGCTATGATGGCGGTTTTGACACGACTGGTTTTGCTCGTTTTCTCTTTTTTGGTGTGTGAATTTTATTTTCTTCTGTGCCAGTCTCGCCATATTTTTCTTTAGTTATTCGTTTATTAGTTCGTTGTCCAATATTAAGCGCACCAAAAAAGAGAAAAGGAGCAAAACTAGTCGTGTCAAAATGGCCATCATAGCATGCCGCAACTGTAGTTGAGAAAATAATTCTAATTTTTTTTTTTTAAATTCTGTGTAGGTATCAAAAAATTCATACATTTTTTACCATTTCTGAGGGAATACGATTAAACACAATATGCATTTTGTCAACAACATGTGCTTCCTCTGTACTTACCTATTTAACTCTGGGCTATTTGCAAGAAAAACTCTAGTGGATTATAAAGCGGATGGGAAAAAACTGTATAGGTATTTATTAATCTACTTAGGTGGCAGACAAGCACACGGTCTAATTTATGGCATGTGGTTTACGTAGTAACTATTTATTAATCTGTGATGTGGTGTGGTTATGTTCGTATGAAACATCAGGGGTGTCAGTATTATTTTTACTAGATGTCGATCACAAGGTACAACAGTTTAATTTTATTTACGACTAGTGCTGTACCCGCTACTTCTACCGTGTGAAACTAATAAAAAAATAAATAAAAAATTTCGTCTTAAAATACCTATCAGCTATCTACGGCAAAAGTTCCGCCAAAATCAGCTCAGTCCTAAACACATACAGGAGATTATTCGTAATAAACAGGCAGAGGTATTGACACCCATATTTCATCAACTAAGATTTTCTGTCCCACGTAATAGGGGGCGAGCCCATTGCCTTCAAGCAAACTTGAAACTTTGACATGAGCCCCGAGTCCCGGTTTCTTCAAGTGGTACGAGAAGACGCATCTATCAAGGCCTTGATGGGTTAAATATAAAAAACAAAAACAAAAAAAATGGGGTGATAATGTTTACTATTGGATGGAGAACAAGTTTATCACTTAGTCGCTTTGTCCCACGTAATAGGGGGCGAGCCCATTACCTTCAAGCAAACTTGAAACTTTGTCATCAGTCCCGAGCCGGTTTCTTCAAGCGGTACGAGAAGACGCATGTATCAAGGCCTTGATGGGTCAAATATTTAAAAAAAAATAACAAAATGGGGTGATAATGTTTACTGTACACGGAAAGAGATGGAATGGCTACATCATCTCAATCCTTTAATTCATTAAAATTCTCAAAGACATCCTTTTTCAAGACATCCTATTTGGCCTAAAAAAATATTTAACCACGTCATTTTTGTCATCCATTTTTCCAGAGAGCTTTTCCTGTTTTGATAAATTGTTTTAACTGTGTGTACATGTGGTTATGTTATAATCCAGAACGGAACCATATTTTAGTTTATTAAGTATTTTTAAATGATTGTAATGTGTTTTGTTCCGTGTTCGTCTAAATAAATAAAAAAAGAATCCTTAGGAAATTTTGTAACAAAAGTTCACGAATCTTTCCGATCGGAATTACCTCATATCATTTTTCCGCTACTAAAAGAAGTCACAAGGACATTTATTACCATAAATATATATAATTTTGGAGGTCACAAGTTCATTTAACATTATGTCATACTAATGAAATGCAAATAATCCAAATCCGGTTCTTGAGCGTCACTTTTTTATAATGTAAAATAGTTTTATGTTTTAAAATTAGCATGTCCAGTCAAGCGCTTAGAATAAATTTATCTGACAGTTTTTAAGGACAAGAAGATGCGAATAAAATGAGACTCTTAATCCGGTTTGCGAATAATAATAAGATAAGATAAATACGCTTTATTGCACACCAAACATAGGATACATACAGTGATTTAATAATAATAGAGAGTTGTACAATGGGCGGTCTTATCGCAGATCTGCGATCTCTTAATAATATTATTTGGAATATTTAGATTATACTTACAGGGTGTATTTTTTAAACGAGTCAGTAAGGGCAGGTACAGATACCTCAACCGTTACAGTTATCTACAGCAAAATAATAACAATTTATTAAAACCAAAAATTACACTACTAGTACAAAGAATCGTTGTCTCCTGAACTAAGTTGTTGACCTGTATCTCAGGAGACAGTTCCTTCCCTTATTACATGTTATGCAATATAGTTTCAACGATAGTTATATAAAACGTTTCTAATAACTGTTTAAATGTTTCTATAAAATGTTTCTATAACTTTTTGAAATATTCTGAATTTGAAAGATTTTTGTTGAGCTACCTCGTTTAAAAACTACATCGTGTATATTTTATTGAAGATGTCAACAATAAAACTATCACACAATTCTAATTGTTTTGGAATGTTGTAAAAGACAGGTGTTTGAAGAAACTGTTAGAAATTCAACATTTCTATATCTAGTCAAATGTCTAGATATAGAAATGGATATCCGGTCGCTTTAACTATTCGCCTCGGTGTTTAATAGCGAAATGGATAAACTCTCTTTTTCACTATCTTCCAAGTGTATCCCACTTTTGTCAATAATTTCTAAAGTAAAAATGTTCAAATCTTCAAAAATCAAAAGACCGCCTAATTAAAATATACTCAAAATTATTGTTGCATTCGTCTATAGGCCACGGTAACCACTTTCCATCAGTTGGGCCGTGTGCTTGTCTGTCACCTAAGTTGCATAAAAAAATCAGTTTCAATCTAAGTACCTACCTACTGTCAACTTTAACTAATGTCAAAAATTATTACGATATCTATGACAAAAGGGCCTCGATCTAATGTTAAAAAAGATCACGATGACAAAATTATTTAAAGAAAATTGTGGTATGATAAAAAAATATGATCAGAAACTTGCGAAATGGAAATTTTATACCTTTAAAATGCCTTAAAAGTATTATTATTATGGTATTATTAAATAGTTCAATTGAACCAAAACACTTTACAAAATTAAGCTCATCATTGTTTGACTAACAACTGAAGTTCAACGCACCGGATGTAACAAGGTTTTCGATTTTCAGTTAAGTAAATTCTATACCTATAGTCAAAGTCAAAGTCAAATTCAAAAAATATTTATTCTGTATAGACCATCAAAACGGCACTTACAAAACGTCAAAACCCTAGGTATTATAACCTCAAACCTCAAATTAATTGTACACTACCTATAGTCTTCGGACAAGTAGAAGAAAGGAGTTGATAAAGTTCAAGTTGAAAAATTCTTCTGTATCATATCGTACAGTCGATATTGATAGATCAATATTGAGAAACTAATTTTTAAAATGATCTTAATCTAATATATAAAATTCTCGTGTCACAGTTTTCGTTGCCATACTCCTCCGAAACGGCATGACCGATTTTGATGAAATTTTTTGTGCTTATCCGGTATCTATGAGAATCGGCCAACATCTATTTTTCATACCCCTAAGTGATAAGGGTGCAGCGGGAACGGGATTTGAATACCACGCGGGCCGAAAATATGGCGGTACGAAGTTCGCCGGGGCAGAGTAATGTATTAAAATCAAGTTAAACTGTTTTATTGATTTAAATTGTATTATCGTTTGAACTAAAGGTGTGTACCAAAATATCAGAACAATCGGTCAACAGGAAGGGGGGAATACTTAGGTATTGATATTGAGTACTTTGCTAGTCAAGATCGATCTGATGCTGACTGTACACAAAAGGCAATTTGGGGCTATAACTGCTTTCCATCCGACAGTAGACATAAGAAGGTACAAGTTAATACAAGTAACAAATTATAATAATAAATTGGAAAAAGCGAAATCAATTCTCGGGCGGGACTCGAACCCGCGATCTTTCCCTTACAGGGGGAACGCTCTGACCACTGAGCCACCGAGCTTCGCCCGAGAGTGATCCAATTTTTCCAATACATCCATCTTACGGCGATGGTGGGAGTAATCTACCGATATTCGTACGAACTATCGGAATCAATGAATGATGTTGCCCTGTAAGGGAAAGATCGCGGGTTCGAGTCCCGCCCGAGAATTGATTTCGCTTTTTCCAATTTATTATAATTTGTTTAGTTTAGCAAACTAATTGCTTTAAAATTATCTCAATTAATACAAGTAACGTTGCTGCATGGCACCCGGCAGAGTAGAATTTGGACCACCCTATCTCCTCCAAAGCGGGGTCGCTGTCGTACAAGGCGACTAAGGGATAGGGCTGTTTAACGTCAGACAAATTTAAACACCCCAGACTTAGCCTTAAATACATGGCTCGAGACAAAAATAGTGCCCGCAAAACGGCAATAGGCTCACCCCCTATTACATGGGACCTAATACATTGATTGGAGAAATGTGGGTGTTAATTCTCCTCTGCCTAATTCTCCAGAGATATAGGCATGATTGTGAAACACAAAAAGTGTTATTGCAAGATCGTAGGATTTGAACCATCAACCTTTGCATTTCCACAAACCTCATGCTTTAACCACTCGGCCACTGGCCGCTAACGTAGTGACAACGAAATTATCCATAATATTCCTACGGAAGAACAATTTATGTGTGTGTGTAAATTGTCTTAAAAGAAAAAGGTCACAAGTAGCGCTAGAATGTTGACGCTATAGTTACATAGGATTGCTACTGCACTTTTCAGTTCGACTGTACCTACGTATATCACATAAATTATGAAAAAGTTTCCAGCTGACGTCATTAAGTTCAATAAAATTAAATTTTGAAGCATTTATTATGCTTACTTATCAAATCGATTTAGAAATGAATAAGAATCGACTTCGGACAGGACTCGAACCCGCGATCTTTCCCTTACAGGGGGAATGCTCTGACCACTAAGCCACCGAAGCCCGCACGAAGCTGATCCAAATTTCTCTATACACCCGTCTTTGGGGCGATTTTTCCTTTCTAATTCGATTTGAATAAGTTCAATAGGTATACCTCTGTCCGCCTCTATGGAAATATAGACACAAGAAGTATGTATGATTTCAATGAATGAGAAAGGATAAATATGAGAGTAAAATCATTTATCAATAGCCAGCTGTCACACGGCTCGTCTACACTGTAGGCGTCATGGCGAGAATCAAATTAGTAACGGTAACTATACTGATATAATAGATGAATAGGTTCTAGCGTAGGATGTTATTTCTATAATAGTAAGTTGGTAAACAAGAATGGCAAAAATATTTGCGTAACCGTGCCTCGGAGAGCACGTTAAGCCGTCGGTTCCGGTTACAATACGAACATCTAAGGCAATCGTTACGGGTAGTTGGATCCCTAAAAAGTCCCTGTCTATCCCACTAGTTCCATTGAGTTGTCCCATCATGGGACAACTGAGACGAATACGTCCCAGTAGTTCCATGGGACAAGTGGAACTAATATTTTATCATATTGTTGTCCCAGTAGTTCCATTGCCGTCATCACCGTACATATGAAAGAGTGGTCCATCATGGGACAACTGAGACGATTACGTCCCAGTAGTTCCATGGGACAAGTGGAAGCGACTGAACAAAAATCCACAGCATTGGCGATATCGAAGTATTCCAGTTTGGTAACTGGAATAGGTACTTCAAAATCGCCAATGCTGCAATGGATTGTGAAAGTCTGATAGCAGTCGCTTCCGGAAAAAGTTAAACTGGAAAAAGCGTTCCAAGTGGAAGCTTCGGATGAGATTGCGATTACCCTTAGGATGAAGAAGAAGAATTGGCAAACAAGAATATGGACAAACAGAGGGGGACGCCCTCCAATTTAATGGATGGCGACTGGGACAGACTAGATGCGAATAGTAGGAGATCGGGTACTAAGTTGCATATTGGGACGTTGCGTCCAGCAGTGGACTGCAGTGGGCTATTTGTTTGTCTTCTATCTTTTATATCCATAACAGAATTATGCATAGCTGGTCCTGATTGACTGACTGACTGGCTTTTGATCAACGCAGAGCTTTAACTACAGTACTGGGGTTGCAAACTTCAAATGTTAAAATATTGTAACGATTCCAGAATGTATGATTTGAGATTGTAGTATAATACTTGCCGGGATATTTACCATCTTTATTGGTTTTTTCGAGTATCCGATATTTCGTTGAAAAAAAAAATCAAAAAACATGCTAAATATCCCGTCGAGTACTAATGATTCCAGAATGGTCATTATAAAAACTATTTTCTGGAAGAATATCACTGTAAGAATATTTATTACTCGCTGAATATTCCCGAGTTAATTCTTATAATCACCTTTAAAGAAAAAAAATACTAGAAAATGGTACTCACATTGGAGCTTAATTAAAAAAGACTACTAGTAAGTAACAGAAACTACTAGTACTCCCACTAATCCCTCGAGCTAAGTCAAATTGCTTGTGTAAGGAGTGGGTTCAGTCGGAAGTGTAATGTCCAGGATTCGAACGCGGGACTTCTTGATCGTAAGACTTACTCCTTAACTACTACGCTACCCTAAATAGGTAACGAACACTAAATGTCGGGATCCCATTTTTTCTCATAATGGTTTTTGTCCTAATTTAAATTGTCATAACAAGTTAGGCATAATTTTCTTTGTCATAATAATAGTGTGTCATAATTGGTTTTTAGCATACTATGTTATTAAGCATAAATATTGTATATCCTAATGTTTTTATTCATAACTTTGATATGCATAAAGTTGTAAAGCATAATGTTTATTTGGCATAATGATCAAAAAGAAATAATAATTTCTTAACAGACAGTGATAGATTTATTGAGAAAGCCCCTGAATCCGACTTGGATAGATTAGGTTAGAAGGCTAATGCGCATTAGGCCTTCGTGGTTATTTTTTTTATAACCATGTAGAACTTTATTTAGTCAATATAATTTGTATGCCTAAAATAGTTATGGTTACGCGTCGTTATGCTTAAGTAAACTTATGCTTTGGGACAGTATGCTTATGAAATATTATGCTTATAGTAAATAGGATTAAAAAAATTATGATTAAAAAGTTATGGCAAATGAGTATTATGCGTAAATAATGTTAGGACAAGTAACATTATGCAATGTTAAATTATGACATAAAATTGTAGGAATAAAAATAGAGAACCCTAAATGTCTTACGTAGGTAAAAGGCACATATTTTATTATAAAGTTTGGTTTATTCCCGTTTGGTCAAATTTTTGCTTCGTATGTGTCGTTTGCTAACTTCTAACTTCGTTTGACTAATTTTTAACAGGCACCGTTGGGATATGCCGAAATGTCAGCGCGTATAAGGGTTATAATCTCATCATCAGAACCATCATTGTGTCCTGATTGCATTTGAGGCCTTCACCACCTAACCCAGGATCCGCCAAATCAGAAGACTGCCACAATCTATCTGTATGTCTGTCTCAAGAACCGTGATAACTAGACAGTTGAAATTTTCACAGATAATGTATTGTTTTCTGTTGCCGCTATAACAACATAGCTACTAAAAACAGATTATAATAAGTACTTAACCCCTTAGCACCCTGGCTCCTCTACGGCAAAAATTATTATAAGGAAAGCTCTATAAAGGTACGGAACTCGTCGTGCGCGAATCCGACTCGCACTCGGCTGCTTTTTATTGTACATCATATTTTACTGACGATTTTTTGACGATGAACCATTTCTTACATTAAAATATAAACTAAAATATCCGCACTTTACTTGTTAAGATTATCATAATTTATGTCTTAAATACATATGACCACAAACCACAAAGTTGACGACAATAAAAATAGTTGCACTTGTTGACCATTCAAACAACTTCGGAAGCTGACAGGTTAATTTTATAATTGCGAAAAATAAAAGCACTTCACACACAAAACACAAAAGGTTATTACCAATTTCATTGTCCTTCCCTCTGAGGGATGCGCGTTCACAGCAGAGCCCACACAAAACTGGTGGCGCGATGAAGCAACTTTTGCTTTTTATAGCCTTTGAAAAGTCTTTTAAAAAACGTGCTTATATGATCTAACAAACTTTATTTTACGTCTCCTTCTAAGCCAACTTCGTTTATGTGACTTTAAGGACTCTTACAATAAAGCTCAGATTGGTTTGTAAACTACATTTACAATAGCACATATATTTTTGTAAAGATGCGCATTTTTGTCACAAGTTCACTTGTTTGAAAATGTGATTTACTTGTCAAAATTGTTTTTTAGACACCAAACAGTGCAGTGCACTTCAGGATTTCTTAATTTTTGTATACATTTTTACAGTTAAAATAATATACAATAGCTTCATATACGCAAAGTTATGTACATTTTCATTCAAGGACAATAATTTGTTTGATTTTCATATTGATCCTGGATAAGATGCATCCTGTCGGTGACATTAAACGATTCAACAATATTATTTGTAGCATACAAATGTTTGTCGTCAATCTTTACTTTGTCTGATTTCTTTTTCCTAGTCCCATTATTGTCACATTGTATTATTTCTTTAAAAATTCGATGTAGACTTCGGATATTGACTGGATTTCAACTTAGCATAGACGTGCAGTAGGTATTAATGAACTAACTGGTTTAGTCTTAGCAACAATGATATTAATTCTAAGCCTTAGGTTGTTTGACTTTCAAACTACCTACTGGATTTTTTCGACCTCCTGTATATTACCTAGATTATAACTTTGTTTCACTTTAAGAACATGGGTAGCGAATTGTTCCAACAAATAAAAAATGCTTACTGATTTTTTTGTGTATACTGCAGGGGTAGTTAAATATGCGTGTGAGTCTTACGTAAGTAAAAATAACTTTTCAGATTTTAGTTTCAGAGAACAGTTATTATCACAGGCTTTGTAAGGATCATCTGCATCATTATTTGGATAAAAGGATGCTTATATTATGTGTACCAAATATAGCCACATAGTACAACATAAAACGATTCTTTTTTTTTTAAATATTAACAAAGAAGCCATATTTATTAAATCATCTCTACTATCCTGCCCCTCTAGACAAGTGGCAGTTCGTTAACCCGCATATTGTAGAATGAAGAAGGATTTGACGTATATGACAGTTGTCAACGTATGTCATAAACGTCAAATCCAATACATACGTCATTCTATTCTAAAATACGTCCTCTAACGAATTGCCACTTGTCTAGGGAGGCTGTAAGAGACATTATCCCCTTGAATGATATTTCGACATAAGTTCAATCTTATTTTAATACACCATATATTATATGTATGCATGTTAAGAACTCACCTGTATATTTATTTGTATCATAGTATATCACGTTTTTCTACATTCCTAGTTTAAAATTAGTAAATTCAAATTCATATCTATGACTAAAAAAATATGTTTGTAAATCGATCGATTTGACAAAAAACGTACGTTTTCACCAAAGCTATAAGATTTAATGAATACATGTTGTTTGTTTTCTTGAATATCAAAATCTTTAGTACTTGACTTTTTAAAATATAAATTAATAAAGTTAACTAGTTTAACGCGTTTTAAGTTATGTTGTTCTTCCGTATCCAGTTTCCATAACAGATGTTTTTATCAAGGATAGACCTTTTAAAAATTTCCAAGGCTACAAGTACGTCCGTCCAATATCTTATTATTATACATATACTCACGCATGTAAATCCTCGAAGGGGTAGGCAGATGTGTATTAACAGAACACCGACATTGCACCAACTATAATTTTCGATCCCACGTCCTTACGAAAAGTGCAATAACTACCTAGGTTAAAGTTGATTTCGGGAAAAACGACTTTAAAGACTAAACAAAAGCGTCCTTTCTATAATATTAGTAGTATTAAACAAATTTATTGTTTTTATTACTCGGGGTAAATGTTTTTACAAACATGAAGTACCTACCACATAATATTCTCTACATGGATATCTATCCTGTGGTACCGTACCCACAAAAAGTGTTTTTATAAGAAAAAGATGGTTTGGGATCAATTGAGAATAGTAGACTACACAAAAATGGGATCAATTAAGAATAAAATATAAATAAAGTGCTGTGGGATCAATAAGGAAGTAAAAGTAGGATTAAACAAGAATTTTCGAATTCGGGACAACTTTCGTGGGATCAATACGGAACAACCCAAAGTTTCAAGTCGATCCGATGTAAAGTAATGGAGATACACACAAAAAAAAAAAAAATCTTTAAAGGCGTTTTCCCCGAAATCAACTCTAACCTAGTTATTGCACTTTCCGTAAGGACGGCAGTAGGAGGCGAGCCTATTGCTGTGTAGCGGGCAGTTTATCATGAGTATTATGCTTACTGTCGGTTGAGGAACAGCCCTATCCCTTAGTCGCCTTTTACGACACCCACAGGAAGAGATGGGGTGACCCTATTCTACTCCATCGGGAACCAACACGGCAATCCATGCTTCATCATCACTACATATTATAAAATAAAGTCGCTGTCGCTGTCTGTCCGTCCCTATGTATGCTTAAATCTTCAAAACTACGCAACGGATTTTGAAGCGGTTTTTTTAATAGATAGAGTGATTCAAGAGGAAGGTTTATATGTATAATACATGCATAATATTGTAGAGAAACATTGATAAATCGGGATCAAAATACCACACGGGCGGAAAATTTGGCGGTACGAAGTTCGCCGGGTCAGCTAGTAATGTTATAAATACGAAAGTAACTCTGTCTGTCTGTCTATCTGTTACGCTTTCACGCCTAAACCAATGAAACTATTTTGATGAAATTTGGTATAGGGGTAGATTCTAATCTACTACCAAACATAGCCTATGTCCTTAAGAAAGGACATAGGCTATGTTTGGTCGCGATAACCGACAACCACGCGGGCGGAGCCGCGGGCAAAAGCTATTATCTTAAATTTTCTAAAACTCTAATTCTGATATTATTGCATGCATTTATACAGGAAGTCGCTTCTATACTTAACACTATCTCTTACTAATATTATAAATGTAAAAGTTTGTGAAGATATTTGGTTGTTTATTATTCAATCACACTCTCAGCCGAATGGATCTGGCTGAAATTTAATTTTGCTACAGGGTTAGATTACAATCTGGAAAAACATATTATGCCTAGGCTTAATCATTTGTTATTCCGGATGATAGAGGTCAGATGGCAATCGCTGCACAGAAAATATCGAGGTCTAGCCAAATCCGTAGTTAAGACTGATAAAGCGGACCCCAGACTCCGAGCTGAAAAGCTTCGGACTGGCAATCGACGCTCGGCTGAAGAAGAATCACTTGTTTTTCCGGGAATAAGTTCCCATAGGTTGTGGTAACTGAATCAAAATTCCACGCGGGCGAAGCCACTGGCAATAGCTAGTATTATTATACTATTTTTTATTATAATACTAGCTGACCCGGCGAAATTCGTATCGCCATATTTTCCGCCCGCGTGGTATTCTGATCCCGATATATCAGTGTTTCTCTACAATATTATGCATGTATTATACATATAAACCTTCCTATTGAATCACTCTATCTATTAAAAAAAACACTTCAAAATCCGTTGTGTAGTTTTGAAGATTTAAGCATACATAGGGACGGACAGACAGCGACAGCGACTTTGTTTTATAACATGTAGTGATCAAGCAATGATTATCCTTTCACGACAACAGTTGCGGTCAAACACCAGTAAATAAACAATAAGCGAAGGTAATCGTGAAGTAGTCGAGTTACGATTAAAAATAAATCGTAGAGTTGGTTAAGTATATGTCTGTAATCCATATAGGTACTATAAATCGAATATAACTTTGTCTATCTGTCTGTGAAGCTTTCACGTTTAAACCATTGAAGCGAACTTGATGAAATTTGATAAGGGGTGGAATAGAGCTTGAAAAGGACAAAGGCACAAACAACACGCACAAAAGGCTAGCATTTTTTGTAAATAGACCAAAAAAAAAGAAAAGCCCGCTGAGTTTCTTGCTGGAGCCTTGTCAGGCCGGGGCCGCGTTTCGAACCGGTGGTGGTCCATTTGCTAAGATAGTCTTTAGTACATATATATTTTTGACGTTTTGTAGGTGCAGTTTTGATGGTCTATCCAGAATAAATGATTTTTTACTTTGACTTTGACTTTGACTTAGACTAGTGGATGAAAGTTGGTCAGTTAAAATAGACTATAGTTTAGCAAGGGACATTAGCATATGTTTGGTCGCGATAACCGACATCTACGCAGGCGGAGCCGCGTCCAACAGCTAGTAGTGATACAAATGTCACATAACCACCTTAAAACGTGACTGTTTTAATAAAAACAAGGCGAATAAAGCCTATCCGTTCTATTTGAGATGTGTTCTTGGAAAAACCAGATTTTGAGTTGAACTAGTTTTGTCCCCAAATATGTTTAGGTAAAATTGTTGTTTCAACTGTACCTACCTATACATCTATCCGGCCTGTTTAAAGATTCACACTAAAAACCTAGTTTGACTTGAATTTTTAATTCACATCCTTTTTTTTGCTATACAGGATGAATTTAAATTCGCGTATTGATTTTAGTGAATGGTCTTATTTCAAACTTGCAGTGCTTTTTTGGCCAAGCAAGCTGTCCATCAAATGGGAAATAGCTACTATACTCTGTGAACACTTTCAAAATGAGTAAAAAAATTATTCTCAGCGTTATTTTTTCCTCCAATATCCTTTCCTTCCACGCGAATGATATGTTTAGTACTGGAAATATTCCTAAGTTTCAATTATTGTTCAATATCATGTGAGTTTACAAAATAAAGTTAAAAATAATATATAAGAATTTCAACACAACCTGTATATAAATTAGATTTGCATAATAATATTATATTTCATCATTCTTGTCCCAATTATTGACATTTAATCAACTGCTTTTTTCGCGAATTAATAAATTACTTTATTTTTTTACTCCATTGGCGCACCCATCGAATATGATGAACTTTGAACTTTTCAACACATATTATGTATTTTCAAAAATTATATGTGATCGCGAACCAACAGGTCATTATTTATTGTAATTCAGTATGGTGTAGGTGAGTAGGGTAGCCAGACTTTTCTGGAGGAGGTCTTTTAATGTGCTGTCAATGGGAAGACCAAAGGCTTGTTCTGCATGTCTTCTTCTGTTCTTACAGGGTCGGCAGCACGAGTGTGACATGACTCCCTTGGTGTTGCAGTCGTCCATAGGCCACGGTAACCACCTCCCATCAGGTGGGCCGTGTGCTTGTCTGCGACCTAAATAGTATAAAAAAATGATGTCTATATTTGTCATCTCACACTCGAAATCATTTAGGTATTGTGAAAATAGGTGACATGACAATACAGGGTGATATAACAATAATGTAATTCCTCCATTCTCCGCCTCGAGGCATGCAATACAATGTTATTTTAATATAGATTAATGTTTATAAAAAGGATGAAAAGATAATTGAGATAACCAAAATCTATTAAAAATATTGCAGACCAAACCGATAGTAATCGCATTCAAGCAGCTCTACTTATGTGAAGAACTGTTTTCTAGATGAGGTTACGATATTTTTAGGTTACAAAGGCTATTTCCCCCTTTTTTATTTTACCCCTTTGGAAAGGACAATTAGTAGATATTATCACGATTGATCACTGTAAAGAGAATAGTCTCACCACAGAATAAATTAATGGACTTAGTTCTCACCTTAGCAGAATAAAACAACATCCTGTATTGTAAAGTTTGGGTTTTGAGGATATAATTGAAAAAAAAAATGAATGTGTGATTCCTGACGAATTAAATTAAATGGGTTTTTTTATGTCTTTGAGCCTGTTGACGATAAAATGCGTATCGCTAATTTAGGTTCCTTGTAAATTATTTACATCAGCAGCAGATTGATCTTAAAAAGCAAAGCACCCTACCAGCTGTACTGCTACCAGTCAAGATCAATTTGATGCTGGCTGTACTTATCGAAATATGGGTGTAGTTCAATCATCTAATAGTTTAGTTTCAAATAACTTGTAAACTCTCGTTTTAATTAGTTTAAGTTTGAAATAGGTACTGCGTAAGCTAGACACATTTTATGTTTATAAAGTGCAAGTTCACTATTATTTGTATGTTTACAATCAATTTTATTGTGCTTATTCATAATCAGTGCTGCATGTTGGCCTATTTATTTTATTTATTTTTAAACTTTATGCACATAAAAATTGTACAAAGGCGGACTTAATGCCAAAGGCATTATCTACCAGTCAACCTTAGGGTGATGCAGAGATACATTGAGGTAGGTGCAGGCAAAAGATGGATTACTATTAAGATTTATACACATTTACCTTATTTAATACAATTTGTACACAATAGACATACATACATTACAAATACAATACACACTACATACAATTACATTACTTACATAATTACATATCTAAATAATATATATGCATATAAGTATAATATATACCTACTCATCCTTGAGAATACATAATGATAGAATTTAATATACAGTAGTTTTACCCATTATTGCCACTAGGGATTGCTGTAGAGCTGGCGTACCTTGTACTTGAACATGCCGCGGTTGGTAACCATCCTGATTTCGAGAGGAAGCGCGTTCCAGAGGAGAATAGCTTGCACGAGGAAAGAAGAATGAATTAAGCTAGAACTATGAGTAGGACAGTGGAGAAGACGGTTGTCAGCTGATCGTAGATTTTTATTATGATGAGAACCAAGTAGCTTTACATGAGATGATAAATAAGTGGGGACATTAGGGGAGCTTAATATTGTATGTATCATCGTCACTGCCCGTAGGCTGCGTCGCTGACGTATCGGCAACCATCCTAACTCCGAGCGATGAGCTGAGACGTGATCATATTTCCTAAGGTTGTAGGTGAATCGAATGCAATTGTTGAGAAGGCGGTCAAGTTTGTTGAGCAGATCTGCATTCAGGTCGAGATAGCATACATCACCATAGTCCACGACTGGAAAGATTAGGGTCTGCATAAGCATTGCCTTGGTTTTAGCTGGTAGGAAGTTTTTGAGGCGATAAAGACTACGCAGCATCCCTGTTACCCTCTGACAGACTTTTGTGACTTGTGCTTGCCAGTTAAGGGTGGAGTCAATATATATTCCCAGGTTTTTAACAGACAGCGTGACAGGGACCGTTCTTCCGTTGAAGCTTATTGTTGGCAGAGTTGCATTGTCTATCCTATTCATCATATGACTACTGCCAATTAAGATACCTTGGCATTTATCGGGGTTGACAGAAAGACCAAACCTATCACACCAATTCCCTATTGAGCGCAGATCGGCGTTAACTCTGTTAACGGCTTCTGATAGGCTCTCCACTCGGGCTTGGCTGTACACCTGCAGGTCATCGGCATACAAATGATACGCACACTGAAGTTCAGAGGTGATGAAGTTAATGAATATTGAGAATAAAAGAGGAGAAAGAATACCGCCTTGTGGAACGCCAGAGTCGAGATCGAGCCAACCAGATGAAATCTCGTCCGCGCAAACCGACTGCTGACGTCCCCGAAGATATGAAGAGAACCACTCTAGCTCGTCGGCTGAGATCCCAAGATGAGCTAGTATGGCTAAAAGTATGTCGTGATTCACGCAATTAAATGCATTTGAAAAATCCACTAACACTAGCACTGTGACCAAACCCTTCTCTACCCCGTCCCTGATATCCCCAGTAACCTTGAGGAGTGCGGTTGTGGTGCTGTGTCCCGGTCTGAATCCGGATTGCAATGGACTTAGTATCCCATTAGCTTGCACATAGTTGGACAGCTGGCGATGAACACAGGCTTCCAGCACCTTGGACAGGAAAGGGAGGATGGAAATAGGACGAAAGTGATTAGGAAGAGAGGGATTGGAGATTTTAGGAAAAGGGCGCACATAGGCTTTACGCCACAAGTCAGGGAATTGACCAGAATCAAGCGAAAAGTTGATAATGTGTGTAATTGCCGGGAGGAGTTGATCCATGATAGTGGTTATCATACGGCGACTGATATCGTCGCACCCCACCGCCCTTGATTTAATTGCGAGAATAGTCCTTTTGACCTCCTCCGACGTGACTGGAGTGAATTGGAAAGGTTCGTAATTGGGACTGGGCAGTTCTGCTATAGAGTCAACCGTTTGACACTTGGTTGGGCCATCAATTGTGTGAGAGGAAGAGAAGTGGTGGTTAATGGCGTCCAACTCAATTGTCTTGGGTAACTCCAGCTGTCTTGGCTTACCAATGCCCAGTGTCCCAAGAAACCTCCAGACATCGACAGATGTCAACGAAGATATATTATCGAGAATATGACGGCGTTTAGCGTTGCGTATCACCTGATTACACCGATTCCTGGCAGTTTTATACGAGTCCCAGTTAGTATCCGAACGATTCTTTTTAAACTTGCGAAAAGCCCGATCTCTCCCTTTCATAGCAGTTCGTACATCGCTCGTTATCCAAGGGGCTGGTCTATGCTTTAACTTCACCCTCCTAACAGGTGCGTGGATATCATAGAGACCAATAACTTCTTCATTAAAAGCACGAACTTTTTCATTGCTGGTTTTGGCCTCAGCTAAAAGCTCCCAACCGACTTTGGCAGCTTCATCGCACAATTTAGCGGCATCCATGCGCCCGAAGCATCGTCTGTGTATCACCTTGGGTTTCACTTTAGGGGGCTTTAGGATGTATGAGATGTATATCAGATCATGATGGGAGAATGCCGGAGCTGGAAACTGACCGTGTGTTCGGACAAGCGTCGTCGAAGACGTAAGTATTAAGTCGAGCCAGGTATCCTCGACGTCTTTGTTGTGGTGTGTGGCCTGAAGCGGTAAAACCTGGAGACTGGCTGACTCAACTATATGAAGTAGTTTCCGGGCTCGTGATGACAGGCTAGGGAGAAGATCGGTTAAAATCGCCCATGATGATGTAGAGTAATGCAACAGCATTATGATCTGTATTTTTGCATGAATTTAGTGTAAATTTAATGTTGATGAACCTAAATTAAAAATATAATTCAAAAAATACAAAAAAGCAATTAATATATTTAATACTTTCCAGAAAATACAGACAAGAGGTAGGTACATGTTAATTATTATGATTTATCTGACAATGTTCACCTGAGCGAGATATTTATTTATGACATAGAACGATAAATTAATACTTACCTAATTAATAACTTAGAAGTATTCATTCAAACGTCTATTTCTACGTGATATCATATTGAAGAGTGATTATTGATCATTGATTAGAAATAACTGTAATATACAGCATGTGATTATTTCGAGCCAATGATCGGTTAACATTGTTCACGAATGAATGAATTCAGCTGAGAGTTCCTCGATAAAGATCGTTCAAATGTGTACAGTCTATCAAGGAGAATATACAGCTGTCAATAAATTAATTGTATGTAGTAGGTAATATAATTGGAGTCCACATAGTTCTTTAGCCACTGAGTTATTAAATAATGTACAGTCCAAATAATCAAATAATATGAAACCTTCTTCTTCCTCTTAGCGTTAATTCCCAGTCGCATCCGAAGCTTTTTCAGCTCGGAGTCTGGGGTCCGCTTTACCAGTCTTAACTACGGATTTGGCTAGACCTCGATATTTTCCGTGAAGCGATTGTCTTTTGACCTCCACAACCCAATGTTAACATAACATTAGGCGATATCGAAGCTTTGCAGCTAAACCGTTGTTTTTGGATTTTTTAGGGCTCCAACTACACGTAACGACTGCCATAGACTGCACGTTAAGCCATCGGTCCCGGTTGCCATAAGAACTATGGCAACTGGGACCGACGGCTTAACGTGCCCTCCGAGGCACGACCAGACCAATGCAAATACTCATATTTCATGCACACAAATATTTGCACTGAGCGGGGATCGAACGCGCGCCTCCTGCGTAGCGGCCGCGTTCACTACCGCTACGCCACGGAGGCTGTCAAATAATATGAAACCTTTTTGCAACTAGCTGTTGCCCGCGACTTTACCCGCGAGGAATTTTGATCCCATTCGCATTCCCACAAACCATGAGAACCTATTCCCGTGATATAAAGTTATATTATTATGTTATTCCAGACTGTTATTTCAGCCAGATCCATTTAGGCAGAGCTATTAGAACGTGATTGAATAATAAACGAAATACAAACTTAATTTTTTTATAATAACTAGCCTTCCGCCCGCGGATCCGCCCGCGTGCATCTCGGTTAGCGCGACATTTGCTCATATCTTCAGTTCTACTCAACCGATTGCGATCAAACAAACGTAAGATTTTAAGTCTGAGTAAGCCCTTTCTAACGAAAAAAACCGCATCAAAATCCGTCCAGTAGTTTTTGCGTCCACCGCGGACAAACAGACAAACAGACAGGAAATTTAAAAAAAATATTTTCGTGTTCAGTATCGTTAACATAACATAACCCAAGTATTTTTTTTTTAAATATCTCCAATGTACAGACACGACCACTTTACAATTATATAATAGTATAGATAATAAGTAGGATAGGATGTTTTGAAAAAAACATATACAAATATATTCACGCCTGTAAGTCCCTGAAGGGGTAGGCAGAGGTGGGTGTCAAACCCACATTTCGCTTACTGTGATTTTAGAACCACGTAATAGGGGGCGAGCTTATTGTCGTCATGCGGGCACTTTGTCATGAGCTGTATGTTTACTGTCGGATGGAGACCAACCCTATCCCTTAGTCACTTCCTACAACACGAAGAAGAGATGGGGTGGCCCTGTTCTACTCCACCGAGACCAACACGGCAAAATTTTGATGCTTTGAAAAAATGAAAGAGCTAAAGTTGAGTTTTGTAAAGTATAACCCACGCCACGTATCTTCTTCTTCCTCTTAGCGTTAATTCCCAGTCGCATCCGAAGCTTTCAGCTCGGAGTCTGGGGTCCGCTTTTGCCAGTCTTAACTACGGATTTGGCTAGACCTCGATATTTTCTGTGAAGCGATTGCCATCTGACCTCCACATCCCAATGGTAACATTAGGCGATATCGAAGCTTTGCAGCTAGACTGTTGTTTTTGGATTTTTGAGGGCTCCAACTACCCGTAACGACTGCCATAGATGTTCTTATGGCAACCGGGACCGACGGCTTAACGTGCTCTCCGAGACCCACGCCACGTATCTTGGACCTAAATCGTAATACATACGAGGCTCTGGCGCCCGCGGATTGCTTTGTAATAGTATATACTTGGTAAATTTGAGTTCGTCTACCGCAGCAGCACCCCGTGCTATCCTCAAAAGATACCCAAGAAACGTGTAACTACTGCGCGTATAGGTAGGGTTGCCAACCATACTGTTTAAAACAGTATTATACTGTTTTACACCCAATTATACTGTTTACTGTTCAACAAATAAACAGTATCCAAAATACTGTTTTCAGCATCAAAATGCATAACACTACAAAAATGTGCAGCAATTGATACAATTTTAATTAATTGGGCACCAATTTGCAATCATTTTATAAGTTTAGGTGTTGATTGTCCCATGATAATCCAAAATTTATTAATGATAAATCATAATATAGAAAATAATACAGTTCACAGCTATCTTCTATTTGCCAGCCATATATTAAATCTTTTAATTAATCCACCGGTGGCACACACCAATGACTTTTCGATGCTTTTCGAAGTTATGTGTGTATTTATCGCAAGTTTATAAGTGCCCGGTTAATGGCAATAGGCTCGCCACCTATTACATTGGGACCTAAACATAAACGGCTAAATGTGGGTGCTAGCACCTCTGCCTACCCCTTCGGGGATATAGGCGTGAGTTTATGTTATGTTATGTTTAATTCATCCATAAAAAAATTGATGGGAACCATATTACCATTTTAGATTTTACGGAACCATGCTTTCTTTTAAGAGAGACAGACCTAAGGGGGCAAAATAGGTGACGAACCGTTGTATGTAAAACCGTATTTTGTGAAACGGATTTTTATGATCTTTGTTTTGATTCAGGGAGCCAGAATAGGATGACAGGATCAAGGGAGTCAGGATTGGATAATAGGATCTAGGGAAATCCTCAAAATGATGGCAAAACACTGTTTCTGCTGTTTTAGCATAATTTAATTTCAGTATTTGCATTTAAAAATTATCTGCTCGTGATTTTAAGCTGCTGATGATAGGAACCTAAGCAAAGGATGGACGATGGATCGATTATAACTCACTAAAAAGAGAAAAATAAATTAAAAGCCTCTCGGGCTAGGCTAGGCACCGCAGTTATTTTTCGCTTTTTAGTGCCTCTTTTTCGTTTCTTGAAGTTGGTTAAACTTTTTTGTTAAAATTAATTTATGTAATTGTAAAATACTGTTCTTTTTTCTAGAATACTGTTCAATTTTCTTCTCAGACCTAAATATACTTTTTTTCTCGAAAAAAGAGTTGGCAACCCTACGTATAGGACACATTTTGAGCACATTTTAGGTCCAAAATAAGTGGCGCGGGTTATACAAGGCATCATTTTTACGACTTAAATGACATAGTTTTACCTAACTACAATATCAGCAACTGAAGACAACAATTTTACATGTCACACAAAAAAAAAACTGTAACTGCAAATAACACAATCGGTTTTTATGCCAATCAGCCGGTCAATAACCTCGCGGATAAACCGGTTATCTAACAGCGAATTAGTTAACAGAATTTATTTAATCATCTGATAAGTGTTGAAGGCGAGTTAATTGACGATCACTTGATTATAATCTGTTACGCTTGTTTTGATATGTCACTTGTTGTATATGTAGCAGTCATCTAGGTCAATCAGTCTTTCAATTAACAGCCTAGCCTGTTTATTAAACAGCATCGTTCATTTATATTCATATTTTATTATAACACATAAGTACATACATACATACAATCACGCCTCTATCCCCGGAGGGTTAGGCGGAGGTGAATTAATACCCACATTTCACCAATCATTGTATTAGATCCCACGTAATAGGGGGTTAGCCTATTGCCGTATTCCAGGTACTATTATTGACTCGAGCCATACATCTGAGGCTGAGTCTGGGCTGTATATAATATCTGTCTGATGCTAAGCAGCCCTATCCCTTAGTCGCCTTGAACATACGACACCGCATGGGAGGAGATGAAGTGGCCCAAATTCTACTCAGCAAATTGACATCACGCATTTTACCCATTTTTTTTTTTTTTTTATCTCTTTATTGTATGTACACAAATACAGAGGAATACAGGAAAAGAAAAAAGAAAAAAATACAGTAATACAATTGGCGGCCTTATCGCACAATTTAGCACTAGAAATCCACCGTATAGTTTTAGTTCATACATACATAAATACGCGCGTAACACATTACCCTCGCTGGCGCAGTTGAGTAAAAAAATGAACCACCATAACGCGCAGCTTACCCATATAAAACCTTACTTATTATTACTTTTGAAGGTCAGAATCTAAGATGTAAATTTATATCAGATGACGTATAGAGCATAAGAGCGAAATGCCAAACGAAAATAGCTCACGCCTAGGGTTGCCAACTTTTTTTAGAAGAAATAGAGTATTTCTGATTTCAAAAGGGGTAAAAATAAAGTACAGACTTATAAAAAAGAGTACATTTTATTTACAGTAGTAAAAAATTTAATTTTAGTACCTTTGATGGCACACAGGTTTTAATCATTTAAAAAATAATTGTGAGTCCATACTAAAAAAAATCCTCAGAACATTTTTTTATTTTTAACGCCCGACAAAATAGACGGATGTTTAAGTTTGAAGTGTGTATGTATGTGTGTGTGTGTGTGTGTGTGTGTGTGTGTGTGTGTGTGTGTGTGTGTGTGTGTGTGTGTGTGTGTGTGTGTGTGTGTGTGTGTGTGTGTGTGTGTGTGTGTGTGTGTGTGTGTGTATACGAGCAAAGGTCGCGTTAACCGAGATGCACCCGGGCGAAGCCGCGAGTGGAAGGCTAGTCTGACAATACAAATTGACACCGTTGACATTGGAGGTTAGAATGCGTTCAGAAAGTGAGTGCTAAGTACAGTAGATATATCGATAAATTCCGTTTAACGAAAAAATGCTTTTAGAGTAAACTTTTCAAAATATGTACCAAAAAAATTTAATCATGCGAAATAAAGTATTTTCGCGTACTTTATTGTACTCATAAAATATAAAGTACAACTACCGGAAATAAAGTACAATACTTTATTATAAAGTACGGTTGGCAACCCTACTCACGCCACTCGTTGTCTGTCCTCAAATTGCTATTTTTGAACCGACTTCAAAAAAAATCGTACCCAATTTTTTTTTTTTTTTGTATGTTTGTTATGCGATTGTGAAGCCAATTCTAGACGGATTTTGAATTTTTTTTTTCTTTTCGTAAGTAGATTATTCCGGAGTGGTCCCATTTAAATTTCGTAAAGATCTGATGATGGGTTTCCGAGATTACACTAACGAACTCTTCAAAAAGTACCAGGAAATCAGCCGCGATTGCTGCAATCGCATATTATTGCAATGTTTCTGCCATTACACATCATAACATCACGCCTGAGTCCTTTGAAGGGGTACGCAGAAGTGTTCAGAATATTCAGCTATATTTCCGGTGTATATGCATTGATTTTAAAAATTATTTTTGTATTCGCTTTGGCATACTTTTGAGATAGTCCTTTATTAATTTCAGTCGCCGGTTCGGTCTGTAGTGCAGCGTCAGCAGCGCATGTACAGTCAGGTCACTAAACATGCGATGTACAGTCATGAGAGCAAGCACACGGCCCTCCTGATGGTAAGTGATTACCATGGCCTATGGGCGAGTGCAACACCGGGGGAGTCACACTCGTACTTCCGACCCTGTAAGAACAAAGATATTTGTGCCGTCATTGCCGTAAAAGATAAGTAGGACAAAGCCTTTGGTTTTCCCACTGACGCAGGCTTCAGGTCGGGTCGAACCACGAGCAGAGGCTAACATCCAATACATTGATGATTGCATACACACCCATACAATAAATCAAATATTAGCAAACATTAATCAGAATCTCCTCTCAATGCATCATCTTCATATCGTTGATATTGAAATATTAGTTTCCATATCGTCTGTTGTTAAAAAATGCATTAATCTATAGATTGATTGCTTCGTGCATGTTGAGTATTGTTTTTGCTACTGTTGTTCTTAAAATGATTAACAAGACCTTGTACTGGGTGGCGCAAAAGTACTGGCACTAAAGAAAATACCTTTATTTTTTTTATATGACATTTTCTGTCATTCTGTTGTTGAAAATTGTGTAGTGAACAAATGTAAAATACACTGAAAATAAACATGGACCGTTTTACTCCCCAAGAACGTGGAATAATTGTGTCAATGTTCTTACGGAATAATTCATCAGTGATAAGAACACAACGTGAATTTCGTCGACGATTTCCCCACCGTCCGGCACCGATTGGTCGCACAATTCGACGCTTTGCCACACGCCTTGAAGCAACTGGCTCAACATTGGATAGACCTAAGTCTGGGAGACCAAGAACAGGCCGTTCAGCTGAAAATATCGATGCTGTGCGCGAAGATGTGGAAGAGTGTCCAGAAACATCAACGAGGTGACGTGCCACGCAATTGGGCATTTCCAGACGGACCCTGCAGCGTATTTTGGTGAAAGACTTAAAGATGTTCCCGTATAAAACTCAAATGACTCATCAGCTGCTGCCTGCTGACCACCGAGCTCGTCTAGATTACTGCCAGCGCGTCATAAACCTCAACCTTGAAGAGGATGATTTTCCTTCAAAATTGGTTATGAGTGACGAAGCGCATTTCCATCTCTCAGGGCATGTCAATAAGCAGAATACTCGGTTCTGGGGCACTGATAATCCGCGCATTATTCAAGAAACACCTCTACACCCACTAAAAGTTACTGTATGGTGTGGCATCTGTGTTGACAGAGTGATCGGACCCTATTTTTTCGAAGACGCTGGAGGCAATGCGATAACTGTCACTGGAGAACGCTACAGAACCATGTTACGTGAGTTTTTGATACCCAGTTTGGACGAATTGGGGCTGGAGCACATCTGGTTTCAACAAGACGGCGCTACGGCACACACAGCGCGCGACACTATGGACTTAGTGAGGGACGCTTTTCCAGGCCGAGTTATCTCTCGTTTTGGCGATTTGCCTTGGCCTGCAAGATCACCCGATCTGACCAGTCCAGACTTCTTTCTTTGGGGTTTTTTGAAATCTCGGGTGTATGTGAACAAGCCACAGACTCTCGCAGCTCTAAAAGAAAACATTCGTCAAGAAATAACGAACATATCGCAGGAAGTGTTACGGCAAGTTATGCAAAATGTCATAAATAGGGCTCAAATGTGTATCAACTCTGGAGGTCACCATTTAAAAGACATCATCTTTAAATCCTAATGGTACGAAATTTAATGGTACAAATATACATTTAAAAAAACCTAAATATAGTTTTCTAATTTAGAAAAAATGTTATAGCCGAACCAAATAGGGTCTTTACTTTTGCGCCACCCGTTATATTGCAGTCTCACTAATTAAAATAATAAGCAATATATGTTAACAAGGTATGTCTTACGCTGTGGTTGAAAATTCTGTTTTGAATTTCTGGTAAAACGTTTGTATGTGTTCGTTTGACGAGTGCAACACCAGAGGAGTCCTACTTGTACTGCCGACCCTGCAAGAACAGAGATATTTTGTGCCGACAGTACAGACGACAAGCAGGACAAGCCTTTGATCTTCTCACTGACAGCACAAAACCCTCTCGAATGAGCTCTGGCTACCCTACTCACCGCCGGGATACAACAAGGATTATTATAGCCGATGCTGGATGGAAAATATAGTTTCTGTTCTGATTCAGTCAACCTGGCGAAAATCACTAAAAATTCAACCATTTCTTCTCACACCTTTTGGTCGCTTTCATAATAAACGAAAAAAGTATCATCTTCAGCGCTTAATCACATTCACAGTCATCATCATCATCTGCATATAGACGTATTCTCCCGATTGCATCCGTGGCCAAGATGACCCCGGAGCTCAGGGTCCGCCTTCCGGCTCCTCCTTCTCCACTTCGCACGATCTTGGGCGTCCATGGTAGTGAGACCATTTGCACGCATATCACCCTCCACGACGTCAAGCCAGGACTTCTTTGGCCTACCCCTTTTACCTGGACCCGGCGGGGGTACCATTGCCAGGCATTTGTTCCCCACGTAGCCTGGCGGTTGCCGCAAGACGTGGCCGCACCAGCGAAGGCGGCTCTCTTGCATTTTATCCGCGATGTCACGGACATGGAGGCTGCCGCGGATGCGAGAGTTCCGTACGCGATCTTTACGCGTAACGCCGCACATCCACCGCAACATTTTCATCTCCGTGACACGCAGCTCTTGCTTGTGTCGCTCGAGCAGCGGCCACGCCTCACAACCATACAAGAGAACAGGCCTAATGATCGTCTTATAGACCTGCCCCTTCAACCTGACTGGCATTTTAGGATCACAGGTCACGCCAGTCATTTCTCGCCACTTGGCCCACGCGGCAGCAATGCGTGCCTTGACGTCGTGGTCGATCTCACCGGTCACATGAAGTACAGATCCTAGGTACTTAACCTGGTCCGTGCGCTCGACCAAATCATCGCCTATGCGGACGGGTGTGGGATCTGTGGAGTTTAACGCTAAGTATTCTGTCTTCGCTACATTTAGCTTCAGACCGCCGTTCTCAAGCGCTTCTTTCCATCCTTTCACGCGTCGCACCAATCTGCTCCTGTCCGCGTCCATGAGCGCAATATCATCAGCATACATGAGCAACCACGGAGGCTGCTCATGTGAGTTTCTAATGCTGTCCGACAAAACATCTAATACCACGCTGAACAGGTAAGGACTAAGGACGGATCCTTGGTGTACCCCGACGGTGATGGGGAAGGCTTTCGAGTCGCCAACAGCAGTCCGAACCACGGAACCGGAATCGTAGTACATGTCTCGGATGGTGTCAATGTAAGTCTCTGGGACACCCTTGGCCCGCAGTGCCCACCAGATCACCTCGCGAGGAACACAGTCGAAGGCCTTCTGCATGTCTAAGAATAGGCAGTGCAGGGGCGTGTTCTTCGCCCTGTATTTCCCCGCCACAACCCTTAGGGCGAACACTGGGTCCATGATCCCGTGCCCGGGACGGAACCCGTACTGGCACTCCGAGAGTGTACTTTCCTGTCGGATCCGGGAGTCGATTATCCGCTCATAGAGCTTCATGGTGTGGGACATTATCTTTATACCGCGGTAACTACCACACTCCTGCACCGATCCCTTGCCTTTGAAGACTGGCGTGATGATGCTCAGCCTCCACTGGTTCGGGATCTCGCCGGTGAGGAGTACGCGGTTATAAAGATTGGCTAGAATGCCCACACCACGGGCGCCCATTGCCTTCCAAGCCTCGATGGGGACTTCGTCGGGTCCGACAGCTTTCCGGTTCTTCATGCGGCGAATGGCAGTCTGGACTTCCGCAGGCGTTATCGGTGGCACTAGTCCTTGATTCGGAGGGAGGTCTGGTGGCTGCACCTCTTTATGCTGCTTATTCAGCAGCTCGTGGAAGTATGAGCGCCATCTCTCCTTCACCGCGACTTTCTCGTACAACAAATTGCCCCCAGGGTCTTTAATGCAGCGGCACTTGGATAGACCCTGCGCCGCTTTGGCCCTGGAACGCGCCAACTTATATATGAGCTTTTGCCCCTCAGACGATTCCAACTTGGTATATAGAGGTTGCAAGTGGTCTCGTTTGGCCCTGGCTACGGCTCTCCTGGTGGCGCGTTTTGCATCTTTGTACGCATCGCGGTCATCGGAAGATTTGGACGCTTGCCACTTTTTAAAGAGGGCTTTCTTCACCCTGATCTCTCTCTGGACTGTGTCGTTCCACCACCAGGTGTCCTTGTCACACTTGCGTCCACCCTTAGACATGCCGAGCACCACCCTCCCCGCCTCAAGAATAGCTGCCCGAATCCTGTCCCAAGAAACCTGTACTGGTTCGTCTACAGCATCGGCGCACTTGTCACCGATGGCTGAGACGAAACTTTGGGACTTAGCTTCATCAAGCAGCCACCACCTGATTTTGCGTTGGGCACGCTCGGCACGTTTGTCTTTGGGTTTCACGCGGAGGTCCATGACAAGGAGACGGTGTTGGCTAGTGAGACTCTCCCCGGGTATAACCTTGCAGTTGGCCACCCTGCTGATGCTGTGCCTCCTAGTGAGCAGGAAATCAACCTGGGTTAAGCGCCCCCCGCTCTTGTAGGTGACAACATGTTCGGATTTCTTTTTGAAGTACGTGTTCACGATGGCCAGGTCGGCAGTCGCACACGTTCTAAGGATGTGCTCACCCTCTGGGTTGCGACTACCGTATCCAAAACCGCCGCGGACACGCCCAAACTCCTCACATCCGTCACCCACGTGACCGTTCAGGTCACCGCCCAGGACAATCTCCTGCGACAGCGGGACGTCACGAAGCACTCCCCCGAGTTGGTCCCAGAACAAGATCTTTTCGGCTTCGCCACGCCCAGCCTGTGGAGCGTAAGCACTTATCAGGTGGGTTATAATCCCATCGATAAGCACCCTCACAACCATAAGTCGGGCGCTATAGCTCTTCACCTCCAAGATGTCATCCTGCAACGCCCGGGAGAGCACCACGCCCACCCCGGTTTGCCCGTCAGGTGCACCTGTGTACATCAGCTGGTAGCCTTCCCCAATGTGCATGGTGCTATCGCCACCCCACCGAGTCTCCTGCAGGAACGCCACGGCCACTCTCCGCCTGCAGAGTACGTCAGCCAACTCCCTCGTGCGACCGGTCAACGTGCCGATGTTCCACGTTGCGAAGCAGAGTTTTCGTGAATCACAGTGTTGGCCTAACGTCTTTAGCCGTGCCCGGCTCAGGCACGGTAGCCCTTGCCCACTTGCGACACGAGGCGGGCGACCCTCATGCGCGCCGTTTTGCGGCGGCGCCCTACCCTCATTGTGATTCCTTTTATTACGAGCCATATTAATTTTAAATTTGGCAATTTTGGCTTTTCCGAGGGCGACTGCCGTCCGACCCCCCAACCCCGAGGGGAAAGCCAGCGCCAGAGCCTCGTCCGTTGTTCAGCAGGTGCACCAGCTAGCAGGTGAGGTTGGCTTGGGGCTCAAGATCTAGGTGAGCCCCATACACCCCAATCACATTCACACACCTTAATCACATTCACAGTCGCAAGACGTATAGTTCTGTAGATTTCAATTGTTTAACGTACAAGATGACACTGGCACATAATTATACCATCTTAAACGTGTGGGTTAATACAAACGTCTTTGAATACAGCACGTTATGTTACAGATGGTCTTAAGGGCCCTAGAATAAGTGAAATTCGAAACCTGCATCCCCATCTGGTACAAGGCCAACCATCTTTTTATTCTAATTCTTTCTTAATGAATCATTATTAATAAATGACCATGTTTACAATGAATTGAATGCCATAAGATTACCTTGAGATCTTGAATGGTCAGTATAGTCATATTTCAAATTTGGAAGTGGATTGACAAGCATTATGGACTAGTGGCATAGTTTTGTTTGTTGTATATTTAAATATGGAATTTTTACTGAAGACGGTAGGGCAACTTACTCTATTGATATTGAACAGCCTCGGTAACGCAGTGGTAGCGAATATGACAGCTTTTCAAGTGTACATAGGCTTAATTACCGGGACGCGAGTGGTTCTCGGAATTCTGTAAAACGCATACTAGGTGACAATTATCTCGCCCCCTATATCCGCAATTTGGGTATTGCCCCGAGGTAAACTTACTCATCTTTCCATCACGAGCCATTTATTTACGTATGATGTGCCACCAGCGTTCGGACACGGAATCTCTCGGTAGGTCCGGCACCTTAACCACTAAATTGCCTTTTTTATCGCGCAAAAAAAAACCCACGGAGCCGGCAGGGGAGGTTTGTCGGACTTGAACCGTCTAAACGCACGCCGTCTCTTTTTGCAGTTGCCGGAGGTGGGATTATCTAAGGCATATCTCTCGCACCCGGCCAACACAGCTGGCTCTCTTCGGGTGTGGGTGCCTCGTGGTCCCCATCTAGCCCCGGGTATGGAGAAGCCCTCGCACACTCAAGCTGTGGAATGAACTCCCCGCGATGGTTTTCCCAAGCGACTACAATATGGGGTTCTTCAAGAAGGGCATTAGAAGGTTTCTTCAGGGTCGGCAGCACGAGTGTGACGCCCCTGGTGTTGCATACGTCCATAGGCCACGGTAACCACTTTCCATCAGGTGGGCCGTGTGCTTGTCTGCCACCTAAGTGATATAAAAAAAAAAAAAACCGCGCAGCGTGCGCAACCAACCACTAAGCTACCGTCGTCGCGTCGTCGTCGCGTCGCTTCGGTAGGGCTTTCATATTTATAATATTTTAACTTCTTATAATATTTAATAGCGCGTGGGTGACGTGATATTTTATATATTAATAACGGTACATAAGAGATAATATCATTTTGACGTATGAGTGTATTAACTTACCTGAGTAACAAAACTTGCCTGCCATCAATTTGTTGTTTATCTATACTAAATATAATAATTGTAAAGTGGTCGTGTCTGTAAATTATGAAGTGATACTGAACATGAAAATATTTATTTGCATACGCAAAAACTACTGAACGGATTTAGATGCGGTTTACTTTTTTTGAAAGGTCTTGGTCAGACTTAAAATCTTTTGTAAGTTTGATTGCAATCGGTTAAGTAGAAACGGAGATATGGCCAATAAACGGGAGGACCGACATCCAGGAGGCAGAGCCGCGGGCGGAAGGCTAGTGTAAAAATAAGCACAGATACATACAGGCGGTCATTGCCTTCTGTTACCAGGTCAAAAATAATAAACTAATGGCTCCATAATTTTAATATAACCTCTAAACTATTGGTTAATGTTTAACTCTGTCACAATAATGAAAATTTATTTTGTTACTTGGTTATATGATTTTAGATTCTTCAGAAATGATTTAATGTAGGTATACTAATAGTAGATTGACTGTAGGTACGTAATACTCGTAGTACCTACTATTATTTATTCTGTGCTGTAGGGAACAAAAAAATGGCAAGTGTCGATTTCTTCAAAAAAATATAAACATCCGAATTGAGAACCTCCTCCTTTTTTGAAGTCGGTTAAAAAACGTCATTAAAGCACTATCAATTTATCATTAATCCTTTTTATAAATTAACTTTTTTATACTCTGACTCCACTTAGGTGGCAGACAAGCACGCCCCACCTGATGGAAAGTGGTTACCGCGGCCTATGGACGTGTGCAACACCAGAGCGTCACACTCGCGCTGCCGACCCTGAAGAAATCTTCTAATGCCCTTTTTGAAGGACCCCAGGTGTCAGTGTTAACGGGAATGACTCACTTTTTGTAATTGTATAAAATGCTCTCAGAGTTGAAAAGTCCATCACTCTACCACTCCCGGTAAAACCAACTACCAATCAAAGCTATATACGGACTTCAGTCCCAAAATACAATGGACGCAAGTGGACAATTGATAGGAGGATGATAAATAAGTAACAGACAAACTTTCACATTCGTAGGACTATATAATAGAAGCCGTCATCCTAGAGGTGAACAAGAATCATAGTACAATGCAACCCACATTTGCTGGCAGACGTAGTGTCTACAATGAAGGGGAAAAAGTTTCAACAAAAGACAACGAAAGCAAAAGTAGGTACACTCGCTCTCATAAGTAACTGAACACTAAGATATTTACAAGGATATACAGGGTGGAAGATTTTCACCTTACCTGGAGGGAAAGTACTGTAATACTAGAGATAGCGAATTTCACTCAAAGGAAACATTTCCCTATTTTTAAAGAGAAACAAAACAGGCATTCAAAGATTTTCGAAAACTCGCTTGCCACACCAGGTAATCGAACCGGCTAATATTTTGTCGAAACGATAGTGTCAATAAGGGATGAAAGTTTATATTAAAGATCGTCTAAATGACGATATTTATTAGAATATTTCATTCTCAAAGATAACCTTTTAAAATTTGGTATTAGAGCCTGGAAAAGGGCTATCTTTCGACGCGATAACCAACATCCACGTGGGCGGAGCCACAAGCAAAAGCTAGTTATTCAATAAATAAATTGATGTAAGGATAATCATTTTTGTAATTTTCAAAGGATTTAAATTATAAATGGATAGTAATGAATAATGATCGAATTTATATGATTTTTATTTTTTTATTTATAATTTTATGTAAAGCTTTAGAGCTGGTATTGTTCAGTAACTTAGAATGCCCATAAGTGAACAGTGATGGTGACTGTACTAGCACTTATACCATGAAGAGCAATGGCTTTTAGAGGTCTATGGGTCAGAGTTCATTGACTTCACCTTGACAACGTCTCTAACATGTAATTGAGTGGGAATGATGGTTTATGTTATGGCATCTACATAAATAATTGCATGATTCGTGTGTGGTCTTGATTTTTATTCTGTAAGACACGTATGTCAATATGACTTCATCTCAGCTGATGGTGAGCTGACGGAGAAGTTTCAGGAATGAGGGTTACCACTGCGGTTATAATTAATAATGATACCTACTAAATGGTTTTTTTTACAACAACCTGTAAGGAATCATGTCCTTGATGTTTCAGCCAAAGATCATCAAGACCCGTTCATAAATAACTCAAAAGCAATCTTCCCCCCTTCTCCCCCATTTTCCCCCCTATGAAAAAAAGCTCTCGACAAAATTTGCTTTAAATCAAAGAATATGTTGTGTGCCAAGTTTGGTGAAATGTCTAGATCGGAACTGACAAACAGACATAGATACGGACAAAAGCAAAATCGAGCACCTTTTCGAAAAGGTTATAAGCTGTGGAATGAACTCTGCGATGGTTTTCCCAAGCGACTACAATATGGGGTTCTTCAAGAAGGTCATTAGAAGGTTTCTTCAGGGTCGGCAGCGCGAGTGTGACGCCCCTGGCGTCGCATATGTCCATAGACCACGGTGACCGCTTCCCATCAGGTGGGCCGTATGCTTGTCTGCCACATAAGTGGTGTAAAAAAAAGAAAACAAAAAAAAGACTTACTCGCTCCGGTCACTTGGTCAATAAAGAGTTAAACGATCCGATTCGAATATGTTGAGCCATTTAAAGCTTCCCGTGCCGTGTTAGTTCTCGGTGGAGTAGAATAGGGCCACCCCATCTCTTCCCATGGGTGTCGTAGAAGGCGACTAAGGGATAGGGCTGTTCTCCATCCGACAGTAATCATACAGCCTATGACTAAGTGCCCGCTTAACGGCAATAGGCTCACCCCCTATTGAAAACGAAAGTCATAGTTGGCGAAATGTGGGTGTTAATACACCTCTGCCTACCCCTTCAGAGATTTACAGGCGTGAATATATAGTACTAGCTTTTGCCCGCGGCTCCGCCCGCGTGGATGTTGATTATCGCGACCAAACATAGCCTATGTCCTTTCTCAAGGTCTCCTCTACCCCTATACCAAATTTCATCAAAATCGGTTCAGTGGTTTAGGCGTGAAAGCGTAACAGACAGACAGACAGAGTTACTTTCGCATTTATAATATTAGTATGGATGTGGATTGAAAGCTTTTGGTGGAATAAAAACACAAAATAATACTATTCTTATTTTTCTTTTTTATGTAGTCGAGTAATAAAAACGAATGAACCAGGAATGACCATGAATGAGGTTCTTCACTTCGTGATAGTTGCCCTCACCGTGATAGGTAGATACGTCACCGGTCTCCATGACACAATCAGCAAGTTGCCAATAAAATTGAAATCACGTCTTATGTACTCATTATAATGATAAATCAGCCTCAATTCGTTTACGTGTATATGCAAATTATTATCGTGAGAACGTTAACGAAAGCTTATGCGAATATTACACACTGCCACGGATCCGTCCGTGGTTAATAGCAATCTTGGCATACTTCTAAATCCCCTTATCATTGTTCCACGCACAATGGCCCAAAAAGGAGGCTAGGTGCGGAAAAAAGAGTCCCCTTTCCATTCCATCCCCTTATCATCCCTTTATGTCCGTAATTTTGTAGTTTTCAAATAATGAATTGAAATCTGTCGGATTTGTTGATATTTGTGGTTACTAATCCGCTCCTTTGAAAAGTAGTGTGATTATATATACCTTACTAGCTGTTGCCTGTGGCTCCACCCGCGTGGATGTCAGTAATCGCGACCAAACATAGCTTATGTCAGTTATGTCCTTTCATCAGTGGTTTAGGTGTGAAAGCGTAACAGACAGACAGACAGACAGACAGAGTTACTTTCGCATTTATAATATTAGTATGGAGGATGTAATATGGATTATAGCTTCCTCGATAAACGGTGTATTCAATACTAAAATAATTGTTCAATTTCGAACTAGTAATTTCTAAGATTAGCGCGTTCAACCACACAAACACATTTAGATTAATGCGACGGGAGGAGCCGGGGCGGGTCAGCTAGTGTTCTATTATTTGAAGAACTTACATCATTGGATGTCTATTTATTTTGTGTTTTTGTAGCAATATTAACAATATGTATATTCAAAATGTCAATTAGTATAGATGTGCAGGATGTGAATTTTTTGTCGTTTCTTACATTTGGTTGTAAAAATTATTGCTTATTTGTTTGAAAACTTGTTTTTTTAGTACGTAACGACCAAAGCATTCTTGCTAATTACTTATAATCAGTGTTGAGCAAAAGGGGATTGGGTAATCTTGTATGGACAGTGGCGTCATTAATTCTTTCCGGTTACTAGTCAGCGACCATCAATAATTTTGATACCACTTCATTGTACTGTGTTAAACACGCGTACAAATGTCATTATTTTCATTGTAAGTAATATCGGTGATGCGATATACACGGTGGAACATTTCGACTTTACCTTGAAGGAAAGTACCCTAATACTAAAGATAGCGAATTATACTTAAAGGAAACATTACCTACCTTATTTTTAAAAAGAAACAAAACTGTATTCGAAGTTTTCTGAAAATGCCACACCCGGTTGAAAAAAATTCCACGTTCGTAGCTGGTTATCACAATGACAGTTACGAAAATGGACGAAGCCGTACTAATATCTTACAAAACCTTCTCTTTCATGGATTTCCTTTTATTTAATTTAGCATGTTTTTTAGAGAGATTTGATCCTTATGATCGACCCTATCGATTGATGCAATAAAAATACAGGGTGTTATTTTTTCAGATCGTCAGTCCATCTGGCTAGGGGGCGTCTACTTTCCGTTTTCCTTCTCACGGTCTCCACTCTAGAGTGGACGTGAAAAAGGTGGTTGAGACACACTGGATGCCCAAGGCGGAGGACCGGCAGAAATGGCGCACATTGGGAGAGGCCTATGTCTAGCAGTAGTCTGCAATAGGCTAATTGATTGGAATAATTAATTCTTTGATTTTAATATGTAGGGAAAGTACTCTAAATACTGGAGATAGCGAATTTCATTCAAAGGAAATGTTGCAGCCATGATGTGTGTATTGTGTAAGTAATAAATAAGTACCGTATTTTATTTATTTTCATACATTTGGTAAGGCGTTAATATGATCCTGGTATGTACCACAGTTCGGAACCGAATCGGAACTTCGTCACTATTTCTTGATTTGTCTAGACAACATTGAATAACCAAAACACGTGCGTGCATCTCAGTAAAGTTCAAGATCAAAAAACCTGATTTGAAGAATACATAATCACTAATTAGGTACGTAGGCGATAGCGTGCGAAATCGATTCTTATATTTGAATCATCGTTGCATTCAAATGGTTTATTTTAAAGACTTAAAGGGTAAATCACTAGAATGCATCCAACCCACTGGTCCTCTAAAATTTATACCCTGCGCCCTCTTGTTTCCCCAAATATTTGAAACTCCAACTCGTCCCCTGGACTGGGATTGTAAAGAGGGCTTGGCATAATTTGATAGATGAATTGTTTGACATGATGCCCACAGCTACATTCTATCATTGCACTTCTCGCCATAGGCGGGGAATTCATCCTCACACATTCCGACCGGAAATGGTGCGCACTGTGCGGTATGAAAGGAACTTCATCCCCCGCACACACAAGCTGTGGAATAAACTCCCCGCGATGATTTTCCCAAGCGACTACAATATGGGGTTCTTCAAGAAGGGCATTAGAAGGTTTCTTCAGGGTCGGCAGCACGAGTGTGACGCCCCTGGTGTTGCATACGTCCATAGGCCACGGTAACCACTTTCCATCAGGTGGGCCGTGTGCTTGTCTGCCACCTAAGTGGTAGCTATAAAAAAAAAGATGATATTGCGGTTATTTTTAGCTTCTCCTGGTATGTATATGCCTGCTCAACCTGGAAAGTAACACTCTTACGTCGGCTTTTCGGTTAAGGAGTTGGTGTTACGATCGAGACGTAACGGGTTCCCATCTTGGCCATTACACGTGGCAAACGGGTGGCCATCATCTGAATTCCACTTCTAACACAAGCCCTGGCTAGCTTCACTGTGACAACATCGCCTACTTTTCAGCGATTAGTAATAAATCAATGCGGTAAAAGCCTCTTGGCATATTTTTTTTTTTTTTTTTTTAATATTCCACAAGATTCTACACAACGCTTTCTAGACCCATGGCACCCATGGTAAGCTTAATTAGCTTGAGTTATGGAATCTAGAATGCGGATATACATACTTAGGTACTTTTTTTGTAAATACATACATATTATACATAGAAGCACCCAGACCAATGCAAATATTTATATTCATGCATACAAATATTGGCACTGAGCGGGGATCGAACCCGCGCCTCCTACGTAGCAGCCGCGTTCATTACCTACCGCCACAGAGGCAGTCATATACTAGGCAGAGATATACATCATACATACATACATACATACATACATACATACATACAATTACGCCTTTATCCCCGGAGGGTTAGGCAGATGTGAATCGACACCTGTATCATTATATCCTACTAATATTATAAACGAGCAAATATAAATGTAAGTTTATTTATCTATTTCTTATTCCAAAAACGGTTACAAGAATTTACTTTCTTAAATAAAACACGTCAATTTGACTTCACCTCGCCTAATGGTGAGCTGAAGGCAAAGTTCCAGAAAAGAGGGTCACCATAATTACAGACACGTACCTACTTTAAATTTAACAGACATACCATGACCGTGAAAGACGGATATGGGATTTAGACACAATTTGAAACGCTAAGCACAGGCGAACGATACCGTAGGCAATAACAAGTATATTATTATAATAAACTAGCTTTTGCCCGCGGCTCCGCCCGCGTGGATGTCGGTTATCGCGACCAAACATAGCCTATGTCCTTTCTCAAGGTCTAAACTACCCCTATACCAAATTTCATCAAAATCGGTTCAGTGGTTTAGGCGTAACAGACAGACAGAGTTACTTTCGCATTTATAATATTAGTAAGGATCATCACCTACTAAATTAAGGTCTATCATCTGGTAACACTGTAACTTTCAATTTGTTCTCATCATAACATTATTACCTACGTTCTAGTGCGTAATTTTTAAGGCGGTTCTCCACGGTGTCTGATTCTGCAGATTTTATTACGCTTGGCAAATTACCACGGAAAACCATGCACCGCTTATCAAATTCTTTCCACGGTGTTTTCGGTCTGTTTAGAATCCGTGGTACCAAAGCACCGCAAAGTCTACACTACACTTCACAGAAATTACTAATATCGGGCACACGGGCGTTTCGAATCGGTGGTTCATTTGCTAAACAAGTATTTTACTATTTTATCATTTAGAACGTTTTGTAAGTGCCGTTTTAATGGTCTGCACAAGTGTACATAATAAATGATTTTTTACTTTGACTTTCACTGCTGGGTCGATATGTTGGGTCGTTATTTAGAAGCAATTAAATACAAAAATAATTATATTGATTAGGTACTACATTGATGTTTCAACGTGGAAGATCCGTGACGACATTTCTTTTGAGTCTAGGTGGACTTGTCTGTGCTTCCATAGATGACACTCTTTCCACGATACGTTATCATCGGTGCGAGCTGAACCACGTACTTCCGCAGAATAGCGCACCGTAGAAAGCCGCCTTTATGAATAAGTAAATAATGTTTTATAGTGTCAAGGTTTCTCCATATCGTAACGCTGTGATATATTGTAATTACTAGGGTCATGTATTTTCTTACGATACGGTACACAACTAATTTACATTTATTTACGATGGATAAAGAAAAAATATTTTATGGACCCTAAATAATTGAAGAAACAAATTAATCATTTTATCATTCATTTTAGCTATAGGGATCACGTTATTCACTAGTTTTCTTCTGTCATAACGACGGCATACCTAATCATTTGTCATATACGGTTTGCCCAGTGTGCAGCCACCCCGATAGCGTTCCTCTGAGAAATGCCTCTGGCATTTATGAGTTCCTGCGGTGTACATTATAAGCAGGCAAGTATATAGCGCATGTTAGCAGGTGGGCCATAGTCAGTGGCGTGGCTCCACATTCCCACCGTGGTCATCTGATCTGAGTCCGAAATCTATTTAAGGACTTCTAAGTGGTTCAGGAAAGGTCTCATCTAGAGTAGGGTTTCTTTAACTTTTGGCTTCACGAACCCTATTAAACTAGATGTCAACGAACCCCTTAACGAATTAATGATGCATGACGCACGTGCCTACCAGCCATTGAGACACCACTACGTGAGTCTTGTCGCGAACCCCCTACCGTTGACTGGCAAACTCCTAGGGGTTCGCGTACCCCACTTTATGAAACCCTGATCTAGAGTTAAGCTTCTCCGACAGCGTGCAAACGGGATCGTCAGTGCAATATGGTGTAAAAGTAATCTCATCCTTACAAATACTTATGACATTAGGTATAAATGTACGACTGTATGCGGTCCTCTAACTCCTCTAAGGTCTTGATGATCCTCGATTATCTGCAGGTTTTTCTTGGGGGTCGGACGGTAGTCGTTCCTACCTAAATTCCTAAAAAATATATTCTTTCCAACGGAAACAAACTATAACAAAAACTTCAGGCGTAACATACAAAATATCAGCACTCAAGCAAAGCATAGGTACGTAAGGTAGGTAGTTTATTAGGTAGCTTAGGTATCTAAGAAACTAGCTAATTCCACTCAATGAATTTTCTATTCTAAGTAAAATGTGAGAACTCAGTTTAGCTTAGCGGGTTTCACTGGTGAAATCTAGACATAGGATTTTAAGATGACTGTGTTGTTCAGGATCTGTGCTTGTATTGTACAGTGGACGTAAGTAGGTAAGTAAGTACCTACCGTTTTTTTGTTGATTTTACAAAATACTTAAACGTATTTTAGAAAAAAATCGATAGGAGAAATGGAATTAAAATGGGTAGGAACGATAGGAGAAAAACAATAGCTAAATAATAAAAAATAAAACTAACAAGAAAATAAAAACAAGTTTATTCATTACTTCAACTATCTGTACTTACTTATTTTAGTTAATATTTGATAGGCGATGAAGATTCACTATTCGTTTCTGGATTAGTCCATGCTTCAATGGTCCACCTGAAGCGCCCTTCGTCTTTATAGACATCACCGTTATGTCCCATCAGTAACCTATCCCCTTTCGAATCAGCATCTATAACCAACTTCAGACCTTGGCGGTATGTACAGTTTATTATATAGAACACTAAAACTCCATTTTTTATATAAGGTTCCACGTAAAAACTTTGTCTGTCATCCCCAGAATTTTTAGAACCCCTAGCTTGTCTGTCTCCTGCACTATCACCAGTAGCATCCAGTTTCAAATACGTTTCGCTGTCAACATTAAACAGATAGAAGGTTATTTCATTATTTAACCAAGCGGGTACAAATTGCCAATTCACCTTTTTACTTGTCTTATTTTGACTGTCTCCCCAAGCAAGTCTATCACCGTGTTCATTTGTTCCGACATCCAGTTTTAGAGCCTGGAGATATCCTGTATTCACGATAGTTACGTTCTCCTGACCAACGATCAATTTGATAGGAACAGGAAAATTATTCTGGACAACATCCTGAGCTCCACTGTTCCATAGCTTGTAAGCATACGACATTAACTTCATATCAACAGTAGCATTTGAGCGCAGAAGTTTTTGTACAGCATCTGCCACCACTATATCTGTGCCTTCCTTATCAAATTTCGTCGTTAGTGTAACAGCAGCATCGTATTCACCATCAGTGATCAGTTTGAACAATATATTTTTAAGTTCGTTGGCATTTAAAAATGCTATGTGGTCATCGAATAGACTTAGACCTTGAAGTTCACCTGGAAGTTTATAGTTAGGATAGTGATATAGACCTTTAGGTTTCAGTGCAGTGGTAAGATTCTGAATCTCTTTTGAGTTACTATTGAAACCATACACGACTACTTTGCCAAGATCGCTATTGACCATGCGAGCTATGTCTGCTGCGCAGCTACTGTTGATCGGAGCTCCCATAAGAGTGACTGTTATGACGGAATTATCTTTGATGTAAGCACTGGTGTCACAGTTGGCATAGGTCACCACAGGGATTCTGTTTGGGATCTTTCTGTCGCGGTCTTCGCCATTGCTGACCAGTTGGTAAGTGTGATTAACATTGTAGCAGTTTGAAAAGCCACTTGTGCCGAGTTGGGTGACTATTTTACCTTCTCCCCAATAGTCTACGTGATCTATGAGGTTGTTGAGGGAGACAGGGATCTTGATCAAATTGTACTCGCCGAGGAAGGGGACTTCGGAGTAAGGAAACTCCCGGTCGACGTTAGTGATGTAATTTGGCGGGCGTGCACGTCTCCAAAGTGATATGGAATGCATCATCAAATTTCGTTTGTTCAGCTGAAAATGTTAATTTTTCAAATCAGTGATTCATTTTTATATTTTGGGAATAAGTAATAGGTAATTAAGTAGCTACCTATTAATTACGTTGTTTCAAAATATTACTTTTAATTAAAAAGACGTTGGGTTGGGATGCTTTTGTTGCCCCGCCAAGATCTTCTGGGCCCACCGACGAGACTCGGGTGCAGGCTTTCATCTCGGGGTTGGGAGGTCAAAAGGAGGAGAACCAGTAAGCGGACCCTGGGGTCTAATGTGAAAGACGCAGAGAAGAATGGAACCAGGAACACCGCTAATTAGGTAATAATTTTTAACTTTCAAAGAGACCATAAACCATAAGAGCTATCCAAGCTTTAGTGTAGCCTATGAGCGAGGTAACCATAACCCTTAAATAACACCCTTATGGAGTATCGTTGAGAAGAACGAAAGGGAGATAAGGCATCCACTACAGCAATTTTTATATGTTTTGATAAGTATTATAAAATATTTTGAATTTTACCTGAATCCACTGAACTTTGGGAACGCGATGCAGGAATCTTATTGTGTGTAATAAATTGTATTGTGCAGACCTTCTTATATACTTCCTAAAGAACATGCATTACGTTTATGTGTGGTTACCCGACCACATCCTTGACAATTGTCTGTGTCTACCACATAACGATAAGTTATCATGTTGTAGTGACTAACAATATTCTGGAAAAGGCCAAGGTCAAGGCCAATAAGCATACAGGTTGACTTAGGTACTCCGTGCTTGACTGAAGGTTTTCTAGCGGTTATTACAGTTTGTATGGAAATTTAAATGTTTTGGTGTGGCTCATGAAATTCAGGTACCTACCTACCTACAACGTGAACATTATGGTTCTTGGTGTGGCTCTCACACGCAAATCGCTGAGATGGAGCCCGTGGAGCTGTAGGTGCCTACTGCTACGCTATAGATAGATATTGTAAAATACTTAGATACCTACTCAGGAATTAAGTATTTAATTTTTTTTGATTTATCTATTTGCATGATGTACAGGAGACACAAAATTGTAAATAGAAACATTACTATAGTACATAATGTAAATATTTTTGCTCAATAGTTTCAGAACGAAACCATCTTACCCGCCAGCCCGCCACCCGCCATAAATAGCTGAGGGTAGGTTCGGGGAGCAAGCTGCTAGAAAACTAAAAGCACTTTCCAAACGGCCGGACGAGATAAATATCGTTCATCATGGTTAAAGGTACTTAAAAGTTGATTTACACAAAACAAGCGAATGCTCATTCTATCCGCTCTACGTCAAATTCTAGTGTAAAACAGTGACACAGCATTGGTTCATAGTTCTTTCAAGCTGAAAATAAAGTTCCAAGAAAATTCTAAATTATTAAGAAAGAATGCTCTAAGAATGCCCTTGTTCTAGCTCTAGCTCTTTAATCGTTTGTCTAATTCAACTTTAATATTATTGCACTCATAGCATTCAAAGCAAGCTCCGACAACATACCCTAAAATTGCCATGACAATCAAATTTGTTTGACAAGTTACAAGTTTATGCTTTTGAATAGCAACCAAAAAACACTCTATTGATCAAACAGGTAACGAATCTAATGTGTAATCTGGTTTAAAAACAGCTCTGAGTTATGGATAAAGCTTTAGAAATACAGAGACAAGTGCGCGATAACGCTAAATCACTTCACACTTACATGACAGATTTGCAGAATTGGGAAGTCGAAATGAAAAGAAAAGAAGCAGCTTTGAACGGTGTTTCCGAACAGGTTTAGACCTATTTACCGTAATTTGTGTCCTATTTATAAAATTATATAGTATTTTTAACGTATCTCATATATATTTATTGTTTGTATCAGCTGTGAGTCTAAAAGATTTGTCATGTATTTAGTAAGGTTAGATTTTTAATTTTGCTTTTCACGTTGGGAATGGCCGTGTAGATGTCGTGACGCATACTCTAAATTTGAATACTAATTTCTGTATTTTTTTGAGGGTAGGAATTGCCACCAATCCGTAGTAAAGTGAAGAAAGAGCGTCCTGTAAGAGAGGTGAAGAAAAATCCTGATAATCGGATCAAAAGTTATGATTATACAGCTTGGGAAAAGTATGATGTTGTAAGTATTCAACAACTATAACTTACATATGGATTTTTTGTTTAAATAAGTACCTAAAGGACACATCACACAACATGGCTTTGTCTGATGCTCAGCTGAAGGCAAACTCCAAATGAGTTGGAAAAAGACTCAAAGAATGATGATATTGGTGTGTCCTTATCACACTATAGAGACACTAACAACAAATATGTGATAGCATAGATTAACATATAAATACTATCACATATTTTGTTGATAGCGTATATGTTAATACAATTAGGCAGGTTGATAGCCTAAATTAACATGATTCTAATAAAATTTTAGTTAGGTACTAATAAAAATATTATAAGAGGAACTCAAACCCAATTCTATAAGATTTTGAATAGAAACTGTATTTGAACTGAAAGATATATTCAGAGGAATTACAAGATGAATATTGAATTTATGTTATCTTAATATGATAACTGTATTTACCTTCTGTGTGTCTCTTATTGTGTGGCATGTTTTTAGTAAGTTTATTTCTTGATATTAATAGTGTTTGCATTTGCAAATTATATTAGTTATTATTATATTAGTATTGAATGTATATGTAAGTAGCCTGATGATATAAAGCCTTATTGTTACCTGATGATGTAGCTTTCTAATGATGAAAGAATTTTTGAAATCAGTCCTGCAGTTTGTACATCTATACTATTATATAATTGTAAAGTGGTCGCGTCTGTACATTGGAGATATTAAAAAAAAAATACTTGGGTTATGTTATGTTCACGATACTGAACACGAAAATATTTTTTTTTAATTTCTTGTCTGTTTGTCTGTTTGTCCGCGATGGACGCAAAAAGTACTGGACGGATTTTGATGCGGTTTTTTTGTTAGAAAGGGCTTACTCAGACTTAAAATCTTACGTTTGTTTGATCGCAATCGGTTGAGTAGAACCGGAGATATGAGCAAAGTTCGCGATAACCGAGATGCACGCGGGCGGAGCCGCGGGCGGAAGGCTAGTCTATAATATAAAAATGAATTGCTAAATGTGTTGCTAAGCGCAAATCTCGAGAACGGCTGAACCTATTTCGCTAATTGTTTTTTTGGAATATTCCTTGAAGTACGAGGATGGTTCTTACGGATAGTAAAATTTAAAAAGAGAATCGACTATTAGGCGGTACGAAGTTCGCGGGGTCAGGGTCAGCTAGTAACATATAAAACCACCACCATTATAGATGACAATATTATGGATGTGTTGAAAAGGAGCTTTTTTATTCTCTTTTTTATTGCTTGTTGTAGGGTGAAGAATTGCGAGTCTTTGTTGGTATTTTTTATTTATAAATATGTTTTTATCATTAACAGTTTTCTGAATAAAAAAATATATAAGCATGTATAGTTATTTTAAGACTACAACACTTATTGCCATATTTACCATGTTTGTATTTGTTTTTTTTTTGAGTATCTGATATTTACACACATCGGGTGAACATGGTGCTCTGGAAACAATGAATAAACTTAGCAAATATCCAGTTGAGTTTTATACTGAGTACATTCTTGATCATGGCTCATGCACACAATAGTAATGAAATATGTATTGAATCCTTAAAAAAAAATGGCAATTATCCCGTTGAGTTTTATAATATGACTAGCCTTCCGCCCGCGGCTCCGCCCGCGTGCAGCTCGGTTAACGCGACCTTTGCTCATATCTTCGGTTCTACTCAACCGATTGCGATCAAACAAACGTAAGATTTTAAGTCTGAGTAAGTCCTTTCTAACAAAAAAAAACCGCATCGAAATCCGTCCAGTAGTTTTTGTGTCCATCGCGGACAAACAGAAAAACAGACAGGAAATTAAAAAATATATTTTCGTGTTCAGTATCGTTAACATAACATAACCCAAGTATTTTTTTTTAAATATCTCCAATGTACAGACACGACCACTTTACAATTATACATATAATAGTATAGAAGATAATGACTTTTTTTTTTTTTCTTTTTTTTCTATGGCGATCCCAACGATTCCGCCAACAACTCAGTTTTTATAGGTACTGATCAAAATAACGTGTGAAAGTACAAGATAATGACTATCTTAATCTAAAGTTACAATTTGACCATGTTAATCTAAAATTTCATTTTTTTGCAATTTATAATGTTAAAATAAAAATCTGTAACGATTTTCAGGATAAAGCCTGTGAGGACGTAGATATGTCAGACGTAGGTCCTACATCGTTAGACAGCAAGAAAAGTCAAGAAGCCAAGCTGGAGAAACTCAGGGATGAAGCGCAGTATGAGAAGGAGAGGGTAAATACTTTTTGTGTCCTAATTCTTCTTCATCCTAGCATTAATTCCCAGTTGCATCTGAAGCTTTTCAGCTCGGAGTCTGGGGTCCGCTTTACCAGTCTTAACTGCGGATTTGGCTAGACCTGGATATTTTCCATGAAGCAATTGCCATCTGCTTATCTCCACGTCCCAGTGGTAACATTAGGCGAAATCGAAGCTTTGCAGCTAGGCCGTTAACTTTTTGTGTCCTAATTATTAGTTATGATTTCAATTATGCATACAAGCATAATTCAAATCATAACTAAGGTATTGCTGAAAATTTCTATCAATTTCCAATGTAACTTCTATTTTGACTTAATACTAGAAAAATATTGGTATAGCCTAATGTTGCACACATTCACAAGACTGTCGTAACTGCATCCAATTAGGTTGCTGTATACTTGTCTGCCACCTGCACAGTATAAAAAAATTACAAATGCGGGTTCATGCATTATTTTCATTGTCATGAAAACGCTGCATCATTTTGTATAGTCAATGATTACATTGTTTATTGTTGCTATAGGTGTTTCTGATATTGATTCATGTCTCCGTTTCCAGGGCAACACGTTTGTGAAACATGAGAAGTGGGACGAGGCTATATCGTGCTACAACAGAGCCATTGAACTGGTCAAGGATGATGCTATTTATTATGCCAATAGAGGGCTCTGCTACTTGAAGAAAGATAGGTATGATATTTATTGTTGCTGTTAGTTCATAAAAATCTACACTAGATGGCTCCTATGGTGTCTCAAGATGTAATTTAGATGAGTTCAGATAGCTTGACTAGATATTTCCCCTTAGAAAAGAACTGGTCCCTGATTTATGCTCCATCTTGTTTTTTTTACCATACAGATAATAATTTTTAAGTAATAGACCATTATAATATTTTCGGGCCAAAAAGCCGACGCCGATTTTGATTTTTTATAATTTTATCAAGTCAAGTGATACGTATTGATGACGAATCGATCCAATGACCAATCGATCCAACCACCTACACATTTCTCAGACACAAAACTCCTTTTTTGACTTCACCACATTTGGGTAAAACTAGTTTAATTTCAAGCCCATAATTCGTTCACTTCCAGTCTACACCAAGCTGAATCCGACTGCACAGAAGCACTTCGACTCGACCCTACTTATGTCAAAGCATTGCAACGCAGAGCCACGGCAAGAGAACGCCTCGGCTCTCTGCGGGCAGCGTCCCATGATCTGACTGAAGTGTTGAAGCTCGAGCCACACAACAATGCCGCGAAAAGGCAGCTCGATGCTATTAAAGCTAGGATGGGGACTAAAGGGGTATGTTACTTGAGGCATTTATTTTGTACCAGTCCATTAACTGTTTTATACAGATGATTTATTTACGAACTTAAAATTGGTACTAAAAAACCACAATGTAATATAATATATGATGTGGTTTTCTAGTACCAATTTTAACGTGTCATAATATGACACGTCTTTTGAGGTATATGACATACTTTGATGACTGTCATAGCGTCAAATCCCATAAATCAAAATCATTCTATTCTACAATATGCTGGCCAAAGAATTGCCACTTGTATAGGGGGCAGGTGGACCAACAGGAAAACACCATTTTGATGACTCTGATAAGTTTTTTTAGTAGTTTATTTACAGTAATGATTACTTGATGTAATTACAATGCTTTTTTTGAATAGCCTAGTACAATAAATGCTTAAAATTTAAAGCAGTCTTTAATTTAATATGTACGGTCGGACAGTCGGACTTTTTCATATAAAGTTATGTAAAGGTGCAACCGTATTCCTTTGTTGACTGTACATACAAACATAATTTCATACACTCACACCTGTATATACCAAATGTGGCAAGTAAAGGTGTAATTATAAACGACATTTCATTATACGTCCCATTATTACTTTTCAGGCAAAGTCTAAATCGTCTCCATTATCAACACCTACATTGGAGACCAAACCGTTGCTCCAAGGGAAGACCCAACCCAAGATCATAGAGCTGCCTCCCGAGCCCGTGGTGAAGGAACTCACTGCGGAGGAGAAGTGGCGAGATGGTATCGGAGAGAATATCACAGTCATTAAACCAGTGAAAAAGCCTCCCCATCTGCGGTCTAAGGTAAGGAAGAATTAACAGTATCATTTATGACCAAATAACCTATAATACTACTAATATTGGATTAGATATGGATTAAATATTAGTAGTACTAGCTTTTGCCCGCGGCTCCGCCCGCGTGGATGTCGGTTATCGCGACCAAACATAGCCTATGTCCTTTTTCGAGGTCTAATCTACCCCTATACCAAATTTCATCAAAATCGGTACAGTGGTTTGGGCGTGACAGACAGACAGACAGACAGACAGACAGTTACTTTCACATTTATAATATTAGTAGGGAAGTAGGGATTGTATTGATGACTTAAGTGTAGTATTGCAGACATGTAATACTTATTTGAAACTAGCTAATGCCTGCATCTTCACCGTGTGGCTCTCACGACTTTTGGTCATATGGGGTCCATTACACGGTAGGTTTTGCTGACAGTTTAACCATCAATCACGCCGTGATTGACCTACAACATAACGTTTAATAACCGATTGACCAATAACATTCATAATTGACGGCATGATGCATGTCGCTTGCATAAGCGTGTAATGGAACCCTATCTCTTGTTCTCTCCAAGACCTTTCGAATAAAAAAATACTGCATCAAAATTTACCATTTCCTCTTATTTTCTTACTAGCTGTTGCCCACGGCTCCGCCCGCGTGGATGTAGGTTATCGCGACCAAACGTAGCCTGTGTGTTATTCTGATGAATTAGCTTCTTCTTCCTCTTAGCGTTAATTCCCAGTCGCATCCGAAGCTTTCAGCTCGGAGTCTGGGGTCCGCTTTTACCAGTCTTAACCACGGATTTGGCTAGACCTCGATATTTTCCGTGAAGCGATTGTCATCTGACCTCCACAACCCAATGTTAACATTAGGCGATATCAAAGCTTTGCAGTTAGACCGTTGTTTTTGGATTTTTAAGGGCTCCAACTACCCCGTAACGACTGCCATAGATGTTCTCATGGCAACCGGGACCGACGGCTTAACGTGCTCTCCGAGGCACGACCAGACCAATGCAAATACTCATATTTAATTCACACAAATATTTGCACTGAGCGGGGATCGAACCCGCGCCTCCTGCGTAGCGGCCGCGTTCACTACCGCTACGCCACGGAGGCTGTCAGTGATGAATTAGCTATATTATAGTAAAGTTTCATTAAAAACCATTCAGTAGTTTTAACGTGAAAGAGTAACAAACATTCATCCAGACTTACACACTTAACACGGCGGCCTAACATATTTTACAGACAAATGCAAATAGACTTATTCATCCAAACGGCGCCCCCTACCGCCATGCCAAAGAGGCTGTACCACAATATTAACCAAAATAATTTCATTTTTCAGAGACCACTAAAGTCCATATCGATTCAAGAGATCGAGCTAGGCAAAACTTCCCCTGAGAAACCACCAACTCGCCTCAAAATTGTAGACATTGAGGACAGCCTAGCTCACGGAGACACAAACAACAATGACTCGAACAAAATTGAGGAAACTCCAGTGAAAACTATAGATAGGAAAGAAGAGAAAGGTGAAGGGGATAAGCTTTCTAGTCCGGAATCTGTTAAACTTATTACGGAGACCATGGTGTCGGAGAAGGATGTTCAGAATTTGGTGCCACCAGTTAACAGTGTTCAGTTTATGGCAGAATGGAAGTATTTAAAAGGGAAAGATGTTGCCAGATGTCATTATTTGAGTGTAAGTATTTCTACTATTACTTGTAGCTTAGCCATTATTATTCTTCTTCACCGAGAACCAACGTTCTCGGTGAAGAAGAATAGAGCAAGCCCATCCCTTCTCGTGGGTGTTGCTGTAGGCGACTAAAGAATGTTCTACATTCGACAGTAAACATTCAATGTGCCCGTTTAACGCAATTGGTTCGCCTGCTATTGCGTGGGACCGAAATAGTTGACGAAATGTAGGTGTTAATACACCTCTGCATACCCCTTTAGGAAATTAAGCCTTGTGAGAAATTGGTATTATGAGATGAGACGGACCATTTCATTATATTACATTGACGTGTTTATTATAATTCCAATTATTAAGTCCATTGACTTAGTTCGCCCCAGAAAGCATTTTATCCAACTATTTTTGCAAGGTCAAAGCATTTTATCCAACTATTTTTAACCTTGCAAAAATAGTTGGATAAAATATGGCTCGAAATTCATAACACCAAAATAATTAAAGAAAAAAAAACGGCAATAATTTTGCTCTGATCACTATCACACTTTACATCACTGCATTAATCTGGATATTGCCTAAAAATTTCAACAGAATTGATCCAGCCGTTTTATAGTTCCAGTAGGAACATAAACACATCAACCACATCCTCCGAGTTTTGTCCCAACTCAGTTGGACTTGGCTATTAACTAATAAACAACTGCACTCCGATACCATCCATAAAGCAACTGCCATCTGACACCCACCCACATATTGGTTATTCTTCTTCTTCCCCCGAGCGTTAATTCCCAGTTGCATCCGAAGCTTTCAGCTCGGAGTCTGGGGTCCGCTTTTACCAGTCATAGCTACAGATTTGGCTAGACCTCGATATTTTCCGTGAAGCGATTGCCATCTGACCTCCACGACCCAATGTTAACATATCGAAGCTTTGCAGCTAGACCGTTGTTTTTGTACTTTTTAGGGCACCTACTACCCGTAACGACTGCCATAGATGTTCTTATAGCAACCGGGACCGACGGCTTAACGTGCTCTCCGAGGCACGACCAGACCAATGCAAATACCCATATTTAATGCACACAAATATTTGCACTGAGCGGGGATCGAACCCGCGCCTCCTGCGTAGCGGCCGCGTTCACTACCGCTACGCCACGGAGTCTGTCATTGGTTATTTATACTATACAAATCATTACCTTATCATTGCAGATAATAGATCCAACAAAAATCCCGTCCATATTCGAGAACGCTCTAGAAAGTGATGTGCTGTCCGATGTGCTCCGTATCCTGCATGACAACACCAAAACGTTCAGTGACAAGACGGTGACCGCTTACCTCGTGGGGCTGAGCAGTGTTAAGCGCTTCTCTGCCCTCGCTATGTTCCTGTCCACTACTGATAAAAATAGTAAGTCAATATTATAAAATAATGATTTTTATTGACTTGTTACTTTATTAACACTGAGTGTGTGCGTTTGCATGTTTGTAAGTGCGTCAGTGGCGTAGCTAGGTAACCAAGGGCCCCGGTGCAAAACGAAACAGGGCCCACCTATTCCTCTCTCCCTCTTTTTCGTGCGGAAATCCCCTCAGATACCACCCCCGTCGTCAGCCATCGGAGTGGTTAAGTCGGATTCAAACCGATTAGAACCACACGCCGGCTCGGATCTTCAGATACAAGAGCTGCCGGGGTGTATAGTACAGTCCCGAGGGCTCAGGGGGCCCCCAAGCTAGCTGCAAATGTGATGGCGAATCTGTCAACGAGACAATACTGCACGAAATTCCCAACAAATGAGTTGCATTGATTAGAGTTGTGTTACAACCCATTTTCACATTCCAAAAGTAAGACTTTTTTGGTAGTTCAATATGAGATTTGCTAGTTCAGGCTCTAGGGGCCCCTGAGCTTGAGGGCCCCTGAGCCTGGGGGCCCTGGTGCACTGCACCACCTTGCCCACCCATAGCTACGCCAGTGAAGTGCGTGTGTGTGTTCTTCATTCAGTCATTTTCATCATCTCATGGTCTGACAACCTGAAAATGGTGGCTGGGATAGATTGGATGTGGAAGGCGGAGGATCGGGAGTTATAGCGCACATTGGGAAAGGCCTATGTCCAGCAGTCGAGACCTATGCCCCTTTGGTGCAAAGGTCCCATTCCCGCATATAAAAAAAATAAAAACAGTTTACAGTTTTAGCAATTTATTTTATTGATTAGTTGTAATATATAGCTGAAAAAGGATTTTGCGAAAGGAATACTATGCTAAAGGGACATTCTGCCTAAGGGACATTTTGCGAGAGGGATATTTTGCTAATGGGACATTTATTTTACGAAAGGGATATTTTGCGAAGGGAAATTTTGCGAAGTGAACTTTTGCGAGCTGAAAGAAGATGAAGTTCCTAATGATATTCTTTTATTTTTTTCAGTGTTGACAACGTTGCTAAACCACTGCAAGACTGCGGAGAACTGCAACGAGAACGTCATAGCTGATCTAAAGAACAAATTTGAACTCTAAGCGCGTCATATTAAGTCTTATTTTAGTTTGTTATTTTATGCTTGTCACTTATGAGCTGAGCTTGCGAAATTCTTATTATGTATTGAGTTGATTATATACAGCTAGACAGTTTTTGCACAGATAGTTTTAATATGATAGATAGAAAACTGTCCAGTTGACGGTAATAGGTTAAGCCCTATTGCGTGGGAAACATAGTTGATGAAATATTAAGGTTTTTATACTTCTACCTACACCTTTATGAATTTGTATCGTTGGTGTAAGTATTCATACTGATGTTATAAATGCGAAAGTAACTGTCTTTCTATCTGTCTGTTTGTTTATCTGTCTGTCTGTCACGCTTTCCAGCCTAAACCGCTGATCCGATTTTGAGGGTATTTGACACCAGGATATATTAGACCTTGGTTGTTTGTCTTACGCCCTTAAATCTTTGGTGGTTAGGCAGATGTATATTAGTAACAATAACTCATCAATTATGTGTTTCATTAATAAAAAAATACACCAAATGCACCAATACTTAGATATTTCTAGTTTTAAAGTGTCCTTTTTGTGAATATTGTCTGCCTACCCCAATAGGAGATAGGCGTGACTATGTGTATGTCTGTCTGTTTTGTACTATTTAGTTAGCAAATTCTCAGGGTAAGTTAGTTAGGATTATACGCCAGTGATTATAGGTTACTATGTAAAGAGTGAATGAGATAGTTTTCTCAAGTGACTACAATATGGGGTTCTTCAAGAAGGGCATTAGAAGGTTTCTTCAGGGTCAGGGCAGCGCGAGTGTGACGCCCCTGGTGTTGCATACGTCCATAGGCTACGGTAACAACTTTCCATGAGGTGGGCCGTGTGCTTGACTGCCACCTAAAATAGGCCCTGTATTCGGATAGACCAATCAAATGTAACGTGGTTAAAACATGCACGTTCGTGTTAACCGACATATTTAAAATGATTTGTTTTCGAGCCAGTTCCCTTTGATTAATTATACAATTGAATATTTCCGTACTAGTCTTGTTACATACAGCCCCTACTGCTCAATTAAAAAGAAAATAAGTAGAATATTGTTTTAGTATTTTATATTGTCAAGTCATAGTTTCCTTTGGGCAATTTATTGTTTGCCAGCAAAGTTGAAAATTTGCCAGCAAAGTTGAAATTTTGCCAGCAAAGTGGAAAATTGCCAGCAAAGTTGAAAATTGCCAGCAAAGTTGAAAATTGCCAGCAAAGTTGAAAATTGCCAGCAAAGTTGAAATTTTGAAAGCCTAGTTGAAATTTTGTCATCAAACTCAAAATGAAAAATCTGCCAAATATTTTAGATTTACCGCCGATTTAAGTAAAAGTTTTGTAAAATCTTCTAGAAAAACAATGTATGACGTCATGCCTTGCTATGGACAAATTCCCTAAATGATTGAATAATTAATTCGGAATGAGTAACAAAAATAAGAATGAACACAGTTTTTACCACTTTTTTACTATAATTTAATTAATAAGCTCAATTAAAACAAATTATTTTACATTTGGGAATCTATTTGAATGTATATCGATATTAACGCACTAGTATTTTAGTACTTTATTTTATTTTAGCACGTCGAGTAGAAGAGTGATCCTAAGATCAGCAATGCAATTCTGTAAGCGCACAACCACGAGCACAACGAAAGATTTTGGACACAGTTTCGATAGCGAAAGCGTCTGGAAGTATTAATTTGGCAAAAAAAACTTTTTTTAAATAATGTTTGGGAATAATGTTCAGGAATAATGTTCAGGTGAAAGGCATATTGTATGGGGGTTGTAAAAAAAAAAATATTTTTCGCCAAAATAATACTTCCAGACGATTTTGCTAACGAAACTGTGCCCAAAATCTTTCGCTCCGAAACGTCTATAAAATCATCCAGTATAATATCAAGGCTGTCGCAACGTTGTGCGCTTACAGAATTGCATTGTTGCTTGCTTCGGATCAAAAGACTTTCACTAAATTGATATAGAATTTCGCAAGCTCACAACCTTAGTACATGGTCACATCACTATCGCATTTAAGTTACCTTTAATTTTATATAATTTGAATACTATTAGAGGCCCGATTGAGTAAAGTCACATTTTATATACGTGTGATTTCAAAACTTAAGAAAACTTTCAATTCAAATTTCAAAAGCATTATCAAACTCTCAGAAAACTTTAGAGTCTCCGAAAACTTATTTATCCCATTTTTACAATGAAATCACACGTTTACAAAACGTGGTCTTACTGAATTAGATCCCAGTCCTAGACAAGTGGCAATTCGTTAGCCGGCGTATTGTAGAAGAGAATGATAAATGTATGGGATTTGACGTATATGACAGACGTCAAAATACGTGTCATATGCGTCTACAATATTCTGCCGTCGTAATTAAAAAGGGCACAACTAACATTTTGTAAATATTGAGAAAATAGAGATTAAACTTTTTTTTTGTTTTTGTTGAAAAATACCCCACTAAACTATATTTTCCAAAATTCTGCGAATGGTAATACTTGCATTTGTATAGTACGTATATGACCATAGCAAACTTTTATTATAATTTTAATGCATATAATTGATAATTAGCATAATTCGTTTCATCTTAACATAAAAAATAGGATAAAATCAATCATGTTACGTTTAAAAGGCATATACAAGGAAATATGCCTTTTCAATGTAAAATTTTGAGTAACATTTTTGAATTTTACAATGAAAAGGCACTTTTATTAAATTGTGCCTTTTCATCGTATTATTATCAGTTACGATGAAAAGTAAAATATTAGAAAATACTAAACTTCTCTACGAATAAAATAAAGTAGTTATAAGAAAATCAACGTTTATTTCAAAAAAGTTTACAAAGATAATATATCTTGATTCTTAATTCATCATTTTCATCATTTCAGCCATAGGAAGTCCACTGCTGGACATAGGCCTCCCCTATTAGATCTCCAATAAGACCGGTTGGAAGCGGCTCGCATCCAGCGCGTTCCCGCGGCCTTGATAAGGTCGTCTGTCCACCTTGTGGGTGGATGTCCTACGCTGCGTTTGCCGATACGTGGCCTCCACTCGAGAACTTTTCGACCCCATCGGTCATCAGTCCTCCGAGCTATGTGCCCTGCCCACTGCCATTTCAAGTTGCTGATCCTCTGGGCTATGTCGGTAATCTTGGTTCTTCTACGGATCTCCTCGTTTCTGATTCGATCTCGCAGAGAGACTCCGAGCATGGCCCTCTCCATAGCTCGTTGGGCTACTTTGAGCCCACTCATAAGGCCCATAGTGAGAGACCACGTTTCAGTGCCATAAGTCATCACTGGTAACACACACTGGTCGAAAACTTTCGACTTGAGACACTGAGGTATGTCGGACGAGAAGATATTACGCAATTTTCCGAACGCTGCCCAGCCGAGTTGGATTCGGCGACTGACCTCTTTCTTGAAGTCGGACCTACCTAACTGGACTACTTGTCCTAGGTAGACGTACGAGTCAACAACTTCAAGAACCGAGCTCTCAACAGATATTGGGGTGGGTACAACATGGGCATTACACATAACCTTCGTCTTGTCCATGTTCATTTTAAGACCCACCTGTTGAGAAACTCGGTTGAGGCCATCGAGCATTGTGTTGAGATCTTCCATCGATTCTGCCATGACTACAATATCGTCGGCAAACCGGAGGTGAGTGATGTATTCGCCATTAATATTGATGCCGAATCCTTTCCATTCCAGGAGCTTGAAGGCGTTCTCCAAAGTGGCCGTAAACAGTTTCGGAGATATCACGTCTCCCTGTCTTACTCCTCTTTTCAAAGGGATCGCCTTCGAACTCTGTTCCTGTACTCGGACCGACATGGTGGCGTTATTATACAAACACTTCAACACTTCGATGTACCGATAGTCAATATGGCACCGCTGGAGAGACTCAAGCACAGCCCATGTCTCGACCAAATCAAAGGCTTTCTCATAGTCCACGAACGCTAACCAAAGTGGCAAATTATACTCTTCGGTCTTCTGTATAACTTGCCGCAGCGTATGGATGTGGTCTATGGTACTGTAGCCTCTTCGGAAACCGGCTTGTTCGGAAGGCTGGAAGTCATCAAGCCTGCGCTCGAGACGGTTCGTAATGACCCTTGAAAACAGCTTGTAAACATGACTCAGAAGCGAGATGGGCCTGTACAATAGAACAAGGTAGTTAGAAATAAGTAACAAAATACAATCTTACCAGAGCGTCGCGCCGACAGGCGAGGACTCGTCTTGACACGTCAGGCACAACTGGCGCAATCCGTGCAATCCTACGCATACCTCGCCCCCTTCACTTCAGCACTCTCTTCACAGATGTTAAGTAGGAAAGGCATTTCCGCTAGTGTGTATATTTTCATATGAAATTATAAGATGTGGAGTAAATAGTAAAGGCATAACTGCCAGTTGTGCCTTTTCTTTTACGTTTCTTGCTACGGTATTGGTAAAAAAATTGGCACAAATACCACATAAGCCCTTTCTATATTGAAATGCATCGATTATGCCTTGTCAATTAGAAATGTTAAAACCATAATTATAAAATAGAAGACATATGTCACAATGTGACCTTTTTCCTTACAAAAACTTGAAAAATGGTGCATTTGTGCCCTATAAACTTATGCTATCTCTGTTTATTTTGTTGCTAAAAATACACAAAAAATTGGGCAGATAGACCTTTTTTTCCTGATTCCGAATATGTATATAACTCAATTTGGTATAAAATGTTAGTTGTGCCCTTTTTAATTACGACGGCAGTATTGTCGGCCACCGAATTGTCACTTGTCTAGGGAGGCAGATCAGGTTTAAAAGCACGGAATATCAAAAGATAATGCTCTGAAGACACATAAATACACTTACGCCTGTAAATCCCCGAAGGGGTAGGCAGAGTTGTATTAACACCCATATTTCGCCAACTGATTTTCGGTCGCACGTAATAGGGAGCGAGCCTATTGCCGTCAAGCGGGCACTTAGTCATGGGCTGCATGTTTACTATCGCACAACAGCCCTATCCCTTAGTTGACTTTTACGACACGCAGGGAGAGATGGGGTATTATTCCGTTTTTTTATCTTTATCTTTATCTTATTCTACTCCACCGGGATCCAATACGGCTCTGGGCCCATACCATGAACTCTTAAAACAGGTCAATAATTGAACTGCTGTCATTCTACCAACTGCAAATGTCACTTTGTAATCCCTTTGTAATCCTTGTATATTTATATGACATTACAAAGTGACGTTTGCAGTTGGTAGAATGACAGCAGTTCAATTATTGACCTGTTTTGAGGTTTATGGTAAGGCCGCTGAAGATGTTTAGCAATATTCGCAACGTGGCTGCTAACCGCGAACAAATTTTGATCCAATCAAGGTGTAAAGTAGCTTTTGCCGATTTTTGTATTCCTTGGTTAAAAACGAACAAAATTTACAATAATTTTCTGCAGATGTGGCTGTATACTTACTGGTATTGGTACTAGAAATATATGGAATGTTCTAACTTTGAAACTTTCACTTTCATCCTACTAATATTATAAATGTGAAAGTTTGTGAAAATGGATGTGTGGATGTGTGGATCTTTGTTACTCTTTCACGCATAAACGGCTGGACCGATTTGGTTGAAATTTGGTATGTATATAGGTTATACCCTGGATTAACATATAGTCTATATATCAGTGATGAACGGGATCAGAATTCCACGCGGGTGGAGCCGCGGGCAACTGCTAGTATTTAATAAAGTTTGCAGGAATATTTTTGAAGTGCTGGGTTCGACATGGACGTTTCCTGGGCATGTCGGGTGCTTGCCCTACCCTGCTCTACTCTACCCGAAGTTAAAATAACATATAATGAATTCGGCCAAGTGCGAGTCGGGCTCACCCATGAAGGGTTCCGTAGCAGCAAAGGCGAAAATTGCGGTTTATGACGTATAAAAAAAAAACTACTTACTGGATCTCGTTCAAACCAATTTGCGGTGGCAGTTTGCATGGCAATGTATATCATATATTTTGAATGCTTTTTTTCTATTTTTGTGTAAAATTCTTAATGCTGTTCACAGAATACATCTACTTACCAAGTTTCAACAGCATAGGCCTTATAGTTTCGGAGAAAAGTGACTGACATACGGACGGACAGACATGACGAATCTATAAGGGTACCGTTTTTTGCCATTTGGCTACGGAACCCTAAAAAGTAGGCGCATGTAGGCGCATCAGCCCGGTTTTGGAGGATTTCCCTTGATTTCTCCAGAATCATAGCACTAGATCCGGACGTCTTGGATATGGGACCACTCTGAAAGTATTCTCTATCCAACAAAAAAATAATTTTCAAAATCCGTCCAGAATGAGCAGTTTTCCAGTAGGTATTTATAGGGTTCCTAAGGACAAGCTAGATGGCGCAGCCGGCACTTTTGCTTTTGGTAAGATGAGTGTGGTCTCACATCTAGTGTTCCCTAATTTATGGAAAAAATGTTCTTCGGTTTTGTAATAATTTACTTTACATAAATGTTTTGACATTTTTCTTTTGATAATATTATTATAAATATAATATTATTTTAAATTACAGACAGTGACGCGAAAAGAATTAAGCGTTTTATCATATTTTATCTATTGTAATATGGGTAAATGAATGAATGAGTACATTAAAATTACCAAAAGCTATGCTAGCGCCATCTCTTTATGATTTAAAAACCAACTGATTATTATACCTACTGGAAAACTGCTCATTGGCTTCACAATCGCGTAACAAACATACAAAAAAAAGATAGTACACGAATTGAGATGAACCTCCTATTTTGAAGTCGGTTAAAAATTAAAACATGACTACCCCTCCCCCCTCGAATTTGATTTGACTTTTGCCCCATCTCTTGAAGAAAGCTGAATCCTCCCATGCGTTTGTATTAGGTTTAGGCAAACATCAGGTAATATAAAAATATGTTCAGTGGGCTACAGAAGTCCACATACAATTTGAAACTTAAATTGTATAAGTATTTTCTTCATTTTGTGTATAAAGAAGACTTACAAATTCCATCTATTTCTAGTACTTACCAATAAATTAATGATTTCACTTCTAAGTTAATAAGAATGCATAAATTGAACTAGGGGCTAGTACAGGATGAATTTGAATTTATGTAGGTAATTCTTTTGAATTTCTAATTATGTACTAATATGAAGAATTAAGAACAGCAGTTTATTTAACAACCATTTCCCATCAGGTGGGCCGTGTGCTTATCTGCTTAAGTGGTATAAAAAGTACTGCAATTCTCTAATGGACCCTTTACACGGTAGGTTTTGCTGTCAGTTTAACCATCAATCACGCCGTGATTGACCAATAACATTCATGATTGACGGCATGATGCATGACGCTTGCATAAGCGTGTAATGGACCCCTAAGCATACAGTGTCTAGCACAACACTGCGACCGCCTTTGTCATTGGTCGAATTTGGTGACGTCATTGGAGGTCGACCAATGGCAATCTCTAACAAAGCTCGCGTGCACAACTGAATTGTGAGATTATGTCTTGCCCGCGACTCCACCCGTGTGGTATTCTGATCCCGTTCTCACAACCATTAGGAACATATTCCAAGGATAAAGAGTAGAAAGGTGAGACCATGAGGTGGGCCGTGTGTTTGTCTGCTAACTAAGTGGTATATAAAAAACGAAGTTTGTCGATAACCATATCCACAAATTTCGTTTTTTTTCTTCGGTTTTTGCTGCAATATAGTTTCGTTTATAAGTAATTGAAAATTTTGTAATATGTCAATATCTATGTTCTCTGCCAACCCAGGCGCGGTCCGAGGGAGGGGGGGGGTCCACAGAGGACATGACCCCCCCCCCCCCAAACCATGCACGTCATATTGAAAAGTCCCAGTACGAGGAGAGGGGGGATTAAAAATTTTAAGGAATTTCCGAAGTGACTCCACCCCCCCCCCCCCCCAAAACCTTCAAGCTGCGACCGCGCCTGTGCCTACCTTCTTATTCTTATTACTATGAAGTGAGTTATGTTTTAGATAAATAAATGATATCTCAGTCATCTCATTGCCAAGGCGGAGTTATTTTGTTTTAACTATTTTAATTTTGGTGCGAAGATTGTGGTTTTTAAGTTCTGTGATTGATTTTCTGCCCCAATAAAAATTATGATGTTTTTATATTGTTGTTTCTTTTAATTTAATCATATTAAAAAAAGAATTATATTAGGTACATTTTTTGCACACATCCGATTCTGACTTCACTCCGCCTGGTGGTAAGCTTGTGTGAAGTCGGAAATGTGTCAGACCAGAGGCTATAGGCACAGAATGGCTGTTTTCTCGTGGACCCACGAAGAAGTAATAGAGTTTAATTTTTTTTTTAATAATCTCTAGGTATTGCAAAATTTTAAGTGGGTATGAGTACCTAGTTACCTATAATATTTGATGATTCTGTTATTACAATAAGACATTCAATTAGTCCCTAGTTTTACTTGAAAGATAAGAACTACAGAATTGAGCTGACCTTATGCGGACCATTATTTCTATTCGTCCTTTGATGGTCACCCTGTTTTTCAGTATTAATGTTTCTCTTTGAACCCGAAAAGCGACATCTGCTGGAAAAAATTGTGTCTGCATCTGCAATGCTCGCCCTACGTTACCATAAAAGTTTTAAAGTTGACCAACAGAGGGCACTGAACTTAAAATTTAAAATTATTTATTAAAATGTAAGCCCATAAACTTAACTTAAACTCAATAAATAAACTTAACTTAAACTCCGTAAATAAATTAAAACGTAATACATATATGATAGTATTAGGTACTTTAAGTTTTTGGAATTGACATCGGTGGCGAAGTGGAGGACGTAGACGGGAGTAGGCGGCATGTGTTGGCAGCAGCTAGACAATAAATAGCATTTTATTTATAGTGAACTAGCTGTCGCCCGCGGCTCCGCTGGCGTGGATGTCGGTTATTTTGATCTTATCTACCCCAGTAGGTACAAAATTTTATCAAAATCGGTTCAGTGGTTTAGGCGTGAAAGCGTAGTAGACAGACAGAGAGTTACTTCCGCATTTATAATGTTAGTATCGATTAAGTCGCTTACTGGGTTCTGAAATCTCACAGTAGTCACAGTCCCGGTATAAACAGAACTCTATTAATAAGTTGGGGCCTCACAACACTTACCACAACACAATTTGAGACGAATATCTAATTATATTATGTACCCGCTTGTGTATCTATTATATATTATTATTAAGACACAAATCTGTGGCGCTTCTCGTAATTGATTATATTATCCTAGTCTTCATTATCTTGAGCGTGAACATACATAAGGGTCGGTTCACAATAGAACAGAAATAGGGTCGAGTGTAACGCCCCACTCCTGTATGCTTGTCTGTTACTAAGTGGTATAGAAAAGACCCTGGTCATTACACTACTGATATGAACCGACTGCTAACGCAATTTAGCTTAGCTCTATGTGTTAACGGGAGTAGATATTAGTAGATATTTTACCGTCTCTACCACGGTGAATGTTCTGATGAGCTCTTCCAATTAATCCCACCCTCTCCTTTCCTATATAGGACAACACGTGCAGGGCTTAGATGCCACCCGCATACGGTGCAGAATATTCCATCGAGAACCAAGCGGTTCGGCGACTCCTTCTTCTGCCGCACCATTAAGTCTTGGAATTCCTTACCAGTTCACGTGTTTCGCTCCTCCTACAGTCCCGGTTCTTTAAGCGGGGCGTGAAAAAGCATCTGATGAGGCCGTCAAGCTGAGTGCCACCATTGTAACATGATACATACGTGTCTGTAATGGTGACCCTCTTTTCGGAGACTTTGCCTTCAGCTTACCATCAGGCGAGGCGAAGTCAAATTGACGTACCCTATATAAAAAAAAAATAGATACCTATTGGTTGCGTTTGCTTTTTTTAATACATTTTTCTACTTAATTCACTCTCCCCATGAGAGGCTTCGTTCCCCGCATGCTTAAAACTATGGAATAATGTCCCTGCTGTGTTTTTCCAAGTGATTAGTGTGATTATGATATTATGAGGTTATTTAGAAGATCATTAGAAAGTTCTACGGGGTCGGCAGCACGAGTGTGATACCCATGATGTTGCACACGTCTTACACTTTTTTAGCCACCTAAATGGTACAAAAACAGTACATCATGCATAGTTGTCTTTAACTGAACATTAGTATTAAGTAATATTATACTTGTGTTCATAAACACACCCTTATTCCCGAAATGAGAAGGAAAAATGTGTTCAGCAATTATTTGGTACGAAATATTAAGAAACACGTTTACCTACCACGCTTTGTGGATTAAGAAAATTGCTCAAATTAGATACCTAACAAAAAAATTTACATAGTAATAATATTCTTGGTATGTATTTTTTACTTTTTTACAGGAAATTGGAAGCGAAGCAATTTTGATTAATTAATTTGATGAGGGATAAAATTGGATTTTATTTCAATTATAAGAATGTAGGCTTTTTTAGATCATAGAAACAGAGGAGGCAAATAAAATTCCAGTCTAGCCAGTCACACTGTCTTAATGAGTCTTCATTTTAAATAAGTAAGAAAATTTAACGTTATTTTTAAACTATCGCGGTGTAAACTCATTGTTTTTATGTTTCGGGACTTATCGCGATTAATAATAATAATAATAATTAATAATAATTAATCGCGATAAGTCCCGAAACATAAAAACTATAAGAAAATTTAATCCCAATGCCTGCCTTCCTATCCAGATCAATGCGTACCTACTCAACTGCGGTGCTTTATATAGGTACTCGCAGTACACGTCTTTTGAGGATAGCACGGGGTGCTACTGCGGTGGACGAGCTCAAATTCACCAAGCATAGATTATTACAAAACAACGATTAGGTATATGCATAGATTATAACAAAAATTATGACCGCGGTATTCTGTAGGGCGGCGATTTACCTAGTCGGACAGACGGACTGCTCAATTGGAACGGATATACCGTCGTGTCCTACCTTTGTGCTTTAAACAGCCTAGAATACCTAAGACATAGACTTTTTATCCCTGGAATAGGATGGATTATAGGAACAAAAATATAATAGCTCGCGAGTGAAACCGCAGGAACCGAACCGAATTCGCAACAAGGTTATCCGACATAGAATCAAAGTTACCGACATAGCTCGCAGAATAAGCAAGCTAAAGTGGCAATGGGCTGGCCACATCTGCCGAAGGACTGATGGCCGTTGGAGTAGACGAGTCCTAGAGTGGAGACCGCGCGAAGGTAAACGGAAGGTGGGACACCCCCTAGCTAGGTGGACTGACGACCTGCGAAAGGTGGCTGGGACGGACTGGATGCGGAAGGCGGAGGACCGGCAAACGTGGCGCATATTGGGAGAGGCATATGTCCAGCAGTGGACTGCAGTAGGCTAATTGATTGATTGAAACCGCAGGGAACGGCTGGTCTTAAATAGAGCTCGGACTGACTTATAATGTATTTTTAATTTCGTACAAAATTCTTCGAAAAAATCCTGTGTGTCAATACACTATATTTACTTCATGGAATTTTTAGATCGATTTCTAATAAATTTAACAAATCACCAGTTAATTGACCATGCGAGCAATATGATGCTGATAGCCATCGCATCGAACAACGGTCGCTACGGTATAATTAATGACTTGGCTCACATATTGGCCTAGCTTGACACAAATACGAAGGTACATCCGTTCTACTTTTGCTGTGCCCCATTTTGACAGAACGGGACTGAATTTTGAATATGTAGATCTTTATTAGGAGATTTCCAATTTTACCATCAGATGCCTGAAACAGATTACCTAATATATAATAATATTTGCTTGGGCCAGGTCGCTAGCATTCTATGCGGTAACCGCGTACAGTCCACTCTCAGTCCACAGGCGATGTGGAACCTCTCAGTCTCAGGAGAGACTTTGCTTCACTGTGTGTGTTTTACCGCCTATACAATGGTTTGTGCTCAGATGAATTGTTTGACATGATGCCCACAGCTACATTCTATTATCGCATTTCTCTCCATAGGCGGGGAATTCATCACACATTGCGACCGGAAATGGTGTGCACTGTGCGGTATGAAAGGAACTTCATCCCTCGCACACTCAAGCTGTGGAATGAACTCCCCGCGATGGTTTTCCCAAGCGACTACAATATGGGGTTCTTCAAGAAGGCATTAGAAGGTTTCTTCAGGGTCGGCAGCACGAGTGTGACGCCCCTGGTGTTGCATACGTCCATAGTCCAGGTGGGCCGTGTGCTTGTCTGCCACCTAAGTGGTATAAAAAAAAAACTTTCTTACTAAAGTGGGTTACCTATAGTACAGGATAGATAATGTTATAGTCAATATAGTCTTTAGAGGTCATGAGCCCAAGTTCCGATCAGTGTAATGATGATCATCTTCGTCTGTCGATGCATATTCACAAAAAAAATTGCACTTTAAGTCCTCACTTTAAACGATATGCTTAGCCACTGTAATTACTACTGTAATACTGAAATATTGATGGCAATGTAACCTCTGACTCGTGTCTCGTCATACGATACTGCCATTCATTTGCGGCGGTGCATCGTCACGACACGACGCGCTGTTGAGTGCACTCCTCATTAATACTGCATTAGAGCATTACTCGACGAATCACGTTCAGAAACATATTTATACAGATTTTTTTACTCTTGTATCTTATTTCCCAAGGGTCGGCAGACATTATACACATACCTACATTTCTATCAAATACATTTCGTCTTGGATATTCGAACACTTGACCACCGCTGGTCAATATAATAGCCATCAGTATAAAAACCTTAAGCATGGGTGTATTGGGGTGTGCGTTACTCAAACCCTCCTAAACAGTTAAGCCGATTTTGATGGAATTTCGTGTGTGTTTGTATAAGTTTCTTAATCGATTTAGATTGGAATTCGACAGGAATAGTTAGCAACTAGAAGATTGGGAGAGGCATATGTCCAGCAATGGACTGCGAATTCATTAACTGATTGAATTACTTTAAAAAAATCATCAAAAAAAAATCCAGAATGTATTGAATTCCGCATTTTAGTTACGTCAAATTCACTGCCGTTCTTCCAAGACAACTTGGTATAGAACTAATGAGAAGAAATCTTGAAATCTTTATAATTACAACAACAAGACAACTTGGTATAGAACTAATGAGAAGAAATCTTGAAATCTTTATAATTACAACAACAATCCACATACCATGGCAGCGGCACACCTGCTGACATGTGCTGCATGCCTATTCACCTGGATCATCTTATGAGCGCTTCCGAGAACGCAATCTAGGTAGCATTAAGTAACAATTTAAATCAATGGGAGCAGCACACATTGGTAAAACAACAGAACTTGAGAAGAGAATAGAAGTGCCGTTAGCCGAATAGTTTTTCTGTCGAATCGATGTAACTTCTGTCAAATCCTGTAAAAAAGAACAATAATATTAGTGACGCGTATTTTCCATTAACAGTCTTCACTAACACTACATAATTATATCCAATTTCTCTTATAAATACTTTATGAGGAAAATGGGAAATGTTTTACAAACAGTAGTGATTAATCCTGGACCTTTCCCGGGATCAGTTTCGAATGAACCCGTCGGGTAATTTCCCAAATTACTAGTGATAAACACTTTGTTTTTACACTGAGTAATAGTTGCTTAACAAAGAAGAAACGCTGTAATTACGTTCTGGGTTCTATAGGGTTCTTGATTGTGATTCGTGTGACGAGGCACTTGGGATTTCGGAATCGCATTAGCGTGGTAACTTATTTTGGGGCATGGGGAGTGGGAGTAAGTGTTTTATTGGGGCCATCTTGTAAGCCATGGTTCGCAAGTGTCATGTCTTACCTAGCTGATGCCCGTGGCTCCACCCGCGTAGATGTTGCTTATCGCGCGTTTAAAATACCAACGTAAAGATGTCTGGCCAAGAACTTTCAAATAAAAAAAAAACAACAAAATTTATTTCATAGTTTTTACATATACCTAATAATATGGTGGATAAACAAACTGGTATTCCTCTTGAGTTTAGAAGACTCATACAGCAGCATTTCCCGTCAAAGCCTAAACGAACCAAATAATGGCAAGAAGGAGAGCGCAACGTAAGCTATAACAATCTAGGCAGCTATTTTTTGTAGCCATCCAGAAATAGGAACTCCACGGAAGTTCTACTTTAATGATTCTTCTGCCAATATCCACTTCTACTATTTCCCACTTCTACCGTTTTCTATTTGTACTATTTTTCACTTCTACTATTTTCCATTTCTGTTAATTTCAGTGTAGATCCCATTATGAACCGACAGACACTTCGTTTACGGCACCGACGGACCGCTCATGAAACAATTATGTTCGTCACACACAATTTTCCTCATTCAATCTTCTTGTTAATATCCTTCGCATCTTTTTTTCCTTGATAACCAGCTAGTACAGTAAACAAACTCTGATACAGTTCCCGGCATATATATCTTGACCCCAGTTTCGTCACAAAATGTACCTACTCTATATGCGCTATGCGAATTTTTTTGGGTAGGTATCATTTGAGGGTATCGCAGGGTACTACGGTGGCTGAGAAGCTCATTATGGCACTTCACAAGGCATTTGCGTATTTGACTTTGCCAAAAAATTATTACGTGTACACAGTGTATTTCACAAAGTATTGACTTTAAATGCCTATTTGACAAATATAGTTTGGTGTTCATTGCACTGCGTAAGCTGTGGAATGAACCCCCTACTGTGGTTAGTAGGTTTATGCAGGGTCGGCAGCACGAATGTAACACCCCTATAAAAAAAAATGCAAAAGGCTTTCTGCTGTCAAATATTTGTGTGTTTATTTGGCTGCCATGTGTGGATGGTCGTATTTGCCTGTATTTGTGTGTTTGCGTATACAACAAATAAAACGCCCAATAGCGCACACAAATAGCCATGTAAAGTGCTACCAATAGATTATATTAAACCAAGCCTTGTTTCTCTCACGACTTGAGGTCGAGATATATGTCGCTAACTATACTATCTCTGCAGTTTTATCTACGAACGATCACAAATTGTACTCAGTAATGTCTTCATCCCAATCTTATGGATAAATTATAAGGAAAACACAAAATAAAGTCAACCAAAGTAATTAATTTTACTACAAAGTTGGTACTTGGAATAATAAATAAGTACCAATATAATTTGTACAAGCCGAATTAAATCCACTGAACAATGGTGGATCAAAACAAATTGAATAATAATTCATTCTCTTTCTTTGTGTTAAGGAAAACTAGGACGAAGATATTAGGGCGACCATGTTTGATTATAAATAAGGTATTTTTGGGTTGTTGAGTTTTTAATAAGGAGAAAGAATAAATTTTTGTACCACTTAGGTGGCAGATCAGGCATCAGGTGGCACGGGCCACCTGATGGAAAGAGGTTACCATGGCCTATGTACGTGTGCAATACCAGGGGCATCACACTCGCGCTGCCGATCCTGTAAGAATCTTCTGATGTCCTTCTTGAAGAACCCCATATGGTATTCGCTTATAAAAACGCTTGTAAAAAGCATAATTCCACAGCTTAATGGTTTATATATCACTACTCATCTTCTCAGCATTGAGACAATGGGAGAGAAACAGAATTAGCAGAAGCAGGCCGCGGCGGTGGCGCGCATAGCGTGCCTTCCCATACCCGGGGGCGAGTTGGGGACTCTGTGGTTCCCACACCGGATGAGGGCCATTTCGAGAGATATGGCTACGACAATCTCACCTCCGGCAACCGACGGCCCACAGTCGGCGTGCGTTTTATTCGTTTCGAGTCCGACATTACCTCCTCCTCCGGTTCCGGCGGGGGAGGTATCCGTGGGGATTTTTTGCACGATAAAAAAAAAAAGAGAGAAACAGAATATGCATTCTTCTACCCCTTCTCAGGACTCGATGAAATTACTGACGAAAAACGTGTGCAAATAAGGCCTTAGTGACACGGTGTCTAGAAAAAGTACCAAGTAGAACTTAATGACACACACACATAATTAAACGACATTTCTAAATACGTTACATCAGTCTTTATTCGTCAACATATGGTTATTTTACATTAGTTTTTATGATACAGCACATTATGCACCGTGGCGTAGTCAGAAAAATTGTACCTATTTAAGATCCCTAAATGCCCACATTTATATTATACATGCCTGGTTAGAATACCTACATAAGCAATAACCACAATGTAATAATGCACGATAAAGTTATGAAACCTATGTAATTTATTGTACAGTAAGCTTCAGAGAAAAGGGACCCCCCTTGTTAATGATATGAAAGCATGAGGGGGTCTGTTTTCTCTGACGCTGACTGTACATTGATTAAGGAAATAAATGATTTTATTTGATTGGATTTGTTGCAGGAAATAAATTCATAAGAACTTCTTCTTCATCCTAGCGTTAATCCCAATCGCATCTGAAGCTTTTTACCTCGGAGTCTGGGGTCCGCTTGAAGAACTTCATCAAGTCATAATACAAGACATATCCACCCTACCACGAATACCTGTTTATTCATTCATTAAATATTTCTATTGAGCACTCCGCGGTGATACGAACTTTGCAAATTAATTATATTTTATGGTATTGCTAATGGCACTTTAATTAGTCTCGCCGTGGTTCGCCATGAAAAATTTCACGCTCCAACAGTGTTATCAGATTTGAAAATTCATTTGTGTGGTTTTTCAACTTAGCTGGAATTTATCAAGTTTGGATTGCTCGGAGTTTGTTTTTGAAGAATTCTGTGTACTCAACCACGCTCTCTGTTTAGTTTAATTTTATGATGTGGCTTTCTTTTTCCAATATTGGAAGTAGGTCTGTGTTATTGGATTTGAATCAAAGCGAAATTATTTATTTTCGCGGTATACCTAATAATACGATTACCGGGGACGAATATGCAATCTATTTGAATTGATCTGGATGTTTTCGTGCTTGACCGACCGCTTGATCGTGGTGGCCCTGCGAAAAGTGGCTGGGACGGACTGGATGCGGAAGGCGGAGGATCGGCAAACGTGGCGCATATTGGGAGAGGTCGCTTCACGGAAAATATTTAAATTCAGCCGCGTCGTTGTGGTACTGGAAGAGGTGGAGCCGGGCTTCTTCGAAGTCTTTTTCATTTTCCCTACTCAGTTAGGGTTGGCTAACTGACTTGGAAAAAGGTTCAGATAATGATATAGAGGACGAAATTCACATTTGTACTCTGCTGACAGAATAATTGCCTACTGTAAGATTCCAATAGAATATTCTCTTGAAGGAATGTTCTGTCATCGACTAATTGGTGTTCATGTAGGCGCAGTGCCAGCTGCTGGGCCAGGCGCGGATCCTGGGCCATATGTTTGGGCTACAGGATACCTCTCTTTTTCAATTTTGCTCGAACGAAGATGGGGCGGTTAGATTATTTTCTCATTGAAATACAAAAAACGAATCGCCATCACATTTTTTCTAGAGCCGTCGATCCACAACTAATAAATCCAATTTGTGCAAAGAGGTCATTTTATAGAGGTTTATTTCTCACAAAGTTTGCAATTATTTGTACAAATCGACCACTAGGCCTTATTCTTCTTTATATAACGCTACCCAATGTTAATAGAAAACCCTTTTATAAGTTTACCTCCTGAAAATAATGCAAACAACCTTCGTAATCCTTTTCCAAGGTATAAACACAAGTTTTTCCTATTATTTCAGATTTTTCTTTCTGCCCCGTTGCGTTGTAGTGTAGGAGCTAAATGAAAAATTAATTAGGTAAAATGGTTTTTGTTTCTTTCTTAAAATTGCAGTTTAAAATTGGAAGTTATTGTTTCGTTGCAAAGTAAGGAAAGTCAAAAGCTCTTTTGTGGCGTTATTTCAGCGCAATTGTTCGTAGTTAGTCGTTCTAATTAGAGTTTTCTTTTTTGAGGTTATATAATATTGAATTAACTTAGTTAGTATTTATTTAGGCGATTTTTATCTGCCTGTATTAGAAGTAAACCCTAAAATGTATTACCTATCAAAATATTCTACTTGTATTTTAAAAATGTCCAAAATCTAATATAGCAACTGGTGATAGAAGTCATGAACAGCGTAAGGACAGAAGTATTTTTTATACCACTCAGGTGGAAAATGGTTACCGTGGCCTATTGGACGTGGGCAACACCAGCCGCGTTCCACGCGTGCTGCCGACCCTGAAGAAACCTAATGCCCTTCTTGAAGAACACCATATTGTAGTCGCTTGGGAAAACCACAGCTGCAGCCTTGCTTTGCACTTGCATGGCGATTTGTCAATACACTTACAAATACAACTTACAATTACTGACAGCCTCCGTGGCGTAGCGGTAGTGAACGCGGCCGCTACGCAGGAGGCGCGGGTTCGATCCCCGCTCAGTGCAAATATTTGTATGCATGAATATGAATACATATTTGCATTGGTCTGGGTGTTTCTATGTATAATATGTATGTATTTACAAAAAAAATTGTATATAAGTAGGTTTGTCCGCATTCTAGAACCCATAACACAAGCTAGTTAAGCTATGCTTACTTTGGGTCTAGATGGCGTTGTGTAGAATGTCCTCCTACAATAATTACTATGCTCCTAAGCTACGCCTATTATTTGTTATGTGGCTATGTATCCATGGAATCAATGGGTGGAATTTACATACCTTTTTGAAAATTCCTTTCCCACGATCTAATCTACCTCTGTGCCAAATTTCATTAAAATCGGTTCAGTAGTTTGAGCGTGAAAGCGTAACAGACAGACTGAGTTACTTTCACATTTATGATATTAGTATGGATTATGCGAGCTAAGCGGCGGGCAAGTGTCTTAAATGGATACCATTTTTTGTTGCATACAGCTAGTCTAGAAGTAGGTATACATATATGTCACTGTCACAAAGCCCAAATTGCTGCCATGGGACCAAAAATACAATTTTAATCCCATGACAGAAAATAAAATCATGTTCATTATTTCTATATCCACGCTCCCGGCCTATAAGTCTGAGTGCTTCATATTCTTATCATCGACCGTTACTAATTGATTCCACTTGTATCAGCAATTCATCTCATAATAAATTGTATTTCCTCGAAGGGTCACTCTTGATATTACATATTTTTCTACCCGCATGACGTCAAGATATTTATGATTGTTTTGATTGAGAGGACGGTCTCATTTTTCTGAATGATCATCTTGTTCGTAAGGTTGATTTTTCTGTGAATTCAAACGCGAATTGTCTTTTTCATTCAGTTCAGAAATTGACGACACCCGTTGAAAGTTAAAAAGCTAGGGCGATGTCTAGTAGATTTGGGTGACCATTCCAGATGCTATTGATTCTAGAATAGTGGTCCCTACCTTATCAGCCTCATTAGATGCTTTTTCACGTCCCACGTAATCTATCCCTGTACTAAATTTCGGCTAACTTCACAAAAAAAAAATAAGGATGTGAATGAAAAGATGTCATCTGATAGGAACTTATGGAGGAGAATGATATTTATTACGCCGACTCTCTTTCATTGAGACAAGAGCCGTCAGACGATGATGATTGGTAATAAAATAATCCAGAAGAGCAGCCTTCGCTGGTATGGCCACGTATTGCGGGAACCACCATGCTATATGACTAGCAAATATCTTACCATATCACATCCGCTAGGCTCTATTAGGACGGAAAACCCCAAAAAAACCTATTGGCTTAACATCGTAAGGGATTACATGTGTGCCAATCGTCTCACTGCCATAAATGTCCACACAAAAAATTGCTATAAATCAAATTATTATTTGATTTTATGAAATAAGCAAGGATCATATTAAGACAAGACAAGACTTCATGATATAGTAACTATTAATGTTAATTTTCATGAGGCCTTATGCATAATTACAAATACATTCCATTGCATGTCATGACATCAATTTTATTAACATTATAACATAATTACGAGTACCACTAATGAAATTCTAACCAGAGTGCTATTTACTTGATTAAATTTGTTTACCAATAAATTAAAATGTTGATTAAGATTATAATATCACGCGAATGACATAAAACTATACAAGGATAACCATGATTTGACAGAATGGTTGTAAACAGTGATATTGCTATTTATTTTTAGAATTTCATTCTAATTCTTAGAGTAATTACGTTATAGTGATTAACATGATAAAGTAGTACTAAAGTCTTTTAAATGCAAAGGTAAAAAGGGTTAAGGTATGATTCCGAAGCCGACCGCGTACGTGCAGCAGATACAGCGTACCCATTACTTGTTAAACTCCGACACGCATAAAGGCTGGATGGAGCAGACCAAATGCGTAGGCGTCACTACGACGTAGTCGTTCGCATTGTTACGGCGTAACCCGATGTCACACCGGGTTACGCATACGTCTACGCTTACGGTCACGGAATCGAGCCGAGTACGCAACGGAGTACCATTGCCCGGCCCGGTTGCGGCAGCCATTTATTTACTGTTTTCAACGCTTGTGTTGTGTTGTGCAAGATGTCTGATGAAGATTGGGTACATGGAAAAAGTAGTTCATCTGATGAGGAAGAAGCTCTATTACTACTATTGTGCCAGAATAATTCTGCAAGTGCAAAAATAATATGGGATCTTCTTCTTCTTTATTTTTTGGGTTGTAAATACAGTCATATTCACGGACAATTTCAATAAGTTGTTCTTTTTTTTCCACATTCATTTTATATAACAAATCAAAAGCCCATTAGCACTACGTAATTACCGGTATTGTTTGTAAGTAAGTACAACTGACTGCGTATTTACGCGCGTAGGGCAGCGCACAGCAAAGGTACGTACGTGTTCGAACTTGTTCGGTGTGCCGTCCAATACGGAGCGCCATTGAATACAACGTCATCAATGCGACGTTGCCGTTCTGCTCTGCGTAAGGTACGGCGTATGCCGCGTAGGTCGCGTAGCCTGTTTGTGTCTTGGGAGCTGCATTGCGTAGGGCTACGCATCACGTCTACGTTACGCAAGCGGTGTGTCCTGTCTTATACGGTTCCATACATTACAACTCAGTGGTACGCGCACGTTTACGCTTACGTCTACGCATACGCATTTGGTCTGCTCCAGCCTTACGCGTATCTGCTGCGTGCGTCTGCAGTTGTTGTATGCGGTCATCTTCAGAATCATACCTTTAGGCTAAACTTCCTTGTACGTGATTCATGCCTCCTAGGTAACGGCTGTTGAAAAGTTTCTCTTACCAGCATTGCTGTGAGGATTTGGCGTAACATATAGTAGGATTAGTAACTGAGGAGATTTTATGAAAGCTCAAATGATTTACGTTCACAAAATTTTCACTCAATCATCACTTTGTAAGTACTTAAAACTAATTTCAAGTCTAGACTAGAAGACTAGTCGTAGAATACGGGCTTTGGAATAAAGGAGTTAATTTTTTTGATTTGTTTTAGTTAATAGATTGATCTATTAAACCTCAAACATCGAATGAATTGATTAATAAATGAATGATAATTTTATTCGCACGAAATACGGTACATTACAGTGGCTATTACAGTTACAATGGTATTCGGTTAGTAGCTTAGCGTATTTCACCAAAATTGGCATGCAAAATAACATAATCAAAATACACAGCAATGTTAAATCGATATACTTAATATATATTTTTATGTTTTATTATTATGTAATTTAAAGGGCATTGGATTGGTATAAGTAATAAAACAATATATAATAGGATGTATATAATAATTATAAATGTTAATAATGGTCAACTTTTTAACATCATATTTATATTTTAATGTTGTTAGAATAATACAGATTTGCAAAGTGATTGAAGTGAATATAAGCCTTATTACAATTTTTGCACAAAGTTTGCAATACTAAAGCCGTGAAGTCATTGCATATTCTGTAAGATGATGATGGTGTAAGTAACGACCACAGAACACATTGAAACCAGCAAGGTGTAGTCCATGGTGACAAATTTAGCAGCATGGAACTTTATTGGCCTGGTGATGAGGAGGTTGCGGAACTCATTGAGATTCGTTTTTATGTCAGCATCTAAAAAAAAAAAACATTGTTAGTTGACACGTTCAACGAAGGCTCTGATAACTGAGTGGTTAAGGAGTCGGCCTTACGAACGAGAGGTCTCGATTAGAATCCTGACTATTACACTACAATTATGGGGTTCTTTAAGACGGGCCTTAGCAGGTTTCTACAGGATCGGCAGCGCGAGTGTGACGACCCTGGTGTTGCAAACATTCAAAGGAAAAGGCAGCCTTACGAAAAGATGATGTCGACGATGAATATATTTAAGTGTTTGACCATGCACATAGTGGTGAAAGAAACCTATACAATATATGCAAAGACTCCGTCATACTTACTGTTGCTATGTTCGGTTAGTAACAAATCAACAGTCTCTAAAATCCTTTCAGTCTCCTTGTACGTCTGCTCGCATCGATACATTACTAGGGTTGAAATCATCCCGTAATTTACCGCTCTCATTGTTGCGATCATACTTAATACACAGGTATAACCGGTATAACCACTTCGAGGCTTCTGCGAAGAAAGTGAAATTTGGCACAGGAATAGATAATAATAGTTTCGAATATTACACAAGCTAATCTCTGGAATAAGTTGCAATGGATTGCGAGAAAGGGATCAGAATTACACGTTGGCGGAGTCGTTGGCAAAAGCTAGATATAAATATATTTCCTTAGCTTCCGGGTTAGCTTACCATAGTTCCGTTTATCGTTCTGATAGCTAAATTCAGTAAATTAATGGCATTAAATAGAGAATTTACGCAGTTGGCTAGCATCTGCAAAATAAATAACATTAATAATAAATTCGAAGTTCAATAAGAACTTGCTGATGAAAATGATAAAGTAATAATTTTAGTCTACAAAGAATTTCAGACTAAAATTTAAAAAATAAACAAAAATTATGAGAAAAGTAAAGATTCCTTACTCGAAATCCGTAGTAGCTATTCAAAAAAGTTACTTGCTCCAGTATTATTATGTAACATCTACTGAACCATGCTGTTTCAAAATATCTGCTATAAGACAGGATTTTTAATGTGTGTAGGGAATTGTTTGTATCATTTTCAGTAATAGATATGTTTATATTTTTGCCATTACCATGCATAATAGAACTTTTTTTATTACAGTCCTTAAACATTTACAATATTTTAGTTTTTTTTGCATCTTGAATAAATATTAACATAATTCTTATATGTATTTTACTTAATACTTATTTTGTCATTTACATATTGTACCAAAATAAAAATGCATAATATATACCTGTAGAAAACTGTGCAGCATTTTAAGGCGGTACTCAATTTGAATAATATGAGAAACAACATCAAGTAATGTAAGCATATTGAGAAAGAAATATAAGTAATCCACTGTATACATTGTGGACGACTTCAAGTTGTCTATTAGCACCCAGCTTACATAATCAAAGAGGGAACATATCAAAAATATTGTGACTGAGAAAACAGTGGTATGCATAATAATTTTACGAATTTCATTATAAGAAGGATTGCCCAGTATTTGATCAATATGTTCAAAAGTTTTAAAATATTTCAGAAGCAAATTTCGACCGAATTTGTAGACACAGAACAAATCAATGGTATATTCAAAATAAGACATCCAATAAGTAATTTGAATAGAATTTGAGAATTTGACAAGACAAACATTTAAGTACGTGTTACATTGAAATGTTTTAAATTTGAAGTACATATAGAAAACGTTCAGGCAACCAAAAATTATCAAATAAATTGTGGTTTTGGTCAAAGATCCTGATTCAAGCAATTGATCTCCTTGAGAATATATATTTGATAATGCAGTGATTCTTAGTAAAACGTTTACAGGAAAGACAGAATAAAATGTGCCACTGGTCATTTTCTTCGCGATGTTAACGTTCATGTTGCTAATTGTATTCACACTTGACTTATGCAGTTTTTCTACGTCTATAGCAGTTCTGCTTAATTAATGGACTGCACTTAGTGACTATTGTAGTTACAACTTAATGTGTGTAGTAATTACTTCAATATGTATATTTTTTATACGGACAATATTGTATGGGTAGGTATCATCAAACTCAATCAAATAAGAGATAAGACACATTTATCACTACGCGGAATATAATAAGAAGGAAAACTTCCGCTTAGTGACCAAAATAGGAACTACGGTTTTTACTGTCGAATACATAATATTGTTTTATTGCAAATTGGAGACAATTTAGGATGACCTAACCTACTGTCACAAATTATTAGATTATTTATAACATACACATTGTGAGAATTTTAAATCTAATATAATTATAAAATTCTTCTGTCACGGGGTGCGTAATCGAACTCCTCCGAAACGGCTTGACCGATTTTGATGAAATTTTTTGTGCTTATCCGGTATCTATGAGAATCGGCCAACATCTATTTTTCATCCCCCTAAGTGATAAGGGTGCAGCGGGAACGGGATTTGAATACCACGCGGGCCGAAAATATGGCGGTACGAAGTTCGCCGGGGCAGCTAGTAATTTTATATCTTTCTTCTTTCTTTCGTCTTTCTTGTATTAAAGGGAAAGTGGCGGCCTCCATCATTCGCGGAATTGTTGATTTTACTTTTATATTAAAGTGAAATCCGAAGTGCCGGGCAAAGCTGAAGCCATATACAATATGGATACGACATATAGGCAAATACTGAAACCGCGAAGCATCCTGGTCCGTAGGAATAGAACCAAATTAAATTTAAACTTAAATTCCCTGATTTATAAAAGCCGAAATTTTCTAACAAAATAATTATTAAAATAAATGTAGAAAATGCAACCACTTGTATAAGTCATTAAATAGTTTCATCCATTGCTTTAAAGTCATTGACTGTTTCATAAGTCATTAATAAATACGCACACACCTTCACACACACACACAACAACTTCACACACACACACAACAATAGGCATAGTAGGTAACTTACTTGAACAGCTAAGCGGCAACATGCGATTCTACAGAGTGCTCAAAGTTGTTCAAATTCTATAAAATTAAAACTCTAGTTTCTGCCCTTAATACTGGACCAATTTTGTTCAAACTTTTCCTGCTTGAAGCTTAGGGGGTACCAAGTATATGGTTTCAATTATTGCCTATATGTCGTATCCATATTGTATAAATGCTTGGAAAATATTTTGCCCACCAACGACTTCCAGAGCCGCTTTAGCTAATTATACGTCCTCTAATGTTGCAGAGCGTGCTCGCCTTCTGGCTGTGGGAGAGTGGGAGTCTGGTGTGTGGCTTCAGGGTCTTCCATGGCCAAGCATTGATACGACGTTGGACGACACGAATGACAAGACATGTCACTCGTGTCGAGAATTGCAGCCTGTCTTTGGGTGCTCCCTGTATTTCTCCTCATCGTTTTCACTGCGGAGAAGCAGTCGACAGCCTTGGGAATCACGGCCTATCATGCGGCAGGAGCGCAGGACGCATGTCACGTCATGCACATCTAAATGAAGATTTTTTTATGTTGCGTAGTTATATATTCATATTTCAATTAATGCAAATGCAGACATAAAACTATACAAGAATTTTTTTTGCAGGATGTTACATAAACAGTGATATTTATATATTTTTATAATTTAATTTTTATTTTTAATGATTACTTTTGCTGGGATTAACATGATTAAGCAGTACTAAGTACCTACTAAGTCTGTATGTGCCCGGGCACAAGGATTCAAGCTAAATTTCCAACGTAATTTATGTATCCAGGTTGGAAGTCATATTATTATAGCCTCTTCTTATAAACTTCATTTTTGTCTTATGCATTCGAAAACTCTACCACCACTGGTCAATACACTGGTCGTTAATATAAAAACCTATAGTAAGTGTTTACCGTACCCAATCCCTCTTAAACAGTTAAGGCCAATTTTGATAGAATTTCGTGTGTTCCGAATGTTATCAATTCTGCAATCAGGTAACATTCAGATACGACAATGTCTGTCTGTCCATAGAAATAATCCACTAAGTAAGCCACAATGAGAAGATATCTAAGTAAAAGTAGTGCAAAGAATTGGGCCTACCGCCTACCAGCAATCTGACTGTAGTGAGGATTCATCGTAAAACACACTCAAGATTTGTCTCGGGAGTTGAGTATAGTGTTAATTAACAGAATAAAACTCACGCATCAAACCTTAGTATTTTATTGATAAGTGAATTTATAAACAAAGTAAATGTGATTGAAGTGAAAGATATTATTAACTTTATTGTACACCTTATTAGAATTTCTGCACAAAGTTTGTAATACTAAAGCCGTGAAGTTATTGCATATTCTGCAACATGATGATGGTGTAAGTAACGACCACAGAACACATTGAAACCAGCAAGGTGTAGTCCATAGTGACAAATTTAGCAGCATGGAATTTTATTGGCCTGGTGATGAGGAGGTTGCGGAACTCACTTAGATTAGTTTTCAAGTCATTATCTGAAAAAGGATAAGTGGCATGAATGAAATACTGGACAATAGACATGATATTGATAACGCTAAGAATGTTCAATGTCTATGTAAGTTTCAGCGGAATCCGGACTTCAAAGTGAAAGCCTTAGTTGCGTTTGGAGACTATAGTATCACCGCAAGCACTGTATCGCGCCTTAGAATAGCACGACGGGTGATGAGGTAAAGAAAGAGATAAAAAGAGCATGAGTCGAGAGCGAGCGACCTATGACCGTGAGTGTTGGTGGCGGACTGACCAAATCTGATGGTCGATTGGTCTATACTCCCCCCATCCCACCGCACACTTACCCAAGGCGCAGTACGGCCGTTACGGTCGGTCTATAACATAAAGATGAAGATGTTGATGATCATAGTGGTGAAATAAACCTGTACATTACATTTATAGACCTTGTCATACTTACTGTTGCTATGATCGGCTAGTAACAAATCAACAGTCTCTAAAATCCTTTCAGTCTCCTTGTACGTCTGCTCGCATCGATACGTTACTAGGACTGACATCATCCCGTAATTTACTGCTCTCATTGCTGAGAATATAGCTGGTAGACAGGCATAACGGGTATACCCATTGCGAAGCTTCTACAAATGTATTGTCTGATATAATGAATGTGAAAGTTAATGGAGATGTTTGTAGCCCAATCACGGAAGAAGGGCTGAACGGATCTGGATGAAATTTGTTACAGGGATAGGGTAAGTATAGTCTCAAATATCATACAAGTTAATATCTGAAATAAGTTCCAATGGGTTGTGGGACCGGAATCAGAATTCCACGTTAGCGTAACCGCGGGCAAATGCTAGATACAAGTAAGTTCATTTCAAGATCATTTTAAACATGAGTTAGCTTACCATAGTTCCGTTTATTGTTCTGATAGCTAAATTCAGTAAATTAATGGCATTGAATAGAGAATTTATACAGTTGATAAGCACCTGCAAAATAAATAATATCAATAACAAGTTCAACTGTAAGCAGTAAGATAATAATAAATGTTAATCTAAAAAGAGCATAAATTAATAGTTATCGTGTGTAGACAAGGACCTGAGTAATTCAGATACTTATTTTCTGTCTAGCTGTTTGAGTGCAAGTGCACTTGTATCTCAAACAGCTAGACAGAAAATATAATTTTAAAAAGAAACAAATCGTATGAGATAAATAAAGTTAACTTACTCGAAATCCATAACATCCATTCAAAAAAGTTACTTGCTCGAGTATTATTATGTAACATCTACTGAACCATGGTGTTTCAAAATATCTACTATGAGAGAGCATTTTAGTATGCAGTGACTTGTGTGTTTCATTTTCAGCAATAGTTATGGTTATATTTCTATCATTACGATGTTTAATAGATCTTCTTTTGTTGTAATCCTTAAACATTTACAATTTTTAGTTTCTTTTGCTTGTTTAGTTAACGTTATAATAGTCTCTTGTAATTTTATACCTAGCTTTTGAGAATTAACTGTAATACTTAACTGTCCAAAATAAAAATAAAATAATAACAAAATCCTAAATGGATTTCACTTAATACTTATTTTGTTAATTACATATTTATTACCAAAAAGATAGAAACGTTTATACCTGTAGCAAATTTTGCAGCATTTTAAGACGGTACTCTATTTGAATAATATGAGAAACAACATCAAGTAGTGTAAGCATATTCAGAAAGAAATATAAATAATCTACTGAATATATTGTGGACGATTTCAAGCCTTCTACTAAAATCCAGCTTATATATTCAAAGAGGGAACATATTAGGAATATCGTGACTGAGAAAACAGTGGTATGCAAAATTGTTTTACGAATTTCATTATAAGAAGGGTTGCCCAGCATTTGATCAATATGTTCAAAAGTTTTAAAATATTCCAGAAGCAAATCTCGACCGAATTTGTAGACACAGAACAAATCAATGGTATATTCAAAATAAGACATCCAATAAGTAATTTGAATAGAATTTGAGAATTTGACAAGACAAACATTTAAGTACGTGTTACATTTAAATGTTTGAAATTTGAAGTACAGATAGAAAACGTTCAGGCAACCAAAAATTATCAAATAAACTGTGGTTTTGGTCAAAGATCCTGATACGACTAATTGATCTCCTTGAGAATATATATTTGACAATGCAGTGATTCTTAGTAACACATTTATAGGAATGACAGAATAAAATGTGCCACTAGTCATTTTCTTCGCGATGTTAACGTTCATGTTGCAAATTGTATTCACACTTGACTTATGCAGTTTTTCTACGTCTATAGCAGTTCTGTTTAATTAATGGACTGCACTTAGCAACTATTGTAGTAATTACTTAATGTGGTTAGTAATTACATCAATATTTATTACTTCTTACGCGAACAATATTATATGAAAGGCATCAAACTCAATCAAGTATATAGAGTGAGATTCCAAGAGATCTCAGTCATCCCAGCCAAACTTACATGATTTTAGGAATAATAATTTTTTTAGGGTCGGTACAGCATAAACTTAAACTTGAGTCCATTTTGGTGTCAAAATATATCTTGATTTATAGCTAATCAGTCAAGAGGCTCAATCAATTAGCTTATTGTAGTCTACTGCTGGACATAGGCCTCTCCCAATGTGCACCACGTATGATGTAATATACCGGTAACTATATTCTTCTTCCTTATCCTAGCGTTTATCCCAGTCGCATCCAAAGCTTTCCCCCCAGAGTCTGGAGTTCACGCTACCAGTCTTCTATATTATGACATCGAAATTAGGTATACCAATTAAGACCAATTTAGGGTTAAATTTTATTAATTTGTCTTAGTATGTAATAAAGTAATATGTTCAGGCAGTTATTAAATGACTTAACCTCTAGCATGATTATATAAACTTCACTATTTACCTGTCACTTAGTAAATTGCAATTAACGTAAAGCAACTGGTATGTTTAATTCCATTATGCTTTAACATTCTAATGCATTAAGATATGATTCCGAAGGTGACCGCATACGACAACTGCAGACGCATGCAGCAACGGCTTCGGAATCACACCTTTAGTTTTACATCAATAATAGGTGAATGGGTATTTTGAGAATGATGGCAACAGCTTTACAATCATTGGCGATACCTTTATCTGATAATTTATTTTATCATTGTTAGTCTCAAACGTTAGGCTGCTGCTGTAGACAGATGCGTGCTATGGATGTGTATTGCGAATGTGAGCTGTGGATGCGAATTTTGTACAAATTGTAGGAAGTTTTCATTCTGTAAGGTTGTTGTTCAAAATTTATTATTTATTTATTTATACAACCCTCTGAGTCTCTTCCTGTAGTCTTCTAAGAACGAGGCCTCGATGTAAACTAGTGGCCCATTTGGTAAATATAAATAGCTGATTACTATTAGTAATAAGTAAATAGGTAGATAATAATCGTCTAGATTTTAATACAGTTTCCTCGAAGTCTTGTGATTTCTGTTTTACTTATCTTTGCGAAATAAATGCCTTTTGAGTTTGAATTAAGTTTAACAAAATTAATGAAATCGAAATTTAATCAACTTGTTCTATAGCCGCTAAACATTTAACGCCCACGCTCACTTACTCAAAGTCTCTAAGAATTAATAATTTCCAACAGTATTGAACGATAAATAGATAAGACTTAGTTCCTCTAAAATATCTGGAATACGAAGCAAACCCTTTGCGAATGGTGCTAAATAAATTTTAATTGGAAAATGTTAACACTCAAAGGACGATACCCTGTGACGGTGACAGTACTTTTGTAGGGAAAAAAATTCACCAACTAAGCTATTTGGTCCTATGCCCCAGTGTTAGTTTCCCAAAGGAGTGGATCTCTACCTAAAAGAAAAAGGATACCCAACGTACATATTTCTTGAATCAACATTTAAAAAAAAAATGTGTTACTTGATGATTTTGAAAGAATAGAACATAACAAATATGATTAGTGATTAGAATTTAGTGATTTAATTTTAATAGTAAGTCAAATGTTTAAAATAGGGACGTCACTGAATGCTTTGTAACATGATGACGGTGTAAGTAACGATTACAGAACTCATTGAAACCAGCAAAGTATAGTCCATAGTGAAAAAATGAACAGCATGGAACTTAATTGGTCTGGTGATGAGGAGGTTACGGAATTCTTTGAGACTTAATTTTAAGTCAGCGTCTGAAAACAAAAGGAAATGTTTAGTTAATTTAGATAGATATAGAAGCAATTGATACAGGATGACCTACAAATAAAGAAGCAAAATTCTTAGCTATCCATGGATTCAAAATAGGTCCGTGTGGCAGAGAGAGAAATCCAAATTGATCCCAAGATTTGTGACTTGGGTTGCATGTTGAAGGGGGAGTCCCTTAGTATAAAACTTACTGCAATTCTGGATAAACCATGGTCTTTCAACAGGTTATAGATTTCAAGATTTTGCTGGTAAACTCTAGTGCATATGATGATTATAATATTAATTATGTTGATGTCTAGATTATACATAGTTTTTTGGTTGGGAAATTATTTACACAATAAAATTACCTTCAGTGTTCCTAAAACCAAATAACTAGTTAGTAATTAGTAATTTTTTCTAGTGGTGGTATCTGCAGTAGGTATAAGTATTATAACAGGGTTTGACTACATTGTAAGATAAGATATTCTTCATAACACCATAGAAGTATTATAAGATAACAATCAAACAATATTAATAATAATATATAATGCGCAATGGGCGGCCTTTCGCTAATAGCGATTTCCTCCAGTCAACCTTTGTATGGATGGATAGAAGCAAAAGAGATGATAGGGTATCGTACAATTTTTTTTGAAGAGGTTTTTATAGAATTGTACTTACTGTTGCTATGGCTAGTCAATAACAAGTCAATAGTATCAAGAATCCTTTCATTTTTCTTGTAGGTCTGTTCACACCTATATATGACTATGATTGACATTATTGCATAGTTCATTACTCTTGCTGCAGCTGACACACTTGGTAAGAAGAAATATCGTGTATAGCCCTCGCTGCCCTTCTGTTGATAAAATTTGCTTTAGTTCAAATTGATATAATGTAAAATTGAATGTAATGGTAAGCTTACCATTGATCCATTTATGATTCTAATAGCTAAATTCAGCAAGCTAATACAATTGAAAAGAAGATCCGCACAGTGGACTAGTACCTGTAAAGTTAACAATGTAGGTTAATTCAAATTTAATCAGGTTTACTCTTCTATAGGAGTTATCCTCTGTGGTGTAGCGGCAGTGAACGCGGCTGCTACGCAGGAGGCGCGGGTTCGATCCCCGCTCAGTGCTAATATTTGTGTGCATGAAATATGGGTATTTGCATTGGTCTGGTCGTGCCTCGGAGAGCGCGTTAAGCCGTCGATCCCGGTTGCCATAAGAACATCTATGGCAGTCGTTACGGGTAGTTGGAGCCCTAAAAAGTACAAAAACAACGGTCTAGCTGCAAAGCTTCGATATCGCCTAATGTTACCTTACCATTGGATTGTGGAAGTCAGATGGCAATCGCTTCACGGAAAATATCGAGGTCTAGCCAAATCCGTAGTTAAGACTGGTAAAGCGGACCCCAGACTCCGAGCTGAAAGCTTCGGATACGACTGGGAATTAACGCTAGGGTGAAGAAAGGAGTTATCCTAAGTTTTTTTGCAGGTGAAATATTCTGTTTACCATCAAACTGATTTAAAATATTAATAAACAACTAAAACAAAACGTGCTGAAAAGTTCTGACAAGAAATAAATCGAACTTACCCGGAATCCATAAATGTTATTCAAAAAAGTCACTTGCTCTAGTAATATTATATAGCATTTACTGAACCATGCTGTTTCGAAGTATCTACTGTGGGACAACATGTCCAATGACCGCAAGGACTTGTTTATCTCATTTTTGACAATATTTTCATCAATTCGGTGCTTAATAAAATGGCCATTGTTATAGTCCTAAAATAGTTATCTTATTATATTACTTGCACTCACAGTTATTATACTCGTAACCTCAAACGCTAAGACTATACTATGAAAAAGGAAAAGAAAAGCAGAAAAAAGGAAATAAGGAAATAAAAAAGGAAGAAAGAAGAAGGAAAAAAAATATAGATAAAATACATTTATTTAAGACATGCACATTATTCAAAACATAAATGATACACATGCATAAAACAATGTAAATTTACTGTGCGAGTCTGAAAAGGGTACATCATCTTTAGTTCCTATTATAATATTACGAGTATTTATGTATCTGATTCCATTGTTGTTTACATTCGTAAATCCATTGTTCATATCCTGTTAGTTGTATTTAAAATTTTATAGAAAAATATACGTACATCTAGTAAATCACCAAGCATTTTAAGTCGATACTCTACTTGAATAATATGAAAAATTGCATCCAGTAATGTTAGCATGTTGAGGAAAAAATATAAATAGTCCACTGCGTATATTGTGGCCGTAATCCAGTCTTCCAAAAGAAACCAGCTTATGTAATCGAAGATGGAGCAAATCAAGAAAATTATAATTGAGTAAACAATAGTGTGAAGAACAGTTTTACGTATTTTATTATAAGCAGGATTGCCCAACATTTGATCAATACGATCAAAAGGTGTAAAATATTTCAGAAGAAAATTTCGACTGTATTTGTAAACGCAGAACAAATCAATTATATATACTAAATAAGATATCCAGTAAGTCATTTGAATCGAGTCAGAGAACCTAACAACACCAGTATCTGTGTTGCCTTGAAATGTTTCAATTTTAAAGGACAAACAAAACACGTTTAAAGCTCCAAAAAGTAAAACATAGATTATGGTTTTAGTCAGTGATGCTGATTCCACTAATTGATCTTCATGGCAATATATATTAGATAATGCAGTTATTCTTAGTAACCAATTTATAGGGTTTATGAAATAAGGCGTGCGCTTATTATTTTTCTCAGCAATGTTAACTTTCATGTTGTTGTTTGATCTATGTCTAGCTTTAGAAATTCTCAATCAACGATATCGTTGGCCAACTAAGTAATGTAAATAATTACTTAATGAAATATACTTCTGTCATGAAAAATCATTATAGTCATCAAAAGCATATTATTTCATTGTAACAAAAGCGACGAAAATTACAAATAGGAGTATTAATATTTAATGGTTCAATGTTACTTTAGGGGGGTTTTAGCTTTAATATCAAGTGTAGGTATATATTCAATTTCCTTAGCCGTATTTTGTTCGTGCTTCTATTGTTGCTAACATTTAGTTAAAGTTCCAATATGTGTTAGTTCAGATGGAGCCCACAAAGAAAATCTCAGAACCCCAAAAGGGAGAGGGGTGAGACGTGAGATCATTTATTATTTTTGCTTTGGGTAACTGTAATAGCAATCAATGCTTTCATCTTTTCTTTGATGGAGGCTTCCGAGCTAATGTTGCCCCTGGATAATTTAGATCCACAATTGGGTCTGCTTTCAGTTTAGTAAGTATCCATTCCTTTCCAAGTTTATGCTACACTAGCTTTTCGCCCGCAGCTCCGCCTGCGTGGATGTCGACTACCATCACCAATAGTTTTTTTTTCTAAACTGACGGACTTGTTGTATAAATATAAGTATCCCGATAGTTCTAATAGTAATTGTTGTATAAACTTTCGACACCTTATTTTGCTCTCTCAGTAGTGTTTTTTTTTTCAAAATATTAAATGAAAACTGTAAGAAACATCGGCCTTGTCTTACAAAAAAGTGGTGGATTTTTAGAATATTACAACAAAATAAAAATACTATTAGTATCTTTATACCAATAGCTAGTAAATGGCTAGAAAAAGACTGGTAAGAAAAAATTACTATTGCCTAACATTTCGTTCTTATCAATCAATCAATCAATAGCCTATTTCAGTCCACTGTTGGACTTAGGCCTCACCCAAAGTATGCCATAGCACTCGATCCTCCACCGTATGTTGGGGACATATGCTGTCAGTTTGCACATTTGGGCCCCATGAGTCATAACAGGGGAGTAGAAACCTCGACGAATTTTCCCAATGTTGCCCAACCCTTGTCGACCCTTCGACGTACTTATATCTCTTTCTGGGTTTCGTCTTCTAATCTAAAATTACCATCTCAGCAATGAAAATATCGTATCAGCACGACACTGTCGTAGACAATCCAGAAATGCCCAGGTCTAGATGATGTCAGAAGGCTTCTCGTAATCTACAAATGCCATACATAGCGGCTGATTGTACTCTCAGGTCTTTTGTATAATCTGCTCAACAGTATTGGCTGCAACACTATAACCCTTTTAAAACCCGGCTTGCTCCAGTGGCTGGAATTCACAACTATTCAAGACGATTCTCAAGAACAAAACTTCTATAGAGATATGACTCAGGAGTCTTATAATTCTTCAGCAAGACCTTATAGCCTTTTTTGGAGAACAGTACCACCGCACTACAGTTCCATGTTAAGTTCTGCTGGATGACGGAATCAAAGAGGTTCGTAAGCTCTTTTAGAACTGAGATTCCACCTGGTTTTAAGAGCCCTGTCAACCAGTGCGATATCATCAGTATACCATAACTATGAAGGTTGCTGTTGTATGCTAAGGATACAAAAAATCATCAATTGGCCTATTGCAGTCAACTGCTGGACATAGGCCTCTCCTAATATGCGCCACGTTTGCCGATCCTCCGCCTTCCGCATCCAGTACGTCCCAGCCACCTTTCGCAGATCGTCGGTCCAGCTGGCTAGGAGGTGTCCCACCTTCCGTATTCCTTCTCACGGTATCCACTCTAGGACTCGTCTGCTCTAACGGCCATCAGTCCTTCGGCAGATGTGGCCAGCCCACTGCCACTTTAGCTTGCTTATTCTGCAACCCTACGGCCAGATTGGACACGAAAGTTTGGAAACCGGTTTCCATAGCAGAATTATTTTTCTTTTAACGAACCTGGTTTCCAAGAAAGAATAATAATTCTGTTTTCGAAACTAATTTCCAAAACAGAAAGTTGGATCTTCGTTAGCTATGTCGGTAACTTTGGTTCTATGTCGGATGACCTCGTTTCGAATTCTATCCTTCAAAGAAACTCCAAGCATAGCGCGCTACATAGCCCGCTGCACGACTTTTAGGTCACGGACTACCCCACCTTCAGTGGCCACGTTTCGTCACCGTAGGTCATAGGTAACATAACAGGCAGGACGCACTGGTCGAAAACCTTTGTTTTGAGGCATTGCGGCAGGGGGGAGGAGAAGACCCGACGTAGTTTGCCAAATGCTGCCCACCCCAGTTGAATTCTTCTGGCTATTTCTTTGTCGAAGTTGGTTTCACCGAGCTGGATAACCTGCCCCAGGTAGATAATATTTTTGAACAACTTCGAGTGTCGCTCCTTCGATGGCAATCGGTCTCAGTACAACATGTTCGTTGAACATAATCTTGGTTTTATCCAAGTTTACACCGAGGCTGACTTGTCGAGAAGCTCCATTCAGGCTGTGCAGCATTTCGCCCCGTTGTTCTAGCGACTCCGCAACTATGATGATGTCATCGGCGAACCGAACGTGCGAGATGTAACTACTCCAGCGTCTTGAAGACGTCCTCCAATGCGATGGTAAATGCTGAGGATACATAAATTAGGGCTATGTGATACGTCAAAAATGAATACAAATAAAACAACATACTTGAAATTTGTGGTGGTTTAATTTTTTTTATAATTATCTAAAAATAATATTAAGAAAATAAACATTTTGTATTATATTCTTTGTCATCTTAATCAGAAGTACTCTGTGCTTGAGTAATTGAGTCCACAGCTGATAAGTGGAAGTTATTGAATTGTGTTCTGCCATCTCTATTATTGTTGCCTTAGTATACTTCTCATCAAGAAAGAAAGTGAAGTTTTCTAGAAGCCAGGCGTTCGTCTATTTGGTGAAACGTTTCTAGCCATTGATATAAATTGTTATTTTGTTTCTAGCTATGAAGCCGCCCCTTGTGTTATATCGGCGGCGTCAATAGATTTAAATTCACATACCTTACTGTATGAGAGCTTGTAAATGAGGATTGATCTGGATGATAATGTGCTGTATTACTTTTAGGCTTTCTTTTATATACAGGTATATTCTTTTATATAGCTCTAGATAGCTATCATCGCTGCTATCATATGTTTTTTTTCTATTTCCAATCAATTAAATAAAGAAACTGCAGTACATAACTCTTACACAATATTTTTCAAATTCTTGCATATTATACGTGACAGAGAGTGACATTTTTATAAATATTATCATTTGACAGATCAAAATGTGACTTAGCGTTGACACCATCACTTTAGTTCCGTTGTCATGGTAACAATTTTGCTAGCGATATTAGCGCCATAATATTTCGTATTTTCTTTAATATTACATTATTTCGTGAATTTGCTACATTTTAATTGTGATAATTGCTATTCGGCGACAAAGCCAAATTCAATAAACCAAAGATCATGAAAATCTGTTCAGCCATTCTTGAGTTATAAGAAAGTACGTTTTTGGCACTTTTTAGGCACTTAGGGTCTGAATTTCGAAAAATCGTTTCTTAGTACACCTCCATGCATCAAAACATACACTCTCTATAAATTTCAAGTCTCTAGGACCAGCGGTTTAGGCTGTGCGTTGTCTCTAAGTGAGTCAGTCAGTCAGTCAGTCAGTCAGTCAGTCAGTCAGGACTAAGAGTTTTATATATGAGATTACCGATCCCAAAAAACATCTTTTCTATAATCATGTAAGATGAGATGAATGGGCTCACACTTTATAAATGCATAATGTTGGTATAAATACAGATAACGCCTTTGGAAACAAGTCAAATCACAATAACGCGCCTGTGTGGTTTAGGCTTAATGAGTTAAAGAATTTTGACACTTATCTGTATTATGTATAGCGCGCTATAACTTTTAAATGCTTAGATATACACACCGTAGGTTTTTTCTTTCTGGGGTAAACAGAGATAGCAGCCCGTGATCTACATACTAACTGTTCTTGTATTTATATACTTCACAAGCGACCTCTACTGTCATTAAACCTTTAATACAAGATTTCTAATGCTTTTAAATAACAATATTTTATGGACATAACAAGTTTTATTCATTACATCATTGCATATTTTGCAACATTAAAATAGAATAAGTAACAACCACCGAGTTTAGAGACACAAGCATGGTGTAATTCATGGTGAAAAACTTTGCAGCATGAAACTTGATTGGCCTAGTGATGAGGACGTTACGGAATTCCAAAATATTAGCCTTCAAGTCACTATCTGCAATAAAATACATATTAAAGATTAAGCAATAGAACAGACTAGAGTTGCTGTTTAAAATATTCAAATATAAGGTTCAAAATATGAATGTAAAGAGATTTAGGAGTAGAGGCAACCCTGAGAAAAGAAGGATTAAAATAATACTTGAAAGAGGAAAAAAAGGAAAGAGTAAATTTTCCTATAAAAAGTAAAATATAGATAATGGCAAGTAAAGGAGTGACTGAAAAGATGACATCTGACAGAATTCTATTAATAAAGAGAGAGGCAAATAATAGGTATGTTGCGCCGACCCCTAATTATAGCAACAAGGGTAGGGGCAGGTAGGGCTGAATAGCAGAAAAATATATTATAATGTCTGTAAATTAAGTTGTTTGTAAATTATTCTCATATTAAACCAAACGGTTGCAGCCTCCTTCACTTCACAACATTTTTGTTTTAATATGAATGTGTCAGTTATAAGAGCTTTAGCAATAAGACGAGAATAAATTGAAAAGTACATACGATATTTTTTACTGGCCAGCAGTTTATCAATCGTTTCCAGAATCTTTTCACTCTGTCTGTAAGTCTGCTCACATTGGTACATCAAGACAATGGCCATCATCTCGTAAGTCAATGCTCTCAGTATACCTGACGTTATTTGCAGCAAATCGAATACAATTGATGATGAAGACAATATCACTTCTCCTTCAGCTTCAATCGATAATTGATAATATTAAAAATATATAAGTATTTGTCGTGTACGGGCTTTTGCTATTTTCATAGTGTGAATCGAACTCAGATCGTTGTCATCCAAGTCCGATATCTGTGTAATGTATCTTGTAAGACAAGTGTAAAATCTACCAAGTTAAACAAATAAACTTATTCACTGCGGTAAGAGATACCGTTTGACCCAGTTTGACCATCTTCTTCATCCTAACGTTAATTCCCAGTCGCATCCGAAGCTTACAACTTGGAGTCTGGGGTCCGCTTTACCAGTCTTTACTACGGATTTGGTTAGACCTCGATATTTTCCGCGAAGCGATTGCCATCTGACCTCCACAACCCAATGGTAACATTAGGTGATATCGAAGCTATGCAGCTAGACCGTTGCTTTTGGACTTTTTAGGGCTCCAACTACCCGTAACGACTGCCATAGATGTTCTTATGGCAACCGGGATCGACGGCTTAACGCGCTCTCCGAGGCACGACCAGGCCAATGCAAATAATCATATTTCATGCACACAAATATTTGCACTGAGCGGGGATCGAACCCATGCCTCCTGCGTAGCGGCCGCGTTCACTACCGCTACGCCACGGAGGCTGTCAAATCGCCAGTTTGACCATTTATCACTAGAATTCTGGGTATCTGACACTGATCCCATTTACAGTATGAAAGTAAGATTAAAATAATACTACTAGAGATGATAGTATCCCACAGGTCCAAAAACTCACTATATCTTCATTTCTAATTCTGAATGCTAAATTCAATAAATCCATCATGTTGATCAGCAAGTTCACACAGTGAACCATGACCTGTAAAAACAATATCATCAATAAAATTATTAAAAAAAACCTTCAAAATTCAAAAAACCTTTTTCCAAGAATTCTGTTACTTATATTTAGGTATAGGTATTTGTAATAATAAAAAAATAAAGAACTTACTCGAAATCCATAGCTGGTGTTCAAGTAAGTTACCTGATCAAGTAACAATAAGTAACATTTGGTAAACCATGTTGTTTCCAGACTAGTAACACAGAACGTTTCTGAAGAAATCACCGGCTCACAATTGATAACAGAAGTGAAACATTTACAGGATTATTATAATTCAAAACATTTTTGTTCTGTAAAAAGTTAAAACGTACAATAAAACTATTAATGAAAATAATATTTATAGAACACGTACTAAAATTAAAATTCTCAAAGATGATAAATTAGTAATTAAATTATATTATTATAAAATTACTTACTTGTAGCAGTTTCTTGATCATTCTAAGACGATACTCTATCTGAATAACATGCTAAACTATATCAAGTATAGTTAGCATGTTCATATAACAATATATATAATCAAGTGAATATAATGTGGGATATTTCCATCCCTCTACTAACACAAAATTCGAATAATCAATGAAAGCACTAAAGATATAAATAGTAATGACCAAGATTATGATACTGACAATCTTTCTACGAATTAAATCATAAGGGACACCCACTAAAATGTTATCTATGTGAACAAAAGTTTTAAAGTATTTAATGAGAGACTCTCTGCCGTACTTGTAAACGAAGTATATATCAATGACATATATAACGAAAGAAACCCAATAAGTCAATTCCATAATGTTAGAGAAACGTATAATGCTACTACGATTTTGTTTATTTATTTTGATGACTTTATAATACAAGCAAAAGAAATTCAGACAAGTTAACACGAATATGTAGATTATAATTTTGATTATTGAACCAGAAATGTTTAGTTTATTTTTTTTACGATAAATATTTGATAGTGCCACGTTTCTTAAGAGCCAGTTAATAGGCATCAAGGAGTAAAAGGTGTCTTTAAATATCATTTTACAGAAAAGTACTAAATCAGCTAGCAATGACTTGTGAGTTTCTAATGCTATTAAGCCGTATTGGAATATATTTGGAGACATTTCTGTTAGAATTTCAGTTTAATTAATTAAAGGCATGAAGTAATTACTTAAGTAGGTATTCAAGCTTTTGTACGTAGACATTAGTAAAATCAGTAGGTAATAAAATTAAATGTGTGATTTGGGTAGTTCATCAAAGGTACATCCTTTCAGGTTGTTTGGGATTACGCCAATGGGAAAGAGGTGTGAAGAAGTAGGAGCAAGGGGAATTCCAGCTAAATCCCTGTACAACTTACTTAAAGACCTCGGATTGCCAAGAGCTTCAGTAAGCTCTTTACTAAATCGAATATCAAAAGCGGCATTGATAGGATCTTACCAAATTTGGATAGGTAGGGGGGGGAACACTACTGACGGTGGAGGTGAGCGCTGATGCATCACAAGGTGGCCACCCTAAACCTACATCTGGGTCGCAAGTCCCAGTCGCCGTCACGGTGTTCCTCTCTGTATCACGCTATGGACCCGGCGACCGCACGGTGAATCCATGGAGTGCTGAGAATCGGATCTCTATTATGTATTACTCGGAACAAATATCTTGAACCTAAAATGTGATCAAAATGTGCTCTATACGCGCAGTACACGTTTCTTGGGTATTTTTGAGGATAGCGCGGGGTGCTACCGCGGTGGACGAGCTCAAATTCACCATGTATAGATTATTACAAAACAATCCGTGTGCACTAGGGCCTTCTCTGTCTTGATTTAGGTCCAAGATACGTGTCCCGAGGTATATCTCTATATACTATGATGTTATTGTAAAGTGGTTGTGTCTAGTGTCTATATATTGGAGATTGTTTTTAGTGAGTCATGTTATATTGACGATACTAAACACCAAAAAAATCTTGATTTTTTGTAATAATAATAATAATAATATTTATTCATTATTCATTGTACAATAATAATATCTACACAGTGTCTTAGTCTAGCGTGTAGTAAGTGCATAAGAATCTTAGGTATGTATATCTACTGATTATATATCTACCTATTTACGTATTATGTGTCTCTAGGTCTTATAAATAAGTATTTAAGTATATTACATCGTATGCGCCTGAACTAGGTAATCCTGTGTTTCAGGCGTCCAGGGCAATTTATTAATAATTCTAAAATGATCAACATGATATTACTGGTAAATACAACAATCATTACAATGCTAAATTGGGTCACTACTGCTAACTAAAATAACTAAAATAATAATAATATCTATTATCTTATATCTAGCACTATTCACTTTAGAACAGACATTAAGTCCTCTGTATCATCGTAGGACATGCTTTGGAGGATATTCTTCACAACTCGCTTACAACAACCGTAATTCATGGTATTGGTGTTGTATTCAAAGTATCATGGTCACTCTCATTACTATTAGAGTTTATAGCAACCCGCATCCCAAATCGTCCTGTTCGCGCGTCCCGCGGACGGTTACCGGCACGCTATGCATCTCACTCTAACCAATAAGTACGTCGCTCGATGCGCGTGTAGTTGGTACCTCGCTCGGCCGCAAGGCCAGTCTTCCGGGAACCGCGCCCAACTGCATACGCATACGTAACGCTCGCTAACGCTCGATACCTAGCTCGCCGGAGCCCTACACTGTGATCGAAGTAGTATGATTCCGAAGTCGACCGCATACGACAACTGCCGACGCATGCAGCACATACAGCGTACCCATTACTTGTCAAACCCCGATACGTATAAAGGGGACCATTGAGAAACCGCAATGAATTACGCGTATCTGCTGCGTGCGTCGGCAGTTGTCGCATGCGGTCGTCTACGGAATCATACCTTAACTCTGGTGGACGAGCGAGTGGCTATTGTATCTGCGAATGTTAGACAAAGCAACTTTTTTCTGTCCTTTCGATAACCGTATCTTGCAAGCAAGAAATTCTTCTCGTCTAAACGATCCTTACATTTCAAAGAATTTTTAAATAATGCCAAAGGAGACGGATACTCTTCCATACATTCGTGGGCCTGATTGACAGAAAATGGAGCTGTCAGCTGTCACAGCTTAAAAATACAGTTGATAAACACAAGAAATAATTAATCGATTAACGGAAATCGATTCAGAATTTATTTTTATTACACTATTATTTGGTATTTTAAATGGTTATTATTATTATTATGATTAAGTTTTGTTCACTCTGATTGATTTAATATCAAATTGTGATGCAAGTGTTTTAATACGCAATATTGTTTAAATAATTCTTAGTAATCGATATTTTATTTTGCTAGTGAAATAAAGGAGACGGGGACTTCTGGGCCAAAATTGTAATGAGTTGAGATATGACTTAAAAAAAGCGGTATTTTTTTCTATTTCAAAATATTAAAAAACCAGCTCAATTGAAAGTCTGGAAGACGAGTAATCTTAAAACTAAGTTTATTCCACTAGCAAAATAAAATATCGATTACTAAAAAATATTTAAACAATATTGCCTATTAAAACACATGCATCACAATTTGATATTAAATCAATCAGAGTGAACAAAACTTAATCATTATAATAATAATAACCTGTTAAAATACCAAATAATAGTGTAATAAAAATAAATTCTGAATCGATTTCCGTTAATCGATTAATTATTTCTTGTGTTTATCAACTGTATTTTTAAGCTGTGACAGCTGACAGCTCCATTTTCAGTCAATCAGTTTATTTATTCAATCTTCAAAATTAATTATTTTATCGAAAAGTTGTATATTTACATGGCTTATGGGATATACAATTGTTTATAAAATATGTACAAAAGTATGCTATATCAGTATGCTGTATCAGTTTATTGGTTTAAATCCAATGATCAATTGACTTCTGCGTTTTGAGTATTTCCAGTTGATTTCTTGATTATATTCCCTTAACAGTGATTTCTCTTTACGGACTTCTCAGCTTGCTCCTGGTTACCTTAAAGTACAATGATAAACTTGTTTGAATTTTGCTCGGTATTTTGGATTTTGACATGGATCTCTGTGTGAATTGTGGCATAGAAAATGAAGTAAATAAGGTAATATATTTCCACCTGCGCACTTCTTAGACAATGCTTTAATTATTATTGAAGAAGAATAAAAGATAATTATTATTTAAAGTGTTTTTTTTTTAACATAACATCCTTGTACTCCATATCTTTAAAATCTCTTTGTAAGTTTTCGTACATTATCCCTGAGTGAAATATAATACAGTACAATTTAAAAGTATTTTAAGATAAAAAAAATGACCACTTTCTATTAAAACACCACAGAAATCACAGTTCTAAAATGTCAATTTCTTGCATAACCTCACTTTTATTAAATCTCTTATAACTCTGCTCTCAGATATCCAAAATCTGCAGAATTTTCAGGGATGGTTTAATAATTTATATGCTCTTAATTGATACCACCCTCATCTTATTACATTTTTGGCCCAAGAATGTATGAAAGCCTCCCCATCTCCTTTAGTTTTAAGATTTCTCGTCTTCAAGATTTTCAATTGAGCTGGTTTTTTAATATTTTGAAATAGAAAAAAATACCGCTTTTTTAAAGTCATATCTCAACTCATTACAATTTTGGCCCAGAAGTCCCCGTCTCCTTTCGATTTCTGGTAACTTGTTCTTCGTTCAAATTCAGTGACGATTGTACGGAATAATAGTACATTATGGTACAAGTGAGCAAAGTTGGTGATTACGGCCGAAAGGTCTTAAGAGAGCCGAGGACGGTAATCATCATACTCACGCGTGCCATACGACGTTTTACAACACACTTGCGAATAAAATAATAATACAAATACTAAATAAACAATACTACAAATTAATTCGTTTTCCTATGTGCGCGCATCTAACAATGGCGGTCGGCGTCGGCCATATTTAAAAAAAAAAAAGAGGTTTGAATTTAACTTTCTTTTACTGTTTTTTTTTCTGTACTTAGAGAAAAAAAAAGTTAAATTTGAGTGAAAATTTTGTTTTTTAAACAAGTATTACTTCAAATGAACATACAATAGGCATATTAATTTATTCGTACTATTAAACACATTCTTTTTTGTATCGAAACTTTTTTAAGAACATAGAAACTTAACCTATAAAATTTAAAAAGAATCTATAACTCACTTGTGTCTCACTCACTCACTCACTTTGATAATAGGTGTCATTACGTGCCTATTTGCGGTGAAATAATAGCACTTTTATGAGCAGGTGTGTTGTAAAATGTATTTGTTCGACGGATCTCGACAGATAAACTGCGACAGTATTTCAGCTCTACTGCTTACGCAAACGCGAAAATGGTTTATCTTTCATGCGATCTGTCAAATTCTGTTGGCATTAAACTAGTGAATCACGGAAAATGTGCTGGCAATAACTCTTTGTTGGATTTAAAGTTGTAATTTACTGGTTAGATTAAGGCATGTATTGCATATTGGATGCATGGGGCTTCAATAAAACCATCGTATACCTACTGATAGACGGAAAATGTACTGGTGGATGATTTCATCTCAAAGTTGGGATATCAGCCGCAGATGCTCCAAATCAAAAGGAGGAGAAAAAGTAAGCTTGGTATCAGGAATGGTCACAACTCAGTCACAATTTTTGTAGCTGTATGACGTCATCTGTATGACATTACAAAAAAAAGAGTGCTATCTACATAAAATAGGGTTCGTGGCTTACGCCCCCAGTGGTCGACGCCCCCGTGGACGAGGCCCCCGAAAACAAATTAGGTATACTAATATTATAAAGCTGAAGAGCTTGTTTGGTTGTTGGTTTTTCTCCGGGACCACTGGTTCGAATTTAAAAAATCTTTTTGTGTTGAATAGCCCGTATATAAAATAAGGATATATGCTAAATATCATCACGCTAATCCTCAAGGGAGCGGAGTAGTAATCATAAATGTCAACAAATTCGGCAAACTAGGTAGGTACATTATTTGAAAATTATCGAAATATGCCACGAAGTGGGTCGTCTAGTGTTTACATTATGTGTCGAAGTTCATTAAATAATTTATCTAGTTTAAACAACCGAGTTTACATAACCATGACACAGTTTTTACCCTAAATAATGAAAATGAATCCCTAAATGTGTTGCTAAGCGCAAATCTCAAGAACGGCTGAACCGATTTCGCTAATTCTTTTTTTAGAATATTCCTTGAAGTACGAGGATGGTTCTTACGGAGAGAAAAAATGAAGAAAAAAAGAATTGACTGTTAGGCGGTACAAAGTTCGCGGGGTCAGCTAGTATTATATAGAATTGATTGGGATGAAGAAGAAGCAGTGATTGTACAATATTTGTACCAAATATAAAAGTGTCTAAGCCCTAAAATGTTGAAACCAAAATAACCCTGTTGTGTTGTACTGTCAAACTGTGCGATATTTATTGAGTCCCCATTTTAACCGACTTCAAAAAGGAGGAGGTTCTCAATTCGATGTTTTTTTTTTTTTTTACTTTATTGTTGTTTTCAAAGACAAACTGTTGATCCATGTAGCTAGAATACAACAAATAGAACAAACAGAAATATTTATAAACAAATAAAAATAATATTTACTCGCATACTACAAGTAGAAATTAAAAATTATCTATTTATAGTTTCAAAAAATTGCATTCTAATTTTCATAAATCCAAAAAGAGGCAATTGACCCCGACGTGATTTGAACACGCAACCTTCTGATCTGGAGTCAGACGCGCTACCGTTGCGCCACGGAGTCGCTGACAGACCACGGGAATATTGTGGACTACGTTTATCGCAATCGAAATATCTTTGGAAATGACGAGTAGCTCTGACGTCACTAGCGCGATCTAGATAGTCGACTAGAATTTACTTCGTGATCTGACTGATAATGTTTATTTTTATCTGTACTCACCTGAGTTTCAGTGGAATATTATTTTTGTAGAGCTAGCTGTTGGAGGAATTTTGATCCCGTTCCCGCAACGTATTATTATTATATTTTTTTTTATAATTATTATTATAATTAGTAGGTATTTGACACTATTATTTATACTAGCTTTCGCCCGCGGCTCCGCCTGCGTGGATGTCGGTTATCGCGACCAAACATAACATAATGTCCTTTCCCAAGGTTTAATCTATCTCTGTGCCAAATATGATCACAATCGATTCAGTGGTTTAGGCGTGAAAGCGTGGCATACTCTGGAAATCATGTTCTAGAATCTAGAATGCAAATACACTCACGTGGGATTTTTTACTGGCACATACATTGAAATCTATTTATAGGTGTTTAGGTAAACTTCTAAAACTAAAAAAGTTCTGCATCGATTGAGTTAAATTTTCACGCAATACTCAACTCTCTTTACAGATGGTTCTTAGTTATCACTTTTTTATCAATTCTATAGATGGCGCTCATAATCACGTTATAGTTAAAGGATTATTTTACGAATGTATTCCCCGGTGAAGCCTGACTTTACGAATGTAATCTCGGGTGAAGCTTGAACCTTGAACCCAGTTAGGGTATAAAGTAGTTATATTATTTTTTATACCAGGCGGCAAACAACTAGGTCCAACTGATGGAAAGTGCTTACCGTGGCCTATAATAGACGTATGCAACAACAGGGGCGTTACACTCGTGCTGCAACCCTAAAGAAATCTAATGCTCTTCTTGGAGAACCCCATATTGTAGTTACTTGAGAAAACCAAAGCAGGGAGCTCATCCCACAGCTTGAGCGGATGTGGGATGAAGTTTATTTCAGTCCAATCAGTGCGCACCGTTTCCGGTCGCAATGTGTGGGATGAATTCCCTACCTATGGTGAGCGGTCCGATGGTGGAACGTAGAATTACGACTACTATTCGCGTAGACTTTCGACTATACCCTTTTTTTATCGTGCGAAAAATCCCCATGGATAACCCCTCGCCGGAGCCGGTAGAGAGATTTATGTCGGACTCGAACCGACTAAAACGCACGCCGTTTGTGGGCTGTCGGTTGCCGGAAGTAAGATTATCGTAGACATAATAACCCCTCGCACCCTGGCCGAGCCAGGGCCATATCTCTCGATCTGGCCCTCTTCCGGGACCACGGAGTCACTCGCCCCCGAGAGACTTTCGACAATACATACATACAATTACACCTTTATTCCCGGAGGGTTAGGCAGAGGTGAATTAACACCCACATTTCACCAATCATTGTATTAGGTCCCTCGTAATTGGGGGTGAACCTATTGCCGTTTTCCGGGCACTATTGTTGGCTCGAGCCATATATAGGCTGAGTCTGGGCTGTATATATCAGTCTGATGTTAAACAGCCCTATCCCTTAGTCGCCTTGTACAGCACCGCATGGGATGGTTCCCGGTAGAGTATAATTTGGGCCACCCCATCTCAATGGGGTGGCCCAAATTATACTCTACCGGGAACCATGCGGTAGACTTTCAACAATATCCTAAACAATATGACATCTCCACTAAAACAATCTGACTACGTTAAAACAATGACTAAATAAACAGTTTGAAAGCCGTCTGAAGCCATTCGCCAACAAATACACAATACAATAAGTACGTCACAGGCGGAATTTCGGTCTCTAATCGTTTGGCTGCGGTCGGACTCCGAGCGGAATGACCGCAACGGTCAAACGCTTCTGTGCTATAATTTAGCTATGGATTTAACATTGTTGGACTGGACATTGAACTAAAACTGGAATTATATCGCGATTTGTTTAGTGTTATTATAGTATAGGGATAGGCGTTGAATGAACGAACAGTTTATTTAGACTGTTTATTTCTCATAAACGGTAAACTAGTTTATAGTATACAGATAAACTGGTTTACTCATGAACGACATTCATTTTGTGCACTGTGAGTGCGAACGAGACCGGTTGATGCGAAGCGCAAAGCGACGATAAGCGCGCCTTCCGAGTTAACACGAACTAACCCGAAGGATTACGAAGTACGTAGTACCGAGGACACAGACAATCTGTGAATGCATAGTTCGAGGCGTACCTACTTCGTAATACTTCGTTCTTGTCACACTTGATAGATTTTATGACTACCTATCTCTCTCTTCCGATCGGCACGTGCTAAGGAAAAGGACAATCTTCTTTTGCGGTCTGGACGTATAGTTTTAAACTCTATTGCCATAGTAATAGAATATGCATCTGTATTATTCGTATACAAAAATGTTTAGCATTTCATTTGTTTACATTACATTATTTTTTTAGTTTTCAAATAATAATAACAAAAAAAAAGTATAATGCATAATACATGATTGTACAATTTCAATTATTTCAAATCAACAAAAAAAAAAAAAAACAAAAAGAAAAAAGGGAAAGATCGCGGGTTCGAGTCTCCTGCCCGAGTATTGATTTCGCTTTTTCCAATTTAAAATAATTTGTTTAGTTTAGCATACTAAATGCATTAAAATTATTTCAAAAAGAAAAAAGTTTCTAAATTCAGTATTTATGTAATCATATAGTTATTATTATTTATTAGTTAGCCTGCCAGTCCTAAGCCTGGAAAAAGTATGAAGGAAAGTTCATTTCAAATAATAGTCGTTGTTCGATTAACACGTAGTCATCAATTCAATCAAGTTCATCGAAACTAGTTCAAGGAAATTGGCCGAAAATTCAGCAGTTTATTCTATAGTCATCAATTCAATTTCATGAAGTCGCAGTAAACTAGTCGAAAAAAAAATCGTTTTATGCACTAGTTTATTGTCGACGATAATCGGTCTAGTTTCGTTTACTAAAAAAGCGTCAACGACCCATTCCTATTATAGTATTTTATATATACAGTGTGTCCCAAAATTCAAGGATAAACCGGCAACAGAGGGTAGCCCTGTCTATTGCTTTTTATTTACAAATGTATGTATTTACAAAAAAAAAGTATCTAAGTATGTATATCCGCATTCTAGATTCCATAACACAAGCTAATTAAGCTTACCATGTGTCTAGATAGCGTTGTGTAGAATGTTGTAGAATATTCATTTTATTTATTGAGGGTCGGAAAAATAAAATAAAAAAATATATCTCTATTTTGGTACACCCTGTACATGTTACCGTCAATGTGTATAATTCGGTATTCTAAACAATGCCTAGGCAATTTATAAAATGCCAAGTGTGCAGCCGGCAATGTACAAAATGTTTTTGTGATATCGGGACTTATCGCTATTAATTACGTATTATTATGGAACTTACTTTTGCCGAAGTACAAAATGTAATCATAAAACATAAGTGTTGGTTATAAAAAAAGAACCCCTATTACGTGGGTCCGAAAATCACAGTTGGCGAAATGTAAGTGTTAATACACCTCTGCCTACCCGTTTAGGGATTTACAGACGTGAGTATTTCTATGTATGTATGCATGTAAAAAAAGCATACGAAGGCTCATGCGGGAGCTCCGCTTGCATCTTAGCTTTAGATAGCCTTCATGATTATCATTTTTTATAATTATCCAGAAATAGAGTTTTCTAGGCATTGTATAGAATACCTGCATTATACAGATCGCCGGTAACATATTATTATATTTATTATTTATTCGTGTGGTGATGGAGAGAGAATAAAAGGATCATCACCCCTTCTCATTCGAAGGGTATCGTAAGAGGCGACTAACGAAATAATACGCATTCGATATCACTATGAGAGAAGGAAAACTCGAAACGAAACCCTGTACCAACCCGTAGTCTACTGTTTCTTGTAGCTGGCAGCTGGCCAGCGTGGAAACAGTAGTCCAAGTAGTCCAAACCAAAGTCTCACAACATCGGGAGGAATAGGTCCCTAGGACGCAGTACGCTACTGGACATAGGTGTCCAGTAGCGGACTGCGATATGCTGATTGACTGAATAAATTTATATTTTATTATTTATTAATGTGCCTTGCATCTTCTAATCAATACAGTAAGTCTAACCATGAGTTTACACTAGCGACAAGGTCTCGAGTATTTTGTCTATCTACTTGTCTGCAGGTCTGTATTGGGTAGTCTCCAAAACGGCTGGCCGATTTTGACGGTTTTTTACTGTACATATTTTATGGCGTAACTAAAGCTATATTTATTTTAGAAAAAAATATTAATGGCGATAAAATAAAATAAAACATAAATCAAAGTCCAAACAACACCGTGGGTGTAGCTAATCCGAGTAAACCAGGTCAAATATAACTAATTAATTCAAATATCAAATAACAATACTTTAATAAAAATGAAACAAAACATTTCTATGTTATTAATAAGCCGAGTACCAAGTAAATTAAATGGAGGTGTTACCTTAGGCACACAATATTCTAACCGCTAGAGGTCATTCACAAAGGGGCCAAGAATTCTAAATATTCACACAATTACTGTACCCGTGTTATGGGCCTTGCTGAATTATGTACATGTTACATTTTAAGAGAAATTAAACTCTATAGACCTGAAATTAGGGCTGGATATAGTTTGACAGAAGCTGAATACAGTCCTGGTAATGAAAGAGCTTTTTTTGGCAAGTTCGTATCGCGTTCAAAAAAGAGGGTAGTGATATTTTTTAATTTGTATTTTTTTAGGGTAAGTTAGTAGGTATGTACCTTTATAATGCCTATTTATATCAATATGACCAGCTTTTGCTTTTTTAAATTGTTACTCTTCATTTAGGTATTTTCTTTTTAAATATATATATTTTTTTTAATATTGTAGGACATTTTACACATTGCTATCTAGACCCAAAGTAAGCATAGCTTAACTAGCTTGAGTTATGGGTTCTAGAATACGGATAAACATACTTAGATACATTTTTTTTTTGTAAATACATACATAATTGTACATAGAAACACCCAGACCAATGCAAATATACATATTCATGCAAACAAATATTTGCACTGAGTGGGGATCGAACCCGCACCTCCTGTGTAGCGGCCGCGTTCACTACCGCTACGCCACTGAGGCAGTCAGTATAGGTACAGAGACATTACACAGAATATATATCCACACTAATATTAGAAATGCAAAAGTAACTATGTCTGTCTGATTTTGATGAGATTTGGTACAGAGGTTCACGTTCCTCTCGCTAAAACGAAGTACCGGCAGAACAGCTATCTGGTGCGCGCAAGCAGAAATTTCAACATATTATGTAAACAGCATGACATTGATCCCTTTTCAGTCAGTGTGCCCTCAGCAAGAAGACTTCTAAGTCTTAAGTTTTTTAAATGTGTATAGTGCAGGATGTGTCAATATCTATCATGTTATCACAGTAATTTTCGGCTCGTAGGTATCTATCGTGTTGTGTGATTTAATTTCTTTTTGTGTTTTGATTTTCGCTAGCATTTGCTTTCACTTATGTGCATTATACCAGAACTAGAAGTGAAAACTTTTAATTGGCTTTCAGATGTTTAATCTGCTTCTCTATTCGATTGTATTAGCTGTAAGTTTTCCATGTGCAAATAAATAAATAAATAAATAAATAAAAAAAAAGAGGTAGATTAGACCTTGGGAAAGGACATATGCTAAGTTCGGTCGCGATAACCGACATCCACGCGGGCAGAGTCACGGGCAACAGCTAGTTACCCATATAGAACTGTATTAATCTCTTTCTTCTTCCTCCTAGCGTTAATTCCCAGTCGCATCCGAAGCTTTTTTCAGCTCGGAGTCTGGGGTCCGCTTTACCAGTGTTAACTACAGATTTTTGGCTAGACCTCGATATTTTCCGTGAAGCGATTGCCATCTAACCTCCACAACCCAATGTTAACATTGGGTATATCGAAGCTTTGCAGCTAGACCGTTGTTTTTGGAATTTTTAGGGCTCCAACTACCCGTAACGACTGCCATAGATGTTTTTATGACAACCGGGACCGACCGCTTAACGTGCTCTCCGAGGCACGACCAGACAAATTATATTCTAGATGACAGTTCTACTGTCATTGTGAGAGTCAATCACAAGAACATTGTTCTAGAATACGCGCCTAAAAATAAAAAGGTGCGTACAGATCATGTAACATGTTGTATAACTTGTGTTATATAACACGTCCACATTATCTAACATTGTTTTATAACTTTGCAACATTGTACTAACTTCAGTGTCTACATTACTGAAACATGTTATATAACATGTTATGCTATATAATTTGTACGCACCTTAACAAACAAAACAACATAACACATAGATCTTTAATAAGAACATATAATAAAATGGCCACAAAAGCAGCACACAGCTGTTAAGTTTATGTCTCTGTCTATCATATTGGGTGAGCTCCACGCTATGTCGGGAATTACATCAATCCAATTTAAGAAACGGTCCGCATTACCAACATTCCGAGATCTAGAAATTAGGGGGTGGTGATTGTGAGGAGAGGCAGCGGGAGCGGGTAACGAAGTGCTTACGAGAATTCCGTAGTAATGCCGGGCCATCGTCGATCCGGAATTTGGGTATGAATATTTCTGGTATTCGGCTGGTTTGAATAAATGTAAAAGTTTCAATATTATTATTATTAGATATGATGATAATGTGGGTTTTATCAGTTATGTAGTATTCTATTCAAACTTATTTCTTTCGTGTGATTATTCCGGTTGCAAACGGAGTTGTAGAGCCCTGGGTCCGCTCTCTTTAGTGGTCTCAAAAGATATTCATCGATAATGGTAGCTGTTAAAAGCTGTAATTGAAATAATTGAATGATTTTTTTAAAGCATTTAGTATGCTAACTATAAAAATTAATTAAGATACGTCGCGCTAAGACGGATGTATAGGAAATTTGGATCAACCTCGTGCAAAGCTCGGTGGCTCAGTGGTCACAGCATTTGGATAGTTCACAAACCATGAGGTTATTGTGCATCCCTGTCTGTATCAGCCCAGTTGGTTTAATCATCAAAACTTCCAACCTCGTTCAATTAAAATTATAATGACTGAAACAATAAACCATTAAGTAAATCGTCAAGTTCTCGCTACATCCCATTTCTCACGCGGCCCTTCAGAGCGCCCTCGGCATAAAAATGAAATGCTACACAGTAAAAAGTAAGATGTCAGGCCATTGTCCGTGAGCGGTGACAACGTTCGCAGCGAGTAATTGAGACATTCAGACGTTCAACTGTTCCGCTGTCATGCTGATTCGGAAAATGGAGTCGCGTGAAGGAAGTACTTATAATTTTTCAATTCAGGAATAAGTATTTTTCAGGATTATTTTTTTAGACCCGTATTATAGATAGATATATTATGGTTGCCTGTAAGAAATTGCCGCTGAGTGATAAGGCCGCCATCTGTACTTACTACATAACTCAGTACTCTATGCTAAATTGTTATATCTATGGTTTTTACTTTTACTTTATTTATAGAACGAAACTTAGTTCTGAATCTCGATTTAAGTATTTGAGGATCTCGATTGTATAAACAGATTGATAGATTGTCTATACAAACTGTCGTCGATAAATCGAGATCAGAACTGAGTACCATTCTAAAATATGAGGCTTAGTATTGTCACATCACAATTCAAGTTACTAACTCAAGTTAATTCAAGTTGAATTCTTCTTAACTAGAATATGTCGACACCTGCAAGGAATAACATCGTAACTCATTTTTAGTGACTTTTCAGTAGAGCGAGTCAAAGTTTTAAAAAAATCTCCTAAGTTTCGGTTAAGTCTTAATGCCCACCAACCTTGAAAATTTGAAATAAGGAGGGATTAGCCATACTCTTATATGATTATATTGTAATATACATGCATATTAATGGACTTTTTGTGAGTTACAATGATTTACTACAACATTTAGAGTATAAAATTACATTGTAACACAGACTTACAATCTCATAAAGTATAATAGTAGCGATTTCGTAAACTGAAAAAATTGTATGTCTGAGATACAATTGATGAAATGTATTTTTTCTGCATTTTGGAGTTAACGTACAAATTAAAAATAGTTGAATAAATTTAATCAGTCTTTATTATATTTATTAATATAGCATTACTTGCATAAACAAATTAGTTAAACTTGCTCAAGCAAGATTTCCATAGTATTTTTTAAAAGTTAACTAAAAAATAATAATGTTTTGTTCTACAATCATTTCGTTTTTAGATTTGCTTAAGAATCCCTAGTTAATCAACTAGATCCTAGTAAATAAAAGTGTAAGCCACCAGCTTTAAATAATAACATAATGTTTAGTAAGTTATAGCTAGGTAACTAATATTATTATGTGTTATTTTTCATTCAAAAATAACACCCTGTTAATTATCTATTCATTACCTGCTGCGACTGTTTTAGCTTCATTCAATAAGGATTTTTTTCAATGGTGTTACACTTGTAACTGTTACTTTCTAATAATTGGTTAGGTACATACTTATCTACCTACTGAATAATTAGAAAGTAACAGTGTATTCATACAATCAGGTCTTAAAATACAATCTACACAACGAAAATAAAATAAAAAAGATCTCAAGAAACACAAAACAAACGTAATTTCTAAACAATAAAGAGTAAAGAATCACAGTTCTAAGTCACTAATACACACACATACATTAAACACTGATTTCACTCTAAAATAGTCCAAATCAAACGACAACTGCCTCCAACTACCTCGAATGGATTAAAATGTAACATATTCAGTGATGTCTCCGTGATCCACAGGGTGAAAACCGGTAGTGATCACAGAATCGTAAGAGGCACATTGGGTATTAACGTTAAACTCGAAAGGTCCCGCCTGATGAAGTCTACACTCCGACCTACTCGTGTCCAAATCCAAAACCCCGAGAACTTTCAGCTTGAGCTTTCAAATCGCTTTGATTGCCTAGAGAACTTTGCGTCGGTGGACGAGATCAACAACAGGCTCGTAGAAACTGTCCAAACGGTGGGCTCTAAGCACTTCAGACCCCGCCGTTCAAATAGACCTCAGAAACTCTCCGATCACACTCAAAAACTCATGGCTAAACGACGCTCGCTTCGTCTGCAGTCTTCCGATGATGCAGAGTCATATAGGCAGCTCAACAGACAAATTTCCAAATCTCTGCGACACGACATACGTCTCTTTAATACTAAAAATATTAAAGAGACAATCGAGCGGAACAAAGGCTCCAAAGTGTTCGCAAGAAATTTGTCTGTTGGGCAAAGCCAGTTGACTAAGCTGAAGAGAGAAGATGGCAGTATAGCGTCGACCAGGGCTGAGGTTTTGGAGGAGATCGAAAGGTTCTATGGACAGTTATACGCTTCGGTCACTAATCCTGTTGGCAGCATGGCGACCGACCCAAGGGCCAAGTTGACTCGACATTTCACCGAGGATATCCCGGACATCAGCCTGTACGAGATTAGAATGGCCCTGAATCAGCTTAAAAACAACAAGGCGCCGGGTGACGACGGTATCACTTCAGAGCTTCTGAAAGCGGGTGGAACACCGGTACTTAAAGTCCTTCAGAAGCTCTTTAACACCGTCGTCCTCGAGGGCATAACGCCAGAAGCGTGGAACAGAGGCGTGGTGGTGCTGTTCTTTAAGAAAGGTGACAATACCTTACTAAAGAACTACAGGCCCATCTCGCTTCTGAGTCATGTTTACAAGCTGTTTTCAAGGGTCATTACGAACCGTCTCGAGCGCAGGCTTGATGACTTCCAGCCTTCCGAACAAGCCGGTTTCCGAAGAGGCTACAGTACCATAGACCACATCCATACGCTGCGGCAAGTTATACAGAAGACCGAAGAGTATAATTTGCCACTTTGCTTAGCGTTTGTGGACTATGAGAAAGCCTTTGATTCGGTCAAGACATGGGCTGTGCTTGAGTCTCTCCAGCGGTGCCGTATTGACTATCGGTACATCGAAGTGTAGAAGTGTTTGTATAATAACGCCACCATGTCGATCCGAGTACAGGAACAGAGTTCGAAGGCGATCCCTTTGAAAAGAGGAGTAAGACAGGGAGACGTGATATCTCCGAAACTGTTTACGGCCACTTTGGAGAACGCCTTCAAGCTCCTGGAATGGAAAGGATTCGGCATCAATATTAATGGCGAATACATCACTCACCTCCGGTTTGCCGACGATATTGTAGTCATGGCAGAATCGATGGAAGATCTCAACACAATGCTCGATGGCCTCAACCGAGTTTCTCAACAGGTGGGTCTTAAAATGAACATGGACAAGACGAAGGTTATGTGTAATGCCCATGTTGTACCCACCCCAATATCTGTTGAGAGCTCGGTTCTTGAAGTTGTTGACTCGTACGTCTACCTAGGACAAGTAGTCCAGCTAGGTAGGTCCGACTTCAAGAAAGAGGTCAGTCGCCGAATCCAACTCGGCTGGGCAGCGTTCGGAAAATTGCGTAATATCTTCTCGTCCGACATACCTCAGTGTCTCAAGTCGAAAGTTTTCGACCAGTGTGTGTTACCAGTGATGACTTATGGTACTGAAACGTGTTCTCTCACTATGGGCCTTATGAGTAAGCTCAAAGTAGCCCAACGAGCTATGGAGAGGGCTATGCTCGGAGTCTCTCTGCGAGATCGAATCAGAAACGAGGAGATCCGTAGAAGAACCAAGATTACCGACATAGCCCAGAGGATCAGCAACTTGAAATGGCAGTGGGCAGGGCACATAGCTCGGAGGACTGATGACCGATGGGGTCGAAAAGTTCTCGAGTGGAGGCCACGTATCGGCAAACGCAGCGTAGGACATCCACCCACAAGGTGGGAACGCGCTGGATGCGAGCCGCTTCCAACCGGTCTTATTGGAGATCTATAGGGGAGGCCTATGTCCAGCAGTGGACTTCCTATGGCTGAAATGATGATGATGATGATGATGATGAGTCGTAACTTGCTCACAACACAGCGTGCGGGAATAATTGTAACCGGTGTGTATCATCGTAAGTCGATGTACCTAAGGATAATAACTGTAGACTAGCAAATTATTGAAGAGAAAATAATTGTAACTTATGTTACAATCTTTGGCCTGATTTTTTATTCAGTATGCAAGAATGAAATGATTGTATTTGAAGTTACGATGAAAGCGTATTTATAAAGTAATACTTATTTCGGAAAATAAAATTGTATCTTAAATTACAATGTAATATTTCTAATGGCACGAATAAATAATACTGATGATGGTGTGTAACTAAACATACCATTTTATAAAATGCAATTGACCCGTGACTTACAATGTTTTTACACTTACTAAAATCTTTACGCAAAGAGATACAGACACAGGAGTGAGAGCAAAAAATTCGCAATTTTTTGTATAGCTAGAGTATGATTGTAACTCAAAACTGCCAAAAAGTGAGTTACGATGTTATTCCTTGCAGGTGTCGATGTGTCCATCGTCCATAGGCGTAACAGAAACCTTCTAATGCTCTTCTAAAAAAACTCCGTATTTTAGTCGCTCAGGAAAACCACAGCAGGGAGATCATCAGATGGTAGTACTCGTTTGCTACCTTAGAAGTAGAAAAAACATATAATCAAGTATGATTGAAGACCCTGCAAAACCGATGAAGTATCATATCCTTTCGCATCAAGGCTAAGTTCCCCTCAACAATAGATATGAGAGTTACAATCCCCTCTGAAGGACAAAGGTTAATAAAAAACAGGCTTTTGTCTGCAGTAAAACGGAATTGGGATATATCTTTAATTCTTTGAGACTTAACAGGGTCCTATTGTACCCTCATTCAAATAGAAATTGAAACTGTAAATTTTGATATTACTCCGTTTTAAGGGGAAAAGGTCAATTTAAACCGGGATTAAGTTGGCAGGGATTTTGGGGAGAAGCATTGTCTTTGTTCAAGTAGACGCTTTGAGTTTTATTAAGTTCCATTTTTTACATTTTATGTATAAAAATTCTTGAGTACATCTGTGTGTTACTGTACTCCGAAACGGTGGAATGAATTTAGATGGAATTTTGTGTATGTTTTAGTAGGTTTTTAGATGATTTGGGTCTGTAATTCTACCGTGATAATCGAAATTATTGTAAATCAATAAAGGGGTATACAGGACCCTACCAACGTCTATAGAGTCTTGTATTTACTAAGGCTCTGACATAGGATTTCCTTGGCCAGGGTGCGAGGGTTATGTCTACAATAATCTCACCTCCAGTAATCGACGGCCCACAGACGGCGTGTGTTTTAGTCGATTCGAGTCCGATATAACCCCCCCCCACCGGCTCCGGCGGGGGAGGTATCGGCGGGGATTTTACGCACGATAAAAAAAGGGTTTTTCTATCAAAGTTGAAAGGTCACACGGCAGTCCTTCCCAGGAAGTCAACATACTAATCAAAAACTATCACCAAACACTGGGCTTCTTAGTGCAAACTTTGGTTGCAACTAGAAAATCCCTAAGAGTACGATGATGACATGCAAATAATAAATTAAAAAAGTACAAAAGACACGATGTTAAAGCCGTTGACATACTCACATACAAGTACTTTGAGTCCGAGTGTTCATCAACTCGCTCAGAACAAAATCCTTTAGTTGTAGCACTTGTACAAAGAGTGGTATTTTCGTGAGCGTTTTAGTTCATTCGTTCAGTGTCGTGTCTAATGGATTGTGAGTGGAGGCGCTCGCGTGTGCGGATCTGTCTGTATTATGAGGATGGTGCAAGGTAGAAGCAATAGCGGGTATGAAGCAAAATAAGTCCATTTATATTGAGAGCGCAAGGCGAAAGAGTCCTTCTAAATATCTTTTTAGGGCTGTTACTGCGACTTATGGACGTTCGCAACACCATCGAAGTCTAACCTGCACTGCCAATAATGACTCATAATAGTCATAACTCATGCATAACTCATAACTCATTTATTCGTAAGAATATTACATGTCAGTTTACATTAAATTTTCAATTTCACAATAATTCTACAGGTCGGATAATGTCTGGTACATGCCACATATTACTATAATTATCATAATGTTATAATGTAAATTCTTCCAATGCCATGTCGATACGAGTTGTATTGTAGTCGCTTGCGAGGATCACAACAGGGAAGGAGATCATTCCACAGTCAGAGCGAGCGCGGAATGAAGTTTGAGTCTCATATTTTTTATAGAACAATGTAGTGTCAAACGTCGGTAGCTTAGTGGTTAAGGAGTCGATCTTATGATCGTAGGCTTAGCTGGAGGGAATATTAGTAGGTAATTTAGTTTGCTAATATTCGTTTATCAAAAGAAAACAAGTACATACCATCATCGTAAGCCCAAAACTATTATCTCGATACCTCCTACGTAAGTTGTTGTAAGCCACAAAATAGCTATTTTGTGTTTTTCACGTAAAAGTGTCTAATTTTATGTATAGTATCCTGTAACAATTAGATCTAATTCAAAAATCTATTAATTTAGGTAGTTTTCAGAAGTATAATATCGTAAGTTCAGAAATATTCCGGCGTATATTGCGGTATTTAGTACTTGCAATAGTTTACGGCGGACGGTGTGCGGGTGACGAGCGCGCTCACCCCGCGTATGTGTGACATAAAACAGACTACGCTGGAACTCGCTGTAGGTTGCATGTCACGCGCGTATCTTTTGTGTTGATTTAATATTTATTACGTAATAGTACTAGCACATATTTTTCGTATTTAAATGTGGTATTGATTACATACAACAATATACGTTGCTGAATTTACAAGTATTTTATGTTAAGTAATACATACAACATTTTACTTCGGAATTAGTTATACTAAAGTACATGGCAAGATGACTTACAATGATTTACGTGGTTATATTAACTATTTTATGGTTAATAAGTAACACATACAACAATCTACTTCGCTTATCACTGACATTGTGTAAGTTGTAAGTAACATTTGCGGTTTACAGGACGTAATCAACAATATATAGAAATAAATAAAATTGAAGTGTCTGTTTGTTATGTCAAAATAACAAGTTTTTACTAAATGGGTATGAATTTATATCGGGTACCATTAACAAAAACATAATTTAAAGGTCTTTGGTCTGTCTGTCAGTCTGTTCCGCTAATCTCCTCCCTCCTCTCGAAGGTGACGAAGCTTATCATTAATACATAGCTCCTGGGATACCTTGAAGCTACGATCTACTGAGCAACCGAGAGTACGGCTTCCGCCACCGTCGCTTAACCGGTGACCTTCTTGTGTATCTCACAAACCGTTGGGCGCAAGCCATCGAGACTTGAGGTGAGGCACTGGCGGTTAGTCTTGATATTGGAAAGGCCTTTGATCGGGTCTGGCACAGAAGTCTTCTTGCAAAGCTACCATCTTATGGACTCCCCAAGGGATTATGCGAATAGATTGCCAGCTTTTTGTCCAACAGAAGTATCCAAGCCGTCGTTGATGGCAGTTGCTCGGACCGCATGGACATAAACGCTGGTGTCCCACAGTTCCATGTTGTCTCGACCCTGTTACTGCTGCATATCAATGACATGCTGTCGGATGACTCATGTTCCACGGACCGTGCAAATATCCCTCCGTCCGAGGTGGAGGAAAAACCGTGAACAACTTGTGTCTGAAATCAAGACTACATTATCTAGAGTATGCGATTGGGGCAAACTAAATTTAGTCCAATTCAACCCCTCTAAGACACAAGTATGTGTATTCACCGCTAAGAAAACCCCATTTATTGTAGCACCGCAATTCCTGGGCACACCGCTTACCATTTCCTTGAGTATTGGGATCCTTGATATCGATATCTCCAGCGACGTCCAATACCGTAGTCAAAGGTGAAGCTGGCATCAAAGAAGCTTGGAGTACTCAACAGGGTGAACCAGTACTTCACTGCGGGGCAATACCTCCGCCTATATAAGGCACAAGTTCTGCCCCACTTCGAGTACTGCAGTCACCGTTTTGCCGGAGCGCCTACGTGCCAGCTTGAAGCTTGCAGTGGTCAACCCCTTCGACTCGGTACTAAGACGGGCATTGAGGCACGTCGACAATCCCATACTTGCAGGTTATGTGGAATCTCTCAGTCTCAGAAGAGACTTTGCCTCAGTGTGTGTGTTCTACCGCCTATACAATGGTTTGTGCTCTGAAGAACTATTTGACATGATACCCACAGCTACATTCTATCATCGCACCTCTCGCCACAGGCAGGGAATTTATCCTCACACATTGCGTCCGGAAACAGTGCGCACTGTGCGGTATGAAAGGAACTACATCCCTCGCACACTCAAGCTGTGGAATGAACTCCCTACGGTGGTTTTCCCAAGCGACTACAATTAATTGATAAATTGATAGCTGCCGTTGACTGGACAATACTCGTAGACACGTATGAGAAGCACTATAAAATACCGGAGGATGTCTGTACCTGACGAGGTACAGACATCCTCCGGTATTTTATCGTCTGGATGACGATCCAGACCCGATATATTCCTTTTTTCACGATCGCATAGGCGTGCAGTGCTTGTAGAACTCACAGTACCGTGGAAAACTAACATACTTAAAGACCACGCTATAAAGATGAACAAATACTTTGACTTGACTGACGAGTTAATGAAAAATGGCTACGTGGTTAAACTCTACGCCGTAGAAGTAGGAGCAAGGGGAATTCCAGCTAAATCCCTGTACAACTGACTCGGTAAAGACCTCGGATTGCCAAGAGCTTCAGTAAGCTCTTTACTAAATCGAATATCCAAAGCGGCATTGATATGATCTTACCAAATTTGGATAGGTAAGGGGGGTGGGGGGGGAAACCTACTGACGGTGTAGGTGAGCGCTGATGCATCACAAGGTGGCCATTCTAAACCTACATCTGGGTCGCAAGTCCCAGTCGTCGTCACGGTGTTCTCTGTATCACGGGTCCATAAGGACCCGGCGACCGCATGGTGAATCCATGGAGTGCTGAGAATCGGATCTCTGGGGTTCTTCAAGAAGGACATTAGAAGGTTTCTTAAGGGTCGGCAGCGCGAATGTGACGCCCCTGGTGATGCATACGTCCATAGGCCACGGTAACCACTTCCCATCAGGTGGGCCGTGTACTTTTCTGCCACCTAAGTGGTATAAAAAAAACATACCATACCTTTTTTTTCCTTTCTATTCGGCGTACATTGTTGTATCTAGCATATACGACTAAATACGACTCACGTGATCCGGTGTACATAATTGTAAGTGACTGATACAACAATTTTTAAGGGTCATATACCGCGGTAAAGTGTTGTAACAGCAAAATCTCTAAAACCTTTGGTATTTTTGAATAATTCTATGAGGTAAACGCTAAAGTATGAGTAACTGAAGTCACGTATTGAATTTCATAAAGATTAGTTGAAAACTGCGGTTTTTATTGCCAATAGTACCTTTGAAACGCTCTCCTGTAAAATCACATTTTAGGGGTTACAACAGTTTACGTAGGAGGTATCGATCTGTTCTGTGCCCTAACAGAGTCGTTGTTTGACACAAACGCTTCATTCTCCAAATTGTCCACTACCCTAAGTTTCCAATGCCCTACTAAAACTCTCACCGTCTTTTAATCTCATGCAACTTAACCTCTATCACAAAGTATTAAAGTTTATTTTTGTTTACCTGAATCTATGCTTTTGTAATCATAGTATTATGTACGTCTTAAGAGGCCGGTTATAAATTTGACTTTTTTTTAAATTCTTTAGCTTTGGCAAGCGGTGGTTAACATAATAATAGTTCATTCAAAAGTGCCCAGTTGATGGCATTGGGCTTACCTGCACCATAATTACTATTAGTCCCACGTCCCCTATCATCATCATCATCATTTCAGCCATAGGAAGTCCACTGCTGGACATAGGCCTCCCCTATAGATCTCCAATAGGACCGGTTGGAAGCGGCGTCCAATATATTATTAGTCCCTATATGGGGCTAATAATATATTGGACGATTCTTCCACTACTTCTGTAGCTGGCTGGCTAACTTCCTTCTTGGCCGACTATTATTCTTGATATTATTAAGCCAAGTATCCACCAGGCAACATTTGCGATGTTGCGCAACATTGTTTCACAACATTGCTGCACAACAAGGATGCGTAATGACGTGAAACAATGTTGTCTGTCCACACATGATCAATCAACAAACAACAAGTCGCGCGTCATGTTGCGCGACAGCTTGCCACATCGTACTTATTATGCAACGCTGCCGAACCGGTTGAGCAACAAGTGTTGCGCGTCAAATATTACCTAGTGGATACGAGGCTTTAGGGTTGACAGGTGCTTATATGCCACCTTAGTAGTATAAAAAGGCCTATTTCAAGTGGACATGGCCAGACTGGCGACTGACTGACTCAACAAAGATTAACTATCGTCTCAGCTATAATTCAATGACAGCAATAAAACTTCAATCCATAAATCTATGACTGAATACATAAGAATCTAGAAACTACGATATCACGGACTGAAAGCTACAAAAGTATAATAAGATTAAGATATATTAGTTTTGGGATATATATTAGTAGGATAATATATTAGTTTGGGATATATTTAGCTTTCGGTTCGGATGTATTCTTTGTATTTTTGTGGGCTTAGGACTAAAGTTTGTTATTATGTAATAAGTTATATAATGTTTAGAATATTTATTTATTTTATTATTCTTAGCGGGCTTATCCATCCACATTATAAGCGAGCCATTTATACATAACTATCTGACCCAGCGAACTTCGTACCGCCATATTTTCCGCCCGCGTGGTATTCTGATCCCGATTTATCAGTGCCTGTAATGATAGTGTAAAAGTTATAAATAAATAAATAAATAAATAAAAATATTGTGCATGTATTATACATATAAACCTTCCTCTTGAATCACTCTATCTATTAAAAAAGCAGCTTCAAAATCCGTGCGTAGTTTTGAAGATTTAAACATATATAGGGACGGACAGACAGCGACAGCGACTTTGTTTTATAATATGTAGTGACAATGATATGCAGTGAGCGTGGCTGGATTCAGTTATCATACTACCTTTATGTTTTTAATCTATTTAATTGTTAACTTTATTGAGCAAAAAAGTCGGTTGAGAAACATTTTTTCTTTTGCGTTATGTTGAGTTTATTAAGAACTAACTGACCCGGCTAACTTCGTACCGCCATATTTTCTGATCCCGTTCCCGCTGCATATCTCTTAATTTATCAGTGTTTCTCTACAATATTATGCATGTATTATACATATAAACCTTCCTCTTGAATCACTCTATCTATTGAAAAAAACTGCTTCAAAATCCGTTGCGTAGTGTTGAAGATTTAAGCATACATAGGGACGGACAGACAGCGTCAGCGACTTTGTTTTATAATAATGTAGTGATAGTGATAAACTTAAAAAAGCAAAACTCTATCAAAATATGCCCACGGCTACATTCTATCATCGCACCTCTCGCCACAGACAGGAAATCCATCCACATACGTTGCGATTTGAAAGGAACTTCATCCCCCACAAACTGTGAAATGAACTCCCCGCTGTGGTTTTTCCAAGCGACTACAGTATGGGGTCTTCAAGAAGGGCATTAGAAGGTTCTTATGGGGTCGGCAGCGCGAGTGTGACGCCCCAGCCCCCCTAGACCAGTGGCAATTCGTTGCTCGGCGTATGATGGAATAGAATGCCAAATGTATGGGATTTGACGTATATGACAGGCGTCAACGAATGTCAAAAACGTCAAATCCTATACATTTGTCATTCTATTCCATCATACGCTGAGCAACGAATTGCCACTTGTCTAGGGGGGCTGGTGTTGTATACGTCCATAGGCCACGGTAACCTCTTTCCATCAGGAGAGCCGTGAGCTTAAGTGGTATAAAAAATACCCTAAAATTATAAAAAAGAAAGTTTATTTTATAAAGTGTTGCATTGCAACTCGCAACACATTTTATTTTTTTAAACCTACAGTATTCTCTTTGAAACCCTGTCTAAAAAGACAAAATTGTCTACTAACTTATAAAAGAGTCTTATAAATAACTTAAAAACTGTACAATAACCATTGACAAATTACAGCATTGTGTAGTATTACAAAGTTTAACGTGCAATGTTAGCAAAGGCAGAGTTAGCACAGAAGTTTAATACACATTCGAATGAATATGAATACAAAATAAGTTCGTAACAGCTACAATTAGGAGACGCGGTCCAACTGGCATCTATCTCAGTCAGCTGGAAAATCTTCGAAGTTCCTTCCTTGCAGGCATGGTGAGAGTCAACTTTACAGTAAGATTACTGCAGTTGAAAATTGATAATGGACTACGAAGTATTGTATTGATAAGTTTGTGTGATTGTTGAGTTTCCTATGTATGGTACAACAAAAACAACGGTCTAGCTGCAATGCTTCGATATCGCCTAATGTTAACATTGGGTCGTGGAGGTCAGATGGCAATCGCTTCACGGAAAATATCGAGGTCTAGCCAAATCTGTAGCTATGACTGGTAAAAGCGGACCCCAGACTCCGAGCTGAAAGCTTCGGATGCGACTGGGAATTAACGCTAGGAGGTACAACATACATTTTTACCTCTTCCGATGATTAGCTAAAGGTCAGGAATGAAGACCACACTAGATGTACAAATATCGATATATTTTTCTTCAAATTACCGACCACTACAATAATTAAAACTATCTGTTGCTCGCGACTCCGCCCGCTTGCATGTCGGTTATCGCGACCAAACATAGTCTATGTCCGTTCCCAAGGTCTAATCTATTTCTGTACTAAATTTAATGAAAATCGGTTCAGTGGTTTAAGCGTGAAAGCGTAACAGACCAGACAGGGTTACTTTTGCATTTATACTATACTTACATACATTATACCTACATTTATACTGTACTATACACTTGACGCCTCAAATACAAGACTATCTAGTTCAGGCACAACTTAGATAATACCCCTAAATAAAGACCTATGTAAGACACTTAAATGCACAAATATTATTATTATATTCATACCTAAAATAACTACTCATGCACAATGTTTCAACGCACGATAGATTAAGAACCCATGTAAAATACTGTACAAAGATTATGAAATAAAGATTTATTATTATTTATTATTATTATACTTATAAATCTTAGCACAAGTGCAAATAAAAAGTGAAAAGTTTCACCACAATCAGTTGTACGATAAAGTAGTGCTTAAAATACGTACTAATAAACATTGATTTTTTTATACCAACGTTCGAATATCATTACCAACAACTGTTGAGTGTTATTTTTTAACAAATTATATTATAATATTTGTATAGATTTATCCCCGATAACTCAAATTGTAGGGCTTATAAATGTGTTGATCATAATCTCATGTATAGCAGACTAAAGTACAGACCTAAGACGATACAGAGAAACCAGATCCTAGCATAATGTATACGCTTGAGATATCTACTCAGATTCCATTTATGCAAAAGGAACTCAGGAGTTAACGTATCAGCTCGTGGCTGAGTGGTAATCAAGTACTACTTAGGTACCACTAAGAAACTACTTGAGTACCACTTATGTAGATTAAGTGGTAACCATGTAGCTACTTAGATATTAGGACACTCCTTGCATAAAATATTTTTTTTTTTTTTTTTTTTTTTTTTATTTATATAAATTTGTTACAAACATGTTTCTTAATTCTAATTACTCGCCAAGCTATTACGCTTGTTGGCGAGATAAGCGCTCAATAATTAATGTTGTTTACAACCATCCTATAACACACTCTAAAAATTTTTTTTATACTGTTTGACTTACAAAATATTTATGTATTTATTTCAATATTTATAATGTACCTACGCGTCATCCCCTCTCTCACACACTTCACTCTCACCATTGTCCAACAAAAAAGCCCTCAGTTCGTTTTTTAATTTATATAAACTTAATTTGGGTAATTGCCGTAGTAAGTTAATTCTATTATATATATGTGGAACTATATACGAAGACATCCTTTCACCATAGTAATTTCTTATTCTAGGTTTATTGAGTTTGTTTTCTGTTACACTTCTTGTATTATGTATATTTTGTAATACTACTTTGTATTTATCATTAAAATAGTGTTCTAAACCTAGTAAATACTCAATTTTCTTATCTATCGGAAGAATCTTACATATAGGATATAGTTTTTCATACTCTTTGTTACATAATAATTTATCCTGTTTACTAGCTAAAAACTTTACTAACCTTGTTTGTATACCTTTTATTTCTTTAATATATGTTATAAAGGTTCGCCCATACACACTGAGTCCATAGCTGAGCAAAGAGTCTGCGAGAGCATGGTATACTACTGTCAAAGTGTGCGTGTTAACAATTCCCCTTAAAACATAAAATTTACCTAAAACAGATCTTAGTTTATTACATACTTCATTTACATGCAACTTCCAATTAAAATGTGTGTCTACAGTTAATCCTAAGTATTTATAGCTTACAACAGATTGTATTTTTTGACAATTGCAATGTATTTTATTTTTATGTAAGCAATCATATGTGTGTCCAACTACTACAATGTCCTCTTTGTTTATTAATTTAGCGCGACGATTATAGGGCGAGTACACATGCATGAGTTTAGTTTTCTGAAAATTCAATATTATCCCGTTATCATGTGCCCACTGTGTGATATTCTCGAAGTCAATTTGTATGTTCCTTTGAGCTTCATACGGGTCTTTAGAAGCACACAGTAGGCACATGTCATCGGCATACATGTACACCCCACACCTATTCACTACGTTAGCTACGCTGTTCACGTGCATAATGTACCCTACCGGCCCAAACACCGACCCGGTCGGCACACCCAGACCAACAAGAGCCTCCCCCCCTGAGACACCATTCACGGATGTATGAATCTTACGATTAGTTAGATAGTTCTGGAACCAACTCTTCGTGGGGCCACGGATTCCACATTCATCCATAGCCTGTAACAGAATATCGTGATCTAAAGTATCGAACGCTTTTTTATAGTCTATAAATAAGACAATAAGCTGCTGTCCTGAGTTGAGACTCTCATTGACCTGGTCCGCAAACCGAGTAAGCGCCGTCACAGTACTGCGTCCCTTTCTAAATCCATGTTGAGTGTCAGACAGTATGCCATGACCCTCTAGGAAGCTACTTATTTGACCGACAATCACCTTTTCCACTATTTTGTCTAAAGCCGACAGTATCGCGATAGGTCTATAGTTTTCATACACTTTGTGATCACCAGACTTATAAATTGGCCGTATTATAGCCTTCTTCAATTCGTCAGGATAAACAGATTTACCAATACACATGTTAACAAAATTAGCCAAAACTGGGCTCAATGGTTTACATAAATATTTGATGTCTTTCATTCTTATTTTATCTATGCCCGGTGCCTTTTCGCACGATAGCTTCGTAATGATCTTTTCTATGTCTAATGGACTAACTTTATTATATCTGAAACTAACCAGACTTGGACTTACATAGCTATTTCTGTTTAAAAATTTTGTATCACAATGATGTTTTATGTCCCCAATTTCTTTTGTGAATGTAGCGGAAAACTTAGTACATATATTATACAGAGTATCTGTTTTACCTAAATACCTTAATATTACTTCATCCAAGTTACATTTAGATCGACCCAACCACGAGTTAATATTCATCCATATCTTTCTAAAATCACCATTACATTTCCGTATTTCTGCCTGCCTGTATTTATTTTTTGTAACATTTACTAACTTATTAACTTTATTTCTAAACATAGTATACTCTAATCTCTTATTCATATTATTAGGTGACTGTTTCCATTTTTTAAATAAGTAATCTCTTCTCTGTATCATTTTATATAAGTCCTTATCTATCCATGGCTGCTTTAATCGTTTATTACATACAGGAAACAAAGATGTACAGTCTTTATAAATAGTGTTGCATACTGTCACTAATGTTTTATATAATTCTAAAGGACACGTTATCTGTAACAACTGAGACCAGTCATATTCGTTAAATTTTTGTCTAACTAACTTATCACAGATAACTTCCCGCAAACTATTGGAACTACTTTTGTTTACCTCAGCGCACAAGTCCACTGATATGCCTACCGCATGATGATCCGATATATGCGTCTCGAGAACATAGGCCGACGCGCTCACTTTGCGTCCCGCTCGCACCCATACATGATCCAAGCACGACTGGTCGACTCGCCCATCCACAATCGCTTCACGCGTTATCTCGCTGCTAGGTATTCCGCACTGCAGGCCGCATCCACACAGGGTGTTTTTGTATCTCGTAGTGACACTATTTATTTCATCGTTCAATATGTCAATGTTTGTATCGCCTATTACAATTAAGTTATTAGTGTTCGGAACCGTTTGGATGAGCATTTCCAGCTGTTGTATGAATTGAATTTTATTCATGTCTGGTGGATTGTATAACGCCAATATGTGCAAATTACTATTTAGAATTGTCAGTTTTCCATGCAATATCTCCATTGCTGATGTTTTAGCAGTTTCTACATCCAATACGAGGCCATTCTTCGCATATATAATAATTCCACCTCCTCTTCGTGTCTCTCTAGTCAGTATGTGTGCTTCAAATCCCGGTATTAGGTACAGGGGTAGTTCTTCTTGCTTTATATTTATTTCACTTAAAATTAAAATATCTATTGTATATTTATTTACTTCTAATAACACCAGAATTTGGTTAAAGTATTTTCGTAGCGAGCGAATATTTAGGTATAATATGTGTGTGCTTTTGTTGTTTTTTATCATAAAATTGCTTAGATTTTCTATATTTTGAAACCTTTCGTATCCTATGTCGGTCGACAGGTCATAATCTGTTATAGAATCGAATTTTATAAAATGACCCAGTGTGTTCATACACTGTCACAGCTGACTGTGACTTGTTTATTTACCTACTGCTCGCTGTTAAAACATATTGTATGAATATCATTCTCGGATCGAATGGCGCGAATTTTAGAATTTTCGTCCTTCTTTACAAGCACCTTATGATCCTGAACCCAGATATATTTGTACTTATCTTTTAGCATTTGTTTAGCACTCCATAATACCTGCCGCATATGTTTAGTTAGATTCTCATTGATATAAACTCTCTTGCCGTTATTGTTAGATAAGACATCATCATTTGTGAAACTCGTCTTTCTATGTTGTATCCACTCTTTTTTAGCGGATTTCGAGCGCAGAGTTACAACAATTGTTCGCGGCCGAGTTGCATCGTCTTTTTTCCTGCCTACCCTCCTTGTTTCTTCAATATTCTTTGAATCCAATTTTAATTTCTGTGATATTGTTTTTACCAATAGCATAGTATCTTCGTCTTTTTTCTCGTCCAAGCCGAAAATTTCAATGCACTTATCTGTTTCTTTTTCTTCTAATAATGCTATTCTTTCTTCTAGAGCACTATTTACCTTTTGCAAGTGGGTATTTTTGTTCTCTAATGAATTGATTTTTTTCTCTGCATTTTCTTTGAATGCTAACATCTGTTGATACTGTTCGGCGTAAAAATCAACCGTTTCCGTTAGCTCATCGATTTTTTTCTGAGTTTGGTATATTATTGCTAGCTTGTTATTGACTTCAGCCAATAACGATTCTACTGTCGCCTTCTTGACGTCCATTATAATCTGCGGGGCCATAGATTTGGGGCTTTTTTCATTATCAGCGCACATATCGCACATTCCACGTCGTTGGAACTGCTTAAAATTTTGAATACATTTCTTGTGAAAAACGCCTTCACATGGACCCTTACATTGAATGGAATCATCTTTTGTAATCGATAGAAACAGTTTACACTTTTTGCACTGAACCATTATGATCGTTATTCCGTGCGTATTAAGATATTCAACACGTCCGTACGTTACGTTTTAATACTAGAGATCTTCATATAATAGCTTATTTTTTACATTCTTTTCAGTTAAATAAAGTTTTAAATAATAATAATAAACATAATCGCCGCGATCTACCGCACAGTTAACATCTATTATCACAGCTTGAAAAAAGTTTTGTTATATTTGGTGTCTAAAGTTAATGTTTTCGACGAACTTTGTGATTAAATGAACATTAGAGTATCATACTCTCGAACTAAACAGCAAGTGAATAATTATATTGTGTTTATCCACCAATATTTGTGAATAAAAAATACTCATTGCGAAATAAAAATGCACTACCGACATTGAGTGACAGTGCTGTATGTAAAACGCGTAAGTGATCTCGTATGCACGGCGCTTACGACCTTCTCGTCGCGACTTCGTAATACATAAATATCTCTAAAGTATTCACCTCGCAGTGCATTTAATAACTTTGATAACTATTATAGTATGGCATCAGATGCACTATCGTGGGGCTGTTGTACGTGCGAAGGGATGGGAGATCTGGAGAGATATATTGCCTGTACCCAATGTAACAAGTCGTATCATTTCCTATGTTTATCTATACCGGAAATTTCCACCGACTCCGACGACTATCGCAATTGGAAGTGCCCAGTTTGTGTAGGTAAGTTGCCGAAAACGGCAAAAAAAGATAGTACACCGATACGAACTGCTTCCACTACTGTTCGAGGTAGTAAAAGACAGGCGTTGAACTCGCCGCCGGCTGAGCGGCAATCTGTTGTCACCGCGGAGGACGTGCGGTCTATTGTGCAGGATGTTGTCAAAGAGGAGTTCGCCACAATGCTTGAGAAATTAAATAATGCGATTATCTGTAATATCAACAAAGAGCTGGCCCCCATAAAGGAAGATATTCAAGAATTGAAATTATCATTGAATTTCCATACTAAGGAGTTCGAGGACCTTCAGTCGGAGCATTCCATGTCAAAAAACAAGATAAAAGTTTTAAGCGATGAAAATGAGCAACTAAAGAACACGGTCTCGGAATTAAATTTGAGATTAAATCACTTGGAACAACATGCAAGATCGAACAATCTCGAGCTGCAGTGCTTACCTGAAGACAGAGGAGAGAACTTATATACAGTTGTTAAAAAGCTGGGCTCGGTGGTCGGCTGTGTTCTCAAAGACCATGATATATATCACGCCACTCGTATAGCTAAACTCAATACAGGTAGCACCCGCCCTCGGTCTGTAGTGATTCAGCTGGCGTCCCCAAAGATTCGTGACCAGCTTCTTGCCGCTACAATAACATACAATAAAAACCATACCGACAATAAACTCAACAGCGCTCATTTTGGACTTGCAGGCATAAAGACACCGGTTTATGTTGTCGAACACTTATCTCCAGCCAATAAAGCTCTTCACGCAGCGACAAGACTAAAGGCAAAAGAAAAGGGTTACAAGTATGTCTGGGTGAGAGGTGGCAGAGTTTTTGTAAAAAAGAATGATGACTCCGATCATATTCTAATAAGGAACCCAGACTCTTTAAAGAAGATACTGTAATTTACGGGTTTGTTTTGTAGATTAGTATAGTATATTAATTTTATTATATTGTAACTTAGCACGATAATTGTTATTTTTATTATAATAAAAATTCAATAACTTACAGATATACTATCAGAATTGTGGTGGTACAAAAACAAAAACCCATAGTATTTATCGTAATGTCTGTTGTAATAACTATGATGTCATAATTTTATCGGAGACTTGGCTTAATGATTCCGTGCTGAGTAGCGAATTGTTCGATGATGGGGTATATATTGTACACAGGCGGGATCGTCAAACGTCTAGCCTACAGTGTAGAAAAGCCGAGGGCGGGGGAGTTTTGATTGCAGTTAAGAAAACCCTAAGCTCTAAACGCATCATTGCCTGGGAAAGTAACTGCGAGGATGTCTGGGTTGTTGTAGATTTGCCTGGTAGATCTTTAAGTCGTCGAATAGTTTTCTGCGCAGTATACTTGCCTCCTCCTGTGCGGCTTCCTTATCTTGAGTATTATATTGATAATTTGTAATACAGTTTTAGAACAAATAACTGATTCTCAGGTATGTATTGTTGGTGATTTTAATTTAAGAGATATCGACTGGCAGTCATTAAGAACTATAACTGGCAGCAGTGGTACAACGGGTATAAATGAAACATTAATGGATTTTACTCATGTCAACAGGCTGAAACAGTTCAACTTGGTAGCTAACTCAGATGGTCGCATTCTAGATCTTGTTCTCTCTACTGTTTCAATGTGCAATGTCAGCAAGTGTTTAAATAATGCCATAAGCAATGAAGTACCACGCCACCCACCCCTAGATATTACTATACCTTTTGAAAGGGAAACAATGTTACCCTACAATACTGTTGTCTCAAGGCCTAACTTTTATAAAGGTGATTATAATTCTATTCGCACTTTCTTAAATCAAATTGACTGGGATGATTTATTCGTGGGTCAGAGTGATGTGAATGGGATGCTAGAAATATTTTATAGAACTCTTGATAAGGCGATACAACAGTTTATACCCTCCTATTTACCTAAAACTAAAAAAAATGCTCCGTGGTTTAATCGTAAACTAATTAAAATGTTAAATGATAAAAATAAACTAAGAAATCGGTATAAAAAATACAAAAACCCTCTAGATGCAATAGAATTGAAAGAAATTAGTAAACGCTGTGATAAACTTGCTAAGGACAGTTACAATGGTTACATTAGTTTCACTGAAGATCAAATTAGAAAAAACCCTAAATCATTTTGGACGCTTGTGAAGGCTAAGCGAGGAGGATCTAGTCTATACCCCATCTCTATTACTGACGGATCAAAGACATCCTCCAATGGCACAGAGATTTGTAACTTGTTCGCTGATTATTTCTCCACTGTGTATAGTAACATACAAGATAACTTTAAGGGTTTGGACTCTGAATACTTGCAATCTTTAGAAAAGCACAGTTTGCACTTAAACCACTCTTTTGTAGATTCATCAGCTATCCATAACAAACTAAAAAGTATAGATGCAAGAAAAGGGGCTGGTCCTGACGGAATACCTCCTTTCTTCATTAAAGCGTGTGCATCTGAGTTGGTGTATCCGCTTATGCGCATTTTTAATAAATCATTGACATCAGGAGTATTTCCCTCAAAATGGAAAATAGCCAAGGTGGTACCAATTCACAAAGCAAATGACACCGAGCATGTATCTCACTACAGGCCAATCTCTATACTATCTTCTTTTGCGAAAGTCTTTGAATCTATTATCTGCCCTCACATACAAAATCACCTTAAACTATACCTCAGCGACCACCAAAGCGGATTTGTCCCGCTTCGTTCTACGGGTACAAATCTTGTGCCTTTTACCGAGTTGCTAATAAAAGCAATAGATTCAGGTCTTCAAGCTGACGTAATATACACGGACTTCAGCAAGGCTTTTGATAGGGTTCCACATAAACGTTTAGTAGCAAAATTACGTGCATATGGAATAGCTGGTTCCTTACTGGAGTGGCTGGCTTCATATCTGCACGATAGACTGTTTTTTGTTGTGGTTAATGGCTATGAATCAAAGCTACAGAAAATTTTATCCGGCGTTCCACAAGGCTCACATTTAGGACCAATTCTATTTAATTATTTTATCAATGACATACCTGACTGCTTTCAATTTTCTGAAATTTTTATATATGCAGATGATTTGAAGTTTGTTAGAATTATCAAAGAATTTGAAGACGTCCATTACTTACAGAATGACCTAAGTAGGCTTACTCAATGGTGTAAGGTTAATGAAATGCTTTTAAATTGTAGTAAATGTTACCATGTGAAATATACGCGCAAAAGCAAATTCATTGAGTCCAGTTACCACATTGATAATACTAAAATAGATGAACTGGATACTATCAGGGACCTCGGGGTACTTTTCGACAGGCAGCTAACTTTTGTGCCACACCTCGACAACATAATTAAGAAAGCGTCTAGAATGCTTGGTTTTGTCTTAAGAAACTGCAAAATCTTTCATAACAATAGTACAAAAAAATTACTTTATTACAGCTTGGTTCGCGGTATATTAGAATACTGTAGTGTCGTATGGCGACCACATTACGCTACCCACTCTTTGCGTCTTGAACGTGTGCAGAAACGTTTCTTGGGGCATCTCGCCTTCTGCAACGGAATCGCTAAAAAAACGCGATCCTACAAACACAGACTGACGCACTTCAATATGACCTCATTAGCCAATCGCCGAAACCTACACGACGTGATGTTCGCAAGCAAAATTACTCAAAATAAAATATCTAGCCCCCCGTTGCTCTCAATGTTCAGATTTCGAGTACCATCAAGGCTTCCACGCAACCCTATCACACCACTTTGTCCTCCATTAAGGAGAACAGTTCTAGGCGCTCATTCTCCCTACGCTAGGATCTGCAGATCAATAAATGGCTGCAGCGACCAAATTGATGTGCACGCTGATACTGTTGGCAGAGTAAAATCCGTAATATGCACCTTGCCAGATTTTATGTAAGCTATTATAATTTGTTTAGTCTAGCAAACTAATTGCTTTAAAATTGTCTCAATTTTTGTTATTGTTCACCTACCTCCTTTTTTCGTTCCTCATTGACTTATTCATCATTATCATATTATTGTGATGTTAATTGTTGTTGGTTTTTCTCTATGCACAAGCGGTGTTTACTTTTAAGAGATTGTTACGTTGCTTTGTGCTAGATCAGTATGAACTTGTATTTATTATGTACTGTATAAATGTAAACAATTGTTAGTAAACCTAAATAAATAAATAAATAAATAAATAAAATAAATAAAGTATGCTCGATTAAGATGGTTTGGTGGTCCTGTTCTACGCAGTAAGCCAGTGTTTGGGGAGCTGGCCACAACTCCCCAACGTCTATGTATCTCTCAACACTCTATTCTTTCTATGTGTGTTCGAATACCAAAAAAGAAAAGAAAAAAAAGAAAGATAGGAAAAAGAAAAGAAAAGTCACTCAGGTGGGACTTGAAGCCACTATCAGTCTCTTACAGGGGGCATACTCTGACTATTGAGCTACCATGTTACGCCTTGAGTGCTCCAAATTCTCTCATAAAACCATCTGGGCAAAGCAGAACCATTGTCAAACCACAGAAACTGCAAAAATGGCAATAAAATTTAGACTTTATTGCTACAGACCAAAAAGTCCAAAAATAAATGACAAAATTTTCATTACACGCTTTCGTTCACTCTAAGGTTAAAATCAAATGGAATTTTCTCGCAGTCTCTGTGGTGTGACAGTGGTTGTGCTCTAGCAGAATCTAGGCCCTGGTCGGGGGTTCAAGTGCCGTCTGAGTCAGTTCTCTTTGTCTTATCTATACAGGGCGTCCCACGGCGATGCCACATGCCTCCATGTGGCATCGCTGTGGGACCTTAAATCCTTAAGTTAGCTCATTTTGTTTAAAGGAGACATCATTTTATTTTTAAAAAGAAACAAAACTGCATTCAAAGATTTTTAAAAATTCGCTTGCCACACCCGGTAATCGAACCGACTAAAATCCGAAAAAGTAACATCCTGTATTTTATGGCATCAATCGATAGTGTCAATCATAAGGATCAAATCTTTTTAAGAAACATTGTAAATTAAATGGAAGGAAGTCCTTGAAACCTAAAATTATAAATTCAATTTGGCAAAATATAACACTTTCTTATAACTAGCTAACTTAGGATTTAAGGTACTTTCCCTCCATGTGGCATCGCCGTGGGACGCCCTGTATAGAGTTTACGATTAATAGCTTAGCTTACCCTCTGATGGAGCTTGTTTTTTCAAGAAGATAAATAATTTCGGTTTTTCGAAGAATACTCTGACCACTGAGAATATCCAGTAAGCTATTAAAATTTCATTCAATTCTTTTTGTTCCTCAGTCTTAAGCCCAAATTTTCTCTGACTCCGAAACTAAAGAAGCGAGTACAAATCAATTCTTAATAAACCTTATTTTGACACACACAAACAATGGACAATCACAATACAGTCGGCGTCAGCAGGGTGAATGACCTCGAGGTCACCGAGGTCAGGACCTTGACCCCGGTGTTATCGTTTCTTTCTGTCTCAGTAATTACAGCGGGGAAAGTGATACACTTTAGATGGATTCGCTAGATTAACTTTTTGTGATCACTAAGGTTATTTGTGTAAGTGACACTGGGGATTTGATTGTAGACACCGTGTAGGGTATTAATTAATTTGAATGTATTTATTTTCTGATGTTTTTATAAAATACTAGCTGTTGCCCGCGGCTTCACCCGCGTGGACGTCGGTTATCACGATCAAACTTAACCTATGTCCTTACCCAAGGTTTATCTCTGTACTCAAAATCGGTTTAGCGGTTTAGGCGTAAAAGCATAATAGACAGAGTTACTATCACATCTATCTATCTATCTATCTATCTATCTATACTATTATATAATTGTAAAGTGGTCGTATCTGTACATTGGAATTATTTAAAAAAAAAGTACTTGGGTTATGTTATGTTAACGATACTGAACACGAAAATATTTTTTTTGAATTTCTGTTTGTCTGTTTGTCCGCGATGGATGCAAAAACTACTAGACGGATTTTGACCGAAGATATGAGCAAAGGTCGCGTTAACCGAGATGCACGCGGGCGGAGCCCCGGGCGGAAGGCTAGTTTATAATATTATTATGGATTTTTGAAGTAATAGGGTGTACGTCGGGATAACGTCAGTCGAATCGTCATATCAGACCCAATAGTTCTAGGTGGTAATGTTTTTGGTGTTCGTAGATTAACGTGTGATGTTATTCCGAACAAAGGACGACTTCTCTATCCAGGAGTAAAGAAGTTGTAGCCTAAGACCCAATGGACAAGTATAGGATTTTACTAAACCTTGTGAGAAATTTCATGATGCAATGGTGGTTCACTAATTTGTTTAGCAGAGGTAGAAAACCAGTAGCTTATATCTGCATTTTCATTCAAGTGTTGACCATCGAAGCAAAGTGGAGATATGCAGGGAAGACCTATCCTAAAAGTTGCTATCTACTTCTGATCTCCAATTACTCATGTGATTACGACTTCACTCTATTGGCCTCCATTTAAGTGAGAATGCACTATCTTAAAAATTAATATGAATTATTTTTAACTAGCTGACCCGGCGAACTTCGTACCGCCATATTTTCTGATCCCGTTCCCGCTGCATATATATAAAAGCTGAAAAATTCTTCAGTGCATTTAATTCTTTAATACAGAGATATTTATACGGCAGGAAGAAATTAATTGTATGCGGTGACTTTAATATCAACACACTTCAAAAAAGTCGTGAGTCTAATGAGTTCACGCATTTGTCGCATTCATATAATCTTAAAATAGTATTTAATGAACCTACACGACCGGACAGTGGCAGATGTCTTGATAATTTTTTATCTAATGTTAAAGGTAGTCATCATGAGGTACTTGAATTCGCGTTATCTGATCATGCTGCTCAATTATTTCAAATTTCTGTTAAACCGAGACATATACATAAGTATTGGTACATTGAAAGACGTAATTATTGTAGACATAACATTCATAAATTCACGGAATGCATTAATGCCCTCAGTTTTCAAGAAGTTTTTGAAAGTGATGATCCGAGTGCTGCTTTTACAGAATTTTATCAACTGTTTAGGCTTTTCTATGATCTTTGCTTCCCACTTGTAAAAATAAAAATCCATGCAAGGACCAAGCCTAAATGGATTACCTCCGGCATAAAGCTATGCTGTAAGAGGAAGAGACGCTTATTGTGGCAGTATCGAAAAAATCGCACTGAGCGTAATAAAAAAAGTTTTACCGACCTAAAGTCCAGATTAGATCGAATAATCAAACTTACACAGAGAGCCCAAAATGACTATTATATATACAAATCAAACAATAAATGCAAAGCCACTTGGACAATAATAAATAATAACAAATGTAATGTACCTAAAGACCAAATTGAGCATATTATGGTAAATGACAATATTATTAGTGACCCTACGCAGTTGGCCAACTCTTTCAATAATTTCTACATAAATCAAGTACACAAATTAAATAAAAACTCAACACATACTTATTCCAGTAATAACTTAAATTCTTTGTTTATGCCTGCAACAATACCTGACGATATTAATAAAATAATTGTGAAACTAAAGCCCACAAACAGCACCGGCTATGATGACATATCTGTTAAGATTTTAAAGCACCTCTCAACTAAATTATCTTTTGTGCTAAGCCATATAATTAACTTGTGCATATTTCATGGTATATATCCAACAGAGCTTAAAGTAACAATTATAAGACCAATATTTAAAAAAGGTGACACACACGATATGAGTTGTTACAGGCCTATTGCTCTAATCCCTGTATTGTCTAAAGTATTTGAGAAGGTGATTTACGAGTGCCTGTATAATTATCTCGAAAATAAAAATATATTGGTCGATGAGCAATCGGGTTTTAGGAAAAATAGAGACATAAATATTGCTATTTACAAATTCCTTCAGACAGTAATGACAGAAGTGGATAACAAAAGTCAAGCCTGTGCTCTCTATATGGACCTAACGAAGGCATTTGATTATATGGACCATCAAATCCTACTAGATAAACTCAATTCCTATGGTATCAGGGGTAACATACTCAATTTAATAAAATCATACCTTAGTGATAGGAAACAATCCACTGTAATCTCAAAAATGTGTCACGCGGAAAATAAAATTGTAAATTACTTTTCAGAGCGGCAGAGTGTTGTATTCGGTGTCCCACAAGGCAGTGTATTGGGTCCACTGCTGTTTATTATATACATCAACGATTTTCCCAAGATACTGCACCACGAATCTGTACTTTTTGCCGACGACAGCACTATTTTGTTAAAAGGTAACAATAAACAGGACATTGAACACCAAATTAATGACACTTTGTGCACTAGTATAGATTGGCTAACACGGAATAATCTACAAATAAACATTGACAAGACTAATATAATGACATTCAGCAACAGGGTAAACAAACTAGCGAACTTAGAAATACAGTATGACAATAAAAATATTGACCAAGTAACAGTCACAAAATTTCTAGGATTAAATATTGACGAAAACCTGAATTGGAAAAACCATATAGAAAGTTTGTGTTTAAAGTTGAACCAGTACTCTTATGCGCTTTATAAACTTTCAAAAACTTCAAGCACACCCACAGTCTTGACCGCCTACCATGGTTACGTTGCTTCAATCATAAGATATGGCATAATTTTCTGGGGCAACAGTACAAATGTAGAATACGCATTTAAAGCTCAAAAAAAATGTGTAAGGGCCATCTGTAACATAAAGTCAATGGATAGCTGTCGACCGTTCTTCATAAGACTGGACATTTTAACTCTGCCGTGTGTTTATATTTTGGAAACAGTGTTGTTTATGAGGAGGAACGCTCATATGTTTGAGAATTTGAAAAGCAGAAGACATCATTTGAAAGTCTGTGTACCCTCTAACTCCACAGCTTATTTAAATAACAGCATTTTCTGCATGGCCCCCAGAATATACAATCACTTACCTAAGTCAATTTTAGAGGAACCTTCTTATAAAAATGTTAAAGATTCACTTAAAAAAATGTTATTGGGGAGGTGTTATTATTCTGTGGAGGATTATTTGCGTGATCGATTGTGATAGACAGGGACACTGACATTATATTTATTTTTGTGTTCATATAATAATATAACAATGGTACGATCTGACAAGTATTAATTGGTTTATTTTTTTTTTTTCCTATTGACTCTTATAATAATATTGACATGTATTCAGGTAATTTAAATATTATTTACAATTGACATAGTATTTAATTGGTTTATTTTTCTTATTGACTCTTATAATAATATTGACATGTATTCAGGTAATTTAAATATGATTTACAATTGACATAGTATTTAATTGGTTTATTTTCTCCTATTGACTCTTTTATCAATATTGACATGTATTCAGATAACAACAATGATAATGAAAAAAGCAAACAAAATTTAATTCAATGTATTCAGATAATTTAAATATTATTTAAAATTGACATGTATTATTCTAACCTAATTTTGTTACCATTTTCTCTTTACAAATTGTTGCACGCCGCAAGGCTAAATACAGTGTTACCCAAAATGTACTAGCATAACATCTCATATACCTGTATTTGCAATTATAAATAAATAAATAAATAAATAAAGACCCGCATAAATTGTTACAAGGCTAAATAGCGTATGTACGGGAAAGGCGAGATGTGTTTCAATTTGATTAGAAAGTTATATTTCGATTGTATAGTCAACAACAAAAGTTAATTAACACACAAATATATATAAATCCTCTTGCATTAGAATCCTCACAGTTGTTGGAAAAGTAGTTTTAGAATTCCCAGAGGATCATTAGAGAGAGAGAGAGAGAGAGAGAGAGATCTGGAGGTCAGACGGCAGTCGCTTCACGGAAAGTATTGAAGTTCAGCCGCAAGACAATTAGGTTGGTAAGGTAACTCCAATTGAGCTGCAAAAAGTATCAAAGAATGATGATGATGATCAAATTCAATAGGATATTTCAAAAAGTATGACTATATTTATAGGCATTTAAATTCATTTTAGTTATAATAATAATAATAAATAATAATAAATAATAAATATTGTAGGACATTCTACACAACGCTATCTAGACCCAAAGTAAGCATAGCTAAACTAGCTTGTGTTATGGGTTCTAGAATGCGGATAAACATACTTAGATACAATTTTTTTTTGTAAATACATACATATTATACATGGAAACACCCAGACCAATGCAAATATTCATATTTCATGCACACAAATACTACTAATACTAAATAACGATACTTTACAAAACATCACATTACCAATACTTTTATATTCTTTATATTCTTTAAAAACAAGAGTAACATAAAATTTACACGAACAAACCCAAAGATAAAGGTGTACCAAATCGGCTAAAAATACCTTTGAAAAACATTTTTATATTACCGCACCCCTATTCTGGCGAACGCTTCGAACTTGGTCGACGCCTTATCTGAACTTTCCGGTACACTGGCCCAGCGTAATTAGCGACGTAATTATTTACCTTGGCAATATACGTTTTAAATGTTCGGGTAAATGTATATTTTGAAGTAATGGATGATATTTGAGGGTAGTTTAGAAAAGAAAAATACTTTATACTGGTTTTAATAATTTATAAATTTGGGTAATTTAAAAGTGGATTCTACTAATATTACAAATAAGAAAGTTAATGAATTTGAATATATTATTTAAACTTTCATGGTCGTTCACCGAAACGGTTCCAAAATATCGGAAACTCCAAACAATACATGGTAAATATCCCGATAGTTCTAATAGTAAAGTGAATTTGAATGGATAGTATAACTCCTGGGACGTATCTTGAACCAAAAATGTGCTCAAAATGTCCCTATACACGCAGTATACGTTTCTTGGGTGTCTTTTGAGGATAGCACGGGGTGCTACTGCGGTAGACGAACTCAAATTCACCAAGCATAGATTATTACAAATCAATCCGTGGGCGCCAGAGCCTCGTTTGTCTTGCGATTTAGGTCCAAGATACGTGTCTGGAGTTATACAGGGATAGTCGGGAATAACACATAGGCTACTTTTTATCGCTGGATTCCTATGGTTCACGGGAGCGGGACCAGAATTCCATGCGGCCGTGGGAATCAGCTATCTTCTAATATATATAAAAATCAATGCCACTTTTCGTTGTTATTTTATAACTCAAGAACGGCTGAACCGATTTGGCTAATTTTAGTCTTGAAATATTCGTGGGTATCCAGGGAAGGTTTAAAAAATGAGAAAATAGGTGCAGCGGGAACGGGGAAAAATTGCGGTACGAAGTTCGCCGGGACAGCTAGAAAAAATAATATTTATATTGTGATTATTATTGAATTCTCACATCTATATACGATGACTTGTGTGGCGTAATGATAGAGCGTTCGATTGCAAAGTCAGAGTTCGCTGGTTCGTTACCCGCTCAATAAACTTGACTGACGTGGGTGACATTACGCGACCATAGATAAGAGATAACAAATAGTGTAACCAGCGGCGTAGGTTTGCGGTTTTTGGGTTGTCACCCGCTGCCATGATGCCTTACCTACTTTCTTTGTTGTGTTTTATTTTAAACTAGCTGTTGCCCGCGGCTTCGCCCGCGTGGATGTCGGTTATCGCTTAGTGTTTATATAGCCTGAATCTCAAAATCTTTTCTTAGGGAATGCCTACGTCATAGTAGCTTTATGCATGCAAAGTCTCAGCCCGATCGGTTTAAAATTGACAAAGTTTCATACAAATTTTCATCCCCTATTTTATCCCCTTCGGGGTAGAATTAATCAAAATCCTTTCTTAGCGGGTGCCTACGTCATAACATCTACCAGCATGCCAAATTTCAGCCCGATCCGTCCAGTGGTTTGGGCTGTGCGTTGATAGATCACTATGTCAGTCAGTCAGTCAGTCACCTTTGAGTTATATATATATTTAGATTGTGTACAATGTAATGTGCGTTGTGTTTGCAAATAAATGTAATTTCTTTCTTTCTTCTTCTTTCTATAAAAACAATATCAATCTAACTCACTTCGTTATGAGTGAAAATCCATAGCAATGTAAACAAGATTTCCATTGAAGCGAGCACAATTGGTCGCCTAACTCATTACGACTGCCGTCCATACGGCTTGCCATACAAATCGAGCGATCTTTTCCGTACATTACTTTCGGCGTGGGAACGAAACATTGTTTTGGATGCGGCATATCTTTAAACTATAAATCTCAACACATAAAACTTTAATCAATAGTTACCTAATCAATATTACGTAAAATCGAATTCAAATCCTGCCCCAAGTGTCCACTTTTCGAAATATAATACACAATAATATAATAATTAACAATACTAGTACAAGAGAACTAAATGCAAATATAAACAAAAGTTTAAAAACCGGCCAAGTGCGAGTTGGAGACGCACACGAAAGGTTCTGTGCCCGGCATTGTTGTATGGGGCCTCTCATTAAATATTTTTTCCTGTTTATAGTATTTTGTTGTTATAGTGGCAATAAAAATACATCATCTGTGAAAATTTCAACTGTCTAACTACCACGTTTCAGAGATACAGCCTGATGACAGACAGACAGCCAGATAGACAGATGATCAGTGGAGTCTTAATAATAGGATCCCGTTTTTAACCTTTGTGTATAGAACCCTAAAAATAAATACTTTTTCAATTTGACCGATAGCTCACTCACATTGTAAGTGATACATAAATAACAATTAATATGCATTAATTTTTATATTTATTATCACAATTAATTGTAAATAACATTATTGTAATACACTAAAAATATAATTTAAGTAAAACAATTAAGTAAGAATATAAATAAATAAAGAATAAGAACTCCTCTCTCCAAATACTATGCTGTGCCCGACAGGGTCCATAATTGTAACCTTTTTCATACTGAACAACTGTATATTATATCACATTATGGAACGCAATAAAATAAAAAAATAATAAATAAAAAAAAAGTCAGAAAAAGGCTCACGCGTAGACGTCACACGTAGCCTCGTAGACGAGCTACGGCGTAGACTGCATCTACGACATTCTCAATTGTAGTAAAATAATGTTCAACTTCAAACTACCGTATCCTTAGTTTAGATCAAGATTATCCACCGTCGTAGCTGTCCACTCGCCAGACACATTAATCCAATGCTGTTTGCATTGTACGTTTTATTATGTCGCAGGCGCCTGCACGGCTGCGATCATCGCAGTATATGTGTCAATAGTAAGTTATTATAGTAGGTAGAAATCGGTTGATATACTTCTGAAAGGTATGAAAAATAGTATAAAAGGTGAGTTATACTACTTGTAAAAGCCAAAGCCTACCAATATTATAAATGTGAAATTTACGAAAACGTTATTTATTCAGTCACTTTAACGGCTGAACGGAACTGGCTGAAATTTGGCACAAAGATAGATTACATAGACTATTTTTTATTTCGGGAATCTAATACGAGTATAATATAAAATGTTTATTGTCTCAGAAATATATATAACAGCAAAAGTTTTAGAACTAAGGTGTATCAATATTTTCACAAAAGGTACTGTAACTGGCTCCTAAACTAGGCTAAAGGCTGTGTGTTGGGGGTAAAGAAAAGGTTCCCATGGATAGCAGGTTTGATTTTTATCTTATCTTATCTTATCTTATCTTAGCAGGACGGGGAACAAAACTTCTCGCGAGCAGAGCCGTGGGCATCAGCTAGTAAAGAATAATCTCTATATATAAAAATGAATCCCTATTTCCCTTGGTCACGCGGCACGCCATCACGCGTGAACGGCTGGACCGATTTCGCTAAGTCTTTTTTTAGAACATTCCTTAAAGTACGGGGATGGTTCTTACGGAGAGAAAAAATGAAAAAAAAAAAAAAAAAGAATTGACTGTTAGGCGTAGACTGTTAGAATATAATTAGACATAGATTCCATTGAAAATAGTTTGTTTTTAATAAAGAAAATCACCCTGAAACAGAATATGTTGAAATTCCAAAACATCTCCGTCTTAAATTAGTGAATTGAGATGCAAATTGAACTAAAATAAATCCGCCATAGAACGATAGAACGATACAGGCGGAATTAGGTCAAGGGCCATGATGTTTACGAAGCTCTCCCCACTCTGTCACACGCTAAGAAATATGCGAGAAGAAATTGGTCCGCGTTATGCAATATAACAACACAACATTGTTTGTGTTCTTATGAAAATACTTATATAGTATACTAGCTATCCCGGCGAACTTCGTACCGTCATATTTTTCCCGTTCCCGCTGCACCTATTTTCTCATCGTTTAAACCTTCCCTGGACACCCACGAATATTTCAAGACTATAATTAGCCAAATCGGTTAAGCCGTTCTTGAGTTTTAAGCTAACAACGAAAAGTGGCATTGATTTTTATATATTAGATCTTCTAGTTGAATGTATTTTCTACTAGAGAGGTATCAATAATACAGTTCAGAAAAGTTAAGAAAAAAGAAAAGAAAGTTCCACGTTTGTAATGTTAAGGAATAACGCCAAAATAACTTTAACCTGTAATTTGCTGTATCAGTCACATGTAGAGCTGCAGTCCCAACTTTTGTTGTCTAGTCAGAAAGAAAAATAATAGTTCGTGATACTGTCTGAAGTTTACGCGAATAATATTTACCTCTAGCCTGACGATTTAGCTACTTTTCAGTAGTCATGGTAGTGGGGTAACAACAAATAAAAAGCTGTAGAATCATTTAAAAAGTGATTTTATCGCAACAAGAGTTAGATTAAAATCGGCTGGTCTTGACTTTGTCTCATTTTATCTCTTGTACATCAGACAGACAATTTCATACCTTATAAAGTAGTGAATATTTTACTCCTTCACTTTTATGACAGCAGCTACATAAACATAATGTCAGCAAAAAAGCAAAGGTTAATAAAACTAAAGATTGTTGACTTAGCATTTCTCACATAACGCCATCCAAGTACCCTATTTATTTGTCACTATTTTTCCTGTTAGTACAAACTTTCGCCATGTCCACAAAAGTGTGGGAGGGTATTGGAAGGAATCCTCTTCTTTCCCTGCCTATATATTGTAGTAATACAGTAGAGAGGAAAGTTTTGTTTATATTATAACTTATAACATACACCCCCAACCGAAATACATTATAATATTATAAATGTGAAAGCGAGTTTGTTTGTCAGTTTGACGGAGTTTGACTGTAAAATATGAGGCTTTGTAATCGTCCTGTCCTTTATGTGTACGTTCAATTCATTACAAGTTTTCATCCAGTTTACGAAGTCAAAGTATGTGCTTAAATATTTGAAATTATTTTTTTAGATTACGGGCCAGTGAAAGTCGCATTAAAACAGCAAAAAGGGAAAGTAAAATAAATTAAGACTGACACTTAACGTGCCATCTGAAGCGCGGAAGCACTCAGATGAAATGCCATTAAGCGGTTACCTATCCAAATGGCAAATGGTGCCTAGGTAGCTTAACCCAGTGATCGTTTACATTACAGTGAGCGCGTTTATTTCTTTCATATCACGATACTTATATTCATGGAATTCGATAAAAACTTACCTTTCTACGAGTAGGTATATCCCAAACACAATGTCAGTCAAAAAACAGTTTTTTAATCAAAATATATCCTTTTTATAGGTTTTGCTCTCGGCTTCGCTCGCGTGGATGTCTGTTATCACGACCAAACATAATGTCCTTTCCCAAGATTTAGTGTATCTCTGCGTCAAATTTCATCAAAATCGGTTCAGTGGTTTAGGCGTGAAACCGTAACAGATAGACAGACCAAGACTCGCCACAGAGACATTCTCACTCATAATATTCTTATTTTTCATATTTAACTAAAAATAGACCTCATTTAATTTTGCATTCAAAGAAAATAATTATATAAAGAAAATAACCAAGGAATAAAACTCGCAGTAAGTGAAACTGCGCAACAACGACTTAAAAATATATGGCTGTCGTGTCGTCTTGTCATGTCTAGATTAAATGAGCCAATGTCGTTGCAATTTCATTACAACAAACTTGAAAATGAGATATGTTTCTCATTTAGGACACTGCGTTAGATACCTACTATTTTCTTTTAAGACACAGTCTTTTTAGGGTTCCGTAGCCATATGGCAAAAAACGGAACCCTTTATAGATTCGTCATGTCTGTCCGTCCGTCTGTATGTCTGTCCGTCCGTATGTCACATCCACTTTTCTCCGAAACTATAAGGCCTATACTGTTGAAACTTTGTAAGTAGATGTATTCTGTGAACCGCATTAAGAATTTTACACAAAATTAGACAAAAAGCATTAAACTGAAACTCAGAAATAATTTTTCATCAAACCCATTCGTGTGGGATATCTATAGATAGGTCTTTAAAAATGCTATTGAGGTTTATAACATCATTTTTTTCTAAACTGAATAGTTTGCGCGAGAGACACTTCCAAAGTGGCAAAATGTGTCCCCCCCTCTAACTTCTAAAATAAGAGATTGATAAATCTAAAAAAAATATATGATATACATTGCTATGCAAACTTCCACCGAAAATTGGTTTGAACGAGATCCAGTAAGTAGTTTTTTTTAATACGTCATAAACAGCAATTTTCGCCTTTGCTGTTATGGAACCCTTCATGGGCGATTCCGACTCGCACTTAGCCTGTTTTATTTGTTTCTATAGACAATTTGAGTCAGTTAAAGTTCAGACCCGTAAACAGATAGGGCCCATACGAAAAATAACCATAAAAAACCTTTTGACGACACATTTTTCTTTAAAAAATCTGTTGTACTAAAACGATAATAATAATTTTATGCAAGGGTTGTGCTGATTTAAAAGGATTGTATCGCGTAAGTTCTTTCTCTGTTCTCTATGGACATATTCTACGTTTGGTGACAATAAATCGACATCCATGCAGGTGGAGCCGCAGACAACAGCTAGTCTTTTATAAACGGTCGATTCTACTTACAGTACTTAATTTTGAACTAAAATATTCATAAATAGCAAGATTATTAATATCGTAAGGCTGTTTACTCAAATTAACAAGGTTCAGTTTCATGGAAATTTACAGAAATAAACGTTTTCTATAAATAGCCTATTCTATAAATATTTCTTGTATATTATAATCAAAATAGCTCCTTCAGCGCCTACCCACCACCGTGGGTAGCGATCTCACAATAACAAGATTGAAAAGCATTTCGATTTGAGCAAATGCCTTTCTATCATCTACCAAGTCCATACTTAATATTAGAAATGTGAAAGTAAATCTGTCTGTCTGTCTACATTACATCAGAATTTTTTTCCAAAAAACTTGAAAAAAAAACTTTGTAATAGTCCCGGTGAGTGTTATACTACTAATAGTTTTAAGAATAATTGAACATTAGTTGTCAGTAAAGGAACTACACATTTACTACACGAAACATATTTCTAATTCCTTGGTTAGTGAAGTACAACAGGTATGTATTTTTAATGCACATATCCCGGTAAAGTAGAAATTTACCACCCTCATGCAGTGTCGTATTTGGTCCCATGTAATAGGGAGAGTCTATTACCGTATTTGGGGCACTATTGATGATTCGAGCTATGCATCTGAGGCTGAATCAGCGGCCTTACCATAAACTCTTAAAACAGGTCAATAATGAACTGCTGTCATTCCACCAACTGCAAATGTCACTTTGTAATGTCATATAAAGGAGAGAGGGCGTTACTGTGCTCGTGTGTACATCTGATCCGCTATTATAATTGCTTAAAAAGTGAAATAATCAACAAATAAATCTACAGTGCAGTTAATCGTGTGCAAATACAAGCTAAAGTACCGGATAAATGTTATACAAGGTACCAATTTTATAATAACTCGAAAATATACAAAAAACCACCAACAGTTGTTTGTCGTTGGATAAACTTCTAAACACAAGAAAATTGGAAATACTACAATTGGAAGGTCAGTTTCTACGATTATCTAGCCAATGATAAAGAGATAAAGTGGTTAAGACTGTTTTATACAAAAAAAAAGTGAAAATTATAACCTAATAAGCATATGCAAGAAATATACAAAGTCATCATTACATCGATATCGTAGAATAACGCCATCTAGTGATCAATAGCACAACTAAATTACTCTCCACAAGTAATCAATATTGAAAATAGCGCCATCTAGTAACCAGTGGCAAAATATATTCAAATCAATTACATCGTGCCGATACCAATAGAGGGCAGCAGCAGTATGGAAGATATTTTTAAAATGTTACAAATTATACAAGATGATCTGTCAAAACAAAAACAAAATATGAAAGAGATGGGAAAAGATATCATGGTATCTATTAATAACAATATAGATGAAAAATTCAACCTCATCGAAGCCAAAACAAAACAACTGGAAAATAAAATTGAACAACAGCAAAAAACCATTGATTTCTTAGATAAGCAAGCAAGAAGGAAAAATATTATCTTTTTTGGGGTTGAAGAAAAGGAAAAGGGATATGAAAATCTACTTTCTATGATCTTGAATATAATACAAAATATTTTGGAAATACCGTGTCAGAAATGGGAAATAGAAAACGTGAATAGAATCGGGAAATACTCTGGGAAATTGAGACCAGTAGTGGTCACAGTGACTACAGTCAACAGAAAAATTGAAATTCTGAAACAGGGAAGAAAGCTTAATAATACAAATATGTACCTGAAAGAGGATTTTCCAGTCAGTGTTTTACAGACACGTAAAAACTTACAGGTAGAGCTTGAATGAGAACGCCTGGCAGGAAAGAGAGTGATTCTACGCTATGACAAAATTATAGAACTAAAAACAAAAACAAATAAACTGCAACCCCTTACACACACAGAAAGGAACAAACGACTTATGTCAAGATCACCCGAGGCGGCAGAAAAAGAAACTGAACAAATAACTAATGAACAAACCAAACATGCTACAAAAAAGAACAAGACACAAACTATAACAGGCTTTTTATGCCCATCGCAACAGAACCGTAATAACCAAATATCTTCAAACGAAACTACCTCAAAAAACTAATTAATGCCTCCACTACCTCTCTCCCTCTTCCAAGCCGGCTGGTCACCGTGGAAGAGTCTGACCACCACCTCCTAAATCTTAAACAGAAGCAACATAATAAGAATAATAGTAGCATAATAATAAAGGAAAGGAAAAAATCACTCAACCTGCATATAGCAAGTGTCAATGTAAATACTCTACTGTCATATAGCAGAATTGAGGAATTGAAATATGCTATTAAAGACATAAAATGGGATATAATTGGTTTATGTGAAACCAGAAGAGGAAGTGAAGAAATAGAAGAATATCCTGAGTTCATACTATACCACACATCTGGAACGCATGGAAGAAACGGAGTTGGCTTCTTAATAAAAAAGCAACTGAAAAACAACATAATGAGCTTAAGAAGCTTCTCGGATCGGGTGGCGTTGCTGGAATTACGACTACCTGACAAATAGCACAGTAAATCTAAATATAAAGAAGAAAATTTATGAAACAACAATACTACCATCTCTAACATATGGTTGTCAGACGTGGTCAATGAGAAAGGAGGATGAAGAAAAAATCGCTATTTGCCAAAGAAAAATGGAAAGAAGCATGCTAGGAATAAAATTATCAGATAGAATTCGCAACAGTGACATCAGAAGCAAGACCAAACTGGTAGATGTAAGAAAGAGAATTAGATTGCTGAGTTGGCAATGGACAGGACATGTTTGTAGGATGAAAAATCGATGGACAAAACGTTTAACAGAGTGGATACCAAGAGACAGGAAAAGGAGGAGAGGGAGACCTGTAAAAAGATGGAGAGACGTTTACAGTCACAGGTGTGGTAATAACTGGATGCAAAAGGCTAGAGAAAGAGATGTATGGAAAGGTTTAGGAGAGGCCTACGCCGCAGAGGCGACTACTACAAATATATAACAACTATTATTTGTTAAATGTATTTAAATTGGCACATACATTTGTGCAGAGAAATATATAATAATATTCGTTCGTAGAGACATAAATATGAAAGCTATTATTATTATATAAACTACAATCAGCTAGATGAATAGATACTTTGTTATATATTATAAACAGATACTTTATTATATATTATAAACATAAAGTTAGTATTGAAGTTTTATATAAGAGTAATTGTAAGTTAATTGAAAACAGAATAGAGACTAAATATAGATGAGAAAAACTAGGGTGTCAATATTGATGTAAGTAGTAAGTAAATAAAGGCTATTTTTATTTATTTATTTATTTTATTTAATAGGGAGAGTCTATTACCGTATTTGGGGCACTATTGATGATTCGAGCTATGCATCTGAGGCTGAATCAGCGGCCTTACCATAAACTCTTAAAACAGGTCAATAATGAACTGCTGTCATTCCACCAACTGCAAATGTCACTTTGTAATGTCATATAAATATACAGGATTACAAAGTGACATTTGCAGTTGGTAGAATGACAGCAGTTCAATATTGACCTGTTTTAAGAGTTCATGGTATGGGCCCTGGGCTGTGTTAAACAGCCCTATCTCTTAGGCGCCTTGTACGACACCGCATGGTGGTGGCAAATTTCTACTTTGCCGGGATATGTGCACTAAAAATAAACGCTACAAAATCTAATACCCCGTCCTTAACGTAAAAACGACTAACAAAGAGACAGTATCTTATCTAGACAGTAAAAACAAATTCCGCAGCGAAACTCGCCAGCTGAATGCAAATCGAGTATCAGAGTTAAAGAGTCTCGTACATAAACTTATTGCATATCTTAGCATATTATACTATGTACTCGGTTAAGTAGAAGTTACAAGAAAATAGGTCAAGGTAGGTTTACTTATAAATATGTATTTGTTAAAGCAGCGACATCGTAATTGCGGCGGTAGGATAAAACAGGGTTTGATAATCAAATTTTGAACCGTTAATTGAAAGAGAAAAGGGGAGAACGAGTGCTATGTTGGTTTCCAGTGAAGTAAAATAGGGTTACATCATCTCTTCCTGTGGGTGTCGTAGTAGGTGATTAAAGAACAGGGCTGTTGGCAATCCGACAGTACACATATAGCCCATAACAAAGGCAATAATCGCCCCTTATTAACCTCAAACTGAAAATTATAGATTGGTAAAATGTGGGTCCTAATCACCTCTGTCTACCCCTTCAGGGATGTACAGGCGTGATATCTACGTATGTAATTGAAAAAGGTATGACATAACATGATTTTGAGGATACTGAGGGAAGTTTTGGCAATAATTATTTTTAAACCACTTAGGTGGCAGACAACCATACGGCCCCCCTGATGGACAGTCGTTGCCGTGGCCTATGGACGTATGCAAGACCAGGGGAGCCACGCTCGTGCTGCCAACCCTGTAAGAACAGAGAGTTTCTGTGTCGTCAGTGCAGAAGACAAAGCAAGATAAAGCACTTAGGTGGCAGTATTCCCACTAACAGCGGAAAAACTCTCCAGTGAGCTCTGGCTACTACTCACCGCCGGGAACACAACATGAGATTATTATGGCTGCGGTATTCTGTAGGGCGAATGTACTTCCCTAGTCGATTGGATTCAGTAACGTTACTTTTTATGATTTTAAAATTTATAAAAAATTATTGAAAACGTAATCAACCATCATTTCGAAAGTTTAATTAAAAACTCCGCTCAAAACTTCTTGTTTTCATTCTAGCTAAAAAGTAATCAAAACACAGTGTGTACATACACCACTGCAGCTAGAATCTGCTAAACCCGTCAATTTTCGTTTAAATTCCACTCGCGAATAAATACAAACATTGCACTGAGGTTTTGTATTTTTTATGGATTAACATTTGATAGGTTTACATACACTCGGTTTCTTTTAAAACATATCAACAGTTTCGAAAATGTCAATACTATTTTTAGGGGTGTGGAGGGCCTTACAGGAGTGACTTGTGAATTCGCCTGTCACCCTAGCATAAGCAGGCCGGTGGCGGCGCAATGCCCGCCTCCCCCTATTCGAGCTTGGGGATACCGTGATCCCACACCCGAGAGGGATCCCAATGATATATAATGGGGGTCCTGGATCACTCGGTTGGCGAGGGATATACCAGTGAATATCTCATCTCCAGCAATAAATGGTTGACCAGAAGAAATAAGATAAGGCCGCCTATTGTACTTTAAACTGTATACATGGTCCCTCCTCCTAATCTAGTCTTATAACTGTTAAGGTCTCTGCATACGTAACGGTTGCCTGGTTGCCTGGAAGAAATCGCTTCCAGCGATAAGGCCACCCATTGTACATTAAACTATAATACATGCTACCTACTTGTCATCTTTGTAAATCTATTGGTGTACAATAAAAAAATATCTATCTATCTATCTAACGGGTTTTTTCACGGACGGGACGGGACGTGAAGCAAAATGTATGCGGCCCGTCCCGTCCCGTCCCGTCCGTGGCCCCGTGACATATGCATTGCCGCATACATTTTTTATGAAACGATATTTACAAAACTTCATGTCCCGTCCCGTCCGTGAAAAAACCCGTTACGTATGCAGAGACCTTTAATCTATTGGTGTACAATAAAAAATATGTATCTAAATGACCTGAGATGGCGTGCAGAAAACCGCAAGACTAAAAGCCGGTTCTAGTCCAATATAATAGTCCCCGTTGGCTACAGCGAGGGGTATCCGTAGAGATTACTGCATTTAAAAAATGTACCCTATAATATGGGCCCTAACCCAAACCTGCTAGATCTGGCACCTGCTGGTGCAGGCTTATCTCCTAACCACTTTTCATCAGGTGGGCCGTGGGCTGCCACCAAAGAGGTATAAAACCATCTGGGAAAACACTATGATGATGAGAATCTGTTATAATTATACTCCAGCTACGAATTTCTTTACAGCATTTATGATCAATGACTTGCAGCTTCACATTCACTAAGATTACAATAGAAAACGTACGGAAACGGATATGTTCATAATAAAATCTAACGTTTGTTCCCTGAATAGCTGGAACACCATTAATCAAGTTAAGTAAGGTATGCAAATTCGAAGCCAGCGTTAGTTCAGGGCTTTAAATATAAATTTATAGCATATTTTTGCATATAACGTGCGATATTACACTATATATTAGACAGAGCATTGTCATCGGACATTATACTCAGTGCTATCAAGACCCTAAGTCAGCATAGTAAGCTATGTTGACTTTGGGTCTGACTAGGTTGAGATATGGGTGCTAGAATGCATTTAAACATACCTACATGGATATTTTTTATTGTAAAATATATTTTTTAGAAATTGTCAAAATGTATACAAATATTTGTACTGGGCGGGAATCGAATTCACAACCATTGACTTAGCAATCAAACGCTCTGCCGCTATGCCACAGAAGTCGTCTATAATTTATATAGACAGAGATATTCCAGATCCAGATCTAGATCTATGCCTAATATAATTCACAGTTGTTCCGCCGATTTTGCATAAAATAATAAAAACATACACATACACACCACCCACACGTACATATCTCACTCATACACAATACACACTCATAATATACAATACAGCCATAGTATAATAGTAGAATATCAAGCATCCTAGAAATGGCGAGAGCAAAAACGGCGTAACATTATTACTTAGCTTCGTGACAAGCTCTCAAGCCTCTTTTGAACGTCATCTTCATAATCATGCCATCTCACTTAATATTCAGTAAAACGTTATTAAAACTAGCTGTTTCATTTCAGTCTATGTTCAACTACGGACAAAGTTCATTATGGGCTTGTTTTACAAGATGTCGTCCTTGATCTGAATCCAACAAAGAGCTAATGTCCTTGTTACTATGTCGGTTTAAGGCCTTAAATAATGCTCATAATTAGATATCTATAAATTCCCAGCCCCTCTAGACAAGTGGCAATTCGTTGCTCGGCGTATGATGGAATAGAATGCCAAATGTATGGGATTTGACGCATATGACAGGCGTCAACGAATGTCAAAAACGTCAAATCATATACATTTATCATTTTATTCCATCATACGCCGAGCAACCAATTGCCACTTGTCTAGGGGAGCAGTTCAATTAGAAAAAGCATCGCTTTCTCCTACCACCTCTTCTACTGTAAGTCTAACTTAAAAAGTTTAAACCTTTTTTTTACCTAATGCTATTCCACAGGTCTGAACTACCTCTACCTATATACTTTTATAATGAGGTGCATGGAACCTCATCGTGGTGCACCCTTGACAACGGAGATGGCAGTAACTCTTACCCGCCGGGAAGACGCCGTCATCTTCTGCTAATTAATTTTTAGTCGGTCCGAGTTCGACATAACTAATCCCGATAACCAAAGAAAGGCTCTAGTTTTTATATTATATACTGTTTAATAAAATTTTAGCAATTAGTATGCTCACTTGCAAATAATTGAAAGAAAGGATAAGAAAAAAAGAAAGAAAAGTTCATTTATTTTGGTTACTGCAGCACACAAAAAGTACATTTGAGTAAATTATTATAAAATAAACACGTTTTACAAAATACAGAGCAATTTAAAAAAAAAAAAAGTACAATGGACGGGGTAAGATCCCGTCTTGAGCATTCACTTTTTTCAATCTTCATGATCACCGACAATATAGGAACTCTTTAGAAAACATCAAACAATCGTATTTCTCTTTTACACGAGTTAAGGTTAAAGTTACACCATGACCGTAAAATAAAAAAGTTTTTAAATAAAAAAGGTTGAAACCTTTTAAAATTATTGGTACTTCGAAATATGAGGCTTTAAAACTGAAAATATATTTTTAAGGTTTATAAATGGTGTTTATTGTTAAATGGTATCAAAAACTGAAAGTACACAAAATATAAAAGAATGATTATAAAAAACGCTGTCAGTGGCTTTGTTTAGATCATCTTTAGTGCTGGAGGTAGGATATAAAGGACATGAAACGAAGTGCGCCATGGACTGCATGGGGCTCCGCAGTCATATGCAGTTATACGCACGGGTCTCGCATTCCCCACTTACATAGATTTTGTCTCCACCGACCCACTGGTGTATAGAAAACTGGTGCACAAAACCCAATCTATGTGCTATTTCGAACTTCATCTCTGTGCCAAATTTCATCTAGATAATTGAGTAACAAACATTCATACTCCATACAAACTTTCGCATTTATGATATTAGTAAGACTACCGTATAAGTGTAGAAGATCAAGAGGCTATGAACGCCAAATCCGACCATAATATAAAGCTAATGCTTATTATGGGCTATCTGGTTCTGCTTTCCCAAAGTTTAACTTATAATGCAGTAAGCCGTTTAGCAAACGTAGATAAAGATACTGCGACGACCAAAGTCTGCCGATAAACTCGGGTACTTCCTTCCAAGCTAACATCCGGGTTTCGTCAATAGACCCTCCCATGACTAAAAGGCATTAAACTGAAGATTTAGTCGGCCCCATTTTGATAATGCCACGTCTAGATGAAGCAAACAATGAATTTAAATTTAGAAGTTCGCATTAGTAAGTAACGGACGAAATTAAAAAGTCTAAATCCAAGGTGGACCAAAGAGTTTCACCTCTTTTTTTTTTAACAAAAAGACAGTTTCGAAATAAATAGAATTACGTAGTACTGCGACCTTGTCTCGGACAATTAAGAGTCGTTTGGTAACTTTTATTTTTCTGTTGATTGCGCGGGAAATTGAAAAAAAAAAGTAAAGTGTAGGTTGGTTTGAGGAAAAGTTGAACAAGCATCGTTTTGAGAAATAAACGACTTCATTGGACAAAAATGAATGTCTGGAGTGACTATTTTAAGCTTTTATTTACCGTTAAAAGTATCATGGGTAGCGAAAAATGGTTATTTTCTTAAATAATGGAGAAAAGGAAATATTATTTTTATTAAAGTAGGCTAGACTTTCTTTAGACAGGATACGAGGGCGTAAAAGTACCCTGGAATAAAAGCTAGACAAGATTTTAATTTGGTTTTTATTCATTCCTGTTTCAGAATAGACAGAATGAACTCAGTTGACTGAATAAGTTCGGACTGGTAGTGGTGTCACTTTAAATTTTTAATATTTCTTTATGTAAACTAAAAACCTACTAGTTAAGTAGTTAGACTGAGACAGTATAGCTTCGTTTCAGTAATCAGTAGTATCTACTTACTTTAAATCACTGAATGCAGGTGTTTTAGATTTTCTGGAGGTAATAATAATTGTATGTTTTTATCATAATCCCTTGGATCATGCTCATGCTAAGTCAGACATTCAGAATTTATGTTCAACTAGCTGTTGCCTGCGGCTCCACCCGCGTGTATATCGGTTATCGCGACCAAACATAGCCTATGTCCTTTCCCAAGGTCTAATCTATCACTGTACCAAATTTCCTCAAAATCGGTTCAGTCGTTTAGGCGTGAAAGCGTAAAAGACGGACAGATGTAGCTCTGTCTGAGTTAGTTTCGCATTCATAATATTAGTATCGATTTCCTAGTTTTGCACCAAAACTTGTAATAGTAAATTATACTTACAACCCAAACACAATACATAAAAAACACCCATAGTTCTTCTCAAAACCATTTCCCTATCAGCAATACATCACATTCACCCTCACATCGAAGAACACAAACAATTTTCAAACACATAATCGTTTTGGCGAATTGCGGGGCCGCTAAAAAGCCACAATCGACGTTTACGCGCCGGCAGACTTGCTCATCTTAACGAGCCCCGCGAGAGTTATTCCTTTCAGCATATCTTTTAAGTTATAAGGGACTTACAGATTAACAGAGACGGTATACTATTGTGTTTACGGGAATTAACGCGATCTTGGTTGGTTAGTGTAAATATTTACCCTCGAGCCTTTGCAGTTGCGTAGAGATGTGGCATCTTTGGCGGTATTTTACCATCTCTACCATGGTGAATGTTCTGATGAGCTCTTCCAATTAATCCCACCCTCTCCTTTCCTATATAGGACAACACGTGCAGGGCTTAGATGCCACCCGCATACGGTGCAGAATATTCCATCAAGAACCAAGCGATTCGGCGACTCCTTCTTCTGCCGCACCATTAAGTCTTGGAATTCTTTACCAGTTCACGTGTTTCCCTCCTCCTACAGTCCCGGGTCCTTTTAGCGGGGCGTGAAAAAGCATCTGATGAGGCCGTCAAGCTGAGTGCCACCATTGTAACATGATACGTGTCTGTAATGGTGACGTTCTGTTTCAGAGACTTTGCCTTCAGCTTACCATCAGGCGAGACGAAGTCAAATTGTCGTGTCCTATATAAAAAAAAAAAAAAAATTGTATGAGTGAATTTGTATTTGCATTGGTTTGGTGGTTTCTTTGTATGCCTGAACATGTTTGCATTAGTTTTTTTTATGAATAGACATGTCATAAAGACTTCCACTTGCCTCATAGTAAGCTGAAGGCAAGTCTCAGGAAAGAGGGTTACCATAAAGGTATGATTCCGTAGCCGACCGCATACGACAACTGCCGACGCACGCAGCAGATACACGTAATTCATTGCGGCTCCTCAATGGTCCCCTTTATCCGTATCGGATTTAACAAGTAATAGATACGCTATTGCCTATATTATTGCCTATATATCAGGAGGGCTGTGTGTTTGTCTGCGACCTAGTTGTAGGTATAAAATAAAAAGACGTGTGGCACTCGGGGACTGCCGCGGTAAAGCTATTGCATAGCATTTTTTATCAACTTATGCAATTATCCCCCCACTCCGAGCTCACACGAATCGAGCCGAGCAGCTCGGCTTGATTCATGCGAGCTCGGAGTGTCAGCTTAGGTTTTTTCGTTACGGAATTTCTGGATTCGGTCTCCACGCTCAAGGCCCGCGATAGAAGCTATGCAATAGCTTAAAACGGCCGACAGGGGAGTTTATATCGGACTTGAACCGACTAAAACACACACCGTCTGTGGGTTACCGGGCCAAATTTCGCCCTCGCGACTGAAGCATTGTAATAACCAATTGTAATGAAAATTATTATTCATAGTTACAAACTTTATTACTCTAAGAATGTTTCTGATATCTACCGTTTCAATCCCAAAAATGTAAAAAAAAACTAGTTATTTATGATAATACTAGCTTTTGCCCGCGGCTCCGCCCGCGTGGATGTCGGTTATCGCGACCAAACATAGCCTATGTCCTTTCCCAAGGTCTAATCTACCTCTATACCAAATTTCATCAAAATCGGTTCAGCGGTTTAGTCGTAAAAGTGAGACAGACAGACAGACAGACGGACAGACAGTCAGAGTTACTTTCGCATTTATAATATTAGTAGGGATTACCAACTGAAAACGATCTGAAGACACAAAACCAAGGACGCTCAGATAAAACGCCACTTTCAGTATTCAGCCAATCTAGTTAGATCGGTTTCCTATAACCGACGTAAGAGTGAGGCAATTTAGACGGTAAGCCGCTGTGGTCTCGATACTATAACGTATCTGGTTTCAGATCAAAATTACTTTCAACATTGTTACATTAAACGTTTTCTTTAAGCCGCAGGGGTTTTAAAGAGAGCATGATTCTTTTGTATAAACTTTTGTAAGGTGTACGCGTGTAAGATGACATATTTTGTCTGTAGTTTAGTGGTTGAGAAATGAGAAAATGGGCTTTAAGATTGAGAGGTCTTGGGTTTGAATCGTGGCTATTACATTATTGACATGAGCATGCCGTCCTTACGTAAAGTGCAATAACTAGGAAAAAGTTGGTTTCGAGAAAAACGCGGTTAAAGATTTATTTTTTGATTTGTTTGTATCTCCATCACTATACCTAGTATTGACTTGAAACTTTTACCACTGTTAGATAATAATGTAAATAATATTATGTAGTACTTAATATTTGTAAATATATTTATTTTCGATATAAAAAAACAATAAAACTACTTATGATTAGTATTATTAGTATGTAGAAAGAAAGTTTACTAGTTATAACCGTAATAACTAAGGTACTTGTTGCACTAATAATTAGGAAACTTACATAATGCATTGTTGATAAACAAATAATAATTATTTATGAACTGTGTCCTAACCAGCAGTGCAATAAGTGACTTATTTATTGCTGTTTTCATTAGTAAGAAGCAAGTTTGAAAGTACAAAGAAACAACTTGTACCCATAGATGTTTCTTTGTACTCATAGAGGAACTATGAATATAAAAATAATATACCAAGATCAAGAGACAAGATCAATTTCAGTTATCATGTTAGGTTAGGTTAGGTTTATGTTAGGTTAGGTTTTCATTATTATAAGATAATGAAAACAATTCAATATTATTTAAAATTTTATTTATTTCAAAAGTAAAAAAAAACACAAATATAAATGAAATTTCTTCGCGTATCTTACCCATTAATTTAAACATTATTTAAAAAATCAATATCAATCAATAAAAAAGAATCGGATTCGTAGTTTTGTTTTGACCGCGTATAGAAGTGTATCCGTGAATTTTTGAAAAATTGAAAGAAAGCAATATCTGTCTGCAATTTGATTCTTATTTTTGGGAGTGAAATCGCTCAACGATAAAAGAAAAACTTGGATGCTATGTACAGTGACTCTATGCCTTCGACGGTGACCACCAAAAGTTGGTATATCAAGTTTCACCATGGTCACACATCAGTTTTTGACAAGCCACGTCCAGGTACCCCAAAAACTACTACCACGGAGGATAACGTTACAAAACTCTACGATATCGTATTGGCATGCCGCTGATTGAAGGTGTACAATATAACTGAGATAGTAGACATCTCTAAAGACCACATGGTGATGAAATTTTGAGCATGAGAAAGGTATCAGCGCAATGGCTGCCGCGATTGCTCACTTCGGAAAAAAGGGCAACCGTGAGATCACTTCAGAGCAGTGTTTGCCACAGTCTAAGCGCAAACCAAGGGAGGTTCTGTATCATTTCGTAACTTTCGATGAACCATGGATCCATTGGTATTCACTAGAGACAAGGAATAGTTGAAACGAAGTTCACTCTTAACCCGGTAAAAGTGCTCCAAAGAAGGCAAAGACTGTTCTATCGGTTGGAAAGGTGATAGCCCCTGTTTTCTGGAATTCACCTCTACGTCAACTACCTGGAGAGGGACGAAACTGTCACAGGGCTGAACTATACTGAATTACAGAAAAATACCCCATTTAAGAAAAAATGCTCCTCCGTCACGGTAAGGCACCGGCTCATCATACCTCCGCTCTCTCTATGACTTCTATTTGTTTCCGAATGGAATGCACTGCCATTGAACATCAGACGGGCAAAAACGCTCAGCATCTTTAAAAAAATGGTAAAAGACCACTACTTGTCATTATGAGAACTAGCAATTATATACGCAATCTTTATTTTCCTTTTGTATAAGTTTGTTCCTAATGTAATCATTAGGAACAAACTTATACAAAAGGATTTCATTTACTTGTATCCATCCCGTATCTATTTATGTGTTATATGTTATTTTTCTATTTATGTGTGTCCTATATTCATTTGATTTACGTTAGTTGTGCTTTGTTTCCTCTCTTTCTTTTCTATCAATACATCTTATATCTAATTTATATGATAACTACACCATTATCTTTTGTGTTGTCTCATCACTTTCCATCCCAAGGTTGCCTGGAAGAGATCGCTTCCAGCGATAAGGCCGCCCATTGTACATTAAACTGTATACATGATACCTACTTGTCTCTATTGTAAATTTATTGGTGTACAATAAAGTATTATCTATCTATCTATCTATCATCACCGTCACGGAGGCCTATTTTGTAGATCTTGAGAAAACGTATGCATCAGACGGATTAAACAAGTTGGAGCATCGCTGGGTCAAGTACATCGAACTAAAACTACGTTGAGAAATAATTATTATGTAGCCTAAAGTTTTCCAAAATTTTCATTTTTCTTTTTTAGACCAACTACATAGTGTACATACTTATCGGACCACCTTCGTACACTCGCAAATAGTGAGATTCGCGCTTTCATTGTCAGTTAAAGCCACTTCACGGTCTTTGTAAAATAAAACTGCTAGAACTTGTCCATCATAAGGCGGAAGTTTTGAACCTGCTATTTAATGTTTTACGTCACCTATTAAAAATATATCCCTTCTATAATTACACTGACATGTTGACTGATTGCAAAAAATGCAATTTCTATAACTAAATAACGAGTAATCACAAGCACATCGACACGTTAGGTCGCGGCAGTCTGAGAGCAAAGTACTGACATCTATTGATGCAAGTCGGCACGGGTTACCGTCCTAGCTTCTTACAATTTTATCTATAATTGTTTTGACCCAAAAGGAAAAAAATAAGAGGGTATGCGTTAAAAAAAAACGACTGATTTTTTTGGGACACCCTAATCTGTTTGTTACATAAATTTTAGTAATATTCTAATAATCAGGAATAAGATTCCTTATGATAACAGCAATAAATCAACGCTTGTTGCGCTAATAACTAGTAAATGAAGATACAAATAACTAAATATACAAATTATAAATGCAATAACTACACTAATTGCGCTCATTGATAGTAAACTACTTTAATATCGTAAGAAATTTATTCTTATCTATAGTTAGATCGATCTTACTAAGTAAACCATAGAGCAGAGATATAGATATTGCGGTAATGTTTAGTATTAAAACAGGCTCCGTCATAGATACGTTAAAACTGTCTAAAGCGAATATATAGATCATGTTGTGCTAATTCCGAATATGTACATAACTCATTTCACGCCATAACACGAGTTATTGCACTTTTCGTAAGAACGGCAGATTACGTTATAGTATCGAGACCACAGGCTGTGGTCTCGATACTATAACGTATCTGGTTTCAGATCAAAATTACTTTCAACATTGTTACATTAAACGTTTTCTTTAAGCCGCAGGGGTTTTAAGGAGAGCATGATTCTTTTGTATAAACTTTTGTAAGGTGTACGCGTGTAAGATGACATATTTTGTCTGTAGTTTAGTGGTTGAGAAATGAGAAAATGGGCTTTAAGATTGAGAGGTCTTGGGTTTGAATCGTGGCTATTACATTATTGACATGAGCATTGAGCATGGGTTCATGTGGATAATAATGGTCACTATGTATAGAAAGGATTTGGAATATCGGAGATGTGTTCAAGTAACCCAGTTCTTCAGAGCATTCACCTGGAAAAGGACTGGTCGTTGGTTCGAATCCCGTTTTGTTTTCACTTTTTTCCGATATAAAACTATGAGAGTATTTAAGTGTGTGGTGAATTCAATGTAAAAGCTCCCTAAGCCGATTAAGCCTTATCAACAATTTCTTCTTCAGGGTTTTTCAAGGTTATGATTCACGAATAATTACATTTAGGTTTTTGTTATAGTTGAATGTTAATAAGATTAATTGCATCAATATTTGATCCAATTCATTACTAGTCGATGGGGAGGAGTTTTTCGACGCCTGAACTTTTGACCCCTTTTTTGGATACCTACTTCCTGTTTACACCAAGCGTCCCCACTGGTGGGGCAAATACTTTGTTCTTGCAAATATTATAGTACCTATATTACTTTCGTTTTAGTTTAGTGGTTTAATTCATTTCAACCATTTATAAGGGGTATTGTAAATTCGCCTCAGTGAATATTCGTCTCAGTCAAAAATAGTAGTAAGCTCGCCTCAGTCCACTTAATCACAGATTTTTACCTTTTTGAAGTTTAGAGTTAAAGTATGGCGGGCTGAGCATCAATACTATTATTTTGTATTATAGGACCTTTGTATTAACACAATTTTGTAATCTATTGGTTTGGATCGTGTATATAATCGTATATTCATGAATTAATAATAATATAATCGATCTGTGAATTAATAAAAAAAGTAAACATTTTAAAAACGGTTTTTTAATATTTTTAATCATAATGTGCATTTGTAATGCTGTTGGCGTTGTTATGTATATTATTTAAGTTTAGTCTTGAAGCCCTTCAAACAAAATCATAAATTGGGCGGGGATAACTATAATTATAAACATTAAAAAATCTGTTTTCCAATACCTAGGTATTGGAAAACAGATTTTTAATATAATACTTTTTTACAATGTCATTAATAAAATTATGTTATCGCAATAATGTTTATCAGTAGTATCGCTTTTGTCAAGTAAAAGTATTCACAAGAAGTAACTAATAGCCTTTTCCAAATCGCCTTACATTATGAGCGCGGCCTTCGACCATCGGATCCAACCTTTAAGGTTTAATGTCAATTTGAGTAATTTTTTATAAGCACAGTATTAATAACGACTTTTTTATGATATTTCGGATTTATAGTATAATAAAAAATAATAATATTACTTAACTTCTACGTTTTACTGGTTAAAGAGCGCCTAATTTGGCCTGTAAAAGTTAAGGGCTAATATAATTTTGTTACTAAAAAGTATTATGAAGAACTTATTTCCTTATTTTTTTCCCTAATATTTTATTATACATACATACATACATACATACAATCCAACTTTATCCCCGGAGGGTTAGGCAGAGGTTATTATTTCCTAGATAATAGCTGTATAGCGCTCTTATAACGCCCTTGAGGCCCAAATTAGCCTAACCTGCAAGTCGTCACACCTGCTAAACAATGGATGAGGCCCTGACGCATAATTTTCTTTCAGAGTAAGAAGGTCAGACGGCAGTCGTGCCCGGAAAAGTCGATATAAAGGTACAAGTTGGAAGCCGACTTCATGTAGCAACAGCAGACGACGTGTCGTCGCTGTCATGGACATACATTGAAACTGCAGCCTCATGTCGTCCGCTATTTCATGGAAATAAGGTACAAGTTGGTAGCACCAGTAGTGTCGCTGCGACACGTCGTCCGCTCCTGCCTCGTGTGACCCGCTGCCAACTCTTACCTTAACAATAAAAGAAGCAGACCTCATTCTCTGATATGCAAACTTTGGAGGTAACTGGGAATTGCTAGGAGGATAATGATGACTTTCTAGATTAAATTCACACCGCAGATGTAAAGCCCATGACTAAGCGAAAGTGCCTACTTGACGGTAATAGGTCGCCTATTACGTGGGACCAAGAATCATTGCGGAATATAGGTATTAGTACAGTTCTACCTACCCCTTTGGAGATTTACAGTTGTGAATATAATTATGTAGGTATATGTAGATTTATTTTCACTAAAAATCCCCATCTAGATCAAAACTCTTTGTTTCGACCGATCTGGGTCTGAAGTCCGTTCAAAAACTTACTACAGGTAAAGTAATTTTCAAGCAGGAGAATTTCTCACACCTTGGATTAATTTAAATTACATTTTATATCCAAGATTTGTGTCACCTTGTAGTCGTCTATTATTATAATTGCTTTATTCATTTTGTACCTATTTCATTCACTTTAATTTGAAGCCCCAAAGCCTTATCACCAGATGTAATATAATTTAATACAATTCTCGTGTCCGTCTCTGAATCCGTCAGTTTTTTCATTAAGTATGTACATCATAAACCTACTTCAATCAAATTGTAATTTTGCTTGTTCTCTCTTCGCAAATGAAATACAAAAATACTGGGCCGGATTTAATGAGATTTACAAACACCGTCTCATTAGATTTTTTCTTATTTATATCGTACATTTTATATTAACATCGTCAGTAGGTTTTGGGTTAAGAAGTCGGGCTTAGAATCAAGAGGTTTCGGCTTTGAATCACAGCGATGGCACTCGGACGTTGACTATCGCTTGCTCCGACGCAGGCTATCCCCGAAGCACCCGTGCATTATGTTATCTGTGCCCGTGCCCAGTGAAAACCTGTGTCAGCCGGTACGAGAGGCTCCCGTGTGGCCTCTCTAACCTGTCTCCCATGAAAGGTCTTCAGCGTACCCAATACTTTCACGCTACTGAAACAATAGAACACTGCTACACTTGGAGGCTTTCTGATCTGAATCAATCTCATTCAGTCTGACAGTCAATCTCATTCACGTTTAGCTCACGTCTCACATCTACTTTACCAACACAACATGACCCAACAAATTCAATTACATCCAAAATCGAATCACAACTCACAAATAAATCGTGTTCCCATCAAACATCGCATGTGTTCCCGGTGTTAATTATCGTCAATCACGAGTGTGTCTGTAATTAAATGCATTAATTAAATTAGGGAAGATCACGACGATTATGGCCCCTCGTCGTTTGTCCTTCGAGAATAATTCTTGTTTGTTATTTTTCCGCTATTTTTGGTGATTGATTGCGATTCTTGGGGAAGATGACATCAATCATATTAAATGGTATAAGTATTAAGTGGTATATCTTTGAATAAAAACTATGATACATATAGGCAACCTGTCCACTGACCAAAGATAGAGTAAATAACATTAGATATATAGATGTCGGTGTAACTGTCACAGCCAGCTATTCAATGAACTATGTAATCAGCCGTTCTATTAACTGCCTAGGAAGTTAATCTAAACGGCGCCGTTCAATTGACGGCCTGAATGTGCAATTACTTGCCTAGCCATTTAATCAAACAGCTGGGCAAATTACTTGTTCCTGCATGGTTATTAAAAAAATAATCATCGCTAATTTGGGAGCTCCGTTCCGCTCCCGTATTAGCCTTCTAACCTAACCTATCCAAATCGGTTTGCAGTGCATCTCTCAATGAACCTATCAATAACGTCCTATCTTGTTTTGGGGTGTAGCCCTATCATACAAATGATCTAAGCATTAGCCAGTCAGTTTATTATGTTGTTAAATGTTATTAACGTTGTTAATAAGTAGTAGTACAAAACTATATTTTTGAATTCCAGGATAGAGAGTGCACATTCCTGAGCTACTCATCCTGTAACCACAACAGTATTAACTGACCAAAATGTCAAGCAGTTTAATGGTTGGAAGTGCTAATTCCCGCACACATTCCCGTAACTGGAACGTGAAAGTTTAAAATTGATTAAAACTGTCGGCATTATTACAGTTTTCTATATTATAAAATGCGGTTTTCTGCAGTGTTTTAACCGATAGTTTTATTTCAAGCTTTTCTCTAAGTTTACCAACTAAACATAATATATTATGATTACTGATCCAGACTGATTTATTTACGCAGAGCCTAAATTCCTGGATGAAAAACATGAAACGAGAGTTGACGCCTATATTTTACAGTATAAGGAAGAGCGGGGCAATTACATCACGGGGATATTACGTCAAAATGGTTTTTAGCCTGCAATTTAACTCTTACTCAAAAGTGACATCTATGTACTCGTAGGAAAAAAAGAGATGTTTAATTTAATAACTAGATGGTGTTGTTAGCGTGTATGCTGGTCGATCGACATGCATAATTGCATAGACGCCATTTTGGCTGCATACAAGTGGGTAGACGCTCCGCAAGTTTTTTTTTGTCTAAAGTAGTGTTTGTGAATTTAGCGAAGTTTGAGCAAGGTAAGAACGTTTGCTACATATTATAGAGTATTTATAAACAATTACTTTTATTGTACGCTTTGATTTCACTGTGCTATTAACTCTAACGTAATAGCCCCTTGAATTTGAAATGGCGGGGAAATTCAGTCAGATTGAAAGACGTAATAACCCCGTCGTTTTTGAATGAAGTTGCAAAACAGTAGTGATGTCCATAGTGTCGATATACAGATGACGATATAATTATCGTCTCTTACTTTTTACCCGACTACGGCGACGCCAAAAGCCAAATGGGCTTTGGTCCAAATTTCCATGCAAAATTGAGATATTAGAATTGTAATGCGCCAACTGGCCCAGCGATTTGCAATAATATTTTTTTAGTTTAACTACTTACTACTTTTTGATTTTTTAATAAACTTGTTTACGTACGAAAATAGATTTTTTATTTCATAAATCAATAATTAATTATACCCTTTATGTACTTCTTTGATCTTATTTATCTCAGTAGGAGTGACGTGATCGATCAGCCCATATCGATAATTATCAGCACATCCCTAAAATGATAGATACTTGGCGGAATAACCCCACGAAAATTTAAAACTATATTTTCTCGGAACTGGACCTTATTACTGCAGTATAAAGTGCAGATTCTAATGCTCTCAGTCGTCAGTAGTGTCCAGCTCTAAGTCTTATCACAAATTATACATAGATGGCGTTTTTATTATACTTTGACGTAATAACCCGCCGCGGGGTTATTACATCAGTATTCAGTTTTCTCAATATGTTAGTTATTTTTTCAATTATGACACGCGTTTTCTGCTATACAGATATTACAGATAGAATATCAGATAATTGTTTCATTAGATAGCTTTCTTAAATTTACTGTAGCTTAATATCTACACAAAATTACAGACGTGTGAAATTTTGACTTTCATTTTTGTGATGGAATAGCCCCGCCCTTCCTTAGTTTATGCACCCACTAAGTAAGTATTTTTGATGATTTTCCAGCTAAGGGTGTGAAATATGACAAAAATTACCCTTTTGGAGCCGAGACGGTAAACTGATTGATGTTATAAGGAATTGAAGAGTAAGGGACATTAGCCATCAAGAGACCGGAAATGGCTCTGGGTCAGCCTGGGTGCGAGGGTTATGCCCTTGGTAATCTCATGTCCGGCATCTGAAGACCCACGGTATGCGGTTTTAGTCGGCCGGCGGGGTGAGGAGCGAGGGGGACGGTGTACCCGAGGGGATTGTCGCGCTATAATAATAAAGAGTCCCTTTTCCATATTAATATCGATAATCACTAGATTAGTATGGAAATATGGACTTAACTACTGATTATGACCTTGGCGTACGAGGTCATAATCAGCAGTTGTTTTATTAAAATATCTGCACATTCTGAGCATACAATTTAAAAAAATAACACTATTATAAGAGGTAGCTTAAACTGTAATATCAGTACATTTCCTACCTCACAAGTATGTACACTCAGTATTGATACAATTTCAAGCTCTTTGACAACACTTCCTTTGATCATATATCTCACACTGAGCGTTTGTACCAAAATCGACTCCACAAGTAAAACAAACAAGATCGCTATTCAGTACTAATACGTAATTTATTGTTTTAAGGAATTAAATTTGGGGCCACGACCTCTCTACCCACTATTTTCACACTGGGTAAAGGCAAGATCTGTGCCCCAAGCACGAAGAACAATCGTAATCATAATGTAAATGTATCGAGAGAACGGAGCATTGCCATTGGCCGCCTGCCTACTGTGCACGCACACAGGTTCATAGTAGGCAGGCGGCAGGAGAAAAGCCTGCCAATCGTAATGCTCCGTCTTCTCTCGATACGCTTACATTACGATTACGATAGTTTTTCTACGGTTACAACCTCTGAATTCTTTTAGTCGTATTTTGTACATTGTTATATACGTCTGAGTTATAATTTGCTTGTATGACAGCTTTTTAATAAAATTAACACACGGTACAAAAGAAAAACAAACAAGCTTTTAATCTTTCTTTCACTGGCAGTTTGCTGGTATTATAAGGCGTAACTAAAGTCAAATTTACTTTTAGAGGAAGAGTATGGTTTCTGCACAAAAAGAAATTAAAACACTGCATCAATGCTAAATTAGTATCTACATATTCTACCTAGCTATAGTCGTAACCCAAGCTACGATCCATTTCCCAGACCAGATTCGAGTTTCCTGCTACGCCTTCAAAATACACTGTGCCTTAGGCAAACTTAGCATAACTACCATCCTAAACACATAGAACTGAAGATAGATGTAATGTTATATCAGGACATTATTTACATAAAATATTATATCCAATATTGATTTAGGTGACAGCCTTCAAGTTCATCGTTTCTTTAGGTTTTGTTATGTTAGTTATATTTGACAGCCTCCGTGGCGTAGCGGTAGTGAACGAGGCCGCTACGCAGGAGGCGCGGGTTCGATCCCCGCTCAGTGCAAATATTTGTGTGCATGAAATATAAGTATTTGCATTGGTCTGGTCGTGCCTCGGAGAGCACGTTAAGCCGTCGGTCCCGGTTACCATAAGAATATCTATGGCAGTCGTTACGGGTAGTTGGAGCCCTAAAAAATCGGTCTAGCTGCAAAGCTTCGATATCGCCTAATGTTAACATTGGGTTGTGGAGGTCAGATGACAATCGCTTCACGGAAAATATCGAAGTCTAGCCAAATCCGTAGTTAAGACTGCTAAAGCGGACCCCAGACTCCGAGCTGAAAGCTTCGGTTGCGACTGGGAATTAACGCTAAGAGGAAGAAGAATGTTAGTTATATTTGATGAGTATATAGTACATTATGGTACAAGTGAGCAAAGTTGGTGATTACCGCCGAGGCGTCATTGAGTTTGAGAGATTGTCTTAAGAGAGCCGAGGACGGTAATCATCATACTCACGCGTGCAATACGATGTTTTACAACACACTTGCGAATAAAATAATACTAGGTACAAATACTAAATAAACAATACTACAAATTAATTCGGTTTCCTATGTGAGCACTTTTATGAGCAGGTGTGTTGTGAATGTTATTTATCTATGACGTGGCTCTGCCTGCGTGGGTGTCGGTTATCATGACCAAAACTAGCCTACGACCAATTCTCGAGGCCACCAACCATACTTAAAAAAAATATAATTATCAGTGCAACCACTTCACAGGATATTAGGAGAGAAAAACTAAGGGATATGGCTGTTCTCCATCCGCCAGTAAACAGCCCATGATAAAGTGCCCGCTTGACGACAATAGGCTCGCCCCACTTGACGTGGGGCCGAAAATCAGTTGGCGAAATGTGGGTGTTAATACACCTCTGCTTACCCCTTCGGGAATTTACAAGCGTGAGTATATGGAAACTTTTTTGATGTTCATACCAGCCTCAATATACTAGTTAATCTCACAAATCACAGCTCTAACTAATCGTCGTAATTACTAAGCACTAACACTAAACTGCAAACCGAAGCACAATTTCGTTCCCTAACTGAGTGAACGATCATTTACATAATCCAAATTGTTAGCACGTAAACGCCGACTCAACGGTCCGTGCTTTGTTACCAATTTTTCGTTTCCTCGCCCAAAGGCATTATTCTGCTTGACACCATGAGTTTTAAACGCAGTTGTAACGTGTAATACACGGCAGTGGCAAAGGGTAATTTTTTTAAAGGTGAGCCGGTGGAAGTTCCTACCTCGATCTAATTTGCTATGCAGCATGCAGCCCATTGAGATGCCAGCAGGAACTCTCGCCACTGGTAGACGGTTAACATAAAAGATAAAACTGGCGTAAAACCAAAACAACATAAATGTGTCAGCTAATTCAAGCAATTTTTAATTGTTTAGAAAATATCAACCTTATTCCGTTTAAGCAAGGCTGAAAATATTATGTAGCATTAAATCTCATCCGATAAGATTTATTGCTTGCTATTTTAAGCTTTATCTTAATTGAATTAATTCCTACAGTCCCGGGTCCTTTAAGCGGGGCGTGAAAAAGCATCTGATGAGGCCGTCAAGCTGAGTGCCACCATTGTAGCATGGTACGTGTCTATAATGGTGACCCTCTTTCCAAGACTTTGCCCTCAGCTTACCATCAGGCAAGGCGAAGTCAAATTGACGTGTCCTATATAAAGAAAAGAAAAAACCACTTAAAAACTGCTCGAGCATTTTCCGGCTGAATTAAACTGACCATAACACAAACGCGCGTTGGTAAGTTACGGTTGGTCAAGCCGAATAAGAGTCCAGTAAAATGGTGGGCTTTCAATAGCCTGGCAAATTGCCAGATACCTGTTCGTACCTGCCATGTTTCGCACCAATCGAAGCCTAGGTTTGTCCCATATAAGTTTATAGATCGGCATTTCAAGTTTTATTTGTCGTAATTTGTCAAAAGGGTAAATAATGAACCATGATTACTTTTAGATTTGAAGTTGCTTTGTAGAAAATTGTGAGGTATTTGTGTGCTTGCGGCGTCTGTCAATCGGTATTATTATAGACGCGATATGGCAAGGGCAGACGGAGGCACGACTAAATCAATTCAAATTTTTGCACTGAGCGGGGATCGAACACACAGGTGCTATAAAATCCTATGTCCAGCAGTGCACTGAGATAGACTATTTGATTGATTGATTGAATATACTTAAGCCTAACGCCAAACCTTCAATATTATGAGCACCCATAACTCAACCATCATCGTACTCATTTCACGGCAATAGGCTCACCTTTGATTCCATGTAAACGAAAAAACTAGTTAGTCAAACGTGAATATTATACTCTTATCTACAGACATGGGTAATTACGTAGCATATTAGATCGATTTAATCTAGATTTACTCGTAATCCGGATTACCATTAGCTGCTACGCATAAGTAGTCCTCAGCAAAATTGTTTCTCTAACGAACGTATCCGTAAAATGTATTACAGTTTCAAATTCTCGTTTCAGAAATACCTATTATATTCATACCGTATAGTTTAAAACTTGTTCTTAATTAGTAACTAGTAATGGAAATTATAATTGCCGTAGTTTAATGCTTAAGGTATGATTCTGAAGCCGACCTCATACGACAGCTACAGACGCATGCAGCAGATAGAAGGTACCCATCACTTGTCAAACTCCGATAAGGATAAAAGGGGCCATTGAGAAGCCGCAATGATTTACGCGTATGTGCTGCGTGCGTCGGCAGTTGTCGTATGCGGTCGGGTAATGGAATAAAAATAATTTACAACACACCTGCTCATAAAAGCGCTATTATTTCACCGCAAATAGGCACATAATGACACCTATTATTAAACTGTGACTTTTTCATTGCTATTATTCACAAGTGAGTTATAGATTCTTTTTTAAATTTTATAGGTTAAGTTTCTATGTTCTTAGAAAAGTTTCGATACAAAAAATACGTGTTTAATAGTACAAATAAATTAATATGCCTATTGTATATTCATTTGATGCATTTTCGTATTTAAATGAATAATTTCAACTTGTAATACTTGTTTAATAAACAAAATTTTCACTCAAATTTAACTTTTTTTTTCTCTAAGTACAGAAAAAAAAACAGTAAAAAAAGTTAAATTCAAACCTCTTTTTTTTTAAATATGGCCGACCGCCATTGTTAGATGAGCGCACAATCGCACATAGGAAAACGAATTATTTGTAGTATTGTTTATTTAGTATTTGTAGTATTATTTTATTCGCAAGTGTGTTGTAAAACGTCGTATGGCACGCGTGAGCATGATGATTACCGTCCTCGGCTCTCTTAAGACCCTCGCCTGGCGGCTCGGGTCTCAATGTCGCTTCAGCGGTAATTACCAACTTTACACGCTTGTACCATAATGTACTAATATACATACCTACTTAAGAGACCTACTTCAGAGCTTTCCCCCTGTAAGGGACTACTAGCGGGTTCGCAGTTAGACTGTAAAGTCTATCCCAAGAAAATTGGGTAAAGGCTCACAAAATGATGAAATATAATCCTAAACTCTAACTTGTCCATGCAAATAAAGAAATTTAAGTAGGTATGTATCTTCTTCCTCTTAGCGTTAATTCCCAGTCGCATCCGAAGCTTTCAGCTCGGAGTCTGGGGTCCGCTTTTACCAGTCATAGCTACAGATTTGGCTAGACCTCGATATTTTCCGTGAAGCGATTGCCATCTGACCTCCACGACCCAATGTTAACATTAGGCGATATCGAAGCTTTGCAGCTAGACCGTTGTTTTTGGACTTTTTAGGGCACCAACTACCCGTAACGACTGCCATAGATGTTCTTATGGCAACCGGGACCGACGGCTTAACGTGCTCTCCGAGGCACGACCAGACCAATGCAAATACCCATATTTAATGCACACAAATATTTGCACTGAGCGGGGATCGAACCCGCGCCTCCTGCGTAGCGGCCGCGTTCACTACCGCTACGCCACGGAGGCTGTCGAGGTCAGCCTGTATTTATTCCAAAATGTAGTATTTTTTGGCAACCAAACAAATGTTTGTCGTTTTTCAGGGTTCAAAGTAGCTCAAGAGTAAAAAAAAGGAACCCTTATTATACGATCACTTCGTTGTCCGTCTGTCAATACCATTTCTCGGTACCTAACGTGTGGATGGATCAAGTGAAATTTATACCAAAGTTTCAAGTCTGTAATCTCTTACAGCTATGAAAAAATCAAACTTCTTGGTCAACGTAATAGAAAAGGTACAAAAATACAATCTAATATTAGTAAAGAATGTATGGAAATCTGCCCGATTTATTGACATTTATGCTCACTGCTCCGCTCCCTTTAGTAGTAGCGTGATGTTATATAGCCTATGTTACTCCCAGATAGTGTAGCTTTCTATAGGTGAAAGAATTATTGAAATCGGTCCAGTAGTTTCGGAGCCTATTCGTTACAAACAAAAAAACAAATCTTTCCTCTTTATAATATTAGTATAGATATAGATTGTCTGAAACATCCCAGAAATTACGAGCGAAAATAATTAAGAAAATAATATTGTCTGAAATATTGTCTAAACTGAATAGAAGGTCGTCCTCATATTATGAGGACGACCTTCTATTCAGTTTTGTACGGAACGCTCAGTAACGTAACTTGGTCGGCTTGGAAGTGGAAGTGACGGCCATTTGACTTACATTATCGAAGTTCTATAGTTAGATCGGTTGATTTTTAGGGTTTTGAGGAACAGGAACAATGCCGAGAAAGTGATGATTTATTATTTTATTCACACTATTTCAGTACACGAGTTTCCTTCTTCCTGCGGTTCCAGGACTTCTAGGTCCTTTAAGCAAGGCGATCTGATGAGGTCGTCAAGCCATTGTAACATTGTTAGTGTCTGCTATGGGTACCCTCTTTCTAGTGACTTAAGCTTACTAGTAGGTGGGGTGAAGTAATATTGACGTGTCCTATAAAAAAAACCCCTATATTTGTATTATATAACCTACTTGCCTTCCGCCCGCGGCCTCGCCCACGTGTGCATCTCGGTTAACGCGACCTTTGCTCATATCTTCGGTTCTACTCAACCGATTGCGATCAAACAAACGTAAGATTTTAAGTTTGAGTAAGCCCTTTCTAACAAAAATAACCGCATCAAAATCCGTCCAGTAGTTTTTGTGTCCATCGCGAACATACAGACAAACAGACAAACAGACAGGAAATTAAAAAAAAATGTTTTCGTGTTCAGTACCTATCGTTAACTTAACATAACCCAAGTATTTTTTTTTAAATATCTCCAATGTACAGACACGACCACTTTACAATTACATAATAGTATAGATATAGATAGATAGATATAGATAGATGACCTTCGTTTATTAACAGAGGTTTTAATATGAGCGTTTCTTTCATATTTTTGCTAAGAAATACTTATTATCGAGATTGGATATAAGCTGAACATATCGGATTAGCCGCGGGTACCGCCTCTGTGGAGGTTGCTAATAATTGCTTTATTCTGTGGGTTTATATAATGTCGAGACCTACTTAACGTACAGATAGTCATAATGTACTTAATGTCTGAACAAAGACAAGATATTGTGGAATTATGACCGTTCTCAATTTATATTGCGCAGAAGATTCCATCAAGAACCAAGCGGTTCGGCGACTCTTTCTTCTGTCGCACCATTAAGACTTGGAATTCCTTACCAGTTCACGTGTTTCCCTCCTCCTATAGTCCCGGGTCCTTTAAGCGGGGCGTGAAAAAGCATCTCATGAGGCCGTCAAACTGAGTGCCACCATTGTAACATGGTACATGTCTGTAATGGTGACCCTCTTTTCAGAGACTTTACCTTCAGCTTACCAACAGGCGAGGCAAAGTCAAATTGACGTGTCCTATATAAAAAAAAAACATTGAGGAAGTTCATAATTTCACCATCCAATCTCACCTTCTAGCCAGTATACCTAGCCCTCGAGTCTGCTAAAGCAAAATTACTTTCGTATCACAGAAATTGCAAAAATGACATAAAATTTTATACTTTACTAGCTGTCCCGGCGAACTTCGTACCGCCATATTCTTCCCGTCCCCGCTGCACCTATTTTCTCGCCGTTTAAACCTTCCCTGGACATCCACGAACATTTCAAGATTAAAATTAGTCAAATCGGTTCAGCCGTTCTTGAGTTATAAGCTAACAACGAAAAGTGGCATTGATTTTTATATATTAGATTAGATTGCTATGGAATTAAAGTCCAAAATTTAATGAAAAAAAATTCATTACACTTTTTCATTCAATCTAAAAAAGGTCATTAATCAGGTTATTTAAGACTTTAAATTCATTACTTTAAAGTTTAAAATTAAATGGATTTTTTTGCAGGTCCGTGGTGTGGCAGAAGTTTTGCCCTGCTAGCCGTACACCTGCAAGCCGTTACACCTACTGGTTAACGGACGAGGTTTTAGCGTACTTGCCTAACTTTTCTCTCGGCATTGGGGGTCAGACGGTAGTCGCTTTCGATAAGAACAAGTTAGGCAAAATTGACAGAGAGAATAAGGAGAATGGATCCGGGCTCCAAAGTACTAGCTTTAGATTCAAAAGGATCAAACGCTTTGATGATGTTGATGATGATGAATCTTCTTCTACTGGTTACTTTACTTTGTAAGTATCAAATTGAATTCAATGAATAGTAACAAGTTTTCCTTAGTGCTAGCTAAAGTAAATGAATTATTTAAATAAGTATTTTCCGAGAAAAAATTTCTTCGAATAATAATGTTTTTCTTCGGAGACTTTCTCATATTTAATTCTAATATCGTTCCAAATTGAAATGATAACGTTATTTTTATAATAAAAAAGCCTATCTTATAAAACATTGGAAGAACTAATTCTTCTACAAGGGAACATATTTTTATTATTTTGTACTTGAGGTTGAAGGACTTAAATAGGTCGGATTGCTCTAAAAATATTTCACACTTTATAAAGGACCGTAGACATAATATAATATATATACTGATAATTCAAAAAGTTTTTAGTTATTCAACTATAACATTATTTTTTTATATAATTATCAAAAATAATTTTATTCTCTTTATACCATTACCGCGTAGATGTCGGTTATCGCGACCAAACATAGCATATGTCCTTTCCCAAGGTCTAATCTATCTATATACCAAATTTCATCAAAATCGGTTCAGTGGTTTAGGCGTGAAAGCGTTACAGACAGACAGACAGAGTTACTTTCGCATTTATAATATTAGTATGGATAGTCGCTTCGAAAAACCACAGCCGGTAGATCATTCCGCAATTAAGGAAACATCCCAGTCTTATATCAATAGCAGAATTTTACTTACAATCATCGCGCATTTTCCCTCAGACACGAAAAAACACCCAAAAACTTCCTTGTCAGTTTTTTTTTTTGGAAAAAATCTTTTCACGTTGTCAAGGATAATTAATTTAATCTCAGAGCTTTATCTGAGGGTATAGAAACAGAAAATAAATGGGTGCCTTCTGTTTTGGTAATTAGGCACCCTGAATGAAGATTTGCTTATGAATGGATGGCGAGATATCGTATTTTGTTCGTAGTGTTTATTTCAAATTTCTTCCTGAAAATTGCTTTTAGTTTTATTATCTAATTTATTTTCTATAGATAGCAAGAATGATTAATATTCCAACATAGTTTATGCTGTGTTAGTTTGAAAGGTTTGAAATACGATACAATTTTACAAAATACAAGTATATTTGCAAAATTGGTGTAGTTTTTTCAAAATAAAATTGGAAAAATAAATAAAAATAATTGTAACTTAGAGCATGGTACTTAGACGAATAATTACAGAAGTTTAATATGTAGAGATTCTATAAAATTATCGCGGACAAGATTTTTTGTCGCGATTTGCATATTTTTAGGGTTCCGTACCTCAAAAGTAAAAAAACGGAACCCTTATAGGATCACTTCGTTATCCATCCGTCTATTCAAATTCAATTTTGTACGAAACTCTCAGTTCGCGAGTTCGACTCGCACTTAAACAGATTTTTTCAAAGTTATCCTTTCAAAGTTATCCTAAAAAAAATCATTTAGCAATCCCAATCAGACGAATGAAGGAGAAACAGAGAATCCTAACCATGCAAAAAAAAAATCTATATATTCAAATATCGCTTTTGAAAATTCACACCATCTGAAATATCAGAATGGCTTCACTCGTATATTATAATAATTCATTGAGCCATACATCACGAAAAATCCTTTGTAACAAGCGCTAAGTTAAATGAACTGCTCCCTAAGGAGGTTCCGAACAAGATTTCACATAATAGTTCGCCTCGGGTTGTACTTTTCCAAAAATGTAGTAGCAGAACGATGTGAAAATATATCTAGAAGCCATTATTTGACTTTGCTATATACTCGTATATTATGTTTATCTAGACCTATCACATTACGGGTTCCAATTCTGTGAGTAATAAACCCCGGGGAAGAGGTTCAGACTTTTTTTTATTTTTATTATTGGCTTCTTGCTTAGCATTTAGCCATTATCAAGTAGTTTATAATAATCTTATTTGGATGGGTGGATGGATGATGATGATGATGGTGAGTTGATGATGATGACGATGATTATGATGGCTGCCTCAGTAAAGTAGTGGAAACTTTACTAAAGGCTTCTACGGAGATTTGAAACCAACACGAGAAGTCACAATCCACTGTCATATTTCACTTTCCTACTCTGATGCGCGTTTTCCAAGACGTTATGTCTAAAATTCCACTATATTTACACATAAAAACTCGAACTCACACTAATTTTGGAAAATAAAATACAACCGCTATTGTTTCTTTGATCGTGTTCGCGCCAAAACTCAACAGAGTTACTTTCGCATCGGGTTCAGACTTTCAAATAACATTTGGGGTAGGCAGGGACTTTAATTTTATATTAATCCTCCTACCACAGAAACTACACTATTGTAGTGATGCTCCTTTTACGTTTCTTCTACTTCCATATGTGGCATGGGTATGGCAATTGTTACGGGTAGTTGGAGCCCTAAAAAAAATTTCCAAAAACAACGGTCTAATTGCAGAGCTTCGATATCGCCTAATGTTAACATTGGGTTGTGGAGGTTAGATGACAATCGCTTCACGGAAAAATATCGAGGTCTAGCCAATCCGTAGTTAAGACTGGTAAAAGCGGACCCCAGACTCCGAGCTGAAAGCTTCGGATGCGACTGGGAATTAACGCTAAGAGGAAGAAGAAGACTTCCATATGTATTTTATACAAGCTCAAGCCAGCTTCACTTACTAGACAAGACCTGGGGTAAGCATGAATAAGTATCTGATCGTAGCGTCAACGTAACGAGAGCACGGAACATTGCGATTGGCCGCCTGCCTACTGTGAGCGTGTGCGCGGGTGAAGCCTGCCAATCGCAATAATCTGTGCTCTCGTCACGTTAACGATACGATTACGATAGTTGTTTGTGCTCACCCCACCAAACGGACGGCATCGGCCCGGATTTTACAATTTTTAAACAAAATTAAATCTTAATAACACAGTGTTTGAAGTTTATATTACCAAGTCACGCACAACAGCTTGACAGCGACGTGCGGCGGCATGACGCACGTCAAGCTGTCATGCGTGACTTGGTAATATAAACTTTAAATGCTGTGATATAACATTTATTTTGTTTAAAGATTGTACAATCCGTTCCGATGCCGTCCGTTTGGTGGGGTCGAACCTTTAAGGTATAATTCCGAAGCTGACCGCATACGATAACTGCCGACGCATGCAGCAGATACAGCGTTCCCATTCTCCGATACGAATAAAGAGAACCATTGAGAAGCCGCAATAAACTACGCGCATGTGCTGCGTGCGTCGGCAGTTTCATATGCGGTCGGCTATGAAATCATATAGATCTCTGGCGAAGGCATGCCTCTAGTATTTGATGTCAAATGTCAGTCGCTGTCGCAAAAGTCAAGATGTCATATCAACGATACGAGCGAGAGATTGGATCCCAGTCTCCAATGTGCAAACTTTGGATTCAAATGGAAGTAATGCTTTGATTATGATGAAAGTATTTAGTACAGTCCCGCATTGAACATCAAAGTGACTGAGTTATATGGAGTTTTGTTCCATAAAATATGCAGAACCCAGTTCAATCTCAATAAACACTCGAGAATTCACGAATTTAACTACCAATAAGTCACAAAATTTAACGCAACAGGTTGCTAGTTTGCTTGCAGAATAGGACCAAATTATTTACAGCTAGCCAAAATGTTTGCAGCTTAGTACTGAGTACTACCAGTGTATGTAAGTAAAATGTGTAGGGTGAACTCATCTAATTATGTGACTTGCCTAATTGTGTGATATTAGGTTTGAGCGCTAATATTGGGCTATGCGAGTGAAATCAATCATTTAAAATACAACCTTATGCTTTGGTAATAAAGCACAAACTCGTCTGGAAAGTATGGTGCCGCTCGAGTGAGCGAGATGGTAACAACAAGCGGTTTTGACAGTTCGCGCGCAAATTTCGCCAGTTTCGGCAGTGTTTGTGAATTGGTGGCGAACTTTGCTGTATTTCTGTAAGTATTTAACCGATTTCCTAGCTTCTTTATAATGAAATGAATTGTAATGGGGTTGGCAACTGTCAAAGTGGCGCTAGCATAGCTTGCCCCAAAACATTGCATTTTTGAATGGATAATTTCAGAAAATAATTTCAAACAGCTATAATGACGCGCTGTATTGTTTCTAAATGCTCTGAAGTCGGCACGCACCAAATGCCGAAGGATATAAAAATACGAAAGCTTTGATTAAAAGCCATCCGTCGCCAATTATTCATTATTACCAAAAGTACGAGGTTATGTTGTGGTAAACACTTTGTTGAAAGTGATTATGAAATAATAAGTAAATACACAGGTAAGCTACTTATGAATAAATCTTTGACTAACTATTATCTTTTCAATAATTCTTAGCGTAGCAAGGTGTATTGTCAACCACATTTCGCCTGATATCCTAAATCCCATGTAAGAGGGCGAGGATATTCTTACACTTATATTTCAATATTTCGTTCATGCCTATTTAAAATGTTAAAAATCACTTGTTCTAGGAGTTACAAACCAACATAAATTCTTGAAGAAAGGTGCTACACCATCTATTTTTCCATGAAATACACAAGAAAGATTGGTAAACCGCAAGCTCAGGAAAAGACACCTTTTTGATCTGCCTAGTACAAGTACACAATCTTGTGAAGATATATTGCCATTAGAAGGATATAATGGTGTGTCTCAAGACTGCAATGTATCTCTAGACCTACTGATACAATGTAGTTCTCCAATTCCTGAATGTATTCAGCCAAGTCACAGCACTTGTGGAACACAAACATCTAATATATTAAGATTGTTCTCTACATAACTATTATTTGCAGATGATGTGACAGTGCATTTTTATACTGGGTTAGGAACATTAGGTTTTTATGCTGTCCCTATATGTACTGTAATTTATTTGTGTACAGTAAAGAATTATCTATCTATCTATCTATGTATGCATTATCATTTCTGTACTGTTAAGGATGTTGCAAGTAAAACTAACATAATACCAATGCTATGTTTTATTTTGTTTCATAGTTCTCATTGTAGTTAAAGTAACTATTTGTACTGTAGTTTCTTCATTGTTTTTCTGCAATATCCTCTAATGTAAGTATTTTGTACGATAATCGATGACTGAAGATCTTGTCATCAGTGCCCGGAGATTACTCGTGTAGGTATTCCATGGAAAAATAGATAGTGTAGCACCTTTCTTCAAGAATTTGTGTTGGTTTGTAACTCCTAGAACAGTGATTTTTAACATTTTAAATAGGCATGAACGAAATATTGAAATATAAGTGTAAGAATATCCTCGGCCCCTTACATGGGACTTAGGATATCAGGCGAAATGTGGTTGACAATACACCTTGCTACGCTAAGAATTATTGAAAAGATAATAGTTAGTCAAAGATTTATTCATAAGTAGCTTACCTGTGTATTTACTTATTATTTCATAATCACTTTCAACAAAGTGTTTACCACAACATAACCTCGTACTTTTGGTAATAATGAATAAATTGGCGACGGATGGCTTTTAATCAAAGCTTTCGTATTTTTATATCCTTCGGCATTTGGTGCGTGCCAACTTCACAGCACTTAGAAACAATACAGCGCGTCATTGTAGCTGTTTGAAATTATTTTCTGAAATTATCCATACAAAAATGCAATGTTTTGGGGCAAGCTATGCTGGCGCCATCTGCTTTTAGCTTTCACCGGCCAACCCCATTGATATTCCCTTGATGTGGCAGTAAAGAATTTGCCATAATTCATCGTAATTTTAGAGGTAGAGCTTATTTTGTTCGTCAAAAATATTAGCGTTTTCGCGGTTCATTGGTTTCTGTACTGTCACCGAATTATAGTAGTTATACTCAATTATTTGTAGTTTTGACTGAAAGTATTGATTTATTTTGAGTTTAATAGATAATATGAATTTTGTTTTACTTGTTTTATCTTTTCTAAATTAAAATAACAACATTGAGCGAATATTATATATGTAACTATCACGGAATTGAGTGACACTTCTTTGACACACTGAGTGACTCTTGTCACGTAATTAAGTGAGTAGTTTACTCGTACTAGCTGCAAACAGACCCTGAAATCTAAGCATAAGTAGCAGGTATGTAGGTACTTATTATTGTAATTTGCTTGTTTACTTTCAGTTATCATGCAGATAACGAGAAGAACTGGAAGTACTCGGAGCTCGATCTCAAAACCGCCGCTGAAAATGTTTTGAGTTCAACAATGACAGTTTACAGAGCTTCTAAGGAGTTTAAGATTCCATGGTCGACGTTAAAAGAGAATGTGACGAAGTACAAAACTCTACGAGAGAGTAATCAAAATATGATAAAAGTAAATGTGATATGTGTTACGCCGAAGAAGAATTCTAAAAGTTGTTACTAAGTTACTCTTATTTCTTTATGTTTATGTTAATTTTATGATATAAATTTTGTACACTTTTATAAAGTTTACTTCCTAATTCCGCTATATCAGAAATAAAGTAGTAGCTATCACGGACTTAAAGAGGTCACCACGGAATTAGGCAAGTTGACTTGCTGTAGTAAATTTGCTATAAGTTTTAGGTTTCTAGAAAAAAATGTGATTAATTGTGCCTATATTCCTCATAAAAGTCTGATTGAAACTCATACTAAGACTGAATTAAAGTAATTAATAATTTAATTGTATTTTATTACTTAAATGCCTTTTGTCACGAAATTAGATGAGTTCACCCTATATTGGTAACTAGCTGTTGCCCGCGGCTCCGCCCGCGTGGACTTCGGATTCCGGTCCAACTTTAATGTATGGAAATCTGCCCGATTTATTGACATTTATGCTCACTGCTCCGCTCCCTTTAGTAGTAGCGTGATGTTATATAGCCTATGTTACTTCCAGATAGTGTAGCTTTCTATAGGTGAAAGAATTATTGAAATCGGTACAGTAGTTCCGGAGCCTATTCATTACAAACATACAAACATACAAAAATAGGTACAAATCTTTCCTCTTTATAATATTAGTGTAGATGAGGCTCCGCCAAGATCTTTGGAGCCCAAATCTACTTCATCTGCAAGTCAGTATACGTGTTGATTTTTTCTAGGACTTTTAGAAATCAATATTACTAGTATTCCCGCTAACCCCAGCTAAATTATTTTAGTTGGGAGTTGGGTCATGTTAGTAGTGTATTAGCTAGTATTCGAACTTGACGCCTTTTGATTGCCAGCCCCTCTAGACAAGTGGCAATTCGTTGCTCGGCGTATGATGGAATAGAATGCCAAATGTATGGGATTTGACGTAGGTATATGACAGGCGTCAACGAATGTCAAAAACGTGAAATCCTATACATTTGTCATTCTATTCCATCATACGCCGAGCAACGAATTGCCTCTTGTCTAGGGGGGCTTAGCCACAAATTACCGCCCCCCTTCCTCCCCCCTCTTAGACAAGTGGCAATTCATTGACCGATGCATTGTAGAAAAGAATGACGAATTTATTGGATTGACAGTCGTCCACGTACCTACCTATGTCATAAACGTCAAATCTGGAGTTTTGCAAGAAGGGCAATAGGTTTTTTTTGGGTTAACAGCCTGCACAAGTATAACGGCACTGGTGTTGTATACGTCTTCAACCACTTTTCATCATGTGGCCCGTGTGCTTATCTGTCACCTAAGCAGTATACAAAAAAAGCAAAACTGCCGAACGGATGTATTAGTGGTGGTGCTATCCGCTAATAGATCCCGTCAGCAATTTTTATAAGCTACTTTTATCTCTGGAATGGTTTTTTCTCTGTAGGCTGCGGGTCGAGGTAAAGGGATCAGTATTTCACGCAGGCAAAGCCACATAACTCGTAAAGTACAAACTCAAAATATAAATTACATTTCTTATAGCCATTTCAGAGCAGTGAAGCCCAAATCCCCGGCAACCGAGACACAAACGAACAAAGATAAGTACTTACTAATTAGTCGCTAACTTGGTTTAACTTAGCTCGAAATGATTTAGTTTAATTCGCCGTTTAATAGCCCTGATTTCATTATCTAAGTGTCAGTGAGCTTTGAGCTAAATTATATTTGAGAAACATTTTTTCATTAGTCGTCACTGTTTATTAAAAATTCATCAATCACTTTGTCCAGCTCATTAGCTGTTGTAAAGGAGACGATTTTTTATGTTTGAGCTTTCGGCCACCTACAAATTTTGGAGAACAATAATGAAACGAGTATTGATTTATTTGTAATTTTATCGGGATTACAATGGTACATTGCTTCTTAGCTAGTCTAACCGGAGCATTGATATAAACCAAATCAAAACTGATACTAAAATCAATGTGAAACTGTCATGGCGCCAATCTCAGAAAATTATAATTTTATTATTTAGGTAGTATGACATAATAATAGACGTCATTAAAATCATGTCTTATGCAATGTATTGAATAAATAGAAGATGGATAGGGCAATAACCTTCTTTTTAACAAGTGGAAATCCACTCAAATCCGCCGGAGCCAGTGAGGGTGGTTATGTCGGACTCGAACCGACAAAACCCGCATGGCCGTGAATACATCAATATGTGATTTCAAAGTACGGGCATGTGCCGTTTTTCACAGTCTATATGTTTTTCGGATGTAGAAAAGCAGGATTATTTTTACTAGTTGGGCGGTCAGACGGCAGCCGCTGCCATAAAAGGCATATTTCCAAACCGAATAAAAGAGAAGGAGCAAGCGGCCGGTAAAAGCCTCGGTTACAACTAGGCAAAATTCCTAAGATGATGATTCATACTTACACCATGAAATGAAAGTAGGTATCCAATGAAATAAAAACAAACAAAACCATATTATAATAATATTTATTTATTACATAGGTACCTATATAAAACGTTTTTTATTGCTGGTAGGTATGTCGTCCAAAAAGCATACAAATCATAGTAATTATAGTAAATGAGCAAAAAGAAAACTCAATTAATGTAAATAACATTCATTCTCCTAGTGCCTTGGTTGTTTACTGATTTGCAGTAATTCATCTGAAAAAGATGGTTGGCGGTACGACTGGTGTACCTATTTATTAGAATTGTTTGACTACATCACTTATAGACACTGTAATACTCCACTCGTCCATATTATTCAATACTAGCCATTGCTTTACATAGCAGCTGCCTGTGTAACGTCTGTACTATATAATATTATTATTTTTACAATGATCATTGAACAACAAGAAAATTCACTAATCAATCACTCAAAATAATCACAAAATAACTGTCAAACAATTTTTGGCACTTTTGGGATTGTATTGCCATTCGAAATAATGAAATCGTAATCGCTAACAATTTTTACCACATGGAATCGATTCCTCAATTGATACTTTAAAATAAAACTAAAACATCAGTTTTAAATTAAAATAATCTTCATTATCGGGCTGTGGAGGTCAGATGACTGGAAGAGGTGCACCCCGGACTCGAAGGTTAGGCCACGATAATGATGACGACAACCAAGTAGGTAAAGAGTGCAATGCCCAACCTAACGTTGTATTTTTGTATTCGTAAAGCTGTAACCTGAGAGTATTGTAGTTTAGTGTTTACTTCTAGACAGGCATAGTGTAAATAATATGGACTGTTGTGTTATAACATCATTGAAATAAAAATATTTAAACGGATTCTATTACGTGGGACTGGTGAAATGTGGGTGTTAATTCACTCTGCCTAATTCTCCGGAGATAAATCAGTATATGATGATGACAGTATGTAATGAAATAACTGAAAACGAATCTTCATAGAATGCGTTGTAGATAGTTTTATTTCAATGTGTAATTGAAATAAAACTATCTACAACGCATTCTATGAAGATTCGTTTATAGCAAAATACTTTTATTAGCAAAAACTTTCGATAATGTCATATGGAATGAGAATTGTAAGATTGAAGATTTGAAGAAAAAACCTATACGTACGTGCCTGAAGTTTCATCGAATACAATCGCATTCTTAATCGATTTGAGTCTATGGTAAAGAAGATGTCTGGCAACATTTTAACATCTTGTCATGTTTGTGAAATATTAAGAATTTTCACAAATACAATAAATGATAAAAACACTCTTTAATAAGTTATCGTGAATCGGTTAGAGTTTGGAACATTCTTCGTCCAATTATGATAATAAATGGATTCGTATTTTGTGCATATTGTACAATGACTGTTCATGCCCTATTCTCTGTTATCTCTCTCTTCTCTCACTCTCGCTTTGATGTTTTACATAAGAAACAAAAACTTAAAAGTCGTTGTATTGATGGGCCGAAAATAAATCATCTCCTTTGTTTGATGTTCGGTTTATTTAATGAAAAAGAAAATTTATCACAAGCAGTGTCTTTTCAGAATTACTTTGAAGATTTTTGTCGCTATCACTTGGTTGCAGATATATTCAACAACATTTTACCCTTTTTTTATACAAGACACTTCAATTTGACTTCGCCTCGTCTGATGGTAAGCTGAAGGCAAAGTCTCGGAAAAGAGGGTCACCGTTACAGACACGTATCATGTTACAATAGTGGCACTCAGCTTGACGGACCCGCTTAAAGAACCCGGGATTGTAGGAAGAGGGAAACACGTGAGCTGGTAAGGAATTCTAGGTCTTAATGGTGTGGCAGAAGAAGGAGTCACCAAACCGCTTGGTTCTTGATGGAATATTATGCATAAGGCACCGTATGCGGTGTCATCTAAGTCCTATACGTGTTGTCCTATAAAGGAAAGACGAGGGTATGAATAATTGGAAAAGCTCATCAGGACATTCACCATTGAAGAGACGATAAAATACCGCCAAGGACGCTACATCTCTACGCATCTGCAAAGGCTCGAGGGTGTTGGTCACCTGAGGAATCCCAATAATGCAGACGATCTAGTAAGTACTGCACACACACGGCACAATCTTATCTATCTATATATCATAACTTATCCGGCTTGTCTGACCTCCCAACCTCAAGAGGAAAACCTTTGTCTTAACCTCTATGTCAAACAGCGACTGTACCGATTAGCAAGCGAGACTCTCCAAAATAGAAAATAGACTTGCGAACCCTAAAGTTTTCACTGAAAACTTTTCAGTATTGCTCGAACATGCAAAAATTAGTTTTATTTTAGTTACTGTTTACACGATAAAAACTTCTTATACTTTTTACTTCATAAGTTATAACGGTACGGTACTCGTTAGGTGCGAGCGAGTAGATGGTTCAGTGAAGATATTAAGTTTCAGTTTCATTAATTAAAATATCGCTGAATACCGTGGGAATTTTCCTCTACGAGATTTTCAGTAAGCTGTGTGCATAATAGACATTGGAAATTTGGAAGCTGTTGAAAAAGAATTGCTTTTCGATGGATTTTTCTGGGCATATATTCCAAAAATATGTTAATAGATAACTGGGGTATCCAACCGGAATATAATATTTAAATTTATTTGTGATACCCTGCACGGTGGATCCAAGCGGAATAGAAAATATTATAAAAATAAACTGATCCCCCAGGGTATCAAATACGGGGTATCCAACCGGAATAACTCATTCCGAAGCCGACTGCATAAGACAACGACATACGCATGCAGCAGATACAACGTACCCATTACTTGTTAAATTCCGATACGGTTAAAGGCGACCATTGAGATGCCGCAATGAATTACGCGCATCTGCTGCGGGCGTCGGCAGTTGTCGTATGCAGTCTTCTTCAGAATCATACCTTTAAGGTAAAAAGGGCAGTGATATTCGATATAAGCGCCTGGTAAATGCAAGTTACATTTAAAAATATATTTCTTTTACATTTGTTTGGACAAGAGTTTTAACCCAACACCTTTTGAAAATGGCATCGTAAACTATTATGTACAGGAATGCATTGGAGTAAGTAAACAAAGAAACTTTAATTTTATTGTTTACATATATTCACGCCTGTAAATTCCCGAAGAGGTAGGCAGAGGTATTAACACCCACATTTCGCCAACTGTGATTTTCTGTCCCACGTAATATGGGTGAGCCTATAGCCGTCAAGCGGGCACTTAATCATGGCTGTATGTTTACTGTCGGATGGAGAACAGTCCTATCCATTAGTCGCTTTCTACGAAACCCAAAGGAAGAGATGGGCTGGCCTTATCCACCGGGACCAACACGACAAAAATGTTGTAAATAAAGAAGATAAATTCAAAACTGGACGGGTTAGAGTGAATATAAGTAATTTCGATTGCTAATATTCGTTTAAACATTAGTCAAATAGTTGAAGAGAATAACCCAAAACGAGCTGAAAAGGTTAATATATACAGTGAGCGACAATAGTGCAAATGTATGCAGCACTTTTGTCCCTCCGGAATAAGCTGATGCATGAACCTCATTATTCACCTCATAAGACAATGCATAAGGTAGTATGAAATCATGGTGTTTGAGCTTTTTCAACTACCTATTCGATCAGTTGACCGACAAATTGACCTTAGAGTCAACTTAATGGTCTACCAATCGATTTTTAAATTATGTTTTTTTAGAGATTGATGATGAGACTGTGATGAGTGATGATGATGACTAATCCCACTTCCATTCCCATTATAGTATATATCCCATTATAGTACTCCTGTACTCCAGAAACAATAGCAATGACTCTAAAACGGCGAGTAATTTCATTCAAGAAATGCCAGGAAAAGTTAGTGTCTTATAATCCGTATCGAAACGTTTCAGAAGTAAATTTGAAAGTTAGAAAATAAATATATTGACCATTTTACCTTCCACGTGTGTGATTTTCCATCCATTCAATATGGATAAACCATAATATCAGCATAACTTTTCCAACAATTTTCTATACCACTTTCGCATATCTGCTTTTCTTTCTACCCAATAACCACACACCACATATACTTCACAGTGATCTTTTCTTAACTGAGTTGATTGTTCTTTCACAATTTATGCAGAAATCTACCATTGAAATGTACCCTACTGCAGCCAACTATACCGTCTCAATGCGCATAGAATGAGAGATGGCGCAACGAATTCATAAGCTCACTTCCAGTTTTGTGCAGAATAAATATGCGGATGAAGTTTATTTAAAGTTATCTAGCGTTTTAAACGCAGGAGACGGCACTTAAGTATGCGGAACTAAGACAAAACTATCCGTTTATCAGCTTGCAACTTGGTTGCGCTGTATTCTGAGAGGTCCAAGTTACGAACTGAGTGTAAAATATTTGAATAGTTTTGCTATTTTTAATACACCACAGGACCTTGCAGAACACCGATATTTAAATTCATAGTATTTTTTGTACCACTTAGGTCGCAGTCAAGCACACGGCCCACTTGGTGGAAAGTGGGTTACTGTGGCCTATGGACGAATGGAACACCAGGAGAGTCACACTCGTGCTACTGAATCTTTATTAACAGAGAGATTCTGAGCCGTCAGGGAAGAAGATAAGCAGGACAAGCACTTTTCACTGACAGCACAAAACCTCACCGGTGAGCTCCAGCTACGGCAGCTACCCTACTCACTGTCGGTTATACAACACGAGGTTATTTAGCCACGGTATTCTGTAGGGCGGAGGTACTTCTCCAGTCAAACTATTCGACTGGGACGGAAAACCTGTAGGTATAAAAAGTTTTAACTCTGTATTAGTTAGGTTATAAAGGAGACGATTTTTTATGTTTGAGCTTTCGGCCACCTACAAATTTTGGAGAACAATAATGAAACGAGTATTTCTTTATTTGTAATTTTATCGGGATTACAATGGTACATTGCTTCTTAGCTAGTCTAACCGGAGCATTGATATAAACCAAATCAAAACTGATACTAAAATCAATGTGAAACTGTCATGGCGCCAATCTCAGAAAATTATAATTTTATTATTTAGGTAGTATGACATAATAATAGACGTCATTAAAATCATGTCTTATGCAATGTATTGAATAAATAGAAGATGGATAGGGCAATAACCTTCTTTTTAACAAGTGGAAATCCACTCAAATCCGCCGGAGCCAGTGAGGGTGGTTATGTCGGACTCGAACCGACAAAACCCGCATGGCCGTGAATACATCAATATGTGATTTCAAAGTACGGGCATGTGCCGTTTTTCACAGTCTATATGTTTTTCGGATGTAGAAAAGCAGGATTATTTTTACTAGTTGGGCGGTCAGACGGCAGCCGCTGCCATAAAAGGCATATTTCCAAACCGAATAAAAGAGAAGGAGCAAGCGGCCGGTAAAAGCCTCGGTTACAACTAGGCAAAATTCCTAAGATGATGATTCATACTTACACCATGAAATGAAAGTAGGTATCCAATGAAATAAAAACAAACAAAACCATATTATAATAATATTTATTTATTACATAGGTACCTATATAAAACGTTTTTTATTGCTGTAAGGTATGTCGTCCAAAAAGCATACAAATCATAGTAATTATAGTAAATGAGCAAAAAGAAAACTCAATTAATGTAAATAACATTCATTCTCCTAGTGCCTTGGTTGTTTACTGATTTGCAGTAATTCATCTGAAAAAGATGGTTGGCGGTACGACTGGTGTACCTATTTATTAGAATTGTTTGACTACATCACTTATAGACACTGTAATACTCCACTCGTCCATATTATTCAATACTAGCCATTGCTTTACATAGCAGCTGCCTGTGTAACGTCTGTACTATATAATATTATTATTTTTACAATGATCATTGAACAACAAGAAAATTCACTAATCAATCACTCAAAATAATCACAAAATAACTGTCAAACAATTTTTGGCACTTTTGGGATTGTATTGCCATTCGAAATAATGAAATCGTAATCGCTAACAATTTTTACCACATGGAATCGATTCCTCAATTGATACTTTAAAATAAAACTAAAACATCAGTTTTAAATTAAAATAATCTTCATTATCGGGCTGTGGAGGTCAGATGACTGGAAGAGGTGCACCCCGGACTCGAAGGTTAGGCCACGATAATGATGACGACAACCAAGTAGGTAAAGAGTGCAATGCCCAACCTAACGTTGTATTTTTGTATTCGTAAAGCTGTAACCTGAGAGTATTGTAGTTTAGTGTTTACTTCTAGACAGGCATAGTGTAAATAATATGGACTGTTGTGTTATAACATCATTGAAATAAAAATATTTAAACGGATTCTATTACGTGGGACTGGTGAAATGTGGGTGTTAATTCACTCTGCCTAATTCTCCGGAGATAAATCAGTATATTGATGATGACAGTATGTAATGAAATAACTGAAAACGAATCTTCATAGAATGCGTTGTAGATAGTTTTATTTCAATGTGTAATTGAAACAAAACTATCTACAACGCATTCTATGAAGATTCGTTTATAGCAAAATACTTTTATTAGCAAAAACTTTCGATAATGTCATATGGAATGAGAATTGTAAGATTGAAGATTTGAAGAAAAAACCTATACGTACGTGCCTGAAGTTTCATCGAATACAATCGCATTCTTAATCGATTTGAGTCTATGGTAAAGAAGATGTCTGGCAACATTTTAACATCTTGTCATGTTTGTGAAATATTAAGAATTTTCACAAATACAATAAATGATAAAAACACTCTTTAATAAGTTATCGTGAATCGGTTAGAGTTTGGAACATTCTTCGTCCAATTATGATAATAAATGGATTCGTATTTTGTGCATATTGTACAATGACTGTTCATGCCCTATTCTCTGTTATCTCTCTCTTCTCTCACTCTCGCTTTGATGTTTTACATAAGAAACAAAAACTTAAAAGTCGTTGTATTGATGGGCCGAAAATAAATCATCTCCTTTAGAAGTTTATTCATGTTTGTAAGACCCTAAAGGCGCCCACTGCAGTTTCTGGTCCTATCGGGCGGCTTGTAGTTCATAAGTCATCAATGTCATCATAATTTTATTATCTCATACTAAAATAATAACATTATTTTATTCTTTTAGTCTGATGTTATTCGTCGGAATCGTCAAGCGGCCACACACATATTAGCCGTCAGTCCAAAATCGTATAGGTACGAAACTGTAAGTGTGTGGACTATTGGGATTAACTGACCGACTTATATCATCCGGTTCTTGTTCGATAAACTGTTAGTGTGTGGGGCGCTTAAGAGTCTTTTCGATGCAACGCGGATCCTAGTTTTCATCGATGTAGAGAGACCACGTCACAGTGTACGCTAAGTCTAATATACCATTCGCTTCGGATATCCGCATAGTTTATATTAAGCGTTCATACGGTTTATGTCTTAGATTTTTCTTTAACTTTCGCAAGAAGTTAAACTGACTAGGCGCGACTTTTAGGAATTTATATAGTGTCTGTGTCATCTCACTTCTTGTAACTTAAACGTCAACAAAAGAAATCTTGGTTAGTTTACCCACTTGATGCAAGTAGAATGAAGAGTATCACTGTTTACAAAAGAGGCTTAAAACTTCATTTCATTAAAATATTTGCTGTAGTTTACAAGTTTTTCCCCGTGCTGGGAATTCTCACAGCAGTTTGCAAAACGGTTTTGCAAAATTTATATTTTTGCTTCTCAATTTTGCTGTTGGGTATTATGAAGGAAAAGAAACAGATTAACAAACAGTTGTTTCTCAATTCTTAACTCTTTACTAAGTTTTGTTGTGTTTAAACGCTACCAATAATAACTTTTACCTGGTACAGCTATATTTTTGCTAGTACAACAAAGTTTGCTGTGTTTCTTTATATTTATTTACCTTCATTTTTATTTGAACTGTGCTCTTACTCTGCAGGACTTTTTAAGCGTTTTTTTTTTCAAAAGAAATGGAGTTATCGTTTAACATAGCTTTATGACTTTTCTGTGCAAACTGTTGCAACGATTTTGTATAGTATGTTATTGGAAGATTATTAATTACATACAAACAGATACATATAATCATGCCTTTATCCCCGGAAGGTTATGCGGAGGTGAATTAATACCCATATTTCACCAATCATTGCATTCGGTCCCACATAAAAGGGGTTGAGCCTATTGCCGTATTATTTTTTTTTCAGTATTCCGTATTATGATCGTATTAAGATTATTAATTAGCTTTCTTTTAACAATAATCAATAATAAATAAAAAACTAAACTGATAATACTAAGATCCAAGGCTCAGGGTAGTCAGAGCTCACTAGAGAGTTTTTGTACTGTCAGTGGGAAAACTCTCTATTATTATAGGGTCGACAGCACGAGTGTGGTTGTCTGCCACACATCGCTATGTACTCGTTTTTAGGACATGGTAACCACGTTCCATCAGGTGGGTCGTATCGTAAGCTTGTCTGCCACATAACTGGTTTAAAAAAATAGGAAATTTATAGTTTTCATAATGCCCATTATCCCTGATAGATATTTATTTTACCAACAAGGTTATGTAGGTATATGATAAATTTCTTGAGAAAGTTCTTACTACTAATATACCCGTACTAATATTGGTGCAACTAAGTACTTTATTAATACTTGAGTAGCTTAGCTACTACACTACATCAATATTCTCGCCTCAAAATAAAAATGGCGACTGAGATACGAATTCCCTCTTCACACAAAGTAAAACAAGGATAAAAGAAGATGCTTTTAGCTGATTATCTCGCGACTTGAGAGACGAAAGACAATAATTAGGTTTGAAAACTGCAACTTGTTCACAGAAAATAAACTTTTGTATGACTTACCTACCTGAGTTTTTGAGTGGTTGAACGATATTTACTATTTAGTTAACCGTTGACTTTGGTTCAGAAAACTTGTAGTGGACTTGATGGTTGCGGTTTCCAGCGGTTTATATTATCTAAAACGTATGATCTGATTTATTTTTAGAAGTTTTAACTGCTGGGCATCAAGTATCGTGGCTAATTTTACTTGAACTTATAGTCATCATTCGAGTGCCAATACTGGTTACATTTAAAACACTTTGGAGTCACAGATAATATGCTCTGTAATTCCTACAATGTACGTTTACCTTGGCTTATAATAGCTTTCACGCGATCGACTTTTGTGGTCTCTCACAACCACTAGACAACCTATCAGTAGGTGTACCGACATGCAGGCTGGGTTTTCATTTGGGTGGTTGGGTCGTCCGGGGTGCGAGAAAGATATATTTCAGACAATCTCTCGTTCAGCAACTTACACAACTTAGTCGCCCTCAGATATTTATCTACATGAGCCTCTGAGTAGTTTACAACTAATAAATTCATCTAATTATTTTAATAATGTTCAAGATAATCTACAATCATTTTAACTTTACCCACCCACATGTTTCCATCCGTCTAACATTCTTGTTGGATTTATTGAAGGAATTGATCGAGCAATTTTGAGACCGTTGAATAATTCATGAAAGGTGGTGCTTAATTTTCGTTCAAGTTTGTAACTAGCGGGCCTCAGGGACCCGCAGTTTCGTAGTACTTATTCCGTAACCTGATTTTCGTTGGCACCTGCTTTATTATTGCTGGCAAGGCCCGTCAAGACGTCATGTCTGTGAGTTGTAATGTGGAGCGGTGTTTGTAACTTTGAATATACAGTGATATCTTGTTGTTTAGTAAATAAAAAAATGGCAGGATAGTAATGTTTATTTACATATATTTTGAGATTACAAATTAGATGCGAGGAATCTAAATCGTATGGATAATATTAAATACATACATACATACATACATACATACAATAATTACGCCTTTATCTCCGGAGGGCTAGGCAGAGGTGAATCAAAACCCACATTTTATCAATCATTGCACTCGGTCCCACATGCATGATAGAAGGTAAGCCTATTGCAGTATTCCGGCTTGTTTCTGCCTTGTTTCACGTGTAACAGATCTCTCCCTATCATTTAGAGGCTTTGTGGGGTACAAAACTGTACGCAATGTGGCAGCATCTACACCTATTTAGACCATTGCTGAAAATTCCTAGTATTGCGTAGAACATTCGTTTGGACGTTTTAGCATCTCACCCTTTTTGAGCTGTGTGTGTAGAACTATTTGGGATGCCAGTAAAACTATCGATTTTTTGTGAGATGCTAGCAATTGAGATGCCAAGTTCACATACGTGTACCATTCCAGTTACTGTGTTGTTCCGTACTACAACTGGAACAAAAATGGCACCATTTCAGTTATATCTATTAAATTCTAAATTTATTTAGGCCCTCAAGGCCTTGAAGGAGGATATTTCACGCTGCTTAGAGAACCCGGAATCATAGCTATTAACACAGAATACAATTATGCTAAACAGTTTAATGTATACAGACGTTGATGTCAATTTAAAAGGACTTTAAATACTATAAAATCAAATGGACATTGAAAACGAAGAATAAAATTCCGTAGAAATCGATCGCGATAGCCTTGTAACACGGTCTGTTACAAAAAGAAGTCTTAATGTTGTTCTAAAGTCCTTTTTAGCACCGTTACTGCGATGTAATGTACGGTCAGCATCGTTAGTACAGTCTGCAAAAATGTACCTTTTAAGTTTTCAGAAATTGAGATGGGTATTTGATGGTAGTTGATGAAAAAAATTACAGCTCATGGTTTTGAGTTTCGAGTAAGATTTTTTGTAAGAAAATAAATTAAAAATCGGGATGTATGGTACCATGTGTGTGTTCTTAAGTTTGTGTGAATGAAAGAGAGGTTATAAGACCAGGCGACGAGTGGTCGCAGTGTACAAATTTTTGGGGACCAGTAGGTTCGTGCTTGATTATTATAATCAACTTACTTGCTAGTCAGTCAACCTAAGGTATACCTGCTAATTAACACGCAAGGCTCTGGTGCAGGCTTTTTTCCGGAGTTGGGTGATCAGACGGCAGTTGCTTCCATATATACCATATCAAAAGGAGGAAAAGGAAGTGAATCAAAGTGAAAGCCTAGGATGCAACCAAGAACAACGGTATGATATTGATGATATTCGTAATAGTTATTTTTATATCTGGAAGTCCCTACGGATACCACTCCCACCGGAGTTGGCGTGGGTGGTTATTTAGGATTCAAACCGACTAAAACCGTACGCTGCCGGATAGGTAGAGCCCCTACCTCGGCCTGTTTCTGTAAGGATGACAGCCGGCTCCACCTATCACCCCAAGCCCGAGCTCGTGCAGGATAAAGATCGTTGAGTGACCTACTCATAATAATAGTCTTCAAACCAACCAATCAATAAACGAATGATCTAAAACAATTTCTTTAAAATAACAGCCACTAACGGTTTACAGTACAACAATAAAAACATCATCAAGTTGGTGCACATCCAAAAATATCCAACCGTCCAATGCTCGCGCGGAACAAATAAATAAAAAGCCTGGCGGTATTCAATTACAAAAACATTTTTCCATGCCATTTACTTCACGGGATGTGTGAGAGCAAAAATTGTGGTAGGCGCGAACCTTTGTTGTTTGGAGGTGAGTATCGAAATTGGGATTTGATGGTTATTTTTAGAACTAGCTGTTGCCCGCGACTTCGTCCGCGTTAAGTTCGGAATGTTGCTCATCCTTGGGGGTAGAATTAATCAAAATCATTTCTTAAGGGATACCTACGTCATAGTAGCTTTATGCATGCAAAGTTTCAGCCCGATCGGATTAAAATTGACAAAGTTTCATAGAAACTTTCATCCCCTATTTTATCCCCTTGGGGGTAGAATTAATCAAAATCCTTTCTTAGGAGATGCCTACGTCATAACATCTACCTATATGCCAAATTTCAGCCTGATCCGTGCAGTGGTTTGGGCTGTGCGTTCATAGATCACTATGTCAGTCAGTCAGTCAGTCAGTCACCTTTGAGTTATATAATATATTTAGATATAACGTCCTTATTGTAAAAAAGGGGCAAAGTAAGAATGTGAGGCTGAAGCAGAGAAAAGTCCAAGATGATTGCGTGAAAAAAGATATAGTAACGAAGGTAGTGAGGAAATGATATCTGATAGAAGCGTATGGAGGATTGTTGCGCCGACCTAAAATAGTTGGGAGAAGCGCAGGCAGATGATGATGTCATCAGGAGTTGTTTGATTAACCACTGAGCTGCTGACGTTTTATTTGACCCAATTTTCAAGTGATGAATAATATAATAACCTCGTGTTGTGTTTCTGGCGGTGAGTCGGGTAACCAGAGCTCTCAGGAGAGGTTTTGTGCTGTCTGTGGGAAGACTAAAGGCTTGTTCTGCTTGTTTTCTTCGCTGATGGCACAGAATCTCTCTGTGCTTAAAGAGTCGGCAGGACGAGTGTGAGTTCCCTGGTGTGCAATCGTCCATGTTGGTCCCAGAATCCCCTCAAAAGAAAGTAACTGTGCAGTCTCATCCTAGAAGTTTTTTTATACTACTTAAGTCGTAGATAAGCAGGAATTCTTTACCAGCTCACGTGTTTCCCTCCTCCTACGGTCCCGGGTCCTTTAAGCGGGGCGTGAAAAAGCATCTGATGAGGCCGTCAAGCTGAGTGCCACCATTGTAGCATGGTACGTATCTATAATGGTGACCCTCTTTCCAAGACTTTGCCCTCAGCTTACCATCAGGCAAGGCGAAGTCAAATTGACGTGTCTCACCTGATGGTGACTGGTTACCGTGACCTATGTGCGAGTACAACACCAGGGGAGTTACACTCGTGCTGCCGACCCTTTAAGAACAGATAGATTCTGTGCCTTGTGAAACCTTTCCAGTGAGCTCTGCCTACCCTACTCACCGTCGGGAACACAACACGAGGTTATTTAGCCGCTCTATCTACTAGCTAAACTAAAATCTCTAAGAAAACTTAGCGTACTAATTACTTCAAAATTTCATTATAAAAGCAAAATCACGGCAAAATACTCATAAACCGAGAAGTCTCATAAAATCCTATATTTCACGAACGGAACACTAACCGGTGGACCAAAATTTCAAGCTCTGATGACGTCATATATCTTCTGCATGTCCACGGTTGCTGGACAAAAATATCTGACAATAAAACATTAATGCTTCAACGGTGCTCAAACGTGGACCTAGATTGCAAGCTGGAAGTAATCTGATGTGTAGGGTTGGTTCACATGTTTGTGACCAACTATCCATACTAATATTATAAATGCGAAAGTAACTCTTTCTGTCTGTCTGTCTGTCTGTGTCTGTCTGTGTCTGTCTGTCTGTCTGTCTGTCTGTCTGTCTGTCTGTCTGTCTGTCTGTCTGTGTCTGTCTGTCTGTCTGTCTGTCTGTGTCTGTCTGTCTGTCTATTACGCTTTCACGCCTAAACCACTGAACCGATTTTGATGAAATTTGGTATAGGGGTAGATTAGACCTCGAGAAAGGACATAGGCTATGTTTGTTCGCGACTACCGACATCCACGCGGGCGGAGCCGCGAGCAAAAGCTAGTTATAAATATATGGTTGGCCGTATCAAGCACGAACCGAAGCCGATCGCATACGACAACGATAGAAATATTTATTATGACCGGTTTCGCCTTACGTCATTCTGAAAAATTCACAGTTACGAAAATTCCAATAATTGTTAAAAACTACGATACGTACGAGGCGTCATTGTTTTATTGTAATTCAGCTATTGGCAAAGGTTGGCATGAGTTGGTATTACTCATACCGAGTTTATATTAGTCGCTCCTGGGAAACTGAGATAAATAAATTAATATATAGACCGAACCATCGAAAGATTTTTAGATTTTTTTTTTTGAATTTTTTTTTGTATTTTTTTTATTTTTATTTATTTTTAGAAAGAAGAAAAAATTAGATACAACCGGGATTTTTTTTTTTACATTTATTTGGATAAACAAACAGCAGTAAATTACATAAATGATCTCTGAATTAAATAAATTGGATTAGGAGTATTTATTATATTCAAGTTAAGATTAAGTACAATTATTTACATAAATTAATTATTAGTATAAAAACAATATCTGTATACCTATATACAAAGCTAGATTAGTATTTAGATGATGAAAGAAATATAAAACTCAACTAAAACAATATATTAAAGTTTCAGTCACCTTATTCTTTCTTCTTTGGCCTTGCCTTATCCCGTTACGCGGGGTCGGCTTTCCCAATCATTTTACGCCATTTTGCTCTCTCTCTCGCGTCGTCCTCCTCAAGCCCCAATTCCCTCATGTCCCTCTGGACATTCGACATCCAGGTTGTGAGAGATCTTCCTCTTCCCCTCTTTGTTGTAGCCATGGAAAGGCACCACCCCAGTCTGGACTCCGTCCGTGCGACCTTGCAGCTTCCCCTAATGTGTTCATTACGAACGTTGTCTTTGAGGGTAACCCCCCCCCCCCCCCTCCCCCGCCTATCGTAGCATACGCATTTCTGTCGTGTGAAGTTTTTGTTCATGCGTTCTCTTCACTAGCCAAGTTTCACTGCCGTACAGAAGTACTGGTTTTGAAGTGGAAGTTTCAGTTACCAAGGTTTAAAAATAAATTTCTATTTCATTTTCATGACTAAATTTCACTATCAAAACTAACTTAAATAAAGCAGAACCAAAGCTTAGAACGGTAAGTACAAACCTAACATAATTATGAATACAAACGTTCGCGAGTTTGACACTAACAAACAATTGTACACACGAACTTTGTACAAACAGCGCACACCTGAAATACAATGTCTAATTTATATGTATTTTTTCGACTACCACTAGCTCCTGGCTTTTCTTTGTTCTGAAAGTTGCTATGGGTTTTATTTTTTATTTGCTTTCAATGAGTTTTTCGTGTTGTGCCAACTTTTGCACGAGGCTATATTTGGACTAAACATACTTTTGACTTTTGTTATTGCTTGTTTTTTTACTAAGTTTTTAGACTATAGTTGTCAACTAGACGCTCCGATAGACTATGAGGAGAAGAGGCCCTGGGTTTCAAAGCGATTGCTAGAATATGGTGAAGGTTTGGATAAAACCAGAAGTAGGCATGGATGATAATCCTACTATTCTATTCTAATGAATATTTTAGTTTGTTACTCAATCACACTCAAATGGCAGAATGAACATGTTTGAAATTTGGCGCAAAGACAGATTATTGTATGGAATAACACATAGAATACTTTTTATTTGAATATTTGCAATAGATTCCCATGGATTATGGGAACAGAATCAGATTTTTTTAATATAGGACATGTCAATTTTACTTCACCTCGCCTAACCGTAAGCTGAAGGCAAAGTCTCGGAAAGGAGGGTCACTAATTAGAGACACGTAGCATATTACAATGGTGGCACTCAGCTGGGTAATTTCACGATGCCTAATTAGGCATCGTGAAATTACCCAGCTAGACGGCCTCATCAGATATTTTTTCACGCTCCGCTTATAGGGTTAAAGGACCCGGGACTGTAGCAATTCCAGGTCCTAATGGTGTGGCAGAAGAAGGAGTCGCCGAACCGCTTGGTTCTTGATGGAATATTCTACACTGTATACGAGTGACAACTAAGTTCTGCACTTGTTGTCCTGTGTAGGAATTCCTTGCTTGCATACAACAGCTACTTGCAGCAGTAAATAATAAGTTTAATACTTATCCAAAGCACTAATAATTACTTCTTACAAAGTTTAAAATTTTACCTGACCTGTATTCCGTACGAAATGTATGGGAAAAGTTTTTGGCGATTTCTGTATTTCCTAGTACTAAAGCTAAAATAGTCCCGTAGAGTCTTTTGACATGAAATAGAATCGATTGGCACAAAAAAAAAATTGGACTTATTGTATTTTTTTTTTGCTAACTGTTAGATTTTTGCAAAATCTGTAAATGCAGTTCAAAATGTCTCAAAAAGTTAGGGAAGGTCTCCTAAGAACGTTTTGCTGTAACTACAACGGTTAAGGTACTTGCCCTTACTACCCCGTTTCAAAAATACACCCTGTGTAGGTACGTTGCTAATGCACACATTTGCATCCATAACCATTCGATTACCAGCTGGTGTAATTCGTGGCCCAGTGCCCGTAATGGGTAGGTATTCCGCACGTACTTGGCACGAACTACAACCTCTATTATGTGCAATGCTATGGAGCGGCATTCCTTGTCGGCGTTTGGCGTATTTCGATAATTAAGTAGTAGTCTGAATGCAATTGAATATGTGTTTTGTTGGCAAGCATAATCTTGCATGGGAGAATAATGATAAAAACACCGACGCCCTAAGACGGATGTATAGGAAAAATTTGGATGAGCTTTTGGCGAGCTTCGGTGGCTCAGTAGTCTCAGAGCATTCCCCCTGTGAGGGAAAGATCGAGGGTTCGAGTCCCACCTGAAGTGCATTCGCTTTTTCATATCTTAATCAATTTTAATAGTTAGCATACTAAATGCTTTAAAATTTCATTTAAATTTTCAAGCAGTTAAAAAATAAGAAACAATCAAACGCTCAACTATTTGTTGCTTACTTTAGTTTTGTTTGCGTGACACGTCATCTCTTGACAGTATTTGATGCCCAACTGCATGTTGCATGGAAAACTAACTGCGTCACATTGCGCGTCTTGCAACATCACGCGTTGTTGTGCAACGTTGCCGTACTTGTCGAGCATCACATGTTGCGACGAGGCTACGAGGCTTTCAGATTGAACATGTTCTTTTGTTAGAGCCTTTACTTTTCTATACTTTATTCATACATCAATCAATCAATCAATCAATCAATCAATCAATTAGCCTACTGCAGTCCACTGCTGGACATAGGCCTCCCCCAATGTGCGCCACGTTTGCCGATCCTCCGCCTTCCGCATCCAGTACGTCCCAGCCACCTTTTGCCTTATTAAAATGTAGAAGTAATAATCTTAACGTTTTTTTTTTCATGAATTTCACTGAAACGTAAGATTCAAATTTTGTTGAACAGCTTTTCACAGGTCAAATCTAACTTTGCGGACCTACATTTAGGGCTCGTACACAAAACTGCGATGCGACGTCGCATCGCAAAAATCTGCAAGCTAATTCACATATTCTCAATATAATTTTCTGCGTTGCCAATTCAAATCGCGTCGCATCGCAGTTTTGTGTACGAGCCCTTATAAAGCATTTTGTATTTTATTATTTTCACTAAAGATACAGTTGTTACAGGTACAATTTTAAAACTTGAAAACGTCAATATTTTCCATGACAAACAGACAGAACTTCCGTCGTCGTTGTTGTAAGGATAAATGTAAAAACTATATTTCAAAGCGACAACATGGTAAACGATTTACGTCAGAGAAATTTCCGACCGCTAACTTTCTTGGCTGACTGATTTATTATTTAGAGGGGCAAGCGCCATAATTATATTCACTTTCCATTGTAACTGGGGAAACTTTTGAACCAGTACAGAATGATACAAGGGGTGTAAAATGTCTTGAATTTCTGCCTATGTAGAGATTCCTTCAGGGTATACTTCAATTGGGCATTCTGTGGCGATATTTTTAGTAGCAACTTTTTTGGGAAATTGAAATGTCTGCACAATATTTTGTGTCTGCGGTCCGCTTTTTCCAGTCTAACTTTAGCCAAACCAGCAGTTAGACTGGAAAAAGGGGACCCGAGAATCCGAGGTGAAAGCTTCAGATGCGATTGGAATTAACACTGAGATGAAGAAGAGTTCTAGGCGTCGTAATTGGTCAGAAATCGTCGTAATCGTAATTGATCAGAAAAATTGAAAATTGTTTCGACTCGGCAAGCGAAATTATCTGAGGATCCAATGGGAGTAAAAAGGCGTAAAAGTTATCTGTGGATCCCATGGGAGCGGCGTCGTGGGATCCTAGTGTCTGGAGGCAGTTTTTAGAGCACTTTTTTTACTCCAATTCGTCAAGTCTGTTAAAAGTATTAATTCGTCAAATCTGTTGGTAAAAACAATTGTTCAAGTGTTTCTTGAGTTCATTTTAAACAAGATCCAAAATCATAACCCCATATCAATAAATAATAACTCAAACGTTCGAAAACTATTTTACCTTTTATTTATTTTAATCTCTCACTTTCTGAATTATCTCTAAATTATATTGCCATCTTTAAAATATAATAAAGAAACCGTAGATCCAGTGTTTAATCATTATGGTAATACCGCTTTGTTGACAAGACAATGTAAATTGTTAATACAACTGTCAAAGAAGTAAGGCGTGATTTAGATAAGAAGAGTTTCTCGCACTCGAGAAATTGTACGCATCTATCACTAGCAGTAATTGCTATACCGTTATCGTATCAAAATGTAAACACACAGGTAAATACTAAATTCTCACTATTCATACTGTTTTTTTTTTTTTAATTTATAATTTATTTATAGGTATATCAAAGAAGGCTTTACAGTATATATTATCAATAGTCTTATATTTATGGCCATAAACTTTTTATGGTGCTACGTATATTAATTAATTACACTAGGTAGGTGTATAATTGCAATAGGATAACGTTTACAGGTATATGTGAAATTTAAAAAATAAATATATCTACTTTACATATTTCTTACGACCTGCCTGATCTAGGTTTATGCAAACCTGTGTTTCAGGCCATTGATGGCACTTGGTGGAAGTTATTATTATACATTATTGATAACACACTTGTACTTTTCCACAATATTTATTGTTCTCCTAACCGGTTTCACCTCACGGCATTCTCAAAGGATTACATTGATTGATTGTAATCCTTTGAGAATGCCGTGAGGTGAAACCGGTTAGGAGAACAATAAATATTATGGATATAATAAGTGTGTTATCAATAATGTATACTAAATTCTCACCTACGATTATGTCATACGAGATTCGCAAGTGATATATCGCCTATGTCAAATACGATTATTGCTTTAAAAATTTTTTTAGACGGACACTATCAATATTTAATTGAGAGGCGCCAGGCGTGGACGAGTGAGCGGCAATTATTTTTGCGAAGGTTTAAGGTTGATTTAAATCAGACGAGCGCATGTTCATTCTATCCCCTTTACAACAAATTCTATAAGTGTGTAAACGCTGAAAAGAAGGTTTCATTTACGCTGAAATATTAAAAAATAATGCTCTTGTTCTTTATCTAGCTCTATACCTATTCGTTTTGTCTTTTTTTTTTGTAAAGAATATTAGCAACCGAAATTACTGATATTCCCGTTAACCCCTCCAGTTAAGCTAAATTGCTTGTGTTAGAAGTGGGTTCACGTCGGTAGTGTAATGGCCAGGATTTGAACCGGGGACCTCTCGACCGTAAGGCCGACTCCTTAACCACTAAGCTACCGACGTCTTAATCCACCTTTAGACGAAGCAACCATTTTCTGTCCTTTCGATATTCGTATCTCGCAGGCGAGAAACTCTTCTTATCTAAATGAGCCTTTATGCGATGTGGTTTACGTAATACAAAGGCACTTGAGACTTATAAATGTCAAAGATTTAAACCACTTAAACATTGATGTAAACGTTCTCTAGTGACTTATATTCATCACAGGCTCACAGACAGACTGATTACTGAATTAAGCGGTTTTTGTCTAGCCCGCGGGGATTAAGCGCTTGGTTTTGGGGAGCAACAAAAATATTAAGAAATTTGAGGTAGATGTTTGTGTTGTAGGGTTGAGAAAATTGTTTTAAAATTTAGAATTTGATGAAATTTTAAAGCAATTAGTATGCTAACTATTTAAATTGGTAAATGTAATAAAATGATTAAGCTGGTCCAGATAAAATAGTTGGGAAATAATTAATAACAGCATGAGACCTGATGAAAATGAAACGAAATATGGTAACACTGAGAAAAATAAATGAAATTCGTTATAAAGTATTAAAAAATCAAAAATAAAGTTGAATGAATCGTTTTTCATATTACCTTAGGTACCTACAGTTTGGGAGCAAAATTGGAAAAATCGGTTTTTTGATTTTTTTTGCTTTAAACATTAAACTTATAATAATAAATCTTTACCTCAAAAAATACTATATCCCAATAGGTACTTTGTCTTCCTATAATACATTGATAATATATGTATATTTTTGTCTTTTTCTCGACTATAGCTATCAATATCACAGTCCCGTGGCGACGTTTTCGTCACAAAAAGTTTGTAGCTAACACCGTATTGTAATTTCCCGCGGGATATGCCGTTATGACGTCATCAGTAATGGACCGGCCGACTTGATTTCAGTAATTTATTTTACACTTCTGGGCATTGACGGTAAATAGAGTTTGAATAATAATTTTGGAAAGCTTAGATTTTTAATTTTTAATACTTTTTTTTACATTTTAGATGACACCTGCGGCTCCACGTTGAGTAGCTTTCTCGTTCTCTTCAGGAAGTTTTTCCCAGAATGAGAAGTATCCTAGTATGTCTTAATCCAAAAACAAATCCATTAATATGCCAACTGTCATAGAAATATGTTCAACTGTTTATGCATGATTAAATAATAAACTTCTTTACAAACTTTCAAACTTACTGATTTGGTTTTTGCAACCTAAGGGACCTAGTACCGAGATAAAAAAAAAGTAGCTTAAGTGCTAAATTTCTTACAAATCTGTGCAGCGATGCTAGTATGATTGAATAACGAATATCTACTTAAGCTTTTTTAATAGTTCGAACATCTATAGGAGTCGTTACGGGTAACTGGAGTCCGAAAAAGTCCAACAACAACGGTCTAGCTGTAATGCTTCGATATCGCCTAATGTTACCATTGGGTTGTGGAGGTCAGATGGCAGTCGCTTCATGGAAGACATCGAGGTCTCTCGTATAATAGGTTTAGCTAATAAAAACAAGTTATAAATGGAAGTCAAATTAACAACTAAACGGAATATTACATTCATTCATAAGTTGAAAAGAAGGTAATTTTACGAAGTTGCCAAAAATACATATTTTCCGCGATTTTAAAGAACTGAAAATGCTTGGAAAATTGTAAGTCTATTCGCTAAAATGAGACTTAAAAAGGAAAAATGATTTCAAAATGTAAATTACATGTGTGTTATTTTGTGTGGCGATAAAAATAGCGATTTTATTCGTAGAATTTTTTTATTGCTTCAACCAATTTCATATATTTTTATTTGAATTTATGTCAAAATTTGTTTTTTTATGCCATTAGGATGTGATCAACCTTCAAGGTTAAGTTTACCTCACCTGCAAGTCATCTCACCGGCTTGCTCTACAAAGAGAAACCGCTACTACGTATATTTAAATTTAAACTTAAATTCATAATATACCTACATAACGCATTATCTAAAATTAAATGAATCTGCAAAACGCTATTTGAAATTCTATATCAAAGAATCTGAAATTTAGTAACTGAAATTCAGTACCTATGTGTAATCAAAACGCCCAGAATTCCATACGAAATTGCTATGGTTGTTTTAGAAGAGGTAAGATTTCATTTCCTACCGGCTTCCCTTTACGAAAATATTCACTCTTCACCTCTGCCCCGCTACAGAATCATACCTATGATTCCGTAGCCGACCGCATACGACAACTGCCGACGCACGCAGCAGATGCACGTAATTTCATTGCGGTTTCTCAATCGTCCCCTTTAACCGTGTCAGAGTTTAACAAGTAATGGGTGCGCTGTATCTGCTGCATGCGTCGGCAGTTGTCGTATGCGGTCGACTATGGAATCATATCTTAAGACCCTACAGTCTTAACATTATACCCGCTGTTTTCCTAGCCCCCCATTCAAAACAAGAATGATTTTATCTCGCCTTTATATGAATTGGCAACTCGCCCAGTGCTGCAGAACCTCATACATTACAAGTATTATACTGTATGATAAACATGTTTGGGCTAGTTTGCGAAGATTGAATGTGGAATAAGTTTGTTGGCCCGTAATGAAGCCTTATGGACTGAAGGAAAACAAAACCATTGCATTTGGCTTAGAGGCTTAAGTCTTCAGGTTGGGATGTAACTTCTTTAGAGCTATAGGAATAAAGTTTATCCTACTATCCTACTGTAATCCTACTAATATTATTTGTGAGTACGTGAAAAAGTAATAAATATCCTCTCATACATCATACATCCATGTATGAGAGGATATTTATTACTTTTTCACGTAAAAATTAATGAATGGATTTAATTTAACCTTTACAATAATATATAGATAGATAGTAGTAGTTAGTAGTTAGTTAGGCTATATACATCAGCGATGAACGGGATTAGAATTCCACGCGGGCGCAGCCGCGGGCAACAGCTAGTATTATATATTATATGCAAGTTTGTGAAAATGTTTATATTTTTGAATGTTTGTTATTCAATCACGTAACTATTCAATCATGTTGTTAGGCAGAGGTGAAGGGAGTGAGCCTATTGCCATATTCCGGGCAATGGCGTATTATATTAATAGATACGTCATACAAGAACATGGCGGTTTTCAAAAAGGGCGCAAACACTAAGTAAACCCTAAATAAAGTGTTCCGTCTTTACACAATACATAGTGTTTTACAGGCTTTTGGCAATACTGGATTTGTTGCTATCCAATACTGTCCAATACTGTATTTCACTCCCGGCAAAAATTAGGAGTACTATCTAGTTATAAGCAGTTTTATTATGGAAAATAAAATTTTACTTTTACTCAAATACCATGAATAAGTGTCAGCTTGACGGCAATAGGCTCGCCGCCTATTACCCCGCATTTACACGCTGCCCATCGCATTGCTCATCGTGTTGCCGGAAGTATTCCCACGAATAATGCCCTAGCATTCACACGTACGCATCATCGTGTTGGTCCGCATTACAGTATTCGCCCTGCAACGGAGACGGACGTAAACGTATGGAGAACAACGCTGTAGCAGTGTACGCATTATGCTTCTACAGCATAGCGAATTGATTAAAGTCCGACCAATAAAATAAAAAACCCGTACTGGGGGCGCCACAAACATCTATGATTATGACAACACCAAGTATAGTGATACACATGTAAAATGCCAAGTGTACAAATATTTTTTCAACACACTTGCTTATGAACAGGCTTTTATTTCCCCGCAATTAAGCACGGAATGACACCTATTATAAAACTGTGACTTTTTCATTGCTATTATTCACAAAAGTGAGTTATAGACTTCTTTTTTAAAATTTCATTGATTAAGTTGCTTTGTTCTTAAAAAAAAATTGATACAAAAAAGATCGTGTCAATATTACAAACGAATTAATATGCCTATTGCTTGCTCATTTCATGCAACTTCGTATTTTAAAAGATAATTCCAACTTGTAGTACGTGTTTAATATACAAAACTTTCACTAAAATGTATTTTTTTTTCTCTGTGAGTATTTACAGAGAAAAAAATGTACTATAGTTTAATTGGAAACTGTTGCAGAAATAAAGTGTCATTCACAAGAGCATGGCATTTATATAATACTAGCTGGTGCCCGCGGCTCCACCCGCGTGGATGTTGGTTATAGATAAAAATGACGAAATTTCATACAAACTGTCATCCTCATTTTCCATCTAAAGGATTTTTTCGCGATTCTATATCAAATTTCATCAAGATCGGCAAGCAATTAGTATGCTTACTATTTAAATTGGTAAATGTAATAAAAGGATTAAGCTGGTATAGATAAAAAGATTTGAAAAAATAATAACAGCATGAGATCTGATGGAAATGTAAGGAAGTAATGGGCGAAAAAAAAATCAATTTAAAACTTGTAGGTAGGGTATAAGTATAACAAGGTCTACAACTTCTGTATGAATCGTTTTCATATAACCTTACAGGTTTTAAATAATTTCAGATATTTTTATTTGAATTTATGTCAAAATTTGTTTTTTTTTACGCCATCTGGATGTCCTTCAAGGCTAAGGCTGCCTTACCTGCAAATTACCTCACCGATTCGCTCTGCAAAGAGAAACCGCTGTTATGGATATTTAAATTTTTACATACTATACCTACATAACGCATTACCTAAAATTAAATGAATCTGCAAAACGCTATTTGAAATTCTATATCGAAAATTTAAGATTTGAAAGTAAGTGAAATTCAATACCTATAAGATAATAATGATTCCGTAGCCGACCGCATACGACAACTGCCCACGCACGCAGCACATGCGCGTAGTTCATTGCGGCTTCTCAATGGTCCCCTTTATTCGTATCGGAGCATAACAAGTAATGGGTACGCTGTATGTGCTGCATGCGTTAGCAGTTATCGTATGCGGTCGACTATGGGATCATATCTAAGACCCTACAGTCTTAACATCATACCCGCTGTTTTCCTAGCCCCCCATTCAAAACAAGAATGATTTTATCTCGCCTTTATATGAATTGGCAACTCGCCCAGTGCTGCAGAACCTCATACATTACAAGTATTATACTGTATGATAAACATGTTTGGGCTAGTTTGCGAAGATTGAATGTGGAATAAGTTTGTTGGCCCGTAATGAAGCCTTATGGACTGAAGGAAAACAAAACCATTGCATTTGGCTTAGTGGCTTAAGTCTTCAGGTTGGGATGTAACTTCTTTAGAGCTATAGGAATAAAGTTTATCCTACTATCCTACTGTAATCCTACTAATATTATTTGTGAGTACGTGAAAAAGTAATAAATATCCTCTCATACATCATACATCCATGTATGAGGGGATATTTATTACTTTTTCACGTAAAAATTAATGAATGGATTTAATTTAACCTTTACAATAATATATAGATAGATAGTAGTAGTTAGTAGTTAGTTAGGCTATATACATCAGCGATGAACGGGATTAGAATTCCACGCGGGCGCAGCCGCGGGCAACAGCTAGTATTATATATTATATGCAAGTTTGTGAAAATGTTTATATTTTTGAATGTTTGTTATTCAATCACGTAACTATTCAATCATGTTGTTAGGCAGAGGTGAAGGGAGTGAGCCTATTGCCATATTCCGGGCAATGGCGTATTATATTAATAGATACGTCATACAAGAACATGGCGGTTTTCAAAAAGGGCGCAAACACTAAGTAAACCCTAAATAAAGTGTTCCGTCTTTACACAATACATAGTGTTTTACAGGCTTTTGGCAATACTGGATTTGTTGCTATCCAATACTGTCCAATACTGTATTTCACTCCCGGCAAAAATTAGGAGTACTATCTAGTTATAAGCAGTTTTATTATGGAAAATAAAATTTTACTTTTACTCAAATACCATGAATAAGTGTCAGCTTGACGGCAATAGGCTCGCCGCCTATTACCCCGCATTTACACGCTGCCCATCGCATTGCTCATCGTGTTGCCGGAAGTATTCCCACGAATAATGCCCTAGCATTCACACGTACGCATCATCGTGTTGGTCCGCATTACAGTATTCGCCCTGCAACGGAGACGGACGTAAACGTATGGAGAACAACGCTGTAGCAGTGTACGCATTATGCTTCTACAGCATAGCGAATTGATTAAAGTCCGACCAATAAAATAAAAAACCCGTACTGGGGGCGCCACAAACATCTATGATTATGACAACACCAAGTATAGTGATACACATGTAAAATGCCAAGTGTACAAATATTTTTTCAACACACTTGCTTATGAACAGGCTTTTATTTCCCCGCAATTAAGCACGGAATGACACCTATTATAAAACTGTGACTTTTTCATTGCTATTATTCACAAAAGTGAGTTATAGACTTCTTTTTTAAAATTTCATTGATTAAGTTGCTTTGTTCTTAAAAAAAAATTGATACAAAAAAGATCGTGTCCAATATTACAAACGAATTAATATGCCTATTGCTTGCTCATTTCATGCAACTTCGTATTTTAAAAGATAATTTCAACTTGTAGTACGTGTTTAATATACAAAACTATTATAGTTTATACTACTATAGTTAGCTACTATACTACTAGTATATACTACTATAGTTTAATTGGAAACTGTTGCAGAAATAAAGTGTCATTTATATAATACTAGCTGGTGCCCGCGGCTCCACCCGCGTGGAAGTCGGTTATAGATAAAAATGACGAAATTTCATACAAACTGTCAACCTCATTTTCCATCTAAGGGATTTTTTCAAGATTTCAAATTTCATCAAGATCGGTTCAGTGGTTTAGGCGTGAAAGCGTAAAATACAGACATACAGACAGCCAGACAGACGAGAGTCACATTCGCATCTATAGGTACTATTATATAATTGTAAAGTGGTCGTGTCTGTACATTGGAGATATAATAAAAAAAAAACTTGGGTTATATATTCTTGAATTTCCTGTCTGTCTGTTTGTCTGTTTATCTGTTTGTCTGTTTGTCCGCGATGGACGCAAAAACTACTGGACGGATTTTGATGCGGTTTTTTTTGTTAGAAAGGGCTTACTCAGACTTAAAATCTTACGTTTGTTTGATCGCAATTGGTTGAGTAGAACCGAAGATACGAGCAAAGGTCGCGTTAACCGAGATGCACACGGGCGGAAAGCTAGTTTATAATATTAGTATGGATATTATGTTTTAAACTTTTCTGGTTAAAATAGAAAAATGGACGTGGCGTGTTATACTGGTTACAAGGACTGGGCACAAATCACAACACAGTAGTATCCGTATAATAGTTTACTGCTTGGAATGGTAAATACAAGTTAGACATACAGTTACATTACACTATGTATAAAACAGGGACCACGCGACATTGTTTTTCGGACTGCATAAAATTCTTGTATTTTATGCCTAACAGCACAGAGATCAAAATAATCCAGCATGATTTTCTTTTTTGCGTTAGGCTTATTTTTCTTAGGCGTAGAAAATACATTTGACGTTTGACCTTCTCTTCGTATTTTTATTACAGAAGATCGGGATATACCTAAAAATGTGAATAATAATTAGTCACAGTAAAATCACTAGATTAGGCCAATTTCAATTGCACGTACTCTATGATGTACCTACCCGTCATGTTGACAACAAGGTCCGTGATGTTCTTTAGAGGAACAGAGTCCAATCCTTCCGACTTTTTATCCGACAAATACTTTGTTATATTATAAATTACTTTTCTTAACTGGCTTTTAATAGTTTTCGGCATATTACTATAGTTTTGTAGTTTTGTAGCGCACTCAAACTCAACAACACGCACAATTGACACCACACTGACAGATGACCATAATGACATCGTATAGATTGTTACCATATGAAGAAATTAGTTCCAATAGTTTACCGCAATATGGCGAGGTATTTTATTTTACTGGTCGGGCTTTAAATAGATTAATAATAAAAACTATCACTTTCAACTACCTATACACTAATTACGTTTTCCGCAGCCAGAGGGTACAAGAAGGAAACTAGAATCACTTAAACGAGATTTATTATACTTATTTAATTAAATCTAACTAACCTAAAGGTGGTGAATGTACTCGATGTTAGAAATACATTACACCGTACTAGCCTAAAGGTGAATGTACTCGATATTAGAACTACATTACACCTTACTAACCTAAGCGAATGAGTTCGATATGAGAACTACATTCTTAACTATACTAACGACTACGTTCGATGCTAGAACAGAAGTGAATTATATTTATTTTAATTAAAGATGTAAAATCAGTTCGCGTATTGATGCAATCGATTCTTAAATCTGCTGACGGTGCGGCACGAGGCGAATGCACGAGGCTGCTCGCTGCACGGGGCGCTGATGCTGCAACTCGTACTTGCTCTCCTTATAATCTGGGTCGTTATATGTATAGCGGGTTCATGCGGGTTTGCCTATGTAATTCCTCCACCCTCAGAAAAGCAATTATTTTCCAACTTTCAGTGAAAATATTGCTGGTATAGTCGGTTTTCCAGGTTCTTCATGTGTCTCATTTTGTTGGACGCTGGGATTCTTTTCTGTTGAATTTTGTTGTTGGAGTTGATTGGTGGCAGCTCATCCTCGCTGACTGGCCGCTGGTTGAGCAACGTGATGGGCCCGGTGGGCAGGCTCTCCTTGGACTTGCCCTTCGCGATGTCCCGGAACTCCTCGGTGTACTCCTCGAATTGTGGCCAGGCCATGGCCATGTTGATGCCGTGGTTGTTCGCCCACCACTTCAAGTCCTTTTGATGGTCGGAGTTGTTTATCGTGTGGTGGAATTCTTCGTATATTTGCGGTAATGTTGGTTCCTGACTAATATTGAGGCACTTATGGAAGCTAAAGAGGACGTCTTTGAAGAACTTGAGCCGCTGAGCTTCCATCTCCTGGCAGCGCTCGAACACCCCCGTCATGTCCTCGATGTAGCGAGGGTTGTACGCTGTGATCTCCGACAGCGCCACCTGGTACCTGTCTCTACTCTTCTTTACTTCGTCGCGACATTTACTAACTCGATCCGCCATTTTTTTTCACAAATACATTGGTTCTTCTTGCGTATCGACAGCTGGATACCCTTCTTTCTTTTGGCTGCAGCTCTCGTAGTAAATTTAGTTCGTTTTGTATAACAAGTTCATTTTCTTCATTTCATTTTTCCGTTGAATTAATTACATACTATATTCCGGATCCTTCCTGTGCTATCAATGTTTGGATAACCTCCTCTGCGGCTTCACGTAGATTCTGGATATTCGATGAGGTATTAGGATACCGACAGCGACTATCGGAGTCAGCACTCAGCAGGTTAACGATTTTTGGAAACCTATGCCGCGCCGCGCACTGCCTCGAATATCCTACCGACTGCGCCAATTACGTTTTCCGCAGCCAGAGGGTACAAGAAGGAAACTAGAATCACTTAAACGAGATTTATTATACTTATTTAATTAAATCTAACTAACCTAAAGGTGGTGAATGTACTCGATGTTAGAAATACATTACACCGTACTAGCCTAAAGGTGAATGTACTCGATATTAGAACTACATTACACCTTACTAACCTAAGCGAATGAGTTCGATATGAGAACTACATTCTTAACTATACTAACGACTACGTTCGATGCTAGAACAGAAGTGAATTATATTTATTTTAATTAAAGATGTAAAATCAGTTCGCGTATTGATGCAATCGATTCTTAAATCTGCTGACGGTGCGGCACGAGGCGAATGCACGAGGCTGCTCGCTGCACGGGGCGCTGATGCTGCAACTCGTACTTGCTCTCCTTATAATCTGGGTCGTTATATGTATAGCGGGTTCATGCGGGTTTGCCTATGTAATTCACTGTCCGTAGATGGATATAAATATTGTTAAAAGTAAATATTCGAGAAGCAAAAACGAAAGCCGTGTTTACTGATTAGCGCCATCTAGCGGTCTCGTATAGTTCATCGCGCTAGTATTGCCGCTCCTTTGACTCGCGCCGCCAAGTCGACATTCGCAGCAACATACGCGGCAGTACTCGCGCCATGACGAATATACCATTCACACCACGTCTCTGCCCACTTCTCTCGCCACTTCCCTCGCTCTGCCGCGAGTATGTAAACGCAGGAATACATGTGACTGAAAAAAAAAAATAAGTGGGGGTGAAATGTGGGGATAATACACCTCTGCCTACCCCTTCGGGATTTACAGGCGTGAGTATATGTATTGTATATATGTATGTATGTATGTATTTTACAAAAATAAATAACTTTTAGCTACATATACTGAATCATTTTACAACAAACTCAAACCAAAATGCGGCATTTCCCGAAAGTATTATTCAAAGTGCGAGTCCATCAACCTCAAGTTTGGTCGTGAAATTAAAACAAACATCACAACGAAACTCCCGGAGACAGTATAAACTCAGGATTACCAGTAAAAACCGCTGAAAACCGACAAAATCCGGTTAATATAATTATGTAGAAAACTTGAAGATCAAGGGGGCTTACCCGCTCCTAATGTTGTTTCACCATCAGTGCTCTGAGTATAATAGATACTTTAAAATGCGTGACTTATTTTAAAAGAAAATAAGACAGTGTTGTACACATGTTTCTTACATAAAGGAAAATAATAATCCATTCGAATATTATAAATGTGAAAGTAACCTTGTCTATCTGTCTGTTTGTTACGCCTTCACGCCCAAACCACTGAACCGGTTTCAATTAAATTTGGTACAGAGATAGATTAGACTTTGGGAACGGACATAAGCTATGTTGGGTCGCGATAACCGATATCCACGCGGGCGGAACTGCAGGCAACAGCTACTAATAATAATAAACCAGTAAAATCAAGTTTTTCTTTGGCGGCTTTTAATTCTTTTTGGCTAATTATAGCTTACATAATAAGATCATACTAATGCAGATACATTTTATCAGGTACTAGCTGTTGCCCGTGACTTATTATCCCCTTGGGGGTAGAATTAATCAAAATCCTTTCTAAGCGGATGCCTACGTCATAGTAGCTTTATGCACGCAAAGTCTCAGCCCGATCAGTTTAAAATTGACAAAGTTTCATACAAACTTTTATCCCCTATTTTATCCCCTTGGGGGTAGAATTAATCAAAATTATTTCTTAGCGGATGCCTACGTCATAACATCTACCTGCATGCCAAATTTTAGCCTGATCCGTCTAGTGGTTTGGGCTGTGCGTTGATAGATCATTATGTCAGTCAGTCAGTCACCTTTGAGTATATTATACAAGTATTACAAGTTGAAATTTTTTTTTTTTTTTTTATTGAATAATTACTTTAAATATATTTATTCTGGTTAATCCTACTATAATACAATTTAAATATGTACAATATTAACAATAAAACTAAAAATATATATATAAAAGGACAAATTAAAAACTAAAACCGGAGAATCCTTATCAAATTATGAATATATTAAAAACTCATCAGTCTGTATACAAGAGACTCTCGAATCAATTAAGACCTCTTAACCTTTGAGTTATATATATATTTAGATGTGGATCTTCCACCGATTAATGGGTGAGGTGCTGGTGAAGGTATTCCTCTGAGGGATGTGATGGCAGTCGCACGCTCCGCGCGAACATTCCCACCCTCTCCACGGTCTCTCAAGCGGCCGGTCCTCTTTTCTCCAGCTGCAGCGCGTTAGGTGACGTGCCCTACTTATTTTCGCGATCTCGTGACGTGGAACCTCACCCTGCATCTGCTCACGTCAAAGCTATATATATGTACAAAGTGATGCCATTGTATAACTAGTTTTAATAAATCTACATAATTCGTACGTAAAGGTGTCTTATGAGGCGACTAACGGAAAATACGCAGACGATATCACTGCGAGAGAAGGAAAACTCGAAATAAGACCCTGTACTAACCAGTCTGGCCAGCGTGAAAACAATAGGCCTGAGCTTCCCAATATTGGGAGAGGCCTATGTCCAGCGGTGGACTGCGATAGGCTAATTGATTGATTGAATTCGTACCTAGAAGTTTTTAGCTTACCTCCACGTGGACCGCTCGCTCTTCTACTCCTTTAAAAAAAGGTTTTTTTTTTATTTCCGGAGCCCCTGTCAGGAGCGAGGCACTGGCTCCGGAGTGCAAGCTAAAGATGCGACCGGGATTAGCACTCGGACGAAGAGAATCGTTATCAAATTGTGAATATATTAAAAACTCATCAGTCTGTACACAAGAGACTCTCGAATCAATTAGGAGCCTCTCAAAACATAAACCAATCTATTTCCATGAAAATTAAGTTCATCGCTCAATGGCTTGAACCATTTTTCCTTCAAAACATTAATTCATTTCCCGGTGTTTTGATTAACGCTGAGACCTTTAAAGCTAATGTTGTACTTAAAGCTCAAAGCTATATAAAGATAAAAAATATAGAAGTGATATTTTATGAAAAGTATCTACGTTTATTGTATGGCTGTAGAACGTTCGATCGTGAAGTGGAATGCCCGCTCAATGTAAATAATGATATAATGTACATAATGAAGATAATATAAATATAATAATATGTATAACATGTATGTATTCACAGTAAAAATTGTATCTAAGTTGGTACCTATATGTTTATCAGTATTCCAGAACCCATAACATAAGCTATGTTTAGTTTATGTCTAGAGAGCGCTGTGTAGCCCGTTATAAGCCCGGATATAATAACTAACGGGTGGCGCAAAAGTAGTGGCACCAAAGAAAATACCTTTATTTTTTTTATATGAAATTTTCTGTCATTCTGTTGTTGAAAATTGTGTAGTGAACAAATGTAAAATACACTGAAAATAAACATGGACCGTTTTACTCCCCAAGAACGTGGAATAATTGTGTCAAACGCTTTTCCAGGCCGAGTTATCTCTCGTTTTGGCGATTTGCCTTGGCCTGCAAGATCACCCGATCTGACCAGTCCAGACTTCTTTCTTTGGGGTTTTTTGAAATCTCGGGTGTATGTGAACAAGCCACAGACTCTCGCAGCTCTAAAAGAAAACATTCGTCAAGAAATAACGAACATATCGCAGGTAGTGTTACGGCAAGTTATGCAAAATGTCATAAATAGGGCTCAAATGTATCAACTCTGGAGGTCACCATTTAAAAGACATCATCTTTAAATCCTAATGGTACGAAATTTAATGGTACAAATATACATTTAAAAAAACCTAAATCTAGTTTTCTAATTTAGAAAAAATGTTATAGCCGAACCAAATAGGGTCTTTACTTTTGCGCCACCCGTTATTAACAATACTCCTTGCTCCGGTCAGACAACCTCACGTTAACGACCTCATTACCTCATTAACTCTAACCAAACCAATTAATGTTTATGAAACATAAATGAGGTAATTACCACAATCAACAATTGAGTTAACACTCGCAATTAAGGATTAGTATCACATCTATTTTAATCAAAACTATACTTAGTATGATATCAAACTGTTACTAACTGTATCAATGAGAATTTTGGGCTTAAAAACTTTTATAAATAATATTCTACGACATTCTTCACAACGCTATCTAGACTCAAAGTAAGCTTAGCTATACTAACTTGTAAATGAGTTGTAGAAAATGAATAAACTTAGTTATATTTAGTAAGTACGTATTTATAGATGGTAATAAGACCAATGTAAACAGACATATCATGTATAAAACTATTTCTATTGAACGGGTATCAAACGCGTGACTGCCGAGGTAGCAGTCGAAATGCTTTACCGCTACGCCACAGTCGTAATTATGTATTCAAATCGTATCGTAAATCGTAATTGAGCTCCAAAGCGCATGCTATGGATACAACCGGTACTAGTGCTCGCTAGATGATGATTATTAATAACTTCTCAAAATAGACATAATTAGTTTCATATAGCTTCTTAAGGTATGTTTCCGAGGCCAACCGCATACGACAACTGCCAACGCATGCAGTACATACAACGTACCCATTAGTTGTAATGTAAATCCGATCCGATAAAGAGGACCTTTGAGAGTGTAAAGAATTACGCGAATCTGCTGCGTTCGTCTACAGTTGTCGTATGCGGTCACCTCAGAATCCTTTATACTTAATTATAAACTTAAATAAATAACTTATATCCTTCAGTGTGTCGTCACCTTTACATAAACAAAAGAATGGGGCAAGCACAGTCGCGGATAAAGAATTGTTTTGTGCGAATATTTCTAAGGGATATTAAATGGATGGTTTGATGCTAACAAAAAAGGGTTGTACGCTTTGTTTTAAACTAATTTCCTAAAGGTTTTATAATGCGAATTTTGTTCTTATTCCAACACGATTCTAAGCAGATTAAGGACTCGGTTGGATAAGACAAACCTTTCATGTGTGCTAACAATTGGCCGCAAACTGTAACGAATAAGAAAATAATATTTTTGACGCAAGCTCTATATGCCCCGCGTTACAAATTCACCATCTCGCGATCGTCAAATTCGCGAGCGCGCGCGAGTTAGACTTAAAAATTTCTGCCTAATTTCAAATCTTCAAACTTTAGACGACTAGAAGTTTATGGCATGTATTTAAATCGATATTTATATATTCCCTTTTTTCTAACAAAATATTTCAAAGTTATATCAAAAATACTGACTTGCACACTAATTATGCACACTAACTAAATCAAATTAAATATACTGTTTAATGAAATTTGCAGAAAAATTCCTTTGGTTACATAAAAAAAATAACCACAAAGGCAAAAGCGGGAGCTCCGCTTCGCTCCGCTCCCGCATTAGCCTTCTAACCTAATCTATCCAAGTCGGATTGCGTAACTTTTCAATAATCCTATCATTTGATTTAGTTAGTGTGCGTAATTAGTGTGCAAGTCAGTTTTTTGCACAGCATTCATGTTTCTGGTATGCATTCAGTAAATTAGTGGAGTTACGTAGTTTGCTGCAAAATTATACAGATGTGCATTTAATTTAAAAATATCCCGAAGTTTATTATATTAATAGGGAAAGAAATACACATACATATGCTTTCACCTCGCGGGGTTTTACCCACCATCTGATTCTATCCTTACATACTTCACGATCTTCCTCTATTAATAATTAAACTTTAAGCAGTAAGCTCGCCGGTTTCAAGTACTTCTGACCTGCCTTTGTATCAATACCTCATCAATTTAGTCAATGTATATTCTGCGAGGTCGATCCAGAATGACCTGTTCATTTACCTGTGCCTTACATTCATTAATGTGAATGCAATATTATACATACTTACTAATTGCCAATCTCTTCAAGAATATACAAGACTGCGTACAAATTCATATCCATTATTTTTAGCAGTGTTTTACTCACCGCGTTCAGTCTACGGCATAACGTAAGAACAAATTGTTTGTCTAATCAGAACGTAGCCTAAGCCCTTTATAATGCGAATGTCGTCCTTGTCTCAACAAGATTCTAGCCAAGCTCAAGGTAATTAAAATAGTATAATTACTTCCGAATCAGCAAAAAGTTTGTGTTTGAATTACTTTATCCGATGTCTCAAGGTCTTAGGAATGAGAAAATAATATAAAGGCAACATAAATGTTTGAAACATCAAAGACTGTACTTTGGAGTGTGAAGCTCTAACAAGGGCTTCAGGGGGCAAACAAACATCGCCTTTAAGCTGATGCTGTACCATTTACCGATTGCCTAAGCTGCCCTCTACGGGGCCGCTGCTGCCACGATAGTATTTGCCGTGGGGGGCAGTTTCTGCCCTGGGAGGGCAAGAGGAGCACCCGTGTCCGTTACCCAGGACGCACCGCGTAGAGGTTGGAGGTTCTGTACCGCGCACCCCAGTAGGATATGTCTTATATCTCTGTGGTCTTATGCCTCTGTGGCGTAGCGGTAGTGAACGCGGCTGCTACGCAGGAGGCGCGGGTTCGATCCCCGCTCAGTGCCAATATTTGTGTGCTTGAATATAAATATTTGCATTGGTCTGGGTGTTGCTATGTATAATATATGTATGTATTTACAAAAAAAAAAAGTATCTAAGTATTTATATCCGCATTCTAGATTCCATAACACAAGCTTATTAAGCTTACCATGGGTCTAGATAGCGTTGTGTAGAATGTTGTAGAATATATGCACCCATCGTATCCAAGACAGTGATATTTGGATATTAAGACAGTACTGCCTACCTCTGCCAAGTACAAGACGGGGACAAACAATGAGATCATAATTCAGAATATTTACATTACCGATATTTACAGTACAGTATAGGCTGACGATTTATTGTAACGCATTTAGGTATTGGAAACCTATCATTTTAATCCCAAGTTGATTCAACCCTGTGTCTGTTAACCACCAATGAACGTGTCGATTCACCACTGACCAGTATGTGCATGAATGCTTAATCCCAATATTCCCATTGGATTATGTCGATTTATTGTAATTTTAGTTTCATTATTACATTAGTATTATCATCACCTGTGACTAAAATGAATATATAAACAAGAAATGTGGAATGAACTCCCTGCGGTGGTTTTCCCAAGCAACTACAATATGGGGTTCTTCAAGAAGGGCATTAGAAGGTTTCTTCAGGGTCGGCAGCGCGAGTGTGACGCCTCTGGTGTTGCATATGTCCATAGGCCACGGTAACCACTTCCCATCAGATGGGCCGTGTGCTTGTCTGCCACCTAAGTGGTATAAAAAAAAGGAAACATCAGTAGGATAATGTTTAAAGAGTCGGCTTTATGACTGAGAGGTCCCGGGTTTGAATCTCAGCGATTACACTATTGACATCAACCCACTCCTAAAAAGGCAATTAAGCTTTACCTGAAGGATTAGGTGACTTACAAATTACAAAGTCTTGTTGGTTCCCTTTCTGTCTGCGGGAAACTCCCGATGTAGTATAATAATTATGGTCTCTTCATCTCTTGCCATGGGTGCTGTAGAAGGAGGGATAAGGCTGTTTTCCATCCGACAGTATACATACAGCCTATCATAAAGTTTCCACTAGACGACAATATTCTCGCCTCCAACAGCTTGGTACTGAAAATCACAGATCGTGAAATGTGGATATTAATACACTCTGCCTACCCCTTTGTGATTCACATACGTGAGTATATCTATGTACATTTTACAATATAGGTATTTGAGATTAAAAAAATAGGTACTTTGCATAAGTTAACCACTTGCATCTTTTGTGCCGTATAAAGAGATAATACACGCACACGCACGCACGCACACGCACACATACTTACACATCAGTAACATAATTAATGGATGATAAATTTATAATTAAATAATACCTACTTCGAAGCAACTGTATGCACGCCGCTCAGTGACAATCAATTGTTGATTACGCAACGTCTGTAGAACACTGCCTCCCAAAATACAGGCATTAGCCTAGTTTGGGTATCAGTACTCATCATTTTAGAAATATTAACCACCATATTGATGTCAAAATGATTGTAACTGTAAACTTTTGTATCAATAAATTTATTATTATTATTATTATATCCAGCTACATTCACCATTCTTCAAGCTAAGCTCTCGAAAAATTTGATCGTCCCAGTAACTTATCAGTTCACTGGAACTGTAGGGAACGTTCCTCACAGGTCTCACAAATTTATTGTTATAGATAGAAAGTCCGATAAACCTCACTGAAGAATGTACCCATCCAAATATACATTCAGCTGAGTTCATGTAATAGGTAAGCTATGGGCTCTACAGTCACATAAATATTGTTACGTTTTGGTAGGCGAACGTCATAGATGTCTATATTTTATTTTCTTTTTTTGTGCGTGGGTGGTTGATGGATCATGCCGAATAACTGTAGCTACAGGCGATATTTTCTGTTATTGATTGTAACCGTTTCAATAAAGAGTGAATAACCAATACCTACTGTCCGCACATGTGTTCCCATCTACTTACCATCGCGGGTTCTTCAAGCATGGCGTGAAAAAGCACCTGACGAAGCCGGCAAGGTAGGAACCGCTATTTTGGAATTGTCTTGTCTGCATCTGGAATAATACATTATATACAATCACGCCTTTATCCCCGGATGGTTAGGCAGAGGTGAATTAACACCCACATTTCACCAATCATTGTATTAGGTCCCATGTAATAGGGGGTGGGCCTATTGCCGTATTCCGGGCACTATTGTTGACTCAAGCCATGTATCTGAGGCTGTATATATCTGTCTGATGTTAAACAGCTCTATCCCTTAGTCGCCTAGTACGACACCTCGAGGGAGGAGATGGGGTCGCCCAAATTCTACTCTACCAGGAACCACGCGGCCATCTGGAATAATGGTGTGGCAAATCTCTGGTTTATCCCGTACTCCATCGTTTCAATTGCACCCCAACTCATCTAGAGAGGGGTAATAATGTAATCTAAGGTGAACGCCAAAAAGAAAAGGCCACATTGGCCACAAGTCCTAAATGCTTTTTCTATAGTGTGGTAATCTGTCGCCTTGTGCGACCAATTGCCGAGGATTAGGTTGCCGCTCTCGGGCGTGGATAACTTGCCCTGGATAGGGGGAGTCGCGCATCGTGCGTTCCGCCACACCTCGGCCTGCTTCTGCTAGGGTGACAGGCGGTTCCACCTATCACGCTACAACCTGAAAATTCTAATGGTATCGATGAATTATACTCTGTCTCATTGACGTGTATCATTTCAATAAGATATTGACCCAAACTTGAGCACCCCTGTATCACGATATTGAGTAATGAGAGCAATCAATCACCACAAGTATCACCCACTAATAAAAACCAAGGATCTAGCCTCGTGTTCCACCACATTAGAAGAAAACATAATTATCATCAATCATTTAATAAAGGCATGTCCACAATGTTAATAGGAACTAGATACTTAGTGCTTACACTAAGTATCTAGTTCCTGTATGGTGTATTACACGTCACTATATTTTTTGTGTAAATGATTTATTTTACCAAAGATTCATTATCATTTTCATAGTAATTTCGCAGTTGCGTCTAACGTTTACACGTTTGACGGCAATGCCATTTCCGGAAGTGAATGCCGTCTGACCTCTCAACCTCGAGAGGAAAGAATGAATTCTCGAATTTAGCCATAGTAGTCAATCATAACCACTGCCACACGATACACTACTGCTCATAAATCCATACTCCATACTAATATTACAAATGCGACAGTAACGATGCCTATTTATGTCTGTTACGCTTTCACGGGACTTTTAAACCACTGAACTAATCTTGATGAAATTAGGTACACAGATAAATTAGAGCTTGGGAAAGGACATGGGTTATGTTTATTCGCGATAACCGATATCCACGTAGGCGGAGCCGCGGGTAACAGCTAGTATATAAAATAGAGAACAAATAATCAATAAATTAGCCTATTGTAGTCCACTGCTGGATATAGGCCTCTCCCAATGTGTGCCATTGCTCCCGATCCTCCGCCTTCGACACTCTTTCTATTCCAGCTACGTTTTCAAGTCCTCAATCCAGATGGACTGGTTAGTTTCGTTTTTATCTAGCCTAGTCTAAATAAAAATAGAAACAACATAATAAACGATATACATATAATATGATCAGCATTATAAACGTAACAGCATAACAATAATAACATCATCATACCTTACGTTGGGTTTATTTCTAAACCACATAAACAAAATATTATACAAAAAATTCACCAAAATGATTTGATCAAAATTTTTGCAGCCGGTCCATCGAGTTAGCATACTACCTACCCCCGACAATGCCGCGGTCTCATCAATTAATCAGCTGCGAGATATTGATTAATCACCAGTGGTCAGTGTGCGGCCGAACGCCAGTGTGCGCTCACCCTAATGTGCGGATTACTCATGGTAATGATCCACTCGCACGTCGTATTGATTTACTATGGTTAGTTAACGTTAGGTTCAATGATTGGAGGGGGTGGTTTTAGCTCAAAAGTTTAATAGGATGCTTGAGGTATTTTTTTTTTTTCAAGAGTAAAACTAGTAATAGAAATCACTAATATTCTTGGGACATACCACATTAAAATGGCCCTTATAATACAAATAAAATAATAATTAATAATGTACTAACCTAGATATAAGCAATACTAACAAAGATGAACCACTGTTGTTTAAACAAATAAATCATTCATTCATTCATTCATTAAATTTTGATAAGTGAATATTTAACAATAACTTCAGTAAGGGGGGGGGGGGAGGCTACTACTATGTTATTTTTTATACAAAGAAGGTGGCAGATGAGCACGCTATGTAGGTAATATAGTGTGAATATGTGCAACATCAATAAATCCTAGTTCATATATTACGAAGTAATTCCAAACCTGGTTGCTTGAAAGATGTCATTTAAATCGACTTTGAGTTCATTCATTCATGTTCACTCGTTCATTAGGGCTGGCTCTTAAAGAACTGGTTTATTCAGTACATAATAAATCAATATAATGCCATTTTGTCGCCATATAGTGTGCCAAATACGGTTTAGGTATATCAACAATAATATTGTCCAACCATTCATCGGATCGAATGGTTGCATATTTTGAATGCAAATTTCGTTGAATTAGCATAGGATATTAATTTGCACATCAGCACGTTATTACTGCAGTACGCAACGTCGGCAGCGAACAGAAGAAATTAGGAATGGTCGGATTGAATGGAACGAACGTTTGAATGATAGTCAAAAACTTTAGGCATGAAATACACAGAGAAGGTATAAGGCATAATCAAAGGTAAATCGCATCGATATGTACGATTTTGTTATTATGATACCTTACGGCTTATGCCTTTTAATAATAACCGTATTATAAAGAAAAGGCAAAGGCAGCGGGAACAACTAGAGAAAATGCGCAAATACCAAAAAGTAAAGTAAATGAACGATGAATGAAAAAATGTGGTAGGGTATGAAAATTTGTTTTCATCACCATCGTTCATTCTTCATAATTACTTGGCAATAACTATGCTAATCAATTATGAAGAATTAATGAAAATTATCGTCTAAGGATCTTATTGTCTTATAATCATAGTATTTTAAAATCCCACTATAATATTACAAATGTGAAAGTTTGTTATCATATTTTTGTTATTCAATCTCGTTCTAACGGCTGGACAGATCTGGCTGAAATTTGGTACAGGGATAGATTACAGTCTAGAATAACACATAAGGAATGAATGCCCATAGTTTGCTGGAACGGGATCAAAATACCACGGGCAACACTACTAATCTTCTTTAGTAGGTACCTAAAATAAATCACAAAATACCTTGTTACTAAGTAATTGATATTACGGCGATCAATCTGTATAATATTATGTATGTATACATTAATATTCAAGAGTTAGGAGTTGTAAGCAGATTATGAGGTTTACCTTTATCGAGGCAGTTATACTCGTAGTATGAAACAGAGTCAAAATAGTGACTTAAATCTACTATTACTATACTAATATTATAGAGCTGAAGAGTTTGTTTGTACTTTTTTGTTTTTGTTTGTTTGATTGTTCGTTTGTTTGTTCGTTCATTTTGTTCATTCATTCATTCATTTTTTTTATTTTGTTGTCGCACTAAGCTCAGGATCAACGTGTTCGAATTGAAAAATATTTTTACGTTGATTAGTCCGTTTATCGAGAAAGGTTTATAGGCTATAATATCATCATGCTACTACTCAAGACAGGGGAACAGTGATCATTAATGACAACAAATCCGGCAAAGTGTTATTAAAATACAGAATGTTATTTTTTAGATTTTAATCAGTTCGATTACCGGGTGTGGCAAGCAAATTTTCGAAAATGTTTGAATGCAGTTTTGTTTCTCTTTCAGTGAAATTCGCTATCTTCAATATTTAGAGTACTTTCCCTCCAGTTTAGGTCGAAATCTTCCACTCTGTATTATGTATCATAGCGTTTTCGAGCCTTTCTCCTCGGAGACCATAGGAAAGATATGGGTAAAACCCTATGTAACCAATATATTGTATAGCAATAGTAATGTATTGATTATATAACGCGGCATTCGGTTGCTCCGTCGTCAATAGGTAGTTGCGGTCGCTCACTGCAAATATTTGTATTGACGGATATGTCTATTTGTATTGTGTGTGTTCCTTGTATATTATATATCCAGAATAAAATGAATGTATTTTCTAAAAACCTAAATTGCAAGTACTTTTACGCTTTAAACTATGCTTACTTAGAGTCTAGACATCATCGTTGTGTATTATGACGTAAAATATTGTTGAAATGGTTAACAACTCGCCATTATAATAAAATAGGTTCCCGGTGGTGTAGAATGGGGCTACCCCACCCAATATCTTCCCGCCTGTGTTAGAAGTCTCTTCCCGCGGCTGTTTTAGAAGGCGACTACGAGAACGGTCCTATGACTCTTCTTGGTCTGACATTAAACATATAGTCTATCCTATCTATAGTGCTTACTTGACGGCAATAGGCTCGATCCTTGTTATATGGAACCGAATATTAGGTGAAATGCGGGTGTTAATGTGCCCCTGCCTACCCTTTTGGGGATAGAATGGGCGTGAATATATGTATGTACAAAGACTATGAATTAGTTTGTAAATAATTATACCATTTAAAGCTCAGGAGTTCTAATCTACTCATATATCTGCTTATTAGACGTCTATAGGTAATTTATATAATGCCCACAATCAGTCAATCTACGCATTCATGCGATGTAATGCTACGGAATTCCCTTGTGCCTTTACAGGGTATAATTCGAGACTCCATGTTAGGGCTCTTTCATATAGGGTCAGGGTCCATCATTGACATCTCGTTATAAAACACGATACGTCATGACGGATGAACGTTCGCATTTTTTAAGGAATCATGTTTTATCACAATAGATCAATCAATAATTAGCCTATTGCAGTCCATTTCTGGACATAGGCCTTCCCTAATGTGCGCGATTGCACTCGATCCTCCGCCTTCTGTTTTATAATTCATGCATACAAATATTTACACTGAGCGGGGATCGAACCCGCGCCTCCTGCGTAGCGGCTGCGTTCATTACTGCCATGCCACAGGGGCTGTCACTTGAAATATTAGATAGTTATTGTCTTGGCAAACTGGCCTTCGTTTGAGTTTTTATTTTCTTTTTGAAATAATAAAAGTTGGCTTGTGTTCAAAAGTGACTAGGAACTAACCAACGTAAAAAAGGGAAGGTTCTGAATTCGAATGTATTTCAATTTTGCATGTATTTTGTCATGGAATTATGTCATATATTAATGTATATTGAAAGGGTATAGTACTTCAAATTTATCAAAATATATGTAAGAATAATAGAAGTAGATCTGACTGCAGTCTCTGGTCTCTGCCTACGATAGAAGAAGAGAAGAAATGAGTACATACCTAAAGATGCGTACAAATTATATAGCATAACATGTTATAAAACAATGTTATATAACATGTTTCAGTAATGTAGACACTGAAGTTAGTACAATGTTGCAAAGTTATAAAACAAACTTAGATAATGTGGACGTGTTATATAACATAAGTTATACAACATGTTACATAATCTGTACGCACCTTAACATAAATGTATTTGACATAAAGAAGATTACACATCTTTGCAATCTTTCTACAAAATTTCTACGAATAAAGATCGTAAAAGATAAATACGAAAGCTTTATTAACGACTACTAAGAACTTTTACGCAATAAACGAACGAACAATTCCTTTGATCTAATACAAAACCCACCTGGGAATACAAATAGAATACAAATGGGAATACAAATCAGTCCAGACGACTAAATAAGAAAGATAGTATTGTGATCTAAGAATAGCGATAGTGTTCGTGGAATGTACTACAGATCACGCAGCGTGACTGTCTGCGGGTAAAATTAATACTGTGATACACACGGACGCTTAATTTTGTGGACAAATTTTTAAAACATCGGTATTAAAAAGAATTATGTATTATTTTTTACAACAACTGTTTTTTTATTTTTTTATTATGTATCTTTATTAACGGATAATTACAGAAATCTTACATATAAACAAGGCCCCACAAAACCGTTTCCACGGTTTGACTGTGGGAACAGAACAATATTATTTGCTATATTTGCATGCGGACATTATATTTATATATTTTACGCATATTTTAGAATTTAAATTACAGTGCAAAATTACAATTGGTTTATTAGGTGATCTCGTAGTAATTTGGCAAATTTGGCCTTTCTAATTTCATTTCTGATATCTGCGGGCAAACTGTTGAGTAAGTACGGTACTCGTTTGTCTAGCGTTCTGTCTCCAAAGTAGTTGCATACTCTGGGTACTTCATATTTACCCGCAGATACCTTCCTAGTTACATAATTATGGGCAACCAGTGGGTGTTGGGCCTGCGTTTTCGTCACCGTAAACTTAAATCTGGCGTTTTATAGTGGTTCGTGTATCCCTATAGGTATACCCTATTACATTATAAGACTAGTTGATCCCCGTGGATCCGCTCGCGTGGATGTCGGTTATCGTGACTTTTAGTCATTTATCTATTTAAGTTGACCAATAGCGATCAAATATACGATAGATTTTAGTTTGACCAAAACCTTTCTAAAAAGAACTACGTGGCAATCCGTTCAGTAATTTTGGCGTCCACTATGAACAAACCGAAAAGAATAAAAAATAATGTTTTTGTTTTCAAAATTGTTTTTGCTTCAGCAGAATAACCGAAGAACACAAGAAGAATTTTTTTAAATATCATATTTATCCAATGTACAGAAACAATTAGGTATTATATTTAATTATTATAACCATAATGAACTATATTATTTTAATTCAGTCATATATTAAAATGCGGTAAATGCCCAATTAGGACGACTGCAAACTCAAACCAAAATCCTATTATGCCCCATTGCCTGCCAAATATCCAAACATATCAAAATACAACCTACTTACATAATAATATCTAATGGAACAATAACATTATCAATAATGTTATTGGGAACAGTTGGAATTGATTTCTAATGTAAATGAAGTTCCCTTTGTTCAGTTGATGTTATATCTAACGATTTCAGATACTTTCATGTACGAATTATTTAGCGATAAAGTAAATTCTGTTAGGTAATTGGTCCATTTCTTGATAAAAATCTATTATATAAAAGAAAGATTCCTGTGAATAATAAATTGCTACACATTCAACTTGCAGATATGTACCTAAGTAAACCTTAATTCATGTAAATCCCTAGAATATTTGTATTATTAAATTAAAAGTCAAGATTACAAAATTATATACAATTATATACAAATATACTATAATATATATAATATACGTCAAACAACCTATCTCGTAAAGTTGCCCATGATGATGGCAGCATTGACTCGCTGAACTGCGATTGCCATCCTTTGGCAGGAGGCACAAGGAGTAAGCTCCAAGAACAAACCGGAGCGGGAGTCACCATCTTGCTCGTGGATCACGACCAATTTTTGTTTTACGAACTATTTAAATTCATATTAGAAATGTTCCCAAATTTGAAAAAAAAAAAACCATAATCAAGAGCTATCAGAATAAAAGTTAAACATTCGTTTGTGATAAGTTTAGTTATTGAAATAAAACAACTTTTTAACGGATTCCATCGCGATTTATTTGTAATTATGTTAGTATATTATTTTTCCATTAACCATCTCGAAAAATTGCACTATCAATAACTTCAATTGAAAGACAACGATCACTGACGACGGTTCAAAAAAGTCACTGCAATCGAATACAAATACTATCGAGACATTGCACTATGCATCGCACACGATGCTGCTATAGATTTGTTGTCCATTGTATTTGTACTACCGATAAATCTATCGCCAAACATTGATCAAGAGCTTTAGCGGCTTAGGAGTGACATACAAGCTTTAAGTTCTGCAAACTGTCTTAATAAATCAGATTTGGGATAGGTATTTTAGGTGACGTAGCGGTTTGTGAAAGTATTGGCAAATGGGATCATCCAAGCTTGGGAAAAAAATTATCATGTTATTTTTTTAAAAGTTTTTAGAACAAAGGCAAATTTCAGACTACTTAGTTACAGTGGCCTATGAACACTAGCAAATCCAGAAATGTCAGTTATATTACTCAGAAGCATCCATGGAATTACCATCATCATCTCGAAATAAAATAAATTTATAAAATCTTAAATTAAAGTAATCAAATTTGTAGTTCTCTCATTAGTGTTATTTTTAGTCTGAACCAGTTTAGTTCATTTAAATAATTTTTATGACATTATATTATTATGTTAATTATACTTTATATTTTTTTTTCTAATTGACCTATCTGATTTTAAAACCTTCAATTTATACAATTTCACATCATAAAATCGCTGTCCGAATTTCGCACCTGTATGTGCCACTACAAAATTAGCCTAGCCTAAGCTCATGGCGCCGTGTGTTTCATTTTATTTGTCCTTATATCGCCAAACGTGGATCATGTCCAATTAACTTCTGTCTGTCAGTCGCTTGAGTAAATATTTTAATTTCAAATGTACTGGGCGGTTCTAATTTAAAATGAATATGGATTGCTTTTGCGAGTATGGGACAACTCAAACGGGAAATTTTCTTACTCTCTCTTAATATCTATCTATATTAATATTAGATATAATATAATACTAGATATAAAGTAATAAGTTTGTTTGTTTGTTGATGGCGTTAATCGCAGGCACTACTGATTCTAATTGAAAAATTTGTTTGTGTTGAATAGTCCGTTTATCGACAAAGGTTATAGGCTATTTATATATCATCACGCTATATGCTATTATTTTTGTATCTACTCTTAGCATACCATATTACGTGATGATTGTTTCAAAGTCACTTCACCCGCTCGCCGCGTTAAGGAGCTTTACGTAAAAATAATAACATAACAAAATGTCATCGTAATATGAAGGCTGCCTAAAACTTTTACTAGCGTCGGTCAACTTCATTCTACTAAAATAACTTCCGGGGACAACATCCAACATTACTAACAACAAGAGCAGTAAATATGAATATTTCTAATGTTGTGTACAGACGGGGTAACAGTACAGTGAAAATTTATTTGTCGGCACACGAGTGTAACGTTGCTGGTAGGTGTTGCACCCGTCCATTTAGGTCACATTTCATAAGGTGGGCCATGTGCTTGTTTGCCACTTATGTAGCATAAAAAATACTTATGCATCCAATGCTTGTACTTTGGAGCCCAGCGTCCGCTTTTCTACGTGCTGTGATAGTACACTAATCACATTAAGACGTAAATTCAAATACATATGTAACTCCTAATAGGTACGGTTCGTTGTCAGTACATACAATACCATGATTTATTGTATTTTCTTTTATACTACTTTTGGCATACATCGGTACTTTTAAAAATATCCTAAAGCAGATAAACATGAATCCCTTCTGAGAAACATAGACATTGGTCTTGTTAAGCATAAGTAGAGCCGAACATGTGCAAAGTATAAAATTGTACAATTTATGGCTATGGTCCCAACCTATTGAAACGTGGGTTCTAAGTGTGCGGAATTCAAGGAATCGTCGTGAGAACGTCGCTCGCGCAAAAACAAAGGACAAGAGCGTCTCGGGATTTTTTACGAAGGCTTACGGAGAGTAGGGTCGGGGCAGTCGATTTGGGGTTGCGGAGGCGAGTGGTTGACCTGGCATTCGACTGGGGGTTGCGGCGGAGTGAGGTGGAGCGGAAGATCGTGAAGAACGAGGGAGATACGGAGGCAAATTTGAGTAAGTGACGGAGCGACACGGCCAAGTTAAATACTGTTATTGTCTACGAACGTGGTGAGTTGCTTTCATATTGCATATCTAATTTTAGAAATAATTAATGTATATATATTGTGTAATAGCTGTATATATTTTGTACAATAGTATCATCTATTTTATTACGCTACCTAATGCTGAGTAATACATTGTCTTAGATATAAACGTGTTAAAGTTTAATCAAACGATTTGTTGAGTCGCGATTTACGTTGATAGATGTTGCTCGGCCTTTAACCGTGATGTATGGAAAAGCACCACTTGTAAAGAGTTAGTTCGGTAGACCAGGAACCTGTTGTCGTGGAGGTCTGGGGTTATCCTCAAAAGGGATTAGCCTTGGGTCGTTGAAGCCCGTTTATCCTGCAATCTACGATCGATGGCGGCTTTGCTAGATGGTGACCGACAGAGGAACGTCATGCGTATAGTTAGGAGCGAGTTATCGTACCGAGTTCGTGTTCTGTCGTCGTATAATGCAATTACAGCCATCTGAGATAACTGGACCGGGTGTGGTTCAATTCCCACGTGAGACCAGCGTTGAAGAGCTCTCTCGCAAGCACAGTGGTCGGTGCAACCAGATATGTCAGAAGGAAGATTGGGGATTAAAAGCCCCACGGTACGGACATCGAGTCAATGAAGTACGTTAGCTTGTAAACCGAATCTATACGTGCGATTGAATAAATGCGAGATAAGTAACTGATATCAACGTGTCCGATTGCTTGTTGTATATATTTTGAGTACTCTTCTTTCGCGGTTACATTCTTTGTCTATTGAGACGGCTAAGTCCAGTGGGGAAATAACTGTCGTTGGTCGTATTTCACAGTATGTGTGCGGTTTGGCGGGGCACCGTACCACTCGCCAAAGGGCGAGTGCTGGCATTATCGATATAAATTCATGTAGAATAAGTAAAATCGAATTTTACTCAGCTTTGGGAAGACGATGTACCGTCACAGTGCCTTATTTGTTTATCTTGATTTTCATAGAAACTGACCTCTATTCCCAAGAGGTAAATTGCGCCACTCCTGTATTCACCGCGTAAATCATCCATCAGGTGGGCCGTGTGCTTGCCTGCGAGTGGTATAAAAAATCATACGTACATACATACATTCACGCCTGTAAATTCCCGAAGGGGTAAGCAGAGAGAACTATGATTGTTACCTCACGTAATAGGGGGCGAAAAGGGGGCTATTGCCAATATCAACTGAGCCCTTTATCATGAGTCCAATCTTTTAGTGGCCTTTTCAATGGAGTCAATAAGTGAACATTAATTATTTTCTATTTCTTTATTTAATAAAGTGTTTCTCTTCCTTAGTTTTTTCCTCTTTCTATTTCTTTCTTAATTTCTATTGACTCAACCACTAACAGTCTGAACCCACCACATTTCATTAACGGTCTATACATCTAGAACAAGATTAGTAAGTTTCCAAGCGGGCTTTGACACCGGATGCCCATACTAAACTAATTATACCAACTACCTCCTCGCAGAAGATGGCTGATGCTCAACTTTGTTATGTATGTCACGAAACGGTTTTAGCGTCGGAAATGAGTGTCCGATGAACATACGGGTTATAATGTTAATACCAGTTGGACAGTATGTGTGAAATGTTAGGGCTTTCGGCTCAAAGGATTCGGAATGTATTAGATGTTATAAAGATGTGATGTAATGACTTTTCAACGGTTCTTGGAGCTACATTTTGTGTTCTAACAACTTAAGAGTTTTGATGTACAGTGAGTTGCAAAAGTCCTAAGAATTTTACGGAATTAAATATACATAGATGACGTCGTTGCCTCTGTTAAGGCGTTTCCTTGCATGAGTTGCACACAGCAGAAAGAAAAAGAAAGAAATTTATTTATTTATTTATTTATTTATTTATTTATTTATATTTGGGAGACCAACAGCTAATATCTAACAAAATACACATTTAAAGGCCGCTTCCCACCGTCCGCGATTCTGCGGATCATCACGCACAGCCGACGATCGCGGACGGCAACGCACGCAGACAGGGCTCTTCCAACGGTGCGTGTTGGTCTGTGTAGATCTTTTGATAACTTCATTTCAAAATGCAAAGTGAAAGAGAAACGTGTCGTCGCTGCAGCCGCGGCTGTGGTATTAATTAACAATTACCAAATTATGCGATCTAGTAAAAGTAAAAAGAAACCACGTCGCTGGTGGATATCAGCATACAACAAAATGTCGTTTAACGTAAGTGTACATAGACATACCTATATCTAATTTTATTTATTTTTTGTTTTGTCACCCATAGCAGTGGAATCACGGTAGAAAATTACCGAATGACATAAAATACTCCTTGTCCTGTGATCCTACCGGTGCGCGGTGGGATTATGATTCGGAAAATGATCGCGCCGCACCGCACCTTTGAAGTTACCGCCTCGCGACGGTTACCGGCGCACCGCCACGGACGTCCTCTGCTACCACGGACGAGACCCTTCCCACGGTGTGCCGTGCGAGCTGGTCCGCGTCCGTCCGCGATATCGCAGACCGTGGGAACCGGCTATAAGATAGGTGACAAACAGCCAATTATAGGTCTCCACGAATAGAGGTAGTACAATATAAAATGTCAGTGAGCACAGTATGACAGTTGCATATATGAAAAAGTACAAGTTGAAATTCTGTTATTCAGTCGAATGTACTAGATAAGCACCTAACTTATTTCACCAATAGAAATGGTTTTGCAAGAGAAGTTAGAGAAGAAATCGAGACTGAGCACCCGTCTCACAGGTTCTACTTTTGAATTAAAAATATCAAATTTAAACTGCTTGAAACGATCATTTAAGCTGCTGCTCGCTCGCCGTAGAAATGAATACATGGACTTTTGCAGCACACTGTACCTGCGGCCTAACATTAATAATAATATTGTCCTAACTAGTATCTTGGAGAGCAATTTAAATGATCGATCAGGGTTGCCATACGAATATTTGTGGCATTCAGTACGGGTTGTTGGTACCCCAACAATCTGACCCAACTACAGAACTTCGATATCACCAGTGGGATAGAAGTCGGTCGTTTCACGCAAAATATCGAAGTTTAATAAAAATGAAATGTCGTGTAAAAAGAGTTTTCTCTTATCAAAATATTCCCAAAAATTGTATTCAGATATTCTGGAGATGATTATTGTCGTAAATAGCGATATGCGCTTTGTTGTAACTGAAACAATAACCGTTGCCCGCATCGTAACTTTTGTACCGGTTCCGCCAAAAATTCCGGCGGTGTGGTTGAAACCGCAACGGTTTTCATTGTGTTTTAAAAATTGTTTCTTTATAATCTGTTATCACAATAAAATATTCAGTTAATATTAAATGTTTAATAAAGAACCAAAATATTACAATAATGTTAGTGGTATTATGTTAATTGAAATACTTCCTATTTAATATTTTACCTCGAACGCTCTCATTTCTAACAATTTTGTTTTTGTGTCCACTGATGATATTTATTAAGATGATGAGAGAGATATGAGTGTAGGTCGTCAAGCTGAAGGTTCAGCTTGCAGACCTACAGTTACTGAATCAGAAAATTGACAATGATACATAAACATTTTCATGCCATTCATCTGACGAATGTCAAACTGCAATTAGTTTATTAGTTTGCTTTTAGTGTAGATACATTTTTCATTTTAACTTTAGACAATGCTGAATGCAGTGAAATCGTTGTAACTTATCATTTCTTTGGATATATTTTATTATTTTTATTACGTAGTAACTATTTAGTAATCTGTGCTCTCATTAACAAACACTTGTATCATCAACTTTCATGTTCCACGGCTAACGTCTTTCATCTTTTACAATCAACCCATTTTTACAATTTAGTCGGGAATCTTCATTTAATTCATTAGAACAACAATACATATAGACCAACAACATGTCAACCATACTATGTCGCTCTGTTTTCATAGTTACAAAAGTAATAATCGTAGTTTAGAACTCACAATGTTTACATCAAAACATTCACCTGTGTTCAAATTAGAAGTCCTTTGTCATAGGAGTTTAGAAAGTCATTATCACTGTCTAATACCTTCTTAATTAATAAGGCAATTAAATGAATAATTAGTAAGAAACTAAGATAAAGGGTTTTGTTTGAAGTTCGCGCAAGAGTTTGATTGTGAGATTAATTTAAATGGTACTTGTTTAAGTTTCAATTATAATCGCGTCTATTTTGATGTAAGAGATTAGTTTGGTGAGTTGGTTGAGTGGTTATCGCTCTTGACACAATGGATAGGCAGCGCGAGAGCAATGACGACTGACGAGGCTGTGAAAAGGAAAATACAGATTCCCAAACTGAATTCCGACAAATCCTTCTACGACAAGATTTTACTTCGACAACATGAAACTCCGATACGACTCAATTTCGACAATATCTTTGATCGAAAGAAACACTTATAAATTATTTATTTAGAAGTGGTCGTGACTGTACTTATATTGGACATTAAAAAAAAACTTGGGTTGTGTTATATTAACGATACTGATAGCACATAATTTTTTTTTAAATTATTATCTGTTTGTTCGCGATGAACGCAAAAACCACTGAGATGCGGACTTTTGTTTGCAAGGTCTTGGTCAGACTTAAAATTAATTATCTTAAGTTTGTTTGATCGCAATTGGTTGAGTAGTGTGTGTGAGATTATATTTGCGTGTGTGCGTACATTATACATAATATCTACATCACTAGTTACGTCACGATGGCAAAATGTCATGACGGGCTTCTTTTTTGGGATGACTATAGGAGCCAGGTATGCGACTATGAATGTAAAGTACAACCATATCGACCACGCCTACGCATTAAGTCGTAACGCCATTTTTTCACGAATTGAGATTTTGGTGCCATCAGAACAATATTATATCATGCTATTTTTCCATGAAGACAGAATTTTAAAAAACTCAATAAGTAAGGAGATTTTCGATCGATAATAGTTGTAACTTTTTTACACAACCGCACATATAGTCGCATCGCAAGTTACAATCTTATGCGCTGATCAATCGATTGCTTACGGGTCAAACTCAACAGAGTACCGACGTCGTATGACACGAGGGTCCAACGCATAACGTCGCAACATCCATGTTACGACTCTATGCGACAGTCTATTAGTATGTTTTGTGGTTAGTTACGACTTTATACAATTCAAAAATATTACACTAGGGGTCGTAACTTATACTTACGACCATACGCACTGTTGTAATTTGAAATTATACAAACGTATATCGGCGTAACACAAAGTTAAGACTGTATGCTTGGTTACATAGTAAAGATAATGCTATTTGTTTTTTAATAATTCACATAAATGCTATTAAAATTTAACTTTTTCCTATATATTTTACAATTCATTTCAATTATCATTATTTCCCTATGTTTTAGAAGTATAGCTGGCAGTTGAAGTTGAGTTTCAGATATTTGATCATGTACCAATGTAAGGAGAGCCAGTAAATAGTTCACTACAGTTTTGAATAAGAATACTTCAGTTTGATTGTCTTATAACAGTGAATCAACGTAATTAATGCAAAAAGATTAAATTAAAATATTTGAAAAGTTTAAGAAAAATGAATTTGAGTAAAAATGCAGCGAGTAGAGATGCATAGATTTTAAAACGACAATGTTCAATTTCTGGGCTACGATTCTTCTAAAAGTTAAACTATTAGGGTAAGTATAAAAAGTAAGATGGACTAATAGCAAAAGGGATACAGATATATGTAAATGTATACCATTACAACTCGGGTATCATTCTAGGTAATGCAATTACATTGTTAATCGTACATTTTACTTCATATACTTACGAGTACCTAACTTACATTGTATCAATGAAGGTGTTCATCTTCAAAACGATATTACTTTACACGCTTTCAATACGGGAGAGAATAGTTCAAACATTATTAAAAAAATGGTACTTAGGTAAGTGACCTGTATCTCTGGATTAGTGTGAGTTAACTAGACCTATTTTGATAGGTGATGAAACCAAATAGTGAGATGGAATTAACATGCCCTATACTAAAGTCACTGTTCCTGGTTAAGTATTATTATTATGAGCGCAAAAATTTCACAATTTTATCTATAGATTAATTGATAATGATGATATTTCCAAAAGCCAACAGAAACTGACATGTATTTACTTTTCATACTTATCTTATTATTGCTAGAAAGTATGATACGTTGCTTAACTATTCAAAAGGTATTGTGAGTTTCAGAACTTTGAGATCAATTTTATGTTGATTCTTTTCTTAATTACATAAACTAAATTGATTTTAATGCTTTATTAACCCATTTACGGCCGCCGTACTCAATTGAGTACAGTTAAACTTTTTAAATTTATAAGAATACAACTCAATCTAAAATATTTCTTTTGAATAATAATAAATAGAGGGTCATATGTGTGATTTTATCATGGTAACAAAAAGTGGGTAGTTGTAAAATAATTGTGACAGTGATGCAGTCAAAGTTACAATTTTTGAGATAGCACAGCTAAGTCTTTTGTATTATCCGTGTTTTTTTTATTTAGTGTGTAAACATTATGCTGTGTGCTAATTATTATAAGATATATACTTGTTTATCATAATTATAAATATTTATCGATTCTTTTTTTACTTCGGCTGATTTATGTGAAGATTTATACTAGTGTACTCGTTTGAGTACAATGGCCACAAGTGTATAAAAATATGCTATAATTTGTTTTCAGAAAAATCCTACTAAGTTATGAACCGACAACGTTTCCACTTCTCTGACCAGTATGACGGTCTTGAGCAAGCCATCCAAGCTATATTAGAGCACAACAGTGATGATGCCGAATATGATTTTGCGACTTTTTGTTCGGAGTAAGCCAGTTCGTTTCGGCTATAAAAAATGGGTAGCGGCGAGTTCATCTGGCTATTGCTATAGTTTTGATTTTTACTGTGGATAATCCCTTGATGCAACCACTGAAACCTTGGGTTCTAGGGTTGTGAAGTTATTACTCCAAAAATTGGACACTAATCCAATCAACCATACAGTGTTTTTAGATAACTTTTTTACCAATTGTAGTCTCTTGGTCGACTTACGAAATGCAGGATACTGTGCAACTGGAACTTTACGGGAGAATCGTACCAAAAATGTCCTCTGATGAGTACCAAAGATATGAAAATAAAAGCCAGAGCAAGCTTTGATCATAGGTTTGACAAGGCTAATGAACTGCTACTGGTTAGATGGAAAGATAATAGGGTTTGTACCATGGCCACTAACTATGACAATATCGAAACCATGGGTTTTGTAAAGCGATGGTGCTCATTGAAAATAGAGAAGGTTGATATGAAGATCCCTCTGCTTTTCCAAAATTATAAGAAAGGAATGGGTGGAGTTGATGAATTCGACCAATCGGCATCTCTATATCGGAACGCGATTCACGGAAAAAAATGGTGGTGGGATTTATTTACACACATGGTGGATATGACTGTGGGAAACGCTTGGCGCTTGCATGTACTGAGCAACGAACGTCCTATGGATCAACTTCTATTTCATCGTAATATTGTCCGCTACTATTTGCGACAGGAAACACGTAAAAAAGCACAACCGTCTTCATCAATCGTAGAAGGTATACCCCAAGATTCTACGGGACACTATCCAAAAAACTTGAGAAGCAGCTTCGTTGTGCTGTTTGCCACTCTAGAGTCCGCTGGGAGTGTAAAAAATGTCTAAAGACCCTTTGCGTCGAGAAGCCCTGCTTCGAAAATTTTCACCTATATGTGGTCAGTGTACTCATTCAAGTACACCCCCTGAAAACCAAAAAAAAATTTTTTTTGTCCAATTTTTTTCCGGTTTGTGTTTCATAATACCTCATTCAATATGAAAATAAACAATTTGAAAGAATTTGGTGTTTAATTTAAGTTTGACCATTAATGGGTTAAGTAGGTAATGTCCCACACCATGAAGCTCTATGAGCGGATAATCGACTCCCGGATCCGACAGGAAAGTACACTCTCGGAGTATCAGTACGGGTTCCGTCCCGGGCACGGGACCATGGAACCAGTGTTCGCCCTAAGGATTGTGGCGGGGAAATACAGGGCGAAGAACACGCCCCTGCACTGCCTATTCTTAGATATGCAGAAGGCCTTAGACTGTGTTCCTCGCACGGTGATCTGGTGGGCACTGCGGGCCAAGGGAGTTCTAGAGACTTACATAGACACCATCCGAGACATGTACTACGATTCCGGGTCCGTGGTTCGGACTGTTGTTGGTGACTCGAAAGCCGTTTTTGTTATTAGACGTTTTGTCGGACAGCATCAAAAACTCACATGAACAGCCTCCGTGGTTGCTCATGTATGCTGATGATATTGCGCTGATGGACGCGGACAGGAGCAGATTGGTGCGACGCGTGAAAGGGTGGAAAGAAACGCTTGAGAACGGCAGTCTGAAGCTAAATGTAGCGAAGACAGAATACTTAGCGTTAAACTCCACAGATCCCACACCCGTCCGCATAGGCGATGATTAATCTCTGCACGACCTATAAGGTTGATTGGTAGAGAAGGCCTATGGGATTAGGTCCGCCTATGTAAATGTGTGCATGAAGTTTAAATGAATAAATAAAATAAAAATAGAATAGTGCAATACAATTACATCTTTTAGACGTCAATTAAACACCTAAACGCTAGTACGGTAACCCAGTAAATTAGCCCGCGCGCACGTTTGTATGTATGATTCGGTCGACAGTGAAATTACACTAGATTCATCTAAATAATTTTGTTACACACCTATTTTGATTGCTCTTAGGTAACTTTTAAAATAGTAAGTTATTTGTATAAAAACTTACTATTTTTCTATATTTTTAACAATTAGTTTACTAAGGTTAATATAGTATAATTCATATATTTAAATTTGATGATTTGTTCCAAGTCGTGTCCAAAATATTAGAGCTATCGACACTATTCTAATGTAACTCACAATAATTGTAATTTTTTATTTGCGTTTGGTTCAAAAAACCAAACGCAAATAAAAATTTACATATTGTGAGTTGAAAGGAAGTTGATCTCATATCATAATTATTACTTTATTAACATTTATTATTAATTAATCTTTATTTTTCAAGCAAATTGTCAAAGAGAAGTTCCGTTAATTTCATGTTTTGTATCAATAAAAACATATATTACAGAGATGTTTAAAGAGAGCAAGCATTGTGTAAGTTTGAATTTATGTAAGCTGATTTGAACAAGCATTTTTTCAGTTTTTGTTTTATAACGTGCTCTGATACGACTGTCTGCCTTAGACGTATGCGGGTATGCCGCGTAAAACAATACGCCGTATACCGTCTTATCTAAAACATACGACCTTATTCGTGTTGTTTAAATGGGTCTGAACAGTGGAATATGGTCGTAACAATAACATACGACCTTTGTGCTACTAGTATAAGGTCGTAATTCACTAAATAAGGCTATATTTACGTAAATATGGCTTTTATTAAATTCATACTTCGGCATGATATTACTACACCAATTACTCATAACATTACACAAAAACATCGGCAAAAACGATTTCAGAAAGCAAATTAAACAAGAAAGTTTCTTAAAACGGCTCTCTTGAAAAATCAGCTTTTTAGCGTTTCGACCTTATGCGTAGGTGTGGTCGATATGTTTTAATCTAAAAGATATTAAGATATAAAATCTCGCATTCCGACGATTCAAGGCAATAATAAATTATACGCTCGTAACTTACTTTTAATTGACTCAAGTGAAGTTTACGATTCCTTAACACAAAAGGATTTGATCCATCTCGTTTCATAGTTCAAAAATAACTAAATAAGTATATACGGGCATCTCTCGGGCGAACCAGGAATGTAAATTGTAAGTTTATATATAGGTAGCATTTTGTCTGCTTGTCTGTTTTATTAGTGAGACTTGAGAATTACGGACATTGAGAAAACATACCGATATTTTTGGAAGAAGCTGCTGATTCAGAGCTCCTAATGTAGAATTAAAATGGTGTAAGTGTTATTTTCTTTGGTTTGGAATGCTGTATCAAATTTTATGTTTCTAATTTCGTGTGGTAGTTTTAAAATAAAAGCGGGAAGAAACTAGACCAGAAACCCTAATTAATTGTTTATTTAATTAAGAGTTTTAGATTCATTTTAATACATTTTGACAAACTTTAACTAACGTAATTCTCCAATAACTTACGTATGTCCGAACGGCGCCGGCGTCTGTGGCGTGCAATGCATTCGACTGTAACGCAGAAGGCGGAGGTTCGATTCCCGACCAGTGCAAATATGCATGTTGTATGCATGAATATGTATAAAAATAAACACATAAATGTATAAGTATATACATATACCTAAGCTGTTAAACTATGCTTACTTTGGGTGTGGCAAGCGCTATGCAGAAAGTCATAGATTATTTAGCTATTATTTATTTATTTATAATAAATTTTAGAGGCAAATCCGGAGGTAAATTTGATAACGTACGTACTAATGTTCTTCTTATTGTCGGTTTTTGGATACGGGACGAAGAGCATCGGACTACTACAATGTGGATCTCGTTGTCGTTATAACGGCCGTATATCAAACTCAGTTTTGACAAAAATCCGACTTACTGTAACTATGCTATGAACGGCAGTACTTTTTACCATTTTCCAGGAAATACAATGTAATCTCAAATTAATCTCTTGACATTAATATAATAGCCTAATAGGTACTTAGTGGTTTCCAATTACCTAAATAGACCACTCCAACGCCAGTTTACTGCCGCCTTCGATCTAGCTAATCCGTGAGGACATTAAGTTTAATTTATACTAATTGTCTCCAATTTTCGCCATCTTAAACAGAATATAATATATTAATAAAAATAAATGAAACTGTACTGTTCGTTTATAATATTAAAATTAACAGTTTTTGAATGCATGTTCCCCCGTTGGTCCAGATGAAGCCGTGTTGGTCCCGGTGGAGTAGAGGCCACCACTTCATCTTTTCCTGTGGGTGTCGTAAAATGCGACTAAGAGATAGGGCTGTGTTCTCCATACGACAGTAAATATACAGCCCATGACTAATTGCCCGTTTGACGGCAATTGGCTCGTCCCCTATTATTTGAGACTGAAAATCACAGTTGGTGAAATGGTGAAATGTGGGTGCTAATACACCTTTGCCTACCTCTTCGGGATTTTCATATGTATGTATGAATGCATGTGAATGTATTGTACCTATAACAAAAAAGCAATTTTTAAATTTATTGTCTATCTGTTTTGAGTAAGCTCCGAAAATGACTATACCGATTTAGATAGACTTTTACCTGATTATTACTAGTAATAATCAGGTAAATTTGAGCTGGAACTAGTTCCAGCTCAAATTTATCCCATAGAACTGCTGAGACCTTTTTCTCACTATATAGTAACATTTTGTATCTAGAACAAGTAAATTTGACTTCAACTCGCCCGATGGTAAGCTTAAGACAAATCTTAAGACAAAGTCCCAGGAAAGAGTGTCGCCATACATACACGTACTATGTTGCGCTGGTGACATGGAGCTTACTTGCTACAAATAGCTTAATACAAATGCTATAACACATAACTCAGACAAAAATTAAAAAAAAAAACAGTTCTGTGCAAAAAAAATCAACCTATGTATGTCTAAGTCCATGCAGGCGAAGTCACGGGCAATACTAGTGCGTAGCATAACAACCCAGTAAGCTACAGGGACTATAATTTGCCAACGATTTATTGCCACCACGTGTAGTTCCAGTGGCAATTGCAAATTACATCGGCCGATAAATTATTATGCGACATTTTAATGCATCATTATAACACAATCGCGTTACATAATTTTAGTTATAATGAATATTATAGGTAATGTTGTTTGTTGTTCGTTATATTTATTTGAAACTCGTACTGCCTCAGTCGATTCTTTTTTTTTTGTTTCTCTCAGTAAGAACCTCCGTAAATACTTCAAGGAATATTCTAAAAAAAGAATTAGCGAAATCGGTTCAGCTGTTCTCGAGATTTGCGGTCAGCAACACATTTAGCGATTCATTTTTATATTATAGATTCAGTCTTCTTTGAAGTAATGGCAACCGTTACAATCGCTTTTAAGTTTTCTGTAAGTTTCAATCCAATCGATTCATTTTTTTTGTAAAAAGTAATGAATTTACATTTTACTTCTGTAAAATAGCTATAAAGGTTCAAAAACCTCCAATGATTTTTGATACAGTTTCATATTTATGATAAGATTATAATACAACCCCAAAAAGGCATGGAGGACTAGGTGAGCAGCAGTACTAGGAGAGTTTACCATAAATAAAATGGAATAACAGCCGAGACAAAGAAGAAGAAAGAATAAGAAGAAGATTATCTACAACTTGGTAATATTGTCACTCTCATAGACCATAGAGACATATTCTCATAGATAGAGAGATAGGTAAAGTATTGAAAAGGTAAAAAAAAGTACATGAAAAGGGGCCATCACACCTGTCGACAAACGAACGGAAACCTCAAACGCAAAGTTTAGTGTGTTGCGACCATTCGTCCCTTAGTACAGTAAGCTTCAGAGAAAAGGGACCCCCCTTGTTAATGATATGAAAGCATGAGGGGGTTTGTTTGCTCTGACGCTGACTGTACAAGTTACTGAAAGAGGTGGCCCTAGCTAGTACCCTACTTCGCCAGGCTTTGAGATAAAACATAAAAAGAATACTAACTTAATAAGTACAACAAAGTGAAAAAGCTTTTAGTATCGCGTTTGTTTTAGGTATAATAGAGGATAGTCCGAAAATACTTAACTATCTTTCGCAACAAATTACAATGTTGATATTGTGTCAGATCAAATATCTTTTAGCCTTACAGATATTATCCATTATCAAGAATGTTAAAGGTGAAGATAAATATTACTGTGCTAATATTTTTGGAGCGAAAATTCCTATATGCGTTGGACGTTTTTTGAGATGGGAAAAACAATTGAACTAGCGACACTGTTTTTTACCGTTACCGTTTCCAACACCTGTGTTTATAAGTATCTACAATATATTGGTCAAGTTTTCACTCTATCGGCACTTGCACTGTGTTTTTTAGATCGTGGACCTCCTTCCTCGATAAACGGATTATTCAACAACAAAAGAGCTTTTCAGTTTGAGCCTTTCGCGCGAATAAATCGAAGTTCCTGAGATTAGCGCGTTTAACCAAACAAACAAACTCTTCAGCTTTATAATAATATGAGGTATACGAGCAAATATTGAATAAAGCACTTGTAAGTAAGTAAGTAAGTAAGTAAGTATATCTTTATTGTGCACACCATGGAGAAAAACAAGTATCATTATGTAGTACATTCTAGGTAGGTATAAACAATAGGCGGCCTTATCACCTAGTGGCAATCTCTTACAGGCAATCTTTGGACCTTGTACCTTTCCACAATTATTTTATTTTTTGTTGCCTAACCGGTTTCGCCTTACGGCATTCGCAAAGGTTTACAATGGTTAGTACCAGTGCTTTATTCAATACTAGCTGACCCGGCGAACTTCGTACCGCCATATTTTCTGATCCCGTTCCCGCTGCATATCTCCAAATTTATCAGTGTTTCTCTACAATATTATGCATGTATTATACATATAAACCTTCCTCTTGAATCACTCTATCTATTAAAAAAAACCACTTCAAAATCCGTTGTGTAGTTTTCAAGATTTAAGCATACATAGGGACGGACAGATAGCGACAGCGACTTTGTTTTATAATATGTAGTGATGATGATGATGATGTGTAGCAAGTTCTACCAAGCGCCATAAATCTCCAGTATAAACAGTCTTATACGAGCAGATTATAATTTTAGTCCCTATGATGAATAGAAAGCTATGCTATCATAATATTATGTCTAACAGAGACCACGTAACGCCCATCTCGAAAAGTAGCGCACGGATTAACCATTATCTCTCTGACCATTAAAGAGACCTAAAATATTCTAAGAAACGAATGAAATATTGAGTGTTATAATATCTTTAACTGTCTGGTCTGATAGTAGTCATCTTTCGTAATAAAGTTTTGATCCTCAGTCGAATCTCGTTTCAGAATACCTTCTTAAATTTATAAGGTCAACAAATTTGTTTTATACACATTAATAACACACTTGTACTTTTCCACGATATTTGTTATTGAACCTGACCGGTTTCTCCTTACGGCATTCTTAAAAGTTTACATTGAAAGTTATTTGTTTGACCTTTGAAAATGCCATAAGGTGAAAAGGTTACATATAGTTATTATAGTACTCTGATTCAATTCAAACTCTACTACTATAAATTCAACAATATTCATTTGCATAACATTAGAATCTGGTAATAATTCTAATATTTGTGTTTCGTAAATTAACTCAGTTGGTGTGTAAGTTCAGCGTCCAAATAACCATTGAAACGTACATACGTTGAATACGAGCTATAAATAATACCAGACGAAAGTTTGACTCGTACCTATATTATTGTTGTAGTTCTAACTTCTGAGTACTATTTGTTTTTGATAAATGAGTTGATTTACAGCTGTATTTGATAAGATAACGTTGCAGATATGTTTGAGAATTTTTGAATTTAGAATAATAAATTGACACCACCTGCGACCACGATTTGGAGCAACCAGATACCGGCAGATTAGAATAGTACCCCCCTCTAGTACCAGGTGTCGTAGGAGCCGACTGAGGTACAGCGGAACCGACCAATGGCGGTATAACCATTTTAAATCGGCGTAGCTAAAATGGCACAGGGCGAGGATGGGCAGCAGCATCCTTGCCGCGAAGCTACGTCCTGCGATTGCCAACACGCCTGCCCAGCGTGGCGATTATGGGCAAACTCCCCCTATGACAGGCACAAATAGGACCAGGCCCCTAGTCCCCGGCAGCTCCGCTAGACCTGGCCCCGGTAGCGGCCAGGGTAACGGCGGAGCAGGGGGTGCTAAGAATCCCCGGCAGAGATCCGGCTACCACCCCAAACGACGACTGGCCCTGGTAACGCACAACGTACGCACGATGAGGACTGACGAGAGGATTGCTGAGCTGGAAGAAGAGTTGAGTAAGTTGCGCTGGGATATTGTGGGGTTGTCTGAAGTCCGTAGAGAGGGCGAGGACACGATAACCCTAGGATCCGGCAACCTGCTCTACCACCGGGAAGGCGACCAGCAGTCGCAAGGTGGTGTCGGTTTTCTCGTTCACAGATCCCTCATTAACAACATCATAACCATCGAAAGTGTGTCGAGCAGGGTTGTATACCTAATACTCAGAATATCCAAGAGGTATTCGCTGAAGGTCATTCAGGTGTACGCACCGACCTCGAAACGCCCAGATGATGAAGTGGAGACTATGTATGAGGACGTAAGTAGGGCCATACATACGTCTAAGACCCACTTCACTGTTGTTATGGGAGACTTCAACGCAAAGTTGGGTAAGAAAAGCGATGATGAGTTGAGAGTAGGGCAATTTGGATATGGACAACGGAACCCGCGGGGACAGAGGCTGGCTGCCTTTCTGGAGAAAGAGGGACTCTTCATGATGAACTCTTTCTTTCAGAAGCCGCCGCACAGGAAATGGACCTGGATGAGCCCTGATGATTCCACGAGGAATGAGTCTATCATCATGACCAACGAGAAACGAATATTCAGTGATGTCTCCGTGATCCACAGGGTGAAAACCGGTAGCGATCACAGAATCGTAAGAGGCACATTGGGTATTAACGTTAAACTCGAAAGGTCCCGCCTGATGAAGTCTACACTCCGACCTACTCGTGTCCAAATCCAAAACCCCGAGAACTTTCAGCTTGAGCTTTCAAGTCGCTTTGATTGCCTAGAGAACTTTGCGTCGGTGGACGAGATAAACAACAGGCTCGTAGAAACTGTCCAAATGGTGGGCTCTAAGCACTTCAGACCCCGCCGTTCAAATAGACCTCAGAAACTCTCCGATCACACCCAAAAACTCATGGCTAAACGACGCTCACTTCGACTGCAGTCTTCCGATGATGCAGAGTCATATAGGCAGCTCAACAGACAGATTTCCAAATCTCTGCGACACGACATACGTCTCTTTAATACTGAACATATTAAAGAGACAATCGAGCGGAACAAAGGCTCCAAAGTGTTCGCAAGAAATCTGTCTGTTGGGCAAAGCCAGTTGACTAAGCTGAAGAGAGAAGATGGCAGTATAGCGTCGACCAAGGCTGAGGTTTTGGAGGAGATCGAAAGGTTCTATGGACAGCTATACGCTTCGGTCGCTAATCCTGCTGGCAACATGGCGACCGACCCAAGAGCCAAGTTGACCCGACACTTCACCGAGGATATCCCGGACATCAGCCTGTACGAGATTAGAATGGCCCTGAATCAGCTTAAGAACAACAAGGCACCGGGTGACGACGGAATCACTTCAGAGCTTCTGAAAGCGGGTGGAACACCGGTACTTAAAGTCCTTCAGAGGCTTTTTAACACCGTCGTCCTCGAGGGCATAACGCCAGAAGCGTGGAACAGAGGCGTGGTGGTGCTGTTCTTTAAGAAAGGTGACAATACCTTACTGAAGAATTACAGACCCATCTCGCTTCTGAGCCATGTTTACAAGCTGTTTTCAAGGGTCATTACGAACCGTCTCGAGCGCAGGCTTGATGACTTCCAGCCTCCCGAACAAGCTGGTTTCCGAAGAGGCTACAGTACCATAGACCACATCCATACGCTGCGGCAAGTTATACAGAAGACCGAAGAGTATAATTTACCACTTTGCTTAGCGTTTGTGGACTATGAGAAAGCCTTTGATTCGGTCGAGACATGGGCTGTGCTTGAGTCTCTCCAGCGGTGCCGTATTGACTATCGGTACATCGAAGTGTTGAAGTGCTTGTATAATAACGCCACCATGTCGGTTCGAGTACAGGAACAGAGTTCGAGGGCGATCCCTTTGAAAAGAGGCGTAAGACAGGGAGACGTGATATCTCCGAAACTGTTTACGGCCACTTTGGAGAATGCCTTCAAGCTCCTGGAATGGAAAGGATTCGGCATCAATATTAATGGCGAATACATCACTCACCTCCGGTTTGCCGACGATATTGTAGTCATGGCAGAATCGATGGAAGATCTCAACACGATGCTCGAAGGCCTCAACCGAGTTTCTCAACAGGTGGGTCTTAAAATGAACATGGACAAGACAAAGGTGATGTGCAATGCCCATGTTGTACCTACCCCGATATCTGTTGAGAGCTCGGTTCTTGAAGTTGTTGACTCGTACGTCTACCTAGGACAAGTATTCCAGTTAGGTAGGTCCAACTTCAAGAAAGAGGTCAATCGCCGAATCCAACTCGGCTGGGCAGCGTTCGGAAAATTACGCAATGTCTTCTCGTCCGACATACCTCAGTGTCTCAAGTCGAAGGTTTTCGACCAGTGTGTGTTACCAGTGATGACTTATGGCACTGAAACGTGGTCCCTCACTATGGGCCTTATGAGTAAGCTCAAAGTAGCCCAACGAGCTATGGAGAGGGCTATGCTCGGAGTCTCTCTGCGAGATCGAATCAGAAATGAGGAGATCCGTAGAAGAACCATGGTTACCGACATAGCCCAGCGGATTAGCAAGTTGAAATGGCAGTGGGCAGGGCACATAGCTCGGAGGACTGATGACCGATGGGGTCGAAAAGTCCTCGAGTGGAGGCCACGTATCGGCAAGCGCAGCGTGGGACATCCACCCACAAGGTGGACAGACGACCTCATTAAGGCCGCGGGAACGCGCTGGATGCGAGACGCTTCCAACCGGTCCTATTGGAGATCTATAGGGGAGGCCTATGTCCAGCAGTGGACTTCCTATGGCTGAAATGATGATGATGAAATGATGACCTGAATACTTGGATAACAAGTGGTCAAAAACTGGTAAAAGATTGCATGTGTGCCACTGTCAGGATAATGAAGATCGTACCAAATGGAGAAGAGATGGGCAGAAAGCGGACCCCAGGCTCCGACGTATAAGTTTCGGAATCCGAAACCGAGATTCTCCTCGAGGTTGATGATGATGACGATGATTAAAATAGTCCAGAAAGAATGTATTTAATCTGCATATTTGTATAATAGTAGTGTTCATATTTTATCAAGTATTATTATATTTCTTTGTAATACAATAACAAAACGCTCATATTGTTATTTGATTCTGAATAATAACTGATAAAACTGATACCTAAATGTTTCAGTAAATAATAGATAGGTTTTGTAAGTAATTTCAATATCGTTTTATATCAACATTTTGTTTTGTTCGATATCATTGTAGTAAGGGAGCCGACGATGTTGAATATTTAGTTAAAGTATGATTCCGAGGCCGACCGCTCACACCATACCACCACACGACAACTGCCGACGCACGCAGCAGATACACGTAATTCATTCATTGCGGCTTCTCAAAAGGATAAACGAGTCCTCTGAGTTTCTTGCTGGTGTCTTCTCAGTTGAACCAATTTACCGAACCTGCGAAAGAATTATTTTCTAATGATTATTATTTTACTTTATTTTTTTTTCTCTTACTTCTTGACATGTAATATTTTTGACGTTCATATGTGCTCTTTATGTGCCTAAAATAAATAAACGAAATTGATTCTTTGATTTTATATCCATTTCGGAGTTTAACAAGTATTGGGTATGCTGTATCTGCTGTATGCGTCTGTCGTCGTGTGCGATCAGCTTTGGAATCGTACCTTCGCGGAAACCTAATAAATTGGTAGATTAGATTATAGAAAGAGTATTATTTCCACTTTCAGTGGTGGGGAAAGTGTCTACATCAGGGAGGGCCTAAATAACTTCTAAATAAATTTATACATATACCTATCATCCATCAACATTTTGTATTACTTGATCTTTTTTAATTCAGATTGCCTCTAAAATAAAAACAAAAGAACGACCGTGCTCGAATAAAATCAGTAATTTTTTTTCAACTTTGCTACCTTCCCATGACCTTAGGTTACGCTTAAGGCGAGGTTGTAGTGAGACGAGTAGGTATTTTACGTCACTTCAAACCCTGCAGCACATGCGCAATCGACGCAACATGTCACGCCAATGTATAGAAAAATCAGTAGATATATTCTTAAAATAAGATTCAAAAACGTATTATAAAAATTACAAACTATGTATTTTTTTTTTCATTTTTCGTTTTCACTCAAAATTACATATCTCATTAAGTCATTATCAAAGTAACGATAAATGTCGATTAAACTACCGAACAAATGACAAGATCTAACCGTGTTGAATTGGATCGGTTCAATTTTGGCATGTGGTGTCTTTCACTCTCGCTCCCATTGAACGCGCAATGAAAGGTCTGAACACTGATTGAACATTAATTCGGGTTCGGTTATTTTTTCTCGTATGCTGCAGGCTGCAGCCCACGAATATAAAAGTATCATGTTCATAACATTGCTTTTGAATCTTGTAAAACTACTGTGTTTAATAAAGAATAATTCGGAACGGACTAAGATTCGGACTAGGCGCCATACTAGTAACTTATATTCAGCTCAAAAATACCTATCCAGCGATGTGACACACATAGCTATTGAAGGTAGGATCAGGTTTCATACTTAATGAGGAGAACTTCTTTACTAAATTTAAACAAATATATGGGATATACTTTAGACAATAACAATATGTATAATTTAAATAACGGGCCTGTCCAGATCGGATGGCAAGAGGCCGGACGGCTTAACTCTCGTGCCGTGGAGGGGGGTAAATGCTTGGTTTGGGACGCGACCTGCGTCCGTACTGTGGCTGCGAGTCACCTGGCTCTTTCCCCTGCGGCTGCGGCCGAAGATGCAGCTAGCAAAAAGCACCAGAAGTATGCAGCCTTAGAACCGCAATATATTGTGGTACCAGTCGCGGTCGAGACCATGGGCAGTTGGGGCATAGAAGCCAAAAAAATTGTTGTAGATAAAGGCCGAAGAATTAGGGAGAAAACTGGTGACTCTCGCTCTGGCTCGTACCTGGTGCAAAGGTTGACTATTGCGATCCAGCGTGAAAACGCGGCCAGTGTTCTGGGCTCCTTTACACCAGTTATGACCCGGGCGGGTTATTAGGCTAACAATGGTTCTGTTAGCTGGTTGACAATTTTAAATTTGTGTAGTTAATATATCAATTAGCCTATTGCAGTCCACTGCTGTACATATGCCTCTCCCAACATGCGCCACGTCTGCCGATCCTCCGCCTTCCGCATCTAGTCCGTCCCAGCCACCCTTCGCAGATCGTCAGTCCACCTGGCCTGGCTGTCCCACCTTTCGCTTTCCTTCTCCACTCCACTCTAGGACCCGTCTGCTCCAGCGGCCATCAGTCCTTCGACAGATGTGGCCAGCCTACTGCCATTTCAGCCTGCTGATTCTGCAAGCTATGTCGGTAACCTTAGTTCTATGTCGGATGATCTCGTTGCGAATTTTATCCTTCAAAGAAACTCCAAGCATAGCTCGCTCCATAGCCCGCTGCGCAACCTTCAGGTCGTGGACTAACCCCACCTTCAGTGGCTACATTTCGGCACTGTAAGTCATATAATAACAGGTAGGATGCACTGGTCGAAAACCTTTGTTTTGAGGCATTGCGGTAGGGGTGCGGAGAAACCCGACGTAGTTAATAATATATAATATAATTTCAAATTTTATAAAACGCTAATTAATTGTGCATAAATAGTTTGAAATCTGGAAAAGACAGTTAGTCCTGAAATACTAGCTGTAAATATCTATTATAGGTCCAAAAATAATTTAAATAATACTATTTATTTTCGGTATCTGAATATCCGAGACGCGCAGTGGCGTGCACTTTTAATCAGTTCGAGTATATAAGCGGTAGGTTTATGTCCATTCATGGGTATCCGCGAGGATTCCCGCACGATAAAGAAAGAACAGATTTATACTTTGGATGAAATATAGGCTACATTTTATCCCTGTATAGGTTCCTCTAGCTAGTTTTTATAATGATTATCGCATAGGGATTAAAAAGACCGATGGCAAGCTACTTTCGACCTTAATGGCATTGCTTAATAAATACGTTTTTTAACATCCATAAATGACGCTGATCAACAATATGAAAGAAAAACTGGATTCTAGTTGCCATCAATAAGGTCGAAAAGGGCTTGCACATATTTTTGGAGGCTCTGGGTTATGGTCAATGTAAAAAAAAAAGCGCAAGCCATTTTCGACCTTATCGATGGCAACTAGTACCCAACTTTTTTTTTCATATTCGTGATCAGCGGCATCTATAGTTGTTAAAAAACATATTTTTTAAGAAATGTCGTTAAGATCGGAAGTAGCTTGCATTCGGTTTTATTAATCTCTTTGCGATAATAATTATAAAAACTAGTAAAAGGACCCTTTTAATTGGTAGACGAGCACATGGTCCATACGATGGGAAGTGGTTACCGAGGCCTATGGATGTATGTAACGCCCTCTTAGTTTGAAATAGTACTTTAGGTATCCCGAAATAGATTCTTGGGGTAGCGGGAACAGGATCTCTATTATTTCATTATAGTGGAGCCATGGCCAATGTCTAGTTATAATATTTATTAGTTATAATATATAATATTTACATAAAAATAGAAATAATAGTAAAATCCGTTACAATTCGTTTGTCTAAGTAATTTAAGTTCAAATTGTAATTTATTTTTTATTCTTATTCACATTATGTGGTATAGCTTCATTTTCTTTTTTACATCTAGGTTTTTATTTTATCAGAAAAAGAATTAATCGTGATAGATTATGTATTTCAGATGTAATTTATTATTCATTATCGTATAGGGGAAATTTTATGTGGTAGGTATGCCACACTGAATTTTTCTCTGAAATATTAATATTATCAAACCATTTATGTCAAACTGGGACATCATTCGTGAAACTCGCGACTAGTGTGAAACTTGTGAAAGGGATAAATATATTATTAAGTTTAAGTTTACGGGATAAATAAATTATTAGTTTAGAATTTTTACGTTCTTTCATGCTTCGTCGTCTACTCGTTGAGTCGTTTCTAAGGTTTCCAGTTTTTTTGTATCAACTATTTATGTTTTTTGATAACATTTCATACATTGTCTAGGCATTGTATAGAATACCGGCCGAAGTTAACCTACTTCTATTTTTTATACTATGATCGATATTGTATGTATACGTAATGACGTGCGGGGTGCGGTGCGAGGGGGGTTCGCCGAAAAAACCAGCACACGTCCAACCTCGAACGCGCCTCAGCGGCGACTGATTGATGGCCGCGACAGCTCGAATACAGCAATTTTGATGATTTTTGCGGTTTATAGAAAAAAATAATACCTGCTTGATAAAATATAATTTTATCATTCGCTAGATATTTTTATGCTCTATTTTTTAATACAAACTTCGGCATGATTTGATAATGGTGTCTTAGTGAGAAACGTCTTTGAAATAGAGATTTGGAGCGTTTTAGACCCATGTTTGACGCTAATTTCTATCGAGCCAATTATCATGAATCGTGTTTCTATTTTTGTAATAAACTTGGGGGTTTAGTCTATTTTATGAATATGCTTTTTATTTGACGCAATTTGCTATATTACTTGATATCCACACGTTTAAAAATGTTAAAAACTACTGCAACCCGGCCTTAAATCATAAGATTAGCAAAATTGATACATCTTACTAACCGTCCTTATCTTAATCTGACGCGTTCGTCTAAATCCAATGGTTGATTTTTCAATATATAAGGTATCCAACCTTTATTAATCTGACACACTCGAGTAACTACCTCCCCTACTATTGATTCTGTTCCATATTTCTAAAACAACGAATATATTATTATATCACTATAGAGTTCTATTGACGTACATTGTTGGTTCTTTTTTGGATGAGTTTATTTTACTTCTACTTATTGGAATAATAAAAAGGTAAAGTTGGTTGAATAAATACTCGCGGGTAGGGCTTTTGTGATAGTTATCGTGATGTATCTGCAATTCTCTTTTCTATTTAATAAACTAACTTTCTGATAGTTATTTAATTAGATTCAGAGTCCTTTTATTTAGTTTTCAAGATGACAGTATCATTATCACAGCGTCTTTATTCTTAATCTTATTCTTTGTCCTCACTCCGCAGGTATATCTCGGGGCACATATCTGTGGTAAGCGTCAACGCAAAACGTAAAATCAGTGAGTGATTGGCCATCTTTACGGACAGTCGACGTTTGATTGAGGTGGTGTAAACACTAAGGTCAGTACTGTGAATTATTATTGTAACTCAATTAAAAATGTGATTATACTTTGTTAATAGCTTGTGAATTGTTTGATTTAAATGACTCCTGCTATCTCGCTTACAGTAGGATTCGTTTGTTTGTAACGAATAACCCTTTATAGGTAGGTGGTTGAAAGTCCAAAGTGATGCTAGTAGTAAATAAAATCTTTGAAGTTATATGAAACCATCTTATTTTTATTCCATCGACTGGTTCAACAGGAATTGGAGTTAACTAAAATCGGAGATTTTAATTGGAAATCTACAGGAATTTGACTTGGTTCAAATTGGAACGTTTAATTGGAAATCTGACTAATAACACCGATCGTACACAAACGTTGATCTTACATAAATGCAGCGTTTGAGAACCAGTGCTTTCATCAGGTTGCAGTTTACAAGAGGAGGAGGTAACAAGAGATTTTGCTGATATTGCACCGATTGCAATAGCTATCGACCTGTAATAATGCCCCATTACAGAATTATTTGAAGATCAGTATCTGTTAAGTGAGTGTTTTCTTGTTTTTACTGATCGAATGGAGTTAGTTAAAGTAAGTCCACTATTATAGGTAAGTGAAATATTTAAAATATTATCAATATGTGTAGTGTCATAAATCAACAGTAGGTACCTAACTGTTTAACATGTGGCACAACACAATAGATGATGTCCAACATTTACTCGTGGAGTTTTTTTTGTTAATAGTACACGTCAATTTGACTTCGCCTTGCCTGATGGTAAGCTGAGGGCAAAGTCTCGGAAAGAGGGTCACCATTTTAGACACTTAACATGCTACAATGGTGGCACTCACTTTGACGGCCTCATCAGATGCTTTTTCACGCCCCGCTTAAAGGACCCGGGACTGTAGGAAGAGAGAAACACGTGAGCTGGTAAAGAATTCCAGGTCTTAATGGTGCGACACAAGAAGGAGTCACCGAACCGCTTGGTTCTTGATGGAATGGAGTGTGAACGGAATCGTCATGCTAGAGCACAATTAGTTTTTAATTTTAATATAAGAATAGAGGACATAGGCTCATACCAGACTATTTTATTTGCACCTCATTCGGACGCTGCAAAGTGTGTTTATGAGATGTGTAGAAGTGAATATGAATGAAGAGAAGTGTTAAATAGTTGTTAATAATGTGTTTCTACACATCTCATAAACACACTATCTAACCTAGGTGTAGTTTTGTTTATAGTTAATGTTATTGTGTTACAATAGGATTGCCATGTCGTAAGATAAAAGTCCTATGAATAAATAAAGATTTATACAAAAAAAATCAACAGTAAAAACAAATTATGAAAAATGTTTTTTTCTTCTTTTTATACCGCTTAGGTCGCAGACAACAGTTACCGTGGCATATGGACGAGTACAACACCAGAGAAGTCACACTCAAGCTGCCGACCCTTTAGAACAGAGAGATTCTGCGCCATCAGCGAAGAAGATAAGCAGGACAAGCTCTTGGTCTTCCGACTGACAGCACAAAACCTCTCCAGTGAGCTCTGGCTACCCTACTTACCGCCAGAAACACTAAATGAGGTTATTATACCCGCGGTATTCTGTAGTGCGGTGGTACTTCCCCAGTTGGACTGCTCGATTGGGATGGAAATAACATTTAACATCACACGCCGGCGTGTGATGTTAAATGTACCAAACTGTTTCATTTATTTAAATTATATTAAAGGTGCGTCACGCGTAAAGATCGCGTACGGAACTCTCGCATCCGCGGTAGCCTTCACGTCCGTGACATCGCGGATCAAATACAAGAGAGCCGCCTTCGCTGGTGCGGCCACGTCTTACAGCAACCGCCAGGCTACGTGGGGAACAAATACCTGGCAATGGCGCCCCCGCTGGGTCCAGGTAAAAGGGGTAGCCCAAAGAAGTCCTGGCTTGACGTCGTGGAGGGTGACATGCGTGCAAACGGTCTCAAGACCATGGACGCCCAAGATCGTGCGAAGTGGAGGAGGAAGAGCCGGAAGGCGGACCCTGAGCTTCGAGGTCATCTTGGCCATGGATGCAATCAGGAGAATACGTCTATATGCAGATGATGATGATGATAATGATGATTAAAGGTGCGTACCAAATATTGGAACAAACAGTGAATACGAAAGTGGGAATAGCAAGGTATGAAAAACATTTTGAGTAGGTACTTTGCTAGTAAAGATCGATCTGATGCTGACTGTACATAGCTACATCATCTAATTGTGAACTCTGTTGATTAATCTATACAATATCCCCAGGGGACGCAACAATCGATATAATCAACAATAATCAGATACAAATCGAACTTCATAGTCCACCACCGCCTTTATGGGTGACGATTTCCCGCCAATTATTTCGTGAGCGGCCATATTGTCCGCCATACTGCTGTGGTTATCGACGATTATTATCTTTTACGATTACTGCGATCCCAGCCGTTCGGATCCCGGCTGAATCAATTTTAATATCGGTATATTTGCGACCGAAACAGTCGATTTAAATGCATTCGCGATAAAAATGGCATGATGTTCAGTGATTATGTTTAATGAATATTGGCATGTTATTTTTGCTATAGGTACGATACAATTTAAATTAACACCATTTACACCATTTAACATGATCATGCTAGGTTTGTAGTCACGCTAGTAAGCAGATTTCTCTGACAAAACCAGCATAAGAAATACCGGGGCTGTCATGAAAACGTATATCCGAAACATGGGATCCGCAAGACAAGACGAGTCACGATATCAAAAACATTCATAGCAACGGGTAGTATAGCACATCTCTAGTGATGGAAAGGCAGCCTTAGACCGTTCAGTTGCTACCACAATAACTGTGAACTTTAAAATAGTAAATAGCATCTAAATCCATGACGAACACATTAATCCTACGTCACGTTGAACAAAAGCAACAAAGTGTCACAGCGTAAAGTGGAAACTTTCGTAATTTCCTGAACAACGTCGTCAGTCAGATCGCGACGCGGCGACGACGTGACGGTGACGGAGCGACGCACGAATAATTGTATCTGCTCACCTTTACATGATTTTTCTTCTCTACTTTGTATCACATTAGTTGCCTGTTGTCTTTTCCGAGCTATTTTGTATGTATCCGTGGAGGAAGGTGAACGTTTCAAAAATAAATCAACAAGTTTTAAGTTGAACTTCTTGTTTTGTAATCCAAATTTTATAGGTATCAAATGCTTGAATATGTAGGTATACTATGTATTTTGTTTTCTGAGTGTAGTGCATCAAAATAAAACCTTTCGTTAAACGGAGTTCTCATGTTTTGCCCAATGAAAATAAACAATTAAATAAAATGTGATAACTGAGAATTAAACGAGTTTATAGCCCAAGATTTTTTGCACATACTGCCCCCCTAGACAAGTGGCAATTCGTTGCTCGGCGTATGATGGAATAGAATGACAAATGTATAGGATTTGACGTATATGACAGGCGTCAACGAATGTCAAAAACGTCAAATCCTATAAAGGAGAACGGGCACTTTTGTATGAGCTGCGTCCCAACCCTTGTAACAAGTTGCGACTAGTGTAAACATGTTCATTTAGTCTATTTATATGTAAAAATGAAAGATTTTTATCAGAAATTCGTGCAGGTCCAAAGTTATAAGGGTGTAAGTAAAAAATATTTTTTGTGCAATTAGGCTTTGCAGTATAGTTCTACGGTTTTGTATCATTTCGCCGACGCACATACGGGTATTTCGAATTTCTAGCCGGGCGAAAGTCGAAAATACAAACTGCACCTTAAGGACAAAAATTAATGCTTATCAGCGAGCCAGATAGATACTGAACAATAGGCAACCCCCCCCCCCCCCCCGCGACCGTGCGCCTGCGACATCTGGCACAAAACCAGGCGAAACTTGATCGATGTCGCAAGCGCTCACGTCAGTTATTGGCTTATTCATAAATACGCTTTTTTTAATATCTCAGTGCATTTTTATAGCGAATAAACTAACCAAAAAGGCTATGGATTCTCATAATACAGGTTATAACAGATTTATTTAGTATAGTTCAATAATGTTTACTACTGTTTGTAAGGTTCAAAATCAACTGATTAGTGTCTTGCGTTTTAAAGCTGTTATTTTTGATTTTGTTATATTTCAAAATGATTTAAGTTACACTTCTAAGTATTTCTCGGTAACGATTTCTGTTTTAACGTATGACTAAAACTTTTAATTGATACATATTTTACGAATTGAGTGCACCTTTTCGCACTTTCGACAAATATTAATTTTATTACCTTAGGTGTCAAAAAGTAGGTAAATTATAAAATTTAGCTACTAAAATATAAATTTTTAAACATTACAAGTTTTTATCTTTCTTTTTTGTTTTAGGGTCACAGGGGGGCTCAAACTACAAAGTTGTAACACGGGAATACCTATTTAATAAAATGCAACAACAAGAATTACACACTTTCGACCAAAAAATCACTTATTTAGAAGATTATCTGCTTTCGTCTGATAACTTCAATGAAGATCAATTAATTAAAGGATTTATAACATAAAATATCAATATTTAAATTTAATTTAAAGAAGAGGTGGTTGAAGGCAAATAAGATTCTTCAAAGATTTATCACTGATAAATATTAAAAAAAACTTAATTATTAGATTTTATATTTTCATATACCTATGTACCTGTATAATTATGTAACTGATGAATAAAAAATGTTCAATTACCATGTGGGTGTAAGTAATTTATTTTTCTGAAATATCAGCTAATGACACTCACTGTAGATTTTTTTTAATGAAGGCTTATTTAACTGCTTTTACAACAAGGAGTCCGTTGCTTTGTTGGTACATCAATGTCCCACAGTACTCAAAACAGTTTTTATGATCAATTTAATAAACTCTGCCTACATTGCAGCAAGAAAAACTATGAAAATAATTTCACCCGGCTAAAAATGCGAAATACCCCTATGTGCGACGGTCATTACAACTACGGTTGACTCAACTAGGGTTAATTCACCTACTGGTTGACATGGTTCATGGTTGTACCGATCACATATTTTTAACAAAAAAAGAGGGGTGTTATAAGTTTGACGTGTGAGTGTGTGTGTGTGTGTGTGTGTGTGTGTGTGTGTATGTGTGTGCGTGTGTGTCAGTCTGTCTGTGGCATCGTAGCTCCCAAACGGCTGAACCGAATTCAATTCTGTTTCTTTTGATCGAAAGATGGTTTAGTCGAGAGTATTCTTAGCTATGTTTCATAAAAATCGGTTCAACCATTTGAAACATATTATGAGAAATGAAAATCAATCCAAAATCTAATCTATTTTCAAATATACCCGTATTGGGTATCAAATGAAAGGTCATAATTTATACATCACGATACAGCAGGTTTTATGGAAATCGGTTCAGCGGTTACCATAAAACCTGCTATTATTATAGGTATATAAAAAGCATGAAACAAAAAAAATTAAAAGCAGAAACCAATATTTTAATTTTCTCTTTCTAAATCGATTTGAATAGTTAGCATAATAAATGCTTCAAAAGAACATTATTCACGCTGCATACATTTTTGGTCCAAAATTGAAAGTGCTGGCCAAATACGATATTTCGTTAGAACTTGTTCTTATTGGGGCGTCAAAGTTGAGGGACCACTTCCTTCGGTTTTATTTGAGTTCGAAAATCTTGTAAACATACATTTTTTATGACACAAACTATTGAAAATGGATAAAAAATGTCGTGCTACATTGGAAGAATAGTTAATAAAACTTATAAAAAATAAACCCCATACTGCACACCGTTGTTTTTCGTCTATTTATTTAGGTGCTAAATTGAAAATAAGTAGCGGCCAAAGAATACAAATATGACATTCCGTTAGTCGGGCAGTGGACCCTCAGCTTTGACGCCATAATAAAAAATGCTAATGAGGACAAGCTCTAACAGAATATCATACTCGTTCTTTGGCCGGCACTTTCAATTTTGGACCTAAATAAATGGGTGAAAAACAACGGTGTGCAGAATGGGGTTTATTTATTATTGATTTTATTGACTATTCTTCCAATATAGAACAATGATTTTTATTCGTTTTTAATCATTCATATCATAAAAATGTATGGTTCCAAGATATTTGAACTCAAATAAAACTGAGAGCAGTGGTCCCTCAGCTTTGACGCCATAGTAAAAAATGCTAACGAGGACAAGCTCTAACGGAATTTCATATTTGTATAGGTACTTTGGCCAGCACTTTCCATTATGGACCTAAATAAATGGACGAAAATACATAGATGTGCAATATGGGGTTATTTTTTATTGCTTTTATTAACTATTGTTCCAATATAGAATAAAGTTTTTCATTTATTTTTAATAATTCGTATCATAAAAAATGTATGTTTCCAAGATTTTTAAATTCAAATAAAACCAAGCGCAGTGGTCCCTCAACTTTGACGTGGTAATAGAAAATGCTAGCGAGGACAAGTTCTAACGGAATATCGTATTTATTTTCTTTGGCCGGCACTTTCAATTTTGGACTAAAATGGGTGATGTCCTTTCATTCAAAAATCCCAATAATTTATACATATATTTGAAATGTACTAATTAAGGCCTTTAATTTGATATCAAACACGGTATATTTACCTCAATTTTATTTTTTAACGCAGTACTTTATGACCGCTAGAGGGCGCCACATTAAATTCAGTGACACATTATTTATCCTATAATAAGTGGACGATCAAGACACTTCTAACAATACCTTACTTGTCCAGTTCTAATTAGTAGTTGTAGAGCTATGAGGGAATTAGTGAATATACATACATAGTTCATACATACATACATAGCCTGTCAAAATCATAATCCTCCTTTAGCTTTAACATAGTCGGGTAAAAATAGCATAAATAAATAAGTATTTTGTCATAAAAACACTAATTATTTAAAATAAATTAAATACTTTCTTAGTAACTGAAACCCCCACAACTTTTACCCTGCACGAAATACAGATTTATGTCCGTACAAAAAAATAATACACTCATTGAGACCTTTCATTTGATATAGGTCAAAAAGTGTTACACCATATGGGACGAAACGCCCATTCGCCTTTGTCTTTCTATTCCATCATACGCCGAGCAACGAATTGTCACTTGTCTAAGGGGGCTGATAACACACCTATACTTGTACTTTTCTTTGAACTTTTCGTTAAAACTAACTTTGTACTTTTCGTTGAAACTAACGGGTTTCGCCTTACGGCATTCTCAATTTATTTTTGTGCCATTTAATTTAAGTTCTTATTTGTTTCAACTTTGTCACACAGCATAATGGCAAACTTAATGCCGTAGACATTCTCTACCAGTTGACCATCGGGCGATACAGAGTTAGAAATCATGCAAGGAATAAATGGTTGTAAGAATATTTATACTAACTACGGATATAAAAGTCCTACAATCGCAAGAGATAAAATTAATTTTACTGTTACATTTCAAATAACATCTTTATCTCAGAATGTAAGTACGAATTTGTCTCATATTATTTACTAGACTTAGAACTTAGAATACCGCCCAGTTTTCGAAAGGCTGATCAGCGTCAAATTAACTAGGTAATCGGCTGTTAATTGTTTTGTCAAGTAGCAATTGGGTTGCTAGAAGCATGGTTAAATAGTATAATTTGATCATCGTGTTGGTTAACCAGCTATTTTAACCAACACGATGATCAAATTAAACTATTTAACCATGATTCTAGCAATCCAATTGCTACTTGACAAGAGAGTTAACAGCCGATTAGTTAATTTGACGTTGATCAGCCTTTCGGAAACTGGGTGTAAGACTTCCAAAAAAACTACAAGAACTAATTACCATTAAATGTGAAAGTACCTACTAAGACTACAGGAGACAAAGACTTAGAATTTTCACCTTGACACTGAGCACATAATTCAATTCGGGAGCCAACTTTGCCAATAACAGGGCCGCATTCAGCTCTAACTCGCGCACAGTAAGCGGATTTGAACGAGGATTAATTCTTGATTTAGAACACAGCAAGTAACCTTCCTTTATTGTAAATCTTTCAAGTCATTATATTAAGTGGTAGTACTTACTTCAAAAACCCATTAGTGATATAATACGGTTTTTAATACCTTCTATTGATAATTTTAATGATCGTTTTAAATACAGTATACGATAATAATAATTTGTGATAAATTAATAGGATGTACGTAGAGAACGTAGAACTCTTTCAGAACTCAGAGGTAATTCTTGTTTGTTGCCTTTTGCAGTCTGGAAAGGAAGATTATAGAAAAGAAGATAGTGTCATTTTCACTAACCAGACAAAATTCTGGTTGGAATTTGGTCTCTCTTGCAAGATACCGTGTGTGAGAGGCTTTTTGTGAATATACAATAATGTTAACGGGAATTAACGCGATCATGGTATAGGAAGACCGCTAAGCCAGTCAGCCTGTGACCACGGCCGGTATAACCTGGTCGAAGTGTACATTTCAATTATTTGGAGTACCTCAATATGGTCATTAAAGGCAACATTTCACTATTTTTTAAAGCATAACATTTTCAGCTTTGAGGTGTGGAGATTTTTCTCGTACACTACAACTCTGCAAATATAAAAATAAAACTGATTAAAATATTATTTTCAGCAATTCAATGTACTTCTTTATATTGGCATTGCTGGTATTTGTGCCAATGAAATCAAGTACCTTAAATTTGAACCCATGTGACGGTAAAGTGTTCTTAGACAAGTATTACGAAGAGCAGGTACTCATTCCAGGCGTTCATAAGGCTACTAATTTGGTAATGGACAAGTAAGTGAGTAGTCTTGTAACAATGAGATAGAGAATGTATAGGGACCCAGAAAGATCTTCTGGGCATACAATTGCTGATTTACGGATAACTGTCTGGTCGAGGTTTTCCTCTAGGTATGATGCTAGTGTAAAAGTCTAGATAAAAAAATAATGGAGCAATAGAACGCTGGGCTTCAGAGTGCGATCTTGTTTGGAAGACACTTTGTGACTCAAAATACTGCGATCTCTTGCCAACTCCTTTTGGACGAAATAAAATTTTATTGTGCACAACGACACCATAGCACAATATATTTTTATTTGATTATACTATAGAATTGAACTATGGAATTGGCTGCCTACAAGGGGAGAGGAAGATCTAAAAGGAAATGGATGAACTGTGTGAAACATGATATGCCTAGGATATTGAGATCACTGCAACCAGACATGAATAGAAAAATCATAAGTACATGTTGCGCCGATTTCAAATAAATATGGGATAAGGCAGGAGGATGATGATCATAATTTTTTATTTGAATACATTCATTTGAAAGTTTATAAAAAACAGCCCTAATAAAACACTGTTGTGATTGTCAACAGGTCTTCTGAACGTTTGTTCTTCAGCTACACAGCACGTAAAGGCACTCACCTAGATTTTAGTATCAGGGTCTGTTATATCCCTAAAATGAAATGTCGAGACCTTAAAGAAGTTATAGGAGGCCGAGCTGTAGCTTACGATCGTAAAACTAACGAGGTTTACTTCGGCGGCCGTAAGGGTATCTACAAATACAACTATACGTCACGAACCGCAGATTTCTTCGCAGAAAAAGGTAAATCAATATGGAATTTATTTGTTCAGAAGCACTTGTACTATGTAGAAAGTAACACAAAGAAACTATTTGTGTATGAAAATGGAAAATTTAAACCAGTTACACAAGTGAGGAATGTTGAAATTGATAATTTCTTTGTATCTAAACGTTTTACCATGTACTATTCAAACAGAACAGCGCTGTACAAAGGTCACCGCCCTGTAAGGCCTGCTGAATTTTTAGATAACACTATACGTGTCAAGCAAATAACTCAAGATTATGCGACTGATACAATATTTTTTGCTGCAAATAATGGAATATACTATATAAATGATGTAGATCAAATTAACGTTACAAAAGCATCTGATATAACACAAACATTTGGTATAACATTTAAGAATGATAAAAAATATGAATTTGAGCCAGGCCAATTAATATACTCAAATAAGAATGCGATATACATATTACTACCAAGTCAAAATAGTAAGCAATGTTTGAAAATGAAATCGAGAAAATCATTGTTTATGCACGAGAAGATTCGGAAGGCACGAAAGATTTTGCTATAATTTCAACTTTTGTTGTTATTTTCTGCTAACAGAACTAATTGAGTGTTAGTATAATTTAAGTAATTTCTTTCAATTCCTTCATTAGTAGAATTCAACGGATTCTATCGCGATTTATTTTTTAATATTTACTCAATGGGTGATTTTCGCGTCAACTTCAGAAATTTAATACGTTTGTTTGAAAATTTTGGTTTAGTATGAATAATTTAGGCTATCACAACACTTTTTATGGCTTATTATATAGGGGTTCCACATTTATTGGCATTTTACTTCTCATAATTTTAATAATCGCATGATCTGCTAAAGATCATTGGTACAGTTTTCTAGTAAAATTAAAATTCATAAATATAATGTAGCATGTCGTTTTGTTTTGTGTTGTGTTACACTATAAGATAATATTTATATCGTTTTCATAATAAGGTACGTTTTGTATTATTTCTTACATATGCATCGATTAGAATTTACTGCATTGCTTAATTATCCCAGTGAATGTTATACCTACTATAAGTGTTAATGACAATGTCATTCTAAAATTATACATTGTTTTATGTAACCTTTATTTTCAAAGGATTCCAGACCATTAAAAATTAATTCCAATTTGGCCTGACAAAGAGAAATAAACTCCTGAATAAATAATGGATCCAATAAATTAGTGTAGTTTACTGTGACAGTCATGACAGGCAACGTGCGCACGCGTCGATGCATTCGCCGCGACGGCAGTGACATATTGTGGCCGGTAATGACTATATATGGGGCAGAAAACAAATTGTTTCATTGAAATCAATGTCCGTCGTTATAGCGTGGTATTTCTGTCTGGAACTCGATTTGAAGAAGTCTTAGTATCCGTCTACTTAAAGTAGATTTAGATACTTAATTACATAGCTACTCATTCGTGAATGTCCGCAAATAGATTGGCGGTGATATACCACATTTCATTTCCGTTTGTCAGTATTATAGACGTATCACCTGTGCATTTAGTTATAATCGAATATTGCTATCCTATCCTACTTAAATATTATAAATGTGAGAGTTTGTGAAGATGCTCGTTATCTAATCGGCTGAACAAATCTAGCCGAATTTTGGTACAGGTAAATTGAAATCTGGAATAATTTTATTGTATAAATAGTCTTATTGTTCCGGGAATAGGTTCCTATCGGTTGCGGGAACCGAATCAAAAGGGCGGACAAAGCCAAGGATAATAACTAGTCTTTGATAATTTTATAAATAAAAGTTAGAAATCAATGTTGTGACAATTAATCCGGATTCATCGGATTAATGTTGTCTGAATTAAAGATATTATTATAATTATCGTACATACTCGTAGATTAATCCAAGGGTAGTTGAGAAAATATGAATTGTTTTCTCATCTCCTAATCCTGAAACATTCCTATCGGCACTGAACTAATCAAGTTAAGTGATAAGTTATGGAAGGATATTTTCTTTGTGAAGCTCCCTTGGGATGTACCTATATTACTCTCGAGGGAGGCAGAGATGTGATCAATGAGGGACATTGATCTTACCGGTCATAAGTATTACGTATGACCTGATTAATTAGATTTTATTTTATATTAACTGATCTTTTGAGAGTTCTGAACTCGTCCCAGAACCTATTCCAGGGTAAAAGTGTGTTATTTGAATATAATATACTGACATATCTATAAAAACAAACACAATGTAATTTTAAATTGTATAATGACATTAAGATTGTAATAAAATTAACATTAATTATCTTTTCCAATTGTGTGAGATTATGCATGCTTTATAATGACTATTTAATACCTACATATAAACAATTGAATGAATGATATCAAATACATTTACCTAATTAAAAGACATATTGTCTACTACAACTGTCAGTATATAGTGTTATAATAGCGGAGTTATTGTTAACGGTTAGGTTAGTCTACTCACATCATAGATCATCATAGGTATAAAACAGAACCAAATCAAATCAAAACAGATAAAATTAAATAAAAATACGACCAAATACTGAGGTAATTTATAAGAACCGAATATCGATACCTCGGGGCTCAAAGGGCGTAAGCGCCAAAAGTCGATTTTACAGGAGAGCAAAAAAACAAAAATAAAATTCCTTTTTTCGGCATAACTTTTTCGATTTTTGACCTAAATAAACCATTCTAAGACCAAAAGTCTTAAATTTTTGTGATGCAGGTTACTGTAAAATTATATTTCGAATAAATTTAAAAGCAACGAAAATAGCTTTCCTATACGCCCCGAAAATTTGTATGTTTGGGGTGTTTACACCCCAAAAATCAATGGATGTATGATGAGTGATGGTTGTAAAAGTCAATTTCAGGAAAGAGGACCATTACAGAAAGTAGACCGATTGGGAAACCGAGTAGACATTTCAGGAAAGTGGACCATTTGGTCCACTTTCACCGTTTTTATCAACTCAGATAACGAATTAATCAATCAATTAGCCTATTGCAGTCCACTGCTGGACATAGGCCTCTCCCAATATGCGCCACGTTTGCCGATCCTCCGCCTTCCGCATCCAGTCTGTCCCAGCCACCCTTCGTAGGTCGTCAGTCCACCTGGCTTGGGGTGTGTCCCACCTTACGTTTTTCTTCTTCCGGTCTCCACTCTAGGAATCGTCTGCTCCAACGGCCATCAGTCCTTCGACAGATGTGGCCAGCCCACTGCTACTTCAGCCTGCTTATTCTTCGAGCTATGTCGGTAACTTAAGTTCTATGTCGGATGATCTCGTTGCGAATTTTATCCTTCAAATAAACTCCAAGCATATCTCGTTCCATAGCCCGCTGCGCAACTTTTAGGTCGTGGACTAACCCCACCTTCAGTGGCCACGTTACGGCACCGTAAGTCATAACAAGTAGGACGCACTGGTCGAAAACTTTTGTTTTTAGGCATTGCGGTAGGGGCGAGGAGAAAAACCCGACGTAATTTGGCAAATGTTGCCCATCCCAGTTGGATCCTTCTGGCTATTTCTTTCTCGAAGTTGTTTTTACCAAGCTGGATAACCTGACCTAGGTAGACATATTTTTGAACAACTTCAAATGTCGCCCCTTCGATGGCAATCGGTCTCGGTGTAACATGTTCGTTGAACATAATTTTGGTTTTCTCCAAGTTTACACCGAGGCCGACTCGTCGAGAAGCTCCATTCAGGCTGTGCAGCATTTTACTCAATTGTACCAGTGACTCCGAAAATATGACGATGTCGTCAGCGAACCGAAGGTGCGAGATGTACTCACCGTTGATGTTGATGCCCCGTCCAGTCTAATCCACAGTCTTGAAGACGTCCTCCAATGCGTTGGTGAATAGTTTCATATAAGATCTCCCTGTCTCACTCCACGCTGGAGGCTAATGGGTTTCGTCTTCTGGTCTTGGAGCTGGACGAACATTGTGGCAGTGTCATATAAGAATCTCAGCACTTCGATGTATCGCCAATCGACACGGCACCGGTGCAGGGCATCCAACACTGCCCAGGTTTCGATAGAGTCGAAGGCTTTTTCGTAGTCTACAAACGCCATACACAGCGGCTGATTGTACTTTTGCGTCTTTTCTACAATCTGCCGAACAGTATGGATGTGGTACACGGTGCGATAGCCTTTTCGAAACCTGGCTTGCTCGCGTGGCTGGAACTCGTCGAGCTTACCCGAGAGGCGATTTGAGACGACCCTCAAGAACAACTTGTAGACATGACTCAGGAGTGAGATGGGCCTGTAGTTCTTCAGCAACGAATTAATACTAATAATTATTGATTTACCTGTACCTAATTAAGTTACTGCTTACTGGGTATGTCGTTTACTACCCTCAAATTTATTGATCAATATGAGAGATTGCTCTTACGACCCAAACCTAAAAATTTTATGATGTAAAATGGTAGGCGTAAAAACATTTGTATCATCTACAGTGTCGTTTACTACCCTCGCGTTTATAAACAGTAACAGTGGTTGCTGTTACGGCACAAAAACTAAAAATATCTGTTTTATTTTCTTCAAAAAATGGGGTCGTAAGAACCATTTTTTTGCGAATTGGAAGACTTTAAATACACAGATCGATAGAGGAGAAAAATATAAGTAGGACTACATTAAAAACTCAATTTCGCCAAAATGGCGGTTACGCCCTTTGAGCCCCGAGGTATCGATATGACAAAATCTTCCTCTCTCCAAACATTGTGCTGTGCCCGACAGGGTCCGTAATTGTAACCTAATTGCTTACATGAACAACTGTACTGTACTACATTATGGAATGCAATAAATGTATTGAGTATTGAGTATTCAAATAAATAAAATAGTTAAAAATTAAACAGTGTAGTAGTGAAAAAGTGAAAAAACGAAGAATCGGTCTAATAACTATACCCGTCCTGCTAATGTTTGCTGCATGACCATTATACTCGTATACACCGGCGGAGCGCCTTTATGAACACAATCAAAGTAGCAGCACACTGGGACAGCAGAATGTGAGAGTAAAACACAGTCGACTAGATAGAAGAAAATGTCACAAAATATTATAGCAGATATCACAGCTGTAAAACAAAATATCTCTAAAGATAAACTTACACATACGCTTCTAAAACCGACAATCTCGAAATCGCTTGAAACCGTAAGCCAATTAATAGAAAACACCATGGTGAGGTCGCGATGACGCAACACAAACGGTGGTGTAATTAGATTCCACACGTTCTCTTTGAAATGAAGACTTTCCCGTCAATTATGTGGCAATTTAATTTTCATCTCAGAGAACGTCAACTGTCGCTGAGATGAAATAGTGTGCCGAGAATAGTATGTAGACGCGACATTTTATATAGGTAAGTAATTTTGTAATTAATAATTGCTGCAAAAGTAACGAAACGGTTTATGAGTGGGACTCACAAAATATTTAGATGACGGTACTGTGCACTACAGTGCACTAAAATAGAATGACCCTGATCTGTGGGTTATAAAAATCCGTTCAAAATTCAGTTTTGATCTAATCTCAAACTTCCAATTATCAAAAACGATTACGATGTCAATGACTATGAAATTTGATTATGACTGAATTTTGAACTTATAATAAGAGAATTGGTCTTCTGGAATTCAGTTAGAAAATATACTTAGGTTTGGATTGAAGTCTTTTGCACGAACCCCAGATACTTAAAAAAAAGGAGCCTACCTTATGACATATGACAGCATCCATCTGCAACGTCTAAGTTACCGGGGTAATAAGACAGTGTGATGATGGAGTAGTTTGCGAGTTGATTTTTAAGGCCATTGCTCATGACGTCACTCGGCAAAGTGACGTCATGAGCAATGGAGAGTGAGTATTCAAAGTTAGTGTAATAATATTATTTTTATAACGGGTACACTGTCTGATTTGAAGTACTGACTAAATGCAAATACTGTTGGACAAGAATCTTGAAAGTTTTTTGATAGTCTATCTACTTAACTTGTGAAGTGCTTTTGTTTGTAAGAAATATACTGAGTTCACCTTCAGAGCACCTTTGTGCTTAATCTCTCATTAAGATACATGATTCAGACCAATGAGCTCGTATCAGTTCGGGTCAGACGGTATTTCGTAAGATGCTAAGGAAATTAAAATGTGTAAACATGAATTAAATTTCATATTTCCGTCACATTCATATTCTACGATGACTGAACGGGCACGGATACTATTGAAATAACTGATTGGATTTGATTAAAAATATAATCTTCAAACAGACAAATGTAATACAGCCTATTATATGAACAAAAAGCAATCAAGAATGGTAACAAACCTTGTTGGCAGATCTTAAGGAGCTCTTGTTCTTTACTTAACAAAGTGAGGAAAACTCCACATTTACGTTAGCTATGAAAAATTTACAAATTTCATCGTCAAGACGCCATCCAAAGGCACATTTATGTCGCATCGGTCGCCTCTGCATCTTTACGACATCACCTCATCAACATAAACTTTCCTTACAATCGCTGTATATGTATGAGACACATTTGTCTCCTTGACAAAGTACATTCACAGCCTAAGGTATGCCATGGCCTGCAAATATCAAAGCTTCAAAATCCAACCGTGTTAATACAGATTTAGGGTTGGATTTCCACTGGGGTAGAAATTAAATCGTCATGTTAATAAAATCCAAACTTGTAGAAGACAAAGCGTTAATTAAGGAATGAGATTTAGAGTGTAACTGGGGATTTTTAGTAGATTTTAACCTATTTATGAAATTGAGGACGGGTTCTAACGATTGAATATTATTCCCTTGAGATGTTTCAAATGAATTGTATTATGAAATTATGAGAGAAAGGGTTTATTGTGTAGATTTTGCAGATCTTAATTTCACCTACCGAATTTGTAGTAGCGCGTCTGGGAAAACTTGTCTCCGCTTTCTTGATTGAGTGGAGGGTAAAAATCTTCAGAAAAATATAGTTAAGAAATAGGTATGTACATCTAGCATTAAATTTTAATATTAGTGCGTGGTAATAATAAAAAAATAATAGCAAGTCCACCCAGAACTACAATCGCAGAGGGATGTAATAATAAAACTTCTTCCACGCCCGCTATTCGATTTTTTGTACACGGTACAGAAAAACAGCCATAGAAGTTTTTGACAAGATCAACGGTTTTTGATGCTTCAAATCTGCCTTTTATCCATATATTTCAAATTGAATACAATTTTTTGAAAGGTTGACCTTCACTGACCCATTTACATACATTCGGCTTACTTCTTTCTTGAATTAATCTCAGTCTTTTTCGAGTCTAACTGTGATACGGCTGAACATTTTAGGTCTCCAACTACAATAACGACTGCCATAGATGTTTTTATGGCAAACGGGACCAACGACTCAACGTGCTCATCATATAGAACTAAAATTAATTATAAAAATACTTACATAAAATGTGCGGGATGGCGTCATACTGTTCTCAAAAATCTTCCATTGTTTTGAAAGAACTTAATACATCAATGTCGCGGCAAGTTGGTCGATTTGATTGATCACTGCTCAAAGTTTACTGAATTCAGTGTTTACTGCAACTTGTGATGTACCTACTATTGTTTCGGGAATTGGATTATGCTTTTCTGTTCAATTGAGCAATCGTTCCCTTTATTAATTTGGAAAGCTATTGTCTGAAACTGTTTCTATCGCGTTTTAAATATACTTTATATTATCTAGGTATTTGTTACGAAAACATAACTGATTTAAAAGTATCTTCACTATTTCAGTTAATTTTCATGAAATTTACAATCGACCAAGGAAATACTGTTTCACCTCTACATACAACTTTATATGCAAACGTGCAACCGTATCTCTTTTGTCGACTGTATCTGAGTAAATAATATCAGAAATAACTTGAGAATCTCTGTTTCTTAGAACAGATTGGACAAAGAGAAACAATTCAGTCCCTTACAGAGGTATTGCTCTGGCCATTGGGCTACCAAATCAAGCCTTGAGTGCTCCAAATTCTCATAAACAACCATCTTAGGGCGACGATGGTGGGAGCCATCTAACGATAGTCATACGAACTATCGGTTACAACAAATATACATGTATTTCTACTAGCTTTTGCCCGCGGCTCCGCCCGCGTGGATGTCGGTTATCGCGACTAAACATAGCCTATGTCCTTTCTCAAGGTCTAATTTATCCCTATACCATATTTCATATAAATCGGTTCAGTGGTTTAGGTTTGAAAGCGTAACAGACAGACAGACAGAGTTACTTTCGCATTTATAATATTAGTATGGATATGGCTTAAATGCAGACTTAGGGTGCGGCCACACGGTGCGGTGCGGTGCCGCGCCGCACCGTGCCGTGTGACCGCACCCTTAGCTACACAATCAACACTGCAGCATGACGTAGATACCGTGAAACGACACAACCAACGTGTTATAACACAGAGCAATATCGTTTTACGATGGCCACCAGCCTATATTAATGCTATCAAATGACAATACCTATTAATATCCTTTCTATTGATATTGTTTTGAGCTGGACTTCGGGATAAACAAACAGAATATTTTTGATTGAACTTGTCGATTAAACACACTTTATATACATTTTAACCGACTTAAAAAAGGAAAAAGGATCGCTATGTTTTTTTTTTACCAACTTTGTTTGTTGTGCCTGAACTACTAACTATGATGCAATCATTTGAAATAACCTCTTGGGCTAGGCACTGACTTGTAACAAATCAGTAAGGTCTGTAAATTAAGTTTTTTTTACGCTTATGACCTCTTTTTTGTTTTTTGAAATCGGTTTAACTTTTTTGTAAAAATTAAATTTATAAATACTTACTCTGCATCCCAAAAATTATTTCAATTCTCTTTTGCTGGTTATTCGATTATTCCTTCGCTTTGGGTGCTCTATGTACTGATTACACATACGCGAGTAGATACAGCTGCTATAATATGCAAGATCTTCCTTCTTGAACAATTTACTACATTCGGGAATATTTTAAAAAGTTCTTACAATTTCATTTATTCAATATATTTCAGTGCCTTTATGCGGAAAGAACAGAGATTGGAATGGACTGACGACTTAAAAAAGACTAAGACTGAGTACTTTAGATAAAGTACACATTTCACTCCACAGTTTTAAAAATCCTCTCATTATAACGGCAGGTTGTTTTAGTATGGTAAGAGCACTAACTACACATAAAAGTATGGCCAGGCCAATCCACGCTGCTAATTAAAAAAAGTAAAACAAGAAGTTTATCGATTTCCATAAAAAACCGTTCAACTTAGTCCAAACTCCAGTTCAAAAAATAATCTACTCCCAATAATTTTGCAAACAAAGTACTTTAATAACCAAAGTCAAAGAGAAAGACTCCAGGCGCTTTTCTTCTACCAAGTTACCAGCAAATGTTAATACAGTAGAACATTACCCCAATATAAATAAAGTGCTGTGTTTATATAGTTAAACTTCAGGACGTAAGGCATACTTTGAACTTGGTAAACTTTTTTTGATGACGCCACGAAAACTTTGAACGAATAATGGCAGTTTACTTTTGCCTCCCACAAACACAAGCCGACCTAAACTTACAAATTATGTTAGCTTTGGTACAAGTCCCGCTCTGTATATTTATGTACCTAGGTCAATACCCTAATAAAATGATGTCGGTTCAGAGGAGATTCTAGAAAAAATAGTTCGTATTGACAGTGTAGAGGTTAATGTACTCAAATTGGTACGCGATGTCGAGTCGTTTTGATTCGATTGTGAATAATTTAGTTGAATATATATTTCATGTTAAGTCTCTAGATTTGTGAGCACTGTGAGTATAATTATTGCCAGGGATGTGTTGTGGTCCACTCATGTGGCATAGGCTAGGTAATAGGTTTAGGTTAGATTGAGGTCTCAGAAATATATTAGAATAGAACGGCCATAAGCACTAAGCAGTGTACACCTGCATGTCGCGCGTGGCGACTTTTTATAAATACCCACAAGAACTAAAAATTTCATTTTTCCAATATACTTCTCAATTTTTATTCTACAGTTGGAAATAGCATAGAATGGTATGGCCAGTCTTAACAGTATTGAGTAAGCGTTAGAAATGGTCTAAAAAGATGCCACGTGTTCCCTCCTCACATGTCCGTTCTATTCTAATATATTTCTGTGGTTTAGGTCCTTATGCTTCGTTTATATACTCGCGGCAGAGCGAGGGAAGTGGCGAGAGAAGTGGGCAGAGACGTGGTGTGAATGGTATATTCGTCATGGCGCGAGTACTGCCGCGATGTTGCTGCGAATGTCAGCGGCAATACTAGCGCGATGAACTATACGAGACCGCTAGATGGCGCTAATCAGTAAACGTTCTTGCACCTCGAATATTTACTTTTAAAAATATTTATATCCATCTGCGGACAGTGTATAGGTAGTTGAAAGTGATAGTTTTTATTATTAATCTATTTAATCAATTTGCTATGCTGTAAAAGCATAATGCGTACACTGCTACAGCGTTGTTCTCCATACGTTTACGTCCGTCTCCGTTGCAGGGCGAATACTGTAATGCGGACCAACACGATGATGCGTACGTGTGAATGCTAGGGCATTATTCGTGGGAATACTTCTGGCAACACGATGAGCAATGCGATGGGCAGCGTGTAAACGCGGGGTTAGATATCGCTGAGTAGCTTAGCGTTTTCGCTTCGTCAACGAAATAAAAGACATTCATTTAATATGCTAAAGACTGGGGCGTACTTATTTTGGCCATATGCGTAATGGTTATATGGGTCTATAAAGTGTTCCAGAGAACAATGTTTGGCATAATATTTAGGAACAAGCTGCTATCATTATCACGCCAAATACTCGTATGTGGTTGTGTTGAGGCTTTCATCTAAGAACTTAACCCAGATATTACTGAAACTATTTTTTGTTTCGGATTGCAATAATTTTTGAATATGTTGTACTATAATAATATAGTATTATTAGAAAAATACTTTAAAAAAAATTGGTGGTCTGGAAAACCCGGAAAACGAGTGGCGTTATAACGCCCGGTAGTAAGATCGGCTACCAAGCCAAAGTTATAATTGCAGACATTTTGGAATGAGATGAAACACAAAATTCTTGTTGAATGAAACGCTTATAATGAAACTTTATTTATTTAAAAAGTAAACATCGACATGATAGCAAACAAGACATATTTTTGACAAACAAACCATAAAATATATCCTAACCTTTGCACCGACCCAAAGTTTATACCAATTTCTGATGGAGCTCTTAGCTGGGAACATGAAAATTACCTAATAAGGACATTTTTTATACTACTTAGGTCGCAGACAAGCACACAGCCCACCTAATGGAAAGTGGTTACCGTGGCCTATGGAATAGTGCAACACCAGGGGAGTCACACTCCTGCAGCCGACCCAATAATAACAGAGAGATTCTGTGCCGTCAGCGCAGAAGATAAGTGGGACAAGCCTTTGGTCTTCTCACTGACAGTGACAGCACAAAATCCCTCCAGTGAGTTCTGGCTCTCACGGCAACTCACCGCCGGGAACACAACATGAGGTTATTTAGCCGCGGTATTCTGTAGGGCGGAGGTACTTCCCAGTCGGACCACTCGATTGGGACTGAAATACCGTCGTTTCTTACCTCCTATTGACATTACAATATATTGTAGTTATTTCAGTGACTGAAATGAAGTACGTAATATGCTCAAAAGCAATAATCCAACATGTGAAGATTATATTACAAGTTCTTCATCACCGGAATCTTCGTTTGTTACTTCGGTATTTGAATTTTCCCGAGGAAAAATGGTAATCTCACTGGGCAGGTCGTCATCCGAATCAACATGTTGCTATTCATCAACTATTTCGTTGAGACTACAAGACCTTTTCATCAGTGATCTAAAATTTAATAGTAGTAGTAAATAGACGTACATTTTACTACCGGGTGTTATAACGCCATCAGTTTTTACAAACGATAATTTTCATGAAAAACTGTGAAATTCGAACTTGTTTTATCTCAAATTTATATTACAATAACAACACTTTACGATATTCTACGTTATAGTATTTATTACATAATTTATTTACCTTAAAACTTACTTTTTTGAAGCCAAGTCGCAAAGCAAATTTACTTTCAATTTAAAACATGTCAGAACTTCTAAATAATACACGCACTGTGACAAATAGTACTAACACACCATAGAAGGACTGTTTCTAATTACGGTAATGTAAGACGATCTTTGGTAAAACAACAATAAATATATAAATTAGGCGGTTACATCTAACACTCCATTAGTGGCGTTATAAAGGACGGTAGTAACAAGTGGGTTAAGGTTTGCATGTTTAAGATTTGTCAGGCCTCTCAACCCTGTAAAAGGACACCTTCAAGGGACTATCCGGTGCACCTGTTGGTTAACTAGTGATGCAACAGTTCAAGCAGATGTTTTCGGTTCGCAGTATAAGATTCAAACGGTAGTTGAAAAATAAACTAACTCAATGATGAAACGAGTAGGAAAGCCAACTCCAGACCTGAAAGTACGATGACATGGCAAAGAAAAAAGGTAAAAAATATACACCTAAAGTACAACTTAGTTTTATAAGAACAAGGGCCTAAGACTATACCCAAATACTTAATTGTCTAATCAGCATACAAATACTTGTAATCTTCCAAAAACTCAAAGATTACACAGAACATCATTAAAACGATACTTGGAGGTAATTGGCGTTAGGAATTTGCCGACTGGCTGAGATTGAATTAACACTTAAAGGCCTTAAGCTTATTAAGATAAAGACATAATTGTGTTTTCAGATTTTAAGCCGTTTTCATAGCCGACGGTGTACAATAGAATCCGTTTTACAGGCCAACTGAGTTTGAAATGGTTGAGCTGCGATACAGGGTCTCAGATACAAGCTTCCGATTATTTTCGTATGCATAATTTTAAAGATTTTTATCTGTTATAAAAATACTTATACCTACTTAAAGCCAGGTCGAGCATAACCTACCTATACAACAGGGGGTACCGCAAGACTTCTTTGAAGTGGCGAGTCTACATTTCGAAGATTGGGATCAGATCAATATTTAATTTTGACTATTAAAATTTGATTGATGGCACTTATTGTTGCACATATTGATAAAACACTACTTCTTGTTTTTCTTCACGACATTTATTATTGAATTTAACCGGTTTCGCCTTATGGCTTAACATTGCCTGATATTTAAACCTTTAAGAATGCCGTTAAGCGAAACCGATCAGCTGTAATAATAATTATACTGGAAAAGTACAAGTGTGTTATCAATATGTGATTGAATTTTGATTTTTATCAATAGAATTTGACCTTCAGCTTAATTTATTGAAGCTACGATTACAAACATATTTATCACACAATATAAAGCCTTGGATAAACCACGTGTAACTAAAGTGCTTTCATCTGTAGTGTAAAATAATTCATCAATGTAACAATGACTTGAGTGACTGCGGCTAAATGATTGAGAATAGTAATGATTGGAGCTAATAGTAGCTAATTGTGACATAGTAGGAGTAAGTGCGTTCGGTGAGGGGGAATTTAATATGCGCGGTTCGAGGCTTTTGACGACTATTAGCGTGAAACGTGTGATTAGATTTCAAGGGTGTACAAGATTAAAGGAACAGTGTTGTCTAATTAGGTTAGTAGTTCACGAATTGGTGCCATTGGCAAATAATACATCTTTATCAGCACACGTGTTTCCTTCTTCCTTCAGTCCCGGGTTCTATAACCTGACAGGAGGTGCTACCGGGTAAAAAATACCACAGGTACCTGAAATTACGCATAACTTTTTTGTCAGTAACTAAACAAGGCTTTCTTTCTGGAGCTATATGGAATACTTGGACCAACGAACTGTATGGACCACCATGTAGCTTGTTGGTCTGAGTACCTATTCCCCTTTGTAAAGAACTGGGCGCGAGTTCAAGTACCGTTTTGAACGTTCACTTTTTCCAATTTAAATCGATAAAAATAGTTTTATTTCATAGTCTAATATTCGTATAAATTGTCGACAATATCATACCTTAGTTTTATTAATAGAATTCTTTTCTTTCTCAAATGTGCCGAAGATTAATAAAATTGGCCTATCATTTTCGATACAAGATTAATTAGTAAAAACACATGAAACCAAACTTTATCGAGACGCTTCGCTAAAATTCGATACATAATCATGAGATAAATTTAATTGCTTTCCTGTCCTGTACAAAATTATAAGTATCTTGCTGCTCATAATTAAAATTCAATATCCGATAATATTATCATCTTGGGTCTTCGAAATTTGTTATTGATAAAACAGCGAGGTTGGGATTATAAAGAGTCACTTCAACCCTTGTAATCAATATATCAATCCTTGTTATTAATAACACATCTGCATAGTTATGTCAGTCTTAGGATAGGTTGGGTTTTGATATTGAGACCCCTCTGTGCTTCGGAGAGCGTGTTAAGCCGTCGGTCCCGGTGGTCATACGAACATCTAGTGTAGTTGGAGTCTAATATTGGTCTAACTACAGAATTTCGATATTGGCACTGGATTTTGGAGATCTGATGGCATTCGCTTTCCTGAAAATATCCAAGTTAAGCTGGTTCACCGTGAGACTGGAAAAGCGAACCCTGGACTCCAAGGTCTTGAAGGAGGGTCTTGTATACGGCCGGGAAACGCAAGAATATTATGAAGACTTTCGTGGCGTACCGCTAGTCGACTGCTGAGCCATGTAGCTTTTATCTAACTCAGTTCTCTCTCGCTCTCTCTTTCTCTCTCTCTCTCTCTCTCTCTCTCTCTGCAAACAACCTCGATATCTGCAGCGATATAACATAACATACATAACATAAACTCACGCTTATATCCCCGAAGGGGTAGGCAGAGGTGCTAGAGCCCACATTTCGCCGTTTATGTTTAGGTCCCAATGTAATAGGTGGCGAGCCTAGTGCCATTAACCGGGCACTTATAAACCTGCGATATACACACATAACTTCGAGAAGCATCGAAAAGTCATTGGTGTATGCCATGGTAAAACCTGGGATCAAACCCGAGACCTCGTCTCAGCAGTCCATTACCCATACCACTAGGCTACCGCGGTTGTTGCGGTACCGTGCAGCAACTGCCATCTTATACCCATAACCCACTTACGGCATCGAAGTTCTTTCTGTATTTAGACCTAAATGCCAATATCTTCCAAATAAAAAAACAACGATCACGATATCCATCCATTGTGTTAAATTAAAATTAGATTGAGATCAAACTTTGAATATATTATTCAGATTAACAACTGATTGACGGACTTCTAGGAATTGACGCATTATTTAATTTGTAAAGTGTTAACCTATTCTATTAACTATAACCCCTATAAACAACTTAATATATTGAATTCGAAACCTATAATCAAACCAAATATTACAAATCAATTACACATTACATACATATAAATTGTTATGACCGGTTACATTATTACGTTGTTATCCTATTCAAACACACATCACATACCTTTTCACAGTACCTGAGCTAATAAACAAACCATAACACTTACTCTAAATAACATTGAACTATATCCCTTCCTAGGTCTTCAAAGCAAACTGTCGCACATGCTCGGGTTATCAAGCAAGGCAATGGTATCATTTAAGTTCAGGAGTGAACTTGATGGTATGATAAGGGTGTGTTAATACTGGGAGGGTGAAATAATGTGCTTCGTGGAATGTATAATCATATCATAGCAGAGATTACGTGGAGATGTTCAACTGAGATTCGTTTTGTAAATAGAAGTATCTGAGTGACCGAATTTTGCTTTGGTTTTTCTTAGGATCTGTACTTTACTTGTACTTAGGAAACGTCCTTTAAGATAAACTTAGAAAGTTAGAAGAAGATATAGCTTAGTGTTTATTTTAATTTTGATCAAAATCGTTAAAGCTGTTTTCGAGACAGTGGTGAATTATTGCTCGTATAATGTTCGTGGTGTAGGCTCCCAGAGATTTGCGTTTCTGAATTAGGATCCATATTCATGAATGTTATACTTATAGTATAGTCTTGAGAGAAGTTTTTTCAAAAGTCTGCATAAAGGGCCCAGGATACTAATATGACACCATCTAAAAGCCGCGAAGGGTAAAAATGTCAAGCAGATAGAGGAATGCCCTCTTCTTTTACCCTGGATAAAAAAGAAGCACCCCATTGGAATTGACTTCACGATTTAATAACATTTTAAAGGGAATTCAGGCACATACGTGTAGACACGTGCCGAAAAATTGCCAATGTTATGAAGAAAAGTCATAACAAACCTATCATCAGTATAAAATGTAAATACAATCACGAATTGGCATTTGAAATTGACTCGTGTATTAAAGTAATAAACGGGGACGCATTTACACCGAGATCAAATATTAGCCTCTGAATTCATTTTTGTGTTTCTAAATAAAACGAAGGTATATTATATTTCACAGAACCAGGATTAATAAATTTCCATGCTCAATATGTAAATTTAAGAGCTCAAAAATTAGTATTACCATAAAAATTAAAGGAAAATTCGAGGAAAAGATGTCTCAATTTTTTATAAATTTTCTTCGAAAATTCGGAAGAATATAGAAAAATATTTTGATAGGTAATCGGTATCTAGATTGCGTTCTCGGAAGCGCGCTCATAAGGTCCTCCGGTATACAAGTAGATAGGCATGCAGCACACGTTAGGATATCTCCTAACGTGTGCTGCATGCTATGGTATGTCAAGCAATTCCACACACACACACCGCAGGTTAGCGTCATTCGAGAAACCTCACCTAGACCGATTCTTCCTGATTCAGTCAACCTGTGTTCGAAGTCTATTTATGAACTTCCACTAGGTTGCGGGCAAGGGATCAGATAACCACACGGGCAACAACTGGTACCTACATTGTAAAATTAACTAACATATATCCACGATACACTTCGGTGTAACACCGAACCACCATAACGGTAAAAGTTTGCCATTCGCGGAGTTTGAACGACTAAATTGCTGATACCTCAAAGTGTTTTAAAATTGCTTCCGCAACGTTTTGTATCCCCCGATATGCAGTTAGTTCAAATTTTATGCTCTCTCAATTTCGGTCGCGTTGCAAAATATTAGTTTTGGAAGTTAGACGGGCTAAGCAATGATAGAAGTTTTGTTGATTTTCGACCGCTGGCTTCGATATCGTTTCTTGAAATTCTCGGGTACATTTCGGTTTACTGTTTCAGTAAAATGGAGGTTTAGATGTGGGTAAGACGATATCCATACTTCCATACTAATATTATAAATGCGAAAGTAACTCTGTCTGTCTATCTGTCTGTCTATTACGCTTTCACGCCTAAAGCGCTGAACCGATTTTGATGAAATTTGGTATAGGGGTAATTTAGACCTTGAGAAAGGACATAGGCTATGTTTGGTCGCGCTAACATCCACGCGGGTAAAAGCTAGTTTGTAATATTTTCAAGGGTTGAATTTGTGTGTTGGTTCCCGATGAGTAGTATAAAGCCCTCTATTGCTGCTCGTAGGTGTCGTAGAAGGTGACTAGAGACAGGGCTGTTTAATATCAGACAGATATATGTACAGCCCAGACTCAGCCTCAGATGCATGGCTCGTGTCAACAATAGTGACCTGAATACGCCATGGGTAGAAATCGGGTGGCCAATTTCTAATCTGCCGGGAACCACGCGACTTATTCCTAATACATATAACTAAAAAACATTCTTAGCGAAATGTGATTATTATTATAGAGATATTAAGGGTAGGTAGAGTTTGACAGCCTCCGTGGCGTAGCGGTAGTGAACGCGGCCGCTACGCAGGAGGCGCGGGTTCGATCCCCGCTCAGTGCAAATATTTGTGTGCATTAAATATGGGTATTTGCATTGGTCTGGTCGTGCCTCGGAGAGCACGTTAAGCCGTCTGTCCCGGTTGCCATAAGAACATCTATGGCAGTCGTTACGGGTAGTTGGAGCCCTAAAAAATCCAAAAACAACGGTCTAGCTGCAAAGCTTCGATATCGCCTAATGTTAACATTGGGTCGTGGAGGTCAGATGGCAATCGCTTCACGGAAAAATATCGAGGTCTAGCCAAATCTGTAGCTATGACTGGTAAAAGCGGACCCCAGACTCCGAGCTGAAAGCTTTTGATGCGACTGGGAATTAACGCTAGGAGGAAGAAGATTAGAGACCTACCCGTTCTGGAGTGTACATGCATAGCTTCAGTGCATGTAATTTTATTTCAAAACTCCTTTCAGGTATTTCAGGAAACTGCAAACGTTTAAAACCACAAAGAAAACCAAAATAATCTAGTTTTATGCATACGTTCCTTTCATTTTGCCATTTCTGTTTATTCTTTCAACCGTATCTCTCTAGAAATGAAGAAACAAAATGTTGCCACATCTGACTGTTGGTTTACCCTGCATTTTATCCCAAAAACAAAACGTGTAGAATACATTTTCGTTGTACATTTTTAGTTAATTCGCTTGCAATGTGACGCCTTCTCTGTTTATTGTCGGTTTTTGTTCAGTATTTAGCTCAGAATGTTTTTAAAATACTCCTTTAACGAAATATGTTTATCGTAATGTGTAAATTTAATATTTGTTTATATTGTGGTGTATGTACGTGCGTTGTCGTGTCGGGTAAAGGAATCCAACGTCCCCCGACACGACAACGCTTGAATATAAACATTACTACATAATATTAAAGTTAAAAAGCTAACCAATACAATTTATTTTCTACTTTTTGAAATGATTTTTAAGACGACGGTTTTTTTCATTTTTTAGTGTTCAGTTATATCTTATTTAAAGGAAGCTGCCTTTGCTGGTGGGATCACGTCTTGCGGAAACCACCAGGCTACGTGGATAATAAAAGTCTGGTTATGGCATGACCTGGATCGATGATATTTCATTACTTGCCTAGGCTACTCCGCTCCCGCATTAGCCTTCTAACCTAATCTATCCGAGTTGAATTACGCTGCTTCTCTCAGTGAACCTATTACTTACTGTCTGTCTTTATTCTGGGTGGTGACCTATCATCCGAATGGCCTAAGAATTAGCCAGTCAGTTTATTAAATGTTGTAACAAACGCTACGGCAGATTTTTTTACCCACCTGATAGAAAGTGGTTACCGTGGCTTATGGACGAGTGCAAAACCAGGGGAGTCACACTCGTGCTTACGACCCTTTAAGAACAGAGAAATTATGTGCCGTCAACGTAGAAGACAAGCAGGACAAGCCTAGAATATCATTCAGGAAGCTCCTTGAACGGCGCTGTTTAGTTAAGAGGCTAGGCTAATGATTGAACGGCTGATTGAGCTAGTTGGCTGCGACATATAAAGGAATCTGATCATAATAGTTAATTATATCAAAACATAGACAGCCTCCGTGGCGTAGCGGTAGTGAACGCGGCCGCTACGCAGGAGGCGCGGGTTCGATCCCCGCTCAGTGCAAATACCTATTTGTGTGAATGAAATATGAGTATTTGCATTGGTCTGGTCGTGCCTCGGAGAGCACGTTAAGCCGTCAGTCCCGGTTGCCATAAGAACATCCATGGCAGTCGTTACGGGTAGTTAATGCCCTAAAAAGTCCAAAAACAACGGTCTAGCTGCAAAGTTTCGATATCGCCTAATGTTAACATTGGGTCGTGGAGGGCAGATGGCAATCGCTTCACGGAAATCGAGGTCTAGCCAAATCTGTAGCTATTTCTGGTAAAAGCGGACCCCAGACTCCGAGCTGAAAGCTTCGGATGCGACTGGGAATTAACGCTAGGAGGAAGAAGATATCAAAACATATATCTTACATACCTATGACAAACTGTTATTGCTATAGTAATTTCTCTAGTTTCTTCCTTAGTAAAAAAAACCTTTTTCACAAGAGCACCATAAATCTCTAGTAGTAGACACCAAGGCCTCTCCAAAATCACATAGCGTGTCGGCCACAATATGTTAAAACATTGTATAGATATATAGAATATGTAGGCAGAATCTAAACGCTAGCCAAGACGATAAAACGGATATTGTTCTAGAAAATTCCGTTTAATCGGTATTATCGTAGTTTGTTGCAAATATCGAATACTGAATATCGGAAAGCATTTTAGTAATCGATTTTATTGTATGCATAACATGCTGAGTGTATTACTCTGAGCTTTGAATTGTATTTCAGTGAGTGGGATCGGTTGGAATATTATACGCATAAGCCTCTAGTGTATTATGCTATAATTACAGTGTTTATTCAATTACATTTAATTATATTTGCTTACAATGGACATAATTAAAAATATCACTAGGTATGTAAATGAACAATAATATTTTGAACACAATTTTATAAAATATTCTTATCTATTTATTTGCGATGGACGCAAAAATTTCTGAACGGATTGCGATGCGGTTCTTTTTTTTAAAGCTCTTGGTCAGCCTTAGAATTTATTGGTTGAATAGTACCGATGGTAGGATCAAAATGGACCCATTTAACAAGCCTCTGGTATCATAGCTTGTGTTTACTTAAGATGTACAGCCGACAAACTAAGGAGATACACATAGCTTTATATGAAAAAGTACAATCGTATATCTTTTGTTGACTGTGCGGATGTGGTCCGGCAATCACAGTTGGCAAAATGTGGGTATTAATACGCCTCTGCTTACCCCTTCGGAGATTCACAGGCGTATGTATGGGACTAGGGACAACGCACAGGAAAATACTCTTGAAAAATTCTTCTAGAAAACTTCTCTACGACGAACATTCGCTGGTACAAATTGTTTGTTATATCTCTCAACTCCAAACTACATATTTTAAAGTTCATTATTTATATTACAAACTACTGTGAAGAAAACTTCCATTTGTCCATCTCAAGAAAAGAAAATACAAAACAATATTTGACATTATGTCGTGAAGACACAGAAAGGGCATTGAACTCGGGACTTAGATTAGAATAAAAGAAAACAGAGATTGTTGTTAAACTAATTGAATTGGAGATTATCCCTGTCTTGAAAGAAACACATTTTAGCTCTGTTAAACTAATTCAGTTATGTTTTAATCAAGATTTTCCAGTGGTAGGTATCCATTTTGGTGCCACTGACGATATTGAAGTTCGGTATATTTTTGAAGGACATCCTCTGATATCCTTCATTTACACCTTCTTTTTCGGTCTTCCGTAGAAGAAACTACGGAAGACCGAGAAGTTTACCACTCCTCTTCATGCCTAATAAGATAAACTTTATAGATACTTATATAAAACCATCAAATTCTTTATTGCTCAATTGTGTTACATTATTACATCTTTTTACCATAAAATTCTGCTTAAAACTAAGTTTACCACCGCTTCCTAGGCGCTATTCGAGAAGAAATGGTATACAAAACTCCACTGCGGTATTTTGAAGACGTCAGGCGAGTTGAAGTCAAATTGACATTATATATAAAAAAAGAGCGCGCGGTAGCCTAGTGGTATGGGTAATGGACTGCTGAGACGAGGTCTCGGGTTCGATCCCAGGTATTACCATGGCACACACCAATGACTTTTCGATGCTTTTCGAAGTTATGTGTGTATTTATCGCAGGTTTATAAGTGCCCGGTTAATGGCAATAGGCTCGCCACCTATTACATTGGGACCTAAAACATAAACGGCGAAATGTGGGTGCTAGCACCTCTGCCTACCCCTTCGGGGAATATAGGCGTGAGTTTATGTATGTATATAAAAAAAATATTTTGAAAAAATATTTCATTATCAACAATGATATTTAAATACACTTTCTTTTCTATTATTACATTTTTGATTATCAAATAAATCATCATAATATTCCAGTTATCTAAACTTTGGGAACTTCACCAGGCAGCTTTACCTTGGAAGCTAGAGACACTGAAGATTTACTGTTAGCTAGTTTTATTACAAGTATATACCAATATATATCATAGGGGTGGGCCAACATAAATCTTCACGGGAATGACGAATCTGATTTATGTATCTTATGATAAGAAAGGATCCACCCTCTTCCCCGAGTCAACCCGAATACGGCGCGTGATTATTATTTTAAATTGCCTTTTTTAGATTTTTACGCCTGTTTATTCTTGAACGGGTATACAGAGATTTAAATACCCAGTGACGAAGGACGAAAATTTAGAAAATAATAACTTACCCCGATCTAGTTTGTCATGGACCATTTGACCCATTGGATCGGGTTATAGGGACGGTAATAGGCACGCCCCTTATTACGTGGGATCAAAATTATGTTTGGCGAAATGTGGGTGATAATGCACTGCCGCCTACCCCATCGGGATTTTATAGGCGTGAGTATATGTATGTATGTATCTACTCTATACAACTATTGAGATATTTCTAATAAAAATTAAACCAGGAACAGGTTAACCCATCCGGGATATACTTGAAACTACGAGCGCACGATGACGCGGGTCCCATGGGGCGCTTTGGACTTGCAATTGAGAGGTAGCGAGTTCAAACACTAACCTACACTATAGACGAGAACCGATTCTAAATGGAAATGAATAAACGTATTTATTTTCATTTATAGTCGGTTCATTTAAGCTTACTAAGGAACAAGTGAATATTGAAATTAATGTTTCTATATTTACAGACAAACATAACGAGATAATAGGCAAAGACTATAATAAAAAAATCTAATAATAAAAACTCACGGACACTCTTGAATGCTTACCCTGGAGGAAAAAGAGCCTGAGTCGATGGTCTAAGAAAACAATAATTATATTATCTATGTCAATGACGTAGAACGTTATGGCCTGACGACTCAGTTGATAATGCGCTTACTATAGGTGTGCCCGCTGTACCAGATATGGCCACCCCATTACCACTTAAGCTTGCTTTTTTTATTAGAACACGTCAATTTGCTGATGGTAGGCAAAGTCTCAGAAAAGAGGGTCACCATTATATGCATGTACCACGTTACAATGGTGGCACTCAGTTTGACGGCTTGATGCTTTTAACGCCTCACTTATAGGATCCGGGACTGTAGGAAAAGCGGAACACGTGTACTGATAAAGAATTCTAGGAATATTCTGCACAATTACTTATTTTACTCATTCTTCTTGGGCTTAACTGCAATTAAATTATCATACTAATCAAATAATATGAGAGTCACGGCAGATGCACCAGTATTAGAAGCTCAGTCCGCAGTGCTTTATAAGATGAGAAGACATAGATAAACATAATGTTGTAACATTGGCTGATTGAAGCATTGGCTTATCGAGCAAGCATTCTACTCGTTTGACGAACTGCTAGCAGTGAAACCGTCATAATATTAAAATAATTGACGAGGATGTATTAAATTGACATTGTTTGTAATATTGATCATTTATTACGAGTAAATGAGTTATGAGTTCTATTATGAGTTAACACTTTCTATCCCCAAAAAAAATAAGTATTATTAATTCTCGGGCGCTAGTTCATGAATAATTTGTTTAAAATTAAAGGTTGTAAATACCGAAGGAGTTGAAAGCAACGAAAGGATTTTAATCCTTCGTGAAAAGTTTAATAAATTGAAAAGTTTTGTAAATTTCCCATTGTTCAAGGTTGTTGTTAAAACTTTATTTTAATCCGTAACATCTTATTTTATTTTAAGTATCTATTATTATTATCGCTGGATGCGAGCCGCCGTCCGCTCCAGCAGTGGACTTCCTATGACTGAAATGATTATGATGATGATCTATTATTAAAATTATGCTTTTATTACATTTCATTTCATGTAGCTTATTAATCGTATTTAACGCAGCCACAAATTAATCCGAAAAGCAGGTAGTAAAAATAATAGGTTGGCAGCTATAGTGAAGAATCATTTTATTCAATTTATGGGTGTCAAAATTACTGAATGTGGCGTACAAAAATACTAAGTGAGCCACTATTTATGGATGGTTATAAAAAAATAACCACGAAGGCTAAAGCGGGATCTTCGCTCCGCTCCGCTCCCGCGTTAGCCTTCTAAACTAACCTATTCAAGTTGGGGCGCCCTTATACTCGAAACCTCATAACTTCACAATTTAGCAACACACGGGTCACTCAGTATTGTGACGGTACATCGTCTCCCCAAAGCTGAATGAAACTTGATTTTACTTATTCAACGTGAAATTATATCGATAATGCCAACACTCGCCCTTTGGCGAGTGGTACGGTGCCCCGCCAAACCGCACACATACTGTGAAATACGACCAACGACAGTTATTTCCCCACTGGACTTAGCCGTCTCAATAGACAAAGAATGTAACCGCGAAAAAAAAGGAATACTCAAAATATATACAACAAGCGATCGGACACGTTGATGAATGTTACTTGCCTCCCATATATTCAATCACACGCATAAACTCGGTTTACAAGCTACCGCACTTCATCAACACAGCTTCCGTACCGTGGGGTGTCCAAACCCCAATCTTCCGCCCGGCATATCTGGTTGCACCGACCTCTGTGCTTGAGAGACTGCTCTTCAGCGCTAGTTCTCCCGTGGTTCTGGGCAAAATTCCCAGGGGCACTGCCCTATGCCACCCACCGCGTCGCAGGTTGCGGATAGCGAAACGGCCTCCAGATATGGAGGTTAGCTGCTTTGGCAGTCGCGGACAGCTGGGCGATCCCTCTTGAGGGGTGCTGGGAAATACTCATGGCGGGGATTTCTCTATAAAAAGGCACGTGACTCAATGACAGGGGGATGACAGTGGCGAGTTGGAGCCGCCACTCAAATCAAAGCTCGGACCCGGGGAGACCCACTTCGTTAGCCTTGGATCGGCTATGGGTCTAGGAGACACAAACTCCGAAATTAAAGTAACCGCTGCCTTGTGGTAAGATGTTGGTTCATCAAAGGCTAGGGCGTCACCCCGACAACCTGACGTGTAGTGCCTTGGGAAAGCGCTGCACTACTCTCCCAATCATCTTTATGTAATGAGCACCAATGATGAGAATGTTTTGCCATGCGAACCGGCTAGCACCCGGCGCTTGCAGGTATCCGGGCCTGCAAGTGAGAAATTGGTTACCGAAGACTGTAAGGGGGTGGGTACCCAGGCCTCCCTACCAGTAACTGCTACTGGTCTTAAAGATAGTAACAAAAAGTTAACGCAGCAGCTTTTTCATCCTGGTCTGTTCCTGACCAGGCCTAGAAGTGCATCTCTAAGCGCTATAACAGATGCCAATACTCAAGCACAGACTGCTACCTCGAGCAATATGGATACTGATCTCGAAAATCCCAATCCCCCTACGTGGCAGAAAGTACCAGTGCTACGTCATGCGAAAAAGAGAAAGGTTTCTACTCCATCCCCAGAGAGAATTCTGGTGACAAACCAATTCGCTTCTCTTCCTGTTGACCAAGGAGAAAATAACGACCAAGAAACTCAAATCAAAGTCACGAAACCACCACCTATAATACTATACGGAATAGAAGACCTCACCAAACTCACCGAACTTTTAGAAAGTGTCACTGATAAAACTAACTTCACATTTAAAATAGTTAATCGACAGCAACTTCGTGTTCATAGTGCTAATATAGAAGCATATAAATCCATTATAACAGCTATAGGAGACAAAGGACTTATTGGACACACATTCAATAGAAAAGATAAAAGGCCTTTTAGAGTTGTAATTAAGAATCTTCATCACTCCACGCCTATAAATGTAATAAAAGAAACTCTAGAAGAAACAGGAAATACAGTCCTCGGACAGATAATAAATGCCAGGTATGGCCCTGAAAAGAAACCTACTAACACATTTTTTGCAACCTTAGAACCAAGCCCTAACAACAAAATTATAAAAGGCATCAAACATATCCACCACCAGTCAGTTATCATAGAAGAACCAAGAAAACGGAACTCAATAATTCAATGTCAAAAATGTCAGCAATACGGCCATTCAAAAAATTATTGTATGCGTCCTTTCCGGTGCGTGAAATGTGCTCTGGGACACAGAACAGCAGATTGTCCTAAGACCGATCGGAATACTCCAGCAAAATGTGCACTATGCCTTGGTGCACATCCAGCAAACTACAAGGGATGCGAAGTATATAAGGAAATACTAGCGAGAAAATCGAACAAACAAACACACATAAGAAGTAGAGTAAAGACAGATAACCAGCGAGTACAGACCACAGTTGACAATGACGTCCAGCCCACAACACAACTCCGACCACCAAGTGGCGATAAAGAAAAAGCAAATGCAAAAACAAAAAAGAGGCCCAGCTACGCTGACACTTTGAAAACTAACCAGAACACACTAAACGCAGAAATAACTTTACCAAATAAAATAGAAGAAATGCTTCTCAAACAAGCTGAAAAGTTTGATCTCATCTTACAACAAATGAGTGTTTTAATTAACCTCATCACAACAATGATATCTAACTCAACAAAATGACTTCCCTCAAGATAGCAACGTGGAACCTGGACGGGCTATCCCCTAATGTAGACGAGGTAGAAGTCCTACTACACTCACACAACATTGACATCTTACTGGTGTCTGAATCCCACCTGACTGATAACAATAGTATTCATATACGCAACTACTGGGTGGCGCAAAAGTAGTGGCACTAAAGAAAATACCTTTATTTTTTTTATATGAAATTTTCTGTCATTCTGTTGTTGAAAATTGTGTAGTGAACAAATGTAAAATACACTGAAAATAAACATGGACCGTTTTACTCCCCAAGAACGTGGAATAATTGTGTCAAACGCTTTTCCAGGCCGAGTTATCTCTCGTTTTGGCGATTTGCTTTGGCCTGCAAGATCACCCGATCTGACCAGTCCAGACTTCTTTCTTTGGGGTTTTTTGAAATCTCGGGTGTATGTGAACAAGCCACAGACTCTCGCAGCTCTAAAAGAAAACATTCGTCAAGAAATAACGAACATATCGACGGTTAAAAGGCGAATTGATTCAAGCGCCACCTTGGGCGATATTGAGTTATATACATCATTGGAATCGTGGAATTTTTCTGCGTCGTTTGAGCCGGGTTTGAGGTTAATCTGAGCACTTTTTTGGCGCTTGGCTCCATTACGAATTTGGGTATCTTTTCTATTTACGAGGTATCAAGTGTAGCAATTTTGGTTGTTTTTTTCAAAGCATGTATATAGACCCATCAAAAAAAACGTTTTTTCTTACTATGTGTAGTTTAAACCATTAATCACTGGATCAAATAAAATGGTTTTGACGTTTGAATTGTTTTTACTTGATCTTAAATAATTTAACATGGATGTTAATTCATTTTGCTTCAACCAGATTTATTAATGTATGATTATAAGATCATTTTGCCTTGAACATTTAAACATTATCTCTGTCGCTTGAATCAATCTTACCTGAATAAGTATAATGGAAGTATATGACTTGTGCTAATTATCCTTGACCAGTTTTTAGTGTTTATGCCATTTAGAACAATTTTCTCTATGCATAAAATAAATATCTGCACGTTTGATTCCTTTATATTAATTTAATAATTAAACTTATGTCATACTTAAATCAGTTTACTTCTTCCACCTCGCATTAAAATTGGCATTTATTATCTCAAGCAACAGAACACAAACCAACGCGGGTAGGTACTTGAACCCACAAAACGCATGTCGCGCTTGGATTCGAGGTCGGTTCAGTCTACTGCGCGATGCCAGATAAGCCGGAGGAGGAGGTTATGTCGGACTCGAACCGACTAAAATGCACGCATTCTGTGGGCCGTCAGTTGCCGGAGGTGAGATTGTCGTAGGCATATCCCTCGCACCCCGGCCGACCCAGGGCCATATCTCTCGATCTGGCCCTCTTCCGGTGTGGGGACCACGGAGTCCCCAACTCGCCCCCGGGTATGGGGGAGCACGCAATGCGCAGTGTTGGCACTCGGACGTTGGCTCTTTCTTCGCGGTCCGATGCAGATACCACCCGAAGCATCCATGGTCGGTGATAATCTGCGTCAGCCAGAACGAGAGCCACCGTGTGGCCTCTCTAGCCACTCCCCCATGATGGGCTCCCCAGAGTCTCAACGGCCACCGGTATGAAGTTGTAAAGCGGCTCCAAGGCTCGGCGTATTAAGCCTCTTCCTTAAGCTAGCCTCTTCCGCGGCCGCACACGGGGCGTTAACGGTGCGACTAAGGTGACTGGCGGCTACTGTGCTGACGCAGGTTGCGTCCCAAATTAGGCACTTGCCGTTCTTCCAAGGCACCAAAATCAGCCCGTCTGGCCTCTTCCCGTCCGACCTACTAAGTCCCGGAGGCTCAAGCACGCAGGGAACGTTCGCTGATATCAGGGCCCTGCGAACGATATCGTTCAGAGCGTGGTGTCGCGGAAACCTCCCAGTGCACCTCCGACAACTCAAAGCGTGATGGCCATCTGCTTTCATCGTGAAGCCGCAGGTGCATATATGGGGTTCACACACCTTACAGCCCAGGCGAAAAGTAACTGCCACCCGCAGAGAGTCGGCAACGCTTGCAACCACGCTCCGGATTCTGGTTGCGACACCACCCGCAGCCTGGATTTATCGGCCCCCGTAGCATCTCCTAATAGTTTACCCTGGAGTCGCTTCACCCCACGCCCGCTGAAGATGCATTGCTTCAGGGATCGATGCTCCCATGCTGATGGCCGACCAAGCAGTCATAGCACCCGACACAAAAAGCATGATCCCCCGTCACTATTAGAATTGAATAAAGTAGTGACAAGGTTCTCAACCCCATGAGCAGACGCCATTCCATTCCTGGCGCCTGACGTCGCATGAGTGATGTGGATCACTCATGCGACGTACCCCCAGACCACCACACCTGATTGGCAAAGCCGCCTGAATCCACTGGGTCTCATTCAGGGAGATATTGAAGACTGACTCAACCACCGACCTCAGCGCAGCATCGAAGGATGAAACTTCCTCAGGGCAGAGCCAAGTCGGGGCGGTTCGCATTAAATAGGTGATCCTAGGGAGAGCGAAACACATCCGTAACAAAACAATCGCGACGTGCGCGGACAAGCCTTTCAGACAGCAGTTAGGAGAAGTTGCTTCCGAGTAGTGATGGCCTCAGGAACCGCAGTGAGAAATATTGGCGAGTTAGAGAATGAAAGTTCCTTGAGGCCGTGGAGAAGGGCATTAAAGTGTGAAAAGTGTGTTCGATCCTCGGTGCCACAGGGAAAGAACTCGCACTTCGAGGGGTTGACCTCCAAACCCAGGTTTCTAAAACTGGGGACTAAGGCCTCCAGGTCCTGGAACACGTCTTCTGGTTTGGCCCCGATAGTGCCATCATCCAAGTACCATATGTTAAGGGTGGATTTGAGATCACGGATCGCCTTATGGATAGCCAGGCTAAACACCAGAGGACCGAGTGGATGTCCCTGTTGGGCTCCCACATTTGAGAGGATGAGTTTATAATCTAAGAAAAGATTGGAAGGGAGTCTGTAGGCTTGGTGAAGAAAAGGATAGAGAGACGGGATTTTTTCCTTAACCTCACTCAACAAAACGTCTCTCGCCAAAGTATTGAATGCGTTACGGATGTCCAATTTCAACAATATCGAGCCTTCTTTCCTATGATCCATAAAGATCGCTCGGGTGGCGTGGATTGCGGCCTTGCATCCATGGCGTGTCCCGAAACCCAGTTGGTGTGGCTGTAGGTATTCGGCCATCTCCTCTTTGACAGCACGGCAAGCCACTTTGGCAGTCAAGCGGCGAAAAACGCTACCGACTGCTATTGGTCTCAAGCCTCCATCTTTTTTGGCCAATGCAAAGAGGGTGACCCCGTACGGATATGGACACACTTGAAGATTTACTTGACCACTGAGTAAAAAGTTTACCAGACTGGTCAAACTTGCTAAGAGACGCCTACCGTTCTCCCCCGCCGACACAGATATCAACTCTTTGAGGTGTTCGGGCCGGATCCCGTCTAATCCCGCCGCCGAACCCGTGTAAAAAGACTCTAGTGCCGAACTCACGTCCTCTACGGCGACATTCACTGCTGTAAGGGGTAAGCCCGGATCTGGTGGGAAACTGAGCGGATGCGAAGGAGCAGGATGCTTATCCTGTAAGGCAGCTAGTGTACCGGAATCCCGCTGTGCGAAGGAACCGTCCGACACCACAAGGCGGACGGCACCTCTCAAATCGCCCTCATAAACCTTCGCTTCTATCCTATTTAAGTTACTTTTCTTAAAATTGATGTGTCATTTCATTCGCTTTCCCTGCATCGTGAAATTTATTTTATTATCTTTGAGCTATTTTCCTCAAGTCAGATTCAAATAAATCTTGCGATTAAAACAATTTGCTATAAATAGTTATTACAACACTGCGTAATTTGAGTCATTCCTACTTGAACAGTTACAACTAGGTGAGCGGGTTAACTCATTTATCCATGAACAATTGACAAATAGGTAAGTGATTTAAATCATGTATCCATGAACAGTTGACAAATGGGTAAGTGATTTAAATCATTTATTCTTGATCTGTTCAAGAAGCAAGGGACACATCGACGGGTGCAAAGTAAAAAGAGACATCTGCATAATAGCAACTTTACAGGAGAGCGAAAAAATCGAAAAAGTGTATTATTTTCTTAATGAGTGGGCCAATATTTCTGAAAATTTTATCATAATTTATTTATGCTCTTATTTATTTTTATATTAAGTTAATTAAGCTAATTTATTAATAATTTAAGAGATTTTGCAGATAGCCGTTTTTACAACGAACTTTATAAAACGCTAACTGAGCCAACTACCAGTTGGTCGTATATGCTTGGGACTTTAAATATCGTGTATAAATAGTATTCATATCGTGTATAACTAATTAACAGAATATTAATAAAACATTATTAGAATGTGCTTTTAATTACTGAGATAAACAGCGAAAATCGAACAAATTTTTGTAATTTGGCTAAGTAGCCCAAAATCATTATGCGAATATAATTGCAGTTATAATACTCTTAGCCTGTTTTTTATAAAGTCGTTTATTAAACAGAAAATCCTACTACGTGATAAATATTTTGTATAAAGTTAACCGATGTAAATCATAACGCGAAGCAATGACGCGAAGTAGAAAGAGTCAACTGGCAGATGACATTTTGTGTACGCTCGGAGTCCGCCCCGCGTCCCGCGCAAAAACGACCAACGTTACTTGGTCGCATTAACTTCGTACTATTTGCAAGATTGAGTGTAGATGGCTTTTTATACTTTTGAAAATTCATTGAAATATAATGAAATCTTCAAAACCAAATATGCCAGGTTGTGGAGTCTTATTTGATTAGTACGAAAATGCAATAAAAAGAAAATCGTGAATTTGTAGTTGACTTTATTTACTTTGCACCCGTCGACATAAACTATTTTGCTTTGAATACATAAATCGTTATCGTGTACATAGACCTTTCTGCCCTGATCAAAGAATTGTGCAAAATGGCTCAAGTTACATCTAACTTGCTTTAAAAACACCTTTTCTTTGTTATAATGTAATCATTAATTAGCATAAAATATACCGCTTTTTAGTTGGGGAGATTTGTACATTTTTATTAAATACTTTAGGAACAGTGATTTTTTTTCTTAAAAAATAAACTTTAAAATGCTCTCCTGTAAAGTTCTCAAAATGGCGCTTGAATCAAGTCGCCTTTTAACCGTCGTCGCAGGAAGTGTTACGGCAAGTTATGCAAAATGTCAGAAATAGGGCTCAAATGTGTATCAACTCTGGAGGTCACCATTTAAAAGACATCATCTTTAAATCCTAATGGTACGAAATTTAATGGTACAAATATACATTTAAAAAAACCTAAATCTAGTTTTCTAATTTAGAAAAAATGTTATAGCCGAACCAAATAGGGTCTTTACTTTTGCGCCACCCAGTATAACACCTACACCGCGAACCACCCCGATGGCACTGCTCATGCGGGAGCGGCCCTAATTATAAAGGCAAATATTAAACATTTTGAACAACCACAGTTTAGAGAAACTTACATGCAAGCAGCAACTGTGAATGTAGATGATCGAAATGGAACATTTAATGTGTGCTCCATATATAGTCCCCCAAAACATGCTATAAAAGAAGAGCAATATAATGGGTTCTTCAGCACACTTGGAGCACGTTTTATTGTTGGAGGAGACTGGAACGCGAAACATGTACACTGGGCCTCGAGACTTACCAACACGAGAGGAAGAGAGCTGAGAAAGTCGATAACTAGCAACAATCTGACTACAATCTCTACACCAGAACCGACAAATTGGCCGACTGACCCAAACCGGCTTCCTGATGTCATAGATTTCTTCATTGTCAAGGGACTATCGAGACTTTCTCATCAAATAGAAACCTGCTTGGATTCCAATACCAACCACGTACCGGTAATCCTGAATATTGGCACTACAGTAATGGATATGGATCGCAACACGAAACTCTACAACAAGCGTACAGACTGGAATTCGTTTCGAGAATTGGTTCACGAGAGACTCGATATGAAAATAGCTCTAAAAACCACGTCGGATGTCGATCATGCAGTATATAGATTAACGTCAACCATCCAAGAGAGTTGTTGGATGTCTACACCGGAAGACAATGTTCGTCTCCCCCAGAGCAAGACATATACTGACCACATACGACAAAAGATACTCGAAAAAAGGAGGCTACGTCGAGTATGGCACACCAGCAGGCATCCAAATGATAAAAAAGATTTGAACAGGGCAATTCGAGAGCTGAAAACCCTTATTAAGGACGCTAATAGCACGGCCCTAGATACCTATCTGGAAGGCTTAACAGCTACCAAAGCAACCAATTACTCATTATGGAAAGCTTGTAAAAACTTCGATAGGCCATCACATCAGAAACCACCTTTACGGACATATGACGGCAAGTGGATCAGAACAGCTCGTGACAAAGCGGAAACTTTCGCAAAACATCTCAGCCAAGTTTTTACCCCAAACGAATCATCGAATGCGGATGAAACGTACATTGACTCAGCTCTGAACCAAGACCTTCAACTTGATTATCCCCTAAAATTGGTGACACCAAAAGAAGTAATGAGAAACCTCAAGTCACTTAAAAACAATAAAGCACCGGGGTACGACCTTATCGACAAAAAGGTACTGGAAGAATCGCCGCGTAAAGTGACCGTATATTTAACAATGATATTCAACGCAATAATGAGAATTGGATACTTCCCAGACCTATGGAAGGTCTCAAACATCATAATGATCCACAAATCGGGTAAACCTATTCACGACGTCACATCGTATAGGCCAATCAGCCTCCTGCCTATAATGTCGAAGCTGTTTGAGAAGTCGCTCTTGCACAGAATGATGAATGCCATAAATGAAAGACAAATTATCCCAGAACACCAGTTTGGTTTTAGAAAGGAACACGCGACAGTAGAACAGGTGCATAGAGTGTGTAGAGAAATTCGGAAGGCAATGGAAAAGAAAGAGTACTGCTCCTCAGTCTTTCTCGATATTCAGCAAGCCTTCGACCGAGTCTGGCACAAAGGTCTTCTGTACAAAATTAAATCTGTGCTGCCACACACTTTCTATAACACTCTGAAGTCTTACCTATCTGACAGAATCTTCCAAGTAAGAGAGAAAGACTGTACCTCCAATTTCTATAAAATATTGGCAGGAGTCCCACAAGGGTCGGTACTGGGACCCGTTCTGTATACACTGTATACGTATGACTTGCCACAAACTCCGGGAGTAACTGTTGCAACTTTTGCTGACGACACAGCCCTGCTCGCCTCGGATAACTGCCCTATTAAAGCCTCAGAGATTTTGCAAAATAGCCTGAATGAAATCGACAAATGGCTAGGTAAATGGCGAATTGCCGTCAGCGTGTCAAAATCGATTCATATTACTTTCACACTCCGAAAAGAAGATTGTTCTCCAGTCCACTTAAGCGGTATACAGCTGCCCCACCATCAGACAGTAAGATACCTAGGCATGCATCTGGACCGTAGACTCACATGGAGAAAGCACGTCCAAACAAAACGAGAGGAAATCAACCTGAAATACAAAGGTCTCTATTGGCTGCTGGGACGTAATTCAAAACTATCCATGGATAACAAACTCTTGATATATGAGTCGATCCTAAAACCGATCTGGACATACGGTATTCAGCTGTGGGGCTCCGCCAGCGCCTCCAACATAATGATCATACAGAGAGCACAAAACTATATTATTAAACAGATATCTAATGCGCCCTGGTTTATAAGAACACCAGTGGTTCATGAAGTCCTGAATATACCAACAATTAAGGAGGAAATAGAAGCCCATGGAGTTGAGTACAAATCGAGGCTATCAAAACACCCGAACCAGCTAGCGGGACAGCTCACTATACCGGAAACCATACGTCGGCTCAAAAAGCGCCGCGATATATTTGACGCCTAGAGGATTTTAAAATCCAGGCAAATATAAGGATAGGGCAAGTTCCATTGGGGGCGACGCCCTGAACGCCAACAGTGCCCACACCTCATCTGCTTATAGTCACAAATTATGATTGATCGCAAGATGTATATAATTTAAAGAAAAAAAAAAAAAAAAAAAAAAAAAAAAAAAAAAAAAAAAGAAAAAAAAAAAAAAAAAGTTCTCCCGTGGGAATCGAACCACACCCGGTCCTAGTTATCCCGAGGCGGTTGTATTAACTTTATACGACGATAGGTCGCGGCCTCTGCACTATAACTTGTTCCTCATCCATACGCGTGATGCTCACCTTCCTCCATCATCATAATGAAGCCGCTATCGTTAACGGATTACCGGGGAGATGAGCATCTGCAACCCAAGGCTATCCCGACGAAGGTAACCCCAGGTCTCTGCTTGACAAGTCTCGGGTCCGCCGCCTAGCTCATCATATGTGACGCTCTCACATACATCCCATTTACGGTACCACGTAACGTCCATCAACGCACTACACGGTTCAACAACATATAAACTAAACGTGGATAACTAAATTACTCAGCCCGGGGCCCAAATACACTTATGACAAATAAACACGACAATAATTACAACTGTAAATAATTGTATGAAAGTAACTCACCACGGTCGTAGAGTTTCACGGTGCCTACTTGTTCACCACGGTAACTTACTCGATACGCCCGCGCCTGTCTCCGTTCTCGTCTCCTAGTTCCGTCCGCTCTCCCCGGCCTCCCGATGTCCAGTTCTTATCTCCTAACCGCTCTCTTCCCCGGTCCGAAGTCGAATGCCTCGAGTCTCCGCCCTCGTCCAACCTCGCTAGCATCCCTGTCCCTTCCTTTCCAAAAGACCCGTTGCGATTCCCACGTCCGCAGTAACCCAGGTAGCCTTTTTTGCGACAATCACTTCCATAGGTCCGAACCATAGCCCATTATCGTAAAGCTTTACCACTTGCACGTGTAGGACTCATTTCTATAGAGCCCATATTATAAGTGTCGTGAAACAATGTTCCTTTCCTGGGAACTGCGATGGAACAACCCGCCTCTTAATTGCTTTTGAAGTTTAAAACAACAAAAAAGCATGCCAAATGCGTCTAAGTGAGGATATTTATGGCGACACCTAATAAATATCGAATCACCAATGTTTTGCAGATGTACCTAGTAAGGTTTACTAATTTATTACAGTTGAGTGATTAGTGTACTATCACAGTATTTTAGTCACCCACTCAGTATTTTAGTCGCCCACTCAGTATTTAAAGTAACTCATTATCAGTCATCCATTTATTATTTTTGTCGCACGGTTTATTATGTCCCTATAAGTATTACGTTTATTGAAGTTTTATAATGTTTCTATTATTTACAGGCCTGAACCATGAACTACCTACTAGCATTTATTTTTCATAAGCAATACATCGTGTCAGCATTCGTATTTCTTTTTAAACATTGACAGAGACCGAGGGAGGACAAACAGTAAAAATACAATCTCAGTTTAATATATGCTTTTATTAGACAAAAATGTCACAGACATCTTTTTCAGGAATTTATTCCTGTGACTAGATTGCAACTCGGTGCAATGACCTGTCTAACCAACTAGGACAATATATTCTGATTTTAATCTGGAAATTTTTAGTAGTAAGGGTATTTCATTGATTTTTAGTTGATTTGATTTTTGACTGCCTCTGTGGCGTAGCGGTAGTGAACGCGGCCGCTACGCAGGAGGCGCGGGTTCGATCCCCACTCAGTGCAAATATTTGTGTGCATGAATATGAATTATGCATTGGTCTGGGTTTTTCTATGTATAATATGTATGTATTTACAAAAAAAAATGTATCTAAGTATGTTTATCCGCATTCTAGAACCCATAACACAAGCTAGTTAAGCTATGCTTACTTTGGGTCTAGATAGCGTTGTGTAGAATGTCCTAAAATCGGAACGGCTAAACTTAGTTGGCTGAAATTCATCATACATTAGAATACAGTCTGGTATAGCACACAGTCATTCATGCACATAGTCACAGGATATAGTATTAGCACAGTAATAACGTTAGTTCGTTTGTTCGTTCGTTAGACTGTGGTTACAGTCTGTATAGTTTCCTGAGTTACAGAAACGGGGTCTATTTTTGGTAAAATTAAGTCTCAAATTGGTAATAATGATTATGGTCGAATTATTACAAATATTGATTACTAATAATAGTAAATCGTAAGTATAACCTTATTAAATTGTATTTGTAATCTTGATTTTCACTTCTTAAATAGGATGACTATACCAAAAATAGAAAACAGACACTATTTTCATTCTTTTATGACTCAAAGTCATTTGGCAAATTGGTTCACCTAACCACAGGCTGTTGTTAAAACTAGAACTAATTACTCCAACACTTCCATTGTTGTTTTCATTTAATTAAATTCATTTAATTTTGGTCTTTATTGTGATGCCGTTTAATGTAAGGTCTAAAATTAAATTACTTTTTGTAGTGTGGATAAAAAGTGTAAGTAATGAAACTCATTTCATTACATTTTGAATTTTAAGTTTATGGCAAAACTCATAGTAGGTCATAGGGTTAATTAGTTTATATTCTGTAATTTGTGTTGCTATTTTAGCTTAAGGTACAATGGAGTTGTCGTGCCCATGTGGGCAAAAACTCCTTAAAATATTAGAATAAAAAAATAAAAAAAAGTTTATGGCAATAATGTTTAAAATTTAATGCCATTTTCTACAGTGTATGTGGTATGATAGTGGTATTGTTTTACACAGAAGAATCGAGGGCCTGCAGTTAGACTGAAAATAGCAAAGTGAAAGCTTCGGATGCGACTAGGATTAACGCTAGATTCATCATCATCATCATTTCAGCCATAGGAAGTCCACTGCTGGACATAGGCCTCCCCTATAGATCTCCAATAGGACCGGTTGGAAGCGGCTCGCATCCAGCGCGTTCCCGCGGCCTTAATGAGGTCGTCTGTCCACCTTGTGGGTGGACGTCCTACGCTGCGCTTGCCGATACGTGGCCTCCACTCGAGGACTTTTCGACCCCATCGGTCATCAGTCCTCCGTGCTATGTGCCCTGCCCACTGCCATTTCAACTTGCTAATCCGCTGGGCTATGTCGGTAACCTTGGTTCTTCTACGGATCTCCTCATTTCTGATTCGATCTCGCAGAGAGACTCCGAGCATAGCCCTCTCCATAGCTCGTTGGGCTACTTTGAGCTTACTCATAAGGCCCATAGTGAGGGACCACGTTTCAGTGCCATAAGTCATCACTGGTAACACACACTGGTCGAAAACCTTCGACTTGAGACACTGAGGTATGTCGGACGAGAAGACATTGCGCAATTTTCCGAACGCTGCCCAGCCGAGTTGGATTCGGCGATTGACCTCTTTCTTGAAGTCGGACCTACCTAACTGGACTACTTGTCCTAGGTAGACGTACGAGTCAACAACTTCAAGAACCGAGCTCTCAACAGATATTGGGGTAGGTACAACATGGGCATTGCACATCACCTTTGTCTTGTCCATGTTCATTTTAAGACCCACCTGTTGAGAAACTCGGTTGAGGCCTTCGAGCATCGTGTTAAGATCTTCCATCGATTCTGCCATGACTACAATATCGTCGGCAAACCGGAGGTGAGTGATGTATTCGCCATTAATATTGATGCCGAATCCTTTCCAGTCCAGGAGCTTGAAGGCATTCTCCAAAGTGGCCGTAAACAGTTTCGGAGATATCACGTCTCCCTGTTTTACGCCTCTTTTCAAAGGGATCGCCCGCGAACTCTGTTCCTGTACTCGAACCGACATGGTGGCGTTATTATACAAACACTTCAACACACCGATAGTCAATACGGCACCGCTGGAGAGACCAAGCACAGCCCATGTCTCGACCGAATCAAAGGCTTTCTCATAGTCCACAAACGCTAAGCAAAGTGGCAAATTATACTCTTCGGTCTTCTGTATAACTTGTCTCAGCGTATGGATGTGGTCTATGGTACTGTAGCCTCTTCGGAAACCGGCTTGTTCGGAAGGCTGGAACTCATCAAGCCTGCGCTCGAGACGGTTCGTAATGACCCTTGAAAACAGCTTGTAAACATGGCTCAGAAGCGAGATGGGTCTGTAATTCTTCAATAAGGTATTGTCACCTTTCTTAAAGAACAGCACCACCACGCCTCTGTTCCACGCTTCTGGCGTTATGCCCTCGAGGACGACGGTGTTAAAAAGCCTCTGAAGGACTTTAAGTACCGGTGTTCCACCCGCTTTCAGAAGCTCTGAAGTGATTCCGTCGTCACCCGGTGCCTTGTTGTTCTTAAGCTGATTCAGGGCCATTCTAATCTCGTACAGGCTGATGTCCGGGATATCCTCGGTGAAGTGTCGGGTCAACTTGGCTCTTGGGTCGGTCGCCATGTTGCCAGCAGGATTAGCGACCGAAGCGTATAGCTGTCCATAGAACCTTTCGATCTCCTCCAAAACCTCAGCCTTAGTCGACGCTATACTGCCATCTTCTCTCTTCAGCTTAGTCAACTGGCTTTGCCCAACAGACAGGTTTCTTGTGAACACTTTGGAGCCTTTGTTCCGCTCGATTGTCTCTTTAATATGTTCAGTATTAAAGAGACGTATGTCGTGTCGCAGAGATTTGGAAATCTGTCTGTTGAGCTGCCTATATGACTCTGCATCATCGGAAGACTGCAGTCGAAGTGAGCGTCGTTTAGCCATGAGTTTTTAGGTGTGATCGGAGAGTTTCTGAGGTCTATTTGAACGGCGGGGTCTGAAGTGCTTAGAGCCCACCGTTTGGACAGTTTCTACGAGCCTGTTGTTGATCTCGTCCACCGACGCAAAGTTTTCTAGGCAATCAAAGCGATTCGAAAGCTCAAGTTGAAAGTTCTCGGGGTTTTGGATTTGGGCACGAGTAGGTCGGAGTGTAGACTTCATCAGGCGGGACCTTTCGAGTTTAACGTTAATACCCAATGTGCCTCTTACTATTCTGTGATCACTACCGGTTTTCACCCTGTGGACGGCTAGATTAGGCGGTATATAATTTAGAAAATAATAATGTTTAATTAATTTTATTACCTACCCTAAGAAGATAATATTTAATTTTTAATCTTTTATGTGGTTTTAGAGCTTAAGTAGTCGGCAATTATACTGATGCAGTTATACCGTACACACAAGTTGTTTCAGTTTAGAATCTACTAAGCAGCTCCCAAATGCACTTTAGTTTAGATGGCTTTATACCTCGTTCGTGAGCATTTAACCTGGATTGTTTATTCTCACCCACATTTGTTTGGTTTGTTTGTTGCTTTGTGTGGAGTATTATGGAGGAGACAGCTCATAACCATGTATCGGCTTGACGGCAATAGACTCGCCCCTTATTACGTAGGAGCGAAATTCATAGTTAGTATAATGTGGGTTTAGTATATCTACCCGTTCGGGGTATGATAGGCGTGAATATAGCTATGTTTGTTAGTATGTTTGTTTGCAGTGATAATGTCAATTATAAGGCCTGGTTGATAATAATTAGTGCTAGATTTCAGTCTGGCTCAAGCTGAGCCAGGTCGTAATCGGCTTACTTACGAGGTATTATTGTAGGTACACTTAGGCCTGTATTCTAGAATTGAAGGAGAGATTGTATATAGAATAATATACAATAATCTGTTTATATAATCTGTAATTAGATAAATCGAGATTCAGGACTGAGTGTCGTTCTAGAATACGGTCTTAGGCCCATTTGCGCGTACCTGGGTTAGCTATGCTAACTCGGGTTAACTGCTAACCCAGGGTTAAATAAATAATTTTGTTGTGTCAACAAACAAATGTCTCCTCCATTTTTTTTTAATTGGTCCGTAATGCCATGAAATAAACCTTTTTATCCCTAGAATAGGTTCCCATGGTAAAGGGTTCATGTCCCACCTGAGTCATTTCTCTTTTTACTATCGCAATATCGTAATCAATAGATTCCCCTGGGTTGCGACAACGCTTTTATTGCAACGTTAAAATAAAATAAAAATAAAAACAAATCATTCTTAAAACAATATTCAACCACAGAATATATTCATAACGTTCTATCACATAATAAATCCGATTTCAAGCATTTGTCTTCAGAAATTCTCCAATCCGATACATGAAACAAACCTTAAGCTCAAACATTCGGACCCAAGTATAAATATCTGTGTATATTCAAATCTTGTGCCTCGAGGACACAACAATGCAACACAATCCGTGTACACTATGATGTTCTACATAAACAGTAAAACAATGCCTGCCCACAGCCTGCGACTATTTCAAGAGGATTTTCAATCTTCCACCGAAACTCAAGTTACACAATGTCTATAGTTTAAACATAATCCTTCATATTACTAAACGTGTAGATATCATTTGTATAGTTGAACAGTTAAATGTTATAAGCGACAACAAATTTTTCAAACAGATAAAGTTCTAAACGACATCGACACCATATTGATTTTCCTGTCAACTACCATTGTTACTTTCGCTCTTTTGTTTTTCAATAGTCGATATTGTTAGACTACCTACCAGTCTCGATAGACGTCCTGTTTGATCGTTGCTTCTTCATAAAAAAGATATCAACCATTTACAGGAACCCATTCTAATACACTTTAAAATAGAATTGAAAGATAATTCAGAGAAATCTCGCATCAGATTGCATTTATTTTAGTGTATAACTAGCTGATGTACGCAGCTCTACCCGCGTGGATGTCTGATCCCGTTTCCGGTGCTTACCCTCCCCGATAGCAACATGATATATGATAACGATATATGATCAGGCGAGGCGAAGTCAAATTGACGAGTCCTATATATAAAAAAAACCTATGACACTTCCGAAATGGTGACTTTTAATTGGTAAGAGAATAATCTAAATTGGTTCAGGAGATCCAGAGATAACCACCCAAAAGGTCACATTATACTAATTTATTCATGTTCCCTATATCCCTACTAATATTATAAATGTGAAAGTAACTCTGTCTATCTGTCTGTCTGTCTGTCTGTCTGTCTGTCTGTCTGTCTGTCACGCCCAAACCACTGTACCGATTTTGATGAAATTTGGTATAGGGGTAGATTAGACCGCGAGAAAGGACATAGGCTATGTTTGGTCGCGATAACCGACATCCACGCGGGCGGAGCCGCGGGCAAAAGCTAGTACGTCATATTTTCACAAACGCGCGAGTTGATGACACAAAAATAATTCAAAATCGAAACTTGCCAACTCGCGCGCGCTCGCGAATTTGACGATCACGAGATGGTGAATGACTCTCTAATTTAGTACCAAATTGAACAATATAAAGGCTAATTTCTTCAATTCGCTTTACAAAGGACAAGTGGAAAGGCAGCTTAACTATAATTAAGTCAACACAGCAATTACTTTCATACAAACGAATCAATTAAAAGCAATGAACAAGGAAAAAGTAAAAAAACTTTTTTTATTTTCGTATTCATATTCGTATACAAACTTTATAAAGGGTAATGTACAGTGCACGACAAATTTTTGAATTTGTAACGTAAAGGTATCGAGAGAACGGAGCATTGTGATTGGCCGTGGCAACTTGTGTGTGTGTGTGTGTGTGTGTGTGTGTGTGTGTGTGTGTGTGTGTGTGTGTGTGTGTGTGTGTGTGTGTGCGAAGCCTACCAATCGCAATGGTCCGTTCTATATTTATTATTTTTCGTGTTCGGGGCACCGAACCGGGATGGATGCTACATCGATAAACAGTACTCAACTCCAACGTGAGTGGAAGTTGGTAGGCTAAAGCTAAATCTCTATTGATATATTATCATCCTTTTTGTGTTAGTTCCGTCCACATTCAAAGCCTTTGCTGCTCTACACTAGCCTCCATTGATGTGTCCTTTGTATAACGACACTTATAACAACTGATTCATTAGATTATCCATTTTTTCTTCCCAGAAAAGGACCCGTAGAATCTATTATCGTGACCGTATTCAATTCTGTCGAGATGTAGGTAGCAATCCCTAGAGATTTTGAAGATGCCTTTACAAAAGAAAGCTGATTCAGATACAATTGGATAGCTATAAATTGCTTTAAAACACTGTTTACTAAACATTTGAGAGAAAGGTATATTCTGTTTTGTTTCGAACTTGAGCTACGGAGCCTGAAGTCCTATTCCTGAAGTGGCAACGTTGGCTGGTGCCCCGAAAAAAAAAGGTATACTTTGCAACACCAAACTCCATACTAATATTAACTATAAGTGAAAAAGTAACTCTGTCTGTTATGCTTTCCCGCTCAAACCATTGAACAGATTTTGATGAAATGGTGCAGGAGTAAATTAGGCTTTGAGAAAGGACATAGGCTATATTTGGTCGCAATAATCGAATCCACGCATGCGGAGCCGCGGGCAACAGCTAGTTTCGTACATAAAGTTTAACAGTTTCTGATACCTAAAACTAGGGATGATAACGTTTATACCTGAGACAATATCGAGACCTTTAGAACCCAAGCGATGGGACTTGTGAGACGGTAGGTACATCTACAGATTAACGAATGTGGAAATGCACCTGTAGAAGACAAGTAATTAATAAGAAGATAATGATGATGTAAATCATCTTTAATGTAATTTTTTTACTACTGCTCATGCTTGAAATGCTTAAATTCTTTTTATCTAAATAGGCTACAACATAGAGTCCTTTAAAAAGATACAAGAAAAATAAATAATGTCGTCACCATACTAATTATGACAAGGGTTTGTAAACGTTATTAAAAGGCTACATATTGTAAAAAAAATATATACAAAAATTACAAACAATGCTGGCAGGGTTAAAATTATTTACATTCAATTAACAACACTGTAATCATGAACACAAAATTCCAACAGTCTTCAACCAACTTTCTGTGTTAAGGCTCGTTTAGACAAGGAGAGTTTCTCGCCTGCAAGTTACGATTATCAGAAGGATAAAAAAAAGTTGCTTCGTCTTCGTCATTCGCAGGAACAATAACCGCTCTCTCATCTACGCTAGCGAGAATTGCCTCGCAATTGAATATTGATAGTGTCCGTCTAAACAGAATTGCATAGCAATAATCGCATTTTGATGTATGGCGATATTATGTCACTTGCGAATCTCGTATTTTTTTTTATATAGGACACGTCAATGTGACTTCGCCTCGCCTGATGGTAAGCTGAAGGCAAAGTTTCTGAAAAGAGGGTCACCATTACAGACACGTAGCATTCAGATTGACGGCCTTATCAGATGCTTTTTCACGCCCCGCTTAAAGGACCCGGGACTGTAGGAGGAGGAAACATTGTATGATATAATCGTAGGCAAGAATTGAATGGCCGCCTGTGTGCAAACGTAATGATATGGCGATTTTTGCTAGTGATAGTAGCGTAAGATTTTTCGGATTGAAACGTGCGAGAAACTCGCTCCGTCTAAATGAGCCTTAACTGTTATTTAAAATATCAACCGACGACAGTACGAGCGGTGGTGTGTAGTACAAAGGGTATAACAGCATTGTTTATGTTACTGAACACGTCCTTGAGTAATTTAACCGTGCGCTGTGGAAATTCTCGTGTTGAGGTGAATGTCCACTAGGAGTATTCTTTTTTTCTTTTTAAATAGACAACTCCCGCACTAGGGAACAAGCCTTGTATCGCGTGGGACTTTACAAACATACAAGTAACGGACACAAAGTACACCCAGACTCAGAACAACTATTTGTGGATCACACAAATTTTTGTCCTGTTTGGGGATCGAACCCATAACCTCGTGCACTGCCGGCGCATACAACGCCCACTGAATCACGGAGGCAGTCCGCTCGTAATGTAAGTGTGCTTACTAATATATGGCGTGATGTAACAAGACAGCCTCCGTGGCGTAGCGGTAGTGATCGCGGCCGCTACGCAGGAGGCGCGGGTTCGATCACCGCTCAGTGCAAATATTTGTATGCTTGAATATAGGTATTTCCATAGGTCTGGTCGTACCTCGGAGAGCACGTTAAGCCGTCGCTCTAACGACTATGTTTTGATATCGCTCAATGTAGTTAGTTATTGGATTGTGGAGGTCAGTTGACAGTCGCTTCACAAAAAATATCGAACTACAGCCAAATCCGCGGTGAAAACCTTCGGATGCGACTGGGATGAAGTAATATGTAAAATTGTAAGTATTTTTACAGTTAATACAGGGAATCAAGCGAGAAATGAGTTTTGAATTAGCGTAAAGTTTGCTATTCACTGTGAGTGTTACATAATACCGCGTAATACAGGTATTACTACCATAACAAAGTAACATTATGAACGTTGTTTATATCTGTATTTTATAGGTTCACATTTGATCACTATCATGCTTTTTTCACATAACTTCACTTCGCCTTCACAAATCACGGTGTTTCGTCAATTGTAACAATGTTTCAATGGTGGCCCTCAGCGGCCTCAGCATGACAGCTTCATCATTATACTTTTTCACGCCCCACACAAAAGTCAAGGCTTTTGGTAAATATCGATGTAGTTGATAAAAGAATAAGCTTACCTAGAAGCAGCCTTTAATCGGTTATTCGTAAGTTAAAGGACATTGTAATGTCACGTAAATTGAGAACGTTACGCAGGAACGCTCCTAGTGAACTCTTACCTTTAAACCAAATGTACCTTCAGCAGTATATTGTCATAGTCTATATTTTACATCTTGTATTTTGCTGAATATGTAATGACATATATGATAGGTTTAGTGTCGTAAAGATGTGGGTGGTATTACGCTACAGAGTTTTTGAAATAATAATGAATGCTCTCTCACATACCTACCCCAGGACAAGAATAAGACTTTGCCCCGGCTTGGGTGCGCTAGGTATGGTGAGGGACGAGGTAAAAAAAGAGAAAGAAATAGCGAGCTACCGTCGCTAGTGAGCGTTGGCGGTGGACTGACCAAATCTGATGTGCAATTGGTCGATACTCCCAAAACTCGAACTGTAATAAATCAAATAATTATAGACGCTTCTGTCAAACATTGATATTTGATATCAGAATATACCTCTAACCCTTGCCATAGTTGAACTCAGCGCCAATTCCAGTTGTACTTTGTAAAAACCAGGAATTTACTGCCCTGCAGATTCTGGGCCCACGTTCCAATAGCTGTGTTTATTATCTGTCCAATCAACCCCGAGACAAAAACCTGCACCACATCGTCGTTCGTTCATCAGTAGGTTAGGGACCCTATTTTGACGGATGGATGCTTGAGTATAAAAAATATAATATCAATTCCTAAGGTCTGATAACTATCAACAAATTTATGGATAGTGATTCCTGTGACGTCATAACGATATCGAAGAGAGTCGTCTCGACGAACACCTCTTCGAATTTTATATCTTTGTCGATTTATGACGACATCACTATAATCATAAACGATATCACCTAGTTATTTTATGGTAAGAGAACTAGATTTCAGTTTTTGATAGTTCATAAAAATGTCATTAAGTGCTTATAACCGACTTCAATTTAATGGTGGGCACTGATCAGCATCCTGAGGCATTTTCTGACATATGCAGCGACGGTACCGTATGATGCTAAAACCTGTGTATAGATAGACGCTTGCGCACCCAGTCTAAAGGGGACGCAAGCGTCTTAGACTGTCATCGTAACCGTGTTTTGTAACCAGTTACCTAAGTAGAAGCTACGAATACAGACCTACACATCTTTGTTTGTAACCTGGTCACAAAACAAGATGACAGTTTCCGATGATCTCAAGTACCCGTATGCATGTCATGCACATATATAAAGCGTTTTTTGAGATACATAGTTAGGAGTAGAAGGATTTAAAAGAATGCTGTACACCCCCGTCGTCATTCTATTCTACAATACGCTTGAGAAAGAATGTGAGTATCACGTCGAAAGCGGATTGGTAGCTATTTGAGCCTAGTACGCATTCTCTAATCCTATACTCCCATAGTCCTCATTGCCACTTCAGTTTGCTTATTCTGCGTGCTATACCGGTAACTTTAGTTTTTTATTCATTGTGAATTAGGTATATAATCGGGTATGTGTATGGAATCACAAAAGACGATTACAATTTAATATACAGAGCCCAACAAGCGTTATTTTATATATTAATCGTTTCTAACTCATGTCATAAACAACGAATATTAACTTGTTACGAGTATATACTGCCATGGCGTAAACACGAATGAAAATTAACATTCAAAGGTTGTTTACAGATAATCTGTATACAATTTAGTATTGTTTATATTAAGATAAAGACATTTTCACGTTTCATCGTAATAAACTGTTGGTGAAAGGGTAGGTTACCCACCCTTTCCCTCTTTCTATAATGTAATTAACTGATTTGGTGATGGTATTATTTAAATTATCTCTTTAATGGTAATCTTATAAATAAAAATTGAATTGCAAATTCTGTTAGTCTCGCTAAAACTCGAGAACGGCCTAACCGATTTGGCTAATTTTAGTCTTGAAACATTCGTGGATGTCCAGGGAAGGTTTAAACGGTGAGAAAATATGGAAAAAGTATCTGAATTTCAAGCAGGCGAAAAAAAAATGGCGGTACAAAGTTCGCTGGGTCAGCTAGTTTAGTAATAAATTAGTACAAGCAAGCTGAATTGGCAGTGGGCTGGTCACATCTGTCGAAGAACCGGTGGTCGTTGGAGCAAACGAGTCCGAGAGTGGAGTGGAAGTGGGAAGCACCATAGCCAGACGGACTGACGACCTGAAAAAGGTGGCTAGGGTGGACTGAATGCGTAAGGCGGTGGGTCAGGAACAACACGCTTCTATCTCATAGAAAAGAAATGCTGAGTTATTGTTATTTATTTGTCTAAATGAAATAAGGTTGACATGTTAATGAACATTTAAACAATTCTCGAGCATTTTTACCTGATCTAAATTGACCCTAAGTTGTATTCCAACGCATTAGTCCACTTCATTGTAGTTGGCGTTAAATTGGAGCCGCAAAAAGATGGCGATTACATTTGTGTTAACGAGGCCCCGGGGGCCGGTGAATCTATTTCAGATGTACTACAGCTGGAAAGATCCAACTTAATTACTATTGTTACACATTAACGACTAGTTCCAATACTAATAAATACATGGAGTCGATAATAACTGAAAATAAATAAAGACAAAATCATTTCTAAAGGAAGCTTTTCGCCCCAGTCTTTTAACAAGGTGCGTTGAATTTTTTTGATAATAAAACAACAACAACTGGTCTTGCTACATTGCTTCGAAATTGCCCAATATCGCCATTGGATTGTGGAGGTCAGATGGCTTTACAGATTCATGGAAAGTCAGCCAAATTCGCAGTTAGCGGACCTCAAACTCGAAGCTGAAAGCTTCGGAAGCAACTTGGATTAACGATAGAATGAATAAGAAGAAGGCCATGTATTGTCCGCGATGGACGCAAAAACTACTTAGCGGATTTCGATGCAGTTTTTTCTGTTAGAAAGGTCTTGATTAGACTTAAAATCTTACGTTTGTTTGATTGCAATCGGTACGGGGGATAAGTAGTAAAGGAAAAATATGATAGCATTTGAACATTAAATTATAGTTGTTTATAAAAACATTCCTAGCATCTAACTTATAACCAAAAACCCTAGAACCTTCACTTTCTGTGGTTTTATAATAAAATAGTACTTGAGTAGCAGATATGAATAGTTTAACCTTGAACTAAAGTTTGTAGAACATTGTACCTTTTATGTTTGTCTCCGCTAGATTAGATTTACGACTGTGATTTTTAGGTTGTCGCACTCAAAGGGTGAAATTTCACTAGGTCTTCGTCGTTCGTCTGTGTGTGGCAGACTCACAGTACATCTATAGAACTGTAGCTGTAGGTTAGATAAGTAACATAAAATGCTAACACTTTATTTTTTTCGTCCAAAATATACTCGTAACATAGTTTTTGGGACGAAACACAGATGCTCTACGATTCTTTTAGAACATTCACTCAATTTATTAGAACTGGAGAAATTATTTGTCTATATAGCTTTAGATAAACTAGGTATCTTGTCAAGATATTATAAGATTTATCGGTTATCGCGACACCGTTTTTCTCTACTCTAGTCTATTTGATAAATTTCATCAAAAAATTAGTCATTTAGTTTGGAAGTGTAAGCGTGAAAACTTGACAGACTTTCGTATTTATAATATTAAGTATGGATTATTTTAGGATCAGACGAATTATAATATGGTCAGGAAAATTTGAGCAGACGAATACGCACGACTCACCAAAGATATGATTTTAATTATTATCTTCAGGTACTAGCTAAATTAATAAGATAGTTCTACATATCAGACATTAATAGGTATTGGTATTGCAATGTTGCAAGAGAGGTAGGAGGATCTATAGCCTCGCCCGCATACTTCATTATGCAGAATCGAACACGGCGAGTTCGAACCGTCTAGAATCCCGCAACTAATGTAATTACTTGCAGACTGTGCGAGTTTTAAATGCCATTAGTAGTACTGACTGTTATATTGATGAACCTCCCCTAATCTTAGCCATGTCACGAGTTGAAAATATATCTAGATTAATTGAAGGAGAAACCTGTAAGTTAGCAATGACAAAATCATTATATTTGATATGGACCAATAAGCCTCGTATTCTTTACCGAATTATGAACATGGCATTTAGAAAACGACGAAGCTAAAAAAAAGACGTGTGGCACTCGGGGACTGCCGCGGTAAAGCTATTGCATAGCATTTTTTATGAACTTATGCAATTATCCCCCCACTCCGACTCTATTTATACTATGACTCCGAGCTCGCACCAATCGAGCCGAGCTGCTCCGAAATCGGCTTGATTCGTGCGAGCTCGGAGTGTCAGCTTAGGTTTGGACCTGACCTGACCTGACCTTGACCTTGACCTTGACTTGTGGCACTCGGGGACTGCCGCGGTAAAGCTATTGCATAGCATTCGGAGCAGCTCGGCTCGATTCGTGCGAGCTCGGAGTTGAGGGTGTTACCATTTTTCGTTACGGAATTTCTGGATTCGGTCTCCACGCTCAAGGCCCGCGATAGAAGCTATGCAATAGCTTAAAAACAACTTTTAAATGCCCGAAAAGTTTTGGAATGATTTTGAATATATCGTTAGAGGCACATGTTTTCCTACAAAAGTTGACATGTTAGCAGCCTTGCAGGTACTGCCTGGAATGCCGGTACCCGCAAGTGTGTTTTGGCTCTTAAGCCCATATTCTAGAATGGTACTCAGTTCTATATCTTGATTTATCTAAGGACAGTTTGTATGGACAATCTGCCAAATCAGCCATATTATGACGGCGCAGACATATATAGGTATATCTCTTCGCTTCTCTTCGACCAATGTGATGAGTTATGTCTACGTGTATCATGACTTCTTGGTCAATCAAATCAATCAATCAATTAGCCTATTGCAGTCCACTGCTGGACGTACGCCTCTTCCAATATACGGCACGTTTGCCGATCCTCCGCCTTCCGCATTCAGTCCATCCCAGCCTCCGTTCGCAGGTGACTTCTTGGTCCCATGACACATTTTTTCATCTATTTCATTGGTCGCAGATATGTCTTGATTTTGTCGATTTCTACCATGCCAAAGCTGCTGTCCTCAGATAAATCTAAATTCAGGACTGAGTGTCGATCTAGAATACGGGCCTTTCAACCCTGAAATTAGGTATCTTGACATGTTGACATTATTGAGTGGTACGGATGTAACAGGACAGTTATGTCTGTTTTTTTTATAGTTTTTATAACTAACAATTCCCTTTACAGGGTATGACATGGTTCCATTTGGACAACATATTCGATTGTGTGATAGTTTTTTAAAACCCAGTTAACCGAAGTCTTCTTTCTTCAGTTTAATAATATGTATAAGTAATGTTAAAGTCTTTGTTTACGAAAACAAATAGGAGATATTCATGGCATTCGTTAGCAGTAGTGGTGCCGCCCCAAAAGTACATTATTTTGTTCCGTATTAAATGCTCGCAGCACTTGCGTTAAAATTGAATTCAGGGATGTCACACAAAAATAATTATTAAAATAAACTGGTGCCGACTTGTAGGAATACGCAGTATCGTCTTAGAGAAAAGAAAAACTCAACATAAAGCCCTGTAGGTACCGTCCCGTCTGCCCCCCTAGACAAGTGGCAATTCGTTATTCGGCGTATGATGGAATAGAATGCCAAATGTATGGGATTTGACGTATATGACAGGCGTCAACGAATGTCAAAAACGTCAAATCCTATACATTTGTCATTCTATTCCATCATACGCCGAGCAACGAATTGCCACTTGTCTAGAGGGGCAGGCCAGCGTAAAAATAGTAGGCTAAAGCCTCCCAACATTGGGACAGGCTATAGGTTAATTGATGAAGATAATAGGTACTCTTTTTCTAATTTTAGGGAGCATAAACGGAAGCATAATTTCTTCTTCACTGAAGCATACTTTAGATAGATTAATTATTTCGACCCTCTCATACTAATACATAATCTGACAATGTATCGATAGTTAAAGAAAAAAATAACGTACACTTACATCAGTCATTACAGGTAGTCCCTATGTGAAAGTGTAGTTACATTATTAGTTATAATACTAAACATAATAGATACATAATTACACTATAGTCAGGCACTTAAATTATATCGTCTTACGGGGCATAGGTACCTTAAAATGTATGCAGAAGTAAAAGGCACGACGAGTACATAATTTATGTATTTTTTTACAAAATTGTTCAACCCATTCTAACTTTTATACCAAGAAATCAGGTTTTTAGATTCCCAACTGTAAAAGCAACAGCCCTAGGAAAGGAAACAAACGGTACAATTTTAGCGTAATTGTTTAGAAACATAAACGTTATAAAATGCAGTCCTGAAAACCGTGGACGTTCTAGACTGAACACAATTTGTGCTTGAAATAACTTACGTGTAATATTTTAAGAAATTTTAGCTTTTAGATTAAAATTCATCGCAATAGTTTTTAGTTCACTGGTATAATTTTTTCTGCCTCTTGCGATGGCAACTGTACCCGCTGTCCCCGTGGTACTGGGAGGCAGCAAAATACGGCTGCTGTTACATTTTTTTTATAAAACTTAGGTGGCAGACAAGCACACGGCCCACCTGATGGAAAGTGGTTACCATGGCCTATGGACGTATGCAACATTATAGGGGCGTCACACTCGTGCTGCCGACCCTGAAGAAACCTTCTAATGCCCTTCTTGAAGAACCCCATATTGTAGTCGCTTGGGAAAACCACTTACATTTAGAAGTTTGATTCCCGAATTGTAAACATACATACATCCATACATACAATAAAGCCTTTATCCCCGGAGGGTTAGGCAGAGGTGAATTAACACCCACATTTCACCAATCATTGTATTAGGTCCCACGTAATAGGGGGTGAGCCTATTGCCATATTCCGGGCACTATTGTTGACTCGAGCCATGTATCTGAGGCTGAGTCTGGGTTCTGGGTTGTATATAAACAGCCCTATCCCTTATTCACCTTGTACGACACCGCATGGGAGGAGAAAGGGTGGCCCAAATTCTACTCTGTCGGGAATTATGCGGCGGGAAAGGATTTTTTTTTAAAGGTCTGGCTGATGGAAATGTATAGTTGGTGGCATTTAACTTTGCAACAAACACGTCACAAAATGTACTCTTTATGCGCAGTATGCGCGTATCAGTTTGACAGCCTCATCAGATGCTTTTTCACGCCGCGCTTAAAGGACCCGGGACTGTAGGAAGAGAGAAACACGTGTACTTTCCAGGACTTAATGGTGTGGCAGAGGAAGGAGTCGCCGAACCGCTTGGTTCTTGATGGAATATTCTGTGTGGTGTACACACAAACAAACACCCTACGAAAAAACGAAATAGTATTCCAATATTTATTTTGGTTCTCAGTATTACAGTATAGAATCCGTACCTACTTAATTTTTATTCGAAGAACTTTGATACTTAGTGCTATCATTGGCGACTTTACGAATAAATAATAATTTGTTGAAAAACTTTCACTGTGAAGACAGAAACTCGATTATTTTTATGACAATTCTACTTTGATATGAAAAGTCCTGCTATGAAGCAACTTTTTAAATAATTTTCTTTATTTTATTTTTTGTTAGTGATAGGGATAATTACAGTTTCAGAAGTCACTACCCTAATAATAATACTGATGTGTACTTTCTTTACTTGAAAAATGTTATTATTATCGTATTAGACTTTTTTTACAGCCTCTGTGGCGTAGCGGTAGTGAACGCGGCCGCTACGCAGGAGGCGGGAGTTCGATCCCCGCTGAGTGCAAATATTTGTACGCATGAATATGGCTATTTGCATTGGTCTGGTCGTACCTTAGAGAGCACGTTAAGCCATAGGTCTTGGTTGCCATATGAACATCTATGGCAGTCGTTACGGGTAGTTAGAGCCCTAATAAGTTCAACAACTGGTCTAGTTGTGCCCATTGTCGCCATTGCGTTGTGGAGGTCAGATGGCAATCGCTTCACGGAAAATATTGATGTCCAGCCACAGTTAGATTGGTAAAGGGGACCCTAGAGGTGAAAGCTTCGGATGCAACTGGGATTAATGCTAGGACGAAGGATGAAGAAGATAAGAGAATATTTTTTGAAGTGGTTAGTTCAACAGTAATAATGTGATGAAGATAGAATACAATTAAATGACCTTGAATTCTTTTGGATCACACAAACTGACCTTACAATAAAATTGAGAGGGACTGGGCTCCAATGATTGTCACTAAACCTACCAATACGAACCTACTTCTAACTGCAATTACAAGAAATGGCAGTGAAGGGTTTTGATCTAGCAATAAACCGTTTAAAAAAATCAATAACTTAAAAAAAGAGACAAAAATAAGATAAAACTTTTCGCTGAAGTGGGTTGTTTAAAGATTTTTTTGAGTATATACCTATATAAAATACACCATCATCGTGCACCGTGCCACACTATTATCTATACAGGGCGTCCCACGGCGATGCCACATGGAGGGCAAGTACCTTAAATCCTTAAGTTGGCGCATTTTACTTAAAGGAGACATCATTTTATTTTTAAAAAGAAACAAAACTGCATTCAAAGATTTTTAAAAATTTGCTTGCCACACCCGGTAATCGAACTGACTAAAATCCGAAAAAGTAACATCCTGTATTTTTATGACATCAATCGATAGTGTCAATCAAAAGGATCAAATCTCTCTATGAAACATGGTAAATTAAATGAAAGGAAGTCCTTGAAACCTAAACTTATAAATTCAATTTGGCAAAATAAAACACTTTAACACAAAGTTCATCCATCCATCTGATACCATATTAACAATGAAATTCCATATTTAAATCACTTTTCTTTTTTATCGTGTGGAGACCGCTGCTGGTCAGCAGTAGTATTTAGGTATGTCGAACTCAAACCGACTAAAACCGCACGCCGCGCCGTCTCAATTGACAGGTTATAAGTTGATCCAATAGGGCAATTCACTTGCCATCTTCGTTGCCCAGGGTACACCGCGTGCAGGTTTCTAATCAAGCACCTAAAAATTACTACCTACCCTACCTACATAACCTCATGCAGTTACCCAATAAAGTTACATTCTAAACAGGTAACAAAATTCATTCATTCAGTATGTACTTATTTTACTAAATAAATTTCATCAAAGATATCTCTAGTGTTGACCTTATAAGATACCTTATCTGATGGTTCCTGGAGTAAAAGTGCTGTGTCTGTTTGCATTGAATTTATAAGTTAAGATTTTTTGAACTTCCTTTCATTTAATTTACCATGTTTTTTAGAGAGATTTGATCCTTTTGATTGACACTATCGATTGATGCAGCGGTCTCCACACGATAAAAAAAGAAAAGTGATTTAAATATGGAATTTCATTGTTAATATGGTATCAGATGGATGGATGAACTTTGAGTTAAAGTGTTTTATTTTGCCAAATTGAATTTATAAGTTTAGGTTTCAAGGACTTCCTTTCATTTGATTTACCATGTTTCTTAGAGAGATTTGATCCTTTTGATTGACACTATCGATTGATGCCATAAAAATACAGGATGTTACTTTTTCGGATTTTAGTCAGTTCGATTACCGGGTGTGGCAAGCGAATTTTTAAAAATCTATGAATGCAGTTTTGTTTCTTTTTAAAAATAAAATGATGTCTCCTTTAAGTAAAATGAGCCAACTTAAGGATTTAAGGTACTTGCCCTCCATGTGGCATCGCCGTGGGACGCCTTGTATATATAAAAGAAAGTCGTGTTTGTTACAACACTTATAAGTCAAGAACGGCTGAACTGATTTGGCTGAAAATTGGTGAGGAGGTAGCTTAGAACCAGGAAGGACATAGTATACTTTTAATTTTTTTTTTTATTTTCTACAGTATTGTATTGCAATACATACATCAAAGCCATTTATTACAAGGAAAGTACGTTAGTTCAAATTCCTATTTCCGCATTTCTTTTTCAAAGGTGGGAAGCTTGTTGGTGTAAATAGATCGAGAATTATCGATGTTTTTGTTTGGTTAGAAAACAGGTAAAGTGATTACTTTTTGTACTCTGTGGTCTTTTGTAAGCAACCAATCTTTCGCGCCCCATTTCTCAAGGGTACTGCAGATGGCTTCTAATCTTATCAAATAGAGCCATTTCAAAGATAGAACATTTTCTTTTTTCTTTTCTTTATAGGTATTTGATTTAAATTTCTTGAGTTTCAATTTCGTAAAATATTTCGTATTTATTTATTTTTGTGCTTATTGATTGAAATCATTCGGCAAACTTAATAACCACCAAAATAAATGTCTGATGTATATACTTTTCTGTAAATTACATATTTCATTATTATTTTATACAGTATCGTATCATAAATTCATATGACTCAATAGGCTAGGCTAAGTTTTTGATCTAAAGTCATTATCCGCAGGAAACTAACTTATTGCTGTTAATCGAACAATCTAGTCCAGACCCAGTCCAGGCGCTGTCCACTGCTACTAGAAAATTTTCTAACAGAAAACCTTGAACATCATTCTGGCCCAACCAAACTTCACACATAATTTATTACAGGACATTGGTTATTACAAAACCTTACCTAAACTTGTTCCATCGAAAGCAAAACAAGGATATAATTAGGTCTTACCCTATAAAGTTGCCATTCTTCGGTAATGGCCATTTCTACCGAAAGATATATTTTATTGATTGTAAATTTTTAATTTTTAATTTAGAATTTACAATCAATAAAATATATCTTTCGGTTTGTTTTTTTTTTTGTTTTAAAACATGAGATTTTTTTACAAAGTCAGTCAAGTTGACAGACGAAAAATCTTTGGGAGGAGTTTTGAAAGCGTTCATAGACTTATGTATCTATTAATCATCACCTTCCCCTAGACAAGCAGCTAGAGAAACGGCTGGCATATTGTAGAATAGAATACGAATGTATGGGATTTGACATTTATGACACCAGTTAACGACTGTCATGTACGTCAAATCTCATACATTTATAGGGGGCAATTGGACCATGCCAATTAATTTGCTTAACCACAGTAAGCTGTAGTATACAAGGGGAGAAAACGTAGAAAAGCAGCAAGATCTGAAGTGGCAGTTAGATAATGAAATGGAAGTGGCAGAAAGAATGAAACACACAAATTATAAGACGACTACTTCAAGTACCTGAGTACAGCTGCGCTAAGAGCAAATAAAGCTCTTTTATGTTGAAATGGAATATTATGACTTATGACGGATAGCTTCCGCAATAATATGCAAAAGCCTCCTTGAATATGCACGTAATGTATGTGTTGTAAGTGGTGGAGTAACATAAAGTAGCTTTAAATGCAGTTTGAAATGCATAGTTTGCATTTATTGTAGTGTTGCGCTATTTAGCAATACACCTTCATAAAAAATACTGGAATCGAAGTGAATAGTATTATTGATAAATCTTTCAGTTAGGTTAAATAGCTTACGTTGGTGAGTTCAAGCTTGTTTTTTTTATATTAGTTATATTTTAATTTAGAAGCTTGATAAAATTACTCATTTTTCTATACTACTTAGGTCGCAGACACATGGCCCTCCTGTTGGTGAGTGGTTACCGTGCCCTATTGGCGAGTGCAACACCAAGGGAGTCACACTCGTGCTGCCGACCGACCCTATAAGAACAGAGAGATTCTGTGCCGTCAGCGCAAAAGATAAGCCTTTGGTTTTCCCACTGGCAGCATAAAACCTCTCCAGTGAGCTCTGGCTACCCTACTCACAACAAGAGGTTATTAAACCGCGGTCTTCTGTAGGGCGGAGGTACTTCTCCAGTCGGACTGCTCGATTAGGATGGATATACCGTCGTGTCCTTCCTCCTCCATCCATTGTTCCAATAACAACTAAAGACTTTATTAAAGATTAGAACTTTTCATTTGATTTCAGACGATTCGAAACCTTTTTTTTTGGTAAAAATATTAGCACCTGAAATTACTAATTAGGTAACTCCTCTTACTTGTGCTAAGAGTGGGTTCACGTCGGTAGTGTAATGGCCAGGATTCGAACCCGGGACCTCTCGATCGTGAGGCCGACTCCTTAACTACTAAGCTACCGACGCTTCAAGATCATAATTTCTGTAACAAATATTTTATACCGATTCTTTACCATAATAGCAGCTGAAATATCAAGTTCTTCTATTGTATCTTAAAACTCGTTAATAGACACTAGAGCTTTTATATTACAAGAGTCATTGATCTGTAAATAAAAAGATTACATTTCAACAAAGTTTGCTTTTGTCAGCAACCCTTTTTAGAGTTTACAGATACAAAGAAATTACTAGAATGAAATCCAACAAACATCAACAGATGTTACTGACACTAATTTGTTCTCTGAAATATCACTTTTATCAATCGTATCTGATACCTAACCCAACTTTTCCATTAGTGTAACTAGACACTACCAATCTTCTCAATATTTGTATTCAGGAACACTATATATAACTTTCCCTAGAATACGGATTCGGATACGATTGATGTTCAACTGTAAGAGACTGCGAGCTATCAGCATTTTTTGTTCATTAATTTTCAAATGAAATGAGGTTAAAATTCCTGATCACAGGGTTTTAAATTACGCCCGTGTTCTGAACACTAAAGCAAAGTTTACACGAAGCCAGCACTGGCTGCCAATAAGACTGGCAGCCAGCGCTGGCTTGGTATTTGCCGTTTTTTCAAGCCATGCCAGCGCTGGCTGCCAACGCTGGCGAGGATAGGGCGCCCGTCTATTTTTCTAGCCAGTCACCTCCGGCCGTATACCCCTCAACCCCCGCACCAGCGTTGCGGTTCCATAATCATTTCTTTTTCATCAGCTTTTACCGCGAATTCATTATTTTTTAACTTCAAACGTGTACACACCCCACGAAAAATCCGTGAATCAATGGCCTCTTCTAAACACCAGGGACCAGGCCAACGCTGGCTTGTCTGAGGACTGGCGCCAGCATTACTGGCTTCGTATAAACTTACCTATCAAGAAAAATCTAATTTTGTGCAAACCCGCGCCGTTCGTGCGGCCGCGTTCACTACCGCCTCGCCACAGAGGCTGTCATGATGAAGATACAGACGAGGGCCTCGATTCTGCTAAAGCAAAACCACTATCGTACCACTGCAAGAAAATTTCATTTAATTTTAGATTTTCGAGTAATGCCGTTAAAGTTTAAAATCAAATGACTTTTTTATAGAGTGAATGAAAAACTGTAATAAAACTCTTTTGATTTAATATTGGACTTCAAGGCTATAGTAATAAAGCCTAAAATTTTATGCCTTTTTGCAGTGTCTGTGGTACAACAGCGTTTTTGCTTTAGCAGTATCGAGGGCCTGAATACTTACAAGTGTAGGTACTATTACTTTTGTTTATTATTCTGTCACTGTAGTAGGCCACATCACTGTCGATGGACAGATGGCCGTTGGAGCAGACAAGTCCTAGAGTGGAGACCGCGAGAAAGAAAACGTAAGGTGGGACACCCCCTAGCCAGGTGGACTGATGACCTGCGAAGGGTATATTATTGACGTTTTGTAAGTGCCGTTTTGATGGTCTATACAGAATAAATGATTTTTGACTTTGACTTTGACTTTGGGTGACTGGGACGGACTGGATGCGGAAGGCGGAGGATCGGCAAACGTGGCGCTTATTGGGAGAGGCCTATGTCCAGCAATGGACTACAATAGGCTAATTGATTGATTGATATTATTCTGGAGTTCCTCAGGTCGCCTCATTCAGATTGAATGTTGTACATGGTATAGGGGCACAGCGGGCATGACAGGTGGGATACGACCACTCTATCCAACAGTCAACATACAGCCCACGACAAAATGCCCGCTTAACGACAATATGAACTATAATATTTCTTTATTATATTATTTATATCACAAAACCGTGACCGGGTCAGGCGTGGGTAAATAGCATTCTGTCAGCTCTCCGTATCTAAACATAAAATATTCGGTAAACTGAAGCAAGGACCTTCATGAGCAAATATTTTCACGATTTTGTTAGGGTCTGTCCTTAAAGAACCATTTTTATATGCTTTCTATGTCGTAAATTCTTGATCAAATCGTACTTATTAGGTACCTATGAGGTTCGGTATAAGCGATGTGAAAATTTCTAGAAAGAAAATCTTGCTAAAAGACAATTCCCAGGATATCATTCTATACTATACTAATCCTTACTAATATTATAAAAGCGAAAGTTACTCTGTCTGTTTGTTTGTTACGCTTTCACACCTAAACCACTGAACCGATTTTGATGAAATTTGGTACAGCGTATCCAAGCGGGTAGAGCCGCGGGCAATAGCTAGTACTTATTATAAAGTTGAAAAGTTTATTTGTTTGGTTGACCGCATCGATCTCAGGAACTACTGGTTAGAATTGGAAAATTATTTTTGTGTTGATTGGCTAGTTAATTGAGGAAGGTAATAAACTAAATAGCATTACGCTACTACACAAGGGAGTGGAGCAGTAATCATAAATGCCAACAAATTCGGAAAATTCCCATACATTATTTGAATATTAACCAATAGTTGCGGGATTTTGAAGTATGCCACAGGTAAAGCCGGGGCGCGTCAGCTAGTGAAATATAATTATAAAAATGGTTGGATAAAAATAAGTTAAATGTCTAGTAAGATATTCGATTACAATCTAATTAAGTTTGACTTTCAAATCCCGCAGAGCAAAGCCGTTGAAGTTGATAACTTACTAATTAAGTTCGAAAAATAAAAAATAATATTTTTATATACCTAGAATAGATCTTGTTACTAGATTGTGCTTATTTGTGAAAGCGAAAGATTTGTTATTACTCTTTTTTTATCATGTGATAAATCCCCACGGATACCCCTCCGCCGGAGTCGGTGGAGGAGGTTATGTCGGACTTGAACCGACTAAAACGCACGCCGTCTGTCGGCCGTCGTTGGTTGCCGGAGGGCAGGTAATCGTAATCATATCCCTCGCACCCCGGCCGACCCAAGCCCATATCTCTCGATCTGGCCCTCTTTCGGTGTGGGGATCACAGAGTCCCCAACCCGCTCCCGGGTATGGGGAGGCACGCAATGCGCGCCGCCGCCGTGGCCTGCTTCTGCTAGGGTGACAGGCGGCCTGGCGGCGTCACCCGTCACCCCCAGATTTGTTAATACTCTATCATACCAGATTTTCTAGACAAGTGGCAATCCGTTTGTGGAATAGAATAGATTGATTATTGAGTATGGGATTGACATACGTTGACGACTATCATAAACTTCATAATCGTCAAAATACTTGTCTATCCGATAAATTAATCGTTAAAGGCTGCTGGAGGGCAGAAAGATTGACCAAAACTCCCTTTCGGTTGCTAATGTTCCATTGGGGCGACGGTGGACCCATCTGAAACTCATACGAGCTATCGGAACCAATGAATGATATTACAACTATTTTTAAACATTGATTTTTGATGACTCCGTCCCAAAGACGGTAGTATAAAGGAATTTGGATCGGCTTCGTGCGGGCTTCTGTGGCTTAGCGGTCAGAGCATTTCCCCTGTAAGGGAAAGGTCGCGGGTTCGAGTCCCGCCCGAGATCGATTCTTTTTAACCGACTTCAAAAAGGAGGTTCTCAATTCGTACAATTTTTTTTTTTTTTTGTATGTTTGTTACGCGATTCTGAAGCCAATTCTAGACGGATTTTGAAAATTCTTTTTCTGTTCGTAAGTAGATTATTCCGAAGTGGTCCCATTTAAATTTCGTAAAGATCTGATGATGGGTTTCCGAGATTAGACCAAGGAACTCTTCAAAAAGTACCAGGAAATCAGCCGCGATAGCTGCAATGGCATATTATTGCAATGTTTCTGCCATTACACATCATAACATCACGCCTGAGTCCTTTGAAGGGGTACGCAGAAGTGTTCAGAATATTCAGCTATATTTCCGGTGTATATGCATTGATTTTAAAAATTATTTTTGAATAATGCTTTAATATTTTTTTTATTTAGCGTGGCCGGTTCGATCTGTAGTGTAGCGTCAGCAGCGCATGTACAGTCAGGTCACTATACATGCGATGTACGTAGTCGTAAGACTGTACAAACTCACTAAAAAGAGAAAAATAAATTCATTTTTAACAAAAAAAGTTTAACCGACTTCAAGAAACGAAAAAGAGGCACTGAAAAGCGAAAAATAACTTAATTTACAGACTTACTGATTTATTAGAAGTCGGTGCCAGCCAACTTTGTTTGTTGTGTCTGAACTACATTACTATTATGCTAGTAACCCCTATGATGCAATCAATTGAAATATGGCCTCCCTTGGGCCAGGCACCGACTTCTAATAAATCAGTAAGTCTGTAAATTAAGTTATTTTTCGCTTTTCAGTGCCTCTTTTTCGTTTCTTGAAGTCGGTTAAACTTTTTTTGTTAAAAATGAATTTATTCCTTTCTAAATCGATTAGAACACAGATGATCACTGAATGAATAATAATTTTTATACATACGAGTACATACATTTACGTCTGTTATCAGAGGTGTATACAACCACATTTCACCAATCGTATCGTAACCAAGGATAGTAGCATCGGTAGCTTAGTGGTTAAGGAGTCGGCCTTACGATCGAGAGGTCCCGGGTTCGAATCCTGGCCATTAAACTACCGACGTGAACCCACTCCTAACACAAGCAATTTAGCTTAGCTGGCGGGGTTAACGGGAATATTAGTAATTTCGGTTGCTAATATTCTTTTCAAAAAAAATAAAAAATAAAAAAAATAAAAAATAAAAACAAAAAGATTTTTGGTCCCACGTAAGAGACCAACCTTTTGCTGTCAAGCGGGCATTCTGTCATAGTACTCGTATATGTATGTTTATTATCGGATGGAGAACATTCATATTCCTAAATTGCCTTCTACGACACCCACGGGAAAAGATGGAGTGGCTCTATTTTACTCCACCAAGAAGCCCAATAATTATTTGAAATGTGTTTTAATTCAAGACTTTATACTGTCTAGAGGACGTGTGTGACGTCGTATGGCCTATATTGGACCATTATGACATTTTAAACGATACCTCATTTATTAAATTCTAATAAGTAGTTTAGAAGTAATGGGGGAGCAAATGAACATACATACTTTGCCCTAGTCCTAGTCCATTGGAGATATAAAAAAAAAATACTTGGGTTATGTTAGGTTAATGATACTGAATACGAAAAATTTTTTTTTTGAATTTCCTGTCTGTTTGTCTGTTTGTCTGTTTGTCTGTTTGTCCGCAATGGACGCAAAAACTACTGGACGGATTTTAATGCGGTTTTTTTTGTTATTAAGGGCTTACTCAGACTTAAAATCTTACGTTAGTTTGATAGCAATCGGTTGAGTAGAACCGAAGATATGAGCAAAGGTCGCGTTAACCGAGATGCACGCGGGCGGAGCCGCGGGCGGAAGGCTTGTAATATAATAATGTGATCACTATTGATTAAAACTTCAATTCCGAAACAATTGCGATACAACACAGCAAGTTCTCATGCCAGTATATTTTTCCGAACAATAAAATTGTCGTCTAAACGTATCGAACTTTTAGAATGAAAAGTCAATAAATCTAACTGAGCCTCGATTCTGGTAAAGCACAACCACTGTCATACCACAATGACTGCGAGAAAATTCCATTTGAATTTAACCTTTAAAGTAATGCAGTTAACGTTTAAAATTAAACGGCTTTTTGTAGAGTGAATGAAAGAGTGTAATGAAGTGTCATTACACTCTTTCATTCACTCTACAAAAAGCCGTTTAATGACAAACACAACAAACAGAGTGCTGTTCATTTAATTTTATGACTGTAAGCGTCCAACCCCACCAAACGGATGGCATCGGAACGGATTTTACAATTTTTAAACAAAATAAATCTTATATGCTGTTGTGCGTGACTTGGTAATATAAACTTCAAACACTGTTATAATAAGATTTAATTTTGTTTAAAGATTGTAAAATCCGGGCCGATGCCGTCCGTTTGGTGGGGTTGGACCTTAAGTTTATAGAAATAAGGTCTAAAATTTAATGGCATTTTTGCTGTGTCTGTGTTGCGACAGTGATTGTTCTTTAGCAGAATCGAGGGCCTGGTGCGAAAATAGAGGCAGCTGAAAGTGTCAATATACTCGTAGTGTATTGGACTCGCTGTACTATTTCTACTTCGTTTTGACATTATCAATGTTAACGTTTTTGAGTGTGGATGTGTGTTTGTACGTGTGGATGCTTCTAGCACATTCTTTTTTTTTTTTTTTATATAGGACACGTCAATTTGACTACGCCTCGCCTGATGGTAAGCTGAAGGCAAAGTCTCTGAAAAGAGGGCCACCATCACAACACGTACCTACCATGTTACAATGGTGGCACTCAGCTTGACGGCCTCATCAGATGCTTTTTCACGCCCCGCTTAAAGGACCCGGGACTATAGGAGGAAGGAAACACGTGAGCTGACAAACAATTCCAAGTCTTAATAGTGCGGCAGAAGAAGGAGTCGCCGAATCGCTTGGTTCTTGATGGAATATTCTGCACCGTATGTGGGTGGCATCTAAGTCCTGCACGTGTTGTCCTATATAGGAAAGGAGAGGGAGGGATTACTTGGACATCCATTTTACTGTTTTGTGTGTCAAATTATTAGACGAATATTTTCAGTATCTCTGTCCTAATCGAGCAGTCCGACTGGAGAAGTATCTCCACTGTACAGAATACCGCAGGTATAATAACCTCGTGTTGTGTTTCCGGCGGTGATTAGGGTAGCCAGAGCTCACTAGAGAGGTTTTGTGCTGTCAGTGAGAAGACCAAAGGCTAGTCCAGCTTGTCTTCTTCGCTGACAGAACAGAATCTCTTTGTTATTAATGAAGAAAGGAATAAGATTGGAAAGAAAGTAGAAGAATGAAAATTACTTTTTTACTCCGATACTATATTCCTGCAGGCCTTCACGTGAGTGAAGCCGCGAGCTACAGCTAGTCGTAGGTATATAAATCAAGCCCAGGTGAAATGAAATAAGTTGTTTTTTCTACCACTGCTGAAAAAGATCTTTGAAAGGTGCTTTTAAAAATTGTAAATGCTGGAGCGCAGAGGCTAAGCGTTTTGTGGAGGACATAGGGCACAGGCTGAGGGAGGGAGACTCCCGCGCCGGGTCATACCTGGTGCAAAGGCTGGCCATTGCCATCCAAAAGGGTAACGCAGCCAGCGTGATGGGCACCTTTGCACCGGGTACAGGCACAGATTACTAAATAGTTACGTACAGGCCTGAGAGAATTTTAGGATAGGTATAGTGTGAAACCTATGAAACTCACAACGTTATTTAAAATATCTAGTTAATAGATTATAAATGGTCTAGTAAAAATCATAATCCAATAAATAGAAATAAAATGAAAGAAAAATATAAACATCATTATTAAATTCTAAATCATGACTGCCTCTGTGGCGTAGCGGTAGTGAACGCGGCCGCTACGCAGGAGGCGCGGGTTCGATCCCCGTTCAGTGTTATTCATTCGATCCCGTTCATTATTTCTTTTATTATATTTTCAATAAAACCACCAAGCGCTGGACAACAACTGACATTTTTCATAGACAACCCAAAATATCGTTATTAACATTCACAACATCTTCCCCCATAAAAATAGAGAAATACATTTTATCCATATTAATATTATAAAAGCAAAAGTAACTTTGTCTGTATTGAATAAATCACTTGTACTTTTCCACAATTATTTATTTATTTGAACCTTACCGGTTTCACCTTACTGTCAATACCACGGCACCGATCTGCGGCATTTAGAGGCAGTTTTCGTTATTCGGCTTCCAAAATATGGAATAATCTTCCACCACCGTTGCGATCCGTAAAAACGATAACCACGTTCAGGAAAGGATTACGAATATTCCTCTTGGATGCTCAAAGGAGGCTGGATAACGTCAACTCAAATATCTCACTGATTTGATTTTCTGTGAATTGTATAACTGTATGGCAGTCATATCGTTGTGTTACTTGGTTGTCTGCTGTGTATCATTCTCTCCCTATATTATTCTATATTATATAAGTAATATAATTATTATTTAATTATAGGTACATAAATCGCATTTGTTATTTTATTGTAATATATAAGTATTATATCACTTCTACACACCATACTTAACACTAAAATATTGTGTAAGTGTCTAATTAAAAAGTACATACTTCAAATTCGGCTTTAGCGGTTCGGTGTCCGTGTGTCACTGCCCAATCGGGTTCCAGTTGAAAACCAGCGTCAGGCTTCTACCTGGCACATGCTGAACTGGACACCCATTTGGTGCACTAGTGTGTCGCATAGCTATTTGCTACTGATTTCGCGTATGTTGCGTTTGGAGTTTGGAGGTACGTTCATTACTACTGCGTGAACGTGCTTCCAAAACTTCAAATGTCATTATTGTCTGCTTGTTTAATTGCTTGTTATTGTGTGGCCACTTTGCACTAAATAAATGTTTCTTTCTTTCTTTCTTTCTTTCTTTCTTTCACCTTACGGCATTATCAAAGGCTTACAATGTTTAAAAACCTTTGATAATGCCGTAAGGTGAAACCGGTAAGGTTCAAATAAATAAATAATTGTGGAAAAGTACAAGTGATTTATTCAATATGTGTAGCAAGTGCCATCAATCTCCAGTATAAACAACTTTGTCTGTATTTGGTACAGTGATCGATTAGACTTCTGAAAGGATATAGGCTTTGTTTGGTCACGATGACCGACATCCACGCGGGCGTACCCGCGGGGATACTAATATTTACCATGTATTATTTGGAGTTTCCGAACAATGCATAGTAAATATCCTGACATAGGTATCTTATAGTAATGTGAGTAACCATAACAGTTTAAATACCGTTGCATATATTCTTGGTCAACAGTGCCCTGAGAACGAAACATATTCGAATTCGTAACATGAACGTATCAAGAGAATGGAGCACTACGATTGGCTGGCTTCGCACACACACAAATTCACGGTACACAGGCTGCCAATCACAATGCTCTATTTTCTCGATAATTTTACGTAACGAATTCAAATATTATTCGTGCTCGGGGCACAATAATTTATTCCTTTATCGAAACTTTGTTACGAAAAATTTAATAATGCCGGTATCGTATAAAGAAACAAGATATTGTTTAGGAGTTTTTATAATAATAATTTATTATTTATAATTTTTATTTATCCGTAGTCACACTAGAGTGTGACTAAGGAAAAATAAAATAAACCATAGTCATACTAGTGTGACTACGGATAGATAAAAATTATCCATAGTCACACAGTGTGACTACGGATAAATAATAATTATCCATAGTCACACTAGTCACTAGTGTGACTACGGATAAATATAAATTATCCATAGTCACACCAGTGTGGCAATTTGGATCAGTCGTCAAAGAAAGAAATAAGTACATAATATTTAGAAGTGTTATTATCAAGATATTGAACAAATTACTTGTACTTTCCACAATTATTTATATGAACCTTACCGGTTTCGCCACGGCGTTCTCAAAGGTTTACAGTGGTTTTTACAATTTATTCAATATGACATATTGGAACTTGCTACACATTGTGTAGCAAGTTCCACCAAGTGCCATCAATCTCCAGTATAAAAAGTTATTATCAAGGTTCTTATTATCAGTGTTTGATATTCCAGAAGTCTTATTTATTGAAGACTGCATTGCTGCACGGACACACGTTCAGTTAGACATATACATATACACACACAAACACACCATACCACACAGACTGTCATAAATATCTACGTAGAATTTCTCCAGATCTTTCTAAGCTAGTTTTTTATTTTCAACGTCTTGGCTCAGCATCAAGAAACAAAATGAAATTCACTTAAAACTGAGTCATCAAACACCTAAAGTTTTCATTGTTCCTGGTAACAACCTGGGGAGTGTGGGGAGCTACTACCATCTCTAGCAGTATTATTTTTAATCTTACGTTATGACTTTCCTAGTGTGAATTGGACTCAAAATACTCAGGATACTCAAGTTATTCAGGATACCCAAGATTAGTCTGGATAATCAGGATACTCTGGAAACTCAAGATAAAAAATAATAATAAATATTGTAGGACATTCTACACAACGCCATCTAGACCCAAAGTAAGCATAGCTTGTGTTATGGGTTCTAGAATGCGGATAAACATACTTACATACAATATTTTTTTTGTAAATACATACATGTATTATACATAGAAACACCCAGATCAATGCAAATATTCATATTCATGCATACAAATATTTGTACGGAGCGGGGATCGAACCCGCGCCTCCTGCGTAGCGGCCGCGTTCACTACCGCTACGCCACGGAGGCAGTCTCAGGATACTCAGGATACTTAGGATACTTAGGATACTCAGGATACTCAGGATACTCAGGAGACTCAGGATACTCAGGAGACTCAAGATACTCAGGATACTAGTGTTTAGTTCTTAAAATTATGGTTAAACTGGGCTAACAATATATTATTTCTTATTGTCGTGAATATATTTATTTGTTTAATTTATTAGATTTTTCACTTGTCTTACATTTGTGTAAGTATCTTACCTATATAAATATCGACAGACAGCAATGGTCCGACTTCAATTCAGTGTCATAGTTCACAATATGAGAGTAAAGCGAGATTATTTTTAAGTAAGTAAGTAAGTAAAAACATCTTTATTGTACACCATAGATATAACAATTTTTATGTACTTTTTATTTAACAATCTACCCAGATGCTTATGTTATGTTAACTTTGAAAGGGCTTGAACGAAATTAGACCAGCGACTAATCCATTTTATACTGTTTATACTGGAGATTGATGGCACTTGGTGGAACTTGCTACACATATTGAATAAATCACTTGTACTTTTCCACAATTATTTATTTGAACCTTACCGGTTTCGCCTTACGGCATTATCTAATCGTTTAAACTAGTGGAAAAGTACAAGTGATCTATTCAATATGAATCCATTTTATTACTACTAAGACGTTATTATGTGGTTTCATGTTACATTTATACCACTTAGGTGGCAGACAAGCACACGTCACACCTAAGATTGAAATAATAATACTTTAAAGAGATGATAGTAAAGACCCTGAGCTGTTTTGTATAAAGACGACTTGAGTAAATTAAATTTCCTCCATGTTGCAAGTCATACGACGAGTTGGACCCTGAATAGTGTTCCGGGAACTTTGACGGCGCTAAGTTAACAGACTTGCAATTTGTTGTGGATATTGTTACATTATACTTATGTCAACAAATCTGACATGTTAAATGCTCACTCCAATTTTCCTCCGGGGTAGGCATTATTTGAAAACTAAAAAATAAAAATACGGGATGATAATATGGGATTTAGAAGTATGCCACAGGGAAAGCTGGTGCTATTAGAAATATATTATATATTTTATGGGGATATATATTATGTCTGTATGTATGTTAGAGATAATATCGATAAAAATCTGAGTAGAACTAAATTTATTTTACAGAAGGTTCATAGTATCAGAGCAAATTGAAAGGAAATGTCAAGATAAAAAATATTGCATTGTCGAAGCAGAAAGAAAACTTATTTACAGAGGAGGTTCTCCATTTTGTTTGTCTGCCTTCCGCACAGATACTGGTTCTGTTTTGTTCTGTATAATACTGTTTTCTTAACTCGACTTTAGCTTAGAATCGTAAATATTTTTAAAACCATTATTGTACTTTAGTCCTCGAAGCTTAACAACGAAAATCGATAAGCTATTTTAAAGCGCTTTAAATGAGAAACTATGATCAGGAATAGTTGATTGTTACATTTAAAATAGATACAGTACAAACAGCGGCTTCATCGCTTCAGGCAATCTCATACTGAAAACAATACAATTTAGAGTATGAACACGTTATAGTACATGATACGGAGCAGTTTCGTGTTTACATTTAGAATGGATCTATAATTTGAATAATGTTCGCTGTGTTAGTGGATAATGACTAGACGTGAGGAGCTCCCCTAGACAAGTGGCAATTCGTTGCTCGGCGTATCATGGAATAGAATGACAAATGTATAGGATTTGACGTTTTTGACATTCGTTGACGCCTGGCATATACGTCAAATCCCATACATTTGGCATTCTATTCCACAAAATGCCGGCCGACGAATTACCACTTGTCTAGAGGGGCAGGTTAGTAATCGAAAACATTTTCCGTGTGGTGATGGAGAAAGAATACAAGAATCACCACCCCATCTCATCCGAAGGGTGTCGTAAAAGGCGACTAACGGAAAATATGCAGACAATATCATTGCGAGAGAAGGAAAACTCGAAATAAAACTATACCAACCCGTCTGGCCAGCGTGGAAATAGTAGGTCAAAGCCTCCTCGGCCGGGGTGCGAGGGATATGGCTACGACAATCTCACCTCCGGCAAATGACGGCCCACAGACGGCGTGCGTTTTAGTCGGTTCGAGTCTGACATGACCTCCTCCTCCGGCTCCGGCGGGGGAGGTATCCGTGGGGATTTATCGCACGATAAAAAAAAAACCTCCTAACATTTGGCAGCGGCCTATGTCCAGTAGTGGACTGCGATATGCTCAATGATTGAATTGAAAACAACTAAAGGCATTGAAGACACAAGTCCCTAAGCGATTGAGCATCAACCTTTTCTTTTATTTTTTTAATAAAAACATCATCAGGCGCTTCGAACATTGGATTCGCGTCATTGTCCGTCTGTCACGCTGGTGTCACGACGGTAAATCTCAAGTTGGTACAAGACGATACAATCATTGGTATACCTAAAGGCAAATGTCTAGATTCTTATTTAGCCCAACCTAATAGGAATCTCACATATGTTACACGACATAATAATATGTAGAACCCAGGATTTGGATCTTGGAAAACTAGAACAGCGGCCTTACCATAAACCTTAAAACAGGTCAATAATTGAACTGCTGTCTTTCTACCAACTGCAAATGTCACTTTGTAATGTCATATAAATATATTGGATTACAAAGTGACATTTGCAGTTGGTAGAATGACAGCAGTTCAATTATTGACCTGTTTTAAGAGTTCATGGTATGAGCCCAGGAAAGCCAGAATAACTTTCGAGGCTGAAATGTAAAATTTATTTCTCTACACATACCAAAAAATATATCCGGGTTGTTATCTACATGAAAACACTTTCCAAATCTAATAATTTTAGCGTGTAAAACTTAGGAAACTCGTTGTAAATATCCAGGTTTTTCTGACAACAGAAAGATTAAAGGACAATAATTTTATTTTATTCCTAACCACACACCATTTGCATAATCCAGAAAAGTCAACAATAAGCGAGTACTTGCGCTGCATCTGCACGTGAGCTTAAGTTTTCCGCCGTCCGAGTCAGCTTTCCGATGAAACACGACAATAGGACGCTTTGTGATATTTACCGGATTTGCAGATCAGGGGACTGCGGTGGCATCCGTTTGACGATAATTTTTGTTTTATACGAGTACAGCATTATTTGCATTGGTCTGGCCATACCTCGGAGAGTCCGTTAAGCCGTCGGTTCTGGTTGTCATACGAACATCTATGCTTATCTTTGATTGTTAACTTATAATACTTTTATGGTGTACAATAAAGAATATCTTAGCTTATCTTATCTTATCTATGGCAGTCGCAGCGGGTAGTTAGGGCGCTAAAAGCGTTAAAAAATAACTGGTCTGGTTTTTGGTATGTTTCAGAAAACTTTTAGTGATACTGAGCAGTGATAAGTGAGTGCACAATATTTTTATTTTAATACCACTTAGGTGGCAGACAAGCACACAGCCCACCTGATGGAAAGAGGCTGCCGTAGCCTATGGACGTATGCAACACCAGGGGCGTCACATGCGTACTGCCGACCCTGAAGAAACCTTCTAATGGCTCTAATTCTTCAATATTAAACTGTACTAGCCAAAAATGATTATTTTTGAAAAGAAAATAGTTTTGGCATTATGTTTAGTTCAATCTAACCTAAAAAGTCTAACAGGATTTTAAGTCAAAGGAAAAACCACCACGCGTTAAGACGTCTTTAATTAAGGCATTCTACCAAGTAATTAGCTTTTCGGTGGTGAATTTAAAAGCACCCTTTCTGAAACTTTCATTTGAAAGAAATCGGATAAGAAAGAAATAGATAGGACAAATTAATTTAATGTAGATTTCACAGTAAAGGGTTCGCTGCTCGTCAACAGTAACACTGACGAATGTGGAACTCGCTAGCGCGCGCGAGTTCTTCTGATTCAATTAAAAAAATTACAAATAGAATGTTTACAATAAACTTACTTTTTATACTTTTTTCTATAAAAACTTAATACATTGATTTAAATGTTACTTATATTAAACTGTACTAGCTAAAAATGATCATTTTAAAAAGAAAATAGTTCTAGCATTATTTGTTTAGTTCAATCTGCACTTTTATTTATTTATTTACTTATTTATTTATTTCCCAATTCAATCCACCACCTTTACAGGGATACCCCCAAAACAGTACTGGACATACAAAATTAATAAGATAGGAAACAACATACTAAATAATTAATCACAATACAAATACACAACATATAAATACATAGAAAAAGAAATACATTAAAAAAAAGAACACACACTTGAAAGTCTGACAGGATTTTAAGTCAAAGGTGAGAACACCACGCGTAAAGACGTCTTTAATTGAGGCATTCTACCAAGTAATTCGCTTTTCGGTGGTGAAAAATGTAGATTTCGCAGTAAAGGGTTCAGAGGGGTTGGCTGGAATTTGGCCAAGCGTTAGATTCTAGCTTCTATTTATCCTGGGAATAGGTGCGCGAACACGGTATTAGAATAGAATCCCAAGCGGACGTCCTCGTCAAAGCCGTAGATATCAACTAGTACCTACGTGACATGAAATGCCTTGACTTAATAGCAAAATGTTCGAGATCACAGATAAACATCATACGGTTAACTTAAATCCTGACGCGACTTCCTGATATCCACTTCCCTTGAGAGGTCATCATAGTTTGACATGGGTTCAACTACACAGCTGTCAAGATTAAGAGCAATCCGCTATTTACGATAACATCTAAAGGAAGCGATTATTAAGTTATGATTATCTAATCATGCGTAAATAGCAGGGTTATATCCATCTTGTTTATCAAAAATCATAGGCCACGGTAACCACTTTCTATCAGGTGGGCTGTGTGCTTGTCTGTGACCTAAGTTGTATAAAAAAAGTTACTAAAGTAGACGAATCCCGTCCCTTAGATCAACAGATGAGTTTGACTACAAAGGTCTTCCTGGAGCCCCCCAAGTATTAGCTTTCAGTATACATCCATACTGATATTATAAATGCGAAAGTAACTCTCTCTGTCTGTATGTCTGTCTGTTACGCTTTCACGCCTAAACCACTTAACCGATTTTGATGAAATTCGGTACAGAGATAAATAATTAGAAAGGACCGCTATGTTTGGTCGCGATAACCGACATTCACGCGGGCGGGGTCGCGGGTATCAGCTAGTATACTATAAAATACACCCAGTATGGTTTTTTTTATCTTTTACAGCAACAAAAATACAAACTCATTATTCCTTATCTGCTCCCGCTACGCTCTTTACCGATTAGTTAGCCTCTCTAAAGTAAAAAGTTACAAAGGTGGAGGTGAAACCTAAAACCTCTAAGCGTTCGTTAAAGGTCTATTCCACTGAGAGAGTAGCAACCGGCAGCGGCTATTTGAAGGGGTTACTAGCATAATGTTTTTTTCGCGTAATGACAGTTCAGTTAGGTTGACATGAAAGCATGTTACCTAGATAGCTGAAAGACAATTCAGCTAAATGACATATTTCAAACCAATTTAAATCTTATCTACAGGGCAAAAAGTTTTTAATCATTTGACAATGCTAGACAGCACACGGCTTCACGAACCTTCTCGTTACTACCATCATCATCTTCATGGAGACGTATTTTCCTGATTGCATCTGAGGCCAAAGTGGCGTTGGAGATCAGGGTCCGCTTTCCAGCTCTTCTACCTTCCACTTCGCACGATGTTAGGCGTCCATGGTAGTGAGACCATTGCACGTATGACACCCTCTACGAAGTCAAGCCAGGACTTGACGTAGTGGAGACCTTCTCGTACATATAGAAAGAAAGAAAGAAAAAATAAATAAATTAAATAAATAAATATTCTACAACATTCTACACAACGCTATCTAGACCCATGGTAAGCTTAATTAGCTTGTGTTATGGGATCTAGAATACGGATATACATACTTAAATACTTTTTTTTTTGTAAATACATACATATTATACATAGAAACACCCAGACCAATGCAAATATTTATATTCATGCATACAAATATTGGCACTGAGCGGGGATCGAACCCGCGCCTCCTGCGTAGCAGCCGCGTTCACTACCGCTACGCCACAGAGGCAGTCAAAAGTTTTATTTGAGTTATCTGCACAATCCCTACTAATATTATAAATGCGAAAGTAACTCTGTCTATCTGTCTGTCTGTCTCACTTTTACGACTAAACCGTTGAACCGATTTTGATGAAATTTGGTATAGAGGTAGATTAGACCTTGGGAAAGGACATAGGCTATGTTTGGTCGCGATAACCGACATCCACGCGGGCGGAGCCGCGGGCAAAAGCTAGTGTGAAATAATACAGCAATACAATAATATAACTAATAATACAGCAACATTCAATCATCGCGCAGACCCAAATAGGGCCCCATCTCAGCATGAATGCTGCGTACATCATTAGTATACGCAGCGCTGGTTTTCAGATGGAGCCGCTAGTTAGCACTGTCGCCCTGCTTGCACATGATCATCACTATGAGTCACAGTCACAGATCACAGACGCTCGGTCACTGCAGTGATCCATAGACATAACCTTCTCGTAACTATCTCTTGTATCTTAATCCGGCCGCTGCCTTCCGCTACTCTTTTAGTGGGCATTGACCTTAATTCACAGTCATCCTCCGCGACATCAAGCCAAGACTTGATGTCGTGGAGGTCTTCTCGTAGTTATCTCTCAAGGAAAATTTCTCGTAACGATCTCTAGTCAAATGCCGGCCGTTGCCGTCAGCTACTCGTTCAGTGGACATCGATCTTAATTCTCGATGAAAAATCTAACGCCTCCGAAATTTCGGTTTTACTTCAACTCTACATTTAAATATGCAGATCGTAAAAGTGCCTTTAAATTTTAAAACGTACTTTTCGAGAAGTCGTGTTTCTAATAAAATATTCTATTTGTATTTAAAATCTTTAAGGCATATTTTTGCTTTTGTAATTCAATGTAATTGATGGCATATTCATAATGTTTTCCGGCATGAATTGATGGCATTATTCATAATTTATTTCGGCACTTGTAAATATTAAGTAGGTTTGTGAGAGTAGGTCTTACTTTTTTCTACCGCAGTAATACCTCTTATAGTGATTTTATGTGGTGGTCAACCTAATGGAGATTGGGTACCGTGAGCCTTATAGGGACCACGGGCTAGTAGGTACATTAGTAGTATAAAAAAAATCAATTCTTGAAGACTTATCACAATACATTGTACTTTGCACCGTAGGTATTTTTTTAATGTGACCGATTCCGCTTCACGGCATTCTCAAAGGTTTATCAATGGTAAAAAAATACCTTGTATTTCGTCTGTCAATCAGTAGGAGTACTGGCTTGCAGGTCTTGGTACTCTTAGCGTGAAAAATTAAAATGATTTTTCAATATCTGACTAAATTGAAAACGCATTAGCCCTGAAAAATTCATGTTGTTCACCAGTGTTCTTCGTTCTTCGCCAGTTTAAAAAATCAGTTTAGTTAGCAAAAAAAAAACACTATTTTTCTCATGAAGGCATGTTCTGTGAAAAATCCATTTAGTACCACTCAAAACGGGTAAATTTAAAAATCTCCATAATGCACTGAGCTAAGAGCGCGTCAACCGAACCAAGTGACATCCTACGACGGTGCATTTTGTGAAATTGCATCAACAAGCTATTTGGTTACAGACTTAAGAGCATAGTCAAGTTTGAGCAGAACAGCTATGTTATTTATTAGACTTTATACAAAAAGTTCAAAAAACAACGGTCTAGCTGCATAGCTGCAGCCATAGATTAATATATATACTAGAGAGCAGCTGCTGGCTTCGATATCGCCTAATCTTACTATTGGTATTGGTAAAAAAAACCGCGGTAGCCTAGTGGTATGGGTAAAGGACTGGACTAAAGACGAGGTCTCGGGTTCGATCCCAGGTTTTACCATGGCACACACCAATGACTTTTCGATGCTTTTCGAAATTATGTGTGTATTTATCGCAGGTTTATAAGTGCCCGGTTAATGGCAATAGGCTAGCCACCTATTACATTGGGACCTAAACATAAACGGCGAAATGTGGGTGCTAGCACCTCTGCCTACCCCTTCGGGGATACAGGCGTGAGTTTATGATGCTTACTATTGGGTTGTGGAGGTCAGATGGCAATCGCTTCACGGAACATATCGAGGTCTAGCCAAATCCGTAGTTAAGACTGGTAAAGCGGACCCCAGACTCCGAAGTGAAAGCTTCGGATGCGACTGGGAATTAACGCTAAGAGGAAGAAGAAGACTTTATGCAAAAAAATCACTTCAATTATTATATATAGCTATTGAATAAGGACTACTTAAGGGACTGCGCCTCTAGATGTGCCATTTCACGTTAGGCCCCGGCCACATCTCCACGGCACGGCACCGTCCGCTGTCGCCGTCGACAGCGGACGGTGCCGTGCCGTGGAGTTGTGGCCGGGGCCTTAAGCCATCGGTCCCAGTTGCCATACGAACATCTATGGCAGTTGTTACGGGTACCTACTTGGAGCCCTGAAAAGTCCAACAACTGGTCTAACCACAATGCTTCGATATCGTCAATGGGTTGTGGAGGGCAATTGCAGTCGCTTCAAAGAAAATATCGTAGATAAGCCAAACCTACAGTTAGACTGGAAAAAGCAGATTCCAGACTCTGAAGTGAAAGCTTCGGATGCGACTACAAGTAACGCTAGGAAGAAGAAAAATGAAGAAGAATGATTATAAATAAATAATAAATAAATAAATATTCTACAACATTCTACACAACGCTGTCTAGACCCATGGTAAGCTTAATTCCCAAAATACAGGCATTAGCCTAGTTTGGGTATCAGTACTCATCATTTCAGAAATATTAACCACCACATCGATGTCAAAATGATTGTAACTGTAAACTTTTGTATCAATAAAGTTATTATTATTCTCTCTTTATTAATTAAAATCACATATAAATTACATTATTATTATTATTATTAGTTAGCTTGTGTTATGAAATCTAGAATGCGGATATACATACTTAGATACTTTTTTTTTGTAAATACCCAATGCAAATATTTATATTCATGCATACAAATATTGGCACTGAGCGGGGATCGAACCCGCGCCTCCTGCGTAGCAGCCGCGTTCACTACCGCTACGCCACAGAGGCAGGCAAAATCAAAGTCAAAGTCATTATAGATTGACATTTTTTATGTTTACGACTGTCAAAATAATTATCAATCCTATGCATTGATTATTCTATTTTATTCACGTTTGTGCCATTTGCCTAGAGGGGCTGGTTTACGAATTAATAAATATTCGGCGTTGTGGTTACTATGCGATACTTTAAGGTATGTTTACGTAGCCGACCGCATTCGACAACTGCCGACGCACGCAGCACATAGCGTAATTCATTGCGGCTTCTCAATGGCGCACTTAATCCGTATCGGAGTTTGACAAGTAATGGGTACGCTGTATGTGCTGCATGCGTCAGCAGTTGTCGTATGTCAGCTACGGAATCATATCTTTAAAAGCAATAATATAAAGCACAAGAAAGCAATTTGAAATTCATCTTTGACATTTTCATTAGACCTTGAGACAGGTTAATTAGTACTTCAATAAGTTCGTAATTTTACTGAAATATAATTCTAGTAATTGAAATTCGATGCCGTACAACCATTTCAAATGGAGCCAAAGTTAGAATTTCTTTTCAACGAGAAATATATTTAAATCAATTTTCTACATCCAAGTTCGAACACTCTGGGGTGAAATAATTTATCAGTGTGAGCAGGAAACTCGTCTAGTCTTGTTACGGAAAGTTCTAGAAAGTGTTGAAAAATCTTGTACTCTTGTGAAATGGAAACCACAAAAACTATTATAATTCTATTGCTGCTCTTTTAGACTATTTTTGCTGTAACTTGTTAGTTAAATTTAATTTTAAGTTAATATGAATTTCCTTGCTCGAAAGGAGGGGAATCAAGGCAATAGTTACGATTTCTTGGAGTACTTCTGGAGCCTTTGAATTTCGAACAAGGTCACGGTATATAATCGGTTACCTTCATAAGAACCTTAAGTGTATATATGTACCTACCTACTATCAATCAATTAGCCTATTGTGATCGCTGCTAGACTCTCCCAATGAGCGACATAGCACTTGATCCTCCGTCATATCCAGTCGATTCCAGCTACCCTTTTCAGGTCATTCGTCCACCTTCCGTTCGCCGATTTGTGGTCTCCACTTTAGGAATCATTTGATCCACTGGCCACCGATTCTTCGGTAGATGTGGCCAGTCCACATCCATTTCAGCTTGCTTAATCTACGAGCTATTTTGGTACTTTTAGTTTGTGTCGTTTGTCCTCGAAAAAAATCCTAAGCATAGCTCGCATCATGGCCCGCGTTTGGATTGTGGATTATCAATTAGCCTACTGCAGTCCACCGCTGGACATAGGCCTCCCCCAATGTGCGCCACGTTTGCCGATCCTCCGCCTTCCGCATCCAGTCCGTCCCAGCCACCTTTCACAGGTCGTCGGTTCATCTGGCTAGGGGATGTCCCACCCTCCGTGGATTAACCCCACTGCTAATACTCACGTTTAGGTACCGTAAATAATAACGGGTAGGATGCACTGGTCGAAGAAATTTGTTTTTAGGCATTGCAGTAGGACTAAAGAGAAACATCTATACATAATAATTAGGCATTTATCCCCGGAGGGTTAGGCAGGGTGGAGGCGAAGGAGAAAACACGACGTTTTTTGCCAAATGCTGCACAACCAAATTGGGGGTATGTGCGAAGATAATTTGTAAGCAGCATAAAATAGCACTGCACTACAAATTCTAACCTCTTTCCTAACACAAAGAAATGGAGACTAATGCAACACAAAGTTGTTTACAAAAGATGTTTTCAATTTTCTGCAGCAACAGTGTAAGTTGCGCCAAAGACAGAAACACTTTGTCAATTGAGAGCCAAGCGTTGTTCGTTATTTAGTCGCCAAGGATATATAACGTTGAGGAAAGTACCCTTTCCTTTGTTACGGAACATAAAATACTTTGTAAAAAATAATAGCAACTTGTCTTAACTACTTGGGTTAGTGTGTTGGATAATCTGACGTTTAGAAAGATAAATGGAGGAATTCTCGTTTTGTGTCTTTTTTATCCCACTTAGGTAGTAGACAAGCACACGGCTCACCTGGTGGAAAGTGATTACCGTGGCCTATTGACGCGTGCAACACCAGGGATGTCACACTGCCGATCCTGCAAGAACCTTCTAATGCCCTTTTAGAAGAACTCCGCATTGTAGTCGCTTGAAAAAACCACGGGAGGGAGTTCGTTCCATAGTTTGAGAACTTCCATTCATACCTGACTGTGCGTACTGTTTCCAATAGCATCGTATGAGGATGGATTTTCCACCTGTAGCGAGAGGTCTTCCGTCTTCTGTCGCTTAACATACAATATAATGAAAGTGAAGTAATTTTTTTTTTTTTTTTTTTTTAAAGAATATTAGCAACCGAAATTACTAATATTCCCGTTAACCCCTCCAACTAAGCTAAATTGCTTGTGCTAGGAGTGGGTTCACGTCGGTAGTGTAATGGCCAGGATTCGAACCCGGGACCTCTCGATCGTAAGGAAATGAAGTTATAAGTCATGATTTTTGAAGGATATTAGTAGTACCTAACGAAAATTACAAATATTCCCCCTAACACCTCTGGTTTAGCTAAATTGTTTCACGTGGGTTCACGTCGGTAGCGTAATGGCTAGGATTTGAACGCGGGCCCGATCGTGAAGCCGACTCCTTATATGTAATAACCACTAAAATACAAACGCTTAGATACCTGTTTCTCATAGTCTCGTCCCCCTAAATAATTGGTAATTCGGTAGCTGACATATTGTAAAATAGAATTAATAAGGGGGATTAGATGTATATGATTATAATTTGTCTTAATTCAGACAAACACTAAACAGTAAGTTGATCATATAACAAGAAAATAACACACATTTTGTAATTATAAAAAAGCATAAACATACACTACAATTTTCTACCATCTGTTTGGACGGGAACACCCAACAATTCCGAAATATTTAATTCCGAATTTCAATATTCCGATTTTCAAAATTCCGAATATTATAATTCCTAAGAAACAAAACTCCGAGTATTCAAAAACACGATAGTTCTATATCCGAAAGTTATAAATACGAATGTTCATTCTTCCGAATTTCATTTTTACGAATAATTAAAAATCCGTAGTATTATTGGCCCGAAAAACGTTATTCCGAAATTCAAATTTCCGAAAATTCATTGCTCAAATTGAAAATTTGTATCAAAAATAGGTAAAAGTTAAAATTGATTTGACATGTTGAGCATTTAGAGTTGATTTTTTATAATAATAAATTAATTTTCTCGCCAATTATCTAATATATAAAATTCTTCTGTCACGGGGTGCGTAATCGAACTCCTCCGAAACGGCTCGATCAATTTTGATGAAATTTTTTGTGCTTATCCGGTATCTATGAGAATCGGCCAGCATCTATTTTTCATCCCCCTAAGTGATAAGGGTGCAGCGGGAACGGGATTTGAATACCACGCGGGCCGAAAATATGGCGGTACGAAGTTCACCGGGGCAGCTAGTTACGTATAAAAATTAAGCCAAACCCGACTTGCCGTGGTACTTGTTTGCCCTACACTAGAGTGTTATTTAAAAACCGGAGGCGCGGAGGGAGGGCAGTCCTCGCCCGCAGTAACGAAGCTCAGGCGCCCGGGCGAGCTGGAGCGGCTGAGGCTGGTCGCCGGAGGCGACCAGCAAGCCGAAGCTGCGGAAGCGAGCATGGGTGCCCGAACTTTGTTACGCAAGGGCGGAAGGACTGCACATCCCGTAGCGCCGGAGAAGAGCGAAACTAATGCATGCCTGCATGCTTGCCTGAATGCATGCTTGCCTGAATGCATGCTTGCCTGAATGCATGCTTGCCTGAATACATGCTTGCCTGAATGCATGCTTGCCTGCATGCATGCGTGCCTGCATGCATGCTTGCCTGCATGCATGCTTGCCTGCATGCATGCTTGCCTGCATGCTTGCCTGCATGCATGCTTGTTACTGAAAGTTGTATGGCAACGTGTATTTTGTAATCATTAGCTTATGTAAATTAAAATAATAGTTCAATAATTCTATTTCCTGTTTATCTCGTGTACCCCGAAAATAGCAACTGTCCTACTTACCTCATGCAGGTTTACAAGGCGCTTAATTGTCGGGTTTGTATTGTTTCGGAGTTTTGATAATCGGAATTCGTATTTATGATATTTCGTATTATTAATAATTCGGAATTGTAATGGTTCGGTATCTTTAAATTCGGAATTTTAATATTCGCAGTTATAACCGTTAGGAATTTTGAAATTCGGGTTTTCAATAAATAGGATTTATGATACATCGGATATCTGACTTTCGGAATTTTGAATGATTCGGAATTATGAAATTCGGAATTTTGAAATTCGTGATTGTAACTTTCGGAATTAGGCTTTTCGTATTTATGTAGTGTACCCGTTTGGACATCCGCACCGGTGCAACTCTGTGACAAACTTGAGCGTTTTATGCCTTCTTTACTTTTTATTACTTTATTTTATCTGCGCGGATCGTGGCCAAGATTGGATGAGCAGTTAATAAAGTAACTGAAAATCAAAAAGTTACAATGTATTTTGATATTAATTTTTGATATCTTAAAGGCTTCGGTTCTTAGAAGTCATCAAAAAGTAATGAAAATAATTGAAAAGTTTAGCTAGGTTACAAGAGCGCAATTGGTTGTAATAATTACCTTATTTGGGTATAGGGTCGGTAGCACTGGTGTCACTCTTTTGATGTTACCACGTCCAAAGGCCACTGTAACCATTTTTCATTAGATGGGCCGTGTGCTTGTCTGCCACTTAAGTGTCATAAAAAAGTAAGTGAAAATCAAAAAGTTATGTAAAACCTAGTTTAATATTAATTTTTGATACCTTCAAGGCTTCGGTTTTAGAAGGTATCAAAAAGTAATATCATAAGAGGCTACAGAGCATATTCGGTTGTAACAATCACCTTATTTGACGGAAAATTTATGTACAAAATTATACACGAATGAATGCTATTGTCATAAATCAAGTTCGTGTTTCAGTAAAGGTCACATTTAATATATGATAAAGGTTTCACTTTTATAAGCAACTAGCTTTTGCCCGCGGCTCCGCCCGCGTGAATGTCGGTTATCGCGACCAAACATAGCCTATGTCCTTTCTCGAGGTCTAATCTACCCCTATACCAAATTTCTTCAAAATCGGTTCAGTGGTTTGGGCGTGAAAGCAAGACAGACAGACAGACAGACAGACAGACAGACAGACAGAGTTACTTTCACATTTATAATATTAGTAGGGATTAATGTTCAGTGACAAAAAGGCGACAAAGTATTTGACATATTATATTACAAATGTCACATTTCACGCTCACGATATTATTTTGATTATCGCGTTGAACATGGTTGGGTCTATGTTTTCTAAAGTTTGATCTCGAAAACTGTGTCGTGAACGAACATTTTTAACAGCTGTCTTATGGCACAGCAAGTAGCAATTCGTTGACTGGATAGTATGTATAATGAACGTATGGGATATGACGTATGTGACACGTTTTTTGACGTTTATGACATACGTTGACGACTATAGACGGCGTATCTATACTATTATCTATCTATACTATTACATAATTGTAAATTGAAAATGTTTGTCCGCGATGGACGCAAAAACTACTGGATGGATTTTGATGCAGTTTTTTTTGTTAGAAAGGTTTTGTTCAGACTTAAAATCTTATGTTTGTTTGATTGTAATCGTTTAAGTAGAACCGAAGATAAGAGATCCACGCGGGCGGAGCCGCGGGCGAAAGGCTAGTTGCAGAATATAATGATGAATGTGTGGAGTTTGATGTATATGATACGTATTTTGACGTTAATGACATACATTGACGACTGTCATAATATACGTCAAAATTCCATACATTAATTATTCTATTCCACAATACGTTGGCCGACGACTTGCCACTTGTCAACGGGGCTGAGCGATAAGACCACCGTTTTTCATAGTACAGTCACCTCTATAAATATGTATACACGGTAGGGTTCCAAAAACAAGTAACCGGGGTTAACTTCAAATTTTTATTTACAAAATATATAGCTAAATGATGTAAACTCTTAATATTTCATAAAAATGTAACCATTACACGCCTCATAAAATGTATCAAATAATGCTTGCAAAAATATATCCACAATTAACGGGTCAATTGAATGGAAACATGCTATAATTCATAAATATGTAAACACTACTTTCAAAATAATTTATATACTTTCAGTGAAGTTATGTAGTCTGTAGTCTAAAATAATTATGTAGTCGTCTTTCAAGCCATTAATATGTAAACAATTATAAAATGTAAAAGGATACAAAAATATTTTCATCCCACCATCTCGGAAAGAGTATTTTTGGTTATATTTTGAAGAATTTATCATACAACTTTTTTTTTAATTTATGAAAAACTCAGACTCGGAACCTCCTTGGTGTACCTACTTTTTATTAAATTTGCTTTGCGCACATTATTTTCTTTTCATGTCATATTGTTGAACATTGTTGTTGTTTTTTTTTTTATTGCATTTCGTTATTTCCTCGCTGAGGTGGGATGAAAAGTTACGTGTTGCACTCGAGTGCAAAGATTTTTCACCTTGTGCTCTTTTGATTCCCTCGCTACGCTCAAGATTCTAATTTGTGAATTTAGAATCTTTCGCTTATCATTATTATTTCATGCGCTTATTTCATGCGGTACATAATAAGTTACCATCCTATGGTTGCCTGTAAGAGATTGCCGCAGAGTGATAAGGCCGCCATCTGTACTTACCACATACCTAACTCAGTTCTCTATGTTATATTGTTATATCTATGGTGTACAATAAAGACGTTTTTACTTACTTACTTACTTACTTACTTACTTACTTACTTACTTACTTACTTACTTACTTACTTACTTACTTACTTACTTACTTAATAGAGATCAGTGTGTGAACTGCAGATTATTATTGAGAATAAAATAAACTAGACATTAAGAATGGCATTTGACATCACGTCAATCATAAATCATTAGTTACGATTTAGACAAATAGTTTGTATACTTACAATACAATCGTTTACATATTAATGACTTGAAAGACGACTGCATATTTTAGACTACAGACTACATAACTTCACTGAAAGTATATTTAAATTATTTTGAAAGTAGTGTTTACATATTTATGAATTATAGCATGTTTCCATTCAATTGACCCGTTAATTGTGGATATATTTTTGCAAGCATTATTTGATACATTTTATGAGGCGTGTAATGGTTACATTTTTATGAAATATTAAGGGTTTACATCATTTAGCTATATATTTTGTAAATGAAAATTTGAAGTTAACCCCGGTGACTTGTTTTTGGAACCCTACCGTGTATACATATTTATAGAGGTGACTGTACCTATATGAATTATAAGCGTCTAGTAACAGTCAAATACCGTCAGGCGAAACCAAAAAAGTGCAAGTGTGTTATCAATTATGTGTAACAACAAAGTGCAATCAATCAAAAGTATAAAATAGTCTAGTAAATAAGTGTTAAACAAGTCTTGATGAAATTTAATGTGTATCATCACTACATAATTATAAAACAAAGTCGCTGTCGCTGTCTGTCCGTCCCTATTTATGCTTAAATCTTCAAAACTACGCAACGGATTTTGAAGCGGTTTTTTTTTAATAGATAGAGTAATTCAAAAGGAAGGTTTATAATATGTATAATACATGGATAAAATTGTAGAGGAACTCTGATAAATTTGGAGATATGCAGCGGGAACGGGATCAGAAAATATGGCGGTACAAAGTTCGCCGGGTCAGCTAGTGCTATATAAAGTAAAAATAGCCAGGCTATACTACAACAGTAATATAACAGCAATTTCTTGTACCCGTTTTCACACCTATTTACAATATCGGCGTGAGGTTTTGGTATTGCAAGCCTCCCTGTATCTATAAAACCATAAGCCGAAACCATAATGGTATTTTCCTCGATCTCGACAGATCCTATTTGCCGCAAGAAATATATAACATAAAATGACTACATACCTATAGGTTCTGTTAGCTAAAGGCTCTGCACAGTTGAATTTGGGTCGTGAGCTTATTTTGAGTTTTTTGGATGATACAAGGTGGCTTGTGGTGATGTGACCTGGTAGAAGTCATCAGGTAATGAAGTATGGCATGCTGTATGCATATATTGATACTCGATTAAAAGATTATAAACGAGCAGGTGAGTGCATTGTACTTAATATGTTATGTTACATTTCTTATATCAATCAATCAATTAGGTTATTGTAATTCACTTTGCACTATAGCACCCGATCCTAAGCACTATCCCAACCACCACATCATCGTCGGTTCATCTTGTTAATAGGGGGTGTCCTACCTTCCATTTACATCCTAGAACTGGTTTCTCCAGCTTCTATCGGTCCTTCGGCAGATGTGGTCTATCTCACGAAGGACCAATCGACCATATTTTTTATTGCGAATGTAATGTAACAATTAATTTTTATATTAATTGTTACATTACATTCACGCCTATAAATCCCTGAAGGGGTAGGCAGAGGTGTATAACATCCACATTTTACCAACTGTGATTTTCGATCCCATGTGGCATGATCATACGGGACGAGTCTATTGTCATCAAAAATGTCTGTCGAATGAAGAATGATGATGGAGGGGGGTAGAATGAGCAGCCTCTCTAGACAAGTGGCAATTCGTTGCTCGGCGTATGATGGAATAGAATGACAAATGTATAGGATTTGACGTTTTTGACATCCGTTGACGCCTGTCATATACGTCAAATCCCATACATTTGGCATTCTATTCCATCATACGCCGAGTAACGAATTGCCACTTGTCTAGGGGGGCTGGGTAGCCAGAGCTCACTGGAGAGTTTTTTAAAGAATATTAAAATAGAAAATATTAGAATAGAATATTAGAAAAGCAAGAATAGAGAAAGAAAAAGAAGAATAACGTGTCTACTGCGCTGACGGCTCAGAATCTCTCTGATCTTACAGGCTCGGCAGCACGAGTGTGACTCCTCAGCTGTTGCACTTGTCCATAGGCTACGGTAACCACTTTCCATCAGGTGGACCGCGTGCTTGTCTGCGACCTGAGTAGAATAAAAAAGCAGCCCTATCCTTTAGTCACCTCTTCTCTTTTTTCTCTCACCAATTTTTTTTTTATTTTTTTTTTTATTCTTTATTGCACAAATAAGATGTACAAAGGCGGACTTAATGCCATGGACATTTTCTACCAGTCAACCTTAGGGTGATGCAGAGTATTGTTAAGGTAGGTGCTTGAAAATATTGAGAGATGTTGATCTAGTACGATATAATATTAGGTTTTTTCTTGCTCACTACTACCCGCCATTAAAATTACACAACTTATATTGAATGTTTAACAGCACAAGCTCACTTTCAGTATGTCAAACACAATTTCATAGTTAGTGTGCAGATTAAAATATTACCCTAGATAATGTAATTTCGCACCGTGGCACCGCGTCGTCCGGGTGCTAGGAAGCAATTTATCAAATAAGTTAAAGCCAGTTGCTGTCTCGTTATATAAAACGTGTTATTCGCGGTCACTTGAATTCTTTTTAAAACTAAGTTTTATCTATTCTTGAATATGACTCTATTTATAAAGCAACTAGCTTTTGCCCGCGGCTCCGCCCGCGTGGATGTCGGTTATCGCGACCAAACATAGCCTATGTCCTTTCTCAAGGTCTAAACTACCTCTATACCAAATTTCATCAAAATCGGTTCAGTGGTTTAGGCGTGAAAGCCCGACAGACAGACAGACAGACAGACAGACAGACAGACAGACAGAGTTACTTTCGCATTTATAATATTAGTAGGGAAGTAGGGATAAAGAAATGAGATATTGTATTCTGGCGGTGAGTAGGGTAGCCAGAGCTCACTGGAGAGTTTTTGTGCTTTCGGCGGGAAGACCAAAGACAAGGCTTTTCCTGCTTGTTTCTCCGTTCTTTCAGGGTTGGAAGCACGAGTGTGACTCCCCTGGCGTTGCACTCGTCCAAGGGCACGGTAGGTAACCACTTTCCCTGAGGTGGGCCATGTGCTTGTCTGTGACCAAAGTGTTATACTTGTATAAAAAAAATCAATGACATTTTTACAAGGGGTTATCTTTTTTTTTATCATGCGATAAATTAATAAGATTATTTTATTGTTATTCACAGTATGGATAAAATACACTATTTAAATATTCAAATATTAATTATGGAAGTAAATACTAAGATGTATTCACGTCGAAATTCATCATAACACTACAAAAATTATACAACTCGGCTCTCGCGAACGCCGAAGTTGTTACTAAAGTTATTAGTCCAACTAGAAGACCAGAACAAACCAATCTAAACACTTAATTTATTCCACAACGATTGCACGTTTCAGCACTTGGAACGGCAATAATATAAACTAACCCCGCCAGTGCTAGTCTAAACCAATAAAAAAGGTTCAATCGGTACCTAATACCATTAACAGTCGAATCACGAATGTCGGAGTCGACACTTTCGTTCGTCCGAAATAAGTGCACTATTCAGTATATTTTTTGCCGATATTTCTATTTACGATTGAGATTTACATTACGTTGTGAAGTTAGTTTCAGGTAATGTTAACGATGTTGGTACTAGAGGAGTAATGGATGATAAACTAGGGGATAGAATAACACTGTTTGTTATGTAGTAAGCTCGTCACGTAAATATAGTTCGATGAAGTAGTTTTGTTTGTGTCTAGAATGGATAGGTTTATGAAAATATTCTACTCCTAGAGGATTTTTAGTTAGTTTTACTGTAATAATATTGTATGTTTTGGTAAGAAATTGTATTATAATATTTTTATAGCATTATAACTAGCATATTACCATTTCAGCTATGTTATAACGGTGTAATATAATACGGTATTCAAAGGTTATATTTGCGTTCTACATTTTGGCGCATATTACAGAACGCTTTAGAAGACGTGTGGAATACCCCCATCAGTTTTCGGGACCTAAGTCATCCTCACTTGTGGATCAGTACACCTGCTGTTATACGAATCAGGCTCTAGTGTAGGCTTTGTATTAATCAGACAGCAGCCTCTCCCTAAAAGTAGTAAGTAGCCTTAAGACAGTCACAGTGTAGGTGGGCACTAGATCAAAAATATACCCGAGTGATCAATCAATTAATTTGTCTATCGCAGTCCACTGCTGGACATAGGACTCTCCCAATGTTTAGAGACTTTAGTCCACCAATTCCACGCTGGCTAGACGGGTTGGTACAGGGTTTTATTTCGAGTTGTTTTACCCTCGCTATGAAATCTGCGTGGTTTTCCGTTAGTCACCTCATTCGACACCCTTCGGATGAGATGTCATGGTGATGCTTAGATTCTTTCTCCGTCACCACACAGACGATATGCCTTATGCCGTTTCTGTATAATTTAAGCCTAATATATGTAACAACTAGCTCTCCCGGCGAACTTCGTATCGCCATATTTTTAAGGTAGGGAACGGCCGCTGCACCTATTTTCTCATCCTTTAAACCTTCCCTGGACACCCACGAATATTTCAAGACTAAAATTAGCCAAATCGGTTCAGCCGTTCTTGAGTTATAAAATAACAACGAAAAGTGGCATTGATTTTTATATATTAAATATAGTGTTATATAAAATGTAAAATCGCCGGCTTTTCAAATATTATTCAAAAAAATATGCACAATGGTTTTGTAGCTGTAAAATTAATATTTGCTTTTATTGGCTACTACGCTGCTATTGGCTTTTCGTTTGCAATATGAATTTTATATTCTAGCCACACGTTTTGTTATACAATATGAATAATTAATATTCGAAAAATTGGTTTCAGTTCGCCGTGAAAAATCAAATTTTATGGTAAATTCAATGAAATCGAATTAAATGCATCGCACAACGCATTTATTGTAACGTTAATGTTATCCTAGTTACAATTTTGGAACAAAAATGGTTTTGTGGTCCCTTCATTTTATTAATTACTGTTTTGTACGTGTAAAACAGTAATTTAAAACGATGAATTTCAACATACTCAAGTTATTTACTCTACTGTTTGCTTATGTCCATATTGTCCATACTGTTAATTTTTATTTTATGGTGTAATTACGCCATAAAATAAAAATTAAAAAGAGTTATCTATCTTTCTGTCCATCCATCTAATAGACTCAGTAATTGTCAATTCAATTGTGTAATATATTGTTATTTCAAGTTAAAACCAGACCTTTTCAAATTATTATACAAGTACAACATTTCACATCTTTTTTCACTCGGTTCACTTCAATTTAATAGATACATACCATTTAATTTAAAAGAAAATATAGACAGCGCTGTGTAAAATATTCTACAATATAAAAATACCTCGTAATGAAACATTATAAATGCGTAAAATTTTGTCAACGCCATTTTAAAAATGTTAGAAATTTGAATCCTTGTGGATATTACCGCGTCGCTGACACCTCCCGTGTAATTCATTCTCCAAAAGATATTTTGATCTCGTCTCTTTTGAAGGTATTTAATTTGAAACGTCTGCTGTATCTGTCATAAGTGGTTATTTTGATTATAGCTGAATCTGCAGCCATAATTTATTCATGCCTACTTAAAATTATCCCGGTGTTTTATAGGATACACCTTGGAGAGTGTGCGCTGGATTACTCAACTTAATTCTTAAGAACCCTTCTCCATTTTTTTTCATACCACTTAGGTGGCAGACAAGCATACGGCCCACCTGATGGAAAGTGGTTACCGAGGCCTATGAACGTGTGCAACACCAGAGGAGTCGCACGCACGCTGCCGAAGAACAGAGAGATTCTGTGCCGTCAATGGAGTAAAAGCAAGACAAACCTTTGGTCTTCCCACTGACAGCACAAAAATTCACCAACGAGCTCTGGCTACCCTACTCACCGCCTTTTTCATAATAATTTCACGTCAATATAATCATGTCTATTCAATCTATTAGGTCCCGTTTAAGTAAACTAGTACAAATAAAGTTTGACGCAGCTGTCACTCTACCAGTCACGCCTCTTCACTACCACTTACGGTGCTATTACGTCACTATTGTGACGTCACAGCCTTACACCGGCGCCCAATTTACTGCTAACACCTTTACTTACTATATCACCTCAATGTACCTAATGCACTGTAACAGCGGTGAAGTTATGCATCAAATTACTCTTAGTTCAATAGGCTCCGCTCAAACAACTAATTCGAGCAGAATGGGAAATGTTAAAAGGCAATGAATTTAGTTTGTACATACCTACTATTAGCTGTTTGCCCCAGCATTAGTCAAATGCCAGCTATTTCCAAGGATTTTAAAATCATTGCCCTAATAATAACAAACACAGCAAAAAAGAAATTAGCGAAACCGACAGGAATCGAGTTATAGGGAAGCCTCATCACTGACCTCCACCTATCTAGTTAAAACGGAGGCTACCAGACGTTCTTGAGAATGACTTTTTTTTATACCACTTAGTTGGCAGACAAGCACACGGCCCACCTGATGGGAAGCGGTCACCGTGGTCTATGGACGTATGCAACACCAGGGGCGTCACACTCGCGCTGCCGACTGAAGAAACCTTCTAATGCCCTTCTTGAAGAACCCCATATTGTAGTCGCTTGGGAAAACCACCCTTCTGGGAAGCTGACGATCGCACTCCTAAATGACCTCCTGAAAGGTCATTTAGGAGTGCGATGAGCGGCAATACTAGCGCGATGAACTATACGAGACCGCTAGATGGCGCTAATCAGTAAACACGGCTTTCGTTATTGCTCCTCGAATATTTACTTTTAAAAATATTTATATCGATCTACGGAAAGTGTATAGTAGTTGAAAGTCATAGTTTTGATCAAATGTATGGGATTTGACGTATATGACAGGCGTCAACGAATGTCAAAAACGTCAAATTCTACACAAGTGGCAATTCGTTGCTTGGCGTATGATGGAATAGAATGACAAATGTATGGGATTTGACGTATATGACAGGCGTCAACGAATGTCAAAAACGTCAAATCCTATACATTTGTCATTCTATTCCATCATACGCCGAGCAACGAATTGCCACTTGTCTAGGGGGGCTGGCGAGCATTCTGGCGAGTATGCTTACAAAACGACTATAAATTTGCTTCGACTAGGGCGTTCGCTAGAAAGATCATGTAAATGTTCGTAGCATTATTTGCTCTACACTTGGCTCGGTTCGTTGATCGGTTCGACAAATTTAAAAGCGTCGAATGCTCGATGTTCTGTTACAAGCGACTGCTCAAGTCTATCAGCACCTTAAACCAAACTTTCTTTATTACCTTGTCAGATTATAACTGACAGTCCACAAAAATAAATCAACCAACAAAATTAATTATGTCAAAACATCAAAATCCGAAATCAGCAAAGAAAGGCAACGTTCTCGGACCGACACTGTTTTAATTATAATATTTTCCACCGTGAGTTTAAGCGGCGAGTGATTTATGAACCAATTTCTCCATTGTTGTGAGAATAAAACATAATCTAGCCACTTCGTTATACAAGTTTAGTATGTTAACTAAGCTATTGAAAGCTTTAATACCGCCTATATTTCAAGCGGGTTTATGAAATATGGCCGCCGTGAATTAAATTTTGCACGTGGAGTGACTCGCTTTAGGAAGTGTCGTTTATTTTTCAGCTGTCGTTTATAAGCTTGAGTTTGAGGGAGAAGAGCTTTTTCATATATTAAGACAAACAAGCGTTTAACCTACTTTGTGGCAAGCGATTATTATAGTGCCCTCATTTTGTATATTTACGGCATAGACTTAGAAAATTGAAAAATACTATGAGACATCGTAGTGTGTATTAAATCGTAGATATAATAATAATAATAATAAATAAATAAATATTCTACAACATTCTACACAACGCTATCTAGACCCATGGTAAGCTTAATTAGCTTGTGTTATGGAATCTAGAATGCGGATATACATACTTAAATATTTTTTTTTTTTTTTTTTGTAAATACATACATATTATACATAGAAACACCCAGACCAATGCAAATATTTATATTCATGCATACAAATATTGGCACTGAGCGGGGATCGAACCCGCGCCTCCTGCGTAGCAGCCGCGTTCACTACCGCTACGCCACAGAGGCAGTCAATACCTATTGAATAACCAAAGGAACAAGGACCTGGTGTAGGCTTTCCTCTTGGGACAGAGAGATCTGCAGGCGCATGCTGTAAGAACGTTTCGAACGATCGAACGAACTCGACAGTTGAATCCGCGGTGAGATTTCATTTTCGCATGCTGTGAATTTGGTGACGTCACGTCTGTCGACTTGAGTACAGTCACTCTGATATTTTTATCGGAGCGACTGCTGCATAACTTCTCAAATTCAGATCTCAAAGTGGAGTTACTCCTTGTAAAGGGACCCTGGGCTTCGATGTGTAAACCTCTGATGTAACCGGGCGCCATGCTAAGATCATTATAATGAATCTACTAAATCCAAATTGAAGTGCAATGAAAAAATGTTATATTTAAATTCAAACTTGTATGATATGAAGCTTCAAATATACCTCAAAATATACCAATATGGGGTTCTTCGAGAAAGACATTAGAAGGTTTCTTCAGGGTCGGCAGTAGGAGTATAACGCCCTTGGTGTTGCATACGGCCTTAATAGGCCACGGTAACACTTCAGGTGGCCGTCTGCTTGTCTGCTACCTTAGTGGTTTAAAAAAGTACCCACGTTCACACATTAACTATTCATTTTATGATTCACGCATGAGTTCGTAATAATACCGAAGATATCACAAAATTATACACACGCCAAAAACATTATAGAAAAAGTAAACTGCGAGCTTTCGACTTGTCATTGTTTCACAAACATAATAAAAAAGTTAGGGAAATTCACAAAAAACATTTCCATACAAAGTCGCAGGTTAGCAACTTTTACAATACATCATGAAGGAGATAAGCGGGGAATAAAAAACAATACACTTTTACTTCATAACATCGTTTGAAGTTTTTTTCAAGTTGCGCACAGTTCTGTAAACAGTATCTATAAGACATTAATCCGAATACATACATAACATAAATACATACAATCACGCCTTTATCCCCAGAGGGTTAGGCACAGGTGAATTAACACCCACATTTCACCAAGCATTGTACTAGGTCCCACGTAATAGGGGGTGAGCCTATTACAGTTTTCCGGGCACTATTGTTGGCTCGAGCCATGTATAGGCTGAGTCTGGACTGTATATATTATCTGTCTGATGTTAAACAGCCCTATCCCTTAGTCGCTTTGTACGACACTGCATGGGAAGAGATGTGGTGGCCCAAATTCTACTCTGCCGGGAACCACGCGGCGAATCCGGCGAAATAAAGGCGGCCGCTGTGGCGTAGCGGTAGAACGTTTGCCTGCTACGCATGGGGCGTGATGGATTCCATTCCCGCTCAGTGCAAATATTTGTTCCCATGAATATGTACATTTGCATTGGTCTGGCGGTTTCTATGTGTATGTCGCACCCAACTAGCTTTATCAGCCGTTCAATTAACTGACTAGGCTGTTCTTCTTCTTCTTCGATGGCGCCTATTTTCTCAAATGGTGTTCTCCCAGTGTGCTGCTACCTGGATAGCGTTCTAAGAGGCGCACATGAGGTCCTCCGGTGTACATGTGTGTGGGCTTGTAGCACACGTCAGCAGGTGGGCCATTGTCTGTAGTGTAACTCCGCATTCACATCTCAGGTCTGCCCCACCTGAGAACCCCCACCTAGCCCGGCATTCTTTGCTTCGGCCTACCCGTGTCCGGAGTCTGTTCAGAGACTTCCATCTGATCCAGGGCAGATCGACGAAGGGGGTTGGCAGCGAGCTCTGTGCTCTCCAGTGGTCTACTCTGGCTTGGCTTGGGATTGTTCAATTAACGGCCTGGATGGCAATATCTCAGGTATGAGGGTCACCATTACATTAGTGGCCTTCAGCTTGAAGGCCTCATTATCCTATGTCTTTTCTCGCCCCGTTCAAAGGTACCCGGGACTGTAGGAAGATGGAAACAGATATGTGATTTAGGGGCCACATCAAAATCTTCGGGGCCTAATGGAGCTTTAAAAGTCTTTCTAAGTACCGTTATTTTGGATGGTTTCTTATTTAAGTAATCCATGTTTGTTGTCGTCTTATTAGTTACTATTTCGGTACTAACGTAAGTAGTCAAATATAAGAAACACAAGTTATGGATTATCTAATACTAAATCGTCCAATAGGTATATAGAAATGAATGCTTGTTGTTTGTTCGTACTTTATGCGCTCCTGTAGTACTCAACCAATGGCGATAAAACTTTGTCAACTTATTGCTTGCACTTATTGCTTATTGGACTCAGTGGCGCTACAACTGAGTTATAGGATATTTGTATGACATTTTCCTGGTTAACTAGTGAGTTTTTTTTTATCATTTAAGTGGCGGTGATAAGCATACGGTCCACGTGATGGGAAGTGATTACTGTAGCCTATGGACGTGTGGAACACCAGAGGCGTCACAATCATGCTGCCGAGCATGTAAGAATGTTCTGATAAATTCTTGAAGAGCGGTTAGAGCATTCCCCCTGCAAGGGAAAGGTCGCGGGTTCAAATCCTGCTCGATGTCAAATTCTCTTTTCTCTTTGTAAATCGATTCGAACAATCAGCATAATGAATGCTTCAAAATTTCATTCAAAAATTCTTGAAGAATCTTAAAGTGATAATGAATTTAATATTTAACGGTTTAAATTTTATTTTACTCAAGGATGAAGATATTAGAAAAGACAATACTTTTTTTTTATACCACTTAGTTGGCAGACAAGCACACGGCCCTCCTGATGGGAAGCGGTCACCGTGGCCTATGGACGTATGCAACACCAGGGGCGTCACTCTCGCGCTGCCGCCATACGCCTTTTTTTACGCCACAAACCTTTTCTACATCAAATAACGGTAGGTTTAAAAATTTAAGCTATTGTAAATTTGAAGTACTCGATATGAATACAGTTTTCATTTTTCTACTTCATGTATAAAGTGTACTTTAGGCATAGAGATATAGTTCTACCTGAATTTATAAAACTAAAATATGAATAAAACCCTCAGAGAAATCAAAACAACAACAGTACGTACCAAGTATATTACGTACACGACTTAAACAAACACATGACACCTGCTCTATTGACGTGGGTAAGGATCACGTAGTTCGTATTGACCGATCGGATTGTACTATTGCTTCTACTACGAGTGCTGAGTGTTATCACTTTTGAACTATAACAGCACGTGAGTATACTAAGGATGATAATGGATAATATTATGAATGCGGACAAGTGAAACAACAGGCAGTTGAATACGCATTGATTATTTATGATCATTTCTTACAAATAGGCTATTAAACTTTGGGAAGTAGTAAAATAAATGGTCTACATTCCTGACCTCGGAATGACCTTCACTGGTATGAACATTACAATAGTGTAAAAGAACTTCTTCATCTTCTACGTGTATTTGTAAAGTCACAACCATAATAATCATTATCATTACATGTAGCTGTAGTTTTTATGTCACATAATTCTGGAGCAATCATCCTGAGAAGTATTTCAATACTTTCTTTTGTATTATTTAGGTAGCAAACAAGCACGTAGCTTACTTTATTTTCTTTTAGTTTCCCCTTTCCTCTATATTGCTGTAACCAGTGATATGCGTGGTCATAAATAAGCTACACCTTGTGTTATTGCTAAGCTATAGTTACTACACAATTTATTTCAAAAGGTTAGCGTTCTTCGTTTGCAAGATTTTGAAGATTCTTTAAGTGACCCCGGACTCATGCTCTTGAGTGTATAGTCATTTCTCAACCGCAAAAAAGCTAAGAATTGCGTCAAATTTTGAAGTTTTATATTATAAAACGACGATTTATAAGATTATATTTTAATGAAGTTTTGCGAGTCGGCAATATTTCATATTAAAATAGGCATCGTAGACAAAATCTGAAATAATTTATTCTTTTATCTTTGGAGGTAGGCCTCAAAGATTAGGATGAATTCTCTCAGGTTGATTTTGGCTCTCGAATTTCAATGCCTAGATTTAAAAACGAACCGAATATCAGCTATCACTAATGCAAATTGCCCAACAGAAAAACTCAATATTACTTCGCACCTGACATCAAACCCAAGACCTTATGATCGTAACAAACATATTTGATCATAGAGCGTATACCATACAACCAGCAAGTTTAGTATACCGTATAATGACAAGAGAAAGTAACCAAGAAGATACCAAAGAATAAATTCTAGTTCTATTCAAAACCATACTACAGAAGTTTAATATTAATAAAAAAGAAAGGTCGCGACTATAACAACGTTGACTTGTGTATTTTTCAACGAGACGGGTCCCCAGAGTTTCTGGGAACTATCTTGAACTACCAGTGAAGTGAATATTGCGATACCGTTTTACTACAAGATAATTCGGAGCTGCAATCGGTTATTTGCATCCTTGAGTCATTACTTTTTAACTGGCTGTTACTTGCGATCGTTCACGAGATTTTCACATTTGAAGTTTTTATTATCGTTTATTCCCAGTAGTTCCTTTGCTAGTTCCTTTGAAGGGACTACTGGGACTTTTTTGTCCCTACAGTTCCTTCGAAGGAACTAAAGGAACTACTGAGACTACAAAGTTCCTTCAGTTCCTTTGCCAGTTTCTTTGAAGGAACTACTGGGACTTTTTTTCCCTATAGTTCCTTCGAAGGAACTACTGAGACTACAAAGTTGCTTCAGTTCCTTTGCCAGTTCCTTTGAAGGAACTACTGGGACTTTTTTCCCTATAGTTCCTTCGAAGGAACTACTGAGACTACAAAGTTGCTTCAGTTCCTTTGCCAGTTCCTTTGAAGGAACTACTGGGACTTTTTTTCCCTATAGTTCCTTCAAAGGAACTACTGAGACTACAAAGTTCCTTCAGTTCCTTTGCCAGTTCCTTTGAAGGAACTACTGGGACTCTTTTTCCCTATAGTTCCTTCGAAGGAACTACTGAGACTACAAAGTTCCTTCAGTTCCTTTGCCAGTTCCTTTGAAGGAACTACTGGGACTTTTTTCCCTATAGTTCCTTCGAAGGAACTACTGATACTACAAAGTTCCTTCAGTTCCTTTGCCAGTTTCTTTGAAGGAACTACTGGGACTTTTTTTCCCTATAGTTCCTTCGAAGGAACTACTGAGACTACAAAGTTGCTTCAGTTCCTTTACCAGTTCCTTTGAAGGAACTACTGGGACTTTTTTTCCCTATAGTTCCTTCGAAGGAACTACTGAGACTACAAAGTTGCTTCAGTTCCTTTGCCAGTTCCTTTGAAGGAACTACTGGGACTTTTTTTCCCTATAGTTCCTTCGAAGGAACTACTGAGACTACAAAGTTCCTTCAGTTCCTTTGCCAGTTCCTTTGAAGGAACTACTGGGACTTTTTTTCCCTATAGTTCCTTCGAAGGAACTACTGAGACTACAAAGTTGCTTCAGTTCCTTTGCCAGTTCCTTTGAAGGGACTACTGGGACTTTTTTGTCCCTACAGTTCCTTCGAAGGAACTAAAGGAACTACTGAGACTACAAAGTTCCTTCAGTTCCTTTGCCAGTTTCTTTGAAGGAACTACTGGGACTTTTTTTCCCTATAGTTCCTTCGAAGGAACTACTGAGACTACAAAGTTGCTTCAGTTCCTTTGCCAGTTCCTTTGAAGGAACTACTGGGACTTTTTTTCCCTATAGTTCCTTCGAAGGAACTACTGAGACTACAAAGTTGCTTCAGTTCCTTTGCCAGTTCCTTTGAAGGAACTACTGGGACTTTTTTTCCCTATAGTTCCTTCGAAGGAACTACTGAGACTACAAAGTTCCTTCAGTTCCTTTGCCAGTTCCTTTGAAGGAACTACTGGGACTTTTTTTCCCTATAGTTCCTTCGAAGGAACTACTGAGACTACAAAGTTGCTTCAGTTCCTTTGCCAGTTCCTTTGAAGGAACTACTGGGACTTTTTTCCCCTATAGTTCCTTCGAAGGAACTACTGAAACTACAAAGTTCCTTCAGTTCCTTTGCCAGTTCCTTTGAAGGAACTACTGGGACTTTTTTTCCCTATAGTTCCTTCGAAGGAACTACTGAGACTACAAAGTTGCTTCAGTTCCTTTGCCAGTTCCTTTGAAGGAACTACTGGGACTTTTTTTCCCTATAGTTCCTTCGAAGGAACTACTGAGACTACAAAGTTGCTTCAGTTCCTTTGCCAGTTCCTTTGAAGGAACTACTTGGACTTTTTTTCCCTATAGTTCCTTCGAAGGAACTACTGAGACTACAAAGTTCCTCCAGTTCCTTTGGCAGTTCCTTTGAAGGGACTGCTAGGACTTTTTTCCCTATAGTTCCTTCAAAGGAACTACTGAAACTACAAAGTTCTTTTAGTTCCTTTGTGCAGTTCCTTTGTAGGGACTACTGGGACTTTTTTGTCCCTATAGTTCCTTCAAAGAAACTAAGGAGCTACTGAGGCTACAAAGTTCCTTTAACTACACTTCTATGCGTATGTCCCTCGTGTATATATTACACCTTACAATGAAATTGGCGTTTTGTTCGGGAGGAATATAAAGTCTTTTTTTAAACTAAAATTATTTGAACTAACGGACGATAATGTTCATTTAAGATATTGGACATGTTGACTATGTTTGAAATACCTAATAGTCGATTCACCTACGGTTTATTGATACTACTACTTTGTGACAGAAATTTACGTTGTTGCAAAACCGACTTCACGTAGTCTTGTCTGCCCTACCCCTAGAGTGTAATTTAAGCCCGCGAAGGCACGGAGGGGCGAGGCGGCCCGCGAGCTGAGGAGCAGGTGGTTCTAACGAGCACTGCCGCGGCTGAGGCTGGCTGGCGCAGCCGGCCAGCAAGCCGAAGCTGCGGTAGTGATCGTCAGATCCATCTGCGACGATAAGGTCGCGTGGGACCGCCGGAGCACCGCAGCGCCGGAGCCGTTACAGAAGCCATGCTTGCTGCATGATTACTTGCATGCTGCATGCCTGCTTGCATGATTGCTTGCATGCTGCATGCCTGCTTGCATGCTTACTTGCATGCATGCCTACTTGCATGATTGCTTGCATGCTGCATGCCTCCTCAGCTCGCGGGCCGCCTCACCCCTCCGCGCCTTCGCGGGCTTAAATTACACTCTAGGGGTAGGGCAGACAAAACTACGTGAAGTCGGTTTTGCAACAACGTAAAGGGGATTGGGTAATCTTGTATGGACCGTGGCGTCATTAATTTTTTCAGCGGCCAACAATAATTTTGATACCACTTCATTGTACTGTGTTAAACACACGTACAAATGTCATTATTTTCATTGTAAGTAATATCGGAGCTGCGATATACAGGGTGGAACATTTCGAATTCACCTTGAAGGAAAGTAACCTAATACTAAAGATAGCGAATTTTACTTAAAGGAAACATTACCTTATTTTTAAAAAGAAACAAAACTGCATTCAAAGTTTTCTGAAAATGCCACACCCGGTAGTCGAACCGACTAAAATCTTCCTAAACCTTCTATTTCATGGATTTCCTTTTATTTATTTTACCAAGTTTGTTAAAGAGATTTGATCCTTATGATTGATCCTATCGATTGATGCAATAAAAATACAGGGTGTTATTTTTTCGAATTTTAGTCGGTTCGATTAATGAGTGTGCTTTTTCGAGATTCCTTGCATTTAAGGAATGCCGAAAAATCGTTTGCCCCGCCCTATAATCGAAACGACTACAATTCGAAAAAATAACATCCTATATTTTTATTATATCAACCGATATGGTCAATCATAAGGATCAAATCTCTCTAACAAACTTGGTAAATTAAATAAAAGGAAATCCATGAAATAGAAGGTTTAGGAAGATTTTAGTCGGTTCGACTACCGGGTGTGGCATTTTCAGAAAACTTTGAATGCAGTTTTGTTCCTTTTTAAAAATAAGGGAATGTTTCCTTTGAGTGGAATTCGCTATCTTCAATATTCAGAATACTATCCATCCAAGTATGATCGAAAAATTCCACCCTGTATAGCTCTATATCTACGTCCCGATATAGTTTAGAGAAGTTTGTCCATAGTAACTTTTGATCACTTTATACTGTACTTTCATATTATACCAATTTCATTGATGGCCGCTCAATTCCAACACGACGCCAACATTACCCAACCCCCTTTCTGTCACAAAGTAGTAGTATCAATAAACCGTACCTAGGTGAATCGACTATTAGGTATTTCATACATAGTTCAATCAATCTTAGCAAAATTAATTGTAGTTGAATAAACCGTAGGTGAATCGTCCATTATTTGTTTCGACCAGTAGTTATTACAAAAATATTGTGAAACGATCTTTAGGTGTTTTAAACAGTAGTTTTTTTGACCGTAGTTGTCTTGAAAATAGTTAAAATACCTGTAGTTATTATAATACGTAACCTTTAAAAATATGAGGAGTGAAAGTGGCAATGCAAAATCTAATATAATTTATACATCACGATTCAGCAGGTTTTACGGAAATCGGTTAAGCGGTTACCTATAAAAAGCATGAAATAAAAAAAAAAAAAAATTTGAAAAAAACCCCTGATCTAAAAAGAACCTATAAAAAGTAAAAAAATAACTATTACATTATGACCTACCCCAAGTATTGACCCTTTTGTTATTGGTCTCGTCGGGGGACCGCTAAGTACCTTGGTATGCTCTGACGGTCAGACGGCGGTCCCCCGACGAGACAAATGACAAAAGGGTCAATACTTAGGGTAGGTCATAATTTAACCCATTATGGACTAGCGATCCCGTACGGTACCACTTTTTCGCGCGTTTTGTTTTGTCATCCTGAACCAACGGATGATGCAATAGATACACTTAAATTGGTGCAATCGAAGCGAGAAAGTGTGCGCTATTATTCGATGACCGGTGTTTGACAGTTATTGTCTTCATTTGAGTGTAATTGATTGCAGAAGTGAATGTGTCAATTTTTTTTTCCCAAAAATGGATAAGCTTTTCAAGTAAGTACCTATATTTCTTTAGTTTTGTAGTTATGCGATCATTTTATTATGATTATATATTCTATAAGAGTGCTTCGATTGTGTGAATCAGTTACATTAGGCCAGTTCAAAAAAATGGCGGTAATATGGTTTGCTAAAGTTGCTGGTACCATATGGTACCGCTAGTCGCTTACCGTGGCTTTCGAATTTTTCACTTTTTTGGAAGTTAGTGTCGTAAAAGGGTATAATGTTGTAGTTATATTTTTATAACATCATTATAAATACGTAACAATAAACATAATGTGAATATTTTCCAAAGTAAATTTTTTTTTTTTGTTATTTAGCTGCAATTCGAGTATACACAAAACTATTTTGCTGCTATTTTAGAAGATTATAAAGAGCTTGAGTTTCACCAGATCTACATAGCAGCTTCAGAGCCCGCCGTGCGCTTAGACGAGGATTCAGAAGATGAATACACTGGTGCATTCAGCAACAATCTCAGTGGTCGGCAGCTCAGCGCGCCTTGTTGGTATTGTTAGCGAAAAGTACATGAAAAAGACCTCGTCGTGAATGTCGACCACGTAATGTATATTCACCTGAAATTCAGCCTCGAAACAAGATCTCAGATCAAAATACTTCTGGGGGCGAGGACGTGGTCGTATTAGTTCACGTGTTACTGGACGTGGAGCAGTTCTAGGTCTAAGTCATCAAGCTCCAGTTGCTCCGGTGATGATACAGATAGATCGGTTGATGAACCTGCCCGAAAAACGCAAGACTACCAGCGCGTACCTGAGTGAAAGGAGGTCTATCAAAGGAGTTACCTGCATTTTCTGAAGGAAATGTGAAAAGTGCGCTTTAGAAAATTGCTCATCGCGAAGAAGATAGCATTGCGTGAAGTGCGATGTAGGGCTATGTGCTGCCTGTAACTATCAATTCCATACTATGTTATTGTAAAAATATAATAAATAACACATTTTTTACCTTATACTGTGTATTTTATTTTCATTCTTGCAGAATATACCTAATAGTTTACCAATAAATGCCAATGTTAAAATTAGAATGTTGCTACGGTAAGAGACTAGCGATCCCATATGGTACCAGCATATTCCGTGTGAACTAAGCCTTAGATCAAATTTTAAATGCTTGTATCATGTTAATTAGGCCCTAATCAAAAACATACTAAGAGAAAAAAAAAATCGGGGACCTCAAAAAAACTCAGTCCATAATGGGTTAATAGTTATTATTTTACTTTTTATAGGTTCTTCTTGGGTCGGGGGTTTTTAAATTTTAAATTTTTATTCTTAGTTTCTTCAAAAGAACTGAAGAAACTTTGTAGTCCCAGTAGTTCCTTCAAAGAAACTATAGGGAAAAAAAGTCCCAGTAGTTCCTTCAAAGGAACTGGCAAAGTAACTGAAGGAACTTTGTAGTTTCAGTAGTTCCTTTGAAGGAACTATAGGGAAAAAAAGTCCCAGTAGTTCCTTCAAAGGAACTGGCAAAGGAACTGAAGCAACTTTGTAGTCTCAGTAGTTCCTTCGAAGGAACTATAGGGAAAAAAAGTCCCAGTAGTTCCTTCAAAGGAACTGGCAAAGGAACTGAAGCAACTTTGTAGTCTCAGTAGTTCCTTCGAAGGAACTATAGGGAAAAAAAGTCCCAGTAGTTCCTTCAAAGAACCTGGCAAAGGAACTGAAGGAACTTTGTAGTATCAGTAGTTCCTTCGAAGGAACTACAGGGAAAAAAGTCCCAGTAGTTCCTTCAAAGGAACTGGCAAAGGAACTGAAGGAACTTTGTAGTCTCAGTAGTTCCTTCGAAGGAACTATAGGGAAAAAGAGTCCCAGTAGTTCCTTCAAAGGAACTAGCAAAGGAACTGAAGGAACTTTGTAGTCTCAGTAGTTCCTTCGAAGGAACTATAGGGAAAAAAAGTCCCAGTAGTTCCTTCAAAGGAACTGGCAAAGGAACTGAAGCAACTTTGTAGTCTCAGTAGTTCCTTCGAAGGAACTATAGGGAAAAAAAGTCCCAGTAGTTCCTTCAAAGGAACTGGTAAAGGAACTGAAGCAACTTTGTAGTCTTAGTAGTTCCTTCGAAGGAACTATAGGGAAAAAAAGTCCCAGTAGTTCCTTCAAAGAAACTGGCAAAGGAACTGAAGGAACTTTGTAGTATCAGTAGTTCCTTCGAAGTAACTATAGGGAAAAAAGTCCCAGTAGTTCCTTCAAAGGAACTGGCAAAGGAACTGAAGGAACTTTGTAGTCTCAGTAGTTCCTTCGAAGGAACTATAGGGAAAAAGAGTCCCAGTAGTTCCTTCAAAGGAACTAGCAAAGGAACTGAAGGAACTTTGTAGTCTCAGTAGTTCCTTCGAAGGAACTATAGGGAAAAAAAGTCCCAGTAGTTCCTTCAAAGGAACTGGCAAAGGAACTGAAGCAACTTTGTAGTCTCAGTAGTTCCTTCGAAGGAACTATAGGGAAAAAAAGTCCCAGTAGTTCCTTCAAAGGAACTGGCAAAGGAACTGAAGGAACTTTGTAGTCTCAGTAGTTCCTTCGAAGGAACTATAGGGAAAAAAAGTCCCAGTAGTTCCTTCAAAGAAACTGGCAAAGGAACTGAAGGAACTTTGTAGTATCAGTAGTTCCTTCGAAGGAACTATAGGGAAAAAAGTCCCAGTAGTTCCTTCAAAGGAACTGGCAAAGGAACTGAAGGAACTTTGTAGTCTCAGTAGTTCCTTCGAAGGAACTATAGGGAAAAAGAGTCCCAGTAGTTCCTTCAAAGGAACTAGCAAAGGAACTGAAGGAACTTTGTAGTCTCAGTAGTTCCTTCGAAGGAACTATAGGGAAAAAAAGTCCCAGTAGTTCCTTCAAAGGAACTGGCAAAGGAACTGAAGCAACTTTGTAGTCTCAGTAGTTCCTTCGAAGGAACTATAGGGAAAAAAAGTCCCAGTAGTTCCTTCAAAGGAACTGGTAAAGGAACTGAAGCAACTTTGTAGTCTCAGTAGTTCCTTCGAAGGAACTATAGGGAAAAAAAGTCCCAGTAGTTCCTTCAAAGAAACTGGCAAAGGAACTGAAGGAACTTTGTAGTATCAGTAGTTCCTTTAGTTCCTTCGAAGGAACTGTAGGGACAAAAAAGTCCCAGTAGTCCCTTCAAAGGAACTAGCAAAGGAACTACTGGGAATAAACGTTTACGAAGTAATGTCTTTTGGATTGGATTCCAAACAATACATGGTAAATATCCCGATAGTTCTAATAGTAATATTTGGATATTTGTTAGCTACATAGATTACTAGGTACATTAAAAGGTATAGGTACAACAGATAATACATATTAAAATAATAATTATTTGGTGAAATGAATATCCTGCGTCCTACTAATAATGTTTTACAAAAATGTGAGTTTTTGAAGATATTCGGATATTTGTTACTCAATCACGCGCAAAAGTCAAACGGATGAAAGGATCTGACTGAAATATGAAACAGGTATAGATTTTAGTGTGAAATCTGGATATTTATGTCACTTTTTAACTATGGGATAGGTTCCCATGGGTAACGGGAGCGGGATTACGATTCCACACAAGCGGAGTCGCGGCCAACATATAGTTTTAGAATATTTGTAAGACTAAAATGGTAATACTATTGAATAAGATGATTATCGTCGAATTTTTTTCTTGATAGAATCACAAAATATTCAGAACTCATTCTCATACAATTATCACCTCATCGTGTTATCACTTTTCTTTCAATTACCTTAGTAATAAAGGTAACCTCAGCCCTAAAGCTAACAAGCAGTACCAGATGTGCTCCCAACTTGTGGTAAACGTTTATTTTGGGACTTTTTGCTGTTTTGTGTATATTGGTGACTAGTGAGAATACTAAAGTAGAAAACTTTAGAACTTATGTGTGTAACGCGGATTTCTACTATTTAGTTACTTTGATATGCTTTAGCGATTGTAGTAAACTATGGCGAAAATGAACTTGAAAATTGAAACTTGTCATTTCCAAACTAACTTTGTTTAACTTTATCCGCGTGAATTCTGGTTATTTCCGTGTTAACCGAACATTAAAAAACAGCATGATGTTACTTACAATAAAAAATTACATTAACCCTTAACCACCTACCACCGGTCTCTGAGACCGCAACGTATTTTTAAATTCAAATATTTCGATCTGTATGTGTCGTAGGACAGTGCGCGTCTATATACCTTTTCTACACATCCAACAGTACCGCGCTTGCGCTCAGGGAAGTATAGACGTGCGCGCGTTTGGCCAGGGTAAGTAAAAATATTTCGTCAGCGGTCTCTGTGACCGCACGTAGGTGGTTACGTGATTTTATTTCACTCATACGATTTTTTTGTTTTAGTGAAAAACAAATGATTAATAAATAAAAAAACCCGTCTGCCACTAAAAAGATTGCAATAAGTTTGATAGCAGGCGGTACCCATTTGCCAATCATAAACCGAAAGAAAATTAATTACCCGACTGTCGAAGAAAGGAGGGTAGGTAATTTTATTTATTAATCATTGTTTTATATTATACTTTATAGTTATGATATAACATGTATATATTTTTTTAATCTCCTCTTAATTTCCTTCATTTTGATACCCTAATCGATAAGTTTGAGTGAAAAAAAAATTTGACAAGATACGTTTTGACGCCAAAAACCGCCATTTTGATTTTATAAAAATTTATATATATTTGGTGTCACTCATACAATCATGACGAATCAAATGACACCTCGCATTTCAAAAACCATTCAGGCTGTAGAGCGTGCCAAAGAAATACACATAGATACATACATAGTCCCGAAAAACATTACCCTCCTTCCTTCGGCAGTCGGGTAAAAATGATTAAAAACAACGAAAGTATTGAAATATGGTTGCAACAGGAGATGTCAGACGATGAGCTTATGCCAGACGAAGATTGCAGTGACGTGGAATCCGATGGGGTCGAGTATGCTCTGGTGGTTGAAGACTAGAAAAATTTAGAATGTTTGGGGGTTGCAATTTTGTTGATTTTTACGATTGATGTTTGGTTTTTTTATTTAATCTAATAGTTAGAGTCCTAAGTTAAAAGAAATATATCAAAAGAAGTTGATTTTTTAAGTTCCTTTTGAATCAGATTCAATTATTCAAAAAGAGTATATTTTTGTGTTAAAATTACTATTCTTGAGAGATAATAGCATAATCTCAAGATTTTATTATAGTTTATGATAATTGAAAGTCTAAAATGAAATATTAAAACATAAACAAGTATTTTACTCATTTAAATCCTTTTGATACTATAGAACCCGAATTTACGGTGGTTATTCATGAGCGGTCTCCAGGACCGCACGTAGGTGGTTAAGTTCCAGAAATAGGTGGTAGGTAGTTAAGGGTTAAAAAAAAAAGTGTGGCACTCAGGGACTGCCGCGGTAAAGCTATTGCATAGCATTTTTTATGAACTTATGCAATTATAATAAATAATAATTTGAATTTGAATTTGAATTTGAATTTGAATTTGAATTTGAATTTGAATTTGAATTTCGGATTTCGGATTTCGGATTTCGGATTTCGGATTTCGGATTTCGGATTTCGGATTTCGGATTTCGGATTTCGGATTTCGGATTTCGGATTTCGGATTTCGGATTTCGGATTTCGGATTTCGGATTTCGGATTTCGGATTTCGGATTTCGGATTTCGGATTTCGGATTTCGGATTTCGGATTTCGGATTTCGGATTTCGGATTTCGGACTTCGGACTTCGGACTTCGGACTTCGGACTTCGGACTTCGGACTTCGGACTTCGGACTTCGGACTTCGGACTTCGGACTTCGAGTCCGAGTCCAAGTCTGAATTAGAATTTGAATTTGAATTTGAAAACTAATAACTTATGCAATTATAATTACTTTACGTTAAGCGAAGCTACTTCGGAGCAGCTCGGCTCTGTTCGTGCGAGCTCGGAGGTGTTACCATTTTTCGTTACGGAATTTCTGCATTCGGTCTCCACGCTCAAGGCCCGCGATAAAAGCTATGCAATAGCTTAAAATCTTTTAAAATGGGCCCAGCCCACTTCAGAGATTACGGCGGAATACGGCGATAGGTTCACTCCCTATTACGTGGGGCCGAATGAGAATGTAATGTGTGTGTAAAGCTTCGTTTACATACTCGCGGCAGAGCGAGGGAAGTGGCGAGAGAAGTGGGCAGAGACGTAGTGTGAATGGTATATTCGTCATGCCGCGAGTACTGCCGCGTGTCATCATCATCATCTGCATATAGACGTATTCTCCCGATTGCATCCGTGGCCAAGATGACCCCGGAGCTCAGGGTCCGCCTTCCGGCTCCTCCTTCTCCACTTCGCACGATCTTGGGCGTCCATGGTAGTGAGACCATTTGCACGCATATCACCCTCCACGACGTCAAGCCAGGACTTCTTTGGCCTACCCCTTTTACCTGGACCCGGCGGGGGTACCATTGCCAGGCATTTGTTCCCCACGTAACCTGGCGGTTGCCGCAAGACGTGGCCGCACCAGCGAAGGCGGCTCTCTTGCATTTTATCCGCGATGTCACGGACATGGAGGCTGCCGCGGATGCGAGAGTTCCGTACGCGATCTTTACGCGTAACGCCGCACATCCACCGCAACATTTTCATCTCCGTGACACGCAGCTCTTGCTTGTGTCGCTCGAGCAGCGGCCACGCCTCACAACCATACAAGAGAACAGGCCTAATGATCGTCTTATAGACCTGCCCCTTCAACCTGACTGGCATTTTAGGATCACAGGTCACGCCAGTCATTTCTCGCCACTTGGCCCACGCGGCAGCAATGCGTGCCTTGACGTCGTGGTCGATCTCACCGGTCACATGAAGTACAGATCCTAGGTACTTAACCTGGTCCGTGCGCTCGACCAAATCATCGCCTATGCGGACGGGTGTGGGATCTGTGGAGTTTAACGCTAAGTATTCTGTCTTCGCTACATTTAGCTTCAGACCGCCGTTCTCAAGCGCTTCTTTCCATCCTTTCACGCGTCGCACCAATCTGCTCCTGTCCGCGTCCATGAGCGCAATATCATCAGCATACATGAGCAACCACGGAGGCTGCTCATGTGAGTTTCTTCATACCGCGGTAACTACCACACTCCTGCACCGATCCCTTGCCTTTGAAGACTGGCGTGATGATGCTCAGCCTCCACTGGCTCGAGATCTCGCCGGTGAGGAGTACGCGGTTATAAAGATTTGCTAGAATGCCCACACCACGGGCGCCCATTGCCTTCCAAGCCTCGATGGGGACTTCGTCGGGTCCGACAGCTTTCCGGTTCTTCATGCGGCGAATGGCAGTCTGGACTTCCGCAGGCGTTATCGGTGGCACTAGTCCTTGATTCGGAGGGAGGTCTGGTGGCTGCACCTCTTTATGCTGCTTATTCAGCAGCTCGTGGAAGTATGAGCGCCATCTCTCCTTCACCGCGACTTTCTCGTACAACAAATTGCCCCCAGGGTCTTTAATGCAGCGGCACTTGGATAGACCCTGCGCCGCTTTGGCCCTGGAACGCGCCAACTTATATATGAGCTTTTGCCCCTCAGACGATTCCAACTTGGTATATAGAGGTTGCAAGTGGTCTCGTTTGGCCCTGGCTACGGCTCTCCTGGTGGCGCGTTTTGCATCTTTGTACGCATCGTGGTCATCGGAAGATTTGGACGCTTGCCACTTTTTAAAGAGGGCTTTCTTCACCCTGATCTCTCTCTGGACTGTGTCGTTCCACCACCAGGTGTCCTTGTCACACTTGCGTCCACCCTTAGACATGCCGAGCACCACCCTCCCCGCCTCAAGAATAGCTGCCCGAATCCTGTCCCAAGAAACCTGTACTGGTTCGTCTACAGCATCGGCGCACTTGTCACCGATGGCTGAGACGAAACTTTGGGACTTAGCTTCATCAAGCAGCCACCACCTGATTTTGCGTTGGGCACGCTCGGCACGTTTGTCTTTGGGTTTCACGCGGAGGTCCATGACAAGGAGACGGTGTTGGCTAGTGAGACTCTCCCCGGGTATAACCTTGCAGTTGGCCACCCTGCTGATGCTGTGCCTCCTAGTGAGCAGGAAATCAACCTGGGTTAAGCGCCCCCCGCTCTTGTAGGTGACAAGATGTTCGGATTTCTTTTTGAAGTACGTGTTCACGATGGCCAGGTCGGCAGTCGCACACGTTCTAAGGATGTGCTCACCCTCTGGGTTGCGACTACCGTATCCAAAACCGCCGTGGACACGCCCAAACTCCTCACATCCGTCACCCACGTGACCGTTCAGGTCACCGCCCAGGACAATCTCCTGCGACAGCGGGACGTCACGAAGCACTCCCCCGAGTTGGTCCCAGAACAAGATCTTTTCGGCTTCGCCACGCCCAGCCTGTGGAGCGTAAGCACTTATCAGGTGGGTTATAATCCCATCGATAAGCACCCTCACAACCATAAGTCGAGCGCTATAGCTCTTCACCTCCAAGATGTCATCCTGCAACGCCCGGGAGAGCACCACGCCCACCCCGGCCTGCCCGTCAGGTGCACCTGTGTACATCAGCTGGTAGCCCTCCCCAATGTGCATGGTGCTATCGCCACCCCACCGAGTCTCCTGCAGGAACGCCACGGCCACTCTCCGCCTGCAGAGTACGTCAGCCAACTCCCTCGTGCGACCGGTCAACGTGCCGATGTTCCACGTTGCGAAGCGGAGTTTACGGGAATCACAAAGTTGGCCTAACATCTTTAGCCGTGCCCGGCTCAGGCACGGTAGCCCTTGCCCACTTGCGACACGAGGCGGGCGACCCTCATGCGCGCCGTTTTGCGGCGGCGCCCTACCCTCATTGTGATTCCTTTTATTACGAGCCATATTAATTTTAAATTTGGCAATTTTGGCTTTTCCGGGGGCGACTGCCGTCCGACCCCCCAACCCCGAGGGGAAAGCCAGCGCCAGAGCCTCGTCCGTTGATCAGCAGGTGCACCAGCTAGCAGGTGAGGTTGGCTTGGGGCTCAAGATCTAGGTGAGCCCCCATACACCCCGTACTGCCGCGTGTGTTACTGCGAATACTAGCGGCAATACTAGCGTGATGAACTATACGAGACCGCTAGATGGCGCTAATCAGTAAACACGACTTTCGTTATTGCTCCTCGAATATTTACTTTTAAAAATATTTATATCGATCTACGGAAAGTGTATAGTAGTTGAAAGTGATAGTTTTTATTAATAATTATGATATATAATTAATTCGCTATGCTGTAAAAGCATAATGCGTACACTGCTACAGCGTTGTCCTCCATACGTTTACGTCCGTCTCCGTTGCAGGGTGAATACTGTAATTAGAGGTTTGCACCGGTGCGGCGAAACCGGAGAAAAACCGGTGAAGCTCCGGTGAAAAAAACCTAACCGATGAACCGGAGAAAAACCGGTTTTTTCTCCGGTTCTTATTCTCACAACACAAAGCTATTTTTTATTTAAATTTTTATTATGTAGGTAGGGATAAATCCATAGTTACTCCATACTAATATTATAAATGACCGTGTCTGTCTGTCTGTCTGTTTGAATATATATCCGTCTGTCTGTTTGTCTGTTAGGCGCCACGCCTAAACTACTGAACCGATCTTGATGAAATTTGGTACATAGAGGAATTAGAGCTTGGGAACGGACATAATACCTTTTATCGCGAAAAAAGTGGTAAGGGGGGGATAGGGGATGAAAGCATAGTCTAATACAGTCGATCGATGGAGACGTCTAGACAGAGCAATCGTGCGGATAGGTATCATTTTCGAGGTTATCAGGGCTGCCAACTACGAATATATTTATCATCCATTTAGCAATCAAAGATGGCGGACTCGAAATTTTCAATAAAATTGATATGGGTATCGTTTTCGAAGTTATCAGGGCTGCTAATTACGAATATACTATCCATTTAGCGTTCAAAGATGGCGGACTCGAAATTTTCAATAAAATCGATATGGGTATCGTTTTCGAGGTTATCAGGGCTGCTAATTACGAATTTAATATCCATTTAGCGATCAAAGATGGCGGACTCGAAATTTTCAATAAAATCGATATGGGTATCGATTTCGAAGTTATCAGGGCTGCTAATTACGAATATACTATCCATTTAGCGATCAAAGATGGCGGACTCGAAATTTTCAATAATATTGATATGGGTATCGTTTTCGAAGTTATCAGGGCTGCTAATTACGAATATACTATCCATTTAGCGATCAAAGATAGCGGACTCGAAATTTTCAATAAAATCGATATGGGTATCGTTTTCGAAGTTATCAGGGCTGCTAATTACGAATATACTATCCATTTAGCGATCAAAGATGGCGGACTCGAAATTTTCGATAAAATCGATATGGGTATGGTTTTCGAGGTTATCAGGGCTGCTGATTACGAATATATCATCCATTTAGCAATCAAAGATGGCGGACTCAAAATTTTCAATAAAATCAATATGGGTATCGTTTTTGATCTTTGATCGCTAAATGGATAGTATATTCGTAATTAACAGCCCTAATAACCTCGAAAACGATACCCATATCGATTTTATTGAAAATTTCGAGTCCGCTATCTTTGATCGCTAAATGGATAGTATATTCGTAATTAGCAGCCCTGATAACCTCGAAAACCATACCCATATCGATTTTATCGAAAATTTCGAGTCCGCCATCTTTGATCGCTAAATGGATAGTATATTCGTAATTAGCAGCCCTGATAACTTCGAAAACGATACCCATATCGATTTTATTGAAAATTTCGAGTCCGCCATCTGTGATCGCTAAATGGATATTAAATTCGTAATTAGCAGCCCTGATAACCTCGAAAACGATACCCATATCGATTTTATTGAAAATTTCGAGTCCACCATCTTTGATCGCTAAATGGATAGTATATTCGTAATTAGCAGCCCTGATAACCTCGAAAACGATACCCATATCGATTTTATCGAAAATTTCGAGTCCGCCATCTTTGATCGCTAAATGGATAGTATATTCGTAATTAGCAGCCCTGATAACTTCGAAAACGATACCCATATCGATTTTATTGAAAATTTCGAGTCCGCCATCTGTGATCGCTAAATGGATATTAAATTCGTAATTAGCAGCCCTGATAACCTCGAAAACGATACCCATATCGATTTTATTGAAAATTTCGAGTCCGCCATCTTTGATCGCTAAATGGATAGTATATTCGTAATTAGCAGCCCTGATAACCTCGAAAACGATACCCATATCGATTTTATTGAAAATTTCGAGTCCGCCATCTTTGATCGCTAAATGGATGATATATTCGTAATTAGCTGCCCTGATAACCTCGAAAACGATACCCATATTGATTTTATTGGAAATTTCGAGTCTGCCATCTTTGATAATACCTATTATGTACACTGAGGTAATTACATACCCCGACCCGAAACCCTCGAAAACGATAATCGTATTGATTTTTTAATAATAATTGAATTATGTATGAAGAATGATTATCATGAACACAAATCGGCCAGCTAGTAAATAATATTAACATTTAATTCATCATATACATAATGCTATACACAATTACATTATAATTATGTTTTTAATAATAAATAAATTGGTACTAAACAAAATTTTAAATTAAAATAATTTTTCTTTATCCTTCGCTCTAAGCACCGGTGATTCTCCGGTGAAACACCGGAGCTTGCTAAAACACCGGTGTTTTCCACCGGTGCACGAAATTCCGCACCGGTGCAAACCTCTATTAGAGGTTTGCACCGGTGCGGCGAAACCGGAGAAAAACCGGTGAAGCTCCGGTGAAAAAAACCTAACCGATGAACCGGAGAAAAACCGGTTTTTTCTCCGGTTCTTATTCTCACAACACAAAGCTATTTTTTATTTAAATTTTTATTATGTAGGTAGGGATAAATCCATAGTTACTCCATACTAATATTATAAATGACCGTGTCTGTCTGTCTGTCTGTTTGAATATATATCCGTCTGTCTGTTTGTCTGTTAGGCGCCACGCCTAAACTACTGAACCGATCTTGATGAAATTTGGTACATAGAGGAATTAGAGCTTGGGAACGGACATAATACCTTTTATCGCGAAAAAAGTGGTAAGGGGGGGATAGGGGATGAAAGCATAGTCTAATACAGTCGATCGATGGAGACGTCTAGACAGAGCAATCGTGCGGATAGGTATCATTTTCGAGGTTATCAGGGCTGCCAACTACGAATATATTTATCATCCATTTAGCAATCAAAGATGGCGGACTCGAAATTTTCAATAAAATTGATATGGGTATCGTTTTCGAAGTTATCAGGGCTGCTAATTACGAATATACTATCCATTTAGCGTTCAAAGATGGCGGACTCGAAATTTTCAATAAAATCGATATGGGTATCGTTTTCGAGGTTATCAGGGCTGCTAATTACGAATTTAATATCCATTTAGCGATCAAAGATGGCGGACTCGAAATTTTCAATAAAATCGATATGGGTATCGATTTCGAAGTTATCAGGGCTGCTAATTACGAATATACTATCCATTTAGCGATCAAAGATGGCGGACTCGAAATTTTCAATAATATTGATATGGGTATCGTTTTCGAAGTTATCAGGGCTGCTAATTACGAATATACTATCCATTTAGCGATCAAAGATAGCGGACTCGAAATTTTCAATAAAATCGATATGGGTATCGTTTTCGAAGTTATCAGGGCTGCTAATTACGAATATACTATCCATTTAGCGATCAAAGATGGCGGACTCGAAATTTTCGATAAAATCGATATGGGTATGGTTTTCGAGGTTATCAGGGCTGCTGATTACGAATATATCATCCATTTAGCAATCAAAGATGGCGGACTCAAAATTTTCAATAAAATCAATATGGGTATCGTTTTTGATCTTTGATCGCTAAATGGATAGTATATTCGTAATTAACAGCCCTAATAACCTCGAAAACGATACCCATATCGATTTTATTGAAAATTTCGAGTCCGCTATCTTTGATCGCTAAATGGATAGTATATTCGTAATTAGCAGCCCTGATAACCTCGAAAACCATACCCATATCGATTTTATCGAAAATTTCGAGTCCGCCATCTTTGATCGCTAAATGGATAGTATATTCGTAATTAGCAGCCCTGATAACTTCGAAAACGATACCCATATCGATTTTATTGAAAATTTCGAGTCCGCCATCTGTGATCGCTAAATGGATATTAAATTCGTAATTAGCAGCCCTGATAACCTCGAAAACGATACCCATATCGATTTTATTGAAAATTTCGAGTCCACCATCTTTGATCGCTAAATGGATAGTATATTCGTAATTAGCAGCCCTGATAACCTCGAAAACGATACCCATATCGATTTTATCGAAAATTTCGAGTCCGCCATCTTTGATCGCTAAATGGATAGTATATTCGTAATTAGCAGCCCTGATAACTTCGAAAACGATACCCATATCGATTTTATTGAAAATTTCGAGTCCGCCATCTGTGATCGCTAAATGGATATTAAATTCGTAATTAGCAGCCCTGATAACCTCGAAAACGATACCCATATCGATTTTATTGAAAATTTCGAGTCCGCCATCTTTGATCGCTAAATGGATAGTATATTCGTAATTAGCAGCCCTGATAACCTCGAAAACGATACCCATATCGATTTTATTGAAAATTTCGAGTCCGCCATCTTTGATCGCTAAATGGATGATATATTCGTAATTAGCTGCCCTGATAACCTCGAAAACGATACCCATATTGATTTTATTGGAAATTTCGAGTCTGCCATCTTTGATAATACCTATTATGTACACTGAGGTAATTACATACCCCGACCCGAAACCCTCGAAAACGATAATCGTATTGATTTTTTAATAATAATTGAATTATGTATGAAGAATGATTATCATGAACACAAATCGGCCAGCTAGTAAATAATATTAACATTTAATTCATCATATACATAATGCTATACACAATTACATTATAATTATGTTTTTAATAATAAATAAATTGGTACTAAACAAAATTTTAAATTAAAATAATTTTTCTTTATCCTTCGCTCTAAGCACCGGTGATTCTCCGGTGAAACACCGGAGCTTGCTAAAACACCGGTGTTTTCCACCGGTGCACGAAATTCCGCACCGGTGCAAACCTCTAACTGTAATGCGGACCAACGCGATGATGGGAGTGTGTGAATGCTAGGGCATTAATCGCGCGAATATTTCCTGCAACACGATGAGCAATGCGAGCGGCAGTATGTAAATGCGGGGTTAAGTGTTCTGTTCACCTCTGCTGCAGGAAGGACTATAGGACATGTATGTATGTTAGTGACAAAATCAACAACATAGAAATTGAAAAGTACACAATCAGTTCATATACCAAGTCAGTTTCTCGGTCGAATGTAGGAAACGACGGTATTTCCATCTCAATCGAGTAGTCCGACTGGGGAATACCGAGGGTATAATAACCTCGCATTGTGTTGCCAGGTGAGCCAGAGCTCACTGTAGAGGTTTTGTGCTGTCAGGGGAAGGACCAAAGGGTGATCCTGCTTGTTTCTTCGCTGAAGGCACAGAATCTCTCTGTTCTTAAAGGGTTGGCCACACGAGTGTGACTCGCCTGATGTTGCACTCGTCCATAGGCCACGGTAAACACTTTCCTTGAGGTGCCGTGTGCTTGTCTGCGACCTAGGTAGTATAATAAAACAACATAGAAATTAAAATGTACATAACATGTAGGTACATAATCAATAACAAGTCAGTTTCTCGGTCGAACGTACAATTATAACCGACTTCATCTTACACAAACTAAGCCAGCATAGTTTCAAACAGTCTATCTGTACAATGCTGTCATTTAGCAATGAAGACAACGTAATACCTGTTCCTTTGACGAAATCAAGGAAACAAGAGAGAGTTCTGATACAGCCATTCATGTTTCTTGATAAGCAATGAATAGTTTTGACGTTGAATGGGAAAGTCCGATAAGTATTATATAAAAAAATATATTTGTGAAACAGATTTCAAATGAATTGTATTTTATTGTTCAGTAACAAATTCTCCAGTCTTTAATTGTGTATTTTGTATTTCTAGGCTTCGATTTCTTTTTTATTGTCAACTTTTTTTACCATTTGGTTTTAGTTGTTTTATTTTTTTTGTTTCATAGTAAAGGGCATTCTCAATCTCTCTCTCTCTCTCTTTGCTTTAAATACACCTTGTATCTAGTTTATTTACTAATTACACCATATATCTTTTTTATCACATTTACTGTCCATTCCAAGGTTGCCTGGAAGAAATCGATTCTGGAATTGTAGATTGAACTACTTACTGATTTAAGAACTATATACTTGCTACCTACTTGTCATTCTGTAAATCTATTGGTGCACAATTATCTATCTATCTATCTATTTATCTATCTTTAGTATTTTCTTAACGCACTATTTTTATTCTACAAATATTTTCCATTAAGAGGCACCCTTTTAAATATTTTAGTATATAAAGGTGGTACAACATCTTACAAAATTAACTGACAATCAGTTCAGATTAGCACTAATTTTTATATCGTCTGATTACTATTTGAATAAATAAATAAATAAATAAATAAATATTCTACAACATTCTGCACAACGCTATCTAGACCCATTGTAGGCATAGCTTAACTAGCTTTTGTTATGGGTTCTAGAATGCGGATAAACATTAGATACATTTTTTTTTGTAAATACATACATATTATCACTCAAACCAATGCAAATATTCATATTCATGCATACAAATATTTGCACTGAACGGGTATCGAACCCGCGCAACCTGCGTAGCGGCCGCGTTCACTACGCCAAAGAGGCAGTCAACTAAAAATGCACTGCAATAATTATTCCATGTCTGTATTATTCCTGACCTAATTAAAAGCCTCTACTCCTGCTCCTGGCTTTATAAACTTTCTGTCTAATTATTTGCCGTCTGTGTTCAGCTTTTAGATTTAACTAGCGTTTGTCCGCAAGTTCACCCGCATGTATGCTGGTTATCGCAAACGCGAATTAAACTTTGAGAAACAATATTATGTCTTTTGAATGAAATTTTGAAGCATTTATTATGCTAACTATTTAAATCGAATTAGAAAGAGATGAAGAAGAAATTAAAAATAATTTCAACGTCATTCATTGATTCCGATAGTTCGTATGAATATCGGTAGATGGCTCCCACTGTCGTCTTAAGACGGATGTATATGAGAATTTTGATCGACTTCGGGCAGCCCTCGGTGGCTTAGTGGTCAAAGCATTCCCCTGTAAGGGAAAGATCGCGGGTTCTAGTCCCGCCCGAGGTCGATTCTCTTTTCTCTTTTTTAATCGATAATATTATATCCCTTTAAAGATACAAAGCTTCATTCTTAAAATGCTTACTTACTTAAAGGACAGTGTAGAAAAAGCTAGGTATATCGAATAAAATTGTTCCATATTTTTGATTTTTAAATAACTTGGTTACCCAGCGAGCAAGCAGTATGCAGTGACCATGGTATATGAAAATAAGCTATTCAACACCATGAGCATCATTTACCACCTACAGAAGGACCTCTCTCTTCCACCCGAAGGAAAAAAGGGAAAATGGTAAACAAAGAAATATCAGCTATACGAAATGCGGTATAATGCTACATAAGGCCAATAGTAAGCATTAGGGGCCTTGAATGCCATCGGGAATAATGGTCAGATTATGATGTCACGGTAAGAAGTCCTGGTTTGGTCTCCTCACTACCATGGAGGTCCAAGACCGTAAGTGGGTTAGGAAAAGCCAGAAAAAATTCTACTGGATATAGACGTATTTGAAAGTGCTTTGAAACAGGAGGACAGAATATCTTTCTCCATGTTTGAAACCCAACTACTGGATGGCGATATTAGCTGCAACCCGGGAAAACATGGAGATACCTTTGCTTCTATACCCCTCAACTCTCAGCTCCAAGTTCACTCCAGCCTCGGGTGTAAACTGGAAAACACGTCTCCATGATGATAAGAACAAAAAAGCGGATACTCCGATATCACTTTGACAAAATTTTCATTAAAATGTAAATAATAATAATAATAATAAAACGTCTTTATTGTACACCAAGGATTTTACAAATAACTTGAGTTACAAGTTTGTGGTAAGTACAGATGGCGGCCTTATCGCTCGGTGGCAATTTGTTACAGGCAACCATAGGATGGATAGAAAAAAATGGGAAAAAGAAAGTTTTCGGGCATAAAATAAATAAAATAAAAAATAAATTAGACGTTGTCGTTTTTTTTTATATAGGACACGTCAAGTTGACTTCGCCGTGCCTGATGGTAGGTAAGCTGAGGGTAAAGTTTTGGTAAGAGGGTCACCATTATAGACACGTACCATGCTACAATTGTAGCACTCAACTTGACGGCCTCATCAGATGCTGGACTGTAGGAAGAGGGACTGCCGTTGGTAGTGCCAGTCTGTCTTTGTGCCTTAGGTTGCGGGGCTAGCTGTAATGGTTTTTTTATAAGTATAGAGTGACAATTTTGTCTTCTTACAAGATAGAAGATAATCAAAACAATACATGGTAAATATCCCGATAGCCCTAATAGTAAAATTTTCAATTATAATGCTTATAGCACTTCGCTTCTCTCTCCCTAAATAGACTTGTAACATTACTATTTAGAACACCACTATGATATACCTTTGTTCGCGTTACAAAGGATTATAATACGTTTACGAGTAGGTCTATTAGCGTTTAATTAATTCTAGGTTAGGTTTCTGTGACATCTCTACTCAAGATGAGTGGCTGGTGTAAAGGCTTTGCTAAGCGTTGGGTGATGTTGATATGTGTATGTTAATTGTCACTCAGTTTAATTGCTCGGTGTAACTAGCTATAGAAACTGTTATGATTGTAGGTAGCTAATTTTTTTTTATGGTTTTTATACCACGTAGGTGGCAGTCTAACTGAACACACTCACCAAACGGCTGAACCAATTTAGCTGAAATTTGGTTCAGGGATAGATTATAGTTTGAACACGTGGGTAATTTCACGATGCCTAATTTTTTGCTAATTTCGGTGGTATTTTTCAATCATAGGTTTTCCGATGAAAAAATTTAATGGAGTTCTTTTAGAATATCTAGAATACTGATGTGTTTAAAAGAACTCCATTAAATTTTTTCATTGGAAAACCTATGATTGAAAAATACCACCGAAATTAGCAAAAAATTAGGCATCGTGAAATTACCCACGTAGACTATTTTTTATAACAAGAATAAGTACCCATGGGGGCAGATTTCCACGCAAGCGGAGCCACAGGCAACAGTATAAATATACGGTTCTTCAATAATTCGTACAATGTTAGGCCAGAAATTATTGTGAATGACGTTAGCATGGACTCCGAAAATCTTAGTAGGACCCCGTACACCCGTGTGGTGTTACCATTGTTTATAGGTAACGTACTATTTTGGTATAAAACCAAAAAATCTTACAAATATGGCTTAACCACCTTACACAAATAATTTTATTCTATCACAAAAATCTACAAACCATAAAAATAACAATAAAAACAAATTATGTCTAGTAACTTAACAACTGTTAATATCCGTTATTAAGAACCCATAAGGAAAACCATAGCTGAGGGGTCCATGAATTTTGGTCACATTGGTTCAAGATGTATGGGAGTCCCTTGATGACGGTGGTATTATAATAAAAAATAAAAGCTTACGGCATTATCTCAAATAAGTCCTCAGAATACAGCCCATTATATTAATGCTTAGCCCCTTTGTGTGGAGACCTGCTTGAGGAATGGTCATAATTACGTCAAAAATAGAAAAATATTTGAGTACAGCTTTATGAATTCGTAGCCGACTGCAGACAGCAGCAGCAGATGCATGCAGCAGATACGGCGTACCGTAAAATGGACTTGAATATAATATTGTTCATTGTTTTAATTCACTGCGGTTTTTCTATGGCCCATGTGTGCGGTTAGCCGCGTGGTACCCGGCAGAGTAGAATTTTCTCCCTTGCGGTGTCGTACAAGGCGACTAAGGGATAGGGCTGTTTAACATCAGACAGATATATACAGCCCAGGCTCAGCCCTATTACGTGGAACCATAAACAATGATTGGTGAAATGTGGGTGTTAATTCACCTCCGGGGATAAAGGCGTGGTTGTATATATGTATGTATGTATGTATGTATGTGTGCGGTTGGATGGAGCCTCTTCACATACATTACTTGTTAAACTTCGGTCCGGATAAACAGCACCATTTGGAACCCGCAATGAATTGAAACATTAAACAATATTATCACATTCAAGTCTATCTCACGGTATACTTCCAGACACGTATCTTGGATCTAAACCACCCTCTCCTTTCTCCCTCCTCCTACACAGGACAACACGTGCAGGGCTTAGATGCCACCCGCATACGGTGCAGAATATTCCATCAAGAACCAAGCGGTTCGACGACTTCTTCTGCCGCACCATTAAGTCTTGGAATTCCTTACCAGTTCACGTGTTTCCCTCCTCCTACAGTCCCGGTCCTTTAAGCGGGGCGTGAAAAATCATCTGATGAGGCCGTCAAGCTGAGTGCCACCATTGTAACATGATACGTGTCTGTAATGGTGACTCTCTTTTCAGAGACTTTGCCTTCAGCTTACCAACAGGCGAGGCGACAAATTGACGTGTCCTATATAAAAAAAAATCGTGAGAAATTCAAGGCCCTGGCGTGCGCGGATTGTTTTTTAAATCTATGCTTGGTGAATCTGAGCTGGTCCACCGACGTAGCACCCCTTGCTATCCTCAAAAGACACCCAAGAAACGTGTACGGCGCGTATAGACCACATTTTGAGCATATTTTAGGTCCAAAATATGTGTGCCGAGCTATACGCTGTATCTGCTGCTGCTGTCTGCGGTCGGTTACGAAATCGTACCTTTAATAGCGGTGTGTTAATATTATTTTACGTCTAACATTGTACCGCTCGCTTTAAATAGGGAATTCATCCTCACACGAGGTAACCGAAAACGCTGTGCATGCTGTGAGCTTTGTTCCTCACACGCTCTAGCTGTGAAATGATCTACTAGCTGTGGTTTTTTTTAACGACTACAATATAGAGTTCTCCAAAAAGGGCATAGAAGGTTCATAAAGTGTTAACAGTACGAGTGTGACGACCTTGGTGTTGCACACGTCCAAAAACCACGGTAAACACTTTGAATCAGGTAGATCGCGTGCTCGTCTGCTACCTATATAAAAAGCAGATTTTGTCTTTGTTACATCACTCTAAGCCTCACAATGTGAGCTACCCTCCATAAGCCTCTCTAAGTCAGCTCTTTCATGAAAGGCACCTTTATATTCCATAAAGGACCGATTACTATTCCCATCATAAAAATCAATAATTCATCCTTTAAAATCGGATACCACCAACCTATTATCAGGATCCCATAAAACCATGGGGGAAATGTGACAGTTATTACCAGTAAAACTAATATAAGTGACGGCAATGAAATTCAATTCACGCATTCAGGGTGCGGAGAAAAAAATTTGAAAGAGAAAAACTGGTAAATCATGTACGATATTAGCCATAAATCAGCGATTATCCTTAGCCGGTGGGAAAGGTGAGAAAAGGTTGGGCCACGAAAACAGAGAGTAATAAGAGATTTAACTCTGTGTAGTCAGAGTCATCAGTAAACTACGTGAAAATGTACTTGAGCTGCTCAGTAGCAGGAAACTGCATACAATCTATAGATTGTTGATATATCATATATCTTTAATACAATATATCCGTATGCTTAAAATTCCACGGAAACATCACTCGTCCTCTCACATAATATCGATTTTGAGTATTCTACTTTTGTTTTTTTGAGGCTCATCGAGGCGACCGGTGAGTTTCGTTCCGGATCGTTCCTGGTCCAAAGGTTAGCCATCGCCATACAGCGTGGCAACGCAGCAAGTGTAATGGGCACTTTTGCACCGGGAACGGTCAGGGGCGGATTATTTGATTAGTACAGGATAACTGTACCCCATATTGAAAGAAGAAAGAAAGAAAAATATATTTATTCTGACCCGCAGCACGCAATACAATCAAAGCAAAATATCACAAGGTACACATTATCTATACAGACCATTCAATCGGATATAAAAGAGAGAGAAACCGTATATTGTACTGACTATGTATATTACTTATTATACTAATAAAAATTTATTGGCTTTTGTTCACTACCATATGGTATCGAAAAATATCTTACTATAATTTTTCTCTGATTCTTTTTCTCCTCTAATGTTCTAAAACTTTCTTTTTGGTTACTTTACATTTTATCAAGTCACTCTGTCACTTCCACCGCTCGCTTTATGGCCCAACACACACATTAACGTTTCGTATGGCGGCCGCATACGAATAGTACACAAAAACAGATAAGCTTTGTATTTACGTGTCGACGCCTCGCTAAATACATTATCGGCGATATACAACTTTTGTAACGTGTGCTAACGTCTTTATGTTGATACCTTGTGTTTATATCTTCTTCTGATGTATTGTTATTAGGTTGTTCCTTTTTGTAACAACATGATAAACTGATAGGAACTTTCCTCAATTTTCTTCTGCCTAGATTTCTTATATATATTTTGCTTATTCTAGCTTACTTGTTGATTTAGTGAATGATTCATCAACACAAACAATACGTTAGAGTTACATGAAACTTTGGCAGTTGCTACTACTCATTTCTTTCTTTTTTTTTATTACAAAAATATACAGACACTCTTTGCCCGACAAAAAATATAAGACCTCAGCTCTTGTCGTCATTATTTGGGGTCGACGCAATAATCGAACTCAAGTCTAATTAAACTGCGGGTTTGTTAGACCATGATCTAAAAATAATTTAACAAAATGGAATATTTTTTTTATACTGTTTCATTAATCGAACTAAAGTGCAACAAAATGGAATATTTTTCTCTTACTATTTAGTTAATCGAACTAAAGTCTAACAAAATGGAATAACCGGTTTTATTACCATTTGGATGAAATAAATCTAAATATAGCGTTTCCAATTGACAAGCATTGAATAAGTTAGAGTCCATAATTAGCTAAGTTTGATTGAGTTGCATACAAGTTTGTTTGCTTGACGGTTAACTGCTGAGTCCGTTTGCATTTCAAATTGAACAATAATTACATTTGAAACTGTTGGTTTTGACAATTTTAAACTTTGTTATATAGGTAGGTTTTGTTATTATATCTTCTTGGTTAGAACATGATTTCACACAAACAGAAACTGATTTCTATTTGATCATTAGCAGTAGCCTAAGGCTCCACCCGCATGTAATTCTCATCCCATTCCCGCAATCCGTGGGAACTAGTTCCAGGAATAAAAGTAGCATAAAGTGTTATACCAGACTGTAAATCTATTCCTGTACCAAATTTCAGCCAGTTCCGTCAAGCCATAATGAGCGTATCTAAGCATCTTCACAAACTTTCACATTATTTATAACATTCGTATTATTATATTTTGTGTTGGTATCAGATGGTTCGTTTATCTTAGAAACCTAAATTTCATAGTGTTTTTTATCGTTATAAATTATCCTGATATAATTTAAAGATACATCTGATTCTGACAAGTGACAGACAGACGGATAGACGGCATAGACTTAGCAGTAGAATTATGCCCTTGGGATACAATGTAGATAAAATAAATATTTTCATATTACAAGCTTTTTAATAACGAACTACTAGCGGTTGCCCGTGGCTCCATCTGCGTGGAATTCTATTTTCGTTTTTGTAACCCATGGGAACCTATTCCAAGAAAAAGTAGCCTGTTATTCCAGACTATTCTATCCCTGACCATTATTTCTGTCCGATTCATTCAACCGTTTGAGTGTGATTGAGTGACAAATATCCAAATATAATGTTCGTAGGATTATAAAAAATAGTTGTAAGCACAAATAATATTTAGTGGCTAGGCCAGATTGCTTGTGTTAGGAGCGGGTTCACGACGGAGCATTATGGTCAGAATTCCAACTCGGGACCTCTTGATCATAAAGCTGACTTCTTAACCACTACGCACAGATATTACAATAATTTAGAACTATCAAAAAGAGCTTTACTCACGGCAATTTAAGTCAAACTACACACTGTGTAATATCTATCTGTAAAAACTTTTTCAACTTTGAGCATAGAAAGTTATTTCAAAGTTTATTAGGTCAAACTATCTATGCAAACACAAAAATCTTTCCGTATCTTTATTAGAGTCAGGAAGGTCATGAAAATGAGGGCACGGTGTTCCATTTATAGTTATTATTTATTAAAATCTACGACCTTATCATTATAATTATCTTATCTTATAGGCATATACCTACAAATAAATGAAATTGAATCAGTTTGTGATATTAAAGTAACAGTTATTTATTGATGTAGGTACCTACTTCAAATACTACAGTTGCGGCACGCTGTGTTGCTGTGTGAAATTTATTTTCTTTTATGTCAGTCTCGCCATACATTTATTGGTCTAACAGTTCGCTGTCTAATATAAAGCGCACCAAAAAAGTGGAAACGAGCAATACCAGTCGTATCAAAACGGCCATCATAGCGTACCGCAACTATAGTTGTTGCTCAAGGCTTCATTCGCGTGGAATTTGATCTCGTTCCCGCGACCCATGGGAACCGATTGCCGGGATAATAAATCCTATGTGTTATTCTAGACTATAATCTATCCCTCTACCAAATTTCAGCCACATACGTTAAGCTGTTACAAGATTAAGATAAAGATAAGATAAGATAAATATTCTTTATTGTACACCAAAAGAAACAAATTAAAACAGAAATGTTATACACTCTAATGCACAACGGGCGGCCTTATTGCAAACAACAATCTCTTCAAGGCAACCTTTGGAGTGTATAGAAATCACACGTGGGTTGTGATTGAGCAGATATTATCTTCACAAACTTTTACATTTACCTTTAATATTAGGTAATCAATGTAATCATAAGAAGTGCGAAGTATGTTTACAACAAAAACAAAACTATTGTACCTACTTCTTCTTCTTATCTTTACGTCCGTTTATCGGACTAATTATGAACAAAATAAGTTCCAAACGAACAAAATTGCAGGTTAGATAGTAATATTATCAACTGAATTCTAAACCGACTAACAGACCTCAACTCTATCAACTGTCACTTTCATAGTCTTCACTTGTCGCGTTAGCTCACAAAACCTGTCAGCTGTCAGTTATCGTTATGACGGGAACCTTTTAACTTGACCTATGCTGACACAAGAATCAATCACAAAGGTACACTCCACAATGGCTGTATTAAAGTCCGTTTGATTTGTACACGGAATATAATAGATAAGAAGTCTTTAAAACTCCTTAGTAGATACTTATTGAAACTAATATCAACAAATTTTGTTCAATCACATCCTGCAAAAAAGCGATGGTCATAATTTTTCACAGAAAACTGTTAGCTAATAGTCAATCGCGTTGCCAATCATGCTGAACCCATCCCAAGAGCGTTTTCACATTATCCGATCCGATATCGGTGTCGGACAACGATAGCCGACAACCGATAGCTGGCCACAGCGGTATTGGTTCCGGTATCCGATATTGGGCCGGACAATGTGAAAGACAGGTACATATTTAATACATTTTACTTCCTCTGAAATCGGATCGAACAATGTGAAAACGCTCTAAGACTAATAGTAAAACCAACGATCCCATGAAATAGGGTAGTGTCCTGGGTCATCAGATAGATAGATTACCAATACTGCTTAGTATCTTAGTTTTTTTCTCAAAAAATATGCATAGTAAACTAAGATATTGCCTAACTAAACTGAAACTATGACTTTTCATTATTTTCAATTTCCAAAATAGGTCAAAATATAAACAATCGAATTAAGTCACAATTTAAAACTGTTTAGATTCCTTATTAAATTTCAAATCGATCTTATTACGCATTGTACACGTGTAAACGCAACGTGGACCGAGATAAATGCGATATTCTCTTGCACTCCATACATTTTGCACTACACACTAACACGCTGTGACGTCACCACGTGCGACGATTTTATATGGAGCGTTTTCTGGCGGCTCGAGAAATTGTATTTTCAAAATCAAATTTCTTTAAAACTATTTGTCGTAAGAATATTCCACTTTAGCAGTTAATTATATTGTTGTGAAATAATGTACAGATTACGATAATAAAAAAAAAATAGGACACAAGCCTATTGGCCAAAATTGGAATCCTGCAGTTCACGGAATTGTCAGTTTCACTATAGGTAGGTAGGTGCCTATTTGAAATATGCTAACCTACTCAATCGATATTGAAATATTAGAGCGAAAATCAAAGCGTGAAGTAATGTTAATATTATATTGCAAGTCTAATATTTAACGTGATCACGGTTACATAAAGTATGATTGGATGGTTTTATTAAGTACGTATAGGGTTCGGTAAGCAAAAATTTAGTACATGAGACCCTCATAATTTTTGGTCTGTAGGTCTTGTCGTCACCCGTGAAAATGCTCAGGCCTATCGCTATTTCCATGTTCTTCATATCTGCCTTTTTTGTAAAAATTTAAATAAATTTGAAAGAAGATACGAAACTTTTTGTTAGTGTGGTTATTTTTTGTTACCTTTAGTTACTAGTTTTATGTCATCAGCATTTCCGCGAAAATCCAGATTGCATTCGCGGCTCTCACCTCCGCTTAGTTTTCAAATAATATTTTAGTGTATGTAGTAATTTGTAAATTCAATTTTAATAACTTAGTGTTTTTTTAATATAGTATACAGCAGTAGGAAGTTCCTCCTCACTATACTTCAATGTGATTTACGCCTAGATCCTTGCCATCTAAATCCGTCAGTTTATAGACCAATCGCGAGCGTTTAGCGGTTACGATGCATTTCAAAAACATAGGTGCCAGTTTTGCAGTAAAGTTCTTTGCCTAATGTAATAACTTTCTCACTGTGTTTCATGCAAATAAATATTTCTATTTCTTGTTGGACAGATAGAACGTTCGTTTGTAAACTATCTGTCCTACTCGCAATTCCACATGCCTTTTTCTGAGGTTGTAGTATGAATGTATACTATATAAAAAGTCAAAGTTTTTACCTTTTCTTGATGTATCTTTGTTTTCATGGGAGAGGCTACCGTGCGAACTCGTTTGTCGATCAGTAAGTACTTATATTCTCCTGAACTGCCAATAATATCATCTATACTATTATATAATTGTAAAGTGGTCGTGTCTGTACATTGGAGATATTTAAAAAAAAATACTTGGGTTAAGTTATGTTAACGATACTGAACACGAAAATATTTTTTTTGAATTTCCTGTCTGTTTGTCTGTTTGTCCGCGATGGACGCAAAAACTACTGGACGGATTTTGATGCGGTTTTTTTTTGTTAGAAAGGGCTTACTCAGACTTAAAATCTTACGTTTGTTTGATCGCAATCGGTTGAGTAGAACCGAAGATATGAGCAAAGGTCGCGTTATCCGAGATGCACACGGGCGGAGCCGCGGGCGGAAGGCTAGTTTAGAATAACACAGATATAACCAAGTGATATCCAGGAGCAAGATGGGGACACTGTGGTTCCCACACCTGAACCATCTCGCAACCAAAAATGGCCCTAGGTCGGGCGGGATACGAAAACTGAAACTTCACTTCCGGTAACTGAAGACCCAAAGGTTTTGGTCGGTTGGAGTCCGGGGTATCGATATCGGGTACAAGGGGTATCGGTGGAGATTTCAGCACTATAAAAAAACATAATGCCAAATGAATATTGTTTACGTAAACAAAAAATGAAAAACGTTTTAAACGTGCGATATTTTGTATTGGGGTTAATCCTACCCACACCCACTGTTACCAGCTCGCCGGTAAACCATTTTCGAGGCCGCAATGATTTTAAGCCGGAGTAAATTAGAAAAAACATTGCGGGATAATGTAAAATCCTAACCGATTAATGATTTTTTATGGTGAGGCCAATAATAGAAAAATGGATATTATGTAAATATCCTCTTTTTATCAGCCAATCCTGGTTGTATCTAAAGCTTGAACTTTAGAGCCGGGGTGAATTCTCCTACACCAAAATTGTTGAATTATTTCCGCTTTTAGAGGAACTTACCTCCCAACCTTGTAGGGAAACCCCCTAGGGCCCCATCTCTGAAAAAAAAAATCTTGAGGTTCATATTGCAGTGGCTTGTCGAGGCACCACTGTACCAGAGCTTCATACGTCAATCAGCTTGATGAGGTCTTGTGTCAATTGATGTACCTACTACTCGTATATCAATTTCTATTAAAACCGTGAAGTATGGTGTATTAATTAATAAACAGAAATTAAACTCATTATTTCAAAATATAGTAGGCAGAATTATATAGAATAGAAAAATCTTTATTGTACATTAATAGAATTAAAATACATGCACGAAAACACAAGGAATATGAACCTACAAATGGCATCCTTATCACTAAAAACGATTTCTAACAGGCAACCTTTGGATAGAAATATTTTAATTACTTAAACAATAACAAGGACGTAAGAAATTCAACTACCTATTTCTTTTTTATGCCACATAGGCGACAGACAAATATTTTTAGGAAGAATACTACAATTTTCTCAAGACCCTTAATTACTGAGGAGATCGATTAGCCAGATTAGCTTCACGTTCCGGTGTAATAACATTCCCTTTGTGTACTTTAGTGAGGATTGTGTAAAGATAGGAAGGGCGCTGTCCAGTCCCAACCCTTTACACTTAACATAATGTGTGTTCTGCGGGTAAACCCATGTAACACGATTCTTACATAAACAAATACAGAGTGGATTTTTTACCGTTTCTCGCTGATATGAAACTACCTTAAAAAATTACAAATACCTTACATAATGTCAAAGTTTCGAAGAATTTCGAAATATAATAATAATATTATTATACTTAGGTTTTCAGTATCTATGATAGCACGTTAAGTCGTCGGTCCCGGCTACCATACGGACATCTACGAGTATAGCAGTTGTGATGGGTAGTTGAAGCTCTAAAAAGTTCGACAATTTTATTGGTTTAACCACAGAACTTTTATATCGCCAATGGGCTGTGGAGGTCAGCTGGCAGTCATTTCACGGAAAAATATTCAGGAAAAAGCAGACTCGGACTCTGAGGTGAAGGCTTTAGACTTAAAGATATAACAATCTACCTTTCACAATAATTGACATATTTCTGCTTGACAGTAAGTGAAAATTAAAAAGTAAGCGCAAGAAAAACGTAAGCTGAAATTCAACCTAGCTTTGGCATCACTCACATAACTCTTCATAAAAAAAAACATTTTCTTAAGTAATACACATCACACATGTTCAATATGTCTGCTTCATTTCTGACCTTTTGGGTTGACCTTGAAGAGTCAAGGTCAAAGGTACTGTAACTTAGTTGGAGTAACAAAAGTTAGGGATCAGAATATCAATATATTGCCAAGTCGTAGAGACTGTTTGTTCACTAAACAGTTGAATTTTCAAGGATAGTAAATGAGGTTAGAGATAAGTTTTTTCGTCACGAATAGGTCAGCAAAAAGGAAATAGGTCACCGAAAAGATCAGCAAAAATGAATATTACAATATTTTAAAGGTGAAAGTTTGTGAAAAGGTTTGAATATTTTGTCACTTAATCATTTCAATACAAATGGTTATCATGTTCAGGCCCACACGAAAAAAAAACGTATCATTTGGTACAGATATACTATGATGACATCACTTCGTTGGAAAACTTTTGCGAATGCCTTGAGGTGAAACCGGTCAGGTTCAAAATTTAAAAACATGTGGGAAAATACAAGTGCTTTATTCAATACATCACTTCGGGTTTCTTCAGGTAGGGCTTAAGTCAAACCAAAATGTCATGTACCTTCTTCGGATTCGATTTTGGACTAAATGAGTGTCATAAAACAGATTGTAAGTCCGCAGCAGTGGATGTGGATGTTTCATGGTAAGACTGGCATTAAAAGCATCGTTACTGTCACATAGTCACCTGATAACCTCAATTTTGACTTTATCCCGATTTGTGACGTCCGCGCGAGCGTGTTGATTCTGTAAAAATATTTTCAACATAAAATGTGAGAATTTTATTTGTGTTGATGATCTATTGTATGTTATTGATACTGGTGTGATGTTTACCTTTATATGCAGCGGCTGACTCACTGATATAAAGTTATTTATTGAGGGATTTAGTATTATTTGCACTGAGCCCGGCGGCGTTTCGGTTGCTTTTCAGCAGCCATGGTCACTGGGTTACTAAATATGGCTGTACGGTCCGCACACCTTGGGTAATATAAATAGTTCAGTAAAACAAAGATGTAAATTTTAACTGACTACGTATGTTTATTGATATAATGATACACGACAACTGTTGCTGTACGCGGGGTTCGTCGACAGTTGCCGAACGCGAACTACACTTAAAGTAAATGGCATGGATAATGAAATATAAATAATGCTATGTTAACAAATATTAAAAGTAGAGCAATGTACGAGGCTCGTACAATGGTAGTTGTTGAAGTGTTTTTTTAGTGTTCATTATGTTCAAATTTTAAGTGATTCTATTTATCCAGAATGATCTTATTGTGCATTAATTTATTATTATTTTTTGCGTTTCAATTGTAAGGTGTCGGCAACTTGGGCCACACATTTTGTATGTAAGTTAATATTTTTTAACTTTTTTGTAGACTAGCGATCAATGAAGTATCTTGACATATGACGCATATTGATGATTGAGAACTGATGTGATATATAATAATAATAATTTTAATAATGAAGGGTAAGAGAATATTTAGTTGCAGTTTGCAAACAGTAAATTATATTTATGCATTGTATTTACGCAGTATCGTCTTCACAAAAATGTACTGGTTTATCCTATCTCAGTCGACACTGTTAACCTCATATACGCCGGTATTACGGGGAAATCTTATAAAAGTATCAAACGCGATACGCCTTTTCCTCAATTTATAAATATATTAAGATCAAACAGTTTGCACGTACTACACAAGGAAAACCTGAGTAAAAGTTTTGTTAATGTAATCTACAGATAGTAATTTAACCAATTTTTTTTATGACTTCGTATTGGCAGGGTAAACATACTTGATGTAAAATAACAACTTTACATACATATACATATCGGCTACGAGCCCATACGCCCCGCAAGATTGGCCCTATCAATAAATATATGTAAATTTGTAAGAATTTTAGAGCCCCTACACCCCTTTTGAAGGGGCCAATGAACACATAATTAAGAATTAAGATGCTCACGACTTTTTCCCGCCTGTTTAAGCAGAGGCCTCTGCTTCTGTCATCTGCTACCCGCCATCTTCTTCTGCCCTGTGTGACGGTACACCGTCTCCCCAAAGCTGTATGAAACTTGATTTTACTTATTCAACGTGAAATTATATCGATAATGCCAGCACTCGCCCTTTGGCGAGTGGTACGGTGCCCCGCCAAACCGCACACATACTGTGAAATACGGCCAACGACAGTTATTTCTCCACTGGACTTAGCCGTCTCAATAGACAAAGAATGTAACCGCGAAAGGAGAATACTCAAAATATATACAACAAGCGATCGGACACGTTGATGAATGTTACTTGCCTCCCATATATTCAATCACACGCATAAACTCGGTTTCAAGCTACCGCACTTCATCAACACAGCTTCCGTACCGTGGGGTGTCCAAACCCCAATCTTCCGCTCGGCATATCTGGTTGCACCGACCTCTGTGCTTGAGAGACTGCTCTTCAGCGCTAGTTCTCCCGTGGGAATCGAACCACACCCGGTCCTAGTTATCCCAAGGCGGTTGTATTAACTTTATACGACGATAGGTCGCGGCCTCTGCACTATAACTTGTTCCTCATCCATACGCGTGATGCTCACCTTCCTCCATCATCATAATGAAGCCGCTATCGTTAACGGATTACCGGGGAGATGAGCATCTGCAACCCAAGGCTATCCCGACGAAGGTAACCCCAGGTCTCTGCTTGACAAGTCTCGGGTCCGCCGCCTAGCTCATCATATGTGACGCTCTCACATACATCCCATTTACGGTACCACGTAACGTACATCAACGCACTACGCGGTTCAACAACATATAGACTAGACGTGGTTAACTAAATTACTCAGCCCGGGGCCCAAATACACTTATGACAAATAAACACGACAATAATTACTACTGTGAATAATTATATGAAAGTAACTCACCACGGCCGTAGCGTTTCACGGTGCCTACTTGTTCACCACGATAACTTACTTGATACGCCCGCGCCTGTCTCCGATTCCCTCGTCTCCTAGTTCCGTCCGCTCTCCTCGGCCTCCCGATGTCAAGTCCTCCTCTCCTAACCGCTCTCTTCCCCGGTCCGAAGTCGAATCCCCGAACTTACACCCCGATCACTTTCGTAAAAAATCCCCTTTGTGCTACAACTCTCTACAAGCGACGCTCTCACGCCGATTCTCTGAATTCCTCCCACTTAGACCCGACGCGACGTTTCAATAGGTTGGGACCATGGCCATAATTTGTAACATTTTATTATTTGCACATGTTCGACGCTACTTATGCATAACAAGACCAATGTCTTTGTTTCTCGGAAAGAACTCGTTTTTATCTGTTTTGGAGATTTTATAAGTACCGAAGTGTAAGTAGATAAGAAAATACAATAAATTATGGTATAGTAGGTAGGTACGGAGAACCGTACCTATTAGGAGTTATGTGTTTACGTCTTGGTGTGATTAGTGTACAATCACACCTGTAACTTGTTTAATTTCTGTACTAGAATCTAGTGAAGTATCTATTTTTTTTTATATAGGACACGTCAATTTGACTTCGCCTCGCCTGATGGTAAGTTGAAGGCAAAGTCTCTGAAAAGAGGGTCACCATTACAGACACGTATCATGTTACAATGGTGACACTCAGCTTGACGGCCTCATCAGATGCTTTTTCACGCCCCGCTTAAAGGACCTGGGACTGTAGGAGGAGGGAAACACGAATTTATTTAGTTAGTATTTAAACACTTCACGAGATTTCTGAGGAATAAAATCTCTCCGCCGGTTTTGAGTGCTTCTGACTTGCTTCATTTTCAATACATCATCTCTTTCTCATATTGTGTCATTCACTCAGTAGGTACTCATTCTTTCTACGTACCCGAACTTTAAAAAAAAATTGAGGTGAGACTTACCTTATAAAATTGGCTTTCAGGACGTGGGGCAAAAAATAATAATATTATCTTAAACTTACTTATTGCCAATATAAATCTATCTATTGAAAATTAAATATCCATTTCAAATGTTTAATAAGGATGCTTCGGTCAAATCACACGCGATCAAATTACTCGTACCCATTGATTTAAATTGTTACTCTCGTACCTTTCAAACATACAATATAATCAAAATCAGTTCAACTATTTCAAAGCTATATGACACAGATGCACACATTTTTCGCACCTCACTATTCTTGACAGAAGTAACAAGGGGCCCTAGACAATCTATTGATGGAATCGCGTTGAAACGAACCATTTTACCTTTTTTAACAGTGGATTACGCGACATTGCGGTGGTTAAAGTAATAATGATATGTGAAATAATAAATTTCGTGTTACAAAGATTCAAATTTATGTCAATTTTGTGGTGAATTGTACCTATTTGCTAGTTATATTTGAATAAAGAAATCAGTCTATGGTCTACCTGCCTTTCTTTCACAACATGGTGACAGCGGTCTCGAAAATTAATTTAATTTACAGTTTAATAGATATTATTTGTGCGTTTATTTGTTATATTCATTTGCAAAAGTAATTAGGAAAATTGATAATACATAATGGAACATGCACGGCCGCCATCAGAATTGTATCTTGAAGGCGGGCCGGCAACCCGCGCTGAGGCATGGCGTCGGTGGTATCGACAATTTACGGTTTTTTTGAAAGCATCAGGTGTATACAAGGAGTCAGCGGATATTCAAGCAAGTTTGTTGGTGAATCTTATTGGCGCAGAAGGATATGACATTTTCACAACTTTCAAGTTCGTTAATGAGAGTGATCGTGAAAATCTCGATTCATTGGTGATGAAATTTAATGAATATTTTGGTACTAAACAAAACACCACCATGGCTCGTTTTAAGTTCTTCACAAGAAATCAGGAAAATGGAGAATCCATAGATGAGTACGTAACGGCTTTGAAAATTTTGTCTCAACAGTGTGAGTTCGAGCATTTGGAGGAAGGGCTCATACGTGACCGTATAGTTTGTGGCGTAATTGAAGGTAAGCTACGCGACCGATTGCTTAGAGCCGACGATCTTACTCTCGAACGAGCGGTTAAAATATGTCAGGCGAATGAAATGTCCACTGAAGAGAAGAGGCGGATAGAGGAGACCAAGGCGGTATGTAGCACGAGCGCGTCGTCTGCAGCGGTAGATGTAGTACACGGCGGCAGGCCAGGTGGTACGCAGCGGGTCGCAAGCACCGGCAGAGCAGGCCGCGGTGGCTGGGGGCCGCCGCGGGTCCGACTGCAGCAGCGGTATAAGGGCGCAGTACGAGGAGCTGGGGCCCGGGAGCCGGCGCAGGGTGTGGCGGTCAAGCGTGCGTGTCGTGCGTGTATGCGTGTACAGTGCGATAATGACCATAGTTGTCCGGCTAGAAATGCACAATGTTATTGGTGCAAGGAAATAGGTCATTTCAAAAATTCGTGTCCAAAATTAAAAAGCAAAGTCTACCAAATAGACGAGGATGTTGAAAGTGACACGGAATTGTATTTCGTGTCTACGGTGGATGGTCCCAATGCCAGTAAGGACTCTAATAAATGGTATGAGACTTTGATCCTATCGCATAGTAGTTTGAAAGTAACTTTTAAATTAGATACAGGTTCAGACTTGAATGTTTTGTCTTTGCAAAAATATTGTACGCTAGGTCTTAATATATCTAGTTTATATAACAACAACATTAGAGCTCAATCATTTTGTGGCAACTTTATTCCTATTGTTGGTTCATGTCTTATAGACTGGATATATAAAAATACTGTGTACACATTACGATTTGTTGTTACTGAGAATGAATGTCAAAGTGTACTTGGCAAGTACGCGTGTGAAGAACTAGGTTTGGTTAAGCGCGTATTTTCCTTACATATTGATGAATATAGTGATCTTTTTCGTGGATTGGGTAAACTAGAGGGTAAATATAAGATTATAACGATGCAGGGCGCGCAACCGTCAGTCTGCCCAGTACGTAAAATACCTATGGGTGTGCGGGACAAATTGCGGGATGAGTTAAAACGAATGGAGAAAATAGGAGTTATTAGAAAGGTAACGCACCCCACACCATGGGTAAATGCTATAGTAGTCGCGGCTAAAAAGGATGGCACTATCCGTGTGTGCTTAGATCCTCGCCCACTGAACAAGGTAGTGTGCCGCGCCCACTACCCGTTACCGACGCTCACGGAGATTGCTACTAAGCTAGAAGGGGCACGATACTTTAGCAAGTTAGATGCAAGGTCTGGATTTTGGATGGTCCAAATTGATGATGAGAGTGCAGATTTATGTACTTTTGGAACGCCATTTGGCAGGTATCAGTTCTTGCGCTTACCTTATGGGGTCAATTGCGCATCGGAAGTATTTCATGCCAAAATACGGCAAATACTGGAGGATTTAGATGGGGTAGAATCATTTATTGATGATACTATTGTGTGGGGATCTTCTATTACCCAACACAACGAGAGGTTGAAAGTTTTGCTGGACAGAGCAAGACAGGCAGGTATTAAGTTCAATAGAGACAAGTGTGAGTTTTGTGTGGAAAGTGTAAGTTATCTAGGCCACACCTTTAGCTCTCAGGGTATGCAAATAGATAGAAATAAATTAAAGGCTATTATTGATATGCCGTGCCCAAATGATAGGGCATCATTAGAACGCTTTTTAGGTATGGTGAATTATTTGTCAAAATTTATTCCGCAATATTCAGAACAAACATCGCAATTACGCACTCTTTTAAAAAAGAATTCTATTTGGTATTGGGATGAAATACATGAGGCGGCAATACAGCGGTTAAAACAGTCACTGTGCGTTGCGCCCGTGTTATTACTATATTCAACACGGGAACCGGTGTTATTATCTGTTGATGCCAGCGCTAGTGCACTCGGCGCAGTCTTACTGCAGGCTGGCCGGCCGGTCGAGTTTGCGTCCTCAACACTAACAGAGACTCAGTGTAGATATGCGCAAATTGAGAAAGAGTTGCTGGCAATAGTGTTTGCATTAGAACGGTTTCATCAATACGTTTATGGTAGAAAGGATATCACTGTTGAGACCGATCACAAGCCATTAGAGGCGCTGTTCAATAAACCTTTAAATTCAGTCCCTGCTAGATTGCAACGTATGATGTTACGCATTCAAGCATACGATTTTAAAGTTATTTATAAACCTGGTAAATATATGTATGTAGCGGATACATTATCAAGGGCCCCGTTACCGGATTTGTTAGAAGAAAAAATTTGTGATGAAATAGCAGAGCAGTCGTGTTTTCTATTGGAATGTGTTCGATTTAGTGACAGCAAAATGGCTTTAATTAAAGAATATATAATGAAAGATGAGGGATGTCAATTAATAATTGAGTACATTAAAAATGGCTGGCCAGATAACAAATACCGTGTAGATGAGAGAGTGAGAGGACAGTGGTCGTACAGGGAGAAATTTGAATTCGTTGATAATATAATTTTCAAAGATAATTTAGTGTACATTCCGCTAGGTTTGAGATCTGAGATGATCAGACGTGTGCACGATGGGCATATGGGAATTGATAGGTGCAAGAGACATGCGCGCGAGGTGATGTTCTGGCCGGGCATGTCGCGGGACATCGAGCAAGCGGTGCGCCGGTGCACCACGTGTGCCGAGCGGGCGGCGCGGCCTGCACGAGAGCCGCTTGTTCCGCATTCTATACCCAGCCGGCCGTGGGCCAAGGTGGGCTCTGATATTTTTCAATATAGTAACAAATATTTTTTGATACTCGTGGATTATTTCTCGAATTACATTGAAGTATGTCCGTTAAAAACGATTACTAGTAAATCAGTTATAGTGGCGATGAAAGATCAATTTGCTAGACACGGAATTCCAGAGGAATTGATTACGGACAATGGGCCAGCATTTGCGTCTAAAGAGTTCAAAATATTTAGCAGAGAATGGTGCTTCTGTCACATTACAACATCTCCTAATTATCCACAATCAAATGGGCGTAGTGAAAAGGCCGTTCATATTATTAAGTCTATGCTGATTAAATCGTTGGCATCTGGCTCAGATTACTACTCAGGATTGCTAAACTTTCGAGCGACGCCGAGAGACGGGATCGCTTCGCCATCTGAGTTGCTGATGGGACGCAGACTTAACACCAGGCTTCCGTCTCATCATGATAGATTGGAACCTAGTCGTGATAACTCTGCAGACTATGAGACGATGATGCGCAGTCAGGCCCTCAAAAAAACATATTATGATAAGCAAGCTCGTGCGCTACCCGAGCTGCGAGCGGGCCAGTCGGTCGTTATGGTGGATCCCACTGGCAGGAAGCACGCGCGGGTGCAGGGGAAAGCCCCACAACCACGTTCATACTTTGTTTCTGATTCATCGGGAAAGCGGTTTAGAAGAAATAGGCGTCACTTGATAAAGGTCGGGAATGATCAGGTCGTAGATAACCAAGTGTCAAGTGATGGGGAAGAATGTTCTAACGCGGAGAATGATGATGATGGGAATGGGGCCAATGCAAACGCGAGTGAGGATGATGAACACGCACAACGGGAGCGTGTTCGCAGAAGGGCGGCGGTAGAGGCTAGAGATAGAATAGCCCAATTATTTTGAAAATGTTATTTGTTTTATATAATATGGTAAATGTGGTTACAAATGTGTCTTATGTTGTTGCTTTTAAATTATTGGTTGTTAAGGGGGAGATGTGGTGAATTGTACCTATTTGCTAGTTATATTTGAATAAAGAAATCAGTCTATGGTCTACCTGCCTTTCTTTCACAACAAATTTCATACTACAATTAGCGATTCCACTGGCGTTTTCGCCAATAGAATGTCACTTTGTCTAGGGCCCCAGGGCTTAACGCGTCTATCATTTAATTTCAAATATTCGTTTAAACATCTAGAGCTCTGTACCCAGCATCCAGCATCTGTCTGGTTAACGTTCTGCGAAATAAATGACTACACTCAGTTGCGTGGTGGTCAGCAATCTATACGTGCCTCGCTTTATTTCCTGCAGGAAACTGGGCTCCGACGTGAGTCCTACTATTGGTCTTCGATAGCTGATATTTATTTAAAACTCGCTAATAGAAAGACCACTATTCATATAAATGCCGGAAATTTTCGGCCCTAATTTTGTAACACCACTGTAACATACCGTGTTTCGAGCAATAAAAAATGATTTACTTAATTACTTACGATAGCTCAAAAATGAGTCTTTTGACGCTTTTTCCTGTTTTGCTGACTCGGAGCTCAGGGTCCAATTTCCGGCTTAAAAGTTCGCACGATCTTGGCGTCCATGGTAATGAGACCATTGGCACGCATGTTACCCTCCTCAACGTCAAGCCAGGACTACTTGGCCTCCTTACACTACCCATTCTATCTGGATCCGGCAGGGGCGCCATTGCCAGGCATTTGTTACCCACGTAGCCTGGCGGTTTCCATGACGTGACCGCTCTAGCAAAGGCGGCTCTCTTGCATTTTTTATTTTATTTATTTTATGTAGAAAATGAACACGGTTCACCTGATTGACTTCGATGATGTAGTCAAATAAAGTAAATGTAAGCGCAATAATGTACTTTGTACTTTTTTACTTCTTATTCTCCTTCTATTGTGTCGACGGCGATAAAAGATAGTCCAAGGATGTATGGTCTGCTCTGGCAAGCATCTCTGTGAGTTTCCTGCACGCACAGGATATCACAGCGGGTGTTCTGGCAGAGACTAGAAAGTATCTCTGCCATGTTCTGAGAGAAGCGTTCAATGTTTATGGAGATGATGCGCAGAGCTGACTTTGGGTGTGGACTATCAGAGTGGCGGGATTGGTTTTTAGTTGCCATCGTGGTGTAGTGGTTTCACGGCAGCGCTGCTACTCACGGAGAGGGCCCGAGCACAGGTATCGCTCTTCGGGAAGGCTTACTTACTTTTACTTAGATTTATTGACATCTAGAAAAAATATCGTAGTAAGGGGTGAGTGAGGAGAGACGTAATCCGTTTAGTCGTTTGGTAGGAAATAACTATCTAGCTTGCGAGTCACCCGTTTATGGGGAAAATAATGAATATCAGATATTGAAATAAGAAAGATGAGAGCAATAAAAGGCAATAATGATATATTATATTATATTCAAGTACTTTTAATACTTCAAAAACAAGCATTATTAATAATTTTATTTTCCGCTTTTTATCCGATTTTTATTTTCCGGAAATGTGGGACACACCTCTGCCCACCCCTTCGGTGATTTACAGGCGTGAGTATATGTATGTAGATAATGATTATAATATACAAGAAAAGCAGGCTGCTGTTCTAGCAAATGACTCTTATAGCCCGGGAGCTAAACAAACATACAATATCGAATACAAAATACACACTAATGAAATTCCAGTCATTCACTTATTGAAACTCAAGAAAAAGAAAAATATAACGATATTTCAACACGATTTTGCGTAAATTTTCTTTTGTTTCGTTCTTCATTTTCATTTCATTGGACAGCCTCCGTGGCGTAGCGGTAGTGAACGCGGCCGCTACGCAGGAGGCGCGGGTTCGATCCCCGCTCAGTGCAAATATTTGTGTCCATGAAATATGGGTATTTGCATTGGTCTGGTCGTGCCTCGGAGAGCACGTTAAGCCGTCGGTCCCGGTTGCCATAAGAACATCTATGGCAGTCGTTACGGGTAGTTGGATCAGTCAGTCAGTCAGTGGTCAGTCTGCATAAATAGTAACACCGACAATGCAAAATAGTATCTATATATATCTTCTTATATATAAAAATCTATTGCTGTTCGTTAGTCTCGCTAAAACTCGAGAACGGATGTACCGATTTGGCTAATTTTAATGGCATGGATGTCCAGGGAAGGTTTAAACGGGCTAAAAAAATATGGCGGTACAAAGTTCGCCGGGTTAGCTAATTTTGAAATAATTTTACTCTTTAAAATATAAGACAACCACCATTTTCTCTACCCGTGATCATGACTGCTGAAAAGTAATCGAAACGTCGGGATCAGTGTAAATCATCCTCACGGCTATTTTCCACTTCCGTCCAAAGTTTGCACTTTGGAGCCCGAAATCCGTATATCATTTTAGATTGATATATCGGTTTTTCTGGGAAAAATTGCCATGTGACCTGGCAATCCTGAGAGCAAAGGTTGCATCAGAGCCTCATTTAATGTTCAGCAGCTACAACGACTAGCCGATGCAGTTGATTTGGGCCTCAAAGATATTGGTACACTCAGCATCAGAACGAACGAACGGTATTAAGAGCAAATCATACTGGTTTATTAATTAAAATTGTATTATTGTCCGAACTAAAGATGTGTACCAAATATTAGAACAGGGAGAACCCCAGGGAGGACAGACAATAACAGGAAGGGGGCCTCCTTCGCAATAAGATCATTTTGAGTACCTATTTTCTTCGTCAAGATCTATTTGATGCTGACTGTAGAGTCCTCACACATCCTAAAAAGCAATCAAAATGTCGAAATCAGTATAAAAATACCGAATAAATTACGATACAATCTGTTTACATTATTACTTTCTGTTAGAAATGTTTAACATTATTGTTGTACTTAAAAATATTTGAGGAAAAAATAGAAAAAGACCTAACAAGAATTGATAGAGAAACATTTTAACTGAATAAACAGCTTTAAAAGCTGCAACATCTTGAAATAGGTTTCAGAGCAACTGCAAGATTTCATGCTTATGTACTGGTTTGAAATATGATCTCGGGAGAACGATTGTGAAATGATATTGTGCAATATGGGTTATTGTCTGTTAAAATGTATTGCGCGACGTATCAATATTTTAGATTTGTGTTTTCTGAGAAACTTTTTTTGCTGTCAATATTTATGAGAATTTTTTTTAACGTTTCGAACTGGTGTATGGTGAATGTAATGTGTACATAAATATGATTAATACACGCACTATGTCGGCCTCTACGGCGTAGCGGTTGAACGTTTTACTGCTACGCAGGGGGCTACAACTTCGTAGCCATAGCTTCAACATTTTCACTAAAAACACGCAACAAAAAAAATTGAAATTTAAAGAAAGAACAATTTCTCTAAGGTGCTTGTTGTTAAATGTTTGGCACCATAGATCAAGTTTAGTATTCTTTCTCTAAATTTATCAAATATCATAAAAAACGTTATGAAAAACCACATAGATATAAATCTCTATATGTTTTGTTACGTGTTTTTAGTGTCAATAATACGAAAAACATGAGCTCTAGCCGCTCCTTAAAAGTATACACGCGTTCCTAAAATTCAAATAAAAGCATTTTAAAGATGACCTAATTTAGAAAGATCACGGAGGACAGAACATGACTAGAAAGATGCAACAGTAGAATCACTATAACACCATTTCCGCGTATGCATTTAAAACAAAGGAACGGTATTTCTCTCTAGATCAGAAGTACTTTAATTATGTGGGAATCCTATAGTAAGTTGCATTATGTTAAGACAGCCACAGCAGACAAATAGTTTAATGCCGCCTTTCCATTAGAGAAATGCTAAGCTACGTTTTTTTTTACACTACTTAGGTCGCAGACAAGCACACGGCCCTCCTGATGGTAAGAGATTACAGTGGCCTATGGGCGAGTGCAAGGGAAATCACACTCGTGCTGTCTACCCTGTAAGAACAGAGAGATTCTGTGCCGTCAGCGCAAAAGACAAGTAGGAAAAAGCCTTTGGTTTTCCCACTGACAGCACAAAATCTCTCCAGTGAGCTTTGGCTACCCTATTCACCGTCGGGAACACAACACGAGGTTATTAAGCCGCGATCTTCTGTAGGGTGGAGCTTCTTCCCCAATCGGACTGCTCGATTGGGACGGATATACCTTCGTGTCTTACCTCCTAGATTCTTTCTATGGATTCGTTTGATATCCACCAATCATTGTGTTTTCTGCGCCAAAATTAATAAATAAATAAAGGAGAACGGGCACTTTTGTATAAGCTGCGTCCCAACCCTTGTAACAAGTTGCGACTAGTGTAAACATGTTCATTTAGTCTATTTATATGTAAAAATGAAAGATTTTTATCAGAAATTCGTGCAGGTCCAAAGTTATAAGGGTGTAAGTAAAAAATATTTTTGTGCAAATAGGCTTTGCAGTATAGTTCTACGGTTTTGTATCATTTCGCCGACGGTCATTGCAACTACGGTTGACTCAACTAGGGTTGACATGGTTCATGGTTGTACCGATCACATATTTTTAACAAAAAAAGAGGGGTGTTATAAGTTTGACGTGTGAGTGTGTGTGTGTGTGTGTGTGTGTGTGTGTGTGTGTGTGTGTGTGTGTGTGTGTGCGTGTGTGTCAGTCTGTCTGTGGCATCGTAGCTCCCAAACGGCTGAACCGAATTCAATTCTGTTTCTTTTGATCGAAAGATGGTTTAGTCGAGAGTATTCTTAGCTATGTTTCATAAAAATCGGTTCAACCATTTGAAATATATTATGAGGAATGAAAATCAATCCAAAATCTAATCTATTTTCAAATATACCCGTATTGGGTATCAAATGAAAGGTCATAATTTATACATCACGATACAGCAGGTTTTATGGAAATCGGTTCAGCGGTGGTAACCGCTGAACCGATTTCCATAAAACCTGCTATTATTATAGGTATATAAAAAGCATGAAACAAAAAAAATTAAAAGCAGAAACCAATATTTTAATTTTCTCTTTCTAAATCTATTTGAATAGTTAGCATAATAAATGCTTCAAAAGAACATTATTCACGCTGCATACATTTTTGGTCCAAAATTGAAAGTGCTAGCCAAATACGATATTTCGTTAGAACTTGTTCTTATTGGGGCGTCAAAGTTGAGGGACCACTTCCTTCGGTTTTATTTGAGTTCGAAAATCTTGAAAACATACATTTTTTATGACACAAACTATTGAAAATGGATAAAAAATGTCGTGCTATATTGGAAGAATAGTTAATAAAACTAATAAAAAATAAACCCCATACTGCACACCGTTGTTTTTCGTCTATTTATTTAGGTGCTAAATTGAAAATAAGTAGCGGCCAAAGAATACAAATATGACATTCCGTTAGTTGGGCAGTGGACCCTCAGCTTTGACACCATAATAGAAAATGCTCATCATATTCATATCATATCATACTCTTATTCTTTGGCCGGCACTTTCAATTTTGGACCCAAATAAATGGGTGAAAAACAACGGTGTGCAGAATGGGGTTTATTTATTATTGATTTTATTGACTATTCTTCCAATATAGAACAATGATTTTTATTCGTTTTTAATCATTCATATCATAAAAATGTATGGTTCCAAGATATTTGAACTCAAATAAAACTGAGAGCAGTGGTCCCTCAGCTTTGACGCCATTGTAAAAAATGCTAACGAGGACAAGCTCTAACGGAATTTCATATTTGTATAGGTACTTTGGCCAGCACTTTCCATTATGGACCTAAATAAATGGACGAAATACAACGATATGCAATATGGGGTTATTTTTTATTGCTTTTATTAACTATTGTTCCAATTTATTATTAGAACTATCGGGATATTTACCATGTATTGTTTGGAGTTCTCCTAGAAACTTTTTCACCGTTTACCGCCAGTACTACAGTTCCTCCGTGATCATGGTGCTTGCAACAGCGCCGAAATATCGGAAACTCCAAACAATACATGGTAAATATCCCGATAGTTCTAATAATAATGTGAACGACCATGAAAGTTTAAATACCTATATTGTTCCAATATAGAATAAAGTTTTTCATTTATTTTTAATAATTCGTATCATAAAAAATGTATGTTTCCAAGATTTTTAAATTCAAATAAAACCAAGCGCAGTGGTCCCTCAACTTTGACGTGGTAATAGAAAATGCTAGCGAGGACCAGTTCTAACGGAATATCGTATTTATTTTCTTTGGCCGGCACTTTCAATTTTGGACTAAAATGGGTGATGTCCTTTCATTCAAAAATCCCAATAATTTATACATATTTGAAATGTACTAATTAAGGCCTTTAATTTGATATCAAACACGGTATATTTACCTCAATTTTATTTTTTAACGCAGTACTTTATGATCGCTAGAGGGCGCCTCATTAAATTCAGTGACACATTATATAGCCTATAATAAGTGGACGATCAAGACACTTCTAACAATACCTTACTTGTCCAGTTCTAATTAGTAGTTGAAGAGCTATGAGGGAATTAGTGAATATACATACATAGTTCATACATACATACATAGCCTGTCAAAATCATAATCCTCCTTTGGCTTTAACATAGTCGGGTAAAAATAGCATAAATAAATAAGTATTTTGTCATAAAAACACTAATTATTTAAAATAAATTAAATACTTTCTTAGTAACTGAAACCCCCACAACTTTTACCCTGCACGAAATACAGATTTATGTCCATACAAAAAAATAATACACTCATTGAGACCTTTCATTTGATATAGGTCAAAAAGTGTTACACCATATGGGACGAAACGCCCATTCGCCTTTAAAAAAATCGTTGGTCCACATAGCAAGGCACTAGTGGAAAGGCTCAGCTAAGCGGTTTTTATATAAAAAGATGCGTGCTATGGATGTGTATTATCTGTGGATGCCTAATAGCTGATAAAATCCTTTTTGCTATAAAATTTTGGCATTGATTTTCTTGCTTCAATCTGGGTTTTGATGAACCCTTCTCTTGCTATTTTATTACGCAAAGTAGTAGAAGCTTCAGTCACTGCTTTGACTGCTCTTTCTACTGCTTGTGTGTGACATGGGAGGCGTAATGAATTTAATACACGGAGTATTAAATTTATTACGCCTCCCTTGTTATCAATAAGCAATCGAAGATTTTCTTCAGACAACGATTTTGAAATTGGTGACTCGGTTATGTGTTCTTGCCAGTCCATAAGGTCATAATAATTATGTAGATGCATTGAAGTTCACCTTAGGTAACTGAAACTGGCGCAATCTTGTTTGTGCTGCTGATCTACATTTTGCCTATGAGAATAGGCATTTGGGTATTTGCATTGGTCTGGTCGTGCCTCGGAAAGCACGTTAAGCTGTCGGTCCCGGTGGCCATAAGAACATCTATGGCAGTCGTTACGGGTAGTTGGGAGCCCTAAAAAATCCAAAAACAACGGTATAGCTGCAAAAGCTTCGATATCGCCTAATGTTACCATTGGGCTGTGGCGGTCAGATGGCAATCGCTTCACAAAAAAATATCGAGGTCTAGCCAAATCTGTAGTTCAGACTGGTAAAAGCGGACCCCAGACTCCGAGCTAAAAAAGCTTCGGAGGCGACTGGGAATTAACGCTAGGATGAGAGAATAGATGCGAATTTTGTAAATTCGTAGGAGAAATAGCTCGAGCTGCTCATCTTCATAGCACATACTACTCGCTCAGCTACATAGCACAGTGGAATCGGTCACATAGTTTCATATCTTAGCTACATAGCACATCTCCGGTGGCAAGGCAGCCTATCCACAAGGTGGCAGTTAGCCAGATGACCCCATAAACTAACAAGTAGATAGCTTGACATGGTCTTGGTCTTGCGATATTATGTTAACTTGTTACTTTTGTTGTTAGCCATAAAACTTGAGTTGTCGTTCAAAGTAGTGCTTCTAGAGATAATAAAACAAATGCTCTGACTACATGACTTATAATAGATACCGGCATTTATATCTGGACCCAAATTATGTCAGAAAATATACACTACTAGCTGTAACCCGCAGAGCCGCCCGCGTGTATTTCAGTTATCGCAATCAAACATAATCTATCTCTGTATCAAATTTTGTCAAAACTGGTTCTATGGGTTAGGCGTGAAAGTGTAACAGAAAGACAGACAGGAAGACAGACAGATAGACAGAGTTACTTTCGCAATTTGAAAAAAAAAAAAAAAAAAAAAAAAAAAATTGTATGACATTCTACACAACGCTATCTAGACCCAAAGTAAGCATAGCTTAACTAGCTTATGTTATGTGTTCTAGAATGCGGATAAACATACAAATAGATACATTTTTATTTTCGTAAATACATACATATTATACATAGAAACACCCAGACCAATGCAAATATTCTATACTAGCTGTTGCCCGCGGCTCCGCCCGCGAGGAATTCTGATCCCGTTCATCGCTGATATATAGCCTATTATGTTAATCCAGGGTATAACCTATACATACATACCAAATTTCAACCAAATCGGTCCAGCCGTTTATGCGTGAAAGAGTAATAAACATCCACACATCCATTCTCACAAACTTTCACATTTATAATATTAGTAGGATATTAGTAGGATTTATGCGTACCAATATTTGCACTGAGCGGGGATTGAACTCGCACCTCCTGCGTAGCGGCCGCCTTCACTACCGCTACGCCACAGAGGCAGTCAATATTAAGTATGGATATGCGCAGTATGAGTTTTTTGGGCGTCTTTTAACTTCTGCGAAGTAGTTCATTTTTTTTATACCACCAAGGTGACAGATAAGTACACAGTACACAGCCCACCTGATGGGAAGTGGTTACCGTGGCCTATGGACGTATGCAACATCAGGGGCGTTACACTCGCGCTGCCGACCATGAAGAAACCTTCTAATGTCTTTCTTGAAGAACCCCATATATTGTAGTCGCTTGGGGAAACCACCGCAGGGAGTTCATTCCACAGCTTGAGTGTGCGTGGAATGAAGTTCCTTTCATACCGCACAGTGGGTACCGTTTCCGGACGCAATATGTGAGGATGAATTCCCTGCCTGTGGCGAGAGGTGCGATGATAGAATGTAGCTGTGGGCATCATTTCTTGGGCGTGGGCAAATTCACCAATCATAGATAACATCAAACCAATCCGCGTGCACCAGGGAATCATTTTCTCACGACGTGTGGTTAAAATATATGCCCCTAACTATAGTGGTTGATAGTTATAAACAAATTTACTTGAGACATCAGTAACTAAACAATGCAGTAGAACTACTTGACCTCAATTTGTGACTTCATTATTGAGAAACTTTGACTAAAGATGGCAAGACAAACCATTAAAATATACAAGCAAAAATCAACTTTAAGCGTAACTGTTTACGGTTCTCTTGAACTGTAAATATAGTCTTGCAAACCTTGCTTCAAGATATTAACAAGGAATTGTTGTTTTGAAGACTTTATCGTTAGAATATGGATCATTTATATTGTATTTAGACAGCAAAATATAAACATTATATAAATAGACAGTAACGAACAAGTATTGTAAAAATTTAATATGTATTTTTTTAGGTGGTAGACAAGCACACGGCCCACCTGATGGAATGTGGTTACCGCCATGGACGCGTACAACACCAGGAGAGTCGCCCTCTTGCTGTCGACCCTGTAATGTTGGCACTTCACATGGCTATTTTTGTTTGCTATTGGGCGTTTGTTGTACTTTCGCAATTTACAATAATTATATTATGGATATGGATTATTTACTTTTACCTCGACGTTTCGGCTCCTTATCTGCAGCCATAGTCGCGGGGTGACTAAAGATGATAGTTGTCACATAGTTTTCAAAACCCATTTCTGTTAGAATGTTATGTTTCTTACACAACTAACTCCGGACACGTATCTTGGTACTAAATCGCAAAACAAACGAGGCTCTGGCGCCCGCGGATTGCTTTGTAATAATCTATGCTTGGTGAATTTGAGTTCGTTCACCGCAGTAGCAACCCGTGCTTTCTTCAAAAGACACCCAAGAAATGTGTACTGTGCGTATAGAGCACATTTTAGCTCCTTTAGTCCAGTATGTTCAACTATCTGTTCAACCAGTTGAACAAATTGAACAACTTTTCTCCAGGTTATTCAGCTTCAAAATGTAGTTGAACTAGCTGGACTGAAAATTACAATAAGTTCAGTATGTTCAACTATCTGTTCAACCGGTTGAACAAATTGGACAACTTTTCTCCAGGTTTTTCAACTTCAAAATGTAGTTGAACTAGCTGGACTGAAAATTAATGCTGTATTAGTTCAATATGTTCAACCGGTTGAACAAATTGGACAACTTTTCTCCAGATTTTCCAAGATACGTGTCTGGAGTTATAGCTATATAGTAATAGTTTCATCAAACTTGTTCATTGGAGTGTAATTCAATAGTACGATAGTAATCGTTCATTACCGTCTCAGCTGCTTTCACTTCATTACCCCCACACCTGTGATCCTTATGAAGCTTTGATGTAATATTGTTCGTTATGAGTAGGCCGTTCCAATTTCCTATTTCATTACACATTATATTCACACTGCATTATGTGTAACTGATGTAGTAATAATTTATGATACAGTATCGTATATCAGCATAGTAACGTGCGCACTGTGCGGTATGAAAGGAACTTCATACTACGCACGCTCAAGCTATGGAATATTTTTCCAAGCGAATACAATATGGGGTTCTTTATAAAGGACATTTAGAAGGTTTCTTCAGGCAGACAGCCTCTGTGGTGTAGCAGAAGTGAACGCAGACGCTAAGCAGGAGGCGCAGGTTCGATCCCCGCTCAGGGCAAATATTTGTATGCATATTCATGCATGAACATTGGTCTGGTCGTGCTTCGAAGAGCACGTCAAGCCGTCAGTCAGTAGTTGGAGCCCTAAACAGTCTAAAGTTTGGTCTTGCTGCAATGCTTCGATATCACCAAATACCTATCGTTATTTAGCTGTGAAGGTCAGATGGCAGTCGCTTCACAAAAAATATTGGACCCCAGCTAAATCCGCTGTGCGAAAAAATTCTTGTGAAATTGTTTGATCGCAATGAATTCTTAAATGAATAAACAGATTTTAATGGAATTTTGCACACTGTGTGCAGTTGTGTCCAACGTGAGATAGGGTCAAGAGGTCAGGTTGTACAACCTTGTTAAACTAAGTATATATCTATCTATACACAGGAATTTACTCGTGCATGAAAGAGCTGCTGTCAATGAAGTGGGTCAGACCTTTTAGCTCGTAATATCGAAGCTCGTCGATTTCCTTAGTGGACTTTAAGTTTGTACAAACATTTTCCTTTAAAGAAATAATTTCAAAAAACACAGTCCTCTGTTAGTAAATTTAATGTTAAAATGCTATGAAAATGTACTGCAGCTTAATAGTTTTAGTAAATTATGTTAAGTTTTAAGCATTTTACTATTGGGAGCAGGTTTTGTGTTGTAATTAAACTTTGAAATAAAATTAAGAAAGATAAAAGTGGTGAATAAAAATGTACCTGGAGACAAATACTTAGGACTAATACCCATGTGGTTTGCAAGTCTTATTGCCTACGATCTATTCTCAAACCTACCAAATATACACATACAAATTAACAAAATCAGTCATGCCGTTTCGGAAGAATTTGGTTACAAACACTGTGAGTGACAAGAATTTTATATACAAAGATTTTTTACATGTTTAGATCCGCACATGGTCCTTCGAAAACCGAGGGGTTCAGTGACATTTTTCTTTGCCGTACTATAAAGTATTGGAATTCTTTACCACTATACCTTCTTCAAACAGTCTCAAATCCTTTAAGCGGGGCGCAAAAAAGCATCTCATGAGGCTGTCAAGCTGAGATCCAATATACCATACTATACCGCCCATACAAAAAGAATCACCTTAAATTGAAATTATGTAATAGCACAGCTTGCATTTTTTCAAGGCAAACGACTTACTTTCATTTCCGGGGCGTGTGCCCCCGGCCGGTAATGCTGGCTATGTTTAAGGTCGCGCGTATAAAGCGATGAGTAATCAGGTTTCCAGCGTTCACGCACTTGTCATGTTAAACGGTGAATGTCGTGTCTCATCGAACGTCTATAACCTTGGCGTCATCAATCACTTTAATTCAATATTCAGGGTTAGGAACACAGACATTTTGAAACTGTTGTAATGGGTTAACCAACCTATAAGAAGATATTTTCGATTTTGCTGCACAAGCGTTAATTTATCGATTACACAGTTTGAAAGCAGTGCCTTGAACCCGCTCATGATCATTTTCATAGCGGTTTCATAGTTGTATCTTATTTTATTTTTAACGTGCGCAAAATCCCTATGGGTATACCCTTCCCCCCATAACAACCCCCGCCGCAGCCGGTGGTTATGTCGGACTTGAACCGACTAAAACGCATGCCATCTGTGGGTCGTAGATTACTGGAGGAACTATTTAGTAATCTGTGCTGGAGGTGAGATTGACTGAGGCATTTCTCTCACCCCCTGGCCTTCAGGGCTGGTCCTCTTCGGGAGTGGGGACCACGGAATCCCTGTCTTTAGTCCCTGAGTCTGCGGAGGCACTGCCATAACCTGCTTCTGGTAGGGTGATAGGTGGCTCCACCGGTCAGAGCGTAGATCTCCGATGCCCGAGTAGCCTCCGCTTGTTACAGGCTGTGCGGTTTGCGAGTCTTCTCCGTTTTCATGTTACATCTAAAGTTTGTACTTTAAAGACCAGAGTTCACATCTTATTTTTCATTGGCATATCAGTTTGCCGTCTGACTCTCAGCTCCGGGAGAACCTTACACGTTACCTAACAAGTGCACTGACTAGTGTATGAGGTTGGCGTGGAACTATGGAATGAACTCCCTGCTGTGGTTTTTCCAAGTGACTACAATATGGGGTTCTTCAAGAAAAGTATTAGAAAGTTCTTACAGAATCGGCAGCTCGAATGTGACGTCTCTGGTATTGCACAATGCACACATTGCACACGTCCATAGGCAATGGTAACCACTTTCAATCAGGTAGCCGTGTTCTTGTTTGTCACCCAAGAGGTATAATAACTGACGATATTGGTGGGTCCCTGAAAACACGCAGTACTTGAGTGCTTTTAGGAGCCCCTTGAACGAACGCAATCAAATATAAGCAATTATTGGTTATCAGACTGTAAGATTGAAGAAGGACTTATAGAGATCACTAATACCTAATAGACTGATAATGTCAATAATTATTTAATTAGAAAGGATCAAACGAATCACCGAAACGCAGGGGACCAGAAAAAGGGATAATTTAAATTGAACGCGTTAGGCTGCCTACACATAACTGACTTGTTGGACTTAAACGCGCTGTTATAAGCGATTTCATACGGATTTGTACGTAGATGCGCTTGATGTCAACGAATTGGGCGATAATAAGAAGAGAGAGGAGATTTAGTTGCGGAAAGGTACTGTGTAACTATATAAATATGAGACCAGGTATTTTACACTTTTATTTGTAAGGTTTACTTACGACTTCCCACTCAGTGCAACTATTTCCCGGGTTCAATTCCCACTCATTGCAAATATTTGAATGCAATGCTTATATTTACATAAGGCAGGGTGTTTCTATGTAGCTGGGATAGACTAGATGTATTAAGCGGAAAATTAGTGATAATCACGCGCATCGGTAGAGTGTAGACCTCTCAGTGGCCTCCTGTCTCTAACAGTGGACATATTAATACTGACTGATTTTGAGTATGTACATCTTCTAGACTCCAAGATGCAAATAAAAATATTCAAATAAAAATAATAATAAAACTGATGTAGTTTCATCATCATCATCATCATCATCATTTCAGCCATAGGAAGTCCACTGCTGGACATAGGCCTCCCCTATAGATCTCCAATAAGACCGGTTGGAAGCGGCTCGCATCCAGCGCGTTCCCGCGGCCTTAATGAGGTCGTCTGTCCACCTTGTGGGTGGACGTCCTACGCTGCGCTTGCCGATACGTGGCCTCCACTCGAGGATTTTTCGACCCCACCGGTCATCAGTCCTCCGTGCTATATAAAAATAAAACTTCACAACACAAGAATTGATTCTGGAATTTAATTCACAGACGTTGCCGTGGACTTTGTTACTTATAGATTGTGAGGTCAGAATTGATAATGAAACTTAAAATTCAATTGGAATTATTATCTCGCTTACTTCTCGCGATGTAAACTAGACAAGTCATAATCTTGGCTTTGTATTCCCCTCTTTATGGTCTCTTTAATAGGTGCCTCGTTTTAACTTTATCCTGCTTTAATCACAGTTACCAAACTCTCTAAGTGTCGATTGTTTTATGTTTTTATGCTCTTAGTGCGAGACATTGTTTCTAAGGATGGCGAGCTACTTACAGGATTCAAGCAATATTTTGTTCTATTTCTTGAGTGGGTAGTATCTCAAAAGTTAGATAAAGAGTGCTTGCACTGTGCATTGTAGGATTAACTTTGTCTCTAGAACTTTCAATTCTACGAGTTTCTTTTTAAGGTGATTACATACGCGAATGACTTTGACCATACAAATGCTCAAGGTCATTCGCTCATTTTTCAGCCGTAAAAATCAGTAAAACTAATTTTAATAGATAATTTTATAGGGAACGATTACAAACTAAGAAGGTCACGTCATGCTAATACACTTATTTAACATACATGTGAAATTTTAGATTATTTGGATACATATTGTAGAAAATATTTGGTTTCATAAGAAAGAGTAGAGTGATGTTCAGAGCCTCTTTTAAACTATTTCGTCCTTTTTTATTTAATTTATGAAAAGGTGAAGTTACTCTGTATATCCTGTAGTATGCAGGCATGTGAATTTCAGATCTGTAGATTTCATAGTTAAGAAGAAAAACGGTTTCGAAAATACCGATTTTTCGATGCTGATCTGATTCGGGGCCTTAAACACATCTATCATAAGTAAAACTACAATACTGTTATCGATTGTACTGTTAATAATTGTACAAAAAATCATTACATTGAAATATTTTGAGTAAATAATTTGTATTTGCAGCGCTCAGACGATAAACTTAATTGGTATAGTTTTTATTTTATTAATGGTTTTCAAACTAAGAAGAGAGCAGCTCTACGGATATATCTATTTTCTGAAATATAATCACTTCGCAATTATGTTTATACATAAATATAATTATCCTAATTTGAAAAACGACCTGATGAGCTATGATTGAATGTATCTTTGCGAATCTCACCCAGATCGGTTCAGCTTTTTTGGTATGATTACGTAACAAACAACCACCCATTCTATACTAATATTCGTTTTTATTATAGGTTATAACTAAAATACCTACCTATGTGTTCATAGGCCGCTATAACCAATTGTTACGATGTAGTGTAAAAAATTACTGATATTTTATTCAAAAAATTTCACAGCTAACAGCTACAGTACAATTACTGACAAAAACATTTTCTGACATTACGTGGCTAACAAGAGAATATTTCTGTACAATACTACGTAGTCAAAGGTACTTCTCATTCCACTCACGTACTAAAAGTCGATTGAGGAAAAGGGTTAGTGTTGTTCTAGTTGACTTGCTAAGTGGCACAACTCTATTTGAAATCAGGAGTGCTGTAAATATTGTATAAACTGTTTTGAATCTCTGAGATTAGCCTTCTGATAGGTTAATCTCACAGATCCAGCGTCCGATAAGGCAAAGTCCGTGATAAAATATTATGTCACTATATTTCTCTAGCAACTACTTGCGGTTCTATTTGAGTAGAAATTCTTATTTAGTTGCTATGGCGAATCACGAAAAAAGCGCGAGAGTAACGCCCCTTGTGTTACACAGTGGTGGCATACGTCCATAGGCCACGGGGCCCACTTCCCATCAGGTGGGCCGTGTGCTTGTCTGCCACCTATGTGGTATAAAAAAACTGAAAGCAGGTTAACTCTAAATATTTATTATAGAGGTATAAATAATATCTACAAGTCGTGTGAGCACGATTGAGTAACAAAGATCTAAACATCTTCAAGAATTTCCACATTTATAATGTTAGTAGGAAGTATGATTAATGAAACACTACGATTTGTCTTGAAGTATATCCCTAAAATATGATCCCGAACTTTGTTACTATTATTATGATCTTAAACCAGATTTTTCAATTCAACTCTGAGAACTTATATTTTTACAAATTTTAGTTTAGTAATGAGTGCTTTTATTAAAATTAAAAGTGAGTACAGATAGGCGTTCGTACAATTTTGCACCAGTGTGTATTACAAATGTTTGAAGAAAGATTAATTGTACCGAGCGAAAATTTCGACTGGCATTTGTCATATCCTGCTAATTGTACCTAACTTTTTTATAGGCCATCAAAATCTTATGAAGTCAGACTAATTATATTCCAAGGTTATCTTTGGATGGACAATGCAGCGTTTTTACTGGTCATGTTTTTGACCTTTGTTTAATTTTGAGGAATTTTTCATGTTTTAATTTAATTCGTTATGGGTAGAAAGATTAATGAGAGGTTAGTTAATATTTCCATTCTACTATGCTGATGGCACACAGAATCTCTCTTTTCCCACAGTTTTTTTTTTTTATAGGTTACGTCAATTTGACTTCGCCTAGCCTGATGGTAAGCTGAAGGCAAAGTCTCTGAAAAGAGGGTCACCATTACAGACACTTTGGTGTCGGCTTCGGCAGGATCAGAGTGACTCCCTTGGTATTGTACTCGTCCATAGGGCACTGTAACCACTTTACATCGGATGGACCGCACGAGTCGGCAGCATGAGTGTAACACCAGGGGAGTTACACTCGTGCTGCCGACCCTGCAAGAATAAAAAGATTCTGTGCCATCAGCGCAGAAGACAAGCAGGACAAGCCTTTGGTCTTCACACTGACAGCACAAAAACCTCTCCAGTGAGCTCTGGCTACTCTACTCACCGCTGGGAATACAAGACGAGGTTATTATAGCCGCAGTATTCTGTGGCAAGAGTACTTTCCTAGTCAGACTGCTCGATTAGGACGACAATACCACCATATCATTTTAAAGTATTAATATGAAGTAAGTTCAGTTAATTTTACTATTTATATTACAAACCTCAAAAAAATTGCACCAGAAATAAAAATAAAAATAAATATTCTAAAAAGATAAATTATAATATTATCATAACAAGTGTAACGGCCTCTCAAGATAGGGGGAGCCACGTGTCAGGAACATGATCTATGTGCGCGACGTGGTTCCGTTCGGCACTAAACATGCACCGCAGGGGACTTCAGCGGAACATGTGTGTTTATATCATGGACAGTTTGATATTACGATGTGTTTTGGTTCCTTGTGAGTTAATATTGCGTGAAAAATGTATGGGTTAAATTGGGATGAGTGAGAACGTCAAACATTTGATAGAGGATACACTGTACCCACAGCGGATTATAAAGCCAGACAAACTATATGGCATGGCGGTAGTAAATAAAAAAGAAAAGAAAAAATGATTATTGTGATACACAGTAGGATTATTATTTACACTACACAAAAAAAAACACAGAACGCAAAAAGAGAAAAAAAAAAAACAATATAATTTTATCTGTGGCGGGTAAGGTATCACGTCATTTTGATGACACTGACAAATATGATATTTGACAAGTCAATGTCATATCTATCAGTAGCAGGCGCGACCTCTACGTAGGACGCGCGGGTTTGGTTCAGTGCAAATATTTGTATGCATGAATATGGGTAGTTGCATTCGCTGGTCGTGCCTCGGAGAGTACGGTAAGCCGTCGGTCCCAATTGTCATATGAACATAATCTATGGCAGTCGTTATGGGTTAGTAGGAGCCCTAAAAAGTCCAACAACTGGTCTAACTACAATGTTTCGTTATCGCTAATGGGTTGTGGAGGTCAGATGGCAGTTACTTCACGGAAAATATCGAAATTCAGTCACCCAGCTGTAATCAAACCCGTGCCCCCTGCATAGCACTCACGTTCACGCCACACCACAGAAGCTGTCGCCTATTTCACATGATTCGTATTAATTTCTATGGTGATTTTTGCACCTAAATTTAATAATTTAAGATTTCTTTCAACACTTCATCAGAATCTCTCAATCAACCTTACAGTCCACTGCAGTTTAAATCTAAACATCTTCATTTCTAATCCCCTTGAAGTCTGTAAAGTACGTAACACTGTGTTTACTACCACAACTAGTAAAAATACGTTTTATTCCCCGACGTTTCAACCGATGTGACTTGAGTCAACAAAGCGTCACTACCGTGCACTTACGCTTTATTTCTCTTTAGATCTGTACTAGAACTGCTGAGCGAAAATACAGTACTGACTTCAAAATAAATAGACTTAGGTAAAGACCACTATGGCATGAGAGTAGTGAACGCCACTGCTACCCAACAAGCGCGGGTTCGATTCCCGCTCAGTCCAAATATTTGTAGTCCGAGAACTGATACAATTTTGAGGCAAGCAGGGAACTTGTCAGATAACTCTCCTGTTATATCTCAACATGAAGGTGCAGACCTGGCTGGTGGGAACGGGGGCTAAATCAACCCCCAAATTTTTAAACATATTACAAACAACAGACAGACAGACAGACAGTTACTTTCGCATTTATAATATTAGTATGACGTATGGATATCAGTTCAATGAGTTTCATCAATCACATTGTTGGTGATAATACTAGGTTAGTATTACACACACAATTTCTCACAGACATTCGCGAGTGTTGTGTGTTGAACTTTGACAATTTACTTAATTGATAGTTTCGGTGACCTTAAATTATGAATGACAATGAGGAAACGAGCGTAACTATTTTCGACAGCCTCCGTGGCGTAGCGGTAGTGAACGCGGCCGCTACGCAGGAGGCGCAGGTTCGATCCCCGCTCAGTGCCAATATTTGTGTGAATTAAATATGAGTATTTGCATTGTTCTGGTCGTGCCTCGGAGAGCACGTTAAGCCGTCGGTCCCGGTTGCCATGAGAACATCTATGGCAGTCGTTACGGGTAGTTGGAGCCCTCAAAAATCCAAAAACAACGGTCTAACTGCAAAGCTTCGATATCGCCTATGTTAACATTGGGTTGTGGAGGTCAGATGACAATCGCTTCACGGAAAATATCAAGGTCTAGCCAAATCCGTGGTTAAGACTGGTAAAGCGGACCCCAGACTCCGAGCTGAAAGCTTCGGATGCGACTGGGAATTAACGCTAAGAGGAAGAAGAATGAGTAAACGAGCGTAACTATATTATATTTTTATTTGTTTCATTTTAGTTACATTTTATAAACTTAAAGGGTATTTTTACCAAGCGACTACAATATGGGGTTCTTCAACGAAGGCATCAGAAGGTTCTTACAGTGTCTTAATCTTAAAAAAACCGGCCAAGTGCGAGTCGGATTCGCCCATGAAGGGTTCCGTAGCAGCAAAGGCGAAAATTGTGGATTATGACGTATTAAAAAACTACTTTTCTATTTTTGTGTAAAATCCTTAATGCGGTTCACAGAATACATCTACTTAGCAAAGTTTCAACAGCATAGACCTTATAATTTCGGAGAAAAGTGGCTGTGACATACGGACGGACGGACAGACAGACAGACAGACATGATGAATCTATAAGGGTTCCTTTTAAATACCATTCTTTCAACAGCAACTTAGCGTTAACCACTAAGTTACTATTCGGTTGGCGAAAGGTTCCATGGTTCGAATCCTGGCCATTACAAAAACGACATGAACCTACTCTTATCACACGCAATTTAGCTTAGCTGGAGGGGTTAGAGGTATGATTATTAGTAATTACGGTTACTAATATTCTTAAAAAAATAGTTTTCTTTTATTTTAATCTTTAGGCGTTTTTATCAAAGAACGAAATGCCAACCACGTAGGCACTTTAGATGAGACGATTCACTGATGAGGGAGCTATACTGGTAAACGACATTATTATCTTCAAAGGCACCTCAAATTTTGGTCTAGATAAGACCCTTTGAGCTAAATCTAGGCTATTGTTTTCATTGCTTTCTAACAGCGGCGAACGGTGTACTAGTTAGGCTATAATAACCATTCACTAATATGTAGGCCTACCTAGCTAACAAAAGTATTCATAAAACCTGCCTACTCCTTCGCGGCTTACTTTGGCTTTAGTGCAATTATTCTTTTCTTTTTTTTACAATATTTACAATCACGCCTTTATACCTGTATTGTTAGGCAGAGGTGAATTAACACCCACATTTCACTAATTTTGTAATCGATCCCACGTAATAGGGGGTGAGCCTAGCTAATTCTGAGCTGTATATATCAGTCTGATGTTACCCTTATCCCTTAGTCGCCTTATACAACACCGCATGGGAAGATATGGGTTGAGCCAGTCTACTCTGCCAGGAACCACGCGGCTATTGTTGCAGCCGAAATTACCAGATAATATTCCATCTAACCCTCTTTGACAGCCTCCGTGGCGTAGCGGTAGTGAACGCAGCCGCTACGCAGGAGGCGTGGGTTCGATCCCCGCTCAGTGCAAATATTTGTGTGAATGAAATATGAGTAGGTATTTGCATTGGTCTGGTCCTGCCTCGGAGAGCACGTTAAGCCGTCGGTTCCGGCTGCCATAAGAACATCTATGGCAGTCGTTACGGGTAAATGAGCTAAAAAATCCAAAAACTAACGGTCTAACTGCATAGCTTCGATAACGCCCAATGTTAACATTGGGTTGTGGAGGTCAGATGACAATCGCTTCACGGAAAAATATCGAGGTCTAGCCAAATCCGTAGTTAAGACTGGTAAAGCGGACCCCAGACTCCGAGCTGAAAGCTTCGGATGCGACTGGGAATTAACGCTAAGAGGAAGAAGATTCCATCTAACCCCTCCAGCTAAGCTTAATTGTTTGTGTTAGGAGTGGTGTCACGTCAGAAGTGTAATGGCCAGGATTCGAACCCGGGACCTCTCGATCAGAAGTCCGACTGCTTAACTACTAAGCTATGCGACTGCTGTTAGATTTCCCAACCCCGAGCGGAAGGTCCGTACCCAAGCCTCTTGCGTCAGTCAGCTGTAAGCTTCAAGAAGCTTCAAGAAGAAGCAGAAGAAGAAGCAGCAGCTTCAAGAAGGGCATTAAAAGGTTACTTCAGGGTCGGCAGCACGAGTGTGACGCCCCTGGTGTTGCATACGTCCTGCGTGTCTGCCAATTTTTTTTTTTTAATAACTTTATTTACATAATACAATAAATTACAGTTCACATACCTTATGACAGATAAGCAGTAGTATATGCTGTGAGCCACTTACAGGTACAGGCACCTTTTAAAGTTTTTACAGGTTTTTTTTGTCTGCCGGCTAAAAACTACTAAAACTAAAAAAAAAAAGCTTGCAACCCATAGGTCTTGGTGGGGTCCATGCATCTATATTATCAGCCCTATTCAGAGATCTGATTCTCAGCACTCCGTTTCCATTCACCGTGCGGTCGCCGGGTCCATAGCGTGATACAGAGAGGAACACCGTGACGGCGACTGGGACTTGCGACCCAGATGTAGGTTTATGATGACCTGGCCACCTTGTGATGTGATACATAATATGTAACACCAATTATCGTGTACAAATATAACGTTATACTGATACACATAATGCGTATAATTATGCAATCGTGTACACAAAACCGCTGAAATATTTCCGTATTTACTCTATTCATTATGATGTTTCCGGTACTGACAATACAAATATGGTGTACTGTACTGTACACACAGTGAAACAAAATGTACAAAAACGTAAATACATTTGTTTGATCGAGTACTGTGACATCGCTATACCCATCTATCTCAAATTCATTATTTGACGGTTCCACCCATCCAAGATAGATGGCATTACTAGTCAACGAAATTGAACTACTCGTAAATATTTATCAAATGGTCCAACTATAGAGATTTTTTCACTAATGGGATTTCCTGACCCCGTACTAGAGCAATGAACCGTCACAAATATATTATTTTCGTGAGATAATTTCCCATAGCTCCCGGGAAACAGGCCAAGATTCGACGGTAGCGCCACTCCGCGAATTCTCCGCAGTTGTTACCCGCCCGCCCTACAGACGCACGCTCCCGCCCAGCGCGTGCTCAAAAAAACCTAACATCGATTTTTATTAAGTGCTTGTGTTGTGTGTGTGTGTCAGTGTGTGTGTGAAAAAAATCGGATGACAGTCATGTAAGTTTGATGTGTTTTTATTTAATTTTTGACATTTAGAACGTGTTGAGATGTCAATATTTGAAATATGTGACATTGAAATATTCTAAACAATGTTTCGAAAGAATTTTAATTGAAACTTTATTTATCGGTATGTAATATAAATAATATAGTAATTATATTAGCAATTAAATGACCACTACCTTATTATTTTTATGCTTAGGTGATTTAATGATAAGACAATAACAATAATATACCATTTTCAATAAATGGTTCGTAAATCGGTAACGAAATAATTATGATGAAATTGATTTTGAAAACATAATTTAACCTATAAATTGAGTGCTAACACGTATGCGATTGAACATCGTTAAAACTTTTAATCGGCAATTTCTCACAATTTTATTGCCGCAATGAAATGGAATTTCCTATTATTATTTTGAAAGAAGGTAAACTAAATTGTTGGGTGTTTGTTTTACAAATAATAATAAAAAATATTATTCAGTTAAAAATTATTCGTTTATTCTAGAAACGAGATTTTAGTAATGACAGTCTTATTATTGAATAGTCAATATTTGAAATAATTTTTATTGATATCTTGTTGTATTCAAATATTATTCTATAAAAATAGTAAATTAATTCGGTTGTACTAAATATATTAGTAACGTCTGATTAAAGTTGTAATTGGTTCCTACTACATAAATTATAATATAATATTGTCGAAAGTTGATATTATTATTTATCTTTCTTAGCTTTTATTTTTTCAATTATGACTCTGTTGTCCCTCTATTGCTATTTATATAAAGTACTATTATTCACTAGTAGGTACTAAGAAATAACTTTTTTGAATTACTGGTGAACCTGTAAAGATTTACCTTTATTTTAAGGAAGCGCTTGTAGCCAGGTGCGCACACTGTTCGGTAAACGATCAGTGGGCTAAGCTACATAGCACGGTTGTGATTTGGATGGGTGATCGTGGCACTTGAGCACTTCTGTGCTTCTGATAGTCGTTATTATCAAGACGCAGGCCTATTAGTGGCGACCTGAACGACTCCTTCCTCTGCCGCACCATTAAGTCCTGGAATTCCTTACCAGTACACGTATCTCCCTCTTCCTACAGACCCGGGTTCTTTAGGCGGGGCATGAAAAAGCATCTGATGAGGTCGTCAAGCTAATTGCCACCTTTGTAACACGGTACGTGTCTATAATCGTGACTTTTCGAGACTTTGCCTTCAGCTTACCATCAGGTGAGGTGAAGTCAAATTGACGTGTCCTATATAAAAAAAAACTCTGTCAGTGGTTGGCGACTACCCAGAATTCCAGGTTAGACGGCAGTCGCTCCCAATATATTCGAAGAAATCAATTTATATCATATTTAAGCGGACCCCGGACTTTAAGGTGAAGGTCTCGAATGCGACCGGGATTAATACAAGGATGATGATTATTAAACTTTATTTCATACATACATACATATTCTCACGCCTGTAAATCCTCGAAGGGGACGCAGAGGTGTATTGTCACCCATATTTCGCCAACCATGATTTTCGGTCTCATGTAATAGGGGGTGAGCCTATTGCTTTCAAGCGGGCACTCAGGGCTGTATTTTCACTGTCGGATGAAGAACAGAAATATCCCTTTATCGCCCTTTCCGACACCCACAGGAAGAGATGGGACTTCTACTCCACTACTACTTTATTTCAAGGGATTGTTAATTGTACACTATATTCAAAACATGGTACGAATTTCGTTTCTATTCAAGATTACACTAAGTAGGTTCCTAAATGATCATCGCATTCAATAAACCGTGTAAGCTCCAGGGTAATCCAGTAGGCTGCCAGTCGGTTACTCAAATATTATTAATCATTTTGTGTGTGATCTTTACCAGGATGGGTACCCGTACGAGTACTTATATTATTACCAGTTATGTGAACATACTAGTTTATGCTTGATTGTTCCCATCGGTCACCACACAAACGACCGCCACCGGTGGTCGTTGAGACAACATTTTAAACAATTGTTTCAACCCCCCCATATCTACAGTTCTAGATAACCAGTGGAGTATCGATACCTAATTTAGATAAGCTCTTGTTTTCTTGTATGGTTTTCGTGCATATCTGTGCAGAATTAAAAAAAAAACTTTTCTTTCTTTTTATTTATGTACACATACATAACATAACATAAACTCACGCCTATATCCCCGAAGGGGTAGGCAGAGGTGCTAGCACCCACATTTCGCACATGTACACACGAACAAATACAAATACATAGATGGAAATAGTTGCACAGAGGCTCTGCTTATTTCTATTAGAAAGTCCTTCCAGCAGACCCGCGAGAGGAGAGAGTGACAATAAGAGAACTTAGTGAAAAATGTGTATGGTTCTTTATATTTGCGATGAAACTTACGTACTTTAAGGCTTACGTAAGTTTGATCAACACCACGGGAGTCACACTCGTGCTGCCCACCCCTTAAGAACAGAGAGATTCTGTGCCGTCAGCGCGTAAGTTATGTAGAGCAAGTAGAGACAATAAATCCGGCAGATTCCTATACGTTTTCAAAATTAATAAATTGCTACGAGGTTTCGATTGTTTCGAGGTTTCGAAAGTCGGGGCGGGTTGGCTAGTACTCTTAGGCCCACTTGCGCGTACCTGGGTTAGCTATGCTAACTCGAGTTAACTGCTAACCCAGGGTTAAATAAATAATTTGTCATTGACACTGACATTTGTCAATTTATTTATATAACCCAGGTTTAAATAAATAATTTAAAAATTTTTTTAAGAAAAGAAAAAATATTTTGTATTAGCTGTTGCTCGCGGCTCCGTCCGCGTGGATGTCGGTTATTGCGATCAAACTATGGCATTTCCCAAGGTCTAATCTATCTCTGTACTAAATTTCATCAAAATCCGTTCAATGGTTTAGGCGTGAAAGCGTGACAGACAGACAGAAAGACAGACAGAGTTACTTTCACATTTATAATATTAGTATGGATTCACTTATCTGAGTACTTATAGTCATTTTCTATAGAGACTGCATGACAGTGACTGACAACTAAACATCCGAATGCAATCAATCAATTAGCCTTTTGCAGTGGCCTGATAGTTGGTTCAATTGATTGATTGATGTTTAAGTGATCGTGTTATCGCATAGTACTTGAACTATGGTGAGTTATTGCTGTTATTATTTATGCAGAAGTAGTTGTTGCCTGCGGCTCCGCCCGCGTGTATGTCGGTTATCTGAATATAACCTTTGTCCTTTCCCAAGGTCTAATCTACCTCTGTACCAAATTTCATCAAAATCGGTAGCGTGGTTTAGGCGTGAAAGCGTAACAGACAGACAGAGTTACTTTCGCATTTATAATATTAGTATGGATGAGTTCACAGTGTCTTGTAGTCTTGTTGAACCCACGACCTCTAACGTAGTTTTATTTCAATTTGAACTAATTATGCGTGAACTTTCATTGTTAAATAGTTTCTTCTTTGTGGCCAGTTTCAGGTTAATTATACAAGTGTGACTTCTAAATTATGCGAATGCTATCAAAACTTTTTGTGCCACTGTACCACGATGCTGGGATCGCCTATTCTGACTGATATCGGGGATCCAGTCTAACTACGAAATATTTTCCGTGAAGCAACTGCCTCAACCCATTGGCAATATAGAATTTCTGTTACACCAGAACCTCGATTCTGCTACAAAAAAAACGACTGTCAAATTATGGCCTCTCTTGTCTCGCTATTTAGGTACGAAATACGTGTCCTGAGGTATACTTTATTACCACTTACCCACGAGCACATTCAGAGAAACAAAATCCATTTTATCCACCAAGTTTTCCGGGTATCTTAATTTTTGTAAGACAAATCCAAGGGACTTTTAAAGGCTTAGTGTGGATACGGGTCTAACAAACTAAGTCCCTTAGGAACTTTTAATCTTAAGCGAAGGAGAAGACTATTATTACAGCGGAGTGGGTCACTTAACAATATAACTTACGAATCATGGTAACTGAAGCAACAATATACATGCTCACGCCTTTTTCCCTATGGGGTAGGTAGAGATAACAACACACTATATATTTGGTCTTTATAATGGTTAACGAGCTTGGTGTATAACTATTGTAAAACCCATTCAAGGAAGCCTGATGGTTTCTGTTGTTCTTGACCGTACCGATTTTTAACTCTCGTCAAAAAAAGAGGTGTTATAAGTTTTGACTTGTTTATTTGTGTATTTGTATGTCTGTGTAAGTGGCATTCCAATTACCATGACTATAATTAGATTTACCTTATTGAAGTTTTCACGTTGTGTAAAACTGCTTGAAACAAAATAATAGGCATCTAAAAGATAATGTGCAACGATTTCTTCGGTTGATACTAAGGGCCGCAAGATTGAGGCACTTCTTATAGCACAAAGGGTATAGAAAAATACAATACAAAATGATCAGTAATTGCTAATGATGCTGACATTTTCAGGTATCTAATCTAATTTGTAGATGTAATAATGGAAAACATACAAACAACCGAAGTTCTTCGTGATCATATTATGAAAAGAATATTTGGTCTAGTTTTGGACGAGAATACAATGGCATACGGAATTCAGATTTCATGTATTTTGCATAAGTATAAAGAGTTCGAGAGCTAGCTGTTTTTTCTCGCTCTCGTAGATTGGTTTTTTGAGCATGACGCGAAAACAAAAGATCGATTTTATTTTCACGTATTGCTTATGATTTTCGGTTGAACGTAATAATGGGCGAGCCTATTGCTGTTAAGCGGGACTTCATCTTGAGCTGTATGTTTGTTGTCGGATGGAGAATAGCCCTATTTCTTAGTCGCCTTGCACAATACCCACGGGTAGACATAGGTAGCCCTTAAGGCTACCCTATTGGGGACTACTTGGAGCATACTCCACTCATCATAATCAATCACAGATAAAATAATGCGTATACCCAGATATTTGGCCCGGTTTAACGTATTTGCGATCATTCTTAATTTACATTAAAGTTGTATGACGCCATCTGGGCTTTATCGCCTAAATATTTTACGATGGATCTTTCAGATGAGGACACGAAAACGGGATATTGGTCTCGAGAATTTCATGATCATTGTTTATGTCTAACGGCTTTTATTGCTAACAACAGCTATATTGCGATTATACTTTACTGTTTAGTAAATAAAAAAATAGTCAAGTGCTTACTATCTAATAAAAGAAAAGTTAGATTTCTTCAATAGAGGCACTTATTTTGCTTTTCAGTGTGTAAATTCATATTTTGCTGTACAATTCTTTACCAGCACACGTGTTTCCTTCATCCCACAGTCCTAGGTCCTCTAAGCGGGGCGTGAAAAAGCATGGGATAAGGCCGTCAAGCTACTATTGTAATATTGTTGGTGTCTATAATCGTCTTCTTTACTGAGACTTTTCCTTCAGCATACCGTAAGGCGATTTGAAGTCATATTAATGTGTCCTATATATAAAAAGTTAGCAAATTTTGAAATATACAATAGCTCACAAATAATACAATTCTCTTGTATCTATTAAATATCAATATGTTCTATAAATAACCAAAACGTACTACACACGATTGTATTGGATATTTCTTTGTCATTTCGTTCCTTTTCGACAATAGATGTTAGAACTAAATTCATTGTTATCCAGACTGGCTTATCCTTTTATGTATTCTTAAATTTACTTTTGATTAAATTCCTTGCTCTTTCTATCTCCATAATATTCTCTGAGAGTCTAGTATCATCCTCATCGTCTTTATATGTTATTTCATTTGATATAGGTTCTTGAGACGATACGAGAATACAGTTGATATTAGTCCCATTTGTAGTATTATTATGTCATGTGTAAACACCACCCAATGTTTCATTTGGGTACAAACAATTTATTGAGGCATCAGTTCTGCTAATGAAAATCTAATCTCAAGCAAGACTGTCACACATTAAATATACGTCGCAGTTAATATCTCTACTCACATACCGACTAATGAATTCATTGCTTGAAAGATTAATTTGGATTTGCTCGCTCGAGCATCGTATTGTAGAAAATTCATTATTAATGGTTACACTGACACCTCAGAAACGAAACGTTTTTTTTTTCATGTAATTGCTATTTACTGTTTTCCTTCAAATTGATGGTTCTTTTAAGAGGTATGTTTGTAACAATTTATCTGGAAAGGAAACGGCTTCGTGTTTCTAACTAATTCCTATTATGTTGTCAGTTGTTGCTGAGCAATTCATTACTAAATAAAATTTATTTTCTTCATTGAAGCCAAATATTCGCTGAGCTTTTTCCTTTTTTTTTTTACTGTTTGTCTCAGTTTCAATATATAAAGGTGTTTTGTTTTTAAAAACAATTGATCGAGTAAAAAAGCATTTCACTTTTTTACGGATAGATTAGTACCTACCTTAAGCCTTATAAATCTTTAACACAAAACGATATTTCAATTTATTATCTTTCTTTTAACCTTTATGAAGAACATTATCCTCTTTTATGATCATTTCTTACAAATAGGCCATTAAACTTTGGGAAGTAGTAAAATAAAATGGTCTACATTCCTGACCTCGAAATGACCTTCACTGGTATGAACATTACAATAGTGTAAAAGAACTTCTTCATCTTCTTCGTGTATTTGTAAGTTCACAACCATAATAATATATTATCATAACATGTAGCTGTAGTTTTTTTGTCACACTATTCTGGAGCAACCATCCTGAGAAGTATCTCAATACTTTCTTTTATAGGTGTCATTTAAGTAGCAAACAAGCACGTAGCTTACTTGATTTCCTTCCCTTTCCCCTTTTTCTCTATTATTGCTGTTACAAGTGACAGGCGCACCTTGTGTTATTGCCAAGGTATAATTACTACACAATTTATTTCATAAGGCTACCATTCTTCGTTTGCAAGTTTTTGAAGATTCTTTAAGTGACCCCGGACTCATGCTCTCGAGTGTATAGTCATTTTTCAACCGCAAAAAAGCTAAGAATTGCGTTAATAGTTACCAAATTTTAAAGTTTCATATTATAAAACGACGATTTATAAGATTATATTTTAATGAAGTTTTGCGAGTCGGCAATATTTCATATTAAAATAGGCATCGTAGACAAAATCTGAAATAATTTATTCTTTTATCTTTGGAGGTAGGCCTCAAAGATTAGGATGAATTCTCTCAGGTTGATGTTGACTCCCGCACTTTAATGTCTAGATTTAAAAACGAACCGAATATCAGCTATCACTAATGCAAATTGCCCAACAGAAAAACTCAATATTACTTCGCACCTGACATCAAACTCAAGACCATACAACTGGCAAGTAGTCTGTTTATCGAGAACAGAAAGTAACCAAGAAGATACCGAACAATCTAGTTCTAATCAAAACCATACTACAGAAGTTTAATATTAAAAAAAAAGAAAGGTCGCAACTATAACAACGTTGACTTGTGTATTTTTCAACGTGACGGCTCCCCAGAGTTTCTGGGAACTATCTTGAACTACCAGTGAAGTGAATATTGCGATACCGTTTTACTACAAGATATTTCGGAGCTGCAATCGGTTATTTGCATCCTTGAGTCATTACTTTTTAACTGGCTGTTACTTGCGATCGTTCGCGAGATTTTCACATTTGAAGTTTTTATTTTCACAAGAATTTATATCTGGTATAACCCTATATCTTTGTTAAAGTTGTGGCAATTTTTAGCCACACTCATCGTTCATTCAGCACTTGTTGCCTGATTGTATGACAAGCAAGGAAACAGATTTACCTACGTAATTTTTATTTAAAACTAGGGCCAACTAGGGGTGCCTACTGGGCTGCGTTCTTATCTGTCACCCATAAAAGTTCGTTTTACGAATTTTCAAGAAAGAAAACGGGCCACGTAATATATTCAGGTTTAAGTTAAACTGGGCTTTAATTTTTAATTGCTAGATAATCATTATTGGAGCTTTTAGGCAAACAATTTAATGGGCCGAGCCGTGTTTAAGGTCTGTGTAAGCAAAAATATCGGTTTTAGGTCAAGTTTACTCAGCAGTAAGTCCAGGTATTAAATTGTTTCAGGGCTACGAACCTTATCAGGCTTATGGAGATTCTTAATAGGCTTTAGTTGCATATTGTTAATTTGTGCTTCATACTGATTTGAACTTGATCTATAGGTAATGACGAACGATTATACAAGAACATAATATACATGTCTCTATCTACACGGCTTATTGTCCTTTGAAATCAACAAATGGAAAGATGAGTGTTCAGGTCTAGAGTGAACAGGTTACTTCTAGACAAGAGTGCTTCACCATCAGTGGCGTCACCACGTACCAATAGGTGAGATAGTGGTCAAATCTAATGAGAGCTTTTTCATTATAAAAAAAGATTTAAACCTACATCTGTGTTGCAAGTCCCAATCGTCGTCACGGTGTTCCTCTCTGTATCACACTTTGGACCCGGCGACCGCACGGTGAATCCATGGAGTGCTGAAAATCGGATTTCTATTGCAAAAGAAAAGTAATAATATTGAAAAAAATATATTTCATACAGAAAATTATGAAGCGGACCGCAAAATCAATTGCAAGATGTTCACTTTTTCAATTTAAACTCATACATACATACATATATACTTACGCCTGTAATCCCCAAAGGAGTAGTCAGAGGTGTAATTGACACCCTCATTTTGCCAACTATGATTACGATCCCACGTAATAGGAGCGAGCCTAATGTCGTCTAGCGGGCTCTTCCAACTATGCTTTTCAGCCAAACTTATTTAGTAGTAAAATTACGCATTACATATAACTTCCGGCTGAACACACACGATTAAGGATTTATTTCTCCAATTTTTTTGGGGTTCCATGAACCGCGTTATCATTTCTTTTCCGGACAATCTCACTCCGGATATTATTCTTCAAAGAGGCGTAGTGACTTTTCAAAATCCAATTTGAATCAATAATATGATAAAACCATTTATCACTGAAAACATTTTGGATAATAGCAAAAGTTTCTGACTTTCTTTCTAATGGAACATTAATTTTCTGAGGTAATTAACTACGCGGCTGCGTCTAAATAACTTAGGGGAACAATTTTTCTTGTGGGAATATTTTTTCACGTTTAGATCATAATAATTTTACAGTTTTTGTTCAGCTGGTAAATATTAAGCGATAGAATTTTCCAATGAGCAGTTTTCCAGTAGGTATAATAATCAGTTGGTTTTTAAGTCATCAGGAGATGGCGCTAGCACAGCTTTTGGTAATTTTAATGTACTCTGTGGTTTGTTTGTGGTATTTTTTCATGAATATGCGATGTTGCCAAAGTTTAATTTCATTTACCCATATTATAATAGATAAATAGTAGATTACCCAACAAGTGAAAAAAAGGTGAATTCTTTTCGAGGCACCAAGTTGTATCCCGAGAGGAGTGAAGGTTTCTCCGGTAGAATCCCGAGCGTAGCGAGGGGTTCTAGAGAGAAACCTGAGTGGATCGAGGGATACAAGAGCCGAGATGAATTCTTTTTTCACGTGTTAGGTACTCAACTTTTCACCATTGACTACGAGAAAACGATTACTCTGTGATTATGAATTACATTTTGTTATGGATAGTACACAAAAGAAGCAGCAAATTATCAGTAATAGCTACCGCTTTAGCGCGAAAAGACTCAGGAGTCTTTTCGCGTTCGAGAATATGAGTTTCATTTTCATCACTAGATGAAGTTTAGTCATCTTATGATTATGAGACAAACATAAACTTTTACAAGGAAAATTACACAGAAAATGACGGCATTTTTTTTTTCTTAATTTAAACTGAGCCACATTCCATCCAGCCAGTGATTACATTTAGGTGGCTTTTAGTACGTTTTAATAGTGAGAGTGTGCAACCTCTTTGCATGTTTCACTAGAATCCGTACATTCGCGCATGTTCCAAATTCAAATTTTTTTATTCACTCGGTGAAATAAAGAGCGTTTTATTCACTGTTTTTGATGAATCACGGGCCCTTTTTCGAGTGTCAATGGTGAAAATAAATAAAACGCTTAATTCTTTTCGCGTCACTGTCTGTAATTTAAAATAATAATATTATATTTAAAATAATTGTATCAGAAAAAATGACAGAATATTTAAGTAAAGTAAATCATTACAAAACCGAAGAACATTTTTTCCATAAATTAGGGAACACTAGATGTGACACCACACTCTTCTTACCAAAAGTGCCGGCTGCGCCATCTAGCGCGTCTTTAGGAACCCTATAAATACCTACTGGAAAACTGCTCATTTATTCTTTCAGAGCAATATAATAAAAAAAATAGTATAGGTACTAACTGAATTCTGCTATAGATAATATTTTTAGATAGGTCAGAGTACTTCCCCTTTTTACATAGGACTTCACCTTGCTTGATGGTAATTTGAAGGCAAAGGATTATTCGCGTGTGACTTTTTCTGAACTATATCCAACGAAATATTAGTTTCTACCATTTTATATACCACTTCGGTCAAGCACACAACCCACCTTATACTTTCCATCCATGGATGCCGTGGCCTATGCCCTTCTTGAAAATTCCTATATTGTACTCGCTAAAAACCACAGCCGGCAGTTATTTTTTGTTTTACACAGTTTTACAATTATATTATTATTAACTTAGACTGGACTGCTAAAACGAGGTATCAAGTTCGATCCCAGGTTTTACCATGGCACACACCAATGACTTGTCGATGCTTTTCGAAGTTATGTGTGTATTTGTCGCAGGTTTATAAGTGCCTGGTTAATGGCAATAGGCTCGCCACCTATTACATTGGGACCTAAACATAAACGGCGAAATGTGGGTGCTACCACACCTGCCTACCCCTTCGGGGATATAGGCGTGTGTTTATGTTATGTATGTTATGTATTAACATATAACTGGTACAATTACTGTTCCATTTATAAATAAGTGGAATTCAAATGGCGAAAAAACAGGAAGAGATGGACATTTACTGTGTTGTTGTTTTGTCAGAAGAAGAATTGTTTATGTAGATCTTTTACCGCACTTAAACAGTTATTGTACACCCCTTTGGCCATAAAATGTGGCTTGTTGCAATTATGTTCTTACAATGTCAGTGGACTTATTTTAAATGACTTGCACCGACAATTAACATTGTGGTCAGAAGGCTTTTCTACAATGATGGTACCTACTCCATAACCACTTGAAATTCCAGCAGTTAATTTTGGGTTTTCACTCGAAAATCTCGCAAAGTGTTAGAAAGATTAATGGTATTACTCATTATTATGGCTGTCAATGCAAACTTTTGCTAATATCGTAAGGCGAAATCGGTCAGGTTTAATAATAAATATCACGGAAAAGCATAAACTATGTTATCAATGTGTGTAACAATAAGTTCCACCAAGTGCCATCAATCAACAGTATTTACTTTTGATATATATTTTTTTTTTTTTTTTTTTTTTTACCAAAATACATAAAAACGGATATAATTACATTATAGTAGCATTTAAAAACCACTAAGGTTTGTGCTAACACTACAAGTTAAGTCATATTTAAACAACGGTTATTTATTGATAATTTACATTAAATACTTGAAAGGGGGTAAATAGTGCAGTTCAGTGGCAAGGGGTTCCTGGGACCCGGGGACCCAACTCCTGCCGGCAAACGTGGTAGAGATGTTTAATTCCATGCAAAGTTGCTATGGTATTTTCATAAGAGGTAAGGCTTTTTCCATCAGCTTTCCTTCGCTACTGGTATAGACACGATGTACCTTTTTTTTTATATAGGACACGTCAATTTGGCTTCGCATCGCCTGATGGTAAGCTGAAGGCAAAGTCTCTGAAAAGAGGGCCACCATTACAGACACGTATCATGTTACAATGGTGGCACTCAGCTTGACGGCCTCATCAGATGCTTTTTCACGCCCCGCTTAAAGGACCCGGGACTGTAGGAGGAGGGAAACACGTGAACTGGTAAGGAATTCCAAGACTTAATGGTGCGGCAGAAGAAGGAGTTGCCGAACCACTTGGACCTTATATAATTACTACCGAATAGATACTGAATACAGAATAAATACAGAATACATTATTATTGTTATGAAGAATAGAGATTGCTAACATAAAAGCTACAATACAGAGCTATTGAAATAACAAATAATAACGAACTAAGCTCTTCATAAGGCAATTGCTTTTGAGTACAAAACTATGTATTGTCGTGTCCATATTACAATCACCATTCTATCATGCAAGCCTTTTTCAATGAACTATTTCGCGTTATCACGATGGAAATTGGTTTAATGGTATCTCTAATCATTGTCAATAATAGGGTATTGTGTGGTAAAAATTATGTGGGACTAATCATTAGGATACTTTATTGAATACTTGCTGTTGCCCGCGGAGCCGCCCGTGTAGATGTTCGTTATCGCGACCGAACATAGCCTTTGTCCTTTGTCTAATCTATCTCTATACCAAATTTCATCAAGATCAGTTCAGTGGTTTAGGCGTGAAAGCGTTTTAAACAGACAGACAGACAGAGTTACTTCCGCATTTATAATATTAGTATAGGGTTGCCATAAGTGTGGGGACGCAGACCGGGACATTTGAAGAAAAATTAGTAAAGGTAGAAAAATAGGAACTTTTATTACAACAACTTTTAACACTGCCATTAAACAAGCGTTAAACAAGCGGGCAGCGACCCGGGCTTCCTATGTTTTCTGAAAGGCGAAAAATTATCGTAATTAACTTCTGATAATTGTACTAAATATTTTGACGAAATCAACATTAAGTTAAACATCATCTTCATGTAGACGCTTTCTCCCGATTGCATCCCTGGCCAAGATGACCCCGGAGCTCAGGGTCCGCCTTCCGGCTCTTCCTCCTCCACTTGACACGATCTTGAGCGTCCATGGTAGTGAGAACATTTGCACGCATATCACTCTCCACGACGTCAAGCCAGGACTTCTTGGGCCTATCCCTTCTACCTGGACCCGGCGGGGGCGCCATTGTCAGGCATTTGCTACCCACGTATCCTGGCGGTTGCCGCAAGACGTGTCCGCACCAGCGAAGGCGGCTCTCTTGCATTTTATCCGCAATGTCATGGACATGATGGCTGCCGCGCCTGCAAGAGTTCCTCACGCAGCATTTTTATCTCCATGACATGCAGCTCTTACGTGCTTACGCTCTTGCTCTCACAACCATGTAAGAGGACAGGCTTAATGATCGTCTTATAGACCTGTCCCTTCAACCTGACTGGAATTTTGGCATCACGCGGAAGCAATGCGTGCCCTGATGTCGTAGTCGATTTCACTGGTCACATGAAGTACAGATCCCAGGTACTTAAACCGAATCATCGCTTATGCGGACCGGTGTGAAATCTGTCGAGTTTAACGCTAAACTTTCTGTCATCGCTACATTTAACTTCATACCACCGTTCTCAAGCGCTTCCTTCCACACTTTCACGTGTTGCACCAATCTGCTCCTGTCCGCGTCCTTCAGCGCAATATCATCAGCATACATGAGCAACCACGGAGGCTGCTTATGTGGTTTTCTGATACTGTCCAACAAGACGTCTAATACCGAGCTGAACAAGTAAGGACTAAGGACGGATCCTTGGTGTACTCCGATCGTGATGGGGAAGGCTTTTGAGTCACCAAAAGCACTCCAAACCACGGAACCAGAATCATGATACATATCTTGGATGGTGTCAATGTAGGTCTCTGGAACTCCCTTAGCCCACAGTACCCACCAGATCACCGCGCGAGGAACACGGTCGAAGGCCTTCTGCATGTCTAAGAATAGGCAGTGCAGGGGCGTGTTCTTCGCCCTGTATTTCCTCACCACAATCCTTAGGGAGAACACCGGATTTATGATCCCGTGCCCGGGACGAAACCCATACTGACACTCCGAGAGTGTACTTTCCTGTCGGATCCGGGAGTCGATTATCTGCTCATAGAGCTTCATGGTGTGGGACATTATCTTTATACCGCGGTTACTACCACACTCCTGCACTGATCCCTTGCCTTTGAATACTGGCGTAATGAAGCTCAGTCTCCACTGGCTCAGGATCTCACGGTGAGAAGTATGCGGTTAAACAGATTTGTTAGAATGCTCACACCACGAGCACCCAATGCACCCATTGCCTTCCAAGCCTCGATGGGGATTTCGTCGAGGCCGAGTCTGTACTTCTGCAGGCGTTATCGGTGGAACTAGTCCTTGTTTCGGAAAGAGGTCTGGTCGATGCACCTCTTGCTGCTTATTCAGCATGTCGTTGGAAGTATGAGCGCCATCTGTCCTTCATCGCGTTTTTCTCGTAAAATCATTGGCCCCGGGGTCTTAATTACTCATTAACATATTCATGTATGGAAAAATATCAGCGCTTTCGTCGTTCTATCTACGTATTAATAGCCTAGCTACTTAGTCGCGTTTATTGTAGGTATATTACTGTTTACCATCCAAGTCCAGCTCTCTAATATAATACTAAAAATGTTTAACCTGGACAATTTGCTTATTGGCCGGGACGCCGGGACACCAGGCCTCAAACGGGGACATGTCCCGGCGTACGGGGACGTATGGCAACCCTATATTAGTATGAAATATGAATGTAGGTTTTAATTTTGATTTAATGAAAATCCAGCTGGGTCCCGATTCTGCTAAAACAAGCCCACTATCATGACGGACACTGTAAAAAATTCCAATAAATTTTTGACGTTAAAGTAATGCAGTTAAAGTCTAAAATTAAAGACTAAAAAAAAGTCTAACAAAAAAAAACAAAAAAAAAAAATTGTAAAATGTAATGGCATTTTTGTAGTATCTGTGATATGACAGTCGTTTTCCTTTAGCAGAATCGAGGGCCTGGTGTCATGAATTGTTGCCGCTATTCATTGGAATCTATTTGTGGGATAAAAAGTAGCCTATGTGTTAATCCAGACAATAATAATATCCTATACAAAATTTCGGCGACATTCGTTCAGCCACTAGTGTATACAATCACGCTCTAACGGCTAGACGAATCTGGCCGAGATTTTGTACGGTGATAGATTATTATCAAATAGCCTATCACAGTCCACTTCTGGAAATATGTCTTCCTAATGTTGGAAGACTTTGGTCTGCTGTTTCCACGCTAACCAAATGGGTTGGTACAGAGTTTTCCTTCTCTCGCAGTGATATCGTCTGCGTATTTATCCGTTAGTTGCCTCAAAAGACACCCTTCGGATGAGATGGAGTGGTGATACTTGTATTCTTTCTCCATCACCACATGGATGGGAGGTGTGTCGGAGGGATAGACTATAAACTACAATAATATACCAGGTTGTCTGTAAGAAATCGCGCCTAACGATAAGACCGCCGTTTGAACTACCGCATAAATTGTAAATTTTAACTTTTTGTAAATATTGTTCATGGTTTACAATAAAGAATAATTGTAATTGACTGCCTCTGTGGCGTAGCGGTAGTGAACGCGGCTGATACGCAGAAGGCGCGGGTTCGATCCCCGCTCAGTGCCAATATTTGTATGCATGAATATAAATATTTGCATTGGTCTGGGTGTTTCTATGTATAATAAGTATGTATTTACAACAAAAAAAAAAGAGTCTAATTATGTATATCTACATTCTAGATTCCATAACACAAGCTAATTAAGCTTACCATGGGTCTAGATAGCGTTGTGTAGAATGTTGTAGAATATTTATATTTATTTGTATATTTATTGTATTGTATTGTATAATACCTAAGCTTTTATCCCAGGAATAGGTTTTCATATATGTAGGTTGCTGCAACGGGATCAATATACCAGAATACACTGTCTCAACTATAATTTTGTAATGTATGATTGGCATGATTGAAATATTATACCTAGTTACCTTCGGTGTTAGATTATACTGTAAATCTAATTGAAGAGCTCGTACCTAATTGGATAGTTACGGTCTAGGCTATTAGGTACCGCTGCGTAAGAGGTTAATCGGATCAAGAGATGTGGCCTTACCTAATCTATAGCAGGCTTAGTGTATAAACTGTTAGTCAATGTGATTGCGGAAATTTTAAAATATTTTAAGCTCAGTTATCGATGTGATATGGTTAGTGTTAATTAACATAACCTAATCTAAATAGTGGGTTTATATATGACGAAGAAATGATATTTATAAACTAGAGCTATTACTGGATGTCGGTTAACGCAACTAAAGATAGCCTATGTACTTTCTCTGTAACAAATTGCATCAAAATGGGTTCAGTGGTTTAAGCGTGAAAGCGTAGGTAACAGACAGACAGATAGAAAGAAAGAGTTACTTTGGCATTTACAATATTAGTATGGGGATATAGACCCTAAATTGGCGACAAAATGCATTAATCAAAGACGCGACAGTGCACCATGAAAAAAAAATACGTCACTGAGAGTTTTTTTTTAAGAACACGCCAATTTGACTTTACCTGATGTGGTGTAACCCGATGGTTACAGGAGGGTTCGAAGTACGTCATGGGCAAAGCCGGGCAGAAACAGCTAGTCCATATCATATTTTTTTTCTTTAGAATATTAGCAACCGAAATTACTAATATTCCCGTTAACCCCTCCAACTAAGCTAAATTGCTTGTGCTAGGAGTGGGTTCACGTCGGTAGTGTAATGGCCAGGATTCGAACCCGGGACCTGTCGATCGTAAGGCCGACTCCTTAACCACTAAGCTACCGACGCTTTAGACGCATTTAACATACAAATGTAAAATATTCTCATGTAAATAACATAATGCTAACATTTTTCATGTTCGAATTTAAATTCAACGCATCCGATACTAATACAGTTTCAAAGCGGTGGAGTTACGCCTGAGGCGGCGGGCTTACAATTAATTGATTACGGTTCTAACCTCACTCGGTAATTCTAGCTACGTGAAACCCTCTCGACAGGAGCATCGCCATAAAATAAACGTAATATTGAACGAAGGAACGATTAAAACGAACTATGTTTAGTAGAATGGTACACATACATACATACAGTCACGTCTTTATCCCTGCCCCTCTAGATAAGTGGCAATTCGTTGCTCGGCGTATGATGGAATAGAATGCCAAATGTATGGAATTTGACGTATATGACAGGCGTCAACGAATGTCAAAAACGTCAAATCCTATACATCCGTCATTCTATTCCATGATACGACGAGCAACGAATTGCCACTTGTCTAGGGGGGCTAGAGATTTAGGCAGAGGTGAATTAACACCCACATGTCATCAATCATTGTATTAGATCCCACGTAATAGGGGGTGAGCCTATTGCCGTATTCCGGGCACTATTGTTGACTCAAGCCATCTATCTGAAGCTGAGCTTGGGCTGTATATATGTCTGATGTTGAACAGCCCTATCCCTTATCGCCTTGTACGACACCTCAAGGGAGGAGATGAGGTGGCTCAAATTCTATTCTGCCGGGAACCACGCGGCTTAGTAGAATTGTAGTGGAGCAAAATTGAAAAATAAACGAGCCGGAAATTGATGTGTGATCGTCTAAATCTAGACTTCTTAAAACTAGGGCATATTTTGTAGGAGTGTATGGAGTGGGGTATTCCACCAAAACCTTTGGAACCGAAGGTAACCTTATCTGTAAGCTACTGCTGGTACACCTACTGACTACCGATCGAGGTTCAAACGCAGACTTTCCTCTTGGTTTTTTTTATACCACATTGGTCATAAACACGCACGCGGCCCACCTAATGGAGTTTGGTTACTGTGGCCTATGGAATGGACGTGTTCAACACCAAGGGAGTCACACTCGTGCTGCCGACCCTGTAAGAACAGAGAGTTACTGTGCCGTCAATGCAGAAGACAAATCAGGGCAAGCATTTGGTCTTTCCACTGACAGCACAAAAACTCTCCAGTGAGCTCTGGTTACCCTACCCACCGCCGGGAATACAACACGAGGTTATTATAATCGCGGTATTCTGTAGAGTGAAGGTCGGACTGCTTAATTGGGACCGAAAAACCGTAGTGTCCTACGTTGGGGTATATGCAAATTTAAAATGACCTTGTTCTGTTATTGACAATGTAGTAACCAAAATAGAGAAAGGGATGCTTAGATGGTTCAGACACGTAGAAAGGATAGACGAAAGATGATTGACGATACAGATTTATGAGATGATAACTTACACGCATGCAAAGGTTTAGTATTACGTTCATCCATATCCATACTTCCATACTAATATTATAAATGCGAAAGTAACTCTGTCTGTCTGTCTGTCTGTCTGCCTGTCTGTCTGTCTGTCTGTCTGTCTGTCTGTCTGTCTGTCTGTCTGTCTGTCTGTATGTCTGTCTGTCTGTCTGTTACGCTTTCACGCATAAACTACTGAACCGATTTCGATGAAATTTGGTATATGGGTAAATTAAACCTTGAGATAGGACATAGGTTATGTTTGGTCGCGATAACCGATATCCACGCCGGCGGAGCCGCGGACAAAAGCTAGTTATGTATAAGTAAAAAAAACACAACACTAACAAAATGTAACTCAAAGAAAATTTAGTTAATGTCTTCATTTGTACAGAAATAAAACTAATAACAAAGAAATCTCGTAGTACTAATAATTATATAAAACTACGAAACAATTTATATTCTGCTCAACATTAAATTAAGGGACCATCATCACAAAAAGAGTAACGAAAACAATTCTTGTACGCAATCTTAATCAATCAAACGCCGGACTGACAAACAGTCACGCGATTCAGACATGGATAGATTAGATACAGAAATTAACTGTGTTGCAAACTAGTTTCGCGAAACTTTATCTACATGGCCTTGTTTATTTACTGCTTCTCTAGACAAGTGGAAATTAGTTTGTCGGCGTATTGTAGAATGAAATGATGAATGTCTTGATATGTATTTTGACGTGACCCACCCTCTCCTTTCCTATATAGGACAACACGTGCAGGACTTAGATGCCACCCGCATACGGTACAGAATATTCCATCAAGAAACAAGCGATTCGGCGACTCCTTCTTCTGCCGCACTATTAAGACTTGGAATTCCTTGCCAGCTCACGTGTTTCCCTCCTCCTATAGTCCCGGGTCCTTTAAGCGGGGCGTGAAAAAGCATCTGATGAGGCCGTCAAGCTGAGTGCCACCATTGTAACATGGTACGTGTTGTAATGGTGGCCCTCTTTTCAGAGACTTTGCCTTCAGCTTACCATCAGGCGAGGCGAAGTCAAATTGACGTGTCCTATATAAAAAAATAAAAAAAAAACTATGTCAATCCAATTTATTGAAGTTCTACGAACAGTGTAGAGCTCGCAAGCGCGCTATCAAATCTGGTATCCTTAAAAAAGTGATACGTATCATCTTATTTTGCTAAATGCAAGAGCTGCCTTCGCTGGTGCGGCCACGTCTTGCGGCAACCGCCGAGCTTCGTGGGTAGCAAATGCCTGGCAATGGCGCCCCCGCCGGAAGAGGTACCTTCTACCTCTAGGTAAGCCCAAGAAGTCCTGGCTTGACGTTGTGGAGGGTGACATGAGTGCAAATGGTCTCACTACTACGCCCAAGATCGTGCGAAGTGGAAGAGGAAGAGCCGGAAGGCGGACCCTGAGCTCCGAGGTCATCTTGGCCACGGATGCAATCAGGAAAATACGTCCATATGAAGATGATGATGATCATCTTATTTTAAAAAGCCCTGGATGCATAGATGCCTGGATGTTTCACCCTTTTTTCTCATCTGTCTTTATATAATGAAGTTCACCTTTACGATGAATGTTTTTCTCACAAAAACCTGTGAGGAATCATTACCTTAATGTTTTAGCCAAAAATCATCAAGATCCGTTTATAAATAATGCGACAGCAAATCTATATCCCTTTTCTCCCCCATTTGCCTCCCTATAAGAAAACCTCGACAAAAGTTGTACTTTAAATTTAAATCAAAGAACTTGTGTGACAAGTTTGGTGAAAATCGGTTAAGAAATGAGCTCTATATACTAGATCTGACAAACAGACAGAGAAGGACAAACAGGCAATCAATTTATTATATTCTATTCTACAAACGTATTGCTACTTGTCTAGAGGGGCTGCTGATAGAACTTTCCCTGTTCTCAATAACAATAAGCCGCGATTTATATTTGGACTAAATAAAGAAACTGTCGCGTTGGTTATGTCACAAGAATGCATTTCCTTAAAATGATATTTTTTACTATTTAGGTTCATCAATCAATCAATTTATTGCAGTCCACTGCTGGACATAGGCCTCTCCTAATATGTGCCACGTTTGCTGATCCTCTGCCTTCCGCATCCAGTCCGTCCCAGCTACCTACGGGTAACCTACGGGTCGTCAGTCCACCTGGCTTGGGGGTGTCCCACCCTGCGTTTTCCTTCTCGCGGTCTCCACTCTAGGACTCGTCTGCTCCAACGGCCATCAGTCCTTCGACAGATGTGGCCAGCCCACTGCCACTTCAGCCTGCTTATTCTGCGAGCTATGTCGGTAACTTTAGTTTTATGTCGGATGATCTCGTTCTATTTAGGTTAAAATGGATAAAAAATGGTTTATTAGATTTTAATTTCGATTTGCCATCTTTGAGAGATGAAGCGCCATCGACACAATAGAAGAAGAAGAATGTTTTATTCATGCAGTAACATGAGTTTTGGCAGTATAAGTTTATTTGAAAATTCTTACTATTGCTAAAAAAAATATCGCGTTTCTTAAACTGAATCCTAAATATTATTCCAATTCAATACAAAGTAAGTTCTTTTGTTTCTTTATTTGTTTCACATTACAACAAACATCACCACTGGCAGCTATCGAATACGTCCGTCCATATATTTTTTCAGGCTGTAGTTCTAGTCTGAGAACAATTGAAGGTCAGGCTCTAACAAAAGCTTTCATAGTTGTTTACATTAAGTACCAGGTGCCGGTGGCCTTGGGACCGCTTTACGTCGAATGTTTGTAGCACATCGAATAAAAATATTTGTAGCACGTCGAGAAGATATTAAATTCCATCTCACGTTACTCGTTGTTCCAAAATGTTTATTTATTAGATTTATGTAACTTGCTGTAATGTAGGCTACAATATGAACTTTGTATTTATGGTGAAAATGTGTTTTTTGTTTATTTGATAGATGGGTGGATAGGTGGTGTGTAAAGTTGATATTGTACAGTCATCAAAAAAGTTTCTGCAAACCAATAAACTTTCTATAGAATTTTCTTAGGGTTGCCGCACACGGGCTAAACGCGTCAGCCACAAACGCCGCCACAAATTGGCAGAAGCGCACGACAGCTACTTGTGTGGTCGATGGTTGACACTTGCATTCGGCAGCCGTTATTTTTTTAATCAGTACGCGCAGTATCATAATAGACTGATTTTGAAAATGTAGGTTGGACGTGAGTGGCGTGTAGTGGTGTTTTGTGTAGGCGTTTAGAGGCCGGTGCGGGCCACAAGAATCAAGTAGGTAGCAACGTTTTGTAGTGTGTGGCGGCCACCCGGTGTCCATCGTGCATGGCGAGTCTATATAAAATGTGTGAAATATAGTAGTAGTAAAATGTGTGAAGTATAGAGTCTATATAATACAAAAAAAATGTCTGCTTCTGCTAGAGTGACAGGCGGCTCCATCCGTAACCCCCAGGCCCGTGCTCATGGGGGACGGAGGTCATTCTGCGTGTATCTAATATAACGCAAATGGATACTTAAGCACAATAATGTTATACGTATTTTGATATTTATTTTTAACTAGCTGACCCCGCGAACTTCGTACCGCCTAACAGTCAAGTCTTTTTTTTTTTTTCAATTTTTCTCTCCGTAAGAACCATCCCCGTACTTTAAGGAATGTTCTAAAAAAAGAATTATCGAAATTGGTCCAGCCGTTTTCATGCCATGTCGTGACAACGGAAAACGGGTTTCATTTTTATATATATAGATATTGAAACACGGCAAACAAAGAGAAATACGAAAATAGGTCACAAAAATCAGCAACGCCTTCCTATATAATATCAAAATGAAATTTTTCCATCTACCTAATTTTCCGGTTACGTTCAAGAAATTCTATTCAAACGACAAATACTTGGCTTCGCGCCCAATTCTCGTGCACTTCTATCTATCCACTACGTATGATGTGAAGGACACGTCTGATCGCGTTAGTTCTATAAAATTGTGCGAAACATTTTTGCAGAAATACATAACAATAGTAGTAATACAATTTTATTGTATTTTGGGAACACATTTTCAAGCTTGTTTAAGCAGTTTGAAAAAATAATTGTAAATTCTAGCCCAATTCATAAGAGGCCTTATCTTCAGAGGCGTCTTTACCTATGGTGCTGGGTCTACGGTGCACATGGTCGTGGAGTGTCACACGATTTTCGAGTCCCACATAACCGAATACAGGAAAGGGCCATAGGAAAGGCAGAAGGTAGTTATGGAAACGATCTCAATCAATTCAACAACTACCGAACCAGCGAACTATTTTCAAATGGTTTACTTTACTTTACTTTAATTTTTCTGTTACTTTATTTATATTTTTTGTATTTTTTTTTTTCTTCCTATTGGAGATCTATAGGGGAGGCCTATGTCCAGCAGTGGACTTCCTATGGCTGAAATGATGATGATGATGAAGTATTTAATATTTTATGTATTTTATTTTTTGTTTACTTCTTGACACAATTGTAATATTTTGACGTTCATATGTGCTCTTTATGTGCCTAAATTGAATAAACAAAATTGATTCTTTGATTCATCAAGCCGCCTAAAGTTTTTGACTACACCGACAGAAGATATAGAACTACTACAGTAGATGGAGCTTTCCTGGACAACAGTGTCGACGACCGGTCTGACCACCCTAGGCGACGGAGGGGAAAGCAACGCGGGGGGGACGGCCCCGCGCCAGAGCCGAAGCAACCGCTGATACTAACGCGCGCGCACACCCGTCTTACAAAAAATATTTAAACCTATTACCTATCTGTATTGCGAAGATTAAAAGTAATTAAACAAGAATCTGCATTTTACTTCACCAACAAAAGTGGCGACCGTGACAGGACAGCCAAAGAACGAAGAGAACTCCGAAGAAGAATTCGTTATTCAACGTTGTAATATCGCTGTACGACACGACGCATATCTACCTACTACCTACCTACATACAAGTGGACTGGAGCTGCGAAATAAAATAAGTGTGGCGCATTACGGCTGGATAACATTATTCAGGGGAGTAGCTCTGTCCTTTATCTTTCTTTCCTAAAAAATTCCCCCTTTAATTTGTGTTATGGGCGAATTCAGCTGCGAGTGCGTGAAACCTAATAATTTTGTGCGCATTAATTAGTGTTGTTACACTTTGCACGAACACTACGGTGCTTGGCTTCTCAATCTATTGCATATAAATGCACTGTATTTCGTCAATTAAAAATTATTGCACTTTATTCCTAAAAGCAAACTATATTTATGCCCTTATAGCTCGCTTATTTTTCCTCTTCGATTAGAAGTACCTACCTAAGCTAAAACGCAAAATAGATTTAGTAAATAACATTAAAGTAATTGTTCTCGCCGAACATTCCAGGCGGATTACGTCATCGGCAATAGGCCGTTGCAACTTGCACGGTCATTGTCGACTGCTTTCCACCGGGCGCTGCACCGTGTCGCAGTGTGTCGATTTGTCCATATTACCGGACCGAGGCGCGACACCCGTGTCTCGCCGTGTCTGCACAGCGCGCTGCTGCTTCTATTTGACTGGTTTGGTGCACATTTTACCTTGCTCATTTTATTTATTACATCTCGTAAATAGTCTTAAAAATGGTTGAAACTTCTAGTGCTGAATCAGAGGCAAAGAGATTAAAAGAGTTAATTAAATTACGGGGCACTATTAAGGGTCGTTTGACGCGGTTTAAAGATTACGTTTTAATCTTTAAGGCGTGTTCACAAGAAGAAATTACCGACTTAAAACTTAGTGAATTAAAATTTCGTTTAGAGCGAATTGAGAACTTAATATGTGAGTTTAATGAAGTTCAATGTCAAATTGAATTGTTGTCTTCTGTGGATGATGAAACCGAAGTGGAAAGTTTCGAAAGTACTTTCTACAGCACTTTGTCGTTAGCTCAACATCTACTTGATACATGTCTTAAAACTCAGGAGAACAAAGAAGGGAGCCTTCATTCAGCTCGCTCGACATGTTCGAATACGTGTAATCATCATAATTCAAACAATATCAAACTACCCACAATTAAACTACCCACTTTTGATGGAAATTATTTAAAATGGTTGGAATTTAGAGACACTTTTGAGTCATTAATTCACTCTAATGAATCCATATCAGACATAAACAAGTTTCATTATTTGAGATCATCCTTGGAGGGTAGTGCTGCCTTAATAATAAAATCATTAGAGTTCAGCTCAAAAAATTATTCTATTGCGTGGGATCTAGTTCGTGAACGATATAATAATAAAAAGGTTCTTATAAATAACCACTTAAAGGCGTTATTTGAAATAGAATGCTTCTCATGTGAGTCTCACAAAGCAATCCGGTTCATGATTGACCATGTGTCAAAAAACTTAAGAGCGCTTAATACTCTAGACCTGCCTACCGATAAATGGGATGTTCTCATTATATACCTAGTGTCTACTAAACTAGATGTGACTACTTTCAGTAAATGGGAGGAGCATAAAAACACATTTAAAGACTTACCTACCTTGTCGGACTTTATGCAATTTTTGCGTAACCGTGCGGATATTCTTGAGACAATGTCGATTACCAGAAGTGACAAACGCGACAATAAAGCTAATTCTTACAAAGATAATAAAAAAATGGAATCTAAAAACAAAGATTACTCTCAAAATAAAACTTCAAAAAGTTTTGTTGCTTCTGCTAATAACAAACCGGCTATTTCTTGTCCTTTTTGTAACCAGCCGCACCGGATCATAGATTGCCCTTCCTTCAAGCAGTTGTCTCCTGAAAAAAGAGGTGTTGAAGTTACAAACCTGCAACTTTGCTCTAACTGTTTGCGTAAGGGTCACAAGTCAACCGAGTGTCGACTTTTCGGCACCTGTAAGACCTGTAAACAGAAACATAACACGTTATTGCATGTAGATATTCAGACACCTGAGACGAGCACAAGCTTAAATCATTGTAGCTACGTACCAGTGTCTCTGCCTGCTCAGTCCTCGGGTCAAGTTATTCTTGGCACCGCTTTAGTAAAGGTTGTTAATCCTGAAAATAAAAATACATACCTTGTACGCGCGCTACTCGATGCCGGTAGCCAGTCAAGCTTCATCACGTCCAGCCTGAAAGAAAAAATCGGATGCATTAGTAAGGGTACGGATACTTTATGTATATCCGGCATAAATAACTGTCAATTGCCCATATCTGATAGCTGTGACATAACAATACAATCACGTGTTAACGAATATACTACACGTCTTAAATGTTTAGTTGTTCCAAAAATTACAGGGTTATTACCTAATTCTCTAATAACTGTAAAAGAACTTAACTTACCTCATAACATTCAACTGGCGGATCCTAACTTCTTCCGTCCTTCAGAAGTTGACTTACTTTTGGGTGCAGAGTTGTTCTTCGAACTCATGTGTTCTAATCAGATTAAATTGGGATCTGAAAAACCTTTACTCCAAGAATCCAAGTTAGGTTGGGTCGTAGCAGGTCCGCTTTATACTAGTAATCCGAAAGTAAAACGAAAAGTACATTGTAACTTTACTAAAGAGATCAGTGATCAGCTGGTAAAGTTTTGGAGCCTTGAAGAAGTTCCAACCTCAAAACCAACTTTGTCAGCTGATGACGAATTTTGTGAACGCTACTTTACGGCTACTACTAAGCGCCTTGATGATGGTAGGTTCTCAGTCTTCATGCCCTTCAAAGAGTCTCCTGAGGTAGCCCTTGGTGATTCTAACCGCATGGCTGAGAAGCGTTTCTTGAGCCTGGAAAGGAAACTTAATAAAGATCCTAATTTAAAAACTGAATATTGTAAATTCCTCAACGAATATAAGCAATTAGGTCACTTAACTGAGATCAACAAACCTGAGTTCGGATATTACTTGCCCCACCATGCAGTGATTCGCGAGCAAAGCGAGAGCACGCGCTTACGTGTTGTTTTTGATGGCTCCGCGAAATCATCATCTAATCAGTCACTAAATAGTATCCAACACGTTGGTCCCGTAGTGCAGGATGAGCTGTTTAACATACTAATTCGGTACAGACAGCATAAATACGTTTTGTCTGGAGATATTCAAAAAATGTATCGACAAATCATGGTTGATGAGTCACAACGACATCTCCAGCTCATTTTATGGAGAGAGCAGGATAACATGCCGCTTAAAACGCTACAATTAAACACGGTGACCTATGGAACGGCCAGTGCACCTTACTTAAGCACTCGTTGTTTAGTTCAGTTAGCAATGGAATGTCCTGACCCTGTTGTGTCTCAGATCATCAAGAACGACTTCTATATCGACGACCTTTTGACAGGTGCTGCAACTGAGAGTGGACTAGGTCACATAAAAAAGACAATCTCTGAAGTCCTTGAATCAGCTGGTTTTCCTATACATAAATTTAAGACAAATTGTCCACAAATATTTCAGGAGGCCACTGAGTCTGACACTCATAATTTGTCAAAGGAGTCAGGTGTATTGGGAGTCTTATGGGCCCCTAGTACAGATACCCTTAAGTTCAACATAAACATTAATAGAAGTGAAAAACAGATCACCAAGCGTGTAATATTGTCAAATACATGTAAGATTTTCGATCCGTTAGGTTTGTTAAGCCCGTGTACTATCACACTTAAAATTCTATTACAAAAACTCTGGGAACTTAACTTGGATTGGGATGTGGAGGTTCCAAACAACATAAAAAGGAAGTGGGGTAGCATCATTAAGAATTTAGATGTTTTGCTTTCACTTTCAATCCCCAGGTGCGTTCTATGCGCTGCTCCTGTCTCCACAGGCCTTCATTGCTTCGTTGATGCCTCTCAAGACGCGTATGCCGCTTGTGTGTATCTACGATCAATTGACTGTGATGGTAACGTCAGTACCCATTTGTTATGCGCAAAAACGCGAGTAGCGCCCTTGAAACCTGTAACAATTCCCAGACTTGAACTATGTGCCGCGGTTCTGGGGGCACGACTTGCAATCAAGGTTACTGAAGCTTTGCGCTGTAAAATCGACACTAAAACGTTCTGGTCAGATTCTTCTATCACGATCGGATGGATAAAGACTCAGCCGAAACTTTTAAAAGCTTTCGTATGCAACCGAATTAACGAGATCCATGAATTGACAGAGCGAGAATCGTGGAGACATGTACCGACTGACGTTAATCCAGCGGACATGGCATCCAGAGGAATCGAACCTAACACGCTTACAGAGTCTGAGTTGTGGTGGAACGGTCCTCAGTTTCTGTCAAAACCTGAATCTGAATGGCCACAACAGCAGGTTAGTCAGTCAGTTCAATTGCCTGAAGTTAAAGTCCATCACGTTCGGCAAAATACCGGCCACATTGTAAATTTTGAAAGGTTTTCAAAATTTTTACGGTTAAAACGAACATTCGCATATGTGTTCAGATTTGTTAATAATTGCAAAAAACGTAGTAACAAACTCGTAGGTCCACTTAATGAAACTGAACTTCATCAATCTATAACGTTTCTTCTTAAAACCGCTCAGCATGAGTCCTTTGGTTCTGAGATAAATGCACTTCAAGTAAATAAATCACTTAAACCAAAGTCAGATGTACTGCAGTTATCTCCCTTTATCGATGACCAGGGACTGTTGCGAGTAGGTGGTCGCTTAAAACACGCGAGTCTTAATTATGATACAAAACATCCTATTTTGTTGAGAGCTAATCATCGTCTTACCAAAATTCTGATGTCGTATGAGCACTTAAGGTTATTCCATGCTGGTCCTCAATTACTTCTAAGCTCATTCAGAGAACAGTACTGGCCTATTGGTGGTAGAACACTTGCTAGAAAAATAGTACGACAGTGTGTAACATGTGTCAGAATGAAAGGTAAAACGATGGAACCGTTGATGGGTAACTTGCCTTCGACCAGGGTATCTCAATCGTATAGCTTTCAGGTTACGGGAACCGATTTTGCTGGCCCTTTCATGATTGCCAGCAAAAAAGGTCGCGGTAGTAGAACAACAAAATGCTATCTGTGCATCTTCATTTGTTTTTCTACTAAGGCTGTGCACCTTGAAACGGTCAGTGACCTCACAACCCAAGCTTTCATTGCATGCCTAAAAAGATTTATCGCTAGAAGAGGTAAACCTGATTACATTTGCTGTGACAACGGCAAGAACTACGTCGGGGCAAAAAATGAGCTAGGTAAAGTGTTGCAATCTGACCTAAGTAGCATCACTGATTTTACGACTAACAAGGGCATAACGTTCGTTTTTAATCCCCCCTATTCCCCTACATTTGGCGGCCTCTGGGAGGCTGGCGTTAAGAGTGCAAAATTTCACTTGAAACGGATAGCAGGGAATAGTTGTCTAACGTACGAGGAGTTGAGTACGCTCTTTACACAAATTGAAGCGATCCTCAACTCCCGTCCCCTAACTCCTTTATCACCCGACCCAAACGATTTTTCTCCTTTGACCCCAGGGCACTTCCTCATCGGGCGGCCACTGACGTCACTACCAAGCCCGCAGATGCCAGAAACCAAACAGATTCGCACGAGGTACCAGTTGGTCGAGCAACTCCGATGCAGATTCTGGGAGAGATGGAGGAAAGAATATCTGTCTGAATTACAACAAAGGACCAAATGGCGGTCCAAGCAGATAAACCTAAAAGAAGGTGATTTAGTGGTCTTCAAAGAACCCAATCTACCACCACTTCAATGGAGACTCGGTCGAGTCTACACGCTGTACCCTGGCGATGATGGGGTGGTACGAGTTGCTGATTTCCTGACTTACCGAGGCGTCGAGCGGAGAGGCGTCAATAAGGTCTGCCTCCTACCAACCACTGCCGAGGAGCCTGATGACGATGATGTCTTGGAAGAAGCTGCAAGTCCTTCCAAGGGCCGGCAGGATGTCGACGACCGGTCTGACCACCCTAGGCGACGGAGGGGAAAGCAACGCGGGGGGGACGGCCCCGCGCCAGAGCCGAAGCAACCGCTGATACTAACGCGCGCGCACACCCGTCTTACAAAAAATATTTAAACCTATTACCTATCTGTATTGCGAAGATTAAAAGTAATTAAACAAGAATCTGCATTTTACTTCACCAACAATCAATTACAACATAGTATATATTATTGTAATATATGCTCACGCCTATTTCCCTCAGCGGTAAGCAGAGACAACAATCCGCAATTTGACTCTATCCTTACATACTTCAGAAGCTTCCTATACTGTCATTAAGTAATATAAATGGGGCATAATTTCCATAATAAAATTTCGTCAGGTTTAGCCAGGTAGGTAGTATGGTAGAAACATCAGGTTAACGACCCCAACAGGTTTCGTTGATGAATTTTCCTGTATCTAAATATGAAATGTAATTAGCCGCGTATCCTTTGTTTATGTTAATTTAGAAGCCTGAATGGACTATAAAGGGATTATGAATTTTGATACTTGATATTATATTTTGATAGGTATATTAGTTCTGAGAAACATTAAACGTTACATTAAGAAGGGTATTTGAAGGTTCTTGAAGGGTTGACATCACAAGTCACTCAATGATCTCCGTCCTCTATATGCGCGGGCCTGGGTGATTGATGGAGCACCCGGGGCAAGATGTGGTCACCGTGGGTCCCACAACCGAGGGGGCCATCTCGAAACCAGAGATGCGAGGTCAGCCGAAATGCGAGGGATATGTCAATGGCAATCTGACCTCTAGTCAAAGTCAAAGTCAAAAATCATTTATTCTGTATAGACCATCAAAACAGCACTTACAAAACGACGGAACGGTCTAGCAACGGAAGACCCAAGATGGCAGGAGGGGTGTCATAGGGGATTTCCGCTCTGTAATCGACGTAGGACACGACGGTATATCCATCCCAATCGAGCAGTCCGACTGGGGAAGTACCTCCGTCCTACAGAAGACCGCGGCTTAATAACCTGGTATTGTGTTTCCGACGGTGAGTAGGGTAGAGCTCACTGGAGAGCTTTTGTGCTCTCAGTGGAAAAACCAAAGGCTTTGTCTTACTTATCTTTTGCGCTGACGGCACAGAATCTCTTTGTTCTTACAGGGTCGGCAGGTAACCACTTACCATCAGGAGGGCCATGTGCTTGTCTGCAACCTAGGCATCAATTTATTGCTGGTAGCATAAATACATATCGTTACATCCAGGTTTAATGTGTAAATACATTTAGGTTACAAAGATACGCTTACGAGTAAGAACATCGAGATTAACGACTTCTAATTTACATTCACGGCACATTCGCTATGCAGGTAAAGCGTGATAGAAAAGAATTGGCCAATTGGAAGTTACAGGCACTCTTCTCAATAGGTTGGTGCTACAATGATCGTAATCACGAATTTTACTGTTAAAGTCTTTTTAAAAAGGAAATAAAGCTTAGCAGGTTGAGGACTTGCAAGTGAGGGTGGCTTGGATTCGGAAGGTATGAAGTAGGGCCTCGATACACCTTACATGACTAATTCCATCAGCACAATATGTGTTTTATTCTTTGTACAGTCCCGGGTCCGATCTTGGTGTTATAATAATATTGAATTTATGAAATTGTGAAACTAAAGGTGTGCAATATCAGTTCAATCAGTCAATAGGACGGGGGTGAAATTTCAATTACTAAAGACTCAACAAGCAGGCTAACCAAACTAAGTAAAACCGGTGAAGCCGGCGAGAAAAAGCGTCAAGTTGAGGATCACCATTGTAACATTGTAGGTGTTAAAGACCTGCAATGGTGATCTTCTTTCCTGACACTATGCCTTAATAATAAGCTAGATGAAGCCATATTGATGTGTCCTGTATAAAAAAATACAAGTTAGGTCAATACCTATGGCTTGACAGCTCACAGCCAGTTAAAAGAATATGTGTGTGAAAGAGAATGTGTGTGTAAAAGAGAATGTGTGTGTGAAAAAGAATATGTGTATTAAAAAGAACGTGTGTGTGTTATAAAGAATGTGTGTGTGAGAAAAAGTAAGTGGTGACTAGTGATTAATATGTTCCACGTAGATGACTTCATCATACATCAATTAGGATCGACGAAAAACAATTACAGCAACTTTCTTTCGCATTATATCATTTGTCTGAGAGGCCGACCATCTTAAGGTGTGATTCCGAACGGTGCCAGATGCGCGTATTTCATTGCGGCGTCTCAATGGTCTCCTTTATCCGTATCGGAGTTTAACAAGTAATGGGTACGCTGTATGTGCTTCGGCAGTTGTCGAATGTGGTCGGCTTCGGAATCATACCTTTTAGACTTTCCTATCGGGGTAGGCAGGGTTAACATGTTGTGTACTTGAGATGTTGGCATGTTATGCAAAAGCGTAGACGTTTTTTTTTTATATAGGGCACGTCAATTTGACTTCGCCTCGCCTGATGGTAAGCTGAAGGCAAAGTTTCTGAAAAGAGGGTCACCATTACAGACACGTATCATGTTACAATGGTGGCACTCAGCTTGACGGCCTCGTCAGATGCTTTTTCACGCCCCGCTTAAAGGACCCGGGACTGTAGGAGGAGGGAAACACGTGAACTGGTAAGGTTTAAAAATGAAACCGTTTATAACAAAGTAATCAATATAATTAATAAAAAAAACTTGTACGAACAACATTCAATTTTGCTGGGTTTATTACCTATAAAAAATTGAAAATTAGAAAACCTTGTTAATTTTATTTTATGAATGTAGTGGGTTTCCGGTTAAAATATTGGAGAGTAAATTGTGTGGAAAAATTTATTAAAGCTTGGTCGTTATTTTTTTTTGTTCATTTACCTATGAAGGGAAATTGCCAAATGTGTTTTGTTACGTTTATTAATAAGTATAAGTATTTAATTAATAATAATTTTAAATTAATTTTAAATTTAATAATTTCTTTCAAATTCAATTTCATTAGGCGCTGTAATCACAAAAACAATGTTTCAAAATCATAGCAACATACCTAGGTCATTGTTCCCGATAGTTCGTATGATTATCGGTAGATGGCTCTCATCGTCGCCCCGAAATGGTTGTTTAGGAGAATTTCAAATGGCTCAATAGCTTTCCCTCTGTAACGGACTGGTCGCGTGTTCAAGTTCCGGCTGAGCATTTACTTTTTCCAATCTGTATCGATTTTTTTTAAAAGACACGTCAATTTACCTTCCCCTCGCCTGATGGTAAGCTGAAGGCAAAGTCTTGGAAAAGAGGGTCACCATTATAGACACGTACCACGTTACAATGGTAGCACTCAGCTTGAAGGCCTCATCAGACGCTTTATCGAGTCATTCACCATCTCGCGATCGTCAAATTCGCGAGCGCGCGCGAGTTGGCAATTTTTGATTTCGAATTATTTTTTCGTCATCATCTCGCGCGCATGCTAAAATACAGTCAGATAAAAAAGGGTCAAAGAAAACATGAAAAGAAAACTAATGTATACTCGCGTCTTTACCTGCATTGGTTGATGCGCTGCGAATGTTTTTTTTTTTCATCTTAGATTTCGATATAGACTTGCGAAGTGAGACTACGCCACTAGGGGGACACGGCCGATATTATGATATCTGTTATGAGTAGCTATGTCATCTTAATATGCGTCGTATGAAAATAGATTTTTTTTTTTGCTTATCTTTTACTTTAGGCTGTATTTAAGATAAATTTCATAATGTTTCACATATTAAACTAGTTAAAATATTTACAAGAATAAAAAAAAGTATTTATTGCAATTTTTATTTCATTACATATATTTTTTATGATATTTGTAATTCATTTTAAATTAGTATAGTGTTTTAATGTATATATTTATTATAAAAATATTAAATAAAGCTATTATTTTTGTTCGAATAATTCCTCCTCAACGATTTTTACTGGTAAAGTGCCCAAAAGACGGGCGGCATTGCGCCGTCGGATGGTAAGCTTTTTTTATGCCAAACTAATTTCGTATCTTTTTCAAGGATCGTATATTTTCCACAACCTTTTTTTTATTAGACAGTTTTTATTATTATTTAAGCATCGTGTTGTAAAATATAATTCAAGAATAAAATATACCTAATCGATTACTATAAAAAACGATTATTTATTTCCCACGCTTCCCCAAAAGCGAATTCAGGAGTATTTTTTACTGTGAATCCCTTAAAGTAGGTATATATGTTACGGGCAACTTGAGAAATCTGGTCCCTGTGAATAGTGACCGGCCTGTATCGTGGGCATAATGGCAGAACTAAATAACTCAATATTTCAAGTTTCGAGATAATCGCGATTTACTGTTTTTTTGGCACTTTTTTTGACATCATTAACAAATGGAGAACAACTTTACTGTCGACAATTTTATATGTTATAAGCATGTTTGCTGTCGATTCAATGCTTAATCAAATTAATTTCTTTCATGAACCAAAAAATAAATAAAAATCAAAAACCAACTTATCCAATTTTGCCACACCAAAATGTTGCAAACATACCGTAGTTAGCTAATTCTTTATGGTAGTTATTCAGTTTTCTCACACATAAGATGGATGTGAATACATGAAATTGGGTCAACAATTTCACTTGTCGAGTTCTGAACCTAATGAAATATTTAAACATGTAAGTTAGGCATTCTTAGTGAAAGTTAATTTGTATAATTTTATCACTGATTATTGATCTCACATGAAATAAAAAACCTGGGTTGGCAGAAGAAACATTGTTTATTAATAAAAAAATAAACGTAAAAGTACAAAAATCAAAATCAACATAATTAGGTATGGCAATCTAATAAAATCAAATAAATTACTTATTATAAATCTTCTACTCGTAAAATCAACTAGAACAAAAAATACTTTGCTTTACATTAATTATGGCATGGCATGGCATGGCATGGCAAGGCATGGCATACATCAATCATGGCAGCGCAGAACAAAGAGCATGGTTACACAGCGGCTCTTCAACTTCCCACAAGCTCGCTTTTTGAGGTGGAGTCCACAAACATCTGTGGGCTCCATGCAAACCTCAACGCCGTCCACCAACACCTCGAGAAGGCGAATCCAGCCATGCTTTTTCTGACGGAGACGCAAATACGCCGCCCTGACGACACGTCTTACTTGCTCTACCCCGGCTACGTTATGGAGGAAAATTTCCGTGCAAAGGCCGGGGTGTGCATGTTTGTTAGGGCGGATGTTTGTTGTCACCGTCTGCGCTGCCTAAAGGAACCATCCTTTTCCACCCTATGGGTACACGTAGACCATGGCTCTACGAGTCAGATCTATGTGTGCCTCTACCGTTCCCATACAGGAGATACCGAGACAACTCGACTCTTCGGATATCTGAGTCAGGCTGCAGATGATGCGCAGGAGCGGTTTCCAAACGCGGAACTGGGGGATTTTAACGCCCACCACGAGATCTGGTTGGGCTCCGCCAAAACTGACCATGCGGGAAGAGCCGCTCACGCTTTCGCTCTGGCGCATGGCCTGACCCAACTGGTACGCGAGGTCACTAGGATACCAAGAAGGTCGGGCCTAACACCCTCCCTTCTAGACCTTCTGCTGACGAGTCACCCAGACCAGTACAGTGTTTCGGTGCGTGCCGCTTTAGGCAACTCCGACCATTGTCTGGTCTGTTCCAAGGTGCCAATCACAGCGCCCCCACGACCCGCGCAGGGGAAGCGGCGTCTCTGGCACTACTCGTCAGCGGAATGGGATGGGATGCGTGAGTATTTTGCGTCCATCCCGTGGGTTGCACGTTGCTTTGAAGGTAAGAACCCATCGGATAGTGCTACTGCTATCGCCGGTGAGATCAGTCTAGGTATGGAATACTATATCCCATACACTGATGTCACCGGTGACCGCAGAGCGCGCCCTTGGTTCGGCCGCGAGTGCGCGGAGGCTGTCAATCAAAAACAGTCTGCATACCGCGCCTGGGTAAGGGCGCGCGCCACACGCGATCCCAACGTGGGCCACTTCAAGACAGCGTACAATAAAGACACAAAGGTCTGCAAGGGGGCTTACGTCAGAGCGGATGCCCAGCGCATAGCGCGGCTTGGTCAGGAGCTAGTGGCGCATCCCACGGGCAGCCGTGGCTACTGGCGACTGGCCAAAGCCGTGCAAGCCAACTTCTGCCAGCCTTCGCTGCCCCCGTTGCGCAACCCTGATGGATCCCTGGCCCATGAGCCGCAAGAGAAAGCAAATCTGCTGGTTAATCTCTTTGCGGCAAACTCCCGAATCGATGATTGCGGTAAGCAGCCACCGACATTACCCGTCTGTGACCACGCAATGCCTGAGATCCGCATCAGGCAGCGCGATGTCCGTGGTGTGCTGCAGTCACTCGACGTCCGGAAAGCCAGCGGACCGGATGGTATTCCAGCGGTGGTTCTTCAAAAATGTGCAGCGGAGTTGTCTCCAGTGCTGACGCGACTGTACCGGATGTCATACATCTCGGGTACAGTGCCATCAGCTTGGAAGGAGGCAATGTGCAGCCGATCCCCAAGAAGGGGGATCGCTCGGACCCAGGCAACTATCGGCCCATAGCCGTCACCTCAGTGCTGTGCAAAGTGGTAGAGCACATAATTAACAAACAGCTCATGCGTCACCTAGAGGATCATTCCTTAATCAATGACCGGCAATACGGATTCAGACCGAAGCGGTCAACGGGTGATCTTCTGGCGTACGTTACCCATCTTTGGGGTGAGGCTATGGACAAGCATGGCGAGTCACTGGCAATTAGTCTTGACATCGCCAAAGCTTTCGATAGAGTCTGGCACAAGTCGCTTCTTTCCAAGTTACCAGCCTTTGGTCTGCCTTCCGGACTGTGCGACTGGGTGGCTAGCTTCCTGCAGGGGCGCCGTATTCGCGTCCTCTGTGATGGTCGAACTTCGGAGTTCCTGCAGGTAAATGCTGGCGTGCCGCAGGGGTCCGTCTTATCACCCACTCTCTTTCTTCTGCATATCAACGACATGCTATCCACTGGCAGCATTCATTGCTATGCAGACGATAGCACCTTACACGGGAGTTATCACGGACATCCTGCGGCCAAGCAGTCTGATATCGCGGAATGGAGGCAGCTTCTCGTCAGTGAACTTGACCGGACCCTGAACCTCGTTTCACAATGGGGCTCTGAAAACCTGGTTGAGTTCAATGCCAAGAAGACGCAGGCATGCGCGTTTACAGCAAAGGTATCTTCTTTCCTTCCCCTTCCAACTCTTCAGAGCACGCCACTGCCACTACAGGACAATCTCAATATCCTAGGTATGGATGTTCGCTGCAAACTGAACAACAAAAACTACGTCGAGAGTATCATCAAAACAGCCTCACATAAACTCGGAGTCCTGAACAAAGTGAGACGTTTTTTCACGCCGGAGCAGCGGTGTCTTCTCTACAAGACACAAATTCGCTCTTGCGTGGAATACTGCTCGCATCTCTGGGATGGCTCCGCAAAGTACTTACTAGATGCTCTCGACAGGTTGCAGCGACGTGCGGTCCGCATTATTGGGAATCCTGAGGTCACTAACACCCTCGAGCCTTTGCAGTTGCGTAGAGATGTGGCATCTTTGGCGGTTTTTTACCGTCTCTACCATGGTGAATGTTCTGATGAGCTCTTCCAAGTAATCCCACCCTCTCCTTTCCTATATAGGACAACACGTGCAGGACTTAGATGCCACCCGCATACGATGCAGAATATTCCATCAAGAACCAAGCGATTCGGCGACTCCTTCTTCTGCCGCACTATTAAGACTTGCAATTCCTTGCCAGCTCACGTGTTTCCTTCCTCCTATAGTCCCGGGTCCTTTAAGCGGGGCGTGAAAAAGCATCTGATGAGGCCGTCAAGCTGAGTGCCACCATTGTAACATGGTACGTGTTGTAATGGTGGCCCTCTTTTCAGAGACTTTGCCTTCAGCTTACCATCAGGCGAGGCGAAGTCAAATTGACGTGTCCTAAAAAAAAATCTACCCCTTGAATCCATGATAAAATAGTTGACGTCCTTCACATTATCTAATGGATGCACTAATGCGCTCAATCATGTCGGCACGCGTTCACCCTCTCCCGGACCCCACACTCCACCTTACGGATAGCTGTCATTGATGTTTACATTATTTCGCGCCAATTTGTACAACTGAGTTGTACGATAACTTTGCTTACGTGCGAATACTATAAATAGAAATATTCAATAATTTCACCTATTGACATTTTTTTGATTAGAATCTCTTATAAATGTATATTTTCTCGAAGGAGAAATACATAAAAATAATTATTTAAAAACGAAAGAATGCTCATAACTGCTTGAAGTAAATAACTCAAATTGTTTAGTTTTCCTTCAACATGCCTGCTTTCTTTAGAATATTTTCGTTCGTGGTAGAACTAAACAACTCAATTTAGCTAATTCATTTCATACTCAAGTGATCAGAAGTCACAGTTGTTCATTTATTTATAGAGTTAGTCATTTTTTCTTATAATATTTAGTGTTCAATTAAACATATCCATTTCTTCAATTGAAACACGAAAATGGATTTATTTTTGGATTGGATTGAGATATAGGAATGTTTGTTAGACCAAAAGATGCGGCACATTTTAGGGTTCTCGAAAATGGTAAAAGGTCAATTTGGCCAAAATCGGAGTTATTTAATTCTGCCATTATACCGACGGTATACATAATGCCCTTCTTACATGGGAAATTTGATAAAATTTCATTTCTAATTACTTTTCCCGGTCAGTATGAATCCTCAATATTATGCCCTTGCTTTGGGCAAAATGATAAAAAAATTTAATGAAGCGTTTTTGTTTATTAACGTTAAAAAAATACCTAACCTAACCTGGGGTGTGGGATATATACCAGTACAGTGCAGTAAAATTTTATGCATTTAAGTTAAGATTGCCGTTTAGTTAAAATGTGGCAGCCTTTTGTGTTTTTTATGTATTGTGGAGGTAAGTTTTACATTTAGCTTAGGTATAAAAGCTGTACAAATAAAGAAAATTGAATGTCTGTAACTTTAAAATAACAGCTTTTTAACTGAAATTGTAACACACAAAAAGAAGGATAGACAGAGTTACTTTCGCATTTATATTATTAGTATGTATACGAGATACCTACCTATAACAAAATAGTTTTTTTTTTAATTTTGTGATCTGTCTACGGATTGTTGGCTACGGATAGTCTCCAAAGTGGCTGAACCAATTCTGGAAGGACGTCTCGTAATATATTATCTCGTAGTATTTATAACATATAATACATTTCTTTATAACATACAAAATAATAGCTTCTTCCACGTCCATTTTCTAAGCTCTGCCGAAACAAACTGACAAACTCTCGCAAAACGCGGTAGCGCTTATACCTGGGGATCGGGACCCGTATCTTAGACCTGAATCACGAGACTAACGAGGTCCTGGCTCCCGCCGTAGCACCTCATGCTATCCTCAAAAGACACATTTTAGGTGCAAGATATAATGTTCCGAGTAACCACTGACCTCCGTTAACGCGCGTTACATGTGAAGCTAGCCTAAAATATCCTGTACATTTAAAATAGGTACCTAATTTAATCTATTACAACGTTTTTGTAGCTGACTGTACACAAATACGTCATATTTTCACAAACGCGCGAGTTGATGACACAAAAATAATTCAAAATCGAAACTTGCCAACTCGCGCGCGCTCGCGAATTTGACGATCGCGAGATGGTGAATGACTCGCTTTATCACGCCCCGCTTAAAGGACTCGGGACTGTAAGAGGGAAACACGTGAACTAGCAAGAAATTCCAGTTAGCATATATATAATTGCATTAAATTATTTCAAAGTTCAGTTGGTAAAGATTGATCTAACCCCCTCAGATCAATCTTGATCTATCGAGGTTACTCTTAGCAGAGTTAAAAATGGTTGGGTGTTACTTTCAAAGGAAAAGGTAACCGATCTATCTACTTTTACGGCGTAACGTAACACACTATAAATTCTGTTTACCATGCTCATTTATGCGGAAATAAAAAACAGGTCAAGTGTGACCTGCTTTGTGAAGGTCCCGTAACCTATTATTGGGGGCATAAAAGGAGGGTGGAGGTCTGGGGGAGTTAATTGACCTCGTTGTGGGAGAAAATTTTGTTTGAAGTTAAAAATGGACGCATCACGGTGAAGCTGTACTATTATTTAATTAACTGGTTAGCGTTTGCTTTTTTATTAGATCTTTTACATACTATCGCCATCTTTTACGTGGTTTTGTTATTCATTTTGCACTGTATTTTTTATTCAATTTATATAGATTACGTTCGCGGATGTAAATCTCTGAAAGAGCAGGTATTAATGCCCGCATTTCGCCAACACTGTGGTTTTCTGGTGCCACGTTTTAGGAGGCGAGCATATTGCCGTCAAGTGGGCTTTGTCATTTGTCATGGGCTGTTTTTTCACTGTCGGATGAAGAAAAGGTACCACATCTCTTACCGTGAAAGCAACACGGCTTATTCGATATTCAATTTGCAAGCATTTATAAGTATCACGGCCCACCTGATTGAAAACTATTATCTCGACCTTTACCCCTGGTGTGTCACAATCGCGGTGCCGACTCTGTAAAAACCTCCTTGAAGAACCCCATATGTAGTCGCTTGAGAAAACCACAGTGGGGAGAATAAACTGATTTTAAAGTTGATTAAGATATAGAAAAGAGAAACGACCTTTTATTTTTCAAAGTCAGTGATAATTTTCGATTTACAAAGAGAAAAGAGAATCGACTTCGGGTGGGACTCGAACTCGCGATCTTTACCTTACAGGGGGAATGCTCTTACCGCTAAGCCACCGAAGCCGATTCTCTTTTCTCTTTGTAAATCGATTTGAACAATCAGCTAAAATGCTTCTAAATTTCATTTAATCAGTGTTACTGATAAATATAAGCAAATATTCTAAATTTTTATACAAAGCACATGATGGCAAAGCATTGTAAAATGCAAAATATAATTTTTCTTTTTTTAATAAAAGCACATTTTTTATTGAAGTATTACGTTTTGAAATTGAACTAAAAAGTTTAAAACGATTTCAATTTTGAATGAAAAACGTGATGCGAATTTGAACTATTCATGCATTAAATATCTATTACATGCGCTACACGTTTTTCATTTGAATATAAATTAATCTTTATAGTTTACTATGTATAATACGAGGTAGATTTTAAAAACATTTATAATACTAGCTTTTGCCCGCGGCTCCGCCCGCGTGGATGTCGGTTATCGCGACCAAACATAGCCTATGTCCGTTCTCAAGGTCTAATCTACCCCTATACCAAATTTCATCAAAATCGGTTCAGTTGTTTAGGCGTGAAAGCGTAACAGACAGACAGACAGACAGACAGACAGACAGACAGAGTTACTTTAGCATTTATAATATTAGTAGGGATGCATGCAGCAGATACAGCGTACACATTATTTGTTAACCTCCGATACGGATACTACTGAGAAGCCACAATGAATAACGCGTATCTGGTGTGTGCGTCTGCAGTTGTCGTGTGCGGTAACTTTCGGAATCACACCTTTATTCAAATAATTTTAAGAAGCATAATTTCTAAAAGTATTTAAACGCCTAGATAGAGCGTTTCCGTTTTCGACCCACGTTTTTTCACCCCTAAGTTTGAAAGAATAAAAATAACTCCGTTTTCTACCCCCTGCAATCTTTTGTCATAAAAAATACGAACCCTGAGAAATATTGTGTCAAAATTTGAACGGCAGTCGAGTGCAAAATATTTTTACTTTAGCTGTTGGCATATTCTCGAGAGATACTTTATACAGTCGTGATTTTGTTTGAATAAAATATAGCTGTCTGAATTAGTAGGCACGTAAACTGAATATATTTATCAGTGAGCCAGATGAAGTGAAGTTATGATTGTGACTTGGGTCTTAGATTTTTTGGGGCCCAAGTTCACCTCACCTGCAAGCGTATACACGAGTTTGTACACGTGCTGATAAACGAAAGAGGTTCTGAATAGGCTTTCCGCTCAAGGTTGGGTTGGGGTTAGCAATCGCTTCTACGGATGGTAAACAAACCGAATTACATAAAAGAGTAGGATAACTTTAGAGTGGATCCCAGATCCCATAGCCCAGATCCAAAGTACAAATTTCAGACGCAACTCGGATTGATGTTCGGATAAAGAAGATGAATGTATGAAATGAATACAGTTTGTATTTTAAATATCTATCAAAAATAATCGAAAGTAAGTAAGTAAGTAAAAGTAACTAAAAACGTCTTTATTGTACACCATAGATATAACAATACAGCATAGAGATCTAAGTTATGTGGTAAGTACAGATGGCGGCCTTATCGCTCTGCGGCAATTTCTTACAGGCAACCTTAGGATGGATGAAAAAATAGGCGAAGAATGTTTTCGGGTAGTTTGGTGTACATAGAGAATATATAAAGAAAGAGAACAATAATAATGAAAAAGAAAACACAAACATAATAGCTACCTGAGTAGCAATTTATTATTATTATTATTATAACACCTCGAACTTGGTGGATTGTGAATTTTCCACTTATAAAGGTAAACGTTTTGGTAGCTCATACATTCTTTACGCATTCAGCTTACCATCAGGCGAGGTGAAGTCATGTCGACGTGTCCTATTTATAAAAAAGTACAACTAAGGAATGGACGGACAGACTAGGGAGTCAGTGTTTTCGGAAAGTATAGCCGGGGAAATTTCAAGTCTCGAGATAATAGGTCACATCATCACTTATCGGAATATGAGATAGAGGTCAACCATGAGCCTAAAAATATTAAATAAAATGTTTCGAGTCTTGTAAAGTGATTACAAGACTAGTAGCAATAAGGGTAAGTGTAATAAAGTGACGACATTCAACACTGGGAGTTACTATAGCACCAATATTAGTTGTGAAGCGATAGATATAATAGTTGCCAGCATGTGTTACAAGGTTACAACTGTTACAAGGAGATATATCCGTTTACATAGTTTTTCTTTCTAACAATGTCTACAAGTCGTTTGGCATATAGTGCTTGATTTTGTTAACTTATGGAATATAGTAGAAAGAAATTCTGAAGCAATTCGTCTGCCAATTATTCAAATCTATTAAGAATGGAAAAAGTGAATTACTCAGGCGGGCCTTGAATCCGCGACCACTCCCTTACAGGGGAATGCTTTGACCACTGAGCTATCGAGCCTGAATGTTCCAAATTCACCTATAATCCGTCTTCAGGCAAGCAATCATCAGAATAATGCCATAATTATTGCGATAACAGATGAACCGCTAGAAGTTAAGGTAGTGTAGCTGTATAATAATCGTCTTCTTCATCCTAGCGTTAATTAAAAAAATAAAATTCCCAGTCGCATTCGAAGCTTTCACCTCGGAGTCTGGGGTCCGCTTTACCAGTCTAACTGCGGATTTAGCTGGACCTCGATATTTTTCGTGAAGCGTCTGCTATCTGACCTCCACAACCCAATGGTGACATTAGGCGATATCGAAGCATTGCAGCTAGATCGTTGTTGTTGGACTTTTTAGAGCTCCAACTAGCCGTAGAATAATCATAAGATATACATACATACATACATAGCCTGTCAAATCATAGCCCTATTTAGGCATTGCGGTAGTCGGGTAAAAATATTTTACAGTGGCTTGCAAATACTAGTGCTTATTAAAACCTCGGCCTGTATATCAATGGGAAAACATATTTGTACTCTCACTTCAATATCCCTGGAGATAATGGTATTTCCATGTTTTATTACGTTTTATATCTCTCCAGAGAAATTTCCGATAGTAAATTCCCTAAAAATATTTTCATTGAACGACGAAGATTTTTTTGTTTATTAATACCTACATAACTATGACGTGATACATGAAGCTTTATTGTTATTTTTGAGGTAAATAAAGTGAATATATCGACTTTTCTGCTACGCCCGATCTTACCAAAGCATATAAGGTGGGCAACGTATCCCGTGTTTCCGCGAATTACAATAATCTGTCATTTAAAATTTAAATAAGTGAAATGCTCAGAAGGAACTTGAACTTGCGGCCAGTTCCTTACAGGGGGAATGCTCTGACTACTGAGCTACCAAGCTACGCCTTGAACACTCCAAATTCTCCTATACAACCGTCTTGGGGCGGCGGTGAGAGCCATCTACCGATATATCGAATCCAAATTCTAACAAACAGTGTAAAGAAATCTCAACCATATAATAATATTATATCATAAAATATAAACACACATCTCCAATCACACATTATAAAGAAAGTTTGTGCATATAGATAGATGGATAAATAGTTGGCTGTTTGTTGCTCTTTCAGGCAAAAATGTACGAAAGATTTGAATGGAACTCGGCACACGTAGCCTTCTTTCTGTCCAAATAAATCTTGATCAAAAAGTAAAATAACTAAAAAGCAGTTCTCGCGATAAAAGCAACCATAATTATTAAGAAGTGTACAGTATACAGACAGTGTCCTAATATCATTATATCACTGAAATATAAGATGGCACCTGTTTATTGAAAGAAACTAAGTTAAACGGGTCTGAATAGGATAGACGTTTAACTCAATTTATTTTGCCAGTTCATGGAGATAAATTTCAAAGTCCCGACAATGAGATTTTCTTCGTTTTCCTTATAAATGATGGTATAATAATTATTCGTAAACTTATCTTCAAAGGAGAAAATTTTGCTTGCGAAAGTTTTTGTATAAGGTTGAATTTTCAATAGTACTACAAATTGAAAAGGTGAGGCGAACAAATTTTTCCTTGAATTTTGGGGCACTTAATTGTAATTTCAAAGAACTTGAATCAGATTTTAATGATTGTAATTACTTCTTTGTATATCTACTAGACAAGATAGAAGAAGAAGAAAGAAAGAAAGAAAGAAAACACATTTATTGCAAAACACAACGCACATTACACAATACACAATTTGGAATAAACAAAAAAAAAACAACAGTAAAAATAAAACGCAACTACCCAAAAGACACATACCCACTCTGGTTACACCATTTGTCATCTATGGTCGCATCCATACAAACATACAAAACGCGCAAGATACAAAAAACTGACCAAGTGCAGACTCGCGCACGAATGATTCCGTACAATTTACATACCTCCGCCCTACAGAATACCGCGGCCATAATAACCTCGTGTGTCCCGGCGGTGAGTAGGGTAGCCAGAGCTCCCTGGAGAGTCTTTCTGCTGTCAGTGTGAAGACGGAAGGCTGGTCCTGCTTTGTCTTCTGCACTGACGCCACAGAAAGTCTCTATTCTCACAAGTTCAGTAGCACAAATGTGACTCCCCTGGTATTGCACACGTTCATAGGTCATGGTAATTTTTCCATCAGGTGGGCCGTGTGTTTGTGCGTGAAAATGAAAAAAAAAAAGACTGTCTAGCTATCACAGTTCATGAGATACAGACTGTTGACAGACAGACAGATAGATAGACTGACGGACAGGCGAGTCTTATTAAAAAATACACACATATAATCACACCTTTATACCCGGAGGGTTAGGCAGAGGTGAATTAACATAGGTAACATAACAGAGGCGAAGTAATAAATTCCATTCCGGGTTCCATTATTACGTTTTAGATACGTATTTTATTTATATTACTTAGGTGGCAGACAAATGCCCTTCTTGAAGAACCCCATATTGTAGTCGCTTGGGAAAACCACCGCAGGGATTTTATTCCACAGCTTGAGTGTGAGTGGATTGTTTTATAGGGTCACAGGTTCAGAGGTGATGTTTTTACATCACTATGACTATGACACAATTTTTTGACTTGATTGACGATAAAAACATTGAGGCTGAAAATAATCTCAATTCTTACTTTATTAAAAACATCAAGGACAGCCTTTTAGTCACGAAACTTGTAGATCAGTCACTTTACTAATAATTCGGCGTAGGCAAGCACTTAAACCCCATTAACCAAACGTTAAAGTCTTAAATATATTAATAAATATAAAAAGGTACCTTTTAGATTGTTATACTTTACGTAGATATAGAGGCTCTTGCTTGGATTAGATGGGTTCTTCCATTTTCAACCCATAAGCACTGTGCGTTATGAAAGGAACTTCATCCCTCGCACACTCAAGCTGTGGAATGAACTCCCCGCGATGGTTTTCCCAAGCGACTAAAATATGGGGTTCTTCAAGAAGGGCATTAGAAGGTTTCTTTAGGGTCGGCAGCACGAGTGTGACGCCCCTGGTGTTGCATACGTCCATAGGCCACGGTAACCACTTTCCATCAGGTGGGCCGTGTGCTTGTCTGCCACCTAAGTGGTATAAAAAAAAAAAAGTAAAATAAATTATTGAAAAACAAAAAAACCCGACTGATACTTGTCCATTAATTTGCATTTGGTTTAGGATTTGAAAATGGCCTCTTCTATACCCCTCCAAACATTTTTGTCTAGGGCTGTTTTTCAGTTTGACGATAAATTTTATCTTCACATTGCAACACAGAACAGCTGAACGAATTTAGATGAAATTTGGTAGAGATATATTAAAGTATGAAATATCATAGAGAATACTTTTTATTCCGGAAATTGTATCCTGTATATTGCGGAAATGGGTCAGTATATCATGTAGGTGAAACTTCGAGGAAAAGCTTGTACTCGTATATTTTATGTATAGTGAACTAAAATTCGCAAAAACAACAGTTTGTAATAATATTAATTACAGTTGTGCAATTCAATTTCATTTCAAATATAATAAAAACTATTGGATCAACATTACAGTTTACTGTTATTCAAAACAATCACAGTATTAATCAATATTATGATTGTTTCGCAAAATAATACAGCAAAATACGATAACGCTAGTTGATTAAATTTGAAACTGGATTCGTTCAATTTACTTAAAAACACAATAATATTGGTCTCATACGGAAAGGTTTTCTGAATGCAAATACATACCAACAACATATAATCACGTCTTTATCCCCGGAGGGTTAGGCAGAGGTGATTTAACACCCAAATTTAACCAATCATTGTATTAGGTCCCACGTAATAGAGGGTGAGACTATTGCCGTATTATGGCCATTATTGTTGACTCGAGCCATGCATCTGAGGTTGAATCTGATGCTCTCCAAGGCACGACCAGACCAATGCAAATAGCCGTATTCATGCATACAAAGTGAGTAGTAGCCGCGTTCTCTACCGCTTCGCCATATAGTATAGGACTTCAAGGCTATCCTGCAAAAATAAGGGTAAAGTTTACAAACATATCCATGAAAATGTTCATGGTTTAACAGCAAATATTACAGACAGGTAAACAGCGCAAGGAGAATCAACACTATAACTTTTTCATATTGCACAAAATTATGGCTAAATATACCTAATAATTATTAAAAAAATTATTTTCATAGTGACATTCTTAAATAAAATGTTTGTTCTTTTTAACTGACTTTATTTCTTGTATCTTCGCTAAAAATACCTTATTGAAAATCCTTCAAATAATTTTCAAATTTAGGTCAAAGTTGTTATTTTAACAGTTGATCCCTTGGGTTTTTATTTTATTCAACTTTTAACGCTTTTCCATTATTTCCCTCGGGACTCGAAGCTAGATGTCCTTTGATAAACTTTTCGTTGTAAAAAAATTAAAGTTATTTTAATGAACCAGGTAAAATTTCTTAAACAAGAAAAGATCAGTCTTCCTTAAAGTGTATTCTATCTAGTTAAATGTGGTACAAGATTGCTCTTATGTTTGCATGTAATTCAATGTAAGTGTTCAATATATATGGATATGGAATACAACGGCTATAATAAACTCGTGTTGTGTTCCCGGCGATGAGTAGTGTAGCCAGGGCCCACTAAAGAGGTTTTGTGCTATCAGTGGGATTACCAAAGGCCTGTCCTGCTTGTTTTCTGCGCTGACAGCACAGAATCTCTCTGTTCTAACCGGTTTGGCGGCACGAGTGTGGCTCCCCTGGTGTTGCACACGTCCATAGGCCACGGTAACCATTTTCGATCAAGTGGGCCGCGTGCTCGTCTGCGACCAAAGTGGTATCAAAAAAAGATGGCTAGTCGAACAAAGTCTGGCAATGCTCGTAGTGAGCTTTGCCTAACTTGGCTCTGGCGCAGGCTTTTCTTTACTAATATTATAAATGCGAAAGTAGCTCTCTCTGTCTGTCTCACTGTCTGTCTGTATGTCTGTCTGTCAGTTACGCTTTGACGCCTAAACCACTGGACTGATTTTGATGAAATAGGCTATGTTTGGTCGCGATAACCAACATCCACGCGGGCGGAGCCGCGGGCAACACCTAGTAAAATATACATCCGTCTCATATTTACTATTCTGTAGCTTATATGTAAATTTGGAGTTGTTGATGTTAGATGCAAAACATCAAGAGACTTCCTAACTTTTGGCAAGAACATCTAAGTCACTTCGAAAATCCGTATTCCCCTAACGACTTATTTCGACTTTTATCATAATTTCCCTCAAAATGAAACAAAGTTTTATCAAAAACACAAGTCATAAGGCTCTTATTCCAAAATCACACCATTATATTAACATGAACCCGTAAATCAAGCCAAAAGGCTATAAACCGTGTGTTTTGAATTGTAAATGTAGAAAAAAAGAATATTTGTCACCTCGGAAAGATATACCATCAAGAAAATTTCACAATGTCGTGTGAGTTTCTGTTTTTTTGTTTTTGTTGAGCTTATTGCATACGGACTAGGTATGTATAGAGCTCGACTTTTGGAGATATTATTATGCATAGGCATTATCAATAAACATTACATTACGTTACACTGGTTTGTGTAAATCAATATGAGACATTCATAATATTAACTTTTTTCAAATTGATACAAAGAGGTTGAATTTGAAATCCAAAAGGCGCAGGTTCAAATGCTTGTATTGGAATAATAGAAAACGTACTTGTAATATTATTTCGACTTTATGGACATGTAGAAAACCTCCGCGTGGTGCACCCTGGGCAACGGAAGTGGCAACTCCTCCCTAAAAACTTTGGGGAGGAGTTGCGGCTTCTGGCCGATATTCTGCCGAGGTCGAAACGACCTGAGAGAAGGAAAACTCGAGATAAACCCTTTGCCAACCCGTCTGGCCAGCGTGGCAATAGTAGGCTATAAACCCCTCATAAATGCACAGACGCCCAATTAAAAGGCCCCCAGTTCCCGGTGGTCCCGCTATTCCCAGCCATGGTAGCGGTTCGGGTAACGGCGGGGCGGGGGGTGCTAAGAATCTCCGGGTTACGAAAGGCTACCGTAAACAACAAATACTGCTGGCAGCCTACAACTGCAGTACACTGCGGCTGGAGGAGCACCTCACCGAACTCCAGGTGGAACTGGGTCGCATAAACTGGCACATATTGGGGCTGTCAGAGGTCCGAAGAGAGGGTGAGGACACGACAACCCTTGAGTCAGGCGACCTGTTCTACTTCAGAGAAGGTGATGTGCGCTCCCAGGGAGGCGTCGGCTTTCTTGTAAAAAAGGACCTCATCAGCAGCGTTATTGAAGTCGGCAGTGTGTCGAACCGGGTAGCGTACCTTACCATAAAAATCACGAACAGTCATTCGCTGAAGGTGATACAGGTATATGCGCCGACCTCGTCCCACCCCGACGAAACCGCCGAGGCCGTATATGAGGACATTGCCAAGGCAATGAATCATATCGCCAAGGCCACCTACAACGTTGTTATGGGGGACTTCAATGCCAAAGTGGGAGTACAAGAACGCGGTGAGACGAAAATCGGACCTTACGGAGTGGGGTGCAGAAATCGCAGGGGGCAAATGCTAGTCAGCTTCCTCGAGTCACAGGGGCTCTTCTTAATGAATAGCTTCTTTAAGAAAAAACCCCACAGGAAGTGGACTTGGCAACGCCGGGACTCTGCGATAAGGAACGAGATTGACTTTTTCATAACGGACAGTAAGCACATATTTAGAGATGTCTCTGTGATCAACAAGTTTAAAACTGGAAGCGATCATCGACTTATCCGAGGCTCTCTAAATATCAACATCAAGGCTGAAAGGTTCCGAATGATAAGGTCAACCCTCCGACCTACGCCGCTCCAAGTAGCTCTAGGGTCCGAAAAGTTCCAATTGGAACTTCAAAATCGTTTCGCAATGCTGGAAACCCCTAGGGGCATTGACGAGAAGGCCGACATAGTGGTCAAAACATTGCAGGAAGTGTCTCGAAAGTTGTTTCCCGGAAAACGCAAACAGCAAGAGTCCAAGCTCTCTCCTGAGACTCTCGAACTTATGAGAAAGAGGCGTGAACAACCATCCACACAGTCGTCTTCGTCGGATGGGAGAGCCTTAAACCAACAAATCAAAAAGCTGATACGACGCGACCTCCGACGCTCCAACACACGCGCCATTCAGGAGGCAATTGAGCGTAATAGGGGGTCGAAAGTGTTCGCTCAGCAGTTGGGGAGGCCCCATCTGACGAAACTTAAAACTGAGGATGGCAAAACGATAACCTCAAAGTTCGAGATACTCGAAGAGATCGAGAAATTCTATGGACAGCTATATGCATCACGGAAGAGTAAACCGACGGGACACAGCGATGAAGATCACAGAGCCCCACTCACGCGCCACTACACCGAGGATTTGCCAGATGTCGAGCAGTGCGAGGTAGGGGCGGCTCTCAGGCAACTGAAGAACAACAGGTGCCCTGGTGATGACGGAATTACTACTGAGCTGCTGAAAGCAGGTGGCGCTCCAATCCTGAAAGAGCTAGCAAGTCTCTTTAGTTCCGTCATCCAGCAAGGGCTAACACCTAGAGCATGGAGCGGGAGTGCGGTGGTACTGTTCTTCAAAAAAGGCGATAAGACCTTGCTGAAGAATTATAGGCCCATCTCACTCCTGAGTCATGTCTACAAGCTGTTCTCGAGAGTCGTCACAAATCGCCTCGCGGCTAAGCTCGACGAGTTCCAGCCACCTGAGCAAGCCGGGTTTCGAAAAGGCTATAGTACCGTGGACCACATCCATACTGTTCGGCAGATTGTAGAAAAGACGCAGGAGTACAACCAGCCGCTGTGTATGGCGTTTGTGGACTACGAAAAAGCCTTCGACTCTATCGAAACCTGGGCTGTGCTGGATGCCCTGCAGCGGTGCCGTGTCGATTGGCGATACATCGAGGTGTTGAGATGCTTGTATGACACTGCCACAATGTCCGTCCAGCTCCAAGACCAGAAGACGAAACCCATTAGCCTCCAGCGTGGAGTGAGACAGGGAGATGTTATATCTCCCAAACTATTCACCAACGCATTGGAGGACGTCTTCAAGACTCTGGATTGGACTGGGCGGGGCATCAACATCAACGGTGAGTACATCTCGCACCTTCGATTCGCTGACGACATCGTCATAGTTGCGGAGTCGCTGGAACAACTGGACGAAATGCTGCACAGCCTGAATGGAGCTTCTCGACACGTCGGCCTCGGTGTAAACTTGGATAAAACCAAGATTATGACCAACGAACATGTTGTACCGAGACCGATTGCCATCGAAGGGGCGACACTCGAAGTTGTTCAAAAATATATCTACCTGGGGCAAGTTATCCAGCTCGGTAAAAACAACTTCGAGAAAGAAATAGCCAGAAGAATCCAACTAGGGTGGGCAGCATTTGGCAAATTGCGCCGGGTCTTCTCCTCCCCTCTGCCGCAATGCCTCAAAACAAAGGTTTTCGACCAGTGCGTCCTGCCTGTTATGACCTACGGTGCCGAAACGTGGCCACTGACGGTGGGGTTAGTCCGTGACCTAAAAGTCGCGCAGCGGGCTATGGAGCGAGCTATGCTTGGAGTTTCTTTGAAGGATAGAATTCGTAACGAGGTTATCCGACAAAGAACCAAAGTTACCGACATAGCTCGCAGAATAAGCAAGCTGAAGTGGCAGTGGGCTGGCCACATCTGCCGAAGGACTGATGGCCGTTGGAGCAAACGAGTCCTAGAGTGGAGACCGCGCGTAGGAAAACGGAGGGTAGGACATCCCCTAGCCAGATGGACCGACGACCTGCGAAAGGTGGCTGGGACGGACTGGATGCAGAAGGCGGAGGATCGGCAAACGTGGCGCACATTGGGGGAGGCCTATGTCCAGCAGTGGACTGCAATAGGCTAATTGATTGATTGATCAAATCATATTTCCGTAGGTATTTTGATATATTATTCAAACTAGTATTAGAGTATACAATACGTCTGGATTTAACGCATTCAGATAGAAAAAGCTAAAAGAGTTGGCAGAGCATTTTTTCTTCCTACTTTTCCGAACTTTTATTTGAAGATTTGTCCATTTTTTCTTGGCTTGCTGTCCAACTGTAGACGAATACATTTGTTATAATTTATTTTAGTAACTTTTCTAACAACAGTATTATTCATTTCTACAGGAACAAGCTGTAATATTACAAGAAACAACATTTTTTTCATTCAACATTCGAATCAAAACACAAAATTTCTATCCGACCTGACCAAAATGGTTCCTGACGCTATTGTCAGAGTATAGTACAGCAATAAAAGTAAAACTGAAAAAATTGTCTCACCCAATTTCGTAGGAGCGCGTGATATTTTTTATTTCATCGCCAAAAGCCCAGTTACGTCATTCGCTCTCGTCATGGATAAAAATCTCTCGTAACATCGGGCTAGGAAACTCGAGATTTTTGAAAATAAAACCAAACTAAAAGTGGTAGTAAAAATGAAATATTAGAACTGAAATAGAAGACGATAGTGATCTTTCCAGGAACTAATCTTTTTACAAAGGTATTCACATGAAGCAACTCTATATTATGAATATTATGAGCGCACAAAAGCACTTCTCTGATAAAAATATTACGAATGCAAAAATTTGAATTTATAATATTAATGTACTTTTATGGAAATATGGTAAATAGAAGAAACAAATATGGAAACGAGAAGACGTAAAAATAAACCTGAAATCCAAATTGCAAGTTAAAGTGAATACAACCGAAATTGGTGCTCTGATTAATAAGAAGATAACGCATGATCAGGTTTCGAAAACAACTCAATTTATCACAAAAAGTACATCTTCTACCTTAAATAATTGATCAAATATCGCTGTTTTCGAGGCCCGGTCTAAAAAACAAGCTGAAAAATCCACCCCACCACAGTCAGCCCCGCACAAATACTGCTACTTCACTGAAACTTCGACAACTACCGTTCCATTGGTACGTGTCGCATCCGTTGCAGCTTCTCGAGCTATTATTCTCCATCGATTCCATCCAACTACGTAATGGATGCTGTTCGGATCGAGTTTCCAGTTTGTCTGGAATTACGTGGCTCGTTTGGCGCTCGGGGAGGGGTTCTACTTCAAAGATTGAATCTTGTAAAGACTGAAATCGGTTCAGTAAGTTGAGATAGATGATTTCTTTATAATACTCGTAGTGTTTCAGAATTGGTAAGTGAATGGATGGTGGCACAATAGTTTAGGGATTGACTTAATAAGCGTAATAATTTATTCATTTCTCATATTAAGATATTACTTTTGTCACGACAATAACAGCTATCCCTGTATCAAATTTTAGTTTGATCCGTTCAGGCGTTTAAGCGTGCTATGGAACATCGAAACATCTTTACAAACTTTCACATGTATAATATGAAGTAAAATTTACATTATAGTAAATAGTGTAGGATTATGCTAAATTAGGAGAATGAGAATGAGATTGATTTGTGTAATTTATATCTGAAATGAAACTTAATATTACTACTCTTAATATACTACTAATTAATCCTTTAATTAAGTTCAAAGTTCATTATTAGAATCAATTTTTACTTTAGTCCTATTATTAAATTATGTTATTTTCAACTATTTGTTGTGTTGTCGAAATTCTCTGAACTAAATTATATTAGTTATCTTCTCTTTGGAACCCGGGTTTTGCCCTTTATTGGTTTGTTTTGACATTTATCAGAGTGACCTGTGTTTTGGCTTTTCTGAGAGTTACCTCTCAACCATGAGAGGAAAACCTGTGCCAGAGCCTAATCCGTCATTCATTAGGTGCACAGGCGTTCAGTTGAAGTTGGATTAGATCCTGAAAATCTTGAGAAGGCCTCATATATACCCATTGTTAATACAATGAGTATATTAACTAATGTCTATAATGCTAAAAACTACATACACAGCATATTTTATACAACTTTATTCAATTATAGCATTGATACGGTATATCGAAACCTTATTCCATGAAAAGGTAGAACAAAAATACGTAAGTTGTACGTAACTGGAGACATATGAAAACCACTAGAATAAGAAATGCGCAAATAAAATACAAGTAGGTACGGAATTATAAAACTTTCCTCGAATGTATTACTGAGTGAGGCCGTATTATGAACGTTCTTTAGATTGATTTTGGTTGTTTACCTACATAACATCTTGGTGCTAATTTTAATATTATAACTAGCTGATACCTGCGCCTCTGCCCATCTGGATGTCGGAAATCGAGACTTTTGATCATAATCTCCGGTTCTACTCAACCGATTGAAATTAAATATGCAGTAGTTTTTAAGTCAAACAAAGCATCAAATCCGTTTTGCATCTGTCGCGGACTGACGGAGAATTCAAAAAAATAAATTGTTCCATCTGTAAATAGATAGATAGATAGACAATTCTTTATCACCATTAGATTTACAAGTATGACAATAGCTTACCAATTTACAAGTTTATTAATTATAATAGATGTAAGTTCTAAGATTCACGTATAGGATTGCTTCAAACTGTTTCTTTATAGTTATTGCAAGTTCAGGAAAGAATAATTTCTAATCAGGTTTACTATTTTGTATATCGACACTTTATATACCTACTTAACTCTTATACTTGAAGACTAGCCTTCGGCCCACGGCTTCGTCCACGTGGATCTCTTATCTCCGATTCTACTCAACCGATTGCAATCAAACAAACTTAAGATTTTAAGTCTGACCAAGAAGATCGCATCAAAATCCGTTCAAAATCAAAAAACATTTCCAATGTAAAATTATTTAGTACCTAGTATAGACAAGCAGAACAACAATAAGCATTCAACACTGCGTCTTGTATAAAATAGTGGTAGATACAATATCTTTTAACCTTGACTTTCAGGCTGTCTCACAAGATGACAAATTAGAACTACGACGTTGTCTTGCGAATGTCTTGCAGTCTCCAATCGATTTATGTAAATGTCTCTGAGGCTATTTGCCAGAACAGTACTATCTACAAGCCCATGAGAAACAGAGAATATGATAACATGCATAGCTGGAAATAAAATAATTCAAACTATAGGTTAAAAAAAAAATCATTACTCATTTTAGGTATAAAAGGAATTAAGGTTACATTTGAAACAAAGGTATGTGGAAACATGTGTTACACAAAAAATCCAATATGAGCAAATAGAAAGTTTTGAAAAAGTCAAAAACACTCTTGATTTACAAATTTTATACATGAATTTTTGTTCACAGTTATTTTAGGCTTTTTGTGTGTTAACCCAAAACGGAATTTTGTATTTAGAGGGAAGAATGTAACAATACTAATAATATTCGCTGCGTGCCACCCACGAACAGGGTTGGTACAGGGGAAATTTAGATTGTGTTTTTATATGGCCTCTTAATGTTTTGGGACAAGATTTAGGTTTCGTTACCTGTTAACTTGGGTACTGGGCATGAAAATAGCTTTAATATAAGGAACATTTTGTAATTTGCGTTGCTTAATGTAAGGCTGATATTATAGTAACATTTCTATTTCGTACTAAAAATTTCTTACATTTGGAGAGCATCTTCACAAAAGAAACATTTATTTTATTACTATGCGTAGGTAGGATTTAGTAAATATACGTATTTGAGTCTGGCAGAGATCGCTTTTAGTAATAAGATCGTCCATTGTACTATCGCGATCATAAGTGCAGTACCAATCTGACGCAACTATAGCGCGTCAACAATAGTCCTACTTATGACCTTATTCTTTGAAGACAATTCACACACACATACACGTCAACACTACGTCGTACAGGTACTCTTACTAAACTTTTGAAGTTATGACCTTAATCTTTGAAGATAATTCACACACACACATACACACACATTAATATTGTTCACTCGTTGATTGATATTGTTAATTTCAATATCATACGTAAGCCGCCCCGTAGCTGAGTGGTTTAATGTGCGGCTTGATGAATAGTATGAAACCTGTCGGTGATGGTTCGAACCTACCGGAACTAATATAACTTTTTGTGTTTTATATTTAAAAGTTATGATATATAAATGTTGATACGAATATAAAAATGTTTCTTAGGTAGAATTTTAAACTTAGCGAGAAAATAATTATTTGAGGGTGCATTTGAAATAAAATGGATTCATTGGCTATGAGTGAAGTTGTTGGTTGGTGAAGTCAGTTACGACTACCCTATTTATATATTATATCATCTATGGTTACGACTGTTTGTGTTAATTACTGCTCGAGCGATTACATTTCTTTTTTAATAAATCAATATGTCAAATATAAGTATTGAAGCAAAAGCTAATATTGTGGCCATATTCGAATGGTCTGAATATATCTCAAATTTCTAATGAGACGGGCTTATCTGTAAGTTAATTAATTAATTAATATTGTTGTAGTGCAATTTTGTTCATTGGTTGCAATTGTGTACTATGGTTGTTGTTTTTTTAGAGAAATACTGGGAGTCGTTGCGTGAAACAATTTGAGGAAGAAGAGTTGCAGAGTTGGAGGAGAAGTGGAAGACCTGCTGAAGCGGCGTTATATGGTAGCAGAATATGAAACGAATAACGAAGAGTATTTACTTTAACTGGGAATCAACAATATTTTCTAATGAAAAAACGTTTAAATCATCTCAATAAGGAAGATTACATTTATGGCATAAGGATAAAACACGGTGGTGTGAAAACAACATAGTACCGAACACTGAATCTAAGTGTAAATTATGTGGGGGTGGATTAGAGCGCAAGGGCCGGGTGAATTAGACCCAATATCTACGCGTGCAAATAGTGCAAATTATGTGGAAGTGTTAGAAGATATAATGTTGCCCACAGTGCGAAATGTCTATCCAGATATAAATGAAGGTTTAAGGGCATTAGAAGGTTTCTTCAGGGTCGGCAGCATGAGTGTGACGCCCCTGGTGTTGCATACGTCCAAAGGCCACGGTAATCACTTTCTATCAGGTGGGCCGTGTGCTTGTCTCCCACCTAAGTGGTATAAAAAAATGATATAAGTTTTGTGCACGATAATTGTCCCATTCATCGAGCCACCATACTTCGCGAATGGTTTAGTGAACGTAAAGTTATTCCTTGCTGTGGCGAAGGGTGAAAATGTTCAAAAGGGAAGCCGGTGGCAAATCCCAAAGAACAACCATGGCAATTTTGTATGAAATTCTCTCAAATTTTAGATAGGTACTGAATTTTAGGTGTAATACATGTAATAATGCATTAAACTTAAGTATCTCTACCATGACTTCCCTTTGCAGAGCAAGCCGGCAGGAATCGTGTTATGAGTACTCCTCGCCACTGAATTTCCTTGGCCAGCACGATCCCTTGATTTGAACCCGATTGAGAATATATGGGGTTTAATGGTGCAAAGAGAGATAAAAGTTATTGTTATTATATATTATATTTTATATAAAATAGTTAGGCTCAATTTAAAGTGAAAGCTCTCGTGATATTGTTACTCCGTGCTAAGCTATTCTGTTTAAATATTTTTGTTATTTAATTTCAGTTGAGCCTATTGAGACTACTGAGCCTATCAAGGGACGTGCTGGCCTGTAATTAGTATAAGACTGTATGGTTGAGGTTAAGTTTCAATCCTCTTTTCCGAAAAAAAACTTTCGAGAAAATGAATAATTAAGCTATAACCTCAATATGCAATATTAATTTTATTATAAAAGTATATTTTTTGGATGAAATTATTATAACCACAAATTAACATTGGATAATTCTTTTAATAAGTAAACTTTTTTTTTTAAACTATTGTTTTATTAATCTATTGTAAATTAAGTATAATATTTTTCTATTTGTAAATAATTATTTCTAATTCTGTTAACTTGTTCCTAAAATTTCATGAAAACAAAACAACAAAAAGTGGAAAAACTAAGATCCGAACCCACAACATCCGATTTCAACACTATCCATAGCAGCCTTGTTACCGACCAGGCTACGCACTGCCTTACGTAGAATAACGAATTTTTGCATTACTTTATATAGATGCATGCTTCGAACATAATAGTATGAAAAGGCGAGCATAACGTTTTCTTTGTTTCGCATCACACACATTTATATTTTCTCATATCGATACTGTATGACGTATAAATGTATGCGTTAAACATTACATACACATAGATACGCGTTTAACCGGACAAGCGATTATAAACATTACGGTACTAATGCCATTTTAATTACGATAGTACCTGCTGTATTGTTAAGACCTATGATAATTGCTAGAATAAAATTACATTTTGGATGGAAAGGATTTTATCTATCTATTAGTAGGTCCTTAAATCTCTATCTGTATCTCTCTGTATCTCTCTTAATCTATCCATCGGTCTACCTGTCTCTAAATCAGTAAAGCTCTAAATCAATTTTAATAGTTAGCATAATAATTGCTTTAAATTTTCATTGAAGTAGGCCAAACAATATACCTAAGTAATTGGTCTAGATCAAATAGGTATGAAAACTCTATAAAACATACAAGGAAGCTGTGTTCTATGTATTTATTGAACATATAAAATTAAAACACGTACCTATCAGTTGAATACATAAAAAATATGATGTATGTACTAAATTAGAATCTTACAACGGTATAATAATTAATCGAAATGATAAGAAATGATCGATCTATATTATGATATTCAAGAACAATCATTTTATGTACTTCGCAACTGGTGGGCTCTATACCGACAATGTTTTAACTGTCGCATATAATCTTAAATTTAATTATGTTCTGCACCTGTTGTTCTAATGGCTAGTCAAATTCACTGCTGGCAAACGTTATAATGTTAACAGTTTATTTTTATAGGTCTGTATTAATTTATGTTCAAATTAGAAGTTTAAATATTATGTCTTTGAACTTAATGATATATAGTTTTAATTAACTATCCTACATTATATTCTGGATATACAATTTATTCTTGAAAACATTTTCTTATTGTTTGATATTATTAATCAAATACAATCTGTAAAAATCAATAATTATTCTATTCTATTTTAGTATTAACTTGAGCATGATTGAAAGTATTTTAACAGACTACTAGACACTCGTATTCATTTCATTGGAATAAAAAGTGCATTATATTTCAAATTGGTGTATCATCCTACGAAATGTCCAAAACAAATAGTAGGTATTTGTTTTGGACATTTCCAAAACAAATACCTACATGAACTTTTTCTTTTTACAGTTTTGTTACAAAAACAACAGCAGCTGAATAAAAAGTTTTCTAAATTTTGTCATTGGAAATCGAATGGATGAAATTGTAAACATACCTACAGCTGATACCGATAGAATTCTACTAGCTTCACAAACAAAGGAGCGTGAAAAGGTAAACATTAAAAATAACAAAGAATTGAATTTTGTCGCCAACCCTACTGGGAGTGCCCCGTAGCAGTACATTTTGTGAACTTTTCTAATATACCGACGTCGAGCACATAGCATTTCTTTTGCCTAACGTAATGAAATCAGTGGGATTTCTTCTTTTTGTTGGGAAACGATTTTTAGGAAATATCGTTATTGCGTCCATATATCAAAAGTCTCATACGTTGAAACGTGTTTTGTGTTAATGTTTTTGAAGATTATGATTCAGTATTGTTTTATAGTTTGCCACAGGTTTGAAGTTTTTATTTGTAAAATGGTCTAGATTTTCACAGTTGTTGCCAGCTGCTTCAACTGGTTATTTTATTCATACCAGAATATCAATTTACTTACTGGTGCCCCAATAATGTTACGTAAGGTTCGACGCAAAATACTTTCGATAATACTCTTCATCTATCTATACTATTATATAATTGTAAAGTGGTCGTGTCTGTACATTGGAGATATTTAAAAAAAAATACTTGGGTTATGTTATGTTAACGATACTGAACACGAAAATATTTTTTTTGAATTTCCTGTCTGTTTGTCTGTTTGTCTGTTTGTCTGTTTGTCTGTTTGTCTGTTTGTCTGTTTGTCTGTTTGTCTGTTTGTCCGCGATGGACGCAAAAACTACCGGACGGATTTTGATGCGGTTTTTTTTGTGAGAAAGGGCTTGCTCAGACTTAAAATCTTACGTTCGTTTGATCGCCATCGGTTGAGTAGAACCGAAGATATATGAGCAAAGGTCGCGTTAACCGAGATGCACGTGGGCGGAGCCGCGGGCGGAAGGCTAGTTTTAAATAATATCGTTCTCTTAGACCAGTTTTGTATCTTTTATGAAGCACTTTTCAATTTATTAACATGATCTTTATTTTCATTCTACTTTCCATTTAAAATTCAGTACTTTAAGCATGAAAGTTACACAGATATTTTACCGTCTTCATACAATATTCTGTAATTTCTCTAACATTCATATTTTTCTAAACCCTTTATTCTGAATAATACCTCCTCGGGCGCCAGCACCGTTTCCACGTTAATGTGTATCACAGATGACTAAATGAATCTAAACATGGAGAATCGTTGCTTATACTTGGACATTTTATACTTTATAGAGTTTTTTTTTTTTTTTTTTTTTATGTACTCAGCAGTTTCGATTATGATTGGAAAAGGTGAAATGTTCAGACGTGATTTCAACCTGCGACCAGATTACATTACTCAGATCATACATTTCCGTCTGAGCAATTCACTTTTTCCAATCTTAATCGATTTGAATAGATCACATACTATTTGCTTCAAAATTTCACGAAATTTAGTAGTTTCAAAAAACTTAGGAATCAAAATTATTATTATAGCAAAGTAATTTTTATTTTGATATTATATCGCTTAATTAACTTCTCTAATGAATTTGACATTTTTTGTAATAAATAACACTTCATCGTTCTCATTACATCGTTTCTAATTTAGAACAAAATAAGTTAAATTCAAATTGCCAATATTCCTTTTCGAATAAGATGCCGGCAGAAATAATTATAAGTCATTTCATCTTAGAAATGCGGAATTCCGTCTTTGTGAAGATTCAAGAACAATGGTCATATTACCAAAACATCTCAAATTACTCGAATTAACTTTTTAATCATTTAGTTGGAGGAAAACAACGGCCCTTGTTAGAATTTAAAATGGAATATTTCGATTACATAATTGGAAGCCAGTGAAATTAATTCTGAATAATTATTTTATTAATTTTTCTAATTATCGTTCATTCATAGGTTCGGTATTAAATAAAAATAAATAAAAATAAATATTGCAGGACATTCTACACAACGCTATCTAGACCCAAAGTAAGCATAGTTTAACGAGCTTGTGTTATTCGGTTATATTTATAGGTTATATTCGGTTCTAGAATGCGGATATACATACTTAGATACATTTTTTTTTTGTAAATACATACATATTATACATAGAAACACCCAGACTAATGCAAATATTCATATTCATGCACACAAATATTTGCACTGAGCGGGGATCGAACCCGCGCCTCCTGCGTAGCAGCCGCGTTCACTACCGCTACGCCACAGAGGCAGTCAAGAGGTATTACAGTTGTTCTGGCCAAATGGAAAGTACCATTAATTGTGGATGAGTATGTTCAGTTGTAAAGACAGTTACCTACCTACTTATTGGAAAAATAAATTCAGATTTTCTAAGCTAAGATTTTGCAAGCGAATAAGAGTAAAAACTGCTGGAAACCGTATTTCAGCTGCAGCAGGTTGACCTTTTTTTTTAATTTTGGGAAATTGTGCTTCCATTTCAATTATCTCAAGGTTTTCAAAACAATTAATGTAAAATTATGACTTTAATCTCTTAGTTTTTTTATAAGTTGGCAGAATCACGTATTACAAACGAAATAGAACACATTTCGTTTGATTTGCAAAAATATTGGAGCTATATGCAAGAAGTAAGTAGCAAGTTTTCACAGGTCATTATAGAACGATACTCAGTCCCACCTCAGTACAGCTAGTTCTTATGACAGAATATTGTATTCTAGATAACAATTCTAATGTAATTGCGAGTGTCTATTAACATCATTTTGAGACTTAGCAGCCTAAATCGTTCTGACGCTGGCTGTACTTAAATAAAAAAAGAACCACTTCAGTCGTGTTTGGAAACAAAAAAAACGAACCAATCTGAATTCAGGCAACGCCCGACTTGGTACGGAGCGGTTCGCAACAAGATATTATATTGATGGAAAATGTTTAATATTGTGATTCTGACCCTGACCCTCATCCGACCGTTAATGAAAAAGATACTGCAGTAGGGTTCCTTTCAAAATGACCCTTAATTTAATATTCGAGCGGTTGAGTGTTATCGTTATTGCTCTCAAAACTATTCTTTTTGTATTCTATATACTATGTAGATTTCATAAAGCAAAGCAAGTGGCTGATCGACACTACGCGTGACCAGAAGGCTGGTTATTATCTTGCACAGAGAACAAGCATTGCCATTCAACGTGGCAATGCTGCCAGTCTTCAGGGAACGTTGCCGGTCGGTGACGATGTGGAGGAATTTCACGACGCATTATGTATGTAAATATTTTATTAAGTTATATTATTTTAATTAGTTCTTAATTAATTTAGTTCCCCTTTTTTAGTTTTAATAGTTTTTAGTTTAATTTAGTAATTTATGTAACTAATAAAGAATTAGATTTTTTTCTACAACTAAAGTGACAGAGAAGTACACGGCTTACTTTATAGAAAATGGTTACCGTAGCTTATGGACGTGTGCAACACCAGGGGAGTCACACTCATGCTGCCGACCCTGTAAGAACAGATAGTTCCTATGCCGTCAGTGAAGAAGACAAAGCAGGAAAAGCCTTTGGTCTTCTCACTTATAGCACCAAAAACTCGGAGTCAGCTGTGAGCTCTGGCTGCCCTTCTCACCGCTGGGAACACAACACGAGATTATTATAGCCATGGTATTCTGTAAGGTGGAGGTACTCCCCGGACTACTCAATTGGGACGAAAATACCTTCATAAATTTATTATCCTTACCAAAATCCTGACATACGCTTCCGCTTATTTTATTTTTTAAACATCATGTTGGACGGTTGCAGTTAACTACTTCTTGGCATTTTCATAAAATTTTCTCCTTGTCATACTACATTTATTCTTATTTTTAAGACTAATAGAACTAAAATATACAATTTTATGGTTTATCAACTGTATTATTATTTGCTTGTACAGTCAAAGTTGTATTTAGTCACTGCGCAGAAGAATTTATTTGAGAACAATGAGATTTATAAATATTAATAAATAAAATCGGCCAAGTGCGAGTCGGACTCGCCCATGAAGGGTTCCGTAGTAGCAAAGGCGAAAAATGTAGTACTTATAAAACATACAGACCTACTTTAAAAAAAATGTGCATCCTTGTCGTAATGAGGAAAACAAAATAGGTATATACAGTGAGAGCGAGACACTCGACTGATTTGAGTGCCATGAATGGGAGCGCGTCACTGAAGTGACATAAGGCCTTTTATTTTAAGTATGCTATACTTTATTTTATTTATTTAGTCTGTCAATTGACTGCACTCTACTTGATGGTAAAAAGCTAAGGTGCAGTCCAGAAGATACAGGCCACTATTCCACATGCTGTTTATCTTAAAATGGCGATCGATATATGCTTTTTCCGCTTAAAGAATTCGGGATTGTAAGAAGGAAGTACGTACAGATTATTCAGCTCATCATTCACTTAGGTATACTTTTCTTTACCTCAATCGATACCACTAGGTATAAGTGATCTTAGTTTAAAATTACTAGCAACCCAGATTCTGGCTTCATCCGGTTATGAATCCGGAGAAAAAATCCTATAATCCAACTGCAATGCCACCTACCGACGTTAAAAATAGCAAAAAGTTATTAACTTTGAAACGGGATGAGCTTCGTATTAAAATTAATTTGGGTAATTTCACGATGCCTAATTTTTTGCTAATTTCGGTGGTATTTTTCCGATGAAAAAATTTAATGGAGTTCTTTTAGAACACATCAGTATTCAATTCTAAAAGAACTCCATTAAATTTTTTCATCGGAAAACCTATGATTGAAAAATACCACCGAAATTAGTAAAAAATTAGACATGGTGAAATTACCCATTTGAGCTGTGTTCAAGTTTAGATAAGATGATCTATACTATCACAAAGACAAAAGTTTACTCATTCCACACACGTAATTGTTATTTTCAATTATCGTCCACTGTTGAACGTATTAAGGCTCAGTACTTATACGACCTCCAAGTTTCTTATCACAAAACCACCCGTAGGTATATCATATTACTAGCTTTTCGCCCGCAGCTCCGCCTGCGTGGATGTCCACTACTGCCACCAATAGTATTTTTTCTAAACTGACGGACTTGTTGTATAACCTTTCGGCGCCTTATTTCGCTATCTCAGTAGGTAGTGAGTTTTTAAAAAAAATTATGAAACCTGTAGGCCTTATCATACACATAAGTGGTAGATTTCTAGAAAATAAGTACATCAAAATAAAAATATTATTAGTATCTTTATATCAATAGCTAGTAAATGGCTAGAAAAAGACTGGTAAGAAAAAGTTACTATTATCTAACATTTCGTTCTTATCAATCAATCAATCAATTAGCCTATTTCAGTCCACTGTTGGATTTAAGCCTCACCCAATGTATGCCACAGCACTCGATCCTCCACCGTATGTCCCCACTGTCAGTTCCCACATTTCGGCTCCATGAGTCATAACAGGGGATTAAAAATTTCGACGACTTTGCCCAATGTTGCCCAACCCTTATCGATCTTTCGACGTATATCTCCTTCTGGGTTTCGTCTTCTAATCTAAAATTAGCATCTCAGCAATGAAATATCGTATCAGCACTACACCGTCGTAGACAATCCAGAATTCGCCATGTTTAAACGATCCTCCGCCTTCTTCATCCAGTCCGTCCCAGCCACCTTTCGCAGGTCGTCGGTCCACCTGGCTAAGGGGTCCCACCTTCTGTTGTCCTTCTCCACTCTAGGTCTCGTCTGCTTTAACGGCCATCAGTCGGCAGATGTGGCCAGCCCACTGCTACTTTAGATTGCTTATTCTGCGAGCTATGTCGGTAACTTTGCTTCCTATGCGGGTGTCGTGCGGTCCATGGCTCTATACGGGTGCCCCGTATGGGCGGATAACCTGAAGGCCAGGCACGCGGACAAGCTGCATGAACCGCAGCGGACACTGGCCATCAGGGTCATCAGGGGGTACCGCACGATATCCTTCGAAGCAGCGAGTCTCCTTGCCGGATCGCTACCATGGATCCTGGAAGCGAGAACCCTTTCGGCGCTATATCGGTTCCGAAAGGAGGCGCGGGAGCGGGGACATGATCCTGAGCCTGAAGAAATTCGGGCCGTGAAATCCCGGCTCCACAGGGACATGGTAGCGGAGTGGGAGCTGCGACTTGGGCGACCACGCGCAGGGCACGCCGTATTAGCGGCGGTAAGACCCATCATGGGGGAGTGGCTAGAGAGGCCACACGGCGGGCTCTCGTTCTGGCTGACGCAGATAATCACCAGTCATGGGTGTTTCGGGCGGTATCTGCATCGGATCGCGAAGAAAGAGCCAACGTCCGAGTGCCATCACTGCGACGCGAGCGAGGACTCGGCGCTGCACACGCTCACCGAGTGTCCGGCGTGGGAGACGCCGAGACGGGAGCTGGTGGCGACCTTGGGAGTGAGAGTTCTCACGCTCGCTACTTTGCTCGCAGCGATGGTTCGCTGCGCGGATGCGTGGGCCGCCGGCGCCTCCTTCTGCGAGCAAATAATGCTCGTGAAATGGGAGGCGGAGCGGGAGCGAAGGAGAATCGCAGACCTTGCGGCCCGCGAAGAGCGTAGGAGAATCGCTAACCGCGCGGCCCGTAACGAGCGACGGCAACTCGGGCGTCGGAGGTCGCAGAACGACCTCCGTCCCCCATGAGCGCGGGCCTGGGGGTGACGGGTGGAGCCGCCTGTCACCCTAGCAGAAGCAGGCCACGGCGGCGGTGCGCATTGCGTGCCTCCCCATACCCGGGGGCGAGTTGGGGACTCTACGGTCCCCACATCGGGAGAGGGCCAGATCGAGAGATATGGCCCTGGGTCGGCCGGGGTGCGAGGGATATGGCTACAACAATCTCACCTCCGGCAACTGGCGGCCCACAGTCGGCGTGCGTTTTAGTCGGTTCGAGTCCGACATAACCTCCTCCTCCGGCTCCGGCGGGGGAGGTATCCGCGGGGATTTTTCGCACGATAAAAAAAAAAAAAAAAAGGTAACTTTGCTTCTATGTCGGATGACTTCGTTTCGAATTCTATCCTTCAAAGATACTCCAAGCATAGCTCGCTCCATAGCCCGCTGCGGATGGGCTAACCCCACCTTCAGTGGCCACGTTTCGGCACCGTAGGTCATAACATAACAGGCAGGACGCACTGTTCGAAAATCTTTGTTTTGAGCAGCATTGCGGCAGGGGTGAGGAGAAGGAGAAGACCCGACGTAGTTTGCCAAATGCTGCCCACTCCAGTTGGATTCCTCTGGCTATTTCTTTCTCGAAATTGGTTTTACCGAGCTGGATAACCTGCGATAGGCAGATAATATTTTTGAACAACTTCGAATGCTGAACATACTCTTGGTTTTATCCAAGTTTCTTTCAACTTATCGAGAAGCTCCATTCAGGCTGTGCAGCATTTCGCCCAGTTGTTCCAGCGACTCCGCAACTATGATGATGTCGTCGGCGAACCGAAGGTATGATATTTACCTACTCCAGAGTCTTGAAGACGTCCTCCAATGCGTTGGTAAATGTTGAGGCAATTAATATAAATAAAACAACATATAGGTAATTTGTGGTGGTTTAGTTTATAAAAGTAAGAAAATAAACATTTCGTATTATATTCTTTGTCATCTTAATCAGAAGTGCCCTGTGCTTGACTAATTGAGCCCACAGCTGATAAAAGGAAGTTATTAAATTGTGTTCTGCCATCTCTAATAAGTATTGCCTTAGTATACTTCTCGTGAAGTTTTCTAGATGGCAGGCGTTCGCCCATTTGGTGAAACGTTTCGAGCCATTTTGATATAAATTGTTACTTTTTTTCTAGCCATGAAGCCGCCCCTTGTGTTATATCGGCGTCAATAGATTTAAATTCACATACCTTACTGTTTGAGAGCTTGTAAGTGAGTATTCATCTGGATGGTAATGTGCTGTATTACTTTTAGGCTTTCTTTTATATGCAGTACATCTATACTTCGACTTTTAATTAGCTGCAGTAAAATTATATTTTTATAGAGCTATCATCGCTGTGCTATCATGTCGTGTAGTCAATGATCGAGTGATGAAATACGCGTGGTGCAATATGATTCGTCAGAAACTGTAGTTTGGTATCATCCGGCGCATTAAAGGTAGCTGACGCAGTATATGCTCTAGAATATTATTTAATGCTCGATGCCAATAATACCAATAATAGGTCTGATAATTATGTAGTTTCGGATATTGTTCTCGCGACGCACGCTGCTTAATTTATACCACTCGTCGGGGTCCGTAGAACTTACTGAAGATTGGATTCACCATCGAAGTGAGCCACTCTCAAAAACTTATTTTCTGTTTCCAATCAATTAAATAAAGAAACTGTAGTCCATACAATAATATTTTTTACATTCTTGCTTATTATACGTGACTGAGAGTGACGTTTTAAGAATATTAACATTGGCAGTTCAAAATGTGACACCATCACTTTAATTCCGTTGTCATGGTAACAATTTTGCTAGCTATATTAGCGCCATAATATTTCGTATTTTTTTTAATATTATAATATTTCGTGAATTTATCACATTTTAATTGTGATAATTGCTATTCGGCGACAAAACCAAATTCAAAAAACCAAAGATCATGAAAATCTATTCAGCCGTTCTTGAGTTTTAAGAAAGTACGTTTTTGGCACTTTTTAGGCACTTAGGGTCTAAATTTCGAAAAATCGTTTCTTAGTACACCTCCACACATCAAAACATACACTCTCTATAAATTTCAAGTCTCTAGGACCAGCGGTTTAGGCTGTGCGTTGTCTCTAAGTCAATCAGTCAGTCAGTCAGTCAGTCAGTCAGGACTAAGAGTTTTATATATAAGATGACCCCATTATTATGCCGATTTCAATGTACGCCATTGCACCCAATCGTATGCTCTCCGCATCCCATATCCGGTTGATAGACTGATCAAAGCAACCTTTTTCAGATTGTCTATCCATCCGGCAGGGGGTCAGCCCCACCTTCCGTTTGCCCGCAGTCTCCTATTTTCTATTGATTGTTCTATGGTAAGTTTTGTTATAAAATATACTATTAGTTTTTGATTAAAACACCGGGATAGACTTACGAGTAAAATCGATGAACTCATAAGTATATTATTTACTAACCTTCTGCCCGCGGCTCCGCCCGCTACTCAACCGATTGCGATCAAACAAATGTAAGATTTTAAGCCTGTCCAAGCCCTTTCTAATGAAAAAACCGCATCATAATCCGTTCAATAGTTTTTGCGTCCATCGCGAACAAACAGACAGATAGGAAAAAAAAATCGTGTGCAGTATCGTAAACATAACATAACCCAGGTATTTTTTTTCCAATGTACAGATACGACCACTTTACAATTATATAAAAGTATAGATGTAGTATAGATATAGAAGGTTCAATGATTCGCTTATTTTGCTATCATAAAGATTGTAAGATCCACTATGCTGCCATATCAAAGTGAGTAAAACCGGGTCATTTTAAAGAGCTATTTCCCCAAAACCCGCGGACTTTATTGATTCTGAAAAAAAAAGCCAACGACATATTTTTCTCTTTACCCTGGAATTTAATATACCATGGGTTTTTATATGACTTTACCTATTTAAGGGTTTCAACCGGCTTGTAGTTATTAAGTTATTCTCTGAGAAGTTATGGGGTTATTTGCTATGGAAGGATTCCATGGGATTAAGGACTATAATGCGGTGGATAAATGGCACATGTTAGTATAATCTTTGAAGATTTTCAACTTATATTGCTCGTCGTAAAACTTGGTATTCGGAGTGTTTAATTTTGTGAAATTGATGCTGGAAATTTTTGTTGGCTACTTTTTTCAAGCAACTACGATGAAGTCATAAAAGAGGGGTTGTGTGCTTAACCTGTATGTGTGTTTATATTTAGAATGGATTTTTTATTCCCTTGATACCACTAAACAGCTCAATTGATGTTAATTAATGCTTATAGACATTCAACTTTACTACTGTGTCACTAGGAAGTATAGTGGGACTTTTACCAATAAAAACTATGGCGGATTACCACCAGCATTAGCTGTCCTTTTATTTATAGATATCAAATAGCAGTACGCATTCGTTTCATTTGTATCAATCAATCAATCAATTAGCCTATTGCAGTCCACTGCTGGACATAGGCCTCTCCCAATGTGCGCCACGTCTGCCGATCCTCCCAGTCACCTTTTTCAGGTCATCGGTACATCTGGTTAGGGGCCCTAACCTGGCCTCCCTTTTTCCGTTTTCCTTCTCGTGGTCTCCACTCTAGGACTCGTCTACTCCAACGGCCATCAGTCCTTCGACAGATGTGGCCAGTCCATCGCCACTTCAACTTGCTTATTCTGCGAGCTATGTCGGTAACTTTGGTTCTATGTCGAATGACCTCGTTGCGAATTCTATCTTGAAGAAGATGAAAGAATCTTGTATCATCTCTCCTTAAAGTCCATTAAGCTACTTAATCAAAAGTATCCATATAAAATTGCGGATATTTTCAGAATCACCTAAATGTCTGTCCGTCCCTTTGTCACGCTCATGTTTCTCGGAGACCGTTACACATAAGGAGCCTGGAACTTGGGGCAGTGATTTATCGCAAGAGGCTGCGACTACGTGTTGGTGACGTAAGCATTTTTGTACGCGGAGACAGATGGCTAATGCCTCTCACGCCACTTTATTTCATTTTGTACTAAAATAGGTATTCCGGAAAACATTTTGCTAGGTATACATGTGTATTTATTTTATAGAAAACATATCTAAGTAGGTATGTTCGTACAGCGAATTATGTTGAATGATCTGCCTGCCTCGATTTTTTCAGGTGAATAAAATATGGGGTTTAATAAGGGAATTTTGAGGACCTAATGAGTGCCTCCGAGAATGCGATTCAGGTAGCAGCATACTGGGAAAATAGAATTTGAGAGTAGAAGCACCATCGATTCGACAGAAGAAGAAGAATAAGGGAATTAAAAGATTCTTATGGGGTCAGCAGTACGAATGTGACGTCACTGGTATTGCACACGGACATAGGCCATGGTAACTATTTCTCATCCAGTGGACAGTGCGCTAATCTACCCCTTACGCACAACGGCCCAAAAAAGGAGGCTAAGTGCGGGCAAAAGAGTCCCCTTTCCATTCCATAGTCTGCCCCTTAATTGCTATAAAAAACACATTATTATAATATTTTTAAACAATCGGAAGTTACCTCTTGACATATTGTGTGATAACAAGTAATCACCATGGTTCATATTTGATAGATGGGAAGGGGAGAAAAAAAAGGGAGGAAAATATTTCGATCTTTTCATCAATCAATTAATCAATCAATAGCCTAATGCAGTCTGCTGCTGTCCACTTCTACATAGGCCTCCCGCCTGATTCTTCCATATTAAATTATTCTTAAATAACTACCGAAACAGGTTAAGTCAAACGAATACTTAAATTCAAACTACTCCCTATACTTCACGCTTATTGATAAGTGTTCAATAAACTATCGGTTCTTTCACCTGTCAGTCTGTCCTGATATTAAATATACATGATTGATTCCTAACCGTCGAAATGTTTACAAATAATATCAGAAAGTAAATTTCAATTCAATCATCCACATCAATCGCCGCGTCAATAGCCGAGAGCCCCGTCACTAGAATTTACATTGTGCGTATTACAATCCATTATTCTGTCAGTTTATACCGCAGGTACTATTTATTTAACAACCCGTTTACCTGTGAATTTAATCATTACGTCAAACCCTTTATTGACGTCATTTGGGTATTGATCCGGTTAAAATTTGTTTGTGGTGCTTCATCTCTTTTATAAGTAGTTGGTCCATTTATCTCTTCTGTCAACTACTTAGTTACTTATGAGAAAAGTGGATTTAGTATATTTCTAGCTACTTTATTTTACTTTTGATTAATTTTCATGTGGGTTATAAGACTGCTTGACTTATCAGTATCACTGACTCTATCACCACCAAAGAGGTACTTTGGTGACAACGATCACCGATAGAATATTTAGAGTAGGTTGTACTTTATCAGTTATTACTTTTAATTTCCGAATCTTTCTTATCTCCTTCGTATCTTTTCCTCTGAATACACTTGTAAGTTTTCTATCTTTATTCTCAAACAGTTCGAATAATAGCAATAGATGAACTATTTACTCCTTGAATAAATTCTTCTGAGTTACAAAAAACAATATTTCTCGCAATTAAATTAGCCAATGCCTACAGCTAATTATGCCTATAGCTATGACTAATTTGTGCAGCCGACTTTACATACAAATATACCAAACACATTGTAAGAAAATTATAAACCATCTTGAGTTGGATCATTTAACAAAGCATTGTCCCATCAACGCAACACACTTCTAAAATCAGATACACCCAGGATATAACAATAAGATCCCCTGTTCAAATAACGTCTCTAATATCTCGTCAGTAAACCCTTACCCTGTAATAGCACACATCATTTTTCAACCGTTCCGGTCGATTTTAAACAATAGAAGAGGAAGACGTTAGCACAAAGACGTTCCGACATGTCTTCGTTCGTGTAGACATCAGCTGAAAGTGTATAGATATGTCGAAAATGCCTGCACGTTTACTTTGAAACAATGTGAGTCGATTTTGATAATATATATTCTGCTGACAAAATATTTGAAATGAAATTCCGTTGAAATTGTAGACTTTCGTGAGATAAGGAGCCGTTTGTTTAGAAGATGTGATAGGAGTTATTTGAATTAGGTATTACGCTTAAAAGCGTCTTACCAATCACAAACAGATAGATCGGTTTTGTCTAGTAAATAACTAAAATTGTAATCTATATTACATCATTTCGATATACCAAGATACCTTCATTTCAATAATTTATTATTACGTATACATAATTAATAAAATACTTTTTGTTTTTTACTTCAATTAGATTAGTTTTTTACGGATGATTTGACACCTCAAAGTTTGAAATTGTGACCTTTGATCTGAAGATTATTAATCTGCAGATGATTCGCAACTTAGCTATTTGAGAAGAGTGACGTTTCATCCGAAGATGAAATATATTTGCGGATGAGACCTAAGTCATTATCCTACGTTTACGAAATCATGACCTGAGATCAATGCAATAATTAGTCAATGGCAAAATTGTCACAGTATTTATACAGTCAGCATCATCATCTTGACTAGTACTTAAAATGACTTAAGACGTTGGTATTCCTCCCTTCCTGTCTAATTCCACTTTTAGTTCGGACGTTAATAATATTTAAATCAATATAATAGTTTAGTAACATCATTATAATAGTAGGTATTAAGATCCTTTGATTACTTTGTTAGTCAAGGTTGATCTGATGCCTGCATGCTATTAGACACCAACAATACTGCTATGAAATAAAACTTGCACCTACTAAACATGGTAGATTTTCAAAGTTGCTCGCTGCTATAAGCTTCTTGAAAGAACTTCGACACACGTGTCGATAATGTAACAGCCTTTGGCTTCTTTCAACAAATTTTGTAGCAAAATCCTTGTTTTATAACCGCAACGTGGCCGCGTGGTTTCCGGCAGAATAGAATTTGGGCCACCCCGTCTCCTCCCATGCGGTGTCGTATAAGGCGACTAAGGGATAGGGCTGTGTTACTTTAAATAGATATATACAGCCCAGAATCAGTCTCAGATGCATGGCTCGAGTCAACAATAGTGCCCGGAATACGGCAATAGGTACACCTCTTATAACGTGGGACCGAATACAATGATTGGTGAAATGTGGGTCTTAATTCGTCTCTGCCTAACCCTCCGGGGATAAAGGCGCGACGATATGTATGTATGTATAACAACCTGTCCATCACCATTTTACTAAAACCTAAAACTCAAATTTGATATAAAAACTTCTTGGTGTTTGTCTTAACCTTCAATTTAATTTCATATTTTTTCTGAAGAAGCCTTCCTTTTAGTTTACTAGTAATTTTTCTTAGAGCTTTGAAATTTTATATTTTTAGTGACCATTTTAATAGTTATGAACTTAAAAGAGAAAGCAGGCCTTGGTTATAAATAAACCGTTTAAATAAATAATTTGTGCTTACTTTAAAAGCACTTAAGAATTTTTTAGGCTCTGTTTCATTAACAAAGTCTAACTTCAAAATTATTTTTTCAACTGTAAATTATTTTTGTCAGCTTTATCTTTGACTTGGTAATACTTATTTGATGAATAAATGACTTTATTCCGATTAGTTGCAAGTAGGGGATCATAACTAGTCTGTAGTTCCATTAAAGGACGGCAAAAATATCAACAGATATAACAACTTAGGTACACCATAATTTACTTAAAATTTTTCTCCCTTGCCGTACGTTCCTACACTAATACCGCGTGCGGTAGGAAATGTCGGCACACATCCCAAGAGGGTTGATGACGGATCCGGAACTGCGGTGTACGTGGAGGAGCAATTATGGTCGTCGCGATGTGAGCTACCGCACTTACTTTCATTGTATCGTATGGAGAATTCTCCATGTCGCCGTCTCGTCGGAGTTGTGCATAAACCTTTATGTTGTAACTTTGCAGAGTGAATTAGAGAATAAACTAAATATAAACATGTTTATACAACATCTTTTAATGTTAAATTTGAATTTTGTTGACTTTTTACTTTGAAGACAACTGAGTATTGATGAGAAATGATATTTGATGACCGATGATATTTGATGACCGATGATATTTGATGACCTATGATATTTTTGATGACCGATGATATTTGATGACCGATGATATTTAATGACAAATGTAACCGACATGTACTCCCGGTAACACCTCCGGCTGGCTAAGTATTTGTGATGTTTGATATAAACATCCTAATGAACATGAAAATATATAGAAAACATCTCAGTGATATACTGCTGTCATACAATATTTAAAAAAGACAAAAAAGTAGATGAGTTGACCTTTAGAAGACAAATGTTGTGCCTTTGACAGTAATTGTAGTCTAGACAAAAAAGAAAACAGTACTAACGCGATAAATCAAATAAGTGTTCACGTTCATACAACACATGAGCTCGATAAATGTCTAGAAAACTATTTGCGACTTCTTAACTCAATTTTCAGAAAGAGACTCTTTATCTGTGAAAGCTTTTCTAATTATTCTGGCCTTCAAATTATACATAACAATTTAGTAGTTTTTTATACTATTTATGAGACAGACAAGCACACAGCCATACATTAAACAGTGCGTAATATAGTTAACATATTGGTTCAATATCCCTCAAGGTCTTTCTTTTCATATTCTTTTTTTATAGTTCTTATTCATAGTTCTTTTACAACCAGATTTATGGTAACTGACTCTCACATATTGCACGGTCTCGCAACCGATCATCCAGCCTAGGAATCTTGACTGGACGATTGGGTGTAGGACCGTGATCTCAGTTTTGTAATCTTTGTCTCCATTTGTTTATCTACTTTTCTTCTTAATATTTATCGCATGTAGTGTTCACGTCAAGAAGGGCTTTACATCACTTTTTGACAGGTTGTTTATGTAACGAATATGCTATTGTAATGTCAAGTTTCGTGAACCAATAAAAAAAAATGAAGTAGCAATACTTTGAATTAAATGATAGAATGTAGGTGACAGACAAGCATACGGCCCACATGATAGGAAGTAGTTAACGTGTGCAATACCAGGGGTACTAAACTCGTGCCGCCCATCTTTTAAGAAATTTTAAATGCCCTCGCTTGAAAAAAACGTATTTATCTTTATACTTTCACTTTGTAATCCCGCTTACAAAAGGCTGAATAGAGTTACTGTTTTGGGGTCTCATATGATCTCATAACCAGGACGGTACTCTTTTCTGACTGACTGCGACTGATAGTTTTCAACAGAAAAACTCGATAGCATCCCATAGAACTCGTTAGAAGAATATAGTACTCGATAGCGCTCGATAGCACTAGGAAACAAATCAAAGGCCTCAGTAGTGGTATGGTAACACCGTCTGTGCACTTTGAAGTTGAAGTATAACATACTTAGCAAGTAATTTATTATTATAATTTGGGTCTGGAGAGCGCTGCGTGGGATGTAGTAGAATTAATTTTATTTCTAAAGATATTTTATCCATAAAGATGATACTAAAATCTCAAGCAGCAAACCATCATTAAATAACCAATCATCTAATACTAACAGAATCAAAGGAAACCAAATTAAACGAAGCCTTTGACTTTCTCGTATATCAACCAATACAAACAGTACATTGATATCCAATTATAGGAACTCTCAAAGTCAATAAGCTATCACGAAGCACCGAGCTAACCACTTTCCTCATAGCATTACCATAATTTTGTTCCAATGTAAACTTAGTAATTGCCATATTTCGAGAGGGAAAACGAGTTTTTACGAATTTATTTTTCTACTTGCCCTCGAGATTCTAAAAGCATTTTTGTGCGATGGAAATTATTACGCGCCGAAGTGCTTAGAAAACAGAAAGCTGAAAATGAACAATAATTTGCGAATCATTGTGCATTGTGAAAAATGATTATTATATAAAAGTAAAAAGAAGAACCAAGATTACCGACATAGTCCAGAGGATCAGCAACTTGAAATGGCAGTGGGCAGGGCACATAGCTCGGAGGACTGATGACCGATGGGGTCGAAAAGTTCTCGAGTGGAGGCCACGTATCGGCAAACGCAGCGTAGGACATCCACCCACAAGGTGGACAGACGACCTTATCAAGGCCGCGGGAACGCGCTGGATGCGAGCCGCTTCCAACCGGTCTTATTGGAGATCTATAGGGGAGGCCTATGTCCAGCAGTGGACTTCTTATGGCTGAAATGATGAATGATGATGATGTTTTCATCATCATCATTCATCATTTCCGTCCAAAATTATTCCGTCGATGATCATACCAACTCAGAATATGGTATGAAGCTCGTATTATCAATTGTAATTATTTAAAAGATTTCCTTTGGATATAAGAAGTAGATAGAATCTACACAATGAATTAATTAAGATCGAATCTTAATGATCTTTTATTGAGAATTTTACAAAACGACATTTTAAATAAACGAGAGTCTTTCTCGTGTAGCTGAGCGTAAACTACTGAAGTTCGAACTAGATATTTTGATAGTACCTAAATTTATTTATACTCGTAGGTAAGCATTATGAGAGGTTTTTAAGAAATTCAACCTCATAATATTGTTTGTAGACTTAACAAGTTAGACCTAGATTAAATATTATTGTTACTAAATGAACTAGACTGAAACTAGTCTTATATTTGTTACTTAAACATTCAGCATGTTTGATTGAGTATATACAATTTCAACATAATATTATGTTGGTTTTTGATGTTGAAATACAAATCATAAGAAACAATAAATTAATTTCAGACTTCTTGAACAGTTCAAATACAAAGTTATGTTTGCTTTCAGTTTCAAAACAATATACCTCATATCGAATAACAATACTCGTAAAATGAAAAAATATAATTTCTGAATAACACTCAAGTTTCACAATCTGTCGTAATATATGTAAACGAAGGGCAAGTCGTGTAGGAAACCCATGCATGTTTGATCGTAACAGAGAGAGCCGAGGTAGGGGAAGTAAGTGATTTTCTGAATTATAAATTTGTATGGAGAGGCAAAATTATTTTTTGTTGACTGGCAAATATAATGGGGTATCGTAGAAATGTTTGTTTTGTTTTCGTGGAAGTTGAGATTGGGTAAGGAGAGGCAAACAGAAGTGCACTTAACATATTCAAATGAAAAAAAAAAAACTAGTAATTGAAATTATATGGTATACGTGAAGTGGCCCGTGTGAAGTGGAGGAACAATATCTGGAAGGCAGACCCCGGTCTTCAAGGTGAAAGTGCCCTCGGATGCGACCGGGACTAGCGCTAAGACGATGGTGCTGGCTCACTAATCCATCAAGCGAAACTAAATAGTTTGCGATAGTACATACATACATAATAATCACGCCTTTATCCCCGGAAGATTAGGCAGAGGTAAATTAACAACCACTTTTCACCAATCATTGTATTCGATTCCACGTAATAGTGGGTGAGCCTATTGCCATATTCTGGGCACTATTTGTTGACTCGAGTCATGCATCGGAAGATGAGTCTGGGCTGTATATATCTGTCTGATGTTAAACAGCCCTATCCCTTAGTCACATTGTACGGCAACGCATGGAAGAGATGGGTTCGCCCAAATTCTACTCTGCCGAAAACCACATGTGTGGCCTGATCTTGGCCTGGCTTGGCTTGACTTCAAACCAGTAACTTTTTCCAGCAGATCTTAGCCACTGGCAATATCTAGACACAAAATATATTGTACTTTTACGCTTACTGTAGAGATAATCTCCAGTAAAAATAAAAGTTGGGCACTCTGCCACATTACCATTTAAGTCAACAAAAATTTATGTGTCCTGGTTCTTTTGTCCTCGCTTAAGTACAACACAGATACATCAAACGATATCTCATATCTCATTTTTATGAAAGCAAATAATGATCGCATGCATTCGTGGTTCGGAGCAGGATTAATTTCCATTGCCTGTTGTACCCGTCGTTATTATGATATACTGGTTGGCATTGTACTGGATATCTATCAGCATAAAATATGATCAACTTAAACGGTGTAGAAACGAATCTTTATTGCTGGTTTAATTTACGTCTTCTGGTTGTTTAATTTCATTGATTTCTTGCAAAGAGGTAAATACTAGACGATAAAAAATGTAGACCTGTATTCCCGAGACTTTACCTTTACATAGCTTACTATTAGGAGAGGTACTACGAGTAAAGTCATATTACACTACTATATTTACTTTACACGTTTTGTTAATTTAACTCATTACACTGGCTAATGAACCCTAAGGCCCCGGCTACATCTCTACGGCACGGCACCGTCCGCCGTCGCCGTCGACGGCGACGGCGCCGCGCCGTAGAAATTCACGGCGCCGTGCTACGGCGCCGTGGAAAGTGTGACATAAGGGAGGGCAATTCCCCAATTAGAGTAGTCGACTTCATAGTTCGACGTCAAAAAAACTGTAACCTGAAAACGAAACTATACGAACCTTTACGAAGCTTTACGAACGTGTAAATTCTGAAGTAAACATTTATATTTTATCCCTTTCACACTAGTCGCGAGCTTGACGGATGACGTCTTGGTTTGATTGAAATGGCGATATTAATTCAGAGAAAAATTCAGTGTGGCGTGCCATATGAAAATATTCTCTAAATAATTATTGTTAAATTACATCTGAAATGTCTTTCACGATTAATTCTTTTTCGGATAAAATAACGCAAATGTGAGAAGAAAGTGAAGCTATACCAAAAAATAAGGATAAGAATAAAAACTAAATTGCAATTTGAACTTAAATTAGAATAAAAAACGAATTGTAACGGATTCTATTATTGTTTCTATTTTTATGTAAATTAAAAAATATGTTTTTTGACATCTATAGATGACGCTGATCTCGAATATGAAAAAAAAAACTGGGTATTAGTTGCCGTCGATAAGGTCGAAAATGGCTTGCGCCTATTTTTTACATTGACTATAACCCAGAGACTCCAAAAATACGTGCAAGCCATTTTCGACCTTATCGACGGCAACTAATACCCAGTTTTTTTTTTCATATTCGTGATCAACGTCATCTATACATGTCAAAAAACGTATTTTTTAAGAAATATCATTAAGGTCGTTCATATAAGTCTGTTATTTCTTTATCGTGTGGGTATCCCTTCGGATGCCCACAAAAAGGACATAACAGTACAGCAGGATGGCTGGTACCTTATATACTCGAAATGCTTAAAAGTGTACGCCAACGCGCATCTTAGATCTTCAGATAGCTAAAATATGTAATATGATTTGAATTATACATAATTATTATTACTGTCTAAAGTTCATTTTTGATATTAGCAAAGAAGTTCACCTCATTAATTAAAATCTTCCAAATGCATGAGAAAACTAATTTTTATTTGTATTGACAACCCTAAATTTGACATAGTTTGTAATTTTTATAATACGTTTCGTAATCTTATTTCAAGAAATGTAAATATAGAAAAAATAAAATTAAGCGTGAAATGTAGTTCTCTAATCTTTGATATTTGAGGCTGAAAAACGCACTCTTTACTACGTATTATACGTTTGTTGTCTCACTGTCACTTCTTGGTTGACGTATCATTAGTCTTTGAAAGACGCAATCCGAAACATAGGACCGTGATCCTATGTTGTGTTGGGGCGGATTTTCGCGTCAATTGCCTATCTAATTTAATCAGAATCGCGACAATGCACCACCCACAAAAAATATGTTTTTAATAATGAATTCGTAATTTTATGAAATATTATTAATATATCACTGAAATATTAAAGTAAAATGTTGTAATATAAATAATAATATAATTCATGTAAATTAATAACATTGACGTATTTTTAGTAAGACACTATATGTCATTGCGCGCTCGCCATCTGAAAATTTCGATTGAGAATCGCCCCCTGCAACACACCGTCCACTTTTTGTAGCCATTTTGTAGCACGGCGCCGTGAATTTCGACGGCGCGGCGCCGTCGCCGTCGACGGCGACGGCGGACGGCGCCGTGCCGTGGAGTTGTGGCCGGGGCCTTAGATACAGCTATTGTGTCTGTATGTTTGTATGTTGTCTGACAGGTGCAGTCATTATTAACTTCTCTAATGAAATTCTAGGTAGCAGTAATAAGTCACAAAACTTACCTGGCAGTGAAACTCGCCCGTATTGTCAATGTAACGTACAGCTCTGCTTTCCTAATCTGCGATGCATCGCCACCCTGATTTCTGACCTGACCTTGATCTAGGTCACAGTAGCAGAGTAGGCTAAAATTACGTTGGATTCTTCTTCTTTATCTGAGCGTTAATACCAGTCGCATCCGAAGTTTTCACCTCGGAGTCAGGGGTCCGTTTTACCAGGCTAATTCTAAAAATATTTTTCTTCTTTAACCTAATATCGCACAGCATATAAAAACTTCAATTATTGTTTCTTACTTTCATTTTCTGTTTTCCAACAGGAGGGTTAAAATTCTCACATATGAAAGTTTCATTTAGTAGTAACTACTTCAAAAATAACTAACACAAGTTTCTTGCAGCTGTCCAACTACAAGTTTTGTTAACAACTATAATAATATGAGTTTAGTTATTTGAAATTACTAAGAAATTCTTCACACAAAAAGAAAATAATTCTAGTTTTAAAATTGGTAGGTACCCTTCTTCAAAACTCATTGTACTTCTTTTTCAGTTCATAATACATTGTCTTTTTATTAAACTACATAAACTTTAAAATTAAATAATGTATTATGTTTTATTACAATTTTGCGCATTAAATGAGGGTTCGCAGTTAGATTTCAATTTGATAATCTGAAAACCCTATGTAAAGTTCAACTACTTAGCTATAATACACTTTCTAAAGAATATCATAATATTATTTTCTGTAGAAATATCAAAGTAATCTCCTCAACAACCTCAAAAATAAAAGATTCTCAGATAGTTGAACCCTTTTTCATATAATGTACATAATAATATATTTTACAATTACCTGAAGCCAACTGAACCCATTTTAGTCGATTCTTTCTTTTCTTTTGCAGGGGCAAATACATAATTATAATTTCGATATATTTTTCTATAAAAAAATTGGCGAATTGGAATTTATAATGAGAAACACAAAAATGGTTACCGGAACTACTCAATTAAATTCATCTTTTGGTTAGTTGTGGGTACCTTTTGCTTCATTAAAGATTCATCATCAAAGATCTCAAAGAAACGTATTTTCTGGCATTGGCACGCATGACATCCTCCATGACGTCAAGCCAGGACGTATTAGGCCTACCCTATCTATCTAGACCCATTTGGTACCCACGTAGTCTGGCGGTTTCCGTAAGACGAGACGTTGCTTTATCCATATCCATACTAATATTATAAATGCGAAAGTAACTCTGTCTGTCTATCTGTCTGTCTGTTTGTCTGTCTGTCTGTCTGTCTGTCTGTCTGTCTGTTACGCTTTCACGCCTGAACCGCTCAACCAATTTTGATGAAATTTGGTATAGGGGTAGTTAGACCTCGAGAAAGGACATAGTCTATGTTTGGTCGCGATAGACGACATCCACGCGGGCGGAGCCACGGGCAAAAGCTAGTTACAAATAAATGCAAATAATTACCACAATATATTTATCAGAGAAATCTTATCCAAATGAATTATCTCCTTTGTTCGGAACCAAGAACCCTTAAATAATATGGAACAAGTCCTCCGTGAGCCCTTTTATGATCGCATTTCCTTGTCACCCTTCATATTGTTTCTGCATTCCTATCTTCCACTTAGTTTAACAACTCTCTGGGTGACATTCGCTACAAGTGACTACAAGACATCATATTCTCTGTACTTCGATAAATTCACGCTCGCGTGAGTATTTTGCGCCTTTTTTCTTGGCAGCCATTTCTTTTCTTGTTACATGACTATGTACTCAAGTGCAATGTTCTCAGGATACATGAAGTGTCTTTATTCTATTGTTACTTATAAATGCCTGAACAGATTGTTGATGTAGGTATTAGTATTATACTATAGGATAATCATCATCTTCCTAGTTATTAAATATGATTGCGTCGAAAGTTTGGAGCCAGTTCACTTATTATTCTTGATTAGTTTTTTTGAGTGACAGCCGTCTTACATCCTAGCCCTAGAAGGAAAGCCTGTGCTAGACTCCTGTCTACTATTTATTAGGTGTATCGATTAGCAGGTGAAGTTGATAAATAGGCCTGGATAATGTTTATGTATAGGTATTGTTCGTATTCTTTCATACCGCATGAAATTGCCTATAGGTTAATAAAGAGATCCGATTCTCAGCACTCCATGGATTCACCGTGCGGTCGCCGGGTCCGTAGCGTGATACAGAGAGGAACACCGTGACGGCGACTGGGACTTGCGACCCAGATGTAGGTTTAGGGTGGCCACCTTGTAATGCATCAGCGCTCACCTCCACCGTCAGTAGTGTTCCCCCCCCCCCCCTAACTATCCAAATTTGGTAAGATCCTATCAATGCCGCTTTTGATATTCGATTTAGTAAAGAGCTTACTGAAGCTCTTGGCAATCCGAGGTCTTTAAGTAAGTTGTACAGGGATTTAGCTGGAATTCCCCTTGCTCCTACTGCTACGGCGTAGAGTTTAACCACGTAGCCGTTCTTGGTTAACTCGTTAGTCAGTCAAGTCAAAGTATTTGTTTGTCTTCATAGCGTGGTCTTTAGGTATATTAGTTTCCCACGGTACTGTGAGTTCTACAAGCACTGCACGCCTATGCGATCGTGAAAAAAGGAATATGTCGGGTCTGGATGATGAGGCACAGAATGATATCCTCCGGTATTTTATAGTGCTTCTCATACGTGTCTACGAGTATTGTCCAGTCAACGGCAGCTATCAAAATTGAATGTGGCTTTTGAGGTGATTTCTTTGAGCAGCCTTCCTTTACAAACACAATGTCATTTCTTTGGTTTGTGGTTAATCCTTTTTTCGCTCTAGCTACCGCCAAACTTACAGCCTCACGTATGATTTCTAATACCTTATCATGTCGGCGCGAGTAATGACCCCGGTCTAATAGCGTCCTACAACCCACTAGCAGGTGCCTAGCCGTACCAGTTGCTTCACCACATGAGTTACACGTTTTATCTGTGGCTTTTCCCCACCTGACTAGATTGCTTTGGTCGGGGAGGGTCAACTGGAATGCATTTAGGTAAAATTTAAGTAAGGCCGGTCGTATATTATGGTACGCCATTTTAAGGCTATGGGAATACAAAATTCACCTAGGGTCAACCATTCGTTTTGCATTTCTAGGTTCATTGCGTGCACCTTATAGGTGTTGTTTTCGTCTGTTTGAAGAAAAGATTTTGTTATTTCTTTATCTGTTTGTTTCTGAATATTCCCTAGACCTACTCTACCAGTCTGCGAGCCTATCATGAATTTATGGCGTTGCATGTTATGCAACGTAAAAATAAAAAATCTTTTATTTAGTGTTTGATTCTTTTTTAATTGTATATTTAAATGAGGAATGTATGGAATTTGACGTATATGACAGTCGTCAACGTTATGTCATAAACGTCAAATCCCATACATTTTTCATTCAATTGCCGAATTGCGACTTGTCTAGGGGGACTGGTCCGTTAACTAAGTAGGGTTCTAATAAGAATATACCTACCTACACTAAAACCTCTCCTTCTAAAAAAATCCTTCCAGATAATTCGTAAGTTTTCTAAACAACAACACAGATAAATCAATTATTCAATTATTGATGATTTTAATTTTACCTCTTACAATAATTAATTCATTCGGTTTACTTTACTTGTTTACCTCCAAAATTATATTGGCGCGAAACAATACTAGTGACGTAGACAATTCGCAGCAAGATTTATTGAAGCCCTTTTAACCCGAAATTCGCTGAAAATTGGCTTTTATTTCATTTTATTTGAGACTGGGGTAGATTAGACTTTTTTTACAAAGAAGCAAATTGAGCGGGGTGTGTCCAACGGTGGTTCGGGACCGCGTTCGACAATAGATGTCACTCGGTTCGTTTAGTCAGTTTAGTGCCAATATATTTGGCTTTATTTTATTCAGATTAGAGGTTGTATCTCGAACTTTTCATTACTAAAAGCTTTTTAATAAAGATGCATAGGACTTTAGTATTCTGATCTGAACTACGAACAAGTGGCAAATCATCACTCAGGTTGTGAAGTCAACTGAATATAGCTGAAAAATCCAAACCACATCATATTCAAGCGGACCCACGACTCCGAGGTGGAGGCCTCGAATGTAATCGGAACTCAAGTAAGGATAATAATTGGATGTAATATATTATCGTAGTAAAAATATCCTGTCACTAACACAAAGTCTACAAAAATCAGCTAGATTTTTTATAACTTCAGCTCCAAAAAATTCTCATCCTAAATTTTTCATCTAAAAATTTCACGCACTGGAAATCAATTTTGCTTCGATCATACCGTATACATCAGCCGTCAGCGTTGCCTAACCCACCGAACCGTGGGTTCTTTCATCGAAAACAAGCTACCATTTGTCTCTGCCATCGTTTTTATCGCGCGCCCGCTCATTGAAACACCATAAACTTCCCCGATATCAACTTTTTACGTCGGCCCAATTTACTAGAAACAAAAATAGTCAAGATACGTCTGTTTGTGTGACTGAGTTCCGATGGTTTGTTTGGTTTTAGCCTATGGGGTTTTTTTGTACACACGCTCGTGTGTCCACAAAGTGATAGGCAGGTGCCCCCACCTTGCGGTGACAACGTTTTTGTGCCTTGTTTTCTTTCTCACAAAATTTGCTTTGGTTTTCCTGCTCATGGTTTTTCAAAAGTGTTGAGGAGTAAAAATATATTTAAAAATGTTGAAGATTAGATTACTACTGATCCTTACACGAAGTGCGTATGAAGTAAACTGTACAGACGTACGTAAGTAGTTTGAACAATAAGCAGCCATTGGTTAAGTACCCCTTTGTGTAAGTGTAAAATCTGATTATCGTTGTAGTGTGTGAAATTTCTGAAAACAGTTTCTATACGAAATTATGTTGATGGCATTTCTAACTACTGCTCCGTTTCCAAATTCCAAGAATCTGACATTTGAAACGCTTTAGCTGTTTGTAATAAGGTGGTTTAAATTCTTGCCGTAATTCAAATTTAATTAATTTCGGCAGAGAAATTGGAGTCTTATCTACCGTTATTATATACATTACTCTGAATTCTCTTCTTTGTAGAGATCGAATTTGTGTTTCATAATGATTAGCCTTTATCGGAAGGGGCAATATTCATTCTCCTTAAGATATTACTGGCGATATCTTCAAGTACTAACTATGAATTTATTTTCAGATAAGACTACTTAGAACTCGATGCTAAAATTATAGTATGACCTATCTGCCAGAGATTTCCCAAGTAACTTTACTAACCCTTCCCCATGAGGGCAGGTCTAAAGCCAGAAGGCGATAGAGGATGTGAGATCAGTGCCTCCTGCCAGTCAGTGAGTCACACTTGTGCTGCAGGGTCGGTGAGGACAGAGAGTTTCTGTGCAGTCAGCGCAGAAGATAAAGTAGGACAAGCCTTTGGTCTTCCCACTGACAGTACAAAAACTCTACAGTGAGCTCTGGCTGCTCTACTCACCGCCGAGAACACATTACATGAGGTTAATATGACCGCGGTATTCTGTAGGGCAGAAATACTTCCCCAGTTGGATTGCTCAGTTGGGACAGGAATACCGTCGTGTCCTAACTCCGTAAGGGTGATGCACCAAGGGTAGCGGCGAGTTTACACACATACTCCTAAAAAGATCAGTGTACATTGTTGCAAGAATCTATAGTCTATGAGGATGACAGATCTTCAGCAGTCCACTCATAGATTTATATGCCACCAATTTATAGAACACAGAAAACACAATTACAAGGCAATAAACTTCCAATTGACCTTCCTTACGGATCTCTAAACCAGTGGGAGGCAGCGATCAATTTTATAAGACTATCCTTCCTTGATTTTATTGTCTTCTCTCATTGTTCGTTAGTTCCCGTTTATTGCCTATAGTAAAGTTATTGATTGGAAAAGGATAATTTAGGAACAGTAAAAGGGACAAGTAAAAGAGGAATTCTTTTGTCGCAAACAATATTGAGATTAGGATTCGAAATTCTGAGACTGAAGCTTTTATCCCTTGCAGATTTGTAGGCGATTTATATGGACTAAGCCTGTATGTATAGCATTTTTATTACGGAATCTTTCAAGATTTTGTTGGGTTTCAAGGAAATACGCCTCTAAATATTGGCTAAAATTGTTCCTATAAGAGTTGTTCCTGGTTGCTTTCGAGGCTTTCTGACTTTGGTAGCCAGGGTTCGCTTACTCCTGATCGTCCCTTTGGTCTGGTTTGTACGATTTATTCGATAGTAATTGCTGTTGAAGACCAGAGCCTCATAAATCAATCAGCAGGTGCATTGGCTTGCAGGTGAGTTTGATTTTACCCTTGAAGATCTTCGTACAATCGACAAAAGACATACGGTTGTACCTTTACATACAACTTTATACGAAAAAGTGCAACCGTATCTCCTTTGTCGACTGTATATACAAACAGTCACGCCTCTTTCCCAGTGATGTAGTTTTTGGTTCCCATATACCCACCAGAGTAGGCAGTAGGTATAGCAGTATTCAAATCTATGTTAATATGTTAATAGATTTGAGAGATAACATGCTAATAAATAAAATCTTCTTTTATTTTACTCCTATTTACTAGAGTAAAAAAATATTTAAATGAAAACTTTCTAGCTGGAAAAGTACTTGCACTCGAGCAGGAAGTAAAAAAGTGTGTTGAAGACCAGAGCCTCATAAATCAATCAGCAGGTGCATTGGCTTGCAGGTGAGTTTGATTTTACCCTTGAAGATCTTCGTACAATCGACAAAAGACATACGGTTGTACCTTTACATACAACTTTATACGAAAAAGTGCAACCGTATCTCCTTTGTCGACTGTACATACAGTCATACCTCTTTCCCAGTAAAGTGTTTTTTGGTAGGTTCCCATATACCCACCAGAGTAGCCAGTATAGCACTATTCAAATCTATGCTAACGGAATTGAGAAAGCACATGCTAAAAAATAAAATCTTATCTTTCGCTCCTATTTACTAGAGTAAAAAAATATTTAAATGAAAACTTTCTAGCTGGAAAAGTACTTGCACTCGAGCAGGAAGTAAAAAAGTGTTATAACTGTCACTTTTAGAAGTGTCTAGTAAATTACTTTAGACGTGTGAAACTTTGCCTAGACAGCGGTGGTAAATGCTTCAACAAAGTTAATAGTGACTCAATCGAACAGTGCGCAATGGATTGGTGTATGGGCAGTTAACGGGGTACAAAGATTCAATTGTACTTTTTATGAGGTTAAAAAATGGAATATGGAAAAGTACAAGTAGTGTCTTATTCAATATAGCTTCCACAGCATTACAGAGCTACGTCTAACAAAATAAGATTTTTTTTCTATTTCCATAGACAGTAAATGAGATATCGGTATAGATAGAACCGGGTATATCACACCAGACATTACATAATACATAACTTTTTATATTCCTATGCCGCCTACGAGCTCCGCCAGGACTTTACGAGCCTTGGATATCATGACATGACGTCATAAAGGGAACATGCCTAACTTTGACTAAAATGGACCACCGTGTGTGAAATGTTGTAAAATAATTTTATTTTTCGTGGTAATATAAATTATGTACTTGTGTTTTTTTATGGCTTACATTTTTTAAGTAACTGAATTTACTAGTATTTTTGCGAATCTGTCTAGCTAATTTAAATTGCGTATTGTTAGAATAAATAAAAGAAAATAAATATTCTACAACATTCTACACAACGCTATCTAAACCCATGGTAAGCTTAATTAGCTTGTGTTATGGAATCTAGAATGCGGATATACATACTTAGATACTTTTTTTTTGTAAATACATACATATTATACATAGAAACACCCAGACCAATGCAAATATTTATATTCATGCATACAAACATTGGCACTGAGCGGGGATCGAACCCACGCCTCCTGCGTAGCAGCCGCGTTCACTACCGCTACGCCACAGAGGCAGTCATAGAAGTGGGTTCACGCCGGCAGTGTAGTAGCTAGGATTCTAACCCGGACCTCTTTTTTATTTTTTTCTACTACCTAGGCGACAAGCATACGGTCTACCTAATAGAAATTGGCCTATGTGGCCTATGGACGAGTGCAACACCAGGGGAGTCACACTCGTGCCACCTGTAAGAAAATACAGATTCTGTGCCGTCAGCTCAGAAGATAAGTAGGATAAGCCTTTGGTCTTCCCATTGATAGCACAAAATCTCTCTAGTGAGCTCTGGCTACCCTACTCACCGCCGGGAACACAACACGAGGTTATTATAACCGCGGTATTCTGTAAGGTGGAGGTAATTCCCCAGTTGGACTCTTCCATTGGGACGGAAATACCGTCGTGTCTACCTCCTTATAAACCTCTGAGTCCTAAAACCGATAATTTTCTTTAACGACTAGTGGCAAGGAGCCCCTATAAACAGATTCCAGCTGACTTGTTTTGGAAAGGAAAGTCTGGTAGAGATCAATCAATCAATCTATTAGCCTATTGCAGTCCACTGCTGGACATAGGCCTCTCCCAATATGCGCCACGTTTGCCGATCCTCCGCCTTCCGTATCCAGTCCGTCCAAGCCACCCTTCGTAGGTCGTCAGTCCAGCTGGCTAGGGGGTAGAGATGTTGATATTTATACTATTGTTATTTTTAACCACTAAGCTTACGCTACTATTAATGATATTAATCGGAGTACACTACTATTAATAATATTAATGTGGAGTATAACCACAGACGAGTATATATCACCCCGTCCACACGTCCGCCGCTAAGCCAATCCGCAGATGAAATTTGTCTACGTGTTGAAGACAGACATACGTTTGAATTCACTGCGACTTGGTGTCGATATTAGTAGTCTTGTAGAAAGATAAAAATATTTCCTTTCCGTACAACTTTTACCTTTAATTTAGTTATATAAAGCCCTACGTCTACGCCTACAGAACTTGTAATAGCTTGTGAAGTTTCAGATTAGTTTTACGAGTTCTTTTTATTTTATCCCAAATATTATCTGAGGGTTATTTGATATAGGGAATAGGAGGATAAAACAAGGGTAATTGATTTTTATATACCTATTCCAGTATGTAAGGGGACAGGTCAGCTAGGGTCGACTCTGCAGAGATATACTCTGTGAGCTTGTTGAATTGATGACGTATTAAAAACTTACGGAGTTGGCAGCGCGAGTGTGACGCCCCTGGTGTTGCATACGTCTACAGACCACAGTAAGCTTTTTTCATCAGATGGACCATGTGCTTGTCTGCCACCTAATCTGTATAAAAAAGTGGCAAGTAAGAAGCACTAGATATCGATGGACTTGCATAAATGGTTTAATGGCAGTTCAGCAGAGGGAACTTCACGAGCTTCCTCTGCTAGTGAAGCAAATATACAGAAGCAGATGGCAAACTAGTCCCAATTGGACATGTAAAAATATTTTCCCGTACCGCAGCGTCAGTCGTGCTCTGGCAGTACATTTATTTTGCAGAATACTTAGAATTGACCTATATAAAAAAAAAAAAAAGTAACTCCCCTGGTGTTGCACACGTCCATAGGCTACGGTTACCACTTTCCGTCATGTGGGACACGTCTTGTCTGCTTCCTAATTTGTATAAAAAAACGTTGATGACTGTCATAAACTGTAAAGTCAATCCCAAACATTTTTTTTTATCGTGCAAAAAATCCCCACGAATACCTCCCCCGCCGAAGCCGGAGGAGGAGGTTATGTTGGACTCGAACCGACTAAAACGCACGCCGTCTGTGGCCGTCGGTTGCCGGAGGTGAGGTTGTCGTAGCCATATCCCTCGCACACCGGCCTAATCCCAAACACTTACCTATCAATTGTTTTTTTTTATACGGAAGGACACGTCAATTTGACTTCGCCTCGCCTGATGGCAAGCTGAAGGCAGTCTCTGAAAAGAGGGTCACCATTACAGACACGTACCATGTAACAATGGTGGCACTCAGCTTGACGGCCTCATCAGATGCTTTTTCACGCCCGCTTAAAGGACCCGGGACTGTAGGAGGAGGGAAACACGTGAACTGGTAAGGAATTCCAATGGTGCGGCAGGAGAAGGAATCGCTGAACCGCTTGGTTTTTGATGGAATATTCTGCACCGTATGCACCGTATTCTACAATACGCCGGTCAATGAATTGCCACTTGTCTAGGGGTGTCCTAAATCGCTGTTTACCGCTGCAAAAATATCCTAGTATAGCTCTCTACAGACTATTAATAACCCATATTCTTTTCAACATTACTTTCAAAAAAATACTGGCACATTGAGCCATCCCAGAGGCCTATTATCATCGCATAAAGCGAGTCTGATATTAAAACATATAATACATAAATTTACTGATCCCGACTAGAATGGAGTGCTCCATTATAGAGTGATTAGGATGTACCGAGAATTTGCATAAAAATATGTCGAATATAAGGGAATATGGAGGCTTAACATACGGCCTTTTACAACCTCGTCATGCCCTAATTCAGTATGGAAATTCCATGGATTTTTAGAGTGGATACGCCTTTGTCTGGTTTTGAGTACCGACTGTTTTGTTAATAAAAATGTTTATGGAGGTATATCCATACTATTCTCAATACTAAAATAAGGTTTCTACATATATTATTATATGCATATACATACTCACGCATGTAAATCCCTGCAGGGGTAGGCATAGGTGGCCGGGCCTAGTCATCCACATTGCACCATTTATGGTTTTCGATTCCACTCAAGGTTTCTATTAGGGAAGAAACGATGTGAGCCTATTGCCTTATTTCGGGCACTGTTGACTCGAGCCATGGCTGACAAACGAAGTCTTAACAAATTTTTTAAAGTTACCTTTCGTGTCTGTCTGTTTCTTAGATCAAATCTGCTAACACATGCAATGATTTTTGTGACGACTGTCAGTATTTTTTATGGGGTTCTTCAAGAAGGGCATTAGAAGGTTTCTTCAGGGTCGGCAGCCCGAGTGTGACGCCCCTGGTGTATACGTCCATAGGCCACGGTGACCGCTTCCCTTCAGGTGGGCTGTGTGCTTGTCTACCAACTAAGTGGTATAAAAAAAAAACACATAAAGTCGGCATCAGATCGATCTAGACTACCAAAGTCTCAAAAATCTAAATACTAAGGTATTAAGAGCAATTCAAGCTGTTTTATTAAAAAAAAGTATAATCGTCCGAAGTAAAGGTGTGTACCACATATCAGAACAATCAGTCAACAGGAAGAGGGGACTAATAAAGTATTAAGATGATTTTGAGTACCTACTGTAGTCATCAAGATCGATGTCGAACTGATGCTGACTGTACCTAATCATTTTGCACCCTACGAAAAACGAGAACCCAATGGTGTTACGGGACCGTCACGTTGAAAGACATGCCTGATAAATTTAATGTAATGTACAGATATAAAACTGTTTGTTATCTTCATACAATGGTACATAATGGTATTGGAAGTGGTTTATAGGCGTGACTCTGTGGGCAATATAAATATTACTGTCGTAAAAGTAAGTGTTTTGGCAGTATGTAACATAAATGACATTGTTTTTATGTTTCAGACTATTCAAAAACATTGAACCCTCATCTTTCTTTCGATATCAATATCATCAGGCTTGTATATACGCGAAAGGGTAGGCAGGAATATATTTTTGTAATTTTTATTTCATAATAATTTAGATTACACAATGGTGTCCAAAGATTGTACTTTGGAGCCCGAAGCCCGCATATTTTTTGCTGCTTTGACAGTGCTGATGCTGATAACGATATTGGTGTACTAACATGCCTCAAAGAATAATTTCAAAATAAACACTCATATAAATACGATGTAAAAACCAATGATATATTATAAACTATAGATATGTTTTCCACACTCTAAAATGACGACAAAAAAATGATGACTTTTGGTCATCATTTTATGCACCAATCAGAATCGCAACAGTGCGCCACCCAAAAAATAACGTTTTTAATAATAAATTCGTAATAATAAAGTATTATTAATATGGATAATAATATAATTCATATGAATTAATAACATAGACATAGTTTTTGTAGGTAGCTATAATTTTTGTCCACTATGTTTGCGCCATTTTTGAAAGTCGCCATCTTCTTGTATGACGTATCTATGATTATAATACATCATTGGTAAAAACTCCATAATTGCACCACTACAAGCAAACCCTAAATACTGGCTCCGACAAAGTTCCCTCCTACAAGTTCCAAGCACTAACTTCCCTCCTCGAGACTTGGTCTGGCCAGCTGAATGTTCATGCTAGGAATCTTTATTTATTCTAAAGTTTATGTCTACGTATTTTCCTTGAGTAGAAAACTGAAGTGAATACTAATGGTTATGCGCTCGTTGTTCCGTTTGCATTTAAATGTAAGTACTTTAAATACTTTTTATCATCACGGCAAAACTTAAAGAGGGTTATGATTTTAACAGTACAGTACAGTATGAATGTTCATTTGTTCGTCATAGCTCTTCAACTACTATTAGAAACTGGTATATCAGACGTGCGAATGCTCAATCTGGATAGATACTTTTGAGGGGATCCTCCACGTCATATTCTATTAGTGTAAACAGTGACAGAACATTCGGTCGTTGTTCTTTCTTATGTAAACGCTGAAAATAAAGTTTCGTATACAGTAAAAGATTAAGAAAGAATGTTCTTATTCTAGCTCTAGCTATAAAGTTTCGTTTACATTAAAAGATAAAGAAAGATTGTTCTTATTTTAGCTCTGGCTCTATGTTCGTTTAGTCTAAATCCACCATTAAAAGCGTCTTGATTTCCACTAGTTATAATATATGAAGTGTCACTGAATCTAAATGTGGCGCCTTCTAGCGGAACGCTCTAAAAAGTATTAAACAAGAAAATATCAAGGATATCCGTGGTCGTATGCCACTTTTCCCTAGAATGTATTGCTTTGTTTGAGTATGTGGCTACGGGGTGCTACGGTGGTGGACGAGCTCAAATATTCATATTACTGAACTATTGTTTATCTTACGACTTATGCCCAAGATATATGTGTAAATACCTTGGGACATTTATATCTTGAATATCCTGACAGCCTCCGTGGCGTAGCGGTAGTGAACGCGGCCGCTACGCAGGAGGCGCGGGTTCGATCCCCGCTCAGTGCAAATATTTGTGTTCATGAAATATGGGTATTTGCATTGGTCTGGTCGTGCCTCGGAGAGCACGTTAAGCCGTCGGTCCCGGTTGCCATAAAAACATCTATGGCAGTCGTTACGGGTAGTTGAAGCCCTAATAAGTCCAAAAACAATGTCTAGCTGCAAAGCTTCGATATCGCCTAATGTTAACATTGGGTTGTGGAGGTCAGATGGCAATCGCTTCACGGAAAATATCGAGGTCTAGCCAAATCTGTAGTTAAGACTGGTAAAGCGGACCCCAGACTCCGACTGAAAGCTTCGGATGCGACTGGGAATAACGCTAGGAGGAAGAAGATTTATATCTTGAACATAAAATGTGCTCAAAATTTGCTCTATACGTGCAGTACACATTTCTTGGGTGTCTTTTGAGGATAGCACATGGTGCTACGGTAGTGGACGAGCTCAAATTAACCAAGCATAGATTGTTCTCTCGTTTGTCTCGCGACATAGGTCCAAGACATACATAATATTATGTCCTGAGGCATACATATATTATACTATTTGTCTGCCTCTGTGGCGTAGCGGTAGTGAACGCGGCTGCTACGCAGGAGGCGCGGGTTCGATCCCCGTTCAGTGCAAATATTTGTATGCATGAATATGTATATTTGCATTGGTCTGGGTGTTTACTATGTATAATTTATGTATGTTTTTACAAAAAAAAATGTATAAGTATGTTTATCCGCATTCTAGAACCCATAACACAAGCTAGTTAAGCTATGCTTACTTTGGGTCTAGATAGCGTTGTGTAGAATGTCCTACAATATTTATTTATTTACTAGCTTTTGCCCGCGGCTCCGCCCGCGTGGATGTCGGTTATTGCAACCAAACATAGCCTATGCCCTTTCTCAAGGTCTAATCTAAATCCAAATTTCATCAAAAACGGTTCAGTGGTTTAGGCGTGAAAGCGTAACAGACAGACAGACAGACAGAGTTACTTTCGCATTTATAATATTAGTATGGATATGTTTGCCATCCAGGATATAAAAGTATGAAATACATTTTGCTAATGACATTGTACAATGTTATTTATCTCAAAAAATAAACTGCATATTTTATTCATGAAATTAACATTGCAAAACATGATACACGATATACATACATTTACATGAGATGAGAGTCAAGATTGTATACTTAATTTATGTTTTGGTTTCTGAAAGTAATTTGTTAAGTACTTACCTAATAAATTATTTTAGTTTAGGACATTTGATTTTATGTGACCTAATAGTCCCTATGTTACTTTGAAAAAGGTAGCTTTGATAGACTGAAATAAATTCGGGGCTTATTCCCAGTAGGTCTAGCCCTGTCCCCCGAGGTGACAGCTGGGAATTATCTTCCCATTTGTCACCGGGGTGACAATTTGTGCCGAATGTTCCCTTTGAAAGCTGACTAGAGGGGACAAATGGGAAGAGTGTTTCTCAGTTGTCACCAGGTGGGGAGGGAGGGATAATTGCTACAATTCCTTCCCAGAAAAAATATACATAGAAAACAAAGTAACAACCGTTTAAGAGCATAAGGTCAAAAGCGAAAAATGACAAACGATCGCAAATTGTCAAAAGAGCAGAATGTCAAAAGCGCAGATTGTCAAAAGCGCACAATGTCAAAAATTCCTACTTTTTTTTTTTAAATGAATGGCTCTGTGCTTTTAGCATCAATTTCGCCAATGTCCCGTAGTAGAGCAAATTCCTACTTAATCTGGCTAATTCCTTGATATTGTTATTAAATATCTAAACGTCGTTATTTTTGGTCAGTCAGAAAATCGTTCAGTCAGTCGTAATAGATTGTAATGAAATACTGACTTGATATTTTTAGGAAACATGTTTACTTATCAGCATAGCAATAGTCCAGTAACCAATTTTTGGTGGCAGTTTGCATAGCAATGTATATCTTTTTTTTTTAGATTTATCATTCTCTTATTTTAGAAGTTAGAAGGGGGGGGGGGACACATTTTTCCACTTTGTAAGTGTCTCTCGCACAAACTATTCAGTTTAGAAAAAAAATATGTTAGAAACCTCCATAGCATTTATAAAGGCCTATCTATAGATACCCCCACACGTATGGGTTTGATGTAAAAATCATTTTTGAGTTTCAGTTCTAAGTATGGGGACCCCTAATATTTAATGCATTTTTTCTATTTTTGTGTAAAGTTCTTAATGCGGTTCACAGAATACACCTACTTACCCAGTTTCAACAGTACAGGCCTTATAGTTTCGGAGAAAAGTGGCTGTGACATACGGACGGACAGACAGACAGACGTACGGACAGACATGACGAATCTATAAGGGTTCCGTTTTTCGCCATTTGGCTACGGAACCCTAAAAAGGTCTAAGAACGGATCACGGAGGTGGTACGCTGCGCCAGTGTGTCGGCTGCCACCGTCTCCTTCCAGGTAATTCCACTTAAGCAATTAGACATATTAATGTCACAAATATTTTAACTGAGCGGGAATATAACTCGCGTCACCACAGAGGCTGTCAATACTTCGGCAAATAATGTTTTTTTTTTCTCCCAGCCCAAATCACATAATATTACTCTTATATTCAAAGACCCTATATTACAAGTGACATAGTAATAGCAATACATATTCATAAGTTACAAAACATTCAACTCCTAGTACCCTTGTCATACGTTACAAAGCTTCAGAGAAAAATATGAAACTTTTCGGGTAAAATTACCTCCCATGAATACGTCCGAATGAGGCTTTCCCAAAAAAATGAATCGGAATCATATTTCAAAGAAACCAACGCTTTTAGATCAGAGAGATCTCAAGGAATCAATCAGATATGAATACCTACTTATGACAGTTACAAGGTGGGATGTGATTGAGATTGTCACGTGGTTAAAAGTATTTAAACTAACCCCGAAGGATTAGGGAGAGGTGTATTAGCACCAACGCTTATTGACCAACTATGTTTTCGGTTCTACGTGAGAACAGCAATAGGCTCAACCCCGAGTATATTGCTGTTAAGCGGACACTTTGTTCTGGACTGAGTATGTTTACTGTCGGGTGAAGAACAGCCTGTCCCTTAGTCGCATGACTCTATTCTAATTCATTGGGAACCAACTAACACAATATCACAGTCCTACCTTTTTAAATATACCTACCTGTTTTTACCCGACTGCTAAGAAGGGTTATGTTTTTCGCACGTTTATTTTTATAAATCTGAAAAGTTAATTCTTATCAACAACTGGTTAGCAAATTCTTCAAAACTCAGAGAAATTTATCTCACTGTAAGTCCATGTTCTGGGTATCCTTCATTCGTAAAAATATAATTTAGCTTACCAAAAATGTTTTTAAACATCAAAAGAGATAATACATTCATTTATACTCCAAAAATCATTTCAATCGTATTCCTAACAACCTCAGATCAGAAATCATAGCCCGCAGCATAAATTTGGCAAAAGGGCAAGAAATAAGAGTTCCAATATATTTTGTTTTGAAAAATTGCTAACAATAAAGGTATCTGTATGGGTCGATGTGGACGGACAAACGACAAATGGTTGAGGGAGCCGTCTCGTTTGTCATTTGGAAAAAAAGTCGCGGGCTTATATATGTGAGACGTGGTTGGAATGGGCGAGCAAAAAAACGCATGACAGTTCCACGAAAAATTTGGTTCTTTTTCTTTATTTATGTTTTGTTGTTATTTTTTATTTTGATGGTTTAAATAAATTGTAATTGGTCTTTTTAGAGACCGCCACACACCAAGTCAGCTTTTGCGCACAGCAAATTTCCAAGGACATGTTTCTTGATAAGATATGTCAAAAAGTATTTTATGCTACGTAAGGGGGCCCCACTCACCAAATCAGCTTTTGCTGCGCACACAGCAAATTTCGAAGAGACTTCAATGTCAATCAAAAGGAATTATAAATGTGATGTCAAATAATAATGTCTTCCATACAATCATACTAACATATTGACTTATTTTTTTACCAAAAACATGAAGCATAATTTGTTCATTTTCTATTCAAAAGCTCTTCAAATTTGGGTAACTTAATAGGTAACAAAGCGTTGACTGGCCTGTCACAAATATTCATATTCTTTTCTACGACAGCGGATTCGAAATACTGATTGGATAAATCTAGATGACAGTTACCCTTTCAGGGGTTCTGAATATATTTAGGGTATGGTAGAATTCCAATAAAAGCTACATTTTATAAGGCTTAGGTCGATTTTGATATTGTAGTTCTGGGAAATCTTTTGTGCCATCTAAGAGGCTATATATTACAATATGTAGGAGGTTTTTATCTTGCGTATTCTTTAATTTGCCTTTTATCACTCCTCCACTAGTATTGGAACCTGGGTTTGCCTTTTTTACTCCACTTTTCCTTATTAGATTCTTAGTGGGTCTTGACTTTTTGGGAGGGACTGCTGTCTTTATTTTGGCTTACGGGAAGCAACGCCTCCTTAATAAGGGCAACAGACAAGTTGCTCTCCTACCCCTTTCCAGTCCAAAATTTCTAATTCGAGAGGAAATTCTGAGCTAGAGCCTCTTCGGCCAAATAATATTAATTGTATATAGTTTCATTTGTCTTCGCTAGATGGCACTGCATACCAAATTGCCAGATTACTCCTTCACCACATCAAAAAGTTCCTATATCAAAATTAAAACCATGGAAAAGTAACGTCATTTAATAAAATGGGCTTATCATAAAACCCACGTGTGTGAATTTTCAATATACCGCACCAAACCAGTGTAGACAATCCATAAAATTTTCCATCTCCTCACAGTCACTTATTTCCATCCCATAAACCACACGATAGGCTTTTATTATTAAAATATTTACTAAAGCGTGCCTCACAGGATTATCGTGATAAACTCCTCGTTTATACCTACTTAAATCTTTATATTTTTCTTTGATAATAATAAATATGTAACTATAATAAAAACAAAGAAATACATAATACAATCATACCATTTTCCTATTGGGTTAGGCAACCACCAGGCTGCACCCTTCCACTTGCTATGATCCTGGCATACAGCTTTTGCGGCATCTACTTACTTTTATATTTTTTTCCTACATGCTTGTTGGTTGCAGGTGCTCCTGATCGAACCTCTCTATATGCATCGATATGATTGACTGCGCCTAGATGTACATCACCGGATTAACCTTTCAGTCTCGCCTCATCATAGATTTTTTCTTTTCCGTCTTCTTTCTACGTCTCCCATATTCCCCTGTCCTAAGTACTTTTGCTATATTTCTGGCTTCATTTCCGCAACTTTCAATTGACTTTCAGACTCCTACTGCCACACCCAACATTCACTTCCATACATATTATATGTGTAAGGAAAAGCACTACTCCAAAAATATGCTTCTTGATACCATACATAACCAAAACATCAATCGCAAATTCCAAACGATCAATCACAATCATCAATATTTGACGTCTGAATATTTGGTTCAGAAACTAAATTTTTTGTTGACGACGCGTCTGAGCTCGTCTCTGTCGGCACGATTTAATCTAATGTACTTAGTTTCATTTACATTTTAATTAAGACACTTTAGGCAGGGCTTTATGCTGACTCATAAAAAAATTAAACTTGTTATCATATAATTTGTTAACCTCAATGTTTATGAGGTATGTATTTTATATCATTTAGATTACAAAGTAAAAAAGGAATGGTTTGTAAAAAGAAATTAATGAGAGCTTTAAGAGCCTTACACACTTTTTGTTTATTCTATCGAAATTTTTAAGCTATTGCATAGCTACTATCGCGGGCCTTGAGCGTGGAGACCGAATCCAGAAATTCCGTAACGAAAAAAACATAACACCCCCCACTCCGAGCTCGCACGAATCAAGCCGAGCTGCTCCGAAGTAACTCCGCTTAATGTAAGTAATTATAATTGCATAAGTTGATAAAAAATGCTATGCAATAGCTTTACCACGGCAGTCCCCGAGTGCCACACGTCTTTTTTTTGATAATCTTATTATCTTAAGCTAAATGCTAAAACGGAGTTACACTATTAAACCGTTCAGCCTAATGGTAATAAAGATACCTGGTGTAAAGGTGAAATATGTACCAAACTGTTTTTTCTTGCTACCGGTAAATTACCTCTTTCGCATTCCGGCTATTGTACAAATTATATGCACTACAAACATAATTTACTATTCAGCTATTTAATCTATGTATAGGTAAAAGGACTTCTCTGACCAAGATGACCTGGGAAAAGCGTTGATAAAATGGAGTAGGATTACAATATTTTTTCAAGAGTGGACAGATCTCGGATTCTTCAGGTAAATCGTGAAAAAGCATCTGTCAAGGCTGTCAAGGTATGGGCCACCATTTTGAGTTTCTTAGTATTTGGAATAGTAGTTCTTTTTATCGGACTTGATTTAGCTTTTTACAATCCAATGGAGTGTAGTCAATTGACACACTGTACATAAAAAAGTTAAATAGAAAAGGTTACTCGTGTAAATTCCGACAAATACAATAATTCATGCCTCATTCTTTATCTTAAAATTAAGTTTTATTGCCAAAAATATTGAAATTTGTGTAAAAATGTATACTTGAAATAAAATTTTCTTTTAAATTTGTACCTGATATCCAGAATATTGCTTCAATATTCTTCAGTTTCATCAATTAAGAACAAATTAATTAGTTTGTAAAGTACTGTCAATTAAAAGTTTTGTGACAAGTTCATATTTACCTGCGTAAGTTGTACTGGTTTGAAGTCTTTTGTGTGATTCATTACCTCTTCTGGGATATTACTAGAACTCATAAAATGTTGAACAAGTTTAAGCAATAATTAAAATAGTACCTTTACATTACTTTTATTGTGATCCTTTTCTTCTTTAGTCACTGTATCATTTGTTTTACTAATCATGATACGCCATTTAGGACTTTTGTGTGAGTCATTCTCAGCAATGCCCAACTCCCAGTTTGACTGGGAGTTGGGCATTTGAGTGTCTACATGATCAAGTGTTTATTTATAAGAGCACTAGTTATTACCGATAAAAGGAAGCCTATGTGTTACTCTATCGCTGTAACAAATTTCAGCCAGATCTGTTAAACTGTTAGAGCGTGATTGAATAACAAACATCCAAACATCTTTAAAAACTTTCACGTTTTTAAATTTAATAGGAAGTTGGATATGATGTTAATAATGTACCTTTCATAAATATTATTATAATAATTACCATATTTCATTATAAACCAGCTTTTCTGAAGCCTAATTACAAAATTGATAAACATGTCAACGCAGTGGACCTTTTAATTGAAAACCTACGATAGTTTATGCAAACCTAATACAAACATCCCGTATTAATAAGTTACTTTAGTGATAACGACGGCTTACTTAATTGAAACATAATTACTATAGGCTACAAATAACTTAATTAAATCACGAGCACGTTTAATTATTTTATAATTAATCGTCAAACATCAATTTCAATCCCGTACATGAAATAATTAATGCTTACTTTGGGTCTAGATAGCGTTGTGTAGATTGTCCTACATAATATATGCTGCATGCGTCGGCAGTTATCGTAAGCGGTCGGCTTCGGAATCATACCTTTATGCTGTAATTTTAGCAATTTAGGAGTGGCCTGCACCATGTATAACAGTGTGAATATTATCCTCTCCTAAATAATTACCTTTTGCGTGTACGAATGTGTATTTTCAAACGCTCTAGTTAAATTTTCTAGGCCAAAGTTTAACCGCCATCACATGTAGTATGTATCAACGTCATAAGCCCCGTATAAACGGTGATATGCAAATCACTAAGACCCGACAATGCACCTGTTTTGTTCACGTCGCCTATCGTACAGCTTCGGTATGTAAATCAGTACGTTAATTTGTCCCGTTTGTTTGTCTGTCATTTTTGTTTGTTTAATGGATTGTGGTTAGAATGTTTTGTATTATCATGTTCTTTGGATTGTTTTTATCTGGAAATAAATGTGAAACATTGACTGGGTACTAGACTTTTTGTGTTATTGTTGTTTTAACGTCATCCTGCAGAGTTTTAAAGTTAAATTATGCTAATAGCAATACAGTATGTGATACTACTTACTTGCTACCAACAGAGGAGGTAGGACACGACGGTATATCCGTCCCAATCGAGCACTAGCAGTCCGACTGGGTAAGTACCTCTGCTCTACTGAAGACCGCGGCTCAATAACCTCGTGTTATGTTTCTGACGGTGAGTAAGGCAGCCAGAGCTTACTGGAGAGATTTTGTGCTGTCAGTGTGAAAACCAAAGGCCTTGTCCTACTTATCTTTTGCGCTGACGGCAAAGAATCTCTTTGATCTTTCAGGGTCGTCAGCACGAGTGTGACTCCCCTGGTGTTAGTTGCACTAGCCCAAAGGCCACGGTAACCTCTTACCATCAGGAGGGCCGTGTGCTTGTCTGCGACCTAAGTAGTATAAAAAAACACAGTAGACCGGACGGATGATCCACCAGTCGAGTCGGTGTGTCGGCCATTTTACCCAAGTATTCGATACTAACATCGCAAGTAGCTCAAGGATTTACGAGAGAGAGAGAGAGAGAGAGAGAGAGAGAGAAAGAGAGAGAGGAAAAAAGTTGTCTTTTTAACAATCTATAGGCAAAATAAGCCTACTAATAATTGCGTCATAAGTTCATCCTCCCTTAACCTTGGTTACGAGACAAGATGAAATTTCCTCTAAGGTAACTGGTTAGAAAACACGGTTACCATGACGGCTGATACTCATAAAACAAAATACTGGCGTTCTTTTCTTAAAAATATTTCAGCGTCTCGTTCCATAATCAAAAACAAAAGATGCGCAGTATCAAATAACCTTTATTGTTACCAACCACTTGCGACAAATGCTTCATTACCACATCAAAGCAGTATGGTAATGCGACTCGGGTTAACATCAAAACAAAGAGTATGGAAAGGAAATAAATTTAAACATGACTGGTCATTAACTATTCTGTTTAAAAAGGACGCATTTTGTAATGCCATTGTCAATGAAATCACTTTTAAATGAGGAATTATAGAACACCCATTTATGCAGAACACCCATTAATGCAATGTTAAAACCTTAATTTAATATTCGTACAAAAGCTACAATGGTTGATGGGCATTGATAGTTAAGTACGCTTCAATTTGCCACGGTAATTCAAAGGGAATAGGGAGAAAAGGCCAGTTGCAAATAAATATTTTATTTAGATATTGATAATGTAATGTGCATTATGTAAATAATAAAAAAAAATATTCAAATGACATTTCTCAAACAGAACAAAACAAGAAAAATGCAAGAAGAAGATAAAACATATGAATTAGATAAAAGAAAAGGTACAAATCTGATTGTACTGAAAGGTGAACAGATTGGCAGATGGTCAAAAAACGCATCAAATCCGTTTAGTAGTTCTAGCATCCATCGCAAACAAACAGAAAAAAATTCAAAAAAAATCATTTTGTGTTCAGAATCGTAAATATGACAACCCATGTTATTTTTTTAATATCTGCAATGTACAGATAAGATAATTTAGTAATGCTATGGATACCTAGATTATCTTTTACTATTTCATGTAAATGAAGGTAATAACCTGAGTTCATAGGCAAAAGTCCTAGCTAAAGATACAAAATTATTGCAGCATAGCACTATTACTTTCAATTATTTTTTTGACGTTCCAACCACCGATGTATTCAAATACGTTCTCTTTATCACACTGATTCTCTAACACAAACTGTGCCAACATAAGCTCAGCATCAGCTGTTTATCTTCGTGGGCTATAAAGGCTGCCCAGGGACTCATAAAACAAAGATCAACGGGGAGGAAAGGGATAATGTTCTCATACGTAATGTTACACCAGTTGCAACGTTGCGATCTTACTGAGATACTGTTTACAGACTGATATATGCGAATGAGGAATTTGGTTTACAAATGCAAAATGTATTCGAAGAAACGTACAGGAGCTCCGTCTTCGCTTCTTCGTCAGATTTAACGATAATTTAACGTTTTGTAATATTGTTATAGCAACAATTAACAATAAGGCCAAGAGAGAAAAAAGGAAAGGAGATTAGTATAAAGTAATGAAAGAGAAAAGGACTTACGACACCAACAATATTGTATTGAAGGACGACATAGCGCTATCTAGACCTGAAGTAAGCATAGCTGCATTATAGGTTGTAGACTAGATACATTTTCTTTTTTGTAAATACATCCTACTAATATTATAAATGTGAAAGTTTGTGAGAATGGATGTGTGGATGTGTGGATGTTTGTTACTCTTTCACGCATAAACGGCTGGACCGATTTGGTTGAAATTTGGTATGTATATAGGTTATACCCTGGATTAACATATAGGCTATATATTAGCGTCGAATGGGATCAGCATTCCACGCGGGCGGAGCCGCGGGCAACAGCTAGTTAACAATAAGGCCAAGAGAGGAAAAAGGAAAGGAGATTAGTATGAAGTAATGAAGGAGAAAATAACTTTTTTATATAGGAAACTTCAATATAACTTCGCCTCGATTAACGCTAAGCTGAAGGCATGGTCTCAGGAAAGAGGGTCACAATTACGACACCAACAATATTGTATTGAAGAACGACATAGCACTATCTAGACCTGAAGTAAGCATAGCTGCATTATAGGTTGTAGACTAGATACATTTTCTTTTTTGTAAATACATACATAATATACATAGAAACACCCAAACCAATGCAACAATATTACAAAATTACAAGGGTGGCCCTCAGCTTGACAGCCTCATCAGATGCTTTTTCACGCTAATTAAAGGACTCTGAACTGTAGGAATAAATAAATAAATAAAATATTCCACAACATTCTACACACACATGCTTTCTAGACCCATGGTAAGCTTAATTAGCTTGTGTTATGGAATCTAGAATGCGGATATACATACTTAGATAATTTTTTTTTGTAAATACATACATAATTATATATAGAAACACCCAGACCAATGCAAATATTGATATTCATGCATACAAATATTGGCACTGAGCGGGGATCGAACCCGCGCCTCCTGCGTAGCAGCCGCGTTCACTACCACTACGCTACAGAGGAAGAAGATAACATGAGTGCTGGTAAAGAATTCCAAGACTTTATGATGCGGCACTCTCACAAAAAGTTTTAAGTATAAACTTAACGACACGGTAATGTTAACCCGAGCGAATAGAATGTGAATCAAGTGCCACTATCCATTTCACAAAACTGGGCTCAATTCTAAAAATAATAAACGAAATAATAAAGCAAGACTTAAATCTGAAGTAGTCTGACGATAAAGGGTATATCAATTTCATAATTACTATAGTTCTCCAAACTGATACCAACTAGAATTACCGTTGAACAAAGATAGTACTTAATGTTAGGTAGATAATCAATTTGTGCTAATACGGATACTGTTACAAATTCATAGAGATAATAATGTTGAGTGAACAGCGGATATTATAAGCTTATCATATCAATTGATTTACCCAAAAAGCAGCTTAACATGGTTTGTAATAACCAAAGCGGAGATTATAATAAATGGATTCGATGTACACATTTCGCTTAATGTTTACACAACTAATAAGTACGATTAATTCTGGAACAATGTCTATGGTAATTGGTTTAACATGCATTTAGTTCGTTAATGGAAAATTCAATTTTACAATAAGTACATACAATACATACTTTTCACAGCATTGTGATCATTAAAAATAAATTTAATTTTAAAATTGATGCAACTTTCGTATTCTGCGTATAGTAAAATGCTGAGGTGCAGTTCAGAAGACACGGACCACCATTTCTGATGCTATTGGTTATTATTATACCGCATAACTTGACGTCCTTGATAGATCCTTTTTGAAGGACCAGGGACTGTAGGAAGGGGTAAACAATTGTATGCAGAAGATCAGAAACGGGACCGAGAGAAAATGCTCGAAAAGAGACGACCGGTCTTACGATTAAGAGTTCCTACGTTCAAATTTTGGACATTACACTTCCAAAGTGAGTCCACTGATGCTATAGTGTATAAAGTTGTAACGTAACACAAACAATTTAGCTTAACTGTAGGTTAAGGAAAATATAAGTAAATTCTATTGTTTTATAATTAGGCTTTAATTTTTTAATTTTATTTTCAGGTCACCCCTTTGTAATCATCCGTCATGATTCTGGTAAGTACAATTTGATTTTATTATTTTAACAAAACAAAATTCATATTAGTTTATATGGATAAATTATATACATAAAAGATAATGCAAATTACACATTATCATAATTGCAAATACTTTATGATATAATCTTACTTTAAGTTTCTTTAGTTGGGTGATTGTCGGCTAAGGTTTTATATTTTTCTTATGTCATAGAATGGACATAAACCGATATCAAAGAATGTATCTTTTCTTTGTAGAATGGCTTTAACTGGCTGTTTTTAGCTGACGTTTCATGTATTATTATTGTAATAACCCATTAATACATACATACGTAATATATGTATTACTTTATAAGTCTGTTTCAGCCTGTATTTTTCAATTTCATACGTTTTTATCTCTCAAGGCTTATATAGGTACTTAATGTTACAGTAAGTGTAAGTTTTTTGAAATCGCACCCTACTAAATATTTTACGTAGGTGAATTCGCCTTTGCTCTTGTGCTACTTACTATGAAACTTTGGGTGAGCTTTTATATTCTTCTGTAAATCATTTCCAGGCATCATAAACTATTTAAAATCAGTGAAGTGTTTTGGCGTAGCAAGAAATTTAATTTCGCTACCAACTTAGTTGTTCATATTATTTAATACCCATGTTTAAATGAACATCTTCAAATACTTTGTTTTTAGGAATGGATAGACCTTCGTGGTTTCTTTGTTGCTATATAAATTAAATCAATTTGTAATGTTTTATTTTGATACTTAATAAATAGAAGAAAATTGTAATTTGATGAATAGTGTAGTCGAATACTACGAATTTGTGAAATAATTCGGATAATAATATTCAATGAAAAAATATTTTTAGCGCTATTCAGATGAATATCTGAGAACTCATTTACCTGAATAAACATTTTAGGATAAGATTTTTTCCGAATCCATTTGAAACCCATATACCTACCACAAACAGTCCATTACAAAAATTCATAATCCCACTGAAAGCTTTAAAAACGGATTTTCTCAACGAAGGCGTGTCGGAACATAACGATGGTTTTAATTAAATCCGTACTGTCTAAACGCCCTTCTTCTTTATTGTTTTTTAAACTAGGGTCTCATTGGGAATCTTATCGAGTGACAAAAGTAAAATATGCGTGCAATAAATTTTAATCAAAGCTATAAATTGCTTCTGTATTTTATCGTTTTTATTTGGTTTCCGCAAAGTAACAATAATACGCTTATTGATCCCAAGATGAATGCTTAGGTATCTATTGATGTAGGTACTTATTACTTTATCGTCATGAAGATATTTACCACGATCATACATACATGTAATCACGCCGTTATCCCCAGGGGGTTAGACAGAGGTGAATTAACACCCAATCATTGTATTCGGTCCCACGTAATAGGGGGTGAACGTATTGTCGTATTCCGGGCATTATTGTTGACTCTAGCCTTGCATTTGAGGCTGAGTCTGTGCTATATATATCTGGTTGATTTTAAACAGCCCTATTTGTACGACACCGCGTGAGAAGAGATGGGTGTCTCAAATTCAACTCTGCCGGGAACCACTACTATACTAAAAAATATACGCTATGGTGACCGCTTACAAGCAGGAAGGTTGTGAAGGGATATAGAAAAGTACCAATTGATGAATGTGAATATATTATTTTTATTTATTATTATTACAATAATCATTAAGAATAAACTCAACACCTTTTTGTGCAAGCATTACCACAGTAGCAAAAGTGGTTGAACTTACTGTGTCTGGAAAAGAACTGGAATCAATAACACGTAGGTTCTTTACACCACGTACTCGAAGCCTTGAGTCCAAAACTGGACCCATTCCGCAAGTACCTATATAATAATATGAGGTATCGGCTATACCAACGGCATAACATCTCCAGAATTCATCGCTATATTTTTTAAGTCCTTTGCAGTTCTTCAACTCTGGTATAATCAATTCTGCATTAACACTCTTGAAGTATGATGTCTTCAAAACTCTGTTAAAATCTTTACAATATTTAGCACCACTTATTACATCGTCATAATTGCTAAAGTAACCAGGCTCTATTATTGGTTGATCATGTGGATTAGTACTCGCGAGAGAAACTCGTCCTCTTGATTTTGGATGTAGAAATGTCACTAGGACGAAAAGTAACTCACTTGTCTCGATGTGTTCTACGAGATAGTTACAATATGATTCAGTGAAATCAAAGAAAAATGCGCAGAATTCTAGAAAAACCTGTTTCTCTGCAAGGCTCACGCCAATTGGTTGATAATCGGGATATCCTTGGGATCGATTCAAAGCAACATACCCATCAAATATAGTAAAGGGGTACTTATGAGGATCTTTAAGCTTTGTTGCTTTCTCTGCTTTGGTCAATTTATACACCATAATCATATTTATATGGTCTTGAAAATTGAGTCCTACCGGAAGGTCTGATATCAATTTGATACCTTTTTCTTTTAAATGGTCCTTCGGGCCAATTCCAGAGAGTAAAAGTAGCTGAGGTGATTTAAACGCACCAGCCGATACTATTATTTCTATTTTAGCTTTAACACGTAACTTTTCATTGAGTTTTGTAACAACTTCTACCGCTATAGCTTTCTTATATTTATCAAAAATGATTTTAGTTGCTAGTGTGTTTTTCATAACAAATAATTTAGGATGTTGCCTGATAGGACTCAAAAATTTACGAGCTGTGCTCTGACGTTCACCATCACCAATATTATACATGAAATCTGTGATCCCTAGTGGAGTGTCTGGATTTATATCCAGAGGAGTATCCCAGCCCATTTCTCTAAAAGCAGCAAAATATTCTTGATTTCTTTGAAAATATTGTTTTTCTATCTTTATCTTGCCATGAGTTCCATAAAACCGTTTACTAGTTGAATTAAGTATGAATTTATCTGTGAGTTGTTCATTTTTATAGATTGCTGATTGGACTGAATCCCAAGACCAAGTGCAGTCTTTGGTAAGTTCTGCCCATCGATTGTAGTCATGTTTATTGCCTCTTTCGTAGCCTGTATACTCAAGGGATCCAGAACCACCAAGCATTTTACCTTGTGTCATATGCATGTGTCCTGATTTTGATCCTGAAGAAGTCTCACAAGTAGAAGTAAAATTCCAATCTACACTTGAGTTTCTTAAATACAAGTAACTACCTGGAATCTGAAAATATATAAAATTTTAATATTCATGCATCATCAATTTATTAACGTTTATAAATTATTGTTATAGATGTTTTATCCATGTTTTGGGTTTTCGATGGATTAGAATTTGTATTGTGGATTCTATTATTTATATATATTATAAACTATTTTTTTATAATAAAGTGAATACCAATTTACTCCCGTTTAAGAAAAAAAAGCAGCCAAACTGACAAATAAAAATATCACCTTACATTTATGTTTAAGACTGTAGGGAAACTAAATTTAGAAGAACTGAATTAACTTCAGATGTAATTAAAATACGAAACTATTTACATGAAATATCACTTGGTACATAGATTATAGTACCACTTACTTCTGTCTGCATTGGTGGGTCTCCACCAGCTTCAATTAACAACACGCTGAAATTTCCCCATTCTATTAAACGATTTGCAATGACACAACCTGCAGTGCCACCACCCACAATTATGAAGTCAAATGTGTCAGAATCTGTTAAAATACATGTATTAGTTGGGATGATAGTTGGTAAAATTATAAATCAGAGTTATACAATAATAAATTTACTAGCTGTTCCCAGTGCTAACATTTAAAAATAATGCGGTTCTTAAGGTAAAAAAATCAAGATGGGTTCAGTTAGTCCAGAGATTATCCCTAATACGTTACAAATTCACAAAGTTTACCTCTTTATAATAAGTGTAGATGTTGTAGACTTTCATTTACCTTTAACACAAGCTGCTTTTGGCCACTTATAATCTTCCAAATGTAAAAGCGAGAGATAGTTAAAAATTGTTTGTACATTATGAAGATGTGCAATGGCTTTTGCTGAGTCCATTTTAACTTTACAATATTTAAGGTCTTTTGTACCTTTTCCTCAACATTCGCTGAAAAAAAAAACACTAACTTGACTGAAGAACATTTAAGTTAAATGTTGTGATGCATGAATATGGCTATTTAAAAAGAAAGAAAGAATTTATTTAAGAGCACACAATGCACAGAGGATCAAATAATATTAACAATATCAACATTCAATGCACCACACGGAGGACAGAATATGGGCCACCATCTCAGCATGAATGCTTTGCACACCGGAGTATTCGAAGCACTGGTTTTCAGATGGCGCATATTTACATTGGTTTGGTCGAGCCTCGGAGAGTATGTTAAGCCAACAGTCCCAATTGCCGTACGAACATCTATTGGCAGTCGTTACGGGTAGTTGGAGTCCGAAAAAGTCCAACTAGTTTAACTACAGAACTTTAATATCGCCAATCGGTTGTGGAGGTCAGATGGTAATCATCATCATCATCATCATTTCAGCCATAGGAAGTCCACTGCTGGACACAGGCCTCCCCTATAGATCTCCAATAAGACCGGTAATCGCTTTATGGAAAATATTGAAGTTCATCCGCATCTTAGGTAGACTGGAAAGTCGACCCCAACCAAGTTGGGAAATGGCTCAAAGAATGATGATTGTGATTGTTTAAATAAAAGCAAAATAACAATTATTAATAATATACGAAGATACTTACAGTGTACTATGTGTTAATAATATGTTACAAATACTACTGGGTGTTTTCCTCGGTACTCAACTAAACTGAATGTCTGAATTAAATTGTAATGACAGCAATTTATAAGCGTCTGTATGTGCAATCCATTTCAAGTAATTTCCATAAGATTAAAATCGGTTGGATGTTTTGGTTCATTACTTTTGGTTTAAAATTCACCTTGTACCTTTGTACAGCTAGATACACAAATAAATAAGGAAACATAGTATGCATAAGTTTTCACCATTAAATAAATTAATAGAGGTAAATTACGTTAAAGTCGGTAAACAAAACCAACGAACGAAACAAAAAGAAAAACAATAAACAATAACGACATGGCATTGGCGGTTTGATTCATTGCCTAGGCAATGTCCTCATAATATGGCCTGGGCGGTTTTGTCAGGGTGGGACGAGGTCGGCGCATATACCTGTATCACCTTCAGCGAACGACTGTTCGTGATTTTTAGGATAAGGTGCGCTACCCGGTTCGACACACCACCGATTTCAACAATGCTGCTGATAAGGTCCTTTATTACAAGAAAGCCGACGCCTCCCCGGGAGCGCACGTCATCTTCTTTGAAGTAGAACAGGTCGCCTGACTTTTGAGTCAGGTCTTCACCCTCTCTTTGGACCTCTGACAGTCCCAATATGTGCCAGTCTATGCGACCTAGTGCCACCTCGAGTTCCGTGAGGCGCTCCTCCAGCCGCAGTGTATTACAGTTATTAGCTGCCAGCAGTAGTTGCTTTCAATAGCCTCCCGTAACCCGGAGATTCTTAGTCATACAGATTCTTAGTATTCTTTTTCACCCCCTGCCCCGCCGTTACCCGAACCGCTACCATGGCTGGGAATAGCGAGACCACCGGGAACTGGGGGCCTGTTACTTTGGCGTCTGTTCATTTTTGAGAGGGATTTTAGCCTACTATTGCCACGCTGGCTAGACGGGTTGGCAACGGGTTTTTCTCGAGTTTTACTTCTCTCAGGTCGTTCCGACCTCAGCAGAATATCGGCCAGAAGCCGCAACTCCTCCCCAGGATCTTAGGGAGGAGTTGCCGCTTCCGTTGCCCAGAATGCACCGCGAGGAGGTTTTCTAGCACGTACCTACTCCAAAATACTATATTATCATAAAATTTACTATATGAAACCAATTAGTTATGGAGGCCAAATAGTAGTCGCGTCCCAAAATATAACACTAATACTAGTTAAGTCTCAATATTTTGTTCAAGCGTTCTATTTATTAAACTCAGTACTTTATAATATTCTAAACATTTGACTAACCAAATTATAAGGACTACGATAGTTTACTAAGCACGTCCTTAGCAAGCTATCCTAACGTACCTAATTTACACTATTTTAACAATATTAACATATTTATCTTATCACAGCAAATATACGCTTTATTCTACACGGTTTTCGAATTTCACAGAACATTGAACAGAAAATAATCTATAAAATTTTTCTTCAGTACATCAGTAAATACATACACTAGACACACTTAGTTAGCTAGATTGATTTGTATTTTGTTAGATAGTATATTTTCTACCATATTTTATGCCGTATTTATTTAAGAATAATTTCATTAATATTAGACACTGACTTTCTTTACAATATTAGTTTGTTTAAAACAGTTTATTTGCGTGAAAAAGGAAAACAAAAGTTGTATAAATAATATTTATTTCACATCATTACAATTTAACAGTAGTAATTTGTTTTTAACTTGCTATGTGGCTACGATTCTAGAATCGTGTTATATCTCGACCCTGGGGTCACTTCACTACTTCCTCTATTGTCATTAATCCTTTCATGCAAGCCCACCGGTTTCGGGTACTTCTGACCTGCCTCTTTTCCGAAATTTTATTAATTTGGCCAATATGTGACCCCGGCTGGTCTTTCCATTTACCTGTGCCTTACATAATCTGGTATGTCATTCGCTCCGTACTCATTCGCTCTACGTGCCCAAAACATCGTACAAGAAAATATGGTCACAATTACTGTAAACAAATGTACAACTTACTGCTGCCTGCTCAGGTGGGTCGCCACCAGCTTCAATGAGCAAAACACTGCTATAACCTCTTTCAATGAGACGATTTGCAATAACACTTCCTGCTGTGCCAGCACCAACAATTACGATGTCATGTGGTTTTGAATTTTCTGTTAAAATGTTTATATTCAAATAATAATAAAATTAACTTTAAAATACATTGCTATTTTATTATTTTTCTTTACCTTTAATACAAGCATGGCCACTTATAGTTGTCTATATGTAATAAGGAAAGATAGTTGAAAATGCTCTGCACTTGATGAATTTTGGCTATCGCGTATGTGGAGTTCACCATTTTTAAAATTTATAAAATAAATATAATAATACAAAACTGAAATCCTGCAATGCATTCAAAATTTCGAATTGAATTGAATATTAGTTTCTTTTATTTATTGTATTCGTATTCTACATTTTTATACTTCTATACAGAAATCATTGATCTAACCAGTACAAATGCTTCAAAACTAGTGACTAGTAAATTTTATTACACTAAATTTATAAACCAGAAAACTTATTCTACTGTATAAATAACCTATTTGTCACATTGCAGATTGTATCCAGATAATGATAATTACGGAAATTGAGTGCTTTTACTAGAGAGTGTAGCACTAATTTTAAACTGTTTAGCTCCTTTTCGAGCAAAAACTTGTAAAATATCTGAATTTAATTCAAGATAATGAAATACCAACGGGAATACTTATCTAATTTTAATAAATTGTAATTCAAGTATCGACTGAAAACTTACACAACGGCTTGTTGTATTACAAGTGACAAAAATTATTAGAGATTTCCAGGCTTTTTTTCAGATGGACCCTGGTTTTTTAGTAATATTTTTTTATTATTATTTATAACCAGAGAGTGAAGGTTTTATATGAATCTGAAATTTAAAAATAAAAAACATTTTCTAATACCTAGTTTTTTATTTTTATAATAATAAATTATACTATAGCTATGCTTGTGATTGTTAACTCTTTAATTTTTCCGAGCAATAGTTAGTAGAACGCTATTATTCGTCGAGCAAAAGTTCTATCTCCCTATCGTTTATCGAGAAAACAATCAGTTCCACTAACGTACATTGAGCTAATGTACTGTCAATCCACTGATCCACTGATAGACGCAGCAGAAATATAAAATATGAAAAAAGTGATTGTCCAAGGTATCCAGCGCTCTTGGTGGTATCTTTGTATTACATCATTTTAAGCTCTTTAAGTGTGTGTTACTTATATAACTCTAGTTACCATGAGGTAAGCCTAAGAGGTACTCCCAATAAAATAAAATTCTTCAAGTTTAGAAAGACATTTAAATACATAGACTATTCTGATTAAAAGTTTGAACAGAAAGCTTGAGACCAGGAAAAATTAATTTTTGCTAGGAAAATGATCTTCTATGATAAATTCGACACCTTTTTGTGCAAGCATCACTATAGTGGCTAAAGTCGTGGAACCTAATGTATCTGGAAAAGAACTTGAGTCGATAACGCGTAGATTCTTCACACCGAGTACGCGAAGTCTCGAGTCCAATACTGAACCCATTCCACACGTACCAACATAATAGTACGAAGTATCAGACATGCCGACAGTAAGACATCTCCAGGATTCTTTACTACCTTCCTTAAATTCTTCACATTTTTTTATTTTAGGCAATATCAGTTCTGCTTTAACACGTTTGAAATACTTGGTTCTTAAAATTCGGTTGAAATCTTCACCATAGTTGGCGTGATTTATCACATCGTCGTAGTTACTAAAATAGCCAGGAACTATTATTGGATAATCCTTTGGATCTGCACTTGCTAAAGAAACAATGTCCTCGTGATTTTGGATAAAGGTTTGTGATTAGAACGAAAAACAACTCACTTTTGCCGATATGCTTAACTAAACGGTCACAATACGACGGTTTGAAATTGAAAAAGGAAGCACAGAATTCTAGAAAAATTTCTTTTTCTGCAAGACTAATACCAATAGCTTGATAATCAGGGTATTTTTTTGATCGATTCATAGCTACGTATCCATCAAATATTGTGAATGGATACTTTTTTGGATTTTTGAGTACAGTAGCTTTTTTAGAATTTGTCAATTTATACACCAGAACTACATTCACGTGATCTTGGAAATTATACCCAACAGGAAGATCTGATATTACATTGATCCCTTTCTCCTTCAAATGACCCTTTGGACCAATTCCAGAGAGAAGAAGTAGCTGAGTGCCAAGCAATAGTGCATTAGTAGGAAAGAAACGGATAACGGCATAAATGTACATGTATCAGCATTTTCCAAAAGTTAAATATTAAGAGGGGAAAATTGGCGATGAACCGTTGTATGGGAAAGGAATGTAAAAGGAAACGGATTTTAATGATCTTTGTTTTGTTTGAGAGGGAAAGGTGGTTCAGGAAGCTAGAATCGGATGAGTTGATCCAGGGAGTCAGGATTGGATAACGGGGTCTAGGTAAATCCTTAAAATGATGGCAAAACACTGTTTCTGCTGCTTTAACATTTACTTTTAACAAATCAGTAAGTCTGAACATTAAGTTATTTTTCACTTTGCAGTGCCTCTTTCTCGTTTCTTGAAGTCGGCTCAACTTTTTTGTTAAAATCTAAATTATGTGTTTTCTATATGAATTTAAACTGCTCCTGGTTCCTTATTATTGTTTCTCAGCGTGTGTGTTATAATGAACTCATGTGTTGCATTAGGTAACAATCTGTAATAATAGTAGTAAAGTAGTAAGATAAATAAAGTCTTACCTTTAATACAAGCCGATTTTGGCCACTCATAGTCATCCAAATGCAGAAGGGAAAGATAGTTGAAAATATTCTGCACTTGGTGAATTTTTGCGATTGCATCCGAAGAGTTCACCATTTCAGTACTTTTAATTTTATTTGAATTATCATGAGCTTCTAATAACGCGTCATAAAATATATTCGAAATTCCGTATTGGAACTAAATATTAGTTTTTATTAGTTTTAAATAAATTAAAACTGTTTTATAAAACTCTTTAAGCCAGCCAGTAAGTATAATAATGTAACACTAGTGGCTGATGAATTTAAATTTCCTTATATTTATAATGGTAGTAATCCTAGAAAAAAAAGGTATCTAGGCAACATTAGGCAGATAACTATTATAATTACAGAATATCCAGTATTTCTGTTGGATAATAATGTTACCATTTAGAATGCGATAGTCTTTTAAAATTTGTTAGCATTCGTATAAAACCTAAATTATATGCAAAATAATGTAATTGTAACAGGATGTACCTGTTTAATTAATGCAACACATGAATTGCTGCTTGATTCTAACAGACTAAATTATGGACCTAGGGAGACTCATAGATTTAAATGGTTAATTATTGAGGAGATTACAAACACTGCGCTAAACTTCACGATCTTTTGCTTCAGAGAACTGTAAAATAATTTTCGGTCGGACTGGATGGTGTCACTAGAGATCGACCAATGATAATTTCTATCAAGGCTGCCGAACCACTGTGCCGAAATGCTGTATGCTTAGAGAATTTTGCACCCCATTAATTACTAGATATATACCTTAGCGACTTAATGTCCGCTGGCATCAATGTTGTTGTAAGGATACATGGATTTATAACAGCAATATTATAAAAAAAAGCGTTTGCGACTATTTATTTCCCGCATAACTACCAACATTTGAAGACAAAAAATATACCTTGCTGATATATCTCACTTTAAAATCAAGTCATACAGACAACGAGTGTACTTCAAAGTTATATACAATATCAACTCATTTTGTATTTGAGTAGTGAATACTATTTGGTTAACAGCATAATATAATTGCTAAGGCTCAAGGTTCACTTCAAGGGGATTTAATTATTAAATGCAAAATTGTTAATATTGTGGTTATACTCTACGCTATATTTGTACCTACATCTATTATGATTGACAACACGATACTCGTATCGCATGTAAGTGCATTAGCATTCAAAGTTAGTGAAACTTGAGTTAGTAGAAATAATAATTGCTCTGAGCTGTTACTTTACAATCTAGTAATATGAGTCAGTACGCTGTTGAGAAATTGTTATGTAAACGGATCATGTAAAGAAAAATGTTTGTGTAACATAGTACCTTATAGTACTAGGGTCTTTTTAAATAATATGTTTATTTTTTTATGAAGCTGTCTCATAGAATCGAAGTTCCGCCCGTCTGGAATTTTGATCACATTCCCACAACACTATTTCAGAAATATAAAGTTGAGTAACAAACATCGATACATGTAAAATAAACATAGAATACTAACTTCTGTTATATACGTTGAAACTAACATATTTTCGCTCAAATGCGCAAAAATGTTTGTTTTATTTGTATACAAACTTTTAGTGATTGCAAATACTTCGACAGCTAGAATGTTGCAATATATCGAAAAAATCCAGACTTTTAGACAGCAACCTATTGTTGGAAGCGTATTCAGACTGACATCCTAGACCAGACCTTTCAGACTAAAATATTTTCGAATAGTATTCCAGTCTTTTAACTTTCATTTATCGTGTTTGTTGTAAATAAAGGCATGGTAGAGACAACTAGGTCTCTACTGTAAATCTATTGGTGAACTATAAAGTATTATCTACTAGCTGTTGCCCGCGGCTCCGCCCGCGTGGAATTCTGACCCCGTTCATCGCTGATATATAGCCTATATGTTAATCCAGGGTATAACCTATATACATACCAAATTTCAACCAAATCGGTCCAGCCGTTTATGCGTGAAAGAGTAACAAACATCCACACATCCACACATCCATTCTCACAAACTTTCACATTTATAATATTAGTAGGATTATCTATCTATCTATCCATCCACAGTGTTCTAATCGGATGATTGATTGTACGATTAGAATTTTGATTACAAATTATTGATAAACTTTCTTCAGTTTATTAATATCAGTTTATTAATAATGTCCCTTCGCTTTATACCTACCACCAATATACTCCAGTTCCACCGTGATAATAGTAATATGAGTGACCAGTACAGCTAAAATACCTAAACCGTAAGTCACTATTTTAACGTAACTTCAATAATTTGACGCTCTTTCTTACTATGAGAAGGCTGGAGTGGATTTATAATAAACACTATTTTACTTCCAATCTCTTTGAACGCTTTGTTTTATTAAAGTTTCTCTTTAACCCTGGCACCTTCACTCAAAATAAAGCCATACCTACTACATTATTACTTTAAGGACTACTTTATCGGCTTTCAGTATGGTGAATGAATGTCTAAAGATAATCTTCACAGAAAATATAGAAGTTTAGTCCCGTCACAAGCAGACTGGTAAGTCAACCCGAACTGAGTTGGGAGAAAGGCTCAGAGAATGAAAAATGATAACGATGTCAAAAGGTAAAGAAAAAATAACAACAAATTCAAATATTTATTTTTAAAATAAGTTACAAACAGATTATTTCACAAGAACAAACAAACAATTGTAATACGTACAAACAAAACGCTCATAAAATGTTTCAGGTTTACATTTTTACATGCTAGGTAACAGTAACACGCATGGCAAATGCTCTGTCCCCTAGACAAGAAGCATTTCGATGGCCAGCGTTTTGTAGAATAGAATGTAGAATGTATGGGATTTGACGTATATGACAGTTGTCAACGCAAACGCTGGCCAACGAATTGCTTCTTGTCTAGGAAGACAGATCTCTCAAACACAAACTTTCGTATATCAAGGAACAGATGAATTGTGCTTATACCTACTTACTTTAACAATTAAGTTCTTATATCTATATTTACATCGCTTTTGATATTAAGAGTGATAGAATTTTATTTACTAATATCTATCCTAAATGATATGAGGCGACTAATGTGAGACAGAGTCTCACATTAGTTGTATGACTACTATACTTATATTTTTAAATTTGTAAAACCTTGGTATTTATTCATTTAAACTTTTTGCACAAATACAAAATGATTGTACAAAGGCGGACTGCAAATGCCAGTTGGTATTGCAGCGGAAATAGAATAAATATTTGACAAACAGCCGTAGTATATGGCTTTAAATAACACAAATTAACAATGAACCAATAATGCGAATGAATAAACACCACAAAACCTGATTATAGAGATCTAAAACCAAATAATACAAGATAACTTCAACATGTAATATTTATATCGTGATATAATTAGTTGAAATGAATTTATTTCAATACAAGATTGCAAATATAAATGTAATGAAATGTATAGGTTATTGAAATCTTTTAATTTCACAATTTAAAATTATATTGTAGATGCAAACTTTTCCACGTATAACAAAATAAATTTATATTTATAGTTATCACTCATAATGGTACGTTATTTAAAAAAAGAATATTATGCAACAACCTAAGCCTAGTTAAACTACTGCTTTATTTTACAGGCTTTTTCATGCTAATCCCGGTTGTATTCCAGGCTAGTTATTCCAGTAGTAGTCAGGTAGTTTATTCCAGTGTCCGCCATCTTATAACTTCAAATTTAGTTTATTTTACAGCATAATATAAGTCATACAAGTCGCAGATACTAACAATACTTATTATTGCATTTATTTATGTTTAATAAACTAAACATACATGTATTTTGACAGTTAATGAAAACGTAACTGATCATGATATTTTAACCAATTGTATTTAAAACACATTCATGAATTAACTATTAAGACGGGCAAAATTTTCTTTAATCATATCTGAAGCTTTTTCAGCTATCATTATTACCGTCGCAAGAGGTGAAGATGACAAAATATTTGGAATGACACTAGCGTCGGCTACACGGAGCCTATGGACGCCTTTGACAAATAAATTTGAATCTACTACGGTACCCATCGCACAGGTTCCAACATTATTATGCAGGGTAGTTACCATTGTATTACAATAACATTTCCAATACTTCAGGGTGCCAAAGTCAACTTTACCACATTTCATATTAGGATCTATAAATTCTGCTTCATTATTCTTGAAAAATGTGGTATTTAAGATATGATTGAAATGCATAACGGACTTAGCATGCATTTCGAGATCATCCTTCTTTTTGTATATACCTAATTCGACGTTTGGTTGTAATATTATTTTTGAATTAATCTTAACCTGTCCACGAGATTTTGGATAGGAAAGATGATTGAGAACTAAAAATAGTTCATGGTTGGCAGCACCTTTAATTAGAGTATCACACAATTCGTTTTTGAAATTAAGAGATACAAGACAAAGTTCTAGAAAAGATTTGGGGTCATCAATAATTATACCACGTACTCCGTACGTAGGTATGGTTTCGAAATCATTTAGAGTAACGTAACCATTTAATTGTGGAAAATCGAACCTATGAGGATTAGGGACCTCATACGTTGGATGTTTTAAGCCTACTTTGAAAACTGATACACATATAGGGTGGTCTTGTAAATTTTTGCCTACGGTCGGGAGATTTGCTACAACTTTGATGCCATGGCCTTGTAATAAACCCTTTGGACCTACCCCAGAAGCCATTAATAACTGTGGTGTTTTAAAGACTCCTGCTGTTAATATAACTTCTCGGCGTGCCTGTATGTGCACATTAACCTTACCGTCAGTGAGGACTTCGACACCAATAGCGTTATTAAATTCATCAAAAATAACTTTGGTTACTAAAGTTTGGGTCAGTACATTCAAGTTAGGACTAAACCTTACAGTTCTAAGAAAAGAATAAGCTGTACTTTGTCGTACTCTTTTACCACAAGCTAATAAAACGTTTGAAAATCCTAATGGATTCTTGGCATTAACATTACGCACTATTTTGTTGCCCATTTCTTTAAGGGCTTTAAGATATTTTTGACTGTGATCATAATAAAACCTTCTTAGTTTTAACTTTCCTTTTGTTCCATACATGTCTTTATGTTCTTTAGAAAGCATAATTTTTTTATCAATCAGTTTTTCAAATTTCTTAAAATATCGATGAACTACATTGTATGCCCATGAGGGATCGTCAGTCATAGATGCCCATGCATCATAATCTGCGGGATTTCCATGCTCGTAAATCATATGGCTCAGGCTGCTTGAACCTCCCAACATTTTCCCTTGAACGATTGCAGGTTTTCCACGTTGCTGATTTGACATCCAACTATCTATTTTGGATGTAGTTAAATTCCAGTCATAAACGGTATTTTTCATATGCGCGAAATATTTTGTATACTAAAACAAAAGTAGAAATTAGCTGCATATAGTCATGTATGATCCGAATAGTAATGACCCGTTGAACATGAACTGTTTAAAGATAGTAGATGAAGCTCGTTAATTATGAAAGAATAGAGGCATATCATGCTGGGTGGCTGTCTCTGCATACACCGGAAAATAGACGTTAGCAAATGAATTATGGCGAAGATTATAATCATTTACATGACAAAGTTATATTTTTTACTTTCATAGAATAAAAATGCACTATACTTACAAGAGACTCTAAAGGTGGGTTGCCTCCTGCTTCAATGAGCAACACTGTGACATTCGCCATTTCAAGTAATCTATTGGCAATGACACATCCAGCGGTCCCTCCGCCGACAATTATATAATCATACTTCGTTCCATCTGAAATCATAACTACTTAGTATTGAAATGAGTACAGAGTTCGTTCTTCCTAAAGTCCCGGGTCTTTAGTGGGGCGTGAAAAAGCATCTGAAGAGGCTGTCAAACTGAGTGCCACCATTGTAACATTGTACGTGTCTATGATGACCCTCTTTTCCGAGATTTTACCTTCAGCTTACACTCGGGCGAGGTGAAGCCACATTGACGTGACTTAATCTCGCGTTAGATAGTTGGGTCAAGGGCCAAGACAGTACTCCTCGACAAGGCACGAATTGTGAGGTGGTTCCTCTCCCTGGAGTCATAACCACCAGTAGCTTGGTCCCTGTACCCGATACCGGTGGGGCACTATTTATTATATTTTTAATTCTATTTGTTTTTATAAGCACTTATATTTAGAAATATAATTTATATGTTTAGAAAATAACAGTGAAAGATATTTTTTTTTTCAATGAACCCTACTGAATGGATGACGATAAAATAAGAATGTTTATAGTAATCTATAATGTTTATAATAATATAATTTATAATAAACAGCCTATGTAGCGCGCGCGTAGCGGTAGTGAACGCAGCCGCTACGTGGAAGGCGTGGGTTCGATCCCCATTCAATGCAAATATGTATATGTATAAATATGGGTATTTGCATTGGTGTGATCTTGCCTTGGAGAGCACGTTAAGCCTGAATGCCATACGAACATCTACGTGACGGGTAGTTGGAGCCCTAAAATTTCCAACAACTGGTCTAGCTGCAATGTTTTGATATCGTCCAATATTATTATTGGGTTGTGGATGTCTTTTTTGTTTTTGTTTTTTTTTTTCTGATATCTTCGACTCGAAGTCGAATCCTATGCTCACCATTTTTTGTTTAACTAGGCTCCTACCTACAAGAAACCCTTGCAGGGTTCAAATTTTTCTTTGTGTCGGGTTATAGAGGTCAGATGTCAGTTACTTCATGGAAAATAGCGAAGTTCAGCTAAATCCGCAGTCAGACTGGTAAAGCGGACCCCAGACTCCAAGGTGAAAGCTTCGGATGCGACTGGGATTAATATTATATGAAGAAGAAGTTCATAGTTATCAGTTACCTAATATCAGTATTTTTAGGGTTCCGTAGCCAAATCGCAAAAAACGGAACCCTTATAGATTCGTCATGTCTGTCCGTCCGTCTGTCTGTCTGTCTGTCTGTCCGTCCGTATGTCACAGCCACTTTTCTCCGAAACTATATGGCCTATGCTGTTGAAACTTGGTAAGAAGATGTATTCTGTGAACGGCATTAAGAATTTCACACAAAAATAAATAAAAAGCATTAAATTTTGGGGGTCCCCATACTTAGAACTGAAACACAATTTTTTTTTTCATCAGACCCATACGTGTGGATAGATAGGTCTTTAAAAATGCTATTGAGGTTTCTAACATATTTTTTTCTAAACTGAATAGTTTGCGCGAGAGACACTTCCAAAGTGGAAAAATGTGTCCCCCCCCCCTCTAACTTCTAAAATAAGAGAATGATAAATCTAAAAAAAATATATGATGTAAATTGCCATGCAAACTACCACTAACAATTGTTTCGAATGAGATCCAGTCAGTAGTTTTTTTTTAATACGTCGTAAACCGCAATTTTCGCCTTTGCTACTACGGAACCCTTCATTGGCCAATCCGACTCGCACTTGGCCGATTTTATTTCATATAAAAACTTACTTTGTAGAGGCACTGGTACAGGCCATAAATATGTTGTCAATTGCAAAGCGGCGACAACTTGAAACAACTTTTGCACATTATGGAAGTCCTTTAGCACTGCAGCCGCTTTGAGCATGTTTCAACAATATTGTTGTCTGTAAGTAAACAAAACAGTAAATATGAAATAAAACTAGCTGTTGCCCGCAGCTCTTTGTCCTTTCCCAAGGTCTAATCTATCACTGTACCAAATTTCATCAAAATCGGTTCAGTGGTTTAGGCGTGAAAGTGTAACAGACAGACAGACAGACTGATAGAGTTACTTTCGCATTTATAATATTAGTATGGATATGAATGTTTCCAAATTCAACAACACAACTTATAAACATATACCATGGTACGCTTAATGGAGATTAGCCGTTGGTTTTCATCATGGTTTTATTGCAATATAAGTACGGAGGCCGGACTTTTGAGACTGCAAGTAGGTATATAATAAGTAAGGAAATGCAATGAAACGGAAAGAAATGTAATATATTTGGTACTATTTTTACAAAATTTTAAGTGCCTAAATGATGCTTGTAAAGGGATTGAGGCAAATTGTTATTGAATGAATAAACAAATAAATAGGTATTAATTACAAAATAATGCGAGAATAACTCTGCCGTTTAACGACCACTTTTTCTTTTCTTTAATTATTATACTATCAGATGTAGAACTACAATATCCTTTAGTCACCTTGTACCACATTTACATGAAGAAATAGATTCCACTACTCAAGCACTATAAACAAAGCACATTACTGAAATCTCAGATTATGATACAATAGACGCTCGCCACTCAGCGTTGTTAACGCGACCGTCCTCTTCTTATTGACATATTTCTTTAGCGTATACTGCCTCTTCAGCAATTAAGGTGGCACAATCTAACTTCAGATCTGAGAGAGAACCACAGTGTCGAATGAGAAACTTCCAGCACAAATCACTAAGAAAACAAGACGCTCTACGCGCAAGAAGTCTATGCCGAGCACCCCACAAACGTGTTGAGTGCGATTTCTTCATGACTGTCACTGTAACATCGAACAGACGTTGTCTCCAGACCTACACAATGTAGATACTTCCCAAAACATTATTACTCGGTGAGAACTAGCGACAATGCGTACTACGAGTATTCAATGTCAATAATAGTATTGTAATCTATCTTGTATTGAGTGGATGTAAAAAAACATAACATAGTACATATTCCGAGTATAATAATCATCATCATCATCATCATCATCATCATCTGCATATAGACGTATTCTCCTGATTGCATCCGTGGCCAAGATGACCTCGAAGCTCAGGGTCCGCCTTCCGGCTCTTCCTTCTCCACTTCGCACGATCTTGGGCGTCCATGGTAGTGAGATCAATAGCACGCATATCACCCTCCACGACGTCAAGCCAGGACTTCTTTGGCCTACCCCTTTTACCTGGACCCGGCGGGGGTACCATTGCCAGGCATTTGTTCCCCACGTAGCCTGGCGGTTGCCGCAAGACGTGGCCGCACCAGCGAAGGCGGCTCTCTTGCATTTTATCCGCGATGTCACGGACATGGAGGCTGCCGCGGATGCGAGAGTTCCGTACGCGATCTTTACGCGTAACGCCATCCACCGCAACATTTTCATCTCCGTGACACGCATTCCGAGCATAATAATCATAGTATAATAATCACTTTTCAAACATAAGTTTCTCAGTCATTCACCATTTACGTAGTAGTAGAGCGTTAGATTTTTGCTTTAATTATTATACGAATAAATGGATCTGTATCTATCTTTAAGTTATTGTTCCTAGAATATTTCTGTGGCGCGTTTATAAATAATAATAAATTCATTTTTAACAAAAGAGTTAAACCGACTTCAAGAAACGAAAAAGAGGCACTGAAAAGCGAAAAATAACTTAATTTACAGACTTACTGATTTATTAGAAGTCGGTGCCTAGCCCAAGGGAGGCCATATTTCAATTGATTGCATCATAGTAATGTAGTTCAGACTTGACACCGACTTCTAATAAATCTGTAAGTCTGTAAATTAAGTTATTTTTCGCTTTTCAGTGCCTCTTTTTCGTTTCTTGAAGTCGGTTTAACTTTTTTGTTAAAAATGAATTTATTTTTCTCTTTTTAGTGAGTTTGTACAGTCTCACGACTGTACATCGCATGTATAAGTGACCTGACTGTACATGCGCTGCTGACACTACACTACAGATCGAACCGGCCACGCTAAATAAAAAAAATATTAAAGCATTACTCAGAAAAATTATAAAACGAAAAGAAGAAAACAAGAAATAAATTCACGATTTGGATAGAACCAAAATCACCAACCTTATAAAGATCCAGTGCAACTATCACGGACATCAGACAATCAATAATTCAAACAGTGACCATTTCCTCACAGAAAACAAAAAGGAAACCACTACACGAATAACTCACTCGACATATGTTCACCGTACGGTAAGGAATCGGTAAATGAACAAACAGGTTCAGACTATTGTTAGGTCCATTGTTTGTTTAGCTTCAAGCAGCTACCAATTCTCTTCAATTTTCTATGGTGTTATAATAATTATAATTTAAATATTTATTAGTGGACCCACCAGAAAACTGAAATAAAATTATTCGGAAGTATTGTCTAGGTTTATTGTCTTTTATGCTATAATCAAATGTGGATTGTTCGGTGCGTAGGTTGATGACTTAGAGTCATCTAGTCTCAATTGGGTAGCAATATGATTTGGTACTTCTAGTTGCAATGCTTTTATGCCCTTAATGATAAATGAAAATGTCTGTCCGATGTGCGGCAACACATCCCGGTTTCGAACCCTGGCCATGAAGCTACCATTGTGAACCCACTCGTAATACGAGCAATTAAACTCGGCTGAAAGGGTATCCAGGAATACGATAATTGCTACTGATTACTATCTATTTAAGTGTCCTACACTACATGGAGTATCCGGAAGAAGGTGCACTCTGAGCTTCTTACCCAGATGCAGTCAAGATACTATTTCTGCAATAGTACAAGATAATGACTACTCTTTACACAAAAAAAGTACGTTACAACGATGTCTGGTCATGTAGAAATTGAATTTATTCTTTTTTAAAACATACGAATTGCCATCGCACCAAAAACTAAGTTTCTTCAATAAAATGCTGGGAATTGGCAACCCTTGTAGGTAAGAAAAATTACTTTATTCAAACCGACACTTTGTTGTAAGCAAAAAGCCGAAAGTTCTGGCGCGTGACATTCTGTTTTCCTTCAATAACCTTTAGGTACGTGAGCGGAATAGTTACATCTTAATATGGTTCCCTGTTCACCCGGATTAACGTCATAACGGCTAACTGTTATTATTGTCTGTGGCATATTTGGAACAGAAGTTAGCGCTATCGTGGATAAACCTTTTTTTTAGACCACTCGTTGTAACGTGGGGTTGCAAGTATTTACTGTTATTGTATTATTATAAATCCTGTCACCTAAGCCTGCACTGTGCATCAATAAGAGCAATTTTTTATGCCATACTTACTTAACACAAACAATTCAGCTTAGCTGGGGGGAACCGAAATTAAGATTCGTCGATGCTATACTTAAATTAACATTTAATTTAAAACTTAAACCACTATTAAATATGGCACTTGTACTACCAACGATGCCATCTAGCGAACGTATGGCAAACTACTTACTACAAAACTATTGATTCTCACTTTGAGTGGCATGTACCTTTAATATACGAATAGGTCTCAAGATCAGTCCCCCAAGTCCCCAGACTCCGAGGTGAAAGCTTCGGATGCGACTGGGAATTAACGCTAGGATGAAGAAGGTCTCAAGATCAACTTCTGGGCGGTTACCTATCAGGACAGGCGGGATATCCTTCCCAGAACACCACACCCCATTCCTTCACAAAATAATAAATAACAACTTATTAAAAATACCAATTACCTCAATTCAGTTTTTATTCACGTTAAGTGTTATTGGAAAGCGGTTCGAAATTCTGTAGGATTTATTATTTCTTTTAACAATAGAAATACGATGCACAAAGACGAAGTGAAAAGCATTGAAAACCTCGAACCTCCCTCTGTTATAACAAAGGGTAAACAAAGCACAAATAAACAGGGAAGTTGAATTTTCTTAGAATATACGTAACGTTTGGTAAACGAAACCTGTCACCTGTGAACAGTTCATCTCGTTTTCATTTAACAATAAAATGTTATTACACTTTATTACAAATTCATGAAATCATACATGTGTCAGAAATGATACAATATTAGTCCTATGTTGATTTAAACTGACGGGTACACGATAATCTCATATTCAAATTTTTGAGCTGTGTAACTACAGTTGAAATAACAGAAATAAAGGATCACTTCATAGTTTAAATTACTTATCGTAATTTAAATGGAAATACGTCAAACTATTTTTTTTAAACTTACTATTATAAGTTATTACGTATTTACAAATTATTTAACTCAAATTATAATAGTTTTATGTTTCGTTCCAATTGTGCCAAGTTACCTTTTATGACCTAGGGCATCTGCCATCATCATCTAATAAAGTATTAATACTGTACTAACATTCTCTTTTGGCTCAATTATTTTCAAAAATATTTGGCTCACTAGAAAGTTCATTATTGAAGACTAAAAATGTAACTGTACTCTTCGGAAAAAAAAAAATAACTAAACTTTTCTACCGTCCCTTACATGATCCGCAACTAGCATTTGTAAGGCATTAAGTTGCTTCAGTAAATTAGTTTTGGGGATCCATTCGTTCTGCTTTTTGTTGTGATTGGGTTCCGAGAAAGTTTCATTTTAATCATTCACATCGGCAGTATAATGGTTGTAGTTCGATCCTAGCACATTTGATTGTACATAAGCCTTGCTTACTTATATGCTCTCTACTCAGATATTCTCCCTTTATAAGTTCATTAATCTAGACCTGCCCTTCACCCAATTATTTGGTATAGCCGCAACATTTTAGTATCTTCCATCATTCATCTAAGCCCTTATCTCTACATGCTTTCTTATCTGCTTTCTTTTCAGCAATTCCTTAATTTTCTAGGTCTATCTCTACTCAATAAGACCTTAAAAAAGACGAAAGAGTGATGTTAAAATTCAAGTATACTTTTTCTTTACAAATTACCCACCAATGAATCTTCACAATCATTGAAGTCATTTTTTGTAAGCCCGTCACGAAGGAAACTTTTCTCGTTTGTTAGATATACATTTGTCACAAACTATGTACAGTAAAAAATCACTAGTCGTTTGTGAAGCAATTTTTCCTGTAAAATTGCCTCCAGCGCAACTTTCTGTGGAATTGTAATTAACAAACAAAAGTTTTGTATTAAAAAAGTAGCCGATGTTTTCTTCGAGACTTTTATCTTTGAGTTTTTTTTTATTATTTTCCGAGAGAATGACGGGACACTTTTATTACTTTAACACTTCCTATTTTTAAAAGTGGACAATGTTGAGTACTTAATAACAATATAATTGGCCACTTTATGCGATGCTAATAATTCTCTTGCATGAGGTCATAAATATCTTTTCTAATATAGCTATAAAAATCAATGCCACTTTTCGTTGTTAGTTTAACTCAAGAACGGCTAAACCGATTTGGCTAATTTTGGGCTTGAAATATTCGTGGGTGTCCAGGAAAGGTTTAAAGGATGAGAAAATAGGTGCAGCGGGAACGGGAAAAATATGGCGGTACGAAGTTCGCCGGGACAGCTATATAGCTGAGATGGACTGAATATGGAAGACGAAAGATTATGTATTATGGCGCACATTGTACAGGCATATATATATCCAATCAAAAACAATTCATATGTAGTGGTGTTTTTAGATTATTTGTTTCACTGTATACCTATTTACTTCCCCCTATGACATAGATTAGACACAACAAGCAGTCTGCCTCAGCATGTTACTAAACTACTGAAGTACACGAGCTTCCGATCGTTAATCTAGCTCGTCGAGTAAAACGCTGAATTATTTTTGTCTGATGCGCTGCGATAGAGACATTTCTTATAAGATGAGCATAATCACTAAACAGCTCGCGTGACACCCTAGGACATCGTACAAATACCTACTGTGTAAGGCTTCCGACTAAACATAACATAACATAAACTCACGCCTATATCCCCGAAGGGGTAGGCAGAGGTGCTAGCACCCACATTTCACCGTTTATGTTTAGGCCCCAATGTAATAGGTGGCGAGCCTATTGCCATTAACCGGGCACTTATAAACCTGGGATAAATACACACATAACTTTGAAAAGCATCGAAAAGTCAAAAAAGTAAAAAAAAAGCATAGTGTGTGCCATGGTAAAATCTGGGATCGAACCCGAGACCTCGTATCAGCAGTCCATTACATTTCCATTTCCGACTAATGGTACTCAAAATCTGTGATGGTAACACATTAATGTCACTTTTAATAATACCTATAGTCATATTACCAGCGTCATAGGTCACATTATCGACTTGTCATTCTATAATACAGAATCTATATGACAGTAAACGGACGGGCATAAAAATATATTATTATGGTAGAACAGTATACGTACAATAGCTCAAGAATAATACGCCGATTTCTATGCTTATTGAGTCATTTGATTTAATTAAGTCTGGCTTGAAGGCAATTTGTTCGACTACTCAGATAATATGATATCGAGGCGAATGAAGTTCTCGATTTGTGTCGGCTTATCTTTCAAAGCACTTTATGAATGTACTGTTTGGTACATCACTGCAACTTGTTTACCTTTCATCGATTCGAACATATTCGAGAAGTGGGAATATTTTTCATTCATTTCGATTGAAGTTTGAATGACCTAGGAAGTTTCGAACCGTTTCCTTTACGAGGGGTCAGCTTTTTAGGTAAATTGAACAAAAAAATAATCAGAATACTCATAATAATAGTTGTTAAATTGTAATAATAATAAATATGGCTGAAATGATGATGATGATGATGATGATGAATAATAAATAATAATAAATATTCCACAACATTCTACACAACGCTATCTAGACCCATGGTAAGCTTAATTAGCTTGTGTTATGGAATCTAGAATGCGGATATACATACTTAGATACTTTTTTTTTGTAAATAAATACATATTATACATATAAACACCCAGACCAATGCAAATATTTATATTCATGCATACAAATATTGGCACTGAGCGGGGATCGAACCCGCGCCTCCTGCGTAGCGGCCGCGTTCACTACCGCTACGCCACAGAGGCAGTTAACACAGAGTTAATTTCAACTTATTAAAAATACCAGGCCCTATTTATTCAAAAACAATCTATAGGTCCTGCCCATTAATTTATTTTTATTAATGAACATATTGTTTAGTTTTTAAAGAGTGTGATCAAAACATTTTATTAAATATGAATATTAGTTCACATACATACATAGAATCACGTCTTTGTCCCCGAAGGGTAGGGCAGAGGTGAATTAACACCCACATTTCACCAATCATTGTATTAGGTCCCACGTAATAGGGGGTGAGCCTATTGCCGTATTCCGGGCGCTATTGTTGACTCGGGCCATGTATCTGTGGCTGAGTCTGGGCTGTATATATCTGTCTGATGTTAAACAGCCCTATCCCTTATATGACACCGCATGGGAAAAAATGGGGTGGCCCATAATCTACTCTGCCGGAAACCACGCGTTAGTTCACACTAACCCTATTTTACCCCCTAAAGAGAACAAAACTACAATAAGACCTAAAGTCTCATATCAAATCTGGAGTTTCAAATAAACTTTCAAAATTGATGGCGGCCTAGCCATCAATTGCAAGGTATAAAATCTAACAGGTACATCAAGCAAGATTTATTTCTGCTACTTTTTACGTCCAAATCTAGGCTAACCTTATTTTTGCATACACGTAACTACCCACCGGGGCGTTACTAAAGCGAAACGAAGGATAAAAATATATTTTATATTCATGTTCCGAAACGTCCCATGTGGGGCGTGAAAAAACAATGAAAAGACGCACCTTGTACCCCAAATATGTTCTACTACTTGATCTTGTTATGGTAAACATAAAATGAACTTTATGTTCTTGTGTAAAAATATTATTAAAACCTGTCGTTATGATGTGCTGGATATAGGTAACACTGGTTTTGTAGATGTTCTTATTAAATTTTCGGATAAAGTTATAGAAATATTGTTTGCTCTTATTAGTATGAAGCTGGTAGATCTGTGCTTTATGTAGGTAGTGCATGTGGGCTAGCTTGACTGGGATAGTTCTAAATTTCTCACATTAATGATTACCAGGTTGTAGCACATAATATTTTCATATAATGTTACACTTGTTGTGTATAGAACATTGCCATTGGTTGTATAAAAAAGTGCTAAGTTTTCATGCATCAAGATCTTCTTATAGAAAGATAGCTGAACCAGAATTTTAAAACTAGGACATGTATATTTTATAACCTAGGTCAACACATAAAATACCTATTATCCCACAGCAGGAAATATAAAATTCACTCTCAACGTTAAACTATATTTTTTATAGATGTCATTGTTTACTGGTTGCATGTGATAAAATTCGAATTCTATCTACTAGAGAATAATAGCTACATCAAGTGAACTGACAATTTTAGGACCTATTTTATTAAGCACGGCATCCTGCAAATACAAGAGACATTATTGTACTAGAGTGTACTAATTTTGTCAGCACCGCAGTTACTTAAAGGCATTATAAATAAACAGCTGCATTACCGAGGAAAGCTATTGCAAAACCGTTTAATTTTATTACCTCCTGGTCTTGGTAAAGTTTATATCGCACCGCTACCAATATACGGCTACCTTTATCGGTACTACTTCCACTGAGAGCTATTTCCATTTCAACTCTTTTGCGAATTTCAAAGTGGTTGAAATCATAACATCCTTTAGATGAACGTTTTGAGCAAACGGTCTGGATAATTTGCGTGAAATGTTTTATGAAAATTAAAATGTTTCGAGTTTTAAATGGAGATGAGAGAACTAATGTCCGTGTTGTTAGTATTGTTGTTTTATTGTTAAGTATTTTGTATTTCATTTCTGAAGTATTTAAAGAGGAGAAATAGCCTGACAAAGAAACGTTATGGTATGAATGAAGATGTAGTGACCACAATGAAATAAAGGGATTCTTAGATGTTTCAGACACGTAGAGAGAATAGGTGAAGGATGTTTGTCGTAACAGATTTATGAGGCGAATGGGCAAGTCAGTAAAGGTCAACTTAGGCGTACGTATGTTAATGAAATCGAAGACGTTTTCATGGAAAGGTCAGGTCAAGAGTACCCTCAACTGACGTGCATGTATTACGTCTATTTATAGAAGATGTGAAAGACTTACGTTGGGATTATAGCAAGCGGAAAGATATTGTCTCTGCCTACCTCAATAGGAAAGGCATGACTTTATACATAGTACTAAAGAAGTAATGCATTAAGAAATGTTATAAACAGAAACAGATGTTTTTTCTTTAACGAAACTCCAGTATTGATTGCTTTAAAAGTCTGCACCTTGGAGCCTTAGATTTGCTACCCTTTCCATACATTTAGTTTATTTTGACTACAAATAATGGACCCAATTGCAAGAAGAGGTAAACCTGCACCAAATCCACCAATCAGTAGATGTACTAGCTTGCATACACCAACGATATGATATTTTACCAATCACCCCAACTACCGCATTTATAATACTCGTAGTAGTAAGTAGTAATCACTGAATCTGATAGATACGGTGTCCTATCATTTGACAAAAAACGAATGACAAATTTTCATTTGACAAACAAAACGTTTGACAAAATTTAAGTAATACATTTTGAGAAACGTGTATTATATCAAATGATTATTTTTAAAGTAATATGTTTACGAAATGAAAGTTTGTCAAATGATTAGTTTTTCAAACGTGGTTTTGTCAAATGTTGTTTTGTCATACGTTTTTTGGTCAAACAAGGGTGATCCGATTAAAACGCTTACTGGTGAAACATGCATGAATTATTTATTAGTTAGTAAGTAGCTGAATCCAACTAAAACACTTACTGGTGATATATGCGCGATTTATTAATAGTGACGTTAGTAAGTCACTGAATCTGATTAAAACACTTACTGGTGAAACACGCACGAATTATTATTATTATTGACGTTGGAGCGGGTAAAGGGTCACGGTGTAATTAAACACAAAGCCCGCCATTGACACGTGCCCATAACTAGACTTTACACCCGTCAGGGTTGCGACCAATAACTCCTAAGTCCTTAACTTCTTAATAACTTGACTTCAAAAGTTAGGGGTTCATAAGGGCTCATAGAATTAGGTGAGAACTATAATTTGTTGCTGGAACTTACTAGGCTCAAGACAAGGTCAGTGAATAAACTGTCTCAATTTTTGGGATTTACAAATTTTATTCTTTATTTTTCCAAAGTGCCTTCTAAAGAGCACGATTTTTAAAAAACTTATAAAATTTTACCAGGTCTTCACAATCGCATGCAAGTGATAATCAAAATAAACTGAGATCTTAAAACTATCGTTTTAGAAATGAATGAAGCGATTAATATTATCTAAGAAATAAGATGTATGTGTTACAAACATAGGGTTTATATTTTATAATTTTATCGTTGAAATGCTGTATAATTAAAATAACCCACCTTTGACTTTGCCGTTGTCGGGTAATGAATCTAAAGATTTGATAATATTTATATGTTCTGTGTTTTATATACATTTGTAGTAATGATGACAGATGAAATATGATTTTAAATTATGTAAAATAAGTGAGTCTTCACTTGAAATACATGAATTTTGATTTGATTTCAAATATTTGCTTGAAACTCAATGATATATAATGTTTAGTTGCTTTCTCATAAAAAACTTTAGACTTGATAGAATATGAAACGTTTATTTTAATGAATAGATCATTAAATTTCTAGTACCTATGCACATAAATGTGAATACGGTTAAATGGTTCGAGCATTAAGTTTAAAAATAGATATCAAAGATGAAATTTCACAAAGGTCTAAACGTTCCGAAATGTTTTTCTCATTGAATTCATATCGATATTGGAATACGATTTACCTGAACCCCATAAATCGCGAAAGGCTGATATTCCAACAGCCGGTTATAACCAAAGGATTGTAAGGGATTTACCGTTTGAAATGGTCTAAGTTACTTGGGTACCGGAATGTGATGATACGGACCGATAGAGCTATGGAATGTTTAATATCAAGGATGCGGAAAGGCACTTATGATATACAATTAAATATAGAACCATTATATTCATATTTGAAGAAAAAAATAATAAGTCTAAGGTTTTGAATTTATGAATACTTTGTCCATAATGTAGATTGAGTCAATTGTTTGTAATATTTGATGTCTGTTTTCATAGAAACTAAAATCCAGTCAAAATAAACCTAACATAAATTGCTGAAAATTGGTGGGAGTCTTAAATACACTATAATGAAAGAAATATCAAAAGTCCCCATCGATCAGCCTTCTACATTTCTTTATTCAAGTTTAAATGTCAAATATCGCATTTTTCTTGTAAATAGCAAAATATTTATCGCAAAAGTAGGTTAAACAAAGTTGTAGATAATGTAATTACCTATTATGTATTTCATAAAAACTAATCATGAAAAACCAATATGAAATTTCATTCTGGTTAGTTCTTAAACAACCTTAATGAAATTAATATCATAACACTAACAAAATGAATGATACACGTCTATACGTAAAATGTGGTTTCAATATACGTATTTAAACTACCATGGTCATTCACATTACTTTTACTCGTAGAGCTATTCAGTTCCTCCGTGATCATGGATATTGGTGTTAGTTACTTTAAAAAGCAAAATTTGTGTAAAGATATAATAGTCTTAAAGAAACCAAGCTCCTCGGTATTAGATGCTTGCAGAGTCAGATCACGTTTCTAATAGTGGAGTTGCAACAATATTTAAATTGCATTCGTTTGTTACAATTTAGTACATTGTTTTTCTCATTGTGCAGCAATGGCAACAATATTAATCAATGTTGTACAGCTCTAAAACCGAACAATACACAAGGGTATACACAGTTTAGGTGTATTTTGGTAATTTCCTTCTCGAGCTAACACAATAATATCATGGGCTATTTTCATCCTTCAAATTCCATCAAATTCTTCAAAACCTGAAGATCAAGTGTCTAAAAATAATACATAATATTATAATTATAAATATAAAAAAGTAATAAAGTTAAAATATTACCGACCCACTTTAGTTCAGTTAAATCCATAAATTCGAACATAACTTACCGCCATACGAATTCAGAGCTTGAACAAAAAGCTCTTTATACAAATCGGAACTCAGAAAATATGATCGAATCGAAATTTAAGGAATTTTACAAGTACAATTCGTTCCATCACATGTACCTTTTACGTTTTGAAATATGCGATATCTTTATATAAATTCATAATTTATGGGGAATAAAGTGAACAAAAATTGGATAACGTAACCGAACAGGATAGTGGAAATTAATTCAAAGAACAAAAACTTGAGCAGCGGAGTTCAGACGGCTATTGATTCCGACAATCAAAGAGTTTGAATTGAAGATAATTTTATAATTGAAGGACTTTGGAATTTAACTTTATTAATATTCAATGACATAGAAACACATCTGGTCTGCCTCGGAGAGCACGTTAAGCCGTCGGTCCTGGTTGTCATAAGAACATCTATGGCAGTCGTTACGGGTAGTTAGAGGCCAAAAAGTCCAAAAACAACAGTATAGCTGCAAAGCTTCGATATCGCCTAATGTTACCATTGGGTTGTGGAGGTCAGATGGCAATCGCTTCACGAAAAATATCGAGGTCTAACCAAATCCGTAGTTAAAACTGGTAAAGCGGACCCCAGACTCCGAGCTGAAAGTTTCGGATGCGACTGAGAATTAACGCTAGGATAGAAACACATGCTATCGTAACAACTAATTATTTTAATGACTGCAATGCAATCTGTTGATTTCAACGCCAAGTAGGCCACTGTACATCAAGCGTATGTACCTACCCAAATAATTGTACACATTCATCCTCTTCATACATAATCATTGACTGCAATGCAATCTGTTGATTTCAACGCCAAGTAGGCCACTGTACATCAAGCGTATGTACCTACCCAAATAATTGTACACATTCATCCTCTTCATACATAATCATAAATTTATGAAGAATATCTTGGGCAGGCAACGTTTTTTGTAAATAAAGCCAGATCTTCCCAAAAAAGCAAATAAATTTATTGCTACACTTACGTAATATCGTTTGCAATTCCATCTCAGAAAAAAGTCGTACAGAATCCCTTAAGCCAACAAAACCCCATGCCTTGTACACAGCAAACTTCAATTTATTTCAATGAATAATGCAAGCTGGAATGGTACGGCCTGGCCATCTCCCTATTACTTATTATTTTAAGAGATTTCCGGGACTACGAGCTCCAAAGGGGTCTAATACGGCACTTTTAACGGAGTCGACCCAATCTTGCAAGTTCGCCAGTTTTGTAAGCTAAGATATTTTAGTTATACAGTGTTATAGATAGCCACTTGAGAGGCCATTGTGAGAAAACAATGACTCAAGTAAGCTCTGGGGATTAATAAGGGCATGGGGAATTTGATGCAAAATGTTTGGAGGAGTTTTTAAAATTCCTTATTTTTAATATTTTTGCAGTTTTAATGATAGCCTTACCTAATGTGTTATACTGCGTCTTTAATATGTCCTATGGTAAGTTCGCAAATTAAGGTCAGCAGATTTTCAGCGTCCTCAGTTTTTGAACAGATAGTTTTTTTTTTTCTAATATTTATTTATTTTGGGGTTTTGATCTAATAATTAACAGTTTTGAAAACTGTTCCGTTCACTTATTTTTTTACTCTCTTATTTGCAACTTTGCTGAAGCTGAAGCTAAAAGAAAATTAGTGGTGATATTACTAATAACGAGTAAGTTATCTTCATTATATAAAATTTGTATTACATTTAGTTATTAAATTAAGTTGGAGCTCTGCGTTTTTATATCAGATTGCTTTAACCTAAGGCTTTAACAAATAATATAAATTGACATTCCCTAGTCATTATCTAACAGGTCACATTCTATTGTTATTGATATGATGAATCTCTGAAAATTAAATAAAGACAAAACTTTTCACAACAAAACAACTAATTGTAAAGCGTTACTGTCAAAGGTGAATTGGCTGAAACTACCTTACACAGACTTTCAAAGCATAATGAGATCAGTACAAAAGTTGAAGGTTCAACAGAATGAATTATGAGTTCTCCAGGCTAAATTCATGTAAACGAAAATACAGAAAAGTCGATGAACTCACATTTGTACGATTTTACATTTTTTGTCGTGTCACACATTGGCGGAGGCGGAAGCATTCTAAAACAAAATATTTTTTTTGAGAAAAGGAACTAGGAACTAAGGAATGCTGAATACTTTTCTTTGTTTTGTTTCAGTTTTGGTCATGTAATTTCTTTCGATTGATTTTGAATCACCATCCTCCAACCTTGATATGGCGTATTTCTATATCTATAAGTATCTATAACTATTTGAAATAGTAGGAGTGAAACAGTAGATCCCTAGGTACAAAAAGAGGGGTGCAAAATTTGAATTTCAATTTCAAGGATACAAATAATGATGAATAGAAGATAGGTAAATATCTTCTCTACTGACAATTTTGTCCCTAGAATATCAAGTTTAACTGTCTGCTCTAAATTACTCTCGGAATATCAAGAGAATCATAGTACGAGTACGTTAATTATCGTTCTACGACCAGTTTAACAATTTAATAGTTATTGCAGCAACTAACAGCGTAATAAACATCACTCGAACAATAATATCCAACGGCTCATGATTGGATACACACTTGTTCATAATACCGCTAATAAATTGCAATTGTGTATTACAACTAAACTGAAATTGCAATATTTAATACGAAACTGGTAATGAAAATTGGGCATATTGAGGCTTTGATATTACATTCTAAACTATAATAATAATTTATGCGAAAGTAGCTCTGTCTGTGTAAAACCACTAAACCGATGTAGGTATATGAAATTTGAACTACAGCTCGGGAACGGGCTTATGGGTTAAATTAAATAGGGGATAAAAGTTTATATGCGAATTTGTAATTTTTTAGATAAACTGATGAAATTTAGTACACAGATAGATTAAAGGTTGGGAAAGGACATAGGCTATGTTTCGTTACGATAATCAATAAAGGTGCGTACAGATCAAGTAACATGTTGTATAACTTGTGTTATATAACACGTCCACATTATCTAACATTGTTTTATAACTTTGCAACATTGTACTGACTTCAGTGTCTACATTACTGAAACATGTTATATAACATTGTTATATAACATGTTATGCTATATAATTTGTACGCACCTTAACCACGCAGCCGCGGGCAAGAGCTAACGTGTGTTAATAAACTATAATCGGGCATCAAAATATATTTACAGCTAACAATTTACAGAATATATGAAACTATACCATACGAGATTACCCATGGCTCCGACTTCTTAGAAATTTGATCCCGTTCTCACAATCCGTGGAGATAAATAAATAAACATCCTGTGACATGTAACACAGCGATATCTTTTTAGACCTGCATAGCTACATGCTAGATAAGTACCTGATATTGATTCTAGCTAGAATGTAGGTAAATATACACAAATACATTTCTGGTTGTAAACACAATATCCAGACCAATGCAAATATTTGCCCTGATCATTGGGTTCTATTTAAATTATTATGATCGTTGTGTTTATGTTCCTTTGTATAAACAGCTTAAACATTATTTTAAATTTCATTTCTTTGTTTACAGGTTGATCGCACACTGAGCAACAGTAGAACCTGATAGGTAAGTTATGAGCAATCTTTATTATTTTTACCTTTGCAGTTATATTTCAGGTATATTTTCACTTCACTTAGCACACACTGAAGGAAAATTTTGTCGAAATGTATAAGAATTTTTGTAAGAGAATTTCTCCATATAAAGAGATTCTTCAAGTACAATGCTACAATAAACTTGATTTGTTTTATCTTGTATGTCAACGTATGAGTAATTTTTTTACGCAAATGCTATTACTTTTATTAAAAGCTACAAACTAAAGCACACAACAGTTCTCTATTTTAGAATCAAAGATTGACCATAATATAATCTTAGACTTTAAAAGCATGACAATGAAGTTAAAAATTAACTGGCATTTTTTGCATTGTCTGTGGTATGACAGTGGTCTGCTAATTGTCAACCACTGTCTGTAGCTCTTAGTGTAGTTAGTAGTGTGAAATTATAAAGTTTCACACTTCGAACACCTTCTTTTAAATCACATCTCCACTTATGAAACTTAACCGCAGCTCAGCAAGTCTAATTCCTTCCAAACTTTGTTAATTTCTCTGATCTTTGGACCCAGCTCCAACCTTATGATATACTATTAATGTTAGCCCAACGACCCATGAACAATGTTCTAAAGCTCAAATGGGTCGCAAAATAACTTCACGTGTAATTGCTTTAGTAATTTTTGGCCTGAAACAATTTTGAGCTCCATGCTCTCTAGCGTTACGGCTATCTAAAATTGTATCACGATGATATATTTGTTCATTGACTGCTGTAATTTTTCTAATTTTTAGGTTTGGTTAGGGTTTTAGGCTTAGTTAGCTCAGATGGAGTGATATTAGAGTTAATTAGAGTATTTGTTAATACTCTGGAAATTATCCTAAAAGTAATACGTAATAAATGGTATATCAAATCCATTTCTTAACAAAATCATATACAGTCAGATACAGTCAATATTTTGAGTTCCCAATAGTAACCCCTGGAATCTAGAAAAGATGAAGCGTCATGACTAGTAATTATAAACTTAGAAGCCCTTAGTGTACAACTTTTAAAACTCTAATTAATTGAGTCCTTCTTCCAAATATTTACTTCAAGAGTAGAACTCAAAATTTTCATCAAAATTAATATCCAAAACTCAGTAATATTTACACTGTACAACTTATTTACGCATCCTCAAAGGTTATTGTCAAACCCAATAATAAAGCAAGGGCAATAAACACCATACAAAAGACACCATTTCCAAGTTCAGACAAAACATTTGTTATTTCAACACGAAATTCCTGATACCGTACACTTAGCAATTTTCTTCTCAACAACTTCAAACTCGACTCATAATTAACATGTTCAAACAAGTGTGAGTGTTTTCGTTTCTCTCATTTGAACGGAGCTAAAAAAACAAATAGAAGACATATTTAAAGGGAAAACAGCCCCTGCATATATACATATGTGTACATAGTGTGTATATTTAGATTGTGTAATGCAAAAAGGAAGGAGTGAAACAGTTTTGTTACGGGCGTTTAGCTTAATGGTATTAGGAAGTGTAATATTTTTGTTTCAACTAATTTCTAGTTGTGCTCTTTTACAAAAAGTTCTGAACTTGAAAAGGATTCAGTTCTGGCACTGATATCGGACGTTGAGGCCCATTGTATAATATCAAGGGATACCTATCTAATAAAATAAATAATTAACATAGATATATATTGCAAAACACTAAGAGAAAATAAGAAGAAAATTACAAATTATATAGCACTTTTCAGTTACAAAAAAGTGCAGGATTTATTAGAACTGGATGTTAACATAGGAAAACATAAAAGAAACACACACACGCACACACACACACACACACACACACACACACACACACACACACACACACACACACACACACACACACACACACATACACAAACACGCACACGTACACGCGTACACGCACTAAATACACTCTTAGATCACAAGAGAGAAAGAAGAGCGTGATCACCTGTTACAGGCATTATTTGCTTAAAAGGTGACCACGATCAACATTCTAATAATGTAAACAAATTTATTGAACAATAAGTGATCATCAAAGTTACCATTGTACAAACTAATATATAAATTATGCACCTATTTCATTATCAAACCACAAACAAAGCCACGAACTAAACACGAAGAAAATGTTTAAGCAAATTCTGCGCGCGACGTCTAAGTCACATTTCTAGCAATTTATAACAATTCGCGGCAAGACCTCAGCCTGTCAGCCGTTAATGTTGATGAATTGAACCATGCTGTACTAGAATCGCAGAATTAGTTTGATGCAGAATTACGGGTTCAGAAGTCAAATTATTTCTCTTAATTTTGTATGTAATGAGATCTCCCCGGAATTGTGTTGGTGTAACAAATTACTTACGTTTTTGGTAATAAAGCTTGATTAAGATGGATTCGATTGCTCTCCTTCGGCTTCCTCCTTTTAGATTCTTACAAAGTAGGTCTGTTTGAGCCATAATAATTGATTTTTTTTATGTAGGAATGCGGAGAATCGGTAGAAATGGCGGACATTGGGAGGGGCCTGTCCAGCTGTGGACTGCGATAGGCCAATTATTTGATGTAGAACATGTCAAATAGCCTTCACTTTGCCTGATGGTAATCTGAAGGCAAATTCTCAGGAAAGAGGGTCACCATTTACTGATACGTACCATGTTACAATGGTGGCACTCAGCCTGACGGCCTCATCACATGCTTTATTACGCCCCGGTTAAAGGACCCGGGACCGCAGGATGAAGGAAACACGTGAGCTATTAAGGAATTCCAGGTCTTGGCGGTGCGGCAAAAGAAAGTCACCAAACCACTTGGTTCTTGATGGCAAAAGCTGCACTATATTCTCGATTGCCCCTCCACAAGAAATAAATACCTATCTCACCATCATCATCATCATAGCGATTTCCCAGCTGCGTCCAAAATTTGAAGATTAGAGTTCGAGGTTCGCCAATTGTTTTTGATTACTATATCGACTTCTCTGAGAATAACTGTTGTCTGAAAAAACAGGCTTTCTTCTCAGAATTGGGAGGCAATTCTGAGAAGAAAGCCTGTTTTTTATACCACTTAGCTGGCAGACGATCACACGGCCCATTTGATGAAAAGTGGTTACCAGGGCCTATGGACGTGTAAGAGCAGAGAGTTCCCGTGCCGTCAGTGCAGAAGACAAAGCAATACAGGTCTTTAGTCTTCCCACTAACAGCACAAAACTCTCCAGTGAGTTCTGGCTACCCTACTCACCGCCGGGAACACAACATTTTTTATTTTCGTTCAATTTCCATTCAATGTTGTCCTATCGTACAGTAATTCGTAATTTTGTTAGCTTGTATCACAAGTACACAATACATCTAATATATTAGTGAACGGTATGTAGGTCTATGCGCTCGAGAAATTCAATTGACGTGAGGAAGGACTCCTTCTAACGTCATTATGGGGTAAACTATTTACCTCTATATGATTTGCTGGGGTTGAATATACCTTTTGCGATTTAGGATGGAGAATATTTTGTAGGTTATATTTTTTGTAAGATAAACAGTCTTTTGAGTTCCGGTCCCTAAAAGCAGTAAATGAAATCTCTATAGTATCACTTTGTTGTCTCTCTGTCTGTCGGTCGGGCTGTCAGCCTTTATCTCAGGAACGTGAGGAGGTATCAAGTTGAAATTAATATTAGATACTTAGGTCTGCGATACTTTGATGTGAACAATCTGAATACAGTACTGTTTCATCAAATAATCTAGTTAAATATTGCTAAGTTGCGTAAAAACATCATAAATTTATAATAGAACAGATAGGTTATACCTACAGAATTAGCGTGTATTACCTACGTTCCATTTTTATGAATGAACGTTTGCCGACGGTTACTATGCTAGGGATTACCTTCTATTATCGTAACATTTGTCGATATCTTTCTATACCACCTGTTAAAGTGTACTAACCATAACTTTAAAACTAAAACCCGACTACTGCAAAATCACGAATCTCTAGAATGTATTGTTTTATTAGAGTAAATGGTATACGACCACGGCTATTCTTGATATTTTCTTGCTTAATACTTCTTAGAGCGTGATTTGCAGTAGTCGGATTTTAGTTTGAAACTTGATTTTTATTTGTATTATTTTGGTGCAAGCAACACCTAATAATGTATACCTACATGTTTTTAATTTAATGTGCTAATTGAGCCCTTTAATTTCATACCAAACACGGTCTGTATATCTCAAGTTTTTTTTCATTATAGTCAGAGTTTCAGAGAGTCATTCACACGTCATATTGCCTATAACCAGTGGATGATCAAGACGTTTCTAACAATACCACAATTGCCCAGTTATAATACGGAAAAACAGAAGACATTACAATTTTGTCAATTCGTATTTCTTCAAAAGAGTACATTTTTGTAAAGAAGAATAGTTTCGTCGTCAAATCTTATATTGGAGTACATCACTATTATGCTTGTAGTAGTATGTTCTAGAAAAATTCAACAATGGCTGTCGCAAATCATTCATAATGTTGGCGCAAATCATTCATAAATGTTGGCACCGTCGGCACGCTGTCAAATTCTCATACTCATTTTCCCAAGTGAGCAATAACTTAAATTTTTTGTCTCTTTTTAGCAGACACAACTGTATATTGGAAAAAAAGAGACAAAGTGATATAATCAAGGTTCAATTCATGTTTGCCTCATATTTGTATAACTAGAATTTCTATATGTTGAACGGGGCCCCCCTGTGAAAAACATACATACAACGACAACAATTTCTAACTTACATAATATAATGTATATACCTACCTGAAAAGTTCAGAGAGGTCAGTAATTACGAGTATAATGCCCTCTAATACCCTTTATTATAAAATAATATAGCGTCTGTGTAGTGTCAAAAACATCAACCATAAATTAAAATTAAGGAGGCAGCACTTTATATCATAATATGCTATTATTATGTCCGCTCTACATGTTGGCGAACGCGTTGGTCAACGCACTCTCCCGATGTCCCGCCAAACTTCAACAATGGCACAAACCCCCGCTTTACACGTTCGCCAATAGTTGTTGGCCAATGCGTTTGCCTCTGTGTTTGTCAATGTGTAGCGCGGTCATTACAGTAACATAAACACAATCAGTATTGAAATGCATCATATATTCATAACACAAATAACCATACACGTACATCGCAGTGATCTAATTGGCTGTTAGCATGTAGTTCATGATATTAATATACATAATATACATACAGCTACAAAGACAAAAGCTGAGTCAAACATGCTCTAACAACATAATAGTATTATACTTCAAACATGCACTTGACAATATAATACTGTTATACTGATATAGTTCGCGTGCAGTTTCAATGAAATTAATAGCTAGTTCGTGATAAAATCAGCCCCCTAGACACATACCCGTTGTCCTAGGTGAGCTACAAGTCAGACAGCGCGACGTAATGCGTGTCATATTATTTTTCCATACATTATGACTTTTTCACGCGATGCCACATAGGCCACAATGTATGGACAACGACCATTTGATTTTTACGCGCGGCGTCGAAACGCGTCGCGTTATCGCACTTGTCGCTCACCTAGGACAAGGCCTTATTTTGACATTTATGACTTTTATGAGATACGATGTCGACTGTCATAAATGTCAAAATACGTATAAATACCAGATTATATCCATCAATCTATTCTACAATGTGTGAGCCCACGAATCGCCTCTACTTTTTTAGGGATCCAGCAAAGGTTAATTAATTATTTTTGAAAAGTAACTTTTACTTTAACAAAGGAATGTGAATGTGGTTGTGGAAACGTGAATGTGGTTTGAAGACCAAAAAGTTATATTTTGTGCGTTAGTTACTGAACTTACAAACTTACTGAACTTGGAACTTACAAGACAAATTATTTATCTTATATCTTCTTCGGGCTATCACCGTCAGGGTATTCGGGCATAAAGTATAATAAATAATTATACGTAGTAGGTACGTGATACGTAGTAATGTAAATAAATATTTAAGATACTTGTAAGAGTACTGGCGGCTTCATTATACAACTGGTACTTTATTTCTTCCCAGAACCTACCCTATTCTTGCTCAATGACAACGCTTGAATGCCATATATCACCTTATCTTCAAGGCTGTGTGTTCGCTGCTTTAGTAAAAAAAACACATTTCAATCTATCTTCATACCAAAAATAAACGAAAAGTACATTCAGTCAATAAATGTCTTTCTATAGGGCTATTGCTTTTCATTTTATTTTCTGCAATAAGATAGATTACTTCTCCGTATTTTTTCGTTCCTCGCCTAGGTAGGGTTACAAATATTTTCGTCTCATCCCACTCTACTCTATAAATCTTCAAGAGGCTTACTGTAACACGTAATCTTTTATCAGCTACTTACAATTTTATCCACAATACTTTTTTTTTTCATATTTTTATATGAGATCACTGCGTATTGTGTGGCTTAAGCTCGATAGATTTAAATAATAATGTAGATATATGTGAGTTGTGTGGCTTAAAAGGGAATGCATGGAAATTATATTCACGTATACCTGGGGGTATATATCTTGAGCCCAAAATGCACTTTATACCTACACGCAGTATGCGTTTTTAGGTGTCTTTTAAGGACAGTACTAAATTTATAGATTACACACGCAGGTGGAGCGGCAACAGCCTAATCCAGGTCTTACCTAATCCCTCCCAAATAAAGAAACTAAAACTAAATAAAACAATTCAGAAAATTCACTTGTCAATTTAGACACATCATTTATAAAACAAATTACCAACATCTAAAAACTAGAAACAATTTAACAAACTAACGATAAGAACTAAACTAGAAATTCTATCTCTAATTTATTTCAACCTGTATTTAACTTACTAAGGACCATTACACACTATCGACTAGTTGGTAGCGACTGTCGAAAATGCTCTAAGAGTGTTTTCACAATTCACATTCTCCGATCCGATATCGGTGTCGGACGCCGATAGTCGACTTCCGATAGGCCACATCAAAGTGCTGTTTTCACATTCGGATTCCACCATTTGCTCGATAGCACAGACTAGTTAGGGATGCTGGGGATGAAAAAACCTAGTACAAGCAATTTTCGACCTTATTGACATGCCATAGGATCGAGTTTTTTTTCTTACATCTTTTTTATTTTTCTTATATACGTGATCAGCGTCATCTATTAACACGAAAAGACAATTAATTAATTAAAAAAATCATTAAGATTGAAAGTCGCTTGCAGTCGCTGTTTTAGTCTCTGTGTGAAAGTTGTAGCCCGTTTGATCAATAATCTGATATCGCGCTAACACCGCGGTGTCGGCATCGCTATCCGATATCGGGCCGAACAATGTGAAAATGCTCTATCTTTCATTACTTAATAGGTGTCACACCGGCCGCTCGCCTATGTTTTAGTCGCCGAAAGACCGAGTCGCCGGCGATTAGTCGAAAGTGCGTAAATGCTCTAAACGAGTTTGGTATTCTGCCTCAATCGATTCAGAGGCAGCACATTTCATCGGTCCCCTTAAATATTTAAGACTGTTCCTCTGACCTTTCTCTGTACATAATGTAACGATAAATCTGTGTGTTTATTCGCTTTTATCTAGAGAACTACTGGATTCGCTTTTATGTTATCAAACCTTTTGGGATTTGCTTTTCTTAATGTTTTTCCTCTCAATTGTGGACACGAATCCGAAGTGAAAATATTTAGATTTACATACACGAATATTCTCTTCTTGAAAAGATTCAAGAATGATCCTATTCTTACTTTATTACGATACTCAGTCATGAATCATGATTTATAAATTCTAGATGACAGTTCCTATGTGATTGTGAGAGTCTATTCACAACTGAGCGTTGTTGTTGTTGCTGTATTATAAATTCTATAGATTTGAATATAAATTCTATAACGCCATGTTCCTTCATGTCGTGTCTATAATAATACGTCATTGGTTACGGTCCCTCAAATCAAAACATTGCGCTATAATTATTGGCAATACATATAAGGCATCATTATTTGCGCTTTCGATTTTCATATATTGAGGATCATCGAATGGAGGGCTCTCAGGAGGGTCGAGTACGTGCACATATATATAATTAATTATCTGTTTCGTGTAACGAGGGTGTAGCAAAATGTAAATAATTATATATACCTAGAAAGAAAAAAAGAAAAAAGATAAAAAGGAATTAAAGGATCTCAAGAGCAAAGGCAGGGGCAAAAAAAGTACTGGCCATCTACCTCGGACCACTATGGCCATCACTCCCGGACCCTCTGGGAGAGATGGCCAGTCCTAATTTTTTTTTAAAGTTTATTAGATCATTTTCTGCATTATTTATATAGATTTATCGTTAATGTTTGCAAAGATTTATAAATAAAGTTTGATTTCTTGCAGAAATTTCATGTTTTATTCATCATAATTTCTTCACAGTGGAGTCTAAAATTACTAGGGTCATCTACCCCGGACTTACCCTACTTGTTTCTTTTCTGCTTCTAGACATATTTCTCTCTTTAACTCTAGAGTTTTGAATAATTTTCAATCCCTCAAAAAGGAACAGTGTTTAGCATTATGAAAGAGTCGTTATTTATAATCCGATAGAAAGTAATTTTATTTCAATGAATGAGAATCGAGTCAACAATAGTGCCCGGAACAACGGCAATAGACTCACCCCCTATTACGTGGGACCTAATACAATGATTGGTGAAATGTGGGTGTTAATTCACCTCTGCCTAACGTGATTGCGTGATAAAGGCGTGATTGTATGTATGTATTGTATGTAGAATCGGGTAAACTTCAGACAATTTTGATCTCGTCTTCACCATGGGAACCTATATCCAGAATATAAAGTATCCATTTATTCCAGACTTTAATCTATCCCTGTACCAATTTCAGCCAGATTCCTTCAGCCGTTAGAGAGTGATTTAATAAGAAGTATTCAATCATCTTCTCAAACTTTCACATTTATATTTTTTTTTCTTTTGACTGTTCATTGCTAATCAATATTTAATGGTGAAAACTTTGAACTTCGAAATTTTAAAGCAATTATGCTAACTATGTATTCAAACCGAATATGATAGGAAAAAAGACAAACGACTCAGGCGGGACTTGAACCTACGACCGGTCTCTTACATGTGTGGAACACATGGAATTAATCGAACTTTGAAAGGAAATTGGAAAGCGACTGGTCGATGCTTCGCGTGACCAAAGGGCTGGCCTGTATTTTGCCCAAAGGATTGGCATTGCCATCCAACGGGGTAATGCTGCCAGCCTTTTGGGTACGTTACCAGTCGACATCGATGGGGAGGAATTCTTCGACACCTGACCCCTTTTTCCTTTCCCTTTCTTTTTTTTTGATCTTGTAAATATTTTTATTTATTAATTTAATAAAATATAATAGTTAATTGTAGTACTTTGAACTAGCTTTAGCTTTCTTCCGTACATTTACATTCTGTACGAGCTCGAAGTTTTTGTAATATTAAAACAATAAAGAAGCAAGCAAAATAAATTGCAAAACGTCGGGGACGTAATTAGCATATTGGAACTCCTGACTGTAAAAGAAGAAAGATTATATGAATTGCATTGACGTCACTAGACTTAAAATAACCGCAAGAAGTTGATTGCTCTATTTTATAATAAGAAACTTTCCTTGAATTAAAACTAGTTTTTTCTCAAAGTCAACATCTGGAACGGGACTTGAATGTGCAAAAATTCCTTTAATATTTGGTTTTGGTTTCGAAAATATTGGCAACTTGAAACAATATGACATGGTAAACATCCCGTTGCAAAAGCGAAATATCGGAAACTCGAAACAATACAACATGATAAATATCTCGTAGCAACAGCACCAAAATATCGGAAACTCGAAATAATACAACATGGTAAATATCCCGTTGCAACGGTGACGAAATATCAGCATCAAAATATCGGCAACTCGAAATAATACAACATGGTAAATATCCCGTTGCAACGGTGACGAAATATCGGAAACTCGAAACAATATAACATGGTATAAATATTCCGTTGCAAAAGCGCCGAAATATGGGAAACTCAAAACAATACAACTTGGTAAACATCCCGTTGCAACAACGCCAAAATATCGGAAACTCGAAACAATTTATCATTGAAAATATCCCAATAGCTCTAATAGTAATGAGAGTGTATTGCTATAACCCAGGTACATTTTCATACTCTTAGGTTTCCTATTATTATTATGGATACTAAGGCCCATCTGTTCATTGCCTTGTACAATGGCTACGGGAAGGTCTTCCCTTGAGAGGTCCGAAACTATTTAAATAATATCACAAATTCGTCCCGATACCTAATCCAAAATAGAATATTGTTATCCATGCACATAGCTTAAATTATTCATGTTCTTGTGTACTGCGAAGCAGTTTCTCAGTACAATGTGTACTTTAGTTAAGAGAATTAAGTTAGAATTAAATTATAAGTTTCTGTTGTGCAGAGATTTATGTATATGAGATAGTAACGATGAAGTAAACACTGGAGGAACATAATACAACCCCGAGCAATATTCGCGACGATATCTTGTCAGACGGCAACATACTACGGTTTACCGCGCCATGTTCAGTTGGATAGATGCTGATATTACAGGAATATATTAAAATTGTGTGGATATCGTGATATAAGACTGCGTGCAATCTTGAGTTGTACCCATTGCGGGCGTGAATAAAGATACCACAGTAATTGGTCTATCTATTTATTCACCCACTCTTATTTTTATGTAGCCATCTTATATTCTAAATAACAGTTCTTATAACTGGTATTTATGGAGTGGGAACGGTGCTTGTGGTTACGTCCAATTATTATTTTCACTGATTTGTAACATTCTGTTTATGCAATCTAATTTCCTTATAGAATCACGCTCTTGCCTGCCATAGTACCGTATATCTTCTAATATATAAAAATCAATGCCACTTTTCGTTGTTATTTTATAACTCCAGAACGGCTGAACCGATTTGGCTAATTTTAGTCTTGAAATATTAGTGGGTGTCCAGGGAAGGTTTAAAGGATGAGAAAATAGGTGCAGCGGGAACGGGAAAAATATGGCGGTACGAAGTTCACCGGGACAGCTAGTATAATATAATTATTGAAATAGATAGGTAATTTATTTTATGAGAGTAGTCGTTCAAACGGTGATTCGTAAGGTGTAAGAGACCTTACCAAGGTTCTTGGAGCCTAAACCAAAAATCTGATGGCAAATCAACCGCGTGAAATACAGATCAAGATTCAAGCAGTAATCGATTCTTTGGATAAAAATCCAATTGCTATTCCGGACAGTAAAGTCTATCTTTCTGCCAAAGTTCATCTAGATCCATTTAACCGTGAATAAGTAACAAGCATACGTATAGGTAGCTTAGTGGTGAAGAAGTCAGCCTCACTATTAAGACGTCCTAGATTCGAAACACTACCTACGTGAACTCACACCTAACACAAGTAATTTAGCTTAGTTAAATGGTTAGGCGGAATATAAGTAATTTTGGTAACTAATACACACTAAATCATCATCATCCTGTTCCTATCCCAAGTTTATTTTGGGTCGATGCAACATTTATTTATTTATTTTTTTCATTCATTTTGGGTTGCAGTCATCTCAATATTCACTCCCTTCCTAACGATATCATCTTTCTCACAGTCCATCTATCTTCTTTTAGGTCTTCCTCTCCCCTTATAGCCATCCACTTCCATAGATTATACCTTCCTTACGACATTACTTTCATCCCTACGCATTATATATCCGAACCAGGACAAACGATTTTCTAGTAGCTTTTCTGTTAATTGGTGCTACTTTCAAACTTCTTCTAACATAATATATGTACTCCTACTTTAATCTTATCCATTCTTGTCACATCCATCTCAACCTGAATATCCATCTCAACATGAATATCACATAAATATTCGTCTTCTTCCATCCAAACTTTTACGTCTTAGTAGTAGTTAGATAGCTGCAGTCCTGATATTGTAATTTCAGATTATTCTGATGCAGATCACGTAGACTGTCGTGCAATATTATTGGCTAGGGGTATGCAAATCCTCTCAATACAATGGGTGGCTGATCAGATATACTAAAACATTTATGTTGTGGATGTTTACAAATAAACCGATAGGAAGATTTACTGGTATGGAATTTAGATTCACAAATTGTGCCTAATATATTTTATGATTTTCTTTAACAATATATGCGTAAAGATATGGCTAATCATGTGTTTATTGCTACACTGCGATGTTACGAAAAAAAGTTTCAAGCAATTTAATGAAATTTTTAAGTAATAGTATGCTGATTGAAATTGGAAAAAGAGAAACGACTTAGACGGTTTTTTTTATACTGTTGATTGATGGCACTTGGTGGAACTTGTTGTTACACATATTGACAGATGGTACTCGAACCTGCGACCAGTCCCTTATAGAGAGAATTCTCTGACTACCCAGCTACCAAGCCACGTCTTAAGTGTTCCAAAATGTCGTATACAACCATCTCAGGGCGACGGTGGGAGCCACCTACCAACAGTTGTACGAACTATCGGAAACAATTTTCCAATTTTAATCAAAGATACCGTTGATCTTAAAATAGTGATCCGTAACTAGATAACGTCGATAGATGATTTTTCACACCTTGCTTACAGAGTCCAGAATTATAAGCCCCAGTCTGTTACATCTTCTTTTTAGTCGGTCACTCTTGTCAGAGTGATCCTGGCTGCTGATGAGCAGGAGCGCGGTTCGCCGTCACCACTTACTTTCAGGACTGCTGCATGTCTCACTATTTGTCTTCCACTTTTGAGGGTGTTTGGAACTAAAAGAATATTGTATACGATGTACTGTTTGGGACCCAACTCCATGATCACGCTCCCTCCACATGACATCGTACTAAAGTCTCTCCACTGTATCCTCGTTTCTGGAGATATTTGCAAAGTGGAATACTGGTTGTATTCCACTTACATACAACTGTTAGAAAATACAAATCTTCCATGAACAGTATATGGCTAAGAATTTTACAGCTCACCAACTTTCAACGTTACAAATTCTTTTCCTTCATTCCATTGAAGAAGAATCTCCTAAACGTTAGCTATTCATGTTAAACGTACCGTGTAGGATATGACCCGACATGCCTCGTTTCCTCTACCACTTAAAATGTAAGCGCTAAGTGCAACGAATGAGCAAAGATATTTATTAGTTCTAACATTGTGCTATTTATTTAAATAATCCTTGAGGTTTGGCTTTTAAACAGCTTCTATCTTTTGGCTCACTTTTAGTTTAATTCATTTATATTCTAAAATACATCCATATATCCATACTTAAACAGCGTTAACCTCATTTGGTTCGTCTGTGACTGATGGAAATATTGGCCAATTTTCGACGCAGAGTTTAAACAATTGAAAGATTGACAGTTAATTTATAAAATACTATCTGACCCGCCCCGGCATATTTTGAAGCGCGTATCACCCCTTGCCATACCTATATAATGCCCGTATGTTTTTGCTAACAAAATGTATGGGAATCTGTCAGATTTATTGAAATGTATGATTAGGTACTGCTTCGCTCTCTTGAGTAGGAGCGTGATGATATTTACCCTATAACATTCCTCGATAAACGGACTATTCGACACAAATATATTTTTTCAATTTGAATCAGTAGTTAGTTTCTGAGATTAGTGCCGAACTCGTCAGCTTCCCACTATCATAGTATAGACAAGACAGCTTTTTATAGGTATTTAAACTTTCATGGTCGTTTAAATTACTATTAGAACTATCGGGATATTTACCATGTATTGTTTGGAATTAACAATACATGGTAAATATCCCGATAGTTCTAATAGTAAAGAAAGCCTTTTGTTCATTTACAAGCTTGTTTGTCATCTAAATTATTCTTGAATTATAAAATCGTATTTTTGCAGTTTACTTTCAAAAGGAGCAATAATAATGTAATAAATATTTAGGTACCTTCTCGAATCTTTTTTTCAACAATGATTCCGACCCTTATATAAAAAGCCTTTGATCAAATTGTGATTGTAAATTAATCCGAATCGTACTTCAAATTTAACAACATTATTTTCTTTTGCTAAATATTTTAATGACAAAGTAAATTATTTGCTGCGGGTTTTTAAATGTAACATGATCTCTCTTTGAACTTTTTTTGACCTAGGGCACATGAGTGCCACACCTATGTCACTTGATTTATATCTGGTTGCGATCTGAGTCCGAACCAAGAATCACGAAAATATACAAAATTTTGATAACCAGTTACAAAAACAGAAAATAATCTTTCATAACTGGTTATGACAGTATGAAAATAACAGATTTAATTCTATTTTCGTAACAGTTGCTTTAACAAGACAAAAATTCCACGCTCGTAGCTGGTTATGAAAAATTAGTTACGAAAATGGACGAAGCCGAAAGTGGACGGGTGCAAAAGGTTGACTTGAGCCTCAAAAATCATGAGTGAACCCCACATACCCAGATCAATATAAAGACATAGACATACATACAAATATTTGCACTTAATCCGGCCTGAAATACCTTGCTGGTAAACACTCGTAATACGCAAGGTATCCATATTAAAATTATAAATGTGAAAGTAACTCTGTCTGTCTGTAATTCTGTCTGTCTGTCTCTCTGTCTGTCTGCCTGTTACGCTTTATCGCCTACACCATAGAACCAATTTTGATGTTTGATACAAAGATAGATTAGACTTTGGGAAAGGACATAGATTATATTTGGTTGCGATAACCTAAATTCAAGCGGGTGTATCCGCGGGCAACAGTTAGTAAGATGAATTGGCGTAAAAAAATCTACTAAAAGCCTTTAGAAACATAGTTTAGCCTTTCCTTTTAGCTTCAAATAAACAGCGAAAAAAATCTGAGTCATTCTAACCTAAGCCTCTTAAAACAATGCGACCATTAGCGAAACAACTTCCTCTTGTACAGAGGAACATTTAAGAGCAGAATACATTAATATGTGTCGCTCCAAATCTTACCCTAAACATGTGTATCTGAAGGGACGGAGGACCCCAAGAACCCTTTTAGTATAGCCCTTCCATAAATCAACCCTTGGTGATATCCAAGTTTCTCTTTTAGAATACTTTCAAATAATCAGAATAATAGATTGTGAGGCAATTCATTTTGTTTTATACAAGCTGTTGCCCGTGGTTCTACCTGTGTAGAATTCTGATTCCGTTTTCGCAACTCTCGGGAACCTATTCGTAACTGTCCACTTAACCGATTTAACATAACCAAAGGCTTGTCCTACTTTGTCTTCTGCACTGACGGCACAGAAACTCTATGTTCTTACAGAGTCAGCAGAACGATTGGGACTGCCTTAGTATTGCACGGTCCATAGGTCACGATAACCACTTTCCATCACCAAGCACCATGATCATTTCATACCCTGACTATGAGAAAGTGTATTGGGTACAAGAACAGAGACATAATTCGCGCAGTATTGTTTTTCAATTATCCCGGGTCCCCGCGCCGTGCAGCCGACACGTACCAGTCAGTAATCCATACAATTTGCGTTCAATTTCTATGAATGACAATATTATATTCTAAATTCAAATCTCTTTTTCATCCCAAAAAATAGTTATTTTTCTCCAACTTCTAGACGAACAAAGCGACACTTTTCGTATAGAAGGGAGGAAAAAAGTTTAAAAGTATTATTAATCTTCTGGTTCTTACTTATTAAGTTTCAGAGACTTCCTTGCATACGTAATATCCAATAAGTGAAGGAAGTTTCTTCATCAGCTTGCTGAAAGAGGTATTAAAAATAATTTGAAAAGACGACTACTTAGCATACTCATCATGGGGAGAAAACTCCAATATACTATGTAGATTTGATTGGCAGTTGTGTATAAGTGAAATACTTATTTGGATCTTTACTTACATACATACAATCACGCCTTTATCCCCGGAGGGTTAGGCAGAGGCGAATTAACACCCATATTTCACCAATTTATTGTATTAGGTCCCACGTAATAGGGGGTGAGCTTAGAGTATACATTATAAATATATACTCTAAGGGGGTGAGCCTATTGCCGTTTTACGGGCACTATATTGTTGGCTCCAGCCATGTATAGGCTGAGTCTGGGTTGTATATATATCTGTCTGATGTTAAACAGCCCAATCCCTTAGTCGCCTTGTACGACACCGCAAGGGAGGAGATCTATTCTACTCTGCCGGGAACCACGCGGCCATCTTTACTTAGGACATGGAAATTTTTAATTTAGACTATAAGATACATACATACATTATATTATGCTCACGCCTCCGTGGCGTAGCGGTAGTGAACGCGGCCGCTACGCAGGAGGCGCGGGTTCGATCCCCGCTCAGTGCAAATAATATATATTTTGTGTGCAATGCAAATATGGGTATTTGCATTGGTCTGGTCGTGCCTCGAAGAGCACGTTAAGCCGTCGGTCCCGGTTGCCATAAGAACATTCTATGGCAGTCGTTACGGGTAGTTGGTGCCCTAAAAAGTCCAAAAAACAACGGTCTAGCTGCAAAGCTTCGATATCGCCTAATGTTAACATTGGGTCGTGGAGGTCAGATGGCAATCGCTTCACGGAAAATATCGAGGTCTAGCCAAATCTGTAGCTATGACTGGTAAAAAGCGGACCCCAGACTCCGAGCTGAAAGCTTCGGATGCGACTGGGAATTAACGCTAGGAGGAAGAAGATATATTATGCTCACGCCTATTTACCTCCGGCGTAGGCAGAGACAACAGCCCGCCATTTGACTCTATCCTTCCATAGATACTTAACGAACTTCCTCTACAGTCATTAAACCTATCATGCAAGCCCGGCGGGTTCAAACACTTCTGACCTGCCCTTTTTTCAAAATTTTATTCAGTGTACACTGTGAGGTCGACCCCGGCTGGTCTGACCATTCACCTGTGCCTTACATCACTCTACTTGCCCACATATCAAAATAAAAATTGTATCATAACTATTCAATCGTAAAAAACTAACTTAATTGCGAATAAGAAACAATTATATTATGGTCTGGAAATGGTTTTATAATATTCCATTATACGAGTACATAATCTGGATCAAGCTTTTAGTACAAGTATAATTACTTTATGGTTGAAATAAATGGAAAATGAAAATCTGAGTATCTGGCCTTTGTGCCGTAATTTCAAATTCATTTCTATTTTTAATTTTGTACTTCGTTAAAATAATAGGGCTTTTTAACATCAGACAGACAGGCGCTGGATGCGAGTCACTTCCAACCGGTCTTATTGGTAATCTATAGGACAGGCCTATGTCCAGCAGTGGCCTTCCTATGGCTGAAATGATGATGATGATGATGATGAATAGTTTAGCATACTAAATGCTTCAAAATTTCATTCAATTCGTCATTCGCACAAAAATTTCACACGATACGCCGGTCAATGAATCGAAACGAAATTAATTGAAGTTGAAAGGCTTATTCCTTGTGGTTCAAACTGAAGCTAAAAATAACTATGGCCAGTACTATCAACCCTTTGACGCACAAACCTCTTAAAACCTTATCAGTATTCAGGCGACAATTTTCGATTTCTAATTACTTCGCTTTAATCAAACTTTTGGTGGTACTAAGACGTGACTTGAGAACCAGAAATATCTTTATTTTTAGGTTTAAGTTTTTGCCTTTAATTGAGTTGCCTTTTTATATATTCCTTTATCATTAGAGTCTCATCATTCTCCTATCGTGTATTCCTGGATTTGGCTTAAAAGCCCAAGGTCCGCTTTTTTGCTTTTTTAAACGAATTTATTTAGTATGCTTTCCTTATTTGATCTAGTAATTGAAATTTTAGTCCTTTCTTGTTGTTGATTGACCTGATATTTGGTACACAACTTTAGTTTGCATGACTATATTTCAATCAATCTCGATCTTAGCGTTAAAATTCTTTGAAGTATTATTATTTGTTATAAACTTCACAAAATCTCCATATATTATAGCTTCTTGGAAATAATTATATTCATCTTCACTTTAATTTATAGCTGAATCAAATTTATCTATCGCATTTCACAAAATACCTATCTCTTTAAACAACTATATTACAAACTCCAAACATTCAAATAAAATAAAACGAAGCTGTAAAATCCTTAGAACAATTGACGCAATATCGTCCAAACTTTTACAAGGCTATTACAAGTTAAACGGCCTTTCAAAATGACCCACGTACCAAACACATTCCCTTGTTGATGAGGAACCTTTTCTAAACAAGTTTTTTCAACTTCCAACTTCACATCCCTATGATTAAACGAGACCCTTTTGGCACCAAATATAATTTGATTAACGTCATCTCCTGTAGCCTTGTATTAAAATGAGGCTTCTGCGAAAATTGCTCACAATAACTCGAGTGTGGTTCAATTATCAAACATTACATATAAATGTCAGTATCTTTTCTAATAATATAGATATATTATATTGGTAAACGGTTATTAATTTGATTTTCAGATATTTTGAATATAAATCCTATTCAATAGTAATATACTCAATTGCTCAATATATTTAAAGTTATATACAGAGCCTGTACAGTAATTTACTAATATTTTAATGTATAGTGCTTTAATTATTCTTCTTCATCCTAGCGATAATCCCAGTCACATCTAAATCCATCTATATTCTATAGCTAGATATCTATCTATCTATTACAAGCGTTATCTTGTAATGTTTATAATTTTTAATACGTAAATTCATTCCATCGAAGATTTATGAGATTTTTAGATCACATTTACCGTGGAAGACTTTCTAGTACTTATACGAGCAGCACTAGCATTTTACGCTGAACACTGATATATATGCAGCCATTTCCTGAGTTTTATGGACTTAGAACATTTGTATCCACTTAAAGTATACCATTATTTTCAAACTACCTTTCGTAAATCTCATCGTTTCTTTTATCTCTCACCATTTTAGGTTTTGATGAATCTGTCGTTTCAATGAAACCTAGGATACCAATATTGAAATTTTGCAACATCTATCACAATAAATAATTATTTTGTTTTGTTTCTATCCAAAAATTATAATGCAAATAAAGAATTTAATATGAAAATTGCATCTACAACGAACCCGCAGCCGAAAATAACATTTAGGAACCTATTTACTTTACAAATTCCTTCAACAACTGCTAAATTTCTCAAGATGGTGAACTATAATCTCTTGGCCAGTTTCCAAGAAGGTGAGACTCTAAAAGTTAAATGAAGAGATTAAAGCTTAGCTCAGTCGATCCTCGGTTAAAGCTTTTACCGGATAACCTTTGATACTATTGATTGGCGTTTATGCATCGCATTTATTTTCTGCATTTCCGTTTTATGAAGTTTTCAAATGTTCTTTCATCATAGTCGTCGTCTTTATACCGATTTTTCAGTTGCATTCAAAGTTTGTGCTTTGAAGCCTGGTTACCGTTTATTGTTTTCGATTGGTACTTTTGCCTACTTTTTTGGAGGCGGCTGTAGTGCCTGTATCCCAACCCTAAGAGTATAGTCTGCATCAGAGCCTGTTCTATTGTTAAGTGATGCATTGACTACCATTATGTGAATGGCTTGGATCTCAATGGTGTTAATCCCCGCACATCTTTGCTAGTACCCTTTCAAATTATATAGTATAACGTTACTTTACTGGGTGATTGTAATAATATAGTCCAAAATTTTGCAGCAAACTTGTCTATTCTTTACGTAACATCACCTTCACAGCGGTCAAACTGAGCTGTCCTACAAATGACATCCTTAATACTTATGCGTCTAATTTATACGGATGCTCCTGTTACTGGTCGATGAAGGTCTCCAGTGTAGACACTATAAACATGTTAATGTGGTGTCCAATCTATATCACAAGGACCGGCAACTAATTCTAAACGGTGAGTCTGTGCCTTGATTAACATATAATCTGCTTGTGTGGTGCTGAAACCTGCTGTGTTGACGTTTTGGCTTTGCTGACTTTCACTGTGAATATTTGTGGAGATCAAAACCGTATCATATATGACATGTGCTATATTGTAAGTTTTGGCTCATCTGTTATTCCCTGGGCTATAGTTATATATACGCCTATAGTAGGGAACTTATTGCTATTTAGCGATGACTTACCGATTACCACCATTGAGAAGCAAATGGTTCTCATTTATCCTTTTCATTTTCCACTTGCCATCAGGGTCGATAAAATTATAAAATACGTATCGAAAAAGATATTATAAAAGAACGAGCAGATACTTTTATTACAAAAACACACATAACTATGCTTATAACTTGTACCGCATAAAAGGTAGGTGACAGGAGTTTCAACAAGCTCTTATCCAGACGCATACCTTTTGTTAAATTACAATGTCGGGTTTTATTTGCAGTAGGTTATATAAAGGGTGTTGTGTTTTACACGAACTGTGAGAGGTCCTTCAAGGCTTTATTTTGGGATCGTTTTTGGACAAAGGATTCCATTTCCCTGTTCCCACTAATTGTATTGTCCTGCGATACTCTTAGTCCTCTGATTAACTTTGTTTTCATAAGGGCTGTGAGTTATTAAATATTTTCTATCGTATTTTGATATATCTATAAAAGCAAAATACAACTCACTGATTGATCATGAAGTCTCAGAAATTATAACAACTACAAAGTTGAAATTTGACAGGTAGGTCCTTAGATGGTGTAAACGTCTGCTAATATTTTACGACACTCCAGCCCTAAGGGGGGTAAAATGAACTCCACGCGTACGAAGTCGCGGGCGGCCTCTAGTTAATATATATTATTACTAGCCTTTCGCCCGCGGCTCCGCCCGCGTGGATCTCTTATCTTCGGTTCTACTCAACCGATTGCAATTAAACATACGTAAGATTTTAAGTCTGACCAAGACCTTTCTAACAAAAAAAACCACATCAAAATCCGTTCAGTAGTTTTTGCGTCCATCGCGGACAAACATTTTCGATTTACAATTATATAATAGTACTAGCCTTTGCCCGCGGCTCCGCCCGCGTGGATGTTGGTTATCGCGATAAATTAAAATTGCGACTATAATTTGAGATTTAAACTATCCTATCTCTCAAGTTGGATCGAACTGTACATGGTGTGCGAATTTTATTATAATCGGTTAAGTGGTTTAGGAGTCCATTGAGGACAAACATTGTGACACGAGATTTATATATATTAAGAATATTAAGATAGATAGATAGATAATATTAAAAAAAACATAAACATCCGAATTGAGAACCTCCTCTTTTTTTGAAGTCGGTTAAAAATAATTAAATTAAAAACAATATTGGTAGGTACTAGTATAAAAAAAAAACAAGATTTTAATTTCGATAATCCCACTGAAATAGCTGAACGGATCTAGTAGAAATTTGGCACAGGTATAGATTATAGTCTAAAATAAGATCCTTTCATCGTTAGAATAAGTTCTCATGGTTTGCGGAAACGGAATCAAAATTCTACGCAGATGAAGCCACAGGCAACAGCTGGTTAATTATAAATTACAAACGTAGCATTATATCGATAATTTCAGCTTTACTGATTTTGCTCTCTGTGTTGTCAAAATTGGATTGTATAAACGCGGCTTGTTAAAATTTATTTTATCAGAGTCTGCCTCAAAATCAGATTCCGTGCAGGCTACAAATATTATTTTGTATTTACTTAATTAAAATGATGTTATATTTTCTCGTAAATTTATTCATACACTATGTGAGAGAAGAATTTTAAATGGCAAGATTGCTTTTAAACACTGTTTTAAGCTTTCAATGTAATTTAACAATACTAAGTATTTGTGAATTCATCATAATTACCCTCATCATCTTCATCATCAACTTCGTTCGTTCGTTAGACCTGATCACACCTGAGGCTGTCACCTCAGAGTCCGACCTGGTCCACCATGTTCCCTGATTTAATATACAGTGCTAGTAATTTATTCACTTCATTACACGATTATCCCTTTTAAAGTAGAACCCGTGAAAATCTTCACACACCAAAGAAAAAAGAAACGGATATCCAAAATAAAATCATCCAATAAATACAAAACGTTCTAGCTTATATGGATCATCCAACCTTTCAACATATTCTACTAAGTCCTCAAGAGACTTAAAACGATTCATACGCTAGCGCTAAATATCTTAATCATCTCGCTAATGGTTCTAATAATCCTATTTCAAACAAAGTTCATAAATTAACTGCTTATGTAGCGAATGAAAGTGATAAAATATGGTTAACAAGGAATATCGTAAAATTAATATTGATTGTTCCAAAGTGCCAGTGGAATTAACACAGTACTTGGAAAACGAACGGTCGATTCCAGTTCAATTTGCATAACATTAAACTTTTATATTAGTGTTCAGAAACATTTTCCTATAAAAATTCTTTTATGTCTTCTGATGAGCAAAGATGTTTTAGGTTGTAAAGCTATGAGTTTTATAGCGTGAGTGCCCTGACTTTTTTTATTTATAGCTCATCTTTTTGACTAGTGACTTATGGTATTGAGATTGCCATGTATAGGGCAAATAATTGAGGTACTTCTTTTGTACATTATTGCTAAAAAGTACTATGTGTTCGTTTTGGTAAATGTGCCAGATTTTTTATACTACTTAGTTGGCAGACAAGCACACGGCTCACCTGATAGGAAGTGGTTACCGTGGCTTAAGGACGTATGCAACACCAAGGGCATTACACTCGTGCTGCCGACACTGAAGAAACCTTCTAATACCCTTCTTGAAGAACCCCATATTTTGTAGTCATTTGGGAAAACCACAGCAGGGAGTTCATTCCACAGTTTGAGTGTGCGTGGGATGATGAGCTGGGTTATATTAAAGCGGCAATCCCATTAAGGCCCCAAATTTGTCATAAAATTGTACACGCAGATCACTATAAAATTATAATAATTATATCTTGAAAGAAAGAAAGAAAGAAAGAAAAGAATTTTTATTTTGGTTACTGCAGCACACAAAATAAATTATAAAATTGGCAACACTGCCCAGCATTAGCTTACCTATCTGTGTTGTACATAACATTATGGTGTGACCATCTGCTTAAAGTTTGGCCACAGGCTGTATGTGTAAAAGCCACAAAGTTTACATATCGAATAAAGTACTTGTACCGCGAAGTTTAAAAATCACTAACTTCACATAATATTAAAAAGCTTATTACAAAATTTGATTTACTACAGCAATTATGGCAAAAATTATAAACGTTATGATTAAAGATGGTATGCGATAAGTAAAATTATATTACCACGTCGGTACATAATATTACAAGTACAACCTTAATAATCATAAATCTACCTATTATTTTGTTAATAAATACAGCATGCAACCTTCAAGATGAAAAATTGCTTCATTATATTGTAAACTTCGAGCTGTTACGTACTTAGTCTGATTTGCATATTGCTAACTTTATTCACCACAGTGTTGAAGAGTTTTATGAGTTCATTATATTCTGCTACCACTAGCAATAATTGGATTTAATAATAAGCGCAACCAAGAGATCTATATTTTAATGTGATCGTGAAATACATTATTATTAGTGTTTGCTATTTAGCTTTTCTAATAAATAAAATTTTGTTTGAGTTAACTTAGTACACAAAGGTAGGGAACAGAGCCACGGCCCAACTTATGATAAGTGGTAACCGTAACCTATGAAAGCTTGTAATAGTAAAGCTGCTGTGTGTATTGATCCTTGATGCAGATGATTCAGAGGAGTGAAAGGGATCGCATGTTTAATGAAAATAAGAACCTTAAGAAACTTAAGAAAATTAACGTAATACTGCCACTTAAAGTCGCTAAGAGATAGTATGTTCTTACACGGTTGAATCCAAATCTCAGTTTACAGAGACACTTGTAACAAACTAAACGTAAAAACATTAAAGTAATACTTGAACAAAGTAAGAATTTCGAGCTACGGATAACTACAATCAGAGAAATGGCAGTTGAAGTAATACAGCTACTATTGAGAGAAAATGAAGCATAAGATCGCAATTTCTAAAGCCAGAAGACGCTACCTACGTAGCTATTGTGAATGTACCTAATAATAATTCTATGTAGAACAGATCAAACAAGGGTTGGAATCCAATTAGAACATACAGAGGAACCAGATAACAATTTCTTAGTACACCAAGTTACAAAATTGGAACCTGTTTGAAATTGAATTGCTTACCTACCGACCATAATTTCCATTCTAGTACAGATGGTACTCTCTGTAGAGGTAGGACATAGAAAAAAACTGTGAAAGAGGATATGGCAAAGAAGGGAGTGACTGAGAAAATTACATCTGACAAGAATGTGTGGAGGAGAATAACATGTTGCGCTGACTCTAAATAATAATTGAGATAAAAGCGGATAGATGATGATGATACTTTATACTATGGTCCTCGTAAGATAAAAATCTACAATTTATTAGGTATACTAATGAATTCATTCAGACTCTATTGGGATGTTGATTGCGATTTTAAGAAAGATTCTACTGGAATAATATACCCGTATTTGTAAAAAGCCTATATAATGCACTATGACAGACAAAATATAAGCTTCAACATCCTATACAGATGGTAAAAAGTTGCTTCCTAAAATATTATACACGTTCGAATGACTGTATGCAATAACCATAATATTTTTAAATTGGTCGCTGTAAACGGCACACGAATTTGTCTCTTCATTAGATTAAGTACATGCGTTTGGTGGCTCTAATACTCCAAATTCAAATATGGTATTGTGTGAGTTGTGGTGAATTCGTATGATGTGAAATTACGGTCGCTTTTACTTCGCCAGCTTTTTGACACTCAAATTATAAGCGTACTGACATTGATGTGTTATGCAATTTAAAACTTAAATATAAACCAAAATAATTCACTGGCAACTTTTAGGATTTCAGTAAGTTGAAATTTTTGAAATAAAACTACCTAGGTACCTACTTTTTAAAAGTAGTTTTATTTCAATGAGTGAGATTCGCGTAAACTTGAAATCTCCTACACGTGACTCAAACTGTGTGTAATTTTTTTTTTCCCACGATTCATAGCATTCTGATTTAAAATCGAAAATAATGAAATATGTACTATCTTCGATTTCTGAGGGTTAGTACTGAAAACTAGTAACTACCTACTGTGATGAGACGAAAAATATCCATCTCATTGTATAACTAACCATAAAATGTATATAAATCAAAGTTTTGATACAAAAACTTGCAAAACATGCATTCTTCGTTTTTTAACACACTTTGTAATAGTTTAGTAAGTATACTATACTGTGCCTTGAAACTTGGGATTTATGTTCTACTATTGTTATGATGAATATATTATGTTCTTATAGGTTTTAATTTATGACCAAAAAAATCTTAAGTACAATATTTTTTCTCTCGTGAGTATTCTATTAGTTCAACAAACACTAGCAATAAATCGAGTTTTATTGCTCGAACACGTATATTTTCAACTTCATAGTTCGTTTCTAATATTGTTGGAAACGACTTCTTGCCTGCTCAAAAAGAAATAATGTTTTATTTATTATGATTTCGTATATGACCCTAGTTGTTACAATTGATTTGTGAATTTTGTTTAATTATGATCCAAATATATTATTATGATTTCACCAAGCTTGACTTTTTATTGCAATACTCAAGGTCTAACTTTACATAAGGCATGTATGTACGATAAGTATGACTACAGTGGCAGGCATATCATTGACCCTAACATAAAAGAGTAAACGCTACAGAAATAGCATCAACAGCACGTTTATTTTCCTGTTTGTGTCAGTATTTTCGACTCTAATACAATTCGCATCTGCACTTTGTGTTTCTATATTTTCGGTAACCGTTTCAGCACTTAATGCAATGGCTTTATACAAAATACTTGCTCATGGCACCCTTGTGGCTGCTATGAACTGTTACAGCGTTAAGGCAATCTTTTCTAAGCGCTTTTCATATTACACGGGATGAGAAACGTTAGGTTTAATGGCCTCCTAAAGTTTACGAAGTATGTTCATGTCGTTCGTGCAGAGGGTCAATGGGTTTGAACTGCTTCCCTTTTCTATAGATTAAACACTTGGTTTTGTCAAACATTTTGATGCTACGTAGAAATCTGTTTTATAAATTCTCTTTCGATCTAGTAGTGGGTATATTATTATACACTTCTTCGATGTTCTCGTTGAGCTTGCAATTTTATGGCATCTCGACCATTGTGCCACAATGGTACTAGCCACCACAATGATTGTGGTGGCTAGTACCCTTAGGTTCGATACTAGTGCTATTGAATTCCTTGTCAAGAAGTTCTCCTGAACAGTAAAGTGTCCACTAGAACATAGCAATAGCACAGTCTTACTATCTATATGCCTATAGATCTTAAATTGTGTGTTATAAATATATTTCTGTATAGCTTTCAGGAATACACAGTACGCATAACTATATAATAGACGTCCCATTAGGCGGAACTAGAAATATAGAGCATGAATTTGTGGATGTTAAATTGGTTTCTGAAATATACGCAATATTAAACTTATACAAACTACCGGTTTGGTAGATTGCTTTTCACTATCTTCCAATGTAGCAAAATCCAAACATACAAAAGCACCCACTGCAGTTAACATAATTTTCGTATTATAATTACTTTAAATAATGGATGGTCCATTATTTTTTATTACTACTCCCAACGGGTTGGGAAACGGTTACGACATAAACTTTATTTAATCGTATAATTTGCGTTCTTTTATTTTTGTGCAGAGCAGTTTTTACGGTACCTATTCAATAATTTATATATTTTTTGTACTCCTAAACAGAATCTGTAACGTTTGTTTTCACCACCTCGATATTCATGATTATTTTATTCACGTTGTCACGCTTTATTTGATTTTGAGAAGTAAATTAGTTTGAAATACATTCTTTTGAAGATTTTGTATTCGAAAATATGTACCTATCTACTGCCTTTCCTGAATGAGTACATTTTAAGACATTTGCCTAGAATTACGAATTCTCAAGCTATTTCTACATTTTAAGTATTTTGAATAGCACCTAAACCCGTATTTTGTACAATATTTTGTAGGTCCCTTACTTAGAACTCTAGATTGCAGGTCTAAATGCAACCGGGATTGATGCACAGATGAATAATACTAATAAATATTCCCGTTTCGTATATTTATCTTTATCTGTCAGTATTATACCGGTATACTGGTACCGATCTAATACAAATAACACCCAAAAAATTGTCATAAAAGTGTCAATGCTGGTTGCATCCAAAGATTGCACTTTGGAGCCTGAAGTCCGCTCGCTTCATCCGAAGATAATGGTCGGGTGCATACACCGTGACACAAACACGAGCCATAGTCATTATAAAGTTTTATTTTCCCAATCTTTTTAATACCATTACATAGTTTTAAGGGTACTTTTTACGCCACTTTGTCGCTAACTGTCAAACTTTTCATATTACAAAGAAACGTCTACTTAAACCAACTTGTTTAAGGGGTACATCGTTCAAAAGTTTTTCTTGTGTTTTGCTAAAACAATGGGGATTTTATTATGTTTTAATATCGGATGGATTAATGGGCTTCAATCACAGAAGCTTCATAGAATAAAAAAGGAAACTGTATTTTATACAAAAAAATGTAAGTGTCCCCACATTGTTCCCCACAATAAGTCATAAATTCATAATATTTTCTTTGATTACAGGTAAGCAGTACACCATCTTTAGTCAGAAATGATATATGGTAAGAGTTGAGCATTTTAGGGCTAGCACCTAAAAAATTGTCACTAACACAAAACACACAAACACAAAACATTATAACTTTTAAAAAAATAGCAGCAACACTATAAGTACGGTTGACAGATACGTACGGGGTACTACATTCACTTTCCAAATAGTAAATATTGATGATAAATATTTTCTACAACACCTCAAGTCATTAAATCTACACTTTCTACATTGTCAACATAAAATCCTATCAATATCTCGACCATTCATAACGGTTTCGTCGCTGTCAAGTGTAAAATTGGAAAATATTATGCGTATAGACCCCACAAGAGGTTTACACACTCCATTAGGGTTTGATTTATTGGTGCCCACTAAAAGGGTCCCTCAAGGAACTATCCTTGCGCCCTTATTATATGTATCACTTACATTTAGACGTATGGAAATTTTGACCTAAAAATATTTCCTATAATCGTGTTACATATCACTAGCAATTCAGTATTATAATGGATTTAATTTTCGCGGACATTTTGTGGGTTATGGGACTAGATTTATGATATGAAAAGATATATTATTATAGATGATATAAATAACAGTGTATGATAGTCAAACACTAAATTGTTTACTAGATAAAACTCAGCAAATAATTCAATACTAGGGAAGCTGTTTATCATAATTTCATAAAGCACATTACTTATTTTTATTGTAATATAAATTTGCAATTGAGTTCTTGTGAATTGTCCTGAGAATTGACTTATTATAGAACTAAATAATATAGGAAGGAGCAAAGATTTGCTTTTTCCTATATTATTTGAGCAGATGCTCAGGCAGGACTCGAACCCGTGGTCTTTCCCTTACAGGGGAATAATATCACCTCAAGACTGATGTATGGGAAAATTTGGATAAGCATTAGGCAAGTCTCAGTGGCTTAGTGGTCAGAGCATTCCCCCTGTAAGGGAAAGATCGCAAGTACAAGTCCCACCTAAGCTGATTTCGCTTTTTACCCGACTACGCCAGCGAGGGTAATGTGTTTCGCGTGTATGTATGTATCTATGTATGTATGTAGTTTTCTTTGTTTCCCTCTACAAGCCTAACTCTAATCCGTCAAGGGACGGATTTCGATGAATGGGGTCTCAAATGAAAGGTATTCATCTCCCAAGTGTCATAGGGTACATAAAATTCCAACAAAAACTATACGATAGATTTTTGATGCTGATATATGTGTTGCCAAAAACTTTTTTTCATTCAAATTCATCGAGTAGGTTAGCAAAATGAAGACAATTAAAAGGAGATTACAAAAATATATAGATGTCATATCTTAACTAAAAAGGTTAAAACAAAATTAATTATTAAAAAATAAAAAACCCGACTGCTGTCTAAAAGACCGAAACAAGCTTGATAGCAGGCGGTACCCATTAAATTTCTTTCGGTTTATGATTGGCAAATGGGTACCGATCGTGTTTTTTATTTTTTAATAATAATTATTTTTTTCCAATCTTAATAGACTTAAACTTAAATTTTGTTGTGAATCGTTACTAGAACTTGAATTTTGCAGAAACTAACTAAGACACAGTGACATTATAATGAGTAAGAAACTTTGTAAACTTTTGGTGCACAATAATGTCTGCAGCCGGATCTCTATCACAATATGCCCAACTTTGCAGCTCGAACTTTTCAACCGTACGATACAGTTAAAAGTTTGGTTCAATAGTGATTTGTGGAGTAATTTTAGTTGTGATATCTATCTATGTTGTAATAGGTCAATAGAAATTGCCGTCTGTATGTATAACCTCTGCAGTAACAATGATTTTTAAAATTACCCTCCTTTCTTCGGCAGTCGGGTAAAAAGAACTTTGTTTGAAATTCTGGCCAAATAAGTAAATTTTAGACAAACATCGAGTGGGCACCTTAAAATTATGAAAGGACGAATGGGCACTGGGGACGAATTCCAGGGGACCAGTGGGTACCAACCCTAATTTAGTACCTATGAGTAGATATTGCTGTAATTTTAAATTGACATAAAAAAAAATCAGGGCTGATATACATTTTTTGTTTCTTATCAATCAATAATTAAATAATCTATTCAAGTCTATTGTGGTTTACTGCTGAACATAGGTTTTTATTTGAAATACATCATAATGTTTGCTACAAGAAACGAAACTGTAATAGAAAATGTAACTTAACCTACAGTATCATGGAGAAGGCAAAATCTTTAAATAAAAGTACAAAAGCAAGTATCATATACACAAAGCACACCAAACATCTTCAGGATAATATCACCGTCATTTGATGCGCCAGCAAATCGTTGTAGTTTGGCAAATTGCTCTTATCCAACTTTTTTCAGTTCACCAACTTTGGCGATCTCTCCGTACACTGGGTGATTTACTTAAACGAATTGCTTTTTTGATGTGGGAGTAGATTGGCTGTCATCTGGTGTGGTAACCAATGATATGTGTAAGTGATCGATGAATTTTAACGCTTACTGGACATACGTTAGAGGTTTTCCTATTTTTAAAGAGTTATCTAGATAATTCATACGACTTAGGTGGTAGACGTGGCCACCTGATGGAAAGTGGTTGTGTCGCAAGTGTAACACCCAAGTGGGTCACTCTCAAGAACCTTCTCTGTAAGAACCTTCTAATGTCCTTTTCGAAGAACTCCATTATTGTAGTCGCTTTGAAAAATCAGCAGATAGGTGAAAAGTATTAAGTACATTTTTGGTAATCTATACTTGTGCAAAATTTTTGGTCATGTAAATTTACGATTTTGAACATAAAAATTAAGATTTTTGGAATTCTTATCTGCTTATTCGCGATGTACGTAAAATTACTGTGCGGATTTTAATTTGGTTTTACATCAGTAAGGTTTTGTTTTGGTATTATTTGCCCTAAAGGGTACTACTACCAACATTCAAGGTAAATTAAATTTCTTCGACTTATTATAAAAGTTGTTTGTCATTTCTTTTCAGAACGGAAATTCGTTACAATCCAATTTAAAAACTCTATTACTCAAAGAACTTTTATTTTGTTCTTGCTTTTGATATAATATTTTAATATACCTAACCTATTTCGTTTTCATATAATTTACTTTACAAAGTACAGTTACAGTCGGACAAAAATATCTACACGATCCAAATCTAAATGATTTGAATGGAAAAAGTGAATTGCTCAGGCGAGAATTGAACCCGCGATCAGTTCCTTAACAGGGGGAATGCTCTGACAACTGAGATAGCGACCCTCGCCTGAGGCGTTCCAAATTCTCTTATACAACCGTCTTGGGGGACCTTTGGAACTTTGGACCGTTCGGAACTGGAGCAGGAAAATCGATCAACTAGTAGTTTATAATACTCGTAGTACTATTTTTACCCTGGGAATAAGTTCCTGTGCGTTCCCGCGAACGGGATCAGTAATAACTCTTGCATAACCAAACGTCTATAATAAAAACTTAAAAAATATTATAACACAATATTCATATTGCTCTATCACAATATGAGTACTATCTCAGATAGTAATAACGAAATATTTTATTTGAAACGCATTTGAAATCCAATATTTGATTTTACGTATCATTTGGTTTTGTTCTATTCTACGTAAAAATATTTTTTGGAGCCCAATGCTTTTAAAACTTAATAAATGTATGTTTTTGTAAGAAAAGCAGGATTACAGTGCTTAGAAATAGCAGTTTTTTTATATAGTTATTCTATTATGATAATAAAGGTTAGACCCTTGAAATCTCAGATATATAGTTAGGATAGATCGGCCATAAGCAGTGTGTTATCTGTATGTTGCACGTAGCGACTTTTTCACTGTAAATAAATACTCATGAGAGATAAGAAATGCCTTTATTTTTCGAATGTATTTCTCCATTTTTATTCTACGGAAATAACACAACATGGCATATTAACGGTATTTTACCGATGTTATTACAAGCTTAGTCTTAGCAGTACTGAGGAGTCGTTCGAAAGTTCCTGTGTCATACGGCAGGAATTGTGTAAAAGGTTGTCACGCGTTTATCGCTCACATGGCTATTCTGTCCTAATACATTTTCTGTTCTTATCGATACTGGAGAAGAATATGTACATAGTATGAATGAATGGTCTGTATAGTTAATGTGTACATTGTGATATTTGCTTTGATTGTATTGTGTGCTGCGGGTCAGAATAAATATATTTTTCTTTCTTTCTTTCTTTCTTTCTTTCTTAGCTGTAGACTGCCTCTTTTCTTATACCGGCATTTTGCCCAATTATAAGGCCTGCATGTATAATCTAAGAACAGAACTTTTAAAATATTATTCGATCATTTACTCAGTACCTACAGTGTTAAAGCGATGGGTAAATGAACGAGATACATTGAAATAAAATTATTTTTAACAGATTCGATCGTGATTTATTTTGTGCGTTGGTATTTATTGCTTTTCAGCAGCCATAATAGTCTTTCCCCGTAATTATCTGATTAAAGATGGTGCTTATCTCATACTTGAATTGCAAGTTAGTACCTCAAAATACCCTTACTGTATTGATTTTTGAGAATATTAGGTTAGAAGCACACTGCCTACTTAAGACATGGTGCTTATTTACCTATAAATTGTGAGATTATTATTTGATACAATCATTTAAATTACCAATAAAAGCGGAGCACCAAGCATATAATTGAAATTTTCCAATGAATGACCAAAAGCCCTTCACAGTAAATTTTCCTTAAATTGCAGAAAGATTGTTTTATCAAACCAGTGAATTTGAACCATCTCTAGCGTAGTGGTTTGTAGTCCACCTTAAAATCGGTAGGTCCCGGGTTCGAATCTTGATTATTAAAATATTCCCGTGAATTTATCTTAGCTAGAGGGGTTAGGAGAATACTAATTTCGGTTAGTATCTATATTCTTAAAGAATAAATTCAAATAAGAAGACTTATCTCTAAACTTTGTTCATTCATGTTTGGCAATATTCAACTAGAATTTTATGTTTGTTATTCCACTATCTGCCAAAAACTATTTGAGTTTTTTTCTGTGCTGTGTATCTTAAGTGTCTAGCTAGAATAAATATTTTTTCTCTCTTTCTTTCATATCGTTCGCATGACATTCGACATTTCAACATAAATTTTCTGCAATAAATTCAACTTGACACGTAATATTATTACGCTGAACATCATTAGATCATATATAATAATAATATTAGTATCGTCTAGCCAAATCTGTAGCTATGACTGGTAAAAGCGGACCCCAGACTCCGAGCTGAAAGCTTAGGATGCGACTGGGAATTAACGCTAGGAGGAACAATAATATTAGTATCATAATACACGAACAGCAATTCAACACCACAAGTGCAACTGTACGTAATGTGTAATATCTACTGAAATTAAGCCTCTGCTACAGGCCGTTACAGTGTCCGCATACGGTATTACCGTATAAGCAAGCGGGATATCACGATATTACAGTTAGTAGGCACTAAGATGTTCGTAAACAGCTGTATGAGATAGCGTAAGAATGCATCTAGACTGCTCGAAAAATAATGTTCTTTTTCCTCACGTATATAACTGTAAAGGGGTAACCACCATCTAATACTTATTTTTCTATCCCCATTTATAGCCTTATTACCTAAATAAGTTCTGGATGGAAGGCATATTCTGTTATGTAACCCTTAATACGTTTCATAAACCCATAATATTATTATGTTTCATAACAGTAAATACCTACGTGTATTTTCAAATATTACAAATCATGCCATTCTCTGTACTCACATTAAAGATTGAAACTTTTTAATTCAAAACCTTTCTGGCTTTACCGCGATACCCTTCCGTTACCGCAATGTTGGATCCATCATCAAGTAATGGAAAACACGTTTTATATGCAATTTTATATGTACGTTAGTAGCTTTTCTTCAGCCAAATTCTTCAGCCAAACACCCGAAGAGAGTCAGGTCGAACGAGAGCTCTATTCCACTTTAATCCACTAAACAAATCCATCGATGGATTTGTTTCCACTTTTTTTCCACTCTGATCCATCGATGGATTTGTTTATGGCCCTGGGTCGGCCGGGGTGCGAGAGATATGTCTCAGACAATCTCAACCAACGTCCCAAAGATGGTGTGCGTTTTTAGTCGGTTCAAGCCCCACCTAACCTCCTGTCGGCTCCGGCGGGGGAGGGGGAGGATTATAGCTTCCATGTGTCGTTTCCCGTATATTAGAATAGGGCTACTCCATATTCTCTTCTCGTGTCGTAGATGGCAACTGAGTTTTTTTTTATACCACTTAGGTGGCAGACAAGCACACGGCCCACCTGATGGGAAGCGGTTACCGTGGCCTATGGACGTATGCAACACCAGGGGCGTCACATTCGCGCTGACGACCCTGAAGAAACCTTCTAATGCCCTTCTTGAAGAACCCCATATTGTAGTCGTAAGTTATCGAGTTGTTCTTCATACAGTAAACATGAAGCCCGTGACAAAGTTCACCTGACGGTAATAGGCTCGTCCCCTTTTCTGTGGAACCGAAAATCATAGATGGTGAACTGTAGGTGTTAAACTCTGCTTACCTCTTCGGGGATTTATATACGTGAATATATATATGTACGTTTTTATCAAAGTCAAAGTCAAACTCAAAAATCATTTATTCTGTATAGACCATCAAAACGGCACTTACCAAACGTCAATAATATACATATATGTACTAAAGACTAGCTTAGCAAATGGACCACCGGTTTGAAACGCAGCCCCGGCCTGAGAAGACTCCGGCAAGAAACTCAGCGGGCTTTTTTTTTTGGTCTATTTACAAAAATGCTTAGTCTACTTAGTCTAAATACAATCATTTGTTTGAGAAGCATGCACGAGTGAACAGCTCAATTCCAAGCAAGTTTATCATCTAAATATTCTTGTATTTTATAATAGCCTTTTTGGCATAATTTTCTCCTAACTTCATTTTTAAATTTATTTATAGGTAAATCCCTAATTTCATTAGGGAGCTTGTTAAAAAAGCGTATACAGTTACCCTGGAAAGAATTACTAATTTTTTGGAGTCTGCTATCACAGACTACAAGATTGTTTTTATGTCTCGTATTTATGTTATGCCTGTCACAAATTTTTGGAAATTTGGAAATATTTTTCCTTACATACATTAGGTTCTCGAAAATGTATTGTGACACTACGGTCAGAATGTCTATTTCTTTAAACTTTTCCCTGAGGGAGACTCTTGGGCCCAAATTATAAATAGCTCGCACAGCCCGCTTTTGTAATATAAATATAGCTTCTTATGTGATCTCAAATATATTTCAGACTTACAAAACTTTTCCACATGTAATCGTATGACAAGTATATTCAAATTAGATTCACAGTTATAATTTAGAAAACTCTCAAATTTACGGTCTGGTTATGCAGTTCCTTTGATATTACGAAGTATTCGCATAATGCTGCGTGAGACCAGAGGAAGTTAGACATAAAAATATCACTTTATTCTTAGCTCCTTCATATAAGAACATTAAAGGCTTATATGGTGTTTCCAACTTTGTTATAGAATTTAATAATTTAATATTATTATAGATAGTCGTTTTACTGAAGAATATCGCGGAGACTTTCTGTACATTATGCTTATACACAGAAATCAATAGACTCAGCTTCTCAATTATTTTATTACTTTAAAACCCACACAGCTTTATTACTATGAAATCATGCAGCCAATAAGAATCTTACACTTTTAAGTTACGCCTGGTCACTGAATGTTATAATACCCTGTACTTGACCGATCATTTTACAATTTTTCATACGTTGCGTACAGTGAGGTTTAAAGAAACTTAATACCATGCACGCTCAAGCTGTGGAATGATCTCCCACCACATAGGTGGATCATGGATACTCCATAATGCTTACGTTGAGTCAAGATCGCGCTATGAAGAATGTCCTAGAATATAAAATTTCTAAATCGAAATAATCCAGGGAATCGAACCCACGAACTTTGACTTAGCAATCTAACGCTCTACACTACGCCACAGAGCGATCGAAAATCCTTTACTCAAATCTTATAACCAAATTTTGAACAAAACGCAAGTATAACCAAAGATAGTAATATGGTAATGTGACTACTAACTACCATAGTTGGAATGGAAAAGGGACTCTTTTGTCCGCAATTAGCCTCCTTTTTGAGCCAGTTGTGCACCCTCCGGTACCATCCGTCTACTTTCCCGATCCGTCCACTTCCCTATAGGTCTACTTTCCCCATTGGTCTACTTTCCCCATCGGTCTACTTCCCTATTTCTTTTCAACTTCAACTTCTTCTTCTTAATGGCTTCTGCAGCAAATCGCCACAATTTCGCCAATGTCAAGTAAATTGTAAATGTTCATAAAATTATTAATGGCGAAACGCCAATGTCAAGTTTTTCAAGATATTCTACCAGAGCCACGTTAGCCACGGCAGTAACTTTGTTTACGTGTGTCCACCCCCCACGAGATTCAGGTGATCGATCAGGACGTGTGGTTGGATTTTAGGGGGCTTTTTTAGGGTTCCGTAGCCAAATGGCAAAAAACGGAACCCTTATAGATTCGTCACGTCTGTCCGTCCGTCTGTCTGTCCGTCCGTATGTCACAGCCTCTTTTATCCGAAACTATAAGGCTTATGCTGTTGAAACTTGGTAAGAAGATGTATTCTGTGAACCGCATTAAGAATTTCACACAAAAATAAAAAAAAGCATTAAATTTTGGTGGTCCCCATACTTAGAACTGAAACTCAAAAATATTTTTTTCATGAAACCCATACGTGTGGAGTATCTATAGATAGGTCTTTAAAAATGCTATTGAGTTTTCTAACATATTTTTTTTAAACTGAATAATTTGCGCGAGAGACACTTCCAAAGTGGAAAAATGTGTGTCGCCCCCCCCCCCCCCCCTCTAACTTCAAAAATAAGAGAATGATAAATCTAAAAAAAATAAATTATGTAAATTGCCATGCAAACTACCACTAAAAATTGGTTCGAACGAGATCCAGTCAGTAGTTTTTTTAATACGTCATAAACCGCAATTTTCGCCTTTGCTACTACGGAACCCTTCATGGGCGAGTCCGACTCGCACTTGGCCGATTTTATTTATTAAGCATTTGTAGCTTTTAGATGCACAGCAAAGAGACGTTTTCATTTCCTACTTCCCTATTACCATAGTTACTTACTACTTAATACTACTACCACCATAGTTTCACGTCAGGCAATATAAAACCATAGCATATTGTGCATCTATATCCTTCAAAGTATCTTCCTAGTTAATGGATCTCTCTACATACGGCACTTCAAGAGACGATAAACGTATCGTTAAAGCGATAATTTCGTGACGAGATGTCCATAACTCGCTTGACAAACTCATCATTGTATAAAGTCCTAGTACTAAAGTTATAACTAGAATACATTCATTCGAGTTTATACTAAAAGTTTATACGAAGCTATAAGGGTTAGTACACGACGTGTGAATTACATAATCTCCAGATGAATAATAATGTTGTCATGTTTTTAAATTAGTTTCCGTGTTTGGTAAGAATAACGAGATGTTATTCAGATTATGATGACTTTATTAACAAGTTTAGACCTAAGAATTTATGACAGACTAGCTTTAGATGTCGGTTATCGCGACCAAACATAGCCTATGACCTTTCTCAAGGTCTAATCGACCCCTATACCAAATTTCATCAAAATCGGTTCAGTGGTTTAGGCGGGAAAGCGTAACAGACACACAGACAGACAGACAGCAGACAGATAGAGTTACTTTCGCATTTATAATATTAGTATGGATTAGTTTTTTGAACTGTAGGGATAGCAAAACAACTAATAGAGAGAGGTAGTACACGACGGTATTTTCGTCCTAATTGGGCAGTCCGACTGGGGAAGTAGGTACCTTCGCTCTACAGAATACCGCGGCTGTAATAAGAAGACCAAAGGCTTGTCCTGCTTGTCTCTTGCACTGACGGTACAGAACCTCTCTGTTCTTACAGGGTTGGCGCTGTTGGCAGCCACGGTAACCACTTTCCATCAGGTGGGCCGTGTGTCTGCCATCTAAGTGGTATAAAAAACAAATATGATTACAGGGTGCAAATAAATACATGTGATACTGAATGATGGATCGGATACCCGACAATACTTTTGACAACTTCATATTTGTCAGATGTTTCTGTATCAATATTGATGGCCATACGGAAAAATTGAAAAAATATTATTTTCTCACGAAAAAAATGTACGCGTAGTGTTTGCCTTTTGTTTGTCTGTAATTTTGTAGTGTAATTTGCTATCTATACTAATATTATAAACAGATACGATTATATTGTACTGGACTAATTAAAAAAACAATCTTTCGCCATTAGAAAGCTACATTATCAGGTACCAACATAGCGTATACATCATCACGCTACTATCAGCGATGAATGGAATAGGAATTCCACGCGGGCGGAACTTAGTCTAACTAAAACTCGAGAACGGCTGAACCGATTTTACTAATTTTAGTCTCGAAATGGGAAGGTTTAAACGGTGACAAAATATGTATTGCACGCGGGTGGAAAATATGGCAGTACGAAGTTCGCCGGGTCAGCTAGTAACAAATATTATCGCGATAGAATCCGTTAAAAAGAAGTTTTATTTGAATACGGGGTATGTTGGGCCAAGTGTCATAATGTCCAAGAAGACATAACGTCCAGTTGTTATAAAGCAATGAGTGAGATTCGCGGAATACAGTATCATAAGCCTGTTATCTGGAGTATAGGTCTTATAGGTTCCAGTGAGTCTTAGGAACAGAATTAGTATAAAGAATGAGAGCTCTTTAGTAACTCGATCACGAATCTCATTCTTAAGCTTGACGTCAACTTTTGAAGTTGCTACGTCACTGGATTGTCAATTCATGTTTCCAAAGTCACCTTCAAATGAAAACGTTGTAATATAAACTTAAGTGTATCAGACATAGAATCTCATTTCAATTTAATGATTTTATGTAACATAATATTTATGTACTTGAGTTTTATTTTGAAGTATTGCAATGTCAACTTTCTAATGTTATTGACAAGATATGTTTTTGATAAAAACATATCACTGTAGGTTATATTTTCAGAAAATTCGTGGAGTGTTTTATAAAGCAATCAATATTCAACTGATCTGAGGATATTATTAAAGTACTTTTCGAGATATAGGTATTCTGGATAATAATCAATTTTAATTTTCTGACGATAATCTGATATGACAAATGTTTGGGATTGACAAGGGTAGGTATTACCCTAATAACGTACGATCTTTGAATAATTTTGTTTGACGTTTTATTATAAACCTGGGTATACTAGAAAGAATATATTGAAGGTAATTGTTTTATATTACTAAGGTTGTAAACCAACATTCGGTCCAGAATTCATCGGTCATTTGAGGGTAAGCCACCGCTTACTCTCAAATGGGCCGAATGTTGGTTTACATGGTCACCACCATGGCTAACGAAAACTCGCAACACCCTGTAGCTTTTGCGGATTGTTGCTTTCCTGTAAGGGAGAAGAGAAAGAGGAGAGAGTAAGAGAGAGAGAGAGAGAGAGAGAGAGAGAGAAGGAAAAGAACAATTAGAAAAAATAATTTGCGGCTCGTGACTGAGTAGTAACTGACTAGGTGATTGCCATATTGCAAAGTAATCAACGCGTGGTGACGGTGAAAGAATACAAGTATCACCACCCTATCACATCCAAAGGGTTTATGAGGCAACTACCGGAAAAATACGCAGACGATATAACTGCGAGAGAAGGAAAACTCGAAATAAAACAATGTACCAACCCGTCTGGCCAGCGTGGAAACAGTAGACTACTTAAAGTCTCCCAACATTGGGAGAGGTCCATGTCCATCAGTGGACTGTGATAGGCTAATTGATTGATTACTAGGTTAATCAGTCTTATGATGGAAGACCATTCTTATTAAATTAAGACCCCATTTGTGGCCTTTCGCGTTTAAATATTGGTCCTTGATACATACGAACATCTAAATAAGGCAAAGCAACCTCTAGTGTAAATATACAGTACAAATAACTGACAAAAAATAGAACAATAGTCTTTTATCAAAACATCAACATATACGTTCTATGTATTATAATTAGAAGTATTAGTATATATTTTATATACATACATGCGGAGTGCCCAGTGTATATACGTATGTATCCCATACCCCTATTAAACAATCTCAAGACAATATAAAGCGACTACTTCTAAAGAACACCGTACACACAAGGCCCCACGCGATACTAAAACTGTCATCGCCGAAGAAATAGACCCCACCATTACTCTTTTGAGGTTCGCTACAAAGGCTTACATTCAAGGCTCCTATTTATGTAAATTATATGTCCCTAAGCCTACAATTTTACATAACCAGGGGTAGCGAAGAGAATCTAGTTAGAATATACAAGACCAGTAAAGTTTTCGCAAGTTGGTTCACCTAAAACATTATTATGTTTAGACCTCAGTCTGCAATAAGACCTATTATTTGGTTTATCTGTTAATTTAGTTTAATTAGTTTCGTAGTCTATTAAAAGTTTATCCAGAACTTATCTGAGTACTCGTTAAAACAGAGACCTAATTTCTAATTTGTGCAGACCTAATTTCTAAGTTGTTGCAGATTACGAATTCACGCGTTTCATTGTATGTATGTTAGCAGGTACACGTGTGAATGTATGAAAAAAAAGCCACGCATACTAAGTCACACAAACGAATACTACTACAGGCTTACAGAGGTATGATTCCGTAGCCGACTGCATACGACAAAACTGCCGACGCATGCATCTGCGTATCTGCTGTGTGCGTTGGCAGTTGTAGTAGGTATGCGGTCGACTACGGAACCATACTTTTAGCATCAGATCGATCTGGACTAGAAAGTAATCAAAATTATTTTAATACCTACCAATTTATTAAAATAATTTTGAGTACCTACTTTTTCTCACACATCAACACCATCGTACATGTACACTATGTACAGCATCAGATCAATGGAAATATGCAAAGTACTCAAATGGTTTTAGTACATTGATATTAAGGTCATTTTCAGTATTTTGCAGATGTTGACTATACAAGCAAGGCGCGCCCTGCGCATAAAGAGTACATTTTATAACGTATTTGGGGTTAAGATATAATATATGCCGGTAACTATATAAAATAATTGTTCAGGCACACACACACACACAAACACACACCCAAAAGGCACACCCTCGAACTTTCTCGTTACTAATATAGTTAAGTGGGATTCCTACAAAAGTACTTTCGATTTGAAGCAGAATTATTCCACCTCAACAAGTCTAAGGAATGAGTAATTTAATCGATCCAGCATTCGCAAGGCGTACTACGGTGATCCGCCAGTTTACTGTAGATATCCAATTAGGTGGAGTATTGTGGCTGACAAGTCGATTGAAGTTCGTCTTGAGGAGTGCATAATTTAGATAGGTCTAAAGGAGAAGCTGACTGAAGTTTGTGCGGATTAGATTTAGATATTTAGTCGTCGAGGAATTTGTTGGATAAGTAAAACCTAGTAAACTTGGTTTATAATAGTTTTACCTGTGTAAATACGATCACGATGTATGGAACGCTAAAATTGAAAATTAGTTTTGACCTTGTTATTCTGAAATTCTCCAGTTATGACTACTTTTGACTGTCGCATCGATTTAATGCTTTGGACGCAGGTTTTGCATAATAATATGTATGTGACATTCAACCTATAGTTATTTAAAATATGTGACATATTTTTTTATGTTCGAACTTAATTATTAAGAATAGGTTCGCAGGATGAACTTCCATCTACTGGCAATCCATTCTCGAAGTCTTTTTAAATCGATTTCTGGTTGAATCTATACACATTGTACTATACTCAGTTCTTCTTGCGGGATGGTGATGACTACTGTTATTTCTTTACATTCATATCAATTCAAAAGTTGCCTGAACGAAATTGCTTTTTATAATACGATGCCTTTACAATGCACTATAATTTATGATGTACAATAAATCATATTCATCTATGTTAAATCTTGTAATCTTCAACTTATTAGTATGTCACTCAACCTTTACTTAATCCACAACATATTTTATTTTCTCGACTAACATTTATCTTTTACATCTAGATTTTACGACGCCTGTATATAATATCTTTCGACCTATTTTGCTGTCGTAAATTACGCCACTTGTGTACATTTGAACAAAACATTATAGACAGCTTGCTACAGAAAATGGGTCGTGTTTTTTCCCTGTTATGTTGAAAATAAAAGATTTTAATTCAGGTTTACTCCTTTTGAACAGATTTTTAGTGTTTTTGGGATACTGTTAAATTGTGAGTGCTTTCTCGTTTAGGGAAAATAGAAACCTTTTAATTATTTACCTGCTGCTTTAAATTATTTTGCTGTAAGTGTTGCAGAAGTTTGATTGATTAGTACACTTTCTAAATCGTAAATCTAAATATTAAAAAAATTGCATCATTTAAACAAGATCTATTCACAAATTATACAGACATAAGAGGCTATTAACCCTCACTGTTATAAACACATCTCTCTTTCGTTATTAGACACAGGATTAAAAAGTAATCTAAAGAAGTAATGCCGATCTAATCTTGCTGAAACATTATTTAAGACCTTATTGGACAAGATGCCAATATTTCATTGGGATTATAATCTAATTTAAAAGGATAAAGGACCAATTTTATGGGTTACTAGCTGTTGCCCGCGGCTCCACCCGCGTGGATGTTAGTTATCGCGACCAAACGTAGCCTATGTGTTATTCTTAATGTATAATTTTAATTATATTGAAAACCAAACATCATAACGTTCATTACGTGCGAAATATGAATCGTGGTAACCAAAATATGCCACCCAAAATATAACTAAAAACGTAACCAAGCCCGTAATCTTTTTGATAATTATCTCATTATGGGTCTGTTAGACTCTCGTTCATTAGTAAGACACCTTTCATATAACTCGATCAATGTAGAATGTTCTATCTCTGGTATTTTAGATAAACTAGTAGTAGTTTACCTAAAAAAACTAACAATAGCCACAGAAAATCTAACTCTGATATTGCTGAACCTATTAGTTTTAGAACAATTGCTAGTAATAAATTCTCTACAAATCCTCTATCACTTTTCACGGCGACGAGCTTCTAAACGAGTTCAGACCGTTCGCATAGCAATCGAGTTTGCCATTGTTTGAACTCGCCTGCCTATGAAAAGTATCTACGGTATGTCCCCTATTTCAAAAAGCTTTGTATACTGAACTTTTAACTTTAATTCCGATAGATTTCATAATTGTAATCCTATATTTTATAGACATACAGCCATTGATTTGAGAGACCAGCAAAAAAACTTTAAGTCTGAAATAGATTTTACTGAAATGGCTTCCATTACAATTAAATTAAATGAAGAAAAAGAAGACTGATTGTAGAATGAGTGTGTGAACGAAAATATAAAGTAGAAATGTATATTGCTTTAAAAGGATGAACCCATAATTAAATCACGTAATTAAAAATAATTGCGAATCGGAAAATTCAATTATTTGGTGTTGGTTTCGAAGCAGTGACAAATATCTGTTTAAATTTTAATCGGATTTTCGTGTTGATCCTGGTTCCATAATGAATGGGATACATTGGATGTTGTCCCTTTTATATTTTATTTCCCTTTATTCTTTGTTGGTTAATTGCTTTATCCATTTGATTTGAATTTTGTTTAACCTTTTAAGATAAATACAAAGCAGGTTTCATTATTATTATATTTTTGAAATTCACCATCTTAGTATATGCATTTTTATCTTAATACTTCTTGAAGCAAAACCTTTCTTAGCAATATATTTTGTAGTAATTATTTTCTCCTGAAAGTTACTATTTTATTACTAGTCCAATGGGCCGTACTGCTGAAATTAGAAATTATTCTTTCGTACTTTTCTCAGCTTATAGGATCTTTTGACAAGGAGTACCTAGTTCTGACTTTATGAGTCAGCTGAAAACATAAAATTTATACAAATACGTCATTGAGTAATTGTGCATTTGACAGTGGCAGTATAACATTTGATAACATTTTTTTAATTCATGTATTTGTCACAAAATATTTAAAATATACAAAACATTCGTCCCTTTTCTGCAATCTTCTCCATACTATTATATTTCACTATGTCAATTAGTCGCGAACAATATTCTTAAAATGGGCTCCAAAATTTTTGCTTCACGCATTAATAATAAATTTTCATCTATTAAAATTAGGTAATATTCTTAATTTATTGCAACAATGCCTTGAATAATTTTTAGATTAAGATTCTTTCAAAAGTAAAGTCTAAAGTTTCTCCTCCTATTGCCAAGCCCTTCCAAAACTTATCCGGTATGATAAGAGAGTGGGTCAAATAAAATTTATTGTCTATTACGAAATGAAATCGTTCTGGCAACTCGTCGACTTTTCAAATGGCAAGTGCTTGATTTATGTGGCTCAAATTCCGGCGAAGATTTTATATTATTTCATCCAGCCTTGATACTTAAAAACAGTCTTATAAAATTGTGTTTGGATTTTTCTATACTATCAACAAAAGAGCACACTTTACTTGGCAAGCAATCACAGCAACTTCTTTATTTGCATTTCTTTGCATTAAGTGTCACTTACCTACAAAGAGGAAAGATAAAGAAAATGGGTAAGAAAGGAGTAAGGCCCTCTAATGGTTATAATGATTACTTAACGTCAATATTAATTGAGAGGGTGGTACTTCACCATTCGTGGTTGGTAAAGAATTGATACTAACTATGAGCAAAACTGAATCACGTGCGGAAATTGCTTATATTATCAATTTCCCGTTGCTATGTATCAATTTAGTTGAGTTCGTTTAGTCAGTTTTGTGTCAAAATTCGCTTAGACCCTTTCTAATAAACGCTAACTACCTATTTAACGAAGAGTATTATCGTAAAACTATGTTCGAAAATTCATAATGTATTGGAAGATGCGTAGTTATTCTTAATTCTGGAAAATAGCCTATTAAAACACTTAGGTATTAAGGAATTTAAATTTTTTTAGGTCATTTGAGATCAAAGATAAAGAGAATTTCAACAAACGAGTCTGAAAACTGAACAAGGTAGTTGGCAGTTAGGTAGTACTATTATTTATTCTGTGACTAGGTTGACTAGAAAATTCTCATGGTTCTGTAGAATAAGATTATTTCAGAGTCTCGTTCTGAATTTCAACTTTTTCAAACGAATGCAAAACTATTCATTACTATTTTAACCTCTCAAAATATTTACATAGTACCTTCCAAAAATTCGGTAAATATTCAAAGAAATTGAATTAATTCAATATTTGCTTAGGATCCTAGCGGTGTGAACGTACCTCTAGCCTTAATTTGGCATTTCTTCTTCAAAGGCTCGGTTGAGTAAATAGAGGCTACTTTCTTTCATGTTTACCATTGTCTATACACCCTTGTAACATAAAATGTATTACGAGTGCATTACCATTTTCAGTCGGAAGTTAAAAATTGAGTCTACCGAAGGTCTTACAAGCTATTCGAAATGCGGCATAGTTTTTTTTAACTTGCGCAAAATCCTCACGGATACCCAAGACCCGGATCCCCCACCGGAGCCAGCAGAAGTGGTTATGTCGGACTTGAACCGACTAAAACGCATTCCGTCGGTTGGTCGTAGGTGCCGGAAGTCTCTTTCTCGTACCCCGGCCGACTCAGGGCCATCTCTTTCGAGCTGAGATTTTGACTAATGGGATATACAGTCAGAATATATGATCTTTTTTGGGTCCCTGGTGTGGTTAATCCATTTGGGCTTAAAAAAACGATCTATATCTAACTTATCAGGATTGGCATTGCCATTCAACGTGGCAATGCCGCCAGCCTTCTGGCCACCCTCCCAGTTGACGTCGATGGGGAGGAATTCTTTGACGCTTGAACCTGCAGCTTTGTATATAGGTATATTAAGTGTTGTTTTTTTATGTAATTATGTAAATATTCCTTTTAATTTATCAATAGATGGTTAAATTAAACTTATCAGTCATACTGACGAATTAAATAAAATGTTAATAACATGTTTATTTGCAAAAATTTATAGGCAATTACATTTTTCTCTCATCTTCGTAAAATAAGCAGCTTTTCACTTGACAAAATAATATCTTCAAGACATTTTATGTCTGCTTAGAGCCGTCTTCAAGTAGTATTTTTTCTTTAGGCACTCGACCAAGCACTTGAAAACGAAAGCTAACCAAATTTATGAATAAATTCGCTCCATTTGCCTTTATTTCACAACCAATATTTTCATTTCCCTCTGAAGTTTTATGTCTGTATAATAAATTTTGACAAGTATCAAGTAACCGTTCGAACCAATATAAAAGTTATTCAAAGATATTGACAAAATCAAAATTCATGGAATAGATTATTTAGTTAGGAACTGTCGACTGCGTGACTAAAATTGTGTATTACCTCGTATTCTGTACCGCAATTTCTAATGACATTTATTTTGTCTTACATTTACATAGATTTTATCATTATGGCATTGAATTTATATATTATCTACTATTTATGTTACCCCACTCGTGACCCTGTGTGCTATTGTAACTCTGTACAAAAATTTATCTTAGATTCGTGCAGCCGTTCTGACGTGATTACGTCACAGACATGAAACCTTCTTTCCAAACTTTTTTTTTATTTCTTATTAGTGGTAGATTTGCATTGCCTTGATTTAAAGCATGATTAACTTGAATAAATTGTTCTGTTTACTCAAAACAAACTTTAATTCAGAAACATTTTTTGATTTATTTGTTTTAAAATATATGAATATTATAAAATTGCTTACTTTTCCATTTCACTCAGGTAGAAAAATTTCACGAAGAATTGAAATGTGCAATTCAATCTATCAATTGACTGCCTCTGTGGCGTAGCGGTAGTGAACGCGGATGCTACGCAGGAGGCGCGGGTTCGATCCCCGCTCAGTGCCAATATTTGTATGCATGAATATAAATATTTGCATTGGTCTGTGTGTTTCTATGTATAATATGTATGTATTTACAAAAAAAAAAAGCATCTTCAGTATGTATATCCGCATTCTAGATTCCATAACACAAGCTAATTAAGCTTGCCATGGGTCTAGATAGCGTTGTGTAGAATGTTGTAGAATATTTATTTATTTATTTATTTAATTAGCCCCATTAATACACGAGCCTAATAAGAATAAGAACTTAATACCTCGAACAAACCCAACCAACCCTCTGCAACAAAGAATTAATGGCGAAAGAAAAGAAAAATGAAGAATAGTTCTTAATACCATTGACATTTCATTTCATCCCAAGACCACAACAACTAAAACTAATTTATTTCCTCGGAGATAAAGATTCCGCTTGTCTGTTCCGGGAATCGAATCTTGGTACTCGTGATTGCATTCAAGCACTTGAATGGCTATAGAAAGGCAAAAGAAGAATTTAATTTTACCCGCCAATTGCAACTTAAAAAAACCGGATTGTAGGAAATTGGTTATTTTAAATCGGATCCTTTTGGATCGTGTTTCTGCATTCAGTCGATTAGATTGCTTTTTTTCCTGCAGTAGGTACATTTGGATTGAAAGGTAAATTCGTTTCTGCTGGTTTGGTATTTGATTAGTCTAAGCTCGTAATGATTTACTGAATCCTTCTTTGAGGAAACTTTGGTACGTGTTTGTGAAGTTTTTCGATTAAAAAGATATTGGAATGCAATCATTAGTTAGTTTTCAACAAAGCTTTGAGCTTAATCAAATAAAATGACTTCACTTGCAATTTATTCAGAATATTTGTCTAGCTCTTCAGCTGGTATGATAACTAAATTACGCAACTTTTTTTTTCTTTCTATAATTGTGCATGAAGGGTCCTCAACAAACGTATTTTCTTTATCTTCTTTCAACCAGTTAAGTAAAGTTATCCAATTGACTATTACTATTAATTTCTAATTTGTTTAGGATAATTTTGTTTATTATAACCTAGCAAACTGAATTTCGTAAAAAAAATTGGAAGATAATTTCGTTGCTTTATATGTTTTGCAGTTTATTTCAATTTGACAAAATTAAAGGTTATCAAAATTAAGAAAGGTGCTCATAATCACATGAATAAGTTTTTAAGTCATAGAGAAATACCAAGACATTTTCTCTTGTTACGAACAATTTCGTGAAACCATTTAAACAACTAAGTAGTAGTTCCTTTGTGGACTTAACGGTCTTAAGTCGTTAACTGGATTGTCGATAGGACTACAAAAGGAACCTACCGCTTGGCCGAAATACTAGAACACAAACGGCGCTGTGATAATGTGGAAAGTTGCAATGTTGAAGTGTTGTTTGAAGTACCTATTTATAATTACAAAGGATTACATTTTGGTCAAATCACAGAATATTATAAGATCAAGACCGTAGTTATTGCTGGTGTACTTGAATGCTGCAAAGAAATTTAACTTGACTTGTTTTTTTCTATATTTTAAATAATTCGACTTAATTGTTGTTTTAAGTTTGAGTTCAGTGACGTATTGGTTTCGTCATATTGTCTGAGTATGGGGATACACGTTTTCATAATAACCAAGTTTAGGGACTTTTCTGTTAACCTTAGCAGCAAGGTGAAAGACCAAAGACTGATGGATGTATTCATTTTTAATATAATATCTCAGAAACTATGAGAGATACAGAGTTGAAATTTTGTGACATTATGTATTACGTTATCGGGGTTAGGGTTAATCAAAATTTTGCCATTCAGCTGACGATATCAGCGAACACTGTCTTTTTGTAACGTAAGTTATGGTCGATGTCGCCGCAAGTAACAGCTAAATTCTGAAATTCTGTCTATACGCCAGTCGCCTCTTCCGATCCTAGCATACATTTTTCATATCTTCAAGCCGGTTGAGGGTACTCTAGACCTGGCCTTTCCTTAACACGTCCTTGATGTGATTGACATACGTACGCCTAGATAGACCTTATTGGGTTACCCATTTACCCTCACCTTGTAAATCTCTATAAATTTTTATCTGTACGTGATATATTTTTCTATATTCAGCCCGTCGTCTAAACCTCTCTATATCGTAAGCTAGGCTGAAAACCATTTTGTAATTTGTTATTTATATTTATTTGTTATTATTTTCTCTTTTTTAAATTGCATGTATGTATTTTGTAATTACAGTTGTATTCTTATTTTATGAGACCCTTTCATGTTATTTATATTTTAATAAGATGCAAAACTGATTATTTTGCAGAGTAACGATTAGGTTGCCAATTTCAAACTAATTCATTCATTCATTCAAGAACCATGTTTCAGCTGAAATTTAATTAAATTTACAAAATTTCACTCAATCAATCCTCGAAAGTTTCGCGCAGCCATTGTCTGGAACACTTTACTTTTTGTGTGCTTTTGTGTCAAAAGCTTAATTAAAACCTCAAAACTGTCATCTATTTTAAAATGAAAGTACGATAAATATTTAAGAGAAGGGTTCCGAGAAAAACTGTTTATTTTAATAATTTTATATAGATATTGTTCAGTATGAAAAACAGATGAAAGAAGGGGTGAAGTAGGGGGTAAAAATTTATCTAGATAATATTTTAGCAAAATTTTGTAATTACTATAATTACTACTCGTATAAAATGTATTAACTGTATTAGAACAAATGTAAAACCCAAAAGTAGTTTGTTTAGCATTGTCTTCTAAAAGTACTTGTATATCAATTATTAATTTAATTAATTTTGATAATGGCTTCTGAATTATTTTTATTTATTATAACCAATACGTCATAGCAAAGTATTATAAAATCTTACGATATCTTAAGAGTTACCGTCTGCATATTTTTTCGTTAGTCGCCTCTTACAACACCCTACGGATCAGATAGGGTGGTGATACCTGTATTCTTTATCTGTCACCACACAGATATACTAAGTTAATCAAAATAGAACTTAAAATTAAAACAAACATCACAACTGCGGTTAATTTCATTCGATATAATAATAATCCTGACCCCTGAATCCCAGCCCAACACACACAAGTAAAAGAAACATATAATATAGCTAACGTTGGTTTCGTGCTCTCAATATATAGAATCGTTGTTTCAAAGCGAACACAGAACTTAGACGCATCGGAAACTTATATCTGAAATCTTTGTGAACAAAAGAAAGGCAACTTTGGTACAATTCTGGAACTTATATTTCTATATGATTAAAAGAAACTAGGAACGTGTGTATTACTGAAATGAGAGAAAGAGTTGAACGAAACACTACTAATATTAACTTAGTAATAATACCACTTTAGTAATCAAATAATAGGGTTAGTACACGACCTAAAAGTTGCAGTGGCAGTGAGCTAGCCACATCTATTGAAATACCGATGTCCGTTGAAGCAAATGAGTCCTAGACTGGAGACCGCGAGAAGGCAAACGGAAGGTGGGATGCCCCCTGGCCAGATAGACTGACGACCTGAAAAAGGTGGCTGGGACAGATTGGATGCGGAAGGTGAAGAATTAGGAGATAATATGATAACAACAGACTTATTGATAATCACATATACTATTTAAACTATTTCAATTAATATACCTACTAAAACAGAAAGGTCAATAAAAAGTATTGAGAACTATTTTATTACGTAATTATCAATATTTTCAGATTAAAATAAAACCACCTTTTATCGAATTCTATCGCGATTTACAATTATTATTAACTTATAATTAGATTTAGAATTTACTAATGTAAGATTTTAAGTCTGACTAAGACTATTGAAACAAAAATCTACATTTTTCGTTCAATAGTCTTTGCGTTCATCGTGGACAGACAGACAAGAATTCTATAAAATATATTTTTGGTTCAATATCGTTAAAATAACATAACTCAAGTTTTATTTTAAACATCCAATGAACAAACACGTCTATTTTACAAGTATATAATAGAATATAGACGTAATCATCTGGTACTTTTTTATTCATTCATCCCAAGTCCAGCATGAAAGAAGCGAGTTTTTCAGTCCTTCAAACTCATTTATTAGCTCAATACCTCCGTAATTGCGGTCTTGGATTCAATTTCAGGGGTCCAACCATATGTTACCAGCCTTTTAAATACGGAATTACCTAATATGTAACGTATCGTAGTGATTTACACCCGTATATAACATCTGAGCTATGAAAAACGGCCCGAAAATACTGTTACTAGTCTAGGAGATTAGGGATTCTAAACGTATACGGTGTCATCAAATTTCATTATTGAATTCTGACCCTCATAAGTTTGGGTTTTATAAGGAAAAAAAATATTTTGCTTAACATTATTACTATGTATATAATCCCTATTATGAAGTTCTTGAACGCCGTCGTATGCTATCACATCTTCCTTCTCCCACTTTTGATTTGATTTATACGACTTTATGGAAGCGACTGGCATCTGACTACCCGATACCGAGGCAAAAGAACTAGAGCCTCATCCTTCAGGAGGTATACCGGCTTACAGGTTAAGTTGGTTTGGCCCCGAAAGCCGTCGTGGACCCCTAATACCTCGATATCGGATTATTAGTAGGTTCAAAAGGTATTGATTATAATATTAACTCAATATAATTTAGGCAAAGTAATGGTGACAGAGAGGTCGTGCCTCGGAGAGCACGTTAAGCCGTCGGTCCCAGTTGCCATAAGAACATCTATGGCAGTCGTTACGGGTAGTTGGAGCCCTAAAAAATCGGTCTAGCTGCAAAGCTTCGATATCGCCTAATGTTAACATTGGGTTGTGGAGGTCAGATGACAATCGCTTCACGGAAAATATCGAAGTCTAGCCAAATCCGTAGTTAAGACTGGTAAAGCGGACCCCAGACTCCGAGCTGAAAGCTTCGGATGCGACTGGGAATTAACGCTAAGAGGAAGAATGGTGACAGAGAAAGAATACAAATATCACCACCCCATTTCATCCGAAGTTTGTCGTAAGAGGCGACTAATGGAAAAAAAACCATATCACTGTGAGAGAAGGAAAACTCGAAATAAAACCCTGTACCAACCCGTCTGGGCAGCGTGGAAACAATAGGGCAAAGCCTTCCAACAGTCTCAACATTGGGAGAGGCCTACGTCCAGCAGAAGACTGCGTTAGGTTGATTGATTGAATTGAGGCAAAAACATTAACAAAGGAAATATGAGTGTCAATACATTATTACTTACCCTTTCTGGCACAAAACAAGTACAATATACCTTTAAGTATTTATTTATTTTACACTTTTGTGTACAGCAATAAGAAATAAGAAAAAAAAATAGTAAATAGCCATAAGATATACATTAATAAAAAAAACCAGAGAAACTATACAATGGACGACTTTATCGCTTTATGCGATTTCTATCTGTTCTACTTCCTGTGATAAAGGTCTTAAAATGTTGTAATAAATCAATTTCCCACCAAAGTAGGTAAACAAACTAGGTCGCGTCTGCTTTACTTTTAGTTCACTTAATGAACTAAGTCGGGACATAGACTGCCCCTTTTTCACTTTGGCTGTCTCCCAACTCTTGGGCAGTTGGCAAAAAGTTCGGAATAAAGGTCCGATCAACTTTTTGGTAGCCAACTTTTTACCTAAGAAAATGAAGTCCATTATTTTTTTATTTTATAATTATGTAGGTATAATGTAATGAACTAACTTGGATTATTGTAGTCGGTATATAGATTGATTTTTATGAAATTTAAGGTAAGGTCTTCGATAATTTTCTAATTATACGTATCAAAAATTGTGTTTCATAAGTTTTTCAATATTTAAATGGTAAAGTATTTGACCCGGAATATTTACCTGATCATACAACGGAGAAGCTCTGCTAGCCTGATAGCCATTATTGGCATAAATTAATAGTTATGTAAGTTGAATAAATTATTTGTAACGACTAATAAATATCTATTTTTTATACCAATTAGGTGGCAGACAAGCAAACGGCCAACCTGATGGAAAGTGGTTACCGTGGCCTATGGACGAGTGCAACACCAGGGGAAACACTCGTGCTGCCGAACCTGTAAGAACAGAGAATTTCTGTGCCATCAGCGCAGGATACAAGCAAAACAAGCTTTTGGTCTTCCCACTGACAGCACAAAACCTCTTCAGTAAGCTCTGGCTATCCTACTCACCGCTGGGAACACAACACAAGGTTATTATAACTACAGTATTCTGTAGGCCGGAGGTACTTCCCCAGTCGGACTGCTCAATTGGGATGGATATCGTCATGTCCTACCTCCTCCTAATTATAATTAGCATTGTAAGAAGGTGATGATTGTAAGATTCGATGAGAAGTTTGGGCTCTATTTAATTAACAAGAAAAGAGTGCAAAATGCTTTGCTAGGAAAAAATCAGACACACTTGTGTCTAACTGAACAAAATTGAGACATTTTCCTCTAAAATATATCCACAAGTTTGACATTTACTGGTACAGTTTATTCCCATATAATAGTAACCAATTAAGACAGCTTCCCAGAATTGGGATTATAATGATATTTACGACGCTTCCACAGGAATGAAATTAGAATACTGCGGTACGAAGGGCTTATAAGGGCCATTACGGAATCACTTCTTCAACTATCGCAAACTAATACAGATTTTAGTCCTATCATATTTAACCTCCAAATCAAAATGGTTCCTATTAAAATCTCAATTTAAACTTTAGGGAAACGTCCTATGGTTTATAATACCTCTTTAGATAATGACCAAGCTTAACGGCCATTGGGGTCTATTCCTATTGAATAAACTCATTAGGGTTCCCATTCAACCGAGGCCCGGCAGGCCCCTTTTCAATGGTCCTATATATACAGAGTATCGATCAACGTTTTTTATGACAACTAGCTCGATCTATTCGACTGAAATAATCGATGTGGTTCCGAGCGTGATATTTTCTTTTTGTGCTATATTTGTCGTATGATATAAAGAATGTTATAGATATTGGCGTAATATGACAAAAAAAGGTTGATAATTTATAGAGAGTCTTATATCTAGACCGACGCGATCATACGTTATTAAGGTACAGAGGGGCAGAAAAAAGAGGAGAGTAGGTAAACGATAAATGGCAGCCTTGTAAGGCGGTAGAGTTGCCCTCAAAAGTGGCAGAACATCAACTTTGCAAACAATCTTTACATCGAAAGTAAGCAATAAATAAAATTAATGTAATCTTCAGAGCACAAGTTCAACATTATCCAATATTTGTTCATTGTATAGTTTTAGAGTTAACTTGGAATGTGTTGCGTTACCTTCGATGGCAACTTTATACATTTGATTTTGAAAAAAAAAAATCTATTTCATGATGATGTATTTAAACTACGCGAGTTTAAAGCACTTTAAACAGGCAGCCTTTCGTCACTTTCGTGAAAGCATAAATGGCAGTAGAGAAAGCTCGTGAAGCACACTGATTTTATATTCGTTTCGAAGCGACTTTAAAATCAGCCGGTATACGTAACGTCTTGCCTAGCTCAAGAATCAAACCAACACCACGAGCGAACTAGTCATGCATCAATAAAGCAGTTAAATGTCATTATGAAATTATTATGCTCACTTAATTCAAATCAATATCTGCATGAGTGGCGCACCAGTTGAAATGGGCACCTCGCCAAAAAAAGCTTCGACGAGTATTGAGGAGGAAACCTGGTATGGGATGATTCGTATAGTAAACAAGATGTAACAGAATGCCTTGAGGTGTTGGAGTCTATGAGTAGAATAGGGCCACCTCATCTCTTCCCATGAGTATAGTAAAAGGCTATAGGGATAAGGCTGTTCGCCAGAACAGCTGAGCGCTTTCATCTTTCAGGGCCCATACCATGAACTCTTAAAATAGGTCAATAATTGAACTGCTGTCATTCTACCAACTGCAAATGTCACTTTGTAATGTCATATAAATTTAAAGGATTACAAAGGGACTACAAAGTGACATTTGCAGTTGGTAGACTGACAGCTGCAGTTCAATTATTGACCTGTTTTAAGGTTTATGGTAAGGCCGCTGAAGGCACATTAAAAGTATGCGGTATACCCGCTGTCAATAGTCGGTAAGTCAAGAAGGAAACCTATATGGGTGATCTAAACAACTCTGTCAGAGGTTGGTAACTAACTACAAATCAGGCTGGGAGGTAAGACGATACTTCCAGTATTACCAAAAAATTTCAAGCCAGGAATTTCGGGTTAGGCTCCCGGTGGTCAACGCCCCCGTGGCCGAGGCCCCCGAACTCATCCCCCGCACGCTTAAGCTGAGGAATGAACTCCCTGCCGTGGTTTTTCCAACCGACTACAGTATGGGGTTCTTCAAGATGCGCATTAGAAGGTTCTTACGGGGTTGGCAGTGCGAATGTGATGCCCCTGGTATTGAAGACGTTCATAGACCACGGTAACCACTTTCCATCAGATGGGCCGTGTGCTTTTCTGCCACTTATGTTGTATAAATAAGCCATATTATATACCGGCTCCTAGACTGATGAAAACCTTAAGGATAATGAAACATAAGCGCATATGAAGTCTATGAGTACAGAAAGTAAAGAATCCTCTGTGCTTTTATTTGTAACGGTTTCCTTTGGAAACGTTCCAAGGTAAACTAAGTTTATGATCGGAGACCGACTATAGGATAAAGTTGTGTACCAGATACAAGAAAGATCAATTACCAATCTCGCTGAAGCTGGTTTATATGTCATAATAGCTACAAGACGAAAGAAATACATCCCTTGACAAATACTTCGACGTGTGTATACCGCATGTGTTACCCCGCGTTTACATACTGCCGCTCGCATTGCTCATCGTGTTGCCAGAAATATTCGCGCGATTAATGCCCTAGCATTCACACACGCGCATCATCGTGTTGGTCCACATTACAGTATTCGCCCTGCAACGGAGACGGACGTAAACGTATGGAGGACAACGCTGTAGCAGTGTACGCATTATGCTTTGCTGAATTAATTAAATAGATTATTAATAAAAACTATCACTTTCAACTACTATACACTTGCCGTAGATCGATAAAAATATTTTTAAAAGTAAATATTCGAGGAGCAATAACGAAAGCCGTGTTTACTGATTAGCGCCATCTAGCGGTCTCGTATAAGTTCATCGCGCTAGCATTGCCGCTCCTTTGACTCGTGCCGCCAAGCCGACATTCGCAGCAACATACGCGGCAGTACTCGCGGCATGACGAATATACCATTCACACCACGTCTCTGCCCACTTCTCTCGCCACTTCCCTCGCTTTGCCGCGAGTATGTAAACGCAGCTTTATGTCAATCATTACTGGACGATTCATAACTACAAACACAAAATATTTCTATTCATGGTGAAAGCAGAGGTATACAAAGCATACTTTGGTAGCTATATTTTAGCCTCCCGTAATAGAAAATGTAACTACAAGTTAACTAACCATAATCATATAGTCTGTTTTGTATTGACGCTTATGTTTATCGGAGATGATAGATTTTGAACGTTGTGTTATAGATGGTAAGGTTTTATTTGGATTGACCAGTTTTTTATTTAGTACGATTAGGAATGTACGAGGATAATATTGCTTAGCAGATAACGGGTATGGAATATGCGAGTTTAGCCTTTTTTCTCTTTTTGTGGCTTTGGCGTATTGTCTCTTTTTAAAATGTCTGTCATGTAGTTATGACTGGAAATGTATATGCAAACTTTTCCTGTAGATTTCGATCGATAGATGGTTTTACTGTCGCCCCAAGACAAAATGTATAGGAGAAGAGATTGTTGAATATCTAAGACGTGACCATATAGCTTAATAGGTCAGAGCATTTTCCCCTTTTTTATATTGCAAAAAATCCCCACGGATACCCCTCTGCCGGAGCCGGTGGAGCAGGTTATGTCGGACGGACTTGAACCGACTAAAACGCACGCCATCTGTGGGCTGTTGGTTGCCGGAGGTGAGGTAGTTGTAGACATATCCCTCGCAAGAGCATTCCCCCTGTAAGGGACTGGTCGCGAGCTCAAGCCCCATTCGTGGATGTTTATTTTACCGGTATAAATCATTATTATGTATTTGTATTTTATTTATTTCTGAAACAATATTACATTGTATTGAAATATGATAATATTTATTGTTAGGATTCCAGTTTAAAGAATTCATTAAACTAGCTTTTTTAATTCTGTTGGTGTGGAACACTTTTTGGGTTTGAGAGGATAGACGGCAGTCGTTTCCATGAAAGTCTTATAAGTTAAGCCAAAGAAAAAGAAGGAGAAAGCAGACATCGGATTCTAAGGTCAAGGCCTTGAACGCAAAAAGCTAAAATAATAATGGCGATTTACAATACACCTCTGTCAACCCATTCAGGAATTTACAGGCGTATCTATCGTAGTCTAACCTAACCTAACTATGAAACGACTGAATTCCAATGTTTTGCGTAAAATGACTACATCTGACCTTCACAACCCACTGGTCAAAGTTCCGTTGTCAGATTAGGTACATTATTTGATTTTTGAGGACTTTGTAATAAATATCACAAAACTTTTGTATGGCAACAGCAGCTTAACGTGCTCTCCAAGGTACGAAGCGATCTCAAAGTGCTAAGAATGGTCACCCATCTTAAAACTGATATGTTTAATAATGCCAACCTTGCCACAATATATTTATTAACATCTTCGGTTATCACGACCCTGAGTACTACTAGTATATTTTGACTCCTCAATATAGATTCCTCTGAAAGAAAACCTTTATTTATCTGACCTATGATATCAGGCTAATGGCCCCTTTTAAAGTAGTCACAGAAAATGTATAGAGCTATAAAAATACTTGACCCTGTAAAAAGCGGTAATCAAGAGTTGACCTATTTGAAACCTAAGCACTTATTATATTTTCCTTGAAAAGCCAATGTTTACTGAAATTCTCAAGTCTCCTGGAACTAGCAACAAAATCAATCATAAAATGAAAAGATGGAGAGAAAATCAATTTCAAGTTGCCGTGAGGAAGGAAATATAATAAAACTGTTTATGAAGCTGTACTCGCAGTTATAAAAATGGCTGTAAAGTTAGTATTAAACGATTTCTCTATTACTCTGCAGTTAAAATAAGTATTTCGATCGATTGCCTTTACATATCTTTAGGTAGTCAATTATTAACCTTAGCATTCGGTTTTTAGACCAACGATATACTTTGCTGTTTTTATTTTCATGAATCATTGCGTTGGTATTTTCGGATCTTTTGTAGCTGCATAGTTCCTTTCTCGGTCTCAGGTCTCAGTCAGGTCTCAGGTCTCAGTCCGGCTGTTAGTTGTAGGGTGAACGTAGTAAAATGGGGTCACCTGGAAGTTGGGCAGTGATGAGTGTGACTGTGCTCCACCTCTGTGCTCCAAACACGAAGGACATTCGAATTCGTAAATCACGTAAATGTATTGAGAGAAAGGAGCATTATGGTTGGCAGACTTCACACATACACACACACAGGTTCACAGTAGACAGGTGGTTAATCGTAATGATGGGTTTTCTCAATATCTTTACGTTAAGAAGTCGAATATTTTTCGTGCTAGGGGATACATCAGTCGATGGATCACTTCTCATGCCCGCTGTACCTCTTGCACAATTGATGACCTGATTGAGGTGATGGAGGAGTATTCTATTCTTCTCGTATCGTTAACATTAATAGGAGAAGAAGAATCAGTTTGTATATGTCAGAGCCTCGTCCAGATATAAATGGGGTCCTATGCGCTCGGTAAACGGTTAAAGTAATTCTAAAAAAATTATTTGCTGTTCAAAGTGCAAGTTCTAAAATACGACATCGATATGCAATTCAAAATTAGACAACTTTACCTGCAGAGTTCACCAGCTGCTGCTGTTTTACTCGTACAAAATACTTTGCCTGCGGTTTGAATTTTGTTTGAATAACGCCATCTGTCGCGAATCCTTTTATTTATTTGAGAAAATTGCACACTTCAGACTACGATAGATACGCCTGTAAATTCCTGAATGGGTTGACAGAGGTGTATTGTAAATCGCCATTATTATTTTAGCTTTTTGCGTTCAAGGCCTTGACCTTAGAATCCGATGTCTGCTTTCTCCTTCTTTTTCTTTGGCTTAACTTATAAGACTTTCATGGAAACGACTGCCGTCTATCCTCTCAAACCCAAAAAGTGTTCCACACCAACAGAATTAAAAAAGCTAGTTTAATGAATTCTTTAAACTGGAATCCTAACAATAAATATTATCATATTTCAATACAATGTAATATTGTTTCAGAAATAAATAAAATACAAATACATAATAATGATTTATACCGGTAAAATAAACATCCACGAATGGGGCTTGAGCTCGCGACCAGTCCCTTACAGGGGGAATGCTCTTGCGAGGGATATGTCTACAACTACCTCACCTCCGGCAACCAACAGCCCACAGATGGCGTGCGTTTTAGTCGGTTCAAGTCCGTCCGACATAACCTGCTCCACCGGCTCCGGCAGAGGGGTATCCGTGGGGATTTTTTGCAATATAAAAAAGGGGAAAATGCTCTGACCTATTAAGCTATATGGTCACGTCTTAGATATTCAACAATCTCTTCTCCTATACATTTTGTCTTGGGGCGACAGTAAAACCATCTATCGATCGAAATCTACAGGAAAAGTTTGCATATACATTTCCAGTCATAACTACATGACAGACATTTTAAAAAGAGACAATACGCCAAAGCCACAAAAAGAGAAAAAAGGCTAAACTCGCATATTCCATACCCGTTATCTGCTAAGCAATATTATCCTCGTACATTCCTAATCGTACTAAATAAAAAACTGGTCAATCCAAATAAAACCTTACCATCTATAACACAACGTTCAAAATCTATCATCTCCGATAAACATAAGCGTCAATACAAAACAGACTATATGATTATGGTGATAAAGTTTATTTTTGTTTGCAGGTGGCGGTGTACAGGGTGTTCTGCGGTGCTACATAGGGTGTTGCGAGCCGTGAAAGTGGGATTATGCACGGGCACGTGAACTAGCTATGTCGGTGGCTTTTCTCTTCGCAGCGCTGGGCGCTTTGGCACTTGTCACTCGCACAGGTAAGGGGTGTTCTATTTATGTTCGGCCATGTAGCATTAATGTAGGTAGTGGGGGTGTATGCTCTTTGAAGACGATCTAATGTTTTGGTCGTTTGATACATTTGGTATGGGATACCAGACGGACAGTAAATTTATGAGGTCATTGTAATTGACTTGTGTGGGATAGCGGCAGTGTGTGATTTCTAGGTTAAAGGTTGCGGGTTCGATTCCCGTTTAGTGTAAATTTTTGTATACCTGAATTTTATACCTTTGCATTGGTTTAGGTGTTTCTACGTTTAATATGTATGTGTTGCATGTAAATATCTAAGTATCGATTTACAAAGAGAAAAGAAAATCGACTGATTTTTGTAGGACATTGTAATAAATAAATATTGTAGGACATTCTACACAGCGCTATCTAGACCCAAAGTAAGCTTAGTTTATGTTGTGTTATGAGTTCTAGAATACTTCTCTTTGTAAATAGATTTGAACAATCAGCATAAATGCTTCAAAATTTCATTCAAATATCTAAGTAGGTACGTTGTGTATCTATTATCTAGAACCCATATTACCGCCTTAACCAGCTTGCGTTGCGATGCGGGCTCGTTAAGTTATAAGCATTACCCATAATGCTTACTTTGGGTTTTGATAGCACTAACTAGGATGTCTATAATCGTAAATCATTGGTAAGCGTATAGGCTAACGATTCGGACTGACAATCGTAATATTGCCAGTGGAATAGAATAGGACCACCCCATCTCTTGCCATATTATCTATATTGACAGCCTCCGTGGCGTAGCAGTAGTGAACGCGGCCGCTACGCCTACGCAGGAGGCGCGGGTTCGATCCCCGCTCAGTGCAAATATTTGTGTGCATTAAATATGGGTATTTGCATTAGTCTGGTCGTGCCTCGGAGAGCACGTTAAGCCATCGGTCCCAGTTGCCATAAGAACATCTATGGCAGTCGTTACGGGTAGTTGGTGCCCTAAAAAGTCCAAAAACAACGGTCTAGCTGCAAAGCTTCGATATCACCTAATGTTAACATTGGGTCGTGGAGGTCAGATGGCCATCGCTTCACGGAAAATATCGAGGTCTAGCCAAATCTGTAGCTACGACTGGTAAAGCGGACCCCAGACTCCGAGCTGAAAGCTTCGGATGCGACTGGGAATTAACGCTAGGAGGAAGAAGATCTATAATGAAAGGCAACTGGGGGTTATGGTAGTTCGCTATCTGACAGTAAACATACAGCCTATGACAAAGTATGTACATAGCACTGACCCCAAAATACAGGCATCAGCTTGGTTTGGGAGTCAGTTTTTCGTACTTAACGCTGTTGTTACGTAGGAATTCAACCTAATTTTAAGACCAATATTGTATAAACTTATTATACTGGAGATTGATGGCACTTGGTGGAACTTACTACACATATTGAATAAATCACTTGTACTTTTCCACAATTATTTATTTATTTGAACCTTACCGGTTTCACCTTACGGCATTATCAAAGGTTTACAATGGCTTAAACCATTGTAAACCTTAAGTGATTTATTAATATTTGCGACAGTAAATTTATCTTATCTTATCTTAAGTACCCGCTTGACGGCAACATTCTAGCTCCCAATTACGTGGGACCGAAGATCATAGGTGGCGAAATGTGGGTGTTAGTACTCCTCTGCCTAGCCCCTCGGGAATATACAGGAGTGAATTTTTTTATACCACTTAGGTGGCAGACAAGCACACGACCCACCTGATGGGAATTGGTCACCGTGGCCTATGGACGTATGCAACACCAGGGGCCCCACACTCGCCCTGCCAACCCTGAAGAAACCGTCTTGAAACCCGTGACCGACTAAAATCTCTGGTTCGTAATAGTTTAACTTCTTGTGGATAGTTTAACCAAGTGTTTAACTTAGTTAAGAAGGTTCAAGTGTTTAGCAGAGTTAAAACCACAGTCCACGGTAGCTTCAGTCTAAGTTAGCGTGGTTAACAAGAACCTAGTGGTTAACGTTGCCAACTAAAGCTAGTTTGTATTAGGAGTAGCCTAGAATGTGGTTTTAAGAGGTCGATAGCCTTTGTGGCGTAGCGGTAGAATGTTTGATGGCTATTCAGGGGGTGCGGGATTGATTTCCGCTCAGGGTAAATATTTGTATGCATGAATATGGATATTTGCATTGGTTTGGGTGTTTCTATATGTATTTACAAAAAAAATGTATCTAAGTATGTTTATCCGCATTCTAGAACTGATAACATCACACAAGCTATGCTTACGTTGGGTCTAGATATCGTTGTGTAGAATATCCTGCAATATTTATTTATTAGAATGTCCTACAAAAAGCTGTCGAAATCTACCGTATGGTTCATGGTGAGGTAAAATTGAAGAGTCAACACATTTCTTCACGTGGTTGTCATGCGGTATATATTATGGTTACCACCATCTACACTTCCCTAAAGTGAGACCGAAAAACAATTTGTGAAAGGGGTTATGGTACATCTCGCCCACGTAAAAACTGGTCCGCGGGCCAAATGTCAACTTTTTAAAATGTGTAGGCGTATATTATTGGCCCGAAACAGTATAATAGGGCGAGATGACTCATATAAAAAAGTGAAGGGATATTTCGGCACGTGTCATTATATGCATGAACGTTTCGCTCTGGACTGATAAAAAGCATAGAGTCAAGTGGCGGGCTGTTGTTTCAGCTTCGTCCATTTTCGTAACTGTCATTGTTATAACCAGCTACGAACGTGGAATTTTTTTCTTGCTTTCATAACCAGTTACGAAAATAGAATTAAATTGTCGTTTTCATAACCAACTGTCATAACCAGTTACGAACGAAGATTTTTTTTTTCTTTTTTTGTAACTGGTCTGCCTACGCCGGAGGGAAATAGGCGTTGTGCTCGACGCTGTGTGCTTAGAGAATGGCACAGGTGGCTTACCTCTTTGGGCCAACGGCGATTACTTCCGTAAAAGCCAAGTAAACTAAATTTGAAAGATCATGAGACCATCCCCCAGGTTCTAGTTGTGGATGCAACAGTGATTGACACCCGAATAATGATAATATTATATCAGCATAACCCCGACCCAAACTTCTGTCATAACCTTGAAACATTAACCACAGTACCCTTTAAAAATAAACGATCCTATCGAACTCCCAGCCAGTTTATACACCCACAAGTTAAAATTAATGAAACCATTTGTAGAAACACGAGGCCATTAGGACCTTATAGTGTATTACTTACTGCAAAAGGCATAATAAAGAATAATATATTCTCTTTACACAATTCGCAGGGAAGCATTTAGTTGATTACTGGACCGTTTTAAAGGCAGCCGCTGTGACGTAACGCGGGATCTAATCCCACCCGAATTCTTTGTCAGTCGTTAGTGGAATGAAATCGTCGTTTGCTTAAGCTGTGCCCTGCGCCCTACTCGACCTCTCCCAGGCGTCTGTAAGCGCCTTTTTGTGAATATTTTGAGTGAGAAGCGATGACGATAATTAGTTGCATGGCATAGTTTTGAGCTTAGACTGTATACAAACTGTATCTATACGCAGCAAGTGTCATATCAACATGGTGTTAAAAACGTCTACTACTTCGGTATAAGTTGGCACATTGACAGTTTAGAGAACAATATTACCGTTAGCCTGCCGGCGGTGAGTAGGGTAGCCAAAGCTCACTGGAGAGGTTAAGTACTCTCAGTGGGAAGACCAAGGGCTTGCCCTGTTGGTCTTCTTCGCTGACGGCACAGAACCTCTCTGTTCTTAAAGTGTTGGCAGCACGATTGTGACTCAACTGGTGTTGCACTCGTCCTTAGGCTACTGGAACAACTTTCCATCAGGTGTAAAAAATATTATACATAATATATATCAAGAAATATAACTTTCCAAATGACGAATTTTACAGAATTATTCATGAAAATTATAAAATGTGTATCAAGCTTTCAAAGTAACGTTATTATTCTTCTGTTTTTGAGAAAAAAAATCAGCTGTAATATTATGACGTAGTGGCGTTCACGGTTCTTACTCCATTAACATTAATCCTATTCAAACTTTCGACACCAATCTCAGGGATATTCATCCAAAAATCGCCAGTTTCATTAGTCTGTTCTTTCAAAAGCCATTTATAATCCGGAAAAAATGGTGTTTTATTAAACAGAAGATGGTTAATATGAAAGGTGGAGGCGACAGAGATAAGTGGTTGGCCGTTACACCGATCGATTGATCGATTACTTGACTCGATGCGATAGAGCCGATTGGTGCCGTTTGAGGAATTGGAAAGCTTTTCGCCGCTGATTGAATGCTATTCAGGATTACAGATAGATATGAAGACGTTATAGGATTCTTTTGACCGACAAATTTACTTTTTAAGTGAGACTGCTGGCTATCATTTTAATGTAGTACGTAAAGGAAATAGACTTAAGAATAGTTATTTTTCTTCATTTGTCAGTGAGCCGTCATGGTGGCGCTTTTTCTTGGTATCATTTCAGAATTCCAACTTCATGAACTGCCAACTGCGCGGAATACCGACTTCTCGAAATGCCAACTTCGCAGGTTCTTACAGTACTAAATATGGTTCTAAAAAGTGATCGTAGACAGGTGCGGCCATTGTCTAGGTGCGGTTCCAATTCCAGGGTCTTCCCTAGTGTCATTACTCGTTGTCTTTATGGCTCACTACTGTTGATCTTAGTGTACAGTAGTGGGAATACGGGTGAAATCACGTTTCTTGAAATATATCTGTGCTAGAACATTCGCCATCATCATCCTGATCTCGTAAACCTCTAAACTCCGAGAGGAAAGCCCGCGCCAGACCTTAGCCACTGTGAGTGTGAATAGTAAACTATATATACCAAAACAACAACAAAAAACCATAAAACCACAGAATAGTAAACAACGTTTAAACGATTGAATAAGACGCAAAATCGTAAATAGTCCCATTCACGCAGAGCCATAAGCAGTTAAGCTTATGTCTCTAAACATAGCGTACAATACTTTACAAAACGCCCCACAATTTGCCGGGTGAAAGAAACGAGCATTTAGGGCGCTCAGTCAAGGAAAGCGAGGCGATTAGCCTAAGGGCATTCGAAAAGGCACCTACATCCTGTACTCGGGATTATATCACGGCTCACTGACAATTTGAAGTCTGAAAGGCGAATAATCTTCAGTATTTTAAGATCATTTATCGTAAGCTGCTTTGAGAGATAAAAATATGTGTGTGGAAAATTACTTTGGTACAGATTTTTGAGATTGATTTTTTATATACCACGTAAGTGGTGCACAAGCACACGGCTCACCTGATGGAAAGTGGTCACCGTGGCCTATGGACGTGTGCAACACCAGGGGAGTCACACTCGTGCTGCTGACCCTGTAAGAAAAGAGAGCTTCTGTGCCATCAGTGCAGAAGACAACGCAGGACAAGCCTTCCATCTTCCCACTGACAGCAAAACAATTCTCCAGTGAGCTCTGGCTACCATACTCACTGCAGGGAACACGACACGAGGTTATTATGGCTGCGGTATTCTGTAGGTTGGTCATGATTTTTAAGGGAGTTTTTGGGACTCCTATAAAACATTAGAACCCCAGCCAACTGCAATTGCAAGCCGGTATCATCCGCAGACATTTGTATATAACCCATTTTACCATTTATCACGGTACACCCACGTGGACAAGGTTGTAAAAGCAAGCACCCATTTTTAGTTCCATATAATAAGGAGTTGGAGACGAATGTATGTTATGAAAATCCTTAGTTGTGAATTTAATTTTACAAATTGAACGTAATATGAAAATTGCTGTTACAAGGTTATAATTCCGAAAATTCCGCTGTAGATGCAGTACGTGACGTAGGTCCCACCGATGGGCAAAGCGCGTAACATCGTGTGATCTCGCTCGGGAAATGAGTAAAATTCAAATGATACCAACCTTATGCATTTCTAATTTTCTCACGCATTCAACTCCAACATACGCTTAGTATGATCTATGTATATTGTAATTACGACGCGAATGTTTCATACGTTTTTTATCACTAGGAATAGGACATAATGATGAATATTTTTGAAATCATTATCATTCTCTGAATCTTTTCTCAATTCAGTTGGAATTGACTTCAAATAAGGGTATAGAATAAAATATAAAGCAATAATTTCTATCTTCTTTGTCACCCTACTCACGTACGTCTATCCTATTTTCTAAAATTTTGGATTTTTAGACTGGGTATGAAAGTAAACTAAAGTGATCGGCTAGATGGATGAATTGAAGCGTGAGATTGACAAAGGACTGAGTTGACCATGGATTGAGTTACCCACGACACTCGCTCGGTTAAGAGCCGGTGGATAAATATCATTGATTATAGTTACTAAAGTATAAATAGTAGATCTTTCGCTAAAATTTAGTCTCGAGCGGCGTCGACGGAACCCCAATTCTTCGTACCATAAGAGCCGGTGGATAAATATCATTGATTATAGTTACTAAAGTATAAATAGTAGATCTGTCGCTAAAATGTAGTCTCGAGCGGCGTCAACGGAACCCCAATTCTTCGTACCACAAAAGTAAATATAAATTGTATGATTCCAATCTCCGCAGCATGCAGCAATATCGCAGCACCACTGCTGCGTACAAATGAATGAATACACAACAGTACATCAGCTGACAGGGCCGCCGCTAGCTATGTGGGCGCCCGTGTGCAAAGTCGAATTTGCCGCCCCCTAAATAGGTCTAAGGACGCTTCAACCCCCCCCCCCCGCCGGTTGTTATATAGGACTCGCATCGACATATTTTTTCTGGCAGACCATGATAAAAAAGCGGATAATTAATGAAATTACAAAATAAGGAACAAAAATGTTTATTTTGTAAAAAAAAACAGTAAACTATGTTGTATAAATTTCAACTTGATGCCCTCACCCAATCACCCAATCACGAGAAAAAAGTGACAGACAGACAAGCAGTCAAAGAATCAAAGTATTTCGTTTAGGCACATAAAGAGCACATGAGCACATAATTTGGAAACGATTCTTTCGCTGGTTCGCTAAGTCGGTTCTACTGAGAAGATACCATTCCGTTTTTAACCTGCGGTGCAAAAATGATGCTTCGTAGCTCCCGAACGGATGAACTTTTGAAAGGTGAGTCGAATTCAAAGGCATATTCTTTATTTTTCAAAATAGTGCAACACTGCTACAGCTTTTTGACGTAAAATTCTGCTTAAAACTAAGTTTACTACCACTTCCTAGGCGCTAGTGGAGAAAAAACGGCGTAAAAAAACTCCACAGAGTGTAATCGGGAGTGATCTTAGCTATGTTTGATGAAAGACCAAAGAGTATGATAATATATAGAAGAGTGGAAACTATGCTTATCACTAATAACAGAAACAGACAGTAAAACGAAGTTACAATAAAATAAAGACAACTATTGTAATAACAAGAGATAATCTCGAAAAGCGCATCAACATCCGATTCGAACGATATAGAGTTAACAATGACACTTACATGACGTTACTCGGCAAATGGCGTTGTTTGTTGCCCCCAAAAAACCAATCCAATGAAGCTTCACGGAAAATATCGAGCCAAATCCGCAAAGCGGACCCTTGACTCCGAGGTGAAAACTTTGGTTGCGACTGGGAATTAACGCTAGGATGAAGAAGACTTGAGAAATTGAATAATCAAAATCAAATATACCTACCTATTGTATAATGATATTGTTATAATTCAAGCAAAATAAAGATTAAAAATATACATATTTTCTTTAACCTATTTGTCATTAGAATATTTTACTTTAGCAAAACATCATATTACTATAGAATGTACATTTGTCGACAACAAATAAAATAGTCCACATCCCTATTTATCTACTTACTTTGTATCGAATTTCGGGCGCCGCGTAACCGCGGCGATGCGATGGTTTGGTTCAACATGCAAACGCTTTAATATGTATTGCATTCTAGTTTTAAGGGATGCTAATAGATGGCAATGTTAATCATCTAATAGAAACGAAATTAAATAGTATAAAAATAGTCCACATCCCTATTTACCTACTTACTTTGTATCGAATTTCGGGCGCCGCGTAGCGGCGAGGCGATGGTTCAACATGCAGACGCTTTATTATGTATTGCGTTCTAGTTTTAAGGGATGCTAATAGATGGCGATGTTAATCATATAATAGAAACGAAATTATTTTTAATAGTATTTATGTGGGGTGTGTATACGTACAAGGGGGCGGCACGTCCAGGGGGGCGGCAAATCCCCAGATTTGCCGCCCCCCCCCCTCTGGACGTCCCCCCCTGGACGTGCCGCCCGTGTGCGGTGCACCCGTTGCACCCCCGCTATCAGCGGCCCCATCAGCACTAAGAATCAGTACGGCAGGCAGCACTACTGCGTGCTGCCAAGTTCGGAATCATAATCTATTACTATCCGTGTCGGGCTGCGCGGTGTCAAATACTACGGACAATAGTCAATAGATATATTTGGCAGCAGATCCCTATTTGGAGACATATTTTACATATTTAGCGGCATATTTACCATTATAAGTACCAACATTTCACGACAAAAAATATATTTTTTTCCAACAGCAAATAGTTAACGAGCTGGATAAGTACTTGTACAATGTTATGTTCCATAACCTTGTAGTTATGCTCCGGAGGTTAAGCAAGAGTCACTTCACGTAATCGTAATTAGCCACGTCAATCTAAGAGCCGACCCAAAACTCTCGGGATATGTAGCCGAGACCTTTTTCAGCCCTGTTTAACGGATAAGTGGATTTTATTTTGGGTCAGAAACAAAATTTCATACTGAACTACGATTTTCCTTTGGTTTTACGCCTTTTTAATTAATAACCGGTTTCTATTAACTAAGCTAGATGATATATTATCTTACTAGCTTATGTCTGTGACTCAGTTCGATCAATACAGATCCTATAACTGTATCCAATTCTTGAGATAAAACGTATGACCTATGTCCAATCGACCTCTGTGTGCAAATTTCAAGCCAAGGCCGTTTAGAAAATAGCATGATTAAAAATCCATAAATAAACAAACATTTACATTTACAATTATTGTTATTTACAAATATTGTTCCGATGGCAGCAAAATCTCAATTTGCGAAAAAATCGCGTTACGACTTAATGCGTAGGCGTGGTCGATATTGTAATATTACAATTATGTTCAGGATTCTTTATTGGTTTCTAAATATCATTGCATATTAAGAAATTACTGTTGAGATAATAGACAAAAATTTCCGTTTCTTTGATTATATCATCAGATATAGGTCAAGTTTCCTCTCAATAAACGTTACTGCCTTCAATAACATTTAAATCTCACATAATCGTCTTCAAGCCATTTCGTTTTCGCCATCTTTTTATTTTTTTCATCAAATCTGCTGGAACGTCGTATAATGGGCTCAAGACCTTGATTAAAGTAGATCATGACAGGGTATAATTCTGCTCTAAGATAATGTCGATTCTCCATCACATTTCCACAGCTTATATTCTTTCCCTCTTTTAAGTTATGTTTATGTTTCTATTAGGGTTATTGTTATTGCTTGCTGATGTTGCAAGCTAATTTACTTTTGTTGCTTCCTTACTCACTATGAAAGCTAACACTTGGGTTGGAATTGAGCAGAGAAAATAATTGCGATGAAGTCAAACTAGTCATGTTACTCGTATTAACATCGATTGGTCAATGAATTGGTCAGACTTAAACATAAAAATCTTTTAATGGCATTATTTTGACTAGTAGAATCCGATTTTAAAATTGAATTCCCATTATGAGATATCAATTATAGCCGTTTGCTCCTGCAATGGCTGATGGAGTAAAGAGTAGAAAACATGGATCGGCAAACTGAAGATAGGACGGCGCCCCTCTACTCTGCAGTATGGACAGTTTGATCTGAAAAGGGTAGTTGGATGGATGCGCAAGGCAAAGGATCGGGTACTGTGAAGCACATTAGGAGAGATCTATGTCCAACAGTGGTGGACAAGTTAATTGATTGATTGATGAAATTTGATTATTGATGTTACATAGCATTGTACCATTTTTTTATAAAGCTCTCAGCTTTCGTACTCAGAAACCGTTAGCCGAGTAAAATACGGCTTGCTTCTAAAGTTCTATAATCCCGGGTTATTTAAACGGGGAACGAAATATCTATCGAGACGGTCAAACAAAGGACCACCATTTTAGAGTTGATACCATCTGAAATGCTTTTTGGACTTCATCCAAGTCTACCATCAAGCTGAATGTGGTCAAATTAACTGACCACATATTGGTAATTCCCTCGTAAGCTGGCCAATTTTTGGCTCGACCACCTAGATGATTCAGATCAACATTATTATATAAGTTTACTGCTCATTTATCATCTTCAAAGAGCTTACTCATGCAAAGTATGTAATTTGTAGTATTGCAATATTTGCGGTTGATCTATTTGCCTAGTCAGGTAACATAAGTTTACAACTAGTATATTATGCTTTCAACAATTGCAACTTCAGTTCATATATTATTATCTCTATATGCTAAATTTTATCTAAACCCGTTGAGCTGTTCTAACGTAATTGTCAGAAGAAAGATGATAAATCTCCTATAATTTACACGGTTCAGTGGATCCAATTGTTAGTGGTTCTGTCTCCTTTATAAAACCTATTGAGTGCAATAATCTACATCATTACAACATCAATAGCCAATGTGTCTTAAGCACTGGACGGGTCGTTGATAAGTGATGTCTAGACACAGACAAATGTTATACCTTGTTCGACGGTACTTATTTAGTGTCTGTGATCTGGCGTTTTGTCTTATTGGAAGTCTACCGACTGTTCTTGTAAGAAATCTTCACTTTCAAATCTAATATAAATCTCAAATTCAAAATTATACGATTGTTCCAGTAGTTGGACACGAATAAAGTTATGAATTTTTGTGGCCATTACTATTGAAAGTTCTTCTAAAATATGAATATTATACTCATTGTTCAAACTTGTGTTCTCAGTTACAAAGGAATATTGTTACTCCAATTTAAATATTTTTAGACTGACACGGTTATCCTTATTACAACAGAAATAAGATTACTTTTTGTCGAGATTGATTTCATCTCTGATTTTCGAAACTGTTTTAAGCATAATGATCACGACTGTAGCTGTAGTTTATTAGCACACTGTTGCTCTTACTAACCAGTGCTATCACTTTTACTAACTAAGATCACCTTTTCGTGTTTCATTCGATCACGTTTACGACATCTATAGCACTCACGATATCACCTCGCGTGGTTTTCGTGAATGCAGTACTTTTGGATTTTGGAATTGACGGTTTACCAGATACTCCACAGTGAAACCCAACGGGTTTGTACTTTTTATTTTCAGTCTGTAGTGGCGTTTGGTCGTGATCGAGTGGTTTCACTTTGTACGCTTTCCGCTACTGTTAGGTAATCCGGGTATGCTCTAAGTAAGGAGGGTTCTCAAAAAGTGAAAGCAGCATTTGTTCTTGTGTAGATACCTAGTAAAATGCGTATTTTGCCGTGCTTGGTTTAAGTGATTTGCTCATTGGCACTACGGACATATTATAAAGATTAAAGAGCAACTTAGCTTTTTGAGTTAGTTTAGTGAAGGTAGTGTTACTACTATTCTTATTACTACTGAGACAAAGGTTAGAATTGTAAAATTGTTATAAATATCGATACTTCTAGTATCGATATTTCATTCTGACTAAAATCTTTACAAAATAAAATAAATTTTCACATTGTTTAAAAATAGGATTGCCAACGTTGTCAAATTCAACCTAACAATGGACAAAGCGTCGCTTCTGATTATCTTATTTATTGAATCCAATCTTTACATTTATTTCTTTACATCCAAAGACTTTGTATTATAAAATGTTATTTTTATTTTCTGTAGCTTATTTTTTACTAACCATTTTTTTTTCTTAATTTAGAGCCTTTGTTGTAGAAGCTAAAATATTGCATTTCTGAGCAAATAAATATTACCATTTGTTACTATCAGCCATTTTGGAAAAATCACGGGTGCATAAATAAGATTTATTGGAAAGAAACAAAAACACGCGACCGGTAATAATTTTGAACAACAGTGTAAGTGCAGTTGAATTTGAATCCTAGTGCTAAAACATAAGGTTAAGATTGACTTTTCACAGAGGTTCATAAATGCAAGGCTAAGAATTTTATCCGAATAAAATTTGTTAATTTCGTTCGTTGTTTTCATTTCTCGTAGTTTATTTTCACAGCAAGCGAATGAATTGGACGTTTAATTATTGTTTCTCTGAAGTTGCCTTGTAATATAATTTGATTTAAGTCACCTCAATCTGCAATTTCTGCTGCAAGTGTTGCCTACGATTGTTTATGATTATTTTTTCAATGAGGTTCTTGCATTTTCTAAGCTTTTATGTGAGAATTATTTATTTCTTTATCATCACCACTTTTAGTTAACCGCTTGTTTTGGCTTGAGGATCCTCCTTTTGTATTGGTTGATCATCACATTCCTTTACAACCTAGCAATCAGGTTTGTACCTACCTATTTTGTTCTCTGCGTCAAAATAAAACATATTTCCAATTATAAATCACCAATCAAAATCTCGAAATTAGTATCATCATGACGTGTTAGTTGCAGCAATTATCAGTACTGTGGTTAAAAAAAAAGTGACAAAAAATAAATCTGCATCTAGGAATACTAAATTATCATTAATTATTTATGTCATTATAATTCTCCTTATGCTAATAAATATGTAGAACACTTCATGTAATGATAACAGCATTCCTTTGAAACACTTTATCAGCAGTTCAAAAGACCTTTTAATAAGTTGGCATAGATGTTACCCATACATCACACCTGAAATTCTTCAAATATTTCAACTTTAACAACCTCATTAAGAACTAGCTTGTAAAAGTGCTGACTAACTTGCATACTACCTTTATATTCCGACACTGCTTCATTAAAACGTAATTTACATTCCAAATTTAAATTTCTTTGTGCTCCAAACTCGAAAATTTACAACCGTTACGTGAGCGAATTCAAATGATTAGGTAGTTTGAAAAATTACGATGTAATTCGAATTGCCCGTAGTGATGTGCTTGGAATACTATTCAGTCGTGTTTGTTGTCGGCAAATACGAGAGACTAACTAATTTAGTCGACGTGATCGGCTGATTTGAATAAGTAAATTACTACTAGAGTAAATTATGCGTGTTTCATAATGCCTTGTTTAGTTTACCATGTGCAAACTTAACAAGGCATTTGTACCAATATTCAATTTCATGCAGTACGGTTTATTACTGTGTCAACAGATGAAAATAGAAGTCGAAAAGTGCAGCGGTCACTCGATTAATTACTCAAACGGCATTCCACTAGAAATCGAGAGGGTTGAGAGCAATCAAACTCACCATACGATGCTCCTAGTTTCAAACATTGAATTTAGAGGATAAATAATTTCGCCAGTGAAATAGTTCAGTGGGTTTTTCATAACTCTAAATTTAAACTTACTGAACCTTTCAGATACCGTATTTTTTACCACGAAAATTCTTAGATTTTTGGAAACTTTGCGGTTTTGTTCTTTCTGTTTTAGTTTGTTATTGACGTCTTTTTATGTTGGAATCATTGCTATTCATGTAATCTGGTGATCTCTTCTAATTATATGAGTACTATCCTTCAGTCTCTTTCAATAAGTGCAATTTAAATGACCGTGTGACTTCGTTGGATTTTTTTGTGTTTGGTGGTAGGTTTACTTTGATTTTTTTTTCAATTCTTTTTTGATAACACGAAACTCGTCAATAGGGAGACGGGGTCATGTCGCATGGGTACCAACTGAAAAGCTTTAAATTTTTCAGCATTTAGAATGATGATTCTTATGATCTGGAAATCTTCCTAGGTTTGTAACATCCAGCAGGGTATAGCCAATTCTGGGGCTGAATATAAAAAAGTATGTCGACAAAAGAGAAAAGTTCCCGTTCCCGAAGTTTTCACTAGCGATTACGCTGACCGGAATACACCATAGTTACATTCATTCAAATAAAAACATTCAAAGCAAATAAAAATTCCTATCCATAACACTAGAGTGTTTGCTCCATATGGTCGCATACGTTAATGTAACATGGCCTCGCGTAAATGTGCAGTGTTGAACATAAGCCTACTGCATACGCTGTTACAATGAACGGCTCTGAAATTGTGCCTTCCATTTTCAACCATGCATATTTTTACCTTTATATGCCTGAACTATATGTTTGGTTTCGATAAAAGCTTCAAAATATATGCATTGCTATGGATATATTTGGAAACTTTAATACATTTTGGAAACATGCATGATGGACTAACTAAGAAAATGTATCAGACTTGAATTCAATCAATCAAATTAGCAGCAGTTATCGCTATAGTTCCCTGAAGATTTATATCTGTTTTGTAAGTATTTATAAGTATCGTCTTGATTAAAACTAGAGTGACAGATTTATTATCTACTAGATCATCATAATCTGATGCCTGATACCTGCTAATGCTGGATTTAAAATTCAAACGATTTTAATATTGGCGGCCTTGTCTTTTTCTAAGTAAAACTCTTACAGGAAGTCCGAGACTTCCTATAATGCAGACTTGCGGTGTAAATGTAGGATTGCCCTATAAACTATAGCATGTGTGTGCAGCATGCCTAATATGTGTAGGTACATCGGCGGATCTCACGAACGCCCCCGAGAACGCAATCGAGGTAGCAACACACTGGGAATGCAGAATTTAAAAGTATTTGTGACGTCGACTCGACATAAGAGAAGATAGGAAGTTACAAACTTAATGAAACAGCAACAAATATGATACAAACTTTGATAGCTGATATTAACAGAACCAATGAACCAGTATCACATGAAAGCAAATTAACCTTCAAATACATTCAGTAATTGGATACAGAAACTAGAAACTAACAAGTTTTACACGAAGTTCGTTTAACCACAGCACCAACCAATTTGAAAAGCCCTACCAATGTCTCAAGTCACTTTATCATCTGCATGTAGCCGTATTTTTGACTCAAGTCACTTATAACTAAACTAATTGTGGCACGCGGCTCCATCCGCATGGAATTCTGATCCAGATCACGCTGCATCTGCTGTTCAGTTGATCCTCCTTCCCCAGTTTCGCTCGTGACATATTTTGAACCCCTGTTACACTCCTTTAAACCATATTAATGTGCCTGTAATTTATTAGATTTTAAATAATGTATGGCAATTTATCAGATTTATTAATACTTATGATTACTACTTTGTACTTTTGGATAGTTAGTGCGTTTTCTGAGTTTATTAGTTACATAAGTACATAAATATAAATATTTCCTCTTTATATTACACCACCTATAAGGTTGATTGGTAGAGAATGCCTGGAGCATTAAGTCCGCCTATGTACATGTGTGCATGAAGATTAAATAAATAAATGAATAAGATAGAAGTATAGATATAGATAATTATGAGCCTCTAATGAGTTTTGGTTCAAACTACTAGGTTTTGCAAGTCTATTCATAAATTATAGTAGACATTCTGTTGTAAATTATCATTATTTGATATCAGCTGTTACCTAAGTTAAGACTTAAGGATTGTTTGAACATCATAAGATAGAATCGGGCAGCCTTACCAAAAGATTATCCTTAAGTTTATTCCCAGGCCTGAATAATTTACAAGGTCCCAAGAAGGTGGCTATGACTAGATTATTCGGCAATTTTATTGGAAAGAAATTCAAAAGGGCCTGCCAGTGTTTGCTATTAGATTTGATAGCGCAAGTACATTTATAAGTTTTGTATATAATTTTATTACAGTCAATGTTTAGCAAAGTACATAATAATATGCGGTTAGTGGTAAATATTAGTTTTATTGTCCCGGTGGAGTATAATAGGGGGCCACCCCATCTTTTCCTGTGGATGTCTTGGAAGGCGATTAAGTTATAAGGCTGTTCTCCATCCGACAGTAAACATACAACATGCATTTATCAGGTTTATTTCTACAGTAGTGTATAATAAAGAAAAAGGGAATATTTAAATGCTTGGTAGGGGTTTTAGGGTATGACATTTACTCAATGCCATTTACGAAGACAAAACATCCTACTTTGTAATATGAAACTCAATATGCTAGTTGCCAGGTAATCTACATCTACACTAATATTATAAATGCGAAAGTAACTCTGTCTGTCTGTCTTTCTGTCTGTCTATCTGTCTGTCTGTCTGTCTGTTACGCTTTCACGCCTAAACCACTGAACCGGTTTTCATGAAATTTAGTATAGGGGTAGATTAGACCTTAAGAAAGGACATAGGCTATGTTTGGTATGTTATTGTATTGAAACTAAATAAAATATATGAAAATAAATCAATATTCTAGGACACAACACTATCTAGAACCAAAGTAAGTACCCATTTTAGGACACATAACATAGCTGCTAGCTGTGTTATGGGTTCTAAAACGCGATTACACATGTCATACTTAAATGCATTTTATTTTTGTAAATACATTCATAATGTATACAAAAATACCCAAACCAATGCAAACGGGCCTATTCATGTAAACAAATATTTGCACAGACCGGAAATTAGTTAAGCTAAATATTGTACACAAATGCACAAAATCATCCTAAAATTGACCGTTAAAATTTGTATTAAAAGTAGGTTTGGGAAATTTATTCTTGGAGTTATTATACAGCTTTTGGCTGTTCGAAAGTGGTCCATATGTTTGTCTGCCACTTAAGTCGTATAAAAAAATAAAATCACTATAATAAAGTCTCAGTAGTCCCTTCAAAGGAACTTGCAAAGGAACTACTGGGAATAAACGAAATGATTCACCATAAATCTTGCCATTCATCTTTACTTTATAAATCTGTTTTGTCAATATTTTCTCATCCATTCTCTATCTATTAATCCATATCCATACTAATATTTAGAATGTGTAAGTGACTCTGTCTGTCTGTTACACTTTCACGCCTAAACCACTCAACCGATTTTGATAAAATTTTGTATAGTGGTAGATTAGACCTTGAGAAAGGATATAGGCTATGTTTGGGTGCGATAACCGACATCCACTCGGGCGGAGCCGCGGGCAACCACTAGATTAAAATAAAAATACTTCATTTTCTACTCAGTTTATTTAATGTCACACCCCTACATATAGAAGAAACATAATTTGGTCCCTAGCTCTGTTAACTCGTTCACACTAAAGCGTTTCAAATTCATTTCCTTGTCAGAACGTGACAAGTGTAATAATTTAAAGTGACTTTTCTCTTTAACTAGAAAATGTTCCATATGAAAACGTTAATAACTCTTTCATACAAGATGAATGTAATTTTTTTTAATTAATTAAAATTAAAGAAAGGTCATTTTGTTCTTATAAATTCAAAATTGAATTTGGTACTTCCTTCATGAACTTAAGCAAGAAGTATTGAATGAAAATTATACACTTCACAGTATAGTTACTGTAATGAATATACTAGGTGGTTTTATAGTCCGTTTCGGAGTGAAAGATTTAGGGCACAGTTTCGTTAGCAAAATCGTCTGGAAGTATTCTTTTGGCGAAAATAAACTTTTTTTTTACAATGCCCATACATTATGCCTTTCACCTGTAGAGTGTAAGTACATTATTCCCATACATTACAAAAAAAAATATTTTTTTCGCCAAATTAATACTTCCATACGCTTTCGCTATCGAAAATGTGCCCAAAATCACCTTGTATATACTGTGGCAAAGAACAAGCCTATTTTTCAATATGTGTATGTCTAGCAAGTTCCATCAGGTGCCAATGCCATCGATCAATAGTATAAGAAATTGATTATACTGTTCGTATAAGAAATTACGAGAGAAAAAGAATTTCTATTATAATAAATGTCATAAAAAATGCAATAGGACGTTAATAACGTTTTTCTTTTCGTTTAATAAGTTTTTAACAATTTAATCTGAATTAGATTATATTAGATTAATTGCAGCATCAAAATCCTGTTATAGATGTTAATTTATTCCGATTTAAAGCATAAAAAGGTAATAATGTATCTAACCAATAAACCTTTCATTTTATGCGAATCATGTAATCAATCACTCAAACCGTCTTCACTTCAATCACGTTCCTCAAATATCAAGTAAAAACATATCAAAATGCAATCACATCTTTAAACATTGTTTTTTTTCTTCACCAGGTTGCACCGATAATGCAAACGCGCTGGGTACAGACGGGGTCCCAGAGCTGGACTACACTGATGTGGACCTGGGCTTGACACAGCGGGGTCCAAGGTTCGACGTGTTGCACTCCAAAAACGTGACAGCGTTAGTGGGCAAAACTGCACAGCTAAACTGCAGGGTCCATGACCTTGGGAATAGAACAGTGAGTATTGCTAATCTAAATTTACTTTGACCGTTCCTTTTTCTTTTATCTTAGCTTACTGGGATCTTTCCTTTACTGGGTGCTTCTCTGCCGCCAATCATTCCTTAACTATCAAGTTTCATTGATTTAAGTGTGACCACTAGTTGTAATAAATATAACAATAAATTAAAATGAAACTAGGTACTTTTTTACGGATTCTATCGCGATATATTTGTTATAGAAACTATGTCAGACTGGATGCGGAAGGCGGAGGATCGGCAAACGTGGCGCATATTGGGAGAGGCAGAGTCCAGCAGTGGACTGCAATAGGCTAATAGATTGATTGATTGATATTTGTTATTGAAATTGAGCCTGATGTTTCGGCTATTTTTCAACAGCCATGGTCGCGGGATGACTAAAGATGGTAGTTGTCACACAGTTTGAAGTGTAAGTCCGTTAAAAAGTGGTATTATATCAATGAGTGAGATTCGCGTAAGCTTCAGACAGTATCATAATAATATAACAAAAAAGATAAACCAACTTCAAGAAACAAAAAAGAGGCACTGAAAAGCACTGATTTACTGATCTGTTTGAAGTCGGTGCCTAGTTTTAGAAGCCGTCATAGTAGTTCAGGCACAGTGAACTAAGTTGGCACCGACTTCATACGTACAACATGACGATATTATATAAAAATACTATTAAATTGAGATCCTCCTCCTCTTTTGAAGTCGGTTAAAAATATTTACGTACGTAATACCAAATAGTTACCTACTCATTTATCTCATGCCTGTTGGACACCTTAAAAAATAATCTATAAACCTGGTACCGAATTTAGACTTTTGACTTTTATAGCTTCGTGTTACTTCGTGACCTAGATGAATAAAATATAAGACTTGACTTTGACTTTTCATTACTTGAAGATTTTTGATGGTAAATAATATTTCTTAAATCTTAGCTTAGAGAAAAATATTCCGTGTTCCCTTTGTAATGCAGCAGGGTGACACTGATTAATTGCAAAACCTGTCCTTATATAATATAATAATATTTCCTCATAAAATTTTGGATCATAAATTAAGGTTAAATCCTCTTTGGATTAGACAGATAATATAATGCTTCTACCTTTTTTTCCTTCAGGGTCTACAATTAAAGAGACTTTACGGTTTCTTTGTTTTATTGTTGTATATACTACTCGATGCTCGTGGCTCTGTCTGCGTGAAATTTTGATTCCGTTCCCGGTTTAGAGCATAATTGAGTAACAAACATCTTCAGAAACTTTCATATTAAGGATATTAGTAGGAAAGTAGAATATTATTATTCTGTATGTCTGAATATTAACAACCGAAATTACTAATATTCCTGTTAACCCCTCCAGCTAAGCTAAATTGCTTGTGTTAGGAGTGGGTTCACGTCGGTAGTGTAATGGGCAGGATTCGAACCCGGGACCTCTCGATCGTAAGGGCTACCCCTTAACCACTAAGCTACCGACGCTACACGTACGATATATAAGAGTACTTGCTACTTTGCTAAGTCATGTAATTTTATTTTTTAAACTAACTTTAAACCCTCGCTTTCCACGATATACAATAATGAAAACGGTTTTTTTTTGTATTTGTGTAAGCCTACATGTGCCTAGTGTACCTACCTACAATACAACGAGTTTTCCAAAATAATTCAACGTACTTTTATACTCATACAAATAGCAATTTACTCTTACCAAACAAAAACTACGTGCAACTAAAGATTACAAAGCATCAAAGCCGGTTTCTATTCATAAAACACGAATGGAAGCTGAAATATTGGGATGGTGTTGATAAATTGGGCGAAATTTTCAATGAATGCCAGAAAGTTTTTTACCTTTATTTTTGTCGTACGAAAAATCCTCACGGGTACCTCCCCCGCCGCAGCCGGTGGGGGGATTATGTCGAACTCGAACCGACTAATACGCACGCCGTCTGAGGGCCGTCGATTGCTGGAGGAAGTTTTTACTGAGACTAAGAATTAAGTCATAATTTTGCCAACGAAATTACCACTAGCTAAGCTGCTAGCGTTGAAGTGGTACGCAGTATACCCTTTCTTGACTGATTTTAATTGTTGAAGATACCTTTGACCAAATAAGAGTCTGTCTGTCTGTTTTCACGCCTAAGTCGCTGAACCGATCTTGATGAAATTTATAGTGCAGAGATAAAGAGATGGACTAGATTTGGGAAAGGACGTAGGCTATGTTGGTCGTAATTATATTCATCACGAATTTTGGGACATAGATGGCTTAGAACTTGGGATAGGAAGGTTATGTTTGGTCTCGTTATCCGACAGTTAGTTTATATAATAATCCAAAAATATCATTTTTTTCGATTAAGATATAGATTAAGACTTCATTTCTATAGCTTAATCGATTTGAATAGTTAGCATAATAAACGCTTTAAAATTTAATTCAATTTTTTATTTTATTTCTAAGGTGTCATGGATCCGACATCGAGACATCCACCTGCTGACGTCAGGGAGGATGACGTATACATCTGACCAGAGATTCATCAGTGTCCACAATCCTCACACTGAAGACTGGATACTGAAGGTAAGAACCTCTTTCTGTACTATACTAGCTGACCCCGCGAACTTCGTACCACCTTTTTTTTAATTTTTCTCGCCATAAGAACAATCTTCGTACTTGGAATATTCTAAAAAAGAATTAGCGAAATCGGTTCAGCCGTTCTCGAGATTTGCGCTTAGCAACACATTAAGGAATTCATTTTTATATTATAGATTACTTTCCGGGGTTTGATGGGGATGCCGCGTGCTACCCTTACAGGAGGGGGGGGAGGGGGGGCAGGCATCTTAAAACCGTAGATGACCCGGGGTCAGGGTTCGAGGGATTATAATGTGGATTAGGTCCCACATAAAAGAGGATGAGCAATAATAAACACAGTAATTTAAAACAAAAATTAGTAAATTATAATGGATAACGAAATGATTCTTTTTATGGGTCTGTTTTTTTCCTATTGAGGTATGGAACCCTAAAAATTTATGATATTTAACTAAATCGCGCATTTTCAGTATAAACCTTAGGCATGTTACCCTCCATATCTTACGTAGAGAGAAAATGGCTGAAATATAACATTCTAACACTCGCTCGTTTTCTCTTATGAAGTGGTTCATTGCCCAAATGTACTACATACATCATGTATTGTAATAAATGTTGGAAAGGATGAATAAAGGTGTATGAAATACTTGGAGCGTTATAAGGGTTATGGCTCACATCATCATCTAAATATATTAAAGAAGACACTTGTACTTTACCGTAGTATTTTATTTTTGTGTGGTTCAAGGCAGAGTAGAATTTGGGCCACTCCATCTCCTCCCATGCGGTGTCGTACAAGGCGACTAAGGGATAGAGCTGTTCAACATCAGACAGATATATACAGTCCAGACTCAGCCTATACATGGCTCGAGTCAATAGTGCCCGGAAAACGGAAATAGGCTCACCCCCTATTACGTGGGACCTAATATAATGATTGGTGAAATGTGGGTGTTAATTCACCTCTGCCTAACCCTCCGGGGATAAAGGCGTATGTATGTATGTATGTGTTTATCTTTTAACCTGACCGATTTGCTTCACAGTATTCTCAAAGGTTTATTAGGAAAAAAAAACATGCAAGAAAAGCAGTTCTAGAAACGATAGTCGAAATCTTTCATTACTGACAAGACATCAAAGTAACGAAATTGACTTTCTGTCCGTATAATTTCGTTCTATTGGTATTGGGTTCGATGTAGATTGAGCAGGTACGATTGAGAATCTGGCTGCTACGAATCGAATCTAACCTTAATGATAACTTGAAGTCAGAATCATCACTGAAAATAATTGCGTTCAAATTCAACTACCAATTTCGTTGTTCTCACTTTCTCTCAAACATTCTGAATGTGAAAATGTAAGTAATGGTATTATTTAAGACATTCGAACTACCTACTTATTGACTACAATTTTGCCAAACTCTGTGAATGCAGTTCAGAATATCTTAAAAAGGTAGGGATAGTCTCTTAAGAATGTTTTGCTGTAACTATAACGGTTGAGGTAGCTGCCCTTAATGTTCCGTTTAAAATATACATTCTGTGTAATTACAATGAAGTATCTACTGTAAAAAATTAACAACATTAAATAAAATAAATAAATATTGTAGAACATTCTACTATTGTACTTCAAAGCTATCTAAATCTAAAGTAAGCATAGCTTAACTAGCTTGTGTGATGAGTTCTAGAATACGGATAAACATAATTATAATAGATACATTTTTTTTTGTAAATACATACATAATATACATAGAAACACCCAGACCAATACAAATATTCATATTACTATTAGAACTATCGGGATATTTACCATGTATTGTTTGGAGTTTCCGATGTGAATGTGAACGACCATGAAAGTTTAAATACAAATATTCATATTCATGCATACAAATATTTGCACTGAGTGGGGATCGAACCGGTGCCTCCTGCATAGCGGTCGCGTTCACTACCGCTACGACACAGAGGCAGTCCAAATAACATAATATTTATGTTACACAGGTTATAATATTTCTTCTCACTACGAGCATTTCCATTTACTTTTCGAAATAAATGATCGCATTTATTTATTTTTCAACAGATAAGGTTTCCACAACGCCGTGACTCTGGCATTTACGAATGCCAAGTCGGTACCACGCCGCCTATCGGTCACCGGATGTACCTTTCAGTCGTCGGTAAGTCAACTTTTTATTCTACTATTTTTATATCGTTTTTTATACTACTTAGGTCGCAGACCTCTCTCCAGTGAGCTCTGGTTACCCTACTCACCGCTGGACACAACACGAGGTTATTAGGCCGCGGTCTTCTGTAGGGCCGAGGTACTTCCCCAGTCGGACTGTTCGATTGGGATGGATATCGTCGTGTTCTACCTCCTCTTCATTCACCTTAGTTAGCTGACAAGCATACGGTCCATCTGATGGGCAGTGGTTACTGTGGCCTATAGACATGTGCAACACCATGGGCGTCAGCGTCACACTCGTGCTGCCGACCAATAGCGAAGGGTGAACATTTTAAAAGAGTAGCCTGTGGAAAAAAAAAACCTCGATCTAGTTTATCATGGCACCACATGACCCATTGCGAAGCCGGCAGGGGACACCCACCACTGTTGCTTGCCCTGTAATAACCTTCTGATACCCAGTCTAACTATGATGCGGCTGAAATTCGATATATATTCTGTGACGCGACTGCACTCTGACCTCCAGAACCCACTGGCGATATCGAAGTTCTATAGTTAGATCAGGGTCGTCAACCTTTTTAGAGTTGCAACTACCCATATCGGCGGCCTTATAGATGTTTGTGTGGTAACTGGAACGACAGCTGAAAGGATCTCAGTGTCTTAAGAATTTCCAATTGGCCATCCATCCTAAGACTGACTTTGTTAGTGTTGCTTAACTATGTAATGTATATTTTCCGTGTCAATTTTTGAGCTAACTGCTACCATGTCCTCCATACTAAAACAAAATTATGTGCTTCATTCAAAATAGTCGGAATTTGAAGCAGTAGCTCATAATTTACACGAAAATCAGTCTGTAAATAGATGTTCAGTTATCAAAATATTGACTCCAACAACTTCGGGAACTTGCAAGAGCGTTATTTATTTGCTTCGCAAACTATAAATGGCCGTCTACTTAGACTAGAAAACGTACTATTTATGTTTAATCTAAAAAATGCTTGCATTAACGTTAAAGAAGACTGGACGATAGAACGAATGCAGTTAATTTATTCGCCTTACAGACTTAATGGGTCTGAGTGAGTTCGTTGAGAAAATAAAGATGTTGAATGTGGAGAATTTTTCAGTTCAAAGGTTTGAGTCCTTTTTCCTGGGTTAAATATTTCTTTAATTTTATTTTCAACTGACTTTAATTAGGACGTTCAATTAAGATGGTATGTTAATTAGAGGAAAATTGTAAATAATTAATTAAGGGATTGCTACTTTTTAGTTAAATAGGAAAAAATAAAAAAGACGTGTGGCACTCGGGGACTGCCGCGGTAAAGCTATTGCATAGCATTTTTTATCAACTTATGCAATTATAATTACTTACGTTAAGCGGAGCTACTTCGGAGCAGCTCGGCTCGATTCGTGCGAGCTCGGAGTGGGGGGTGTTAGGTTTTTTTCGTTACGGAATTTCTGGATTCGGTCTCCACGCTCAAGGCCCGCGATAGAAGCTATGCAATAGCTTAAAAATATTTATCAGTGTTTACTTGTGCTTCATTTGGTTCGACCCATTATCGTGTATTTATTAAAACTCGGACTAAGAGATACTTTATCATTCTAACGTTATTCTTAGCTGCATCCGCAGCTTTCACCTCGGAGTCAGGGGTCCGCTTTTTCCAGTCTAACTGCGGGTTTCACTAAACTTCGATATTTTCAGTGAAGCGACTAACCCATTGGCGATAACGAAGCCATCAGGGCCCATACCATGAACTCTTAAAACAGGTCAATAATTGAACTGCTATCATTCTACCAACTGCAAATGTCACTTTGTTATGTCATATAAATATATAGGATTACAAAGTGACATTTGCAGTTGGTAGAATGACAGCAGTTCAATTATTGGCCTGTTTTAAGGTTTATGGTAAGGCCGCAGTTAGTTAGGGTAGCTGGAGCCCTAAAAAGTTCAACACTTTTTAGGGCTCCAGCTACCCGTAACAACTGCCATAGATGTTATTGTGGCAACCGGGAATGACGGCTTAGCCTGCTCTCCGACGACGAATAACTATATTCATGCTTACAAATGTGTACAACACTGAGCAAGGATCGAACCCGTGCCTCCTTCGTAGAGGTCGCGTTCACTACCGCTACGCCACAGAGGCTGTTCGACTGGCATAGAGCATGCCTATCTAACCGTAAAAAAAGTATAGATTACTAGCTATTTTACAGTTTTCTGTTAGACGAAGAGCAGAATAACCAATTTTATTTCGCCAGTAAAATAAAATCAATTGCAAATCAACAGTAAATATACCTAACAGAATAAATACGAGTATTGTAACAATTGATTCTATCAGTCAGGTAAACAGACAAATAAATATTCAGACGGCATTGAAGCAAGTTGATACGACTATTATATGTAACATAAACTTTACTGTAAGCATTTTCTGGCATACCACATAAAAGGTCATGGTTCACATAAAATGGCTCACTGCGGCTGACACATGTTCTTGTTATGGTAGTAATAATAAAAGCTGAAAGTGTATTTGTTTGCACAGTGTACTCGTATTTATGTTTGCTCGTATGTTACTCCTAAAACGGAAAAAATACTCTGCTAAATGTCAAGAAGTTTTAGGTAATTTAGTCTGATTTATTCGTCCAATATTCAATGTTATTTTAGAATACATTTTCAAAAGTATTTGCTTATCTTAGACTCGAGGGTTTGATTATTTGTATCATAGTAGGATCAGACGTTATTAGTAGTGAAATAGCTACTAAGTTCTACTAATTAGACACTCTAATATTATTGACAGTACAGTTTCATTAGTATTGTTAGTCTGAATAAAAATCAATCATAATATAGGTACTAACGTAGTCCACAGCTGGACATGGCCCTCTTCTTGGTCGATGCTCTTTGCTATTAGTCCGTTGACTGACACGACTATTGATACAATGACTACTGAGCCAACTTATTATCGTAATAAGTTAAGAGAGTAAAGCAGGTATGATCCAATTACCCAAAAATAAAATTATACATAATTTTAATAATAAAAGTAAGAAAGGAGAACGGGCACTTTTGTATGAGCTGCGTCCCAACCCTTGTAACAAGTTGCGACTAGTGTAAACATGTTCATTTAGTCTATTTATATGTAAAAATGAAAGATTTTTATCAGAAATTCGTGCAGGTCCAAAGTTATAAGGGTGTAAGTAAAAAATATTTTTTGTGCAATTAGGCTTTGCAGTATAGTTCTACGGTTTTGTATCATTTCGCCGACGGTCATTACAACTACGGTTGACTCAACTAGGGTTAATTCACCTACTGGTTGACATGGTTCATGGTTGTACCGATCACATATTTTTAACAAAAAAAGAGGGGTGTTATAAGTTTGACGTGTGAGTGTTTGTGTGTGTGTGTGTGAGTGTGTGTGTGTGTGTGTGTGTGTGCGTGTGTGTCAGTCTGTCTGTGGCATCGTAGCGCCCAAACGGCTAAACCGAATTCAATTCTGTTTCTTTTGATCGAAAGATGGTTTAGTCGAGAGTATTTTTAGCTATGTTTCATTAAAATCGGTTCAACCATTTGAAATATATTATGAGGAATGAAAATCAATCCAAAATCTAATCTATTTTCAAATATACCCGTATTGGGTATCAAATGAAAGGTCATAAATTATACATCACGATACAGCAGGTTTTATGGAAATCCATAAAACCTGCTATTATTATAGGTATATAAAAAGCATGAAACAAAAAAAATTAAAAGCAGAAACCAATATTTTAATTTTCTCTTTCTAAATCGATTTGAATAGTTAGCATTAAATGCTTCAAAAGAACATTATTCACGCTGCATACATGTTTGGTCCAAAATTGAAAGTGCTGGCCAAATACGATATTTCGTTAGAACTTGTTCTTATTGGGGCGTCAAAGTTGAGGGACCACTTCCTTCGGTTTTATTTGAGTTCGAAAATCTTGTAAACATACATTTTTTATGACACAAACTATTGAAAATGGATAAAAAATGTCGTGCTACATTGGAAGAATAGTTAATAAAACTAATAAAAAATAAACCCCATACTGCACATCGTTGTTTTTCGTCTATTTATTTAGGTGCTAAATTGAAAATAAGTAGCGGCCAAAGAATACAAATATGACATTCCGTTAGTCGGGCAGTGGACCCTCAGCTTTGACGCCATAATAAAAAATGCTAATGAGGACAAGCTCTAACAGAATATCATACTCGTATTCTTTGGCCGGCACTTTCAATTTTGGACCTAAATAAATGGGTAAAAAACAACGGTGTGCAGAATGGGGTTTATTTATTATTGATTTTATTGACTATTCTTCCAATATAGAACAATGATTTTTATTCGTTTTTAATCATTCATATCATAAAAATGTAGATATTTGAAGATATTTGAACTCAAATAAAACTGAGAGCAGTGGTCCCTCAGCTTTGACGCCATAGTAAAAAATGCTAACGAGGACAAGCTCTAACGGAATTTCATATTTGTATAGGTACTTTGGCCAGCACTTTCCATTATGGACCTAAATAAATGGACGAAATACAACGATGTGCAATATGGGGTTATTTTTTATTGCTTTTATTAACTATTGTTCCAATATAGAATAAAGTTTTTCATTTATTTTTAATAATTCGTATCATAAAAAATGTATGTTTCCAAGATTTTTAAATTCAAATAAAACCAAGCGCAATGGTCCCTCAACTTTGACGTGGTAATAGAAAATGCTAGCGAGGACAAGTTCTAACGGAATATCGTATTTATTTTCTTTGGCCGGCACTTTCAATTTTGGACTAAAATGGGTGATGTCCTTTCATTTAAAAATCCCAATAATTTATACATATTTGAAATGTACTAATTAAGGCCTTTAATTTGATATCAAACACGGTATATTTACCTCAATTTTATTTTTTAACGTAGTACTTTATGACCGCTAGAGGGCGCCACATTGAATTCAGTGACACATTATATAGCCTATAATAAGTGGACGATCAAGACACTTCTAACAATACCTTACTTGTCCAGTTCTAATTAGTAGTTGAAGAGCTATGAGGGAATTAGTGAATATACATACATAGTTCATACATACATACATAGCCTGTCAAAATCATAATCCTCCTTTGGCTTTAACATAGTCGGGTAAAAATAGCATAAATAAATAAGTATTTTGTCATAAAAACACTAATTATTTAAAATAAATTAAATACTTTCTTAGTAACTGAAACCCCCACAACTTTTACCCTGCACGAAATACAGATTTATGTCCATACAAAAAAATGATACACTCATTGAGACCTTTCATTTGATATAGGTCAAAAAGTGTTACACCATATGGGACGAAACGCCCATTCGCCTTTGTTATGACGCAGAGATAGGCGTAATTTATGAGAGCGTCCCTACTTAAGGCTTAGCTTTTACATAAAAAAAATCCTATTTTATTTCCTTAGAGAAAATAATCTCAGTAGAGCTTGTTTATTTAATGTCAGAGGTTATCTCTGAGGATCGCCCATCCTCTTTCACGTGTCGCCTTTTCTTCGGAATCAGGATTAGACGATGTTATTAAATCTGTTATCTTTGTTATTTCGTGTTAAAAGTTTATTGGCAGTTAGTTTAGTGTTTTTACGTTTTGCTTTTATCGAGCTCAAAAGATTTAGATGAAAGGAAAGTCATTTTTTAATTTTATGTTGAACACAGATAATCTTGTCTGTAGGTACCACTTAGATACTGACAAGATTTTTTGTATTCTCTTTATTATAAACTTTATCCATATCCATACAAAAAAAAGTATCTAAGTATGTATATCCGCATTCTAGATTCCATAACACAAGCTAATTAAGCTTACCATGGGTCTAGATAGCGTTGTGTAGAATGTTGTAGAATATTTATTTATTTATTTATACTTCATGTGAAAGTAACTCTGTCTGTTCGTCTTTCTATCTGTTTGTCTACCTGTCTGTCTGTGTGCTTTCACATCAAAACCACTGAACCGATTTGGTACAGAGGTAGATTAGACTGACATCTACGTGGGCAGCATCTTGCAACAACAAGAGAAAAGTCTAAGAGGTAATCTATGGTATTTTGTCGGGGGTTAAAAAGCTATATTTCAATACGAAATTTTTACCCATAAACAGTCCTTTTATAGGGGGTAATACTCTGACAAACTGAGCTACAACTAATAAAAATAACTAAATCTATGGGAAATCCCAATATTATGGCGGAAATATCCAAACCCGCAGTACCACGATTATTGACTGAGTTCTTACTTGCTGTCAAAATTTGCCTGTGAAGCAAAGTCAGTATAAAATTGTAAAAGCAAACCAAAACATGCTATCATTAGTCAAGCTTTTGTACAATTAGACCATTACGAGCAGAATTTGCTAAGAAAATTCACCACAACGAATACTGATTCTTCCGCCAAAATTCTAAGAGTAACAAAGTATTTCACGGTTTCACTCCATCAATTATGGGCAGCTTCCTCGTTTTTTGAAATTCATAATATATTTTTCGCCTTTTAAATATTCAGTTCGTGAATTTTGCACTTTCCATCGAGTTGAGAAATGAGAACCTTTCAAAAAGGCTTATAGAAATTTCGAGGGTAGGTCAGCAAAGATCAATAGTTCAGAATATTCATCTATCAATCACAGCGGTAAATTTGTTTTTGTTAATGTAAATGATCGATATTTAGGTCAGCCTAACATTATTATCTAGATCCCTAGCGCCGGAGCCGGTGGAGGAAGTTATGATGAACTTGAACCGATTAAAACGCACGCCGTCTGTGGGCCGTCGGTTGCCGGAGGTGAGATTGTCGTAGACATATCCCTTGCAACCTGGCCGACCCAGGGCCATATCTCTCGATCTAGCCCACTTCCGGTGTGAAATCTAGGATACCATAGCGACTATGACTTAGATATTGTAGATATATATTTTAAACACACATACAGTCACGCCTCTTTCACACTAGGGTAGGCAGGGATCACATCATGTTTCTAACTGCCACGATCCTAGCATAGTACCTTTTGCTTCTTTTACTTTCATGAATGGTGTTCATACTGTTCACGCCATGCAGGTACTCTTGACCTAAGATTTTCTTAAAAAGTCCTCAATCTGAATAACAAGTGATTAAATTAGCAAGTCAAAAGATGTCACTACCTACCATTGGACAAAAGAGTGACTGTACAGTCAGCGTCAGAACGATATTGACTGCAAAGTCTCAAAATGATCTTAACACACGCTTATTAAGAGCAAATTAAGATATTTAATGATTTAAATTGAATTATTGTCCGAACATAGGTGTGCACCAAATGTCAGAACAATCAGACAACAGAAAGGGGGAAAAACCAAGGTGTTAAGATCATTTTGAGTACCTACTTTGCTCGGTTTGGTTTCAGAACGTCCCATTTCCAAACTCGTTACTCTGTTTCAGATGGTCCCATTCCTAGATAGTCATATTCCCAGATCGTCCCATTCTGAGATTGTCCTATTCCCAGATCGTCCCATTCCCAGATGGTCCCATGGATGGTAACGCATGACGCCGGTTCAGGATCAAAATGTCCAATTTTCAAAATTTCCAACGGTGTCAAAATGTCCAAATCCCAAAATGTCAAATTCTCAAAATGTCCAATTCCCAGAATGCCCAATTCTCAAAATGTCCAATTCCCACTTAAATAAATAAATAAATAAATTTGTTCAATAACACTGATGTGTTATTGAACAAATTTGTGTGTTTTATTAATACTTATGAAACACCCCGACTTGGATAGGTTAGGTTAGAAGGCTAAGGCGGGAGTGGAGCGAAGCGGAGCTCCTGCCTTAGCCTTCGTGGTTATTTTTTTTATAACCGTCAAGATCGATGTGATGCTGTCTGTCTGTATGTATATCTATATAACCTTCATCTCTAATACTAGTATTTTGGAGCACCTTCTCCATGTGAAAAATGAAGTCAACTAATAAACTACACGAATCAAATAATATTTCGGTACATAAACACATTTATTTCCCTTTCAACAAACAGATTCAATATGTCGCCGATTGCACAAACGTATTCACATATTGCCACAAGAAAATATCTTCGGGAAATTGTTGGCTCAAGTCCACGATGGGATGACAGTTGCCTAAAATTCACCGCACAGATAAAATATTTGTTACGTCGTCGTTCTGTAGATTCAAATCACTTTTTGAAATATGGATTCCTATGGAATATATTTTCTAATACAGAAAATCAAAGCCTTCATGTCAGTGACATCGCAGACAAAAATTTGGTCACGCCTTGCGGAAACCGCCAGGCTACGTGGGTAACAAATGCCTGGCAATAGTGCCACCGCAGGGTCCAGGAAGAAAGGGTAGGCCTAAGAAATCCTGCCTTGACGTCGTGGAGGATGACATGCGTACCATGGACGCCTAAGATCGTGCGAAGTGGAGGAGGAGGAGCAGAAAAGCGGACCCTGAGCTCCAAGTTTACCTTGGCCTCGGACGCACTCAGGAATGATATTATATCTATGGTCAACGCGCACTCAGACTTCATAGCACCGGTAGATACTCATAATCCTTATGATTATTATTATTTATTTATTTTTTTAATATAGGACACGTCAATTTGACTTCGCCTCGCCTGATGGTAAGCTGGAGGCAAAGTCTCTGAAAAGAGGGCCACCATTACAACACGTACCATGTTACAATGGTGGCACTCAGTTTGAATTTGTGCCATTGTAAATTCGTAATCGTTACTTCGAGAGTTGAAATTCTATATTTTGTACAAAGTCACGTGAAATGAAAGATGTGGTTTGTGCAATGTGTCGGTGATTCAACTAATTGCAGGCAAAATTGCCATGGAAGATGGCAATTTCGTAACATTTATCTACATTGTTCTCTGAATACAAAAATCAAATATATTTTTTGCTCGTTTTGCATCCATTTTTAACCGACTTCAAAAAAGGAGGTTCTCAATTCGTACGCAATTTTTTTTTTTTTTTTTTTGTGTTAACAATGGAAGTTAACAAAGTAGTCTATTAAATATTTATCAAAACAGCAAACAATTATAATGAAGAACTAATGATCCACTTTACTATTAGTACTATCGAGATATTTACCATTTAGTGTTCCTCCGTGATATCATGGTGCTTGTAACAGCGCCGAAATATTGGAAACTCCAAACAATACAATTGGTAAATATCCCGATAGTTCTAATAGTAATGTGAACGACCATGAAAGTTTAAATACCTATAATGATCCATTACCCATTTATGAATTCCTTGCCACTCCTACTCTTCATCCTAGCGTTGGTCCCGGTCGCATCCGAAGCTTTCACGTCGGAGACAAAGATCCGCTTCTTCCTTGCTTAACTTACAAAAAACAAGGTGAAATCATCCCAAATTATTTCATCTCAATATTTTTGGTTAGTCGATGTTAATTTATTAGGTAAGAGATTGTTTTCTTTTTAATTAAAATGTAAATAGACGACACGTGTGCTAAGGCGCGCTTTAAAGGAGGTCAATAGTTAACCAGAAGTAGATTGAATAGACTTTTTGATTGAAAGATTAAAAGGACGGCCATAGGCTCTCCCCCTGTTACGTGGATCCAAAAATCATAGTTGGCAAAATGTGAGTGTTAATACACCTCTGCCTGCCCCTAAATGGAAAATGGATCATCAGCAGTAGCAATTATTCTATGTAATTGAGTATTAAACCCGCTAATATAACAATTGAAGCAAAAATCTTGAACAGGATATCCATCGTCATTTTTAAGTCTTATAATTGCTAGAGTTCCTAGACATGTGGTCTACAATCTATGATACAGCAAGGAACAGAATTTGGCACTTAACTACCGTCTGTTTTTGGCAGTCCCTGACGTCACTGCTACCGCACGTCAGATGTTACCTGACACCCAAGGCCCCAGTTTCAAAGGAAGCAATATAAAGTTATTTGCCCCGCAAGTAATAACGGATAAGGCTGTAAATAAATTTTATTTTTCTGCCTTTGAGGGTAGAAGATTAAAATTATATTTTTCCTTAAGATATTTCTTTAACGACTCGTTTTGATGGTTCGATTTCTTTTTTGTTGAAGGAAAATTTATAATTGTCTCTTTATGATCTATCTCTATTATTAAAGTGTAACTTGCTAGCCTTTTCAGTTAAGGATTACATACGCGAATGACTTTGACCATAATTTGTATGGTCAAAGTCATTCGCTCGTTTTTCAGCCGTAAAAATCAGTAAAACTAATTTTAATAGATAATTTTATACGAGACAATTACAAACTATAGCTATTCAAATCATTTTACATATATATATCTGAAAATTTAGATTATTTGGATACATATTGTAGACAATATTTGGTTTCATAAGAAAGAGTAGAGTGATGTTCAGAGCCTCTTTTCAACTATTTCCTCCTTTTTTATTGAATTTATGAAAAGGTAAAGTTATTCTGTATGCCCTGTAGTATGCAGGGATGTAAATTCCAGATCTTTAGGTTTTAAAATTAAAAAGAAAAATGGTTTCGAAAATACCGATTTTTCGATGCTAATCTGATTCGGGGCCTTGAGCTACCTCTAAGTAAATGACTGCCTCTGTGGCGTAGCAGTAGTGAAGCGACCGCTACGCATGAGGGGCGCAGGTTCGATCCTCCACTCGGTACAAATATCTGCATGCATGAATATGGATATTTGTATTGGTTTTGTTGTGGATTAGAGAGTATGTTTAGCCGTGGTTCCCGGTTGCCATACGAAAATCTATGGCAGTCAGCAGTGCAGTCATGTACTCGTCCGTCAAAATATACCTAACTAGCTTTTACCCGCGCCTCCGCCCGCGTGTATGTCGGTTATCGCGACCAAACATAGCCTATGTCCTTTCTCAAGATCTAATCTACCTCTATACCAAATTTCATCAAAATCGGTTCAGTAGTTTAGACGTGAAAGCGTAACAGACAGACAGACAGACAGACAGACAGAGTTACTTACGCATTTATAATATTAGTATGGATATGGATATGGATTTCTCTGTTTAGAATTACCTTGAAGTCTTGAAAGAAATTATTCGCAAAATATGAAAATACTATATCAACCAACTCCTCTAAAAATTACATGAACACTAATAAATCTTTTGTTTTTTTTTATTATTCTTTAAATGTAAAGATCGCTTGTAAGCTTGTCCCTACTAATATTATAAATGTGAAAGTAACTCTGTCTGTCTGTCTGTCTGTCTGTCTCGCTTTCACGCCCAAACCACTGAACTGATTTTGATGAAATTTGGTATAGGGATAGATTAGACCTCGAGAAAGGACATAGGCTATGTTTGGTCGCGATAACCGACATCCACGCGGGCGGAGCCGCGGGCAAAAGCTAGTAAGTTTATAAATTTTCAGCTGCTTCACATTTACATATTCATACATTGACCAGATGGAACCGTTGGCATCACAATCTTGCCAAATCATTCAAACAAGTCACGACCTAAGATTTTTAAAGCCGTAGTCCAACATGTATTCAGACTTTGACAAAGGCTTCGTTAGATAAGGTCCAACAGACCATTGAACTTCGGCATGCTGAAATTCATATTCAAATATGAATTCGATTGGTCTGAATAGGTTTTTGAAGTTGTTACTTTACTAGCTAATATGATTTCTTTAAGGATTTTATTGTAACTGTGAAGTATTCTTTAATGTGATAGTTGACATAAGACTGATTATATCGTGACTCATCAATTGTTACTTACAATTTACGTTTGCAAGTTGCAATTTTAAGCTACGTTCGTAATTTTGTATCCAATTGTAATTCTTATCTCGCATTCCAACAATTGTATTCGTAAAAATATCCTTAGCGTATGTACTGTGGCGTGTTGGTTTAAAATTCTGTAAATTAGTGCACGAACTTGGAATATCAAACAGACTCCGCGTCAGTATCACACAAAACAGTATTGGGAGCAAAATTTCAGCATTTATTGGTGCTAAATTCAACAAAGCTGCTGACTGATAGAAGAGCCTTTAGCACAGGTATTCCACTTCGTAAACTGTATACACCAAATGAAAAACAACCAGAGCTAGCGTTGCGATGATGGAAATTCCACATGTTTTTGTTAGTTTTCTAGATAGGTAGTAAAAATTGCAATGCTATAGAGTTAACAGCCATCGAAAATATTAGTTTAAACTTTAGAGAGATCTATCCTTTACTTTAACGCAGAATATTTTTAGGATCTCAACAATAAATAATGTAAACTATAACTTTTAGGGAGTGTTTGCCATCACTATCTAAAGCTTGACCACTTGAAACCACTGTGTATAAAATAATCATCCTCAAAAGTAGCTTACCTCACGTTACCCCAATCACCTTATAACCTTTCATAAAATAATAAACATATGATTTGTGTTCAACTTACCTTCTGAAGGTTACAAAAATAGTTACATTACATGCATTGATTTATTTATAAATATTTTTATTGATCAATTTCAACTGAACAACATAATCCGATGCAGTTGGGTAAAATGAATAGAGGCTCTACAATCCTTATCGATATGTTACAAAAATGTAGCATACGGTCCCGCACTGGACTGTATAGCTTCACTTGGCACGAGAGTCCGATCACTCAAGGGGAAATTACCAACATTCAATTTCTGTTTCGAAGTAATCAACAAAATATAATTGTTAAACTACATTCTCAATTATAATTAATAACATACACTACACACATAAATAAAACAACATAACCATTAAAAATTATCTCCATGAGCATAATGGAGTCACCAATGTTGGTGGCCAATAGCCGGTCGGGATCTAAAAGATTTCCTGCCTACACAAGCCGATGTGACAAAACACCAAGCGGTTTTAGTTGCTTGGAGTACAACTAAACTCATCCATCTCAGCATTGGCTGCGTTAAGGTTTCATACAGTAGGTACTGATTTTGGAGTGCTTATTGTGTAAAAGTGCCACTCCATCTGTTCCTGTGGGTGTCGTAGAAGACGACTAAAGGATAACGCTATTCTCTCGACAGTAAACATGAAAAAGTTCCCGCATGACGGCCATAAGCTCGCCCACTATTACGTGGGACCGTAAATTATGGTTGATGAAATTTGGGTGTATGTTAATTCATAATATTCATATTATGTGCCTTAGATATACAGACGTGAATATACTGTATGTATTTCGAGCATATTAATTTGTACTTCAAATATGCTGCTCATGCGAACTTTCAAATTACGTGAGGACTATCCAATCCATTTCTAATTTAGCCAATCTACACACATTATCTTTTAAGCCCTCACTCAAATGTAGTTAAAAGTTCATTTTATGGATGAACGAACGACTTATTTTTTTATAGCAGACTTAATTTTAACTTTAAGGTACAACTTTGTAGCCGACCGCAGACCGTAGCAGCTTACCGTAATATGGACTGCAATGTGATAATATTATTTATTTTTTATCCGTATCGAAGTTCAATAAGTAATGTATGTGAAGAGACGACACGTCATTCGACCACACATAATGTCCATAGAAATAAAAAGAGTATCAGTCTCGCGATCTGCTCAATGGCCTAGAATTACGCATTTTTCATTTTATTTCACATAAGTTAGGGTGCTTACATAGAGAAAAAGGTTACTGGTACGGGCGGCCTGTACCGGTAACCTGTCAATTCAATCTAAAGCAAAAAAATCGCAAAGTATTCGTGCTCATTATGTTTTATACATATGGGCACGAATGCGTTGCGCTGTCAGTTTTGTTGCTATTGTAACTTATCCGTGCAGGTAGCCGGTACCGGTGACCTGTTTCCCTATGTAAGCACCCTTCCTCGTTAAATTAGATACTAGTTACCGGCACCATTGCGAAGCCGCAATGAATTATAACAGTAAATATTATCATATTTAAATCTATCTCACGGTACGCTGTGTTTGCTGCATGATGTTTATTGCTGCTATTTGCGGTCGCTACAAACTATGAACCTTAGATGTGGGATAGAAAGTTCAGCCTCTAAGCAACTTTTTTTTTCAAGCAGTCTCGTTTTTTTTATCCTGTTTCACCCCACGATAAAGCTAATGTAGTTAAATGTTTTATATACTGTTGAAACCTTAATAAGATTTTACTCGATTCATGGTTTTTCGATAATCTTTATTCGATACTAGAGTCGATGACATCTCAAGTGCTAATTTGTTTTATTGGGTTGTTATCACCTAACTCTGCAGCCATCCACTTTAATATTCTTAGTATCTCGTGAAATATAATTTATTGCTGCAATTTCTATTTAGTTCTAAAGTGTAGAAATTTCAAATATGTCTAGACATGTTTAGTAATTTATTAGGAATCTCTTTGTCGAATAATGTTGTTTAGTTAAACATTTGGAAAGTAAAGTGTTATCATAAGCGTAATAGCTTTGAAGATTGAGTGAATACTGAGGGTTTATATTTTAGTTAAGGAGCCAACGTTTTAGATAATTATATTAAATACATCATAGTTAAGAAATCCTCTTATAATTATAACTCTACTAGCTGTTGCCCACGGCTCCGCCCGCATGGATGTCGGTTATCGTGACCAAACATATCATAAGTATGTCCTTACCCAAAATCGGTTCAGTGGTTTAGGAGTGAAAGCGTAACAGACAGGCAGATAGACAGAGTTACTTTCGCATTTGTAATATTAGTGTGGATAATCAGGCAATAAGCTTAGTTGCTTATCCTGACAGCACTGAGTTGCGTATTTTTTTTTTATTTAAGAATATAATCTAAAATTCCAAACATTCGCACTTCGGGAGTTTCAACAGAATTATAAACTTGGCCAAAATAGTGTAAACACATATCTTTATTTGCATTTTTTCAAATATCTTTATTTGCATAATAGAATAAATTGCACTTCACATACCTTATGACAGATAAGCAGTATTATATGCTGTGATTCACTTACAGATGTACATAAGTAGTATAACTTCGGATGAATTAGAAATATGATAAAAATCCCGAGTCATTCACCATCTCGCGATCGTGTAATTCGCGAGCGCGCGCGAGTTGGCAATTTTCGATTTTGAATTATTTTTGTGTCATCAACTTACCCGATTGTGAAAATATGACGTATTTGTGTACAGTCAGCTACAAAAACGTTGTAATAAATTAAATTGGGTACACACTACCAACGGAACTCTATTATTAATTCCACTGTCTGTTAGATTTCAATTGTCAAACCTAACCATCTCGTCTTGCCCAAGCAGAACCGCTGACGACGATCCTGGGCGGTCCGGAGCTGTTCATCAACACAGGCAGTACCATCAACCTGACGTGTGTGGTGCAGCATTCTCCAGAGCCACCGCCGGCCATACGCTGGACTCATAATGATGAGGTTTGTCCCAATATTTTTTTTTATATTACTAAGTAGCAGACATGCACCACAGTGCACACGGCCCACCCAAATGGAAGTGGCCTATGATACCAACCGGACAACACCTTATATTTTTGTCGGTTGGAAAACAGCAGGGAGATCATTCAACAGCGTGAGCGTATACATTATGAAGCCCTTTTCATACCTCATTCTGCACCATCCCAAATCTGGCTGTGGCGGGGAGCTTTGCGATGGTAGAATGTAGTCGTGGACGTCCTGTCGTTTTCATTTTATTACTTTATACCTAAGCTAAACTGCAATATGTGTAATGATTTTTGCCAATACAAATATAATGTGAAAAGTTATTGTAGAAATTAAAATCGTATGTGGTAATTGAATTCGACCTTTTTTTCAGCTAAAATAATAATGTATCAAAGCCTATTTTGATAGGCTCAGCTGTAGTTATATCTGAAAGTAAATAAATTGAATTGAGGGCATCATTCATAATTTGTAAAATATTACGTTACTAGCTTTTTCCCGCGGCTCCGCCCGCGTGGATGTCGGTTATCGCGACCAAACATAGCCTATGTCCTTTCTCAAGGTCTAACCTACCTCTATACCAAATTTCATCAAAATCGGTTCAGCGGTTTAGTCGTAAAAGTGAGACAGACAGACAGACAGACAGACAGACAGACAGACAGACAGACAGACATACAGACAGACAGAGTTACTTTCGCATTTATAATATTAGTAGGGATTAATTTCAATATTTTATTCGTTTGAAGCATTTTATATAATACTGTAACTTTGGGAAAATACATAAATATAATGATTTTCCACCTGAATGAGTTACTTTTTGTCATGTTAGTCATCGTTAGGACAAGGTATATTCATTCTCTGAGCCTTTTCTCAACTCATTTGGGGTGGACTTTTGCAGTCTTACTGTGATGCGGGTGAACAGTGGGGGTTTAATATGTTCCTTGAAGTGACTGCCATATAACCTCCACAACCAATAGGGGATATCGAAGATCTGTAGTTAGACTAATCGGATTTTTTAAGGGTCCGTAACGACTACTATAGATGTTTATATGATATCTGGGACCCACGGTATAACGTTCTCACTGAGGACAATGTACACTATGATTAGAACTCGTGTGATGCCAAACGCAAACAAATTTGAAATATAAATTATTATCTACTAAAGACCAAGCGGTATGGCGCTCTTGGTTAGTCTATACCAATAAAACCATTAAAAAATTCTAATGTTCAAAAATAAAATCACAAAATCAACACAATTATACCTGTACAAATATTTCGTTACGTTACTATTTCTTTTTATGAGCGCCATTATGACTACCTAAATAAATAACAATTAATTGTCGAATCAAAGCTTTGTATCAAGCTTATACGTAAAAATGTAAAATTGTACCTAGCTTATTCCCTTTGTTAACTTAGGCCTCTTTACTTTATAAGTTGCCAATTTTTCAGTTCAGTCGTTATTCAACACTGAGCAGTGCCCGAGCACTAAAAATATTCAAACTCGTAACGTGAACGTATCGAGAGATCGGAGCATTGTGATTGGCTGGTTCCACACACACACAGGTTCACAGTAGGCAGGCGGCCAATCGTAATGCTCCGTTTCCTCGATACCTTTACATTTTGAATTCGAATATGTTTCGCGCTCGTGGCGCTGAAGACTTTTTAGCATCATAATCGTTAATGGGTAGTTACGGACATTACTTGATCACTTAAATTTGCATTTCTTTATCGTTCATTAATCGAAATTTTCTCTTGTGTTTAAAGTTTAGTTTAATATTCTTCTTTCTTCTCGTTTTGATGTAACTTTCGTCTTTGTGTTAACAAATTACTGTTTAGAAAAGGCTCTAGACGAAGAAATCAACTTCGGCTTCTAAGGTGTAAATAGGAATATACCCTGGAGTTTGAATTGATGACTAATTTGATATTACTGACAACTATTGCTCTTAGCAAGATATTTTCCTTTTGTTATTACGAACAAAAACGTTATGTTCTCAATGCCATTGATCAAAAAACCTTTCATTTCTTTCGTACATATCAGTAACTCAAATACCGATGTAGTTTTTTATTTCGCTGCATAAACACAACTACTGACATCTGTTGCCATTACCATAAATTTTGCATCTAGCTGCAGTATAAGGTAATTGAACTGAACAGTTGGTACTGCAAATAAATTATAACTTCGATGGTTCTACAATAGTCTGCAGTTAATTATTTAGGTTTCCTGTTAAGTTCTCCTGTCCCCCTTGACAAGTGGAAATTCGTTGGTATTGTAGAATAGAATGATGAATTGACGTACGATTTGACGTATATGACATAATTTTGACGTTTATGACATAAGTTGATGACTGTCATATACGTCAAATTCAATACATTCTCTATTCTATTGTACCATACGCCGGCCAACGAATTGCCACTTGTCTAGGGGGGCTGATAAGTAATACCGGGGCTTAAACCATATATACTATACTAGCTGTGCCGGCAAACTTCGTATCGCCATATTCTCAGTCCGCGTGAATTTTTGATCCCGTTCCCGCTGCATCTATTTTCTCACCCTTTAAACCTTCCCTGGGCATCCACGAATATTTTCAAGACTAAAATTAGCCAAATCGGTTCAGCCGTTCTTGAGTTATAAACTAACAACGAAAAGTGGCATTGATTTTTATATAGGTATATAGATAGACACAAAATGCATCACAAAAAAAACGGCTTGAAAAACGCGTATTCCAAAGCGCTCGGCTCACGACAATGACAGACGCATGCAGCAGATAAAGCGTACCCATTACTTGTTAAACTCCGATATGGATAAAAGGGACCATTGAGAAGCCGCAATGAACTACGCGCATGTGCTGCGTACGTCGGCTACGGAATTATTACCTTTATGTGTGAGTAAATTAATGTCAATATTGTCCATAAACTGTCAATGTGTGCATGTTATGGGATAAATCAGGAGAACTCCTTAAAAAGGAGGATATCCCTGAGATCCCACAGCCTCGGTTCACCAAAATTAGAGACTCTGAAATTGTTGGTTATCTAATTCTTTATCCTATAGAGACGCACTGCTACCCTGGTCACCTGCAGTTACCTCTCAGCGTGCAAGATATGCCTTTGGTTGAACAATATAGAATGTGCAAAATTATAGAATTTGTTGATTTTCTCATGGATTTCGTTAACACATTTAGATAAAATTTATATAAATGACCCCTACTTAAGTATTTACACTCTTTTCTAATAAAGATAACTTCTTACATTCAAAATACTTAAAATCTAAATAGTTTAATAAATTGAGAACATTCATAGTAATACACTATTACATTACATTTATAGTACTTCTTATTGCTTTTAAAAATATGTAAAGGAACTTTGACTTCAATAGTAGGTTAGTTCCCGCGTTCTTAGTTGCAACAATTTCAACTTCTCGCACTCAATTTTCTTATCGTTTATAAACTTTCAGGTAGAAATGGCACGAGTACACTTTTGTAGCAAAACTATTTAAAACAAAAAGTATATTTCGAAGCTATAAACCCCACTACCTAAGTTATTTCCTAGCTAGATTGCCCAACCGCCGTTTCAGTGTTCTCGCGACTTTTATTGCATAATAAATATTCAAAAGCGAACGACTTTTAGTTTTCAGTTTTTATTTTTCATCGATGTTGACGTATGAAACTTTTGTGGCAAGAAAATTCATTTAAGTTAAGCTTTAATGAAATTTTCTGTTAACCATCAAAATCAACTATACAAAACAAACAAACAAAAAACGAACTGAAAATCAACATTATCAGACCCTAAATAATGTAACCCAGCAACTTTCATAGAAATCTTAGAAAATGCCGTGAGACAAATCAATCACATTTATTAGTAAATATTATGGATTATTAATATAATTATTTCAATATAGAACTAATCATTAATCTATGCAATACGTCACAACATTTTTCCGTAATCCGTTGAAACTTGCGACATTGAAACACATTGAAATAAACTATTGAACAGTGAATTTAAATATAATATAATAATATGTGTGTGACTTTAAGCGAGACGCATTTGGCAAACCTTTTTAGAGCTACATGTTTGTTGGCCCAACATGCACCAACGCTTACAGTCAACTGCCAGAGAAATGTTAACCCTTGGCAACCGTGGCCATAAAATTTTATACCTATATCATTATTTCTTTTCTTTTTAGGGTTCCGTGCTTAAAAGACATACCTATGACTAAGACTTCCTTGTCTGTCTGTCATCAAGCTGTATCCCATCAACCGTGATAGCTAGGTAGTTCAAATTTTCAGGGATGATGATGTATTTAGTTATATTGCTGCTATAACAACGAATTCACAACAATGTCATCCGAAAAAGAACTAAAGTTACGGATATAGCTCGCAGAATAAGCAACCTGAAGTGGCAGTGGGCTGGCCACATCTATTGAGGAGCCAATGGCGGTTGCAGCAAATGAATTCTAGAGTTGAGACCGCGCTGAGGCGATCCATTTTTAAGGTTTTAACAAAGGATTTCGGGATATTGCGGTGGTTATAGTAATAATGTTAAGTTAAATAATGTATTTCGAGTTACAAAGACCCAAATTTCATAAAAAAAATATAGTTATATTAATGATTTATGTCAATTTCATACTACAATTAGCGATTCCACTGGCGTTTTCGCCAATAGAATGTCACTTTGTCTAAGGCCCCTGGTTGAAACAAATTAGTCCTCGGATAAATCGAGATTCAGAACTTAATACCATTTCAGGGCCCGTATTCTAGATGTTCTTGTAAAATCTGTCAATTTCTCTATTATACATGGCCCTCAGATAGATCTAGATTCAGGATTTCTAGATCTAGATTTATTGTCGTTCTAGAATACGGGTCTTAAAAACCTTATCCGAACAAGAAAACGTCAGACATAATAATATGTTAATCTTATTCCGTTCCAAACAACGAAGTCTACATAAATGCTATGTTGACCGTTTTAATCCAGTCCAGGACCTGCTTATAAAATGTAGTCATAATTTCTTGTCAGGTTGTTGACGGGAGAGATAATTTTGCTGACGTGCTATCTCGGGAAAGTCCAAAATGGCGGACACTTTTAGATCTCCCTTTTAGGATATTTTAGGGTCCGCTAACGTCACGTAGAGCTGTCAGTCGGCGTGTTAGGTAAATGTAATTATTAGAATGAATGCTGAGTGTTTCAGTGTTAATGATCGTGATTTATATTTATTTTTTGGAACCTGTTTTTTGAATACTATAATGATAACATTATAAATGAAATGGATTAAGTTTATTCCATCTATAATATTCTTGCCCTCCGGGGATGGAGGCGTGATAATACATTACGTAATGTATGTATGTTATCTCTAATATTACGACATCTTACAATTAAAAATATGAGACAATTATCATCTTAATCTCCCCGTGATCATGACTACTGAAAATTAACTGAATCGTCGAGATCAGTCGATACATTGGACGTTTTACTAGTAAGTCGTTTTGTCACTCTAGACATTCTCATTTTATAGACGCTTAAACATATTGTGGACCTTCTGCAAACAATGACATTTTTCCCTTATGGACCTTCTGATTCGGAGGGACACAGACAGGGACAAGCTCTCGTAGCTAACACAATATAGGAAAACATACATCTAGGGTAGACGTTATAGGTAGTTGGAGCCCTAAAAGGGTCGACTAGTTTATCTTCAGAACATCGATAACATCGATTGGTTGTGGAGATCTGAATGCAGTCGCTTTACGGAAAATATTGAGCTCTGCCGCATCACAGACTGGCATAGAGAAAACTGGGAAAGGGCATAGAGTGCTATCGTCAAAAGACACCCAAGGAACGTTACTACGCGTATAGAGTACATTTTGCGAATATTATTTAGACCTAAGATATTGTGTATGATTATGCCGAGGTTTAACTAAACAATAGAAATCCCTGTATAAGATTATAACCATCATGTTTATAATCAACTGTCAAAAATGTATAGAAAAGAAGTAAGTTGTTATTTTTACGAAGGAATGTGTGGACCTTGACATTATGTCCGATATTTCCTACACTTAAGCTTTTGATGGATGGATTTCATAGTGTCGGAATTACATTTTTATGATCGCCGCAATTGGGAGGTTTATTTTATATACAACATTAAAACCAACAACAAACTTACACAGTAATGGTTCAAGTAATAAAGAACCAGTCAAGTGCAAAACTGACTCACTTTATCCTCACAAACTTGTCTATAATGGTGACCCTCTTTGCAAGACTTTGCCCTCAGCTTACCATCAGGCAAGGCGAAGTCAAACTGGCGTGTCCTATATAAAAAAAAGAAGTTGGTAAATTGGGAAGTTGGTGAATTGGGAAGTTGGCGAATTAGGAAGTTGGTGAAGTGGGAAATAGAATTGCTGGGTTAGCCATATGGGAAGTTGTCTGCGCTGCCGACACCGTAAAAACCTTCTAATGCCCTCCTTGAAGAACCGCATACGGCACAATGATCTATTATAGACTGTTTTAGTATGTCAACTAAAAGAAACCATTTTTTTACTTAAATACATAAAATCACGCCTTTGTCCCCGGAGGGTTAGGCAGACGTGAATTAACACCCATATTTCACCGGCCATTGCACGAATTCCAGGCACTATTTTTGACCGAGCCATGCATCTGAGGCTGAGTTTGGGCTGTATATATCTGTATGATGTTAAACAGCGACATCGCATGGGAAAAGATGTTTTTTTTTTTCAGAATTTCAAAACTTCAATTAATTATCTCGAAACTCATTTTTATTGATATAACGCTTTTGCACTTAGTATGGCAGTATAATTGTAGTCTGGAATTACATATTGCTTTTCAACCTGGGAGTAGGTTCCGATGAGTTGCGGGAACGGGATCAAAATTCCACGCGGGCGGAGCTATGGGTAACAGCTAGCCATATAATTGTTTTGATATACATCTGGTTAATGGACGATGTCTGGATCGCCGGCAATTGGTTTCTCTATAAAGATTATTATGTTTGAGATTGTAACAAAAGCCAGTAGCTACCACATTTTCGTTCTAAAGCAACAATACTGACATTACAAAGAATACCAACCATGTTGTATTGACACAACTACAGCTGGAAAACAGCTGTAAAGTAAATTGCAAGTAATTTATAGAACAAAGTGTGCACTGTGTTTGATGTATCCTGTAACTGACTGAACTCTGAAGTGTTTCCTTTCTGAAAGCGAATCCTAGAAGATATCTTATTTTGTAGAGTAGGTATTTTGTAACTTACTGGTACTAATAGTGCTTTCGCAAAATTGTTTCCATAAAATGTTGATAAGTGATGGAAAGATAGGAATACCAATATTTGTGACGTGCGTATCATATAAATAGTCTATACATTAAATACACATTGTTTAGGATATCTCATAGTAGCCATATTGTGTCGGATACATTATGATGAAAAACGGATGAATACATAGAGGAAAACAAACAAAAAATACAATAATATTATAAATATAATACAAATATACTCTAAAGGTATGATTCCGGAGCCGACCGCATACGAAAACTGGCGACGCACGCAGCAGTGCGCGATTCATTGCGGCTTCTCAATGTTCCTCTTCATCCATATTCGAGTTTAACAAGTAGGAATGGGTACGCTATATCTGCTGCATACGTCTGTCGTTATCGTCATCCTTCGGAATCATACCTTTAATATGTATTGCGTAAAAAATTACATATTAGTTTGATCTATCGTAAATAGACCACACTGGTGGTAGGAATTTGATGACACAAAATTGTCACTAACTCCGACCGGGTAGGTACCACCGTGCACTTTGCGAAAAGCCCTTAAATAGTAATCCAATTTCGGTTGGATTGCGTTCAGGGTTCAGCAGGTGCATAGCCGGGCTGAGGTGATCGTGGTCGCAGCACTAGTGGGACCAGTGGGTCTTGGCGGAGTCTAGTGGGGATGGCGCGGGGCGACACGCCGGGCAGGGAGACCCGTAGAAACGGTGGTGCCGCTGGCCGCCCGCGGCATAGTACAGGGGCCCAACTGGGGCTAACCACCCCGGGAGGCTGCCTCACCAGGCCGCGCATAATCCCGATATGGCTCGTCGTGCCGGTTGGTGACCGGATGCGGGAGCCCGGCGACCATATTCGGGGGGGTACGGGGGCCCTTCCGTTCGGCGTGTCGGCTCTCGCCATGCCTCACATTAATAGACGAAACCAATATCCCGCGCTTTGTCATGCGGTGCTGCGACGACAATCACCTCTTTTTTCACGCCCTCTCCTTTCCTTTACATCATGGCAGCGCAAAATAAAAAACATGGATGCACAGCGGCGCTATTCCCTCCCGCAAGCTCGCTTTTTGAGGTGGAGTCCACTAACATCTGTGGGCTCCATGCAAACCTCAACGCCGTCCACCAACACCTCGAGACGGCGAAACCAGCCATGCTTTTTCTGACGGAGACGCAAATACGCCGCCCCGACGACACGTCGTACTTACTTTACCCCGGCTATGTTATTGAGGAAAATTTCCATGCAAAGGCCGGGGTGTGCGTGTTTGTTAGGGCGGATGTTTGTTGTCGCCGTCTGCGCTGCCTAGAGGACCCATCCTTTTCCACCCTATGGGTACACGTAGACCATGGCTCTACGAGTCAAATCTATGTGTGCCTCTACCGTTCCCATACAGGAGATACCGAGACAACTCGACTCTTTGAATATCTGAGTCAGGCAGCAGATGATGCGCAGGAGCGGTTTCCGAACGCAGAACTGGTATTTTTGGGGGATTTTAACGCCCACCACGAGATCTGGTTGGGCTCCGCCAAAACTGACCATGCGGGAAGAGCCGCTCACGCATTCGCTCTGGCGCATGGCCTGACACAATTGGTACACGAGGCCACTAGGATACCAAGAAGGTCGGGCCTAGCACACTCTCTTCTGGACCTTCTGCTGACGAGTCACCCAGACCAGTACAATGTTTCGGTGCGTGCCGCCTTAGGCAACTCCGACCATTGCCTGGTCTGTTCCAAGGTGCCAATCATAGCGCCCCCACGACCCGAGCAGGGGAAGCGGCGTCTCTGGCACTACTCGTCAGCGGACTGGGATGGGATGCGTGAGTATTATGCGTCCATCCCGTGGGTTGCACGCTGCTTTGAAAGTAGGAACCCCTCGGATAGTGCTACTGCTGTCGCCGGTGAGATCAGTCTAGGTATGGAATACTATATACCATACACTGATGTCACCGGTGTCCGCGGAGCGCGCCCTTGGTTCGGCCGCGAGTGCGCGGAGGCTGTTGATCAAAAACAGTCTGCGTACCGCGCCTGGGTTAGGGCGCGCGCCACGCGCGATCCCAACGTGGGCCACTTCAAGGCGGCGTACAATAAAGCCACAAAGGTCTGCAGGAGGGCTTACGTCAGGGCGGATGCCCAGCGCATAGCGCGGCTTGGTCAAGAGCTAGTGGCGCATCCCACGGGCAGCCGTGGCTACTGGCGACTGGCCAAAGCCATGCAAGCCAACTTCTGCCAGCCTTCGCTGCCCCCGTTGCGCAACCCTGATGGATCCCTGGCCCATGAGCCGCAAGAGAAAGCAAATTTGCTGGTCAATCTCTTTGCGGCCAACTCCCGAATCGATGATTGCGGTAAGCAGCCACTGACAATGCCCACCTGTGACCACGCAATGCCTGAGATCCGTATCAGGCAGCGCGATGTCCGTGCTGTGCTGCAGTCACTCGATGTCCGGAAAGCCAGCGGACCGGACGGTATTCCAGCGGTGGTTCTTCAAAAATGTGCAGCGGAGTTGTCTCCAGTGCTGACGCGGTTGTACCGGATGTCATACATCTCGGGTACAGTGCCATCGGCTTGGAAGGAGGCGAATGTGCAGCCGATCCCCAAGAAGGGGGATCGCTCGGACCCAGGCAACTATCGGCCCATAGCCGTCACCTCAGTGCTGTGCAAAGTGCTAGAGCACATAATTAACAAACAGCTCATGCGTCACCTAGAGGATCATTCCTTAATCAATGACCGGCAATACGGATTCAGACCGAAGCGGTCAACGGGTGATCTTCTGGCGTACATTACCCATCTTTGGGGTGAGGCTATGGACAAGCATGGCGAGTCACTGGCAATTAGTCTTGACATTGCCAAAGCTTTCGATAGAGTCTGGCACAAGTCGCTTCTTTCCAAGTTACCAGCCTTTGGTCTGCCTTCCGGACTGTGCGACTGGGTGGCTAGCTTCCTGCAGGGGCGCCGTATTCGCGTCCTCTGTGATGGTCGAACTTCGGAGTTCCTGCAGGTAAATGCTGGCGTGCCGCAGGGGTCCGTCTTATCACCCACTCTCTTTCTTCTGCATATCAACGACATGCTGTCCACTGGCAGCATTCATTGCTATGCAGACGATAGCACCTTACACGGGAGTTATCACGGACATCCTGCGGCCAAGCAGTCTGATATCGCGGAAAGGAGGCAGCTTCTCGTCAGTGAACTTGACCGGATCCTGAGCCTCGTTTCAAAATGGGGCTCTGAAAACCTGGTTGAGTTCAATGCCAAGAAGACGCAGGCATGCGCGTTTACAGCAAAGGTATCTTCTTTCCTTCCCCTTCCAACTCTTCAGAGCACGCCACTGCCACTACAGGACAATCTCAATATCCTGGGTATGGATGTTCGCTGCAAACTGAACAACAAAAACTACATCGAGAGTATCATCAAAACAGCCTCACGTAAACTCGGAGTCCTGAACAAAGTGAGACGTTTTTTCGCGCCGGAGCAGCGGTGTCTTCTCTACAAGACACAAATTCGCTCTTGCGTGGAATACTGCTCGCATCTCTGGGATGGCTCCGCAAAGTACTTACTAGATGCTCTCGACAGGTTGCAGCGACGTGCGGTCCGCATTATTGGGAATCCTGAGGTCACTAACACCCTCGAGCCTTTGCAGTTGCGTAGAGATGTGGCATCTTTGGCGGTTTTTTACCGTCTCTACCATGGTGAATGTTCTGATGAGCTCTTCCAAGTAATCCCACCCTCTCCTTTCCTATATAGGACAACACGTGCAGGACTTAGATGCCACCCGCATACGGTGCAGAATATTCCATCAAGAACCAAGCGATTCGGCGACTCCTTCCTCTGCCGAACTATTAAGACTTGGAATTCCTTGCCAGCTCACGTGTTTCCTTCCTCCTATAGTCCCGGGTCCTTTAAGCGGGGCGTGAAAAAGCATCTGATGAGGCCGTCAAGCTGAGTGCCACCATTGTAACATGGTACGTGATGTAATGGTGGCCCTCTTTTCAGAGACTTTGCCTTCAGCTTACCATCAGGCGAGGCGAAGTCAAATTGACGTGTCCTATATAAAAAAAAAAAAAAAAAAAAAAAAGATACTGATCCGCAACTTTATCTTTATTTGAACTTTTATTGCCGGCATTTTTTCCCTCGACCGATCCGACATTATAACCGACCCCGTCGGAACCGGTATGAGCGGTTATGCTGGACTTGAGCCGGCTAAAATACAACCATCTGTGGGTCGTATAGGTTGCCGGAGGTCCGGATGGCCTTTTTCGGATGTGGAGACCTGCAGGGTTCTCATCTAGCCCCTGAGTAGGTATGTCATCTAGCTCTCGATACTAGCAGGCTCTGGCGCCCAAGTCACCTCCGGTATTATTGGCTGATACTCAGTTTTTATAGCCAGTTTTATATCTCACAGGCTCTACCTATAACCTCAACAGTCTAGTGTAAATTTATATTTAAACATAATATACATAAACTCACGCCTGTATCCCCGAAGGGGTAGGCAGAGGTGCTAGCACCCACATTTCGCCGTTTATGTTTAGGTCCCAATGTAATAGGTGGCGAGCCTATTGCCATTAACCGGGCACTTATAAACCTGCGATACGAAAAGCATCGAAAAGTCATTGGTGTGTGCCATGGTAAACCTGGGATCGAACCCGAGACCTCGTCTCAGCAGTCCATTACCCATACCACTAGGCTACCGCGGTAATTAAATTTAGAAGCTGTACATTTATTCATTTCAATGAATATCATGATATTCAATAACCTAGGTCATTGAACGAATAGCTATCACCGTCACAAAAGCGCTGTTTATTTATTCTTGAAATTAAGCTATAATAAAACCCTTTGAGTAGTAACACAATTCGGATCAAAAGAGGTTTTAATTTTTCATGAAGGCTCTTGAATACCCGTTATGTTTGATCTGGCATAATTAAAATTCAAGTCAAGCATGTTTTATTAAAGTTTAGTTTTGACATTCAAGAATATCATCAAGGATGTGCTGACGGCAATAAAAGTTACTTTTAGACGTTATCAGAGGTTAATAACCTCTTCTTTTTCTGTTGAGTCGACGACGTTGGATTGCCATCGTGGTGTAGTACTTGGTTTCACGGCGGTGCCGCTACTCACGGAGAGGGCCCGAGCATAGGTATCGCTCTTCGGGAAAGCTAACTACGTCCCCCCTAAAAGTAAAACCTCTAAAAGTAAAACTGTGAATGGGAATGCTCCTGTGATATATGTATGTTCGCAACGAGCTTTTCATGCGCCCGATCCTCAGATCGGGAGCATTGACGCACATTTGGAGACGCCTATGTCCAGCAGTGGACTGCAATAGACTAAATTGATCGATTGATTGCTGTCCTCGGAGCTCATGGTAAATAACGTAGGCATTATGTTATAATTATTATTTTATTAAAGGCATTTGGAAACGGATGACGTCGTTTTCAAATGCCTTTCGTTTTCAAGCCTTATTTTTCAAGTCGTTTGGGTGAGATTTTAGTCTCACTACGAAACGGCCGAAGGTCAACCAAAGCAACCAGCATAAAACCGCGCAGCGACTGCCATTGTGTTGTGAGGCAACCACAACTTACAAACAGCTTAAGGTATGATTCCGTAGCCGATCGCATCCGACAACTGCCGACGCACGCAGCAGATGCACGTAATTCATTGCGGTTTCTCAATGGCCCCCTTTATCCGTATCGGAGTTTGACAAGTAATGGATACGCTGTCTTCTGCATGCGTCGGCAATTTTCGTATGCGGTCGGCTACGCAATCATAATATCTTTAATGTACTGACCGAGGTACGGCGAAGTCACCTATCCTCAGACTATCCTAGTATAGCTTACATACATTCATATATACATACTTACATACATTCATACATACATACAATCACGCCTTTATCCCCGGAGGGTTAGGTAGAGGTAAATTAACACCCACATTTCACCAATCACTGTATTAGGTCCCACGTAATAGGAGGTGAGCCTATTGCCGTTTTCCGGGCACTTGTTGGCTAGCCATGGCTGAGTCTGGGCTGTATATATCCACATTCTAGGCCCAAATTCTATTCTGCCGGGAACCCCGCGGCTAGTATAGCTTAACCTAGCAATATCTTACATTTTTTTTTTACTTAAAAAAATAATGATGATGATGAATCGTCCCAATAATTACAACAGAGCATCCTTGGTATCAGACCGACAAGGTACTGAAAGTAAGGATCATGACGTCATAAGCTGTCAGGCCTCTGTAAACATAATGTGGGAATGTTGGTTTTAACGCACACTAAATAATCTTATCTAGTGTTCCCAAATAGTTGCAACAATAAAATTTAACATTCCCCACAACCGTCCTCAGACCCTCTTAAATTACTTCATTCGCCGTCTCTAAACTAGTGAGAGGCTTTAATGTCTCTGTTTTCCAGTTCGGATAGATATATAGATATTCTTCATTATTCACTAAATGAATGATACAAATAACAGATCCATTCCAAATATTATAAATGCGAAAGAAACTCTTTTTATTACGCTTTCACGATTGAACTATGGAACCGATTTCAATGAAACTTTTTGCAGACTAGTTGTGACCCGCGTGGATTTCTGATCCCTTTCCCGTAGCTTATCCTTGCCGATAGTGTGATGTGATGACACATGCCTGTGACACTAATACATAATGTGGCTTTTATTGGTCTTTTACCAATTTTCAAAGATTAAAATGATCTCATTGAGATATTGCAGAGTAAACAAATAAAGTACTTTCAGTGGTCTATCGAAGCTTTTTTATACCACTTAGGTAGGCAGACAAGCACACGGGCCATGATGGAAAGTGGTTATCGTGGCCTATGGACGATTGTAAAACCAGGGGAGCTATTACAGAGATACTCGTGCTGCGGACCCCGTAAGAACTTTGGTCCTTTGGTCTTCCCACTGACAGCAAAAAACCTGTCCAGTGAGCTCTGGCTAACCTAAACCACCTACGCCTTTTTTAAAAGGAAAGATACATATTCAAAACGGGGTTAAAATTTTATTAACACATTATAATTAAGTTACGGCCTTTTCAAATTGGTTTCGTACCACGGAATATGAGGCAGTCTTTGTCAAAGCAAATAAATTACCTTTGATATACAGCATAATTTGGCAACCGTGAACGCGTATAAATATTATCTCAATTTCAAAGCAATTACGAAGCGATTAATCAAATTTAATTCAACTCACTGTGTCTCCTCTATCACGCCTGTTTTGTCCTTGGAGTGATGCCAGATGAATTAGTTTAAATCTTATTTTATTAGTGAAGAAATCTGTTTTTAAGTTTTGAATCGTCATACTGTGAAGTTGGCAAACTGACTAGCAAAGTACTGAAAAATAAATGATCTTAATAACTTCTAATTATTTCAATACCAAAGTGTTTTTAACCGACTTCAAAAAAAGGAGGAGGTTCTCAATTCGGATGTTTATATTTTTTTTTTTTTTTATGTTTGTTCGCTCATAGCTCCGCCATGCGTAGACGGATTTGCAAAATTCTTTTTTTGTTCGAAAGTAGATTATTCCGAAATGGTCCCATTTAAATTTCGTAAAGATCTGATAATGGGTTTCCGAGATTAGACTAAGGAACTCTTCAAAAAATACCAGGAAATCAGCCGCGATTGCTGCAATCGCATATTATTGCAATGTCTCTGCCATTACACATCATAACATCACGCCTGAAAGGGTATGCAGTGTTCAGAATATTCAGCTATATTTCCGGTGATTTTAATTAAAAATTCTTTTTGCATTTGTTTTGGTTTACTTTTGAGGTAGTCCTGTATTATTTTATGTATGTTCACCGATTACTCAAAGACGCCTGGACCGATTTGCAAAATTATTTTTTTGTTTGATAGGTTATACTTCCCAGATAAATTTTATCAAAATCGGTCAAGCAATTTATGACATATCAACAAAAATCGGTTGAAGTCGGTTTTTTAAATTTTTAATTTGGTTATATTGATTTAAATTGTATTATCGTCCTAACTAAAGGTGTGTACCAAATATCAGAACAATCAGTGAACAGGAAGAGACGAATACCAAATCTTTGAAATTTATTTATTTATTTATTATTGATTCTTTGATTCAAGGTATTAAGATAATTTTGAGTACTTTGCTAGTAAAGATCCATCTGATGTTGACTGTACCTCTTTTCTTTACCCCAGTGGGTGTAAAGTCCCTCCAACGTACAAGCTTAGGATGTCATCGGGATTTTTCTGTACCACTCTATAAAGACGTGGAATTCTTTAGAAACACGCATAATTCCGTCTTGGCACAAACCCAGATCCTTTTAGTGAGGTGGGAATAAGCATCAATTTGAAGCCGTTAAACTGAAAATCGTTTGACATTTATAGTGACGATTTTTATTCTTTAAACTTCAGTTAAAGCTTCTTACCTTCAACAGGGTGAAATTATATTGAGGTTACGTGAGAAAAAGAAAAGCAAAATGTTATTTACCTATTTATTTTTTTCATATCATTTAAGTGGCAGACAACCACACGGCCCAGCTGATGGAAAGTGGTTACTGTGGCCTATTGACGTTTGCAACACCAGTAATTTTACAAATAAATAAAATTCGGACGGTACTTGCCCGGATGAGATCCTTTAAAGATTCTTCTTCTCAGAAACTTTACTTCTTTGCTTTTATATCAAAATATTCTAATACCTGTCTTTTTCGCAGGAAATAAATTACGACTCTCCCCGCGGTGGTGTATCCGTCATCACGGAGAAGGGGGAGACGACTACGTCACACCTGCTGGTGCAGAGGGCCAAAGCGCCTGACTCAGGCCGGTATACCTGCGCACCAGCCAATGCTAATCCAAGATCTGTACTCGTCCATGTACTGAGCGGTGAGTATGTTAGTTATAGGAGTTTTAGGTAGTATTACTACGGGCGGGGAAAGTCACATCGGGCGAGGAAGGTCACATTGGGCGGTGAAGGTCACATCGGGTGGCGAAGGTCACATCGGGCGGTGAAGGTCACATCGGGTGGCGAAGGTCACATCGGGTGGCGAAGGTCACATCGGGCGGCGCACACTGATCCGGATTGAGGTATATTTACCTTGGTTTGGAGTTTCCGATATTTTGGCGCTGTTGCAAGCATCATGATCACGGAGGAACTGGAGTATTGGCGGTAAACGGTGATTTTTTTTTTAGGAGTAAACATATCGATCTATCCTCTTTCGAGTACTCTAGCTCCGCGTATGAGCACTACCACTGGTTTCACTCTAACTACAAATTCGAATTCGATCTCGATCACGTTCACGACACATGATGCTTGTGAAAGTATAATGGAACTCGTTTCATTTAATTTTGAACTTTATATCTATAGCAATAAAGTATATTTTAATGCCACTTTTTGCAGTGTTTGTGATATAACAGTGGTTTTGCTTTAGCAGAACCGAGGCCCTGCTTTTCGACGGCAAGGCTCTTATACAGGCTTTACTCTTGAGTTTCGAGGGTTAGACTCAGTCGCACCATAAAAAAGTAAATCTAAGTATTTTGAATAAAAGGCGGAGAAGACTGCATGAGATGCAACCAAGATTGGCGGTCGAATGAAGAAGAATAGTAATCATATCGACAGCTCGAATGTGAAAGTGTGTAACCGACACTAACAGTTCACAAGAAAATCGCTTTACAGTGAAGTGTTTATAAAGTCGTTTTCCCTTTGAACAGTCGATGTCCTTTACACCCTTTAGCTTTTCAACCGTTATTGTAACGAATGGAGTAATATTCTTTGTTTTTCTAGGTGAACACCCAGCAGCGATGCAACACGGAGGTCAGCTCCGCCTTCAGTACCCCCTCTCTGCAGCACTCCTCAGCGTAATCGTGACCCTCACGGGCTGCTAGTGAACGCACGCGCAACTTTTGTATATTGTGACGTAGATTGCATAGACTTAGGTTACGACACGCCACGTCTTTGGTTTCTGTTGGTGTATTTTAAATGAAACTGCTAGATGTATCTAAATATGTAAGTACGTAAACGTTCATTATATTATGAAAGTAAAACTCTTAGAATCTAATATCCTAAAACCCGATTACCAATAATATTCAAGTATCAATCAGTTCAACGACTCCTTTTGTCGCACCATTTAGAAATGGAATTCCTTACCAGTTCACGTGTTTCCCTCCTCCTACAGTCGCGGGTCCTTTAAGCGGGGCGTGATAAAGCATCTGATGAGACCGTCAAGCTGAGTGCCACCATTGTAACATGATACGTGTCTACAATGGTGACTCTCTTTTCCAAGACTTTGCCTTCAGCTTACCATTAAGAGAGGCGAAGTTAAATTGACGTGTCCTATATAAAAAAATACTACAGACTTCGTATTTCTGATATCTTTTCATATCGTGTTCGAAGTCAACTCATAAATAGATAATAATCAATTGACGATGTACCCTCACGTTAAAAATGTCAAACGATAATACATATTACATGAGATGTCATTTAGTTTCTGTGAGTTCACTTCACTTGCGTGACCTATGGATTGCTGCACGGCTTAAAGGTCAAACGCTTGGATCAAGCTAACATGGAACAATAATTTACAATAGGATGTTTTTTGTTAGAAATGGATATTGCTTTCTTGTAAAAGATCGGTATCGATGTATTGTGTTGAGAGGTTGTTGAGGGGTTCCTATAACCCAATTCCTGCCGATTTCTAAATCCTATTTGGATTATTTTAGGCGCTTATTATAGGCATTTTAACTTATAACGATTTCAGTTTAACGCATATTAAATTCATATGTTGTTCATAATGTTACGTTATTTGATGAAATCCTATGTGATATCCAAAGACGTGAGGGGTGCGTCATAGTAAATCTTTTTCTGAAAAAATAATGGCATCAGAATCTAAGGTGAAATGTATTTAACTTGCGTGTCGAACGTGTTTCATGTATCATGGTGTTTTAATGTACATAATAATAGTAGTAACAATATAGAAAATATAATAACAACTAAAAAACAAGTAACAATAAAATATGATTAGCGAATGCAGTTTTAACTAAATTTTGGCTTAAATTAGATGTTTAGTATTCTTCAAGGATGTTTTTTTAATTCGTGAAAATAGTTATTTTTTCATAGTAATCGGAATCTCGATTTAGTTTTAACAATGCACTATTAAACTACGAAGGTTTAGTGATGTGCCACGCTCATATCTAAGTATTTCAGTTAAAATAATATAATATAGTACACATTGTCGTTATTGAGTCTTTCAATTCAAAATGGAACTGTATTTTGATTTGAAATACTCAATAACGACATATTTTCATATTACATTATCGTTATCGGTAATTATCGTGAGTCATTCACCATCTCGCGAGCGCGCGCGAGTTAGCAATTTTCGATTTTGAATTATTTTTGTGTCATCAACTCGCGCGTTTGTGAAAATATGTGAAAATTGTCGCTTTTTAATATAAACGATGCCCGATAAATAAAGTGTTTATATTGTATGACAGTGTAATATTATGACACTATATCTGTAAAGGTTGCTGAATTACATCACTATTCAATCACGAGTTCATTTACTTTTGTATATTTCTCCAAAAATCATTCACAGGTCCCAAAAATTAAATTTAGTTAATTAATGGCTACATATTTTCAAAACTCTTATTACTGAACTCTTGATATAAGAGAAGTTTGGTTTATTTCTAATATTTCAGTTTTAAATTTAAATAAACCATGTTTAAAAATATTATGTAACGTAAGCTAAATACATTTTCATTAAGTAATATTTAATCTGACCATTTATTATTATTTGTGTCGTTCTAATTTTAAAATTGTCGGCAAATATTTTTAAAATACGTCCATATTGTTTATAAAGTCGGTCTTATAGAAAATAATTCGAAATTGTGTAGCATAATTACTTATTTTATAAGTATCTTTTGCGTGTAAAAATCACTTTGTAGCCAAATACTTCGTCATAATACTTGGAATGATCGTTTGAACTTTCATCATATAAAAATGTAGACAAACAGTATTTAATTTTTTACAACTTTTCGTATGGTTCGGTTAACAAACATGTTTTTATATTTGCTGAAGTTATTTGAAAAATAACTGTTCAAAATGTAAAAAATCATAAAAAAACATGTAGGTTTTATTTAAAACCGAATGAAATAAATAGTTTCATAAAGGTTGACTGTAACCACTCTACCGCGCCTTGGGTAAATATGCATGGTGAGATAGGGGGAGTACCGACCAATCAATCGAACGTCAGATTTGGTCAGTCAGTCGCCAACGCTCACGGTGATATCACGCTCGCTATCGCCTAATGCTTTTTCTTCCTCTTTATTTACTTCGTCCCCCGACATACCGCGTACAACTAGGGTGCGGTATAGCGGTCGCAGTTGGTCTATAGTAACCAGTTATCGACTACTGTGTATGCTCGCAACACTAGAGATATTTCGAGTGCGGTTTTTGTCATAGGTGATTTTGATAGACTCTAGAAGAGAGTGAGAGATTCTTGTCCACCTTCATCCACTTGATCACGAACGAACGGTAGTAGCAAGTTATCACACTGAGAACACTTTTCGATAGGCAAGTTATCATAGGCATGTTTGTTAATGAATAATTTTTGATTAAACATTTTATTATGTCTCATCTGGTTTTCAGTGTAGGTCGATCTTCCATGGCTCTTAGTCTATTCCTGATAATCATTTTCCTTGAATTTACTAATTGGAAATGTTTAAAGCCAACGATGAAAAATAAATTTCCGGGAATGTATTTTAGGCTAGAGTTATACTTCTGGTGTTGCCAGCATCCAACCAAAATTATAAAATAACATGAGTAATAAATGTATGTACTGCTAAATTTTCAACTTGATTTAAGAATAATACAACGGTCTGTGCGTTTTAGGACTAGCAAAAGCTTGTTGTATAATGTTTTAAGGTTAACAAGTCTTTCACCTTGAAGAGGCGGGAAACACTCAGGACTAAGGGCTGCAAAACAATAGACCAAGAAGTATTTCTATCAAACATAGCAAAATTTCGAACTCGCAAAAAACACACATGAAAGACGTGGTAGCATTTAGTTACCTCGAAGTTACTTTGAACTTCTTGCAGGTTAAGGTCAATCAATTGTGGGATATTAATATAAATATCTACTTCCTACAGTTCTAATAGTTTTGAGTAGAAAACAAAAACTTATTGAAATAAAACCACTTTTTTACGAGTACATTGCGATTTATTTGGGATAGTTTTATTATTTACATTAAGGCCCCGAATCAGATTAGCATCGAAAAATCGGTATTTTCGAAACCGTTTTTCTTTTTAACTATAAAACTTAAAGATCTGGAATTTACATCCCTGCATACTACAGGATATACAAAGTAACTTCACCTTTTCATAAATTCAATAAAAAAGAAAGAAATAGTTGAAAAGAGGCTCTGAACATCACTCTACTCTTTCTTATGAAACCAAATATTTTCTACAATATGTATCCAAATAATCTAAAATTTCCGATATTTATGTTAAATGAGTGTATTAGCATGACGTGACCTTCTTAGTTTGTAATCGTCCCCTATAAAATTATCTATTAAAATTAGTTTAACTGATTTTTACGGCTGAAAAACGAGCTAATGACCTTGAGCATTTGTATGGTCAAAGTCATTCGCGTATGTAATCACCTTAAGCCCGACGCGTCGAGCGATGAGTCGGTTACTTTTCAGCAGCCATTGTCACCGGGTTACTAAAGACGGTAATCGTAGTTATCACATAATTAGAAGTAGCTTACACTTCTATCTCTGTTTCGAGTAATCATTAAAAATGTATTTATTTCAATGAGCGATATTCGCATAAACTTCAGACGGTATCGACCAGTTTAACTCTCAGTGGTTTGATATAATGTTTCTGTGTCTATGGTTACCTTTGATGTTACTAAGGAAAACCTATAACTCAACAACAAGTATACCATTTTTTCATTATATTATACAACAAACTTTTGAATAATGAATAAATAAAATTTGTAAATAATTATTATAAATAATAATGTAGCTATATTATATACCGATAAAATTGATTTGTTAATTTAATTATCAAGCATTTATAATAACTATTAGATTAGTGTACGATATATGTTGAAATTTGATGAAAAATAAAATAAATAAACATAAAAATTAATACTTTATAAAGGTATAAAATAATAGATGTAACTACATAGCATAGCGTGTAAGATAATAAGTAAGTTTATTTAATATTTTTTATAGTTTATCTATATGATATGGTTGTGTACATAAATATGATATTATAAGAATTTATTTAAGAAATAAAAGTTATTGATCGTCGAAAATAATAATATTTGGCAGTTTTATTTCATAATGTCGACTACCATAAAACTTTAGATGAACGAAGCTCATCATTTCACATTTATAAAGTAAAGAAACTCTGTCTGTTGCGCTTTCACGCCGAAACTACTGACCCGATCTTGATGAAATTTGAACAGAAATGGACTAGAGCTTGTGAAGAATTGTCATAGGCTACCTTTTATCTCGGCAAAAGGGTTAAAAGGGTTTAAATAGGGGATGAAAGTTTCTATGAAAGTTCGTCATTTTTTTAAGTTAACCTAACGCGGGCGGAAAACGAACCGTTCCATTTTTTTCTATAAGGGAAAGATCGCGGGTTCGAGTCCCGTCTGAGCTTGATTTCGCTTTTTTTTAATTTTAAACACTTTTTAAGTGTCCATATATGTCATAATTTAACTTTGTATTAATATAATAAGGTGGATGTTTTAATTCCCACTTAAAAACTACTCGAACATTTTCCTGCCTAATCTAAAATGACCTTGGTACATTGGTCTATGTTTACCTGAGTGATCAAAGTGCTCTTTAGCTCTCTTCATACCGCAATAACAGTTTCAAGCATAGACGCCTACTCAAAGGGATTTTGGGTCAAGTCAGCCTAATTAATTCGTATGAGTCAGCCCTAGGCATTATAGTCGAAATGCGTAGGGTTCTGAATAAATGTAGGTATGCCACATACATCGACTTTTATGTATTCCTACTACTAGAAAAACTGTCTGTTTCGAAAGAGATGGATCTTTTTGCTTTTGTATACTACTTAGGTGGCAAACAAGCACACGGTCCACCTGATGGGAAGTGTTTACTGTGGCCTATGGATGTGGACGTGTGTAATACTAGCCCCTCTAGACAAGAGGCAATTCGTTGCTCGGCGGATGATGGAATAGAATGCCAAATGTATGGGATTTGACGTATATGACATGCGTCAACGAATGTCAAAAACGTCAAATCCTATACATTTGTCATTCTATTCCATTCGTGAGGCACACCAGAGGTCCGCCCCATCTGAAAACCCCCTCCTTGTTTTTTTATTATAATCTTATAAAATTATTATATTTAGAGCAAAAAGATTAGTGTTAAATAACATTAGACAAGTGAGTTAGGAAATGAGATTTGAGCCTGTTCTTGAAACCTAGTTTTTACGGTGCAGAAATTCTGCTATAGGTAGTAATTATTCATAAAAGAGAAAAAGTCTAAGAACAAGATTAGTCATTTTAGTTACTAACATTAATTTCAAAGGAAAAAACTATGTGATATTCTATTATTTCACCTTGATAGGACCCGTGAACCCATAGTAAAAGAAGTACGAAACTTTTATCAAAAGACATTTCCTTATCTTTGAAGTGAGTAACAATTGATTTGTAATTCGGACGTAACCTTGCAAAGGGGATTATCTTGAGATCAAAAGCAAAAGGTTTTGTAAAAATAAAATATCTAATTTTGGCCTTATCGGTTCGGCATACTGTCCTAGCACTTATTAGGGGTAAGGACCCGTTGATCACTCAAGTTTCATCTCCCGCAGGTGTAGAAAGGTTCCCGATTTTGAATTGAGAATGAAGATCTTTTGTAATTACACTATATCAGGATTAGGGCCTGAATGTAACGTTTGGTATATATTTAAATCGTTAAGATGTGGTTTTGGTCTTATGATTTGAACAGTCTGTTTGTTTGTGCCGTTTTGTAGTAATGCCAATGTAAATATTCCATGTTGTTGTTAGGCGCCCAGGGTCAAAGTAAGAAGCTGTTTTTATAATCTAAATAGAACATTGCATTTTTTTAAAAATCAAATTGTATAAATCAATCAATTAGTTTATCGCAGTCCACTGCTGGACATAGGTCTCTCTCATTGATGTTGGGAGGTTTGGCCTACTGTTTCCAATTGTTTAAAAACACTATGAAATAGTATAATAAATAATATAGTGATTTTTTTTAAATCTCTTTATTTCGTAGGTACCACTTACGTGGTGAACAAGTATCACCAATGGGCTTCTTGGTTGGCTAGGAGTAAAGTTTTAAAAAAAATATAACAGATTTAGGTTTCACTATAATCAAGCCAGAGATCTGTTTTCATGCATCCTTAAAATTTATTTTTTTGAAAAAAATATTCTGTAGGTATATTAAAATGTATAAAAATGAAACTTTATATCTTAAAAAACAATACATTTAGCATCACTTTTTTATGAGGTCTGCCATCAAGAATTTATTAAAATTAACAATCCTACTCTAAAAATAACAATCTCAATTTACAATCACAAAGAAAAACAAAGTAAAACGTAACACGAAGCTGAACAATGAGTACAAAAAAGGGCAGACAGGATGCTCATTTTTTTCCTGAATATATAAAAAAGCGACGGGATATTGTGTTTACAGAGTTTCTGAACGTTTCGTTGAAGCCAATATCCGATGGCATTCAAGAATATGGCACGGTGACATTTTGAACAAGTAACTTGAAAATGAGGGAGGAATTTTGTATTGAGTAATGTATTCGGGTAATTGGGTGACAGAAAGTCGTGCCCCACAATATATTTATTAGATAGGTACTTCTGGTAATTTGCGTGAGAATTTGCTGCTGTGTTTTGAAATAGAATGATATTTTACGAGTAATTTTATGGTTCACTTGAGGTATTATACATTTTGGAAATTAGTTATATCGTGGGTAGACGTTGAATCTAGATTGGATTATAGAATACTCTTTGCATCATAATTTATTATATTTTTTTATAGGATCATCATCATCATTTCAGCCATAGGAAGTCCACTGCTGGACATAGGCCTCCCCTATAGATCTCCAATAAAACCGGTTGGAAACGGCTCGCATCCAGCGCATTCCCGCGGCCTTATTATGAATCATCATTATCATCATCATTTCAGCCATAGGAAGTCCACTGCTGGACATAGGACATCCATTATGAATACTTCAATATAATTTTATCTCACCTGATGGTAAGCTGAAGTGAAGCTGAAAGTCCCAGGAAGAAGTTTTCCATTATATACAGCAACAATGTCAAAATGGTAGCCCTCAGCTTGACAGCCTTATAAAATATTTTTTCACGACTCGCTTATAATAAGTGCGAAAATCCTTTGGGATACCCCTAGCCGGAGTCAACGGGGGTGGTTATGGTATGGAGTGAAGTATAGCCTGTAGCTGACTCAGGGTCCTCAAGGACCCTCTCAGCAATGGGACTACAGTGGACGGAGGTCGTTAAATGACCTCCAACACCTGCATGCCTTAAAGAAGCGATACGTGAAGAGGAAGGATCCTCTAGTCCGGGACTGTAAGATCAGGTGAAGTAGTGATCAAATAATATGAAGCCTATCATTATTAAAATAACTTAGTAACATTAAGAACATACTTATATTAGGTTAGTTAATTCTAACAGCAAATTAAGTACATCATTAATAATTGAACCACAATTACGACAAAACCATTTCATTAACACACAAACAAACGCGGTTATAATAGATGGATATGATAAACCTCATATTCAAGCGTCCATACAACAGGGGTAGCTCTGAATATTATTATAATCACTCATTCACACAAACACGAAATGACCGACGTCATTCGCAGCACACACCCCAGGACATAGATTAGCTGGTTATTGTCCACAGAAGGTACAATAGGTAGAAACTATGAAATTATCAGATCATAGAAATCAATGTTTGTTTGTGTGCTTGTATTACCATTCACCCATTTGCAATAGTACTTTATCAACTTACACTTGCGCAAAGATTGGGTGTATGTAGCCCTAACAAGATCTACAGCGCTAGGTAAGTGAACCTTACCTGCAAGCCAGTGTACCGGCAAAAACCAAGATGCGAATTGAATGAAGTAAAAGGTAGGTAACGAAAAAAAAAGGATGATAACTATAGTTAAGAACTTCAAGGAGGGCATTATAAAGTTTCTATAGGGTCGGCAGCGCGAATGTGATGCCCCTGGTGTTGCACATGGCAATAAGCCATGGTAATCAGTGGCATAAAAAAGCCAAAAATATAAGTAATTGTCGTCAAAAATATCACTCTATTGTTTTTGACTACTCCCATAGAAGTATGGCGTGGTCACTCAGACTGCAGTCCCTTTATCATACTCACATATAGACAGGAATGTATGTATGTAGTTTTAACATGGAGCTTATAATCAATAATTGATATTGCTGTTTAATCAACCTGTTATCCGTGATGTCTATGTCAATTGCAATTAACGTACCGTAGGAAACTACTGAAGGTTCATATCACGTAGGCATAAAACTAGAGTGCCGTTACTGATCCACAATCAAACTCAACATGACTTCACACATTATACGACGGGCATTACTTGCGGATAACACTCAAAACGTCCGGTAGACCGCTGGCTAGTTCTAATCGTGATATTAACATCTATTCACGAGTATAATATAGTACAGTGTACTCTACTGTATTGTTCTACCTACTGTAATCATATCTCTAATTATTGTGGACACAGTGTCGACAATATACTTATCAGGCAAATAAAGAAAGTATTCTTCTTCATCCTAGCGTTAATCCCAATCCCATCCGAAACTTTCACCGCGGAGTCTGGGGTCGGCTTTTACCAGACTAACTGTGAATTTGGAAGGACTTCGATAATTTTCGTGAGGTGACTGCCATCTGCTCAACCTCAGTAATAACCTTCTTCTTTATTCGTTCGCCTATCAGGGCTCCAAAGCAAAAATATGGATGCAAAATCCAAATTTGCACTTTGTCCCGTGAGCATTTGAACAGCTCGGGGTGCAATGCAACCCTTGTGTGTAACTAAAATTAGCGCTTGGTGATAAGAGTTATTACCTAAGTGATTAAGGAGTCGACGATCTAATCGACCGGTCCTGAGTTCAAATCCACATTAAGGCTGGTTTTAGAGCCTTTACACTACTAACGTGAACCCCTAGCTGGAAGGTTCCCTAACAATCCAGTTAGGAGTGGGTTCAAGTCTCGACTGGACGGTAGTTTCTAACAGTCTTTAGTAACAAAAACAAAGCTTTAATAATTTTTGTCCTTTCTTGGTCAGCAAAAACGTACATCGAAGAAATTCTTGAGCAAAATACCCAATGTATTTATTCTCATTACTCTGTATTTATTCTCATCACCCTGTATTGGCATAATGAGCAGTTTTCCAGTAGGTATTTATAGCGTTCCTAAAAACAATCTAGATGGCGCAGCCGGCACTTTTGGTAAGTAGAGTGTGGTCTCACATCTAGTGTTCCCTAATTTATGGAAAAAATGTTCTTCGGTTTTGTAATGATTTACTTTACATAAATGTTTTGACATTTTTTTTTTATTAAATTATTTTAAATATAATATTATTTTAAATTACAGACAGTGACGCGAAAAGAATTAAGCGTTTTATCATATTTTATCTATTGTAATATGGGTAAATGAAATTAAACTTTGGCAACATCGCACAAATAAACCACAGAGTACATTAAAATTACCAAAAGCTATGCTAGCGCCATCTCTTGATGTTTTAAAAACCAACTGATTATTATACCTACTGGAAAACTGCTCATTGTGTGTAAATTCTCAAATACAGGTTATATTTGTCCATTGTATGTATACGGTATTGTACACAACAAGGGTCATTATTCATTAATCTCTTGAGAGTTGGAAACATGTCATGTTCGAATTTAGCACAGATATTTTTTTGTAACACAGATGTTACAGTATGTGTGTATGTTATTTGGGTTGAATGTTTAGAGGTGCGTCTTAACTACATAAAAAGGTTAGATAAGTTATTTATGATGTATTATTACATTCGTACATGTAATGACACCTTTATTTCCAAAGGGCCAAAAAAGGCTATTATAAAATACAAGAATATTAATTAGATGATAAACTAGCTTGGAAATGAGCTCTTCACTCATGCATGCTTCTCAAACAAATAATGATTATTGTATTTAGACTAAGTAGACTAAGCGTTTTTTGTAAATAGACCAAAAAAAAAGCCCGCTGAGTTTCTTGCCGGAGTCTTCTCAGGCCAGTGCCGCGTTTCGACTCGGTGGTCCATTTACTAAGCTAGTCTTTAGTACATATATGTATATTTTTGACGTTTTGTAAGTGCTGTTTTGATGGTATATACAGAATAAATGATTTTTGTTTTTTTTTTTACTTTGAGGGGAATTAACACCCACATTTCACCAATCATTGTATTTCGTCCCACGTAATAGGGGATGAGCCTATTGCCGTATTCCGGGCACTATTGTGTTTCATATATAAATACATATATATATATATATTCCCACCTGTAAGGCTCCGAAGGAGTAGGCTGAGTGGTTTTACATATCTCTAATATTATGCCACGAATTTCCGGTAGAGTAGAATTTGGGCCACCCCATATCTTCCCATGTGGTGACATAGTCGCCTTGACTAAGGGATAGAGCTGGTTAACATCATCATCATAGACAGCCCAGACTCAGCCTGAGATGCATGGCTCGAGTCAACAATAATTAGGGTGTATGGGGGCTCACCTAGATCTTGAGCCCCAAGCCAACCTCACCTGCTAGCTGGTGCACCTGCTGAACAACGGACGAGGCTCTGGCGCTGGCTTTCCCCTCGGGGTTGGGGGGTCGGACGGCAGTCGCCCCCGGAAAAGCTAAAATTGCCAAATTTAAAATTAATATGGCTCGTAATAAAAGGAATCACAATGAGGGTAGGGCGCCGCCGCAAAACGGCGCGCATGAGGGTCGCCCGCCTCGTGTCGCAAGTGGGCAAGGGCTACCGTGCCTGAGCCGGGCACGGCTAAAGATGTTAGGCCAACTTTGTGATTCCCGTAAACTCCGCTTCGCAACGTGGAACATCGGCACGTTGACCGGTCGCACGAGGGAGTTGGCTGACGTACTCTGCAGGCGGAGAGTGGCCGTGGCGTTCCTGCAGGAGACTCGGTGGGGTGGCGATAGCACCATGCACATTGGGGAGGGCTACCAGCTGATGTACACAGGTGCACCTGACGGGCAGGCCGGGGTGGGCGTGGTGCTCTCCCGGGCGTTGCAGGATGACATCTTGGAGGTGAAGAGCTATAGCGCCCGACTTATGGTTGTGAGGGTGCTTATCGATGGGATTATAACCCACCTGATAAGTGCTTACGCTCCACAGGCTGGGCGTGGCGAAGCCGAAAAGATCTTGTTCTGGGACCAACTCGGGGGAGTGCTTCGTGACGTCCCGCTGTCGCAGGAGATTGTCCTGGGCGGTGACCTGAACGGTCACGTGGGTGACGGATGTGAGGAGTTTGGGCGTGTCCACGGCGGTTTTGGATACGGTAGTCGCAACCCAGAGGGTGAGCATATCCTTAGAACGTGTGCGACTGCCGACCTGGCCATCGTGAACACGTACTTCAAAAAGAAATCCGAACATCTTGTCACCTACAAGAGCGGGGGGCGCTTAACCCAGGTTGATTTCCTGCTCACTAGGAGGCACAGCATCAGCAGGGTGGCCAACTGCAAGGTTATACCCGGGGAGAGACTCACTAGCCAACACCGTCTCCTTGTCATGGACCTCCGCGTGAAACCCAAAGACAAACGTGCCGAGCGTGCCCAACGCAAAATCAGGTGGTGGCTGCTTGATGAAGCTAAGTCCCAAAGTTTCGTCTCAGCCATCGGTGACAAGTGCGCCGATGCTGTAGACGAACCAGTACAGGTTTCTTGGGACAGGATTCGGGCAGCTATTCTTGAGGCGGGGAGGGTGGTGCTCGGCATGCCTAGGGGTGGACGCAAGTGTGACAAGGACACCTGGTGGTGGAACGACACAGTCCAGAGAGAGATCAGGGTGAAGAAAGCCCTCTTTAAAAAGTGGCAAGCGTCCAAATCTTCCGATGACCGCGATGCGTACAAAGATGCAAAACGCGCCACCAGGAGAGCCGTAGCCAGGGCCAAACGAGACCACTTGCAACCTCTATATACCAAGTTGGAATCGTCTGAGGGGCAAAAGCTCATATATAAGTTGGCGCGTTCCAGGGCCAAAGCGGCGCAGGGTCATTCCAAGTGCCGCTGCATTAAAGACCCTGGGGGCAATTTGTTGTACGAGAAAGTCGCGGTGAAGGAGAGATGGCGCTCATACTTTCACGAGCTGCTGAATAAGCAGCATAAAGAGGTGCAGCCACCAGACCTCCCTCCGAATCAAGGACTAGTGCCACCGATAACGCCTGCGGAAGTCCAGACTGCCATTCGCCGCATGAAGAACCGGAAAGCTGTCGGACCCGACGAAGTCCCCATCGAGGCTTGGAAGGCAATGGGCGCCCGTGGTGTGGGCATTCTAGCAAATCTTTATAACCGCGTACTCCTCACCGGCGAGATCCCGAGCCAGTGGAGGCTGAGCATCATCACGCCAGTCTTCAAAGGCAAGGGATCGGTGCAGGAGTGTGGTAGTTACCGCGGTATAAAGATAATGTCCCACACCATGAAGCTCTATGAGCGGATAATCAACTCCCGGATCCGACAGGAAAGTACACTCTCGGAGTGCCAGTACGGGTCCCGTCCCGGGCACGGGATCATGGACCCAGTGTTCGCCCTAAGGGTTGTGGCGGGGAAATACAGGGCGAAGAACACGCCCCTGCACTGCCTATTCTTAGACATGCAGAAGGCCTTCGACTGTGTTCCTCGCGAGGTGATCTGGTGGGCACTGCGGGCCAAGGGTGTCCCAGAGACTTACATTGACACCATCCGAGACATGTACTACGATTCCGGTTCCGTGGTTCGGACTGCTGTTGGCGACTCGAAAGCCTTCCCCATCACCGTCGGGGTACACCAAGGATCCGTCCTTAGTCCTTACCTGTTCAGCGTGGTATTAGATGTTTTGTCGGACAGCATTAGAAACTCACATGAGCAGCCTCCGTGGTTGCTCATGTATGCTGATGATATTGCGCTCATGGACGCGGACAGGAGCAGATTGGTGCGACGCGTGAAAGGATGGAAAGAAGCGCTTGAGAACGGCGGTCTGAAGCTAAATGTAGCGAAGACAGAATACTTAGCGTTAAACTCCACAGATCCCACACCCGTCCGCATAGGCGATGATTTGGTCGAGCGCACGGACCAGGTTAAGTACCTAGGATCTGTACTTCATGTGACCGGTGAGATCGACCACGACGTCAAGGCACGCATTGCTGCCGCGTGGGCCAAGTGGCGAGAAATGACTGGCGTGACCTGTGATCCTAAAATGCCAGTCAGGTTGAAGGGGCAGGTCTATAAGACGATCATTAGGCCTGTTCTCTTGTATGGTTGTGAGGCGTGGCCGCTGCTCGAGCGACACAAGCAAGAGCTGCGTGTCACGGAGATGAAAATGTTGCGGTGGATGTGCGGCGTTACGCGTAAAGATCGCGTACGGAACTCTCGCATCCGCGGCAGCCTCCATGTCCGTGACATCGCGGATAAAATGCAAGAGAGCCGCCTTCGCTGGTGCGGCCACGTCTTGCGGCAACCGCCAGGCTACGTGGGGAACAAATGCCTGGCAATGGTACCCCCGCCGGGTCCAGGTAAAAGGGGTAGGCCAAAGAAGTCCTGGCTTGACGTCGTGGAGGGTGATATGCGTGCAAATGGTCTCACTACCATGGACGCCCAAGATCGTGCGAAGTGGAGAAGGAGGAGCCGGAAGGCGGACCCTGAGCTCCGGGGTCATCTTGGCCACGGATGCAATCGGGAGAATACGTCTATATGCAGATGATGATATATTCCCACCTGTAAGGCTCCGAAGGAGTAGGCTGAGTGGTTTTACATATTATCTCTAATATTATGCCACGAATTTCCGGTAGAGTAGAATTTGGGCCACCCCATATCTTCCCATGTGGTGACATAGTCGCCTTGACTAAGGGATAGAGCTGGTTAACATCATCATCATAGACAGCCCAGACTCAGCCTGAGATGCATGGCTCGAGTCAACAATAGTCACGGAATAAGGCAATAGGCTTACCCTCTATTACGTGGGACCGAATACAATGATTGGTGAAATGTGGGTGTTAATTCACATCTACCTAACCCTTCGGGGAGAAAGGCGTGATTATATGTGTGTATCTTTAATAATACACATAACACGAGCCTTGTATTCAAGACCTGCGCCATATCTAGATCTGAAGCAAGCCATTTTCGACGCTCAATAGCATCGTGTACCAAATGATCGGGTGTACCGATAACGGTACCAAATTGAATGGGATCTATCGTAGTATATCGCAAGCATTATTGCTTGTTCATAACATACCTATATGCTTAATGCTTGCATATAGGTATGTTATGAACGTAGAATATGTATTGTATAGACACAGTATTTCTAACGAAATTCTTCGAAAATAACAGCTCGAAATACGAGTTATATGTGAGTAAGCTAATGTTTATATCCTTTTTTTTTAAAGAATATTACTTGCATACGTACATACAATCACGCCTTTATCCCCGGAGGGTTAGGCAGAGGTGATTTAACACCCACATTTCACCAGTCGTTGTATTAGGTCCCACGTAATAGGGGATGAGCCTATTGCCGTATTCCGGGCACTATTGTTGACTTGACAAGAATATTAGCAACCGAAATTACTAATATTCACCCTAACCCCTCCAGCTAAGCTAAATTGCTTGTGCTAGTAATGGGTTCACGTCGGTAGTTTAATGGCCAGGATTCGAACCCGGGACCTTTCGATCGTAAGGCCAACTCCATAACCACTAAGCTACAGCTGCCTTTAAACTGTCAATGTGTGTATATTATGGGAGGTATAAATTATATATTATGTCAAACCATATTCAATTTTGATAGCTGCCGTTGACTGGACAATACTCGTAGACACGTATGAGAAGCACTATAAAATACCGGAGGATATCTGTGCCTCAGCATCCAGACCCGACATATTCCTTTTTTCACGATCGCATAGGCGTGCAGTGCTTGTAAAACTCACAGTACCATGGGAAACTAATATACCTAAAGACCACGCTATAAAGACAAACAAATACTTTGACTTGAGTAACGAGTTAACCAAAAACGGCTACGTGGTTAAACTCTACGCCGTAGAAGTAGGAGCAAGGGGAATTCCAGCTAAATCCCTGTACAACTTACTTAAAGACCTCGGATTGCCAAGAGCTTCAGTAAGCTCTTTACTAAATCGAATATCAAAAGCGGCATTGATAGGATCTTACCAAATTTGGATAGGTAGGGGGGGGGGGGGAACACTACTGACGGTGGAGGTGAGCGCTGATGCATCACATGGTGGCCACCCTAAACCTACATCTGGGTCACGGGTCCCAGTCGCCGTCACGGTGTTCCTCTCTGTATCACGCTATGGACCCGGCGACCGCACAGTGAATCCATGGAGTGCTGAGAATCGGATCTCTCTATTTTTTTATACTACTTATGTCGCACACAGCCTATCTGATGGAAAGTGGTTACCGTGGCCTATGGAAGAGTGCAAAAGTCACACTCGTGCTGCCGATCGTTAAAGAACAGAGAGATCCTGTGCCGTCAACGAAGAAGACTAGCAAGACAAGCCTTTGGTCTTCCCACTGACAACACAAAACCTCTCTCTATACTACTGATATAAAGTTATGATGAAAAATGATTGTAAATACCTACATACACTTGTACATTAGACCACGCTGAAAATTATTACAATTTACTGCTGTAAACTATAAGTTAAATAGTGAGAAAGTTTATTACGAAATACAACATCCCGAGTGTGTTCTGTACTTTCAGAGGTACATTACACAGCTGCTTCACTATTGTACTTGTAAAGTAAACATGCCTAATATAGAACAACCTGTACTTACGTGGGTTTTGCTTTCATAAGGTAAGGGAATTTTGGTTCTATAACTTTATTTTTAATCACATTGTACAGTCAACGACAAATTAGCACATTTTAATTGACTGATCAGTGATCACTTTTAGTACCCAAATAACTTTGTTCTCAATGTAAAAAAATATTTGAACAATTATTTTTTTTTTTAAATTAGTTCGCGTCGTTGACTGGACAATCGTGATTACATTATCACGGTCTGGCTTTTTTTTAACTTGCGTTATATTTTCACGGATACATATCCACCCGGCCGCAGTCGGCAAGCGGGTTATGTCGGACTCGAACCGACTAAAACGCACACCGTCTGTGGGTCGTAAGTTGCCGGAAGTGAGATTGACAGTGACATATCTTTCGCATCCCAGACGACCCAGGACCATCTCCTTCGAGCTGGCCCCGTTTCTATCACGGTCTGGCTAAAGATCCGTTGAACTGGATTTGCTTGGATTAAAATATAAGGGCTTCTGGGACCCGAGAAGACTTTGAGGGCCTATTAAAGGACAGGGCTTTGGCACAAGCTTTAGAGTCCCAAATTTGCCCCCTTGGTAAGAGTCACCGCCGTGGCCTGCTTCTGCTAGGGTGACAGGTGACTCCACACGTCACCCCCAGGCCCGCGCTCTTGGTGGACGGAGTTCATTCTGCGAACATTAAAGTTATCTGTACTGTAATACACAAGCACCATTATAATTAATTTTGCTACCTATAGAAAAAGTTCACAAGTAAATTAAAAAGTAAAATGGCCACCATAATATTTATTTTATAAATTAATCCGTATACAAACATTAAACATCCATTAAAATTTAATTTCATTCGCAAAATAATGATCACTTTCACCATCCGTTTAACTGCAGTTAACTAAACTCTTAATTACGATTAAAGAGGGAGAAAGGATAACGCTACTTTGGATTAAATTGTTTACATTCCTGTCTGGGAATGGAAAAGATAATTATATAAATTAGCTAAACGTGTTTCTTGTCTTTTGAAATTTTACGAGGTTTTGAATTGATTGGATTTATGAGAGTGAAATGCTTGGATCTACTTATTTTATGAGCAATTTCTCACCATTTCTCACTTTATACGCGAAGGAATTTACAAAGATTATTTAATAACGCATTTTCTTCGTGTCTCGGTGGTCCTTGGGCCATTTACTGTTTTTAGATGACCTCATGCTGCCGCGGAAAGGAGGAGGGGCACAGGTCGCGCTGTTGCGCAGATCTACTTCTGCTGGGGTGACAGGTCGCCGTACCTATCCTGCACCCAGAGTACCAGTCTGCCCCTTGCCTGCTTTCCACAGGGCCCTCTGCTAAGCGAAGCTTCAGAGGGGCAAGTAGAGAACCTCCAAGCACCACTCTACAGGGCCGCTACCGCCTCAGCCCCAATTAGCCGTGGATGGCAGCCTCTCCCCTGCTCTAAAGAGGCGCTGCTGTCTGCATTACTAAGGGGGTAAGGACCCATAATCCATTTGATGGTATTCGGGCTAGCCATAAAATTTCTACTGAAAAATCCACCTACATTTTGTTGTAAATAAAAGTAGGGAACCGTGCACCAAATGTAATTTAAAAATAAGGAAGAAAGAGAAAGTAATTACATTTTCTGCATATCAAACGTAACATTTTTATTATAAAAATATATTATAATTGTACTTTTATTACCTCCTGAAAATAATACAGTATGATATTCCTCGATCACGGGATGGCAAACTACACCATTTTATTAACTGTAGTTTAGTAAACTCTGAATTAAGATGAACCGAAGGGACCACCGTAATGGATAGGGGTTCCCATAAGTGTTGAAAGCTAGGATTAACTTTATTTGGTTTTTCATTTGATTCCATGAAGTTGAAAACAATCTTGTTTGTGATTTATCAACTCTTGCTACATAATCGTATCTGAATGATAGAAGAGAAAGAATTTGATTATTTTTGATACAATGACAATAATTTATGATTTCCTTTGTGTGTTTCACCCAAATCTACGGTTAATAATAATTGTACATAGCGTGATACAGAGAATTTATGGTATAATCACGCCTTTATCCTCGGAGGTTTAGGCAGAGGTGATTTTACCGATCATTATATTCGGTACCACGGAATAGGAGGTGAGCATATTACCGTATTCCAGGCACTATTGTTGACATACCTACATCTGAGGCTGAGTCTGGGTAGAATATAATTATCTAATATAATCTTAGTTACCTTGTACGAAACAATTAAAAAAATACTCTTGACTCTTAATATTGACGTAAAGTACTGTAGTTATACTTTGTACGAATGATAGCACTAGTGTTAATGGACTACAACTGCGGTAATTTCTTATCAGATAGACTGTATACTTAATTTTCAACTCACCGGTAGAACAGTACCGTTAAATAGGTAATCAAAAACATTTCCCTTCATAAACTGTTTAAATTATGCTCACAACCATATTATAGTCAGATTACACCATGCTCTTAACTGCAGTTTACTTAACTCTTAATTAAGGGGCGGGTGTAACAGATAGCGATCCCTATTGTGGTGATGGCGGTATTTGTCCGAATAGGGATTTAGTTCAAGGACTTTGAGTACATAGTACATGTTGGGCTGAATTCAATTTACATTAGTTTGACAGTTAACAGCTATTTTTAAGGGTCATTAGTGGTGGCAACTGGGAATGGTCACTCTTTTTATTCCCAGTTGCCACCAGTGGTGACAGATGGGAAAAATCATTTGATAAGCCCCCAGTAGTGACGTCGGACTAGTGGAGTTAGAACTGAAATATAGTGAATAGTGATAGTGGCCGTTCTTTACATTACGAGGTTAAGAAGAATTAGCTGGGTCGGGTTTTGGATGGGTGGCTGTTCTCCACATTACGAGGTTAAGTAAAATTTGCTGGGTCGGGTTTTGGATGGGTGGCTGTTCTTCACATTACGAGGTTAAGTAAATTTAGCTGGGTCGGGTTTTCGATGGGTGGCTGTTCTTCACATTACAAGGTTAAGTAAATTTAGCTGGGTCATTAAAAATGGGTTATTCCCAGTAGCCCCCACTGTCGGCGCCACCACTGGTGACAAATGGGATTTGTTTCCAAAAAATGTCCCACTTGCCACCACTGGTGGCGTCACCAGTGGTGGCAACTTTTGAAGGATTTTTCTCAAAATATTTAATTTTAATGACGTAAGTAAAATTAGTCTCTATAATGTAATAAAAAGTGTTGTACGACACCGCATGCGAAGAAATGGGGTGACCTAAATTCTACTCTGCCGGGATTCAAACGGCTGTAACATAGAAAACATATAAAAGGCGGCATATTTGTCTATCAACTTAGTTCCACAACAAAATAAGAGATAACAGAAAATACTAAGACCTAAATCAACAGAATACAGGAAGAAAATAACCATCCAATAAAGAGAAAGACTCCAATAAACACGCTCTATAAAAAGTTTGAGTGCCTTTTCAGACAAGAGGTATCGAGAGGACGCTGACCTCTAAGTTTGAATAGCACTTACGTTATAATAGTACAAATGTTAGTGAACTTAGACTGGCAATATACATGATGATAAAAAAATATGAAGCCTTTTCTTTTATCACTTTCTAAGAATTTTCGGACTGATGACAACACTTGCGTGATTAGCACATAATTATTTGCCTTGAAGAAGACTGAACCAATTATGACCTCTATGAACGAAGGGAGAGCTCCACGAGTATTGTTCCCGGTGGAGCAGAATAGGGCCGCCCCATGTCTTCCCGTGGCTGTCGAAGAAAGCGACTAAGGGATATAGCTGTTCTCTACCCCACAGTAAATATATGGCCCATGACAAAATGTCTACTTGATGACATTAGCTTCGCCCCTTAATATATGTAAAGATCATTGTCGAATTGTGGGCGTTAATGATTTTTTTTTATATAGGACACGTCAATTTGACTTGACTTCGCCTGATGGTAAGCTGAAGGCAGAGTCTTGGAAAAAGAGGGTCACTATTAAAGACACGTACCGTGTTACAATGGTGGCACTCAGCTTGACGGCCTCATCAGATGCTTTTTCACGCCCCGTTTAAAAGACCCGGGGCTGTTGGAGGAGGAAAACTTTGGGTCCAAGATATTATGCCTCGAGATAACACATTACAATAACACAGACAGATGAATATTCGATTTTGCTTCAAATAATTTGATAAGAATAAGGCCAGTTTTCCCATATCTATCGCAATTTAAATTCAGAACATTTCCCAGTGTACATCTTACCTTATCGCCTAATAAATATTTACGCAATTAAAAGCCATAAACTTTATGTAATCTCGGTTCAAAATTACGCAAATTGGGTGCGTACTGCGTAACGCGTAAGAGGTCTATCTAAATACTCATTTGGCCGCAATAGCCAGGTTGTTTAGCGTAAATCCCATTTAGGAGAGGGTCGAGACCTTAACTTAGATCTGGATATCTTAGGCTTATAGAGGCCGCAATGGAATAAAAAAACTCATTACCTCGATAATGTTATCGTAAACAATGATTTTGTTGAAGTTATTCTCTTTTGGTGTTTTTTTTTGATAATTATATAATAAAAAAATCATTAATTTATTTTAAAGTAAACAGTTTTCGTGTGTATCCTAGGAAAAAGGACAATGGGAGTTAAAATTGGAGGAGTAAGAGATAGTGAAATAGGGGAAAGAAGGGACGGACTTTATTATGATGATGATAATAACAGCAGACACACAGGCATACAGACAAACAGAAAGACAAACAGACAGAGCTATTTTTACATTTATAATATTAGCATGGATATAAATGCGAAAGTTACACTGTCTGTCTGTTACACTTTCGTAACAAAACTACTGTGGGGTGAGCACGAACAACTATCGTATTCGTATCGTGAACGTAACGAGAGCACGGAGCATTGCGATTGGCCGCCTGCCTGAAGCCTGCCAATCGCAATGCTCCGTGCTATCGTTACGTTCACGATACGAATACGATAGTTGTTCGTGCTCACCCCACTGAACTAATTTTAATGACATTTTGACAGACATGGACTAAAGATTTCGAACGGACATACTCTAGATTCCTTTTGTTTGCGATAACCTCATCCACGTTAAACTGGGGCTACTTGTAGTCCAGGTATGAATATTAAACTCATTTATATTAGGTTACAAGTTATGCTTTCCAAGATTTCGGATACCTCAACATAGTTGCACCGGTCTCACTCCGAGATCTCTAACTACAAACCAAAACAGAACAACTAGCAAATATAATTACCGTGAATAAATCCGAGCTCGCCACAATGTGCCAGTTCATACAACTATGAGGTTGGGGCGACTAAACAACACACTTTATGTGCGAACCTGCGGATAAACTAAAGGATTTTGTTGATATAACATTTTGATTGAACATTTAGGAGGTATTTTTGTTTGATTTTAAGGCTGTTGTTCGCGAAAGTACACGCTGTAGCTTTGTGAGTTGATTTTTTTGATGAAAGAAAGAAAGAATAAAGTAATATTTTTTATTTGGAGTAGACGATTCCTAGAGTGGAGATCACAAAAAGAAAAATGGAAGGTGGGACACCCTCTAACCAGATGGACTGACGACCTGAAAAAGGTGAATGGCCGAAGGCCGAATATCGGCAGACGTGCCGGACATTGGGAGAGGCCCATGTCCAGTAATGGACTGCAATAGACTGATTGATTGATTGATTGATATTTAGTGCAAAGTGGTCAGACAATACAAGAAATTCCACAGCAGACAATAACGCTAGGATGAATAACACTAAAATTGGATCAAAAATCCACACAGACGCAACTGCAGAAAACAGCTAGAAAAGAATAATTCTTCCACAAGTTTCATTCAAAAATTCCAAACGATATTAAATCACTGCAACAGACTTACCCAATCCTTCTTCAAGATTAACACTTAGTGTAGAAATTTCTACTTCTACTGGACTCTCTTGGTTCGCCCATTTCCTCAAGACATGAATCAGTGTCCATTTACAAGTAGTTCTCAGTAAATGCGGCACAGATAAACCAATCGTTAAATTTTTCTACCCTCTACGATACGAAGGATAATTTCCTGTTGGGTCGAGAGGACTCTTTACTTGGCTGTGTATCACACCGATGCAGTTTTTCTTGCCTACGAGTCGGTGAGGCGAAGCAAAAGGAATATTATGGGGTTCTTTCTTATGGTATTATTCTTCCTCTATCGTGTTAATTGTTCTTATGTATATCTTGTTTTAAAATCCCATGACTTAAATAACAGGACAGACTCCTCTTACCCGTAATTTAGTTTGGTTGGCAATTATGGCAGCGAGTGACGAGAGAACCCCTTGCGCTAGAACCTCGTTAATCAATTATATGCAGGTGTACTAGCTTGCAAAGTTGGTTTAACCTCACCTCCGGCAACCGACGGCCCACAGACGGCGTGCGTTTTAGTCGGTTCGAGTCCGACATAACCTCCTCCTCCGGCTGCGGCGGGGGAGGTATCCGTGGGGATTTTAAGCACGTTAAAAAAAAAAGGCCCTGAAGAGGTAGGACACGACGGTATATCCGTCCCAATCGAGCAGTCCGACTGGGAAAGTACCTCCGCCCTATAGAAGACCGCGGCGTAATAACCTCGTGTTGTGTTTCCGACGGTGAGTAGGGTAGCCAGAGCTCACTAGAGAGATTTTGTGCTGTCAATGTTTAATTGTGTAAGTGTAATCAATGTTCTTGGGCCCTATACACCCAACAATTTCAAATTCTAATAGGTCCATTTTCTTATACGGTGTAAGTGCCATCCCAGACCTGTATACATGTTGTAACAAAATCCCAACGGATGATAGTTGAAGTGCGTTATGTTATATCGCCCCGCGACCTAATGCCCCATGTTTGCCCCTCACCCCTTTTTGCCCCTTGCCCCTTCAATGTACTTTACGGTTCTCGATTACATTTTATAGTTAAGGATTCTATTTCGTAAATAACATGAATATACGATCGTGTTTACATATCAAGAAATATGGCGTAGTGTGTCAACGTATGTTTGGTTTCCATAAATAAGTTGTTATTGTCCAACATGAGCATTTTCATCATCATTATCCTTATTAGAGTGGGGGGAAAGGGGATAAAGGAGTTAGCAATATACGAGTTTACCCCGTTATTAATAAGGATATTTTATTGGATATGTAATGTTTAGTCGTTAGTCGTGAAAGGTAAACATTTGGATAAGGGAAGTCAATAATCTACAATATAATATTCTTGGATATATTATACAGTCAGGCAGCCTCCGTGGCGTAGCGGTAGTGAACGCGACCGCTACGCAGGAGGCGCGGGTTCGATCCTCGTTCAGTGCAAATATTTGCATTAGTCTGGTCGTGCCTCGGAGAGCACGTTAAGCCGTCGGTATAAGAACATCTATGGCAGTCGTTACGGGTAGTTGGAGCCCTAAAAATCCAAAAACAACGGTCTAGCTGCAAAGCTTCGGTATCGCCTAATGTTAACATTGGGTTGTGGAGGTCAGATGACAATCGCTTCACGGAAAATATCGAGGTCTAGCCAAATCCGTAGTTAAGACTGGTAAAGCGGAGCGCATCAAATCTGGATCATGGATAAACATACATAAATATACTTCCGTTCTTAAACATCCAGTTAAAGTGAAATATACACATTCATGCATGCATGTATAATTGCACTTTGCGGGAATAAAACCAGGAATCTCTGACTTAACGATCTACAACCACGCCAAATAGGTCGTCAAAAATAAAATAAGCCTAAAAACACTTCAAGATTACGTTATCATTTTAACTTTTAAAAGGTTTGTTTAGTTTCGCCCTTAATTCTACAATTTATTGCTACACATATTTAATTTAAAGTGATTATCGCGATTACCTTAATGGTTAAACACGTAAAACTTAAAACGAAACCTGTATTTCTGTTATTTCATAAAACAAACACAGATTGATTTGATAACTGTGACTTATGTCGAGGTATTATTGTGCTTTCAACATTTTATACAATTGTAATTTAGTAATCTAATAATAAATTATTCGTGTAAAAGTTACGGTTATGAAGGTGAGATCTGATTAATAGTTTTGCATTGTTTGTAAAGGTTTCGAGAAAATAACATAGAATTAAATGCGCAGACCTGTTATTCCTTTTCAGGTATAGAAGTGCCCCATCAATATGATTGGGGTTAAAGTCGGTACACACAGTGATTAAAGGATGAAGCTCTGGTTTTCCTCTTGAAGTTGGGAAGTCAAATGTCAGTCCGAAAAAGTCAAGGTAAGCGTCAGGAGGAGACGTAGAAGAGTAGACTCTGAGTTCTAAAATACAAACTTTGGATGCAACGAAATTAACGCTGGAGTAATGTTGACTCTGCTTAAAATAATCCCATATTATTTTTCCTTGATATTGCCATACTGAATTTGCTCGAAATGCCTTAAGCGTCCTTTAGGCGGGGCGTGAAAAAGCATCTGATGAGGCCGTCAAGCTGACTGCCACCATTGTGACATGGTACGCGTCTGTAATGGTGGCCCTCTTTTCAGAGACTTTGCCTTTAGCTTACCATCAGGCTAGGTGAAGTCAAATTAACGTGTCCTATATTTAAAAAAATGCATGAAGCAGCCTCCGAGGCCAAGTGAACTTGGATCTCAGGGACCACCTTCCAGCTTTACTCCTGCACTTGGCTCAATCTTGGCAGACCATAGGCACGTATGTCGCCCTCCACAATCAACACATTAAATTAGGTCTTCTTAGACCCCTTCTACTGGGCAGTCATGTTTAATAAATAAATGCCTTCACATACAATTGACAAAATCATGTACATTGACAAATCAAAGCAGAATTATAATAAAAACCGTAAGGCCCTTTCAAGTTCCGTGGTTACAATTTCCATTTTTGTCAGTCAATTGTACCTGTCAGTCAGGCATATTGGTTTAACTGAATTTGATATGGGTAAACGTTTTTGTAAGCCGCCATAAAAGGGGAAATGGACAATTTATTCACAATAGTGCGTGCCAAATCTTATCTGATTACGATTGTATTCGTTGGAAAGTTTTGCGTGTACTGTGAACGATATTGAAGCTGTTGGGCATTTGGTTAATATATTATTTTTTGTTGATTTCTGTTATTTTTGTTGGTGATTACACGAATGATCATGTTTATTTTGTCGTTGCATGTTTGTTGTTGGATGTTGGATGTTGGTTCTTGGTGAAGTTGAAGAGTGCTGGTGGACATCGGGAAAGGTGAAGAGCCAATGGTTTCTTGACTTTGGATCATGAACCAATGGTGACAATGGTCTCACTTTCTCCTACTAATATTTATAAAATGTGAAAGTTTGTGAAGTTTTTTAACCGACTTCAAAAAGGAGGAGGTTCTCAATTTGATGGGTTTTTTTTGATGTCTGTTACTCAATTATGCTGGCTGAACGGATCTGGTAAAAAATTGGCACAGGCGTAGATTACAATAGCAATAAGTTTTCATGGAACTGTAGTGGGAACGGTATCAAAATATCACGAGAGCAGACCTCAAATAAATAATTAAATCTGTCGATGTAACTATGATTAATCCTGGTTTAATGAAAGGTTCCCGATGAAGTACAATACAGATAAATGCAAACTTTGGACGCAGCTGGGAAATCCGCAGTTAGACTGGTAAAGTAGACCCCAGACTCCGAATGAAAACTTCGAATGCGACTAGGATTAACGCTAGGATGAAAAGAAGAAGGATATTGACTTGCAAGTGAGGTGATCTAGGACACCTTGTGTGTGTGGGAGTACTTTGCCAGTTAGGGGTAAAAAAATAACATTGATTTACACAAACAAACAAACATCTTCTTATCCCAAAGGCATTTCCCGTCTCCGTTCCGTCGTGGGTAAAAATAATACTCTATTTGTATATTTACACTAAGACAGCTATCTATTTAATTAAATTTTCTTTGACTGTATTTAAGAAACATGTCGCAGTAATTAATGTGTACTGCATTTTGAAACTCCTATGTAATATCTCTTTGAGTAATTATCTACAGCTACACAATGTTTGACATTTAGGTCGCACTGAAGGTTTTTTATACAATTAGGACAAATTCGGTCGGCAGCACGCGTGTGACGCCCCTGGTGTTGCATACGTCCATAGGCCACGGTAACCACTTTCCATCAGGTGGGCCGTGTGCTTGTCTGCCACCTAATGGTATAAAAAATAAAAAAATTGTAAGCGAAATATTGTATTAATTATTTTGAAAATGTTTTTGTTTAATACTTACCACTTAGGGGTATGGAAGGTGTTTACCGTGGTCTATAGATGTGTGGAACACCAGGGACGTCATACTCGTGCTGGCAAAACTGTAGGAATTTTCTTCTGTTCTTGAAGAACCCCATATTGTAGTCGTCGTTATAGTCGCGAACCAAAAACAGGCACTGAAAAACGAATAATAAGTGATTTACAGATTCGGTTCGATCTTTCATATACAAAAAGGATTTCAAAAATGTATTCACAAATGACGGAGATCAGGAATTCAGTATTTACATCCTACTAATATCCTACTAATCCTATTCTACTAATATTATAAATGTGAAAGTTTGTGAGAATGGATGTGTGGATGTGTGGATGTTTGTTACTCTTTCACGCATAAACGGCTGGACCGATTTGGTTGAAATTTGGTATGTATATAGGTTATACCCTGGATTAACATATAGGCTATATATCAGCGATGAACGGGATCAGAATTCCACGCGGGCGGAGCCGCGGGCAACAGCTAGTCAAATATAATACCATCCACTTTTTGTGAAGGCGGTTAATGAGCTACCGTCATATTTTATGTTCTCTCTGCCTTTATTATAGACTGCTTTATATAGCTGTTGCCTACGGCTCGGTTCCTGTAGACTTCTGACCCTCCCCGATAGCGTGATGATATAGCTTATGACACTCACATAATGTGACTCTCTATTGGTAAAAGATTTTTTTTAAATCGGCTTGGGAGATTCAGAGATTAACTCCGCCATTGTACATTGTGCAAGAATTTGAATAAATAAATACTATAATTATCGTCACAAACTTTACCTCAATAGACCCAGAGATTACCCCTTTCCTTACCTGTTTGTAATAATAGTATAGATGTACACTATAGATAAACACAGCAAATTGCTCCTGACTAATTTTCTTTGAATTTGTATCTTCAAGACAAAAGTTTATATTTCTAGGTAGCTACTAATTAACTAGGAGTCGTAGTTCACAACTAGCTCCCTTAACATTATTATTAGTTTATGCTGTTGTTGTTTTCGAGAGCTCTCAGAGACTAGGTTGAGTGATGTCGTTAGCTGTTTCATCGTAAAAGGTATTTGATAATAACTAATTAGGTAACAACTCATCTGGCCAGCGTGGAAACAGTAGGCTAAAGCCTGCAAATATTGGAAGAGGCGTATGTCCAGCAGTGGACTGCGATTTGTTAATCGATTGACTGATTTAGGTACGAGTATGAAGAAGTAGGTTAATAAGTTTGAGTGTCTGCGTGTTTCTGCGAGTTTATGGTTATAATTATTTGAAATCATGAAAAGATTGATAATTTCTATCAGTCAATTCAATTCAATTTTTAGGTGTGGCAAGCTATGCCGAAGTTGTCGACAGATTTCGCCATTAACAGACGTGCGGAGATTTGAGTCACTTATAAGGCCGCAATAACATTCAGAATGGGAATTGACAGTTGACAGCAGAAAGCCAACAAAGCTGCTGAAGTGAACTGAAACCGAAAACAGTGGTTAAAAATGATACTGTTCCCGCAACTTTTTTTTTTTTTTATCGTGCGAAAAATCCCCACGGATACCTCCCCTGCCGGAACCGGAGGAGGAGGTTATGTCGGACTCGAACCGACTAAAATGCACGCCGACTGTGGGCCGTCGTCGGTTGCCGGAGGTGAGATTGTCGTAGCCATATCTCTCGCACCCCGGCCGACCCAGGGCCATATCTCTTGAACTGGCCCTACCGTTCCCGCAACTTATGAGAACCTATTCCTGGAATTAAAAGCCTATGTGTTGATTTAGACTGTAATCTATTCCTGTGATTGACTAACAAACATCTGGACCAATTTTTACATAACAAACCTATACCCTTTTAATTAACAGCTGAAAGCTCTAGGTCCACGTTCGCTTGCATAAAAATGTTTCCGGTAAGCATGTTTTATTTATAAATTAGATATAAATCGCGGGACTTAATACCGATGATACAATAAGATAAGATAAGATAGGCAGTCTGCCCGTAACCACGGTCTACAATCTGATAAGCAAACAAAAGATATCGTACCTTATCCACTCCTGATTAAGTCCCGATTAATATCTAATCATGACGGGCTTTAATGAAAGCGCTTCAAAATATTATAAAAACAGGTCAAAAGTATGTCAGACTCGTCCACAGTGGGTTCCGTACGAACTTTTATGTTATGAAAGAATAAATAGAAAAAGGCTACGTGAGTAAGTAGCTATATTTTTTTTATACTTAGTGTTTACGCCATAATTGAAAGCCACGATTTTCCTGCATGCCGTGTCTAAATAATAATTATTTACGTCATTGTCGATACGGGTACATATTCGATAATGATTTCAGATCAATACCTCCTCGCGTTCCCAAGAAAAGTATCTTAGTAAATAAACAGACGAACGGGAGAACACCGTGGTTCCCATAACCGAGGGGGATCTCGAAACTGGAGATGGCCCTGAGTCAGCCAGTCTTGCGAAGGAGATATGTCAATAACTATCTCACCTCCGACAACTGTGATTCCCTGAAATTCGAATCAAACACCATATCCCATCGCCGACTCCGGCGGAGGGGGATATACGAGGGGATTTCTGTACTATAAAAAGGTGTGAACCCTAATAATCCTTTAAAATTATAGAAAATAGGAACATTCAGCTTATAAAATCCCAGGTTAGTGTCAACGAATCTCTTTTGCATGCTCCTTAATCGCTGTGACGTAGGCTTGACACTTCGGTTACCCATAATTCTATATTTTCTCGAACATTTTACTTCAGCTTGTTCATCAATATACAACTCTATAACTGATATCTTAAGGTGTATATTCCTTTACCAAAGATATACTGTAGTATAATTTGTCGCCACAATGAATACGAAACATTAATTCAGTGTTATGGAGTGCAGGTCAATATTATAACAATTTCAGCATCCTTTGGACAGCGTTTGCGTGTAGACGAAGATTTATTTAGTTTGGGATGAAGATAATTACGAAGGGGTATAGGGTATTGTTCTAAAGGCTTGTGACGTAAGCAAGCGTGCAGATTTATCACTCAGTGGTTTAGGGTTAAGGAATGTTGCCGTAGTTAAATTTGGAACATTGTTAAATTGTTGCGTGGGAATGGAAAAGATTTTCTTTAGGATATCACTGAATATGAAGTAAATATTTAATTTATTAAGTAAGTTATTTTATTAGTTGTTACTAGCTGATGCCTGTGGCATCACCTGCGTAGAAGTCTGTACCTGTTTCTGTGACCCACGGGACGTATATTTTCTAACCTTCCACGGAACATACCAAAAAAATAGTTGAATTGGTCGAGCCGTTTAGAAATTTAACACGTAATATCAAAATTATCAACATTATTTCCTATCATTTAAAATTTACGAAATTTCTCATGAAAACACACCGCTATCTCTTCGAATAAACCTCAAACGAAAAAGCCATAAGTTATCCACTGTCGGATCGAAGAACAAGCGAGTTTTTAAGTAATTTCCTACCCGTACATGTTCAATACTCAAACTTTGACACGCAACCGAACTTTATGCAAAGCTAAATGTTTGGGGGGCTACCATGAAACTTTCAAACTTCTAGTCCGCACGAAAGACGTAAGGCATGTACGGTATGTCATGGCACGGTGGAGGTCTCTTAACGTCTTCTGTCGTCCATGAACACAAGCCTCGGGGTGATAGGTAAGGCCTGTAACCTAAGCAGAAGTAGACCCAGGCTGCCCAGTGATGTGACATTCACCTCACTACCCAGGACGCTATGCCTATTACCTTGCGGCCTGGAATATGAGACCCAAAAAATGGCGTTCGATGGTACCCCCGCTGGCCGGTCGGAAGTAAGCATATTTATTTATGACTGTACTTTATCTAATTAAGCGAGTTGCTCGCCAACTCACCATGGACCAGTATGTGAGACGTCTAAAACGTCACCATATCCTAGAGCTAGAAGACCGGCAGTAGCCCTGGGACTAAAGGAGTAGATGCTTCCAATGGGAAGCCACTCCGCAAGACACCATCACACAGCAGACGTGCTCATAGCCTTAGGGCTTATTGCAAATTCACTTGAAAAAAAAAAAAAACTTAAGCGAGTTGACGACAGCAAAAATTGGTAAAACCGAAAGGAGCCAACCCGCGGAATTTGTCGAGTTTTCTTATAGCGAGTTGACGAATGACCCGTGGTATCCGTGGTGATTTCCACACGAAAAAAAAAACTTTTTGGTTTTCTTTGGCAAGTTGCAAGTCAAATCACAGCGTCACGTACCGTCATCGAATCCGATTTTGGAATAAGTCTTTCTTGCAACCGATTGCATGAAACTTCAATCCGCAACTGCGGATGTTTCAATTTTTCAATTCAATTAATTTATTCATTCAGACTACTTAGGTCCATTTTGTTAGTAACATGGTAATGCTTAACCTATGTTAGTAAATTTTAAATTAAATACACTCAAATAACATTAAATTCAAATCAAATCAAACAAATAATATAATACGAAATTCAATTAATAAAATTAAATGCAATTCAATAAAATTAAGTCAAATTAATTCAAATATGTAAAATCAACGTGGTAGGCCTCCGGGTACAGTTCATCAACTCGACGTTGTCTCTTGACATACTTCGTGAGCATACGCGGAACTTCGACTTCAATTATGAACAAGACAATTATATGGCGTTCCTACTTGAATGACAAAATTGTTACGGCTTTTGTGCGCTTTTGATTTGATCTTAAATTGCTTTTTAAACATTTTTTTCTTCATATAAAAATGAGTTTAGTGTAGATCAAACTCACCCCATGTTTAATATAGCATATAGACTGTTGTAACCGGGAACAAGATCAATATTTATGTTGATACCTAATCCTAACCTAATAATTAGGTACTTTGAGAAATTAATTCACACTGCAAAAAAAATTTAGTTAATTTTTATAACTACAAAGCGCAGGTGTAACCAAAAAGGGTGTCATAACTAAAATACATTAGTGACGTCATTCATGCTCTTTGTATAGTTAACATAATAACCGTCACTTTACAAACGGTGTACCGGGTCCAAATAAGTAACCGCCCCCGCAAACTATGCCAGTACCTACTCTGTTACATCGTAGTGCAAAGTGAATGTAGAAGATAAACAATGTACCTACGTTAAGGACGTTATTTCTTGGTATTGTTTATATGCACTATTCGAATTAACTATGATTCGAAAAACGCCTCTAGGTACAGAAAGTTGAATTCCTAAAATGTTGAATTTGCAAAAAGTTGAATTTGCAGAATGTTGAATCCTAAAAAGTTGAATTTGCAGAATGTTGAATCCTAAAAAGTTGAATTTGCATGGTACTTCTTATACGTCTTCAGTCATCATAAATAGTACTATGGTATAGGAAGATATACCATTTATTTTTATATTTCAAGAACTAAAGTATTTCAATACGATTTCAACATAAATAAAGCGAAATTTAAAGAAATCAATTTTCTCTGGGAAAGTATACATTTTGGGAATTCAACATTTTGGGAATTTAACATTTTGTAAATTCAACATTGCGGTCCGAAAGGCATCATTTTGGGATAGTAATCATTTTGGGGATTTCAACATTTTCGGAATTCAACTTTCTGTTCCTGGAGAGAAAAAAGGGTAGTAAAGCACTCGAAACCAGTGGACTTGCACGCAAGGTTTAATGACAGTATAGGAAGCTTATGAGGTGCGTAAGGACAGAAGGTTATGATGTGCTATTGTCTCTACCTACACTGGGTGGAAAACAGCATCATACAATGCCATTTTGTAAAAACAATTGAGGTTCTATACACAATATTAATACCTCTAAACCCTACGAGATAGCAATGAGTGTCAAAAATAAATTTATTTTAACAAAAAAGTTTAACCGACTTCAAGAAACGAAAAAGAGGCACTGAAAAGCGAAAAATAACTTAACTTACAGACTTACTGATTTATTAGAAGTTCGTGCTTAGCCCAAGAGGTCATATTCCAATTGATTGCATCATAGTAGTTCAGACACAACAAACAAAGTTGGCTGGCACCGTATTGACCTTGTTGTTCAGTTAGTGATTATTAAATAAAGGAAATATAGGCAAATAAATGTAAGCAAATGAATATACACACACACACACACATATACACACAATCACGCCTCTATCCCCGGAGGGCTAGGCAGAGGCGAATTAACACCCCCATTTCACCAATCATTGTATAAGGTCCCACGTAATAGGGGGTGAGCCTATTGCAATTTTCCGGTAACTACTGTTGACTCTTGCCATGTACAGGCTGAGTCTGGACACAGCCCTATCCCTTAGTCGCCTTGTACGACACCGAATGGGAAGAGACGAGGTGGCCCAAATTCTACTCTGCCGGGAAATGAATATTGTCCGAAAATATATAATATTGGTCAATAAATATAAGCAAATTAATACAGATCTTAAGAAATAAGAATCTTTCCTGAGGTATGTTTGAAAAGTTGCCTGATACCACAGCACCAATGCTACATGAAATATGCTGACACTTCAGTAAGTAAACTGCAATTCATTACTTACGTAATACAAAGAAAGTCGATTAAGGACTTCCAAAGTTGAAGATCTTTTGTGCATGATTTATGTCATCGCTCAGTCAGTTTGAGAGGTGATATTAGTTATAATAAAATGTAAAGGTGGCTAGTACAGTTGCCGGGTTTTGACTTGGAACATCGGGATAAAGAGGCCCACGTCAGGTGAGCCGTGTGCTTGTCTGCGACCTTAGTTTTTTTTAAATACTATTTAAGTGGCAGACAAACATACGGTCCACCTGATGGGAAGTGGTTACCGTGGCCTATGGACGAATGCAACACTAGGGGCGTTACACTCGTGCTACTAATCCTGTAATAATAGAGAGATTCTGTGCTGTCACATATTTTCCGTGAAGCGACTGGCATCTGACCTCCATAACCTACTGGCGGCATCAAAGTTCTTAAATTAGACCATCGGACCATAGGAGCCCAATCATATAACCGTTAGATTCATATTATAGCACCTGCGACAGACGAGGCACGAATTGTAGATCTTTCATCAATATCAAAATCAATGTTAATTCATGAAACATAAAATAATTAATTGCCTTTAAAAAAAAACACTCGGTATATTTTCTTCTGATTGTAAATTATCGTCACAATTTAGAATTAGACAAAACATTTCGTTAAACTATTAACTCTTATAAATAAATCGTTACTGAACTATTTTACTCTACAAATTCCAAAATCTGTGGCATCTAAGTCCAATTCAAGTTCCCAACCCTCACGTCTGCTCACCCGTCTAATAAATTCATGTCAAGCAAGAGCAATGCGATGACGGCTCAATATCCTCCCCTGTGTAACCACATCTAGGTTGTGTAAACAGCTGCCACCGGTCACCACGTGTGGTACACTCACCATTCATTACGATGTATACGAGCGTTTATGTGTATTAGAAATTCAGTGTATCTAGTGCTGTTCAAAAAATTACTTTTATATTTAGATAGTGCATATTATGTATGTATATATGTCATAGGCTGTATGTACTACATTGGTACATATCACATAAAAAAGTGCTATAGGTTCGTTTAAATATGACGTGACTTCATTTTGGAACGACTGTCACCTGACCACCCAACCTGAGCTGTTTTTAGTCAAGGCCAACCACTGGCCAAGTTGTTCAGGTCACCCATATAGTTCTACATTCTACAATATTCTACAACATTCTACACAACGCTATCTAGACCCATGGTAAGCTTAATTAGCTTGTGTTATGGAATCTAGAATGCGGATATAAATACTTAGATATTTTTTTTTTGTAAATACATACATAATTATACATAGAAACACCCAGACCAATGCAAATATTTATATTCATGCACACAAATATTGGCACTGAGCGGGGATCAAACCCGCGCCTCCTGCGTAGCAGCCGCGTTCACTACCGCTACGCCACAGAGGCAGTCTAATAATAATAGTTAGTAATACTTATTTGCTAAAACGTCAGTTCTTCGTATAAGCCTCGATATTACATAAGGCATTATGAATTGTCACTAGAAAAACTACCCTTTGTGAGCATTTTTATATGACCACTCAAGTGATAAACGAGCATACAAATTTCATTCTGAAGATGAACTCTACAGAATGAAATTTTAATTCTGTTTTGAATTTTTACTATACCGCGAAATTTTAATATACCGCGGTAGCCTAGTGGTATGGGTAATGGACTGCTGAGACGAGGTCTCGGGTTCGATCCCAGGTTTTACCATGGCACACACCAATGACTTTCCGATGCTTTTCGAAGTTATGTGTGTATTTATCGCAGGTTTATAAGTGCCCGGTTAATGGCAGTAGGCTCGCCACCTATTACATTGGGACCTAAACATAAACGGCGAAATGTGGGTGCTAGCACCTCTGCTACCCCTTAGGAGATATAGGCGTGAGTTTATGTTATGTTATGTTACTATTTCTAGCCGTGTTGGTTCTCGGTGGAGTAGAATAGGCTACCACATCTCTTCCTGTGGGTGTCGTAGAAGGCGACTAAGAGATAGGGCTGTTCTCCATCCGACAGTAAACATAAAGCCCATGACAAAGTGCCCGCTAGACGGCAAGATGCTCGCTCCCTGTAACGTGGGACTGTAAATCATAGTTGACGAAATATGGGTGTTAATACGCATCTGCCTACACCTTCAGGGATTTACAGGCGTGTGTTAGCATTTATTAAAATACATTGTTTATTTTTAAACATAAAGTAGCTATACTGACTAGCAACATGCATTTAGCAGTCATCTATTTTTATCGATTTAATGTGATCCTCAAAATATAACAAATAACAGTTAAAATAAATCTAGATATTATTAATGTATATAAATATATTTTATGAACTTACTATACGGTCAAATACATTGTATAAAAGGGGTCAGTTAATGAAATCCATGATACTCGGCGATACATATATTTGCCAATATTTCACAGCTTATAGCTTAACAATAAAATACAGTACACTGTTCGACGGTCGACACGATAATGATCTCATCCTTACTAGCCGGTCAAAAATCAACTCGGGCGGCAGTGCGCCATGACAGTTGTTGGCGTAAATATCTAAATGGCTAATTTAATCATTCTTTCATTTCATTTGTAATACGCATCTGATAAAGAGGTGGACAGAAGTATATTATCAACAAAATTGCGGTAATATGGGATTTCGGCCCCATGTTAGGTGCGAGCCGTCATCCAGGTACTTTTTATGGGTTATGTTAACTGTCAGATGGCAAATTTACGACACTCATGGGAAAAATGGGGTGTCCCTTGTTTTTCTTGTAACCCAGAGGAATTTTTTTCCTTCTTGAAAGAATCTCTAGGAGCTTGCTATGTCCTTCCTAGTAAAGAAATAACGTTGACTTTGATTAGCTGATACTGGTATCTCAGCTCGCGTGAAGTTCCGATCCCGTTTCTGCAACCCATGGAAATCTATTCCAGGGTAAAAAGTAGTTTATGTATTATTCCTCCAGACTCTATTCCCGTACCAAATTTCAGCCAAATCAGTTCAGCCGTTTGAGCGTAATTGAGTAACAAACATCTTCACGACCTTTTTAAAAGATGGAAGTTTTTGTGCCACCAGTGTAGAAAACAAAACAGGAAAAGCCTTTGGTCTTCCCATTGACAGCACAAAAACTCTTCAGTGAAATATTACGATAGGTTTGTATTTTATCAATGTACTAGCTGACCTCGCGAACTTCGTACCGCCTAACAGTCAATTCTTTTTTTTAAATTTTCCTCTCCGTAAGAACCATCCCCGTACTTCAATGAATATTCTAAAAAAAGAATTAGCGAAATCGGTTCAGCCGTTCTCGAGATTTGCGCTTAGCAACACATTTAGGGGGGAGCCCCTTGATTCGCAGACAGAAATTTCATAGAATTTCGTTTCACAGAAAATGTTTCACATAATATTTGGTACTTATATTTTTATTTCGAATATAATCGTTTCAAAGACAATTTACCAGAATGAAACATATTTCACAGAAAAACAATTTAATGAATTTTTATTTTCATTTTTTTGTTTCATAAACTTATCAAGCAGTAGAATTATTTTTTAAGGAATATTAAACCACCACCATAATTGAAAATAATTTGGTCTAACGTTTAATAAATTAGAACACGTCATTATAGTTTACACCCCGACTCAGAGTACCCCGACTTGGATAGGTTAGGTTAGAAGGCTAAGGCGGGAGCGAAGCGGAGCGGAGCTCCCGCCTTAGGCCTTCGTGGTTATTTTTTTTTAAACCACCCAGAAACGCTCCGCGGGGTTCCGTCGAATTATCTTAGCGCAAATAAGTTTTATATCTTTTGAGTGGTATGTCAAACGATTTTATATTTAATGTATGTTATGATAATAAAGAATATTTGATTTGTTATTCTATGATATGATTAATCTAACATTAAACTTAATGTGAAACAAAAATCAATGATTTAAAAATCTTCAAAGTAAGTATTCTGTGTATTGATTATTCTATGAAACGAAAATATGAGAAAAAATTTATGTGAAACGAAATTCTATAAAACAACTAGCTATAAAACAACGCACACCCCATTTAGGGTTTCATTTTTATATGATAGATATCTAGACAAAAAATACACACCAAAAATATTTGTACAAAAACATTGTACGTAAAGTTAGATAAAGCGAGTAATCAAATATTGGATATCAAATATTTCACTGTTACTATTTCAAAAATAGGAATAGTAGTACGAATATCATAATAGACTATTTTAGTGTACTATTTTAATAGTACTCTATTTAAAAACAACGTTTTGGTTATTTATTACGCTTTTTCAATACGTTTTGTGCATTCTTAACTTCTGGAATAAATAAATAAATAAATAAATATTGTAGGTCATTCTACACAACGCTATCTAGACCCAAAGTAAGCATAGCTTAACTAGCTTGTGTTATGGGTTCTAGAATGCGGATAAACATACTTAGATACATTTTTTTTTTGTAAATACATATATACTATACATGGAAACACCCAGACCAATGCAAATATTCATATTTCATGCACACAAATATTTGCACTGAGCGGGGATTCCTGGATAATGCCTTTAATTAAAAAAAAAAACAAAAGAAAACCAAATTATAGAAAGTAGAAGCAATAGAGCTGGTTTTGGTTTCAAGAAGCAACTGAGTCTGGTATTTCATAAATAAGTGAAAAAACTAAACTAACAAAAATGTAGGTATAAAAACACCTTTACCCACCTCGTCAAAGTTGTCTAATTATGAGTATATTATATTTGTATCTAAATATATAAACTCAAAGGTGACTGACTGACTGACATAGTGATCTATCAACGCACAGCCCAAACCACTGGACGGATCGCGCTGAAATTTGGCATCCAGGTAGATGTTATGACGTAGGCATCCGCTAAGAAAGGATTTTGATTAATTCTACCCCCAAGGGGATAAAATAGAAGATGAAAGTTTGTATAAAACTTTGTCAATTTTAAACCGATCGGGCTGAGACTTTGCATGCATAAAGCTACTATGACGTAGGCATCCCCTAAGAAAGGATTTTGAGATGCAGGCTATATAAACACTAAGCGATAACCGACATCCACGCGGGCGAAGCCGCGGGCAACAGCTAGTACTAGTATATAATTGTACAGTAGTCGTGTCTGTACATGGAGATATTAAAAAAAAATACTTAGATTATGTTATAATAAAACGAAATTTTATTTTGGAATTTTCTGTTTGTTCGTGATGAACCACTGAACGGATTTTGATGCGGTTTTTTTTTTATTAGAAAGGCCTAGGTCAGACTTAAAATCATACGCATGTTTGATCGCAATTCAGTTGAGTAATATTGGAAATATGGTCATAAAACGTTCAAACTGAAATCCACGAGGTCGGGGCCGTGGGCGTCTCATATAATTTTCGTAACGAGTATAATTTTAATCCTGTAGAAGAAGTAATCAGACCTTTACAATTAAAGTTGAAAATTAATCTAGTTTGTTAGCGAAACCATCACCAAAGGCAAAAATAAGCGAACGGTCTTTAATCCCCATAGCTTAGGAGGATTTATGAAAGCCCTCTAAAATTTTCGTTAATCTGTGTTAACTGGATGGATGATACAGTGTGTAACCGCATAAAAGGAGCGGTACCTATTGATCTCTTGACCTCACACACAAGATTTATTAAGCCACAACGATCTATAGCTGAAAATCCAGCATTTTTTGTTGGGTCCCCGAGTCTAAAGAGAATTTGTTTACTTCTTGTAAAGTATATTAATAAACGAAATTATCAATATCCCCACTAGCTGCGTCAGTTAAGCGAAATTGCTTGCGATAGAAGTGAGATTCGAACCCAGAACCTAACGTAACAAGGCCGACTGCTTAAACGCTAAGTTACTGATGATACCACTGCCGCATAAAATATCCGTTTCCACTCACAGGAGTCTATTCCCGGAATAAATAGCTCATGTGCTAATTCCAGACTAGAACCTATCTAATTGCTAAAGTTTATCCGGATCCGTGTAGCCGTTCTAGCGTCACACATCATATCCAACGCACCAAACGGTTTGAGGCCTCCTTCCTTTGCCACACGATAAAAAGCTGGAATGCGCACGTGTTTCCCTCTTCCTACAGTCCCAGGTCTTTCAAGGGGAGCGTGAAAAAGTATTTATTAAGGTCGTCAAGTTAGGGACCACTATTTTAAAACCAATAGCATCAGAAATGGTAGTCCGTATCTTCTAGACTGTACCTCAGCTTTTTACCATCTACCGGATCAAATATAAAAAATCTATTGAATGAAATTTTGAGGCATTTATTATGCTAACTGTTCAAATCGATTAAGAAAGGGAAAAAGAATCGACCTCGGACGGGACTCGAACCCGCGATCTTTCCCTTACAGGGGGAACGCTCTGACCACTAAGCCACCGAGACACGTACGAAGCCTATCCAAATTCCCTTATACAACCGTCTTAAGGGCTCGTAAAATCGATAAAAAATCTATTCAAACTTTCGCGTTACAATAGTCATCATCGTCATCCCGCTTGCATATGAAGCTTCCATTTTGGAGCCTAGTTTCCTGATGTAGTTTATCATACTCGTAGCTTTTACATTTGCTTAGGTAGATTTTTAAATAATTCTGTGGTAACCGAATAAAGAACCTCCTATTTATGGAAGTTGGTTAGTAAATAGCTACGAATTCTGCCTCTGAGTCGTAAAATATCAGTTATTTAATAAAACGTTAGCCCAGTATATTAACAGCGGTGTTCTGTACGTACAATAAATAATAAATACCCTAGAGGCATTACGAACATGTGTTCCTAATATGTATTGTGTAGTACGAAGTGTATCATTGGTTGGCGCTTCGATAAATTAAGGAAAATGTGTATTAAAATGATACTATTCAAAATTAAGAATAGTATTGTAGGACACGCGTCAATTTAACTTCACCTCGTCTGGTGGAAGGCAAAGTCTAAGAAACGAGGATCACCAATACAAACATATGACATGTTACAATGGTGGTAGATACGTCTAGGGCTTCATTTCACTTTTTTTAGAATGGTGGCACGTTGATGCATAAAGGTTCGCTACCCCTGGCCTACACCTTCAAAGATACACAAGCGTACTCTACCGTGCGGTTAGTATCAACCGATATTGGTCAAATTAGCGGTTCACAGTCTGTCTAACCCAAGGTTTAATCATTGTACCGGCCATGGCTGGACTGTGATTAACGGCGTGTACACACCGCACTGGTGATTACGTCGTCTCGGCGCTATAGGTGACATGCAGTGTGTATTGGCTTTAGGTAAGGTGGGCGATTCAGGCGATCGCGTTCGGGCTTGAGACTTAATTGGTTTAAGATAACGATTCGGAGTAGTCGTTGATATGAATTACGAGTATAGAGAAACGAAACAGTATTGGTATTCATACTAATATTATAAATGCGAAAGTTACTCTGTCTGTCTGTTACGCTTTCATACCTAAACCACTGAACCGATTTTGATGAGATTTGGTACAGAGATAGATTAGACCTTGGGGAAGGATATAGGCTAGGTTTGGTTGCAATAACCGACATCCACGCGGGAGGAGTCGCGGGCAACAGCTAGTGTGATATATATCTATTTCAACTTATACCAAAGTATTATTTTACGCTGCGTTGAAATGAGAGTTTATATATCACTAGCTTTTGCCCGCGGCTCCGCCCGCGTGGATGTCGGTTATCGCGACCAAACATAGCCTATGTCCTTTCTCAAGGTCTAACCTACCTCTATACCAAATTTCATCAAAATCGGTTCAGCGGTTTAGTCGTAAAAGTGAGACAGACAGACAGACAGACAGAGTTACTTTCGCATTTATAATATTAGTAGGGATTATAGTTTAAGATTCGAGTATTAGTAGGATTTTAATGTCTCCTCACTTCTGTAATATTAACTGAAATTATTCAGAATATTTTTTTGTTCACGTTAATATGACTTCCCTCACCTGATGGTAAGCTAATAAAGGTGAAACACCATTACAGATGTTAACAATTTCTACAACGGCAATCTTCAGTTCAGATCAAAATCAGATCTGCGTCTATTTTGATTTGAAATTGGCTATCGAAGACAATTGAATGTTCTAGAACATCTGAACGCGGTGAACTAAAACAATGCAGTTGACAGAATGAACAAGAACAAAACAAGAAGGGTATGGTTACAGTTTACTTTACAGATTGAGATTTGATATCTCAATCTCAAGGCTCATTATTACCGTCAGCATCAGATTGATTTTGACTAGCAAGGTCAATGACATTTCATAACATAGACATGTCATATGCTTACAAATCAGCGCAGAAAAATGTGCCGAACTCATACACACACATTTTTAATTCATCTACACTTTTGGTGTATTAAATTTAGAGTAATAGTTCGTGCAGTGTCTATAAACATACGATGGCATTTTCGTAATTTTTTTAAGTCACTGATGCTTCCGCTCAACGTCCGACCGGCGCCGCTCGGCACGCGGTACTAGAGGCAAACGTTCCAATTGACTCGTTTTCGGATCTTCACGATTTTCGCGCAATAACATACCTATCTACTTCTTTTTATATAACATCTTTGAGCAAGGTACTCAAAATGATTGAAGTATCTATACTAATCTAGTACTATTATCTGTTCTGTGCTAATATTATAAAGAGGAAAGATATTGTATGTAACGAATAAACTCAAAAACTACTGGACCGATTTCAAAAATTCTTTTTCCGTTAGAAAGCTACATTATCCGGTACAAATATCCATACTAATATTATAAATGCGAAAGTAACTCTGTCTGTCTGTCTGTCTGTCTGTCTGTTACGCTTTCACGCCTAAACCGCTGAACCGATTTGGATGAAATTTGATATAGGGGTAGTTTAGACCTTGAGAAAGGACATAGGCTATGTTTGGTCGCGATAACCGACATACACGCGGGCGGAGCCGCGGGCAAAAGCTAGTAAGCTATATATCATCACGCTAATACTATCAGCAAGAGTCGAGCCTATTAAAACTGCACTCTGTCTCGAGTCATCAGTTGCCGAGGGTGAGATAGCCTCTGGCATGTCCCTCACTTCCCGGCTGGCCTAGGCCCATCCAAGACCCCCTCGAAAGTTTGCATTCTATCACAAAAACACTCTATATGACCTCATTTTTAATACCCATTTACAGATAAGGACAAAACTTTGAGGTCTAACGGGGGGTTGTATAAACTCGACTCATCTCAGTCAAAAACAGTAGTGAACTCGATCCAGACCTTAAAGGTCCAACCCCACCAAAAGTTTAAATTACCAAGTCACGCATGACAGCTTGACGTGCGTCATGCCGCCGCACGTCGCTGTCAAGCTGTTGTGTGTGACTTGGTAATATAAACTTCAAACACTGTGATAATAAGATTTAATTTTGTTTAAATATTGTAAAATCCGGGCCGATGCCGTCCGTTTGGTGGGGTTGGACCTTTAAAAGTACTGTCAGCAAGCTATACGATTAGACTTTGCACTGGCATGAATTAATGCATTCTAAACACAAAATTGTCTGTGTATATCTATGGTCAATTCGTGGACAATTGTGTTGGTTACATGGTTGATAATATGTTTAAGCTTTTAAGATTATTTGTATAAGACTTTATCATGTAACTGTTTTTTGTCCCCAATAAATAAATAAATAAACCCTACCAATTTAATCCCAAATACCATCAATTCATTTTTAATTATGAAAGATTTTTGTCTTTTCATTCGTTCATTCGGTCGTCCATCTTGTTAACAAGACAACTCATTACTCAAAGTTCATTCACCAAACAAATAAACCGTTCCTGAGAACGATTCGTTTCAATCAAATTGGATTGAAACTTAAAACTAATTACTGGAGAATTCGTTCATTCGGAAACTGAAATAAATTAGGCGCTCACAATGGCTCCGTGAGTTTTTTGTTTTTCAGTTGGTTCAATGAAACAAGACCCTTGATTTCTTCATTGGCCCGCATACCAGGTTTTGTGGTTCAAATATAAGCGAGAAGCGATTTACAGCTATTTTACTGATTGCTACCGAATTCAGAAAGTAACCAAAGAAATATGTGTTTGATATTTGAATTCTTATAAATGTATACGAGTATATAGATAGATATAAAATATTGAATAGTTGATTTGAGTTCAGGATAAAATGTTTTACGTGTAATTTTTTATGCATAAAAAATATAATATGTAGGTATATCATCGTTCCAGCGTTAGTATCAGTTGCATCCAAAACGTGAACTGTAGAGCCCAGAACCCAAGCTTCTGTTCTATTCTTTCTCTTAGTCTGACTTGTTCTTCTACTTCTTCTTCAATCGTTTATTAGTAGCTAATCAATGATATTGACTTGGACTCAATGATTTTAATGTAGCACTACACACTCCTCATAAAAATGGAAAAACCTCGAATCCAAACAATAGATAATGAGATAATTATAATGCATTTAGTATGCTAAGCTAAACAAATTATTTTAAATTGGAAAATCCTATCGCCCTAAGATGGATGTATTGGAAAATTTGGATCAATCTCGGGCGAAGCTCGGTGGCTCAGTGGTCAGAGCATTCCCCCTGTAAGGGAAAGATCGCGGGTTCGAGTCCTGCCCGAGTATTGATTTCGCTTTTTCCAATTTAAAATAATAGATAATGAATTTCTCCAATCAATTAACACCTTGCAATCATCATCATCATCAATTAATTCGAATTCAAAACACAATAGACGCCCAAACAGCCAGATATTTGGCAAATTTTCAAGGGTTTTGAACACTTTTCAGAATTATGCATAGCGATCCGTTTTATCTCCGTCGCCATTACGGGCCGATATCATAAACAATGATTATTTAATTGTGCCTAACCACAGTCGGGCTCCTTTTACAGCCGCAAAGGATCCGCGATCAGTTGGAATTTTAATTAAAATGTAGATATTACGGCTTTAGATACGAGGGAAATTCCGATTTGAAGGTTTTTTTTAGAAGCTTTCGTTTAATTTCTTGAACACTGCGTGTAAAGAGATAATATAGATTTTCCTAATCCTAGCATAGTCTGGATCGTCTCCAAAGCTTCCAATTTCTTCTTCATCCTAGTGTTAATCCCACTCTTGGATGCTAGATTTCAGTCTAACTGCGTTGGCTAAACTTCGATATTTTCCGTGAAGCGATTGCCATATGACAATAGGTTCTAGGACATACACTAACTAGATAAATAGACATATTTATAATCATCCATAATATTTTCACTCAGCGGGAATCGAACAACCACAAAGCTTCCAATATGTAATTCATCGTATTGGCTATTTATTACAAACTCTAAATGATGCCCATGGCTAAATTATCTTATCGTATCACTCACCAAGGGCAAAAAAACGGTGCATACAGTAAAGTATCAAAGGGGCCTCTTTCCACGGATGCTCTGGCTGTGGAATAATCCCTCTGCTGTGGTTTTTATAAGCGACTACTATATGGGGTTCTTCAAGAAGGGCATTAAAAGGTTCTTACAGGGCCTGCAACACGAGTATAACGTCCCTGATGTAGACTGGTGTAGTAACCTAGGTTCAGGACCTTTTAATATAATGGGCAATATAATGATTATTCCTAAAACAATTAGTTAAAACGCAATATCTATAAATTTAAATTAATCGCCCGTTTATCACGACCAGTGGTAATGTTTGGTTAATTGGAATTTGGTTTGAATTCCCAATTTTATTGGGGAATAGAAATATATCTATATCTGTCTGTCTGGTAACTTTGTCTGTCTGTCTGTTACGCTTTCACGCCCAAACCACCGAACCGATTTTGATGAAATTTGATATAGAGATAGATTAGACCTTAGGAAAGGACATAGTCTATATTTGGTGGCGATAATCGATATCCACGCGGGCGGAGCCGCGGGCAAAAGCTAGTATGTAATATATTAGACAACACAAGTGAAATTATTAGCAAATCCATACATTATACTCACGCCTGTAAATCCCCGAAGGGGTAAGCAGAGGTGTACTAACACCCACGTTTCGCTAACTATCATTTCAGTCAAGTGTCTATTACTATAGTCTGATAGATTATTATAGTCTGAAATATAACAAACTATTATTTATCTATAGAATAGATTCCCAAGGGCCGTAACCCATAAACTTGGAATCCATCGTTGCCCACGTGCAGAAGCACGTGGGCAACGTTGAGGGATAGGGAGCAATACCAGGCTCTTCAAGCGGGTTGCGAAAAAGCATCTGTCATTGCTATCTTTTTTCTTTTCTTTTATAGTGCGAAAAATCCCCACGGATACCTCCCCCGCCGGGGCCGGAGGAGGAGGTTATGTCGGACTCGAACCGACTAAAACGCACGCCGTCTGTGGGCCGTCAGTTGCCGGAGGTGAGATTGTCATAGCCATATCCCTCCCACCCTGGCTGACCCAGGACCATATCTCTCGATCTGGCCCTCTTCCGGTATGAGGTGTCATTGCTGTCAAGGTAGGCATCACCATTTTGGGATTGGGATCTGGAATGATGGTCTATATCATCTGGATTACACTCTAGGTTCTGACTACTGACTATACCCTGCGGGATGGACGAGCTGAATGTAAAAAAAGAAAGAAATAACCTTGTGTTCTGTTCCCGGCGGTGAGTATGGTAGCCAGAGCTCACTGGAGAGGTTTTGTGCTGTCCGTGGAAAGACACAAAGGCTTGTCCTATATATCTTCTACGCTGATGGCACAGAATCTCTCTGTTCTTATAGGGTCTCCCTTGGTGTTGCACTCGTCCATAGGTCACGGAAACTATTTTCCATCAGGTGGGCCGTGCGCATGCGACTATCTTTTTTAGGTAGCATGTCTGCGAAAAAAATCCTTTCTAATTGAATAGCGACGTAATATCTAGCCATTTTAATCCGATAGATTGAACATCATACCTGAATTACTGGAGGGTTCTGGATGTTGCCATTAGAAAATTATTATCTCTATAAAGAGTAATGAGGATTGAAATAGATCATATTTTCACAGGAGAATGGGCACTTTGACCTATCACCGGCCATTATTAAAATTAGTGTCTGACAAAATTATTATAAATTAAAACTTATTGATTGGTTAAAGATATTTTACAACACGTGCTATTATTTCACCGCAAATAGACACGTAATGACACCTATTATCAAACTGTGTCTTTTTCATTGCTATTATTCACAAGTGAGTTATAGATTCTTTTTTAAATTTTATAGGTTAAGTTTCTATGTTCTTAAAAAAATTTTCGATACACAAAAGAACGTGTTTAATAGTACGAATTAATTAATATGCCTATTGTATGTTCATTTGATGCATTTTCGTATTTAATAAACACAATTTTCACTCAAATTTAACTTTTTTTTTCTTTAAGGACAGAAAAAAAAACAGTAAAAAGAAGTTAAATTCAAACCTCTTTTTTTTTTAATATTGCCGACCGCCATTGTTAGATGCGCGCACATAGGAAAACGAATTAATTTGTAGTATTGTTTATTTAGTATTTTGTAGTATTATTTTATTCGCAAGTGTGTTGTAAAACGTCGTATGGCACGCCTGAGTATGATGATTACCGTCCTCGGCCCTCTTAAGACCCTCGCCTGACGGCTCAGGTCAATGGCGCCTCGGCGGTAATCACCAACTTTGCTCACTTGTACCATAATGTACTATTAGCCGTGTTGTTTCCCGGTGGAGTAGCATAGGGCTACCCCATTTTTGGGGGGGTTCGTCAAAGGTGACTAAGGGATAGGGCTGTTCTCCATCCGACAGTAAACATAAAGCCCATCACAAAGTGCCCGCTAGACGGCAATAGGCTCGCCCTCTATTATAGTTGGCGAAATGTGGGTGTTAATACACCTCTGCCTACCCCTTCGGGGATTTACAGGCGTGAGTATATGTATTTTTAAATATATTTAAGTACAGTCGATAAAGGTATGAAAAGGTGACTACTTATATCATTCGTCGACTGTATATGAGGGTTTATGGGTTTACCTTCAAGACTCAAGGCAACCTCGCCTGCTAGCCGATACTCCTGGCGCAGGCTCCTCTCTAGAGTTAGAGGAAGAAAAATTGGGAGAGTGGATGGCGTGCGTTTTAGTCGGTTCAAGTCCGACATAACCTCCTCCACCAGCTCCGGCGGGGGGAAGGGGGGGGGGAGTATCCGTGTGGCACTTTTCGCGTACTACCAAGTATCAGCTTTGGAAGCAACCGTGATCTAACACTGAAACTTATGATGATGAATGTTAATCTAAATTCGAATGAAAAGAAAAATATACTAAATATAATATATGTAATTATTTATTGCTATAAAAGGCCAATCACTCCAAACAAACATAAAAGGATTTAAAAAAAAATGTCTGAACGTCTAAGAGCTCCAATTTGAATTTAATATTTACATTGCGAAAGTTGTATTTGAAAATATTAACTTAGTAAATATACTTCAAGAAAATATTGAACATTCAAAATGTCTACGAATATAATCAGTGTAAACAACTTAATGAAATGAAAACGATTGAGCGTAGGTGCTACAGAAACTACGTGCTACGAACGTGCTACGAACGCGCTACGAACGCGCTATGAAAGCGCTACGATTGCTACAAATCGCTATGGCAGTGTTATCCGATAATTTTATTATACTCGTAATATACCAACGTCTTTCCCACACGGGCGCATTATTATTGGCCCATAATACCGCATGCATTGTTACACATGCGAATCCCTATTCCTTCAAACTATGCGTGCGCTGTGTCGTAGAAAAGTGTCGTTGTAGCCGCGTCCTAATACATAATGTACAAAAAACACATATCGCAAAAACGCGTCCGGTATTATCGACCGATAATAACAAAAATGGGCATTTTTTATCCCTAGAATAGGTTCCAATGGGTTCCGGGAACGGGATCAGTATTCCCCGTATACGGAACTGTGAGAATCAGTATTATTATATTACAGCAGTATAAAATAATATGAAAAATCTGTTACAATGTGGTTTTATTATGCTTGTTATTATTTAACAAGTAAAAATAAACCACGCTGTATATTTTTACTCCGCGATAGCATATTTCAGCATAAAATAGCTACAAACAAAATCCGAGCATACTGTATTATTAAAATAAAAACAAAATGGGAGCGCATCTACTAACGGATTATCGTTCGAGCGCGCAAAACTGTAATTTCAGATGCAACTTTTATGCAGATTGCTATGGTAATGCGTTGTTACAGCTTTCAATGTATGTATATAGGATGTTGAAAATAGAGCTGGGAAGTTTTCCTCTAATCATTTTTGAAATTTATTCCACTGAAGGAAGAAAGGAGAATTTAAAAGTAGTATCTCATTATCTTTTGCGCAAATCCCAGTTTTTTATATCTTTTAGCTGCATCCAAAATGCTGGCTTACAAGAATAAAATGATAGAATAAATTTGTAAAAAAATCGATTTAATTTTTATGAACTTAATTATGATTGCCTTCTTTTTTAATTTTTACATGTTAGACTGTTACTTAGAAGTATCCAAAGATATTGTTATGACAGCATACATGCATTTAAATGTCGATCCACTGTCTCATGCGCGTAAACGCATGCAGGTAACCGCTCTTGCGTACTGTTACCTACAAACTGAATGTATTTTTGCACAATATTATTTGCATGAAGCAGGTGCGTCCATGCGAGCACACGTATGTTAGGCAGCGGAAGACCTTAAACCCTATTTATACCTATATATTGTGTGTATGTGTTATAACATAACTAAAAGAAAGAAAATAAAATAAATTATTTAAAAAAAACGAACTGATACTAACGATCGAAACAAAATGCAAGTTTGATAGCAGGCGGTACCCATTATTTTTTATCTGGTTTATAAATTTGCAAATGGGTACCGCCTACTACCAAACTTGCATCTTGTATCGATCTTTTTAGTATCAGTGGGATTTTTATTTTTAATTATATTAAAAACATAACTTAGCTGAACCCCTTTCCACCAGTGCTATGCTATGTGGACCAATGAATATGATTGGTGGATATAAAACGCATCTGTAGCAATGTAGCATAGCACATATCTGGTGTATATGCAGCCTAAAGGTGCTGATAAACTTGAGCATTCACTTGTAATGAGCATTCTTACGAATGTTACACTACAGAAATACACAAGAAGATTTTAGCGAGCATTCTATCGAGCATTCTGGCGAGCATTCCAGCGAGCGTTCTGGCGAGTATGCTTGCAAAACGACTGTAAATTTGTTTCGACTAGAGTAGACTAGAGTAGCATTATTTGGCTCTACGCTTGGCTCGGTTCGTTGTTGGGTTCTACAAATTTAAAAGCGGCGAATGCTCGATGTTCTGTTACAAGTGAATGCTCAAGTTTAACAGCACCTTAAAACCCCATGCCTCAATTATAATTTGACCGAAATACAGAATTCACCGTACAAGATAAATTAATTTAATGCAAAACGTATTTCAAAACAATTAAGTAAGTGCAGTTTTTACATTGTTTTTAAAATTTGCATGCAGTGCCATTGTCGGGGGAATTAATATATTATGCTGAGCCCACTTGAGCGGGCTGCTTGCGTATTGTGTGAACACGAACATAATAAATAAACTTGCGGATTAAGTTTACGGTTTACGGTGAAATTTAATTGGTTTGAAACTATTATTGTAGTTTATTAAACTTATGCGTAGAGCGTTCAACTACTAATACGGAGGTCGCGGGTTCAGTTACCAACCCAAATGGGGACGATTGCACCAGGAATTTAAATGGGTATAATTTTCCCCACCAAAATGATTTATTTGGGAAAAATGGATATTTTTTTTTACATTCTAATTTGCCCCACCTTTGGAGACGCTTGGTGGGGCAAACTGGAAGTACCCAATTCTCGTTCAGTACATTTTTTTAACTATAAAGTACAACGTATACGTGAACGGCTGTGCGTGTGTAGTTTTTAAACCTTAATCTTAATCTACATTGGTGAAGGGTGAAAATTTTGAAAAGAAAAGTCAGTGGAAAAAGTCTGCACTCGTATTAGAACAACTAGGTATAACAATTTTGGTTAGAATTCTTCCACAGTTTCTTTTTGCAGAACAAGCCGGCAGGAATCGGGATATAGGGACTACTTACCACTTGTAGTCTATGTGAGCATTGATGTGGATGTTTCTGTATATAATATAATAATCGTTTAGGTTTAAAATGTCCAAATCCCGAAATGTCTAGACGGCGCAAACGCCGCGGCGCCGTCCCAGAATGTCCATATCATAAAATTACTATACCCCAGAATGTCCTAATCTCAGAAATTAATGAATTTTTTATTCACATTTTAGAGCAGAAGTTCATGCTGTACTTACTTTAGGTCTAGATATAACTGTGTTAAATGTTGTAGAATATTTATTTATTTTATCCATCAATGTAAGTCTGTTTCAGCGACTCCTTCCTCTGCGTGTGGCAGGAGCAATTGGAAATGGTGGGTAAAGAATTCCAGGACTTAATAGTTCTGGAATTCCTTACCAGTACATAGCTTCCCTCTTCCTACAGTCCCGGGCGTTTTAAGCGGGGCGTGAAAAAGCCTCTGCTGAGGCCGTCAAGCTACCATTGTACCATGGTACGTGTGAGACTTTATTTTCAGCTTACCATCAGGCGAGGTGAAGTCAAATTGACGTGTCCTACATATATAAAAAAACTTTCATATAATATTAGAAAAAGGTTAAGTTTTAGCAGTATAAGAAAAATACCATTTTATAACTTTCATTCATTCCATTTTGAATAAGGGATGGTCTTTAGAATTCTTTGAAAAGGAAAATATTGATGGCGTTTTATGTGAAGTGGTGTTGGTCAAAAGATCCCGAAATGTTTCCTTCGCTAAAATTTCTCTTACCGCAATTTATTTATTTCATTTATTGCACTAACTAGCTGATTCCCATGACTCTGCTCGCGTGGATACCCTTTAAAGAAAGCAAGAAAGAAGAAAGAAATGCGCTTATTCTAAAAAACTACAGCACATAAAACAGTTCAATAACAATATTATACAATACACAACCAAAAACTAGGTATTCTATATAAAAATTATAAATTCGAAAGTAGAAATCTGTCTGTCTATTACGCTTTCACGCCTAAACCACTGAACCGATTTGATTGGTACAAAAATAGATTAGACCTTGGGAAAGGACATAGGCATATTTGGTAGTGATAACCGACATCCACGCGGGCGGTGCCGCGGGCAACAGCTAGTTTATAATATATTAAGTTAAGTAGCTATCTGAATGCAAAATTTTACTAAATGGGTTGAGTATTCTAAGCGTGTCTGAGGCATAAAAATGTTGTGGACAGATGGAGTTACATTCGAATTTGTCGTATTAGTATGGATATAAAAGTAAGTCTGTTTAAGTTTACACCACTTTTTAACACACCTACACAACAGATTATCTTATCAATAGAAAAAAATCCATCCTTCCTACTAATATTATAAATGTGAAAGTTTGTGAGAATGGATGTGTGGATATGTGGATGTTTGTTACTCTTTCACGCAAAAACGGCTGGACCGATTTGGTTGAAATTTGGTATGTATATAGGTTATACCCTGGATTAACATATAGGCTACTTATGAACGGGATCAGAATTCCACGCGGACGGAGCCGCGGGCAACAGCTAGTACTTAATATTATTAATGCGAAAGTAACTTTGTCTGTCTGTCTGTTACGCTTTCACGCCTAAACCAAAGAACCGATTTTGATGAAATTTGGTACAGTGGTAGATTAGACCACGGTAAAAGACATAAGCTATGTCCGGTCGCGATAATCGACATCCACGCGGGTGGAGTCGCGTTTAACAGCTAGTAACCTATAACTTGGACTGACCTACACTAACGTAAACAAGGTCACGAGTAAAAGCGAGTTCATTTGCAATGACAGTATAAGAATACCCGACGACAACCTTTTAACTAAAATAATAAGGACACCGACAGGTGCCAATCACAATATTATTTGGTCCCCTGTCTTTTGAAATGCTGCCAGCACACATTATTATTTAAATTACATGCGGATATAGAGAAAAAAACGGTAATACCATAAGATTTTAGAATATTTGCGGCAATCTACAAAACATTGAGACAAGTAGATCTACGGGTATGGGTATGAAATACTAGCTGTTGGCCATGGCTTCACCCGCGAGGATTTTTGCTATCGTGACGAAAAATAGTCTATACCTTTTTTCAAAATCTAATGTATCTCTGTACCAAGTTTCATTAAAATCGGTTCAGTGGTTTAGGCTCAACAGGTAGAGTTACTTTTGCATTCATAATATTTCAGAGTTTCTTCTTTAAATTAAAACTAACCTTTTTTTGTTTGACTGTACTGTTTTGGCTAAAACAATAGATTTTTTTATACATTTATAGGTGGTCCCAGTCGAAGGAAGAAAAATATTAAATTTAAATGAATCCGGCAACTGGGACCGCGGTCCGAGTTAATTTCGGTCCCAGTCGCCGGAATCCTCTAATATTAATGTGGATTGTGTCACTACTTGTACCGGCTCATTTCATCATTATTCATTTCTTCTCGTTATGTCTGATGATAGCAACCATTTCAATTGAAGTAATTGTATCTAGTTCAAATTACATACTATCCATTCAAATAATGTTTAACTCGAGTGAGATAAACCCACTGAGGATATCCAATTAGGTAGATCTTTTTAGAAATTTGACCACTAAAAGTATGACATCAATGCTTCTGCGTTTCTAGACGGGTCGTAATACCGAAAATATCGAATACGATCCGGCAATATACACCGATATTCTAACAATCTAATACAAGAGCTCAGTTGAAGGGGTTCAACTAAAGTAAATGTTTGTGCTGGAAGTAGGTTCCGTCGGCGAACACAGGGTTGAATTTGAACCTCATAATTACAAATCTGAAGTCCACTTCATCATGCTGCTGTTTAAAAATGAATTACGAGCAGCGTTTCATTCTTGTAGTTAATTTCATAATTTATTAACCTTTCATACATGCACCAAACATTAAATGGAAAATGGTTTAATATGTTGGTCACAATAATACATGATTTATTGGACGTAATTATGGTTAATTCTTAATAGTAAACAGTATAATAAATGAACATTAATTATTTTGTTTGATTAAATAGAGTTTTATTTGAAAACCGCGTGGCTCTCGACATTGTGGAATTTGGGCTACCCCAGTTCTTCCCATGCGGTGTCGTACAAGGTGATAAAGAAATAGGACTGTTTAATATCAGGCAGATAAATACAGCCCAGACTTAGCCTAAGCGCCTTCGCTACGTTTAGCGGGCGCACGGCGCGGACGTCCGCTTCGCGTGCTTGTTTCATGTTATTTCAAGAGCAGCGCTGCGTGAGGCGGGTACCTGTCACACGCGACGGACAGGCGGACGCACTGCGCGCACATCCGCGACCCGCACCCGTGACCCGCACCCGTGACCCGCACACGCTAAACGCAGCGAAGGCGCTAAGATGCATGGCTCGAGTCAACAATAGTGCCCGGAATACAGCAATAGCCTCACCCCCTATTACGTAGGACCTAATACAGTGATTGGTGCCATTTTGGTGTTCATTCACCTCCGCCTAATCCTCTAAGAATAAAGGCGTGATTATATGACGTATGTATGTATTATTTGAAGATTGTTATTGATATGGCTTCATGACATAAGTTTGATTGATAACATAGTCCTGAATTTATAGCCCGGGTAAGGCAAATGGATTAGTTATATACAGAGGAAACGTCTGCAACAGCCGACAATCGACTTGCCCTCTTTTACATAGATACTTAATTTTCCTTGACTTTAATTTTTTTTAACTTTTCGTCAGAATAACGATAAGAACCAATTGAACGCCTTATTCCAAGATGGTGACTGTGGGACTAAGATTGCAAACTCATAATCTTGGATTTAACTTTGAAGTCACCCCTTCTTGACACTTAAAACATAAAATTACATCCTCGGACAAATGTAAACCATTAATACGATTCCGAAGCCTACCGCATACGACAACTACAAACGCATGCAACAGATACAGTACTCATTATTTGTCAAACTCCTATACTGATAAAAAGGACCATTGAGATGCCTTTTTTTATAGTGCGAAAAATCCCCACGGATACCTCCCCCGCCGGAACCGGAGGAGGAGGTTATGTCGGACTCGAACCGACTAAAACGCACGCCGTCTGTGGGCCGACAGTTGCCAGAGGTGAGATTATCGTAGCTATATCCCACGCACCCCGGCCAGCCCAGGGCCTTATCTCTCGGTCTGGCCCTCTTCCAGTGTGGGGACCATAGAGTCCCCAACTCGCCCCCGGGTATGGGGAGGCACCACACCGCGCCGCCGCGGCCTGCTTCTGCTAGGGTGACAGGCGGCTCACCCCGTCACCCCCAGGCCCACGACCATTGAGATGCTGCAATGAATTACACGTTCTGCTGCATGAGTCTGCAGTCATCGTATGCGGTCACCTTCAGAATTATACATTAAGCCCAAAAAAGCATTGCAATGGACTACTACAGCAATTAATCGCCAGACCTTATGCAATTGAGTCGAGGCGTATAAACGTTCCGGCGCACCTGCGCTCACACGGCCGTAATTAATTGAAATCCCATATGTTACAGAATCTCATTTTTACATTACACGTTCCACCAATCTAAAAAAATACCTTTCAGCCCTTCACATTCAATCGGAACGTCCCTTACAACGAAGTTCATAAATCACAAAGTTTGGGGTCCACCGTCCGGCGCAACATCAATGTAACGCATTTTTTACTCATATGGCATGAATAAATATTCTGCGATTTTACGGACGCGTTTTTAGTCCATCAATATGTTTCTATTACGTGGCCGAAAGTAACTTGGAAGAATTGCTTATAAATCTACAAAATGTTAAAGAATTGTATAGCGCTAGATCAGATCGGGGTTGCATAATACAAAAAAAAAGTGGATAACCATTTTGAGTGACATAGCGATCTTGTTTCCAAAAAACACAGGAACCTATTCCCTAAATAAAATACATGTGTACCTACTATTCCAGAGATATAAATAGCTCTGTATCCAATTTCATTTAGATAAAATCAGCCTTTTTGGTCCATCTGTCATCATCTTAGAGCTGAGTCTCAATTGCTTCCAAGATTCACATCTAGAAACCCAGGGTCTTCTTTTTCTTCGGCCAATTTTCGACTTTTCAGGTATTCATTGGAACATTATGTGTCATCTTTTGCGATATCAAGCCAATTATTTCTTGCACATCCGCCGCAAACTTTCATATTTGTAATAACAGTAACATTAATTAGAATGGGATGTAATATCACTATATCCGTAACAAAGAATTCCAATATAATACAATATAAAAAGAACAAAATGTTAAATCAACGTTATCTTAGCTTTGTCTACGGAAACATTGAGCCCCTTATATTCCCGCAAACATAGTTCGGCATATAAAAGCTATAACTTTCAATTAGAAACAGTAAGGATAATAACTACCAAAGGCTATTGTGCCACCGAAAGCGAGTATGCTATCGATAATTGTCTATTGCGTCTTTGAAGCTAGTTCGATCCAGTCGCGTCCCAAACGTGTAATCGTTATTAGGAGTATTTAAGGAACAAGTGCAGCCGTGATAGTAGCTCTTCCAAGACGAAGCGCTAACACCAGGCGTAGAATTACCTAGAATCATGATACTTTCGGAAATTTACGCGTATATCACACATTGTAATAGAACTCTTTACAGTGGATCAAATCGGTCTTGACTACCAAAGTCTCAAACTCTTATTACCAAGGTGTTAAGCGCAAATCAAACTGATTTATTGATTTAAATTGTATTATCGTCCGAATTAAAAGTGTTTACCACATTATATCAGAACAATTAGTCAACAGGAAGAGGGTAAGATTATTTTGAGTACTTTGCTAGTCAAACTGCCCCCCTAGACAAGTGGCAATTCATTGCTCGGCGTATGATGGAATAGAGTGCCAAATGTATGGGATTTGACGTATATGACAGGCGTCAACGAATGTCAAAAACGTCAAACGTTTATTCCATCATACGCCGAGCAACAAATTGCCACTTGTCTAGAGGGGCTGATCTGATGTCGCCTGTAACGCCGTTCTTCATTTTCTTTTAGGTAAGTAGTTTTTTAACTTGCTAGCTATAGTGGTAGTGAGTTAGTCATATCTGTCAGAAGTTGGAGCTTGGAGGCCGTTGGAGCAGTCGAGTTCAGGACCGGAGGAGGAGGTTATGTCGGACTCGAACCGACTAAAACGCACGCCTTCTGTGGGCCGTGAGTTGCCGAAGGTGAGATTGTCATAGCCCTATCCCTCGCACCCTGGTCGACCCAGGGCCATATCTCTCGATCTGGCCCTCTTCCGATGTGGGGACCAGGCAGTCCCCAACTCGCCCCCGGGTATGGGGACCTGCCCGCTACCCGTTCACAGTGAGACAACCACGCTGACAATAGCCGTATTAACGTCCACATAAAAATACGCGCAACTCTTTGTTGTTATACTCCTTTGTGTACTTTATATATTTACGACTATTATTCAAATTATGTTTTATACACGCAATAAATATGAATAAAGGCCGGATACAGGCTAACGAGACTGTGTGCTTTTTACTATTTTAACTCATTCAACGCACCCATTCGACTTTCATTAACATAGAAATGGAAATTTATTGTTATTTAATTCATGTTTCCGTGTTGGACTTTTAATTGAATATGGTATAATGTTGTGGAGGTGAAAGGTGCGGCTAAAGAGCGATGTCGTGATTTTTTAACAATCGAAATAATCGTAGTCGATTACATTTACAATCGAGTAAACAATTGACTCGCCCTGCGTTTGGACAGTTGAATAATAAAAGTAATTTATTGAAGGATTTTCGTGTATTTTTACTATAGTTAACGACATAATTACAATGTTCCATTGCTGATTGTTGTCGATGAAACTGACTCGAGTTGGTACTTATTCGGTTGACTTGACTTAATCGATACATTTAAGACGGTTTACTTTTGCGATGAATATTCATGATTATTACTAAGTCACCGTGTGAATCGATCTGACGATACACCTTTTTCTAGTTCATTAGTTTCCTCAGCGTTTCCAAAAGGCATATTTAAGTCGCCACAGAGACGACGACGCGTAAATTATTTATTTGCTATTAGCCATTTTGAATTTAGAAGCTTGACTTGTGCAGTTTGTTGAAAAGCCTTACAACATCAGACGTTTAAATCTACTAGACCAGTGCCCCTAGCACCTAGCACGAAAAGTATATTTTGAATTCGTAACGTAAATGTATCAACAGAATGGTCCATTGCGATTGGCCGCCTGCTTACTGTGTGTGTGTGTGTGTGTGTGTGTGTGTGTGCGTGCGTGTGTGCGTGTGTGCGTGTGTGCGTATGTGCGCGTGTGTGTGTGTGTGCGTGAGTGTGTGCGTGTGTGCGTGTGACTGCGTAACAGTTTTATAAAGAAAAGAAGAATTTTGAACCACTGAAACTTTCTTCAGAATGACCTCTTGTAATTATTCCTTTTAAACAAATGTCAAAATCATCTTGAAAATATTATCGTAGAATAGTCCTACACCACAAAAATAACAAAGTACATTCAACGATATAAGTTGAATATCACTAAAATAGCTACGAACTTTTTTTAAATTGGATTGATAGTATCAATTAAAAGTGGATGTACGAGCCAGTACTCGTACAGTAGTTTTATATAACGTCCGCGTCAGCATTTCATACACTTACACTGTATTTAGTTGTGATATTACATTATTTTAAGTTAGTTCTCAAATTGCCGCACTAGTGTAAACTTACACGTAGGTTTTATGGTGCAAATAAACGTTTTCAAGTACGTCAGCGTATCGCCACGTGGGAACGCGGGAGCAGCGGACACGCAACCAGCAACGACATGAGGAAACAGCCCTCGCCAGCGTCGAAGCAACTAGCATACAGTCATCATGCAGTGAAATAGCAAGGTTTCACTGCAACGGACATGATGTCTTCTAGAACTAAGCAACAAGGCTACATCAGGTACTAGTAGACACATTATCAACAGTCAACAGCTAGCTAGCAGAACTCCGTACATACGGAACGTGCCACGTGCGTGAGGAGGAAGCAATCCTCCCCAGCATCGAGCATTTATCATTATGTGGAACAACAGTTTCACAAGTACTACAGCAGCAAGAGCTGAAGTACTTTATCAAGCAACGCCTCTTCCTGTACCAAGCATCAAGGCTTAATCAGGTACGAGGAGGCATATCAAATCATATCATTATCAATTCATACATCACTCTGTTAGCTAGCCAGAATATCAAGTTAAACTCGTATTCATACTATCAAGAATCAATCACTAGTGCGACAATTTGGACTCAAACAACACCAAACAATTTGGACTCAAACATCATCAAACAATTTGAACTCAACCAGAATACAGATACCTAAGTGCAAAACAAGTGCACCTGGGTTGTATGCTTCTCCAATATCACCACTCCATATGGAGGAGTTACCAAAAAAGCATCAACTTGTCATCAATAGCATTCAACACACCTGGAGGGGTTATATCAAACATATCAAGAAACTTGGAATAGCCGACCTACTAGCAAGAAATGTAACAGTCGTCATATCACGGCTTTACACGAGGCGTGCTCGAATGACAGCGCGTCATCGAGCGTGCCCGGCATTGTGCAAGAATTATTGCTACTACTGCAGCAATAAGTACCCTATATTCGGACATTTTGGGAGATTACAGATATATTACAGAACACATCCAATTGAATACCTATATCAAGACAACGAATGCATCAAGTAACAAAGTCTACCACGATGAGTTTGGAAGAGGACAGGTGTAAGGTCCGATTCCCAGTCAAATTCACTTCGTATACACGTAACCGTCACTTAGTAACAAGAGCCAACAATCGCATCACGATGACGCAACAAACACGTCACGTCGAGGTACCATTACTGGACTCTTTTACGCATCTCTCCGCCATGCATCATTCAAACTGCACCCTGCCTGGAAGAAGCTGAGGGATACGTGGACGTCGTCATCGTGCATTCGTGGACTACGTAACCTGCGTGTAGAGCGAAGTACTTTGCCTTTCGTTTCATATATACATATACATTATTATAAGTTAGTTCTCAAATTGCCGCACTAGTGTAAACACGTAGGTTTTATGGTGCAAATAAACGTTCTCAAGTACGTCAGCGTATCATTTAACCTCGTGTATCAAACGGTATGAGCAGACAAGTGCTCATACAGTGGATATACTCGTAAAGTAGTTTTATAATCCCTACAGGACTTCAGCAACTTTTTCCGCTAACTGTACATTCAATCTCATCCCATTATAAATTAAAATCATAATAAAATTAACCTTCAGATAACTTCAAAACCTTCAAAGTAGGGTCGAAAGTATTTACGCAGGGATAACGAACCTTCCAAAATTAATAGCCCGGCCGTACAGTACAATAAATCAGGCCAAGTTGGACGGATGCGGGCTACTATCAAAACGGATCCGGAATTTTGTTCCGTAGGTGACTTGCGGAACGATAACACACTTGGACTTGTTAAGAACATGTTCAGGATCTTGTCTGTTCCGGTTTTCTTGGAAATAAGCCTCCATTTTGTCATTAAAAGTTTGTGGATGTCGGTTTTCTTAGAAAAGAGCTATTTTTTTGGGTTCCTTTTTTTAGGTTACTGCCTCAGTTTGTAATGATTTGGTGATTTTTTTTTATATCACTTAGTTGGCAGACAAGCACATGGCCCACCTGATGGGAAGCGGTCACCGTGGCCTATGGACGTATGCAACACCAGGGGCGTCACACTCGCGCTGCCGACCAAGAAGAAACCTTCTAATGCCCTTCTTGAAGAACCCCATATTGTAGTCGCTTGGGAAAACTACCGCAGGGAGTTCATTCCACAGCTTGAGTGTGCGTGGGATGAAGTGCCTTTCAACGGTGATTAATGGCCGCTATTCCCTAGAGTTAAAAATCTAGCGATCTAATTCATAGCGATCATTTAATATCAAGATATGATTCCGAAGGCGACCACATACGACAACTGCAAATACACGCAGCAGTTAAACGTAATTCATTGAGACTTCTCAAAGGTCCCTGTAGTGACCGCTTTTATATTTCACTAGCATTTCGTTCACAACTACAAAACTTAAGTTCTGTTAGTGAAATTCTTTTTAATAAATAATACATATAACTTTTACCTAGTCTAAATTTAATCTTAAGGCGAAATATTGTTTTGTTGAAATAAATAACTTATGCATGGAACGATCTAATTTTCATTGTTAACTTCCCAAGCAAACCATGGGTCTTTTTTATTATACCAAGAGGCCTTTGAAATAATAGGCTGATGTGTCTCCGAGAGATATATCCAGGTAACCTCTTTTATTCTTCATCCTAAATCATTGTAACGTATCCTTATTCACACCAATTTCATTACTTACCAAGTAAGTTCTCTTGGTAAGTTATTTTTTTTTTCTCTTTTTTTTTTATACGCTACATCCCCTTTATGCGTATTGGAGCTTAACAATTCGGCTTCGAAACCTTTAGTGGAACTGGAAGAACAGTACCAATAAAGATATGAGCCAGAACCACCGAGTACCACCGCCCTACAGCATACCGCGGGTTTAATAACCTCGTGTTGTGTTTCCGGCGGTGATTAGGGTAGCCAGAGCTCACTGGAGACTATCAGGCTTGTCCTGCTTGTCTTCTTGGCTGACGGCTCAGAATCTCTGTTCTTAAAGGGTCGGCAGCACGAGTGTCACTTCCTTGGTACTGCACTTGACCAATAGGCCACGGTAACCACTTTCCATCAGGTGGGCCGTGTGCTTGTCTGCGACCCAAGTGATATAAAAAAACAGTACATCTATACTATTATATAATTGTAAAGTGGTCGTGTCTGTACATTGGAGATATTTAAAAAAAATACTTGGGTTATGTTATGCCAACGATACTGAACACGAAAATATTTTTTTTTAATTGCCTGTCTGTTTGTTTGTTTGTCTGTTTGTCCGCGATGGACGCAAAAATTACTGGACGGATTTTGATGCGGTTTTTTTTGTTACAAAAGGCTTGCTCAGACTTAAAATCTTACGTTTGTTTGATCGGAATCGGTTGAGTAGAACCGAAGATATGCAAAGGTCGCGTTAACCGAGATGCACGCGGGCGGAGCCGCGGGCGGAAGGCTAGTATAACATAAAAAGAAAAAAAAAAAAGAAACAAAAGCATGTAATATTGATGTTTCTGTATTAAATAAATACAGCTAACGTTCCAGAAACATCTCCTTATCCCCACAGTATCGACACATCACGGAAGCTGCCAGAAAAAGTTATGTTACGTCACACATTAAACGCCTGAACGATAGTTTTTCCTTAATCATTTCTCAGCGCCTGCCAGAAATAACCAAGGAAAGCTTGCATTGAAGGTAAACAAATAAACATATCTCAAAGATTACTTCCAAACGATACTCCACTTAAGGACAGGTTGGGACTTAGCAAAATGTTTGTAGCAAATTTTACGATCTTTTTCCGTCCGAGTGTGTTGGTTCCCAGTGTAATAGAAACGATCACGTCGGGATCACCACTGTGGAGGTGATGTCCCTCCAACACAAAGGGATGATCCTTCAACCAGGCAAGGTTATCACGCCTGGCAGGCCGCGGCCCAACGATTGTCGTTGGGATGTTTTAGCAAGCGCTGGAACTTCGCTTTCGCGATGCAGGAACTGTAGTGACGTAGTAGTTCGGCTTGCTGTCGCTAGATGGCGCTGGGTACATGTGGTATCGCCACAGGGTGACACTATCTCTTCACGTGGGTGTCGTGAGATAGGACTGTTTCCATCCAACATTGAACATGAACATATAGCCCATTGCAATGTGGTGGCTTGACCACAGTAGGGTCACGGGATTACGGGAAACCGAAAATCATAGCGAAATGCAGGTGTTAATTACACCTCTGCCTACCCCTTAAAGTATATACGGGTGTTAATATATACATATATACAATCACGCCTTTATCCCCGGAGGGTTAAGCACAGGTGAATTAACACCCACATTTCGCCAATCATTGTATTAGGTTTCACATAACAGGCGGTGAGCCTATTGCCGTTTTCCGGGCACTATTGTTGACTCGAGCCATGTATAGGCTGAGTCTGTACTGTATATATTTGTCTGATGTTAAACAGCCCTATCATTTAGTCGCCTTGTACGACACCGCATGGGAGGAGATGGGGTGGCCCAAATTCTACTCTACTGGGAAACACGCGCCGGTGAATTGCATTTAAAGAATGTAGGTACTTAAACTAGTATTCGCATTAACCCCTCCAGTTAAGCTAATTTCTCGTGACAAAAGTGGGTTCACATTCGTAGGGTGATGTTCAGTATTCGAACCCGGAATAACTATCATCTGACCCTGAGGGTAGCCAGAGCCTCACCTGTCAATCAGGTAGCGGCTTGCAGGCAAGGTTGGTTTAGATTTCAAAGATCTTGGGTCCCCAAACAGTCTCAAATAAAAAATAAAACGTATTTTTAGAACACATATTAATACACACTTGTACTTTTCCACGTGGAAAATATAAGTGGAAAATATTGTGAAAAAGTACAAGTGTTATCAATATGTGTAACAACAAGTTCCAACAAGTGCCATCAATCAACAGTATAAAAAGTATTTTTAGAAACCTACTATATTATTTCCTTATATTATTTCTAAACAAATTGAAAGGAAAAGCTAGGCTTTCTTTCGTGTTCACATATTTTTCTTTGAGATTCAGAAATAATTTACGTGTTTGTTCTTTGTGTTATTTATACATGGGAGACATTTGAAGGTCTTATTATAATTGAGGTAAGTTTTAACATTTAATTTTCTTTACAGAGGTCTTTATACCTTGCTAGCTGTTGCCTGCGGCACCGCTCGCTATTTATTACGTTGCGAATATTTGAGCGTGAAGTCCGCTCTTATTCATGAATTGTTGGTTTATATTTTTTATCGTTGTGCACCCTGCCTGATGGTAAGCCAAAAGAATAGTGGCCGTCATTTCAGATGAAAATAATGTTAACTTTTACGACGTGCAAAGGAAATGCCGGAAAAGAAAACCCCGGAATTTAAGATTCGAGATGGCATGCGGTTTTAGTCGGTTCTAGTCTGACATAACCATCCCGCAGACCGGCGGGGGTTGTAACCCGCACAAACAGAGGTGAGAGGAAATTCTCTCTCCACTATTTAGAGAATTTTCCCTCCAGGTAAGGTTAAAATCTTCCACCCTGTATACTCAAATGATTTTAACTAATCGAATACAGTAATCGAAAACATCAAAATGATGCGTTCACTGTTATTTAACCAGTTAATTAACTTCAAACAAACATTTCCTATTGATCTACAAACTACAACAGTTCATAATGGAAACGATTGCTGTATAATTCCGATGAATAGCGCTGTAATTATATTGTAAAGTGAACAGTATAATTATTATTTGATACATTTATACTAGAAACTAATAATTATAATTAAGCTTTTTATGATCTATTACTATCTACTATTGTTTTTTGTTATATGGGACACGTCAATTTGAATTTAAATCGCCTGATGGTAAGCTGAAGGTATAGTCTCAGAAATGAGGGTCACCATTATAGAACCATACCAATGGTGGCACTACAATTACCACCGTGGCATATGGACAAGTGCAACACCAGCGGAGTCACACTCGTGCTGTCGACCCTGTGATAACATAAAGATTCTGTGCCTTCAGTGCAAAAGACAAGCAAGACAAGTCTTTGGTCTGCCCACTGAAAGCACAAAACCTCTCCAGTGAGCTCTGGCTACCCTACTCACCGCCAGGAACACAATACGAGGTTATTATAACCGCGGTAGTCCGTGTTAAATTTTCACTTCATTAATAAGCAAGCAAACAATCTGCCACAAACTAACAGCTCTATTCAACCGCAGCCAAAGTTACTAAAAATATTATTTTGTGGTAAAGTAAATCCCTTTGCCGGACATAGACTCGGCTAGCCATAAATCAGTCGTGCTACGGACGCCTTAGATAATCCGTCATGGGTATAAATGTTAGTATGTTTTATTATCTTTTGGTCAGTAGTTATAGGATATCATGGAAGGAAGGGATGGGAATGGGTTCTGACGTCACACATACATATATTCATGCCTGTAAATCACCGAAGGGTAAACAGAGGTGTATTAAAAACCCACATTTCGCTAACTATGATTATGGGGAGCGAGCTTATTACCGTTAAGCGGGTAGTTTTTCATGTGGAATAGTATAGGGCCATCCCATATTTTGCCGTGGGTGTTGTGGAAGGCGACTAAGGGAGAAGGCCGTTCTCCATTCGACAGTGAACATACAGCCCATAACTTTTGTTATTCATCCCTACTAATATTATAAATGCGAAAGTAACTCTGTCTGTCTGTCTGTCTGTCTGTCTGTCGGTCTGTCTGTCTGTCTGTCTGTCTGTCTGTCTGTCTGTCTGTCTGTCTGTCTGTCTGTCGGTCTGTCTGTCTGTCTGTCTGTCTGTCTGTCTGTCGGTCTGTCTGTCTGTCTGTCTGTCTGTCTGTCTGTCTGTCTCACTTTTACGACTAAACCGCTGAACCGATTTTGATGAAATTTGGTATAGAGGTAGGTTAGACCTTGAGAAAGGACATAGGCTATGTTGGGTCGCGATAACCGACATCCACGCGAGCGGAGCCGTGGGCAAAAGCTAGTTATTTAATAAATTCAGTTAAACAATTATGTTAACGGGAAATAACGCGATCATGGTATATGTATATGTACCTGTTTTTAACCTTTGATTTGCCTTTGGCCTGATCGAAACGTCAGGCAAATCAAAGGTATGTATGTACCTATACCATGATAGCATTAATTCCCGTTGTATATCATGGAACGCGAGAGTTTAAAAGTTACTTCAGTTAAACAATAGATAGATAGATAGATAGATAATTCTTTATTGTACACCAATAGATTTACAGAGATGACAAGTAGGTAGCATGTATTTATAGTTTAATGTACAATGGGCGGCCTTATCGCTTATTACAATTTATACTGTTGATGGATGACACTTGGTGGAACTTATTATTACGCATATTAATAACACACTAGTACTTTTCCACGATATTTATTATTAAACCTGACTGTCCGAAACCGGTCAAATGTAAACCTTTGAGAAAGCCGTGAGGTGAAACCGTTCAGGTTCAAAAATAAATATCGAATTAAAGTACGAGTGAGTATTTTAACAATTTAGTAAAATCGAAATCACTTTTCATTTAGAAACAAAGTAACAATTGTTGTTTTGTAATACACTCTATTTTCTTATCTCAAATTAACTAACAATTTATTTCTTACCATTTAGTTTGTATCAAAAGCTATTGTGTGCCTACAAAATGGAATTCTTCAAGAAGGGCATTAGAAAGTTTCAACAGAGTCGGCACCGCGAGTGTAATGCCCCCGGCTCACGTCCATAGCCCACCTTGACCACTTTCTGTCAGGTAGGCCGTATGTTTGTCAGCCACCTAAGTGCGGGGGCACACGGTGCATTGCGGCGCCGCACCACCGCAAAAATTTCGGCCAACCGGCGGCCATACGAGCGGCCCCGCACCGCTCGTGTGGCCGCCGATTGGCCGAAATTTTAACTCTGTAGAAGCTGAAATTTCTGTGGTGCGGCGCCGCAACGCATCGTGTGCCCCCGCTGTTAGTACCAAAAAAAACTGCTTCTTGCCAAACTCCTTTAATCAGTATTTAAATTTAGTCGCATCGAACTCCAAAATACGCAAATACTTACGTTCAAAATATAGTTTAGACGTTGTCTAAAGCGAACTTTGTGGGACAACTAATAATAAATTGCATCCTTGTTTATCACTATAATACAAAGAGCCCTCAACAGTATACAATTTAATGAAAACATTAAGTTTGAAGACACACCTTCTCTTTGAGGAGAGAAGCAACTTTGATGTGAACTTCCGCTCGCTGAGTCTCGACATGATACTAAATAATATGAAGCGTCGCATAGTAACGGATATAAAATGTATTACATTAATATATTCGTTGGTATTTGTATCTGTAACAGTTATGTATCAAATCAAATCATTTTATTTGTATAAACACATGTCAGTATATTATGTCAGTTATCGTCTAATGTTAACATTGGGTTGTGGAGGTCAGATGACAATCGCTTCACGGAAAATATCGAGGTCTAGCCAAATCCGTGGTTAAGACTGGTAAAAGCGGACCCCAGACTCCGAGCTGAAAGCTTCGGATGCGACTGGGAATTAACGCTAAGAGGAAGAAGAAACACATGTCAATATACATTTATGCATGCAAGATGGTCAATAGTCTGGTAAATGTCCAGCGTGTTTAGCCGTAGTCATGCCGGCGTACAAATGCTTCAGTAATATGTCAATTTATACGTATAAAAAGTCAAGTAACAAAAAACAGTTAAAAATCAATTAAAATGTACTACTTGAGTTATTAGAATGTCAAGATATGAAATAAGCAAATAAATTATATAATAATATAATGTCAAAAAAATACTATTAATATAAACTAATGTAAATCTAATCTAATTTAATAATGTCAAAAGTAAATTGTTAGTCAACCGCCACAACGCAAAAAAGAGATGTTATAAATAAAATAACCAAAATAACCAGTAATAAATATAACTGCGTGGTTCCCGGTAGAGTAGAATTTGGGTCACCCCGTCTCTTCCCATGCGGTATCGTCCAAGGCGACTAAGCGATAGGGCGTTTTAACATCAGACCGTCAGATCTGATGAGGCCGTCAAGCTGAGTGCCACCATTCTAACATGATACGTGTCTGTAATGGTGAACCTCTTTTCAGAGACTTTGCCTTCAGCTTACCATCAGGTGAGGCGAAGTCAAATTGACGTGTCCTATAAAAAAATTAAAATAAAATAACCAGTAATAAATATTATACCGCGTGGTTCCCGGTAGAGTAGAATTTGGGTCAGCCCGTCTCTTCCCATGCGCTATCATCCAAGGCGACTAAGCGATAGGGCTTTTAACATCAGACAGATATATTCATACAGCCCAGAATCAGTCTCACATGCATGACTCGAGTCAACAACAGTGTCCGGAATACAATGATTGGTGAAATGTGGGTGTTGATTCATCTCTGCCTAACCGTCCGGGGATAAAGACGTGATTAATGTTTCATGTGGTTATGTCCCAATGAGAGACCAGGTTCGATTTTATATGATAACTAGCTGTTGCCCGCGACTTCGTCCGCGTTAAGTTCGGAATGTTGTTCATCCCCTATTTTATCCCCTTGGGGGTAGAATTAATCAAAGTCCTTTCTTAGCGGATGCCTACGTCATAGTAACTTTATGCATGCAAAGTCTCAGCCCGATCGGTTTAAAATTGACAAAGTTTCATACAAACTTTCATCCCCTATTTTATCCCCTTGGGGAAAGAATTAATCAAAATCCTTTCTTAGCGGATGCCTACGTCATAACATCTACCAGCATGCCAAATTTCAGCCCGATCCGTCGAGTGGTTTGGGCTGTGCGTTGATAGATCACTATGTCAGTCAGTCAGTCAGTCAGTCACCTTTGAGTTATAATATATTTAGATAGAATAATTTTATTTCGATGTGTAATATTTGTGTAAACTTTCGACAAAATTGAAAATATTGGACCGTATAACCGATGGAAACTTTTTCGTAAACAAAGTCGATTGTTATATAAAATCGAATGGGTTACTCATCGGGACATAACTACACGAAACTTATACCTTGGACGCAGTATAGTTGTTATTGGGCAATGGGCAGACCGTATCGGTCATAACAAATAATAAACATGGTAAAAATATCCCGCCGAGTCTTACACTATTAAAGTATACCTATAACATTATTAGTATAAGCCTATTAACATTGTTTAATAACTCTAATAACTTGAAAAATTGATTCCAGAGAATTGGAAATCTAATTACCTACGCCGAGTTTCGTTATTCTTATACCCTAAAAGGACAGCTTAAATTAATAAACTACCGGTAATAATTATTTTAGGCGAGTGCCTTTCTATTTTTAAGTCATGAAATCGAATACAATTCTCGCAAGAGATAGCAATTTTTATACTACTGAGGCTGCAGACAAAATGACTTGAACCTGTTGGATTTTTTTTATATAGGACATGTCAATTTGACTTCGCCTCGCCTGATGGTAAGCTGAAGGCAAAGTCTCTGAAAAGAGGGTCACTATTACAGACACGTACCATGTCACAATGGTGACACTCAGCTTGACGGCCTCATCAGATGCTTTTTCACGCCCCGCTTAAAGGACCCGGGGCTGTAGGAGGAGGGGAACACGTGAACTGGTAAGGGATTCCAAGACTTAATGGCGCGGCAGAAGAAGGAGTCGTCGAACCGCTTGGTTCTTGAAGGACGTGGTTACCGTGGTCTATGGTCCACATCAGGGGAGTCACACTCGTGTGGCTGACCCTGTAAGAACAGAGAGATTATTTGTCGTCAGCGCAGAAGATAAGTAGGACAAGCCTTTGGTCTTCCCACTGACAGCACAATACCTTTCTAATTTGCGCTGGTTACCTTACTCACCGCTGAAAACAACACGAGGATATTTAGCCGCAGTATTCTGTAGGGCGGGAGTACATCCTCAGCCGGACTGCTCGACTGGGACTAAAATACCGTGGTTTCCTACATGAATGTAATAAAAAATATAGATCCGATTCTCAGCACTCCATGGATTCACCGTGCGGTCGCCGGGTCCATAGCGTGATACAGAGAGGAACACCGTAACGGCGACTGGGACTTGCGACGCAGATGTAGGTTTAGGGTGGCCACCTTGTGATGCATCAGCGCTCACCTCCACCGTCAGTAGTGTTCCCCCCCCTACCTATCCAAATTTGGTAAGATCCTATCAATGCCGCTTTTGATATTCGATTTAGTAAAGAGCTTACTGAAGCTCTTGGCAATCCGACTCAACACGTTTTTTGCGTCAGAATATATGAATATTCTGACGCAAAAAACGTGTTGAGCTACCGAAACTACCGAAAGAGCTACCGAACCGCTTGGTTCATGAGAACCAAGTGGTTCGGTAGCTCTTTCCTTCTTTCACGCACGATTAAATCTGGAATTCCTTACCAGCTCACGTGTTTCCTTCTTCTTATAGGTCCGGGTCCTATGTATGTATTTACAAAAAAAAAGTATCTAAGTATGTATATCCGCATTCTAGATTCCATAACACAAGCTAATTAAGCTTACCATGGGTCTAGATAGCGTTGTGTAGAATGTTGTTGAACATTTATTTATTTATTCCTTTAAGCAGGGCGTGAAAAAGCATCTAATGCGGAGTGCCACCATTTTAACATGGTGCATGTCTTGACCCACTTTCCTGAATGAAGTCAAATTGATGTGTCTTATATAAAAAGAAACTGGACGCCCGTCATTACTGATGTCCTTTCTGTGCAGAATCTTCCTCATCGCACCCCCTAAAAAGATGTGATTGAAATTTTTCATACGACAAAACTTTATTCCCTTCCTCAATCAAAAAGGATTATTTCCGTGACAGCCCAAATAAATACACAACATTATTCTTTCTGTTTTTGTCGAGCACTCCAATCTGAGATACGAGGCGAGTAACGCAAGGGGTCGATCTAGTGGTATAATGAACAAGCTGCTCATAAACAAAGACTTTGTTACGCCAATCACATAGGCAAACAATAAAAGTGTTGCGTGAAATGACTGCTTAGATATCTATGTAGGGCGTTGAGTACAGTGTATATAAATTTGGTTAGAACAGGACGGGTCCCCGAGTAGGAAAAATATTTAAATTCGTAGAAAGGAGCATTGTGATTGGCAGGCTTCACACACACACATTGTTCACATTAGGCAGACAGCCAATCGCAATGCTCAATTCTCTCGATAGGTTTACGTTATGGATTCGAATATTTTTCGCTCTCGGGGTCTTGATCTTTTCTGTTTAAATAATGTATTTACTTTTTATTGGGTTTTGAAGTGAAACCTTCTATAGGCGCGTTGTGCAATTTTGAAGTGAACTTTTTAGTTTTACAAAGATCGTAAAATTTGCATCATCGTTACCGACCGTCACGTCCCGTCCCGTCACGATGATACAAATTACTTAGTTTTGACCAATTGTGACCATTTACACCCACGAAAATACTGAGAAATAGCCTGATGAAAAGCTGAACTGTCTTGAGGGAGTTATAAATATAATAACTGTTAGTAGTAGGACTTAGTAGATTTTTTTTTCGAGACGGGTGATTCATAAAGGTGAGCGAAACTGTGGGTAAAATAAATACACTATTATTATGAACACACATCTTCAACATAAAATCAAAGTACATTTATGTAATACAAAAATGTATTTTAATCAATTTCCACGGAATAAATCAAAACATGGTCACCCTGACACATCTAGATATTAAGAATATGGAAAGATAAAATTAGGCAGGATATATATTTTTATTCACGATAGACCAAAAACTAATAGAGAATACGTAATTTTGTATGAATATGCATTATTTATTTATTATGATGATGATGATTTGTTTAGTATAATTTCACTTTAGCATGGTCAGACAATAGAAAAAACTGTAGGATGTAATGTATTGTTTATATAATCAAAAAAAGCGCGTGTCAGTCTCGCGCACTGAGGGTTCCGTACAAAACTGAAGTAAGGGACGAACTTATGTTACATAAACTTTATTGCGTTGTCTTAGAAGGTTTTTCACAGTTGTAAATTTCAACTTCATCCGATCACACGTTCACTAGAAAAATGTTAACACAGACGGATAACGAAATGATCATATAAGGGTTTGGGTTTTTTTCTTTTTAGGTACGGAACCCTAAAATATTTAATTTTTAACATCGAGAGGTCCCTCGATGCTAAAAATTACAAAGTAACTACACGGTTCTCTATTTTTATTCCTACAATTTTATGTCATAATTTAACATTGCATAATGTTACTTGTCCTAACATTATTTACGCATAATATTCATTTGCCATAACTTTTTAATCATAATTTTTTCAATCCTATTTACTATAAGCATAATATTTCATAAGCATACTGTCCCAAAGCATAAGTTTACTTAAGCATAACGACGCGTAACCATAACTATTTTAAGCATACAATTTATATTGACTAAATAAAGTTCTACATGGTTATAAAAAAAATAACCACGAAGGCCTTCTAACCTAATCTATCCAAGTCGGATTCAGGGGCTTTCTCAATAAATCTATCGCTGTCTGTTAAGAAATTATTATTTCTTTTTGATCATTATGCCAAATAACTATTAGACAAATAAACAATATGCATTACAACTTTATGCATATCAAAGTTATGAATAAAAACATTAGGATATACAATATTTATGCTTAATAACATAGTATGCTAAAAACCAATTATGACACACTATTATTATGACAAAGAAAATTATGCCTAACTTGTTATGACAATTTAAATTAGGACAAAAACCATTATGAGAAAAAATGGGATCCCTAACTACACCCACCAGAAGAGATAGGGTGAACCTATTCCACTCTATCAGAAACCAACATAGTCTGGTCAGGTCTCGGATTAAAAGACACACTCCTTGATATACATACTGAAGTTACTTTAGTTGGTCTATTGGGCTACTAAACTATGCTTTAAAAGGAACATTATGAAACTCAAAAGTTACAGATCCCTCCTTGTCAATACTGATCCCCTTAAAAGCTAAAACCTCTCAGCATAGAGTAATAAAGAAGAAATCCAGTATGTATGGGGAGATCAACTATTCATGGTGCAGACTTAGAACGTAACGTAATACGTTTATCATTTATTTACAAACTTTTCTTATTAAAGTTTTCTTAGCGGATGTTTTGGGATTAGGTGACGCCAAATAAGTTATGAAGCTTGTTTCATTATTGGGTTTCTGTTTACGCCAGTGTGGTCAATATAAAATGGTTTATGATTTTTGCAACGCTTAATTTTTCTTTTTAACATAATTAGTGAGGTTATAAATGGCTGTGATTTCAACTTCTATGGGTTTCAAGTAATTAATAAAAGCGAGCTCTGTTAAGAAAAAATAAATAGTACACTCACCCGAGAGTTAGATCTAGAATCTCACAATCACATAATATTGTTTTATTGATGTAGATAAATAAGATGAAATAACAATAAATAATTTCATGAATTATATCACACCAAGATTTTACTACATTCATAGCCTCGTTCATTGTTGTCGTTGCCAATAAGATTATGAATATAGTGAAATGTGGGTGTAACATAATTCATGAAATTATTTATTTATTTACTTATTGCATATAGATGTTATACTTAGCAAGTAATTTCACAATGATGGGCATAAAATTTTACAGATTTATTTGTTACAATAATGAAGTATGTGACAAAAAAGCTTAACTCGTTCCAATTTACTCACCCAGCCTTTCAGTAAATAATAAACAAAATTTTTTGTATGCCTGCCATGCTCCCCTTTATACCCTTTGTACCACCCTTTGTACTGCTCCAATTTTCTTAACTTCTGTATGAAAATATTATAATTTGACGTACAATAAAGTACACAATAAATAAATAAGAAATAATATAATTTGTAGATCGGTAGCCTAGTGGTATGGGTAATGGACTGCTGAGACGAGGTCTCGGGTTCGATCCCAGGTTTTACCATGGCTCACACCAATGACTTTTCGATGCTTTTCGAAGTTATGTGTGTATTTATCGCAGGTTTATAAGTGCCCGGTTAATGGCAATAGGCTCGCCACCTATTTATTACATTGGGACCTAAACATAAACGGCGAAATGTGGGTGCTAGCACCTCTGCCTACCCCTTCGGGGATATAGGCGTGAGTTTATGTATGTTATGTATGTATGTAGATCATTATCTGGCATCAACCACGACTATAAGTCAAAAAAATTACTACCTCTCTAATTTGGATGACAAAGCCTGAAAATATACTTAGACCAGTAAAAGTTTCCTAACAATAAATCTATTCAATAGTCAAATCTTTTGTTGGACTCCTACTTATTACCATTCCTATTGTTTCTTTTTAATAAACCGGAGTCGTACAAAAGAAAAAACTTTTAATTTTAGTCAAGGAAAAAGTTCTATATCTTTTAGGCTTTTGAAAGTTGATATGCTATAAATAAACGACTTTTACGAACGCTATAAATAAACGACTTATGGTGGTAGGACACGACGGTATATCCGTCCCAATCGAGCAGTCCGACTGGGGAAGTACCTCCGCTCTACAGGAAGACCGCGGCTTAATAACCTCGTGTTGTCTTTCCGACGGTGAGTAGGGTAGCCAGAGCTCACTGGAGAGATTTTGTGCTGTCAGTGGGAAAACCAAAGGCTTGTCCTACTTATCTTTTGCGCTGACGGCACAGAATCTCTCTGTTCTTACAGGGTCGTCAGCACGAGTGTGACTCCCCTGGTGTTGCACTCGCCCATAGGCCACGGTAACCTCTTACCGTCAGAGGTAAGGAGGGCCGTGTGCTTGTCTGCGACCTACGTAGTATAAAAAAAACTTTTATAGGTTGATTTGCATCAGACGTGCGAATGCTCATTCTATCCCCTCTATGTCAAATTCTATTAATGTAAACAGTTCGTTGTTCTTTCTTGTAAAATCCTAAAATATTCTACAACATTCTACACAACGCTATCTAGACCCATGGTAAGCTTAATTAGCTTGTGTTATGGAATCTAGAATGCGGATATACATACTTAGATACTTTTTTTTTTCTTTTCTTTTTTTTTGTAAATACATACATATTATACATAGAAATACCCAGACCAATGCAAATATTTATTATTCATGGATACAAATATTGGCACTGAGCGGGGATCGAACATTTACAATAAAATATTAAGAAAAAATGCTCTTGTTCTACTTTAGCTCTATGCTCGTAATAATATTATACCTTAATAAAATCTAGTATAGTATAGAGTATAGAGTAGGTGACCTCTGTGGCGTAGCGGTAGTGTTTGACAGCTAAGTCTATTCTAGATTGGTGTAAATATTTGTATGAATGAATGTGTATATTTACTCTCTGGCTTTGTCAAAGGGTTGTCACTCAGGATTGGGAAGCAAATGTGTTGCTTCTACAAAAAACAATAATTCTAACTCCCAGTGCTATTTTTACTGTTTTAAGAATAAAAAATACGAATCTTTTGAAACGTATTTGGTTACGTTGTATATCACAAGTCTTATTGCATTGAGTTGACTGGAGAGAATTCACAATTGCTGCATTTATATCGACAGAGATCGAAAGATACCAATGTCTTAAATAAGGTTGCCACGATATTTTTCTGCCACGAATCTGGGCAAATTGAACTATCCAGAGAACTAGAGAACACCCGGCTATATCCCCGAAGGGGTAGGCAAAAGTATATAAGCACCCACATTCCAGCGAGTACCAAAACAGTTACTCGTCGCTAAGGCGAACCTCCTAGAGCTTTTTTATGATGCTTTATACAGTTGGCAAGGCATCCTGAGGCTTGGCACTGCCACTTTGATAAAAAAAGTTTATGCATGTTGTTTCAAAATAACTTACCCCACACTAATAGGTTGGCACAACTTTGAATGATAAGTACCAAATTCTGACTGAATATTTAAGTTAAGTAGCAATCTCATAGCCGTTGAACTGAAATATAATATTATACAGATGTTCTATGTTGTATACAGAGTATATTTTTGAGCCATCGAACGAATTTTCGCTTCAAAAATATAGAATTCCAATTTCTTGGCTCCAACCTAAGATTTTTTAAGATTGAACCTATTGGAATACCATTTACATTCAAAAAAAGTACTCAAGAACGACGCCATCTTTAAACACATGGTCAGTATAATGTAAAGAATATACTTACGTTTATTTTCCATTATTCATCGTTTTTATTACAACCATCTGCCTTTTGTAATATTGCCCGCGTTATGTTAGGGTTGAATTTAAAAGGGTTCCAAAAATCCTTTCAAAACAATAAGTGCTTCCTCGAGTATAAAACGTAACACGTACCAACCCTTGAATAGATCACAAATATGCGGGCCGACATTCAACGTTTACTCTTAGGGGTATTATTCTGAGTGACATCAAATTTTAAACGCAGTGGTAACGTATGAAGGCGGTGGTTAATGTTGAAGAGAACTAGACCAAACGTGTTGGCTTTTACGAACGCGCGTAGTTACGAAACGATATGTCACTCAGAATAAGGGGCATTGCTAAACCGTACCATAACTACGCACGTTCGTGTTAGATGAGTTTTGGGCCAGTCCACCGTCTGCTCATGTTTCTACTGCGTCTGAAATACTTTGTTAAATAGAATAATATGCCTGTACACATTTTTGGCATCTAATGAATTATTTTGGTATCCATTTTGTTAAATTTTTCATAGTTATTAATTTTTAATACGCAAAATGCTGGATGGTTTTTTCGGGTCATTCAACATCTCGCGATCGTCAAATTCGCGAGCGCACGCGAATTGGTATAATATTTTGCAAAAATATTTGAAGTTTTCAATTGTATATCTGGAATTATTTCATCTACTCTCTCTATTTATTTCGAGTTTTTATTCATATCTCCGGCTCTATTCAACCAAATTGCAATGTGGAATGAACTCTCCGCGATGGTTTTCCCAAATGACTACAATATAGGGTTCTTCAAGAAGGTATTAGAAGGTTTCTTCAGGGTTGGCAGCACGAGTGTGACGCCCCTGGTGTTGCATACGTCCATAGGCCACGGTAACCACCAGGTGGGCCGTGTGCTTGTCTGCCACCTAAGTGGTATAAAAAAAAATCTTATTGACGGCTGTTTATAAGTCTGAAAAAGACATCCAAAGCTCTCAACTTGGAGCCCAGAATAAAATTGGCTTCATTCTCCTTCTTTTGGTATAGTTTATACGTTTACTCAATTTCGAGAAAAACGTCAATAAACTAGTGCTGTCAGGAAAGCTTTGTCCCCAATGGATTTGGTTCCAAGCACCCAAAAATTTATTCTTACAGATTAAAATCAAAATCTGACGAACTAAAGTTATTCTGCTAAAAGAGTGCTAAGGGCGTATGCACACAATGCTAATTTAGCGAGTGTATTAAAGTCGATGCTAGCGTGGGAAATTCCCAATACAAACGAAGTAAACTTTGTGAGCTGTTAACACTTAAGCGAACAAGTGTATCGAGTGAACGTTTAATTAGAAGCACTAATTTATTTTGCCGAAAACGAGTTTTACCTGTATTTATCCTGTATATGTGTATTCCTGTGTGCATTCATGTGCATATTCCTATGTATCTTTCAGTATGTATTGTGTAACTAAATTAGTAAAGATCATCATCATCAGAGCGTTGGTCCTGATAGCATGCTTTCCTACTGGTTTTGACTTATCTTGATTTTTGCAAGGAGAGCCACTACCGTCTGACCTTGCAACCCTGAGAGAAAAATCATAATGGGGCTTACTTATTTACTTAATGCCGAGTTGAAAAAAATAGTACGCTAGTTCAGGTATGGTATCCTAGTGAGTGTGTAACGAAAATTTCCCTCTCTTCATATCCTAGGGAAATGTAATATTCCATACTTCGCCCATCTATAGCATTGCAAATCATAGGCTATAATAACACTTGTATTATTAGAAGAATTGTGTACTTTTGTGCTCAATTAGTCGTAGCTTAATTATAAGTACTATTATGTACGAACCCTAACTCGTGTACAAAAATTATTATAAAAAGTTCCTACTTTTGTCGATACTCGTAGATGGTCTACGAAATTCGTAGACCCTGCGTAGCATCTGTTTTGTACTGCAATCACTTTACTGTTATAGCTTATTTTAAAATTTATTACTAAAGTATGGCTTAAGTAACGTTATTCTGCATTTGTTCGAAAGTTTAATTACAAAACCTAATGAAAACCCACCAAAATGGATTGTCTGGTGAACATTTTTCACTCGAAAGGTAATCTTTATTCAAATTTTATTACTCTTTGAATATAAATAACATTAAAATCGAAAACGAAAATAGAATACGCAATTATTTACGCTGAACTGTAGTTAGCTGTGGCTTTGCTTGAATAAAATACGCATCGGTTTTATCACTGGCTAAAGCTGATTATTTTGAATAGATATAAATCGACAAGAATATCCAGACAAGTCTGTAAATCCTCAAAGGGGTAGACAGATGTGTATTAACACCCACATTTCATCAACTATGATTTTTGATCCTACGTAATAAGGAGGGAACCTAACTGCCGTCAAGCCTACATACGCTCGTGGATACATTTTAATAAATATGAAGAGCTAGAAACTAGTACTACCTATTATTATAGACACTGCTCTTTTTATTTAAATACTAGCTTTTGCCCGCGTGGATGTCGGTTATCGCGACCAAATATAGCCTATGTCCTTTCTCAAGGTCTAATCTACCCCTATACCAAGTTTCATCAAAATCGGTTCAGTGGTTTGGGCGTGAAAGCGAGACAGACAGACAGACAGAGTTACTTTCATATTTATAATATTAGTAGGGATGTACTTTATGTATTTTACTAGTATTGCCCCTAATCCCTCCAGCTAAACTTAATTTCGAGTACGGGACCTCTCGATTGCCTTATTTTTATTATATTTTTTAAACATAATAAAAATAATACAACCGTCAGTCAGTGGTTGGCGGCACGAGTATGACGCTTTTCGTATTTCGAACGTCCATAGGGCACGCTGACTTTCCATCGTCAGTGGGCCGTGTGCTCATCAGCTACCTAAGTGTCATAAAAGCACATTTTATTTTAACTTAAATATTTAATTATAATATAAATAATCAATACAAAGTCACATTCATTTTAATCTTTATTTGATTTTTTCTGCAATGTTCCCTCTGTTGAAATATTGTATTTGTATTTTATTTTATGAATAAAGTTACCAACTTACGTAATGAATGTCGATGATAATGATGCCCAGTAAAACTTGAATGAGTTTATGTGGCATCATAAGCAAATGAAACATGTAATTTACCATTGTTTATAATAATAAATAAATAAATAAATAAATCTATTAAACCGCCCCTCACCGTACCAGGTGCAAAGGTGCCCATCACGCTGGCGGCATTGCCCCGCTGAACAGCAATGGCCAACCTTTGCCCCAGGTACGAGATTTTATATAGATTTCATTATTATTATTAGATTTTATTTTAGTAAAGGTTCTAAAGGCTTAAAAAAGAAATTATGTCACTAGCTCTAAACGAACAATACTAAGCTTTATAAACATACCTATCAAACCAAAGTCAAAGTCAAAAATCATTTTATTCTGTTCAGATCATCAAAACGGCACTTACAAAACGTCAATAATATACATATTATGTACTAAAGACTAGCTTAGCAAATCGACCACCGGTTCGAAACGCGGCCCCGGCCTGAGAAGACTCCGGCAAGAAACTCAGCGGGCTTTTTTTTTGGTCTATTTACAAAAAATGCTTAGTCTACTTAGTCTAAATACAATCATTTGTTTGAGAAGCATGTATGAGTGAACAGCTCAATTCCAAGCAAGTTTATCATCTAAATATTCTTGTATTTTATAATAGCCTTTTTGGCACAATTTCCTCTTAACTTCATTTTTAAATTCATTTATAGGTAAATCCCTAATTTCATTAGGGAGCTTGTTAAAAAACCTTACATACTATAGGTAACCCGCTGTGGTTTTCGTCTTACATCGACATGCGCTATTAGGGTAGATATTGCCTTGTCCTTGCGCACCCCGGATTAACTGACCATCTAAGAGGTCCGTAAACAGATGGGCACGCCCTCTCAAGCCTGACCACTCTTGTGGGACTCAAGTACACAAATGGGTCAACCGGACGTTTTCTTAACAAAGGGATGTCTATATACGAACCTGGTTTTTGTAGATTTTTCTAATGACTACTTAAAAGTAAATAGTTTGGTTTGAAGTTTAAGTTGATAGAGGAAATTTGAAAGATTGCTAGTGAATAAATAAATAATTGAGAAGTGTGTGTATCAGAGTATGCACATGTTACGAGCAAAGAGTGGATTTTGGTAAGAAAGTTTCTAGTTAATTGGCCGTTGTTATAGGACGAAATGATGGGCAGTGTAAAGATATGATTCTTTAGCACATGCGCGTAATTCATTGCGGCTTCTTAATGGTTCCTTTTATCCGTATCGGTATAATAATTCGTTTTAGGAGAGTGGTTTGTATACTGCACAAAATTGGACTGCATAGGCCACAGTAACCACTTTGTATAAAAAAAAAACCTTTGGATGAAAATAAATTGAATTACATTATTGTTTAATGGTGGTGTAGTTTTTTTTTTAAATCTTTATTTATTTATAGGGCTTTTATCTTACGACATGGCAGTCCTATTGTAACAAAATAACATAAACTATAAACAAAACTTAAATTAGGTTAGATAGTGTGTTTATGAGATGAGTAGAATCACATATTAACAACACTTCTCTTCATTCATCGTCACTTCTACACATCTCATAAACACACTTTGCAGCGTCCGAATGAGGTGCAGATAAAATAGTCTGGTATGAGCCTATGTCCTCTATTCTTATATCAAAATTAAAAACTAATTGTGCTCTAGCATGACGATTCCGTTCACATTCCATGAGCAAATGTTGAACATCGTCTATTTTGCCACATGTTAAACAGTTAGGCGTATCAACTACTCTCATCGGGTTACTAGCATAATCATGTGTCCAAATTTTCGTGATGGAATGTGACCAGAACGTAGTCTTAATGCTGTAACTACTAAATTCCTGTTTAGTTTAGACTGGCCAAACCAAGGGGTGGTGTAGTTGTAAGAATTAAAACAAGTTACAGCAGATATACGAGTTAATAGAGAATGAAGAAGAAGGAAGTAGTGAGTCAGGAGATTTTCAAACGGCGGTTGCTCCAAAATCAAAAGAAGAAAGAATCGACACCATCAAAAAAAAACACCAAGTATCATTGATGTATTGTTGTTACAATGTAGCGAGCTAGCGAGTACTCAGAGATATACACGCAAAAGGTAAAATAAAGGTTTATTAAAATGTAAAAGAATATAAAAATATAGAAGCATGTAAAATATGGTGAGATGGTAGACGGTCCTTCCTCTTAGTAGTTACATACGAATATATCACAATGTGCTACTTTACGTGTGTTGTATAATATTCGTATATAATTTTTATAGTGTAGTAATAACCATGCGACATGAACTCTAAGTGGGTTGTGGTGTAGGTAGTAAACAAAATGTTGGATGTGACCGTAAAATGTTACTATTATAATAATCAACGGAATATTAATTACTATGTTTATTTGTTGTGTGATTTTCCGAAATTCAAACTAGCAATCGTAGTAAATATAACATTAATTTATTGTAATAGTAATTTGAATCATCACGTTAATCCATGCAATGTTGTAAATAGAAATATATAGATGATGACTCATTTAACATTTGAAGGAAATTCTGAAGCACTTAGTATGCTAAATATTCAAAATAGTCGCGTGGCCACCCCATCTCCTCCTATGTGGTGTCGTAAAAGGCGACTAAGTGATAGGGCTGTTTAATATTAGACAAATATTATACAGTCAAAACTCAGCCTCAGATACATGGCTTGAGTCCACAGTAGGGCCCGGCATACGGCAATAGGCTCACCCCCTATTACGTGGGACCTAATACAATGATTGCTGAAATGTGGGTGTTAATTCACCTCTGCCTAACCCTTCGGGATAAAGACGTGATTGTATCATGCTATTCAAATCAATAGAAAAAAGTGATATTTAGAAAAAATTGGGTCATCTCCGGACGAGGCACGGTGGCTCAGTGGTCCAAGCATTTTTTTGTTTCCTATTTATTTTTTAAATTACTACCTTATTTATTAACATACTAGCTTTTGCCCGCGGCTCCGCCCGCGTGGATGTCGGTTATCACGACCAAACAGCCTATGTCCTTTCTCAAGGTCTAATCTACCCCTATACCAAATTTCATCAAAATCGGTTCAGCGGTTTAGTCGTAAAAGCGAGACAGACAGACAGACAGACAGACAGGCAGACAGACAGACAGAGTTACTTTCGTATTTATAATATTAGTAGGGATTAAATGGGTACCTAATCGATTCATATCTAGAACCGAAATTCTCCTAAATACTATGAACTCCACATTTCTTAAACATAATATCTAAGTTGTAGGCTCAACAAAATAAATATTTTTTTATTTCTCTATCCATTATCAAGACATCAAAAACTTTATTCTTGCTTCCAATTTGATGCCAAAATAAAACTCGCAAGAGAAAATTTTATCATTTTATTACTTATAAACTCTTGCTTGAATCTAGAAGAAATGTGTGCAGACATAAATTCAACGAATCTCAAGCTAGATCACGCCGAGTTGGCATCGCCCCAGGCTAGCAAATAGCCTGAATTTGTTTGGATGTGCGTTTGTCTAACAATTTCATTCAACCCTTTCGCTGCAGGTAAAAATATACGAATATGAATCGTTGGGTTTCTATTTTGGTGATCGTTTTGTGAGGCTAAATTTGAAACAAAGAGAAAAGCTAACGGATGAATTGGCTCGTTTTTTCGCCCGTATTTGAAATGTATTTTTCCGATATGAAACTGTGAAGTGGATTACATTCTATATCGGTTGATAAACTAAGTGAATAGGAGTTATGGAGGATGATAGAAAGAGATAAAATACAATAACATTGATGGAAAAGGTATACATTCTATGCCGACAAAACATACGACTGATGTGCTCTAACAGCGTTGACGTGAAGAAAAAAGTGTTCGAAAAGGGTAACGAATTCAAATCTGGGCCCAAGAAATATACAAAGGATGTCAAAATATTTTAAATAGCCTGCGACTTTGTACGCGTGGAGTTCGTTTTACCCTATTAGGGGTGGAGTTTCGTAAAATCCGTTCTTAGCGAATGTTTACACCCTATAAGGAACCTATCTGCTGAATTTTAAGCTTGTAGATATTAAATATAGAAAGTTCGTAATAGTGGTATTTCGCTTCTATATACATGTATATAGATTATGTTTTAAAAAAGTAACAGGTATTTTTATTGGTCCTTTTTGTGCGTTTAGGAATAACTTTTTTCTTATTCGGTAGGTGAATTTGTAATCGGATTTGTGTATTCGGATTTCTTTATTATTATTTATTCAATCATTAACAATGTCACATTGTGTTTGATATACATTTGTGGTGGATGATACAACACAAAGCTTGCAAACATAATTGTGATGTAGATATCAACATGCAGCAATACAACAAAAAACAAAAATGTCGATGACAAAAGAGAAATACAACATGCAATTGAGGTAATGTCAGCAAAAAGTATTATCATATCGAAAATAGTATGAATACAATGATTAGATCAAAGGGTACCCATGTCAAATGATTTAATATTCCAATAAAATTAATTAAAAAAGAGTCTTTATCAAAACTTTCACATGCGACGCCGCCGGGACGGGTTAGCAATCACACAATTTATTATGAACTAAAATCAAATCGAATTGAAACGACATTAGCTTTAGGCGCTCTTCAAACTAACATTGTAACATGAAAAGTAATTTGTATCCCAAATGTTCAGAATCACAAACAGAGGCCAATGCCTACAGGCTACCGGTGAATTACTTGCTGACAGCTTATTATGTAATTGACCACAGTAAGTATCTTGAATTGTTAGCTTAAAGCTATTTCATTGAAAATACGTTTGATAATGTCCATTTGATGTTTTGAATTACGTCATCAGCTTCTATTGTTTTCCCTCTGTTGAGGTTCCCTAATTTAGAATTCAGTTGGAGTCAGCTTTTCAGTCTAACTACGAAGTAGTCGAACTTTGAAATTATCCTTGAAATGATTGGCTTTTGACCTTTTCAACCAACTGGCAATATGGAAGTTCTGTAATTAGAGCTGCAGCTGTCAAACTTTTTAGAACGAGCTTTTTTTAGGATTTTAGGACCACCTGTTGGATTTTTTTAGAGTAGGAATACCGGACTTCAAAGAGCTGATCCGACAGGAAAGTACACTCTCGGAGTGCCAGTCGGGTTCCGTCCCGGGCACGGGACCATGGACCCAGTGTTCGCCCTAAGGGTTGTGGCGGGGAAATACAGGGCGAAGAACACGCCCCTGCACTGCCTATTCTTAGACATGCAGAAGGCCTTCGACTGTGTTCCTCGCGAGGTGATCTGGTGGGCACTGCGGGCCAAGGGTGTCCCAGAGACTTACATTGACACCATCCGAGACATGTACTACGATTCCGGTTCCGTGGTTCGGACTGCTGTTGGCGACTCGAAAGCCTTCCCCATCACCGTCGGGGTACACCAAGGATCCGTCCTTAGTCCTTACCTGTTCAGCGTGGTATTAGATATTTTGTCGGACAGCATTAGAAACTCACATGAGCAGCCTCCGTGGTTGCTCATGTATGCTGATGATATTGCGCTCATGGACGCGGACAGGATCAGATTGGTGCGACGCGTGAAAGGATGGAAAGAAGCGCTTGAGAACGGCGGTCTGAAGCTAAATGTAGCGAAGACAGAATACTTAGCGTTAAACTCCACAGATCCCACACCCGTCCGCATAGGCGATGATTTGGTCGAGCGCACGGACCAGGTTAAGTACCTGGGATCTGTACTTCATGTGACCGGTGAGATCGACCGCGACGTCAAGGCACGCATTGCTGCCGCGTGGGCCAAGTGGCGAGAAATGACTGGCGTGACCTGTGATCCTAAAATGCCAGTCAGGTTGAAGGGGCAGGTCTATAAGACGATCATTAGGCCTGTTCTCTTGTATGGTTGTGAGGCGTGGCCGCTGCTCGAGCGACACAAGCAAGAGCTGCGTGTCACGGAGATGAAAATGTTGCGGTGGATGTGCGGCGTTACGCGTAAAGATCGCGTACGGAACTCTCGCATCCGTGGCAGCCTCCATGTCCGTGACATTGCGGATAAAATGCAGGAGAGCCGCCTTCGCTGGTGCGGCCACGTCTTGCGGCAACCGCCAGGCTACGTGGGGAACAAATGCCTGGCAATGGTACCCCCGCCGGGTCCAGGTAAAAGGGGTAGGCCAAAGAAGTCCTGGCTTGACGTCGTGGAGGGTGATATGCGTACAAATGGTCTCACTACCATGGACGCCCAAGACCGTGCGAAGTGGAGAAGGAAGAGCCGGAAGGCGGACCCTGAGCTCCGAGGTCATCTTGGCCACGGATGCAATCAGGAGAATACGTCTATATGCAGATGATGATGACCGGACTTCAAAGAGCAAGCTTTGGACTTAACCAAGACTCGCGATCGGATGATGGTAACATTAAATGCCACTTACGTTTATTATAAAAATATTGCTATTTAGTTATTATAGCTAAATGTAGGTAAATGATTATGTTTTGGTGGACAAAAAGTTGAATTTTTCAAAACCGTAACCGTAGAAGAAGCCTGTGTAATTTCGGTATTTATTAGTCACTACTAGAAAAAGACTTTCTTTTTATTAAATAATTGAAAATATAACGATAAATTAACTTAACCATAAAATAACGTGAGTGAGAGAGTCCAGCTATTCCAAACTTAACGCGGACGAAGTCGCGGGCAACTGCTAGTCGTATATTTGAAAAAAAGAATAAGTTTATTTTTACGAAACAGGATTCGTCGAAATAAGTAAGTAAAAATAAAAATAAACTCATGAAAGTAAATATGTTTTTACACATTTTCCATTATCCGAACATCAGAATCTTAGTACCACTTTGATAGGCAGATAAAATTTGGGTGAGCCACTTTTATCACTTTGTTACTTACCAACTCGCTTCGCATCATTATGCACGACTGATATAAGATTTGATGTTCAGATCGAAATAATGTACTCATGCGGATAACTCTTATTTACCCCCAATAGGATAGGCAGATGTGTATCAACACCTACTTGTTGCCAATTAGGCATTTCGGTCTATAGGTGCCACATATATCTCTGCCTACATCTTCAATGATATACTGGCGTCTCCCTTTTTCATCCAACCGCCATTCGCAATAGTATCCAGAACTCACCCGGGGCGATCTTCTTACCCTTCTTTCCAGTTGTTGACTTTTGCGGGCGCAACTGCCATCTAATTTTTTTTTTAATACACTGTATCTAGTTTATTTACTAACTGTGTGTACCATATCTTTGGTTTTTATCACATTACTGTCCATCCTAAGGTTGCCTGGAAGAAATCGCTTCTAGCGATAAGGCCGCCCATTGTACATTGAACCGTAACATGCTACCTATTTGTATTACTGTAAATCTATTGATGTACAATAAAGATTTATCTATCTATCTCTCTATCTATCTAAAGGTATGATTCCGTAACCGACCGCATACGACAACTGCCGACGCACGCAGCACATGCGCGTAATTCATTGCGGCTTCTCAATGGTCCCCTCTATCCGTATCGGAGTTAAACAAGTAATGGGTGCGCTGTATCTGCTGCATGCGTCTGTCATTGTCGTATGCGGTCGGCTTTAGAATCATACCTTAAGCTTTTTACGAAAACTTACGCCACATGGCCACAGCTTGATCGATAGATCAGTTTAAAATCATGATCAAGATCATAGTGGGGAGTAGGGACCCATACATACACACGTATATATTGATACAGGCATAAGTAGGTATGTCTAAACTATTATATAGGTAATTGTAAAGTGGTCGTGTCTGTACATTGGAGATATTTAAAAAAAAATACTTGGATTATGTTATGTTAACGATACTGAACTACTGAAAATTGGGTGTATGGGGGCTCACCTAGATCTTGAGCCCCAAGCCAACCTCACCTGCAAGCTGGTGCACCTGCTGAACAACGGACGAGGCTCTGGCGCTGGCTTTCCCCTCGGGGTTGGGGGGTCGGACGGCAGTCGCCCCCGGAAAAGCCAAAATTGCCAAAATTAAAATAAATGGCTCGTAAAAAAAGAAGGAATCGCAATGAGGGTAGGGCGCCGCCGCAAAACGGCGCGCATGAGGGTCGCCCGCCTCGTGTCGCAAGTGGGCATGGGCTACCGTGCCTGAGCCGGGCACGGCTAAAGATGTTAGGCCAACTTTGTGATTCCCGTAAACTCCGCTTCGCAACGTGGAACATCGGCACGTTGACCGGTCGCACGAGGGAGTTGGCTGACGTACTCTGCAGGCGGAGAGTGGCCGTGGCGTTCCTGCAGGAGACTCGGTGGGGTGGCGATAGCACCATGCACATTGGGGAAGGCTACCAGCTGATGTACACAGGTGCACCTGATGGGCAGGCCGGGGTGGGCGTGGTGCTCTCCCGGGCGTTGCAGGATGACATCTTGGAGGTGAAGAGCTATAGCGCCCGACTTATGGTTGTGAGGGTGCTTATCGATGGGATTATAACCCACCTGATAAGTGCTTACGCTCCACAGGCTGGGCGTAGCGAAGCCGAAAAGATCTTGTTCTGGGACCAACTCGGGGGAGTGCTTCGTGACGTCCCGCTGTCGCAGGAGATTGTCCTGGGCGGTGACCTGAACGGTCACGTGGGTGACGGGTGTGAGGAGTTTGGGCGTGTCCACGGCGGTTTTGGATACGGTAGTCGCAACCCAGAGGGTGAGCACATCCTTAGAACGTGTGCGACTGCCGACCTGGCCATCGTGAACACATACTTCAAAAAGAAATCCGAACATCTTGTCACCTACAAGAGCGGGGGGCGCTTAACCCAGGTTGATTTCCTGCTCACTAGGAGGCACAGCATCAGCAGGGTGGCCAACTGCAAGGTTATACCCGGGGAGAGTCTCACTAGCCAACACCGTCTCCTTGTCATGGACCTCCGCGTGAAACCCAAAGACAAACGTGCCGAGCGTGCCCAACGCAAAATCAGGTGGTGGCTGCTTGATGAAGCTAAGTCCCAAAGTTTCGTCTCAGCCATCGGTGACAAGTGCGCCGATGCTGTAGACGAACCAGTACAGGTTTCTTGGGACAGGATTCGGGCAGCTATTCTTGAGGCGGGGAGGGTGGTGCTCGGCATGTCTAAGGGTGGACGCAAGTGTGACAAGGACACCTGGTGGTGGAACGACACAGTCCAGAGAGAGATCAGGGTGAAGAAAGCCCTCTTTAAAAAGTGGCAAGCGTCCAAATCTTCGGACGACCGCGATGCGTACAAAGATGCAAAACGCGCCACCAGGAGAGCCGTAGCCAGGGCCAAACGAGACCACTTGCAACCTCTATATACCAAGTTGGAATCGTCTGAGGGGCAAAAGCTCATATATAAGTTGGCGCGTTCCAGGGCCAAAGCGGCGCAGGGTCTATCCAAGTGCCGCTGCATTAAAGACCCTGGGGGCAATTTGTTGTACGAGAAAGTCGCGGTGAAGGAGAGATGGCGCTCATACTTCCACGAGCTGCTGAATAAGCAGCATAAAGAGGTGCAGCCACCAGACCTCCCTCCGAATCAAGGACTAGTGCCACCGATAACGCCTGCGGAAGTCCAGACTGCCATTCGCCGCATGAAGAACCGGAAAGCTGTCGGACCCGACGAAGTCCCCATCGAGGCTTGGAAGGCAATGGGCGCCCGTGGTGTGGGCATTCTAGCAAATCTTTATAACCGCGTACTCCTCACCGGCGAGATCCCGAGCCAGTGGAGGCTGAGCATCATCACGCCAGTCTTCAAAGGCAAGGGATCGGTGCAGGAGTGTGGTAGTTACCGCGGTATAAAGATAATGTCCCACACCATGAAGCTCTATGAGCGGATAATCGACTCCCGGATCCGACAGGAAAGTACACTCTCGGAGTGCCAGTACGGGTTCCGTCCCGGGCACGGGACCATGGACCCAGTGTTCGCCCTAAGGGTTGTGGCGGGGAAATACAGGGCGAAGAACACGCCCCTGCACTGCCTATTCTTAGACATGCAGAAGGCCTTCGACTGTGTTCCTCGCGAGGTGATCTGGTGGGCACTGCGGGCCAAGGGTGTCCCAGAGACTTACATTGACACCATCCGAGACATGTACTACGATTCCGGTTCCGTGGTTCGGACTGCTGTTGGCGACTCGAAAGCCTTCCCCATCACCGTCGGGGTACACCAAGGATCCGTCCTTAGTCCTTACCTGTTCAGCGTGGTATTAGATGTTTTGTCGGACAGCATTAGAAACTCACATGAGCAGCCTCCGTGGTTGCTCATGTATGCTGATGATATTGCGCTCATGGACGCGGACAGGATCAGATTGGTGCGACGCGTGAAAGGATGGAAAGAAGCGCTTGAGAACGGCGGTCTGAAGCTAAACGTAGCGAAGACAGAATACTTAGCGTTAAACTCCACAGATCCCACACCCGTCCGCATAGGCGATGATTTGGTCGAGCGCACGGACCAGGTTAAGTACCTAGGATCTGTACTTCATGTGACCGGTGAGATCGACCACGACGTCAAGGCACGCATTGCTGCCGCGTGGGCCAAGTGGCGAGAAATGACTGGCGTGACCTGTGATCCTAAAATGCCAGTCAGGTTGAAGGGGCAGGTCTATAAGACGATCATTAGGCCTGTTCTCTTGTATGGTTGTGAGGCGTGGCCGCTGCTCGAGCGACACAAGCAAGAGCTGCGTGTCACGGAGATGAAAATGTTGCGGTGGATGTGCGGCGTTACGCGTAAAGATCGCGTACGGAACTCTCGCATCCGCGGCAGCCTCCATGTCCGTGACATCGCGGATAAAATGCAAGAGAGCCGCCTTCGCTGGTGCGGCCACGTCTTGCGGCAACCGCCAGGCTACGTGGGGAACAAATGCCTGGCAATGGTACCCCCGCCGGGTCCAGGTAAAAGGGGTAGGCCAAAGAAGTCCTGGCTTGACGTCGTGGAGGGTGATATGCGTGCAAATGGTCTCACTACCATGGACGCCCAAGATCGTGCGAAGTGGAGGAGGAAGAGCCGGAAGGCGGACCCTGAGCTTTGAGGTCATCTTGGCCACGGATGCAATCAGGAGAATACGTCTATATGCAGATGATGAACGATACTGAACACGAAAATTTTTTTTTTGAATTTCCTGTCTGTTTGTCTGTTTGTTCGCGATGGACGCAAAAACTACTAGACGGATTCTGATGCGGTTTTTTTTGTTAGAAAGGGCTTGATCGGACTTAAAATCTTACGTTTGTTTGATCGCAATCGGTTGAGTAGAACCGAAGATATGAGCAAAAGTCGCGTTACCCGAGATGCACGCGGGCGGAGCCGCGGGCGGAAGGCTAGTAAGTATATACATATTTATATTGTTTGTTGGTTCCAGGTGGAGTAGAATAGTATCATCCCATCTCTTCCTGTGGGTGTCGTAGAAGGTGACTAGGAGATAGGGCTGTTCTCCATCCGACAGTAAAAATACAGCCCATGACATAGTGCCTGCTTGACAACAATAGGCCCTATTACGTAGGAACGAAAATCGTAGTTGGCAAAATATGGTTGTTTACACCTCTGCCTACCCCTTCGGAGGTATACAGACGTGAGTATAGGTATGTATTTATTTATAAAAAAACTAACTAACCCGGCGAACTTCGTACCGCCATATTTTTCGCCCGCATGGGTTCGATCCCGATTTATCAGTGTTTCTCTACAATATTATGCATGTATTATACATATAAACCTTCCTCTTAAATCACTTTATCTATTAAAAAAACCGCTTCAAAATCCGCTGCGTAGTTTTGAAGATTTAAGCATACATAGGGCCGGACAGACAGCGACAGCGACTGTGTTTTATAATATGTAGTGATAATTGTACCTTTTTTTTCTTTTTTTCTTTTTTTTATCGTGCGAAAAATCCCCACGGGTACCTCCCCCGCCGGGGCCGGAGGAGGAGGTTATGTCGGACTCGAACCGACTAAAACGCACGCCTTCTGTGGGTCGTCAGTTGCCGGAGGTGAGATTGTCATAGCCATATCCCTCGCACCCCGGCCGACCCAGGGCCATATCTCTCGATCTGGCCCTCTTCTGGTGTGGGGACCACGGAGTCCCCAACTCGCCCCCGGGTATGGGGAGGCACGCAGTGATAATTGTACCTGCTCGATACACCTGAAACTTATAACAAGGCGTGCTTTCATTAACTTTCCGATAATAATTATTCTTTGTAAAACATATATTTCACTAGCGTGGTATATTTAAAACTACGCTGAACAAAATTAAATACAAGCGTGTAAACGAAAATCTCGTTAAATATTGAAGTTTTATTACGTAACCACTCGGCTTGATAGCTTAGGGATGTGACGCGCGGGAATTACAGCGATGTGATATTTTTTTTTATGAAAATATTTAAGTATGATTGAGCTAAAGCTGGTTTATGTGCGATAATTTTAAGTAGTCATAAAAAAGTCAAATGTCATATAAAAATAACATGCAGTAATAACTTGACGTCAAGTAGATCTAAGGTGGAAGTGAAATAGAGTCATCTAGATCGAAACAAACACCACTGTAGATGATCTAATGTAGATCTTAAGTACGAATACATTGTAAAAAATTTATATTACTTTTACTCAGTACAAGTCACTTACACTCATCTACAGGCCACTGTAACCACTATCAGGTGGGCCGTGTGTTTATCTGCGATCTAAATGGTATAAAAAAAAACTTTTTATGATACTAACGTTACACTCTTCGGGTACAGTAAAACCTCAAATTTTTAATATAAACCCACTGATATCGATGAAAAAAGGATAATGAAAAGCACACAATACACAGGTCAGTTTATGGTTAGCTGAATGTACGCGGCAGCACTTTGATCTTGATTCCTTAAAGAGTTTATTGGCCTATTTAATTTGGCTAACTGACCTTTATTGGTTAACGATTTTATCTCCCAAGAGTACAATAAATCTTTCAACACTGGCTTGCCCAAATTGGCTGAATAGGTTGCCAGAGATATAATTCTTGGGAATAATAGTGTTATTTTCAATGGTAATAAGTGTATAGTATATGATAAAAACATTAAAACATGGAATTCCTTACCAGCTCACTTATTTTCTTCTTCCTACAGTCTTAGATCCTGAAGATGGGTCGTGAAAAAGCATCTAATGACGCTGTCAAGCTGAGTCTCATCATTCTATCATGGTACATATCTGTAATGGTGACCCTCTTTCCTGAGACTGCTCCCTGCTTATCATCAGGCGATGTGAAGTCAAATTCACGTGTTTTATATTATAAAAAGACGGTGTGTGACTGGCTATACAATGTTCAACGTCTGTAGCCGCTCACTCTAGTATTTACTCACAGTCCTCTACATAGTAAAGTAAGTACTTGCCTATGGTAAATAGTAAGTGAGTTCATCAACTTTTGCTCTAGTATAGGTTTAGCAGACCTATTGTCTCAAAAGTTTTTTGGACCCTGAAAAGCTTTTTGACCTTAGCATTCTATCACAATCTCAAAGAGGATTAATGCGTTTATATTGTCATTTATTCTTTAACTTATTCCTTAAATATTAGTAATTGTTGTTATAGTGGCAACATAAATACATTATCTGTAAAAAGTTCGTGAGATACAGTCTGATGACAAACTGACAAATGAACAGTGAAGTGTTAGTAATAGGATCTCGTTTTTACCCTTTGGCTACAAGAACCCTAAAATCGTTTACAGTTAAAGGGGCCATCTTAATATTTTACTCTTAAAACAACAAATATTTACATGCACAACTGCAATTCAGCATCTAATATTGTCCTCATTGCTCCCCAATGTATTTTAAATTATTCTAAATATTCGGTTAAAACACGATGGCCATCCCTGACGGCCCGTTATAACTTTGCTGTGAGCAAGATATTATCACATAAAATATGCTAGCACCTTGTTATTTGTTAAAATACACAAAAGTTTGCGACTAGGCATCTCGACTTTTACATGTTCGGTGTAATTTTCGTCTAACATTTTGGTGAACATTCGAATTGTTGTTCAAGTTATTAAAAGTATTGTAATTACGATCTAGTGTGACTTGTTTCTGTTTTTCTGTGGAATAATAGGATGTAGTTGTATACGAAAATTACATTGAAATTTAAATAAGTTTTTATTTTAACCTACTCCTAAGTTACGAGTGTTTATATCTGACTGCGTCAGGGTAATGTTTTAAATGGGTATGTGTGTATGTAGTTTTCTTTGTTTCTCTCTATAAGCCCAATGGCTGGATGGACTTCAATGAATGAGGTTTCAAATGAAAGGGTACCTTCCAAGGTTTATAAGGTACCCAGGTACCCTGTTGCAAATCATTAACTGATTTCGAATGTTCATTTCGAATTGTACATTTAATTTGTGCTTGTGCGCGTGGCCGGGGATATGGCTGTGCAGTTTCATAAATTTAACTATTGTACCCTGTACGGTGCCTTGCACAGGCATGTTCCTTGGCGCTCCGTGCATACCGACCCCATGTGGGAACGCTGGCGACTGTGATACAGTTCATACTACTACATTCGCCGACGATAGCCTCTTTTTTGCACTAGGTAACTACAAACTGTATGTGTGATTTATATGTCTTTGTGAAAGAAATTGAATAAATTTAAATTTTAATTTAATTTAATTGTTTGAATCTCTTCAGCGATTTTTATTTTGTAATCATTAATTTTTATTGATACATATTATATTTGGAGATTCAGTAAAGACAGCACTGTATTTTTTAGTTTTTCTGTATAGAAGGGCTCTTGATAACACTTTCTTATAGGAGTTATTAAATGTATTGTAGAAAGGTTATTAAGCTTTTAGTATACTCTTAGGTTGTCAATAATAATACATTATTACTTTACAATTGTTTTCAGATATTTAACTCGAAATATTCTAAAATAAAACCCACGCATATCAATTATTGAACTTAGTACCTACTCGAGAATTTAGTTCTCCATGTGAAGTATTTTCATACAATTTTAGTTTCAAATCGCCTAAGCATTTCTATTGCCCACTATACAGTTGACAAAGATGATACGGTTGCACCACGGAGGACAGAATATGATTAGTCCTTCTCCATGGGTTGCACCTATACATTATAAAGTTGCAACGTATTTTTTTTTGCCGACTGTACATTCAACCAACGATATTTCCCCATCGACAACCAAACCACTACTAACTCAAAGTTACGTTCAATATCAATATCCACATGATAAATCATACAATAAAACCTACTGATTACCCTTCGCCGGTCGTCTACCATGGTCAGATCAATCATTCACCATCTTCTCTGACCTAAATTCTCTACATGCCCGATAAAACACGAAAGATCCCATCAAAGAATACATAAATCACTTATCGAACAATATTCATTGCAAAAAAGCCACTCGGACGAGCCTGCTAGCAGAACTATTTCAAATCTATTCATACATTTATTCATGAATTGTCTCCATTGGTACTAGAAGTCAAGTATTTATATACGGTCACTCCAACCCTTATGCATAAAGCAATAAAGTCGAATATTGAGTAACTTATAAGTAAAATAAAATTTTCGGTTCGTAAACAACTTCGAAATATGTTTTGCAGATAGTTTAAACTGTATCTCAACGGTATAGAGTTCAGAATTGTGTCAGGTATGTGTTTTATTAAGTTTGTTTAGAATAAAATAACAAGGTACAAGTAGTGTTTTTAGTGATTTTTTGCATTGTAAACAAGCTCGATTGCAATCACAAGGCACCCCTGGCAATATTGGTGTTCGGTTTATTAAAGTTTTTATTTAAGCTTTGAGCATATTTAACGATTTTGTCTACTTTATATAACTTCTGAGACATTTTGTGGTAGATTTTTCTCATAGAAAATTTATACGTAAGTTCTTAGACATTCACCTTCAGGATAACCAAGAAGGCGTGCGGCTTTAGTCGGTTCTAGTCCGATATAACCACCCCCGCTCTAACAAAACAATACATTCTAGGAAATAATGGCATATGACCACGGCTATCCAAATCCATGGTATTTTCTTATTTAATACTTTTTAGAGGGGGGAATTTTCAGTAGTTTATAAACTATATTTTTTCACATTATTTTGGGGCAAGCGACAGCTAATAATATATACATATTTGAAGTGTGCTAATTAAGCCCTTTATTTGATTACACACATGAGTCAGTGACACGTCATATAGCCTATAACCAGCGGACAATCAAGACGCTTCTAACGATACCTCATTTGTTCAGTTCTAAGAATTAGTTGTGGAGCTATGAGGAAATAGATAACATACTTATATACCTACATAGCCTGTCAAAATCATAACCCTCCTTTGGATTTGCCATAGTCGGGTAAAAAAGATTGGTTTTTACCCGACTGCCAAGAATGATTATTTTATTGTTCAATTCATAACATTTCAATATCTTACAAGTTTAAACCACCTGCTTGAACCACAATGGTTACACCCTGATGGTTGATTTAGGTTAGACATTGTATGTGCTCATAATTGTCTAAGTTTGATCTTCTTAACCCTGAACCTGAAGTGATAGAGCATTATTATAACCAATCTGATACTCTCAGTAATGGATAGAAACTGTAAGTAAACTACGTAGGTACTACAGTAGGGAAATATAAACAAAAGATTTTTGCCTAAAGCTATCACAGTATATACTGTCAGTATTCAACACCTGTGTACTAAATCTAACCAAACTGCCCATTTACTACTGTACGAGTATAGTATTTGGCAAGCTATACGTAAACATGTGACATCTCAATAACATCTGATATACTATGCAGCGTTAGTATCAACTGGGGTGATTTGCCGTGCATTTAGACTGACACATAGGGCACTTCGGTACTAGGTATAATGTTTGTTCTTTGGTTTCTGTATTTTTGTAAACAGTTTGCTACCTTTTGGATGAATTTTGATGCTGATTGTCCAAATCAATTTACCCTCAAAGACGAAAAGTATAGAGGAATTTGAGTTGACTTCGTGCGGTCTCTGTGGCTTAGCGGTTAGAGCATTCCTCCTGTAAGGGAAAGATCGCCGGTTCGAGTACCGTCCGAGGTCGATTCTCTTTTCTCTTTGTAAATTTAGTTTGCTACCTTTTTTTATCGCCGGAGTCGGTGGATGAGATTATGTCGGACTCGAACCGACTAAAACGCACGCCATCTGTGGGCCGTCGCGTCGGATGCCGGCGATGACCCAGGGCCATATCTCTCGATCAGGCCCTCTTTCGGTGTGGGGACCAGAGTTTCCCCAACTCGCCCCCGGGTATAAGGGAGGCACGCAATGCGCGCTGTGGCCTAATCCTGCTTGGGTGACAGGCGTCTCCACCCGTCACCCCCCAGGCCCGTGCTTATGGGGGACGGAGGTCAGTTTGCTACCTTGCAATCAGTCTACTCTTTACTAGGGAAGTAAGTATTTATTTTATTATTACTTTATCTAAATGAGGTCCAACGGCACACGATGTTTGATAGAAGGTCTAATTGGCGGTAAAGTAAACACAAAAACGGATTGAAGGTACATACTGTACAATATACAAGGCAATATATAGCTCCGGTGAGGTTTAAACTTTTAGTTTGTATGGGTACTGCCCCCCTAGTTATGTGGCAATTCGTTGCTCGGCGTATGATGGAATAGAATGACAAATGTATAGGATTTGACGTTTTTGACATTCGTTGACGCCTGTCATATACGTCAAATCCCATACATTTGGCATTCTATTCCATCATACGCCGAGCAACGAATTACCACTTGTCTAGAGGGGCTGAGCAGAGTATCTTTCTTTTCTCTTTTTTAAACTAACTTGTAAAACCAAAGCCTGCGTCAGAACCTCGTATATCAATCACCAGGTATATCCAGCTAGTAAAAAGCTGAGGTGTAGTCCAAACGACACGGGTCACCGTTTCAGATACTGTTGACCATAAAATGATGGTCCTGATTGTCAGTCTCAATAGATACTTTTTAACCCTTATTCTCAAAATATTACATTCGCCGATTAAAGAACCAGTTTGGTGTAGTTCGTAGGTCCTGGTTATGCCCCATACACCCTAGGGTTCCATGCACATCTCAGTATATCTATCTGCTCATTACACTCAATCAAGCAATCAAAGGCGGACCCTGAGCTTCGAGGTCATCTTGGCCACGGATGCAATCAGGAGAATACGTCTACATGCAGATGATGAAGCAATCAATTAGCCTATTGCAATCTACTGCTGGACATGGGCCTCTCATTACACTACTGGCTGTAAATTAAAATACAAAACACCATATTATTCAAGTTTTCACTTTAATAAGTCTTTCTTGACCTAAATGGTTAAAAGTTTTTCGTTTTTACTATCTTGGCAGAAGTCCAGCCTATCGCTTAGTTCCTCACCAAGAATTAATGGTGTTTTGTGTAACTGCCTAATACCTGTAAGCCTTCAAGGTAATGACTTATAAATGGACACTTTAGTCAAGCTTCATTCACTTAAGTTGGTCTATTGATGTAGATGAACAAACGTAACAGGTTTGGATATCTCATTCAAAAGTGAAAAACCGATCATTATAATATTATGGTTATCCGCCTAGGTCACACGGGCATGAAGAAATCCTCTAAAAAGTCGTAATTTTTATCCTGCATACTGATCAAATTATGGTAGCAATTACTGCCTGTCCATACACTGCTTACTGCAAATGATGATGAAATATATATAGTTATACTAGCTGGCGTCCGATACACTCCATACAATCGATTCTTTATTTTTTTTTTATTTTTCTCTCCGTAGGAAGCATCCTCGTACTTCAAGGAATATTCTAAAAAAAGAATTAACGAAATCGGTTCAGCCGTTCTCGAGATTTGCGCTTAGCAACACATTTAGGAATTCATTTTTATATTATACTAGCTGTTGCCCGCGGCTCCGCCCGCGTGGATGTCGTTTATCGCGTGCTGTTGTAAATAGTGCTGAAAGTTGAGCGTTGAACGTTGATTATTATTACACTGTACTCGCCTTTCTATTCGACCCGAGGAGGTAGGTACACGACGGTATATTCGTCCCAATGGAGCAGTCCGACTGGGGTAGTATCTCCGACGGTGAGTAGGGTAGCCAAAGCTCACTGGAGAGTAGCTTGTGCTTTGTGCTGTCAGTGGGAAAACCAAAGGCTTTGTCCGACTTATCTTTTGCGCTGACGGCACAGATTCTCTAAGGCAGTACAGTGTGACTCCCCTGGTGTTGCACTCACCCATAGGCCACGGTAACCACTTACCATCAAGTGGGCCGTGTGCTTGTCTACCACCTAAGTGGTATAAAAAAAACGCGGCACAATTTTTTGGGCACACCAGCATTGCCACCACAAAGTAGGTACCTATTTAGATGCGCCCGTGTTAGGTATACGATAGCCTCGAAAAAGGTTCGCCATCCCTGCTCTTAGTTCTTACAGGGTAGGCAGCACAAGTGTGACTCCCTTGGTGTTGCACTCAACCATAGGCCAAGGTAACCACTTACCATCAGGAGGACCGCGTGCTTGTTTGCGACCTCATTACTACAGTACGACTACCGACTATAGTATGGGGTACTTCAAGAAGGGCGAGTGTGACGCCCCTGGTGTTGCATACGTTCATAGGACACAGTCTTAACCACTTTCCATCAGGTGGACCGTGTGCTTGTCTGCCACCTAAGTGGTATAAAAAAAACTTTCTATTCTACTTGTATAATATCTACTCGACTCTACTCCCAATACCTTTGCCCTTCCCCCACCCTCTACGGTCTACCCTACTCCTTCGCTTACCCGTCGTTGTATCTCTTGTCTACTCCACTATATTATCCTTCACCACGCTCTAAGTGAAGTAATCTGTCTTTGTGTGAATACGATTTTGTAACTGATCTTAAGACAGTACCGACAATACCGACATCTATTTCATACCTGACAAATTAGAAATTAAAAAAAAAAACGAAAAAAAAATGCTTATATACGTCCAGTTGAAACGAAACCAGTTCAAAACCACGTTAAGGTAACTGTACCAATGCTCGACACTTTAAGGAAAAATAAAATTTCAATCTAAAAAATTTTACAAATTAATTACAGCATGGTCGTTACATTGTTTTTTAACTGTTACAGCAACAATTAGACATTAACTTTTGCCCATAAAATCTTTAAAATCTATCATACTTTTACTTTAAATTAAATTATTATGCACTTGGTCGAAAACACCAATGCTAGACATCGTTGTCCCAATGGTCCAAGTATGTCAATAACTTCAATATTTATAACGTTTATACTAAAATTAGTAATAATCATAACTTATAAACAAAAAAATCACACCTATAAAAATCAGTACCCTTGGCAAAAATCTTAAGAAATAACACGACCGTGTTCACGGAGTCACATTATTTGCTGTCAACAGTCTTTCTAAATTTACTTCGGATGGTGTTGCGAATATTTGAACATATCTTATAGATACCATAAGGCATCTTTTAAGTCAATAGTCTTATAAAACAAATGGATAATTTTCTCAAAATACTGGGTTTTGTTCGAAAGTGTCTAGCATTGGTACAGTGTCGAGCATTGGTACAGTTACCTTAACGCCATCTAGTTACCCATGTGGAAATAAATTCATTGACAAAAAAAAAAAATTTCATGATTAAAATCGCATTTGTTTACACAATTGTAATTGTAAATTATAATCTATTTATTTACATACTTGCTCGGATGTAATAAGATATAAAATTTCATCCATATGAATAAAAAAGCGCCATCTATATTCCCGCTCATATTCCGTATAATATCAATATTGTTCACAACTCCGGTTCTACTCAACCGATTGCGATCAAACAAACGTAAGATTTTAAGTCTGACCAAGCCCTATCTAACAAAAAAACCGCATCAAAATCCGTTCAGTAGTTTTTGCGTCCATCGCGGACAAACAGACAAACAGACAAACAGACAAACAGACAGGAAATGAAAAAAATATATTTTCGTGTTCAGTATCGTTAATATAACATAACCCAAGTATTTTTTTTTAAATATCTCCAATGTACAGACACGACCACTTTACAATTTTATAATAGTATAGACTAGCTGCCCCGGCGAACTTCGTATCGCCATATTTTCGGCCCGCGTGGTATTCAAATCCCGTTCCCGCTGCACCCTTATCACTTAGGAGGATGAAAAATAGATGTTGGCCGATTCTCATAGATACCGGATAAGCACAAAAAAATTTATCAAAATCGGTCAAGCCGTTTCGGAGGAGTATGGCAACGAAAACTGTGACACGAGAATTTTATATTTTTATATTATAAGAAGATAGGTACGAGTATAATTGCAAAGGATAGGTATGTATGTATATTACAAGCCTAGTCATTCGTTACAATGAAATAATCCTACACATGAATCATGTAGCTTTAATATAAGATAATCTATTACAGCCATTAATAATAAAAGAATGAACTAAAATTAGGATTCAACGTTCTTAGCAAATATATAAATTAATCCAAATAATTCACTGAGGATAAACGTATTCAATTATACTAATGATAGTTAATAATGATCAATGATATAAATAGAGCAAAGATATTGCACTCGTAGCTGTAATGATTAATGATTCTACAACAAACCAAGAACAAGCTATTTACGATAGCTAATGGGCAGTTTACATACTCGCGGCAGAGCGAGGGAAGTGGCGAGAGAAGTGGGCAGAGACGTGGTGTGAATGGTATATTCGTCATGCCGCGAGTACTGCCGCGTATGTTGCGCAAATACTAGCGCGATGAACTATACGAGACCGCTAGATGGCGCTAAGCTAAATAAAACACGACTTTCGTTATTGCTCCTCGAATATTTACTTTTAAAAATATTTATATCGATCTACGGAAAGTGTATAGTAGTTGAAAGTGATAGTTTTTATTAATAATCTATTTAATTAATTCGCTATGCTGTAAAAGCTTATTGCGTACACTGCTACAGCGTTGTCCTCCATACGTTTACGTCCGTCTCCGTTGCAGGGCGAATACTGTAATGCGGACCAACGCGATGATGGGAGTGTGTGAATACTAGGGCATTAATCGCGCGAATATTTCTGGCAACACGATGAGCAATGCGAGCGGCAGTATGTAAACGCGGGGTAAATGAGATTTGGGCAAAACTTTATTGCGTTTTTACAAATACTGAGAAAAACGATTCGGAAAAGAGACTCGAAGATCACGAATATAATATGTTGCTCTTGGCTTCACCCGCGTGGAATTCTGATCCCGTTCCTCGCTGATCGTAATGAATGGTATATAGCCTATGTTGGTATGTCGTAATGTAGCTTTCCAATGGTGAAAGAATTCTGGAAATCGATCTAGTACTTTTGAGTTTATTTGTAACATACAAAAATACATCTTTCCTCTTTATAATATTAATATAGATTTCAGGGGTGTGTCGTACCCTCAACAAAATTAATGGGGCTCAAGCCAACTTTACCTATAAACTGCTACATCAGCCGCTTGACAGACTGGATAGGATAGGTCTCCAACCCTGAGAGCCACGCCCATAAAAGTCAAATAAACCAAAATCGTGGAAAGAAAAGTGGGAAAGTGGACTTCTTCTTCTTCTGTCGAGTCGACGGCATTTATCGTGTCATATTTAGTTTGCCCAGTTTGTAGCCACTCCAATAGCATTCTCAGAGGCCCTCATAAGTTCCTCCGGAGTGCACGTGCACGTGGAAAGTGGACTGTTGGCTCCAAGCTGCAAACTTTGGATGCAACTGGCATTGGTGCTTGGATGAAAGCAATAAAATCCCACGTCGATCTACAATTATTGTGATGCGATTGGTCGATTTCCATACGTCGTTTTATTGCTTCACACATCTCCGCTTCAGCAGAAACCTATCCTAAGTCTATAAAACTATAGTACCATTTGCACTTACTTTAATTCTTCAATAAACCGGTTGTTTATGTCCAGTCTGTCAATTGGCTGCACCCCACTTATCGGATAAAGATCAGAAGATTTATCGTGCGCACACTCAAGCTGTGGATTGAACTCTTCGCGGTGGTTTTCCCAAGCGACTAAAATATGGGGTTCTTCAAAAAGGACATTAAGAAGGCTTCAAGAAGGTTTCTTCAGGGTCGGCAGCACGAGTGTGACGCCCATGGTGTTGCATCGTCCATAGGCCACGGTAACCACTTTCCATCAGGTTCACACCGTTTTTTACGATGCTTTGTGTCTTTACAGTATTTGATCTAGGCACAAGCATAATAACAATAGAAATAATTACCTCAAAGTGTACTCTTTTACTATTTTCCGGTTATTTATTTATAGTTAAAGACTAATTGAGTCTTTTCATTACATCAAAGATGCTCTGTCATTTATTTTAAGCCTCACTGAGCATCGGCTGCTAAAACATAAAGGAAAAGCAGTTTACCTCATCTCTACCAATGGACTTCCGCAGCGTCTCATTCAATAAATTATATTTTATTTCCCTTGGCATAGCTCCCTTTGCTTCGCTCCGGTGGGCAAACAGAACTCTCAGTGGGATTAAATCAAGGTGCACTATACTAGTGGTCGCATTTTCAGGTAACGTTTATGTTTTGTGAAATGTTTTTGTGATCCTTTGTGTACGTTTGTTAGGAATGTGTGTATATTATATAATACTTAGTCAAATAGTGTAATCTCATTAATATTATGAACATGATAGTTTGTAAATAGGTCCTTTTGGTATGATTTTGAGGCCCAAGCCAATCTGACCAGGCCTTACCATAAACCTTAAAACAGGTCAATAATTGAACTGCTGTCATTCTACCACCTGCAAATGCCACTTTGTAATGTCATATAAATATATATGATTGCATAGTGACATTTGCAGTTGGTAGAATGACAGCAGTTCAATTATTGACCTGTTTTAAGAGCTCATGGTATGGGCCCAGAGAGAACAGATTATGGTGTTTATTTTGAAAAACTGTAGCACACAAAAGAGTTAAATATCCCTTGGCCTGACGTGTTCTCTTTCGTACCTACATTTTTCGCTGACTGTTACCAAAATGACTGACGTCATGAGAGGTTGCCTGCCTGAGGTACATGTGCATACTTTTGAAGATTTCACGATGATTTTGTATAAATGCCTACTAATGTAGATTATGTATGTATATTTGATTTCGTTATAAAATTCCCATTAGATTAGAATGTAAATATTGTATATCATTTTTTTACATCCATATTATTGTAATGTGGGCAGTCCCACAGAGGGGAGTTAAATTTTTGAGTAGGTATACAGCTATTTTTACTTGTTGTAGATTGATAAATGAGGTGTTGTGATTCAGACAGTACTATTGTCGTTCACACGAAAGGTCAAATAGGGAAGCAAGTTTTGTGCATGTGCTGTGTGATCTAATTACTATGCACACCACTATACATTTTTATTTATTACCCGAAATTACTAGTACCTATGTCTTCTAAGTCCTCCATTTTATTTCATTATTTTCTATTATTACTTACGAGAAATTTCATCAAAGCTTTTCTTGAAGAGTATTGCTTCTGTAATATTAAAGTACTCTTGTATTGCGACTGCGAGTGCTGAGAGGCACCGATGTCGTGTGCTCCGGGAGTAGTTCTAACTTGTTTTCTCGTCCACTTGATACTAAGTCTTAGTAGAACAGGGCTTTTCTTGAAGAGAACCTACTTCACATTTATCGAGTATCTGGTTTTTATTTTAGTGTTAAAATCTTTTATTGCAGGTTATATTTAGTTAATTACTAGCTGTTGCCCGAGATTTTGTCCGCGTAGAATTTTGATCTCATTTCCGCGAGCCAGTGTTATTTGATAATCTATCCCTTCACTAAATTTCAGCCAGATCCGTTCAACCGTAACAAACATATTCACAAACTTTTACATTTATAATATTAGTACAAGTGAGATTTCACAAATAGGTACCATCATCATTGGGTAAGGGGATCGAAGGGTTGTAAAGTTACTGGCCGTGACATTACCGTGACGGGGTTCTCGATCATAGTCGGAGGTACTACCTAAAAGCAGAACAAAACATGATAGGAAGTTTCTTACTTAGGAATAAGCTTAACTACCTAGCTTATCAAAATAGTTTGCAAGTCTTATAGACGTTAGTACTATATCTATTATCTGCTTTAACTATGCACGTTGACGAGTAAGAACAAAAAAAGGTAGCTGACCTATTTTCGTATTCCAAACAAGTGTCTAAAACCACTGGTTGTTTCAAAAGTACTTGAAAGGGTGCTTGAATGGAAAAATACAGAAATGATTAGATGTTTATCTCCTGGAAGCCATAAAACTCAATCAGAGGACCTCCAGGTATTCGGTCGTAAAAATCCGCAGAGGATTCAAACAGGTAAACAAAATATATCAGTACATTCATCGAACATTCGAGGCGAGATTGTACAATTTGATTGTATAGCATTGCTTTTTTATTATGAACACCAACTTTAAGTATGTATACCATTATGAAGTCGATGATGGCTACATTGTTGAATGCGTACCTTTGGGTCCCACGCTAACTACACCTGCAAGTCTGTGCCCCTGCTAAATAACGAACAAGGCTCTGGCGCAGACTCTCCTTTCAAGGTTAGGAGGTCAAACGCTAGTCACTTCCGTGAAAGCCGACATACCATTTTTCTAGTGCGAAAAATCCGCATGGATACCTTCCCCGCCGTAGCCGGAGGAGGAGGTTATGTCGGACTCGAACCGACTAAAACGCACTCCGTCTGTGGGCCGTCGGTTGCCGGAGGTGAGATTGTCGTAGCCATATCCCTCGCACCCCGGCCGACCCAGGGCCATATCTCTCGATCTGGCCCTCTGCCGGTATGGGGACCAAAGAGTCCCCAACTCGCCCCCGGGTAATGCCGACATACCAGTCAAATCAATAAATAGCTATCAATAAAAACATTTCAAAAAGTCCTGAGTTTCATTCTCTTGCACATAGGTATTATTTCTATCACTACTACAGTCTAACACTTAGAACAAAAACGGTTTACCCGTGAAAATCCACAGCTCGAACAAACAGTAACAAAATATATAAACAAGTGGCAATATTGCAACATAATCCATCTTTATTTGTCACGGGCAAGTGATCTATCGCCGCCGTTGAGAACGTTATTAAGTTAGGACAAAGGCGGTTTTCTACTGGAAGTGTTTTGTCTTGATTAAATGGTTTCGTTTAAGTCTTTTAGAATGGGAAGAACAAAAACGCATGTTTTCTTAGTGATAAATAAATTGTTTCAAGCATTATTAATGCTTAAGTTATCTAAACAGGACAGGAGCTGGTTTTAGGAGTATCTTTTTTGTCATCCTAGCGTTGAACCCAGTCGCATCCGAAGCGGTATATTCTCTACAAGATACAAATTCGCTCCTGCGTGGAATACTGATCGCATCTCTGGGATAGCAAAGTACTTACTAGATGCTCTCGACAGGTTGCAGCGACGTGCGTTTGGCATTATTGGGAATCCTGAGGTCACCAACACCCGCGAGCAGATGCGTAGGAATGTTGGATCCTTAGTAGTATTTTACCGTCTCTATCATGGTGAATATTCTGATGAGCTCTTCCAATTAATCCCACCCTCTCCTTTTCTATACAGGACAACACGTGCAGGACTTAGATGTCACCCGCATACGTTGCAGAATATTTCATCAAGAACCAAGCGATTTGACGACTCCTTCTTTCCAACTCACGTGTTTCCTTCCTCCTACAGTCCCGGGTCTTTTAAGTGGGACGTGAAAAAGCACATGATGAGGTCGGCAAGCTGAGTGCTACCATTGTAACATGGTACATATCTGTAATGGTGAAGTGAAGTTGAAATTTACATGTCCTATATAAAGAAAAATGGATCATTTTTTGTTTTCATTTCGTTAATCATTTCCAGTGTTATTATAAGCTCTGGGTAAAAACAAACGCGTAACCATGTGGAGGGTCCCTGAGGGCATTTTTAAACGGTTGTTTTTTGTTTAACTTTGTGAGGGAATGAAGGCGTGACGATTTTTCCTCACTTTATCTTGAGCGGTTCTATCTGAGGGCTACAGTGTATCTTTGAAAGCTCTATTCAATATAGAACATAAAAGAGATTGTAACGCATTTGAAAAATGTTTTGAGGAAAATCAGTTTATAAAATGTATAACTTGGTAATCAGCTTTTATGTATTGATATCATGATATATTAATGTGAATATATCGTATTCTAGAACATACCACGCATTGTTATTGAGGTTACGAAGTAAACATTGCACTGGCTTGTAATATGAGTTCTAGAATGTGAATAGTCTGTATTTCTGTCTATCTATTCCGGTTAGTCTATGAAGCGGTAGGGCTGATTTCGACGGATTTTTTACTGCAGATAGCTACAATTACAAAGCATAAGTTAGGCTAATTTTATTATGAAGAAAGAATTAGGTTACCGCGCTACAAAATAATACCCAGATACCCAGTCGGACTCGAACCGACTTAAACTGCACGTCGTCTAGGATCATCACAAGCTGGAGACGAGAATACCACTGCCATTATCGCCGATTGAATCAGGACCATCTCCAATTTCTGGCTCTCTCTGGAGATGGCCTCCTCATTCTAGTCCTTCCTATCCCATTCAGCTATTTTTCTGTAGCGCCAGAATCGGCACCGATATTTGTCGTAATGCAAGACACCATTTCGCCAATTTGGTTGATTTTCAAACGTACATTCGGTGGCAGAAGTGCATAGCTGTGTCTGTACATTGGAGATATTTAAAAAACACTTGAGTTCTTTATGTGAACGATATTGATCACAAGAACACATTTTTTTTTTTAAATTCTTGTCTATTTGTCGGCGATGGACGCAAAAATTACAAAACGTATTTTGAAGCAGTTGGAAAAGCTCTGTTGGTTTTGGTTAGACTTAAAATCTTACATAAGTTTGATGACGATCAGTTTCTTCTTCTATACCTACTACTTAGGTCGTAGACAAGCACACGGCCCACCTGATGGAAAATGGTTACCGTGGCCTATGGATGAGTGCAACTCCAGGGGTGTCACACTCGTGCTGCTTACCCTGTAAGAACAGAGGTCAGTAGAATCAGAGATATGACCAAAAATCATGATACCTATATTCACATGAGCGGGTCCACGCGCATCGGCTAGTATGTACCTAGTACCATAATACTAGTGCTAGTAATATTCAAAAACGGATTACTACAGAAGCTTTGGGTTTAAATGGTTAATTTATATGTTCTTTGTCAAGTTTGATAGATTTACAACCTTCGGGATTAAGTAAATCCACGATTCTTTGAAAATGAAATTTAATTCAAATTCAAATGCTTAAAAGTATCTTTTGTTTTTTATAATACTTAATCGATAAACAAACACCTGACGTTTAGCGGTTACCGCCACCTGTAAAAAATTGCAGATAAGAGATCTGAGAAATAAAAAACCACGTGATTCCCAGTCAAGCCATTTTTTATTCCGTAAAATTATGATCGCAAATTGCTGAGCGCCAATCCATCCACGATCCAAGAAAGCACAAAAACCTGGAATTAATTTAATTTCTATCTCTAAGATCTTAAAAGAATTTTATACATGCTCTGGTTTTCCCAAGCGACTACAATATGGGGTTCTTCAAGAAGGGCATTAGAAGGTTTCTTCAGGGTCGGCAGCACGAGTGTGACGCCCCTGGTGTGGGTCCGATATCTAAACTTCGAGAGTCATAAGTTCGATGGTGTTGCATACGTCCATAGGCCACGGTAACCACTTACCATCAGGTGGGCCGTGTGCTTGTCTGCCACCTAAGTGGTATAAAAAAAACCATGTTAAATATTTTGAAAAATTATTTCGAGCACAAACCTGCACACTTTCGTCGATAGCTGTACTTGGACTAAAATGAGTATAAATTGTCAAGACTTTTCCTTCGCGACTAAGCCCCCGGGATTTAATTGACGTTCAATACTTCTGTCGGCACGGGAAGCTATTTAGACTTATATTGGAAAAGGGGGCGGTTCTATTATTAGATACGAAAGGGAATTTTTAAGGATTTCGTCAGATATTTTTTGTATTGATGTTGCCTCCGTGGCGTAGCGGTAGTTATAATTTAATTTATTTATTTATTCAGACAATTTTAGTCCACATACAATAATATAATAGTAATAGTAAAAGGAAATAACAATGAGAATTAATAATAATAAAAACATACACATTTAACTCACATTCTGTAGATAGGTTCATCAAGTCCCACGTTCAACATGTAACTTGGTGAACCTACCCAACACAGCACCTTCCATCCTGCCTGCGAACACCCTCAACATGCTGCTAGGGCTCGCCCAAAGTCTGTGCACCAGCGAGGCCACTCTTTTGCGCATGAGCGCAAAGAAGTCATCCGTGCTTCTCGTTGCAAACATTTCGGATGCACTGCAGTAGCGGGGGAGCCCCAGCAGCATCCTAAAGGCGTTATTATATTGCACACGCAGGGTGCCGTACGATTTCTGGGTATATGTGGTCCACAGGCTACTTGTGTAAAATGTTTGGCAATAAGACTTGAATAACATTATCCTAGCTTGTATAGAGCATCTAGTAAACCTGCGAGCCAACATATTCCCCCTCACACATATCGCCCTACGCTCCCTCTCAATATCACAATCGTCTTTTAAGTCCTCTGTAACAATATGTCCTAAGTATTTAAATTTACTCACCCGTACCAATGGCGAACCACTGAGTGTAACCGGTGGTACATACAGTGGACCTTTGTTTATTCCTCGGAACACTAGCAATTCGCTCTTAGTGGAATTATATCGCAACCCGTGTTCAGTGGCATATTTTTCACATATGGCTACTAACTTTCGGATGCCACTGATTGATGGGCTCAGCAACACCATGTCGTCCGCATAACTAATATTATTGAGACTTACGTCATCAATTCGACATCCTACATAGGTGTTGCTGAGCTCCTCAATCAGCCCATTCACATATGCATTAAAAAGTCTAGGGGAGGTAAGGCCCCCCTGCCTGACTCCACACTCCAGCCCATACGGCTCAGAAAGCGCATCTTGCCATTTGACTTGATTGGACTGATTACCGTACCAGTATGCTAGTATTTCAATTAAGTCGGCAGGGACACCCTGCTCCTCAAGCTTTTCCCACAGTTTATCATAAACCACTGAATCGAATGCCCTGGACAGGTCCAGGAAACACGCGTAGACCGGGGTTTTTCTATTTGTATAATACTGGACAGTGTGCTTCAATGTAAATATGGCTGCTTCAGTAGACAACCCTTGCCGAAACCCAAATTGGGCATCATGCAGACTAAGATGTCTAGCGAGATATGAGTCGAGCACACTGTCCAATATCTTAGCAATAATAGTAGCCAACGATATTGGTCTATAATTACCCTTATCCGCGATGTCTCCTGTCCTATTCTTAACAATAGGCACGACTATGGTTCTCATTAAATCTTTTGGCAAATATCGATGACTCAAACAAAGATTGTATAACAAAGTTAGCACTCTGGGCAGATGTACACCGCCATATTGCAGGTGTTCGATGCTGAGCCCATCATGCCCTGGTGACTTGCCCCTTTTCATACTTTTAATTGCAGTTTTAATTTGTTTACATGTTAACACTATGCATGGATTTGAACCTGTTACCACAGCATCGTCCACCTGCAATACCCGCGCCTTCGGTGAAACACTCTTAAATTCATCCATGAATAGGTTTGCGATTTCATTATTGTTTTTTATACAATTAATACTTTCCGAGTGGCTAGGCCCATTGTTTATTTTTTTTGTATATTTCCAAAAGTTTTTAAAATCTTTATTGGAATGGTGAGATGCTAAAATATCCATGCTTATTTGTTCTTGGTGTTTTATACACCATCGCAATCTTGATTTGAATATTTTGCGAGTTAAAGTCATCTCCTCAAAGCTCAAAGTTTTGTAATTTATTTTTCGCCTGCGTATGTGCATCCCTAACGTATTTATTCCAACCCCTAATACATTTATTTTGTGGCTTACCAAAAATACGGGGTGCCTTAGAATTAATAGCCGCCTCACATAGCGTGTTCACAATACATTCATAAAGATTATCAATTAACGAATAGTGACTAGTACTTGTACATCCTTTTTCTACACAATTTCTACATTCAGATGGAAAATCTACATGTTTTAATTTTTCATTACATAACTTCTCAAATTTACATATCTCCTCGACTGTTCTATCCCCCCAGATAGCTTTATTAAATTTATTTGTGTTTACTATGGATTTAGTCTTAATAACTGAGTGCCACCATTGTAACATGGTACGTGTTGTAATGGTGGCCCTCTTTTCAGAGACTTTGCCTTCAGCTCACCATCAGGCGAGGCGAAGTCAAATTGACGTGTCCTATATAAAAAAAAAAAAAAAAAAAAAAATAACATCAATATCACACTGTACAATTAAAGGAAAGTGATCCGACCAAAATGTACTATAAATAACACTAGTTTGTATTATTGTTTGAAAAGCTGCTCTCGTAACAATGCAGTGGTCTAACCACCTCCTACTACCATGTACGTCACTGATAAAGGGATAAGAGTATGAGCACATACCCAAAGTTTCCAAATCGGCACACACCAAATCTTGTTCGGTACAAAAACTCAGCATCTCGTTACCGAAAGCTGTACCCGGATGCGCGTTAAAATCACCCAGGACGAACACCGATTCCATTGTACTGCTTTCTATTATGGCCCATACCTCACCGAGACAGTCTGTAAATTCTGGCATGTTGTCAGTTGAGTCCGTAGGCATGTATACGTTAATCACTAGAAAAGAACGACCTTTTACACGGACACACACCGCACATATTCGGTCACTATTACAGGCAATGATGGAGACGGAGTCAAACGCACTCTTCCGCCACAGCAATGCAACACCCCCGTACGGCCTGCCCTGTAGAATGCCAGCTGATGTATCCACCGCAGACTTCGTAGTGCAGCTAAAATCCTGATGTATGGTGTCTAAAAATGACAAATCGTGGGGCATCAGCCATGTTTCCTGCAATGCCACTATATCAGCCTTCTCGCACAGTGTCCTAACGCAGTTAACAGATTTTTTAATGTTTTTGCAGTTGAAACTTATTAATGATAACACTTTTTTGTTGCTTACTGTATCCATTATTAATTATTATTATTAAAGCTTCCTTCGTCTATACGTCTTTTAAAATTAATAAATTTTCTGAAAGATATTCCCTCCGGCCAGAAATTGTCGTCTAAAAAGATATTCACCTTTTGGGTAGACACAAGAAGCTTGTAGGCATTGTATGGCTTGTCATATTTCATATTAATTTTTTCTAATGTAACGATCTCCTGCGTTTTATTTTCAATATATTCACATATGTCTCTTGCCAGAGTTTCTTTATTTACATTCGAAATAAACAAAGCTGTTTTGCTTTCCGCGGCCCTAAACTTTTTCGAGGGAGACGTAGTCGCTTTGCCCATTTTCCCTATAAAGCGGTTCTTATTGCCTTTAGGTAACCTTTCAACTCGGGTCCACCCGTTTGCCCCAACTTTTTGTTTCCAATCATTTGTACTCATAATCTCGGCAATCGTCAGCTGACGCGATTGCTTCTCTGACGTAGAGGTAGAACGGTGATTCATTTCGGCCTTTTCCAACAACACTGTGTTTGGCGACGCAAGTGGAACGCACCTATCAGGTTTACTCGGCGAGAGAGCGAGAAGGCGCGACCCATTGCATTCATGTTGAATGTTCGTACACTGCTCTGTGTCCGTTACCGGTACCACCATAGACATAGATACTATAGACAGGGTATACCTACAGAATTGACGTGTATACCTATGTTCCATTTTTATGAATGAACGTTTGACGACGGTTACTATGCTAGGGATGCACCTTCTACTATCGTAATATTTGTCGATATCTATTTATACTATAACCCACGCCACGTATCTTGGACCTAAAATGTGCTCTAAACGTGCCCTATACGCGCAGTACACATTTCTTGGGTGTCTATTGAGGATAGCACGGGATGCTACTGCGGTAGACGAACTCAAATTCACCCAGCATAGAATATTACAAAGCATTCCGCGGGCGCCAGCCAGAGCCTCGTATGTCATATGATTTAGGTTCAAGATACGTGGCGCAACTATAAAACTAAAACCCGACTACTGCAGAATCACGAATCCCTAGAATGTATTGTTTTGTTAGAGTAAATGGTATGCGACCACGGTTATTCTTGATATTTTCTTGCTTAATACTTCTTAGGGCGTGATTTGCAGTAGTCGGATTTTAGTTTTAGACTTGATTTTTATTTGTATTGTTTTGGTGCAAGCAACACCCAATAATGTATACATGTTTTTAATGTGCTAATAGAGCCCTTTAATTTCATACCAAACACGTTCTATATATCTCAAGTTTTATTCTATTATAGTCAGAGTTTCTGATAGTCATTCATACGTCATATTGCCTATAACCAGCGGATGATCAAGACGTTTCTAACAATGCCACAATTGCCCAGTTCTAATACGGAAAAACAGAAGACATTACAATTTTGTCTATTCGTATTTCTTCAAAAGAGTACATTTTTGTAAAGCAAGAATAGTTTCGTTGTCAAATCTTTTATTAGAGTACATTACTATTATGCTTGTAGTAGTATGTTCTAGAAAAATTCAACAATGGCTGTCGCAAATCATTCATAATGTTGGCGCAAATCATTCATAAATGTTGGCACCGTTGGCACGCTGTCAAATTCTCATACTCATTTTCCCAAGTGAGCAATAACTTAAATTTTTTGTCTCTTTTTAGCAGACACAACTGTATATTGGAAAAAAAGAGACAAAGTGATATATTCAAGGTTCAATTCATGTTTGCCTCATATTTGTATAACTAGAATTTCTATATGTTGAACGGGGCCCCCCTGTGGGTACCACCGAGACAATATCACTCAACGACGATTCTCCGTTTAAAATCGATACATACCCACTTTTATTTACATTACTACACATATTATCAGATGTTTTCTGTAGTTTTAATTGTTCTAATTCGTTTTTTATGTTCTCAAATTCTTTCACCGTAACAGATGTAGCTTTAATTTCACTCACTTCTGCACGTAACACAAGCATATCCTTCAGAAACTTTGTAACATCTACGTGATCAAAGCTAATGGGTGGTAATTTATGCAGATTTTGGGCCACATATATGGGCATTTTTTCAGGATCAACAGTTTTAAACACTGTTATCATATCTTCTAAATCTTTTTGCTTTTTATCTTTACGACGAGATATTTTTTTCTGTGTAGTTTTCGAACTTATAAACAGTAACGATTTTGCAGTATCGATCTCCTCCACCGAAAAGGCGGACTCACATTATTTTTATCAGGCTTTCATTATCCATCACGTCATGTTTATTTGAAATAAATGACAGCACTTCCGATATCACAATATTACAACTATTACACTTAACCGTATCATGCGCCATTGTTCAATCCGAGCGATCGCACAGGTGCGCGTACGAACACGAACGATGTCGGGTAGTGAACGCGGTCGCTACGCAGGAGGCGCGGGTTCGATCCCCGCTCAGTGCAAATATTTGTGTGCATAAAATATGGATATTTGCATTGGTCTGGTCGTGCCTCGGAGAGCACGTTAAGCCGTCGGTCCCGGTTGCCATAAAAACATCTATGGCGGTCGTTACGGGTAGTTGAAGCCCTAAAAAGTCCAAAAACAACGGTCTAGCTGCAAAGCTTCGATATCGCCTAATGGTAACATTGGGTTGTGGAGGTCAGATGGCAATCGCTTCACGGAAAATATCGAGGTCTTGCCAAATCCGAAGTTAAGACTGGTAAAGCGGACCCACAATCCGAGCTGAAAAAGCTTCGGATGCGACTGGGAATAACGCTAGGAGAAAGAGTTGTGTTGACTGGCTCACTTCATGGAAAATTTTGACCGTTTCGTAGGTTAAATGAAAACTGACTCTACGGGAATTAAGTTGGAAAATGGCTCGGAAACAATTGATGTGTTAACTAACTCAGTGGCATAGTATTAACGGGTGTGACTGCTTCAACTATTGGGTTCAACGGCGAAATATTTTAAGATACTCTCCCGTCCCTGCCCCCCTAGATAAGTGGCAATTCGTTGCTCAGCGTATCATGGAATAGAATGGCGAATGTATAGGATTTGACGTTTTTAACATTCGTTGACACCTGTCATATACGTCAAATCCCATACATTTGGCATTCTATTCTATAGAACGCCGGCCGACGAATTGCCACTTGTCTAGAGGGGCTGGTGTTGCAAGCGTTCATAAACCCCAATAACCACATAATACCTATGCATAAAGTGAGCCATGAAAAATGAATTCGCAGCTAAACAGACGTACAATATTATAATATAAACATCAGAAAATAGTGATCCGTATCTTCTGAACTGCATTTCAGCTTTTTAACGTCTAGCGGGGTGCAGTCAATTGACAGAGCAAATATACAACATAGTTTATTAGAAAATAACTTCTTCAACCACCCATTTTGATAAAACAAGCGTAAAAATCGCTTGAAGACATAATATAACGCTCGTGAAACCTTCTTAAGCGCTAGGCCGATGCATAAAACATTTTTGGGTTCCGACAGCGGCGCTACCAATATGGCGTATAGTCCACATAACATTCTAATGCGCTGGGATGAGGTTATGACGAGGCACGATATTGTTACGATCTTGCAGTTTCATGTGTTTATCAAATAAAAATAAAATTGATAATTTACTTATGGGTTTTGATAGTAACAATATATTTACTAGTAGGTATTTAAAGTCGATGTTTTGTGAGAGGGAAGTTGTTACTTCTATACAAAACTAGCAGACCCGGCGAACTTCGTACCGCCATATTTTTTTCAACCCGCCCGAATTTTTGATCCCGTTCCCGCTGCACCCATTTTCTCATCTTTAAACCTTCCCTGGACATCCACGAACATTTCAAGACAAAAATTAGCCATATCGGTTCAGCCGTCCTTGAGTTATATACTAATAACGAAAAGTGGCATTGATGTTTATATATTGACTAGCTGCCCCGGCGAACTTCGTACCGCCATATTTTCGACCCGCGTGGTATTCAAATCCCGTTCCCGCTGCACCCTTATCACTTAGGGGGATGCAAAATAGATGTTGGCCGATTCTCATAGATACCGGATAAGCACAAAAAATTTCATCAAAATCGGTCAAGCCGTTTCGGAGGAGTTCGATTACGCACCCCGTGACAAAAGAATTTTATATAATAGATTACTCAATCTGTTCATTAGCAAAATTCAAGTGAATGAAAACCTACAGAATAATCTTAAAGTGCTTACAACAAAAATTTCAATCACTTTTTTTTATGGTTGCTATCAATCTCGATTACTTTAGGAACTTTTCCAAGCCAGGCACAGATTTGAACCTAGGACTTCACAATCGCACACAAGTGTACGTATCCATGCTAATATTATAAATGCGAAAGTAACTCTGTTGTCTGTCTGTTACGCTTTCACGCCTAAACCACTGAATCAATTTTGATGAAATTTGGTAAGGGATAGACCTTGAGAAAGGACATAAGCTATGTTTGGTCGCGATAACCGACATCCACGCGGGCGGAGCCGCGGTCAACAGCTAGTATACTTATATCTTGAAACCAAAGTGAAACAAAATTCATTCCAACATTTTGAATTATAGCAAACACAAAATCAAATACAACTTCCATTTTATCGAATCAAACTTTAGACGAACTTTCCCCTTTCATGGCAAGCTTTATTTCTAAAAAGGTTGACTGGCTCATTAGCCCAGTGGTAACGAGCTCTGCTATAGACTTCTTAGGTCCGGGTTCATTTCCGTCTGGCCATTTTGTTCCGTCGGGTTCTTGTCTAAATGAAAAGACTTTTATAAATCCTTTCGTTCCAAGCCTTCTACGTTAAGATTGTGTTGGCTGAATAATTTTGTTATCTTTTTTGACTTTGGTGTATTTTCCTGGAAGTGAATAGTAAAAAGGATTACTTTCCATTTCTTTCTTGTAATTTATAATAATTTATTGAATTTTTACGAGCAATTTGTACAAGTTTTTGTCATGTACCTAATAACGGCTATCGGTGTAAGTATTGCCTCTGCTTATATAGAGCCTTCTTCTTTTGAAGTAAGTACTAAGAGAGCATGAGAGCCGAAGAGAATTTTATAAAATTTTACATCAAAATTTTATCAATCAATGTAATATTTTTCACAGGGCCTATTTCGAAAATATAGTTAATTGCAAGAACATTCAACGGATATAAAAAGTAACGTTTAAAATGTAAGTAATACCTACTAAAAATATTTATTAAATATATATTATTGTAACATGGCGAAATGTGGGTGCTAGCACCTCTGCCTACCCCTTCGGGGATATAGGCGAGAGTTTGTTATGTTATGTAACATTATTTGATTAAGTTCACCAAGTTTTGATTTCCAAAAAGTTTACGTTGAAACATTAAAAAGCAATTACGTCAGTAATTAGATTTAGAAATAAAAATGTGATTGAGAAAGCGATAAATTGATTGAAAAATAAAGAAAACGAATATAGCACAGGCGGGACTCGTACCCGCAATCTTTCCTTCACAGGGGGAATGCTCTGACGACTGAACCATCGAGCCTAGCCTGAAGCTGATCTGAATTTTTCTATACATCTATATCAGCTCGCGGGTTCGAGTCTCACATGAGCTGTATTAGCTTTTTTCTATATCAATCAACTAGCCTTCCGCCCGCGGCTTCGCCCGCGTGCATCTCGGTTAACGCGACCTTTGCTCATATCTTCGGTTCTACTCAACCGATTACGATCAAACAAACGTAAGATTTTAAATCTGAGTAAGCCCATTCTAAAAAAAAAAACCGCATCAAAATCCGTCCAGTAGTTTTTGCGTCCATCGCGGACAAACAGACAAACAGGCAGGAAATTAAAAAAAAATATTTTCGTGTTCAGTATCGTTAACATAACATAACCCAAGTATTTTTTTTTAAATATCTCCAATGTACAGACACGACCACTTTACTATTATATAATAGTATAGATTTGAATAGTTAGTAAACTAAATACTTTAAAATTTAGTTCAAAAACTAAGCTTAATATCGAGTCTCCGAATATAACACCAGCTGGCAGCACTCAGTCCGTTTCTATTCAAATAAAACAGTTTTCAACGTGAAATGTTCATAAAAGTTACCGCACGGGCTTGCAGCTGAGAGCTGCGGCTAATGAGTGAGACGAAGGATTCTGTTTACACCTCATGCTAGAAATGAATAGGTGTCAATGTGGACTAAAATGTTATGGACTTTCGGATGGCATTGAAAGGGTTAATTGGTTACGGCTTTTGATTTAATGTTTTTGCTTTATAAATGAATCAATATTCTGAAACAAACTACATACTGCTTGTCGAAGCTTGGCATTTTATGGATTCTAGAATGCCGCGGCATTATCCGCGGCATTCTAGTCTATTCCATTCTGCTTATTTTTTAAATGCAATACTATTTACTACTAATATTATAAACATGAAAGTTCGTGAAGATGTTTGTATGGTTGTTAAGGTGGATTTAGACCAAAACCAAACGAACAAGAGCATTCTTTCTTAATATTTCAGTGTGAATGAAACCTTACTTTCAGTGTTTACATAAGAAAATACAACAAACAAATTGTTATGTCTCTTTTTCACCTGGAGGCATCACATCAAATGTAAAAAACAAGAGCTTCAGCTAAAGTATAAAAGCCTATACTGGATGCTAGGAAGGAACTCGAGACTCTCCTTGGACAACAAACTGCTTATATACAAGGTAATTTTGAAACCAATCTGGACATATGGGCTGCAATTGTGGGGCAGCGCAAGCGATACCAACATAAATATAATACAACGCCAACAGAACAAGATACTGAAAACTATTGCACAGGTGCCATGGTATGCAACCAACAATAAAGTCCATGAGCACCTTCAAATTAAAACCGCAAAAGAGGAGATTCGGAGTTTGGCAGCAAAATACAGAGAACGGTTAATCCATCATCCCAATGAACTTGCTCGCCAACTCACCATGGACCAGTATGTGAGACGCCTAAAACGTCACCATATCCTAGAGCTAGAAGACCGGCAGTAGCCCTGAGACTAAAGGAGTAGATGCTTCTAATGGGAAGCCACTCCGCAAGACACCATCACACAGCAGACTTGCTCGTAGCCTTAGGGCTGATTGCAAATTCACTTGGAAAAAAAAATGTCTCTTTTTGGACTTCTAGAATTTGACTTGGAATGGATAGATTGAGCATTCGTTCGTCTGATGTAAATAACCTTGAGGCACAGGGATAGCTTGTAGTCTGGAATATCATGTACTGTACACTACTTTTTATCTCTGGAATTTCATGAAGACATTAAGAATTATTACTTTTCTCAAGTAATAATTCTTCATTCTTTCTTTCTAATCTTTGGTCATAGTTAGTAATGTAGAAAGAAAAAAGCCCCAATTGCTTACTAAGCTCAGCAGTTATACTCTCTGTATTATTCCCAAACAATAAAAGCAGAAAGTTATATTAGATGATGGTTTTTTAATACATTTTTCGACTCAACAGTCTCCGAATCGTAACAAATTCGTTGTGGACGTTTTATTTTGCGTAAAATAAAAAAGTTTCGGAGCTTAACTTGTCTGAAAAGTAAATTATTCGATTGTTAGTCGAAAACGGTTCTCTTAGGCCATTTAAAAGATAAATTTCATGTGAATGGTATCTGTGTAAAGAACTGATTACTTTAGGTTTATTCTCTCCTTGTGATTTGAATTTTTATAATTTGTTTTTATTGGTTGACGTTTTAGTATAATTATTCTTATTTATAACTGTTATTTATAGCATGTAACCTCGCCAAGACTTTCAGGGTTAAGTCAACCACACCTGCAAGCCGGAACTCGTGGTGCAGGCTTTCAGGCTAGCATGCAAAGGGTAGGAAGACACGGCAGTGTCTAGAGATTACAATTTATCTACCTCTTAACTTATTTTGGAAAAAATTAACATTCAGTATCTAGGGAACTTGAACCCCTGATTAGTCTCGTTTTAGAGGGAAATACTCTGACTATATGAGTCAATCGGATATGTTATGGATATTCTCCTCTTAGGGCCACGTTGGAGCCTACAAACTAACAGATTCTTTCAAACTAACAGAGACTATCAATGAGGCCACAAAACAAACAGATTGGCCGTGTGCTTGTCTGCCACCTAAGTGGTATAAAAAACAAAAAAAAGATTATACAAAAACATAGCATAGCCCGTATTCTTGAATGACACTCAGTTCTTAATATAAATCTGTCCTCAGATAAATCGAGATTCAGACTGAGTACCATTCTGGAAAACGGGTGCAAGTGCTGCAAAACTACATTCATAATAATTTACCTAATCATTGATTGAGGCATTTGGTAGACTTTTTTCTTTAACTACCCCGGGGTGTGAGCTGATATGTATGTGTATGTATCGTTGTTTAATACGTACGTATACTCATTCAAACTTAAAACCTAGCCAATTATATTCGCATTTCGACTACCCACTTAAATCTAAGTACACCTACAAGCCACGGGTGACCGACATTGGTCGAAGTTTAATAACGTAGATATTTTTGTACCAGCAAGTTTCAAGTATCCTCGAACATGTAACTAATAATGTTGTTGTTAGTTCAAGGTCACCCGAGAGCGGTGAGATCCTTCAAGGTCAAGGTCAAGGTTGATATAGAACGTTCTACAGAATACACAACGAGTGTTTTCGAAAACGTGTTTTGGTTGAGAGGTAGTCGTGTAAACTAATTAAACAAGGGATGTTCTACATCTATTCTGTAAGAGGAATTAGAGAGTCGCTCTTACGATCGACAGGTCCGCGGGTTCAAATCCTGGCGATTATACTACCGACGGATGTGAACCCACTCTTAGCACAAGCAATTTAGCTTAGCTAGAGGGGTTAGTGGAAATTCCATGAAAAATATTTGTACTGTAAGATTGGAGAAGAATTCTTTTGATTCTGCATTTAACGTGATCAAATTCGTTAGCAAGAGATAGTGATAGCCCATGGATGGACATGGATTTACAGCATTCCTTAAAACCACGAAGGTTTGTGTAGTGGATGTCGCAGGTTACTCCTTAAATCTAGATCGACATAAATTAGTTACTTAGGTAGAAATTAGAATGACTTTAACTTTGTGTTTGATATTGCTTGGCGTTTATAAGATAAGATAAGATACAGAATGCAGGCCGTTTATGTACCTAGGAACCAAGTAGTCAGTGGTTCGCTCGCCGTAAACGCAAATCGTAAAAGTGATTTCATTTTTGTTTTAAAGTGCTTGCCTAGTATTTTAAAGTAGTCATTGTTATAAACAGAGTATAAACAAAAGAGCATGTTCCCATTCTATGAAATATAACAGCAGTTACAAGTACATGTATTGTAATAACGTAAACTTACTGACGCCAACGCTAGGGGGCGCGAGCGAGACAAATAATTATGAGAGGCGCTACAGGGCACACAATATTTAATTAAAACGATGTTGACGGAACAATATTGGTTCCTTAGAAATTCTTCGAATAAATTTTAAGAAAAAAAAAGCAGGTACAGTGAAATTTCGGGCCGAAAATTACAAAGTACCCGCGATTTATTATTAAATAACTGATGGGGAAGATTTTATTTTCGTTCGTTTCTTATGAGTTTGTTCATTTATAAATAAATTAGTTATGTAATTTCGTGAGTAATGTTATATTTTTGTTTTATAAAGTAGAATTTTACCTACTGATGTCTAAAATTAAATATGAATTGAAGTATTCAAATTTATTAATTAATCTAATATTTTTCCAAACGACTAGAGGACGGTAATGACAAGAAGGGCATTGGAAGGTTCGTACGGAGTTGGACACGCCCATAGGCCACGGTGACTAGCTTCCATCAGGTGGGTCGTGTGCTTCTCTGCCACCTAAGTGGTATAAAAAAAAATATATAAAAAAATGTCATGCCACGGTATTTTTAGTCTCACTCGACAGAAACGGTTCGTCCGATTGTTATTATTTATCTCCTCCTCCATTTTTAGTCGTGATTTTAGTCAATTTGTATGGAAAATAAATTTTACATGTCTTACCTTACTTTTATATGGTCGAACAACATTTGCGGGGTCAGGTAATTATATAACACTAGCTGTTGCCCGCGGCTCCGCCCGCGTGGAATTCTGATCCCGTTCATCATTGATATATTGCCTATATGTTAATCCAGGGTATAACCTATATACATACCAAATTTCAACCAAATCGGTCCAGCCGTTTATGCGTGAAAGAGTAACAAACATCCACACATCCACACATCCATTCTCACAAACTTTCATATTTATAATATTAGTACGATTTATAATATTAGTAGGACTAGCGGCCGCCTGCGACTTAGACGTAGAGTTTCGTGAAATTAATTCTAAGCGGATATCTATACCCTATAAGGAATCTACCTGCCAAATTTCAAGTTTCTAGGTGTAGTAGTTTCTGAGATTTCGTGATTAATCAGTTAGTGGTACTTCGCTTTTTTATGCATAGAATTAGCAAAATGTATCATCAATCTCGATATTAAAGATTAGTTTATTTGACAATTCTCTTTAGTCCTCCTTGCCGTGTTCGGCGACGGTTTGAATTTGGTCTTGAAGATTAAAGAAAGATCATTATCACCTACTTGTCACAAGTTTTTCTATTCAGTAACAAGCCCAAAACCCTATCAAACAAACCAAAACACCCAATTCCGAACTAACTATGCAACCGAACAAAAGATACACAAACCAAACTATCCAAAAGCATAAATTCACCGCAATCGACACCCGAAGTTATCAGCAAAACTATCATAAAGTATCATCTGAGCATTTCGGCCCGAAGTCACAGTCCGACCTAACGGCCAGTAAATCAGTCGGAGGAATCTATAGTAATCCAGTCGTTTGTAACGCAGATAAAACTCAATATATATGGAATCTTCTAAAACAGAAACGGTTTTATTAAAGTGTGGCTGGCGAGCCGAGATTTATAGGAGCCGGAGATTCAATTAGGTGGAGTGATAATTTTCATATATTTGATCGATACTTGTGGTATTACTTTTATTGTTTTGTTGAATGATTTAGTCGATAACCTGTATAATTTAGGTGTTCTTCCATATTGCATTATGGTGCAGAATATTCCATCGAGAACCAAGCGGTTCGGCGACTCCTTCTTCTGCCGCACCATTAGGTAAGTCTTGGAATTCCTTACCAGTTCACGTGTTTCCCTCCTCCTACAGTCCCGGGTCCTTTAAGCGGGGCGTGAAAAAGCATCTGATGAGGCCGTCTAGCTGAGTGCCACCATTGTAACATGATACGTGTCTGTAATGGTGACCCTCTTTTCAGAGACTTTGCCTTCAGCTTACCATCAGGCGAGGCGAAGTCAAATTGACGTGTCATATAAAAAAAACTATAGAATTCCTAGGCAATGTATGCCGTTATAATGCCGGCTGTTCCCCTGGCAATGTGTGAAATAAATAGATCTTGATCTTTGCGGAATTTCTATTTCTGGGTGGTTACAAGAAAGCGGTGTAGACACCGCGTGCCCTACTTGGATAGATTAGGTTAGAAGGCTAAGGCGGGTGCTAGAGGAAGTTAGAGGCCATGATTTTCGGTTCCACGTAATAGGGTCATCGTCAAGCGGATTGTCATGGGCTGTATATTTACTTTGGATAGAGAATAGCCCTACCCTTAGTTGCCGGGAGAGATCCTACGAGAAGAGATAGGAACCAACGCGACAGAGTACTAATAAACGAAATTACCAGTATTCCTATACCTCCTGTAATTCCTGTAATCTTTTATACCTGTAATCTAGTTATTTAGCACAGTTAACCTAAATTAATTGTGTTAGAAGAGGGTCAAAGCGACTAAGGATTAGAGCTGTTTAATATCAGACAGATATATACAGCCCAGGCTCAGCCTCAGATACATGGCTCGAGTCAACAATAGTGCCCGGCAAAGGGCAATAGGCTCACCCCCTATTACGTGGGACCTAATATAATGATTGGTGAAATGTGGGTGTTAATTCACCTCTGCCTAACCCTCCAGGGATAAAGGCATGATTGTATGTATGTATGTATGTATGTATGTAGAAGAGGGTTTAAGTTGATAGTGTACCTAGGCTTCAAAACCGGGACCTCCCGATAGTAAATCTGACTTCTTAACCACTAAGCTACCAACGCTTACTCCAAGTCAAGTAAACGTTCACGGGATAGCAATTTTAAAAATAAATCTGCAAATACCTTCGACTAGAATGTGGTGACTTCTGCAAACATTATGACCTACATTTCGGTGAATAAAACTAGTGCAATCGAAAAGATGCCTTGCTATCCTATATTGAAAGTTGCATTCACACTACACAAGTTCAGATAGCTGCAGTGGTAGTGTAATAACTAAGGCAAGACTTGCAATCGTGAAGTTGCGGTTCCAAACTCTATCAATAAACTAGTGAACACACCAACTAGCAAAATAACACACAAAGGCCATTTTAAATTAGATCGAAAAATGGTCGAGCAGTTTTTAAATATCACTCCCATTAGACTTTGCATTGAGACAAAGCTCGAGTATTTTTTCGCCTTGTCTGAATTGTCCCTTAGTTATAGCAGTAAACGGGTACTTCGTCGAATCACACCACAAGCTGTTCGGACCACGGTGTGAATCGCACAAGGCCCCTTTTTGAATTCGTCGTTTCGGACCAGTAGTGTGAATCGACGAATGTCTATTTTGTACTTCGTCATTTCGCCCCACGGCACGAAAATCGGCTTCGTCCATTTTTGTAACTGTCATTGTCATAACCAGCTAGGAACGTGGATTTTTATTCCGATGTGATCTTTTTGACTTAGTAAAGTGAACCATTATCATTCATTTAAAAAACTAGAAGGAGTGTCAATTCAGTTACAGTATATATAGTACACTGACTAAAGTTACAAGTTAAGTAGCTGACCGCATATATCAGTAGGACACGATGAGTAGCTGTAGAAATGAATTCGAACCCGATCGCAGGCAGTATCAGCATACGACAGTACTGTATTCATGTTGGTTCTGAGTGTTATGTAAGACAAGATATCTAACACATTTCTATGGACCATACTTTATTTATTTACCTACTCATTCTTAATATAAGTACATATACTTTACATGATAAATTTTCTCGCCAAACTGTGACGTTTGATAACTGATGTGCGGTCGAACGATCTTTGTAGGGGGTAAGACACGACGGTATATCCGTATCGAGCAGTCCGACTGGGGAAGTACCTCCGCTCTACAGAAAACCGCGGCTTATTAACCTCGTGTTGTTTCCGACGGTGAGTAGGATAGCCAGAGCTCACTGGAGAGATTTTGTGCTGTCTTTCAGTGGGAAAACCCAAGGCTTTGTCCTACTTATCTTTTGCGCTGACGGCACAGAATCTCTCTGTTCTTGCAGGGTCGGCAGCACGAGTGTGACTCCTCTGGTGTTGCTCTTGCCCATAGGCCACGGTAACAAGGAGGACCGTGTTCTTGGGGTCGGCGATACATGTGTGTTTTTTCCATTCATCTCGGGTTGCAGTCATCTCACTCTCTTCCTAATCATTATCTCTTTCACACAGTCCATCCATCTCCTTTTAGGTCTTCCTCTCTCCTTGTAGCCATCTACTTCCATAGATAATGCCTTCCTTACGATATTACTTTCATCCCTGCGCATCACATGTCCGAACCAGGACAAACGATTTCCTCGTAGCTTTTCCGTAATTGGTGCTACTTTCAAACTTCCTCTAATATACTCATTCCTAATCTTATCCTTTCTTGTCACGCCACACATCCATCTCAACATTCGCATCTCGGCTACATGCAACCGTCTTTCATCCGTCACCTTTACGGGCCAGCTCTCCGATCCATACAGGACGGCAAGCCGAATCATGCTCTTATAGATTTTTCCCTTCAGTCGCTAGCTACAGAGAGCATTTTATAGAAATGCATGGCAACCAACCCTTCTGCTGCTATAATCGGTCGGCTACAAACTCGTACCATAAACTAAGATTTTTTTGTCTTTATTTGTGTATCCAAAAGCAATTTTAATTGTAACTTTTACAGATATTATTTTTTTGAAATGCAGCCGCAATCGTCGTCGTTTTACACAATAAAAAACTTTTCCAATATGACAAAAGCATTTCGGTTGGGTGCATATTGTCATCGATATCAGCATCGGGTTACTCGAGCGCATTACTGGTTGTCACCCATTTAAAAAATCACAAGTCCGGTATCGGATGTCGCAGCCTTGATTATGGATGAGCACGAATATTATAATTTATCTGAAAATAGTTATGTATGCTACCATTTGCCTCACAGCAGCGCAAAGTGAGGTATGAAAGAAACTTCATTCCGCGCACGTTTAAGTTGTGGAATGAATTTGCTGCCGTGGTTTTTCCAAACGACTACAGCATGGGGTTCTTCAAGAAAGTTCTGTATTAGAAAGTTCGACAAGGTCCGCAGTACAAATGTGCCTTCACACATCTATGGACCACTATAAGAACTATCCTTAAAATGATCTGGGCCCATACCATGAACTCTTAAAACAGATCAATAATTGAACTGCTGTCATCCTACCAACTGCAAATGTCACTTTGTAATCCAATATATTTATATGACACTAGCTTTTGCCCGCGGCTCCGCCCGCGTGGATGTCGGTTATCGCGACCAAACATAGCCTATGTCCTTTCTCAAGGTCTAACCTACCTCTATACCAAATTTCATCAAAATCGGTTCAGCGGTTTAGTCGTAAAAGTGAGACAGACAGACAGACAGACAGACAGAGTTACTTTCGCATTTATAATATTAGTAGGGATTACAAAGTGACATTTGCAGTGGCAGAATGACAGCAGTTCAGTTATTGACCTGTTTTAAGGTTTATGGTAAGGCCGCTGTGTGCTTGTCTGCCACCTAAGTTTTTTAAAAACAAAAGCAATGGTTAACGTCAGTATCATTTCTGTCTTATTATCTTTGATATGCAACAAAATTGGAAAGTTATCATAAACTATTCTTACTTAATAGAAAATCATCAAAAATAATTTATAGACGATTGTATCAAAAAAATAAAAGAGGAGAAACTTCTGAGTTCAAAAATATAAATTATAGTAAATATACTATCCCTACTTCCCTACTAATATTATAAATGTGAAAGTAACTCTGTCTGTCTGTCTGTCTGTCTGTCTGTCTGTCTGTCTGTCTGTCTGTCTGTCTGTCTGTCTGTCTGTCTGTCTGTCTGTCTCGCTTTCACGCCCAAACCACTGAACCGATTTTGATGAAATTTGGTATAGGGGTAGATTAGACCTCGAGAAAGGACATAGGCTATGTTTGGTCGCGATAACCGACATCCACGCGGGCGGAGCCGCGGGCAAAAGCTAGTAACGAAATAAACCAAGCGATAAAAATTATAGGACCATCTATCGATGAAAAACCGCGATAAAAAATTAATATTCTTATAAAATATTACTGTCAGACTCTTCTCAGTTACTCCGCTTCTTCTTCTTCTTTTACACGGTACATCTCATAAGGCTACTTCTGCTTCTAAAACCATTTACATTCATACTTTGAACCTTCAGTCTAACAACACCACTACACTACTATCTCTTCTCATATTTTTTTTCAATACCAATATACCAATTACCCTTCATAATCAGTAAAACTCACTGAGCCGTTAGAATAATTCTACCGTCAAATTAAGACAACGCTAAAATTTTAATTAGTTTCCGAACGGGAAAGCCCCGTTGCTTTTTTATCTAACAAAGGGCCAAATTAGTAAGTAAGAGGGCTACTAAGGAAATTACATAAATTTCTATCTAAAAGTTAGAAACTCGCTCGCACTCTCTTAGAGTTACCTTCACCAGGTAGAAGATATCGTCGTCGAATATATTTTTTTCCTTTCCTAACCTTTTTGTTCACAAGATTTGTTATTTTGCAGCTGATGAGTTTGGGATTCAGAAATTGGATTTTGGGATTATCTATAAATTGGATCTACTGATGATGATCTACGTATGGTAATGTTCAGCTTTTAATGTCATCGATGTAAATCAGAATTAATATTATGTTCAATAGTAAAATCTGCGAGGACTATAATATTTGGAATGGATGACTACAATTAATTCAATTGTACATCGTTTTTGTTAATGAAATTCAGTCGTTTTATGCATTTAACTATGTAACTGCATAGCCCACGGCTTTATTCGTGTTTTAATTATTACTTGTGAATCTGGTAGATGTTGTTCAGTCAAACGTTACCTTTTTGTTTTATTTGAACCTATTGCAGCATTTACGGTTAATTAAGTTGGCATTTCGCGCAGCTGACATTTCGAGAAGTTGACCATTTGCGAGCGGTTGATATTTTGGAAAGTTAATATTCTGACTATTCTGAGCTATCCACCAATCACTATGTAGACACACGCACGCACGCACGCACGCGCACGCACTCACGTAGACGCACTTATTAGTGGAGATCGTGCAGTGCACGTATACTTATTAGTCGAAATAAAGAGGAAATATGTTATTAATGGTACTGGCAATTATTTATCTATTCCGTGATATTTCGATGGCCAAGCCATGCTTACTTTGGGAATTGGGTCTTAAGATAGCGCTGTGAAGAATTTCAAAGTATATTTATTATTACTAATTGGACCCGTATTAAGTATCAATTCATTTTCTTACTATTAATAAATTGAATTCAATTCACGGAACTACTGCACCCCAATCCCTTACCAATTGAAAGACAGCTTTTGGTACCAATTAGTCAATAAATATCATCAACTCAAGTTGGCTACCACAAAGTACTTATTCCTTGCTTGTTACAAACTTGCTGCTTGGAACATCATTAAATATCTCTTTGCTTCCATTGCTTCATGTTATATTGCGCACCGTGGTTCAGTTCCAACCGATCCCCTTGTGACACAGAAAAACCAGTAATATTGGATAATAACATGCAGCATCTCTTGGTCTGTGGGTGAAGTTTTAATAACGTGTATCTATATACAGATAAATTTAATTGAAGTCTGTTTGCAATATTAAAAGATGTTTTTCCCTCGAAAAAAAAGCTCTTGCAGCTCACTTCGGACATACCTAACATGTTGTGGCTCCGAAATTTTTTGCCCACGATGGAACGGAGGCGGTATATGCTTTTGGGTTTAGCGGATGTTTGTTTGTGCAAATCTATATTGCCATTTTTCTCCAAAACTTCTAGTCTGATTTTGATACAGTTTACAGTTATAGGTTCGGGTTTGATAGGTGCATGTTCTTAAATACCACTAACAGTTAGTGGTACCACTCACACTTGTTAGCGGAAAGATCCAAGGTCCCCCGACACGACAACGCTAGAATCACAACTGATATCATAATATCGACCGTGTCCCCCTAGTGGCCTAGTCTCACTTCGCAAGTCTATATCGAAATCTAAGATGAAAAAAAAAACATTCGCAGCGCATCAACCAATGCAGGTAAAGACGCGAGTATACATTAGTTTTCTTTTTCATGTTTTCTTTGATCCTATTTTATCTGACTGTACTTTAGCCTGCGCGCGAGATGACGACGAAAAAATAATTCGAAATCAAAAATTGCCAACTCGCGCGCGCTCGCGAATTTGACGATCGCGAGATGGTGAATGACTCTTATTAATGACTGACTGCAATTAGAAAACACACTTTCTTATACAAGTCAGGTGGTAAACGCATAAAAAACTAAATCAGTAAGTAAAGTGAACCAAACAAATTACCTACTGTCACAAACTAAATGTCAGCCTCCTTTACTACCTCAAATCGAATCGAAAGTCTACCAAAAACGAAACAGAATAAAAAGCTGTCTAGGAAACGATTAAAAAACAACTTCAGAACACTTCGTATCAAACAAAATTCAACATTTTTACAACACGACTGCAAAAATTGTACATAATTTATAACAAGCAGTTTCGGAACAATGGCGAACTCCGTTGGATTCCATTTATTAAAACTGGTGGCTTAAACTTCCAATAATGAAAACTCTATTGAATTTTTAGTTTTGTAGTTAGTGTTGTAGTTAATGTTGTATTGTGTTGAGAATTATTATTAGTAAACTAGCTGATTCCCGTTTCCATGACCCATGGGAACTATTTTTTTATACCTGTCGTGAAATTCTTGGAAAATTAGCTGAATTGCTCGAGCCGTTCTCGTGTTTTACGCTTAGCAATATCCATTTTTATTTATAAAATTGGGAGCAACTTTGCTCTCTAAAGAACACCTGGCTCCAATGAACTTCTTACTAATTTTAGTTTGCTTATTTCCGAACTTAAAAATACAGAATTAATCAGGCAGTCAAAGTTGCAGCTCACTTCGGACATACCTAACATGTTGTGGCTCCGAAATTATTTATCGGTCGGTTATCGCGACTAAACATGGGCTATGTCCTTTCCCAAGGTCTAGTCTATCTCTGTATCATAGCAAAATCTTTTGAATGGTTTAGGCGTGAAATAGTAGCAGACAGACAGACAGACAGAGTATGGATATGTATAAAAGTTTGAAGTTAATATATTCAGCAACTCAAAAAGTTCTGTGTTGCATTATTATTTGATAATACCGCGCAAATACATAATTCTCTGTTCCGATCAATGATATATTATAAACTATAGTGATATGTTGTCCACACTCTAAAACGGCGACAAAAAATTGATGACTTTTGGTCATCATTTTATGCACCAATCAGAATCGTGACAGTGCGCCACCCAAAAAAAAACGTTTATAATAATAAATACGTAATAATAAAATATTATCAATATAAATAATAATATAATTCATATAAATTAATAACATTGACGTATTTTTAGAAGTAGCTACTATATTGTGTTTGCGCCATTTTTGAAAGCCGCCATCTTCGTGTATGACGTATCTATAAAAATAATACATCATTGGTTCCGATAACAAACTATGCCCCAATAACTCCACGTATCACTACTATAAAAGTTACAGAAAAGTTATTAAGAACAAAAATTGTGTCTCGGTCACGGTTCCTAGGTTAAATAAAAATGAATTTTGAATTTGAAAGATACGAAGAAATTAGATAAATAAGTTAATGAATTTTGACATCTTTTTGTATACGACATTTTTGCAATGTAATCTGTATAACGGCTAAAAAAGTTGTGTTCGTGTACCTTAAATCGATACAATTTTTTTATTCTGTGCAGTCATTAGTTACGCCACAAGGATGATATAATTTTGGAGAATTCAAACTTAGTGTACCATAATATAGACTGAGTAAGAAAAACAATACTGGAATATTTTACAACCATGAATTCTTGATAAAGCATTAAAGTATAAGTTGTCGAGTTTCGTAAACTTCGAGTTGAAGTACACAAAATTGTCAGTATTCCGGAGGGTAGCCGCATTTTGTGCTTCGACAGAATTAATAAAACTTTGCTTTTGCTTCTAGATATTAATTAGTATAGAAGGGATTTCGACAAACTCCTCTTAAGAACTTTTTCTACAAGCTGTGCGATTTGAAAATAAAATTATATAATAATTATATTATAATAGGTACGGAATGAATGAGACACCAGATATGAAAGGCATAGGTGAATGAGTAGAGCAACCTCAACCTCAGGGTCAGAAGCACGCGAAACCAGTGTGCTGGCATGAAAGAGGAAGCTTGTAAAGTATTTAATGATAGAGTTGAATTTCGGGCTCTTGTTTTTGCCTACTCCGAAGTGAAAGAGACGTGATTGTATGTATTTCAAGAACCAAACACACAGTTAGATCAGAAAGAGCGGACCCCGGAGTCTGGGACTCCGCTCCGCTCTTAGGATGAAGAAGATTAAAAATAATGTTTTTAACATTACAATAAAAATACAGTCTTTTGACCTAAAACTCTAAGCGATACAGCTGTTACCCCGCGTTTACATACTGCCGCGCGCATTGCTCATCGTGTTGCCAGAAATATTCGCGCGATTAATGCCCTAGCATTCACACACTCCCATCATCGCTTTGGTCCGCATTACAGTATTCGCCCTGCAACGGAGACGGACGTAAACGTATGGAGGACAACGCTGTAGCAGTGTACGCAATAAGCTTTTACAGCATAGCGAATTAATTAAATAGATTATTAACAAAAACTATCACTTTCAACTACTATACACTTTCCGTAGATCGATATAAATATTTTTAAAAGTAAATATTCGAGGAGCAATAACGAAAGTCGTGTTTTATTTAGCTTAGCGCTATCTAGCGGTCTCGTATAGTTCATCGCGCTAGTATTTGCGCAACATACGCGGCAGTACTCGCGGCATGACGAATATACCATTCACACCACGTCTCTGCCCACTTCTCTCGCCACTTCCCTCGCTCTGCCGCGAGTATGTAAACGTAGCATTACACAAGCAATTATCTTTTAGATAATATTCCCATGGTATCCTCAAATGCAGTTATATCGTGATCTCCACCAAAGCTGTTAACGTTTGAGCTTGTCCCAAAGGATATTACTAAGCCGGATCTACAGCTTCCTACATCCACTTACTGACAACCACTTTGCACAAATTATCACATCATCGAAATTTATATATATTTTATCTTTCTCTCCCTTGAGTTCTACTCATTCCAAATATATATTTAGTGAACAAATTGAAACATTCTTTTGCCAAAAAAAAATATTGAAAATTTTTCAACGAGAACTAAATCCGATCGTGATGTATTAGGTATGTGTATATTTGAATTTTTTGAATTGCCTAACGTTTCGACCAGGGTTACAGGGGCCGTGGTCACAAGCTGACTGGTTCAGTGGTGCTCAGTGGTACATTGAAAAAAATTGTAAAAAAATATGTAATACCTACGCTATTCTGTGACAGGTGGCAGCAGCCATCTTGGATTCTAAAGGATACTGGATTTACTAAAATATATTGTCATTGGAACTAACGGCATGTACCATATATCAAATTAGTCAGTCAATAGGAAAGAGGTAAAATTTCAATTACTGACCACCAACAAGCAGGGCAAAATAAATAAGATCGCTTAAAAAGCATTTCTTGATATTCAAACGAAACAGATGTCAACCACTACAAAAGTTCTTTCAACTTATTAAACGAAGGTATTTTTTTTAAATAAGGACTTGGGCAGATAAGCACCAGGTCCACGTCTTGAAAATGCAATCCGATTAAAAAGCGTCAAACTACCAACGGAAAACAACTTTTAAATATCGACTTTGAGCAACAGCGATAGAGTACAAATTCGTTTGTTGATACCAACTGTCATTTTAACACTTTAGCCTGAATCCAAGGAACAATGGCTCTCTGGAACGACGAAATTCAATTTTAGATTCGCAGAAAGTTTGCGTCCGAATCTCATTTTGATATTTTAAATGTGCATTTACGTCATGGCCAGTCTCCACGAAAATTTGTCGAATTCAAATGAGAAGTGTTTTCATGTGATTTGTTCTGATATTTCAGTGTAACAGATGGAGTTGCTTTTCAAAATCAATCATTTGATTTCGGGTCGAAAATATTTTATAGAAGAATTTTTCTCTTATAAAATTTTGATGTGGCCGGCAAGAGAATATTGTACAGAGGATTGTAAAGGGTAGGATAGTACCAAAAGTGGTTTGAGCACATAGAGTGAATGAGTACGAAGCGAATGACACACCAGATATGTAAGGCACAGGTGAATGGGCAGACCAGCCGGGGTCGACCTCGCAGTACACACATTGGCCAACAGTATAAAAATATTTAATAAAATTCCTCAGTATTTGGTTGACATGCCACTTAATATTTTTTATATAAACGTGAAAAAAAGTCTAATGGAAAAAGCTTATTATAAAATAGAAGAATATCTTAATGACAAAAATGCATGGTCAACCTAATCACTTTCTTGCCCGCACATTGTAAATTGTATAAACACCGTATTAAAAAATTTAAAAATAAAAGGATAATTGAGTTCTCTGAGTTTCTCAGTTGAGAGTCTTCTCAGTAGAACCAACTACCGAACCAGCGAAAGAATCATTTTCAAATGGTTTACTTTAATTTATTTAATATTTTATTTATTGGTTACATACTTCTTGACACAATTGTAATATTTTGACGTTCATATGTGCTCTTTAGTGTGCCTAAATTGAATAAACGAAATTGATTAGTTGATTCTTCTTTGAAATTAATAAAAAAAAAACTTACAATGTAAAACCGATTCTCTTCATAGAGATACGAAATTCGAAGCTATATACATTCTTATTTATAGGTATTACCTTTCGCACTAAATACGAAGGTTGTCTGTAGGAGGCCCAGGTTAAACAATTGACTTGCTGCTGAGGTTGAGGGCTCACCCAATAAATTACCCACGTGAACTTTTTCCCAACACTAGCTTTCTACTTAATTCAATGGGCAACGAAAATACTCGCAATGTTCAACGAGTAGACAGGTTAGGTATTTTGATATATTTTGTGTCTAAGATTTATGATGTGGTGGCAAGTATACTCCGGTGTCAGTTTTTACAAAAAAATATGTCTACAAAAGCTTATGCACTTAGTTAAAACTAACTTTTACCCGCGGCTCCGCCCGCGTGGTTGTCGGTTATCGCAACCAAATATAGCCTATGTCCTTTTTCAACCTACCTCTAACCTACCCCTATATCAAATTTCATTAAAATCGGTTCAGTGGTTTAGGCGGGAAAGCATAATTATATACCTTTACAAAAGTCGAAATTACTTCGTCATAAAATATATCTATTGAACTATACGGACAAAAAGTCTCAGTAGTCCCTGCGAAAGGAACTATATAATATAAACGTTTTTAGATATTAACGTAGAAGGGATTTATAATCAAAAATAGCAGACAGTGTCTGGTCACGTTCTACAAAAGCTAAACATATTTAAACAGCTCAGCAGCTGCAGCGCTTCACTCGTCCAGGACTGTTTTATCTATTTATTTATTTTAGTTATTTACCCAAGTGTTCAAACGTTTATTGAAGAAGAGATATCGGAGAGAAATACTTTAGATTTTACCGCAAGTGATTTCCAAGATTATGGTATAGAGCTATTTTACTTTTAAAATAAAGTTATATATAGACATTTTATAACACTGTTGCTTCATACACATAGAACAAGTTCGGTTACATTTCATTTTAGTCTTTGTTCTAAATACATATAACCTACAACTTTATTATTTAAAGGTGCAACAGTATCGTCTTTGTCGACTATACATTGGTAAGTAATTCCTTATGGTGCTTCAAAGAAAATACTATGAAGAGATACAGTACAAAACGCTTTCCAATCCAATCTTTTACAGATTAGATTGATAGGCTTTGACTTGGCTTTACACGAGAATTTCATCGAGATGCACACAAGCACACATACGTGACATGGTTGCTGAATTTGAAGCAAGCCTGGCATGTTACAGGTACTGAGAGCATTACTATGAAAACGATTCAAGAACGAAATGCTAGTGTACTCGTACCATTTAATTTTGATCAATATGGATAAGGAAATTACAAACGTTGCCATTATAAGCAGGAATAAACCTTTCAAATGCACAAAAAGCATATTATAACATGAGCAAAAGAGTTTTTTGAGTATGAATACCTAAATGTGTTATATTTCTAGACTTTAGCAATTTCAGTAAAAATCAGTAAAAAAGTTTATATCTTGGATTAGATATTTTTTTAAAGTAGTCCGTGCCTCAGACCCCTATGCATTCATCATCATATTCATGTATACAAAACTTTATTTGAGACTTATATTTAGCAGTGGATTTTATCATTAGAAGCCGATTGATTAACAAATCATCATCCTCATGGCAATTTCCAAGTTGCTTCCAAAATCAGCACTTGAAGGTTCGCTTATTGTTTGGTTAATATGCCAAGTTTTCCGCGACTGCTCTGACTGCTCAACCTTGAGCGAAAATGCTGCGCAAGAGTATCGTGATGGTACACCAGCTGCTAAATAACTAGTAAGTGAGGTTCAAACCAGAGCCAGAGCCTCAATTATTAATTGTGCCTAGTAGACGTTTCATTTGATTTAAGTTTTCATTTGATTAATGTTTTTTTTTAAATTTTCTTTTTTATGAAGACAGTGTGTTGTTCTTCTAAAACATCTCAACAATGAAAATAAAAGAACAAATTTAAAACTAAAATTAGAACACGTCGTGGAATTTCTCTGCACTCGCTGGTGCAGCCACGTCTTGCAGCAATCACCAGGCTACTGGAAATGGTCAAGGTAGAAGAGCTGTGCCCAAGAAGTCCTGGCTTGACGTTGTGGAGGGTGATATGCGTGCAAATGGTCTCACTACCATGGACGGTAAAGATCGTGCGAATTGGAGGAGGAAGAGGTGGAAGGCGGATCCTGAGCCCCGAGGTCATCTTGGCCACAGACGCAATCAGGAAAATGCGTCGCCATATAGATGATGATATGAAATTCCTCCGCATCGCATGCCTCTTGCGGTAACGTTTCTAGAAGACTTGCCACGTTGCTTATGCTTATTTTTTTAGTTAATTTCATTAATTGACTCAACTATTTCTTCATCAAATTTCAGTAGAAATTTAAAAATCTCAATTAATTACTTAGATTGTAATGAATGGAGTCTCAAGTTGAAGAGCAGACGTGCTGATGTCAGTTCAGTTTACTCATTAGAGCAAGATCAAAACCGTTGAGTCCCATTTCAATAATCGTTTGCTTTCAACTTATTAAAACCTTTGAAATTTATCAATTTAATTAGCGAATTCAACAAATTAATGTAAGAGAATATCTAAAATGACTTAATCTGGCTACAAGTGACTTTGAAAGCAATGACACTGAGATAAATAGAAAGTCCTCTAATTAATTGCGTTTTAAATCATTTTTCACTTAAAAAAATGCTGCATGTTGCAGGCCTCTCGTAAAATTCTATAATTATGGCACGGTATTGTATTAGCTTACTTTTTTACTTTCTTATTCTTTTTTAACTTAATTCATTTTTAATTTAATTAACTTTCATTTAATTCTTTCATTATAAAGTGGTTTATTCTAACACGAAATAAATGTAATGTACATTTATTTCGTTTACATTGAACCTTAAGGAAGCGACTGTAGTCTGTAGTGGGTTCTTCAAGATGGGCATTCAAAGGTTCTTACGAACGTTCTTAAAAAAACGATTTTTCACAGACAGATAGACAGACAACGAAGTGATCATATAGGGGTTAAACGTTTCATAAACGTTGATATGTAAATTGTGTGTATTATACATAGTGTCGCTTATGCGATCTAGAATTTTTAATGTTAACGTGCAGCTAGAACGAAAGCGACCATTTAAGAGGCAATTCGTCGGACGGCGTTTGGTAGAATAGAATGCCAAATGTATGAGATTTGACGTATAAGTATGACAGGCGTCAACGAATGTCAAAAACGCATTCTAGTTCGACGATCTCTAATATTTATCTGTGTATGAATATTGAATACCTCTATTTCACTCTATGCGTTCGAGTGGGGCGGTGGTCTGTGTGATAAACGGTAGCGAATTTACATATTCAGAACAGAGAAATTCATGTAAATTTCTGGTACTACGTGCTTGCTTCTTCTTCATTCGAAAACTAAAATCAGTCATATCCAAAATATTTACTTCAAAGCCCGGCCCCCCTAGAATGCATTATACTCGTATTATGAGATTATATATAGAACTAGCCTTCCACCCGCGGCTTCGCCCGCGTGCATCTCGGTTAACGCGACCTTTGCTCATCTTCGGTTCTACTCAACCGATTGCGATCAAAAAAACGTAAGATTTTAAGTATGAGTAAGCCCTTTCTAACAAAAAAACCGCATCAAAATCCGTCCAGTAGTTTTTGCGTCCATCGCGGACAAACAAACAGACAAACAAACAGGAAATTAAAAAAAAAAATTTTCGTGTTCAGTATCGTTAATATAACATAACCCAAGTATTTTTTTTAAATATCTCAAATGTACAGACACGACCACTTTACAATTATATAATAGTATAAAATAGATATAGATAACAATGATGTTTATGATATTTATGTTGAGGACTGTCAACGGATTGCCACTTGGCTAGGGGGGGGGCAGCGCCCATACCATGAACTCTAAAAACAGGCCAATAATTGAACTGCTGTCATTCTACCAACTGCAAATGTCACTTTGTAATCCCATTGTAGTCCTATATATTTATATGACATTACAAAGTGACATTTGCAGATGGTAGAATGACAGCAGTTCATTATTGACCTGTTTTAAGGTTTATGGTAAGGCCACAGGTACCGTAACGCTTTCATACTTCTCCTTTTCATAATTAGAATTGGTTGTCTTTCACCGGAGTCACTGACCCTCAATCCCAAAAGGAAAGCTTGCACCATAGCTTCTTTCGTCAATACGTAGTCGGAAGTGTACCGGCTTTCAGGCGGGGTTTGCTCGGACCCTGAAGATGATAATTGGGTCACCATAACCATACACCATATTTGGACGCAATTTGCTATATATATTTTGATTACGGACAACGGGCTCCGAGGTGAAGGCCTCAGATAGAACCGAAACTAACGCAAAGATAAATAAGAAATAAATATTGTAGGACAATCTAAACAGCGCTACGTAGGCCCAAAGTAAGCACAGCTTAACTAGCTTGTGTTATGGGTTCTAAAATGCGGATAAACATACTTAGATACCATTACTTTGACAGATATTTACAGACCAATGCAAATATTCATATTCATGCATACAAATATATTTGCGATGAGCGGGGTTCAAACCCGCGCCTCCTGCGTAGCGGCCGCGTCCATAACCGCTACGCCATACAGAGACAGGATGATGATGATAATAGATTTATTAGACTTTAGAAAAGTATTAATGCATTTTCAACACAATTTTATTGTTGAACCTGAATGAATCTGCGAGGTCCATTATGTGCAACTTTTAACAAAAAATATAAGAAATGAAGCAGTAATGCTAGTTTTGCATGTTTTGCATGAAAAGCATCGAGTGCATTATGGAACATTTCTAGAATTTTCTATCGTTTTTTCTTTGACTATTCTATTCTATATGTTTTGTCGACAACAGATGAACGGATTTGACTGATTTTTTTACAGGGCAAGGTTCATTCTCAGAGCGTTTTCCCAACTGTCAGTTGGGGTCGGTTTTACAGTCTAACTGTAATGCCACTGAACTTTTATTTACCGTAAAGCTATTGCCATTTGACCTACATAACTAATTGACGGTATCGAAGTTCTGTAGTTAGACTAGTCGGGCTCCAACTACCTAAGCTGTAACGACTGACATAGATTTCACATAACAACGGGGACCAAAAGCTTAACGTGCTCTGCGTGGCATGACCAGATCAATTGAAATAGACATATTCATACAAATATTGTACTGAACAAGAATCAAAACTAAGCCCCCTTCGTAGCACTCGCATCCGCTATGCCACAGAGGTGAATGGCAAGTTTATAATCTACAAACATACGTAAACTATCCCAGGAATGGAATCGCGTGGGTTGCGAAAATATCATCAGGATTCCACGCAGGCGAATCCTCTGATGACAACTAGTTTATAATATTAATAAGAAGTCACAATAGTATCTAAAAAACTTGGACCATTCACGTTTGAGGAATTCAGGACAGTGTCGGAATAGCGAGCAAATACCGCTAGATGTAGAATGTTATGTGCAAAAATCTGCACAATGTCTAGAACTCTGCAGCTAATACTAAAATTCTAAAATTCTGCATCATCTATATTGAACTCATATTTTAAAAATGTAATATCTTGTGCATACTCGCTGTGTAAGCTAGTGTGATATTGTGTACTCGTTTCCGTGGACATAAAGCTTGGCAATGTATTACTGTAGCCATATTGTTGGTCCCGTGACAAAAACTTACAGTTGTTACATACTGTGTACTTAGTACATTCTAAGTTGTTAAGTTCGTTTCTTGAAAAATGTTATCAAGTGTTTTTTTAGGACAGTAGGTACAGTCAGCATCACATCGATCTTGACTAGCAATTTTTTTTTCACATATCAACACAACCGTGCATGTACAGTCATGCTCTTAATGCCAATAAAGACGTACCAAGGTATGGTAACATTTTGAGTACCTACTTTGTTCACAAGATCGATCTGATGCTTCTTCTTATTCATCTTAGCGTTAATCCCAGCCGCATCCGAAGCTTTCACCTCGGAGTCTGAGGTCCGCTTTACCAGTCTAACTACGAATTTGGCTGAACTTAAAATATTTTCCGTGAAGCGACTGCCATCTTACCTCTATAACCCAATGGCGATTTTGGGTGATATCGAAGCATTACAGCTAGACCAGTTATTGCACTACCCGTAACGACTCCCATAGGTGTTCGTATGGCAATTGGCAAACTGACCGACGACGGCTTAACATGATGTCCGAGGCACGACCAGACCAATGCAAATACCCATATTCATGCATACAAATTATTTGTACTGAGCAGGGATCGAACCCGTATCTTCTGCGTAACAAGGTAGTGTGTAGTAGTAATAGTCAAAGCTCACGTCTATCTAAACTGCAAGTCATTACACCCAGGTGGTTGACGACGGACGCGCAGGCTTTTCTCACAAGGTTAGGAGCTCAGACAGCAGTCGCTCCCGTAATCCCTACTAATATTATAAATGTGAAAGTAACTCTGTCTGTCTGTCTGTCTGTCTGTCTGTCTCGCTTTCACGCCCAAACCACTGAACCGATTTTGATGAAATTTGGTATAGGGGTAGTTTAGACCTTGAGAAAGGACATAGGCTATGTTTGGTCGCCATAACCGACATCCACGCGGGCGGAGCCGCGGGCAAAAGCTAGTAGTCAATATAAGCGAATCATAAAATGAAAGCCAACCTCACTTGAAAGTGGAACATAAACAACTTGAACAAACATCAATTTAGGATGCCATTGTTCTAGATGTAGTTTTAGGATTTTCTACAATTATTCCATCCTCAGCATACAGATTAGACCTTCGGTGATCAAGGTGAATCAATGTTGAGAAATCTGCGGGTATGTACTCAAGCCCACTGGCTTGATTAACCTCCAAACTTACTCAAATAAAAGGATTGGAATGTTGGCATACATAGGTACTTACCAAAGATATTATATAAAAAGAAGTAGATATGTTATTGCGCGAAAATCGTGAAGATCCGAAAACGAGTCAATTGGAACGTTTGCCTCTAGTACCGCGTGCCGAGCGGCGCCAGTCGGACGTTGAGCGGAAGCATCAGTGACTTAAAAAAATAACGAAAATGCCATCGTATGTTTATAGACACTGCACGAACTATTACTCTAAAGTTAATACATCAAAAGTGTAGATGAATTAAAAATGTGTGTGTGTGAGTTCGGCACATTTTTCTACGTTGATTTGTAAGCATATGACATGTCTATGTTATGAAATGTCATTGATACTTACTAAAAATAGATTGTTCATTCCTGAATCCTTTAGACGGGGTGTGAAAAAGAATCTGATGAGGCTGACGGCCAAAATTATAACATTGTTGGTGTTTGTAATAATGACCCTCTTTCTTGAGACGTTGCTTTGAACTTACCATCAGGCGAAATGAAATCATATTGACGTATCCTATATACGTTCATAAATAAATACAAATATTGTAATCACGCCTTTATCCCCGGAGGAATAGGCAGAGGTGAATTAACACATTTCACCAATCATAGTATTCGGTCCCACGTAGTGTGGGGTGACCCTATTGTTGACTCCTGCCATGCATCTGAGGCTGAGTCTGAGCTGTATATAACCCTAAAATCGTATACAAAAGAGCATCTTCTTCTTCTTCCTCCTAGCGTTAATTCCCAGTCGCATCCGAAGCTTTCAGCTCGGAGTCTGGGGTCCGCTTTTACCAGTCATAGCTACAGATTTTGGCTAGACCTCGATATTTTCCGTGAAGCGATTGCCATCTGACCACCACGACCCAATGTTAACATTAGGCGATATCGAAGCTTTGCAGCTGACCGTTGTTTTTTTTTGGACTTTTTAGGGCACCAACTACCCGTAACGACTGCCATAGATGTTCTTATGGCAACCGGGACCGACGGCTTAACGTGCTCTCCGAGGCACGACCAGACCAATGCAAATACCCATATTTCATGAACACAAATATTTGCACTGAGCGGGGATCGAACCCGCGCCTCCTGCGTAGCGGCCGCGTTCACTACCGCTACGCCACGGAGGCTGTCGCTACCGGTACGTCTACTAATAATCTACTAAAGGAAACTGATGCACGTAACCATAAATGAGTCTGAGCTGTATATAACCCAATTTCCGATACAAAAAAAAACATATAACCCTAAAATGCTATCAATGAACGTACATAGTAGTAACCGGTAGACTAACAGACTTTATCATTAAAGAATTCGCTGGCTACAGTTTTCGGCTCATAAATTACGTATCAGCACATCCCGCCCCCTATTCTAATAAATCTTCCCGGTTCCTTCCCACCCCGGGAGTAACCTCGGGGAAAATTCCGGGGATAGTGCAGCGATAATCCTTCAGGATAAAAGGCTGTGACGTAATAGAATAGTCATAAGATTAGGTGAGGGGTTTCATATTTGAGTTTATATGGAGGTAACCTTGTTACAATAATTTATACTGGGAATAGTTTCTTGATAAATATAATTCGCTATACCATTATACCTACTAAATATGAAACCATCCATTCAAACTTTTACATTTATTTTAGTAATGAGATGTTAAGTACCGTGTTAAGTACCGGAATATCTTCTTATTGTTATACCTAATAATAATAATTATACGTTTTTAATGTACATACATACATACAATCACGCCTTTATCCCCGGAGGGTTAGGCAGAGGTGAATTAACACCCACATTTCAGCAACCAAGGTCTCACGTAATAGGGGGGTGAGACTATTGCCGTATTCCGGGTACTGATTGTCGACTCGAGCTGAGGCTGATCCTGGGCTGTATATCTGTCTGATGTTAAACAGCCCTATCCCTAAGTCACCTTGTACGACACCGCAAGGGAGGAGATGGGGTGGCCCAAATTCTACTCTGCCAAAAACCACGCGATTTTGTCTTTATTGTACACCAAGGATATAATAATATGAGACAATTGGTGGTCGGTGGTATAATCAATTAGCCTATCGCAGTCCACTACTGGACAATGGACATAGGCCTCTACCAATGTTGGCGTACTGTTACCATGCAATTTCTTATAGGCAACCATAAATATAATACCTACATAATAATCTAATTTTTATTTTATTTGACAGTTCCTTTACCTATTCCAAGATGGAAAACATAGATGAACGAACTTGGACCATAACAAGTTAAACTTTTTATTGGCTACTAAAATTAAAACTTTTACAGACACATAAAGATTTTCAAAAATAACTTGAAACGACACCGTTGGAGACAATTTAAGTTTTTATTTATATACTAGCTGTTGTCGGCGGCTCCGCCCGCGTGGTTGTCGGTTATTGCGACCAAATATACCTATGTCCTTTTTCAAGGTCTAATCTACCGCCATACCAAATTTCATCAAAATTGGTTCAGTAGTTAAGGTGTGAAAGCGTAGCAGATAGAAAGATAGGTACCTAAAGTTACTTTCTCATTTATAATATTACTATCTTAGAGCATACATTATATGCCATCAAAAAAAATACTAGTTAAAAAATGCCAAGCCTCGCCCTCGGTTCTTCTACCGCAAAAAGTTGTGAGATCCATGTAATACCAAGTCGGTTAATTTATTCAGTCCCTACTTCAGGGACCTTCTGTCTTAAGTTATTACGTAATGAACTTTTATGTTTTTAATATAATAAATTGACTTGACAATAAAAAGCATAGATTTAATTTGACTGCCTCTGTGGCGTAGCGGTAGTGAACGCGGCTGCTACGCAGGTGGCGCGGGTTCGATCCCCGCTCAGTGCCAATATTTATATGCATGAATATAAATATAAATATTTGCATTGGTCTGGGTGTTTCTATGTATAATAAGTATGTATTTACAAAAAAAAAGTATCTAAGTATGTATATCCGCATTCTAGATTCCATAACACAAGCTAATTAAGCTTACCATGGGTCTAGAAAGCGTTGTGTAGAATGTTGTGGAATATTTATTTAATCATTTAATTAATAAATCTTCGACAGAACACTATCTAGACCCCATGCACCGTATAAGTAATAATACTGTGCCCAAAGTAAGCATAGTTACTAAACATAGTAACTAAACTTGTGTTATGGTATCTACAATGCGGATGTGCATACGCAGATACATTTTTTGTAAATTTATATAGAAACACATTCATATATTTGCACTGACCGGGAATTGAATCCGCGACTATTGCGTAGCAGTCGGGCTCAGTCCGGGCTCGACTTATTCGTTAGCTCGCCACTTGAAAACTCGCCACTCGGTGGCGAGTTGCCCCGAATTATTTTAATTTATTTTTCATTCGTCAACTCGGCACTGGCATAGAAGTACAGTCGATAACAAAATGTTTAATACATTTTATAAGTTGAATAAAATTCGAAAATATATAGAATTTTTGTCCAATGTGCAATGTTTTACGTTATTAGCTGTCTAGCGCTTCACCTTAAACGTGGTTAGTTAGACTTATTAAACCGTTTTGTTATTTTTATAAAATTGAACCCATGCGTCGTGAAAAGTACGTAAATGTACGAATTTTCACGTAACCGTTTTTATCCACCATAGTTCCCATATTAAAACACAAGCCCATTTCTCTAAAACAACAACACAAACTGAGCAATTCAAACAGCAGACAATGGCAGTTGATATTCTGTCGTAATTTTTTAAATAAAAAATATGATGTAGATAAAAGGACCAGCTTGGCTGCATTGTGTGCGGTGTCAAGCTCAGCGTGTAATGTGCTCATGTACCCATCGCTCTTGCCTGATTGTAGACCATTACGTGTGTTCATGGACGATAGAAAGTAGCAATGTCAGTTTTATAGCAATTTCAACTGTCAAGTATGACAGGAACGTTAAAGTAGCATTTGGATATTTGATATAGCACGTTGGTCATATTTGTCAGCATGTTAATTTAACTAAAAAAATAATATTCAATAGTATGAATTATCCTATGTCCACTAAAGAGACAGTTCAATCAGAAAAATAGCGACTGCCTCTGTGGCGTAGCGGTAGTGAACGCGGCTGCTACGCAGGAGGCGCGGGTTCTATCCCCGCTCAGTGCCAATATTTGTATGCTTGAATATAAATATTTGCATTGGTCTGGGTGTTTCTATGTATAATATGTATGTATTTACAAAAAAAAAAAAGTATCTAAGTATTTATATCCGCATTCTAGATTCCATAACACAAGCTTATTAAGCTTACCATGGGTCTAGATAGCGTTGTGTAGAATGTTGTAGAATATTTATATTTATTTATTTATTTACCATAAAACAATTAGTAAAAATGTAAAACGATGTCAACATAACATGTTGATTGACGAATGAGGTACTGGCCCATGCTCAGAATAGCGGGGTTATGAAGCATAAATATGTTCCGGGCACCAAAGTACCCATAAATAAAAAACATTGAAAATAACAAAACAGAATGAAAGCAGTAAAGTAAATAAGTATTAAATAAAAAAAATAAAACACCAAAAAACCAGCAGTCTTAATTTAAATACTTCTTTGACTTCAACATACTCAATAATTATTGCTTCCCTGCTTGGATCAGACATTAAATATGTACGGTGCTAACTTCAAAGAGTCTTATCAAACAGCACAGTGATCGAAAATTCTTCAAATATTTACTTAATATCACATTTCCGATCGAACAGCAAATAAGAACTGATTGCATTCACTTGCCTTCACAGATACGTAATGAGATCATTAAAAATGTGTGGCAGGCACGCTTTCTAGATTAAAATGGTGATCGTCGACAGCGCACTATGTGTTGTTTTTAATTTGTTCATGGTTCCTGGCTTCGCCTGTGCTTACGGTGGGCTGTTCAGAAAGATAGCGGAGAATTAAAGCTGTTGATTATACCTGCAGTAAATGGAAATAAGCGCAGCTTTACGTAGAACTAACGGCATATGACTTCGTAGGCGTAGGAATTTTAAACTGTTTATTTTTTCTGGAATAATTGGATTTGTTAGACTATATTCTTTTTTTTTTTTCAATATTATCCAGGTGGGTTATAGTAAATAGAAAAATCTATAGTAAGCGCGTTATCATCTGATTCGTCGGGCCATGAATCAATACTTTGCATCATTGACATAGAAAATTGTTTTCTTCGATATTTATGGTATGATTACTCAGTTGATAACACGCTTACTATAATTAACCAAGCTTATTACTTAAGGTATGATTCCGTAGCCAACCGCATACACTGCCGACGGCAGCGGCAATATGGGGTTCTTGAAGAAGGGCATTAGAAAATGCCCTTCTTGAAGAACCCCATATTGTAGTCGCTTGGGAAAACCACCGTATCCAAAACCACGCTATATGCCATAGTAAAGTGGGAACTTCTTTTTTTTTTAAATCTATATTTATTTAGAAGCTTTTGGTCAAAATAGCCATGCCAGCTCCATCGTACCCTAAGTTTACATTAATCAGATTACAATATAGACAATATAGTACACTATAATATAATAATATACTAAACTTAAAATTTAGGTAGGGTGAAATTTTAATAATCCGTTCACACCGAACAGTTATTACTTGGTGTAACTAAGTTATTAAAACTTCATATATCATTTTATATATTGAAAATGCAGCTTCAGAAAGAGGATTGGCCAGAATACTATTGAAACTCCCAATATCCATCCGTCGTATATCAAAGACTGACACCCGTATTCACAAACAACACTGTGAGGTGTGAGGTAAAATTAATTCACAAACATCACGGAGCAGTATCTAACGCAGTGCGTTCCCTCAACGAAGTAGTACTTAAGTGTTGCCTATAAATAAAAAGGCTTGCCAAAACGAACGCACTGAGAATTTGTCGTTCTTTGCACAGTTTTGGTAGTACGCATAGCGAAGTATTGTTTGTGAATACGGGTGTTAAAGTGGGAACGGTCACACAGTTTCACAGCTCAGCTTTTACATCCTTGTAACATAGCATAGCACATCTCTGGTGTGGATAGGCAGCCTTAGACTTAAGTTCTAACCTCAAGAATATTCATTGGCGATAACTTATGCAGAGTAAGATCTTTCAAACTTAATATGCATTGTAATTTGCGTAATTTCACGAAGTTGAGTCGCGTGTGGCAAAGTACTTTGAATTTCTAAGTGGCGAAAGAGTATATGAATTGTTTAAATGAAAGAATATTTTATTTAAAATACAATTAATTGTAATTAAATGTAATTAATTTACAGACATTTTTCTAGAATAGAATAGGTATACATATTTGCTGAACCACCCAGAGGCGAAAGGTGAAAAATTACAAAAGGGATTTTTTTTTTTTTTTTTTTAAGAATATTAGCAACCGAAACCGAAACCGAATCTTACCTGTTATAGAACGATTATAGGAATTTTGTATGGAATTATGTGATAGATTTTTTTGCAAAGTAAGCCGGCAGGAATCGGGTAATAAGAACCCCCTAGCCACTGACTAAACCAATACATAGCGACCATTTTACCTACTACATTTTTTTAATTTGTCCTTTTATGTGTTTTTTATAAATCAAACACCAGTGCGATTCAGCTTTGAACGGCGCCATCTATTGAGCCATACAATTAACTTATTATTCTTCTTAATCCTAGCGTTAATCCCAGTCGCATCCGAAGCTTCATCTCGGTGTCTGGGGTCTTATTCGAGTCTAACTGCGTGTCTGGCTGATCTTCAATAAGCCGTTAAGCGACTGGCATATGACCTTATCAATCTATAGACGATGTCGACTTATTGCAATTAGACCAGTTGTTGGACTTTTAGGGCTTAAACTAACCCTAATGACTTGCAATTCCTTACCAGTTCACGTGTTTCCCTCCTCCTACAGTCCCGGGTCCTTTAAGCGGGGCGTGAAAAAGCATCTGATGAGTCCTTCAAGCTGAGTGCCACCATTGTAACATGGTACATGTCTGTAATGGTGACCCTCTTTTCAGAGACTTTGCCTTCAGCTTACCATCAGGAGAGGCGAAGTCATATTGACGTGTCCCATATAAAAAAAATTTAAAAAAATGACAGCCGGGACCGACGGCTTAACCTGCTCTCCGAAGCACGACCAGACGAATACATACAAATTCATGCATACAAATATTTGCACTGAGCGGAAACCGAACCCGCACCTCCTGTCAAGTCACGTTTACTACCACCACGCCACAGAGGCTGTCGACATATCAATTTTGAAATCCATATCGGTACATGTTAGCTCCAAATTTGAATGATATCGTTGTATAGCGATATAGCATTAGCATAAAGGGAGTCCGCCTATCGACGTTTTGGCAGGCATTATCACTGTCGGAATGGCTATACTCAGCTAGACTAGCTAGCTAGTTAGTTCGGTTTGCTAAGCCGTACCTATACACCAAGCAGTGTTTGTAAGCTGCAAAATTCAATAACACTCCTAGCTTCCGCAAGAGCTTAGATACATCGAAGATCATGTTACTCTACTGGTCAGGTGTTGCACTCGCCCATTAGCCACGGTAATTACTTACCATCGGGCGGGCCGTGTGCTTGTCTGTGACCTGGCTAGTATAAAAAAAAGATCAAGAGAGAGAGGTGTAGATTATGGCTCAAAGCATATGCTTATGAGCCCCTGTGTGTAGTTTGGATGCAACCAGGAATACGCTGTGATGACGAATAGGTACAGCACCATCACATACATAATATATTCACACTTTTAAATTAACGAGGGGGTAAGCAGAGGTGTATAACCGTCCACATTTCACCAGCTATGATTTTCAGTCCCACGTCATAGGAGGCGAGCCGATTGCCTTCAAGCAGGCACTCTGTCATGGACTATAATTATGTTTACTGTTACAGCCTTATCCCTTAGTCGCCTTCTATGATACCCACGGAAGAGGTGGCGCTATTTTACTCCACTGGGAACCAACATAGTAAAAACACGATGTCGCCGTAATACCTACAGCGACATCATGTTTTTACTATAGTGATGCTTTTAGCACCTCTGTGAGACAGCCTCAGTGGCGTAGCGGCAGTGAATGCGGCCGCTACGCAAGAGGCGCGGGTTCGATCCCCGCTCAGTGCAAATAGTTGTGTTCATGAAATATGGGTATTTGCATTGGTCTGGTCGTGCCTCGGAGAGCACGTGAACCGTCGGTCCCGGTTGCCACATGAACATCTATGGCTGTCGTTACGGGTAGTTGGAGCCCTAAAAAGTCCAATAACAACGGTCTAGCTGCAAAGCTTCGATATCGCCTAATGTTACCGTACAGATAGGCAGGTCAGATGGCAATCGCTTCACGGTAAATATCAAGGTCTAGTCAAATCCGCAGTTAAGACTGGTAAAGCGGACCCCAGACTCCGAGGTGAAGGGTTCGGATGCGACTGGGAATTAACGCTAGGATGAATAAAATCCTTTTAGCACCTGAGTCCAACCGACCAGATATTTTGACAACACAAATCATTATAATAGCTCTCGCTAAGAACTAGGCGGGTCAGTGACATGTGCTTCTGATAAGGTGAGGCAGAAGCAGGCCGGGGCGGAGGTATACTGTGCGCCCTCCCCTTTCTGGAGGCAAAATGGGGACGCCGTGGTTCCAACACCCAAGGGGTTATGTCAATGAAAGGAATCAATGTCAAGGAAACCAGAGGGCCTTAGATCAGCCAGGGTGCGAACATGTCTTAAGTCTGAAGACCCGCCGGAAGAACCTGGCGGCATGCGGTTTTTGTCGGTTCGAGTTCAACAAAAACGGCGGTCGTTAGTTAAAGTGTATATTAAAAGATCACTTAGATAACCGCAGCACTATTATAGGTCTTAAAAATCTTCATCATTATCTAGCTTCGTTCTAACTTTTACCATAAAATTCCACTACACAAAACATTTTTTCTCACAAATGCAAATTAGACAGACAACAATACATCCCTAGTCAAACCAAAAAGCCAAATACGCATTTCACAGTCCGCCATTACAGGTCTAATCGCCCAATTTAGTGTGGCCTCCCGCACCTCTTTGTTTCATTCACAGTACAGAACAGTTGGATGTTAGTTAAATCAGGCGTGAAGACCATCAGACACTGGTCGTTCTAGTTAGAGGTAGAACCTATGAGCGAATCGAAAAGGGAACTAATGGCATGATGTTTGGCTTTTGAGGTAATATCAACGTATGATTATCTATAATAAATATTTTTTTATGAGTTCATTTATCGGGTATGTCAAAAGGCAATGGAAAGAAGCATGCTTTAGTTAAGAAAAATACACAAAGTCAGAAGCGAATGCGGACACCTTGCGTGATATGCTGACGAAAGTTGGACAGTCGAAGTGATTATATGGCCTAGGCCATGGGGTAAAAGACAGTCAGACATACCAAGAAAGCGCTAGGTGGATATCATCGTAGCTACAGCAGGCAAGCAATGGAAAGTTATAGCACAAAACAGATCTGAATGACAAATGTTGGAGCGTCTCATTGCATAATGTCCTTTTCTCGAAATGTCCTTTCTCATAATATCCTTAATGTCCTTTCTCAAAATGTCCTATTCCCAAAAAAATGTCCTTTTCTCAAAATGTCTCTTTCTCAAAATATGTGCACTATAGTACGCGCCAGTTAGTGTGGCAATACGAGTCATTTACATTCCCCCATACAGTGGTGTAGGTATACGAAATTTGCAAAAACGACAGTTTCAATGTTAAAAGATAATGTAATAATTCTTAATTCTTAATATTTTTGATTTACCTTTCTTGTTACTTCGTATTCGTAAGACTTTGTTCTACTCGTGTTGCCACACTAACTGGCGCGTACTATACATGATTACAGTCTTTATAGATGCTTAGTTAATTTTGAAAGAAGGACATTATGCGATGAGACCTGTTGGAGGAGGCTTTTACCCAAATCGGGGTTCCAACTAAACAATCAAGTCCTTAATTTTTGTAGGACTTTCTACACAACGCTATCTAGACCCAAAGTAAGCACAGCTTAACTAGCTTGTGTTATGGGTTCTAGAATGCGGATAAACATACTTCGATACATATTTTTTTTCGTAAATACATACACTGACTGTATTATGCGAATAAATAAATATTATTATTATTATTATTATTAACCATATTTTAAATTTAGTTTGTACACCATGTTAAATGGTAGGACATAGTGCACTATTATTTAATGTTAAGATCTTTTGTAATACCTATGTTTCACAAAGTAATAAATAAATAAATAAATAAAATAAAAAAAAATAAAAAAATTCATATTCATCCACAAAAATATTTGTACTGCGCGGGGATCGAACCCGCGCCTCCTGCGTAGCGGCCGCGTTCACTACCGCTACGCCACGGAGGCAGTCTACTATGTTTTACTTTTTACTCGTATTATAACAACATTTAGTACCTACTACCGTAAGTCAAGTATTATATTCTTTAGCAACAAAACCAAACACAATAACGAAGATAGTCGCGCACAATATCGCTTCATACGATTTTTCCAGAACATTATTTTCCGTATAACATTTATATTAGATACTTACCGGGAAAGCACCTGCTTCATAGCTTATTTAAACTGGGAACTATCAAGATGGTTCCCATTGTAGTTCAGAAAACAGCCAGTAAAATATAGCGGGTGTATTCTGTCCCTGCACAAACGCTGCACATCATAAATTATTCTAGAATGCACTCCACAGGTATATAATTGAGTTAGTTTCTACTGTAAGAGCGCATACTCCATAATGGAATAAAATTCATAGGAAATATTAAAGGAAACTCGAGACGGCTTTTGAACAAGAATTTTTGTCCCGTTGAAAGTAGAAAACTTACGTAAACTGACGTAATTTTTTTATTATCATGGTATTTGCTTTGACGACCGATCCGTAGTCACACCAAATTGCCACACTGGTGTGACTATAGTTAAATTTTTTATCCGTAGTCAAACTGTGTGACTATGGATAATTTTCATTTATCCGTAGTCACACAAGTGTGTCAAACCCAAAAAAATAATATTCTTTCTTAACAGACTACTAAGGGGCTGTATCGATATTGATCAATGAGTACATACATACATACTTTCACGCCTGGAAATCCGTGAAGACGTAGGTAGAATTGTATTAACACCCTACATTTCGCTAACTTAGATTTTAAATCCCAAGTAATAAGGGCATTTTGTCATGGGCTGTATGTTAGAGAACAGCCAGTAAGCTTACCGTCATGTGAGGTGAAGTGAAATTGAAGTGTCTTACATAAAAAAATCCCTACCCCTTAGTCGCCTTTTACGACACACGGGAGATGGTGTGGCTATTCTGCTCCACCGAGTACCAATACGGCACAGAAGAAATCCATACTAATATTATAAATGCGAAAGTAACTCTGTCTGTCTGTCTCTTAAGCTGTCAACCCTAAACCACTGAACCGATTTTGAGATAGAATAGACCTTAGGAAAGAATATAGGCTATGTTTGGTCGCGATAACCGATAATCCACGCGGGCGGAGCCATGGGCAAAAGTTAGTGATTGTATATATCATCGACAACTACAATTTCTGTTCGCATTTTCATATAATATTACACACATACCTACTACATAATATCCAGCCTAGTGATAATTCTGTCCAGTATCAGTCTTTTCCATAAAAATATAAAATTTCTCTCACAACTTTAATACCTAGCTTACAATAATCCTACAAAAACGTTGGCCCTATGTCCGTTCCCTGTAAAACACATGTTAAAGCACGATCTAGTGTTTATTAAAAATATATATAATCAAGCGGAGGTTAGGTCGTAATCCTCTGGGCCCGGTCTGCGTCATGCGCCGATCTGGTAGCTAGATAGCAAATTAATGTCAGGCTTCAGTTTACCCGGTCACTGTTACAGCTGAATTATATTTGTAATGGCTTTTCTTTTTCATATAATAAAACAAACGAAATAGTTAATCAGCGTGGATTCTAAATACAGTGTCAACTCTGAACTCTTTAGCATTATTTTGAATTTTATAATGTATCAATTTATTATTGTCTGTCATTGATTTAACAAAGACGTTTTTGAAAGATTGTAAAGATTAATTATACTAAATACGGAATTGGCGTAGCATAAGGTTTCATTTATTTTATTTTATTTTATTAGGTATAGAAACAGAAAACAGATTACATGAGACACAAATATAACATTAATTGATACACTTTTTGAATCTGATGTCCACTTATATCTATACACAGCATTTTTGTGTTAAATAGTTGCGTTAATAAAAGAATAAAGATACAACTGTAGGCTGTAGGGGGCAAACAAATTAATTTTTATGTGACACAAAACTGAAAATTGGTTGATCTGTTGTTCCACGACGATCTATATTTACTGCAATAATCGATCTACAAAAAAGAACAAAAATAGCCAACAAGCAAAACGTGACCAAACTCAAGAAATCTTCAGTAAAGTAAAACCTGAGCAAGCTTTTCCATTCGTTTATGAAAGAAATAGGTTCTCATAAATTCCAAGAACTGCATCAGAATTCAACGCGCACTGAGCCGGGCGACATATCATAAATACACATAATCTAAACTCATAGATCTTAGCCAACCCCCCTTATCACACAAATTATGCTGTAATGAACCCTTTTACCCACAATATTTCTTTCGCAGATAATTCGGTGACAGTAACCGCGGAAACATGCCTGCAGGCCCGATGAGATTATGCAGATTCCGATAACACAACACAGGGGGTGAAAGGGGGCTGTTTTATCGCCATTACGTGTACATGATCCTTGTAGTTGGTTTATGAGGGTTAACTTTGAAAATAATGTTCACGACGATTTATATTTCAAATGTGTTAATGATGGAATGCAGTTTTCGTACCCTTATAATATTATAGGGTTAGACAGTAAGATTGTAATAAGTAAGTTATCGATCGTAAGGCCGACTCCTAAACCACTAATAATAATAATAATAATAATTTATTTATCAGATAATAAAATCCATAATTTGTTAGTATTGTTAGTTACAATTTTTCTTAAGATAACGTTAGTTGTGTTATTAAGTAATTTGATTTTGTCAATACATAGCTACTACGTTACGTTACGTTACTACGTTAGGCACTAAGCTACCGAGGCTTCTTCGACGATCTTAATCGATTTGAATAGTTAAATCATAATAAATGCTGTACTGATTCCTTAGTCATAATTTTAAATTTGTATTTTATATGGGGTACAATAAAGTATAAATAAATAAATAAAAAGTTCATTCAATGGTTGTAGTTATTCTAGCTGAGTTATTAGCTTAGCAATGTAATTTCAAACGGACTAACTCAAGTTAAAGATACGCAAACATAACAAATAAATGGATGATCAATGAGCATTGCTCATGTCGCTCATTGTGAAAAAATCCATTGAGACCGCCAAATCAGAATCAGAAATAACCTGACCTGGATTGTTGACCTTTGCTTTTGAACTTCAATCAACCTTAACAAATAAAAAACACTAAGCTCTTGTCAAAGCTTATAAAATTTTCAAAATACCATTGCAAAAAAGTACACGATAAAGGTAAAAATAACCAGCTATATCATTATCAAATGAAATAAAATGATACCATCAAATTTAATTATGTTTAGAAAGCCAGAATTTCTACGAAATAATTTTATAATTTGATTTGGGAATACATGAGTTTATACAAAGTGAGGTAATTCATTAAAATTCTATTTAAACGGCATTCAAAAGAAAACTTAACATGTTATTTCAATATTAATATAATTTCAAACTATATACAAAGGTGAAATAATAAATTGCTTCAGCCCGTAAAGAACGATATTGAATTTGATGTTTTTCTTTCAAATTAACTCACTTACATTGCCTTTTTGTTTTGTTGATATTTGTGGGAAACTAAACTTGTTCTTAAGAAGTCCAAGTTCATAGAGCCTTGCTTGTTCTTGCACAGATATGACCTTTATTTTTACGTGCGCAAGTTCCTTGGAGCCGGTGGGAGTGGTTATGTAGGACTCGAACCGATCAAGTGCGGTTTTGATTTGACCGTCTGGAGCCATCAATGTCTGAAGGTGAGGTAGGCTCTGGCATAGTCTTTGCGCATTCCGCCTGACCCAGGGTTATAGAAGGCCCTCTTGGGTGTGGGACTACGGCGTCCCCATCTTTCGCCAGAAAAAGGAGCATCGCGCCGCCGCGCGCCGTCTCGGCCTGCTTGTGCTAGGGTAACAGGCGGCTCCACCTGTCATTTCGTCGTTAAGCTACCTCTGTCGACAGAGTCGCCTACGCGCATTGCGAACTATGCGGGAAGGAAGGAATAGAATAGAATATGTTTATTGATCTCATAAAGTATTTACAAAAACATGTCTTAATCTATGCTGTAAGTGGGAGTTACAAAACAGGCCTGATACTGGTTCCCAAACTAGGCTTTCACCTGTATTTTGGGACACAGTGTTCAGTTAGAAATCGTTGAAGGGATGGGAAGTCTTCTCCGACCCCGCTCCCCCGTCTCCTTTTCTAACATTACTTGCTTGCAAAAGGAGGCGGCGGTAGCCCACGTGTTCGCGCTCTGCACCATCGCTGTGAGCAACATAGCCTCAAAACATGACCTCAAAATTCAAGACATTTTTGCACATAAACGCCATTTATATACCTCAAACATGACCTGAAAACTCCAGACATTTTCACACATTACCACCTTTTACATTCCTCAAAACATAACCTAAAAATTCAAAACATATCTGCAAAGTAATATGGTATGGATTCTTGAAAACATGACCTTAAAATCCAGTAAGAAACTCGTTGAATGTGAACTAGGTGAGAAGAACTTGGCTTTCGCAACACGTAGTCGAGTGTTGTTGAGCAGCCAAACAGGGTCCCTGCCAACGCAATTTCTGATGTATTGTGTACATTGCTGTTTATGTATTGCGGCTGGGGAGTGCTTGATTTGAAATCCTGATTAACACAATTTTCCGGGTTCGCCTTTGTTAGAAACATTCGGGTCATATTTTATAACGTCATCTCATTCCTGTCACGGAAACCTTTTTTGGTGAACAAGCATACGGGGTGTCTGGTAATCAAAGTTCTTGGAGACTATAATATTACGTTCACTTGAAAACCTTTAAAAATTAAAAAATAAATATCTAAATAGCTTAATTTATCTCGTATCATAATAATTGTAATTTATTAATTCAGTAAAAATTATTATGGCAAACAAATTTTTGTATCATAAAGAAGTAAAATTTACGTTTTTACATTGTCAATTTTTTAGTTCTTCTAGAATGTCGCGTCGTACTGTGTAACATGTTTCAGAATAATAATTATAGTTATATTATTATAACACCTCATTCCGAATAGAAATTGGAAATACAATGAGCAGAGACCTACTTTAGGAACTAAAATAATTAAAAGTCATAGTTTCAGTTTAGTTGTCAATATTTTATTTTGTATGGCATATTTTTTCAGCAATACTAAGAAATTAAGCAGTATTGGGTAGAATCAAATGACTTTGTCATCATCCCTATTGACAGAATGCTGGCTCGACCAAGTTAAATGAATGTAGCCTACTTTTAAATCCATATCCAAACTAATATTATAAATGCGAAAGTAACTCTGTCTGTCTGTCTGTTAGCTTTCACGCCTAAACTACTGAACCGATTTTGATGAAATTTGGTATAGGGGTAGATTAGACCTTGAGAAAAGACATAGGCTATGTTTGGTCGCGATAACCGACAAACTCGCGGGCGGAGCCGCGGGCAAAAGCTAGTTAAGAATAAAACTCGTATGCTGTTTTTCGTATAAACAAAAGCACATAAACAAAACAAGTCAAAATAAACCTATCAAACTAAGAGCCGCCACTCATGTGCCAACTGTCAACCCGTCAAGTTATTGCCACAAGAAAGGAATAAATTCATGTGTAGTTGTCACTACCAAGTATCGTTAAATACAAAAGTGAAATGGTTTGAAATAAACGGCGGAATTGGATGCGACTGTTTTCCTTATTTGTTACGTCATTGCAAATGGTGGAAATAATGGCCTATAAATGTGAGGCATAGTAAACAAAGGCAACATCAAAAAAAGAAATATAAGGCAGGTAAAACTTCAAGGATGCATAAGGCACATATTTTTTTAAGAATCTTCTTCCTCCTAGCGTTAATTCCCAGTCGCATCCGAAGCTCTCAGCTCAGAGTCTGGGGTCCGCTTTACCAGTCATAGCTACATATTTGGCTAGACCTCGATATTTTTCCGTGAAGCGATTGCCATCTGACCTCCACGACCCAATGTTAACATTAGGCGATATCGAAGCTTTGCAGCTAGACTGTTGTTTTTGGACTTTTTAGGGCACCAACTACCCGTAACGACTGCCATAGATGTTCTTATGGTAACCGGGACCGACGGCTTAACGTGCTTTCCGAGGCACGACCAGACCAATGCAAATACCCATATTTAATGCACACAAATATTTGCACTGAGCGGGGATCGAACCCGCGCCTCCTGCGTAGCGGCCGCGTTCACTACCGCTACGCCACGGAGGCTGTCAACATATTTTTTTAAGAATATTGGTGACTAACTTCTCCAGTTCTGCTGAATTTCTTATAATAGGAGCGAGGTTACGTTCATGTTCTAAGGATCGAACTCGCAACCTTGAGATCGAAGTAAAGCTTCGAATTCAAAGTCACTCAAACCACAAGACTAGGACTACCGCTTCCGCATATCATGACAATATTCGCCATAAAGGAGCAGAGCGCCAACAGCTACGTAATTAATATTACGTGGTATAGTTATCCCTTCATCCTAGCGTTAATTCCCAGTCGCATCTGAAGCTTTTACCTCGGAGTCTGGGGTCTGCTTTACCAGTCTTAACTGCGGATTTGGCTAGACCTCGATTTTTTCCGTGAAGCGATTGCCATCTGACCTCCACAAACCAATGGTGACATTAGGCGATATCGAAGCATTGCAGCTAGACCGTTGTTGTTGGACTTTTTAGGGCTGCAACTACCCGTAACGACTGCCATAGATGTTCACATGGCAACCGGGACCGACGGCTTAACGTGCTCTCCGAGGCACAATCAGACCAATGCAAATACCCATATTCAGGCATACAAATATTTGCACTGAGCGGGCATCGAACCCGCAGATAGTATAGTTAGAAAATCATATATTAAATTTTCAATTACTGTGTTCCAATACACAATAAACTACGAAACCTAATGAACCCAGATTACAATTAAATAATTGTAATATAAACAGAAGGCCTGAAGGAAGAAGATTGGACCTGATCGAATAGTAATTACCTGTTTGATAAATTATTCACAATAATCGCGGCAGCCCAGTTTTTGTAAGCCCATATTATTATGGACACACGTGGAAATAAAGAATAAAAGAAAATAAGAAAACGAGGATGGATTTATGAAGCGAGGATGAAGTCTGTCTGTCTGTTACACTTACAAGCCTAAACCACTAAACCGATTTCGATGAAATTTGACACAGAGATAGACTAGACCTTGGGAAAGGACATAGGCTATGTTTGTTGTGATAACCGACATCCACGCGGGTGGAGCCGTTGGCAATTGCTAGTGGTTATATGTACAAATCATTTTAGACAGATGTCCTTGACAGGCAAATACTTATTATCAAAAAGAAATTCAAGTCTAACAGATTGAGTCATAGTAAAACTTTACGATCATCAGTCCCAGGTATCCACTCTGGCTGAATAATCAAGCCTTTTGTTAGTTGAACCGAATTAAAGGATTTTATCTGAAACCATTCTTGTAGTCGATAATGAACTTGTTAGTTTGTCTGTTCAGACTTCCTACTGTTTCAGGATACTTAGCCTCATTTGATAGCTTTAATAAGTTTTTACAGAGCTTAACTAGATAGTTGTTGTGCTTGACTTATACATGGTCTATAAAATAATACTCTATTTCATTTATTTTAGTGGAGAGTCGCGGTCTTGAACCTCAGACATTATTCAATCAATGTGAACACATTGTTAACACAAGCAATTTAACATCTCTAGAAGGGTTAGCGAGAATTTCGGTTACTAATTCTCGCATGTTACCTATTCAATTGTTTTAATAATTCTTAATTTTTTTTAATCATACTGATAGTTTCCATTTTTTTTATACCACTTAGGTGGCAGACAAGCACACGGCCCACCTAATGGAAAGTGGTTACCGTGGCCTATGGACGTTACGCAACACCAGGGGCGTCACACTCGTGCTGCCGACCCTGAAGAAACCTTCTAACGCCCTTCTTGAAGAACCCCCATATTGTAGTCGCTTGGGAAAACCATCGCGGGGAGTTCATTCCACAGCTTGAGTGTGCGAGTAACAGAAATTACTAGTATTATTTAAAAATATCACCTCAGTATTATGCATTTTTGAAACAAACTAACAACATGCGAAAACCAGATGATAAAATTGACATCGCTGCTGTCACAATAACTCTAAGCGGGGATAGCTGCCCCTAGTTGATGCCAAGTTATCAATATAAGCCGTAAACGAGGTGATATTATTCACTAGCGTTTGGCACACACCGTACAACCTAAAACAGACATTAATCATGCATCTAGAACGTTCCATATCTGGTTTGAAGACCATTGCGGTAAGATAAACGTGAAATGTATCTGAATGCTGAGCTCAGGTAAAATGAATGCGTCATTATGCCTACTGTCGTAGTTTTATACAACACGTGCTTGGGTGCGTGCGTTAGTGCGTGCGTGAGTGCGCGCGTGTGTGAGTGCGTGCGTGGATGCGTGCCTGTGTGCTTGCGTGAGTGCGTATGTGTGTGTATGTCTGGAAACTCTTAAGTTATAATATAAATAATCTCACAGTATGCTGTAAGATTATTGACACTCTTCTGTGACTATCAACATCATCAGCGCGGCGTAGTTCCGATTGCACCCAAAGTTTGCACTGTAAACCCCTTGGTCCGCTTTTCTGTCTTGATTTGGTTTATTTTTACTTTTGCCGCAACAATTGCCATCTGACCTAACTCTAAGAACTGCGCCTAAATTCCTACAAAATGCGATTACACGCTTAAGCACTCAGAGAATTCTCCTTATCTGTTTATTTTTGAATATGTAACAATATAAACCCAGCAAACAATGAAATTTCACTAAAACAAAGTTAACTGAGTTTGCCAGTTCTTTTGAAGCTGTGAAAAATCGTTTCCGTGTCCTCTATATTTTACTATTGGACATATTTTTTGTTGTTTTTGCTTAGAAAGGCGGTCAGAACATTTGAAACAGTTTGGACAGCTTTTGTTAGCTAGATAACTGCAAAATTTTATACAGTTAAAGCTCAAATTGGTGTCCAGTCATAAACTGCGTTTGCAGTCAATCATATGAAAGAATGGATGTGGGAACGTGATGTTTCTATGATACACCAAACTCGACCTAGTGTGCTGTCATGACTGACGGAACAAGGCATTGAGGAATTTATTCAATTTGGAATTTATCACATAAGGAAACAACTAGCTTCTTTTATAGGTTATGATTATATATGTGTATTTTATACCTCATGCACACGACCCACCTAATGGAAAGTGGTCACTGTGGCGTATAAAGCTGCCAATTCTATAAGAACAGAGAGATTCTGTGCCGTCAGCGCAGAAGACAAGCAGGACAAGCCTTTGGTGTTCCCACTAACAGCACAAAATCTCTCCAGTGAAACCCTACTCACCTCCGGGAATAAAACAAGACGCTATTAATATTGTTTTTTAACATTGATTGTATTTATAGAGCGATGTAGAATCAGTTATTGCAAATATTTCGGCTGAATTTCGCAAGATGGCACTCACACAGTTTTCAAATATTAATAAATCTATTATAACAAAACAAAATATACTAAATACGTCTCGTTTAAATAAACATAATCATAGCAGGAGATTACTAATGTAATTTGGTTTATATTCTTCTCAAAAAGAATATTAGCCTAAAGGCTCAGCTTAATGAAGGCGCGAATTTTACTAAGTAAAAGTTGAAGGGTATAAGTAGAATTAATTAAATAAACATTTCATGTTAAAGTCACTAAAAGACGACGCTAAGAAACTTTTAGCCGAATATTAATTTAAAAAGATCTGTTATGATGTTTATTAAGAACTGCTACACCAATCCCCGTATCACAGCGCCGCGCCGTAGATTTGTGTATTCGTGTCTTTATAACCAATGAAATGTCGTATTGATCGCGTGATAGATTTTTCTATAATTTCATTGGTCGAAGCAATTCAAGAGACAAAAATGAACGACTATTTTAGACTGCTGGAGTACTACGTCATTTGTGAACAATATCGCCTATACAATGGTTTGTGCTCAGATGAACTGTTTGATATGATGCCCACAGCCACATTCTATCATCGCACTTCTCGCCATAGGCGGGGAGTTCATCCTCACACATTGCGACAATATGGGGCACTTCAAGAAGGGCATTAGAAGGTTTCTTCAGGGTCGGCAGCACGAGTGTGCCCCGCTGGTGTTGCACGCGTCCATAAGCCACGATAACCACTTTCCATCAGGTGGGCCGTGTGCTTATCTGCCACCTACGTGGTATATAAAAAAAAATTGCACATGTTTAAAATTATCGAAACTTTTTTTGTACCACTTATGTAGGTGGCAGACAAGCGCAGATACTGATAGAAAGTGGTTACCGTGGCCTATGGACGTAAGCAACAACAGAGGCGTTACACTCATGCTGCCGACCCTGAAGAAACCTTCTTGAAGGACCCCATACTGTAGTCCTTTCCACCCAGAATTGATTTATATTGCTTTAAACTCCTTGAATGCTGTTCTGATTGTTATCATTATCACAGCTTTGATTATTTATTTATTTATTTATATAACTTCATGCACAAGTACATTGGCGGACTTAATGCCACAGGCATTCTCTACCAGTCAACCAAAGGTGGTGCAGAGAAAAACTTTATGTATCTTTAATTTTTTTTATACCTATTTAAGGACATTCTACACAGCGCTATCTAGACCCAAAATAACCATAGCTTAACTAGCTAGTGTTATGGGGTCTCAAAGAGGATAAACATACAAACATGCATACTTTTTTTCATAAATACATACATATTATACATAGAAACACCCAGACCAATGCAAATATTCATGCATACAAATATTTACACTGTGCGGAAATTTAACCCACGCCTCCTGCGTAGCAGTCGAACATTCTATCTACCACTATGCTACAGAGGCTATCGACCTTAGTGTCATTGACCTATAGCCATCACAACAGCAAGACAATAGATCTAAACTCAAGGTCACTCACCCGCAAACACACATTAGAATTATCCCCCATCAACAGATAAGTACTACACTAAACACCACAAGTTAACCCACACACACAAATGTATGGAACAAGCGTCTCTAAACATTACTAGCAAGTCTATTTTGCATAAGTGGGGGGTACATTAACCACAGCAGTTTAACATGAGAGAACAGTGCTCAGCTTCCCGTTAGTTGTCGTAAACTGGTCTTACTAATGTTTTCTGGGTTGTGGTGCATGTTACTGGATCAAGCGATAGGAGTATGGCACAAGGGGCCTTGGACAAAGTGACATTCTATTGGCGAAAACGCCAGTGAAATTGCTAATTGTAGTATGAAATTGATATAAATCTATACTATTATATAATTGTAAAATGGTCGTGTCTGTACATTGGAGATATTTAAAAAAAAAATACTTGGGTTATGTTATGTTAACGATACTGAACACGAAAATATTTTTTTTTTAATTTCCTGTCTGTTTGCCGGTTTGCCTGTTTGTTCGCGATGGACGTAAAACTACTGGACGGATTTTGATGTGGTTTTTTTTGTTAGAAAGGGCTTAATCAGACTTAAAATCTTACGTTTGTTTGATCGCAATCGGTTGAGTAGAACCGAAGATATGAGCAAAGATCGCATTACCCGAGTTGCACGCGGGCGGAAGGCTAGTCATTAATATAACTATATTTTTTGTATGAAATTTTAGTCTTTTCAAATCGAAATACATTATTTATCTTATCATTATTACTATAATCACCGCAATGTCCCAAAATCCATATTTAAAACCTTAAAAATGGTTCGCTTCAGCGCGATTCCATCAATAGAATGTCACTTTGTCTAGGGCCCAAGGTCTACGTGCGACCTTAAAGTTTTAAGTAAGTCTGAAAGACCTCATTTAAAGACTTGTTTATAGAGTAGGTCCAAATTTTCAGCCTTGATGTCACATACGTACGTAGCCACAAGGGCTTAGTTTAAAAACAGTTATTTTAATTCAATTTTGAAGTAATATGCCAGTGTGATGAAGTTTAGTACCTATAGTAAAGTGTCCTATTGTCCTATCTTACTAATATTATAGATGTAAAAACCTGTGAAGATGTTTGAATGTTTGTTATTCAATGACGCTCTAACGGCTGAACAAATCCAACTGAAATTCAATGCAGGTACAGGTAATTCCTGAAGGTAATATTCGGAATAGCAAATATGCTGCTTTAAATCTCTGGAATATGTTCTCATGGATTGCGGAAATGTGATTAGAATTCCACCTAGTGGTGTCGCCCACAGTTAGTTAATAAAATAATGTGTTTATCATATACAGTACTAGCTTTTGCCCGCGGCTCCGCCCGCATGGATGTCGGTTATCGCGACCAAACATAGCCTATGTCCTTTCTCAAGGTCTAATCTACCCCTATACCAAATTTCATCAAAATCGGTTCAGCGGTTTAGTCGTAAAAGCGAGACAGACAGACAGACAGACAGAGTTACTTTCGCATTTATAATATTAGTAGGGATAAATCTATTTAATTAATTAATTAAATAATTATAAGCAATAATTAGTATACAGGCTCTATTCCTCGATGTTGAATTTTTCCGATCTAAATGTGTCTGTTTCAGATCTAAATACATCTTATTCCGATCTAAATAAATTTTATTTCGATTGAAATGTATTAATGAAAGAATTATGATATGTTAAATATTCCCCCATTTATATTTCCGCTCTTCGCTCCATACTAAGTCCTCACCCGAACAGCGATGTAGCGAGTGCAACCCATCGATATACATCAGCACAGCGCGTGATGGACGCCGCTCTGAACAAGCCGGGGCATCTCCTGTTTAACCGGGTTTAGTCTAGAGGTGAATTTGCAGTTAAGCTCTTAAGTTCTAAAATTTTGCAGAAGATTATTCAGCTTTTTGCTTCTAATATTCGGTGAGTAGCGTAGAGGTTTGATTCAATGAACAGTCTTAAAATGTCTCTAAAGTTAGGAAATCTTTTGAATGTTATTGTACCTATCAAGGAAAAGATTGTAATTATAATGAGTTTTGTAGATTATAATGACGAATGTCGTCAATGTATGTCATTAACGTCAAAATACTTGTCAAATCTCATACATTCATCATTGTACTACTTATACAATACACCGGCCAACGAATGGCCACTTTTTTAGGGGGGAAGATGTCAGTTATGAAGTGATTGATACAAAGTATTAACACCGATCGAATGGATAACTTTCTTCCTTTATGAAGTCGGTTAAAAACAATTAAATTGTTTCAATAAATACTTCCGAGTAAATACCCATTTTCATAGCACGTGCAGACATTTGAATAATGCAGTATTTCTCGTTGGATTTTTTAATGAATACTTTTGTAATTTTGCCATGACGAAATTTAAACTTTTCCTCACATTATAAGATGTCTTTCAATTCACCCACCCTAATAGTAATCTGTAAATTAAGTCTACATAAACTAACCCAATGCCTATTAATTTAAACTTATAATATTTATGTCCTGTTCTGCTAAAACGTTGAACAAAAAATTTATCAACCGTAAAATTGCTCAGTACTCGATTTTGCTATCCAATTATTGTAGATGCGTGTTGAATACAAATTATTGAAATAGTTATTTCTGTGCTGGCAATTTATTACGGACCCATTTACTCATTCATATTCTACGCACTAGAAATACGAAAGACAAAGTACAATTGGTACAATCATTTTAATGAAATTTTGAAGCATTTATTATGCTAACTATTCAAATCTATTTAGAAAAGAATCATTAGGGCTCATTTCGGAATGGTCGAGAATAAGTTTTTTTTTTAAGCAACCCCTCCAACTAAGCTAAATTGCTTGTGCTAGGAGAGGGTTCACGTCGGTAGTGTAATGGCCAGGATTCGAACCCCGGGACTTCTCGATCGTAAGGCCGACTCCTTAAACACTAAGCTACCGACGCTTAAAATTGTGACATAGTTAAGTTTATTCAATCAATCGCTAAGCCTATCGCAGTCCCACACACTTGGTTCCGCAAATCGGAAGAGGCCTATGTCCAGCAGTGCCTGGACATAGGCCTCTCCTAATGTTTGAATACTTTGGCCTAGTGTTTTCACGCTGGTCAGACGGGTTGGTACAGGATTTTATTTTGAGTTTTCCTTCTCTCGCTGTGATATCGTTTGCGTATTTTTAGCCGCCTCTTAGAACACATTTGCCTGGTGTTTTAATTAAATGGCTGAATATCATTCATTTTAGTTAACAGCAGTCATTCAATCAATTGCCTAGGCCCTAGGCAATTGATTGAATGACTGTTTAAGCTGCGACATATACATACAATCAAAGAGCCCTCTACTATATTTCTTTAAATCCTTTATTCCCAATATGAAACCTTGTTCTAATACTGATTGTTCACAGCTAAAAAACTTGCTTACTTACTTACCACTACTTTTCAGCAGCAGGCAGCGCCTTTTCTAATAAAACAGTGACATTATACTTTTGGTAATCGTCAAATTGGGTTTTATGTACGTACTACATTTATCAAACAATATTTTTGTACGCGACTGTACAAAAATACTACGTACTTACATTGTGGGCCGGTTGACCAATGAAAAATAAATTAAAATAATTCGGGGCAACTCGCCACCGAGTGGCGGGTTTTCAAGTGGCGAGCTGACCAATAAGTCATATTAACGGCACTAAAAGAGTAAACAAAATATTCAAAGTGTATAACTTTTCGAACAATAAATTTAATATAAGTAACTACTCGTGCTTTGATTTGTTACTCACGGCAACACAGAGTAACAAATCAAGTTATATTAAATCCGGGCACAAAGATTTATATTTAATAATATCTTTATTATATTTTCGGACAAGTTACGTAACGCTCTATATAAGTAAGTCTAAGCTAAATATAGCTGCTATATAGGTATAGGTTTTGTAACACGGATAAAAATAGTAAGATTTTTCTTTTTATAAATTGACTACGTGCTAAATTGAATGCAAACACGCACTCCTACGCTCATAGGGGATTGATTGCTACACCACTCCTACTACCTTACTGGGCCTGTAAACAAAATCCCTACTAATATTATAAATGTGAAAGTAACTCTGTCTGTCTGTCTGTCTGTCTCGCTTTCACGCCCAAACCACTGAACCGATTTTGATGAAATTTGGTATAGGGGTAGATTAGACCTCGAGAAAGGACATAGGCTATGTTTGGTCGCGATAACCGATATCCACGCGGGCGGAGCTGCGGGCAAAAGCTAGTAATATTATATTGGTGAAACCGCTTTCGAAGTGTGTCATTTTCTATTCCACAATGGATCACTCAACACTATGGAAGCTTAAATTTTATAAAAAAATTGTAGTTACTTTAATGAGTAGGTACAAGAGAAGTGAATAAGTTACTGCTAGGCAAGCTTGCCCGATTCCACTGGCTTTTTGAAGTATTTACTAACTATTTAAATCGATTAAGAAAGACAAAAGAGAATCGACCTCGGGCGGGACTCGAACCCGCGATCATTCCCTTACAGGGGGAATGCTCTTACCACTAAATCATCGATTTCAATAGTAAGCATAATAAATGCTTCAAAATTTCATTCAATTGTTTGGGCGGAATCATCAAAAATAAATGTTTAAAAATGATTGTAACATCATTCATTACTTCCGATAGCTCGTACGAGTGTCGGTAGATGGCTCCACCGTCGCCCCAAAAACGGATGTAGATAGATAGATAGATAGATGATTCTTTATTGTACACCAATAGATTCACAGATGTGTAGAGGAATTTGGATTGGCTTCGTGCGGATCTCGGTGGCTTAGTGGTCAGAGCATTCCCCCCGTAAGGGAAAGATAGTGAGTTCGTGTCCCGCCCGAAGTCGATTCTCTTTTCTCTTTCTTAATCAAGTTATAACTATCTGGAAACACAAAGTCAGGCAGAGCATTTCACTCCATAGCAGTGCCTAAAATACGAGTAAAGTAAAAATGGAACTAAAAGATCAGAGCCTCGGATGCAAGCGGGATCAGCGCTAAGATAATATGAACGTATCGCATTATATAGAATCCTGCTTTATTACAAGACATGTTATGAAACACAGGGTCTTGTAGGCACAAATCAATAAATCTGTCAATTTATTCACAGTGGAAAAAAATTAAAGATTAAGGTATAAAAAACCGCCTTAAATATCTGTCTAAAAAGCTGCCTTTGCAACTTTTCTGTCATTCTTTAATTTATAGGGTTTAGTGTCTCTTTTTCACAACGATTTCATTTTCCAAAGCAGCAAATTTTATATTTAGAGAAAACTTAGCTCAAAAAATATTAGTACCTAATAGGTACTAGTATTTTTTGAAGCTACTAGAGGTACTACCTATCGATTATAATATTAAGAGGAATTTGAAATTATAATTGATTTAAAAGACTCAAGAAACGCCGCGGACGACAGCTTGTATTTTCAAAATAGATTCGCAATACTTAATATTATAAAATATGTGAAAGTAACTTTGCCTTCTCTATTTTTTACGCTTTCATGCCTATACCATTGAATTGATTGAAATTTGGTACAGGAGTAGATTAGGAACTTATTAGGAAAGGAGCTATGTTTCGTCAAGATAACTGACATGTGCGCGGTTATCAGTTAGCAGTGGCGAAGGGTGAAAATTTTCAAAAGAGAAACCGATGGGAAAAAATCTTTCCTCGATTTGGTTTGTCATACACCATACACACATCATGAAACCGCCAGCAATCGAGTTATAGGAATTCTCGCCACTGTGAGCTAGTCATGACATAAATCAATAAATCCTTGTCCGGTAAAAGTAAGCTATGCTATGATAAATTATGACATTAAATTTTATACAAATCAATCCTGAAAGAGATGTCTGTTCATGTATGCGAATGTATACGTGATGTGTTCATAGATAGATTGTGTTCATGTTAACAAACAGATTCAGTTACAAACGCAAACAAATCACGGAAATCAACAACATTAATATAGCGGCTAAAAGGGAAGACATTATTTGCTCGGTAGAATGCAATATATTATATGGGGTACCTCAAGGTAGCGTGCTCGGACCTCTTTTATTTAAGTTATTATAAATGACTTGACTAAAGTTACAGCAAACATTATAACATTGTTCACTGATAAATAGTAGTTTGACCACATAATATCCAAAAATAAAACTTAAAACACGAAGGAAATAAGTCTTTGATAACTATCGTGAAATGTTTAGTTATGTTATAAACTGTAAGTGTTGAAAACATTAACCTTCCTATTCTTTATATAAACATAATGCCACACACACACACACAAATTTTATACTTATAACTTTTAAAGAAAAATAATAATGATAATGATCTACACTCCGAACGAACTGAAAAAAAATAACAAAATTATTAAGCATTATGAAAGTAATGTCGTAAGGAAGGCATTATCTATGGAAGTAGATGGCTACAAGGGGAGAGGAAGACCTAAAAGGAGATGGATGGACTGTGTGAAAGATGATATGATAAGGAAGGGAGTGAATGTTGAGATGACTGAAACCCGAGATAAATGGAAAAAACACACATGGCGCCGACCCCAAATAACCTTGGGATAAGGGCAGGAGGATGATGACGACTCCCGTGTGGGAGTTTATTATTATGAAGGCAATAATACAAGCAGATTTACAAAGAGAAAAGAGAATTGACTTCGGGCGGGATTCGAACCCGCGATCTTTCCCTTACGGGAGCTCGATTAGAACAATCAGTATAATAAATGCTTCAAAATTTCATTCAATAGTTTGGGCGCAGTCATCAAAAATCAATGTTTAAAAATGGTTGTAAAATCATTCATTGGTTCCGATAGCACTCGTATGAGTATCGGTAGATGGCTCCACCGTCGCCCCAAAGACGGAAAGTATAGAGGAATTTGGATCGGCTTCGTGCAGGCTTTGGTGGCTTAGCGGTTAGAGCATTCCCCCTGTTAGGGAAAGATCGCGGGTTCGATTCCCGCCCGAAGTAAATTCTCTTTACTCTTTGTAAATCGAATATTAAGTTCATTCATAAGTGAAGTAAACTCGCGATAAGATTCACTTTAACACTCCTAGATGTAAAGTTTTGCATGTTTAATACCCTAAAATGTACGAGTAACAAAAGTTGTCTGAACTAACAACATACGTGTATTTCGCATCCCACTTAGCCTAGTATTTGCAAGATTTTGCTACTGGAGCATTTACTAGATGGGTGGAGTCGCACTGTCGGCGGAAAACTACATAATATCCTTTTTTTTCTTTTCTCCCTCGTAAAAGAAAACAAATTCAAATTTATTTATTCCTTGCACCTATACACGTGTTTTCTTTTTTCAGGTCGTCAAAGTGACTGCAACGCGCCTAATGGAAAGCTTGCTACACTCTTGAGTCCTTCCCATCAGGTGGGCCGTGTGCTTGTCTGCCTACTAAGTGATATAAAAAAAAAGCGAGTCGTGAAAAAATGTCTATCGAGATCGTCAAGGTAGGGACAGCATCTGTAAAGGCAGTTATTATTGGACTGCACTTCATTATACCATCAGGTCATGCAATCAATTTGACGACCTAAGTATAAAAAATTGTTTATTACCTCAAATAATACCGGGCCCTTTAGTAAGGCGTAAAAGACTCTTGTGTATTTTTTTTACATAATTGTCATGATCTTCCAAACCCAGCTCAGTTGAACTGGTAAATTTCGACATTTTCCATAAAGCGACCACGGTCTGACTTTCACCGAAGGTCAGATGGTGTTGTTTTGATTTAATGTAGCGTTAAATTATTATATTATGTATTTTGACGTTTAAGACGTTTATGACTGTCTTCAACGTATATAACAAACGTCAATTTTATTTACTTTTTTTTTTATTTATTTATTTAATTCATACATACAATGTCATTACAGGCGAACCCAATGCGACAGAGTAGCAACATAATTATAATACCTACTTTAATTGACAATATTCATCATGCTTCAAAAACTACCTAAATAATAATTCTCACACAATATTAATAATTAATTACAGAATAATAAAGCAAATATAGTAATTTTCATTTCAAAATAATTCATGAACATGTCAAATCGTAAGAGATAATAATTCTACAATTTATGATGTCAAAATAATAATTCAATTATTAAATGTCAAAATGATAATTCCATAATAATGTCAAGATAATAATTCAATAATAAGTATACCTAATGTCAAAATAAATTCAATAAATAATGTCAAAATAATAACTCAATTCAATTGTCAAAATTACATAATGTCAAGTTTACAATAATTTAATGTCAAATGATGAAAATTCAATTCAAATAAGTAGGTAAGTACCTTACATTACAACATTATTTATATTTATTTATTTATTTCGAAAGACACTGACACTATCCTCATAAGAGGCCCCAACTTAATAGTGCCGTAACCTAACGATAACAAACTAATAACACAATACATTTACAATAAAGTGACCTCCGCCAAATGTGAATAGGCACCCTTTGTGAATTCATTCAAACTACACGTATAAATATCCAGTCGCTGTGACACCGCATTAAGCGCATGCAGCGCGCGCGTCAGTGGTGCAAGTTTCAGCAGGTTGGTGCGCGCCGGCGGCACACACAACATCGGCGGCCGTCGCCGTCTCCCCACGTACCCATCCGGAACACACCACCCTACTGTCTCCAGCACCCCTGGGTTATGTATTGTGCCGCGAATTAGTTTAAATAGGTACGTGGTAATAGCCACTTCCCTTCTGATCTCCAACCTATACATACCAACCATACCAAGCAAAAATAGTGTGGGATACAACAAGGGGTAACCCGGATATACGCGATATTGCTTGAAATATATAAATCTAACGAATTTATTTTGGATTCTCTCCAGCATAAATGTATATTTGGCCTCCTGCGGTGACCACACCACCGAATTACATTCTAGGTGACTTTTAACCAGCGCCTCGTATAATGACCGACAATGGAGTTAGGCAGACATAATGGTGTCTGCCTAACTCCATTGTATAGCAGCTAGGTAAAATCCGTACGAACGTGTCTATAATGGTGACCCTCTTTTCTGTCACTTTGCCTTCAGCTTACCATCAGGCGAGGCGAAGTCAATTTGACGTATCCTATATAAAAAAAAAATGTTTTATTTTCATCATAAAAGCCTTTACTACGCGATTGTACAACAATCACAGAAATAAATAATAATTTAATTATAAAATAGACCAGAGGTCGAGTGGGCACCTCAAAATTATGTAGGGATGAATAGGCACTGGGGACGAATTCCAGGGGACCAGTGGGTACTAACCCATTCAACATTCTAGTCTACAATACGCTGGTCAACGAACTGCCACTTATCTATGGGGGCTGTTATATCTATGGGGGCTGTTATATCTATGGGGGCTGTTTATCTATGGAGGCTGTATATTTTGTCTTTTGGTATACTTTAAGGAGTTAACAATCTGTCCCGCCGTCACTGGACCCCCACGACGGTGGGTTAAAAGATATGCAAGCAGGTCAAACGGTAGGCATGACAAATTGTGGTGGTAGCGTGACAGGGAGCGTGTTACGTACGTGATACGTGCCGTGACAGACGGAAGGTGTAACGACATGTCGGAAGCGAATGCTGTTTTGAAATGAATTGCGTGCTGCTGTAACAGAATTTGATTATATTGTCCTGTGGTTGCTCGTAAGCTAAGCATGTGGTTTGTTCATGTATTATTGTAATGGCTTTTGAATATGTGAAAGAAAGGTACGTAATTTTACCTTTAATTTGGGCATGCTAATGAAATTCATATCATCTGGATTTTTTTTATATAGGACACGTCGATTTGACTTCACCTCGTCTAATGGTAAGCTGAAGGCAAAGTTTCAGAAAAGAGGGTCACCATTATAGACACGTTCGTACGGATTTTACCTAGCTGCTATACAATGGAGTTAGGCAGACACCATTATGTTTCCAGCTACTACCATCGTGGCAAACATCGTTCACTTCTTCAATTTTTAAAATAGTCTCTGCCTACTGAACCTGGAGCTCAGGACCCTGAACTCCATGTTCAGTCCACTTGGCTGTTTCTGGGGCTCTCCCAAGATCAGGGTCCAATCCACCCTCACCTGAAAGCTGGTATACCTGTCACCCCCGGAAAAGCCAAAAACCACCAAACCAAAAATGGAAGGCAGAGAAAATGTAAATATAATATTATGTCAATATGTATAAAATAATGGGCATGTTTAATATTCCATAAAAATATGCTCAAATTTTTTATTGTAATACATTTTCATGAAAAGCTTTAGATAATTTGATTCAAAGATTCAACTAATTAATTCAATATGTTTGAGTAAGTCTTACACTTAAGTATATTTTTATAAAAAGAAATTAATTTGTTCAATAAAATATTCTATATGTATATAGGTATTCTTAAAACAATCACAAATCAAAAAATATAAGATGAAAATATTTCATGTTTTATAGATGCTTTCTATCTAACAGGGCCCCGATCCTGCTAATTTTCATGTCTTTTCAAAACCACTGTCATACCACTGACATTTACAAAAAGCCATAGAATCAAAGACCAATTGAAAGAAATTTTAAAGCAATTAGGGACAGAAATAAGGGGAAAACAGAGGAAATATTAGTAATTTTGGTCGCTAATATTCTTTAAAAAAAAATAGTACGTTAACAATTCAAAATCGCCCAGGCAGGACTCGAGACGGTGTACTGACAGCCATTTACCAACATCCACATTAATCACCCATTACGAGCACATTGTATGGGTTAAAGAAATACAACGGGGCTTCAAAATATATCACGAATGAAACGAATGAAGAAAAAAACTGCGGTAGCCTAGTGGTATGGGTAATGGACTGCTGAGACGAGGTCTCGGGTTCGATCCCAGGTTTACCATGGCACACACCAATGACTTTTCGATGCTTTTCGAAGTTATGTGTGTATTTATCGCAGGTTTACAAGTGCCCGGTTAATGGCAATAGGCTCGCCACCTATTACATTGGGACCTAAACATAAACGGCGAAATGTGGGTGCTAGCACCTCTGCCTACCCCTTCGGGGATATAGGCGTGAGTTTATGTATGTATGTATGTATGTATGTATGAAGCTATGGAGGATCAAATGAAAAGAAGATGCAGTAAGAACGTTATCAGAATTCCACGCGGGCGAAGCCGCAGGCAACAGCTAGTACGTGAATAATTCTATCGTACAATTTTCTTAACACGAAACTGACAACTGAACTTTCGAAACAACGCAACTATGAAAAAGAACCTCCTGAAACTTGGAGTTTTCAGCTTGGGAATTTCTTTACCGACGCCAGATGTTAGCGCTACGAAATATTACGGCTTACTCCGCGGCTGGGGCCTTAAAGACAGCGATATAAATTATTATGATAAATAGTTGCTTCATTGATGCAGTTGTATAACTTGTGCTCATGTTTGCATTCATTGTGATTTCTCGATCCCTAGGCTATTCCGAGAACTAAATCTTAATAAAATCACAACCTTTTGTTTGTGTTTTTATACTTTTTTTTATAAAACTTCGATGGCAGACAAGCACACGGCCCTCCTGATGGGAAGTGGTTACCGTGGCCTATGGACGTATGCTACACCAGAGGTGGGAACTCGCGCTGTTGACCCTATATTATTTACTAGGGCACTGGGTAAAGTGGGCTACACACTAAAGCAGCACTTGCTGCGTACTCAGCAAATTGCCAAGAAGATTTGTTACGTAAATGTAGTTAATTTTGCTGCTTTGGGGCATTTGCTACTTTGGTGTGCCCCTAACCCAAATTCTTAAACTTACGTTGTGCAGTTACTGTCTAAAAAAATATTACCTCCAAAATTAATTTCAAATATTTGTATTCTATAATATACAATGAAATAGAGACCAAAAAGGGGAGTCGGAATTTAACGAACTCTGGGTCCCTGAGATGACGATAAAAACTATGTGTAAATTGCTGCTTTTGTCACTGACTGCACCTGATTTGAATTACCCATTATAAATGTTTATAATGAGTAACTTTGATAACTGACTACTAAAATTTTGCAAATAAATGTATTATTTTTCTTTCCACTTTACTGTGATTGGTTTCGCCCCTTCATTTTTTTCCACCACAGCAATTCTAGTGGCCCCAATCTAAAAATACATTATTTCCTGTGATAGCTAGTTTGTTTACCCGTGTTTGCGTCTGTTTTTGTACTTTATTTTATTGTTTCAAGCTGAGTTACACTATATAAATGGTTACTTGGCCATAATGTTTCACAAAAGTATTTTAAAGAGAAGTTTAATGTGGGTTTCCATGAAAGTTATTTTTAGTTTGCTAAGAAAACGGAGAAAGAAATACATTTTGTAAGAGTTAAAGAGTTAACTGTAAGATGTATTTAGTTAACACTATTGTATTTACTAATGACTGACTACTGTTTCTCACGGCTCCAGACACGTAAAATTTTGATCCCATCCCCGCAACTCATGGGAACCTATACTCGGGATAGCCTATATGTGATTCCAGACTGTAATCTATCTCCGTACTAATTTTCAACTTGATCCGTTTAGCCGTTAGAGCGTGATTGAACCACCCTCTCCTTTCCTTTCCTATATAGGACAACACGTGCAGGACTCAGATGCCACCCGCATACGGTGCAAAATATTCCATCAAGAACCAAGCGATTCGGCGACTCCTTCTTCTGCCGCACTATTAAGACTTGGAATTCCTTACCAGCTCACGTGTTTCCCTCCTCCTATAGTCCCGGGTCCTTTAAGCGGGGCGTGAAAAAGCATCTGATGAGGCCGTCAAGCTGAGTGCCACCATTGTAACATGGTACATGTCTGTAATGGTGACCCTCTTTTCAGAGACTTTGCCTTCAGCTTACCATCAGGCGAGGCAAAGTCAAATTGACGTGTCCTATATATATAAAAAAAAAAAAAAAAAAAAAAACAAACATCCAAACATCTTCACAAACTTCCACATTTATAGTATTAGTAGGAAGATTAGTAGGATAGGGTGGAATGAAAGATAATGATACAAAATGCAACAGAACACAATAGAACTTATAGATCGTCTATGTCTATGTTATAAACATGTTTCCTTAGAAGCAGAAAATAAAGTCATCAATAAACATACTCGTAGACATTGATATATTATAAACTATAGATATGTTGTACGCACTCTAAAATGGCGACAAAAAAATGATGACTTTTGGTCATCGTTTTATGCACCAATCAGAATCGCGACCAAAAAAAAAAAAAAAATATAATAATAAATTCGTAATAATATAATATTATTAATATAGATACTTATATAATTCATATAAATTAATAACATTGACATATTTTCAATAAGTAACTAAACTGTTTTTATACTTAGTGTATGCGCCATTTTTGAAAGCCAACATCTTCTTGTATGACGTATCTATGAATATAATACATCACTGCTCGTAGATAGGTCTAATGTACAAATCAAAGATGTGTCTTTGATTTATAGATTAGACCTATCTACGAATATGTTTATTCTAGCTTCCTGATAGAACACTATAGGTAGATATACCTCGGGATACGTATCTTGGACCTAAATCATGAGACAAACGAGGCCCTGGCGCGCGCGAAAGTTTTGTAATAATCTATGCTCGGTGAATTTAAGCTCGTCCATCGCAGTAGCACCCCGTGCTATCCTCAAAAGACAACCAAGAAACGTCTACGTATAGATCACATTTGGAGCATATTTTAGGGTCAAGATATATGTCCCGAGCAATATCTATGCACACATCGGTCTTGACGCAGAACGTCACTTTCGCAAAATGTCATCGTGAAAAATTTGGTCACTTTAGCACAATGTCACTTGCGCAAAAATGACACTTTCTTAGAATGTCACTTACGCAAAAATGTCACTTTCTCAAAAATGCCACTTTCTTAGAATGTCACTTTAGCAAAAAAGATACCTCTTAGAAAATATGGTAAGTAATTATTATTATCCTGTTTCTCATTTCCTTATCCCGAGTCTATGTGAGACCCGGAATTTTAGAAGGCGCAGTTAAACGCAGTTCAAACTGGAGAAATTACAAGGCAATAGTAACATGTACGCTGTATTATTACGATCTCCTAAGAATTCTTTGTTTATATCTTTTCCTTTCTTCCAATCTTCGGTTAGATAATACTCTCGTATTATATTTTGACTGTACACGAACCCTCTTCAGAAAGATCAGTTTTCTGTGCGCAAATGTAATTTGAGATCAAAGCAAGTTGTGGGTCTTCTTTCCTAATTTTCGCCATGTACCGTCTTATTTTGTTTGTTTTTTTAGCGTATGGAAATCCCCTCGTTTACTGAAGGACAGAAATGTAGCTATGCAGTGGGTTTTTTATTTGAGATAATATTATCTCAAATGATTCCCATCCAAAAAAGAAACAAACCGTCTAAGGAACTATAAGTTGATTTCTTATTTTTTTTGTGAAATTCCTTTTAAGCCTTTTATCCGTGTCTTCATGTCGGATTCGAATCGACTAAAACGTACACCGTCAATGGGTTGCAGGTTGCCGGAGGTGAGATAGGCTGAGACACGTCTCTCTCCCAGACCGGCTTAGGGCCATCTCTGTAGGCCGTGAGCAAAGCGACGAGTGAGACATTTTCCACTCCTAGGGCCGCCCCTAGCTCCCGTTTCGGCGTCTCCCACGCCGAGCTTTCAATGAGTGTATGCAGCCTCGAGTCCTCGCTCGCATCATAGTCTCAGAACTCGGACATTGACTCTCGCCGGATCCGACGCAGGAAATCTCCGAAACACCCATACCCGGTGATAACTTACGTCAGCCGGCACAAGAGGCCGCTAGCCCTATGATGGGTGTTACTGCCGCTACTTTTTTTTTTATACCACTTAGGTGGCAGACAATCACACGGCCCACCTGATGGAAAGTGGTTACCGTTACTATGGCGTGCCTTAGAGATAGCGTGATTCTCCTTTCCTTTCTTCCCGTATCATACTAAAAATAAATGTATCTATCTATACACAACCTTCACCACCGTGTATATAAATATATAAATTTACTATTTCAGTACTAAAAAACGTTACCCCTAAAACCGTTAGCACTTACCCCCATTATCGAGCTCAAAATAACCACCTATTACCCCTCGTTACGATAATTCAACCACAAATTACCACACTCATGACGTGTCAACATCCACTTTCACCATTAAGATTGCAACAACAAAATATTTTCTATATACAAATAGTGGTTTAGCCTGTCACGGCAAAATGAACTCATTAAGTGCTGCTAAGTAATGTGGTCTTACCACGCCATGGTTTGGTTTGGCATTCTCAAATTTGACAGGTTCTTAATAGATGGTGGCCATGATCGTTTTAGAATGGGGTCAGTTGGGCCTAAAATAACTGAAATTGTGCTATAAATACTACCAAATGGTGGTCATGAGTTTCTTAACACAAATGTACAGGCTCGATCGAAGGACTTTTTATTATTTAACATTATCGTTAGTATTTTTACCGTACGCAAACTTACCTCTCTTTCTTTTTCTCAGAGAAAAGAAAAGAAATACTTCACGTACGTCCTTTCTCCACCAGATAAAATTTCTTCCGTGATTGTGGTGCTTGAAACAGCGCCGAAATATCTGAAACTTAAAACAATACGTAGTAAATGTCCCGATAGCTCTAATACTAATACTTAAGTCGTAAGGTCAAGAAGGAGGCCTATATGTGCAACCTGAGCAAGTGAGCAACCCTGTCAGTAGTCGGCCACTAACCACAACTCAGACTGGATGTCCGACGGCACGCGCCTAAAATAGTCGAAAAATCCTAGCCATATCATAGAACTCCGAGGCGAAGGCCTCGGATGTGATTGGGACTAACGCACGGATAATAATCAACTTCAAGGGGGTGAAAGTATACACTGTTGATAAAAAATTAAAACTATAGGTAAAAATTTGAATTTACCACATTGGTAAACTTAAATCTAAATGATAGTTGTCCACTCGACCTTATCGCAATCGGCACTATTTACTATTCTAAGAAAACGCCAAATGACTCACGAACACATAACCCTTTTTTACCATATTTCATGTGACGTACGAAAAAATGCTGATGTTTCGACATTTTCCGTGCAGTTTACGATGAACGTCCAATTTTTCTTTATAAGGCAATTTGTCAGAACCAGATATATATAGTTTTGCTATTTTCCTCTTACGCTTGTTGCTTTCTTTTTTGAATTCATATTCCGCAATGTTTACGTGTCATATTACTGGGGCCTGAGACACTTTTGCACTTCATTAATAAACAACGGTTTGGCATTAGGCGAGGTGTAGTCGATTTCTTTATTATATTACTAGCCTTCCAATGCCAATTGTTTATTTTTTTTATATAGGACATGTTAATTTGATTTCGCCTCGCCTGATGGTAAGCTGAAGGCAAAGTCTTTGAAAAGAGGGTCACCATTACAGACACGTACCACGTATCATGTACCGTAGATTACCTACTTAAAATTTGTAGTGTAATGGAAAGAATGGTGGTGGTTAGAAGAATATAGATTTAGATAAAGAAATATTAATAATTGGATATACTCTTGGTTCACATTAAGCTATTGCTTCAAGGACCTCTTGTACATGTAGTGCTGACACCCATGGGTTCTCTAGAGGATATCAGTTTTTTTGGCCATATTTCCGAGTCTACTCAACCGATTGCTATCAAACAAACGTAAGATTTTAAGTTTATAGTATAATGTCATAAACGTCAAAATACGTGTCATATATATAAATAAATACATTCATCATTCTTTGAGATCGACGACGACGTCAAAGCACGCATTGCTGTCACGTGGGCCAAGTGGCGAGAAATGACTGGCGTCACTACTTGTGATCCCAAAATGCCAGTCAGGTTGAAGGGGCAGGTCTATAAGACGATCATTAGGCCTGTCCTCTTGCACGGTTGTGAGGCGTGGCCGCTGCTCGAGCGACACAAGCAAGAGCTGCGTGTCACGGAGATGAAAATGTTGCGGTGGATGCGCGGCGTCACGCGTAAAGATCGCGTACGGAACTCTCGCATCCGCGGCAGCCTCCATGTCCGTGACATGGCGGATAAAATGCAAGAGAGCCGCCTTCGCTGGTGCGGCCACGTCTTGCGGCAACCGCCAGGCTACGTGGCGAACAAATGCCTGGCAATGGCGCCCCCGCCGGGTCCAGGTAAAAGGGGTAGGCCAAAGAAGTCCTGGCTTGAGGTCGTGGAGGGTGACATGCGTGCAAATGGACTCACTACCAAGGACGCCCAAGATCATGCGAAGTGGAGGAGGAAGAGCTGGACGGCGGACCCTGAGCTTCGAGGTCATCTTGGCCACGGATGCAATCAGGAGAATACGTCTATATGCAGATGATGATGACATTCATTATTCTTTGATACATTTTTTTTATACCACTGACATTGATCGCAGACAAACACACGGTCCACCTAAGGGAAAGTGGTTACCGTGGCCTATGCACGAGTGCAACAACAGGGGAGTCAAACTCGTGCTGACGGCAGCACGAGTGTGACTCCCCACAGAGACAAAACCTCTCTACTGAGCTCTACCTACCCTACTCACCGCCGGGAACACAACACGAGGTTAGCATAGCCGCTGTATTCTGTAGGGCGGAGGTATTTTTCCTGTCAGACTGCTCGATTGGGACGGAAATACTGTCATGTCCTATCTCCACGTTATACGCCGGCCAATGAATTGTCACGTAACTAGGGGCTGCCCCGTATACAAACGAAGATGATAGAATTAATCGAAAGAACTCATTACACGTTTACTGCGGCATTCACTTTTCAATACTTTCCATTCCTTCGGTACAAGGCCTATACACCTGGTAATAAATCTTCCATTGTGACGGTACAAGGCTTATAGACCCTGTAAAATCATTGGATTCTAGTTTAATATTATATCTTAAATATATATTCATCTCTTTCCTACATCGAACCAAGTTAAAGTTAGGCCTTTCGCACTACAAGGAATATATATTATATAGTATATATAGTAGTATATAGTATTATAGGGTCTATACTTTTCTTAGCCGCACTGTAAGCGGAGACGTATACAAGGTGTTTAGACCTGGTTTCGCAGTTAACGTGTAAACACTCACCAGGATATTTTTACCAGAACAATATTATATTACACTATAAATATATATGTATCGAATGTTATTTTAGTACCTATGTGTCTCAATTACGCCGGCAATCTTCTGGGATTGACATGAATAGAGGCGAATCGTATTAAATGATTATTTCTCTGCGGGGAGAAATATCGCAATAATCTGGAACAATCTACTGTTTCTGACTTACTGAGTATTTACGTTGACATCTTGATATTCTTTGGTATATACTCCCTATATATCGTACTAGCTTTTGCCCGCGGCTCCGCTCGCGTGGATGTCGGTTATCGCGACCAAACATAGCCTATGTCCTTTCCTAAGGTCTCATCTATCTCTGTGCCAAATTTCATCAAAATCGGTTCAGGGGTTGAAGTGTGAAAGCGTAACAGACAGACAGAGTTACTTTCGCATTTATAATATTAGTATGGATATGGATTGTTCGGGACATATTATATTCTTGGACCTAGAATGTACTCAAAATGTCCTCTATACGCGCAGTACACGTTTCTTGGGAGTCTTTTGAGGATAGCACGGGGTGCTGCGATAGTGGACGAGCTCACGGGCCTCGTTTTTAGGGTTCCGTAGCCAAATGGCAAAAAACGGAACCTTTATAGATTGGTCATGTCTGTCCGTCCGTCTGTCTTTCTAACTATAAGGCCTATGCTGTTGAAACTGCTATGCTATTGAGGTTTCTAACATCATTTTTTTTTCTAAACTGAATAGTTTGCGCGAGAGACACTTCCAAAGTGGAAAAATGCCCCCCCCCCCTCCCCCCTCTCTAACTTCTAAAATAAGAGAATGATAAATCTAAAAAAAAAATATGATGTACATTGCAATGTAAACTTCCACCAAAAATTAGTTTGAACGAGATCCAATAAGTAGTTTTTTTTTTAATACATCATAAACCGCAATTTTCGCCTTTGCTGCTATGGAACCCTTCATGGGCGAGTACGACTCGCACTTGGCCGGTATTTATACGTGTCCTGAGGTATAGCCAGTGTGGGCAAAAGATGTTTTAAACTTATATTTCGCCAGCTATAGTCACCTGCATACGTCCCCGGGAACGAACATGGCCGCTATACTATCGACGTGAATTTACTCTTAAATTAGGCTACGCTTAAATTGAAATTTAGCTTAACTGAAGGTGTTAGGGGAATATTCGTAATATCGGTTGCCTGTACTTTGCTACTTTCAGCTCTAGATGCAGTACCTATGTTGTCCCAGAATGTTTATTTTAAAAGTATTATTAAGACGATGGGCAGTTGGGGGGCCAACGCCAAACTTAGTTAGCGAATTAGGGCGCAGGTTGAGGAACAAAACCGGTGACAATGCTGCTAGCGTCATGGGCAGCTTTGACCCTGGTACGGTGACGGGCGGGTTAATTGATTAATTTTTATATGTTGTTAGTTAAATTTGACTAAGTAGAAATGTATGAATTATGCAAATACAATTTTATAATTTAAAGTATTATTAAGGGGTTATATCGTTACTATCCCACACCAACTTTACCTACTGGGGGAAACCAGAAGTTCATTCCAAAAATATTCGAATCGACCCCACAGGATGGCGACAGCGCATTTCATTAAAATATCCCAGTTTTCCCACTTGAAACGTTGCCATGAACTATTCCCCATAAATTTTGCTAGAAGTGACAAATATAATCATCATACAGAGTGTCCTAATATTCAAGGATAAGCCGGATACAGAGAGGTCTAAAAAAGGTTTAGGCAATTTTAAAAAATAGACATTTGTTTTTTCTCGAGTAGCCATAAGAAGGGCCACCCTCTGTTGCCGGTTCATTCTTGAATTTTGGGACATCCTGTATATTATATATATATCATAGCTATCGATTACTGTGTACTATATTATCACACTACTAACCAACCCGTCCCGTCTTCACCCATTTTCTTTTTTTTTCTTGTTTAGGGTTTTAAGGTTAGTTTTACCATTATAATTTAACTACTGTCACTTCCTATCTCTAGTGCCTATACGAATGTCATGAAACTCTGTAATTAGCTTAAGAATCTAATGTCACTGTTATATACCATGTAAAATGTAAATAAGCTGTTGAGTTTCTAAGTAAAAAAAAAAAAAAAAAAATTACGCACGTAATTTATTAATTTTCAAATAACATAGGGTAATCCGACGGATTTTTTGACATTTTTAATTACTGCTCCACTACCTTGAGCAGTCGCGTGATGAGCTTCCTCGACAAACGGACTATTCAACGCAAAAAAACAATTCAAACCAACAAAAAAGAAACAATCTCTTCAGCGAAATAATACCACTTCGTAAAGGATCCTATCGTGATTCCTATTTGTTATTATTTACTTTTAACCCGACGTTTCAGCTGCTTTCCAGCCATAGTTGCGAGGTGACTAGAGATGGTAGTTGTCACATACTTTGAAGTTACGAAGAAATCGCGATTTATTCCGTTAAAAGGTGGTTTTATTTTTTACTACAACTCAAACTATCTTCTAATATATAAAAATCAATGCCACTTTTCGTTGTTATTTTAAAACTCAAGAACGGCTAAACCGATTTGGCTAATTTTAGTCTTGAAATATTCGTGGGTGTCCAGGGAAGGTTTAAAGGATAAGAAAATAGGTGCAGCGGGAACGGGAAAAATATGGCGGTACGAAGTTCGTCGGGACAGCTAGTAATTCATATATTATATAATTAATTATAATATTCTAAATCATCAAAATAATCAATATTTTCATTTTATTTTTTTCATTTATTTTATTTCATTATGTAAATTGCTTCAGAAAATACCAAACTTCAGCTTTAAATACTAGTACGGATACTCCTGCTTGTGGAGATAGGTGTTTTGTATGGAGTATGATTCAATATATGGTAACTGTGTCAAGCAGTAACATGTACATTGTGTTTCGAACGTAACATCAGCCTTCGGGCGAAACATGAAGTGAAAATGTTTTATATACACCAAATATGGGGAGACTCCTTAGGCGTGGAGTACAACTTTTAGTTTTGTGGCCATAAGAAACGCGTTAGCAAACGTGTTAAAACTTATGAGGTCACAAAGACCTTCGAGCCTTTGCAGACGCATAAAGATGTTGCTTGCTAGGCAATATTTTATCGTCTCTACTATGGGGAATGTTCTGATGAGCTCTTCCAATCCAATTTGTCCCACCCTTTTTTTTTTTTTTTTTTTTTCCACCCTCTCCTTTCCTACACAGGATAATACTTACAGGGCTTAGATATCACCCGCATACAGTGCATAATATTCCATCAACTTCCACTTCATCCATCAATTTCATTCAATTCCATCAACAACCAAGCGGTTTGGTGACTCTCTCCCTTGCCGCGTGTTTCTTTCTTCCTATAGTGGTACGTGTCTGTAATGGTGAACCTCTTTCCTGAGATTGTGCCGGTTCTAAGTGTCGGAGCTTAACATCAAGCGAGGTAAAGTCAAATTGACGTGACCTACAAAAAAATCATTTGATACCATACAACATTTGATGGCAAACCCGTTTGCTATTGCCGGTGCAGTTGTCGTATGTAGCCTTCGGAATCATACCTTTAACCTGTAGAAATATCCCTTAAGGGCTTTCATTCAGATCCAAAAACCTTTTTCCTAATAGCATATTCCTGAGAAGATTTTTGTTAAAGAGTTACGTTCTTTCGTTAATGGCAAGAACACACACGTTTCTTGTTTTGAAATAATATTTGCCCACTTCAAATAAGGTTCACTTTGTTTGCCCGGCCGCTTATCCTAAATGTATAAGGAAAAGTAGGACAAATCTTTCCGCGCCCGTTGTACACGCTCCCTTATTTTATCTTTAACTTATATGTAATTGGATTTATTTGTTTTACCGAAAAGAGTAAATATCTGACTTTTACTTGAGAAAAGTCGTATATTTATATGTGTTAATATATCTGAATTGAGCTATCTCAATGAGGTAAATACGTACTTGTTTACTGACTTAAAAATAGCTAATTTTCTTGGATATAAACTCATAAACTCACGCCTATATCCCCTAAGAGGTAGGCAGAGGTGCTAGCACCCACATTTCGCCGTTTATGTTTAGGTCCCAATGTAATAGAGGGCGAGCCTATTGCCATTAACGGGGCACTTATAAACCTGCGATAAATACACACATAACTTCGAAAAGCATCGAAAAGTCATTGGTGTGTGCCATGGTAAAACCTGGGATCGAACCCGAGACCTCGTCTTAGCAGTCCATTACCCATACCACTAGGCTACCGCGGTTCTTGGATACCTTCTTGGATACCATTCATTGGATATTTTCTTGGATACCAAATATAACTTGTTTAATGGAAAGCGTTTACCGGAACACAAAAAGCATACCTCATCAGACGGATCACTCATATGCCATCACTTTTCCCTTACTTCTCATGAAGCTGAGACTACACTACTCACCACTAGGTACAAAACAGCATGCAAATAATGTTTGTTGTAGATTTTCTCTCCACCACAGGCCGTCTACGCCAATAGCGGACTACGAACACACCCTCGGAATCCCTACCACGCGTCTTGATAAGTGACGCAAGCACCTCCCCATACCCGGGGGCTAGATGGGGACCTAGCCCTGGGTCGACCGGGATAGGTATATGTTTCCGGCTATCTCACGAAGAATAGACGCAAAGACGGTGCGCATTTAAGTCGGTTCGAGTTCGATACATGCACCCACGTTGGCTCCGATGGAGTTAAAATGTTCATCTGGCTGATCTCTCCACGATCATCTCCACGGATACCTCCCCCGCCGGAGTCGGAGGAGGAGGTTATGTCGGACTCGAACCGACTAAAACGCACGCCGTCTGTGGGCCGCCAATTGCCGGAGGTGAGATTGTCGTAGCCATATCCCTCGCACCCCGGTCGACCCAGAGCCATATCTTTCGATCTGGCCCTCTTCCGGTGTGGGGACCATAGAGTCCCCAACTCGCCCCCGGGTATGGGAAGGCACGCAATGCGCGTCACCGCCGCGGCCTGCTTCTGCTAGGGTGATAGGCGGCTGCACCCATCACCCCCAGGCCCGCGCTCAGGGGGGACGGAGGTCATTCTGCGACCTCCGACGCCCGAGTTGCCGCTGCTCGTTGCGGGCTGCGCGGTTAACGATTCTCCTGCGCTCCTCGCGGGTCGCAAGGTCTGCGATTCTCCTTCGCTCCCGCTCCGCCGCGCCCACTTCACGAGCATTATTTGCTCGCTGAAGGAGGCGCCGGCGGCCCACTGTATTGAATTACTCCTTGTTCCTCAATATTTATTATAGAAAATCATTTCTTATCTCTGTTTTTAGAGCCGCAATCTCATACCGAATATAACATTATATCTAAATGTATTCTAATGTCGTCTCTCGCACACCAATCACGGTCTAGTTGAGCTTAGAGCGCATAAAAATATGCTAAACGTCTCTTTATGGGTCTATATACCTGCGTGAAATATAAAATTGGTATTCCACTCTGTCAGTCGGATTGCGAAGCCGAAAGTTCTGCTAAGTTTTGAAATGATTCAGGTAGTTTTCTGAAAATAGGAACTATACAAGTCACAATGAGATTTTTCAATTATACCTTTCCGGAGAAGAAAAGCATCTCCAGACAAAAAGGAGGTAGGACTCGATGATATTTCCGTCCCAATCGAGCAGTCCGCCTGGGGAAGTACCTCCACCCTACAGCAGCTATAATAGGTAGGCCCGGCGGTGAGTGCCTTGTGCTGTCAGTGGGAAGATAAATAAAATGCTATTCTTGCTTGTCTTCTACGCTGACGGCACAGAACCCTCTGTTCTTACAGGGTGGGCAACACGAGCGTGACTCCCCTGGTTTTGCACTCGCCCATGAGCCACGGTAACCACTTTCCATCAGGTGGGCCATGTGCTTGTCTGCTACCTAAGTGGTATAAAAAATGTGGTAGGAAAATGTCGACGCTTTTCTAAAGGGGAAAGGAACCCGTTATAGGTTTTTTATTAAAACAAAACCTATAACAAACTCTATCAATTAATTAGCCTATTGCAGTCCACTGCTGGACATAGGCTTCTCCCAATGAGTGCCAATTACTCTTAATCCTCTGCTCTCCGCATTCAGTCTGTCCCAGCCACTTTTTATCAGATCCTAGATACGTACGAATTAAGTGCTTTTCTTTTTTCGAATTAGTTCTCAAAAGAATACAAATGAAGTTTTTATTGGTTCGAGTGCAAGACCAATTAAACTGCTTTGTTCTTAGCTCTGCGACTCATTAGGTTTATGTTACAGTTTCTAATCGAACGTGAGCGTAATATTCTTCATACACAACTCCTATACGAACTCTTGCAATCCAGCAGCCAACCGCTAAAACTGTGAGGTTGCATTTTACTCCAGTGCTGCTGAGATGTGCAGATTGTTGAAGATTGTTTGCATGAGTGCAATAACTTCCATTTGTTATACCTAGGGCAACTTATGTTCGCAGTGAGATAAAGAAAAATCGCATCTTCTGATTGTGTTGACTTAAAAGTTTTACTTCTACATTACAATCTTGAATTTTCTTCATCGTTAATCACATCCAAAGCTTTCACCACAGAGTCTGGGGTCCGCTCCAATCCGTAGTTAGACTGATAAAGTCTAACTACGGATTGGGCTGGACTTCAATATTTTCCGTGAAGCGACTGCCACCTGACTTCCAAAACCATATAATGATATTGGGCGATATCAAAGCATTGCTCAATTTCAATAGGCAATATCAAGAAAAGATCAATTTGTTAGATTTTTTAGGGCTTCAACTACCCGTAACGATTGCCATCGATGTTTGTATGGCAACCGCGTGTGCTCTAATAACATTTTAAACAATTAATTTCATTTAAATAAACGTGATTTTGTTGAATTTCGTTGCAATTTTTGAGTAAATTCTGCTCATGGCGCGTGGAATTTTGATCCCGTGCCCGTCACTTATGGGAACCCAATTCCTGGAATAAAATGTCTATACCTATGCCTTATTCTAGACTATAATCTGTTCCTGTACCAAATATCTGCCAGATCCTTTAAGCTGTTAGAGCGAGATTGAATAACAAACAAACAATATACCGCTATATTCAATTATGATAATGAGTAAAGTAAAAAAAAAAAACGTCTTTATTGTACACCATAGATATAACAATATAACATAGAGAACTGAGGTATGTGGTAAGTACAGATGGATACATGAGCAATGTTTTCAAACATTTTGAGTTAGAATGGACCAATCATTACATACTTCAAATTACACATGTACCCTTTTGAGTCAAGCCTCAAATATCTATTCATGTACTTCCACTCCCAAATTCCACTCAGTAGACTAATAACAAGTCCTAAATCCCCGAACGTTTAGCTTAATTGCAGGTGTTAACGAGAGTGCTGGGTAATTAGAGAACTAAGTTACTGGCACGAATTAAAAACACTAAAGCTGTAAAAAGTAATAAAATGGAATCTTAAGGCGTTTTTTCAGTAGGTAGTTAGTATTTAGAACTTCTAGAATAGGCTTCGTCCACTTGAATCCTTTGCTAAAGTCCCCTGGGTATCTATTTGGATTTTTCGATTAAAATGGAATATGCTAGAGGTTTTATTTTTATTTCGTTTTACCCGACTGTGGTGATATTAAAAAGGAGGGTTATGAGGGGATGTATTTATACTGAACTAATTTTTTCGCGAAGATCACGAACTACTATATGGCTGAACTCTATAGGCCATATGCCCGGTAACCTAAGAACCTACTTCTCTTTTCTTATCGATAACGACAAGTTCAGGACTTAAGTATCACTTTACCGTCTAGACTCCACCCTAACTTCTTACCATCCTGCGGGATTATTGTACGAGTAACAGACGCGAGTCTCAACATTCCTCATGGTGGTTACATTGGCGGCGTGGTGCGCCTGCCCTTTACGCACGCTGCTTACTCGTTGCGTCCATACGTCTTGATCAGCTGCGAGGACTGAGACATTTAAGCGGGGCGTGAAAAAGCATCTGATGAGGTCAAGCTGAGTGCCACCATTACAGCATGGTACGTGTCTATAATGGTGACCCTCTTTCCAAGACTTTGCCCTCAGCTTACCATCAGGCAAGGCGAAGTCAAATGGATGTGTCCTATACAGAGTGTATTTTTGAAACGGGGCAGTAAGGGCAAGTACCTTAACCGTTGTAGTTACAGCAAAACGTTCTTAGGAGACCTTCCCTAACTTTTTGAGACATTTTGAACTGCATTTACAGATTTTGCAAAAATCACTCCTCGCATTGCAATCCCGGCTTAATAACTAAATTAACAAACCAACAACACAGTCCTCTTAGTGGACAATTTGTTAGAAATAAGCGCCATCTAGGTAGGAGTGATTATAACTAATTACCGCGAGATTTATTTGAATTCTAATCTCATTTTAAATTTCGTCTAACTGGGGGGCTACTACCATCTCCTACAATACTATTTAAATCTTACTTTGTGATTTCCATTGTGTGAATCGAACCGCCAGCCTCCGTCAGGGTAGGTACTGTCATGTGGTCAAATCGCATCTCTAAATTGTGGTTAACAAATATTTTTTTAACATTATTATCATCACTTCACTACATTTATTATAAAACAAAGTCGCTGTCGGTCCGTCCATATGTATGCTGAAATCTTTAAAAGTACGCAACGGATTTTGAAGCGGTTTTTTTTAATAGATAGAGTGATTCAAGAGGACGGTTTATATGTATAATACATGCATAATATTGTAGAGAAACACTGATAAATTTAGAGATATGCAGCGGGAACGGGATCAGAAAATATGGCGGTATGAAGTTCGCCGGGTCGGCTAGTTATTTACATAGATATCTCGATGGATGACAGAGGTCTGAGTCTGATTAACACTATGAAAATAAAGCAAGATTAAAAATGTGAAAAGTGAAAATTATTATTAGAGCAATCAGGATATTTGTCATATTGTATTTTTTGGAGTTTCCGATATTTCGGCGCTGTTGATCACGGAGGAACTGAAGTATTGGCGGTAATTATGTTGAAAACAATTTTTAGGAGTAAAAATCGATCTTACCTCTTTCGAGTTCTCTTGTTGCTGATCAGCACTCCAAACAATACATAGTAAATATCCTGATAACTCTACTATGTGCGTGACTAATTTTTTTGATACCACTTATGTGGCAGATAAGCACACGGCCCACCTGATGGAAACTATGATAGTTTAAACGCCTAGTATATGAATATATTTAGATGTTTGTTATTCAATCATGCTCTAGCGGCTGAACGGATCTAGCTGAAATTTCGTACAGGGATAGATTACATTTTTCCCCCGGGAAAAGGTTTCCATGCGTAGCGGTATCAAAATTTCCTCCATTACCCGTGGCACTACTACTTGGCACTACCAGTAGTGTCATGGGAAATTTTACTTTCTCATGGCACTACTACTCTGATTGGCTCATTGAACGCATACAACAAAATTACCCGTGATCTACTTAGTTACCCGTGGCACTACCGTCCACTAGGTTTTGATTTAAATATTCGTTGGTGGACTTTAAAAAAAATGAAAACGAAATAATAAAATAAGTGATATGAATTTACACGCTGAAAATATCTATCTCAACTTTTCCAACAAGTTACCAACCGATATCATTCTCCGTTGATAAACTGAAGAAGAATTTTGGTCCATTTTGACCCCCTGTTCACATCGGCGAAACCGCGGGCATCAGCTAGTAATGCTTTATGAGATGATAGTAGGCCACCAGGACCGTTGACCTAGTATCTTGACTTATCTCGCAAGGATGTTCTGAGGGTTTTGACCGACTTACTTAGGGAAAGAATTTCGTGAAAAAAATATGCTAATGAACCTTTTAGGTATTTCATTTTGTTTTTAAAGAGTTTTGTTTTTTTTTTCTATGTAATTTGTAATGAGGCTTGCTTTTTTTCAATTATGTAGAGTGGAAGGAAAAGAATTTATTACTTTCCTTTTTAAATAGATCTAGCTTTTTTGTACTGCTGAAGTCATAATTAAGAATAGCGCCCACGTAATGGTGAGCGCTTATCGTAGCCTAAAAATGTCGGGCGCAATTCAACCTACAGAGAGGAGGAAATAAGAAAATAAGCTACCTTCCTTATTCCAATCCTTGACTCGATTTCTGCCGCAATTCCGATTCCTCCTTTTACCGATTCCCCTTTTACCAATGCCCCCTTTTACCGATTCCCCTTTTTACTGATTCCTCCCCAAAAATTTGTTTCATAATAGCATTTTTATTGAAATCCGTACAGTACAGGTTCAGAAGATATTATGAGATAATAAAGAATATTATCAACATAAAAATACCATGCGATATGAAAGGAACTTCATCCCACGCACACTCAAGCTGTGGAATGAACTCCTTGCGGTGGTTTTCCAAGCGACTACAATATGGGGTTCTTCAAGGGCATTAGAAGGTTTCTTCAGGGTCGGCAGCGCGAGTGTGACGCCCCTGATGTTGCATACGTCCATAGGCCACGGTAACCATTTCCCATCAGGTGAGCCGTATGCTTGTCTGCTACCTAAGTGGTATAAAAAAATACATGTGAAAAACATAACACTTCTTGGCAGTAGGGTAAAAAAAATATTAACACTGAATAAAGAATATTATTTTATTTATAAAAATCCATTATCCATATCGGGATCAACGTAACTGAATCACGTAATCGACGGGTGTCAATATTTTTTTTACACTAGGCGCGAAAAAAGCGAGCGATATTACTGATGGATTAACCAATCTATCTGAAATATGCACACGTGAGTTCGATTTATTGGCACCCGGAGCTGGATTATTAAAATTTACTGGCCGCAGCCCTAGCTTTAATAGCGACATGAATCGTGACTATGACAGGTTTAACGGAACTAGTGATATTCTGTTCCAGTACAGTCGCTTACAAAAGTAGCTTAATAATCTGAAAGTTATTTGAAATCTATGGCAGTCATCCAGATGTACAGTCGCTAATAAAAGTAGCTTAATAATTTGTAAGTTATTTTAAACCTATGGCAGTCATGTACAGTCGCTAACAAAAGTAGCTTAATAATTTGAAAGTTATTTTAAATCTATGACAGTCATCCAGATGTACAGTCGCTAACAAAAGTAGCTTAATAATTTGAAAGTTATTTTAAATCTAGGGTAGTCATTACGAGTAGTTGGACGCGTTGGAACCCTAAAAAGGATCACGAACTGCCCCCCTAGACAAGTGGCAATACGTTGGCCTGTATTGTAGAATAGAATGACGAATGTATGGGATTTGACATATATGACAGTCGTCAACGTATGTCATAAACATCAAATACTAATAATAATAATAATTATTATTATTATTTTTTATGGATGTAGGTATTTAAAAATGTAATTTATATGTAATTTTAACGAATAAAGAGATAATAATGATAATAATATCTTTTACAACACACCTGCTTATAAAAGTGATATTATTTTACCGCAATTAGGCACGTAATGACACCTATTATCAAACTGTGACTTTTTCATTGCTATTCTTTTTTTTTTGCAAATTAGGTCAGCCGCTTGGAGAGCCAAAACAGCCTTAAAGGGCTCATCCATCTCCGTAAGAGAGTTCCTGACTAGGGCCAGACAGGCAATTTTCAATAGGGCAAGGCTTCACTTCGGCACTCGAGCGTGTTGGACGCAGGACGGTATGGTTGTGGTCAAAGTTCCCGATGGCAGTAGGCACAAAGTATCTACAGTTGAAGAACTACAGTCCTTAGCTAAGGCGCATCCCAAGCCTCCCGGTGCCTCCCAGTCCAGTGGAAACAAGAACGCATCCCAGAAATTGTAAATGTTGTTATCATTTGCTTCACGTAACCCGTTGAAACAGCACTCAAGTACCACATTAAGGTAATTTGTACAATACCTCTATTGTTATTAATCACTGTGTAACTTTATACTACCTTCTATTAGCATAATAATTTAATGTACACACTTTGTATTGTTGTAAACTTGAAGTTTTAACTTGTCTTGTCATATAAAAATAACATAACCAACAAATTGACATTGTCAAAATTTGATGTGACATATTATGTGACTTGATGTGACTTGAGTGACAGTGAGGGTTGCGTTCCGTACCTTTTGTAGTTGACGTTCTGTTTCATTGAGGCTCATTAGTATTGTCTCTGTTTTGTTTACATAACTTCGGAATGTATTTATTGTGTTGTTGGCTGGCGGGTGGTGCAGAGACACAACGCCGCTTATTTTTTTTTTTTTTTTAAAGAAGTTTAGCATATAATTTTATATTTTTATATATTTCTTCCATATATATATATATATATATTTTTTTTAATATTTTTATTTACTTATTTATACATAATATAATTTTTTTTTTTTTATTATAATATTTATATTTTTATTTTATATTTTTTATAATTCATAATATTCACCTTATGATATCCGAAGATGACGATTCTTTCCACTCTGCAAACGAATCCTTCCCATCTGATGAAGACAGCCTCAGATCTTTACCGGGTCTTAGTGATCGCCTACGTCATACCTTTTCTGATCAAAAATCTCATCATCAATCACTACTTAATGTGTGTCACATAAATGCACAGAGCATACCCTGGCACTACAGTGATCTGGTGGAGGCTTTCACGAATACAAACGTCCATGCTATCCTGGTATCGGAAAGTTTGCTCAAACCTGAGCTACTGTCAACCTCTTATTCTCTTCCTGGTTTCATTCTTATACGAAACGACCGTATTGGAAAGGGCGGCGGTGGTGTTGCCATTTACTTACGTAGCTCCTTTCCCTATAGGGTTATAGCTTCTTCATGTCCAAACTACACTGCTGATGCAGAATACTTATTTCTTGAGGTTTGTGTTAGGGGAATCAAACTGGTTCTCGGAGTTGTTTATTGTCCTCCTACTGTTAACTACTTCTCCAGTCTGGAAACAGTTCTGGAATCTTTAGGGTCAACGTACATGCATCACGTCATCATGGGCGATCTTAACACCAATCTTCTGGATCCTCAGTCACCCAGGACCCGTAAACTTCACCACATTGTCGAATCAGCCAGCCTTAATTTTCTACCCCTACAAGCCACTCACCACAACATACTGGTTGAGGACACCTGGCTCGACCAGATATTAGTTTCGTCCAAATCGCACGTTTCCTACCACGGACAAATACCTGCACCGGCATTTTCACGCCATGACCTTATTTTTCTCGCCTACTCACTAAAACCCCCTAAATCAGCTCCAAAGGTATTGTTCATGCGATGTTTTGGGCGCATGGATGTGGAAAAACTGCGTCAGGATGCCTCTTTGGTAAGCTGGGATGCCTTGGATGCGGCACCAACTGTCGATGAAAAGGTTACTGTGTTTAATGACGTGGTACTCAGTCTCTACGATGTGCACGCTCCCATCAAAAAGGTGAAACTTAAGCGAGCTCCGGCACCTTGGATAACGACGGAGGTTCGAATGTCAATGCGGCGAAGGGATCGAGCTTTTAATAAATTTAGGAAAAATCGTACAGAAGACAATTGGAATTGCTTCAAGGCAGCAAGAAACATCTGCAACCAGATGATACGCAACGCTAAACGCCGACATATCCATGATAATATTAGTACGTCGTCACCTACAAATATATGGAAGTTTCTAGGCACCTTGGGCATTACTAAACAGCATGTGGACTCTCGATTGACGGTTGATTTGGATGATCTGAACCAACATTTCTCCACTACGACTCCTCTTGATCACCAAATCAAAAGCCATACACTAAATTACATAGCTGGCCTAATCAGTCCCGATATAGAAACATTCAAGTTTTCTCCAGTTGCACCCGAGGAGATCAAAAAGAAAATTTTAGCGATAAAATCTAACGCAGTTGGCTATGACAACATAAGCCGACGTATGATAGTGACAATTATTGATCAATTGCTCCCGGCAATCTCCCACTTAATCAATTATTGTCTCTATTCTGGAACTTTTCCATCTGTTTGGCGTATGGCCTTCGTAATTCCCTTGGCTAAAATAAGCAATGCTACACTACCTAACCACTATCGCCCAATTTCCTTACTCCCGTTCTTGTCGAAGGTGCTTGAGTCCTGTGTGCACACACAACTTGCTTCTTTTATACATCGGAACAAGTTGCTAAGTCCGTTACAATCAGGCTTCAGACCTGGCCATAGCACTACAACTGCTCTCTTAAAAGTGACTGGAGATATAAGGACTGGGATGGAGGCTACTAAGGTGACCGTGCTTGTTTTAGTAGATTTCTCCAATGCCTTCAACACAGTCAATCACGATATCCTGTTGGCCATTCTTTCTTATCTTAAAATCTCCCCGGAAGCACTGGATTTTTTCTCAAATTATCTTCAGGGGCGCCAGCAGTCTGTTCGCAGTGACGATTCCTCATCTAGCTGGTGCGGTCTGGACTCTGGGGTCCCTCAAGGCGGTATTCTCTCTCCCTTATTGTTTTCTATTTTCATTAATCTCGTGACTTACAATCTTCGATGTGCGTATCATCTGTATGCGGATGATCTACAACTGTATGCACAAGCACCTGCGGAAGGCATCACAGCGGCGATCCAAGATGTCAATAGGGATCTAGAAACCTTGAACAACTGGTCAGCTAAATTCGGCTTAACCGTGAATCCATCCAAGTGTCAGGCTCTCATGGTAGGCAGTAACTTGATAACCAGTAGAATTGATACAACGAGTCTGCCACCAGTGGTATACAACGGTATAACAATACCATTTAGTACTTCTGTAAAAGATCTGGGTCTCCACCTCGATTCCTCTCTCGACTGGCGAGTACAAGTCACGACCTTGAGTCAGAAAGTCACGAGTAGACTTCGAGTTATGTACCGTCTGAAGAACTTTTTACCAATGAAGACGAAAGTGACGTTGGTGCAAACCCTGATATATCCGCTGATTGACTATGGTGATGTGTGCTACTTTGACCTGAATGCAGATCTTCTCAACAAGTTAGATCGTCTTCTTAATAACTGCATTCGGTTCATCTTCAACCTTCGTAAATATGACCACGTGTCCGCTTTCCGTTCCCAACTAAACTGGTTGCCTATTCGTCTTCGCCGTAAGTTGCGCTGCCTTACAACTCTCTTTAACATCCTTTACTCTCCTACATCTCCTACTTACCTGACTTCTTCCCTCCAACTGTTATGTACAAATCACAACAGAAATCTTCGCTCCTCGAATAACCGTCTCCTCTTATGTCCTTCCCACAGAACTAACTTCTTAGGCTCCTCTTTCTTTGTTCAGTCTGTCCTTCTATGGAACGCACTACCTCTCGAGATCAGGATGAGCACGACCCGGGATATGTTCAAGTCAAGAGTTCGGCACTGGCTTTTCAAAGAGATAGCAGAGTCATCTTAACGTTAATATGTATGCTCTTATTAATATAAGGTATTTAATTGTACATTTTATACAATATGGATACGACATATAGGCAATAATTGAAACCATATACTTGGTACCCCCTAAGCTTCAAGCAGGAAAAGTTTGAACAAAATTGGTCCAGTATTAAGGGCAGAAACTAGAGTTTTAATTTTATAGAATTTGAAAAACTTTGAGCACTCTGTAGAATCGCATGTTGCCGCTTAGCTGTTCAAGTAAATTACCTACTATGCTTATTGTTGTGTGTGTGTGTGAAGTTGTTGTGTGTGTGTGTGTGAAGGTGTGTGCGTATTTATTAATGACTTATGACACAGTCAATGACTTTAAAGCAATGGATGAAACTATTTAATGACTTATACAGGTGGTTGCATTTTCTACATTTATTTTAATAATTATTTTGTTAGAAAATTTCGGATTTTATAAATCAGGGAATTTAAGTTTAAATTTAATTTGGTTCTATTCCTACGGACCAGGATGCTTCGCGGTTTCAGTATTTGCACATATGTCGTATCCATATCGTATATGTGGATATGTGAATATAATAAGTACCTATATTTGTTTATATAATGTGTATTATGTTGTAAATATATGTTGTGGATATATATATATGTATTGTGTATGTATTGTGTATGTATTGTGTATGTATTGTGTATGTATTGTGTATGTATTGTGTATGTATTGTGTATTTATTGCTTCAGTATATGTCATTAATGTTGATATTGATTGATCACTAAATATATACTTCTTTTGTGCCTGCCTCGTTATAGCTCTGCTCCACCCTATGGTTGACTGGTAGAGAATGCCTACGGCATTAAGTCCGCCATTGTACATTGTGCAAGAAGTTGAATAAATAAATAAAAATAAATTAATCACAAGTGAGTTATAGATTCTTTTTTAAATTTTATAGGAAGTGTCTATAATTGTCTATGTTCTTAAAAAAGTTTTGATACAAAAAATAACGTGTTTAATAGTACGAATAAATTAATACGCCTATTGTATGGTCATTTGATGCATTTTCGTATTTAAATAAATAATTTCAACTTGTAATACTTGTATAATAAACAAAATTTTCACTCAAATTTAACTTTTTTTTTTCTCTAAGTACAGAAAAAAAAACAGAGTAAAAAAAAGTTAAGTTCAAACCTCATTTTTTTTTAAATATGGTCGACCGCCATTGTTAAATGCGCGCGCATAGGAAAACGAATTAATTTGTAGTATTGTTTATTTAGTATTTGTAGTATTGTTTTATTCGCAAGTGTGTTGTAAAACGTCGTATGGCACGTGTGAGCATGATGATTACCGTCCTCGGCTGTCTTAAGACCCTCGCCTGGCGGCTCGGGTCTCAATGGCGCCTCGGCGGTAATCACCAACGTTGCTCACTTGTACCATAATGTACTATTATTTGTTCAAAACATGTGTGTACATACAATAGCATGCATACATTCATCTTTTTATTCTACAAAACTATTGCCAATGAATTTCCACTTGTCTAGCGGGGCTGGTCTGAATGAGTTGTGAAGGTCAGATAGCAGTCACTTCACAGAAAATATCGAAATTCTGCCACTTCACAGTTGGTCTGGAAGGACTCCTAACTGAGTTGGGCATAGGCTCACAGGATAATGAGAATGTGTGCTTTGTTAAGGTTCAACTGCTACTGAGAGCGCCCATACTTCAATACGAAATATTTTTGTCTTAGAGCGTTATCATTTAAAAAAACCTACTAGCCTGAATCACAGCATTCACACTCACTACAGTACACAAAATTACATTAAGTAAACGTAAGTATTCAACTTTATAGAAATCCACGAAAGTTATATTATAGCAAGCAATTGACCAGCAACTCCAAAATCGCCCATAAATTTCCCATATCATAGCCATGGCACGTGCTATGTCGACTATGGAATCTAAACCATGTTTACTTTGCACATATTTGCTCTAAGGCATAAACAATAAACCCACATAACTATAAAAGACATTAAAATGCTTTGCCAAGCCGTTATCTTAGCTTTGCATAACACCATCGCATCGCTAGCCTTGTGCCATAAAACTATCACGCAATATTCAACTATATGACCTAAATATAAAGTCTAGATTCCAATGTTTGCGACCTAGACTTAATTTTATTAATCAATTATCAACGTTACTAGGAATTTCGACTCTATTGAACGGAAATAAGGTATGAATATCTAAATTTTTGTTAGTCCGTGATACAGTCGCATACAAAAGCGATAAGGTAAAGGAAATAAAGATTACTCAAAGAAAGCACGCGATTTGATTGTCCAGTCTTAGCTGAACCTAGTTTCATTTAAATTTGTACTTGAATAGGGTTCTAGATATATTATAGTGTTAATGGTTCACCTGTTTAGGTTTTAGTAACTGCATTCGTTTCATTGTGGATATATTTCAAATGTCTTATTACTTTTATTTTTCTATAGGCATTTTCGATAACTATTAATCATATTGCGTTAGGAATTTGTTTCATAAGCGAGTTTTTTATTTAGGTATAGGGGTCTGCAGCACGAGTGTGACGCCCCTGGTGTTGCATACGTCCATAGACCACGGTAACCACTTTCCATCAGCAGGGCCGTGTGCTTGTCTGCCACCTAAGTGGTATAAAAAAGGGAGTGGGAGTAGAGCAACACTAAAACCTGTATAAGTTGATTGCGGACATTTTTTATTTTATTTAATCATCACCACCATCCAATCCACCATCACAATATTACTCTCGGTTCCATTCAAAGCTTGCACTTTTAAGCTCGAGGTACGTTCTCGTACTGTTTTTCTCGATTTGACTTACCTACCTGGACTTCTACGAAAGCCACTGCCATCTACCCCAGGCAAAACTTGTGTCAGAGTATTTATTCTATTAAATGAAAACAAAAATAATAGAATAAACGGTATTGCTAGTATGTTAGTACTCGTTTATTAGTGTAATGATATAATCTATCTAATTACAATTTCATATTATTTTAGCTACTTACAGATAAACAAAACTAACTAAATCTATATAAATATTTGGCTACCTAATTTTAGTCTTGAAATATTCATGGATGTCCAGGGAAGGTTTGAACGGTGAGAAAATATGGAAAAAGGATCTGAATTCCAAGCGGGCGGAAAGAAATATGACGGTACAAAGTTCGCTGGGTCACCTAGTTAATAAATAAAAATATTTACAAGATTAAAAATATACATTCCAAAGCATAAATACTAAAACATAAAATAAAAAATACTTCTATTCTTGGGATATAGATAATACGAGAAGTTTATGTAATGGTCCATTTTTTTTTTAAATATCCATCAAAAGTAATTTTAACCCTCTCCCTTCGACAATATAACTGCAGCCTTAAATATAATAGCCCATAACAAATCGCTTCGCGTTAAAGCACTCTTGCTAAACGGAAAAATTTAATTAACTTGCTATAAAAAGCTATAATTTCAAGTTTCCAAGTCCATAATTATTTACTTTCTGGCTTATAATCGACTTTTAAAAGGCTTCGCGTTCAACTATTTTATTGGTTAATTAATAGCGCCGGTGGGTATAGGGGGAATTTCAGTTTACGGTTGCCTTTCCACCAGAAATGTGCTATGCAGAACTGCATAGCACACTACTAGGGTGTAAAAGCTAAGCTGTGAAACTATATGACCGTTTCCACTATGCTATGAAGATGCGCAGCTCGAGCTAAGCGATGTTTTAATCACATGAGAAATGACCGTACAGAATGGAAACTTCCTACAACTTTCTGCAGGTATAACGACTTTAGGCTGGTATAGACTCCAAAAATGTTAATAGAGTCCTTATACCCATAGGATCTCAATGCCATTTTAATAGTATCCTTGCTATCGTACTATAATATTACAAATGAGTTTGAATAATTAGTTATTCAATCACGCTCAATGTGAGGTTCCCATGGGATGTGGGAACGGGATCAAAATTCCACACAAGTTACAGCTAGTATGCCACAATAATTAAATTTTCATTCATCCGATGAAATGTTTTGTTCATCAACAAAAATGACTGAAAAAAACGAATCTCCTAACATTAGAACAACACAGATTTTAAGCTCGCCGTGCTTGTGAGCCTTTAATTACTAGACCCTTCCATTAGTCTAGCATTGTTTTAGGACAAGAGCGAATGTAAATTAATCTCTGTAACGTTTCAGTTCTACACATTATTTTTTAAATTTAAAGTTTTTGTTTCAGATTTTTTCCTCATTTATTTACATGTTTTTGTAACCAGAAAAGATGCGCATAGGTATGATGGCTTTATTTCGTGGACGCTCAAGCTGTGGAATGATCTCCCAGCCATGGATAAGTGACTACAATATGGGGTTCTGAATACCAAGAAGGTACGTATAGGGTCAGTACTCGTAGCACGAGTAACTATATCACCCCTACTGTTGCACACCTCCATAGGCCACGCTATCCACTGCCCATAATTTATATAAATTTTGTCTTTCTTCATCTTAGCATTTGGTTGCATCTGAAGCTTACACCTCCAAGTCTCGGGTTCGTTTGCCAGCATATCATTTGTATGTCGCATATTAGTTATTTCGTGAGCCACTGCCTTCCAAGCTTTGATCATTGCTCGGCAGGCAACTTAATCGGCCAGACAGTAGTCTGGCCGATTAAGTTGGTTTGAACCCCGAAGAAATTGATAGGGCCCCTAAACCTGCAAACTTGTTCGTTGGAAACAGCCCATATCTATTCAAATAATATCGCCTAAGACTTAAAGTTATAGCGGTAAGTTTTAAGGACTTTTAAACGGCTACTTAAAATGTTGATGTTTTTCCCGGTATGAACATGCCGCCACCGGGTCAACTGGCCCATTCATGTCTTTACTCTCTCATTTAATGTGTACTTTAAGAGGCAATTTATAAATCATGCTTCAAATGTACTTAAATATAGTAAATAAATAAATATAGTGTCTTTGGCCAGCAATCTAGCAGTGCCGCGGTGGTGTTGTATTCCGAGCGCCTTTCTCAATGAAGGGGGCAAGGTACCACACTTCACGAGGAGACTCCCTGGTAGGGAATTCTTTCCTAGGATACACTCGGGGCCTCCGTGTGGATTTCTACCCATAAAGGCCAGGATTAGAATTTCAGGAGGGTGAAACCGCAGATGACACTTAGCATCCATATAATATTAATCCCATCCTAATAATCCTACTAATACTCATCATCATTTTCATGGAGATACATTTTCCTGATTGCATCCTTGGCTAAGAGGACCTCGGAGCCAGGGTCAGCGTTCCGGCTCTTCCTACTCCACTTCGTAGGATCTTGGGCGTTCTAATACTAGAAATATGAAAGTTTGTTAATATGCTTTAGATGTTTTCAGTCACGCTCTAGCGGCTCAACAGATCTGGTTGAGACTACAGTCTAGAATAGCATGCTACTTTTTATTCTGGGAATTGGTTCCCATGAGTGGGAATGGGATTAAAATTTCACGCGAGTGAGGGCATCAGCTAATATTACAATAATTATCATTTTTGCTTTCATAATATTACATAAAATTTCATTTACTCATAATGTTCATTAGACCAAAAGTTATTTAACGTAAAAACCATCTGAAATATCGTTGAAGATATTTTAGGTTCACCTGTCAATTAATGTAATGTTCAATGGTGTGGAACGTTTATCTCAAATTTGATGAACGATCTAAAGGTCTCAATATCTAAAAATACTGCGAGCATTTTAGAGTTAGCGTCCAGATTAGAGTAATCATAGATTTGTAAATAAATTTTCCAAACGACTACAATAGGCTATTTGACAACATTAAAAATATACTACAAATTATGGTCATCCTGTTAGAAAATAACGTTAAAAGACCTACGAGACTACAATTTACTCTCAAATATGTGTATTTTATGAGAATTTCAATTATGAAAATGTTATATTTTGTTGATTTATTGTCTATGGCGAAAACGCTCGTGATTGGTCAGAGCTCTGGGTGACGTCATTCCTACAAAATATCTCCAGTTGTATGAGCTATTATTGTTTGTTTCCTTGTTATTATTAGCTTTTTCCTTGATTATCGCGAGTTTTATGGATATATTTTGTGATTAAGTTCGAAATGGATACAAATTTTGTGCGAGCTGATGATAACAGCAACTTACAGTGACGTCAATACTCACACGCATCGCCATTTTGATTAAATATAGCGTTTTTCGCGCACTTTTGAAAATTCAAACTTTATCATTTTAACATAATGCATTGTTTTTTTACAGAAATATTAATGTGATATGTTTATACTGTATTATGCAATCATTTAAAGTGGTTTTTGAACATTAGTCAAATAGCCTATTTGGAGTTCTTCACGAAGGGCATTAAAAGGTTCCTACTGGGTCGGCAGCACGAGTGTGACGCCCCCGGTGTTGCACACGTCTATAGGTGGAACCACTTTTCATTAGGTGGATCCTGTGCTAGTTTACCACCTAAGAAATTACCTAAGATCGATCATCATTATACAGTCCCGTCCTACAGTCTCGGGTCCTTTAAGCGGGTATGAAAAGTATTCCCATGAGGCTGTCAAGCTAAGTGCCAACATTGTAACATGGTACGTGTTTATAATAGTGGCCCTCTATTCCGAGACTTTGCCTTCAGCTTACCATCGGACGAGGCGAAGTCAAATTGACGTGTCCTATATAAAAAAAAAATATTTGGTTACGCTTCACAAATTCATTAGGTTTTACATCAATTGAGTTAAAAAAACTTTAAGCTTCCAAAAGAAATGAAAAATCACTGTTTCCTTTAAACAAGTATTTTTCGGTCGATACTTGTTAAATAGTTATAATAGGTATCTAACAGCTTACGAGCAAAAAAGCGTGTTTTTACCAGCGAACGAGCGAGCTTTAAACTTAAAAAGCACTCAGTTATGAAATTTAAAATTGCATCCGACGCGGTGGTCTCCCTGAGGAATATAATTAAATCTTACTTTGAGCTTTATAATTAAAAAAAGGAGCCAGGTTATGAAAAAAGTAGGTCAATGCGATTTCAGGAGCTTATATTTTTACCTCGGCTTTTGATTATGGATAATTTTCACGAAATCCAAGCTCGGACAATATTTTCTTTTATTGCTTTTATCGGATATTTACCCTGCCCGAGCCATAGTGCACCTAACAAGTTCACCTTGGTGGACTACGGGCACTTGTTCTGACCCGTGGTTCACCTGGGTGGACTACGGGATGGAACTGTTGTCCGCGACTTGGTGAAAAACTGATATCGTTCCCGTAACCCATAGGAACTTATACTAGGGATAAAAGTAGCTTCCAGGCACAACCAAACAGCTTCACAAACTTTCACATTTTTGATACTACTTAGGTCGCAGACAAGCACACGGCACACCTGACAGAAACTGGTTACCGTGGCCTATGGGCGAGTGCAACACCAAATAAGTCACACTCGTGCTGCGACCCTATAGGAACAAAGAGATTCTGTGCTGCCAGCGCAGAAGTTAAGTAGGACAAGCCTTCGGTCTTCCCACTGACAGCACAAAACCTTTCCAGTGAGCTCTGGCTACCCTACTCGCCGCCAGAACACAATACGAGGTTATTTAGCCGCGGTATTCTGTTGGGAAGGCACTTCCTCAGTCGGACTGCTCGATTCATCTATAGAGACAAATTTAAAAAAAATGTAAGGAGCTTTAAAATTTAATTTCATGCTTCTTACGTAACTTTCCATACAAACTTTTGACTCCTAATCCCCCTTCGTAAAGAAAAATGTTGGGAAATGCCGATACACGTATACATTTTCTTATGTACGAATGGACCTGTTGATTAACTTTCCCTCTTCCTATACCGTTTCCGTTCCGTTACAACAGCCGTTTTAGAAAGTCTTTTGTCGAATCAACGGTAGGCTCTCAAAACCTGGTTTTCCAGTGTGCTTGTTACCAGGGGCCCTAGACAAAGTGACATTCTATTGATGGAATCGCGCTGAAGCGAACCATTTTTAAGGTTTTAACCATGGATTTCGGGACATTGCGGTGGTTATAGTAATAATGATAACTTAAATAATGTATTTCGAGTTACAAAGATTCAAATTTCATACAAAAAATATAGTTATATTAATGATTTATGTCAATTTCATACTACAATTAGCGATTCCACTGGCGTTTTCGCCAATAGAATGTCACTTTGTCTAAGGCCCCTGGATTGCGTTCTCGGAGGCGCTCATGTCATAAGTTCCCCCGGTGTACAAGTATATGCACACGTCAGCAGATGGGCCATGGTCTGTGGAGCTCCAAACTAACATCGGACCTGTGATGCATCATCTGAGAAACCCCACCTCGACCAATTCACCATGCCTCGGCTGACTCCTCCATACCTGGTAGGCTAGGCAGAGGCGAAATTAACACCCACAGTTCACCAATCATTGTATTCCGTCCCACCTAATAGTGGATGAGCCATTACATATTGCCGTATTCCGGGCACTACTGTAGACTCGAGTCATGCATCTGAGGCTGAGTCTGGGCTGTATATATCTGTCTGATATTAAACAACCTTAGTCGCCTTGTAATACACCGCATGGGAGGAAATGGGGTGGCCAAATTCTGCTCTGCCGGGACCACGCTGACTTGTGTTCCAAATCTATTTAGTGTGTAAATGGACTTTTAAAAAGACTATCATTACAACATGTAACATTCAATTCTATCCGCACAATACTCACCAAATTTAAGGTTATCCGAAAAAGTTCTTCACCGAACAAAATATTCGAACGTTCCCCTCATTTAGGGCCATACGAGCGACATACACACACTTCATATATGCTGGAGGGTGACAATCATTTTGCGTGAATACGGACGAAAATTGCGGATGATTTATTCATTCTGAAGCTTCTTATATCTATATTGTGTACGTTTTACGCAAGGAAGGCTTTTGTTAGGCTTTGATGGAAAGATAAGTGAATGTTGCTGGCTTATATTCTTTTTTTTAGAGTGCTGATAACCCAAATAAATAGTATTATCGTCAACATCTGTGGCTAAACTAAATTGCTTGTGCTAGGAGTGGTTTCACGTTAGTAGTGTAATGGTCAGGATTTGAAACCAGCAGGCCTGCCATAAACTCATAAAGCAGGTCAATAATTGAACGGCAAATGTAATTTTGTAACCCTATAATTTATATGGGATTACAAAGTTATTTAAGCAGTTTTAAGCAGTTAGTAGTATGACACCCGTTCAGCTATTGACGTGTTTTAAGAATTTATGATACGAACTCAGGACCTTTCTATCGTAAGACTGGCTTCTGAACTACGAAGCTACTGACAATCCTAAGTAATTAGTGTCTTTTATTAAATTCTTGTTTTTATGGGGCCTATTGGGGAAGCCTTAGCTGCATCAGTACATGCTGATGAACGAAAGAACACGCATGCATATGTTGGTGCGTGGCTGACAAACATCATTTTTTTAAATAATATTAGCTACCGAAATTACTAACCTCTCCAGATAAGCAATTTGTGCTGTTAGGAATGGGTTCATGTTGGTAGTATAATGGCCAGGATTCGAACCCGGGATCTATCGATCGTAAAGCCGATTCCTTAACCATTAGGCTACTGACGAACTACACACAGTACATATTTTCTGTTCAAATATCACATTATGAGCCAAAAAATACTCTTAAATATTTCCTAGAATATCATATGAAAGTAATATCCGCAGTCGAACTATATGTAAAAGGTTGTTTTCTCAGTAAAATACCTACAAATATAAGGTGGATGCTTGGAAGCCAAACTAAAACAAGATCAATTTCAACTTTGCCTCACTGATATCTTTTGCGTTATAGGTATGTCATGTAAATATTTCTGTAATAAGAATGTATACTGACCTCATAATAATCTTTTAGGCTTGCGTTTTTTTATACCACTTCCACTTGGGTGGCAGACAAACACATAGATAGAAAGTGGCTACCGTTGCCTATGGAAGTATGCAACACCAGGGGTGTCACAGACCTTGTAATGCTACGTTTACATACTCGCGGCAGAGCGAGGGAAGTGGCGAGAGAAGTGGGCAGAGACGTGGTGTGAATGGTATATTCGTCATGCCGCGAGTACTGCCGCGTATGTTGCGCAAATACTAGCGCGATGAACTATACGAGACCGCTAGATGGCGCTAAGCTAAATAAAACACGACTTTCGTTATTGCTCCTCGAATATTTACTTTTAAAAATATTTATATCGATCTACGGAAAGTGTATAGTAGTTGAAAGTGATAGTTTTTATTAATAATCTATTTAATTAATTCGCTATGCTGTAAAAGCTTATTGCGTACACTGCTACAGCGTTGTCCTCCATACGTTTACGTCCGTCTCCGTTGCAGGGCGAATACTGTAATGCGGACCAACGCGATGATGGGAGTGTGTGAATGCTAGGGCATTAATCGCGCGAATATTTCTGGCAACACGATGAGCAATGCGAGCGGCAGTATGTAAACGCGGGGTAAGAACAGAAAGTTTATGTATTGTGTTCCAAATAAGAAGCACTCGTGGCCAGCCCCCTAGACAAGAACCAATTCGTTGGCCGTTGTGTTCTACAATAGAATGACGAATGTATGGGATTTGACGTATACGATTGTCATATATGTCAAATACATTCGTCATTCTATTCTACAATACGCTGGCCAACGGATTGCCACTTGTCTAAGGGGTCTGCTCACTGTTTGGTAAATTTTATTACTGAATTTAACTACCTAGGCACGGTTGCCATGTGGATAGGTGCAGTAGTATTTCATCTGAGCGCTTCCGTGCTTCGGAGGGCACGTTAATACTCGGTACCGGTTGTCATAGTGGACTTTGCGACTTGAACCTTTTGATACTAAACCCTACGTTTCTATTTCCTATTACCGTCATCAACATTATCTTGGCGTTGTGCCTGGTATTGCTCATGCTTGTCATTTTGGCTTAGCGACTTATTGAGAGACTACCATCTGACCGTTCAACCCCTGATTGGAAAACCTAGAGGTTCGCCCGGTGATCAACTGGTGTATTGCTGAAGACATATCTTGGACCTAAAATGTGCTCAAAATGTGCTCCATTCCGATTTGCACGGGGTGCTACTACGATGGGCGAGCTCAAACTTACCAAGCATAGTTTATTACAAAACAATCTGCGCGCGGAATGGCCTCGTTTGTTTAGCGATTTAGGTCCAAGATACGTCCCGAGGTATACCGATTTGCTGATGAGGGTGACAGGAGGCGCGGGTTCGATTCCCGCTCAGTCCCAATATTTGTATGCATGAATATAATTATTTGCATTGGTCTGGGTGTTTCTATGTATAATATGTATGTATTTACAAAAAAAAAAAAAAAAAAAGTATCTAAGTATGTATATCCGCATTCTAGATTCCATAACACAAGCTAATTAAGCTTACCATGGGTCTAGAAAGCGTTGTGTAGAATGTTGTGAAATATTTATTATTATTATATTTATTATCCTGTACCGCTTATCATTCATCCTGTACCGCTTATCATTGGAAGTGTAAGTCACTGTCATTACAATAATAAGGTACTTTTTATATTCATTTTACACTTTATTGTCATCATCATCATCATTCATCATCATTTCAGCCATAGGAAGTCTACTGGACATAGGCCTCCCCTATAGATCTCCAATAGGACCGGTTGAAAGCGGCTCGCATCCAACGCGTTCCCGCGGCCTTAATGAGGTCGTTTGTCCACCTTGTGGGTGGACGTCTTACGCTGCGCTTGCCGATACGTGGCCTCCACTCGAGGACTTTTCGACCCCATCGGTCATCAGTCCTCCGTGCTATGTGCCCTGCCCACTGCCATTTCAACTTGCTAATCCGCTGGGCTATGTCGGTAACCTTGGTTCTTTTACGGATCTCCTTTACTTTATTGTACACCATTAAAATACAAAAAGTAAAATAAAAAAAAGTTTATCGTGCGGAAAATCCTCATGAATACCTCCCCCGCTGGTGCCGGTGGGGGAGGTTATGACTCGAACCGACTAAAACGCACACCGTCTGTGGGCCTTCAGTTGCTGGAGGTGAGATTATCGTAGACGTATCCCTCGCTGTCCGGCCGGCCCAGGGCCATGTATCTCTCGATCAGGCCCTAATATGCACTGCCTGCTTCTGTTAGGGTGACAAGCGACTCCACCCGTCACCCCAGGCCCGCACAATAAAAAGGTACTTAGAGAAAGGTTCTCATTATGCATGGCAGTGTATGCAAACTCAACGTTTTATTAGGACAGCCTTATCTAAGAAGCAATATACCTTGTTAATGACACTATAATTCATAAAGATTATCCGCAGGACTTACCCGCCGACTCATATTTTATAGTCATTGGTATATTTTATTATAGAGAGATTTCGTTTTTAATATTTGCGACTTTTTTATATGAATGCTGGGGACTTAAAGGTATATAATATTTAGAAATATTAAATGTAGTCTCGATATCAAATCAATAAATGTAAGAGTACCTATATAAAAATTTAATATTTGCGAATTACTTTTTTATCTGTATACCTATTGCAGATATAAAGTAGAGTTATATATTTTGAAATATATAATTTAGTTTCAATATCAAACCAATAAATGTGTAAGTAATATAAGAATTGATGTGAATGGGATTTTTTTATGTTACTAAGACTGCTTTATTGTTGATAGATACAAGGGCAGACTAGAGGATTTTATCAATAGATTGATTGATTTGTACTAGCTTTATATCGTTTTAGTTATAAAAAAGAAATTCCTTATCGTTGCCGCGTCGTGTTCATAAGGATTCTGCAACCGTTCTCCGACAGTCGTTTGTCCTTTGGACTGTTCACCGACAGGACGTTTCGTTTTTGAGAGATTCGTCGATAGAACGTTTCACTTATGGATGTTTCACCGACAGAATGGTTCGAATATCGGTAGATGACTTCAGTGTCACTCCAAGACGACCCACTCCCCCTGTTGACTTTTTCCGATCTAAATCTATAGGAAAGGTTAATTATTGAGTTATTGTTTCAAAATTTCTTTAAATTTAGTTACAATTAATCATTACCAGTACTCTGAAACTTACTTCTGAGTACGAAATGAACTTTCAAATAGCGTCATACCACCCGCCTGCTCTCCATGGAGCACCCGACACTTTTTTTTAGATAAAAATCATTTTTGATACAGTTCAAATTTTTTAGTTGAAACGACGCAAAGGTTTTTAAGTTTTTAAGCGTACACAAATCAACATTTCTAATATATAGACAGATCTTTTCCCTAGCAAGTACTATAAATAAGGGCAAATACAATTTGGCTATTACAAATCGAATAAAACGAAGCTATATGCAATAAACAGATACTTCAATTGTAATCGTACTTGTAGAATCGATAATCGTTGAATCGTCGCCGCGGAGGAGTGCCATCTGAAATTCCATTATGTTCAACACAATACCACGTATTTTATTTCTAACATACAAACATCTCACACTCAGACAATTTTCTCTCGCGTTTATGTCCTGAAAATTGTTATTTGAGGAATGCTATTCTATAAGCTTAGAGTTGAGATTTTATTGTACTGTGTTTTTTTTTTTTTTTTTTTTTTTTTATATAGGACACGTTTTTTTTGTTTAAACAGAGATAGAGTGTACATGAGAGTGTTAAGATAGAGTGTTTATTTTTAGAAGTGGATTATACTGACTGCCTCTGTGGCGTAGCGGTAGTGAACGCGGCCGCTACGCAGGAGGTGCGGGTTCGATCCCCGCTCAGTGCAAATATTTGTGTGCGTGAATATGAATATTTGCATTGGTCTGGGTGTTTCTATGTATAATATGTATGTATTTACAAAAAAAATGTATCTAAGTATGTTTATCCGCATTCTAGAACCCATAACACAAGCTAGTTAAGCTATGCTTACTTTGGGTCTAGATAGTGTTGTGTAGAATGTCCTACAATATTTTTTATTTATTTTTTTATTTATTTGTATAGGACATATAAATAAATAAAAAAATAAATCTTGTAGGACATATAGATATGACTTAAGGCAGGTAAGCTGATGGCTGAAGGCAGTCTCCTCAAATTATTCGCCATTTAGAACCGAGTGCCATTCTAGAATACGGGCCTAACATTAACAGCCTTTTAAGCAACAATAACTTTTTACTACTAGGCGGCCTTATTATTTAATATCCCAGTACAAAAAAAAATATAATAATGAAACCACTTTATACGATATCCAACTTGTCCAATTTACTACTCCCTAATTAAATTGATACTGGCTATAGACAATTTAACTTTTCCCGGAACGCTTCGACATTCTGGATTCAAGAAATTATCTGTGGGTAGATAATAGTACATTATGGTACAAGTGAGCAACGTTGGTGATTACCGCCGAGGCGCCATTGAGACCCGAGCCGCCAGGCGAGGGTCTTAAGACAGCCGAGGACGGTAATCATCATGCTCACACGTGCCATACGACGTTTTACAACACACTTGCGAATAAAATAATACTACAAATACTAAATAAACAATACTACAAATTAATTCGTTTTCCTATGCGCGCGCATTTAACAATGGCGGTCGACCATATTTTAAAAAAAATTAGGTTTGAACTTAACTTTTTTTTACTCTGTTTTTTTTTCTGTACTTAGAGAAAAAAAAAGTTAAATTTGAGTAAAAATTTTGTTTATTATACAAGTATTACAAGTTGAAATTATTTATTTAAATACGAAAATGCATCAAATGACCATACAATAGGCGTATTAATTTATTCGTACTATTAAACACGTTATTTTTTGTATCAAAACTTTTTTAAGAACATAGACAATTATAGACACTTCCTATAAAATTTAAAAAAGAATCTATAACTCACTTGTGAATAATAGCAATGAAAAAGTCACAGTTTGATAATAGGTGTCATTACGTGCCTAATTGCGGTAAAATAATATCACTTTTATAAGCAGGTGTGTTGTAAAATATATTAAAAAAAAATTATAAGGAACAGATAAAATGTAAGATACAATAATTATTGTTTAATTTGCCCCAGTATTTGTCAGGATCGAAGCAAGTGGAAAATCTCTGCCTGCTGTTATCACCAAATATGCCTATATCCTTTTCCAAGCTATTGGTCTATAGGATCTGTATAAAATTTCATCACAATCGGTTTAGACGAGAAAACGTAACAAACAGACAACTACTTTCAGATTTATAATATTAGTATGGATGCCTGAATACCAAAGAAATACTCTATCACTTATAAATACAAAATAAATATCAATATTCCTATCACCAGCTTCTTAATATTCAGAGCACGAGCATTTATATACAAGTCTCGTAGCATATTCGTAGCAAGTGCTACGACGTCTACGTAGACGTGCTACGGGATATTAACCTGTCGGACTTAAGTCTAAGTGCTTTTATTTTCAATGGTTAAGCTTTTAAGTGTGGGCTTTATCTCGCAAATTCAAGTGAAATGACTTAAGTTGAACTTAAGTGTATTTGAGGTGTGACTTAGAACGTTTTTAAATGTTTCTACTTTACAAAGGTCCCTTAGAATGTACAGTAGTTTTTATGGGTACATTTAACTTAAACCACCTAATTAGCTCCCTTATAAAAACTAAAGGGTTGCAATGTTTTTTGAGAATGTTCACCCATCCTTAGACTGACCTGGTTAGTGTTGCTTAACCTGGTTACCACTTATCCACGAGCACCTTTATATAATTAAATTTCAAAAATCTCTGAGCCTTTTCCCATAGATGTTCGTATGGCATCCGAAACTGACGTGTTCTTCGAGGCACGGTAACCAACAGACCAAAGCAAATAGACATATTCATGCATACAAATATTTGCACTGAGCAGGAATCAAACCCGTGTCCCCTGTGTAGCAGTCGAGTTCACTACCACCACACCACTAAGGCTGTCACATGGTTATAATATAAAAAAGGGGAATAAAGTAATTGATGACGAAAGGTCATAAGTCGATATCCGAAGACGTAATTAAACGTCCTTTTTCTCGTGAAGGTGAAGTTTCCCAATGAGGCGCATGTTCGAAGGCACATCTTATGCGGGAAATGCCTCCGAGCAACAAGTTCCGCGCTGTTCCAGACGAACTTTGGAAACTTTTAGTGTATGGCCGAAGGTATAAACGTTCGCGTACCTACAATGCTTACCTGACAAATTTTGACTGTTCTATTTTGATCAGTGCAAATATTTTTTAGATAAACATGTTTCTCTTTGCAAAAATATGAAGGGATTGTGTTTATATGTATACTGTGAATGTATTTACGAAAGAAATGTAAGTTTTAATTACCTTTCTGACGGTGCGATATTCAGCGCCATGACAACCTCTGTGGCGTGGTGTGGGTTCGATCCCCGTGCAAATATTTGTATGCATGAATATGGGTAAATACCCATATTCATGCATGCCAATGCATTGGTCTGGTCGTGCATCGGAGAGCAGGTTAAGCCGTCCGTCCGGTTGCCATATGAACATCTATATCAGTCGTTACGAGTATTTAGAGTCCTAAAAAGTCCAACAACTGGTTCAAAGTGCTAAAAGTGCAATCGGATCCAGCCCTTATCCGATTACCCAAAAACTATTAAAAGCCAAAGTTCCCTACACCACTTGAACCACCAACATCTTATTAATTGCGCTGGCAACATAATCCGATGACGTCACGGGGAGCTCAGTCCGCACATCCATCAGCTCGCCGCAACCGTGAGCCTCAACCAAAAGCCTTGTACTATTTATAACGACAAATCTTGTTAGATTGATGTGTGGCTCTATGGAATTACTATTGCGATTGCTATATGAGAAAATTATTTGGTATAATATAAGCTTGAAAGAGATGGCCCTGGGTCGTCGTGCGAGAAATATGTCTCAACCAATCTCACCTAAGGCAACCTGTGACCTACAGACGGTGTGCGTTTAAGTCAGTTCGACTCCGATATAACCACCGGTTTCGGCGAGGGGGAGGGGATCCGTGGGTATATTGCGCACGTTAAAAAAGTATACCAGCTGATTTTATAATCGTCTCGGATTGAAAATTTATCCATAGTACACCTTTCAGTCAAGGTTTGTAGGTCAGACAGAAGTCGCGTCCATGAAAGCTATACGACAAATAATGGGGAGGAGACAAATGATAACATAATTAATTTCGTATTTTATTTATATCTTTTTAACTTTGAACTACGAGTATTACACCCGTATTCACAAACCATACTTCGCTATGCGTACCATCAAAACTGTGCAAAGAAAGACAAATTCTCAGTGCGTTCGTTTTGGCAAGCCTTTTTATTCATAGACAACACTTATGTAATACTTCGTTGAGGGAACGCACTGCGTTAGATACTGCTCCGTGATGTTTGTGAATTAATTTTACCAGCCCTATGCGCTCGAGCACACTATGAGACCTCACAGTGTTGTTTGTGAATACGGGAGTTATATTTTCTTTAGCGCCTTCAGTACTCTCGAGTCTCGCCTAATGGGCTGAACCTATTGTCGTTAATTGGATTCTTTGTTCAACAAATACTAATGTTTATTTTTTATTCGTCGTCCGTTTATTATCCTCTGGTCGTAATCAGACTTAAAAACTACAGTAAATTCGATTCCAATTGGTTAATTAGAATCGGAAATATGACAGGCCGAGTCGCGGTATCGGCTTGTATATAACTTTAATATTCGGATAGTTAAATAAGACATTGATACCGCCCAATCAGCGAGCCATATCACATATGTCAGCGATAACCTAATGAAACCACATTATCGTTATAATACGTGCCATTAACCCTCTATACACCGCGAACCTCCCGCATGCACGCAATTTGGGCCCAAATTACCCCCAACCCGTCGAATGCAGGTGTTAGTCATTCAGTACAATGGTTGTATCATTAATCATTGCGGGTCGAACTGTCCGCATTGATGCAGCGGTGTACCAATTTTAAATTAGAGCTAAAATATCTGTGATGTGTATTATAAAGGTATTATAGGTAGGTACAGGGGTATTAACTTGACAGCCTCCGTGGCGTAGCGGTAGTGAACGCGGCCGCTACGCAGGAGGCGCGGGTTCGATCCCCGCTCAGTGCAAATATTTGTGTGAATGAAATATGAGTTTTGCATTGGTCTGCTCGTGCCTCGGAGAGCACGTTAAGCCGTCGGTCCCGATTGCCATGAGAACATCTATGTCAGTCGTTACGGGTAGTTGGAGCCCTCAAAAATCCAAAAACAACGGTCTAACTGCAAAGCTTCGATATCGCCTAATGTTAACATTGGGTTGTGGAGGTCAGATGACAATCGCTTCACGGAAAATATCGAGGTCTAGCCAAATCCGTGGTTAAGACTGGTAAAGCGGACCCCAGAGGAGGAAGAGGGGTATTAACTTAACATCCACATTTCGCCAGCTATAATTTTCGGTCCCACGTAATATGGGGTGAACCTATTGTTGTTAGGATACGATGAGCATGTTCACTATGTATATATCCTATGAATATATTCAGGGTCCAATCCTTTCTGGCCTCCGTAGCGTAGTAGTAGTGTTGGCGACTACTAAACCGAGGGGGTGCGGGTTCGATTGCCGCGAAGTGCAAATATTTGTATCCATGATATGTTGCATTGATTTACGTTTATCTACATATAATATTTATGTTTTTACAAAATAAAATGTAGTTAATGAAGTCATACTTACTTTGGGTCTAGACAGCACTGTGTAGAATATTCTAGAATATTTATCTCTTTTATTAGTCCGCAGCCGCGTGGTTCCCGGCAGAGTAGAATTTGGGCCACCCCATCTCCTCCCATGCGATGTCGTACAAGGCGACTAAGGGATAGGGCTGTTTAACATCAGACAGATATATACAGCCCAGACTCAGCCGCAAATATATGACTCGGGTCAATAATAGTGCCCGGAATACGGCAATAGGCTCACCCCCTATTACGTGGGACCGAATACAATGATTGGTGAAATATGGGTGTTAAGGTATGATTCCGTAGCCGACCGCATACGACAACTGCCGATGCACGCAGCACATGCGCGTAGTTCATTGCAGCTTTTCAATGGTCCCCTTTATCCGTGTCGGAGTTTAAAAAGCAATGGGTACGCTGTATGTGATGTTAAGAAGAGCATAATGTCAATCAGTTCAAATGCGGTGCGCACCGACTGTATAAGTCGCAACATGATCCATCAGCTCGCCGCAACCGTGAGCCTCAACCAAAAGCCTTGTACTATTTATAACGACAAATCTTGTTAGATTGATGTGTGGCTCTATGGAATTACTATTGCGATTGCTATATGAGAAAATTATTTGGTATAATATAAGCTTGAAAGAGATGGCCCTGGGTCGTCGTGCGAGAAATATGTCTCAACCAATCTCACCTAAGGCAACCTGTGACCTACAGACGGTGTGCGTTTAAGTCAGTTCGACTCCGATATAACCACCGGTTTCGGCGAGGGGGAGGGGATCCGTGGGTATATTGCGCACGTTAAAAAAGTATACCAGCTGATTTTATAATCGTCTCGGATTGAAAATTTATCCATAGTACACCTTTCAGTCAAGGTTTGTAGGTCAGACAGAAGTCGCGTCCATGAAAGCTATACGACAAATAATGGGGAGGAGACAAATGATAACATAATTAATTTCGTATTTTATTTATATCTTTTTAACTTTGAACTACGAGTATTACACCCGTATTCACAAACCATACTTCGCTATGCGTACCATCAAAACTGTGCAAAGAAAGACAAATTCTCAGTGCGTTCGTTTTGGCAAGCCTTTTTATTCATAGACAACACTTATGTAATACTTCGTTGAGGGAACGCACTGCGTTAGATACTGCTCCGTGATGTTTGTGAATTAATTTTACCAGCCCTATGCGCTCGAGCACACTATGAGACCTCACAGTGTTGTTTGTGAATACGGGAGTTATATTTTCTTTAGCGCCTTCAGTACTCTCGAGTCTCGCCTAATGGGCTGAACCTATTGTCGTTAATTGGATTCTTTGTTCAACAAATACTAATGTTTATTTTTTATTCGTCGTCCGTTTATTATCCTCTGGTCGTAATCAGACTTAAAAACTACAGTAAATTCGATTCCAATTGGTTAATTAGAATCGGAAATATGACAGGCCGAGTCGCGGTATCGGCTTGTATATAACTTTAATATTCGGATAGTTAAATAAGACATTGATACCGCCCAATCAGCGAGCCATATCACATATGTCAGCGATAACCTAATGAAACCACATTATCGTTATAATACGTGCCATTAACCCTCTATACACCGCGAACCTCCCGCATGCACGCAATTTGGGCCCAAATTACCCCCAACCCGTCGAATGCAGGTGTTAGTCATTCAGTACAATGGTTGTATCATTAATCATTGCGGGTCGAACTGTCCGCATTGATGCAGCGGTGTACCAATTTTAAATTAGAGCTAAAATATCTGTGATGTGTATTATAAAGGTATTATAGGTAGGTACAGGGGTATTAACTTGACAGCCTCCGTGGCGTAGCGGTAGTGAACGCGGCCGCTACGCAGGAGGCGCGGGTTCGATCCCCGCTCAGTGCAAATATTTGTGTGAATGAAATATGAGTTTTGCATTGGTCTGCTCGTGCCTCGGAGAGCACGTTAAGCCGTCGGTCCCGATTGCCATGAGAACATCTATGTCAGTCGTTACGGGTAGTTGGAGCCCTCAAAAATCCAAAAACAACGGTCTAACTGCAAAGCTTCGATATCGCCTAATGTTAACATTGGGTTGTGGAGGTCAGATGACAATCGCTTCACGGAAAATATCGAGGTCTAGCCAAATCCGTGGTTAAGACTGGTAAAGCGGACCCCAGAGGAGGAAGAGGGGTATTAACTTAACATCCACATTTCGCCAGCTATAATTTTCGGTCCCACGTAATATGGGGTGAACCTATTGTTGTTAGGATACGATGAGCATGTTCACTATGTATATATCCTATGAATATATTCAGGGTCCAATCCTTTCTGGCCTCCGTAGCGTAGTAGTAGTGTTGGCGACTACTAAACCGAGGGGGTGCGGGTTCGATTGCCGCGAAGTGCAAATATTTGTATCCATGATATGTTGCATTGATTTACGTTTATCTACATATAATATTTATGTTTTTACAAAATAAAATGTAGTTAATGAAGTCATACTTACTTTGGGTCTAGACAGCACTGTGTAGAATATTCTAGAATATTTATCTCTTTTATTAGTCCGCAGCCGCGTGGTTCCCGGCAGAGTAGAATTTGGGCCACCCCATCTCCTCCCATGCGATGTCGTACAAGGCGACTAAGGGATAGGGCTGTTTAACATCAGACAGATATATACAGCCCAGACTCAGCCGCAAATATATGACTCGGGTCAATAATAGTGCCCGGAATACGGCAATAGGCTCACCCCCTATTACGTGGGACCGAATACAATGATTGGTGAAATATGGGTGTTAAGGTATGATTCCGTAGCCGACCGCATACGACAACTGCCGATGCACGCAGCACATGCGCGTAGTTCATTGCAGCTTTTCAATGGTCCCCTTTATCCGTGTCGGAGTTTAAAAAGCAATGGGTACGCTGTATGTGATGTTAAGAAGAGCATAATGTCAATCAGTTCAAATGCGGTGCGCACCGACTGTATAAGTCGCAACATGATCCTACCCATTATTGATGAAATTCTTCCCATCATCTGTCATATTCTAAATTACTCAATAACCTGCGGTGTGTTTCCAGAAGCCTGGAAAGAAGCCCAGATCACTCCTATTGCCAAAAAGAATAACCCATCCTCTTTCTCTGACTATCGCCCGATCTCCATCTTACCATTTCTCTCCAAAGTTCTCGAGCGACTAGTTCACACTCAACTCACTAATTTTCTTTCTAAAAACTCACTTTTAAATTCCTTCCAGTCTGGGTTTCGTGCCGGGCACAGTACTACCACCACTCTAGTTCATGTCGCAGAAGACATCAGAGCCGGTATGGAGAACGGTGAGCTGACTGTTCTTACTCTGTTGGACTTCAGCAATGCATTTAATACTGTCGACTTCGACATCCTACTCGGCATACTGCGCTCTCTTAACATATCTCCAACAGCGATTGACTGGATTCATAGTTACCTGTTTGGTCGCCGGCAGCGTATTAACATCGAAGATACTCTCTCCTCTTGGTGTGCTACATCTGCTGGTGTGCCACAGGGTGGCGTTTTATCTCCCCTACTCTTCGCAGTTTTCATAAACACCATCACAAATAATTTAACTTCTTCCTACCACCTGTACGCAGATGATCTCCAAATTTACTCGCAAGCTCCACTGCACGATCTGAACAAGGCGGTCGACACTGTCAATGCTGACCTGAACTCAATCTGCAACTGGAGCAAATCGTACCGTTTAATGGTGAACCCGAACAAGACTCAGGTCATCATTGTTGGCAGTCCTTGGATGGTCGCAAGAATAGAGTGGTCAACGCTCCCACAGGTTACGTGCGACGGTACAAGTATCACGTACAGCGACAAAGTCAAGAACCTAGGGATATATATTGATAGTTGCTTGACCTGGGGCCCTCAATTACAAGAACTAAGTCGCAAAATGTTTGCGGCCGCAGGGTCCATGAGGAGGCTGCGTAATTTTCTGCCTATTGCCACCAAGATTGCACTTGTACAGTCACTTCTTTTCCCCATCCTTGATTATGCAGATGCCAGCTATCTAGATCTCACTGAAGACCAATTGAATAAGCTTGAGAGACTCCAAAACTTCTGCATAAGATTCATATTTGGTCTACGCAAATATGACCACGTTTCTGATTACCGAAGAAAGCTCAAGTGGTTACCCATCCGTCTTCGCCGGAACACTCATATACTCTCATTACTGTATAGCATACTCTATAATCCTGCTACTCCCTTTTACCTTAAAAAACGTTTTGAGCTTTTGGACGCCACACATTCCAGGTCTCTGAGATCGGCAGTGAACTTGAGATTAAAAATGCCGGGGCATTCCACAAAATTTGCATATAAATCCTTCTCAGTCCAAGCTGTTCGTCTGTGGAATGCTTTACCGGTAAGTATTAGACGCGCACAATCCCTAACAGCATTCAAAAAATCCGTGTATGATCACTACCTCCGGGACATCGGTTACATCTAGACCTATTGGACCCTCCTACGACAAGATGAGTTATATATGGTAAGTATATGTGTATGTATCATATTGTATTGTGTATGTATGTGTATTGTATATGTATAGGTGTATTTTGTAAAGCGTATGTATAGTATATATTTAGGTGTGTGTATATTGTAAGTACTCATTATATTAATTATGCTCTTTCGGAATCCTATGTGAAGTGTAGGTGCACTTCACATAGGATTCTGAAAGATAAGGTACCAAGGTTGTAAGGTACCAAAAACTGACTTTGTACACCATACTACCCAAAATTAGAACTCAAACTCTCTTCTCCATCCAATGGTTGCCTGTAAGAGATTGCCACTAGGTGATAAGGCCGCCTATTGTTTATACCCAAATGTACCACCTAATGACACATGTTTTCTCCTTGGTGTGCACAATAAAGATATACTTTATTTTTACTTTACTTTATGTGCTGCATGCGTCGGCAGTTGTCGTATGCGGTCGGGTTCGGAATCATATCTTTAATTCACCTCTGCCTATCTCGGGGATAATGGCGTGATTATATTATGTATGTATGTATGTTATATTAGTCCACCTCCGCAGTAGGTAGTGGAACTTGTCTCTTAGAACATAATTGTTTGTCAATACAGTTAGATTGTTCCTGCTAGTTGTAGACAAATCTAATTTCTGTGACTAGTGCACATGTGCCCACCGATTTACTGTCTTCGGTAAGATTCCTTATCGTTTTATTATACGTACTATGTTATATTGCGATTTTTATGTTAGGATATTCTCAGTAGCAGAACAGGGTTAGACAAATATAAAGTAGTTAACAAAAATGTACTCGTAGGTATATCAAATTGCTAGTATTAGTTTTATTAAATGCCTTTGTTAAAATATGAATCAACTAATACGCAAGGTTAATTATCAATAGAAACTAATTCTTACTAGATATAACGGGTAGTTCCTAGACAAAACACGTTTTTCGAAGTCAGACAGTTAGGTTAAGTTAGCAGGGACTAGTGAAGTCACCGAGCACCAGTTCCCTTCTTTGATTATGTGAATTCTAATAATATGATGTCCTGCCCGAGTATTGATTTCGCTTTTTCCAATTTAAAATAATATGATGTTCATTCTAGCTGTGATTAGGCATTTTCTAGGTTTAACCTAAATATGACTGACTGCCTCCGTGGCGTAGCGGTAGTGAACGCGGCCGCTACGCAGGAGGCGCGGGTTAGATCCCCGCTCAGTGCAAATATTTGTGCGCATCAATATGAATATTTGTACTGGTCTGGGTGTTTCTATGTATAATATGTATGTATTTACGAAAAAAATGTATCTAAGTATGTTCATCCGCATTCTAGAACCCATAACACAAGCTAGTTAAGCTATACTTACTTTGGGACTAGATATCATTGTGTAGAATGTACTACAATATTTATTTATATTTTTTTATTTATTTAATTTTATTAAAACTAGTTTTAAGTCTGGTAAATGAGTTCTAAACAAAATTATGTTTCAACTGTAAAATACCGTGTACTGTAACTGTAAAATGCCGTGATGGTTCTCGGTGGAGCAGAATAGGGCCACCCTCTTCCTGTGGGTGTCGTAAAAGGTGACTAAGGGATAGGGCTGTTCTCCATCCGACAGTAAACTTACAACCCATTACTAAGTGCCGCTTAACGGTAATAGGCTCGCTCCCTATTACGTAGTCTTCAATGTCAATGGAAATCATAGTTGGCGGAATGTGGGTGTTAATACAGCTCTGTCTGCCCCTTCAGGGATTTACAAGCGTGAGTATATTATATATGTATGCAAAATACTATCTACACTCTTGTACCATACGATTGATATCTATCCTCGGCCAATATCCCAAGGAAATTCTTTCTAAGTGGAAAGGGTCCCTTAAACATAACAACATCTTTCAAAAATCAACAGTCCGGAAATGTCCCGCCCCGTTGAGATATTCATAACTTGCACATCGGCATAGCGAGTCTGTTTTGTAATTCATGAAGTCATAGAGCTGATACAGAAACGGATAAAATGAAGATTGAAGAGGGGGACTACGCCTGATTTGAGCGGGAATCTTTTGTTTTTCATTACTATTTTATTAAGTTGTTGATGAATATGTAAATACTAGCCTTCCGCCCGCGTGCATCTTGGTTAACGCGACCTTTGCTCATATCTTCTGTTTTACTCAACCGATTGCGATCAAACAAACGTAAGATTGTAAGTCTGAGTAAGCCCTTTCTAACAAAAAAAAACCGCATCAAAATCCGTCCAGTAGTTTTTGCGTCCATCGCGAACAAACAGACAGGAAATTTAAAAAAAAAATTTCGTGTTCAGAATCGTTAACATAACATACGCCAAGTATTTTTTTAAAAGTGGTTACCGTGGCCTATGGACGCGTGCAACACCAGGGGCGTCACACTCGTGCTGCCGACCCTGAAGAAACCTTCTAATGCCCCTTCTTGAAGTGCTCCATATTGTAGTCGCTTGGGAAAACCACCGCGGGAGTTCATTCCACAGCTTGAGTGTGCGTGGGATGAAGTTCCTTTCATACCGCACAGTTCCAATATCATACAATATTTTTTATTAAAGTTTTATATAAGGAATTTCTCAGTATTTTTTTAGTTTAGGATAATAATAAAAGATCATAATACGTACGTAAGTAGCGAAAACATTTGCTATGATTGAATAACAAACATCTTTACAAACTTTGGCATTTATAACATCAGTAGGGAATAAGATGAAGCCAGTAAAAGAAAATGTCATCTTTCTATTACCCATTGGACGACTAAGGAAGCGCAAGAGTAACATAAAAACATTATCTTGAGAACAACTTTGATGATATCAGTAAAACTACAGACGACTCACAAGTTGCACTACACAAGCTTTGTTACCATTTATAGGTTCATTAAAACTTTGGCGCTATTCGACTCAGTCGCGTGCTCAGCAAGAATACAAAGGCAATTACGTAGGTACGTATGTATTTTTTTTAAAGAATATTGGCACATATTGATGAAGCTGTCTAGAAAACTATAATGCTTAAAAAAATATCGATCGAATTGAGAACCTCCGTCTTTTTGAAGACGATTAAAAAATCAACTGTTTTATTAATTGAAATCATATTGAATAAAGCACTTGTACTTTTCCACAATTACTTTATTATTTTAGTATTTATTATCTCAAAGGTTTACAAGGTATGTTTGTAAACCTTTGAGAATGCCGTAAGGCGAAATCGATTAGGTTCAAAATAAAAAAATAATTGTGGAAAAGTACAAGACTGTGCTTTATTTAATATGTGTAGCAAGTTCCACCAAGCGCCATCAATCTCCAGTATAAACAGAATGAAATTATTGTATTGTTACCTTGTTACCCTTTAAAGCGCTCATGGCTTCCGTGCTTCGTAGGGCACGTTAAATGTCAGTTCAGACTGTCAATAGCTTTTATGTCAAGACAGAGGCCTATTTAGGTGACTTGAATAACTCTGTCAGTAGTTAGTATCGTGGTTTTAAGCGTTACGTAGTGGTGAAAACAGTTCAGCGGAGCAACAGCTCCGCTTATCCCGATGAGTACATAAAAAGCACCTACAATACGTTTATTTATCCACATTCGGGCAGTTAAATTACAAGCTGGTATTTAAAAAAATGCAAAGAACCTTTGAAATGCTCTATGCATTTCCGTATATAGACCATTAGCTATAAGCCATTAGTTCAAAACAAATTAGAAATTCTCCAATCGTAATTCAATGGTATTTACAATCAAAGTATCGACAATAAATATAGAAAGGGAGGTTTTAATCTCTTTCTAATATCATTTACTTTCCTTTGATTGACATCAAAAACAGATCACGGAGGTCCGGTGTCGCGCCGTCATTAAAACTTCAGGAAGACTCTCAAGGACTGTGTTGCCAGATGACGGAATTCTTCCCAACTTTTGCGGAAGTATTTTTAATATAATTTGTGGACTATGTGGACGAGTAGATGACTTTATCATCTAATGGTGAGACGTTATAAGTTACGTTTTAACGCGTAGTTACTGTATCGAGTTTTCTTTTTTTTGCTACTGGATTACTTAGATGGTTAAAATCAGACTAATTGAGTTAAATGTCGTATATTTTGTCTTAACCTCAATTCCGATTTTCGGTGAAGGTCAATGTTAATTTTCAGATAATTATATAGACTACATAATTAACTGAAAAATAAGCAGTTTCAATATAATAATTGAAGATATAAATACGCAATAAGGGCGCCTTGAATTTGTTTCATTTGTTATTTAAAATTTTAATTAATATGACGCGCAGTTTAACCCGAGTGAAGAACTGAGCCCATTCACGCAACATGGTCCTGAGACTTTGTATTCAGCTTACCTTAGTTATTTCCAAAAAGATGATAAATACCTAGCTAAAATCCGTTTTTCCGGGAAAGAGTCAACAAACGAGCTCGAAAAACAAATAAGTATTTCTTATATTATTTAGGATTATTATACACACAAATCGACGGGAAATTCAAAGTGTTAACTGGCAAACCAAAGTATCTATAACTTATTTGATGTAAAGGAGGTTGAGCTGATTATGGCCAACGCTTATTTTGGCCCCCAAACTTTGCCCGAGCGGACCAAAAGTTGACTTGTAACGTATCTCGGCCCTTTATTTATGAAGGCTTTCAAGCTCCCGAAATGTGATACTTGGAGTTTGTTTGTTCTTTGAGGTTTCGGTGACTGATCGATTTTTTATTACCATCTCTGTAAGCTTATCGGATTTGGGAAAAAAATATTCGGAATTGATATTATGGGGATATGGGATTTACATTACTTTGGTCCGATTGTCGTCTTAGGTTATTGTGTCAAGGTTATTTCAGAAAGGTAAAAATATGTGGGTATTGTCATTTTGCTTTTATACTTAAACTGTGTTGGATAAATAGCTCATTTCTGAAGGTTATTGTGTCAAGGGTATCTTAAAAAGGTAAAAATATGCAAGCAGGTACCTATTGTGATTTTACTTTTATACCTACTTAAACTGTGATGGATAAAAATCTCATTTCTTAAGGTTATTGTGTCAAGGGTATCTTAGAAAGGTAAAAGTATGTAGGTATCGTGATTTTACTTTTATACATACTTAAACTGTGATGGATAAATAGCTCATTTCTTTGTATTATGGTTCTCGTCAGAGAATATGTACTGGGTACTTTTGTGTTTAGTGCAATGCACTGTGTTTTGCTCAGTAATATGCGTAAAGGATTTGAAACACCTACAACACCTACTCTCTTATTTAGTATTCTACCCAAACGCGAGAACCTTTCAGAGTTCCCGTTGCAACGAAGACTTATGTTCGTGCAAATTATACAAATACGCTTCCTCACGTAGGTATACGTGGTTGCACTTCGGTGCACATTTATAGACCAAAAACTAGTCTATTTTTAAGGTTCCGTACCCAAAAGATAAGAATGGAATTCAATGGAATCCTATTACCAAGACTCCACTGTCTGTCACTGTGTTCATGAAGTGTGATTATTGAACGGTTGGAATTTTCACAGATGATTTAATTTCGCTGTCGCTAAAACAATAAATACTACAAAACAATATAAGTGACTCGCACTTGGTCGGTTTTTATAAAAAAAAATATGCCTAATTTTTTGCCTAGTTATTTTTAAACTGTGATGTTTAGTTAAAATTAAGTTTATGCCTAGATTCGTAACGGCACATGGAATTTTACATTTTCTTCTAACTAGCTACTCAAACAATATATTGGAATTAGATTAAGTAAGTAGCGAATTGTTTGTAACCAGACAAAAAAGGGCCATCAAGTTTCTTGCCAGAGTTTAGTACTAAGCAATATAAGACTGTATCCATATATCCATATTAATATTATAAATGCGAAAGTATCTCTGTCTTTCTGTCCGTCTGTCTGTCTGTTACGCTTTCACGCCTAATCCAATAAACCGGTTTTAACGAAATTTTGTAAAATAAATTTTAGGAAAGGAATAGGCTATGTTTCGTCGCGATAACCGACATTCACGTGGGTGAAGCCGCGAGCAATAGCTAGTTTTAAATATGGGTACAAATACTTAATCGCTAGTATACAGTAAGTTTATTATATTAATGTTTTAACAGCGCACATGAATCAGGTTTTTGTCAAAGCCCATACTCCACTATCCGTTAATTTCCCATTTCATTAACTCTTCAAATCACAATAAATTACCAGTAATTTTCAACGTTTCTCTGAACATTTGCCAAATCTCCAAATCATTCTATTGACTGGCCAACTTGCTCGACATCAATTAATCAAATTGTCCACAAGTTATGCAAATTGCTTCTGAAATAAAAATCAAAGACAAAGCGAAGTTAATTATTTCGCGTCCATAGTTTGCCGCGATTGTAGAACGACAAATGAAGACAAATCGCGAACCGCAGTGAGACCAATCCCTGTTGGGAGTTGGCCACTACTATTGGTACACGTGACAAGGAAAATGCTAGGATAATAAATAAGTTTTCCGGTGATCAGATTGAATATCTTGATATCTGATAACGTAAATCTTTCCTTATAGGAGACAGTTCAAAGGAATATTGAATTTGGGAAGGCGGGAAGCCCGTATACCTGATGACTAACTGATGACCTGAAAAAGATTTTTAGTTATTATTTATACTGGACATTGATGGCGCTTGGAGGAACTTGCTTCATTTATTGACTAAAGTACTTGTACTTTTCCACAATTTTGTGGCAAAATACAAAAATTGTGGAAAAGTATAAGTGCTTTAGTCAATATAAGATAACTAGGTAGTTACAGAAGGTTAAAAAGTTCGGGTGATATGATGCACATTGCGAGAGGAGTGGTCAATACCTTACTGCAAGTTAACAAAGAACTTCAATTACCCTTTTTTAAACCTTGACTTACGATTTAATGTATTCCACTTGTTAATAAGCCCCCCAATGATGATATCATGATAAAGCCAATAAACTCCCTGCTGTGACTTTTAAAAGCGATTACAATATAAGGTTCGTCAAAAAGGGCATTATAAGGTTCCCATTGGGTTGGCAGCATGAGCCCTCTGGTATTGCACACGTCCTTATGCAACAGTAACCACTTTCCTTAGGATGGGTCGGTTGCATGTCTGCTACGGATTCAACCGGGAATCACACTAAATTGGTGACCAAATAAAGAAAGAGAGCTCCTATAAAAAAAAACTACAATCCTTTTGACAAATTTTACCTTTCATAGTTTTAATCCGCTTTACAAACCTATGAGTAGCGAGTTGTCCCCTTCTAATATTACCGTACTTCACTTGTCAGATATGCATTTCGTACGCAACGTCTCAAGGATGAACAACTTGATAAGGATGAAGAATGGTTTGTATGAGATTTTGACTCATTCGAACCCTGATTGTTATCTTCATAGCTCCGGGAACGAGGGCCCGGAACATCTTTATTGGAACAACCGTATCTCTTGCAACATTATTCCCATCGGTACGTCATTCGTTTTTGGAGGAATATAGCTTCGACGTATGTAGCAGTTTCGTGTAAATGGAAGCGGTGTTTACAGCTAGAAATTCTATTCATCCTTTATATTCAATCTTTTTCAAGATTATGTAGAAGCTTCTAGGCTTAGCTATATACTGCATAGACACCCATTATATGCCAAGAACCTAATGTCAGTATTGTCTTTAAACTGTCCATGTAGTAGCTATTTTTACGCTGCGTTGTAGTGACTACTGTGTTTATAAGATTTGTATATTGTCTAAGCTTCTAGATATAATTTAGAGCTATTGGCAATATCCTGACCCTACAGAAGCATTGCTCATGTTTCGAGTTTCGTGTTAGAATAGAAGATCACGTCAATGACTTCAGTAACATGGCTATGAGATCCACAACAACAACTTGTAAACACATTTATACCAATTTGCTATTAAATTGAAAGTGGTTTAGTATCTAGACCGTATTGCTGGCATTCGGCGAAATGTCGCAAATCCGTGTCGCAGTTCCTACATCAATTTCTTTCGCCCATATCGTGTTTTATGCTTCCTAGAACGAAATGAACCAGTAAAGTTGATAGAATTGATAGACAATATTATCAGCAGTTTGAGCAGTTTATTGCCCGACTGCGATGAAGCCAAAAAAGAACAGTTATGTGTTTGACCTATATGTATGTATGTTTTAAAAGTACTTTTCTAAGTTTAATATACTTCCTATTTTTTGACGTTTTCTTATACTACCTAGGTGACAGATAAGTACACGGTACACCTGAAGACAAGTGGTTACCGTTGCATAAGCACACGTGCAACAACAATTGTATCACACTTGTGCTGTCAATCCTGTGAGAACCTTCTAATGCCCTTCTTGAAGAACTCTATACCATAAGTTGTTACTTGAAAAACTACAGCATTCTAAGCATGCACCTGATGAAAACTTTTCACACCTTTCGAAATTCCATGAAAACCTTAAAGTTACGAAGACCGACCAAAATATATTCGTGTGTATCTTGGTTACGAAATGAGATGACCATTTTCTACTTTTTCTTAGGTAGCTGGTTACGATGGCGGCCTTTACGAATCTGCCCTTCTACAGAAATCCCCTCCAGGAATCTACAGTCTCGCTATACCATCGAATATGAAAAATAGTTTTAAACAAGCCACTAGTAGCGACCACTAGTACTGGTTCTTCAACAATACCGCTCGATTGAAACGTCCAGAGTTAAACTTGTCCGTATTTTTATTTCAACACTTGTTTTATTTGTTAGCGGTTCTATTTGTTGTGACTTGCTATCGGTTTGACTCAGAATGGATTTATTTTTCATACAATCTATACTTTCTTGTCGCCATGGGTTATTGCAGCGAACGGATTTGTATAAACTTTTTGTATTGTGCCTATTTTTACGGATGGTGTGAGAGTTGGTGAAAACCGAATGAGGGTTAAAATTCTTTTAATAAAAATCTGTTGGGTAATTTCACGATGCCTAATTTTTTGCTAAATTCGGTGGTATTTTTCAAACATAGGTTTTCCGATGAAAAAATTTAATGGAGTTCTTTTAGAATACCTAGAATACTGATGTGTTTAAAAGAACTCCATTAAATTTTTTCATCGGAAAACCTATGCCCAACCTATAACCTATATACCTATAACCGAATGCCCAAGATCGTGCGAAGTGAAGGAGGAAGAGCCGGAAGGCGGACCCTGAGCTCCGAGGTCATCTTGGCCACGGATGCAATCAGGATAATGCATCTACATGAGGATGATGATGACCAAATAGCAAAACAATCAGTAAAAAGGGAGGGGAGAAAACCAAGGCATTAAGATCATTTTGAGAACCTACTTTGTTCGTTAAGATCCATCTGATGCTCATTGTATCTTATACCATGATCGCGCTAATTCCTGTTAACATTATTGTATAAAAACTAGCATGATCTCGATGTTTTTTTCTTAACGAGAATACCAGTTTTGACATTCGGGAGTTTGAGTTAAGATCGGGACTTAATTATGAACAGATTTTTTTACAAGTATTGTTCCTCTAGTGAGGTTTGGGTTTATAGAACAACAAGTACTTATTCGTATTCCATCATATTCATTAGTAAATACAAACCTAGTTCACTCAACGCGGTCAGAACCGCATGCAACAGAGTGTTAAATATTGAAAATTCTCATGTAGATAATATTATGCAAACTCACATTTATTTAAACTGTTAGTTCCAACATCGAATAAAATAAAAACCTTAAAATAAACACTTTGAATAAAAGCTATAACATTAAACCTGCTTTATCCCGGATATTCCCACTTTTATGCAGTGCACCGGTTTTATCACAGGACACTAGACTAAGGGTGCTTATATAAAGAAACGGGTTACCGGTGTCGTCTAGCTACCCGACAAGTTACCATAGCAACATTTAATTATTAAAAAATAACCCGACTGCTGTCTAAAAGAATGAAACAAGCTTGATAGCAAGCGGTACCCATTTGCCAATCATAAACCGAAAGAAATTTTATGGGTACCGCCTTTGATTAACTATATGTCTAGATCAGCTATACTCTAAGTGTGTTCCGCGGAACCCTAGGGTTCCGTGATACCTCTGTCGGGGTTCCGCAAGAATTTAGAAATAAATTTATTTATTTGTATTTGTATAAGCTTGTGTTACATTAGCTGGTACAATATCTCATAAGTTTGGTCTCAACAATTTTATACTTGTACAACGCGTTCGCTCTAAGTTTGCCGGTCTGTGGAATGCGCGTACCCTCCCCCACGTGACAACAAAACTTATAATGTGTCATAGTTTTACCCAAATATCTAACGTACACAATTTTTATTGTTACAATTAAATAAAAAATTTCGAACGTCATACACTCATACCTATCGCCAGCGGCAAACTTAAAACGAGCGGGTAGTATACTTGTAAGCGCTCAGTCTCTTTGATAAAAGCCGCCTCTGAATTAGACGCTATAGTTGTCAACAAGCGACTTTCGTCTCTAACTTCAAAGGATAAAGTCGATATTGTTTACAACGCTATTTTTAAATTTCTGTTTTTATTTTTGCTTTTTGTTTATCAAAGGTGCCGACTCGAGTATTTTCGAGAATATTTGAGATCGAGTCTAGGACTAAGTATAAAAGCGGCGATCGCGCGTTGGCGTCGTCAGTTGATGATTAGCGTTCGGAGCGATAAGTTACTACCTACTTACAAGCTCGCTAGCGAGAAACTAGTGTTCATTGTTTTACTGCCTGCTGTATTCTGTTGTCTCAGTTTTATACATTTCTTCCCTGTAGGTTCTAAATTTAGTCTCTTATACGCAGTAACGATTGTGCATTATTTAAACCCCACTATCCTGACTTGTAACATTATAAATAAAGAAGAATGGAACGTTGGCTTAAAGGTGTTAAACGTGTTCCAACAACATCTTCTAATGACGCTGAATGTTCAAAAGCAATGCGCGCGGAGAATTTAGCAATCACCGATCCAGAAGATGATGCCACGAGTGCCACGACGTCAAGCTCGACGGTTTCAAAGACGAGAAAAAGGAAGTATGATGAATCTTATATCAGTTTCGGATTTGTTGATTCCAACGGCTCACCTCTCTGCATGCTCTGTAGTAAACTGCTTCCTAATAGTTCCATGGCACCTGCCAAATTGCGTCGACATTTAGAAACCGTACACCCCGAGACTAAAGACAAGAATAAAGAATTTTTTGTTCGCAAAAAAGATCAGTTATTAGAAAGTCAAAAAAATATGATGCATGTAACACAAACTACCAACGAAAAGGCCACGGAGGCATCATATTTAGTTAGCTATCGCATTGCACAAGCAGGTGAAGCGCACACTATCGCTGAGAAATTAATAAAACCATGTGTATTAGACATAACAAAATGTATGCTTGATGAAAAATCTGCAAAGCATCTTTCTACTGTTCCGCTATCAAACGATACTGTTTCACGACGAATCCATGATCTGGCAAGCTACGTCAAACAAGAACTAGTTACACGTCTACAATATACACGATTCGCTTTGCAAATGGACGAGTCGACTGATGTCGCTGGTTTGGCTATCCTGCTGGTTATTGTGAGATATCCATATAAAAGTTCTTTTGAAGAAGACATGCTTATGTGTTCATCGCTGCTTACAAACACTACCGGGGAAGAAATTTTTAATAAAGTAAATATATTTTTTGAAGAACATAATCTCAGTTGGAACAATTGCATTGACATTTTTTGTACAGATGGGGCCAAGGCGATGACAGGTAAAACAGCAGGAGCAGTGTCACGAATGAAAAATAAAGCGCCTAATTGTAGTTCCAGTCATTGTATTCTGCATAGACAAGCACTTGCGATGAAGCAAATGTCGTCTAATCTAAAATTAGTTATGGATGAAGCGGTAAAAATAATTAATTTTATCAAATCACGACCACTACAATCCCGATTGTTCTCATTATTGTGTGAAGATTATGGCAGCAAACATAAAACACTGCTGCTCCATACAGAAGTGCGATGGCTGTCTCGGGGAAAAACTTTAACAAGGCTATTTGAACTTAGAGCCGAGTTACAAATGTTTCTTTCAGCAGATACTTCTTTTAATTTGAAGGACCGTTTGTATGATAAAACTTGGTTGTTCCGATTGTCTTTTATGGCGGATATCTTTCAAAAACTTAACGAATTAAATTTATCGTTGCAAGGTAAACAGACAACAGTGTTTCAGGCCTATAATAAAATAACTGCTTTTAAAAGAAAATTAGATTTTTGGATCATTTGCATTGGTAAGAAAGAAATAGAAAGTTTTACATTACTCAATGAGTTTGTTAGCGAAAACGACTCAGAAATGTTTGAAGATAATGTGTTTGAAGAATTGGTCCAATATCTCAGTTCGATGCGCGCATCTTTTGAAAAGTATTTTCCCGAAGAACACAATACAAAAATTAAAGTGAACTCCTGGATTCATAATCCTTTTTTACCCAACTTGGAAAAGCCTGAAAACATGTCAAATGAGATATATGAATCTCTTTTAGAAATGTCATCAGACACAAGTATGGAGTCATTGTTCAAAACGACGCCTCTTAATGATTTTTGGTGCAGAATCCAAGATGAATATGCAATGCTTGGCCAAATGGCTCTGGATATTCTTCTCCCGTTCCCAACTACATATTTGTGCGAAACAGGATTCTCTACCTACGCAGCCACGAAAACAAAATATCGCAATAGACTGGACGCCGAAGCTGATATGAGACTCCAACTTTCTTCCATCAAACCTGATATCAAGCAATTGGACGTAGTTATGCGAAAACGTTCCAACCCACAAGTCACGTGAAATGAAGTTTTTTATTGCAATAGACTTAAAATGTCATTGTCTGTCAGATGAACAAGATCTCAAACTGAAAATTTATTTATTTGTCATATATCCGATGTTCCAATCCACAACCGTCGTTCAATAAAGTACATAAGTAAAATATAAAACGTTTTAATCCGCCTGAAACATTAATGCTTAATTTCTATTCATTAATTACATATTCTCATAATGTTTCAGTCATTCTGGAACGTTATAACAAATTAACATATTTTTTTATTTTCCATGGATATAATGTTCCAAGATATTTGGAACCTTGTTGCAAATTTATCTAAAGCACTCTGTCCTTGATAATAACGTTCTAATGCTCTTGGAACGTTATTGCACAATAAAAGAAGCGCTGTTTTTTTGGCAACAATGTTTCAATGTTTTTAGAAACTAACATATTTGCTTTATTTCCTCGGTAAGAATGTTCCGTTCAAATTCAAATTCAAATTCAAATTCAAATTCAAATTCAAATTCAAATTCAAATCCAAATCCAAATCCAAATCCAAACTATTTCAGCCATAGAAAGTCCACTGCTGGACATAGGCCTCCCCTATAGATCTCCAATAAGACCGGTTGGAATCGGCTCGCATCCAGCGCGTTTCTGCAGCCTTAATGAGGTCGTCTGTCCACCTTGTGGGTGGACGTCCTACGCTGCGCTTGCCGATACGTGGCCTCCACTCGAGAACTTTTCGACCCCATCGGTCATCAGTCCTCCGTGCTATGTGCCCTGCCCACTGCCATTTCAACTTGCTAATCCGCTGGGCTATGTCAGTGACCTTGGTTCTTCTACGGATCTCCTCATTTCTGATTCGATCTCGCAGAGAGACTCCGAGCATAGCCCTCTCCATAGCTCGTTGGGCTACTTTGAGCTTACTCATAAGGCCCATAGTGAAGGACCACGTTCAGTGCCATAAGTCATCACTGGTAACACATACTGGTTGAAAACCTTCGACTTGAGACACTGAGGTATGTCGGACGAGAAGACATTGCGCCATTTTCCGAACGCAGTCGAAGTCATCAAGCCTGCGCTCGAGACGGTTCGTAATGACCCTTGAAAACAGCTTGTAAACATGACTCAGAAGCGAGATGGGTCTATAATTCTTCAGTAAGGTATTGTCACCTTTCTTAAAGAACAGCACCACCACGCCTCTGTTCCACGCTTCTGGCGTTATGCCCTCGAGGACGACGGTGTTAAAAAGCCTCTGAAGGACTTTAAGTACCGGTGTTCCACCCGCTTTCAGAAGCTCTGAAGTGATTCCGTCGTCACCCGGCGCCTTGTTGTTCTTAAGCTGATTCAGGGTCATTCTAATCTCGTACAGGCTGATGTCCGGGATATCCTCGGTGAAGTGTCGGGTCAACTTAGCTCTTGGGTCGGTCGCCCTGTTGCCAGCAGGATTAGCGACCGAAGCGTATAGCTGTCCATAGAACCTTTCGATCTCCTCCAAAACCTCAGCCTTGGTCGGCGCTATACTGCCATCTTCTCTCTTCAGCTTAGTCAACTGGCTTTGCCCAATGGACAGATTTCTTGCGAACACTTTGGAGCCTTTGTTCCGCTCGATTGTCTCTTTAATATATTTAGTATTAAAGAGACGTATGTCGTGTCGCAGAGATTTGGAAATCGGTCTGTTGAGCTGCCTATATGACTCTGCATCATCAGAAGACTGCAGTCGAAGCGAGCGTCGTTTAGCCATGAGTTTTTGAGTGTGATCGGAGAGTTTCTGAGGTCTATTTGAACGGCGGGGTCTGAAGTGCTTAGAGCCCACCGTTTGGACAGTTTCTACGAGCCTGTTGTTGATCTCGTTCACCGACGCAAAGTTCTCTAGGCAATCAAAGCGATTTGATAGCTCAAGCTGAAAGTTCTCGGGGTTTTGGATTTGGGAACGAGTAGGTCGGAGTGTAGACTTAAAATCAGGCGGGACCTTTCGAGTTTAATGTTAATACCCAATGTGCCTCTTACGATTCTGTGATCACTACCGGTTTTCACCCTGTGGATCACGGAGACATCACTGAATATTCGTTTCTCGTTGGTCATGATGAAGTCTATGTCATTCCTCGTGGAACCATCAGGGCTCATCCAGGTCCATTTCCTGTGCGGCGGCTTCTGAAAGAAAGAGTTCATCACAAAGAGTCCCTCTTTCTCCAGAAAATCAGCCAGCCTCTGTCCCCGCGGGTTCCGTAGTCCATATCCAAATTGCCCCACTCTCAACTCATCATCACTTTTCTTACCCAACTTTGCGTTGAAGTCCCCCATAACAACAGTGAAGTGGGTCTTAGACGTATGTTTGGCCCTATTTACGTCCTCATACATAGTCTCCACTTCATCATCTGGGCGTGCTGAGGTCGGTGCGTATACCTGAATGACCTTCAGCGAATACCTCGTAGATATTCTGAGTATTATGTATACAACCCTGCTCAACACACTTTCGATGGTAATGATGTTGTTAATGAGGGATCTGTGAACGAGAAAACCGACACCACCTTGCGACTGCTGGTCGCCTTCCTGGTAGTAGAGCAGGTTGTCGGATCTTAGGGTTATCGTGTCCTCGCCCTCTCTACGGACTTCAGACAACCCCACAATATCCCAGCGCAACCTACTCAACTCTTCTTCCAGCTCAGCAATCCTCTCATCAGTCCACATCGTGCGTACGTTGTGCGTTACCAGGGCCAGTCGTCGTTTGGGGTTGGAGCCGGATCTCTGCCGGGGATTCTTAGCACCCCCTGCTCCGCCGTTATCCTGACCGCTACCGGAGCCAGGACTAGGGGAGCTGCCGGGGACTAGGGGCCTGGTTCTATTTGTGCCTACCATAGAGGGAGTTTGCTCATAATCGCCACGCTGGGCAGGCATGTTGGCAATCGCAGGACGTAGCTTCGCGACGAGAATGCTGCGCCGATTTGTAATGGTTATGCCGCCATTGGTCGGTTCCGCTGTATCTCAGTCGGCTCCTACGACACCTGGTACTATTCTAGTACTGGAGGGGGGTACTATTCTATTCTGCCGGTACCCCACGGCCCATATTTATATATTTATAATATATTGGAACGTTTCTGCAAAATTATTTGAAATGCTACTTCATACAAATAGCAATTTAGCTAAAACGTTCCAGTACCAATTTTCCTTTATTACTATAGTTATACTGAATATATAAGAAAAAAAGATACATAATTACATAATAATTACATACTTCTACAATAAATTCGAAAGCATTCATTCTAAACATATTAAAACAAAAAGTGTACCACTAAAACAGTAAATTGCGTTTATCTCGAATTGCAGTTGATGTGGACTGGAACGTTTCTGTATAACGACGTCCAATTGATGAAAAATAAAAAACAGTTTCATACCTCCCACTAGTTAGATTTTTTCTTTTTTAATGTTTTCTATTATTGTCCTTACCAAGTGGTGAAGTAAATAATAATTAGTAACTGATACATTGTACTTTTATTATGCTGATTAATAAAGAATACACTTATAAAAATAATTGTTTTATTGTAGGGTTCCATCAAGTATTTTGCTTCCCAAAAGGGTTCCGTCATTTAAAAAGTTTGAGAACCACTGGTCTAGATGGAGTATGGCGCTGCAAAAGAATAAAAAGAAATGGGACGACTTTTCCTTCTTAGTGTGCGTGACAGCTTCGTCTTACACTCGCGTTTGTCAGTTTTATTTTTTAGTGTGCGTGTATAAATTGATACCAGTTGTTGAAAACTGCCTCAAAATTAGGGAAAATTTTATGTATTATTTAATAACTAGCTTTTGCCCGCGGCTCCGCCCGCGTGGATGTCGGTTATCGCGACCAAACATAGCCTATGTCCTTTCTCGAGGTCTAATCTACCCCTATACCAAATTTCATCAAAATCGGTACAGTGGTTTGGGCGTGATGGACAGACAGACAGACAGACAGACAGACAGACAGACAGACAGAGTTACTTTCACATTTATAATATTAGTAGGGATATTGTATGTATATTCAGATGAGAAAAATAATACTCTTAATTTGAAAAATATGAGGATACAACATTAGGTATGAAGTACTATCGTAATATTAATTATAGACTGGTCTAGACTTCTTAAGGCGGCCACCCACTAACAGTCCGCCTGCAGTTTCTGGTCCTATCGGGCGGCCTGCAGTCCTAAGCCGATAGCGCCAACACACTAAAGCGATTTTGGCCTGCCGGCAGTGCTGTGCCCTGCTGCCACTTTTGCGACTACACACGAGCAGTTGGGAGTCGACAGTTTCCCACCGTACGATCGTCTGATGCTTCCAAGTCAGTCATAGATTGATAAATATACTTTCAGCCTCAAAAAAAATTGTTGAATTGTTCTTAAAAACAATTAAAACTAATAATTACTTTATTTATCTATATGGAAGCAATTCAAAAACTTTCTTTTTTCGTGCAGAAACCTCTTGCATCACCTCACAGGAGGTAATTAAGGAGCTGAATGTGTTATTTGGGACTTGTACCGACTACACGTTACACACAGAGACTACTAAGAACAGAAAAACGATTTTCGACCTTATTGACATTTTCTTAATTACATGTGTTTTCGCAATAATAGATGCCGCTGATCACGAATATAAGAAAAAAAACTATGTACTATGTGATGCCAATAAGGTCGAAAATTGCTTGCACTAGTCATAATATTCAATCTGTAGGCGTAGAGCCTTCCGACGGTCGACAGGCCGCCGGCCGACTACCTGCCGACAACACCTGCCGGCGCTGACCGGAATCGTCAAGCGGCCACACACCAACAGTCCGCCCACAGTTTCTTCAGATGGTATTAGCGGTCAGTCCAAAATCGTATACGAAACTGTAAGTGTATGGGCTATTGCGATGAACTGACAGACTAATATCATCCGGTTGTCATTCGATAAACTGTTAGTGTGTGGGGCGCTTTAGTATTAGATCGCTTGGTATTCTGAAAAAATATAACCAAAAACCCATGATATCGTGAGTCCATTCTGAAATTTCATGAAGCACTACGACGCACTACTGCCCATATTTTGTCTTGTAAAAATGACATCAAATTCGTACTCAGTATGCCGAAAAACCCCTCATACGATACTGTACATTATATTGCATAATATACCCGCCACGTTTTTTTATGGGAGTTTTGACTTATGTAATTAGCAACACACCTGTTAAGTACAAAAAGGCGACGGCAATATTAAATTATTTTAGAAAAAAGATTATGGCTTATGTTGCTAAAATTTGTACGATACAATGGTACTTACCGATGATAGGTAATTTTTTTTATTGATTTAGTGCGTCCTTTATAGTTTCTGCACACTTTCACTACACAAACAGTCATTTTTAAAATTTCAAATTTTTGTCCGTGTCCGCTGACAGTGCATCTGACACTGAAAGCAAGAAAATCGTTTAGCGCCCAACAGTTGGACACTATTTTTTTGGCCGCTTTCAACGCTTTGACTGTCCTTCTAGACACATAGATATTCAAAGGGTACCGCCTGCTATCAAGCTTGTTTCGGTCTTTTAGACAGCAGTCGGATTTTTTATTTTTTAATAATTAATTTTATTTTACCCTTTTTAGTTAAGATATGACATCTATATATTTTTGTAATATCCTTTTTATTCTCTTCATTTTGATACCCTACTCGATAAATTTGAATGAAAAAAATTTTTGCCAACACATATTTTAGCATCATAAAGGAGATGATTTCTTTTCGGCCCATCAATACAACGACTTTTAAGTTTTTGTTTCTTATGTAAAACATCAAAGAGAGAGTGAGAGAAGAGAAAGACAACAGAGAATAGGGCATGAACAGTCATTGTACAATATGCAAAAAATTCGAATCCATTTATTATGTTCGTATGACGAAGAATGTTCCAAAGTCTAACCGATTCACGATAACTTATTAAAGAGTGTTTTTTTTTATTTATTGTATTTGTGAAAATTCTTAATATTTCACATGACAACATGTTAGAATGTTGCCAGACATCTTCTTTACCATTACCATAGACTCAAATCGATTAAGAATACGATTGTATTCGATAAATTCGATCAGAATTTTCGGTAAACCAGTTTGGAGTACCACAGGGTAGCGTACTGGGTCCCATCTTATTTATAATATATATAAATGAATTACCAAACGCTACAGACCAATACAGTATCTTATTCGCTGATGACACCACCATTTTAACTAGATGTAAAACTCTGGACGACTCTATAAGCACTACAAACCAAGCCTTGACAGACATTGGCAGATGGTTAGATTCCAATAACCTGAAAGTAAATTCTAACAAAACAAAATTTATAAGACATTTAACATTTCAAAACAAAGATAAAGATAACATTACATTACCTATTAAATTCAATAATGACAACATTGAAGAAGTAAGTGAAATAAAATACTTAGGAATAGTAATTGATAGATTCTGTAGTTGGAAGCCTCAAATAGATAACGTATGCAAAAAAATAAATAGGTTCATATTTGCTCTGCGTAGAATTAAAACGTTAACCAATATCCAGACGGCTCTAATGGTCTATCATAGTCACGTATGTTCTGTTTTAAGATACGGTATTATAGTATGGGGAAATTCCACCGATTCCCAAAGAGCTTTCATAGTCCAGAAGAAGTGCATCAGATCTATCTTTAATTTAAAATGGACTGACTCGTGCCGACCTCTATTTATAAAACATAAGTTACTAACACTACCGTGTCTATACATCTACGAGATATGTAAATTTGTAAGAAGTAATTACTCGCTTTTTCCAAAAAATGAAAATGCCCCATTCAAAAGGAAAGTTGTTCAAAAACCGCTACAAGTGCCAAGGAACCGGCTAATTCTTAGTGATAAAAACTGCTACGCGATGGCGATAAAAGTATATAATAAACTACCAATTCAACTCCGGGAACTAATGAATACATTTAATGCAAAACTTTATGCTTGGCTATGTGACAGATGTTTTTATTCAGTTGATGATTATTTTAATTTTAAGGTATAGCAATTTATAAAAAGAACCGCCCTGCTTATATTGCATAATGATACGTATCTAGCCTATCTGTAACTCATTAGAGTGTAAAGTAAACTTCTCCAGAAAATAGCGTCAATTGTTGTTTGAAATCGATTAAGTTGTGTATGTGGACATAACTATAACTATTGGACAATTTTGATAATATAATTTTTATTCGCATGCTTTCATATACCTTAAATTTGACATTTTAATTGACATTTTATTATTATTTACCAACTAATAGGTTTTGCCGAAAACTTAAGTTATGGCTAATGGAAAAGTCATTTTATTCTCTTGATGATTATTTTGATTATTAATTTTTTTTTTCATTGACATAGTGTAACAAACTAAGACATTATTATTGTATTAATTAGTCACATGATTATCTCGGCCACGGTTACTATTTTATATATTATTATTGACATATATTGACATGCCTTTTTTCTGACTATTTTATATTATTATTGACATATATTGACATGCCTTTTTTCTATTTAATTTGTAATATTTTTAATTTGTAATATTGCAATGCCTGAAGATGGCGCTAAGTCTTAAGCACTACTATATACTTGTAACACCAATGTATCTACACTTAGTGAGCAATAAATGATGATTTGATTTGATTTGATAAATGCCTTGGGAAAAACCTTTAATGATAGTTGTAAGGAGAAATTAATAAATAAAAATGAATTGCAATATAAATATTATAATTATAAATATATAATATAATTAATGTTATTTGTGTAATTTGTAATTTGATTTAATGACTCGTGTAAAGATTTTTATGTAATTTATAATTGACAATTTTATTTATAGTTATACAATTGTGTCAATTTTAATGAAATAATTATATTATTTTTGATGTTCTATTTCGATAACTAATAATGTTAATTTAATGTTTTAATGTTTGCATGTCATGACAAAATGGCAAAATGTGTCTTATGCTCATAAACTGTTTGTCACCTTGTGTTTACCACATTTTAAGCAAATAAATAATATTCTATTCTAAAACTTCAGGCACATAGGTATAGGTTTTCTCTTCAAATCTTCAATCTTACAATTCTCATTTCATATGACATTATCGAAAGTTTTTGCTAACAAAAGTATTTTGCTATAAACGAATCGTTTTCAGTTACTTCATTAATATACCTACTGTCATCATCATATTATACTCATTTATCCCCGGAGGATTAGGCAGAGTGAATTAACACCCACATTTTACCAATAATTGTATTAGGTACCAATTAATAAATAGGCTGTAATAGAATCCGTTTAAATATTTTTATTTCAATGATGTTATAATACAACAGTCCATCTTATTTACACTATGCCTGTCTAAAAGTAAACACTCTAAACTATAATACTCTCAGGTTATAGCTTTACGAATACAAAAATACAACGTTAGGTTGGGCATTGCACTCTTTACCTACTTGGTTGTCGTCATCATTATCTTGGCCTTACCTTGGAGTCCCGGGTAACTCTTCCAGTCATCTGACCTCCACAACCCGCTAATGGAGATTATTTTAATTTAAAACTGATGTTTTATTTTTATTATAAAGTATCAATCGAGGAATCGATTCCATGTGGTAAAAATTGTTAGCGATTACGATTTCATTATTTCGAATGGCAATACAATCCCAAAAGTGCCAAAAACTGTTTGACAGTTATTTTGTGATTATTTTGAGTGATTGATTGGTGAATTTTCTTGTTGTTCAATGCTCATTGTAAAAAATAGTATTATATAATACAGATGTTACACAGGCAGCTGCTATATAAATCAATGGCTAGTATTGAATAATATGGACGAGTGGAGTATTACAGTGTCTATAAGTGATGTAGTCAAACAATTCTAATAAATATACCAGTCGTGCCGCCAACCATCTTATTTCAAATGCATTACTGCAAATCAGTATCTAAACAAACAATTACTAACATAAACCAAGGTATTAGGAGAATGTATGTTATTTACATTAATTGAGTTTTCTTTCTGCTCATTTACTATAATCACTATGATTTGTATGCTTTTTGGACGACATACCTACCAACAATTTCCAAGAAACGTTTTATATACCTATACCTATGTAATAAATAAATATTAATATAATATGGTTTGTTTTTATTTCATTGGATACCTACTTTCATTTCATGGTGTAAGTATGAATCATCATCTTAGGAATTGTAGTTGTAACCGAGGCTTTTACCGACCGCTTGCTCCTCTTTTATTCGGTTTGGAAATATGCCTTTTATGGCAGCGGCTGCCGTCTGACCGCCCAACTAGTAAGGATAATCCTGCTTTTCTACATCCGAAAGACATATAGATAGACTGTGAAAAACGGCTCATGCGGGTTTTGTCGGTTCGAGTCCGACATAACCACCTTCACTGGCTCCGGCGGATTTGAGTGGATTTCCACTTGTTAAATAGAAGGTTATTGCCCTATCCATCTTCTATTTATTCAATACATTGCATAGGACATGATTTTAATGACGTCTATTATGTCATACTAAATAATCAATAAAATTATAATTTTCTGAGATTGGCGCCATGACAGTTTCACCTAGTTTCACATTGATTTTAGTATCAGTTTTGATTTGGTTTATATCAATGTTCCGGTTAGACTAGCTAAGAAGCAATGTACCATTGTTATCCCGATAACATTACAAATAAATCAATACTCGTTTCATTATTGTTCTCCAAAATTTGTAGGTGGCCGAAAGCTCTAACATAAAAAATCGTCTCCTTTACCGTATAGTTTTTGTTGGAATTTTATGTACCCTATGACACTCGAGAGATGAATACCTTTCATTTGAGACCCCATTCATCGAAATCCGTCTAGGGGTTAGGCCTGTAGAGGGGAACAAAGAAAACTACATACATACATAAATAGATACATACATACATACGCGCGAAACACATTACCCTCGCTGGCGCAGTCGGGTAAAAATGATGATAGTTCGTCCTTTACGTTCTATTTTAACACCACATAATGGTAAAAAACAATCGAAACGCATTCGCGCCCATATTTCAATTTCAATTCTTTATTTTTCAAAATAGTGCAACACTGACAGCTTTTTGACGTCAAATTCTCCTTAAAACTAAGTTTACCACCGCTTCCTAGGCGCTAATGGAGAAGAAACGGCGCAACAAACTCCAATGCGGCATTTTTAGGATGTCATTTCACAAAATGTGGTTTCATAAGACTAAATATGAACGACTATAATTATCTTCTATACTATTATAATTATAATTGTAAAGTGGCCGTGTCTGTACTTTGGAGATATTAAAAAAAAATACTGTGGTTATGTTATGTTAACGATACTGAACACGAAAATATTTTTTTTGAATTTCCTGTCTGTTTGTCTGTTTGTTCGCGATGGACGCAAAAACTACTGGACGGATTTTGATGCGGTTTTTTTTGTTAGAAAGGGCTTAATCAGACTTAAAATCTTACGTTTGTTTGATCGCAATCAGTTGAGTAGAACCGAAGATATGAGCAAAAGTCGCGTTACCCGAGATGCACGCGGGCGGAGCCGCGGATGGAAGGCTAGTAATGTACATTTGTCTCGCGTCAAGTTAGTTATAATGTTTAAAAACACAAGGGCGCGAATACTTTGTGATTTTTTTTTTGACAAACGACGAATTCACATCATGGCAACCGATAGCCGGTTACCTGTTTCTTTATATAAGCACCCTAAGGCACGGCAAGTATGTGATATCTTTATCCTCGCATCCACTAGAAGCCTGGACACTCTACTTGAGACAGAAAGTAGGGCGGCTTTCGATGAATATTCTAACAATGCCAGTTCTTGAGAATTGTCCGGGACAGCATAATAGCTACGCGTCCGATACGAGATTGGAAACTGTGTTTTTTTTTTAAATTCTGAATTAGCCTATATCAAGTTAGTGCAAGTTCTCAAGAAAATAAATAAAGATAGCCTTCAGGTTAACGAAGGGCTGCCGATTCAGTGGTCGACAGCTACTTCGATTGTCGCGGATTCGATTTCTGCTCAGTGCAAAAATTTGTATGAGTGAACAATATTATTTTTATTTTAGGTACAATTGATTTTTACTATAGTTTTTATCGCGGGTTTGAACCTCGGCCGTTAAACTACCGACGCATACAGGAGATAAGTACCTATACACCTTCTCACAAAAAGTTGTATGTTAAAGTTTAGTTACCTATGTATACTAATCTTCTTGGCTAACTGTACGTTTTACTTCTAACACAAAAAAAATTGCTGGTCAATTTATAATAACATTTTAATGAGGAAAGATTCGTATTTTTGTATGTACCTAACGAATAAACTCAAAAGTTGCTGGACCTATGTCTAAAATATTTCAGCATTAGAAGGCTACATTATCAGGTACCTACCAACATAGTCTATACATCATTACGCTGCTATCAGCGATGAACGAGATCAGAAATCCACGCGGGCGGAGCTGCGGGTGAAGGCTCGAGAACAGCTATAATCAATAAATGACGAATGTTATATTTTTAAAAAGAGATAAAATAAAATAAAATTAAATTAAAATAAATTAAATTTAATTTAATTTAAATAAAATACTTTTAAATAAATACCCCTACTTTAAAATACCCACTGACAGTATAAGCGGCTATATTATAAACATGAACGTTAACATCATATAAAGTACCTAAGCAGATAATAACCAACTTTTCGAACCGTCCCTAGGGCACATTTTCCTTCAAAACCAACTTCGTTACTGCTGGAAGTTTTTTCGTATCTCTCCGGAAATTATGCCTTTGTTCCACAAAAAACATTATTTAATCTATGACACTACCAGAAACAAAAGTAATATCACTTAAAACACACACAACGGCACTAACACACACACATACATACACACACAGATATAAAAACGAGATGAAAACCACTTACACCGTCAATTCTTTCAAGATCTTATATCTTCGGTAATATCATTGTCTAGGAAACGAGCTAAGTTGTATCCTTCCCCGGGGATAGACAAAAACTATACATAGGTAGGTACTCGCGTTATGACGTATGACACTTCAGCCCCGGGACAGCTGGACTCTAAAAGGAAATTCCCACGCGTAGATCCGTCCCAAAACATATTATAGGGTGCGGACACTTTGAGAGGAGAAGCGTGATTGTAGTCGTAGTGATAAATTAAAGTCTAGTTTGCCTTTTTAAGCTATTGCATAGCTTGTATCGCGGGCCTTGAGCGTGGAGACCGAATCCAGAAATTTCGTAACGAAAAAAACCTAACACCCCGAAGCTCGCACGAATCGAGCCGAGCTGCTCCGAAGTAGCTCCGCTTAACGTAAGTAATTATAATTGCATAAGTTGATAAAAAATGCTATGCAATAGCTTTACCGCGGCAGTCCCCGAGTGCCACACGTCTTTTTTTTTATCGTGCGAAAAATCCCCACGGATACCTCCCCCGCCGGGACCGGAGGAGGAGGTTATGTCGGACTCGAACCGACTAAAACACACGCCGACTGTGGGCCGTCGCGTCGGTTGCCGGAGGTGAGATTGTCGTAGCCATATCCCTCGCACCCCGGCTGTAGTCTAGTTTGCCTAGGTACCTATCTTACTTATTATAAACGAACTGCTGCATGACGCTTTAAGTTATGATTCCGAAGCCGACCACATATGACAACTGCCGACGCATGCAGTAGATAAGCGTACCCATTACTTGTTAAACGCCGATATGGATAAAGGGGATCATTGAGAAGCCGCAATGAATTGCGCACATGTGCTGCGTGCGTCGGCAGTTGCCATATGCCGTCGGCTACGGAATCATACCTATACCCGAGTGAAACATAATATTTTCGGAATAAAAAGTAGCCTATCTATTATTCCAGACTGTAGTCTATCTCTGTACCAAATTTCGGCCAGATTTGTTGAGTCGTTAGAGCGTGATTGAATAACAAACATCCAAACAGATGTTATATAGAATCTTGTGAGAACAACAATGTCAGCATTGTGCGTGTTTAATTTTCTTCATTTAACATCAATCGCGATTGCAAAGTTCCGAAGGCTCCAAAGTCTAGCTTAGGAAAGCTAGAACTTTGGAACCCGGGGTTCACTCTCCCATACTTCGCTTTTACAATTTGTTTTATTTTTGGCCTTTACAGAAGTATCTCCCAGCTCCGAGACGAAAGTCAGCACCAGGGTCTTTTCAGTCAATCAGTAAGTGTACACTAAGTTTGCAGGTGAGGTTATATTGGATCCCAAAAATAATTATGGAGCCATTACGCTCCGATTGCGTTAAAATGCTTGGCCCAATTTAATTGCTGTAATGCTCCTACTGGAGAGCAAGTCTTTGTGGTAACACCATAAACCAGGTTTCAGATGCAGCTAGGATAGGCTCTCTTACGAAGAAAATGTTATAAACACGGTATACTTTGTCTAACAATTTAAGCTGACCGCTTTCCGCTCAATCGTGTGATCCCACCCTTACTTGAAAGATGACAACTCGAATCTACTTCGCATTCTACATAGGAAATCGACTTCTGAACCCTTGCCCTCCTAACAGATGATAATGTTTGCAATACTTTGGAATTCTACTCACTGACGCACGCTTTTGGCACAAACTCATTTTATGTGCAATATTATGTTTAGGATTCTTTCAAAAAACGTCTTAAAGTTAGACATTTTTATTAATTTAGTACTTCCATTGCCTCACGAACTTGTCGCAACAGTGCTGAAATATCGGACACTCAAACGATACTTGGTAAATATCTCGATAGCTCTAATAGAAACACAATGATTCATTTACTAAGCAGATTCCTATTTTGTGTAATGCATGACAAAATATCATCCTAATACGATTCCATCGCCGGTCGCATCTTTGATATTTGCCGAAATCTCCTTCGATTTTTCCTTCGATATCTTTTAGAGGTATTACCTATACCTTACCAATATTAATGCAGTACCAATCTATATGTATTTATACATAAGAAATACCTGAATTCTGATATTTGAACCACCACTCGCTTTATAAAATCCACTAGAGCACTCTCGTTCAATATTTACTCTACACTTTGTAAAGCATTTGGTTTCCGTGGAGCGCTAGTTTCAGTAACTACTCGTAGTATCTTCTCGTAACCACTTTGTTTATGTACCTCCTGACGTATTTGTGCACAGCCTGTATAAATACTATGCTAAATTCCGACTAAAACTGCTTTGTATTACAATATTGTTAACGAGAATTTTGTGTGCAGTGACATAGGATAAAGTATGAGGTGTTACCACATCAGTTTCTCTAGAGAAGTGGCAATTCGTTTGTAGAATAGAATAGATTGATCAATGTACGGGATTGACATACGAGTACGTTGACAACTGAACGAAATACATTCATCGTCCTATTATAAAATACGTCGGCTAACGAATTGCCACTTATCTAGGGAGGCTGGGATTTATAAAAGAAGAAGGCTCATGAAGGAGTGAAAAAAATATAAGTTCCTGACTACATTTTTTTTTTTTTATAAGAATAGGTATTAGCAACCGAAATTACTAATATTCCCGTTAACCCCTCCAACTAAGCTAAATTGCTTGTGCTAGGAGTGGGTTCACGTCTGTAGTGTAATGGCCAGGATTCGAACCCGGGACCTCTCGATCGTAAGGCCGACTCCTTAACCACTAAGCTACCGACGCTTCAAAGTCAATGCACTATGGGCTCATGTGGGCAGGATGATGATGATAAAGTGGTTTTGTTTACGCCTGCAGCTACTTAAACTAAAATGCTACAAAAGTCCCTTCCCGACGAAGGGACTTTTGTTTATGATATGCTGGATGAAGTTTAGGTTACTTTAGTTAACTGAAAGTTCGACGTATTCGACGAAAATACCATTGTGGATCTTCCACGTCAAAACGTCTATACCAGTTATTGCAAAATTAATAAAATAACAGACACGCTGCGCGGATGATCAGTCATTTTGTTGCGTCATCATTTAATTTTATACAAAGAATAAAACGTATTGACGTTTTGACGCGAAGAATCTGCGACGGAATTTCTGTCAATTTAATCCTACTTCCTACTAATATTATAAATGTAAAAGTTTGTGAAGATATTGCAATGTTTGTTATTTAATCACTCTCTAACGGCTAAATGGATCTGATTGAAATTTGTTACAGGGATAGAATAACTTAAATACAGGGTGTCCCAAAATTCAAGGATAAGCCGGCAACAGAGGGTGGCCCTACTTATGGCTGCTCTGGAAAAAATAAGAAAAAAAATATATCGCTATTTTTTTTTTAATTATTTAAACTTTTTTAAGATCTTTCTAAATTCGGTACCCCTAATGATGTTTTGAACTACCAGGCCCACAATTTTGCAAATATATTGGAACTCTTTTCTGTATTAGCAAGCTAAAAAGCATGGCTATCCAGCAACATCCTGAAAAATTATAGAATATTTGTAGTTATTTTACAAAAAATAAGTCAAAATATTTTTTTGTCGTCAAATTTTCATACATTTTTACTTTCGACCCACTTTATCTTATCTCGGTGAAAAAAAATAGTATGGACACCACTATGGCATCCTTTTTTAAAAATTGGCGCAACTATCCAAGATTTCAAAATGATATGATTTGGGTATGATAATCCAATAAAATACTCAAAAAAAAATTTTTAAGTGAATAAGAATCACATTTTCAATAATAGCAATGTATGAAGCTTTTATTGAAAATCACCAGATTTATTTGAACACAATGCATTCATCATCAATAAAAAATCATGGAAGGGACTCGTGACTAATTGGTAACCTAGTAGGTTAACACATAACGAGGTTAAGCAACACAAGCCAGGTTGGATTTCGGATGGATGACCATTCTTAAGACATTGAGACACCTCCATTCCTCAGAGAGTACGTTAGGCCGTCGATACCGGTGGCCCTACGAGTATCTATGACAGTTGCTACGGGTAGTGGGAGTCCTAAAAGTCTAACAACTAGTCATCATCATCTTCATGGATACGCATTATTCTGATTGCAGCCGTGGACAAGATAAACTCGGAGCTCAGAGTCCGCCTTCCAGTTCTTAGCCTTCCTCCTCCACTTCACCAAGTCAAACTGGTCTAACTAAATAGCTTCGATATCGGCAGTGGGTTGTGGAAATCAGGTGGCAGTCGCCTCCCGGAAAATATCGAAGCTCAGCGCTTCACAGTTAGCCCGGAAATCATACCCAAATCATACCATTTTGAAATTTTGGATAATTGCGCCAATTTTTAAAAAAGGATGCTATAGTGGTGTCCATACTTTTTTTTTCACCGATATAAGATAAAGTGGGTCGAATGTAAAAATGTATGAAAATTAGACGACAAAAAAATATTTTGACTTATTTTTGTAAAATAACTACAAATATTCTATAATTTTTCAGGATGTTAATGGATAGCCATGCTTTTAAGCTTGCTAATACAGAAAAGAGTTCCAAAATATGTGCAAAATTGTGGGCCTGGTAGTTGAAAATATCATTAGGGGTACTGAATTTTGAAGGATTTTAAAAAAGTTTAAATAATTAAAAAAAAAATAGAGATATATTTTGTTTCTTTTTTTTTTCAGAGCAGCCATAAGTAGGGCCACCCTCTGTTGCCAGCTTATCCTTGAATTTTGGGACACCCTGTATATATAGTACACATTAAAACACTACATCCTATCTACCATCATTGAAAATAGAGTCGAAGCACAAAGCGTTTCGTGTCATATTGTCACTAATTTAGACATAATATCTCTGAGCTCTGAGCTGCTACAGAGGAATAATAATATATCCTTTTGATTTAGGATCCATGCTATGTATTTATTTATTTATTTATTTAAAACTTTATGCACATGACAAATGTACAAAGGCGGACTTAATGCCAAAGGCATATGTATAGTATTAAGATAAGATCACGTCTTAATATCTTATCAATCGTCGACAAAGATCAATGCTGGTAAAACGACTTACTAGATAGCTTTAATCTATAGAAGTTTCTCGCCCTGTAAGTCTTTATGTATGAGTCCCCAATTGGTGGATAAGGGGTAAAGTCTCTCTTTTAAAAGCTATAAGTACCAGTCAAGTCAAAAGGAGGAGTAGTAAGTGGACCTGCCACCCTAGACAAGTGACAATTTGTTGGCCGACGTAATGTATGGGATTTGACGTATATGACACGTATTTTGACGTGTATGACATACTTTGACGACTGTCATATACGTCAAAACCCAGAAATTCATTATTCGATTATATAATACGCCGGTCAACGAATTGCCACAATTCTAGGCGGGCTGGAATAGTACTAAGATGATGATGATGAGCTACATTTTCTTCTGAAAATACATTCATCAATATTATCCATAGAAAAACTCACATCAAATCAGATAGACATATTAATATGCGTAAAAATATTAGAAGCACCTCATTTTTACGCTGTACCCGCGGCAGTCCCAATACCATCATTAGGGCGCTGGCTGATCGGTGGGACTCCCCGATCCTGGGGCGGTGAATAGAGTTACATGCAATAAAGTCTGACACCGTCCTCGGTTCGGGATGTTACACCCAAACTGTGTGATCTCGATTCTATTTAATTTAATTTGATTAATTACTAACATTAGTTGTAAGTTATTTACTAACAAATTGATGGAAGAAATTCTGAAAATAAATTTAATTTTAATTTAATTAGCCCTTAAAGAGAACCGAACCTGCTACGATCACTCTTATTACCATGCTATAGAGGTTGTCATTACACGAACACGACACTTTCAGAAACTTGGTCTTGTTTTAAAATCATCTCTTCCCCGAAACGATAGGTTACGTTAGCTTATACGTTTTGAAACCATTACCCTCCGCTCAGATTTAGGTGAACTACTCGATTCGCTTATCGCGCAAGGTTACTTTTAATTACAACCTATCAATTAATCCCAAAGCAATTTGGATTTTGTCGAGGCTTAACAAGCATTCGATACCGCCTGGCGTCAAGGCCAATTTACAAATTAATCAAAATTTAAATCCATCCAGACGTTTATACGCGATTGAGTATCATACAAATCAGCTCTTTTTGTCATTGATTGCACGAGTGCAGTTTAGGTTTCTAGGGTGTATGGGGTTCTACCAAAATCCTTGAGACCCATGCCAACCTCGGATGGGACTCTAGTATAAGCTTTCTTTTTTAAAACTTGAAAACATTCCGAAACATTTTGGTCCTTCAAAATCCGGCTCGAAGGACCAAAATCTGCTGGACTGTATATTTATTCTTTCTCTTGAAATAAAGTTCCCTCCAGGTTCTTCAGAAATGTTTTTCTCGAAGTTTTTTTATAAGAATGCAGTAATTTATGGAGTACTCATAATAGTACAATCATCATCATTGTAACATGTAAACTGTGACATGACACCATTGTAACATGGTACGTGTCTATAATGGTGACCCTCTTTTCCGAGACTTTGCCTGCAGCCACCATCGGGCGAGTTGAAGTCAAATTGACGTGTACTAAATTAAAAAAAATCCTCATAGTCATTGTTCTTTGCGTCCACTTTGGACTTTGGAGCCACCTATTTGTTTTAATTGGCAAGCCTCTGTCAGTGCCTCATCAGCAGATGCAGCAGGCTTGGCCCCCCAAGGCACACTACTAATTGCAACATCATATTAAATATTAAGGACCTTGAGCGTATATGGACCAAAGTAGCAGCAAATTGCATGAACCAAAGTCGAAGCTAAAAGCATCGACCGCAATCACTAACGAGTAATAGCGTACGGAATTGAGTTACCGTGTAGTACGGCTTCTGCGTGTGGTGGGCGTATGTGTGTGTGTAGATAGAACGTAGGGTGTATATAGTAGTACTAGCTGTTGCCCGCGGCTTCGCCCGCGTGGATGTCGGTTATGGCTATAGCCTGCATCTCAAAATCCTTTCTTAGGGGATGCCTACGTCATAGTAGCTTTATGCATGCAAAGTCTCAGCCCGATCGGTTTAAAATTGACAAAGTGTCATACAAACTTTCATCCCCTATTTTATCCCCTTGGGAGTAGAATTAATCAAAATCCTTTCTTAGCGAATGCCTACGTCATAACATCTACCTGCATGCCAAATTTCAGCCCGATCCGTCCTGTGGTTTGGGCTGTGCGTTGATAGATCACTATGTCAGTCAGTCACCTTTGAGTTATATATATTTAGATCTGCAGGCTGATGGGCTTGTAGGTTACATTACGTTCTATTAAAAGTTAAATCCTACTAATATTAGACGTGTGGCCATATTTGAAATGGTTTGGTTCAATCACGCTTCATCGGCTTAATGGATTTGGCTGAAATTTGGCACAGGAATAAATTACAGTTTGGAATATATACTTTTCATCCCGAGAATATGTTCCCAGTTGCGGACACGGGATTAAAATTTCACGCAGGTGAAGCTAGTGGACAACAGCTATGATACAGTTAACATTATATTATATCATCATTATAGCGATTGCCATAATAGTTTCACCTCGGTTTCCAGTACTGACTGGCCTCTGACCGTCCAATTCCAATACGAAAGCCTGCGTTAAAGCCTCGTCCGTTCCTTAGCAGGTACGTAGACTAGCAATTATGGAAACTGCCTCAAATGAGCTGACAGAAACCTGCATACTCTAAGCGAAGCAATGTTCTCTCTATCTCTATAATATAAAAATGAATCGCTAAATGTGTTGCTAAGCGCAAATCTCGAGAACAGCTGAACCGATTTCCCTGATGTTTTTTTTTTGGAATATTCTTTGAACTACAAGGATGATCCTTACGCAAAATTAAAAAAAAAACTTAAAAATTTAAGAATCGACTGTTAGGCGGTACGAAGTACGCAGGGTCAGCTAGTAACATATAAAAGACAGACTATACGTATTTTTTTTCTAGTCACTCTAATATTTATTGATAGCTCAAGTTTTTTCATTTATGACAGATTTTCCATTCGACAAAATCATCACATTTTAAAAGGATCCATTTAGCTTTCCACAATCTCTTTAAGTGAGGTCTAGATTTAGCCACGCATAAAAAGTTAAAAGCCAAACAAAATGGTCCAGACACATCTGGGGTTTAGAGTTCATCTAAATATTGTGCTTATTCTTATTTCATAAACATTTTGAATAGGTACTTTTTTCGTAGACATGAATTCACTTTTAGTTAAGTACAGTCAATGACAAAAATAGCGTAATAAACTCTATCTTACTTCAAATTCAGAATTCGCGGCTTTCATGTCTGTTCAGTGCAAATAGTTAATAGTATGCAAAAATATGTTGTAAGCTTGCAATGGCCACGGTGTGCCACTGTATTATAATTATTATACAGATTTTTACAAAAATGGTGTCCAATAAAATGATGCTTATCCATTCTTTTTTTTTTTTTTTATACCACTTAGGTGGCAGACAAGCACATGGCCCACCTGATGGAAAGTGCAACACCAGGGGCGTCACACTCGTGCTGCCGACCCTTAATTATAAATTCTGGAATCCATGCTACAAGCTAGATGAGCTATGCTTACTTGACGTTTAGATTGCACCATAGAATATCATACAACATTTAATTATTATTCTCTTCGTTTAATATGCCTCAGGACACGTATCTTGGGCCTAAATCGTGAAACAAATGAGGCCCTGGCGTGCGCGGATAATTTGTTTTGTAATAATCTATGCTTGGTTAATTTGACCTCGTGCTATCCTCGAATGACACCCAAGAAACGGGGGCTTTAGTTTTGAGCACATTTGAGGTCCAAGATATTAATCCCGGGGAATACCACTACAAACATAAAAATTAACAAATCTCAAATTCATGTTAAGCAAAGTACTGAGCAGAAACATAACTAAATACCTATACATTTGTCAAGCAATCTCAATGCAAAGACGATTGAAATCATTTACCATAATAGAGACACCATACACGTTCACAAGTTCCACCATCGCGCAGGTGGTTTCGCCACAATGACAGTTGACCAATGAGTTCCCGCCACAAGCGATTAAACGTCAAATTGATGTCCGCCATCTTGTTACGTTATCGCTCACGCAAGCACAGGCGATTACTCAAAGTGCCAAAGTGACTATTAATATAAGTTATTTATATAATAAACTAGTAAACCCTTATGTTAGTGATTAAGAAGGGGAATTAGTGGAGAAGATAGTGTGGCTTAACTACCTAAGTAAATATGATTATATCCTAGCTATCCTACTACTACTCTAAGAGAAAAGTTTTTTGTTTGTCTGTAACCAATCACACAACAACAGTTGAAAGAATCTTTTTTTTGTGTATTTTTTCTTTTATCTTACAAACGTATAATGTCTAACACTCAGATAGACCTGTCAAATAGTCCTGGACACAGATAAAGGAATTGAATTATCGAAGAAGAAAATTATCAGTGCAAATCTCTCTGTTCTTAAAGGGTCGGCAGCACAAGTGTAACTCCCCTGATGTTGCAATCTTCCATAGGCCACAGTAACCACTTTCCATCAGGTGGGCCGTGTGCTTGCCTGTGACCAAAATGGTATAAATAAAAGTCCGTATGAATCAATGAACTAGCTGTGTGTATGTGTGACCTGTGTGGCTTGGTGGTTGAGAGTTCAACTAATACATTAGTCGTTGCAGGTTAAATTTCTGCTCAATTCGTACAAAAAAAAAACTAAAAATGTTGCTTAATGTTATTTTTTTCAAAGTCGCAAAACTAATTCGGATAGATTATTGATATAGTCCGAACGCTAACAATATGTTTAAGTAGGTACTTGCTCTTAACCCAAAACTGCTAAAAATCACACGCCTCAAGGAATACTCGGACCCATTCGAGATTCCCTCACTAGTGATAACAGAAAACATTAAAACTTACGATTGGAGAAATATCGGGTGAGCGGACGAGGGTATATCCTGGTGTTACATGGACCATCTCAGTTGACCTCTTTACTCTCGAGCGTGTATGAGCGCTATGGTTGAATAGGTATATACTAAATGTAGTTTAGAAGATGAGGATTTTTACCTTTTTATTTATTTATATTATTTATTTATTTAGGTACACATGGAAAACTTACAGCTAATAAAGTCAGATGAGAGGTAAATTAAACATCTGAAAGCCAATTAAAAGGCTTACCTAAGCCTAGTACCTTGTTCTCTTTATAAAATAACACGGCAATATGATTTCACCTCGGCTAATAGTAAGCTGGAGGCAAAATATCAGAAAAGAGGATCACTATTAATAGTAGATTACCCAACAAGTGAAAAAAAGATGAATTCTTTTCGAGGCACTAAGTTGTATCCCGAGAGGAGCGAAGGTTTCTCCGGTAGAATCCCGAGCGTAGCGAGGGATTCTAGATAGAAACCTGAGCGGATCGAGGGATACAAGAGCCGAGATGAATTCTTTTTTCACGTGTTAGGTACGCTACTTTTCATCATTGACTACGAGAAATTACTCTGTGATTATGAATTAAATTTTGTTATGGATAGTACATAAAAGAAGCAGCAAATTATCAGTAATAGCTACCGCTTTAGCGCGAAAAGACTCCGGTGTCTTTTCGCGTTCGAGAATACGAGAGTTTCATTTTCATCACTGGATGAAGTAATTTTAAGATTATGAGACAAACAGAAACGTTTACAAGGAAAATTGCACAGAAAATTGGTGGCATTTTTTTTTCTTAATTTAAACTGTGCCACATTCCATCCAGCCAGATAATACATTTAGGTGGCTTTTAGTACGTTTTTATAGTGAGAGTGTGCAACCTGTTTGCACGGTTTTACTAAGTATAATCCGTACATTCGGGCATGTTCCAAATTCAAATTTTTTTATTCACTCAGTGAAATAATGAGCGTTTTATTCACTGTTTTTGATGAATAACGGGCCCTTTTTCGAGTGACAATGGTGAAAAGATATAAAAATATCATTTAGATAGCTTGTCAGAAGCATACGCAGAAGTTATCGTTTATAAATAGAAATAAAATGAATTGTCAATTTAGAGGTTATTGTTGTTGTACAATTACCGTGTTGGTTCCCGTTGGAGGTGATTAAGGCCATCCCATTTCTTCCCATGGATGTCGTAAGAGACTACTAAGGGATAGGGCTGTTCTCCATCTGACAGTGAACATACATACAGCCCATGACAAGTGCCCCTGCAATAGACTCACCCCCTATTTCCTAGCACCGACAAATATATTTGGCAAAATGTGGGTGAAACACCTCTTTCCACCCCCTTGGGGATTCAAATCCCATACATCATCATTCTATTCTAGAATACACCGGTCAACGAATTGCCACTTGTCTAGGGGACTGTAAATTATATCTCATTATCCTTATCCTTACTTCTCAAGGTGCGTACAGATCATGTAACATGTTGTATAATTTGTGTTATATAACACGTCCACATTATCTAACATTGTTTTATAACTTTGCAACATTGTACTAACTTCAGTGTCTACATTACTGAAACATGTTATACTGGGTGGCGCAAAAGTAGTGGCACTAAAGAAAATACCTTTATTTTTTTTATATGAAATTTTCTGTCATTCTGTTGTTGAAAATTGTGTAGTGAACAAATGTAAAATACACTGAAAATAAACATGGACCGTTTTACTCCCCAAGAACGTGGAATAATTGTGTCAAACGCTTTTCCAGGCCGAGTTATCTCTCGTTTTGGCGATTTGCCTTGGCCTGCAAGATCACCCGATCTGACCAGTCCAGACTTCTTTCTTTGGGGTTTTTTGAAATCTCGGGTGTATGTGAACAAGCCACAGACTCTCGCAGCTCTAAAAGAAAACATTCGTCAAGAAATAACGAACATATCGCAGGAAGTGTTACGGCAAGTTATGCAAAATGTCATAAATAGGGCTCAAATGTGTATCAACTCTGGAGGTCACCATTTAAAAGACATCATCTTTAAATCCTAATGGTACGAAATTTAATGGTACAAATATACATTTAAAAAAACCTAAATCTAGTTTTCTAATTTAGAAAAAATGTTATAGCCGAACCAAATAGGGTCTTTACTTTTGCGCCACCCAGTATAACATTGTTATATAACATGTTATGCTATATAATACGCACCTTTAGGTACTTAATATTATAAATGCGAAAGTAACTCTGTCTGTTATGTTTTCACGTATAAACCACAGAACCGATTTGGATGAACTTTGGTACTGAGATAGCTTAAACCTTGGGAAAAGACACAGGCTATGTTTGGTCGCGATAACCGACATCCACGCAGGCAACAGCAAGTAAATAATAAAAGTAAAATGAAACACCTTGTCCCATATCTGTCACCATACAGTTCGTATCAGAAAATCGGAACATTCCCAGGATCATTAAAAGCACGTAATGGTTATGAATTATTATTTGTTTATTATGAACCCGCTGGCTATCGTCTTAATAACGCCGGACGGGGGCAGTCGTAAAAATATACACGACAATGCGACCTGTACGACATGCGACAGGTTAGTTTAGACAGCTTTGTTATAGGTTGGGGAAATTACTATTAATTGTATGAGTGCAAAAGAATGTGCGTGTGTGGGAAAAAGAATGCTTCCAACAACGATGACCTACATTTTTTATAAGACCTTAGCCTACCACCTAGGCTAAGTAGTAACAAAATTGTTACCGCTGTGTCTCCAACCACAAACAACATAATACTAAAGTACCCCAACATAAGATAGGTACATAGTCTGCTTGCTGAGTAGCTATTCTGCTGCCTTTAAAAAATTAGCAATTACTTTCTACCATTCATCTTCTATAATATAAAAATCAATGCCACTTTTCGTTGTAATTTTATAACTTTAATACCATACCATAAAGTTCAAATGTTCGTAGAGAGGTTCCGGAAAGGCAAAACAAAATTGAGTAGATATCGTAAGAATTTTTACATCTTTTGACATAGTCAAGTTAGGCGGTACGAAGTTCGCGGGGTCAGCTAGTTATTACATAAAAATATTATAGAAAACAAGACATGTTTACCATTCGCCCGAGCCGTGTGTCTCAAGGGGAACATGGCCATTTTATTACGTAGGTCGTGACATGTTGCGCTGATGGCAGCGCTGTCCACCGACGCGTTACGGCCTGCTACGGCCCGTTTTGGCGCATTTCAGGGCATTACCGGGCGTTTTCAGTCCATTCGTCCCACCGAATATTGTTTTTGGCACAATCGTGGGCCCTTTATTGCTTTTATAGGACGTTTGACGTTAGTTCCACGATTGGGACAGATATATTTTTAAAAGTATTTTGTTTTTATTATATGCTTGCCATTCGATTTTGGAGGGTTAAAGATAATATTACGATAATGGATGGCGTACTTTTGTGTGTATTTTTTAAGGTTATATATCGAAGTTTTTAGGTCTGTATTCTTGCACAATAATCAAACATGAGTTGCAATGTACTTTGGATCCTGGGGTCGGTTTGCTGTTTCGATTGGTATGTCGGGTTTCGCTGAAACGACTGCCGTCTGACCCCCAACCTTGATAGGAAAGACTTCGCCAGAGCCTCGTCAGGTTGACTTGGGTCCCAAAGAAGTTGATAGGAGGGTCCTAAGAGATATGTTGGTATGATAATAAGTTCAGTGGGTGGATACTGTACAAGGGTGCACCCACTGAACCTATCATGTCACTGTTTTATGTATCAGTGATTATCCATACTATTATTAAAAATGCGAAAGCACTCTGTCTGTCTGTTACGCTTTTACGCTTAACCCAATGAACAGATTTTGACATAATTTGGTATATAGATAGACTAGCTGTTACCCGCGGCTCCGCCCGCGTGGAATTCTGATCCCGTTCATCGCTGATATATAGCCTATATGTTAATCCAGGGTATAACCTATATACATACCAAATTTCAACCAAATCGGTCCAGCCGTTTATGCGTGAAAGAGTAACAAACATCCACACATCCATTCTCACAAACTTTCACATTTATAATATTAGTAGGATTAGACATTAGGAAAGGACATTGGCTATCTTTAGTCGCGATAACCGACATCTATGCACGAGCAACAGCTTTCACATATAAATGTAAAATTTCAGCGACACTAGTATTCAAACGAGATTCAAAACCTCTCTCTCAGTTTTATTTACAGTACAGCCACACAATTAGCTAGCTGACTGTATTCGATATAAATAGTTCGCATGAGGTCGCGGCGAGTGCCCTCGGCGGAGTGCGCCTCACTTGACACCCGCCAGCTTTTAGCTCGAGCACCGGCCTCAACCTGCTACAGTGCGGCTTGCGCTTAAATAATTTTAGGGCGATATATAAAAATGCGTAGAAGAATGATGTGTAGTATGGATATTGAAGTGAAACAAGATACTATGAGTGCAATGGACTACAAAAATATATTCTCTCAAAAAATGTATTTTTTTAGAAAATGTATGTAAACCGCTGCTATATTTTTCAAGTTGGCGATTTGTATTCTAAATAACTTAAGTTTCAGTGAACCGATCACTGAAAATTTACTTATTTAGATCACTAAAACTTTAGAATAGTTCATTTCGCACAAAATTTGCCGACTTTGACCACCAAGCTGATGATAACGCAGCAAAAGAGTTAATAAGAAGTAAAAAAAAACCTATTAAAAAAATCAAAAGAAAAAAAAATAGTAGTTATGCATCTACGTAATACATGAATGATAATATTATATACCACGAATAGACTTGTCCCGGATATGTACCAACAAACTGCTATATTCGTTAGCACACTAACATCTCTGAAAAATGTACCATCCAAAATCGCAAAAAGTGCCAACTTGCTCCGTAGATGTACCAACTATCACACTACATTTCTAAGCATAACATCGAAGTAAAACTTGTTCCCTGCGTAATAACTGCAATACTCTTTAGTACAGCAACATTTCTAACGCTATATCAAAATGTAGCATCTAGGGCAACATAATTTTTCTAGCGACAAAACCTTCCCAATAAACAAAAAAAATGTACCATTCAAAATCGCAAAAAAGTTCCAACTTGCCCCGTGCATGTACCAATAAACTGCTACATTTTTTAGCACACTAACATCTCTAATAAATGTACCATCCAGAATCACAAAAAGTTCCAACTTGCCCCGTATATGTACCAATAAACTGCTACATTCGTTAGCACACTGCATGTACACTACATGTGTACATGTCTAAGCATTGTAATGTTGTTACATGGGAAGCAAGTTTTACTTCGATGTAGAAGTAAAACTTGTTTCCCATGTAACAACTGCAATACTCGTTAGTGCTCCAACATCTTTCAACGTTATATCAAAATGTAGCACCAAAAACGTAAAATAAACCGACATCAGCGAACTAGTAACAAGTTCTCGAACTTTGTCGTACAAATGGGTCACTGGGCTCGAGAGCGATGAATACCATTATGTAGCACATGGTACAGTTAAACTGGTGCTTTGGCTCTCGCACCAGCTGGAGAAATTTGTCTTACGTTACGAGTATGGTTACTTTGATACCCATAATATTAGTTGCTGTCCACGGCTCTGTCTGTGCAATTGCTCTACTTTCCTATATAGGATAACACGTGCAGGACTTAGATGCCACCCGCATACTGTGCAGAATATTCCATCAAGAACCAAGTGGTTCGGCGACTCTTTCTTCTGCCGCACCATTAAGACCTGGAATTCCTTACCAGTTTCCCTCCTCCTACAGTCCTGGGTCCTTTAAAGCGGGGCGTGAAAAAGCATCTGATGGGGCCGTCAAGCTGAGTGCCACCATTTTAACATGGTAATAAGTGTCTATAATAGTGACCCTCTTTTTCCAAGACTGCTTTCAGCTTACGATCGGGCGAGGCAAAGTCAACGTGTCCTATATAAAAAAAAGAGTTATTGGCTTTTTTATAACACTTAGGGGGCAGACAAGTACAAGTTCGAAGGAGGTAGGCGACGTCATTTCCGTCACAATCGAGCAGTACGACTGGGGAAGTTCCTCCGCCCCACAGAACACCGCGGGTATACCTCATAACCTCGAGTTGTGTTTCCGGCGGTGTATAAGGTAGCCAGAGCTCACTGGTGAGGTTTTGTTCTGCCAGTGGGAAGACCAAAGGCTTGTCCTGCTTGTCTTCTGCGCTGACGGCACAGAATCTCTCTGTTTTTACAGGGTTTCGAAGTTGAAGTTTTAGTCAGATCCTTATAGCCATTTTTGAATAAAGAATACTTACACACATAAATCAATCTAACCTCAAAAAATAAAATGCCTGCTTGATGGCAATAGGCTCACCCCCAACCCCCAACCTACCTTTGAAGTTGAAATATTTATTTCAGTAATAAAATATCACAAAATATTGTGTCGTCAACCGCATAGGTACTAAAGCCTAGTTCTATAAATGGTTCATGTTCAAAGTAAATTCAGAGTGTTAATTTAAATTTTCATAACTTAAATTATGATTTTTAACAGTTATGGGTGGAGTCACGACCCATAATCCTAGTTTTATTTTAAGTTTTAAATATGTTTATTTGTAACTCGTTGGATCGTGATTAAGTAACAAACATACGAACATCTTCACAAACTTAGTAGTAAGTAAGATTAAATTAGTTGAATGCATGATCACGCTATCCATACTTTTTAGTACCTCTTGCATTGGGGTCAATTAAGAATGGATTTTGGGATCAATTAAGAATATAGAATAAAATTTTAAAGTGGGATCAATAAGGAATACGCATTTGGGGTCAATTAAGAATGGGATCAATCGTCGTGGGATCAATACGGAACAACCCTTGTAAAGTAGTCGCACCTGTACATTGGAGATATTATCGTCTGCTTTTCTGTTTGTACGCGATGCACTCCATAGTTTTTTTAAGGTATTGGTGATACTCAATATGTTACATTTATTTGATCGCAATTAACTTAGCTGGAAGGGCTAGAGGGAATATTATTAATTAAAGTTACTAATAATCTTTTTTATAGAAAAAATTGTTAAGGAGAACCATACGAAATCCGCTTGGGCGGAGCGACAGGCATATCTAGGCCGGTTTCAAATATTTATACAACATGTTTGTATGGCATGGTGAAAGATAATTTTATTAACAATTTGTACTTCTGTGTTAACTTTATCGGGGCTAATTGGTACAGCACATGCTTTGTTAAAACAATAGTTTTATTTTTGTAAATTATGAGCTCTATGTTTTTAATTTTTTTGCATGAAAGGCGCGGCAGCGGAGTGAAGTTCAACTGTTCGACAGCTAAAGTAAGCGTTAAGACCCCGAATTAGGTCAGCATCGAAAAATTGGTATTTTAGAAACCGTTTTTCTTATTAACTATAAAACCTACAAATCTGGATTCACATGCCTGCATACTACAGGATATAGAGAATAACTTCTTCTTTTTATAAATTAAATAAAAAAGAAGGAAATAGTTAAAAAGAGGCTCCGAAAATCACTCTACTCTTTCTTAACCAAATATTATCTACAAATATGTATCCAAATAATCTAAAATTTCACATATATGTTAAATAAGTGTATTAGCATGACGTGATCTTCTTAGTTAGTAATCGTCGCCTATAAAATTATCTATTAAAATTGGTCTTACTGATTTTTACGGTTCAAATATGAGCGAATGACCTTGAGCATTTGTATGGTCAAAGTCATTCGCGTATGTAATCACCTTAAGACAAAGGTTTGATGCCCACTCAGTCCAAATAGATATTTTGTGCATCCATTAAGACCTGGATTCCTTACCACTTCAAATGCTTCCCTCGTGAAAAAGCATGTGATGAGACCATCTATAACATGGTACGTGTCATGGTGACCCTCTTTTCCGATATTTTAACTTCAGGTATATAAACAATATCTACCTACATAAAAAACATAATTATTATCATACCAACGGGAAGCTCTTTCAAAATGTCAAACAGTTTAATATAATAGTAGTAGTATCATAGTAGTAGTAGTAGTAATAGTAAGAATCCTAAATATGTTTATACCTAGTTGTGAGTTCTAAGATCCATGGTTAAGGACATAGCCACAGAACAGAATATAATTTAACAAAGCTATAGTACTATTTAGTAATCTGTGTCTTGGGTCTTGGTACCGTTACTTTCCACCGTGTCGTTTACCCCATGTGTCCCACCCGCAAAGACACCCAAAGCTATTCCCGAAATAAAGTAACTAGGTCATATTCCCGGTAAAAATAAGTTGTGTGTAAGATTGACCCAGTCATTTTAAAACGTGATTGAGTAACACACATAAATAAACAAACTCACTTTCGAGTTTTTATTAGTTAAATTGAAATCTTCAAAATAAAAGATTAAAATCGTTATAAAAATATTATGTTTATCCACATTTTAGAACCCATATTTCACGCTATGCTTAATCTGAAGCTAGATAGCGCTGAATAATAAACATCCTACTATATTACTGCTGTTTATAAACACTAACAAATCGCTAGAACCATCTACCACGCAAGTCAAGAATAAACTTTTATGTTAAATGAAATTTTAAAGTAATTCCTACACAAACTTTTCTTACATATCGGAAAAGTTAACGTTCAAGCCGAGATTTGAATTAAGCTACTTTTTTATAACACTTAGGTACAGACAAGCTCACGGCCCACCTGATGGAAAATGTTACCGTGGCCTATGGACGTGCGCAATACCAGGGCGTGGCGTCACAGTCCAAGACTTGTTTTTTTTATATACAGGCAGGACACATATTGACGTCTACGACATACAGTCAAATCCATACATCCATCATTCTATTCAACAATTAAATACGTCGGCAAGGAATTGCCACTTGACTAGGGGGGCGAGCAATTGCAACCGTGTTCTAATACTGATTGTTCACAGCTAAAAAACTTGCTTACTTACTTACCACTACTTTTCAGCAGCAGGCAGCGCCTTTTCTAATAAAACAGTGACATTATACTTTTGGTAATCGTCAAATTGGGTTTTTTTTTTTTTTTTTTTAAATTTATTTATCATACAATTTAATAGCTATGAAGTTAACAAAAAGCCTGCAAAACTGTTCTAACAGTTATGTACGTACTACATTTATCAAACAATATTTTTGTACGCGACTGTACAAAAATACTACGTACTTACATTGTGGGCCGAGTTGACCAATGAAAAATAAATTAAAATAATTCGGGGCAACTCGCCACCGAGTGGCGGGTTTTCAAGTGGCGAGCTGACCAATAAGTCGCTTTTTCCAATGTTAATCGATATGGATAGCACACCAATTGCTTTAAAAATGTCATGGAATATTGTAGAATACTCACGCACTTCACTAACTCAGGTCAAAACCCTTCTACCCCGTAAATACAACCCTCTAGCGACTTTTAAAAACAATTCTCAAGTTTTATACTTACACTTAAAACTTGCGAAGGCAGCTCCCTCCAGAGACACTCAGAGCCCTCGAGTCTACCAAGTTTGAAGGTCTACATGTCAGTTAAGACTCAAGGCAGACATGTTCTATTATACAAATAAAAAATAAAATACTGTAGCGTCTGTTTGTAAAGAACACATTTTTAATGAATGTGTACTGTGTACACGATAGCTATAACAAAAAGCCTTTTATAATTTTTGTCTGTTCTGTAATCTTCAAAACAGCTGAGCTGATTTTCATAGATTTTAACTGAAGACAAACTATCAAGAAAATACGTCTACATGATGGTGAACCAATGTTATAAAGCGTAACTTAAGCTACTATTATTTTTGAAAAAGTAGGGTTCCGCGGAAAAAAAATTAGAACACCTATAAGTTCACGTGGGTGAAGTCACGGGCATAACGAATCCATACTAATATTATAAATGCGAAAGTAACTCGCTCTGTCTGTCTGTTACGCTTTCACGCCCAAACCACTGAACCGATTTTGATGAAATTTGGTACATAGATAGATTAGACCTTGGAAAAGAACATAGACTACGTTTGGTCGCGATAACCGACATACACGCAAGCGGAGCCGCCGGCAACAGCTAGTAGTAATATATGCACAGAAGTTTGAAATTTTACGTTAATATAATTTATAGGTTTAAGTATTCATATGCGTGAAAGTAGGAGCGTTACAAAGTTGCTGGCCCGAATAACGTGCCACGTTTTGTGTTCAGGAATACATTATTCGTTTTCATATCACGGGTTTTGCTTTCGAGGTGTTTTTGTGTTAACTAAGAGTTATGAATATAATCATCATCATATAAATAAATGCCACTTTTCGTTGTAATTTTATAACTCAAGAACGGGCTCACCTATCCAAACCAAATGTTTACGTTGACGACTGTCATATACGTCAAATCCCATACATTCATCATTCTATTCTTTGATACGTCGGCTAACGGATTGCTACTTGACTAGGGGGTAAGCATTTGCTTTTTACCCGACTGCGCCAGCGAGGGTAATGTGTTTCGCCCGTATGTATGTATGTCTGTATGTAGTTTTCTTTGTTCCCCTCTACAGGCCTAACGCCCTGACGGATTTTGATGAATGGGGTCTCAAATGAAAGGTATACATGTCCCAAGTGTCATAGGGTACATAAAATTCCAACAGAAACTATAGGTATGGTAGATTTTTGAAGCTAAAATATGTGTTGTCAAATTTACCTATCCAAACCAAATGTTTAGGCTTTGTTCGGATGTGAAGTTTGTACAAAATCGGTCGAGCTGTCCTTCATTGGCGGTACTAAGTTCACGGGGTCAGCTAGTAAGGTATAATATACGAATGTTACCTTACTATATTCACGCCTATGATCCCCAGCAGGGGTAGGCAGAGGTGTACTAACGCCCACATTTTGCCTATTATGATTTTTAGTTCCACGTAGGTCTACATACCTATCGCCGTCAAGCGGGTTCTTTAGCGTAACGGTAGAATAATTGTGCTTGCTGTTTAATGTTATGCAACAATAATCGTTTAAATTACTATTTTAAACCATTGAAACGATGACTGTGCCTGTAGGTAGCAGGAAAGGGATGTTCTGATGAGCTCTTCCAATTAATCCCACCCTCTCCTTTCCTATATAAGATAACACGTGCAGGACTTAGATGCCACCCGCATACGGTGCAGAATATTCCGTCAAGAACCAAGCGATTCGGCGACTCCTTCTGCCGCACTATTAAGACTTGGAATTCCTTACCAGTTCACGTGTTTCCCTCCTCCTACAGCCCCGGGTCCTTTAAGCGGGGCGTGAAAAAGCATAATAATATGATGAGGCCGTAAAGCTGCGTGCCACCATTGTAACATAGTACGTGTCTGTAATGGTGACCCTCTTTTCCGACTTTGCCTTCAGCTTACCATCAGGCGAGGCGGAGTCAAATTGACGTGTCCTGTATATAAAAAAATCAGTATTTTCTACATGCGGGCGGGGCCGCGTGCAATAGCTAGTAACCATATAAATACGATTGTAAAAGTAATCCCAGCTCACAGCACCCTTCTCTCTCCCATCGGCTGCCAATCAGCTAAAGCACGTCAATCCACTCGATGTTATTAAAACGTGCGTTTTTGCTCATCGCGTAAAAGCTAATACTGCGAAGTACGTACTAATGAATACGAGCAAATGAATTCCGAATGTAAAAGCCTCGCGGTTTCGGTTAGACGCCTATCTTTTTGCTTGTGGGTACTGAGGTAATCCCATCGTAGGGAGTTTTAATTATAGAGATAGAAATAAAATTGAGGAAATGCCCTGCAGGTATCGTATTTGGGCTACAATGTTGTAAAAATTTCGACGTAAATCCATAATGCAGAAGTTTAGTGGTTGTTTAAAATGTTCTTTGACGGCAGTAGGTGAAGTAGGAAGTACGAATTAATCATCACCCAAAATCATAATGATGACCCTATCTTCGGACCAAAAAAGGGGTTATTCCCATGCCTTAAACCAATTTTCAACACTAACTAAAAACAAAATGATAATGTCACTGCAATTGATTCGCTAATATATTTAAAACTTTTAAATTAAAATAGTGATTTTACGTTGTGTTTTTTCATGCCAGTATATAATTTTGAAAGCCCTCTATAGTTACTTATGTACAGTAATGTCCCTGAAAATACCAAAAATATAATCTTAGAAATACGAACATAAATTTTATTAAAATCTGACTTGATATTCTAAGAGAAATGCTAAACACTACAAGTAATAATTTAAAGAAAATACAAGTAATTCATAAAAGAGCGACCGAAGTGATAATATAAAATGTCAGCAGCCATTAGGGGCGATAGTTATTAGCTGTTAGGACTATAGCAGACAGGCTACTTTTAACAACGACGATTTAAAAGGTTTTCTGATGCTCAATACCGCATACGAACACTACTATCTGCAAGTTTACATAAGTAACGTTGATACCTTCGGCCTAACGATCGAGAGTTGCCGGGTTCGAATTTTGGCCATTACACTATTTCAAAAAAAAATTGCTTAGCTTTAAAAAGGGTCCGAACCCTTTTTTTGCAGAATTTTAGTAAAATTATTTTAGTTATTTCTAAAATTCTGCAAAAAAAACACAGATACAAATCGTAGGTGCGACAATCAAGTAACTTTTTGGATACTGACACTTCGCAATATCCTAATAGCAGCAAATATGTGGATCTTTGGTATCTACGAACTAACAACGATGCTTAAATACATTATTTTGATTTAGCTATTGATTTGCTTTAACCGAATTCAGTGATGATTCGTAGAAAATCGCCCAAACGCTGTACCGTCATCGTCATAATATCGTCGCAGCGGTGCAGCAGTAGCCAGAGTTAAGAATAGCATGTGTGCCTTGACCCTTAAAGAGGAATTATCCTCTGCCCTTTTAAAAACATCGCTTAGCTTGACAGCGTAAATGATAAACAACGGTAACTGCTACCATCAGAATCGGTATAAAATAAATGACAACACAATATAAAATGTATTAAAATAGTTCTCCTGGTTTTGTTTATTATATACATCAGGGTATCTGCCATATCGGGTATCAACTAGTGATGAGTAAATGTTTAATACACACACACACACACACACACATACGCGCGCACGCACGCACGCACATACGCACAGGCATACGCTGACGTACTGTTGAGTCTACCTACCTCAGAAGGAAATACGCGTGAGTATTATTTATGTATGAATGAATAGGTTCACACGTACTGTTACTTGACTATACGTACACTCAACTGCCCAGTCAACAATCATATCCCATAGAACCCCAAACCCTTAAAGTTAGGAGATCTAGATCTTTAGGACACTACACCCTCCTAATACCCCATTCAGTGTATAATGTGTTATATAATACTATGATATAAGCGGCCAATCTTAAGTGGCTATAACGGGGGTAAGTGTCAGCGCGCGATGGTGACAAAGGGCCCTTCCGACTTCCTTCCCGGACACCAGTTTGTGGCCACCGTTAGGAGTAATATTCCTTCGATGTAGGGATCATGGGCCGGACACAATTTAGAGGCGTCTTTGTTAGATATGTAAAACTTTTCACAATAGAAGCGCATTAAAAAAGAAGTTTCACACGATATTTAAACATACTTTACATTCCGACCGACAGCCTCTGTGACGTGGCTCGATCCCCGCTCAGTGCAAATATTTGTATGCATGATTATGGGTATATGCATTGCGCTGGTCGTGTCTCGGAGAGCACGTTAAGCCTTCAGTCCCGGTTGCTATACGAACATTCATGGCAGTCGTTACAAGTAGTTGTAGCCCTAAAAAGTCCAACAACTGATCTAGCTGTAATGCTTCGATATCGCCTAATATGACTATTGGGTTGCGAAGGTCAGATGACAGTCGCTTCACGAAAAATATTGAAGTTCAGCCAAACCCGCAGTTAGATGCATGACTCAAAATAAAAATATGTCTTGTGTCATGCATCTGAAGCTGAGTCTGGGCTGTTTATATCACTGACTGATGTTAAACAGCCCTATCCCTTAGTCGCCTTGTACGACACCGCATGGGAAGAGATGGGCTGGCCCAAATTCTACTCTGCCTGGAACCTCGCCGCTAGTGTAATAACAGTACCTAATAAAATTTATTTAACACCATTTCTGATGGTCGGCTCGATTGATCCATTTACAACAATCTATGCTACACACAGACTAGAAGCAAGCCTACTGTATTATTAGTCCGAGTAAGTTGAACCGAACCCAATTTATTTGTACGTGTAACGAGAATCACAGGTACGAAGGTACGTTAGTTAGTTGGTACGTACCTCCGTACCTGTGATTCTCGTTAAAAGTTTACAACATCACATTGCACGCGACCCGCTGCTATCAGTAATTCCAAAAACGGATTTTAAGTACTTTTATTTGGATACAAGTTGTTTGCAGCAATCGTTATCTGAATTTTAGTGAAATTTTAAAGCAGTTAGTACCTAAGTTAACTTTTTTATAGATTTAAGATTGGAAAGTGAACGTTCCAGATGGGATTTGAACCCACGACCCTTAGAGGTGAAATGTTCTGACCACTGCACACTGGGCTACTCACACACGTCTTGGATATTCGCAATATAAAGTGAACGCTCCAAGACAAATATATAGGGGATATATTCGTTTTGGAGCATTCACTTTTCTGATCTGAATATAAATATTACGTTATCTTAATGTTCGTCAGTAACTTAGTGTTAAGTAGTAAGAAGTCCGTCTTATGACTGAGACTAGATAAAACCCGCGCCCCTTCGTAATTATAGTCGAACGCTCTACCACTACGCCATAGAGAAATACTTTGCTCGATCCGGGAAGCGAACTACCCCTCTAGACAAGTGGCAATTCGTTGCTCGGCGCATGATGGAATAGAATGACTGCCTCTGTGGCGTAGCGGTAGTGAACGCGGCTGCTACGCAGGAGGCGCGGTTTCGATCCCCGCTCAGTGCCAATATTTGTATGCATGAATATAAATATTTGCATTGGTCTGGGTGTTTCTATGTATAATATGTATGTATTTACAAAAAAAAAAGTATCTAAGTATGTATATCCGCATTCTAGATTCCATAACACAAGCTAATTAAGCTTACCATGGGTCTAGATAGCGTTGTGTAGAATGTTGTAGATTGTAGAATATTTATGTATGAGATTTGACGTATATGACAGGCGTCAACGAATGTCAAAAACGTCAAATCCCATACATTTGGCATTCTATTCCATCATACGCCTAGAAGCGAATTGCCACTTGTCTAGGGGGGCTGAAAACATGCACAGCGATCGCTCTCGTTAGCAGCGACAATTAAATGAGTTCTCGAAGTAACCCCTGAATTATGTCGAAAATAGTTTTTTGTTCTCCATCCAAATATAAATAAATATTATTTTCCTCCTACTTAATACTCAATATTAGTGAAGCTTACTATACGATTGCGTGCAGGACCGCCCAATGCGTGCAATGCGTGCAGAATGAACGCGTGCCGACATGCGTGAATATTTTCACGCGTTGTGGCTCATATCTGCCTTCACGTTAATTGAAGTATATATGGGATGTTTTGATTTATTTATGAGGTTCTATGGGTTATACATTTTTATTAATGAATACTGATTTGAATTACAGTCTTAGGAGGTTTTATATGTACTACATTTAAAAGAAAACATATTTAGGCCGGGACTCCACTAAAGCGGAGATGTGTGCAGTCTGCTGCGTGCTGTGCGAAAAAATGAATGTGGGCACATAAACTCCTGCAAGATTACAAAATTGAAATTCAATTTACCCGCACACCTTTCTTAGCACAACTGACGGTAAAGTGAGTCTAAGAGCACACTGGGAGCACTGCACAGCAAAGATTTTTGGCATACAAGTTACAAAGTAACGCGATTGTCGACTTTGTAACTTGTATGCCAAAAATTATTAACGATTGTCGACGAGGATTGTCCATCCTCCAGAGCCGGTGGGGGAGGTTACGTCGGACTCAAACGGACTAAAACGCACACCGTCTGTGGACGGTGCTACCCTGGCCAACCCATGGTCATCTCTCTCGATCTGGCTCACCGCCGGTGTGGGGACCACGGAGTCCCCAACTTAATCATGGTGATCTTGATTTAAATATTAGGTCCAAGTAATAAAAAAAATGTTTTATCATTGGTCCTTGCATACGTGTGATTTTTTTTCAGTTTAAGTTTAGTGGGTGTGAGATGTCAGAGAGCAGTCGTTCTCATATAAACGTTATAAGTCAAACTGAAGGGAGGAAAAGGACTACCTAAAGGACTCTTTGCTCTAAGGTGAAAGCCAGGAATGTGACCTTGAACAAGGCCGGGGTCTCATCATTCGCAGGATATATTTCCGCTTACAGGTTTTACTCTTAGAAGAGTTATTGTCACTCTTGCATGCAAGTGATGTATCTGCTATTAGGAGGGACCTTAGGTAGGTGGTGCTACGAAGTAAAGGCTAAGAATACTGTCAGGTCGCACAAATGACCCTCCATTTCTTATTTCAACACAGTCGGGTAAAAACAGACTATTGTTCTACACCAAAAAAATACAGCTGTCCCAAAAATACCTTTACATTTTTATGAAAAATGGTCTGTCAACTTTCACAATCACAAAAGCTTAATTGCCTCATTGTGTTTTTACATGAGCGACATATAAATTACGACGGCCACCAAACGCGTAATGACTTAATTAATTAATTAATTGAACTTACGAATTGAATGAAGTCATGAGCAGTATAAATGATAATTTCTCAAATTCATTAAAATTTTGAATGTGAAAATTGAATTATTTTCATATTTTGCAGTTCGTGACATTGAGAATTCATATTGTTATTGTACACGATAAGAAAGGTTGTCTGGCTAGTGTAGAAAAATTGATACTTAGGTATAATTGCTAATTATAAGAGTATTGGTGATATTTTAATGATTTTGCTGTTGCAACAACAAAAGGAAAAGGTAAACTGCGGAATGAACTCCCTGCCGTGATTTTTCCTAGCGACTAAAGTATGAGGTTCTGCAGAAGGTTCTTACGGGGTCGGCAGCGCGAGTGTGATGCCACTGGTGTCGCACACGCCCATAGGCCGTGGCCTGGTGCGGCACACCTAATAGTGCTTGCCGTGGCAAGCACTATTAGGTGGGCCGTGTGCTTATCTGCCACTTAAGGCTTTAGCGAAGCCATCTTCACAGGGTTGTAAGGTCGGAGAGCGGTCGCTCCCGTGAAAGTCAAAAACGCATAATTACGCGAATTCTAAATTTAACTGCTTTAAACTATAATTTAATTATGAAACCCACCGAAATAAGCATACCTCTCAAAAACCCCATTGTGTCCCCGCCCGGCTCCGATTTCGTGATTATGCGCTCAGCCCGTTTAACAAGAACTAGTTAAATTAAACTAAGATTAGACGCTGAACAGCGAACTTCATGAGAACGCGAACTTTACAATATTATAAACATGTGTACCAGGCTCAGAATATGTAGCTTAGTGCTGGTGTGGTTCGTCGCAATGGATATAATTTGACTGTCTCTTTGCTCTGTGGTATTAAACTTCGAGAAGATTTCGCATTATGACGTGTATTTGGTTGCATTGCATCATGTTCTTACAAGGTATAATGGATACTATTACTAGCTGTCACCAGCGGCTCCACTGGAAACCTACCACCCTAGACAAGTGGCAATTCATTTGCCGGTGTATTGTAGAATAGAACGACGAATGTATGGGATTTACGTATATGATAGTCGTCAACATAATATGTCATAAATGTCAAATGCCATACATTCGTCATTCTATTTCATAATACGCCGGCCAAGGAATTGCCACTTGTCTAGGGGGGCTGGTCTCCAGTGGAGCCTGGTTCCATTCTGGCAACCCATTCCAAGGATGTATGTTATTCCAGACTATAATCTATGCCTGTACCAAATTTCAGCTAGATACGTCCAGCCGTTACAGCGCGATTGAGTAACAAACCTCTTTACAAACGCTTACATTATAATATTAGTAGAGTTAGTAGGATAGTCGCATGCCTACTCTTCATATCACGATTTTGAAAACCTTTTTATAAGATTCCCGTCTGACTCCTCAAGAAAGAGGTGAAATATATTGACATGCATGCGGTGCGTGCGATCAAAGTATTACTTCATAAATTTTGTGTTATACTGCGAATGATCGGTATCATAAAAATACACACGTGAGTAGCTATGCTATATTGATTTTCTGCACGCACTTAGTGCTCAATAATGCAGACTTTTGGGGCATTGGCACCTTTTACGTCAAAACCTATTCGCAGAGTCACGTAGCCAATATAAACGAATCTATCAAGATGGAGGCGTATGTGAGAAATCTTCAGAGTGAAGTAGTACGTTTGAATTTCACTAACGCATTCGTATTGAAATTGGTTTTGCGTGACTGAGAATGTTTATTTATGTACCCACTATTGTAGGGATCCTTCCCAACTTCACAGGCGAATATTTTGTAAAAAAAACTTTAAGTACCCTTCGTTGATAGTCTGGTAAATAATATGCTACCTAACCTGCACTTGGGCGCTTATTTATTTAGGTCATCAAACAGTTACAATAATATAGTATTTTAGCGGCCCCCGACACGGCTATGTCGGGGCATATATGGTCAGCAGGACGAGTGTGACTCCCCTGGTGTTGCGTACGTCCATGGGCCACGGTAACCACTTCCCATCAGGTGGGCCATATGCTTCCCATCTGCCAATCCCCACGAATCTACGACAGCCGGCGGGGACGGTTATGATGGAGAAGAACTTACTAAAACCGCACGCCGTATCGGGCATCAGATGCCAGTGTGCATGGTGACCCATAAGGCATTTTCCTTACACTCTAGCTACTTTCTGTCCGTATACAGTCAATGTAATCATTGAAAAGCTGCTACTTTTTTTAGAAACATACGCTTCAATTTTGTATATCTCTATGGATGCAAGTGATGCAACTATTTGACTCTAACAGATGGTAATTATAGATTATATCATTCTTCACTGTTCACCAGTAACAACAATGTTCGATAAATTATTATAGATTCTGATTCTGACGGCTATAGGCTCGCCCCCTATTACGAGGGACCGAACAATTAAATTGATATTACAACTAGAATTTCGATGTTACAGACATACTCGTAAGTGTGAGGGATTCGTGTGGTGATGAAGAAAGAATACAAGTATTACCACCCCATCTCATCCAAAGGGTGCCAAGAAGCGACTAACGAAAAAGTACGAAGACGATATCACTGCGAGAGAAGGAAAACTCGAAATACAACCCTGTACCAACCCGTCTGGACAGCGTGGACACAGTAGGCCAAAGCCTCCCAACATTGGGAGAAGCCTATGTCTAGAAGTTGACTGCGATAGGCTAATTAATTTTCACTGGTATTATGAAATTGTTATTGAAAGAACGCTCCTAAAATAGTATTTACAAAATTTTGCGGTTCAACAATTTCTTAAAAGAACAAAATACATAATTTTAATTTCACAATTTTGAAAGTAGGTAAACGAACTCTCATTGTTTGTACATTCCTGATTAAATTTCGTTTACAATGTTATAATTATTACTTTTAGCCCGCGGCACCTGTACAGAGTGTACCTACAGTGTACATATTTTATATTTTGTACATCCTATATATTTTAAACAGGGGCGTATGATAATGTGCTAGATTAGTGCTATATCGCGAGGGATATGGCTACGACAGCAAGGGATATGGCTACGACAACCTCACCTCCGGCAACCGACGACCCACAGATGGCGTGCGTTTTAGTCGGTTCGAGTCCGACATAACCTCCTCCTCCAGTTTCGGCGGGGGAGTATCCGTGGGGATTTTCCGCACGTTAAAAAAAAAAAAAGATTTGTGCTATATAGTTAAGTATATGTACCTCAATCACCGGAGCCGTTAATCAGCAGGTGGCTTCATGGAGGTATTGGAGGTAGCTAAATGACCTCCGTCCACAAGAGCGCGGACTTGGGGGCAATAGGTGGAGCCGGATATTACTCTAGCGGAAGCAGACCCCAAGTGGGGTCATCTCGAAGCTAGAGATGGGCCTGGGTCAGCTAGGATGCGAGAGATGGTACTGGCTATCTCACCTGTAACAGGCTGTAACTGAAGACCCGAGATGGCGTGCGAAATTAGATGGTTTGAGTGCGACAAAAACACCATAAAAATCACAATTAACAAACATATTGACTTAATAGGTACAATATCCGACCGACACTGGACAAATAAACATCTAGAGAACGGGTTAACGCTTGTACTTTACGATTTCTTCTACATCTACTGCAAACCACGTTACAGAATTTCGTTCCAAAATAATTTTCAACTAAATTCAACTAGTCCAACATTAAATGTAGCGAGTATAGAATTACCAACGCGTAGCCGACGCGACCAGTCGTCCGTGTACCAGCCTATACAATAATCCCATTGCTATCCGAACGCCAGCGATGCGTCGCAATCGCGCGATCGTGCGTTAAATCGCATACGTGGCGTACATTTTGCGTTTATCTGCAACGTGTGTTTAAGGGTTAACTCTCACTGACGACTCTTGTCCTGCTTGTTTTCTTCGCTGATGGCACATAATCTATCTGTTCTTACAGGGTCGGCAGCATGATTGTGACTGCCCTGGTGTTGCACTCGTCCATAGACCACGGTAATCAGGTAATCACTTTCTGTCAGACGGTCCAAGTGCTTGTCTGCGACCTAAGTAGTATAAAAAAAGAACAGCAGCTGGCAATGGAGGGATTTTGTTAGTAGAAATAGCTGCGAGAAGGCTCGTATAGCCGTGCGGTGACTTACTGATCGCTACGCTGCCCCTCATTTGCCTTCAAATAACTTTGAACTTTTTCTCCTGTAGATAAGATACAAAATGATTCATATATTTTGCCTCAAAAAGCCACTGTCGGCTGCTGCTCTGTCAGTGTGAGTTGACCCTAACGCTCCTGACTTGTGTTAGATTAGTGTTGATGCGATTGTCGATGTTTGAGTGTAACGTTTGAATGAAACACTTCGTAAAGGAGTGGTGAGTGAATGAGCTGTTGTGTTCGAATGGGAATGTTCTAGCAATCGCGTTTAAATCTGTCGTAGAATTTGAAAATGCTGGATATGCCTTTTGGATGTCCGGTTTTTAATCAATTAAGCATAATAATATAATTATGACTGTCATACAGGTCGATGATGCAGACCTCAAGTAGGTCATTTGTTGAACGTGCTTATGTGTCCTTCGACTCCGGTCATTTGGACGAAATTTTGTGATCAAGATATGCATATCTATTCATAAATATAACGAGATAGATTCCGAGATACATTTTAAAGATTCGGTCAAATTTAAAATTTTATTTTTAACACTTAACATTTTTCAATTTTTATTTATTTTTATTATTATGTAAAGTTGTCAAGCTAAGTGGTCGATTATTCAGAATGTGTTAGATCAATACTGAATGCGACTGTACCTAGTTATTAAATTGTTGATTGCTTGTCATATCCATATTAGCATACCCACTGAATAATATCAATATTAGCATCACGACAGCACTGTGTACAGTCACGATACGACTGTGTACAGTATGTTCACTCCGGATGTAAACAGCGTCTCTAGATAAGCGGCAATACGTTTGAATATAATAGATTGATTAATTTAATTTCTTCTCGTGACCAGAAGGCTGGCCTCTTTTTAGGTCAGAGAATAAGCATTGCCATTCAACGTTGCAACGTTGAATGGCAATGCTTATTCAATGCAATGTTGCCAGTCTTCTGGGAACGTTACCACAAGAGGCATGCGATGCGGAGGAATTCTACGACGCATTTTAATTTTTAATTACAATTTATATTAGTTTTAGTTTTTTTTTTTTTAGTACTGTAATTTTTATTTTATTTTATTTGAATTGTCCCTATCTTTTAAATAATATTTAATAGTACTATGTAATAGTAATATTATAGATGATCAATGTATGGGATTGATATTGACGCCTGTCATAAACGCTATAATCGGTTGTTGTGAAATGAAATAAATTCATTTTTAACAAAAAAGTTTAACCGACTTCAAGAAACCAAAAAAGAGGCACTGAAAAGCGAAAAATAACTTAATTTACAGACTTACTGATTTATTAGAAGTCGGTACCTAGCCCAAGAGAGGCCATATTTCAATTGATTGCATCATAGTGTAGCTCAGACACAACAAACAAAGTTGGCTGGCACCGACTTCTACTATATCAGTAAGTCTGTAAATTAAGTTATTTTTCGCTTTTCAGTGCCTCTTTTTTTTGTTTCTTGAAGTCGGTTAAACTTTTTTGTTAAAAATGAATTTATTTTTCTCTTCTTAGTGAGTTTGTACAGTCTCACGACTGTACTTCGTATGTATAGTGACCTGACTGTACATGCGCTGCTGACGCTGCAATACAGATCAAACCGGCCACGCTACAAAAAAAAAATATTAAATCATTATTCAAAAAGAATTTTTAAAATCAATGCATATACACCGGAAATATAGCTGAATATTCTGAACACTTCTGCGTACCCCTTCAAAGGACTCAGGCGTGATGTTATGATGTGTAATGGCAGAAACATTGCAATAATATGCCATTGCAGCAATCGCGGCTGATTTCCTGGTACTTTTTGAAGAGTTCCTTGGTCTAATCTTGGAAACCCATCATCAGATCTTTACGAAATTTAAATGGGACCACTTCGGAATAATCTACTTACGAACACAAAAAGAATTTTCAAAATCCGTCTAGAATTGGCTTCACAATCGCGTAACAAACATACAAAAAAATAAAAAAATAAAAAATAAAAAAAATTGGGTACGAATTGAGAACCTCCTTTTTTGAAGTCGGTTAAAAATAAGTTTAAAACCCGACTACTGAAAAAACACGCTTTAAAAAGTATTAAACAAGAAAATATCAATATCCGTGGTCGTATGCCACTTACTCTAACAAAATAATACATTCTAGGGAAAAGTAGCGTATGATACCAAACACGCCATATTTATCTCAATATTTTTAGCACTACTTTATGACTGCTAAGCCCTTTAGCGGTCATAAAGTAGTGCTAAAAAAATTGCCTCCTTAGATTAATTGACATTTCATATAGCCTATAAACAGCGGATGATCAAGACGATTCTAACGTTACATTCTTATAAGTTCTCATTTGTCCATTTCTAATAAATAGCTGAGAAGCCATAAAACAGATGAATACATACATAGCCAGTCCAAATCATAACCCTCCTTTGGTTTTGCCATAGTCGGGTAAAAAAAAGGGTGCTAATGTGGTCCACATACTGTTCACAGAGCTGATAGTTTGTAATTTACTATTTTACTCGCACGCATCGACTGAATGGTAGCACTGAATGGTAGCATGTTTAGCGTAGCAATTCTCAAACAGTATACGCATGGTGCTGCGTATTACAGGCTCATGTATATAATCAATGGTATTACTCTCTCATTACGATGTGACAGTCGCTAAGTACGTAAGTTAAGTACGTCTTACACTTGCGCTGAGGTAAGATCGTGGATTAATTATGTATCGCTCAAGGCGACGCGAACAATCGCGAACTTCGTCTCTAAATGGCTGGTGTTTTCATTACTGTACTGTAGGCATACGTCCGATATATCAAAACAAAACAGAAAATCAAATCGAATCGATTGCAAAAACTAATAAATCCGTTTTCAAAAACCACTAAGCAAAATCCCGATACGAAAAACGCAACCGTGTCAATATCAAATCGATTGAAGATCCAAATGCAAATGCGAACTAAATCTGAAACCTACGTTTCTATAAGAAATTTGCTCTCTTTCTGTCTAACCAAGCGGTACCGTAGTGGAGTAAAAAGGATAGCGCGAATTTTTACGCAAACTAAATCTGAAACCTTAGTTACGTTTCGATAAAAAATTCGCTCCCTTTCTATCTAACCAAGCGGTATCTCACTGGAATGAAAAGGATAGCAGGAATTTTTCTAGCTTAAGTGCTAGCTGTACTGTACCTACCTGCGATTGGCAGGCCTCATCCGCACACACGCTCACAGTAGGCAGGCGGCCAATCGCAATGCTCCGTGCTCTCGTTACGTTTACGATACGATTACGATAGTTGTTCGTGCTCGCCCCACTGAAAACGGTTTTTAGAAATCGAATTTTGAAATTGATTTCCAAAACTGAAATCAGATATTTATCAGTTTGCGTTAAAAATCGAAAACGTCCATGACTGCTGTACTGTGAGCTTAATACTTAATACTAGCCCCTCTGAGCCTTTTCCTAGCTCAGTTGGCGTCGGCTTTCAATCTGACTACGAAACTGAATTTCGATATTTTTTTTCGTGAAGCTACTGCCATCTGAGTTCCACAATCCGCTGTGATAATCCGATGCTATAGGAGTTCTGTAGTTGGATCAGGTTGTTGGACTTTATGGAAGTCCTACTGTTAGGAGGATGATGGCATTGATGGCCCTATAAAATCATTCGATCGGCTCGTGGGCTACACCATGCTACCACCGAGATTATAGTCCGCCTCCTGGCGACTTTATCGTAGCGGTCAGTGGTCGCGGCTTTCTCTTTCGATTCGATACATGCTCGGTCCCTCTAGACAAGTGGCAATTCCTTGGTAGGCGTATAGTAAAATAGAATAATTCATTCATTCATTCATTCAGTCGAATCGATGGTGCTTCTACTCTCAAATTCTATTTTCCCAGTATGCTGCTACCTGAATCGCATTCTCGGAGACACTCATTAGGTCCTCCGGTGTACAGGTAGATGGACATGTAACACACGTTAGCAGGTGGGCCATGGTCTGTGGAGCTACCCCACACTCACACCCCAGGTCCACGTCATCTGAGTAACCCCACTTAGACCGATTATAGAATAATTTATGTATGGGATTCACACATATTTTGACGTTTTTGACGTTTATGACAGTCTTCAACGTCTGTCAATCCCATACACTTCTTCAGAGTGGCAGTGCAGTATTATACTATAAACTACGCTTAGCTTCCATCTATGAAGGGCTGAGCAATATTTTCTTTTTTTTTATTTATTCAAGCGTTAATACAGGGTTCCAAACGGAACAAGCACTTGTAACTAAACATGCAGTACCGAACTTGCCTCCCCGACTTGCCTGGCGGAGGATTAGTGCCGCCAAGTGCCCCTAACTGCCAAATGCCTACGAAGCACTTACTCGCTTTACGAGAGGAAGTTTTGCACTGCCTTATAACGATCGCCATATACGGTAAAGACGGTCATTCTTGGCGATTTATAGGGAGGAACCTGGTGACTCTCGCTCCGGCTTGTACCTGATGCAAAGGTTAGCTAATCCAGCGCGGAAATGCGGCAAGTATTCTGGCCTCCTTTGCACCTTTATTGTTAATATACTGTAGGCATATTGAAATGGAATTTAAATTTTGATTCAATGACATATGTGTTCTGTATCAGAATATATTTCATTATCATTTGACATACCTGATTGCTCAATTTAATTTAATAATTTTATCTTTGAAAAGCTTTATAATGAAAGTTAATCTAGAAAATTTGATTTAATGATTTTGTGTTCTGTATTTTGTGTATATTTGTAATAATGAACAGATGAAATACGAATTGAAACACGTAATGATTGAATCTCTGTTACTTGAAATAAATAAATTTTGATTTGATTTGCTTGTAGCAACTAGCTGTGAAAATCAATTAATATCTACCATTACGCAAATTCTGTAGCTTGCGACAATTAATTGATTTAGAACTTCAACTTCGGTACCCTGTTAACTGGTATGACCAAAATTAATAAAAAAAATTGCTTTGAAAATCCAAAAAATGTTCAAAATCATTTTGTATAACACATACGATGTGGCGAAGCGTTAGAACGTTTGAGGCGCGGCGTTTTGTTTTATGGCAAGTGTGGTCCACACTTGCCATAAAACAAAACAGGACAGGCCCAACACGAGATGTACTCCAAAAACTTAATTTCCCGTGACTCGGCCGTATTCGGGATTTATAAGTTAGTTTTTTACGCGTTAACTCGCAAACTGATTTAGAAGTTCGCGCCGCTTCCCGGTACTCAATATTGGTTTTGTGTGAAACTTTCTCTGTTTTGACCTCTTGTTTTAGGCCCGAGCAGGGACAGGTTAAAATTGGAGCTGTTTTGTTTTGTTTTTGCACTTTTATTTCGATTTTCATTAGCTTATCGAATACTGTTAATATCAAGGTTAAAAACGGAATAGAAATCGTATAACTTGATTGCAACGCTACCTACCGAGATTATTGAATTCCAAATGATTATTTTAGACAGAGTTTTAAGAAAGAAAAAGAATACTAAAAGGATAGGGTTTTTATGCCACTTAGGTCGCAGACAGGTACAAAGTCCACCTGATGAAAAGTGGTGACCATGGAGTGCAACACCAGGGGAGTCACACTCGTGCTGCTGACCCTGTAAGAACAGACAGATTCTGTGCCGATAACGCAGAGGATAATACTCTGAAGCGGCAAATGAAAAAACAATATCCGGGTTATAATAATCCGGTACATAATAAAAAAGTAAAACTAACTTTACTCTTTCCAGTTGAAAAAAGTTTGTTGTTCAATTCCAAAGAAACACAATCACGGCCCCTTGATGCCTACTTCGCATGGTTAAGTTTGAGTATAAGCACATTCTACTTACCTTTTTTTTTATCGTGCGAAAAATCCCCACGGATACCTCCCCCGCCGGAACCGGAGGATAAGGTTATGTCGGACTCGAACCGACTAAAACGCACGCCGTCTGTGGGCCGTCAGTTGCCGGAGGTGAGATTGTCGTAGCCATATCCCTCGCACCCCGGCCGACCCAGGGCGATATCTCTCGATCTGGCCCTCTTCCGGTGTGGGAACCACAGAGTCCCCAACTCGCCCTCGGGTGTAGCACATTGTACCTACCTAAGTAGTTTTAAATAAAAATCTCTACTCATGAGCACCAAACCGATCACCGATATTATCAACTGAAGCCTAACACAAATCCAATATCTTCCCAAAATAGAGTTAATATATCAAGTGGCTGTCTTTACTTACAGGTTACGAAAAACAAATTAAGGAAACTAGGTACGCAATAAATTCTTTAAAGGATCTCACTGAGCGGAAGGGGACGAAGCAATGTTTGTTAGTAAACATTTTGTTTTTACACCACTGGGGAGGTACGTCAGCATGTGGTTTTGTAAGGGCTCATTTTGGAGACTAACTTATTTTAACTGCCGATGAAAAAAGAGTGGCGATTTTATTGCTTTGCTGGATACTTTTCGGATACTTTATAAATCGGGCTGTTAATATCCGGTTTTACATTTTGACATTTTACATTAAGGTGTTACATCATTAACGTCCACCTACACTAGTCCTTATCCCAATTATTTGGGGTCGGCACAACATGTCATTCTCCTCCATACATTCCTGTCAGATGTCATCTTCCCTGTCACTCCCTTCCTTGCCATGTCCTCTTTCGCGCACTCCATTCCTCTTTTCTTGTCTTCTCCATTCACTTCTAAGGTACATGAGCTGACTCACACATCTTTTACGACGTAAAAGATAATCGAATAAATGATAATGTGATCTTTTGGCTTATTCCCAATTCCCCCTGTTACCGATTCTCCCCGAAAATTATTTCTCTCGAAATTTGAAAACTTGTACAGTTGCATAGTGTTGCCTTTCCTTATAAGTCTTTAAGTTTGAAGGGACTCCTGTTTCTAGATGATTATAAACGGTGTTTAGGACCGCTTTAACCTTCTAATCTAATATAGACATGTCCGACTTCTTCGAATCGATGATCATCTCATTCTAATAGCGAGTAGCAACAAAAGTTAGTGTATGTTAGAGTTCACATAACTATTGTTATACCCAGAGTTCAAACCGCGATTCTCAATAGCTCAAGACCCTCAGCCATTAGGCTGTGACTATCATCATAGAAAGCAGTAAAATAAATAGGATATGTATATTTTCACGGGTTTCCTTTTATCGTTTACAAATAAAGCTATCCCCGGAGACAACTGCTGACGAAAAACAAGCAATCCATGTCGTAGTTATGCAAATACAAAACGCAATCTGCAAACTGAATGTAGTACAGATTCCCGACGAATTTCCCGATTCCCTCAGGACGTTCGGACAATATTGTGTCGTATTACACTATTACACACGCGAGTAGAGCACGCAATCTGTTCAGATGATAAGATATGCTATCTTATCCCATAAATATAAAACATCCGAATGGAGAACCTCTTCCTCGTTTAGAAGTCGGTTAAGAGTTATATTTAGCCTGCGTTTTAAGCTCTTTAAATCATGGCAGTGCAAAATAATGGCTGGCATGGCATGGCTACATAGCGGCTCTTCACTCTCCCACAAGCTCTCTTTTTGAGGTGGAGTCCACAAACATCTGTGGGCTCCATGCAAACCTCAACGCCGTCCACCAACACTTCGAGAAGCCGAATCCAGCCATGCTTTTTCTGACGGAGACGCAAATACGCCGCCCTGACGACACGTCGTACTTGCTCTACCCCGGCTATGTTATGGAGGAAAATTTCCGTGCAAAGGCCGGGGTGTGTCTGTTACGGCGGATGTTTGTTGTCGCCGTATAGCTGCAATTCTTGTCTATATACGTCTTAGCTTGACATAAGAGCTACCTACCGAAAAATTTACAAAATAACAGATAATAATAACAATGTAGGACATTCTACACAACGCTATCTAAACCCAAAGTAAGCATAGTTTAACTAGCTTGTGTTATGGGTTCTAGAATGCGGATAAACATACTAAGATACATTTTTTTCGTAAATAAATACACATTATACATAGAGAGACCCAGCCTGTATAAATAAATTAGTAAATATTTGCACTGAGCGGGGATCGAACCCCTGAAAGATAGAGAGAATGATGCTTTATTATTTTAAAACATTGTTTTCAGATTGCTCCGCCACATTCAAATAATGAAATTATGAAGCAATACCCTTTCTCTATAAATACAAGTAAGAAAAATAAAAATACCTAGGGTCAAAGATGTTCAATCTTTGACCCTAGGTATTTTTATTTTTTCTTGACCTTTCTAAGGTTATTTTCGGAAGATGATTTTAACGGAAAGTCTAAGTTTCTTTTACGTGCGTATTGGGGCCAACAGGCAGATACCCTATATCTCCCAGTTCCCGACAAAGTAGCTAACAATTCAACTATCTACTAAAAATGTTCTTCTATCTATGAAGTAGGTACTTTAACGACAACATCTCACAACTGTCGCGCTATCTGCAAACGACACGCATAAACTTTTAGATTAGCCGTCGACAATCTTCATAAAACCATGAAAGAACCAGAAAAAATCTTTTAGCGCCCATAAAAAGATGGCGTCGTCAAAATAAATGTTTTTGTATACTTCTTCAAGAAAACTGTAGTGAAACAAAACTTTACGACGCGTAAGCGAAAGTAAAATAATAAAAATATACTGAAAATACTACTTATAGAATACGAATATCTATGGCAGCTGTTACGGGTAGTTGAAACCCACAAAACTGCGACAAAATCTTACTGCAGAACATCGAGATCGCCACTTGATTGTGGAGTCGCTTCACGAAAGCGGGGTCAAGTCTTACAGGGTCGACAGCGCGATTGTGATTCCCCTGGTGTTGCCCACTCCATACGTCACGGTAGCCACTATCCACCAGGTGACCCGAGTGCATTTCTGTCAACTCTCTCATCCTAGCGTTAATTCCCAGTCGCATCCGAAGCTTTTCAACTCGGAGTCTGGGGTCCGCTTTACCAGTCTTAACTACAGATTTGGCTAGACCTCGATATTTTTTCGTGAAGCGATTGCCATCTGACCAACACAGCCCAATGATAACATTAGGCAATATCGAAGCTGCAAAGCTTCGATATCGCCTAATGTAATCGGGTTACAGGTAGTTGGAGTCTAGCTTTGCAGCTAGACCGTTGTTTTTTGCTGCAGCTAGACCGTTGGGACCGACGGTTTAACGTGCTAATGCAAATACCCATATTTCATGAACACAAATATTTGCACTGAGCGGGGATCAAACCCGCGCCTCCTGCGTAGCGGCCGCGTTCACTTCCCCTACGTCACGGAGGCTGTCACCTAAGTGGTATAAAACAAAATATCAGATACAAAACACAAAAATCCGTTTACAACTGCCCTATATGTATTGAATAGAGGCAAAATAAACGCCAGAATTTCGCCAGCGTTGTTTATACATGGAGATCCCTTAGGAATTCCTCGCGTTAAACTGTCGGTCCCGGTTGGCAGCGCAAACGTGTGACAGTCGTTAGCGAAAATCGGGAACAAGGAGCATTGTGATAAGAGTGACTTATTGTTAGGTATTGGACGTTCTGCAGAAGTATATTTCCGTATTACTAAATAACCATAATGTACTCGTAATTCAGAGTTCACTAATTACATGTAACTACCTTGTCATCACTACATATTATAAAACAAAGTCGCTGTAGCTGTCTGTCCGTCCCTATGTGGCGTAGCGGTAGTGAACGCGGCTGCTACGCAGGACGCGCGGGTTCGATCCCCGCTCAGTGCCAATATTTGTATGCATGAATATAAATATTTGCATTGGTCTGGGTGTTTCTATGTATAATATGTATGTATTTACAAAAAAAAAAGTATCTAAGTATGTATATCCGCATTCTAGATTCCATAACACAAGCTAAATTAAGCTTACCATGGGCAGGCTTCCGTCACTCGCTCAAGGCCACGCGATAAACACCTACAAATTGGCGTACAGTCGACTGTACAAACTGGCAGAGGGCAGAGGGCTGCCGAACGCGCGCCTGAGCGCTCGCATCACACTGCACCGCACGTTTCCCGCGCTTACGCTTCGAAATGCCGAAACCACGTAATTAATGTGCAGTGGATGGGTTTGGGTATATACCTAAGTCTATTTCTTTGAACATAAGTACCTAAGTAATAAGTATGTAAATCGTAAATTAAGACGTTTTTTGAGTCAGGTATTATGTTTTATAGGTAATTCTAATACTGAAGTTAGCTAGTACTTACGTAATAGAATAGTAGGTAATGTCCGTTATTTTTAGGGTAGGAATAAGCGTCTATAAGCTATCCTACTGTAAATTATTTCGTAATTTTATACCAATGGTTGAACAAACTGATTTGAACAAAATGATTAATCTAAATGCAATAAAATTGGAAAAAATCTTATGAGAAAACTATAAATACAGTAGGTACTTATACCTTACTGTATACCTACCTATAGGTACACTAAGGCCTATAAAGTAGCACCGTATTACAAATGTTATAAACCGTTGATTTACATTATTTATTAAAATTATTTACGCGATTTAAGATATTTTCGACTATGTATAAAATGTAATAAATTCCGAGAAGAGAAAAAAAAATATAAATCATATAAAACTAAAACATATTGGATTAACTAATAAAAAATATGGTTAATTCGTTTTATTACAATAATCATCATAGATAATACCCTAGCGCATTCTTACGATGACGTCACCCGCACGGCGGGCAACACAGTCTCGACTCTATGAGTGCGGTTTTAAGGTACAATTCTTCTCGTTCTGAGCAGCAGGTTATTAAAATTTTGTAGGTGAATATAGCGTAGGTATTTTCACTTTTGTATGGGAGTGATGTATCTGTTACGTAGTAACTATTTATTAATCTGTGCCATGGGTCTAGAAAGCGTTGTGTAGAATGTTGTGGAAAAAAAAAATGTATGCTTAAATCTTCAAAACTACGCAACTGATTTTGAAGCGGTTTTTTTCAATAGATAGAGTGATTCAAGAGGAAGGTTTATATGTATAATACATGCATAATATTATAGAGAAACACTGATTAATTTAGAGATATGCAGCGGGAACGGGATCAGAAAATCTGGCGGTACGAAGTTCGCCGGGTCAGCTAGTATCTTTATAAACTAGTGCACGCACAGGATATGTTTGCCTAGTATGAGATCATTATGATACCATTCACACTCAACAATGTTACATACGATTTTTTTTAAATATATAATGTACAGCTGTTGACGTAGACTGTAAGACAGATAGACATAGTTACTTTCATATTTATAATATTCCTAGCTGTTGCCCGCGGCTCCACCCGCGTGGATGTCGGTTATCGCGACCAAACATAGCCTATTATCCTTTCCCAGGGTCTAACCTATCTCTGTAACAAATTTCTTCAAAATCGGTTCAGTGGTTTAGGCATGAAAGCATAACAGACAGATAAACAGAGATACAGAATGACAGACAGATAATTACTTTCACATTAAATTTACTCGTATTAAGTATGGTATAATATTAGTATGGATGCTTACAATTAAAGATGAAAGGATGTTTATCTGCATACTGGAACAATACAAGCCTTGTTCAGTTTGGGACTGTTTAGTTTGATAGCGTTATGCAATTTGCCTCAGAACATGTTTAAATAAAATTTGACCTTATTGAATAAATCACTTGTACTTTTCCACAATTTTTTATTTGAACCTTACCGGTTTCGCCTTAGCGCAATAGCGCAATCTCTCACGTCTCATCCTACAGAATAATTATACTCGTTCTGCTGTTGACATCAAAGGCCCAAGAGAGCCCGGACCCCATCTCAGTATTAATTAAGAAGTGTCCAAATTTTTGCTAACTCTCATAATAAATTCAATTAAAATAATTGTACAGTGAAAACACATTTTCCTGGTTGTGTTAATGTGGGTCTCAATGCGCATTGAAATCAGCCTAGTAGCCGCAAGGCACTGACGCACAATACGTCGGCAACGTTGCACAACATTACGCAACATTGACAGCAACAGTACAATATTCTTGTTTCTAACCTCATATTCACTAGATAATAAATTGACGCACAACACTTGACGGTCAGCAAGATCATCAACGTTGTACAACTTACATTGAGCAACATTAAAAACTTTGGTGCGACTTGTGATTTGTTTCTAACCTAGTATTCACAAGACAAGAATTGACAACGTTGCACAACATTACGCGATATTGCCAGCTGGCGTGCAACATGAGCCGTAGCTTATTGTTTAATTCCGTGCAACATGTAATTGGTCATCAAAATGTTGTCAACTTTAGACGTGTTGCGCAACAAAGTCGCCACTGAAATTAAGACTAGTATATTTTTTATTTTCTATTTAGTTGGTATAATGATAATAATTGAAGAATAATAATGTATCCAATTATGTGTATTTTGACAATTTATTTTTTAGTTTAATGTGATTAATAAAGGCGCGGGTTCGATCCCCGCTCACTGCCAATATTTATATGCATGAGTATAAATATTTGCATTGGCCTGGGTGTTTCTATGTATAATAAGTATGTATTTACAAAAAAAAAAAAAAAAAAGTATATAAGTATGTATATCCGCATTCTAGATTCCATAACACAAGCTAATTAAGCTTACCATGGGTCTAGAAAGCGTTGTGTAGAATGTTGTGGAATATTTATTATTATTCTTCTTTATTCATTGTAAAATCTTATAAATTATATTTTTAAATACATATATATACAAAAACATATATTTAAAAATATAAAAAATAGTGCCCCACCGGTATCGGGTACAGGGACCAAGCTACCGGTGGTTAGGGCTCCAGAGAGAGGAACCTCCTCACAATACGTGCCGTGTCGAGGAGTACCGCCTTCTGCATCAAGCCCTTGATCCAGCTACCTAACGAGAGCCTCTTAAGGTGTTGGTCGAGGCTCTTAGCAATCAGCCCATGGGCCGATATGACTATCGGGACAATGATTGCCGAATCAACATCCCACATGTCAACAACCTCATGAGCCAGATCCAAATATTTAATTTGTTTGTCTTTTTCGGCTTTCATGAGGTTTTCGTCATGAGGAATGGTGACATCAACAATCATTGCAAGGCGCTCTAATCGATCTATCACCACTATATCAGGCCTATTGGCGACAATAGTCCTGTCAGTGATAATAGATCGATCCCAATATAATGTGACACGACCATTCTCGAGAACTGGGTCGGGCACATACCTGTAGTATGGCACCTCCGAAGTTACAAGGTTGTATTTCAGGGCAAGTTGCTGATGTACAATCTTGGCCACTTGGTTATGCCTGTGCAAATACTCGCCGTTGGCAAGACGAGAACAACCAGAAATAATGTGTCTTTATTATTATTATTATTATATATTGTACGTCGTATATCAGGCATGTTACAGTGATACCTGCTTATTTTATGTAATTCAACATCTACTATTACCTGTGACAAACAATAAATTGATTTTGATTTTGATTTTGATTTTCTGAATACATATTGAAGACGACTGATCATTCATAGACAGTCAATAAAGTTCTACGTTACTACGCGTTGTTGCACGTCTTTGTTTAACAACGTTGCACAACAATGTTGAGCAACATGCCGCGCGTCAAATGTTGCCTAGTGTTTAACAGGCTTTAATTCGGTCCGAGGTCAGGGTAAAATTAATGTTGGAATTATTGTGGTGATTGGAAGGCGGCCGTGTCGAAGGTACAATGCCTTTTTCCGATGTTCCCAATTACTAAAGAGGAATTCGGCTTCGTCATTCATAAGTTGAACGAATACTATTCATTGTTACGTGCGCTGTGAGGTGTGGGATCAGGTTTTAATAACTCTTACAGGTATAAATGGGGTTTACTTGAGTTTACGTTTGCGTTACGTTTACGTTTGCTATTAACCTAGTGTGGGTGAATTCGTAATATAAGTTAAATTTAACCAGCTACTTAATAATCGGCTGCCCAAATTCAAAACCCAGTAAGGGACATTTTTTCCGAAAACACTTTTTTTCCATATTTCGAACTTTCATGGGGAACCGCATCGACCTGTGAAGACACCTGTTAGTAAGGGGGATAAAACGTGCAATATATATTATTATCGAAATATTTTACTCATTATGTAGTCAGTGGTTAGTACTCTATCCAATAAATATCACTTAATTACTCTAACCCCAATACTTTTGTAAGGCTTGCCCGTTTTATGTTTTTACGCTTTTCTGTAAAATTTGTTAAAAAACACTTACTGGGTTTTGAATTTGCTCATCATCACTATAACGCCGTGTTGGTTCCCTATAGAGTGGAATAGAATATCGTAGAAGGCGACTTAGGGTTAGGGCTGTTGTCCATCCGACAGTAAACATACAGCCTATGATAAAGTATCCGCTTGACGGCAATAGTCTCACCACGACGACGTATTGACGTATTACGTGGGGCCAAAAATCATAACTGGCGACATGTGGGTGTTAATACACCACCCTAAAATTTAAAAAAGAATCTATAACTCACTTGTGAATAATAGCAATGAAAAAGTCACAGTTTGATAATAGGTGTCATTACGTACCTAATTGCGGTGAAATAATAGCAATGTTATGAGCAGGTGTGTTGTAAAACTCTTTATTGCTGACAGTACTTTTAACTTACTAACAATCGGGGGCGATTTGGGGTATCTAATGTTCAAAGGGGCGAGTTACAACATTAAAGCAGTCGGGGGCAAGATCCACGGGGCGAGCGGGGCCTAAGCCAATACACCTCTGCCTGCCTCTTCGTGGATTTACACGCGTGAAGTATTATTATTATAATGGCGTGATATTTTGTACTATATAAAGTCAAATTTTATAACCTTTTTGCAGTCGATGATAGTATCATATCAAAGTTAGTTGAGAGCAAAATTTAATTTATTCAAGCGAAATTCATGCAAAGCCCTTGAAACAATATATTTAGTGTTGTAACCCTGGCTATGCATCACAGTGCACTTATCAGCAGATCCCTCAGGAGCTTGCGGTAGGTCAGGTATATTGAATAACGTCATAAATTACCGCAAAGCACCATTATCTATAAGCGTATGTACACTGAATCTAGATGGGAATATTACGGGATAGTTGATATAATAATGTATCCCATCTATTAATAATGTTAGAAAGAGTTACATAGGTAGATTATTGCTAGTGAACCCGTCCCGGCTTTGCCCGTGGTACACCTTGGAACACGCATCTTTTGTTTTTTATATATATATATAGGACACGTCAATTTGACTTCGCCTTGCCTGATGGTAAGCTGAGGGCAAAGTCTTGGAAAGAGGGTCACCATTATAGACACGTACCATGCTACAATGGTGGCACTCAGCTTGACGGCCTCATCAGATGCTTTTTCACGCCCCGCTTAAAGGACCCGGGACTTTAGGAGGAGGGAAACACGTGAGCTGGCAAGGAATTCCAAGTCTTAATAGTGTGGCAGAAGAAGGAGTCACCGAACCGCTTGGTTCTTGATGGAATATTCTGCACCGTATGCGGGTGGCATCTAAGTCCTGCACGTGTTGTCCTGTATAGGAAAGGGGAGGGTGGGATTAATTGGATCTTGGACCTAAATCGCTAGACAAACGAGGCCCTGCTGCGTGACCTTTTGTAATAATCTATTGCTTGAATTTGAGCTCGTCCACCGCAGTAGCATCCCGTGCTATCCTCAAAAGACACCAAAGAAATGTGTACTGCGCGTATAGGGCACATTTTCAACACATTTCAGGTCCAAGATACATGTCCGGAGTAATACACTTCGATACTCCTTATCACCCCTTCAAGCGTTACCTTTAAGGGTAAAATAGAGTTACCTCGACGCGGGTAGTGGTAGTGGTAGTTGTGACTGTGGTGCACCTCTGCAGTCGATAGACCACCTCCTGTCGTGCCCGTTGTGTCCCTACACCTGCACAATTGCCGACCTAAATGAAGCGACGGAAGGTGCAGTCGGTGTCACCGAGTTCTGGGCTGGGTGCGTCTAATTTTTATTTTGCCATTAACACGATGAAGAAGAAGACCCCTTTAAGTCATATGTACCCATGTGAAACCGTAGCGTGACGTGATAGCCTATAACCTTCCTCAATAAATGGACTATTCAACGCAAAAAGATTCTACAATTCGAACCCGTAGGTCCTGAGATTAGGGCGTATAACCAACCAAACAAACAAACTATTCAGCTTTATATTATTAAGTATAGAACAATTGATGGAAATAATAATACCATTAGCCAAACTGAAATCAGCCAAATCCCAAAATGATGAGAGGTAACAAAACTTATTACTTCTGAGTCCACGTCTAGAGCAAATGTCTAAATTCCCCATATATTCCCCACGTAAGCACAATCCTCACAAACTCCCCATTCAGGTTGAAAATCCCCACAGTTTGGCGAATTCCCCACACATTTTCAACGCTTATCGCAACACTGTGACTATTGCCATGACAGCTCAGTATATGCTACAAATAATTTGCACCGCTGATTTTCAGCTGAAACCTCAATAAATTCAAAAGCGATTAAATCTTGCAGTACAGGAAACGTTCTACTAACTCTCATGTAGACTCCACACAAAGGCCCAATTCCTTTAAGACCCTATCAAAATAAAACTTTCGAGCCCCCTAAACACGATTTTGCTTGCAGAAATTATTCCCGTAGGGTTTTCATGGGCACGAGCAGTTCCCTTGCCGTCCATTAAAGCTATCACTTTGTAGATCTCGCGCGACATTAAGAGAATATATTTCCAATTGGTTAGTAGGGGCGTGGCTGACGGGATACTAATGTTACCATGAGTTTTAGGGGCTTGGGACATTTACTTTGTAATTTGGTGGTATATTCTCAATAGCACAAACTTTTTTTTTTTTTTTATATAGGACACGTCAATTTATATTATAAAATAAAATTAAAAAAATGTTGTCCCTAGAATTCTAGTCCCTTTTTATTGTAGTATATTTTTTCACGCCCCGCTTAAAGAATCTGGAATTGTATAAGGGGGAGGAATACGTGTGAAGGTAGAGCGTTCCAGCTCAAACCAAATCAAAGGTGGTAAGAAAAAAAAGAAATGAACCCCATGGAGCCTTGGACACAATACTAAGTTGATGATGATGATGATGATAAATATCCCTTCTTCCAATATCAATATCAATAATGTACCTGTTCCCCCTGTAAGGTAAAGATCGCGGGTTCGAGTCCCGTCCGAGGTCGATTTTCTTTTCTCTTTCTTAATCAATAATGTACATATAGAAAAATCCTTACAGTTAAAATCCATTTACCTCTCAAAATTTGTTACTACGTACAACATACTTTTACATAATATTAGAATATCGCTTAGAACTTAGACGGCAAACTTTGTAAAAGTTTCATGAATTAGAACAGTTTACCGATATCCAGAAAGTATCGTTACTAAGTTCCATAACATTCGTTATCATTATAACTTAACGAAACTACAAAAGGTATTAACAAGCGTTTAAGTCGTAAATAAGGTGAGATAATTATCGTAATAATCTGAGTTGAAAAAGTAGAAGTTATGTAATAATATTTTTAGGAAGGAAGTAGACACTGAATAATCTATCTATTGAGTGTACTGTACAAGAGCCCTTTTCAGACCTTTGGAGCCCAGGCCAACCTCAGCTAGTAGACGTAAGAGCACGGTGAGCCATCGGTTCCAGTTGCCATACGAACATCTATGGCAGTCTTTATACTCTTTATGGGTAGTTGGAACCCTAAAAATTCCAACAACAACGGTCTAGCTGCAATGCTTCGATATCGCCTAATGTCACGGTTTAAACGGTGAGAAAATAGGTGCAGCGGGAACGGGAAAAATATGGTGGTACGAAGTTCGCCGGGACAGCTAGTTATTTATACAAGCAAAGATATTTCTCGGCCGTTGTTTAAGGAAGGGTTTAAAAGAAACTCACAAGAACTCTTGTTTAACGCAAAGTTTGTCTTTGCAGTTTTATTTGACTAACTCCACCCGGCAACTAAAACAAGGCCTCCCTAAGGTCTTTGTTGACTAAACACTTGGGCTCAGGACAGGTGTAAGCTTTTCTAAGCTGGGTGGGACTTGAGATGAGCGGACTAAGAGCATGGACTCGAGAAGTATGTGAGAAAAATTATATACTTACGTACCTCCAACCTACTGAATACCGCGGCCATTATAACTTCTTCTTCATCCTAGCGTTAATTCTCAGTCGCATCCGAAGCTTTCACCTCGGAGTCTGGGGATACCAGACATTAATTGAATTACATTACAATTACATTACAATTACATTACAATTACATTACAATTACATTACAATTACATTACAATTACATTACAATTACATTACAATTACATTACAATTACATTACAATTACATTACAATTACATTACAATTACATTACAATTACATTACAATTACATTACAATTACATTACAATTACATTACAATTACATTACAATTACATTACAATTACATTACAATTACATTACAATTACATTACAATTACATTACAATTACATTACAATTACATTACAATTACATTACAATTACATTACAATTACATTACAATTACATTACAATTACATTACAATTACATTACAATTACATTACAATTACATTACAATTACATTACAATTACATTACAATTACATTACAATTACATTACAATTACATTACAATTACATTACAATTACATTACAATTACATTACAATTACATTACAATTACATTACAATTACATTACAATTACATTACATTTACATTACATTACAATTACATTACATTACAATTACATTCCGATCAGTAGGGAAAAATTATATACTTACATGCACACACATCATGTTGTGTTCCTGGCAGTGAATGAGTAGCCAGAGCTATCAGGAGAGTTGTTGTGTTGTCAGTGGGAAAACCAAAGGCTTTTCCTGCTATGTCTTCTGCAATGACGGCACATAAACTCTCTGTTCGTACTGCGGCGTAGCATGAATGTGACTCCTCTGATGATACACACGTCCAAAGACCATGGTAATCATTTTCCATCAGGTGGCCCGTATGCTTGTCTGTGTTTTGTCCGTCAATCAGAAGACGCCTGGTTTGAAGATGATATTAGGTTGGGCCTTAAAAATTTGTGTTGGTGACCCCATATACAGCCAACCTATATAAGGTGTATGTACAGTCGGCAAAAGAGATAATTATATAACTTTACATACGAATTTCTAAGCAAAAGTACCATGTCCTTTGTCAAGCGGACTAACCACCAGCTAACCATCAGATAGGATATATTTTTATTGAAAAGCTCTATTAAAAAGACAATTGCTTAATAAACAAGATTTTGCCAATATTCAAGTATGTAAGTTCCGCTCCGCTCCTATGAAACCTCGCCCTTAGGTAGTAAAAAATAGACTTTCCCGATTTAGGTGACCCAGATTGTGGTACCTGTAGTAATCCTGAGTTCAGAGCCTTATGTATTTGCCGATCCGCGTACATGGGTCTTCAAGTTCAATGTGACCTATTTCTTGAAAAATAAAGATTATTTTCGAGCATTTTTGTGGGTTCCTATTCTGAAGAAGAAACTTTATAGACTGGGTCAAGTAGAAGCGCAGTTGAAGGTTAAATATTATTTTTAGGGTTCTGTACTGTAATGGACAAAACGGAACTCTTATCCGTTTGTCTGTCTGTGAAGATCTCAGGAATGCGTGGAGGCATTAAGAAAAATAGACAGATAGATAGATAATTTTTCGCCTCCCCATACCCGGGTGCGAGTTGGGGACTCCGTGGTCCCCACACCGGAAGAGGGCCAGATCGAGAGATATGGCCCTGGGTCGGCCGGTGTGCGAGCGATATGGCTACGTCAATCTCACCTCCGGCAACCAACGGCCCACAGACGGCGTGCGTTTTAGTCAGTTCGAGTCCGACATAACCTCATTCACCGGCTCCGGCGGGGGTGGTACCCGTGGGGATTTTTCGATAAAGATAGATAGATAATTCTTCATTGTACCTCAATATATTTACGGTGGAACTAGTAGGTAAGTTACTACTAATGGTAGAGCTTCTAATGGTCTTCTTAAAGAAAGCCCATATTTTAGTCGCTTGGAAAACCCACAGCAGGGAGATCATTCCATAGTTTGAGTGTGCGTGGAATGAAGTTTCATATAATGAAAGAAACTTCATTCCACGCTTTCCATCTACTATTAGACCTCACTGCGTTTCTGCTTGCAATGTATGAGGATGGATTCCCTGCCTATGGCGAGCAGTGCGATGATTCGCGATGGGTATCATTTTGAACAGTTTTTTTTTATACTATTTAGGTCGCAGACGCACACGGCCCTCCTGATGGTAAGAGGCTACCTATGGGCGAGTACAACACCAGGGGAGTCACACTCGTGCTGACGACCCTGTAAGACAGTTATCCTGAACACACATCCATACTTAATACTATAAATGCGAAAGTAACTCTGTCTGTCTGTCTGTTACGCTTTCACGCCCAAACAACTTAACCGATTTTGATGATATTTGGTACAGGGGTAGATTAGACCTCGGGAAAGGACATAGGCTATGTTTGGTCGCGATAACCGACATCCACGCGGGTGGAGCCGCAAGCAACAGATAGTTTGCTACAAAAATATAAAATTTTCTTATCCACCGACTTCTATTTTGAAAGTTTCCACCCTTCGCCACTGGAACATACGTCATTATAGAGGTGTCAGATGTCAAGAGGTCATTAACCCAAACGTTATTTACTATGACATAGGCACATAAATTAATCAATAATTGCTCTAGTACCACAATCAGTTCGAATAAGTTAATCAACCACTAGTGTTGTGTGGTGTTTATTATGCCAATTATCACTTGAATAGTTAATAGCAGTGTGTACAGAGCTTAATTGTAGTATCAGTCGCATGATTTTGATGTTTATAATTTAATAGTATTCTATGACATACTACACAGCGCCATGTAGCTTCAAATCAAATATAGCTTAATTAGGTATTCAAACTTTCCAAAGATTTTCGCAATATTGCAAACATTTAAAGGATAAACTAAATACCTTAGTTACTAATTGAATTCCCGCGAGAGATACCTGCATTCTACATACATACACACATACATACATACATAAGCAACGGTACTGCCGACAAGATATTGAATTTGAGTTACAGTGTTGGTGGCTAACCGCAAACATTTCTGGAACTCCTGTCCGAAGTTTAGAGTACGAACCCTCGTTATATTACTTGTTTCATTATATAGTTTAGTTAAACTTAGATTAACTACATACATACATTGACTGCCTCTGTGGCGTAGCGGTAGTGAACGCAGCCGCTACGCAGGAGGCGCGGGTGCGATCCCCGCTCAGTGCAAATATTTGTATACATAAATATGAATATTTGCATTAGTATGAGTGTTTCTATGTATAATATATATGTATTAACGAAAAAAAAATGTATTTAAGTATGTTTATCCGCATTCTAGAATCCCTAACACAAGCTAGTTAAGCTATGCTTACATTGGGTCTAGATAGCGTTGTGTAGAATGTCCTACAATATTTATTATTATTATTTATTTACTTACTCACGGCTGTAAATCCTGGAAGGGGTAGGCAAAGGTGCATTAGCACCCAATCAATCAAATAAATAAAATTTTCAAGAAAGTGCGAGTCAGAAGTACTTGAAACCGGCGGGTTTGCTTGAAAGGATTATTGACAGTAGAGGAAGCTCGTGAAGTGTTAAGGATAGAGTCAAGTGGCGGGTTGTTCTCTCTGCCTACCCCGTAGAGAAATATGCGTGAGCCCGTAGCAAGTGGTTAACTGAGCCAACGGGCTGAGTAGACCCATAGCCGTAGCAAGCGGTTAACTGAGCCCACGGGCTGAGTAGACCCATAGCCGTAGCTAGTGGTTAACTGAGCCCGCAGGGTAAGTTGGCTGGTTAGTGGGCTGAGTCACTCCCAAAAAAAACGAACGTGGTCAACTGAGCCCGCGGGCTCAATGGGATGTGGGCTCAGTTGACCATGAAAGGAATCAATCAATTAGCCTATCGCAGTCCACTGCTGTATATAGGCCTGTCCCAATGTTGGGAGACTTTGGCTCACTGTTTCCACGCTGCACGCTGCACTTCCTTCTCTCGCAGTGATAAATATCGTCTGCGTATTTTCCCCTCTTACGACATCTCGATCACAATATACCATAGATGTCACAAAAAACTCCAAGTTAACACTAAGATTATCTAGACTTGTGACGTCACACCAATATCCATATCTATACTAATATTATAAATGCGAGAGTAACTCTGTCTGTCTGTCTGTCTGTTACGCTTTCACGCCTAAACCACTGAAACGATTTTGATGAAATTTGGTATAGGTGTAGATTAGACCTTGAGAAACGACATAGGCTATGTTTGGTCGCGATAACCGACATCCACGCGGGCGGAGCCGCGGGCAAAAGCTAGTCAATATATAAACCAACTCGAACTTTCTCGACTCAAACTTTACCGAGCAAGAATTCAACTAACTAAAGAAAAGAAAAAGCTGACTAACGAAGCAAAAGATTAGATTACTTCCTAATTAAAATGAGGACAAATCCCGGCGGTATCTCATAGCATGGTCGCCCTACGATCGGATACAACATTTGCAGGAACAATCTCATTAGCCGTGAATTTTGTGGACCCCCCGCCCATCGCAAGATTTATATTGTTATACTCGAATCTTAAGCCGCTGTTATATTGAGACATTTGCATTTCAGCTCTTTGGACTGGGGTGATTAAGTTTGACTAAGGTTCTGAGGAGTTAAAAATGTTGTGAATGGTTTAATTTTGTCAGTCTTAGGCTGAAGCTAAACGAACGTAATTTTTTGAGTTGTGAGTCGCGTAATTTCGGTCGCTGTGTTCGATTTCATTGAAAACTTCTGTTTGCAGACAACTCATTTTACGTCACCGTGTGAATCAAACAGGACTTTTGTATGAAACCGAATGCAGCAGAAATTACAAAACCGAAATTACGCAACTTACAACTCAAAAAATCACGCTCGTTTGACTTTAGCCTTAGCAGAAACTACATATGGGTGTATAAAATACATCACCCATATGTAATATCTACTAAAACGCACGTAATACATCTACGCCTGTATACATTGTATGGTGTAGATGTATACGGCCCCATTAAGATCTTCGACTTCGGGTGGGGAGGTCTTTTTGTATATAAAAGACCTCCCCGAAGTAAGTTGGCGGCACTATTCATCACTAGTGTGACTCCCCTGGCGTTGCTAACATTCATAGGCCACGGTAACCACCTTGCATTAGGTGGACCGTGTGCTTGTCTGTCACTTAAGTAGTATAGCCCATGAGTAAGGGTCCACTTGACTGTAATAGGAAGCCCATGAATAAATGTCCGTTTTACGCTTTAATAGGTACGCCCCCTATTACGTGAGACCGAAAATTATATTTGGCGAAATTTGGGTGATAATACACCTCTGCCTACCCCCTTAGGGATTTACAGACTTGAGTATATGTATGTATCTAACAAAGTTAACTTTACTGACTCCCAAAACAGTACGTGCTAAGAGCCAACCAAGTAACCGAATATATATTGTACCGAATAACTTTGCAGCAGCCGAGTGATTGCATACCGAACACCGACAAATACCGAACCGCATGGCTGGTCCGTAAACATGTACCGTACAGTGTTAAATCATACGATAAGAGTGGAGACGCTGGTACAATTTCTGTACCATATGTTTAAGTTATGCTACAGACAAATTCGTAACCGGTCAGAAGTGCTTTCGACTGAAGAACATAATCTAAAACTGAAGAAACATGTTCTTGAGTGAACAGGTTGGTCAGAGGTGCATTAGTACAGTCAGCGTCAGAGAAAACAGACCCCCTCATGCTTTCATATCATTAACAAGGGGGGTTCCTTCTCTCTGAAGCTTACTGTACCAAGGGTGTATGCGTTAGTACCAAGATCGTCAAGGGTCAAGTTATTCTATTCGTCTAATATGTGGGACCTAATTACAATGATTTGTGAAATGTGGGTGTTAATTCACCTCTGCCTAACCCTCCAGGGAGAAAAGTGTGAATGCATGTATGTAATTTTTTAGGTTAATAATCCATATATCCATATATCCATATCCATATCCATATCCATATCCATATCCATATCCATATCCATATATATAATCCATATCCATATCCATATCCATATATATATATATATATATATATATATATATATATATATATATATATATATATATATATATATATATATATATATATATATATATATATATATATATATAATAATATAAATGCGAAAGTAACTCTGTCTGTCTGTCTGTCTGTCTGTCTGTCTCGCTTTCACGCCTAAACCACTGAACCGATTTTGATGAAATTTGGTATAGGGGTAGATTAGACGTTGAGAAAGGACATAGGCTATGTTTGGTCGCGATAACCGACATCCACGCGGGCGGAGCCGCGGGCAAAAGCTAGTAATAAATAAAATAAAAACCGGGTTTATTTTAATATTTGTAATAATTTGTCCTGCATTTCCTTATTTAAATTTTACCAACTTGCATAATTTACACACAGTAGCTTGCGTACCGTGAAACGGGACCATATATTATCCTTTTAAATGAAGTTACCATTGTGTACTGTAAGTTTAGTGCTGTATAACTTAAAGCAAGTGAAACTATTATTCAAAAGATACGGCCGGCGATAACTCGGCCAGTAATCGCGTGGCCCGTGTATGCATATTAAGTTACTAGGCGATTATCATACGACTTAGTACTTAGTTCATGTTGTTATTTAGTAACATAGTAGCATTTTAGGGTTACATGCCTAAAAACAGTATAGCTATGTTGATACTTATAGCAAAGATTTAAAATAAGAACATTCATTCATTGGACAATATTATGTGCAGGGATTAGATGTCACCAGCATGCAGTGCAGAATATTCCATCAAGAACCAAACAGTTCGGTAGCTCTTTCCTTTGCTGCACCATTAAGACCTGGAATTCCTTACCAGTTCACGTGTTTCCTTCTTCCTACGGTGCCTGGTCCTTAGCGGGACGTGAAAAAGCATCTGATGAGGCCGTCAAGCTGAGTGCCATCATTGTAACAAGGTACGTAATGGTAACCCTTTTGCCTGAGATTTTGTCTTCAGCTTACCATCAGGCGAGGTGCAGTCAAATTAACATGTCCTACATAAAAAAAATATACTCGTTTTATTAGCGTCGTTTCCAGTTACTGTCCTCGGAGCCCCCGGTCCACTTACATTTTTACGCCTTCGGTTTCACTTATTCGGCTTCAACTGCCATCGGACGGACCTCCCAACTCCGAGCCGAAAGCTTGTTACACAGGCTCGTTCGTTAATCAACAGCGGCTTGCAGGTGAGATTGGCTTAGCTCTAAAGGGCTTGGTAGACCCTAATTTAAGGTGAACTCCCCGTGGTGCTTTTCCCAAGCGACTACAATATGGGGTACTTCAAGAACGGCATTAGAAGATTTCTTCAAGGTCGGCAGCACGAGTGTGACGCCCCTGTTGTTGCATACGTCCATAGGCCACGGTAACCACTTTCCATCAGGCGGGCCGTGTGCTTGTCTGCCACCTAAGTGGAATAAAAAAAAGGTGGCACACGGCTCACCTGGTTCAATTGGCTACAATAATATTAATTTGGCAAGAATATTGGTTTTCACTCACACAAGTTCATACAAGTTACAAGTTTTGAATTGTATTTACTATACGGAATGTTATTCCAAATTTTACTATGCAATACACTCGTAGTCATCACTCGTGGCGGGACACGCGCACTGAACTCAGATACCGTATGATTACTCCGTCCAAATGAGTTACTGAGCCCATCGCGATTTGTTGCAATTTTCGGCTACATACGTCACTGGTGACACAGAAACCATGTCGGTAGGTGCTGGATTCTTGGCAACATACATACATACAATCACGCCTTTATCCCCGTAGGGTTAGGCAGAGGTGACTTAACACCCACATTTCAGGTGAGTATATTGCCGTATGCCGGGCACTATTGTTGACTCGAGCCATGTATCTGAGGCTGAACCTGGGCTGTATATATCTGTCTGATGTTAAACAGCTCTATCCCTTAGTCGCCTTGTACGACACCGCATGGGAGGAGATGGGGTGGCCCATATTCTACTCTGCCGGAAACAATTACCTTATTATGTGCCTTCGTTAGGTCTGTATATTCTAGAAGATATTACACAGCGCTATCTAGACCCAAACTAAGCTTATCCTCTTAGTTCTATAAATATATCCTTGGACACTTTTGTTAACAATTTCATAATCTTCATACAAGATTCAGAAGATCTACAGTAAATAAATTCAAGCCAAACAAATAATTACTCTCCTACCTACCACTGGTCCCAAAACAGTCCTAAAATTATAACAATATAAACCTTCTAACACAAAGCAGCGTAACATTCAACGATAATCACGGGCCCACTCCAAATTAAATCGTAGGCAGCTATCAATTACTCCGCTGCGCTCCGGGCTTCTCTCAGACATTATCTACTTTGCAGCGAACTTAGGGTCGTTGTACATCAGACTGTAACTCGTAATTGGCATACAATTTGTAGCGGTAGCGATCTCACAAATAGATAGTGATGTTGCTTTGTGTATTGTTAAGGCAGGAGCATACTGGTTCTGTAAATAATTTTAATAATATATTTATTTTTAAGAAAACCAACAGTGATAAATTAACATTATAAACTAAAAGTAAGGTTAATAACAGGTTTCTTTTGCCATCACAATAAGTATAAAAGAACTTCTGTGACTTCAATTAATTTACAATCTCTTCCATAGTACTTATTATTTGTTGCTTGAGAAGAAGCTTGCTTAAATCATATTCTTAAAGCATGATAAATAGGTCAATTTTATTAAAAGTGGCATTATGAGTTCAAGTAATGCACGTATGATCAGTGTTCCGGGAGCAGTTAGTAGCCGCTCTCGGTGGTGGCGTAGTCATCAATGATTATTATTCCTGTCCTGTCCTATTATATCTTCGATTCCAGAGTTGTATAAAGTATTATTGTGGATTCCTTTAAAAAAATAGCCATAGTAACTTTCCTCACCGCTCGAAATTAGCAAGACAATAACCAATTTCCTCTCCGGATTAGATCGGACGGCAGTCGATCCCAGTCGTATAAGCAAAATCAAGAGAGGACGAGAGGTCAGGAGACCCTGAACTCCATTCTCGTTAGATAGTAATAAATCTTAACAGACCCGTAGATTTTCTAACCTATTCGATATAAATAAACCAGCGTACAAAAATCACAGCTGTCCCAATTCCCACAAGTTACACTCTAGTGAGCGTTAACCACAGTTTGTCGTTCAGGCTGTGAACTTAAAATGTTTCGTTTTAAGTGCCCGATTCCAGTTTATGGCTATTTAAATGGCTTGGAAATTGATAGGCCATCTTTGAATTGAGCTTGAATGGATTAGCTCGTTTTTTATAAGGATTTAGACCATTTTTATTTCTTGATTACTTTTATTGGATATAGTTTCATTGTTATCGTTATAAATGGTTACATTATAGGTAATTTATTTAGAGTGAAAATCGGCATTAACTGTATGTAGGTTTGTAAGCGTTCTTACGAGATGGGATTCGCAACAAATGGGTGAATCATGTTAGTTAACAACTTGCTATAAGCAAGCAAGCCCCCTGACCAGATGAACTGATGACCTGATGAAGGTGACTGGGACGGACTGGATGCGGAAGCCGGCGAATCGACAGATGTGGCGCATATTGGGAGAGGCCTATCTTTCCAACAGTGGACTGCAATAGGCTTATTCATATAAGCAAGTAAGAGTTTACACAAAAATCCTATCGTATTTGTACTTATAATATTATGAATGTGCGCGTTTTTGAAGATGTTTATGTTTATTGTTCAATTATGCTCTAACGGCTGAACAACACTGGCTGTACTTTGATACAGGTATAAATCATATTCGGGAATAACACATAGGCTACAATCAGATCAAAATAAAGCCGTGAGCAAAGCCGCGTTACAACTAAAATTAAATATAGTACCTATGTAATATCTGCGCGTTAAAATGCATAATATTTCCAAAAAAAAATGTCTCGAAAAATGAACTCTAGTTAAAACCACCGAAGTGTAAAGAAGCCATAATAAGAAGCCAAAATAAGAAGCTATGCTTAAAGGCTTTAAATACCGCAGCATAGTACATTTTAGTATATTATAATTAATTCACACCCTCTTTAAAAACCAAATGTATCACGTATATCCAAAGCAGAACAATTTACTGTAAGCGTGAACTTGTCCAGTATTCGCCGGACCTAAATAGATTATCCCTATCATTACAGTTCAGTTGGACTTGTTGCAAACTTTGCCATTTAATTGCGAAGTTTGCAAGGTCCAACCGAATAGTTCTATTGATAGGGTTGGGAACTCGTTCCCAGACTCCTATCTATAATATTAGGGAGGAAATAATGTGTTTGGATATGAGTTTTGTGTCATAGGAAACCTCATCAAAAATAATAGGTTTGATGGTCTGTGGCGTAATGGTGGAGCTTTCGGCTGCTATGTTGGAGGTTGCGGGTTGTATTCCCACTCAATGCAAATTCTTATTTTTTATATTCAGACTTTCAAACCCGTGGGAAAAGTCCACGGGCTTAGGGCCTCATCGGTTAATCTATAAACTAAAAAAAAAAGTAGGTGTAGGTGCTTCCAGATGAGGCTGGCTTGACTCTCAAAGATCTTATAAGGCCCGTATTTTAGAACGATAGTCAGTCCCGAATCTAGATTTATAACTAGATCTGAGGACAATAGATGATAGTTCTAATGTCATTGTGAGAGTCGATTCACAAGTGAGCGTTGTTTTTAAACTCGACATCATTTTACATGTTCAGTCAATTGACAGCACCCGGCTCGATGGTATGAAGCTAGTGTGTAGTCCACAATATACTGGCTATCTTTCAGATGCTATCGATCCTAAAATGATGTTCAGATCCCTACTTCGTCGACAGATGCTTTTCATTTATTGACTGATTAGTGGAAATCTATCCATATATCCTTCTTTTTTATACCACTTAGGTGGCAGTCAAGCACACGGCCCACCTGATGGGTAGCAGTTACTGTGACATATGGACGTGTGCAACACCAGAGGCTTAACACTCGTGTTGCCAACCCTATATGAACCTTCTGACACCCTTCATGAATATATGTATCCACCTATACGAACATAACCTATCAGGCAAGTAATCCAACAATCTCTAACATGTACAGACAGCCCAGTTCCAACCCTAGCAACCCCTAGTTTGCCCACGGACCCCACTTACAAAGCCGATAGTTATCGCAGGCGTGTAATTTTTCACATTCGCAGTAGCCCCTTGACTCAATGGGGCTGACACACGCAATTTGCATTGGGAGACATTGATTTGCGGTTTGTCCCGGATTAAACAATCTAGTTTTAGTAATAATGTCTCTAGTAATACTATTGTTCTTTTAATAATACTCGTAGCATTACTAGAGGAAGAGTCTTACACCCGTATTCACAAACGATACTGTGAGGTCTCATAGTGTGCTCGAGCGCATAGGGCTGGTAAAATTAATTCACAAACATCACGGAGCAGTATCTAACGCAGTGCGTTCCCTCAACGAAGTATTACTTAAGGCCCCGAATCAGATCACGATCAAAAAATCGGTATTTTCGAAACCGTTTTTCTTCTTAACTATAAAATCTACAGATCTGAAATTAACATGCCTGCATACTACATGATATACAGAGTAACTTCACCTTTTCATAAATTAAATAAAAAAGGAGGAAATAGTTTAAAAGAGGCTCTGAACATCACTCTACTCTTTCTTATGAAACCAAATATTTTCTACAATATGTATCCAAATAATCTAAAATTTCACATGTATGTTAAATAAGTGTATTAGCATGACGTGACCTTCTTAGTTTGTAATCGTCCCCTATAAAATTATCTATTAAAATTAGTTTTACTGATATTTACGGCTGAAAAATGAGCGAATGACCTTGAGCATTTGTATGGTCAAAGTCATTCGCGTATGTAATCACCTTAAGTGTTATCAATGAATAAAAAGGCTTGCCAAAACGAACGCACTGAGTATTTTTCGTTCTTTGCACAGTTTTGGTAGCACGCACAGCGAAGTATTGTTTGTGAATACGGGTGTTAGAATCTGCATTCACCCTAAGATACATTTTTTGTACATAAATACATATTATTCATAGGATAATACCCTTCGTTACCCGTGTGTAGTAACTACGTGCTGCGCTTAGGTCTCACCCGCATATGGTGCAGAATATTCCATCAAAAACCAAGCAGTTCGGTGACTCTATTTTTTACCACACCATAATGTCTTGAAATTATTTACCAGAACACATATTTCCCTCTTCCTACAGTCCCGGGTCCTTTAAGCGGGCGTGAAAAAGCATATCATGAAGCCACCATTTTAACATTGTTAGTTTTTGTATGGTGACCCTCTTTCCTGAGTCTTTAGCAGCTTATCATTAGGCGAGGTGAAGCCACATTAACGTATCCTTTATCAAAAAAACACCCAGATACATGCAAATATTAGTAACCGAATCCGCGACTTCTAAAATACTCCACAAAGGTCGTATGTAACTTGGAGCTGTACTTCCCCAAACGGTCGGTTCCACAATCCAAACGGGATATCCCGTTCCCGTCCGCCCTCTACAACTAAACTAAACTAATCCCATCAAAGTTGGACGTCGAATAACTTGATGTTGCTAAATAAGCTCACAACAAAAGTTAACATAATCATATGGGTGTTGAGAATTTAATTGAGTTCTACATGTTTATGTTTTCTTTATCAACATGTTTTGTTTATCATTGTTTTTTTTAATGTTTTTCCTAAATTTTACTGAGGTATATTTCCGTCCCAATCGAGCAGTGCGACTGGGGAACTACCTCCGCCTTACTGTACAGCAGGGACCGAAACAGTAACCACTATAAAGTGTTTTAACACTGTTTTTTTAAACTGTTTTAGAAGAAACCCTTTTATAAGTGTAACCGAAACGAAAGTGTAACCGATTGAAAGTGTTAAGGGTTTATATCTGTTAATAACGGTTAATAAGTGTAACCGTTATAGATTTATAACGTTATAACGTAATGATTTAAGTATCTGCACGGAATGGCAACAACACGTCGCGTTCTTCTATGTAAGCTCACACCACAGAAAAAATACTCACACCGAACTTTATGGCCGCTTTAAGTCCGTCACACGCCGTCACACACGTAGCTATATTATAGGATACCTATATACCTATAAATATCAATCTGTACCCTTTATGAATGTGTTTTTAAGTCCCTGCTGTACAGGCCCTCGATTATGCTAAAGCACAACCATTGCAAAAAAAAACATTAAATTTTAGACCTCACTTCTATAGACTTACAGTCACAAAATTAAATGAAAAGAGTTTCATTACACTCTTTCATTCATTCTACAAAAAGCCGTTTAATTTTAAACGTTAAATACATTACTTTAAAGGCTAAAATCAAATGTCATTTTCTCGCAGTCACTGTGGTGTGATAGTGGTTGTGCTTTAGCAGAATCGAGGGCCAGAATACTGCAGCTATAATAATCTTGTGTTGTGTTCCCCTCGGTGAGTAGGCTAGCTAGAGCTCACTGAAGAGTTTTTGTGCTGTCAGTGAGAAGATCAAAGACTTGTCCTGCTTTGCCTTCTGCGCTGACGGCACAGAATCTCTCTGTTCTTACAGGGTCGGTAGCACGAGTGTGACTCCCCTGGTGTTGCACACGTCCATAGGCCACGGTAACCACTCCATCAGGTGGACCGTGTACTTATCTGCCACCTAAGTGGTATAAGAAAAAATCTAAATTTTTGTCCTAAATAGATGTGCAGGTTCCAAAAAGACCTTTGTCGATTTCCACCTACTTTGCCTTTAGCCGTGGTCGTATGCCACTTACTCTAACAAAAACTTTTCCGTAGAATGACGTTTGTCTTGGTTCGGATGTAATGCGTAGGGATGAAAGTAATATCGTAAGGAAGGCATTAACTATGGAAGTGGATGGCTACAAGGGGAGAGGAAGACCTAAAAGGAGGTGGATGGACTGTCTGAAAGATGATATGGTTAAGAAAGGAGTGAATGTTGAGGTGACTGCAAATAGAGATGAATGGAAGAAGCACACATGTTGCGCCAACCCCAAATAAACTTGGGATAAGGGTAGGAGGATGATGATGATGATTTTTATTAGAGTAAGTGGCATACGACCATGGCTATCCTTGATATTTTCCTGTTTAATACTTTTTAGAGCGTGATTTTTCAGTAGACGAGTTTTTAACAAAATATCTAACAGTATTATGGACGGTATTATCCTGATATCGCGAGTTTCATGGCGCTCGTAGCCATCACAACAGTGCACTTACCTGCGAGCTATCTGCCGCCGCCATCTCGGAACATAGATAGAACCAGCGATATAGGAATCATACGGGAACACATCTGCGGGACATTCCTGTTCAAACATAAGCTTGATAAGGTGTCTACAAACAGCGGCACACCATTTTTGAGTAATGAATAATATTTATTAACTCCACGGTTATTTATGCGGTCCATCAGTCGGAGCCCAAGCTACTGCAACTATAATCTACTGCTGAACAATCTAAACCCAATCCTACGCCTTCAGCATTCTACATTCAGCTACTATTTACAGGTTGTAAATGGACTGAAGGACCTCCCACTATCTACGAGTATTTACCGATTTGCGGTCTTCACTCTAGAACTTGCTTATGGCCACATTTGCTGATGGCTGCCGAAGTGACCCATTGTCACTTCAGTGTCTTGCGAGTTATAATTAAATTTATCCAGTTGTATACGAAGCCCTCAGTGGGCGAGTCCAACTAGTACCTACTTAACTGTTTTTTAAAACTTTAATTCAAAATCACTCGAAAGCCTTTCATGTAAGATTTAATAATAACAGTAGAGAAAACTCGGGCAGACGCAGATAGCGGGCCTCTGCCAACCCTGAAGTGTATGTAAACTTTCATTCCTCAAGCCTTCACAGTTTGAAACAAACGTTTTCAATCAAAATATGCGCCCGTGTGTCTCCGACGTAACTCGTTTGACCTACTGGCAAGACGGACTGAAGGAGGTATTAACTGCCGGTACTCCCTGTAATATATCAGCGTTAGGTGCTCATTTATATCTGTAGCCTGGAGTACCTCTTTACCTCTTACTTCTACCGTCATGATATACCTGGTTCTGATTTGGTAGATTACTGTCTGTGGATTTGTGTGTCCGTATTCTGTGCTTTTAATTGAGGAGGTGGAGAACAAAAGCAGTTTTGTAAATATATCCAAATTTTTCAAGCGAACTTTTTCTTAAAAGTATGGTTTGATGAAACACATCCAGGAATGGTGGTCTTGAGTACGACTGCTTCGAGAAATGCTTTTTCATAGACCCTGCTTAATAAATCCGCAGTTTTAGGAAGTCGGAAAGTCATATCTCTTTCCTTTGCCGCGCCATTAAGATCTGAAATTCCTTACCAGCTCACGTGTTTCCCTCTTCCTACAGTCCCGGGTTCTTCAAGCGGGGCTGAAAAAGTATCTGATGAGGCCGTCAAGCTGAGTGCCACCATTGTAATATGGTACGTGTCTGTAATGGTAATCCTCTTTCTTGAGACTTTACCTTCGGCTTACGATCGGATCAGTCAAATCGACGTGTACTACTTAAAAAAAATGTACACTAAGATTAGTTATAATGATAAAGTAGCATGGATACCTTATATTCTTCTTCTTCTCTTGTTCTTTCTTCTATTATTCTTGGTACGGCTCCATACCGAAGACGGAAACCCGCATGTTGGTAAAGAATTCCAAGTTTTCACACTGCAGCAAAGAAAGGAATACTCCATACTCAATCCGGATTCCTTACCGCGAGTGCGTCATAACAAAAGCGGTATCAGAACAAGTTGATTTATGTGTTTCCTAAGTAATTGAATTGAAACTTTTGCTCACACTAAATCATATGGTTTAGATGCTGATAGATTACACAGTGATAACCGTCAGAGGCTTCTCATGGTGTTAGTCTAGCGGATTAATAGTATATCCCATCTTATAAAGTTGTAACAGAAGCTTGTACTTCAGACCTATCGATAAATCCGCAGTGTATCCACATTCTAGAATTCATTACATAAGCTAGTTAAGCTATGCTTACTTTGGGTCTAGATAGCGCTGTGTAGAATGTTGTAGATTGATATATTCTTATTTAGAAGATTTTTTAGACATTATGTATAGATTTATCCGAGCGACTGTAATATGGGGTTCTTCAAGAGGGGTATTAGAAGGTTTTTACGGGGTTCAGCAGCGCTATTGTGGTCCCCATGGTGTTGCATACGTCCATAGGCCACGGTAACCACCATCACTATCATCACTTCACTACATATTATAAAACAAAGTCGCTTTCGCTGTCTGTCCGTCCCTATGTATGCTTAAATCTTCAAAACTACGCAACGGATTTTGAAGCGGTTTTTTTTTTAATAGATAGAGTGATTCAAGCGGAAGGTTTATATGTATAATACATGCATAATATTGTAGAGAAACACTAATAAATTTAGAGACATGCAGCGGGAACGGGATCAGAAAATATGGCGGTACGAAGTTCGCTGGGTCAGCTAGTACAATATAAAAAATAGGAGAATTTTAAATATCCAGAAAATGAATTTTATGCATAATGTTTTATGCCTTGCAGACCTAGACCAGTTGTTGAAGTTTTTAGGGCTCTATAAATATTTGCACTGAACGGGCATCGAACCCGCGTCTTCACTAGCAGTCGCTTTCACTACAGTCACGTCACCGAGGCTGCCAATTGACAAGCTGTAAATTTTAAAAAAGAACCTACTCACAAATGCTTCAAAACCACAAGGTGGAAAAGTGTCAGACTTAAAAACGTCGTCATTGATTCCGTATCAATTTTCCACGTCATATATATTCATACGGTTATTAATATATCACAAGCCATTGCTCCGTAAAATATACATTTAATGTGACAATGGTTATGAAAGGAGGAAAGTAGGTTTTCGTACGCAGTGGCAATAGATGAAATATAATACAAAGAATTCATCAACAGCGACCCTAGTACTACTTATTTGGTAGCAGTATCCGTGCTGTTATGTTTCCTTAATTATTTTTCTTCTGATAAGTACACATGCTGTTATAACATGGGATTCAATGGTAATAGCCGGTGCAAATGGGATCCATCGTTAATACCTAAAAAATGGAATTTAAAACTGGGATCCAACGAAAATAACTCAAGATTGGATGGAGCTACGTCAAGTTTTGTGAAATCAAATATTTGGAATTTGTCTTTGGAGTAATTTCTCTCTTCAGTATTTTTGTTGGCTATATTAGGATAGCAAAAAAGTTAGCTAGAAGACGACGCTTTGGACTGCACCCCAACTTACGTGCGGGAGTCAGCGGGAGTATTATAAAACAAAAAAAATCGGGTGAAATCTAGAACGGAGGGAATTGCGACTAAATTCATTAATGACAATAATTAAAATAAAATACACAGACTGGTCAAAGCCCAAACTAATAAGCATTTTTAATGTAAAAAATAAACGTGAAAGAGAAGCAGCAGCAATTGCAGTTAACATTTAAATTAATACAATGCACCTATTTGGTTCACGGCTATCGACACAGAGCCAATTAACCGGGAGCGAACAGGAAAGCTAGCTGGATAAGGACGAACACACTATTATTGAAAGGGTTCCGTATAAAAATAATTTTATTGTAGTCATGCTTATGATTAAAGTAAACATTTAAGATGAAAAATATTCTTAAAAAAAAAGCTTGTTATCGATTCAAACAACACCATTTTTTGCATTTTCTCATGAATTTTTGCGTTTTAAAGAAATTAATATGATAATTTATTCAAATAGATTTAGAATGAGTGAATGCTCAGTGATCAGGCGGGACTCAAACCGATACACAGTATCTCTAATGACTCAATTAAAGTAAATTTCAATAACATAAATATAGTTTAATTTCTCAGCTTTATTTTGTGTACTAGCCCTAACCCAATTGATTCGAATAAACGAATTGAATTGAAACTATTCACTATGACAACCAGAAAATAAAACAAAACACTATCGAAGCAACACAGACGCAGTGTATTTTACAAAAGTAGATCAAAACAAAAGAGACAAACGTCCAACTACAAACAATGGGTCGTTGCGACAATTTTTCATCACGGTACCCAAAAAACACAACATCATGCGATGTGAAATGACACGTGTGCAGTGTGTACAAAGCTTTATACTGACTATTCCTGTAGCACTAAGCACGAAAACTACTGTTGTCTCTTTTTAGCATATGATGTTATACTGATGTTTAATCAAAATGCAATTTCCAACGAACATTGAAGTATGTACCTACAGTCATTCGTTATTTTGTGTTTATGTAGTGGTTTCTCGCTCTGTGCAAATATTCATTGACAATTAATGCATTGGTCTAGGTTGTTCTGTAGCGGTAGCGAACGCGGCCGCTACGCAGGAAGCGCGGGTTCGATCCCCGCTCAGGGAAAATATTTATGTTCATGAAATATGGGTATTTGCATTGGTCTGGTCGTGCCTCGGAAAGCACGTTAAATTTTCGGTCCCGGTTGCCATACGAACATCTATGGCAGTCAAATTCACTTTGATATTAACTAATTTTTTAGAATTTTTGAAGGAGAGATTCTTCAAATATATCTCATTGAAATATCAATGTCAAAAGTCAAACCTCCTGAATGATATTTGTAGCAATTATTATACATAGTATATGCAATGCAGCCGAAGTTAACTAAGTAACATGCGGAACCCAATAGCGCTCATTTCGAACAGTTTCAATGCAAATTGCAGCCGTCTCGCATGACACGGTTCTATCAAGGCAAACTACACTTATATAATTTTTTTTTAATTATCAAATGTAAATGCACAGCCCCTCTAGACAAGTGGTAATTCGTTCCTCGGCGTATGATGGAATAGAATACCAAATGTATGGGATTTGACGTTTATATGACAGGCGTCAACGAATGTCAAAAACGTCAAATCCTGTACATTTGTCATTCTATTCCATCATACGCCGAGCAACGAATTGCCACTTGTCTAAGGGGGCAGAACAGATAAATAGTACTAGTAACAACCCCCTCTAAACCAGTATCAAGCTTCCTGGCGATGGAGGAAAGGATATGGCTGTTCAACATCAAACAGATATGTATATTATACAATTAAATACAGCTCAGTCTCAGCCTCAGATGCATGGCTCGAGTCAACAATAGTGCCCGGAATACGGCAATATGCTCACCCCATATTGGCCGTATTACTTGGGACCGAATAACCATTAAACAAACACTAAAATTGGAAAAATCTAACTGTGAGCTCACAATACAGGATAATAAAGACGTCCTCACTAACAGAAAGCTTCAAAAGAAATTTATGTTCACCACAAAATTCAGTGTACGATTCGTTATCCACCGTGGACTTCGCACAATCATAATAAATAATAATAAACTAGAAGAACAATATAACGACTTTTATTAACAATAAAAACACTAAATTGTTTCCGGTATGCGTCCCAAATAGAATTAAAACAAACAACTGGAAAGTTAATTTTCTTTATGACCGACAATTTCTCAAAGTTTTTACCGTTTTTCGCGGTATAATTGCCTTGGAGAAAAATTATACGGAATTATTGTAAAAATTGCTCAATTTTCCGTAATCACTTGTGGTGTTACTACTTAACTGTAATGATTACTTGCAGAGCCCTATTTGTTCACCTGTGTGATTTCAATGGAAAGTTAATTATTGATTTAAATATTGTCCTTTTGTTTTCACCTGGATGAAGTCAGTTATGGCCGTCATATAAGTTCAGATATAGATATTTGATCAAACAAGCAATATCAAACAGTTTGATCAAACGTTAGTGTGTGTGTGTGTGGCAAAATTTAAACAAATTTAATGAGAAAAAAATGGTTTGAAGAAATATTTGATTGAACTTTTTGAAACTGCCTGGTTGATCAAATTAGATACATACAAACATACATACATACATACTCACGCCTGTTAACCCCCGAGGAGGTAGGTTGAGGTGTATTAACACCCACATTTCACCAATCATTGTATTAGGTCCCACAGAATAGGGGATGAGCCTATTGCCGTATTCCGGGCGCTATTTTTGACTCGAGTCATGCATCGATGCATCTGAGGGTGAGTCTGACTGGGCTGTGTATATCTGTCTGATGTTAAACAGATTTCACATTTATAATATTACTAGGTGTCAATAATCCCTACTTCCCTACTAATATTATAAATGAGAAAGTAACTCTGTCTGTCTGTCTGTCTGTCTGTCTCACTTTTACGACTAAACCGCTGAACCGATTTTGATGAAATTTGGTATAGAGGTAGATCAGACCTTGGGAAAGGACAAAGGCTATGTTTGGTCGCGATAACCGACATCCACGCGGGCGGAGCCGCGGGCAAAAGCTAGTAAATTAATAAATACAAGCAGCATTTTGTGAAACTGAAGTTCAAATCATTTAAAAGAAGCATCTTAAAGAAAAATACCCTTACAACGTTCAATGGCGAATCTTATAAAATATTATCCCCTCATAAAAATGTTCTTACTTCCACTTAGATCATTAATACTGGCCATTACATAACTTAAATCGGCCCAGGATTTCACCAAGTTTCGCCATAGAACCCTAATTTTTCACAAACCGGGGCAAACGAAGCGGAAAGTGATATAATTTTAAAGTGATTACAGCCCTTTTGCCCCGCCAACAATCTCTTGGAACCGATACCATAGTAAGTAGTTACCGACCGTTGCTGGCGATTACTGGGTGGTTACACCCAGTTACGCCGGTTTTAAGGATGATTTAGTAGTTAAACTTAGGCGATTAATAGAAATTCAATTTGGTAGGTTTATAAGGTATGAGACAATAGCGGGCTTGAATTGTCTTTAAATGTAGGTAAGCAACTTCATTTTACAACTGATATAAAAGCTTTAACTACACCCCCAATCAAAAATACAATTAACTAACTTGCTAACAGAACCATGAAAGCTGTGCAGGTTGTATTTTTTTTATGTACGACACGTCAATTATACTTATCCTCGCCTGATGGTAAGCTGAAAGCAAAGTCTCGGTAATGAGGGTCACCATGTTAGACACTTACCACGTTACAATGGTGGCACTCAGCTTGACGGCCTTATCAGATGCTTTTTTACGCCCCGCTTAAAGGACACGGTACTGACTGATACGGACATCTATGGCAGTTGTTACAAGTAGTTGGAGCTCTTAAAGTCCAACAACTGGTCTGGCTCGAATGGTTACATATTGCTATTGGGTTGTGGATGACAGATGGCAGTTGCTTCACGGAAAATACCATGTTACAATGGTGTTCTCTTAATGGTGCGGTAAAGAAAAGAGTAAGAGCGGAAGCACACGATGCGTTGCGGCGGCGGCGCGGCGCCGGAGCGGTGTCGCTGCGTCGTTTTACATAGAAATATCGGCGCCGTACCGCTCGTGTGCCCGCTACTGCAGCGAAATTTCTGTGTTGCGTCGCCGCAACGCATCGTGTGCTCGCCGTCTCACCGAACCACTTGGTTCTAGTTGGAATATTCTGCACCGTCTGCGGATGACATCTAAGTCCTATACACGCACCATCCTATTGAACTATTTTACATAGAATTGAAAGTTACTTGAATAATAGGAATATAATATAGGTAAGATTCCGAAAACGATCGCATACGAAAACTGCCGACGCATGCAGCAGATACAGCATACCCATTACTTGTTAAACTCCGATACAGATAAAGAGGACCATTGAGAAGTGTGAATTACGCGTATCTGCTGCGTGGGTCTGCACTTGTCGTATGCGGACCTTCAGAATCATACCTTAAGGCCCCGAATCAGATCAGCATCGAAAAATCGGTATTTTCGAAACCGTTTTTCTTATTAACTATGAAACCTACAGATCTGGAATTCACATACCTGGATACTAAAGGATATACAGAGTAACTTCTCCTTTTCATAAATTAAATAAAAAGGAAATAATAGTAGAAAAGAGGCTCTGAACATCACTCTACTCTTTTATAGGAAACCAAATATTTTCTACATATTGTATCCAAATAATCTAAAATTGCACATGTATGTTAAATAAGTGTATTAGCATGACGTGATCTTCTTAGTTAGTAACCGTCGCCTATAAAGTTATCTATTAAAATTAGTTTTACTGATTTATACGGTTCAAATATGAGCGAATGACCTTGAGCATTTGTATGGTCAAAGTCATTCGCGTATGTAAACACCTTAAGAAGTAATAGCCACAAGTTAAGTCATCACCACAACTCATTAGCGTTGTTTATCAATTCGCCATGTTAACTCATACATGCACAATTCCCGCCAAGACCCGTTAACTCCGACGTATGAGCGTCTGCAAACATGCGTCAAACGCGAGATTACGTGGCCCGAGATAGCGCGCCTATCGCGAGCTGAAAGAACCCTTTGATACCCTGCCTATTCAGCGACGTGAATAGTGTCTGAACTATACTTGGAATATGGTAAAGGTGGATATGAAATATGGATTATCAATTTTTAAAAGGTAGATTTGGTTTGACACCCACAGTGGTGGATAGCGAGCGCTTGAGTTGTCTCAGATTCGAGTTTTGACGAGGATTTGCAATGATAACTTGCGCTTTGGATTCCAGGGTCCGCTGCCGTACACCACTCTCCGTTAGGGAATGATTTATCTAGACTTTCACAGGATTGATTTCCATTTGACTGAGCCCCTTATAAATCTTGTCCAACAATATCATGCCTGAAAACGTACAACATTCTGGACATTGACCAAAGATTACCTATAACTAGTATACCTTTATACATTCTGTTCAAGTCTTAAAGATAAACTTAATGAACTTAAAGACCAATCCACGGAGGATTGCTCTTTAAGTTCATTAAAGTCATTCTATCCTTCAAGAAATTTGAATATAAAATGGAAAACTTTTATAGAATTAACACTCTTACTATAGTTACCGTTCATATTAAACGTATTATCAACTGACCTACATTTATTTTGATCTCTGTTTTGCCCTTGCCGGGAAAAAAGTCATCCCCGTTAACACATTGGTCCTTCGAGCCGGATTGCTCATCAAGTGACCAATTAATTACTAGATTAGTCGATTTCTCAAAGCCAATTAAAGCAAAACATACTAACGATACAATGCAACGCAATGCACTTTACGTTCCACAAACAATACCTGACGTCTCACGGCGTCACGATCCTCCATTACACGCCACGTCACGTAGCTTGCAGAGCTAATAGACTCGCACGTTAATTGACGTCAACGCTAAAAGGCGTTTAAGTTATTAAGCGCCTGTCGCCGCCATGTTGATCTTTGTATGAAGACAGTTTGCTCTCAACGCTGTCATTTATCATTTGTAGTGAGTTTGAAACTTATATTTTTATTTATTCATACCACCTGGTTATCTGTGAGGGGTAGTAGAGAGGTGTGTTAGCAGTTAGCACATACCTATACGCATTTTATTCTATTAAAGGAGCGGACCCTTCTCGATTTAAATGTACAAGTTTTAGATGCAACCAAGGCGTCTGAATATTCTAAGAGCCTTTAGAGAAAGCATTCTTTCTCTAAAGTGCCAAACATCACAGAGAATTAGAGATTTCCATGTTTTGTTGCGCTGTGCTAGTGAAAATGTTGCGAAAAACATGAGCTGTACCTTTATAGAATCATTATCTCAAAATATAAAAAATCTGCACACAATTTGGATTTTTTTTTTCTCTCTCAAGATTGATCCCGGACTCATATTTGAAAGCCTTGAATGCGAATGGGACTAACGCAATGATTATGTTAAAAAATTCCATTCCAAATATTTGTAATCCAAGTTCAATCCAGAATGACCTGTGCGACCTGGGCCGGTTGAATTATGAAGAGTATTTTTAACTCCATACATGGTATACCTTGCTACATAATTGCTTTCAGTAATTAAAAAAATTGGTATACTATAAAATAAATCAGAAAAGGCCGGCAACTCAGTGTTGAGTTTATAAAAGAATATTAACAACCGAAATTACTAATATTCCCTCTAATAAGTTTCGCCCTCCAGCTAAGCTAAATTGCTTGTGCTAGGAGTGGGTTCACGTCGGTAGTGTAATGGCCAAGATTCGAACCCGGGGCCTTCCAATCGTAAGGCCGACTCTAGCCACTAAGCTACCGTGCGACGCTTCCCCCTAGAGTGGGACTGGTTATGGGTGAAGGCCCTTCCTGACTCCCTAGACAAGTAGCAATTCGTTGGCCGGCGCACAGTGTCGCGTCCCTTTATCATAAATCATTTTTTCGAAATGTCTTAAATACTATATTGTGATATAGCAATACAATCATAGATAAATTCTGCATTTGATGAGGGTAGTTAGATATTTTTTATCGTAAATATCACTAAATAATAAGCAGTTGAACTCAGACAAAAATGTTGTAGTTACAATTTGCGTAAATGAACTCTCGTACTTCATCGTTTGTTTTGTTAGGTGAACCAGTTGATATTCCTTTGTTTTTAATACTATAGTTAAAATAAGTGTGTATTAACGACATCAAGCTATTTAAATACTATTTGCAACAATAATGGATAAGTTATGACTATTTTAACCTTACAAGGAAAAAAAAATATATAATTAATGTTTGCTCAGAGTTTTAAAAAATATTTCACATAATACATCCGTAATTTTTTGATATTATGTAGCCCAATGGGTCTACTTTATGTATGGAAAAGTCCAGTTTGCGCAGATTAGCTCATTCAGATTAATTGCCTTTTAGATCCCGTAAGACGTAAAATCACAAATGAGCAATGCTTCTTAATTTGGCATTCAGCTGACTCGGATAAGAAAATAAATGCAGTGTTTCAGTTTATTCTCACTTATTTTCATATGGTTGACTGTACTCAGTCAATTAAAGACAGTATTAAGAACACAACAATTTTTTTTTCGATGAAATCAGGCGTTATTTGGAGAAATTCTAATCGACAATTAAATTTATTAAAAACAAAATGTAAAACATGGTTACAAAAGGATTTAAATTTAGAATACATAGTACTCGATTATATTTTTGAAAATCAAAGTCATACAACATCAAAAGCCGATAGAATTCGTGGCAGACCTAAAAAAGTTGTATGAAATTAGCGTGGCATCTAATAAAACGACGAGTCTTGGACATCGTTCAAGAAAGAGAACCTGAAGAAATATCTTTACCTTATGAATTAGGTATATTATTCTTGGTATAACACTCCTACGTCTATAGGTACACAAGGTACTGGTCCATTCCCCAGAATTAATTGAATACTTTCTTTTGCCTATTGGTCAGCTTCCTGAGGATGCATTGGAAGGTAGACATAAAGACATCAGAAACTTGAGGGAATTCCATACTCGCAAAACTTCCAGGCAGCACACAAATCATGATCTAAGGCTTTGGCAATTTATTTCTGCGAAACCAAAATACACATCTCAGAGGTCACCACTTGAAGCTGAGTACCAGTTTTTCACATAACAATCCACATAAGCATTTCATAAGCAATAGAGTTGTCAAAATATGGAACAAACTGCCGGAAGACGTAATATCTTCACAAAGTGTGAATCAATTTAAGAACAGACTTGACAAACATTTGGGAACTCAAGTTTAAGCTGGTGAAGAATAGCAGGATATAGGCATTATCAGTTGAATCAACTGCTGCCTGATTAAGAATAATAATAATAATAATAATAATAATGACTGTGATGCTACTAACTTCAGATCCTTGCCAATCAGCCATCAGGTCGAATAATAAACAATAAAAAAAAATTGATCCGATTATTCGACAATAGATGTAGATAATAATATAGGTGATACACAGTAAAAATATTTATTTTTATGTTAATTAATTATTTCGTGTTAATTTTAATCAAACAAAAGTATTTATGTTCAAAAAAACAAGTAATGTTATTTATGATAAACCGTCCCATACATTCGCGACACTGTGCGGCGTATTGTAGAATAGACACATACATACACTCATACATACATACATACATAAAATCACGCCTTTTTCCCCGGAGGATTAGGCAGAGGTGAATTAACATAACACCCACATTTCACCAATCATTGTATTAGGTCCCACGTAATAAGGGGATTGCCGTTGCAATAGGCTCACCCCTCAACACTCAACAATAGTGCCCGGAATGGAACGCCATTCCGGGCACTATTGTTGACTCGAGGCATGTATCTGAGGCTGAGCCAAGGCTGTACACATATGTCTGATGTTAAACAGCCCTATCCCTTAGTCGCCTTGTACGACACCGCAAGGGAGGAGATGGGGTGGCCCAAATTCTACTCTGCTGGGAACCATAGGTTAGAATGACGATTGTATGGGATTTAACCAAAGATATTATATAAAAAGAAGTAGATATGTTATTGGGCGAAAATCTTGAAGATCCGAAAACGAGTCAATTGGAACGTTTGCCTCTAGTATCGCGTGCCGAGCGGCGCCGGTCGGACGTTGCGCGGAAGCATCAGTGACTTCAAAAAATAACGAAAATGCCATCGTATGTTTATAGACACTGCACGAACTATTACTCTAAAGTTAAAACACCAAAAGTGTAGATGAATTAAAAATGTGTGTGTGTGAGTTCGGCACATTTTTCTACGTTGATTTGTAAGCATATGACATGTCTATGTTATGAAATGTCATTGGATTTAACGTATATGACAGTCATCAACGTATGTTGACCCGAATTCGGGTCCTGAGAGCTGAGCCTGCAACAGAATCTTGAGATACCGGCGTCGTGAGATTGGCTGGATTCTGAAGATGGCCCAAGGCCCATACATACCGATATGCACCCCAATATGGTAAAAACAGCCTTTGTGGCAGAGCGGTAGTGAGCACGCAACGTCAGAGGGTTTGTTTCCTGCTCAGTGCAGATAGTTGTGGAGGTCAGATGGCAGTCGCTTCACCAAAATATCGATGTTCAACCATACGCGCAGTTAAGGTACGAGTTTGCGGGTGACATGCAGCAGCAGACGACGTGTCGTCGCTCTCATGTAAATACATTGAAACCAGTAGTGTCGCTGCGACACCTCGTCCGCTGCAGCCTCATGTCGTCTGCTTTTTCATGGAAATAAGGTACAAGTTGGTAGCACCAGTAGTGTCGCTGCGACACGTCGTCCGCCGCCGCCTCATGTCACCCGCTGCCAACTAGTACCTTTAGACTGGAAATAGTGAACCCCAGACACTGATAAAGCTTTGGATCCGGAACTAATAAGTGGATGAAGAAGAACAAGGATTAGTATAAAGTCGTGATAACCTATTTTAAAGTTGTATTTTACACGATTTGAATCCCTTTCGTACCATACCAGTGTGTGTATAGCCTTAAACAGCCACAACGTGTGTTTGCCCTACCGTCGCAAACGTGGTAAGCGTGTTTCTACCATTACTCTAAAACTACCCGCCAAAGTACACATGAGGACTCCTATTTACCTCTGAAAGTGCGCTGTGGGGTTCCTGCCTACGCCCGGTTGTAACCGCGTGAACTTTCACCTCCGACAGCTACACATGTACGTAAACAGTCACTTAATTATTCAGATTATGCTTCAATTAATCGAATTACTGTATTAACCGTTAGTTTGATAGGGACTCCATGCTTAAAGGATTTTGAGGATATTTTTATAAACTTCTGTTCAAAGTGTGTATGAGATGAAGAAAAATGTTCAAAAAGCAATCATTTTACGTTTAAGTCATTTTTAACGTAACGTAGTGATTTCAAGTTTTTAGTCTTTCTATTTACTCTAACGGCATTCTGAAAATTAATCGATAAGCAATTTAGGCATTTTGCTTTATAGACGAATCCTACTAATATTATAAATGTGAAAGTTTGTGAGAATGGATGTGTGGATGTGTGGATGTTTGTTACTCTTTCACGCATAAACGGCTGGACCGATTTGGTTGAAATTTGGTATGTATATAGGTTATACCCTGGATTAACATATAGGCTATATATTAGCGTCGAATGGGATTAGAATTCCACGCGGGCGGAGCCGCGGGCAACAGCTAGTTAAAAATAAATCACTCTTTTGTGGCATATTGATTTTTAAGTAACATGATCAGTAGGGGATAATTTCATATTTAATTTTATCAAGTGCTATCTAGTGATAGTAAGTTAAATTTCTATGGAACTGCAGGCTGATTCTGTATCGCTGTATAAAGTTTCTCACTCTGGTAAACCATACATATAACAACCAAAAAAAATGTAATTTGTAAGGGTCTGCCAATTGTGATCACTTTGCGTGGTGAATAGATAAGTGTACCTGTAAGAGGTACTTATAACATTATTTCACTCAAAACCGAAATATATTGAGTTTTACACAATTGAATTTGCCCAAATACATATCTGGAATAGCATTTTTATCCCGAAAATAGCATGAAAGAGGCACGAAAATCGTATCAATATTTGAAGCGCACCGAACTGCGAGCAACACCTACTAATTATAATGATTACTACATAAAATTTCTAAATGAGTCAAAACTAAGCTTCATAACGGCCTTATTGATTGTTAAAAAGTCCTCAGTTTATCACAAATGATGGTCACACTGGGTTTTAATTAACCGAGCGCAGTAAGTAAATTGGGCGAAGCTTAATATTGATTGTTTGTGGAATTATTTATAAGTAGCTTACAGCCCCCGCTCTGCCCACGATGCGTATCAATATTCGACCCAAATGAATATTGAATATGATCCGAAGATGTTAGATAGATTTCAGGTATGGTCTTCATCTATATTAAGAGCTGGCTCTGACCGTGCGAACATTGGTTATCGTGATTTTTGCTCATATCTCCGGTTCTACTCAACCGATTGCGATCAAACTTACGTAAGATTTTAAGTGTGATTTTAAGGCCTCGTCATCATCATTATCATCATGGAGACGTATTTTCCTGATTGCATCCGAGGCTAAGGTAAACTCGGAGCGCAGGGTTCGCCTGCATTTCATAATAGGGTAGTGTCCTGGGTTATCAGATCCTTACCAATAGGTACTACTTACTTAATATCTTAGTTTTTTCTCAAAAAATACGCATAGTAAACTGAGATATTGCCTAAGTAAACTGAAACTATGACTTTTCATTATTTTTAATTCCCAAAATAGGTCAAAATATAAACAATCCAATTAATTCAAAATTTATAACTTTTTAGATTCTTTATTAAATTTTAAATCGATCTTATTATGCATTGTATACGTGTAAACGCAATGTGGACCAAAATAAATGCGATATTCTCTTGCACCTGGTGAAATTGAATTTTCAAAATCAAATGATAATAAATAAATAAATATTCTACAACATCATACACAATGCTATCTAGACCCATGGTAAGCTTAATAAGCTTGTGTTATGGAATCTAGAATGCGGATATAAATACTTAGATACTTTTTTTTTTTTTAAATACATACATATTTACATAGAAACACCCAGACCAATGCAAATATTTATATTCATGCATACAAATATTGGCACTGAGCGGGGATCGAACCCGCGCCTCCTGCGTAGCAGCCGCGTTCACTACCGCTACGCCACAGAGGCAGTCAAATATTTTTAAAACTATTTGTCGTTACAATATTTCATTATATTATTGCAAAATGTACAGTTTACGATATTAATAAAAAAAATAGGACACAACCCTATTACTCGTAGTTTATTAGATAGTTTAAGTCAGTAAATAAACAGCAAAGTAGCAGAGGTATTATACCTCAGTTTCCTAATCTTAAGACGTTTCGTTCAATACATAAAAGAGCTCAAAAGCATTATTGCGTTTAGGAACTAGGTTTTATCACAGTCGTAACGTCAGTAGTAAAAGCTAAGATAAACTAATCCTGCATCACTATGAACCCGGACTGCAAAATCCAAGTGATGAATAGAATTTTTGCGGACATAGATTGGTCTTATGTACTCATACGACCTAGCTTATGTACCTAGTAGATAGGGGAGGATGAAGAGCCGGAAGGCGGACTCTGAGGTCAAACTTGTTTAACTAACTAAACAGCTATACAGGGAGGGTTCCCTGTATAGCTGTTTAGTTAAAAATGGGTACAGTCAATAAATAAAGTGTATAAAGCCTAATGTTTTAATAAAATCTGTGGATATGAACAATATATTTGGGTAGGTAAGTATACTGTTATAGGTATACTGAATTCTATACTACTGTATAAATCTACACTACACTAATATTATAAAGAGGAAAGATTTGTACCTATTTTTGTATGTTTGTATGTTTGTAATGAATAGGCTCCGGAACTACTGTACCGATTTCAATAATTCTTTCACCTATAGAAAGCTACACTATCTGGGAGTAACATAGGCTATATAACATCACGCTACTACTAAAGGGAGCGGAGCAGTGAGCATAAATGTCAATAAATCGGGCAGATTTCCATTCCAGAGGTCATCTTGGCCACGGATGCAATTAGGAAAATGCGTCTACATACAGATGATGATCACCTAACTGATGCTCGGCTCCCGCGTGGATGCTGGTTATTGCAACTCGTGGTAATATCTCCGATTCTACTCAACCGATTGCGATTAAACTTATAAGATTTTAAGTCTGTCGTAAGACCTTTAAAACAAAAAAGACCACATCGAAATCCGTTCAGTAGTCTTTCGTACGTCCTTCGTAGACAAACAGACAAGAGTTTCAAAAAAGAAATCGTTAATATAACTAACTTAAATATTTTTTTCATCCCACCATCTCGGAAAGACTATTTTTGCTCTTCGATAACTGAGCGTAAAAGTCGTTTTTATCCTCTAGAGAGGTAAAGTAAATTTGAATTTAGAACATCGTGTGTACTAGGTTTGTGGACTCAAAACATCATTAAACCTATTTACTTCTACCTCTATGGTGCCGAATTTATCATACAACTTTTTTTTAATTCATGAAAAACTCAGACTCGTCACCTCCTTGGTGTACTTTTTTTTTAATTTGCTTTGCGCGCATCAATTTTTTTCACGTCATATTGTTGACATTGTTGTTGAATTTTTATTTTGTTGTATTTTATTACTAGTATCTATTAATACACATATTATACAGCCTCCATGGCGTAGTGGTATTGAACGCGGCCGCTACGCAGGAGGCACGGGTTCGATCCCCGCTCAGTGCAAATATTTTTTATGCATGAAAATGGGTATTTGCATTGGTCTGGTCGTGCCTTGGAGAGCACATTAAGCCGTCGGTCACGGATGCCATACGAACATCTATGGCAGTCGTTACGGGTAGTTGGAGCCCTGAAAAGTTCAACAACAACGGTCTGGCTGCAATGCTTCGATATCGCCTAATGTCATCATTGGGTTGTGGAGGTCAGATGGCAGTCGCTTCACGGCAAATATCGAGGTCCAGCCAAATCCGCAGTTAAGACTGGTAAAGCGGACCCCGGACTCCGAGGTGAAAGCTTCGGATGCTGACTGGGAATTAACGCTAGGAAGGAGAAGCATTTCATTATTTCCTCGCTGAGGTGGGATGAAAAGTTACGTGTTGCACTCGAGTGCAAAGATTTTTCACCTTGTGCTCTTTTGATTCCCTCGCTAACGCTCAAGATTCTAATTTGTGAATCACTCGCTACGCTCGTGATTCAAATTTAGAATCTTTCGCTTGCTCGGTCATCAAAAATGAGCACGCGGTTAAAAAGCAACTTTGCACTCTTGTATAACAAATAACTATTTCTGTATATTCTGTACTAATTATGTCACTTATGTACAGACAACAACTGGTCTAGCTGCAATGCTTCGATATCACCCAATATCGTCATTGGGTTGTAGAGGTCATATGGCAGTCGCTTCACGGAAAATATCGAAGTGCAGCCAAATCCACAGTTAGACTGATAAAGCGGACCCCCGACTCCGAGGTGGAAGCTTCGGATGCGATTGGGATTAACGCTGGGATAAAGAAGATTTCTTAAACAGACACGAAAACCTTTTTTTTATTTACTATTTATACAGTAGTATAGAATTCAGTATACCTACCCAAATATATTGTTCGTATCCATAGATTTTATTAAAACACTAGCCTTCCGCCCGCGGCTCCGCCCGCGTGCATCTCGGTTAACGCGACCTTTACTCATCTCTTCGGTTCTACTCAACCGATTGGGATCAAACAAACGTAAAATTTTAAGTCTGACCAAGCCCTTTCTAACAAAAAAACCGCATCAAAATCCGTTCAGTAGTTTTTGCGTCCATCGCGAACAAACAGACAAACAGACAAACAGACAAACAGACAAACAGACAAACAGACAAACAGACAAACAGACAAACAGACAAACAGACAAACAGACAAACAGACAAACAGACAAACAGACAAACAGACAAACAGACAAACAGACAAACAGACAAACAGACAAACAGACAAACAGACAAAGAGACAAACAGACAAACAGACAAACAGACAAACAGACAAACAGACAAACAGACAAACAGACAAACAGACAAACAGACAAACAGACAAACAGACAAACAGACAAACAGACAAACAGACAAACAGACAAATAGACAAACAGACAAACAGACAAACAGACAAACAGACAAACAGACAAACAGACAAACAGACAAACAGACAAACAGACAAACAGACAAACAGACAAACAGACAAACAGACAAACAGACAAACAGACAAACAGACAAACAGACAAACAGACAAACAGACAAACAGACAGGAAATTCAAAAAAAATATATTCGTGTTCAGTATCGTTAATATAACATAACCCAAGTATTTTTTTTTTTATATCTCCAATGTACAGACACGACCACTTTACAATTATATAATAGTATAGATATAGATTAGGCTTTATACACTTTATTATATTAAATAAATGATTTATTATTATTATTATTATATTTATTGATTGCCTGTACCCATTTTTAACTAAACAGCTATACAGGGAGGGTCGTTAAACAAGTTTGACCTCGAGGAAACGTAATTCCTCATAGTCAAACCAGTTTGACCAAAAAGTTTGACTACGAGGAAGCACCGATTAAAGTCACGGTGTATAAGTAGAAAAGTAATTAACAATTATCAAAGATAGCAACCATGGTAAGATTCACCTCAGCAATATCCGAGCCAGTGAAGATGGAAGCTATATAAATCAAAGTTTGAGCTCCTGATAAAGCATAATAAGTGGAGCCATTTTATCAGAACGGCCGTGACCTTGGATGACTTTCGACAAATTTATTGTCTGAGTAGAGTATGCATACTTCACTACATAATAATTATTATAAAACAAAGTTGCTGTCGCTGTCTGTCCGTCCCTATGTATGCGTAAATCTTCAAAACTACGCAACGGATTTTGAAGCGGTTTTTTTATATAGATAGAGTGATTCAAGAGGAAGGTTTATATGTATAATACATGCATAATATTGTAGAGAAACACTGATAAATTTAGAGATATGCAGCGGGGACGGGATCAGAAAATATGGCGGTACGAAGTTCGCCGGGTCAGCTAGTAATATTATAAATGCGAAAGTAACTCTGTCTGTCTATCTTTCTGTCTGTCTGTCTGTCTGTCTGTCTTTCTGTCTGTCTGTATATTACGCTTTCACGCCTAAACCGCTAAATCGATTTTGATGAAATTTGGTACAGAGATATATTAGGCCTTGGGAAAGGATATAGGCTATGTTTGGTCGCGATAACCGACATCCACGCTGGCGGAACCGTGAGCAACAGCTAGTATTATTATATAACTGTTACACGTGACTCTGTTTGCGTGAAATACTGATCCTGTTCTAGATCAGTTACTTTCTAACACCACATACGGTAAAAAACGACGAAGTAGGTATAATATAGGTAATAATTTTTTAACCCTTGACAGAAAAGAGGGGTGTTATAAGTTTGACGTGTGTATGGGTGTGTGTGTGTGTGTGTGTGTGTGTGTGTGTGTGTGTGTGTATGTGTATATGTGTGTGTGTGTGTGTGTGTGTATGTGTGTGTGTGTGTGTGTCAGTCTGTCTGTGGCATCATAGCTCCCAAACGGCTGAACCGATTTCGATTCTGTTTCTTTTGTTTGATAGATCGTTTAGTCGAGGGGGTTCTTAGCTATGTTTCATAAAAATCGGTTCAGCCATTTGAAAGGTTCAAAAAAAAGGGGAAAAAAGGAGTCAAAGTGGCAATGCAAAATCTAATATTTTCAAATATACTTACCCGTGTTGGGTATCAAATGAAAGGTTATAATTTACACATTACGATACAGCAAGTTTTATTGAAATCGGTTGAGCGGTTACATATAAAAAGTATGAAATAAAAAAAATAAAAAAAAATAAAAAACCCCGACTCAAAAAGAACCTGTAAAAAGTGAAATCATAACTATTACATTATGACCTACCCTAAGTATTTACCCTTTTGTCATTTGTCTCGTCGGGGGACCGCCGTCTGACCATCGGGGGGAATAGGGCAGACCAAGGTGCTTAGCGGACCCCCGAAGAGAGAAATGACAAACGGTCAATACTTAGGATAGGTCATAATGTAATAGTTATTATTTCACTTTTTACAGGTTCTTTTTTTGTTGCTATAGTCTTGTCGGTACAGGTAGCCGATACCGTTACCTGTCTCTATGTGAGCACCCATAGATTGGAAAAGCGGACCTGAATTCCAAGATGAAGGCCTCGGATAGGGTTATTGGACGAATACGACCGGGACTAGCGGAAAGTTGATGATTATTGAATTAAATGAAGCTATTTAAACTTTATTCTAAACAATGTGATTGGACGTAACGACTCGGAACTCTACTGTCAATACAAAATCTGTTTCACAAAGCTCTGAGCCCAATTTAGGCTGGTCGCAAACGATTCGTTTGCAGCCCGCGTTTAAACAGGGCTATAAAGACCTTTTATGTTGTGACCCCGTTTTAAGACATGCTCTGATTTGAAAGTAAAAGATTTTGCACCCTAGTTTGGGGACATCGATAAAGATGAGACAACGTTTGGAAATAGATTTGCCTGTTTTACCTGTTTAAGTTTGTGTAGCAGTTTCTTTTTTATTTTATTTTAAAAGCCTAATCTATACTTGGTTAATTTGAGCTCGTCCACCGCAGTAGCACGCGCTATATACTCGCAGTACACGTTCCTTGAGTGTCTTTTGAGGATAGAATGGGGTGCTATCCTCAAAAGACACCCAAAAGGGGTAGGCCCAAGAATTCCTGGCTTGACATCGTGGAGGGCGAAACACTACCATGGACGTCCAAGATCGTGTGAAGTGGACGAGAAAGAGCCGGAAGGCGGACCCCGAGCTCCAAGCTCACCTTGGCCTTTATTGCAATCAGAAAAATAAGTCTCTATGAGGATGATGATGATGATGACCGAATTTATTTTTAAGTAGATTTTCTATCTATCGTATTTAAATACCTTGAAAACATTGCGTTCAGTAAGAATCTAACATCATGTGATAACTCCTAAGCCACACACGTATACACACTAGTATATACTATACTAGCTGTTGCCCGCGACTTCGTCCACGTTAAGTTCGGAATGTTGTTCATCCCCTATTTTATCCCCTTGGGGGTAGAATTAATCAAAATCCTTTCTTAGGGGATGCCTACGTCATAGTAGCTTTATGCATGCAAAGTGATACTTTGCATGCATAAAGCTACTATGACGTTTAAAATTGACAAAGTTTCATACAAACTTTCATCCCCTATTTTATCCCCTTGGGGGTAGAATTAATCAAAATCCTTTCTTAGCGGATGTCTACGTCATAACATCTACCTGCATGCCAAGTTTCAGCCCGATCCGTGCAGTGGTTTGGGCTGTGCGTTGATAGGTCACTATGTCAGTCAGTCAGTCAGTCAGTCAGTCACCTTTGAGTTATATATATTTAGATAGAGGTACAATCAAAACAAAAGCAATCTCTTTTACAAAGTGGCTCTGTAAGAGAATTAGGACACCTCCATCCCACATAATTCAAACAATCGTAAATTAAATGAGGCCCCCAGGCCATAAAAAGTTTCCAATTGAAAATCCATTTTAATTCAACTAATGCACCATCGATATCCTTCGGCCGACATTTTTAATAAAAATGCTCGCAGTTAGCGCTTGGCAATCGTTTCGCTGAAATGAATGAACTCTATCTGTTTAAAGGGATCTTTTAGTCATTATTTAGTTAATAGATCGTCTTCAGGGTTCCGTAAGCACTCGAGAAAGGAACCCTTTTACTAAGACTCCGCACTCCGCAGTCCGTCTGTCTGACAGCGAGCTCAGTGTCATCATAGCGATTTTTCGTTGCGTCCAAAATTTGCACTTTGTAGCCTGGAGTCCGCTTATTGCTTTTTGATTGATCTTCTTCTTCATCCTTAATTCTCAGTCGCATCCGAAGCTTTTCAGCTCGGAGTCTGGTGTCCGCTTCACCAGTCTTAACTATGGATTTGGCTAGACCTCGATGTTTTTTGATTGATATGTCAACTTTTCCGGAACCGGAAAGAGAGGAAAATCTGCATCAGCCTCGTCTGTTGTTTAGTTTAGGCCTGGAGGCCCTCTAGAACATCTTAGTAAGGTAAACCCGGTAAAGGCCCATTACACCCGGCATGGCACTGTACATCCGGTAAGGCTCACCACACCCGGTAAGGCCCTGTACACTCGGTAAGGCCCTCTTGTTATTGTCTGACAGCGGGCGGCATCTATATTTATTTGATAATACTTTTTAGACTAAAATATTGACATTGTATGTTTTGCTGTAATTACCGCAATAATAAAAATAGCAAAAGCATAAAATTGTAATAGCTAGCATATATAACTAGCTAACTATCGCCACCCGGCTCGGTCTTACAAGTTGAACGTCACTATTTTTTGCTAAATTAGTTCACTGGCATCCTCTAACAGTAAGCTCTGTAATTTGCTGACTAGATCAATAATTATTGAGCAGAAGCATCGTATATAAAAGGAAAAGTCTGTGTTACATTGTCCTTTTCTTCTTAATGATGTTCAAACGTCGATTAAGGTCCAACCCCACCAAACGGATAGCATCGGCCCGGATTTTACAATCTTTAAACAAAATTAAATCTTATTATCACAGTGTTTGAAGTTTATATTACCAAGACACGCACAGCAACAGCTTGACAGCGACGTGCGGCGGCATGACGCACGTCAAGCTGTCATGCGTGATTTGGTAATATAAACTTTAAACGCTGTAATATAAGATTTATTTTGTTAAAAGATTGTAAAATTCGTTCCAATGCCGTCCGTTTGGTGGGGTTGGACCTTAAGGCTTCTTACGGTCTAGCTGCAATACCTCGAGACCGTCCAATATCGCCTGGATATGGATTATGGAGGTCACATAGCAGTCACTTTATGGAAAATATCAAAGTTCAGCCAAAGCCGGAGTTAGACTGAAAAAGTGAACTCCAGACTCCGGTGTGAAAGCTTCGGATGCGACTGGGATTAACACTAGGATGGAGAAGAAGGCTTATGGAATCAGAATTCGATGTAAGGGTGACTGCCCCGTGGCACTACCCAATGGCACTACTGGTAGTGTCAAGGGTAAATTTCTCTCCCCATGGCACTACCGGTAGTGTCAAGGGGAAATAATATTCCCCATGACATTACCAGTAGTGTCAAATACACTTGACACTACTGGTAGTGCCACGGGGAATAACATTTACCTTTCGTAGTTGTGAAGTAATTTAAAGGCAGAGCAGTGTTCAACAGCTAATAGAATGAATAAATTATAATGAACTAGCTTTTGCCCGCGGCTCCGCCCGCGTGGATGTCGGTTATCGCGACCAAACATAGCCTATGTCCTTTCTCAAGGTCTAATCTACCCCTATACCAAATTTCATAAAAATCGGTTCAGCGGTTTAGTCGTAAAAGCGAGACAGACAGACAGACAGACAGACAGACAGACAGACAGACAGACAGACAGAGTTACTTTCGCATTTATAATATTAAGTAGGGAAGTAGGGATAAATAAATAGTGTGAGTGTAAACTATACAACTTTTTCCCAGTAATTAAAAGACCAAGAGCCTAGTAGCCAGATCAGTGACAGTCGTTAATCAGGGTTCGAATCAACGTGCTGCGGTGCCCTCGGTTTGCGCAATTAGACTCCTCACTGATTGGAGACACCAGCTACTAATGTGTCTGGGTAGTCACAGCCGCAGCACCGAAATAGAGAAACTTTGAGCTTGTTGGAAAGCTATCCGTGTTTATTTTTTCAACTTTGATTACGGCGGAATTAGGGTTTTTTTTGGTTTGAAATATATTTTCAGTGTTGAAATTTTTGGGCCATAAATGAGGTCGCGGCTAGAAATTTGATATTTTGTTCCCATTCCTATGGGAATCTATTCCCGGGTTAAAAAATATGCTACGTATAAAAAGTAGCATATAATTATGTTATTTCGGCCAGGCCCTGTACAAATTTCGGCCAGGTCTGTTCAGCCGTTAGAGCGTGATTGAATAACAAACATCTAAGTAAAAGTCTCACTTATCCAGGTCTCACTTAATCAGGTTTCACAAACTTTCACATTTATATTATAACTAGCTTTTACCCGCGGCTCCACCCGCGCGGATGTCGGCTATCGCGACCAAACATAGCCTATGTCCTTTCTCATAGTCTAATCTATCTCTGTACCAAATTTCATCAAAATCGGTTCTGTGGTTTACGCGTGAAAGCGTAACAGACAGAGTTACTTTCGCATTTATAATATTAATATGGATATATATTGAGTTGGAGTCATTTTAAACAAAATAAGTCGCGATTTATTGGCGAAAGGTAGCCAAAACCTGTGCCAAAACGCCGGGCTAAATGTAAATAATACCAAATGATAGAATCCGTTGAAAACTCATCGAATTGAGAACCTCCTCCTTTTTGAAGTCGGTTAAAAAGTGGTTTTATTTCAATGAGTGATATTCGCGTAAACTTCAGACAGAACATGACTTCAAACTTCAAACTTCAAAAACTTTATTGTGAAACATAGGTACAGAGATGGTCTATTATATTATTTGAATTTGATCAGCTATGTTCAGCCATAGTGGCATACAATATTATGTGAAAAATTTCTAAGTTAATTACAAATTATCATTAAATTATCATTACAGTTATATTATTTTATTAAAATTATATTATTTCATTACAACTATATTATTTCATTACAATTAAAATAGAATAAATATACTAGCCATATCACATATTAAATTAAGATTCAATTAAGTGCAATTATATTATTTATATCGGCCATGTCACATATTACATTAAAATTTAATTACAATTATATTATTTATATCAGTCATGTCATACAGATACATTTATAAATTCATTCTTAATAATTAATTAAGTTACTAAAAATAATTAAATAATGCGGATTTTCATTCAAGCGTTTTGTCTTCCAAAAATTCAACATAAGTAAATCTAACACTTCTGGCTACTACCAAAGACAAATAACATAATAAACTATCTCATCATCCTCTCATCATTCTCCTGCCTAGCTGGCCTAAATCATCCACATATCTCCGAACATATCTTACGACACATCTCCGTATGTTCGTACACATAATTAGATTTTATGTGCGCCCCAAAGTGCCCTGTCGGCGACTATTAACTCTAACCGTCCCGTCCCTTTAACGTGCTCGTCACGGTGACGGGAGCCAGACGCTAAGCGATAGTGTTGTACTCACAGTTATTAAAACTGTTGCAACCCGTTACTGTGTACGGTATCTAATATTTCACTATATGTTGCGATACTGCGTGACAACTTAGTGCGGGGGCACACGGTGCGTTGCGTCGCCGCACCGCAGAAATTTCGGCCAATCGGCGGCCATACAAGCGGCCCCGCACCGCTCGTGTGGCCGCCGATTGGCCGAAATTTCTGATGTGCGGCGACGCAACGCATCGTGTGCCCCCGCACTTAGGCGTCAGTCAGCTTTGTGGTTGTGAAGTCATTTCGATCAGGAGGTTTGAATTTTAGTCATTACACTACTGACTGAAACCACTTCTGCGTATGGCGGATGGAGGTTTGGTGTGACGAAAATCCATATCCATACTAATATTATAAATGCGAAAGTAACTATGCCTGTCTGTCTGTCTGTCTGTTACGCTTTCAAAAAAATTCAAATTTGGTGGCTTAGACCTTGGGAAAGGAAATAGGCTATGTTTGGTTGCGATAACCGATATCCACGCAGGCGGTGACGCGGGCAAAAGCTAGTGGTCAATATAAGGCATAAGTATATTTGAGGCATTTTAAAAGTACTTAGGCCTAGAGAAAGAATTATTTAGAAGCGAACAACTGTCATGTTATGGACAATAAATGTCTCTGCATACGTAATGGGTTTTTTCACGGACGGGACGGGACGTGAAGCAAAATGTATGCGGCCCGTCCCGTCCCGTCCGTGGCCCCGTGACATATGCATTGCCGCATACATTTTGTATGAAACAATATTTCCAAAACTTCACGTCCCGTCCCGTCATTGAAAAAACCCGTTACGTATGCAGAGCACTTAAATCAATATATCAATTAAGCTATTGCAGTCCACTGCTGAACATAGTCCTCTCAAGGTTATGTACCATGGACATATTTATTATGAGAAGAGGTAAAAATAATTTAACTAAAAATATTCTAACAGGAATTTATGAAGGACAATAACATGTTACGTCTTCCCTTTCATATTTCTTAATTAAATACGTAATTAGCCCATCCCTATTTCTTACCCTGCAGTTGCCGCTTTGAACAATGTCTCATCTTAATGTGAAGTGCTAGTGTTGTGCACTCGATGTTATTAAACACATAAATACCGGTAACACGACACTTTAAAAGGCGTTTGCAATTACGTGTCCCCGCACTATTTGCAAGAAAGTTAGTGTCTATAGTCTCGAAGATGCGAGTTTGTCCTTCGGAAAGTTCTGAAAAGGAACAATATCATTCTTTTATTTATTAGTGGCTGCTAAAAATCTTATTAATAAGGAGTATGTAAGATAATGGGTCCTAAGAAGTCCAATAGCTTGTCTGCTTCGATATCGCCAATGGGTTGTGGAGGACAGATTGCAGTCGCGTCACGGAAATTATCGAAGTTCATCCAAACCCGCAGCTAGATTGACGTACCCCAGACTCCGAGGTGAAAGCTTCGGATGCGACTGGGGTTAACGCTAGGATGAAGAAGATCGAGTTCGTTGTGACTCAGAATGTCAATTTCCCCAAATGGTACCAAAATGTCAATGACCCTCGTTAAATCATGTTTATTTACGAAAAAAAATAACCACGAAGGCTAATGCGGGAGTTACGTTCCGCTTTGCTCCCGCCTTAGCCTTCTAACCTAACCTATCCGAGTCGGGGTGGGCAGTGTCCATTTTTGGGAAAGGGACCATATGGGAAGTTGATATGTTTTTGGAAGTTGTGAGTAGACGGTGAATTTCCATTGGTTAACATAGAAAACAAAGGGAGAAACTTTTTTACGTTAGGTTACGCCCTTAGTTACGAAACGGATTGTCACGAGCGCTTCAATATTATTAATGTACGCAGAAATTTCACATGAAGCGGCGGTTTGCTCTCGATTCCGAATTCATTAAACTTGCAGCATGTACCACAACTGATATCATGACGTCACGATCGCGAGCTCACCACGTAATTTGCGGCGTGCAGACAGCTTAATTGTTGCTGTATATGTTTTACAATAGAGGCGTATGATGCGATGATAGCAACTGATTGTTTTAGAATAGTTCTAAATTGTATACATATTATTATTCTTAAAACATTTTACGGGGTTAAATTGTCTTCTTAATAATTTAAAGGTATTTCCGTGGCGACCTAGGTGAACTTTAAGCATTAAAGAGAAAAATATTAGTCAAGATTCAAGATAAGGAAATAGACTAATAGTATTTTCAGGATAGAATAATCATTTATTGCTGAGCAAAGGTACCTATTTAGGTATATCTATATAGGCATATAAACAGTTAGGCTATGTCCTCTTCGGCCGACACTGTTAGAATGCAAATATAATCATTTCTAAGAGTCTGTCAGTAAATTACGCAGTTCGATCAGAACCATCTTATTAACATTGTTGGCCTTCATTCTCTAGATTTTAGGAACAGCTTACGGATGGAAGGCTGTTAATTTGCTGTAATATTCAAAAGCCATAAATAGAAAATAGTTACTGCAAGAATTACCAATCAATGGAAAAAATAAAATTTAAAGTTAATAAAACGTTAACGCCCGTAGCACATCTCCGCCGTTTCGCGGCGGACAGCGGAACTGCTAGTTGAGTTTCGCTGTGTTCAAGTGTAGCTGGAGCAGCGAAACATGAGCGGAACTTGACACTTGTTATCTAATATGGAGCGCGTACCTACCCGAATCTAACTGGTCCGTGTAGAACGCATGCGCCAACTACCTGACTTCTGATTGCTCCGTTCAACATGATAACGTCTTTTTCGCATGCGCGAACTTGATACCGTGCGTCAAGAACTTTCAAAATCAACAGGGCCGAAATTGGGTAATTGGCTGTGTAGTTAAATTATTATTTATATTATGATTGGACAATTTCTATGGTTGGACAAATAAAGAGTGATTGTCATCTTTCATAATTGGACATATAAGTCGTGCAAAGGACACATTTGACGTTATTGCTGGACTGGTCGCCGAGTGCAGACCGAGGGTTCAGATTCAGCCACCTGTCACCGCTTCACCCCGCTGGTGAAGTGGTGTGACATTCATATCCTTCCTTTTCGGAGTACAATGGGGACACCGTGCTTTTCACACCTGAGGGCTCTTAAATTATGGCCTAGAATCAGTCGGGGAGTGCGTAATAGGAGGCGTGGGGTTTTGAGTAGGTGCGATGGCCGACCGGAGTGGTATTTGAAGGGACTACCGAAAAAAAGTAGGAGCGTGATCAGAATTCGACGTGTGTGGAGCCGTGGGCAGCAGCTATGTATAGTACTAGCAGTTGCCCGCGGCTCCGCCCGCGTGGAATTCGGATTCCGTTCCCACTTTTTTTTAGTGCTAAAGTTCCCTCGGATATGGTCAGGAGTGATTGTCGAACTGAACTGAACTCTGAACCACTAAAAACGCATGCCGTCGCGGGTCTTTATTTGCTAGCCTATGTTACTCCCATTATTGAAATCAGTCAACAACAAACAAAAAAAAACAAGAAAAGGACTTTCCTCTTTAGAATATTAGTGTACCTAGATGTAGGTAATACCATCCTGTACAAAAAACTGTAGACGGCGAAAAAATAATCAAAGTAATAGTTATTTGTTATACAAGAGTGCAAAGTTGCTTTTTAACCGCGTGCTCATTTTTGATGACCGAGCAAGCGAAAGATTCTAAATTTGAATCACGAGCGTAGCGAGTGATTCACAAATTAGAATCTTGAGCGTTAGCGAGGGAATCAAAAGAGCACAAGGTGAAAAATCTTTGCACTCGAGTGCAACACGTAACTTTTCATCCCACCTCAGCGAGGAAATAATGAAATGCTTCTCCTTCCTAGCGTTAATTCCCAGTCAGCATCCGAAGCTTTCACCTCGGAGTCCGGGGTCCGCTTTACCAGTCTTAACTGCGGATTTGGCTGGACCTCGATATTTGCCGTGAAGCGACTGCCATCTGACCTCCACAACCTAATGATGACATTAGGCGATATCGAAGCATTGCAGCCAGACCGTTGTTGTTGAACTTTTTAGGGCTCCAACTACCCGTAACGACTGCCATAGATGTTCGTATGGCATCCGTGACCGACGGCTTAACGTGCTCTCCAAGGCACGACCAGACCAATGCAAATACCCATTTTCATGCATAAAAAATATTTGCACTGAGCAGGGATCGAACCCGTGCCTCCTGCGTAGCGGCCGCGTTCAATACCACTACGCCATGGAGGCTGTATAATTATGTGTATTAATACTAGTAATAAAATACAACAAAATAAAAATTCAACAACAATGTCAACAATATGACGTGAAAAAAATTGATGCGCGCAAAGCAAATTAAAAAAAAAGTACACCAAGGAGGTTACGAGTCTGAGTTTTTCATGAATTAAAAAAAAGTTGTATGATAAATTCGGCACCATAGAGGTAGAAGTAAATAGGTTTAATGATGTTTTGAGTCCACAAACCTAGTACACACGATGTTCTAAATTCAAATTTACTTTACCTCTCTAGAGGATAAAAACGACTTTTACGCTCAGTTATCGAAGAGCAAAAATAGTCTTTCCGAGATGGTGGGATGAAAAACTTTTTTACTGATCTTGATTCATTTGGAATTTAAAAGACCCCTAATGCGGCCCTGCAATTTACGTGTTACGTAAAATTGTCACGTGACAACACTGACAAAATAGCGGACGAAGCGCGGAGGTGTGAACGGCATAAGCGAAACTGCGCGGCGAAAGAGATAGAAGATAGGTAAATCTATGCATTAGAACATGCCGTTTCGCTAGAGTTTCGCTCCTCGTACAACTGACAGAACATGGCGAAACAACCGCGGTTCCGCTATACGCGGTTTCGCGGCGGAGATGTGCTACAGGCGTAAGTTAAATTAAATTACCTAGTGAAAAGCAACGTTATCTACTTCACAAGCAATTAATACCCATGAATATTATTTTACCTTAAAAATATTACAGATATTTCACTTCGACGTGCGACTGAACATTAAAAACTGAACCAGAACAGAACTGAAACATTGTTCTCGGCACGTAATTTGTGGTGTGAGGACAGGGCAATTATTGCTCGGACGAATTTATGTCGTAGGGCTATTGTGCGAATTGCTGTAGCAACCAGTTGCAAAATTGATTTTATACGATGTTTACGTAACGTGACGGTTCGTTAAAATTTTGACATTCGAAGGTTTCAGCCTTTTAATGGACTAAACTCTGCCAGATGGTAAAGAGCTAGGATGAAGTGCTGCAATGCAATTTGGTAAGCGCACAACGTGAAAAAGCATCTAATGAGGCCGTCAAGCTGAGAGCCACCATTGTAACATGGTATGTGTATAATGGTGACTCTCTTTTCCGAGACTTTGCCTTCATCTTACCATCAGGCGAGGCGAAGTCAAATTGACGTGACCTATATTAAAAAAAACTTCAAGCACAATGTTACGACAGCCTTGATAGAGATTGTCATTGGTCGGACTGGGTGACGTCACTGGAGATCGACCAATGACAATCTGTATCAAGGCAACGTTGTACGCGTCGTTGTGCACTTGCAGAATTGCATTGCTGATAATAATCACCAGTATTCTAAAACGGATTTGAAATAATCTATAGTAGTCTATAGTAACTTTCCTTTAAGTAGAAATATATTCTGAAAATGTACATTTTTTATGATACGAACTAAATTAAACTAAAATCTATTAAAACTAAAAAAAAGGGGAACTAAATTAATTAAAACTAATTAAATTAATATAACTTAATAAAATATTTACATACATAATGCATCGTGAAATTCCTCCACATAGAATAGAAATAGTAGTAGAAATTGAATACCCTAAAAGTAATGGTTTTTTTTAAACCTACCATTTTCGTTCAGCACCGCTAATTGTGGAAGGCCTCGGTAGCAATTGGGATTAAGGCTTAGATAATGATGATGATTCAATAAAAAAACCATTCTGAACTTTTCCTACATATGTGCCTACTAACAGAGATACACGAAAGCAGTGGCCCCCCAACGTTCTCAAATCCTCGGCACAGTGAGGTCGTGCAGCCTGTGAAGCCCCAGTAGTAAGCTTCTACAATTCTGGGCGGAGTTAGGCTGGCTACTCTAGACAGCACTCTCTAGTCTCTACACACAAGGCTCAAAAAGAGGCTAAGTGCGGACAAAAGAGTCCTCTTTCCATTCAGATTTACTCGCGACTTCTGTGGATCTCAATTTTATTGCGCGGATAGGGATTCGCGCAATAAAATTGAGATCCACAGAATACTTATCTAATATGAAAATGAATCCCTAAATGTGTTGCTAAGCGCAAATCTCAAGAACGGCTGAACCGATTTGGCTTATTCTTTTTTTAGAATATTCCTTGAAGTACGGGGATGGTTTTTACGGAGAGAAAAATTAAAAAAAAAAGAAGAGAATCGACTGAAAAGTAATTTAAGTTATGCCTTATAACAACAGCTCTCTGCAGTAAAAATTCCTTCAAAATCCGCCCAGCGACTTCGGAGATTATTACAAACAGATAGAAAAACAGACCGAAACAAAAATTAAAAAAAAAACTATTTTTTGCAAAGATATTTTTATTTATTTATAAGACACATATTCAGCAACTATCACACAACCATCGCTACAGCAACTTACATAATGATCGCACAAAATTCACTCACGGTGCGAACAGCCACCGCACACTACGTGACGTCACAACGTGACATCACAGATTAAAACCCAGCAGGACACTTGATTAAGTACATTTTAATACCCGGGTTAAGTACCAACAGCTGAGTTAAATGGACGCCGTGACAACAGTTATTGTTTGTTGATAATTTCCTTTTATGACTCGTTGGTTGTGTGGTATGAGTTTGGGCTTATGTATGGTGAGGTCCTAGGATCTAATCCCGAATCATACAAAGTCTCATTGTGTTGTGTAATTACGAAATTCCTAGTAGTTTGGTACTGTACGCACAGTACTCTCAATCCTTATACAATGAACCCTCCGTACATGAATACGACTGACATTTGACGCGTGTTTTTAAGCTTTTCTAACTAATTTTCGGAAAATAATTTCCATTATAATTATAAAAATTAGGGTGCGAACCCACTGGTCACCTAAAATTCGTACCCTGCGCTCACCTAACCCTCAAATATTTGAGACTCCCACTGGTGAGTCACATTGGTAAAGAGGGTGCTCTTTACCAAAGTGACTGTCTAAATTTTTCGAATAAATTCTAAAGCATTCGCTATGCAAATTTTACAAGAAAATACTTCACGTTTTTTTTGCAATTCATTTATCAGTAACTGTATTAGAACGAAAGCGTTTTGGTATTATTTAACTGGGTAAAGTCATTTATTAGATTGCCATTGAGGCGGGCAAAATAAATTATACACTGATAAATATAATACCGTTTCGTTGCCCGGAGCATTGCGGACAAATACGATCGAGTTTATTAGATGTTTTTTTTTTCTTATACCATACTCAAAAATGATTTTCAATAAACGTTTAAATACAATGATATTTAAATTTATTTTCTGTGTATTCTGTATGCGTACATTACAAGAAAAAATCGTAAAATATTTATCTTTCCAAACTCATAAATATCAATTTAAAAAATAGCAATCGAATTGAGAACTCCTTTTTGGAGTCGGTCAAAAAGGATCTAGACATTTCAAAGCACAGCGGATAGGATGAAGGATTGTAAAAGTTGCAAGTCGATGCTTGGAGTGAACGTCATCGGAAAAATATGTTTGGATTTATGCCCGCTACAGACGCTCCAATTCGGTCGGGTCCAACCACCCAACCGCTTCCGCAAGCCGACAAGTGTTGCCGTTTCGGGAAAAATAAAAAAGTCAGTGTTGCCGTTTCGGGAAAAATAAACTTTACCAAAATGTCACTAGATTGTAAGGAATAAAATAATTAAAATATAATAATAATAAATAATTAATTTTTTATTTTATTCCTTACAATCTAGTGACATTTTGGTAAAGTTTATTTTTCCCGAAACGGCAACACTGACTTTTTTATTTTTCCCGAAACGGCAACACTTGTCGGCTTGCGGAAGCGGTTGGGTGGTTGGACCCGACCGAATTGGAGCGTCTGTAGCGGGCATTATACTTAGCTATAGCTACCGCTAACGCGCAGGCAGGTAAGCATGATCTAGGGTTAGCACTCTCCTGCATTTCAATTATTATTTTTTGATATACTTGCTAATTAGTGAGCAACGGCTACGTTATACTGACCAGTAGGTCTACCATGAGTTTGTAAACGAGAGTCGTATACGTACACGAGAGTCGTTTTGGGACCACGTGACTAGGTTTACGGTAGCTGGGCTGTCATGAGCTTTATAAACCGTAATGGCTCTCGTGTAGACGGCACTAGCTGAGGTATACGTCTAGAATACTTGACAGTTTGGTGTTCGTTTGAATTTTGAGTGATGGAGTATCGTTACCGTAATATGGCGGCATTCTAATAATCAGCTGTTGGGCATGTCAAGAATTATTTACGTGTCATCTCATGTCAAAAATAAAGATAAAACATCACTGCAATAAATGTATCTAAATAGGTTGTATAGCTATATCGCGGAATAAACTAATTCAATCATCATCATCCCAGCATTAATCCGCGGTCGCATCCGAGGCTTCCTAGGAGTCTAGGGTCAACATTCTCCACTCTGTAAGTTTCAAGACTGCTCAGGGTAGAGTCAATAACTAAGCCAAGGTCTTTGACTGCCGGGCATAGGAAATAGAAAGAGAAAGAAAGAATGAAAAGTTTTTTATTCTGTACAGAGATGCACGATAATTATATAAAAAAACATGAGCTTATCTACTAGAGTAGGTTCTTAGGGGTCCATTACACTGTAGGTTTTGCCAAGGCGAAGAAGAAGTTCTATTCCACGTATTCCACCGTACGTACGTACGTACGTACCGTGCGTACGTACGTGGAATAAGAAGATAGGTAGGTACTTAATATTTATCACCTTTTTCATTTTGCTGCGAAACAGCTGTCCGGCCTCCTTTCAAATAGACGCAGATTGTGCAGTGACCATAAACTTAATAGAGTTTATGGTATGACACGAAAGAATTCTATTGGTTAAACCAAAATTACCATAAACAAAATTGCTCTTACGGTAACGTATCACTCAAAATTCAAATTTTCAAATATGTACAGTGACAGCCATACGAGAGCACATAATGATATGCTATTGGTTAATCCATAATTACCATAAACAAAATCACTCTTACGGTAACGTATCACTCAAAATTCAAATTTTCAAATATGTACAGTGACAGCCATACGAGAGCACATGATGATATGCTATTGGTTAATCCATAATTACCATAAACAAAATCACTCTTACGGTAACGCATCAATCAAAATTCAAATTTTCAAATAGGTGCAGTGACAGCCACACGTGCACATAATGATATTCTATTGGTTAAACCTAACTACCATAGACCAAAAACGCTCTTACGGTAACGTATCACTCAAAATTCAAATAAACGTGTTGTTAGTTCGGGTTACATCCAAAGCTTGTACCTACTTTGAAGCCATTTTGCTTATCTTGGCTTTTGGGGGGAGACTGTCGTTTGACTTCCCAACCCTAAGAGGAAACACTGCGCCGTAGTCTCGTCCATTAATCAGCGCTGGACATTTTGCGAATTGGGCATAATGCGACTAAAGGGTACCGGCTAGCAGATGTTTGCTCATGAAATATGAAATTTGGTGACTAACTTGGAAAACAAAAGAGCCAAAATTTTATTGAAATAGAACTTTATCAAAATAAAAAAATAAAGTTTAGTATGTATAATTAGGTAGGTAACTATAATTTATACAATTCGCCATAATATAGCTAGCCAGATTAGAATAATGCAGTGACTTCATCAGTATTGGCATCGATTTTGTTATCAATTTTTATTCATGCAGCCTTTCCTTATAATTGCTCCAACTGTAAAGAATAGGATTTATCATGTTAATGTTACTTATTGAATTTAGGTTGGTTCTCTAAAAAGTTAAATTCAATCATGAGAAACTTATACAAGTTAATAGGGGGCAAAATAGCAGACCCTGGGCTCAAAGCGTCATTTTTATGATTACCTAAACATACTAAATAAGATGCGGGATGGAGATATTCTTTTACATACCTAATAAAGATGTCCAGTCGTCGCTTATATTATGCAAGATTGATTGATAACACATTTATTTAGCAGGTATAGGTATTGGGTAGGTACAGCATGCATTTTCTAAATTCTTTGATATCTCACAAAAATCCTAGACATTTTTATGTTGGAGTGACATTTCATGTCAAAAATTTAAAACCATCAACATGTACATTTGTAAACCTAGTAAAATAGGTTGTATAGCAACATCAAAAGCAACATCATAGGTTAGGTAGGTTTTGTGGTATCAGTAAGATAGATACTCTAAGTATCAAACGAACCCTTAACTATTAAAATACTTTTTAGTACATATCTATACTTATTATATAATTGTAAAGTGGTCGTATCCACTTGAGATATTTAAAAAAAATCTTGGGATATGTTATGTTACGATACTGAACACGAAAATATTTTTTTAAATTACTGTTTGTCTGTTTGTTCGCGATGGACGCCGATTTTGATGCGGTTTTTTTTGTTAGAAAGGTTTGGTCAGGCTGGTCAGCCTTACGTTTGTTTGATCGCAATCGGTTGAGTAAAACCGGAGATATGAGCATAGGTCGCGTCAACCGAGATGCACGCGGGTGGAGCAGCTGGTGGTAGGCTAGTATTTAATATGATTGAATATAATAAATATTGTACAATTCAATTATCAAAAAAATAATGGAAAAAATATTGACCAAGCGAGTCTCCGTTCCGACAAGTTAGCCGATTTTGTATGTCTGTTTGTTTGTCAGCTCGCCTCGTAAAGGCGACTTTGTTATAAAAAAAAAAGATGAGAAAAGCGTTTTTTTTTTAAGAACGGATCGTCTTTATGTTTTGGTGAAACATCCAGGGCTGTATAACCCCCTATTGCATGAATTATGAAAGAGACTAGCAAACATTTTTTTTGGCCAAAATACGTTTATTGTAGCATATTAAAATAAAATTGGTTATTAGTAATTCACTTTGGCGATTGCTCTCATAGAGCATTCGCCATTCTAAATAATAATGAGAAGTCATTTCGCGCGTCCCTTATCACTTTTCAACAGAAAAATCGATCAGTTATATCATATCATATATCTATAATAGGATTATGTGAATTACCAATGTATTACTCTGCTCTATGTATGTGAATAATGCCATTTTACGTAAACGATACTTTAATCGCCATTCAAAATTACAACGAAACCGTAGGAAGACACGCGAGAGCACGTATCAATCCACCAATCATCGATTACTATCAACATCCCAAGCGCACGGGTACGCGTCATTCATTGGTTGAGATTGTTTCACGGTCTCAACGTTACCGTTTCGTATAAAGTGTGTATATACGGTACCGTATTTAAATGGTCGAAGAAATGAAACAAAATATAAAACGCAGTATTATTTCGAAAAAAAAAAGGTTTTATTCAGTTTTGTTATTGGTATACCTAATGTCGATGGTAGAAAAAGTGTAACGATAGAAAAATGCTATGAAATAAGTGTTTTAAGTAGGTAGGTACTTAATAATTGTGCTCTGTATTTATTTGGAGGTGTAGTGTATACATACAGGGGTGGTTGGTCCAGAACGACCACGTGGTGCACCCTGAACAACAAAAATTACAGTGCCTCTCTCCCGCAGGGTAGTGGACTAGGACTGGGACTGGAAGTGTCCGTGACAGAGATACCGAATAGGAAATCTATAAAAAGAAATGAAATGCCATCAAAAACAATACTTGTAAAAAATACCAGGCCTCACCCTTGGTTCTTCTACCGCAAAAAGTTGTGAGATCCATGTACAGTCGAGTTCAATAATATATTGGCACTGCCAAGGATTCAATATATTGTGAGCGATGGTAAGCTCAATAAATTCTGTAGGACCTATAGATCAAAAATATGTGCTCATGTGAACGTTTCAATAATACATGCTATGTATTAAGCAATAATTTGTGATCACGCTTTTCAACAAAAAATTCTAATCTATATTGGCTTCAATAATATCTGAGCAGGCTAAGATTCTTAATTATCTCTACAACTACATGCATGGGAATGTCAATTATATGCTTGGAACAAATAAGATCTAGTTTACATTGTTACAGAAATGACAGTAGCTTCCATTGTTTTCTAGTTTTTGAAATGAGTGTCTTTCAATGTTCTTTTCGACAGCTTGTGTTTATATAAGATTACATCCAAACATAAATATATACTAGCTTTGCCCGCGGATGGGGTTAGGTCAGGGCTTCGGTGGAATTTTTATTAATTCCAAGTTTGCTTGCTCAGTTATCCAATTTTGAACTCGTCTGGCATTGTGAACGGAACTTGTATAAAATTTATTCGGTGATTATCAGGATACACAAGGGATTTTTGCACTTGGTAAAAACACGTCTTTTGGAATATCAAAATGGGCATCACTATTCATTCGCTCAGATATTTCGCACAATTATTCTATTGGTCCAAACGAATTTATCCACCCCCAAAATCCGAATGTAATGCGTCCACTATGTCTATTAGGCAAAACATTCCCTTCATCATATCGTGTATTGGCTGCACGATACAAAAAGATCCGCCCGTCTACCGATGAAACAAAAACTTTACCATTTAAAAATTTAAAAAGAAACCAACATTATAATTAGAATCTGCTTAGTTCAGATATTATTGTTTTCATGTGTGTATACAAAATTATGATTTCTACAGTCTTCACATTTATAATAATAATATGTTCCAATTGTTGTATCCATATAATAATGTGCCTTTGGCTGTACACATGTTATTGAGACAAAGCAGTCACATAATATTGAATCTAAATCGTGACCACAATTTAATGATGCTTATAGTTGTCACAATATTATTAACTTTTTTAACGTTCATATATTTATGAAGCTTGGAGGTGTTAATATATTATTGAACTCGACTGTACCTAATACCAAGTCGGTTAATTTATTCAGTTCCTACTTCAGGGACCTTCTGTCTAAAGTTATTACGTAATGAGCTTATGTTTTAAATATAATTAATTGACTTTTTATTATTAATTTTAATTAAAATTATTTCGTGATATAGCTATACAAACTATTTAGATATGTTTACGAATATAAAAAAAAAAATGTTGTTGTTTTCCGATGTATTACTTTACTCTATGGTTGGAGTGATGTTTTATTTTTATTTTTGACATGAGAATATGTCACTTCAGTATAAAAAGATAGAATTTCTGATATTTGATGTGTCCAGCAGATGTGTCGAAGAAACTGGCAAAAGTTTGCTAAATGTACTAAATAAACCTGTTATTTAAGCGAATACTAGCTAAGATCTGTTAATAGGTATGTAAAAGAACATGTACTCCCTAACTTTCTTCATCTGAGTGCCAATGTAATGGCAGTCGTATCCAAAGCTCCCTTTAGAATGTTTAGGCTTTTGTGTTAGTGACTGCCGTCGAACTTCGAGGGGAAAGCCTGCACCAGAGCCTGGGCCCTGAAGACTTTGGTGGAGCTCATATCCAGCCAATGTGTTTGTACATAATCCAAATTTAAGATGAAGACGTGTTCTCAAACCTCGTTAGTGAAATCCAATATTAGCAAACAATCCCACTTTTAATACAAAACCCTAAATTTAAAACATGTAAATATAATAAATTTTATTCTTTACAGTTGGAGTACTAAACGTAATAAAAGGAAAAGCCAATATGAATAAAAATTGATAACCAAAATCGATGCCAATACTGTTTATTCTAATCTATTTCATAGCGGAAACTTTATAATCACTAGTGTACAATAAACAACAATAAATAATGTCTCTATTGTATTTTATTTTGAAAAAAAAATCTATTTCAATAATATTTTGCCTATTCAAGTTCCATATTTCATATACTTAACTAATAGGGAACTTTATTTGCTAGCCGATAGCCTATTCCTGCTGAGTTATGGACGATGTTCCGGCGCAGTCTCCTTTTGGGGTTTGTAACATCGTATTTGACGTGCCGGTTCTGTATGGTGTAAGAATATAGGGCTATCCCATCATTACTTTACTCTATGATCCCATCTCTTTCCGTAGGTAACGATTTTGAGTGATACGTGATATCCGCGTACGTTACCGTGAGAGTGATTTAGTCTATGGTAATTATGGGTTAACCAATAGAATGCCCCGACGGGCTCTCGTGTGGCTGTCATGCACCTATTTGAAAATTTGAATTTTGAGTGATACGTTACCGTAAGAGTGATTTAGTTTATGGTAATTATGGATCAACCAATAGAATGCCCCGACGGGCTCCCGTCTGGCTGTCATTGCACCTATTTGAAAATTTGAATTTTGAGTGATACGTTACCGTGAGAGCGATTTTGTTTATGATACTTATGGATTAACCAATAGAATACACAGGCTATCACTCACTGAACTCTATTATCTATACCACCTATCACTACACATATTTATTTGAAAGGAGGTCGGACAGCTGTTTCGCAGCAAAATGAAATTCTTTTATCATGAAATAATTATTATTATCAACCTAGATATAAATTATGGTATCAAACAGAGCCATATTGAAAAAGTATTTGACAATATTTAATATGATTGAGTATAATATACAATAAATGTTGTACAATTTTTTTTATTCATACGTACAATACATTATCAAAAAGTTGCATACATATAAAAATCGTGGACAAACGGACACGACGGTATTCTTGTCTCAATCAAGCAGTCCGACTGGGGAAGTACCTACCTCTGCCGTACAGAATACCGTGGCCATAATAACGTCTTGTTGTGTTCCCGGCGGCGCGGCGAGTAGGGTCACCTTACTGGAGAAATTTTGTACTGTTAATGGGAAGAGCAAAGGCTTGTCCTGCTTTGTCTTCTGCACTGACGGCACAGAAACTCCGTGGGTTGGCAGCATGAGTGTGACTCCCCTGGGGGCAAGTCTGCTATATAAATATAGCGTTTTGATTCGGAATAATTTTGCACATTTCGTATTCTGCTATAAATCTAATAACATTTGCTTGTCGATGGTATATTAGGGATCGGTATGTTTATTTTTGTGCCTCGGAGAGCACGTTAAGCCATCGGTCCCGGTTGTCATCGAACATCTGTAGCAGTCGTTACGGGTAGTTGGAGACTTAAAAGTCTGACAACTGGTTTAACTGCAATACTTTAATATTGCTAATGGGTTGTGGAGGTCACATGGCAGTCGCTTCACGGAAAATAATGAAGTTTAGCCAAACTTGCAGACCCCGGACTCCTAGGAAGCTTCAGATGCGACCGCAGATTAATGCCGGGATGATGATGATTGAATTATTTTATTTCGCGGTATAGCTATACAACCTATTTAGATATGTTTACGAATGTTGGAGTGATGTTTTATTTTTATTTTTGACATGTGATGTCACGTAAATAAAAAGGCATAGAGTAAAGTAATACATCGGAAATAGAGGGCCCTCTCGTGAGTTTTTTATGTCACCCACCCAACTTCTATCAGAACAGAATCTACCGCCATCTATTAATCATATTCCGACAACTGCTGTTATTATACCATACATACCTATATTGTGCATACCTACATACATACTACATGCATTGGATATATGGATATATAACCCAAAACCGTTAGGCCTGTTCCTTTACGTTGAATTCATTAAAATTCAACGTAAAGGCCGCGCCGGTTTTAAGTTATGAATTATGACATACTAACTGACATTTTGTGTAAATGACAGCAGGTCTGTTTTACCGACTCAACATGCGGCGCCATCTATCGATCTTTGGAACCAGAGCCACAATTTATAATGACAGCTGGTCTGTTTTATCCGTTTAGTATAGGAAGAAATTGTGTAGATGTCCCTTTTAATAAACTACTACCACAGATAACATAATACTAAAGTACTATGTAGTGAAGTTTCCGAGGGCTGTAAAAAGGTCTGGAATTTCTGATCTTTGATATGCCGAAGGAACTGGAAAATGTATGCTAAATGTACTAAATAAACCTGTTATAAGTCAATCTTGCATTATTTAAGCGAATACTAGCTAAAATCTATTAAAAGGTATGTAAAAGAACATGTATTGTGTACTCCTAACTTTCTTCATCTGATGGCAGTCGCATCCAAAGCTCGCATTCTGCTTCTCCCTTTAGAATGGTTAGGTTTTTGTGTTCTTGCCCCGAGAGGAAAGCCTGAACCAGAGCCTGGGCCACGAAGACCTTGGTGGGGCCATCTTGATGGGGTTTGCAATCATTGTGGGCACCTGGGCACATACCCAAATTTAAAGTTTGCAGACAAGCACACAACCCACCTGATGGAAAGTGGTTACCTTGGCCTATGGACGTGTGCAACACCACAGGAGTTACACTCGTGTTTCTGACTTTGTAATAACAGAGATAATATAAGCCCTTGGTCTTCCCACTGACAGCACAAAAACTCTCCAGTGAGCAATGGCTACCCACTCACCACCGGGAACACAACACGAGGTTATTATGGCCCCGATATTCTGTAGGGTGGAGGGACTTGCCCCGCCGCCGGACATCTCAATTTGGACAGGAATACTGTCGTGTCCTACCTCCATATTACCAAATAATCCTATTTTAATAGAAAACATGAATTTCAAAATGTAAATAATGTACCTAATACATTCTATTCTTTACAGTTGGAGTAATTTAAAACAGGAAAAGCCAAATGAATAAAAATTGATAACAAAAAATCCTGCACAATCTATGCCAATACTGATGAACAACCTGTGCATTATCTAATCTATTTCATAGCGAATTCTTTGTACGTAATGACTAGAATGTTGTACAATAAATAACAATAAATAATGTCTCTATTTTATTTTGATTTAGTTTGAGAGAAACTTTCATTTTACCTAATAACATTTTGCCTCTTTCTTTTACAAAGCTAGTCAAAAATTTCCATATTTCATATACCTAATAGCAAACTTTATTTGCTAGCCGGTATACCTGCTGAGTACCTAATGGATGAGGTTCCAGCGCAGTGTCCTCTCCAACATCGCATTTGAGGTGCTGGTTCTCGGTGGTGGAACACCTCTCAATAATCATTTACACAGTCCATCCAGTGTTATATCGTCACAAATCAATTACTTGTAATAAATCATGGATTATTGTAGATCTATAGGGGAGGCCTATGTCCAGCAGTGGACTTCCTATGGCTAAAATGATGATGATGATGATGAAATCATGGATTCGATTAATTCCAAACAAATCTTGACATTCTTGACGTGCCCAACAGCTGATTATTAGAAAGCCACCATATTACGGTAACGATACTCCATCACTCAAAATTCAAACGAACACCAAACTGTCAAGTATTCTAGACGTAAACCTCAGCTAGTGCCGTCTACACGAGAGCCATTACGGTTTATAAAGCTCATGACAGCCCAGCTACCGTAAGCCTAGTCACGTGGTCCCATAACGACTCTCGTGTACGTATACGGCTCTCGTTTACAAACTCATGGTAGACCTACTTTACCCACCACACGAGATCATCACACAAGGTACAGTCAGCATCAGATCGATGTTGATTAACAAAATATTCAAAATGATCTTCGTATTCCCCCCTTCCTGTTGGCTGATTATTCTGATATTTGATACACAGCTTTGGTTCGGACAATAATAAAATTTAAATCAATAAAACAGTTGCTATTAACGTCGTTTTTTTTTTTCGTAACATTTAATACCTACTAATGACGTAAATAACAAACTGTCATGTGAGCATTTTGAGTACTTTGCTAGTACCTGATGCTTATTGTACACAATCGAGGACCTTCTGCATGTACCGAAGCAAACAATTCGTCCTCCTGTACCTACGGGATACGCGGATATTAGCTGGTATTATTAGACGGGCCTTTTAAAGGGATCCGTACGCAAAAGGTAATCACGGAACCCTATTACTAAGACTCAACTGTCCGTCTGTATCCTACCAGGCTATATCTCATGAACCGAGTTAACTAAACAGATATTTTCACACTACAAACGCCCTTCGTGCACGAATCTGTCTCGCACTTAGCCTTTTCAGTCTTTCAAAGAGCTTCATAGTGTGAGCTTGATATTGCGCATCTGCCATGGAAGTTGCCACACTCAATTGAATTATAAACACGTTCGTACAACCCTACGCTATCGGGCGCTCGCAGGTGCATCCATCCAATGCATCGCTCGTTCGTAAAATTTGAGTTGCATTTGCATCACGTACACACCATAGTGCAGGTCGAACACCAATATGGAAAACTGCTTGACATATATATTATATTATTAGTATAAGGGTGCATAAATAAATAAAAAATCGGATGCAACTGGGATTACTGCCAGGATGAAGGAGAAACAAGAAAGCTGTGCACTATCAAATCAAATCAATCAATTAGCCTGTTGCAGTCCACTGCTGGACATAGGCCTCTCCTAATATATGCCACGTCTGCCAATCCTGCGCCTTCCGCATTCAGTCTGTGCACCTCAACACTTATATGAGAAGGTGGATTGAAGGAGGATCGTTCCTACACCTTCTCATAAAAGTGTAACCCGCAATGATTTATTCCGTATCGACCCTGCGATACTTTCTCCTTGCTAATGTGCTCTAAAAGGATCCCGGCGTGTTTGCAACCTCGCGAAATGAGAATTTGATTGTGTACCTTTTCAGGTCACTGGATACTGAGTCATGTTCGGAACATGTTCCACGTGCACGTGAGAGCGTAATTTTAATTTTAATCTCAAGAGGTGTTATTGTTTTGTTTTTATTATGGCGGAACCGTACTTCGTTATTGTGTGTGTGTTCGCCTTATTCGGGCGTATACCTACGACGAAGTGTGGAGGGCTTATTTGTCTTTAATTTACATTATTCGCACAAATAACGGATAAGCACGAATAATAAGTATGTTTCTCCGTTTTTTCCGCGGTTTTTTTTTTGACACACATCAATAGACAACAACAACATCAACATCAACAACAACATTATCAACAACAACAATACAACATCTGCTTGTACGTACCAGGGCAATAGGGATAACATTGAAGTTCAAACGCGTCGCGGTTGGGTTGCAAGAGACGAACCCTGAAATCCATCCGAGGTAAGGCCGGATGCGACCTGGATTAACGCAAAGATGATGATGAACCAGGCCAGGAACGAGGGCAACTGCTAGGAGCTTTAGGCCAGGAACGAGGGTAAAGCAATATTTCCATATTGACACATCAGTGCGAAATATCACACATACATATTTGGAGGAGTACAGCCTTTTTTCGTGCAGAAAGCCTTTTACAGGACCGCTCCCGTCTTGGTCGGATTTTGTCGTAGGCGTCTCCGTTATGCAGGGTGCACCACATTGAGGCTCCGGACAACGCACCCTGGAAGAATATAGCCCAAATATCGGCAATATCACTGTTCTGTATTCTACCTATAAAAGACCCTTTTAACCCTTCACGTAAATAAACTTTACGCACACCTCACCGTCTAAAGATGAGGCTCGTAATCACTTGATACGATTGTCCCATAAGCCTGTGATATTATAATAGTCGTTTGTATTTTTTCCTGTTGAAAAAAAAATGCTTTTCTCGTAAAAAGGATATCCAGTCTTTTGAAGGGATTACATGGGTAGGATACACGGAGCCTCACAGGCCCTCGGAAATGTTTAATTTAAAATAGAGTGAAGTACTTACTAGGGACAAATTAAGGGATTGTTGTGGAGAATAAGATATGAACAGTAGATTAATGACATGTTCACGTTTGCACCTGCTTGTAAACACGTTGAGAAATGTGAATTGTAATTAGAAGTGAACGTACAATTCATTTTGGAGGTTTGTAGTAGTTGTAGGTTAACAACACATTACAAATTGAGTTCAGGCGGTAAGTGGGGTAGCCAGAGCTCACTGGAGAAGTTTTGTGCTGTCAGTGGGAAGACCAAAGGCTTGTCCTACTTATCTTCTGCGCTGACGGCACAGAATCTCTCTGTTATTACAGGGTCGGCAGCACGAGTGTGACTACCCTGGTTTTCCTCTCGTTCATAGGCTATAAGAAATTATGTTAGAAACCTCAATAGCATTTTTAAAGACCTATCTATAAATACCCCACACGTATGGGTTTGATGAAAAAAAAAATTTTGAGTCTAAGTACGGGGACCCCCAAAATTTAATGATATTTTTCTATTTTTGTATGAAATTTTTAATGCGGTTCACAGAATACATTTACTTACCAAGTTTCAACAGCATAGGCCTTATAGTTTCGGAGAAAAGTGGCTGTGACATACGGACGGACAGACAGACAGACAGACGGACGGACAGACATGACGAATCTATAAGGGTTCCGTTTTTTGCCATTTGGCTACGGAACCCTAAAAAAAATCACCTTCCTTAACTATATGTATAAAATTAGTAGGTATAGTAGGTGATTTTGCTTATATCTCCAGCCCTGACTAAGCTAAGCCCTGAGCTACGGGACTGGTCACGGGTTCTTCCCATCATGTATATTGACTATTTCTGATATAAATCTGCTATTACTTCAAAGATACTGATATGTTCTTAGGCAATTGTAGGATAATTCTCTATAAGCTTGAAATTTCTCTCAATTCTAATACGAAATACTTATTCCAATACAAACAGATGGTTCAAATCACTCTCCCAGCAACGGCGGCTTAGTTTTAGTGCCGTTTTTATGCGAATTTTATCTCACATCTACATAATTTCTTATGGTTCAAGTAAGCAATAAAGCATTGTTCTAATGTCGTATTAATAGCCGCTGACGGCACAGAATCTCTCTGTTTTTAAAGAATTAGCAACGAGTGTGACTCACTTGGTGATGCACTCACCCATAGGCCACGGTAACCACTTTACATCAGGTGGGCCGTGTGCTTGTCTGCGACCTCAGTGATATAAAAAAACTTATCTCAGTGTACAAGAGCCTACAAATATCTTCGGGGTACCAGTCAACATCATCGGCTAGTCGGTGCATCTGCTAAACAATTGAAAAGAAGTCGCTCCCATAAAAGTCGTAAATCAAAACAAAAGGAGGAGAAATAGTAAGCGGATCCGGACTCCGAGATAAAGAATTCAACCGCGAAACAATGCTGTGATAATAATGAAAAATGAAACTATTAACTAAGAAGAAACTACCTAATTGACGAAATTTAGATGTCAATACACCTCTGCTAACCCCTCCGAGGACTTCAAGGCGGGTGTGAATAAAAATATCACGCCTGTCGCTTTCAAATTATATCGGGCTAAAGTGTAATTGAGTTGTTCCGTAATCAAACTTTTCAATAATTGCCCAAGGGAGCTCCCTTTTTCCTGTAGTCTTGTGAAAAAACAGAGCTGTGAAAACAATCGTGTGTTTACCGTGAAATTCTTCTTGTCTTCAGGAATTGATAGATTCTGCAGCTATCAAGTAGATATGTTGAGAGAAATATATACTTAGTAGTTGTTAATTTTGGCTTCGCCCCCTGGATGTCGGTTATCCTGACCAATCGCCACCTAAATGCTATAAATAATGAGTTAAAAAACCCACTTTTCACCAGGTGGGCCGTGCGCTTGTCTGCGACCTAAGTGGTATAAAAAACTTAGTATAAATTTTTTAACAATTTAATTAGCTTTTTTCTTTAATTCGTGTCTAAAATAAGTTAGATTTTAGTAATATTTCAACACAAAGTTGTTAATGTTGTTACGAAATAAATGAATTGAAATTAAAATATGTCCCTTCCCAAAGTCTAAATTGTCTGTGTGCCAAATTTCATCAAAATCGGTTCAGTAGTTTAGGCAAAAAGGGTAACAGACATTTAGAGTTACTTTCGCATTAATAATAGTAGTATGGATATGTAACTAACATAAATCTTTTTTTAAATAACTTAGATAATTATATATTGAGATATAACAAAAACTAAACTAATATATTTTAAAACTAAAACTAATAATATAGATACAAATTATAATTTAAAAAAAAAAAAAAAATGCGTCGTGGAATTCCTCTACTGATGCGGAGGAATACCACGAAATACCTACGTAATGTATTTCTGCAACACCAGTATCCCACCACTTTGTTCACATGAAGCATTTGTTTTTTTTACCATCATGAACTCAGGTTTCTCGGGTGTCTTTTGAGGATAGCTCTTTTTGAGGACTGCGGTGGACGAGCTCAAATTCACCAAGCATATTACAAAACCAACCACGCGCGCCAGTGCGTCGATTGTCTTCCGATTTAGGACCAAGATATATGTCTCTCGTTATATGTATGTAAACCTTTTATTAAAAGAATACAGTTAGGAGTTAATTTGAAGTTCAATACAGAAAGGCGCCCATAAAATATCGATCTCCATCTAATTAATTTTAACGTTAGTGTGAATTTCGCATCTCAATAAGCAATTATAAAATTTCCTTATCAAGGATTTACTGCCCGTCTCCCGACTTGGGAGGTTGAGAGGCGGCGTTTATTACTAAGTAAGATGGGATCTCCTCATAAAGAAACGTAATAAGTAAAGAAATATTGTGTTGAATGTTATAAACGAATAAAACGCCCAAAATTGAAATTCCTTTTGTTAAATTAATATCGGAGAAGTTGCTATGTAGCGGATATCTGCTAAGTGTACCTTTGAAATACAGGTTGTTACTTAAATTGTAGCAATTTAAATTATTTTTTAGATCTGATACAGATATTGGATCGTTTTTAGATGCAGAAGGCGGAGCGACTTTCTTATGAAAGGATTATTCCTTTTATGCTCGCGCGTTGCGGACTGGTACTCTTAATATGTAATGGCTAAGAGAATCTCTTAGCCATTATTAAAAACTCCTGTCAAGTCAATTGCTCCTCTTAAATCAGTTTCATCATTCTTCTTTTGTCTCTACGTTTTCAAATTATCTTAGCATCCCTTTTTATAACTTGGTCACTACATTTTCTACATACGTTCCTCATTATTTTGGTCTATCAAAATCACTCCAGTATGCTTCTCAGACTTCTCATTTTTACAACGCCAACTTTATTTTCCAAACACACTCACCATTCACCCCCACTATATTTGACAGTCTCTGTGTCTCAGTCGATCTCAGTCTTCGATTCCCACTCAGAGTAAATATTTGTATGCATAAATATGGGCCACGTGCTTCCCAGCAGAGTAGAAATTGGGCCACCCCATCTCCTCCCATGCGGTGTCGTACAAGGCGATTAAGGGATAGGGCTGTTTAACATCAGACAGATATATACAGCCCAGGCTCAGCCTATACGAGTACATGGCTCGAGTCAACAATAGTGCCCGGAATACGACAATAGGCTCACCCCCTATTACGTGGGACCTAATACAATGATTGGTGAAATGTGGGTGTTAATTCACCTCTACCTAACCCTCCGGGGATAAAGGCGTGGTTATATAGGTATGATGTATGTATGTGTGTATGTATGAATATGAATATTTACATTAGTCTGGATGTTCCTAGGTATAATGTGCATGTATTACAAAAAAAATGTATCTAAGTATGTTAATCCGCATTCTAGAACCCATAACACAAGCTAGTTATGCTAAGCTTACTTTGGGCCTAGATAGCGTTGTGTAGAATATCCTACAATATTTAAATTCATTTAAATATGTTAGTATTAAATTAATTAACAAAAATTAATAATCAAACACCATGTATCTAAGTTAATTAAGCACCGCTCGACCCCAAAGTCGGTTCTCGCCCAGTTATCATTATCGAATCCTGCACCGATAATATTAGCAGCGCATTTCGACGGTTGGGTGTTTCAGCAGCAGAGCCGGCCTCCCGTGGAACACGGTTGGAAACTCGCTAGAGCATGGCCTAGAGCAAGTTCGTTGCGCACAATTGTCTGGACGCGCAGGGACGGACTCAGGAGGAGAACAAATAAAATAATAATTTGTGTTACTTACAAAACAAAGAAAATCTTGTTTATTAATCAGGAAATTAATTAAGGAATTATCCTTAATGGTATTAACCAGGGCTACAAAAACCTATATTTTTTACGCAGGTCGCTTCGATATAATTTTAATTCTTTTCATCTTTGCAGAATCATTTCAAATAGATACATACCCTATTTAATTATGCTAGAATAGGCAAGCAGATTTATATTAACTTGCTAAACCTCAAAAGTAACTAACACTATAAAAGTATGCTTTTTGATTACTATTTTCTAATAAATAGTAGCAGTATTCTGTATTTTTCATGATTTAAATAAAAGAGTACTGAAATCATAAAAAATAATCTTGAAATAAATTGAAAAAAGACGTTGCAAAATAATACCAAATAAATTACTATATTTTCCGTTAAAAAAATGATGTTATTTCAATGAGTGATATTTGCGTAAGCTTCAGACAGTATTTATAATTAATTAAAAAATGCCCTATACCGACTCAAAGAGAACTCTCTGTTTGCTTATATTGTTTATGAATCCACTAGCTGATCCCGTGGATAAAAAGTAGCTTATAATGTTAATACAAGATATAAACTATCTGTATTCCGAATTTCACACAAATCCCTTGAGCCCCTACAGCGCGAAGGAGTAACGAACGCGCATCCGCATTTATGAGTAGGATTTGTAACAATTTTATTGTGATTTAACGTTATGAAGGTTGCGAAATTATTTTACGCTGTTCGCTTTTACTGACTCTCGGCTCGGAGTAAATTGAACCGTTTAAAAGCGTGACGTCATTATTTCTTAACCATTGTTTGGAATATAGACATTGTTTTTGACAGCGGTACAAATACGCTTAATTAGTTCTTGTTTTGCACACCTGCCTCCGTTGTATGTCGCTAAAATATTACAATCTAAAAACTTATTCTTTACATTGTGTTTTTCGAGTGTTTTTTAATTTATCATCCACGTTTTAATCCTTGTTGCATTCAGACTTGCATTTTGGAGCCAAGTGTCTGCTCTCCTTCTTTTTTATATATTGGACACGTCACTTTGACTTCACCTCGCCTGATGGTAAGCTAAAGGCAAAGACTCGGAAAAGCATGTTACCATTAAAGACACGTACCATATTACAGTACATAATACAGATTGACGGCCTCTTCAGATGCTTATTCGCGCCCCGCTTCAAGGACCCGGGACTGTAGGAACTGGTAAGGAATTCCAGGTCTTAATGGTGCGGCAGAAGAAGAAGTCACCAATTCTGTTCTGTGTTTTCTTTTTCCCTTACTTTTATTTAATACACATTGCCTTTTATGGGAGCGAATGCCGTCTTACGCCCCAACCCGAAGAGGAAAATCTTCACCAGACCCTTGTACTTCAATGAACAATTCAACATTGAATCTATGCGAACGAATACAACAAATACTTTAAATCAAAAATATTAAAATATCGCTACCCAAATCCGTCCCCTACTAGTATGGAAAATCCACTATTTGCCGCTCTAACGGGCCCGTAGCCGTAGGAAATTGTTTCACGAGTGTGCACAAGGTGCATTCGCACCCAACTTCCCGCCGCCTACCGATGGTAAGCCTGCTGCGACTTTCGGATAAACCTGTCGAAATAGGGTGTCAACTATGGCCCCGAATTTGATTTTTCGGGGCGATTTATGCTGGATTGCACCGGTGAAATACTATTTAAATGGACTAAGTTTTTTGAACTTTTGCTTGCTGCTTTCACGTCGCTCGTGAGAGTTTGGGTACTGGCTTACTTCGGTTTTTTTTTTTAAGATAAGATAAGATTCGTTTATTTGTCAGATTATTCATTCATGTCGTGTGTGATGTCAGAGTATTCGTTTGCGTAGCGTTCTCTCTATAGCACACCATACAGTCAGCCTCATACCACAATGATACCTTCATAGAGTAATTAAGACTATTTGTGCTTATGAAAAAATATTAAAACACTATAATTTTGACTTTCATGGTCGTTCACATTACTATTAGAACTATCGGGATATTTACCATGTATTGCTTGGAGTTTCCGATATATCGATGCTGTTGCAAGCACCATGATCACGGAGGAACTGTAGTACTGGCGGTGAAAAAGTTTTTAGGAGTAAATATATCGATCTACCCTCTTTCGAGTTCTTTTGTGACGCGTATGGACACTACCACTAGTTTCACTCTCACTACAAACTCGAACTCGATCTCGATCACGCTCACGACACACTATGCTTACTGTATCCACTCGCGATTTTTTTTTAATATCGGAAATTCCAAACAATACATGGTAAATATCCCGATAGTTCTAATAGTAACTATAATTTTGGTTTTAATTACTCCAAAAATATATCAAGCTTGTGTGTTAATTCACCTCTGCCTAACCCATCAGGGATAAAGGCGTTATCCTGACGTTTCGGCTACTTTTCAGCAGCGTTGGTCGCGGGGTGACTAGAGATGGTAGTTGTCACCAAAGTTTTATTTCAATGAGTGATATTCGCGTAACCTGCGTACAGTATCGTTACATTCATTACATACATACATACATACAATCACGCCTTTATCCCCGGAGGGTTAGGCAGAGGTGAATTAACACCCACATTTCACCAATCATTGTATTAGGTCCCACGTAATAGGGGGTGAGCCTATTGCCGTTTTCCGGGCACTATTGTTGATCGAGCCATGTACATTACACATTCGTTAATCATAAATCCAATAACAAACTTTATTCGTTCGTTGAGTTGATGCAAACCATATGCAAACTGCACAGCTAATTAAAACGATGCAATTTAAGCAACGGAAGCTAGCAACTACATTACCATCGATAGTGATGTGCCTGTGCGATATACGGTTCGCAAAAACCGATATTTACGGTTTTTTTTTTTGCGATATAGATCGGGAACAAAGATTTTATTTTTTTATCTATATTATCCCCATTAAAGTCTTCGGGGCCAAGCTAGCGAGGCGCGAATCGACGGCCATCTTGCCTCTACAAATAATTGACGATATCGAACTCATCAAAGTTCTGTAGTTAAACTACTTAGTCGGATTTATAGAGTCAAATATATTCGTATGGCAACCGGGACCATCGTTAACCAACCTAACCTGCTTTTCGAGCCACGGAAATAATCAGCCCAATACAAATAAACATATTCATGTATACAAATATTTGCACGGTTCTTATAACTCGCGATTTTTGTCACGATTCTTAGTTATCTAGCATTAATTAATAGATAAAAAAATACCGTGATTTTGGCTAGTAGGGGGAAGTAATCTTAAACCTCACCGCGTATCACCATGGGGGGGGGGAGGGGTAAGAAAATTGCTAAAAAACATCACGTGATTAATGGACACAATATATTTCAATCATAGTGTTACTATTAGAACTATCGGGATATTTACCATGTATTGTTTGGAGTTTCCGATATTTCGGCACTGTTGCAAGCACCATGATCACGGAGGAACTGTAGTACTGGCGGTAAACGGTGAAAAAGTTTTTAGGAGAACATATATCAATCTACCCTCTTCCAATCATAGTGACTTCAAAGCATAGCAACTGAGTTAGAATGTTCATTCAGTTAGACGATACGGATTCCTGGATATATCCGTTTGCTGGGATTTCGTTTGGGGATTAGATTGAAATATTTTGTTGCTCAATACGAACGGTACCTTTGTACCTATATCTCTGTTTGAACGATTTTTTGGAAAAAAAAGACAATTTATCGGGTTCGTAGCTTACGCCCCAGTGGTTTATGTAAGTACCTGCTTGTGGTAGCCGCCAATCGGATTGGGAAGACCGAAGGATAGGGCTGTTCTTCATCCAACAGTTAACATAATAATAAGGTAGCAGAATATTCCATCAAGAACCAAGCGGTTCGGCGACTCCTTCTTCTGCCGCACCATTAAGTCTTGGAATTCTTTACCAGTTCACGTGTTTCCCTCCTCCTACAGTCCCGGGTCCTTTAAGCGGGGCGTGAAAAAGCATCTGATGAGGCCGTCAAGCTGAGTGCCACCATTGTAACATGATACGTGTCTGTAATGGTGACGCTCTTTTCAGAAACTTTGCCTTCAGCTTACCATCAGGCGAGGCGAAGTCAAATTGAGGTGTCCTATATAAAAAAAAAAAACATACAGCCCATGACTAAGTGCCCGTTTGACGGCAATAGGCTCGCCCCCTGTGGGACCGAAAATCCTAGTTGGCGAAATGTGGGTGTTAATACACCTCTGCCTACCCCTTCGGGGATTTACAGGCGTGAGTATATGTTGTATGTATGTATGGATTGGAAAAATTCAGTGACGGATTGGCATCGTCAGATAGAAGTCGCCAATCATTAGATTGGTTTATCTTGGCTTTTACGGGAGCGAAGAAAGTATGAGTAGGAGAGCTCAAAGCTTATACTTTGGAGTTGGAGGAAAATACCCGAGTAATATTATGAATTTAATTATTTTTAGGATTTCTTTGACAAATTAATGACAAGGAAAGACGCAGTAATTAATTGTGAAGAAATAATTGTGTAAGTCATAATTAAAAAATAAATAAAATTTGCAAAAATATCAAACAACAATAAAGCAAGGTGAACAAAAGAATATAAAAAAACAAAAATAAAATATCGCAGACACGCGGGAACTCAATCGCTAAAATGTTGTCACAATTAAAAATTCAGTCGGAATTCCTACCTGGCAACATTCCAAGCGTTGAAAGCTGGCCATGCCGCGAACGTCCAAAAAAAAATAATTATTATTGTCCATTGTCCATTCGGTGTTATTCCACAACACTAGTTGTGTTTACGGGTTCACTTACTCTTTTATTAAATTCATTTGCATACCTACTCGTAAATGAAGTTTTAAATTTATTGCGCGCGAATTACATACGTAAGGTTCATTGGATAACTTTTCGTATGTTGTGCTTATGGTGGAAGCAAGCAATGTAATGTTGCAATATTAAGCTTACTCTGCTTACTACTATGGGAAATACCTCTCTCTTCCGAACTTCTGTATCATGTCTTCTCAATTTCTATATCGTGAATATTGTAATTGGCGTACAATAAAGTATATCTATACCTTGTACAAAGTAGTAGAATTTTATTACGCCGCGCGCCGTTTTGTAGTGCACTTACTGTATCTATAGAGTTTATATACCATCTCAGATCAACACTTAATTTATGTCATGTAGCTTAAAATTATGATGGCACCTTTGAGTAAGTATAAATCTTGACTAACTCTTGAAGACTGTATAATTTCGCTTAGAGTACACTCTAAACAGTCTAAACTGAGGTGCAGTACAATCTCAGTGTGAGTGTAACGGACTTCCGTTACACTGTCTGAACCAACAACATTAGCGCTGAACAATAGCCAGGAGTGCTTATTAGCTAAGCGAAGCTCGTCGGAACATTGTGAACACTGGCACTGCAAGCTCATGTGCCGCTTATAGCGGAGTGAACTTCCTGCTTATTATAGAGAACTAGCCTAGGCTCCATAGACAAGTGGCAATTCGGTAGCCGGCGGCGTATTGTGAAATAGAATGATGAATGGGATTACCACGTATTTTCACGTTTATCACAGTCGTCACACTTAGGTAGCAGACAAGCACACGGCCCACCTGATTTTTAATTGCTAAGAAGATTTTTCTTCTTCATCCTAGCGTTAATTCCCAGTCGCATCCGAAGCTTTCACCTCGGAGTCTGGGGTCCGCTTTACCAGTCTTAACTACGGATTTGGCTAGACCTCGATATTTTTCGTGAAGCGATTCCATCTGACCGCCACAAAAATGCAAATATTTCATGCACATAAATATTTGCACTGAGCGGGATCAAACCCGCGCCTCCTGCGTAGCGGCCGCGTTCACTACCGCTACGCCACCACGAAGGCTAAGAAGATTGTTCAGAAACAACCCACCAAATCGTAACAAATTATGAAACAACGTCTTGCTTTGTAATAATTTATTATCTGTGTTTTCATGACAACAGTAACTTTATGGCGAAAATGTGTTTGGACTAAAATATGTATACTTAGTTACTTTAATTTATTTAATTTTAACTAAATTGTACAAAATTTCATGTAAATTTAATAAATGAATCTGGATCAGAATATGACGGAAAGTGGTTACCGTGGCCTTTGGGCGAGTGCAACACCAGGGGAGTGACACTCTTGCTGCCGACCCTGTAAGAACAGAGATTCTGTGCTGTCAGCGCAGAAGATAACCTTGTATTTAGGAGTGAGTTCAAGTCGGTAGTGTAATGACCAGGATTTGAATCAGGGAGCTCTCGATCGTAAGGCCGACTCCTCAATGAGCAGTTTTCCAGTAGGTATTTATAGCGTTCCTAAAGACAAGCTAGATGGCGCAGCCAGCACATTTGGTAAGTCGAGTGTGGTGTCACATCTAGTGTTCCCTAATTTATGGAAAAAATGTTCTTCGGTTTTGTAATGATTTACTTTACATAAATGTTTTGACATTTTTTTTTGATAAAATTATTCTAAATATAATATTATTTTAAATTATAGACAGTGACGCGAAAATAATTAAGCGTTTTATCATATTTTATCTATTGTAATATGGGTAAATGAAATTAAACTTTGGCAACATCGCACAAATAAACCACAGAGTACATTAAAATTACCAAAAGCTATCCTAGCGCCATCTCTTGATGATTTAAAAACCAACTGATTATTATACCTACTGGAAAACTGCTCATTACGTTTTTACATGAGATTACATGGTTTAAATGAAGTAAGTAGATACCTATGCGAATACCAACTCATTATGTATACGGAGCTATAAAAGAATAAACAAACAATCATTATCAAGTCATTTCGGTGTTATGATTGGAGCTTCAAATTGTCCCTCGAAATAGCGACCTGCGGATTACACCGCTGGAAAGGAATTAACTCCGACAACGGCCGATTTTATTTCCAATATGGCTGTGCTTAATATTCATTGTTTACTTATATTGTGGTGTTATTCTTATTAATAATATCCTATTAATGTTATAAAAGTAAATCTCTGTATTATTGTCTGTAACGCTTTCACGCCTAAACTGCTGAATCAATTTTAATGAAATTTGTCACGGGACAATTGAAGTTTCGGAAATGATATAGGCTATGTAGCGATTAACTGTGAACGCGGGTGAAGTCCAGGAAACATTATTATGAAGTTTTTACAATATATTATAAAATTTGTTTTAGCGCCATCTATAGGTATTTATTAAAACTAGAATAGTGTCATACCAAATGGGAACCTACCTAAGTAACATCTTACTTAGTTTCCACTTTATTTGATAGATAGAGTTGTTTCGTTGTTAATTTTAATAAATTAAATTTAGTTTAATGAAAGATGTTTAGTAGACTATAAATTAGAATATTACTTAATGAGGGTATACGACGTATGCGTTATTATAAAAATTGAGTTTGAATACACTGTATTAAAATTATTAAAGTAGAAGTTTGGAACCTAACTGTATTCTGTGACTCTGTGACATTACCGGGTGACCCAGTTAAAGGGTATAAATATTTAAATTATTGCTAATTATGCCTTAGACGAATCATAATAATATTCATTTAAAAAAAAAAGAAACACGCATTCAACAAAAATAACTACCGTGAGATTAGTACTTACTTGTCTCAATAGATGGTGATGTAGGCAATCACCCTTTCGTTCACCGTTCTTTACTATTGAGGTATTAGTAGGTATTAGGTATTAGTAGGTATTAGTAGTATTCCGTACTATTGATATACTATTGAGGTAGAAAATAAACTTGAAACCAACCTGATGACCTACGGACATTGTCAAAACCAGATTTACCATTCACGCATTGCTACCTGCACAGCGGATAGGCAGAGGGATCGATAAAAATTAATTATTAAAAAATAAAAAAACCCGACTGCTGTCTAAAAGATTGAAACAAGCCTGATAGCAGGCGGTACCAATTTGCCAATCATAAACCGAAAGAAATTTAATGGGTACCGCCTGCTATCAAGCTTGTTTCAATCTTTTAGACAGCAGTCGGGTTTTTTTATTTTTTAATAATTAATTTTATTTTAACCTTTTTAGTTAAGATATGACATCTATATATTTTTGTAATCTCCTTTTAATTCTCTTCATTTTGATACCCTACTCGATAAATTTGAATGAAAAAAAATTTTTGCCAACACATATTTTAGCATCAAAAATCTACCGTATAGTTTTTGTTGGAATTTTATGTACCCTATGACACTCGGGAGATGAATACCTTTCATTTGAGACCCTATTCATCAAAATCCGTCCAGGCGTTAGGCCTGTAGAGGGGAACAAAGAAACACATTACCCTCTCGCTGGCGCAGTCGGGTAAAATGGAGCTCTACGGCATGGACTGGGAATGGCTGCCAGCACTCACAAAACGATCAGAAAACTATATACCTACTGTTACTTTACGATGATATTAAGTGAAAAGATAAAGATACGACTTTCAAGTTTCATAATCCAGTCTATTAGAAAGATGAGAAAAGTAACTCTACCAACACAACAAAGTCTGAAGCACAGGTGTTTCCTTATTCCTACAGTCCTGGATCCTTTAAGACCCTGTTCAGACACGTACTAACTAACTCATATAAATAAGACCCGCGCGATTTCCATGCGATTCTAAAATCGCGCGGTTCCCGCCGTGTCTGAACAGGGTCAAGCGAGGTCTGAAAAAGCATCTGGTGAGGCCGTCAAGCTGAGAACCACTATTGTTACATCATAGGTATCTGTAATGGTGACCCTCTTTGCTGAGAAAGTCCCTTGCCATTAGGCGAGGTAAAGACGAAAGTAGCCGGAATTGAGAGATGGTAGTCCGAGGATCGTGGTGCAAATCTGAGGAGGCTTACTTAAAAATACTGGAGTGATTTTTTTTATTATTAGATAAAATGTATTACATATTAGGTATAAAGAGGCTGAAGGGGTGTTTCTTAGTACATAACTGGTTACAAAACAGTGAAAAAAAATACTGTTTCGTAGCTGGTTATGAACCATATAATTACCAAAGTGGCTGAAGGGAATTCTTCAACCTCTTTGTGAGGTTGAAAAATCCCTCCCTTCTTTTCTTCTGAACTTTGAACTAAGTATTATCTGTATTTTACCACGGTTAATAATTTATTTAATTTATATTTGTACATATCTATATATTTAAAATTGGCGGTAATAAAATACTACAAATACAAAATGTCATAATTATAATACTCGTAACTACATTCAGAGTCAAAGGCACAGGAATCATTTCAATCATTTACAATTCCTATAAGGAACGAATTATGACTGAACCATAAAATCTAGTGAAATCACATCTATAGTCTGTGCACGAATGCACTTAACTATTATGCATGTGGTTGCATAAAGTTTAACTAGGCACCTATTATTGTCTGAGGCAGGCCGGGCAGGTCCCCGTCTATATAAATTACGTCATCACACGTTATGAGGGGGTCAACGAAAAGTGACATTATGTAATAAGGTGTGGGAAGTGAAGGTGTATCAGGTGGAGTCCTTGTCCCCTAGCATAAGCAGGCAGAGGCGAGCCTCCTCCTATCTGGGGGCAAGACACCCGAGGGGGGCATCCGAGATGACCCTGTGTCAGCCGGGGTGCGAGGGATAGCGTGCGCTTTTAGTCAGTTCGAATCTGACATAACCCCGCCGACTCTGACTCTGAGAGGATTTCCACACAAATGGGGTAAAATTTTCAAGGAGTTGACAATAGGTACTGTACTTTTTAGGGTGAATATCACTGAAATAAAACTTTACCCTGTAACGGATTCGTGGAATAAAAAAAACGCCATATCTGTTGTATGTCAACGAACAAGATGACGGACGTTAAGCTTAAGATAATATTGATGCACACACCACTACCTACCGCAGTACCTATCAATATGTTAACAAAACAATCCGTATTACGTGTGTAAACGATTAATTGTAATGCTCAGCGGTCGTTGATCGACCTATTAACCTAGCCAGGGACGCGCAACATTTTCACATTCATAACGCTGCGCTGTTTATGACTCGACTGTTGCAGATATTTTTTTTTTCAATGTAAAAATTACTCAGTCAAATCTTTTATTATTTTTGTTCCTCACGATTGTATGCTGTCGAAGGGAGGCTGAAGAACACGCAAACTTAAATAAACTACCCAAAAAAATTGCAATTAGCAAACTGATCATCGTCAAGATCGGGATCAAGGTTGCGGGTTACATCCAAAGCTTGCACTTTATTCCCGGGGTCCACTTTCCCTACTACTCTAATGGAAATTTGGTTTATCTTATCGAATGGGATAAAAAAAATTCTTCATTAACTATGATAAGTTCTAAATAAACAGTTTTCCTCGCGATTTTTCTCTTCCTCGGAACGGTTCTGGGCCATAGCCTCGTCCTCACATAGCTCCTGACGCCAATCACCCATAAAACCCTCATAAACTAAACCAAAAGAAGGTCGAGAGGTCCATATTATAATGGGATCCATGTATTGTGTGAATCTTAAAGTATAAATGCTTATGACTTGACTAAATGTGAGTAATAAAAAGATGTGCATCATTCAGCAGTCAACGCACAGAAAATGCACATCACGCATTTTTTCCACTAAATTGAAAGCGCAAAAAAAATATTGCGCACCTCTTTCTGAATTCGCGATGCGCGCCGTCCGGCGTCCAACCGTCCTTTGGCGCATGCGTGCAATTCGCATCTAGTTTGCTTTGCGCGCGCGCCGTGATGGACGTGTATGACAGCAAATCGACTCAGCGTCGTCTGAGATAAATCGAATAACAGTTGTTTATCAATAAAAAATGTTTTAACTAGTATCGTTGACCGTTACGATAAATAAAGTAGATCATTCATTTCTTAAAATAGTTGTTGTAGAGTAGTTGACGTATTGTGATTGTGATTATAATTTCTTATCATGCGTTAAGTTAATTAATTAGCGAGATACAGAATTTAAAAAAAAATGCTTTAGGTATTATTTTTGGAATTAAATTATATTAAATTATCTATTATTAAATTATCTATTATCTAAATTATCTATTATTTTAAAATATAATAACATGGGACTTCATTATTTTTCAGACAAAATACGTTATTCTCATAATTATTATTCTTTTTACTAGACGTTTTTAACAGTTTTTCTTGCGTAGAGCTCTAAATTAAGAAAAAAATTTTTTTTTAGTAATTACAAACAGAAGAATAAAATTTTTATTCATATATTGCAATGCTTAAATTCTTATCAAAAAAAAAACTGGGTAACGATCTGAAGAACAAAACAAAATAATGTGAATTTCATATTTTTTAAGAACCAAAGTCAAACATTTTATTTGTCAGCCCTGCATATTGAAGAGAACCTTTTTTTTAATGAATCAGAACGAGCAGTGTTGTGAATGAATGAATACCTTTGTGTTGGTGCGGTTCAATTAAAAAAGTAACGATGTTATTGTTGTGTTTGTTAATCGTTTTGGCGCCAGTGAACTGTCAATATTTGAATGTCAGTGAAAAAGTTGAAAATATTTTCAGGTGAGCATTGTTTTTGTTTTTGTTACAGTAATTGCATTTATATTTACCTACTAACTAAAAGGGCGCAATTATTACTAGACACTCAAGAAAGATCGCGATTCAATATCGTGATCGTGGTTCGTAGGTTATCCGTTGTATGGATGAATCGCGTTTTGTTTGCACGTAAATAAATCTTAATACCTACCTACTAATAATATAGGTATAATAATTCTTCTGTACGTGTGTTTGTCATTTAACTCCTCCTAAATGGCTAAACCGATTTGGATGAAATTTGTGTGGATATTTCACAAGGTCTTTTTTTATCTGTGACAGAGTTTATGAGTGGTTTGATAACAGCAGCGACTATTTGGTTGTGGTTACTCGTATGGTCGTTGGATAACAGGAATGGACCTCCACCGAAACAGCTGGTAGGTCTGAGAATAAATTCCAAACAATTTTTCATAGTCCTAAATAATGACGGCCCCCATCTCAAATATTTTTAATTTTTTTTTTTAACAATATTTTTTATGTTTATTGATATACTTAGTTAATAAACATAAAAATTATTATGAAAGCTTCGGATGCGACTAGGATTTAACCAATGACATTATTTAACGCTAGGATGAAGAAGATTTTTTGTTTTTTTTTTTTCAATTTGGCATTAGACACATTATATCTTTAATTTTCACCCCTCTACTGCCTCTACCACCAACCACCAGCCTACCTACCTTATTGACAGGAACGCAAAATAGGTCGGTATTTTTTTTATTGAGAAGATCGCGACATTGGCTAATCGCGCCCTAACGGGTGATTGCCCTCCATCTATAAATGGAACTATACCTAGGTATGAGATGAATAGTATTTTACAAGATTTCAAAAGGAGGTTTCATACCGGTTTTACTGAACTAGTTAACCAGTCTATTTGCGTCTAGTCTAGCTAAGATTTTCACATCTGATTGCTAGATAAAGGCAAAAGGTATTTAGGTATGTCTTTAGACCAAAAATAAGATAAGATAAGATAAGATGATCTGAGGTGTATGCCGATAATACACACGATGCAAGCAACGATAGGTAGCACGTATATAGAATTGCAAAGTTCAGTAATACTACTCGTAGGCCAGTCTTAGGATGGATCACCACCCCTCCGTGCAACAGAGAACACTAACCCGCCATTGTTTTTTTTTTGTTTTTTATCGTGCGAAAAATCCCCACGGATACCTCCCCCGCCGGAACCGGGGGAGGAGGTTATGTCGGACTCGAACCGACTAAAACGCACGCCATCTGTGGGCCGTCAGTTACCGGAGGTGAGATTGTCGTAGCCATTTCCCTCGCACCCCGGCCGACCCAGGGCCATATCTCTCGATCTGGCCCTCTTCCGGTGTAGGGACCACAGAGACCCCAACTCGACCCCGGGTGTGGGGAGGCACGCAATGCGCGCTGCCGCCGCGGCCTGCTTCTGCTAGGGTGACAGGCGGCTCCACCCGTCACCCCCAGGCCCGCGCTCATGGGGGACGGAGGTCATTCTGCGACCTAACCCGCCATTGTCGTCCTGGTTCCAATACGAACATCTATGGCAGTCGTTACGGATAGTTTGGACCCTAAAAAGTCCGAAATCTAGGTACCTACCTAGTGTAACTATTAGTTCGTCAGTGGGTTGTGGATTTTGGAGGTCAGTAGCAGTCGTTTCACGGAAAATATCAAACTCCAACCGCTTCGTAAATCGTAGTAGACTGAAAAACCGACCTTACTGAGATAAGGCTCGGAAAATGATGCATGCCGGGATATAATTGTTTATTGTTTCAAAAAGGCCCAAAAATGTTTTTTAAATGTAATTTACATATTTTACAAAATTCATACATCATTTTGGCGGTTTCATAAACGCATGTAAAACATACTGACATTTTTGAAACAATGGTTTTTTGCTGTTTTTGTTATCTTTCTTAGCATCACAGTAATCAGGGTATGGGTTGGGTCGATTTTTTTACACTTGCTTAGTGACTATTATCTGTCTGTAAATTTATGAGCACCCCAATTATGTTTTAGTCGAGTAACTTTTGTACCTAAGTATGTAAAAGACGTAAAAAAAAATTGAAGCATTTTTTTCCTACCATATGAATCATATTTTACTCATTATAATATTTACAGATTTAAGGCTCATATAGACGGGGAGAATTCATAAATTCAGTTATTTTTATTCCAACCTCCGGGCCCAAGTCTATCTACCTCATTCGCAGGCCGGGACACTACTGTCAGTAATGGACGAGGCACAAGTTTTTCTACCATCTAACCGCCCAACCCTACGAAGTGTTCACCTTTCCTGTCAATTAGTAGATAGGTTGGGTTCGAACTCAGAAGATTTTGGTAGATTATCATTATGTTTTACCTATATAGTATCAGATACATTTATCTTTATCCTCTATCCTCTGTCTGGAAAACAATCTACTTCTTCATCCTAGCGTTATTCCCAGTCGCATCCGAAGCTTTCACCTCGGAGCCTAGGGTCCGCTTTACCAGTGACCTCCACAACCCAATGGTGATATTGGGCGATATCGAAGCATTGCAGCTAGACCAGTTGTTGGACTTTTTAAGGTTCCAACTACGCGTAACGACTACCATAGATGTTCGTATGGCAATCAAAACGGCTTAACGTGCTATCCGAGGCACGACCATACCAATGCAATGTCCCTATTCAAGCAGACAACAAATATTTGCTCTAAGTCTAGTACTACTACTTATTCTGTGTCTAAGTGGGGTTCAACCCCCCGCCTTCTGCGTAGCGGCCAAATTCACCACCACGCTACAGAGGCTTTTGACTACCTACCAGGAAAACAATATAAGTAGCAACATTTTTAAATCCTCTAAATTTCTTCCGTTGGAGTGGATTCGAACCCGGGACCTCTCGATCATCTTTTTACCCACAAAAACTACCAGTATAAACGCATAAAACTATAAAAAAATGTATAAATGTTTTAATGGGTACGATTCGTTGAGTGCAGCATTTTGATGCACTGATTCGTATTCAGATAAAAGTCAAGATTGCAATCAATCTGTTAGTCATTTTCTACAGTGAATGCACTTGTATGAGATATTTATGTATTAAAAGGTCTAAGTCATTGACCTGAGGACTCTCTTCAATTGATTGAAGTATTTAAAATTCATTGGTATTGGCACATTGGTGTGTGTCTTATCAGACACAAGAAAAAATTTCTTACAATGTGCACGATCTCATATGCATAATTATGCATATAACAACAAAGGCGACTGCATTTCTTATAAGAAATTTCTTGTCAAGCACCAGAAATTTTCTTATAATGTGCAAAGGGCCTTATATTCTTTTTGGACTGGAAGAAGAAAGAAAGAAATTATTTATTTATACATAAACCTGGTCTGTCTGTATGTTCTTCTGTCGAAGAAGATGGACCATTTAGGCTAGGAGTTTCTAATGTCATAAGGCGTAATTTAGGCTACTTTTAGATAAGATATGGTAGATATTAGGGTTCAGGGCAAAAAAACCTAATAAAACCTATATTTGAGTTCTCATTGATGAAATTGCACAACTAGTAACTTCAATGAATTAAAACTTGGCTATCCGCCTACGTTGATGTTAATAGTGGCAACTTTCAGTCATATCTCTGGTTCTACTCAACCGATTTCGATCAAACAAACGTAAATTGTCCATGATCTTTCAAATAAAAAAACCGCATCAAAATCCGTTCACTACTTTAACGTCTATCGCGGATAAACAGACAAAAGTTCCAAAAAAATATAAATTTCCAATGTACAGACACGATTATTTTACAATTTATAATAATTAGATGAGTTTGTTACCTCATCTTATACAAATATTGTCATGAATGTTTTCAATTAGCTCGCATGCCAATAGTATGAATGGCATGTACCTGCTGTACATAGCATACCAAGGACGCATATTTGTTAGTAAAATTGCCTACAAGTAGCTTCGTGGACTTGCAAAAGGAAATTCTCGTTAATCTTCTAAATACGGAGTCACGCGTGTCTTTATACATATTGTGTTTCTTGCCCACTCTTGCCCCAGTCCTTTGGTTGGTTGTACCCTTTGATCATCATTTTAGCATTGTTCCCGACTGCATCTGATGCTCGGAGCCCTAGACCCACCTAATCCTCATCGTTTTGGTTTGGTTTATATTGATTTTAGTAGGAGAGACTGGACCTCCTAAACTTGAGAGAAAAACCTGTGCTAGAGTCTCGTCTTTCAATTGAGTAGGCGTATCAGCCAGCAAGCGTGAGCTTCGAAGATTTTCGTAGGGGCCAAAAACGCCCAACCCTGTTTGTGTAAAACAGGTTAAGTAATATTTGAACAGCTGTCATACTACCAACTTTTTAATCGCGTATAAAGAGGCTTCCGTCGACTGGGACCACAATTAAATTTATTTTAAATTTAATATTTTTCTTCCGGCGACTGGGACCACCCATAAAAAAGAACAAAAAAAATATAGATAAAACCAAAAACAGTACAGTCAAACAAAAAGACGAAGAGACGTAATAATTAAAGCAAAATCGGATCAATTCAAAAATATCATTGGCTTTAGTCATTTCTTTAATGTACACCAATAAAACAAATTAAAACTACAGTAATATGTCACCTTAAATACTAAATTCGAACATCATGTCAAAATTAATCAACTAACCCGCCCCGCCGCCCGTCACCGTAACAGGGGCAAAGCATGACGCTAGCGGCATTGCCCCGCTGTATAGCAACGGCCAACCTCTGCCCCCGGTATGAGGCGAAGCGAATGTCACCGGTTTTCTTGTAGCGGTTACTGGAGACAGGACGGTACGGCACACGTGGTTGGAGTATCAGTCGATACAAATGCTCTCCGGAGTATGTCGTTGAGAGCATGGTGACGCGGAAACCTACCCGCGCTTCTTCTACAACTCAGTGCGTTCTGACCGTCGCCGCCCAACATGGAGCCGCAGGTGCATTTATGGGGTTCACACACCTTGCAGCCCAGGTGGAGGGCCACTGCCACCCGCAAAGAATTGTCGTCCAATAAAGTGCCCAGGTGAGGTGAAGGCAGCGCGTGCAGCCATGCTCCCGATTCCGGCTGCGACACCGCCCGAAGCCTCGCCAGATCGGATTCGGCCCCCGTGGCATCTCCACCAGCCCCTCCTAAGCCTTCGAGCTGTGCCATCGTCCCGAGCGCGCTGGACATGAGGCGTGACAGGGCCTGACGCCGCCGAACTGCGGGCAAGCCACACTGTCTCGGCGTCCGCTGCAAAGGGCACGGTTACTCTGTCACCATTATTATGGAGGATGGCAGTAACAAGGTCCGCAGCCCCATGTGCCGATGCCAGCATAGCCGGCAAACCCACATCCCGCGCGCGTTTCACCCAATACCCCCGGACGGTTGGGGAGAGTCGCCTGTACCCATTGGTTTTCGTTGAGCCATACATTGAGGATCGACTCAACTGTGGACTTGAGGATGTCATCGAAAGCCGCAACGTCTGCCGGACAAACCCAGGTTAGCGCGGTCCGCAGCAGGTACGTCAGCTTAGGGAGGGCAAAGCACATGCGCAAAAGCACCAATGCCACATGCGCAGAAAGATTTCAGGAGAGAAGTCAGGAGAAGTTTATTACGGGAAAAGATTGCCTCGTGCACCCCTTCAGGGAAAAAATCATTTATGTATAATATGTATAAATATCTAGGTATACTTTCTTATTCTAGGCATGAGTTTATTGCCTGCAATTCCAAAAAGATAGATTTTCCTAGCAGTCAGTTTTCCATAGATTTTCTTACCAGTGTTTTCGTCCTGAAAAATGCCTCTACTACTACCAGACAAAGGGGATTGGGTAATCTAGTATGGACAGTGGCGTTCTTAATTTTTTCAGCGGCCATCAATAATTTTGATACCACTTCATTGTACTGTGTTAAACACACGTACAAATGTCATTATTTTCATTGTAAGTAATATCGGAGCTGCGATATACAGGGTGCAACATTTCGACTTTACCTTGAAGGAAAGTACCCTCATACTAAAGATAGCGAATTTTACTTAAAGGAAACATTACCTTATTTTTAAAAAGAAACAAAACTGCATTCAAAGACTTTTGAAAATGCCACACCCGGTAGTCGAACCGACTAATATCTTACAAAACCTTCTCTTTCATGGATTTCCTTTTATTTAATTTACCATGTTTTTAGAGAGATTTGATCCTTATGATCGACCCTATCGATTGATGCAATAAAAATACAGGGTGTTAGTTTTTCGAATTGTAGTCGATTCGATTATAAGGCGTGGCAAACGATTTTTCAGCATTCCTTAAATGCAGTGCTGTTTCTTTTTTTAAAACACACTAAACTGTATTCAAAGTTTTCTGAAAATGCCACACCCGGTAGTCGAACCGACTAAAATCTTTCTAAATCTTCTATTTTCATGGATTTCCTTTTATTTCATTTACCAAGTTTGTTAAAGACATTTGATCGTTGTGATCGACTCTATCGATTGATGCAATAAAAATATAGGGTGTTATTTTTTCGAATTGTTCGATTGTGAGACGTGGCAAACGATTTTTCAGCATTCCTTAAATGCAGTTCTGTTTCTTTTTTAAAAACATACTAAACTGTATTGAAAGTTTTCTGAAAATACCATACCCGGTAGTCGAACAGACTAAAATCTTTCTAAATCTTCTATTTCATGGATTTCCTTTTATTTAATTTACAAAGTTATTTAGAAAGATTTGATCCTTATGATCGATCCTATCGATTGATGCAATAAAAATACAGGGTGTTATTTTTTATAATTTTAGTCGGTTCGATTACAGGGCGTGGCAAGCGATTTTTCGAAATTCCTTAAATGCAGCTTTGTATTTTTTTAAATAAGAGAGTGTTCCCCTTGAATGAAATTAGCTATTTCCGGTAGTCCGAGTAGTTACTTTTCCTACATATTAACATCCAAGAAGTAATTATAATCAATTAGCCTATTGCAGACTACTGCTAGACATAGGCCTCTACCAATGTGCGCCATTTCAGTCCATCTGGCTAGGGGTGGGGGGGGGGGGGGGGGCTACTTTCCGTTTTCCTTCTCGCTAGGAATAGTACTCTAAATACTGGAGATAGCGAATTTCATTCAAAGGAAATGTTTCCTTATTTAAAAAAAGAAAAAGAACTGCATTTAAGGAATGCCGAAAAATCGCTTGCCACACCCTGTAATCGAACCGACTAAAATTCGAAAAAATAACACCCTATATTTTTATTGCATCAATCGATAGGGTCAATCATAAGGATCAAATCTCTTTAACAAACTTGGTATATTAAATAAAAGGAAATCCATGAAATAGAAGATTTAGAAAGATTTTAGTCGGTTCGACTACCGGGTGTGGCATTTTCAGATAACTTTGAACATATTTTAGTAAGTTTTTAAAAAAGAAACAGAACTGCATTTAAGGAATGCCGAAAAATCTTTTGCCCCGCCCTATAATCGAACAATTCGAAAAAATAACACCCTATATTTTTATTGCATCAATCGATAGGGTCGATCATTAGGATCAAATCTCTCTTACAAACTTGGTAAATTAAATAAAAGGAAATTCATGAAATAGAAGATTTAGAAAGATTTCAGTCGGTTCGACTACCGGGTGTGGCATTTTCAGAAAACTTTGAATACAGTTTAGTATGTTTATAAAAAAGAAACAGAACTGCATTTAAGGAATGCTGAAAAATCGTTTGCCACGCCTTATAATCGAACCGACTACAATTCGAAAAAATAACACCCTGTATTTTTATTGCATCAATCGATAGGGTCGATCATAAGGATCAAATCTCTCTAACAAACTTGGTAAATTAAATAAAAGGAAATCCATGAAATAGAAGGTTTAGGAAGATTTTAGTCGGTTCGACTACCGGGTGTGGCATTTTCAGAAAACTTTGAATGCAGTCTTGTTTCTTTTAAAAAATAAGGGAATGTTTCCTTTCAGTGGAATTCGCTATCTCCAGTATTTAGAGTACTTCTATCTAAGTAAAGTTGAAAAATACCACCCTGTATAGCTAAGCCCCGATATAGTTTGGAGAAGTTTGTCCATAGTAACTTTTGATCACTTTATACTGTACTTTCATATTATACCAATTTCATTGATGGCCGCTCAATTCCAACACGACGCCAACATTACCCAACCCCCTTTGAAAAAGGTTTTTCAAAAAATAATGACAGATAGGTACCGGGATACGCTATTTCTTAATAAAACGGTGTCAAAAATATTTCAATCACCTCAGTTTTACGAAACCTCGACTTTAGCAAAAACTTTGTGTTGAAATCGGTCTGAGCTGCGGCTATCCTTATATGGGGGGGGGGGGGGGGGGTTTGTCACACCTACACGTACCTTCATGACTATTACATACACATATTCACGCCTGAAAGCCCATATTTCAATATGTTTTCGGTCCCGTGTAACCAGTCTCAGGGGGCGAGCCTATTGCCGTCAAGTGGGCACTGTGTCTTAGGCTGCAGGTAGGTATATTTACTGACGGATAAAGAACAGCCCAGACATGACAGATGGAGTTCCCGTAGTCGAAGGTGACTACGGAATGAGGCTGTTCTCCATCCGTTGGCCCTATCCACCGCAAACCAACACTGTCTAGGAACAAATTGATACTCTAGTGTTAATGTAGGGTCCGCGTTTTTTCGCATAACTTTTAAGTTATTTTAAGGGAAGCCCGAATATGTTTCTAATACCTACCATTGATCCATTCCCTGAGCCTTTATCCAACTCAGGATCGAACTTTAATACTTACCGTGAAGCGACTGCTACCTAATATGTATAATATGTATGTATTTACAAAAAAAAAAGTATCTAAGTATGTATATCCGCATTCTAGATTCCATAACACAAGCTAATTAAGCTTACCATGGGTCTAGAAAGCGTTGTGTAGAATGTTGTGAAATATTTATTTATTTATTTATTTATTTATTTATTTATTTGAAGCTACGGCGCTAATTTTAAACTTACAGTGAATGTTGACTATCACTATGATATTTTAAGTAACAGAGTTGATAACTTAGAATAGGTACCATCCAGGGTGCCACCAAATTGCATACAAAAAAATTCATTCAAATCGATCCAGCCGTTTAGGAGGAGTTGATGAGTGACATATTATACGATATATAGATGACATTTTTCAATCAAAGAGTTTTTTCTTTAAATTAAAACCAACCTTTTTTTGTTTGACTGTACTGATTTGGCTCAAACAATAGATTTTATAATACATTTATAGGTGGTCCCAGTCGATGGAAGAAAAATATTAAATTTAAATGAATCCGGCAACTGGGACCGCGGTCCGAGTTAATTGTGGTCCCAGTCGCCGGAAGCCTCGTATAAATATACCTACAGGAACAGCCCTTTCAGTTATTTACCTGTTTTAAGAGTTCATGGGCACTGATCTCGATCGAATTTGAATTTGATTAATAGAATTCGCACCTAATTTAGGGTTTTCATAGTACGGCAATGTACCTAACTTAGGTCCACTGTGTTTAAAAATACAAAGAAACTTTTGATTTTTTCACAGGTTTTACAAAACAAATGCTTATTAGATATGTAATAAGGCCTAGGCCCTTATTCGCTATCGCCAACCGTAGCCTAAACACGTCTAACCGCGCACTTTCGTATTAGTTCTGCACGTTTATTTGGCTATGCGCTATTTCCTAAATCTGAAGAGGTTTACGGTTACGGTATGATTGTGATTAGACACGTTTGTTGTTGGTTTTCAATAGAGAATAGGGCATCCTTGCTGGTGTATAAGGTCAGAACTCAGAACCGTATGGTTTCAACACCGGCACTGAAATAAAAGGAAAATGTTGACAGCTAGGCTAATTAGGTACTATTATAATTACTGTTGATCAAGTTTTTAGTATGCATTAAAGACAGGGACAGCTGTAACAAGGATTATGAAAGGTTGTTACCGATTTGTAGAATCTTGCCACTGGATAAAAAGGTCGAATATTTGATAGGATTAGAGTACTACTATAGTGATGAACATAAAGAAATTATTTTAAACAGTACTTATAGTATAAGAAATTTCAGAAAAAAATAGATTAATTCAACCTCGTGTAACCAACGGTGAAAGATTGTCAAAATATATAGTACCAAAGACATTTAATAGGTATGAGCTGTTAGGACAGACCCCTAAGATGAGCAAAGGTGTATTGAAGTCCAAATTGAAAGACTTGCTCCTTCATGACCCTACGGCTGCGGCTAGAAGGTACTGCAGTGGTAGCGGCCGCCGAGGATCAACGATGAATTATTGTGTCAAGCGATGGTGAATGTGTGGAAACTGTGTATTTTAATCGAGCGCCTCTCGCCATCAAACGTCACAATTTGGCGAGAAAATTTATGATGTAAAGCATATGTATAATAAGAATGAATAAATACATAAAAAGAAACTATAAAATATACATACCCCTCCTGGCTTTACAATTTCTATTAATCTCAAGCCTCTCTAACGCGCTTTCCGTCTTTGTAGGCAGAAATACGACACTTTGAGACTGACTTTTTCGAATGAATTCTTACATTTTTCATACTTTCAAAAGGCTGGCTACCGCGAATGCCGCGATATGGCACGCCGAACTTAGAACATCTGAATACTGATGTGCACAGTTTTATGCAGGTAATACGGATCTTGCTGGTGGTTATGGTTTCATATTTTAAACTAGACATTACGACATTCACACCCAACGACATCACTCTTGTTGCTCGTGGCGTGATAGCCCGATCTCATGCTCGCAACCTACAGCAGCAAAAAGTTGCCCATCAAATATTCCGAACCACAATCTATCCCCGTGGCAAATTTTATCCAGCTCCGTTCAGCTGTTTTTGCGCGAAAGAGTAACAAACCATACAAAGTTTTACGTTTATTATTTTACTAAGATTAGCATAGACTTCTTGTTCTCCTATCATATCGATGACGTTTCGACTCTCAAATTACATTTGCCCAGTATGCTGCTGGATTGCGTTATGTCGACTAATACACTTAAATTGCAATGCGTGACTACAGCTGTCAATATGGGACAGTCCCGAAGAATGTAGAACGGTTGGCCAGCCGCCTTCTAGCTGGTTTGTTTAAGTGACAACCAGATGGTCCATTTCCCAGAATAAACTAACGAGTGCATTCATTACTGCCACTGGAAACTGGCTCCTTCGACGCTAGCTCAGATTTCTTACAGATAAACACGAAGTATGTTAAGTGAGGTTATTACCGCAGTCACTTCACATAGTTTAGCGTAATGTAGAAATTGTAGCGACGGGTCGCCGACTCCCGAGTTGAAATGGTACAGGTTTTGTAGGACGGTGGTTTTGTGGGAAATTTTAGTAATTGGTATAGTGTTTACAGTAGTTGTTTATTTTATAATATGTACTTCTAGCTAGTGGCTAGCTCGTATGCAACGTAAACGGATGGATTGAAATGAAATGGCACGTATTCTTCTACCAGTGTTATCCTGGAAATAAGTTCCTGTGGGTGACAAGCATAGGGTCTGTATTTCACGTGCTGCAGACAACAGCTAGTCACAATCACAAAATTGAGTATGGCCACACGACCACACCCCTAGATGGAGCACGTTACTATAACAAAATGATTACACCATCCAATCAGGCGAGAAACTGCCATTACCACCAAGTTTGGCTAAAGTAATCAGACAGAGGAACAACTGTTTGAATCACAACTTTCACTATAAGTTCACGATAATACAGACTTGATAATGTAATGTAATGTCGTGTAATGTAATCTACATCTACACTAATATTATAAAGAGGACAGATTTGTACCTATTTTTGTATGTTTGTATGTTTGTAATGAATAGGCTCCGGAACTACTGTACCGATTTCAATAATTCTTTCACCTATAGAAAGCTACACTATCTGGGAGAAACATAGGCTATATAACATCACGCTACTACTAAAGGGAGCGGAGCAGTGAGCATAAATGTCAATAAATCGGGCAGATTTCCATACATTAAAGTTGGACCGGAATCCGAATTCCACGCGGGCGGAGCCGCGGGCAACAGCTAGTACAATATATTAGGCTAATATCTTCGAAAGGCTAGGAAAGAGGGTTTTTTCCTGTAGGTACACTTTAGGTTGAAGATAAAGTGACTGAGATAGAGAAAGGGATGCTTAGATGTTTCGGACACGTGGATAGAATGGACGAAAGAAGATTATCGGAGCAGATTTAAGTACGACGAGAGGGTGAATGGGCAACCCGGTAGGGGTGAACGTAGGCATACGTATGTCAATCGGACAGATCCAAGGCATTTCAAAGAAATTATGTGCAAAGAGCTCCCTAAACCGATGAGCACGTATGAAGACTATTATAAAAGTAGAAGAAGCGAAAGATGAATACCAGGATCATAGATTGCTTGGCTTGACTGTACGTACGTAGATACACCTTCTTCATACTTTAGAAAAATGCCCGATAAATAAATTATTGTCAAATTACCTACAGTGAAATACAGTTCAATTTGCTATCAGAAAAAACTCCAGAGATTTCCACATAAGGTAGCAAACAAACCTACATCCTACCTGCTGATAAGCGTACTTTTGTTTATGAACGCTTGCAACACCGATGTGTCATTTGCACGTTGCCATCATAGAAATATACCTTATCTATAGTTGCCATATTAAGTGAGAGTGGAACTTCCTTAATCGATCCTTTGTGCTGGAAACAGCATGACTGGCCATTAGATTTATTTTATACAACTTAGGTGTCAGACAAGCACACGGCCCACCTGATGGAAAGTGGTTACCGTGGCCTATGGACGTAGCAACACCACGGGCGTCACACTCGCGCTGTCGACCCCATAAGAACCTTCTGATGCCCTTCTTGAAGAACCCCATGCTGTAGTCGCTTGGGAAAACCACGGCAGACAGGTATTTCACTCATCATAGCATATAATCTTGTTTTTCGTGTGATTATCCCCGTGAATACCACCCTTGTCGGTCATCGAGGGTGGTTTTATCGGTCTCCAACTGACTAAAACCGTACGCCGTCATGGGTCTTCAGATGTCGGGGTGTAAAATTACCTAGGGCTGCTTATCCCCAAGAGGGCCATCTTCGAGATGACCTTTTGGGGTGTAGGAAGCACGATGTCTCCATTGAACCCCAGAAAGAAAATAAAAAATCGTTCTGAAAGAGTAGAAAATCTGAAAGAGACATTACAAATCACATACCTACCTACGAGTAGTACACGTACAGAAGCAGGGTGGACCAAAAATACGAAAATCCTCGAAATACATTCTCATCTCGTGTATTAAAATTCAATATTAGATTGGAACTTGACGAGCCTCCATGTCCGTGACATCGCGGATAAAATGCAAGAGAGCCGTATTCGCTGGTGCGGCCACGTCTTGCGGCAACCGCCAGGCTACGTGGGGAACAAATGCCTGGCAATGGTACCCCCGCCGGGTCCCGGTAAAAGGGGTAGGCCAAAGAAGTCCTGGCTTGACGTCGTGGAGGGTGATATGCGTGCTAATGGTCTCACTACCATGGACGCCCAAGATCGTGCGAAGTGGAGAAGGAAGAGCCGGAAGGCGGACCCTGAGCTCCGAGGTCATCTTGGCCACGGATGCAATCAGGAGAATACGTCTATATGCAGATGATGATGATTGGAACTTGACGCACCTACTTGATTATATCGCGATATAATATAAAAAGTAAAAGTTTGATTACGAATTTTTATAATTTTATTGAATGACGCGATTAGCTTGTATTGAAAATGAACCAGATGCACGTGTCTGAATTCTGAATACGCCTATAATGTAGATTTTATCATTTTGAATACAAACATTTGAAGGCAGATCTGCCATTGGATTAATATAATTATATTTCCCAGATTACCACACACATAACTAGATACCAATATACTATAACATATAACATTGCTTTCAAAGTGGCTTATGTTCAGAGGAATTGTTTGACACTACAATATGGAGAGGAAACTACAATATGGGGTTCTTCAAGAAAGGCATTAGAAGGTTTCGACCACACCTACGCATAAGGTCGAAACGCTAAAAAGCTGATTTTTCAAGAGAGCCGTTTTAAGAAACTTTCTTGTTTAATTTGCTTTCTGAAATCGTTTTTGCCGATGTTTTTGTGTAATGTTATGAGTAATTGGTGTAGTAATATCATGCCGAAGTATGAATTTAATAAAAGCCATATTTACGTAAATATAGCCTTATTTAGTGAATTACGACCTTATACTAGTAGCACAAAGGTCGTATGTTATTGTTACGACCATATTCCACTGTTCAGACCCATTTAAACAACACGAATAAGGTCGTATGTTTTAGATAAGACGGTATACGGCGTATTGTTTTACGCGGCATACCCGCATACGTCTAAGGCAGACAGTCGTATCAGAGCACGTTATAAAACAAAAACTGAAAAAATGCTTGTTCAAATCAGCTTACATAAATTCAAACTTACACAATGCTTGCTCTCTTTAAACATCTCTGTAATATATGTTTTTATTGACACAAAACATGAAATTAACGGAACTTCTCTTTGACAATTTGCTTGAAAAATAAAGATTAATTAATAATAAATGTTAATAAAGTAATAATTATGATATGAGATCAACTTCCTTTCAACTCACAATATGTAAATTTTTATTTGCGTTTGGTTTTTTGAACCAAACGTAAATAAAAAATTACAATTATTGTGAGTTACATTAGAATAGTGTCGATAGCTCTAATATTTTGGACACGACTTGGAACAAATCATCAAATTTAAATATATGAATTATACTATATTAACCTTAGTAAACTAATTGTTAAAAATATAGAAAAATAGTAAGTTTTTATACAAATAACTTACTATTTTAAAAGTTACCTAAGAGCAATCAAAATAGGTGTGTAACAAAATTATTTAGATGAATCTAGTGTAATTTCACTGTCGACCGAATCATACATACAAACGTGCGCGCGGGCTAATTTACTGGGTTACCGTACTAGCGTTTAGGTGTTTAATTGACGTCTAAAAGATGTAATTGTATTGCACTATTCTATTTTTATTTTATTTATTCATTTAAACTTCATGCACACATTTACATAGGCGGACCTAATCCCATAGGCCTTCTCTACCAATCAACCTTATAGGTCGTGCAGAGATTAATCATCGCCTATGCGGACGGGTGTGGGATCTGTGGAGTTTAACGCTAAGTATTCTGTCTTCGCTACATTTAGCTTCAGACTGCCGTTCTCAAGCGTTTCTTTCCACCCTTTCACGCGTCGCACCAATCTGCTCCTGTCCGCGTCCATCAGCGCAATATCATCAGCATACATGAGCAACCACGGAGGCTGTTCATGTGAGTTTCTGATGCTGTCCGACAAAACGTCTAATAACAAAAACGGCTTTCGAGTCACCAACAACAGTCCGAACCACGGACCCGGAATCGTAGTACATGTCTCGGATGGTGTCTATGTAAGTCTCTAGAACTCCCTTGGCCCGCAGTGCCCACCAGATCACCGTGCGAGGAACACAGTCTAAGGCCTTCTGCATATCTAAGAATAGGCAGTGCAGGGGCGTGTTCTTCGCCCTGTATTTCCCCGCCACAATCCTTAGGGCGAACACTGGTTCCATGGTCCCGTGCCCGGGACGGAACCCGTACTGATACTCCGAGAGTGTACTTTCCTGTCGGATCCGGGAGTCGATTATCCGCTCATAGAGCTTCATGGTGTGGGACATTACCTACTTAATAAATCATTAAAATCAATTTAGTTTATGTAATTAAGAAAAGAATCAACATAAAATTGATCTCAAAGTTCTGAAACTCACAATACCTTTTGAATAGTTAAGCAACGTATCATACTTTCTAGCAATAATAAGATAAGTATGAAAAGTAAATACATGTCAGTTTCTGTTGGCTTTTGGAAATATCATCATTATCAATTAATCTATAGATAAAATTGTGAATTTTTTGCGCTCATAATAATAATACTTAACCAGGAACAGTGACTTTAGTATAGGGCATGTTAATTCCATCTCACTATTTGGTTTCATCACCTATCAAAATAGGTCTAGTTAACTCACACTAATCCAGAGATACAGGTCACTTACCTAAGTACCATTTTTTTAATAATGTTTGAACTATTCTCTCCCGTATTGAAAGCGTGTAAAGTAATATCGTTTTGAAGATGAACACCTTCATTGATACAATGTAAGTTAGGTACTCGTATATGAAGTAAAATGTACGATTAACAATGTAATTGCATTACCTAGAATGATACCCGAGTTGTAATGGTATACATTTACATATATCTGTATCCCTTTTGCTATTAGTCCATCTTACTTTTTATACTTACCCTAATAGTTTAACTTTTAGAAGAATCGTAGCCCAGAAATTGAACATTGTCGTTTTAAAATCTATGCATCTCTACTCGCTGCATTTTTACTCAAATTCATTTTTCTTAAACTTTTCAAATATTTTAATTTAATCTTTTTGCATTAATTACGTTGATTCACTGTTATAAGACAATCAAACTGAAGTATTCTTATTCAAAACTGTAGTGAACTATTTACTGGCTCTCCTTACATTGGTACATGATCAAATATCTGAAACTCAACTTCAACTGCCAGCTATACTTCTAAAACATAGGGAAATAATGATAATTGAAATGAATTGTAAAATATATAGGAAAAAGTTAAATTTTAATAGCATTTATGTGAATTATTAAAAAACAAATAGCATTATCTTTACTATGTAACCAAGCATACAGTCTTAACTTTGTGTTACGCCGATATACGTTTGTATAATTTCAAATTACAACAGTGCGTATGGTCGTAAGTATAAGTTACGACCCCTAGTGTAATATTTTTGAATTGTATAAAGTCGTAACTAACCACAAAACATACTAATAGACTGTCGCATAGAGTCGTAACATGGATGTTGCGACGTTATGCGTTGGACCCTCGTGTCATACGACGTCGGTACTCTGTTGAGTTTGACCCGTAAGCAATCGATTGATCAGCGCATAAGATTGTAACTTGCGATGCGACTATATGTGCGGTTGTGTAAAAAAGTTACAACTATTATCGATCGAAAATCTCCTTACTTATTGAGTTTTTTAAAATTCTGTCTTCATGGAAAAATAGCATGATATAATATTGTTCTGATGGCACCAAAATCTCAATTCGTGAAAAAATGGCGTTACGACTTAATGCGTAGGCGTGGTCGGTTTCTTCAGGATCGGCAGTGCGAGTGTGACGCCCCTGGCGTTGCATACGTCCAAAGGCCACGGTGACCGCCATCCCCTTCTAACCTAACCTATCCGAGTCGGGATGCCCTAAAGTCCCGTTTCTCCTGATATAACAACCGTTACACACCCAATGTCGATGGCAGATGATGTTATGGCATGTGATAATTATGGCATGTGTTAATTCTGGCATGTGATAATTAGGGCTTACAATGATTATGACAAATGATGTTATGGTAAGTGACTTTATGGGAAACAAAGCTTCTAGCACGTGACTAATATAGCAAATAAGAGTATGGCAAATGAATATTATGTCATATAATGTGATTGTTGACTATTATGGCAAATGATATTAGGGTAAATAAAATTCGGGCAAACGGCGGTATACCGTGCTGCCGACCCTGTAGGACCTTCTAATGCCATTTCTTGAGGCTTCTAAGGCTTTTTAAATTTGTAATTAAGTTTGATTCAATGATACCTACTCATCGAGTAAAACGTGATAACCTTTGCCGATTCGATTTGATTGCAATTACTTTCATTAGTGAAATACGCCATTACTTAAATGTTAATTCATCACGCATCATCTTTTAAAAATGCACAGTCAGACAAATCATGAAATAATGGATAGTTAGATGCTAACCTAATATTGTTAGGCACTTTCTCAGATTAATGATGGGTAGGTATATCATCAACATCATAAAAAAAAGTTTAATTAAAATTTTATAGTAATTTAATAGGTACTGGATCTTAACTACACTTTACCATAATACAATTAAAAGATCAGGTAATCGATTTACTTCAGTTATTTATAATGAATAACGATGATTTAATGGTGCCGCACTTCATTGTCAGAATTTAGATCCCAATGTACCTAGAATAGGATTGGCATTGCCATCCAACGGGGCAATGAATGAATGAATGAATGGTCTTCATGTTATTACATGCAATGGTTCCAACAAGCCTTTTGGGTAGGTTACCAGGGGGCCACATGTAGAATATTAAATGCTTAAAAATTTGATTTCTTTCAGGGTAGTCTCCATTCTGCCGATCTGTCAACACTGGCAATAAAAAAGAGTAAAAAAAAAAACTATGGAACGCTATTGTTTCGCGCACTTTTTATTTTCGTTTGACAGAATGGTGTTCGTTCAACACTGATCTTAAATTCAATTTCCGAACGATTTACAGATACCATCAGACAAGTAATGCTTATGTCATGGTGTTTTGTATTTTAATAGTCAAACAAGGTCACTGGGGCCTTGAATTTTATACGAGGAAACATCCGTTCAATTGATCTCATCACTTTTTGTTCTAGAGCGTAATTATACCGGATAATGTATAGGAATCGTAATGGCCGACTGTTATTGCGATATAAAACCGGTGTCTAGAGGTAATTGATAGTTACTTTTAATAGTTTTTGATTAAATACTTCTATATGCTATTGGACAATCAGTTTATAACTATTTTCAATTATTTTATTAAATACACTAAAGTCGCTAATAACTATTCAACAAAAACAAAGAAAATCATTAAAGTTGACAGATAGAGGAGAAAATGTTTCTGAATTGTTAAATCGTCGTAGCATACGAATCGTATCATTTTCATAAGTCGTCTATTGGTATAGGCTTTTACAGAAAAGGGCAAGCGAGGTAGCATACATACATACGATTTTGCTCTGATTATACCTTACGCCGTATACCTCTTTCCTTTTCTATATAATTTACGTCGTAGAATAAATTCCCTGCAACGAAATATGTATTACCACCATCCCTTGAAGTCTTTAAACTATGTGCAATTAATAAATAACTAGCTGTTGCCTGCGGCTCCGCCCGCGTGCTTTTCGGTTATCGCGGCCATACATAACCTATGTCTTTCCTCAAGGTCTAATCTATCTCTGTACCAAATTTTATCAAAATCGGGTCAGTAGTTTAGGCGTGAAAGCGTAATAGACAGACAGACAGTTACTTTCGCATTTATAATATTATATTATAACTAGGTACTCCCCTATCATTCATTTTCCCATTGCCTCTAAAACTTCTCTGAACTTTAAACTAACCACAGAATTCTCTTACAGTAACCCTTGCACGGATAAGAACCACCTGGTCCTGGCTCCAGGAGTTCTCAAATCGGGTGCAATTAACAGGGCGTGCGTGTCAAGGTTCCACACTGACGGACCCGCTCGGTTGCTGCTGACGTTACTCACAGAGGATCGCCTCACGACTACAGCTTCCAGGGAACTGCCTCCAGGTAAATATTTTACTAGGCCTTCTTCATCTTCATCCTAGCGTTAATTCCCAGTCGCATCCGAAGCTTTTAGCTCGGAGTGCTTTACCAGTCTTGACTACGGATTTGGCTAGAACTCGATATTTTCCTTGAAACGATTGCCATCTGACCTTCCCAACCCAATGGTAACATTAGACGATGCTAGGTTTTGCAGCTAGACCGTTGTTTTTGGACTTTTTAGGGCTCCAACTACCCGTAACGACTGCCATAGATGTTCGTATGGCAACCGGAACCGACGGCATTACGTGCTCTCCAAGACACGACCAGACTAACGCAAATAGGTACCCATATTTTATGCACACAAATATTTTGCACTGAGCCGGGATCGTACCCGCGCCTCCTGCGTAGCGGCCGCGTTCACTACCGCTATGCCACGGAGGCTGTCAATATTTATTTTTACTACACCATGATGAAGATTTTTTGGGTAACTAAGTACCAGTGAGTACAACAGAAATGGAATGGAAAGGCGACTCTTTTGTCCGCACTTAGTCTCTGTGAGTGCTCCTGATTGCAGATGTCATTTCAATTCGGCTGCCTGTACACCAAAGATATGCTACGCCACGTTGCTACAGGTGCGTTTGATATACACCAATCATTTCCATTGGTTCAAATAGCATAGAGCTGGTGGAAACGGATTCGGCTAAGCTACGTTTTTTATATGGAAAGATGTATGCACTATGCTATAAGTGCTATGGATACGTACTGTGGTTAATTATTCATGTAATTGATACATCGCATAAGTCGAGCTACGCATCTTCATAATACATCTTACTCGCTACGCTACAAAACATGGTTTTATAGCTTAGCTTATACACCTTCGTAGCATAGCATTCTGATGGAAAGTGCATTCATCGTAGCATTCTGATGGAAAGTGGTTGCCTTGGCGTATAGACGAGTGCAACACCAGGAGTCACACTCGTGCTGCCGACCCTGTAAGAACAGACAGATTCTGTGCCGTCAGTGCAGAAGACAAGCAGGAAAAGTTTTCTAATGACCTCTCCTGTGAGCTCTGGTTACCCTTCTCATGGGTGCTAGCCCACCGCTGCTGAACCAATTCTAACCATACCAATTGGAATAAACCGTCGAAAACTACACATGCTACATCACGTCCGTCCTTCCGTCCGCCGAAAAAGCGGAAATATCTGAACAAAGTGTGTGATGCTTGTTACTTTTTCACGTTGTCATGTAAAACGGATTTGGTTATAATTGTGAATGTAGGTTACTAAATGTATTGTAGGCATCAAACTACGGATCTAAAAAAGCAACATTTACGAATTCCCAATAGATCTCAATAGATTCCTATAAAATATATGTAGAATGGTCGCTCATATGAGCAGAATCACAAAAAATCATTTTCTAAGCAGATTTCAATTTCGTGTAAATATGCATGACATAGGTAATGTTATCCTAATACGTACGATTCCAATAAAGTGGCCTTTTTAGACCTGCAGGGTGCATAGCTAATGTTTTTATGTCCCGTGTCGTGTCTCCTCATTTTGGTGGGGCTTATAACGGCTGCAAGAACGGAGAGATTCTGTGCCGTCAGCGCATAAGACAAGCAGGACAAACATTTGGTCTTCCCACTGACAGCACCAAACCTCTTCAGTGAGCTCTGGCTACCCTACTCACCGCCGTGCTTACAACCATTATGTCTTACAACAAGATATGTCAACCATTTAAGGATCGTACCTCCTATAGGGTACTATAAGCCCACGGTTCAACCATGTTTTACGGTGTACGTAGGCGTGCAGTAAGGCAGTGACTAATCCTTTTGTATCGCAGAGTTAGTTACGACAAATAAAACTAAATTGTTTATTTTGAATTACTTAGTTCGCGGGTCGCGGTTCGGAGTGTAATTGATTTATTTAACATTTATTTTATTGGACATTTATAGCTTGTTTTTATTTTTAAATTGCAGTATGTGGAACAAATTCTATGTGTACCTACATATAATTATGTAATTCATATGGTTAATTTTTCAATGAGAATGTTTTTTATAACAAAGTGAAATAATTCTTTCAAAATCACGTCATTTAAGTATGTTCCTTTTCATGAATTACACATATTAACTATAGTTTTTCGTGCGAAGGTCCCCTTCTCACCTCACCTCACAGAACTAATAGTGTATTTAGACTTAGTTTTATTATTATTTTATGCTTACACATATTTTATTCTGACATCCTAATTATCACCTATGTTAAATTTGATGATTTTCGGCGATCTACAGGGTGTCCCAAAATTCAAGGATAAGCCGACAACAGGGGGTGGCCCTACTTATGGCTGCTCAGGAAAAAATAAGAAAAAAAATATATCTCTATTTTTTTTTTAATTACTCGAACTTTTTTAAAATCCCTCGAAATTCGGTACCCTTAATGATATTTTCAACTACCAGGTCCACAATTTTGCAAATATTTTTGAACTCTTTTCTGTATTAGCAAGCTAAGAAGCATGGCTATCCATCACCACCCTGAAAAATTATAGGATATTTGTAGTTATTTTACAAAAATAAGTCAAAATATTTTTTTGTCGTCAAATTTTCATACATTTTTACTTTCGACCCACTTTATCTTATCTCGGTGAAAAAAAAAGTACGGACACCACTATGGCATTCTTTTTCAAAAATTGGCGCAACTATCCAAGATTTCAAAATGATATAATTTGGGTATGATACTATATTGAAATACTAAAAAAAAAATTTTTTTTTGTAAATAAGAATCACATTTAATACATTGCTCTTATTGAAAATCACCAGATTTACTTTGTACACAATGCATTCATCCTCAATAAAAAATCATTGACGGGACTTGTGACAAAGTGGTAACCGAGTAGGTTATCACATTACGAGGTTAAGCAACATAAGCTAGGGTGGTTTTCGGATGGATGACCATTCTTAAGACATTGAGACACCTCCATTCCTCAGAAAGTACGTTAGGCCGTCGATCGTAGTGGCCATACGAGCATCTATGACAGTTGTTACGGGTAGTCGGAGCCCTAAAAGTCCAACAACTGGACGCACTACATAACTTTGATATCGCCAATGGGTTGTGGAGGTCAGGTGGCAGTCGCTTCAAAGAAAATTTCGCGGTTCTGCCGTTTCACAGTTAACCATAAAATCCGACTCTGTATTTTGTAAAGGTTCAGAGGATGAAAATCCATACTGTTAAAATAATAAACGAACATAATGGTATAATTTTATAATTATTGCATTATTGTTAATATTTTTTTTATTTTTACAATTTTAATTGTTTGCCACCGGCATTAATACATTTTATTTTTCGTGCATTTCTTTTGTCAGAAATATAATCCGTAACCGCATTGATATTTGAATGAAACTAGTCCAGCGTTGCAATTGCTTTCGGAAACCTAATTGTTCTTAAAACAATTCCAATAAAACTCTGAGCCTCGGATTTCCCGGCTAACTGTGAAACAGCAGAAATGCGAAATTTGCCGTGAAGCGACTGCCACCTGACCTTCACAACCCACTGGCTATATCAAAGTTATGTAGTGAGTCCAGTTGTTGGACTTTTAGGGGTCCGACTAACTGTCATAGATACTCATATGGCCACCGGGATCTACGACCTAACGTACTCTCTGAGAAACAGAGGACGGAGGTGTCTTAATGTCTTAAGAATGGTCATCCATCCGAAAACCACCCTGGCTTATGTTGCTTAACCTCGTAATGTGATAACCTACTCGGTTACCACTTTGTCACAAGTCCCGTCAATGTTTTTTTTATTGAGGATGAATGCATTGTGTACAAAGTAAATCTGGTGATTTTCAATAAGAGCAATGTATGAAATATGATTCTTATTTACAAAAAAAAATTTTTTTTTAGTTTTTCATTATAGTATCATACCCAAATCATACCATTTTGAAATCTTGGATAGTTGCGCCAATTTTTGAAAAAGGATGCCATAGTTGTGTCCATACTTTTTTTTTTCACCGAGATAAGATAAAGTGGGTCGAAAGTAAAAATGTATGAAAATTTGACGATAAAAAAATATTTTGACTTATTTTTGTAAAATAACTACAAATATTCTATAATTTTTCAGGGTGTTGGTGGATAGTCATGCTTCTTAGCTTGCTAATACAGAAAAGAGTTCAGAAATATTTGCAAAATTGTGGACCTGGTAGTTGAAAATATCATTAGGGGTACCGAATTTCCAAAGATTTTAAAAAAGATTGAATAATTAAAAAAAAAATAGAGATACATTTTTTTTCTTATTTTTCCCAGAGCAGCCATAAGTAGGGCCACCCTCTGTTACCGGCTTATCCTTGAATTTTGGGACACCCTGTATATGTATAATGTAAATGGAATATTAATATAATTACGGTTGTGATCAATAAGACTGTTGAGAAATAATGTATGTGACCTATAACTTATATGACTTGCTACCTGTAAGTATAAGTTGGTTAAATAAAATAAAAAACTAACAACTGAGAATAAAAAATAGTGAGGCGGGTAAAGTCAATCTCGAACCGAACCGCACTGACTATTGATGAGATGGTCTTGGGCATAGAATCGTTAAATTCCAAAATTTTGCTTTAATCGGATATAAAGAGTGCCTTACCTATATTATTATACATGATGATCTAATTGTATTCTTCTTCCGCAGGAGACGGAGGCTGTTTGGATATCTCTGTTCCTCAACTGCCCAACACGAAAGCTGACTTGATCGTCAAAATACTGTGAGAAACTATTATTTCTATTCAACTTTCACTAATTTGATGATTACAAAAAATTTATTTTTGAGTAGGCACTATAGAGCAGAATACCTGACAAGGAATATCAAATCACAATCAATTCATATTCTCATAGCGATTTTCCAATTGCCTTTAAAGTTTGTATTCAGGAACCGGGGGTCAGCTTATTGCTTTTGATTGGTAGATCAGTGTTCCCGAGCGTGACTTTCGTTCTGACCTCCCAACCACGAGAGAAAATCCTACGCCAGAGCCTTGTCCGTTGTTAAGCAATTGCACCGACTTGCAGGCAGTGGCGTAGCTAGGTGACCAAGGGCCCCGGTGCAAAAAGAAACAGGGGGCCCCCCTATTTTTTTTTGGTTCCGAAAATTCCTTCGGGCGTCGCACGTCGCCTTAGACCAGTAGCTAACGTGCTGTTGGGGATCAAATCCCTCCTCTCTCCCTCTTTTTCGTGCGGAAATCCCCTCAGATACCACCCCCGTCGTCGGCCATCGGGGGTAGTTATGTCGGACTCGGACCGCTTAATACTACACGCCGTCTCGGATCTTCAGATACCAGAGCTGCCGAGGTGTAAGGTTACCGAGAGCATATCACGTGCACCCCGGCTGATTTTGGGCCATCTACGGTTTTAAAATGGCCTTCTCGGGTGTGAGAAGAACTCTGAAAAGAGGGACGAACAGCGAACCGCGGCGCGCTTGTGGGGGTGAAAGGGTGACAGGCGGCCGCACATGTACCTAACCCCTACGCCTGCGCTCGGTAACCGTTCCGCTTCTTGCCTGCTCTCCATTGTGTCCTTTGCTAGTCAGTGGGGCAATATGTGAAAAGTTACCGACCAGCCCTCAACAGATCCGCGAGAGAGGAGCGCTGCCGTCTCCGTTGCCCAGGGTGCACCGCGTGGTAACTTCGGACCCCGCACCCCAATCCTCCTTCCCTTGAAGAGAGGTAAGCGGAAACAATCTAGATATACATCTAGCTTGTTTCCGCGCATACCTACATATGTAAATTTCCATTTATTTTCGTGTGCCTACAGAATACTTAGCGTTGAACTCTATAGATCCCACACCCGTTCACATAGGCGATAATTTGGTCGACCACACGGACCAGGCTAAGTACCTGGGATCTGTACTTCATGTGACTGGTGAAATCGACTACAACGTCAAGGCACGCATTGCTGCCGCGTAGGCCAAGTGGCGAGAAATGACTGGCGTCACGTGTGATCCCAAAATGCCAGTCAGGTTGAAGGAAAAGAAAGAAAGGAAAGAAAATACATTTATTGCAAAACACAACGCACATTACACAATACACAATTAGGGGGAGATCATTAGGCCACGGAGGTCATGGAGATGAAAATGCTATGCGGCGTTACGCGTAAAGATCGCGTGACGAACTCTCGCATCCGCAGCAGCCTTCATGTCCGTGATATGGTGGATAAAATGCAAGAGAGCCGCCTTCACTTCACTGGTGCGGCCACGTGCCACCAACCACCAGGCTACGTGGGTAACTAATGCCTGGCAATGGCACCCCCGCCGGGTCCAGGTAAAAGGGGTAGGCCCAAGAAGTCCTGACTTAATGTCGTGGAGGGTGATATGCGTGCGAATTTTTCTCACTTTCATGGACGCCCAAGATCGTGCGAAGTGGAGGAGGAAGAGCCGGAAGGCGGACCCTGAGCTCCGAGGTCATTTTGGTCACGGATGCAATCAGGATAATGCGTCTATATGCAGATGATGATAATTTCGTGTCTATGTCGAATCGACATAAACATTCGGTGAAGGTGTTTAGGCCGGAATCGAACTAACTAAAACTGCATGCAGTTTCGGGTCTGAAGCGCCGGAGTGTAAGCGGGACCAATAAGAAAATTCCATTGCACCTTGACAGACCCCTGGCGATATACAATTTTGAGATGGCTCCTCAAATATGGGAACCACGATATCTCCATCTGGCCCAGAACCATCCCACCTCCTTACTTGCTTTCCACTGCGACAGTTGCCAATCAGAGTTGCACGTGGAAAATTCATAGTTGGCCCTAGGCCGCAGCGTCAATGCCATCTTGAGAAAGGCTGCTGCTGTCTCCGTTACCCAGGGAGCACAAATGGTCTTCAATAGAAGACCAGCGATTATCTAGCAAGAAAAAATAAGTAGGTACCTACTGGAACTTGTATTACTATTATAATATTACTAGTTACAATCAATTTACTATAAGTAAAATATTTTATTATGACTGCTAGAATAAAATCTATCACTCTTTAGTCTCTAGACATTAAGGTTGGGGGCCTCCTGAGAGCTCAGGAGGTCTCCAAGCTAGCTGCAAATGTGATGGCGAATCTTTCAACGAGACAATACTGCACGAAATGCCCAACAAATGAGTTGCACTGATTAGAGTTGTGCTACAACCCATTTTCTCATTCAAAATTAAGACTTTTTTGGTAGTTCAATATGAGATTTGCTAGTTTAGGCTTGGGCTTGGGGGGCCCCCTGAGCCTGGGGGCCCTGGTGCACCGCACCACCTTGCCCACCCATAGCTACGCCAGTGCTTGCAGGTTGGCTTGGACCTTAAAAATCTTAGTAGAGTCCTACACACGCTATATACCTCTAACAATAATTGTGTGAAGCAATGCTATGAAGATACTTGTTTTCGCATCAAGGAAGGATTATCGTTTTTTTTTTTATATTGGTCCGTCAATTGACTGCACCAGGCTAGATAGTAAAAAACTAAGGTTCAGTCCAAAAGTACGGACCACCATTCAGTGTTGCCAACCCCTACATTGCCCCAAACTGTAGATATACTTGAAAAAAACTGTAGAAACCTGTAAAAAATCTCAAATTAAAAAACTGTAAATCTACATCTTTATCTATTTATTGTATTAAACGTAATACACATGATAAAGATGGAATTAAAAACCAGAAAAATATCGTGTAATTATCAAAGGTTTAATAAAATTTTATGTCAAAAAGTGTCAGACAATCTAGTGTAATAAAACTGGCTAAAGATATAATAGCTGTGAATACGTCTTACATTTAGATAGTGTCACTAGCTAGTGCTTACTATTTCTAAATCTTCTTGATTTTCATTCTCATCTCTATGATTGCTAAAATCGTACATATCTTTATCAATTTTTTTGTAATAATCATTTGTGTCATTGAACTCATAATTTTTTTTTTCTGATTTTGTGTGCTTGGTCCCTTGTGGTCGTGGAAATTTTATTTCTCAGCTTGGTTTTCATAAAATGAATGCTCGAAAACAAGTGTTCTACCGTTGCAGTACAGCGGCAAACATAGAAGTTTTCAGTTTTCATAGTCATTTTAATATCTGATTTACAAATAATTAACCACCGAAACATAAAGCCCGAGCACCGAAGATATAACTATGTAATGTACGATCGACCCCTAATAACGCCATTAATTAAATCGGTTGACCATTACCACAGTATTTCACAGGGATTCCAAAGAAGAGTACCTATAGGACTGAACCCGAGTTTCAGTGTACGGTACTGACTTTGTAGCTCGCTAGCATCTTAAATAAAAAACTGTAGATTTGGAGGCCTAAACTAAAAACTGAGAGGATTTCCAAAAAACTGTAGATCTACAGTTAAAACTGTAGGGTTGGCTAGACTGCCACCATTACTGTTTCTATTGGGCGTAAAATGGTGGTCCTTGACGGCCTTGATAGATGCTCGTTCACGCGGACCCGAAGGAAGAAAGGAAGGTAAAGAATTCCAAGTCTTCATTATAATCTCTGTATCGTTCTCCAGGTATCCAGAAGTCCAATGCACCTGGGAGCGCCGTCTAACCCTGCGGATATCGAGCGGCCGTGTGCTGATCGTGCAGACTGAGCGTGTACGATATCGACTTGGGGATACTGTACGAGCACGGGTTCTTGCATTAAAGCCGGACTTAGCCCCTTCACATGGATCTGTAAGTACTTTTGCTATGTATTTTCTTGTTGCAAGAGTTCAATTAATTAGCCTATTGTAGTCCTCTGTTGGATAGAGGCCTCTCACAATGTGTCATTGCTCCCAATCTTCCGCATCCAGTCTGTCCCAGCCATCTTTTTCAAGACGTCAGTCCCTCAGGTAAAGGGGTGTCCCACCTTCCGTTTGCCATCTCGCGGTCTCCACTCTAGGACTCGTTTGCCCCAACGGCAAGAGTTATACCTCGGGGTACGTATCTTGGACCTAAATCGCAAGACAAATAAGGCCCTGGCGCGCGCGAATTTTGTAATAACCTATACTAAATACTTAGTGAATTTGTGCTCGTACACCACAGTAGCACCCCGTGCTATCCTCAAAAAACACCTAAGAAACGTGTACGCGCGTGTAGCGCACATTTTGAACACATTTTAGGTCCTTAGGGCCTCGTTTGTTCCGCAATTTAGGTCCAAGATACGTGTCCCAAGGTATACAAAAAGATAGTGGCCAGGTTGTGGTCTTTAGCTATACCAAAATTTTGTTCCTTAGAGTCAGTCTAGTAGTTACATAGAAATCATTGTTATTATCTTCCAATTGAATAACAACGGTCCCTAACAAAACAAGTAGTTTGATGAGCAAATTGCTTGCAACCACGCCATTGTCCGCTCTCGAAGATGTCTTTGTTATAAATCCAAGATGGCGATATGACGTCACCTATATTTAAATCTCCCAAAAACACTAATTGTTATTCATAAACATGACTTATATTTAGCGAGACGGAACCTCTTCTTTGTGGTGTGATGTCACTCAATAAGTCTTTTGAATTAAGTTTTATGTAGGTAGATGTTACTTTATACGTATCAGATATAAGGAGATAAGGCTCCCAACACCTGTAATGTAGTTCACCAATGCGTAACTTTGATACCTCACAAAAGAAATATATAAAACTGACATGAACCTACTGATAAAACACTAATTTAACTTAAAATTAGTAACAAAAATGACTAATATTCTGCCTAACTGCTTCAGAGTTAGGCAGAATATTTTTTTGTTACTAATTTTTCATTCTTATAAAAAAGCTTGCGATAACTTAATCCAAAAATGTTTCGCAAATCTATCATCATTTTTATTATTTAAATCAATCAATTTATTGATGGCGATACAATATACTTCATCACTTTCTGGGGAGGATGATGAAACCCACTTTCCAAAAAAACACGGGACACTAATAAATAAATACATAAAAAAGTGTAGCAATATTCTGTACGCGAATACAAAGCTACGAACTATCAGATGAAAGTAAATTAGGCCACTTCTCAAATGAAAATATTTCGCCCACGCGGTCCAGTGCACTCAGGGACTCTATGACCCCATAGAATTCCATTTGACCCCAGTCGAGTTGACCTAATTTTTAATGAAAAATCCCGTAATGCTCTTACTAGATGTGGCTCGCGGGCAACCGAGCGATTCAATTATTCAATTATTTATTACATATCTTAATATATATAAATCTCGTGTCACAATGTTTGTCCTCAATGGACTCCTAAACCACTTAACCGATTATAATAAAATTCGCACACCATGTACAGTTCGATCCAACTTGAGAGATAGGATAGTTTAAATCTCAAATTATAGTCGCAATTTTAATTTATCGCGATAACCAACATCCACGCGGGCGGAGCCGCGGGCAAAGGCTAGTCTTTTATATTTTAGTTTATATGGAAATTTAATTGAAAGTGTCCTGACTATTTTAGGCTTTAACGAACCCAAAAAAAAAATCTCTGTAACAACCTGTCTGACCAGTGTGGCCAAAGCTTCCCAACATTGAGACAGGCATGTCTCCAGCAGTAGACTGCGATAGGCTAATTGATTTATTGATATCATTCTAAACAATTATATGCACAAAAACATTAAAGCATTGATAGAAACCCTATGTGGACCGCATATTAATAAATCAAAAGTGGTCCATTTGATGCAGTCGTTCGGAAGTTATACATCTCATAAGCTTCGATATCGCTTAATGTTAACATTGTTGGAGGTCAGATGGCAATCGCTTCACTGAAAATATCGAGGTCTAGCCAAATCCGTAGTTAAGACTAGTAAAGCTGACTCCAGACTCCGAGCTGAAAGCTTCGGATGCGACTGGGAATTAACGCTAGTATGAAGAAGAAGACACCTCATACAATTCGGTGATTCATTTTTATTTATATACATAACTATCGATGACGATAATTGTATCAATAATTCAGTAAAAATTTTTAAATCGTACGTACTACTGACCTAGTTGTATCCAGCTTCGTCTGCAGAACACGTTTTGTGCTGCCTCCGTACAAACATACTTGTATTTGGCGACAGTAGTTTTAAATGAAATAAAGTACCGAACATCCTATCACGTGAGTTTGATTGGTAATCTAACTAATATCGCATAAACTACTGCGAGTACTAACTGCTGCAATACTAATTATCTAATATAATATTGCAGCTGCTGCTTACTGCTGCAATATTATATGTAATACTAGCTGACCCGGCGAACTTCGTACCGCCATATTTTCCGCCCGCGTGGTATTCTGATCCCGATTTATCAGTGTTTCTCTACAATATTATGCATGTATTACACATATAAACCTTCCTCTTGAATCACTCTATCTATTGAAAAAACCGCTTCAAAATCCGTTGCGTAGTTTTGAAGATTTAAGCATAGGTAGGGAAGGACAGACAGCGACAGCGACTTTGTTTTATAATATGTAGTGATGATAATATTGCAGCAGACAGCTATGAGTATGACATGTTGCGTTTGACCTGTGAAAGCATGTGTGTTTTTACTTCTGACGGCAGTCCCCATGACTGTTTATGTTTATTTTGTTCCGCTAATAGGTTCCTGTGAGAAAAAATATATAAATGTGAAGTCTATGTGAACTATGTCATGGGTAAAAGACAGTTGAATGAAATTATGAAGTAATTAATATGCTAATTTTTTCTAGCACTTAGGTTGCAGATAAACACAGACGGTCAGTAGGGTAGCCAGAGCTCACTGGAGAGATTTTGTGCTGTCATATGTCGGTGGTAAAACCAAAGGCTTAGTCCTACTTATCTTTTGCGCTGACGGCACAGAATCTCTCTGTTCTTACAGGGTCGGCAGCACGAGTGTGACTCCCCTGGTGTTGCACTCGCCCATAGACCTTGTCTGCGACGTAAGTAGTATAAAAAAAAAACACAGAGCCACCTGACGGAAGTGAACGCTTGCAACACCAGCCCCCCAATTTATTGAATTTAGTAAACTATTGTAGGTAATAATAATGATTAAATAAATAAATGAATAAATAAATAAACAAGTGACAATTCGTTGACTGGCGTAGGTATTGTAAAATAGTACAAATGTATGTAATTTGACGTATATGACAGTCGTCAACGTAATGTCAAACGTCAAATCCCATACATGCTATGCTATGCTTACTTTGGGTCTAGATAGCGTTGTGTAGAATGTACTACAATATTTATTTATTTTATTTATTTATTCGTCTAGGGTGCAGGGTCGTCACACTTGTGATGCAGACGTACGATGATAGAATGTCGGGAAAATTCAACGTCCAGGATGTAGTAGAACCCGTGACGTAACTTTATACGAGCATGAGGCCCCTAGTATCTTTGGGGGGCAAGACAACCTCATCTGCAAGCTATTACTGACACGTTACCTGTCACAAATAAAGACAAACTAGGATGAAAAATAGGGTCGGCAGCGCGAGTGTGACGTCCCTTGTGTTGCACACGTCCATAGACACAGAACTGTCCGCAATGTGGCAGCATCTACTTCTACACCTGTTAAGGACCATTGCTGAAAATTCTTAGTATTGCATAGAACTTTCTATAGGACGTTAGCATCTCACCTTTATTGAACTCTATATGTCCAGAACTGTCTTGTTTGACGTGCAACAGATCTCTGCTTATCATTTAGAAGCTTCATGGGGCACAGAACTGTTCGCAATGTGGCAGCATCACTGCTGAAAATTCCTAGTATTATTTTCCATCAGTTGGGCCGGCCGTGTACTTGTCTGCCACCCAAGTTGTATAAAAAAACAATCCATAAAGAGTAGGAGTAGGTGAATGTCTCAGATGTCACCGGGATCTCGCTATGATGATGATGATGATGGATTGGTTCATTATATAAGAAATTATACCAATTTGTATATTTTTTCAATCTGGTAATATCAAAAACCTGTTGCCTTAGGCGTAATAATATTATTTACAACACACCTGCTTATAAAAGTGATATTATTTTACCGCAATTAGGCACGTAATGACACCTATTATCAAACTGTGACTTTTTCATTGCCATTATTCACAAGTGAGTTATAGATTCTTTTTTAAATTTTATAGGAAGTGTCTATAATTGTCTTTGTTCTTAAAAAAGTTTTGATACAAAAAATAACGTGTTTAATAGTACGAATAAATTAATACGCCTATTGTATGGTCATTTGATGCATTTTCGTATTTAAATAAATAATTTCAACTTGAAATACTTGTATAATAAACAAAATTTTCACTCAAATTTAACTTTTTTTTCTCTCTAAGTACAGAAAAAAAAAACAGAGTAAAAAAAAGTTAAGTTCAAACCTCATTTTTTTTTAAATATGGTCGACCGCCATTGTTAAATGCGCGCGCATAGGAAAACGAATTAATTTGTAGTATTGTTTATTTAGTATTTGTAGTATTAATTTATTCGCAAGTGTGTTGTAAAACGTCGTATGGCACGTGTGAGCATGATGATTACCGTCCTCGGCTGTCTTAAGACCCTCGCCTGGCGGCTCGGGTCTCAATGGCGCCTCGGCGGTAATCACCAACGTTGCTCACTTGTACCATAATGTACTATTATTCTGTGCCTTAGGCTAGCTTCGCGGAGTAATTTATGAAGAAAGTTTTTTTTATCTAATGAGCAGCTTTTTCCCACAGACTATATTAAAGAGCTTACGAAACTCGAACACATTTATTACAAACATTTTTTTTTTGCATATTTTGCAACAGATACTTACAATATATCTCTAGAGATGACCGTTAGGTACATTTTTGAACAGGTGGGCGAGCATTCGTGCAGTCATAGCTGCCGTCCATAGCATAGTTACAATAAGTCGGATTTTTGTCAAAACTGAGTTAGATAAACAGCCGTGATCACGAGAACGAGATCGACATAATTATGGGACGTCAAGTTAGGGATCACCATTTTGAGGTCAATAGCATCAGAAATGGTGGTCCTTACCTTTTGGACTACACCTCAGCTTTTTATCATCTAGCGGGTGCAGTCAATTGATACCAAATATTTAAAAAATCATTACTTTTTTATCTCGCTACATAGATGAATTATTTTTTCTTGCGTTTGTCACCGTTAGTGTGTGTTTAATCGGTGACCATCATGAGAACTGTGTGCTCCAAGAAAGCACTTTAAAAAAAAACAGCCAAATGCGTAAAATTGTGGAGATTATGCTTATGCTACAACATAGTCGTAAAAAAATCTCATCATTCGCGCTTTACTAAGCGGACACGGTATTATAATAAATATAAGTACACAAAAACTGTGTAGTGTGTAATAGCGCAATACATCTTAAAAAGACCCACAAAAAAGCTGCTACAGCTTATCTTAGTACTTAGGCACTTGCGAAATTGACGATTTTTACCAAATACACGATTCAATAATGGAACCCTGTGGAAAAAGGGCTTACCAGATCTAGTTTGTCTTGCACCATGCGTTCCATTGGAAAGCCGGTAGGAATTAGGTTATTAGTTAGGTAGGTTTAACCGTTTATTATTATTTATTCGTTAGGTAGGTTTAACCGTTTATTATTATTTATTCGTTAGGTAGGTTTAATCGTTTATTATTGGTTAGCTATTTATGGGGTAGTAACCAAGTAACTATGTTCGAAGAGAAGCAAAGATATTATGTCTATGCCGCCATGCTAGATAGGACAGATAGTTACTCGTAGTCAATGCAATCTTTCCTCATATAAATCAAGATTCAGAACTGAGTACCATTCTAGAATACGGGCCTAATATCTTCAATATTTCCATCTGCAAAAAGTTTCATCAACGTAATTTGTTTTGGCACATTCTTTCTAGATTAACCGCAGCATGATGTAAAGATTAACAACAAAAAACATATTTTGTATTTATGTACATAAAACATGTAATACCCAACTACCCATACAACGGAGCGGAACTATGATGTAACTCCAAAAAAAAGTAGATGTTGTTCCATCGCGGATGTTCAAATGAATTAATTAACGGATTCTAATTTTCGAGAAACACGGAATTAAAAATTATGCAGTTCGATAGATTTCTAGTTCTTCATCCTAGCGTTAATCCCAGTCGCAATCGAAGCTTTCACCACGGAGTCTGGGGTCCACCTTGTCCAGTCTAACGACGGGTTTTGGCGAGGAATAATTATGTTGGTTAATATGAATTAAAATAATAGCTGAAGTGCATGTGGGGAGAATCCGTGGGTTATTTAATAGGAAACTCCTGAGAAAGAGAGCCTTTTTAGTTAATAGTAAAAAAGTTATAACGTAATTTCATGTGCCTGTGGTATTTCTACCGGTAGCGCCTGCAGTGGGGCTAAATGAATTTCACAAACAATTTATTTACCGATTGTCTTATTACAATTACTAGCTGACCCGGCGAACTTCGTACCGCCATATTTTCTGATCCCGTTCCCGCCGCATATTGTGTATTATTATGCATGTATTATACATATAAACCTTCCTCTTGAATCACTCTATCTATTAAAAAAACCGCTTCAAAATCCGTTGCGTAGTTTTGAAGATTTAAGCATACATAGGGACGGACAGACAGCGACAGCGACTTTGATTTTTTATAATATGTAGTGATGATGATGTATTAGGTTCCCAGGAAATAAAATATCCTTCGTATACGCCACCCCATCTCTTCCCGTGGTGGGTCAACTTTGAGAAACTATAATAATTGGCTTACCGTTTAGTTATGGGACAGTCTTAATGAATTTGCTCCGATGCCTCGTAACTTTCAATTCTTACTTGATTGTAGCTATGATATCAATTGCGTCCATGGTCTCGTTACAAATGGAGATACTAGGTACTAGCGAACGATGTTTGATTATTACTTACTAAACAACGATTGCAGAATGTGTAAATCTTTCGTGTAGTACGCGCCGCTCGCGACTTTGAACGCATGGAGTTCGTTTTACCCCCCTCAGGGTTGTGGTTTCGTAAACTATACTTAGTAGTTCTTAACGGATGCCTACACCCTATAAGGAACCTACCTATTTCAAGTCTATCGATTTGGTTAACTGTCGATGTAGCATACCGTCATTTTAGTGTACTAACGATGTAGCGTACCAACGATTTGGGGTACTGTCGATGTAGCGTGCCATCGATTTGGGGTACTGCCGATACATTAGCCCTTCGATGGAACGTTTTCGTTACAGCGACCATCGATGTAGTGACTGTCGATATTATGAACTAGACCCCTATTTAATAGCTTTATGCTACACTTCAGAACTACGGATTGTGAAATTGCAATGAAGGCTCTAAATAGCGCTATGTAGCATGTTCAAAAATACTATCATTATAATTATGTGAGGAGACAAAAGAGATATAATTTTTTATTGATATACTTAAGATAAGATAAGTAAGTAAGTACTTTCTTTAACAAATAATGGTATCAACCATGACACAGCTACACTGCGGAACCCGTTTCCACGAATCGTGTACAGGATTTCTCTCACCATATCGTAAAGATTACCACCATTATTCGCACTTTCTCTCAAGTATCATTTCACATTACTATAATACAATTTCGTTGATCATCATCATTGCATCATCGTCTTGGTGGAGGAGGTAGTACACGACAGTATTTCCGTCCCAATCGAGCAGTCCAACTGGGGAAGTACAGTCCGCCCTACAGAACACCTCGTGGTTGTGTTTCCGGCGGCGAGTAGGGTAGCCAGAGCTCACTGCACAGGTTATGTGTTGTCAGTGGGAAGACCAACACTGCTTGTGTTCTTTGCTGACGGCACAGAATTTTTCTGTTCTTAAAAGGTTGGCAGCACGAGTCCGACTCGTCCATAGGCCATGGTAACCACTCACCATCAGGAGGGCCGTGTGCGTGTCTGCAACCTAAGAAGTATAAAACAAAAACACACACCATCTATCTTTTTTTCGACCTCAATTTCTAATTAATAACTACTCGTAGTATTCACTTGGTTTATCAAATCGAAAACATAACTTCAGAATGTATACCTATTTTAAAAAAGATTCCAAAGACCTTCCTCGTTTTTGTAGTCGGTTAAAAATGAAACAAAGTGTCGTGGTATGTGCGCCGCGGGTGTGTTTGTAAACATTGCAATAGAAATCTGCTCTTGTTTCGTTCACAATTGAATGCGGACGACGCCGGCTGCGTTTGGTTTAGACTTCCATGGTTAGTTTTGATTGTGAAACACATTCCTGGACAACTAACTATATAAACTAATATAGATTCCAGACATTATTCGACTGCGGCGAAGCCAAAACAGAGGTTTCCGACGGCGAGTAGGGTAGCCAGAGCTCACTGGAGAGATTTTGTGCTGTCAGTGGGAAAACCAAAGGCTTTGTTCTACTTATCTTTTGCGCTGACGCACAGAATCTCTCTGTTATTAGAAGGTCGTCAGCACGAGTGTGACTCGCCTGGTGTTGCATTAGCCCATAGGCCACGGTAACCTCTTACCATCAGTAGTACCGTGTGCTTGTCTGCGACTTAAGTAGTATAATAAAAGAGGTTCTTCTCGTTCTCTTAACATTCGAGTGTTAATAAGTCGGAGGCCGCGGGTTCGATATGAACATTTGCATTGGTCAGGGTTCAGGGTGTCTCTATGTAAAATATGTATAGCACCTGTATTACCTGGGATTCCCGGCTTTTCACTCACAGTTAAGTCAGTTAGGTCAGACGGCAGTCACTCCTGGATCAGGGTTCTAAAATTTAAGGAAGCTCCAAAGTGTCCTATAATCAGGGTGTCTATGTAATTGCATAGAGACACCCTGCCGTCTGACCTAGCTGACTTAATAATTAATTGAACTGAATTTTATTAGGTCAGTTAGGTCAGGCGGCAGTCACTCCTGGATCAGGGTTCTCAAATGTAAGGAAGCTCCAAAGTGTCCTTTATACGCAACTGGAAATGCGTGAATGATAACTTTCATTAAATATACATATTACTATCATTCGGATGTCATGTACATACTGGTTTTTCATATAGCTGCCTATTGCCAGGGGCGTATTTACCCTAGGGCCAAGGGGGCCATGGCCCGGGGCGGCAGGTTGCGAGGGGCGGCGAGCGTCTAATTTTTTCTTTTAATACCACTTAGGTTGCAGACAAGCACACGGTGCGGCCCACCTGATGGAAAGTGGTTACCGTGGCCTATAACGTATGCAACACCAGGGACGTCACACTCGTGCTGCCGACCCTGAAGATCTGATCTGGGCGCTTTAATCTTGACTCTAAAAGGCACCCGGAGATAGACGCTCGGGGCGGCTCCCTCGCAACGTGCCGCCCCGAACGTCTATCTCTGGGCGCCTTAATCTGGCTCTAAAAGGCGCCCGGAGATAGACGCTCGGGGCGGCTCCGCCGCCCCTCGCAACGTGCCGCCTCGAACGTCTATCTCTGGGCGCCTTAATCTTGACTCTAAAAGGCGCCCAGAGATAGACGCTCGGGGCGGTTCCGCCGCCCCTCACAAAATGCCGCCCCGAACGTCTATCTCTGGGTGCCTTAATCTTGCTCTAAAAGGCGCCCAGAGATAGACGCTCGGAGCGGTTCCGCCGCCCCTTGTAACCCGAATGTCTATGTCTCTGGGCGCCTTAATCTTGACTCTAAAAGGCGCCTATTAGAGTAAACATTACATTTTTTTTTTTTAATTTTTCGGAGCTTACTTAGTTACAATATTATGTCACTCATTATTTTAATTGCATTCAAATTAGAAAACCCTAAATAACATTTGCGTTCAAGTACGGTGTAACTGGGGCCAAGCAGCTTGGGCGCCGAAGACGGCAGCGCCTTTCTCTCGCAGGGAGACGCTACCGCCTACGGTTAATTCCGGCCGAGGTGGTAGCGGCGCTGTAAATGGCTACTCATAGGGTTTCCACGTATCCTTATGACTAGCAGAGAGCACAGATAAGAGCAGCTAAGGGGCGGCTGGTTCCCCGAGACCTGGGGGCGACAGGTGCGGTCGCCTGTTACTCCAATATATTCAGACCGGTAACGCAGCGGTGAAACACGGACCTTTCCGAGATTCAACGGGGACCCCCACACCCGAAGGAGCTATCTTAAAAGGTCAGCCGGGTTGCGAGGGAAATATCTAATTGGGTAACTTTACACCCGATAATTGAGACCCGACAGAGACGGTGTGCGGTTTTAAACCGAGACCGCATGTGGCACTTCACGAGGAATAATCACCCCTCGCAGACGGCCATAACTAGCACCAGGACCTGCGGCGAAGGTTTCCCGCTCTGACGGTTGCTTAAAGAATACAACGCGTGAAGTGGCATATAAATGGAGGAGCCCAGGCAGAGGTGGCATTGCAGGGGTCGGCTCCTGATCTGTATGTCTCAGGAACTCACCGAAGCAGCCATAGCTGGGCGCATTGCGTCAGCTGGTAGGAGAAGCTACTGTGATACCTCTATCGCGTTATCGGCAGCGAAGACGTGTGAGAACCCCCTTCGAGCATCACCTCATCCGAGCTAATCTTCTCCTTTTGTCGAATCGACGACATATGTCATATTTTGTTTACCCAGTGTGCTACCACCCTGATGGCGTTCTCAGAGGCACCCATGAGTTCCTGCAGTGTACACGTGCTTAGGCATGCAGCACACGTTAGCGCCTACCTCACTGTAGTTCCGCATTCACACCGTGGTGCCTGGGTCCACCTTATCTGAGAAACTCCATCTAATTCGGTTTTCATTACTTCGGCTGACCTGCATCCGAAGTCTATTTAAGGACTGCCAGGTGGTGTATGGGCAGCCTCTGTGCTCCCCACACATCAATTGGCCAGAAAGGGTTCGTAAGTAAGAGAACCAGGTATGCCCACTTCAGATCCAGTCACCAAATACGTCCAAGGACTTGGGTAACTCCAGCTGTGGCTTACTTGGTTGCTTCTGATTTCATGCCATCACCATCCAGTCCTAGCCGATGTTCCACAGAAGCGGCCCCAGATCCGCGCCAGCCGGAACACTCCGCCACATATCTCACTTACCAAGCCCTGTCCTACATGGGTAGATACTGGCTTTCACCGATAAGTAATCCCCGACAATGACGCGAGAATAGAGAGGCACCCCGTGCTGAAAGAGTGCAGCTCTGATGCAGCTCCATGGCAAGGTGTTAAAGACGTAGGCAACAATAGACACTGCCAGCATCAACTCGCCGTGCCACTGCTTCTTCCACCAGGGCCCTCAAGCGCGTGTTGGCATCCACGGTGACTATAACCAAATTTATTGTCTACCAAATTCGGCCTCACTCCTGTAAGGCGCTCGATGTGGCACTTCACGAGGAATAATTCGTTTAAAACACCTGCATGACTGCACACCTTGTCCATCAATACAATGAGCCGATAGGCGGACGGTAACTTTGCAGAAGAGGACCAGTTTTCCTGTCTTTCAAATTTTCAGAATCCGTCTCTACTTGAGGCATATGTTATAGAGCCCTTCAAAACGGGATTCAAGTGCCTTTAGAGCCTAGAGTGCTGCCAGGTTCCAAAGCGGTGCTTTTACTGTTGCCTTTGAGCCATAAAACATCATTCTTCACAAGCTATTGCTGTACTCAAGTGATTTTTGGTTGCGATATCATCTTCTACGTAGGGCGCTTTAATGGAATGGAATGCAAATATTTCCCTTTGAAGGGATTTTGGTTGGGAGCCTGAGTTAGTGGAGAGATCGATGGAAGTCACTTCCCTCGCACCATAAGATAGAGATCTCACGAATCAGGCTTGAAAATCAAGTCCCCTGTGACCCCCCCCCCCCCCCCTTGGACCGCGCCTGCATAGGGGGCGGCAAACCTAAGTGGCCCGGGGCGCCAAATCTTTAAATACGCCCCTGCCTATTGCCGTACCTATTCCGGGACTATTATTGACTCGAGCCTTGTATCTGAGGCTGAGGCTGAATTAAAAGAAGGTGGTTAAAATTCATTTCCAACAAGATTGGTGTATATAGGTGCCGCCTATTTACAGGCTAACCAAATAAATGCGAGCTAAAACCTAAAGAATTACACGAACATCAATCCCATTCAAAACTAACAAGCGTGACGCCCCACAATCGATTAACTGAACATTGTGAACAATCGATGTATCGCTCGATGTGATACAGTTACCGATTGTACGGATGTACCGGTTGGCACATTATCTGATTCGATTAGAGCATTATTATTGTTAGGAGCACAGTTAGTAATGGTGGAGAGACTAATTGAAGTATAGTGTATAACAGGTCAGGAACTGAATGGTAAACGCACAGTCATAGAGGCGTTTTTATTTGTACAGTTTGAGTGAATATGCTTCTTTATATCGAGGATCGGCTATTTAGTAGCTCTATGCCAGTCAGGTTGAAGGGGCAGGTATATAAGACGGTCATTAGGCCTGTCCTCTTACATGCGTGTGAGGCGTGGCCGCTGCTGGAGCGACACAAGCAAAAGCTGCGTGTCACTGAGATGAAAATGCTTCAGTGGATATGCGGCGTCACGCGTAAAGATTTTGTTCATGTTCGTGACATTGCTATAAAATGCAAGAGAGCCGCCTTCGCTGATGAGGCCACGTCTTGCGGCAACCGCCAGGCTACGTGGGTAGCAAATGCCTGGCAATGGCGCGCCCGCCGGGTCCAGGTAGAAGGGATAGGCCCAAGAAGTCCTTGCTTGACGTCGTCGAGGGTGACATGCGTGCAAATGGTCTCACTACCATGGACGCCCAAGATCGTGCGAAGTGGACGAGGAAGAGCCGGAAGGCGGATCCTGAGGTGCTAGATTATCTTGGCTACAGATGCAATCAGGAAAATGCATCTCCATGATGATGATGGTAGCTCTATGTCATCTCAGCAGATTTACCATGACGTTTTGTTCGGTTCAATTTTTGAACAATCCAATACAAGTCCAGGGAAGGGGATGGAGCTGTACATACTTACATCCTTTATAGCTTGCTCCCCCTCCCTCTGAATAGCAGCCTAAAATGCGATCGCTTATTAGCGCGTTATAATCGTGAGGCAGACCGCAAAATCCACGAAAATCGCGGTACAATACCCACATATTGATAATAGTTGCTAAATCTGGTATTTGGAAGCTGGTATTTGAGTCACAGACTTGATAAAATTATTAAATGTAACTTTTCTTTTGTCACTAAATTCGCCTTTTCAAATAACAAGGCGCAAGTGATAGCGCTCCTAGGTCACTATAACCCAACCAAATGACTATCAGATGGCCTGCAGGCATGCTCATTAGCTAACGTAGTAATATGGAAAGTGACACTTAACATGGCACTCATAAGAGAGAGAAATTTTATTGTATGATCAAGCTCATCTCAAGCCCCGCGTACTAATCGCCGACTAGATACAGTACATACGGCAAAGGAAATAACTATACACCTTCACAAATATACATATACTCACACCTGTAAATCCCCGAAGGGGTAGGCAGAGTCGTATTAACAGCCCCATTTTGCCAACTAGTATTTTCGGTCCCACGTAATAGGGGGCGAGCCTATTGCTGTCTAGCGGGCACTTTGTCATGGACTGTATGTTTACTGGCGGGTGGAGAACAGCTCTATCCCTCAGTCGCCTTTTACGACACCCACAGGAAGAGATGGGGTGGCCCTATTCTACCCCACGGGGAAGAATCACCGTACACCTTTACATACAATACAACTTATATGAATAGTTACAGGTATACTTATCTGTAGCTGTCTGTCTCAATTAGGCATCTGTACTTAACTCTATTGATCTTTTAGCCGACTCACGCGAAGTGGATACATTTTACATCTCTATTGTACACTTGAAAAGCACTCCAACTCACTTCTTCACATATTAACATGAATGTAAGCTTTCTCTTCGCAAATCGCCGGTACAAAAATAAATTCACCATTTTACACACACACGTTTTATCAATATTTACTCAAGTTTATCGGCGGTCCGAAGCTCGAAGAGTGTCATTAGGTTAAATACTTAACGGTATCTGCGATGATTCAACGTCTGCCGAGCTTTTTGTATTACTTGCAGTGATATTATCATTTTTGTCATCATCAGTGTTCTGTGGTCGAGCTGGTCGTGCAAACAAATGGGGCTATTAGCACACATTGGGTACTGTTTGGTGTACAGGAGGTAATGTAAGAATCGCAAAGGGCATGCTGTTATTCCTGGGTCCTTATTAGACTTGACCATGATTAAACCAACCGTAACATAATTACGCGCGTTCATATGTACCGACATATATTTAAGTTGGTTATTTTTGCGCCAGTTCTATTAAATCTCCTTACCAATTGAAACCCACTGTCTACACAATACATGTTAGAAGTGCGTTTAAAACTCATTGTCAAGTATGTGACCCTGGTGCTAAAATCTAGATATACCTACCTGTTGTATATACTAGATAATTTAAATAAGATATGTGGTAGTAGACCACACCCACAAAATCGACCAGGATGGGATAAAAAGGGGGTACTCACAGCACGCTGCTCTTCTTCTTCTTCCCCCCGGGGGTGTGCCCACTCCGAAACCACTTCACACAGGCCTTTTACACAATTTTGATATTTAAATCCGCGGAGCGATGTGTCGCGCGCGTTGCGTTTCGAAAGAGAGAGATTTTTTATTTTCGCCGTGGGCGGCAGCACTTTCTTCCGCCCGGTGTTGCGAGTGTCAAAATTAATTAGGATATGGGATTAAAAGGAGTAGTCGATTACCCAACATTTTCCCCCCACCGAAATCAACATTGATTTCAAAACAGGTATCATCAGACAACGTAATGGTCAAAATGAATGTACCTACTTACATGCAAAAAAATTAAAGAGCATAAGTGGACTGTATAACATATAAAAGAAAACTAAAGATTAGAATATTAATTATGTTTATATAAGTTTTGAGAAAATTGACATTAGAGTAAACAAATAACTTAATTGTCCTGACTTATTGGAAGAGGACTCAGTTTAGTGACCGGGCGCTGAAACCGAGAATTTTGTGTTCGTATGGTGACAACGCGAACTCTACCGTCAGTACCAGGATGAATTTGTTCTACGCGTCCTAAAGACCATTGTTGACATGGAATATTATCATTATGTACTAGAACTAAATCGTTTATGGCCAGATCAGGCCTATCTGCAAGCCATTTCTGCCTCTGTTGCAGAGTATGCAAATACTCATGTTTCCACCGACGCCAAAAATGCATCGTGGCTTGTCGAATACATTGCCACCTTGTCAATTGATTGATGGAGACGTCTGTCAGGTCGTAACCAGAAGCCGACACTAAGTGACGACCAATTAAAAAATGTCCTGGAGTAAGGACGTCGAATTCATTCGGATCATTAGACAAACTGCACAGAGGGCGAGAGTTTAGAATAGCCTCAATATTAGAGAACAGAGTAGTCAACTCTTCGAATGACAAAGCACGCGTACCCATTACGCGCTTTAGGTGCCACTTGGCTGATTTAATGCCAGCTTCAAAAATACCACCGAAGTGGCTACCAGTTGGTGGGTTAAGTTTCCAAGTTACCTTTCTGTTGGCTAACCCTTCAGTTAATTGATTTGCGTTCGAATTATAAAATTGAAATACCTCATTAAGGTATTTTCTAGAAGCTACAAAGTTTTTTCCGTTGTCAGACCACACAGTGTGTGGAAGACCGCGTCTAGCTGTAAAACGATCGAAAGAAGCTAAGAAGCATTCACTTGTTAAAGCCGACAGAGCTTCAAGGTGTACTGCACGAGTTGAGTAACAAACGAATAAACACAAGTAAGACTTTGATATTTTGGCATTGCGTCTATTACACTCTTTTGTATAAAAGGGACCCCCTATATCAACACCGACCGTATGAAATGGGTAGATATCTTGTAAGCGGTATTTAGGCAGCGAAGCCATTTTAGGCTGATTTATAGTGGGTCTATTTTTAAAACAAGTAACACACTTTGAAAGACGGGATCGAATGATACATCTAGCGGCTATAATCCAATATTTTTGTGCTAATATATTTTGCAGATTTCTTGGACCAGCATGTAAATAAAGTTTGTGGTAATAATCTATCAAAATATTTGTGAAGTGTGATTTTTTAGGCAAAATTAAAGGATGACGTTGAGTAAATGGTAGATCTGCTTGAGAGAGTCTACCCCCCACCATGAAGAGACCACGGTCATCAATGAATGGGTCTAATTTTCGTAGACTTTGAGAGCAGGGACTACCTCGCTTTATTGACTCAATGGCGTCAGAAAAATACTGGGTCTGCACGATTGCAATAATTTTATCATGTGCATTATTTAATTCTGACGTGAGTAAAGGACCTTTAATTTTATTAGGGTCTCGAGCCCTGGAATTATTTATAAATCTGTAACACCATGCTACAACACGCTGTAGCTTATTAAAATTAGATACTTTCGATATTACATCATAAAAATCTGTTTTTAAAGTGGAACTTTCAGATAACAATGAAGCATTTTCTTTTAGTGGTTTTGATTCCAATGGTTCACCATTGAACTCACCGACAGACCTCACCGGCCATGTGTGCTGTGGTTCATACAGCCACTGTGGGCCGCGAAACCAACTATCCGCTATTTGTAATAATTGGGCAGGTGTCGCGCCACGAGAGCACACGTCGGCGGGATTATCAGCGCCGTTAACGTGATACCACTGTACTTGTACATTAGAGGGACACTCCGTAATTTTAACGACGCGATTAGCAACAAAAGTTTTTAATTTGAATGCTGGTGTATTAATCCACGTTAAAACTACCGAGCTATCAGTGAAAGCTAATATGTCACTAATTACCACCTCTTTTGATAAAATAGAGATAACATAGTTGAGGGATTTCGATAGTAAATGAGCAGCCATTAGTTCAAGACGAGGGATGGAGACTGTTTTTAAGGGCGCGACCTTAGATTTTGACAACAGTAGACTCACTTTGATATTTCCGTGCTCGTCCTGGCTGCGAATAAATATTACGGCGGCTATACCAAGCATGGATGCGTCACAAAATCCTATGATTTGAAAAGCCGTGTAATTTTTCATAAAAATATGTCGATCATGTTTTAATTTAGATAATAATGGAATTTGAGATGAATAGGTATGCCATTCATCGCGTAATGCGCTGGGCAACGTATCGTCCCAACCTAACTTAGCACACCATAATTTTTGCATAAAACTTTTAGCAAGAAAAATACAAGGTTGAACGTAACCTAAAGGATCAAATAGTTTTGCTATTGCCGATAGTACAGAACGCTTCGTAACTTTGATATCCGTATCAGTTGTGCGAAAAGAGAATGCGTCTTCTTGAGGTAGCCAATGGAGACCAAGAATTTTAATAGCCATCGTTTTACCATCGTCAAATTGGACGGGCGGTTCGAGCTGGTCGCTAGGTAAGCTATTTAAAACTTGATCACTATTACTCGACCACTTACGCAATTCGAACCCTCCGAGCTTTAGTAACTCAACTAATTGATGCTGGATCTGAAAGGCTTCTTCTACACTATCAACTGACCAGAGGAAATCGTCAACGTAAAAACCATCGCGGAGAGCACGCGCAGCATTCGGGAAGCGAGAACCCTCATCTGCCGCTAACTGCTGTAAAGTACGAATCGCCAAATACGGACTACTAATGACACCGTAGGTAACAGTGCGTAGCTCGAATACCTTTATAGGGTCGTTCATTGAATCTCGCCAAAGAATGTGTTGAAATTTACGTTGGTTTTCATTGATTAATATACAACGATACATTTTAGAAATATCAGCACACAAACAAATTTCACGCAAACGAAAACGTATCAATAATTCAATAAGGTCCGATTGTAATTTAGGTCCTGTATGCAAAATAGAATTCAGAGATTCCTTATTCGTAGTCTGACATGATGCGTCGAAGACTACGCGAAGTTTTGTTGTACTACTGTCTGGCTTATGAACACAGTGATGAGGTATGACATAGTTGGACTCCACTTCCGCTACGTTACCGACACAGACCATGTGACCGAGAGAAGCATAATCGTCCATAAACTTTTTATACTCACACCTTAATTCAGGTAAACGAGACAGTTTCCGTTCTAAATTTTCAAATCTTTTTAATGCAATTTGCTTAGAATCACCTAATGACGCGTCGGGTTTAAAAGGGTAACTTACAATGTACCGACCAGTGCTATCACGCTTGCAATCATTAAGGTACATCTGCTCAGCGACTACGTCATTCGGGTCCTTAGGTAAGTCACAGGTTAAACTTTCCGTTTCCCAAAAGGATTTAATTAACTCATCAACCTTTACTGAGCTACCAGAAAACATACAAGTTTGTACGTTATCTGTATTTTTATTGAATGATAACTGACCCGTTATAACATACCCAAATACACTACTTAACGCGAGTGGTAAATCTTGTCGTGACGGATGATATTTGCCACCGTCGTAAACAAATGGAAACACGTCGCTGCCAAGCAAAATATCAATACGACTTGAGCGATAAAAAGTAGGGTCAGCCAACACCAAATGTTTATATTCTTTGATTATTTCCTGCGACAAAGTTGCAAATGGCATATCACCAGAGATTTTTGGAATCACTACTGCTTTAAGATTGAAAACAGGATCGTTTGATATAGTTGGTTTGATTTTACACGACACCATACCTTGATCACGAACTACTGTCCCGCCCAGGCCGACTAATTGAGTATTACACTTCGAACGTGGAAGACCTAAACGTTGTGCACAGTCGTTCGTGATAAAGCTAGACTGCGAACCACTGTCAATCACTACACGCACTGGTTGATATATGCCTAAACCATCTAAAACGTGAATGAACGCAGTACCCAAGATTACTGTTGAGCCAGCCGAACATGTTAGGGAGACCTGTTTCGCCTGCTCGACACTAGTATCATTTTTATTTACGACAACGAGTTCTGAATTTGAATTAAAATCTAAATGCAATGTGTGATGGTGTTTGTCTTTGCAGACGGTACACGTTATCTTAGATGGGCACTCGTTAGACGCGTGACCTTGACGTAGACAATTATGACACAAATGCAATTCTTTTATTTTATCAATTCGTTGACTCGGTGTCAATGCAATATATTTGAAACATTTATATATTGAGTGAGATGGCTTATTACAATACACACAGACCTTTTTCGAATTATCAGACCCATTCGTGCCCGTATTACTCGTTAAACATGTTTTCACATTAACGTTTTTCGAATTAGGTTTAGAAATATTATTATTATTCGTAGGTTTACTAGTACCAGGTTTCGATCTGGTGTTTGTAGCCATTCCTAACATGTGTGAATGTTGCATTACAAAATTAATTAACGATTTGAACGTAGGTATGTCGTTTTGACTGATCGTTTTCTCGAATTCACGCCTAGAAACCGGGTCCAAGTTTTGTAAGCCGATATAACACAGTATAAACCCTGATAAGTCCTCAATTTCTAACAACTCAAGTGCCTGAACGCAGTCTTGAAAGGTTGCTAGAAAAGAGTTTAACCCGCTCACGGACTCACTAGACAACGGTTTAAACGCAAACAATTGATCCAAGTAATTAGTAGCTAAAGCTCGCTTATTTTCAAATCTATCAGTCAAAGCCGACCAAATAATATTGTAATTGTCACTTGACACACGTAAACTTTTTGCAATTTGAAGCGCGGGGCCGCTTACAACCGATAATAAATAATGAAACTTCTCGGTGTTACCTATATCATCATTATTGTGAATCAAATTGATAAATGTATCCCGAAATGTAACCCAATTGTCCAACTTACCATCGAAATGAATTAGTTCAATTTTAGGTAAACGAGCCTTCGCCGGGCGCGCGCATTTGCCGCCATCTTCGTCATTTTTCGGTGACTTTCGTGTTGGTTCGTGATTACGAAAAATATTTTTTATTTCGAAATACAAATCATCCAAGGCATTTATCTCCTTATCACTGATAACATAATTCGGGTTACGCTTTTGTTCTAACACAGAGATCTCATCAACTATCTTTTCAAACAACTCCCGAGTAGTGTCAAGGTCGTTCGCCCTCACGCGCAATTTGTCTAACTCAGCGAAATTATGTTCGGAACTTTTAGCTAAATCGTACAGCTGTTGAATACGTCTAAAACTACGCTGTTTACGGCTAATTAACGTATTTATTTTAATATCTAATTCACTTAATTTATCGGGCATTTTAACTCGGGAAGTAATGGCTTGCAGATAAAAATGGCGTAGATAGGTATGTACCGGTTCCCTACAATTTCACTGCCGTTCACTAAACTGAGTCAGTAAAAACACAGAAATAGATTAAAATATTTGACTACGTGTTTTTAAACTTGAAATAACGATATTACACAGCTACAAATAGAACTTTTGACAAATATTTGTAGTGCAACAAGTATCGTGGTATGTAGGTACCTACAAGTCTTGCAGGTTATGCTCGAATTTGAATACGAAACTTATTAAATATCTGCTGATACCTGTCCTGATAGAATGTGCTCCGGGTCGAAGAACCAAAATGTTGTATATACTAGATAATTTAAATAAGATATGTGGTAGTAGACCACACCCACAAAATCGACCAGGATGGGATAAAAAGGGGGTACTCACAGCACGCTGCTCTTCTTCTTCTTCCCCCCGGGGGTGTGCCCACTCCGGAACCACTTCACACAGGCCTTTTACACAATTTTGATATTTAAATCCGCGGAGCGATGTGTCGCGCGCGTTGCGTTTCGAAAGAGAGAGATTTTTTATTTTCGCCGTGGGCGGCAGCACTTTCTTCCGCCCGGTGTTGCGAGTGTCAAAATTAATTAGGATATGGGATTAAAAGGAGTAGTCGATTACCCAACACTACCTATTAACGGGGCGTTGCTCGTTTGTTCAAATGCTTGCTTTGTAACAGTTTAAAATATCAGCCCAAAGGCATGAAATATAGGTACAGAAAAGGCAGATCTATAAGGCCTTATAAATGCATTAGCAAAATCAACCCTAGTCCAGTGTAATATTCACGAAAACTATAAAAGGACATGAGATAATTTTCAAGCAAAAAAAATAATCGATCGGGGTAAGAATCATACCGTTGGCTATGTTTTAAGTACACTGTCAGAATAGTTTTATACATCATTGGTTAGGTTATATTAACTTTCCTGGTGACTTCCTTCGTAGGGTATCAACCCAGCATTCCTGGTAAAAGGCCCGTATAGGGGCATCAGGTGGTTTGATAAGTAAGCCTACCTACCTATATTCCTTCGATAATTGTAACCCATCAATACGTTTTACCAAAATTCCAGATAGAGGAAGTGTGGTTGGAAGGTCCTCGAGGCGCCTGGGAGGGAACCCGTGTGGCGCAATGGCTACGCCTACGCACGCGACTTGGTCTGGGCCATCTGCAGTACCAGCTCGATACACTCGCGCCCCCCGGCAAGTGGACGCTCAGGGCCAAACTGGAAGATGGATCGCAGGTTTTCATTTGTTACCTTTTTAAACCTTTTAGTTTAGCAGTCCTTTTTGGAAAAAAAAGCGGCTGATCAAACGTCTTCGTATTTTTTTACCACTTATGTGGCAAGCAGAGCTCCATTTGTTCTTTTTCATCGAGTCAATGTATGTCTCATAAAATATATTAGATTTTGTTGGCCCAGTACTTGGCCAGGGCCAACGGCATAGGATAAAGCGGTGGCTTTAGGTACCCTTTGCCTAGATTAAACGACAATTTACACCACATTTTACGTTTGTGTCTATTGCAGGCCTCTGCAGTCTTCTGGGTAGGCAACTACGAGCTACCTCCATTCCAACTGAGTGTGCGTCACGCGCCGAGAGTGTTGAGGACCAGTGAACGACTTGTGTGGACCGTCTGCGTCAGGTATGATACGGTCACGATGCAGCATATTTCTAGCGCCATTTAGCGGCAACAGGCAGAACTGCTTCGAAACTGCTAATTTTAGATCGCAGTATGAAAGTTCTCACGATGCCGATGAGTCGTCATGCATGAATAACGAATAAAAAAATCGTAAAGTGTCTGTGTCTAAGCAGATGGCTAAACGCGTATCAATCAAATATAGTGTTATTTTCATGAGGCGTTTCTTTCGCTTCCAATGAATATACTTATATTATATTTGTTAATTAGTTTTAACTTCAACTTTAGGGCTAAGGGAGTAATCGTTCTCTAAAAAGCCAAGATAAGCTAAAAAAAAAATAGTAAGTAGGACTGTGGTGTCTGTGGTACGACTCCAAAGTAAGAGCCAAGAATTTTCTGAAGTTATTATACGTAGAATGTACCCCGATTCTGCTAATAATCAACCACTGACACTGCAGACAGTGCCATTTATTGTAAGTAGATTTCATTGCTATGCTGTAAAAGACCAAGTAAAATGAAATGGCATCTTGTAGAGTGAATGAAAAATGTAATAAACTCTATTGTTTTAATTTTGGACTTTATCTTTATATCAATAAGGTCTAATGACATTTTTTGCAGTATCGGTTTAGCGGAACAGGTCCTGGTTACATATCAAAGTCAAAGTCTAAGTCAAAAATCATTTATTCTGTATAGACCATTAAAACGGCACTTACAAAACGTCAAAAATATATAATTATGTACTAAAGACTAGCTTAGCAAAAGGACCACCGGTTCGAAACGCGGCCCTGGCCTGAGAAGACTCCGGCAAGAAACTCAGCGGGCTTCTTTTTTTTTTGGTCTATTTACAAATAATGCTTAGTCTACTTAGTCTAAATACAATAATTTGTTTAAGAAGCATGCATGAGTGAACAGCTCATTTTCAAGCTAGTTTATCATCTAAATATTCTTGTATTTTATAATAGCCCTTTTGGCACAATTTCCTCTCTACATTTTTAAATCTAATCTAATATATAAAATTCTCGTGTCACAAATGTGTGTAATCGAACTCCTCCGAAACGGCTTGACCGATTTTGATGAAATTTTTTGTGCTTATCCGGTATCTATGAGAATCGGCCAACATCTATTTTTCATCCCCCTAAGTGATAAGGGTGCAGCGGGAACGGGATTTGAATACCACGCGGGCCGAAAATATGGCGGTACGAAGTTCGCCGGGGCAGCTAGTTTATTTATAGGTAAATCCCTATGTGTTGAGAACTAACCTTCCCCACCAGGTACCCATGGTCGGAAGCTGTGGAAGGCATCCTGGTGATCCGCCTCCGCGGCGCGGGCGGCGGAGGCGCGGGCGTGCGGACGGCCGTACAACTCCGCGCGCCCAAGGCGTGCCACCGCCACGCCATCGCCGCCAAGAGGGTCGGCCTACACTCGCAGAACCCGCCCGAGGTTCTTGTGGCTGACTTCTCTTTCCAGGTAAGTGTAGTTAAAAGTATTGAACGTAGTTTTATTCTGGACCAATGTACAGTCAACATGACAACCTCCGTGGCGTAGCGGTAGTGAACGCGGCCGCTACGCAGAAGGCGCGGGTTCGATCCCCGCTCAGTGCAAATATTTGTGTTCATAAAAATGGGTATTTGCATTGGTCTGGTCGTGCCTCGGAGAGCACGTTAAGCAGTCGGTCCCGGTTGCCATAAGAACATCTATGGCAGTCGTTATGGGTAGTTGGAGCCCTAAAAAATCCAAAAAAAAAAGCAACGGTCTAGCTGCAAAGCTTCGATATCGCCTAATGTTATCATTGGGCTGTGGAGGTCAGATGGCAATCGCTTCACGGAAAATATCGAGGTCTAGTCAAATCCGTAGTTAAGACTGGTTAAGCGGACCCCAGACTCCGAGCTGAAAGCTTCGGATGCGACTGGGAATTAATGCTAGGAGGAAGAAGATTCTGCTATCTCGACTGCTCTGTCAGTGGCTTTGTGTAAGTCTGCTTTAGTGCAGGAGGCAGGACATAGGGGACAAGAAACCAAGTGCGCCATGTACTGCACGGGGGCTCCGCATCACATGAGATTAAACTGCAGTGAACAGTAAAAGTTACTGAACATATATTTTTTATTATAAATGAAAATGTAATTATAGTACCTACTATCGTTAAGGGGTTGTCCGTTAATCACGTGAGGCTTTTTTTAAACCTGTACTTTTTTTCTTCAGGAGGAAGGCACCAGAATCTGGCAGAACACAACAGTAGTGTCCCAGGTGGTGGAGAAACCGGTGACTCTGGAGTTCCTGACCAAGCACCGAGCGGTTATAGCTCGCGGACTGCCTTATAAGTTGAAGGTAAACTCATACTTATCAGCATTATTACTTAGTCTTAAGGGTTAGCAGACAGAGAGGAATCGCGCGATCTCGGGCACTTCTTTATGGATCGCGTATGCCCAAGCATGGGCTTCTCGCGTATCTTCGAGAAAGCTCATCCCCGCGTATCTTCGAGAATACGCGAGGATTTTTTATCATGTTCAAGCATAATATGCACTTTATTTCCATAATCTTAAAGTTGATTTTCGAGTGCTTTAATAGAAGCTTCTTCACTGCGTTCCTCTTTGTCTACGCTTACCCTATTAGTTTGCTGTAGTGCCATATGTTATTCTCTCCTATACCTTCTTACAATTGTCTGAAATGGGTAATGACAAAGTGGTGACCGAGTAACTTAAAAATTTTTTAAATTTAATTTTTTTTTAAATATTCTACAACATTCTACACAACGCTATCTAGACCCATGGTAAGCTTAATTAGCTTGTGTTATGGAATCTAGAATGCGGATATACATAGGTACTTAAATACTATTTTTTTTTTTTTTGTAAATACATACATAATATTATACATAGAAACACCCAGACCAATGTAAATATTGATATTCATGCATACAAATATTGGCACTGAGCGGGGATCGAATCCGCACCTCCTGAGTAGCAGCCGCGTTCACTACCGCTACGCCACAGAGGCTACAACTAATGGATGTTAAGCAATTAGTCTTAGGAATGGTCATCCATCGTCCTGCCCCCTTAGATAAGTGGCAAGTGGCGTTGGTCGGCCTATTGTAGATGATGAATTCATTGACGTTTATGGCAGTCATCAACGTTTGTAAATCCCATCTATTGATCAATCTAATAAATACTAGTCCAAAAAACGTATTACCACTTGTCTAGAGGGGCTGGTTGCTATGTGCTAACCTACTCGGTTACGACTTATTCACACTCCCTTCCATTTACTCTTTATCAACATCCCGACACATATTTACATACATATACTCACGTCTGTCAATCCCTGAAGGGGTAGGCAGATGTGTATTATGACCCACATTTCGCCAACTATGATTTTCGGTCCCACGTAATATAGGGCGAGCCTATTGCCGTCACGCGGCATATTTCTAACAAGTAACCACTCCTCCAGGTGAAAGCAACCCGCTGGGACGACAAACCAGCCGTCAAGGAACAGGTCCAGGTGTGCCGGTACCCTGCTTCTGCTGCCATTACTGGGGCAGAGGGGTTGGAGGGTGGGCAGGCCGTGACGTCACACGAGCTATGCGCTGAGGGTGAAACAGACAGCAGTGGAGTGGCGAGGCTTATGTTCGCAGCCGTGCAAGGTGCCGCACCTTTCTACAGGTTTCAGGTAAGAATACACGAGAGTGAAGCCCAGGTATTGTACACGTCCATAGGCAACAGTAACCACTTTCCATCAGGTGGGCCATGTGCTTGTCTGTTACCTAAAAAACTTAGACTTAAAAACTAGAACTTGGTATCCAGAAAAAAAATTGTATGTTGAAACAATTAGGGTTCCAAATCAATCTCTAGCTAGTATACTTACTGATCGATGAACGAGACTCTGGCACATGCTTTTCTCTCGAGGTTGACAGGTCAGGCGGTAGTCGCCCGGTTTCATCCAAGGCTTTCACCTCGGGAGTCCGTGGTCCACTTACTCCTCCTCCCCGCCTTCATATAGATTATGCTACTTTTATGGAAACGGCTGCGCCTGGCCTGCCAACCCCGCAAAGTCTGCTCCAGAGCCTCTTAAGTCCGTTATCTTGGGTGCCGAAGATATTGATCTATTTCTTCCATATTAGTACTATGCAAGGTGATTTTGTAGTCGTTTCGTAGCCAAAGATTTTGGGCACAATTCCGATAGCGAAAGGGTCTGGAAGTATTAATTTGGCGAAAAAAAAAACTTTTTTTTTTATAATGTATGGGAATAATGTACAGGTGAAAGGCATACTGTATGGTTTATGGGGGTTGTAATAGTAGATTACCCAACAAGTGAAAAAAAGATGAATTCTTTTTGAGGCTCTAAGTTGTATCCTGAGAGTAGCGAAGGTTTCTTCGGTAGAATCCCGAGCGTAGCGAGGGATTCTAGATAGAAACCTGAGCAGATCGAGGGATACAAGAGCCGAGATGAATTCTTTTTTCACGTGTTAGGTATGCTACTTTTCATCATTGACTACGAGAAAACAATTACTCTGTGATTATGAAGTAAATTTTGCTATGGATAGTACATAAAAGAAGCAGCAAATTATCAGCAAAAGCTACCGCTTCGATGAATCACGGGTCCTTCTTCGAGTGTCAATGGTGAAAAAAAAAACGCAACTGTGCCCAAAATCTTTCACTCCGAAACGACAATAAAATCACCCAGTATAACCGTTCTCTCCACAGGCACAGTTGAAGAACGACAGCACAACCACAGCGTCATTGTCGGTGCGGGTTCGAAGCGGGGCCGTGCAAGCCGCTCTGGGTCCCCTGAAAGCAGATTCCCGGAACTCGCGGACGCTGGTACCTCTGTACATCAACGTACACGTCACTACCCCGCTTACTGTACATTTTGTGGTACGTACCCATACTCAATGACCTTAGAACAGATACACTTTAGGAGGAGATTTTTCCTTGGACGTGACTGGCCAAATCATCCGAAACTACACAGGGGCCTTAGACAAAGTGACATTCTATTGGCGAAAACGCCAGTGGAATCGCTAATTGTAGTATGAAATTGATATAAATCATTAATATAACTATATTTAACTTATCATTATTACTATAACCACCGCAATGTCCCGATATCCATTGTTAAAACCTTGAAAATGGTTCGCTTCAGAGCGATTCCATCAATAGAATGTCACTTTGTCTAGGGCCCCTTGACTACATGTGCAGGACTTAGATGCCACTCACATACCTAAGGTGCAGAATGTTCCATCAAGAACCAAGCGGTTCGGTGACTCCTTCGTCTGCCGCACCATTAAGACCTGGAATTCCTTACCAGGGACTCGATTCTGCTAAAGCAAAATCACTGTCGTGCCACTGTCACTGTAAGAAAACTTCATTTAATTTTAGCCTTTAAAGTAATGCCTTTAAAGTTTAAAATTAAATGGCTTTTTGTAGAGTGAATGAAAGAGTGTAATAAAACTCTTTTCATTTAAGTTTTGACTGTTGGCATTTTTTGCAGTCTCTGTGATATGACAGTGGTTGTTCTTTAACAGAATCGAAGGCCAGTTCACGTGTTTCCTTCTTCCTACAGTCCCGGGTCCTTTAAGCCGGGACGTGAAAAGGCATCTGATGAGGATGACGATATTTTATCATTAGTGGCAATAGAAATCAGACTTTATCAGAATATTTACCTCCAAACAAATTATTAAACTGCTCACTTCCACAGGTGATAACCCGAGGCGGTATCATCTACCGCTGGGGAGCGACCACGCAATGCCCAACCTCCAACTCCGCCGACCAAATCCGCACGGCGCCCCGCAACTACAAATGTAACGAAAACTATTACGCCTACAACCGTGACGTCATGGCCCTAAGAGACAACCCACATAGCTCAGATGATGGCATTTCTAGACATAGATCAAAAAGATCCTTCAACAGTATTCTAGAAGCTGAAAGCGATCCAAATGCTATACAAATAGACCCTACAAATATATCAGAGAAAACAAAAAATATATCAGAGATAACAGATAAAATTGGATATAACCGGATTAATCCGGATTTTGATCCCAATTCTATCCTTCCAAGCCAAAATCCCACCACTAAAAATCTTTGGAATGGATCAACAGAACTTCCTATTCAAGAAATGAGGACAAGTGATACTGCAAGCACAAATATCGACCAACAATATCACAGAACTAGAATCAACCCTTCACCAATATCACTTACAGCCAACCAATCACAAAAATATCATATCATTCTGAGAAATTCTTTATCACACCAAAAAGATCTATCACGGACTACACCAATGGTGACACCAGCATTACAATACCCATCAACGCAGTCTCGGACTACCAATATGCCAACTGTCAGTCACCAATATAGGCCAAACCCAAGTGTACCAAGCGACAATCACCAACATTGGTCAACAAATAAACCAACAGACAATCACCAATATTGGTCTAACAATGTCCCAACAGCAAATCACCAACATTGGTCAACAAATAAACCAACAGACAATCACCAATATTGGTCTAACAATGTCCCAACAGCAAATCACCAACATTGGTCAACAAATAAACCAACAGACAATCACCAATATTGGTCTAACAATGTCCCAACAGCAAATCACCAACATTGGTCAACCAATAAACCAACAGACAATCACCAACATTGGTCAACCAATATACCAACAGAAAACCACCAACATTGGTCAAACCTAGGAAACAGAGTACCAACAGAGAATCACCAACATTGGCCAACACCAACACATAATGACATACGTTCTGAGGCTGTAAACGTCACAGCTGTGACTTCAGATGCGCTTTTGGAGAGGAAATTGAAAGTAATGTTGCCAATTAAAGTTTCCCATCAAATGTGCCCGGATTCGCATCTGATAGCGTATTTCTACTATAATGGGGAACTGGTCAGTGCTGCCAAGCATTTTGAGATAAACGAGTGTTTTGCTAATAAGGTAAGCTTTTTTAGTATACCCTACTAGATCGGACTGCTATGCAAGGCCGCGGGTTCTATTCCCGCTCAGTGCAAATTCTTCTTCTTCATCCTAGCGTCAATTTCCAGTCGCATCCGAAGCCTTCACCTCGGAGTCTGGGGTCCGCTTTACCAGTCTTAACTGCGGATTTGGCTGGATCTCGATATTTTCCGTGAAGCGACTGCCATCTGACCTCCACAACCCAATGGTGACATTAGGCAATATCGAAGCAGTGCAAATATTTGCATGTATTTGCATTGGTCTGGTTGTGCCTCGAAGAACATGGTAATCCCGGTTGCCATACAAATATCTATGGCAGTCGTTACGGGTAGTTCGGAGCCCTAAAAAGTTCGACAACTGGTCTGACTGCAATACTTCGATATCGCAACGGGTTTTGGAGATCCGATGGCAGTTCTTCACGGAAAATATGGCAGTTGGAGTGAATTGGTCTAGGTGTTCCTACATAATGCATGTATTAACAAAAAAAATCTAAGTATGTTTCACAAACTAGATAAGCTATACTTACTTTGGGTCTAGATAGCGCAGTGTAGAATGTCCTAGAATATTAAAAAAAATGCTAGATAACTGGAAGCTAACACACACTGCCTACCCGCTTTTGCTACATCCAGCATGAGGACATAAAAATACAGCTTCATCCATCGATCCGATTGCAGGTAGAAGCATCCTGGCTGACCCGTCAGGCCCAACCAGGGTCTATAGTGTCGCTCCAAGTGTCGTCACCTGGGCCTGCCCTCTGCGCCCTCACAGTACTGGACACTGCCGCCAAGTGGGTGCAGCCCCCTCCCACCACCAAGGAAGTGCTGATGAACAACTTGAAGCGTCTTATTGACAGCCACAGGAATCTGACGGAGTATGACGCGGCTGGGGAGTGCTTTCTTAGTAAGTATTAGGGAATTATTTCTCTCTAATGGATTTTATCACGATATATTTCAGATTATTTTACTTCTTCTTCTTCGTCTGGCCTTTTGCCGTTTGCCTTCTCTCCAAAGGAGCAAGTGAACCTCACCAGAACAGATGTCGTTCTGGCGAGTTTCACTTGCTCCTTCCTGAGGTCTTTTCTGGTCGACATCTATGTAGACCGGGTTCTGCCACTGCCTCTCGGTCCCAACTTATTTCGCGGATCATAACCTATCCAATATTTCGGGAATTCTAACTTGTTCTTCCCATGACCGTGGTTGCGGTAAAGTATCGGAATATTCGTGTAAATTTTAGATAATCTTCTTCACTAAGTGCATATTTCTTTTTGTATAGTTAGGCTTTCTCCTTTCCTTAGTTTGGTTTATCTTAATATTTACGGCAGCGACTGTTGTTTGGATGCCCAACTCTGAGAGGAAAGCTTGCGTCAGAGTCTTGTCTGTCAGTCAGTTAAAGCTCGTAGGGGTAGGACTCAATTATTAGATGTAAAATAAAATAAAATATGAAAGGAAATTCTACTGGAACAGCTATTTCATTAGGAATTTAGGATTCCCTGCGGGATCGTAGTAAAATATCTAAATATTCCATTAGGATACCTTAGGGGGTGGCTACCCTGATGAGAGGTGGCTAAGGAATGCAAATGGATTTCTCCAAATGACTTTACTTAGAAATTTAGGATTCCCTGTGGGGTCGTAGTAAAATATCTATTCCGTTAGGATACGGGGTGGCTCCCGTGATGAGGGGTAGCTAAGCAATCCAAATGGATTTCACTAAATTATTGCCACATCGTACAATTTCAGACTCAGACGCCCCAGACATACCGACTTCGAGCATCGAACTGACGTCGTCCTGGCTGGCGTCGGCCGGCGTTCGCATGTTGGGGGGCGAAGCGCCGCGCGCCGCGCTCAGGCGGTGTGAGGCGCCGCCACCAGCCGCACTACACGCTGACGAGCCCGCGCCCAGGAGTGACTTCTCTGAGGTATAGCCATCATTATCATCATCCTCATCATCCTCATCATCCTCATCATCCTCATCATCATCCCCATAATCCTCATCATCCTCATTATCATCAGCATCATCCTCATCATCCTCCTCATCCTCATAATCCTCATCATCCTCATCATCCTCATAATCCTCATCATCCTCATCATCCTCACATGCGCGGTCCGAGAGGGGAGGGTCAGGGTCGCAGGAGACATGACCAGTATGACCACCCCACCTGAAATCGTTCACGTCACATTTAAATGTCTTCTAAAAAGACATTTTCTGAAGGAATTTCCACTCAAAAAAAAACACGTGACCAAAATCTCAGGCTGCGGATTTGCCTGATTGCAACCGAGGCCAAAGTGACCTCGGAGCTCAGGTTCCGCCTTTCGGCTCTTCCTCCTCCACTTCGCACGATCTTGGGCGTCCATAGTAGTGAGACCATTTGCACGCATGTCACCCTCCACGACGTCAAGCCAGGACTTCTTGGGCCTACCTCTTCTATCTGTACCCGGCGGGGCACCCGACTTGCCCTCTCTCCCCCCTAGGTTTTATGTGCAGGGTGTGTGTATGTGAATGAGTAGTGATGACGTTTTCCCACAATTACTATACAATCCTTATACTTCTATACCTTCTAAAAAAACTTTTAGTGCAAGTTGTTCCAACGTTTCCAGGCGTGGTTATGGCGCGTCCTACCAGTAGGTTCAAATGGCACTGGTATCGCTAGTGCCCGGGCTCCTGACTCCATCACTCGCTTTGAAGCCGGGGTCACCTGCGTGTCCAAGAGTGGAGTGGCTGTATCTCCTCCGGCAGTGCTACAGGTGAGATTATGCTGCTGACTGTACTATAAATATTTTATAATTAAGTGACATAGGGTGCTTGTACACGGTGCATGTAGCTGGACCAAGTAAAGATGCGGGTTACACGCGTGAGTAATATGCGCAAGTTACTTGTTCAAGTTACCCGCTTCTACTTGTACATGGTAAAAATAACTGGAGCAAGTGAAGACACGGGCTACTTGCGCAAGCAGTATGCACAAGTTATTTGCTCGTGGTGAAGAGCTACATGTGTATCAGCTATTCGCGCGGTAGCTTTATTATTGAATCGCGTCAAAATGTCTCGACGAACAAAAATTCTTGTCAAATCATTTGTCAAAAATGTAACTTGCGCACGTCTGAATCTGTTCAAGTTAACATTAACCTACCCGCAAACTACCCGCGCAAGTGACCCGCGCGCGCGCGCCGCACGTCACGCGGGTCACTTGCGCGGGTAGTTTGCTTTGGTACATGCGCGAGTCGCACATGTTTTTACGATGCATGTAACCCGCGCATGTGCATCGACATGCTCCAGCTACTTGCACCGTGTACAAGCACCCATAATTTGGTAGTATTCTGTAGCCATGTTTCATTTGTTGTGGACTCACTTCTCCTTATTTAAGTGAAAGCACCATATTATGTTACCAAATAATCCGATGCTATAAGTGAGTATGTTTCACCACATAACAGAATAAAACAAGAAATAATAGTACATTATGGTGAGCAACGTTGGTGATTACCGCCGAGGCGCCATTGAGACCCGAGCCGCCAGGCGAGGGTCTTAAGACAGCCGAGGACGGTAATCATCATGCTCACACGTGCCATACGACGTTTTACAACACACTTGCGAATAAAATAATACTACAAATACTAAATAAACAATACTACAAATTAATTCGTTTTCCTATGCGCGCGCATTTAACAATGGCGGTCGATCATATTTAAAAAAAAATGAGGTTTGAACTTAACTTTTTTTTACTCTGTTTTTTTTCTGTACTTAGAGAAAAAAAAAAGTTAAAGGCGAATGGGCGTTTCGTCCCATATGGTGTAACACTTTTTGACCTATATCAAATGAAAGGTCTCAATGAGTGTATTATTTTTTTGTACGGCCATAAATCTGTATTTCGTGCAGGGTAAAAGTTATGGGGGTTTTAGTTACTAAGAAAGTAATTAATTTATTTTAAATAATTAGTGTTTTTATGACAAAATACTTATTTATTTATGCTATTTTTACCCGACTATGTTAAAGCCAAAGGAGGATTATGATTTTGACAGGCTATGTATGTATGTATGAACTATGTATGTATATTCACTAATTCCCTCATAGCTCTTCAACTACTAATTAGAACTGGACAAGTAAGGTATTGTTAGAAGTGTCTTGATCGTCCACTTATTATAGGCTATATAATGTGTCACTGAATTTAATGTGGCGCCCTCTAGCGGTCATAAAGTACTGCGTTAAAAAATAAAATTGAGGTAAATATACCGTGTTTGATATCAAATTAAAGGCCTTAATTAGTACATTTGAAATATGTATAAATTATTGGGATTTTTGAATGGAAGGACATCACCCATTTTAGTCCAAAATTGAAAGTGCCGGCCAAAGAAAATAAATACGATATTCCGTTAGAACTTGTCTTCGCTAGCATTTTCTATTACCACGTCAAAGTTGAGGGACCACTGCGCTTGGTTTTATTTGAATTTAAAAATCTTGGTAACATACATTTTTTATGATACGAATTATTAAAAATAAATGAAAAACTTTGTTCTATATTGGAACAATAGTTAATAAAAGCAATAAAAAATAACCCCATATTGCACATCGTTGTATTTCGTTCATATATTTAGGTCCATAATGGAAAGTGGCCAAAGTACCTATACAAATATGAAATTCCGTTACAGCTTGTCCTCGTTAGCATTTTTTACTATGGCGTCAAAGCTGAGGGACCACTGCTCAGTGCTCTCAGTTTTATTTGAGTTCAAATATCTTGGAACCATACATTTTTATGATATGAATGATTAAAAACGAATAAAAACCATTGTTCTATATTGGAAGAATAGTCAATAAAATCAATAATAAATAAACCCCATTCTGCACACCGTTGTTTTTCACCCGTTTCTTTAGGTCCAAAATTGAAAGTGCCGGCCAAAGAATACGAGTATGATATTCTGTTAGAGCTTGTCCTCATTAGCATTTTTTATTATGGCGTCAAAGCTGAGGGTCCACTGCCCGACTAACGGAATGTCATATTTGTATTCTTTGGCCGCTACTTATTTTCAATTTAGCACCTAAATAAATAGACGAAAAACAACGGTGTGCAGTATGGGGTTTATTTTTTATTAGTTTTATCAACTATTCTTCCAATGTAGCACGACATTTTTTATCCATTTTCAATAGTTTGTGTCATAAAAAATGTATGTTTTCAAGATTTTCGAACTCAAATAAAACCGAAGGAAGTGGTCCCTCAACTTTGACGCCCCAATAAGAACAAGTTCTAACGAAATATCGTATTTGGCCAGCACTTTCAATTTTGGACCAAAAATGTATGCAGCGTGAATAATGTTCTTTTGAAGCATTTATTATGCTAACTATTCAAATCGATTTAGAAAGAGAAAATTAAAATATTGGTTTCTGCTTTTAATTTTTTTTGTTTCATGCTTTTTATAGGTAACCGCTGAACCGATTTCCATAAAACCTGCTGTATCGTGATGTATAAATTATGACCTTTCATTTGATACCCAATACGGGTATATTTGAAAATAGATTAGATTTTGGATTGATTTTCATTCCTCATAATATATTTCAAATGGTTGAACCGATTGTTATGAAACATAGCTAAGAATTAAATACTCTCGACTAAACCATCTTTCGATCAAAAGAAACAGAATCGAATTCGGTTCAGCCGTTCGGGAGCTACGATGCCACAGACAGACTGACACACACGCACACACATACACACACACACACACACACACACACACACACACACTCACACGTCAAACTTATAACCCCCTCTTTTTTTGTTAAAAATATGTGATCGGTACAACCATGAACCATGTCAACCAGTAGGTGAATTAACCCTAGTTGAGTCAACCGTAGTTGTAATGACCGTCGGCGAAATGATACAAAACCGTAGAACTATACTGCAAAGCCTATTTGCACAAAAAATATTTTTTACTTACACCCTTATAACTTTGGACCTGCATGAATTTCTGATAAAAATCTTTCATTTTTACATATAAATAGACTAAATGAACATGTTTACACTAGTCGCAACTTGTTACAAGGGTTGGGACGCAGCTCATACAAAAGTGCCCGTTCTCCTTTGAGCGAAAATTTTGTTTATTACACAAGTATTACAAGTTGAAATTATTTATTTAAATACGAAAATGCATCAAATGACCATACAATAGGCGTATTAATTTATTCGTACTATTAAACACGTTATTTTTTGTATCAAAACTTTTTTAAGAACATAGACAATTATAGACACTTCCTATAAAATTTAAAAAAGAATCTATAACTCACTTTTGTGAATAATAGCAATGAAAAAGTCACAGTTTTATAATAGGTGTCATTCCGTGCTTAATTGCGGTAAAATAATATCACTGTTATGAGTGGTGTGTTGTAAAACAATTTCTTTTAAAGCTTTTTCAGTATTTTTTTTAAATCGACACATTCAAAATGTACTTATCTACATTTAAACCTATACCATCATCATCTACTTTTCACGCTGACTATACAAACCTACCCTTCTTATTAGGGACACATTTCAATTGTGGACGTTTTGCTCTTAGGACATTTTATATAGCGGTTAATATGATAATTATGACATCAAGAACGTTTAGCTTCGAGGACCTTCTGCTCAACACTGACATCTTCTTGGACTGAAAATGTGCTCTTTACGCTCAGTAGGTATACATTTCTTGGGTGTCTTTTGAGGATAGCACCGGGTGCTATAGCGGTGGACGAGTTCAAATTCACCAAGCATAGATTATTATAAAACGCGCGCCAGGACCTCGTTTGACTCGCGATCAAGGCCAAGATACATGTCCTGAGGTATACCACAACTCCACCTCCTCTTGCCCGTCTCCTGCTGCAGGTGTTCCGCGAGTTCTTCGTCCACGCGGACGGCCCCCGGCGTCTCCGGCGAGGAGACTCCGCCCTCGTGCGCTACAGGATCTTCAACTATCTGTACGAGCCGCTCAGCGTGAGTAGCCTTTAAGCACTTCTATTTTGTCTGTTTTTTAGCCTACTGCTAAGGAAGGGTTATGTTTTTTGCGTGTATCTTGTGATATTTGTTTGCACCCAGCCTATGTGTTTGGCCCACCAAGATATTTGTGGTCAAACCACACTCATCTGCTAGCCAGTACATCTGCTGATCACACGACGCTCTGGTGTCTTTCTTCTCTAGTTGGGAGATCAGCCGGCAGTCACTCCTGTAAAAGGCAAATCAAGAAAAAGATAAAATAAGAGAGAGGATCTCAGGTTCCGAGCAAGTGTAAGCTTTAGAAACCGCCGGTATTATTGCTTTGATTTGCACCCCGCCAGCTTGCTTGAATAAAGAACTTAAAGAAGCACGGAAAGCTTAATGGTTAAGGAATCGACCTTAAAGGTCCCGGGTTCGATTACTAGTAGTCATGCATCTGAGACTGAGCCTGGGTTGTATTATAGTCTGATGTTAAACAACCATATCCCTTAGTTGCCTTGTATGACACCGCATGGGAGGAGATGGGGAGGCCTAAATTCTACACTGCCGGGAACCACGCGAACAACTTTTTTAAAAGAAAGATTTTACTGTCCCCAGGTCCAGATCCAGATCCTCACAGACCCCCACATCTCGTCGTCCACCGACTCCACCGAGACGGCCTGCCTGTCGGCCCGCTCGTCCATCGCTCGGCGCGTGCGCATCTCCGCCTCGCTAGCGGGCGCCGCGCAACTCCGCCTGCGGGCTAAGGCCAACGGTGATGGGAGCTGTCCTAACGCCACTACTAGTACTACTGTCAGGTAAGGAGTTAATGTGAACTGTTAACCGAGACATGACCCCATCTCCCCTCTCCCCAAAATCGTACACAAACTCTTCCCAAAAAGTATTTTCTAAAGGAATTTCTGCATGTGAACCCCAAAACTTCAAACTCAAGCCTTTGGTCTTCCCACTGACTGTACAAAACCTCTCTGGTTAGCACTGGCAGGCGCGGTCGCAGCTTGAAGTTTTAGGGGGGGTCACTTCGGAAATTCCTTAAGAAATTTAACCCCCCCTCCCCTCGTACTGGGACTTTTCAATATGACGTGCATGATTTGGGGGGGGGGTCATGTCCCCTGTGACCCTCCCCCCCCCCTCGGACCGCGCCTGAGCACTGGCTACCCTACTCACCGTCGGGAATACAACACAAGGTTATTACAGTCGTAGTATTCTGTAGAGCGGAGACCGTTCCCAAGTCGGACTGCTCGAAAATAAAAATCGAATAGAAAAATTGTATCAAAATAATGATGTTTCAAATATGTTCTTCATCAAATTGCAGTGACGAAGTCATCATCAAAATGGTTATCGAGCCAGAGGGCGCGCCTGTGCACGAACAGAAATCGATCCTGCTATGTGGAAATGGTAAGTGCTGTCATCTATCTCCTATGGTTCATCATCATCATCACATCATTAGTATCTTGTACTTGACCCCAAGCCCCAAGGTCTGCTCCAGTGGAGTAAGGACCCTGTAAACCGATTCCTGCCGGCTTGCTCTGTAAAACCCTTGTATATGAAAATGACCAGGCCCTCGATTCTGCTTATACAAAACCACTGTCATACTACAGACACTGCAAAAAATGGCACTAACTTTTAGACTTTATTGCTATAGACCACGGTTATTCTTGATATTTTCTTGTTTAATACTTTTTAGAGCGTGATTTTGCAGTAGTCGGGTTTTAGTTTTAAACTTAATTTTTATTTATATTATTTTGGGGCAACACCCAATAATTTATACATATTTGAAATGTGCTAATTGAGCCCTTTAATTTGATACCAAACACGGTCCATTTATCTCAAGTTTATTTTTTAATTCAGTACTTTATGACCGCTAGAGGGCGCCACATTAGATTTAGTGATACGTGATATAGCCTATAACCAGCGGACGACCAAGACGCTTCTAACGATACCTCAATTGTCCAGTTCTAATAAGTAGTTGAAGAGCTATGAGGGAACAAACGAACATACATACATACATACATACATATAGCCTGTCAAAATCATAACCCTCCTTTGGCTTCGCCGTAGTCGGGTAAAAACGAGGCTTATTACGTTTTAGACTTTAAAGGCATTGTGTTAAAGTTCAAAATCTAATGGATTTCTTAACAGTGTCCGTGTTATGACGGTGGTTTCGCATTAGCAGAATCGAGGACCAGAATACAGCATGCTCGTTCTATAAGAGGATTTTTTTTTCCACCGATTTCCTTTTAAAAATGTTCACCCTTCTCCACTGGTTTGCTCGCCTACTCTTGAACCCAAGTCCTCTACGATCACAACCGACGAATGTCTGGGGCAGTTTTCCCCTGAGGGTGGAAGGTCACACGGCAGTAGCTCCCAGAATAGCTGATAATTCAGATTCTCTTCTTCTTGACCACAGATAGCGCAGAGCACAGAGAGCTGAGTACGTCCCGCGTGGAGTGGCAGTGGCCCCGAGTGCAGGCGGTGCCGGGCACTGAGGCACTCACTCTGTGGACTGTGGGGGACATGACGGGGCCCTTACTAGCCGTGAGTGTATAAAATGATTCTGTGTACAGCTTTATTCAACCAATTAATCGAACTGGAGACAGCATGTAAAGTAGCCGCATTCGGGACCGTTGTGTCACCTAGGTATACCAATCTATACGAACTCCAAAAGTGCTGGACAGGACACGTTTTGATTAAACTCCCAACTATGGACGTATGCAACACCAGGGGCGTCACACTCGTGCTGCCGACCCTGAAGAAACCTTCTAATGCCCTTCTTGAAGAACCCCATATTGTAGTCGCTTGGGAAAACCATCGCGGGGAGTTCATTCCACAGCTTGAGTGTGCGAGGGATGAAGTTCCTACTAATTAGTTACTTAGTTCGTTTTTAAACATAAGCCAAGGGTGATCCTGTGAAGTTTCAGGGCGATCTGACCAATAGAAATGGCAACCCTTACAACCTTCTTCCTCCTAGCGGTAATTCCCAGTCGCATCCGAAACTTTCACCTCGGAGTCTGGAGTCCGCTTTACCAGTCTTAACTGCGGATTTGGCTAGACCTCGATATTATCCGTGAAGCGATTGCCATCTGACCTCCACAACCCAATGTTAACATTAGGCGATATCGAAGCTTTGCAGAAGTGATGTGATATAACCCTTACAACCATGAACTATAAAAAGATTTCCATGCAGTTTATTTGTATTTTCTATTTTTCAAACCAAGAGTCCAATTATTTTCAAAATATTATATAACGTAATTCCAGGACGCGGACTCCCTGGTGACGATCCCACGTGGCTGCGGAGAACAGAACATGGCTCAGCTGGCCACGAACCTGTTAGCGCTCAGACAACTGGAGCCCACCTCCATCGCTGCGCTCATCGCGAGGGAACACGTCGCCAGAGGTACGGACGTCACAAGCTGATGGCGGTTTTCAAAGTTTAAAGTTTAAAATTAGTTTTTAAGCCGAGAATTATTTGGCTAAAAACATCTAGACTAGGCTAAAAAAACGTAATGTTCCAAAATCTGTTCAATTAATTTCCACGGTTGCATTTTTTTAGCATTTCCGACTTCTCGGATTTTTTTAGCATTTTTTTGTAGTTATTCGGTTCCATAATAGGTACTTACAAAATGTAAGTGGACTCTAAGCTCCGAGAGGAAAAGAAGACTCCGAAGACTCCTCCTTTGGTTGGGCTTGTACAGTAGGTGTACCAGGTACGGTCGTAGCCTGAAATTGTGGGGGGAGGGGGGGAGTCACGTGTGGGAATTCATCCAGAAAATACCTTTTTGAAAGACCTTTCAGGGTTCATGTACCTTGTGACCCCCCTCGGACCACGCATGAGGTGTACGGTGTACCATCTTGCCAACCGGTTGACTTAGTCTTAGTGGGGCCCTATACACCCATAACAATTAGTTCATTAATCATTTCAGGGTTCACTCGCCAGCTTCAGTACGTGCACCCCTCAGGAGGCTTCAGCGCATTTGGGCCGTCTGACATGACGTCATCGACATGGCTCACCGCGTTCGCTGTCAAACATCTAAGAAAAGCTCACCAGGTCTGAATTTATTCTAGTTATTTATTAACTAAAAGCTAAAGCTAAAGCTCGGGAAAATACCCGAGGACAATATGGGGTTCTTCAAGAAGGGCATTAGAAGGTTTCTTCAGGGTCGGCAGCGCGAGTGTGACGCCCCTGGTGTTACATACGTCCATAGCTTCCATAGGCCACGACAACCACTTCCCATCTGGTGGACCGTGTCTGCCACGTAAATGGTATAAAAAAAGTATCTAGCTTCCATAGACGACCTGTGTAGTCTACGGACACTTGGAAACCGTTGAAGAACCTTCTACTGTACTGTTATGAACCTTGTAAACCCTCTATATCGTGATTCAGGATTCGTTATTTGAAGTAGTTCAGTTAAATTCTACTAGATGGCGCTGAGTGGATTTAAATTGAAAAAGTTGCGTACACTATCACCTCCTCTGAAACATAGTCTTGGGGCAATTTCAATATACATACAAGCAAACTTACAATTTTAATACTATTACATATAATATTCACACCTGTAAATGTCCGAAGAGATAAGCAGAGGTGTATTGATACCCACATTTCTCTAACCATGACTTTCAGCCCCACGTAATAGAGGGCGATCCCATTGCCGCCAGTCGGTCTCTTTATCATTCGGATGAAGAACAGCCCTATCTCTCAGTCGCCTCGTTCGATTCCAACAGCAAGAGATGGGATAGCCACTTGTACTCCACCAGGAACTAACATGGCACTACAACAAACTTTTTTTTTTTTTTCAATACATGAATTACACACATGTTTTTTATTCCAGTTGCTATGGCCGAATCTACAAGCCCCACCTGCACTGATCCGCGCAGAAAGATGGCTGCTTAGTCAACAGATGGAGAACGGCTGCTTCAGAAACGAGGGACAAGTGTTTCATAGAGAACTTAGGGTAAGAAACATTTCATAAATAAATATAGCTAAGCCCCAATAGAATATAGCTATTGGGATTTTGAAACACATTTATTATAGAGAGTAAAGGCACACACGCAGCTACACACTTCTACAATCACACAAACACACATTCACTTATGCATACACCCATACACTTAAACAACCTTGCACACATACACGCAAATACGCTCTCCCTTTTGCACATAACCATACTGGTTGACTGTGGCATCAACACATATGCACACAGTCATCTTCATATCCACTATTTTAGTAACAACATAAATCAATCCTAGTCAACATTTGACGAACACTTGTCGCTCACCAAGTTCGGCGGCGTTGCGCAACATTTGCGATGTTGCCAGGACTCGCGCAACATGACCCGCGACTTGTGTTTTTTTGACGATTGATCATCCGTTCACAGACTATATTCTTTATGGCGCAACATGTCGTACAACAATGTTGCGTAGTAAATACTAGGTTTCTCCATACCATACATTTACACACAATTCAAGATCAACCAACATCCCCATCTACAATTTAAAAAAATATCTCTACTCTTTTCATTTCACAGGGAGGTCTAAACGAAGACGGAGAAATCGCAAGCGTAGCCCTCACTGCCTACGTCATCACCTCTCTCATCGACAGTACTGCTCCTATCTCCTACCGAGTCCTTCGAAACACTCTCTCCTGCCTCCGGGCTCTCCCCCCTTTAAAGTCCCAGACTCCTACCCGGGTATATGCCCATGCACTCCTGGCATACGCCTTCATGAAGGTGGAGAAGTATGAGCAAGACCTGAGGAAGACCAATAACCTGAATATGTTGAAGAATATGGATTTGGAAGACGATGGTGTCAGGCAGGTGTATGAGCTGCTTAAAGTTGCGAGGAGAAGTAACGGCTATGTTTGGTGGGAAGCTAGTAAGTATTTTGTTATGTATTTACTCATTGACATCATAGTTAAATACCATATATTTTGAAATATGAAATAGCGTATTTGATCATAATTATAATAATTAAATATCTTTACCACCACCTTTATTAATACCTTACCTTTCGATGATGTCAGACGATGCGGCTTACACCGCCGTCTAGCGGAGTCAAATCGAACTTTTACAGAACTAATATTCATCTTGCATTGCGCAATCTACGATCTATTTTAGGCCAAATAGCTTGTTTTATTTATTTATTTATTTAAACTTTTTGTACAAACAAAATCATTGTACAAAGGCGGACTTAATGCCTATGGCATTTTCTGCCAGTCAACCTTAGGGTGATGCAGAGATATTCATGTCAAAGGTAGGTGCACGAAATATTGTTATGTTTTATAGGTAGCTGATAGATATAACCCACGCCACGTATCTTGGACCTAAATCGTAAGACATACGAGGCTCTGGCGCCCGCGGATTGCTTTGTAATAGCCTATGCTTGGTGAATTTGAGTTCGTCTACCGCAGTAGCATCCCGTGCTATCCTCAAAAGACACCAAGAAATGTGTACTGCGCGTATAGGGCACATTTTGAGCACATTTTAGGTCCAAGATACGTGGCGCGGGCTATAACACTAGCAGTTTCATAACAAAATCGATGTGCTGTCCCTTAGGCAGCCTGTCGACATCTATCGAGGCGACGTCGTACGCTCTGCTGGCCATCTGCGCGGCACCTGCGCACGCGCAAGCGCGAGGTGGCGCCGGTGACGCGGTGGGCGCTCTACGCTGGCTCGCCGCACACCGCTCTACCACCGGCGGGTTTGTGTCCACACAGGTACGGATGTTACATGTATCTGTAGATCTGTCTGTGTATGATAGCCCTCACTAAGACCTTAGAGACCCAAGCTAAGGTCACCTGCTGATTTTCGGATGAGGCTCAGGCACCGAGCTTTTTCTCGAGCTTGGAAGGTCAGACAACGAAGGCCAAGATAATTCAAATCAAGAGAAAAGGTAGGAAAGCGGATCGCGGACCCTAAAGAGCATTTGGATTCAGCAGAGACTAATGCTGTTGTGGTAATGAAGCAAAGCACTTGTCATTCCCGTGCTAATTCCCGGTGGAGTACAATAAAGCCACCTCATCTCTTGCCATGGATGTCGTAGAAGGCAACTAATTGATACGGCAGTTCTTTATCTGATAGAAAACATACAGCGCATAACAAAGTACCCACTTGACGGCGAAAGACTGACGACCTCAAAAAGGAGGCTGGGAAAAACTGGATGCGCAAGGCGAAGGATAAGGTGCTTTGACGCACATTAGGAAAGGCCTATGTCCAGCAGTGAACAACAATAAGCTATACAATCTTCTTCTTCCTCCTAGCATTAATTCCCAGTCGCATCCGAAGCTTTTTCAGCTCGGAGTCTGGGGTCCGCTTTACCAGTCATAACTACAGATTTGACTGGACCTCAATATTATCCGTGAAGCGATTGCCATCTGACCTCTACAACCCAATGGTGACATTAGGCGATATCGAAGCTAGACCGTTGTTTTTTTGGACTTTTTAAGGCTCCAACTACCCATAACGACTGCCATAGATGTTCTTATGGCAACCAGGACCGACGGCTTAACGAGCTCTCCGAGGCACGACCAGACCAATGCAAATATCCATATTTAATGCACACAAATATTGCACTGAGCGGGGATCGAACCCGCGCCTCCTGCATTACGGCCGCGTTCACTACCGCTACGTCACGGAGGCTGTCAACTGTTTACCTGATATCTGGTATACAATAACGTCTAATAATCAATATCATGTATTTCCAGGACACGCTAGTAGCCCTAGAAGCCCTCACAGTATGGTCGTCCCTCAACTCTCCCTTCACCCACCTCAACGTGACCACCCGGTCTGACGACCGCTCGCAGACCGTCACCCTGCTGCCAGGAGTCAGGATTCCTGACATCATGACCCTCGTGCCTGGGGAGAAACTTAGTGTCACCGTGCAAGGTATGATATCATTACATTATAAAGATTAATTAGTAATTAAGTATACTTCTTAATTACTAATTAATCTTTTTTTGTGCTTTGTGTAAGAACAGATGGCGCTACATGATCTCGTCATTTCGTCTGATAAAAGACGCTACATGATTTGGTCTAATAGATGACGTCACATGATTTCGTCCTATAGATGGCGCTACTCGTCCTATAGATGGCGCTACATGATTTCGTCCTATAGATGGCGCTACATGATTTTGTCCTATAGATGGCGCTGCATGGTTTCGACTAATAGATGGCGCCACATGGTTTCATCTAATAGATGGTGCTACATGATTCGTCCTATAGACGGCGCTACTTGATTTCGCCCTATAGATGGCGCTACATGATTTTGTTCTATAGATGGCGCTGCATGATTCTGACTAATAGATGGCGCCACATGGTTTCATCTAATAGATGGTGCTACATGATTCATCCTATAGATGGCGCTACATGATTGCATCTAATAGATGGCGCTACATGATTGCATCTAATAGATGGCGCTACATGATTGCATCTAATAGATGGTGCTACATGATTCGTCCTATAGATGGCGCTACATGATTGCATCTAATAGATGGCGCTACATGATTTTGTTTAATAGATGGCGTTATAATATGATTTCTTCTAATAGATGGTGGAACATGATTTAGTTTACTAGCGATTAATTTAGCGAAATATATTTTTTTTTACAATTGATGGGAATAATGTACAGGTAAACGGAATAATGTATGGATGTTACAGTTTGGTTCTTGTTTCATCAGACGATTTCACCAACAAAACCGTGCCCAAAATCTTTCACACCGAAACGACCACAAAATCAGCCGGTATATTAACATGAACTATATTATCTTTCCCCCGCAGGTAGTGGGTGCGCGCTCGTGCAGGCCACCCGCTCGTACCACACACTAACGCCCTCGGCCGCGGGCACCCACGACAAGCAGCTGTCGGTACAGGTGGCGGTACATACCGACGGACCCTTCGACTGCGACGCCAACCGGACTACGTGCTTCTGTGCTGCTGTTATTGAGGTCTGGTAACTTTTGTAATAAGGATGCAATTATATGCGTCAAGAAACTCCTCAGTCAGGCCGATGACGCATATACGCATCACATAGGAACAATTGAAAAAACACGGATATATTTCATAAAAAATGTTTTTAATGTGTGAGAAACGCTCTAAGGAACCCGAGACGTTCATTTTTGTTGAAACTCGTACGTTATTCACTTGATCGTTGTACCGATTCCTTAATTTCTTCTTGACCGACGACGCTTCAAAGCTATCATGACTAGCAATGCAATAGGGTAGTGTCCTGGGTCATCAGATCCTTACCAATACTGCTTAGTATCTTAGTTTTTTCTCAAAAAATATGCATAGTAAACTACGATATTGCCCAACTAAACTGCAACTATGACTTTTCATTATTTTAAATTTCCAAAATAGGTCAAAATATAAACAATCGAATTAAGTCACAATTTAAAACTTTTTAGATTCCTTATTAAATTTCAAATCGAGCTTATTATGCATTGTACACGTGTAAACGCAACGTGGACCGAGATAAATGCGATATTTTCTTGCACTCCATACATTTTACACTACGACTAACACGCGGTGACGTCACCACGTGCGACGATTTTGTATGGAGCGTTTTCGGGCGGCTCGAGAAATTGTATTTTCAAAATCAAATTTCTTTAAAACTATTTGTCGTAAGAATATTTCACTTTAGCAGTTAATTATATTGTTGCAAAATGTACAGATTACGATAATAAAAGAAAAATAGGACACAAGCATATTCTGTAAGCGCACAACGACGAGCACAACGTTGCGACAATCTTGATAGAGGTTGTCATTGGTCGGACTGGGTGACGTCACTGGAGATCGACCAATGACAATCTATAAGGCTGTCGAATCGCATTGCAAGATTATGACGTGAAACTTTATTTACACAAAATATAAATCACTTGTACTTTTCCACAATTATTTATTTATTTAAACCTTACCGGTTTCACCTTACGGCATTATCAAAGGTTTACAATAATAATATAATGCCGTAAGGTGAAACCGGTAAGGTTCAAATAAATAAATAATTGTGGCAAAGTACAAGTGATTTATTCAATATGTGTAGCAAGTTCCACCAAGTGCCATCAATCTCCAGTATAAACAGACAAAATTTCTTGCTCATCGAATAGGTAATATTAATTGGTGTTCTACTGTAGGCATGCGTGATGTGGTCCGGCAACTTCCCCGAGATGGCGCTGCTGGAGGTGTCCCTCCCGGGAGGCTACGGGGCCGACGCGCAACTGCTGTACTCACAGTTGAACAAACCTGGCAGTCGTGAGTATTATTAACTGCTAAGTCTTCATCATTATCCTCTACCCTTTTCGCAACTCTGTTGAGATTTACTTTTTAGTTCAGCCACGAAGCGAAATTTTAATATTTTTCGGTCATCTGGCCGTCCACAATTTACTGACAATAACATACCTAGTTCTATAGTTAGAGCACTCATCGAACATTTTTTAAGGCTCCAGCTACCCATATTGAATGCCACAGGTGGAAACTGGAACCGACGCGACGACCTAACGTGCCAAGTTACCCATCCTAAGACTAACTTGGTTTAAATTTTAAGCTCTCTAATATTTGAGCAAAATGTGATTTTACTGTGGGTTTTTACGCACCAAACCTTTAAATGCGGAATTGAAGAAGAAAAATACTCGTCCAAAATTTGGGGCTTTCCATAAATCACGTGAGGCTCAACATTGTTTGGAAAAATCACGAAATATCACCAGGGAGGAGGGATATTTATTTTAAAAAATAAACGTGGTTTTCGGTAGGGCGGTGTAGTCTAAAACCTCACCACTTTTCACCATGGGGGAGGGGAGGGGGTTAGAAAATTGATTAAAAAAAACATCACGTGATTAATGAGCAGCCCCTTTGGTAACCCAGATACTGTTATTCTCTTCTACCCCCACCCGCAGTACTCCGGCGCATAGAGTTATCCCCCACCAACACCCGCGCCACCCTGTACTTGGGCGCCCGCGACGGGAACGCGCCCGCGCGCGCGGGGAGCCACCAGTGCTTCCTGCTCCACGCCGTGGGGCCCAGGGCTGCCACCCGCCCCGCGTACGCAAGGGTGCTGGACTACTACGTGCCGGAGATGAATGATACACAGGTGACTCTATCTTCCAGTTAATAAGGTTCATTTTTACATAATGAATACATCGAAGTCCAGCCAAATCAGTAATTTACACCCGTATTCACAAACAATACTTCGCTATGCGTACTACCAAAACTGTGCAAAGAACGACAATTTCTCAGAGCGTTCGTTTTGGCAAGCCTTTTTATTCATTGATAACACTTAAGTAATACTTCGTTGAGGGAACGCACTGCGTTAGATACTGCTCCGTGATGTTTGTGAATTAATTTTACCAGCCCTATGCGCTCGAGCACACTATGAGACCTCACAGTATCGTTTGTGAATACGGGTGTATGACTGGTAAAGCGAACCTCAGATACCGAAGTGGAAGCTTCGGATGCGACTGGGATAAAGCTAGGATAAAGAAGAAAGTTCATTTTTAGGTACATGTGTAAGTTATTGATTCGATTTCTGGATGAAAACCTACTGTTATCATCCAGACAATCTCACCTTCGGGAACCTACGACCCATATACGGCGTGAGCTTTAGTTGGATTGAGTCCGATATAACCACCCCCGTCTGGGTATCCGTGGGGATTTAGCGCACGATGAAAAAAGCTGTCACAGCTGTACCTGTTTCATTGGTATATTGACTTTTGTTGGAAACTGAGCCAGAACTTCGTTCGTTGTTTAGCAGGTGCACCGATTTGCAAGTGTGGTTGAATTAGGTCTCAATAATGTCGGTTAAAACCCAGAATAAAAATAGGAAAAAGAAAGAAAGGAAATAAATATAAAGCACCAGAGCCCGGCTGTATTGTCTTCAAATCGACTAAAATTATGAAATGCTCAGACGGGACTTAAACCCACGAACAGTCCCTTACAGAGGGAATGACCTGACCAATGAGCTACCGAGCCAGGCCTTGAGCATTTCAAATTCTCCTTTACTACTATTTTGGGACGATGGTGGGAGCCATCTCCCAATAGTAGTAAGAACTATCAGGAACAAAAAATGATGTTGAAATCATTGAATGTGTTATCTTACACCTTTGATGATTAATCCAACTATCATGACGGCCCTTTAACTTTAACATGTGCTTTAACATGTGTTTACTACTACTATCTTTTAAATGTATTCTATAGTTCTGTTTTAACTGATGTATATTGTAAAATGTGTCATTCTCTGGAGGTGGGCGTTAATAAAACTGTAACACAGTTGTAAACTACTACGGTTATTCTCGTGCATATTTGATATTGTATTCTGTTGTTTTTGTTGCAATAAACATTATTATTCTCTTTATTCATTAAATAAACTTATAAATTATATTTTTAAATACATATAAAAACATCTATTTAAAAATATAAAAAACAGTGCTCCACCGGTATCGGGTACAGGGACCAAGCTTAAATATTAAACCAAACTTCTTTTTCCAGCTATTCACCATACCAGAAGATTGTCCACCTCGCATCACTCACGACTCACCCCAATACACATCATCAGACAATCTCTTCGCCAAAGCTAGATCTCTAGACGGTGATGAGATTCTCATCACTCATGAGTTCAATTTCGAAGACATCCCTGAAGGCATACCTCTCGAAGATCCACTGTACGACAATTTAACAAAGAGAGAGAAAGAGATAGACAGTGAAGATATAGAGAGATATATTGCAGCTGAAGATAAAGTTCTTAACACAACAGATAGCATAGAAACTGAGAATCATAACGCAAATGACAGTCAACCTCAACGGAATGGAAATTTTGATACTTTCACGTTAAATAACGTTGAAGGAATACATATATCTATTCCAAATATTAAAACTGATTCATCTCACAATATTGATACTAAACAACAACACACAGATATTAAAAATATCAAACCAGCTCTAGTTCCAAATAACAATGATAGAAGAATTTTTGAAAATATAAGAATACCTTTCGATAAAATCGAATCTAGGTCAACAATAAAACCTATTATATCAGAAAAACTATCATTACCAACAGAAAATAAACATATAGAGAATCCAAATTTAGCAGATTTCCATATTATAGATACAGATAGAGATCTAGACGTGCCAAGTGGAGTCGAAGGCCCTATCCCAGCGGTGGTACTACCACCAAAAAACTTCGTACCACCTCAGCATGATAGTGCCAGGGTGTTGAAGACTGCTCATACGTCTCGTGGTGCATATATGTTCTTTGAACCACCACAGCATGAGAATAGAAGGTATTTTGTGCCTAGAACAGGACGAGGTCTAGAGAACTATCAGCATTATAAAATTAGGAAGAATATTAGGTAGGTAGGATTGCATGAATCTTTAATGAGATGTCAGGTTGTGTATGTACCAGTTGGCTACAGAAGTCCATAAACAGCTAAAGTCCTTTTTAGCAGCTAAGTTTAATTTAACAGAATGAAATATAGATGGCGTTAACATCCCACGAGTGTCTCTTGGACTTTTTGATAAAAAAATACATTTATTTACAGTTAATACATTGACTGTTGCTAGTAGGTATATTACTTATTCACTAGATGGCGTTTGGCGTCACTTCCTTCAATTTTAGTTTCATACATGTAGACTTACATGTATACGGACTTCTGCAGTCCACTGTACAGTCGGCAAAGGAGATAAGTATCCAACCTTTTATACAACGTTATAGGTGCACTTCTCTGTACTTGACATTATTATTGAAAAAATATAGAAAAGACCGGTCCTTCAGTCAGTCAGACAGTCAGACAGTCCCGGTTTAACTTTTAAGCCAGTGTTTGCGTTACACTTGGCGGAAATTCCGTCGCAGATCTTCCGCATTGGATATTTTCGATAGGTATTGTAGTACTTTGTCGAATACTTCATAAGTTATTACTGGCAACCCTACTTAATTTTTTAACAATATACACCTACACCTAGGTCCTCCATGGTCCACCGTTGGAACCGCTGCATTTAGTTACCTAGCTGTAATTTTAATTATAATTTGACTGATATTTAGTTGTAGCCAAACATTCTACTATCAGAGGATGGTAGAGTTAAGACCAACAAGACAGCTTGGACAGTGCTATTGCATTTTTCCATTAAGATATACAACTCCGGATTTATTCGGTGTAAGTCAGTTCGAGTCCGACATAAGGGGATTATCGCACGAAAAAGTAAGCAGGGTGTCATTTTTCAGTTTTTGCCCTGTCTAAAAAAGTTCAAAATAGTCTGAAAATGTGCCTCGTAGACGTCAATAGGCTCTTTGCTCTATCGTTTTAGAATAAGAAGATCTTGCTAAGCGTAATGTGGATATGAACCCATATTGAGAAGAACCTGAAACATACGACTAAAGCAAATGGCGGGCTGTTGTGTCTGCCTACCCCGGAGAGAAATTAGCGTGAGCATGTGTATGTATGTACGTTCGACTACATAGAATGTATTTAAATGAAAGAAATGCAATTTTATTACTCTTGTGGTGCCTACCCTTGAGGTGATTAAATGGATGCACAAATTAATTAAGTAGTTAATTGAAATTAATTGAATTAAATTAATAATTATAATTTTAAACACAATAGCGATATTTAATTTAATTATTTTATTTTTAAGTACTTATGATCTTTCTTCAATATTATAATACGATGTAAGGTGCTTAGGTATTCATAGAAACAAATCTAGGGATGTATGTAAAAAAATCTAATTGATTTTATTTCAATACAAACAGATTGAAAATGACAATAAATGAATCATTCTAGAACCCATAACACAAGCTAGTTAAGCTATGCTTATTTTGGGTCTAGATAGCGTTGTTTAGATTGTCGTAATACAATGTTTATTTATTTATTTATTTAAATTTTTTAATGTATCTTTTGTCTTATAATATTCGTCGTTTATTATTTACCGTATATATTTATTGTTTACAACTCGGCAACAGATGGCGCTAAGCGTATAGCATCGCATAATAGTAGATATGTAATAAAAATAATCATATTATTAAATATTATTATTTCAATATACTATTACATATATTTATATTAGGTACTATACTAAATTAAATATTAAGTAAGTAAATATGTAATGTAGATATTATTTGATATTAATTTAAGAGATAATTTATTATTGTTTAGGTGGTATTGTATGTTATGTTAGGCTGTGAATAAAGGAAATAATTTGATATATACCTACTTGTTTCATTTCCTTGTAACGGACACAAATATACGTTATTTCCCCTTAATTCATGCCAGTTGTGGGACTTTTCTTCCTTCCTATTATTTGAGTTTTGACCATTGTTGACATATACAATATGTTTCTACATTTATTTTAATAATTATTTTGTTAGAAAATTTCGGATTTTATAAATCAGGGAATTTAAGTTTAAATTTAATTTGGTTCTATTCCTACGGACCAGGATGCTTCGCGGTTTCAGTATTTGCACATATGTCGTATCCATATCGTATATACTGCCCCGCCTGTTGGTAAGGCGGTAATTTGAACTCAAAATATGAGATATTTTCTTTTGAGGCATCTTAGATTCTTGTCAGGCACGGCGCTAATATCATTAGAGTAGAACTTATTGAAAAAAAAGATCGCATTTCAAACTCAGACTAAAAGAATAATATAGACGGAACGTATAGAACCAGCGTGTGAAGCCACATAAAGTGATACTAAAAAAAAATGAAGTAGCACCATTTCGCTCGCACTCGTGTGTGCACACAAAGAGTGCGAGTGAGATGGTGCTACTTTAGTATCACTATATGTGGCTTCACACGCTGGTTCTATACGTTCCGTCTATATTATTCTTTTAGTCTGAGATTTCAAACTGTTGCTTCGAGCAACAAGTCTCGTTGAGTGGAAGAGCCTTTCAACTGACGCGAAAAGACGCTCGTTAACTTGACTTGAGACTGCCTTCATCTAAAAAGTGTCTATACATGAGATACCAATACCTCGGGACACCATATCTTGGACCTATAACTCCAGGGACAAATGAAGTCCTGCCGCGCGCGGATTGACAACCGGGACAGACGACTTAACGTGCTCTCAGAGGCACGACCAGACCTTCTTCTTCTTCGTGTCAATGGCAGCAATATAAAATAAAAATTAGGTACAGCAGGCCCAGCCCAAAACTCGGCGACATTAGCTGCACCTTCCGTCGTCGCTTCATGTACCTAGGTCGGCAATTGTGCAGGTGTAGGGGCAAGACGGGCACGACAGGAGGTGGTCCATCGACTGCAGAGGTGCACCACAACAACCACCACCCCCCGTGTCACTACCGCCACGCCACAGGGCCTCGATATCATCATCATCTTACTATTTTTCCCTGTTGAATCTGAGACCTTCACCACAGAGCCTGAGGTCTGCTTACTGTTTCTCCTCCGTATCCGTTCAGCCTAACCGGTAAGACTGTCAAACCAAACTTCAAGAGGAATTCTTCTGAGAACTATACTTAATGCATAGTACCTACCTACGTAAGTATTACGCAACAAACACACAACATATTCTTGTAAGAGTAGGTATTTATAATAATTATAACAATACAAATGATGTCTTGCGCAACAATGCATGTCTCGCTAGACCGCAATTTACAGCAATACAAAAGACATAATACAAGCAGAATGCAGATAATATGTTTGAAAAATTCAATTAATACCTCACGATGAAAATATCAGCGGACTTTCAAACAAACTTAGAACCTCCTCCCTTCTGAAGTCGGTTAAAAATAGCTTCCAATTAGCCACATTAACTTTGTTTCTACTAAACTAGAATTTTGCTCGCGGCAGCGCCCGCGTGGATGTCGGTTATCGCGACCAAACATAGCCTATGTCCTTTCTCAAGGTCTAATATAGGTACCAAATTTCATCAAAATCGGTTCAGTGGTTTAGGCGTGAAAGCGTAACAGACAGACAGAGTTACTTTCGCATCTATAATATTAGTATATAGTATATGGAGTAATGGATATGGATACTTTGATCGTGTCAAAGAGGAATTTGTCGTTCAGTCATGCATGAACCACTAACCACAAGTATCTACTACATCTCATAAATGTTTTTAACTTGACCCGTTAAACTTATTTCGAGCTCTGTAACTTGCCAATTGGACTCATGCATCCAATTTGCCCGCAGTTCGCTGTGAAGTGGTAATAACTGCCAGTCTGCCAACCCTCGGGCGGAAGTACTCTACAGATTGCAATCTACCGATTTAGCGTCAGCTGAATTATTAATTGCATTCGGCTTTCCATCAAGCTGGCAAATTTTCGCGAAAAGAAGCTACAAACTTTCTGTAGGTAAACGAGTCTTTTTTATACATACACTACCTACTTAGGTTGCAGACAAGCACACGGCCCACCTGATGGAAAGAAGGAAAGTGACTACATAGTACTCATAGTAGGTATATATCGATAAATATAGCAGTTTAACCACAAGAATTATATGATTTATATAGTACCTACCTATGTAGGTATATGTAGTATATAAGGCATCAAGGTAAGGCTTCGAGTATCAAGGACATCAAGGAAAATATTTCACTAGCAATGCGATAACTATACTAATGACAGAACACTTACTTCTCTAACTACTCGTAAATAATAATTCTATGTTAGTCACAAATTCTCATGAATACAGCTCGTGTTACACGATTCAGTTAAAGCGCGGCCTATATACGAAATTATCTTTACTTCCGTCACACCGGAGCCAACGGCCAGTGAACGAGCCGAGAGCAACGATGTGCCTTTCGGCCTTTGTAGATGTCGCTTTTTAAACGATTTGATGACACGCATTGAATTCGATTTAGATGTCCAAGTTCGTAAGGCTGTTGACCACAACATTTGAAAGTTATCCTAGATGCCAAAGTGCCTCTGGCAGTAGACCTGCTGAGTACGGTAGAAGACTAGTAAGTGCAGGTGTTGGAGAGTGTTGAATGATCTATGTCCTTCATAAGCGCAGGTCGGGAGCAAAGGGGCTAAGTACCCTTTGCCCTTGCATTGCAGGAGGGCCTGCTTCGCAACAAAGGACACGATAGACCGCCATTGCCTGGCGGGTTCTTGGGAATTCCTTTCTAGACCAAAATAGTATTTTATACATCAAATGGATACTGACCACTTCTGATGACAAAATATGACTACAAAGAAATACCAATGGCATACTAGAATGTGGTATTCGTTTGGAATGGGTCACTATAACGGTAGATACAGCCATTTGGTCTGTCTATCAACTGCGGTAGTACAATGTACAAGTAATTACGAAACCGTTTTTACGACGGATGTAGTACAATATGACTAATTGTTTTGTTACGGCAACAAATAGAAATAGTTACGTCTATAGATCTCGTTGGTTACAATCACATTTTTGGACGGATTACGGCATATCGTTCGGGTATTATTTTTTTAATGAAACAAATATTTTTGGACATTCTACACAAGACAACGCTATCTATGTAGACACAAAATAAGCATAGCCTATCTAGCTTATGTTATGAGCCAGACGGTAGCCGCTCCCGTAAAGGCCAACGGAGTAGGGCCCGGGCACAGATTTGATAATAATTAGGTAAGTACGAAACACCCAGTTGCTCTGAGTCACTGAGTGTTTCGTACGTAATTTTTGCATAGGTAGGTTGCAAATATTTGAAGTGAGCGGGAATCGAAGCCGCTCTGACTTGGGTGTTGAACGCTTTACTGCTACACTACAGACGTCGACATACCTAATAGTTCACTATTCGTAAATGAATCTCTACACACGACACGACGACATGTTGGACTTTCTTTGTAAGTATAAATGATAAAAAAAAAATCAGTGAATACAAGGCACTTGGTCTCTGAAACCTCCACACGGTGCACGGTACCTAGGTAACGGAGACGGCGCCATCTCCCGTTCTGGGGAGATACCTACTGCCGCTTACGGCTTAGGCCCAATGACCATTGCTTGATTTAGATATAGAACCAAAAATGGCAAAAAAAGTAATTATTCTTTGCCACTTCAAGAAAAATCTAGAGAACCTACTTTGGAATTCAATAGAGATAAAAATTGTCAGTATTATCTTGACACTCACTACTGCCTGCAATCTGTAATCACAAACAGTGATAAGGTCTTATTTTCGTTCACACGGCAGGACATGTCGATATTAGAAAGGTAGCGAAAAATCTCATGCGTCGATTGCCTGAAACAACTGAACGGCGCTCCCAATATCCCCTGCACTGCTATCCATTTTACTCGTGCAGATTTCTAAGTTATGTGAACTTAACAAACACACGATACCGCCGATACTTCTTACGTTTACGTGCAAACAACATGCCCACGGCTATTGTAATTTTTATATACCTACAAACAATACATGCAGTAAGTAGGTACCATTGGGCACCTCACACCCTGGCACTTGAGATTAGTTGAGATTGAGACCCAAGACGAGAAAAAAAAATATTTTCGTCCTAACAAATCACAAGATATCATGCAGAAATCCCCACGGATAAAGGTTATGTCAGACCTGAACCGACTAAAACCGCGCGCCGCCGCCGTCTCGGGTCTTCAGATTCCGGGGTGTAGGTGTAGGTAAGACGGCCCACAGGTCATTTACCTCGCACACCGGCTGACCCAGGGCCAAATTGGGTTCGTCGGCCCCTCCGGATTCCCATCCTGCGGCCGTCCCGGCCTGCTTTTACTGGAGCTTCTTCGACAGGCGTCTGTGGACAGGCGGTTCTACCTGTCACCCCCAGGTCTACTTCACAAGATACCTAGGTACTTATTTATATTTTCCTTCCCTTGTAAGGTATTGGCCTTGCCAACAATATCGCTTAATAATTTGGCAATCGGCAAATGAAACTGAAAATTAGCATTTGAATTTACACACGTCTTGTGTAAGTTCAAACTGAAAGATACCAGAACAGGGTCATTGGAGCTAGTTGGAAAGGTAGCGAGCGGAGCATTCACAGAATTAGCGCTTATACGTACCTAATATTGTATATTCATTTACATACAGCAAGTATTCGTCACCGGTCGCGGTGATCCCAATATTGTAAGCGTAGCGACACACCTGAGGAAAATACGTGGCTAATGACGTCAGTGACGTCACACACCATCCTATTGTTTTATTTGAGGCGCAACCAGTGTGCTTTTTCCATTCATCCCATCTCTGCTTAGTCATTTCAACATTCACTCCCTTCTCGACCAATATCTCTCCTCCTATTGAAGTTTGGGGGGGGGGGGGGGGGGGCACTTCGGAAATTCCTTAAGAAATTTAACCCCCCTCCCCTCGTACTGGGACATTTCAATATGACGTGCATGTTTTTGGGGGGATCATGTCCCCTGTGACCTCCCCCCCCCCCCCTCGGACCGCGCCTGATCCTCTCTTAGATCTTTCTCTCAACCACCGTAAACTTCCCCTACCCTAAGCTTTCCTTACAACTTACAACATTCACTTTCAAGTTTCACGGACACCTGCGATATGTAGTATGTTATGTAGAGTAGGGACATATCGCAGGTGTCCGAACCACGAAAAGCAATTTCCTTGTAACTCTCGCTGTAATTGGAGCTACTTATTTGCCACATCACACATTAGTAACGGGCGGTTATTTTAGGTGTAGTGTGTAGTACCTACCCGTATTAAAGTGCTATGCATACAAATCAACATTGCCTTCTTATTACTATTAGAGCTACCAGGCTATTTACCATGGGAACCCCCGAAGAACACAATGGTAAATATCCCGATAGCTCTAATACGAGTAGTTATGTGACGGTTGTTTAAACTTTGAATAGGTCCTATGTTGCCTTCTTAATTAGACTTTACTGACTTTCATAAAGTGTATAAAGCTCGTCGAACTTGACACGCGAACATTCTGTAGGTGTGTCTGTGCTCTAACGTGAGTGAGTCACGGCACGGCCAGGCTGGCGTTTATCGACCCATATCACATGTTTTATCGAAGATGTAATAATATTATTACCTATATTATTTTCTTTTTTCCGTAAAAATTTAATAACAGGTTTTTGGTACTGACTTTGTGCAGAAAGACGTAGAATACAGCAATCTTAAATCAAATATTTTTCTATACAGGGTGCGTGAAAATAAAAATTAGTCGCTTTAGGTTTAGTCAATTAGCGATAGCTAGGTATACCCCAGGACACGTGTTTTGTACCTAAATCGCGAGACAAATAAGGCCCTCACGTGCTCGGATTGTTTTGTAATAATAATATGCTTGGTCAACTTGAGCTCGTCCACTACCGCAGCACCCCGTGCTATCCTCAAAAGACACCCAAAAAACGTGTACTGCGCGTAAAGGGTACATTTTAGGTCCAAGATATTATGTAGGTATCTTGAGCAATACTACTCATAAAAAATGTATGTAAAAAATGTGATGAGCTCGCAATTTCGTCACGAGAAAATTAGGCTTTTGAGTTCGACGGGTAAATGTGTTTCAGTCCTAAACAGTATTTTTTTTATTCTAGTTCTTAAAAAATTGAGCACAAATTTTATTATGTTGCAAATATAGCTTCTCTTGTCTGTACATAATACCTAGCTCTAGATATGTCGTAATCTATTAGAATAATCTATTTGTATGCAATCAATTTTACTTTCTATTACTGTGTTAGAATTAGATAATATTTAACACCTACAATGTACAGACTTAAGGCAAATAAAATTATTATGATTACATAGGGACATCATTATACATATTATTTTATTTAGTAAAAAAAAAAAGATAGTAGGTATAATAAGAAAAGGGGCCATATGTACCCCTTTTCTTATATATCCCTCCTTCCTCCAAATTAATTTTAATTTATTGACTAAATATTAATTAAGTACAACATGAACCTAGTTTAGTCAAAGGTGAACACCACCGTAGTAACTATTTATTAATCTGTGACACCACATACACTACACTGGTGAACTCTAGTCTGATTGTGTAAGCTTCACTCAACCCAACAATTGTAGGACAAATAAGTTGAACTGCACACAATTTTAAAAACATGACACCCTTTTATGTAAATATATCCCAAAACTATATACACAGCTTTATAGGCACAGTGGTAACATTTCTCACTGATAAATGTGCATTTTATCATCATTTAATCAGGAAGTCCCTTATTCAGGCCATCATACTTTGCAAAATTGTTTATCAACTATGTTGTTTGACCAGTTAAGCTTATTTACTTTGTAAAAAATTAAATGAAAAGAAAACAGATGTTAGCAACATTTTAATATATATTTTTATTGAAATGAATCCAATCATACATTATCTTGGATTTTAATGTACGTTCTTTATTAAAATAATAATTATAATAATTACAAATAATCCTTATTGGCGTTACAATTATTACACATTATATAAAAAAAAGTTACGCATCATTCGCACTCTCGAAGCCATAATATGGACATAATTCTCTAATTTTTATTTTTATACTTTTGTTTCCTTTACTGAACTTGTTGAGCAACACTCCCAAATTTATTGTAAATTGAAAATATATCGATAGAACATTGTGCTCTACATGCAGACGCTGCTTTAAAGCTATGTGGACAATTCGTTAAATTAACTACAATTAAATGCACCATTGGAGTCCTCCTACATAACTTTCCTGACCAACTTGTGTCTGTACTGTCCTGTGCAAGCAATATCACACATGGTTTATGGAAGAAATTATGACAACTGGATGGATTTAACATTACCGATTAAATTTTAACATCCATTTCTTTCAGTAATTTTATATAATACTCTTATTGTAATTGACATGCATCCTCCAAATAATCACACAAAGCTAAAGTAACGAATGTACCGTCATCATATTGCTTACACAACCATCAACCATCCCCCGGAGAGCAAATAATAATGGATGAAGTTCGACGTCCGGCCGTAAGTTCTACAGATCTAAGACGGGTGCAAACCTTGCCCACACCTAAGTACAATAGTTATTCAGTATAATCTCATTTCTATTAACAAAAATGGACATAAACTCGTTGAATAAATCTCTTGCGACGTAAGAGAGTGTACCGTCCAAAAATAAGCCCCATTCAGACACTTCTCTATTCATTAATAATTATTCCGTACTGAGTGTAACAAAATGCAATAAAATTTAACAGTTACGATAGCGATTTCTCTATATATTCATAGATAAATACGCGCCGGGGCGGGCCGCCGCGCCTCCCCGGCGCCCGTAAACATTTGAACAAGATTTACTCTTACGCGAATATGTACAGGCGAGGAGCGGCCGCTGCGGCTCAGAGCGCAGCGGCAGGACATCATTGGCTCTTCAGCTCCTTACCGATCGTGTAAGAGACGAGCCGCGCCCAGTCCACCTTAGTGCGCATCACGGGCAGCTGCCTCCGCAGCGCTTTGAACGTCGTGTCACTCATCGTCTTGTAGTTGTCCGAGATGGCGGTCTGGTACGCGTTCTCCGCGTCGCACACCAGCCGCACGAACTCCTTGGCTGTAGCCGCCTCCCCAGTGGCGGTCACTGGCGCTCGCACCTCCTTGGAGCTCACCAGCTGGACGTTTCCGTCTTCATAATAATGCACTTGCACTCGCAGCATGCCACGGAGCTCGGCCGCTCCAGCACCCACGGTCATCGACCATACAGAGCGCCATCGCCCGTTCCAGTAGTTCTTGGGCTGAAACTGGTGGTCTTCAATACACGCTACGAGTTGAACCACTCCTGCATCGAGAGTGCGGCCTACCACAAGACTAGCACCGTGCTTGAAGTGTGCGGCCACGTACGCCGTCAGCTCCTCGTCGAGCGCCGCCCGCCACGGCTCCGCCACTCGATCAGGCTCGAAGGGTTCATACTCCGATGCCTCTTTACGTAAGTGGTCAAACTTAAAGGAGCGTTTAGAACGCGGGTCGAAGAATCTCCCACCACCGAGCTCATTGTGGTCCGTGATGAGAGTGTAGAGTTCCGAGCCTTCGAGGCGCACGGGCGTTAGTTGATCCTTGTTGTATTGCGCGAATGCACCGCTGGCACCTTCTTTCAAAAGGGTGTCATTATTTAATAGAACCCTTACATCGTTGAACACCTCGTTAAATTCTCCAGGTGGGGAATGTAATATGAAATCTGAAACGATTCTAACTTTTTCCTGATCACTAATCACTTCGTCACCGTCCGCCGCCATTTTTGATACTTTTGACACTAATGACGGATTGTCGGATATGCACAATTTATGGATATGCAAGAAATAGTGCAATATACGAGTGCGTTCAGGTTTTATATCTACCATTTCCATGTTTATAATAATTTATTATATTGCGGAAATAAGTATTATTGAACGGCTTTAATTATTTACAGGAAACTGATAAACTCTTAGAATATAGCTTTATTTTAATTATACAGGTACGAAATAAATTAACTAGACACAACGCTGCACTACTTTTGTAAAATAGTCATCATCATCATCACAAAAAAGAAAAACATCTGTGTGTGCTTATAGTATGTACATAATTATTATAAATATTTTTTTGATATTTTTGAGAAATAAGTTGATAAAATTATCTAAAAAAAACTGAAACTTACTTTGTAAACCTATCATTTTGAAGTTTTGAATAATTTGGCACCATAAATTTATAATAGAACAGATGGGTTAGGGGTCCATTACACGCTCATACAAACCATGGTTTTGCCATCAAACACCGCCATGTTTGACAACTAACCTATCGTCTAATGCGCTGACCGACGCACATACAGGTATTTGCTCGATCTACGCGGCCAAAATTATTTTAATGCATAATTGGTATCTAAACAAGATAAATAAACAATAAAAATACTTTTTTTTTTTAAATAATACTATATTTTACAGAAAACGCCTTAGTGGAGTACCTAGTATAGTAATATAGCTTTTTTTAAGTTAATTCATCGCTTTCTGATGAATTTTCTATTATTGGATTGTATTCTGCAGACACAAACAGCCAAAGTTTCAGGCAAAAATGTTTTCGCTTTCCTTTTTTTTATATTTCGCATGCTACTTAGCAGAGTTCTGCTCAGTTCAGATCCTCTGCTAAGTACATACATGTGTAATGTATATACTTAGCAGAGGATCTGAACTGAGCAGAATCGGTTAATTATATCTTGATTGCAATTTGTCCTCGAACATTTTCTTGCTAAATCTTGATGGTAAAGCTTTAATAACAGCTGAAGTGTTTATTTCTAGCCACAGCTGCATCTCGGAAAGCTCTCCTATTGACAATAATGCCTTTTCAATTATGACTGCGCCATAATCGTTATCGTACACGATTCTTCTTGGCTTTTTGTAATGCACTTTAACACGGAAAAAAAACCTTATTAGTCTTTCTCATAATCTCGTACTGTCCTTGTGTCAAATCGGCATCTATAAACATTTGCAAAGCCTGCATTGGTGTCAAGGAGGACTCCTCTTTACTGGGTCGCGTAAGCAAAAATGCCTTTATCTTTTCGGACAATTGATGCATCTTTGTTACCAGATCTACCCAGTTCCACTTTCGCAGCATGTATAAAAGTCTACTTTTCAAAGTTAGAACGTAGTTCTTCAGTCTTTTGCCTTTTGCTCTGGCTCTTTTTGAGAAGTTTTATCAACAGGTATTCCAAAAGTGCCTTCCAGCCAAGACCGATTGTATTTTATAAATTTATCTTGAGCTTTGGTTCACCTTTGTTTTATTTCAGATTGCAAATCATGAATTTGGTCGTTATTGTAACCTTCACATGACAAAAGTTTATCTTTTAAATAGTTTAATTTGGCATCTAAAGTAAGGAAATTTTCTTTCTTTATTAGATCAAATAAGTGTTGGCGTGTTACAACTCTTACTCCTGATGCATCTTCTGAACCTAAAACAAACAAATACAATGTAGAAAGTCACTAAAAGATATTTCCTATTTTAAACGATATTTAGCTGAATCTCTTCAATACCTCTAAACTGTATTTATCCGGACGTATCCGGAGATGATTTTCACTGTATTTACAAAGTAAAGGATCAGAGAATAACCTACAATACAAATTATAGCCGGATCTAACCCGATACATAAACAAAAACACTAGCAAAGATTTTTTTTTAAAATAAGTTATGGTGTGAAAATGGGTTTTTTTATCACTACAAAAAAAATATAGCTTGTTAATTGATCATAATTTTATTTATGCATTTTATAAGTCTTTTACCTTGTCCATCAGAATCCATCACTTTCAATTCGTAGGAAGAACTTGAGAATTTAGAAACACACTTCGAAAGTTTGATGTTTAGAAAAGCGCCAACATGAAATACGCACACTAAGTGAAACGGTCAAATTGCGACTGATGCCACAGAGGCGGGGTGTAAGGTAGCAGGTAGATAAAGCATGGGTATTGTGCCAGGGTTCATATTCTGATCGTGGAACTAGTTTTTATGAATGTTATTGAATTTTTGATAATGGGACTTTTGGCCGCGTAGATCGAGCAAATACCTGTATGTGCGACGTTTGCATGACGAAATTTGGATATTTTGACCAAAAACCATCAAACATGACTTTTTTTTTTGGAATATTTTTGGCTTTGGCTTTTACCCCTTTGAGCTATGTCCATTTGAAAATAACACGAGAAGTCACAATTCACTGTAATATTTCACTTTCATAATCTTGTGCGCCTTTTCTAAGACGTTAAGTCTAAAAATACACCATTTTTACACATAAAAACTCGAGCTCACACTAATTTAGGAAAATAAAATATTCAATTCAATTAAATTTTTTGGTGTGGCAAGAGGATTGACGATTATCCGAAAATTTTGATTTTTTTCCATCAAACATGACTTTTTTTTTTTGAAAATTTTTGGCTTGGTTACAAAGACCTTTGAGCCATGTCTTCATTTGATATTTTATTATCTTATTTCGGTGTTGGATGACGATAAGGATGAGGATGATGAGTTGATGATGATGATGATGACGGTGATGATGATTGCTGCCTTAGTAAAGTGGTGGAAACTTTACTAAAGGCTTCTTACGGAGATTTAAAACCAACACGAGAAGTCACAATTCACCTTAATATTTCACTTTCCTACTCTTGTGCGCGTTTCCTAAAGACGTTATGTCTAAAAATCCACCATTTTTACACTTAAAAATTGGAACTCACACTAATTTCGGAAAATAAAATAAAACCGCTATGTTTCCTTCAACGTGTTCGCACCAAAACTCACTTTTGAGTGAACATGTAATGCAGTGTTGCCAACATAGTGGATTTTCCACCAAATATGGTGGTTTCTAATCTCGAAATATTGCTTTTAGTGGCTGGTGGATTTATCTAGAGGTTTAGTAAAATTAAATTTCATCTATATTAAATACATTACAGGCTGCTGCCCGCGGCTCCGCCCACGTGGATTTCGGTTAACGCGATCAAACATAGGCTATATATTATATCCTTTCCCTTTATCAAAATCGGTTCTGTGGTTTAGGCATGAAAGCGTACCATATAGACAGACAGACAGAGTTACTTTCGCATTTATAATATTAGTATGGCTATGGATTAATATGGATATTTAAAGAGATAATGTTTGTGAGTTTGTGACATTGTATTAATTAATAATATTTCTGTTAACCCCTCCAGCTAAACTAAATTGCTTGGAGTGGGCTCGCGCCGGTCGGTAGTGCAATGGCCAGGATCCGAACCCGGGACCACTCGATCGTAAGGCCGACTCAAAGAGTCATCATCATCTACACATAGACGTATTCTCCTGATTGCATCCGTGGCCAAGATGACCTCGAAGCTCAGGGTCCGCCTTCCGGCTCACCCTTCACGACGTCAAGCCAGGACTTCTTTGGCCTACCCCTTTTACCTGGGCCCGGGGGGGGCACCATATTCATGTTCCCCACATAACCTGGTGGTTGCCGCAAGACGTGGCCGCACCAGTGAAGGCGGTTCTCTTGCATTTTATCCACGATGTCACGGACATGGAGGCTGCCGCGGATGCGAGAGTTCCGTACCCGATCTTTACGCGTGACGCCGCACATCCACCGCAACATTTTCATCTCCGTGACACGCAGCTCTTGGGGGCTGTCCATTAATCACGTGATGTTTTTTTGTAGCAATTTTCTAACCCCCCTACCCCCATGGTGATACGTGGTGAGGTTTAAGACCTAACCTCTAGCCAAAATCACGTGTTTTTATTATTTAATGCTAGAAAACTAAGAATCGTGACAAAAATCACGAGTTATAAGAAAAATTAAATACATGTGATATCTCAATATACCCCTCCCTCTCCCTCCCCCCTGGTGATATTTCGTGATCTTTTCTGAACCCCCCCCCCCCCCTGTTGAACCTCACGTGATTAATGGACAGGCCCTTGCTTGTGTCGCTCGAGCAGCGGCCACGCTTCACAGCGTCTTATAGACCTGCCCCTTCAACCTGACTGGCATTTTGAGATCACAAGTGACGCCAGTCATTTCTCGCCACTTGGCCCACGCGGCAGCAATGCGTGCCTTGACGTCGTGGTCGATCTCACCGGTCACATGAAGTACAGATCCCAGGAACTTAACCTGGTCCGTGCGCTCGACCAAATCATCGCCTATGCGGACGGGTGTGGGATCTGTGGAGTTTAACGCTAAGTATTCTGTCTTCGCTACATTTAGCTTCAGACCGCCGTTCTCAAGCGCTTCTTTCCACCCTTTCACGCGTCGCAATAATCTGCTCCTGTCCGCGTCCATCAGCGCAATGTCATCAGCATACGTGAGCAACCACGGAGGCTGCTCATGTGAGTTTCTGATGCTGTCCGACAAAACGTCTAATACCACGCTTAATAGGTAAGGACTAAGGACGGATCCTTGGTGTACCCCGACGGTGATAGGGATGGGGAAGGCTTTTGAGTCACCAACAGCAGTCCGAACCACGGAACCGGAATCGTAGTACATGTCTCGGACGGTGTCTATGTAAGTCTCTGGAACTCCCTTGGCCCGCAGTGCCCACCAAATCACCGCGCGAGGAACTCAGTCGAAGGCCTTCTGCATGTCTAAGAACAGGCAGTGCAGGGGCGTGTTCTTCGCCCTGCATTTCCCCGCCACAATCCTTAGGGCGAACACTGGGTCCATGGTCCCGTGCCCAGGACGGAACACATACTGATACTCCGAGGTTATCAAAACATGCATCTTTCATGTGAAAATAATTTTCATAATCTTTATCCTCCTTCGATTGCCGTATATCAGCCAACAAGTTTAAATGGCTGTACAAATTCCTTTTTAATAGCCAGTCTTTTGCCTAGCGCTTTCTTTTACACGTTTATTACTTAGAATGCCAAACAAAATTCCTATGCACGCTTTTCGCTTATGAATATCCATAATATATTATAGTTAGTTATTTTGTCATGAACACGTGTACGTTTTTTTTTTGTACTCCCGGTGATGTTTTTGGTGTGATTTTTCGTCTGTGGATTTTTCCGATGTATTACTTTACTCTATGGTAGGGAGTATCTGAGATGGATTAAACGAAAAATCGATTTTTCGAGTAAAAAAAATCGATTTTTTACATCGAGACGTAGTACTGAATCGATACATCATCCTTTAAAATCGACATTTTGATTTTTTCTGTTTTGGTATTAGTATAAATTAGTTGAAGGTGCTCGCATTCCAAGAGTGCTGCCGGTTAATTACTCAAAAACTCGCGAGATGGCTGTGAGTTTAGTCTACTTCGCGTCACTTCTCTTCAATAAAAAAAAGTTACGTTTATAATCTTTGACTTTTTGTGTGTCTGTTTGGGAATTTCATAAGTTGCTATTAGCAACCGAACCCCTCCAACTAAGCTAAATTGCTTGTGCTAGGAGTGGGTTCACGTCGGTAGTGTAATGGCCAGGATTCGAACCCGGGACCTCTCGGTCGTAAGGCCGACTCCTTAACCACTAAGCTACCGACTTGCACAGGAAAGTCAAGGCTTAAATGAAGATTCCAAACATTATTTAGCGCAGGTCGTTGTGCACCTAAAGTATGATCCTATACTTTACTGGTAACAACAAAAAAAACTCTATTTATCACCACGTTCACTCAATAGCCATGCGTATCATATAAGTAGCGTAGGATCATCTGTTCCTTGTGAGCGCCTTTTTTCAATTTGCCGAACGCATCGCAAGTGATGAGCGGAACCGCTTGGATCCCAGTAGACTTCACAGACTGTTTTCAAAAAGTTTAGATATGCATAAAGAACTTTAAGCTAAATTAACTATCTGTTTGCTATAGATTTTGAAAATAAATGTCTTGTATTCTACCTGATCTGATACTTTGGTATACGGTAAACCGGAAATATAGCTGAATATTCTGAAGACTTCTGCGTATCCCTTCAAAGAACTCAGGCGTGATGTTATGATGCGTAATGGCAGAAACATTGCAATAATATGCGAATGCAGCAATCGCGGCTGAATTCCTGGTACTTTTTGAAGAGTTCCTTGGTCTAATCTCGGAAACCCATAATCAGATCTTTACGAAATTTAAATGGGACTATTTCGGAATAATCTACTTACGAACAGAAAAAGAATTTTCAAAATCCGTCTAGAATTGACTTCACAATCGCGTAACAAACATACAAAAAAAATAGTGTACGAATTAAGAACCTCCTTTTTTGTAGTCGGTTAAAAAAGATCGATTTTCTGGAAATCGATCTTTTAGACCTCGATTTTTTTGTGGATCGATTCATCAGGCCACGATTCGAATCGATTTTAAAAATTGATATTTTTCGGCAAGAATCGCCATCCCTACTCTATGGTGTGTTTGATGGTTTCTGTTTGAACGTGTAATGTCGATATAAAACCATCATGCAAACGTAATTCATGTTTGGCTGTTTGATGGTTTCCTGCATGACGTTTGTATGAGCGTGTAATGGACCCCTTATACCTACAGAATTAACGTGTATTACCTACGTTCCATTTTTATGAATGAACGTTTGCCGACGGTTACTATGCTAGGGATTACCTTCTATTATCGTAACATTTGTCGATATCTTTCTATACTACCTGTTAAAGTGTACTAACCATAACTTTAAAACTAAAACCCGACTACTGCAAAATCACGAATCTCTAGAATGTATTGTTTTATTAGAGTAAATGGTATACGACCACGGCTATTCTTGATATTTTCTTGCTTAATACTTCTTAGAGCGTGATTTGCAGTAGTCGGATTTTAGTTTGAAACTTGATTTTTATTTGTATTATTTTGGTGCAAGCAACACCTAATAATGTATACATGTTTTTAATATGCTAATTGAGCCCTTTAATTTCATACCAAACACGGTCTATATATCTCAAGTTTTTTTTCATTATAGTCAGAGTTTCAGAGAGTCATTCACACGTCATATTGCCTATAACCAGCGGATGATCAAGACAGACATTACAATTTTGTCAATTCGTATTTCTTCAAAAGAGTACATTTTTGTAAAGAAGAATAGTTTCGTCGTCTAATCTTTTATTGGAGTACATCACTATTATGCTTGTAGTAGTATGTTCTAGAAAAATTCAACAATGGCTGTCGCAAATCATTCATAATGTTGGCGCAAATCATTCATAAATGTTGGCACCGTCGGCACGCTGTCAAATTCTCATACTCATTTTCCCAAGTGAGCAATAACTTAAATTTTTTGTCTCTTTTTAGCAGACACAACTGTATATTGGAAAAAAAGAGACAAAGTGATATAATCAAGGTTCAATTCATGTTTGCCTCATATTTGTATAACTAGAATTTCTATATGTTGAACGGGGCCCCCCTGTGTTTGGCACCCTGCCACAGATATAAACTGAAGACATATGTCTTGGACCCTGCGCAGTAGACGATTTTTGGGTCCCCTTTGAGGAAAGCACGGGGGTGCGACGGCGGAGGAAATACGACGCATCCACCAATCATAGAGCTGCGTGCCAACGTTTTAAACCAATCAGCGGGCGCTAAACTCCCGCGTCCTCCTCCGTACACTTGCGTGCAAAAATAAATTTGAATTTATCACCACAATAATTATTTCGAATTAGTATTTATACAATATAATTTTTTAAGATATCATATAAGTTTTTTATTTTGCGATTTATATGTTGATCTTGATTTATACGGTTTTTGTTTACCCTAGGAAACCTACTAGCTTTTTTAACGCAAGCGTAGGCACATACTCTTTGTGATTGATTATTAAACTATTTTTATCATCGGGAGCTTAGTGGTTAAGGAGTCGGCCTTACGAGTGAGAGATCCCGTGTTCGAATCAAACTCGGGACGGGTTCAAATCCTACGGGACTGCTGACGTGAACTCCTAACACACGCAATTTGGCTTAGCTGGAGGGGTGAGGGGTTAATGAGAATATTAGTAATTTTGGTTACTATTTTTTTATACTACTTAGGTCGCAGACAAGCACACGGCCCTCCTGGTGGTAAGTGGTAACCGTGGCCTATAGGCGAGTGCAACACCAGGGGAGCCACACTCGTGCTGCCGACCCTGTAAGAACAGAGAGATTGTGTGCCATTAACCGAAAAGATAGTAGGACAAAGCCTTTGGTTTTTCCAGTGACAGCACAAAACCTCTCCTGTGAGCTCTGGCTACCCTACTCACCGTCGGAAACACAACACGAGGTTATTAATTCTGTAGGTTAGTACCTATCTATTGGTATAGTTAATAAATAAATAAATTGACAGAATAAGATACATTTTTTATACTGTTGACAATTAAATATATTCTAATTTCTAACCATTAAATTATAGCGTTTCATGATATAATACGCCTACAATCATGTTGACGGGGATTAACTCGATTAACTGTTAAATATTATTACGTAACAATTTCTACATAATACCTAAATAATTTAAATAGGTAATTTAAAATGAAGAATTTTAATAGTTCGGGCGATAAATGTCAGAAACGCTAAAACACAAATATAGAGTAGCCATTTTTTTGTCCGGTAGTGCACCATGCGCGAACTTGCCGATTTAGGTCCATCACTCGTGTCCACAGATATAACTTAAATAGCATTAAGCTGTGCTTATTATACGAATATCGATTATACGGTTACGAATTGGTATTTTATAGTAGGTGAAATTAATAACTCATACATAATGTATTGAATCGATACATACGCCGGCTACTTTCCATATTTATAAAACGTGAACGATTTTGCCAAATTTTCCCTGAATAAAAACATATTAATTATCACCTATTTCAAGTATTATACGATACTTATGATGAGGAATACTATACATAACGGCGCTGGGTACCGTATTACCGATCACTTGGTATACGGTAAATAATAAAAAATATACATAGAACATATAGCTGTCTCAATGAATCGATTTCTAATATTATCGATTCGTATTGTCCATCCCTAGTGCTAAACTTAACCAATTTGACACTTCAAAAATTTGTGTTCATGTGTTGTGTAACTATTTTTGAAAAGCTAATTTAGCGTCAAAAATGAGCCAACTTTTACGATACAAGTACACCGACACGCCTGATGGCCAAGATATTTACTTGAAAGCCCTGGTGGCATCCAAATATGCCGGTCTCGCCGCTACCTTCCTGGGGACTTGGGATGTTCTCATGTATTCTCACCCCAAGGGTGTCGGTGCAACCTTGAGAAGGTTCGGCTGGTACATCGGACCAATGGTTGGAATGGCGTCAGCTTTCACCGTGACTGCTAACGTTGCAAGGAACTTCAGAGGAAGTGATGACAAATTCAATTATTTCTTGGGTGGTGCCGTAGCTGGAAGTATCCTCAGCTCTTGGCAGCGAACGCCAGTGTTCACCTTCCCTGGGGCGGTTATCTTCGGCGTTATCGGAGTAATAATCAAAACTGGGCTGCAGGAAAACTGGAATGTTCTCCCTGAATTGCATCAAGCAACCAAGACTATCAAATCCGTCAACCATGATTGGACTTTCGTCAAAGATCTTGAAGACATGAAGGGCTGGACAAAGGGTAACTGATATTTTGAGCTTTTTATACTTTATCCGCATATTTCATGAGTGGTGAATGGGATCTAACTAATATCTTCAGGGACCAAGCCAACTTCAACTGTTAGCCTGTGCATCTACTGATGCAGGATTTCCTCTCAAGGTTACAGGGGTCAGACAGTAGTCACTGCCAGCAGGGGACTCCTTTAACTGGATAAATCAACTGCCCTCTGATGACAGATAGCAATTACTTCAGTTACTAGTTGTGCACCCCAGCCCTGCCCCAGTGCAGTAATAGCACCTATATTATCATAAATTTCTTTCATACAAACCTTGTTCTGACAATAACGAACTCAAAACAAAAAGAATTATCCTGTTTGGTGTAGACTTTCGACAGCCATGCATATTATAATTACATCTTGGTGATTATTTTTTATATTACATGTATAGAAAAGCTTTTATATATGAAGGGTCCACTGCAATAACGATGTATGTCCATTGGATTCTATTTTGAGATAATTGGATTTTAAGTTTATAAACGGTGTGGACTAAAGGGCTTAAAGATATCGGGAAATATTTCTTATCCAAATTAAATAACAAATATCATAGTATTATTTATTAAGAAAATAATCATTGTTTAGACATTACAAACTATTAATAATTTATATATTCTTAGGTAAGTCTGCAAATAACAGAACTAGAATGATTCATGTCCATACTATGTTCACAGTCAATAATGATAGTAGTCCAAATTATTGCTTTAACCTTTAAGTAATGACGTGATTTATGTTCGTGTAGCTTTTATTACTGCTAGCCATGGATGAAACAATACAAAAATAATAAAAAATAATCAAATATTTCACACATGAGGAAGTTCATCACTCATTCTGCCTGATTTTTTTCTTTTTTTTGAAGTAATTTCGTTTCTGTCAGATTCCATAATTTTAATAAAGAAATCTGTATATTTAGATTACACACTGGGGCTTAAATTAAAGTCCAACTTGACCTGATAATATTTATATTTCAATAATCGTGCTTACAGTTCGAAAGATTATAACGGATTGATTTTACATAGTAGGTAGGTACTAATGTCAGGTGATGCGTAAACGCCTGACGTAATTGTAATAGCCGGCACCCGCAGCCCGTAGATAATTAAGTGCGCGGCAACATATTCCGGGGGGTTGAAAGGCCTCTTTCAACTCTTCAGTTCCTCAGCTGTGGGCAACGGACAGAGACGCGTGAATGGGCGACGCACGCAACCTCTCGCAGTGTTAATTTCTGCGACTCTCGCTACTCCATCTGGTCCGGGAAACAGTTTTAGAACGCGTCCTAGACGCCAATTCAGTGGAGGCGTATTGTCTTCTGCTAGCAGCACCATGTCTCCTACATTGAGATGACCATTGCCTGTTCGCCACTTTGTCCGTTGCTGTAGTTCAGCCAAATATTCTTTCTGCCATCTTTGCCAGAAGTGACGCCGTATTGTTTCCAGGCGCTCGTGCCTTGTTAGCAGCTTCGTCTCACGTATATCTTCCAGCCCGGGCGAGGGTAACGCTGTGAGCGGACGACCGATAATAAAGTGTCCCGGGGACAGGGAAAGAAAGTCATTGGGAGATGAGGACAAAGGGCATAAGGGACGACTGTTCAGAATGGCCTCCACTTGCGCAAACAAAGTTATGATTTCCTCAAATGTTAAATGACTATTACCAATCACTCGTTTGAGGTGATATTTGGCCGATTTGACACCGGCTTCCCAGATGCCGCCGAAGTGAGGAGCGTAAGTAGGTATGAAGCTGAACCTAATACCTTGCTGACTTGCAAAATGAGATATAGGTTCCCTATTATTCTGTAAAAAACTACCTATTTCCTTCGCGGCAGCGACAAAGTTACGACCGTTATCGCTAAATATTTCCAATGGCTTTCCCCTACGCGCAATGAAGCGTCTGAGAGTCATTACAAATGCATCCTTACTTAAATCACTAACTGCTTCAAGGTGAATGCACTTATAACGTAGGCACACAAAAATACACATATAACATTTAATCAGGCGACTTCCGCGTCCTCTCCGATTTAAAATTAAAAACGGCCCAGCGAAGTCTAACCCCACTGACAGGAATGGGAAGTCTGGATTCACACGCTGTGAAGGTAAGTTGCCCATCTTAGGGCACAATGTTTTACCATTAAGCCTCCTACATCGCACACAGTTACTAACAGTGCGTCTGGCGATCTGCCTGCCATTGACAGGCCAGACCGTTTCCCTAACCGTTGCCAGCAACAATTGCGGACCTGCGTGTAAGTTTACAATGTGTTCATTTATAAAATATAATTTAGTGAATTTATGCGAGGCGTGCAGAAGTATCGGATGCCGTTTCTCAAAAGCGCATGCAGACGCATCTATGCGACCGCCAACACGAATTAATTTATTTTCATCTATAAACGGAGATAACGATAACATTTTACTTCTGGCTGGTAGTTGTTTACCTTTTATGAGTAATTCATATTCGATAGAAAATGATTCACGTTGCGCCATTAGGCACAGTGCATGAAACGACTCCAACAATTCTGCCGCCGTAAGCATACCTACTCGCTTATCACTAGGATGACGCGAATTAAATATAAACCGTTGAGCGTATGCAACAACGTTTCGAAGTTTGTTGAAGGATGAGAATTTATCCATATTTAAAATCTGGTCATCCACTACTGTGGATGAGTGTACTTTAACCTCCGGTAAGCTATCCGATGATAACTCCTTCCACTTAGGCCAGTACAATTCGTCCTTATGCAAAAAACTAGGCCCGGTCCACCATAAGTCATGAGACAATAGGGCTTTAGCAGACACTCCCCTGGATATTAAATCTGCCGGGTTCATTGCAGTAGGAACGTACCGCCACGACGAGGCATTTGTTAGTTCTACTATTTCACAGACCCGGTTAGCTACGAACATTTTTAGCTTGGTAGGATCACATTTTATCCAACTTAACGCTACGCTAGAATCGCACCAGTGCACTATGCGCCCAGGCGCGTAACGCAGAGACTCGGTAACACACTTACAAAGGTTAGCGGCTAGCAATGCCGCACACAATTCAAGACGGGGTATTGTCGTCTGTTTCACCGGAGCTACCTTTGACTTGGCGCATAGAAGCCTGACAGTGGTGTGACCGTTAGCGGTAACCGACTTTAAATAGATGCACGCGCCATATGCGCATTGAGACGCATCACTAAACGAATGCAGTTCAATATAACGGTGATCATCACATAGAACTAACCTTGGAATTTTAAATTTATTTAACCATTCTAAATTATCTGTGAAATTTGACCACTCCTCTCGTAACTCTTTAATGACCGGCTGGTCCCACTCAAAACCCTTTTGCCACATTTTTTGCAACAACATTTTAGGTATTATTATCACGGGACTTATGAGCCCTAACGGGTCGAATATTTTAAATGCATTAGACATGACGAATCTTTTCGTTATAATTGCGTCTTTATCACAGATAAAGTTTTTAATAGGAAAATATAACACATCCTGAGATGGAATCCATCCCAGGCCTAGAGTACTGGAAGAGTCACTCACTATTAAATTATCTTCGTTATTAACACTTAAACTTTTAAATATAGCTGGGTTGTTACTCTTATATTTTCTTAAGTTGAAACACCCATTTTTAAGAGCCTTAGAAACGCTCTGTTGAATAAATAATAAATCGGATTCGTTATCCGCACCGGTTATAAGATCATCGACGTAGAAGTCGGATTGTATGATATTTTTAATGAACTTATCATCTTGTTCCTCACCTAACTGCCATAAGCAACGAGTGCTGAGATAACTGGCACTTGCTGTGCCATAAGTCAATGTATTTAACTCTAAACTTTCAATAGGTTGAGATTCGTTCTCACGCCATAGTATACGCTGGAGTCCGCGGTCTTCTTCATGCACCAGGACTTGACGGTACATTTTTTCAATGTCTCCCGTTAACAAATATTTGTATTGTCTAGCACGTATCAATATAGCAAACAGTGAGTCCTGTAGGGCTGGACCCACCCTTAAAATATCATTTAACGAACGACCTGATGTGGAAGCCGCAGACCCATCAAACACTACGCGTAATTTGGTAGACTCACTCTCTTGCTTAAGCACAGCATGGTGACACAAGTAATAATTTATGGGCCTCTCATCTTTTGACAACGAGAGATGCCCTAATTCAGCATACTCATTTATGAATTTACTATATTCTACCTTTAAGTCAGGATTTTTTCTAAACCGTCCTTCTAAATACCGGAATCGCTTCTTGGCTAGACTATAGGTATCACCTAGACAGTCCGGGGTATCCCTTAAAGGCAGTTTCACGCAAAACCTACCGTCGGCGTCCCTTCTGGTATGAGTGATGAAATGTTGCTCACAAGCCTTTTCATTTTCACTCATTATACGCCGTTTTGGTACCTCTTCTAATTCCCAGAATTTATTCATGGAGTCTAAATCTACCTCGTGTTGCGGTGACAATGCACCTACAACAACCTTGTTACAATGAGTAGATTGGTTTGAACTATTTGAGTACATAGTGCCAGAGATTATCCAGCCTAACCGAGTATTTCTTAATATCGGCTTTTGGGGACCTAGGGAACGTTGATCGTTTCCCAGGATGTCCCAGAATAGATCAGCGCCTATCAACATGTCTACCGGTGCCGGTTGATTAAAAGTGGGATCAGCCAGCACTATACCTTTGGGTAAATTCAGTGCGCCAATGTCGACCTGATACTTCGGTATCAAGCCGGTTAATTCATTTAAAATAAAGCATGAGCAATTTGCACTATACTTATTATTTATAGAAGTAATTTTGACAATACAGCTTTCATTAATATGTGAAGTGACCGTGTTGCCTATTCCTATGACCTTTAGCGAGTCAATTGGGAACGTCGTTAATGACATTTTATCCTTTAATGCCTTAGAAATAAACGATGATTGGCTACCACAGTCTAACAGGGCTCGAACCCTTACCTTTCGATGGGTCAAGGTATTCGAAACCTCAATCACAGCTGTTGACAATAGCACTTGGTTTGTGGTTCTATTAGAAAAATTCGTAATAATTTCACTACTATTAACGCTCGCCTCATCTACTGTTGTGTCATTTGCATTGGATGCCAAGACCGGACGGTGCAACAAAGAGTGATGCCTCTTATTGCAATCACTGCATGAACCCATGCGACATGTACTTACGTGATGTCCCTGCCTAAGACAGTTGACACACAATTTGTACTTCTTGACTTCCTGCACCCTTGCGTCTATGCCCATTGCCTTAAAGGTGGGGCAGTCATAAATCCTATGATTTCCGTTACAAATGATACACAGATATGTATTAGATTTACTAGGTTTATTATTTTTTGTGTTAGATGATGTGAATGACTTTGTACTTTGACCCTGCTTATGCTTATTTGAGTCAGTACAAGGCCGAGCGTTGATGTCCTGAGACTTGGACCGATTGATCTCGGGTTTGTTACGATTCAAAGCCTCGAGTACATCGGCGCGGTCTTCTAAAAACTTGTAAAACTGCTCTAACGTTGGGATATCACTATCTAACGTATTTCGATATTCTTCCCATTTCTCTAAAGTATCGGTTGCTAATTTTGACGATAGCGTGTATATGATCATAACGTCCCAGTTGCCAACGGGTACGCCTAAGCTGGTAAGCGCACGTAAATTTTTAGTGACATGATCAACGAAAAACCTCAACGATCTTTGCGACTCACGCTGAACTTGCTTAATACCAAATAAGGAACTTAAGTGATGATCGATTAATATTCTTTTGTTATCATACCGGTTGCAAAGCAAGCTCCACGCTTCAGTATAATTCGCAGACGACACGGTGAGATTTGAAACAATTCTCGCGGCGTCGCCCTCCAAATACGATATAAGGTAATGAAACTTTTGAATGTTTGTTAAACGTTCATTCCTGTGAACCAAACTCTCAAACATGTCGCGAAACTTAAGCCACTGGAAATACGCACCGTCAAAGTTTGATATTTGTATCTGAGGTAGCTTTACATCATCCGAACTAGGATCCGAACAGCAGGAATTATCATGACCCGAAGTACATCTGTGTTCGCATTCCGATTTAGAGAATTTATCCAATAAAGTCTTTGCTATTGACATATTAAGAATAATATCACTTTCAATTGCATCGCGTTCATCAATTTCGTTCGACAAATTATGCGAATTTAACACCTCTATTTCACTTTGCAAGTCATCAACCCTTACAGACAGTGCCTCTAATTTAGCAAGCTTCAATCGTAACTCGGTTAGTAGCACTACCAATACCACTTAAATATTTTTTAAACTTCGTTACCTGCCCTTTTGCAGCAGATCGTTTAGTAATTAAGTCTTTTAAACGATTTTTGTCTACTACATTAAAGGTCACTGCTTGCGGCTCAGTAGACATTTTGAAACAGCACAAAAAAAACTAAGTTGCAAAGTAGGTATAAAACCTTATAAAACTAACTATTACAATAACAAAAGAATGGCTCACGCTCCTCAGCTCGGCGACACCTGTTGTAGACGAGAAACCGGTTTCGCTCGCACAGCTGATTGCGCGACGCAGTGCACTTGTCGTAGATCAGAATCTGAAATTATCGGCGTAATGTTTAATGCATTTGCATTCGAACAAGGATGGATTAGCGACTGATAAGATCACTAAATTTGATCTACGCCTAATATGACCACGAATTTATTGGGTAGGTAGGTAATGGGTAGGTACCTACCAGTACGGAAAAATGTCGAAAATTTTATATTTAACGGAATAATGTACGCTTTGAAAGATTTAAATAATTAGATTTACGGCAATTGACAGTAATATTAGCAATTAAAGTACCTAATCTTTAGATTACTGATACTAATTTCATCTAAGCTGTAAGTGTAGGTAGGTATAAATTTGAGAAAAAAAAAGCTTTTAACTTTAATTTGCACAAATGAACCACTCTGAACAGTAGAAGAATTAGGTACTAGATTCTGGATGAAATTTCGAAGATTAGGAAACAGGAATACTGGGAAGAAAGGAGTGGACCACTTATCTTTTTTGTAGCAGCTCAACGCGCGGTGAGATTCTTTTGGCGAATCTGGTCACCTCAGCCCGGAACTCGTAGATGATTCTGGCTGCACCTTGAAGCTATAACTCCAATCTTCAATCCTCGATCACGCCCAACAGGATTGCACAGCAACCGGCCGGCCCCGCCTTGACGCGATTTGTTTCTAGATTTTCTTCGATCTTCGTATATTTTATTTCTTTTGTGTTCCCCTCATGGGCCACCAATATGTATATTTAGATTACACACTGGGGCTTAAATTAAAGTCCAACTTGACCTGATAATATTTATATTTCAATAATCGTGCTTACAGTTCGAAAGATTATAACGGATTGATTTTACATAGTAGGTAGGTACTAATGTCAGGTGATGCGTAAACGCCTGACGTAATTGTAATAGCCGGCACCCGCAGCCCGTAGATAATTAAGTGCGCGGCAACAAAATCACTTTATTACGATACGCTTAGCCTACCCCGCGTTTACATACTGCCGCTCGCATTGCTCATCGTGTTGCCAGAAATATTCGCGCGATTAATGCCCTAGCGTTCACACACGCGCATCATCGTGTTGGTCCGCATTACAGTATTCGCCCTGCAATGGAGACGGACGTAAACGTATGGAGGACAATGCTGTAGCAGTGTAGGCATTATGCTTTTACAGCAAAGCGAATTAACTAAATAGATTATTAAAAAAAAACTATCACTTTCAACTACTATACACTTTCCGTAGATCGATATAAATATTTTTAAAAGTAAATATTCGAGGAGTAATAACGAAAGCCGTGTTTACTGATTAGCGCCATCTAGCGGTCTCGTATAGTTCATCGCGCTAGTATTGCCGCTCCTTTGACTCGCGCCGCCAAGCCGACATTTGCAGCAACATACGCGGCAGTACTCGCGGCATGACGAATATACCATTCACACCACGTCTCTGCCCACTTCTCTCGCCACTTCCCTCGCTCTGCCGCGAGTATGTAAACGCAGCTTTTGCGGGACATTTCGAAACCGACCGTACAATTGGCGTGAATGCGGGTAGTTCCACTACAAGATCGTGGAAATTGCAAGGCGATGGACACCTATCATTATTGCCGTGAATACTTGTGACATTGAGCGTTCTAGACGTGTAGTCAAATATTAGAAACATATTTATCTCAGGATTGGAAGATTTTATACCGAGTTTGTAAATGAGATTAGTAACTGCATCTATCAAGTGACCGAATGACGTCACTAACGTAAATTTTCATATTTTTGGACATACATCATTATTGCAGTGGACCCTTCATATCTTAATCACTTTATTATTATGCTCTATAAAGAGGCCAACTTTTGTCTCCTCCTGTTTTATTTATTGCATTAGTCTACACTTTGTTATTGCCTCAGTACATTCCTTCTCTATTTCCCAAGAACGCTTAAAGGTCTCTCAGAAGTGTGCCCTCCCAATCACATCCCAGTTGTTGCTATTATATGTATTATTTAATTTAATTTAATTAAAACCATTTTTTTCTGTTTCAGGTGTCTAACTTCATTTAACTTCAGAAACAAAGTGAAGAAAAAATAGTAGTATGTAAATAAAACCAACATGTTATTTTATTTTATTTAAGCATTACAATAAATCGAAAGATAATTCCTATAACTATGTTTAACTCATTCAATGCTACCTTTAAGGTCAATTCCCACTGAAACAGCAGTGACCAGCAGCAACTTTTTGAGGCACAATATTACAAAGCATTTTAAATCTTATCTATGGGAGAAAAAGTTTACAATGTCCGTTGTTGACTATTGCTCGTTCAGTGGGAATTGACCCTAAGACATTACACTGTATTACAGTGTTGAAGACTTAAAGAAGTCACTTACGTCATGGCACGCAAAAATCGTGCCATGACGTAAGAGTTGCAGATACCAGCCTGTGATACCATATTTTCCGTTAATGAACACAAGACACATCACTTAACAGCGAATATGACTCTAGCATTGGCTTTCTTCTCAAGGTTGGGAAGTCAGAAGCCTCTCGTGCAAGTTAAGTAAGTTAACAAACCAATCAAAAATATTAAATGGACCCTGGGCCCAGTGTACACTTTGAATGCAACTGGGAATCGCTAGCAAGATGACGATGATGTCTAAGTGAATGGAATAGAAACAAGATTGTACATTGGGTTGTTGGTGTACAAACTCTTTGGGTGACAGGTGGAGCCCCCTGTCAACCTAGCTGAAGCAGGCTAAGGCCTCGCCCTGTCCGGGGGCGAGATGACACCCGTGTTTTGCGCACCTAAGGGGTCCATCTCGATACCGGAGATGACCCAGGGTCAGATGGGGTGCAAGGGTCAATCTGAAAGAGTAGCGGCCGGCAGTGGCTTTTTATTACGAAGCATTTTAAATGTTATTTACGGCAGATAAAGGTCAGTCATCAGTCGAATCTGCGCGAGCATTCTCGCAACCATTTCTAGTAACAAATTTTGGCTGCTACCGGCCGCTGTCTTTCAGTGGGGATTGACCCTGAGTGATATGACAGTATTTCACGTTCACCCCCCTACTTGGATTATCTAAGGTTGCCCCCGCACCATGGGTAAAGGGTAAAATTCCTTTCATAGTACAGTATCAGCCAAGTGTGAAATAAAAATTAAAAATTTGGGATCACAATAAAACCACATAGAAATTTTAAGTTATTTTATTTCCTTACAATTAAAAAACAGAAATAAGCATAATAACAAAAATGCTACTGTAAAAGTTAAATTATTACATAAATAAACAGTATCGATAACTTTGTAACACTGAAATGAGATAATACTTGACTTCATCATTTTTTAAATTCACTGCATATTGTGTTTATTGAAATGTCTTTTAAATGATCCATTCCCTTCTTGTCTGAAAGAGAAAGAATCAATGACGTGATACATTGCAAGTTGTAGCATATTTTATAAGCTACAATATGGTAGGAATTTGATGACATAATAATAATTGCTTATACAGTACAGTCAGCGACACAAGTTGTTCAACAGTAAGTGCAATGCAATCAAAATATTTTTATAACCTTTTTGTAACGTTTTGTGAAAGGTTTTAGAGCTAACATCATCAGTGAATTGGAACATGCTAAGTTACTTTTGATGCTGACTGTACATGCATGTTCATCAATTGCTCGCTCTGAGAACATAAAAACAATATTTTCTTAATTTTTTTTTGAGTTAAAACTGTTGTCTCATTTCAAAATAATAAAATAACTATTACTTACATAAAAAATAAGATGTTACAATAACCTTAAATGCATAATTATAACTATATTTAAGTTCACGCTGGTGCAAAATTTCATTACGTATCTATAGCCTATACTATTCACCCACTCAGTAAGAGATATAGGAAAGGGTTGGGGCAAGTCTAGTACACTTACTGGCAAAAAAACTGCACAGTTCATTGAGCCATGATATATTCTATATATCACAATAAAATATACTTACCAGTCCGGCCAATAAGACATCGGACCAGTGTTCCAAACTCAAATTAAATAAAGATGATATTATATAACAAAATATATTTTTTCGTGTGCAAGGTCAATTCAAATGGGGTCTCTGCTTATCCTGTAGGATAGTGGCGTGACTGTATGAAAGATCAAATTCGAACCACATAATGAGTTTGAGCTCGTGTAGTATCGAGAGATACGAGACCCAGCGAGGCAGGCCACTGTTGCGCATAGGTATTGAAACCTATAAGGGTACCGCGTTGGTAGGTAGGTACCGCTGCTCGTAGAAGCTTGGCGGGGTAAATAGAATGTAAATTCGTACCTAATGGCCCTTATTTCATCATTTTTGTTTGTTTATTTAAAGTACCTACTAAAAGGAATTTTCTTAACTTCGTTGTATCCTATTTTAGTATCAAGAAGTAGTATACCCATTACCCTTGGAACGTTCTTGTCCCAGTGAAGTCTCCTGGACATTCAGGAACATGGACATGCTACAGTAACAGAAAGATAGACTTTACCTGTTCATCATTTATTGAGTTCATTTTCTTGCCACATCAAAAAATAAAAGACATGAGCCGTCCCTAATATCTGGCCGCTCTAACGGCCGAATACTGAAACGGCACTCAAATATTTAACGGCTGCTTAGATGTATAAGTAGCTCTTAAATACAAAATTCGTATTCTCAAACGTCAATTTTAAGCATGTGTTAAACTTAAGTGTATCCTAAAGTAAGTTGCGCTCAAACGCCACTCAGTGTAAAATTCGTATACTGGAATGCCACTTAAATAATTAGCTGTCAAAATAAACTGTCAAACTGATTTGAGCGCCCCTTACATCTGAGAGTGGTCGCGAGGTCTCCTAAATCTGTGATCGTATTTATTCAAGCGTTAAAATAATGTCTTTATCGTCATTTATCTTCTCTGTCTGATCATGAAAGACCTGCAGTGAGTCGCCGAAATGTGGTGAAGCTAAATGCATTTAAGAAATACGGTGATGTGGAGTTTCGTGTTTCCAAAGAGACAATACAGCCAGTGGACCAAATACTCATAGCCTTACGGTTTTATGCTACAGGCAGTTACCAACGCGTAATAAGCGATATATTAAGTTGAACAACAAGTTCAACAGGAGGAGCCCAATCTGAACTGTATCGCAACAGGAACATCACAGTGTTATGGACTGGTCAGCCAGAAGCCCAGACATGAACCCGATTGAGCACATGTGGGAAGAGCTAAAAATACGTGTTAGGGCTAGTCAGCCGGTTGCCCAGACGATGCCGGAGTTGAAAACTGCCATAGAAGAGGAATGGGAGATGATCGCTCAAAATTCCATATTACGGTTGATAAACTCTATGCCTAATCGTATGAGAGCTGTCGTAGATGCCCATGGAGGCAACACGCGTTGCCTCCATGGGCATCTACGACAATTCGTCGTTAAATTAAACCTTTATTTGATAATTAAACCTTTATTTGATAATTAAACCTTTATTTGATAATTAAACCTTTATTTGATAATTAAACCTTTATTTGATAAAACATGTTTTTTATTCAAAAATCAACTGCTTTCATCAAGGCGCATACCCGACTTGTTATGCGTAGCTCGTTGTAGATTGTAGTATTGAGGACATTACATTCACCATGGCAATATTCTTTTGAGACCTTTGTTTGAGGTTCTCATAGATAGAGGTGCCGGAGTTGTTGCCATGTTCTGAAGCCGCTTGCAGCTACAGCATTGTACTGCTGACAAAATAGAGTCCCAAGCTTCGCGCTTTTTCAATATCATGCCAGCGTTGGTTTCCTTATTTTCAATAATATTCTGATACTTATTTATAAATATGTAATATTATCAATCTTTACCCAAGTGTCATTGTCACTTGTCACTTACTTACAAGCTAGTAAGTTTCATTCTACGAAAATTTGGTCGTAAATTGTTTACGTTCATTTTGAAGATATTTTTTAAGTTAAATAGTGGAACATTATATAATAATGAATGCAATTGTGTATCAAATAAGACTCTTGTTATTTTGTATTATTTTGAATAAAATATGTAGCATAATAAATATTCTATATTCAAACAATGCTGCGTAAAACTAGGCATCGTGAATGTTGCCATGACGTTAATTATTTGACGGCTGCTTAGCTGATTATGCCTTGAAATTAGTTGAAATCGTTTAAGTAGCCTTTGTGTATACCACTTTAATTTGAGAGATGCTTATATTTAACAGCCCTTCAACTGATTGTTTTATTTGAGTGGCGTTTCAGTATTCGGCCGTAAGTCTGAGCCTAGTCGTCCTTAGGTGGCCTTTTGAGCCAATTTTTATAGTGCAGTTTTTTTGCACCTCATTACTTTATTTATAACAATAAATTTAGACATAGTCAATATATAATTTAATTTAGGAAAAATTTGGCTAACTCACAGACTTGCACGTGTTAGGAAAGGATTGTACAATATACTCAAATATGCTAAGAAGCCCGAAGTAACATTTGGCACAAACGATCGAACACTCAATAGGTACATTAAATTCGTAATATTCATTAAATTACTGTAACAGTGTGAGTGCAGTTGGATATGGTACATATTAAAGATCTTTGGTCGTCTTACAATTCCTTGAAAGAGTGAAAAATGTGATATAATTCGTGAGATTAGTATGGACTTCCATCAAAACAAGTGGGGCCCAAAACAGATCCTTGCGGAACCCCAAACATTTTAGTACTTTATTATCTGAATTTCTATGGCGAAATTGTGGTGGATACACTCAAAGGCTTAATAGAATTCGACCGGCGCGTATCTTTTTTAAAGTAGTTAATTAGTGATAACATGATAATGATAAAGTTAAATATGTTTCAAAATCATAAATGTGATTACCAGAGTAGCTAACTACCCTCATAAGATTTATTATTACCATATCCAGCCACACTCTAAGAACGCCATTAGATAGCCAATAAATATTGCGATCCAATATTGTGTCAATATCATCAGTAAAATATTGACAGGATATATTGATGATGTATTGACTGTCTAATCGGGCCCTAACAAACTATACACGCCTACAGCAACAGCATTAAAAACGTCAAAGCATAAACAACCTATCAAATAAAATGTACACCTTCAACATAGATATAACATTATATAAACATAGATATATATAAACAGAGAGAGATATACAACACGAGAGGAAGAGAAGCGTAAATAAATAAATACACAGTTAATTGCAGTTAAAAAACAATAGTTTCTTTTATAAAAACATGTGATCTGTGACTCTATATTAATTGCTTTTTGGGTATAGTTTTCACGGCAGCTAGGATATACTCATTCTCTGCAGTCAAACTATGAAACAGGTTACTATCTGACCTCCACAAGGGAATGGCGATATTGAATTCTGTGGTTAAAACACAGACCAGGTTGGAAATATTATCATCGACAATCAAAAATTATGAGACTAGAGAAGCTGTGACATTCCTGCTAGAATTGCATTGAATGTCCATTTACAGAATCTTCTTATGTTTCCTAGACGTTTTGTAAGTTCCGTTTTAATAGTATATACAAAATAACCTCACCTCAATATCTAACGTGTCCCTCACATGCGAATTATCTACCCTTACTCAATATGTATAACATTTTTAAAATAGTTCCTAACCATGACCGTACCATTCCACAGAGTCACAAACCACGTCTCCTCTATTACCAACTATCAGTACGTTCACTCTGTCTTCTTGCTCGGTCCCTTCTCCTTCTTTACCGGCTCTTCTTCTTCCTCCTCTTCCTCTAACTCCTCCACTTCCTCATCGATTTCTTCAATTTCTATCTCTTCCTCGATTTCGTCATCAGATTCTTCGCCTTGTTTCTGGAAAAGAAATTCGAAAATTTATTGGAATTCAGTTGCATCACTTGCATCTAAATAAGTTTTTGCTATGGATCTGTTTTTTGCTACAAAGCATACAGCGTCGAGCGCAGCGCTGCGACCGACCGACCTTGATAGATATTGTCATTGGTCGGGCTGGGTGACGTCACAGGAGATCGACCAATGACAATCTTCATCGTTCAGTGCTGTGGCAGCGTTGTGCTCGACGCTGTATGTTTAGAGAATTGCACAGCGGCCACACATTTTAGTGCAAATTATTATTTTTGGGAAATATAACTTTTGTCAGAAAAGTTTATATTTTGTCATCAAAATGTTGGTACTCAAAATGGCAAATATGGTAAATCAGCCGCCCAAAATGGCAAAACTGCCGCTCAAAATGGTAAAACTGCCGCCAAATATATCGATCATTGTCCCCAAAGACCTTTGGTTACTTTTGTAATACTTCTTGACGATATCCGACGTCCCTCGAAATACATTTTGCGGGCAAACCCTATAAAAAAAGTCCGCAATGGAGGCGGGATTGAACCTGCGTCCACAAGAACGTCGCACTCACTCGATACCGCTGCGCCCTTTAACGGTTTACTAATGTTTGGCAAAAAAACGTTAGTAGCTTAGCTTAGGTAGCTTAGTGGTTAAGGAGTCGGCCTTACGATCGAGAGGTCCCGGGTTCGAATCCTGGCCATTACACTACCGACGTGAACCCACTCCTAGCACAAGCAATTTAGCTTAGTTGGAGGGGTTAACGGGAATATTAGTAATTTCGGTTGCTAATATTCTTTAAAAAAAAAAAAAAAAAAAAGTGTCACATGCCAATATTAACCAAGTGATTAAAATGCGAAATGTAAATTTGCTAAAGAATCTTTATTTTTTTTTTTTTGGGAAATGAAAATATGCGATAAGTTTTTTGGGAAGTGAAATTTGACGAAACATATTTTACCAAACGGCAGGATCCCCCCTTTAACGTTTCCTAAACAATTATAACATAATTATAACATTTATGTACCTCAGCTGCGTTCTGTGTGACAGCGCTGGCCGTAGTGAAGTCATCCACTGTCGACTCTGAAATCATTTTGAACGTCAACACTTAAATATCCTCATCTATCTATCTATTTATATAAAAATCAATGCCACTTTTCGTAGTTATTTTATAACTCAAGAATGGCTGAACCGATTTGGCTAATTTTAGTCTTGAAATATTTGCGGGTGTTCAGGGAAGGTTTAAACGGTGAGAAAATAGGTGTCGTGGGAACGGGAAAAATATGGCAGTACGAAGATCGCCGGAACAGCTAGTACCGTCCTCAGTGGGTAGATACAGGTAATACAGCATTATTTTTGTACGAAACGTTGCACGTAGGTTTTTGTTGAATTCCTGCATAGTCATGTAAAGCCTGATGGGTATCTATTCACAAAATAAAAATACATACATATACTGACACATGTAAAGTCCTCGAAGAGGTAGGAGAGGCGTACTAACACCCACATTTCGCCATCAATAAATTTTCGGTCCCACGTAATAGGGGGCGAGCCTATTGTCGTCAAGCGGGCACTTAGTCATGGGCTGTATGTTTACTGTTGGATGGAGAACAGCCCTATCCCTTAGTCGCCTTCTACGACACCCACAGGAAGATATGGGGTGGCCCTTGTGGTGCTTCGTCGCCGAAGAAACGGTTGCCCACGTAGTACTGGAATGCGAGGCAGTAGCCCCCCAACGTTTCCAAATCCTCGGCACAGCGAGGTCGCTCCGCGAAGCCTGTGAAGCCCCCAGTAAGCTTCTGCGCTTCTGGGCGGAGCTAGGCTGGCTGTTATAGCCAGCACTCTCCACGCACAATGGCCCAAGAAGGAGGCTAAGTGCGGATGAAAGAGTCCCCTTGCCATTCCATTCCATTCCATGGGGTGGCCCTATTCTACTCCATCAACCAACACGGTTAATTTTTTTTTTTTATATAAGACACGTCAATTTGACTTCGCCTCGCCTGATGGTAAGCTGAAGGCAAAGTCTCTGAAAAGAGGGTCACCATTACAGACACGTATCATGTTACAATGGTGGCACTCAGCTTGACGGCCTCATCAGATGCTTTTTCACGCCCCGCTTAAAGGATAATTGATTGATTGTTTGATAATATAATACCTTGGTCCCGTTCAGGTGTGTCCCGGGGCGCATCTTGAATCAGCGAAAGCGTCATCTTCCCGCTCACCACCATCTATAAAAATCACCAATAGAAATATAACTTTTTTTTAAGTTCAAACTACCCGTAACTACTGCCATATGTGTTCATATGGCAACCGGGACCGATGGGTTAACGTGGTCTCCGAGGCATGACCAGACCAATGCAAATACCCATATTTGCACTGATCGGCTTCCTGCGTAGCGGCCGCGTTCACTAAGCAACGCCACAGAAGCTGTTGACTCAATCCTACGTTAACCCACTCCTAACACAAGCAAATTAGCTTAATTGACAATCCATCTAACCCCACCAGGTTAGGGAATATTAGTAATTTCGATTGCTAATATTCTTTAAAAAAAGCGCATGCCCCCAAAATTATTTTGTTTAAATTTCCCTTCCACTGAAATTATAATCCAGCTGTGTCCATTCCTACACACAGAGGTATATCATAATATCGTGAACCTAGAGAGGGTTCTCGAATTCGCAGTGGAGAGCAGGCTAGGGGCGGGTTGATTCACAGCGGACACGATAGAAGCTGGGCTATTGTAGAGATGCGCCACAGTCACAGCCCCCACCCTCTGCATCCAGGTAGCTCTTTTTACCCCAGTTTGCCCTGCAGCAGCCAACCCTCAATCTATTAAGGGACTTCCAGGTTGTCCACTGCAGTTCATGCCCGGGAGGTAGGTGGTAGGTCTTCGGGCTGGATGTGGTTTAAAGGAGGAGCATTCTCTGTGAGCCGGTTGCTTCGAGTAATCCACAAAGCTACAAACCGGTGAGTGTTTGGTGGGTAGTGGCTTGTCGGCGCGGTCTTCCGCGAACTCCGCCACCAGTACCCGCGACTGCTGCGGGATGTCCGTGTCCAGGAATATGGACTGCACGCTCTCCGCCTCGTGCTGCAATGGTACAATATATCTGATATGGTGATAACGTGGCTGGATTTCATTCAGTGATACTAAATTCCATGATATGCCATAACATTAATGGGATGTAGATAATGAATATTCATATAATGATGCCCGAACCTGGATCTGATATGATACCTGAATCTGTGTTTCATATACGATACCTGGATCTGGTATTGTGGTACACGAACTTGAATCTATGATGTTACTCTAACCTGGATATGATATGAGGATATCTGAAACTGTATCTATAAAGATATTCGAACCTGGCTATGATATGATCACCTAAAATTGTATCATATAATGATATTCGAACCTGAATCTATTACCTCTGGATGTAAATTGGTTATACCTGAGCCTAAATCTCACATGGTGATAAAACTCAAACCTGTATCTGATATTGTGATACCTGAACCTGAATCTAACATAGTGATACACGAACCTGGATTTGATAGTGATACCTGAATCTCAAGCCATCCAAAGGATGACTTAAACACCAGAGCAGACCTCCGAGAGTTAAATCACATCATATTCACCAAATTTCATAATTCTTACTGTTCAGTTTCATTTCATTCCAAAAATTAGGTACCTACTACACTTCTCAAAACCTATAGTTTGATTCAATAGTAGGAGCTCTAAAACGACACCTCATGCATTATTCAAGCGACACGACAAGAAACTATTAGAGTAATGGACATTTTAAAATAAAACTGCTTTTGTTAATAAAACAATAATTTATTTTTAAGAAAATTGTAACAAAAATAAAACTAATGTGGAAATGCATGCAGTTTCATTCTGTGGAAATCGTTTTGTGTATGATTGGGTGAATAATATAATTTTATTTTTTCAATATTACTTGTACCGTTAAAGTTGTACCACTAGCGTTTGTAGTACAGTTTGGAACGAACACGAAGATTTCTAATTAACTTGTGAGCACTATAAATAATAATTAACTGTTTTTTTTATTTATTAGAGTAAAAAAAATATGAGCCATTTACTTGCCTTATTTTTTGTATAGATATGTGTTCATATTTTTTGCTAACAGAACTGCGTTGATTAAAGTATACATGTTTACTTTACGAGTATAGTACACACAAAACGACTTCATAAAATTTGTACTAAGCAACAATCGAGCATATTTCTAAAAAAGCAATGCAATTGGAATGTAAAGCAACAAAACACATTTACCATATACTAATGATGTCTTAATATTTTTATGGGAAATCTCGACAAGTGTCCATGACAAATGAATGATTGCGTGCAAAAGTGTTCATTAATGAGCTATTATAGTTTTTAGATGATAATAATGCCACTTGGTTTGAACACTTGTCGTATAGTTGTTATAGCAACTTTTTTGTACCATCTATTCTATAGCAATACTACAACAAATACAATACATATTAATATAATACTGTTAAAATATAATAGGGATAGGACAAATAAAAAGAAAAATTGATAAAACTGGAATTCCTTTAGGTATATCAAAAGGACTGTCATACAGAAAAAATAAAACAAATACATAGTACATTTGAAATGACTAAATGGTACACATAAAAATGACTAGAGGTACTAGTCATTTAATGTGTACTATTTATTGCTAAATCTTAAAAAAATAATGCTGTCTTTCGATAGTATAAATATAGATAAAGTAAAATAAAATAAATAAAAATACATGTATTTTGGACCTAAAACGTGTTCAAAATGTGCTCTATACGCGCAGTATTAGTTTCTTGGTAGTATTTAGAACATAGCACGGGGTGCTACTGCGATGGGCGAGTTCAAATTTACCAAGCATTACAGATTATTACAAAGATCCTTGCTTGGCCTTGATTGTCTCGTGATTGAGATCCTAGATACGTGTCCCGAGATATTTGTCATGTCTTAATAGCCATAGTCATTTACGTAAAGAAAGTCCAGTTTAATCGCTATCATAGACAGTTTGTACGATATGCACAGTGCAGTGTGGCCTCACCGCGCGCGGCGGGGCGGGTGCGACGGCGCGCGGCGCCGGCGCGGCGCGACACGTGCCGCCGTCCGCCGGGTGCGCCGTCACCTCCATGCCTATCACCTAGGGGGCAAGCGGGCTCTAGAGGCTGGCTACGTGCGCTAAGAGATACGGCGGTTTGGTTATTTGGTTTAATTTCTGATGAGAAGTAATCTGTTGGTCAATTTTGTGTTGTACCACTGAAAATGTACTATAGAGATAAAATGTACCCATTCCGTTTGAGTGTGTTTCATTTTGTATAAAAACACCTCTCCCATTCAAAGTTAACCCTAGTGGGGTATTTTTCCCACCATAATGAATTTAGTGGGCAAAAGTGGATATACATTTGAGATTGAGATATACATTGAGAAATAATTCCAACGAAATCGCCGTATCTCTGTTATTAAGAAATCAAACAGATGCTTAGACACAGTTGGAAATTGTGAGGTACAAAGCGTATGCAGGTATCATCCATTAGGCACTAGTTGGTAAAGATTATTTTTTTATTCATGTTCGTTTTCATCGATTTCTTTGTAACAATCCAACAAAATAATTGATTATGTTATTCGATTACGAGGGTAGTTTTATTTAAGAACGGGTATCCCTAGATAGGATAGTATAGGATGCGTCAAACGCAGTGTTGATTGGGCATTCGAGTGCCAACCGTTGTAAGAGTTGCACGCGTGCTAACATAATAGCTACATATTAGTTTTTCCCTGTGGCTGTGTATCTCATAACTAAAAATGATATGCCATAAAAGAAAAACTTACTTTCACGCTGGATTTCTCATTGTCATCCTCAACCTCCTCATCTTTGATAGCTTCCTCTAAAAGTTCGGGCGTAGATTGTTTCTCTTTCTTTTCTGCGATAATTGCATTCGTTTCTTCTTTTAAAAACTCATCTGTTCTGCGTATATCTCCATTCTTTTCAACTTTCACATTTGTCGACTTTATTAATTCAGGTTCTTCACTTGTTAATTTTACTGGTTCTAATTCTTCTACTTCTTCCTCTTCAATTTCTTCTTCTATTTCCTCTTCTTCGTATTCTTCTTCATCTACGTCAGCATTCGGTTTTTGCGTATTTTCTTCTTGTGTGGGTTTTTTAACTTCTTTCTTCAATACGGGTGTGGATTCTTTGACGTCTCTCTCCAGTTCAGGTGTAGTTTCTTTGATATCTTTCTTTAATTCAGGTTCTTCGATTTCTTCTTCTTCTAGTTCAGGAGTGAGTTCTTTATTATTTTCCTCTGACTCGGTAGCCTTTTCTACGACAGGTTCGGAATCTACAGAGGGCGCTTTCGATTCTTCAACCTTACTATCAGGGGTTTCTAATTCTGGAGTAGATTCATTCTGTTCTGTTTCCTTTGCTTCTATGGTTGTTTTTTCAGCTTCTGGTGCAGTCTCAGGTGTGGGTGATACCTCTTTCTCAGGTTCAGGAGTCTTTTCTTTCGGCTGCTCTTGATATTCAGTGGCAACTATGTGTACCGGGCCGCTGCTATGTAAGATTGTACCGTTTGTGTACGGGCGAGTGTGATTATCCTGCTGCACATCCTGTAAGCATCAAATGTGCATTGTAGTAATATACCTATGGGTTTAATAACATCTAAGGTATAAAATGCATGCTTCTTTAGAAATTATCGAAGTCAAAATTTGTTAAGTTGCATTTTTCTTTCTCAATTGGCCTACTTTATTGTTATTATGGATAGTTAACTCTATCTAGATTCTTTTTCGGTTTATCCTCAAGAGAAGTGACAAATCTTGACTACGTCTGTTTCTACACTGGTGCAAATAACGTTCTTTTTAAATATTCGTATACTTTTTAAAATTATAAGCAACAATCTGATATTGAATTTGAAAACGTCTTAAGATTGAATATCTTTTGAATGTCATGCAGAGAACAAAAATATTCTTCGTCATTACGACCTTATTTACACCTAGTTGTCAGCTTAGTTTGAAGCATATAGGATACAGCGATCACAACTAATATTCTATGAAACATGAGAAAACATAGCGCACTCTAAAACACATATAAATACGACTAACAAATTATACAACGGTTCCGAATCTATTGTTACAAAAACTTAACTAATCGTGTCTGACAAGACTAAAATATATACCCATCCTTGTCTTGCCTACGGTGGAAAAAGAGATAGAGATACATTTTAGTTCTGACAAAAAAAATAGATAACAATAGAATCGGCGACAGTGCCTACTGGAAAGCATAAAACTTTTAAAGACAAGCGAATCTTCAGACACATCAGTCTACATTAGATATCACACCTTTTGATCATGTTACCTGGAGTCCAAGTCTCGCAAACTCTAATTTTAGGTATATTTAACTAATTATTGAATTACATTCTGATTCTGATATAGGTATGAAAATGGAGACTAGGGCCCAGGAACATAAGGTCCGTATAACTTAAGACAAAACACGTACCATAGACTTCGCGCCAAACTTAATGACCGTTCTGAACTTCGCGCAATTCTCATTATAATAAAGGTATTTGAAAAATGTAACTAAAAATTTATAAATAAAAAAAAAAACGCTTACAAAAAAGCCTATTACATAACAATATTGTACTCGTTAGTTAGACGTTTTGTTAAGACATATCGATCGTAAAGCGTCTAATCTCATGCGCAACTTTCGACTCGCAGAGTGTTCAGAGCGGTCACCAACTTTGGTGGGAGGTACCATAGACACATTTGTGTTATGGAACTACACTATATGGTTCTAGATACTGTCAAAAATATAGATACACTATTTACATTCAAAATGCCAACTACAGCTGAAAAATCACAATAAGTATTGTTAAGTACACCGCTGAAATATTACGCTGAAACACGAGGTGTTCTGTTATAGGAAGAATGACTTAGTAGGTATACAATATATTTGTACATAGACTACGATAATATTTGACAAAGAAATTCGAAATAAGTTTTCTAACTATTAGAAGTACGAGGTAGAAAGTCATCAACGCAAAGTGAATATAAAATAAAAATTGCAGAAAATTGAGTTAGCGCTCTAATTTTTTGTCCTCTACTTATACTCCTTAAACATATCAATATAACATATAATCCTTTGAAAAGGATTACTCAAAGACTACATAACGTGTTTTTTTATTCAGTTTCTGTGTTAGCTCACAAGTTCACCGCTTTGAAAAACTCCATGATGCTCTTACTGTAATATTCCTATTCTAACACAATCAGTTGTTCAAAAAGCACCTATTGACAATTAGCAATAAGAGCAATTTAAATCTTTGACTATGTCCAAAACATTGCAGTAATAATAGTAGCAGTTTGAGCCAAAGAAAGTCATAAGTATAACATCGTCGAAGTATACAACATAATTGAAGTTTAAGTTTTGAATAAGATGAATATTTTCATATTAAAATCTTTCATAATCAGCACTAATGAACCTTATTTGAGTTTAGTTGTTGAGTATAACGAACCAAACGAATCAGTAATAACATCATTGGCAACACTGTCAGTAAAAATTTGAAATATTTTTTTTTAATTACCACACAAAACAGAAAAGGCCAGTAACAAAACAATTTCAGCGGCATACTTACAAGTGTTGCTAAAGCAAAAAAAGAGGCGTAAATCGTATTTATTATTTTCAATTTTAACTTTCTTTTATAAATGGATTTAGTCTTCAGTTTATGTTTAGTTATGTTTATATGAATTGTTAGTCAGCGTTGTGTAACTCAGGTGCAGGCAGACAAAGGCTAACAATAGCGATATGTACAACAAATATAATCTTTTGGAATATTTTGGACATGCTTCTTTTGGCTACGGAAACAACGAAGTACAAATAAGGATTAGTGTACGAAGGAAAATTATGTAGGAGGAGAGAGGATTGTGAGTTTAAGAAAGTAATGTGACGTCATTAGACGTTCGTTAGCGTTTTATCACGTACAACACATAAAAGGTACGCAACGATGCAGCGAATGTGCCAATCAAGATCACTATCGGTACGTCAGTATATTATACACCTATAAACTTCTTTTCTCGTTGAAATTACAATGGTATGATATTACTAAGAAACCATGTACTGTCTTATAGATTAATTTCTTTGGAAGTAAATGAACGATATTAAAACCTTTTAACGATAATAGGAACATCTTGTCGTTTGATGAATTCAATTAACCATATCTGCCCCCCTAGACAAGTAGTAATGAACTAAGAGCCCGTGAACGCCAGACCTTCGTCATTTTATAAAAGCTGAAACTTTGTCAGCGCATGCTCCCAACACTGGTAAGAACGATGGCTAATTATGAAGTTTCGGACATAGTGGCTTTGGCAGATGTGATATTATCAATCCCTTATTTAAAAAAATATATATATCTTTTATTTTTATTTTTTCTCAAGTAACCATGACCAGGTTCTCGTTCACGGGCTCTAAGTCTATAATTCTGTGGCCGGCGTATTGTTGAATAGAATGACGAATGTATGGGATTTGACGTATATGACAGTTGTCAACGTATGTCATAAACGTCAAATCCCATACATTTTTCATTCTATTCAACAATACGCCGGCCACAGAATTATAGACTTAGAGCCCGTGAACGAGAACCTGGTCATGGTTACTTGAGAAAAAATAAAAATAAAAGATATATATATTTTTTTAAATAAGGGATTGATAATATCCGCCAAAGAATTGCCACCTTGTCTATGGGGGCTGGAAAGAAAAACAAGCATCTAAAAACACATTTCAAAATAAGATTACTCTCATTTCATCTCCTTAAAAATGAGTACAGAGATTAAACATGAATTGTGCGTTAATCCGGTAATGACGACCGTATCTACCCACACACTAATTCAAGACATGTATCTATCGTCATAATCGCTTTTCGCAGAACCTTGCAATTTGGAAACAACAACGTAAAATATACAAATCTCTCTGAACATGAATGGAGCAAACATGTTTATAGCTGGTCAGTGCGAGCCATACAGTGTATTCATGGTCCATAATACATACTGAGGCGATTGACTATTTCTGTTTTAATATACTCATATAAAAAAATTATAATAGACGTTCTTGTTAAACAGAATATAGAACAAACGCTATTGCTTCTTTTGTTTTTAACTGCGGATATCCCGCGGATACCTCCTAGCTGGAGCCAGCGGGAGTCGTTATGTTGACGCTATCCTTTACGGCATCATCTTTTACTTCAAGGTGAATAGAATCAATAAAGAGAGTCAATAGAAGAATGAGAAGACATTCTTATAATCTATAGGATCTGTTGTATCTACATCTATTGAAACAAATAAAGATTCCTATATTTTTTTTACTAAATCGTAGGATGAAGACACCCTAATTTGTGTCACTGTTTGTAGAACAACCGCAACACATCGCGAATTTATATTTAAATTCCTAATACGAGTACTATCCAATCATTTGACAGATGAATTCAGTTATGTCATTCAAACGTCAAATTTGTCACTTTTTCCATAGTATTTTGACATGAAATGTACTATTATATTAGACATGTCATAGCTCTGTCTTGAAGGCACGTAAATACGGCTGCATAAATTACATCTTCAGTTCACTGAATCCATTTACTGGTTATTTTTAGATGTTTATAAAGAAAATTAAGCAGAAGCTCGCATTCAAATGCGATAAGTCAACAGTTATTGCCATGAGATATTGAATATAAATTATGACAGCAATATGAGTTTATAAAGTGAATTTGATGTTAACATGGCTATAAAATTAAGTGGCACACGGACATCTGTGGAAAGTTAATAGTATAGAGTAATAAATCGAATAGTATATTTTCTGAATGATGAACGATAACGAAAACAACTTAAAAGTAATTATAACTTCAATCATGATGTTAAAACAAATTAGCAAAGTAAAAACAACAGATAAGGCAAAAACAAATTGAAGTAAATAATATTCGAGGAAAACTTAGGAGTGATAGGATTCAATAACAAGAGTGACTAGACAGGATCTTATTGCTTGATTTTTCGAGACCCAAGGATAATTTCTTGCCTTGTATCAGTACGTTGGATTAAAAAAATCAGAGAAACGTCTCTAGACGTCCACTTCCGTGTTGATTTTACATTACTTTTGAATACTAAACTGAATAGCCATTTGAAAAATATTCAAATCCATTTTGGGACCAGTTGTTTTCTAATTCTCTAAGCAAATAGCGTGAAGCACAGCGCTGCGACTGACCTTGATTGAGATTGTCATTGGTCGCTCCAGTGACGTCACCCAGTTCGACCAATGACAATATATATCAAGGTCGAGCGCAGCGCTGCGACCGACCTTGAGAGAGATTGTCATTGGTCGAACTGGGTGATGTCAATTGAGATGGCTTGACATTTGATCACAAAATTTCAAATCTAAATTATAGAATTACTGCTAGCAACACAATCTTCAAGATATAAGGCAAAATTGTCTTCTACACAGAAATTCAAGCATTATTCAACCTAGTCTCGCAAAGAATATTGTCAGTCTTGTAGGGACACGGGATAAGGTTCGGTTGCTACATGCATTGACCTGTCGTTGCTGATTCTGCGCGTAGCTCGCCTCCATCTGCTGCTGCACCTCAGCTACCAGCCCTGATATGGCGGTAACAACTGTGCCCGATAATATTAAACATTAGTGTCATTACTGTCATGTTTGAAGTTAACTTGACAGGGGTCTGCCATACACCCAAAAAGTGAATAATTATTTATTGCTTTTTTATTTTGATTTTATAAATAGGTGTGCTTATTACTGCACTTTATTTATTATATTTAAGCAGCATTTGAAATTAAGGGATTGAAGAAATAAAATAAACGAATTTGAAAAATATTCTCCAGTATGTAATTGGAATGCTAAAAATATCGTTATCATAAAGTAAAATGTATAACGTTATGAACTTTACTGCGTTAAAAATTAATAAACTGTGTACAAAATTGAATACAGTTTATATCCCCACGTAAGAAATGCTACATAATATATTTTTAAATTTATCATCAATTAATTCATGAATGAATCTCAAAACCAAATTAAAAATAAAAACAGAATAAAAATAGACATAAAAACAAACAACGAAGGACGGTGACGAAAATAGACGGGATGCATCACACGATTGGGCATGCTCGCCGCCGCTGGACGTCGGCCAACTCACACTTAACGCTATCTTCGGTGGAACTTGGACAGTTTGTAAAGTGAATTTTTGACGACGCGCTTTTAATATAATTTTTGTCATGACATCAAATGATGATTATTTTAGGATGACGTTAATGGACGTCCAAAGGTATTACCCATTTTTTTTTGCCTATACAATATTTTTCACTTAAATCATTTCATAAAATGTAGTGTAATTTTTTGTGTGTAATTGTTAAACCAATTCATGTGTCTTGAAATGCAATTAGCAATTGTTCTTTAGTACAACTAAAACTGAAGTGTTTAATATTATATTAAGTAATTACTTTAGGATTAAAAAGCTTACGAATGATAGCCAAAAAATAATATTAGGATTATATTACTCCTGTCTCAAGACGTTTACAAAAAAATAAATAATATAAGTAATCACAGGGACAAAAATACACATAAAACGTTTCTATATATTAAAACATACATATAATAGATGTTAAAGGACTTGAACTATATTGCTGTTAACAGGAAAACATACATTTAATAGTCTATTCTCAAAAATCCACTCTATAAACTAAAAAATAAACTAAATTGCTACGTGAACAAGGTCCACAATCGTATGTATGCACCGTCGTTCCAAGTTAGAAAACAATCCTAACAACTAGGAAAGGGCTCAACCGTCACCATGCCGCAAGCCGCTAGATACATATCTAAATAATACGGGTTATACATTTTGGTAGATATGATGAACTGGCCTGTAAAATGACGTGTTTTGGACTGTTCACTTTTTTCGCATTCAATAGAACAGAATTTTTAACCCCGAAGTTCTTTTCTAGACTAGCTCAATTAGTAGAGTATTCCATCTGGAATGGAACTCCTGCGGGTTTAAAATGTCGTCCTGTGGGTTTTGGCTTTTATTACAACAGTCCATCAGAAATGTCGTATTTTTAAGTTAGGACTGTACTATACTAGTACTCGTACGGCATGACACGTCCTCTAAAAGTGAGCAACGTCTATACACGTCCATTTCCCAAGGCCAGTCCACCACTCCCTCAATATACCGCGTCGCGTTGCGCCAGCTGGCTGACGATCCTTTGCATGGCGCGTTCAGTTTCCGCCAGCCGCGCTCTCAGAGCTTCCAATTCGACGTCTCCTGAGCACCATGTATATTTGTGTGATATCAAGAATCCTTGAGTATACAATACACGAGAAATATCCGACAAAATTTGGTGACTTCTCCATTCGTTCGGAAATAATGGTAGAAAGCTATCTTTTACATTGAATAAGAAATTTACACTTTTCTACAACATTTTATTTTTTAACCTGACCGATTTCACCTAATGGCATTCTCAAAGTTTTATAGTGAACAGTCACTGTAAACCTTTGAAAATGCCGTAAGGCGAACCGGCGACCGGTTTCACCCCACGGAATTCTCAAAAGTTTGTTTACGGTGAGGCGAAATCGGTCTGGGTAAAAAATAATAATACTGTGGAAAAGTGCAAGTCTTATTCAATATGTATAGTAAGGTCCTTCAAGTGTATACTTGGAGGACGATGGTATCATCGATCAACAGTATAAACAGGCCATCTTTTACTTCTTTATGTTACTTATAACGATACTAAGGAACTATTAACAGCATTTTACGTTTTTTTTTTTCAGATTATTCAAACCTTCCAGGCTTTTCAATACCTGCCCTTGTGGAGTCAGCCCATCCACCATTGATCTTCCATACCGTAAAATGGTGTGAATACAGGCCAAGAAGGTGAATAGAAATCAAACGGACATTAGAATTTTTTAATTTGTTTCCACCACCCTCTATTTTTTTGCAGCACGCTAAGTGGTCTATTTCTCTAGATATTATACAAAGATGAATCGCATGAAGTTCATTATGTACGGTAAATGTTATATGGAGGTATGTCAGTGATATTCCTGTAGTGCATCTGTGCCAATACGTTGTGTCTCGTGGTCTTAGTATAATCAATTGTACTACGATTTTATACAGTTAAATTCTAGTGTTGCCATGTTAAGCCCAATGAAGTATACTATAAGAAAAACAGTCCGGATTTTACCAAGGACGACGATGCCTGTCCGATTAAAAAATAGAAAGAAAATAATTAAAAAATTAAAAGCAATAAAAAAGCAAAAGCCAAATGGCCAATTATTATGAATCTGAACCATTCTTGAGCACATCCACCTGTCTATAGGAGTATCTGAAGTAGTAGAAATGGTTTGACCAAAGTAATAATGTAAAGAAAAAAAGAAGAAAAAAAAAAGAAGAAAAAAAAAAAAAAAAAAGAAAGGATCACCCTTGTTTGACCAAAAAACGTAAGATAAAACATCATTTGACAAACAACGTTTGAAAAACTAATCATTTGACAAACTTTCATTTCGCATATTACTTTAAAAATAATCATTTGACATAATACACGTTTCGCAAATGTATTATACTTAGAAAACATTTCGATTGCTAAACTTTTATTTTAAAAATGCTCATTTGACTAAATAAAGTTCTGTATGGTTATAAAAAAAATAACCACGAAGGCTAATGCGGGAGCGGACCGGAGTGAAGCTCCCGCATTAGCCTTCTAACCTAATCTATCCAAGTCGAAATGAGCAGCTTTCTCAATAATCACCCCCCCCGGCCGCGCTAGTGGGCAGACGTGTCTGTCTGCACTCCGAGCGTTAAAAATCTTTTCTGTCGTATAAAACAAGTTACAGTGATATATCTTTAGTTACAAAGTAACATTTCATCATAACAAACTAAAGTCACAAGTGTAAAAGCAGTGAATTCAGTGAAACGGATCAATAATAGTATTTAAAAGTTTAAAACTTCACTCAGTGTTTGTGATAAATCGGACGGTGGCACTAAAATTATTAACTCGGCTATCAGTAAACAGACAGCGACCTCTAGCACACTCTAAGTAATCTTTAACGGCGGCATTATAAGGTCAACAATTTCACGATTACATTGACTGTCAGCGTGGTCTAGCGGTTAACGTTGTGGAACTGAGATTCTGTGGTTGTTGTTTCAAATCCAAGTTCCGACCAAACACTTTTTGTAATATATTTCAAGTTTAATTTGAGTCTCGTATTTAAATAAAGTAAAATGTCGAAGTTAACAAAAACACCACCAAAGAAACAAAATAATCCGTCACATTCCGAACCGGAATCATACACAGAAGACGCAAGTACTCAACGATCAAAACGAAAATGTCGTCGATCATCCACCGAAGATCACAACATAAACAATAGCTTGGAGGAGTTTAAGGATGAAATTAAGGATATGATTCATAAAATGATCTGTCAACAAAACAACCGTATGGATGAGATAGAAAAACATCTATTTGAAATAAAAGCATCGAACTCAAAGATTCAAGAAACAAACACTGAAATAGAGAGGTCAATGACGTATGTCACAGATCAGTTAATATTACTAGAATCGAAAATAACAGCTCTCGAAAAAAATCGCAGCTCAATGGAAACCAAATTAGCGTCACTTGAAGAGAAATTGGAATTATTTGATCGATCTATCATCAAGACTACCGTCGAAATACGCAACGTACCCAAAAGGCCTAACGAAACGAACGAAATGTTATATACTGCCCTGTTGAATTTGATACAGCGCCTTGAGCTCGACATCCAAATGGCCGAAATACGCGATATAACCCGTCAACCATCAAAAAAGGAAAACCCTAACTCGACGCTTACTGTGGAGTTCACAAATACCCTAATCAAGAGTAAAGGAGATGGGGAGGCTTTCATACATTCTTGGGCCAAAAATGTAATAAGATGAGGGTGGTATCAATTAAGAGCATATAAATTATTAAACCATCCCTGAAAATTCTGCAGATTTTGGATATCTGAGAGCAGAGTTATAAGAGATTTAGTAAAAGTGAGGTTATGCAAGAAATTGACATTTTAGAACTGTGATTTCTGTGGTGTTTTAATAGAAAGTGGTCATTTTTTTTATCTTAAAATACTTTTAAATTGCACTGTATTATATTTCACTCAGGGATAATGTACGAAAACTTACAAAGAGATTTTAAAAATATGGAGTACAAGGATGTTATGTTAAAAAAAAAAAACACTTTAAAAAATAATTATCTTTTATTCTTCTTCAATAATAATTAAAGTATTGTCTAAGAAGTGCGCAGGTGGAAATATATTACCTTATTTACTTCATTTTCTATGCCACAATTCACACAGAGATCCATGTCAAAATCCAAAATACCGAGCAAAACTCAAACAAGTGAACAAGTTTATCATTGTACTTTAAGGTAACCAGGAGCAAGCTGAGAAGTCCGTAAAGAGAAATCACTGTTAAGGGAATATAATCAAGAAATCACCTGGAAATACTCAAAACGCAGAAGTCAATTGATCATTGGATTTAAACCAATAAACTGATACAGCATACTGATATAGTATACTTTTGTACATATTTTATAAACAATTGTATATCCCATAAGCCGTGTAAATATACAACTTTTCGATAAAATAATTAATTTTGAAGATTGAATAAATAAACTGATTGACTGAAAATGGAGCTGTCAGCTGTCACAGCTTAAAAATACAGTTGATAAACACAAGAAATAATTAATCGATTAACGGAAATCGATTCAGAATTTATTTTTATTACACTATTATTTGGTATTTTAAATGGTTATTATTATTATAATGATTAAGTTTTGTTCACTCTGATTGATTTAATATCAAATTGTGATGCAAGTGTTTTAATACGCAATATTGTTTAAATATTTTTTAGTAATCGATATTTTATTTTGCTAGTGGAATAAACTTAGTTTTAAGATTACTCGTCTTCCAGACTTTCAATTGAGCTGGTTTTTTAATATTTTGAAATAGAAAAAAATACCGCTTTTTTTAAGTCATATCTCAACTCATTACAATTTTGGCCCAGAAGTCCCCGTCTCCTTTCTGTCTGCAACTAAAAGATATAATAAGCAGAACTCTAGTAATAAGTTAAGCTCATCTGCCCTGGTTATTACTCCAACGACTCCCATCTACATAGCTGAACAGTTGACCACTACTGCGAAACGCCTTTTTTATCTCGCCCGAGCTTACGCAAAAACAAACCACTACCTGTACTGCTGGACAACTAATGGACGAATCCTACTGAAGAGAGATGTCGATAGCTCACCTATCATAATAAAAAATGAGTTACAGCTGAATGAACTGTCCACGCAAAGCAACAAATGACTAGTAGTGCTAACTCTTCTTTGTCTCATTATTCTTTATGTTATCATTGTATTTTATTTTGGTTTTTATTGTAATTTAGATATCGTTCTTACTCTCAATACACACACATACATAATACACTCGTACACACATTACACACCACAAAAATACACTTCCACGAACATGGGGTCCTTGAGAGTGGTCTGCATAGTGTTTGTATTTGCCCGTGCTTTTATTTATTGTGTACATCAATTTTTCATAGCCTTGTCACTAATATTGTACAAAGCTTAAACTGTAAAAATGACCAATATAAATAATGACTTAGTGGATAACATTGACGACTTTTCTGTATCTGATTGTTACGTTTGCTCTCCTGAGCAAACACAATCATATATTGGGAACACAGATTGCTACTTGAAAATTGTCACACAGAATATCCGATCTCTGCACTCAAATTTCTTAGAATTGCAAGCCTTGCTTCACCGTATTAATGTAGATTCTGACGTCCTGGTGCTAACAGAAGGTTGGCTAAACTGTGCCACCAACCAGCATACACCCACCTTACAACATTATATCTCATATAGAACCAGCATACACCTAAATAAAAACGATGGTGTAGTAGTATATGTTAAATCTAATCTCATGTCTACTTGCGAGGAACCGGATTTTAATGGGTCAGCTTCAGGCCTGATTGTGAAAGTGAATTCTGACACAATAATACTCTGCATATACCGCTCACCCTCAAATTACGACACGCAACCATTCCTATCTGCACTAAGTAACATACTCCGGTCACTCACTGGATACAAAACAGTAATTATAACAGGAGATATCAATATAGACATTAAACAGAGTTCGTCTGACACAGAAGGTCACTTGTACCTGAACGCCCTGGCTTATCACGGTTTTTTGCCTGCACATACGCACCCTACTAGGGACGGTAACTGCTTGGATCACATTATGCTTCGCACTAAAACAAAAACTTTGACACTTGTATATGACTCAACTTTAACGGACCATTGCTCGTCATTATTGTGCCTGGAGATCGATGTCCAGAAACCAGATTGTCTGCACACAATTAAAAAGACAAATTTTGATAACCTTGACGTAGAAATGAAAGAATTGAACCTTGATCCCATTCATTCTATGTCAAACCCGGATAGTGCTATGGAGTATTTTATTGTGACAGTGAAAGCCGCTATAGACAAAAGTACTACAGTAGAAAAACTGCCTGCCAGGAAAAGAACCTACAAACCGTGGATAACCCAGGGCCTGTTGCGATGTATACGAAATCGCGATTCTCTTCATAAGAAGGTAAAACAATCGCCTGGTAACATTATAATATCAACCACCTATAAAAGGTACAGGAAATATTGCACAGTAATTCTCAAAAAAGCAAAAAGGCAACATGACACACAAGAACTAAATAAGGCTATGAATAACCCGAAAAAACTTTGGGATAATATAAAAAATATCACGGGCACGACTAAAATTAAAAGCCCTTGTACTCCACTTTTAACACTCTCGGAATCTCCGACTCAGTCATGCAACGTTACAAATGAATATTTTGTGAATATCCCGCAGAAACTCGCAGATGACGTATTAAATAAAAACCCACTACCACTATCACAATTTCCTTCCAATGCTCGACCCAAAAATTCTTTTGTGTTAGAAAATACAGACCCAGACGAAATTTTGATGACAATAAATTCACTGAGGACATGCGCCGCCACTGGATGGGACGGTATCTCGCCATTCTTCCTAAAACGATATGCCCGTATCTTAGCACCTACAATTAGCTATATATTTAACCTCTGCTTAGAAACAGCAGTTTTTCCGACGTCTCTCAAGAAGGCCATTATCTACCCCATCTTCAAGAGTGGCAATAGAGGTGTAGTTAGTAATTACCGTCCTATTGCAGTCCTTAGTGCTTTATCTAAGATTTTCGAACGTATCATTAATAAGAGGCTGACTAACTACTTGGAACATTTCAAAATCCTATCACCGCAACAATTTGGCTTTCGTAAAAAAAAATCCACCAATGATGCAGTACATGGGTTAATAGACCATATTGTGGAGAATCTAGACAAGAAAAGGAAAGTTTTAACCATATTTTTAGATCTCACGAAAGCTTTCGATACTATCCCTTCTCCGACACTTTTATCTAAACTAGAAGGTGTGGGAATCAGAGGAACACCGCTTGAATTATTCAACAGCTATCTCTCTAATCGCTCTCAGCTTGTTAGCATTGATAAATTTACTGGTGATGTGCTTCCTGTTCGCTGCGGCGTGCCTCAGGGTAGTATACTGGGGCCTACGCTATTTCTCATATTCATTAATGACCTCTGCAATCTTAACTTACCAAACGCCCAGATCGTCTCTTATGCCGATGATACTGCAATCACCTTCTGTGCGAATTCTTGGCCTGAGCTGGAATTAACTTCACAAAACGGCTTGAATACTACACTAAATTGGCTCTTATCACACACATTAACCCTTAATATTAAAAAAACTAATTTTATTACCTTTTCTATTACTACAAAAACCCAGCCAAGACAACCTCTATCACTAAAAGCGCATTCCTGCTCTCCCACACCTCTGGGTGATTGCCGGTGTCCGGCTTTGAACTCGGTCGATAACACTAAATACCTCGGAATAACTATAGACAGCCATCTAAATTTTAAATTACATACTAATATTCTCGCGGGTCGTATACGGAAGCTAATATACATTTTTAAAACTTTACGACATGTTGCAAACCCATTTGTCATTCGTAATGTTTACTCAGCGCTATGTCGTTCTTTGATCACCTACTGTATAACCTCCTGGGGTGGTGCCTCCGAATCAGTAGTAAGGCCTGTGGAGATCGCCCACCGAGCTATACTTAAAGTTGCCACGTTTCGTCCTATCTTATTCCCAACCACTGAGCTCTATAAAGCCTGCAATGTTCTAAATGTTCGTCAATTATACATATTACACACTCTACTTCTTCAACACTCTAGAACATCATACCGTATTATTAACAAACGTCGCAAAGACAAAATCTGCACCAAACCACCTCCACGCACATCTTTCTTCAAGAAATTTTCATTATATCTTGCACCGTACCTTTACAATGAAATTAATTTAAAATGTCCGATCTACGGACTATCACACTTTAATACGAAAGAGACTCTGCGAATTTTTCTATCAAATCTAACCTATGACCAGACTGAAAAATATATTCCCACATAAACATAACGCAAACACGCACACGAACACGCACACGCAATCGCACACGTACACGCAATCGCACACGTACACGCACACACATACTCGCACACACACACACACACACACACACACACACACACACACACACACCACACAGCCTCACGTACACCCTCTCACACACAGATCTACTTGCTATTGTCTTCTTTGGATGTTGCATGAAATTCTAATCAAATATTGTAATGTTGTAACCTTTTATTGTTAAAAACTTTACTACAATTCTTAATGTATCAGGGGGATGGTCCTGTATCTCCTTAACACAGGCTACCTATAGCCTATTTAGGAGAGCAGAAACTCAATCAACTTATTGTAGAAGAACAACCCTATATTTAACATTCATCAATTTTAAAGTGTACAATATTTTATTATGTTAAGCTACAATTGTGATTTATGAAATTATTATTAATTACTAATCGTTTTTTTTTTTTTTCAAATAAATATTTTGTCTAATGAGTAGTTTATTAAACAAAAAATAGTTTGTCAAATGATACATTTATCAAGTATAATTTTGTCAAACGTTGTTTGTCAAATGAAAATTTGTCATTTGTTTTTTGTCAAATGATAGGACACCGTAAAGAAAACAACGGTTGAAAAACTAAACAATGATATTTGACAAGAAACTTTAGTTAATTCTTTAAGATTCGTTTGCGATCATTTCTCTATAAACATACAATGTCACTTGCACCCTTTTGCCTTTCAACCGTCATGTACCCTATAAAAAAAGAAATCAATTTTGGCGCCAATTAATATCTAAATTACCAAAGAAAATTTGAAATCCGAACTGCTTGTCTATTAGTATACATAAGGAAAAGTCCATTCTGTTTTTAAAAGGAAAAATAACCGTAACCTTCGTTATCAAGACCATACTTTTTTGAAGTAAGTACTTAGATACCAAGTGCTACAAAATTTTCCTGTTTAGGTACACCCAGTGGTATTAAATATACAACAATCATTACTTACTCGTGTCCCGCTCTTTTGGTCCTGCATGCGCAAGAGTGGTTTTTGGTTAGGATTTTTAAACTAGGTAGACTCAATAATTTAGATGAAATTAAATAATCATACTTTTTAAACTTTACCGGTAAGAGAAAGATACACAGCTAAACATTTTAAAATTTAAAATTTTGGGATCTAGCCTTAGCTTAGGCTGGATTTCACCACTGAAATCTATTATTAACTATGTTATCAGTGATAACTTATCACTTTTAACCCAATGAAATGTATTAAGAAAAACGTGAGAACCGAGTTTAGGTAAACAAATTATCAGTTGTGAAATCCAGTCTAAGATAGAAATAAGAAATTGTCATTAACCAGAAGGCCTATCATGACGAGCTATAAGCGTTCGTTTCTTGGCGAAAAAGAGATAGCCGTACGGGTTGGGTTGGGATGTATAGCTTCATCCCTCTTTTGCACACAGAAACCGAATGCATTGGGTTAATTCACGCTGAAAAAACAGTAGCCCGCCGACTGCTGCTCTTTCTTTTTTGAAGCAAAATATTACAAAACATTTTGTATCTTATCTACAGGAGAAATTATTCATTTGAAGGCAAGCGAAGAGAAGCGCGGTGCCGTGAGACGTGACACAGCTCCTGGAACCTTCTCTCAACTAATTCTAGGAATAAATTCCGGCTGCTGCTCTTTCATGTTGAATTGATTATATTCTTATAGTATGTCATGGTAGGATTGATAGGCTCAAAGATTTATGAATACATTCGCTTTGTATTATTATCTTACTTTTTTTTAAATGTGGTGTTACATAAAATACATACCCAGTTTGTCTGGTGAGGTTCTGGAGTCGTCGCGGAAGACCCGCCGTCTGAACTGAGGGTCTGGAGTGATGGGCTCGTAGGATGTTGATCCAGTACGCTTGAAGAGAATCTGGGAAGTCACAGGTGATTGAATGAAGGTCTTTAAAAGAACAATATTTAAAAATTATTGCAACTTCCTCTTTTGGCTCCTACGGCACACTGAGATGTTGTTGAGAATGTGAGGTACCCAAGACTGGTCCAAGCACATTTTTTAGAGCATTCCCCTAGTAAAGGTCTAAAGTCTAAAGTAAAGTGCCACCATTGTAACATGATACGTGTCTGTAATGGTGACCCTCTTTTCAGAGACTTTGCCTTCAGCTTACCATCAGGCGAGGCGAAGTCAAATTGACGTGTCCTATATAAAAAAAATAAAAAAATAAAAAGTGATTTTTAATTTAACTCCATTTTGGATGTAGGAATCTCAATAGTTACTACTACTACTACTTCCAGTGGGAACGCCGTTGACCGGACAGGTGATCAGCCCTTCTTTATGGTTAATTTCACCCAATTCTCCTATGATAATGCGTACAAACATTTGCACTGAGCGGGAATCGTTACCGCGCCCCTTGCGTAGCAGTCGCGTTAACTACCGCCACGACACAGAGGCTGTCATCTTAATAGTTACCTTGCTAAGAGTGTATACGAAGAACACGATGATGCAGATGGTGTAGATCGGCATCACGAAGCCCATGGAAGACTTGGGGGCGGGCACTGGCCCGCCAGGGGAACCCAGTGGCGGCCGCATGCCGGGAATCGGTGGTGGCTAGAATAATATTAGATATTTTTTATTTTTTTTTATTTATTTATTTACTTAGATACATCGCCTTCACAGTAAAAAAACCAATGCATTAAATGAAATATTGAATGATACACCATTTTTTTGGGATTATTCCTACACATACTATTGCGACTTTTATATTTCAAGGTGTACCTATTGACACACTAACAGATATATACTAATGCGTTTTACAGTAAAATATATAAATATTTTGCGATAAAAGTTTGTTAACTTATTTTTTTAATATACAATACTAGTAATCGATATCACTATTACCCCTCTGGCTAAGGTAAGTCGCTTGTGTTCAGCTGTGCAATTCTCTAAACATACAGCGTCGACCACAACACTGCGACCGACATTGATAGAGATTGTCATTGGTCGATTTCCAGTGACGTCACCCAGTTCGACCAATGACAATCCTTATCAAGGTCGGTCGCAGCGCTGTGCTCGACATTGTATGCTTAGAGAAAGAATTGCACAGCACTTCGGTAGCGTTTAGTAAAAATCGATGTATGGTTCCGTAATTAAATGTAACGTTAGCCGTTCTACGTAAGTATTAGTTCAACACCAACAGGCGACTTAATATTTAATCTAGACTAACATTCAATTAGCGGTAAATCAACCCATAAGTTATAACCTAATTTAAAAAAATAATCGATTTGACTCATCACTAGTTCAATAAGCTAAATTATTCTTGTCAGAGATAATCATAGCATCATTTGTCCAGAAATAGATTCTATTAAAACATTGACATAATTTTTTAAATTGAGAAAGCCATGTGCACGTTTCTGATAGTACTTTTTAATTTTATTGTCAACCAGCCAGTACCTATTGACTGCCGCAACGTCTGTTCATTAAAAAACTAAAAAAATGGCTTGTTCACGAGTGTTTCTATGACATTGGAGAGTTTCTAGATCATTACTAGATATTTGGACATTTGTATATGATTTGATTATAATCATAGTTATAATTTATTTGCAATAGATTTTTAAGGTTCTCCTAAGACTTGTATTAATGAATAGTATATTTAATTTTTATTTTTATTCAATTTTAAATGTAATAATGTTAAGTTCATAATTGTTTAGAAAATTAAAATATTTGCATGTCACATGCCGTGGCTAAACATGTTCGGCTATAACTGATATACTCATTAAGATCTGTATCGTACCATGTTTATGAGCAAATAAATTCTTTCTTTCTTTCTAAGATTTACAGGATAAAGCTAGGAGCCAGAATTTGGCTAGGGATCATGTTCTTTGTTTATAATTCTGTTTTGCATTTCACCAGAGAGATCTCTGGCGCAGTGGTACCAGCATCGAATATCTATGCAGTTGAGGAGTTTTGTATCAAACAACATTACATTAGCAGGGCACATAATGTTCAGAAATAAAAAACGACCCACTGCTGATTGAGCGGTGTAGAAGAATCAGTTACGATGGATCATCCAATCAACTAACCCATAGAGTATTCCATAAAAAAAGGTAATCAAGTAAGGTAACTGTACCAATGCTCGACACTGTACCAATGCTAGACACTTTCGAACAAAACCCAGTATTTTGAGAAAATTATCCATTTGTTTTATAAGACTATTGACTTAAAAGATGCCTAATGGTATCTATAAGATATGTTCAAATATTCGCAACACCATCCGAAGTAAATTTAGAAAGACTGTTGACAGCAAATAATGTGACTCCGTGAACACGGTCATGTTATTTCTTAAGATTTTTGCCAAGGGTACTGATTTTTATAGGTGTGATTTTTTTGTTTATAAGTTATGATTATTACTAATTTTAGTATAAACGTTATAAATATTGAAGTTATTGACATACTTGGACCATTGGGACAATGATGTCTAGCATTGGTGTTTTCGACCAAGTGCATAATAATTTAATTTAAAGTAAAAGTATGATAGATTTTAAAGATTTTATGGGCAAAAGTTAATGTCTAATTGTTGCTGTAACAGTTAAAAAAGAATGTAACGACCATGCTGTAATTAATTTGTTAAATTTTTTAGATTGAAATTTTATTTTTCCTTAAAGTGTCGAGCATTGGTACAGTTACCTTACCTGTTTCAAAGAAGCACTATCCATTTTGAACTTTAACGTGTCACACAAGTCATTTACTCCACGAAAAAAAGAAATCAAAATTTGAAAATCGAATGTTTGGACGTTGGAGGCGTCAGTTAAGAATGACACGCGTCCGTGGTTCCGGCGGCTGGACTGACTCTGTAGCCAGTATATTCATTTACGATCCGTCTTAATGGTTTCCTGTATTTACGCGATTCGCAATGTCTTGTGGATTGATCAGAGCGCATGCGATTTTTCCGAGACGATAAAAAATTGGTACGTAATTTATTAGTAGAAACTCCTCATATTCTTTGTAGGTTGAATGGTGAGGAAAAAATAAATCAAATGAATGCAGTAATCTTCATAGCCAATATGCTATCTTAGCCTTTCCATTGCCTGTTTAGACCTCGTTCTAGCTGTCCATGACGTGCTAGAACGAGGGATGGAACTATACACTCTATTTAACTAGGGGGATCCCCTTTCACCCAGAAAACGAATGCTTCATGGTATTGTTTCATCCCATAGGGTTTGACCACGACCAGTGCAACCTGCTCGCGAAAGTTTAAAAGTGAAATTTTAGTTATTGTGCGGACGTCATATAAATTATTAATAGTTTTACGATGCATTTATAATAATAATAGATGAGTTGGCGAGCCACGTCTGTCAAAGCTATTAAATATTTATTTACTCAATTTATCGAATCCCATCCGACCAGCGAAAAGCTTTATTATGTGGGAGTGTGGGTGGTATTGAATACACTGAGAAGAGTGGGAAGAAAGAAAAATAGTTTAGTATAATGATGATTCGGCCTGTTCATTTTTATATCGACTTCTCTAGTACTGAACAATAGTGTCCTCTTATCTAAAAAATTAATGCTAATTCGCCACAATCCTCGCTGACTTTGACCCAAGTTCTCATTTGCGCATCCCAAAGGATCAGATTTAACAACGAGAAATATTTTTGCTTTACAACAAACAAACACAGAATACCACTTTGAATTAACAGCAAAAATAACTCGTACCTAATACTGATAAGCATATTAACATGTCTTAGAAATGTATACTATGCGAAATTAATATATCTTTGCTTCTCATTACTTTAACCACCGCTTGACTAATGGCCAACGGAAGTGACGACGCAATCCAGACCAAACAGAATTTATTTGCGAAAATTATTCAGATCGTTGGAACCATTTGGCCACAGCCACACCCACACTGTGTGAATCACCAGAGTCCAGACGTACCCAGCAGTGCCAAGGTAAACCATGGAGGTAGCTTTAGAAAGACAGAAAAAAAGAAAAATATGTTCTTTACGACCCGCACAAATTAGCCAATGAGGTTTAATCACAGCACATTGCGTGAACCTAAATATGGCCAGTGGTCACCATCTCAGCATAAAATGCTGCGCACACCATTAACTATTCGCAGCTCTGGATTTCAGATGGGGCTGCAGAATCTTGCAGTACCTTTTTTTGTGGGGATTCCCCTCAGAAACGCTAAATAGGAAATCGTAGTCAATCGCTAGTATGTTACATTACATCAAGGGTGCCCAACCCTATGCACGCGGGCCACATAGTGGCCCGCGGACGAATTTCGGGTGGCACGCGCAAGCCACTGCGAGAGGAGCAAAAAAAAAAGCTTGTACAAAAGCAATTGCATTAGTCGCAGTCGCAAATGCTATGCTATTTTTTCTTTTCACTCAAATCTATCGAGTATTCATCAAAATGATATTATCTCTTCATATCATAACTAAAAAGTTAAAAATAATTTTATTTTATTTTATTTTTATGATTTCGATTGTATTGATAGTTTGGTATTATAATAAACTTAATATTGTACTAGTGCACTTTGTTATTATACTAATTTTTGTAGTTACATTCCATATTATTGAGTTATAATTTATACGCGTAAAAATGTAGTAAAATAGGAGCTGTCACTGGCGTGGAATGGATCCGGCGGCTGGGTCTGAGGTGACGTGAGTCGAGGTCGTGTGGTGTAGTACTCTGTACAAAACTGAGGCCATGTTCTCTCATAGGCCTCGGCGTGCACCACCGGAGGGATCCAACCTCACAGTGGGAGACACTCTCATCGGCATCAGGCCCCAGATGACATATCTGGGGCTCGTGTTCGACGGCCCAGATATCGGGGAGCGTCTCCGTCTGGCTCCCAAATTAAGATGCACAGCTAACGCTCTGGCGTGGCTGCTGTTCAACATGAGGGAGCCAGAGCAGAGCAGGAGGCAGATGCTGCGGGAATCGTACGTTCCATTGCCCTATACGGGTGTCCCGTGTGAGCGGATGCCCTGAAGTCTAGGCACGTGCACCTACCGCGTGCACAGCAAGAGACGATAGCCATCAAGGCCATCAGGGGTTACTGCATGATATCCTATGACGCGGCGAGTTTTCTTACCGGATCTCGGAGAGCGAGGCTATGGACAAACATGGCGAGTCACCGGCAATTAATCTTGACATCGCCAAAGCTTTTATAGAGTCTGCCACAAATCGCTTCTTTCCAAGCTACCAGCCTTTGGTTTGCCTCTCAGACAGTGCGACTGGGTGGTTAGCTTCCTGCAGGAGCGCCAACTTCGTAGTTCTTGCAGGTAAATGCTGGCGTGCCGCAGTGGTCTGTCTTATCACCCATTTTCTCTCTTCTACATATCAACGATATTCTGACCACCCGGCAGCATTCATTGCTATGCAGACGATAGCATCTTACACGGGAGTTATCATGGGCATACTGCGGCCGAGCAGTCTGATATATAGTCTGAGCGCGGGAAAAAAAGCAGCTTCTTGTCACTGAGCTCGACCGGATCCTTAATCATATTTCCCAATAGGGCTCTGAGAACCTGGTCGAGTTGGTAAAAAGGCATGTGCATTTACAGCAAAGGTATCTTTTTTCCTTCCCTCTGTGGCGTGGGCACTGCCACTGCGGGACAATCTCAGTATTCTCGGTATGGATGCTCGCTGCCTACTGAACAACAAAAATTATATTGAGAGTATCATCAAAACAGCCTCGCGTAAACTTGGAGTCCTGAACAAAGTGAGATGTTTTAACACGCCGGAGCAGCGGTGTCTTCTGTCTCCTGCGTGGAATACTGCTCGCATCTCTGGGATGGCTTCGCAAAGTACTTACTTGATACACTCGACAGGTTCCAATGTCGTGCGGTCTGCATTATTGGGAATCCTGAGATCACGAACACCCTCGAGCCTCTGCAGATGCGTAGAGTTGTGCATACTTGGCAGTATTTTAATTTTACCGTCTCTGCTATGGTGAATGTTCTGATGAGCTTTTCCAATTAATCTCACCTATCCTTTACTACACAGAACAACGCGTGCAGGACATAAATGTCACCCGCATACGGTGCAAAATATTCGGTGACTCCTTCCTCTGCCGTACCATTAACTCCTGGAATTCCTTACCAGTTTCCCTCTCCCTACAAGTCCCGGATCCTTTAAGCGGGGCGAAAAAGCATCTAATGAGGCCCACAAGCTGAGTAACACCCTTGTCGACGAAGCCACCATTGTAACACGATACTTACGTGTCTATAATGGTGACCCTCTACCTGATTAGGTTGTGGGTAGTTCTACAACTAAAACAGCTGTTTTGAAGCTCTTGCTTTTTTAAATAAATAAAAATACTTCAGTCTATTCTATTCAAATAATACTAGTAAAATCTTAATGTCAACCTAAAATACTAACCAGGGACGTGTTATCTCCGTACAAATAAATCCATAGTGTAAAATATTCACATTCAAGTTTGAGCACAACACACAATCGACAATGGATTCCATCACAGAGTCTTTTTCCTCAATCATGGCTGGGTTGGAGGAGCGGATGGCGCATTTTGAGGCAGAGCTGAGCAAGAGTGCGAGGAATCCGAGCACCAGCGCTCCGAGTCTGACAGGCCTTGCTTCGGAATACAGTGTATTTAAAGCATTCGTTGTCAACACATTATCAGCTTTTCGACAACAGATGAACCTTTTGGCTCGCCAGGTGGATAATCTCGAGCAAAGGAGCCGACGTAAAATGCTGCTGATACATGGTGTACCGGAGCAGAAGGATGAGGTGACTGCACAAATCGTGGTGAGTGCTGTTAGGGATCGTCTTGTGCTTGGTGACTTCACGAGTGGTGAAATACGGCGATGTCACAGAATGGGTCGTTATACATCAAATGGATCGGATGGCAAGCCCAGACCCATCTTAGTCAAGCTGCAACAGATGGATGTACGGGATAAAATTTGGTTTTCAAAATCCAAACTCAAGGGGTCCGGTATTACATTATCTGAATTCATAACGCGGACCAGACACGAGGTCTTCATGGCGGCACGCGAGCGTTTTGGTATCTCCAAGTGTTGGACGCGGGAGGGCCACGTCTATGTTCTTGGCGTCGACGGAACGCGGCACCGGGTAGCTACCATGAGTGAACTAAATCTACTTGGTTCAAACACACCAAAGGTCACACCGGTAGATAAAACTACAACCAAGCCCAGACGGGTAGCGAAGAAGTAGATTAATATTACATGTAATTGTTGTTGCTTGCCATTAATATTGCATCGTCTATTTCGTTGTCTTGCTTATAATTATGTTAATCTAACTGATCTTCGTTATAAAACTATCAATCAGGTGTACTTTCCGTTCTATTCGAAAAATTATTTATTTTGTACCTCAAACTTTTTCATAATTTTAATTCTTAATTTTTATTTCCTACTCGAGAAATGTCAATTCAGTCAATTTGACAAGTTGTCGAATGTCTTTTTCTTTCTTGAGTCACGTCACGTTCCGATTCACGTAAATATTTTGCTTTATTTTGGACATACTGCATTGATATTCTCGAGGTTGCAAACTGGCACAGATTATTATAATACTAAAGCAGCTGCTTGTTTATGTTGTACTGTGAAGTACCTATCTTATTGAAATATTACATTATAGATTGTAGGACGATGCAATGATGGCGTGCGCGTGCGTGATTGTGTATTTCTTTTGTTTTGGATATGTCGAGTTATTGATAACACGTAACTGGCAGATGGACATATAGACAAAAACTATACCACATACCATAACACATCTATTCAAAATTCAAAAACGCAACATTTTATTGATTTATTTATTTATCTATTTATTGTTTTAATGATAAGCATAAATAATGATAGCAGCGCAGACTTAAGCTATGATAGCAGTGCAGACTTAAGCTTTATGACGGCCAATAGTCATGATGTTAGCCTCACACAGATGCCTTCATTGGCTGAAACTATACAGACCCAATTTGCTGACGTACCCAGGAATTTTAATGTAGTCCATATAAATGCACAGAGTATTCCCGCCCATTTCCCAGATATGCTGGCTAACTTTGATTGTAAAAATATCCACGCCATTCTCGTGTCCGAATCATTTCTAAAGCCTTGTCTTTCTACAAATTCTTACACTCTCCCCGGTTTCCATTTATTTAGAAATGATCGCACGGGTTCGGCCTGTGGTGGTGTTGCTATTTATCTACGACATAGCATTCCTTATCGGATTGTGGATTTATCACCACAACCACCACCATCTAACGCTGGTGAGCACCTTTTCCTGGAAGTAGAACTCGCTCACAACAAACTATTACTTGGTGTATATTATTGCCCCTCGTCTAAAATTAATTTTTTTCCTTCATTTGAAAAACTACTAGAACGTCTTTGTCCTCTATATAACCAAACCATCATAATGGGAGACTTCAATACTTGTCTACTGAAACATGACTCCCGCTCTTCAACTTTCCTCAACACTATCCAGTCTTGTAATCTGTCTGTCCTACCTTCTGATACTACACATCACGTTCCTGATCGTAATCCATCTCTTCTTGATCTTATCCTCGTTTCTTCAACAAATTTAGTCGCCAAACACGGCCAGTGCTCAGCCGATCAATTCTCGTACCACGATTTAATCTTTCTGTCCTTCAAACTTCGCCCGCCTAAACTAAAACCTAAAATTCTTATGATGCGCAATTTTAGTGGCATGAACATCAATGAGCTTCGTGAGGATGCTGACAATGTGGACTGGAGTACTCTTTTATCTTCAGAGTCAGTTGACGACAAAGTAAGCATACTCGGTAACAAGCTAATCGAGCTTTATGACAAACATGCGCCAGTCCGTGCTATAAAAATAAAGCACCTGCCTGCACCATGGCTCACGGCCGATATTAAGGCAATGTTATCCAAAAAAGCATCAGCGAAGACTAGGTATAAAACACGACCTACTCCTAGTAACCGAGAAAAATATGTAGCAATAAGAAATCTCTGCGGTAAGATGTGTAGGAAAGCACAACGCCAACATATCCATAACTCGGTCGAGAACGGAGACCCAACAAAAATCTGGAAATTCCTCAGAACATTGGGAGTTGGGAAGTCACGGCAAGATACCGTTCCTGATAAAACTGACATCAACATGCTAAATCAGCATTTCTCAGCCTCGTCTAAATGTGATCAGACTAACAAAAATAATACCTTGCAATATCTTTCATCGCTTCCAACACCTGACTACCCCCCGTTCATTTTTGATCAAGTTTCTGATTGTGGTGTTAAAGAGTGTATAATGTCGATAAACTCCAATGCTGTTGGTAATGACTGCATAAGTCGGAACATGATTCTGCCAATCCTCGAACAAATTCTCCCTGTAATTTGCCATGTTTTAAATCAGTCACTTAATAAAAGTGTATTTCCTGACGCTTGGAAGCAGGCACAAATTATCCCATTGCCTAAAAAATCCAATCCATCATCCCCTTCCGAATATCGCCCTATTTCCATATTACCTTTTTTATCAAAAATCCTAGAAAGGCTTGTACATACTCAGCTGAGCAAATATCTCACGCGAAATAGCCTTCTGAACCCTCTCCAGTCAGGTTTTCGACCTGGGCACAGCACAGTCAGCGCACTGTTAAAAGTCACCGATGACATCAGGTTTGGTATGGAGAACGGAAATCTTACAGTACTCTCCCTTCTCGATTTCAGTAACGCGTTCAATACTGTGGATTTCCATATCCTGCTCGGCATTCTACGCTCTATTAACATATCTCCAACAGTGATTGATTGGTTTCATAGTTACCTGTTTGGACGCCGACAGCGGGTACGTGTTGAAGATTCCTTCTCTTCTTGGCGTAGTGCAGCTGCCGGTGTGCCGCAGGGTGGCGTGCTATCTCCTTTACTTTTTTCTATTTTTATAAACTCTATCTCCAAGTTATTACGTTCTTCCTACCACCTTTACGCAGATGATCTCCAAATCTACACACAAGCCTCGTTACAAGAATTACCGGCAGCTATCTCCACCATGAATGCGGATCTGTCGCAAGTATGTGAGTGGAGTAAACAATATGGACTTGAAGTGAACCCTATGAAGACTCAAGTTATTATTGTGGGCAGCTCTGGGATGATTAACCGCGTAGACTGGTCACAATTGCCAGATGTAATATTTAACGGTGTTGCAATTAAAATAAGTAGCGAGGTTAAAAATCTAGGTATACGCATAGACAGAACACTATCCTGGGGTCCCCAAATACGAGAAGTCAGCCGCAAGTTGTTTGCGTCTGCGGGTTCCATGCGTAGGCTGCGAAACTTCCTACCAACAGCCACTAAAATTGCACTTGCAGAATCACTTCTACTTCCGCTACTGGACTATGCTGATGTCAGCTATCTTGATCTCACTGAGGAGCAACTTGATAAGCTTGAGCGCCTCCAAAATTTCTGTATTAGATTCATATTTGGTCTTCGCAAATATGATCACGTATCACAGTTTCGCAACTTGCTCAAGTGGCTCCCAATTCGATTTCGACGGAATGCTCACATTCTATCCATACTTTACAGTATTCTCTTTAACCCCCGTACTCCTATTTACCTAAAAGAACGTTTTGTGTTCCTCAATGACACACATTCAAGATCCTTGAGGTCGTCAGAAACATTGCAGTTATCCACGCCCTCTCATTCCACCTCATTTTATGACAAGTCCTTCTCTGTTCAGGCCGTACGGTTGTGGAATGCGTTGCCTTTGTCCATTAGACGCGCACAATCCCTTGCTATTTTTAAAAAAATGGTTAAGGAGCACTATTTGTGTACTTAGTTGCTTCATCATGTTGGTTTTTGAGTAGGTTATCTTGTATGATAAATATATGTGTATGTATGTTTATGTAAGTATTATAGAAATTAAACTTAAGTATGTATTAGGTCTATGTAAATTAATAAGTACTAAAGTATTTAATGTGTAATGTATTGTATGTGTATATGTGATGTATAATATGTATATATATAATATAAAATAATGTATATCTATGCTATGTATCTACATTTTTGATTATGACTACATGACTACACTAATAACTACCCACAAGTTATTATTGTTACGATAATTTAAATATGTCCATCCAAAGGTTGCCTGTAAGAGATCGCTTGCAGCGATAAGGCCGCCGATTGTACATATTATGTGTTATACTGTCCGTAAATGTACTGTAATATATTTGTGTACAATAAAGATTTATCTATCTATCTATCTATCTATCTACCCTCTTTTTCGAGACTGCATCCAGCTTACCAGCAGGCGAGGTGAAGTCCAATTGACGTTATAAAAAAAGTTCTTTCGGTGCCATATCGTTACCGAAAAAAGGCGCGGGAACGGGGACACGAACCCGAGCCGTGAAGGGCACAACGTAGTAGTGGCGATAAGACCCATCATGGGGGAAAGCTAGAGAGGCCGCCATGTAGCCTCTCTAGCCACTCCTCCATCCTGCAGGTTATCACCGGGCACGGATGCTTCGGGGTTTTTCTGCGTCGGATCCGGTAAGAGCCAACCACCGCATGCCATCGTTATAACGCGGGAGACGCCATCACCGTAGGAGTGAGAGTTCTCTCGCTTGCCATCTTGCTCACGGCAATAGTACGCTGCGCGAGCGCGTGGGCTGCCGCCCCTCCTTTTGTGAGCAAGTAATATTCCAAAAGGAGACGGCGGGGTAGGAACAGAGGGGATTCGCAGCCCGCACAGCCCGTGACGAGCGTAGGGGACGCGGGCGTCGGAGGTGCAGAACAGGCCTCTGTCCCTCATGAGCATGGGCCTGAGGGTGGTGACGGGTGGAGCCGCCTGCACCTCCCCATTCCCAGGGGCTAGATGGGGATGCGATGGTCCCAATACCCGAAGAGAGCCGGCTCGAGGGAGATGGGCAAGAGATCAGCCAATTTCATTTTCCGAAACCTGGGGGGGGGGGGGGGGGGGGTGGATGTAGTAAAAAGATGTACTGGCCCGCCAAAAATGTCCAAATCGTAAGTTTGGCCCGACAGCTAAAAAGGTTGGGCACCCTTGCATTACATAATCACTTTTACGTTGTCTCGGAGACCTTCTAAGAAAGGTGTACTAAAATATATGCGGCGTATTTTAACAGTTTGCATAGCAGGGAAAGCGAAAGGTCGGCCCTCTAGAGTGGCGTAGCGGGTCTACGTCATAGGTCGCGGGTTCGGTTCCGGATGAGGGCATATTTGTATGCGTGAACATGTCTATTTGTAATCGTCTGGGTGTATGAAATTAATAAAAATTTCAATTGCAATTCTGTATTATACCTAATTGTGAATCAAATTCCAAAAGTCAAAACATAACATAAACATAAACTCACGCCTATATCCCCTAAGGGGTAGGCAGAGGTGCTAGCACCCAAATTCCAAAAGTCAACAGCACGATTATTTTGTCGCCTGTATTTGCAATTACAATATTGCCAACATTATAAAGTTATAAGGTGCAGGAGTTCGGTTAATTTTGGCTTTTACGATTCGGTTCCGGTAATAAAATGTTCACGGGTTTATTCTTATGAGATTCTGTCCGACGGTGTTGACGAGCGATGGGGAATCGTAAATAGCTCGTTTATATAATCATAATATAAATTAAGGGATTTTTTTAACAGCAAAGTTTCTATTTTATATCTCAAAATGGTAGATCTGTCGCCAAAATCTACTATTTTGCAGACAAACCCTATCATTATGGCGATAGCTTTATACCCATAAATAAATGACTGTGGGCCTACCATGAATTTACTATAAGCGCGATCTAGAACCAGAGAGATGGAGCATGCACCAGAGCTTCATCCCTCTTCCTCTGGATTAAGACCCAAAACACGACCACTTATAATCACATAAATCTATGCTGTTGCCTATGCTGCTTTGGCGGTCAAGACAATAAGACATAGCATAAAGTAACCCGCCAATAAGGTAACTGACAGTTTCTGTCAACTGTCAGTTACCTGTCAGTGCTGAAAAATAATAAGACCATTCTCGTAACGCTCTCGGATCTCTGCCAAACAAATAGACACCAACTGAGAGATTAGTACACGATATAATCCGTCGAATGTGGGCTCGTCATTGCCGTCGTGTTGTTTGATGACAAATATTCGCGCAAGCGCAACTAGATGTAGATGCACTTTGAAAGGGAAATCGTCCTACAGGTGACCTCTATAGCTTCGTTTTTGGTGCAAAGATTAAGAGTGCAGACGGTTCAAGCATTTCAGTATAAAATTTTCCAGTGCTGTGCTGTTTTTTGGTATTTGCGAAGATATGGATGTAACAGTTTGGAGGGTCTTTCTTAACAGAGACTGGCAAATCTTGAATGATAATAATTATTAAAGACTGTATGAATGATATTTTGCAGATAATAATTTAAATACAGGCAACCTTAAGTTATTGTGGTGCTTCAAAATGTAGATACTTTTAGGAGCAGTAATGTTTACATAAGGTAGCTTTAAATAATTGACTAAAATAAGACTGGAACTTGATAAACCAGTACAGCATGCATTATATAAGGCATATTGTTTAAGGGTTTTGTGTAAGGGGCTCCAATATTATCTTCGGGGCCCAAGCCAACCATACTAGCTTGCCGACACACCTGCTGATGGACGAGTCTCTAGCTCATGCTTTTCTCTCGGGATTGGGCGGCAATCGGAAAAAACCGGCAAACCCAAGATTGGCCCAATATGGAATGGAGTAGAAAGGATCCTACTCGGACTCTCAAAGAGCAAGATAACAGGTAGTGGTACTCGAATGAAGAAAACAGCGTATAAGCTAGGTATTGAACGTCTACACTTTACATAATCTATGACCAAGCGTTTAGGAAGCGAGTAGGCGGCCCCGTAGACTGCAATATTGTCTGTTACACCCAACACCAAACTCGTCAGCTGTTCGTATTGTCATAAACGCATAATTATAACTAGAGGTAGTTATAATTACTGAGGCTGGTCTGAGAATGTGGCAGGACCTGTGCGGACTGGGCGGCCTAGAACAACGTTTATGGAGACCAAGTTCTTGGAAAAGTGAATATGAAAAGGTTGATGAATGAATATAGAAGACTTATGAGGATGTACAGTGGGTACCTAGGATAGACTAGGATCTTGGAAAGAGTCGCAATTAAATGGACTAGTTTTAAAATGATTTAAGAAAGGAAATTTTCTGGGTACAAACCCACTGTGCCCGTAAAACACTTGAGGCTCACACTTGTTCCCTGGTCTGTTTATATCTACGCAAAAAAAATGAGTTTCTGTTTGTAATTTTACAGCTTTTCAATGAATGGATATGAACGTAAGACACAGTCTTAACAAATTTTTAAACATTTGTCTGTCTGTCTTTCTACCTGCTCGACTTGGCTCATCTCTGAAACTTTAACGGCACGTTTTGCAAACATGGTTATATCTCTACTAGTGACTATAAATTTGTGGAAAACAGTTTATTACCTCTTACATACTAAAACTACTTTCACATGGGCTTACAGTTACAGCGCGATTTCCGCCTTTGTATCGAGTTTCTAAATCCCATTTATGAATATATCCCACTTGTGAATATACCTACATTCACAAGTGGGATATATTCATAAGTGGGATTGAGGAACTACTAATCCAAAATTTATAAAAGAAAATGAAATCGTTGAATTGAAAATCACTGTCAGACAGTCAGACCTGACAGTGACAGTGATTTTCAGCACAATGATTACAAGATTTTGCAACACCCTGTCATACCAATTAGACGTAGAAGGAAGAGTTAAACCTGGAAGGGACCAGATGCCATCAAATCCAAAATGATGTTAAGTAGTTTGACAACCTCATCAGAAGCTTTTTAACGTACCCGAGATTATACTTAGCAAAAGGGGATTTTCGTAAAACTTACAAATACTGAAAGATGCTTAAATTCGCTGAAAAATAGAAGTACGTAGTAAAATAGATATATAACATAAGGTATATAACATATACAAGATACGATTCAATATTTTGTAGCGCTATAATCTCGTATATTCATTATAATAATATTCTCAAACTAAACAAAAATAACAGCAGACAAAATGTAAAACTTGAAAATAGAACGGTATGTAGAAACAAAGTAGAGTCCTGTCTACAAATAAAGCATCTATGCCCAATGTAGAACACGTGTAGTGTGTGGGCGACCTTAAACAACGAGATTATTGTCTTACGTGCCGCCGAGCCCGACCAGACCATTGACAAATTGTTTGATCTTCGCGTAACTGACCCGTTTAGCAAGTAGAGCTACTGCCGTTGCGAAGTGCGTCATGAACTCAAGAGATTTGAGAGATTTTGAGTTGGTATGAAACTGTATGAAGTTTACGCGAATATCACTCTATCATTTCTAACGGACTGTATCAACGTTTCAGCTATTTTTCAGCATCCATGGTGGCAGGTATTTCAAAGATTTGAGAATTTAACGAATTGTTGAGATCAACGGCAATTTGCCCCGTATGGTGTGTCATATATACCCTTGGACATTACAATGGGGTATTTGCCTGTTTAGTCAAATTAGTTACTTCTTACGTCAAAACGATAAGTTCTAAAGAAACTCGTATGAAACGTTTACAAGAAAAAACATTTAATAAAATCTGATTATAACACCAAGTTTTTATTCCAAAAAATAAAAATAACTCATCAATCAAAATTATGACTATAACTGCTACATATTTTAAAAAAAAAATAGAAAGTCCATAAATCTCGCCGCTACGATCGTCGCCGGCGCAAGATAGCGTCACGATGCGCGGGAGTGTCACTGCTAGCTATTTCTGCGCACCGTGTCTAGGCCGCGCACCAATGCCAACCGCTGTTTGTGTACGAGTTGCCTGATGTTTGCTTTTACGAAACAAGAATTGTGAGGCTGCATGCAATGAGATTTTAACTACAATAAAACTAGACAATTCAATTTTTTTTGTTTTTTTAAGGGAAAGAAATCTTTAAATTAGACGGAACTGACTGCATTTCAAGAATATCAAGTCTATCGTATAGAGTGAAAACGTGCAACTTAGTTTACAGACAATCACACGACCCAACTAAAGTGGTTACCGTGGCCAATGGACGTGTGCGACACCAGTGGCGTTACATTTGTGGTCACTCACACACGTTGACTAGGAAAATACCTCTCCATGAGGATGACAATTTTCGAAAGAAAAGTAAACCCGAACAAAAAAATGAATTGTGAATCACAAATGTGGGGTGGGACTAAATACTCGATGCAAGAGCAGGGGCAATTAGGTAACCACTTAACTCGCAGCGTCATACGTTCAGTTGTGCTCGGCTACAATTTCAGACAAACTCTTGAAACATATGGATCAAAGTTAATATAACAATAACTTTGGATACGTGTAGGAACGAGAATTGAAAAGATTTGCTGAGATCATCGAGGATATAACCACTCTCCTAGATAGCTGAGATGGTCTAGGGCTAGGGCTTATGGAATATACGGCAAATGTAACAGAACTTAGCTTAGGTTAGAAAACCACCCTATCCCTTAATCGCCTTCTACGACACCCATGGAAAGAGATGGATTGATCTATTGAACTCCATCGGGAACCAACACGGCAAATAAAAGGCAAGAAATGGAAATAATTTTGAATTTGATTTAGAAGTAGAATTTCCAAGATATTTCAAAGTCCTCATTCAGGTATGTACTTAGTTTACCGCCATTGACACAAATTGTTTGCCATAATATAGCCATCATACGACACGTCTCCGTGAACGTACTCAACTTATTCAACCAAACTTATATTTTAAATAGACAAATAATCTTCTTAAAATTTCGTTCCACTGTCATGCAAAACAGGTGTCTTTCAAATACATTTGTCTATGTTGTTTCGGCTAACTGTAATGCCAGAACGTGGCCAGAACAGTGGCCTCTTTAACTAGCTTGTTGCTAACAGTTAGTAAATTGAATCAGATCAGTTTTAAGCAAATGAAGCGCTTCACTGATAAAAAATGTTGAAAATTGGAGGGGGCGTCCCTATCAATATTCCTTCGTCTCAAAAACGTCACAAAGGAGCCATCGGGGAGGACAGGACGTGGGGTCCTGGGACGTGTGTAATTCTGTTATTGCCGAACGGTTTTCGTGAAAATTATCTATCATCCTTTTTTGTCCTAATATCTATAGTAATTATGCAGTGCGCAAGCTGCCTCAGGGACTTTCTTCTTGGGTATATCTAGACACGAGAAGCACTGCAATTTCAGTCAGTAAGGTTTCTAACATATCCACCTCACCGTTGGCTCTGGTGAAGGTGAAAAGAAAAATGCAATACACCAGCTTTAAATATCTGGCTCCTATATCTCCTGTCCATATCACGCATTATTTTGCAAATTCAACATTGTGGTTTCAGAAAATTCAACATTTAACGAGTTCTACTTTTTGGGATTCAAGGTTATGCGATTCAACATTTTGCAAATACAACATCGTAGTCCAGAAGGATTGTTTGTCTCCAATATAGCTTAATGTTGTCACATTCAGTCGCATCGCAACACTCTCAGTCTCATATTCAATCATCTTTTTTTGACATAATTTAGAGACCGACCGAGAAAGCTTTTAACGACGATGTAATGCTATATCTATTTATACCGGCCATCGTCGACTGAACCAGACCTTGACTGTGCTCACAGACATTCCGGAACACAGCATTGATGCTTGACCTTTTGTCACAAACTCACTCATGATTTAACGTCTTTTATTCTTCACAATCTATTGATTCGTCATCTTATAACGTTAGGAATGTTCTAATGGAAATAAAGTTCTTTCTTCATGTCAAAGGTCTTTGTTCATGTAACTAAGGATCTTATTCATGTAATGTGGGTTGGGACTGCTATTTGTTACAGCTTTCGCTTACTTAAATGTAGATACGGTGGTCGCAATTTCGCATCCATGATAGATCGGTCCCTTACGTAAACCAAACTGATTGCGAATTGAAGAAGCTCGCATACCTCGTCAACATCACAATGAATCTGTAGATATACAAGAAGTACCTTTCAGATAAGAACCAGTTTCCTATCTTAGATATTTTCGGAAAGCCCTGGTCGAGGTAGGTGCTAAAGAGCCCTCCTTGACTAGGACACTTTTAGATGCTATGGTCGCTCTCCTGGTCGTCTTCAGAGCAGTATTTATGTCCCTAAAGTCTCGTTGTGCATTCTTGGAATAAATAAAATTATTGATTAGTATCTTGTCCAATTTTAGTAATCAAATCACCGATCGCTGCACATTTGAATAGATTACAACCATGGAAAGACAAGATTCCTAAGACAGTATAAGGCGTTTTACTGACTTAACCCCAATATCTAAACTATTGGGAGAGCTATAAACAAGTGCAGACAATGGTTATTTATGATATTAATGTGCTAGAACAAAGAGTTGATACTAATTTATTTGCAGATTGGAATGGTATTTATAGGCCTTGTATGTAAAACAGTCTAGACGGTTTGCCAAGTAGTTGTTGTACATGTCTCTGGTTCCATTATTTCCTACTGTACTTATCGTCCATATTTTAAAGTATATTAGATACAACGTATACTGGGAGATTTTATAGACGTTTCGGAGAGAATTTTGGGCACAGTTTCGATAGCGAAAGCGTCTGGACGTATTAATTTGGCGTATTATATGATTTACACTAAATGTAGGTATTTCTTCAGGAGGGTAGGTATGTAGAAGTGTTTTGGATACCAAAAGATTACCCTTCAAAGGTTGCCTGATTGAAATACCTTTAAGCGATAAAGTCACCCATTATACGGCTTCCTAACGAACCGGTGTTGTTCTTAGATAAGGGCAGGACAAGAGGACAAAAAAGAACAAATCCTGCTAGCCTGTGTAGGAGGTTTAAAGACGAAATAGAGAAAACTCATGAGGTAGAAAGTATGGCACGATAGCATATTCTCCGGAGGGAGAACAGCTTGAGAATTTGATTGATACGAGCGTGTCTTCACACGACTGTGACATCCATTTAGCGAAATATAGCCGTACAGTCATGCCAAACATAATATAATTTCCAGGAGATGAATAGTGGTATGGGTAATGGACTGCTGAGACGAGGTCTCGGGTTCGATCCCAGGTTTTACCATGGCACACACCAATGACTTTTCGATGCTTTTCGAAGTTATGTGTGTATTTATCGCAGGTTTATAAGTGCCCGGTTAATGGCAATAGGCTCGCCACCTATTACATTGGGACCTAAACATAAACGGCGAAATGTGGGTGCTAGCACCTCTGCCTACCCCTTCGGGGAATATAGGCGTGAGTTTATGAGAGATGAGAGACTATTGCAGTATCGAGCTTCTGAAAAGGTTCTCACCCGCCAATCGCTGCCGCCAAAAGCATAGTGTATGTAACGAGAACCAATCCAGTGGGGTGAGCACAAACAACTATCGTAATCGTATCGTTAACGTAACGAGAGCACGGAACATTGCCATTGGCTGCCTATAATAAATAATAATAATAATAGTTTATTGTCGCAAAAATACAGTCTACAAAAAATGTCTTAAGTCTAGGTCACATTTCATTTTTACAATATATTACCACTGGTTCCCAAACTAGGCAGGAGCCTGTATTTTGGGAGTCAGTGCTCTAATGTTGTACATTTACAGTATCTATAATTTATGGTTCTTGAGTATAGCTATATTATAAACTGTATATCTTACTACTTCACAATTAAAGGAACTTAACACTATATTATATAGGCATGCGTGTGTGTGTGTGTGTGTGTGTGTGCGTGTGTGAGTGTGTGTGTGTGTGTGTGCATGTGAGTGTGTGTGTGAGTGTGTATGTACTTATGCTAATATCTTCATTTATTCGATTTTATTCGATGAATTTCAGCAAATTTTCGGTATCCTCATAATTGACCTGGAGCAACCAGGTTGTTACCTTCCTTTTAATCTCATTCCTGTTCATTTTAACAATGTTCAGTTTTTTATTTAAGGCATTATAAACTTTGCAGCCTAAGCTCAGGCACTGATTTCTGGCAAAGGATGTTCTGTAACGCACTATTGGACAGGCAAGTTGTCTACTGCGTTTATTAGGGTTAGGTGGAGGAACACTTTGATGCGCTCTGAGTATAGATCTGAGGATAAACAGCTTCCGCACCGATAGAAGCTTATTATCGTCATAAAGCTTAGCAGTGGGATATCTTATTGGCCGCTTGCCCATAACCTTCAGAACTGCTCTTTGTGCTCTCTCCAGTGCAAGCATTTGTGTTTTTCCCGACCCTCCCCATACCAGTATGCAGTATTGTATAATTGACTGGCATAGTGCCAGGTACACCCTTTTTACCTGCGTTTCGGTGGTTGCTTTTCTTAAAGTTCTAAAAATGTGTATTAACTTTCTAACTCTACTCTTGATTGTGGAGACCTGGACATCCCACTTAAGCCCGCAGTCGATATACACTCCTAGATATTTTGTGTTGCTGACTCTAGTTAGTTCCTTACAGTCACAGTTTATACCTGAGGTGCATGTGTGGGCTTTTATGGAGAAATCATTCCTAGGGGTATTGATTTTTGATAATGCGAAGGGGATATATAAGGTTTTATCAAGGTTTAATGTTAGTAGGTTAGTACGGAGCCAGGTCATGATTTGTTTTAGGGAATATTCGGCTCTCTCCCTCACTACTGACCAGTTTGGACCATTTACGACAACTGCAGTATCATCTGCATATGTAAAAATTTCAGTATGTGGTAGACATAAAGTGCAGAGGTCATTCACGTATATCTGAAAAAGGGTCGGGCCTAAAATACTTCCCTGTGGGACACCATACGATATTTCCTCCTCATCACTCAAAAGCTCACCCATTTTAACTCTTTGTCTCCTGTTTGTGAGATAACTTCTAAATAAATTGTGGATGGTACCACGTATGCCAAGTTTTTCCAGTTTATCTAATAGGATGGGAACAGAGACCGTGTCAAACGCTTTCGAGAGATCTAAAAAGATACATAAGCATCTGTTGTTGGTGTCTAAGTTTTTGATAACCGTATTAGTTAGGTCAACAACTGCATCTTCTGTTGAGAGATTTGCTCGAAAACCATATTGGTTATCAGCAAGAATGGTAAATTTGTCAATGTATCTCTTGAGGGCATTGTTTAATATCTTCTCGAGAATTTTTGACAGGCCAGAGAGTATTGAGATAGGTCGATAATTGTTAACACAGTCTCTGTCCCCACTCTTATAGATTGGGTGAATAAGAGCTTTTTTAAAAGCATCCGGGAAAACACCTGTGTTGATGGCGAGATTACAGATGTAAGTAATGGGTGGAATCAGTGTGTTTCGGGATAATCTCAAAAAGTAAGAAGGTATAGCATCCCATCCTTCAGCACAGTCTTGACGTAAATGCAGTATTATAGTTTCTATTTCAGCCTCACTTACTTCAAGTAATACCATTGAAGATACTTTTGATTTGATAGTAGAAGAATAATTGTTATTGGGATGTAAGAGGGTGACATTTTCAGCCAAATTTTTACCAATGGAAGAAAAAAAGTTACAGACGTGGTTTAAGGCTTGCTTTGGATCCAAATGATTTCGCAAGAGCTCCGTTGGACAGTCTTTGCTCTTTTGGGTGTTGGTTACTATTTTTATTGCATTCCAGAGAGCTTTCGGGTTAGAACCGGCTTCATGAATAAGATTTTTGTTGTACTCTAGTTTCAATTTTCGCAAAAGGAGATTACAGAAGTTTCGGTATCGTGTATAGATTAATTTAAGTGTCATGTTCTCCGGGGAATGTCTGGCTTTGATATGCAATCTGTCCCTGTGTCGAATACATCGAACCAAACCTGGTGTCATCCATGGTTTCAGGGTTCGGTTTCGTCTAGAAATTTTGGTGATTTTTGTGTTATTCGCCAAAATTCCTGACACCGTACAGATGAACCTGTCCGCTGCTAAGTTAACATCACGAGCACTTAAAACCTCTGAGAAATCTGTATTTTCGGTTTCAGATTTTGCTTTGGTGTAGTTTATGTGCTTTTTTTCGTAGGATTGATGTTTGTTTTGAGAGTGATTAGGTAGATCCAAAAAGAAAGCTATCGGGTTGTGATCAGTTATGTGTGAGTCTATTACCAAAGTCGTTGAGGGTCGATTTGTTTTGACGAAAGTATGGTCTACACATCTTTGACTTTGCCTGGTTGGGTAGGTGTGTGTAGGAAAGAAGCCATGGGATGCGTTGAGTGTAATATACTCATCGAGTAGGGAATCTGTGCTATCAGGTCGTATATTGATATTCATATCTCCTATTAGAAGTGAGTGTTGAGTCGTTAGGTTATCATACACGCTGTTCAGACTTTCTATGAAGTTATTATGGTCCACAGTGGTCTGCAGTGAAGGTGAACGATAGATAGCCACAACGCCAACTTTATTGTCAATTTGACAGACTAGACAGCTAGCACCCCTAAAATAAGGTTCACTTACCGTACATGTAAGTTGCTTATTCGCGTATATTAATATTCCGTCGTTTTGGTTCAATAGTGTCCTTGATGGGTATGATACGTAACCGTCTAGCGTAGGTATAGTGTGAGCTTTACTAAGCCAGCATTCTGTGAAAATAACTAAATCAAATGTGACTTTTGACACCGATAGTAAAACGCAAAATTGGTCAAAGTTTTTACTGATGCTACATATGTTTATATGGATTATTTTTAGGGCACAGCTGTAGTTAGATAGATGTATCTGGCAGTCCTCCGGATGGATCATATATGATTGAAAAGGTGGTACTGAATCTAATTCGGTGTTTATATCATTTATGTTAGCCATCGATCAATATTTTTATATACTTGTGAACGGGTTTCGTTAGGGGTGTGAAGGAGAGGTGAAGATACAGTAGGTGTACAAGGTGGACATAATTCAGAAATATCGTTCTCAAAGATACTCGTGTTGACATCGCAATAAGTAAGTGGGTGTAATAATGAAAGGAATTGTGTGATATTGTGAGATTGTGTGATTGTGTGATTGATTGAAAGCCTGCCTGAAGCCTGCCAATCACAATGCTCCGTGCTATCGTTACGTTTGCGAGACGATTTCGATAGTTATTCGTGCTAACCCCACAGATGCGTGCCGGTATCGATATAGGTATACCCCTTCCATCCAGAAAAGAATGATGAATGTATGAGATTTGACGTATATGACAGTCGTCAACGCATCTCATCAACGTCAAAATACCTATATGACAATTTTGACATAACATTGATCATTTTGATCTCTACAGGGTCGACAAATGTGCATTTTGGTTAGATTTTGCCTATGGCTCGTGGGTGAATGGCTTCCCGTTTACATAAGTGGGTATGACAAACTAGTCGCTGTCAAGAACCGTCGCGCTTTAACGCGCAGCAAAGCTTTACATAAATAGACTTTTCCGTGCGCGTGAGCACAAACAACGGCGCGGTTCAAGTAGGGCAAGTGTAAGTTATGCGTACTTAGGAATTATGGTTTATAGTTTCATAGAGAACTGTCTCAAAAGGTCAGCTGTAACGGTATTTGTACCAGTAAGATGGTAAACAGAAGTACTTAAGTAGTAAGCGGTTGCCTTTGGGTTTTAAACAGTTCAGATCGAAACCCTACTCTTTCCGCATTTCCTTCTATCCCCAGCAGAAAACCACTTAGGTACTAAACTCCTTTGGAGACACTGTAGGCACTCTTCATTAGCATTTTAGATATTACGAGGTCTCATAGACACCGGTAACCGTGCCAGGTGATCAATTCCTCCCAGGCCGTGATAGATACGTCGTAAAATATGATAACCAACGCAAAAACTTATATATCGCGATGCAGAAATTGGAACAAAGGTTAGGTTAGACTCGCTATATAGCTCGTTATAAGTGGTGTCATTTACAAATCTGTTTTAGTTCTGTAACGAAGATGTAGGTATGCTTTACCCGTGTGGTGATGGAAAAGGAATACAAGTATCACAACCCCATCTCATCCGAAGCGACTAACGGAAAAATACGCAGACGATATCACTGCGAGAGAAGGAAAACTCTAAATAAAATCTTTTACCAACACGACTGGCAATCGTGGTAACAGCAAAAGGCCTCCCGACATTGAGAGAGGCCCCATCAGTGGACTAAGATAGACTAATTGATTGATGCTTTATTCTATCTTATTTTGCAGTGGTTAATGGTTCTTACATGGATAATTTTGATCTACCTGCACAGTCTGCACACAGTTATAAAAATGCCTTTGCCCGTGAGCACAGGCTGTAAGAAAGGAGCTTATTTGTATTCTATTCGAAGATGATACAGTTGATTTTTTTTAAGCGTCTTTTAAGTACGAAGTTCCTGCACAAAAGTACTATGACATAAAAATCACTATAATAAGCGCTATAAAGCTCACATATTGTTATGTCAGCCTACACTATCACTTACCTGTGAATTAGATGTTATGTTGACCATAGGCGAAGCGGGGCTCTAGGTATTAGTGACGAAAATATTCCCGTCCCGGTGGTTTCAGAACTTCACCAAAGTTGAACTATCATCTCTATGAAATAGATTGTTTTTTAGTACGTTTATCTCTTAAACATACATACATATTATCACGCCTTTATCCCCGGAGGGTTGGGCAGAGGTGAATTACCACCGATATTTTACTAATCATTGTATTCAGTCCCACGTAATAGGGGTGAGCCTATTGCCGTATTCCGGGCACTATTGTTGACTCGAGCCATGCATCTGAGGCTGACTCTGGGCTGTATTATTGGTCTGATATTAAACAGCCCTATCCTTTTTTCTCCAAGGGTCTCCTAAATCTTTGCCTCTTAGAGAAGTCTTGCTTAGTCCATTGCATTCCTCAATATTTTAAGAGATTTACAAAACTAAAAAACTGTCTGGCAAAGAAATGCCCGTTTATAAATTCTTCATCATCATCAACTTAGCGTTAGTCCGGGTCTCGTCCGAGGCTTTCACCTTGAAGTCCAGAGTTAACTATCAACTGAAACTAAACTCTGATGAAGTCAAACCACCAAGACCCCTCTTCTGCTGATGAACTACTCATACCACTAACACTGTAAACAATGCCTTTAAAATTTAGACTTTATCGACATAGGCTAAAGTCCAAAATTAAATGAAAAAGAGTCATCACATTTTTTCAATCGCTCTACAAGATATCATTTAATTTTAGACTGGAAAAGCATAAAAGTAAAGTCTTCTATTAAATGGCACACTATGGCCCACCTGCTAACGTGTGCTGCCTGCCCAAGCACGTGCACTCCGGAGGAACTTATGAGTACCTATGAGAACGCTATCGGAGTGGCTACATACTGGGCAAACAAAATATGACATGATTATGCTGTCGACTCGACAGAAGAAGAATGGCATTTTTGCAGTGTCTATGGTATCACAGTGGTTGACAGTAGAATCAGGGTTCAGGAAAGCCCACAACCTACCTCAAGCGTAGCTCAAGCCTCACACCGCAGTCCATCGCCAACTGACCTTGATATCCAGTTCAAAGTACACCGATAGGGGGGAGGATCGTACCCTGGCGTGGGGGGGCATCGTCACGGGTGCCCGGGCCGGCGGGGCGGGCGCTCCGGCGGGGATCGCACGGCCCCTTTCCCGCAGGGCTGGGTGAGGACCGACGCCACGGATCGCTGGACGTTCTTGTTTTAAAGCTGGTGGGAAAAATTGTTGGTATTATTTTTTATTGCATAGTAATAACATCGTTATTGATTAGTAGTATGTATTTTATTGTGGTGTGGCTGTAGATTCAACTGCTACTTCTGAAATAGCTAATTCGATGCCCACTCAGTGCAATTTTTTTCTTACATGAATAATGTAATTTTCATTATAGTTCGGCACGCTATGATGGCCGTTTTGACACAACTGGTTTTGCTCGTTTTCCCTTTTTTGGTGCGCTTAATATTGGACAACGAACTGTTAGACGAATAAATAAAGAAAAAATCCCTACTAATATTATAAATGCGAAAGTAACTCTGTCTGTCTGTCTGTCTCACTTTTGCGACTAAACCGCTGAACCAATTTTGATGAAATTTGGTATAGAGGTAGGTTAGACCTTGAGAAAGGACATAGGCTATGTTTGGTCACGATAACCGACATCCACGCGGGCGGAGCCGCGGGCAAAAACTAGTATAATATATTTTATTACTAAAGTAACTGTGGAATCGTTCACATTATCTACTTACGATTATTCGATTATTACGTGTTCGTGTTTATGATCTTGCTATGAAAGCAAGAAACTTAGTTGAATATAATTATCACGGAATATAAATCCATTGATATATGCTTTTTACTGCTACTTTCATAAATCTCTGGCTACACCAATGGGAAAATGGTATTTATATGCACTTAGCGGGAATTGAACCCGCGCTTATCTGAAACTGCAGTTGAATGCTCTACCGCCACGCTACACAGATCATCAGAGGCAAGAATGGTAGGTTAAGGTACCTGATTACTTAAACTAGAGGCGCTTGATTATTTTAGAATATTAAAAAAAAAAAATATTAAACAATGAAGCACCTCCAACCTCCACCTCCCATACTTAAAAAGTTAATACGGATTAATAAATTACACATGGATTAATAAATTAACCATTAATCGCACAAATAAGTAGTGTTATTTAAGGACAAAACAAATTATCAATAATTTAATAATCATGCCATAATACATAACGGTTACGCAATTTTGGTGTTAAACAATTAATCACATTAACACTCAATCACATTAAAATAGTTTGAATATATAATTATATACCAAATCAGTAAATGATAATCATCATCTTAGCGTTGTTCGCACTTCGCAGTAACTGGCTCCGAGACTAAAATCATCCGAGTTTTTAGTCACGGAGCCAGTTTACCTCTTTGTCATGATTTGGCTTATACGGTTTTTAACCTCCCAACCCCGAGAGAAAAGCCTATGCCAGACAGAACCTCTATCGTCAATCAACAGTCAACAGGTGTACTGGCATGTACGGGCTTGCAGGTGAGTTTGGTTTGGCCCCAAGGGTCTTAATGGGGCCCCTTACTCAATAAAAACGATTTTTCGAGTTGTGACCAGAGAGGTGGCATAAATAATTCATACATTCATAGACATGCCATTCATATTAATGTTATGACTGATGAGTCATAACTTCACGGTATAGTTCAATATATCTCTTGAAGGATAATTTCTGCCCCCCTAGACAAGTGGCAATTCGTTGCTCGGCGTATGATGGAATAGAATGACAAATGTATAGGATTTGACGTTTTTGACATTCGTTGACGCCTGTCATATACGTCAAATCCCGTACATTTGGCATTCTATTCCATCATACGCCGAGCAACGAATTGTCACTTGTCTAGGGGGGCTGTAGTCTACACGACTGCCTTATTACTACTTATTGGCAGAGGAATAGTCGGACTATTCGGGCATTGTCTTGCAGCAGCAAGACAAACTGCATCGTGACCGCCACTGACATTCCACTAATTCAGAGACTCTCTTGTCTAGATGGACTGAGAGGCTCCTTGGGATCAATCAAACCATTGGCTGAAAAGGCAACTAGGACTATTTTTGTGGACCGCACCCTTCACATATTAGTAGCTTCTTTCCAGGTAAAGGTACATATTTGGTATTATTTTATTTATTTTATTTAAGCTTTTTGAGAAAATACCAAATGATTGTACAAAGGCGAATTTAATGCCATGGGCATTTTCTGCCAGTCAAACTTAGGGTAATGCAGAGATGTGTCAAAGAAAGGTACACGAAGTATTGTGATGCAAATTTGACCTAGTTTGGCACAAATAATAAACTTTGTGAATATGTATAATAATATTTAATAAACTGTTTTGCAGATATTTTACTGCAAAAACTGCAATTTAGACATGTTACGATTTTACCCTGGAAAAGTGAGCCGCGGATAAACCCTCGCGACACAGCAAGTATCACATATATCATACAGATTAGTTTGTAACCCAGTTTTTAACCAGTGACTTCCTAATTCCACGTCATGAGCGCCTGAGTCACACCATGGCAGTCCTGGATTGAAAAGCTTGTTGCAGTCTAATTGGGTCGTTAAGTTCACAGTTATTTCAATTACCCAGGTTCGTGTTATAATTCAAAGTGCTAACCATGTGCGAGAAAGAGTCAACACCATAATATATAGGCAAATGATTAGATAGGGTGTTCTCTAGAACATGGACGCTTTAAAATGTCATGGTAAGCCCTCAGAACTATTTCAGGGGATTTGTTTGAGCGGAGAAATATGAAAATTGTTGTGTTTTCTGGACATGAATATTAGGGTACATTTTCAAAGATGTGGCAAAAGAAGAGATGTGCAAGAATCACCCTAAGGCGCGGATTCGATTTTCTCTCGTTATTATCCATGTGATTATGGTTGAGGTTCAATCCTGTAAATGGATCTTATAGGTGACGTTCTGTTTGGAATTTCTCAGCAACAACAGCTTGAAGTCAAAAAGGAACAGTGGAGTAATAGATCTCTGCCTGCCCTTTCGATTATAGGCAATGACCAGTGGTCGGAATTAGGTAGAGTGATTTATGTACTTGCACTGATTTTTAATAATGTGGATATGCCTCGAATCCCAAGATTGTTAAAGAGCAGAAAAAAATCCCGTGATGTATTAATTGTGTGATTTATCGTTCTTTGTAACATACTATGGTCGAAACTGTGCAACAATGCATTTAAAACATTTTTGGAAAAGTTGAATTTTGAAAGTGTTGCAATTGCAAAAATATTAAACTACCTGTACCTAATGGGGCTGTCCATTAATCACGTGATGTTTTTTAACAATTTTCTAAACCCCCTCTCCCCCATGGTGATACGTGGTGAGGTTTTAGACTACCCCCCTCCCCCTAATCAAAATCACGTTTATTTTATATTATTTAGTGCTAGAAAACTAAGAATCGTGACAAAAATCGCGAGTTATAAGAAAAAATAAATACACGTGATATCTCAATATACCCCTTCCTCCCCCCTGGTGATATTTCATGATTTTTTCCGAACCTCCCCCTCCCCCTGTTGAGCCTCACATGATTAATGCACAGCCTCAGTGAATCATTATTGAGAAATGGTTAAGTGGATTAGCTTTTTAAAATTACTTAGCCCATGCTCTAAATCTTGTTGCGGGGCAAATTAGGAAAGAAAACTCTGAAGGTCTTGCACACTGGTCCGTGCCGTGGCAGGAACGTGGCCAACTAAGCATCCGTGCGCCGGCGCGGCGGGGCCTTTCCGTTCACAAATGTCAGTGACGTGACAGTGCCGTGGAGTGCACACGAAAAATATGTACTTCATTAGTTTTACTCAGATTTTATTAATTACATGTACATAATCGTCTATATCTCTAGTCGATAAAGTCCAAAATAGCTTGCACCTATTTCTTGCGATGTTCTCCACCTACGAATACATGAAAAAAGTAGGCTAATCGATTCTTGACCTTATTGACATCACAAAGTATAGAGCTTTTCTATATTCTTGATCAACGTCATCTCCGAGTGCAAAAAAAAATGTTGTCAATAAAATGTCATTAAGGTCGAAAGTCGCTTACACTGTTTTCGCAGTGTCTGTGTGAAGGTCAATACAAAAATATGTACTTCATTTGTTTTTTGCCCGACGACGGCTCTGATACTGAAGCTCTGGTGTTGATCAGGGCACAGAAATGTGATCGCGTTTATAGAAAACTTTTCACCCGCAGTTCCACCTGCGTGGATGTGTGTTAAGTGTGTTAACGCCACCAAAAATATTTTTTCTAAACTGACGGACTTGTTGTATAAACCACAAGATCCAAGATCCGCTAACACTACAACGCTTAAATCAAAGTATTACTAGGGACGTATATCAAAGGAAAAGAGCACACGATTTATTTCTTGTCGGGGGTTCTTTAAATATTTTATTAAAAAATTATTGCTTTTTAAATTATTTTTAATCGGCGTGGGTGCTTTCAATTCTTTTTTATTTTAAACTTTTTAGAGAGAGTATACATTATGTTTGCTGCAGCGCCCCCTGGTGAGTTCTTACATCTAAGTATTTGAGAATATTCTCTAATCAAACCCGAACCTATAACTGAAAACTGCATTAAAATCGGACCAGCAGTTTTAGTGAACAATGAGTATATTAATTTGCTCAAAAAATGTTTGCTGCAGTGCCCCCTGGTGAGTTTTCACCATAACACCTATCTAAGAACATACGCCAATCAAACCAGGACCTTTAACTGAAAACTGTATCAAAATCAGACGGCTACACGGGGTTGTCCGTCAGAAATCCGAGGAAGATCCACATTAATATCAACATTTCGTCGCAAGTACATAAATCACTCTACCTAATTCCGACCTCTGGCAATGACTCATCGCCAAAAAAATTCCCACAACACAAAACTACTAGATAAAACATAATTTTATTAGAATATTACAACAAAGAGCATACATATGCGCGTACGCACATGTACCAATTTGACCCGGTTCGTCAATTGGCGCATTACCTAATTTGTTTAAAAAAATAACATATGGGCCTCCAAGGCCCGGCTACTAATGCTAACAAGTACGTCATGACATGGACATAAAACTTATGTAAGTCGTACAAACATCTGCGGTAGGCATGATCGCTATGTGAGGACCCATCTTGATGAGGACTCAACTTGCTGCCTAGAAACTTTGAATGACATTTAAAAACATCCACTATACTTGAATAGAAACCAAAATAGAGAAATGGATGCTAAAATAGATGGTTCGGACACGAGTGGATGAAAGAAGACTGTCGAAACAGATTTATAAAGCGAGGGTGGTTGGGCAAGTCAGCAAAAGTTGACAGACAGTCGACACCAGCTGATTGACGCAGGAGGCTCTAGCCCAGGCATCCCTTTAGTGGGTGGGGATAAACCAAATATTGGTAAGAACGGGACCGGATCCCATGCTCTGAAGTCCTAGATTTGGATGCAATCGAGGTTGGCGCTCAGAAGAAAAGAACTATCCTGGTTTTTATTTTTTTACATGCGGAATTTCCTTTAAACATCACCTCAACCAGAGTTTCAAAGCTGAGGGTATATCACAAATGAATCAACTGCGGATTCCTTCACATCTTTCAGCATTACCAGGGAATAAGATGCATCGGAGTAAAGAAATCTCTGGAACCAGTATTTACTAAACTGTCCTGGATAAATGACATTTTCGTCGATTCATATTTTAGTTCGTCAAGTAAAACACTAACAAAATTACTCTTGAAAAGAATCGGATTTACAGTACCTTAAGGAACCTGAATTATACAAAAAGGTAGTTATGTAGACTACTCAGTAAGCTGCCAAGGTGTCGAAATACTAACCAACTAGATTAGACGATTTATAGAGTCTACATGCACAAGAATGCTGCTTAAATGCAAAGCAATGCATCAATCACCGTACAGTAAGGAGACAAGTTCGAAAACAATATGTAAAATCTATGACATCAGCCAGCAGTTATTTCTTGAATAGACTGACCTTGTAGGTTTAAAAATTTCAAGCAATGTGAAAAGTTATGCAATGAATTAGATGCTTCAAACCGATCGACGTAAACATCTCTAAACACAAAACTAAATAAGACCACATCGGTGAAGCATCTAATTTGTTATACTAACAATGTGTGAAACGTCTACAGTTATAAGAAATCGGCCAACTTGATAAACCCTGTGTACGGCGTGTTTTTGGGTCTCTTTGGTGGTAAGCGAGGGGCGCGACGACGGGGGGTGGGTCAATCAACCAATCATAGGTTATATCAAATTAATCACGGGCTCATATTATTGGTTGATCTGTCCTTTTATTGGTTTTTGGTTGGCCAGTTTCACGTTTGTTCATGATTTTTGCCGATAACTTATACATCGGAGAAGTATCTAATTTGTTAAGCTAACAATATGTGAAACGTCTTCTAACTGTTACTCGGTCGACCTTCTGGGCGACAATGGTGTCCACACGTTTGTTCCAAGTACCAGCTGAGGCCACTAAACGAGTATTACTTGAATTCTCTACATTACGCCGTGAAAGCTTTGGTATCTCACTGTTTACATATGGATGCGAAATGATTGTTGAAATCCACAATTCGGCACAGTTTCGGCATCCACAGTTGTGAAAACGACTTATAAATTGAAAACTTTCGATAGATTTGAATACTTACAGGAAAATCTTGGAAGATAAAGCGTGATTATGAGGTTAACTTGCATTTTTTGATAGATTTGCAGAAAAGGATTAAAAAGCTAAAGTGCAAATATGATTTTCAATTACAATCTATTAGAATTTTCAGAGAGAAAATTTAAAAGAGAAAGTGTGTGAACCTTGAAATAATAATTTTAAAAATGATTAACTGTTATCTCGTCTTACAATGTGGAATGAATCTTCTGGAATTCATTATTCCACGCTGAAGGGAGGTAATTTTAATTATGACCCCCCTTCAGCGTGGTAGGCAAATAGCTATAACCCACAAAAGGTAGATAAATGTATTTTTTTAAAGAATATGAGAAACCGAAGTTCCTAATATTCTTTGCTGGTTAGCTAAGCTAAATTGCTTATGTTAGGAGTGGGTTCACGTCTCGGTAGTGTAATAGCCAGGATTCGAACGCGGGACCCATCGATTGTAAGGCTAACTCCTAAACCAGTAAGCTACCGAAGTTGTTATAATATCAAAACGACTGACGGAAAACGCGTAACATTCATAAATTTTGTATTGAATGGCAGTTTCCAGGCGATTTATTACAACGTATAGTGATAATGCAACTTGAGTTATGTATCTACAGGCTAAGGAATGTGAAGATACACGCTAAAATTTGTAAGTAACAGACACGTACGCGCATCACAAAGCGGCGTGCATTGCGTGCAATCGTAATTTTAAGATCAAATTGACACCGTCTATTTAGGCAAAGCCATTCTAGATCCGTTCCTGTATTAGATAATGCTTAACTAGATTTTTACTTCAGTTATAGCTTAAATTGAAACGTTTGAAACTTGGAAAAAAACAGTACAGTAGTAACAATAGAAAGTAGTTTAAATCGGGTAAATTTGGATCGATATATATTTATAATTATAATTTTATAAGTGGCATAAAAAATGTATGCATAGTTCTTCGTAATCGAAGACTGAAGTCGATTTTCAAATTAACGAATTGCATCATAAGTGCCTACATTAAAATTGGAAATAGAATAACTAAACTATTTTCAAAACTAAACCTCATTGTAATACCTGCAAGTTTTTAAACAAAATTGTGACTCTGATACCAATCTAGCATTTGTGGTTGACGAATTTTCAAGAGAAATTTCTCTCAATTTGATCCTTAGAACCACGCCTGAAGGTATGATTCCGTAACCGGCCGCATACGACAACTGCCGACGCACGCAGCACATGCACGTAATTCATTGCGGCTTCTTAATGGTCCCCTTTAACCGTATCGGAGTTTGACAAGTAATGGGTACGCTGTATGTGCTGCATGCGTCGGCAGTGTTGTCGTATACGGTCGACTACGGAATCATACCTTTACTCGTATGTTTTGTTGTACCTAATCCATATTTAGTTATAGGCTGTAGAAGTACAGAAAACGTCTTCTGACACCATCACTTAATGAAATCTCTCTCAGTAGCCAACACTAACTGCTACAATAGTCTTTACCTATCATCTAACCAATCTGAAATTTCAAACACGGTATTGACACAGGTATTGATTCAGGACGTGAACGTTTTAGTTGGTCGATTGATAATAATAAGTTACCTAGCATCCTGTTTTCCTGTAAGTTGTTATTTGGCTGGGGGGATATTACAAGGAAAATAAATAACGATAAACATGAGTGATATTAACATTATTAACTGGTAAAGCGGACCCCAGACTCCGAGCTGAAAGCTTCGGATGCGACTGGAAATAACGCTAGGAGGAAGAAGATGAGTGATATTAACAAGAATAAGATTTGTTTACACGTTTCAGTATTGTCATAAAGAATATCATATACAGGATTTCCTCCAACTTTATCTATCATAAAACACACACCTGAGATGTTAGTTAAACTATAGAAAAAAATCCAATGTCGAGTCAACACCTGTCGCAGAACAAATATTTGTCTGAAACGAAAACCAAATCCCACGTACCCGAGCAAACAACACCATCCTACTTCCTTTCACTGATTAAAATCGCCATAAAAATGGCTATTTATGACGTTGCAGATTTATTTCATGTGGTCCGTCAATTTGACTGCACCCCCGTCTGTTTATGTTAACTCCATTGTGCTGATTTGTAGGTTCACGGCCTAGTTAGGTTGCTCTTTCAAATTCCTTTCATTTAATTTACCATGTTTCTTAGAGAGATTTGATCCTTATGATTGACACTATCGATTGATGCCATAAAAACACAGGACTTTTTCGGATTTTAGTCGGTTCGATTACCGGGTGTGGCAAGCGAATTAAAAAAAATCCTTGAATGCAGTTTTGTTTATTTTTAAAAATAAAATGATGTCTCCTTCAAGTAAAATGAGCCAACTTAAGGATTTATGTTACTTTCCTTCCATGTGGCATTGCTGTGGGACGCCCTGTATATCGCCGAATGCTAAAGTGATGCTCCTGGTGTTGCACTCGACTATTGGTCAAGGTAACCGCTTCCTATTAGGTGAACCGTGTGTTACTCTGCCACTAAATGGCGTAACAAAAGAAAGGTAACGCGTTTTACATAGTTTTTCTATTTTACTTCATCGACCCATACATAATTCCGATGTAACTCATTGTAACTACTGGCTATTAAGAGTGTTTATTGCCACATTATTTTCTCATAGGATGTTTTTGGAGCCCCACTAAGTTCTTCGGAGCCTAAACCAACATCACTTGCTGATTGTCTTTACAGACGAGGCTCTGGTGGAGAGTGGGATACTGAATAGAGAAAAATAATTGGATAGTAGATCGCAGCTTTGGATACAACCAGGAATTAGTCCTGGATGATTATTTTCACATAGGCTTCACCTATTGCCTTGCAAATACGGACGTAATCGAAGAAGCATTGATTTTACTAAATATTCGATTTTGATTTAAAAAAAATAACCCACGTTCAACAGGATTATGGGAATATGCGTGGATGCAAAACGACTGGCTCAATACATCAGCAAGGTCTACATTTAGCCGCTACGTCAGCTGCTGGAAGCAGCTCGGCCACATGTGACTGGTAATCGCCACAAGCTTCCGTTACTTGCAGATACGATGTTTATACAATTTGGTAATAACGAAACATGGTTCGTGAGAGCTCGGCTAGTAGGGGTGCGCTTTCATTGTCGATGATAAGAATGAAGAAACGCGGAGTGGCGTTTTGAAAGAGGGTAAGTGTTTCCATGAAGTGGAATCGACTGAAGTTATTTAGCGACGGCAGCGCAGTCGCAAAACGTCTACTTCACAATATATCTGCGAGGAGGAAATTTGCGAAAGAGGCATCCTGTGGAGGGACATTTTTTCAGGATGTGTGGAAGATATCGCGCCTAGCGATCAGTCCGCCGATTGTATCTTTGTATAATGCTATTGCTTTTTGTAAGTGATGCTTATAGTGTACAATAAAGAATATTGTATGTCTCAAAGGAATGGTGAAAGTAAATTTCACGATGAATAGATGAATCAATGGCTGAGATTGCAGTTGTCTAGCACATACGATCCATGAGCTGCTGAAAATAGTGAGGTGCACAGCAGGTCGAGTATAATATGTCGTGGTGCACATATTATAATACGTAATTAATACAGCTGTATCCGTCAGATTCGCTTTGCTACGATAACCACGTGGAGAGATGAAATGGCCCTTGTGTTCTAGTTTGCAGGGTCAGTTTACTTGCGGATACAATTTGTTAAAACTCATTATGATTACTGACAATTAAAAGAAATGACCGTGAGTTTTTATTGCATGATCAATGCGGTATAATAAGGGCCGTTTGACACTAATGCTTGCTTTGTGCTTGCCCAATAAACGGGCTTCTTTGGAACCTTTCTCTAGTAGCTACATTCATATATCCAATTCATACTTCCATACTTGATATTAAAAATGCGAAAACAGAGATACATTGGTACAGAGATAGATTAGACCTCGGGAAAGTACAGAGGCTATTTATGTGGTCGCGATAACCGACGTCCACTCGGGCGGAGCCGCGGGCAACAGCTAGTATTCTATATAGCGAAGGCAAACTTACAGATGGACTGACGACCTGAAAGAGGTGGCGGAGGATCGGGCGAAAAGGCACACATTGGGAGACGCCTACATCCAGCAGTGGACTGCGATAGCCTAATTGATAGAAACCCTATCTCCTTACATTTAAACAATTGAATAGTTAGTGGAAGCTCACAAATAAATTCCATGCTTGTTAGTCCACACCATAACCTCTCAGTTCCAGTTCAGACGATACCAAATTTAGACTCTCCGATCTCATAACTTTAGTAAATCATCTAAGTGACCTATAAACAGAACTAATTTATAACTAAACAATATAGTTAGTTCATGCGCATTTTGGCGCCGCATAACATCATTAATCATAAAACTTGGAACTAAAATCGGTATCATTCTGAACTAGGAACGAGAATAAAATGTGAAGACTAACTGTCTAGTTGGGTCCAGGAGTTCTGTATGATGTGAGGTCCAAGATTCCAGACCGGCACACCAAAATGCTCCCGTAGACAGGAACTGTTGCTGTTTTTCATGGTCTCGAGCAAAATTTTGGACGATTTCCCAACATTGTCAGTACGTTTCAGGAACGCTACTATGTCAACACCGCAGGTATCGTTGACAGCTTTTCGACATTCTGTTGCCGAGTAAGGTGAGAGCTTATCTGTATGAGTTGCATAGCTGCAGATTTCGTTCATTAACTGTAGGGCAGCCATGTCTGTCTCGAATATTACTTCGCAGCATCCTGTTGGGGATATTATTAGGAACAAATTGTTGGGCTAAAATTGTGTTTAAGTAAAAAAATCATATTAGGCTCTTATTGGTTAAAAATTAGTACTATTGCAGGACAGTTATGTTGTTTATTGATCTGAACAATAACCAACATGTTACTACACTACACATTGTCTACAAATATTGCAATTACTCCATATTGCAGCAGAAAATACTGCCTTCAAATATTTTTTTTTACTAGTTAAGTATTGTGTTGGAGCACAAACACAGTCAATTTATAGGTGTATTTCTAGGAGTTTGTTTAAATAGTTTGTTTACTTAGATGCAAACCTTATTGGATTGGATAAAACCTTAATGTGTTACAATTAGCTCTATAATTTAAATAATTAGGTTTAATAAACTCCTGAAGTTACAAGATAATTACGTTATGTACCTATTTAAAATATTGGTTTAATTATATAATTATTGTTAAGTATCCTTTTTTTTTAAGGCAAAAATGATGCTTAATCTTGGGGTTTATTTTAAATAAAATCATTTACCAAAAAGTGCTACCGAATAATCATGTAGTAATGTAGTTTTGTGTCACACTTGGCATTAATAAATTGTTGACTTGAACAATAACTAACAGTCAAATTATTCTAGAAACTAATTTTAATTAATATTCATTCTTATCACGGTATCACCATTACTAATTAATGTGACCATGCTTTTCTGTAAGTAATATTATTAAAAAGCTACTGTGGATAATAAAAAAATAGGTAAAGTTTTAATCTATCTATCTACATAAAAATATGGAATATTTTTGAAAATGGAACATATTGTTTTTCCATACTACATTGCTTATTTTTATCTTGCCATTGTTTCAATGTTCCGGTAAGTTATTGGACTGTAATGTGAACTAAAATAATATTTTAATATGTAATAAATTACACATAAGCTTAAAAGTTTTAGTAAGTAAATCATCAATCAATTTGTGTAGGTAATTCAAAATATTTGTGCAATTCTCTTGTAGTTGTTTACATCAGTTTTATAAAGGTTGTTACAGGAATTTAATGCTCTATCAATTTGTGTGCAAATAATTTTTTTTCATATTAATTATCTGAAAATTTATAATTTGAACACTGGGTTGATAAAATTATTTATAGGAGTAATATTTATAGGACTACGGTCCTTCTTTAGCCTTACTTTATGTAAAATAAATTCTTATGCAATCATTCTAAAAAAGTACTCTTGAATGTATGCCGCTATGGCATTCCGATCTGATCTTTCGTAAATATTATATGCGCAAAGTCAACAGCTGGACCGCGACGTGTTTGCACAGATAAATCTCGTGATTGCGAACGGCAAATACGCGATTATCTCCGGATTTCACCCATTTGTGTATTCAGTATATATATATAACCCTGACTATGACATCAGCTGCAGCGAATCGCGCCACACTGATAATTTCACAGCCGTAACCGGCGTATAATTAGATTATAATCATCATAGTGTACACATAAACGCTTTCGTCACGGCACATCCAGCGGTATTGACATTGAGCTTGTGATAAAAATACCGACGTTACCTGCGTCCCGGTCGAACTGGTTCGGCTTGAGCTGCTCACGATTGGGGCCCACTATCAGCGGCGACAGGATCCTAGGCCACAACACAGCGAAACACCCAACAACTATCACAAGTACGAACATCGTCTTCCGCGGACCCAACACCTCCTCGTTCGCCATTCTGTCGTCGTGTTTTCGTATCGTTTCGTCACGCACGTACACAGCCGATCGCACTCTACGGGAACATCGTCGTGTGTGATATAAATAAAGATTTTCGTCCCACGTCTTGCCCGTGAAAGAAAGCTCGCAAACACAATGACAGCTGTCAGGCGCGCCCTCTCCCGGCGAAAACGCTACGGGAGCGATCCGAATTTTCCTCGCTACGGGAGCGTCCGTAATTTTCAGTCTTCACTCGCAGAAAGCCGGTGGATTGAGCTGGCTCGAAGTGACACAGCCGTATATTAACATCAAACAGCTATGCCGACTTCTTGCCTTCCCAGCCACCGGCGAAGTTTCTTCTGACATCCAAGTTAAGTGTACGGTATTGCAGTTCAAATATTGACAGAGTAAATTAACGTTTGCCGGGCGAGCGCGGCGCTCGGTGGGCAGAACTCGGAACAATATGCCTGGGCGCGGAGGCGTCGCCGGCTAATAACCCGTCCCCACCGCGATGAGGACTACACGCGCCCAGATGAATACTAATTAGACACTTTGTGTAGGTACTTGTCGTTTAGACGAGCAAGCCTTATGAAAATGTTTGTAGGCTCGAAGGGCTGCAGCGTTTTTGAGTTTTGGTACCGTATTGGTACGAAGTAGGACATTGTGTAATGTAACTGTATAGCGGAAAACATGAGGGTGAATTTCAACAAATGCCATTTTTTTTATCATATCGGTGAACTTTTTCATTTATATGTTTTGTGTATATTTTTCAGGTTTTATGTATTCTTTATGATATCATGTATCCCCAAATTTAATATCATCAACGTATCATTTAAGATTATGGAGAAAATTCAGTTTGAATTTTGGTTTCCACCGACATGACAAACCAGCACCGATTTATTTTTCTGTACACCGATATGATAAGTTTATCCACCGAAATGATATACATATCCACCAATATGATAAAATATCCACCGAAATGATATAATCTATCCACCTTTGAACATCAAAAAGGAAATAGTAGGTGCCTTATTTTTACAAGGGTGACTTAAAACTGAATACCTGACCTGAAGAAGATCATATCCAACGAGAACTGAGTTCTTGGAGATCCAATTAAAATATTTTTTTTTGGAATTATATAGGTACCTTTTTTATTATATTTACTTTTCTTTTTTTATAATACATAATTAATTTAAAAAAAGAACGTTTATAAGCTGGTAACACAAATCAATCAATTAGCCTATTGCAGTCCACTGCTGGTCATAGGCCTCTTCCAATATGCGCCACGTTTGCTGATCCTCCGCCTTCCGCATCCAGTCCGTCCCAGCCTCCTTTCGTAGGTCGTCAGTCCACCTGGCTAGGGGGTGTCCCACCTTCCGTTTTCCTCCTTGCAGTCTCCACTCTAGGACTCGTCTGCTCCATTCAAGCTGTGCATCATTTCGCCCAGTTGTTCCAGCGACTCCGCAACTATGACGATGTCGTCGGCGAACCGAGGGTGCGAGATGTACTCACCGTTGATGTTGATACCCCGCCCAGTCCAGCCCAGAGTCTTAAAGACGTCCTCCAATGCGTTGTATACTAGTCTTTTCAAAACCCGACTTGCTCAGGTGGCTGGAACTCGTCTTGTTCTTTAGTTGCCTGAGAGCCACATCCTACCCGCACTGCTCGAAATCTGGCATAAATATCCTCGGTGTAGTGGCGCGTAAGTGGGGCTCTGTGGTTTTCATCGCTGTGTCCCGTCGGTTTACTCGTCGAATTAGAATTTTACTCATAGAATTTCTCGATCTCTTTGAGTATCTCGAACTTTCAGCTATTCGTTTTGCCATTCCCAGTTTCAAGTTTCGTCAGATGGGGCCTCCTCAACTGCTGAGCGAACACTTGCGACCCCCAATTACGCTCGATTGCCTCCTGAATGGTGCGAGTGTTGGAGCGGCGGAGGTCGCGTCATATCAGCTTTTTGATTCGTTGGTTTAAGGCTCTCCCATCTGACGAAGACGACTGTGTGGATGGTTGTTTACGCCTCTTTCTCATAAGTTTGAGAGTCTCAGGAGAGAGCTTGAACTCTTGCTGTTTGCGTTTCACGGGAAACATCTCGGCCTTCTCGTCAATGTCTCCCTAGAGGTTTCCAGTATTGCGAAACGATTTTGAAGTTTCAGTTGGAACTTTTCGGACCCTAGAGCTACTTGGAGCGGCGTGGGTGGGAGGGTTGACCTTATCATTCGGAATCTTGATGTTGATATTTAGAGAGCCTCTTATAAGTCGGTGATCGCTTCCAGTATTAAACTTGTTGATCACACTTGTTGATCTCTAAATATGTGCTTAGGTACCGTTATGAAAAAAGTCTATATCGTTCCTTATCATAGTCCAACTGCCTGTGGGGATTTTTCTTAAAGAAACTATTCATTAAGAAGAGCCCCTGTGACTCGAGGAAGCTGACTAGCATTTCCCCCTGCGATTTCTGCATCCCACTCCATAAGATCCGATTTTCGTCTCGTCACGTTCTTGTACTCCCACTTTGGCATTGAAGTCCCCCATATGTATGTATGTGTTTATATGTTCCATTTTTCCTTTGTATACTTAACGAAATCTCACGGGATCAACCGATATGATAAAACGACTCACCGAGATGATAAAATATCTACCGATATGATAAAGCAATCCACCGATGTGACAAAACTGTGCATTGATCATGAATCAAAACACCGATATTAGATGTAAGACACCGATTCGTCTTTTCTTATCATTTTCGGTGTAAATTATCATATCCGTGGTAATAAAGACCACCGATTACACCGATATGCGAACACCGACGTGAGAAATTACACACTTTTTAGAAAATTAGAAAAAATGCATAATATCTAGGTTAAATTCAATAACAATCAATGAAGCTAATTCACTTACTACCTCTATTAGAACCAAACAACAATAATAAAACTGCTTATTACACTAGAAAGATGGAACCACCGATAGTATAAAATAATTGTCCGGGAGCAACTAAAATGGCATACTTACGTTATGGGCGGGAATATGCAGCGATTTGACAAACGTCCGTCCTGACTGCGCACTAGCAGGCACTAACGAGAGAAATAAAATTGGGGTGGGGACACTGTCGGACTCGTCGATATAAAGTTATGTGTAAATTACTTTTGGTCACCGATTTGAGAACATTTTGCAGGACAAGTACGTTTGTGCCTCTCAGTAATAATAATCGTTAATTATGTAATAAAATATGCCTTAGATTAATAATAAAACTAATATTCTATGAAATAGAATAATTTATATACTTAACTTACTTATTTTTATTAGTGTATAAGCTTTTTTGTTTGTAAAAAAAGTAGAGGGACAGCACCGATTTGAAAAAAATAGAGGTTTATGTATTTATTTCTACCTTTATATATAGTCCTAGCCAAAATATATTTTTGCCACAACCCATTAACAACCTATTGAATACTAAAAAAAATAATTCAGAACAATATTCCTTTTTTCAAATACTAATTTCACCGAAGACAAAAAAAAAAGCCATTTGGGAAATTCACCCATGAATTATTTACATCCAGTCGGTTGGGGCTGTAAGAACCGATGCATTCATAAGTATAACAATATTATGAATGGAGCACGCCGGTGTTAGAGGAAGTGTAGAGTAATTACACTGCACATACCTACCAGTGACGCACCTTACTCAAGGATGAATCTGAGCTCCCGATAACTGATAACATGGCCTTATTAGGCAATCCACGTTAGTAGAACGACCATTTGGATCGATATTTAGGTAGGTACTTATTGAAAGAATAATGGCGATTAGGTACGTACGTGGGATTTGTAGGCTGAAGTTTTTTTTCCCACTGGCTTCCCTTTTGAAAATGTTCACCTTTCGCCACTGCCCCAGGCTATATTCGACAACTCGGTAGGGGTGGATCCAACGTTAGAATCTGACATCGGTTTCTTTATACCACTGAGGTGGCAAAGAAGTCTACCGCGGCCCGCTTATTGGAGTAATATTTATACGATAGTTAAACTAATATTAAGAAGTTAACGTTTTATTACGTTCATTCATCCTACTCGTGCTACAGACCCTGTAGTAATAGGAACCTTCCTATGCCCTTCTTGAACAATCTTTTATTGTAGTAGCTTGGTAAAACCACAGTATGAGGTTCATTCATGAACCCGCATGTATCACCATCAGACTTCCCCTGTCCACACTGTGCGCTCTGCTAGTCGGCATTTAGCAGCGAATTAATTCTGACAAGTGACAAAATCCAAGAAAATTATTCAACAACTTATTTCTAGAAAGCTTAACAGTGACATTCCTTCAACACTTCGACAAAACGTTTGTAGGTAAGTCTGTAAATTCCAATAGTGTATGTTAATTTACTCACGATTCACGACCGTGTTTCTCGTACGCGTAGAATATGTGGAGTCTCGAATTATTTGACCAGGAAACTGAACAATACAAAAGCTGCAATACGTTAAGTCCGGACCGTGTGACAGTTTTTTCTTTCGAGAATTGGAGCAGGAAAAGAAAATAGAGATACTAGGTAGGTACTATACTGCAAGCAGAATTCCAATTAGTCCCACGGTCCCACCCTCTCCTTTCCTACACAGGATAACACGTGCAGGATTTAGATGTCACCCGCATACGGTGCAAAATATTTCATCAAAAACCAAGCGGTTCAGTGACTCCTTCCTTTGTCGCATCATTAAGTCATCGTGTCTCCCTCTTCCTACAGTCCCGGGTCCTTGGCGGGGCGGGGCGTAAAAAAGCATCTGATGAGACCGTCAAGCCACAGAATCAAGCTGAGTGCCACCATTGTAACATGACATGATACGTGTTTAAATAATTGGTGGTAAAAGTACCTACCCTCTTTTCCGAGATTACCATTGAGGTGAAGTCGAATTGACGTGTTCTATATTTAAAAAGATTTTAAAAAAAAACGTCAGCACTATATTTAAGTATTTGTTTGTTTGGCGTACACAAAATCCCTTCAGTTTGCAACAGATAAAATCCTAGCCGATCTTAGCCGGTATCACACTCTTCTTCCTAACGAATGACTAATTCGGAAGCTGAGTCCTATACCTACATTATATAGGAACCTACTCATGCCTTTCTCGCTTCAGGGTAGGCAGAGACCGCAAGTTTAGCACCATACCTACAGTAGCCTCTGCCACTAATATCTAGGTAGGTACCATTGTACCGATGTACCTACCTTCCCTGGCAGTCAGGAATCAGGACTGTACAATGGACGAACCTATCATAAGTACTATTTCTTGTGACTGCATGCAAGTTTGTTTTATCGCCAAAGCAAATCGTTTTTCCACATCAATAAAATCAAAGTTTATTCGCTATTAAGATGAACTAAGTACAATATACAGAGATATTACAATGGTAGAATAGGTTCTAAGTACTTACGTTTAAATTTAACGACTGTGGCTCGAGTCTCGATCTCGAATTCTCGACTACAATCCACCATCATCTGTAGGTACATGCTGTAAGAACATTTCGAACGATCGAACGAACTCTGCAGTGATATTTCAATATCGCATGCTGTTTTGGTGATGTCACGTTGTCGAACACGTAAACATACATCACCCTCATACTCAAGAACGTGACGACACAAAATTTACAGCAAGCAGAATGGAAATATCGCCGCGGATTGAGCTGTCGAGTTCGTTCGATCGTTCGAAATGTTCTTACAGCATGTGCCTACTGATCGCCACATTTTTTAAAGTGCGGTAATTCCTTCGGAAAAGGCCTTTTTAGTTTGACGTGCATGTTTTGAGGGAGCGGGGTCATGCATGTCCCTCAGACCGCACCTGGTGGCACACATAAACTTGACAAAATTAACCGTCAACGCCATCATTTCGTCACCTTTCACGCGGAAGGAAGATTACCCAACTAAAATGAGAATCACGCGCAGAATACGCGCCGAGAAATATTAACTAAGAAACGGAAACATTGACGGATATCCTCTTTTATATATGGTAGGCCGTCTCCTTAGCATCCAGACGAACTTATAACGCCTTACCTGGGCCCCGGGCGCGGGTACGGCGGGTACCATCGGCCATTTTGTATAACATGCGCGTACGCCGCTTCCTGCGTCGAAATGATACGCTACCTACCCATTGTTCTGTGAGAGGGGATGTATGTGACTTGAATGTTTATTAGTGTATTCAAATAATGGTTTAACTATCGAATTTAAAAAATAGGCCCTTGGTAGGTTTAAAATAAGCCTTTTAATAGATCGTTTGGTATGAACACAACGTAGTATGGAGATTTTAACGTTGTTTTCAATGAATTGTAAAGGGAGTTGTTTTGGTTATATTATAGCCTTACTTGTCTTTCATCCTGTGGCTTAGGTAGTACAATCACCATCACCATGATGATTATTTATTTAAATACCTAATAAATTTTGTAGGACTGACATAGCGTCGTCGGTAGCTTAGTGGTTAAGGAGTCGGCCTTACGATCGAGAGGTCGCGGGTTCGAATCCTGGCTATTACACTACCGACGTGAACCCACACCTATCACAAGCAATTTAGCTTAGTTGGAGGGGTTATAGGGAATATTAGTAATTTCGATTGCTAATATTCCTTAAAAAAAATTCTACACAGCGCTATCTAGACCCAAAGTAAGCATAGCCATATAGCTTTGTAGCTTGTGTTATGGGTTATGTACTGCGGATGAACATACTTCATACTTTTTTTACATTAGTATTATACCTACATAGAAACACCCAGACTAATGCAAATATTCATATTCTAGCATACAAATATTTGCAATGAGCCTGGGAATCAAACCCGCGCCCCTTGCATAGCAGTCGAACGTTCTACCGCTACGCCACAGACTGAGGCCGTCAATTCTTAACACCTTCTTCCAAGTTACCAACCATCTTGCATTTATAAACTACTTATATAATACCCAAGGATATCAGCAGCTGTGGTACTTTACTTAACACCAGTCGGCTGCCCAAATTCAAAACCCAGTAAGGGACATTTTTTACGAAAACACTTTTTTTCCATATTTCGAACTTTCATAGGGAACCGCATCGACTTGTGAAGACACCTGCTTTAAAATTTTACAAAATAACAGATATTTTGACACCATGAAACCTAGTAAGTGCATTTTCACTCTCAGAAAACAAGATCAAAAACCTAGCAACTCGCATTTACAACTTCCAAACTCAGCAAGTCACATGCACTTACTGTGTTTTGTTATTGAGAATGTGGCTTACTAGGTTTTTGAACTTGGGCGCAACGCGAGAAATTGGAGCGAATTACCGCATTTAGCACCTGCAACCGCCGCCGCCCGCACACTATTATATTCTTGCTTTTCTAACTAATTGTATGTTAATTTACTTAAACAATAAAATACTTAATTACAGAAATTCATATTTTTTATTTTACCTCTACGAAACATGCATATACTAGGTTTTGAAACGGGTCAGGGCAGAGAAAAAATGTGAGATTTTCATTTTCAAAGTTAGTAAGGGCAAGGGGTATAAAACGTGCAATACACATTCGGCTGCCCAAATTCAAAACCCAGTAAGGGACATTTTTTACGAAAACAGTTTTTTTCCATATTTCGAACTTTCATAAGGAACCGCATCGACTTGTGAAGACACCTGCTTTAAAATCTTACAAAATAACAGTTTTTTTGAGACCATGAAACCTAGTAAGTGCATTTTCACTCTCAGAAAACAAGATCATAAACCTAGCAACTCGCATATACAACTTCAAAACTCAGCAAGTCACATGCACTTACTGTGTTTTGTTATTGGGAATGTGCCTTACTAGGTTTTTGAACTTGGGCGCAACGCGAGAAATTGGAGCGGATTACCGCATTTACCGTCTACCGCACTCTATTATATTCTTACTTTTCTAACTAATTGTATGTTAATTTAAACAATAAAAATACTTGATTGATGCAGAAATTCATATTTTTTTATTTTACCTCTACTAAACATGCATATACTAGGTTTTGAAACGGGTCAGGACAGAGGAAAAATTTGAGATTTCCATTTTCAAAGTTAGTAAGGGGTATAAAACGTGAAATTTACATTATATCGAAATATTTTACTCATTATGTAGCCAGTGGTTAGTACTCTATCCAAAAAATATCACTTTATTACTCTACTAACCCCAATACCTACTTTTGAAAGGCTTGCCCGTTTTATGTTTTTACGCTCTCCTGTAAAATTTGTTAAAAAACACTTACTGGGTTTTGAATTTGGGCAGCCGCAGTGTCTGTGGTAACAGCCTCAGACTCTGTGACCAGTGAAGTAGCGGTAGGTAGTGGATGCTACATAGAAGTAGCGGGCTCGATTCTTGCTCAGTACACATATTTGTCAATCAATCAATCAATTAGCCCATTGCAGTCTACTGCTGGACATAGGCCTCTCCCAATTTGCGCCACGCTTGTCGATCCTCCGCCTTCCGCATCCAGTCCGTCCCAGCCACCCTTCGCAGATCGTCAGTTCATCCAGGCGCGGATCCAGACGCGGAACTAGGTTGTGGGCACAGGTACCTGAAGATCGGTCAAGTGCGAGTCGTAGTGCGAACTCATGTCAAGCATGTTAAATACGCACGTAGGGGGAGAGGGTTGCTTTGGCGGTGTTGGTCTCACTTTGACCTGTTGAATTGAACGCGGCGAGACGGAAATCGAACCCTATGGAGTGGGGTGCAGAAATCGCAGGGGCAAATGCTAGTCAGCTTCCTCGAGCAGCTTTCATTAATAGTTCCTTTAAGAAAAACCCCAACAGGAAGTGGCGCATCTTGGCTGAAGTGGCGGTCTCTAACTGGAGTACTTTGCGATACCCGAATGCCAATACGGACCAAGGGCAAAATCTACAAGACGGCCGTCCGGCCCGCAATGTTGTATGGCTCCGAGTGCTGGACAACAACAAAAAGGCAAGAGCAGCAGTTACATGTAGCTGAAATGAAGATGCTGCGCTGGGCAGGCGGTGTTACACGTCTCGACAGGATACGCAATGAGCACGTGAGAGGATCCTTCGGAGTGGCCCCAATAACGGACAAATTGAGGGAAGGCAGGCTTAGATGGTACGGACACATAATGAGACGAGATGAGACCTACTCCGTGAAAACCGCTTTAAATATCCCTACAAAACGCCTGGGAAGAGGAAAGCCTCCTGCTACATGGTGGTCCAAAATCGATAGGGAAATCAAAGAACAGAACCTAGCCCCTGAGACAACCCAGGACAGAACGACCTGGCGCAGACGTACAAGAAGATCCGACCCCAGATAGATATGGGACTAAGGGACGGAAGAAGAAGAAGGAAGTGGACTTGGTAACGCCGGGACTCTGCGATAAGGAACAAGACAGACTTTTTCATAATGGACAGTACGCACATATTTAGAGATGTCTTTGTGATCAACAAGTTTCAAACTGGAAGCGATCACCAACTTATCCGATGCTCTCTAAATATCAACATAAAGGCTGAAAGATTCCGAATGATACGGTCAACTTACCTACGCCGCTGCAAGTAGCTCTAGGGTCCGAAAAGTTGCAACTAGAACTTCAAAATCGTTTCGCAATGCTGGAAACCTAGCGGCATTGACGAAAAGGCCGAGCCGACATAGTGGTCAAAACGGGAATCCTGCCTTTTCGCCGAAAATTGTTTGGCCGATTATCACTTGCCAACCAACGTTTCGCCTATTTTTCACTTTGACGACTAACGATTGCCAAATTTTTGTATGACAACGTTTCATTTGGTAGAATTATTGTTAAGCTGATTATTGTAATGACAAAAAACGTTTGGGGCATTTATCTTTTGTCAAATTATTTATTAGGCCAGACAACTTTTAGACGAATCGAGTATAGCGCGCCCCAACTTGGATAGGTTAGGTTAGAAGGCTAACGCGGGAGCGGAGCGGAGCGGAGCTCCCGCTTTAGCCTTCGTGGTTATTTTTTTATAACCATCCATAAATAGTGGCCCACTTTGTATTTTTGTACGCCACATTCAGTAATTTTGACAACAACTACATGAATATTACGCTAATTAAAACATTCGCTACTTGAAAGTTGGCATTTTGAAAAGTGTCATTCTAAAAGGAAGACCAAACGTAAAATTGGCAACTGTGAGGTTGGGTAATAAAAACAAAATTATATCACAAGTTGGCAAATGATTATTCTGCGAAATAAAATTCTGCGAAACGTTAGTTGGCAAGTGATAATCGGCCAAACAATTTTCGGCGAAAAGGCAGAGATCCGGTCAAAACATTGCAGGAAGTGTCTCGAAAATTGTTTCCCGGAAAACGCAAACAGCAAGAGTCCAGGCTCTCTCCTGAGACTTCCGAACTTTAAATCAAAAAGCCGATACGACGCGACCTTGAACGCTCCAACACTCGCTCCATCCAGGAGGCAATCGAGCGATATAGGGGGTCAAAAGTGTTCGCTCAGCAGTTGGGAAGGCCCCATCTGACGAAACTTACAACTGAGCTATATGCAGCACGAATGAGTAAACCGAGGGGACACAGCGACGAAGACCACAGAGCCCCACTCACGCGCCATTACACCGAGGAGATACCAGATGTCGAATAGTGCAAGGTAGAGGCGGCTCTCAGGCAACTGAAGAACAACAGATGCCCTGGTAATGACGGAAATTACTACTGAGGTGCTGAAAGCAGGTGGCGCACCAATCCTGAAAGAGCTAGCGAGTCTCTTTAATTCCATCATCCGGCAAGAGCTAATACCTAGGGCAGAGCGGGAGTGCGGTGGTACTGTTATTCAAAAAAGGTGATAAGACTCTCTCACTCCCGAGCCATGTCTATAAGTTCTTCTCAAGAGTCGTCACAAATCACCTCGCGGATATGCTCGACGAGTTCCAGCCACCTGAGCAAGCCGGGTTTCGAAAAGGCTATAGTGCCGTGGACCACATCTATACTGTTCGGCAGATTGTAGAAAAGACGCAGGAGTACAATCAGCCGCTGTGTATGGCGTTTGTGGACAACGAAAAAGCCTTCGACTCAATCGAAACCTGGGCAGTGCTGGATGCCCTGCAGCAGTGTCGTGTAGATTGGCGATACATCGAGACGCTGCGATGTTTGTATGACACTGCCACAATGTCCATCTTACTCCAAGACCAGAAGACGAAACCCATTAGCCTCCAGCGTGGAGTGAGACAGGGAGATGTTATATCTCCCAAACTATTCACCAACGTATTGGAGGACGTCTTCAAGACTCTGGATTGGACTTTGGCGGGGTACCAACATCCACGGTGAATACATCTCGCATCTTCGGTTCGACGACGACATCGTCATAGTTGCTTAGTCGCTGGAACAACTGGGCGAAATGCTGCACAGCTTGAATGGAGCTTCTCGACAAGTTGGCCTGGGTGTAAACTTGGACAACACCATGATTATGTTCAACGAACATGTTGTAACAAATCGATTGCAATCGAAGGGGTGACACTCAGAGTTGTTCAAAAATATATCTCCTGGGGCAGGTTATCCAGTTCGGTAAAAACAACTTCGAGAAAGAAATAGCCAGATGGATCCAACTGGGGTGGGCAGCATTTGGCAAACTACGTCGGGTCTTCTCCTCCCCCCTACCGCAATGCCTCAAAACAAAGGTTTTCGACCAGTGCGTCCTGCCTGCTATGACCTACGGAGCCTAAACGTGGCCACTGAAGGTGGGGTTAGTCCATGATCTAGAATTAGCCCAGCGGGCCATGCTATCCTTGGAGTCTCTTTGAAGGATAGAATTCGCAACGAGGTCATCCGAAATAGAACCAAAGTTACCGACATAGCCCGCAGAATAAGCAGGCTAAAGTGGCAGTGGGCTGGCCACATCTGTCGAAGGATCATCTGTTGGCCGTTGGAGCAGACGAGTCGTAGGGTGGAGACCGCGATAAGGAAAAAGAAAGGTGCCATGCCCCTTAGGCAGATGGACTGACGACCTGATAAAGGTGGCTGGGACAGACTGGATGCGGAAGACGGAGGATCGGCAGACGTGCCGCATATTCGGGGAGGCCTATATCCAGCAGTGGACTGCAATATACTAACTGATTGATTGATTGATTGAATATACACCTCAGACCTATGCTCCTTAAAAAGGCGTACAAAAAAGCCGCAATAATAGTAACAGTGTGAACAAATGCTGGTATATCGTCTATTGCACTATACGCTGTGTTCCAAATCACGCGTGATTCTTGATTCATTTTCGTTTTTTTTTTTCAATAAACATAAAAAAGTGACGTCACAGGTCTATTAAGGTTGTGGGCATGCCCATACTGCCCACCCTAGTGGATCCGCGCCTGAGTTCATCTGGCTAGGGGGTGTCCCACCTTCCGTTTTCCTTCTCGCGGTCTCCACTCTAGGACTCGTCTGCTCCAACGGCCATCAGTCCTTCGACACATATTTGTATGAATGAATATCTTTTTCTACTTCTTCATCCTAGAGTTAATTCCCAGTCGCATCCGATGCTTTCACCTCGGAGTCTGGGGTCCGCTTTACCAGTCTTAACTGCGGATTTGACCGGACCTCGATATTTTCCGTGAAGCGACTGCCATCTGACCTCCACAACCCAATGTTGACATTAAGCTATATCCAAGCATTGCAGCTAGACCGTTGTTGTTGAACTTTTTAGGGCTCCAACATGCCGCCGGTCCCTGTCATACAAGTCATGCGATCATATATGGCAGTCGTTATTACCCTGGCCCTTAATTCTGAGAGGCAAACCATTCCGTAACTACGCGCGTTCGTAATAACCGACACATTCAAGTTGGTCTAGTTTTCCACCAGTTCTCTCTTTTATATTAACCAATTGGAATCTACCGTGTTCTCACGTTTTCGTACATTTGATACCTGATATCACATAAAATAATGCCCCTGTTTATAACCCAAACAGTCAAAACACAATAGGTTTCATACAATCTCATTAATATCGTTCTGAGGGCGTAATTATGTGATTAGTGAGTCACAGTTACATCACGGAGTATTCATCATCCGCCCACGTGGTTGCTTTCGTCTCGCGGGGGTTCACGGCGAATGGAGGTCAGGGCTTTTGTTTCTTTGGAGTAGGTACTAGACGTAGGACTGGTATAACCCGCGCCACGTATCTTGGACCTAAAATGTGCTCAAAATGTGCCCTATACGCGCCGTACACATTTCTTGGGTGTCTTTTGAGGATAGCACGGGATGCTACTGCGGTAGACGAACTTAAATTCAAAGCAATCCGCGGGTGCCAGAGCCTCGTATGTCTTACGATTTACTGATTTAGGTCCAAGATACGTGGCGCGGGTTATACCTACGGTCGGTTATATTGGAGGTCTGTTTCAAATAAATCTATGATTTGAACGGTGTTCTTGAATAATCGTGTTAAGCTATGATTCCGAAGCCGACCGCATACGACAACGACAGACGCATGCAGCAGATACAGCGTACCCATTACTCGTTAAACTCCGATACGGATAAAAGGGACCATTGAGAAGCCGCAATGAACTACGTGTATCTGCTGCGTGCGTCGGCAGTTGTCGTATACGGTCGTCTACGGAATCATACCTTTATTTATGGTATGGCTACGGTATGGGCAGACATGAGAATAATTAATGCAGGTAATGCTGTTAGAAATGTTCAAAATATAATGTAAAGGGCTAGGTCCAAAAAAGATGGATGGATTATAATGCACGATTTCGTCGTAACTTAATTTTCACATCATCTTAGCTTACCCTTTCTTTTGATTTTCGATATTTTTTATACGAGAGCGACTGCCATCTGACCTCTTTACTCCGAGAAGTTGCTGAACACTCTGGACCAGAACATCGTACCCTACGTTAATCAGAGGAGCTAGCATTTTTTCTTTTGCACATGTCAATTCAAATATTCAAAGATATCCATGAATACAAATATTTGCATTATGCGAGAATTGAACCCGTGAGCTGCTACGTAACAAACGAACACTGCCACCAGTGCCACCACACCACAGAGGATTGCCTATAGCCTTTCTCGCTATTCTATCAGAGTACTTTTTATACATGTGAGGAACTATTATTTTTTTCTGTAATTTCCTGTTCTGCTATCCCTTCCCCTGTGCAAGCTTTGGTGCAGGTAGCAGGGGTAGCCACCCGCATTGACACTTAAAGTGTTGCTAGCGTATCCGTTTATAACGATGTTGGTAGAAATTAATTTCCTGACCCGCACAAAAATAGAAAGATCTTTTCAACCAATAAAATGTCACGTGAAAGAGTATCCTGCGATTTTATTGGTTGCAATGATTCGATTTGAGTCTGTAGTACCATGCTAGGGCCACCGGCTTTCTATTTCCTAGGTCGGATTCGTTATCATCGATCGATAACACTTATTATAAAAAATATACTTAGGTGTTGCCAACAGAAGCAATGCATAGCTGGCTGGACTACCTACTCTGTACTTAACAAAACAATATTTTGCCACATTTAAATTATCATGCCCTAACTGGTGTTCGTCGCGTGCGCATATTTTCGCGTGCCGTCGCCATTGTCGTGCTTGTGGACGCGATTTGAATGCTCATAGTTTGTGGTGTCGAATGTGAACATACGGACCAATATTAGGTACGGGTACGGGCGTTTGAATACATTCTAAGGAGTCGCCTAGAAGTGCTTAGCCAACAGTTTTTATGCACTAAGCTGACAAACCAGCATAATGGCCACTGCCACACTGCAGCCAAAGGATAATATTCGATAATTTAGCGCGTCGTCGGTGCAAATTCATTCACATACAGAACCAGGCGAACGAGAATTTAAGACCTCAACCACAGATTTCTATAAAGCTCAACGTCACTGTCTCAATACCTTAACATTGCTTAAAGTTGCTAAGATCGCTAGGCAATCTCTACAGTGGGTTGTGCATGGGCGTCCGGCGTACCAAGCTTTCTTTAAGGTGGGCAAAAGTCAAATCGGATCCGGGGCGAGAGTGTTGTCGTGTGTTCAACATCCAAATGATTCAAAATCCATAACTTCGGACAGAACAGAGCACTTGATCCTCCCTCACCCCTGCGTACGCCCATGGGAAGTAGGTAAACGCTATTTGTAGCGTTTTTATTTCCAAGGCAGTCGGCACATCCCCGTATGTTTACAACAAACTCACCATACACGAACGATTCTTCGCATACACGGCGTAATGGCTGCCGTTCGGATCGTTGCGAAATGATCAAACATTCCCATTCACACTGCGACACCTGCTGTACCCAACGAAAGTTTATATGATTCATTATTCCATATTGCTTTGCCAATGCGTGTTTTAATGCCAATGAAAGTTGAGTAGCTTGAGAGGTAGGGCTTAAGAGGCTGGTGATTTCTAGCGCCTGTTGTTAGCTGTGGATTATTAGTCCTTGCTGCCTTATGCCGTATAGTGTCAGTCGAGTCGCCCCTTTCTCAGCTCATCATTTACTGAATTTATTTTGTTGCCAAACCGAATAATATAATATCGGCTAACGCTGTCCTGTCCCTCAGTCTAGTCAGATTATACGGAGCCTAGATAGTTAAGTATATATAACGACTGCCATGGATAGATGACAACCGCAGGAGGTCCAGGTTCGATCCCCGCTCAGTGCAAATATTTGTATGCATAAATATTGAATATGGGTATTTGCTGGTCTGGTGGTGCCTCGGAGAGCATGGTAAGCCGTCGGTCCTGGTGGCCATATGAATATCTATGGCAGTCGTTACGGCTACAGACTTACAAATATTTGCCCTGACTGGGAATCGAACCCGCACCCTTTGCGTAGCAGTCGAATGCACTACCGCCCTATAGCTTTTTTATTTTATTTAAACTTTATTGCACAAAGTAGTAGTAGCTGTTTATAACATTGAGAGAAAAAGAGGAGAGACAAACACATCGTGATTCAGAATTCGGACAATAAAACATGTGACTTTACATTGGAATACAAAACGAAGAACTGCATCATACAAATATAAATGTCTATTTTGTAACAGTAACCTCATTACAAGGCCAGCGATTTTAGCGGTAACGTGTCAATATGACGACGGGACTGTCCTGCTAAACGAGATATCACGATTTACGAGAAAAGAACATACCTAGGTGTCTACATAAAAAGATTTAGCCCGATTAAGGGTGATGGTGTTTGTGACTACTTACCTATGTAGGGTAAAAGGGCTCACACTCACAGCAAGTCGGTTACCATCGGCTGATGGTCTTTGCGAGTAGTTATTGTAGATCTAGATGTCTAAACTTAGTTTTTAAGGTAAGTATGGGGCAAGGGAGTGTATATCGCTGCTAAACTACAGCTCTACAGCTTTTCTTTCATTGAGTCATTTATCCATCTATAGCTATCAAACGGACAATCACGAATTCACGATACATCCATTACATCAAAGATGGATCGAAAACAATATTCCTATGACCAGTGCTGTTAAAGGCAACGCTACAGTGTGTACTGAATGGAAATCACATCCGATGGTATACAAGGAAACCAAATTTGTAAAGAAACCTATTGTAGCCACTGTGGGCAGTCGATTGACAATCGACATTCGTTTTCCATAATTGAACAACGTCTGTTGGTCATCGCACGTCGTCGCCGCCATATCGTATTAGTATGCGCGTCGCGTTTCCCGCCAAAGACATTCGTGCCGCGCCCAACTCCTCAATAGAAAGAATCATGATGAAGGAATTTATGTTCGTTTTGTATACGCGACGGTGTATGATAAACGATGAATAAATAATAAGCGCTTCTAGGTATGATGCCAGATACCTGATCTGGAAAAAGTAAGTGGTTATATTAAGATACCCCTTGCTTTATAGTCTACAGCTATGGAGTACTAGAGACTTGTTATTTTATGTTTTCCGTATAGGTACTCATTTACTGACTTTTACTATTTTACAACCAAATTAACGTAAACAAGTAACTTGTATTTCAAACAGGTGTGATGTTAGCGTTACCAAGTCGTTACGCGCTACGACTATGAACAAAGCCTATGAAACCAACAACTTAGTTCATTATTCACACGGTGTTAGAATTTATTACGGCAGTAAGTAAGCAATATATTTTATAGGACCCTTCACATACTTAACAAGTTAAGCAGGAAGCCTTCATCACAAGCATAAAAGTTAAAACCTTTGTAAATGTATCGTTCGGAAACTAGTAAATTATAAAAAAATCATTATGACAATTTGAAACTTTGTGTTACTGAACGAATAAAATAACTTCATGAAAGTGACAGATGAAGGGATGAAAAAATAATAAAAATCTTCTATCGCTTGTATATCTTGTGTTTGTGAAGAAAATTATTTACTTCTTTCGGACTAATAAGTAGTATAAAGCTATTGCAGTCACTGTCCGACTTTGCCACAATTCACAGTAACTGAAAACATAAAGTCAGAGCTATGAAATTATCCATCAGTCAGTACCTCTAATTAGTTATTTAATTTTAGTGATTGTGCTTGCCAACAAGAACAATGCAGGACTTTACCAGTATACTGAACATAATATTTATAATTAGTGGAGGTGTCCTGACATTTGTGATATTGTTCATTTTCGCAAAGAGACAAATAACAAGGTTCGCTCTACGGTCCCGCAGAGGGCCTCACGTCCCTATCGGCGCTGATGCAAAGAAAGTAAGTTATTTACGACGTTTGTACCAAATACCATCACTATCATCATCCTGTTAAGATTTTAAGATGTAGATGTAGTACGGAATACCAAAAGAGTCTGTATATAAGGTTGGCCGAATAGGCCACATAACAAAAGATTTGTTTCCTTAGTTCCTAACATAAAAAAAATTTTGCACTAATTGCATTTGCTGTGAAAAGATACTGCTTAGAACCAATTCTAGATTTCTATGTTGGAATCGTTATTGGGAAAAAGTTGATGTACCATGGTCAATGGTACAAACCTACAATTAAATTTTGTGTATTCTTATTTATTAACTTTTACCAACTCAAAAAATCAAAGTTCAAAGTCCTAAGCCAAATGAATATTATATTCATTCCAGTGCTTGAAGAGAGAGATAGAACGCCGCATAGAAGCAGTGCCTCGGATAATGCATGAGCCCCGTCTGATCAACACAGAACCGTCACACTACATCCTCGAGCCTCAGCAACCTTACCACTACAGGTTCAGAGCTGTTGATGATGTGAAAACACTTGGTAAGACACTATTCTACCTATCATTTTAGTTTGGCTACATAAAGCCTTTATGGAAGAAACTGCTGTCTTACCTCAGCAGAAAAACCTGCACCAGAGGCATGTCTAGCCATCCGGTGTACTGACTTGCAGTTCAGGTTAACTCAGTTAAGTGGCAAATGCATCCCCTGCCAGGTGCGGTCGCAGCTTGAAGTTTTGGGGGGGGGGGGGTCACTTTGGAAATTCCTTAAGAAATTTAATCCCCCCCTCCCCTCGTACTGGGACTTTTTAATATGACGTGCATGGTTTTGGGGGGGGGGGGGGTCATGTCCCCTGTGACCCCCCCTTCGGACCGCGCCTGTCCCCTGCACGCTTAAACTGTGAAATGAACTCCCTGTTATTTTCCAAGCGACTACAGTGTGGGGTTCTTCAAGATGGGCATTAGAATATTCTTACGGAGTCGGCAGCGCGAATGTGACGCCCCTGGTGTTGCATACGTCGATAGGCCACAGTAACTACTTTCCATCGGGTAGGCCGTGTGTTTGTCTGCCACCTGAGTTGTATAGAAAAATAAAAAAAGACGTGTGGCACTCGGGGACTGCCGCGGTAAAGCTATTGCATAGCATTTTTTATCAACTTATGCAATGAGGATCATTCACGTTTTTAGCTGAGTATGCAGATTTATAATGATTAAAAAAACAATAAACACTGTGAAAAATTTATTTCAATCCGATCAAAAATGACGAAGATACAGCAATTTTAATGCAGTAATCTCAAAAACGCTCGCCGCCGCGCCAAAATACTGTGTGACGTCATCTGTTATGACAGCGCGCGCCGCCGCTATGGAGAGTATGAAGACTTAGGGCTCTTTTAGGTTAAGACTCCATAGCAGTTTTATTTCGTAACGTATAATTTTGAAATTTTTTACGGATTTTAAGTAATTTACAAAGCTTCTAATAATATAGTTTTTGTGCTATTTACTTCAATATTTTTTTTAATAAAAATAACTATATCTAAGTATACCTACTTATAATATTATGAAACTGAAGAGTTTGTTTGTTTGAACGCGCTAATCTCAGGAACCACCGGTTCGAATTGAAAAGCTCTTTTTCTGTTGAATAGTCCATTTATCGATGAAGGTTGAAGGCTATATAACATCACGCGACTACAAAAGGGAGCGGAGCAGTGTTCATAAATGTCAACAAATTCGGCAGACTTCCATACATCTATGTTAACATAGTAATAAAGAGGGAAGATTTGTATTTTTGTATTCGATTAAACTCAGAAACTACTAGACCGATTTCGAAAATTCTTTTACCATTAGAAAGCTGCATTATCACTGACTAACATAGACTTTATTTTATTTTCAAACAAATTAGGAATCCTTACTAAAACTTCAATAATGAAATCCAAGATGTAAAAAAATTACTTAAAATATTTCTTACATCGCGTGCGCTGCGAAAACTATTGATGATAGAATAAGATAATGTACTGCGAAAATATATAACTTAAAAAGGTCTACATAAAAGTCCGCGATAGCATATGTCTATCTCCTAAGAAAAACCCACAGCAATCATTTTTATCTTTTAAAAATTACAAAATAATAATGTGTCATTATCGAAGCTATTTTTAACAATACAGTATCATTCCTTATCCAATTAAATACGTTCAATATATTGTGCATTTAATGTAGATTAAAATTGCTATTCAAACTTGATTACAATGAAGAACTTCAGCGTCAGGTTAGGTTACGTTAGTTAAGCGTAAGAGCGGGAAACGTGCGGTGCGGTGTGATGCGAGCGCTCAGGCGGGCGTACGGACGCGGACGCAACGCAGTCCACTGTAGTTTGCTATAGTAGTGTATAGACTGGAACGTTTGTTATTGTTTCGGTGGTAATAATGCCCCCATACAAATATTGTATTGTGCCAAAATGCAAGAATACAAGTGTTACTACGCCTAATAAACTGTTTTTTTATGTTCCGAGAGATAAGAAAAAAATGGGTTAAAGTAATGAGAAGAAATGATAAAACTCCTCTTTCAAGCAAAAGTGTTTTACATTGTTGCGAAGACCATTTTGACGTAAATAGGTATTGTGTACCTATTACTATTAGAACTATCGAGATATTTACCATGTATTGTTTGGAGCTTCCAATAAAGGTCCAACCCCACCAAACGGACGGCATCGGCCCGGATTTTACAATCTTTAAGCAAAATTAAATCTTATTATCACAGTGTTTGAAGTTTATATTACCAAGTAAAGCACAACAGCTTGACAGCGACGTCAAGCATAGTAATGTGAAAGGCCATGAAAGTTTAAATACCTATATTGCGTACCTACCTATGTCTATACATGATAACAAAATTCAGTCTAGAGATTATCCTGCAGGCGTATACTATATACTTACCTACCTATTCTATCATTTTTAAAAGTTACAGACTTGCACCACTACGAATAAGTCTCCTAAATACTTTTGAAGTGGTCATGACGGCAATACCTACTTAAGTACTTCATTTTATTATAAAACTTAATACCTTTTCCTTTTCTGAACCTGTATTATACTAGCTTCAGTTATTTCACGTCATTTCTAAAGTGGCTTATTACTCGCTTGATAACACAGTAGGTACAACTTTCGACAGAACATCATGAGGTAGGTAAATAAGTACAAGCGTTAGGACGAACTACGTATATTATAAAGTATTTTAAAAACAAACTGTATTTGAATAATCACCAAAGAACTTAAAACACAAATAAAGTACTAAGAAAAACCAATAAAACGCAAGCACTACTAGTCGATCCACGAAAGAATTTGTACTGACTGACTGGCGACTGCGCTAGTCGGGACACGTTCATATCAGATGACGTCATCGTCTAAATCGCAGTGTAAGCGGGCGTTTTTAAGTACTCGTTAAGAAATCCCTAATAGCTTCGTCATTTCTTGACGGATTTTGATTATTTAAAAAATAGGATACTCAGAAAGGTATAGCGCACCTGGTATACTGATTAAAAATACAATATTCCATTATGTGATTCATCCTCATTATAATTACTTACGTTAAGCGGAGCTACTTCGGAGCAGCTCGGCTCGATTCGTGCGAGCTTCGGGGTGTTAGGTTTTTTTCGTTACGGAATTTCTGGATTCGGTCTCCACGCTCAAGGCCCGCGATAGAAGCTACGCAATAGCTTAAAAAACATACTGAATTTCTTAGTGCAATAATTAGGTCTGTCTTTCATCTTTCACATCCCCAACATGCAATGCAAGTAATGTCTCTGATGTTGTAAGAAAGTTCAGAAAATAAGCTTGAAGCTGTAGGCCGTGTTTGTATTTGCCTATTCAATTTTATCCTTCTATTTTCAGAGGAAGAAATAGCGCGCCAAGATCCAGGACTTCGTCGTCACCCTCGCGAATCGATTCGCGCATTCCTCTTGTCGTCATTGGCCGCTCCTCTTGACGGCAGAGGGCAGAAACTAGTACATCAGTTCTGTGATACCTACGAGTTTGCCCGACATCACCCCGGGGAGTTCGGAGAAGACGAATATACAGCGTACAGTAGACTGCTGCTAAAATTGTTAGATGCGTAAGTAGACCATGATGTACGCATGCTCTGGTATCTTCGGTAGTTAATATTTTGTTTTTAACGCACCATTTAACCACCATACAATAATAAGAGCATGTAATATGCACTTAGGGTTGATTCCCTCAGGAAGAACAGTGGTTTTTTAAAGCAAAATATTTACAAACCTTAGTGAATTGTATGTACAGGGGATACTTTTAAATTATTACGACTTTAGCAAATTAAGTTAAATTTAATTTACTTATCAGCGACAAGGCTAGATTGTAATTATTATGAAGTAGTTGTTCAGCTACTCCATATTGAAAAAAAAAAATCAATTCAGCTGCTGCTCTTTCAGTGGGAATTGACCCATAATATTTCTACGAGTACAGCTATACTGAATCATTGTAGAGAACTAAGCTATGGCTATACAATTTAAAAAAAAACGGCAGTGTTACCACTTTGCACATTTAAATTGACAAAAATGTACAATTTGTGGTATTTTTCTTTTATCTATGTATTTATAAGTCTACAGATGACCAATATTATGTAATGAAAATATTGTTTATTTATTTATTTATATTCAAATTAACTTATTTGTAAAAAAAATTGCAATATTGATACTAAGAATTGTAACATGGCCTAACATGCACGCTAGGTACATTTTTTATATTTAATCTTTATGTATTTATTTCAAACTTTGACTTGTAGTGTTACAATATATCGACTTTGGCTTGGTTTTAATTCATTCTGTGATCATGTAATCATATGTATTGTTAACAGTAACATTATTTATTATTATATTATTGTAGCCTAATTTTTATTACTTACACATTTTAATAAAGTTATTAATTTTATAATCACAATTTTATCATTTCATAAACTAACAAACCATTTTAAATTTAAACAACTAATTAATACACATACATATTTGGATATACATACATATATTACATACTAAACTGACTGTAACAAAAGAACTTCCGCCCAGTGGTGAAGGGTGAAAATTTTCAAAAAAGTAAACCAATGGAAAAAAACCTTAACTCGAATAGTTTGTTATGCATCTTGCGAGCCATTGGGAAGCTAATAGGAATAAGGCTATAGGCACCTCTCGCCACTGCCGCCTGAACACCCCAACCTCGAAAGGAAAGCTTGTGTCAGAACCTCGTCCATTGCTCAGCAGACTTATCAGCTTGCAAGTGAGCATTATTCTTCTTGACTAGAACTTTGGAGTTAGCTGTTTTTTATGTATGTTCTATCACTGCAGCCTGATGGTAAGCAAAAAGGTGTAGTCCAAAAAGTAGTGGCCAACCATTCTTGATGTTATACCTAGAATGTTGGGTCAGCTTTACGATCTCCACAGAGGCTGTTTCACGCCGCAAAGAACCCGGGATAGTGGGTAGGAATGAGGAATAAAACCTTGGGACATATCTTGAACTCGAAATGTGCTCTTTAAGCGCAGTACCTACACGTTTCTTGGGTGTCTTTTGAGGATAGCAGGGGTGCTGCGGCAGTGGAGGAGCTCAAATTCACCAAGCGTAGATTATTACAGAACAATCTACGCGCGCCCTGACGCCGTTTTTCTCGCGACTTAGGCATATTGTCCACGGAGGCGTAGCTTCATAGATGCTTCCAAATAAGCTATGCTGCTTGCGCAGCCTATCGTACTGAACAATATCTACGAGGCGTATTGCACGCGTACGTTTTCGTTCATTTCATTTGTGACAATGCCGTCGAACGACGGAGACGTTATTTTGGCTTATTGCTACATTCGAAGCAGACGATTATATTGGGAGCATCCATAGAAAAAAATATCAACTGCAGATTGTTTGTAGCGGATTGTGTGTGCGTTTTCTCGATGTACGCCTGCAATGCAATTCTGTAAGCGCACAACGACGAGCACAGCGTAGCGACAGCCTTGATAGAGATTGTCATTGGTCGGACTGGGTGACGTCACTGGAGATCGACCAATGACAATCTATATGAAGGCTGTCGCAACGTTGTGCTCGTCGTTGTGCGCTTACAGAATTGCATTGCTGGGCATATGACAAACGGTACGTTGTGCGTCGTGAAACATACATGCAGCGACGCTTCGTCGACCGGTCGACAGAGTTACATTGTTTTGTATGTAAGCTGCAACCATGCGTACCTACACCAAACGTATAATGACGAATTTGCGTCTACGAAGCTAGGCTTAGGTCCAAGATGCATATCCCGAGGTACAAATCCTTCCGATGTTACCCAGCGCGCGTCTACTGAAGAGCGTGGGCGCGGTCCCACTACCGGCGCCCCGAGACAGCCCCGTGCGGCGGGCGCGCGCCCTGCTCGACGCGTCGCGCCTGCGCCCCGCCGCGCTGGCCGCGCTGCCGGCCCTCGTGCCCGCCCTGCCGAGGCACAACAAGCTGCCTGCAGCGCTGCATAAGCACTATACTGCGCTCGAGGTCTGATTCTTACGCTACCTAAACCCTCATTTCGATTAAGATTTAGAAAAGAGAATCGATTTACAAAGAGAAAGAGAATCGACTTCGGGCGGGATTCGAACCCCATTTTCAGTCCATTTTGTTATATCGTATAACTAAGTGGATAAACCCGATCTTTCCCTTACAGGGGGAATGCTCTAACCGCTAAGCCACCGAAGCCCGCACGCTGCCGATCCAAATTCCTCCATACTTTCCGTCGGTGACTTAGCTGTTAGAGTATTTCCCCTGTAAGGGAAAGATCGCGGGTTCGAGTCCCACCCGAGGTCGTTTCTCTTTTCTCTTTGTAAATCGATTTGAACAATCAGCACATAAATGCTTCAAAATTTCATTCAATGGTTCCGCTATCATCGTACCGCTCACTCCTCATACATGGTGCGCATAGACAGATATGACAAGAGATTTATTTCGCATGCGGTCAAGCTGTGGAATGATCTTCCTGCTGTGGGTTTTCCAAGCGACTATAATATGGGGTTCTTCAAGTAAAACATCAAAAGGTTCTTAAAGGAGTGGCAACACGAATGTAATGCTCCTGATATTGCATACATCCATAGGCTACGGTAACAACTTCCCATCAGGTAAGCTGTGGGGTGAGCACGAACAACTATCGTATTCGTATCGTGAACGTAACGAGAGCACGGAGCATTGCGATTGGCAGGCTTGATGTAGTGTTCGTATCTACTAAAAGATACATACATTGTCTCATGTACACGAGTAGTCGAGGTATAGCTGTCAATCTGCAGTCTGTCACCGACACTGATTGAGATTGGACGTGTGTTTACCGGAGATACGAGTGTAGTGGTGAGCCAGTGACATACCTGCTTTCTTTAAGCTCCTTTTTTCCTTTTCTTAATGCTCCGTGCTCTCGTTACGTTCACGATACGAATACGATAGTTGTTCGTGCTCACCCCACTGATTGCTAGTCTGCCATTTACCACCATGATTGTCTTCGAATTAGAGGACTACCCTGGACTACCCTTTTATATAATAGTACATTATGGTACAAGTGAGCAACGTTGGTGATTACCGCCGAGGCGCCATTGAGACCCGAGCCGCCAGGCGAGGGTCTTAAGACAGCCGAGGACGGTAATCATCATGCTCACACGTGCCATACGACGTTTTACAACACACTTGCGAATAAAATAATACTACAAATACTAAATAAACAATACTACAAATTAATTAGTTTTCCTATGCGCGCGCATTTAACAATGGCGGTCGACCATATTAAAAAAAAATGAGGTTTGAACTTAACTTTTTTTTACTCTGTTTTTTTTTTTCTGTACTTAGAGAAAAAAAAAAGTTAAATTTGAGTGAAAATTTTGTTTATTATACAAGTATTACAAGTTGAAATTATTTATTTAAATACGAAAATGCATCAAATGACCATACAATAGGCGTATTAATTTATTCGTACTATTAAACACGTTATTTTTTGTATCAAAACTTTTTTAAGAACATAGACAATTATAGACACTTCCTATAAAATTTAAAAAATAATCTATAACTCACTTGTGAATAATAGCAATGAAAAAGTCACAGTTTGATAATAGGTGTCATTACGTGCCTAATTGCGGTAAAATAATATCACTTTTATAAGCAGGTGTGTTGTAAATAATCTTTCATCATTATTTGCACCAGAGTCTCGTCCCATAATCAAAAGTAGTACCGGCTTGCAGCTGAAATGGCTTGGCTCCGAGGGCCTTGGTGAGACACTCAGCAATGACATGCTCGTACAATAACTACTCACAGCTTAGTGGTTAAGCACACAAGCTTAATCGAGAGGCTCCAGTTCAAATCCTGGGAATTAAACCACCACCGGCGTGAATCCAGTCCTCACACAAGTTATTTAGCCTAACTGAAGGTGTTAGAAGCAATTTTAGTTACTAATCATATCAATTAGCCTATTACAATTCACTGCTGGACATAGGCCTCTCCCCATGTGTGTACAGCACCCGATCCTCTGCCTTGTGCATCTCTAGAGTCTAGACCATCCCAGCCACTTCTACAGGTTGTCCGTCCATCTTCCTGAGGGGCACCCAACACCTTCCGTTTGCCAATTCGCGGTCTCCACTAGAACTCTACGTTTCGAATATTCTTTGCAAAAAAAGACATAAATAAGTTTTATGTTTCGTTCAAATCGTACCATGTTACCTTCTATGTCTTAGGGAATCTGTCAAATTGCATCTATTAATTATTTCAACTGTAGTTAGTTGTTGCATTTATAATAGTAGTGTACCTATATAATTTCCAGAACATGCCAATAGACATGAAGCTGGAAGAGGAAGTGATCCGCGTCCCCGTGCGGAGCCCTACCGAGTGCCAGGCGAAGCCCCCAGCCGACGAGACGGCCGTGTGAGCGCGGCCCGCGCGACACCCCGCGCTTACGCTCTAGGGACACTCCAGTCACTCACTGTGCCATTGGGACACTACACACGGGTGTAGGAATAACTGTGATATCGTGACACTATGTTTAAAGTGAAAACATATGTGACGTCGTGAAAACATAAGTGACGTTGTTAAACATAAGCAACGTCGTGAAAATATAAGTAAGGTAATGGTAATGTAACATCATGGAAAATATAAGTGACGTTGTGATAAAATAGCGGTGTTGTGAAAACATAAGCAACGTCGTGAAACATAAGTGTGTTTATGGAAATGCAATGTCGTGGAAAATAAAAGTGATGTAAAAACATGAGCGACGTTGGGAAAACATAAGGGTCGTTTTGTGAAAACATAGGCATAATTGTGGAAACATAGAGATGTCGTTAAACATAAGCGACGTTTCAGAAAAAAAAGCGACGTCGTGAAAAAATAGACGCAGTTGTGGCAACATACTACAACATAATGTTAGTCAAAACATAAGTAACGTTGGTGAAAATATAAGCATCGTTTTGAGACGTTACGTAATGATATGATACGAACCAATGTACGGACTTGTAATCTCAAAAATAGAAATAAGTTGCCTACAAAACCTTTACAATTCTCGAATGACCAATAGATTAGAAGTATAGTGTGCGAAGTTGCAACATTATTGAACTCTTTGAAAAAGGGTTGGTGAAGATGATTTATGGGACTTCTCAAGTGTTGCAAGCACATAAAATACTAAAGCAATTAATGTGACAGGGTTACATATCAAAATTCCGAAGTTCATAATACCGATGCCGATGGACGAAATACCGAAATCCAAATCCCGAAATTTTAAAATCCTTAAAAATTTGATCCCTGAATGGCTCTCTTTCGGTGTTTTTAAACATCGGGATTTTGATATGTAACCTGTTATACCTTATAGTGAAAACTCTTTATTCAAGAAAATGTCATAGAATCTTCGAAAATCTGATTAGATTTATAATAATTCTTTTCAAAGATATCAAATAATTTCCAATGTAAATACCTAATTGTATTATTATTGTATAGATTGACATTCCCTAAAATTCGAATATTTGTAATTTATACTGTATGTAGTTAGATTTACATCAAATCTCTATGCTGCGTTTTTCTAGCACACTTAGGCCCATATTCTAAAGCAGTACTCAGTTGTGAATCTCAATTTTTCTGAGGATAGATTGTATAGGTCTGTCAAATCTCTCAATCTGTCTATACGATCTGTTCTCAGATAAATCTATGTTCAGGACTGAAATTCTAGAACACGGACCTTAATGTTTCCACCCTGGCTCTGTATTCTGCTATAGCAAAACCACTGTCATGCCACTGCCACTGCAAGAAATTTCCATTTAATTTTAGCCTTTAAAGTAATGCAGTTAAAGTTTAAAATTAAATGACTTTGTAGAGCAAATGAGAGAGTGTAATGAAACTTTTTTCATTTAATTTTGAACTTTGAGTTGGTAGCAATAAAGTCTAAAATTAAATGCCATTTTTTGCAGTCTGTGATATGTCAATAGTTTTGCTTTAGTAGAATCGTCGCTCTGTATACATGTTATAGACAACTTGTATAATTGGGCAGTACTAATATAGAACGGTCATTATGTATCTTTCCAACTCTTTACATATTACATACTTGTATAAAAGTGGTTTCAAATAAAACAATGTTATAACAAAGTTAGTGCCTTATATTTGGTTTCAGATCTTTTTTATACAAATACAGTACCCGGCTTTTGTAAACCGTTGTCTCTATCGCACATAGGACTGATATACGCTGTGCGAAAGAGAGAACGCTCTACAATACTGAAACAAGCCGATGTTAGCCGAACTCTCGCTTTGTTCCCGAGCTCAAAATGGCGTACTTAACAACCTTATGACTAGATATAATTATATTATAGCACTTATTGATATCAATATACTGATATTATAAAATTTTCTTATTTGAAAACAATGCCCAAAGTAAGGAATCATTCCTTTGCCTCAGGGACTTAACAAATGATTATATTAAAAAAATCTGGCACATTTTCCCTAGGCCTTGAGGGGTCGATAGCGGTCAACTGAGCTTGCAGGGTCGAGTCAACCAATAAAAAGCTTCCAGTGGTCAACTGGACCGCGGGTTGAGTTGGCTGTGGGTTGAGTTGACCTCAAGGTGGTAATAATTTATACTTGCTCGTCAGTAGCATCTCGACCAAAATGGCTTTCTCTGAAACAAAATAACAAGTGTATCAAATATCAATATAACTATGAGTGACTCGTGGTTAAACGGTAATCGAGCAGGTTAGCACATTGCAAGGTTAAGCAATGCTAGTCAGGTCAGTCTTAGGATGCTTTTTTTTTCCTGCGAGAAATCCTTCCGATACCTTTTCATTAAGTATGGAAAATGCCACCCCCTCGATACCCCCTTCGAAGGAGCCAGTGGGGTGGTCATGTAGAACTCGAACCAACTAAAGCCGGGGTAATAAAACTCAGCGAGATACGCGCAAGAATGACATGCTTAATATGATTGTGTTTAATGCGTACACGGTATTTAGTGTAGTCTAAGGCCGTCCGCTGCATCGAGCGGGACCTGTCTCGTGTCTGTTGCTTGCAAATACTCGTACAACAAAGTTGCGTTAGACGAACAGAAATACCATAAATGTTCGTAAAGCGCTGTGGACGCTCGCTCAACGCAATAGCCCGTTGGAACAGTTTTATACAAAAGGCATAAGGCCACGGTGACCACTTCCCATCAGGTGGGCCGTGTGCTTGTCTGCCACCTAAGTGGTATAAAAATAAAGTGGACAATCCGAGACAATGTTATACACGCAGAAGATGATGATAATATTATCAATGAGATTAATAACCAATAGAGGACTTCATAGTCCGACATAAAAAGAATGGTAACTTTAGAAACGAGTAGAGTTGTCTGACTGTCACTTGGTTGACGTGTCGTCAGCCTTTAAATGACGCGAGTCGAAACATAGGACCGTGATCCTATGTTGTATTGGGACGGATTTTCACGTCAACTACGCATCTAGTTACTTAATAAGGAACAAGTTAAATCAATGGATATTATACAAGCTACTCACAGTCTGATCCATATCCCGTGTGAGGCGAACTGCGGCGTGTGCCTCATCGCCAGCAGCGCCCTCTGGCAGGCGAGGGCCGTGGGACCATCGCCCACTGCCGTACGCGAGTGGGACAACCAGCCCAGCATCTGTAGATATACACTCTGTTGTACCATGAGTCAGGCTAAACTATTCATGCTTTGTGGGACAACCAGCCTAGCATCTGTAGATATACACTCTGTTGTACCATGAGTCAGGCTAAACTATTCATGCTTTGTGGGACAACCAGCCTAGCATCTGTAGATATACACTCTGTTGTACCATGAGTCAGGCTAAACTATTCATGCTTTGTGGGACAACCAGCCTAGCATCTGTAGATATACACTCTGTTGTACCATGAGTCAGGCTAAACTATTCATGCTTTGTGGGACAACCAGCCTAGCATCTGTAGATATACATACACTCTGTTGTACCATGAGTCAGGCTAAACTATTCATGCTTTGTGGGACAACCAGCCTAGCATCTGTAGATATGCACTCTGTTGTACCATGAGTCAGGCTAAACTATTCATGCTTTGTGGGACAACCAGCCTAGCATCTGCAGATATACACTCTGTTGTACCATGAGTCAGGCTAAACTATTCATGCTTTGTGGGACAACCAGCCTAGCATCTGCAGATATACACTCTGTTATAATATGGGGCTAAGAATGAACTACGGCGGAAGAATCGCTCGACCTTTCGGTCGAGAAAAATAAGTAACCAATTAAGTACTTTTGATTCGATACCGGTGGTATATATTTGATGTATGTATGAACTTTTATTATTACGCGATACTAGTTGGTATGCTAACTTTTCCCATAAATTCATATCGGAACTTAAAATCTGGAACGGGACTTGAACAAAGTTCTTTATTTGTTGAATATGGTACAAAAGTGATATTTACATTATAATGTCCGATCAGGCGGGTCTGGCGTACAAATCTTTCACTTTAATTCAATTAAATAATTATTTAATACATGTTATACAATTCAAAATAATTCATGTCAGTACTAATCCGCGACCAATCGCCTTTCTAAACAGAATATTTGCACCAACTGGGCTAACTGGCCGTAGTTTTTATTCCCTTTTTAGGTATTTACTTTTTATTCTTTATTAGCTTTTGCCCGCGGCTCTGCCCGCGTGGATGTCGGTTATCGCGACCAAACATACCCTATGTCCTTTCTCGAGGTCTAATCTACCCCTATACCAAATTTCATCAAAATCGGTACAGTGGTTTGGGCGTGACAGACAGACAGAGTTACTTTCACATTTATAATATTAGTAGGGATGAAATGACATACATATCAAACTGTAGTGCGAACGAAATTTGGCACAACTTCTACAACAAAAGCTATCTTCTAATTCCTACACAATCCTATCAAGTGGGCCGTGTATTTATCTGGCACCTAAGTAGTAGTGGTAGTAGTAGTACCTGCAGCGTGCAGTCCTCCCACCCCTCGCTACTAGCGAGTGCTGCAGCGGCGGCCGGCAGCAAGGCGAGGCGGGCGGCGCGGCTAGTGCACACGAGGGTCGGCTCGGGCTCCAGCGCGGCCCGCCCGCTGAACACCACCACGGACAACACGAACACGTCGCACAGGTACAACCTGGCTGACGAGTCTTCGGTCCTGGAATGGTGTTAAGACGGAGTGGATGAAGGGGGTATCTGATAATGTCAAAATATTAAAACTTCGAGGCTTTAATAGTTAATTACGTCTTACGTCAATGACTTTTCGGTGCTTTACGAAGTTATATGTATTTATCGCAGGTTTATAAGTGCCTGGTTAATAGAAATAGGCTCGCCACCTATTACATTGGGACCTAAACATAAACGGCGAAATGTGGGTGCTAGCACCTCTGCCTACCCCTTCGGGGATATAGGCGTGAGTTTATGTTATGTATTACGTTACGAATAATTGCAAACGTCCATTAGGCCACGGTGACCACTTCCCATCAGGTGGGCCGTGTGCTTGCCTGCCACCAAAAAGTGGTATAAAAAAAAATACAAATAACTATGAAGTTTTCTAACTGTTTCTACAATAATATTATAGTGTCAAAATGATCAAATTCAATTTTTTTATTTCCATAGAACATGATTACATGACAGGTGTTGTAATATTGTTTTGGAGCAGCACATTCTGCCGTGAGGCGCGGAAATCTTCATACAAGAAGTCAAAAATTATACATTCTCCAACACTTAGTCTTTATCCTAGAGGATACCCTATCCTCAAGCAGACCCTAAGCTACAAAGTGCAAGCTATGAATGTGACTATTATTGACGATATGTATTAAAATCCTACTAAATAACTCACTCTTTGAAAGCGACCTGTGTCCTCCCCATGAGCTGCCTGAGCCAGTCCCTTGTACTGGCGGCGCCAGGGTCGGCTGCCTGCAGCGCCGGGAACATGCAGCGGAGCGAGTACTCTTGCTCACTGGGAATAAAGCTATGGGTTAATATCACTTAAGGCAATGACTTGTACACCTACCTACACACGGTGATTTTATTTATTGAGGCTTTTCGCTTTAGTTTTAATCGTCCAGCCAAATTTGAAACTCCTCCTCGCAAACAAACATGGTATTGCGAAAGGTTAAACTAACCAACACTCAACACCTTGTAGCAGTTGTAGCTGACTTACAGATGATATTAAAAATACAAAATTCATTTAAGTCAGATGCGTCTCATACACTTCTTCCATCTCTTTCTCCTCTGAGCACGCTCGGCAAAAATAAAACAGTTCCTAAATAATTATTTACACACTTTTTGCCTGACTGCGAGAGAGTCAGCGGTGATAATTAATGTAACTCAATTTCCTAGCCCATTCAATAGTCTAGATTCGTGGTACACTCATCCATCTTCAACACAACCCTAAAACAGTCTAAAAGCGGCCACCAACTTACAGTCCGCCTGCAGTTTTTCGTCTGTCCGGCGGCCTGCAGTCCTTATGTCATCAATATCATCATAATTTTATTACCTCAGACTAAAATAATAACATTATTTTATTCTTTTAGTCTGATGTTAGTACGTATAAAATGCCGAACTGTCCGTCCTTTAACTGTCTTTGCTGACCGGAATCGTCAAGCACATATTATCCGTCAGTCCAAAATCATATACGAAACTGTAAGTGTGTGGGCTATTGCGATGAACTGACAGACCGATATCATCCGGTTGTCGTTCGATAAACTGTAAGTGGGTGGCCGCCTTTAGTTGGGGTACTCCGCCATACTCACGCGAGCTGTCCGGCCTGAGCATCGATGATCTCGTTGAGCCAGTTGAGTGGTGCTTCGCCCTCGCCCAGGGCTGCCACGGCGCATCGTATAGCGCACGCCTTCCGCAGTAGCGCGCCTGACACCTCCCACCAGCTCGTCGGGGACGTCATGCACTCCAGGTACTTGCTGGACAGGCAGCGGCACGTCTGGACGTACGCCGGCCACGCCTAGAGAAGTGGGGAGTTAAGGGTTAATTCGCCTATGGTCATTTCAACTATGGTCATTTCAACTACGACTATTTCAACTACGGTCGACTAACTACAGTTGTTTCATCTATATATAAAATTCATATTGGACGATTCCACTACTGGTACATTCACCTACGTTTGATTGAACTATGTTTGATTACACTATTGTACGAGTCATGTAATTATCGTTTAAGATATTTGGTTATTTCAACTAATGGACGACTCAACCTACTTTTTATGTATAGGTGGTTATACTGGTTTTAAAAAAATAACCACGAAAGATAATGCGGGACCCGCTCTTGCCTTAGCCACTGCACTTACATAATCCCGCTTGAAAATCCCTGAAGGGGTAAGCAGAGGTGTATTAATACCCACTTATCCATACACACAGTAACACTAGCACTTATCCCTGTCAAATGGGGCGGTGTGGGCACTGCAAGCCTCGACATGGATAGATATAGGCTAGAAGACTTACACCCATATTCACAAACGATACTGTGAGGTCTCATAGTGTGCTCGAGCGCATAGGGCTGGTAAAATTAATTCACAAACATCACGGAGCAGTATCTAACGCAGTGCGTTCCCTCAACGAAGTATTACTTAAGTGTTATTAATGAATAAAAAGGCTTGACAAAACGAACGCACTGAGAATTTGTCGTTCTTTGCACTGTTTTGGTGGTACGCATAGCGAAGTATTGTTTGTGATTACGGGTGTTAACGTGGTCTCCGAGTCACGGTACTTACCACATTATCATCATTTATTGAAGGCATAAAGTTCTGCACTATCTGAGACAGCAGCGTCCTGTTCGCGTCGTGGATCTTCTCACTCTCCAGGCAAGCCCTGACCAGGTCCAACAGTCTGATGAACATGTACTCTTCTTCACTCTTCTTTGCCTTCAGCTTAACCTTCTCGATGAGGTAGAGGGATTCTCCGAGACAGGAGTCGAGAACAGGTCGTATAGCATTCGGAGGCATCCCTCTGCAGAGGATTGGAAGTATTTCGAAAACTAGGAGGATGTCTGTTTCCTGCAAAGTAAACAAGAATATGTTACTGTTACCCTCGAAATTCGTCGTTACGATTAACCTTTGGTATATTTGTTTACTGGTCTCTATTGTATACTGGTCTATTCGTATATTGGTCTATTTGTATACTGGTCTAATCGTATATTGGTCTATTTGTATACTGGTCTATTCGTATACTGGTCTATTCGTATATTGGTCTATTCGTATATTGGTCTATTCGTATACTGGTCTATTCTTATACGGTCTATTTGCATACTCGTCTATTCATATAAGAGTCTATTTGTCTATTCGCATACTCGACTATTCATATACTGGTCTATTCTTATACGGTCTATTTTTATGCTCGTCTATTCATATACGTGTCTATTTGTATACTGGTCTATTAGTAAACTGGTCTATTTGTATACTCTTGTCTATACCTGTACTGGTCTCTTACCGGAGAACTGCCAGTTATCCCCTGTAGATAGTTCTCCAGGATCCTCCTGGCCGACTGCGAGACCTGGGCCTGCCGGGCCGCCAAGGTCACGCAGCAGCGCCTCCACTCCGTGCCGCGGTGGAACACCTCGGGGAGGAAGCACAGGTCTACCGGAGGGAGAGGCTTCGGGTACTCCGAGATCAGGGTGTGGAGGATAGAGAGGAGCACGGGCTCTGGGAAATCGTAGGACGGTGACGTCGCCTGTAGGAATAAATTACAACATTTTTAATAACCTCCTCTTAAACTTAAAAGTAAAAAGTTATTTTAGTATTTTTTTTTAAATATTGTTAAAATTTTACCTCTGAGTCAAAAAGTAACGGGTATCGGACATTTTGTGTGTTTGCGTGTGTGCGTGTATATGTATAGATGTGTATGTGAGTATGAGTGTGTTCTTACGCACATTATGAGGATGTATATGAGGTTGAATTTGTTCGTGTGTGCGCGAGTGTTTGTGTGTAGGTATTTGTATGTGCTATCCATAGCTGGATAAATCTTAGAAAACGCAATGACGAAGTTATTCGAATATTTAGGATGAATTCGCATTAAGTTTTTTTACGATACACAATTTAAAAGGTATAACTTCTTGTCGATTTACAAAGAGAATTTGATTTCGGGCGGGATTCGAACCCGCGATCTTTCCCTTACAGGGGGAATGCTCTAACCGCTAAACCACCGAAGCCCGCACGAAGCCAATCCAAATTCTTCTATACTTTCCGTCTTTGGGGCGACGGTGGAGCCATCTACCGATACTCATACGAGTGCTATCGGAACCAATGAATGATTTTACAATCATTTTTAAACATTGATTTTTGATGACTGCGCCCAAACTATTGAGCCCGATGAAGTCAAATTCTCTTTTCTCTTTGTAAATCGATTTGAAAAATCAGCATAATAAATGCTTCAAAATTTAATTCTGTATAACATCTTCTTCATCTTTTAAGGCTTTTGAGTGGCTGTTTCACAGGGGACATGACCCCAAAAAATAAATCGTGCACATGCACATCTAACTGAAAAGTCTTCTAAGGGCCGGCGCCCACTGCCGGCATGGCACGGCATGGAATTTATTACTAATCAAGTTATTTTGAATCTTATCTCGTATGCTTTATAATTCATTTTACTTTATTCGTCAAACGATGCCGCGGCAAGCTGTGGCATGTATCGTTTTTACGTAAAGTAAAATGAATTATAAAGCATACGAGATAAGGTTCAAAATAACTTGATTAGTAATAAATTCCATGCCGTGCCATGCCGGCAGTGGGCGCCGGCCCTTAAAAGGTATTTTCTGAAAGGATTTCCGTACTTAAAAAAGTGATCTACCCTCAAATTTGAGGCAAACTGAATAGGCAATCCAAAGTAGCATGTTCTTCACCTGTTTCTTGAAGCAGTCCACGAGTCCCCTGACGACGCTAGTGACGTGTAGCCCACTCAGGTCCGTGGGTTCGGTGCGCGAGTCGTGCGCATACACGCCGCTGCGGTACGCGCGCAGTTCGCGCTCTGCTAACCGCGCTGCCAGACGTTGTACGCCGCCTAACGCGCCGCGGTTCGTGTACTTGAACACTTCGGGCCATACCTCGCCTGGGGACAACGGGGTAGTTAGGTATTATATAAAACTAGCTTTTGCCCACGGCTCCGCCCGCGTGAATGTCGGTTATCGCGACCAAACATAGCCTATGTCCTTTCTCAAGGTCTAAACTACCCCTATACTAAATTTCATCAAAATCGGTTCAGCGGTTTAGGCATGAAAGCGAGACAGACAGACAGACAGAGTTACTTTCGCATTTATAATATTAGTAAGGTAGAAATCATTGTAAATACGGGTGACGATGTCATTGTAAGAAAAAAAAAACCCCCGACCGAAAAAGAACCTATAAAAAGTAAAATAATAACTATTACATTATGACCTACCCTAAGTATTGACCCTTTTGTCATTTGTCTCGTCGGGGGACCGCTAAGTACCTTGATATGCTCTATACCCCCCTGACGGTCAGACGGCGGTCCCCCGACGAGACAAATGACAAAAGAGTCAATACTTAGGGCAGGTCATAATGTAATAGTTATTTTTTATTTTATTTTTTCACACACACACACACACACACACACACACACGTCAAACTTATAACACCCCTCTTTTTTGTAATGTCTAATTTATTAAAACTTTAATCCAATGCATTTTACAACACAATTGAAATCGATCAAAGACTCAAGCAAACTTGAATCAATTTATTGTGAGTATCGACTACAGATTCGTATGGTTATGGTTACATCACTAGTTACGTCCCGAAGGCAAATTGTGAGAACGGGCCTTTCATTTTAGGCAGGCCTAGGAAAGTCTATTAAAAGAAAACTGGAAGGGCTCTATTGTATTGATTGTTGTACAATGAGGTAAACTTACAAGGCACATAGTCGAGCACGTCTTCGGGTCTCCTGACCGCATCTGCGGGGGTCTTGCAGAACGCCGACGGGAGCTTCACAGTCTTCCTGTAGATCTAGGCAACAAATACAAGCCTATTAGCCACGGTAGATACTAGTAATATAGCTAAAGAGCTTGTTTGTTCATTTGAACGTGGTAAGAAATAGTGAAAACCTGAAAAAAACGGGGCTAATATATGTATTTAAATACAGAGATATTGGTAACAATGTCGAGAATTCATCTGTTTTTCCCACCTCAAAATGAAAATATCATAGAAGTGACATTTCATCAATTATGGTATTAAGTCCCGCGTAATAGACGTTAAGTTATGTAAAACTAGCTATTGCCCGCGGCTCCGCCCGCTTGGATGCCGGTAATCACGACCAAACATAGCCTGTCCTTTCCCAAGGTCTAATCTACCCTTGTACTAAATTTCATCAAAATCGGTTCAGTGGGTTGGGCGTGAAAGCGTAACAGACGGACAGAGTTACGTTCGCATTTATAATATGTATTAGTATGGATCACGCTATATCCCGTTCACCAGTTCTCCCCCCCCCCCCCCTCCCCCCCTACTATTTACATAAAACCCTTTTAAAATGACGTTCAGCACCCCTCGTCCCCAAGACCTATAACGAACTAACCTCGGGTATGTCCTTGAGAGTGTAGTCATCAATCTTGTACGCGGCGAGGGCATCACACGCCGCCTCCGCCACGTCCGGCACGTTGGAGTCGGCCACCAGTGCCCACAACTTGCGGGAACACTCCGAGATCAGTTTGTCGTACTCCGGGGAAGACACGCGGAGGGAAGGTACCTCGCCAAGAAGCTTGCACACACTGGGAAAAAGGACCCAGGATTGTAATAAGACTGAAAGAAAGCCCTATCCAAATGGAATAAGGTTGATATTTCATTATCATTTAAAAAGAGCTTATAGTGTCTTTAATCTTATTCCCAGAAGTAAAGTCTGGCCACGCTAATGTTGAAGTTGAAACACGTGTTTTGGTGAAAAATTTTAAGTATTCATGGTGCTACAAGAGGTTACTAAATGTTTGGTTTCGCACTGTACGAGGACTTTACCCCTGTTTGTGTAGGGCGCCTCAATATATCAGATACAAATACGGCTACAAATTATGGCCCTCTGTTTTTCCTGCCCCACTTAGGTGTTGTACAAAGCAGGAAACATGTCTGCTAGTAAAGAATTACAAGTATTTATGGTGTAGAAAAGAAAAGGAACACCAAACTCAAATATAAATCTATAAATAATGAAAATAGATCTCCGCCTAGCTCAACCTGGAAATGCAGTCGTAATCAAGTGTGGACTCACCCGACCTGCACACTGGGCCTGTTATCCCTGCCCAGGCGGGGCTCCAGCGCCCTCCAGGTGCTGGGCGGGGCGAGGGCCGCGCCCCTCCACAGCAGCGCCAGGCTGGCGAGGCTGAGGCGGGTGGCTACAGCCCCGCCCCTGTCACCACAACGGTTCAGGGTGGACGAGATCACGGAGACCAGCTCGAGGCCGTGGCTGGACGCTCTGGGTGGTTGAAGATACATGTACAGTACCGGGAGAAAGGGGTCGGGTTAAAATGCGTTAACTTCGGTTTTGTAGAGCGTTAAGAATAGTAGATTACCCAACAAGTGAAAAAAAGATGAATTCTTTTCGAGGCACTAAATTGTATCCCGAGAGAAGCGAAGGTCCCTGCGGTAGGATCCCGAGCGTAGCGAGGGATTCTAGATAGAAACCTGAGCGGCTCGAGGGATACCAGAGCCGAGATGAATTCTTTTTTCACGTGTTAGGTACGCTACTTTTCATCATTGACTACGAGAAAATAATTACTCTGTAATCATGAATTAAATTTTGTTATGGATTTTACATAAAAGAAGCAGCAAATTATCAGTAATAGCTACCGCTTTAGCGCGAAAAGACTCCGGAGTCTTTTCGCGTTCGAGAATTTCATTTTCATCACTGGATGAAGTCATTTTAAGATTAAGAAACAAACAGAAACTTTTACAAGAAAAATTGCACAGAACAATGGCGGCTTTTTTTTCTTAATTTAAACTGAGCCACATTCCATCCAGCCAGTGATTACATTTAGATGGCTTTTAGTACGTTTTTATAGTGAGAGTGTGCAACCTCTTTGCATGTTTTACTACAATACATACATTCGCGCATGTTCCAAATTCAAATTTTTTATTCACTCAGTGAAATAAAGAGCGTTTTATTCACTGTTTTTGATGAATCACGGGCCCTTTTTCGAGTGTCAATGGTGAAAAGTCTATTATTATATTATATAACTGAAAGGAATCCATTGTGTATAAGAAAAAAATATCCAAAATATCTTAGTACACTTCCTTAAAAACTAAGGGTCGGCGCCCATTATCGGCATCAGCAAGGAAAAGGTTCCTTCAGCATCATCCCAGGACGTAGCAGCATGCCAAAGTGTAGTTTCTGACAGTGCCGACGGATGCCGTAGGAACCTTTTCCTTGCCGATGCCGATAATGTGCGCCGGCGCTAAGTCATGCTAAACATCGGGTTCAAGCTGCTCGGTTACTAATACTCTTGTCAATTAAGATAGGTAAAAGCGAATTAGCTCCGGCAGGTCTCGAACCCGCGATCTTTCCCTTACAGGGGAAATGTTCTGACCACTAAAGCACCGAGCAACGCCTGAAACTATCCGAAAATCGATTCGAATAGTTAGCAGTTGCAATGCTTTAAAATTCCATTCAACTAATATTCTTGTTAAAAAAAATACAAATTGTAAATTTTATGCGAGTTTATGCATTTTCAGGCGATGCAAATTTCAAATCCATTTAAAATTTTGTTATGTCCTTAAAAAGAACGAATATAATCGTCGGAACAAACATAAAAAAGAAATGCTTCCACCCTGTATAATACCATGTATGAACTTACCTAATCTCACAGATCCGTCTGACAGCGACCGCTTTAGCTATGTCCACTTCCCACTTCAGATCGTCAGGCCGGGCTATCCCAGTGTCCACCAGGAGCTCTTGGAGATAAGGGAAGCACCTCACCTGTTTAGACACCAATTACTTTAGTTTAATACAGGGCCCATCAAGATCTTGGGGTCCAAGCGAACCTTCAGCGAAGTTGGCATTCCGAGAATTTGGCATTCCGAAAAGTCGGCATTCCGAGAAGTTGGCATTTCGAGAAGTTGGCATTCCGCGATGTTGGCATTCCGAGATATTGGCATTTCGAAAAGTTGGCATTCCGGGATGTTGGCATTTTGAGAAGTTGGCATTTTGAGAAGTTAGCAATTTGCGAGCGGGTGTCATTTTGCGAAGTTGGCATTCTGAGATGATGTCGGACGACGCTCTGGCGCAGGCTCTCTCCTTTTGGAGTTGGAAGGCCAGACGACAGTCTCTCCTTTAAAATCTGAAGGAAAAAGCAAAGGCGAGCAGACCCCGGACTCCTGAGTGTAATGTAATGACGCTGGGTTGTGGTAATACCGATTGCATAAAAATGCAATCGGGATTACCACAACCCAGCGTCTGAAGTCGATTCGAGTCCAACATAACCGGAGGCGGGGGCTTTTAAACAGGAAATAAAAGGAATTATAAGTTAGTTACCTGCGTCTCTGCCAAGCTAGTGTACAGCATGATGAGCAGCGAGGTAGGCGCTCCCTTGTTAGCCTTCAGTTTGTTCAGTATGGACACTATGGTCGGCACGTTCTCCTGCAAGACATTATAGAACATTTACTTCCTTCAGATGAAAGAGAGTAATGTTGTTGAAAAAATTCAAAGCATGAGGCCGTAGCCGCAAACCAATGAGTGCGAATGAGATCGCTTTAATTGATCGGCCATAAAGAGCTTTTTGGAACAGAGGTAGGCCCCATCCACCGAGATTTTAAAGCCCAGTAACCTCACCTACAAGCCAGTACTTTAGGTGATTAACGGACGAGTGTGAAAGTGCTTCCCATGGGTTTTGGGGGATATTATATAGGAGTAGGCGAGTGGACCCTGGGTTACAACGTGCAGGGTTTGGAAGCAACCAATATAAGCCACGATAAGCGAATTCGAAAGCAACAGTTGGAGTATGAACCCCGAAAGCAACCACAACTAAAGCTGTAATAATGATAACCTTACCTTAGTCTTCGCCATCAACGGCAAAGCTCTCAAGCACTCCAACTTCACAGCAGGACACTTATCCCTCCCAATCTTATACACCAATATCGGCAACAACTGCACCGACACTTCCTTCTTATAACTCACTAGATCCACCACAATTTTTAACACTTGCAACATTATTTCATCATACCAATTCTCTTTACGTTGCTCTAACAGCATACCGAGGAAAAATGGCAACAATTCTAGTTTGGCATCATTGTTAATCTTCTCCACAGCATTTAACCAACTCTTCAATTTATCCGGATCATCTCCTATACGTTCCCAGTTCTGGTTCAGTTTGAAGACTACAGATAAGTGGCTGTCTGTGTATAGTAATGCTTGGAACGTCTTATTGGCTTTTAGGTTTGGTGTGTTAAGACGTGTGTCGTCTTTGTAGCTGTCTTGGTACGTGTCGAGGATCTTGGAGGCCACTTTGAGAGCTGATGCTGTAAGGTACGAAGGCAGGTGGAGCCATTGTAAAGAGAGAGCTACGAAGGTGTTGAGACAAATCGCTGAGTACTCGTATTTGCTGATGATGTTGAGGCCTGGATAGAACAAAATAATTTGTAAATTACAGGCAGTGATTGGCATTTTTTTATCATATTCTGGGAAAACCTGGCTGGATGTATGATGGACTTCCTTGCATCACCAGTTCGGTAAGCCTCGTTTTTCACGTTGGAGCCTCTGGACTTTTTCGAGAGTCTTGCAACTTATAAAGCCTCCTGGGCCTAGTGACTTGTAAGGTCTCCTAGGCCTTGAGAGACCATTTAGACCTCGCAACTCGAAGCCCTTTGATGACAGTCTTCCTCCCATCCCTTTCCTACTGATTCTTCATCTATAATCCTCTCGAAACTAGATACCTATTCCTAAGAAAACTGCACTTCTTATTCGGAAAATAGCAACTTTCTGTGGATAAAAGTTGTCCTTTATCTTCACATAATTGCTGATTGGAACACAGGCGAAGCCGGGCTGCAGCTAGTAAGGAATAAACCACAACTCACATAAATTAAATAACTCGTGTAAGTATAAAGCCGAGGTGTCGGGCAGGTTCTCGGCGAGCAGCATGAGCGTGAGGCCGGCCACTATTTTCAGCTCGGGAGCGTCCAGCGCGAAGCAGCGCTCGATTAGACTGTAGCAGGAACGCGGGTCGCGACTGCACAAAGGTAAAAGGAACCTTAGGTCGTAGACAAGCACACGGCCCACCTCATGGTAAGTGGTTACCATGGCCTATGGAAGAGTGCAACATCAGGGGAATCACATCCTGTAAGAACAGGGAGTTTCTGAGTCGTCAGCGCAGAAGACAAGCAGCACAAGCCTTTGGTCTTCTTACCGACAGCATAAAACCTCTCGAGTGAGCTCTGGCTAACCTACTCACCGCCGGGCAGACAATACGATTACTGTCCAATTCCCGACTTTTCTTACTACCTAGAGTCTGAATCTCCACAATATTACGTTGAATCAAAAATATAATCTGAAAATATTCGAAGTCCTGTGTGAATCAGCTACTTCTATCACTATCCTATTCTAGACCACATCATGGGTTACAAAGCCGAGCTATAGCGTTTATCCTTATTCTAGAATCTGATGTTCAAAAAACTGCTAGAGCGCTGACTCGAGCGTTTAAGCGCCTCAAACGCTCAAGCACTCAAGCACTTTGTTAGCACTCTAGCCGAAACTCAAGTTGTATCTAAGGGTCTGTAACTCGAGTAGTGGCTTGACAATAAAAATGGTTCATCTGGAGGAGCTCAACATAGACTTAAAAATCCATATCCATACTAATATAATAAATGCGAAAGTAAGTCTGTCCATCTGTCTGTTACGCTTTCACGCCTAAACCACTGAACCGATTTTGATGAAATTTGGTGTAAGGGTAGATTAGACTTTGAGAAAGGACATAGGCTATGTTTGGTCGCGATAACCGACATCCACGCGGGCGCAGCCGCGGGCGAAAGCTAGTAAAAAATAAAAAGCCTTTCATTTCTGGTAGCCTAGTGGTATGGGTAATGGACTGCTGAGACGAGGTCTCGGGTTCGATCCCAGGTTTTACCATGGCACACACCAATGACTTTTCGATGCTTTTCGAAGTTATGTGTGTATTTATCGCAGGTTTATAAGTGCCCGGTTAATGGCAATAGGCTCGCCACCTATTACATTGGGACCTAAACATAAACGGCGAAATGTGGGTGCTAGCACCTCTGCCTACCCCTTCGGGGAATATGGGCGTGAGTTTATGTTATGTTATATCCTAATCTAAGTGTTTGTTGTCCACACCAGAACCCTCTCATGAGGTACAGGCCTCTTTCAGGGACTGCCAATTCTCTCGATCTTGGGCCCGTCATCTATCATCCGTCCAGCGCAGCGTGACAAGGGTCTACCTCTCCTCCTCTTGCCTGTTGGGCACATTGTATACTTACCCATGTTTGACCAGCTCCGTAGATATTCGGGCGAGCATCGGCAGCAGCGCCATGACCTGATCCCGGTGTCGCTGGTACACCGCCGCCTCGGCCACGGCGCAATAAGCCGCGTACGAGCGCTCGATCAGTGCTGGGTTGTGGATCTGTTAGCGCATAGTCGAAATTAACAGCCAGTAAATACCAGGCTTCCGATTCTGCTAAAGCAAAACTCCGTCATACCACAGACACTTTTACATTCAGTTTACAAAAGGCTATTTAATTTAAGACTTTAATATCATTACTTTAAGGTCTAAAATTAAATGGATTCTTTTGCAGTGTCCATGGTATGACATTGGTTTTGCTTTATCAGAATAAGGTCTATTACTTATGTGTGCCTCAATGTGGTATAAGTCATAGTGCTTTCTTCATCTGAGGTTACATCCCAGTTGCATCGAAAGCCTGCGCCTTGGGCGAGACACGAAATAACGAGACATACCATAGAAAGCAATAAAATTGAAACTTGAACTCGGCTGTCTGCTTTCGTCCGCCGCGAGAAATAAAATTTACAGAATCATGCACTGATATTACTGATATAGACCTTCAGCAGGACCCCACAGACACTGAAAAATTGACATTTCATTTTAGCATTTACTGATGTGTTGTTAAAGTCTAAAATTAAATAGCATCTTGTAGAGTGAATGAAGAAATATAATAAACTCTTTTTAAACCTATACAAATAAAGTTTAAAATTTAATGGCATTTTTTGCTTAGCTTATTATATTTGGGGTTCTCTGAGGCAGTGCTAAGTTTTCCAGCTGTTATGATCAAGCTCTTCAGTTCTTTTAATTACTATAAATTATTCACACAATACATATTTTATTGTTCACCTGTTGACAGCTGAGGCATGCCAGCAGCAGAGAGGACTGAGCAGTTGAATGTGGTAGGCTCAGTAACAACTGCCACGGCCTGATGCTGCACTCTCTCTGAGGATGGCAGGTTAGCCACAGGAACACTGGCCGGAGGAGTTCCAGGCTGTTTGATGACACTCTGTAAGATATGAACATGACCATATATTCCAACCAATGGCTCTGTCAACCATTCTATTCTACCAATATTATAAGGTTCAATCCCCACTGAAAGAGCAGCGGTCAGCAGCAGCTTTTTGAGGCAAAATATTACAAACCATTTGGAATCTTATCTATGGCAAATAAAGATCATAATCATCTGAAGGCGAAAGGGCCTCGCAGCCGCGCGAACCTTCCCGCAATCATTTCTAGTACACAAGTCTGGCCACCGCGGCCTCTGCATTTTCAGTGGAGATTGATCTTAAATGTAAATGTTTGTGAAGATGTTTGGATGTTGAATAACTTTTCAACCACACTCCAAACAATTGATTGGATCTTCTGTAAAACCACAGCAGGGAGATCAACCTTAGCATCCGTGGAATAAAGCCCCTTCCATAGCCCACTGAGTGCACAATTTCCGTTTACAATGCATGAGGATGATGCAGACAGAGTTGTGGAAAATAGACTGTGGAACATACAGACAAGACACGGTACCCATAAAAGTCCTTAACTTTTTTTTTTAAATAGATTTTTTACTAACTTACGTGTAGTCAGGATGGGTGCACAAAGCATGCATCTGTGCCAGCACATCATCTTCTGCCCCCTTGTTCTTCTCTAGCACAGTGATGAAGGGATGCTGTGGAGTCTTCAACGTGAACTGACACTTGTACTGCTTGCCAGGAACTAGACGGGCCTTCAAGTCTAGGATTAGTAGACCAGCCATTGTTGATATTATTGCTGAGTAGTTGCTGGTGAGGGACAAACATATACTTTGATTAAAATTGAAAAAATGTCTCCATTGTTTGTACAAAATAGCTGGTGAAATTGACTAGAGCTCTGAAGGCGTTGGTAGGGCTCTATACACTCTTATAAGGTGTTACAACCAATGCAGTGTGTATTCATAAAAAAATTATGAGTGGAATGGAACCCATACAATTAGTTATGGATAGTTTCGTTCTATTTTTACGTATACAAATATTAAAGTAAATTTTACATCATGTACTTGGTACGAACACAGGCCAAGTCCCTAAAAAGCAATTTCTATGGCTGATTATACTTACTGTGCCGTTGGAAGTAAAGTGACAACAGTGGACATCGTGTGAGCTATTTCTAGCACTCCAAGCTCCACCAAGGCCAGTAGACCCTGACATGCTGTCAGGCTAACTCTTGCGTCCTTTGACGAACACTTTTCTCTCAGAAACCTTAACTCAACATTCTCATTGACAAACCTCTGCCGTTCAGTGGGTTTAAAATTAGATTTTATAGTCGATATTAATTTATCAACTGCGTTTACAATCAAAACACTGTTGTTAGTTTTTAACTTATATTCTATTTCATCCATTTTCTCAATATTTTGATGAGTAAATAAGAAATATAAATCAAAATAGTAGATCGCCGGTAAGTCCGGCAACAGCTGGATATTTTTTGACATCGACATTGACTTTGACATTATATTGTCAGCTCAACAGGTTTTTCGTTTTTCGCAGACCGCTTCATCGTCCCGTTGAGCCTACCTGACAGTATCTTTCCTAGGATTCCTAGGATATCATGCAGAACTATAGCACAGAACAGCTTTCGAGAATAAAGTATTTATAATTATAAATTTATTTTCGCATAAATGAGGATGAATCACATAATGGAATATTGTATTTTTAATCAGTATACCAGGTGCGCTATACTTTTCTGAGTATCCTATTTTTTAAATAATCAAAATCCGTCAAGAAATGACGAAGCTATTAGGGATTTCTTAACGAGTACTTAAAAACGCCCGCTTACACTGCGATTTAGACGATGACGTCATCTGTTATGAACGCGTCCCGACTAGCGCAGTCGCCAGTCAGTCAGTACAAATTCTTTCATAGATCGACTAGTAGTGCTTGCGTTTTATTGGTTTTTCTTAGTACTTTATTTGTGTTTTAAGTTCTTTGGTGATTATTCAAATACAGTTTGTTTTTAAAATACTTTATAATATACGTAGTTCGTCCTAACGCTTGTACTTATTTACCTACCTTATGATGTTCTGTCGAAAGTTGTACCTACTGTGTTGTCAAGCGAGTAATAAACCACGTTAGAAATGACGTGAAATAACTGAAGCTAGTATAATACAGGTTCAGAAAAGGAAAATGTATTAAGTTTTATAATAAAATGAAGTACTTAAGTAGGTATTGCCGTCATGACCACTTCAAAAGTATTTAGGAGACTTATTCGTAGTGGTGCAAGTCTGTAACTTTTAAAAATGATAGAATAGGTAGGTACGCCTGCAGGATAATCTCTAGACTAAATTTTGTTATCATGTATAGACATAGGTAGGTACGCAATATAGGTATTTAAACTTTCATGGCCTTTCACATTACTATTTGGAAGCTCCAAACAATACATGGTAAATATCTCGATAGTTCTAATATTAATAGGTACACAATACCTACTTACGTCAAAATGATCTTCGCAACAATGTAAAACACTTTCGCTTGAAAGAGGAGTTTTATCATCTCTTCTCATTACTTTAACCCATTTTTAGGGTTCCGTAGCCAAATGGAAAAAAAACGGAACCCTTATAGATTCGTCATGTCTGTCCGTCCGTATGTCACAGCCACTTTTCTCCGAAACTTTAAGGCCTATGCTGTTGAAACTTGGTAAGTAGATGTATTCTGTGAACCGCATTAAGAATTTCATACAAAAAGCATTTAATTTTGGGGGTTCCCATACTTAGAACTGAAACTTAAAAAAAAAATTTTCATCAAACCCATACGTGTGGGGTATCTATAGATAGGTCTTTAAAAATGCTATTGAAGTTTCTAACATAATTTTTTTCTAAACTGAATAGTTTGCGCAAGAGACACTTCCAAAGTGGAAAAAAGTGTGCCCCCCCCCCCCCCCTCTAACTTCTAAAATAAGAGAATGATTAATCTAAAAAAAAATATATGATGTAAATTGCCATGCAAACTTCCACTAAAATTAAACTTATTTTGTAATTTTGAAAAGATAAAAATGATTGCTGTGGGTTTTTCTTATGAGATAGACATATTATTATGCTATCGCGGACTTTTATGTAGACCTTTTTAAGTTATATATTTCCGCAGTACATTATCTTATTCTATCATCAATAGTTTTCGCAGCGCACGTGATGTAAGAAATATTTTAAGTCATTTTTTTACATCTTGGATTTCATTATTGAAGTTTTAGTAAGGATTCCTAATTTGTTTGAAAATAAAATAAAGTCTATGTTAGTCAGTGATAATGCAGCTTTCTAATGGTAAAAGAATTTTCGAAATCGGTCTAGTAGTTTTTGAGTTTAATCGAATACAAAAATACAAATCTTCCCTCTTTATTACTATGTTAACATAGATGTATGGAAGTCTGCCGGATTTGTTGACATTTATGAACACTGCTCCGCTCCCTTTTGTAGTAGCGTGATGTTATATAGCCTATAACCTTCATCGATAAATGGACTATTCAACAGAAAAAGAGCTTTTCAATTCGAACCGGTGGTTCCTGAGATTAACGCGTTCAAACAAACAAACTCTTCAGTTTCATAATATTATAAGTAGGTATAGATATAGTTATTTTTATTAAAAAAAATATTGAAGTAAATAGCACAAAAACTATATTATTAGAAGCTTTGTAAATTACTTAAAATCCGTACAAAATTTCAAAATTATACGTTACGAAATAAAACAGCTATGGAGTCTTAACCCAAAAGAGCCCTCAGTCTTCATACTCTCCATAGCGGCGGCGCGCGCTGTCATAACAGATGACGTCACACAGTATTTTGGCGCGGCGGCGAGCGTTTTTGAGATTACTGCATTAAAATTGCTGTATCTTCGTCATTTTTGATCGGATTGAAATAATTTTTTCACAGTGCTTATTGTTTTTTTAATCATTATAAATCTGCATACTCAGCTAAAAACGTGAATGATCCTCATTAGTATTTTAAGCAATTTATGCTTATACATAATACAAACAACGGAGCTGTCTTTCGTGAAAAAAATAAAGAGAAATGTCAAAAATTATACTCGCGTTCCAAATTCCGAGCCAAGTAATTATTAACATTTGTAGCATTATAAACACAAAATACTAGTCAATTTTGTCACAATAATGCTTTTAGTATCTCATGCTCATGCATTGTCTCTCTCTCTCTCTAGCAGTTTGAGGTTTCAGCTTGATGTTTGATACAGCTTTACAGTAAAATTGATAATTAAAATATCGTTTATTCGTTTATTGTAAGGGAACATCAACATTGTAAACAAAAAAATGTCAACGCCGCCTAGAGAAACCATACAAAAACAAATCCAACAAGACTGGGCCAACAGAGAATATATCGAAGTTATCACGGGCAGCATAAAGAAGATTACAGATTTCCTGAACTCATTTGGTAGGTCTTCCCATCCCCTTATCATCACATCCATTGGTTATTCTACTTCGATATCGTCGCGGAATAATAATCTGCTTCACAGTGCTAACTTTTCTGATGTATCCTACTAATAACATAAATACCTAAATCAGGCAATATTAAAAATGTGAAAGTTTATTCTATAGAATCATGTTTCATCATCAACAAATATTATAGTCTAGAATATCAGAGAGCCTACTTTTCACCTCAAGAATGTTTCCCGGTTACAGCATCAACTATAATGAATTATATATAGTACAATTGAATGAATGATGTGATGATTCATATGTTAACTCTTGAAAACTTATTATTAGTTACCACTCAGATAAAGAGTTTATAGTGTAAGTATGTATCCATAGTCATATCTACCCTAATAAGTACTACTTTTGTTACCTAGCTCCTAGACTCTGATAACTTAACAAATCCAAGTGGGATATATAGTGCGGTACCAAGATCTTTAGTGCCAAGCAATATCATTTGCTAGCAACAGCAGGTCCATCTGTCATTCACAGACGAAGCTCTGATGCAGGCTATCCTCTCAGGGTTGGGGATCAGAAGACAGTCACTCCCGTTTTAATCTTAAAAATTCTCTTACTTTCTTCCAGATATGTCGTGCAGATCTCGCCTCGCAACTCTGAATGAAAAGCTGACCTCTTTAGAGAGGAAAATTGATTATTTGGAAGCTTGTGTAAGTTGACATTATTTTGAATTATTATATAATAGATAAAATGACCTGCAAATATTGCAACTGCAGCGATATTGGATAGTTGGCATCCCCGTTAAAAATTATAACAAGCTTACATATTAAAATAATAAATACATATACTCACACTTGTAATTCCCTGAAGGGGTAGACAGAGGTGTATCAACACCCACATCATCACTACATATTATAAAACAAAGTTGCTGTCGCTGTCTGTCCGTACCTATGTATGCTTAAATCTTCAAAACTACGCAACGGATTTTAAAGCGGTTTTTTTAAGCTATTGCATAGCTTTTATCGCGGGCCTTGAGCGTGGAGAACGAATCCAGAAATTCCGTAACGAAAAATGGCAACACCTCCGAGCTCGCACGAACAGAGCCGAGCTGCTCCGAAGTAGCTTCGCTTAACGTAAGTAATTATAATTGCATAAGTTGTTAGTTTTCAAATTCAAATTCAGACTCGGACTCTGACTAGGACACGGACTCGGACTCGCGAAGTCCGAAGTCCTAAGTCCGAAATCCGAAATCCGAAATCCGAAATCCGAAATTCAAATTCAAATTCAAATTCAAATTATTATTTATTATAATTGCATAAGTTCATAAAAAATGCTATGCAATAGCTTTACCGCGGCAGTCCCCGAGTGCCACACGTCTTTTTTTTAATAGATAGAGTGATTCAAGAGGAAGGTTTATATGTATAATACATGCATAACATTGTAGAGAAACATTGATAAATTTCGAGATAATACCACGCGGGCGGAGAATATGGCGCTACGAAGTTCGCTGGGTCAGCTAGTTAAAAATAAAATTATCTGATAAATTATGACCATAGTAATCATAATATTTCAGTAAAATTAGTCTACAAGTTAATAGGCTGCTTCTAAGTAGCCTGTTTCATCATGGGCCCACACCGACAACATGGGCCGAGAAAGCGGTCAAACCCAGACTACTCAAAACAGAAATATAATAATTATATAGACCTACTCGCTGTAGCTCGCGGCTCCGCCCGCGTGGATGTCGGTTATCGCGACCAAACATTGCCTAAGTCCTTTCTCAAGGTCTAAACTATCTCTGTATCAAATCTCTGTGTGAAAGACAGACAGACAGAGTTATTTCCCCTTTTGTAATATTAGTATGGATGTTTGAGAATGAAATATTATCAAATATAACTATAATTACAATATGGTTTCTGTCCTATAGACTGCTAAAGTGGAGGGAAGAAAAGAAGTAAGGCTTGAATTGTGATATAAATGTTAGTTGTTTTATTTATTTTGGGTAATTTAATTAAAAATCTGCAATATTAGATAGAACTTTTTATTTCTTTGACTGTTAATAAGATGTGTAATCTAATCACCCATCTTATTAACAGTCATTTGTTAACACACAATCAGTTGGAGATATCTAAGTTCTGTAGTTAGAATAGTCAAACTTTCGAGGACTCCCAATTACCCGTAATTACTACCATAGATATGTATGGCATCCGGGACCGACACGGCAACACCCGGTTATTCCCAGTTGCCCCTACTGTCGACGCCATGGGTTGACGAAATGTGATTTCTTTCCAAAAAATGTCCCACTTGCCACCACTGATGGCGTCACCAGAGCGGTGGCAATTGGGAATAATGCTTAAACCCAGACAGTCATGCATACACAAATATTTGCACAAAGCAGATATCGAACCCGCGCCGCCTGCATAGCAGTCGCGTTCACAGAGGCTGTGTGTGTGTAATTTTAATTGTAGGAAATAAAAAAAGTCATTATTTTCAATTTCATTTGTTTTTTTTTTTCAGGTAACTAAAGGTGAAACGCTAACATAATATAGGTGGTATCTACAACTATAAGATATATTAGAGTAAGTGTATAACATAGTACCTATACAATTCTATTGAGATTGTAATTAGGGTAATTTCAACTTGCCTAATTTTTTGCTAATTTCGGTGGTATTTTTCAATCATAGGTTTTCCGATGAAAAAATTTAATGGGGTTCTTTTAGAACACATAGGTATTGTGTATGTGTTCTGAAAGAACTCCTATGTGTTCTAAAAGAACCCCATTAAATTTTTTCATCGGAAAACCTATGATTGAAAAATACCACCGAAATTAGCAAAAATTAGGCAAGTTGAAATTACCCATTATAGTTTTAAATAATTATTACATTAAGTTAAATGCTTGTTATTAGAATAAATATTTAAATAAGTACATAATCATTGTAGCCAGTATTTAATTTCAATGCTGGGTACACATCAACTGAACGTAGACATATAAAACATTCGTATCGAATAACAAATTCTGTCCATGATGACTCCCGTAAATGATGAAGATAGAAGTGGCCTCAAATTGGCGTCTCCGCTTCATAATTTTATAAACATTTTTTTTTACTAGACACTCGCGAAATTGCGGCGATACTTTCGATAACAGAAACTATAAGTTGATTGAAAGAGAGAAGATGAATGTCCTCAAATCACAATCAGTAGAGAGTTAACTCCACCCTCAGTACCTTGCAATTTAGTATTGCGAAAGGCTACCTCTATAAAGGGCACATGTCCTGAGACTGGTTCTACACACCACTTACTATATTACCTCAATGTCCACAACAGTTCATTCACATTCGTTTGTTAGCCATCGTTCACTTGGTGTGTTCCAGGCATTTTACATAATTTGTTATCTTAAATTAGGTACATAATTTACTACATGATGGAACCAATATACCCAGTTAGCAAAGTTCTGTAATTGTACCTCGGGCCAAATATCATTGACCTAAAATGTGCTCTAAACGCGCAGTAAACATTTCTTGGGTGTCTTTTGAGGATTTTTTTTTATACAACTTGTTGGCAGACAAGCACATGGCCCACCTGATGGGAAGCGGTCACCGTGGCCTATGGACGTATGCAACACCAGGGGAGTCACACTCGCGCTGCCGATCCTGAAGAAACCTAATGCCCTTCTTGAAGAACCCCATATTGTAGTCGCTTGGGAAAACCACAGGGAAAGGATATCACAGGGTGCTATAATCCGCGCACGTCAATGTCCCGTTTGTCTCGCTACTTAGGTCCAAGTGATAATTATGTGCCCTGAGGTATACTTACGTTTCAATTAATAACATTAGTCTTATTAGAATCTACAATAGTGAGAAAAAAAATACTTTTTGCCATTGGCATGGGTATAACCCGCGCCACGTATCTTGGACCTAAATCGCAAGTTATACGAGGCTCTGCACTGCAATTCACTAGCGAGCACAACGATGCGACAACGATGCGAGGCGCAACGTAGATTGTCATTAGTCAGATTGTATCACGTCATTGGAAATCGACCAATGACAGTGTCTATCGCGCACATCGTTGCGACTCGCATCGTTGTGCTTGTTAGTGAATTGCATAGCTGGCGCCCGCGGATTGCTTTGCAATAGTCTATGCTTGGTGAATTTAAGTTCGTCTACCGCAGTAGCATCCCGCGCTATCCTCAAAAGACACCCAATAAATGTGTACTGCGCGTATAGGGCACGTTTTGAGCACATTTTAGGTCCAAGATACGTGGCGCGGGTTATATATTGGATTTATTTCGGTTCATAATGCTTCCTGACCGGACACCTGTGTCGCGTGGCAGTAGAGCCTTCGACTGCTACCTCACTATCGCAGGTTCAATTCCCACTCTGTACAAATATTTATATGCATGAAAGTGTATTTGCACTGGTATCAGTGTATAATATGTCTATGTTTAATATGTATCTAAGTATCGCATTCTAGAACCCATATTATTATAGAATTTATATTATAAGCTGTGCATAGTGTGGGTCTAGATAGCACGCTAGGCATGTAATTATATCCTAAAATATTTATCAGGAGGTATCTTCTATATACTATGTTTAATTTAAATAAAAGTAATAATTGATAATGTTCATAATAATATAATAAATAAAATATGTAATATAAACTGTGGTATATCTAATATCGTTAATATTTAAGCACAAAATGTAACACTGCCAATTAATTAATTAGCGGTATTGATTCGTTTACAAAGAAAATATGACTGCTTAAAACAATATACATGATATTAAATATAGTTTAATTTTCAAATTTTATTTCGGATTTTTTCTTTTAATACCTTAACTTCATAATAACATAACATACACTCACGCCTATATCCCCGAAGGGGTAGGCAGAGGTGCTAGCACCCACATTTCGCCGTTAACAAGGTATTTTATTGGTACTTATCATCCAAAATATCAAACTCTTATTCAATTTTCACTCATAATAACATTAATAATTAGTTCTGATTTACCATTTATTACTAGTAAAATGATAATGTAATAATCTTTAATTCTTTATTTTTAGTGGCATCTCTGGTAGCTTCGTAAGACGGGGTCCCCGTGTATTATGATGATAAGCGAGCGATATTCATTAGCGACAGTTTTTGTACTGGAAGCGATACATCAAGTAACCTATTGTTTTTTTCGAGATGAAGGTGGGTGAATGACCCGTATTGCCAGGTTAACTGGCAAATAGTATAGACTGTATTTTATTAATTATACCGATATATACCAATAACTATAACCGTTTATAACGCTAATCATAACTGCATTTCGAGTCATCAAGAGTCAAGACTACATTTTTTCTTAATGATACGGAACCGAACCGACCGGAATAATCCTAATTATTAGGACTACATTTTTTCAAATAAAACTGCTATACCTTGCCCACCACCGCAGCTCGAGGTTGCAATTGCTCGTTTTAGATTGCGCCGACTGAAAATTTAAACACAACAAAAATAAATTAATAAAAAAATAATAAAATGAATTGAATACAGAAGTAGAATTCGCCGCGAAAAACAATACATTGGAGAGAATTGGTGAACGTACCCTAGCTCATGGACGAGGTGGACTGCCATCCGAGCGCCAGTCGCGGAGACGGGATCTCCCAGAGCCAACGCGCCTCCACTGACGTTCACTCTGCTTAAATCTATCTTCAGTAGCTTAGCGGTGATCAGCGCTTGAGAAGCGAAGGTCTCGTTTATCTGTGAAGAATTTGTCGTCAATCATCAATTTATTAGTTTATCACAGTTCACTGCTCTCCCAATGTAGGAAGGCTTTGGCCTACTGTTTCCACGCTGGCACAGGGTTTTATTTCCGGTCTTCCTTCTCTTGTAGTGATATTGTTTGCGTATTTTTCCGTTAGTTACCTCTTTCGACACCCCACGGATGAGATGGGGTGGTTATACTAGTATTCTTTCTCCATCACAACGCGGGTAACAAGGAATTTGTCGGTAATTTGTTTATTTTAGGTACTAATTCGACATGGTTGTTGTGAGTGGGAGTGTGGCGATGATGGGGCCATAACGAGATCTTCGCGGTCAAGGCCATCTTCATCTGTACGCCAGTACCTACACCTAATTGACGTAGGATGCTCTGTCGCATGCTTTTCTTGGGGTCGAGAGTTCACATTCATTTGTATAAGACAGAATAGACAAAATTATGGAACGGGTTCCACAGTATCGAACCGTTTGGCTCAAAGAGGACCAGACATTTGAAAAATACCTCGAACAAATCAATATCATCCACTTTCAGTCTTTGCTCTTCTAGAAGCTTCCGAACAGCAGGAACAGCTGCGATACCCGTTTCTTTCGGGTCTACTCCCACACACGTCCAGGCTGCGACCCTCGCGAGTGGTCGCAGGTTGTGAGACGTTAGCGATCCTTCGCTGGCTATGAGTAAGGCTGCAGCTCCATCGGCTGGAAGCTATAAAAGTTATTTGACCATGCATTTCGTACAAGTATACGGTAATTAAGAGATAAGATAATGAATCGAGGATAGGTTCAGGTTATGCAGTTGGTCACAAAAGGGGATCTCTATAAAGGTAAAGGTCATGGGTTTAAGTTATTGAGTAACTAGAAAGGAACAGGAGGAGGAAGAAAGACGGAGAAAGGAACAAGAAAAAAAAATGCACTGCTCAGTTCATGAAAGTAACTTACAGAGGAATTGCCAGAAGTTATAATGTGCCCAACGTCCAATAAAGAGGGTAGTTTACTCAGATCTTCGGCCTGTAAGGTCGGCTGTGGCAACTGATCTGTGTCCACTTGAATCTCCTGTTTCTTCAGGGTTACAGTCAAGCTGGTCAGCTCCTGTTCAAAAACTTTTGATTCTTGAGCTGAAACATTGTTAGTACGGAGTCTGAAATAAAATTACGCCTCTACCGAAGCTCGAAAGCGTCTATCCCATCTGGGTGTTATAGAGGCTCTCGATCTATCACTCCTGAAGCGCTCCCCTAAATAAATGAAAGAACGCGTTGAAGCTTCCGTTGCCCAGGGTGCACCACGTGACTTTCTAACCCATTATCTAACACCTAAGTACTTACCAGTTTTCCATTTCAAATGACTTTGGACTGCAAATTCGTCAACTTGTTCTCTCGTCACTTCGTACTTCTTTGCTAATTCTTCTGCCATCTTCTGCATTGTTTGACCAGTGTAGCTGTCAGGGAATAACTTCTTAATATGATCTTCCAGAAGGTACTGTGTGCCCAATGCAGTTCCAAAGCGAACATTTCGTACTAGCATCGGTAGAGAAGACATCAACTCTGTCCCACCAGCTAGAGATATCTTTGAGACTTCTGTTAAAATATCCTGGAAGAGAAAACTAAGATTGTGATACTCGAACGAGAGACGAGAGAAAATAAAGAACATATTGTGAGTTTCTTATTACAAGCGTTTTTAGTTGTAACTTATATTTAGTTGCTTATCTACTCGGTCTACTCGGAAATTTCACTTAAAACGGCCATTCCACGGCACGCGATTACACTGATGGTGCGCGTCAGCGTGGACTAACAACCATGGCAGTCTGCTCTGTCTGCGCTTTCTGTCCGTGTAAGCGCAGACAGAGCAGACTAGGTACGTACCGTGGAAATACGAAAAGGATTTGTAGTATTTTCATACTGACTTAAAAATATAGTCGTGTGACTCCATGCTCGGAAGAAGATCGCCGATATTTATCGCCTACTTTTACAAATTATATTAAAATTTATAGGTATCCACTCTCACTTGACCCTTGGATTACCCCCCGGATCATCCGGACCATCCATCCATCCATCCACAGTGGGTGTGCTCTATCCTCTCTTTTCTTTTCGCTATTGGGTGGGTGAAAAAGACTAGAAAGTAGGAGTCTTTCTTCGCCCCTTGCCCAGGGATTTCATTTAATACGCACAAGCGACATCTATGGTACCTATTGGAAGCTTGACCTCTTATCATTACCGTTTGCTACCTTAATGGTATAATGAAAAGTAAAATTTCGTACCACCGCACTGGTGATGATCGCTTGTAAACCAGTACCGCAAACCTTGTTGACACCCAACGCAGGACTGCTTATAGGTACACCTGAATAGATGCCGCAATATCTAGGCGTTTTCCCGCCATCGCATTGGCTTAACTGAAACAGAATTTTGATTACGTTATATTTTATTTTTTTCACCCTAAGTATAACTTACTTATCAATAAAGTTTATATCTTCAATAACTCACAAAATTAATGTTGCCAACAATTGTGCTCTCGATGTATGAAGGGTCTATATTGGCCGATTGTATTGCGTCCTTCGCTGCCGCTGCAAAGGCGTATGACGCTTGCAACTCTCGAAGTGGGCCACCATAGCTGCAAAATGGCGTCCGTTTCCCGCCAATTATGAAAATTGCTGAAAGGATAAAAATTTTAGGTACGTTTCTATTAGTATATTAGCTTTATCTACATACCTTTTTTGGTGCCTTACCAAGAAAGCAACTAAAGTATGGCTATCATTATAGCCTTACTATAACGTCGGAAGGTTGCGGATGTCGCGGTTTTGATTCCCACCCAGTGTATGTATATTTGTTTATATGATATGTTTGTTTCCATTGGTCTGGGGTTTTTTATGTATGATATTATGTATTTACAAAAGAAAATATATGTATCTAAGTAGGTACTATGTCTATCTGCATTCTAGAACCCATATGACAAGCTTACTTTGAGACGTACCTAGTATTTTTTTATTAATCTGTGCTTTGACTCTAGATAGCGTTGTGTAGTATTTACCTACCTAGGCAGCAATAATATGTTAAATTCATTCAAAGTAAAAAATTAACCTAAAATATTATGTTTATTTGTCGTTGTCCTTCATATTAGCAGTCATCATAATTCATTCTGTAAATATTTATCAATTGACGACACATTTATAGGTTAAGGAATTTAGTTATTAATTTAGGGTCATAAAACAAATGATAACATTATTTTTGAGATAAACAACAACAAACGAATTAATAATAGTTTTAAACTTTATCTAAATTCCTTAAACGTAGGCATTTACACAATCCTAATCGTAGTCTGCGTACCTCCCAGTTCCTCGCCCCTAGATGATTAAAAATATATCGATTACTATATATCAAATATCGAGTAAATTAAAAACAAAACTAACCTTTAGCGCCTTTAGCAGCGGCCGCCATTTTAAAACAGATAAATAATATCAATTGCGCGCGAAACGTGTTTAATTCAAAACTTTTATTCGTGTACTAAAATACTCATAATAGGTATGTTACGTTCTTATTCTTATCAACGCTTAGTTACCTATATTGATAGAAAGATTGTGCTCACAAACATTTCGAGTTGTTCCAAGATAATATTTTGTTGACAAAAATATAAGTATGAACACTTTTTTTAAATAACACTTGAGCTTATCAAGATAGCATCGAATTCAACGTGACATAATAATATGTACTTAGTTATATTGATAAATTGTCTTAAAAACATTGGTTTTTTGTTGCCCAAGAGTCCTTCCTTTTTTTATGCACGTGCACTACGCGCGTAAATAAGACCTCACTTTGCCTGTTGGAAGTCTCAGGAGTTAAGACGATGTGTCTTACATTCTTACCTATTATGAAAGTACGGCTAGTTCACAAACTAAAGCGCATATAGTGCGAATTGGGAGACACCCATATCCAGCGAACTGTTATAAGTAGATATTAATATAATTGATTGAAGGAGTTAAAAATCAATATTCTTCCAGTAGGTATACCCAACCAATCATAGTTTGTCTCCGACTTGATATGGGACACCCAGATCAATGGATATTCTTGCATTTCACTGAGCGAGAACCGAACTCGTAACCTCCTGCATCGCAGTCGAACACTGGACGTTGTGAATGTGGATATGAGTACGGTGCAAGGGATGAGTTGGTCTTGGTACTTGGACAGTTGACGATTAAAAAAAAACTATAAAAAACAACAATATAAAAAATAGTTTATTCCATTTTATTATTTACAAAGTTACACAAGTCACTGTCCGTAACCATAATATTCTACGCTTCAGTCAAGAGATATCCTCGTACGTATATATTGCCACCAGCCATGAAGTATTCAAATAAGCTAAACAGTCTCCAGCAGTAGTGCTATTCCTTGGCCACCCCCGATACAAGCTGATCCAATACCCCTCTTAAGTCCTCGACGCCTGAAATTAAAAAAGTGAACCTAAATCAAAATGCCGAGTACACAGTAATCAAAAGAAGCTGAACAAACGCAAATTAATAGGACTGTATCGCCTACGTAGTTCTTTAAAAAAGTAAGAAAATTATGACAAGAAAATAATTAGATACTATTGGAATTGAATTTTACTTCTATGAACTGCTTGATGTTTCAAATAGTTTATACCTACTACGAGCTAACCACAACGCGCATACCTACGCGATTCATTTTCAATTCAGATTCAGAAGCGCAAAGCAGCAAACCGCTGCTCAAAACTGAATCGCAATAGAATCTCTTAATAGCGTCAGGGTAGTCTTGCTGGCGCAGTTTTCAGTGGAATATGGAGGTATTTTATGCATTTTTTATCCTGTCCAGTTAAGTATCTTGCCCTCAATGGTCAATTACCTGAGTTCATGAGCCAGATGAGCTGTGATCCTAGCTCCAGAAGCACCGACAGGATGGCCCATAGCGATGGCTCCACCATTGACGTTCAGTTTGCTCTGGTCCAAACCGAGTTCTTTGACACACGCTAGCGTTTGGGCGGCAAATGCTTCGTTGATCTAGAAAACGAAATATTTTGTGGATACAGTTCACGGTAGTAAGAGCTGCCATTACAGAGAAACCATCTAAGGTCGAGGAAATGAGTGCAAAATTGTTCTGTAATAAAATAAATTGGGTAGATTTCTCCAAAATTGTCTGCCAATAAACAGGAATAATAACCATCTTAGGCAGACCCAGAAAGAGTGGAGAATGCAGCAGGTTCAAAACCACTCTTGGAGGTAGATTTTTGTCGAATTTACAAGAAAAAGTTGCAGGCAATTTGTCTTACCTCAACTAAATCTATATCATCTAGTTTGAATCCAGTAGCAGATAGCAGATTCTGTATCGCTGGCACGGGTCCAATACCCATGATGCTAGGGTCTACGCCTACAAAGGACCAGCCCAGCAGTCTAACTAATGGGGTTAGACCGTGCTGTTTGACAGCCTCTTCACTTGCTACTATGAGAGCGCCAGCACCATCGTTGACTCCCTGCAAAGAAAGTAAAGTTTGGTGGAATATTGTAACTTTTATTGCTACAAGAGCTATTTTCATCTGACCGTAAACTCTGAGAAGAAAGCCTGCGCCTGTCTCGTTCATTGATTGACAGTTGTATCTATCTACCACCTCTCAATAAGGTAGGCTTGGGTATCAAAGATGTTTATAGGACCCCATAGACCCTTTGTATCATTAACTGATGTGTTATCAATATAATCTTTACTCACAGAAGAATTGCCTGCAGTCACAACGCCCCCTTTCTTAAACAGCACAGGAAGTTTGCTCAGCATTTCAGTAGTGGTGTCGGGGCGTGGATGTTCGTCTACTTCGACGACTTTCTCTTGCTTTCGCACCTTCACAGTCACTGGGGACATTTCTGCTTTGAAAACGCCCGCATCCTGCGCTGCAAGTAAACGTGAACTTTTGTCAATTATATCCTTTTATTGGAGTATGTCGACGATTACATGTTAAGTAAATGTAATGTAAGTGTAAAATAAGTACAATTTTTTTGATGATGTATGGGTATGGCATTTAAATAGTTGCCTAGCGTTATGTACTATCTAGGGCTTAGAACAATATGTATTGAACATTTGTTTACCAAAACGTGTCGTCACAAATCTGGATAATATCACCAAACACTCACCAGCCTTCCATCTCTTCTGTGACTGCAGAGAAAATTGATCAACTTCTGTTCTCGTCAGTGCATACTTCTCGGCCAAGTTCTCGGCTGTCTGTGGCATCGTGAAGTTACAATACGTATCCAAAGAACTAGCTGTCAAGGCATCTTCGAAAGGCACCTTCACTCCTAAATTGACTCCGAAGCGCGCATTTCTGACCACAAAAGGTACTGCAGACATGTTCTCTGTACCTCCAGCAAGAGATACTTGCGCGGCTCCAGTAAGGATATCCTGAAACAAATGGAAGTCTTTTATATGAAACGGACCAAGCTCAGAAATTGCTTTATTTATAATTGTTGTAGAAAAAAAAATGAAGTCAAGTACCTGTGCACTATTGATAACTGCCTGAAAACCAGAACCACAAAGCCTGCTAACGCCAAGGGCGGGCGTCTCCTGTGGTATGCCTGCCTTTAGCGCAGCGTGACGTGGTGACAGACCGCCATCGGATGAGCCGCTGATCTGGACAAATAAATATTTAAATTGTGGAACCTGAAGTAACTGGATATCTAAGTACGAACTAGAAAAAAGACGAAAAAGGTGGCTAAGCTGCAATAGATTGGATACGAAAGACTTAAATGAAAAACGGAGAACCCGGTGCTCTTTGCGTGAAACCAGAGTGGATTAAAATAGGCTTAGTGATCCATTGAATAGCGTGGAAATGTTGAGACCATGACGTCACAACATTAAAAAGAGCATTATTAGTAATAGGCCTCGGTAACCGCTTCCATCAAGTGGGCATCTGTCATATTCTTTAAAGTCGTTTCTCATCATTATTTACTGGCAAGTAGTGATAGCTGCAGAAGAGTACTTACACCATTAACTTGGCCAATATTAGCGGTGTCAATAATAGCAGGGGCAACGTTGCCAGCCTTCAGAGCGTCCTTAGCGGCAACAGCGAGCAGGTCCGAAGGGTGAATATCTTTGAACGCACCCCCCATTCGGCCAAAGGGTGTGCGCTTGGCAGCCACAATGAATATACCTAAGGATAGATCGTACATAAATTCTTTCACCATTTTCTAGCTTATGCACAGGTTCTTTGTAGAGCGGAAAGGGGGTAGGTACCAATCCTGTATGTGGCCTTGCCAAGACCTTCAGAGCCCAAATCAACAATTTTTATATGCGGGTATTTCCCAGACCTCACGGATATCACTCCCGTCGGCCATCGGGGGTGGTGATCGGACCGACTAAAACTGCACGCCGCCGCCGTCTTGACTCTTTTGTAAGGGTATCCAATAAGGCATTTCCATGGTAATATTAAATAGTCATTACACGCGAATGTGGCTATTATCCGCGAAAAATACACGAATTGAAGTGAAAATATGTCTATCTCTATAGTTTCTGCCTACTCCGCCAATGAGAATGTGGCGTGATAACTTTCACCCTGATGAAGTGAGTAGGTAGGTTTTTTAGCAGGCGTCCGCAAATTCTGTCAAAACCTAAACCCGGGAATGAATTAAAAAGTATTGAGGCAACCCAATACAAAATTATTCTTTCAAATAGGTACCTACACACTTATTCCATACCACATATATTTATTTAACCCTACCAATTGGTTCCTAAACATAAACCGGTCTCATTCACTTCACGTCAACTGGACGTTGACCTCTGTATAAAGACTAATGAAGAGTAACAACATTACACCGATAACAGTACTTAAACGCTAAAATATCTTGTTTGTGAAGTTTTTTGTCCATATTCATTGCAAAAAAAGCATTAACACGGTTGTTTTCGGTTAATGAATTAAAAATAAGTACCTTTATTGATAGCAACAGCCATTTTGTAATAACACACGTCAGCACACAAACAATTCGAGACTGTTGTGAAGTTGTGATAATTCCTTGATTTTTATCAAACGAGTATTACTTGGCGGTTAGCGGTGGGCGGTCGCGTGCGTCACGATCATGGGTGGTGTATTGATACCTATTTATTTATTCGTTTAATCTTGACTTTGACACTCTAGACTAGACTTTGATCATATTTTGAACAGTTAAGATTAGGTATCGTAAATTTTGATAAGATAGGAACATAAAAGCATAAATAAAATAACACGTCTGATAAAAATTAGCTTGGTGTAAATATAGTGAATATGAAAATCGCATTGTATTACTAGCTGATGCCCGCGACTTCACCCGCGTAAATAATATATCTGTTTGAACTTTTTTTTCAAAGAAACCTTCCTTGGATATTTGGAACATACGAAAAAAGATTAGCCGAATCGGTCGAGCCTTTCTCGAGTTATGCACTTAGCTTAGCAACATTTTCCAGCCAACCCCCTGATACGGTTTGATTAGACGGAGGTCTATCACAGCACGACCATGGCCACCGCTCCGAAAGGATAAGGAGATGTCGTCCAGCTTTCAATGTGACTACAAAATGGCCGGACTCCTATATTTTGTTCTTTGAACAACTGCCATCTGAATGTAACGACCATCTCACACATCACACATTTTGAAAAATGCTGGCATAAGGCACATTCATGGAAACGACGCAGTCAAAAGGCAATAATTTAACACAGTAGATACTATCTTTCGGGAATCGGGCGCGAACAAACCATAGCTCCGGCACGTAACGTAACCTTATGTAGGTATATTAACTAAAATTCAAATATTTATTTTCCTTAAAAACACTGTTTGTTACAAAGGTGTTAAGGAATTACATGTTTACAACTATTTTGTGAATTCAGTAATTAAGCTTTGCTAAACCTTGTATTTTAATTGTAATTGGGTATCGAACGCCCTACAAATTTGGTCCTTCGAGTTGGATTGAATCAGCTTTCTACGGATCTGTACAGCTAGAAACTATATCAACGATGTCTGTATTACAACGGGGACCCGAACCCGAGACACGGAGGGGTCTCAATGTAGTAAGCACGGTCACCCATCCTAAGTGGCCTGGCTAGTATTAGTGAACCTTTCAATAGTGTTGTTATGTGCTATGCTAGCCTACACGGGTTATCACACTTATCACTTAGCCACAAGCCCCTCTGTGTGCATTATTGTGTAGTTTGTCTCGTTTCTTTAAAGACTGTATCCGACTTCGTGGCCACTGAAGGCCATGGATTTTAGGTAGGATTTCTAAATAAAATAACGGCTTTTTCGTAACATGATTTTAATAACTTTCAAAAGTATATTCTTAAAATATATTGAATAGAAAAATTTCGACATTACGCACAATGCTTTTATTTACATATAGATAGATATACTAAACAAGATACTATATGTAACATACATATATTATATACTAACTTACATAAAGTATCTTGGTTAATATCATTTATTTACATTTCTTACATAAGGAAAAAATCTTTCACGCCGTTCACACAAGGGTTGTCATCCGTGACGCTTACATAAAGTAGTTTTCGCAGATATATTTGAGGAGTTTACTATTGGCCCAAGCAGTGGCTCTTGTTCGTCCAAGTGTGAGTCGGACCAGCACACGAAGGGTCCCGTACCATTGTCTAAGATATAAAACTATGTAGTGGATTATTAAAATAGATCACGCGAAAAAGCAAGTCTCATAAATCGAGAACACCGTCATATTTTTACTTTTTTTAATGTGAGGGAAACATTTTTAGGATTCTGAGGTTTTTTTTTTCAGAACCTGTGGCAGTGAAAGTATACCAAACATCGCTTTCGTTCACTCATTCATCATTATTTCATTCAGTTGTTGATGTTTAGACGGCCTCGATCATGACCGCGATGCCTTGCCCGCCGCCGATACACGCTGAGCCAATGGCGCGCTTCAATCCACGGCGTCTGTTGGGAAAATACAAAAAGAAATGAGCGATTGTATATTACAGAATAATAGTTTACTAACAAGTTAAACCGGGTCCGTAGCTTGCTAGCGACTATTGTTGTGTTACCATAATCTGTAATATCAGTGTCCTTACCTGAGTTCATGCACCAGATGAGCCGTGATACGTGAGCCAGAGGCACCTAGAGGGTGTCCGAGCGCGGTAGCTCCACCGTTCACGTTCAGTTTCTCCATATCGAGCTTCAAGGCCTTGGCGCAAGCCAAGGTCTGAGCGCAGAAGGCTTCATTAATCTGTCAATGAAAATTAGTGAAAGATTACCTCAGATACGCATGGTTGGAGTGCGTTATACCTTCCACCCTCCATGCTTACTTCCATGCTGTATCAATCTTATCTATCATCTCTTTGCATCCAGCCGAGATTCCAATACTGAGATGGGTGAATGGTGTAACAAGAATGGTTAGGAATATGTTCACTATGATCAAAATGTTTTATGAAAGGAAGTGACAGTAGATGTTAACTGTTAGCATCAAGTGAACTTTGGACTTTTTACGTGGAGTATAGTCAACTTACCTCAACAAGATCAATATCTTTCAACGTCAGATTCGTGACCTTGAGTAAGTTCTCGATAGCTGGCACGGGCCCAACTCCCATGATGCTGGGGTCTACTCCAACGTAAGACCAGCCCACTAGCCTGGCTAAAGGTTTCAGACCCTTGGCAGCTTCCTCGTTAGCCAGAAGAATAGCGCCTGCACCATCGCTGATACCCTGGAGGAAGATCATATTTATAGCTTGGAAATTCTTGAGTACTTTGTGACCTGGAATAAGTTACCTCCGGTTGGTGGTACCCTGAGTGCGGCTGCTTATTTCCAGTTTAATGTCCAGGGCGGGAAGTACTATTAGAAATATCAAGAGAACTCACCGAGGCAGTGCCAGCTGTAACAAGGCCCTCCTTTTTGAACACGGGAGGCAGTTTCTTGAGGCCTTCAATAGTGGTTTGTGGGCGAGGATGCTCGTCCACTGACACTTGGACCTCCTTACGCTTGATCGTTAAGGTCAGCGGTTCGATTTCTGCTTTAAATACTCCAGAGTCGTTAGCTGTAGAAGAAATGCAATGAAGATAAAAATATAGACTAGCACAGCTACTTGACAGATAAATTATTATAGAACAGATCTATGAAACAAAAATATCGAAGTCCAGCCAAATCCGCAGTTAGACTGATAAACTGGACCCCAGACTCCGAGGTGAAAACTTCGGATGCGACTGGGATTGAGAGTCGTAATGTGTATTCTCTAAGGGAATCGTGTAGTGATCTCTATTGATTCTCGGTTAAGATAGAAAAAAATCTTCTTACCAGTCTTCCACCTTTGCTGGGACCTCAACGCGAAGCTATCAACCTCATCTCTGGTAATCCCGAACTGGGCACCGAGTTTTTCCGCTGTCATGCCCATAGGGAGACCACAGTAGGAATCTGTAAGACCAGCCCACAAGGTGTCTTCGAAGGCGTAGCTGGAGCCAAGTGCAGTTCCGAACCTTACTCCTCTGACAGCGAAAGGAGCTTGTGACATATTTTCTACTCCACCAGCTAGAGAAATTTTAGCTGCACCGGTTAGAATATCCTATGGAAGAAAGATGAGTTACATTAAATTGAAGGTAATGATGGTCGACGAAAGAGTAGTTTGAGTTTTTGGCTGGTTCTTTCCTCGCTGGCTCTATCTATTGCCTTGAGAACCAAGCACTTATTATAAACTAGCTGTTGCCCGCGGCCCCACCCGCGTGCAAGTCGATTATCGCAACCAAACATCCAAGATCTAGTCTATCTATGTGTATAGGCGTGAACGCGTAACAGACAGATAGAAACACAGGCAGACAGAGTTACTTTCACATTTATAATATTAGTATGGATTTAGCGTCTGACATGTGTATAGGTGTATATAAAACGTTGTATAATAATATTTAGGTAAGTAATTCAAATAAAAACAAAATGAGTATGCTCTGTCAATTGAACAACTTCTTTGGACTTACTTACATAAATTAATTAACTTTATTACATGTTTAAAATATCATTACATGCCTATTATGTCCGTATATATGACGTATTCTATTAGTAAAGAATTAATTAAGAGGTAAATTTATGACAAATGTTACAAACTAAAAATGCAGCAACGGATACTAAAAGGGTGGAATATAGATTCGTACCTGTGCACTGTTTACGATTGACTGAAAGCCAGATCCACACAGTCTGTTGATGCCCAATACTGGCTTCTCCTTCGGAATACCAGCCTTGAGTGCTGCGTGACGAGGTGTGTAAATGCCATCGGTTTGAGATGCCTGTGACAAGTGAAACATTAAAATCGCCGATCGTGGAAAGCGGCCCTAACGCGCAAGCCAGTTACGTCTTCGCTGTATGATCACATATTAGAATAACGGACTATCATATAGACAATATATGTATCAAGGGTTTTGTGAGCTTACCGACATGACTTGCCCCACGACGACGGTATCCACTTGCTCGGGAGCTACTCCAGCCTCTTTCAGTGATGCCACAATAGCAGCGGTCTGCAGTTCCGTGGCTGAGGTGTTACGGAACACTCCGCCGAAGGTGCCAAACGCCGTGCGCTTAGCGCCTAAGATGTATATTCCTGGGGGCAAGGAATTAGTCTTTAAGTATTCCCATGGTATAAGATAAGTGCTTTGCTTACGACTGGAGGTTCAATTTCTAGGTCAGAGGCGTGAAGTAATTGAAGTTTCTGTAAGGTAAATGTCAGGAGAAGCACAGAGTTTGAAAACGTTTGGAGTTGAGTAGTGGGCATACCTATTCGCTTACTGAACCGAAGATCGTGTTCTTATACCATCATCTTCGTAGCGATTAGCCGGGTCCACGCAGAGCGAGCAGTCTCGCGTGGCAAGGCTGAGGAAACTGTCCTCGCGCAGAAAATGCCTGGCGAGGCTACCGAATCTTTGTGGCCCCGGCTAACACCCAGTTGAATCCAAAGTTAGCACTTCGGAGTCTGCTTATTTTGTTTGGTAAGTCAGCATTATCGGGAGCGAAATTTGACATAGTGCATAAATTATCTTTTATTTGTGTACGTTATTATTCGTGGTATTAGAGGTGTGATAACATGATGTAATCGATAGAGATTACACCTTTCATATCAAATTTAGTGGTTTTAGGTACTTATTGAAAAGCCCTAATACCCAATAAAATGCTATTTAATAGGAAAAGGGCCAATTATTCTATAGCTAGAGTATCTTCTTCTGAGTGCAGCAGAAATTGAACTCTTAGTCAGTGGGTATTAGGTAGGTGAGGTCATGAGGTGATGATTAGGTGAGGCGGTGGATAGGTCAGGGATGAATGTTATTAGGAATTACCGCGTAAATGATTACAAACTTGCACAAAGATATCGTATTAAATTTTACACAAGATTGTATTGGTCGCTATTCTATCCACAAACGAAAAAAAATACCTACTTAGTAACCCTTGGGAACTTATTCCAGAGATAAAAAGACATAACCCTTCCTGCCTTGGCAGTTGGGTAAAAATTAGCCTATGTAAACTGGTGTACAATAAACTGTAAAATAAATAAAAAAATACAATCCGAACTATAAAGAATGAATGAATGAATACTTAATAATGTATTTATTTGTGAATTTACAAAGATGTTGTGCAGTACGTAAGTATTTCACTGCAATCTGTGGTCCGCAATAACATCGGACTTTAGCAGTACAACTCCGGTCAATCACCTCAGAAAGTAAAATTAAGACCTTGAAAAAAAAAAGGGGGATTGATACAAGAAATTAATGTTAACCTCCCTCAAATACAAATTACAGAAAAGTTTTGTTTACTTTGTTCATTGATAACGGAAAGTACCTAGCATAGCATGCATTACGTTCTTTACGGTACAAGTTCACTATCCACAACTTTGGAATTTGACCCCGCGATGTAAATTAAGCAATCAACTCGCCGGTGGTGAGATGATATTAATCAATATGAAATTATTGTGAATAATACTCACCTTTTGTTGCTACAGACATTGTTATTCTTATTTAATTTATAAGAGTAGACTAAAAAGTTATCGCCACCTATCACCCACTACTTATACTTTATGAGTGAAGAGATGAGTGAACTAATTAGTTACGTATCGTACACATGATTGAATGGATTGATAACCCTCTGTGCCATAATTTTCGGCATAATTGAATGACAAGCTGATAATTGAATGAATGAGACAGTGTCAGGGTTGCACGCTGTAATGTTTACGGGCAGCGATATTTTGGTTTTCGATTTTGATTTAAATATTATCTGATTGCATCTCTCACAATAAATCATGAAGAATATTAATGTTATTTTTTTATTTAAATCGTAAAATTAATTATTTATGCAAGCAATAATTAGACTTTGACAGTTGAGGCAAGTGTTACCAAATTAAATTTTGTACCCCAAAATGAAGGTGTTTTATTTCAAAGAATATACCAATTTCCTTATTACAAAATTTAGAAATATATTACGATTTTGATCTCCATAATGGTTTACCATTCTTACCACTAAGCTAATAATAATAAACCAAACTAATAGAAAACAAATCTGTGTTTATAAAAATCTCTGTACCTAAGTAATGTTCTGAAATCGGCATCTGTGTTTATAGCAGTGAAGGTGCTGCAGTGATAAATGTATTGACCTTAAAATATTTATTTATTCGAGAATACATAAATGTAATTTCACTCTTTGAGCTTTGAGTATTTAGTACATTAAGCCTTCTTTGAGGCAGTTTGAGGCTTTTTAATTATTAACATGGGGAAAACCTGGAACTAGATAATAGCAACATTGTTAAGTAAATTTCACGACAGACTGCGTCAAAAACTAATAAAATTCCTTTATTTATCGCAAGAAATACTTATGCAATGAGCGATGGTAGATCTGTGAGTGGTCAGCTAAAGAAGTTTGTGTTTCGTGGCAAGTCTACGAGCAACGGTGACACTCGAGGTGAATATTTGGAAATCGTGATACCGGAGCTTCTTACGGCCGGTTATTCGTTCTACACGTGGCCATCGGCGCCTCTGCTAGCCTGGTATTTGTGGACACAGAGGCGGCATTTGCGCGGCCTCCGCGTATTAGAACTCGGCTGTGGTACCGGCCTCCCGGGCATACTAGCTGCGAAGTGTGGCGCCCGTGTTACGCTCACGGACAGCGTCGCTCTGCCGAGGTCCTTGAGGCACTTATCTGCGTGTTGTGAGGCTAACGGCCTCGTCCCCAATCGAGACGTACAGATCCTCGGGCTAGCCTGGGGCTTGTTCTTATCACAAGTTCACTCGTTAAGACCGGTAGATTTACTCCTAGCTTCAGACTGTTTTTACGAACCCTCTCAGTTTGAGGAAGTGTTATCGACTGTAGCTTACCTGTTGGACGGCACTGACGCGCGATTTTTATGTTCTTACCAGGAACGCAGCGCGGACTGGTCTATTGAAGCTCTGCTGAAGAAGTGGGGACTGAAAGGTGCTCTACTCGACTTGGATTCGCTGAGTGAGAGTTCAGGCGTCGATTACAGAGCGTTGGTCGGTGATCGTTCTTTGCATTTACTTGAAATAGTTGCAGTCTAAGGTTATGGCCAGCACAGCGAGAGCAGCTCGCCTATATGTGGGCAATCTCCCCTGGACTGTAGGTCATCGCCAATTGAAAGAATACTTTTCTCAATTTGGACCTGTGCAGAGCGCCAGAGTCGTCTTTGACCGTTCCACTGGTCTCAGTAAAGGATACGGTTTTATTGAGTTTGCAAGCTCATCAGCTGCCGCAGATGCTACCAATAAGCAAGTGCACACTTTAGAAGGATTGAATTTGTCAGTACAAGTTCAAAATAGTTAGACTTCACTGCTATAAATAACATTCAAAATGGCTGAAGCACTTCCAGAATACCCCGATTCAGATTTCTCAGAAGATGACCAGTCACCTTTAGACATATCCTTTAATAAAGCCGCTGACCATATGAAGAAGTTGGCCAGCAAATTGGACAATGAACAGCTATTAGAGCTGTATGGTCTTTACAAACAAGGTACTGAAGGCAAATGCAATATACCCAAACCTGGTTGGTTTGATGGCCGTGGCCGTAAAAAGTGGGAAGCATGGAGAACCCTCGGAGACTTAGAAAATGATGTGGCTAAACAGCAGTACATTGCCTTAGTGCAGCAACATGCACCTGAGCTTGCTACTCCAAGTCCAAGTGATGCTGCCGTGAAAGAACTGTGGGTGGCTGTCTCATCTTTATGCAAATCTGAGGAACCCGATCTTGTCTATAATGAGCTTTCAATATTGGATGCGGCTCGGGAAGACTGTGCTGACCGTGTAAAAGAGCTACTAACAGGACATCCAGAGTTACGGAATGAGAAGGATGAAAATGGGTTGACAGCACTACATTGGGCAGCAGACCGAAATGCAACTAAAGCCTTACAGGCTGCCTTAGACGGAGGATGTCCAATTGATGTTTACGATGAATGCGGTCAAACTGCTTTACACTATGCAGCTTCTTGTGGCCATGTAGAGGCTACCAGGATTCTGGTGAGAGCTGGTGCTAAGCTTCTGAAGGATGATGATGGATGTACTCCGATAGATATAGCTGCTGATGATGATGTTAAGAAAGTTCTGGAAGGTGCTAAGGATTAGGTTTCAGCGGTTTACTCCGTTTAGTATTTATCCTGTGGAAAGACTGTAATGCACATAAAAGTTTCTCCAACTTTAGTTAGATTTAATTGGGAAATAATTGTAGTTATTCATAAAAATACACGTTGAATATTGTTCTATAGTTTTATTACAAATCTTACTTATATTAAATAATTATTCCTGTACAGTGGAATAATTATTTTTTAGCATACTAAATAACTAAATGCTTTAAAATTATCTCAAATGTACTGGAATAGGCAAAGACCTGACCTGCACACCTACCATGAAATGAACCTGAGTTGTGGACTGAAGTGCCAGGCAGCCAGGCAATCAGTACCATGAAACGCAGAATCAATCAATCAATCAATTAGCCTATTGCAGTCCACTGCTGGACATAGGCCTCTCCCAATATGCGCCACGTTTGCCGATCCTCCGCCTTCCGCATCCAGTCCGTCCCAGCCACCCTTCGTAGAACGGTGAATAAATTACTGCAATCGACACTTCGCGCGGCCTAAATCCTACCGACAGAAATTCAATTCATGCTAATGCTATGAATTTCGTTCCAGTCTGAACTTCAGGATATGTGTCATGGTCATGGTAGCCCCCCTCATTATGTCTCTGCCTACTCCAGTGTGCAGGACTGTTTTTTATACTACTCAGGGGGCAGACGAGCACACGCACGGCCCACCTGATGGAAAGTGGTTACTGTGGCCTATGGCGAGTGCAACACCAGAGGAGTCACTCGTCCTGCCGACCCTGTAAGAACAGACATTCTGTGCCGTCAGCACAGAAGTTGAAGAAGTATCACAGTTGAATGAAATTTTGAAGCATTTATTATGCTAACTATTCAAATCGATTTAGAAAGAGAATCGACCACGGGCGGGACTCGAACCCGCAATCTTTCCCTTACAGGGGGAATGCTCTGACCACTAAGCCACCGAGACCGCACGAAGTTAATCCTTTATAGCACAAGCCTTTGGTCTTCCCACTGACATTTTTGTAGATGGCATTTTTTGTAGTATCAGTGATTGAAAATTAGCAGAATCGCGGCCAGAATGATGTTAGCCATTGATTCCCTGAAGAAGAAGACTTAAAACTAAAGGTAGGAATAAAACACAGAAGTAACTAGTATCACATTTATCTAATTATAAGTGAGAAAATTGTTTGTTTCCAATACAAAAGTACACAATAATCATAATACACTTAATATTTAATTAATATCACTTATTATAACATTTAGAACAGAGTGTCTAGTGCGAGGTCTTATGTTAATCTTCGATGGCACTGGGCTAGTTTACTAGCCACAATCCACTGAGTTCGCGAGCATCTTGTAAACTTGCTACGAATCATTAAGCCTTCTGCTTTAAGGTGGGTCTACGCTAGACGAGCCGAGTCAAAATTCGTGTAGTGTGGACCGACGTACGAACCTCAAACGAGGCAGCGAGGTACCCGAGGCAGCTATCTACTGCCTCATCATCACATTTCTCTGTCTAAAATTGTAATCTAAAACTGCAATTCCGATACAATCCTACGAGCCTATGCGCTCATGCTCGGCTCGTCTACCGTAGACCCACCTTTAGACTAACAGATTGTATTGCTTACACGCTCATTCGCTAGCTTTTAAATATAATTTCACTGACTAAAAGCTCTTAAACTAACCCAGTAGTATGAGAGGGGACAGCACTAAACCTAGTCGATCAGATTACCAGATGAAAATATGTATATCATTAGATTAGACGTGTCTTTGATGGGCGTACACGAAATGGTTGAATCTGATCAAATTGGGTTTAGTGCTGTTCTCTCTCATACTAGTGTCATCGGGGCTTTAGAAAAAAGTAAGACAAGAGACATGCTATTGTAAGACATTATATAGGTAAAGCGGATTGTTCCCTCACCTAGAATTCGAACCGGAGACTGACACCCGTATTCACAAACAATACTTCGCTATGCGTACTACCAAAACTGTGCAAAGAACGACAAATTCTCAGTGCGTTCGTTTTGGCAAGCCTTTTTATTCATTGATACCACTCAAGTAATACTTCGTTGAGGGAACGCACTGCGTTAGATACTGCTCCGTGATGTTTGTGAATTAATTTTACCAGCCCTATGCGCTCGAGCACACTATGAGACCGCACAGTATCGTTTGTGAATACGGGTGTAAGTTTCCGACGCTTCAGTAAAGGTATGATTGGTCATGTTAATTAAATTAAACAATTGTACTGTACATGCATATCCTCTAGACGTTATATTCCATAGATGAAATACTCGCACTAGGCTCTCGGTTAAATAATAAATCCGACCGGACCGACCTAGCTTCTTGCATTAGAAGTATCCGTTTTTTTTTTAATTAACAAATTTATTTTTTATATTATGAGTCCCTTTCGGTACCAAATATAATGGTAGGTATATTTTAAGACCAAAATAGGATCGTACTTTGTCAATTTTGACCTGTTTTTATACCTTTTGTAATGCAGTAAAATTAGCAACTACAACAGTTTGTACAAGATATATATCTATTTCATCAGTCAAACCAACTACTAAACGCAATTATATGTATATCATAAAGTATAGGTGCGTTGACCGCACTCTAAAATAGCAGCAAAAAAATTGGCCAATTATCCTGATTTTACGCATCAATCAGAGACACGACAGTGCGTTACGCAATAAAAAGAATGATAACATAACTAAGGACGTATATTCATCTCCCTCTAACAACAGGTAACCCGTATCCTACAGCTACAGATTTTTTTTAATACAGTGAAACTTGGATAAGTGGGACCTGGATAAGTGAGAAACCTCTATAACTGGAACTCATGCTGAGGTCCCTACACCTTGGCACTGAATTACCTCTATTAGTGGGACGAAGCAAACCTCTATATCTGGGATTCGTTCTTTCGATTTTATCGTCGAAGTTACCTCTATAACTGAGACAGCGAGTGAATTTCACATGCATTAACCTCTATAACTGAGATAACACCGTTTTTTTTTGTTTACTTATTCTTATTCAACCCGCAAATCCCGTGCGTAACTAATTTTGAGTCTTAATGACCTTAATATACATCATATAATACAGATGTTTATTTAAAAAATGCCGAAACTAAAGCTATTAGTATGTTTAAAGTTAATATCCTTTTATGAAATTGGGAAGACACGCGATGAAATCTGTGTCAAATTCAATATGCCATAGCTACTCTTTGTAGAATAATTCAGAACTAAGATATTTATAATCAAATACACCTTTGGTAATTTATTACCTTTTATAATTCCCAATGAAGATTTATACTCAGACATACGTATAATGTTCACATCATACGTTATTCTAAATAATCGCACCTCTATAACTGAAAATAACCTGTATTCTGACCTCTATTAATGGAACCCTCTGTAAATGAGACAGACATTTTTTTTATACCTGGGTATCTGAGACACTGGGTAAGTGGAATACCTCTATAAGTGAGACAAATTTGCAGGTCCCTTGAGGTCTCACTTAACCAGGTTTCACTGTATATACTTTGTGTTTACGCCGTTTTTGAGAGCGGCGATATTCCTACATGCCGTGTCTATATAATAATATATCATATGACTAAACGAATATAGACTGAGGCGTGAACTATACATAAAAGGCTTAACGTATAAGGCATAAATTATCCTATACTACCCAACCCGGCTTTGCCCGTGGCATATTTCGAAAGCCATATGGGCAATTTATTAATTTTCAAATAATGTATGAGAATGTACCTTTATTAACTTTTATGATTAGTGCCCCGCTCCCTTAAGCAGTAGCGTGATGATTTATAGCCAATAAATACTATATAATAAATAAATACCTTCCTCGATAAACGGACTATTTAATACAAAAATATTTTACAATTCGAACCAGCAGTTCCTGAGATTAGTGCGTTCAATTAAACAAACAAACTCAGGATTATAATATTAGTATAGATTATAATTATCCATCCGGGTAGAATTATTTATTTTTTTGTAAACTAACTTCCGTATGAGCTAGAGACTACAAACTTCAGATATAGCCAAGCATGTTCCTGCCGGCTATTCAGTCACAAATGCCTACGTCACTAGGCCTAAGGTCATATAATAAAGATACTTCTTCGTAGCCGACCGCAGACCGCAGCAGGAGATGAATGCAGCAGATACAGCGTACCGCGAAATAGAATTGAATATGATATTGTTTTAATTCAATGTAGCTTCTCAATGGCGCCGTTGACCCGTATAGAAGTTTAAGAAGTAATGTATGACTTAAAACAATCCATAATAATATTATAAATGCGAAAGTAACTCTGTCTCTCTCATCCTAGCGTTAATTCCCAGTCGCATCCGAAGCTTTTTCAGCTCGGAGTCTGGGGTCCGCTTTACCGTCTTAACTACAGATTTGGCTAGACCTCGATATTTTTTCGTGAAGCAATTGCCATCTGACCTCCACAACCCAATGATAACATTAGGCGATATCGAAGCTTTGCAGCTAGACCGTTGTTTTTGGATTTTTTAGGGCTCCAACTACCCGTAACGACTGCCATAGATGTTCTTATGGCAACCGGGACCGACGGCTTAACGTGCTCTCCGAGGCACGACCAGACCAATGCAAATACCCATATTTCATGAACACAAATATTTGCACTGAGCGGGGATCGAACCCGCGCCTCCTGCGTAGCGGCCGCGTTCACTACCGCTACGCCACGGAGGCTGTCGAAAGTAACTCTGTCTGTCTGTCTGTAACACTTTTCTTACAGAACCGATTATGATGAAAGGTACAGAGATAGCTTAGACCTTGGGAAAGGATATAGGCTGTTTGGTCGCGATAACCGACATCCACGTGGGCGGAGTCGCGGGCAACAGCTAGTAAACAATAATATCACATTCAAGTCTACTTCATGGTAAGCTGTATCTGCTGCTGCGGTCTGCGGTCGGCTACGAAACCCTGCCTTTATTCTAATATATTTATACGTCGATAGCTAGACTTACAGAATACGTACGACAGGTCATATTGTCAGATCGTTCAGTCTATCGGGACGCACACTATAAGTAAACTATCAATAGTCTTGTCATATCTCGTAGTCATAGCCCATCCGAACTTAGTTCAATTCACCTAATAAAAATATCGTCAAAATTCGAACTCAATCTCTCAAGTGTCAAAAACTGTATTCTCGTAAAGGTACGGCTACAATTTTATTCATGATTTTCATAACATTTTTTATGATCTTCCTTTTAGCGTTAATTCCCAGTCGCATCCGAAGCTTTCAGCTCGGAGTCTGGGATCCGCTTAACCAGTCTTAACTACGGATTTGGCTAGACCTCGATATTTTCCGTGAAGCGATTGTCATCTGATCTCCACAACCCAATGTTAACATTAGGCGATATCGAAGCTTTGCAGTTAGACCGTCGTTTTTGGATTTTTTAGGCCAACTACCTGTAACGACTGCCATAGATGTTCTTATGGCAACCGGGACCGACGGCTTAACGTGCTCTCCGAGGCACGACCAGACCAATGCAAATACTCATATCATTCACACAAATATTTGCACTGAGCGGGGATCGAACCCGCGCCTCCTGCGTAGCGGCCGCGTTCACTACCGCTACGCCACGGAGGCTGTCATTATTTATGATGTTTGGCACTAAAGAGAAAGAATATATTCTCAAAGGTGCTTGTTATTAAATGTTTGGCACCTCAAAGAAAGTATTATTTCTTTAAAGTGCCAAACATCATAAAAAAATGTAATGAAAAACTATGGAGATGTACAGATTTCCATGTTTTGTTGTGTTGTGCTAGTGAAACACTTTTCAAGGATCGAACATTGACCTCGTGATCGATTTGACATTTGCGAGAATGAGATCAGATCGAGACTGAATCGTGAATATATTTTTATTAGGAAAATTGTTCTTCAGAAAGGAAAGACAAAGTAATATTAACTAAAATATACACAAAAAAGTCACACACAGAAGACTAAAACGCATTTTTTTTAAATACCACTTTTTACATTATGAGAGAGGACAACACTAAACCTAGTCCAATCAGATTACCAGATGATATCACCACCAGGATTTTTCGTGCAGCATACCCATTTCGTGTTGTCCGTGATCGAACTAGGTTTAGTGTTGTCCGCTCTTATACTAAAAGCAGACTATACATTAAGTTCGATTAAGGCCACAAGAAAAAAATATCAGTAGGTAAAGCTCGCGACGTGTGCCAGAACAGAATCAGATGGCGAGCTATCGTCTCTGCCCAGAGGAAAAAGGTGTGAGTATGCTATTACTAAAGTCAATAGTTGAAACCTCTTTAGTCGAATTGTGACTAATAAGTTCGCCCATTTCTCCTAGTATGAAACTCTGGGATGTACATACGCTCACGCCTATTTCCCTCCAAGGTAGGCAGAGATAAGAGGATAGGATGTTTATATAGAGAAACAGGTTACCGGTATCGGCGACCTTTTTTTTTTATACCACTTAGTTTACAGACAAGCACACGGTCCACCTGATGGGAAGCGGTCACCGTGGCCTATGGACGTATGCAACACCAGGGGCGTCACACTCGCGCTGCCGACCCTGAAGAAACCTTCTAATGCCCTTCTTGCAGAACCCTGCTACTACAAGTTTCCATATTAACAAAACTGATGATAATTCGTCTGACAGAGCGGTCGAGATGGCAGAATATAATTCTCGAATAATTTAAAGCAGCGAAAAAGAGGATCATTGACACGAAAGAAGATTCGTCGTTTACGTTCTGATAGCACATAAGTCAAAAAAAAAAATTGCAACGCATTCGCGCCCATAATGTTTAAAGGAGTGTTATTTAAATTTCAATTAAGTATGTACAATTATTTACATAAATTAATTACTAGTATAAAAACAATATCTGTATACCTATATACAAAGCTGCAGGTTTAGGCGTCAAAAAATTCCTCCCCATCGACGTCAACTGGGAGGGTGGCCAGAAGGCTGGCGGCATTGCCACGTTGAATGGCAATGCCAATCCTTTGTGCAAGGAATGAACCAGCCCTATGTTTAAATATATATGAGCGCGAATGCTTCGCGATTATTTTGACAAACGACGAATTGACTTGAAGGCAATACGGATAGGTTTAACCGTACCGGCCCGCCCGTAACGATAACCTGTTTCTCTATGTAAGCACCCTTAAGGTGGATTTAGACGAAACGAGCATAGAGCTAAAGCTAGAACAAGAGCACACTTTCTTAACATTTTAGTGTAAACGAAACCTTGTTTTCAGCGTTTACATAAGAAAGAACAACGAACGAATGTTCTCTCACTGTTTACACTAAAGGCGGTCACCCACTAACAGTTTATCGAACGACAACCGGATGATATCGGTCTGTCAGTTCATCGCAATAGCCCACACACTTACAGTTTCGTATACCGGTATACGATTTTGGACTGACGGCTAATATGTGTGTGGCCGCTTGATGATTCCGGTCAGCAAATACAGTTAAAGGCCGGACAGTCTATGGCCGTCGGCATTTTTTACGTTATCAGACTAAAAGATTAAAATAATGTAATTATTTTAGTCTGAGGTAATAAAATTATGATGACATTGATGACATAAGGACTGCAGGCCGCCCGATACGACCAGAAACTGCAGGCGGACTGTTAGTGGGTGGCCGCCTTAATAGAATTTGACGTAGAAGGGTTAGATTGAGCATTCGCTCGTCTGATCTAATCAGCCCTTACATACTTCACGAGCTTTCTCTACTGTCGTTAAATCTTTCATGCAAGCCCGCCAGTTTCAAGTGTGTAAAAATGGTATTTAAAATAACATTCATTTAAATAATCGTTTATTTATTATGCTAAGGTTAACTTAAAAATTCTATTTAGAACTCCATACCTTCTCAATTCCTATTACTATAACAATATTTAGCCGTCAGAAACATTATCACAAATATTTTATTTTCATACATACCTCATTTAAAAATTGAAATTTCATGGTACCCGGCAGAGTAGAATTTGGTACAAGGCGACTAACGGATAGGGCTGTTTAACATCAGACAGATATATTATATACAGTCCAGACTCAGCCTCAGATACATGGCTCGAGTCAACAATAGTGTCCGGAAAAAGGCAATAGGCTCACCCCCTATTACGTGGGACTTAATACGATGATTGGTGAAATGTAGGTATTAATTCTCCTCTGCCTAACCCTCCGGAGATGAAGGCGTGATTATATGTATGTATGAAATTTCTTCAACTTTTTTTGAGTGTATCCCATCTGGCCCGGTGCCGGGCCACATAGGAAAAAAACGTTTTAACTGGCCCGTTGATATGTTTACCGGGCCAGATGACACAAATCAGGCCCGGTAAACATATCAACGGGCCAGCTAAAACTTTTTCCCATATGGCCCGGTGCCGGGCCACTTGGGAAGCCGGGCAACTTTTTTTGCCCACGTACGGTAACTGATTGATCAGTACCGCTATTTTTTCTACCTATAATGGGACAGCTCGAAAGACTATCTCGACAACTGAACCTGCCAAGTAGAATGTGTGTATTGCATGTTAACAAATAATGCTATATATTATGGTGTCGTGTTGGTTCCCGATGGACTACAATAGGGCCACCACATCTCTTCCTGTGGGTGTCGTAAAGGCGACTAAGAGATAGGGCTGTTTTCCATCCGACAGTAAACATACAGCCTATGACAAAGTGCCTGCTAGACAGCAATAAGCTCGCCCCCATGGAACCAAAAATCATAGATGACGAAATGTGGGTGTTAATACGCTTCTGCCTACTCCTTCGGCGATTTACAGGAGTGAGTATATTATGTATGTATGTATATTATTTGTTAACATTAGATTGTTAGAACAAAAGATATCCGACGTGCGGGATACGATTCACGGGTCTTGCATGACATAACCTAATTTCGAGATTCTTGTATACTTAAATCCTGTTTTTGAAAGCGGATTTCTTGGTTACAAGAATATATGAAATAGATCGAATAGCCTAGTGTAAGAAATTAATACGTTTTGATATTTCGTGTTGTCTTTCGACATTTTGACGAGTCGATTATTTGTAACAGTGAGATTAACAGTAACTACAGTGAGATTTAGAACTGAGCAGTGGATAAAACGGGGTGAATATAGATCAATGGGTGAATAGAAATAAAATGATCAGCTAAATTCTATACTTCTTTTCTTTCAAGTGAAACTATGGACCAGTTCAATGTAATAACCGACAGAAAATTCAAATATTTGGTTAGATACTTAAAATTTTGTAAAAGAAATTATTAAAAAAATAAGACGTGTAGCACTCGGGGACTGCCGCGGTAAAGCTATTGCATAGCATTTTTTATCAACTTATGCAATTATAATTACTTACGTTAAGCGGAGCTACTTCGGAGCAGCTCGGCTCGATTGTGGGGGGTGTTAGGTTTTTTTCGTTACGGAATTTCTGGATTCGGTCTCCACGCTCAGGCCCGCGATAGAAGCTATGCAATAGCTTAAAAATGTAACGATCATTTTATTTCTATTCACCCATTGATCTCTATTCACCGCATTTCGCGGTACCACTATAATACCTTAGTGTTAATCAGGTTTTCGTCGACTTTACCTTCAGTATCGCGTCACTAGTGTATCAAAACGTACTAGTTAGGGTAGGGGCGGGAACCTGCGCCTCCCGCGGCGGGCTGGCGAGCCGTGGGCTGGCGAAGAGTGGGCGCGCTAGCCCTGGCCCGGGTGCGGCGCCTCGGCGTCCAGCTGCTTGAGCAGGCGGAACAGCGCCGCCGCCTCACGGATGCGACTGAACTCCACGCAGAACGCTTCCACCTCGATGAACAGCTCCTGAGGGGGGGGGGGGGGGGAGACGTTAGACAAGTTCTATGCCCCCAGACAAGTGGTAGATTGTTGGGGTACTGTGGAATAGGATGATGAATGTATGGGATTTGACGTTTATGACATAAGTTGAAGACTGTCATACGTATGAAATTTGACGTATTTGACAGTCGTCAACGTATGTCAAAAACGTCAAATCTCATACATTTGTCAGTTTCATATTCTATTGCCACTTGTTTAGAGGATTAATATGCTAACTATTCAACTCAATTAATATAAGAAAAAGTGAAACGACTCAGACGGGAATCGAAACCGCGACCAGTCCCTTACAGGTGGAATACCCTGACCATAAAACCACCGACTCACGCCTTGAGTGCTCCAAATTTTCCTACAGAACTATCTCAGGACGACGGTGGGATCCATCCACCGATCCGTCTTTGGATCCGATCTCCGGAAATACCGTCGTGTCCTACGTTGTTGTGGTTCAGAATGTCAACTTCCCAAAATGTCCCCTGGTACCAAAATATCAACTTCCCATAATATACCTCGTTAAATCATGTTTATTTACGTAAAAAAAATAACCTTACCTATCCGAGTCGGGGTGGGCAGTGTCCATTTTTGGAAAAGGGAAATTATGGGAAGTTGACATTTTGGTACCAGGGGACATTTTGGGAAGTTGACATTCTGAGCTCCTACGTCCAACAGCTCGAAATCTGAATAAAATGAAGTAGAAATAAGTGTTGTTGTCACCTTAACATTGATGATCTTGTTCCTAATGAGCGACTGCAGGAACACGCACACGAGCCGCACCAGGCGGTTCTGCATGTAGCGGTCCCGGATCGTCTCGCACGTCGATATACAGTTGCTGATGTACAGGTGGACAAACTCCACCGGCAGGTCCACGGATGTCGTTAGTCTGCGAAGAGAGTGAGTGTGAGTGAGTGAGAGAGTGAGTGAGTGAATGACAGTATAGATAGATGATTAATAAGATTATACAGTTATTTCAATAGGTAGCTTAGTTTTTCCGCAGTGGAGTTTGTTGCGCCGTTTCTTCTCCATTAGCGCCTAGGAAGCGGTGGTAAACTTAGTTTTAAGGAGTTTTTGACGTCAAGAAGCTGTAACAGTTTTGCACTATTTTGAGAAATAAAGACTTTGACTTTGACTTTTCACCAAAATTGACATGCAAAAATATGTATACCTACAGGGTGTCCCTAAATTCAAGGATAAACGGGCAGCAGAGGGTGAACCAGCTTATGGAGCCGCCACTATGTATCTTTTTTTTATCGTGCGAACAATCGCCACGGATACCTCACCCACCGGAGCCGGGGTTTGGTTATGTCGGACTCGAACCAACTAAAACGCACGCCGTCTGTGGATTCTCGGTAGCCGGAGGTGAGATTGTCGTGGACATATCCCTCGCACCCTGTCACCCTTGTCTCTTAGAGAGTGAGTGAAAATACCAATAATGCAGGCGGGAGGGTTGTTTGGAAGCACTCCACGAGTTCCTTCTGTCACCCTAGCAGCACCCGAGTGGGTCATCTCCAAACTGGGCATGCCCTAAGGATCGACCTTACGCCCTGGTAATTGAAACTCGGGACGTCGTGCGGTTTTAGTAGGTTACCTAGAAGGTCGGGGGTTACAAAGCTACCTGTTGACGACTTCCATGGAGTGCAGCGACATCTCCATGTTGACGAGCACGCTGAAGTACTCCGTGATCTGCGCCGAGTGGATCAACTTCAGCAGCACCGAGATCGCCACCATCGGGTTGTTCTCCACCAGGTCGGGCAGCTGCGGACCACAATCAATCAATTAGCCTAGCGCACTCCACTGCTGGACATAGCCTCTCCCAATGTAGGAAGGCTTTGGTCTACTGTTTCCACGCTGACCAGTGGGGTGCACGCCTGCCTACTGTGAGCGTGTGTGCGGGTGAAGCCTGCCAATCGTAACACTCCGTGCTCTCGTTACGTTTACGATACGATTACGATAGTTATTCGTGCTAACCCCTAGCGGGTTGGTATAGAGTTTTGTTTCGAGTTTTCCTTTTTTTTTTTTCGTCAGTCACCTTTTACGATACCCTTCGGATGGGACAGGATGGTGATACTCACACAGGCTCATATAAACGTGTGAGCAGGTTTTAGTGTCAAATAAATATCTACTTTATTCTATTTAGATGAGGTTAAAAATAGTATGCAGCTTGAAATCTGAACCGATTGAAGTTGTTGCATACTATTTTAAGTTTTTTCTTAATTGAATAAATTTGATATTTAATTACCACTTACAAACTGCTCGAGCAGTTTGCCGATTGGTCTATATTTATCCTAATAGGTGATAGAGGTGGTGATAGAGTGAGGAAAAGTCAAGATGATCAATATATTTGAATTAATTAAGTTATGCCAACTGTTCCACTCGCGTGGATGTCGGTTATCGCGACTTCTGCCTATATCCGGTTCTACTCAACCGATTGCGATCAAACTTACATGACATTTTAAGTCTAACCAAGATTCCAAACAAAAAAACCGCATCTAAATCTGTTTAGAATCTGATAAACAGACTCCAGATTCCAGAAAAAATAAGGCTCCGAACTGAAGGCTTTGGAAGCAACGGGGTTTTCCCCGAAGAGAGAGTTGTCTTCGACTTCTTCATCCAAGCGTTAATCGCAGTCGCATCGGAGACTTTCACCTCGGAGTCTGGGGTCCGCTTTTTTCAGTCTTACTGCGGGTTTGGTGGAACATCGATATTTTCCGTTAAGCGACTGCTATCTGACCTGCACAACTCATAATGATCAGATCAATGCAAATAACCATATTCATGCATAGAAATATTTGCACTGAGCGGGGATAGAACCGTGCCTCCTGCGTAGGTGCCGCGTTCACTACCGTCACACCACAGAGGCTATCAAGACCTTTTGTCGTCGACGGTAACATGTCAAATGTAGTAGTAGTAGTCAAAGCATCGGTAGCTTAGTGGTTGAGGAGTCGGCCTTACGATCGAGAGGTCCCGGGTTCCAATTCTGGTCATTACACTACCGACGTGAACCCACTCCTAGTACAAGTAATTTAGCTTAGTGGAGGGGTTAAAGGGAATTTTATAATTTCAGTCTCCCTACCTGTGGAGGGGTGACCCCCATCTCGTACACCAGGTTGGGGTCCTGGTCCAATAGCGCCAGCAGTCGCTGCGACTGCTGCACGCTCAGCGCGCCCTTCAGGGCGGCGGCAGACAGCTCCTTAGCTTCTGCCATGCTGGAAGCAGGGTCCTTGGACTCTTCTGGAGGGGGCTTCTTCTCTTCTGGCTTCTCTTTTTTCTCTTCCTGCTGTTTGGAAAAATAGTTTGGAACAGAGAATGTTGAATTAAAGATATTTCAAAATAATTTACCGATTCTAATATCGGAAGAATACCGAAACCTTGAATACTGAGACAGAATATGTATCATAGAAGAAGAACAAGGAAAACAGCAGCTAAATATCTCTTGCAGTTCCCCAAAAAGTAACATTCTAAACCGAAAACAAAGTTCAGTTATTTAACGGCGTCAAAGGTAACTTTATTGTTGATTAAAACTCCTTGAGTAAAAGTGCTGTTTTTGTTGTCATTGAATTTATAAGTTAGGATTTTAGGACTTACTTTCATTTTATTTAATTTACCATGTTTGTTAGAGAGATCTGACCCTTATGATTGACACTATCGATTGATGCTATAAAAATACAGAATATTATTTTTTCGGATTTTAGCCGGCTCAATCACCTTCGTTCGGTAGAAAGAGATTATTCGAAAATCATTGAATGCAATGTTATTTCTTAAAAATAAGGGATTTTTTATGTATCTAGAATATTTTCCCTCCAGGAAAGGTCATAACTTCCCACCGTATGTAGTATATGTTTGCTTCTTAGGCACTTCAACTAACCTTAGGTTTCTGTTGCTGCGGCGTGTGCTGCCTCTTGTCTAGCTTCTCGGGCCTCAACCCCGTCAGTCCTTCGTAGTCTGTGTCGTATAGAGGAGTGTACGCGCCTCTGTTCACTAAGAACTTCCACACGGCCTGGAAATATATCGCACAGGGTTAAGTACAGATATTTCCTGGAGTGAATGGAAGCCGAGGAATCCAGCCTCCACCTGTTGGCCGAATGCCATATGTAATCGCTGAAAACATGGAAATTAATGGGAACGGACAAACTCGAAATACGACCTGAAGGTGAGACCTTGGCGATCTGAAGGTGGGACAGATCGTAAGTTTTTTAGACGAAACGCCGTGATTGCCGGATACCTCCAAATCCTTTATGGAGGAAACACAGGGAAAATGGGTGAAGTGACCCGCACCAAGGGGCGGATCACCCGTCCGGTCAACGGTGTCCCTAGCTGGAAGTAAGTAAGTAAGTACAGATATTTAGCGTAGCGTTTCACTTGTAAATTAATGTTGCAGCTTTGATACACCTTATAGACATTTGGGACGGCAGCGCGAGTGTGACGCCCCTGGTATTGCACACATCCATAGGCCACAATAATCACTTTCTATCAGGTGGATCATGTGCTTGTCTGATATAAAATACATGTTGTTTATATGTTTTTTATTCCATCACGCTTTAGTAACTGAACGAATCTGGCTGAAATTTGGTACAGAGAAAAATTATAGTCTGAATAACACATTGGCTACATTTTATCCAGGGCATAGATTCTCATAGGTTACGGGAATGGTATCAAAATTTAACGCACGCGACGCCGCGAACCACAGCTAAATTATAATTTTAGTAGGATCATGTGAGCTATGCTTAAATAATTTCAAAGACTGCAATATATTCACGTATGTACTAGGGCTATCTGTGAAAACTTTTAATTGGCCATCATTATGTTACTGACCTTGCTATTGTTAATGTTAGCTGTAAGTTTTCCGGAATTCAAAATAAAATAAAATAAAATAAAATCTTATTTTATTTTATTTTCTTTTCTTTTATTGGGACACAAAACAGTTATACATTGTGTTATACAACATGAAAGTTAACATTATAGAATTTGGTAAATGTATAACCCACACTTATGTCCGCGAAGTAGTAAGAAAAAAAAAATAGAATTGTGCCAATCCTGTGCCATATTGACTCAAAGAAGTGAAGATATAGCTAAGTCTAAAAAGTCTTTAAAGTCAAAATATGCTTTACAGATTTCACCCTTAATACCACACTGCTAAAGCATAGTTCTCACACCACCAAAAAGCTTACCTTATCAGCGTTTATCTCAGTGGTGTCTAACAAGAAGGTGGGCAGTGGTATCGGGCCAGACGCCTTGAGCGTGCGATGAAGCGGCATGTAGTCGTTCGATATCAGAGACTCTAACAGCTCCTTCATCGCCATGCGGTTTGGTGGGCTTCTGAAATAATAGAATTAGTAGTTATCAATCAATTAAGATTCGAAAAAGTGAAATACTCACACACACGGAATTTTGACCCGCGGGCCGCGACCCGCCCCATAAAGGGGATGGCCCCATGGCTCCCACTATCGCAAGATGGTTGTATGGTAGAATTTGGAATGCCCAAGGTGTGGTTCAGCAGCTCAGTGAACAGAGCATTCCACCTGTTAGGGACTTTTTCTGGCAGATTAAGTGATTGCCGTGGCCTATGCACGTTTGAAAAACTAGAAGTCACTTACGAGCTGCCGACCCTGTAAGAACAGAGAGATTCGAAGAAGACACGCAAAATATGCGTTTGGTCTTCCCACTAACAGCACGAAACCTCTCAAGTAAACTCTGGCTACCCTACTAACCGCCGGGAACACAACGAGATATTATTATAGCTACGGTATTCTGTAGGGCGGAGGTACTTCCCCAGTCGGACTGCTCGATTGGGACGGAAGTGTCCTACCTCTGCTTGTTTTAAAACTTCATAAAAGTCATACATATTTTGTTTGCTTTTTTCAGTCAGGTAAAGAAGCTAGTTTACATTTTGTAATACGAACCCGTCACTGAGTGGTATGAGCGCAGGCGCAGCCGCTCTAGCCATGGAGCTCATGTCCGCCACCCTCTCGGCCACAATGGTCTGCAGTGTGGAGTAGTCAAACTCCAAGTCCTTGGACGGCACCTCTGTCAGCATGACTTGCTTGGCTGATTTTTTCATCACCTGAAAGTGTAGGATTGTTTGTTAAAAGCTTACTCATCACATCATCTAGTACCATGTAAGTGAAGATGATTTAGTTTTTTTTTTATAGGACACGTCAATTTGATTTCGCCTCGCCTGATGGTAAGCTGCAGTTGCATTTTATTTGATTTGTCACAGACAGGAACGCACGTGTTGACACGTGAGTCCCTTGCAGAATGATTACGTATAGCTCCACACATTCATCACAGCATTTTCTTGCTCATGTTTTTCCACCACATACTTACAGTCACACCCCCTTCCTCTTGGGTTAGGCAGAGACACATTTTTCAATTTACTATAACACTATCCACTTCTACCTTAATAATTGCTTACCAGTTGTAACTCCTTTACAAGGATAAAAACGAAACTTTATCCTACTAATATTATAAATGTGAAAGTTTGTGAGAATGGATGTGTGGATGTTTGTTACTCTTTCACGCATAAACGGCTGGACCGATTTGGTTGAAATTTGGTATGTATATAGGTTATACCCTGGATTAACATATAGGCTATATATCAGCGATGAACGGGATCAGAATTCCACGCGGGCGGAGCCGCGGGCAACAGCTAGTATTCAATACTTACATCTTTAATATTAGCTGGCAGGAAACCATGCAACTGCCCAATAAGGACCCTTTCTTGAGGAGCTAGCGGCAGCAGGCCAGTTTTTCCCTCCAATAAATGCAAGAATAACGTAGCAAACGGACTGTCCACCTTGTAGATGTCATACAAAATAGCTAGGGCCACCACTCGCTGACCGGGCAGGGACAGATCCCCGCCCGTTATCAGTGATGACAGCAATAGACATACTGAAAACATTAAAAAAATTGTTATTATTTAATCTGTGTTAGTTTTAAAAGTATACTACTATACAGTATACAGTATAAGTACTGGTTACGTACTAACAAGAGTCCGCCTGCGTAATGCAGTATAAGGAGGTAGCAGGAACACTCACGAACAGACACACACAACACACTCTCACTCACATGAACACAAACAGGAACACACCACAAACAAACACACAAAAAATAAGAATAGTTCAAGTAAATCTCCACCACTGTCGCGATGCCATGACAGAGTTATGTAGACACGTGGTAGATGAGAAAATAGACATTGCCCTACTGCAAGAGCCGTACGTCGTCAAAGGACGTATCTCTGGACTAAGCTCTCTGGGAGGAGAAATTATCTACCACGAAAACGGTGAGTCAACTCCCAGGGCCGGCATATATGTCAGCAGCAGGGTAAGATCATTAGGTATAATAAAGGCAGATTGTTACAGTGACCTAGCCAGCGCCACAGCAACAATACAGTTCAACACAGGTGAAAAAGTGAGGGTGCTCATAGTCTCCGCTTATCTACCGAGCGAAGAAGACTACAAACCACCATCGCCAGAAATGGAGGAGATTACAAGAAAATACCATGGTAAGAACATTCCCATTATTCTAGGTTGCGATGCCAACGCCCATCACGTGGTGTGGGGCAGCACCGACTGCAATAAAAAAGGTGACTTACTACTAGATTTCATTAGTTCCACAGGTTTCGACATACTAAATGTGGGCAACACACCGACATTCGTAACGAGAAACCGAAGGGAGGTGCTTGACATTACTATTGCAACAGATAGGATAAGCAAGCACATTAAAGACTGGAAAGTAGACGAAAGAGACTCGAAGTCGGACCACAGACGGATATCGTTCTATCTGAGCGCTGAAATCGATAAGACCTTGACAAGAAACGCGAGGAAAACCGACTGGTCGATATTTGAAAACCACATCAAGAAGTGGGGCCAAGTCGATCAAAACTCGCTTAAAGACATAGAAGATATAGAAAGAGTAGCCAACCGACTGGACGAAGCCCTTAGGGGGGCATACCATAAGGCGTGCCCACTCAAGGAGATCAAGCCAGGAAAAGGTCAGCCATGGTGGACAAAAGAACTGGAGAAGAAAAGGAAAAAGACAAGGCGAGCCCTACGAAATGCCCTCAGGAAGGGCGACGAGGAAAGCTGGCTTATATATAGGAGCGAAAGAAACACATTCAAAAAAGAATGCAGAAGGGAGAACAGGAATAGCTGGAAGGCCTTTTGCGAGGGAGTAGAGAAATACCCCGACGCAGCAAGACTCGCTAAAATGTTCCCCAAAACTGACACCTGCAAACTAGGAAGCATAAGAAAAGGGAACGAATTAATATCTGACCCAGCAAGAATACTGGAAATTATGCTGGACACCCACTTTCCAGAATGTGAGGAGTACACAAGCGCAGACACTAACGTCGCAGCAGACACCCCAAATCACACCGGGGAGAAGACACTGATCACCAAAGAGCATCTACTCTGGAGCATCGGATCGTTCCAGCCCTACAAGGCCGCTGGACCAGACCAAATCTTCCCGGGAATGCTACAAAAAGCCATAAAGTATATAGGAGATGACCTTCTGGCTCTGTACAACAGCAGCATCAGAATGAATTACATCCCCAAAAAATGGAGGGAGGTAAGAGCGGTATTCATACCTAAGCCCGGCAAGGCGTCGTATCAAGAGGCCAAAGCCTTCAGATGCATAAGCCTATCCTCATTCATACTCAAGACAATGGAAAAGATATTGGATAGATTAATAAGAGAACAAGTGGCAACAAGTGGATCTCCGTTGCACCAGAACCAACATGCATACATGGAAGGCAAGTCGATTGAGACAGCCCTGCACAACCTGGTCAACAGAATACAGAGATCGATTAGCAACACAGAATACGCATTAGGATGCTTCTTTGACGTTGAGGGCGCCTTCGATAAGGCTACCTCAGCCTCGATTGCAGAAACCCTAAATCGCGAAGGAATAAACAAAGACATAGCAGGATGGGTCAAAACCATGCTAAACCAGCGATTGATACAAGCCGAAATTGCAGGCACAACACGCACGGTGATTGCAAGGAGAGGCTTTCCCCAAGGAGGATGTCTATCACCCTTGCTATGGTGTCTACTAATAGACGAACTAGTAAACAAGATAAATAGGATGCACATTTACACACAGGTATATTCTGATGATGGAGTGCTTCTAATAACAGGTAAAGTTCTCAGTGTCATGTGCAACATCATGAATAGGGGGCTAAACAAAGCACTAGAATGGTGTAGGAGCAAAGGCCTAAACCTGAACCCTGATAAAACCAAACTAGTAATATTCACTAATAAAAGGAAACTAGGACGAGCTGAACCAATACGACTGGATGGCAAGGACCTCGAAGTGGTGAAAGAGGTCAAATACCTGGGCGTAACACTGGACAGCAAACTGACATTCAAGACCCATATAAGTAATGCATGCTCAAGGGCCAAAATGGCCATGATGCAATGCAAAAGAGCTATTGGAAGAAGCTGGGGAATGAAACCAGCCATAGTACTATGGATCTACAAAGCAATCATATTGCCAAGGATCCTGCATGGTGCCCTAGCATGGTGGCATAAAGCCAACTTAGGGAGTAACAAACAAGAACTAGACAAAGTCCAAAGACTGGCGGCACTACTAATCACGGGTGCAATGAGAACAACACCCACTGCCGCGCTAGAAATAATACTGGGATTAAACCCCCTAGATCTGGAAGTAAAAAAGAAAGCAGTGGAACATTGGTTCAAACTGAAAAGCACTGGACTCTGGACTGCAAATACATTCGACAAGGGCCATGCTAAGATCAGCCAGGGCTATGAAGACAAACTATCAATGATCCTCTCGAACAACGATTTAATCAAAAAAGAGAGGACATTCGATAAGAAATACAGAATTCACATAGGACAAAGAGCTGACTGGGAAATCAATACAGATGGCACCATCTGCTACACAGACGGCTCCAGAAAAGAATCGACAAAGCTATCTGGCTCCGGAGTGCATATTAAATGCGAAGACGGTACAGAGAAAAACAAGTCAATATCATTAGGTAAGTTTGCAAGTGTCTTTCAAGCAGAGATCTTTGCCATTATGGAGTGCGCAGATATGACTAAACACCTGAACACAGGGAAAGTAACCATATACAGCGACAGCCAAGCTGCGCTGAGGGCGCTAGGCAAGATCGAAACCACCTCAGCGGTAGTGAAGGAATGTAAAAAGGCACTGGAAAGACTGGCTAGCACAACAGATATAACGCTCGCCTGGGTGCCCGGCCATGAAGGCAATACGGGAAACGAGACAGCTGATGAACTGGCCAGAAAAGGAGCTGATGAAGACCAAGTGGGCCCTGAACCCAGGCTGCCAATCGCCCACAAAATAACCAAAGGTGTCATCAGTCAAAGTATCGTGGCAGAGACCAACCAGAGATGGAAATCCTCGCCCGTCATGAGACAATCGAAGATTTTCATAAAAAGCATGGACAAAAAAAGGACAAGCCAACTGATATCACTATCAAGGGGAAACATGAGGCTTGCTATAGAAGTAATCACAGGGCACTGCCGACTGAACAGGCACCTGACATTAATAGGAGTAAAGACTGATCCCACATGCCCAGAGTGCATGGAGGCCGAGGAAACCAGCCTCCACCTGCTGGCTGACTGCCCTATGTACTCACTAAAAAGATGGGAAATAATGGGAACGGACAAGCTGGAAACAGAAGACATCGGCGATCTGAAGGTGGGACAGATCGTAAGTTTTTGCAAGGAAACAGGTAGGTTCGACGATACGCCGTGATAGCCGGATAACCCCAAATCCTCTACGGAGGAGACTTAGGGGAAATGGGTGAAGTGGCCCACACCAAGGGGCGGATCACCCGTCCGGCCAACGGCGTCCCCAGCTGGAAGTAAGTAAGTACGTACTAACAAACTTAACTCTGGACACAATCAAGTGTAGTGATCTACATGAACTGAACTGTTCTTCGACAAATGTGAACTGTGACATAGACACATCAGCAAACAAATGCTGCTCGTCTATTAACTTATAATAATAATAATAATAATATGTATATACCTGTGCCTCGTTTATCTACATACATAGATATATACACGTTTGAAATCCCCTAAAGGGTAAGCAGAGGAATATTAACATCCACATTTTGCCAGCTACAATTTTCGGTTCTATTACTGTCTGTCTGGCTTTTTATCATGGGCTGTGTATTTACTGTCACATGGAAAACAACCTCATTCCTGAGTCGCCTTTTACGACACCCACGGGAATAGATGGGGTGGCCACTGGGAACCAACATTTATATGTTTATCTAAAGCTAATACTTCAAACAGAAAAACAATGAATGTTAAAACCACCTTGCTCGCACACGCACGAGTGCGATGGAAATGGTACTACTTTAGTATTACTTTTGGTGGCTTCTATGTGTTCCGTCTATGTTATTCTTTTAGTCTGAGTATCTTGACTATTTCAAAATGTAAACAGACACTTACCGTTAAAATGGTCGGACTTAGGAAACTTCTTTTGCACTTGTGTGCATATTGAATCTAAACTTTGTGAGTCCACTGTCTGCTCCGAAAATAAGCTGGAAATTATAAACCGTTAGAAAATATGTTCCGTTTGTGATTTTAACAGAGGTTAGGGTAAGATGTAATATAACTTACTCTAATATGTATTTGCTGTTCTCATTTACTAAATGTTGAGACATTTTCGTCAGCTCGTTATGAAATTATACCTAATGTTGTGATTAATAATGCCGGAAATATTCAAAAATATGATATTCATAACATTTACAAGTCCATGGACCAAAATTTTTTATTTTGGCATTTATTTTGACATTTTTGACAATCTAGAAATCTTGCATGACAACTTCTCACTTCTTGACAATGACATTGACAAACAAGTCAAAAAATCAGCACACACAGATCTTTACAGAATAGCAAGTAATGCCAAACCTACTTCGTAAACTAATTATTCCCCCTTCCCTTCTTTAAGAATCTTTTATTTTCATTATTATTATTCTTATATTATAAAATTATTTTAAATTGATGAGACTCGATGTGATCGCTGGGTAGCTATTTTTTTAAAGTTTAAAGTAATCTTTTTTCTATTCGCTCGTTCGTAAGACGGTCGCGTCGCGTTGGTACTCGTAGATGTCTCCCACCATCGCCATCGCCCCAAGATCGTTGTATAAGAGAATTTGGAACACTTATGACGTGACTCGGTAGGTCAATGAGCATTCCCCTTGTAAGGAACTGGTCGCAGGTTCAAGTCCCGTCTGAGTCCTTTCTCTTTTTCCACTTCACGTCACTTTTTATAATTATTTATCTTCTATCTATACTAATAAATAATTGTAAAGTGGTCGTGTCTGTACATTGGAGATATTTAAAAAAAATACTTGGGTTGTGTTATGTTAATGATACTGAACACGAAAATATTTTTTTTTAATTTCCTGACTGTTTGTCTGTTTGTCCGCGATGGACGCAAAAACTACTGGACGAATTTTGATGCGGTTTTTTTTTTGTTAGAAAGGGCTTACTCAGACTTAAAATCTTACGTTTGTTTGATCGCAATTGGTTGAGTAGAACCGAAGATATGAGCAAAGGTCGCGTTAACCGAAATGCACGCGGGCGTAGCCGCGGGCGGAAGGCTAGTAAGTAATAAAAACTCGGGTAAAGCTCCGTCATCCAGTACAGTGCCCCTATAATACTCTTCTTCATTATATTAGAGATTAGAGGTAATTTGCATGAAAGGCTATGTCAGCAGTTCAATGATATGAATCTCTTAGAGAGTAGGTATAGGTAACTATCAATAAATAAATAAGATAACGTGTATGTTATCATTGATAACAGAGGAAACTTAAATATTTTTCTGATTACTATCTAGAAAGAAAGTAAATACCCAACTGGAACAAAGAATATTATGATAGTCTGCTTGTTTAACATAGAGTCAAAATGTATTACAATAATATTGTTCTGAATTTTATTTCATAATGCTTAACTTCATCAACAAGGCCCCCCTCCCCCCTAATTAACCCCCCATACGCACATGAGGCAGAGGCACCGTATCTAACATACAGACTGCTTCAGCTAACTTATTATCGTTTAAGCACCGTAGCCCTTCCAGACTTCGACCTCGAAGTCCTCGAACCCTATGGTCTGTTTAGAGCTGAAGCTTCCACCTCGGAGCCCAGGGTCCACTTACAGCTTTTCCTCCACCTCACTCACAGAATATGACTCATACGGCTGTTACGAGAATGACTCTATCTGACCTCCCCACATAGAAAAACCTGCGCAAGAGTTCAGTCAATCAGCATGTGTCGGTTAAGTTGTGATAGGTGTGGACCCTGAAGGTATTAGTGGGGCCCCAAAAACAAAACTGCTGCTTTAACTAAATATAATTGGTAATTTAGTAGGTGCACCGTTTGTTATCCCCGGAGACCCCGGAGAACAAAGTTTTTTTGAAATTTACAATAGGTTTCCTCGCACCCCGACAGACCCAGAACCATATCTCTCGATCTGGACCTCTTCCGGTGTGTAGGTACCTCGCCCCCAGGTATGTACGCCCGTGCAGCCCTCTGCGCGATGGGGCGCTGCAAACGCCGCAGCAGCGTGATTTAAGTTAAGGTTCTTACCTGGAATTCTTTACCAGCTCACGTGTTTCCCTCCTCCTACAGTCCCGGGTCCTTTAAGCGGGGCGTGAAAAAGCATCTGATGAGGCCGTCAAGCTGAGTGCCACCATTGTAGCATGGCACGTGTCTATAATGGTGACCCTCTTTCCAAGACTTTGCCCTCAGCTTACCATCAGGCAAGGCGAAGTCAAATTGACGTGTCCTATATAAAAAAAAAAGAAAAAAAAGGGTGATCTGCAAACTGGAACATGAAAACCACTTTTATCGTTGACCGTAGGTACCATTTGTGTGTCAAAACTAGTCAAGTGCTAATAATATAAGAAAGTGGTAGGTAATGGTTAGTTGTATGTGTACCGCTAACTTTATTGTTTCCATATCCTTTAAAAGGTTGTCTATATTTCATATGTGAAGCTCGTAAATACTTCGATATGGAAGTAGGTACCTTCGCCCAATAGAATATCTACCGCGGTTATATTAACCTCGTGTTGTGTCCCAGCTCCCAGCGGTGAGTAGGGTAGCTCACTGGGAAGGTTTTGTGCTGTCAGTCAGTGGGAAGACCAAAGGCTTGTCCTGCTTGTCTTTTTCGCTGACGATGACGGCACAGAATCTCTCTGTTCTTCCAGCGTCGACAGCACGAGTGTGACGCCCGTAGTTTTGCACTCGTCCATAGGCCACGGTAATCATTTCCCATCAGGTGGGCTGTGTGCTTGTCTGCGACCTAAGTGATTAAAAAAAGAGTACCTACTGCACCTATACTAAAATGAAAAGTTCAGATTTTAGATGATCGATTGCATTCAAAACTCCTAATTTTATAATTTGATTTATTTTGTATCGAAGCGCCTGATGTCTATAAATTCCACAATCCCGAGAGAAAAAAAAAGTTTTTAAAGAGTCTCTACTTTGTACAAATAAAACCAAATTTCTAGGTAGGATTGGTTGTTTTAGGAATCGCTTTACGTCGATAGAGTAATAACCAAATTCGAACCCCGGACTTTTCGATTGCAACACTAAGCTATAACTGCTGTGCTCCTAATCCTATGTTTGAATGTATAATAACTATACTACTTATTGTAAAGTTATTACAATTCGTCTAACTCTAACTTATACAAATTTTAATTACACTTGTAAAATTCAAAGCACAGAGCTTCCGCATTGCTTTAAAAACATAAATTCATGAGCTGACGCTATACCTCGAGACACATATCTTGAACCTAAGTCGCGAGACAAACGAGGCCCTGCCGAGCGTGGATATTTTTATAATAATCTATGCTTGTTGAATTGGAACTCATCCAATACCGCGCACCACGTGCTATCCCCAAAAGATACCGAAGAAACGTGTACCTACCTACTGCGGGTATTAAGCACATTTTAGGTCTAAGATAATTATGTCCTGTGGTATACCTGCGCTAGTCTAACGAAAGTCAAACATCCAAGTGTGCCGCGTCTCTTTTGACCTACTCAGCTATTAAGAACATGTATATAAACGTAAATTTTCAATGCAAACAATTGAAGGCCAGCCACAAACACACGTCACACCTAACAATGATCCGAGTAGCGAGCATAAACCGGCAGTACGACAAAAACTGTTTGCGAGTTTTGCGACTAGTGACTCTGTGACCGATACCGTTTTCAGACAAATAATTGAAAAAGAAGTACTAATCGCTTACGTTTCACATGACCAGGTTGAATTGAAGCGCTAATTGGTAGCGCACATTCTTATCACTACTGCTCTGATAAGATATCAGTGTCATATGTCTTACAACAGTCGTTCGCCAGCGCCACCTCTGCAGCCATAAGCAAGCGAGCCTTGTAAATATTAAACGCGATAGTGATAATGTAAAAAAATAAAGTTTAATAAGTGATGGTGCAGTGTATTTTTGTTGTGAAATGATAGATCCTCGGTCGATCTCAGCGTTGTCAGCCATGTCAATGCAAAATGCAAGATCTTCTGTGTATAGTGGAGGAGGCGAGCCAAGGAACCGATCACTGTCTGTCTCGGTTCGGGGCATGCAAAATGGGTTTTCGAGACATGAACCGAGATACTCCTTACAGTATGAGGTATATAATAGTCTTATAAGATTAGCTTGTACGTATCTATAAAGAAAGAACGTTCATTTTTAAGACTAGTAAGTTTTTTATATCAGGAAAGATAAGGCCGATTGTTTTTCATTTTAGACACTCACTCAGGCAACATTGTTTTTTCTGATACTTTACATATCTATTTGTATATTATCTGTATTGTATAAAGCACGTTATTTATTAATAAATCAATGATATTTTGACATATTGATAATATAAATTACAACTTTTTACAAGAATATAAATTACCTACACCATTTTACATTTTTTTGTCCATATCTCCGTAACTTGACTGTCTTAGGAGTCTTAGGACTCTTAGGTTAGGTTCAATTAATTACGCACATTCTGATACCCTACATTGGAGTCTCTGATAGTGTAGGAAACTAGGAATGGGCCTGGTCCGCTTTTCGTAAACACTCTACAGACATTTCACCCTCTAAATTAGGAAAATTCCAGGGAAAGCTGAAATCCTGGGGGAATTCCCGCGGGTATCACCCTGTTAGCTCTTCTTTTATTTCTCTATAATGTAGGTGGGTACATAAGTCCCATTCGTCGGTAGCTTATAGGTTCGGTGTCGGTCTTATGATTTAGAAGTCCTAGGTTCAAATCCTGGTCATTACCTGGCCTACAGAACAGACGTGAACCTTTTCATAACAAAAGCAATTTCGCTTAGCGGAAAGGGTTAACGGCACGGGTATACTAGTGATTTCGCTTATTATCTATAGTTCAGTCAGTATCAGCAAGATAAATAACCTAATAGGTCGTCGCCCAGGGAGGTAGATAGATATATATTTATATACTAAGGGGCAGCATGGTCTAGGGTTCGGCTGCCTGGTATAGCAACCTCGACTCTACGTAGGTATGACTAGACGGACACTACGCTCGAGGGTGTTGTTTTTTTTTTAATTTGTACTTATCTAGGTACATAAACCTGTTCTTTTCATTTGGTTAAAAAATCAAACAAAAAATGACAGAAAATAAACAAATGTCGAAACAGCATTACTTACTTCTATGATCAAATTAAAAATGAAATGACTTATCTTGTATTAAATGAAGTGGTTTGTTTCAAACTGTTACAGTACATTCATGATCAGATTGATCTTGACTGCTAGTCAAGTACTCAAAAAGATCATAATAGGTGCCATCATTTTGAGCTCTTTGCTAGTCTAGATGGATGTGATGCTGCTGACTGTAGTAGCACAGTAGTAGGCACCTATACCTATTATTGTTATTGCAAGATTACGGAACTCACAACGAAAACAACACAAACCTATATAGTTCATACACCTATGTAGGTATGTAGGAAGGTATATCCCCCAAATGACTCTAAATGTGGGCGTTTAATACGGCTCTGTCGACGTCACAGGTCGACGTAGTCAATGTAGTCATAGGTATGTCATAGGTATGTTTGTACTTAATCGTATTAAACGCCTACATTTTATGACCAACGAAATATACAGCGAGCCCATTGACATCAACTGGGAGTACCTATAAGTATGAATAGGAAGCCCTACCTATTTAAAAGAAAGAAGGCGATATTATAGCTTTTGCGGAAGGATTTAGAAGAATAAAAGTAGAATTTCGACCCTTAATCCTTGTGTTAGTCTTCTAAGACTAATGTTCAGGATTTGAACCTTTGAATCGTTATGCCGACTTCTTCTTCTTCTTCCTTTTGTGTGCATTGTGTGTCCTTGAATAAATTATTTCTTTCTTTCTTTCTTTCTAAATACGGTCAGCTTTTATTATTCGTTCTCAGTAATAAAGTAGCAAACAGAATTCCTGTTATCTCCTAAGGAGATAACAGGAATTCTGTTTGCTAAGGAGATTCTCCTTATTTAAGTAGGTAGCAAATAAGCATACGGTCAACCTGCTGTTATGTGTGTTGCCGCCCTTACCGCCTTTGAAGAAAATTAGTCAGTATTCTTTGCCAAGGGGCTCTAGGAGTGTGTGTAAGAAAGTGGTTATGTTGCGGAAATTACTGCAATCCCAGTATAATAGTAACTGTATATTACGTAGATTATGTATATAATGTAGGTAACGTAATTCATAATTCCCAACATTTTGACGAGTGATTTGGTAGTTGACACAGGCTGACTAATTCAGTTTCAGTAGCACACAGCCTCCGTGGCGTAGCGGTAGTGAACGCGGCCGCTACGCAGGAGGCGCGGGTTCGATCCCCGCTCAGTGCAAATATTTGTGTGCATTAAATATGGGTATTTGCATTGGTCTGGTCGTGCCTCGGAGAGCACGTTAAGCCGTCGGTCCCGGTTGCCATAAGAACATCTATCGCAGTCGTTACGGGTAGTTGGTGCCCTAAAATGTCCAAAAACAACGGTCTAGCTGCAAAGCTTGGATATCGCCTAATGTTAACATTGGGTCGTGGAGGTCAGATGGCAATCGCTTCACGGAAAATATCGAGGTCTAGCCAAATCTGTAGCTATGACTGGTAAAAGCGGACCCCAGACTCCGAGCTGAAAGCTTCGGATGCGACTGGGAATTAACGCTAGGAGGAAGAAGCACAGCACCCTATTTGTTGTCGAGTATAAGTATAGATATGAGATTTTTGGTGTCCCTTCGCCCAGCATACTCACCATGGAATCTTGATATTTCATGAATGCCAAAAAATAGTTCTGAAATAGTTTTAAATAGTTGCGAAAGGAAAAAAATAGTTCTCTTATACTTACGAAATTACAGCCATAGTTCTATGAGTATGCTGGGCGAAGGTTTCGTCCAGCATACTCACCTCCGTTTGGGGAATCTGCGTACGCTTCAAACATAATTCATACTTCAAAAAATAGTTCATAAATAGTTCGTAATGGTGTCCAAAAAGAAAAAATAGTGCTCTAATAACTCCGCAGTTATAGGCTTTGTTCACTGAGTATGCTGGGCGTAGGTTCTTCGCCCAGCATACTCACCTCACTGCGCAAATACCGAACGAGCTATAGGTACAATTTATGTCTCAAAAAATAGTTCTTGAAATGGTTGTTAATATCAGTCTAATTTTCGCTTGAATTTTGACCTAGAAAACCATTAAATTTGGTTGTAAACTTCTACATACATTCGATTTTAGTACAGTCAGATACAAAACTTTCTAATAACTTAGGTACATTTTGTACTAGGTATAACAATTTTTTAACCCCCGATGCAAAAACGGACGGAAGGTTGATGTGTCTGTGTGTATGTCTGTGTACATCGTAGCTCCCGAACCGATTTTGTTTTTTTTTTTTTTGTTTGAAAGGCGAATTAGTCGGGAGTGTGCTTAGCTATGTTTGATGAAAATTGGTACAGTTGTTTAACCACGGTGTAATTATACGACAATCTACACAACGCTATCCAGACCCAAAGTAAGTATAGCTTAAGTAGCTTGTGTTATGGGTTCTAGAAAGCCTATAAACATACTTGATACAATTTTTTTTTGTAAATATATACATATTATACAGCAGCTGTTGCCCGCGGCTCCGCCCGCGTGAAATTCTGATCCCGTTCATCGCTTAATATAGCCAATACGTTTTTCTGATGTACAAGCTATATTATCGTAAAGTTTCATCAACATCCATTCAGTAGTTTTTACGTGAAAGAGTAACAAACATCCTCACATACTTACAAACTTTCACGTTTATAATATTAGTATTATCCCTACTAATATTATAAATGCGAAAGTAACTCTGTCTGTCTGTCTCACTTTTACGACTAAACCGCTGAACCGATTTTGATGAAATTTGGTATAGAGGTAGGTTAGACCTTGAGAAAGGACATAGGCTATGTTTGGTCGCGATAACCGACATCCACGTGGGCGGAGCCGCGGGCAAAAGCTAGTATTGTATATAATATTCACTACCGACAAAGAGGCAGTCAAACGGAATGTGGCACGTCGCGGCCTGCCGCGGCATCGTTTGACGAAAAAAAGTAAAATGAATTCTAAAGTCACTGAAATAAGATTCAAAATAACTTGATTAGTAATAAAATCCTTTGCCATGCCGTGCCATGCCGGCAGTGGGCGCCGGCCCTTACGACCCCCTCAAGCATGTAAGGGGAGGCGACAATGTATTCTTAGGCCGTCGCCTTCTCGGCAGGCTGAATAGACTTTAGTGTCCAGACAATTTTTTTGGCAAATAGTTCACCCTACAAGCAATGAAGTAATAGGATTTATTTACGCTTACAGTTTCATTTATTTTATTATTATTAAAAAATATATACTTACTAGCTAAATGCTAATATATTTTTTTCGACTGTTTTTGAATGTGAGATAATACCACAATATTATTCCCAATCACAACGCCCACCATTAGAATGTTTAATATTTTTATATTATAAAAACATGTGTGGACGACTGTACCTCATTTAACGTTAGTATGTAGAAGTTTACAACCAAATTTAATGGTTTTCTAGGTCAAAAGTCAAGCGAAAATTAGACTGATATTGACAACTATTTCAAGAACTATTTTTTGAGACATAAATTGTACCTATAGCTCGTTCGGTATTTGCGCAGTGAGGTGAGTATGCTGGGCGTAGAACCTACGCCCAGCATACTCAGTGAACAAAGCCTATAACTCCGGAGTTATTAGAGCACTATTTTTTCTTTTTGGACACCATTACGAACTATTTATGAACTATTTTTTGAAGTATGAATTATGTTTGAAGCGTACGCAGATTCCCCAAACGGAGGTGAGTATGCTGGACGAAACCTTCGCCCAGCATACTCATAGAACTATGGCTGTAATTTCGTAAGTATAAGAGAACTATTTTTTTCCTTTCGCAACTATTTAAAACTATTTCAGAACTATTTTTTGGCATTCATGAAATATCAAGATTCCATGGTGAGTATGCTGGGCGAAGGGACACGATTTTTGTTTGTATATTTTTATTTCATTATCAACATTGAGAGGTATTATTGCTAATAGAAAGCAAATGATGGTGATGATGCGGAAGCGTAATCACCAAGAATTATGAATAGACAGACATCGTTATTAAGCAATCCAAAAAAACAGCGATTTTATAGAGATCAATGACAAAATAGTTTTCACGTACTACAATCCACGCACACCCGAAATGCATCGTTTGTATTTATTTCTGCAAGAAACGAAGCGTAATGCGCAAATGAATCATTTTGGAATGAGCCGCGTTCCTACCTTCGAGATTTATATATGAATCATAAACAATTAACGATATGCGAGTAAAAGCCTTAGCGCGAAAGGGATGGCATATATTTTATGTCGAAAACTTTACAGTAAACTGGAATGATCCACTATCTGTCATTCGCAGTGTGTCACATAAAATAATTATTCCCCGTGATATTTTAGTTTTTTTATTTGTGTATCACGTATTTCTAGACATTTGTTGCAGTTTTGGTGTTTAGATTTTTATATTGTCGCCTTAACACGTGTTACTGATGGTGATAAACCGTAGAACTTTGTGTGATATATTGAGGAACAACTATTAGAGGAACGTGTCACTGTTATTTTACAAACAGTTGTTTTCAACAGATACGTCGCTGTAGGAATGTGAATCGTGTCTAATTCTATTTAATTATTAGTATATTTTCACATGGGTGATGGCTTGGCAGTCGGACACTCTTGTAAGTGAACAAAACATTACTTCTTTATTTGTCCAAACTTGTATCCTTGTTCGCCAAACATAGAGTATCTTCGATGTTCCGACGTCCTTGTGAACGATTAACATTTCAATTCGTTTTATTTTGCGGAGCGAGACGACTTAATTTATTCATATATGTTTTTGTGTGACATATTTTGAAGTGAAGATAGTGGGAGACTAGAATGCCTGTTTGTGTTGTGACTGAAGGCTGGTTTATGCTGATATTTGCCCTTCAACTCTCAAGTCTTATGTTATGTGCGGTGTACGACAAGTTTTGGTACTTTTCAGAGCTATTTGTATAGAAAATCTTGCACTGTTACATGTTCTTTGTTTGGATATAAAGTTGCTATTATAATTGTATAATTTTGTGGCAGAATTCTGTTGTCATAGTTCAGAAAATATTGCCTGCAAACGTTCTGTGGTGTGTATTGACTGTCAATCATTTGAAACACCCTAAATAGTAATAAACCATCAGTGAAAACTGAAATGTATTTTGTTTTTGTATTCACTGTGAAGTTTTGACTGTATTATGCATTTCGGCTGTGCAATTTCAAAGTTTAGTGAGGCATGCATACATACACATTTGTAAAATCCCAAAGGGGTAGGCAAACGTGTATTAAGTACCTGCTACAAAATCATCACTTCACATTTTGCAGGTCATGAACATGAACTCTTATTGTCAAAATGTGGCGTGAGTGTGACGCCCCTGGTGTTGCATACGTCCGTAGGCCACGGTGACCGCTTCCCATCAGGTGGGCCGTGTGCTTCTCTGCCAACTAAGTGGTATAAAAAAAAAGAATGTCTAAAAAAACAGTCTTAGAAATTAAAAAATTTTAAAAGCTTATCCAAGTATCAGCAGTACAGCTTGAACATTAAAAAATTAAGAAATAATGATACAGTGTCCCTTATGTACCTTACTATACTTAATTTGGCTAGGTATTGCACTAAACGTAAACAATTTTGATGTGTCTTTTAATATATCTTTTATTTAAAAACTCAGTTTTTTTATATCTTTTTGTTTGAAAAGGCAACTTAAGGATAGGGCTTAATCTAACAGTAAACATATAGCCCATGACAAAGTGTCTACAAGAGAGCAATTAGACTCGCCCCCAATTATATCAGAACGAAAACATAATTGGCGAAATGTGGCTGTAAACACACCTCCATCACACTTCACACCTCTGCCTACCTCTTCTGTTATTCACAGGGGTGGGTATATGTATGTATTTAATAATGGGTTATATTTAACGCGGCCACAAATTAATCCGAAAAGCAGGTAGTAAAAATAACCCATCAAAAACAATACTTGTAAAAAAATGCCAAGCCTCGCCACCCTCGGTTCTTCTACCGCAAAAAGTTGTGAGATCCATGTAATACCAAGTCGGTTAATTTATTCTGTCCCTACTTCAGATACCTTCTGTCCTAAGTTATTACGTAATAAGTTTTTATGTTTTGAATATAATAAATTGACTTGGCCATCGCATGAAAACACAATGTATAGCACATTACAATAATTACATTAAATAAGATTGTTTAGTGCGATTGCCAAGTCAATTTATTACATTTAAAACATAAAAACTTATTACGTAATAACTTAGGACAGAAAGTCTCTGAAGTAGGGACTGAATAAATTAACCGACTTGGTATAACATGGATCTCACAACTTTTTGCGGTAGAAGAATCGAGTGCGGCGAGGCTTGGCATTTTTTTACAAGTATTGTTTTTGATGGGTTATTTTTACTACCTGCTTTTCGGATTAATTTGTGGCCGCGTTAAATATAACCCATTATTAAATTAAAGCGTAATATGTAGTAATTATGTACTAACAAATAACAGACGCTCAGATAGTTACTTTCGCATTTATTATAATACTTCGTTAGACTGATATTAGTATGAATGGATTCATGTACACTGAAACGTTCACTGCAAATGTAACTTTGTAATCCCATATATTTATATGAGATTACAAAGTTATTTATGCAGTTGGTGAAATTGCTGGAATTGAAGAATATTTTAATTTTCCCTTGAGTTATACACTAAACACTACTTATCTTCTAAATTTGAGGCTTCTACGTCTGCTAGAAGTGCCTTAGACTTTTGATGATCGGTCAGTCAGTGAGTGACAAAATTTGCAAAATTTGCAAACTTTGACTAGTTATAATTCTTAAACTACTGGTTCAAATTGAATGAAATTTGAAATATAAAGTGTTTTTACAGTGCCTACTTGGTAACCGAAGATTCAGGCTTCTAGGTTTATCCACAACGAAGTTCTAGAGGGTCGAAAATGGCCTGAAGTGCTTCGAGAAAATAGTGTTACGGCCGTGCCGCTCTTTTTGCTCGACTTGGCGGGGGCACTGCCGTGCCCCCAGATAGGTTGGCAGCTATAGTGAAGAATAATTTTATTCAATTTATGGGTGTCAAAATTACTGAATGTGGCGTACTAAAATACTAAGTAAGCTACTATTTATGGATGGTTATAAAAAAATAACCATGAAGGCTAGAGCGGGAGCTCGGCTCCGGCTTTAGCCGCTTTAACTTCTAACCTAACCTATCCAAGTTGGGGCGCGCTATACTCGAATCCTCATAACTTCACAATTTAGCAACACACGGGTCACTCAATATTTTAGTCGCCCACTCAGTATTTTAGTCGCCCACTCAGTATTTTAGTCGCCCACTCAGTATTTTAGTCGCCTACTCAGTATTTTAGTCGCCTACTCAGTATTTAAAGTAACTCATTATATGTCGTCCATTTATTATTTTTGTCGCAAGGTTTATTATATCCCTTTAAAAATAAAACACAATTGAAAACTAAAATTGAACCACGATTTTAAGTAGTAGTCTATTAGTTTAATATGTGTTTGTGTAAAAAGACACATCATCTGTTTATCTTTAGTTAAGTACCTAACCCAATGAAGTATCCATAATATAAATTATAAATGCAAAAGTAACTCTGTCTGTGTGTCTGTTACGCTTTCACGTCCAAACCACTGAACCGATTTTGATAAAAATTTGGTATAGGTTATAGGGGTAGATTATACCTTGAGAAAGGACATAGGCTATTTTTGGTTGCGATAACCGACATCCACGCGGGCGCAGCCGCGGGCGAAAGCTAGTATGTTATAAATTGCACAGACAATAGATACATAGCTACACTTACATCATGCTCTGTGGTTAGTTGGCAAGGCCGAGCCACAGACAGCTTGTCCTTTAATCTATACTAATATTATAAAGAGGAAAGATTTGTACCTATTTTTGTATGTTTGTATGTTTGTAATGAATAGGCTCCGGAACTACTGTACCGATTTCAATAATTCTTTCACCTATAGAAAGCTACACTATCTGGGAGTAACATAGGCTATATAACATCACGCTACTACTAAAGGGAGCGGAGCAGTGAGCATAAATGTCAATAAATCGGGCAGATTTCCATACATTAAAGTTGGACCGGAATCCGAATTCCACGCGGGCGGAGCCGCGGGCAACAGCTAGTAAATTTATATAATACTAGCTTTTGCCCGCGGCTCCGCCCGCGTGGATGTCGGTTATAGCGACCAAACATAGCCTATGTCCTTTCTCAAGGTCTAAACTACCCCTATACCAAATTTCATCAAAATCGGTTCAGTGGTTTAGTTGTGAAAGCGTAACCGACAAACAGACAGAGTTACTTTCGCATTTATAATATTAGTATGGAGTATGGCTATGGATCTATTCTTTTCTACTTCCATACTAATATTATAAATGCGAAAGTGTCTGTCTGTATGTTACGCTTTCACGCCTAAACCACTGAACCGATTTTGATGAAATTTGGTACAGAGATAGATACTTGGGAAGGACATAGGCTATGTTTGACCGTGAAAACCGACATCCACGCGGGCGGAGCCGCGGTAACAGCTAGTATACTATATTATTTTTAACACTGGAAAGCTGACCCCAACTGAGTTGGAAAAAAGCTTAGAGAATGATGACATCTATTCTTTTATTTTGTTATGCTCCTTATCTGTTTTTTTTCTCTCTTATTGACTATCATTCGCCCTACATGATAGTGCTTATTTATTTGTTTAAATACAAACACAAACAAGAATAAAAATGCATTTACGGAAAAAGTAGTTTAGGGGCTCTGCTTATTTCTTGAATTACAACTAGTTTAAAGGGTGTTGAAGCACACTGTTAGGTAAATGATTAGTGGGTTAAGATACTCGTACCTTGGCACAGTTGCCATCAGATGGCTGACCACTTAGTGGCTTTTCATCTGAGCGCTTCTGTAGTTCAAAGGTCATGTCATATGTTGTTTCCTTGTTGATTATCAAGGCTGTCGCAGCTCTGTGCTCGACGCCTTATGCCTAGAGAATTCTACAGCTGATTCGGTGATCAGCTGTGGAATTGTCATTGGTCGATCTCCAGTGACGTCACCCAGTCCGACCAATGATAATCTCTATCAAGGCTGTCGCTGCGCTGTGGTCGACGCTGTATGCCTAGAGAATTCCACAGCTGATCACCGATCATTGTCATTGGTCGATCTCCAGTGACATCACCCAGTTCGACCAATGATAATCTCTATCAAGGCTGTCGCAGCGCTGTGCTCGACGCTGTATGTTTAGAGAATTCCACAGCTGATAACCAATCATTGTCATTGGTCGATCTCCAGTAACGTCACCCAGTCCGACCAATGATAATCTCTATTAAAGCTGTCGCAGCATTGTGCTCGACGCTGTATGCCTAGAGAATTCCACAGCTGATCACCGATCATTGTCATTAGTCGATCGCCAGTGACATCACCCAGTTCGACCAATGATAATCTCTATCAAAGCTGTCGCAGCATTGTGCTCGACGCTGTATGCCCAGAGAAATCCACCGCTGATCTCCGATCATTGTCATTGGTCGGTCTCCAGTGACGTCACCCAGTCTGACCAATGATAATCTCTATCAAAGCTGTCGCAGCATTGTGCTCGACGCTGTATGCCCAGAGAAATCCACAGCTGATCACCGATCATTGTTATTGGTCGATCTCCAGTAACGTCAGCCAGTCCGACCAGTGATAATATCTATCAAAGCTGTCGTTGCATTGTGCTCGACGCTGTATGCCTAGAGAATTCCACAGCTGATCACCTATCCGGCAGTAGTAGTAGTGTGGTGGCAACGGTATCAGTATATCCACGCTGCCAAAGCCGCGGTCCACGGCTAGTATTGCTCGGGACATATAATCTTGACCCTAAAATATGCTCAAAATATGGGTGTCTGCTGAGAATAACACAGGGTGCTACTTTGGTGGACGAGCACAAATTCACCAAGCATAGATTATTACAATATAATCCACGCCCGCCAGGGTCTCGATTGCCTCGCGATTCTCGATGCCTTGCGATCGATGCGATCGATTGATTATGCGATATTATATTATGCGTAATCATGTTTTGTGATACTTCCTAGGCTATCGACCTCCGCCAATCTTTCTCGATATTATACTTTTGATATTGACTTCTGATTAGAAGATTGGACTAATCTTCGTACCGAACAGTCAGATATTGTAGATAGTGGAACCTGTATAACCATGCCTTTCCCAACATTATGTAGCTCGTATCAGCACTTAAATATATGCAGGTGGGTAATGCAAGACCCGGGCTTAATCGTATGTGACTGCGGAGCTCTTGCAGTCCATGGCGCACTTGGTTTCTTGTCCCCTATGTCCTGCCTCCTGCACTAAAGAAGACCTAAACAAAGTCACTGACAGCGCAGTCAAGATGGCAGAATAGTACTCTCGAATAATTTAGAGCAGTGAAAAAGAGATCATTGACACGAAAGAAGAAGAAGAAGCACTTAATTTTGGCATGGTGGAAATACCCTCTATTCTCATCCGAGAGCCAATCCTGGTTGCATCAGAGCCACGTCCTTCTATCAGCCAATGTATCGGCTTGCAGGTGATCTTGCCTTGACTCCAAAAATCTTGATGGGTGACTCTTACACCCTTTTCTCGAGACTTTTCTACTAATTCAATAATGTATCAGAACCAGTTTTGCTCTGTGCCTGTCTCCTGCGGAATTCCTTGCAGAAGGATGCGATTGCGATAAACTTTCTGTCGTTGGCGCTTATAGATCGAATCATGACTGATGGCACTCCATATGACTGTGTTGCGTCTCCCAAGTCAGGCAGACAGCAAAGTGTGTGTTGAGCTGAGTCCGCGCTGCTGTTATAGTGGAGGCAGGCGGGACTAGATTCCCTTCAAGCGACCTTGAACAGGTACTTCCCGATGCAGCCGTGGACAGAAAGCACCTGCGTTACTCGAAAAGAAAGGGTCTGGTGCTGTTGCCCTGTCCACTTGACAATGACCGTTTGGAGTGCTTTCACGGTGACAAAACTAGATCAACTACACGTTTTAATGGCTACCGCCGCGCCGTCGTGGATTCTTGGCCATCTAATCCGTGAGTTACGAGTTTATTGCTTGGGACATATATCTTGCAGCTAAAATGTGCTGTATACGCGCACACCAGAGCCTCGTTTGTCTCGCGATTTAGGTCCAAGATACGTATCCCGAGGTATACGACACCCCGTCCGATGTTAGCCTGCCTATCGGCCGCCTGGCTGCGAATTCAAACTACCTTTCATGTAAAGCTGCGTTTACATACTCGCGGCAGAACGATGGAAGTGTCATGCCGCGAGTACTGCCGCGTATGTTGCTGCGAATGTTGGCTTGGCGGTGCGAGTCAAAGGAGCGGCAATACTAGCGCGATGAACTATACGAGACTGCTAGATGGCGCTAATCAGTAAACACGACTTTCGTTATTGCTTTGCTCCTCGAATATTTACTTTTAAAAATATTTATGTCGATCTACGGAAAGTGTAGGTACTGCTACAGCGTTGTCCTCCATACGTTTACGTCCGTCTCCGTTGCAGGGCGAATACTGTAATGCGGACCAACGCGATGATAGGAGTGTGTGAATGCTAGGGCATTAATCGCGTGAATATTTCTGGCAACACGATGAGCAATGCGAGCGGCAGTATGTAAACGCGGGGTAAGATGTAACCTGGGAAGTGCAGTGTATAAGGACAGGAGTAAAGTTGAAAGCTGTCACCGCATACCCTGAAGGGTGAGAGGCGTTAGTAAACGTAGTATAAAAGAAAGAAGAAAGAGGTTATTTAGTGCCGACAGCATAACCGCATAGCTATCTTATGAGCAATCCAATAAGATAAGATAATTATAATATGCAGAGTATTAAAATAAACTAATCCAGTGATACTTAGGCTGTATTTCAACAGTGAGAATCCATTCATTGAAAAAATGCCGATAAAAAAATATTGTCTTTGCAACTTTTAGAAAATATTAAATCAAGCGAAAGTACCCGTAAACCTCATTCGTATCTATATGTTCGTATAGAAACATGTATGACCATTCATGTCATGTCCGCTCTACACATTGGCTAAAGGTCTCTGCATACGTAACAGGTTTTTTCACGGACGGGACGGGACGTGAAGCAAAATGTATGCGGCCCATCCCGTCCCGCCCGTGGCCCCGTGACATATGCATTGCCGCATACAACATTTTGTATGAAACGATATTTCCAAAACGTGAAGCGTCCCCGTCCCGTCCGTGAAACGCGCGCGCCCTCGTGACCTCCGTCGTGTGGCGGGGCGTCAGGAGGGCGTGTGCATTGATGTGTAATGATGTGTATTGATGTGTATCAAGAATAGCACAAACCATCGCTCTACACGTTCGACAACAGCTGTTCGCCACTGTGTTCTTTGGCGAACACAGTGTAGAGCAGCCATCACAAAAAACAGTGACGTGACGGGGAACAAACTTAGAAGTAATCATCATTTTAGCGTCGTTATCAGTTGCATCCGAGGACCCACTTATGAGAGCGACTACCGTCTGGCCTGGTAAGCCCGAGAGGAAAGTTGGCGCCAGAGCCTCGTTCGTCGATCATTAGGGTTACCGGCTTCCAGATGTGATTGACTTGACCCAGTAGGTCTTGGTGGGGTCCCATACACTCCATAGAAGCTTAGAAATGCATGTTGTGGAATATGTTGAACGGTCTTTACAGCATTGTGGTGTGTGTGGCATAAAAGCGGTGACTGTGGGGAATTTAATTTTGATTTTATAGTTCGTAATCCGAATAATAAATGTAACCGGATATCCGAATACAATGGATATTCGAATATTCAAATTGCTTCTATTCTTTTCTTCTCTGCTCTTCTGTTCTAAGCCCATTGTCATAACAAATGTAATAAAAGTTGCTTTCTTTTTCAGACCGATGAGAACAGCTTCCTTCTTCGCTTGAGGATTGTAGGAGCTTTCTCGTTGGCCAAGAAGGATATATTTGGTGCTAGGTAAGTACTTGTGTCATATTTTTATTTACTATCTTTGAGCTTTGGAAATCTCGCTAACATGCATGCGTAGGCACACATTGGGCACATTAGCGCACATTGGGAGAGGCCTATGTCCAGCAGTGGACTGCAATTGATTGATTACAGTAGAGAAATCTCGTGTGTATGGATAGACAAAGATGTCGATCCGTTGTGTCTGTCTGCCACCATAGAGGGAAAAAGACTTTGTATTTATGTAGGTATACGTACAATATGGATACGACATATAGGCAATAATTGAAACCATATACTTGGTACCCCATAAGCTTCAAGGAGGAAAAGTTTGAACAAAATTGGCCCAGTATTAAGGGCAGAAACTAGAGTTTAAATTTTATAGAATTTGAACAACTTTGAGCACTCTGTAGAATCGCATGTTGCCGCTTAGCTGTTCAAGTAAGTTACCTACTATGCCTATTGTTGTGTGTGTGTGTGAAGTTGTTGTGTGTGTGTGTGAAGGTGTGTGCGTATTTATTAATGACTTATGACACAGTCAATGACTTTAAAGTAATGGATGAAACTATTTAATGACTTATACAAGTGGTTGCATTTTCTACATTTATTTTAATAATTATTTTGTTAGAAAATTTCGGATTTTATAAATCAGGGAATTTAAGTTTAAATTTAATTTGGTTCTATTCCTACGGACCAGGATGCTTCGCGGTTTCAGTATTTGCACATATGTCGTATCCATATCGTATATGAATCTAGAACTGTTTGATTTTAGATAATTTGAGTACTAAATTATGCCACAAGGAAAAAACCTCCAAATTTCCATAATACAACTTTTGAGGAAATAGTTTCGTTGATAAAGACCTTATTGAAAAGTGGCTTCCTTCAGAAATCTAAAATGAGAATGTTTTTTTTAGAAAATCCTTGAATTGACTGTATACCTATGTATTTTATAATAAAATACTTCAAAAAAATTAGTGCAGGGTTATATTTCTCTTTATGAAGTTACTGTCGCTACTTTTGTAATTAATCTTCAATATCCTCCTACCGCGAAATAAAAAAAATATCGAAGTTCATCCAAAGACTGGAAAAAGCGGGCTCCAGACCCTGAGGTGAAAGCTTTGGATGCGACTGGGCTTAACGCTAGGATGAAGAACATCTACCTAGCGCATATCCCGGTTTCAACCGAAGCTTTCACCTCGGAGTCTTCGTGCGTGAATGCTATGGCGTATAGGATATCTTTCCGCTTGGGTGAAGAGGGCATGCAATATTCGCTTAATTTTATTTACTATTCGAGTTTTACGAATATCACTTTTCGTACTATTCGAGTTTTACGAGTTTTTCGAATATCGGTGGAAGTTTTTTTTACTAGTTTTTCTTATTTTAAGTAAATGAAACGAATATCGTGTTTTCAAATGACCGCAGACCGAGTGCCCAGAACGCGCGTGCGATTGGTCGCCTATCTCTTCACACGCATGCGCTCTATGCGTAAGTACGTTCGGATATCTTCATACCTAATAATCAGGGCCTCGGCGTCCCTATGTGCGAAGTGTGTGGCACACACAGGCGCCAAGATAATAGGGGCGCTGCCACCGGACCTGGCGGATGGCCAATATGTCTTCCGCCAGAGTCATTCCACCGAGGATCCATCTCTAGTGAAGGATGTTGTTGCCATTACCTACCATTGGTACCCATGTTTTCCTTCACGACGCCATCTTAGAGTCTCTTGGGTTTTGCCCTACCAGAGCTTGTTGGACATTTTATTATCCATGCAGATAGGCGGTCACCGCATTTAGTGGCTATTTATGAATTCCGACCGTAAAATGATTCACCCTGAATCTAGTTTTTATAGCGATGACGTAATAAAATATTTGTTCGACTTTAGAGTTCGACCTAGGTTAAGGCGTAAAAAATTAACGCCTGAAGTTATTTTCTTTATACTCTTCATTTTTATGTATTCTTTTAGTGAGAGTGATATATTTGGTTTTATAGATATTCCCGCCTTCTGTTTTAATGGGTACCTGAGGAAGAATATAATATGATACTTTTTAATTCGCAAAATAGCGGTCTTCCGCGGTAAAGGATATCAATGCAGTCTGAATGTCTGATGCAGCCTAAGGCCTGCTGCCCTAGGCTGCAGTAGACATTCAGACATTCAGACAGATTTGATATAATCCGTTTTTATAAAGAAGCACGACGATATAATCTCATCTTGTCTGACGGTAACCTAAAAGTAAAGTTTTAAGAATGAAGATCATCATTGTAGATGCCAACAATGCTACAATGGTGGCCCTCAGTTTAACGGCCATGTTAGATGCTTTTTCACGCCCTGCTTAAACCCGTGATTGCAGGAATTTAGGCAATTTGCTTCATAGGCATCGTGCATTAGGTACTTCGTTCAAAAGGGGAAGGAAACCCGTGTGTCGATACATAATTGCGGCAAAGCAAAGAAGCACTGAACGGTTTATTAGAATGTGTAATATTCGCGTAAACCGTCGATAATATCGTATAATAACACACTGGCTAAATAAACAACTTTACAATTGACCTTTATTCCGTCGAACCATGGGCGTGTATGTGTGAATATATCAATCTGAAGTCGTCTATATGCTAATTGTATTGTAGCTATTAGTGAATGAAGCGAGACTGGCGGCCTCTGACCAGAAGATCTAGTTGTTCCGGGTAACACGAACGTAAATATCTACGTAAATAGTCAAAGATCTGTTTGTCTTCGTGAGTTCTATGGCCTACAGGCAATAGTTCCGCTTGGGTGTAACATAAGATTTAGTTATGGATTATGGAGACGCACCGGTGTTTTTTATGTTCCCTTCCCATGACTGTGTTCTTGGAATGCTATAACCTTGGAATCGTCAAGTTTAGAGTGAATAGGTTCATTCTAGGCAAGATTAAATCAGTCAAACCAGCAGTTAGACTGCAAAAAGAGGACTCCAGACTCCGAGGTGAAAGCTTTGGCTGCGACTGGGAATAACGCTAGGATGAAGAAGGTTCATTCTAGGCTAGCTTGTTTCATCGTAGACCATATCATTACTTAACAATAGGTGACACTAGCTTACCGTAAGTCGTCAAACGTGCTTATCGATTTAAAACAACCGTGCGGTTATCCTCCTGGGGCTAAACGTCCACCTTTAGCTCCGTGAGGTGAACCAAGGTATTCCGGATTTAACCGATTTAAATCATTGGTGTTCTCCACGTTTACATATGTTTCTAGAGAACCAGGAGCGTTCTAAGGAGGAAATGCGTGGGATCCTGACCATCTTTGACCCCCAGCTTTGGTGACGATGAACTCTTGTCTCCGGTTCAATCCCCCCTCTCGCATGAAGGCGTGCAAAAAACACGTCGCGCCGTCATATTTTCTTCCTGTGGGTGACGTACAAGGCAGCTAAGACTGTCGCCACAATCTTACATAATGATGTCCAAGAAGGCATCAAATCCATCGTGCCCAAACAGATTTACATAGATCGAATTACCGCGGCTTCAATAATAAGAAAGTACAACCTTCTTATATAAGGTAAATTATTTTAGACGACAATTAGGGATATTCTTTACACGGACATAAGCCTTATTTGGCGTTTCCATGTGAGTGAACGTAGGTATTATTTTGCTCGCAAGTCCTTAGCATAGCGAATTACGCTATTGTATTATATAATTGGTTTCATAATCTGTTGCCTTGACTTGGCAGAATGTCGAAGGTTTTTGCGAATCGTTTTTTACGCATAAAGAAAAGGGTGATACCTTATAGTTTTTATGATGGTTCGGGACTTTTCGCGATTAATTGTTACGGAATTTACTTTTGCCGAAGTTTCGGATGCGTTGCAGCACCCTAGTCACGATTTGACTGCTCTGCGGGTGTCGAGAGGTGTGCGTGGAACATATTTTGTGCTGCTTCCCTCCATTACTTATACATATTATAAATGGCAAGTCTAGCGGCACACCACACTCACTGTGTCAGTTTATAGCGGCACTGTGTTTTCTTTTCAAATGCAGCATCCTGACTCATCCAGTCTAATATGACTATTATGGAAGTATCAACGCTAATTCGAGTCTCGATGATTTATTCGACTAATTTCTCTGCCCTTGAAGGGCAACGCACAGCTAGATTGGATTGACTTGACAATGAATGCATGGCCCTTTAGCGTCTTCCTATTGAAACAAAGAGACGTTGCGTTGCGATTACTACGTGACCTTGATACTTATGATGAAACGATCGTGATTGAGGACAGCTATTCGATATCAGTGATCAGTAGACTCAGTATTCGTACTAGTAACATTCGCACTAACTTGCGATAAGCACGACCAGAGAGTGTAACATACTTCCCTAGTCCAACTATACCTGACTAGCAGCCCGGGTCCCGGCTATGCCTATGCTATCTGATAATCAAATGCAAACTTTCCATACAACCATTCGTCGCCTATTTAACCCTTTTGGTAGTGAAAGGGGATTGGGTAATCTAGTATGGACAGTGGCGTTCTTAATTTTTTCAGCGGCCATAATTAATTTTGATACCACTTCATTGTACTGTGTTAAACACACGTACAAATGTCATTATTTTCATTGTAAGTAATATCGGAGCTGCGATATACAGGGTGGAACATTTCGACTTTACCTTGAAGGAAAGTACCCTCATACTATAGATAGCGAATTTTACTTAAAGGAAACTTTACCTTATTTTTTAAAAGAAACAAAACTGCATTCAAAGACTTGGTGTTATTTTTTCGAATTGTAGTCGGTTCGATTATAAGGCGTGGCAAACGATTTTTCAGCATTCCTTAAATGCAGTGCTGTTTCTTTTTTAAAAACAGACTAAACTGTATTCAAAGTTTTCTGAAAATGCCACACACGGTAGTCGAACCGGGTACGAGTACCTACTCTTACTACCGGAGATAGTTAATTTCATTCAAAGGAAACACTCTCTTATTTAAAAAAGAATACAAAGCTGCATTTAAGGAATTTCGAGAGATCGCTTGCCACGCCCTGTAATCGAACCGACTAAAATTCTAAAAAATAACACCCTATATTTTTATTGCATCAATCGATAGGGTTGTTCATAAGGATCTAATCTCTCTAACAAACTTGGTAAATTAAATGAAAGGAAATCCATGAAATAGAAGATTTAGAAAGATTTTATTCGGTTCGACTACTAGGTGTGGCATTTTCAGAAAACTTTGAATACAGTTTAGTGTGTTTTTGAAAAAGAAACAGCCCTGCATTGAAGGAATGCTGAAAAATCATTTGCCACGCCTCATGATCGAACCGACTACAATTTGAAAAACCTGTAAGAAATTGCCACCGAGCGATAAGGCCGCCAACTGTACTTACCACGAACCTGTAACATTATGTAACATTTCGAAATCCTTGGTGTACAATAAAGACGTTTTATTATTATTATTATTATTTTTATTGCATCAATCGATAGGGTCAATTATAAGGATCAAATCTCTTTAACAAACTTGGTAAATTAAATAACAGAAAATCCATGAAATAGAAGATTTAGAAAGATTTTAGTCGGTTCGACTATCGGGTGTGGCATTTTCGGAAAACTTTGAATACAGTTTAGTATGTTTTTAAAAAAGAAATAGAACTGCATTTAAGGAATGCTGAAAAATCGTTTGCCCCGCCCTATAATCGAACAATTCGAAAAAATAACACCCTATATTTTTATTGCATCAATCGATAGGGTCGATCATAAGGATCAAATCTCTCTAACAAACTTGGTAAATTAAATAAAAGGAAATCCATGAAATAGAAGATTTAAGAAGATTTAGGAAGATTTTAGTCGGTTCGACTACCGAGTGTGGCATTTTCAGAAAACTTTGCATACAGTTTAGTATGTTTTTAAAAAAGAAACAGAACTGCATTTAAGGAATGCTGAAAACTCGTTTACCACGCCTTATAATCGAACCGACTACAATTCGAAAAAATAACACCCTGTATTTTTATTACATCAATCTATAGGGTCGATCATAAGGTTCAAATCTCTCTAACAAACTTGGTAAATTAAGTAAAAGGAAATCTTTGAAATAGAAGGTTATAGGAAGATTTTAGTCGGTTCGACTACCGGGTGTGGCATTTTCAGAAAACTATGAATGCAGTTTTGATTCTTTTTAAAAATAAGGGAATGTTTCTTTTCAGTGGAATTCGCTATCTTCAGTATTTAGAGTACTTCCATCTAAGTAAAGTTGAAAAATACCACCCTGTATAGTTAAGTCCCGATATAGTTTAGAGAAGTTTGTCCATAGTAACTTTTGATCACTTTATACTGTACTTTCATATTATACCAATTTCATTGATGGCCGCTCAATTCCGACAAGACGCCAACATTACCTAACCCAGTGGTTCTCAAACTTTTTAAATGACGGAACCCTTTTGGGAAGCGAAATACTTGATGGAACCCTACAATAAAACAATTATTTTTATAAGTGTATTCTTTATTAATCAGCATAATAAAAGTACAATGTATCAGTTACTAATTATTATTTACTTCACCACTTGGTAAGGACAATAATAGAAAACATTAAAAAAGAAAAAATCTAACTAGTGGGAGGTATGAAACTGTTTTTTATTTTTCATCAATTGCTTGATATCAGGTTTGATGGAAGAAAGTTGGAGTCTCATATCAGCTTCGGCGTCCAGTCTATTGCGATATTTTGTTTTCGTGGCTGCGTAGGTAGAGAATCCTGTTTCGCACAAATATGTAGTTGGGAACGGGAGAAGAATATCCAGAGCCATTTGGCCAAGCATTGCATATCGACACCTCTGGGTTCAATTGGCGTATAAACCAAAACACGACTTTTCAGGAGAGCAAAAAAACGATTTTATTTTTAGAAAAAAAATCATAACTTTTTTATTTTAGAAGCTACATAAAAAATTCCAAAGAGAAAGATGCTTAGAATTTGAGGATGAAGAAGGCTAAATCATTCAATCATATCTATCTTCTTTGGTTTAGAAGTTAGCATGGATATACGTCTTAGAAAATACCAATTTATGGTGTATACACCCCATGAAAATTGGATGAAAAACCAAATATGGATATAAGCTGTACTTATATCCATATTTGGTAAAATTAAGTTCACATTTACTGATGTAAAAGCACGTAACTGTAGATTTTTTTGCTGTAAAAACTATTTACTTTGCACATCAATATAATTATAATTAATAAAAACAATCTCGATACTGTTAGAATGTGGCAGAATTACATTAATATTAGTCTAACTACAGAATTGTGGTCGATATATACGAAATTAAACGACCAGAAACGAAATTAACTTAGTTTTATTAAATAAAACAGATAATTATGGCACATATTATCAGTCATGATCAGATTACCAAACTAATAAAGGCAATTATTTAAATCTGTAGCTCTTCCACAGCCATCTCTCCTTCACCGCGACTTCCTCGTACAACAGATTGTCCTCAGGGTCTTTGTCTTTAATTCAGCGGCACTTGAACATAGCCTGCTAACTTATAGATAAGCTTTTGCCCCTCAGAAGATTCCAACTTGTTATATAGCGGTTGAAAGTGGTCTCGTTTGGCCCTGGCTACCGCTGTCCTGGTGGCGCGTTTTGCATCTTTGTACGCGTTGCGGTCATCGAAAGATTTGGACGCTTGCCACTTTTTTAAGGAGGGCTTTCTTCACCCTGATCTCTCTCTGCACTGTATCGTTCCACCACCAAGTGTCCCTGTCATAGATGCGTCCACCCTTAGACGTACCGAGCACCGCCCTCCCCGCCTCAAGGATAGCTGCCTGAATCCTGTCCCAGCAAACCTGTACTGGTTCGTCTACAGCATCAGCGCACTTGTCACCGATAGCTGAGACGTGACTTTGGGACTTGGCTTCACCACCACCTGATTCTGCGTTGGCCACGCTTGGCGCGTTTGTCTTTGAGTTTCACGCGGAGGTCCATGACAAGGAGACGGTGTTGGCTAGTGAGACTCTCTCTGGGTATTACCTTGCAGTTGGCCACCCTGCTGATGCTATGCCTCTTAGTGAGTAGGAAATCGATCTGGGTAGCGTGCTCTCCGCTCTTGCAGGTGACAAGAAGTTCGGCTTTCTTTTTGAAGAACCTGTTCACGACGGCAAGTTCGGTGGCCGTACACGTTTTGAGGATGTGCTCACCCTCTGGGTTACGGCTACCGTGTGCAAAACCGCCGTGGGCATGTCCAAACTCCTCACACTTGTCACCTACATGACTGTTCGTGCAGTGGTTTAACTTTAGCAGAATCGAGGGCCAGGGCCTCGATTCTGCTAAAGCAAAACCACCGTCATAACACGGACACTGTAATAATTTTTTGAATTTTTACCATTTAATTTAAGACTAAAGCAATGTTAGTAAAATCTAAAATTAAATGGCCTAATTGTAGAGTGAACGAAAGCGTGTAGTAAAAATATTGTCATTTAATTTTGGACTTTAATTCTATAGCAATAAAGTCTAAAATTGAATACCATTTTTTGCAATGGATATGGTTTATACTAGACTACTGGCCCGTGTACAAAAATGATGGGTCATTTGAACCACCAGGTGACCTATATAGAACGATATAAGAACATAAAATAATAAGATTCAGCACTATGCCGTCACTTGTAAGCTGTCCAACTGAGTGCAGGTGAGTACAGGTACAAAGTAAAGGTAGAGTGAGTACATTTTGGTCATATATTTTTGTACGGCATTCTTACCATCGATAGATCCATGAAAAATAACAAGCAAACGCGTAGTGCTGTACAAAAAATGGTGAGCCACAAAGTCAGAATTTTTATTTTATTTTCCGACTTTACCAGGGTAAATTTGGTCATTTGATTTTGTACGGCATCAGTTTCATAATATTTCAATACTGCTTCTAATCCATTATTCCGCAACGCCGTACAAAAATCATGCGACATGGTGAAGTAATCGTGGGTTACAACCCCCTCTTCTTCACCTGCACTCAGTTGGACAGCTTACAAGTGACGGCATAGTGCTGAATCTTATTATTTTATGCTCTTATATCGTTCTATAAAGGTCACCTGGTGGTTCAAATGACCCATCATTTTTGTACACGGGCCAGTAGTCTATACGTCCATATGTTATTTAAATGTTTGGATTTACGACCTCAATTTTAAATTACCTTTAAGAAATATATTTATTCGTCACGGCGTAAAAACCATTTACAATCAAGGCAGATCTTACGCCCCGGGTTGGTAAAAATCTTGGTCATAACGTCTTACTAAAAATTTAAAAAAGAAAAATTTGGCTCTTACATTAACATTTTATCTTTTTTGTGGTAGGATGATCTAAATTTTTTGGGTCGTAAAAGCATTTTTTTTGCGAATTTGAACATTTTAAATATACAGATCGATAGAGAAAAAAATTCTGAACTAAACGATGTATATAACTCATTTTGGCCAAAATGGTTTATACGCCAATTGAACCCAGAGGTGTCGATATTCATCTTGGATTCTGCACCAAAAATCATTAAGAGGCGTCGTTTTGAACAATGACTCCATACTTGTGTCTGATGACATTTCTAAAAGAGATTCATATATCTCATTTGACATGTTTTCAGGCTTTTCCAAGTTGGGTAAAAAAGGATTATGAATCCAGGAGTTCACTTTAATTTTTGTATTGTGTTCTTCGGGAAAATACTTTTCAAAAGATGCGCGCATCGAACTGAGATATTGGACCAATTCTTCAAACACATTATCTTCAAACATTTCTGAGTCGTTTTCGCTAACAAACTCACTGAGTAATGTAAAACTTTCTATTTCTTTCTTACCAATGCAAATGATCCAAAAATCTAATTTTCTTTTAAAAGCAGTTATTTTATTATAGGCCTGAAACACTGTTGTCTGTTTACCTTGCAACGATAAATTTAATTCGTTAAGTTTTTGAAAGATATCCGCCATAAAAGACAATCGGAACAACCAAGTTTTATCATACAAACGGTCCTTCAAATTAAAAGAAGTATCTGCTGAAAGAAACATTTGTAACTCGGCTCTAAGTTCAAATAGCCTTGTTAAAGTTTTTCCCCGAGACAGCCATCGCACTTCTGTATGGAGCAGCAGTGTTTTATGTTTGCTGCCATAATCTTCACACAATAATGAGAACAATCGGGATTGTAGTGGTCGTGATTTGATAAAATTAATTATTTTTACCGCTTCATCCATAACTAATTTTAGATTAGACGGCATTTGCTTCATCGCAAGTGCTTGTCTATGCAGAATACAATGACTGGAACTACAATTAGGCGCTTTATTTTTCATTCGTGACACTGCTCCTGCTGTTTTACCTGTCATCGCCTTGGCCCCATCTGTACAAATGTCAATGCAATTGTTCCAACTGAGATTATGTTCTTCAAAAAATATATTTATTTTATTAAAAATTTCTTCCCCGGTAGTGTTTGTAAGCAGCGATGAACACATAAGCATGTCTTCTTCAAAAGAACTTTTATATGGATATCTCACAATAACCAGCAGGATAGCCAAACCAGCGACATCAGTCGACTCGTCCATTTGCAAAGCGAATCGTGTATTTTGTAGACGTGTAACTAGTTCTTGTTTGACGTAGCTTGCCAGATCATGGATTCGTCGTGAAACAGTATCGTTTGATAGCGGAACAGTAGAAAGATGCTTTGCAGATTTTTCATCAAGCATACATTTTGTTATGTCTAATACACACACATGGTTTTATTAATTTCTCAGCGATAGTGTGCGCTTCACCTGCTTGTGCAATGCGATAGCTAACTAAATATGATGCCTCCGTGGCCTTTTCGTTGGTAGTTTGTGTTACATGCATCATATTTTTTTGACTTTCTAATAACTGATCTTTTTTGCGAACAAAAAATTCTTTATTCTTGTCTTTAGTCTCGGGGTGTACGGTTTCTAAATGTCGACGCAATTTGGCAGGTGCCATGGAACTATTAGGAAGCAGTTTACTACAGAGCATGCAGAGAGGTGAGCCGTTGGAATCAACAAATCCGAAACTGATATAAGATTCATCATACTTCCTTTTTTTCGTCTTTGAAACCGTCGAGCTTGACGTCGTGGCACTCGTGGCATCATCTTCTGGATCGGTGATTGCTAAATTCTCCGCGCGCATTGCTTTTGAACATTCAGCGTCATTAGAAGATGTTGTTGGAACACGTTTAACACCTTTTAAGCCAACGTTCCATTCTTCTTTATTTATAATGTTACAAGTCAGGATAGTGGGGTTTAAATAATGCACAATCGTTACTGCGTATAAGAGACTAAATTTAGAACCTACAGGGAAGAAATGTATAAAACTGAGACAACAGAATACAGCAGGCAGTAAAACAATGAACACTAGTTTCTCGCTAGCGAGCTTGTAAGTAGGTAGTAACTTATCGCTCCGAACGCTAATCATCAACTGACGACGCCAACGCGCGATCGCCGCTTTTATACTTAGTCCTACACTTGAAAATATTTAAGAGATACGATTTGACAGATGTCTGGATTCATGGTAGGTAACTAGGCACTATTGAAAGGATACATGAAACTGTTATAAATTAAGTTAAACCATTTCTAAATACGTAATAACTTATAATAGTAAGTATAAAAAATATGGTGTGACATATTTCACTTTAAATTACTACAAATAATTTAAGAATTGCTACAAATAATTTAAAATAAGACGTGATTCTTCATTTTTCGAAATCTCGTGTGACAGCTACGTCATATCGTTCTTATTTTTTCATTTGAGTGTTGCGGCTGTGTTCTCTATGGTTGTTACATTTTAATCGTATGGAGTTTATGTCAACTCGTTACGTTTATGGTCGGCGTTGCCAGAATGTAACTTTTGTAATATTATGTATTTCTTTTTACCCTCTTATGTTTCTTCTAAGTAATACAAATGAAAATATTGCTTAGATTTTTCTTTTATCGTATCGCATACTAGAGACAACGAATTTTTTTATACTGAATTTTTCTGATACTGAAATCGAAAGTAGCTCAGACAGTGAATATATGAAAATTATAAATACCCATTTCGTATTTTCATTTACCCTGCTTTATTAACATTATATATCCTGAACCTAATATCAATACTAGACAAATATTAAATTGATTGTAAAAATGCACCTCTTAGATTATTTTGCCTACCAGCATCATCATGCGCATGGAGACGGATGAATGGATGGATGATGATGATGATGGATGGATTCGGCAATCATTGTCCCGATAGTCATATCGGCCTATAGGCTGATTGCTTAGAGCCTCTAAGAGGCTTAAGAGGCTCTCGTTAGGCAGCTGGATCAACGGCTTGATGCAGAAGGCGGTGTTCCTTGATACGGCACGTATTGTGAGACTTGGTCCCTGTACCCTATACCAGTAGGGTACTATATTTTATGTTTTTAAAATTATGTTCTTTTATGTATATGAATTTAAAAATATAACTTATAAAATTTTTCAAGGAATAAAGAGGAATAATAATGATACCTATGTTTTCATTAAGCCTAACACATATAGGTACTAATCCAAATATCAATACTAGATATATTACATGATTAATCAGTGTTGCCAGGGCCAGGTAGTCTAGTGTAAATGTAAACAAGATAGCTTAAAAAGTTACTTAACAGGGAAAAAGTAACGTTGTTTTATGGTATGGAAATCTTGTCGGATAATTATTATATTGCGCGGTTATGATGAATAGTTTTATTTATTTACAATGTTACAAAAGTTACATTTTGGCAGCTATGCGATTAATCTTTTGTTACTTGAATCGATTATTCTGACAATTGATTTAAGAAGCTCCATCCCTAGACTATAAACGTCAAATCGTATCTTTTAAATATTTTCAACTGTAGACTCGATCTCAAATATTCTCGAAAATACTCGAGTCGGCACCTTTGATAAACAAAAAGCAAAAATAAAAACAGAAATTTAAAAATAGCGTTGTAAACAATATCGACTTTATCCTTTGAAGTTAGAGACGAAAGTCGCTTGTTGACAACTATAGCGTCTAATTCAGAGGCGGCTTTTATCAAAGAGACTGAGCGCTTACAAGTATACTACCCGCTCGTTTTAAGTTTGCCACTGGCGATAGGTATGAGTGTATGACGTTCGAAATTTTTTATTTAATTGTAACAATAAAAATTGTGTACGTTAGATATTTGGGTAAAACTATGACACATTATAAGTTTTGTTGTCACGTGGGGGAGGGTACGCGCATTCCACAGACCGGCAAACTTAGAGCGAACGCGTTGTACAAGTATAAAATTGTTGAGACCAAACTTATGAGATATTGTACCAGCTAATGTAACACAAGCTTATACCAATACAAATAAATAAATAAATAACATTCATAGCGTTTTGTCTCCGCGCGGCCGCGGAGTCCGCACAGCCGCGGAGCGACCAGAGAGAGGTGTTTTGATTTTTTTATTTCTAAATTCTTGCGGAACCCCGACAGAGGTATCACGGAACCCTAGGGTTCCGCGGAACACACTTAGAGTATAGCTGACCTAACCCCCTTTGGAAAAAACTAATGTACACATATTTCAAACCAGAAGTAGCTATTGTAATTACATAATAACACTTCAAAAGCGAGCAATTTTCCAACAACCATTCATAGCCTATTTAACTCCTTTAATAGTGAAATTTCCAGAAATCCTTTCTTTGGATGCTTACACCATAAAATGCATCTCGTACCACAATTTCAAGTTTATGAGTCCAGTGGTTAAGGAAATGTAGAATTATCTGGATTTTTATGTACACTTTACATCCCCTTCATTATCATATACTTCTCTGCTACTCAAAGGTTTGCTGGGAAAGAACTCATATTGAGTTAAGCTCGCCTTTGTATATATTTTTTTAATTGTATTGTGTATGATCTCTGTAATGTGTGCGTGCAAAAAAGAATTAAGAATAAGAATCACTCAGTGGGTACAATTTTGTATGTAAAGATTTAAGTGGGCATTCGAATCGAGTCAGGAATAAATCGCAGCTGAATGAATATCCTCTGATTCTTCGTGTGATGCAATGGCGAGCCTTGATTGTCAATTGCCGTCAAATTGATGGACGATGACCACAGCAACTGAGATGTGGCCGTCTGACTCACGAGTTTATTAAACGCTCCTTTTGTTATGATTCTTGTTATAACAGTTTGAGACGTCATTAAGACAGGAAGAATTTCTCGTACGTTTCGGTCCTTTTTTTTAATATAGGAAACGTTAATTTAACCTCACCTTGCCTGATGGTAAGCTGAATGCGAAGTTTCGGAAAAGAGGGTCACCATTATAGACACGTCACATGTTACGATAGTGGCACTCAGCTTGACGTCCTCATCAGACGCTTTTTCACGCCCCGTTTAAAGTATCCGGGACTGTAGGAAGAGGGAAACACATGAGCTGGTAAGGAATTCCAGGTCTTAATGGTGCGGCAGAAGAAGGAGTCACCGAACCGCCTGGTCCTAAAAATCGTACGCGACTATCACTAGTAATAATCGCCATACCATTATCGTATCAAAGTTTTTACACACATGCAGACACTAAATTCTCGCCTACGATTATATCATACGAGATTTGCAAGTGACATATCGCCTATGTCAAAATACGGTTATTGCTTGATAGACGGACGCTATAATATTTAACATTTTTCCGGGCTGACATTTTTTCGGGATGACATTTTTCCGGGCTGACATTAGTATGATTAGACATTTTTAGTAGGCTGGACATATTTCCGGTATGACTTACACGTGGACGAGCGAGCGGCTATTTTTTCTGCAAATGTTTAGACGAAGCAACTTTTTTTTTGTCCTTTCGATAATCGTATCTTACCGGCAAGAAACTCTCATTGTCTGAATGAGCCTTTATGCACACTGCGTTATTGGACCAGGGGAGCTACTATCATTTTAATCTTACTTTGTGACTTAATAATGTGAATCGGATCGTCAGCGTCCGTCAGGATATTAGTATTATATGGTTAATCTGGGTCAAAAAGTATCCTTACTATAGTGGATATATTTATTTGTTAGATTTGATTAATTTTACAATAAAATTGTCCTATCGACGAACGACACTCCGAGTCCGATTCACTCTTTCTTTCTTCTCTCTCTTCTTTCCTTCTTTCTTTCTTCTTCTTATCCTTTTTTCTTTCTCAACGGGTGATCAACCCTTCTGTGTGCCCCATTTCACCCATTTCCCCTTTTATATAACTACTGCCATAGATGTTCGTTTGTTCGTGTGACAACCGTGACCGACGACGGCTTAATGTGCTCTCAGAAGCACGGAAATACCTAGACCAATGCAAATAGACATATTCATGCATACAAATATTTGTAATAAGCGGGAATTGAACACGTGCCACCCGTACTCGAATGTAGTAAATGATACATGACCGATGAAATATAAACCTCTTGGCTTCAGATTATTTAAATATCAAAGTCATCTTTACCATCTTTTTTTGTCAAGTATATTTTTGTAAATTATGTTTTTATCTTCACAGTTTTTTGGACTATAATGTTTAATTTTGATAGGAAGGAGTTTTTTCCAAGGGTTATGTACCTTTAGATTTATAGATGTTGTAAAAAAGTAATGGAAGTACTTTAATAAATATTAATTACTATTTATGTGTGGGTACGTAGATAGTGTCTGTGTCTTATTTCTCATAGATTCTTTCATTTATGATTAAACTAGCTTTTGCTCGCGGCTCCGCCCGCGTGGATGTCGGTTATCGCGACCAAATATAGCCTATGTCCTTTCTCAAGGTCTAATCTACCCCTATACCAAATTTCATCAAAATCGGTTCAGTGGTTTGGGCGTGAAAGCGAGACAGACAGACAGACAGACAGAGTTACTTTCACATTTATAATATTAGTAGGGATGGGAATATCCCTGTGATACCAAGTTCCTTAAAAAAAGTTATCGTAAAGAGAAGACTAAATAATTCTTGCTAAGCAAAAACAAACATACAAAAATGGGCGCCTCTGAGATCGCAATCCAGGTACAGAATTTGAGAGTAGAAGTGTCGTCGATTCGACAGAAGAAAAATAAATTACCAAAAACTTTCTCTCCTTTTTTTCAAGGCGGTTAATAACTGATTGAATAACTAAATATGTTAATGTATGTTTAATACCCGGTACACACGATCAAAGACGAACTAAGGAACGTGAATGAACTCAGTGAACCAGTGTGAACGTCTTGGATAGACCAAGAGTAGGATTCGTCATCATTGGCACACTTGACAGCTCGAGTTAATGAACGACAAGGCTCAAGCCGGCTTTTCACTATGGGATGTAATATATATTACATCTTGAGATATATATTACATCCCGCGACTGCTGTTTACACTGTAAGATATATATTTGGGATAGTTCAGTAGCTTTACCATGAGTTGACACCAAAATTTGACAACTTCGTTACCCTATCGAACTGCGTACGCGAATCTGATTGGTCTGTGTAGAATGCATGCGCGAATTCCCTGACTTCTGATTGCTCAGTTTAAAATGACAACGTGATTTCGCATGCGCGATCAAACGTCGCCATTCAAACGGGCGAGACAGGGGGAGGCGTGGTGTCCGGGGACGTGAGGTAAAAATACACCTTCAAATATCGCTCGAAAAAATATTTATAGTTTGGGATTTAATATATATTATAGCGTAGTGTAAACGGTCTCGTACAAAATGTATGACGAGCGATATGTCAAGATGTAATATATATTACATTACATCCCATAGTCAAAAGCCACCTTCATACGTTTGCGTTCGTTCTTTTCGTTAGGGCAAATTCAAATCAAGAGGGAAATGCTCGAGCGAATTATAATAATCAACCTTATAATAGTAAATAGTAAGCAACAACACGCAGCTCTTTTAACCTTATCTAAATGGAATAAGGTCAAAAGTGTCCTTTCCGGGTTGGTACAATTCCTAATTTGTACGATTTCTGAAGTGTTAATTCGGTGTAAGGTAACACTTAAAAGTGGTCAAGCATTTTCCTGCCTGATCTGAATGGACCCTCAGAGTTTTATGCACCAATCATTAGATTATTAATTTGATATAATGTCCTTGCTAAGGATCTGTTTCTACTGCGTTATCTATTATCAACTCAGTCAATCAGATATCACCAAGTTCTTCGAATACTCCAATAGAACGAGGTGATAAATTCACGATATCAATTGTTTGGTGACAAACATCGATACCTTTTTCCACATGTGTGTCGCTTACATTGTAATTATCGTTATATCTCTCCGACTGGTCAATAAAGTTCATTTTGGTTGACGTGTTATGGTTTATTATTTATTGATTAATTCTTTAATGCATAAAGTGGACCTTCCGTTATAAAAACGATTATTATTATAATATATTATATCGATTCTCGCTACTACCTCAGAGTGTATTATAGTAGGTACAAGTACAGAAGCACGAAATCATTGCACGCAAGCATTGGCATATATGTAAATTACAAGTTGCCGCGTGGTTCCCGGCAGAGTAGAATTTGGGCTACCCCATCTCTTCCCATGCGTTGTCGTACAATACATCTAGATTTATGAAGTTATGAAGTAAAATAAAGTATGAAGTGTGAAGTATGAAGTATGAAGTATGAAGTATGAAGTATGAAGTATGAAGTATGAAGTATGAAGTATGAAGTATGAAGTATGAAGTATGAAGTATGAAGTATGAAGTATGAAGTATGAAGTATGAAGTATGAAGTATTTATGAAGTAATCGTGATAGTTTTTCAATAAGTGTACCACAAAAATGCTCAGGTTGTAGGATAGTGATCATTTCCCTACCGTGATGCAAAAGGCACAAACAATCATCACAAAAAAAAAAGAAATAAAAAAAAAAACTCAGCTTGTCTTTCAATACAATTCTGGAGCGTCAGTGAAAAGTGATACATTTCGAGTTATATTATTTATTTTATTTTTTGATATAGAAGATCTATAAAAAATTATCTATCTTTGACTCTTATCCCCGTATCTTTAGGGTTTAAAATGAGCGACTTAATTTGGAGCATAATGATATAACTGAACGTTTTTTTACCATTTCAATTGTGTAAAATAATACTTTTAAAATCATATCAAATTGAACTAAACAATATTTTTATTTCTGTACTGTATAATGATACAAATTGAATCAACGAGTTTAACACAATGTAAATGTATGAATTAGAATTAGTACATTGTAATATAAGTACACTTCCATTAATATACATTTTAAAACTTACTTTAGATTATTTCGTGAAAAGTGATACAATTATATTTATGACGTTAAAAAAACAAATACATTTTAATAAAGTTATGTGTAAAATGATACAATTCTTAAAGAATCAATTAACACCATGATATATTACAATTGTTAAAATGTGTCGAGTGATATAACTAAATTAGTATCAATATAAACACAGTGTCGGTATAAGTGTCTAATAATACAATTATCATCATCATCATCATTTCCGTCATAGGAAGTCCACTGCTGGACATAGGCCTCCCCTATAGATCTCCAATAAGACCGGTTGGAAGCGGCTCGCATCCAGCGCGTTCCCGCGGCCTTGATAAGGTCGTCTGTCCACCTTGTGGGTGGATGTCCTACGCTGCGTTTGCCGATACGTGGCCTCCACTCGAGAACTTTTCGACCCTCCGAGCTCAGTCCTCCGAGCTATGTGCCCTGCCCACTGCCATTTCAAGTTGCTAATCCTCTGGGCTATGTCGGTAATCTTGGTTCTTCTACGGATCTCCTCGTTTCTGATTCGATCTCGCAGAGAGACTCCGAGCATAGCCCTCTCCATAGCTCATTGGGCTACTTTGAGCTTACTCATAAGGCCCATAGTGAGAGACCACGTTTAAGTGCCATAAGTCATCACTGGTAACACACACTGGTCGAAAACTTTCGACTTGAGACACTGAGGTATGTCGGACGAGAAGATATTACGCAATTTTCCGAACGCTGCCCAGCCGAGTTGGATTCGGCGACTGACCTCTTTCTTGAAGTCGGACCTACCTAACTGGACTACTTGTCCTAGGTAGACGTACGAGTCAACAACTTCAAGAACCGAGCTCTCAACAGATATTGGGGTGGGTACAACATGGGCATTACACATAACCTTCGTCTTGTCCATGTTCATTTTAAGACCCACCTGTTGAGAAACTCGGTTGAGGCCATCGAGCATTGTGTTGAGATCTTCCATCGATTCTGCCATGACTACAGTATCGTCAGCAAACCGGAGGTGAGTGATGTATTCGCCATTAATATTGATGCCGAATCCTTTCCATTCCAGGAGCTTGAAGGCGTTCTCCAAAGTGGCCGTAAACAGTTTCGGAGATATCACGTCTCCCTGTCTTACTCCTCTTTTCAAAGGGATCGCCTTCGAACTCTGTTCCTGTACTCGGACCGACATGTTGGCGTTATTATACAAACACTTCAACACTTCGATGTACCGATAGTCAATACGGCACCGCTGGAGAGACTCAAGCACAGCCCATGTCTCGACCGAATCAAAGGCTTTCTCATAGTCCATAAACGCTAAGCAAAGTGGCAAATTATACTCTTCGGTCTTCTGTATAACCTGCCGCAGCGTATGGATGTGGTCTATGGTACTGTAGCCTCTTCGGAAACCGGCTTGTTCGGAAGGCTGGAAGTCATCAAGCCTGCGCTCGAGACGGTTCGTAATGACCCTTGAAAACAGCTTGTAAACAACGCTGATATGTTCAGTTGTATCATCTTAACCACACTTTGTATCAAAAAAACACATCATATTTTTATAGACTCTAGAGGTGTCTAATGATATGAATGTGTTTTTTCTGACAAATTTATAATTAAACGCTCAATACAACTCACATTTACTTAAATGAATAATATTTATTTCAACACTTTCTATTTTTTCATTTGTCTAGAGCACAACAATAGAATTTAAAAAAATTGTACCATTTGTCATGAAACCTATAGACTATGTGTAAAGTAAGTCAAGTTAATTTGTATTAATGGTCACAAAATTGGTTAATAAATGTTTGATGTGTTTATTGATTCAACTGTATATTTTCATAAATTATAAAAAAACTATACATATTAATCCTCAAATTCAACCATAAAAACCTTCGTTATTATAGTGTTTATTAATCGCAGTAGCATATTTTTATTTTAATTCGCTGTAAAATAAGTGACAATTTTTTAAAACTTTAAACTGGATTTTCTCAAAACTATGATTTTCGAGTTATATCACTTTTCACTGACACTCCAGAATTATATTGTAAATTACGATAATAAAATGTTTATGGTAGATTATGATAGTATTTATTGCTATAAAAATCTGCTTGTCATTATATCTAATTATACGAAGTAATGAACTATGCAAACAGAATACTTTGTTATTTAGTTTTTTCTTCTTGTTTTTTTAAATTATAATTAAGTGGGCTTATCTGCTTGATAAGTGTGCAAACTCGGTCGCGCCCTGGAAACGAGACGACGGGAGGCAGAAACCTGGTTGACCTCAGCCGTCCGACCGAGTGCCATCGAGTGTGCCATTATATCAGGTACATTACCTGATAAGTGGGTACACTTGGTCGCGTCCTGACGTGCAATTCTCTAAGCGTTCAGCTTCCAACTATTAGGTAATCTGTGGTTCAGCGTCGAACACAACGTAGCGACAACCTTAATCGAGATTGTCATTGGTCAGACAGGGTGACGTCACTGGAGATCGACCAATGACAATCGTTATCAAGGTAAGGAGAATTGCACAGCTGCTGTAGGCCAGAAATAGAAAGCGTGGTTGACGTTAGCCGCCCAAGGCCAATGCAGTTCGTAGTCATCATTATTATTGTGTTAATCCCGGTCGCATCCGCGGCCCTCATCTCAGACTCCAGCTGTGCAATTCACTAAGCAAGCACAACGATGCGACAACGGTGCGAGTCGCATCGATGTGCGCGATAGACACTGTCATTGGTCGATTTCCAATGACGTGATACAATCTGACCAATGACAATCTACGTTGCGCCTCGCATCGTTGTCGCATCGTTGTGCTCGCTTAGTGAATTGCAGTGCAGGGTCCGCTTTCCGACTTTTACTTCTCCATTTCGCACCCTTACGCGGACCCGCCGAATTTGGCTTTATTTAAAAAGAATGCAAGTCTCTTTGAATGAATTTTATTTAAACTTTTATTTAAACGGATTTTGCAGAGTAACTGATAGCACTACCGATTGCTCTGGAAGTCACGGGAGGTCTAGCGTGCAAGTAGAGGACGCTGAGTAAGGTGTGAAGATCGGCTGATTGTGCAGAAAGGTTTAGGGTTCCCGGTGTAACAGCACGGTCTTGGGCATCTATGGTATCCACCTAGTGAGAAGTTCGTGTCACTCTTCACGACTCCAAGTAGTTTGTAGTGATTAACCATTTGCGTAAGACGAAGTATCAAGAATGAGGCCATTATAGATGCCAACAATTATCAAAGCTTAAATGGTGGTCCTCGCTTGACGGATTCCACAGTTGTTTTTTCACGTTTCGTTTAAAGGATCCTTCAGGATTGTAGGAAGACAGAAACACATGTGTTGGTAAAGAATTCCAACTATGTCAAATCTTTATGGTGTGGCAAACAAAAGATGTGCTGAAGTGTGTTCTCGATGAGCATTGTGGAGTGACACCTTAGTGCTACACGTATTGTTCTGGATAGGAAAAAAGAAGGTGATAGCACCTTGTTTTCCTATCCAGAACAACACAGCCTACGTGTTTTTGCAGACTAAAATTTACTCAAGTTCAAAGGCAAAAAAAGTGCGCGAGATATTTATAGAATAAGAAATTTAATGTTATCTAAGTCCACGAGGTTGTTTTATCGAATACTTAGTTTATTCATAAAATGGAATGTTGTTACAATAATATAGATAGACGTGAGATAAAGGCACTTGGACGATTGATTGCTTTCATGCTATCGAGATATTCGCGCGGGGACTTTCCTGCGAAGGGAATTGCGCAGTCTTATGAGATTGGAATCGACTGGGCCGAAGACTGCTAGGGGCCCAAGACAAAGTGACATTTTGCTAATAGCAGCAGCGGTGACTAATGACATCATTCCAAATATATTCTAAATGAGTCAATCCTCTAGCTATCTCTTCATCATCACTTGACCTCGTTCATATCAAAAATGGCCGCTTTGCAATGAATCTGCTCTGAATTATAGTTAATTCTTCAATGATTACTAACGGTTGCTTGCGGCTGCACCCCCTTGGAATATTGATACCGTTTCTGCAACCCATGGGAACCTATTCCATGGATAAAAGTAGCCAATGTGTCATTCCCGACTCTGTAATCTATCCCTTTATCAAATTGCAGCCAGATCTGTTTATACGTTAGAGCGTGATTGAATGACAAACATCCAAACATTTTCACAAACTTTCACGTTTATAATATTAGTAGAATAACACTGCATACCTGTCATTATCTGGTCTGCATAGGATCCTCTTTCTGGTTTCTGCAGCAGAATTGCCGCAATTTGGCCACTGTAAACTTTTTTTTATTTAGATGTTAATGGCAAAATGCCAATATCCAGTACTAAGTGTTTAGACTCTTAGCATAGGTTTTATCGATTCCATTCGATGGCCTATGACGACTAGACGTGCGTCATAAATAGTTATAATCTAACAAATTGCATTTCAAAACAGCGTATTATAATCATATAGCGTTCTTAATTTTTATGATAAATAGTAAAAACTAATAATCTGTGCTTTCTAAGAGGATTTCCGCACTAAAAATATAGTGTATACTCACCCTAAACTTTATCAGTTCTGCTGCATAAAGATAGACAAAGTGATTCTAATGATTTACATTATGACTAATGAATATTTAATTGAATGTTATCATTCTGTATTTTCTTATCTAGTTGTGTGTGTTTGATTTTTTCTCTCGCCATCCGAGCACCAATTCCGATTGCATCCAAAGTTTGCACGTTAGAGCCCGAAGTCTGATCTCCTGCTAATCCATTCCATAGTTGGATTTGATTGGTTTGTAGCGGACCTCGGACTGATGGGATTGCATTGAATTTTAGACTTTATTGCTATATGCTTAAAGTTCAAAATTAAATGGAAAGAGTTTCATTACACCTGTTCATTCACTTTACTAAAAGCCATTTAATTTTAGACTATAACGCCATTACTTTAAGGTCTAATATTAAATGGATTTTTTCGTAGTCTCCGTGGTATGACAGTGGTTTTTCTTTAGCAGTATCCAGACCCAGGTTTAACGGAAGGATGATGATGATGGTTTGGTTGGTTAGTGACTAATTTTGGCATGGAATCCTCTGCCAGAGCCTCGTCTTTTAATTAGCAGATGTATCGGCTTGCAGGTGACATTGGTTTAGCTTCAAAGCTCTCAGTAGGTTCCCATACACCTGATACTGTCTGAAGCTTACGCGAATCTCACTCATTGACACTTTATTGCTACTTCGCGCCATAGTCGCAGGGTGACTGCTGACATGGCTGCTGAAAAATAACTGAAACTTCGTCGGGCTAAAAGTGAATGGCGAGGGTCTTAAGAGAGCCGAGGACAGTAATCATCATGCTCACACGTGGCATACGACGTTTTACAACACACTTGCGAATAAAATAACACTACAAATACTAAATAAACAATACTACAAATGAATTCGTTTTGCTATGCGCGAGCATCTAACAATGACGATCGGCCATATTTAAAAGAATGAGGTTTGACCAATGATATTTCATAACATAGATATGTCATATGCTTACAAAACAACGTAGAAATAGCAATAACACATCTATTTATATTTAATATCATTGGGTTTGACTTTAACTTTTTTTACTGTTTTTTTTTCTGTACTTAGAGAGAAAAAAAAATGTTAAATTTGAGTGATAATTTTGTTTATTATACAAGTATTACAAGTTAAAATTATTTATTTAAATACGAAAATGCATCAAATGACCATACAATAGGCATATTAATTTATTCGTACTATTAAACACGTTCTTTTTTGTATCGAACCTTTTTTGAGAACATAGAAACTTAACCTATAAAATTTAATTTATTTATCTATAACTCACTTGTGAATATTAGCAATGAAAAAGTCACAGTTTGATAATAGGTGTCATTACGTACCTAATTGCGGTGAAATAATAGCAATGTTATGAGCAGGTGTGTTGTAAAGTAGTATTATCCCATACACCTGTCAATGCCCCTACCGTCTACTGTATCCAAGGCAAGGAAACGACCTTAGAGTAATCAGTCCATTGATCGGTTCCGTTATCAGCACTCAACTGCACTGCTAAGGTCAGTAGATACCGCTATCAAATCATACTAGTAAAAGCGTCTTGATTGGTTTATCAGAGATTTGATACAACATTATATTCGATATCCTTCCGGAGTAGGCTGTCGGCCATTTGTTTGTCTTCAAAAAAATATCATACAATTTTTTTATATTCAGTCCATCAATTGACCTAAATTCAAATCAATTTATTGTGAGAATGGGTTAGGTTAATGGTTTCTCCTTTTATCCAGTACAAAACCTCTCCAGTGAGCTCTGACTACTCTACTCACCGCCGGGAACACAATACAAGGTTATCATAGCCGCGGTATTCTGTATGGCGGAGGTACTTCCCTAGTCGGACTGCTCGATTGACTCCTACCAAACTGTGAAAAATTCACTCATACCTACTCGTACTCATTATCTGTATGTATATTATCATCATCATCATTTCAGCCATAGAAAGTCCAGCTGGACATAGGCCTCCCCTATAGATCTCCAATAAGACCGGTTGGAAGCGTGTGTGTTCGCGCAGCGGAATGTTGTTGAATTTAAAGATTTTAATTATGCAGATATTTAGCACATGACGTCGTGTAAATGCTTATGGTAAAAAAAAATTTGTGCATGCAGCCATTGTGGAGAAATTCGCTAAAAACAGATTCCGCTGGGCGAACATTGTCCTGGCGGCACTTTTTTTGAATTCATGGACTTAGAAGAAAAAAAATGTGTCCAAAAATTAGCGTGTATTTGCGTGTAATTGTGTATGTATGAATAAAATTAATGAATGCATAAACTTCGGAGAAATTCAAGTTTCCGCCACGCGAACGTTTGGCCATTAGCTAGTTTTCATATAAAGCGCTTATATAGAGAGCTGTAGATTTTTACATACGTTGTTTTGAATTTGCTTATATTTGTTTAATAAAAAGATTTAGAAAAAAATCGAAGGGTTTAACAGATAAAAATATAAACGTAAAATACGCTTATTAGGTCTTAGTTCGTAAAGTATGCACTTTGGGGTCTAGATTTTTACGTTTATACAAACCTTGTAAGTGTCTGCAACATGTTGCCAAGTATCAATGATGTTCCGCTAGTAATTAAAGAGCAATAGGACAATTTACCATGTATAGACCACTGTTTACAAAGCAGTCAAATATCACGACGTTCTAAAGGAATTGCATAGTAAAATATATTCCAATAATTAGCTTACTGATTCAACTATTCACATGCAAAATTTCATCTCATTATATTCAGTAATTAAAGCTAAACAATGAAAATACTGACAAAGCATCGAAACCCTACATAACCCGACCAAGTTCGGATGGCTACAAAAAAGCGGCCGTACCATATATCTAAGTAACGTTCTTAACCTTCCAGTATAGTATTCATTAATATGGTACAGTTGCGTACACAAGCGTTAGGAAAAATAAAACAATAAATTGCATTTCTTGAATGAAAAATATTTTTTTATTAATAACGCCACTATCTACGATAAAAATAAATCTTCAATTAATAAGTAGGTGGGTACTTCTCTAATTAAATATCCGTCTACAATATAATTTATTTCTCGCCACCTGTTACGTAGAAACCCAAAAATTGGCAAAATGTGAAAACGTAAAAACGTAGAAACGTAGAAACCCAAAAATTGGCAAATTATCTATTTTTTCTCTCTAGCTTAATATTTTTGATCAATTCATATCTACTATACTTAGACTATTTAACCAAAGGTCTAGCCTTAAGCGTACCGCTTCGAACAAAATAATTCTGCATATTTTGGTGGGGTGCACGGGAACACGCTCACATACATAAGTCACTGCCGTACCAGTAGGTACAACGCTAATATCATATACTGAGACTGACGCAAGTCTCAAGCGCTTACTTAAATAAAGTACCTACCGCCTACGTAAATAGTACTTACTAATCTTAGTCAAATACAATTAAAAAAGTAGGTGTAGAAAAAATAAATGATCTATAAATTAAATCGAAATAACAATTGTGTTATCACCTGTACCAATTCAATACCGGTATTATACTGTAAATTTTAGAATGTTACCTAAATATATTGCACGGCCGCTTTTTTGTAGCCATCCGAACTTGGTCGGGTTATGTAGGGTTTCGATGCTTTGTCAGTATTTTCATTGTTTATCTTTAATTACTGAATATAATGAGATGAAATTTTGCATGTGAATAGTTGAATCAGTAAGCTAATTATTGGAATATATTTTACTATGCAATTCCTTTAGAACGTCGTGATATTTGACTGCTTTGTAAACAGTGGTCTATACATGGTAAATTGTCCTATTGCTCTTTAATTACTAGCGGAACATCATTGATACTTGGCAACATGTTGCAGACACTTACAAGGTTTGTATAAACGTAAAAATCTAGACCCCAAAGTGCATACTTTACGAACTAAGACCTAATAAGCGTATTTTACGTTTATATTTTTATCTGTTAAACCCTTCGATTTTTTCTAAATCTTTTTATTAAACAAATATAAGCAAATTCAAAACAACGTATGTAAAAATCTACAGCTCTCTATATAAGCGCTTTATATGAAAACTAGCTAATGGCCAAACGTTCGCGTGGCGGAAACTTGAATTTCTCCGAAGTTTATGCATTCATTAATTTTATTCATACATACACAATTACACGTAAATACACGCTAATTTTTGGACACATTTTTTTTCTTCTAAGTCCATGAATTCAAAAAAAGTGCCGCCAGGACAACGTTCGCCCAGCGGAATCTGTTTTTAGCGAATTTCTCCACAATGGCTGCATGCACAATTTTTTTTTTACCATAAGCATTTACACGACGTCATGTGCTAAATATCTGCATAATTAAAATCTTTAAATTCAACAACATTCCGCTGCGCGAACACACACGTTGGAAGCGGTTCGCATCCAGCGCGTTAATTTGAGATATAATAATTCAAGATTAATATTAACCTGGATTATTTTGTTCTGTTTCAGTGACCCTTATGTGCGTGTGGAGTTGCAAAAAGTTGATGGCGATGTCATCATTGAAACATTTCTCACGAAAACCAAGAAAAAGGTATGTTTTTTTCCTTTTGTACCTTCCGCTGAGACGTGTATAATTAATACTTATATAATAGAAAATACTTGACCAATATGATGTTGAATGTGACTTCATATGGCTGAATAAAACACCATAGAATTTAAAATAAAAATGCGTTTAAAGGACGGCCTTATCGCCATAAGAAGTGTTTTACAGGCAACCAGTCCAACAACAACGGTCTAGCTGTAATGCTTCGATATCGTCTAATGCCACAATTGGGTCGTGGAGGTCAGATGGCCATCGCTTCACGGAAAATATCGAGGTCTAGCCAAATCCGCAGTTAAGACTGGTAAAGCGGACCCCAGACTCCGAGGTGAAAGCTTTGGATGCGACTGGGAATAAACGCTAGGATGAAGAGTCCTATTACAAAAATCTACCATTACATAATTAAATAGATGTAATAATATGTTGTTACAAAATTGTTTTCTTCAAATTTCAGACGTTGAACCCAACATGGAATCAGGAGTTTGTATTTAGGGTAAGTTTTATATTAATTGAAGTTTCTAATATCGTTAAACGACTAACGCCCAGTTTCTGAAAGACTGATCAAAGTCAAATTAACTAATCGGCTGTTCTCTTGTCAAGTAGGAATTGGGTTGCTAGAAGCATGGTTAAATAGTTTAATTTGATCATCGTGTCAGTTAACATAGCTGTCTAATGTCATTTCATGAATATTTTTTTTTTTTTTCTTCTATTACGATCCCAATAATTCCGCCAACGACTCAGTTTTTATACTGATCAAAATAACGTGTGAAAGAACAAGTGTAAAATTATCCATACAAACAGTTAATTTGGAAAAGCGACCAAAAGGTGTAAAGTGTGTTGAAGTACCTGAGAAATTTTAAATTCTCCGAATGTATTGTCAACAATGACAGTTCGTAACATTTTTTCATCCGTTTTGGAACCGGCCTATTGGCAGTTTGGACTGATAAGAATGAACTAATGAACGAAAATGAGCTGTGTGGCCACAATTACCAACAAACCGCATGTCAAATCAAAGTAAATTTTAACCCTAATCAACGTTTCAGAAACTCAAATTAATTTGACATACCTACATGTTAAATTAACAGCAGTATTGGTTGATCAATGATTTGACAGGCCTTTCAGAAACCGGCTGTAACAGCCAGTTTCTGAAAGGCCTGTCAAATCATTGATCAACTAACACATTTTAGGCTGTTCATTAAAAGTCGGCAACCAATGTTGACTGAAGAATAAATCCTTGGCTAGGATCTGAAGCAACCCAACACGAAGGATAGGCATGGCTAAGGTCTTGCAAAGAGCTCCGCCATACTCTTCTAACCTAACCTATCTGTGTCTTATTTCGGCAAGATTTTGCTTTTTAAAGTCTGTCTGTATCCGGAAAAAAATACCCGCGGTTTTTCACAAAAATAAATTTATTATCAACACTTTTATAAAACACCCATGATTTATATAATCATGGTTGCATCCTCCGCCATCCTAGGCCTCATTTCCCAACTACATGAGGAAGGCTGCACTGGAGTCTCTACTAAGGGTACTCCCCTACTGATTGACGGACGAGACTCTGGTAGCTCCAGTAGCGACAGTAGTAGCAGTAGCAGCAGCTAGGGGGGCATACAGCTGTTCAATTCTCTAAGCGTTCAGCGTCGAGCGCAACGTAGCGACAACCTTGATCAAGATTGTCATTGGTCAATCTCCAGTGACGTCACGCTGTCTGACCAATGACAATCTCGATCTTGATTGTCGTTACGTTGTGCTCGACACTGGACGCTTATAGATTTGAACAGCAGGTGAGGTTGACTTGGACTCCGAAGATCCTGATGGAGTCAATTTTTTATCCTTTCAGGTCAAGCCTCAAGAACATAAGCTGCTTATCCAAGTGTTCGACGAGAACCGCCTCACCCGCGATGACTTCCTGGGCATGGTTGAGATCCCCCTGGCGACGATGCCGACGGAGACGGCGGCCAGCCCCCGCCCCAACGTCGTTAAGTACCCCTTGCGACCGCGCAGGTCTGTGTAAGTAATTAACTAAGCATGATGTGCGCTTTTTATAAACTTTTATTTTATTCTTTGGTGATATGAGGATGATTTACGCTGGTGGTAACTCAGACTAAATTTTTTAATTGTAATATTTGTAGTTGTAAAATTTGAAAATTAATTGCAATATTTGTAATTGTAAAATTTGAAAATTAATTCCAATATTTGTAATTGTAAATTTGTAAAGTAACTGTATTTTTTTTCGTAGAAATAAATAAAAGAATGACATAGACGGAACGCATAAAACTAGCGAGTGAAGCCGCTTAATTAGCACTGAAGTAGTACTATTTCGCTCGCACTCGTTAGTGGACACAAAGAGTGCGAGCGAATGGTACTACTTTGTTGTAATAGTCTGAGAATTAAGGTTTTAATCCAATGATTTTATATTTTGAAAGAATTTATATATGTATAGAATTTGTATCTAGAGAGGGACTGGGCGCGGGTTTGTTGAGTCTCATTAAAAAGCATGCCAAGAGGTTCAAAATTTTCATTAAATTAATGTATGGGACGCGTAAACTAAACCATAGAAGCGATTATACTGTATGGGTCTCACTAACATTAACCATTAATATTTAAATTATCATGGTCACTCACATTACTATAACCCGCGCCACGTATCTTGGACCTAAATCGTAAGACATACGAGGCTCTGGCGCCCGCGGATTGCTATGTAATAGTCTATGCTTGGTGAATTTGAGTTCGTCTACCGCAGTAGCACTCCGTGCTGTCCTCAAAAGACACCCAAGAAACGTGTACTGCGCGTATAGGGCACATTTTGAGCACATTTTAGGTCCAAGATACGTGGCGCGGGTTATATTAGGTATATATGTCACAGCCAACTAGCTTAATCAGCCTTTCAGTTAACTTCCTAGGCTGTTAACTAAATGGGGCCGTTCAATTAACGGCCTGAATGATATTCAGCCATTTAATTAAACCGCTAATGAAATGGCTTGGATTGATGACGTTTAATTACTTGCCTAGCCATTTACACTTTACACCCGTATTCACAAACAATACTTCGCTATGCGTACCACCAAAACTGTGCAAAGAACGACAAATTCTCAGTGCGTTCGTTTTGGCAAGCCTTTTTATTCATTGTTAACACATAAGTAATACTTCGTTGAGGGAATGCACTGCGTTAGATACTGCTCCGTGATGTTTGTGAATTAATTTTACCAGCCCTATGCGCTCGAGCACACTATGAGACCTCACAGTATCGTTTGTGAATACGGGTGTTAATCAAACAGCTAGGCAAATCCCTTGTTTCTGCATGGTTACAAAAAATAACCACGAAGGCTAAAACGGCATTAGCCTTCTAACCAGGGCCTCGATTCTGCTAAAGCACAACCACTGTCACACCACAGAGACATGCGAGATAATTCCATTTGATTTTAGCATTTAAAGCAATGCAGTTAAAGTTTAAAATTAAATGGCTTTTTGTAGAGTAAATGAAAGAGTGTAATGAAATTCTTTTCATTTAATTTTGAACGTTAAGTTATAGCAATAAAGACCAAAACTTAATGCCAAGTGACTGTGGTACGACAGTGGTTTTGCTTTAGTAGAATCGAGGGCTAGGTTATCCAAGTCGGATTGAGCTGGTTTTCTCAATAAATTCATCATTAACTTTCTGTCTTATTTCTGGATGGTAACCCCTCGCACAAATGGCCTAAGCAATAGTCAGCCTGTTTGTTAAATGTGGTAACAAACTTTTGAACTTTAAAAAATAATAGAAGCGTTTGTAGCTGAGTGGTTAAGAAGTCGGCCTTACAATCGAAAGGTCCTGATTGAACCCTGGTCACTAAGTAGTGACATGTACCCACTTCTTACACAAGTAAAGCTAGTAACAGACGCTCCAACTTGGTCGGGCCTGACCATTCGACCGCAACCAAATCGGAAAGTGTGTAGGGCGGTCGGCCCAACATAATTATTATTAATACTGGTCGGATCGCCGACGCATCCGACAAGCCGTCATTGAATATCTCCGTCTCACCTAATTATTTCGTAATAACAATACGTTTTGTTGCTATCACGTCCACTCCACAGCAATTTGCTTTAAACAGAGGGAGATGGTGAGTAAAGGATTGAATATCTCCGTCTCACCTAATTATTTCGTAATAGCATTACGTTTTGTTGCTATCTCGTCCACTCCACAGCAATTTGCTTTAAACAGAGGGAGATGGTGAGTCCGTCCGATGTTGGATTGGTTGCTCCGTCGGAGGTCGGATGGTCGGGCCCGACCAAGTTGGAACGTCTGTTACTAATATAAATCAGCTTAGCTGGAGGGACTAACGGGAACTTTAGATTTTAATTAATATTTAAGGTTAGAAGTGTCGGGCTGTTATCTCTGCCTACCACGGAGGGAAATAGGCGTGAGCATATGTACCTATGTAGGTCTCTTTTCAAAAAGTCAACTCAACAATCATCTACTTAATCTTTAAATAATAGGGCTTGTAAGAGATAATTGGAAACAGTAAAATAATCAATTAATATCAGTTTGAATCATCCTTATCGCATAGCTACCAGTTCTTCACTGAAGGTATAATTTTGTTTCATGTTTTTTCCCCTCTAAGTGTGATATTATTAACACATTGAACGCTGCTGCAATAGGGATGTTGACTACTTTACTCCCGGAAAATGAACACCTTATAATAATATAATGAACTGCTCAAGTGAAATATTTTTAGCACAAATAGTTTTCAAAATCTTTCACTTTGAAAATTAATTTTTTTCGAGCCGCGAAAACGCTCTATACAAAATAATTATGAGCAGGTGACGTCACGTGCTTGTAGCGCGTAGTGCAAATGTATAGAGTGCAATAGAATATCGCATTAATCTCTGCCTACGATGCGTTTGCGCGAAAAAGTAATTGAAAATTTAATAAAGAATCTATAATTTGAACCAATTTTAAGAAATAAAAATAATGAAAAATCATAGTTTCCATTTAGTTGAGCAATATTTTATTTAACAATGCATCTTTTATGTGAGTAAACTAAGATATTAAGCAGTATTGATAAGAATCCGACGATGGTAGAAACATCCCTATTTCATTTAGCGAGGTCACTGGTGACCGCGGCGGAGTTCAAAGGGTTAATATTTGTGTGTGTTGTTGCTAATTTATTAAACAATGTAGTTACACCCTTATCCTTCGCATTCGCAGTAGGGAATACTATTTGGGGATATAAATACATAAAATTACAAATATTTGTGTTGAAAATTCGTTTAGGCTACTGTAATGATGCTAATAATGTTTTAACTAAATTAAAAATAAAACAGCTCTCAATTCTGTACATTTGAGATATAATTTGAGATCATTGTGATTTGAGATATTCTGTAGATTTGAGATTATAAATTGATTAATTCTTTTATGGGGCATCTAATTATGGTCTTTTTACCCGCCGTAAGATAATTGTTGAGATGAACTCGTTTTATACATAGAAGATTGATGTATAGTTTTCTTTTACCCTGAATTAGTGCTTGAACCTCTTCGAGTAGGTAGTTTGGTGTTTGTACTAACTTTGGTGTGTTCATTTGCGTATCTTATGGTGTATATTAAAATATTTAAGCGTCTGTATGCCACTGGAGTTGTTTAATAGATTATTTTAATACCTTAGGTCATGGCCATCATGCTTTTAAAATACAGTTTATGATAAAATGGCTGGTGGTATTCTGTATTAGATGATTTGTCAAAGCTTAGGAGATAAATCATTTATGTTATTTTGTATGTAATTGTTGTAAGGGTGCTTACATAGAGAAACAGGTTACTAGTATCAGCTACCTGCACCGATAAGATGTTAAACATGGGCGCGAATACTTTGCGATTTTTTGACAAACGACGAATTGACATACATGATGGCAACACGAATATGGCTGGCTCGCTCGTACGCGCCCATATGTTTTTTTAATTTAAAAAAACTGACTACCCAACTAAAATACTTAATATTGATACATTTTATGCAGAAGCAGTCTTTCTCACGTTCCTCGTCATACGACAACACTTTATTAATTGCTCCATCCTCATTTTTTTTATGTTCCATTACCTAATCACTAGTAATTCTATTAGAAGTTTAACCTATATCTCTATGAAATAGTGCCCGGTCCCGGGTTCGAGGCCACATCGAGGTATACCACGCTCTGGTGGGCCGAGTGGGGGACACAGAAGAGCCAGCGCCTAACGACGAGTGGGAAATGGTGGAGCCAGCGACGCAGACGGGGACAGTTCAACCGGTAAGGATGACATTTTTTTTGGTATATACCTATCTGCTGTGCAATTCTCTAAGCATTGTCTTTGTAAGTGTAAGTGTAAGAGATTGTCATTGGTCGGACTGGGTGACGTCACTGGAGATCGACCAATGACAATCTATATCAAGATTGTCGCAACGTTGTGCTAGAGAATTGAACAGCGGTTTTCTTTGTCTTGACAAAACTGTCCAATAAGTCTATTTCTGAATGCTTTAAATAGTTCTGAATTCTATATTTCTTCGTTTCCATCCATTAACAGTATTATTACTGATATGTTACGTTTGGAGCTCCAGGCAGCTTACGTTTAATTTGCACTACGCTTTTTTGTAGGTATACTTTATTGTAGCCATTAAAAAAAACAAAGGCAATAGTTAGCATACTGGTACATGCTGGTACAATCGTCATCAGATATATCGTAACAGACGAGCTGACCAAATACTTCTGCACGGTTAAAATGTCAAAAAGTTCCATACGCTACAAGTGACCAATAATATTTGAAAACCGAGTTGGTGAATTATTTAACCAAATCGCACAACTATAGTCCGGTCAACGAGAAATTGCGATTCTGACACATTTCAATTCGTCATGACTAGTGATGACGAATAACATTATTTATTGCGTTCATATCTCGAGCCAGCCGCTCGAGATTACGTATGAACGCAACTTGTAACCAAAAATATTTAAACAATTTCACAACGTGAAGAATGATAGAATTTATTTTGGCATAGTAAAGAATTACTAACTCGACCTTAACTAGCATTTCAATGATATTTAAGTTTATTCTCCAGACAATGCTAAGTTTATTCAATGTATTGGTCGATGGTGTTCTATTACAATATGTTAATACTATTGGACACCAAAATATAAGCTTGTAGCAGAATCACTTTGCGTAAACAATGTATAACCTTGATCGCCGTAATCTGAATCTCTATTTGTCTGTCTACGCTTCTGTAAATATTAAATTCCTCGTGACCGTCGGATATTCGGTGTCACGCTTTTTAGCACTCGTCTCATACGTAGATTTGCTTCTGCTAATAAAACATCTCATTTCATATAATATAGACAATTTAGTCTTACTATACATATACTCAATAGCATAACACTTGTAAACAAGTATTGTTTGTGAATATCAGTGCTCGCTCAGTGCAAATATTTGTATGCATGAATATAAATATTTGCATTGGTCTGGGTGTTTCTATGTATAATATGTATGTATTTACAAAAAAAAAAGTATCTAAGTATGTATATCCGCATTCTAGATTCCATAACACAAGCTAATTAAGCTTACCATGGGTCTAGATAGCGTTGTGTAGAATGTTGTAGAATATAAAAAAAATAAAAAATAAAAAAATAAATAAAAAAAAAACAAAAAAAAAAAAATATAATTGCGCATATATGTTTGTGAATATCTTACATATACGTACGCTAAATTCACATGAAAATAAAAGTGATACAGCCTACCTAGACAAGTGGCAATTCGTTAGCCGGGGTATTGTAGAATAAAATGACGAATGTATGGGATTTGACGTATATGATATACGTTGACGACAGTATCAGTACAGATATTAATAAAATATGAAATCAGGGTTAATAATGGTTTGGTTGGTAATATTAATTTATATGAATGTTTTGCATCTGCATGTCAGAAAAAGTCAACAATATATTTATTTTTTTAGCTGAATATTGGTACAGGAAAAGCTCTAAAAATTTCTGTCTTAAGTTTCTTCAACGAGACTTTTAATTATATTATTATAACAATAAATAGATCTTTGCACTATATTGTTTGCAAGTTTAGTGTAATCTGTGCATCAAAAATGTGGTGATATTTGTGTATGAAAACCATTATTTTAATATTGTAATTCCCTAGACCTACGTTATCTATTACTGATATAGAGACATATTTGCTACTATGCTTGTTAGCACAATATATAATAACCTATCAACAACAATTAATCACTAATATCACTTAGTCGATAATATCACTTCGGCAATAATATCACTTCGTCGATAGTAAATATCACTTCGTCAATAAATATCACTTAGTCAATACTGCCGTCGTAATTAAAAAGGGCACAACTAACATTTTGTAAATATTGAGAAAATAGAGATTAAATTTTTGTTTTGTTTTTGTTGAAAAATACCCCACTAAACTATATTTTCCAAAATTCTGCGAATGGTAATACTTGCATTTGTATAGTACGTATATGACCATAGCAAATTTTTATTATAATTTTAATGCATATAATTGATAATTAGCATAATTCGTTTCATCTTAACATAAAAAATAGGATAAAATCAATCATGTTACGTTTAAAAGGTATATACAAGGTAATATGCCTTTTCAATGTAAAATTTTGAGGAACATTTTTGAATTTTACAATGAAAAGGCACTTTTATTAAATTGTACCTTTTCATCGTATTATTATCAGTTACGATGAAAAGTAAAATATTAGAAAATACTAAACTTCTCTACGAATAAAATAAAGTAGTTATAAGAAAATCAACGTTTATTTCAAAAAAGTTTACAAAAATAATATATCTTGATTCTTAATTCATCATTTTCATCATTTCAGCCATAGGAAGTCCACTGCTGGACATAGGCCTCCCCTATAGATCTCCAATAAGACCGGTTGGAAGCGGCTCGCATCCAGCGCGTTCCCGCGGCCTTGATAAGGTCGTCTGTCCACCTTGTGGGTGGCTGTCCTACGCTGCGTTTGCCGATACGTGGCCTACACTCGAGAACTTTTCGACCCCATCGGTCATCAGTCCTCCGAGCTATGTGCCCTGCCCACTGCCATTTCAAGTTGCTGATCCTCTGGGCTATGTCGGTAATCTTGGTTCTTGTACGGATCTCCTCGTTTCTGATTCGATCTCGCAGAGAGACTCCGAGCATAGCCCTCTCCATAGCTCGTTGGGCTACTTTGAGCCCACTCATAAGGCCCATAGTGAGAGACCACGTTTCAGTGCCATAAGTCATCACTGGTAACACACACTGGTCGAAAACTTTCGACTTGAGACACTGAGGTATGTCGGACGAGAAGATATTACGCAATTTTCCGAACGCTGCCCAGCCGAGTTGGATTCGGCGACTGACCTCTTTCTTGAAGTCGGACCTACCTAACTGGACTACTTGTCCTAGGTAGACGTACGAGTCAACAACTTCAAGAACCGAGCTCTCAACAGATATTGGGGTGGGTACAACATGGGCATTACACATAACCTTCGTCTTATCCATGTTCATTTTAAGACCCACCTGTTGAGAAACTCGGTTGAGGCCATCGAGCATTGTGTTGAGATCTTCCATCGATTCTGCCATGACTACAATATCGTCGGCAAACCGGAGGTGAGTGATGTATTCGCCATTAATATTGATGCCGAATCCTTTCCATTCCAGGAGCTTGAAGGCGTTCTCCAAAGTGGTCGTAAACAGTTTCGGAGATATCACGTCTCCCTGTCTTACTCCTCTTTTCAAAGGGATCGCCTTCGAACTCTGTTCCTGTACTCGGACCGACATGGTGGCGTTATTATACAAACACTTCAACACTTCGATGTACCGATAGTCAATACGGCACCGCTGGAGAGACTCAAGCACAGCCCATGTCTCGACCGAATCAAAGGCTTTCTCATAGTCCACGAACGCTAAGCAAAGTGGCAAATTATACTCTTCGGTCTTCTGTATGACTTGCCGCAGCGTATGGATGTGGTCTATGGTACTGTAACCTCTTCGGAAACCGGCTTGTTCGGAAGGCTGGAAGTCATCAAGCCTGCGCTCGAGACGGTTCGTAATGACCCTTGAAAACAGCTTGTAAACATGACTCAGAAGCGAGATGGGCCTGTACAATAGAACAAGGTAGTTAGAAATAAGTAACAAAATACAATCTTACCAGAGCGTCGCGCCGACAGGCGTGGACTCGTCTTGACACATCAGGCACAACTGGCGCAATCCGCGCAATCGTACGCATACCTCGCCCCTTCACTTCAGCACTCTCTTCACAGATGTTAAGTAGGAAAGGCATTTCCGCTAGTATGTATATTTTCATATGAAATTATAAGGTGTGGAGTAAATAGTAAAGACATAACTGCCAGTTGTGCCTTTTCTTTTACGTTTCTTGCTACGGTATTGGTAAAAAAATTAGCACAAATACCACATAAGCCCTTTCTATTTGAAATGCATCGATTATGCTTTTTCAATTAGAAATGTTAAAACCATAATTATAAAATAGAAGACATATGTCACAATGTGACCTTTTTCCTTACAAAAACTTGAAAAATGGTGCATTTATGCCCTATAAACTTATGCTATCTCTGTTTATTTTGTTGCTAAAAATATACAAAAAATTGGGCAGATAGGCCTTTTTTTCCTGATTCCGAATATGTATATAACGCAATTTGGCATAAAATGTTAGTTGTGCCCTTTTTTATTACGACGGCAGAATAGATCACGTGGTTTATGAGAATCGTATCACACGAACATTCAACCTGTAGTTAGTATTGAGTATAGCGCTTGGTTGGTGCCTATAGGTGATAGTGTCCACGGTCCCGTCATTCACCGGCGATGACTGGGAGCTGCTCGATGCTGCGCACGTAGCTAATTTTGTATGTGTTTCATTTTTTTTTCTATGTTCGTCGCTTTCTATCGCTTGGCTTGACAGTATTATTGTTCATAATAAAAATGTATTGATGTTATTTTTAAATTTCACATACGGCTTGTGTAAATCCTCGGTCACAACCTAAGCGGCGGCGGTTCGAAAAGCCTATGAGAGAGAAAGAGAGAGAAGATAATTACTATTTATCGGGATATTTATGGATGTGTATTCGATATTTCGGCGCTGTTGCAAGCACCATGATCACAGATGATCATGGTGCTTGCAACAGTTCGCAAAAAAAGAGAGGATAAATTCTATTTGGCTCGCCGTACCGCTGTCGCTGTCGCTGACCGAGGCCTAATGATAAGTAGTTACTGCCAGTGGTGTCAGATGTATTATAGTTTTGGTATATGTATACTATAGCGGTAGTGAACGCGGCTGCTACGCAGGAGGCGCGGGTTCGATCCCCGCTCAGTGCCAATATTTGTATGCTTGAATATAAATATTTGCATTGGTCTGGGTGTTTCTATGTATAATATGTATGTATTTACAAAAAAAAAGTATCTAAGTATTTATATCCGCATTCTAGATTCCATAACACAAGCTAATTAAGCTTACCATGGGTCTAGATAGCGTTGTGTAGAATGTTGTAGAATATTTATTTATTTTTTTATTTATTTATATCCGTACATTTTTCTCTGATCTGAAAAGTAATATTGTGCTTTGAGTAAAAAAAAAAGAAATCGGCTATCATCTAACATCACTGGTCCTGCGGCAATCGAAGGGTTACAAGCTAAAAACGCTTGCGTGCATGTTATTATTATCTTACTGCGTGTTGCTGATATAGTATTTAGTATAAATCTAGTAGAAATAGTTGCACTCGCAAACCCAGTGAGAAAGCAAATCCCATGATATTCGCAGTCAATAATAGTTACAGTATAACAATGAATAGAACTGAATATTATTTAGATTATGATGATTTCTATTATGGGCATTTTATAGCTAACTTTGACACTAGTTTCGCACACATTCTAGGCTTTAAATCTATATAAATAAAAAACATTCCCATGGGTCACGTGGGTGAACGGGAAGAGAATTCCACGCGGGTGAAGCCGCAGGCAATATCTACTTAATAGATATAAATTTGCTGATTGTGAGTGTGGCGAAAATTTTACATAATTTACCTTATTTCATTCTCCACTGTCCACATTGCGCTCCGTCTGTAGATCGTAACTTGTGACTGACACTTTTAGTATTGCCACGGTAAGTTAACAGGCTTCTCACACACACATGAACCCGTGTGTGTGTGTGTGTGTGTGAGAAGCCTGCCAGTTGAAATGCTCCGTTATATCGATACGTTTACGTTACGAATACAAATATGTTTCGTGCTCGGGGTACTGCACCACCGTCATACAACATACACTGCAAAAAGTGCCATTAAATTGTATACTTTATTGATATAGATTTAAGGTCCAACCCCACCAAACGGACGGTATCGGAACGGATTTTACAATCTTTAAACAAACTAAATCTTATATCATAGCATTTAAAGTTTATATTACAAAGTCACGCATGACAGCTTGAAGTGCGTCATGCCGCCGCACGTCGCTGTCAAGCTGTTGTGCGTGACTTGGTAATATAAACTTCAAACACTGTGATAATAAGATTTAATTTTGTTTAAAGATTGTAACATCCGGGCCGATGCCGTCCGTTTGGTGGGGCTGGACCTTAAAAGTACAAAATTAAATGAAAAGATGTCATTTAATTTTAGACTTACAGTATAATGGTAAAGTCTAAAAATTAACGGCATTTTTTGCATTGTCTGGTACAACATTGGTTGACAACTAGTAGAATCTAAAACTGGTCACTATAATCTGAATTGCTACACTGGGTTTAACTATTACTCATACATCATTATAACGACTTTTTGATATTGTTTCAGACTATCGGCGGGGATCCACTCCCGCCCGGGTGGGAGGAGAGACAAGACGCTAATGGAAGGACTTATTACGTGAACCACATCGATAGATCCACGCAATGGGAGAGGCCAACGTTTACGTTAGTTTTTTATGTTATATTTTGCGGGTTATACAACTGCCGGTCACCGGTGATCACGCTGTACATTTTTCATAATAACTGGCGGTCACCGGTGACCACGCTGTACATTCTTTATAACCACTTCATACAACATGTATTAGAATCAAAATGATTAAATTGTCAAGTATTGCATAAGGAAGAAGTTCACATAAAATAAAATCTTCTTCCTCCTAGCGTTAATTCCCAGTCGCATCCGAAGCTTTCAGCTCGGAGTCTGGGGTCCGCTTTACCAGTCTTACTTCATTACGTATTTGGCTAGACCACGATATTTTCCGTGAAGAGATTGCCATCTGACCTCCACAACCCAATGTTAACATCAGGCGATATCGAAGCTTTGCAGCTAGACCGTTGTTTTTTCGACTTTTTAGGGCTCCAACTATCCGTAACGACTGCCATAGATTTTCCTATGGCAACCGGGACCGACGGCTTAACGTGCTCTTCGAGGCACGACCAGACCTATACAAATACCCATATTTAATGCACATAAATATTTTCACTGAGCGGGGATCGAACCCGCGCCTCCTGCGTAACGGCCGCGTTCACTACCGCTACGCCACGGAGGCTGTCACACACTGAAGTTCACTTAAAATAAGGTTGATCATTCAAACTTAAAATAGTTTTCTTACAAATACTTGTAATACAGTATCAATACCTATGATAAAATATTTATTTCTATTTTTTTTTTAATTCTACAGTCGAATGCAAAGTACTGAGACGCAAGCCGAACGTATGGAGACAGCTGTGACGGAGTTCCAGCGTCGTTTCCATATCTCGGCTGACGAAGAGCACGCGTCCAGCCCGTCGGCCTCGGCGAACCATCAGAACCATCAGGTATGACTTCAGAATGCATGATACCGTAATGTTAAATACATAATACATGATTGGGTGCTCACAAGAGGCCAGTATAACTAGATATTGCCAATAAGACCTGGATAGATATTAGTAAGCTTCTAATGGAGAACACACGGACTACAATCGTAAATAATAATAATTAAAATTGTTATAGTTTTCAATAGTTATACATTTTTCTGTTTAACATATAATATCTTTCTCTATGTTTTTCGTAAATAATTAATTATATAGGCAACTGAACCTGTTCGTTACACCACAGTTGCCACAATATTGTTGTATAGGAGAAGTCCCTTCTAAGCATTTCACTTCTGCCAATCCTAATCGAAGCTGTTTATTTTTAGCTGACCCGGCGAACTTTGTACCGCCATATTTTTTTAGCCCGTTTAAACCTTCTCTGGACATACACGAATATTTCAAGACTAAAATTAACCAAATCGATCCAGCTGTTCTCGTGTTTTAGCGAGACTAACGAACAGCAATTGATTTTTATGTATATCTAATATATAAAAATCAATGCCACTTTTCGTTGTAATTTTATAACTCAAGTACGGGCTCACATATCCAAACCAAATTTTTAGGCTTTGTTCCGACTATTTAGTAGATGTTTTATGTGAAGTTTGCACAAAATCGGTCGAGCGGTTCTTCATTTAGGCGGTACGAAGTTCTCGGCGTCAGCTAGTTATTTATAAAGTAGGTACCTCATTTCTAGTGTCTTATTGGTAATGTATTGTTATAATGGCCTCTATTTAAAAAAACTGCTTAATGGGTTTTTACGCTTTTAAAATTACGGCGGTCACCGGTGACCTAAACTTATAAGTTATTTCACTATATAAATTTATTAGATATATATTTAAAACTCAGGGTGCTTACATAGGAACCGGTACCGGCTACATAGCAACAAAAATGTTGATTACTCGTTTACGTTCTAACACCAAATATTTCAACAAACAAGCGCAACGCATTCGCGCCCTTATGATTAAGAACATATGGGCGCGAATACCTTGCGATTATTTTTGACAAATGACGAATTGACATAATAGCAACACGGATAGATTTACCCGTAACGACCCGCCCGTACTGATAACCTGTTTTTCTATGTAAGCACTCTTAGGGGTCCATTACACGCTTATGCAAGCGTCATGCATCAAGCCGTCAATCATGAATGTTATTGGTCAATCAGTTATTAGACGTTATGTTATTGGTCAATCACGGAGTGATTGATGGTTAAACCATGGTAAAACCTAACGTGTAATGGACCCATTAGTGAGGGGCTTACAGCTGATGTATGTGAATGATAGTGATGGGAAGTAATATATTTCGTAAAATGATTAAAAAAATATAAGATGTAAAATAAAATATATTCTCACATATTTCATGCATGTGTTCTATACCACTCCGTTTCGTTAGGTACTTTACTAAAAGTAAATAATCTTGATGCTTTCTTTTATACAAACAACTATTAAACAAATAAATTACTGCTTAAACTAGTAATGCAGTTTCATTTTTTAGTCACGTTTTGTTTTTATCGCAGGGTTATAAGTGCCCGGTTAATGGCAATAGGCTCGCCACCTATTACATTGGGACCTAAACATAAACGGCGAAATGTGGGTGCTAGCACCTCTGCCTACCCCTTCGGGGAATATAGGCGTGAGTTTATGTGTATATGTTATGTTATGTTATGTTTTTAAACAAAAAAGTTTAATAAACTGAGTTTTTAAAATAAAAAATATTGACAGTCACATCAAGATTTTTTACCTTTAGTTAAGTACTTAATCAAACGCAGTATTGTGTATTGTTAAGGGTACGTTATAATTAATTAATTTAAAATTGTAGAATATTTTTTTTTATTATTTTCCAAATTTGATTCCTAGTTTAGAGTTACTAATTTGCATCACAGTTCTTTTGGAACTTAAAATGAGTTTGATGGAATGAATAGTAGAAAATTTTTATTGGGTTATTAGTTAACACGTTATTAGTGTGGTTGTTGAGTGAAAGTTATGTCATTGGGACTACCATGACGCGCGAATTAGCGTTCGATTTCCGTGCTTGGAAGAGCGATAGAGCTTTACACCGTATATAGCTCTATCTCTCTTTCTCGCACGCTTATTACGCGTCATGCTTGACCCACAGTGGCGAGATAAGTGGGATAAATAGATGTATGTAGGTAATTGTCGAAATAAGTTGATCGTTTAGCTTTTAACATACTAACATTTTAAAGTGCATTTTTGTTGAAGCCCATTTTAGGAAGCATGGAAGATGTTTTTTTTTTATTTCAATATTTTAATTGTATGATTTTGCTTATGAAATCGTAAAGCATGTATTTTATATTATTTACCATAGCCTTCAAAATTACAACACTAAAGGTGCATAATTTTGTGATATAAATTAATTTCTGTTCCCGAACGTGATACCAATTATTTTCGCCATGCTCGGTAACGCATCACAATTGTGCGAATACTCACAACAAAAGCAGATTATTTTTGAAATAAAACCACTTTTTAACGAATTCTATCGCGATTTATTTGTTTATTTACTTTTAGCCCGACGTTTCGGCTACTTTTCAGCAGCCATGGTCGCGGGGTGACTAGAGATAATAACAAATAAATCGCGATAGAATCCGTTAAATATTGCTTTTATTTCAATGAGTGATATTCCCGTACAGAAAATATCATCAGATTATTTTTCTTCAATGTAATTTAAACGACTTATTTCGGCAATTTATAAGGTAATTGACAGGTGGATACTATTGCATGTGTACTGTAGAAGTAAAATATTTATTTTTCACCATCAAATGAGTTAAAGATTCGGTTTTAAAGAATATTTTGTGATCGCAGCATGGGCTTAAGCGAGTAACATTATTATACTAACAGTACATTGTAACATTTATTTATGTTTTCGTTATCTGGAAATTTGATTTCTTATTCATATCTTATAGATTAACCTTATCGAAGTACAATGAAGAGATGATTACTTATCTGGTTGGCCTTTACAGTACTTACTATTTGTTTAGATATATAAATGGTAACTTAATTGCATTGAAATGGGTACAGTTTTGTTGCGCATCTCAAACTAATCAATCTCTAATATCAGCATTAAACAAAATTTTACCAATTTTTTGTCCGGTTTAGTTTTCTAACATCAGAATCAGCACCTTTAACAATCTTCGTAATTAATAATAAAGGTTACGTGCTACCATCCCGTTAGTGATATTTGTTATAGTTTCAATGATTTTTAAATAATATAACTATACAAACATTTCAGCAGTTGTCGAACTCGTTCTTTCTTATCAGCAGTAAATCATAATATGTGGCTTAAAGCAATTAGATAAGTTCGTATTCCGCCGGTTTATATGTATAATTATATATCTAAAAATGTTGGCTCTTGTGAACATAATTATACAGATTTCCAGACATCTATTCAAGCTGTGTACTCATTTTTTATTGTTATATGTTTACATTCGGAAGCTAAGCTTCATTCACCTAATAACCCATACTTCATAACATTGTTTATTAAATTATATCTCTAGTTCTGATTATCTAAGCATTTTTAGGAATAAATTTTGCATGTTTCAAACTGCATGTTTGCTTATCAGACATAAATAATAATGACACATCATTTCCCGTACTAACAAAACAATAGACAAAATAAAACGTAATGTAACATTGTCCTACGTTTTATTTTGTCAATCCCAGACGGCAAACGGTTATTTGAAATATTGGCAAATATGATAAATGTATTGCGAAATGTCTCAAAAATATAGAAATGGCCATATATATTTTATCGAGAACATGGTAATGTGTAAATATGAGAAAAATGAGTACATGGTATATTTAGAACGTTCTTTTCTAAATGATTTTGCCCAAATTTGTTCTATTTGTCTAACCATAACTAAGGACATAGTTGCAAACTGTATTTTTAGTATTTTTCTTTTCTATTCTTAAGAAGGCAAGAAAATTTCAGATGTGCACACACACAAATGCATCACATACTTGTCTGCGCTCAGCGGGTGTTGCCATAGACGTCCACTGTGTTGTCCTCACTTTCATAGACAATTCTGCAGCACATGACGCTTGCGCTTACACCCCGTTATTTGGGACATATGCCATTTAAACCATAAACTTATTTCTGCAGTGCAAAATAAACTAAATTAGTACAATAATATATAGTACTGCAAGAATAAGTTTGTGCGTCATTATCTAATGTAAATGTCTAACAGGAGGATATAAGAAATAGAAGTGGTGAAACTAACTCAACGGAACCTACGCCGTTTTCGACACCGATCCGGTCGCCGGAACCGGTACAGACTCCGGATCCGGTGGAAGCACCGACAAATAGTTTAAGTGATGAAACCGACTGTGATAATAATTTAAGAAACAAGACTCCGCAAGAAGACGATGACGTCGTGTGCGCTAATGAAAGGCATGACGTTCGGCAAGGAGCTGAGAATGACAGTCAGACTGACGAGACTGCTAGTCAAGTAACTAATGAAATCGTAGAACAAGAGGTAACAAATGTAGATAACGAAAGAACTGAAAATACTGACGTCGCAACAGTTGTAGACAATGTTATTGAAGACAATAATACTACAGAATCTAATGCCGAAAACGTTGTAACGGAAACTACAACGACAGTTGTAAATGAAAATGTTGAAACTACTGAAAATAATCTTGAAAATATACAAAATGCCTCTGAATGTATAGGAAATGTAACAGCGACAACTTCCTTTGACTCAAGCGGCACCGAAAATGACGCTAATGTTGCTGAAATTGACGCGAACGTTCCCGAAAATAGTGAGAATGTTCCAGATAATAACGAAACCGTTCCCGAAAGTAGTGAAACTATTTCTGGAAGTGAAATAGTAGAAATTCCAACCGTGGAATTAGTGACTGAAGACTTAACATTTGACGAGAATCATTTTAGTACACCTACAGGAGGGACTCCTGAGCGCACGCCCTTGACAAGACGGCGGAGGACCACAACTAGTTCTTTGGACGAGTCTGAGGTAAGAGACGACAGGCCGGTACGGGATGCGATGTTCATTGTATATAGCGGAAATAGAACGAAGTTTTTGACACGACATACCATTGCCTTACGACTGTTGGCTTTCTTAAGCGCCGGTTCGCGACGTCTGGGCTTGGTTTTGGTTTCAAATATGAGTACCATATTTCTTTTTGATTGTAGAAAATTTATAGGTTTGTTATCTGTCAATCATAAGCGTCAATATCGCAGCCTATTGATGCATGCGGCTGCGTTTAACCCTTATTCAAATTAAATTATGCTAAATGGCCATTTATTTCATTGTCTCGTATTCTTTTTATAAATTGTTAGGCAACTAAAAATCCCATGTAACTCGTTTCTCGTACAATATGCACCTACTTTATGTACCGACTAAAGTAGGATATACACTAGGCATCGTTCCCGCACCGGGCCGGCGGCGTGCTTTGGGAAATTGTCTATGAGTAAGTGTGAGGCACAACTTGCTATGTGAAGTCCTGCTTACGTTACTAACCACGACAACTATCTGACTGTCTTTAGATTAATCACCAAGACATTTTGTAACACAAGATTGTTTTCTGAACTCAATTTTGCACGATTTTGTATTAATTTGTTACCGAGCATGACGGGTGAACATTATATATTTATGTTATTAAAAATCACACCCACCCTTCATGTTCGATAACAAATTGTCCAGCGAAGTTTTGATGCCCGTTTATTACATTTTTGATTTTAAAAAGTAGTGTATTTGAAATACATAAAAATACGTTGAAAATTTTTCCGTGTACGAGCATGACGAATGTCAAAATTATCTTGTATTGCAAAAATAAATTTTGTGAATTGTAGACCCGTAAGCATATTATTTGACGTTCCCACTAATATTGTCAGATATAGTCAATCAGTCAGTCAATCGTTTGCCTGCAATTCACAATCAATCAACAGACTAACGCCATCATAACATAATACAAACGCTTCTTATAATGACATTATATGTATTCAACTTTATTTTCATCTGACATAGTACTACTTGTCTGCTTGTGCTGTTGCTTAACTAACTTGTGTTTTAGATATTAATTGTATTTGTATTTATTATTGATAGTAGCTAGAATTATTGTGTATTCTCATAGAAATATGAATGCTATTTTGATTATAAGGCTTGATCTTGATAAATCGTTTCATTTGATATGTGTATCGTATTTGAATTTTATTTTTCAATAATTTTAGAATGTAGCAAGAAATATGAAATACATTTCAGATTCATCGCGTATATATTGTTAGAATTATATGCTGTTTTTATAGTATATAGTTTTAACAGAAGCCGAGTGTATTTAGAAAGTATATATCTATACTTATGGCTTTGTGGCAAAGAGTGAGTTGTAAGCTAGGGGGCGTTGTAATATGTAAATATGTACTTATTGCACCAATTTTGTAGGTAAGTGTACTGCCAAATATGACAACTCTTTAGGGGGTTTATTTGTCGGTTTTCAGTGAATAGTTTATTAAAACTTAAAGAATATTTTTGAAGTTTTGTGAATTCTGCCATACTAATAATACCTATAGGTATAAGATGATAGTCTCGAAAAAGTCAATTAAGTCAGTAAAAATCTTTAGAACGTTCAAAAAATCTATTAGAATCATCTCTTGTAGGTATAAGAAAAAGGAAATCTATTAAAAAAATGTGGTCAATTTTTTTTGGCAGTACACGTTACACGGCCACGCTCGTTGCAAACACGACCGTATTGCTATACAGTTAGAGTCGACAATACGTTGTAATATGTGTTGTGTTGCTAGGATGAGACGGACGGCTCCACAGAGAGCACCCACAGCAGCAGCGCCAGCAGTACACAGAGTCAGAACAGTCAGAACCTACCCAACAGCGATGGTATGTTTATTTTTTAATCTCTTTCTCTTACTGTCTTTGTCTTGTTTCCTCTGTTCTCAATCTTGCTTTGTCTCACTCTCCTTTCTTATCTCTCCTCTGTTATTAATGTGCTGTTGATTATGGTGATAATGCAATAGTCATTTCATACTTCACCCTCTCTGTTATTTCTCTTACCTCTATTCTCCCCTTTTTGATCTCATTTTTTACATTTTTGTTTCTATCAACTAAAATGTTTCTGTTATTCTTAGTTTTTTTTATTTGACAGATTATAATTCTAGAAATACAAGTTACATAAATTACTAAATTAAACTAAAAACTATTAAAACTAAAAAAAAAACTAAATTAATTAAGACTAATTAAAATATTATAACTTTTTATAGCAGGTTATGTTATAGCATCTAAGTTGATCCTATAACATAACCAAAAATAACAGAAAAATGATATCTAATTTATCTCCTTCCCTTTTCAGTATAATTTTCAAAGCAGCTTGTCATTTAAGGAAGCTCCTAAAATGACAAACTGCCTTGATGATCTATTCTTCCTTCTGCAATATCCGTCTGATAGATATCCCTCTATAGTACGCGCCAGTTAGTGTGGCATTTACATTCCCCCATACAGTGGTGTAGGTATACGAAATTTGCAAAAACGACAGTTTCAATGTTAAAAGATAATGTAATAATTCTTATTTCTAAATATTTTTGATTTACCTTTCTTGTTCCTTCGTATTCGTAAGACTTTGTTCCACTCGTATTGCCACACTAACTGGCGCGTACTATAGTAGTATTTTCATTCTGTACAGGTCTACCGCTCGGTTGGAGTATGCAGAAAGCACCCAATGGCAGAATTTTCTTCATTGACCACAACCAAAAAACAACCACGTGGATTGACCCTAGAACTGGTGAGTTTCGTCCTCTGGGAATATTAGCTAAAAGTGTCAGTGGTAGCGTATGGAAATTAGGTGGAACGGGATATAGGATATTTTTACCTTCTCTTCTTCATCCTAGCGTTAATTCCCAGTCGCAACCGAAGCTTTCACCTCGGAGTCTAGGGTCCGCTTTACCAGTCTTAACTGCGGATTTTGCTAGACCTCGATATTTTCCGTGAAGCGATTGCCACCTGACCTTCACAACCCAATGGTAGCATTATGCGATATCGAAGCTTTGCAGTTAGACCGTTGTTTTTTCGACTTTATAGGGCTCCAACTACCCGTAACGACTGCCATAGATGTTGTTATGGCAACCGGGACCGACGGCTTAACGTGCTCTCCGAGGCACGACCAGACCAATGCAAATACCCATATTTCATGCTAAAGCTGAAATGCTGCAGCTAGACCGTTGTTTTTTTTTTTTGAGCTTTTTAGGGCTCCAACTGCCCGTAACGACTGCTATAGATGTTCTTATGGCAACCGGGACCGACGGCTTAACGTGCTTTTCCCTCCCAATATTGTTATTTAGATATTTTGTGTTACACGTAAGTTTGTCTGTTATTTAAGCTAAATTGAACATTGCAGGTTGCGCGTCAAGTTTGCCCACGACGGGTCCCACCACTGGAGGCGTGGAGGCGGACGAGTTAGGCGCGTTACCTGAAGGTTGGGAGGAGAGGGTCCACACCGATGGCAGAATCTTCTTCATTGATCATAGTGAGTGCCAACTACTTACTTATAGGCTAAACTTGTTACGAAGATGTCCTTAATGAGGTCTGCTGTACAAACGTTTTCATGTCAATAAAAATTCGTTTTCCCTACAATCGCATACGTCCATAGGCCACGGTAACCACTTCCCATCACGTGGGCCGTGTGCTTGTCTGCCACCTAAGTGGTATATAAAAAGAAACCATCCCGGGTTCTTCAATCGGTATGTGACAAACTACCTGTCGAGGCCGAAAAGTTAAACTTAAATCTTAAGATCCACAGCGTCTGGAATTGTGGCTCATATCTTCTGGACTTGAAATGATATCAATGTTCTTCCACCTAGCGTTATTCCCAGTCGCATCCGAAGCTTTCAGCTCGGAGTCTGGGGTCCGCTTTACCAGTCTTAACTACGGATTTGGCTAGACCTTGATATTTTCCGTGAAGCGATTGCCATCTGACCTCCACAACCCAATGTTAACATTAGGCGATATCGAAGCTTTGCAACTAGACCGTTGTTTTTTGGACTTTTCGGGCTTCAACTACCCGTAACGACCGCCATAGATGTTTTTATGGCAACCGGGACCGACGGCTTAACGTGCTCTCCGAAACAAGACTAGACCAATGCAAATATCCATATTTAAAGCACACAAATATTTGCACTGAGCGGGGATCGAACCCGCGCCTCCTGCGTAGGGGCCGCGTTAACTACCGCTACGCCACGGAGGCTGTCATCATGATATCAATGTTACCATGTCCTTTTTCTTAACACTATAATGCTATCCCTTTCTCTCGCAGACACCCGCACGACACAGTGGGAAGACCCGCGACTGTCGAACCCGCAGATCGCCGGGCCGGCCGTGCCCTACTCGCGCGACTACAAGCGCAAGTACGAGTACCTCAAGAGCCAACTGCGTAAGCCGGTGAGTACTGTGATGGCTTGCTATAGTCCCTCTAACGAATAAGTTTACTTTTGACAGTTCATGTTATGTCAAATAAGTCCGTTTTTTCCGTTTTGACAGATTTTAATTTCGCCAGATTTTGTTTTAGTCGGATTTTCGTTATGTACGTTACCTATTCGATTTCAGATAACAATCGAATTTGTTTATGAAAAAGTTTCAATAGATTTTACACGAATTTTTAACGGATTCTGTCTTGGTTTATATTGTATAATTATGTTGCTTATATGCAACATAATCTGTTAGAAATAGCTCTCTCTTAGAAACCTTTTAATCCCTACACAACACAAATTTCAAGTTTTGATGTTATCCCTTGAAAGTGGGTAAAATAATCCTTAACTATAAAACAAGGTATAATACGGCGTGTGGGGACAGGAATGCTGATGCGTGAAAAGTCATACGATCGAACGCCCCGCGCTAACGGGTCGCATGCCATCCGGGCAGTAGGTAGGACACGTCCACTTTGTTGTAAAGTTAAGGTCAATAATTACTTTGGAAACTGAAGTTAAAGTCAATAATTACTATGTAAACTAAATTTAAAGTTAATAATTACTATGTAAACTAAAGTTAAAGTCAATAATTACTATGTAAACTAAAGTTAAAGTCAATAATTACTATGTAAACTACAGTTAAAGTCAATAATTACTTTGTAAACTGAAGTAAAAGTCAATAATTACTATGTAAACTAAAGTTAAAGTTAATAATTACTTTGTAAACTAAAGTTAAAATTATCTCAGTAAAGTAATTTGTGCGTTTACCTTTGTTTCCCTAACTAACGATAGACCCAACAGACGTAAATGCAACGAAGTGTGACGAAAATATGTCGTAGAATATTTATTTATCGCAAACTGAACTTGAATATTTGTTCGCAGAGCAATGTGCCAAATAAGTTCGAGATCAAAGTGCGGCGTAACTCCATTTTGGAAGACTCGTATCGGATCATAAGTTCCGTTAGCAGACTGGACTTGCTCAAGACTAAGCTGTGGGTCGAGTTCGAGTCGGAAGTCGGACTCGGTGAGTTCTACTTGCATATACTTACTAACTTCTTTTATATTACTTAAGTGGCAGACACGGCCCACGTGGCGGTAAGTGGTTACCGTGGCCTATGGGTGTGCGTAACACCAGGGGCTGCGATAATCACCACCTCCTCTCTGTGTTTGCTCTGTGAACTGAGGATATGCTGACACTGCATCCTCTATGTATATGTTTTAACATATAACCAAATATCCACATAAAACCGCCTCCTCTCTGCATTTGCTACAATATAACCTAAAATCCATACAAACCGACACATCAAATAATTAATTCTCTCGCAGAAAACGAAGGTATTGCTCGCGAATGGTTCTTATGTGTTTTACTTTTTATAAAGAGTCGCTACAAGATTAAATTTAACTTTACTTAAGTATGGAATTCCACATATAATCGTCTCCTCTCTGCTTTCACTCTACCATATAACCCAAAACCCATATAAACTGACATAGGTATATCAACTAACTGGTTCTTCCTCCTCTCGATGGAGATGTTCAACCCCTACTACGGTCTGTTGGAGTACTCTGCGAAGGATAACTACACCCTCCAGATCAACCCCAACGCTTTTGATCTACCATATAACCCTAAAACCCATATAAACTGACACATATCCACAAATTTATTTCCCATTAGAGACTTCTTTGTGTTTTTATATGAGTCGCTACAAGATTGTTTACCTTTAGTATGGAATTCCACATATAACCACCTCCTCTCTACCTTTGCCCTACCATATAACCCAAAACCCATATAACCCGACACATATCAACTAATGAATTCTCTCGCAGACTACGGGGGTCTAGCCCGCGAATGGTTCTTCCTGCTGTCGAAGGAGATGTTCAACCCCTACTACGGTCTGTTCGAGTACTCCGCGATGGACAACTACACCCTGCAGATCAACCCCAACAGCGGGGTGTGCAACGAGGAGCATCTCAGCTACTTCAAGTTCATAGGGCGGGTGGCTGGGATGGCGGTGTACCATGGGAAGCTGTTGGATGGTTAGTGGATGCCTATATATATTTTTTAATGCCTTGCTTGTCTGCTAAACAAGCACACGGCCCATGGAAAGTGGTTACCGTGGCCTATAGACATGTACATGTACAACACCAGGGTCATCACACTCGAGCTGCCGACACTGCTGCTAATAATTGAATAATATCACTTCCCCTTTTGTCTATTTTGATTCAATTAAATATCAGTCACTTTAAAAACACAATATAGTTATGAGTATTGAAAAAAAAATTAATCAGCTTATTTTGAAAATAGTGTTTTTGATTATTTTGAAACCTTAACGCGAGTGATTAATATTAAAAAGAAGTAAGTCAGGTTATTAGGGTCAATACTTTTGGAACTCAGTTTTTGATCAGCTACTATTGACGCTGACTGTACGTGTGCAACATCAGGGAAAATTTCATACAACAAATTCATCATAATAATCTTTTTTAACTTTGAGATAATGAAGGAAGCTGACTCTCCAAATTGGAGGGATTGCGATAAAATTGAAGATGTGCAACATTTGCTTGTGGAATGTGTACGGAATGGGGCTGAGAGAGAGTGGATAGGTGCTACTATAGGAGTTATGGGTGGAAATAATGTTCCCTTCGAAACTTTATAACCACACTAGCTTTTGCCCGCGGCTCCGCCCGCGTGGATGTCGGTTATCGCGACCAAACATAGCCTATGTCCTTTCTCAAGGTCTAATCTACCTCTATACCAAATTTCATCAAAATCGGTTCAGCGGTTTAGTCGTAAAAGTGAGACAGACAGACAGACAGACAGACAGACAGACAGACAGACAGGCAGACAGACAGAGTTACTTTCACATTTATAATATTAAAGTAGGGAAGTAGGGATCACTATAATATCCAAGTGACATTATTATTATTTGTGTATTTCCAGCGTTCTTCATCCGTCCGTTCTACAAGATGATGTTGTCGAAGCCGATAGAGCTGCAGGACATGGAGTCGGTGGACCTGGAGTACTATAACTCGCTCATGTGGATCAAGGTTCGTTCCTACTAATATTATAGGTACATGTAAAAGTTAGTCAAGATAGATGATAGATAGTTTTTGGTCATTGAAATAAAACCACTTTTAACGGATCCTTCCTAGCCTTCCGCCCGCGGCTCCGCCCGCGTGCATCTCGGTTAACACGACCTTTGCTCATATCTTCAGTTCTTCTCAACCGATTGCGATCAAACAAACGAAAGATTTTAAGTCTGAGTAAGCCCTTTCTAACAAAAAAAACCGCATCAAAATCCGTCCAGTAGTTTTTGCGTCCATCGCGGACAAACAGACAGGAAATTCAAAAAAAATATTTTCGTGTTCAGTATCGTTAACATAACATAACCCAAGTATTTTTTTTTTAATATCTCCAATGTACAGACACGACCACTTTACAATTATGTAATAGTATAGATGATTTACTTTTAGCCCGACGTTTCGGCTACTTTTCAGCAACCGTGGTCGCGGGTGACTGAAAATATCATGTATGTTTTAGAACCGCCGACCTTTATTCTCCATCTACCGGCCACTAGCAAAACAACATGTTTCATCCCATGTCGTAACATCGACATGGGATGAAGCGTGTAATTTTGCTAGTACGTAGTATAATTATATCACGCTAGATGTCACTAAATGTAGCCAGAGAGAAACGTACTAGAAAGATCCGTCAATTATCAAAGCTAATATGTAGCCAGAGAGAAACGTATTAGAAAGATCCGTCAATTATCAAAGCTAATATGTAGCCAGAGAGAAACGTATTAGAAAGATCCGTCAATTATCAAAGCTAATATGTAGCCAGAGAGAAACGTATTAGAAAGATCCGTCAATTATCAAAGCTAATAAAGAGTTGTGCACAGAATGAACGCCGACATTACACTGCACTGTTTAAAGCCATGCCTACTGTAATGACGTCAAGGTAAACCCATGAGTCACAAGGCACAGTTACTACCGCCTCCTCTCTGTATTTGCAATATTAACCACATAACAAATACAGAGAGGAGGCGGCCCGTTCTTTCCATGACAGTATAATATTCCTATAATTACACAATTTGTACTGATTATGAACATAAAACTTTACGTTCATACAATTCTTACCTCTTACAGGAGAATGACCCGTCAGACTTGTACCTGACGTTCGCGGTGGACGAGGAACAGTTCGGCAAGACCATACAACGGGAGCTCAAGGCTGGAGGAGCCAATGTGCCCGTCGACAACGAGAACAAGGACGAGTATATCAAGTAAGATATCATAATGAACAATGATTAATCAAGCATTGATAATGGTTAATCAAGCATTGACAATAATTAATCAAGCATTGACAATGATTAATCAAGCATTGACAATGATTAATGAAAAATTGACTGTAAATAACCCAGCATTGGCAATGATTAATCAAGCATTGACAAAGATTTTTCCATTATTGACAATGATTAATCCAGCATTGATAGTGATTAATCCAGCATTATTGCTGCATTAATCAATCATTGACAATGATTATTCAAACATTGACAGCGATTAATAAAGCATTGATAGTGATTAATCTAGAATTGACAGTGGTTAAACAAGCAATTGGCAATGATTTATCAAGCATTGACAATCATTAATTAAGTATTGTCAAAGAGGAATCCATCATTGACAATGATTAATCGAGCATTGACAATGGTTAATCAAGCATTGACAACGACTAATCAAACATTGTTAATGCTTAATTCAGTATCGATACTGACATGGTTGCCTTGTTGCCATCAGGCTGGTGATCCAGTGGCGCTTCGTGAAGCGCGTGGAGGAGCAGATGTTCGCGTTCCTGGACGGGCTGGGCGCGCTGGTGCCGCTGTCGCTGCTGAAGATCTTCGACGAGCACGAGCTGGAGCTGCTGCTGTGCGGCATCCAGCACATCGACGTGCGCGACTGGCGCGCCAACACGCTGTACAAGGGCGACTACCACGCCAACCACCTCGTGGTGCAGTGGTTCTGGAGGGTACGTACCGACATATCGACATAGAGTAGCTAATACCAGAGCACATCGACGTGCGCGACTGGCGCGCCAACACGCTGTACAAGGGCGACTACCACGCCAACCACCTCGTGGTGCAGTGGTTCTGGAGGGTACGTACCGACATATCGACATAGAGTAGCTAATACCAGAGCACATCGACGTGCGCGACTGGCGCGCCAACACGCTGTACAAGGGCGACTACCACGCCAACCACCTCGTGGTGCAGTGGTTCTGGAGGGTACGTACCGACATATCGACATAGAGTAGCTAATACCAGAGCACATCGACGTGCGCGACTGGCGCGCCAACACGCTGTACAAGGGCGACTACCACGCCAACCACCTCGTGGTGCAGTGGTTCTGGAGGGTACGTACCGACATATCGACATAGAGTAGCTAATACCAGAGCACATCGACGTGCGCGACTGGCGCGCCAACACGCTGTACAAGGGCGACTACCACGCCAACCACCTCGTGGTGCAGTGGTTCTGGAGGGTACGTACCGACATATCGACATAGAGTAGCTAATACCAGAGCACATCGACGTGCGCGACTGGCGCGCCAACACGCTGTACAAGGGCGACTACCACGCCAACCACCTCGTGGTGCAGTGGTTCTGGAGGGTACGTACCGACATATCGACATAGAGTAGCTAATACCAGAGCACATCGACGTGCGCGACTGGCGCGCCAACACGCTGTACAAGGGCGACTACCACGCCAACCACCTCGTGGTGCAGTGGTTCTGGAGGGTACGTACCGACATATCGACATAGAGTAGCTAATACCAGAGCACATCGACGTGCGCGACTGGCGCGCCAACACGCTGTACAAGGGCGACTACCACGCCAACCACCTCGTGGTGCAGTGGTTCTGGAGGGTACGTACCGACATATCGACATAGAGTAGCTAATACCAGAGCACATCGACGTGCGCGACTGGCGCGCCAACACGCTGTACAAGGGCGACTACCACGCCAACCACCTCGTGGTGCAGTGGTTCTGGAGGGTACGTACCGACATATCGACATAGAGTAGCTAATACCAGAGCACATCGACGTGCGCGACTGGCGCGCCAACACGCTGTACAAGGGCGACTACCACGCCAACCACCTCGTGGTGCAGTGGTTCTGGAGGGTACGTACCGACATATCGACATAGAGTAGCTAATACCAGAGCACATCGACGTGCGCGACTGGCGCGCCAACACGCTGTACAAGGGCGACTACCACGCCAACCACCTCGTGGTGCAGTGGTTCTGGAGGGTACGTACCGACATATCGACATAGAGTAGCTAATACCAGATCTCTAGTTTTAGTATTTCGTCACGGTCTAAACTACTTTATAAGGGTATCAAACTGTCAGCCCGATGCATAATACAGAGAAATACCACCCACATTTCGCCACATGAATTTCGGTCCCACGTAATAGGGGGCGAACCTATTGCCGTCAAGCGGGCACTTATTCTTTTCTACGGTCTATTGTCTACTGACAACTGTCTACTGACAACTGTCTACTGACAACTGTCTACTGACAACTGTCTACTGACAACTGTCTACTGTCTACTGACTACTGTCTACTGACTACTGTCTACTGTCTACTGTCTACTGTCTACTGTCTACTATCTACGGTCTACTATTAAATCTAGATATAATAACAATCCCATTCTCGCAGGTGGTGCTATCATTCTCCAACGAGATGCGTTCCCGCCTGCTCCAGTTCGTGACGGGCACTTCCCGGGTCCCCATGAACGGGTTCAAGGAGCTGTACGGCAGCAACGGGCCGCAGCTGTTCACCATCGAGAAGTGGGGCTCGCCCGAGAACTACCCTAGGGCCCATACGTGGTACGTATACTGAAGAAGATTTAATTAAAATTATATGTATAATATCGACATAGATTGGATTAGTTTTGCTATTGGCCGGTAGATGGCAAATAAAAAAGTGGGTGATTTCTAATCCCTCTTCACCAATTACCCCACCCACGTAAAATTCACGCTTTCCTAAGAACCTAATCCGCTGATAAAAAATAACTCATGTCCATAATAAATCTCTATATCAATTTTCATTCTGATTCTAGCCGGTTTTTGGTAAAAGAGTAAATCTTTCCATCTATCTTTAACATTTGTGATGTGGGTAGGATTAAAATTCCTTCCCTCTGCTTTTGCCCTGCCAGTTTATTTCAGTTTAAATTTCAATGTATTTCATTTCAAATTTCAATGTATTTCAGTTTCAATTTCAACATATTTCAGTTTCAATTTCAATGTATTTAAGTTTCAATTTCAATATATTTTAGTTTCAATTTCAACGTATTTCAGTTTCAATTTCAACGTATTTCAGTTTTATTTTCAACGTATTTCAGTTCCAATTTCAACATATTTTAGTTTTAATTTCAACGTATTACAGGTCCAACTTCAACATTTTTCAGTTTCAATTTCAACATAATTTCAGTTTCAATTTCAACATATTTCAGTTTCAATGTATTATTTCAGTTTCAATCGCATCGACCTCCCCCCATACGAGAGCTACCAGCAACTCCGCGAGAAGCTCATCAAGGCCATCGAGGGGTCCCAGGGCTTCGCCGGCGTCGACTGAACTGCCCATGTGCTATATACCTAGGCTTCAGTTAGTGGTGCTAGATCAGTGTGGTTACTTTACGCTATTATTAATATTATTATTAGGTGTTTTATAGCAATAATCGAGAAGATCTTCTTTAAGAAGGGCATTAGAAGGTTTCCTCAGGGTCGGCAGCACGGGCCACGGTGACCACTTCCTGTCAGGTGGGCCGTGTGCTTGTCTGCCACCTAAGTGGTATATAAAAAAAAAAATAATAGGCTGTGGTCTCACTGATGGCGGACAGCGATTACAGCCCTTCTAGACAAATGGCAATCCGTTGACCGGCGTATCGTTGAATAGAATGATGAATGTATGGGTTTTGACGTATATGACAGTCGTCGACGTATGTCATAAACGTCAAAAATACATACATTTGTCATTCTATTATACAAAACGCTTGTCTAGGGGGGCTAATAAGAGAGCGTTTTTATTTCGGCATGGATAAAGTGATGTGATGGTACCTATATATTTTTTATAAGTGGATAATTTTAATTATGATATTACAAGCATTGTACGATATACCGCAATTTAATATAGGTTTGAAATATTTTGGGTTCAACCCACAATATTTTTCGCCTTCAAAAAGGTGTTTACAAAGTAACTTATATAACTAGTGACGTGCCCCAATTATGTCTTTTTCATATTAAATTCTTTTGTAAATGAGGTCATATAACTGTACGATTCATTTTCCTTTTATCATTTAGTTGTTCTTTCTCTCTCTTTCTAGTATACCCTTACGCCGGTATTCCCACTGGGGTAGGTAGTGGTGTTATAGTGCCATGATAAATGACTCTTTTATACATTCCTTCCAATTGACATTGGTTTATCTTTTTTGTCTGACAAACCATTCTTCTAGAAGGCCCAATACATACTTCTTTCTCCATTATTTTCCATACTTCTTAATTACCCTTAGAGATTAACTTTTAAAACTAGTACCATTCTGACACTATAAAGCCCGTAAATATACAACATAGTAGCTTAGTGGTTATGGTTAGTTATGACAATCGAGAGATCCCGGGTTCGAACCCTGGCCATTACACTACCGACGTGAACCTACTCCTAACACAAGCAATTTGGCTTAGCTGGAAGGGTTAACGGGAATATTAGTAATTTCGATTACTAGTATTCTTTTTTTAAAATTTATTTATTTATAACGACCTTGAAATCGAAAATAGAGAACTTGATGAGTACTTATATTTAAATAAAACAAACTCAAACTCGCTACTTGTCAGAGGTGAGACGACAGCCTTACACGTGACGTCACGTGATATTGAGTGACATTTGAACTACGCCATCTGTTGACAGCCATTATGTACTATATCTATGTATTATCGTGATCTTTCACAATCGTTTTCTACGATCATTTCGCCTGTTTATTTTGAAGTTTTAATAACTAAAAATTAGTTTACTCCGGGGCCACACTAACGGGCAATGGCTATCATCGCGATAAATATTGCGTTAATGGCTACACTAGAATAGTCAATGCCAAAGTTGTCAAATTATAATCCTTAACTTTCGGGGTCGCATACGTCCATAGGCCACGGTAACCACTTCCCATCAGGTGGGCCGTGTGCTTATCTGCCACCTAAGTTGTATAAAAAAACTATACATGCGTTAAACAGTTATAATCGCGATATATAGCGATTTCTCGTTAATGTGGCCTCGGTCTTACATATTTTCTGTCACAATTATTCAACGACAAAATATGTAAAATGTGAAATAATAGTTAAGGTGGTGAATATTCTCTTCATCAGTACCTACAGCTAGTAGTTCAAACTACCTAAGAGTAAACAATTAATTGGTGTATTATAAAAATATTATGTACAAATAATAAGAAACGAAACGCGACGTGAGATTCAAAATAATTCCAAATTTTTTTCCAAGCCTTGAAATTTTTTCTATCACTGACATTGACTGAAAACGTGTGTGCACTTTAAGGTTATACTATGTGGGGTTCGAACCCGCAATTTAACGATGGCAAGTCCTACTCTTAAGCTATTCCCGTGAATATTAAAATTAAATTAAATTAAAATACGTTTATTTCAGGCAATCAATTCCCATATGTAATTACATTATATAAATACATTATACACATTATATTAATATAATCGAAAACACATAACCTTCCTCATGACAGTTGGGTAAAAACCTACAGTTATGTTCCACACTGATCTTGTTACTGCTAGCGCCATCAACGCATGCTCAATTAGATATTTTGCACTATCGTACTGAGTTAAACAAAATAATAACAAACACGATAACAATAGAATATAGCTACTGTATAAATACATGAGAAATATCCATAGATTTAGGCTAGGCTAGATAGCTAAACACCGTTTGCATTAGAAGGCTCCTATAGAACCTGCCCCTCTAAACAAGTGGCAATTCGTTGCTCGGCGTATGATGGAATAGAATGCCAAATGTATGGAATTTGACGTATATGACAGGCGTCAACGAATGTCAAAAACGTCAAATCCTATACATTTGTCATTCTATTCCATGATACGCCGAGCAACGAATTGCCACTTGTCTAGGGGGGCTGTACAGTATAAGTATGACGCCCCTGGTGTTACATCCATAGGCCACGGTTACCGCATTCCATCAAGGCCTCGATTCTGCTAAAGCACAATCACTGTCACACCACAGATACTGCGAAAAAATTCCATTTGATTATAGCCTTTAAAGTAATGAAGTTAAAGTTTAAAATTAAATGGCTTTTTGTACAATGAATGAATAATAATAATAATAAATATTGTAGGACATTCTACACAACACTATTCAGACCCGAAGTAAGCATAGCTTAACTAGCTTGTGTTATGAGTTCTAGAATGCAAATAAACATACTTAGATACATTTTTTTTTGTAAATACATACAATTATACATAGAAAACACCCAGACCAATGCAAATATACATATTCATGCATACAAGTATTTGCACTGAGCGGGGATCGAACCGAAGAGTGTAATGAAACTCTTTTCATTTAATTTTTGACTGTACCTAAGTCTAAAGAAATAAGGTCTAACATTTAATGCTATTTTTTGCAGTCTTTGTGGTATGATAATGGTTTTTATTTTAACAGAATCCACGCCCAGGTGGACCGTGTGCTTGTCTGCCACCAGAAAAATATAAAGCTCACAGTATCGTTTCAATCGACGTACGTAGACGTATGAGCACTAAAAAGTGCTGATGACTCACATCATTGAACTGGTTTGAACATCTGATTCTAGCCTAATCTAAATCTGTGCTCTAACATAACATTTGTTTTCCTGCGACTTCGTTTATATAGACGCGGTTGAAATCTTGGGTTTAAAGGGTTTTTCTTTAGGGTGATAAACCGCTTTCCAATTGAAATAGACGTAACTGTAAAAAGGTCGAAATTTTTATTGTGACACGCGGCTCGGCAGTAATACAGACAGCGTTATTTAGACGGGGAGTTTTTCTCACACATTTCGGTTCGAGATATCGTACGCTACTATCGCTAGCAATAATCTCCATACCATTAAGATCCAACCCCACCAAACGGACGGCATCGGCCCGGATTTTACAATCTTTAAACAAAATTAAATCTTATTATCACAGTGTTCGAAGTTTATATTACCAAGTCACGCACAACAGCTTGACAGCGACGTGCGGCGGCATGACGCACGTCAAGCTGTCATGCGTGACTTGGTAATATAAACTTTAAATGCTGTGATATAAGATTTATTTTGTTTAAAGATTGTAAAATCCGTTCCGATGCCGTCCGTTTGGTGGGGTTGAACCTTTATCGTACTAAAATGTTTACACACAGGCAAACACTATATTCTCATCTACGATTATATCATAAGAGATTCGCAAATGACATATCGTCTATAGACGAAGCAACTTTTTTTTTATCCTTTCAATAAAGGTTCAACCCCACCAAACGGACGGCATCGGAACGGATTTTACAATCTTCAAACAAAATAAATCTTATATCACAGCATTTAAAGTTTATATTACCAAGTCACGCATGACAGCTTGACGTGCGTCATGCCGCCGCACGTCGCTGTCAAGCTGTCATGCGTGACTTGGTAATATAAACTTTAAATGCTGTGATATAAGATTTATTTTGTTTAAAGATTGTAAAATCCGGGCCGATGCCGTCCGTTTGGTGGGGTTGGACCTTAATCGTATTTTGTAAGCGAGGAACTCTCCCTGTGTAAATGGGCCTTTATATGCCTTAACGACAAACGGTATAACTGTTATGCCGTCATAAGCCATAGATATGTAAAATTTGAATGTATTTTTTGCCAATATTTTTATTCCATGTCTTTATTGGTTTTCATTAATTATTATACATTCTATCATCTACTTTGACTTTTCAAATCTCGTAGACAATTTTTGCTGACTAAATTTTCCTTGTCGAAATTTTATTGAAATATAAATTGACAGACTATAATCTTTCAAGAACTTTCTAAAGGTAATTGATTAATTTTTAAAAATGCAAAAAGAAAACACTTTAACACACGAAAACTGCCTTATAACTAAAGTATAACCTATTTTTTTTTTTAAATAACATACAATAAGTCCTAGATTGATTTTAAAACCTGTGTGACTCCCCTGGTGTTGCACTCGCCCATAGGCCACGGTAACCACTTACCATAAGGAGGGCCGTGTTCTTGTCTGCGACCTAAGTGGTATAAAAAAAAACCTCGAATGATATTCGCTAGTAGTCAGCCACTCTGATAGACGAACGGGACATGTTATAGACTGTAATAGACGCTACGAATCAGACTCACTGCTACGATCAGAGCTACGAATCGGTAGCTGCGAATTAATTTCATATTTATAGGTTAAAATGGTAAAAAACATAATTCCAACGATTTTGTATTCCCCAAAGTTAATAATTTTCAAAAAAAGTAACTTTATTATGAAGATCGCCTGACATATTTTTGAACTGTGAGCGAGCGTAGATAATTTTTGTGATTCAGTATTCTAAACGAGTGCCTATATATATGTTTAATTGGTGTATACAGCGTGTTGCCTTTCATTTGTCATGTAGACAATAATTTTAATCGATCTTCTACAAAGAAAATGAATTACTAGTTAGAAAGAATTGGAAGCGATTTTTTGTGTATTCAACACACTTCAATATACTATACCTACATTATATAAATATATATTATATAGTTGTTAATTATTATGGATGTTCATCACGCTCGTCACAAACAGTCCAAATGAATACCATTTGAAATTTTAATTCTACAGATTAATTGGTACTTCAACAGCATTGAAAACAGTCTTAAAAAATAAAGTATTTATATTAGATTAGCTTTGGAATCTAGTTATCTCTTTTTACTAAGCATTTGATCTTTCATAACTTTTTACTCTCATGCAAATATGAGCATTCCATATAGTGACCGAAGATTCAAATACTTTATTGTGTACTTCAAATGAAGAAAACCCATGTGCAATTGTTGTAGCCTTACCATTGTATTCTCACCGCGTTTAATATACTTTTGACATAAGTGAGCAACTTATGTCGTGTCGCAATATTCTAAGTGAGGTTCAACTTTTACTAAAAATATTTAACAAGGTTGTACTAAAATTCTGAACAACTTTAGTCAGTTGTACTAAATATATGACAATATTTGCAAACTTTTGTCCCACCCCTAGGCGTATTATCTCCCTGAGATTTCACATTTTGTCATAATTAGCTTTATATTTACGCCATAATAATATAATTTTCATTAAAAAAAATGTACGATATCTAACGTCGAAAGTGTGACATGTAAAAAGGAGTGAGTTAATGTATACTATAGTAATTATAATGTACATGGTGTTTCGTTTACTGACTGTCAGTTTTGACAGCTGTCAATGTCAATCGACCAATCTTGGTAGCCTTCGTTATTATATAAGTGAGTGACAAATGCCATCGGGTATTATTGTTGATTTATCCCCCGCATTGTTTACGAACTAAATTCTAAATGACGTGATATACCCGGGCAAGGTGCATTATGTGCAATATGTAAGGCATATAATGGAGATTTCAATTATGAAGGGATGGCCATCTTGTCCGGCTTTATTTAGTAATTAATATTATATTTTTGCGTCCTAAACGTTTAATAAGTTTGCTTTCGCTTGGATATATAAAAAGATATTTTCATATATAGCACTTGTACATAATTTTAGTATAAGGTGTAAAAAATTGCTATGGAAATATGTATAAATAATAAATAAATAATCGTAAAATTAGATAACACGATTCCATGAAATGGATTACAATTTTTTTTTATTTCCGAAAAATTATAATAAATAGAATATTTATTAATGAAGCAATTGTTTACACCCTGTATTTATTTAGTTTTAATCGAGTTTCGTTTTCGTCTATGATCGTTTACTTAATTTAGTTAGTTATTGATAACAATTTATTATATTATTTATGTATCTTTATAATTTTGGGCGTGATTTTTTTTATCTACAAGTTTTGTACTTAGCTACTTCCTATCGAATTGCCTACTTACTACAGTATTTCATATTATAGTATAATATACAATTATACATTATATTATTAACAAATCTTCGCAACTATTTATACTTTGACGATATCAGCTTAAGGCCGATGTTATTTGACAATATTGATTGTGTATGTTCTTTTCACATGACTCATTTTATTCCTTATTTAATTCCAAATTTGAAATACCAGAAGGCTAATTCACATAATTTATGTCTCTTCACAATTCAGTCTCGATCTGATCTCAACCTCCCAAGTGTCAAAAACTACGAAACGTCTATGAAAATTGTGTAACGAGAATATCGTTTTTAACATTTGGGATATTGACAATAGATTCGACTTTTGAATTGATTTTTCATTACGAGAATTTTTATTTACACACTCTTGTTTTACTAATATTAAGTCGCAAGCTCCTAGACTATTATATGAAAAGTAGTGAAAAATACTCAAGAATATGATGAAAAGAACTGAATAACCTCGGCCGGTGATCACTACTTATTTATAATAATTATATTATTAAAAATCCTTATGACTATTGCTATTATTATTATTATTCTATTTTACTTGTAATGTGATTATAATGAGAAATGTCTTTGAAATGTTATTGTTTTTAATTATTTTTTGCCTAAAATTATAAAGATCGTTACGAGAAATAAAATGTATGATTCCATATTATTCGTGTTTTTTATTTTGAAGTAGCTGACCCGGCGAACTTCGTACCGCCATATTTTCCACCCGCATGGTATTCAGTTCCGTTTCCCGCTGTACCTTCTATTCAAATTTCCATGTTAGATTCTGATCCCGTTCCCGCTGCACCGTTCCCAACCCGTGAACATGCCACATATATAATTGACCATGAGAAAAACATGGATTTTCTAGATTCAGACCACAAACTTTTAAGGCCTTGTGATTTGTTTATGGTCATGGCGAATGCAAGACGGATCGGAAATTAAAGTCGTTGAAACTACAACGGCATGCCGGTAGGGATTATCGTTATCCTTGGAATGAGAACTTCCTCACCTTCGAATTTTCCCTGAGTAAAAAAAGATATTAAAAAAAGTATCCTATGTCCTTTTTCTGGTTCTAAGCTCCCCACCTATTTTCAGCCAAACCTGAAGCGCCTTATGTAAAAAAAATCATATCTTTCCCTCTGTCAATCAATCAATTAGCCTATCGCAGTCCACTGCTGGACATAGGACTCTCCCAATGTTGTGACTTGTGAGGCCTTACTGTTTCCACGCTGGCCAGACGGTTTGGTACTGGGTTTGTTCCGAATTTTCCTTCTCTCGCAGTGATATCGTCTGTGTATTTTTAGGACATTTTCCTCTGCCGCACCATTTAGTCCTGGAATTCCTTACCAGTACACGTGTTTCCCTCTTCCTACAATCCCTTTAGCGTGGCGTCAAAAAGCATCTGATGAGGCCGTCAAGCTGAGTGCCACCATTGTAACTAACATGGTACGTGTCTATAATGGTGACCCTCTTTTCCGAGACTTTGCCTTCAGCTTACCATCAGGCGAGGTGAAGTCAAATTGACGTGTCCTATATAAAAAAAAATCTGAAATAGGGACTGCGATATGGCCTTTCACGATTCTAAATTTTTAGTTCTGTTCAGTCAGTCCAGTAGTAGCTATGCTACTTATAAGTCATTGCCTAACAAAGTCTGCCTATCCAATGTTCAATTGTGTACCGGTAATGAGCAACCTTCATTGCTGGCACAAAAGTGATAAAACTTTATATTTTATTTTAATAGTGCACCATCATTGTGCTCTCCTGGAGGTCAGCACAAGATTGGTATTCAATTTGAGTAGCTTTCAAGGTCCAGAGTGTTTATCTTGTAATAGGTAGGTACAGTCAACGATGGTAGTCTAACAAATCAATACTAAGATTATGAATGCGAAAATGTCTGTCTGTTACGCTTTCACATCTAAATCACAGGACCAATTTTGACGAATTTTGATACAGAGATAGATTAGATTCTGGGAAAGGACATATTTCGTCATTATTTTAAATTGGAAAAAGCGAAATCAAGCTCGGGCAGGATAGTTCGTACGAATATCGGTAGATTGCTCCCACCATCGCCCTAAGATGGATGTATTGGAAAATTTGGATCAATCTCGGGCGAAGCTCGGTGGCTCAGTGGTCAGAGGCTTCAGAGCATTCCCCCTGTAAGGGAAAGATCGCGGGTTTGAGTCCTGCTTGAGCTTGATTTCGCTTTTTCCAATTTATAATAATTTGTTTAGTTTAGCATACTAAATGCTTTAAAATTATTTCAATTAAATGTCATGATAAGCGAGGATAGAGCCGCGGGTAACAACTATTCTTTAATTTATCTTATAACGCAGCGCGCAGTAAAGGGCTTTCTTCGCGCGTCGGTGATCACGGGTTCGATTCCCGCTCAGTGCAAATACCTATGTATGTGTATGTGTGTTCGTATATGTAATATGTTTGTATTTACAAAAAATGTATCTACGTATGTTCATCCGCATTCTACAACCCATAACACATGCAATTAGACTCACTTTCTAGATAGCGCCGCTGTGTAGAATGTCCTGTCCAAATTGTAAAAACGGTACACTAACATAAGTTTTACCACGTGTTAACTTTCGTTGTTGACTGTACATAACAGTTTCAATGGTAAATTTAATAGCATTTTACACGCAGCTTTACATAACTCTAAATTGAGCTTTGCTGCGTTCACGCCATCACCTTCGTAGCTATTTTTAGGGTGTGGTGCGAGGTCGAGTAATCTCCACGCTGGCTTCCCCGTGTCTCCCCCGTCTGGACCACGGTTCTAGGGAGCGGAAGCGAGGGGGCTGGTGCACCCTGGACAACGGTTAACAGACTCCTACCCTAGGAGTACTGTTGGTCGTTGACGAATAACCCGACAGCTGACAACACTGCACGAGGAGGTCGTGGGATAGCGGGCCTGCAAGGCCTGTAATTTATCTGTCGTCAAAGGAATAGGGTTTGTTAGGAAAATAGTTAATCAGCCGCCAATATGTAACCTCGTATTACGTCGATGGGGCCCCTATTTCTTCGTGCATTATTACAAAAGTAACCTAACCCGAAGACGTCTGCGGAAGTCTCCGCAATTCCTTCGCCAATTTTCTTAGAAATAGGAGGATCATCCTAAACTCTCCGCCAAACAATCTTGGGGGCTGTCCATTAATCACGTGATGTTTTTTTTTAGCAATTTTTAACCCCCCCTCCCCCATAGTGGTGAGGGTTTAGACTACCCCCGCTAGCCAAAATCACGTGTATTTTTTTATTTACTAATGCTAAAAAACTAAGAATCGTGACAAAAATCACCAGTTATAAGAAAAAATAAATACACGTGATATCCTAATATATCTACCCCTGGTGATATTTCGTGATTTTTTCCGAACCATATTGAGCCTAACGTGATTAATGGACAGCCCCTTGTTAGCTGTTGATAATTTTGCACTATGAAAGGAGACCAATCCTAAAAATATTCATAAATGTTATATAAATAATACATTTACATAATGTAGATAGGTATATGAAATTATAATTTGCATGAAATGAAAGACTCATATTATCATAAACTTAGTAGGCATAAGTAAAGTAATATACTAAGTTTGAGAATATTATGAAAGATATCATAATAACAAATATTTATTTATGAGAGATTAAATTAGTGAATGCAAGTAACTCTTGGAATATTCTTTCAAAAGAAAAATATCTTACGTTACGTACTGCCTATCTACATACTACCTACACTACACAACTACTTTCATTCTGAGCGTTCAGTCATGTTCAGTTAAAGTGTGATCTTAGCTTACCGTAGAGTTGTGTATGACTGCAGCCCGCTAGATGGTAAAAAGCTGAGGTGCAGTCCAGAAGATACGGACTACCATATCTGATTCTATTGACCTTAAAATGGTGGTCCCTAACTAACATGACGACCTTGTTTGATGATGCTTTTACACGCCCCGCTTGTAGGACCCGGGACTGTAGGAAGAGGGAAACACGTGCGCGGGCAGAGTATTCCAGCTCTTTACCGTGCGGCAGATGAAGGAGGCCTCAAACCATTTGGTGCGAGACGGAATGGATTCCACCGTATGAATTTGATTGTATTGTATAATCTTGAACCCAAAATGTGCTAAAAATGTACTCTAAACGCGCAGTACAGGTACTATGGGGTGAATAGGGATCAATGGGTGAATAGGGATAAAATGGTCAGCTGGATTCTGTAGTTATTTTCTTTCAAGTGAAATTATGTATTAGTTAAATGTAATAATGAGCTGAGTTATCAATAATATCTGGTTTAGTGGTTAGATACCTACTTGGAATTCGGGAGAGAAATTATTAAAAAAATCTAACGACCATTTTATCCCTATTCACCCTTTGATCCCTATTCACCCCATTTTAGGTACCTACACGTTTCTTGACGTCACGTCAGAGTTCAGCTCTACTGACTTCAGACAGCTTATGACCGTGCACTGCTACGCAGGGGTCGTGGGTTCGGTGTATGCGAATATACGTCTATTTGCATTGTTCTGGGCGTTTCCGTGCTGCGGAGAGAACGTTATGCCGTTGATCCCGGTTGGCTTACGAACTTCTATGGCAGTCGTTATATACCTAGGGGTACTAGGTGTAATGGCCCAGACAAAAGGGCGGCGTCCCCGCTGGAAGTAGAAGGTACCTCTTTATAGTAGGTAGTATGAGACAGCCTTTTTTAACCGACTTCAAAAAGGAGGAGGAGGTTCTCAATTCGATGAGTTTTTTTTTTATTTTTTTCATTTTTCTAAACAGATTTCAGTCTAAAAATAAAATGTTTATCAGTGTGATTTAACCCTTAGGCAGCTGCTGACATCAAGTGCGACTCGTACTGTTGGCAATCTCAACGAGACACAAAGCGACCGGTAAGTAATGGTAAGTAAGGTCAGTGTCACGTACACCTTTCCAAACCTCGATACAAAAGTCCGAAACTCCGGGCAAAACACGGATTACATAAACATAACCTCGAGCAAGCTAACGCTGAGTAGGCGACTTGATGGAATTTCGTACAATTGACGCACTTCATAAAACTAATTACGCTTTTGATTTGTAAAGTAGTCAAAGCTGAGTACGCCCCCAGCTTTCTTTAAAGGATGGGTCAAAACTTCAAAAGTCAAATCGGAATTTGAGGAGGGGTGTGTTGTCGTTTGTTTTAAAATTCTGCAGAGAAGAGCAGGGTGGGGCAATCACCCCACTTGTTCCCTCCTGGGTACGCCTATGAAAGTACCTCATACCCTATTAATTTTTTAAGAGTAACAGTATTCTCTTTAACACCTCCAGCTTAGTTAAATTGGTTGTGTTCTTGTGTTAGAAGTGAGCCAAATGGGTTCACGTCGGTAGTGTAATGACCAGGATTCGAACTTGGTACCTCACGATTGTAAGTCTAACTCCTTAACTACTAAGCTATTTTACTTTATTTTTAATTATCTCTCTCTCTTTTGTTTTTAATACATCTTGAATTATTAGAACTTCTTCTTCTACAACTCTCTTATAATATTATTAGAACTTCTATAATCTAAACGTAGATACACGAAATACGAAAGTTTAAAAGTTACTACCACCTGTCTCCATTTCTCAATATTACCAATCGTTGATTTAAAAAGTACCTATTATAAATCATCGCTAAACACAATGATTAGTTAACTAACGAATCGAGATCCGCAATAATTTCACATACCTCTCTATCGATTACAAAAAAAATAATTCCAAAAGCTGCGCCATTGCGAATAAAACCAGTCACATTGAGACACGATGTTTGGCAACTCACACTTGACCAGCGGATATCCTCGGCACAGTTTGAGATGAACTGTCGTAACGTCAGAGGACCGTGGGAGGGGAGGGGAGGAGGGAACATTACTCAAGTTCGATTTTTGTTCGTGTAATTGTTTTGTTTGCTGTTGTGCTTTTGTTTTGGACATTTTGTAACGATCCGGTTCGTTAGAGAGAGCCTTCTCATATTATTGGCTGTACCACTTGCATATTATTATAAGTATTATACAACCTCAGTTACAGTGACAAGAATTCTTCAGTTATAATACTGAAAAAAGATGTGATGACTGGCTGAACCATGGCTGAAAAGTTTTTCTTTTTATTCTCACCTAAAGAAACTGTACATTTGATTGCCCCCTGGAGCCCACACTAGGATTCCCTGTGTAGTGAACAGAACAAATAAATAGGTATCGAGTTAAAAGGGGTAAATAGGGATCAAAGGGTGAATAGAGAGGTAGAATTTTATAGTAAGTAGATAGGTACATCACCATATATTTGATAACTCGTTTATTATATTGCCCTAGTGTATGGTACAGCTTCACTTGAAAGAAAATAAAAGTACTGAATTTAGCCGATCATTTTATTTCTATTCACCCTTTGCTTCCTATTCACCCCATTTTCCGATACCTAGGTATTGTTGATTTAAGATTTTAAATACCTATACTTGACAGGACATAGGCATCTCCCAATGTGCGCCATTGCCCTCGATCCTCCGCCTTCCGCATCCAGTCTGTCCCACCCTTTTCAGATCATCAGTCCATCCAGCTAGAGGATGTCCCACCTTCCGTTTGCCTTCGCACGATCTCCGTACTGGGACTCGTTTGCTTGTCTAGTTTAAAAAAAACTTATGTTTTAACTTTGCCTCAAGCGACTTACTAATAGCAATAGCCGCAACTGATTTAAAGCACCATCAGTCATCAGCGGACGAAATACGAGCAATTATGTAAAGTAAGAACTTTCCATATGATCCGCATATAAGTAACAACTCTCAACATGTTTAAAGCACGTGTGGCCGCACCCTTATAACATACAAGTTCTATTGCCCTGCTTTTTCATGTTAGCATGTTGCATGTTTCATGTTAGCATCAATTCTAAAGTCGCAACTAATAATAATAATATAAAGAAGTTGTTTTTAACCCACTTCTAATAATTAACTATGCTGTCTATTTTCACATGAGAAAATAAAATAAAATAATAATTAAAGATTCTATGATATTCTACACGACACTATCTGGACCCAAAATAAGCATAGTTTAACATAGACACATTTTTTTTTGTAAATAAATAGGTCATATTATACAGAGAAATACTCAGATTAATACAAATAGACATATCCATGCATACAAATATTATATATACAAATATTTGCACTAAGAGGGAACCGAACCCGCGCCCCCTGACGTGACAGTCAAATACACTACCACCATGTCACGGAGGCTGTCGCTGCTTATTTTGGGTTTGGGTTGAGATAGCGCTGTACTTATACTCGTAGTATATTTTAGATGTAGACTATTTAGTATACTTTAGAATATTATCGGAGAAGTATGTGAGTATTGCTTAATTTATACTTCTCAAAGAGGGGCGCACAAGGGCGTGTGTAGACTGTTGCTCAAGCGAGTGTCTGCTGTCTGTCGGGTCGAGGTGTGCGCGCTTGCCGGTGACTGGCGACTAGCTCACACGATGTGGCGACAAGTGGTGACGGTGCTTGCGTGTAGTGCAGTGATACCGGTGTTTGGCAGTGTTGTGAAACTTAATGGTAAGTTAGAACATATTCATTAATTACCCTGAATAAGGGAGTAGCGAAGGGAGAAAAATTTTAAGAGCAAACTAAATTAAAAAAAATCTTACCTAGGTACTTCTTCTAGAACGGCCGTACTAAATTTTCTCTATCACGGCTTCTGTTTGTAGAGCAAGTTGGCAGAAATCGGTTTATAGGGACCCTTCGTCACTGTAAGATAGTAAGGGGAAAATGAAAAGCTGAAAAGCGGACCCCATGGCGTCGGGCTGTGAGGCTCTCTCCGCTTTTCTGTTTTGAGGTCTTGGGTGTAATCGGGACGCAACGCTAAGATGATGAAATGAATGAAATGAAATGAAAGTTTGTGTGTATTTTTTTTGTATATTTTTATATTGTGTAAGGTTTTTTGATGATGCATTTTTTTGAAGATAAGTAAGTTTTTGTGATAGGTATAATAATAGCTGTAATTATGATTAATTTTGGGTAATTAGGTACATTCTAATATTTTAATGTTAGCTAATGCCCTGTACATAGTGTACATGTTGTAAATCTTCTCTCAATATTATTGTGTTAGGGTGAAAACTGAACAGTGTATGAGTGAAATGGGGTGAATACATGTCAGAGGGTGAACAGAAAAAAAATTTTGTAAGGTGTAGAATTTGTTTCTAGATAATTTTATAAACACCAAATTTTACTATATTTTAGTATTTTCATTTATTACTTTACTGTATTACATACTTAGCGCTAATTACAAAATTCTATTACTTAATGCAAAACTGACTATAATTCACGTAACAGATTCATTCGCGAATGAATTTATTTTGGTGCTATTTACATTAGGTTGATTAATAGTTAGGTAATGATAAATTTCTTGAATTGTAAATGGGTACCTATTTATCATTAATTCATCATCTTATGTGAGAATTATGCAAAAAAGGCAAAAGATCTAAGGCATAACAGTAGAGCGTTGGAGCAGACGGGTCCTAGAGTGGAGACCGGGAGAAGGAAAACGTAAGGTGGGACACCCCCAAGCCAGGTGGACTGATGACCTGCGAAAGGTGGTTGGGACGGACTGGATGCGGAAGGCGGAGGATCGGCAAACGTGGCGCATATTGGGGGAGGCCTATGTCCAGCAGTGGACTGCAATAGGCTAATTTGATTGATTGATAACAGTAGAGGAAGCTTTATGTGAAGTACCTATGTAAGGTAGTCCAGGAGTCGAATCCAGTCCCTCTCGATCGTGAGGCCGACTCCTTAAAACCACTTTACTACCGACGCGACGGCGACGCTTCAAACTTTTCCGCGCAGGGAGGCTGGGCCGCAAAGCGTAAGTTGGATGCACCTGGGACCGGTCCTGGGATCATGAATTGTATTTCCAACAACATGTAGGTGGGCACTAAGACATTCCCACAGTCAAACTGTTTGTACGGTCTTGTGGGACAATTTATTAGTTCATATTTAAGATATACATGTACTTGCTATAAATAAATAAATAATAATAATAAAGGGACTGCTCGCGAGTTCGAGTTTCGAGGGTTTTTCCAATATAAATATTTTCGTATTACCGAAGAATATACGAGGAATATACCTTTTTCGGGAGAAAATCCCTAAGGATTTTCCCCGCCGGCTTCTGGACTCGGACTTGAACCGACTAATTTCATTTCCCTCGCACTCCAACTGACTTTGGGCCATTCACGTCTTTAGTTAGAGATAGGTATCCTATTAGCTAAAGAATATAGTTGTGTTGGTAGGTACAGGGTTTTATTTCCTTCTCTCGCAGTGATATCGCCTGCTTATTTTTTCTTTAGTCGTCTCTTACGTCGCCCTTCGCATTAGATGGGGTGGTGATGCTTGTTTTCTTTCTTTGTCATCATACGGCTAATAGATTTAACTGTAGTATAAAATACATAATATCACAGTGACCTAATGAGCTGTCTTTCCTCTTTATAATAACTAGCTGACCCGGCGAACTTCGTACCGCCATATTTTCAGCCCGCGTGGTATTCTGATCCCGATATATCAGTGTTTCTCTACAATAATGTATTATACATATAAACCTTCCTCTTGAATCACTCTATCTATTAAAAAAAAACCGCTTCAAAATCCGTTGCGTGGTTTTGACGATTTAAGAATACATAGGGACGGACAGACAGCGACAGCGACTTTGTTTTATAATATGTAGTGAAGTGATGATAATGATGGTGATGATGCACTTCAATTCCAAAGAGTCGGAGGTGCGTGACCAAAATTGAACTTGAACCCTTGCCTTGGTGTGGAATGGCAAATGGTTCTACTAATTACTTTTCATTGAACAAGTGCTGCACGTACTGCATTAGCACTTGCTTATGGTAATCATTATCTGAGCACCAACATTGGTTTCATCCAGAACTTTACGGGAGCGACTGGCTTTAACAGTACACGTGTTTCCTTCTTCCTACAGTCCCGGGTCCTTTAAACGAGGAGTGAAAAAGCATCTGATGAGACCGTCAGAGGGCAATCAGTGTAACATTGTTGGTGTTTATAATGGTGACCTATTTGCCTAAGACTTTGCCTTCAGCCTGCCATCAAGCGTGGTGAACTCATAATTGTGTCCTATATAAAAATTCCATCAAGGAAAGCTGCTGCGCTTGCCCTGCATTTGTCTGTCTCTTGACGTGTGTTCTGCTTACGGTGAACTCGTGTTGCACTTGAACTGTACGCGTGCTGCACTTGCGTTGCACTTACGCTGCACTGCAAGTGCACCTCAGTTGCACTTGAGCCTACTATACTCAAGTGCAACTGAGGTGCACTTGCAGTACCTACTATACTAAATAATTTGCGTTGCGTTGCAAATTATTTAGTATAGTAGGTAGGTATATCCGTCCCGATCGAGCAGTCCGACTGGGGGAGTACAGAAGACCGCGGCTTAGTAACCTCGTGTTGTGTTTCCGACGGTGAGTAGGGTAGCCAGAGCTCACTGGAGAGGTTTTGTGCCGTCGCGTCAGTGGGAAAACCAAAGGTTTCGTCCTACTTATCTTTTGCGCTGATAGCACAGAATCTCTGTTCTTACAGGGTCGGCAGCACGAGTGTGACTCCTCTAGTGTTGCACTCGCCCATAATAGGCCATGGTAACCACTTTCCATCAGGTGGGCCGTGTGTTTGTCTGCCACCTAAGTGGTATATAAAAAAAAGTATATCGTAGGAGATACAAGCGATGGTTTACGGACACTTCCTTTTGATTTTGATGACTTCTGTAGCGGTGACGTGGAGCGATCAACAGCTATGACGAAAGTCACGGGTTCGATTCTCACTCAGTGCCAATATTTGGGGCTTTTATGTACGTAAAACATTATGCAAATAGTTAAGATTACGAAAGATTTATCTATGTACCCGTATTTTAGAACCCCTTTGCTTAGTTAACTGCCGCATTGGGGCAACCTGTAATGGTAGTTATTAAGGAAGAACAAATACTTAAATAAATAAATAAAAATAAATAAAAGTTGGGCTAGATAGCGTGTGTGTCATGTCTGAGAATATTTATATAATCAAGAATATAGGTACAAGAACTAAGGTCCCGGTTGCCATACGAACAGCTATGGCAGTCGTTACGGGTAGTTGGAGCCTTAAAAAGTCAAAAAACAACGGTCTAGCTACAATAATCGATATCACCTAATATCACCATTGGGTTGTGGAGGTCAAATGGCAGTCGCTTCACGGAAAATATCGAGGTCCAGCCAAATCCGTAGTTAAGACTGTAAGCGGACCCCAGACGCCGAGGTGAAAGCTTCGGATGCGACTGGGAATTAACGCTAGGATAAAGAAGAAAACAGGTACAAGAACTAAACGGTTCTGCGGCTCTTTTCTTTGCCGTCCCTTGTAGTCTAGGAATTCTTTACCAGCACACGTGTTTTCCTATTCCTACAGCCCCGGCTCCTCTGCGAGTATCTGATGAAGCCGTCAAGTTGAGGGCCACCATTTTAACATGGTACGTGTCTCTTATGGTAGGGTTACCATTAGAGACACGTACCATGATGAAAGAGGGTTCTTTCCTGAGACTTTTGCCTTTAGCTGTTAGCATCACATCAGCTGAAGTCATTTTGAAAACACTTGTGATTGTGAATTGAATCAGTATGTTAACTTACACAAATTAGGTGTGCCAAGAAATATGTGTTGTAGCAATGACAGAAAATGTTCCGCACTTATGCCTAGTTATTACGATTAACATACTTAAATTATTACGTTGAGACAGTAACTATTTGGTGAAAGCTAAACTACAGAATAATTAGTATTTATATTAATATAAACATTTAATCTGACGGCAAAGGATTTCTATTGTATAACGTGTGATATGCCTCTCTGAGTGGTTTCCGCCTTCTTCCGCAGTCTTTTTTTTTCTTCCGTTACGTCATTAACTGCACCCTGATCCCTGATAAAGGTTAAGTAAAAAAAAAATATAAACTAGAATATAAGATGAAACTAAAAATTTAAAAAAGAACACTTAAGTATAAGTAATGATTTGGAGATAAGAAAATAGAGTGAATACTAAAACATCGTTATATTATAAACATTATGATATAGGTAATTTGTAAGGTTTTTAAGGCGAACCATGTATTATATACTGACTTTATATAGGATACGTCAATTTGATTTCACCTTTCACCTCGCCTGATGGTAAGCTCAGAAAAGAGTGTTGACCTTACAGACGTACCATGTTACAAAGGCGGCACTCAGCTTGACAGCCTCATCAGATGCTTTTACACGCCCCGCTTAAAGGAACTGGAACTGTACGAAGAAAGATTCGCCGAACCGCTTGGTTCTTGATGAAATAATGTGCACTGTTTTACTCCTACTTCCACAGTTCTAACGTATCCCTAATTAATCTCGTATCTATCGTCATCTCCAGAGACGGTGTTCGCATCTCTACCGCCCTTGTACGCGTTGGACGAGTGGTCACAATGCCAGCGCCCCGGAGACGTGTACTGCATGGTGGACGCTGTGCTGTACTCCATGCAGCCTTCTGCCGCCATGATACTGTTACAGGTAAATATATCATACATATATCTTAGACTTGGTCGTGTGGTTCCCGGTAGAGTAGAATTTGGGTCATCCCATCTCTTCCCATGCGGTGTCGTACAAGGCGACTAAGGAATAGGGCTGTTTAACATCAGCCCCTCTAGACAAGTGGCAATTCTTTGCTCGGCGTATGATGGAATAGAATGACAAATGTATGGGATTTGAAGTATATGAAATGCGTCAACGAATGTCAAAAACGTCAAATCCTATACATTTGTCATTCTATTCCATCATACGTCGAGCAACGAATTGCCACTTGTCTAGGGGAGCAGACAGATATATACAGCCCAGACTCAGCCTCAGATGCAAGGCTCGAGTCAACAATAGTGCCCGGATTAAGGTAATAGGCTCACCCCCTATTACGTGGGACCTAATACAACAACTGGTGAAATGTGGGTGTTAATTCACCCCTGTCTAACCCTCCGGGGATAAAGGCGTGATGTATGTATGTACCTTGGAGCTAAAATGTGCTCCATACGCGCAGTACCTACACGTTTTTTGGGTGTCTTTCCAACAATCCGCGGTATTTCATAGTGGTAAAACATAGACCGGTATAGCTTCTACGGCTTCGTCGATTAACAGTGATATAACCCGCGCCACATATCTTGGACCTAAATCGTAAGACATACGAGGCTCTGGCGCCCGCGGATTGCTTTGTAATAGTCTATGCTTGGTGAATTTGAGTTCGTCTACCGCAGTAGCATCCCGCGCTATCCTCAAAAGACACCCAAGAAATGTGTACTGCGCGTATGGGCACGTTTTAAGCACATTTTAGGTCCAAGATACGTGGCGCGGGTTTTATAATAAAAATATGTATAATGTCCAATACGTCAGAGGCTCACATAGGTGTGGGTTCGAGCATTGGCCGAGGTCAGTACCAGTAATAATCAGCACATTGCACTTTACAAGGCTAACTATAAAACACAAAGTACATTATAATTGCAGTTCAAAGTGTTTGTTATCTTCTAATATAATATCTTAAATGGCTATTGCTCAATACATAGTGTTTGGCGATAATTACTAAGTTAAACAAAGGCGTTTACTGCGGTATGGTGTTGATAGTGTTGGCACTTTTAATGAGTTATTAGTTGCGCCTTCTGGTTAAGATAAGATAAGATAAGGTTTATTGGTTTGATTGAACGCTAGTTAGAAATGGATAGCTAAGATTGAAAAGATAAATGTTAATAAGAGCTGCAGTGGTACAATTAATAAATGAAGTAGGTAGTACCTGCCACCGTTCATTCGTCCTTATTCTCTTATTAACTCGACTCCTTAAGGTTGTAGCGTGATGGTAAAGACCTAACCTAGCGTCGGTGGCTAAGGATTGCTAAGGGTTCGAATCCCGAGCAATTTAGCTTAACTGGAGGGGTTAGAGGGCATATTAGTAATTTCAATTGCTAATAATCTTCAAAAAAAGAATAGCAAGTTTCTGCAATGATCTGCAATAAATTGGATAATTGAACTCTAACATGCAACTAGCAACTAACCTTTGCATTGACGGTCTCACCTTGCTTCTGATTGTATTAAATTATAGCAATTTGGGCAACGTAAGACGACAACTCCTAAGTATGAACAAGCCATCGGATCAACTTTTCATGAGAGCTAGAAACTTATATCATTCGAAAAAATGGCCCTGGGTCTGCCAGGGTGCGAGGGATATGTCTACGACTACCTCACCTCCGGCAACCGACGGCCCACAAATGGCGTGCGTTTTAGTCGGTTCAAGTCCGACAAAACCCCACCGGAGCCGGCGGAGGGGTATGGGGATTTTTCGCACGATACTTTTTTTCGCATTTTTCGCAGGCACTTTAGTGAAATAATACTTACTCCAAGGTGCCAAAAATTTAACTACAAGCACCTTATTTAAGTATTATTTCTCTATAGTGCCAAATACAATAAAAAATGAAATGAAAAAACCATAAAGATGTAAATTTAGTCTATATGTTTTGATGTGCTTTTAGTGAAAATGTTGCGAAAAACATGAACTGTGAACGAACCTTCAATAGACAAGTCGTTAACTCAGCTTAAATGCTGCCCATTACATGCAAATGATATGTGCAGCGTAGGCCTAATCGCTTTACTATTCGTGGGCTGACTATCATCAATGTAGAAGCTATCAAGAGTGTTTATAAATCTTGATGGTTCAATCATATTCGCGGTCAATCAATTCAAGCCTATCGCAGTCTAATGCCTGGACATAGGCCTCTCTCAATGCTGGGATGCTTTAGCCTTATGTCTCCACGCTGGCCAGACGAGTTGGTCATTTTCGTTAGTCGCCTCGACGACCCTTCGGATGAGATGGGGTGGTGATACTTGTATTCTTTTGCCGTCATCACGCGGATTCACTCGCTTCACGGGTTCAGTCGGATGTGTCGCTTCTGAACATCTTTATAGCGGAAGAGTTGTCCATCTTGTTTCCATGGACAACTCTTCCGCTATAAAAATGTTCTCTCCTCCAGCGGCCTTACCATAAACCTTAAAACAGGTCAATAATTTGAACTGCTGTCATTCTGCCAACTGCAAATGTCACTTTGTAATCCAATATATTTATATGACATTAGTGACATTACAAAGTGACATTTGCAGTTGGCAGAATGACAGCAGTTCAATTATTGACCTGTTTTAAGGTTTATGGTAAGGCCGCTGTTCAGAATAGAAGAAGTGCTTCGCCACTCTTTCCTTCGCCATCCGTGAAACTAATCACACTTCTGTGGGAATAAGCCAGACCATTACTACAACTACCGTAACGTAAAAGTGCATGTTTTAACTGTAAAAAAACAACCTTTACATTGACGGCTTGGCCTTGTGGAGTATTGCATTGCTTAGAAATAATTATATTTAATAGTTGCTATTTAGGCTTTTGAATATGGAATGACTCTTACGTCTTACAAGGTCATATTAACTATCATAGTTTTACTAATAGCTGTAGCTGCAACAACGCCGAAATATCGGAAACTTCAAACAATACATGGGAAATATCTCGATAATTCTAATAGTAATGTGAATGACTATGATAGTTCAAATACCTATATCGGTTTTGGCTCTAAAACGGGAGCTTTCTGCATTTCACCTCCATTATATAATTTTAATTTAGATAATCCGAGAGATGGTACGATTTTTTAAACCTGCCTGGCAATGGTAAAGCCCCCACCAAATCGCCTGTCTTTTTTTATGTATTCCTTAAACATTAAACTACAACAATTGCATATTGCCTCAAATAGGTTTTGTGGAATTTATTTTTTTAATTTTCATAAATTCAGGGGTTGATTTAGCCCCCGTAACCACCAGCCAGGTCTGCAGCTTCGTGTTGGGGGTAGATAAATAACAGAAGAGTTTTCAACTTGCCTCAAGAAGGCACTTAAAAAATCGTATCAGCTTTCGGATACGAGAGTGTATCCCCATAGGTACGGGTTGTATAGGATACCGTTGAGGCCCGAAAAACACCCATATCGCCTAGTTTCGCCAACCATGTTACTTCCATGATAGTCTAACAAAAATTGATAAGTTGCCAACATTGTAAGCAAGTAGTTTAGTTGTTATAGGTACAGTCCACGACATATAAAAGTTGATTAACACTAAAATATTTAAACCTGTTTTTTAAATTGGAATACATTACATGCACACTAATATTGACATCAGCCCAGGTGAAACTTCAACCACCACCTCGCCGAAGTTTCGCCAGCGTCGCCCAAAGCGCGCCGACCGTGACCCCGAAGCCACTGGTAAAACCGGACGGTAAGGGGGCTTCAGATGGCTTTGTAACCGTTCAAAAAAAGAAACGTAAAGTCAATCAGAACCGATGCGGCACTGCACCTGCGATACCCAAACTTTCGCTGCATGCCGCTAAGCCGAACACTCCGGTGTATATCTCCCGTCTGCACTACACGACGACGGCAAAGAGCATCGTGGAGTACGTGCGCCATAAGGTCAACTATACGCCGAGAGTCCAGCTGTTGGAGTCGCACCGCAACGTCAACTTTTTATCGTTCGTGGTGCGAGTACCCAATTGTTACCTGGACCGCGTTATGAAGGAAGACTTTTGGCCACAGGACGTGGTTTTCCGTCGCTTCCGCGGACCAGTGCCACAGGAACGCACATAGACTTAGTGCATAGGAAGTGCTTACTAACATAGGTTAACTGTTATTTACTAACAACTACTACTACTTGTATGTATTTCTAGTTTTAAGGTATATGTCTATGGGCCGTAGTATAAGTTTATAACACCTGTAACTTTACTCATGTTGCCTGCAATAAAGGTTTATTATTATTATTATAAATGCGAAAGTAACTCTAATCTGTCTGGTTCCCTCGATTTTGCTATAGCACAACCACTGTCACACCACAGAGACTGCAAAAAATGGCATTAAATTTTAGACCTTTTTCTATAGTCCCAAAATGAAATGAAAAGAGTTCATTCACTCTACAAAAAGCCATTAAATATTAAACTTTAATTGCATTACTTTATAGGCTAAAATCAAATGGAGTTTTCTTATCTATATCTTCTTCATTATTTTCATGTGAGGTTGATGCCGTTTAGGGACATTAGTGATCCTCTACTCCAGTATGTTTAACTATCTGTTCAACACTTCAACCGGTTGAACAAATTGGACAACTTTTCTCCAGGTTTTTCAACTTCAGAATGTAGTTGAACTAGCTGGACTGAAAATTACAATAAATTACAATTTGTTAAGCTACTTTTGTCGTTGACTGTACTTATTCAGTAAAATTGACACGTTGACGTTTAAAGATTCTGTCGTGAAACCGTAACTGTCAAGACCTAATATGTTAACCAGATTATATCACAGTTTCTGAACAGAAGAATTATATAACATCATTATTACCTACATACTTAGTAAGTAGGTATAAGTAATGAAGTCACGTTTATCCGTCCGTTAAATCCTCCGTTATATTCCTCACAATGGATTTTTATGCGATTCACACTGACATTTAGATATTTTTAACGGAATTTTTATGTTACAATACTTTTATATTATGTCATCCTATTCAAATAAAAATAATTTTAAAGGAAGGTATTAAATGTATTTTGTGTTATTTTTGTATTTCCACCATTAAAATTCTTTGACGTCTCAGTGGTTTAGCAGTTACCTAATTAGGTAGGTACCTATTATGTCACGGCGATCATAGAGTTTCGACAATTTATCTTAAATGGGATATTGCAAGAGAATAAAAATTGGTAAAGTTTTGCAAAAATGGAAAATTATTTTAAAGCAATTAAGTATAGATCTATGCACAATATTCTTATCGATGTCGAAAAAAAATCAAATAGGTATCTGTAATGTAGAGCATTCCCCCTGTAAGGGACTGGTCGCGAGTTCCAGGTTCCAGCCCCGTCTTGGACATTAACTTTTTCCAATATAAATCGATGAGAAATCAAAGTGCATTCATGTGAAGCCAGGTAGGTCACTAGTATATTACACAAACAGGAAAATGTTTCCAAGTCTCGATGGGTCGTCGTGCTTAGAATAAATATACATTGTTGCAATTTTCCATCACAAATAGACAGGTATCGTATCAATTGGCGCCAAACTTGTGTAACATGTTATTTTTTTTTTAATCCTTACACATGAATGACCATGGAATCATTGAAATAAAACTACTTTTTAACGGATTCTATCGCGATATATTTGGTATTATTTACGGCTACTTTTCAGTAGCCATAGGTGACTTAAGATGGTAGTTATCACATAGTTAAGTCTAAGTTATCTCAAAGTGACCGAATCATGATGAATTGTTAGTGTTACTATTTACGCAGTATGAGCTCGCTGTGTCGTTAAGTCTTACTATATTTTGCTATAATTCTGGTTAATTAATTAAATTCTGGGTTCCAGGCAGTCTCAGGACCAATGAATCTCTTAGAATTGGGCATTCTTGACCAAAATTCCTACAAGTTTCCTTCTTTTTTGCCGTGTTGCTTTCCGGTGGAGTAGGATAGGCTGCTGGGTCAACCTTTCCCTTCCCATGGGTGTCATAGAAGGTGATTAAGGGAAGCCCTACCCCTAAAACACCCACACGGCGAAGCTTGCCGATAACGATAAGGTCCATTCGATCTATTCTTATTCAATCAAATCAATTAGCCTATCGCAGTCCACTGCTGGACATAGGCCTCTCCCAATGTTGGGAATCTTTGGCCTACTGTGTCCACGCTGGCCAGACGGGTTGGTACATGGTTTTATTTCGAGTTTTCCTTCTCTCGCAGTGATTCATCAGCGTATTTTTCCGTTAGTCGCCTCTTACGACACCCTTCGGATGAGATTGGGTGGTGATACATGTATTCTTTCTCCATCACCACACAGATGAATATATACAGATGAAATATTCAAGAAATAAAAATCCTTAGCCGTGCCGGTGCCGATGAAATAGGCTCCGGACATAGGCCTTCACTTATAGGAGTCACGGTTCCTATTATAGGACAATGTTGTACTGTATATGTGTAACAATAGGCTGTTTTATCTGTCAACGATCGCTTGTAGTCTGGGAGCCAGTGGCGTTAAACCTTACTTAAAGTTTTTCATGCCCCAATTGTGTCATACCTACATTACAATGGGTGGTGCACTGTTTGGCGGATGGCGGTTCCTTATTGGCCACGGTGATTAAAATGTTTTTTACATACATACAATCACGCCTTTTTCTCCGGAGGGTTAGGTAGAGATGAATTAACAACCACATTTCACCAATCATTGTATTAGGTCCCACGTAATACTTAATAGGGGGTGAACCTATTGCCGTTTTCCGGGCACTATTGTTGACTCGAGCCATGTATAGGCTGAGTCTGGGCTGTATATATCTGTCTGATGTTAAACAGCCCTATCCCTTAGTCGCCTTGTAGGACACCGCATGTGAGGAAATGAGCAATGTATACTCTAAGGGTGGCCCACATTCTACTCTGCCGGGAACCACGCAGCTATATATCATCACGCTAGTACTCAAGGGAGTGGAGTGGTATAGTAATCATAAATCTCAACAAGTAATATCGGATTATGAAGTATAATAATATCACGGGCAAAGCCGGGGCGGGCCGGCTAGGAACTTGATAAAAAGACAATATTTCTACACTACTTTAGCTGCTGCTAGATCCTTCTAAAATCTAAAAGAGACACGGACACGAATGAGTGCAATAGAGTTCAAAACCCGTCTCATTCATTTTGTAAGCCAAGGTCGCTCCACACATTACGTTAGTGTTTATAACGTAAATATATTTATTAATATTCATATTATGTGCTAACGTGTACCGTAATGTTGACATTTTGGAGGTTTTTGACACCGGTGTTGTGTTGTGATCGCACAAGGACGATGTATTGCTCAGGAATTTGGTAGGAGTGGGCGATTACCATCAGCTGGTAACAATTATTAGGTAATAATTTAATGTGTGTGTTAATAGAATATCTAAGAATCTTCTTGTTCTTCGTCATCCTAGAGATAATCCCAGTCGCATTCGCAGCTTTCACCTCGGAGTCTCGGGTCCGCTTTACCAGTCTAACTGCGGATTTGGCTGTACTTAGATGTTTTCCGTGAAGCGATTGCCATATGACCTCCACAATCCAATGGCAATATTGTGAGATTTCTTGAGATTAGTGCATTCAACCTTTCTTTCTTTAAAATAAACAAACTCTCTAAGCTTCATAATATAATACTTGAGCAATAATAACCGCGGGAACGCGCTGGATGCGAGCCGCTTCCAACCGGTCCTATTGGAGATCTATAGGGGAGGCCTATATCCAGCAGTGGACTTCCTATGGCTGGAATGATGATACTTACTTACTTACTTCCAGCTGGGGACGCCGTTGGCCGGACGGGTGATCCGCCCTTTGGTACGGGCCACTTCACCCATTTCCCCTGTGTCCTCCGCAGAGGATTTGGGGTTATCCGGCAATCACGGCGTTTCGTCGAACCTACCTGTTTCCTTGCAAAAACTTACGATCTGTCCCACCTTCAGATCGCCAAGGTCTTCTATTTCCAACTTGTCCGTTCCCATTATTTCCCATCTTTTTAGTGAGTACATAGGGCATTCGGCCAGTAGGTGGAGGCTGGTTTCCTCGGCCTCCATACACTCCGGGCATATGGGATCAGTCTTTACTCCTATTAGTGTCAGGTGCCTGTTCAGTCGGCAGTGCCCTGTGATCACTTCTATCGCAAGCCTCATATTTCTCCTTGATAGTGTTGTTATTTGGCTTGTTCTTTTTTTATCTATACTTTTTATGAAGATCTTCGACTGTCTCATGACGGGCGAGGATTTCCATCTTCGATTGGTCTCTGCCGTGATGCTTTGACTGATGACTCCTTTGGATATTTTGTGGGCGATTGGCAGCCTGGGTTCAGGGCCCACTTGGTCTTCATCAGCCCCTTTTCTGGCCAATTCGTCGGCTGTCTCGTTACCCGTATTGCCTTCATGGCCGGGTACCCAAGCAAGCGTTATGTCGGTTATTCTGGCCAGTTCTTCCAGTGCCCTTCTGCATTCCTTTACCACCGCTGAGGTGGTTTCGACCTTGCCTAGTGCTTTCAACGCAGCTTGGCTGTCGCTATATATGGTGACCTTCCCTGTGTTAAGGTGTTTGATCATATCCACGCACTCCATGATGGCAAAGATCTCTGCTTGAAATACACTTGCATACTTACCTAGTGATATTGACTTGTTTTCCTCTGTCCCGTCTTCGCATATAATGTGCACTCCGGAGCCAGAGAGCTTAGTGGATTCTTTCCTGGAGCCGTCCGTATAGCAGACGGTACCGTCTGTGTTTATTTTCCAGTCGGCTCTCTGTCCTATATGAATTCTATATTTCTTGTCAAATGTCCTCTCTTTTTTGATTAGGTCATTGTTCGAGAGGATCATTGATAGTTTGTCTTCGTAGCCCTGGCTGATCTTTGCATGACCTCCGTCGAATATATTTGCCGTCCAAAGGCCAGTGCTTCGCAGTTTGAACCAATGTTCCACCGCTTTCTTTTTTGCTTCCAGGTCTAAGGGGTTTAATCCCAGTATTATTTCGAGCGCGGCAGTGAGTGTTGTTCTCATTGCACCCGTAATCAATAGTGCTGCCAGCCTCTGGACCTTATCTAGTTCTTGTTTATTTCTCCCTATGTTGGCTTTGTGCCACCATGCTAGGGCACCATGCAGGATCCGTGGCAGTATTATTGCTTTGTAGATCCAAAGCACTACGGCCGGTTTCATTCCCCAGCTTCTGCCTATAGCTCTTTTGCACTGCATCATGGCCATTTTAGCCCTTGAGCATGCGTTGCTTATGTGTGTCTTAAATGTTAATCTGCTGTCCAGTGTTACGACCAGGTATTTGACCTCCTTCACTTCTTCGAGGTCCTTGCCATCTAGTCGTATTGGTTCAGCACGCCCTAGTTTCCTTTTGTTTGTGAATATAACTAGTTTGGTTTTGTCAGGGTTCAGGTTGAGATCTTTGCTCCTACACCATTCTAGTGCTGCGTTCAGTCCCCTGTTCATGATGTTGCACATGACACTGAGGACTTTACCTGTTATCAGTAGCACTCCATCATCAGAATAAACCTGTGTGTAAATGTGCATCCGGTTTATCTTGTTTACTAGTTCGTCTATTAGTAGGCACCATAGCAGAGGCGAGAGACATCCTCCTTGGGGGAAGCCTCTCCTTGCAATTACCGTGCGTGTTGTGCCTGCAATCTCAGCCTTTATTAGTCGTTGGTTTAGCACGGTTTTTACCCATCTTGATATGTCTTGGTCTATTCCTTCACGATTTAGGGTTTCTGCAATCGAGGCTGGGGTCGCCTTATCGAAGGCACCCTCAACATCAAAGAAACATCCTAATGCATATTCTGTGTTGTTTATCGATCTCTGTATCCTGTTGACCAAGTTATGTAGGGCTGTCTCGATTGACTTGCCTTGGAATGATGATAATGATGAATAATAACTAAGAGCAAAAATAAACAAATCATTTTAATGATTATCTTAACGATAGTGAAGTACCATCTGCTATGCACTTTTGAATTTCATTAGCTATATTTGCCTAAGGCCAAATATAAGTTGTACTTAGTAGTGTGGCAACTACAATACATCATCTCAATAAATCTTAGGATGCAATTTACGAAACGCATTGCTTCATGTATGACCGATCATATGTTAATAAGTACAGTCAGCGACAAAAGTAGCTTAACATATTCGAATTTATCGATCACTGTGGCTTGTAAACCTCACATAAAATAATGAACAAAACATTAAATATAATTAGCTTTGTACTCTGGGGATCATAAAACTACTAATACATAGATCATAAAACTACTTTATTATACATTAGCTGACCCGGCGAACTTCGTACCGCCATATTATATTCCGCCCGCGTGGTATTATCTCTAAATCTATCAGTGTTTCTCTACAATATTATGCATGTAGTATTATACATATAGGTAAACCTTCCTCTTGAATCACTCTATCTATTAAAAAAAACCGCTTCAAAATCCGTTGCGTAGTTTTGAAGATTTAAGCATACATAGGGACGGACAGACAGCGACAGTGACTTTGTTTTATTATATGTAGTGATGAATTATTAGACTAACTAATGCGAACTTTATAGACACAGTAATAGCCACAACCCACAACAATACGGCGTAAAAACTAGCTACTACGACAGTACAAGTTTGACATCCCATTATTGACAGTTTAAAGGTAATATTGACATTATCTTAGGCCTTGTCCTACGTGAGCGACAAGAGCGACAAGTGCGACAACGCGGCAAGTCGGCAATGCGCCGGGATGCGTGACAATTATTAACGGGTTACTAATAGACCGGGAGATGATGACAGAAAAGTTCAAGTCATCTGTTACAAGTATGGCGACCCTTGCCCTTAGAGGGTCGAATTGGGTGATTTGAGAACCGAAAATAGTAATTTCAGAGCTGTCCCGCGGGGCGTAATTACAGGCTGATTAAAACAATTTGTTACAGTATGGCATAATTTTTTTATACAAGCAGAAAGTGCAAGCAACGTAAGTATAACATTTCTAACACGTACGCGAGGCCATTCTTATTTTATACATCATACATACATATGTATGATGTATAAAAAAAAAGAACAAGATTTTAATACGTAAATTAATTAATGCGTTTTAAAAATCAATCAAAATCACCCAATTCGACCCTCTAAGGGTCGCCATACTTGTAACCAATGACTTGAACTTTTCTGTCATCATCTCCCGGTCTATCAAACAAAAACGTATATTTTGAGCCGTCTTTTGCGATGCATTTTGTTAACATACTGTGTCTATACATAGTCAAAGCATGGATTATAAATTATAATCCATGCTTTTTTGCTAAACTTTTTTTAAACTGGATAACCTATCAATAAATAATTGATAAAGTTAATCCAGTTTAAAAAAAGGTTTGTGAATATTTCAGTGTAAATCAACTTGTCTTTGACTGTACCTGCCTACACAATATCTGATTTATTGAGGAGCTCGTAACTAAGTGGTACACTGGTAACCCAATAGGTTAAGCAATTCTGCGCGCATTCCTTCAACTCTAGACAAGGTGGCAATTCGTTTGTAGAATAAAATTGATTGCTATATATGGGATTCACATACTTTGACGGCTTATACATACATACATCTACTCACGACAGTAAATCCCAGAAGGGGTAGACAGAAGTGTATTAACACCCACATTTCGCCAACTATTTTCAGTCCCACGTAATAGGGGGCGAACCTATTGTCGTCAAGCGGGCGCTTAGTCACGGGATGTATGTTTAGGTACTGTCGGATGTAGAACAGCCCTACCTCTTAATCGCCTTCTATGACACCCCACAAGATGAGATAGGGTGGCCCTATTCTACTCTACCAGGAACCAACACGGCACGACGACTGTTATAAACTTAAAAAAAAAAAAAAAAAAAAAAAAATGTATATCTAGTTTATTTGATAACTACACCATCTTCTTCTTCCTCTTAGCGTTAATCCCAGTCGCATCCGAAGCTTTTACCTCGGAGTCTGGGGTCCGCTTTACCAGTCTTAACAACATATTTGGCTAGACCTCGATATTTTCCGTGAAGCGATTGTCATCTGACCTCCACAACCCAATGTTAACATTAGGCGATATCGAAGCTATGCAGCTAGACCGTTGTTTTTGAATTTTTTAGGGCTCCAACTACCCGTAACGACTGCCATAGATGTTCTTATGGCAACCGGGACCGACGGCTTAACGTGCTCTCCGAGGCACGACCAGACCAATGCAAATACTCATATTTCATGCACACAAATATTTGCACTGAGCGGGGATCGAACCCGCGTCTCCTGCGTAGCGGCCGCGTTCACTACCGCTACGCCACGGAGGCTGTCAAAAAATAAACTTAAAAAAAAAAATAAAAAAAAAAAATGTATATCTAGTTTATTTGATAACTACACCATATCTTTTGTTTTTATCTCTACTGTCCATCCCAAGGTTGCCTGGAAGAAATCGCTTCCAGCACATGCTACCTCTTGTCATCTTTGTAAATCTATTGGTGTACAATAAAGAATTATCTATCTATCTATCTATGTTTCAATTCCGTACATTCAACATACTATTCTATTATACGCCGTCGAACTAATTGTCACATTGCCACTTGTATAGAGGGGGTTGTCGCATTGTTCCGCGCTACAACATTTCTTTGCCTCTTTTCAGGAATATTCCCAGCAGACGTTAAAGCATTATAACAGGACACAAATCCATAGAGGTGTGTGCGTGTCGCGATGTGGGAAGATCAACCAGACTACTGATGGCTGGGAAGATGCTGCGCAGAACTGCGTCAGCGCGAGAGTTGCGAAGTACGGACTAGAGGTATGGAATAATTTATAATTCATCAGTCTGGCAGAGAGGAGAGAAAAGGGTCCCTGTGCTATACTGGGTCCATAAAGTCTTGGAATTCTTTACCAGCACACATATTTCTTTCTTCGTACAGTACTGGGTATTTTAAAAGGAGCGTGAAAATAATTGATCAGGCCCCAGTGTTTTGTTTATTTTTATATACTACATAGGCCCCGGCTACATCTCTACGGCACGGCACCGTCCGCCGTCGCCGTCGACGGCGACGGCGCCGCGCCGTAGAAATTCACGGCGCCGTGCTACGGCGCCGTGGAAAGTGTGACATGAGGGAGGGCAATTCCGCAATTAGAGTAGTCGACTTCATAGTTCGACGTCAAAAAAACTGTAACCTGAAAACGAAACTTTACGAACCTTTACGAACGTAAAAATTCTGAAGTAAACATTTATATTTTATCCCTTTCACACTAGTCGCGAGATTGACGGATGACATCTCGATTTGATTGAAATGGCGATATTAATTCAGAGAAAAATTCAGTGTGGCGTACCATATGAAATTTTTCCCTAAATAATTATTGTTAAATTACATCTGAAATGTCTTTCACGATTAATTCTTTTTCGGATAAAATAACGCAAATGTGAGAAGAAAGTGAAGCTATACCAAAAAATAAGGATAAGAATAAAAACTAAATTGCAATTTGAACGCAATTTGATTTATTGCATTCCCATACAACGTGGCAATGCTGCCAGTCTTCTGGGAACGTTACCACAAGAGGCATGCGATGCGGAGGAATTCCACGACGCGTTTGGTTTTAGTTTTTAATTTGTCCTTTTATATATATATTTTTAGTTTTATTGTTAATATTGTACATATTTAAATTGTATTATAGTAGGATTAACCAGAATAAATGTTCTTATTTGAACTTAAATTAGAATAAAAAACGAATTGTAACGGATTCTTTTACTGTTTCTATTTTTATGTCAATATTATAACAAGACGTTGACCATGGCTCCGCTTGCATGAAATAAAAGAGATCCTATTTCCGCAATCCCCAAGAATCTAATTTCGGGATACCTAAATTGTATTATTTCAAATTAAGAGGGTGTTACATACCTCCAAAGGCCACGGTAACCACTTCCCATCAGGTGGACCGTGTGCTAGTCTGCCACCTAAATCGTATAGAAAAAAGATCTATCTCCCTGCCTAGCGATTATGTCCTTTTTTATGGGTATCTGAGAGGATTTTCGCTCAACAAAAAGGACAGATTTATAGTTTTGATGACAATATAGACTACATTTTATCCCTGTATAGGTTCCTCTGGATAGTTTTTATAATGACTATCGCATTGAGATTAAAAAACCCGACCGCAAGCTACTTTCGACCTTATAGACATTTCTTAAAAAATATGTTTTTTGACATCTATAGATGACGCTGATCTCGAATATGAAAAAAAAACTGGGTATTAGTTGCCGTCGAAATAAGGTCGAAAATGGCTTGAGCCTATTTTTTACATTGACTATAACCCAGAGACTCCAAAAATACGTGCAAGCCATTTTCGACCTTATCGACGGCAACTAATACCCAGTTTTTTTTTCATATTCGTGAACAACGTCATCTATACATGTCAAAAAAAGTATTTTTTAAGAAATGTCATTAAGGTCGAAAATAGCTTGCAGTCGGGTGTTTTAATCTCAATGCGATAGTCATTATAAAAATTATCTAGAGGAACCTATACAGGGATAAAATGTAGCCTATAATGTCATCCAAACTATAAGTCTGTTATTTCTTTATCGTGTGGGTATCCCTTCGAATGCCCACAAAAAGGACATAACAGTACAGCAGGATGGCTGGTACCTTATATACTCGAAATGCTTAAAAGTGTACGCCAACGCGCATCTTAGATCTTCATATAGCTAAAATATGTAATATGATTTAAATTATACATAATTATTATTACTGTCTAAAGTTCATTTTTGATATTAGCAAAGAAGTTCACCTCATTAATTAAAATCTTCCAAATGCATGGGAAAACTAATTTTTATTTGTATTGACAACCCTAAATTTGACATAGTTTGTAATTTTTATAATACGTTTCGTAATCTTATTTCAAGAAATGTAAATATAGAAAAAATAAAATTAAGCGTGAAATGTAGTTCCGTTTGTTCTTTGATATTTGAGGCTGAAAAACGCACTCTTTCATCATATATTTAATACGTTTGTTGTCTCACTGTCACTTCTTGGTTGACGTATCATTAGTCTTTGAAAGACGCGATTCGAAACATAGGACCGTGATCCTATGTTGTGTTGGGGCGGATTTTCGCGTCAATTGCGTATCTAATTACTAATCAGAATCGCGACAATGCACCACCCACAAAAAATATGTTTTTAATAATGAATTCGTAATTTTATGAAATATTAGAGCTGTTTTACATAAAATAAAACAGTTATTATGGCCGAAAGAAAGACGGTATTAGTTTGAAGAAGCTGTCTGTGATTTTTCCCTTTTTTAAGCGTTAACATTGTTAAAATCTTACCTCTAGTCCTCTTTCGACTATAGTTACCCGTTTAAATCACCGCTAGGGGCGCCACTGTTTCCAGTCGCACATCTTTATGTCAATCATAGATCATAGTGTCTTCTCGCCAGCAAGGACCTTGCTCTAATACCGTCTTTCTTTCGGCCATAATAACTGTTTTATTTTATGTAAAACAGCTCTATTATGACCTCCGAAAGACGGTATTAGTTTGAAGACCTGTTTGGTTTCTGCTGGTGATGGTAACTATAACAACGCTATGTGATAATATAGAAAACAGTATTATTTAGCGTATGAATTAAAATAATGCATTATTATAATTATTAATCATAATAGAATGTTTATACAAAACATGCAACCAAGATGTATATCATATTCATAACATCAAACATTAATTAAAATTTATTACCAAATTGAGACTTCCAATTTCCTCAACATAAAACCTATGCCATAGGCATAATTACAAGTCAACCTTTGAAGGCAACTGAAGATCTGAAGCTACCTTGAGCCGCATCAATATGTACTGCATAAAAATAGATCTTATCCATTCTCCTAGGAGTGTCGTGGTAGCTGCTCTAATTGAGATAAATCAACTAGTTACATCAGTAACATAGACCGCAAGGTTGAGTGTACTGAAGTACACAACTAGGCATTTTGGTGTTTGACAATTAGCACCGATTGCCTATGCTAGCTACAATCAGTTTTAGAATATTATTATGTATTCTGGCTTTCACTTAATTTTATCTTCGACTTATAAATGCACAATGGGCAGCCTTATCGCTAACAGCGATTTCTTCCAGGCAACCTTTGGATGGATAGAAGCAAAAGAGATGATAGGGTAGCGTACAAATTTTCAATGAGATAAAACAATGAAGCTGCGATACTGCGAAATTGATCTAATACGTGAAGTCATGTACTCACCTGTCTGTATCTAGAGACAGAATAATGGCAACTCTTCTAGAAATGTCTAAAATAAACACTGTTATATGGTACTGAAAATAGTCAGTTAGATATTATTTGGGTACCCCATCACTTCTCGTGGTATGGGTTACCAAGGAATAGGGCTATTCCTCATCCGACAGTAGACATTAGTGATTAGTCATGACTCATGACAAAGCATTTATCTGACTGCAATAGGTCTGGCCCCCGTCATGTGAACTCATAACTATCTGGCCAAATGTGGGTGTCAAATATTACACCTCTGACCCATGGAGGGGTTCACAGGCGTGAATGTATGTATCCCATTCAGGATAATTAATGGCCTGGGCTTTCCGTAGAAAAACTGTCTACATTTGTAGCACAGTACGGAAACACTGCAGATCGTATAGATCTGCAGGCCCTGCAGATGTTAATTATTAAATCAATTGAAATGTAAGCTCAAAATAAAATTATGTTTAAAATGGGGATATGCAAAATACATTCCTGCCGTATGACATAAAAGATTGCCATTGAATATGCAATATGTAACCCATAGTTGTATGGGTAGGTATCCCGTACACTTAGACTATACACAATCTATATACAGACCCAGTAAATGGCCATTACCGTCACGACGTAAAAGATAGCTACTACTTTGGAACAAGTTTGAGATATACTATAATCTCATAATATGCAAATTTGACATGCAACTGATACTTTGTCAATACAGTGTATAGTCAAAGCATTGATCAAGAGTGGTTGTCCGCTAACTACAACTTGATAACTCCAGTTTTCCTCTCAACCCCCCCCCCCCCCTTTTTTTAAGGAGGATAGCAACTCTCTGCTGAGGGGTCAATTAGGATCTCCCGGAGATCTTTTATCGGCAAGGGGTCGATCAGGGCTCTCAATCAGCCCAAAGTACTGATCCCACTATGGGACTATATTTAGAATTTGTTTTCCCTTGGCATTGTATAGAAGGGCCAGCCACTGAAGTATTAAAATAGGTGGGAGAAAACATCCATCCCAATTCCCAACTGATTTATTAGGATCTTCCGCAGATCCTTTATTTGTCAGGGGCCGTTAGGGCTGTCAATCTAAGATTAATCAGCCCAAAGTACACTGATCCCACTATGTGGCTATATTTAGAATTATATAAATAGGTGGGGGAAAAAAACCTCCATCCTAACTGATCTATTAGGATCTTCCGCAGATCCTTTATTAGTCAGGGCTGTTAGGGCTGTCAATCTGAGATCAATCAGCCTAAAGTACTGATAGGTATGATGTAGTTCCAGTTTAACTGAAAGCCTTACATGTGGTCACTGAACCACCTTTGAGTCCCGCGTCATGCACTGGGGAACGACGGGTGAATCCCTTTGATGTGAAAGGGTTGATATTGCATATGTCCTGATCTATGATCGAGGCCATTGCGACTCCTAGCAGAAGTTCACATTCATGAACGAATCAGCCTCTTGAGAGGAGGTCAAAGAATCCGTTTAACTTCTCAGGGAGATAACCGTCAGTATTATATTGAACTGCTCGGTTGATTGGTCAGCTCTAGAGGGGTTAAGGGGCAAGTGCACCCATCATTTCAGTTGGCTGTCCGACTGAACCAGTAGTGCATTTTGTACATAAGCAATAATGCTGCATGCACTGCAAACAACTCCCTCACATTGGAATGCCGTTTTTTGTAGGCTCTAACTCCATTTGCTTGTTCAACTTCAGTCCCCAGCCCGCGTCCGCCGCGTTCTGTAGTGAGAAAGTGAGTCACATTTTGCCTGTGTATCACTTGTGCACTGTGGTTCCCATTCCTGAGCCGCCACTGTAATTTGCACCTCACTAGGGGATGCAGAGCCCATCTTTCTCTTAGTCTACCTTGTTTGAAGCAAGCAAAAATAAAATTGCATCCTGAGACAATGAAATTGATCATCCTAGTCGTCAGGTTAACTTCAAGTGTCTTGCAACTATAGTACAGTCAACGACAAAAGTAGATTAATTAGTAGTACTATGTAGTTACTTTGTTTTGTAAATATTATACAACTACTTAAACATCAACTTAATTGACACATTATTAAGCAATGTAATGCAGTATTTTTTTTTTTTTTTATTAAAAAAAAATGTTTTTATGGACTTTTGATGTTGTCTGTATCGCTTGGAGGCAAGTCATAGTTCTGCAAATTTTTGGTAAATATACCAATTAAGTAGCTATTTTAGTTACTTTGTGGACAAAGGCATCAAGTTGAAATCTGTGTTTCAAGTGACTCTAGGTGAATTGATTGGAATTTACCTACCGATCCAACTTTAATAATGTGACTATATGTTATACTTTAGATATATTATGTTCACGGATAAAAATATTATTATGGCATCGTTAAGTGGGTATTAACCAAAGCCCCAAAACAAAAATTATGAAGGAATTGTTTAGCAAATGAACCATGACCATGACTTGTTTCCAAAGGATTTCCGCAATCCAATTAGTCGCAGTTACAATGGTATAAGGTGAAGATGAGACTGAAAGAGTGGGCTCTGAGACAATTTCTTTTCCATATTAGGTGTTACTCGCAAGAGCCTCCTGTGAAATTACTTTATGCATAGATGAAGAAATGCCTGGTGCAAGTGTTGTCATCCAATCTACCTGTTGTAAGAACTGAATCCCAAATAATTGGAATTTCAACTGACATGTTAAGTTCAAACATGTTAATTTAGGCTTTTAAGTTTAAAAAGGGAGATAATGTCCCATCTGACCTTTTATTAAAGACGTTTATGAACAGGAAGGAGCTGTTCCTCAACATTTAATTTAGTTATTTTTTAACTATTAATGTAGGTATGTGTAAATTAGTAGTTATAAAAAAATGTTAAATTCTTTGCATCCTAAGATGACATGCATTTATGCCTACTACCTTCTTACAATATAGATTAGTATTTTTATAGATATTCTTGTTTTAACGTATGAATATCACGCCAACTAGGACACCCTCAAGAATTCAACTTGGCATAAGACTTAGAATGTTATAATATTGCTATTTTGTAAGCCAGTTTTTAGAAGTTCCTGACCCTGCAATACAATGTATACAAGTACGCCATCGACCGTTCAGTGCTGGCAACAGTGTCTCCAACTGTCACAATCAAAATTACGGTGTTTCTAACCTAAAAATACGGTAAACTCTAGAAAATTACGGCAGACACTAAATGTTAATTACGGTAAAAATACGGTGGTTTTATTACGACCATTTTTACAAATAAACTGGAAAATAGTTACGTATGTGGTTAGTTTTGAAAAATTATAGGTACAACAGAAAGGTATTCATCTCCTGATTGCATAAAATGTTGAATTTTTGGCGCTGAAATATAATGATATGAATTTTTTTTGTCATTCTTATATGATAAAAGGGGATCAAAATTAAGGAAATTAGAAGGATAGGTATTACAAAAAAATATTTAAGTATAATTAAAAGTATAAAATAAAATATAATGATTAAAAATCGAAATACCCGACTGCGGCTGTAAAGTGTAAAGACCCAAACAAGCTAGATAGCAGGCGGTATCCATTTGCAAATCATAAAAAGAATGAAAAATGAAGGGTAATAAACCACCAGCAGTAGTCTATTATTTAGATAGATAGATAGATAGATAGATAATTCTTTATTGTACACCAATAAATTTTTAATCATTTATTTTTAAATCGAAACATTTATTTTTGACTGTCTTTGTCCCTAAACTCCGAATGCAGTAACTTGGCAGTATTAAAACAACATGCAAATATTACATTATCCGTCATATTTAGTAACTTCGTAATTTGGTAGCATGCATAAATAAACTATCACTACTATCAGCGACTGTAGTTTTTTTAAATTAATTTAACCGTCACGGGATAATGGACTTTTAAGCCTAAGCGACAGTGTTGTAAAAGTAAATCCATTACATATACAGTAATTTTTTTTTTTTAATGTATTGAAAAATTCGACAGATGAAATTACGGTAGATTTTAGTACCGTAATGACATGTCTACAGTAGGTGACAGATTTGTAAGAAATACGGTAGATCTACCGTAATTACGGTGCAGTTGGAGACACTGGCTGGCAACATAATCATACCTTTTATTAAGGTGATACATCATTTATAACTTATTTATTTTTATTGGGCCGGTAAATCCAAGTGACACTACACTCATTATAATAGTCCATAAATCAAGGACCTACCTCTCCAGGTTTCCAAGGAACGATCTTATTGTTTTCGTAACAAATATAATAATTTTATATTTTCCAATAAAAAAATTAAAGTACCTACATCAGTAACTAACGAATGTAAATTATTATTAATATAATTCTATCAGGTTGATTTTTGTAAAAACCTTAACATATTGCGGAATGAGTTCCGAGCGTGAGACCGAACTCTCAAACACATTTCGAAATGACTTGGTTAAACCGCTTATTTATTCGAGGATGGCGAGGCAAAGTCGTTCTAATCTTCCGAAGATGAGAACTATTTTGGGACTTATTAGTGCTTCGCTCTTCGCTCTCCCTCGGGAGCAACGATTCCTCAGCGGTATTTATTAATTAGTATGGTACAATCTACTTACCGAAGCTCACGGAAAGAAACTTCACTAAATAAGATAACTTGTACTTATTTATGTTGCACTGTACACATACATACGGTAAAAACAATGTAATTACTATTTAATTAGTTATTTAATAACTTTTTTCTTGACTTGAAATTTTTTTCACCTTTACGCGGTAAAATCACAAAACGCTATGATCTATGATTGACATAAAGATGTGCGACTGGAAACAGTGGCGCCCCTAGCGGTGATTTAAACGGGTAACTATAGTCGAAAGAGGACTAGAGGTAAGATTTTAACAATGTTAACGCTTAAAAAAGGGAAAAATCACAGACAGCTTCTTCAAACTAATACCGTCTTTCGGAGGTCATAATATTAATATATCACTGAAATATTAAAGTAAAATGTTGTAATATAAATAATAATATAATTCATGTAAATTAATAACATTGACGTATTTTTAGTAAGACACTATATGTCATTGCGCGCTCGCCATCTGAGAAATTTCGATTGAGAATCGCCCCCTGCAACACACCGTCCACTTTTTGTAGCCATTGTGTCGCACGGCGCCGTGAATTTCGACGGCGCGGCGCCGTCGCCGTCGACGGCGACGGCGGACGGCGCCGTGCCGTGGAGTTGTGGCCGGGGCCTTAGTTCGCAGACAAGCACACGGCCCATCTGATGGAAAGCGTTTACCATGGCCTATGGACGAGTGCAACACCAGGGGAGTCACACTCGTGCTGCCGACCCTGTAAGAAAAGAGAGATTCTGTGCCGTCAGCGCAAAAGATAAGCAATACAAGCCTTTGGTCTTCCCACTGACAGCACAAAACCTCTCCAGTGATTTCTGGCTACCCTATTCACCGCCGGGAACTCAACAGGAGGTTATTGGGCCGCGCTATTCTATAGTCTACTTGGTCTATGAAATCGCGCACGCGTCTGCTAATTCGCGGCTCTTGAAAATCGTCTTTCGTGAAAACCTGAAGTGTCGTATGCTTCATGGTAGCCCCCCTGTTTCCAGGCTGAAGTACTATCAGCGAAGTGGTGCATGTCGGTGGACTCTCCGCCGAAGAGTACTGGTCCCGCGCGAGCCCTGGCGGTACTGTGCGTGCTGCTGCTGGCGCTGGCGGCGCTGGCCACCGGCGTGCACGTGCTCGGCGACCGCTGCGCCAAGGCCGAGTGTGAGTACCACCACCTCTACCACTTCCTCCTTTTAACCAGGTCGATGTGCCGGCAAACTTCTTGAACAAATATCCAAAAATTCGTGGCTATATGACTCCTCTACACGTAGACAGATTCATCCGCAGATGTCATCGGCAGACGCGTCCGCCGACGTCTGATGTGCAATTCTCTGAGCACAACGTTGCGACAACCTTAACCGAGATTGTCATTGGTCAGATAGGGTGACGTCACTGGAGATCGACCAATGACAATCTCCATCAACGCTGTCGCGATATTGTGCTTGTCGTTTTGCACTTACAGAATTGCGTTGCAGATGCCAGCAGTCTTCTTGAACAAATGTCTGAAAATTCACACATATGCACTTTATGGCTACTAAGGGACTACACGTGAGATTATCCGCAGATGTCGATCCGCAGATGAGTAAGATTTATCCGCAGATGTCATCGACGGACGAGTCCGCCGACGTGTGGACGGGGTGATTTTCTCTTCCGTGGTAGATTGGCTTCGTCCGTTTCATCGTTGAATACCGCATCCGCAGATGAATCGGTCTACGTGTAGTCCCTTTAAGGACTAAGTAATTGACGGTGAGATGGAATCTTGATGGATTCAATAAACATGCGAAATATGGATAGGATATAATCTTATGACCTCTAGTCGTCTTGTACCCATACTTAATACTAACATTGTATTGTATTTGAATGTCAGGTAACCGGTATCTCCTTGCGTTTTCGTTGAAGAAGAACTGGGATATTCTGACATACGACAGGAGTAAGCCGCGGACGGACGACCGCATGAAAGACATCGCTTGTATAGAAGGCATCAGGTGAGCACATCAAAATATGTCGCCCCAAAGACGGAAGGAAGTATAGAGGAATTTGGATTGACTTCGTGCGGTCTCGGTGGCTTAGTGGTCAGAGCATTCCATCTGTAAGGTAAAGATCGCGGGTTCGAGTCCCGCCCGAGGTCGATTCTATTTTGTCTTTCTAAATCGATTTGAAAATATGTCAGTTATTAAAACTGTTTCGACTGTGACGTTACCGCATGTACTCAGTGCCACCTAGCGCAATTCTTCTGAACTACTGCAGAAAATCGGACCCTGCATCTCGCAATAAAAGTTTTCGAGCTGGCATAACATACAGGGTCGCCAGACGAGGTAGTTTGTAAGCTGTTCTAAAGTAATTTTAGATTACCTTTTTATTTTCAGGTTTCTGGGAATGGTGTGCGTCATCTTCTCCCACGTGTTGCTCATCTCCATATACTCGTACATCGACAACCCTCACTATGTTGAACAGGTATACCTACCAGTTTTGATTATTTGAAACTAAGAAACAGTGTCGTTTTAAATTGACAAAAGTTAATACCCAGGCCAGTATCCAGTGCCTAGTGCGTCTGAGTTGACCCGTCTTGAATTGGCGATACAATCATGTAGCTCCATCTAGCGGAATTAAGATGAACTTGTAGGGAACTACAAATCCTGCATCGCACATTGAAAGTTTTTGCTATTTAAAATCAATTTATTCTTTAGAAGTTGAACCTGATTTCGCCAGATGTTGCTGCCGTCGCTGAATATATGTAATGTTACCATCATAATCTTCTTTATATCGTGTCTAGATGTATGACCACTTCAGCTGGCAAGCAGTGCTGAACTCCCCGCTGTGGCTGCAGGCGTTCTTCGCCATGTCCGGTTTCCTGACAGCATACTCCACGCTGCTGTCCTCACCCACCAAACCCATCACACTGCTTAAGTGCTTGCTGTCTATTATTAACAGGTGGATTAGGTGAGTGGTTTCAGTATCCATCTTTAATGGATTTTGTTATTTCCTCTCACATTACCAACAGACGTGATTGAAGAGAGTCTCAGAACCCGTATCAAAATATTTAGGAATGTTTTTCAGTAGCTAGATATATGTATATTCTGTTTCTTGCCTTAATATTAGTGGAAGGCAATGAGAAATTATGGAATTCGCTTGTCCATAATGGCTTTATAGATTGGTTAAACCCGTAGAATGGAAAGGGGGACTCTTTTTTCCGCACTTAGCCTCCTTTTTGGGCCATTGTGCGTGTAAACCCGTAGAGTCCGGGGATATATAGAGTGCAACTAAAAGATATTATTTATGAGTGAAGAAAAAATATCCCCATTGATGGCATGGCTTTCTGGCGAAGTGTATTTACCCAAGCGACTACAATATGGGGTTCTTCAAGAAGGGCATTTGTAGGTTCTTAAAGGGTCGGCAGCACGAGTGTGCCGCCCTTGGTGTTGCACACGTCTATTTGCCACAGTAACCATTTCCCATCAGATAAGCTGTGTGTTAGCCTGCCACCTATGTAGTTTAAAATAGTTTAGTTCCTTTATACACCTCTCATCCTCATCCAGCTTTGTTTGAATATGTTTCAGATTAACTCCAGTAGCAGTATTCGCGTTGTGGTTCACGATAGCGTGGTTTCCTCTGCTGGGTGCTGGACCTCAGTGGTCGTGGCTGGTGGAGCGGGAGTCGAGCGACTGCCTCGAGCGCTGGTGGTACCACGTGCTGTACGTGCACAACCACCTGCCTACTGGCAAGTTCTGCATGGGACACACTTGGTGAGTGGAGCTTATAGTGTGGTTTCCTCTATTGAGTTTCGAACCTCAGCAGCTTCGACCTTATCGAATTGGTCTTTAGAATAGGTTACAAGTTCAAATATACTGGGACTGGGACCTCAGAATTCATTTTGTGAAATTCATTAAAACATGAGCAACGAAGTTATGCAAGAACAAGGGCGTAAGAGAGATGGAGCTCTCTCTTCCCATTTCCACTGGATTCATTGGATCCATTGAATTCGAACCTAGTTATAACTTAAAAAAAACTTTTCTTTCTTTTATGCTTCCATCGTATAGGCTACTCCGTAACTACTAAGCTACCAAAGCTATTTCTAAGATGGTCAACTTTAGTTCGGTGGTCGCGATAGCGTGTGTGTATTGTAATGTAAGTTCCATATTATTCTTGTTCTAAATCCGACTTCCCCAGGTACCTGGCGGCAGACATGCAGCTCCACATCCTCGGTGTACTCCTCCTACTGCTACTGGCGAAGTGCCGGCGCGCCACGCTCCCGCTGCTCATGCTGACTGTCCTCGGGTCCGCCGTGGCCTCGGGGCTCGTCGTGTACTTCTACCGCCTCACGCCTATTATCACAGCGCAGACGCCCGAGTGAGTACTGGTGGAGGGAGACCTTGGGAGGAATTAAAAGACACTGATTTAATTAATACAGTAACTTAAATGGAAAAAATCTAAACTGCAAGTATTTTTGTCCAGGTCACGTCAGGACTCTTGATATATCATGAGGTACATACATCTAATTGAAAAATGGAATATACACATATTTCTGCTGAGCTTTTCAGCTATGTACTCGTATAGACATAAGAATATAACTTAACTCATAAGTAATCACTTTTTTTACATTTCCAGAGTACTCCGCACCATGTTCGCTGGGTCAAATATCCTCAGCTTAGTCTACCTGCCCTCATGGATGAACCTACCCGGCTACATAGGAGGGATAGCCACTGCGTATGTCCTGCACTACAACTCCACGGAGGGAAGCATCAAACTCAAGGACAGTAAGGTAATTGATTGCACTAAGGGTTCATTTTTTTGCGTGGGAAAACACCTTCGGGTTTCATCTTACCGCACGTTCAGGAAATCAAATCTGCGGTTAAAAACGTCTTGTTGATAGTAGTGTTCTAAGCAGAGCAAACTTGTATCTGATGCAAAAGATACCGCTGCTCCAACATAATAACCTTCTTCGTCTGAGTGCAATTCTGATGACATCCAAAGTTTGTATTTCAGAGTCCAAATCCCATACATCCCAGGTCCACTTCTCACTCTTCCATTTTATTTGTTGACGACTGCGTTCCCCAAACCGAAAAAAACTCTGCACCATATTCAAAAGGTGAACCGACTTGCAGGTAATATTGCCTTGGTGTTGCCCATGCATCATCCATAAAAATTACGGGAATTGATATCTTAAACAGAAGGCATGGATCAGTCCTGCTCCAACTTTCATCATGTTCAGAACTTCTACAGGCATCCACAAACCGTTTGTTTCCAGTGGTTCAACATGCTGTTCCACTCGTCGCTGTTCCTGGGTAGTGCAGTAGTCCTGGCCGGGACGGTGTTCCTGGCAGACGCGCCGCTCCCGCAGTGGGCGTCCGCGCTGTACGCGTCGATGGACCGCACGCTCGTCAGCGTGTTCTTCTGTATCTTCATGCTGGGCTGCTTCTCCAGATGCTGGTGTAAGTAATGCCAATGTGTTGCAGAAGTTAGAGAACAGCAACTTTATGGAAAATATCGAAGTACGGCCGGTACGGTACTTCAAAATTAGACTGAAAAGCCGATTCCAACTGAGTTGGGCAAACTTTTGGAGGATGATGACTGATTTTTTATATACTACTTAGGTGCAAGCACACGGCCCATCTGATGGAAAGTGGTTACCGTGGCCTATGGACGAGTGCAACACCAGGGGAGTCCCACTCATGCTGCCGACCCTGCTAGAACAGGGACATTCTGTGCCGTCAACGCAGAAGATAAGCAGGACTAGCCTTTGATCTTCCCACTGACAGCACAGAACCTCTCCAGTGAGCTCTGGCTACCCTATTCACGGCCGGGAACACCACACGAGGTTATTTAGCCGCGGTATTCTGTAGAGCGGAGGTGCTTGAAATGAAGAGAAGTCCATTAAACGATGAGGTGAAAGCAAGGAGACAAATTGCTTTTCAGTTAAAATATTGTTCTGTTGTTTCAGCGGCTATCCGTGATGGGCTGGAATGGCGTGGTTTCCACATGCTAGGCCGCCTGTCGTACTGCGTGTTCCTCATCCACTTCATCGTGCTGCGCCTCACGCTGGCCGGCAACACGCAGCTGGGACACGCCTCCCTACTGTCCATGGTATGTCTGAACTGTGTTGGACGTTTGACGTTGTTGGAGAACTTGCTGGATTAGCCATTTAGGCTCTCACCATAGTTTGATGTCCACCTTGTATATCGATCAGCAGGTATTGACTTGCAGGTGAAGAAGGTTTGATTCTGAAGGTCAAAACAGTCAAATAACTTCTTCTTCTTCTGGAGACTTTTATTGTGCTTCGAATAATAAAACTAGTAATAAATTAAAAGGGTTATGTGTTATGGGTACAACTTGCTCAAACTTGCTAACACGAATCCTATAGGCGTTTCAGAGATCGTAGATTCAATTTCCGCTAATTACAAAAAGTTTTAAAGATGAATATTTGCATTAGTTGTGTGTTTCTATTTTATATGCACATTTAATATTTACACAAAAAAACTATGTTTTACAGGCTTTTTAGAACCTATAATACAATTTATATTTAGTAAGGATCTAGATGGCACTGTGTTCACATTATTTTTTCAGTCCCAAATATACTCGTAATATCTTTATTTCCAGATATCTCTCCTAATCTCCTCTACAGCACTAAGCTACGTAGCAGCGATCCCTCTCTGTCTGCTGGTAGAACTGCCCCTAATCCAGCTCTGGAAGGCAGTCACGGAGGGCGAGCCCTACCGACCTGCAACTCCTGAACAAGCTTCTCGGAAGGTGTTCGATCTCGTCTCACAAATTAGAAGAAGGACTGAAGCATAAGCACTATTAATTGTTAAGAAATAGGATTAGAGAGAGATAAAAGATATTGTATATAGTGTGGAGGAAGGAGAGCACAAATGAGAATTAGATGTGCAATGGTGTTGCTGGAATGGAATGCGTGTGGAATTTGTAGTCAATTTCTTTATAACTATGTTCTGGGTTTAGGAAGGCATAGGGCTTTGAAACGGGGCTCCGAAGTTGTTCAACGTTTCTGATATACATTTACTTTGGAGCATTCCAGTTTAGGAAGAGTATAAGGTCTAAAAATGATGTAAATATAGAACAAAGATGTTTTAGTTGGATACTTATTATAATAAACGAACATTTAATTGAAAATATTGCACCTGGATTGAAGTGATCAAATTAGATTTTGGGTATTATGACGCTGTTTTGATAGGTGGTAACATTGATGAAACCGCACTGTGATCCGCTTAAAAGACTAAAGAGGTTGGTAAAAGGAACGGGAGAGGTGAATATCGCAGAACGATCACCGTCCTCCATGAGCGCGAGCCTTGGATCTTTCATGGCCTTAGCAGAAGCAGGCCCAACGATCAGGCCGGTCGGAACCTTCGAGATATCCTTTCTAGGGCCTACCGGATTCCAACTACTACGCAGGCCGACGTTTGAAGAAACACCGTGCGGTTTTAGTAGTTCGAGTCCTAGATAGGTACCCTCTTTCTTCATCGTGCATCCGAGGGGGTTCCGCACGCAAAATAACCTAATTAAAAATGAATGACAATTTAGTCTTATTCGTTATCAAAGGACATAACAAACAGCCTCAGCATGGCAGAGAGGACACGAGTCTCTTGGATCGCTTCGACCAATGAAATTGCTGAAAACTCGCACGCGACGAAAATCACGCATTTCATTGGTTGGTGCGTCATGTTTGTCACATGAATGACCGAGTTTTCTGCGATTTCATTGGTTGAAGCGACTCAAAAACCACGTGTTTCTTCGCTATGTCGAACCGGTATGGCAATCGAAATAACGATTGTGTTAGTTTTACGACGTAGTTTATAAGTACACATGTCGTTTTTTGTAAAAAGCAAATGAAATAAAGCGTTAAAATTTAAAACTCTTTTTTTTTGCTTGCCTCATCAACATTACAGCAAATCAGTTTTATCAATCTTCTCTAATCCAATCCTCTGTTAATTTGGCTTAACTTGGCTTCTAGGAAGCGACTGCCGGTTGACCTCATGGCCTTGAGAAGGAAGCTTCCGCCAGAGCCTAGGCTGTAATACAGGTGTACCGGTTAGCAAGTAGCTTGGGCCTCCATACACCGTATATTTTGCTTGCCCATTAATTTATCCCCTAAAATCAGAAGAAGAGAGAGCTGCGTTGCCGCCTCCCTGGATGTGCCGCGCCGCCCGCGTGCAGTGCAGTGCATGCCTTGCACGCCCGCTTCAGCGGCCCTGACTATTTCTACAGGAGTGTGTACTTTTTCGAGTAGAAAGTTCTGAGTACTACCAGGCCCTCGATTCTGCTAAAGCAAAACCACTGTCGTGCCAGTCTCTGCAAAAATTGGCATTAAATTTTAGACTTTATTGCTGTAGAATTAAAGCCCAAAATTAAATGACAATATTTTCATTACACGCTTTCGTTCACTCCACAAAAAGCCATTTAATTTTAAACTTTAACAACATTACTTTAAAGGCTAAAATCAAATGGAATTTTCTCGCAGTCTCTGTGGTGTGACAGTGGTAGTACTTTAGTAGAATCGAGGCCCTGGTACCGACACGAAGGATTGATTATAACAGCACACTATCAGCGCTATCATACTACCATAGACGCTGAATAAAATGAGTTAGATAACACATTGAAAAGCAACCATATGGTTGGAGATACGGCGTCTCCAGCTGGAAGTAAGTAAGTAAGTAACTCATCGGAACACCCCATGGTAGAGGCGGTAAAATAATGCCAAAAGGATAGTGTCTTCGCAACTGCAAGCTCTCAAAGGTATTGGTGACTAGGATACCTAGAATGCGGACAGTAAATAAATAAATACATATGTATATAAATATTCTAGCTAGGGCATTCTACACAGCAATGTAGACCCAAAGTAAGATAGAATACCTTTTAGAATGCGGATAAGCACACATAATATACATTTTGCAATTTTGTGCCCATTGCCGTCGAGACTTTGGAGATCGGAGGCAAAGGGTCTGATAGAGGAAATAGGCCGCCGTACCCAAAAGGAACGCGGTGACTCCCGCTCTGGCTCGTTCCTGGGGCAAAGGATGGCCATTGCGACCCAGCGAGGCAACACTAACACAATCATGGGCACCTTAGCGCCTTTAATTAGATTATTTCATTTATAGTTCAATGATAATAAATCATGGTTAAAATTTATTTATTTCAAATAAAATAATTGGGTAATTTGGTGCTAAAGTTATTATAATTCAAAATTATCCACTTAATAGACGCCCGAAAGACGGAAAGTATAGAGGAATTTGGATCGCCATCGTGCGGGCTTCGGTGGCTTCAAAAAAGATCGCGGGTTCAAATCCCGCCCGAATTCGATTCTCTTTTCTTTGTAAATCGATTTGAACAATCACCATAATAAATGCTTCAAAATTTCATTCAATTACATACTTAATGGATATTATTAATTTTAAGGTTCCCAAATTGTAATAGCAAAAATACATCGTACCAATAAATTGTCATTAAATCGCAGGAGCTTTTGTCCTCAACTTTCCTACACCTCATTACAAATTCTCAACACAATACATGACTACGTGTCATAGGTATCATACCTATTACAAGTCTACTTACTGCGTCATCATCTAAGGCCGAGTATGTAGATCAGAGGAGGATATCAAGTCTCGCCTCTGTTGTACTCACACCTCAGTTACAAGCAGCCATTATGGACAGATATTATATTATATCCACGTTATTTTATTAATGCTGTCCATGTGCAATGGTGTCAGTGCTAATAACAAAGAAAAATTAGAAAAAAAAATAAGGCTCAATCTTGTTTGTCACCTTTGTCTGATAAGTTGTAGTTTAAAAAAAAAATCTTGCCGCGTAAATTGTTCCGTTTACTTCGTATAATATATTATGAAAAAAAAAACTTAAAATAAAATTTTATTGTAAATTTGTCCATATTTAAATTGTATTATCGTATGTAGCTATTGAGTTAGATTTAAGATATATTTTTATAAAATTATAGGCTGTGTTTTTAATTGATAAGTCAGTGTAAATATGATTGATAAAAATTGGTTTGTCAAAATGCATCAATTAATTCTGTTGGTGTTCGTATTATTTGCGAGATCGGAAGCTGTTATATCACGACTCAATGGTAAGTTTACTTAACTTTTGCTTCTTCAGCTCTCCTGTCTCCTTTCATCACTAAGTTTATTTTCACTTTTAGAAAAAGGCAGGACCGCAGGAAGAAAGAAAGAAATGCATTTATTTAGATAACTGCAGCGCACAATAAAACTTAGCCTTAGCCATATTGTTAGTCAACGAGCTTTTTATTTTGTTTTAGAAAAAAATCCTTTTTATTTGGTAGGTACCTAATGCATTTTTGGTGCTCGAAATACCTATCATTATATTATTATACCTCGTTACACGAATCTTGGACCTAAATCGCAAGAAAAACGATACCCTGGCGCGCGCGGATCGATTTGTATTCGATGCTTGATGAATTTAAGCTCGTCCACCGCAATAGCACCCCGTGCTATCCTCAAAAGACACTCAAGAAACGTGTACCTACAGTGCGTATATAGAGCACATTTTGAGTACATTTTAGGTCCAAAATACATGCCTCGAGGTATAACAACACTTACACCCGTATTCACAAACAATACTTCGCTATGCGTAGAGCCAAAACTGTGCAAAGAACGACAAATTCTCAGTGCGTTCGTTTTGGCAAGCCTTTTTATTCATTGATAACACTTATGTAATACTTCGTTGAGGGAACGCACTGCGTTAGATACTGCTCCGTGATGTTTGTGAATTAATTTTACCAGCCCTATGCGCTCGAGCACACTATGAGACCTCACAGTATTGTTTGTGAATACGGGTGTTAGTCTATGAAAGAAAAATAAAAAGTTTTACGAGAGCGTCTCTGTGATCTCATAACCACGATAGATGCCAGTATCGGAGTCTTCTCTTTCAATCAGCAGATGCGCCGGCATCAAGTTAGGTTGGCTTGGACCCTACCGATCTTTACTGCTAACCAAACCAGTAGCATTAGAAGGTACCTACGGGGTCCGCAGCGTGAATGTGACGCCCCTGCTGTTGCATACGTCCATAGGTCATGGTACCACTTCCCATTGAGTGGGCCTGTGCTTGCCTACCACCTAAGTGGTATAAAAATAAACCAAACCAAATATTGGATAAGAAGACCATGGACCCTAAAGTGGTTGATAAACTCATTATAATCATATAATCGTCATAAGATATATTGTGACTTAGTGTGGTCTTAGATTAAGCTAAACAGCGTAGGGTGAAGTCTCCTTTTATCGGCCACGTCCTAATATCGGCCTTTTCGAGAAAATGGAACATAACTATGAAAATAATCCTGAAATTATTATAGTTTTTATGCAAAAAGCGACTCTATATCCATACGAATACCATTCCATATTTTGGTGCGGGTACCTCCACTTTTGAACGTTCAGGTGGCAATAGAGCACGCGCAGGTACCGACGTATGTGATTTGGTGGCAATTCCGAGTCAAATCCCGGAGTCGACGCACTGAGTGGGATAGTATTTGAAAGGAATTAAATATACCTATGGTATTTTATATTATTTTTTATTAAAGAAAAACAGTCGAAGTACCGTTTAGGTAGTGTGTTTTTAATTTTATTTGTACTTTTTATGAAATAATCGCGGGGTCGAGGTTAGGGATCTTTATCTTGGATAAATCTCAATATCGGCCACCTGGTCGATTTTAGGGAAATGCATGAAAACACTAAACTATATGTTTAGCTATTTTGTATATTAGCAGTAACATTAATAAGGTTAAAAATGAAATAACAGCTCTGTTTGATGACTAGATCCTAACATCGGCCGCCTAAAAACTTTTTTTGCCAGCTACGGCCGATATCTAGAGAATCGATGCGTAATAACGGTCACCTTTTTTTGTACAGGGGGTACTTACTGTCCTACAACCTTTGAACTTTATAATAAACAGGGACGTGGTGCAAAATGAACAAATACTTAGGTATCTTAATTTTAGTCAACAAGTATGCCATAATCATGTCGTCCCAACAAAAAGAGAAAGGTTTCAAACCTATGGTTATATGACCATAGGTTCCATAAACCGTATAGATTCTATGACCCATATAGGTTCTATGACCCCTATAGGTTCTATGACCCCTATAGGTTCTATGATCTTTATAGGTTCTATGACCCCTATAGGTTCTATGACCCCTATAAGTTCTATGACCCCTATAGGTTCTATGACCCCTATAGGTTCTATGACCCCTTTAGGTTCTTTGACCCCTATAGGTTCTATGACCCCTATAGTTTCTAATGTTTCTATGACCGTAGTAGAATAAGGGATGGAGTAAATGCTGTTCAAAGAAGCAGGCAGTAATGCAATGCTTCGATGTTACCATTGGGGTTGTAGAGGACAGATGGAAGTCGTTTCGCGGAAAATATCGAGGTCTAGCCTCGGTGCAAGCTTCGGTTGCGACTAGGAATTAATAATAGGATGAAGTAGAAGAAGAGTAGCATTTCGACAACACGAAATTCCCAGGATCACTTTACAAGACAGACTTCCTGGAAGAATAGATACAGAGGGTTATTCCCGTTGGTCAAGAAAGAAAAATCTGGAAAATGGAATATAAAACATAAACCAGTCAAATAAAATAAAACTAGTAGTTAGAAGAAGAACAGTATGAATAGAAGAAGAGAATATTAAAGGACAGCGTAACTGACCTCATGATTTACCTTCTCAAGAAGAAAAGTAGAAAATTCTTTGTGGTGTCTGTGATTAATAAAAATAAAATATTAACTGTGACATAATGCCCCAAATGGTTCCACTTAAAGTGTACAGTTCATCGTGGGCGAAATTATATTGATGTGGCTAAAGAAGATTTTACTTGCCGTCACTGTTTAGTGCATTTAAATTGAAAAGCCCTTAAAGAAATTCAAGTTTTCTGTTGACTTTATTTAATAATATTTTTCCTTTATAATAATATATTTTGGAAATCTTTATTTCTCTTAATTTTTTTTAATCATTGTGATCATTAGTTTATAATAACAGCAATTACTGTAATTTTTAAGGCTGAGATTAGACAAATTAATGATAGATAAGCGTAAAAAAAAAATTTCAACCTGAATTGGAATATAAAACGTTATAATTTTTTACTTTACTTAGTTTTATTGACCTAAATTCACGTTGGAAAAGGTATGACGATATTAGGGTCACAGGCGGCAGAAATTAGGGTGTTAGAGGCCGATATTAAGGGAAATCGACATACTCGGAAAAAAACCTCTGTATTTTAAAAAATAACAAAGAATTGGTAATTTTGCTAATGTAGTAATGGAGTTTCAGTATCCCTCTATCCAAAAAAGGCATTACAAGAAAGCAAATGCTATAAACCAAAAAATTACAATCAATCAAAGGTCAAAAAATGTTGACATGGCCGATAATTGGTGCCACCACCCTAGATCCATTCTCCTACCTAGATAAACATCAATTTATATTCATACGACAAAGCACAAAGTTGCAAGTTCTGACCTAAAATGGTTCTAAATAACACCTTTTACGTACATAATTGCTCAGGAAGTTTTAGCGAAGTCACGCATAGCATAGAAAATGGTGATTAAATGGCTGGCACTTGACCTAAGGATCAAGTTCAAAATAAAAATAGAGTTACTGAACAGGAAAATGAGGAGCAATTCTAAACCTGCTTGACCAATATGATGACGAAGGCTTCCTTTTTTTTATCGTGCGAAAAATCCCCACGGATACTTACCTCCCCCGCCGGAGCCGGAGGATGAGGTTATGTCGGATTCGAACCGACTAAAACGCACGCCGTCTGTGGGCCGTCGCGTCGGTTGCTGGAGGTGAGATTGTTGTAGCCATATCCCTCGCACCCCGGCCGACCCAGGGCCATATCTCTCGATCTGGCCCTCTTCCGGTGTGGGGACCAAAGAGTCCCCAACTCGCTCCCGGGTATGGGGAGGCACGCAATTGATGAAAGCTTCCTTGTTTTTATGGATCAATTATAGCATATTAGCACCAATAGTCTCCTAATCATATTTAAAGATAGGTGGGACTCACCCTTGTTGGGTCACTGGGTGATGATGATGTGTGGAGTTTTCCACACATCATGCAAAAGTGTAAATTAGTTATTATAAACTAGCTCGACCGATTTTGTGCAAACTTCACATAAACCATCTACTAAATAGTCCGAACAAAGCCTAAACATTTGGTTTGGATAGGTGAGCCCGTTATAAAATTGTAACGAAAAGTGGCATTGATTTTTATATAAGGATTAGGATTAATATAAATTACTAACTATATATGGACTAACGTCTGCAATAAATCATTTGAATTTGAATATAATATACTTTAGGAAGGAGTTTACAGATTGTATAATAATAATTATTGTAATCAATCATTAATCTTTTTATTTTTATATCATGTCTTCATCTAGGCAGGTAGACACATTAGTAATTACACTAACTTTCACATTCACATTCATAATACCTAATAATTATTTTACAGTGCTCTAACAGCCTTTATTTGACTACACTTTAGGTTTCATTCAAACCAACGAAAAAGCTTTTACTTCGTTACATAACTTTCAGACACACCAGCGCATACAGTTGCATTGCAAGTTACTATCTTATGCACCAATCAGTCGGTTGACCATGGATCAAACTCAACAGAGTATCGACGTCTTATAACATTGTGGTTCCAACGCATAACGTCGCAACATCCGTCATCATCATCATGTCGTATGGCTTTTACGAGTACTCGAGTACTCATATGTCGACGTCCAGTTGGTGAAGCCAGTCTACTGCTGCCGGTGTGAGGTCATGATTGTAGCTCACGCATTCCTCCAGAAAAATGACGGAGTGGACACTCCTCTGCCATATGCATCGTTGTTTGCTTTGGAGCAAAATCTTTGCAACATCCTGTTACTACTTTATGCGACAATCTATAAGATACGGACCACCATTTCTGATGCTATTGGCCTAAAAATGATGGTCCTTAACTTGACAGCCTTGATATATAATGCTTTTTCACGCTCAGTTTGAAGGACCCGGGACTGTAGGAAGAGGGAAACACGTGGGTTAAATTTGCCGTAAAAATAAGCACAAATTCTGCATGTTCGTGACATTTGATTGTTTTGTTAAAAGGCTTCAATCTTCTTCTTCTTAGTCGTACACTCCTGACGGAGTGGTCGTGGTTATGGATCATCCAGTAAGTTGGTCGCATCTTTTGCGAGACTTCTCATCTTCACTTCTCTCTATTCGTGGCCCAGCGCGTACACTCAGTGAGGGAACACTTTGTGGAGGACTTAATAAGGTCTGTCCATCTTGTGGGTGATTTGCCACGAGAACGTCGACCGTCCACCCTTCCCTGTACCACCAACCGTTCCAAAGAATCTTCGTTGCGAGTGATATGACCAAACATTTTAAGTATCCGCATTTGCACAATCGACGGCTTCAATACAATTAGCCTACAGTAGGTGTACAATCATTCAGCATCGTCATCCTTGCGCTGATCCAGGTTGAATTTCCCCTCGGAGTTCGGGGTCTGTATTTTCGAGTCTAAAGTCCGTATTTTGTGATGCGGCTGAACTTGGATATTGTCCATGAAGCGACTGCCGTCTAATCTCTAATTCTCCCTTACGAGATTAGAATCATTATTCGAAGATAACCTGCAAGGCGTCGGTAGCTTAGTGGATAAGGAATCGACCTTACGATCGAGAGGTTCCAGGTTCAAATCCTGGCCATTATACTACCGATGTGAACCCACTACTAGCACAAGCAAATTAGCTTAGTTGGAAGGGTTAACGGGAATATTAGTAATTTCGGTTTTAATATTCTTTAAAAAAAAAACACATGTTCATACTAAGGTATTAATATAGGTACCAAACCAATCAATATCACCTTCACAATGGTAAGGTAAACAGGTATGATATAGGTATTTACTATTTACCTATAAATCGGTCTAGCAATTATGTTCCGTCTCAATAATTACGGTCAGTGAGCATATCGGTTGCATTGAATAAAAAGTAGTAGCGCTATTATTTGTTTATCTGATGACCGTAATTTTATTCAGACTTTGTAAGGCTTTGATTGATCCTGTCGCAGTAAGTTCTGGCCCTCGATTGGGCTAAAGCACAACGACTGTCATACCACAGACTGCCAAAAATGGCATTTAATTTTAGACCTATTTCTTTAAAGTTACAGTCAAAAATTAAGTGAAGAGATTCATTATAGGTACACTCCTTTTTTTTTAATACTTTATTGCACACTAAAAATTATACACAGAGTCATAGCAAATACATTTGATGTACGAAGGCGATCCTTCATTCACTGTACAAAAAGCCGTTTAATTTTAAACTTTAACATTGCTTTAAAGGCTAAAAAATTAAATGGAATTTTCTTCCAGTATCGGTGGCATGACAGAGATTTTGCTTTAGCAGAATCGAGGCCCTGTTTTACAGAATATTAGCAACTGACGTTACTAATATTCCCGTTAACCCCTCCAACTAAGCTAAATTGCTTGTGCCGGTAGTAAAAATTGTAAGAAAAACAAACAACTAATCCTATCCATAAGAAAACCCTTTGTTAATATAAAATAGTAGTCAAGAATTGAGACGAAGAAGTGTGTAATGTTGAACGGCTTTCAGAAAAAAGCTTTTCTTTTTTTCAGAGAGCGAGTACAACAAAATGCCTCCTCTGTATGCGATGGATGATTACGACCATTGTATGGCTTACTTATCAGCCACGTACTGTGTGATAGACGTGGACCTAGAAGCTGGCACTAATCCAGAGCTCATGAAAATGATTCAGGTAAGAACTTCGCTACAAGAGAAAGATTGATGAATGATAAAATTGAAACGATTACCTAATTCACAGACGGGTGAACTTTTGCAAGCGCAAGTGTCTGGAATCGATACGTAATTTGAACTTTTTTTGAAACTTGCGCAAGTTTCCAACTTGCGTAACTATCTCCCAACATACGTTCCAGTAGGCATACTTGTGTAGAGTCTAGACTTGCGTAAGTACCTATATTTGAACGTGTGTGTCTACCTTAGAGTATACATTATATTATACTCTAAGAAGGTGTCTACCATTAAGTATATCATACCTACCAGGAAATTAAGGTAATTAACAAAGCTGATGTATAAAAAATATCTTCTGTTAAGTATTTTCTTTACGGTAAGATAACTTTAGGTACTATCAACACTCGACGGTATATTATTATAGTCAATTAGTCATTGTTTGTCTAAGAATGAACTAGTTATCACATTACAATAATTATTATATAATTATGTACCGCGGTTCCGTCTGCGTGGCATTTGCTTTTGGCATCCAAACAAATCCAGGAATTATTTCAAAGGCGCTGTCGATTTTAATAATCTTTTTGTTCCCTTTAACGGCTTTAGCCAGTCTTCAGGCAACATGTTTTGACAACATTGCTGAGCTGCGCTCCTACACTAGTGGCAATTCGCTGGCCGGCGTATTGTAGTAATAGAATGTAGGTATATGACAGTCGTTAACGTAATATGTTTTGTAAGTCAAAATACGTGTCAAATACGTCCAATTTCTATAATTCTCTCTTTTTTTTACATACATACAATCACGCCTTTCTCCCCGGAGGGTTAGGCAGAGGTGAATTAACACCCACATTTCACCAATCATTGTATTAGGTCCCACGTAATAGGGGGTGAGCCTATTGCCGTATTCCGAGCACTATTGTTGACTCGAGCCATGTATCTGAGGCTGAGTATAAGCTGTATATTTTCTTTAAAAAAAAAGGAATATTAGCAACCGAAATTACCAATATTCCTGTTAACCCCCTCCAACTAAGCTAAATTGCTTGTGCTAGGAGTGGGTTCACGTCGGTAGTGTAGGCTTGGATTCGAACCCGGGAACTCTCGTTCGTAAGGCCGACTCCTTAACCACTAAGCTACAGACGCTTCCATACATTCATCATTCTATTCTACAATACGCCGCCGGCCAAAGAATTGCCACTGCAGCAGCCCCTCTAGACAAGTGGCAATTCGTTGCTCGGCATATTATGATGGAATATAATGCCAAATGTATGGGATTTGACGTATATGACAGGCGTCAACGAATGTCAAAAACGTCAAATCCTATACATTTGTCATTCTATTTCATCATACGCCGAGCAACAAATTGCCACTTGTCTAGGGGGGCTGGGGAGCATTAGAATAGAATTATCACAATGACTATAAGGAGAGCAATCATTAGAATACAAAGCGTTACTGGATTTTCCAGTTTTGTATTGTCAGTAGCAGCTAGCAGCACAAAGAGGAGAAACGTGCCCGGTAATTATTATTTTCCAACGATAACCGGATCGGATGTAAAAACCGCGATATCTGCAAGTCACCTTCATTTTCATTTTTATCATGGAATAGAATGACGAATGTATAGGATTTGACGTTTTTGACATTCGTTGACGCCTGTCATATACGTCAAATCCCATACATTTGGTCTATACTACAGAACGCCGGCCGACGAATAGCCACTTGTCTAGAGGGGCTGATCTTCTTCCATTTATCCAGATCTCTAACGGAATCATGGATATTCTAGCATTTATGGTGGCCCATCGAACTTTCGGGAACGGGTCTGATAGTGTAGAATATATCCGATCCTCAAAGATTACAATAGATCAGTGAGTACATAAGGCATTTTGCGAGTAGGTGGACAGTTTTATCTGTCCATAATAACTACGTACCAACTAGATAAGTACCTAATGCGTAATTGTGCAATACGACGTGAACCTTTGACAAGTAGTACGTAGAACTAATCGTTTCTCGAAAGTAATTAATGTCGTTTACATAAAATGTAATTCTAAGTTCTATTGTAAGTACATTGGGAAAACCATTTGATGACCTGGTTTGGCGTGGTGAGTGCTACGCTGCGAGGTCGCGGGAACCCCCTCTAGAACAAGAGTGAGAAGCTGTTTAATTTGGCTCTAGATGACTAGATGTAATCGTTCTAGCTAGAATATTGATTTATTCGTCATACCGGTTGCATTCTTGCTACTACTTGCACGTGCTACTTACTAGCTACTCCTCCATGCATACATTTATATTCACGCTTGTAAATCTCCGAAGGGGTAGACAGAAGTGTATTAACACCCACATTTCGCCAACTATAATTTTTGATCTCACGTAATAGGACGCGAGCCTATTGCTACCATGTTTTCATTCCATTTCACCTTTTTATAATTGTCGAAATTTACGGGATAGCTTTACGGTGATAGCCCTCTGACCCCTCCAACCCCGAGAGGAAACCCTGGGCTACATTCGTTTCTGGCAATGTCACATGTACCCAGCACCATCTAGCAATTAAAGATTGTGTATGTAAATATAATCTCCGCGTTGTACACTAGACTTTGCCTCCTCAATATTTTGCAATTCCTCTGTGCACTCCGGGGTTTGCTGGAAGAAAACTCAACTTTGAGTTTAGCTCGCCTTTGTACATGAAATATCTCTTGAGAGGAAAAATCTATTTAGGTCGTATTTACGCCATGAGATTAACCACGACCAAGACAATCAGAGCAGTTCCCCAAGCTTTGAATAGATAAATAACGTGAATTGAATAAAATGTCCAAAAACAATCCATACTAATATTATAAATGCGAAAGTAACTCTGTCTGTCTGTCTGTTACGCTTTCACGCCTAAGAGAAAGATTGATGAATGATAAAATTGAAACGATTACCTAATTCACAGACGGGTGAACTTTTGCAAGCGCAAGTGTCTGGAATCGATACGTAATTTGAACTTTTTTTGAAACTTGCGCAAGTTTCCAACTTGCGTAACTATCTCCCAACATACGTTCCAGTAGGCATACTTGTGTAGAGTCTAGACTTGCGTAAGTACCTATATTTGAACGTGTGTGTCTACCTTAGAGTATACATTATATTATACTCTAAGAAGGTGTCTACCATTAAGTATATCATACCTACCAGGAAATTAAGGTAATTAACAAAGCTGATGTATAAAAAATATCTTCTGTTAAGTATTTTCTTTACGGTAAGATAACTTTAGGTACTATCAACACTCGACGGTATATTATTATAGTCAATTAGTCATTGTTTGTCTAAGAATGAACTAGTTATCACATTACAATAATTATTATATAATTATGTACCGCGGTTCCGTCTGCGTGGCATTTGCTTTTGGCATCCAAACAAATCCAGGAATTATTTCAAAGGCGCTGTCGATTTTAATAATCTTTTTGTTCCCTTTAACGGCTTTAGCCAGTCTTCAGGCAACATGTTTTGACAACATTGCTGAGCTGCGCTCCTACACTAGTGGCAATTCGCTGGCCGGCGTATTGTAGTAATAGAATGTAGGTATATGACAGTCGTTAACGTAATATGTTTTGTAAGTCAAAATACGTGTCAAATACGTCCAATTTCTATAATTCTCTCTTTTTTTTACATACATACAATCACGCCTTTCTCCCCGGAGGGTTAGGCAGAGGTGAATTAACACCCACATTTCACCAATCATTGTATTAGGTCCCACGTAATAGGGGGTGAGCCTATTGCCGTATTCCGAGCACTATTGTTGACTCGAGCCATGTATCTGAGGCTGAGTATAAGCTGTATATTTTCTTTAAAAAAAAAGGAATATTAGCAACCGAAATTACCAATATTCCTGTTAACCCCCTCCAACTAAGCTAAATTGCTTGTGCTAGGAGTGGGTTCACGTCGGTAGTGTAGGCTTGGATTCGAACCCGGGAACTCTCGTTCGTAAGGCCGACTCCTTAACCACTAAGCTACAGACGCTTCCATACATTCATCATTCTATTCTACAATACGCCGCCGGCCAAAGAATTGCCACTGCAGCAGCCCCTCTAGACAAGTGGCAATTCGTTGCTCGGCATATTATGATGGAATATAATGCCAAATGTATGGGATTTGACGTATATGACAGGCGTCAACGAATGTCAAAAACGTCAAATCCTATACATTTGTCATTCTATTTCATCATACGCCGAGCAACAAATTGCCACTTGTCTAGGGGGGCTGGGGAGCATTAGAATAGAATTATCACAATGACTATAAGGAGAGCAATCATTAGAATACAAAGCGTTACTGGATTTTCCAGTTTTGTATTGTCAGTAGCAGCTAGCAGCACAAAGAGGAGAAACGTGCCCGGTAATTATTATTTTCCAACGATAACCGGATCGGATGTAAAAACCGCGATATCTGCAAGTCACCTTCATTTTCATTTTTATCATGGAATAGAATGACGAATGTATAGGATTTGACGTTTTTGACATTCGTTGACGCCTGTCATATACGTCAAATCCCATACATTTGGTCTATACTACAGAACGCCGGCCGACGAATAGCCACTTGTCTAGAGGGGCTGATCTTCTTCCATTTATCCAGATCTCTAACGGAATCATGGATATTCTAGCATTTATGGTGGCCCATCGAACTTTCGGGAACGGGTCTGATAGTGTAGAATATATCCGATCCTCAAAGATTACAATAGATCAGTGAGTACATAAGGCATTTTGCGAGTAGGTGGACAGTTTTATCTGTCCATAATAACTACGTACCAACTAGATAAGTACCTAATGCGTAATTGTGCAATACGACGTGAACCTTTGACAAGTAGTACGTAGAACTAATCGTTTCTCGAAAGTAATTAATGTCGTTTACATAAAATGTAATTCTAAGTTCTATTGTAAGTACATTGGGAAAACCATTTGATGACCTGGTTTGGCGTGGTGAGTGCTACGCTGCGAGGTCGCGGGAACCCCCTCTAGAACAAGAGTGAGAAGCTGTTTAATTTGGCTCTAGATGACTAGATGTAATCGTTCTAGCTAGAATATTGATTTATTCGTCATACCGGTTGCATTCTTGCTACTACTTGCACGTGCTACTTACTAGCTACTCCTCCATGCATACATTTATATTCACGCTTGTAAATCTCCGAAGGGGTAGACAGAAGTGTATTAACACCCACATTTCGCCAACTATAATTTTTGATCTCACGTAATAGGACGCGAGCCTATTGCTACCATGTTTTCATTCCATTTCACCTTTTTATAATTGTCGAAATTTACGGGATAGCTTTACGGTGATAGCCCTCTGACCCCTCCAACCCCGAGAGGAAACCCTGGGCTACATTCGTTTCTGGCAATGTCACATGTACCCAGCACCATCTAGCAATTAAAGATTGTGTATGTAAATATAATCTCCGCGTTGTACACTAGACTTTGCCTCCTCAATATTTTGCAATTCCTCTGTGCACTCCGGGGTTTGCTGGAAGAAAACTCAACTTTGAGTTTAGCTCGCCTTTGTACATGAAATATCTCTTGAGAGGAAAAATCTATTTAGGTCGTATTTACGCCATGAGATTAACCACGACCAAGACAATCAGAGCAGTTCCCCAAGCTTTGAATAGATAAATAACGTGAATTGAATAAAATGTCCAAAAACAATCCATACTAATATTATAAATGCGAAAGTAACTCTGTCTGTCTGTCTGTTACGCTTTCACGCCTAAACCACTGAACCGATTTTGATAAAATTTGGTATAGGGGTAGATTAGACCTTGAGAAAGGACATAGGCTATGTTTGGTCGCGATAACCGACATCCACGCGGGCGGAGCCGCGGGCAAAAGCTAGTAAAAATAAAACAATACAATTACTGATATTTTAAGCACCAGAATCCAGCCTTTGTACATCTAGAATCTACCCATACTATTATTGCGTGAATTCCTGTAATCAGTTATTATAATAACTTCTTTGTAAATATTATTAATTACTCCCGTACCGTGTTATTTGTTTTAATTATATAATGCAACATAACAAGTGGCTAATTATGCTGATACTGCCCTGCGGGTCATCATCAACGCTCTAAAAGCTCTATTAAATATGATAAGTGTTTTGTTGACAATGAAACATTGTAGATACTACCTAGTGATTATTTTTATACACTAATCACTCTGTAATATTACATTTTATGGCGTTATCAATAGATTGCAGGATTATAAATATTCTAAGACATATACTTCTTCTTTATATTAGCCATAAACATATAAGTCAATGATTCTAGCGTTAATCCCAGTCGCATCCGAAGCTTTCACCTCGGAGTCTGGGGTCCGCTTTACCAATCTCACTGCGAATTTGGCGCACGCCTTCATGCCTGGAGGGTTAGACATAGGTGAATTAACACCCAAATTTCACCAATCATTGTATTCCGTCCCACGTAACGTTGACGTTATTTTTACTAAACTGAAGTATTATGAATATTTTTGTACTTTCTTGGTCTTTTCACTACTCACCCGTGCAACACTCCCGGTAACCCCCAAGGGTTATACTTTTACTTTACTTTACGGTTATATTCTACCGGGTTTTTATACAGGTTATACTTTACGCAAAGCTCTACAATTTCATTATTTCATTAATTGTGACTCTGGCAGTGAAAGTCATCCCCAATCTCCAGAGAAAATACGAAGTCAGAGCCTCATTCAGTATGGTGTACCTCCTGCTTGTCAGTTATATGATGGGTTCGGTACCGAAGTGAGGCCCCTATACCTACGCTTATACACGTGATTATTTTATAAGTTAGCATTTATGATATTTATAGAGCATTGATTGTAATAACCATATTATTTATCTATTTCAGGAATATTCAGACTTCACATTAAAACACTATAATCATTCACAAATACATCGAGGCGTGTGCGTTACAAGTACATGTAAGAATTTTATGCACAATCATACCAAAAATGAGACGGACCTTGATAAGGTCCTTGGGGTATGCCTCAATAATTCAGTACATTCAGAGTACGGGCTTGAAGGAAAACTAGCAAATATTCAATACTGTTACAAGAAGGATGAAACTTTAGATTTAGACACTGGTGATGTTTTAATGGCTGTGGTTTATTTACTTATAATTTTACTCAACGTGATCGGAAGCTTCTACGATATTTTATTTTGCAAAAAGGATGAAAAATCGGGTGAGTATATTTTTTTTCCTGTTTAAATTATTTTGTGATTTACATTGTAAATTTTACAGAGTCCAGAATAGGACTTGTACTGGCTCTAGGCTAAGAAATGGCTCTGCCAACTGAGCTATCTGTACCTATCTCGAACTTGTAGACATTCTAATCAAACTCCATTTGAGGGCAATTTGCATCTTTTAAAATGAACGTATTATTAACGTTATTTGGAGATCAGATACTAAATAGGTAAACAATAATTTATTTATTTTATTTTTAGGCAATCCATACTTGTTAGCGTTCTCAGTGCGTAGAAATTGGGTACGATTGACAGCATCAGGTACCAATGCTAAGGAACCTAGGCTTGAGAGGCTTAAACTATTTCATGGGTTGAGGTAATTGTAGTCATAATCCTTTTGCCCTTATCCTATATTTATTTACGATCGGTGTGCTTTTTCCATTCATCTCTAGTTGCAGTCATTTCAACATTCACTCCTGTCGTACTGTATGTACCATTGACCTGCACCATCAGTGGTGCAGATGAGACTAATTAGTTTCATTTGCACCATTAGGTAATATTGATACAATTAAGTAAGTACTTCACTTTCCTTGTGTCCGTTGTACCGTATGCACCATTGACCTGCACCGGTGAGACTAATTCATTTCATTTGTACCATTATTATTTTCTTTATAATAAGAAACTTTCCCTCTAGCCATAATATTATCTTTCACACAGTCCTTCCTTACTGAAATAACCGATTAAAATCCACCAATTTCTCACATTCTTTCTCAAATTCATTGTCAAACAGGTGAGGTTTTGTACTGTCAGTGGGAAAATCAAAGGCTTGTCCTGCGTATTTTTTGGGCTGACGGCACAGAATCTCTTTGTTCTTACAGGGTCGGTAGCACGAGTGTGACTCCCTTGGTGTTGCACTCGCCCATAGGCCACGGTAACCACTACCCATCAGGTGGGCCGTGTGCTTGTCTGCGACCTAAATAGTATAAAAAAGTAGATTAATGCCCCTGTATCAAAATCTGTTTAATGATTTCACAAAAGAAGATCTCGTTCGTATATTGCAGGACTATGACAATGCTCTGCGTTTTCTTCTCACATACTACTTTGATGATGTCGATGTCTTTCGTCGACAACCCTTTGTACATCGAGACGGTGAGTATTCTGTCTTATTTGTGCCTTTGATTTATCGATAACATTGAAATATGATAAATTTGATTATGGCTAAAATTTGACATTGGAATAATTTAAACTTTTTTTGACATGATAATATGGACTATAGCTATGTTGACAAGAATTAAATTTGACAATTATTAATTTTAAAAATTGACATTTATTGGACCACAGTGATATTATAATTGCTTTTTATTTTTGGTTTGTATGCATGATTCTTCTAATAATTATATTATATCTACTGTGTCACAAATTCATTGATTATTGACTGTATGAATATTTACATACCACACAAAAGTGGTAGAATGTACAAGGAAACATTATTTTTAATTATAAGACCACACTTGCTGTATGTACCTGCATTCTGTGAATAAATAAATGAATATGAATATGAATATGAATATGAATATGAATATGAATATGAACAAGTAACTAATAATGCTAAAGTTTAACGATTTTGTTATTGATTGAAATTGTATTGTCATTCGAACGTATGCATGAATGGTAAAGGTGTGTACTAAATCTATATCTATACTCATTATAAATGCGAAAGTAACTCTGTCTGTCTGCCTTTCTGGCTGTCACCCTTTCATGTCTAAACTCCGGAACCGATTTTGATGAAATTAGGTATAGGGATAGATTAGACCTTTAGAAAGGACATAGGCTATCTTTGATCGCGATAACCGAAAGCTACGCGGGTGAGGGTACAAGCCAGTATCAAATAAATCAGTCAATAGGAAGGTGGTGAAATTTCAACCATAGCAGGCCAAACTAAATAAAAAAGTTAAAAAAATCAGTGAGTCCCTAACGCGCAACATATCAATACTGTCATTTAGCAACAATGTTATAATCAAACAATTAAAACACATTTGGACGAAAGCCATTCTGAGTCAGTAACGACCAATTCAAAATAAATAAATCAGTATGCATACCGCGCAGAAAATATTAACGCTTTTAAACAATCTTATGTGATATGCAGTTAAAATTATAGAGAAAATAATTCTAAGACTAAACAACGCTATCTGCGGGTCTAAAAAGGCCACAGAGTGATTCCACTAAATAATAATATTTTATTAATAATAAAATATTAATAGAATGCGGATAAACATACCTACTAAAAACGAGTAACTTAATGATTTTCCAGATCATAAATTCCAGAATAATTAATTCCTATTTATGTCGCAAAATGGTCACTCATATGAGTAGAATCACAACAATAATTAATTTTCTAAGCAGATTCTAATTTCGTGTAAATATCGCCGCACGGCAAAATATTGTCCTAATTTGATTCCAATAGTGACCTTTTTAGACCTGCTGGACTAAAATTTTCCGCATTCTATGACCCATTACAAGTTAAGCTTTCGGGCTTTGTGTAAGTAACTATACGGTCTGAAATAAATATAATAGTAGTAGTGTTTTACAATATTGCCTTTTAACGACAGATTTATTTATTTATTTTATACTTTATTATACACCATTTAAAATAAATAATTGAAAATTATGACTAAGGAATCAGTACAAGGGCGGCATTACATAATTCATCATGATGACTAAAGTAATGTGACATCCAGGTAATAGATACTTATGGGTTAGATTTTTTGTAACTCACCATTTTTATCTCTTAACTTTAGTTCCGATAGCCTTTTTCCGTATTGCTTTAACACTCCTAATTTGTGCCCAATCACATATGTCTACCAATCTTGGTCTTGGCCTCTAAGTCGAAAACTTTTCGACTAAGAGGCCAAGATTTGTAACTATAATGTGAGACACACTCCAACGTAATTGTCACCTAATCTCGTATCTTCCAGGCTTACGACGATCCTCTGAAACAGCTCCTGTTCAACGGGACCCTGGTGACGCATACCTTCCTGGTGATGTCCAGTTTCCTCCTAGCATATAACTTCATGCTGCATGCCGAGAAGCATCCCATCAGCTGGATGCACTTGCCTAAAGGAATCCTACTTAGATGGTTAAGGTTAGACTCAAGATTTGTCCAATTTATAGGAAAAGTTAGCATTGCTTCAAGATTTCATCTGTTTTGTGTGGTGAATTAAACTAAAAATAATGTTCAAAATGATTGTAAGTAACATGTTCAGTTAGTTCGTCCAGAGTCGGCCGAATACATAAGAAAATTTCGAATATTCCGAACATAATAGAGGTAGCTCATTTAGTCAGAGCATTCCCCCTGGAAAGGGGCTGGCCGTGACTTCGTGGTGTTCTGAATTACGATTTCTTTCTGATATAAGTTTATAACCTAAGTCACAGAACAGATAATAGTACTAGCGTACCTAAAGTCATCATTCTCTTCATTTCTCAACTCATTTGGGGCGCGGCTGAACTTTGATTTTATCCGTGAAGCGACTGCCATCTGAGTTCTACAACCGATTGGCAATTTCGAAGTTCTGTAGTTAGACTAGTTATCGGAACTTTTTCATTTTAGGGTTCCAACTACCCGTAACGATTACCATAATTCTTATTGTCATCGAAGCCGACTTAAATCATCTTCTATCACCTTGAAATTCCAGACTGACTCCCACCTACGCGCTGGTGCTAGGGTCCATAGTGACGTGGATGCGCCACGTGTTCCGCGGGCCGCTGTGGGGGCTGGTGGTGACGAGCGAGGTGCGCGGCTGCCGCCAGTACTGGTGGGCGCACTTCCTGTACATCAATAACTATGTGTACGACGACGCGTACTGCATGCCGCAGACCTGGTGAGTGCTTTGTGTCCTAACCCATCTACTAGCTTTATAAATGTGATACGTTTACAGGATCGGATTTAGAGGTGAGCCCTGGGTCCGATGCATTTCATGTCCAGAAAATATGGATTAATCTTTTTTTGTTATATAACAATAAGGTTTTTGCTTGTGTTTGTACATAGGGGTGTTGATAAAGGTTCTCCCTTGTTTAATATAACAACGTTTGGTCGAATGTTACTAATTCGAACAACGTTTGAGAGAATAATTGCTTTGCATAATATCGATTGACATAATTTTCATTTCATCGAATATTTATTTGCGATAACAACGTTTGCGCTATTGATCAAAAAGTATAATGCTCATTTCATGTAATGTTCAGTTGGTATTAATATGTATTTCATCGAACATTCAATTGGTTTAATGTTAATGTAGTGTAGAAATTTATTTATCTGGCCCTCGGCGGCCGCTGCCGCGGCAGAGTATGTTTCCTGAAAAACAATACAAGTAAAATTGAAAAACTCTCAGTGCAATCGGCAGGGTTAGGTTAGGTTAGAACTGTGACCACAACGAGCACGAGGCGAGCGAGCGAAGCGAGCGTGCCGCAGCAGCGGCCGCCGAGGGCCAGATAAAAAACAAAATATGAAAAAACAATGAAATCACCGTCAGTTTATTGACAATGAAAGGAAACTACTTAATTATTACTAAACCGAATATTCGGTATGATCTCTCGACTAAATCATTATTAGTCTAATGAAGCATTAGGTTAAATAAAATTAGTGCAAATGAAAATTCAGGAAATGATATTATTCCCCGGGACTGTTGCCCCTGATGGGCTTCCCTAAGCCCAGTCCTAAATTCTGAACGCATATCCACCAAAGAGACCTAAAAACGCGTACTGCTAGAGTACATTGGCAAGAAGATTGCCTGTCACTATAATATTAAGTAGATAAGAGGTAGCACCTGCAAGGTATTGATACTTTATACACCCAAAATGTTAACCAGAAATAAAATTATTGCTCTTATGATATCATTCTTATAGGTACTTGGCAGCAGACACTCAACTGTTCTGCCTCGGTCTTCTGGTCTGTCTCGTAGCTCGGTCTACTAAAGCGCGAGTGGTGGCTCTGTCAGCCCTCATGGTGGTGGCTCTTACAATCGTGGCTGGGCATACGTACTTCGAAGACTTGGAAGCTATGGTCATGCAGTCGCCTGAGTAAGTAGATTACCATGTTCAACTGTTTGCTCTTCGATTTTAGGATTGACTGACTTTTGGTGCTTAATTTATTATTTACAAGGTGAAGAGTTCCCTCGTATTTTGGTCAAGAGTAATATGGTAGGATGTCGAGTGTGCACCAAGCTGTTAGAATCCTAATTCAGCCTAACCTGCTAGCTAAAAGGGGAGGCAAGAAGAGGAAGGGGGGATTGTGTTGTGAGTGGAGGGCATTGTACCAGACGGCATAGTTCGATCAATCGTAGGTACGACAAGGTTTCAAATACACATTGTTCGATCGGTCGTTCGAAGTGGAATTTTGTGCCCACACAGTTCGACCAATTGCACGCATATAGGCTATGCATCCTGAAGACAGATTCCTGTGGATCTCGTGAACGGGTTCCGCATGTCACAGCGACCCACGACTACAGCTGGTTCAAACCCCACTACTTTTTTCCAGGAGCTACCGTAACCTGTATGCCACGAACCCCACCTTCCGTCTTCTGTACACCCGTGGTCACACCAACATCGCTACCTACGTGATAGGACTGGCGGGAGGATTCCTCGCCTACCACTGGCATGACGCGAAGATCCTGGATAAACTGAAGGTGAGTTACACTGGCAGACACTCCGAACCTCCGAACCTTTTCCTAACTTAGTTCAAGTCGGCTTTCTAAGTACCAGCCGCAGTTTTAATATTTTTTGTGAGTCGATTGCCATCCGACCTCCATCCACAACGCACTGGCGGTTATCGATCAGGTCCTCGATTCTGCTAAAGCAAAATCACAGCAACACCATGGACACTGCAAAAATGCCATATAATTTTTAAAATAAGCACTCTAAAGTTAAATGGCTTTTTGTAGAGTGAATGAGAGAATGTGATGAAACTATTTTCATTGAACTTTGGACTTTGAGTCTACATCAATAAAGTCTAAAATTTAATGCCATTTTTCGCAGTCTCTGTGATATGACAATGGTTTTGCTTTAGCAGAATCCACACTCAGGTTATCTTAAAAAATGAGAAACTTTCATACCAATTTTCATCCACTATTTGAACCTCTATCACCCCTTTCTCAATTAGAGGTAGCAACTACACCTTTCCCAAAGCTCTGATCTATCTCTGAAACGAATTTCACCAAAATCAGTTCAGTGGTTTAGTCGCGAAAGCGTAACATACAGGCAGAGTTACATTCTCATTTATAATAAAATTTTAAGTATGTATATTTATTTCCAAGTCTTCTCTTACCAGAAATTCCGCTGGGTGGTATGGCTGGCTTTCCCAGGGGGTGTAGCGGTGATCCTGTCAGGGGGGTTGTTCTATTCCGACGGCCCCCGCCCCCCCATGGTATGGCGCGTGTTGTACGCCACGCTGTACAAGCCAGCCTTTCTGCTCTGCGCGGTCACCATCTTCATGTCTTGTGTCTTCAAGCTCGAGAGTAAGTACTCCTATGACTTGTAATCTGATGGTAAGCGTTTACCCACAGCATGGTCGTAGTCAGGTTCTGGTATAAGTCAACTTCACCTGCAAGCCGATACTCGTACCAAGTAATCGCTCGAAACTTATGTCCAGAGAAAAAAACTGGCCTTATCGCTAGGGTACTGGCAAGATATAAAATTGACATCGCCACAATAGGCGAGACGCATCTTAGCTCGAGAAGGAGCTGTCCGGAGGACACTCTTGGCCCGCACAGCCTGTGAGGACTGCTGTGCAATTTTCTAATCGTTCAGTGTCGAGCATGACGTTGCGACAATCTTGATCGAGATTGTCATTGGTCGGACTGAGTGACGTCACTGAACATCGACCAATGACAATCTCGATCAAGGTGGGCGTAACGTTATGCTCGACGCTGAACGCTGGAGGCAACTCGGGCGTTGGAGATCCCAGAACGATCTTCGTCCTCTAGGAGCGCGGGCCTGCGGGTGACGGGTGGAGCCGCCTGTCACCTTAGTAGAAGCAGGCTGACCTAAGCGCCTCTCCACATCCAAAGGGGACCAGCCCGAATGGGATGGACCTGGTTCGACCGGTGTAGATAATAATCTCCAGTAATATCGATATTCGTCTGATTTTGCGCACAATACTTGGTGTATCGCCTTGCAGCTGATTGACGGGTTGAGATCCCATTGCTATCAACCGGATACATTTGATAAAATATCTTTGCAAATGTATTCATATCCAGGGACTGATCGAGATCTCATTTCCCCAGACGTATACCGCGGTATAATAGAATGGCGCGGGTTCACCTGGACCGGGAGAGTCTCGTACAGCGCCTTCCTCATCCACACGCTGTTCCAGAGAGGGCTCATGGGAGCTGCCACACAACCCATATACATGTCGGACTATTACGTGGTAAGTGGGAATAAAATACACTTTATTGCTAGCTAGAGGCTTGTGCGAAACATATTGTAAGGTTAAGCAACACTAGTCAGGTCAGCCTTAGGATGGGTGACCATTGTTAACATTTTTACGCTGCTTTGCGCCTTGGAGAGTCCCAGTTGCCATACGTATATCAAAGTTAGACTACTGGTCGAGCTGAGGACTGCCATCTGACCTCCACAATCCATCGGCGATATCGAAGTGCCGTAGATAGACTAGTCAGACTTTTGAGGGCCTCAACGACTGCCATATAGATATTCGTATGGCAAACAGGACCGACGGCTTAACATCGTCTCAGAGGTACAGAGGCATGAGTTTTAGTCGGTTCAAGTCCGACATAACCTCCCCTGCCGGATCCTGCAGAGGGGGGAGGGGTGTAGGATTTTGCACACGATAAAAAAGAGGTCTGTAGTAAGAATGGTCACCAATCGAAGAATGGTCACCAATCGAAAGACCGACCTAGCTAGTGTTGCTTAACCTTGCAATTTGTTACCTTCACGGTTACCACATTGCAAGAACTACGAGAAAATATGATAAGTACAACATTTTAGTTCCACCATTGTCCAACAGATGACGATACTATCAGCGACGATATTCTTGTCGTACTTATGCGCGGCCATCTTGTGGCTGTGCGTGGAAGCGCCCGCCGCTGACGTCATACGCGCTACGCTCGCCCCGCGGCCGCGCCCGACACCCGAAGTTGATAGAACCAAAGTGTGAAATATATTCTCTTCAGTTTTAAATGTTTTTTTTTATCCTCGAATGTTTCTGCAAATTTCCCATCCTCCCCAATTTCTGGGAAATTCTCCCTCAATCTTGGTGATTTCCTTCCTAGGGTATACGTAAACTTGACCGCCAGTTCCTTAAATTTGCCATCCTTCTCAATCCTAATGACTTTCTTCCTAAGGTATACGGTATACACGGCCCGAGTTCCTCAAATTTCCCATCCTCTCCAATTACTGGGCAATTCTCCCCCAGTTTTGGTAATTTCCTTCCTAGAGTACCTATATGGTATAACCATCCCGGGTTCTTCAAATTTCCCATCCTCCCCAATTTCTGGGACATTCTCCCTCAGTCTTGGGGATTTCCTTCCTAGGGTATACCCTATACCCAGACCCGGGTTTCAAGGAACCCGGTCCAAGGAAATGATTAACAAGATTGGTTCCGTTGGGACCGATGGTACTAGAGTACACCCGGGGTGGGAAATTGTCCCCGATACTGACCTGTGTGACCCCCGATGTGACCTTGATCTTCCTAGGGTATATCCAAGAGCCCTGGTAATAGTCCCCCTTTGACCATGACGTAGCACCAAAGTGTAAAATAAGTATATTGATTTGAGTCAAGCGCTGTTTTTTTCTTCCTCCAAAATGTTTCCTTCTACCCGTCATTTTTCCTATATTGCTGGTACCTTCAATTCAATTCAAATTCAATTCAAATTCATTTATTTGCGTGAAATGTGGTACCATAAAAGATGGTAATATGATATCAAGTCCGGGCACATTCCGCCATACAATTGGCATGCAAACACAATTATTATACACAGCGATATCTACTTAAGGTGATTACATACGCGAATGACTTTGACCATACAAATGCTCAAGGTCATTCGCTCGTTTTTCAGCCGTAAAAATCAGTAAAACTAATTTTAATAGATATTATAGGAGACGATCACAAACTAAGAAGGTCACGTCATGCTAATACATTAATGGAGATGGATACTCTTCCATACATTCGTGGGCCTGATTGACAGAAAATGGAGCTGTCAGCTGTCACAGCTTAAAAATACAGTAATCGATTAACGGAAATCGATTCAGAATTTATTTTTATTACACTATTATTTGGTATTTTAAATGGTTATTATTATTATTATGATTAAGTTTTGTTCACTCTGATTGATTTAATATCAAATTGTGATGCAAGTGTTATAATACGCAATATTGTTTAAATAATTTTTAGTAATCGATATTTTATTTTGCTAGTGAAATAAATTTAGTTTTAAGATTCTCAATTGAGCTGGTTTTTTAATATTTTGAAATAGAAAAAAATACCGCTTTTTTTAAGTCATATCTCAACTCATTACAATTTTGGCCCAGAAGTCCCCGTCTCCTTTACATATATCTGAAAATTTAGATTATTTGGATACATATTATTGTAGTCAATATTTGGTTTCATAAGAAAGAGTAGAGTGATGTTCAGAGCCTCTTTTCAACTATTTCCTCCTTTTTTATTGAATTTATCAAAAGGTGAAGTTACTCTGTATGCCCTGTAGTATGCAGGGATGTAAATTCCAGATCTTTAGGTTTTGTAGTTAAAAAGAAAAACGGTTTCGAAAATACCGATTTTTCGATGCTAATCTGATTCGGGGCCTTAATAACAAAAATATTACAGTCACAATAAGAGCGCAGTGTCTGCTATAATGCATTTCTGCAGTGGTATGAACGACATGCATATTTCTTTAAGAAATCTTCCACTGTATAAATTATTATTCCTTTTTTTTTTTTTTTTTTTTTTTTTTATATAGGACACGTCAATTTGACTTCACCTCGCCTGATGGTAAGCTGAAGGCAAAGTCTCTGAAAAGAGGGCCACCATTACAACACGTACCATGTTACAATGGTGGCACTCAGCTTGACGGCCTCATCAGATGCTTTTTCACGCCCCGCTTAAAGGACCCGGGACTATAGGAGGAAGGAAACACGTGAGCTGGCAAGGAATTCCAAGTCTTAATAGTGCGGCAGAAGAAGGAGTCGCCGAATCGCTTGGTTCTTGATGGAATATTCTGCACCGTATGCGGGTGGCATCTAAGTCCTGCACGTGTTGTCCTATATAGGAAAGGAGAGGGTGGGATTATTTGGAAGAGCTCATCAGAACATTCACCATGGTAGAGACGGTAGAAAACCGCCAAAGATGCCACATCTCTACGCAACTGCAAAGGCTCGAGGGTGTTAGTGACCTCAGGATTCCCAATAATGCGGACCGCACGTCGCTGCAACCTGTCGAGAGCATCTAGTAAGTACTTTGCGGAGCCATCCCAGAGGTGCGAGCAGTATTCCACGCAAGAGCGAATTTGTGTCTTGTAGAGAAGACACCGCTGCTCCGGCGTGAAAAAACGTCTCACTTTGTTCAGGACTCCGAGTTTACGCGAGGCTGTTTTGATGATGCTCTCAATATAGTTTTTGTTGTTTAGTTTGCAGCGGACATCCATACCTAAGATGTTGAGATTGTCCTGCAGTGGCAGTGGCGTGCTCTGAAGAGTTGGGAGGGGAAGGAACGAAGATACCTTTGCTGTAAACGCGCATGCCTGCGTCTTCTTGGCATTGAACTCGACCAGGTTTTCAGAGCCCCATTGGGAAACGTGGTTCAGGGTCCGGTCAAGTTCACTGACGAGAAGCTGCCTTTTTTCCGCGATATCAGACTGCTTGGCCGCAGGATGTCCGTGATAACTCCCGTGTAAGGTGCTATCGTCTGCATAGCAGTGAATGCTGCCAGTGGACAACATGTCGTTGATATGCAGAAGAAAGAGAGTGGGTGATAAGACGGACCCCTGCGGCACGCCAGCATTTACCTGCAGGAACTCCGAAGTTCGACCGTCACAGAGGACGCGAATACGGCGCCCCTGCAGGAAGCTAGACACCCAGTCGCACAGTCTGGGAGGCAGACCAAAGGCTGGTAGCTTGGAAAGAAGCGACTTGTGCCAGACTCTATCGAAAGCTTTGGCGATGTCAAGACTAATTGCCAGTGACTCGCCATGCTTGTCCATAGCCTCACCCCAAAGATGGGCAACATACGCCAGAAGATCACCCGTTGACCGCTTCGGTCTAAAGCCGTATTGCCGGTCATTGATTAAGGAATGATCCTCTAGGTGACGCATGAGCTGTGTGTTTATTATGTGCTCGAATGCCTTGCACAGCACTGAGGTGACGGCTATGGGCCGATAGTTGCCTGGGTCCGAGCGATCCCCCTTCTTGGGGATCGGCTGCACATTCGCCTCCTTCCAAGCCGATGGCACTGTACCTGAGATGTACGACATCCGGTACAAACGCGTAAGCATTGGAGACAACTCCGCTGCGCATTTTTGAAGAACCACCGCTGGAATACCATCCGGTCCGCTGGCTTTCCGGACGTCGAGTGACTGCAGCACACCACGGACATCGCGCTGCCTGATGCGGATCTCAGGCATTGCGTGGTCACAGACGGGTAATGTCGGTGGCTGCTTACCGCAATCATCGATTCGGGAGTTTGCCGCAAAGAGATTAACCAGCAGATTTGCTTTCTCTTGCGGCTCATGGGCCAGGGATCCATCAGGGTTGCGCAACGGGGGCAGCGAAGGCTGGCAGAAGTTGGCTTGCACGGCTTTGGCCAGTCGCCAGTAGCCACGGCTGCCCGTGGGATGCGCCACTAGCTCTTGACCAAGCCGCGCTATGCGCTGGGCATCCGCTCTGACGTAAGCCCCCTTGCAGACCTTTGTGGCTTTATTGTACGCTGCCTTGAAGTGGCCCACGTTAGGATCGCGTGTGGCGCGCGCCCTTACCCAGGCGCGGTACGCAGACTGTTTTTGATTGACAGCCTCCGCGCACTCGCGGCCGAACCAAGGGCGCGCTCTGCGGTCACCGGTGACATCAGTGTATGGGATATAGTATTCCATACCTAGACTGATCTCACCGGCGACAGCAGTAGCACTATCCGAAGGGTTCTTACCTTCAAAGCAACGTGCAACCCACGGGATGGATGCAAAATACTCACGCATCCCATCCCAGTCCGCTGACGAGTAGTGCCAGAGACGCCGCTTCCCCTGCGCGGGTCGTGGGGGCGCTGTGATTGGCACCTTGGAACAGACCAGACAATGGTCGGAGTTGCCTAAAGCGGCACGCACCGAAACACTGTACTGGTCTGGGTGACTCGTCAGCAGAAGGTCCAGAAGGGAGGGTGTTAGGCCCGACCTTCTTGGTATCCTAGTGATCTCCCGTACCAGTTGGGTCAGGCCATGCGCCAGAGCGAAAGCGTGAGCGGCTCTTCCCGCATGGTCAGTTTTGGAGGAGCCCAACCAGATCTCGTGGTGGGCGTTAAAATCCCCCAAAAATACCAGTTCCGCGTTTGGAAACCGCTCCTGCGCATCATCTGCAGCCTGACTCAGATATTCGAAGAGTCGAGTTGTCTCGGTATCTCCTGTATGGGAACGGTAGAGGCACACATAGATCTGACTCGTAGAGCCATGGTCTACGTGTACCCATAGGGTGGAAAAGGAAGGGTCCTCTAGGCAGCGCAGACGGCGACAACAAACATCCGCCCTAACGAACACGCACACCCCGGCCTTTGCACGGAAATTTTCCTCCATAACGTAGCCGGGGTAGAGCAAGTAAGACGTGTCGTCAGGGCGGCGTATTTGCGTCTCCGTCAGAAAAAGCATGGCTGGATTCGCCGTCTCGAGGTGTTGGTGGACGGCGTTGAGGTTTGCATGGAGCCCACAGATGTTTGTGGACTCCACCTCAAAAAGCGAGCTTGTGGGAAGTTGAAGAGCCGCTGTGTAACCATGCTCTTTGTTTTGGGCTGCCATGATTGATGAAGGAAAGAAGAGGGCGTGAAGAAGAGGTGATTGTCGTCGCAGCACCGCGTGACAAAGCGCGGGATATTGGTTTCGTCTATTAATGTGAGGCATGGCGAGAGCCGACACGCCGAACGGAAGGGCCCCCGTACCCCCCCGAATATGGTCGCCGGGTTCCCACATCCGGTCACCAACCGGCACGACGAGCCATATCGGGATTATGCGCGGCCTGGTGAGGCAGCCTCCTGGGGTGGTTAGCCCCAGTTGGGCCCCTGTACTATGCCGCGGGCGGCCAGCGGCACCACCGTTTCTACGGGTCTCCCTGCCCGGCGTGTCGCCCCGCACCATCCCCACTAGACTCCGCCAAGACCCACTGGTCCCTATAGTGCTGCGACCACGATCACCTCTGCCCGGCTATGCACCTACTGAACCCTGAACGCAATCCAACCGAAATTGGATTACTATTTAAGGGCTTTTCGCAAAGTGCACGGTGGTACCTACCCGGTCGGAATTAGTGACAATTTTGTGTCATCAGATTCCTACCACCAGTAGAAACCTTCCTAGGTATACTCGATTCCACACTCAAAGGGGCCATCTCGAAACCGTCACTGGGTTAGCCGGGGTGCGAAGAGATATTCCACCCTTGTATACCTCGGGACACGACGATCTTGGACCTAAATCGCGAGACATACGAGACCCTGGCGACCGCGGATTGTTTTGTAATATTAATCCATACTTGGTGAATTTGCTATCCTCAAAAGACACCCAAGAAACGTGTACTGCGCGTATAGAACACACTTTGAGCATATTTTAGGTCCATGATACCATAATGCCTCCAGCAATACTTGTGTGCGGCCCTCGTGTAGCTGTGTGTTAGCCGGTTCCCACGGTCTGCGATATCGCGGACGGACGCGGACCAGCTCGCACGGCACACCGTGGGAAGGGTCTCGTCGGTGGTAGCAGAGGACGTCCGTGGCGGTGCGCCGGTATCCGTCGCGAGGCGGTAACTTCAAAGGTGCGGTGCGCCGCGATCATTTTCCGAATCATAATCCCACCGTGCACCGGTAGGGACAAGGAGTATTTTATGTCATTCGGTAATTTTCTACCGTGATTCCACTACTATGGGTGACAAAACAAAAAATAAATAAAATTAGATATAGGTATGTCTATGTACACTTACGTTAAGCGACATTTTTTTGTATGCTGATATCCACCAGCGACGTGGTTTCTTTTTACTTTTACTAGATCGCATAATTTGGTAATTGTTAATTAATACCACAGCCGCGGCTGCAGCGACGACCCGTTCTCTTTCACTTTGCATTTTGAAATGAAGTTATCAAAAGATCTACACAGACCGACACGCACCGTTGGAAGAGCCCTGTCTGCGTGCGTTGCCGTCCGCGATCGTCGGCTGTGCGTGATGATCCGCAGAATCGCGGACGGTGGGAAGCGGCCTTGTGACGTCATACGCGTTATACCGCCCCCCCGACTGCGTCTGCATCCTCAGTTCATGAGCATATTAAAAATGCATGTATGTATCATCATTAACCTTGGATAACCCTGAAAGATATCGTTATATCACAGAATAATTAAATAAATAGGTTATATTATCGTTACCGGATATTATCTGATACTGCAGTATCCGTAATAACTAAATTAAAACTTCTTGTATGCGTTTTTTATTTTATTACTATTGTGTACTATTAATACGATAATACACCGCTGCTTACCACTTCGGGGATTTACAGGCCTTTAGTCTTAGTAGTCCGGTTGCTAGTCCGGTTGATCGGACTACTGCAACTTTTCTATGCTCTTTGACAACTGAACTAATGCAACTAAGGAGTTCCAGTAGTCCGGTCAACCAAACTACTCACCGGACTACTGCTACACAAAAGTAGCAATAGTTCGATTCCGTTTGACAACCGGACTACTGCTACTGAAAAGTTGCATTAGTCCGATCAACCGGACTACTGAGACTAAAGAGGCGTGAATAATGTGTGTATCCCCGCGTTTACATACTGCCGCTCGCATTGCTCATCGCCTTGCCGGCAATATTCACGCGAATAATGCCTACTAGCATTCAAACACTCGCATCATCGCGATGTTCATCGCGTTGCCCAACACTCGCATCATCGCGATGTTCATCGCGTTGCCCCGCATACAGTATACAGTATTCGCCTTGCGATGGAGATGGACGACTTTAGTTAAGTGGACACCTAACCGAATGCAGTATAGGCATTTTATTGAGCTAGGCTATCTACTTAGATACTTAGCTAGTAGGTAATCAGGCTAATTTGGTAGGTAGGTAGGTACCTACCTACCTATTCTAGTTTGGTAGGTAGGTACCTACCTACCTACCTATTCTAATTTGGTAGGTACCCTAGCTACCTGTTTGGTAGGTATACTTAGGCTAATTTGGTAGGTAGGTACCTACCTACCTACCTATTCTAATTTAGTAGGTAGAGGTACCTACCTACCTACCAAATTAAAATAGGTAGGTAGGTAAATTAGGCTAATTTAGTAAGTAGGTTACCTACCAAATTAGAATAGGTAGGTAGGTAGGTACCTACCTACCAAATTAGCCTAATTACCTACCAAATTAAAATAGGTAGGTAGGTAGGTAGTACCTACCAAATTAGCCTGATTACCTACCAAATAGGTAGGTAGGTAGGTACCTATCTATTCTAGTTTGGTAGGTAGGTACCTACCTACCTACCTATTCTAATTTGGTAGGTACTCTACCTACCTATTTGGTAGGTATAATTAGGCTAATTTGGTAGGTAGGTAGGTACCTACCTACCTACCTATTTGGTAGGTAATCAGGCTAATTTGGTAGGTACTACCTACCTACCTACCTATTTTAATTTGGTAGGTAGGTAGGTACCTACCTACATACCTATTCTAGTTTGGTAGGTAGGTACCTACCTACCTACCTTTTATATACATATGTATTACCTATATTATTTAATTAGATCCGTAGCAAGCATTTCAATAAATTCTATTGATTTTTCGTTGGACCATTCGATTGGTTGCGTCATTGTCATGATAATATATTCGAAGTAATCCTGTGACTGTGACACTCGCGTACACAACGAGCGCTCGATGCGAAGTGTGCGCGACGCGAGTATGTGAATGCTTCATCGCGCTAGTATTGCCGCTCCTTCTCGCGCCGCCAAGCCGACACTCGCAGCAACATACGCGGCAGTACTCGCGGTATGACGAATATACCATTCACACCACGTCCCTGCCCACTTCTCTCGCCACTTCCCTCGCTCTGCCGCGAGTATGTAAACGAAGCATAAGATATATACCTATCGATGTATGTATGTTGTATAAAAGTGAAACTTTAGATGTATGGCTATTGGTTACCTACTCAATAACGACAGGACACCAGTAGGTCTACCATGAGTTTGTAAACGAGAGCCGTATACGTACACGAGAGTCGTTATGGGACCACGTGACTAGGCTTACGGTAGCTGGGCTGTCATGAGCTTTGTAAACCGTAATGGCTCTCGTGTAGACGGCACAAGCTGAGGTTTACGTCTAGAATACTTAACAGTTTGGTGTTCGTTTGAATTTTGAGTGATGGAGTATCGTTACCGTAATATGGCGGCTTTCTAATAATCAGCTGTTGGGCATGTCAAGAATTATTTACGTGTCATCTCATGTCAAAAATAAAGATAAAACATCACTACAATAAATGTATCTAAATAGGTTGTATAGCTATATCGCGAAATAAACTAATTCAATCATCATCATCCCAGCATTAATCCGCGGTCGCATCCGAGGCTTCCTAGGAGTCTAGGGTCAACATTCTACACTCTGTAAGTTTCAAGGCTGCTCAGGGTAGAGTCAATAACTAAGCCAAGGTCTTTGAATGCCGGGCATAGGAAATAGAAAGAGAAAGAAAGAATGAAAAGTTTTTTATTCTGTACAGAGATGCACGATAATTATATAAAAAAACATGAGCTTATCTACTAGAGTAGGTTCTTAGTGTCACACACAGCCATACAGAACGAAAATGCGGGTGAAATCACGAGTACGACTATACCATGGAAGGTGATAAGCGGGAGAGAGGCCGCATCCACCTGTCTCCGAAAATGGTGACTTCCTATAATTATTGCCTGGTCGTCGATCCGATTTGGACTGACGGTAAAGCAAATGCTTGGATTAACCATTTCTGATAATGTGAATAGAATTGTATGTCAACACTTATTTTTCTCAATTAAATTAAATATTTTTCAATATTTTTTCAATATGGATCCGTTTGATATTACAATATTGTACCATGATAAAAGAAGATACTTAATATTTATCACCTTTTTCATTTTGCTGCGAAACAGCTGTCCGGCCTCCTTTCAAATAGACGCAGATTGTGCAGTGACCATAAACTTAATAGGGTTTATGGTATGACACGAAAGAATTCTATTGGTTAAACCAAAATTACCATAAACAAAATTGCTCTTACGGTAACGTATCACTCAAAATTCAAATTTTCAAATATGTACAGTGACAGCCATACGAGAGCACATAATGATATGCTATTGGTTAATCCATAATTACCATAAACAAAATCACTCTTACGGTAACGTATCACTCAAAATTCAAATTTTCAAATATGTACAGTGACAGCCATACGAGAGCACATGAAGATATGCTATTGGTTAATCCATAATTACCATAAACAAAATCACTCTTACGGTAACGCATCAATCAAAATTCAAATTTTCAAATAGGTGCAGTGACAGCCACACGTGCACATAATGATATTCTATTGGTTAAACCTAACTACCATAGACCAAAAACGCTCTTACGGTAACGTATCACTCAAAATTCAAATAAACGTGTTGTTAGTTCCGGTTACATCCAAAGCTTGTACCTACTTTGAAGCCATTTTGCTTATCTTGGCTTTTGGGGGGAGACTCTCTAGTATATATATTAATCTATGGGGGAGACTGTCGTTTGACTTCCCAACCCTAAGAGGAAACACTGCGCCGTAGTCTCGTCCATTAATCAGCATGTTGTACCGGCTAGCAGATGTTTGCTCATGAAATATGAAATTTGGTGACTAACTTGGAAAACCAAAGAGCCAAAATTTTATTGAAATAGAACTTTATCAAAATAAAAAAATAAAGTTTAGTATGTAGGTAACTATAATTTATACAATTCGCCATAATATAGCTAGCCAGATTAGAATAATGCAGTGACTTCATCAGTATTGGCATCGATTTTGTTATCAATTTTTATTCATGCAGCCTTTCCTTATAATTGCTCCAACTGTAAAGAATAGGATTTATCATGTTAATGTTACTTATTGAATTTAGGTTGGTTCTCTAAAAAGTTAAATTCAATCATGAGAAACTTATACAAGTTAATAGGGGTCAAAATAGCAGACCCTGGGCTCAAAGCGTCATTTTTATGATTACCTAAACACCTAAACATACTAATGCGGGATGGAGATATTCTTTTACATACCTAATAAAGATGTCCAGTCGTCGCTTATATTATGCAAGATTGACTGATAACACATTTATTTAGCAGGTATAGGTATTGGGTAGGTACAGCATGCATTTTCTAAATTCTTCGATATCTCACAAAAATCCTAGACATTTTTATGTTGGGGTGACATTTCATGTCAAAAATTAAAAACCATCAACATGTACATTTGTAAACCTAGTAAAATAGGTTGTATAGCAAAACAACATCATGAAAATGGTCTTCTTTTATCTTGTTTATATTATTAGGTTAGGTAGGTTTTGTGGCTTAGGTTTTGTGGTATCAAACGAACCCTTAACTATTAAAAATATTTTTTAGTACATATCTATACTTATTATATAATTGTAAAGTGGTCGTATCCATTTAAGATATTTAAAAAAAATCTTGGGATATGTTATGTTACGATACTGAACACGAAAATATTTTTTTAAATTACTGGTCTGTTTGTCTGTTTGTTCGCGATGGACGCCGATTTTGATGCGGTTTTTTTTGTTAGAAAGGTTTGGTCAGGCCGGCTGGTCAGACTTACGTTTGTTTGAACGCAATCGGTTGAGTAAAACCGGAGATATGAGCATAGGTCGCGTTAACCGAGATGCACGCGGGTGGAGCAGCTGGTGGTAGGCTAGTATTTAATATGATTGAATATAATAAATATTGTAAAATTCAATTATCAAAAAAATAATGGAAAAAATATTGACCAAGCGAGTCTCCGTTCCGACAAGTTAGCCGATTTTGTATGTCTGTTTGTTTGTCAGTTCGCCTCGTAAAGGCGACTTTGTTATAAAAAAAATAGATGAGAAAAGCGTTTTTTTTTAAGAACGGATCGTCTTTATGTTTTGGTGAAACATCCAGGGCTGTTTAACCCCCTATTGCATGAATTATGAAAGAGACTAGTAAACATTTTTTTTTGGCCAAAATACGTTTATTGTAGCATATTAAAATAAAATTGGTTATTGGTAATTCACTTTGGCGATTGCTCTCATAGAGCGTTCGCCATTCTAAATAATAATGAGAAGTCATTTCGCGCGTCCCTTATCACTTTTCAACAGAAAAATCGATCAGTTATATCTATAAAAAGTAATAAATATCATATATCTATAATAGGATTATGTGAATTTCCAATGTATTACTCTGCTCTATGTATGTAAATAATGCCATTTTACGTAAACGATACTTTAATCGCCATTCAAAATTACAACGAAACCGTAGGAAGACACGCGAGAGCACGTATCAATCCACCAATCATCGATTACTATCAACATCCCAAGCGCACGGGTACGCGTCATTTATTGGTTGAGATTGTTTCACGGTCTCAACGTTACCGTTTCGTATAAAGTGTGTATATACGGTACCGTATTTAAATGGTCGAAGAAATGAAACAAAGTATAAAACGCAGTATTATTTCGAAAAAAAAAAGGTTTTATTCAGTTTTGTTATTGGTATTATGTCGATGGTAGAAAAACTGTAACGATAGAAAAATGCTATGAAATAAGTGTTTTAAGTAGGTAGGTACTTAATAATTGTGCTCTGTATTTATTTGGAGGTGTAGTGTATACATACAGGGGTGGTTGGTCCAGAACGACCACGTGGTGCACCCTGAACAACGAAAATTACAGTGCCTCTCTCCCGCAGGGTAGTGGACTAGGACTGGGACTGGAAGTGTCCGTGACAGAGATACCGAATAGGAAATCTATAAAAAGAAATGAAATGCCATCAAAAACAATACTTGTAAAAAATACCAGGCCTCACCCTTCGTTCTTCTACCGCAAAAAGTTGTGAGATCCGTGTACCTAATACCAAGTCGGTTAATTTATTCAGTTCCTACTTCAGGGACCTTCTGTCTAAAGTTATTACGTAGGTAATGAGCTTTTATGCTTTAAATATAATTAATTGACTTTTTCGTGATATAGCTATACAAACTATTTAGATATGTTTACGAATGTACAAGTTATTTTCCGATGTATTACTTTACTCTATGGTTGGAGTGATGTTTTATTTTTATTTTTGACATGAGATGTCACTTCAGTATAAAAAGATAGAATTTCTGATATTTGATGTGTCCAGCAGATGTGTCGAAGAAACTGGAAATCGTTTGCTAAATGTACTAAATAAACCTGTTATTTAAGCGAATACTAGCTAAGTTCTGTTAATAGGTATGTAAAAGAACATGTACTCCCTAACTTTCTTCATCTGAGTGCCAATGCAATGGCAGTCCTATCCAAAGGTCCCTTTAGAATGTTTAGGCTTTTGTGTTAGTGACTGCCGTCGAACTTCGAGGGGAAAGCCTGCACCAGAGCCTGGGCCCTGAAGACTTTGGTGGGGCTCATATCCAGCCAATGTGTTTGTACATAATCCAAATTTAAGATGAAGACGTGTTCTCAAACCTCGTTAGTGAAATCCAATATTAGCAAACAATCCCACTTTTAATACAAAACCCTAAATTTAAAATATGTAAATATAATAAATTTTATTCTTTACAGTTGGAGTACTAAACGTAATAAAAGGAAAAGCGATTATGAATAAAAATTGATAACCAAAATCGATGACAATACTGTTTATTCTAATCTATTTCATAGCGGAAACTTTATAATCACTAGTGTACAATAAACAACAATAAATAATGTCTCTATTGTATTTTATTTTGAAAAAAAATCTATTTCAATAATATTTTGCCTATTCAAGTTCCATATTTCATATACTTAACTAATAGGGAACTTTATTTGCTAGCCGATAGCCTATTCCTGCTGAGTTATGGACGATGTTCCGGCGCAGTCTCCTTTTGGGGTTTGTAACATCGTATTTGACGTGCCGGTTCTGTATGGTGTAAGAATAGGGCTATCCCATCTCTTTCCGTAGGTAACGATTTATGTCCGTATGGATTGAGGAGCCACTTCAGATTTAAAAGGGCAGCTCGCCGCCTTATTTAGTAGGGAAGTAAATAATTTTGTAGGCCGAATTCTGAAATTTGTAGTACAATATGACTAAAGTTATATCAATGAGAATGTGGCTCCTCAATCCAAACATCTGAATTGAGGAGCCACCTGAAACTCGGAAAGTATTTCATGTACATTTTTGAAAATTTTGTATCATTTAGTAGTAATTGTGTATAGTGTCTACTAAAAATCTGAGCCCAGTACTGTTTATATTCAAGAATATACAATACTTTTAATGTGGCTCCTCAATCTATACATAAGAGCGTGAATTGCCATGAAAGTTATTGGTCAATTTATATTCCACTCTAAAGACATTTAGTAGTAAGTGTGTTCGAATTTGTAGTATATGGACAAAGTAGTAGAACTGAGTGAATTTAATAAATAAACGCATTTCATTTGGCTCCTCAATCGTGACGTCTGCATAATAAATAATTGACTGTACCTACCTGAGATCAAAACGGAATAAAACGCCAGAGACACTAACATTTAGTATAAATGTCTACTAAATACATATGCACAGATCAACATTGTATATGTTCGGTATCTGAAAAAGAAATTCATTCTGAATATTCCTTACAAATTCGCTATTAAGGGTGACCATGTTACATGAATTAAACTAGGATGATTCATTTTTGAAATTTAATTTTTCGACTATATTCGGTACAAAGATTCTTCATAAGTTTAGGATATTTAGTACCGAGTCAATTTCAACATAAGTTAAAGAATGAATTAATATTGGTTGGTCGGTGCTTTTAGGAATTTTACAGTGAGAATTATAGTCGTCATAACAAAACATCTCATCATTCGCTGGGTACATTTATAGCGGCCCATGCCAGCTTCGCTAATCGCAAGGATAAATTCTATAACGCCTATTAAAGTATATAAGCTACTTGAAGTCATTATAGTTTCTGGTACCAGAAATGACTTATGAAGAATCTTTGTACCGAATATAGTCGAAAAATTAAATTTCAAAAATGAATCATCATAGTTTAATTCATGTAACATGGTCACCCTTAATAGCGAATTTGTAAGGAATATTCGGAATTAATTTCTTTTTCAGATACCGAACAAATACAATGTTGATTTATGCATATGTATTTAGTAGACATTTATACTAAATGTTAGTGTCTCTGGTATTTTATTCCGTTTTGATCTCAGGTAGGTACAGTCAATTATTTATTATGCAGACGTCACGATTGAGGAGCCAAATGAAATGCGTTTATTTATTAAATTCACTCAGTTCTACTACTTTGTCCATATACTACAAATTCGAACACACTTACTACTAAATGTCTTTAGAGTGGAATATAAATTGACCAATAACTTTCATGGCAATTCACGCTCTTATGTATAGATTGAGGAGCCACATTAAAAGTATTGTATATTCTTGAATATAAACAGTACTGGGCTCAGATTTTTAGTAGACACTATACACAATTACTACTAAATGATACAAAATTTTCAAAAATGTACATGAAATACTTTCCGAGTTTCAGGTGGCTCCTCAATTCAGATGTTTGGATTGAGGAGCCACATTCTCATTGATATAACTTTAGTCATATTGTACTACAAATTTCAGAATTCGGCCTACAAAATTATTTACTTCCCTACTAAATAAGGCGGCGAGCTGCCCTTTTAAATCTGAAGTGGCTCCTCAATCCATACGGACATAACGATTTTGAGTGATACGTGATATCCGTGTACGTTACCGTGAGAGTGATTTAGTCTATGGTAATTATGGGTTAACCAATAGAATGCCCGACGGGCTCTCGTGTGGCTGTCATTGCACCTATTTGAAAATTTGAATTTTGAGTGATACGTTACCGTAAGAGTGATTTAGTTTATGGTAATTATGGATCAACCAATAGAATGCCCCGACGGGCTCCCGTGTATCTGTCATTGCACCTATTTGAAAATTTGAATTTTGAGTGATACGTTACCGTAAGAGTGATTTAGTTTATGGTAATTATGGATCAACCAATAGAATGCCCCGACGGGCTCCCGTGTGGCTGTCATTGCACCTATTTGAAAATTTGAATTTTGAGTGATACGTTACCGTGAGAGCGATTTTGTTTATGATACTTATGGATTAACCAATAGAATACACAGGCTATCACTCACTGAACTCTATTATCTATACCACCTATCCCTACACATTTTTATTTGAAAGGAGGTCGGACAGCTGTTTCGCAGCAAAATGAAATTCTTTTATCATGAAATAATTATTATTATCAACCTAGATATAAATTTTATTATGGTATCAAACAGAGCCATATTGAAAAAGTATTTGACAATATTTAATATGATTGAGTTTATTATACAATAAATGTTGTACAATTTTTTTTATTCATACCTACAATACATTATCAAAAAGTTGCATACATATAAAAATCGTGGACAAACGGAGGTAGGACACGACGGTATTCTTGTCTCAATCAAGCAGTCCGACTGGGGAAGTACCTCTGCCGTACAGAATACCGTGGCCATAATAACGTCTTGTTGTGTTCCCGGCGCGCGGCGGCGCGGCGAGTAGGGTAACCTTACTGGAGAGATTTTGTACTGTCAATGGGAAGACCAAAGGCTTGTCCTGCTTTGTCTTCTGCACTGACGGCACAGAAACTCCGTGGGTTGGCAGCATGAGTGTGACTCCCCTGGGGGGCAAGTCTGCTATATAAATATAGCGTTTTGATTCGGCATAATTTTGCACATTTCGTATTCTGCTATAAATCTAATAACATTTGCTTGTCGATGGTATATTAGGCATCGGTATGGGTATTTTCGTGCCTCGGAGAGCACGTTAAGCCATCGGTCCCGGTTGTCATCGAACATCTGTACAGTAGCAGTCGTTACGGGTAGTTGGAGACTTAAAAGTCTGACAACTGGTTTAACTGCAATACTTTAATATTGCTAATGGGTTGTGGAGGTCAATGGCAGTCGCTTCACGGAAAATAATGAAGTTTAGCCAAACTTGCAGACCCCGGACTCCTAGGACGCTTCAGATGCGACCGCGGATTAATGCCGGGATGATGATGATTGAATTATTTTATTTCGCGGTATAGCTATACAACCTATTTAGATATGTTTACGAATGTTGGAGTGATGTTTTATTTTTATTTTTGACATGCGATGTCACGTAAATAAAAAGGTCTGGAATTTCTGATCTTTGATATGCCGAAGGAACTGGAAAATGTATGCTAAATGTACTAAATAAACCTGTTATAAGTCAGTCTTGCATTATTTAAGCGAATACTAGCTAAAATCTATTAAAAGGTATGTAAAAGAACATGTGTACTCCTAACTTTCTTCATCTGATGGCAGTCGCATCCAAAGCTCGCATTAAGGTGCTCGTATTCTGCTTCTCTCTTTAGAGTGGTTAGGTTTTTGTGTTCTTGCCCCGAGAGGAAAGCCTGAACCAGAGCCTGGGCCACGAAGACCTTGGTGGGGCCATCTTGATGGGGTTTGCAATCATTGTGTGGGCACCTGGGCACATACCCAAATTTAAAGTGTAGGTCTTAAACCTCAATAATATGAACTCTAATATTTTTATACAACATTGTTTGCAGACAAGCACATAACCCACCTGATGGAAAGTGATTACCTTGGCCTATGGACGTGTGCAACACCACAGGAGTTACACTCGTGTTTCTGACTTTGTTATAACAGAGATTCAATGCCGTCAGCGCAGAAGACAAAGCATCATAAGCCTTTGATCTTCCCACTGACAGCACAAAAACTCTCCAGTAAGCAATGGCTACCCACTCACCACCGAGAACACAACGCGAGGTTATTATGGCCCCGATATTCTGTAGGATGGAGGGACTTGCCCCGCCGCCGGACATCTCAATTTGGACAGGAATACTGTCGTGTCCTACCTCCATATTACCAAATAATCCTATTTTAATAGAAAACATGAATTTAAAAATGTAAATAATGTACCTAATACATTCTATTCTTTACAGTTGGAGTAATTTAAAACAGGAAAAGCCAAATGGATAAAAATTGATAACAAAAAATCCTGCACAATCTATGCCAATACTGATGAACAACCTCTGCATTATCTAATCTATTTCATAGCGAATTCTTTGTACGTAATGACTAGAATGTTGTACAATAAATAACAATAAATAATGTCTCTATTTTATTTTGATTTAGTTTGAGAGAAACTTTCATTTTACCTAATAACATTTTGCCTCTTTCTTTTACAAAGCTAGTCAAAAATTTCCATATTTCATATACCTAATAGCAAACTTTATTTGCTAGCCGGTATACCTGCTGAGTACCTAATGGATGAGGTTCCAGCGCAGTGTCCTCTCCAACATCGCATTTGAGGTGCTGGTTCTCGGTGGTGGAACACCTCTCAATAATCATTTACACAGTCCATCCAGTGTTATATCGTCACAAATCAATTACTTTTAATAAATCATGGATTATTGGAGATCTATAGGGGAGGCCTATGTCCAGCAGTGGACTTCCTATAGCTGAAATGATGATGATGATGATGAAATCATGGATTCGATTAATTCCAAACAAATCTTGACATTCTTGACGTGCCCAACAGCTGATTATTAGAAAGCCGCCATATTACGGTAACGATACTCCATCACTCAAAATTCAAACGAACACCAAACTGTTAAGTATTCTAGACGTAAACCTCAGCTTGTGCCGTCTACACGAGAGCCATTACGGTTTACAAAGCTCATGACAGCCCAGCTACCGTAAGCCTAGTCACGTGGTCCCATAACGACTCTCGTGTACGTATACGGCTCTCGTTTACAAACTCATGGTAGACCTACAGCCCTCCAAGTCAAGTGGTATTATGACGTTTATGACATACGATAACGACTGTCATATACGTCTAATCCCATACATTCGTCATTCTATTCCACAATACGCCGGCCAACGAATTGCCAGTTCTCTGGAGGGGTTGAACAGATTTGGATGACATGTGGCATGTGGGCCATGTGGCACAGCTATAGATTCCTTATCATCCTAGTGGTAGGTCTCAGTAGTAACCTGAACTGGTATTTCGGGTTCGGAGTCCGGGGTTCGTTCTCCTATCTTAGCTTTCAGCTGCATCAGCTTACATGCACCAGAGACTCGTCTGCTAATGCTGTACTGGTTTGCAAGTCTATAAGGTTAGCTTTAAGGCCCCAAAGAACTAGGTGCGGCCTCACATATCTACCCAAATCGTAACAATAGGATGTTTAATTTTAAATTATCCATTTTAAATACATTTGTAGTTCATTGGACTGACATCAGCTCATGATTAATTAATAAATGTTATTAATTAATTCGATATTCATTGTTATTAATTAGGGCTATATTAAAGTCAAAAACATGCAGGGTTATTATTCTGAATGACAACTAGTTTCAAAGGCAGTCGTAACGTAAAAGACGTTGAATTATAATTGGTTAACATAGAGGAGAGAACTGGCGTAAGGGTGCTTAAATAGAGTATCTACACGTAAATACACCTATCCGTGTTGCCATGGACTGAGTGTCGTTTTAAGGCGAACGCAGACCTAGCCGCACCGCACGCACTGCAGTCGCCGCAGTTCTATGCATCCTCGCCCTCGCACACCTAGCCGCGCCGCAGTCGCCGGCGGTCGCCGCAGTACTCGAAGCGGTCGAATTCCCCAAGCTGCAGCTTAGCGAGATTGATCTCGGCCGAAAAAAGGGCGAGATCTCGCGAGATTAACGAGATTGCATTCGAGTATAAAAAAGTTTTATTCGAAGCGCGGACTGACATGGACGGAGTTGTGTTGCTATCTGTCGGTTTGCTGTTGACTGCTACGGACTGCTGCGTTAAAAGAACTTATGAGAAAATTAACTACGAATTTATCTGGGAACATTAAACAATAAGGAAATGAATTTATACGAGTCTGGGTGTTCTATAGGCGCACTTTTAAAGTTCGTGGATGAAGTAACTAACTGCCTGAGATTTGTGGTTCCAACTAGCGTTGAATCTAAAAGGGCCTTCTCAGCGGCTGGTTATCTGGCCAACAAAGTAAGAAGGCGTTTAGCAGACGATTCTTGATCGCGATAACCGACATCCATACGGGTAACAGCTAGTTTCTAATAGTCTGACTAATTGGTATATTCTGTTAATTAATCTGTAATATCTAATGGATCTACTGAGTAGATATAGTTTTATTTAATTAATGATAATATCTCAGTTTATTAGTCAACTCAACTTAGATAATAATATAATAAGTTTCATTCATACTTTGACTTCTCGTTGGTTTTTTTTTTGTTATATTACAAAGGAACTGATTTATTACTAAAAAAATTCTTGTTTGACATTAGGAGAAAAGATTGGTTTTTCTTTCATTTGCTATTTGATTTACGTGCGTCAAAGTTTATCACTTAGAAGTTTTATAAAAAGGAATAAAGAATAATAAAGATACGTCAAAGAATGTTTGATGCTTAAGGTCTATTGAAATTCGTGAAAATAAATGTCTTATAATAGGTAGGTATATACTTATACCTTTTTCTCCTAATTTATTCAAATATTGTGATTATTTGTAAAATAATTTACACAAAACTGCCAATCTCGCGAGATCTCGCAGTATTGGTATTCATAATCTCGCGAGATTTCCATTCCCTAGCCGCAGCTGATGACGTCACCAACGTCGGCCCGCGCGCTTCTGGATGCTGCGGTCGGCGGTCTACTAATATTTTGTGTTTCTACGATTTATTACTACAAGAATCGATGATTCTATTTTAATTACGTTGGTCCAACAATACAATGAGCTTTTCACGTCCACTTATGATTTAAATTAGAAACTGAATGAAAGAAATTCAGTGTGATGCGGGCGGCGCGGCGACGGGAACGACTGCGGTGCGGATAAATGTGCGAGGCCATTATCTGCAGTGCGTACGGTGCGGCTAGGTCTGCGTTCACCTTTAAAATACGGGCCAAGTCTGTTGAACAGCAGTTTTATTTAAGGGCCAGTCACCATTCATCATTGATCGTATAATGGGTAATTTAACCAACCAAGTTATTGTATGTTAAACTTCAAATTCTCAATAATTTACATAAATCATAGGACAAAAAAGTTACTTGGCATATGTTTTAGGTATACATTATTATGATAATGGATAGCCAGTTTGACCGTATCACGGTACCTATGCACCTATTTATTATTATGCACTGATACGTCGATCCCGTCACATTGGCTACTGAAGTTCACAACCAGTTGCCAACCGAAAAAAAATAGTCTTTCTTTCTACTCAGTCATGATCATGAATCATATGGTAAAACAATTCCATCAATGTTTGGTAGGTATCAAATGAAAGGGCTTAATTAACACATTTCAAATATTTTGTTTACATTAGCTGTTAATTGATTGACTCAATATCATCACTAGGTACATATTATTATAAAACAAAGTCGCTGTCGCTGTCTGTCCGTCCCTATGTACCTATGCTTAAATCTTCAAAACTACGCAACGGATTTGGAAGCGGTTTTTTTCAATAGATAGAGTGATTTAAGAGGAAGGTTTATATAAAAACCAAACTACTGAAAATTCTCGTGTTGTGTTCCCGGTGGTGAGTAGGGTAGCCAGAGCTCACTGGAGAGGTTTTGTGCTGTCAGTGGGACAACCAAAGCCTTGTCCTACCTATGTTTTGCGTTGACGAGTTTGACGACACAGAATCTTTCAGTTCTGTTCTTACATGGTCGGCAGTACGAGTGTAACTCCCCTGGTGTTGCACTAGCCCATAGGCCACGGTAACCACTTACCATCAGATGGGTCATGTGCTTGTCTGCGACCTAAATAGTATAAAACAAAATACACACGTTCTAAGTAAAAAGTATTAAACAAGAAAATATCAAAGATATGCCATGTCAATTACTCTAACAAAACAATACATTCTAGGTAAAAGTGGCATACGACCACGGCAATCCCTGATATTTTCTTGTTTATTACATAGTTTTAAGTATATTGTTACTAACAAGATATTAATAATTATGGACTTTATTTGTTGTCCGAAATAAATAATTTTTATTTTATTTATTTATTAATATACCCGGGCAACGGCGACGCGACGGCGACGCTCTGATACCAGTATTTTTCTATACAATAAATGATTATAGTCATCACAGAGCAGTGATTCACAAATGTTGTGTTCAGTGAACTTCAGTGAACCGTTGATAATTGAAATAAAATAATGTTTATTATAATTGCTGTGTGCATATTGATAAAGAGTTGTGATGCCGTGATATACAGTCTGACGGGTATGTCCTATATTCTTACATACATACATACGCTCACGTCTATTTCTCTACGGGGTAGGCAGATACAACAGCCCACCATTTGACTCTATCCTTACATACTTCACGAGCTTTCTCTACTGTAATTAATCCTTTCATGCAAGCCCGCCGGTTTCAAGTACTTCTGACCTGGGGCCCTAGACAAAGTGACATTCTATTGATGGAATCGCGCTGAAGCGAATCACTTTTAAGGTTTTAACCATGGATTTCGGGACATTGTGATGGTTATAGTAATAATGATAAGTTAATTAATGTATTTCGAGTTACAAAGACTCAAATCTCAATAAAAAAATATAGTTATATTAATGATTTATGTCAATTTCATACTACAATTAGCGATTCCACTGGCGTTTTCGCCAATAGAATGTCACTTTGTCTAAGGCCCCTGTCCTTTTTCCAATTTTTTTTTTTATATGACACGTCAATTTGACTTCGCCTTGCCTGATGGTAAGCTGAGGGCAAAGTCTTGGAAAGAGGGTCACCATTATAGACACGTACCATGCTACAATGGTGGCACTCAGCTTGACGGCCTCATCAGATGCTTTTTCACGCCCCGCTTAAAGGACCCGGGACTGTAGGAGGAGGGAAACACAAGAGCTGGTAAAGAATTCCAGGTCTTAATTTTTTTTTTTATACCACTTAGGTGGCAGACAAGCACACGGCCCACCTGATGGAAAGTGGTTACCGTGGCCTATGAACGTATGCAACACCAGGGGCGTCACACTTGTGCTGCCGACCCTGATTTTTGTATTAATTTGGCCAATGTGTGTACTGCGAGATTGATCCCGACTGGTCTGCCCATTCATCTGTGCCTTAGGTACATATCTACATTACATTCTTTAATTATTATTCTTTCATATACCGGGTGATTTTCGACAGAGTAGAATTTGCTAACCCATATCCACCCATACGCGCCACGATTGCCGATCCTCCGCCTTCCGCATCCAATCCGTCCCAGCCACCTTTCGCAGGTCATCAGTTCACCTAGCTAGGGGGTGTCCCACCTTCCGTTTACCTTGGGAGAGGCCTATGTCCAGCAGTGGACTGCAGTAGGCTAATTGATTGATTGATCCACCCATAACCTCCCATGCGGTGTCGTACAGGGTGACTAAGGGATAGGGCTGTTTAACATCAGACGAGGCTTCCGTCGACTGGGACCACAATTAACTCGGACCGCGGTCCCAGTTGCCGGATTCATTTAAATTTAATATTTTTCTTCCATCGACTGGGACCACCTATAAATGTATCAAAAAATCTATTGTTTTAGCCAAAACAGTACAGTCAAACAAAAAAAGGTTAGTTTTAATTTAAAGAAAATACTCTTTGATTGAAAAATGTCATCTATCGTATATGTCACTCATCAACTCCTCCTAAACGGCTGGATCGATTTGAATGAATTTTTTTGTATGCGATTTGGTGGCACCCTGGATGGTATTCTAAGTTATCACCTCTGTTACTTAAAATATCATAGTGATAGTCAACATTCACTATTAGTTTAAAATTAGCGCCATAGTTAGTCGCTTCACGGTAAGTATTAAAGTTCGATGCTAACTGAGTTGGATAAAGGCTCAGGGAATGGATCAATGGTAGGTATTAGAAATATATTCGGGCTTCCCTTAAAATAACTTAAAAGTTATGCGAAAAAACGCGGACCCTACATTGACACTAGAGTATCAATTTGTTCCTAGACAGTGTTGGTTTGCGGTGGATAGGGCGAACGGATGGAGAACAGCCTATCCCGTAGTCGCCTTCGACTACAGGAACTCCATCTGTCATGTCTGGGCTGTTCATCATCCGTCAGTAAATATACCTACCTACAGCCTAAGACACAGTGCCCACTTGACTTGACGGCTATAGGCTCGCCCCCTGAGACTGGTTACACGGGACCGAAAACATAGTGAAATATGGGCTTTCAGGCGTGAATATGTTTTTTTTTTTTTTTTTTTTATATAGGACACGTCAATTTGACTTCGCCTTGCCTATGGTAAGCTCAAAGCAAAGTCTCTGAAAAGAGCGTCACCATTACAGACACGTATCATGTTACAATGGTGGCACTCAGCTTGACGGCCTCATCAGATGCTTTTTCACGCCCCGCTTAAAGGACCCGGGACTGTAGGAGGAGGGAAACACGTGAACTGGTAAAGAAGAAGTAATAGTCATAAAGGTATGTGTAGGTGTGTCGAACCCCCCCTCCCCCCCATATAAGGATAGCCACAGCTCAGACCGATTTCAACACAATTTTTTTGCTAAAATCGAAGTTTCGTAAAACTGAGCCCATTGAAATATTTTTGACACCGTTTTATTAAGAAATGGCGTATCCCGGTACCTCGTCGCAGTCCTAGAACAACGACGGATTTGACTTTTTGCAAAATTTTTTTTTTTACTCTAATTAACTTAAAATATGGTACTTTATAAAAAAAATAAAACATTTTATCAAATTTCATTACAAATGAACCAAATACAGAGTTGAATACTGACGGTTTTGATTAATTAACGTAAAACAATGACGGATTGATACTTGCACCGTTGTCTGTCGCTGTCCCCTGCCCCCCGTGCCCTTTCCGCTCCCGACGCATTGGCATTACCGTCGATGTTCTAGGATAAGGTCACGTCAGGAGGAACAGTCGTCAACGGATAAGTTTGGTCACAATGTACTATAAATTACATAATTTTTTGTTTATTTTAAGTAAATATAAATTTTGACGTCTTAGAACAGCGGTTTGTCAAATCCGTCGTTGTCCTTGGGATACTAAAATATATTTTGTTATGTCTTTGTTTTTACCTTTTATCTTTTAAAATAACATCATTCAGTTCATCCATGATTAAAATTGTTTGTTTTTATTATGATTTTTTTCAGTGACGCATAATAAAATACGTCGATGTTTTACGTACCTATAGTAGGCGTATGCTATAAACCGTCATTTTTCTAGGGATAAGCGGACGACGAATATACTGAACCGACGTTGTTCGTCGTATAGATTATAATATACGTCTTTATTCTATTTCATATTTCAAAAATGTTACATTAATTAGCCAAAATACTAACATTACCTTAGATTATACAATGATATAATTGTTCCTAGAAACCTTATTCTATAGTTTTATTTTAATTAAGGTTTTTTTTTACACCTGAACGATGTTCGTCGCACAGCAGTATGGTACTGGCGTGCGACGAACATCGTTCAGCCAATCAACAGACGTGCTAATTTGTAATGATCCATTTTGCTCCCAACATTAATCAGATGAGTTGAAATGTCTATCAGTGAACACTATTGGTACAGATTCTGTGATGGAGCGTGTGATTAATACGCAGCTCCTGAGATACCTTGAGGGAAACGATCTCCTGAGCGACCGACAGTACGATTTTCGTCACAGTCGCTCTACCGGTGACCTCCTGGTGTATCTCACTGACCGCAGAGCGCAAGCCATCGAGAGTCGGGATGAGGCACTAGCGGTCAGCCTAGATGTAGCGAAGGCCCTCGATCGGGTCTCACACAGAGTTCTTCTTGTGAAGTTGCCACGCTATGGACCCGAGGGACTATGCGAATGGATTGCCAGCTTTTTATCTAACAGAAGTATCCAAGTCATCGTCGATGGCAGCTACTCGGACCGCATCAACATAAACGCTAGTGTTTCACAAGGTTCCTTGTTGTCCCCGACCTGTATCTGCTGCATATCAATGACATGCTGTCTGTGACAGCACCGGGGACACGTATTACATGGGCCGTGCAAATATCCCTAAGTCAGAAGTGGAGGAAAGTTGCGAACAACTTGTTTCCCAAATCGAGACTACTCTCTCTGGAGTATCCGATTTGGGACGACTAAACTTAGTCCAATTCAACCCTACTAAGACACAAGTATGTGTATTCACCGCTAAGAAAACTCCATTCATTGTAGCGCCGCAATTCCTGGGCACACCGCTTACCATTTCCTCGAGTATCGGGATCCTTGGTGTCGATATCTCCATCGACGTCCAACACCGTAGTCATTTGGAAGACAAATTCAAGCTGGCATCAAAGAAACTTGGGGTGCTCAACAGGGCGAAGCAGTACTTCAGTGCGGGGCAACAACTCCTTTATTCGGTACCACATGAAGTACTGCTGTCACCTTTTTGCCGGAGCGCCTGCGGAGCTTGACCCTTTCGACTCGGTGCAAAGATGGGCGTTAAGGCTCGTCGGCAATCCCATACTCACAGGCAATGTGGAACCTCTCACTCTCAGAAGAGACTTTGCCTCACTGTGTGTGTTCTACCGCCTATACCTAAAACGGTTTGTGCTCAGATGAACTGTTTGACATGATGCCCACAGCTACATTCTATCATGGCACTTCTCGCCACAGGCAGAGAATTCATCCTCACACATTGCGTCCGGAAACGGAGCGCACTGTGCGGTATGAAAGGAACACATTTTCAACATTTTCATTCCTCGCACACTCAAGCTGTGGAATGAACTTCCCGCGGTGGTTTTCCCAAGCGACGACAATATGTGGTTCTGAGAAGGTTTCTTCGAGGTCGGCAGCATGAGTGTGACGCCTCTGGTGTTGCATACGTCCATAGGCCACGGTAACCACTTCCCATCAGGTGGGCCGTGTCTGCCACCTAAGTGTAATAAAAAAAATCGTACTAATAATACCAAATAAATACTTTTACGAGTATATAAGTAATTCATTGTTTACTCTATTTACTTTTTTATTTTCTGTCTTTATCTTGAGACTTTTAATTATTATGATTAAGTATAATTATTATTGATTAATAGTTTGGGTTTCTGCTACCTGGTTATGCTTATGTTATCTAGGTTTATTGATTAAAAATGCCAAAAACAGATTTTAGTCAAGATCTGATTGTTTTTTTATAAAGTTCTTATTCTTATTCAAATTCAAATTCAAATAAATTTATTGCAATTATGAGAGTTAAGTTTATTAATTTTAAATTAAAGGTTTGAAGAATTAATTACTGTTTTAAAGTGATTGATCTTAGTCTGTAGGTTGTCTTCTTATTAAGTAGAATTAGCAGTAATTATTGCAATTTTGATGCATTTTTTTTTAGTAATTTTGTACTAATAATTTCGTAAGTAAAACATTTCAAAGTTAGCTTCTTTTTCATTTCTTAATCCAAATCCGTCACAAAATTTTGAAAGGATTCCCTTAAAAAGTGACGGTATGTACTGTACGCCACTTTTTAAACAAAGATAGTCCGTAAAATAACGACGTATCAGATTATTCGTCACCTTTGTGTCCACAGAAAAACGACGCATGTGACTTTTTTAGTAATTAACGCAATATTTAAAATATGTTGCGTATGTCATGTTATAACGTATTTAATTCATAGCAACATATCAAAATTTTAGAAAGATTGAATAAGTAGTTTTCAAAATATGACAACATCTATAGATGAAAAACTTTAAAGTGCTCTCCTGTAAAGTTAGCAAAAGTCACATCCGTCTTTGTTCTACGACTGCGACGACCTATCTGTCATTTCTTTTTCAAATTTGTCTGGTAGTAGTAGAGGCATTTTTCAGAACGAAAACACGGGTAAGAAAATCTATGGAAAAGTGACTGCTAGGAAAATCGATCTTTTTGGAATTGCAGGCAATAAACTCATGCCTAGAATAAGTAATCTTTCTGCGCATGTGGCATTGGTGCTTTTGTGCATGTGCTTTGCCCTCCCTAAGCTGACGTACCTGCTGCGGACCGCGCTAACTTGGGTTTGTCCGGCAGACGTCGCGGCTTTCGATGACATCCTCAAGTCCACAGTTGAGTCGATCCTCAATGTATGGCTCAACGAAAACCAATGGGTACAGGCGACTCTCCCCAACCGTCACGGGGGTATTGGGTGAAACGCGCGCGGGATGTGGGTTTGCCGGCTATCCTGGCATCGGCACATGGGGCTGCGGACCTTGTTACTGCCATCCTCCATAATAATGGTGGCAGAGTAACCGTGCCCTTTGCAGCGGATGCCGAGACAGTGTGGCTTGCCCGCAGTTCGGCAGCGTCAGGCCCTGTCACGCCTCATGTCCAGCGCGCTTGGGACGATGGCACTGCTGGAAGGCTTAGGAGGGGCTGGTGGAGATGCCACGGGGGCCGAATCCGATCTGACGAGACTTCGGGCGGTGTCGCAGCCGGAATCGGGAGCATGGCTGCACGCGCTGCCTTCACCTCACCTGGGCACTTTATTGGACGACAATTCATTGCGGGTGGCAGTGGCCCTCCACCTGGGCTGCAAGGTTTGTGAACCCCATAAATGCACCTGCGGCTCCATGGAGTTGTCGAAGAAGCGCGGGTAGGTTTCCGCGTCACCATGCTCTCAACGACATACTCCGGAGAGCCTTTGTATCGACTGATACCCCAACCACGTGTGCCGCACCGTTCTGTCTCCAGTAACCGCTGCAAGAAAACCGGTGACATTCGCTTCGCCTCGTACCTGGGGCAGAGGTTGGCCGTTGCTATACAGCGGGGCAATGCCGCTAGCGTCATGCTTTGCCCCTGTTACGGTGACAGGCGGCGGGGCGAGTTAGTTGATTAATTTTGACATGATGTTCGAATTTAGTATTTAAGGTGACTTATTACTGTAGTTTTAATTTGTTTTATTGGTGTACATTAAAGAAATTACTAAAGCCAATGATATTTTTGAATTGATCAGATTTTGCTTTAATTATTACTTGAAATGTCTTTTTGTTTGACTGTACTGTTTTTGGTTTTAACTATATTTTTTTTGTTCTTTTTTATGGGTGGTCCCAGTCGCCGGAAGAAAAATATTAAACTTAAAAATTAATTTAATTGCGGTCCCAGTCGCCGGAAGCCTCCATCAGACAACCCAGACTCAGCCTCAGATGCATGGCTCGAGTCAACAATAGTACCCGGAATACGGCAATAGGTTCACTCTCTATTACGTGGGACAGAATATAATGATTGATGAAATGTAGGAGTTAATTCACCTCTGCCTAACCCTCTGGGGATAAAGGCGTGATTGTGTGTATGTATGATTTTATAATTGTTTCGGAGCGAAGGTTTTTAGGCATAGTTTTGATAGCGAAATCGTCTATTAATTTAACGAAAACTGAATACTATATAAATGTATGTATACTGTATGGTTAGTGTAGGTACAGGTGAACGGATTAATATAGTTATGTGCTTACTTTCGGTCTAGATGTCTGTAATATTATTTTATATCTAGAGCGGATTTCTGGGAAAAAATCTAGGACATTAAAAAATAAACCAAATTGAAATAAAAAATCGCGATTTATTTCGTAGATATTATACTTAGTTCTTTTTCAAGTCGCGTAAGTACCTAGATAACTTCAGACATCTCATTTCACTTTTTACCACCTGCGTTACACACACCATATCATTATTAAGTAATCTATTATCAATTGGCTTGATAAATAACGTCAAGATCAATACAATTTCATCCCATACAAACATTTTGCATTGAGCGAGAATCGAATCCGCGTCGATTGACTTAACAATTGAATGGTCTATCGCTACGCTACACAGGTCATCAACTTACATAATTTATTTTAATACTTAATTGATATTCATTAATTCGATGTAAATAAGGTCACGTACCCAAACCAATTGCTGACACAACATGGTAAATACCTACTTGTAGTAAATGGTAATAGTATTATTTTTCACCTAGTAAGTCGATTTGTGCGGTGTGGACAAAAATTATTGCTGTACCTAGGTCAGGGGTATTCAACCTTTGTGCATCAACGTGCCATTATGATAAAAAAGAATCCAGTTTATAGACGTACATACATAGGTACATACATAATAATCAAGCCTTTAACCCAGGAGGGTTAGGCAGAGATTGAGAGAATTTGGGTGTAACCCACATTTCACCAATCACTGTACTCGGTCCCACGTAGTAGGGGCTGAGCCTATTGCCGTATTCCGGGCACTATCGTTGACTCGAGCCATGCATCTGAGACTGAGTCTGGACTGTATACTCTCTGTCTGATAATAAACAGCCCTATCCATTATTCGCTTTGTACGACACCGCATGGGAATATATGGGGTGGCTCAAGACGTGCTATAAAAAAAAAAAAATTATGTATATTGGCACAATAATACCTAATCCATACTAATAATACAAATGCGAAAGTAACTCTGTCTGTTTCGCTTTCACGGCCAAAGCACTGAACAGATTTTTTTTTACCTACAAGGCATTCGATGTACCTAGTGAAATACCTACAACTTACTCAAATATGCTTTTTTTTATATATAGGACACGTCAATTTGACTTCGCCTCGCCAGAAGGTAAGCTGAAGGCAAAGCTTTCTCAAAACTTGTCCGTCTGATAATTTAAATCTCTGCTTAATACGGTACTTCTAGTGTCATGCCCAAAATATTGTGCTGTGTGTCATGTGCCATCATTGGCACGTGAGCCATTGGTTCGCGATCCCTGACCTAGGTAATAGTTGTACATTTGCACTGTTGTGGTGTTGTTGCAGTCAAACACCGTGGCTACAGGACTGGCCCATTATTCTGAGTGACAAACCGTTTCGTAACTACACCTAATTTTATCACGGAACAGAAAAAAAAAAACAGTTTTTTCCTGTGATTGTTCTGCGTTAATTGAAGGGCTGATTAAGCTAATTGGCTGTGACACGTACCTACATATTAATTGCTATATTTATAGAGCATGTTTTTTTTAAAAGATGCTTAGTTAGTTAACCTATTTACTGATGACTTTCAGACATTACCTAGTACCACAGAATAGATAATGGTTATCAGGCATTCACAAACACTGGGGTTAGATAAGTCATAGATTAATAAATTATAAATAGATAATTAGGTATAAATTTAATATATAAATACATTAATATTTACTAAATTTTGTTATGAATAACATACATAACATTTAATAAACTCACGCCTATATCCCCGAAGGGGTAGGCAGAGGTGCTAGCACCCACATTTCGCCGTTTATGTTTAGGTCCCAATGTAATAGGTGCCTATTACCACAGAACAGATAATAGTACTAGCGTACTATTACCATAAACCTGCGTTATGACTTATGAATAATGAACGTTACAATAAAAAATATGGTTAAATTAGACTTACATAATACCTATTATTTTCATAGTAAAAAGTAACAGTTTATCGTTAACTTTCTTCAATCTAAACTGGTGTATATTTTATGATTGAAAGTTATCTTAATTACTTTTTTTATCGTACACAATATCCCCACAGATTGATGGGTCGTAACTTGCCGGAGGTGAGATTGACTACATGGTCCTCTAGAAAGAAAGAAGAAGACATTATTTTATTTAGATATTTTCTGAATGTGTAAAAATGTTTTTCTTTCTTCTTTCTTCTAGACCGAAGTCTAACATTGAGAGACGTCTATGTCCAGCATTGCACTGCGATAGGCTAATTAATTGGTTGATAAAACTAGCGTGTGAAACCGCATAAAGTAATACTAAAGACATGGGAATTCTGAGGGCATCAATCAAAGTAAATCTGTTCTAGATTCCGAATATGCTCGAATACCTCCCCTGATACACTTGGACTCTTATGAGGCTTGTCAGCGGGACACGGACGCTCTGTACTGCACATCGGAGTACGCGCTGGTCTCCGACAAGCCTAGCCCTCTACTCGATATGATACAGGCAAGTTACAAGTAGATAGTTACCTTTTTTATACCACTTAGGTGCCAGGCTCTACAGTTTTCAGATGCAACTGGGATTGGTGTTCGTATGAAAATGACTCTTACTAATATTATGCAATCTTCAATTTGCAGGAATTTTCGGCACATAAAGTTACACATTTCAATCATTCTAATTTACACTATGGTATATGTGTCACGCAGACTTGCAAAGCATTCTACAATAATGATGTTACGGACCGAAGATTGACCCTTGAGGCATGCCTCAACGATTCCATGTCAGAAAGATATGATTTGAAGGTGAGATTATTAGAAAACCCACAATGTAGAACGCCTGGCAAAAGTCCAAAGAATATAGATCAATGGGATTTAATTGTTGGAATAATTTGCATTATAATATTAGTTTTCAACATTGTCGGAAGCATATTCGATTACCACTGTGATAAGAAACAGGATTGTGGAGGTGTGTATTTTGAGTTTATATCGCCTTTGTACTCAATTTGATTGATTAAATCCTATTCTTACATTAATTGCAGCCTTGAGATTCCTGATATATTTCTCATTGCTTCACAACTGGATGAAACTCAGGAGTTCAAGTAATATTTCCACCGATCCTCGTCTGAAATCCTTTAGAAGTTTTCACGGAATAAGGTAAATATTATCACCATTATCTTATTGTACAAAGACTATTGAAACTGAACCAGTATCTACACCAGCGATGCTGGATGGATTATGTGAAAGACGTCATGAAAGTAATGAATGAAATGTGTAACAGGAATTGAAGAGAATGACATGTTGCTGCATCCCCAAATAATTGGTCTACAAGAGCAGTTTTATACACATTTATACAATATAATATTGTACACATTCCTTGTATATATTCTTGATAACTCTATAAAATACTTGCAAGTGATAGGTTTAAGTTGGTGGCATGCTTGAATCTGAAACATCTTGTTAGTTAATAGCTATTACACTATAGCACTTTTGTGTTGTTCAATTCTAAAAACAGTTGAATATTATTGTCTTTTGTTTCAGATCAATATCAATCTGTCTTGTAATTATTGTGCACTCTTTACTCCTATTGACAATTACACCAAACCCACAGTTCATAGAAGAGGTACTAAAAAAAAATAATTATGGTTTCATTTTGTTTCTTATAAATGTTTTTATCCGCCTATTCGTCAAACATACAACCACCAAATAATGAGTAGATAAAAAAATCGAAACGCCTGCTGGAAAGAGTCAGTTTACTAGTACTTAATGGACTAAAAAGATCGAAACAAGGTTGAGAATACCAAACATAATTAAAATAATATAAACTACTAACAAGCATAACTTACAAGTAAACTAAACTATTTCGATTTAACAGAGAAGAATATTAGCTTGAAATCTTAACTATAACATGCGCATTGAGTTTGATGGCAGGTGGGACCCCAATTATAAACTGAAATTTCATGAATGGGTTCCGCCTGCTGTCACACTCAATGAGAGAATTTAACCGTCCGTGATTGTTGGCCTCGCGTGAAGAAATATGCAGAAAGACAGAAAGCATCCTTCAGGCCTTTTACAAATTTCCAGGTGTATAAAACGAAAATTTACCACATACTTCTGAATGGTACACTGATTATGCAAACATTTTTGATTATATCGTCTTTCCTGCTCGTGTACAACTTACTGCTACACTACGAGAAGTATGAAATCTCATGGTCCATGCTGCCTAAAGCTATTGTTTCAAGATGGTTAAGGTGAGCATGCATACGTATATTTATTAAATTGTGCTCAATGACTGATCTACATCTACTAATTCATCTACGTAGTGCTACGTTTATTAGAAAAATCCATCAATCATTTCAAAAATGTGGATTTTTTTTTTTTTTATACCACTTAGGTGGCAGACAAGCACACGGCCCACCTGATGGAAAGTGGTTACCGTGGCCTATGGACGTATGCAACACCAGGGGCGTCACACTCGTGCTGCCGACCCTGAAGAAACCTTCTAATGCCCTTCTTGAAGAACTTACTGGTGGTTCTTCTTACTGGTGGTAGGACTTTGATGACACAAAATTGTCACTAAATCCGACCGGGTAGGTACCACCGTGCACTTTGCGAAAAGCCCTTAAATAGTAACCCAATTTCGGTTGGATTGCGTTCAGGGTTCAGCAGGTGCATAGCCGGGCTGAGGTGATCGTGGTCGCAGCATTAGTGTGACCAGTGGGTCTTGGCGGAGTCTAGTGGGGATGGCACGGGGCGACACGCCGGGCAGGGAGACCCGTAGAAACGGTGGTGCCGCTGGCCGCCCGCGGCATAGTACAGGGGCCCAACTGGGGCTAACCACCCCGGGAGGCTGCCTCACCAGGCCGCGCATAATCCCGATATGGCTAGTCGTGCCGGTTGGTGACCGGATACGGGAACCCGGCGACCATATTCGGGGGGGTACGGGGGCCCTTCCGTTCGGCGTGTCGGCTCTCGCCATGCCTCACGTTAATAGACGAAACCAAAATCCCGCGCTTTGTCACGCTGTGCTGCGACGACAATCACCTCTTCTTCACGCCCTCTCCTTTCCGTTCTCATTATGGCAGCGCAGAACAAAGAGCATAGACTCACAGCGGCTCTTCAATTTCCCGTAAGCTCGCTTTTTGAGGTGGAGTCCACTAACATCTGTGGGCTCCATACAAACCTCAACGCCGTCCACCAACACCTCGAGACGGCGAATCCAGCTATGCTTTTTCTGACGGAGACGCAAATACGCCGCCCTGACGACACGTCTTACTTGCTCTACCCCGGCTACGTTATGGAGGAAAATTTCCGTGCAAAGGCCGGGGTGTGTGTGTTTGTTAGGGCGGATGTTTGTTGTCGCCGTCTGCGCTGCCTAGAGGACCCATCCTTTTCAACCCTTTGGGTACACGTAGACCATGGCTCAACGAGTCAGATCTATGTGTGCCTCTACCGTTCCCATACAGGAGATACCGAGACAACTCGACTCTTCGATTATCTGAGTCAGGCAGCAGATGATGCGCAGGAGCGGTTTCCGAACGCTGAATTGGTTTTTTTGGGGGATTTTAACGCCCACCACGAGATCTGGTTGGGCTCCGCCAAAACAGACCATGCGGGAAGAGCCGCCCATGCATTTGCTCTGGCGCACGGCCTGACCCAACTGGTACACGAGGTCACCAGGATACCAAGAAGGTCGGGCCTAGCACCCTCTCTGCTGGACCTTCTGCTGACGAGTCAACCAGACCAGTACAGTGTTTCGGTGCGAGCCGCCTTAGGCAACTCCGACCATTGTCTGGTTTGTTCCAAGGTGCCAACTATAGCGCCCCCACGACCCGAACAGGGAAAGCGGCGTCTCTGGCACTACTCGTCAGCGGACTGGGATGGGATGCGTGAGTATTTTGCATCCATCCCGTGGGTTGCACGTTGCTTTGAAGGTAAGAACCCCTCGGATAGTGCTACTGCTGTCGCCGGTGAGATCAGCTTGGGTATGGAATACTATATCCCCTACACTGATGTCACCGGTGCCCGCAGAGCGCGCCCTTGGTTCGGCCGCGAGTGCGCGGAGGCTGTTAATCAAAAGCAGTCTGCGTACCGCGCCTGGGTAAGGGCGCGCGCCACGCGCGATCCTAACGTGGGTCACTTCAAGGCAGCGTACAACAAAGCCACAAAGGTCTGCAAGAGGGCTTGCGTTAGAGCGGATGCCCAGCGCATAGCGCGGCTTGGCCAAGAGCTTGCGGCGCATCCCACGGGTAGCCGTGGCTACTGGCGATTGGCCAAAGCCGTGCAAGCCAACTTTTGCCAGCCTTCGCTGCCCCCGTTGCGCAAACTTGATGGATCCCTGGCCCATGAGCCGCAGGAGAAAGCTAATTTGTTGGTTAATCTCTTTGCGGCCAACTCCCGGATCGATGATTGCGGTATGCAGCCACCGACACTGCCCTTTTGTGGCCATGCGATGCCTGATATCCGTATCAGGCAACGCGATGTCCGTGCTGTATTGCGGTCACTCGATGTCCGGAAAGCCAGCGGACCGGATGGTATTCCAGCGGTGGTTCTTCAAAAATGTGCAGCGGAGTTGTCTCCAATGCTGGCGCGGTTGTACCGGATGTCGTACATCTCGGGTACAGTGCCTTCGGCTTGGAGGGAGGCGAATGTACAGCCGATCCCCAAGAAGGGTGATCGCTCGGACCCTACCAACTATAGGCCCATAGCCGTCACCTCAGTACTGTGCAAAGTACTTGAGCACATTATCAACAAACAGCTCATGCGTTACCTAGAGGATCACTCCTTAATCAACGACCGGCAATATGGTTTTAGACCGAAGCGGTCAACGGGTGATCTTCTAGCGTACGTTACCCATCTTTGGGGTGAGGCTATGGACAAGCATGGCGAGTCGCTGGCTATAAGTCTTGACATCGCCAAAGCGTTTGATAGGGTCTGGCACAAATCGCTTCTTTCCAAGTTACCAGCCTTTGGTCTGCCTCCTAGACTGTGCGACTGGGTGGCTAGCTTCCTGCAGGGGCGCCGTATTCGCGTCCTCTGTGATGGTCGAACTTCGGAGTTCTTGCAGGTAAATGCTGGCGTGCCGCAGGGGTCCGTCTTATCACCCACTCTCTTTCTTCTGCATATCAACGACATGCTGTCCACTGGCAGCATTCACTGCTATGCAGACGATAGCACCTTACACGGGAGTTATCACGGACATCCTGCGGCCAAGCAGTCTGATATCGCGGAAAGGAGGCAGCTTCTTGTTAGTGAACTTGACCAGACCCTGAACCTCGTTTCTCAATGGGGCTCTGAAAACCTGGTTGAGTTCAATGCCAAGAAGACGCAGGCATGCGCGTTTACAGCAAAGGTATCTTCTTTCCTTCCCCTTCCAACTCTTCAGAGCACGCCACTGCCACTACAGGACAATCTCAATATCCTAGGTATGGATGTTCGCTGCAAACTGAACAACAAAAACTACATCGAGAGTATCATCAAAACAGCATCGCGTAAACTCGGAGTCCTGAACAAAGTGAGACGTTTTTTCACGCCGGAGCAGCGGTGTCTTCTCTACAAGACACAAATTCGCTCTTGCGTGGAATACTGCTCGCATCTCTGGGATGGCTCCGCAAAGTACTTACTAGATGCTCTCGACAGGTTGCAGCGACGTGCGGTCCGCATTATTGGGAATCCTGAGATCACTTACACCCTTGAGCCTTTGCAGTTGCGTAGAGATGTGGCATCTTTGGCGGTATTTTACCGTCTCTACCATGGTGAATGTTCTGATGAGCTCTTCCAAGTAATCCCACCCTCTCCTTTCCTATATAGGACAACACGTGCAGGACTCAGATGCCACCCGCATACGGTGCAAAATATTCCATCAAGAACCAAGCGATTCGGCGACTCCTTCTTCTGCCGCACTATTAAGACTTGGAATTCCTTACCAGCTCACGTGTTTCCCTCCTCCTATAGTCCCGGGTCCTTTAAGCGGGGCGTGAAAAAGCATCTGATGAGGCCGTCAAGCTGAGTGCCACCATTGTAACATGGTACATGTCTGTAATGGTGACCCTCTTTTCAGAGACTTTGCCTTCAGCTTACCATCAGGCGAGGCAAAGTCAAATTGACGTGTCCTATATAAAAAAAAAAAAAAAAAAAAAAACCCCATATTGTAGTCGCTTGGGAAAACTATCGCGGGGAGTTCATTCCACAGCTTGAGTGTGCGAGGGATGAAGTTCCTTTCATACCGCACAGTGCGCACCGTTTCCGGTCGCAATGTGTGAGGATGAACTCCCCGTCTATGACGAGAAGTGCGATGATAGAATGTAGCTGTGGGCATCATGTCAAACAATTCATCTGAGCACAAACCATTGTATAGGCGGTAAAACACACACAGTGAAGCAAAGTCTCTCCTGAGACTGAGTGGTTCCACATCGCCTGTGAGTATGGGATTGCCGAAGAGCCTCAACGCCCGTCTTAAATAAACTTAGAGGTTAATGAGGGGGATTGTTTGAACTTTACCTTTCGTTACCTGGTATAAAATAAAATGAAAATCTCAGGAATGAGGGTGACCACCATGATATAAATAATGCTACAATAATGGTCCTCAATTTGAAGGCGTCGATAGATGCATGTCTTTATGGTGTAGCAAAGAAAAGCTGTGTCCTTAAAGTTATTAATTTATTACAGATTAACTCCTCCTTACGCAGTAGTCTTGGCTCTGACAGCCACTTGGTTTGCTCACATATCATCAGGCCCATTATGGGACGTAAGTAAGAAAAACACACCTTTACACAATAAATGTCAGAAAACATTGGCAACATGAGGTAAAATTTGATGATTACGTTCTCAGAGATATGTGGAGGTGGAAATGAACGACTGTCGGCTGCACTGGTGGCGGCATCTCTTGTACATCAACAATTATTTCGAAGATTCAGAGTGTATGGCGCAAAGTTGGTAAAAATTCATTTCTTCTTCTTCCTCTTAGCGTTAATTCCCAGTCGCATCCGAAGCTTTTTTCAGCTCAGAGTCTGGGGTCCGCTTTATCAGTCTTAACTACGAATTTGGCTAGACCTCGATATTTTCCGTGAAGCGATTGTCATCTGACCTCCACAACCCAATGTTAACATTAGGCGATATCGAAGCTTTGCAGTTAGACCGTTGTTTTTTATTTTTTTATTTTTGAGGGCTCCAACTACCCGTAACGACTGCCATAGATGTTCTTATGGCAACCGGGACCGACGGCTTAACGTGCTCTCCGAGGCACGACCAGACCAATGCAAATACCCATATTTCATGAACACAAATATTTGCACTGAGCGGGGATCGAACCCGCGCCTCCTGCGTAGCGGCCGCGTTCACTACCGCTACGCCACGGAGGCTGTCAAAAATTCATTTATGAGTAATAAATTGAAGTATAAAAAATATTCATTGATCCTCCCAAACAACAAAAGGCACAATTTCGATAGCCAAATTGTTGTATTTTCTTCTATTCTTTTCCTTCAAAAAATCTTTTTACAACATCCATACATTATATTCCTTTCACCTGTTGGAAATAGTTTCCCACAAATGATATAAAAAATGGCTAAAATTAATACTGCTAGACGATTTAGCTATCGAAACTGCCCAAAATCTTTTGCTCGTAACGTCTATAAAATCATCCAGTATATCCACTTTCACATAGGTCATCCTCTATAAGTCTTGTTCTTCCCATAAAATTACTCTCATCTGTACTTATATAAGACCTCCGTAACAAATGCCTGCCATTCATCGAAATCTAGATAAAAGTTTCTCGTTACTCAGGTACCTAGCAACAGACACGCAACTCTACTGTCTGTCCATGATTGTCTTCTTGGCCTGTAGAACTCCTCGCACGAGAAAGATCACGCTTTCCTTGCTATTTATTGCTGGAATGGTTATCCCAGCAGCTCACGTCTACTTTGAAGATCTAGATGGAATCCTAATTATCTCTCCTAAGTAAGAATGTCCAGTATTTTCTTGTGCTTTCTGCTCCTTCCTACATACATTCATTTACACTGTTTCTTTTAGAACACTCTTGGATCTGTTCATCACCGATCCTCATTTCCAAAAAATATATATACGGAGTCACACAAATATCACTGGATGCGTTATTGGCATGGCATTGGCTTACCTTGTCTATAACTGGCAGAAGCAAAGGATTGATGTTAGGAAATACCAGGTAATTTCATTAGTTACATTCATCATCATCAAAGCTTACCTTACTTTGGAGGACGAGGGTCCGGTCTTCTTCTTGCTCTTGACATGGCCACAGAGCATTGTTCGTTATTCAGCAAGTGTGTGGGTGTGTATGCTACATTTTATCATCGCACCTCTCACCACAGGCAGGGCTGGCAGTAGTCCATCCTCAAACGTTACAACTGGAAACAGTGCGCACAGGCAGGTATGAAAGGAATTTCATCCCCCGCATGCTTAAATTATGGAATGAACTCCCTGCTGTGGTTCTTCCAAGTGGCTATAATATGGGGTTCTTCAAGAAGGGCATTGGAAGGTTCTTACGGGGTAGGCAGCACGAGTGTGACGCCCCTGGTGTTGCATCCATAGGCCACGGTAACCACTTTTCATCAGGTAGGCCGTGTGCTTGTCTGCCACTTAAGTGGTATAAAAACTGTATCTGCTTGCAGGTGAGGTTGTTTTAGCACACGCCCACTAATGTGTTGCAGCGCGTCAAATCTTTCACTGTCTTCGCTCTCTCTTCCAGAACCTGATTTACCGCCTTCTCTACTGGTCTACATTCCCCCTGGGAGTTGGCTGCTGTTATATTGGCATTATCTTCTATAACGACGGTCCTCGACAACCTTTGTACGTCAGAGTACTCTTTGCCTTATTCATAAAGGCAGTCTTTGGCATATTGATAGCAGTAATGTTCATGGGATTTTTTTTCAAGTTCGAAGGTGAGTATTTGCCTATGTCCTAGTATTAATCCTTGGGGTACACCTTTTTTGACGTTTAACCCACTTGACTTTATTTATAATAAGTAAGATTTAACAGTTATAAGGATTTCTTATAAAAACAATATCGACATAATTTGAGTAAGAGTGTTTGATGGTCAACATAATCAAATGCTTTAAAAAAGTAATACACAGAATACCCCAATCGCATCCTGAGATCCCACGCGTTGTAAATTGGTGGTAGATTTCCCGTTATCGTCATATCATTCGTCATATCGTTGCCTGTGGAAAAGATTGTTGGTCATGAAGTGCAGTTGCATTTCATTGAACATCACTCTCTCAAACACTTTACTCAGAGCTGGCAAAATAGAAATGGGGCGGTAGTTTTGATTTAGATCCATTCTTAAGACACATGGTGATCCTTTACGATACCAAGTCAGTACTTCTTGGTCATTTCTCGCCTTGGACTCGACAGGTGTGGGTATATGATTATAAGTTTTACCAAAGTCAAACTTTACTTCCGTCAACAGGCCTCTACCGGGGTATCTTGGAGTGGCGTGGTTGGAAGGTGCCCAGCCGCCTCTCATACAGCGCCTACATGGTACACATCGCGCTCGTGAGGAGTTATGTGGGCATGCAGACCAGACTAAGAACAACTGGAGTCATGCTTGGTGTAAGTGGTTCTAGACTTAAGAACTGTAAAGTCAGTTAACTCCGTAAGGACCGATTCTGTAAGAACTCGTCAGCTGAATCCGCGGTGAGATTTTGATTTCGCACGCTGTTTTGGTGAAGTGAGCAAAAGTCGATAGTGATGGTATATGTGCTCGACAACGTGACTTCACCAAATTTACAGCATGCCAAATTGAAATCTCACCATGAATTCAGGCAGCTGTCGAATTCGTTCGATCGTTCGAAATGTTCTTACAGCATGTGCCTACAGTTGCGAAATCATTTTCGAAAGAAATCTTTGTGAAACCCGTTTCTACAGCGCGAATACATGTGGTATGTAGGTATGTGGTATAAAAAAAAGAATTATACCACTAAGGTGGCAGAGAAGTACACGACCCACCTGATGGAGAGTGGTTACCGTGGCCTATAGACGTATGCAACACCAGGGGCCTGACACTCGTGCTGGTGACCCTGTAGGAATCTTCTAATGCCGTTCTTGAAGAACTCCATATTGTAGTCGCTTGGAAGATACCAGGGAGTACAATTCCACAGGTTGAACGTGCGTGTGAAGAAGTTCCTATCATATCGCATTGTTACGATGGATTTGCCATTTCATTGAATAGCCATATGCGCAAATTTCCATATCACCGATAGTACCTATATTTGAAGACTTTTTTTTCGGACGTCGCGAGGCTCCTTCTATAAATGAGAAGACGCCATCATGAGCTAGTAAATAAAATAATTATTTCACCCCCTTCAGGTAGAACTTGGTGTCACACTTCTGGCCGGCACCTTTGTAGCGGCATTGGTCTTCTGGCTGCTGGTAGAAGCACCTCTCAGCAACGTCATGAAGCAATGCTTTACGAAACGAACGATAGAACAGAAGAAGAGAAAGAAAAAGAATTCGACTACTGAGGCTGAAGCAATAATTCAGTAAATATTGATTAAATACTGATTGAAAACTGATTGAATACTGATTGAATACTGATTGAATACTGATTGACTACTGATTGAATACTGATTGAATACTGATTGAATACTGTTGTATAGTTGCCGACATATATCTAGAGTACAAGTCGCAAGAGAAACAAGGCTCTGGCGATGTGGAAACGCAATATTTATTATGGGCCTTGGTGCAAATAGACCTACAATACAAAACTGTGGATTGGTTTTAATAAAATGTGTTGGCAAGTCTGGCGGATCTAAGCTCCTTCGCCACCGTAGCACCCCGTGCTATCACTCAAAAAGTACATACTGCGCTCTTCAAGATAAATATTTCGGTAACTATGGGAAAGTCGATAAGATCGTACCACTTTTTGCTTGCCTCGTATATTCAGTTTATAAAAGGACTTTTACAGATTAATAATTTAGACATGTAGTCGAGTCTAACGTCAGGTTAGATAAAATAAATATAGTATTTGCGGGGTCAGGCACCGGTACAATTTAGGAGACGAGTCGTTTATAATATTTAAATCATACCAGATAGTAAAATCCATACTAATGCTAAAGTGTCTGTCTCACATAAATAATCAAAGCTGTTAGGCTTTCACGCTCAAATCCCTCTAGTCACTGAACTGATTTTGATGAAATTTGTTACAGGGTAGATTACAGGGTATTGACAGGCGTGGGTATAGCTAATTATTTAATTATGATAATTAAATTAATTAATTGAAATTAGTCGGTACAATTTAACAAACTGTAGATGGTACGATGTAACGAACCAGGTAAACTTTGAATTAAAGAAATGCAACGACATAACCTCAAAACCTAGTCACACCATGCAAATATCCAAAAATCTAGTTTAAGTTTGTAATTAGTTTTAACTTATTTTTATCAAGGTGAACCTTACCTTACAGATCTTACCTTACAAATCAGTGTGAAAATTATCGTCAAATTCCACCGAAAACTTTTATTTTTCACTTCCATATCTAATTCTCGTTAGACGTCAACTTAAAAGTAGTTGAAGGGAGGGAGATAGGTGTTATTTAACAAGTAATTTAGAGGTGGTACGATTTAAAAGGCGGTACGATTTAATCGACTTTCCCATGTTAAGTAATATTTATGTACTCACTTAATAGTTAGATTATTATCATCTTAGCATAGTTCCTAAAACTCATTACGTTTTTGTTTAGGTACACAATGTACATAATATTAATAAAATCTAAATAAAAATATAATTTATGAACATATTGGATGTTTATTTGCTACCACTACCTGTTGTCGTGGGTTAGTTGCGATTCTCAAATAGGGCGATAAAACGTTATTTTAAAACCGAAAAAAATTACTCAGATCGTTATTTTTAATAAGTATTTGAATTAACCTCCTGATTCAAAGTTTTCCCGAGTTTTTTTTTGCTCGTAATCAAAAAATATTAGAACGGTTTATTTGGGATAAGTTCATCCCTGAAGAAAATTTTGTACGGAATCCTCAGCGCGGGAACGCGACTCGCACTTTACCGGTTTTTTGTTGTTTCATCCCGGTTCTTCCTGGTTATCCCAGCTTTCATCGGAGTCAGGTATTCGCTGATAAGTTGCCTTCCCTCCGTCTTCTATACTTACTTAGAGGTGAAAACAGCGCCTGCATATTATATTATGTATCGCTTATATCATGATTGATATGAAGTCATTTAAGGCGGTGTTGGTAGCGCAAGCAAACCTGTGTATCTAAGTACCGTCGAGGAGCCAGGCGCGATGGCGTGGTGCACGCCTCTCACCCTTTCCATGGGCAAGATGGGGACACTATGATTCCCACACCCGAAGGGGCCATCTTGAAACTGGAGATGGCCCAGGGTCAGCCGGGGTATGAGAAATATGTAAATGTATGATGAATAAGTTAAGTCTGAATGCCTATAATATAATAAGGTATGATTCCGTAGCCGACCGCACGACAACACTGCCGACGCACGCAGCACATGCGCGTAATTCATTGCGGCTTCTCGATGGCCCCTTTTATCCGTATTGGAGTTTAACAAGTAATGGGTACGCTGTATGTGCTGCATGCGTCTGTCGTTGTGGTATGCGATTGGCTCCGGAATTATACCTAAGTATACATATTCGTTGTGACTCGCAAGGACTAAGATGATGATCTATACTTACAACAGAACTGTGCAATTAAACTAAACTGAAGACTGGAGCATGTGGTACCATGTTGTGCCCGTGATAAACTTCCTTCAGTAGTCTGACGCCTGTTAGTTTAGTCTCAGCAAATGTGACTATACTAATATCGGTATCGTCACGCTCGCTGCCAATGTGACGATACCAACAACATTACCATTGCCATGCTCTCTTTATATGTGACCATACCAGCATTAGTTTACTGTTTCTGGGGTGAGGTGAAGATACAAAGTGTTACGGTACACAGAAACCAGATAAATGAGATGGTAAAGCTAAGAAGTATAGCTATCCATCACAATTCTAAAAAAAACGAGGTTAAGCAACACAAGCCAGGTTTACGGATGCGCGATTGTGGCATAACGCGCCTTTAGTGCTGTCATCTGTATCCTGCGACTGACTTACCGTTTGACGGAGGTAGGACACGACGGTATTCCCGTCCCGATTGAGCAGTTCGATTGGGGAAGTACCTACCTCCGCCCCACAAAATACCGTAGCCATAATAAATCAAAGAATCAAAGAATCAAGAATCAAAGAATCAATTTCGTTTATTCAATTTAGGCACATAAAGAGCACATATTATGAACGTCAAAATATTACAATTGTGTCAAGAAGTATGTAAACAAAAAATAAAATATTAAAGAAATTAAAGTAAACCATTTTGAAAATGATTCTTTCGCTGGTTCGGTAGTTGGTTCTACTGAGAAGATACCAGCAAGAAACTCAGAGAACTCAATTATTCTTTTTATTTATTTATTTATTTTTAATACGGTTTTTATACAATTTACAATGTGCGGGCAAGAAAGTGATTAGGTTGACCATGCATTTTTATTATTAAGATATTCTTCTATCAATAAATATTGCGTTGTGTTCTCGGCGATGAGTAGGATAGTCAGAGCGTACTGGAGAGGTTTTGTGCTGTCAGTGGGAAGACCAAAGGCTTGTCGTGCTTTATCTTCTGCGCTGACGACACAGAAACTCTCTGTTCTTACAGAGTCAGCAGCACGTGTGTGACGCCCCTGGTGTTGCATACGTCCATAGGCGACGGTAAACACTTTCCATCAGGTGAGCTGTGTGCTTGTTTGCCACCTATGTGGTATAAGAAAGACAAGGTACGATTGACGTTTCCAATATGATGAGTTCTACTAAAAGTGACACAGAGTTGATGATTGTATGATACATGTTTTGATACCTACCATTTTTTTTGGTCAGTAAACCATGTAATGTCAGTGGTATGACAGTGGTTTTGCTATGAAATTAGCAGAATCGGGGCCCAGTAGTAAGTAGGGTAACACCGGGATAGATGCCCCAGTGGGATAGTTGCACGTTAACTTTACTATAATAGTAAAGTGTTAATGTCATTAACGACCCTAACATATAGAATTTTAAACTGGGGCAACTATTCCACTGGGGTAACTATCCCGGTTTTACCCTAGTAGCTATGTACAGCAAATAGTCATTATTTTTTGTTGTGTTTGTTCACACGATTAAAACTTCGAAATTTAAAAAAAAAACATGCATTAATCTTTTATTTATTTTATTAGGTCATATATAACTAAAAAGTATAAAACCAAATGAAGTTTTATTTATATATATGTTTTAAAGATACCCGTTGCTATAGAATAATACTTAGTTATACTCATATTATTCGTTATAATAATTATTGTTAGTATTCATTATAAAATATACATAATATGAGTGCGACCAACCTAACTATTTATAACAAAATAACAATTATTTAAAATTTGTCTATGCATAATATACCAGGACCCCGATTCTGCTAATTTTTTTTCATTTACGAAACCACTGTCATTCTACAGATACTGTCAAAAATGCCATTTAATTAAGGTCTAAAATTAAACGGCATCTTGTAGAATGAATGAAAAATTGTAATAAACTCTTTTTCATTTAATTTTGGACTTTATGTGTACACCTATCAAGTTCATAACACAATGGCATTTTTTGCAGTGTCAATGGTATGACAGTGGTTTTGATATGACGTGATATTAGGAGAATCGAGGTCCTGATCTTAACAGAATTATATCCGAAATAAAAAATAAGCGTCGATATTTAACGAAGTTTTTACCTGCACTGCAATTCACTAAGCAAGCACAACGATGCGACAACGATGCGAGGCGCAACGTAGATTGTCATTGGTCAGATTGTATCACGTCATTGGAAATCGACCAATGACAGTGTCTATCGCGCACATCGTTGCGACTCGCATCGTTGTCGCATCGTTGTGCTTGTTAGTGAATTGCACAGCTGTTGTCATATTATGTTTTAAAATGGTTTTTAATTCAATCTTTATTATTTTTGATATTTGACATGTCCTTTGATATATTTTGACGTGTCCTATAAAAAAAAATAAAAAAAAAACATAATTTCGGTAAACTGATATTCTCTGATGTCCAGGCAGTGACGTTATATGACGCCCCAACGCACACAGTCACTGATGATGCCGTTGAAACGTTCTGCGAACAGCTGATTGGGTGACACGGCTATAGTCTCCACGTTCTCGCATTTCCCCAGCTGGGGAGCACGGTCAGCCTCCACGAGCACCAAGGGTAAGATGAAGGATGCTGAGCGGAAAGCAACTGGCAGCATCTGGAATGAGAGTTGAAATTTTATTAATGTCTTATGATCAAAAGAGCACCTATTTTCTTGAGCGGATGTTCACCCCCGCCAGCTAGAAGGGGTGGTTATCTCAGGTACGAATTGATTAAATCTGCACGCTGTCTTGGGTCTTAATTATAAAGTGTCAGGCTGCCCACATGTTGTGACTGAAAACAGTGCGCACAGTCAGGTATAAAAGGAACTTCATCACACGCACACTCAAGTTGCGGAGTGAACACCCTGCTGCGGTTTTCCGAAGTGACTACAATATGGGGTTCTTCAAGAAGGCATTAGAAAGTTTCTTCAGGGTCGGCAACACGAGTGTAACGCCCCTGGTGTTGCATACGTCCTTAGGCCACGGTAACCACTTTCCAGGTTGGCCGTTTGCCTGTCTGCGACCTAAGTGGTATAAAATATAGTTACGAAACGGTTTGTCACTCAGAATAAGGTAGAAAGTCGAGAACGATACACACGTAAGGAACAACTACAGCCTAACATTTCTCACCTGTTTAAGCTCAGCATCAAACGTTTCCCTCGGATACACTTCGTTGATGTCCACGCCAAGCCTGTCCAGCGCCAGGGTCAGCTGCTCGAAGTAGTAGTCCACCAGCCTGTGGTGGTTCTCCCGTCGGAACTCCTCGTCGGTGCCCATGAACTCGAGGTACAGCAGGTCCATTGGTGCGCACCCTGTGTGAACTGTTTGGTAGTCTAAAACCATGGTTTCAAGCCGTCCATTCTGGAAAGAGAAAATGGAATGTTCAGAATTTGTGAGACAAATATTTTGATGGAAAGCAATATTATAGTGGATTCATAGAGCTATTGAATGGCATAGTGTGCATTGCAGTTCAAGGGAATCGGGCCAGATATTTCTCATGGCAAAGCTTGCCCAGGGGCCTGAATCAGTAGGATTATTATATTCGTAAATAAAGGCAAAATAACCCGATTAAGTAAAGTCCTATTTCCAAAAGTCGTGATTTCAATAGATTATAATAAAAACTATAGCGTAAAACTAACTTCGATATTTCCATTATGAAAAACAAAAACTTATTAATCGAGAGATAGAAAACCTACGTCAAGAATTTTATTAAGTACCTATGGTTTTACTAGGTTTTAAAATACCTATATACCTAGGTAGGTAGTACGTACCTACCTAATTAATTTAAAAAAATGTCATAAGAAATAGTAATAGGTATAATAATAAAATGTTCACAATGTTATATGAAAGACTAGCTTCTGCCCGCGGCTCCGCCCGCGTGGATGTCGGTTATCGCGACCAAACATAGCCTATGTCCTTTCTCAAGGTCTAATCTACCTCTATACTAAATTTCATCAAAATCGGTTCAGTGGTTTAGGCGTGAAAGCGTAACAGACAGACAGACAGGGTTCCTTTCGCATTTATAATATTAGTACGGAAGTATGGATAATGTTCTAAAACCGTAATTTCCATTACAATTTTGATTCGAAACCCGACTCTGTTGATTGCTGCGCTACCTATCGAGTCCAATAACTGTACTATGACCAGACTATAAGTGCAGGCAACAAAGTTGACAAAGTTTTATCGCAATCGGATGAACGATACGGCCGTGGCAGTGCATAACATAACTAAATAAAACACAGAGTCGGGCTCGCCCATGAAGGGTTCCGTAGTAGCAAAGGCGAAAATTGCGGTTTATGACGTATTAAAAAAAAACTACTGACTGAATCTCGTTCGAACCAATTTTTAGTGGAAGTTTACATGGCAATTTACATCATATACCTATATATTTTTTAGATTATCATTCTCTTAGTTTAGAATTAGAGGGGGGGACACACATTTTTCCACTTTGGAAGTGTCTCTCGCGCAAACTATTCAGTTTAGAAAAAAAAATGTTAGAAACCTCAATAGCATTTTTAAAGACCTATCTATAGATACCCCACACGTATGGGATTGATGAAAAAAAAAAATTGAGTTTCAGTTCTAAGTATGGGGACCCCCAAAATTTAATGCTTTTTTTATTTTTGTGTGAAATTCTTAATGCGCTTCTTACCAAGTTTCAACAGCATATTAGGCCTTATAGTTTCGGAGAAAAGTGGATGTAACATACGGACGGACAGACAGACAGACAGACGGACAGACAGATAATAATATGGCGAATCTATAAGGGTTCCGTTATTTGCCATTTGGCTACGGAACCCTAAAAACGATCAAACAAACATTGCTAGCTATATTAGATTTTGCTCTAAAACACGTTTTCTAAGACATTGACCTCAATGCATTACGAAATTATTTTCACTTTTTAACGACACTGTGTCTAACCGGCTTCGTCCGTTGGCGTAACAATCACAATTCTTTTTTTTTTCATCGTCCGGCCATTTTCCATTGTGTCGTGATGTCGAGAATAGTCACTCAATGGACTTATAACCTCAGCTGAGTGGCTGTGATCTCAACACGTAATTCGTCAAGGCTATTTTGGTGCCACTATGATATCTACCGTCTCAGAGATTATAAGCTATCTATCATCTATCTAAATATACCTATTCGCTAGGACGTAATATGGATGAAGTGGCAATACATTTTTGTTTTGGGTAGTGGTGTCGCCAAACTGGATAAAAATATAACACACAGCTGACAGCCTTTGTGGGTTCTGTGGCGTAACGGTATAAACAAGAACGCGATTACCTACTAGCTACGCAGGAGACGCAGGTTCGATTCCCGCTAAGTGCAAATATTTGTATGCATGAATGTTTATTTCCATTTGTCTTTCGGTCCCGGTTGCCAGAAGAACATCTATGGCAGTCGTTAGTTCGTTACTGCTAGATGGAGCCCTCACAAAGTCCCACTAGTCTACTGCATAACTTCGCCAATTGGTTGTGTAGAAGCATTTCTTATATTATAGGTACTGTTAAATACATTTATATAAATTAGTTTGCAAATTACCGTACTAATGTATTATTAATGTGTTAATTATTAATCTAAACTTGTCCATCAAATGGCAAATCCAGACCAGTGCTAATACAAAAGCTCCTTCGAGCCGGATATTAACCAATGACCTATAGAATTGCAATTATTTTTTTAAATATTACATACATACATACAATCACGCCTTTATCCCCGGAGGGTTAGGCAGAGGTGAAATTAACACTCACATTTCACCAATCATTGTCACAGGTCCCACGTACCTAATAGGGGGTGAGCCTATTGCCGTTTTCCGGGCACTATTGTTGACTCGAGCCATGTATAGGCTGAGTCGTGGCTGTATATATCTGTCTGATGATAAACAGCACTATCCCTTAGTCGCCGTGTACGACACCGCATGGGAGGAGATGGGGTGGCCCAAATTCTACTCTGCCGGGAACCACGAGTTTTAAATATTAGCAATCGAAATTACTAATATGTATTCCCTTTAACCCCTCCAACTAAGCTAAATTGCTTGTGTTAGGTTAGGAGTGGGTTCACATCGGTAGTGTAATGACCATGATTCGAACCCAGGACCTCTTGATCGTAAGGTTGACTCCTTAGCCACTAAGCTACCGACGCTTCATACATTCTACTAAACAATTTGAAAGTCCTATGTTATATGTTAAGACTATAATGATGTTTTCAGAGTCAATTCGCTTCTAGGTATTCTTATCTAAAAAGACAAGAGACCAACTCAAAAATTGTATTTTGTTTTTTTAATTTTTTTATAGGACACGTTAATTTGACTTCGCCTCGCCTGATAGTAAGTTTAAGGCAAAGTCTTGGTTATTCTGCGTAGGTACTCCATTTCCAAGACATTTACAAAACGTCAAAAATTACTAAAATTTGCATGTGTTTACTCTGAATATCGCGTAGGTAACATAGCCCGACGAAAAAGTTTCGGCAAGAAACGCAGTCATTTAGGTGGCAGACGAGCACACGGCCCACCTGATGGAAAGTAGTTTCGTATCCGTGACCATGACTGCTGCAAACGGAAACGTTTACATCGGTAAAATAATAAAATAGATAGTAACACAAAATATATGCCGATAAAGTAGTTAATTAATTATGTTAACAATACTTATATTCCAGCGCGTGTAATAACCAGTGAACTTTCTACAATATCAATTTCCTTTTTCAATTTCATTCGGGGTATTATTTAATTTCTTGTAACACAACGCTGTAATCTTTTAATTTCGTAATATTTATAAATTAATGATTCAATTACCCACTCATTTACATGGTCAAACATATTATAAAAACAAAATATTTTTTTTATGTTTGACTATGTTTTTGAGTTTTTACGATTGTGTAGATACATTTTATACCTATAGCTAGATATGTATGTACAGAACTTTCCGGGAGAGACTCAGCCCCCCTAGACAAGTGGCAATTCGTTGCTCGGCGTAAGATGGAATAGAATGACAAATGTATAGGATTTGACGTTTTTGACATTCGTTGACGCCTGTCATATACGTCAAATCCCATACATTTGTCATTCTATTCCATCATACGCCGAGCAACGAATTGCCACTTGTCTAGAGGTGCAGGACTCTTACCGCCCGCCGAGGGCGTGCGAGTCTTGCGGCAGTGCAGTCGTGGCACAGCGGAGGCGACTGGGGGTGGCAGATGGAGCCGCCTGTCTCCCAAGTAGAAACAGGGCGAGGCGGTAACAATAGTCTAACCTCCCAACCCTAAGAAGAAAACCTATGCCAGAGTCTCGTCCTTTGCTTAACAGGAGCACCGCACCTACTACCTACTAGCACTGAAGACTGACTTGGGACCTGAAGGTGTGAGCATGATATTATTATGATTTCGATACCCAATTACATATTTATTTGTTAAAGTTCAATGCACAACCGGCTACGAGCCCCTCTAGTCAACACACACATAACCACACACACACACCCACGCACTCACATCCGCACATATAGATACGTAGAGCCGTGTGATCTCAATTGATGAGAATTTGATATCCTACGCGTTAATTGTGTGTACAAACTACAAATTGAGCGTATATTCACTTATCTGTTACGTAATAGGTAATCACATGCACTGTTAGTTAACGTGAATAAATGAGAGAGTACCCACTCGATCAAGGTTTTGAGGGTAATGGACACAATACAAAACATGGGGGTATGGTAGCATACCAGTTTTGGTAGATACCTACCTGGTTATTGATCGGGACATATTCTTGGACCTAAAATGTGCTCAAAATGTGTGCGCTTCATTCGGGTATGATGAGGAAAGGGCGTGGTCCGACTTCGGACGATATGGATGTTTTACCTGTTGGTCCGTCTTGGACTTGAAACTTATAATTGAACCTGTGACTAGCTCCTTTCTCGGGGTAATACCACAGATTACCCACGCGCGGTCGTATCTTCTTTCACGTTTTTAGGGTTCCGTAGCCAAATGGCAAAAAACGGAACCCTTATAGATTCGTCATGTCTGTCCGTCCGTATGTCACAGCCGTTTTTCTCCGAAACTATAAGGCCTATGCTGTTGAAACTTGGTAAGTATGTATTCTGTGAACCGCATTAAGTTTTTTACACAAAAATAGAAAAAAAGGGTTAAATGGGGGTCCCCATACTTAGAACTAAAACTCAATTTTTTAATATAATTTATTTCTAAATTGAATAGTTTGCGCGAGGGACACTTTTAATGGAAAAATGTGCCCCCCCCCCCTCTAACTTCCCTCTAAAATAAGAGAATGATGTTGATGATGATCTAAAAAATTAGTTCGGACGAGATCCAGTAAGTAGTTTTTTTTTAATACGTCATAAACCGCAATTTTCGCCTTTGCTGCTGCGGAACCCTTCATGGGCAAATCCGACTCGCACTTGGCCGGTTTTATTTTAAAAGGGGCGAGCCTTTTGCCGTCAAACGGGCCCTTAGTCATGGGCTGTATGTTGTATGTTTACAGGAACCGACACCCACAGGAAGAGATGGGGTGGCACTTTTCTACTTTACTGGGAACCAACACAATGTTTTTTTCTGTTTACCTTGTTGAAAGAATACGAGTATAACAATAAAATTGTTCCGCGTGGTTCCCGCTAGTGTAGAATTTGGACCACCCCATCTCTTCCAATGCGGTGTCGTACAAGGCGACTGAGGGATAGAGCTGTTTAATAGAATAGAATAGAATATCAGACAGACATACAGTTCAGGCTGTTTCAGATGCAGGACTCGAGTCAACAATTAGTGCCTGGAATACGGCATAGGTCCCATACCACGTAATAGGGGATTGCGTGTGACCTAACCCAATTATTGATGTAAGGTGGGTGTTAATTCACCTCTGCCTAATCCTCCGGGGATGAAGGTGTGATTATATGTAATAAAATTATATAACCTTCCGTACAGTTTCTCTCACCCACAATCAAATTTAATAAATAAACTTTAACCTTGCTAGAGAAACAGCGCTACGAAAATATACAGGTGCAAAAAACTGGTATTTGTTTAAAAAACATTTAAAAAAAGTCCGACTAGACAAACAACAATATTAATATTAATAAATTATAATTTTTTGCCTACATTATGTAAATCTTTCCTAAAAATGCGTCGGTAGCTTAATGGTTAAGGAGTCGGCCTTACGATCGTGAGGTCCCGGGTTCGAATCCTAGTCATTACACTACCGACGTGAACCCACTCCTAGCACAAGCAATTTAGCTTAGCTGGAGGGGTTAGAGGAAATATTAGTCATTTCGGTTCTAATATTCTTTAAAAATAAAAAAGATAAAGTATGCGCCATAGTATCCGATCCTCCGCCTTCAGGCAGTCTATCTCAGCTCCTTTTAGTTCATGCATAATTTTAGCTGTGGGACGTCAGGCGGTGTCCCGATTCGCAGTGTTATGTATGACTAATTTGCACCACCGACCATCGGTCCTTCAGCAGATGTGGCCAGTCCATTACCACATCAGCTTACTTATTCTGCGGGTTTTCATGTCGGTCTTCTTCATCATGTCAATGGCAGCAATTTAAAATAAAAATTAGATGCGTCCAGCCCAAAACTCGGTGACATTGGCTGCACCTTCCGTCGCTTCATTTAGGTTGGCAGTTGTGCAGGTGTAGGTGCACAACAGGCACGACAGGAGGTGATCCATCAACTGCAGAGGTGCACTAACAGTCACAACCTACACCCCCCGCCTCCAGGTAACCCCATGTCATGTCGGTAACTTTCGTTCTTTGTAGCATAACCTCATTTTTAATTTTATCCCTCAAAGTGACTCCAAACATGACTCGCTTCAGATCTCACTGTGTTTTATTGTATATGGACTAGCGTAGCCATCAGAGCCCACGTTTCAGCATCCTAAATCATAATAGATAGGACGCACTTCTTCATGTTTATTTTAACTGACGTTGATAAACTGATGGGGCCGTCAAGCTGAGGGCCACCATTGAAACATTAAGTCCGTATTGGTGACCCTCTTTGTTGAAACTTTGCCTTCAGCTTACCATCAGGTCCACCAAGTCATATGTACGTATCCTATTAAAAATTGAAGAAGTTTTACGCAGCACGGGATTCAAACCCATGACATTTCCAAACGATAAGAAATAATTAAATAATCTCATCATGCCTTACCGACATGAACCCACTCCTAGCACAAGAAATATAGCTTAGTTGGAGGGGTCAAAGGGAATATTAGTATTTTTTTTTAATAGCTTTGTATTAAGTTAGATACTACGCTTAACAAAATATAGTATTGATGTAACTTTTATGTAAATACATATTGAATAAATCACTTGTACTTTTCCACAATTATTTATTTCACAATAATAGCCGTAAGGCGAAACCGGTAAGGTTCATCCATACTAATATTATAAATGCGAAAGTAACTCTGTCTGTCTGTCTGTTACGCTTTCACGTCTAAACCACTGAACCGATTTTGATGAAATTTGGTATAGAGGTAGATTAGACCTTGAGAAAGGACGTAGGCTTGATGTTTGGTCGCGATAACCGATATCCACGCGGGCGGAGCCGCGGGCAAAAGCTAGTAATAAATAATTGTGGAAAAGTACTAAGTCATTTATTCAATACCTATGTGTAGCAAGTTCCACCAAGTGCCATCAATCTCCAGTATAAACAGTTTATGTAAATACATAGTCAAGGAATTATATTTAAAAGGATAAAAGTGAAGGTTATGCGTGAACACATGCGTAGAAGATCAACGATTAGGTACAATTCATACCGACCGGCTCGGATCGGGTCATACCGGAATTGGTGCTTACGTAGACCGTCTGGATCTTTCGAATTCATACGCGTCCCTCTGCAACCAACAGTGTCCAAGACACCGTATAAAGCATACATACAAATATACTTATGGCGGTATTTTACCGTGTCTCTACCATGGTGAATGTTCTGATGAGCTCTTCCAATTAATTCCGTCTCTCCTTTCCTATATAGGACAACACGTGCAGGGCTTAGATGCCACCCGCATACGGTGCAGAATATTCCATCAAGAACCAAGCGGTTCGGCGACTCCTTCTTCTGCCGCACCATTAAGTCTTGGAATTTCTTACCAGTTCACGTGTTTCCTTCCTCCTACAGTCCCGGGTCCGTTAAGCGGGGCGTGAGAAAGCATCTGATGAGGCCGTCAAGCTGAGTGCCAACATTGTAATATGATACGTGTCTGTCATGGTGACCCTCTTTTCAGAGACTTTGCCTTCAGCTTACCATCAGGCGAGGCGAAGTCAAATTGACGTGTCCTATATAAAAAAAAACTCACGTCTGTAAATCTCTAAAGGCAGTACCTACATTTCGTCAACTATGATTTGCGGTCTCACGTAATAGGGCCCGAGCCTATTGCCGCCAAGCGTGCACTTATTCATGGACTGTATGTTTACGGTAGGATGGAGAATTAGCGCTATCCCTAACGGCCGTTCCCAATAACATATCTACAGATAAAGGTAGAGGTAAACATATCTACAGATAAAGGTAAAGGTAAAGTTCCTTTGTCAAATCATATTGTTATTTTGCTACTATGAATTGCGTTACCATAGAGATTGATGACGTTTTTATCTGTCAAAACTGGCGATAGATAGGTTAATGGGAACGGCCGTTGGCCTTCTACGACACACAAAGGAAGAGATGGGGTGGCCCTATTCTATTCCATCGGGAAACAACACGGCTATAGATTTCCATTCATTCTCCGCTACAGCGACGGTCGTACGGCTTCGGGTAAGGCTCCATTTTGTTCGTTGGCGTTCGTTGCTTCGTCGCAACGGAGCAGGACTAATTTATAAGATTTTTTCTCATCGGTTTATCTTATTTTCTAACAAAGATCCTGTTCCATTGCGACAACGCAACGTAAACGCACAAATGGAGCCTCGCCCTTTGAACCGAATGGACACATGCCGTCGAAACCGGTTATCTGTCACGGAGTCTATCCAAAGTCTAGAACCCCCGGAGCTGTTCAGACATCAAATGGTCTGAGGCAATAAGAAACAAAGGCTAGCCATTTGGTTCTACCCTTACATAGTTAATGAGCTTCCTCCACTGTGATTAAACCATTTTAAAGCCCACCGGTTTTGAGTGCTCCTGAATTGCACTTATTTCATCATTATTAATTTGGTTAGGACATCAGCTAGTCAGCTCTTTCATCTGTGTCTTGCTTCGTATACACCAAGCATTCGCTCCGTACTCATTTGACATACGAGTCCAAACTATCTTAGCAAATGAAATTAATGTAGCTGAAATATGCGTTTTAATTATTTTGCAATTTAATTTCCCTTGTCACAACGTAAAATACCGCCTGACACAGCCTGATGAAAGCCGGTCACCCGGTCTGGATTTGAACGTTAAACAGCTAAAGTAACTCACCTGTCTTCGGAACAAAAGATTACTGGTCCTGAAATCTCCGTGACACAAAACTGGTTTAAGTAGTGGTTTCTTGCACTTATAAAGTTCCTCCTTTAACAATGCATCTAACAGGCACCTAGACACTGCCTCCTTATGTTCCTCCTTAGCTACCTCCACTGCACCGTTTATTACTTTCGGCCACATCTCTTTATAAAGCATGCGTCTTTGTTCTCGAAAAGTCATCTTATCTAATACCTTGGCGAAATTTTCGGGATCCTCTTTTTCAAATGCAAAGGATAACGCATGGAATCTTGCAAGGCTTTCGACTGCAATAGCAGCGTGCTCCCAATCTATCGGCCTAAATCTACTGTATGTACTATATCCTTTAGGTACAAGGTCTTCTAGGACAACAGTTTCTTCTCCTTCGGTACTATCACCTCCGTAATACTTCGGGCATACACGTGTATAACTGTATTCAGGTGCAACATTATATATTTTCTCTATATCTGCGTAAGTATTCAAAAGATCAGAATAAAAAAAAAGTTCTGTATCAAATAATTGCTTCATACCAAATCGTTCTCGAAGTTTTCCGCTGACATTGGCAACTTTTCCGAAAAGATTCAGCACTTCTTCATGTTTTGTTATCGTAATAAAAAAACCAGCCGTCATATAGTTCCCACCTTCAGGAACTAGGGCTTTTAAAGACACTGCTCCATTTTTATATGGTTCTTCTATTATTTTGTCAAGAACATGACGCAATACATCTTCCGCGTTTGGCATATTGAGTGTTGGTACCACGGTTGCGACTGATCTAGTGAGTTAGTCACATCAGACTGGTCACCCTGCCTTATATAAATGACTGAATAAAGAATTAATAATTTATACTTAATACTATTCCTATCGGCAATCCACGCATATATTATAATTACTTGCCTAGGCCGACTGACTGGTTCATCTGCGCAGAACTTTTAAATCAGTGTGGCTATTACGGCTACAAATTTAAATTTTTGGAGTTGATACATTTTTGTTTTGTGAGCATCTACTGGAAGGTTGAACTCTGAAGGAGGCGAATACAATATTTTCGGATCACTTGGTATTTAACGGTTCACGGACCCACTTGTCCGAATTGGATGTTGATGAGTAATATGATCAGAGTGATGACGTTTAATTTGTCCGATAGATGTCGTTACATTAACATCAAAATTAAATACGAATGCTTAACAAAGAAGATACATCGGCCTTAACAAGCATGAAGAATCCATTCATTCATGTTCGTAACTTTCATTATTTGTAAAATGACCTCATTCCTAATTGTATCTTTCGAAGGGACCCAAGCATGACATGCTTCATAGCTTACTGTGATATTTATTGCATGACCTAGCTTAACCTTAACCATCAGAGTCCACGTTTCAGTACCGTAATTCATGATAACAACTGGTCGAAAAATATAATGGGTTGTACCTATATGAACTGTTTATTTTAATTGCAGAAATATTCAAACTTATGACATTACCAAACCAGAAGCGTTAATCTTCCCAACTGAACTTATTGATCACTTGAATATCTAGTAATTATGCATCATCCACACATGATTTTGATACAGAGCTTATGTCGTTTGTTATAAATAGTGAAAGAAATAAATTTATTTAAAAGAATAAAGGTGAACGCTGTGGAGACTGCAAGTGCGGAAGAAGAACGATTAGGTACAATTTACAGCGATAATTTCGAACCGTACCGTACCGGAACGGGTGTCTGCGTTCGTTACACTAGCTGTTGTCCGCGGCTCCGCCCGCATGTCACATGTCTAAGGTAACTCACCTGTCTGCGGAACAAAATATTACTGGTCCTGTAATCTTCGTGACACAAAACTTATAAACTTCATCCTTTAACAATGCGTCTAACAGGCACCTAGACACAGCCTCCTTATGTTCCTCCTTAGCTACCTCCACTGCACCTTTTACTACTTTGGCAACAACTCTTTATAAAACATGTGTGTTTGTTCTCGAAAAGTCATCTTTTCTAATACCTTGGTGAAATTTTCGGGATTCTCTTTTTCAAATGCAAAGGATAACGCGTGGAATCTTGCAAGGCTTTCGATTGCAATAGCAGCGTGCTCCCAATCTATCGTCTTTAATCTACTGTATGTAACTACTATAAATTTTTTTTTGTAAATTACATACATACCTACATATTATACATAGAAAACACCCACACCAATGCAAATATTCATATTCATGCATACAAATATTTGCACTGAGCGGGGATCGTAAATGACATAGATAATAAGAATTTACTTCTATTGTTAAGTTAATGATGTTTGTATTTGTTAACGATAATAAATTGACTCTTTGCTTCATACAAACGATCATTCAAAATATTCCTATATAGTGCGGTATAGTTATCGGCATATAAATATATAGATCTCTAGTCGATCAATCGATCCAAGATCGATTAAAGGTCTCTGCATACGTAACGGGTTTTTTCACGGACGGGACGGGGACGTGAAGTTTTGGAAATATCGTTTCATACAAAATGTATGCGGCAATGCATATGTCACGGGGCCACGGACGGGACGGGATGGGGTGGGCCGCATACATTTTGCTTCACGTCCCGTCCCGTCCGTGAAAAAACCCGTTACGTATGCAGAGACCTTAAAACAAGGCTCTAGCGCGCATGGATTGGTTTGATATAATGTATGATTGGTGGACTTGAGATTCCTGGGTCTCGATCCTGCTAAAGCAAAACCATTATCATACCACAGAGACTGGCAAAAACTAGCATTAAATTTTAGACTTTACTGCTAAAGACTCAAAGTCCAAAATTAATGGAAAGAGTTTCATTACACTCTTTCATTCACTCTGCAAAAAGCCATTTAATTTTGAAGATTTTAGAACGGTTGTTTTACAGTTCAAAATTATATGGCAGTTTTTCAATGTCCATGGTGTTGCAGTGGTTTTCCTTTAGCAGAATCGAGGGCCTGCTGTCGTAGCACCGTGATATCGTCAAAAGACGCCCAAAAAACGCGTATGTACTGCTTATTAGAGTACCTACTTTTTGTGACGTCACTAGGGTCAAGATATAGGTACCTACATCAGTAACTACACAAACACTTCCATGTCTTCCATGTATTTTTTTAAACGTTTGATCTATCATTTGACTGTCCGCTAGACTAGACGGTAAAAAGCTAAGGTGTGTTGTAATGCAGGAGATAGGTACGGACTTCTAAACTTGACTTGCATGGAATGAATATATATATTGGTATTGTATTACATATACCTACATACATATAATCACGCCCTTATCCCCAGAGGGTTAGGCAAAGGCGAATTAACACCCACATTTCACCAATCATTGTATTAGGTCCCACGTAACAGGGGATGAGCCTATTGCCGTATGCCGGGCACTATTGTTGACCCGAGCCATGTATCTGAGGCTGAGTCGGGGCTATAATATCTGTCTGATGTAAAACAGCCCTATCCCAGTCGCCTTTTACGATACCGCATGGGAGGAGATTGATGGGGTGGCCCAAATTCTTCTCTGCCGGGATCCACGCGGCAGTAATGAATATAATTGATATTGTAATAATGATTTTATTAACTTAATATTTTTGACGCCCTATGGTGCAGAATATCCTGTTCCTACTAGTTCTAATATACAATCTCTGTAACCATATTCGAAGCAAAATAAACGATTGATTTGATTTGATGAGAAACTGACTGACCATAAGAAACAAAAAAAACTGTACCTATGACCGACCTATCGTGACAAGACTAAGTTTTTGTAGCTATCATCATGTAGAACTTTGCAGTCTAATTTAAAATGACCCTCACCTACCAACTGATCTCACAGATGACTACACGATTATTCAATTTGTACAATTACTACGCATTTCATAATATAATGTACCTAGTTGTGACGTCACACAGCTCGTAAATAAATTGTTCGTTTTATTTTGTGTGCTCAAATGACTTTAGAGGACAAAGGTGAAGGCTCTGGGAGATACGAATGCGGTGTTTACGTGAAGAAGATGAATTAGGTACCTAACTCATTATCGTAATAATATCGTACAAAAAAGTTTAATGTTACGTTGTTTTGTTGTTGAACGAATTTGTATTAAGGTGGTAATCTTGTGGTAATACATGCTCGAAATTGCATTTAAAAATTCTAAAATCTCAAATCCTCAATTACTACAATCGAAAGAAACTGATATTTCGACTGTTTCGAGTAATTGAGGGTTTGATTATTAAAAGTTATCAAATGCAATTTCAAGTATGTATTAAACGAATGTTTTATTAATTTCATTAAAAATAAACCTTGCAGTTTTATGATTCGATACTAAGTAGTTTAAATTTTAATTAAGTCTTACTAGTAGTGTTCGATTGTGGACAAAACAACGATCAAATGGAATATCAATTAGATGAGCCGATAACAATGCTTGCCAATGCCTCATTTTTTGTAGCCGACCTGACAGAAAGTGGTTACCGTCGTGGCCTATGAACATGTGCAACACGAGAAGCGTCATACTCGTACTGTTAACACTGCAGGAACCTGAACAACTTCATATGCAAGAGGGGTCGAGCCAACCACATAAAGAACTTCTGCTAATAGATGAAGGAGACCCTGACGCAGACAACAGTCACTCCAATAAAAGCTAAATAAACAAAAACAATGAAAAGAGGAGAAGGAGAAAGTAGCATAGATTCCAATGTGCAAGTTTTGGATGCAACCGAAATTGTTTTTAGATGCAACTGGAATACAAAAGATTTGGAGTCGAGGCAATCTCATTCTCTTCTTATTGCGCAAGTAAAGGTAGAAAAAAATGAGACTTACCTGTCTTTGGAACAAAAGATTACTGATCCTGTAGTCTCCGTGACACAAAACAGGCTTAAGTAACGGTTTCTTGAACTGATAAACTTCCTGCCTTGATAGTTCTCCTAACAGGAAATTTGATACCGCCTCCTTATGCTGAGGTTTTGCTACCTGCACTCCACCATCCACCATTTTCCGCCATGTGTCTTTAAGAACTGGATCATCACTATTCTTTGGTTCCTCAAAAGTCATTTTTTCTAATGCCTTAGCGAAATTTTCGGGATCTTCTTTTTCAAATGCAAAGGATAACGCGTGGAATCTTGCAAGGCTTTCGATTGCAACAGCAGCGTGCTCCCAATCTATCGTTTTAAATCTGCTATATGGAGCATATCCTTTAGATACAAGGTCTTCTAAAACAACAGTTTCCTCTCCTTCAATGCTATCACCTCCGTAAAACTTCGGGCATATAAATCTGTATTCAGGTGCAACGTTATGTTTCTCCTCGATTTTTTGGTAAGCTTTGAAAAGATCCGTATAAAAAAACTGTTCCGTATCAAACAGTAGTTTAACGTTCATTATTTCCCGAAGTTTCCCGCTAATGTTTGCGACTTTTGCGAACAGTTTCAATTCATCTTCGTTTTTAGTCGTGATCGTAATTGAATATAAGACTGATGTATAGTTTGCGCCTCCGCTAGTTAGCGCTTTTAATGCCACTGTTCCATTTTTGTACGGCCCGTCAATTATTTTGTCAAGTAATTTGCGTAATATTATCTCCGCGTCTGCCATGGCGAGCGTTTGAAACGCGACTGCAACTGATCTAACGACTAGTCGTGCGAACTGTTCGCGATTGACTGGTTAGTTGCCTAAAACTAACTACAAAATTGTACTAGTACTTGAAATTGATAATAGTTTTGTAATATTTATTGGTCCATGGTCACGGCTGTGTGGTGGCAAGAGCTCGACGGCTTGTTTAAGGAGTTCGCGATGAGACTAAAGCGTTCAGAGTGATAAAGATAAGAGTAAATAGTTGTATTGTTTACGTTACTGATAAGGATCTGGCTAGTAACGTAATGATGCATTGTTGATCAGACATTGACAGGATGGCGTTTAAATATAACAATGTTAGATAATTGAGATTTAGTCATAAAGCGATCTAGTCATATTGATACCTAGTCTTATCGAGATATAGGCATAAAGCTACTTACCCAAAAATATGATGATAGTAGTGAATATGTCATATTATATATAATAGGCCAGGCTCTGGAATAACGACAGAGGACAGAATATGAACAGTAATTTCTCTTCTTCATGGGAATAATACAGAGGCACAGAATACACGGTGATATAGGCTACATTAGAGAAGCCCATGTCGTAGCCTTATGGAGGTATGATAGCAGTCACTTCAGGGAAAATATCGCAGTTCAGTGAAAGCTTCGGATGCGACTGGGATTAACGTGGATGGATGAAGAAGTGAATCGGTCGTATTTTTACTTAGACCAGCCTAGACAAGTGGCAATCGATGGCTGGCTCTGAAATAACTGAGCATACAAAATGACATAGGCTATTATTGACCCTGGAATAGATTCCCATAGATTTCGGGACCGGGTTCAGAATTCCACGCGGGTGAATAGTTTCCGCCGGCACCGTTTTGTTATACCTAAATTTTGGTTGTCATTTGCTATATTATCAAATTACTTACTACTTGACTAAATATGATCATTGAAAACTTACTCTTATTGCATTCAATAAGGTCAACTTCAACTTCTTCTTAATGGCGTCTGCAGCAAATCGCCGTCAGTTTGCCAATGTCAAGTAAATTATAAATGTTTATAAAATTATTAATGGCGAAACGCCAATGTCAAGTTTTCAAGATATTTTCTACCAGAGCCACGTTAGCCACGGCAGTAACTTTGTTTCCGTGTGTCCACCCCCCACGAGATTCAGATGGTCGATCTTCAATAAGGTCATTTCATATACAGAGACGGTTGTCAAAAATCTGTCAAATGATGCGAAAACATGAAATACCAGTTGAGAGACGTAATCTAACTCACGGCAATTAGGTAATCTGTGCTCACGGGTCAACGATCTCAAAGCATGTTAATTTAGAAACACGTGATGCACGATAGTCGGTCAAAAATGACAAAAGTCTCGATATTTTATAAGCTTTAGAGTGAATATTCTGTCTGTTTAACTATAGACTGATTTCCGTCGTCGTTTGACTTAATGAATTTCAGTTATTTATTTATTTTTATACCACTTCGGTTGCAGACAAGCACACGGCCCACCTGATGGTAAAAGGTTACCGTGGCCTATGGGCGAGTGCAACACCAGGGGCGTCACACTCGTGCTGCCAATAGGGAATATGCATGTATTTTTTTTATTTTTTTTTACATTTCTACTAGTTATAACATTACTAAAAATAAATATAACTCATCCAAAATATTAACCATTCGGCTAAAAAAAATATTTTAAAATCACCATAATTTTCGGACGATTTAAACGCGCCATCTTGGCGCGCTTTTTCTGTGACGTCATAGTACAGACGCGTAGGTACTATGCTTAGAGTATTAAAGAGTAGCAACAACTACGATTTCATTCATAAAATCGAATCAAGCTTGACGCCAAATCGCCATCTTTCGTTCTCATATACTTCTATTTTCATGAATGAACGTGTGTAGACCATAGACTTAGATTGTAGACGGTTACTATGTTAGGGATGTATCATGTATCTCTATTATCGTAATATTTGTCGATATCTATCTATCCTGTCATCTAATGTGTATTAACCAAAAGAGAGCGGAAAAATGCTAAGCTCATGATATTATGATAAATGATAATGATAATTTTATGGTTTATGTGAGATAAAGCGACAATAAAATAAATGATTATTTCTAAATATGATTGATAATAAAATTTAATATCTAAGAACTAAGAAGGTCTCATCAGATGCTTTTTATGCCCCGCTTAAAGGACCCGGGACTGTAGGAGGGAATTTTGTATGGTTAGTATCATTTTTATACCATAAACGAAGTATATTTATTTCTTCTTCATCCTAGTGTTAACTCCCCGTCGCATCTGAAGCTTTCACCTCGGAGTCTGTCCGCTTTACCAGTCTTAACAGCGGATTTGACTGGACCTCGATATTTTCCGTGAAGCGGCTGCCATCTGCCAACTAAGTTGAGTGTCATGGGTTCTGATATTAGTAGATTGGAACGTAATTTAAATTTTGTAGTACAAGGCAAGGGTCCATATTGACATGCATAATTTTTTTTATTCTAATCTCGTGTTTTCCTCACGATTTTTGTGTGATGGTACTTTGTTAATATTTAAAATTAAAAGACAACTAAATAATTATGACGAAGTGAATGGCCTACCTACAACGTATGTGATGGAATTATGTGTTCTGAATGAAATTAATGAATGTGTTAAGTGTCATGGATTCTATTTCGTGTTGGTGTCGGCGACTTGAATATTGAAACGTTTTCAAAGTTTTTTATAGGTTCCACGATTATGATACGCATATCATCCACGAATTTGATCAGACTAAAGTTAATTTCATCAGCTCTCATACTATAAGATTTAGACAATAACTCGCCGAGCGGCGTTAGATATTCCTTTTTAGGGTTCCGTACAGTAATATGAAAAACTAGAACCCTTATAGGATCACTTTGTTGTCCGTTTGTCTGTCTGTTAAGACCTTTTTTTCGGGAATGTGTGGACGGATAAGTTGAAATTTTTATTATTATATGTATTATGAGTTTGTTCTTTAATTTAGTTCTGTACAGTGCGCGAGTCTGACTCGCACTTGTCCGGTTTTTTATCAAACTGTGACTTTTTTATTGCTATTATTCACAAGTAGTGAGTTATAGATTCTTTTTTAAATCTTACAGGTTAAGTTTCTATGTTCTTAAAAAAGTTTCGATACAAAAAAGAACGTGTTTAATAGAACGAAAACCAACTTGTAATACTTGTATAATAAACAAAATTATCACTCAAATTTAACTTTTTTTTTCTCAAGTACAGAAAAAAACAGAGTAAAAAAAAGCCAAATTCAAACCTCACTTTTAAATATGGCCGATCGCCATTGTTAGATGCGCGCGCATAGGAAAACGAATTGTAGTATTGTTTATTTAGTTTTATTTTATTCGCAACTTTACTCACTTGTACCATAATGTACTATTTTTAAATTTATTTTGATACTTTGGGCATAAAGATCATATTATTATCCTTCATTAAAGTTTTATTTTTAATTTTTTAATGGGTACATTTCAGTATGATGATGAAGCTACATTATGAGTGTGTTGAAAAATATATTTTAGCAAAAATAAGCTCTACATTTAATAAATGTTACATTACTGAATGTCACATTTATTATAATAACAGTAATAATTATTTTCAGACAGTATTAATAACCATGCACTGAAAAATATGTATTTAAACATACAATATGTTCGCGCGATACTTTAGAGGTCTTCTTATAGGCATATAAATAAAAGAAGGAATGAACGGGCACAAATTTACTATTAATTAATTACATTACTTCACTTCGCGCGATCCTTCAGTGGACTGTGTACGGGTTCTAACTACTTTTCTCTGCTGCTTGCGGCCGCGCTCTCGCTCTCTCTCTCTCTCTCTCCTACACCGACGCCGCGTTCTCTCTCTCTCCTTGCTACATGTACCGGCAAACTCGCGTTCATGCTGGCCGAAGGTGCCGTGTGCAGCGCGATCGTTTTTTGCTGGCCTGCGGTCCATTCTTCTTCACCTACTGTTCAGCACATTGATTGTCGTGCACACAATAATTATCATTTTAACGAAACAATTGTGATAATATAGGTAAAAAGTATTACAATATTATGTAACGAGCTGCCCGTTCTCCTTTGTTGATGGATATAATATTAATATAAAGGACATATTGAATAAAGCACTAAACTTGTACTCTTCCACAATTGTTTTATTTTTTGTTGCCTAACCGGTTTCGCCTTACGGCATTCTCAAAGGTTTACAATGGTTCAAACTATTATATTTAGCAAATATATGCTAAATACTAGCCTTTCGCCCGCGGCTCCGCCCGCGTGGATCTCTTATCTTCGGTTCTACGCAACCGATTGCAGTAAAACAGACGTAAGATTTTAAATTCCAACAAGACCTTTCTAACAAAAAAACTGCATCAAAATCCATTTATTAGTTTTTGCGTCCATCGCGGACAAACATTTTCAATTTACAATTATATAATAGTATAGATAGATAGAAGATAGATTAATAGTTTAAACCCTTGTTTACATTTTTAGTCTGTGCTTCTTTTATATCGATAAGGTGGTTATCGACAGTTTACTGGGCTTCCCTATTATAGACGCCATTTTCCGTTCTCATCCAAGTTTAGGTATACAGTTTTTTTTCGTAGGTATTTCATCTCCATATACTTCCATACTCAAAGGTACTATGTCAACCATAATGTCAACAGTCAAATGTCAACAAAATCAACAACTTTAAACTGTAAACAACGCAAAGTTATTAAAAGTTAAATTAAAACAGTGAGTTACAAAATCAACTTATTAGCATGGACATGGAGAAGCACAGAAAAGCTAATTATAAAAATTGTGTCGTTCCTATGTGCGAAAATAACACGAAAACTGCACCCGACAAAGTATATTTCCTTATACCGAGAGATGCAAGTATTAGGAAAAAGTGGTGCAAGGCAATGAGAAGAGATAATGTATCGTGTTTGAGCCCTTTATACTGCTGTGAAGATCATTTTAACGTAAGTATTCTGTCACCAAAATAATAACATTAGCTCCCTATGTTATTTACTCAGGTTATGTTTATGGTATATTTATTAGAACCATGGAAAAGATCATGTATTAAATATATACGACTTATTTACCTCGCAGCTTTAACTCCTCTGAGTTCAGTAGACGTATAATCCGAATTAGATGCGAAATATGTAGTCATCATAAAGACATCAATTTTCGGCAGGTTATCTGATTGTCCTTTGACAAAACCGGACTCAGTCATTGTATTTAGTCTTTTTTACTAGGTAATAATTGTTTATACACAGAAAACCAGAAAACTAACAACTCAATATGGAATAATCGCGTAACAACACACTAGAAAGTAAACAAACAACTTGTTGCGAACTCAGCGAAGCGAACTGTCATCAGTGTCATCGGCTGTACTTTGACGTCACATTTTATTTCACCAATAGCGTTGCGTTTTAAAAATTTGCGAGGGAATTTCAAAAAATTCATTTTTTGATTATTAAATTTCACTATCAAGTATTGAAAAAAAAATAAAAAAATTGTATAATTATGTTTTATAAACAATAAAGATTACAAATAAAAACATTTTGTCCATTTTAGCGTTACGTGCATATTCCCTATTCTATAAGAACAGAAATTCTGTGCCGTCAGCGAGGAAGACGAGCAGGACGAGCCTTTGGTTTTCCCACTGAGACGGCACAAAACCTCTCCAGTGAGCTGTGGCTACCCTATGGCATTATCTGTTCTATGCCTATGCTATAGTTGATGAATACAATGTAATCACGTGAACCACATTCTTAGTTACTAGATGCGTAATTGCTAGACTGTTGCACCTAGTAAAAAGTTCATTAATATTTCAAGGTAGGTATTATCCAAATTATTTTATTGCCTTGGAATAAAAATTGCTTACAGCTTCCTTTGTGGCGTGGCGGGGTTGAACGCGACTGCTACGCAGGTGGCGTGAGTTCGATTCTCATGTACCTATGCGTCAAATCCCAATAATACGACATCCATCATTCTCATCAAAAGCATCATCAAAAGCATCTGATGAGGCCGTCAAGCTGAGTGCCACCATTGTACCTAACATGATACGTGTCTGTAATGGTGACCCTCTTTTCAGAGACTTTGCCTTCAGCTTACCATCAGGCGAGGCGAAGTCAAATTGACGTGTCCTATATAAAAATAAAATCTATTCGAAAATACTTCAGCCAAAGATTTGCTGCTTCTCTATGGGGGTAGATCATTTCAATCAATATACTTTGATGTACCTACTAAGCCCACCACAAGTGTTTGCATACAAGGATAACATGGACATACTAATGTATGCTTAATTATATTCAAGGTCTTGTCAAGCTATGCCATGTGCGCAGCAATGTATTATTAAATAAGTTTGTCCTACAATTATAAACACGACAGGCGTGGCCTAGTCATCGCGTATCATCTTGTATATCATTAGATTATAAGAGGAAATGTACCGATTATAGAACACGTTCCTGATATGGACGTATTTAGCATAGTGACTCTGGCTCCAAAAGCTTAGAATCTATACACAGGTGGGTATACTTTTTTTCAAATTTAAATTCGTTTCGCGACTTAGGTCCAAAATATTATGATGGCTACCGTAAGTTAGCTCGATTTCAGCAACAATATCTAAGTAGGTACCTAATTCATAATATTAGCCTGGCTAAAGGAAGGACAAGAATGATGACGGCTACCTCAAAAATCTGGTAAAGAAAACATGCCCTAGACAAGTCGCGATTCGTTGGCCGACGTATTGTAGAATAGAATGGTGAATGTATGAGATTTGACATTATTATGTGACAGCCTTCAACGTACCTATGTCATAAACGTCAATCACATTCTACAATACGCCAGCCAACAAATTGGCACTCGTCTAGAGGAGCAGAAGAGCAGAACTCATACAAACAATAGGAAAGAATTCATTGCTGCATATGCTGCAAGTCAATAAATTTTCCTCATTCTAGCTGATGCTGATGCGGGGAATTCTGATCCTGTTTCCGTTCGCTCCCTTGGAATTCTTTTCCCGTGACCCGTGAGACATTTAAAAAAAAAACTTCCGTGGAACAATAGGAATATTTGGAATCTACAAACAAAATCGAATCGGTTGAGCCGTTCTCGAGTTTTGCGCTTAGAAATACCCATTTTTATTTATAAGATTTATAATTACGTTTCTTTTGTTGCTTGCTGTTTATCCTAAGGCAGGCTTTATACGGACAGTTATTAATGAAGACGAATTATACCTAACCATTCAAGAAATTACTACCCAAACAACTATGATTGAGCAGACAAAGTATACCTACTTAATACGTCAAAATAGCTATTCCATTTAAATAGAATTAATTGTATTTTGTAATTTTGGGGAGCTGGGAGGGTGAAACTAGCTTAACTATTGAATAAATGTTTTATTAAGTAATAATAATAATAATAATGATTTATTTCTCACCAACAACCAAAAATTACAATATTTAGACATTCACAGCATAGGGTACACAGAATTCGGTTGCGGATCGCTGGTGCCTGAAGTAGGTAATTGATTACCTGTATTACTGGTCACCAGGATTGATTACCTGTATTACTGGTCACCAAGTGGGTAGCAAATTACGTGTCAGGCGGCAATCCCATCGGGTTCGGATAGAAGGGGTAGGCCCAAGAAGTCCTGGCTTGACGTCGTGGAACGTGACATGCGTGCAACTTGCCTCACTACCATGGACGCCCAAAATCATGTGAAGTGGAGGAGGATGAGCCGGATGGCGGACCCTTAGCTCCGAGGTCATCTTGGCCACGGATGCAATCAGGAAAATGCGTCTCCATGAAGGTGATGAGTTGTTTAAGTCTTAAAGATCAAGTGTCACAGCACCGACTCTGAACTGATCGTGTATAATATGCCTAAATTATAATATAACGTGCAAAAACTCAGTACAAAATCCACAACATTAGTGAGCAGTACACAATCGTGTTGCTACGCACTGTAAATACACGTAATACTGACAGTTTATAACCTTGGGGACCTTAGAATCAAAACTAATACGACGAAGAAGAACTAAAAGCTATAATGGCAGAAGAAAATCAAATACTAAACAACGTTCTAGTACAAATAGCTAAAGAACAAAATTATATCAACTATAATTTTAAAATCAAACCGGTTACCACTGGTGGAGCTAACTATACTTCAACACTATACAATGTCACGGTCAAAGAACGCGACAATACCCATCATTTGTTCGTAAAAATTGCAGCTATGGGAGAAAAGGTGAGATCAAACGCACCAAATTTTTATCGAACAGAAATCTTCGTATACACGGAATTGATGAAGGTTTACGATGACTTACAAGATGAATACAAAGTGCCACAGGAATATAGACTTAAAGTACCTAAACTTTACGGTTTTAATTCCAAATTTTATGAAGAAACTGTAGTTTTGGAAGACCTTGTTGTGAAAGGATATCAAGCTTACGATAGATTTAAGTCTATCGACTGGGAATACGCTGCGTCTGCGATGACGGAATTGAGCAAAATGCACGCACTATCATTGGCTTACAGCTTTTATCATCCTGAAGAGTTTGAGAAAGTTCTAGATAATTTCAAGATGGAATGGACAATGGAAGAAGGACATTTATCAGAATACTTCGACACAGTGAGCATTAAAGCCATTGCGATTGCTCCAGAAAACGTTAAAGAGAAGTTAAAGAGCTTCTTTGAAATGTACGGCAAGAAACAATTCCCAGGGTTCTTCAAGGAGAAAAGGAAGCCAGTATTGATACATGGGGATTTTAGACCCAGCAACTTGATGCACAAGATTCGAAGTGTAAGTTTATTTTTGTTTGATAACAGTGTTAAGAACGTAGGTATCATTTATATGTCCCCGGCTGCGCTGAAGTGACATAAGATGGATTATAAATTTTACATACATACCTACATACATACAGTCACGCCTCTTTCTCAGTGGGGTAGGCAGAGACCACAGTTTTCCATTTGCTACGATCCTGGCATACATCTTTCGCTTCTTCTACTTTCATAATTTTAATATTTAAAATTTTAGATCTGTATTACTTATATCCCAATCCCGAATTCCCTCCTAATTTTTAACCTTCTGAACGAATTTTAATGAATGACGAATGAATGACATGCCACAATAGTATTCTAGGTTCATCTTTATAGCGGGAGTGTCACTATAAAAGAGTCATCAAAAATCAAAATGGCAAATTTTTGGCGCTCAAATGTATAAAGTTTGCCATTTTGATTTTTAATGACTAGTGACACTCCCGCTATAAAGAAACTGTTCGAACGAAACAGGATAAAAAGTAAAAATACAAACAAAGTGCAATTTTTAGGATTACAACAAAAATTCCTAATTTATTTTACCTGTGTTTGGACCTCAATTTAAAAAATGCTTCAACGAATCATTATCCGACGAGTCGTCATGTGAATTTACAAAATCGTTTTTGTTCGTTGGTTTTGTTTATATTACGTAATATTTGTCTATTGTTATATTGTTGTACAAGAACATAATTACATCAATGTCAAATGTTAGACTAGGTACTTCCTGTGATTAAAATATAATTTAATGTTTGCTACAATTTAGTAACACAAGCAATTTAGCTTAGCTGGAGGTGATAAAGGGGGTAGAGAGGATATTAGACCTTTTAAAAAAGAAAAAGAAAAAATATAGTAATTCTAGTAAAAATCAAACAGTATTGCGTAGTGCACTGCAACTAGATCTAGTATTATTTACTCTTTGAACTAGTTTGACCTTAGTAGATATTAGGCCTTATTTAAATAGCATCCGTGTGGCAGATTCTGGTATGGTGGTGATTCTAATGGTACAATCCGATAGGGAAGCAACAGTAGTGTCCACATGATTGGTACAATGGCCACATAAACGGAGCTTGAAAGATTGGCAGCTCGTTGACGAAGGTGGCATCTCATTTTTGTCTCTTCTCTTCTTCTTTTCGGCTAAACTTTATAAGCATTAGCATGCGTTTTACATCCATCAGCTAGAGACTTCTTCCACTAGATGCAATCGTCAGCAAGTTTTTCAGGTGTTTTCGTTCTGAACTCATGAAACTCTACCCACGAATATTTTTTATCCGATCTGAACCCAGAGCAATGTTGCAAGGAACCAAAACATTACTAAACACATGCGACATTAGTTTTTTTTCACCTCTTCTGACAATAGCTGCAATGTCGTTAATATTCATCCTCACACGTTTGTAACATTAAAGATAATCTAGCTGATGAGTTTGAACCTGACCTCGATCGCCTTGTGTAGGTCGTACCTCAAAAAACTACGAGTATGTTATAAGCGTTGTAAGGAGACTTTTTTTGATCTTGTAGGAAAAAATATGTTATCCGCATACCACGCATCTCTCTGTTGTAGTGATGGCTGTGTGGCTCTCACAGTCAATTATTAGATACTTAGTAGTGACGTAGGGTCCCTGTAACTCGATTCCTGCCGGCTTGCTCTTCAAAGGGAAAACGTGGTATAGATGCTAAAATTTATACTCTATTATATAATGCAATATCTAAAGCGGGATGTTTATGAAATTCAGTATCTACTTAAAATTTAAGAGAATTTCATACAAAATTGCCAAGTTTGTCTTTACGAGGTATGATCTTCCCCATCAGCTTCCCTTTTGAGTATTTTCATTCTTCGCCACTAATAATAAGGTAATTATTTAATGAAACTCTGCTCAAATCGATTAATGATGATCAAATAATGATTAACGATAAAAAAAACATTGTAACATCATTCATTGTTTTCAATAGTTCGTACGACTATCGGTAGATGGCTCCCGTCGCCTCAAGATGGTAGTGTAAGAGAATTGGGAATGCTCAAGTCTTGGCCCGATAGCTCAGTTGTCAGAACATTCCTCCTGTAAGGGACTAGTCACGGGTTCAAGTCTCGACTGAGCATTTTTCCGATTTTTAATTTTTCCGGTTTGCTATTTCTCCCGTTATGGTTAAAGTTAGTGGATCATCGGAGCAGGTGATGGGTTATCCGAGGGGATATCCACACTATACAAAAGGCTTATAGATTTATACGTACCTGTTGATCACACACTTGTACCTACTTTTCCACGATTACGTCGTCGTCAATGTAAACCTTTGAGAATGCCGTAAGGCGAAACCGGTTAGCCTACATAACATAAACTCACGCCTATATCCCCGAAGGGGTAGGCAGAGGTGCTAGCACCCACATTTCGCCGTTTATGTTTAGGTCCCAATGTAATAGGTGGCGAACCCGGTTATGTGAATAATAAATATCGTGTAAAAGTTCAAGTGTGTTATCAATATGTGTAACAACAAGTTCCACCAAGTGCCATCAATCAACAGTATGAATAGTTTATAGATTTGTTCTTCATGCTAGCATTAATCCCAGTCGCATTCGCAGCTTTCACCTCGGAGTCTGGGGTCCCCTTTACCAGTCTAACTGCGGATTTGGCTGGACTACGATATCTTCTCTCATAGATTTGACTGACAAGTATCTAACTATCCAATTGCTATATTTCTTCAGATTAATTTTAGTTGCGCAATATTACAAAACTATCACATATTGAACAAAAATTAATTGTTATTGTTTACAATATTTAAAGTTACAATAAAGATTTTTGTCGCTTACAATATTAGTAGGCTTTGGAATAATATTGCACAATATTTAATAACATATTTTTTGCTTTACTCGAGCAAATAAACCGCACATGAGTCACGGTCGAGATTGGAGGATATAAGGCCGGCTGTACGCGAACAGTCGATATGTCAGTATACTTACACCCGTATTCACAAACGATACTGTGAGGTCTCATAGTGTGCTCGAGCGCATAGGGCTGGTAAAATTAATTCACAAACATCACGGAGCAGTATCTAACGCAGTGCGTTCCCTCAACGAAGTATTATAGACTACTGGCCCGTGTAGAAAAATGATGGGTCATCTGAACCACCAGGTGACCTATATAGAACGATATAAGAGCATAAAATAATAAGATTCAGCACTATGCCGTCACTTGTAAGCTGTCCAACTGAGTGCAGGTGAGCATTCAAAAGCACATGTAGAGTGAGTACATTTTGGTCATATATTTTTGTACGGCATTCTTAACCATCGATAGATCCATGAAAAATAACAAGAAAACGCGTAGTGCCGTACAAAAATGGTGATCCACAAAGTCGGAATTTTTATTTTATTTTCCGACAATTTCCAGGGTAAATTTGGTCATTTGATTTTGTACGGCATCCGTTTCATACTATTTCAATACTGCTTCTAATCCATTATTCCGCAACGCCGTACAAAAATCATGATCCAAGGGGAAATAATCGAGGGTTACAAACCCCTCTCTTTCCGTGGTCCACGGGGTGATTTGAAAAAATACGGCTTTGGTTCCAAAACATTATCTGGCATTCAAAAGTACTATTATAAATAATGCCGTCAAAAAATGATTGTTCATTTGAATGTATTATCAATAATTATGTTAATTTCATCGTATTCTTGATTTATAAAGCTGTAAGATCATTTGATCCTGTACGGGAACTTTTTTTTTAACATGATATTGTAAAATACAATTGTTATATAGTATTGCCGTTCAAAAGAAACCGTTCTAAAAAAATTATAGAGAAATACAAAAACTGAAATTTTGCTAATTATTGTAAAACTTTAAATATCATAGATCAATGAAATATAGCAGTTTTCTACATTTTATCCTTTGTTTTAAATAGTATTAACATAGATAAATTAGGAAAATATGATGCCGTACATTTTTATGCAGACTATACAGGGTGATCAATCCAAATGGGTCAGTAGGGAGAAGTCAGAAACTATGAGAGATAGCAAGATTTGTTCTTAGGAACCATGGCTTCGATTTTAGATTTAATAATAATGGCATTCAAGTTTTACCTCAAACTCTCATACATAACCGGGAATCAAACCTGGGTCGAAGTGACTGTGAAGAAACAAAAATTTTTTTTTCGTTTTTTGTCGTTGTTATATTGTTGATGATGCTAATCATAAGTCACATAACATAATAATAATGTAAAAGTTATCTAAAATAATATAAAGTGGTTTTGAAAAGGCTCGTTTGATTTGAAACATAACATTCATTCCAAGAAAACAAAATGTTAATAAGTGTTCCATTTTCAAATCCATATCCATACTAATATTCTAAATGCGAAAGTAACTCTGTCTATCTGTCTGTCTATTACGCTTTTACGCCTAAACCACTGACCCGATTTTGAAGAAAATTGGAACAGAGATAGATTAGACCTTGGGAAAGGATACAGGCTATGTTTGGTCGCGAATACTGACGTCCACGCGGGTGGAGTCGCGGGCAACAGCTAGGTTTAAATGAATTATTATTCTTAATAGACAGACAGATAGACAGAGTCAAGCCTCTGAAGGACTTTAAGTACCGGTGTTCCACCCGTTTTCAGAAGCTCTGAAGTGATTCCGTCGTCACCCGGCGCCTTGTTGTTCTTAAGCTGATTCAGGGCCATTCTAGTCTCGTACAGGCTGATATCCGGGATATCCTCGGTGAAGTGTCGGGTCAACTTGGCTCTTGGGTCGGTCGCCCTGTTGCGAGCAGGATTAGCGACCGAAGCGTATAGCTGTCCATAGAACCTTTCAATCTCCTCCAAAACCTCAGCCTTGGTCGACGCTATACTGCCATCTTCTCTCTTCAGCTTAGTCAACTGGCTTTGCCCAATAGACAGATTTCTTGCGAACACTTTGGAGCCTTTGTTCCGCTCGATTGTCTCTTTAATATATTTAGTATTAAAGAGACGTATGTCGTGTCGCAGAGATTTGGAAATCTGTCTGTTGAGCTGCCCATATGACTCTGCATCATCAGAAGACTGCAGTCGAAGCGAGCGTCGTTTAGCCATGAGTTTTTGAGTATGATCGGAGAGTTTCTGAGGTCTATTTGAACGGCGGGGTCTGAAGTGCTTAAAGCCCACCGTTTGGACAGTTTCTACGAGCCTGTTGTTGATCTCGTCCACCGACGCATAGTTCTCTAGGCAATCAAAGCTATTTGAAAGCTCAAGCTGAAAGTTCTCGGAGTTTTGGATTTGGGCACGAGCAGGTTGGAGTGTAGACTTCATCAGGCGGGACCTTTGGAGTTTAACTTTAATACCCAATGTGCCTCTTACGATTCTGTGATCACTACCGGCTTTCACCCTGTGGATCACGGAGACATCACTGAATATTCGTTTCTCGTTGGTCATGGTCTAATTTTACAGGTATCTGCTAACTTCAGTGTCATGAGTACTTATCAAAAATATGTTGTATTTTGGAATTATCAGTGACAACATGTTTATATTTTGGTATAAAGTATATAAACCCACATTTAACATGGTTTCTAACTAGGAACGTAGAATCACGAAAAGACTATGAAAATCAGTACAATTAAACTATCTAAATGCCGTATCAAAAAAAATTCACCTTACATTTCGTTATATGGATTTTTTCTTTTTGATTTTTTCTTTTTCAGTTTTTTTTCCCCTATGGACCAACAAAAATGTACGGCATATGAAAAAATATTATCTATGCATAAAATACTTTCAAAATAAATTTATTTCATGTTGTGTCAAATCACCCCTTGGACGACGGAAAGAGAGGGGTTTGTAACCCTCGATTATTTCCCCTTGGATCATGATTTTTGTACGGCGTTGCGGAATAATGGATAAGAAGCAGTATTGAAATAGTATGAAACGGATGCCGTACAAAATCAAATGACCAAATTTACCCTGGAAATTGTCGGAAAATAAAATAAAAATTCCGACTTTGTGGATCACCATTTTTGTACGGCACTACGCGTTTTCTTGTTATTTTTCATGGATCTATCGATGATTAAGAATGCCGTACAAAAATATATGACCAAAATGTACTCACTCTACATGTGCTTTTGAATGCTCACCTGCACTCAGTTGGACAGCTTACAAGTGACGGCATAGTGCTGAATCTTATTATTTTATGCTCTTATATCGTTCTATATAGGTCACCTGGTGGTTCAGATGACCCATCATTTTTCTACACGGGCCAGTAGTCTATTACTTAAGTGTTATCTATACTAATATTATAAAGAGGAAAGATTTGTTTTTTTGTTTGTTTGTTTGTTTGTTTGTTTGTTTGTTTTTTTGTTTGTAACGAATAGGCTCCGAAACTACTGGACCGATTTCAATAATTCTTTCACCTATAGAAAGCTACACTATCTGGGAGTAACATAGGCTATATAACATCACGCTACTACTAAAGGGAGCGGAGCAGTGAGCATAAATGTCAATAAATCGGGCAGATTTCCATACATTCTTTACTAATATTAGATTTGTATTTTTGTATTCGAGTAAACTCAAGAACTACTGAACTGATTTCAAAAATTCTTTTACCATTAGAAAGCTGCACTATCATTGACTAACATAGGCTATAATTAATTTTCAAAAAAATAGGGATCCTGGATAAAACTTCAATAATGTAACCCAAGGTGTAAAAAAAATGACCTAAAAAATTCCTTACATCGCGTACGCTGCGAAAACTATTGAAGATAGAACAAAATAATGTACTGTAGAAATGTATAACTTAAAAAGGTCTACATAAAAGTCCGCGACAGCATATGTCTATCTAATAAGGGTAGCTCACAATAACCATTTTTATCTTTTACAAATTATAAAAAAAATATGTGTCATTTTCGAAGCTATTTTTAACAATATAGTGTTAAGCCTTATCTGACTAAATACGTTAGATACATTGTACATTTAATGTAGATCAAAATTGCCCTTTACACTGTATAATTATAATGAATATTTTAGAATCTATTGCAGTATGAAAGTAACGCGCGACGATATAAATTCAAGCCGAAATGCCGATCAAAGTCAGACCACGGAATCTATACCTTTATATTAATTCTTATCTAAATAAATCATTTGGTATTTAAGATTGTTTCAATACCTGTTGATTACTTTTTGAATTATTGAAATCGGACGTTCTATTCAAAAGATATTACGAAATCATAATGTCAATAAATCCGGTAAATTACCATACATTATTTGAAAACTAATTATTATTACGGGCATGGGCTAAAAGGGTGCAACCACGGGTGTTCGAAGTATTTCACGAGCGAAGACAGGGAAGGTCAGCTGAACACAAGATGCAACGGTAACGGGATCCGAATGCGGGATTGGAACCTCCATGTGATGCATCCTGGGTAACGGAGGCATTAACGCCCCTCACCCAGGGGAGGCGCTACCGCCTACGGCAAATACATACAGCAACGGGAGCAGCTCTATAGAGGGCTGCTCAAAGGCTTCCCACATGTCCCTCTGACTACGAGGAGGCCCAGTAGAGAGCAGGAAAGGGAAGGGCGGGTCACCGAGCGCGGACGTGAGGATTATAGGTCCGGCCTCCTGTCATCCCTTCACGCCCGTTCTCGCTCCTCCCTTTCCGGAATTCGATGGGACAGTGCTTCCCACTTCTGAGAGGGCCATCTTAAAATTGTAGGGTCAGCCGGGGGGTGCGGAAAATGCCCTAGGCAATTTTACACTCCAGCAACTGAAGACCCGCGACGGCATGCTGTTTAGTGGGTCCGAATTCCACATGGCACTCCTGATGGCTGACGGGGATGGTATCTGAGGCAATTTTAGCACGAAAGAAAATTTTGTACGGAATCCGAATTCCACGCGGGCGGAGCCGCGGGCAACAGCTAGTTAATGAATAAAAAGGCTTGCCAAAACGAACGCACTGAGAATTTGTCGTTCTTTGCACAGTTTTGGTGGTACGCATAGCGAAGTATTGTTTGTGAATACGGGTGTTACTGTTTAATATGTCAAAAAAATAACACGTCACGTCAAGTAACGATATTGTAGATTGTAGTTATTGAATGTAATTCATGTCCGTCAATCAATAGTTGTGCGGCTTGGTTGACGTTGGCTTCGCCTCGTAGGTCTACGGGGGTGTCGTAAAAATATACTTAACTAGCTGAGCCGGCGAACTTTGTGCCGCCATATTTTTTCCGCCCGCGTGTTCATATTTTCTTACCTTTTAAATCTACCCTGGACTTTTACAAATAATTCAAAACCAAAATTAGCCAAATCGGTCCAGCCGTTCTCGAGTTTTAGCGAGACTAACGAACAGGAATTCATTTTCATATACATATAAAGAAGAATGAAGATAATAATCAATTACGTTTGCCAAATGACGTATTATTTTAAAGACACAGCATGCAGGCACACCGCGACTCCCAAAAACGACGCAAACACTAAGTAGGTATATTTTTACTCATACCTTATATTTACTCGCGTGAAGGAAGGGAAAGAAAATATGTATTATTTATCACCACACGGGTTACCTGTCGTTCTAACAACAGGTAACAAAAGGTAACAAATAACAATATTGGTGCGTAAAATCAGGATGATTGGGCCATTTTTTTGGGGCCATTGTAGAGTGCGGACAACGCATTTATAGTTTATATTACCTAAATCATTGCGTCCCTGGACTTTGATTTTTTGGTGGAACAGTTCGACACTTAATTTATTTAATGCACAAATACTGAATACATACTGTAACAACACGCAGACAGACCTTTTTAATTTATATATTATGTCCAAACCGCATGGTGATTGGTGCAGACCCCTCCTAAAATTATTTTTACCATACCTTAACTTAGGTTAATTATTTCATTACCTTCATTAGAAGTTTTTTTTTATATATAAGGCTTTTTTATATACTTGACGAGAGACAAATGTACATACGTTCATTATTTAGTCATAAGAAACCACATTTTGTAAACTGACGTCTTGAAAATGCCGCAGTGGAATTTGTTGCGCCGTTCCTTCTCCATTAGCACCCAGGAAGCGGTGTTAAACTTAGTTTTAAGCAGAATTTGCCGTCAATAAGCTGTAACAGTGTTGCAATATTATGAAATAAAAAAATTGAATTTGGTTTTTGAAATAAATTTATTTAGTTCAATTTAGAGTTTAATCCAAACAGTCCAAAAGATATCTTTCATTGTATCTTGCCAAAACTGATAGTAAACTGTTCGTGTGTAGATAGACAGCCTTACCGCGTCACTGACAACACCTAATTCAGCGTACGAATTCAAATACTCTATACAACAGTTCGTATTTATATCTCCGACAAAAATTGTGCACACATTTTATTGTGAATCGCGCCTGTGATAAACGTAAAAGTGTCGGTCTTTTGTAGGCTTGTGTATTTTAAAAACAACATTATTCCTACTATTGATAGTTAAAAAGTGAAATACATTAAAGTTTCAAGTGAATAAAAATAAAAATGGCGGAAATAGAACAAATGCTAAACAAGATGCTAATAAAAATCGCGGAAGAGCAAAATTTCGTCAACTACAATTTGAAAATCGAACCCATCTCTACTGGTGGCGCCAATTATTCTTCAATATTATATGCCGTCACTTTTTTTGAATGTAGCAACACTCATCACATGTTTGTTAAAATCACGGCAATGACTGAGAATTCTAGATCACGGAAATCTAACTATTACCAAACAGAAACATTTTTTTACACAAAATTAGTGAAAATATATGAAAGTTTACAGAATAAGCATGAAGTACCACAGAATTACAGGCTTAATTTTTGTAAATTATATGGTTATAATACTAAAACGTATGAAGAAACGTTAGTTCTAGAGAATCTAGCTACAAAAGGATATCACGCTTTCGATAGATTTAAATCTATCGACTGGGAATATGGCGTCTCAGCGATGACAGAATTGAGCAAACTGCACGCACTATCATTTGCTCATAGCGTTTATAATCCTGAAGAATTTAACAAAGTAATTGAACAGCTCACATCTGATTTCAATATGGAGGAAGGTCATCTATCGGAATATTACGACTCAGTAAGTATCACTGCGCTTGCAAGAGTCCAGGAGAAGAACAGAAAAAAGTTGGAGAGGTTCTTTGAAACGTATGATAAGAAAGGATTTTCGGAGTTTTTGAAGAAGGCACGAAGAACAATACTGATGCATGGAGATTATAGACCCAGCAACTTGATGCACAGGATTCGAGACGTGAGTTAATAGTAACTTATTTTTAAACGTGGTTTAACGGGGAAATCTGTGATGAAATACAATCGATGGCGTGAATGAAACAGAAAAGGCGAGCTTAAGATAAACAGGTGAGCTTAAGGCGAGCTCAAAGGGTAATTTTATACCACTTTGGTGATAGTGACAGTCAAGCACACGGCCCTCCTGATGGTAAGTAGGTAGTCGCTACCGTACATTTTATGAGTAAAGATTTGAAGGCTCAGGCGTCCTCCGTGCCGCATCTGACGCTCAACTTATACCACCGGCCCTTTCTATAAAAAAGTTACTACCTTACCGTACTATTTTTTTATATTTTATTTTATTGAGATAGAAGTCAAATTCAATCGTATCTCAATTTTTGAAATATATATTGTTAGACTATATTTTCAATTGCGCAAGACATCACACATAAAAATAAAACAAAAATGTTAAGGTAACTGTACCAATGGTAGACACTTTAAGGAAAAATAAAATTTCAATCTAAAAAATTTAACAAATTAATTACAGCATGGTCGTTACATTCTTTTTTAACTGTTACAGCAACAATTAGACATTAAATTTTGCCCATAAAATCTTTAAAATCTATCATACTTTTACTTTAAATTAAATTATTATGCACTTGGTCGAAAACACCAATGCTAGACATCATTGTCCCAATGCTAGACACCTATTTGTACCAATAGTAGACACTTTAATTTCTCTCTACTAAATTGAATATCAGACCGCTAAGTGCCTTGGTATGCCCTATTTTCCCCCCGAGCGACGGTCAGACGGCGGTCCCCCGACGAGACAAATGACAAAAGGTGGGTTTTACTTTTTAAAGGTTCATTTTGGATCGGGGGTTTTTTTTTTTATTTTTTATTTTTTATTTCATACTTTTTACAGGTATAACCACTCAACCGATTTCCATAAGACTTGCTGTATCGTGATGTATAAATTATGACCTGTCACTTGATACCCATCACACCATATTTGAAAATATTAGATTTTACATTGCCACTTTCACTCCTCATATTATTCAAATGGCTGAACCGATTTTTATGAAACATAGCTAAGAACACTCTCGACTAAACCATCTTTTAAACAAAAGAAACAGAATCTAAATCGGTTCAGCCGTTTGGGAGCTACGATGCCACACACACGCATACACACACACACACACATCCGTACACACATACACACCCATGCACACGTCAAACTTACAACACCCCTCTTTCTTGTCGGGGGTTAAAAATCGGTCCAAGAATGCGCGCCGCTGCGCATCGCTCGGTGTGCGTTGGGCCGTATCCATCCATATTTGCCGATGACAGACGCCATCTATCGAGCCAACTTTACACTTGCAAAAGCTCACGCGTCGATAAGGTCAGAACACCCCTTGGTTTAGTGATCAAGTGTTTAGGACAGGGTAAGGGAATGGGGGAGGGGAGTTTGGAAAGGGGAGAAAGGTGAGTAGATAGTCGAATAGAGAGTCAAGTGTTTCAATAGTATCGACTTAGAGCTCAATGCTTGACTCTCAGCGCTAAAATTTACAACAATATGCGATAAGCGACATCCACGTGGTTAGAGCGGGCTAGCGCGGGCATTATTAGTAATTTCCAGTACATGTGATGAATCTCAATGTATATAATATCACATTTAGCGTAGGTATAACATCTTGTTTTCATGAAATAAAGGCATTATTCCAAAGTGTCTATCATTGGAACATCTAAGATTTTTTGTACCAATACTAGACATAGCATATAAATGTTACAAAACCTAATCAAAATATGCGGGCAATGGTCCAAGTATGTCAATAACTTCAATATTTATAACGTTTATACTAAAATTAGTAATAATCATAACTTATAAACAAAAAAATCACACCTATAAAAATCAGTACCCTTGGCAAAAATCTTATCAAATAACACGACCGTGTTCACGGAGTCACATTATTTGCTGTCAACTGTCGTCTTTCTAAATTTACTTCGGATGGTGTTGCGAATATTTGAACATATCTTATAGACCCCATTAGGCATCTTTTAAGTCAATAGTCTTATAAAACAAATGGATAATTTTCTCAAAATACTGGGTTTTGTTCGAAAGTGTCGAGCATTGGTACAGTTACCTTAGGTACCTACTGTATGCTTTTTTTTCGTTTACGTCAAACTTTTTTGTGCCATCAAAATTATCGGTAAGATGCTCTACATTATAATTTTAAAATATATTAGGTACATAATATTTACAAGTATGTTTTTTGATTTGCAAATTTTACAGTGTTATTGTACCAGTCTACTTTTAATGAATCACCTGGGCTCTCATAAGGCTGGCTACACACGGCCCTTTATTTTAAAAGGCCTTAGGTAGTTCTGTTGATTTATCTCAATTTAAAAATATTTAGCTGTCCCCTGTGACAATTCTTATTAGCTTATTTTAAGTTAGTTACTCGTAATTTGTGCAAAATGATTAATAAAAATATAGTAGTCTCATCACATTTTCATTCTGATCTATTTTTCTTGTAGCAATACAGGAAAAGTTTTGACTACATACGCGAACCGCTTGAAGAAAATATGTCTGTTTTATAGATTTCTACCCTGAAGTGCTTATTGTTAAATTTGAATTTAACATTAGTACTTTATGAATAATTTATTCATTTGACATGACAATTTAATTTAAGCCGTTTGTTGTGTGGTGTTTTGTTAAACACTCTTTTAGTTGATTACAATATTGAAAATAATGTACTTATCCGAAACCTATCACGTAATATATTTTATATATTTTAAAGTTAAAGGATAATAAGGAAATTATTTATTTATTTATTATTATATTGAATCTTCCTATATATCACTAACAAACGACACTATCTACTGAAATGTAAACGAATGATAAAAACTATAATAGGTCAAAAATTACACGATCATACTCATTTATGTACACGACGTCTAACAAATATTTGTGTATATATTACGTCACAATGCTGTGTATAACTTGCCTTATCTCATAACTAACAAATACCCAGTGTGGTATGAATGAAGCTTTAGACACTAGTATATCAGTTCCCACTCACATCTCCGCTGAGTAATTTAGTTTGGCCGGTTTCGGCACACAGTCGTTTCGATTCGCGACCGTAATAAACGACATACTGCCAGTATTTTGCTACTGAGTGTACTTTAACAATACTTATCCTATAAATAAAGATTGAAAAGTGTGCTCTAAAAGTTCAAGTGAATTAAAACGAACAAAAATGTCGGACGTAGATGAAACGTTACACAATGCTCTAAGAAAAATTGCAGAAGAACACAATTACGTCGACTATAACGTAAAAATTGAACCTATTTCAAGTGGAGGAGCTAACTACACTTCTACACTATACAATGTCACGATCGAGGAATCCAACAATACCCATCACATGTTCGTCAAAGTTGCTGCTATAGGAGAAAAGTTTCGAAAACAAGTACCCAAGTTTTACGACAACGAAATCTTCGTTTACACAAAGCTACTGAAAATTTATAACAAGTTAGAGGATATACATGAAGTGCCAGAGAAATATAGACTAAAATTATCCAAATTCTATGGCTGCGATCCCACAATTTACAAAGAAACTGTGGCTATAGAGAATCTTGTTGTGGAAGGATATCAAGCTTATAATAGATTCAAGTCATTCGACTGGGAATACGGTGCTTCAGCGATGACAGAGTTAAGTAAAATGCACGCACTATCATTTGCATATAGTGTTTATCATCCAGAAGAATTTAATAACGCTCTTGAGCTGGTCAAGTTTGAATGGAACATGGAGGAAGGATATATGGCAGATTTTTTCGAGATGGCGAGCACCAGAGCTGTTGCATCAGCTCGTGAAGAGACAAGAGACAAATTGAAGAGATTCTTCGAAACGTTTGGACAATTGAAGTTTGTACAGCTTTTTAAGGAGTATCGAAGACCAGCGTTGATTCATGGAGATTATAAGCCTAGCAACTTGATGCACAGGACACGCAGCGTAAGTTAACATTGCTTTTATTTAAACCTACAGAAATATTTCTTATTTTTTGAATTTCACTTTTTTACAGCTGTTATGAACAATAATGCATGGCAATAAATATATCGCGATTTGCTGTTGTAACTATTGATTAACTCGTTGTGATGTATAATTATATAGTCTTCATCATCTGTATTTTGTACATTCGTGTTATTTGCCCAATAGGACACACAGATAATTTTAGTTATATTATTATTTTGACCATAATCATTTTTGAAATTTGACGAAAACATTATGTTAAGAGTATAAAAAATGGTTTCCAATTGTTACTGCATACTGTAATTGCAGCGAAGCCATAAAAGGAAGATTGTTTTTTGCTAACATTATAACATTTATAATTCGTCTACATGATAGGACAAAACAAATAGCAGGCATAATAAATTATATTTTGCCTGCATCTTCGCACTACGCGGGTGGAACCACAGCCATGAACTAGTAACTATAGATCATTCAATCAAACACGCGTATCTCAATTCAAGCGGTAGACCACATCCTGCCATTTGTGTTAGATTTGTGCTAACTTGGAGCAATGATCTCTGAATGAATTCTGAATAAATGATGTAACAATACTTAACAAGTTGTTTAAAACAAAAATGGTATTCCAGTCCCCGGGTGAGGCGGGCATGAATTTTGAATTTCGAAATTAGAACAAGAGCCCGTACCATACACTTTTAAAATACGTCAGTTATTGAATGGCTGTCATGCTACTAACTGCAAATGTAACTTTGTAATCCTATATATTTACATGGGATTACAAAATTCTTTATGCAGTCAGTATTATGACAGTTGTTCAATTAATTATCTATTTGAGTTCATGGTAGGCACGCAAAAGCTAGATAAATGAGGTACCTAATGAATTCTGACACCTATCGGTATAAACGTAAGGCGCATTTTTCACAAAAATGTGTGACAGTAAGAATTTTTTTTAATTCGTACAACAGTTTAGATGTAGGTATACATATAAAATTCATTGACTAGAAGTGAGTAATGAATTGATTAACAATAGGCCAAAGCCTTCCAATATTGGGAGAGGGAGAGTCCTATGTCCAGCAGTGGACTGCGGTAGGTCAATTGATTGTTTAAATGCATTGATTGGCAAGCTATTGCAGTGTTCTGTAGCGCAAATGAGGAAATAAAATTCCTTTCATTATATTTATTCCGTTGGAACCCAGAACGCACAATCATGAACACACACAAAAATTGAACTTAATTCAAATAATCATCTAAATAGAGACACTTATCAGCCGTTTCCACTACAATAAGTAAAAAACTTTTTTTTTATTTCACTTTGGAACGAGGAACTTCTTCTAAACGACCTACTATTGTAAGTTATTTAAAAGAACAACAAATCTCTGCAATTTAATTTAAAATTGTAGGTGGGAATTAATTTTGAATTTAGAACTTGGAAAGGGACGCAGAAAATAGATTTCCATCTGTGCATAGATGTTGATTGGCGATTGCCGTTTTCAACCCACATTTTTCTACTAAGAATGTTTTGGCGGTTTCAACCCAGAACCCATGTATACGTTTCTATACACCCAATGATAATATTAACTATTATCTCATTTCGAGATTTTCGTACTCATAGACAGTAATTTCATATCTACTTTACTACTTTACTACGCATTTACTAATTTAAACCAGCCCATATCTGAAGCCCGTATACTAGAACAACACTACCTACTTAATCTTGAATCTCGATTTGTTTGAGGGCAGATTGTATAGACCGATTGACAGATTTGACAGATTGTCTACGTCTGTCCTCAGATAAATCAAAATGCAGATCTGAGAAACATTCTAGAATACGGGCCTTATTCAATACATACCAAACCTTTCATACTTATATCTACTAATTAATTTTGAGTATTCCCATAAGTATTAACCATGAGATACCTAAACACACTATTATCTATTAGGTATGTGGTTAGTGTGTGTGTAAAAGCGGGGCTTGAAAAAGCATCTGATGAGGCCGTCAAGCTGAGTGCCACCATTGTAACATGGTAGATACGTGTCTATAACGGTGACCCACTTTGCCGAGACTTTGCCTTTAGGGGTCCATCAGGCGAGATGAAGTCAAATTGACGTGACCTATATAAAAATAACGGAGCATAAAACCAGACATGTAGGTAGTTCACACTTAATAGTTTCAATTCAACCCACACGACTGTCATGTCACAGTATAATTGCATCACATTTGGGAACGACTACCAAACGTTGATGTTGCAATCAACATCGGAATTCCGAACGAAAAGTTCCGTTAGATACTAGCAGTCGAAACAAACTGTCCGTAACCTCACACGTGCTATTTAAAGTGAACACCAGTGCAATGGAGTCGCCAGAACCAGAAGAAATCGTGAGAAATCTTACACAAAAAATCGCAAAGGAACAGAATTTTGTAGACTACGCACTCAAGTTGGAACCAATAGACACTGCAGGTGCCAATTGTACCTCAATTCTCTTCAACATAATACTTATTGAAAGTAATGGTGCGGTTCTCCATTTGTTTGCAAAGGTCGCTACATACGGAGAAGGACTCCGGACTCAAACATCAAAAATTTACGCAACAGAAATATTTGCTTACTTCAATCTAGCGAGCATGTACCGAAGACTGCAAAAAGAACAAAAAGTAAAACGAAGTTGTAAGTTAAAATTCGCCAGATTGTATGGATTCCACCCCAAAATGTATGAAGAGACGATAGTCCTTGAAAATCTGGCTAAGGATGGTTATCAAAGTTTTAGTATGTTTGCGGTTGTTAACTGGGAATATTCTGTGTCCGCGTTAAGACAATTGGCTAAATTCCATGCTTTGTCGTACGCATTTGCAGAGTATTACCCAGAAGAATTCAAACAGACATTATCTGAGAGGAAGAATCCTTGGAGCTATTGTGAGATGAGTAATTACTATAAGAAAAGGATAGAAATTAGTATTGAGAATACCAGGAACGAACACAGGGAGAAAATGAAAAACTATTTTGAAAATTTTAATGCTGAGGAGTATAGTGATTTCTGCCAGAGAAGCAGCAAGCCGGTTCTGGTGCATGGAGACTACAAGACTAGTAACTTGATGCACAAGTTTAAAAAGGTAAGTTATCTGTTACTTCTTTATATCGCGCGCAATATCCCCACAGCTTCCCCGGGAGGGGAATGCCGACTCGAACCAACTAAAACACACGCGTTTGTGGATCGTAGGTTGCCGGAGATTGTTTGAGACATATCTCTCATACCCCGGCTGGCTCACGGCCATATTCGAGCTGGCCTCCTCGGGTGTGAAGACCACGGAGTCCCCATCTAGCCCCCGGGTATGATGACTGCTTTTGCCAGGGTAAAGGCGGCTCCACCGGTCACCCCCAGGCCCATGCTCTTGGGGGACGGAGGTCGTTCTGCGACTTCCGTCGCTCGAGCCGCCTCCTCGCTCACTGTTGCTTATTTTAAGACTGAATCTTCACATTTTATTATAAACTAGTTGTTGCCTGTGTAACCGCCTTCGTGGAGCCCGTTCCTGCAACCCATAGGAACCTAACCTAAGGATAAAAAGTACACTATATTTATTCCTGTACCAAATTATAGCCGAATCCGTACAGCCGTTTAAACATGATTGAGTAACAAACATTCAAAATTAATCGCAAAAAAAAACGGCGTGAAAAACGCATTTTGTGTGAATATGCTAAATGTCAATATTGTTCTTTAAACTGTCAATGTGTGCATGTCATAGGATGTATACATGTATAGACTTTTTACGCCGCATTGAAATGACATTTGCTGCGTCTAGGTATAGAGTTTGTATATAGTCTCACGGCTATCACGGCTTCCCTTTGCAGAGTAAGCCGGCAGGAATCGGTTAATAGGAACCCCTCGCTACTGCTGCTGAGTTTATTTATTCGCTTTCTGGACCCCATACCACATGTTAATGAAGCTGTTTTTTAAACTACTAAGGTCGCAGGCAAGGACACGGCCCTCCTGATGGTAAGAGGTTACCGTAACCTATAGGTGACTGCAACACCAGGGGAGTCACACTCGTGCTGCCTACCCTGTGCCGTCAGCGCAAAAGATAACTAGGACAAAGCCTTTGATTTTCCTACTGACAGCACAAAATCTTACTCTAACGACATTATTTTAAGGTCTAAAATTAAATGGAGTTTTTTTGTGTCCGTGGTATGACAATGGTTTTGCTTTAGTAGAATCGAGGCCCGACCGAATCGAGAAAAGTAGTAGGAAATTGAACTTTCCTACCATTTCTCTCGATTTGGCTTATCTTAACTTTTACGGGAATGACTGCCGTCTGACCCCTTGATACCGAGAACTAATTACCATCCAAAGATTGCCTGGGGCCTTAGACAAAGTGACATTCTATTGGCGAAAACGCCAGTGGAATCGCTAATTTGTAGTATGAAATTGACATAAATCAAATCATTAATATAACTATTTATTTTTTGTATGAAATTTGAGTCTTTATAACTCGAAATACATTAATTAACTTATCATTATTACTAAAACCACCGCAATTTCCCGAAATCCATGGTTAAAACCTTAAAAATGGTTCGCTTCAGCGCGATTCCATCAATAGTATGTCACTTTGTCTAGGGCCCCTGGTAGAAATCCGCCCATTGTACTGTTTCACTAGTTTTTAGAGTTCTAATAATGTATATCTTATTGTATGGTGTACAATAAAGTGTAAAATAAATAAATAAAACTAAACCTACGCCAGAGCCTTGTGCGTTAATCAGCAGGTAAGATGGGCTCCGGCCCCGAAAATAATAAGATAAACTGTGCCCCGCGTTGGCTTGCGATGACATACAGTTAGCTTAACAGAATTACTATTGTGTTCGATGAAGAATGGAAAAAGTGAATCGCTCAGGCCCTCGATTCTGATAAGCAAAACTTCTATTTATACTATGGCACAACCTCTGTCACAGCACAGAGGCTGCAAAAAATAGTATTAAATTTTAGACCTTATTTACCACAGATTTACAGTCAAATATTACAATAAAAAGAGTTTCATTGAATTCTTGCATTCACTCTGCAAAAAGCCATATACTTTTAAACTTTAATTACATTACTTTAAAAGTTAAATTTAAATGAAATGACGGTGTCGTATAAGGCGACTAAGGGATAGGGCTGTTTAACATCAGACAAATATATCGCCCAGACTCAGCTGCAGATACTCGTACCTACATGGCTCGAGTCAACGCAATAGTGCCCGGAACACGGTAATAGGCTCACCCCCTATTACGTGGGACCTAATACAATGATTGGTGAAATGTGGGTATTAATTCACCTCTGCCTAACCCTCCGGGGATAAAGGCGTGATTATATGTATGTATGTTAATTAATTTAAATAGTTACCATACTAATTTCTTTAAAATTTCATTCTATTCTATTGGGTTTTTTTACAATACCCTCAACATTTTCATTATTTTAAACGTTAAAAAAACAATTTCTGCCTACGTTACCCGGTGTATGAGATACCCTCTTTCAGTATATACTCAAAGACGGTACCACTCGAGAATGTTTCGCAACACAACGTATATTGTAACGCAAGGTTCAGAACCGTGACATAGTCCACTGTGTAGTTTAATCGAAGACATACGTGCTATTTTTAACGCCCTTTTACGGTACAAAACACAACATTTATAACGTCTTTTTACGGTACAAAAAACAACATTTATAACGTCTTTTTACGGTACGAAATACAAAAAAAAAATGTCAAAAGCGGAACGAATTTTATACAATATCATTCCATCAATCGCGATAGAACAAGGTTTTGATGACTACGAAATAAAAATTGACTCGATATCAAGTGGAGGTGCGAATTATCAAACTACTCTTCACACCATAACTATCTCGAAAGGTGACAAAATACTACACCTGTTCGCAAAAATTGCTGCAACAGGCAAAAAGTTAAGGATACAAGGACCAAAAGTGTATGAAACAGAAATCTTCGCGTACACAGAACTGTTGAAAACGTATGAAAAATTGGAAGATAAACACCAGCTCCCGAAAGAACATCGGTTATCTATACCCACATTTTACGGTTGTCATGCAAAAGAATATGAAGAGACTATAGTTTTGGAGAACTTACTTATGAGTGGGTACCAGTCTTACGACAGATTCAAGTCTGTTGATTGGGAGTATTCAAAATCTGCGATAAGCCAGTTGGCCAAAATGCACGCCTTGTCTTTCGCCTACAGCGAATATAATGAAGTATCGTTTCTAAAAGCTGTCGAAGATAGAAAATTTAAGTGGAATGTTGACGACCACTGGTCGCAGCACTACAGTGAAGTGATCAGCAAAGCTGTGAATGTCACATGGAACCATAATCAAGACAAATTGGAGAGATATTTCAAAGATTTCCACAAGGATACGTTTGAAGGATATTATGTTAGTAAAAGGAGAACAGTGTTGGGACATGGGGATTTCAAACCCAATAATTTAATGCACAAGTTTCGAGATGTAAGTTTTTCACCTTTTATAATACATACATACATACGTACACACATACAATCACGCCTTTATCCCCGGAGGGATAGACAGAAGTGAATTCACACCCACATTTCACCAATCATTGCATTAGGCCCCACGTAATATTAGCGAACCTATTGCCGTACCCCGGGCACTATTATATACATCGGAGTCAGGGCTGTATATAGTGTATATATCTGTCTGAATGATGTTATAAGCCCTTTACCTTTAAAGAACGTATTTTTAGCCAACACAAAGGTTTATTTTTTTTATCTTTATTAAGTTGTCTTTAAACATTATGCTAGGCATAAATCATTATCAAAATAACCTGAACTGCAATCCTGATAGCATCCAAAGCTTAGGATGCGGCCACACGGCGCGCCGCACCCTTACGCTTACGACTTACGAGTCCCAGGATCTGCTCCCTCCATAATTTACGGAATGAACTCCCTACTGTGGTTTTCCCAACAGACTACACTATGTGGTTCTTTAAGGGTATTTAGGTTCTTATAGTCGACAGCACGAGTGTAACGCCCCTGGTGTTGCATACGTCCATAGGCTACGGTAACCACTCCCCATCGGTGATAGTGCTTGTCTGTCGTCAATCTGCCGTCTAAATGGTATAAAAAAAACTTTATTAAAGCGACAGCCGTCTGACTCCCTAACTCAGATAAGAAAGCCTTCTCAGCCCCCCAAGACAAGTGGCAATTCGTTGCTCGGCGTATGATGGAATAGAGTGACAAAATGTATAGGATTTGACGTTTTTGACTATCCCATACATTTGGCATTCTATTCCATCATTCGCCGAGCAACGAATTGCCACTTGTCTAGAGGGGCTGGAGCCTCATCTATCAATCAGCAGGTATATGGTCTTGCAGAAGAGGTTGGCTTGCGCTTCGAATAAAATTGGTGGTGCACTGGTGCCCCATACCACAGTATTACTATCTAAGTATATCGGGTACTTCAAGCAGGGCGTGAAAAAGCATCCATCAAGGCCGTCAAGTTATGCACCGCCATTTTAAGGCCAATAGAGAAATGGTGGTCAGTTTTTAAACTTTCATGGTCGTTCAATTACTATTAGAACTATCTGGATATTTACCATGTATTGTTTGGAGTTTCCGATATTTCGGCGCTGTTGCAAGCACCTTGATAGTTTAATAGTAATGGTGGTCAGTATTCTGAACTGCACCTCAGCTTTTTGCACCCAGTCAAATGACGGCCTATAAAAATATGTCTAAGACTGTGCTCATACCAACGAGTTCCGTCACAAATACTGTTTTTTTTTTTAAATAAAAGTGGGTACTTTCGTCTGATTTAAAGTTTTGACTATGGCACTTAGATGTATAAGATCAGTTCGTATAAAATAATCTTTTAGTTGATAGTTGACTTATAACTTTTTCCTTTAATTACATTTTTTTGGGTAGGTACGTCAATTTGACTTCACCAGCCTGATGGTAAGCTGAAGGCAAAGTCTCGAAAACCGGTCGCCATTATAGAGTCGTGGAAATATTCATGTCTTTCTCCTTATTTTTTTTTTATACCACTTAGGTGGCAGACAAGCACACGGCCCACCTGATGGGAAGTGGTCACCGTGGCCTATGGACGTATGCAACACCAGGGGAGTCACACTCGTGCTGCCGACCCTGAAGAAACCTTCTAATGCTCTTCTTGAAGAACCCCATATTGTAGTCGCTTGGGAAAACCACCGCAGGGAGTTCATTCCACAGCTTGAGTGTGCGTGGGATGAAGTTCCTTATAGGGTAGACAGAGAAACAGCACAGGTTCAACACATTCTTCTCGAACTTCCTGTACGGCCTTTCATGCAAACCCACGGGTGTCAGATGCTTTAGATAGAATCTGATCTGTCAGAATTTGATCAATGTTCATTCGTCGAGCCTTTTTCATTAACTTAGTTACTTAATTGGGGTCGGCAGCTGAACTTCAATATATTCCGTGAAGCGACTGCCATCTGACCTCCAGAAGCAATTGGCGATATCAAAGTTCTGTAGTTAGACGAGTCACTTTCTCTAGTTTTTGGGCCATAACTGCTTTATTGTTAGTTTATTCACGTTCTCGCGCTAAGTACCTTCAAGTTACCAAATAGATTATCTACACACCCCGCCTGAGCAATTTTCCGTGGAGTGTTTGGACAATATGGGCCTTTAAAGTGTGTATGGGTCGTTTCGACCCGTGCGCGACGTGATGTGTAAGTAAATTTTACCATTTCAAAAATATTGTTTTGGTTCTATTGCTTTGTAAATATGTCACGAAATTTTTTGAATGCCACAAGAATAGCAAACTTTTTATAAAAGGAACATATAGACGGTGACATTTCATCAGAAATTGAACTAGGATTCATACATTTTGTCATAGTGATGAATGACAAAAACGATAATATTTGATATTTTTCCTTTAATTAGATGCTTGTTGATTATTTTTAGTCATAAAAAATAATTATAATATTTCTAGATTATTATAAAAACAGTGATTTTGAAGATTCTACGTGGCAAAAAGTAAGAATTAGCAGTTATCTCTGAAATTCTGTGATTTGTGTTACTTTTTCTCTAAATAATGAACATAGTGTTATTTTTAAGTTCGTTATACTGTCTTATTTGTATTTCATTCACAAATAATCCCTAAATTTCATGAGATTATGAAAATAATACATTCATAATCTGGGTCTTTTCGTCCCAGCGCAACTGTTCGTGTCTTAAAAAGAGGCGCGACTACTGGCGGGTTAACTGAACTAAGTTTTAACTGTACTCAACGAAACTGAGTGAGTAGTATGTCACTCTGTGGATATGTACCTACATACAAATCATTGCCTCGAGATTGCTTTTTTGTTGATCATACATTTGAAAAGGTCTTTGAATTTTAAGGTTGTTATTAAGGTCATAACTTAATTAGGTACTCAAAAGCCCTTGGCTTAGATAGTAACACGTAAAATATTAACGGCTTATGACATTTATGTATGTTGATAAATATGTACTATTTATTATTTTTTACAATACTTACTGTTAGTTAGGTTAGGTTAGGTAGTTATCTTTGACAGCCTCTGTGGCGTAGCGTGGTCGACCCATTAAATTCTATAGGTGGCATAGATAGTGTATCACACGGTAGATCGGTCACTGGCTACCAATAATGACATAATACGTACAGACCTACCTCCTTTCTTTCCTACTCACATGGTAACGAACCTGGAATAATAATATTCTTCTATCGTAGCTGGCTACGAAGCTTGGTTACGAAAGCGACAAATTAATTCTGTTTTCGTAGCTGGTTATCAAAGGAAGAAAATAAGTATCTTCACAGTAAGAAAGTAGGAAGTAGGATAGGATATTGGTTACGAATGCGGAAGAAGGTCATCATCATCGCTCCCCTGTACCAAGACCTTCGTAGGTAATATCTTCCGGTAACAAATTTCGTTCCGTCGAATTGCGCGTGAGATCGAGCAATTGAGAAGGAGCGGACGTCTGTCAAATTGAACAATAACCATACAATAAGGTCATTCCAGATTAGGGATTACTACCATAAGTTGCGACACCGCTAAATTGCTATAGGTTTATTTATACACACAGCTAAAAATAACCTCGTATTGTGTTCTCAGCGGTGAGTAGGGTAGCCAGAGCTCACTTGAGAGTGTTTGTGTTGTCAGTGGGAAGACCCAAGGGTTTTCCTGCTTGTCTTCTGCGCTGACGGCACAGAATCTCTCTGTTCTCACAGGGTTGGTAGCACGAGTGTGACTCCTCTGGTGTTGCACTCGTCCACAGGCCACGGTAAACACTTTCCATCAAGTGGGCCGTGTGCTTGTCTGCGGGATAAGTAGTATAAAAAAATATTTAAAACGTTTTGCACAAATAAACATAGATCAATTATAAAGGCGGATATTTTCTGCTATTTTCATTGGCATTTCCTGCCAGTTAACCTAAAGCTGCGTTTACATACTCGCGGCAGAGCGAAAGAAGTGGGCAGAGACGTGGTGTGAATGGTATATTCGTCATGCCGCGAGTACTGACGCGTATCTTGCTGCGAATGTCGGCTTGGCGGCGCGAGTCAAAGGAGCGGCAATACTAGCGCGATGAACTATACGAGACCGCTAGATGGCGCTAATCAGTAAACACGGCTTTCGTTATTGCTCCTCGAATATTTACTTTTAAAAATATTTATATCGATCTACGGAAAGTGTATAGTAGTTGAAAGTGATAGTTTTTATTAATAATCTATTTAATTAATTCGCTATGCTGTAAAAGCATAATGCGTACACTGCTACAGCGTTGTCCTCCATACGTTTACGTCCGTCTCCGTTGCAGGGCGAATACTGTAATGCGGACCAACACGATGATGCGCGTGTGTGAACGCTAGGGCATTAATCGCGCGAATATTTCCGGCAACACGATGAGCAATGCGAGCGGCAGTATGTAAACGCGGGGTTAGAGTAGTGATGCAGAGATTTGTGAAGGTAATTAAGTAGGTGCTTAAATTTTGTTGTGAGAGCGTGGACTGAACGTGCCTAGGACGCCATACATACATAGTAGATAAACATACAACCATAAGGCATGGGAGTTGTCACACGGACAGGGGGCCCCTAGTAAGATAAGCAACATTGGTGTATTGTTTTTATACCACTTAGGTAGCAGACAAGCACACAGCCCACCTGATGGAAAGTGGTTACCGTGGCCTATGGACCTGTGCAACACCAGGTGCGTCACATTCGTGCTGCCGACCCTGAAGAAACCTTATAATACAACGCTTTTTTATAATACTTATAAAACAAACAACGCTGTTACTTCTGCTTACGTTTTCTTAGAAATTTAAATAGAAAATTAGTATTTCTCGATTTCCCGGGAATTCCCAGGAAATAGCGCTCGACAAATACTCGAGTCCTGAGAAACTTGAAAGCTCGAGAAATCAGAAACCCTACTTCCTCTATAGACCCGACCTTAGTAAATTAAACTTAGTTAACCCTTATTGTTATACATATACTCACCCCTATAAATCCCCGAAGGGGTAGACAGAGGGTCCCACGTAATTAAATTACAAAACAAAAATAAGAAAGTTAACAATTTTTTTCTCGATTTCCAGGATGGTACAGTGGACATCAAGATTGTGGATCTCCAAACCCTGCAGGGGGCTAGCCCAGTGGTGGACCTACTCTACTTCATCTTCACCGGGTCTGACGAGCAGTTCCGCGCCGAGTATTACGACAAACTGATAGATCACTACTACTCAGAACTGGAGGCGGCCATGAAGAGGCTGCATCTCGACCCTGAGAAGGTGTACTCTAGGGCTGACTTCGAATATGAGTTGGAGGAGGTAACTTTTGTTGCGTTATTAAAATATAAATATATATAACTCAAAGGTGACTGACTGACTGACTGACATAGTGATCTATCAACGCACAGCCCAAACCACTGGACGGATCGGGCTGAAATTTGGCATCCAGGTAGATGTTATGATGTAGGCATCCCATAAGAAAGGATTGTGATTAATTCTACCCCCAAGGGGATTAAATAGGGGATGAACAACATTCCGAACTTAACGCGGACGAAGTCGCGGGCAACAGCTAGTTACTTCTATATAGGTACAGGGAGGGAGAAGGTTGTGCTCAGACGAACTGTTTGACATGATGCCTACAGCTACATTCTATAATCGCACCTCTCGCCACAGGCAGGGAATTCATCCTCACACATTGCGTCCGGAAACGGTGCGCACTGTGCGGTATGAAAGGCACTTCATGTGGAATGAACTCCCTGCGGTGGATTTCCCAAGCGACTACAATATGGGGTTCTTCAAGAAGGGCATTAGAAGGTTTCTTCAGGGTCAGCAGCGCGAGTGTGACGCCCCTGGTGTTGCATACGTCCAAAGGCCACGGTGACCACTTCCCATCAGGTGGGCCGTGTGCTTTTCTGCCACCTAAGTGATATAAAAAAAAGAAGGGTCTTGCTTGGAACGTACGTTAGATACCTACGTACGAAAAGAGGACTCTTTTGTCCGCATTTAGCTTCTTACGCAGTTACGCACAACTAACATTGTACTGTACAATCTGCAGATAAATATTAATATATTCTTTGTGTGTACCTTCAACGTACCTTATAATGTACGTGCACATGGCCCCTTATTCTTAGTGACAAATTGTTTTTTAAATACGTGCGTTCGTAAAAGTCGACACTTTTAACTACCCATGTCATAGGTTGGTACGCCCAGCATGATCTCACGGTACGACTGCGTCTGTAACTCGATGTCACTCAAAATAATGCCACAGAAGTACATATTAGAACCTGTCCCACTCAAGGTCTCTTGACTCTTGATGCCGTCACATCGCCACGTGAGTTATTTCACAACTACCGGCAACCATTCGTACTTAACCAAACGTAAACAATATACGTAAATATAAATAACAACCGTAAATGTGCTTTTCGATATATTTTACTAATATTTTTCTATTTCGGAACTCATTAAACTCTAAAAATGGAAATTATGTACCCTACCACTGATTAGTCAGTTAGGTACAATAGTTTTTGTTTATACCACTTAGGTGGCAGACAAGCACACGGCCCACCTGATGGGAAGTGGTCACCGTGGCCTATGGATAAAGTTAAGCTTACAATAGTTAAGCTAGTTTATTTGTTTAATATGTGTTTTTATAAAAAGTTGCTTCAAGATTGTTCCACCTTCTTTCATGTTTCATGAAATTTTCAAGCTATCAGTAGGTAAGCTAACCATGCAAATCAATTAAGATCAAAAAGTGAAACGCTCAGAAGTTATTTGAACCCGTGCGTGACGCATCCCTTACAGGTCCCAAGATATATGTAGCATAGGAGAATTTGTAATGCTCAACGCGTGACTCGTGATCAGAGCATCCGACCCCTAAAACGGAGTGGCGGGTTCAAGTCCCGTCTGAGCATTTCATTTTTTCTGATCTTAAACGATTAAAAGATTTCTGTCTTTCTAAATATTCATACGATTTGATTTCAGAAACTGCCATTCGGCCTAACAATCGCTGTGTTCGCGCTACCGGTCGTGACAGTAGACGTGGAGTACGCGCCCAAGGTCGACGAAGACATGGATATGTCTGCCTTCTCCGTAGAGAAGACCAGCGACCTGTTCACCGAACGACTGAACGGAGTGGTGAACGACTATGTCAAATGGGGAATACTCAAATAATGTCAAATGGAGAATGTTCAAATAATTTCAAATAGAGAAGTTCAATTATTGTCTAATAAAGAATAGATACTCAAATAATTTCAGATGGAGAATGTTCAAATAATGTCAAATGAACAATATTCAAATAATTTCAAATGGAGAGTGTTCAAATAGTGACTATGATATTTAGTTTTATTATCTTTTATCCGACTGCGGCGATGCTAAAGGGTTATTTATGTTTGACCTGTGTGTTTCTGTGTCTGTTTTATGTAACTACGAGGTAAACTACTGCTTTTAATGAAATAATAATTATGTTTGTATTGCCATTATAGCATGTACCTACTCGTATGTCACTGTGTATATTCAAATGAAATAAAATTCAAAATGGTGAAATTTGGCGCCTCTTTAAGTATGTTTTCAAAAAGCCGCAGTCGGATTTACCATAACAGAAGGAAAGGTGATTAAATTGAGATTGAATTAAGAATTGACTAAAAAATAGGTATTCGGTAGTTGACCTTCAAGTCGAGAAAGTTTAGACTATAAGGTACAATTTATTATAATTATTATAACTAACTAATTAAGATTATTTAGAATCAGATCATATCACTAATATAATATAGTAATAAATTAATGTAAGGTAATAGACAATTGTTGATTTAATTTTAACACAAGGATTTACCATTTTATAATAGGATATAGTGAATATGGATATTTGCAATGGTCTGGTCGTGCCCGGAGAGCACGTTAAGCCATTGCTCCCGGTTGCCATACGAACATCTATGGCAGTCGTTACGGGTAGTTGGAGCCCTAAAAATTCCAAACACTAGTCTAACTGCAATGCTTTGACATTGCTAATGGGTTGTGGAGGTCAGATGGCAGTCGCTTTAACGGAAAATATCGAAGTTCTTCCAAATCCGCAGTTAGACTGGAAAAAGCGGACCTCAGACTCCGAGGTGAAAGCTTCGGATGAACAAGTAGCATTAGAATTATTTATTGTTTATTGTTTTATTAATGTGGTGATGTATCGTATCGTAGCAGTGCTGTTTTATTATTATTAGGGATTATTATAATTATTATCAATTTCAATTTAAACAAATACATAGAAAGTAAAAATAGAAACCTGTGTATGTCCAAAATAAATGTTATAGGATCGGTGATGGAATGATAATAATAAATAAAATATAGTTTAAAGTCAGAAAGTTTATAATGGTAAAGTCCAAATTAAATGGCGTTTTGTAGAGTGAAGAAACAAGTGTACCTAATGAAACTCTTTCCATTTAATTTTGGACTAAGCTTATAGAAATGAAGTCTAAAAGTGCCATTTTTTGCAGTGTTTATGTAGTGACAGTGGTTTTGCTAAAGCAGAATCGAGGGCCAGGAATATGGAATAAACGGGTTTTAATATTCAATGGTGGGTGTTAATTCACCTCTGCCTAACCCTCCGGGGATAAAGACGTGATTATATGTATTTCAGACAGTTAATTGCATATAGTGAACTGTCAATGTAAACCTTTCAGGGCCCTTACCATGAACTCTTAAAACAGGTCAATAATTGAACTGCTGTCATTCTACCAACTGCAAATGTCACTTTGTAATCCCTTTGTAATCCTATATACCTATTTATTATGACATTAAAAAGTGACATTTGCAGTTGGTAGAATGACAGCAGTTCAATTATTGACATGTTTTAAGGTTTATGTTAAGGCCGCAGAATGCCGTAAGGCGAAACCGGTAAAGTTCAATAATAAATATCGTGGAAAGTGGAAAAGTAGAAGTGTGTTATCAATAGGTTTGTGTAGCTACGCTAGTACTATTATCTGTTCTGTGTTGTAGCGACAAGTTCCACCAAGTGCTATCAATTAACAATATAATGAATAGGGTGTTAATATTAATTATTTATTTCTTATAATTCTCACAATTTCTGCGGCAAATGTTGGCCATTGCTATTTAGCGGGGCAATGCCGCCAGCTTGTTGGGCACTTTTGCACCTGCCCCTGTGGCAATTCGTTGCTTGGCGTATGATGGAATATAATGCCAAATGTATGGGCTTTGACGTATATGACAGGCGTCAACGAATGTCGAAAACGTCAAATCCTATACATTTGTCATTCTATTCCATCATACGCCGAGCAACGAATTGCCACTTGTCTAGGGGGGCTGGTACGGTGAGGGGCGGGATACTAGATTAAAATGAAGGTGACTTTGTATTGATTGATAAATTAATTGTTTATTAAATAAATTCACACAAATACATTAATTACTTCCATTATTTCAATATGCCCCACTTAATATAATCGTTGACAACTCCGTTCACCCGCTGGGCGTACAGCTCGCTGGTCTTCTCCACGGAGAATGATGACAGGTCCATGTCCTTGTCCACTTTGGGCGCGTTTTCCTCGGCCACCGTCACCACGGGGAGTGCGAAGATCGAGATTGTTATACCGAACGGCAATTTCTGAAATATAATTAGTCAGAAATATAATTATATGGTCAGAAATAAAATTGGAGAGGTGGCTGGGACGGACTGGATGCGGAAGGCGGAGGATCGGCAAACGTGGCGCATATTGGGAGAGGCCTATGTCCAGCAGTGGACTGCAGTAGGCTAATTGATTGATTGAAAATTGGAGAAAAATTTAATTGGTCAGAAATATACATACCTAATTGGTCCAAAATTTAATTGGTCACAAATCTAATTGGTTCCAAATATAATTGATCACAAAATATAATTGGTGACAAATATAATTGGTCACAAATATAATTAGTTAGAAATATAATTAGCCAGAAATAGAATAGAATACGAAACGTCTTTTAGGTCTCTTTGGTGGCGGAACTATTCCTCACTTCGTCATTTGACGTTGCTTAGCAATACTCAATATTATAGTGACTGTACAGCCGGAGAAGCAAGAAAATAATACAATATTGTTAGTAACCTCACCTCTCTTAGCTCGGCCTCGAAGGCTGACCTAGGGTACACCTTCTCAGGGTCGAGCTGGAGCCTCCTCATAGCAAAATTTAACTCCTCATAGTAGTGTTCTACCGCTTTGTCGTAGTACTGCGCACGGAACTGCTCGTCAGAACCGATGAAGATGAAATATAGCAAGTCTATCACTGGGCTGGTACCCTGCAGAGTCTGGAAGTCCACTATCTTGAGGTCCAGCGTGTCGTCCTTGAAAAAGGTATGATTAAAGTTAAATATCACATGTCAAATTAGTTACTTTTTAATAAACGTCAAAATGGAAAGTTATGAGAAACGCATGAAATAAACAATTATGATGTTTGATTGTCAAATAATTTCCTATCACAGGTTAGGTGGATGCTATAAAAAAGAAATAATAACTTTAAAATAAGAACTTTTATCACTCTTCAGCTATAATATAAGTTATATAATTAATTTTAAGTACAGGAAAATACATGATTCCATTCTTTGTATAGTGATCCGCAAACTTGGTAGGTACTCAGGTTATGCAAAGCATGTTTAGGGTCTCTTGGGTAGGAAGCGCGGGGCGCGACGGCAGGGGCGCGTTAATTATTAGAATCTTCTTCCTCTTAGCGTTAATTCCCAGTCGCATCCGAAGCTTTCAGCTCGGAGTCTGGGGTCCGCTTTTGCCAGTCTTAACTACGGATTTGGCTAGACCTCGATATTTTCTGTGAAGCGATTGCCATCTGACCTCCACAACCCAATGGTAACATTAGGCGATATCGAAGCTTTGCAGCTAGACTGCTGTTTTTGGATTTTTGAGGGCTCCAACTACCCGTAACGACTGCCATAGATGTTCTTATGGCAACCGGGACCGACGGCTTAACGTGCTCTCCGAGGCACGACCAGACCAATGCAAATACCCATATTTCATGAACACAAATATTTGCACTGAGCGGGGATCGAACCCACGCCTCCTGCGTAGCGGCTGCGTTCACTACCGCTACGCCACGGAGGCTGTCATGATTGGTAAATCATAGATTATTAAACTAATCACGGCCTCAAATGGCTCACGTCATTGGTTGATCAGTGCTTTAAGTGACTTTTTTGTTGGCCAGTTAGTACGTCGCGGGAAACATAGTTCCTAAGTTGAAGGAAACACTAGGATTATCCATGAAATAAGTAGTCAAGAAGAAGTAGACAGAGAAAGGAAGAAGACAGAGAAATGCAGATAGTATGAGAGCGGTGTGGCTTGAAATGGAATGAAATGACAAGGGTTGAAAATGGTATGCTGAGATTGTTTTAATTATGATGTCTACTTTTTCAGACAGTATCCTGCACTACCCCCCTAGACTAGTGTCAATTCGTTGGCCGGCTTATTGTAGAATATAATGATGAATTTAAGGGATTTGACGCATATGACACGTATTTTGACGTTTATGACATTTGAGATAATTTTAAAGCAATTAGTTTGCTAGACTAAATCCTTCGCTTTTTCCAATTTATTATAATTTATGACAAATGACGACTGACATAATTATTTATGTTTTTTGGCATTGATATACAAATTTTTTGGTTTATTTCTTTTATGGGTGAATTTCAACAAATGCCATTTTTTTTATCATATCGGTGAACTTTTTCATTTATATGTTTTTTGTATATTTTTCAGGTTTTATGTAATCTTTATGATATCATGTATCCCCAAATTTAATATCATCAACGTATCATTTAAGATTATGGAGAAAATTCAGTTTGAAATTTGGTTTCCACCGACATGACAAACCCGCACCGATTATTTTTCTGTACACCGATATGATAAGTTTATACACCGAAATGATATACATATCCACCGATATGATTAAATATCCACCGAAATGATATAATCTATCCACCTTTGAACATCAAAAAGGAAATATTAGGTGCCTTATTTTTACAAGAATGACTTAAAACTGAATACCTGACCTGAAGAAGATCATATCCAACGAGAACTGAGTTCTTGGAGATCCAATTAAAATATATTTTTTTTTAGAATTATATATGTAGCTATTTTATTATATTTACTTTTCTTTTTTTATAATACATAATTAATTTTAAAAAAGAACGTTTATAAGCTGGTAACACAAATCAATCAATTAGCCTATTGCAGTCCACGCTTGCGCCACGTTTGCTGATCCTCCGCCTTCCGCATCCAGTCCGTCCCAGCCACCTTTCATAGGTCGTCAGTCCACCTGGCTAGGAGGTGTCCCACCTTCCGTTTGCCTCCTCGCGGTCTCCACTCTAGGACTTGTCTGTTCCAACGGCAATCAGTCCTTCGGCAGATGTGGCCAGCCCACTACCACTTCAGCTTGCTTATTCTGCAAGCTATGTCGGTAACTTTGGTTCTCGTTTGGTTTGTTGGACCTCGTTTCTAATTCTATCCTTCAAAGAAACTCCAAGCATAGCTTGCTGCGCATTTTTAGGTCACGGACTAACCCCACCTTCAGTGGCCACGTTTCGGCACCGTAAGTCATAACAGGCAGGACGCACTGGTCGGAAAACCTTTGTTTTTAGGCATTGCGGCAAGGGGGAGGAGAAGACCTGACGTAATTTGCCAAATGCTGCCCACCCCAGTTGAATTCTTCTGGCTACTTCTTTCTCGAAGTTGTTTTTACCGAGCTGAATAACCTGCCCCAGATAGATATACCTATTTTTTAACAATTTCGAGTGTCGCTCCTTCGATGGCAATCGCTCTCAGTACAACATGCTCGTTGAACACAATCTTGGTTTTATCCAAGTTTACACTGAGGCCGACTTGTTGAGAAGCTCCATTCAAGCTGTGCATCATTTCGCCCAGTTGTTCCAGTGACTCCGCAACTATGACGATGTCGTCGGCGAACCGAGGGTGTGAGATGTACTCACCGTTGATGTTGATACCCCGCCCAGTCCAACCTAGAGTCTTGAAGACGTCCTCCAATGCGTTGGTAAATAGTTTGGGAGATATAACATCTCCCTGTCTCACTTCACGTTGGAGGCTAATGGGGTTCTTGTCACCTTTGTTGAAGAACAGTACCACCGCACTCTCGCTCCATGCCCTTGCGGGATGACGGAATTAAAGAGGCTTACTAGCTCTTTCAGGATTGGAGCCCCACCTGCTTTCAGCAGCTCAGTAGTAATTCCATCATCACCAGGGTACCTGTTGTTCTTTAGTTGCCTGAGAACCACATCCTACCCCGCACTGCTCGAAATCTGGCATATCTTCGGTGTACTTAGTGGCGCGTAAGTGGGGCTCTGTGGTCTTCATCGCTGTGTCCCGTTGGTTTACTCGTCGAATTAGAATTTTACTCATTGAATTTTGTCGATCTCTTTGAGTATCTCGAACTTTGAGGTATTCGTTTTACCATTCCCAGTTTCAAGTTTCATCAGATGGGGCCTCCTCAACTACTGAGCGAACACTTCCGACCCCCTATTACGCTCGATTGTCTCCTGAATAGTGCGAGTGTTGGAGCGGCGGAGGTCGCGTCATATCAGCTTTTTGATTCGCTGGTTTAACGCTCTCCCATCTGACGAAGACGACTGTGTGGATGATTACACCTCTTTCTCATAAGTTCAAGAGTCTCAGGAGAGATTGCTGTTTGCATTTGCTGTTTGCTGTTTGCATTTCACGGGAAACATCTTCCGAGACACTACCTGCAATGGTTTGACCACTATGTCGGCCTTCTCGTCAATGCCTCCCTAGAGGTTTCCAGTATTGCGAAACGATTTTGAAGTTCCAGTTGGAACTTTTCGGACCCTAGAGCTACTTGGAGTGGCGTAGGTGGGAGGGTTGACCTTATCATTCGGAATCTTTCAGCCTTGATGTTGATATTTAGAGAGCCTCGGATAAGTCGGCGCTCACCGACTTCCAGTATTAAAATCACATTGATCACACTTGTTGATCTCTAAATATGTGCTTAGGTACCGTTATGAAAAAAGTCTACATCGTCTCTTATCATAGTCCACTGCCTGTGGAAATTTTTCTTAAAGAAACTATTCATTAAGAAGAGCCCCTGTGACTCAAGGAAGCTGACTAGCATTTGCCCCCTGCGATTTCTGCATCCCACTCCATAAGATGCGCTTTTCGTATCGTCGCGTTCTTGTACTCCCACTTTGGCATTGAAGTCCCCCATGTATGTATGTGTTTATATGTATGTTCTTGTATGTTCCATTTTTCCTTTGTATACTTAACGAAATCTCACGGGATCAACCGATATGATAAAACGACTCACCGAGATGATAAAGTATCTACCGATATGATAAAGCAATCCACCGATGTGACAAAACTGTGCATTGATCATGAATCAAAACACCGATATTAGATGTAAGACACCGATTCGTCTTTTCTTATCATTTTCGGTGTAAATTATCATATCCGTGGTAATAAAGACCACCGATTACACCGATATGCGAACACCGACGTGAGAAATTACACACTTTTTAGACAATTAGAAAAAATGCATAATATCTAGGTTAAATTCAATAACAATCAATGAAGCTAATTCACTTACTACCTCTATTAGAACCAAACAACAATAATAAAACTGCTTATTACACTAGAAAGATGGAACCACCGATAATATAAAATAATTGTCCGGGAGCAACTAAAATGGCATACTTACGTTATTGGCGGGAATATGCAGCGATTTGCCATACGTCCGTCCTGACTGCGCACTAGCAGGCACTAACGAGAGAAATAAAATTGGGGTGGGGACACTGTCGGACTCGTGAATATAAAGTTATGTGTAAATTACTTTTGGTCACCGATTTGAGAACATTTTGTAGGACAAGTACGTTTGTGCCTCTCAGTAATAATAATCGTTAATTATGTAATAAAATATGCCTTAGATTAATAATAAAACTAATATTCTATGAAATAGAATAATTTATATACTTAAATTACTTATTTTTATTAGTGTATAAGCTTTTTTGTTTGTAAAAAAAGTAGAGGGACAGCACCGATTTGAAAAAAATAGAGGTTTATGTATTTATTTCTACCTTTATATATAGTCCTAGCCAAAATATATTTTTGCCACAACCCATTAACAACCTATTGAATACTAAAAAAAATAATTCAGAACAATATTCCTTTTTTCAAATACTAATTTCACCGAAGACAAAAAAAAAAGCCATTTGGGAAATTCACCCTTATATCGGAATGAATGTGTGATATTTGCTTCGACTGTATTGTGTGCTGCGGGTCAAAATAAATATATTTTTCTTTCTTTTCTTCTTCTTTCAAACATTCTATAATATTCTGCGTTTGTGTTCAAATACTTGTTGAGGCGTAAGTTTTTGGTTAAGCTTGTTGAAAGACATTTATATTGATTAAGTGAAGTTATTTATATCTTCAATACAGGATAAGATTTAAAAACCTTGGATAATTTTTATTTACCCTATCTAGCCACTGATTTCGTTTTTAGATTATAGATACCTTTGCTTATTACCTACTGTATCAGTAAAAATACAGCTGTTGTAGTTACAAGGTAGCAGATTAATACCCTTCGATAGATATTATCTATATTATTATAATTAAGTCTCAGATATAGCAATAAAATCTATTCTAGAATAATGTGTCTGATTTATTACGAAAATATATCATTACAATCATAATAAGAAATTGTTTTGGTTCCCGGTGGAGTAGCATAGGGTCATCCCATCTCTTCCTGTGGGTGTCGTAGGCGACTAAGGGATAATCTTGTCTCGTGGTATCTTAAAGTACCAAGTTTTCTCAAAGTTCCCGAACATTATTATTATTATATCTGCACAAGATTGATAGAAAGAATAAATTATTACCGTCCGCGACTTCGTACGCGTGGAGTTCGTTTTACCCCCTTAGAGGTGGAGTTTCGTAAAATCCGTTTTTAGCGGATGTCTACACCCTATAAGGAACCTCCCTGCCAAATATCAAGTTTGCAGCCTAATTAGTTTCTGAGATTTCGTGATTAATCAGTGAGTGGTATTTCGCTTTTATATATAGGTATAGATTATTTAACATTCATAGGCACATTGAGAATATCTAATGCAGGGCTTTACCAGAGGCGTGTTGTATTTAGTTCGTGATTATAATTTATCACAGCGATAAGGGAAATTATGCCATTATCTGGCACAGATTGCTGCTTTAATCTAGAAAAGCAATTACATATTAACTATTGACGTCAGCAACCTGTCGCAGTATTTTATATATTTACTGCCCTAATTGAGCTGATAAATTTATTATTATACCTTCACGTGTGGTTTATTAGTTGTAACAACTTGCTTTGTAAACAAAACTATCAAGTAATGGCTGTGATTTTTATTGCCAGGAAATACTCTCACAGGCGTTCTTTTTACGTGCAGGAACCCGCTTTGGACTTCATCTCACTGACTAAAACGGTACTTGAACTGCACCAAATCCAAAATTCCTTGGTATCGCACTCATCGTCGCGTGAACTTATACCCAGAAAACTGGCAGCATTACCTACTTCTCATCTAGTAGGTACTAAAATACTTTTACCAAACTATATCAAATCTACTTCTTCTTGACACCCGACAAAATGATCATTATTATAATGTACTATGGGGTGAATAGGGATCAATGGGTGAATAGGTACAAAATGGTCGTTAGATTTTTTTAATAATTTCCTATTTTCTCCCGAATTCCAAGTATCTAACCAGATATTATTGATAACTCTGCACATTATTACATTGAACTAATCCATAATATCACTAAAATAACTGCAGAATTCAGCTGACCATTTTGTCCCTATTCACCCTTTGATCCCTATTCACTCCATTTTGGTACCTAGCTATTGTAGAACGACTAAGCTACGCGAACGGTTTCAGTTTTACTTCTCTGAAAAGATATCAAGTTGAAGCAGACATGCATTGTGCGATTAAGAGAACTCTTTATAAAGTTGAAGCAAATCTTATCCTGGCTCTTCCAATTCATCTTGACTTGGCAAATTATTCAAAAGCTGGATATATGGAGAGGTGGACCAATAATACTACCCTGAAGGACTCCGCAGATTAGGAAACACCGGCATGGGAAATCAGGAATTAGAATTTTAACGCTGGCACCGTGTATACCGAACATGCAGATATGACCAAGCGTTGTCCCTTACCGTCAGGCTTGCTCGTCTCTTTTCGGGTCTACAGAACGCTGGAAACAGGGATCCTGACGAACGACTTGGTTGAATCTAAAAAGATAGGAAGAGACATATTTTTAGAACCAGTTTTAACTATCTAAGTTTCTGGTTAAGTGATTGTTACATTTATTTATTTTTAACTCCCACTACAAGCATTGATTAATATATTAGATACGCAAAAAAAATAATCAGCCTAAACGAAAAATTACTCCATCTGTGACGACGACTCATTGATTTTTATCCTATTGTAGTCAAAACAATATTATTGATTGCAATCCTACGGACTTGTATGAATGATTTCACGATAGCAAAGCAAGCTCGTGAGAAGTATAAGAACCTAAGGATAGAAGCAAATTTAGCTCTAGGATTGTTGTTATATTATGTATGATGTTGATGATGTATGATTCCAATTTCGTTGTTAAATATTCTGCAAACAAAAAACAAAGACCCACAGCTGTTCGTGCCCGGCGTCACCCGAAATGCAGATTGCAAGTAGATTTTCTAAATTTTTCTTTAATATTGAAACCTTATTCTGTTAAAACGAAAAGGACAACCAGGAAAAAATAGTCTTGACTCATTTATCTCTAATACTGAATCAAATCAAGCTTTTTAAAAATCAAAACCTTTTTCAGTGGGTTCTATCGCTATTTATTTGGCATCGCTTACATAATTTAGTTTCCGACGTTTCGGCTACTTTTCAGCAATGGCTGATGAAAAGTATCCGAAATGCTGTAAAGGGGGGTGAAAAGTGACTTTATTTCTATAAGTGATATTCGCGTAAACCTTCTATCTTATCGAACTATTTATCCTAAATGAAACTATTTATCAACCTAAAAATAGACCAAAATCTGACCAATCTATTAATCCACAAAACACAAATCTGTTAATCCAGAACTAACAGTAATCTAAATTCCGTAACTAATCTGATAAGCGACTCCACCTAGAACAGCGACACCTCCAACTAGATATATGGACCCTTCGCCACTGGTGTCTATCAATTCTTCACGGAATTAGCATTGTCTTATCTTTCATCAATATTACTGTCAACTTCAAGAACGCGGATATAGTTACTTGGTGTGATTTAAGTGACTACAAGACTGCTGTTTTCGTACATATATCATTCTTGTTGTCTAGTGCAAATTTTCACCTTTTTTTTTACCTTTTACCTATTTTTCTTACATGTTTTTCCGTTTTTTTTTAACCTTTGTTACCCATATTTTTTATACAACTAGGTTGCAGACAAGCACACGGCCCACCTGATGGAAAGTGGTTACCGTGGCCTATAGAAGTATGCAACACTAGGGGTATCACACTCGTGTTGCCGACCCCGCCGTAAGCATCTAATGCCATCTTGAAACCTCATACTGTAGTTGCTTGGGCAAACCACGGCCGTTTACTCAACAGCTTAAGCGTGCGAGGGATGAAGTTCCTTTCATTCATCATTACTTGTTAAAGATAAAATTCTACTCTTTCTACTGCATAGTGTTATCGATACCGCTTGTTGGTATCAGTAGCCAATTTTCTGCCCATTAAGATTTAATTTCAGTTTAAGCTTCATAACACACTTTACGTGCTCAATTTCAATATTGAATTAGTTAAACGGATTTTCACTGATCAAATCCAGCCTTCACATACCCCGTCACACACATCCGTCTAATTACGTACCTACAAGGAGTCTGAGGATGGCCGTCTTACACTATACTTCCCAGTAGAACAACCAGTTGTTCATCACAGTTGGACCACGGGTCGGGCACGTACAAGTCTAGTCAGTTTATTTATTTATATACACTTAGTATCTCTCACACCAATTTACTCTTCTGTTAACCACCACATCAAAATGGTGGCACTTCAATTCAATTCAATTTTTTGGTGTGGCAAGCTATGCCGAAGTTGTCGGCAATTTCGCCATATACAGACGTGCGAAGGACTTTAGTCACTTAAAAGGCCGCAGTATACATTTTGAATTTGGTTGACTATTTATATTTGCGTATTTGATATAATATAATAGTGACAGTGACACTATATTTGACAGAGTATTGGCCACATTGGCCTTACAGTGCGCTTGTCAGTTTGTTATTTGGCTGCCATGTGTGGATGGTCGTATTTGCCTGTATTTGCATGTTTGCGTGTATGTCACATATTTTGCCAAACACAACAAACGCCCAATTACGAACACAAATAGCCATGTGAAGTGCCACCGATATACCTAAGATCAAAATACTCTGCAGGTCTACGCATCACATTCTTATTATGACCGTAAAACCGAATATGATTTTCCTGAATATTAATTCACCACATCACGTTTAAGATTTTCATATTGTTACTAAATTTTAAACCTTTTTTATACATTCCACACGTACAAGGTGATTTTTTTGTAATTCCTTCAACCAATCTGCTGCTGTTATGAAAAGGCCCTGAGCTACGTCAGACAATAGTTATTGTTTTTTTGCCGTTTTTGTTCATCTTACGTAACGCAATTTGATGTATACTCTGGTATACTATGTAATCCTTGTGCTATATCAAACAAGCGATCTTGACCTTGCATTAAATATCATATGAGTAAAATCCCTAAGCAAGAAGGACCAAAAGAATAAAATGAAAGAATGAGAAAAGAAGTAATATATCAAGTCATCAAAATCACCAAGGAAGGAGGACGTACAGAATAAATTGAATGAATGAGAAAAGAAGATAAAGAAGATCAATGTTAGTCCATACATGAAGTAATATCACCATAGTGACCCTGGACTCCGAGGTGAAGGCCGCGTATGCGACTAGGACTAACGCCAGAATAATTATGATGATAAAGTAATACCACCAAAAAAGTAATTACTCCAGAAAAGCCTCCAGAAAGTCCGCTTTTTGGAAGTTTCCTCCTCAGAGCCCGGGGTCCGCCCTTTTAGGGGGCTCTGAGGAGGAAACATCGGATGTAACCGGATAATACGCTATGGCGATGACATAAAATAAATGATTATAAAGCTAGAGTTGCATCTCGTAATTTCTTTCTTTTTCCACTTTCCTGTAGCAAGCAACGTCCAAATGACAATGATTGTGTTGCAAGCATTTATGGTTTAGGGATCCACGATTATGATGATAACAATTTGATGATTTTTAGACGTTTCCTAATTTGCAATCTCATTAAAACAGGTAAATTTGAACGTGAAAATGAGACACTGCAATAAATATTCCACATAAAAATAGTAAAACCCTAAAAAAATATTCATTGGATGATTTTGAAAACTAAGTGCCTCAATGAAGGGGTTAGATTGAGACCTTAGTTATGTATGATATAAACAATTAATATTAATTTACTTACGTTTCGTTTCTTGTGCATCAGGTTACTAGGTCTAAAATCCCCGTGACCTATAACTTTCCTTCGGCAACGAGTATAGTGCTCAAGAAAGGAATCCAGCTCAAAGTTCTCGAAATACTTCAGTAACTTCGCCTTGTTCTCTTCTCGCGTTACTCCAACTGCTTTATCTAACAGCATTTTGAAGATAAACGACATTGAACCATCAGCATTCCAGTTAAACACACGATCTTCGAGCACCTGATTAAATTCTTCAGGGTATTTTTCACTGTACGCAAACGCCAGAGCATGCAGTTGGGCTAGCTGATTCAGAGCTGCCTTCGAGTACTCCCAATTGATAGATTTAAATCTATCATAAGATTGATAACCACTCTTCAAAAGGTTCTCCAGAACTATAGTTTCTTCATAGATTGTAGGGTCATAGCCGTAGAACTTCGGGAATGACAGTCGATATTCATGTGGTACTCGACGTTCCTCTTCCAGCTTTTGGTAAGTGGTTATGAGTTTCGTGTATGCAAAGATTTCGTTCTCATACATCTTTGGAGTTTGTGACCGCATCTGATCTCCTGCTGCTGCGACTTTTGCGAACAGATTGATCACTTTGTTACCTTCACTGAGAGTCACAGTGAATAGTGTTGTGGCATAGTTTGCGCCCCCACTGGAGATTGCTTCAATTTTTGACTCGTACTTCACGAAATTCTGTTCTCTTGCTATCTGAGGTATGAGGTCCTGTATGATTTTTTCCGGTGGTCGAGACATGTTGGAAAGACGTGCTTACTTGGTTCCAATATTCACAACACTGTCTATGCGGCAGACAAGCCTATCGTTTACAAAAAACTGCTGCAATGCGATAACGCTTAATCAACTATGATTTTCGTAGATATTGCTTAGAGCCATATAATATGTACCTACATGTACAAGGCTACTTTTTATCAACTGGCAAAACTCGATAGAGGTAATATGAGTGTTACTAGGATTAAATAAGGTGTTTTCATATTCTTCGATATCCATTATGATAATTATTATTTGATTAGTAATGTAATGAATAGTAAATTCTTTTACTAATAGAATTAAGTGCCAATGCTGTACGATATACGTCTGAAATTTTATTGGATTGTTTTCCATTTTCATTTATTGTGTTGTAAGTAATGCAAACAGTCGGAAGCCACACTTGTTTACCATTGAATTGGTCCTTGTGATTGGTTTTTACGTTACCGATATGAGATCTTGTCAAAGATCTTAACTCGGTGATTAGAACTAAGTACCTGTATCGTTTGATTCTTTATTACAATTGTGGAAATGTTTTATAGAACTGATTGGGTGCTAACTAGGGCAGTTCCATAAGAGTTCCTTAAAAGGGCTCGTGCGTTTAAAAATATCGAAAACTGACATGATAAGTATTCACCAACTTGAAAACATGAGTTTAAACCTTTTTTAAGTCCGGAAATGGCGGCCTCGAACCGACTAAAACCGCAGTCTTGGGTCTGCAGATGCTGGAGAGTGAGATTGCCTAAAACATATCCCCGCAACACCTGCTGAGCCAGGGCTATCTCCGTTTTAGACCCCCTAGAGTCTGACCGACTATAGCCATTGGGTCTGTTATATCCCTCCAACGTGATTGACACTGTCACAAGTTCAATCCAGATATTTCTTGTACTGCGATGATTTAATCCCAGGTCAAGAGACTTTGGAATGATCTCTGAATCATGACACCATGACTCAGTAATCTGGTCAGTAATTTTCCTTTAATTATTAGTCATTGACGCAAATAATGTAAGTACCTAATTACGTAAATTACCATAATAAGTATAATATATCCATGTAAAGGTATGGCTAATCGTATTCTAGGTGCTTCACTCCATCAATCATCAAATTATTTATCATCATCATCATCGTAGCGATAATTCGAGATCCGCTTATTATTGTTTTGTATGTTGACTTTTCCGGGAGCGAGTGTTGGTGGTGTTGGTCTCCAGTGGAGTAAGTTAGGGCCACCACATCTCTTCTCGTGGATGTCGTAGAAGGCGCGACTAAGTGCGAGGGCACACGGTGCGTTGCGGCGCCGCACCGCAGAAATTTCGGCCAATCGGCGGCCAAACGAGCGGCCCCGCACCGCTTTTGTGGCCGCCGCCGATTGGCCGAAATTTCTGCGGTGCGGTGCTGCAACACATCGTGTGCCCCCGCTCTAAGGGATAGGTCTTCATCCGACAGTAAATATACATCTCATGACAAAGTGCCCGCTTGATGTTGAATGTTGACCCCTCTCATACTATATACTAGACTAGCTGTTGCCCGCGGCTCCGCCCGCGTGGATTTCGGTTATCGAGACCAAACATAGCCTATGCCTTTCCCAAGGTCTAATCTATCTCTGTACCAAATTACATCAAAATCGGTTCAGTGGTTTAGGGTTAATATATTATATCGATGGATTTAGGCGTGAAAGCGTAACAAACAGACAGACAGAAGTTACCTTTGCATTTATAATATTGGGTGAATTTCCCAAATGGCTTTTTTTTTTGTCTTCGGTGAAATTAGTATTTGAAAAAAGGAATATTGTTCTGAATTATTTTTTTTAGTATTCAATAGGTAGTTAATGACTTGTGGCAAAAATATATTTAGGCTAGGACTATATATAAAGGTAGAAATAAATACATAAACCTCTATTTTCTTCAAATCGGTGCTGTCCCTCTACTTTTTTTACAAACAAAAAAGCTTATACACTAATAAAAATAAGTAAATTAAGTATAATAAATTATTCTATTTCATAGAATATTAGTTTTATTATTAATTTAAGTCATATTTTATTATATAATTAACGAATATTATTACTGAGAGGCACAAACGTACTTGTCCTGCGAAATGTTCTCAAATCGGTGACCAAAAGTAATTTACACATAACTTTATATCGACGAGTCCGACAGTGTCCCCACCTCAATTTTATTTCTCTTGTTAGTGCCTGCTAGTGCGCAGTCAGGACGGACGTATGTTAAATCACTGCATATTCCCGCCAATAATATAAGTACGCCATTTTAGTTGCTCCCGGACAATTATTTTATACTATCGGTGGTGGCATCTTTCTAGTGTAGTAAGCAGTTTTATTATTGTTTTTTGGTTCTAATAGAGGTAGAAAGTGAATTAGCTTCATTGATTGTTATTGAATTTAACCTAGATATTATGCATTTTTTCTAATATTCTAAAAATTGTGAAATTTCTCACGTCGGTGTTCGCATATCGGTGTAATCGGTGGTCTTTATTACCACGGATATGATAATTTACACCGAAAATGATAAGAAAAGACGAATCGGTGTCTTACACCTAATATCGGTGTTTTGATTCATGATCAATGCACAGTTTTGTCACATCGGTGGATTGCTTTATCATATCGGTAGATATTTTTTCATCTCGGTGAATCGTTTTATCATATCGGTTGATCCCGTGCGATTTCGTTAAGTATACAAAGGAAAAATGGAACATACAAGAACATACATATAAACACATACATACATAGGGGGGACTTCAATGCCAAAGTGGATATACAAGAACGCGACGAGAAGAAAATCGGATCATAAGGAGTGGTATGCAGAAATCGCAGGGGGCAAATGCTAGTCAGCTTCCTCGAGTCACAGGCATCTCTTCTTAATGAATAGTTTCTTTAAGAAAATACCCCACAAGCAGTGGACTATAATAAGGAACGATACAGACTTTTTTCATAATGGTACCTAAGCACATATTCAGAGATCAACAAGTGTGATCAACAAGTTTAATACCTACTGGAAGCGATTACCGACTTATCTGAGGCTCTCTAAAGATCAGCCCTCCCACCTACGCCGCTCCAAGTAGCTCTAGGGTCGCAATACTGGAAACCTCTAGGGAGGCATTGACGGGCAGGCCGACTAGTGGTCAAACCATTGCATTGTGGGGCTCCAATCCTGAAAGAGCTAGCAAGCCTCTTTAATTCCGTCATCCCGCAAGGGCTAACACCTAGGGCATGGAGCGGGAGTGCGGTGGTACTGTTCTTCAAAAAAGGTGACAAGACCTTGCTGAAGAACGCAGGCCATCTCACTCCTGAGTCATGTCTACAAGTTGTTCTCGAGAGTCGTCACAAATCGCCTCGCAGGTAAGCTCGACGAGTTCCAGCCACCTGAGCAAGTCAGGTTTTGAAAAGACCATAGTACCGTGGACAACATCCATATACTGTTTGGCAGATTGTAGAAAAGACTCAGGAGTACAACCAGCCGCTGTGTATGGCGTTTGTGGACTACGGAAAAGCCTTCGACTCTATCGAAATCTGGGCAGTGCTGGATGCGCTGCAGCGGTGCCGCCTCGATTGCACATCGAGGTGCTGAGATGCTTGTGTTACACTGTCGAAGAAGAAGACAAAACCCATTAGCCTCCAACGTGGAGTGAGACTGGGAGATGTTATATCTCCCAAACTATTTACCAACGCATTGGAGGACATCTTTAAGACTCTGGGCTGGACTGGGCGGGGTATCAACATCAACGGTGAGTACATCTCGCACCCTTGGTTCGAAGACGACATCATAATAGTTGCGGAGTCGCTGGAATAACTGGGCAAAATGATGCACAGCTTGAATGGAGCTTCTCGACAAGTCGGCCTCAGTGTAAACTTGGATAAAACCAAGATACATAATCTTGGTTTTATCCAAAACGAACATGTTGTACCGAGAGCAATGGCCATCGAAGGAACGACACTCGAAGTTGTTCAAAAATAGGTATAGCTATCTGGGGCAGGTTATTCAGCTCGGTAAAAACAACTTCGAGAAAGAAGAAGCCAGAACAATCCAACTGGGGTGGACAGCATTTGGCAAATTACGTCGGGTCTTCTCCTCCCCCTTGCCGCAATGCCTTAAAACAAAGGTTTTCCGACCAGTGCGTTCTGCCTGTTATGACTTACGGTGCCGAAACGTGGCCACTGAAGGTGGGGTTAGTCCGTGACCTAAAAATCGCACAGCGGGCTATGGGAGCAAGCTATGCTTGGAGTTTCTTTGATGGATAGAATTAGAAACGAGGTCATCCGACATTACAACCAAAGTTACCGACATAGCTCGCAGAATAAGCAAGCTGAAGTGGCAGTGGGCTGGCCACATCTGCCGATGGACTGATTGCCGTTGGAACAGACGAGTCCTAGAGTGGAGACTGCGAGGAGTAAAACGGAAGGTGGGACACCCCCTGGCCAGGTGGACTGACGACCTACGAAAGGTGGCTGGGAAGGACTGGATGCGGAAGGCGGAGGATCAGCAAACGTGGTGCATATTGGGAGAGGCCTATGACCAGCAGTGGACTGCAATAGGCTAATTGATTGATTTGTGTTACCAGCTTATAAACGTTCTTTTTCAAATTAATTATATATTATAAAAAAAGAATAGAAGAAAGTAAATATAATAAAATAGGTACCTATATAATTTCAAAAAATATAATATTTTCATTGGATCTTCAAGAACTCTATTCTCGTCGGATATGATCTTCTTCAGGTCAGGCATTCAGTTTTAAGTCACTCTTGTAAAAATAAGGCACCTACTATTTCCTTTTTGATGTTCAAAGGTGGATAGATTATCATTTCGGTGAATATTTTATCATAATGGTGGATATATATATAATTTCGGTGGATAAACTTATCAAATCGGTGTACAGAAAAAATAATCGGTGCGGGTTTGTCATGTCGGTGGAAACCAAAATTAAAACTGAATTTTCTCCATAATCTTAAATGATACGTTAATGATATTAAATTTGGGGATACATGATTATCACAAAGATTACATAAAACCTTAAAAATATACAAAAAACATATAAATGAAAAAGTTCACCGATATGATAAAAAAAATGGCATTTGTTGAAATTCACCCTATTAAGTAATATAGACATGGATTAGGTAAAAAGCTTAAAAACTATCATACTTTATTAAATTTTCATTTTTATTATTCTTAAAGCAAAATTAAATTCTTATAATAAAATAATATCTTAAATATGTACAGCCCAAGAGCCCTTCCTCACTGTAATAAATTTAGTACCTAAGTATATTATATTCATAGAAGGTAAATGAAATTTGTTCCTATAAGTAGTTCTACTGTTTAACATCAGACAGATATATACAGCCCAGACTCAGCTTCAGATGCATGGCTCGAGTCAAGTCGAATTGGTGAAATGCGGTTGTTAATTCACCTCTGCCTAACCCTCCGGGAATAAAGACGTGATTATATTATGTATGTGTGTTAAAAAAAATATCAGCATTCATCATCAGTATAGTATTTGATTGTGAATGATTCATTTTTAAGTTTTTGGTCTGCCATTCTACTAATGTGTGATTTCAAAGCCGGTTTTCCACGGTGTGTCGTTTCACGGACTCGGTCGTGGACACGGACTCATCACGGATAGCCTTCATTCGGTAATTAACTATACTTAAACCATCTTGATGAGTCTTTTTAATATGTTTTATTTAAAAACTCATTTTATTAACATTTTTATTTTTATAAACTCATTCTAAAGACTTAAACCACTAGTTAGTCAGTTAGTCAGCCTAGTTTTATTGTTTACTAGCTGACCCTGCGAACTTCGTACCGCCTAACAGTCGATTCTTTATTTATTTTTTTAATCTTTCTCTCCGTAAGAACCATCCTCGTACTTCATGGTATATTCTAAAAAAAGAATTAGCGAAATCGGTTCAGCCGTTCTCGAGATTTGCGCTTAGCAACACATTTAGGGATTCATTTTTATATTATTGATAAACTATAATCCTACCGGGGGAGCTGTACCGTCCCCATGGTGCGCGCAGTGTGGCGGGGGTCGAGGAAAAACAAAGAAAAGAAATAACAAGAATCGATGAGATCTACTATGTCGGACACATCTTACGATATCATTTAACACTTTGAAGGCCGGATATTAATAAAATTCCCTATTTAATAATTTTCTGCTCTTTACGCTAGTCGTAAAGATGTATTGAATAATAAGAGTTATAATTAATTCAATCAAAGGACCTAAATAATTTATTTATTCAATGAACTATCTATATTATACTAAAGTATAGTAAGTTAAATGAATACAAGCAAAAAATATTTATCCTATCATATCCTACTATCCTATTTTCTACCGATACTTTAAATGCGAAAGTTTCTGAAGATGTTTGTATGTTTGGATCGTTTGCTCGTAGCTCAATCACGCTCTAAAGGCTGAACGGATCTTTGAAGTTTGGTGCAGGGATAGATTTATTCTTGAAAAACATATTTATATGCTACCTACTTTATTTTCTGGCAATAGCTTTCCATAAATTTTTGGGAAAAGAATCAAAATCCCACCTAAGTTAAGCCGCGGGCAACAATTATATTTAATAAAAACAGGCAATTGATGAGTAGAAACTAAGTTAACTGATAATTAAAATCAGAACTTTTCAACTGAATCAGAATCAGAATCAGAATCAGAATCAGAATCAGAATCAGAATCAGAATTCTCTTCCTTAGTTCATCTTTCGTTCTGCCATCGGCACTTGAATCAGAGACGTTCTTTAAATACATGTATTTATTTTTTTAAAATATCGTTCTTCACATCACGGGATATCGTACGACCTATCTTTGAATTGTGCGTCTGACGTAGACTGTCCGGTACAAACTACACGAGATACCGCCGCCAGCACTGGCGGCAGACTGACCAAATCTGACGTTCGGTATTCCCCCCCGTCTCGCCGCGCACATACCTAAGGCGCGGTACAGCAGTATCAGTGGGACTATACCTAATCGAATGGAGTGTAGTCTATATTATCACAAACGCGTCTATACATTATCACGGACGAGTCCCATTCCACGGTCTATTAGTAGTCCGCGCTGCCGTACACCGTGGAACGCCGGCTTTAGTTTTCTAAACTATTATTTATGTTCAGCAATAAACACTAAAGAACTTTTAATAGTTTTCATCGAACACGCCCCACTTGTCATAATCATTCAGGATTCCGTTCAGCCGTTCGCTGAACAAGTCACTGGTCTTCTCTATGGACAAGCCAGCCATATCCAACTCCTTGTCGACCTTGGGTGCGTTTTCTTCAGCCACCGTCACGATTGGCAGAGCGAAGACCGCGATTGTCAGACCGAACGGCAGTTTCTGAAATATTGCGATAATGTTTTTAATATGATATTCTGGTACTACATAGTGGTTAAATTTTTCCCATCGTCTCCCCTCAGATATCCTTTCCTCCCTGCTGGAGCCGGTGGGGGTGGTTATGTCAGATTCGAACCGACTAAAACTGCACGCCCTCTTGCGTCTCCAGATGCCAGAGGTGAGATTGCCAGTGACATATTTTAAACCAGAAGTAGGAGTAACTGAACCCTGGGCTCGACTCGTAGGTGAAAGCCTCAGATGCAGCGGGAAACAATACTTAGGCGGTGATTAGTCACAGTACGGACAGTATTTCATTATCACCTCTTTCAACTCATAGTCGAAGTCTGCCCTGGAGTACACCTTCTCAGGATCCAAGTTGAGTCTCCTCATGGACGCTGCCAGCTCCGAGTAGTAGTGTTCAATGAGTTTGTCGTAGTACTGGGCACGGAACGCCTCGTCAGACCCGACGAAGATGAAGTACAGCAGATCCACCACGGGGCTGCCTTCCTGCATCGTTTGAAGATCTAAGACCTTGATATCCACTTTACCATCCTGAAAAGAAAATAAATAAAAGATAAACATTTTGTTTAATTGAAGTGAAACCCACTGCCAGGGATACCCAAGATCATACGAAGTGACGGTGAGTAGGGTAGCCAGAGCTGACACTGGAGACACTGGAGAGTTTTTGTGTTGTCAGTGGGAAGACCAAAGGTTTTTCCTGCTTTGTCTTCTACACTGATGGCACAGAAACTGAGTAGTATAAAAAAAATGGATGAGGATAAGCCGAAAAGCCTCGGGCTTCGAGTTAAAAGACTTTGATAACAATGGATGAAATTATTTTATGTTAAGGTGCTTCTAAACGGGCGATGTTTTACTGCAATTAGTGGCTGCAACACTGTGGCCCGGCAACATTGCAACTATTGCAAGCAATACCGGCCAGTATTGCAGTAATGTCCCGGCCATGTTGCCAAACATGTTTTGTGTAGCCACATATGGCCGATGTTGCTGCGATGGGTTGCCGGACGATCGCTAGGCGGTCGATTTTACTGCAATATTGCTCGGCTAGTCTATTGTTGTTTCAGTCGCTCTCTTTGTTATAGCACAGTCTATCCTTTTCTACACGAATTGTTAAATAATTTACTATCAAGGCTTATTTCTAGACTTAAATTATCTAAAGTTTCACGCCTATTTAAGTGAGATCAAATCCACAATCTCTTCTTTTTCTGTTTATTTTTTAATAAAACAATATAAGTTACTGCAACAAGTGTGATTTCGTCAGCCATTTTTGCCGGTTTGTGTAGCCCGTTTAAGAATCTACATCAAGAGCTATAACTTTTGCAGCTGTATTGCAACACATTGCCCAGCCATTGATTGTTCGGCCATCAGTTGCAATGAAATATTTTTGATGTTGGCGGGCAATTAGTTGCCAATAGTGCAGCCACATATTGCAGAAAAACATGGCCCGTTTAGAAGGGCACTAAGATGTCATTGGAACACAAAAACGTGATTAAAATGAGACCAAATAAGTCGCGATAGAATCCGTTAAAATAGTTTTAGTTCAATGTATATTAAATAACAATATTATCCTTAAAAAACTGCCGATCATTATATACTCATGTAATTAGGTACTTTACATAATAGGCTAAAATTATTGTCGAAGATACGCACACCGTAGACTGAGATATGATATCTATATTAGATATAATGCGCATGGATACTCGTACATAAAATATTGATCTAGATATCTGATCTATTTTGGCTGTTATAATGAAGTTACAGGCACGACGAAGCATTATTATTATATAATAGTAAACATGAACAGGATCAGAATTTATGAAAAAACATTATGATTACGTTTCGCTCACAATTTTACTCACATCTAAATTCTTGTGCATCAAGTTACTAGGTCTGAAATCCCCATGAACCAACACTGGTTTTCGAGTTGGTGCAAAAAGCTCTCGGAACTTTGCCGCTCCAAATCTTGTGAAAAACTTTGTTAACTTATCTTTGTATTTCTCCTGAGCTACGCCGATGGCTCTTTGGCTCACCTCTTTAAAATATTCTGCCATAGGTCCACTCTCCATACCAAAATCAAACTTGAGAATATCAAAAACTTTCCTGAATTCCTCTGGATAGTATTCGCTGTAGGCACATGATAATGCGTGCAATTTAGCGAGTTCTGTAATAGAAGAAGACGCGTATGCCCAGTCGACCGACTTAAATCTGTCGAAAGATTCATATCCTTTAGCACCGAGGTTCTCCAAAACAAGAATTTCTTCACCTATTACATGATGACAACCGTAGTATTCAGATAACTTTAGCCTGTGTTCCTGTGGCACTTCATAACGATCTTGAAAGCCGTTGTACACTTTCGATAATTCTGTGTAAACATAAATTTCATTGAGGTAAACAGTCGGAGCTTGCTCTCGCATTTTTTCTCCCATAGTTGCTACTTTTGCAAAAAGATGATGGATATTATTATCGCCTTCTTTAATCGTGACAACATTCAAAAGTGAAGTATAATTCGCGCCACCGCTGGAAACGGGTTCAACTTTTATATCATAGTTTACAAAATTGTGTTCCTTTGCTATTTTGTCAAGAGCTTTATTCAAAATTTCTTCAGTTCCTGCCATTTTGATATTTGTATTCACAAATATATTTTAAACAATATTTAACAAAATAAATACACGGTTTTAGTCACTGATAGATGATCTACGTATATCACCGCAGTGGTTCAGAACGGTAGTGTGTTCTATCGCTATCTTAGTTCAATAAAATTGTAAGATATCTTAATAACTATTACAACTTAGATAAAATAGATAAATATAATTTTATTTGATGTACACAAATAGGAGGAAATAGTTTATAGCTCAGAATACAGAACGTTTATAGATACTAACCTTTGTATTGAATATATAGGAACAGTGTAAACAATTCTTAATTACATCATGTTAGATAAATAATAGTACAGTATACATGTTGCAGCGATAGTGATAGATAGATATTATTGTGAATTTGATGACGATACGAAATGATAATTTGGTTAATTCACAAAGTATTTTAGTCCTCGTTGCTGATAGTGGATACATTCAAGATGATGATCTTAACGTTATCATAAATAAAATGTTGCAGCGATAGTCATGTACCTAGTTTTGTGAATTTGATCACACTTGAAATGATAATTTTGTTGAGACACAAAGTTTAATCCTCGTAGTAAAAGTATCCTGACTGCCAAAAAATCCGCAGTTAGACTGGTAAAACGGACCCCAGACTCCGAAGTGATATTAACGCTAATTATCCTGACTGATATTCCATCGGGTGGACCCAAAGATATTATATAAAAAGAGGTAGATATGTTATTGCGCGAAAATCGTGAAGATCCGAAAACGAGTCAATTGGAACGTTTGCCTCTAGTACCGCGTGTCGAGCGGCGTCGGTCGGACGTTGAGCGGAAGCATCAGTGACTTAAAAAAATAACGAAAATGCCATCGTATGTTTATAGACACTGCACGAACTATTACTCTTAAGTTGATACACTTGTTTTTATAATTGGGAAATGTAGATGAATTAAAAATGTGTATGTGTGAGTTCGGCACATTTTTCTACGTTGATTTGTACGCATATGGCATGCCTATATTATGAAATGTCATTGGGTGGACCCCTGTTATTTAAAAGCTCATCAATTGTCTCAACTAAATACTTACCTGTATTACCAAGAAATTAAACACTTATTTAGATACCTCTGTGCTCCCCATAAATCAACTCTGGCCAGAAAGGGATCGCAAACAGTAGGAGCAACACACACGTAAAGTTCTTCCAGTTTTTCAGTCTCCGTGTTACGCCAGAGTGATTATGCATGGGGTATCGGTGGTCCTCTACTCCAGTATGTTCAACTATCAGTTCAACCGGTTGAACAAATTGGACAACTTTTTTCCAGGTTTTTCAACTTCAAAATGTAGTTGAACTAGCTGGACTGAAAATTACAATAAGTTCAGTATGTTCAACTATCTGTTCAACCGGTTAAACAAATTATACAACTTTTCTCCAGGTTTTTCAACTTCAAAATGTAGTTGAACTAGCTGGACTGAAAATTACATGACATTTTTTTATATTTGGTCCATCAATTAACTGCACCCACTAGAATGGTAAAAGACTGAGGTGCACTCCAGAAGATACGGACCACTATTTCTGATGCTATTGGCCTTAAAATGGGGTATGCTTTTTCACGCTCCACTTGAAGAACCCGGGACTGTAGGAAGAGGGAAATACGTGCGGGGGCAGAGCATGCCCGCAGTAGTATAGTGCCTGCTGGTTATGTATTAAATAAGCAAATACGAGTATATCAATATAGACACAGAGAGACATCAGACATCTGTCTATCTCTCTCCACAAAATCAACAGGCTCTTTCTGCGAGCTTCAAACGCTGCTGCCACCATTTTCGCCAGTGTTTAGGAATTGCAACACTGGTTTTTCATAAACAGAATTTGATGATCTTTCACATGAGCCTGGTATTTTCTGCTAATTTTATAGGTTTTTCAATACCTATTGATTTCGGGCATCATCGCCAGGATTCTAACCTTGCAGCATAGCCATTTCGTGTTCTCCAATTGAAGATGCTTCTAATCATAAACATATCATATTTAAATCTGATCAGATTAGATTTGGTGTTGTCCCCTCTCGCATATATTAGATTAGGTAAAAAAACGTATTTATTAAACTAGGTATCATATTTTATTAAAATTCAACTTAAGCAAACCCAATATTTCTATAATAAAAATAATACAATAAATCAAATAACCATAAATTTTAATACATCCAAAGAGCCCTTCCTCGCTCTATTAATTATAATGGCATTTGTATGCTATGAAATGGTAGATGTGCTGAACTAAAATAATATAATGTAACATCATATAGATACATCTACAGAAACTAAATAAAAATTTAAATTTTTAGTCTGTTTTTTCTACTGAAGTGTGATTTTAAAGCCGATGCTCCACGGTGTGAGCTTTCACGGACTTGTCACGGATAGCCTCCACGCATCTATACTCCAATTGGTTACTTAACTAAACGTAAACAATCCTGATGTGTTTTTTAATATGTTTTATTTAAAAACTCAGTTTATTAAATTATCATTTTTGTGTTCATGAACTTAAAGATAAATATAAAGACTTAAAGAACCTCTAGTTAGTCAGTTACATAGTTAGCCTAGTTTAATTGTTTATTATGTGTCTTTATAAAAAGCATCTACAAGATTGTTTACCTTTAATTATGTCAAATCAAATAGAGCATAGCCTGTATTATCAGTATCACAGATGCGTCTGCATTATCACGGACGAGCCCCATTCCACGGTCTATTGGTAGTCCGCGCTGGCGCACACCGTAGAACGCCGGCTTTAGTTTTCTAAACTATTATTTTTGTTCAGCAATGCACACTATCCTAGTTTCTTTAATTTACTTTTAATAGTTTTCATCGAACACGCCCCACTTGTCATAATCGTTCAGAATTCCGTTCAGCCGTTCGCTGAACAAGTCACTGGTCTTCTCTATGGACATGGCAGTCAAATCCAATTCCTTGTCGACCTTGGGTGCGTTTTCTTCAGCCACCGTCACGATTGGCAGAGCGAAGACTGCGATTGTCAGACCGAACGGCAGTTTCTGAAATATTGTAATAATGTTTTTAATATGATGTTCTGGGACAAAACTATTACATAGTGGGGAAATATTCAATTGGACTATTCAGGACAGCATCTAACCAGTTACTTAAAAAAGCAGTTTCCCTCCTAGATGGGGTAACCTGCGAGTTCAAGTTCCGTCCTGGATAGTGAATTTTGTCCGATTTTTAATAGGATAACTTAGAATCACAATCACGCAATGAAAGATTGGCTGGGCTAAAGCCCATCTCTCTTGCAATCCAGTACACACCCTCTGATTGACGGACGAGGCTTTGGCGGAGTATTTCCTCCCGTGGTCGGTTTTACATAACAGCTATTGTCATAAGCTAGTCAAATAAGTGAAATCAGAAGTAGAAGGAGTTCAGCCCCGGACTTGGAGGTAAAAGCCTCAGATATGACCACAAATGGTGCTAAGACGATGGCTCTTCACGGTGAGAAAGGTATTTCATATCACCTCTTTCAACTCATAGTCGAAGTCAGCCCTGGAGTACACCTTCTCAGGGTCCAGGTTGAGTCTCCTCATGGACGCTGCCAGCTCTGAGTAGTAGTGTTCAATGAGTTTATCGTAGTACTGGGCACGGAACGCCTCGTCAGACCCGACGAAGATGAAGTACAGCAGATCCACCACGGGGCTGCCTTCCTGCATCGTTTGAAGATCTAAGACCTTGATGTCCACTTTACCATCCTGAAAAGAGATGAAGAAGAATAAATTTAAAATAAATATTTTATTGAATTGGTTTCACTAGGTAATTACCTAGATACTATTACCGTGCCCAAGATCGTGCGAAGTGGTGGTGAGTAGGGTAGCCAGAGCACACTGTTGAGTTTTTGTGCCGTCAGTAGGAAGACCAAAAGTTTTTCTTGCTTTATCTTCTGCACTGACAACACAGAAACTGAGTAGTATAAAAAAGTGGAGGAGTAAAAGCCGAAAGGCAGACCTCGGGCTTCAAGGTAAAGGACTCGGATGCAATTGGAACACAACAACGTGATTAAAATAAGTCGCGAATGTCGCGATAGAATTCGTTAAAAATAGTTTATTTCAATGTACCTATATTAAATAACAATTTTATCCTTAAAAAACTGCCGATCATTGTTTAGTCACATAATTACTTTACATAATAGGCTAAAATTATTGTCGAAGATACGCACACCGTAGATTAAGATATGATATTAGGTATCTATATTGAATATCATAATGCGCATAGATATAATAATATATTTATTTAGTTATCTGATCTATTTTGGTTGTAAAATAAAGTTACAGTCATGACAAAGCATTACTAAATAATAGTAATATGAACAGGATCTAAATTTATAAAAAAAAAAAAAACATTATGTTTATGGACGTTTCGCTTGACAGTTTTACTCACATCTAGATTCTTGTGCATCAAGTTACTAGGTCTGAAATCGCCATGAACCAACATTGGTTTTCGATTTGGTGCAAAAAGCTCTCGGAACTTTGCCGCTCCAAATCTTGTGAAAAAACTTTGTTAACTTATCTTTGTAATTCTCCTGAGCTACGCCGATGGCTCTTTGGCTCACCTCTTTAAAATACTCGGCCATAGGCCCACTCTCCATGCCAAAATCAAACTTTAGAATATCAAAAACTTTTCTGAATTTCTCTAGATAGTACCTATTCGCTGTACGGACATGATAGTGCGAGCAGTTTGGCGAGTTCTGTAATAGCAGAAGACGCGTATTCCCAGTCGACCGACTTAAATCTGTCTAAAGATTCATATTCTTTAGGTTCAGTTCACAGTCGGAGCTCGCTCTCGCATTTTTCTCCCATAGTTACTACTTTTGCAAAAAGATGATGGATATTCTTCTTTAATCGTGACAACATTCAAAAGAGAAGTATAATTAGCGCGACCGTTGGAAACTGGTTCAACTTTTATATTATCATAGTTTACAAAATTATGTTCCTTTGCTATTTTTTCAAGAGCTTTATTCAAGATTTCTTATGTTCCTGCCATTTCGATTTTTCTATTCACAAATATATTTTAAACAATATTTAACAAAATAAATGGACGGTGTTAATCACTGATAGATGAGCTACTTATATCACCGCAGTGGTTCAAAACGGTAGAGTGTTCTATCGTTATTTTAGTTCAATAAAATTGTATGATATCTTAATAACTATCACAACTTAGATAAAATAGATAAATATAATTTTACATAATTATTCAACTACAAATAGGAAGAAATAGTGTAAACTAACCTAAGTATTGAATATATAGGAACAGTGTAAACGATTCTTAGTGAATTGTGAATTTGATGACAACACGAAATGATAATTTGGTTGATTCACAAAGTGTTTTCGTTGCAGATAGTACCTACATTCAAGATGATGATCTTAACGTTATCATAAATAAACTGTTAGCAGCGACAGTCATAGATATATTTTGAATGTAATCGCACTTGAAATGATAATTTTGTTGAGTCACAAAGTTTAAACCACGTTGTAGAAGAATTTTGATGCTCATAGCTGGATCCTGTTATTCGAAACCTCGTCAAATATCTAGATACATATGTTACTAAGAAATTAATTACCTATTCAGATAACCGATCACCAGCTGCAAAATAAAGCTATCAATAACGATAGAGATTATTGCATTATAATAATTATATAAATAATAATTATCTTTGTTTTTGTATATTTACTTATACGCTAAATCAATTTAATGCCATTCTAAAATTCTTGTGTACGAAAGGTGCTCAATAAAAAGTATTAAAAATACGATGTAATCTTAAAAGTAAATAGTTAAATGCTGGTTCACAAAATCATGGCGGTTTCTGAAGCAAATCAGCGCTACCACCGCCGGTTTTGTTTAAATGGCTCCAAATTATACTCGTACTATAGACGTAGACCCTGTGTAAAATAGTTTCGAGGAACCTCGTGCCTCAGTTTAGACGATGAGAGCGTACTTGGAGCAATCTTGCAATTAAGGTTTGTAGAATGGAATCACATTCTCAAAATGACCGACACGAACGTACTCCCATATTGAGATTCAAACTGAAGAACACTAAAAATGGATATGGATAAAAGAACAAAGCTTCTTATTGAAAAAGTATACTCGTATTGTTTTTTTACTAAAAGAATAAATTTTCAACTCTACTTACATCTAATTTCTTGTGCATCAAATTACCAGGTCTGAAATCGGCGTGAATCAACACTGGTTTCCGTATTGCTGCAAAAGACTCTCGGAACTTTGCAGCTCCGAATTTTCTGAAATACTTTCTCAACTTATCTTTGTATTTCTCGTCAGCTTTATCAGTGGCTCTTCTACGTCCCACTTTAAAGAATACTCCCATAGGCCCAGTCACCACGTCCAAATAAAAATTGAGAGTATTAAAAACTTCCTTGAAATCCTCTGGATAGTATTCGCTGTACGCAAAGGATAGTGCGTGCAGTTTGGCCATTTCTGTCACAGCAGATGCCGCATATTCCCAGTCGTACGACTTAAATCTGGTGAAAGACTCATATCCTTTTGCACCAAGGTTCTCCAAAACAAAACTTTCTTTACCTTTTGTACGGATACAACCATAGTATTTTGAAAACTTTAGCCTGTGCTCCTCTGGTACTTTGTAATGATCCTGCAAGTTTTCGTATACTTTCGATAAGTTATTATAAGCATAAATTTCACTGAGGTAAACATTCGGAGCTCCTCTTCTATTCTATCGCCCAAAGTTCCTACTTTCGCAAAAAGATAATGGGTGTTACCACCTTCTTTAATCGTGACAGCATACAAAGCTGAATAGTTAGCACCGCTATTGGAAACCAGTTCAACTTTTACATCGTACTTAACAAAATTGTGTTCTTTTGCAATTTTTTCAAGAACTTCGTTCAGGATTTCTTCTGGTTCTGCCATCTTGCTTATACTTGCACCAAAACACTTTAGAGAATATTTATAAAAATATAATAGATTGTGATAATCGCCGATTAATGAGACACGTATTTCGCCGCAGTGGTCCGATTCGAAAGTGCGATATCACGCTCGTTTTGTCCAATCTAATCACTTAGATATCTTAAAGTACAGCGCAGACGATACACTTTTTGTGGGCTCGAGTCTGCGGCACACAAAGTTTGCATGGCACACAGATAGTCCATTATGAATTTTTCAGAGACCGAAAGCACACGACGCACTTTTTCGATGATTCTGTTGGCAGAACTGTATGAACAGAGTCGAACATGACGAACATATTCACAAAAATGTTTGCTGTCTGCGTACAGCGTTGTATTTTTATCGTGTTCTTTTTGTGCCATGCAGACTGTCAGAACTACTCGGATTTTTTGTACACCGGACTTTTTGCGCGTCGTATGGTGTTACTGCGTGTAAACATAGCACTCATTGATTTTATTTTTGCAGACTAAAAGGTGCGCATAATCTGTCGTTTGTGCCGCATGTTAGGTACATTGCAATTTAGATAATACTATTTACAAGCTCAAATAGCGACTGATAGAAATATTGATAGCTATTGATGACTGTGTAGAGCGAAATATCTAGAATAGATAAAGTTTACATACAGACACACATCAAAGCACCAACTATCTTCAAAGGAATTGTTTAAACTCCACAGTCCTTAGTTCCATTATCCTACGTTTCATCCCTTTATTCCTACTAGTTCAGTTGTCTAGTTAAGTTGACTGAACTAATGGGATTATTTTTCTCACTTGTTCAGTTAATTGAACTAGTCTACCTTTATACTGTCGTCGCCTTAGATATACAAATAACAAGACTTATGTTTGTTAAAAACAGAACTTATGAGTTTGCAATTTCTTGCGCCGTACCTTTTTTTATACCACTTAGGTGGCCTATGGATGTATGCAATACCAGGGGTGTCACACTCACAAATTTAACTACACGCATTTATGCAGTCTCCATCTCCTCCGTTTTCGTTAGTAGCTTTATTAGCATAATTTAATAAACTTTGAAACAATTCACACATTGTTAATTTTCCTAAAGATATAATATTGCCAATTTCGGATGTTAATTTATTTCGAACAAAATTTTTGACGTCCTGAGCGCTATCTCCTATTAGGATGTGAGAATCTATGTTACTATATGGTATGAATCTACGTACTTAAAATCAAAAATATCTTACGGGCGAATTTACTTACGTCTAGTTTCTTGTGCATCAAGTTACTGGGTCTGAAATCTCCGTGACACAACACTGATTTTCGTAATGGTGCATAAAGACTCTTAAAATTTGACGTTCCAAATCTATCCAAAAACTTTTTCAACTTATCTTTGTATTTATCTTGAGCTGTATCAATGGCTCTTTTGCACATCGAATTTAAATACTGTGCCATATCCAAATGAAAATTTAGAGTATTAAAAACTTTCTTGAATTCCTCTGGATAGTATGCGCTGTACGCACATGATAGTGCGTGAAATTTGTGTCGTACTCTCCAGCAGAGCCACCTTCATGATTAGCGCTCAAATTTATCTCGAAACAATGTACGTCGAACGTACATAGTGTACATGCATTGCATATAACTGTACGTATACGGAATAGAGGAATAATGTCCGTTGAATGTGGCTCTGCTGCAAAGCATACTACCTGGCAGCGCCACCTAGAACAAGTACTTAGGATAGATGTGGAGGAGTGGTTTTCATGAAAATTGATGTACGTACGCTGTTTATTATGTACATGTTAAAAAAGTACTTATCGATGTAGTCGTTTTATTTATTTCTACTATTCTTAACTTTTCATACAAAACGCCTGATAATATTTGTTAGCAAACAATATTATTGCTATTTTATATGTTTAGGCACTCAAGTATCACTAACGACCCTAAAGGTGCTGATAAACTTGAGCATTCACTTGTAACAGAACATCGAGCATTCGCCGTTTTTAAATTTGTCGCTCCGCTCCGCTCCCGCATTAGCCTTCTAACCTAATCTATCCAAGTCGGAATGAGCAGCTTTCTCAATGAATCTATTACTAACTGTCTGTTTGCCAAATAAAATGTTTTAAAATAATTAATTTGTGAAATGAAGCCTTATATAAACAATACTTTGTACAATGATATATTTATCAAGTTATTCAATATTTTTCCAATTTTATTTCAATTTTCAATCTTTTAATTCAATAGCTATTCAATATTAGAATAAAACACCTTTATGAACATAAAAGTTATTTATTGAAATGATTATGAGTTTCGATTATTAGTATAAGCAAATATATTAAAACAAATATTAGTATATAACAACAAATTTATAATAAGTGATATTATGAATTTCAATGATTATATTATTTCAATATTTATTTGTTAAATTTTTATGAAGAATGATCATTATGACTTTAAATGGTATGAGAAAATTTTTCGGAAATCCGATGATAGGAGTTGAAAAGTTATGTAAGAAAATGCGCACCCTCTTAATTTGCTTCAACTAGACTCTAGTTGAAGCGAACGCTCTAGTTACTAGAGCGTTCGCTAGAAAGATCGTGTAAATGTTAGTGGCATTGTTTGGCTCTACGCCAAGCGTACTCGGGTCGTTGTTCGGTTCGACAAATTTAAAAACGGCGAATGCTCGATGTTCTGTTACAAGTGAATGCTCAAGTTTATCAGCACCTTTAGGGTCGTTAGCTTAGAGTATACATTATAAATATAGAGCGCGCCTATCACTCAGGTCTTTGGCGCCGAGTGTTAGCAGAAACTTTGCGATGGTATAGCGCACCTATAGTGACGTTTCATGCATTACCGAAAATATCAATAGATGCACTTATTAATGTAGTTTGTTGTTATGAAGTTTTTTGTTCGATTTGATATACATGGATAAAATTAAAGCCAAAATACAAAAAAATGGCGTCATTATGCGGTATTTTTGCGTCATTATTACTACAAATATACGATGTTGTATAAAATTTCATATAAAATCATATCGAATTAAATATGATTTGCGAAGTCATTTTGATGGGTATTGTTTTGCTACTGATTGTGGTTGAGCCAGGAGCCTCGGTACTGTTCATACCCGTGATAGCAGTTCATACTTGTAAGGCGCGCTCTATAGCAATGTATACAGGTATACTCTAAGGTCGTTAGTGATACTTGAGTGCCTAAACATATAAAATAGCAATAATATTGTTTGCTAACAAATATTATCAGGCGTTTTGTATGAAAAATTAAGAATAGTAGAAATAAATAAAACGACTACATCGATAAGTACTTTTTTAACATGTACACACGGCGCCAGACCTCGGTTTACAGGCCACACCAACATAAAGGAAGTGTGCGTGACAGCAATACTATTAATACATTGCTTAAAGATGTGTGTGTCATAACAAGTAAACCAATCAGGGCCCTTGACGCACTCACACAATCGCTATTTTACTTACATGAAATATAGGTATTGATGATAGCCACTGCACCAAGTTATAATAGCATATTTAGCGAGAAACGAATAAGTAGATATAGCTGAATGGTTTAAATATGCAGCTGAACCAATAGAATCAATACCGGGTTCGGTCCTCGAGCGAGGTGCACTTTTTGTTCCTCAATATATTGAAGTCCAATTGGTCTAGTTTATTTACAGGAAACTAAGTGTATAAAATTCATATATATAATATAATTTAATATATTTTTTGTATATTTCCTTGATGATACTATTTATTCTTAATGGATAAAAGGAAAGGAAAATAAAATAATTAACTTATTGTTGCAATGCAATAATATATTTACAATATAAGCATGATATTTTTCTTAAGTATGGGTATAATTAATTATTTATAGATAATAATTAATTAAGTATCAGATGAAAATATTTGATCTTTAATAAAAAATATAAAAAACACATAAGTATAATTATTATAAACTTCTAAAAAGATATTGGAACATAAAATAAAATGTTATGTCTATTAAATTGACTGACATAAAGATGCACGAATGACAAAAAGAGAATTCCGTTGTTAAGTTCCGAACCAACGACCGGCGACAACGGTGAGGTCCAAACTTACTTACCTGCATTCTTATCCATCTCGACTATGAGAACAGATAGTATAGTGACTAAATTTGATAACTCCTATTAGTTATAGAAACAAAATGCTGCATACATTTCATAAAATTAGTTTAGAATATGATATTATAACCTTGGTGCATTTTATGTAAGTAAAATAGCAATTGTGTGAGCGCGTCAAAAGCCCTGATTGGTTTACTTGTTATGACACACACATCTTTAAGCAATGTATTAATAGTATTGCTGTCACGCACACTTCCTTTATGTTGGTGTGGCCTGTAAACCGAGGTCTGGCGCCGTGTGTACATAATAAACAGCGTACGTACATAAATTTTCATGAAAACCACTCCTCCACATCTATCCTAAGTACTTGTTCTAGGTGGCGCTGCCAGGGAGTATGCTTTGCAGCAGAGCCACATTCAACGGACATTATTCCTCTATTCCGTATACGTACAGTTATATACAATGCATGTACACTATGTACGTTCGACGTACATTGTTTCGAGATAAATTTGAGCGCTAATCATGAAGGTGGCTCTGCTGGAGAGTACGACACTGAAATTTGGCTAGTTCTGTCACAGCAGAAGACGCGTATTCCCAATCGATTGACTTAAATCTGTCGAAAGATTCATATCCTTTCACAACAAGATTCTCCAAAACAAGAATTTCTTCATATGTTGTACTGTTACAACCATAGTATTTTGTTAACTTCAGCCTGTGTTCCTGTGGTACTTCGAAACGATTGTATAAGCTTTCATAAATTTTGGATAGTTCTGTATAGCCATAAATTTCACTGACATAAATATTTGGACCTTCCGCTCGCATTTGTTCGCCCAAAGTACCAACCTTCGCAAACAGATGATGGTTATTACCGCCTTCTTTAATCGTGATAACACGCAAAACTGAGCTATAGTTGGCACCGCCACTAGTCACCGGTTCAACTTTTATATCGTAGTCAACAAAATTTTGTTCTTTTGCAATTTTTTCGAGAACTTTGTTCAGGTTCTGATCTTGTTCTGTTTCTGCCATTTTGTTTGTAGTTGCACAAAGCACTTCACAGAATATTCAAAAAATATTTTAAAAGATTACTTAATATTATATCAATTGAAGATTAATGAAATACGTATTTTAGAGCAGTGGTTCAAAACAGTAGTGCAATATCTAGCAAGTTTAGTCCAATAAAATCGCAAGATATCTTAATTACTATCACAATAATTAACTTAGCTAACATAGATAAATATAATTTTACTTCACCAATTTTGAAATTAATAATCTATATTATCTACTAATTGAAGACCGACAGAAATATATATTACAAAAGATAGATATTAAAGTGTCGAGTGAAATATCTAAAAAAGATCTAGATACAGATATAACACTTCACATAATCAAGGAACTTTTTATTATACTCTTTCTGATGACAGTTGATAAAATTCCAAATATTTTTATCTTTATCATAAATTTAATAATATATACCTATCAATCAGACGATATAATTTTACTTCACCAATTTTGAAATTAATAATCTATATATTCTATATTATCTACTAATTGAAGACCGACAGAAATATATATTACAAAAGATAGATATTAAAGTGTCGAGTGAAATATCTAAAAAAGATCTAGATACAGATATAACACTTCACATAATCAAGGAACTTTTTATTATACTCTTTCTGATGACAGTTGATAAAATTCCAAATATTTTTATCTTTATCATAAATTTAATAATATATACCTATCAATCAGACGATATACTTTATTTTTACTACATTAAGCGTATTACTTAGCCTGTCTCTGAACGGGAAAAGTTCCTGAAAAAATTGTAAGACCTAATTGCAAACTATACGTAAAAATCCTAAAAAAGAATGACCGAAAATGCAAATCCGATAACAAATATCTGAACGTTCATTATAAATATTCCTTAGATACAGTAAAATCACTTACCAACAAGTAAGATAGTGGTCAAACGCGAGCCTATCAACTGCAGCCTAGCAGCTGGTCGGATAAGATAAACTAATCTTACTAAAAATAATGTTATAATTACCTACGGAAACATAAGCCACTAAATTGAAGTAAAAAAAAAATTATCCAATATTCATGTTCCAAAATAAATCGCGATAGAATCCGTTAAAAAGTGGTTTTATCATAATAACTATCATAAGTTGTATGTGTAAGGCATGGAGCTTCTTTCTTCTTCATCCTAGCGTTAATCCCTGTCGCATCCGAAGCTTTCACCTCGGAGTCTGGGGTCCGATTTTTCCAGTCTTAACTGTAGGTTTGGCCAATCTTCGATATTTCCCGTAAAGCGGCTGTCTGACGTTTAGTTAACCATACGTCAATGAGTAGGAAAGCATTGTTTTTGTAAACATACCCTTTTAAGTTTTAATGAAAACAAAAAAAAGAGAGGAAAAAACATAGCCAATATTATAATATTATGTAGTTACTAAACTTTTAAATAGAGATTAGGTAGCGGTAACGACAAAAATGTTGAGAGTTTAATTATTTTTCCTCTCCTTAAAAAAGGCAAAAACAATTTACGATTCTTATACAATTTTCTGATCATATTCTATTCCGATCAAATAATAAAAATCCAATCAGACAGAAGTATGCTTTTAACTATTATATACCTACGCATAACATTGTTAGTAGTCATTGGTTGTGATATATCATGACGCAGAGCTATTACCTGGAAATCGAAATGGATGTAAGTATTTTGGGTTTACCAGGTAAACGCTCTACCGCGTTGTAAGCATTGCATCCTGTTAGGACGCAGGAGATCTATTTTACAATTATATTGAAGCCACGTCCTCAAAAGAAAGTTGTATAAACATTACTTACGTCTAAATTCTTGTGCATCAAGTTACTGGGTCTGTAATCGGCGTGAATCAGCATGGATTTTCTAGATGGTGCATAAAACCCTTTGATTTTTGCAGCTCCAAATCTTTCAAGAAACTTTTTCAACTTCTCTTTGTATTTCTCCTCAGCGCTATCAACGGCTCTTGTGCACGACAATAGAAAGTACCCTGCCATAGGCCCTTTCTCCATATCCAAACCAACCCTAAGAATACTAAAAACTTTCTTGAAATCCTCTGGATAGTACACGCCATATGCGCAAGATAGTGCGTGCAGCTTGGCTAGTTCTGTCACAGCAGCAGCCGCGTATTCCCAATCGTACGACTTTAGTCGGGCAAAAGATTCGTATCCCTTGGCAACAAGATTCTCGAAAACAATAATTTCTTCACCTTTTGTACGGTTACAACCATAGTATCTAGGTAACTGTAACCTGTGCTCTTGTGGCACTTTGTAACGATCCTGTAAGCTTTCGTAAATTTTCAGTAGGTCTGTGTAAGCATAAATTTCGTTGAGATAAACATTCGGATCTCCTTCTGGTATTCTTGCACCCAAAGTGCCAACCTTCACAAACAGATGATGGGTGTCATTTTCTCCTTTAATCGTGGCTAGGTTCAAAAATGAACTATAGTTGGCACCGCCACTGGAAATAGGTTCAACTTTTATATCGTAGTTGACCAAATTGAGATCTTCTGCGATGTTTTCAAGAACTTCGTTGACGATTAGTTTTGTATCTGCCATTTTGGTTCTAATTTTACAAAACACTTCAAAGAATATTTAAATAGATTGTTTTAATCGCTGACTAATGAGCTACGTACACTGCAGTGGTTCGACACTGGAGTGTGATATTTCGCTGGTTTAGTTCCATCAAATCACAAGTTATCTTTGCTATCAGAACTTAGATAACGGATATTTTTCGTACACAACTCGAAATCGATTCTACATACTTATTTGCGAGCTCAAATGGAGACTGATAGAAATATCGATACCTAATGTGATATCTAGAAAATATCATTTTTTTATACAGATACACAATACATCAAAACACCAACTTTTTCCAGTTGATAAAATAAAGATTGTATACGTACTTACCTGTCAATAGATTGCGTTCCCGTTCTCATTTATACTTCTGGTGTGTATATTAAAGATACAAAAATTAGATTTTTATAAAAATTGTCCTTCCAAATCTAACATAAAAGAAATATATTAAATTGAATGAAATTTTAAAGCGATTAGTATGCTAACTATTCAAATCGATTAAGTCCCGCCTGAGTCGTTTCTCTTTTTCGTATCTTAATCGAAATGACAAGTGAAACACACCAAAACTTTAATAAATACATACGCTCCGAGTGTATGTATCATTAGGAAATATAAGGGTGAATTTCCCGGGGCCAAAAATTGCGTGGCATCGATGAAATCGGTACTAAAAATCATTTTTACAATACTCTAACATTTTTTTCTGGTTAGGCGATATAGTGATCTATGTGGAGCACTAAATATTTTATTAAATAGGATTATAGATTCGGCAAAAAAAAAATTTAAACCTCGAAATTTTTCATTGCCGTGTTTGTCCACACATCACCTATTGTGTTGTGATACCTCATTGATAAAAATCTATTGGTTTTTTTAATTAAAACCTAGTTTTATTTGATACGTGAATAGTTAAAGTATTGTCACGAAATACATTTATTCAAATATTTAGACAGTACAACGAATGGTTAATAAAAGTTCATTTGTCCTAGAGTTACCTTTAATCGCCATGTTCTAAACATATTTTAGAATATCGTTTTATCTAACGACTTGTATCCTCCCTCATATCCGCTAAACGTTGCATATTGGTGCCGCCTAAGTGCTCGACATGGAAGGACGTACACACGTACCTGCGTTTTGGCACCATAAATAAAAGTATATCATTTTTATGTTACTGGACATTTTTTCTTTCATTACTGTGGATAGGTATAACTGTCTATTCCAATAAGTTTATCCTCTTGATTATACATTCAATAGAACGAAATTTATCTTGTTTATTTTAGTGAAGTGTTTATTACTTCGAATAATTAATAGATTTTTTCTTATATTATATTTTTGGCTCGTTTTTCACCACCGTGCTTTCATTTCCATGGTTTCCGTGGTCAAAATTTGCTATGGTAATGAAGAAAAAAACGCGGCAATGAAGAAAAAATCATTGCCATGCCTTGTAAAACAATTTAGTCTCATTACCATGACCAGATGTTTCATTTCCGTAACTTATGTTCTCATCGCCATAGCATATTGACAAAAGTATATCATATTAATTTGTTAATTTCCCATTTCTTTTTCGTGTAAAAGAATTGGCGTCGTTTTGGAATTGAGCAGCCATGAATGAAAATGGTATAATATGAAAGTACATGCAGTTTACCAGGTTTCTTAGAGAGATTCGAGTCTTATAATTAATCCTATCGATTAAAGCAATAAAAATACTGGCTGTTATTTTTTCCGATTTTAGTCGGTTCAATTACAGGATGTGGCAAGCGATTTTTCAGCACTCGTTAAACGCAGTTTTTTTTCTTTTTAAAAATGAGGAAATGTTTCTTCTGAATGAAATTAGCTATCTCCAGTATTTAGAGTACTTTCCCTCCACATCTCCAATGCAAACGCGGTATCGTTTATCTAATACTAGCTGACCCAGCGAACTTCGTACCGCCATATTTTCTGATCCCATTCCCGCTGCATATCTTTAAATTTATCAATATTTCTCTACAATATTATGCATGTATTATGCATATAAATCTTCCTCTTGAATTACTCGATCTATTAAAAAAACCGATTCTAAATCCGTTGCGTAATTTTGAAGATTTAAGCATACACAGGGACAGACAGACAGCCATCGATGGGGTTACACTCGAAGTTGTTCAAGAAAAAATCTGCCTGGGATAAGTTATCCAGCTTGGTAAAAACAACTCCTAGAAAAAACTAGCCAGGATCCACCTAGGTTGGGCAGCAGCAAAGGAAACACTCTCTTAATCTTAAAAAATACACTGCGTTTAAGGATTTCCAAAAAAATCGCTTGCCACACCCGGTAATCGAACCAAATAAAATCCGGATGAAGCTATATTTTAATTGCATCAATCGATAGGGTCAATCTTAGGGATCAAATATCTCTAACAAACTTGGTAAAATAAGTAAAAGGAAACCCATAAAAGAGAAGGTATAGGAAGATTTTAGGCGGTTTGATCATCAGGTGTGTTATTTTTAGAAATCTTTGAATGCAGGTTTGTTTCCCTTTAAAAATAAGGTTATGTTTAATTTAAGTAAAATTCGCTATCTCTAGTATGAGGGTACTTTCCCTCCAGGTAAAGTCGGAATGTTCCACCCTGTATATCGCAGCTCCGATATTACTTACAATAAAAATAACGACACTCATACGCGTGTTTAACACAGTGCCACTGAAAAAATAAATGACGCCAATGTCCATACACAATTGCCTAATCCCCTTTGTATTTTTATTGTATGTAAGTATAATTTCTCATGTAAGTAGGTACATAAAATATTATGTTTTATATTATGTATTTTCATTTCCATGGTTGATTTTTTCATTCCCTTGGTATATTTATTTCATGCCCGTGGATGCTTGTTTCATTGCCGCGCACGCATGTGTCATCGCCGTGGCGCGTAATTTTTGATCTTGTATATCTCGTTAGTTTTTTTATTTATCTGCTAGATATTAAGCAAGAATACATATAGTATCAAAATTTGTTTTAACTACAAAACTTAAGGTAAAAAAAATCCACGGAATGAAGATTTTAATGGACCTGTTGAAATTCACCCATAATTTTATGTAAAAAAAATTGTAACACATTGGCAGCGGTAAATATGATTCCAGTGAAAACTATTCCTGCTATAATAAATGATTATGAAAATAACTCTAAAAATCAAATTCAGTTTCAGAGCTGAATTTACTTACATCTCGAGTCTTGTGCATCAAGTTACTGGGTCTAAAATCCCCATGCACCAACATTGGCTTCCGAGTTGGTGCATAAAGCTCAAGGAACTTTTCAGATCCAAATGCTTCAAAAAACTTTGCTAACTTGTCTTTGTATTTCTCCTGAACCACGCCAACGGCTCTTTGGCACACTACTTTGAAATAGTCTCCCATAAACCCACCTTCTGTGCCCCAATCAAACTTGAGAATCTTAAAAACTTCTTTGAAATCTTCTGGATGGTATTCGCTGTACGCACATGACAGTGCGTGCAGTTTGGCCATTTCTGTCACAGCAGAAGACGCGTATTCCCAATCGAACGTCGTAAATCTGTCGAAAGATTCATATCCTTTCGCAACAAGGTTCTCCAACACGAGAATTTCTTCATATGATGTACGGTTGCAACCATAGTATTTAGATAACATTAGCCTGTGTTCTCGTGGCACTTCGTAACGATCCTGCAAGCTATCGTACATTTTCGATAAGTCTGTATAAACGTAAATTTCGTTGAGGTAAACAGGGGGAGCTGCCTCTCGCATTTTTTCTCCCATGATCCCGAACTTCGCAAACAGATGATGAATATTATCGCCTTCTTTAATCGTGACAGCATTCAAAAGCGAAGTATAATTGGCACCGCCACTAGAAACGGGTTCAATTTTTATTTCGTAATTGACAAAATTGTGTTCTTCTGCAATTCTTTCAAGTACTTTCTTCAGAATTTGTTCTGTCTCTGCCATCTTAGTTATAGTTGCACAATACACTTCAGAGAATATTTAAAAAATATTTTAATTGATTGTGTCGATCGCTGATTAATGAACTACGTTTTTCACAGCAGTTGTACAATACAGTATCTAAGAGGTACGAATATCACTAAAATTAGGAGATTATCATAATTACTTTTATAATTTAGATAAGATAGATAAATATAATTTAATTTTGGGCGCATACAACTCAAACAATAGGAAATGACAGCTCATTAACCTTCGAAGGAATTGGCTTGACTTATTACTATAAGCGACTCCAAATACATTTATGATGACGATCTTAACATTAACATTAATCAAAAATTGTAGGTATGACGCTGCGACTTAAATCACAATACTACCTGTACTGTGGTTAACAAAATGCGTTGAGTAATACTACTATGTTCTATTACTCGTATAAAACATCACCAAACAAAACTAGAACACCGTAATTGCATGTGTAATAAGGGGTTTCGACAGCACCAGATGCTGATGGTCGTGATCGTCTTTTAACAATACAAAGAATCAAAGAATCAATCAAAGAATCAATTTCGTTTATTCAATTTAGGCACATATAGAGCACATATGAACGTCAAAATATTACAATTGTGTCAAGAAGTATGTGAACAAAAAATAAAATATTAAATAAATTAAAGTAAACCATTTGAAAATGATTCTTTCGCTGGTTCGGTAGTTGGTTCTACTGAGAAGATACCAGCAAGAAACTCAGAGAACTCAATTATCCTTTTTATTTATTTATTTATTTTTTAATACGGTTTTTATACAATTTACAATGTGCGGGCAAGAAAGTGATTAGGTTGACCATGCATTTTTATCATTAAGATATTCTTCTACTTTATAATAAGCTTTTTCCATTAGACTTTTTTTCACGTTTATTTTAAAAATATTAAGTGGCATGTCAACCAAATCCTGAGGAATTTTATTGAATATTTTTATACTGTTGCCTACAAATGAATTACCAACCTTATGAAGCCTGAGTATTGGCACTGCTAGTCTATCTTTATTTCTCGTATTATAATCATGTGTGTCCGAGTTTTTTTTTTAAAGATTTAAGTTCTTCCGTATGTATAAAATATTATCGTAAATATATTGACAAGCAACCGTTAATATATTAATTTCTTTAAATGTTTCTCTCAGCGAGTCACGGGGTCTGAGGCCGTAGATTGCTCGTATCGCGCGTTTCTGTAATATGAAAACAGTCTCAATATCGGCAGCTGAGCCCCACAGCAACAGACCATATGACATAACGCTATGAAAGTAGCTAAAATAAACTAATCGTGCCGTTTCCTCATCACTTAGTGACCTTATCTTTCTAACCGCATAGGCAGCTGAGCTAAGTTTTCCTGCCAAGGCTGTGATATGAGAACCCCATTGCAGTTTACTGTCTAGAGTTATTCCCAGAAAAACTGTGGTATTAACTACTTGAATTGATTCATTGTTCATTACAATATGAGTATCTATCTGTCTTACATTGGGCATAGCAAACTTTACACATTTTGTTTTTTTTGCATTGAGTAACAAGTTGTTACTTGTGAACCAATGCAATAATACAGGCCGTTACACCCATTTTAATTATATAGGTACCTAACCACATTCCATTCTTAAATGAACGTTAAAAAAATTAAGAAAAGTTTCAAAGCTGAATTTACTTACATCTCGAATTTTGTGCATCAAGTTGCTGGGTCTAAAATCTCCGTGCACTAATATTGGTTTTCGGCTAGCCGAAAAAAGCTCTCGAAACTTTGCCGCTCCAAATCTTTCGAGAAATCTTGTCAGCTTGACTTTGTACTTCTCTTGAACTACTTCTAAGGCTTTTTGAGTCACCAATTTAAAATAATCTCCCATAGGTCCGTTCTCCATGTCCCAATCAAACTTCAGATAACTAAAAATTTTCTTGTAATCCTCTGGATAATATTCGTTATACGCACAGGCTAGTGCGTGAAGTTTGGCCATTTCTGTAACCGCAGAAGCCGCGTATGCCCAATCGATCGACTTAAATCTGTCGAAAGAATCATATCCTTTCGCAACAAGGTTTTCCAATACAAGAATTTCTTCGTTTATTTTTGAATTACAACCGTAGAATTTAGATAATACTAGCCTATGTTCCTGTGGTACTTCATGGCGATCCTGCAAGCTGTCATAAGCTTTAGATAGATCCGTATAAGCAAAGAGCTCACCATTGTAAAAATCTGGAGCATGTGCTCGCGCTTCTCCTCCAATAGCTGCAGTCTTTGAAAAGAGGTGAAGGGTATTACCGTCTCCTTCAATCGTGATAGCGTCCAATGTTGAAGTATAGTTGGCGCCGCCGCTGGAGACCGGTTCAACTTTTATATCGTAGTCTACAAAACTGTTTTCTGCAGCGATTTTATGTACAACTTTATAAAGGACTTGCTTTAGATCTACTTCTGCCATTTTTTTATAAATTCACTTAAAACTTTTGGAGAATCTTTGATAATATATGTATTAACAATTTGTGGTAACTGCTGAATGAAGCACCGCGTATTACGACTTATGTAGCTAGGTACAATATAAAAAAGCTAGCTTAGTTCAATCAAATTAAAAGATATCTTCATAAATATCGACATTTTGATAACATAGATAAGTACAATATTAATTACGTTACATAACTGAAATAGAGAACACCGGCTTATGTCTGTGCGTACGTTTTAGTAATTGTCAGTTTTTCTCTCAGATCCATCTTACGGTGTCAATCGCTAGTCACCAAAGGCTATCGCTAGAGGAATCTGATCATATTAGGTCGCCAATAGATCCTCATGTAAAAATAAGTTTAAAAGTGTTTTCGTCTTTACATGAGTTTTAATTCCAAATCCACATTCCATTCTTAAATTAACGTGAAATAATAAAAGAAATGTTTCAAAACTGAATTTACTTACATCTCGAATCTTGTGCATCAAGTTGCTGGGTCTAAAATCTCCGTGCACTAACATTGATTTTCGGCTAGCCGAAAAAAGCTCTCGGAACTTTGACGCTCCAAACCTTTCGAAAAATCTTTTCAGCTTGTCATCGTACTTCTCTTGAACTACAGCGAAGGCTCTTTGAGTCACCAATTTAAAATACTCTCCTAGAGGTCCGTTCTCCATGTCCCAATCAAACTTCAGATATGTAAAAATTTTCTTGTAATCCTCTGGACAGTATTCACTATACGCACATGATAGTGCGTGAAGTTTGGCCATTTCTGTAACCGCAGAAGCCGCGTATGCCCAATCGATCGACTTAAATCTGTCGAAAGAATCATATCCTTTCGCAACAAGGTTTTCCAATACAAGAATTTCTTCGTTTAATTTTGAATTGCAACCGTAATATTTACTGAATATTAGTCTGTGTTCCTGTGGCACTTCATGGCGATCCTGCAAGCTGTCGTAAGCTTTAGATAGATCCGTATAAACAAAGAGTTCACCAGTGTAAAAACCGGGAGCTTGCGCTCGCATTTCTTCTCCCATAGCTGCAGTCTTTGCAAACAGGTCAAGGGTATTACCGTCTCCTTCAATCCTGATAGCGTCCAATGTTGAAGTATAGTTGGCGCCGCCGCTGGAGACCGGTGTAACTTTTATTTCGTAGTCTACAAAATTGTGTTCTGCGGCGATTTTATGCAGAACTTTATGAAGGATTTGCTTTAGATCTACTTCTGCCATTTTTGTTATAAATTCACTTAAAACTTTTGAAAAATCTTTGATGAATATATTAACAAATTGTGGTAGTTGTTGATTGATGCGCCACGTATTACTACGTAGCTGTAGATAGTTACGATATAAAACGCTTGCTAAGTGCAATAAAATTATAAGATATCTTTATAAGTATCGAAATTTAGATAACATAGATAAATAAGTACAATATTAATATTACGGTACCTACATAACTGACCTAGACGACACCTATATAACTATTATGTCCGTGTGTTCTTTTTAGTAACTGTCAGTTTTTCTCTCAGATCCAGCTTACGGTGTCAAACGCTAGTCACCAAACGCTATTGCTAGAGAAACATTGTCGCTAAAATAATAAGTTTAATAAGTTTCAATTTAAACAGAATCTATAATGTGTGAAAGATGTTAGGTTATCATCAGAATTTTTTTTTATTTTTTATTTTATTTATTTATTGTTATCTCTTCTACATCCATCTTTATAGGTTACATCCTAATGCGACAGAGTTGAAAAACTACTATACTATAGCTATTAAACTATAATATTATTTCTCGTCTTTGATAGAAATTTGTCTAACTATAATAGCAGTTTTACATAACAATATCTATCTATCGATGCTTGACGTGAACAGCGTGAATGTTAAACTAAAAAGCAGATTAACGCCGCAATAAATAGTAGTTTATCTACTCGTACTATCATACCCGTTATTAGTCGATTACCTACTAAAAAAATAGACCTACTTGATCTATACTATTTTGTAATTGAGATTTAAATTTACTCACATCTCGAATCCTATGCATCAAGTTACAGCTTCTATAATCTCCGTGCACCAACACTGGTTTTCGAGATGGCGAAAAGAGCTTAATAAACTTTTCTCCCTCGAATCTTTCGAAAAACTTTGTCAACTTATCTCTGTACTTCTTCTGAACTGTACCGATGGTTCTTTGACTCAGCACTTTGAAATACTCGACTAAAGATCTATTCTCCATACCCCAATTATATTTGAGATCTTTAATATTTTTCTGGAAATCCTCTGGATAGTATGCACTATACGCAAAGGATAGTGCGTGCAGTTTGGTCATTTCTGTCACAGCAGAAGCTGCATATTTCCAATCAATTGACTTAAATCTTTCAAAAGATTGATATCCTTTCACAAGAAGGTTCTCTAAAACAAGGATTTCTTCGTATAATGTAGGATTACAACCGTAGAATTTGGGCAATATCAGCCTGTGTTCCTGAGGTACATCATGAAAATCTTGCAAGTTTTCGTAAATTTTCAATAATTCCGTATAAGCAAAGATTTCTGTGTGGTATATTTTCGGCGCTTGTAACCGCTTTTTTTCTCCCATGGTCGCAGTCTTTGCAAACAGATGAAGGGTATTTGTATTTCCATCTTCTTTTATAGTAATAATGTTCAAAGTTGAAGTGAAGTTAGCGCCACCGCTGGAAACCGGTTCAACTTTTATGTCGTAGTCAACAATATTATGTTCTGCAGCGATTTTTAACAAAAGTTTGTTTAGAATTTGTTCTATATCTGCCATTTCAGCAACAAATTAATAAGAGCTTTCTAAAGAATACTTTGTAAATCGCCAAACAGATAGCTACGTATATGTTTCACCAGAGTTAGTTCACTAGTTCCATTATATTACAAAATATCATAATAACAGTCGCAAAGGAGATAACGCAGACAGACAAACTCACTAGATACTGTTATTCAGCGACTGAGTGAGAGCGAGTCGAGGCGATTATATCTCGGGACATACGAGTATCTATATCTTGGAAAAAAATGTACTCAAAATGTGCTCCATACGCGCAGTAAACGTTTTTTGTGTGTCTTTTGAGGATAGCACGGTGTGCTACGGTGACGGACGACCTCAAATTCACCGAGCATTAGATTATTACTAAACAACCCGCGCGCGCCAGGGGCTCGTTTGTCTCGCGACTTAGGTTCAATACGGTTCCCCCCCGTTTCACCGAAATTTTTATGTCATAATTTTGTTTCGCATAACAACGCATAGCATAAACTTCATTTCGCAGAAGAAGGTTTGGCATACACTCATTCGTCATACTTTCATAACGCATAATTTTGTAAGTCAGAATCATCTTTTGGCATAACTTTTAAAGCATAATAATCAAAAAGTAGAACCGTGCATACAGCAAGCATCAGACATGCAGCATGCTTCAGGCATACAGCATGCAGCAAGCATCAGGCATGCAGCATGCAGCAAGTATCAGGCATGCAGCATGCAGCAAGCATCAGGCATTTAGCATGCAGCAAGCATCAGGCATTTACCATGCAGCAAGCATCAGGCATGCAGCCAGTATCATGCAGTAAGCATCATGCAGCAAGCATTATGCAGCAAGCATCAGGCAGTAAACATGCAGCAAGCATCGTTTCTGACACAGCACCGGCGCTGCGGGGCTCCGGCGGCCCCACACGAGCTTATCGTCGCAGATGGTTGTAACTCCCACCAACGCAGCTTCGGCTTGCTGGCTGGCTGGGCCGGCCAGCCTCAGCCGCGGCGGCGGCCATTAAAACCACCTGCTCCTCAGCTCGTGGGCCACCTCGCCCCTCTGCGCCTACGCGGGCTTAAATAACACTCTAGGGGTAGGGCAAACAAGACTACGTGAAGTCGGATTTGCAGCAATTCATTTCTGTCACTAACTTTTTTGTAACAAGCTGTTTATACTGGAGATTGATGGCACTTGGTGGAACTTGCTACACATATTGAATAAATAACTTGTACTTTTCCACAATTATTTATTTATTTGAACCTTACCGGTTTCACCTTACGGCATTATCAAAGGTTTACAATGTTTTTGTAACATTGTAAACCTTTGATAATGCCGTAAACAAAAAACATTGTAAACCTTTGATAATGCCGTAAGGTGAAACCGGTAAGGTTCAAATAAATAAATAATTGTGGAAAAGTACAAGTGATTTATTCAATATGTTTTTGTAACAAATTTTAACTTTTCTGCCAACTGAAGAGTATGCCATTGCTAATTCGGATATATTACCCTTCTGCCAAAATACGATTCTATTAAATAAATCGTTATGCCTTGAAAATGTTCGATTAAATAAAATTGTGCCAAATGAGTTATGCCAAATGAATTTCGGAGTATTAAATTTCTGCCAGATGAAGGGAACCCGTTCAATGCATGTGTCCCTATACCTACTAATGATCGCACTTAATCGCATTGTGATCTAATCCGGTTTTCGCGAATAGATGATGGGTATTACCGCCATCTTTGATCGTAACATTGTACAATGTCGAGGTATAATTGGCTCCATCGCTAGATGCAGGATCAATTTTCAAATCATAATTTTATGTAAGCTGGGTTGAATAAAAAATATTTTCTTCTTCTTCTTCTTCTTCTTCAATTGACAAAATCATGTTCTGTTGCGATTTTTTCTATAATTTGTTGAGCATTTCTTTTGTTTCCGCCATTTTGATTGGTTCCTAACCTTTTTAGGTCCGTTACCCTTATGACCTAACTCGGGTCACTGCTTTGATGAACTTAAACAATACGTGTTAATACAAATAGGTACCTAGGTAGGTATACTTAGGTAAGTATACATTATTATACATTAAAACAACTGGTTTACTAACAATTTATTTATTTAGGTATTATTGTTTATAGTTGACTGATAAAATAGATATTATGCAATTATTTCAATTTCTAAAACTCAGAAAACTTATTTGCTATAAGTTTTCTGAGTTTTAATTTTAGTGCGAATGTTGGTACCGCTTCGCATTTACAAGCTTGGTAATGTTAGGTTTTGTTTCACTTAAAGCGCATCTCAAATCGTGTTCCTCATTGAGACGATTTCTAGCTTTTGTTTTTAGTGTTACCAAAGTTGAGAAACCACTCTCACACTTGTAAGTAGTAGCAAACGGTACCAACAGTTTTAAAGCTCTGTCTGCTATGATGGGATATTCAGCACCGACTTTTTTCCAAAATGTACATAGGTCACAATTTTGGAATTCTACTTTTAAAGTGCAATTCTCACGTAGTCCAAGAAATTCTACTTTAGCTGACAAATCTTCATCTTTAAAAATATTATCATCAGTCAAAAATGGTCTCAATACCCAAGAGTTGGACTGACGGTTATCCATGTCCGGGAAATATTGTTGCAGTGAGCTTATTACTGATGATAAATGCTGTACAACGGAATCTTCAAACGTAATCTTGTCAGCTTTATCCTTTTCCAGTTGCTCACAAACTTGTGGAAACATGGTCATATCGCCAATCTGAACTCGGCGTTTGTATAGTTCCAATTTGCGAATAAAGCTTGCTACTTTATCTTGCGCTATTAAAATATTAGTCATATTTCCCTGTAATGAAAGATTGAGACTATTGATTTCAGAAAAAAAATCAGCAAGATACGCCAACATTTGGAGGAATATTTTATCTTTGATTTTTAAGTAAAACTCCGTTTCTTTTTTTGATCTTTCATTTTCCAAAAACAATCTTATTTCTTCGCAGAGCTCAAACACTCTGTTTAACACTTTTCCTCGTGACAGCCAGCGAACATCTGTATGATACAAGAGCGGGTTAAATTTAGCGCCAACTTCATCGCAAAGCACTTTGAACAATCTAGAATTGGTAGCGCCCCCACGAAAATAATTTACAATTTTTACAATATCATTTAACGTGTTTAATAAATCAGTAGGAAGCGTCCTGATAGCTAAAGCGTAGCGATGTAGCAGGCAATGATATGATAAAACTTGAGGAGCAACTTGTTTCACCATTGCTTGAAATCCCGAACGAATACCCATCATGGAAGACGCACCGTCTGTGCAGACGCCAACTAGCTTTGACCACTCTATGCTGTTTTCTTCAATAAATTGTTGTAAAGTTAAAAATATGTCTTCTCCGCGAGTGCTGATCAAAGGCTTACAGAACAAATATTCCTCTTTTACATTATCATCTTTTATGTAACGTGTAAATACCAATAATTCCGAGCACGAAGCTACATCAGTCGACTCGTCTAATAGCAGCGCAAACATAGGACTTTCTTTAATTTCAGAAATTACAGTTCTTAAAATGTCGCTACTCATTTCTGCAATACGACTTTGAACTGTTGTATTGGAGAGAGAGATCTGCTTTATCTTGGCCACATGTTGCCCGCCAATTACAAGGGATACTGCATCACATAAGCAAGGCTTAATGAGATCCTCTCCTATGGTATGCGGTTTCTTGTTCACAGCAATGCGATAAGAAATGTTATACGAAGCTTGTAGACACGACTCATTTGCCTTTTGTACGTTTCTCGAAGCCTTCAGAGCACGCTCTTTATCTTTAAAAAAATCTATATCCTTTGTTACAAACTCCTTATGAACTTTTTCAAGATGTTCTTTTAATTTGCTTGGTTTCATGTTCTCTGCGGAAAGAACTTTACTACACAGAACACACTGAGGCTTTTCTACATTCCTGTCAACAAGCTTAGTAAATCCCCATTGAAGAAATGCTTCTTTGTAAGAACGTTTTTTTCCAGATGTAGAAGCCATGTCGTCTAGAACAATCGTAAAACATATAAACAAAATCAAGACACGTAAATAATGAACAGTGACAGCAGCGTGCAATGTTGTTTAAATATAGGTATACCTACTGAAGGTATACTTACAAGTAATTTTTCAACTTCATTTTTCAACTGAATTTGATCAGTTGCTTCTTTTAAAAAAAGTATACTATTAGGTATACACCTTCAGTATACCTTCAATAATAAATAAATAAATAAGTATGTACCTAAGTTCCTACCTTAACCTAACAACATACACTATTACGCCTGTGAGTATTTATTGAGTTCGTAACAAAATAAATTCATGTTATGACATCAAAATACACAATAACGAAGAAACACTTACCAAAAAGTATATTATAATATTGAAGTATATTTTAAGTGGCTTCTGGGGTTAGGGCACAGGTTAGGGTTTAAATTGTTTGTGCACAAAACAATAAAACAAATGAAATCACTGTACTAATTTGAACGATACAAATTTAAATTTGCGCCAAAATTGACAGCTCGAGTGACAGCGGGCGGCGAGGAGCGACAGAGATTCACTCACTCGCTCAGTGACGAGAAAATACCGAAAATACTCTCGTCGTGATTGAGCGAGTGAGCGTCTCTCTGTGGCTCCTCGCCGCCCGCTGTCACTCTAGCTGTCAATTTTGCCGCAAAAAAAAAAAAAGTGTCTAGTGACTAGACACTTTGTATTATTATAATATTTTATTAGGTACGCATATCAACAGTACGTTTAATATGGTACTGTGAGTAGAATACTATCTCAGATAATAAATATAAATGAGATAAATGCCTATCGCCATTCAGATAACATAGATAGAACATTTTTTTGAAGACCTTACCTTGCTCTAGTTTATTTAGTACTATGCGACCCATGGGCGTAGGTACCTAGAAGGGGCAAGTTGGGTGCTTATCCCACACTATTCTGCTCTGCTCGAAGAAACACACGATCCCCCCCCCCCCCCTTCCATCCCCCTAGATCCCTTAAAGAAAGCTGCCCATGCCCATTGGGAGGCCGGTAGGAAAAGGTTTTAAAGATTTCCATTATTCTCCTAGAATTATTTATTCTAGTAGGTAGCTAATTCTCACTCAGACTATATAATTTAAAAACGCCTGACATATTTTAGCAACTACACTTAGATACTCTTTGCTATACTTTTATATGGGTTGCAAAAAAAGGGTTATTTTAATTCGCAGAAGCGTCGATAGCTTAGTGGTTGAGGAGTCGGGTTTACAATCCAGAGGTCTCGGTTTCGAATACTGGCCTTTACACTACCAACGTGAACTCTCGCCTAACAGAAGTTGCTGAACAGTAGCACATTTTAAAAAATTCTTGGCAGTATAATAAAATAAATACCTACTAATATTATAAATGCGAAAGTAAGAAATCTTTAAAAGACAAACACTATTTACACTATTTTAGGTACAATAAGAGTTAAGGAGCGAGGTTTATTTAATAAAAGGGTACAAAATAAAACTAATAGAAGTAATAAATAAATATTCTACAACACTACACAACGCTATCTAGACATAGCTTAACTAGCTTGTGTTATGGAATCTAGATTATCTAGAATGTGGATTAACATACTTAGATAAATTTTTTTTAAATACATAGATATTATCATTAATTAAAATTTTTACTTGAGTAACCATATTATAAAAAGAAAAGCCCAGACCAATGCAAATATACATATTCATTTCAGATAATTTTAAAGCATTTAGTATGCTAAACTAAACCAATTATTATAAATTGGAAAAAGCGAAATCAAGCTCAGGCAGGACTCGAAAATTTGGATCAATCTCGGGCGAAGCTCGGTGGCTCAGTGGTCAGAGCATTCCCCCTGTAAGGGAAAGATCGCGGGTTCGAGTCCTGCCTGAGCTTGATTTCGCTTTTTACAATTTATACACATACATATTCATGCATACAAATATTCGCACTGAGCAGAAATCGAACCCGTGCGTCGAAGTCGAACGTTCTACTGCTACGCCACAGAGGTCGTCAAAAGTAGCGCTTTGTACAAATAGGTACATGTCGTAGATAATTTTCTTCATTATTATTGGAGTATGCCCCACTTGACGTAATCATTGAGCACCCCGTTGATCCGCTGGCCGTACACGTCGCCGGTCTTGCATATAGCCAGGTCTGTCAGGCCCATGGCTTCGTCCACCTGGGGCGCGTCCTCCGCAGCCACCGTCACCACGGGCAGCGCGAGCACGGCGATTGCCAGACCGAACGACAGTTTCTGGAAGTGATTTGGGTTTTATCAGTGGATAAGTACGGCTATTTATGGCAGAAAAAATGGCTGCTGGAAAAACATTGAAAATATCAGTAAATAAACCACAATATAGGAAATTAGTGTACCTAAACTTTGTTTTGGAACTTGGGTGGATGGGACTCAGATCCCGCATTCCCCGCCAGAGTCCTCACGCGCATGATTGCATCCACGGTGGAACGCCACCGGCGGAAGCATTATTGGGCATCCGCCAGTTCGGGTCCTAGAGAGGTGCTGGACGAAGCGCTTTAAAGAGCTTGCCCACCTCATCGAGCAACACTATGCGGCGGTAGGCAGACGGTGAGTCCACTGGGCCTTTGATATCTTCAGAAACTGGCTGTGTCTGACATGCGAGGTTATAACCTCACTTGCTGAGCAACGGACGAGACTCTGGCGCAGGATTCCCTCTCAGAGTTAGAGGATCAGACGGCAGTCGCCAACGTAGAAGCCTAAATAAATCAAATTAATAGAAGTATTCTCCTTACTCTTTGTATGAGAGATAATCTCAGCCTCCAAAGTATTTTTATTTTCAACTTTTTTTTAAATAGCGGACAGCGAATTAGCAAAGGTAGGCTCAGAGGGCGCCACTAGTATATTATGTCAAGTGACTGAAGTTTGTCTTGTTTGTATGTGTTGTGTTTATGTTATCACGTTATCAGTGACTTGACGTTAGCGAAAGTTTTTTTTTTTTTTTTTTTATATAGGACACGTCAATTTGACTTCGCCTCGCCTGATGGTAAGCTGAAGGCAAAGTCTCTGAAAAGAGGGCCACCATTACAACACGTACCATAGTTTTTATGTTTCGGGACTTATCGCGATTAATTATTATTTGGATATTATATTAGCTGCAACGCACCCGAAACGTCGGCACAAGTAAGTTCCAAATAATAATTAATCGCGATAAGTCCCGAAACATAAAAACTATGAGTTTACACCGCGATAGTTTAAAAATAACACGTACCATGTTACAATGGTGGCACTCAGCTTGACGGCCTCATCAGATGCTTTTTCACGCCCCGCTTAAAGGACCCGGGACTATAGGAGGAAGGAAACACGTGAGCTGGCAAGGAATTCCAAGTCTTAATAGTGCGGCAGAAGAAGGAGTCGCCGAATCGCTTGGTTCTTGATGGAATATTCTGCACCGTATGCGGGTGGCATCTAAGTCCTGCACGTGTTGTCCTATATAGGAAAGGAGAGGGTGGGATTACTTGGAAGAGCTCATCAGAACATTCACCATGGTAGAGACGGTAGAAAACCACCAAAGATGCCACATCTCTACGCAACTGCAAAGGCTCGAGGGTGTTAGTGACCTCAGGATTCCCAATAATGCGGACCGCACGTCGCTGCAACCTGTCGAGAGCATCTAGTAAGTACTTTGCGGAGCCATCCCAGAGATGCGAGCAGTATTCCACGCAAGAGCGAATTTGTGTCTTGTAGAGAAGACACCGCTGCTCCGGCGTGAAAAAACGTCTCACTTTGTTCAGGACTCCGAGTTTACGCGAGGCTGTTTTGATGATGCTCTCAATGTAGTTTTTGTTGTTCAGTTTGCAGCGGACATCCATACCTAAGATGTTGAGATTGTCCTGCAGTGGCAGTGGCGTGCTCTGAAGAGTTGGAAGGGGAAGGAACGAAGATACCTTTGCTGTAAACGCGCATGCCTGCGTCTTCTTGGCATTGAACTCGACCAGGTTTTCAGAGCCCCATTGGGAAACGTGGTTCAGGGTCCGGTCAAGTTCACTGACGAGAAGCTGCCTTTTTTCCGCGATATCAGACTGCTTGGCCGCAGGATGTCCGTGATAACTCCCGTGTAAGGTGCTATCGTCTGCATAGCAGTGAAAGTGCGGCAGTTTGCGCTTTGAACGACTTGTCAATAAACTGTTTACGATAGTGCTACACTGTCGCCACCGCCAGAGCATTGCAGTATTATCTCGTAGGTATTAGAAAACTAAACAATTTTTTCGTGACATATTTTTCAAATACTTCACAAAACTTTAAAATCTTTTGCATTCTACTCTTACAAAATGACAACATTATTTTACTGTACCTCTTTCAACTCAAACTCGAAGTCAGCCCTAGAGTACACCTTCGCAGGGTCCAGATGTAGCCTTTTCATGGCCGCTTCCAGCTCTGAGTAGTAGTGATCCAGTAGTTTCTCGTAGTATTGCGCACGGAACTGCTCGTCCGAACCGGTGAAGATGAAGTATAATAAGTCCACCACGGGACTAGAACCCTGGAGTGTTTGGAAGTCTACTATCTTGATGTCAACTGTACCATCCTGGAAATCGACACCAGCTAGCTTTAGTCAAGCTGTCAATAATGATGCAACTGCATGAGTTTAAACCTCCTTAACGGAAATATACGCAGACGATATCAGTGCGAGAGAAGGAAATCGCGAAATAAAACCCTGTACCAACCCGGCTGGTCAGCGTGGAAACAGTAGGCTCTATTGTAAATTTATTGGTGTACAATAAAGTATTATCTATCTATCTATCTATCTATCTATCTATCAAACCCTCTCAACATTGGGAGAGGATTATGTCCAGCAGTGGACTGCGGTAGGCTATTTAATTGAACAAAATATAATAAAATTGAACAGAACCTAAAAAGCGATTAAGCCAACCTCACTTGCAAACCTTTTACATAGGCGAAACTTTGGCAAAGATTTTCCTTTTAGGGTTGGATCAGATCGATCGATGAGATCAGACAACAGCAAAATTTGTGTGTAATTTGATTGATAGATTGAAATGCACCCCGGACTCCAAGATAAAAGCCTCGGATGCAAACAAGAACAAGCCTAACGATAAGCATCGGTAAGGAGTGATAAGTATGCTACAGCTAAAACTGATCAACTTACTTCTTTAGTCCTGTGCATCAAGTTACTGGCCCTGTAATCCCCATGTCCCAATACTGGTCTTCGTTTGTACTTATGATATTCAATAAACGAAGTAGTTTCAAAATCTTTAAAATATCTCCCTAATTTATCTTTATTTTCTTCCTGAGCCACATCAATTGCCTGACTTAAACACGATTTGAAATAACCTCCCAACCTTTCATATGCCTTCTTATTAATTTTGCGATCTTCTAATACTTTATTGAATTCTTCTGGATGATATTCATTGTACGCAAACGATAACGAATGTAATTTCGCTAACTGAGTCACGGCAGACTTCGAATATTCCCAGTCAACAGACTTAAATCTATCGTAAGCTTGAAATCCATTCACAACAAGATTCTCCAGAACAATCGTTTCTTCAAATATTGTGGGATTGTAACCGTAAAATGTTGGAATCGACAACCGATGTTCGATTGCTACACAATGTTCATCTTGTAATCTTTCGTAAACTTGAAACAGTTTTGTGTAAACAAATATTTCTGTTTCGTAAATATTTGAGGCTTCTTTCCGCATCACTTCGCCCATGGCGGCAACTTTTGCAAACATATGAACCACATTCTCACCTTCGCTAATAGTTATAGTGTATATAAAGGTCGCATAGTTTGCTCCGCCACTGGATATTGGCTCTACTTTTGTTTTGTAATTAACAAAGTTCTGTTCCTTAGCGATTTGCGGTAGTAGATTGTTTATAATTTCTTCTGGTGGTAACATAATTGTAAGTTAACTAGCGGCTTATAAAACACTTGAATTAATAGATCCTGTGAGCGTGTTTGAACTATATATTATACTGTGTGAAGTGTCGAGCTTGCTGGTCGACTACACAGCTCTAGATAACACAAAATTATATCAACACCATATCCGTTGCTGTCAGCAAAAGATAAAAAACATGTGCACTCTGATGTATTGATTAGATTCGATAATCTTCACTTAAGCCGTGGCAACTAATGTATCAAGTACAGTATACGTTTGTGTCATAGTTAAGGAAATTATGTTCTTTTTATCTTACGCATGCAGCGTACGTGAGATAAAAAATTGATAATTTAGCTTTAGCAGCTAAAGCGCAGATTGACAAAGATATATCACCTGAAATAAAACCACTGGTATTATTTACTTTTATCCCGACATTTCGGCTACTTTTCAGAAGCCGAAACGTCGTCGGGCTAAATGTAAGTATATATTATGGTAATTTATGTTTCCAACTTATTTAAATGATCTAACAAACGAAGAAAAGTTAAAATCACATTTTTATCTGTAATGCCGATCATTCCCCGTGGATTTTTAAAAATGTTCTTACACATAAAAATTCAAGAAAACCGATCTAAACATTTTCTAATTTTGCATAACTATAATTATGTGTCCTGTCATCACATCACCAACATCTAGCGCCATCTAGCAAAAATAAGTCAAACTACTTAAGAACTAACGATCCTGCATCGCGCTTAAACAATTATTCTCATACATACCGAACGTATACATAGAACAATCCACGGCCCGTCTAAAGGTTTAGACGTTTATTTTACATCAGACGAGCGAATACTCATTCTATCCCTCCTCTACATCAAATTCTATTAGTCGACGCTGGAAAGCAAACACGTAGTAACCCACAAAAACGAAATTGTTCACCAGAGACGAAAAACCTTCCGAGTTTTGAAAAAATTCATAACTTTCGTGTTTATGAAGCTAACTTTTCAAAATTGGATACAATAAACAAAAAATTGTAGGACTTCAAATTTATTTTAATGAATTCAACCAAAAGTAATTACAAGTGGAAATTGTGTAGGTTACTACGTTTTGTTTTTTTTTTTCACAGTAAGCAAACACGTAGTAGACGCATTGCCAAATGTATGAGATTTTATTTTCTTAATTTTTTTATGGCCACCAAAAACGCAGTAAGTAACCCACGTGGATTTGACAAAAGATAACCGCTTTTTCCGCGAGTTTTTTTGCCATTTACTATTGTATGTACGTGTTTGCGGTGCACATTTAAAAAAAACGAGAAAATTTCTTGTTTCTATTTTCCCCATTTTTCATTGTATCGGCACGTGGATTCGACCTATGGACGCAGAAAAATACGGTGATTCCAAAAATGCAATAAAAAAAATTCGACCTTGTGCGGGTTACTACGTGTTTGCTTTCCAGTAGGGCATCGAGCCCGGGTTTACTCGACTCGAAAAAACCCGGGTTTTCCGAGTTTTCGGTGCGAAAAAAAAACCCGGGTTTTTTAATCAAAACCCGGGTTTTTTCGGGTTTTTTTCTTTTCATTATTTGATAAGTAATTATGAGTATAGGACGCAAAGGGTTCGGCCGAGTTGCTTTTTACCTACAAGATTGGGTAGGAGAAGACGACGGGGGCATCGCGAAAGAAGAGAAAAGCTCAAAAGGTCGGATGAGCAAGGGAGGAAGGGAGGTTTTGAAGGGCATCAAAGAGTTCGCTTATAGTAAAGGGTGGGTCATTATCATAATGACTCCCATCAAGATAATTACGCATCCTTACTCGAGCGAACTCTTTGATGCCCTTCAAAAGTTCAATCCCAAGAATGCTCCGCAGGGGATGGCCTCACTGCACATATATCTGCACCATTGAGAACCGCTTGCTCTTCGTGAAGCTGCTGGATCAGTACCTTCACTACTTTTCTAAGATGTAGGAGAAAGCTGTAGTGGTGGCACTGAGTAGACAGGTTAGGATTTGTACACCGTCTCCATGGTCGATGGTCTATCGTTCGTCTTGGAGTAGGTGTACGAGAAGATGCTGGTGGCTCGTCTCAACTTTATCCGCTGTTGAAAACTAGCCCTCGCCAGATGAAGTTATTTCCACTTCTCTCGATCGGAGAAAACGGATCAAGCTAAAAGGAAAGCAGATGTCTAATTATACAGCGGCGCGGAAGAGTGGAGAAGTGTGTAGCCCGGCGGCCTGTGGCGGTTGGCTTTGCCCCGCTCGCAATCCCCGTTCCCCGCGCCTCGGTCACCAGAAGGCGTCATTTGATTGGTGGCCTATGTAAGACACAGCTCACATGTCGTCTCCGCTTCGCATCTCCTTTCCGCTTTGGTGAAAATCACCTGTCAGTTTCGCAGCTCCTTTCTCTCCTCTCCGCTTTGGTGAAAACCGGGCCTGAGACTGGTGGAGGAAAAGTGCCCCACAAATTTCAGACGAGTTATTACAAGGCTTCCTAAGCGACAGGAAGGTAAGGCTCTGAAGGTAAGGCCTCTGCATTCTACGACCACATATAGCGGTCGGGGAATGCAGAGGCTCTACGGAGTCCTGATGCGCCCAGGGTTCAATTGGCGGAACCAACTAGATAGTGGAATGGTGCACGCATAATGGACGTGGATGATGTGGTGATTGTAATAGATAGAGATAGCGTCCTGGAGATTGAGAGATTTCTTTCGAGCACATTAGAAGTGACTTTTAATATTAAAACTGTTTTTGTGAATTGGGAAGCACTGTTTAATTGTCCGAGCGAGCGAGTCTCCGTTTCGACAAGATGACCGATTTTGCTTTTATCGGTGTTAATGTCTGTGGTCAGCGACACCCCATGCATAATCATTCTGGTGTGACACAGAGGCTGAAAAGCCGCAAGAGCTTCATCGCGTACGTTGCTCCTATTATCTGCGAACCCTCTTCAGCCAGAGTTGATCTATGGGGAGCACAGAGGCCACATAACATCTTAGTCCCGCTATCAGAGAATCTTCCCCCCGGACGGGACCTTGCCTGGACCACTTGGAAGTCCTTAAATAGACTTCGGACGCAGGTCGGTCGAAGTAAGGAAAACCGTATTAGGTGAGGTCATTCAGACGAGATGGATCCACGGTGTGAATGCGGAGCTACTCCACAGACTATGACCCACCTGTTAACTTGTGCTGCCTGCCCAAGCACGTGCACTCCGGAGGAACTTATGAGTGCCTCTGACAACGCTATCGGAGTGGCTACATACTGGGCAAACAAAATATGACAAGATATGCCGTCGACACGACAGAAGAAGAATGTCTGTGGTTATGTTAGTTCCGATCTGGAGGGCGCATTTCTTAACCGATTTTCACCATATTTGGCACATAGGTATGTTCTTTGATTTAAAACACAACTTTTGTCAAGAGTTTTTTTTGATAGGAGGGAAAAAGGGGGAGAAAAGGGGGAAGTTTGCTGTCACGTTATGAAAGATACTTGATGATTATTTGCTGAAACTTCAAGGACATGATTGCACATAAGCTGTTGTGAAAAAAAAAATGCGTCGTAACGTTATAGGGGGTTCCCCCCGTTTACTATAGCGCTTTTTTAAAGCTCGGATCGTCATTACTTTTTGGTGAAACATCCAAGATGTTTAAAATAAGAACGTATCGTTTTTTTTGGTTAGTTCTGTGAACAGTAGACCTCGCGAGCAGCCTTTGCCACATTTTTCTGGTACCTTAGTCAAATCTGGTACCCTTAAAAAGAACTTAACCCGTCAGGGGCATAGCTTATAGCTTCTTTGTAATTCAAATAAAAAAAATAAAGAGGATGAAAAAGCTCGAAAAAAACCCGGGTAACCCGGGTTTTGATTAGGATAAAACCCGAAAACCCGGGTTTTCAAAATTGGCTCGGGTTTCGTATGCCCTACTTTCCAGCGTCGTAGTGTAAACAGTGACTAAACATTCGTTCGTTGTTCTTTCCTATGTAAACACAGAAACATAGAACTGTCTTCACAAGGTTTCATTTACACTAAAATATTAAGGAAAAATGCTTCTATTCTAGCTCTGTTCATTTGTAAATCAGGGTTACTACTTACTCCGACAGTATCAGGTGCATTAACGGGTGTTAATGCACCTAACACTGTTAGAGTAACCCTTTTCTGCACAACAACTTTTTATTGACAAAAATAAAACAAATAATTTGCTTTTAAAAGCTCTTTATTGTCTGTATCTACAAATTCTTTACATCAATGGAAAGATAAGGCCTAAGTTAAACAGAAGAGGTAAGAGGGCTAAGGTGAGCAGGTTCAATTCCGACAGAAAGAATGGCGGTCGGCTGCGGCGTCCAGAATTTGTTACTAGCAATGGTTGCGGAAGGCTCCAGTAGCCTCGCGACGCAACGCCACGTTACCATTTGCCTTCAAATTACTATGTACTTATTCTGCCATAGATAAGATTGAAAATGGTTTGTAATATTTCGCCTCCAAAAACCGCTGCCGACAGTTGTTTTATCAGTGGAAATTGACTCTTTAAGTTTCAGCGCAGATAGAAAGGAGCACAGCGAAGAGGTTTTTATTAAGGCACTCGAAAATCAACTTTAATGTTATTGAGATAAAGTGCACATATGCTTTAATCTGATAAAAAGAACTCGTGCGTCCTAAAAGATACGCGGGAAACCCACGCTCAAATATACGCGATCCGTCAGAAATGCCTGAGACCGCGTGAGAATTATTCCTCTCTGCCTGCGCTGACCCTAAGGGGCTTTTATAAACAAACAAGTTACCGGTATCGGCTAGCTAACCCGATAAGTTTCCATAGCAACAAAAATGGTGATAGCTCGTCGTTCACGTTCTAACACCACTGGTAAGAAACAGTCGCAACGCATTCGCGCCCTTATGTTTAAAGACACAAGGGCGAGAATACTTTGTGATATTTTTTTGACAAATGACGAACTGACATGATGGCAACCAATAGCCGATACCAGTAACCTGGCCCTTGATTCTGCTAAAGTAAAACCACTGTCGTACCACACTCACTGCAAAAATTGGCATTAAATTTTAGACTTTATGTATATAGACTGAAAGTTCAAACTTAAATGACTTTTTGTAGAGTGAATGAAATAGTGTACTGAAACACTTTTTGATTTTGAGTCTATAGCAATAAAATCTAAAATTTTGTGGCAATTTCTGCAGTGACTGTGATACGATAATGGCTTTGTTGTAGCAGAATCGAGGGCCTGTTTAGTTATATTATAAGCACCCTATGGAATAACGATGTGCCTGCATTTGTTGTGATAGCATGTCTCTTGCGCGTTTTAACTCGCCTTATACCGCCTGTCTTCTCTGTATAATTCAAGCCAAGTGGAGGACAACTTACACGCTAGACTTCAAATTTCTTCAAGAACTTGTCACTTCAGTATGCCCCATTTGACATAATCGTTCACGATGCCGTTCAGCCGCTCGGTGTACAAGTCGCTAGTCTTCTGGATGGAAAAAGAGGTCATATCCATATCCTCGTCCACCTTGGGAGCGTCTTCCGAAGCCACGGTGACGATGGGCAGTGTGAACACAGCGATTGATAGACCGAAGGGTAGTTTCTGGAAGAAATTAGACACGTACTATTTAATGTCACATACGAAATTGGTACTCAATTTAACCTTCTGAGGAAACAGCACTGGTTTTGTACTCCCAAAATCCTTTCATCAAAACCTTACCATGTGTCCATCTGAGTAGCAGACGGCACAGTGAAGAGGGCTTCGATGGGTCACTGTGCGTGTGCGTGGGGACACGAAAGCTAATGCGGACGCCCAGTTCCTGCCTTACCCTTAACCTATATCTATCGAGGTTGGGGTCTGCATTGTCCACTCTGCGAAATTTGATTTGGATAGAATGGTTATATTTTCAAAACATCCAGAAATAGAAGTGCCGCAAAGCCAGCCGCAAATATAGACCAAAATCTATTTATTTCACACCAAACCAAGCGGTTCGAAGACTTCTTCTTCTACCGCACCATTAAGACCTGGAATTCTTTACCAGCTCACGTGTTTCCCTCTTCCTACAGTCCGGGGTCCTTTAAGCGGGGCGTGAAAAAGCATCTGATGAGGCCGTCAAGCTGAGTGCCACCGTTGTAACATGGTACGTGTGACCCTCTTTTCCGAGACTTTGCTTTCAGCTTACCATCAGGCGAGGCGAAATTGATGTGGCCTATATTAAAAAAACGCATTGTCGGTGGAACAGCAGACATTCTATATAATAGCATACATTGCCTAGGCATTGTATAGGATTGCCGGTTACATACTCGTATACGTTTAGTCAATCAAAAAATTTTTTTTTTCGACGTTACCTGTTTCAACTCGTGATCAAAGTCGGCCCTGGAGTACACCTTCTCAGGATCCAGGTGCAGTCTCTTCATGGAGGCTACCAGCTCTGTGTAGTAATGTTCTATGAGCTTGTCGTAGTACTCCGCGCGGAACTGCTCATCAGACCCGGTGAAGATGAAGTACAGTAGGTCCACCACTGGACTAGCCGCCTGCATTGTTTGGAGATCTACGACCTTGATTTCTACTGTTCCATCCTGGAAATGAAGGCATTTGATATGAAATAATAAGATACAATATTCTACATCTGCTGATTAACATCAGACAGATATACAGTCCAGAGTCAGCCTATACATGGCTCGAGTCAACAAAAGTACCCAGAAAACGGCAATAAGCTCACCCCCTATTACGTGGGACCTAATACATTGATTGGTGAAATGTGGGTGTTATTTCACCTCTGCCTAACCCTCCGGAGACAAAGGCGTGACTGTATGTATGTATCATATAATATTCTAGGACATGCTATACCTACAGCGCCATCTAGACTCAAAGTAGGGTTAAAGAAAAAAAAACATTTAACACTGTATAATATGTATACACGTGTGTATACATGTGCACGTGACTGTACTAAGATTTTCTTTTTGTAAACTACATCTACATAGAAACACCCGAACTTATAAATATTTATGGATACAAATATTTGCATCGAGTGTGAATTGAACTGACTCAGGTAGCAAACATGCTCGATCGGCGGGAGGCATACACATCCCAAACCTGATTAAACTGTCGTTAGATCGAAAAGTCTGCCATTTGCAGGGGTTCTTAAGATTGTTCGTTAGGATTCGTGCCGGTCGAAACCCCGACCTGACGATGACATGGCAACTTACTAACTTACAGCACAGGGTCATTAGGACTATGAGTGAAGATCTTTCACCAGAATCTTATAATATTATGCAAGTTTCATCATTCACACGTACTAGTAACATAGCTTATCTGACTACATATTATATTGTGAGTGTTGTGACAACGTACCCGATGCCTATTTCATAACAATACCTTTTATGGGCAAAAATATTTAAAAATATTGTTTAGCGACGCGAAATGTGTAATATCGATTAGGATATCCTATCTATATAAGTACTACCTTGCAATATTGATAAAATCGATAATGCAAGTAAAAATTAATGACTATAATCATTGTTTTTGGCACAAAATATAATTTGTAAACAGATACATTTGGATACAGTATCCTTATTAGGATGTATTGTAATTCTGCCACGTCTAAAGGTTTTTGTCCATAGCAGTTTTCGATCGATAAAAGTATTGCCGTCTAGGCTTCCAATACCTTGACGGATAGATTAAGTTTATGAGGTGTCATAGAGGTGTTATACCGAACCTGGTTATAGACTTAAGATATGATTCTGAAGGTGAACGCACACGACAACTGCAGACGCAGAACATACCAAGAAAAAGATTTGAATATAAAGACTTGAATATGATAATTTTTCACATCCGTCGAAGGACTGATGGCCGTTGAACGTTGGAGGAGAGTGGAGACCGCGAGAAAGAAAACGGAAGGTGGGACGCTCTCCGGATGCCGGATAGCCGGATGGACTGACGACCTGAAAAGGTGGGTGGGACAGGCTGGATGCGGAAGGCGGAGGATCGGCAGACGTGGCACACATTGGGAGTGGCCTATGTCCAGCAGTGGCCTGCCATAGGCTAATTAATTGATTGATGGATGATAATTTTGTTTATTGTTCATTGCAGTTTCTCAATGATATCTTTTATTCGTATCGAAGTTCAACAAAGAATCATACCTTTAAGTGACACTTTGACAAGCACATTCGCTAACCTAGGCGTGTTTAGTCTCGTGTACTGATAGGTACGCGCTTCTTCGCTGGAGTACTTAATTAGCCAATGAATCGAAGCTTTACAATAATCCATTGTGCTTTCAACATTTTAAACAGGCTGTAACACGATAGACTAATTTTAAACATCGAAAATTCAATTCAATTAAATTTTTAGTGTGGCGAGCTATACCGATATTGTTGACAAATTCGGCCACGTCTGTTACGTGCGAAGGAGTTGTGTGTGTCACTGTAATTTAATTTACCCGAGTTGAATAACACGTCTACTGCATTATATCAGAAGCTAATCAATTGATGGACAAAACCTGTGACATCCTATAATATAACTTACGTCTCGAATCTTGTGCATCAAGTTACTGGGCCGAAAGTCTCCGTGAGCCAGCACCGGTTTTAGAATTGGCTTAAAAACATCCATGTACTTTTGTGCATCAAACGTTTCAAAAAACCTTTTCAACTTATCTCTGTTGTTCTCCTGAACCAAGCCAATAGCTCTATCTCTAACAATGTTAAAATATTCGGCTATTGGCCCAGTTTTCATATTATATTCAAATTTGAGTTCTTTAATAACTTTATCGAAGTCCTTAGGATGGTCTTGCCTGTACGCAAATGATAATGCGTGAAATTTCACCATTTCTGTCAACGAAGAGACGGCGTATTTCCAGTCGATCGACTTCAATCTGTCATGAACTCGATATCCTTGCGTAGCAAGATTCTCAAGAACAACAGTTTCTTCATACAATGTAGGATTACATCCGTAGAATTTAGTTAATTTCAATCTGTGTGCTTGTGGCACTTGATACTTATCTTCCAAGTCTCTGTAAACTTTAGCTAGTTCGGTATATACGAAAATTTCTGTATTGTAAAATCTAGGACTTTCCACTCGAACTGATTCAGGCATAATCGCAAATTTTGCAAACAAATGATGAGTGTAATTACCTTCTTTGATGGTGACGTTATACAAATCTGAAGTATAGTTCGCACCGCCGCTAGAGATCGGTTCAACTTTCAAGTCATAGTTGATAAATTCGTGATCTTCAGCGATTTTTGCCAAGGTTTTGTTTATAATTTTTAATGCCTCTGACATTTTGTCAAATTCACTCAAAACTATTGACAGAATATTTAGAAAAGCTGCGGTTATTGCAGGTTTTTCACTGTTTGAACGTAGGTATGTCACTGGTGAAATTCAGTACAGTAGTGTGTTATTACAATAGTAGGCAATATATTAAAATATAGCAATTTAGATAAGATAAAATGATACTTCATCAAAGCACAATTAACAAAATTACATAATTATAATCTTATCGCAAAAAGGGATCTCAGTGAGGCAGCTTTTAGATGGCCATAGCAATGGACGTTAGCTCTAAGTTTAACGAATTTTAAATTAGTTTGCAGTCTTGGTATTCCGTTTGTTTGGTATGTCGGCCTTTCCGAAAGCCACTGCCGTTTGACCTCCTAACTCCGAGAGGGAAAACAGCGCCAGAGCCTCATCTCTTGCTGTTAGTTTCTGTCTCAAAGATGTTTTCCTCCTGCTGGCTGGCTAAGCTCGCTTAGCAAATGACGCTGGCTGGCTGGGCGTCATTTGCTAAGCGATAGCCCCAAGGAAAAGGTTTCGAGAAGGCAGCGCAATTGGCCACCCAGGTGGTCACACTTATCTAGGCGTTAGGCCTGCTTGTGACAGTAGAGTAGCCGGGGGCGCTATATTTTCATGGGCACCGCAGTCCGCCGCCCCGCACCTCGATAGAAATCCGTTCAGTCCTCGTACCGATGGAAGCCCAGTTTCTTGGGCGTCAAGGTGGCATTTCGACGAGCACTTCCATGTGCTCCCCTCGAAGCTCGTCGACGCTGCATCCGTTCTGGGGAGGCTTCTGCCAAACCTGGGTGGACCTGGCGTTGTCTGTCGACGACTATACACTGGGGTGATCCAATCTATGCACCGGTACGGGTAATATACGCACCGGTGTGGGCGAACGCCCTGACCGAAAGCAATAGGCACTACCTGTACCTAGTAAGGGCCATACGCGCAAATGGTCCATACGGGTGACATACGTGCAAATGGTCTCACAACCATGGACGCCCAAAATCGTGCGAAGTGGAGGAGAAAGAGCCGGAAGGCGGACCCTGAGCTCCGAGGTCATCTTGGCCACGGAATCACGGATGCAATAAGGAAAATGCGTCTACATGATGAAGAACAAGTGAGGAACATAGGTACGCGGGTGCCGCACCGTATGCATGGAAGCGACTGGCGCATTGACCGGAACATCCCAAAAATTATTATTTTTCCTTAATCTTCAAGACGACCTCGATGGTATGGCGGTAGTGCGATTCGATTGTTAGGTATGTCAAAGGTTGTGGTTCGACTCAACGCAAATATTTGTATGCTTAATTAATATGCCTGTAATCTGTAGACTATTTTCATTGGTCTGGGTGTATGTATGTAGTAATATGTAAACTGTAGTTAGGTATCTACCTATTAATTATTTTTTTAACATTGCTAGCTACTTAATTTCTTTTCAATAACTTTTTAACCGAAATAAAAAAGGAGGTTTTTAGTTCGACTGTATTTTTTACGCATGTCTCTGGAATATCTACCGAAATAAGTAATTCAATTATTATTTGAAGAATTCCTGAAATAATTAAAAATATAGGTACTTCAAATCTACTTACATCTAGAATCTTGTGCATCAAGTTGCTGGGTCTGAAGTCTCCGTGCACCAACACTGATCTTCGGGTCGCCTTAAAAAGGCTCATGAACTTTTCTGACCCAAACTCTTCGAAGAACCTTTTCAGCTTATCTTTTGCATCGTCATGAACCAGATTGATAGCTTTCGCAGTCACCATATTGAAATATTCTAGCAGTGGCCCATTCTCCATATCCCATTCAAATTTCAGATCAGCTGCAACTTTATCGAAGTCTTCAGGATAGTATTCGCTATAGGCTAACGACAACGCGTGCAATTTGGTCATTTCTGTCAACGAAGCAATGGCGTAGTCCCAGGTGATTGATATAAACCTATCGTAAGATTGGTATCCTTTCAGAACAAGGTTCTCAAGAATAACAGTTTCCTCGTACAGAGTAGGATCGCAACCGTAGAATTTGGAAAAAACCAATCTATTTTCTTGAGGCACATTGTGGGTATCGTATAACTCGTCGTAAGTTTTCGCCAGTTTTGTATATACGAACATTTCTGTGTAGTAAAATCTCGGACTTTGCGTCCGAACTTTCTCTCCCATAGCCGCAACTTTGGCGAAAAGATGATGGGTATTGTTGCTTTCCTTGATAGTGACATTGTATAACTTTGAAGTATAGTTGGCGCCACCGCTGGAAACTGGCTCAATTTTTAAGTCGTAGTCGACGAAATTGTGTTCCACAGCTACTTGTTTTATGAGTTTGCTGATAATTTCTTCTGCTTCCGCCATTTTGTAATTAACTCCTCTGAAACTTAATAATCTGTATAAATAACTACGTAATAAATATTGAATGTTGTTGGTGGTTTATACTGCGTATATCTCCAGCAACAATCGACACGATAGTGTGTTCATATCACCATATATGTACAATAAAAATTGTAACCTATCTTGAGAACATCGAGCGCAGATAAGATAGAGAGTTACAATATTCTTTATAGCGTAAATACTTAACACAATTATCTAACTCGTGTTATCGCTAAATGTGACCTCAGTGAGACAACCTTTGGATGGCCTAAGCCAGGGTTTCTTAAAGTGGAGTACGCGAACTCCTAGGAGTTCCCCATTCGTCGGTAGGGGGTTCCCGACAAGATTCACATCATAGTGACTCGATGGCTGATAGACACGTGCAGCACGGACGGTGGCACATCGTGGTGCGCACGCGGTTGTATTCGTAACTCGCTCTCACAGGCTCTTCAATGAAAATCTGCAAGCTGATTTACAAAAGACAGATTTTTGGGTAGCTAGACATGAAGTTCCACCACTCACGCAAAGTGGTGAATTTTCTTTTACCATCTACTACAATTTGATTCACATGTGATCATGATAAAAGCTAAATACAAAAATCGGCTTGACACCGCGGGGATCGCTGTCCTCTAGAAACTTTAATAGGGGTTCGTGGAGCCAAAACTTTAAGAAACCCTGGCCTGCGCGATAGAAGTAAGCTCTTTCCTATTGTATCTTGAGTGCTTGAGGACGCAGTGACAATCGTCACACACGACCACATTATCTGTACAAAATCCAACTTGTTAACCAGACCAGCTGCCTCAGAAATAACACCTGTCAGATAACCAACGCTCGATTATACTGGTAAAAGATTATGTGTATAGCGGTAGAGCGTTAGTCGTCTAATCTAAGTAAATCTAGTAGTACCTACACATGCAGTCATTATTATTAGACAAATATTATTGAAAACTAAAGCTATTTAGTAGGTACAGTCAGCGTCAAAAGAAGATGAAGATTATACACATTCCTAAAAAAAGTTAAATTCATTAAAATCCTAAAAAAATAAACCGACTGTAACAGCTGTTCCGCGCCATAAGTATGTATGTAAGCGGCGCGACGGGGGGAGTATGTACCGATTGACCGTCAGATTTGGTCAGTCTGCCGCCAACACTCACGCCGATATCTCGCTCGCTCTCAACTCATGCTCTTTATTTCTCTTTCTTTACCTCGTCCCCCGCCACGTCGCGCTTTATCATCAATTTTTGACGCAGACTATACCTATCAAATTGCTTGAATAGTGTGTTAGAAATAAAACAAATGTTTAATGGTTTCCTTGTTTTATTATCTCAGGAATTGTTTGTTTTCATATTAATATAATATCATAGTTTCATACAGTGAATACATGTCAGCGGGTAATGACGAATGCACGACCTGGTACCGAACCTACTGCCTCTCATACAAACATTTCGCTACACTCAGAAATATACAATATTGTTTAATAATAAGTTAACAGTTAAATAACCACTATTCAATTTTGGCGCGAAATTATCATAGACAATATTACTTTTTTTTTAATATTGGATATGACATTCGGCCTATTGAAGAGTGGCCAGTGTAAAGATTAAAAATTCTTCCAAATTTAAATTGTTATAACAAAAATGTCGCAACAGAACGCAGACGCAGACGAATTAAACGAAATGACAATTTCAATTCAGTGTTAGGTCGTGTTGTGTGCACCTACCGTCTACTTTACAATCAACGTAGCAACCTCAGAGTACTCACAATAAACTTATTTGGTCGTACACGCTACATTAATACAAACGTACACAACTTTTACTTTATATATAAACATTTATTTAATTTTATCATATTCAATAGTTTACCTATGTAGTAGAATTTTCTATTCTTGCATTTTACTAGAGCAAAGTGCATTAAACAATCATATATTTATTGTTACTTTTAAATAAGCTTATTGTAAACAGTATTAAATCAGCGTTCTTTTATAAATTAAATGTGTTTAGTATAAAATGCAGTCGTTTTACTTTAGCGCGAACTAAAAGCGAAGACGCGCAATATGTAGACTTACAGGAGATATGTGGCTTGAACAGTTTTTTAGCGGTCTCTCGAAATTGGACACTAGACGATAGATATTCTTAATTTTTCTCGAAGAGTACGCTTTTTTTTACGTATAAAATGCCAAATTTCGTTGGACTTTCTAACCGCACACATCGCTGCTAACAAATCTACGAGCCTCCACGTTTTATTGTCAAAACAACCAGATATACTAGGGGTCGATTACTTTGACATAACATGAAAGGCCTCCATAATATAAGGTAAAAATACATACGTACGATGCTAAATCACAAGAATTTATTTATTATAAGATAGTTATTGTACCGTCAGAACAATCTTTATACATCCCCCGAATAACGAAAATTTGATATGAAGTGTTGTACTATTATAATGGATAGTTTAGAACAATAAATAAATATTTCAGTACTCGATATATATTGCTCTACGACGGGATTATATTTGTACCCTCAACAAAAAATAAATAACATTAATAAAGATATATTTTGCATAACTTATTTGAAAAGATTTAACAAGGTGTTACAATGATCGTCGTCACACGTTACAATTAGAAATAACCAGAAAATAGAAAGCTATTACGTTATAATAGCATAACAATTCGCACGGTTATTATAAATAAGAGAATACCTGTTTCATAGAAACAGCAAGAAATAATACAAATAGAAAATATTCTTACATATTCGTTGCACATACAAAAAGCTGTGAGAAATCGCCAATCATATTACGATAGCGATACACCGACTCGACAAATTTTCATTATATTATACACGATAGTTTATTTAATAATTACAATAGTTACAACAACAAGGGGAATCGAGTCAACGGTCAGGGTGTTTCTACTGTGAGTTTAGGGTCCTACCGCAACAATATACCTCTCGCTCTATTCCTACGCTATACTCCTCTAACTCCCGAACAACAACGTAAATCGCCGAACACTCTGGTCTCTATAACCTTCCCTATATCGTGATCATATGTTTGCCTATACTAAGAAGCTAATGTCGAGATTACACAGTTCTGAAGCCTATGATTCAAATAAATATGAACCGTATAATTTCGGCATCAGGCGCGCGGTTCCGAGCTATAATACTGAGCGGTTACATACAGCGATGAGTATACACGTTGGAAATAAGCTGTGGAACATATGTGCAAAGATGTTGGATTATTTTTCAAGGAAATTCACAAGAAAATATAAAACTGAGGACTTACAATTTGAACGTGGATACTCTATTTTTTGTTATGTTTCTAAGTTCCGCGCACCGTCACTACCGACTTAAGCTTACAATTAACCTGTATTTATCAAATTTTAATTTACTTTTTTAGCTTTAGATACACATATACACGTCAACGATGAAATTTAAAGTTTAGTTTTTTATTTATTCGGCTATCACTGAAAGGTACATTATAATGTATACTTGATAACAGACAAGGATCGACTGGACCGCGCGGACTCTGTGTAACATGAAAGTACAAAAATATATATGAAAAAAAAATTATAAATAAACTACCGAAACTATATTTAAATTCCCACAAAATATCACGAAAAAATATCAGCAGCATATTCACATTTATTATTTGAAATTCAATATTACCTACACATTTATATTTCAAGTATATACGGTTCGTCCGCGCAGTCCGTCGAGCCACAAACAACAGCGCCTAAGAAAGAGATAACAACATTAGGATATTCCCATAAACACATCGGTTTTAGTAATAGTTACACGTTTAGTTTACAATTACATCATAATTTACTCTACTGTCGATAACTTGTGAGACATTCAAACTTACACATAAGTACTGCAGAAGTCATAAGTATCCATACGCGGTATAGCATTTTTTTTTTCTTTTGACAAATGTCTCGACAAATTTTGTGTACTATAATTATTATTAAATCGGAGGCGGCGCAATGGGCTCGTGCGCACTCAAGCAAGATAATGCGTTACTACACATCTAATCCAAGCTAAGGAAAATAACTACCATTTTGGTAGAAATATTTTTTTTATTGATAACAATGCACTGATTTGAATTTCGTAACAGTCCTTACAAATTAGGGATATAGAGTTATGAAAATTTAGACAACATTTTTTTTATTTTCTTTTTTTTTTCTGAAAGTTTTTGAGGACTCCGTTCGTTTACCCAAACGTTTATACATGTATTTACTCATGAGAAATATTTTTTTCACTGGCAATGAGACATAGAAAAGGCACTACCGAAGAAAAAGTGATGAGCTGGCGTTTTGAATATATTTACGTGATATTATTATACCAATTCTGTATGTCACAAAACTTTATTAAACAATATTAACTTACAATATTTGGTGGTGGTGTTGTTTTTACAATTCTTATGAGTTGGAACCACAGAGCGTATTCGAATTCTGAGTATGTTGCGACTTTAACATTTGGGAATCCGATTCCACTGTTATAATTCAGTAAACTAGACTTAAAGTCGCTAAAATGATACTAAACAGACTATTTCGAAATTTAAAAAAAAAAGCGAGATGTGCACCAGAAACGACACCATTCTGAATATAACAAGATTATTTCAACTGAGAAGCTACGTACATAACCCGCATACATTATACTGCCAACATAATAACAATAAGTAAGAAAATAATTAACATATAAACAAACACACATCGCACAAACATTTAGTTGTACTTTGACATACATACATTGGAATTTTTACATACATTACATACATCTACATTTATACAAAGCTTGCAATGTAACACTGATTATTTTGATTATATGCAACGTGTTCCCAGGTCTTTTAATATTCAAATAGCAGACCGTGATGCAATGTAATACAGTTATTGTAAAAAAAAGAATATTATTTGAAATCTTTACCATTGAAACCCAAAAAATATTGGTAGAATTTTATTTTTATGAATGGTAACATTTTTGAAAAATTTGTGTACCAAAAGTATACACAAGAATCGAGAGTATCTCTTATTCTTTTTTTTATAATAAGTAACATTGAAAGGTTAAAATAGTCGGTGTTTTGGACCAAGTCTGCCATTTCGTTTTATTTTTTCTTCCATTCCCATGTATTGAAAATAATCAATATCACATTAAAAGACTATTAAGCTATTTATACAAAACAAACATTAAAATGAATCCCGAACAGACATACAAATCAATAAACACTATACAAGTAATCGCTCTTTAAAACGAAATCTAACTCAGTAAGAAGGGGAAAGGGTTCGCAGAGAAGAAAATTGCAATCATTCTGGTCAAGAGTAAGATAGGTTTCCGCAACACACATCCGTTCATAGGTGACTGGTCTGCAACTTTTATAACTCATTGCAACTTGATTGATGATTCAAAACGGGATTTGAACGTGTATAGTAGTGGAGACGTGCAGCAATCGACCAATCACATTTATAAATTGGACTTCGATGTGATTTACGCTGTCGCCAAAATTTTTATTTTGGTTTTAGTATTATTTAGTGGGTTTTGTTCACAAAATAGTTGATCTATCGCCAAAATGTAGTCGTAAGCACGTGTAGTCCCTATTTCTTTTTCCATTGTCACAAGTAACGCGCGGTGACAAGTATTTTACGGACAATAATCGTTATATTTGGCGACAGATCTACCATTCTGCGAATAACAATCCATCGGATATTGAGATATGAATTAGAACCAACATAATTGTTCGATTTTTACACATCTCTCCCATCGTCCTACACTGATTTTTCAATACTCGGGGAGTCTTGTTTTTTTTTTTTGCATCTACCGCTAGCTGGTCAACAAACGTCACGAACTATCTACAATCGATGTTTACTCGATTATTAATCGAATATAAATATCCTTCTACCCTCCATTTGCGAGATTTTACGGTTGAGTAATATCAAAATCTCTATCAACTGTGTTCTAATGACCCTGTTACTTTTTTTAAACATTACATTGTTTTTCGTTGCTGTGCCTTTTTCATTCACTTCATTCAATACATACAATGCCCTTATAACTTTCTTGAAGATCACTGGTATTCTACCACATACTCGCTATTTTTCGAATCATTATTGACATTCAAACACGCCTAGCGTGTTTACTGCGTAGGTGAACACGCCAGGCGTGTCAATCGCCGTAAACGTGTTAGTAAAGCTTAAAAAAACAGTAAACGCCTTTATTGTATTTAAACATTATTATACGGGTCTTGGAACAAAAATTAAATATTCACTATCACTTAATATACAATTTTTTAACACCCCAATCCTTTTTCTTCTTTGGCTGACCGTCTCTGTTTGAATAAGATCATAAAAATAGGCAATAAATAATTACAACACTATTGTCTAACAGACAAGGTTCAGTTTCGGGTGGCACGTTACTATTATACGATGGGACCTTTTTATTAATTATTTTACAATATGCGCGAGACAGACAACATATATTGTGGTCTCTCTCCCTACCGCACGAAAATTATATAATAATAAATCTCATATATGTTACAATATCGCCCACGTACTCCAAGATATTTTTCAGGAGTAAATTTATTGACTACACATTATCGACATTACCCGGATAATGATACCTAGGTAATATCCAAAATGTCCGTATACAGATAAAATTAAAAACTAACAGACTATACATAGTGAGGAAGCTATTAGGCCTCATTGCTGACAACAATATATTACAGAATTATATTTAAGTTTATTTATAATTAAGTTTGTCGCTCTTGTTATAATAACATTAGCTTTTTCGCAAAATGACCAGGTAACTTCACACATCGTGAACATACCACTCTCTAATAAATATGCTGTAGATACACCTTTTTTGAGAGATTAACTATATTAGACCTACTTTACTAGTCTAAATTATTCCATCAAGAAATTTAAATTAGTAGTACAAAAACAGCGTGAATAAGGCATTGACCGCGAAAGCTGTGTATTCGCGTAATAGCCAGCCATTTTGCGAAAAAGCCAGTGCTAACTGACAGATAGGTTTTTTTTTAAACACACCCAGACGCCACATTTTGATCGAACCCCAACATGCAGTATTGAAATTGACTAGTGAAAACAATTTGTATTTCTTTTCTTTTTTATTTTTTGTTGCATTTGTACAGTCAGAAAATAATTTAACAATAAATTATTAATCACTAAATTATGTCATTTTTAGTTTTGTTTTTGTGATGACTATTATCAAATTAATTCACTAACTTTACTCAATTTATTTTATTTGGATACCAAAAAGACTCAGTATTAAATAATAAAGTAATGTTTAATGAAATATTAAAGTATTGAGTGTGTTAACTATTCAAATCGATTATTCGAGTCCTGACTGAGCTATATTCGCTTTTTCTATTTTAATCGATTGGAAATTAGTAACGTGTCGGCAATTTATTTTTTTTACTTTTTATTATAATAATCTAAGAATTCGGGCATGAATTTTAAAATAAAAGCGATATTTGTATACAAATATTGACTTTTCTGAACGACATGTCTTTTTTATATCCGAGAAATTCAAAATGGTTTTCTTACTGACTGTACGTTATTTTAACAACACTTATTTTTACGATAATATAATCATTTAAAATGAGATAGATATGCAATATTTAATTATTACTTAATATCAGGCGAAGATACTATCGCCCCGTGGCTATGCCTCATTTGGAATGCAAAACAACTAAACAATAAGACAAATGTTATATACATAGGCACTAAGTTTAAATTAAAAATGGCGACAAAATTTTGATTCTTTTTTCAATTTTCTCGCTTTTTTGAGCATAAGTTATAGAATATTTGTCGTTGCCTACCTGACGTAATGACTAAAGAGTATATTATAAATATGTAGGTTTACAAATATTATATAGCTTAATGTTCAACAACTACAGTTAGCAACAAAAGTTAGTGTATCACGCTAACTTTAAAACGATTTTTACATTAAAATAAATAAATTATGTATGTTTGTAACCCTCAAAGGATATAATAAATACATTTTATTTTATGTCTATTATTTAACAAAAGATTTTAAAAGATGAATTTTGTGTGAACAACTTTTGTAGCTAACCGTACTTTTATTAACAATAAAAAAATTATATATAATTCACTATTCGACTGTCAAACACGCCTCTCACTAAACAAAACCGAATAAATTCAAAATGCAATACATAACAAAAAATATTGCACCGAATAGAGCGACGAGAATCCTGTACTGGCATATAACTGGCATCACTTTTCTTGCCTCGAGATAGCAAGAGCGAGTTGAAGTTCGGCGTCCTCTTGCCTTCTTCTTGCTTCCGCTTCTGCCTGCAGCCGCTTCGACTCAGACGCGGCCCAGGCCCATTGCTGCTCTTCTGTAGGTATAGCTTCAGCGCTGCGAGCTTCTAAAGCTGCCTTCTTCTTCTCCTTCTGTTTCGTCCGACCAATACCGCCTATCGTGTGGACTAACGACCTTGCATATTTGACTGACTTAGGTGATTTTTCTTTCTTAGGTAACGTACTAGAGGGCCAAGTTTCGTTCAAGTTTCTATTGCTGTCAGGCGCGCCCCAGTCCGTGGCCCAGTTATCAGATTTATTCGCCCAGTTGTCGGTCTTCCAATCACTACTGGATGCGTTGATGTTCTTTTTAGTCGAGTCATCTGTTGTCCACGCGTCGGCTTTTGGTGCGGAGGGTTTGGCCCATGCATCGTCAGTGGCCCAGTTGTCGTTAGACCAGGTGGCCCAGGAGTCGTTGTTATTAGCTGAGCTTGCTGTAGAAGCGGTTTTAGGCGGGGGTTTGAAATCGGAACGGCTCGCGAATGGATCGTAGGCGACTGGGGGAGCGGATACTCGACCGCTTCGTTTTTCGGGTAAAGTGAAATTGCCGTTGATATTTGAAGACCCGGCGAAAAAGTCGTCGGTCTCGAAGCCGGCAACGGAGGTGGGTCTGCCGAAGTCTTTTTTCGAGTCTGTGACGTCAGCGAAAGGGTCCTCGATGTTGAAGGGGTCCTCGTATCTGTAGTCTTTGAAGGGGTCGTCGGTGAATTCCATCGAGCGGCCGACGGTCTGGCCGACAGAAGAGCGAGTGAGACGGGGTTAGCTAGTGGCGTGGGTGGGGGAGAGAGACAGAGAGTACGCACGTGTGAGCCGAGCCTCCTCCGGGTCCGCTTAGCGCTGCAATGTGGGGACAAGCACACGAGCAGTGGTTAGCACGTTAGTGGACAGTGGACATGAGATATGAGATGTAGGAGCGTGTCACGTCATGGTCACCACTTTTTTTTTTTTTCAATTACTTACATAACTTTTATAAATTATAAAATAGTATTCTTCTCATCATTTTTCGAGCGTTTTTAAATGTTATACGAAAATTGAGAATGTTTTTTTATATCCAAAAGGTAAAAAATATAATAAAGTATGAAAAATGTTTTCATGTAGTTCGCAAAGCTATTAATTAAAATTATGGTAACGTATATGACTGTCAGAGTAACACACATGACTGGCACAGTAACACTCATGAATGTTACAGTAACGTTTATGACAGTAAATTTAACTTTATTAGTTATAGTATCTTTAGCACAACAACACAACGTTTTATAATAATTTCAACTTGTGTGATGACGTGACATACTCCATATATTAATCACCATAAGTATATACAGGTAGAATTATCAAGATATTATAAAAAAATGAAATAAATTAAATAATAAATAATAATAAACAGGAGTGGGTCAGGCGTGTTGGTGTACAAGCTTTTGAACATGCAACTAACTTAAATGGACGACTAGATTTGACGAATTTATACAAAGCGATATTGATTTAACGTAAATGAGTCTCTATTTATATTGGAATTAATCTGAAACTTGAACGAAATCCACACTAATATTATAAATGCGAAAGTAACTCTGTCTGTCTGTCTGTATGTCTGTCTGTTACGCTTTCACGCCTAAACCACTGAACCGATTTCAATGAAATTTGGTATAGGGGTAGATTGGACCTTGAGAAAGGACATAGGCTATGTTTGGTCGCGATAACCGACATCTACGCGGGCGGAGCCGCGGGCAAAAGCTAGTAAATAATAAGGTCAATGCCAACAAATATCAATTCTAAAAAGGCGATCTAAATTCATTAACGTAATCGGCAAAGGGTTGAAAAAAGTTATGAGTAATATAATCGTTTTTTTTTGTATTTCAGTTTTATAGTACCAATTTGACCTACAAATAAACAAAATGCTAAACCTCCTTTGGTAAAACTTGATCGTCTCCTCACACACGTCATAGTCACATAAAATGACTTAATCCAGATGTAGTAAGCCACCGGAGATATTCAAATTCCAAGCGTTATGTCCAAAAAAACACCAAAAGCTGCTAAAAATCTACCATAATTATAAATAAGTACATGCATTGTAAACATTAAAATATGAACCATGCAAATATAAACAGAATGAATGATATATGAACAAAAAGTGAACGAATGAATGATCGGAATGTGAATGAATGACAAACTGCGTGTAGCATGTTGCTTGACACGAACATTACAGCGTGAGCATCATCGTGAGAATGGCATTCGAGAGAAAGTAATATCTACTGCGTTTACAAGTTGCATTGTGAATCGCTGCTTTTTGGTTTAAGCTTTAAAAAAAATGCAATTACTTTTTTAAGATTGTCTATGCCATCAAATATTTAAAAAAAAACACGATTAATTTGTATACAGTCGGTGCGGAACTGGTTATTGTAATTATAAATATTAACGGTATATTGTGACAAACAAATCAGTGAGTTACAATAAAACAACGGAACTACAGTGAATATGCAATAAGCTATATTCAATTATGTAAAAATGTAAAAAATAAAATACAGTTAAAAATAATTTTATTTCGATTTTTTTTTTAACTGGCATAAGGATTGGATGCGGGCTCAATGTACAATGGTACAAATTAAGGGAAGCTTATGTCAAGCTATTTTTGTTTTAAACATGGATGCTTTTATAATAAAGACCAATGAATCATTGGCTTTTTGGAATATAAAAAATCGATTGCAATTACATCTAAAAAGCCCACCAAAAAGCGGCACAAGAGTAACATTTTACGAACAATAAAAAAAAATACAAAGCAAAGGAATCACAATAAAATGCCATCCTTATACTACATGCAACATTTGTCTCTACGTACATTTTACTTTCTCTGCAGCAAAAAGTAAAAAAAAAAAAAACATTTAGCTTTTCGAAGTCTATTTGTTGGGCATCATGCGGCTACACGATAGGACCGGGGGAGTAAATAAACATCAAATAATCAGAAAACAAAAACACAATCTGAAAATAAATTATTAGCTTATTGACTATTTTTAGCAAGAAATCTGGTTAAAATATTTTTTTTTTGTACTGTCAAATAATTTTACGAATTCATGTCAAAAAGTAACACTTATGACCTTCAATATATAGAAATCTAAAAATAAATGTAACGTCATGTCTGATTAAATATTACTTTACTTATAAATATGAATTATTTCGAACTTTTTATAACTTTATTAGAGTAACAAAATTTCAAAAGTTACTGATCAATCATGAATTGTTTTGAATTTTTTTTTATAACTTTTGTCAATTTCTTCTTTACGAAATATTCCGGATAACAAATTTTTCATTTTTGATATAATAATATTACATACATTATGTATTTTCGCCACGATCACTGATGAGCCAGTGTAAATTTAATGCTATAACCTTCACATCAGATGCAATGAATACTTTAACCAGATTTCTCTAACAGTTATTATTTATTATTCTATTCAGATTTTCAAATATCACATTTATCGAAAATGGGCTCGCTTCAGCAATAAAAGCACATTACAGAAGGCTCAACGGCTTCCCCTATTGGCAATAAGTATTTAAAATTTACCCGCCAGAGAATCATTTAGCTTTCATAGCACGATACTGGAGACTTGGGTCACAATCTTTCGGACCATTGGTAACTTCAGACCCCGGCATCTGAAGACTCAAGATGGCATGCGGTTTTAGGCGGTGCGAGTTCGAAACTGCCCATGTTTTTATATCATTTAGGCGGTAGACAAGTACACGCCCACCTGATGGAAAGTGGTTAACGTGGCTTTGCTGTCGACCCTGAAGAAATTTTTGAATGCCTTTCATTAAGAACCCTATATTGCAGTCGCTTGGGAAAACCACTGGCGGCAGCGGGGTATCTGAGGGGATTTACACACGAAAAATAATGATATCGTATTTTATATGCGAGGGAAACTGAAGCGAGCCCATTTTCGTTTGAAGACGTGAGCGGATGAAGGGGGTATCTCACAATCTCAAAATATTCACATAGTGAAATTTGAAGCTTTAATACTTCATTTACAGATACGTTTTCTTACTGTTTGACACTATGATATTATAGTGCAAACGTACCTTATCTGTAAATGAAGTATTAAAATTTCGAATTTCACTATGTCAACATTTTGAGGTTGTGAGATAACCCCCTTCATGTCCCACGTCTTCGTATATTTTGTTGTAGAAACATCCCTAGTCCCGTACATATATACCTTGTGCGGCGGGTTGGGTCTGGGCGGCGCGGGGCGAGGCGGGGGCGTCTTGTGGTGCTTGGGGGGCAGTGCGGGCGTCACGTTCGACAGCGTGTTGGACGCAGGGGGCGCCCCACCGCCCCGGGTCGGCGCGTGGAGGACGGCGAATGGGTCCTCCTCCCACGCACCCTGGGATAGAACATGTTATGAACTATAGATACCAGGTAAAACAGGGTGAATAGAGATCAACGGGTGAATAGAAATAAAATGGTCAGCTAAATTCTGTAGTTATGTTCTTTCAAATGAAAATATAATTGAAGTAGTCAATGTACTATTGAAGAAGATCATTATTACATTGAAGTAGTCAATGTAAATGTAATAATGAACAGAATCATCAAATATCTGTAAAGATACTTAACATTTTATGAAATAAATTATTCAAAAAATCTACCGACCACTTTATTTCTATTCACCCATTGATCTTTATTCACCCCGTTTTATGGTACGTGAATACTGATACCTACGTGATACCCTATAGATATAGATACGTGGATAAAGAGACGTGGAATCCAGTGATTAAACTGATGTAGTGAGCCCGAAAAAGTTGGCACAAGTAAGTTCAGGAAGGAGAACAGCCCTATACCTTAGTCGCCTTCTACGACACCCACAGGAAGAGATGGGGTGGCCCTATTTTACTCCACCCGGTAGAGTGATAGAGATGATGTCAAAGATGTTAGTGGAGTCCTATATACATCTAGTTCCTTGTAAAATGAGACCCCTTTTCAACTAGTCTAACAAAAGAAAATGTTCAACTAGTGTAACAATGGAAAAGGAGAGTATACTAACATCATTATTAGCCTTTGTAGTATTTTCTTGTGACGTAAACGCATCGCCGGCGAACGGGTCCGCGTTCGACGCGAAAGGGTCCGTAGCGAAGCCGTCCTGCAATTCGATGGTATTTTGTTAAAAAAAATTAGTATACTGGTTATATCAGATACACCATCCCCCGACAAGTCATATTTTTCGTAAGTTATGAATCCACGTTTCAAAAACGTAAGTGTATGGAAAGGGGACTCTTTTATCCGCACTTAGCCTCTTTCTTGGGCCATTGTGCGTGAAAGTAAGTGTAAATCCAGGTAGTATGGATTTATCTGCTCATATGGCAAGGTCAACCTAGATCTGCCTAAGCGAAAAGCCTAGACCAGGATCATAGCCGATGGGAAAATGATGTTTCTACCTACATCAATGGGAGAGAGGCATGTCTATATTATATGTATGTATAGCTGTGAACACGTGTCTTGAACCTTAATCGGAAAGTTCTCGCATGGTGCACTACCGGACAAAAAAATGCTACCATATTTTGTGTTTTAGCGCTTCTAGCATTTTTTTATACCACTTATCTGCGACAAGTACACGGCCCACCTGATGGTAAGTGGTTACCGTAACCTATGGGCGAGTGCAACACCAGAGGAGTCACACTCGTGCTGCCGACCCTGTAAGAACAGAGAGATTCTGTGCCGTCAGCGCAGAAGACAAGCAGGACAAGCCTTTGGTTTTCTCATTGACAGCACAAAACCTCTCCAGTGAGCTCTGGCTACTCTACTTACCACCGGGAACTCAACACGAGGTTATTTAGCTGCGGTTTTCGCTTGAACCAAGACATGTGTCTTCAGCTACACGTGGCAATCTTACCTGCATCGAGTGTGAATTCGCCCCTGGCCGCTGGGGGGCGAATGGGTCCGCGGCGGGCGCGGCGGTCCCAAAAGCTCCGCTTGCGAACGGGTCGGACTCGAACCCGCCTTCCCCCGCGAATCCGTTGCGGGACGCGAACGGCTCGTCCTCCTAGCGGGACGCAAGTAGCTAATGATATGGGAAGCTGTATAATGATACTAGCTTTGTAATACTTTAAGCATAATAGCATTATGGGAATTTATTCAAAAAGGTTTAGGTTTAATATACTAAAGATTTCTGAACTAAAAATAGAGGATGTGGCTCGTCAACGTCTATTTACGCATAGTACGCGGTACCAAACTACATAAATAGGCGTACATGAGACTTACACCCGTATTCACAAACAACACTGTGAGGTCTCATAGTGTGCTCGAGCGCATAGGGCTGGTAAAATTAATTCACAAACATCACGGAGCAGTATCTAACGCAGTGCATTCCCTCAACGAAGTATTACTTAAGTGTTGTCTATGAGTAAAAAGGCTTGCCAAACCGAACGCACTGAGAATTTGTCGTTATTTGCAGTTTTGGTAGTACGCATAGCGAAGTATTGTTTGTGAATACGGGTGTAAATTTATTGCTCAAATGAGAAACCCACCCTGAGATTTTTTTCGTCAATTGATTTCAGAAAACCTAAATGGAAACCATTGTGAAATCCCACAAAAAGGCCACTATTTTATTAATTCGATAAGTGTAATCATTCAATAAATGGGTAATCTCTGGATTTACTGAACCAATTTTAGGCTCTCTATACAGGACAGAAGTTGAACTAAGTACCTTCCTATAGGCACCCAATATCCAGCACCGCAGCAATGATTACTTTACTAACTGAACAACCCGGATTTATCCAAAGTTATTGAAACATTCGTCTACATAATATGGCAGAATTTCATCACTAATACAACAAGGAAGCATCTCTTTATCGTATAAATAGCCTTTTTTATCGATTTCGAACTCGTAGCTATACACCTACAATGAAACAAAAATGTCTATCAACGATTCAAGCTTGATTAATCGCAAATAATGCTAAAAGTCCCCCTAGACATGTGACAATAGGCATTATGGCGACAGTTTCAAAAAATCAAAGATTTAATGATTTTAGGGGAAAATACATATTAAAAGGATTTAAAATACTGATTTAGTTTTATATAATAAATTGAGATTAATAAGAATTTCAATAAAATAAAATCTGAAAATACTGCCAACGGCCATTTTGATTGAAACACCAATCACAGTGCATGACGTCACGCCTAGGTGAACATCACTGTGTTTCGCTACTTCAGTATTATGTTAACTGTGGTTTCGTATACAAATTAGACACATTTGACTGGCGTGACGTCAGAGCCGACGCCATGACACTGCTGGCTGTTTTCCGGCACTATTCAATTTTTGTTACAAAAATGGCTTTAAACTTCGTTAATCTTTAGTTTATTATCGAAATATAGGTATTTACGTAAATAGTAAATTTGTATCTACATTACGGAAGAGAGTTTCAAAATGGTTCGCCATGCCTATTTATTGACCTGCGTATTGTAGAATATAATGACGAATGAATGGGATTTTGTCTAGTAGGGCAGAACGAACAAGCCTACCAAAAGTCCACATAACTACACAAATAAGCGTTTTACTAATAAGAAAGCTGTACATACTAGTGCGTCACTCGGCGTCGCCCCCCGTACAACTTTCTCCAAGTGCTCAGCGGTGTGTAGAGGCTGCAGTGACAGGATGGTGTGCGGTACGGCGCCCGACCCGGACAGAGCTTCCGCCGCTTCTTCTAAGATACGGTGTTGTTCCTCCAAGTGAGATATTTTTATGTTTGCCTGTAATGAGAATAAGATATGGTTATTATGGTATGTGAAGTCTGTTGTGTCAACCGGTTTTATTGGAGATCTATAGGGGAGGCCTATGTCCAGCAGTGGACTTCCTACGGCTGATAATGATAATGATGATAATGATTATGGTATGTCAGACAGATTGAAGACATATTAAAGAAAGGACATGTCAAGAGTACCCGAAACCGGCGAGCGTGTATGAAAACAATTATGAACGTAAAAGAAGCGAAAGATGTATGCCAGGATCGTGGTAAATGAAAAACTGTGGTCTCTGGCTACCCCACTGGGAAGAAGGCGTGACTGTGTGTATGTATTATGGTTGGAGATTCTACATAGCACTATCTAAACTCAAAGTAAGTCATACTCATAGCTTAACGTAAATCCTGATGATGTTATTGTCCACTGTAAAAAAAATGTCATTGAATTTTAGACTTTAACATTATAACGGTAAAGTCTTTTTTTATATACCACTAAGGCCGACAAGCAAACGGTCCACCTGATAGAAAGTGGTCACCGTGGCCTATGGACATGTGCAACACCAGGGGCGTCACACTCGCGCTGCTGACCCTGAAGAAAACCTTTTAATGCCCTTCTTGAAGAACCCCATATTATTATATTGTACCCCATTTTATTTATTGAAAATATTGAAGGACCCATATTACTAAATTACAGGTGTTGAATTTCAACAGCTAAAACGGCCCATTTCCCATTTTTTTATTCAAGATTAAAGGAAAATATTGGACTATGGGAATAACTAATTTTGTGTATAATCCATATCCATACTAACATTATAAATGCGAAAGTAACTCTGTGTCTGTCTGTCTGTCTGTTACGCTTTCACGCCTAAAGCACCGAACCTGTTTTGATGAAATTTGGTATAAGGGTAGATTAGATCTTGAGAAAGGACATAGGCTATGTTTGGTCGCGATAACCGACATCCACGCGGGCGGAGCCGCGGGCGAAAGCTAGTAGATAATATATGTGAATATATGCAAATAACGTTTCACGAAAAACCAATTTTTATAACAGCGGGCCATTTCGAGAAAGGGATGTTACCGTCCTATTCCAATTTCAAATACTGCATTTTACATACGGAATCCCAGATACTCGATATGTACGTCACCTGGCTGACGGCGAGCACCGTGCGGCGGAGCTGCGCGGTGACGGCCTCCGCGTCGGCCTCCGCCCCCGCCACCTCCGCCTGCAGCGCGCGCTCCTTCTCCTTCAGCGTCAGCGCCGCCGCCCGTCGCGCGCCCAACTCCGCCTCCGTCTCCGCCGCCGCCGCCTCCTGGCCTGACACTTGTGCTCGCAGCTTCTCTACCTGATACACATTAGTAGATATTTACTACTAACCCCTCGTTTACACATTAGTTTAAAACATTTATTTGATAAGTTACAATACGTCACAGGCTTTAGTGTGAACGTAAATAGGTTTTAAACTTGTTAACAACTTGTTGAAAAAGTGTTTGAGACAGTCTCAATACCATGTATAAAACAAGTAATAGGGTTTTGACTAGTTGACTTGTACACGAATCAGTGAAAAACATTTTTAAAACATGTAATTTCAAAACTTAGGAAAACTTATCGAATTAAAATTTCAAAACCAAATTGAAAACGCAATCAACTATTTTACCAAATTATCAACTATGATTGCGTCACTGACGGTGGATGTGTGGGTCCAAGAAACTCCACGGAGCCTCACATGGAGTCCCACAGATTCATTCCCACTTCACCCAGGAACATTCCAATTTGATTTTGAAATTTTAATTCTATCAAGTCAAGTTCAAATCCCGTCTTACTCATTTCATTTTTTCCAATCTAAATCAACTTGAATAGTTGGCATACTAAATTTCATCAAAATAATTATAAGACAAAAATAAGTACTCCTAACAAAAAAGCACAACTCACCTGTGTTTTGAGATCGTTCAATCTCTTTTGTGCTTCACCCTTCTGGTTTTCTAACTGTTTGAGCGTCGCGGTCAGCGTGTCGAGCTCGCTCTGCAGGTTGTCCGCCTCCCCGCTCTTGACCGTTAACTCTCTCTGCTTGGCCGCCACCTCCGCTTCGAGAGCCAACCTCTCACGGGCCAATGCGTCCACCTCCCGGGCTATCGCTTCTAGCTCTGGCGTCGGTTGAGGACCCAGGTTTAGAGCTGGTTCTGTTTTCTGGAAACGAAATGTGAGATATTATGGGTACAACTGAAGAGTGGTGACACCTTGCTTGACGCTTTGTGGGAATCTAGGAATCTTAAAAATTCGAATAAGTAGGTTCCTTCTAGGTAAGTATTCTGTTTCTAAAATCAATTAAGGCCAAACACGCGGCGGTTATCGATATGAATGTGTGCAGGGGTGTCAAACTCGCGCTGCCGACCCTGTAAAAACCTTCTAATTCAAGGGAATTCTATGGGGTTCTTCAGGAAGGTCTGAAGGAGGCAGTCGCAGAAGTCTTGACATGGAGGCCAGTTGGGATAGTGGTGCCTATGATAAAAAAATCTTCTTTCGAATTTTGCCAAGGTTTAGGATAAGAAAAGAGGTTTTTACACATAGTCAAAGACGTATAAAAATTCTATTTGAATTCAAAAAACGAATATTCCATAACAGAATTCACATAATAAAAAAATAACTTGTCAAATCTGACAGCAGATTTATTAATCCAAAATGGTATTTTCAACATATTTATACCTTCTACTCTTAGTTTTTAAATCTTTATGTATTTACCAACATCCTGTATACACGAGTGCGAAAGAGATAACAAATATAACTAAGCAAATGTCTGACGAAAACAAAAGAATAGAAAATTGGAACGCATTGATGAATCAGAGAGGAAAAGACAGCCTTTGGTATCCAAGTTAGTTCTACCTATTGATTTTAAAAACTGCCTTTTGTTCCAATGATATTTAAGTACTTCTAATATATAAAATTCTTCTGTCACGGGGTGCGTAATCGAACTCCTCCGAAATGGCTCGACCGATCTTCTGTCACGGGGTGCGTAATCGAACTCCTCCGAAACGGCTCGACCGATTTTGATGAAATTTTTTGTGCTTATCCGGTATCTATGAGAATCGGCCAACATCTATTTTTCATCCCCTTAAGTGATAAGGGTGCAGCGGGAACGGGATTTGAATACCACGCGGGCCGAAAATATGGCGGTACGAAGTTCGCCGGAGCAGCTAGTTTTACTATAATATTATTGCTTTCGTTCTATTATAAAGTGTAGTATAAAGTGCTACTGCTGTGCATAAGGGTTTGATTCCCAGATTGGGCAGTGTTACCCACAATGTGTATATTTATCCGCATTCTAGACTCATATGGCAAACTTTGCTCAGCCAGAATCTAGCTGTGTAATGTTTCCTGGACTACTATGTATTATATTATGGTTAATTATTTTGTTATTGAGTTGAAAACTTCGGGAACTTCGTGAATATTTTTATTCAGAAGCTATTGCTATATAACTAAAGCTCGATATCCAAATAGATAAGAAGATTCCCACCTTAACTTCTGTTTACTTTAAATTTTCAATAACGATTATAGTCGAATAGTGATGATTTTATTTTTTTATTTTATTTTTAAACTTTATGCACATAAAAATTGTACAAAATTGTAAAAAATTGCAAAAAAAAAATGATTATGATCGGCTCTTCTTCTTATGTCGAGTCGACGGCATATAGTGTGATATTTTGTTTGCCCAGTATGTAGTCACTCCGATAGCGTTCTCAGAGGCACTCATGAGTTCCTCCAGTAAACGTGCTTGGACAGGCATCGAAGAATGCTGATTATGGAATAAATAATGATTATGGTCGAGTAGCAATTATGGTCGAATTTTGTCCAATGGGCAAATATTAACACTTATTACACAATTTCATATAATTTTCCACATACAGGGGGCGACAAACAAAAGCTCTCAGCATTATCATCTCTATGGCGCGACTACTACGACTGTTCAATCCGATCGCTGAACAAGCTGACGCACCACGGCCAGGTCCCGTCGGCGATGCTGATGGTGTACACGGACGCGGTGGCGAGGCTGCCGTGCTCGGTCTGCGCGCCGCCCGACCAGAACAACCTGCTTGTATGGATGTATGCTGAGGTGGGTCACACATTTGTGGAAATAGCCTTACGGGAATTGATGATCATTGATCAAGAATATCATCAATTTCTGAAGTGTTGTTGTGTTAGTCAGAATAGGGCCACCCCATCTCTTCCCGTGGATGCGGCTGATATTCTTCATCCGACAGTAAACATAATAATATAGCCTATGACAAAGTGCCCTTTTGAAGGCAATAGGCTCGCTCCCTGTTACGTGCGAGTGGGTGTTAATAAAACTCTACCTACCTACAGGTGTGAATCCCCAAAGTTTCGTGTTGTACCCAGTTTTTGGGTTGGTTCGGGCCCGGAAGACCATGCACCCTTCTGGCCCTTCGACCGGGACCTGAATATTTGACATTAAGTAACCGACCTTCTTTTTATGGTCCTTCGAGCCTTTAAACTGTCTAATCAGACATTAATAAATTCCAGTTGTTACCGACCAATAAAACGTTCAGGGTCATACAATATGAGGAGCGTTTGGTGTTGGAACACAACCACTTGCATATTTACAACGTGAAGTTCGAAGATGCTGGCATGTATAGGTGTCAGATCGGGGACAGCACTAGCTTGGCAGTGTTGGAAGTCGTCGATACGGAGGAGAAATATCATGTTGTAAGTATCCACTACTACTTCTCCAAAACATATTCTGTAATATACAAATTCGACGTCGAGTCTCATTCGGACGAGAATGCTCATTTTGGATGTTTTCGGGGAGCTCCCCAATTCACAATGCACGAACATGGAATTTTAATATTACAGGCTATGTTAGTTATTATGAAACAAATATCAAAGTTCAGCTAAATCCGCAGTTAGACTGGTAAAGCGGACCCCAGACTCCGAGGTGAAAAGCTTCGGATGCGACTGGGATTAACGCTAGGATGAAGAAGATGAAGAAAACTATGTCATTGTAAACCCCAGTACAACCATGCCTAACAAACATCACTCGCAGCCGTATCCTTTTTTTTTTATCGTGCGAAAACTCTCTTTTGTCGTGCGAAATATCCCTCGCACCCCAGCCGACCCAGGGCCAAATCTCTCGATCTGGCCCTCTTCCGGTGTGGGGACCAAAGAGTCTCCAACTCGCCCCCGGGTGTGGGGAGGCACGCAATGCGCGCCGCCGCCGCGGCCTGCTCCTGCTAGGGTGACAGGCGGCTCCACCCGTCACCCCCAGGCCCACGCAGCCGTATCCCCGCTCGGTACTCACAATAAGATAGGTAGTTTAATGTGCATGCACTGGCGTGCTGAGCTATCTTTCTCGAGTAAGCGCCCAACTAACTTCTGCCATTCTAACCAGCTCAATGAGATTGGAATGGACCCTGTTCTCCAAAGTATGATTAGTAATTGTTGGGTAATCGACTACTCCTTTTAATCCCATATCCTAATTAATTTTGACACTCGCAACACCGGGCGGAAGAAAGTGCTGCCGCCCACGGCGAAAATAAAAAATCTCTCTCTTTCGAAACGCAACGCACGCGACACATCGCTCCGCGGACTTAAATATCAAAATTGTGTAAAAGGCCTGTGTGAAGTGATTCCGGAGTGGGCACACCCCCGGGGGGAAGAAGAAGAAGAGCAGCGCGCTGTGAGTACCCCTTTTTATCCCATCCTGGTCGATTTTGTGGGTGTGGTCTACTACCACATATCTTATTTAAATTATCTAGTATATACAACATTTTGGTTCTTCGACCCGGAGCACATTCTATCAGGACAGGTATCAGCAGATATTTAATAAGTTTCGTATTCAAATTCGAGCATAACCTGCAAGCCTTGTAGGTACCTACATACCACGATACTTGTGCACTACAAATATTTATCAAAAGTTCTATTTGTAGCTGTGTAATATCGTTATTTCAAGTTTAAAAACACGTAGTCAAATATTTTAATCTATTTCTGTGTTTTTACTGACTCAGTTTAGTGAACGGCAGTGAAATTGTAGGGAACCGGTACATACCTATCTACGCCATTTTTATCTGCAAGCCATTACTTCCCGAGTCAAAATGCCCGATAAATTAAGTGAATTAGATATTAAAATAAATACGTTAATTAGCCGTAAACAGCGTAGTTTTAGACGTATTCAACAGCTGTACGATTTAGCTAAAAGTTCCGAACATAATTTCGCTGAGTTAGACAAATTGCGCGTGAGGGCGAACGACCTTGACACTACTCGGGAGTTGTTTGAAAAGATAGTTGATGAGATCTCTGTGTTAGAACAAAAGCGTAACCCGAATTATGTTATCAGTGATAAGGAGATAAATGCCTTGGATGATTTGTATTTCGAAATAAAAAATATTTTTCGTAATCACGAACCAACACGAAAGTCACCGAAAAATGACGAAGATGGCGGCAAATGCGCGCGCCCGGCGAAGGCTCGTTTACCTAAAATTGAACTAATTCATTTCGATGGTAAGTTGGACAATTGGGTTACATTTCGGGATACATTTATCAATTTGATTCACAATAATGATGATATAGGGTGGTGGCACCATATATCGGCCATGTCAACATTTTTTGACCTTTGATTGATTGTAATTTTTTGGTTTATAGCATTTGCTTTCCTGCGATGCCTTTTTCGGGTAGAGGGATACTGAAACTCCATTACTACATTCGTAAAATTACCAATTCTTTGTTATTTTTGAAAATATAGATGTTTTTTTCCGGGTATGTCGATTTCCCTTAATATCGGCCTCTAACACCCTAACTTCTGCCGCCTGTGACCCTAATATCGTCATACCTTTTCCAACGTGAATTTAGGTCAATAAAACTAAGTAAAGTAAAAAAATATAACGTTTTATATTCCAATTCAGGTTCAAATTATTTTTTTTAACGCTTATCTATCATTAATTTGTCTTTTCTTTATATCTCAGCCTTGAAAATTACAGTAATTGCTGTTATTATAAACTAATGATCACAATGATTAAAAAAAATTAAGACAAATGAAGATTTCCAAAATATATTATTATAAGAAAAAATATTATTTAATAAAGTCAACAGAAAACTTGACTTTCTTTAAAGGTTTTTTCAATTTAAATGTACTAAACAGTGACGGCAAGTAAAATCTTCTTTAGTCACATCAATATAATTTCGCCCACGATGAACTGTACACTTTAAGTGGAACCATTTGTATACATAAGTCACATTTAATATTTTTGGCTTCATCTTCTTCGACATCACTAATTAGTTCTACACTTCTACTTCACAGCCACCATAAAGAATTTTCATCTTTTCTTCTTAAAAAGGTAAATCATGAGGTCAGTTACGCTGTCCGTTAATATTCTCTTCTTCTATTTTAATACTCTTCTTCTTCTATCTACTAGTTTTATTTTATTTGACTGGTTTATGTTTTATATTCTATTGTCCAGATTTCTCTTTCTCTCTGTATCTATTCTTCTAGGAAGTCTGTCTTGTAAAGTGATCCTGAAAATTTCGTATTGTCGAAATGCTACTATTCTTCTACTTCATCCTATCATTAATTCCCAGTCGCAATCGAAGCTTACACCTCGGATTCTGGGGTCCGCTTTGCCAGTCTTAACTGCGGATATGGCTAGACATCGATATTTTCCGCGAAACGTCTTCCATCTATCCTCCACAAGCCCAATGGTAACATCGAAGCATTGTATTACTGCCTGCTTCTTTGAACGGCATTTACTCCATCTCTTATTCTACTACGGTCATAGAAACTATAGGGATCATAGAACCTATAGGGGTCATAGAACCTATAGGGGTCAGAGAACCTATAGAGGTCATAGAACCTATAGGGGTCATAGAACCTATAGGAGGCATAGAACCTATAGAGGTCATAGAACCTATAGGGGTCATAGAACCTATAGGGGTCATAGAACCTATAGGGGTCATAGAACCTATAGAGGTCATAGAACCTATTGGGGTCATAGAACCTGTACGGGTCATAGAACCTATGGTCATATAACCATAGGTTTGAAACCTTTCTCCTTTTGTTGGGACATCATTATGGCATACCTACCTGTTGACTAAAATTAAAATACCTAAGTATTTGTTCATTTTTCACCACGTCCCTGTTTTACAATAAACACAAGAAGTTCGAAGGTTGTAGGAAAGTAAGTACCCTATACAAAATAAAGTGGCCGTTATTACGCATCGATTCTCTAGATATCGGCCGTAGCTGGCAAAAATAGTTTTTAGGCGGCCGATGTTAGGATCTAGTCATCAAACAGAGCTGTTATTTCATTTTTAACCTTATTAATGTTACTGCTAATATATAAAATAGCTAAACCTATAGTTTAGTGTTTTCATGCATTTCCCCAATATCGACCGGGTGGCCGATATTGAGATTTATCCAAAATAAAGATCCCTAATCTCGACCCCCCGATTATTTCATAAAAAGTACAAATAAATTTAAAAACACACTACCTAAACGGTACTTCGACTGTTTTTCTTTATTATAAAATAATATAAAATACCATAGGTATGTTTAATTCCATTCAAATACTTATCAACGGAGTGCGTCGACTCCGGGATTTGACTCGGAAATGCCAACAAACGACACAAGTCGGTACCTGCGCGCGCTCTATTGCCACCTGAACGTTCAAATGTGGAGGTACCCGCACCAAAATATGGGATGTTATTCGTATGGATATAGAGTCGCTTTTTGCATAAAAACGATCATAATTTTAGGGTTATTTTCATAGTTATGATCCATTTTTTCGAAAAGGCCGATTTTAGGACATGGCCGATACTAGGAGACTTCACCCTAGGTAACACCGAGAAGTTTCATTATTTATTATCGGTTGTAAGCGGCCCCGCGCTTCAAATTGCAAAAAGTTTACGTGTGTCAAGTGACAATTACAATATTATTTGGTCGGCTTTGACTGATAGATTTGAAAATAAGCGAGCTTTAGCTACTAATTACTTGGATCAATTGTTTGCGTTTAAACCGTTGTCTAGTGAGTCCGTGAGCGGGTTAAACTCTTTTCTAGCAACCTTTCAAGACTGCGTTCAGGCACTTGAGTTGTTAGAAATTGAGGACTTATCAGGGTTTATACTGTGTTATATCGGCTTACAAAACTTGGACCCGGTTTCTAGGCGTGAATTCGAGAAAACGATCAGTCAAAACGAGATACCTACGTTCAAATCGTTAATTAATTTTGTAATGCAACATTCACACATGTTAGGAATGGCTACAAACACCAGATCGAAACCTGGTACTAGTAAACCTACGAATAATATTTCTAAACCTAATTCGAAAAACGTTTATGTGAAAACATGTTTAACGAGTAATACGGGCACGAATGGGTCTGATAATTCGAAAAAGGTCTGTGTGTATTGTAATAAGCCATCTCACTCAATATATAAATGTTTCAAATATATTGCATTGACACCGAGTCAACGAATTGATAAAATAAAAGAATTGCATTTGTGTCATAATTGTCTACGTCAAGGTCACGCGTCTAACGATTGCCCATCTAAGATAACGTGTACCGTCTGCAAAGACAAACACCATCACACATTGCATTTAGATTTTAATTCAAATTCAGAACTCGTTGTCGTAAATAAAAATGATACTAGTGTCGAGCAGGCGAAACAGGTCTCCCTAACATGTTCGGCTGGCTCAACAGTAATCTTGGGTACTGCGATCATTCACGTTTTAGATGGTTTAGGCATATATCAACCAGTGCGTGTAGTGATTGACAGTGGTTCGCAGTCTAGCTTTATCACGAACGACTGTGCACAACGTTTAGGTCTTCCACGTTCGAAGTGTAATACTCAATTAGTCGGCCTGGGCGGGACAGTAGTTCGTGATCAAGGTATGGTGTCGTGTAAAATCAAACCAACTATATCAAACGATCCTGTTTTCAATCTTAAAGCAGTAGTGATTCCAAAAATCTCTGGTGATATGCCATTTGCAACTTTGTCGCAGGAAATAATCAAAGAATATAAACATTTGGTGTTGGCTGACCCTACTTTTTATCGCTCAAGTCGTATTGATATTTTGCTTGGCAGCGACGTGTTTCCATTTGTTTACGACGGTGGCAAATATCATCCGTCACGACAAGATTTACCACTCGCGTTAAGTAGTGTATTTGGGTATGTTATAACGGGTCAGTTATCATTCAATAAAAATACAGATAACGTACAAACTTGTATGTTTTCTGGTAGCTCAGTAAAGGTTGATGAGTTAATTAAATCCTTTTGGGAAACGGAAAGTTTAACCTGTGACTTACCTAAGGACCCGAATGACGTAGTCGCTGAGCAGATGTACCTTAATGATTGCAAGCGTGATAGCACTGGTCGGTACATTGTAAGTTACCCTTTTAAACCCGACGCGTCATTAGGTGATTCTAAGCAAATTGCATTAAAAAGATTTGAAAATTTAGAACGGAAACTGTCTCGTTTACCTGAATTAAGGTGTGAGTATAAAAAGTTTATGGACGATTATGCTTCTCTCGGTCACATGGTCTGTGTCGGTAACGTAGCGGAAGTGGAGTCCAACTATGTCATACCTCATCACTGTGTTCATAAGCCAGACAGTAGTACAACAAAACTTCGCGTAGTCTTCGACGCATCATGTCAGACTACGAATAAGGAATCTCTGAATTCTATTTTGCATACAGGACCTAAATTACAATCGGACCTTATTGAATTATTGATACGTTTTCGTTTGCGTGAAATTTGTTTGTGTGCTGATATTTCTAAAATGTATCGTTGTATATTAATCAATGAAAATCAACGTAAATTTCAACACATTCTTTGGCGAGATTCAATGAACGACCCTATAAAGGTATTCGAGCTACGCACTGTTACAGTACCATCAAAATCAGTTGAACATTCGGCTTTTTTCGGGTATAATCGCCTAAATTCGGAGACGGAAATGACACGACATACATTACCGCGATTTCTTTTATGTAGCATTCAATTTGAAGTATCCTAAACGCAATGTATACCATCTGCCAAGATGACATTACTAACCACAGACCTAAGAAAATTATAGAGAAGCGACATGAATTTGAAAATTCATTATTTATTGAAGCTTCAATAAATAATGAATTTGAAGATATAAGAAATCGCGTTAATGTACGCGATATTTTTTATTTAATGTATACAAGTATAGCTATACTTGTATACATTAAATAAAAAAATACATAGATATGTTACGGCTAAAGGTAGGTGTGAACATAAACTTAAGATTAGCCGGCTAAACTTAGATAACGAATACATTTTTAGCCGTTTCGTTTCGGTTAATGTGCACATTATCCGGCTAAACATGGAATATTCCGACGCAAACTAACCATGTTATCGAACTTTAGCTGCTTAAGTTTGTGTTCACACCTACCTTTAGCCGTAACAGATACAAGTCAATATTTTACTGTTTGATGTACATAAGTAACAGTACGATATTACATCGGATTAATAATAATTGATAATACTTAATCACCAAATTAAAAATTTAAGAAACCGACTTCTACCGATTTTTGGGGTTGTTCCGTATTGATCCCACAACGATTGATCCCATTCTTTATTCACCCCAAATGCGTATTCCGTTTTGATCCCACTTTCAAATTTTATTTTATATTCTTGTTTGATCCCAAAATCTATTCCTTATTGACCCCAATGCAAGAGGTACTAAAAAGTATGGATAGCATGATCATGCATTCAACTAATGTAATCTTACTTACTACTAATATTAGAAGACTAAAAGTTTGTGAAGATGTTCGTATGTTTTTTACTTAATCACGCTCCAACGAATGAACGGATTTGGTTAAAACTCGGTACAGGGTTAGATAATAGTCTGGAATAACTCATAGGCTACTTTTTATCCCAGGAATAGGTTCCATGGAGAGCGGGAACGGGAACAGAATTTCACGCGGGCGAAGCCGCTGGGAACAGTTAGTTAATTATAAATAACGATTGCAGAATGCGGACGTCCCACAAGGTGGCGTACTATCTCCTCTTCTCTTCTCCATATTTATAAACGCTATCACCAAGGTCATCACTTCGCACTATCACCTCTATGCAGACGACCTGCAGCTATATCGACACTTCAAGGCCGAGGAACTGACTGAGGCTGTGACAGCTATCAACAATGATCTTGTTAATATTAGTCAATGGGCTAAAGCTAAAATAACACAGATAAACCTAGGAGCATCTACGTCCAAAAATTCCGAAGAAGAAAATGAAGAGCGCATTAATAGTGCTATCCAAAGTTAAGTGGACGGGCGAATAACAGTCGGCCACTGCCTGGAGAAGTTGGCCTCCTTTGTTTATTTTAAGTAGCTGTTACAATTTAAAATGATAGGTTAGGTAATATGTAGGTATTATATTTAGTTAAAAATGTAAATCTGTGATTTGTCTGTGATTTTTTTACATAATTTTAAATATTTAATTATTACTAGAAAATTGTTAGCAAGTAATTGCAACTACTGTTGTAACTGCAACCAATGTTGTATCTTATATTACTATGTTGATTTGAAAACATATATAATTAATAATTTCATTGATGTTAATTCTGAAGTCTATTTCGTTAAAAATCTCTCTTTTACTTACCAATATTTTGTATGAAACACAAAGCGAGTGAATTTATAATCTATATTGGTCCTGTAATTTTTAAAACTGCTTATAAATTGTGTTTGTTTTACATCTTTTTTACTTATAAAGTTTATTTTGATAGCTAAGTATGTAAGGAACATAGTATAATATATAATTAAAATCGTCAATATGTGATTTGTTTGTGATTTTGTACACAATTTTGAATGTTTTAATATTGTATGATTGCTACGAGTACCTATAACTAATAATTTAAATTAGTCCTATAATATTTCACAATAATGCGTATTATTTATCTTACAACATTTTTATTTGGCAGTATCTATCTATAAAGTTTACTTTAATTGCTATGTCAATTTGCATAAATATTTAATTGATGTTTTTATATTTTTTGTACAATTGATAACATTTATAACTGGAGTGTTAGATAGATAGATAGATAGATAATACTTTATTGTACACCAATAAATTTACAATAGGGACAAGTAGGTATCATGTATACAGTTTAATGTACAATGGGCCAGGGCTTCCAACGTTAGGTAGCCCTGGCGGTTAATTTTATGTTAACTGCTAACGTTAAGCAGTTAACATAAAATTAACCGTTAATTAACGTTAAATTTAAATTGATACCCAGCTAACGTTTACCAATATACAGGGTGGAAGATTTTAACCTTACCTGGAGGGCAAGTACTTTAAATACTGGAGATAGCTAATTTCACTCAAAGGAAACATTCCTTTATTTTTAAAAAGAAACAAAACTGCATTCATAGTTTTTTGAAAATTCCCTTGCCATGCCTGGTAATTGAATCGACTAAAATTCAAAAAAATAACATCCTGTATTTTTATAGCATTAATCGATAGTGTCAATCATGAGGATCGAAACTCTCTAATAAACATGGTAAATTAAATGAAAGGAAGTCAATAAAAACTTAACTTATAAATTCCATTCCAACAGATACAGTACTTTTGCTCAAAGTGCCATCACATACCTTATCAACAATAACGCCATTTATTTAGTAAAATGAGTACTAAATGACTAAACTTTGATTCCGATTTAGAATGTAACGTTATTGTGTGACTGCATGAGGTAGTCAAGTCTCCCGATTTTGTTTTATAAAGAATATTAGTAACCGAAATTACTAATATTCCTGTTAACCCCCCCAAGTAAGCTAAATTGCTTGTACTAGGAGTGGGTTCACGTCTGTAGTGTAATGGTCAGGATTCGAACCCGGGACCTCTCGATCGTAAGGCTGACTCCTTAACCACTAAGTTACCGACGGCGACGCTACTATTATGTCGATTTAGGTCCAAGATACGTGTCTCGAGGTATACTTGGTTGGGCTTGGAAAGCACTTCGTGGTACACCGCATCGCACCCTGGGCAACGGAGATGGCGAGGGAATTGCCTTATTGGTTCGTCTTATAATACGTTAATTGAGACTTTTGAATTAACCTGAGACGGCATGCGGTTTTAGTCGGTTTGAGTCGAGAGATAAAATACCCCTGCTGGCCAGTGAGGGCCAGCCATGACAAACAGGGACAAGTACCTAATTTAAATTTGGAATTTTATTCTTAATATGATAGATGATGGATCCTTGAGTTAAGTTCTCTATTTTGTTAAATCGAATTTGAAAATTGAATTTTCAGGGATTTCCTTTCATTTAATTAACCATGTTTGTTAGAAAGATTTGATCCTTATGATTTATACTATTGATTGATGTCATAAAAATACATTATGTTATTTTTTCGGATTTTAGTTGGTTCGATTACCGGGCGTGGCAAGCTAATTTTCAAAAATCTATGAATGCAGTTTTATTTCTTTTTAAAAATAAAGGAATGTTTTCTTTGAGTGAAATTCGGTATCTCCAGTATTTAAAGAACTTTCCCTCCAGGTAAGGTTAAAATCTTCCACCCTGTATAACATTACCAGCTAACGTTTATTATTTTAACGTTAGGTAACAAACGTTAGTTGAATTGTGAATTTTAACGGTAGGGGCGACGTTGCCATTCCGCGTACTATTTTATGTATGGAGCGCGCTCGCGCCTTTAGGTAAATTGGCTATTGCCATTCCGTCCACCTGCGACTACCACAACTGCGTATTAGAGGTTTGCTTTGCACCGGTGCTGAATTCGGAGAACCGGAGAATAATGAAGAAAATATTTTGATTTAAAATCTTGTTAATTATTAATTTATTTATTGTTAATTACATTAAAATATATTATAATGTAATTGTATATACCTAGTATATAAAAGTACATAATGGATTATAATGTAAATATCAATTATAATTATTATTTTTCATGATTCAATTAATATAAAAAAATCAATACGATTATCGTTTTCGAGGGTTTTGGTCGGGGTATATAATTACGAATATACATAACATTATCCGTTTGGCGATCAAAGATGGCGGACTCGAAATTTTCCAATAGAGTCAATACGGGTATCGTTTTCGAGGTTATCAAGGTTGCTTATTACGAATATATCATCCATTTAGCGATCAAAGATGACGGACTTAAAATTTTAAATAAAGTCGATATGGGTATCGTTTTCGAGGTTATCAGGGCTGCTAATTACGAATATATCATCCATTTAGCGATCAAAGATGGCGGACTCGACATTTTCAATAAAGTCAATATGGGTATCCCTTTCGAGGTTATCTAGGTTGCTAATTACGAATATATCATCCATTTAGCGATCAAAGATGGTGGACTCGAAATTTCCAATAAAGTCGATATGGGTATCGTTTTCGAGATTATCAAGGTTGCTAATTACGAATATATCATCCATTTAGCGATCAAAGATGGCGGACTCGACATTTTCAATAAAGTCACTATTGGTATCGTTTTAGACGTTATCAGGGCTGCTAATTACGAATATATCATTCATTTTGCAATAAGCAGCCCTGATAACCTCGAAAACGATACCCATATTGACTTTATTGACAATGTCGAGTCCGCCATCTTTGATCGCCAAGTGGATGATATATTCGTAATTAGCAGCCCTGATAACCTTGAAAACGATACCCATATCGACTTTATTGAAAATGTTAAGTCCGCCATCTTTGATCGCTAAATGGATGATATATTCGTAATTAGCAAGTTCGTAAACCTCAAAAGCTATACCAATATAAATTTTACTGAGAATTTAGATTCCACCACATTCTAGACGTCTCCGGCGATCGACTGTATGAAAATGTTCGTTAGACAATACTTCGATCCCCCCCCCCTTCCCTTAACCCCTTTTTTCGCAAGAAAATATAGCCTATCTCCGTTCCCAAGCTCTAATGCCTCTATGTACCAAATTTCATCAAGATCGGTTCAGCACTTTAGGCGTGGCGCGTAACAGAAAGACGGATAAATAGACTTCAGACGACAGAAGACGGTTAAAGACATTCAGCTCTGCGAGCCACTGTAACAAGATTTTAATAACCACCTCTTCAGTCATTCAAATTACTTACCTTATTTGAAAACCGTACCCACAAAAAGTGTTTTTATAAGAAAAACATGGTTTGGGATCAATTGAGAATAGTAGACTACACAAAAATGGGATCAATTAAGAATAAAATATAAATAAAGTGCTGTGGGATCAATAAGGAAGTAAAAGTGGGATCAAACAAGAATTTTCGAATTCGGGACAACTTTTGTGGGATCAATACGGAACAACCCTAAAATATCAATTAAAAAAGTAGAACGTAAATTTCCTTCTTTTTTAAATAAATTATATTCTTTATTAAAATATTTACATACATTATTTACAATTTCACGAGACTGAGCAACAATTATTTTACCACGCTTTAAATTTGTTGAAGCCATGATACATAACTACTGTAAGTTAATTTTGATAAAATTTGATAGAATCGAATATGTTCACGAATGAAATTAGCGTTCATAATCATAAATGTATCATATACGTCAAATAAATCAATTATTTTTCTTATATTTCAATATTTTTGTGTTAGTTTTGAGCACAAAGGAGGTTTTGTTGCTCATATCGTGCTTGTATAGTATTCATTATGACAACGGGTAATATAATTAAAGGTCATATCTGTGAATTGATAACTCTATGTAAGAGACGAGGGATTCACGACAATTACCGAGGTTGAACGAATGTTCAACTGATTTTAATGGTACTGTACCTACGGTGTCATTAGTAGTCCGTATTTGGCGATTCGTACTTTACAGCAGTTAGCGGCAGATGAGGGTTCTCGCTTCCCGAATGCTGCGCGTGCTCTCCGCGAGGGTTTTTACGTTGACGATTTCCTCTGGTCAGTTGATAGTGTAGAAGAAGCCTTTCAGATCCAGCATCAATTAGTTGAGTTACTAAAGCTCGGAGGGTTCGAATTGCGTGGGTGGTCGAGTAATAGTGATCAAGTTTTAAATAGCTTACCTAGCGACCAGCTCGAACCGCCCGTCCAATTTGACGATGGTAAAACGATGGCCATTAAAATTCTTGGTCTCCATTGGCTACCTCAAGAAGACGCATTCTCTTTTCGCACAACTGATACGGATATCAAAGTTACGAAGCGTTCTGTACTATCGGCAATAGCAAAACTATTTGATCCTTTAGGTTACGTTCAACCTTGTATTTTTCTTGCTAAAAGTTTTAGTTGGGACGATACGTTGCCCAGCGCATTACGCGATGAATGGCATACCTATTCATCTCAAATTCCATTATTATCTAAATTAAAACATGATCGACATATTTTTATGAAAAATTACACGGCTTTTCAAATCATAGGATTTTGTGACGCATCCATGCTTGGTATAGCCGCCGTAATATTTATTCGCAGCCAGGACGAGCACGGAAATATCAAAGTGAGTCTACTGTTGTCAAAATCTAAGGTCGCGCCCTTAAAAACAGTCTCAATCCCTCGCCTTGAACTAATGGCTGCTCATTTACTATCGAAATCCCTCAACTATGTTATCTCTATTTTATCAAAAGAGGTGGTAATTAGTGACATATTAGCTTTCACTGATAGCTCGGTAGTTTTAACGTGGATTAATACACCAGCATTCAAATTAAAAACTTTTGTTGCTAATCGCGTCGTTAAAATTACGGAGTGTCCCTCTAATGTACAAGTACAGTGGTATCACGTTAACGGCGCTGATAATCCCGCCGACGTGTGCTCTCGTGGCGCGACACCTGCCCAATTATTACAAATAGCGGATAGTTGGTTTCGCGGCGCACAGTGGCTGTATGAACCACAGCACACATGGCCGGTGAGGTCTGTCGGTGAGTTCAATGGCGAACCATTGGAATCAAAACCACTAAAAGAAAATGTTTCATTATTATCTGAAAGTTCCACTTTAAAAACAGATTTTTATGATGTGATATCGAAAGTATCTAATTTTAATAAGCTACAGCGTGTTGTAGCATGGTGTTACAGATTTATAAATAATTCCAGGGCTCGAGACCCTAATAAAATTAAAGGTCCTTTACTCACGTCAGAATTAAATAATGCACATGATAAAATTATTGCAATCGTGCAGACCCAGTATTTTTCTGACGCCATTGAGTCAATAAAGCGAGGTAGTCCCTGCTCTCAAAGTCTACGAAAATTAGACCCATTCATTGATGACCGCGGTCTCTTCATGGTGGGGGGTAGACTCTCTCAAGCAGATCTACCATTTACTCAACGTCATCCTTTAATTTTGCCTAAAAAATCACACTTCACAAATATTTTGATAGATTATTACCACAAACTTTATTTACATGCTGGTCCAAGAAATCTGCAAAATATATTAGCACAAAAATATTGGATTATAGCCGCTAGATGTATCATTCGATCCCGTCTTTCAAAGTGTGTTACTTGTTTTAAAAATAGACCCACTATAAATCAGCCTAAAATGGCTTCGCTGCCTAAATACCGCTTACAAGATATCTACCCATTTCATACGGTCGGTGTTGATATAGGGGGTCCCTTTTATACAAAAGAGTGTAATAGACGCAACGCCAAAATATCAAAGTCTTACTTGTGTCTATTCGTTTGTTACTCAACTCGCGCAGTACACCTTGAAGCTCTGTCGGCTTTAACAAGTGAATGCTTCTTAGCTTCATTCGATCGTTTGACCGCTAGACGCGGTCTTCCACACACTGTGTGGTCTGACAACGGAAAAAACTTTGTAGCTTCTAGAAAATACCTTAATGAGGTATTTCAATTTTATAATTCGAACGCAAATCAATTAACTGAAGGGTTAGCCAACAGAAAGGTAACTTGGAAACTTAACCCACCAACTGGTAGCCACTTCGGTGGTATTTTTGAAGCTGGCATTAAATCAGCCAAGTGGCACCTAAAGCGCGTAATGGGTACGCGTGCTTTGTCATTCGAAGAGTTGACTACTCTATTCTCTAATATTGAGGCTATTCTAAACTCTCGCCCTCTGTGCAGTTTGTCTAATGATCCGAATGAATTCGACGTCCTTACTCCAGGACATTTTTTAATTGGTCGTCACTTAGTGTCGGCTCCTGGTTACGACCTGACAGACGTCTCCATCAATCAATTGACAAGGTGGCAATGTATTCGACAAACCACGATGCATTTTTGGCGTCGGTGGAAACATGAGTATTTGCATACTCTGCAACAGAGGCAGAAATGGCTTGCAGATAGGCCTGATCTGGCCATAAACGATTTAGTTCTAGTACATAATGATAATATTCCATGTCAACAATGGTCTTTAGGACGCGTAGAACAAATTCATCCTGGTACTGACGGTAGAGTTCGCGTTGTCACCATACGAACACAAAATTCTCGGTTTCAGCGCCCGGTCACTAAACTGAGTCCTCTTCCAATAAGTCAGGACAATTAAGTTATTTGTTTACTCTAATGTCAATTTTCTCAAAACTTTATAAACATAATTAATATTTTAATCTTTAGTTTTCTTTTATATGTTATACAGTCCACTTATGCTCTTTAATTTCATGCATGTAAGTAGGTACATTCATTTTGACCATTACGTTGTCTGATGATACCTGTTTTGAAATCAATGTTGATTTCGGTGGGGGGAAAATGTTGGGTAATCGACTACTCCTTTTAATCCCATATCCTAATTAATTTTGACACTCGCAACACCGGGCGGAAGAAAGTGCTGCCGCCCACGGCGAAAATAAAAAATCTCTCTCTTTCGAAACGCAACGCACGCGACACATCGCTCCGCGGACTTAAATATCAAAATTGTGTAAAAGGCCTGTGTGAAGTGATTCCGGAGTGGGCACACCCCCGGGGGGAAGAAGAAGAAGAGCAGCGCGCTGTGAGTACCCCTTTTTATCCCATCCTGGTCGATTTTGTGGGTGTGGTCTACTACCACATATCTTATTTAAATTATCTAGTATATACAACAGTAATAATAAAAAATATCTCTCCCGCAAGCTCCCTCACGTCTATTTCTATCATACACTTCTATTCTTATCAGGTAAAACCTCCCACCTCCCGAGGCCCTTTCGAATCGCCCTCGAGCATTCTGAACACTGATATAATGGTGTTCAGCGCGTGGTCGCCGTGGAGCGAGTGCAGCGTGTGCGGTAAGGTCGGCAGACGGCGCCGATATGGACTGTGTTATGTCAAACTGGAGACCAGAGGAGTACGTACTTTTTTTTCATCACTTTTATTCGAAAAATGTCACTTTATTCCTCTATAAGTGGGAGAAAAATAGCTCTTTTCTGTTAAGAACTTTTTAACGGATGGAAAAGTGGAAAAGATGGATTATATTACTCATAGAAATCGAACGCAAACTGGCTGGTAAAAATAAAAAAAGGTGCGTATTTCGTCTGTTTTTGTAATCAGTACTTACATATTTTCTCATAAAAAGGGAATGAAAAGTTCTCGATCGGATTCTCAAGAGCAAATTATTTTTCCCTCGGGCGATGTACTTTGAATTCCTCGCTGCGCTCAGGATTCTACGTTAGAATCGTTCGCTTCGCTCATGGTTCAAGATAGCGCCCTCGCTGTAAAAATACTACTTTGCTCCCTTGTCATACAATCTACTATATTAAACTCTTCTTCTTTTTTTAAAAGTCTATTTCATATTAGGCACATGAATTGAATATGATTTCACCCCGCTAATAGTAAGAAGCTGTAAATATCCTACAGAATGGGACATCATTATAGATGTCAGCAGTGGGCACTACTAAAATGGTGGTCATCAAATCCCCCATAGGAGTATGTTAACACCCACAGTATGTGTTTGGTTCTATAAAATGTGTATTGTCGACTTTCATGCTTCTATTTCAGAGGAAAAGACGTGTAAATCAAAATGTCGACGCCGAGGAAGACGACATCATTAATTTGAACAACGATGCTATTGAACTATTTGAAAGTTAGTACTTAAATAGGCAATTTTTTTATTTGGTCCGATTGACTGCAGTCATACAGGCTAGATATGTAGTAAAAAGCTGAGGTGCAGTCCAGAAGATACGGACCACCATTTCTGATGCTATTGACCTTAAAATGGTGGTCCCTAACCTAGATACATAGATGGCTTTTCACGCCCAGCTTGAAGGACCCGGGACTGTAGGAAGAGGGAAACACAGTCTTTACAATGCGGTAATATTTTTGAATACGGGATTATAAACAAAAATATTAAATATCGCCTATTTTCCTATGGGGTAGCAAGAGACAACAGCCCGTTAGAGGGAAATAGGTGCGAACGAATGTATGTGTACAATATCGAATTCAGTCACGATAAAAAGCGACAAAACGGACCCGGACTTCGAGATGAAAGTTTCAGATGCGACCGGGATTATCGCAAATATGATGAATTCTACAAAGTTCTTTGATAAACTGTTTACGATTTGAGCAGTACCTTTATGGTATAAAATATCGCGTTAAAAGTTCAGTCGCGACAAAAAGAGAAAAAGCGGACCCGGACTTCGAGATGAAAGCTTCAAATGCGACGGGTTTTTTTTTTTTTTTTTTTAAAGAATATTAGCAACCGAAATTACTAATATTCCCGTTAACCCCTCCAACTAAGCTAAATTGCTTGTGCTAGGAGTGGGTTCACGTCGGTAGTGTAATGGCCAGGATTCGAACCCGATACCTCTCGATCGTAAGGTCGACGCCTTAACCACTACGCTACCGACGACGAATATGATAAATTCTACAAGGTTCTTTAATAAACCGTTTACGAGTCGAGCAGTACCTTTGTGGAATGCGATACCAAAGGCAAAAAGATATCCAGTAAAAATAATTACACAAAATATATTATAATTTATTCTTACCATAGCTCGTAATATACAGTTCCAATGAGAAAAACAATATTTAACCATGCACATATAAATTCAAAGTGTTTCTGAATTTTCATAAAACTTATTTACTGATAAAACACTAGTCGATGTAAAATAAAATCGATTGGCCACCGATTGTTCGTCTCGGTCATTGTATTATGAAGTAAAACAATTCAGTGTTTTGTATGCTGAACAAATTTGTGCTCCATAGGTCAGGCCTGTGACGTGGAGTTCTTATAATACGATCCGTTACGGTTTTCCTTTCAAGGTCAATAAGAATTATACATAATCGTTGCTTCTTGAATAGTCTTGCCTGACTCGAAAGCTAAGATGGCCCTGGGCAAACTAAGAATTACATTGACATACATACATACATACATACATACATACATACATACATACATACATACATACATACATACAATCACGCCTTTATCCCCGGAGGGTTAGGCAGAGGTGAATTAACACCCACATTTCACAAATCATTGTATTAGGTCCCACGTAATAGGCGGTGAGTCGTCTGTGTTTGAGTCTAAATGTGTGTTTGCAGCATTCCCCGAGGGCATCCCATGTCGGTCTCGGTACTTACCGTCCGCTTTGAGACACGTATCCACCATTAAACGGAGGCGAAGCGAAATTATGATAGCTATGTGCAAGGTAATGCTGCCTTACAGTGGGGTGAGCACGAACTACTATCGTAATCGTATCGTGAACGTAACGACAGCACGGAGCATTGCGATTGGCAGGCTTCAGGCAGGCGGCCAATCGCAATGCTCCGTGCTCTCGTCACGTTCACGATACGATTACGATAGTTGTTCGTGCTCACCCCACAGATCTTTTAAAAAAATATTTTGGGGACAGATTTACTATTTTTCCGTATGGTGACGGAAAAAGGATACAAGTATCTCATCCGAAGGATATCGTAAGAGGCGACTAACGGAAAAAATACGCAGACGATATCACTGCGAGAGAAGGAAAACTCGAAATAAAACCCAGTACCAACCCGTCTGACTAGCGTGGAAACAGTAGGCCAAAGCTTTCCAACATTGGGAGAGGCTTATGTCCAGCAGTGGACTGCGATCCATTTTTGGTGATAGATTTACTAATTTGAGTACGAACATTTGATGACAAAACATAAACTTGGCTGAAAAAAAAATATATTGCCTCTAATATTATAAATGTGAAGGTAACTATGTTTTTTCTGTCTGTGTCTATTACGCTTACACGCCTAAAGCACTTAACCGATTTTTATGAAATTTGTTTTTTGATAAGACCTTGGAAAAGGACATAGCCTACGATTTTTTGTCGCGATAACTGACATCCATGCGGGCAAAACCACGGGCAACAGCTACTTTTATGTAATCCAGATATTTTCATAGCTGTCAAAATCTTTACAGGTGTCTTGTGATGCCACAATATTCAAGCTCCGCTCGTCCAAGGGCGAGGTGCTGGAGACAGCTAACAACTCAGCCGGGATATACTCCCTTCACCAAATACTTCCGAAGCAACCCCCACTGCCTACCAGGGACACCATATTTGTCGATTTCGGTCAACCAATTACTATACGGTGCCCTGGGTAATGTTATTTTTTTCTTTGTTGTAATGTTGTTTTAAATAAACTAGAGTAGTAGAAGCCTGCGGTGGTTTTTCCAATCGACTACAATATGGGGTTCTTCAAGAAGGGCATTAGAAGGTTTCTTCAGGGTCGGCAGCGCGAGTGTGACGCCCCTGGTGTTGCATACGTCCACAGGCCACGGTAACCGCTTCCCATCAGGTGGGCCGTGTGCTTGTCTGCCAACTAAGTGGTATAAAAAAAGACGTGTGGCACTCGGGGACTGCCGCGGTAAAGCTATTGCATAGCATTCGGAGCAGCTCAGCTCGATTCGTGCGAGTTCGGAGTTGGGGGTGTTACCATTTTTCGTTACGGAATTTCTGGATTCGGTCTCCACGCTCAAGGCCCGCGATAGAAGCTATGCAATAGCTTAAAAAAAAGCACGGCATAGAAAGCAGTTATTGTTTAGATCAATCGCGAAAGGGTGAAATGGATCAATCGCTAATTGAGCCAATCACCAATGAAGGTCATGGATTTTAGACTTTTGCTACACGTGAGACGTCACGCGCGTGGCCTATGGACGTATGCAACACCAGGGGCGTCACACTCGTGCTGCCGACCCTGAAGAAACCTTCTAATGCTCTTCTTAAAGAACCCCATATTGTAGTCGTTTGGGAAAACCATCGCGGGGAGTTCATTCCACAGCTTGAGTGTGCGAGGGATGAAGTTCCTTTCATACCGCACAGTGCGCACCATTTCCGGTCGCAATGTGTGAGGATGAATTTGCTGCCTATAGCGAGTGGTGCGATTATAAAATGTAGCTCTGGGCATCATGTGTGGCATGTGGGGACAATTTTTTTTTTTCTTTTTTTCTTAAAAAGAATATTATCAACCGAAATTACTAATATTCCCGTTAACCCCTCCAACTAAGCTAAAGTGCTTGTGCTAGGAGTGGGTTCACGTCGGTAGTGTAATGGTTAGGATTTGAAACCGGGACTTCTCGATTGTAACGCCACTAAGCTGCCGACGCTTTTAAATAATGCTTGTTACAGAACGACTCTTAGTGATGTACCAATCACTTGGCGATTTGGTACCAAGACTATGGTACCGAGGGACGTCGACAAGGCGAGCGGGGGGCGAATGTACATCAACACGAGGGACCACCTGGTGATCACTAAAGTCTTGTATAGAGACGCTAATGTATACAGGTAAGGGGTTTTGATATCAGTTTGGTTTGATTCTCGAATATCCAGCTCGAAGGACCATAAAAAGTTCGAAAGACCATAAAACAGATACCACTTCGTTGCACTGTTTAATCGGATATTAATAAAATATATAAAATAAGAAGAAGAAAAGATACATATAAACTCATAAACTCACGCCTATATTCCCCGAAGGGGTAGGCAGAGGTGCTAGCACCCACATTTCGCCGTTTAGTTTAGGACCCAATGTAATAGGTGGCAAGCCTATTGCCATTAACCGGGCACTTGTAAACCTGCGATAAATACACACATAACTTCGAAAAGCATCGAAAAGTCATTGGTGTGTGCCATGGTAATACCTGGGATCGAACCCGAAACCTCGTCTCAGCAGTCCATTACCCATACCACTAGGCTATAAAAAGATCAAAGGACCGTAATGCAGTCCCTACTTTTTGCTACCGTTTATATCATTATATTCGGTTCGAAGGACCACAATACATTTAACATTTGCTTGCACTGTTCATCCCCTTCCAAAGACCATAAAAAACTCGAATGACTAGAAAACGCTCGAAGACCAACTTCGAAGGACCATGAAAAGTTCGAAGGACCATAAAATCCCGAAGGACAATAAAAAGCTCGAAGGACCATTATAAAGTTCCTAACCAGCCTGTCACGCTATCTCCCTTATTCCAGCTGCTGGCAACGCTCCAGACTGGCGGGAGCGGTCCAGTTGCTGGTCGGAGGGCACGGCCTGCCCCCTCGGGCGGTACGGCTTGTGCTAGCGGTGTTGGCCGCGGTCGCACTACTGGGGGCCGAGAGGGCCTGCAGAGGTCTACAGAGGAGGTCTACCTACGCCGTATCTTAGCTAGCTTTATTATTATTATTATTATAAATTATTTGTTTAATTTGTGTGATTTATTTTACAAATAATATAAAATATTAAAGAATCCTATTTTCCAATATCGAGTAATTATATGATTATCACTGCAGTATGTGTGAATGTGAATGTTAACGTCTTAATTCGTCAAAAGTGCCTTCGCCCTATCATTAGTCAAGAACAAATTAGAACTTTGAGTTTCGAACGAAGATCCAACTTTCTGTTTTGAAAATCAGTTTCGAAAACAGAATTATTATTCTTTCTTGGAAACCAGGTTTCGTTAAATCTTTATTAATTTTGTTATGGAAACCGGTTACCAAACCTTGGTTTCCAATCTGGCCGAAAGGGAATATAGATGTACGATAGTAAGGGGCCTCTCAAACCTACACCCATGTCACAAGTCTCGGGATCTGCTTAGGTTTATCTCTGCCACACGATAGACCTAGCAACCGCACGGCGAATATAATAAAAGAAGATAGAATAAAAGATAGATAGATAGATAGATAATTCTTTATTGTACACCAATAGATTTACAGTAGTACAAGTAGGTAGCATGTTACAGTTCAATGTACAATCTCTTTACATCGACCTATACATATATCGAGCTATGCATATCCTACTATTGGTGGACGCCGTTTCGTAAGCCCTAACGTTGTCTTGTTGTTTGTCGTAACTACGAGTATGCGCGCAGTAACTTATTGTCACTTTGACTTTGAAGGTGCTTACACTAATGTTTAATTTATGTGTCAAATATTTGCACGCCACACTTGGCAGAATATGCAGATCATGAAAAATTTATTACCTGTAACAACCATATTCTTGGAAATAAACGTTTCTATTCTATTCTTCTATTCTACGTGTGACAAATAGTTAATCCATAATGTAGTTTGTTTTTGTTTATATAATAAATCATAATATGTAGGTATATTGTACCTTTTCTACTTGTGTTTACTAGTTGCGTGGGTTTCCTGGTGACCTATAAATACAGATACAAACTGCAGGTCTAAAATAGCCGCTTTGGATGTTTCATTAAATGATCATCTTAATTGTCAGATTTCACTAATCGTAAAATGGTTACTTTTGATGAATCATATAATGAAGCTCATAATGTTCATCATCTTATTTGACAGTTTTGTATGAAGATGCGTAAAATGGTCTAAATATATGAGTCATTCATAATGTCAAATTCGGTGAAATTCGTGACGTATTGAATGTTAACACGGATTTACTTTTTAGCAGATTTTAGCCTTCATATTGATGTTTTCATAGTTATTGTTGTAATATTAAACCTCACTAAGATGTTTAGGGCACAATTTAACTCCACTCTGTTTGTCCACACAACTATTTATTGACGGCCGAGGCTTTGGCGTAGACTTTTATTTCAGGTTATAAGGTCTGAGTTGCTCCTACAAAAGTCAAGCTTTGGCGACGGGGTCGTGTTGTCCCCCCTTCATTTATTTAATAATAATTGATTATTGCTTGCTACGTGTGATTTGATCTTGTCAAAACTTTGCAATTCAACCGGACCTTGCGCTGTGATGATGAACTTCCAAATTACATGAATTAGAATAAATATCCAGTCTCGTCCACTTAGCCAGTCCAGACTCAGCCTATACATGGCTCAAGTCAACAATAGTGCCCGGAAAATGGCAATAGGCTACGTGGGACCCAATACAAAGATTGGTGAAATGTGGATGTAAAGTCACCTCTGCCTAACCCTCCGGGGATAAAGGCGTGATTGTATGTATGTAGAATAAATATTCAAGTTATGCTAGAGTTTTTCCATACAGGGAACGGCCCACCAGTGTAAAGGGCCCAGTCAACAGGCAAGGCGCTGAAGCCTTATTTAATTTGTGAGGCATCTACAAATAATTATACCTATTATTATATAAATGACCAAGACAGTCTAATGTCACAGCTAATGTTGCCTAATGCAAGCCTAATGGTGGTCCACATGTTCTGGATTGCACCTCAAGTTTTTACCATCTAGCGGGGTGCAGTAAATTGACAGACAGTAGGTATATAAAAAAATGTGAAAGGCCTTAGATTCAACCTCGATAACTTTGACTAATATACCTACCTACTTAAGCATAATAAACACTATAATGATCATGGAGGTAGAGGTATATAGAAATATAAATATTCTCATTCGCATATTTATTTAAAAATAAAACTTTTTATTTATTTATTTATTGCATTTTATAAAAACTTACAGCTAATAAATTAACATTAGGTACAATACAATTATTGTTGTTATCATCAGAGACTTCGTCCTGCTCCACCAGTGGGATTATTCAGAACCCCGTGTCATCCCTTTAAATTAATTTATTGATTTCCAAATATCTTATGGGTATTTGCAGGATTTGTTCATATTTATAATTACTGCTCCACTCCTCTAAGTAGTAGCATGATATATATAGAAGAGTACTCTGTGTGCCTTCTAGGCTTTTACACTGTTGTGTTTATATCCAGCCATCGCTCTGCCATCCCGTTGCCCGTCTACCGTTTTGCCATCATTAGTTTCGTGCCTGTACCTTGTGTAAAGATGCCTTTGCATCTAACCACAGAAACACAAACACATTCAATGTTTTTTGTAGAAGTAACTTGATAAGTTCAATTCAATTCATAATGAATAGCTCTGTGCTTTTAACATCAATTCTGTCAATGTCCCGTAGTAGAGCTATTAACGCAGGATATAGAGTAGCCTCGATTTTGACTGGCTGACTCGAGTTTGTTAGTTACTTCCCACAGGATCCAAACAAAAGGACAGTATTTTGCTTTTGTTTATACGCCATCGTCGTTCCCCCATTACGTTGCCCGTCTATTCTAACATCATTAGTTTCGTGTCTGCACCTTACTTTAGACGCCTCTGAATCTAATCACAGAAACACAAACACATTCAATGTTTTTTGTCGAAGTAACTTGATAAGAATAAGAAACTTAAATAAACATTGAAACCAAGTTTTGACAACAGACAGTTTTGAAATGTCACGTCAGGCAAAAATTACCACACCAAAAATAAAAATAAAAATTGGAAACAAATTGTAGTTTTAGCGTTATTTTTCTTTCAATTCATGTTTATTAGATGGAAATCATGAACTATTGATATTTAGAACATAATAACTACCATTTTACGCTGTATTAATGACAAAATCATAATGTAGTAAATACCGTAAAAGCACGATTCGGCGAGTCCTTATATTTTTTTCGTCATAGCAACACCAATAACAAATATGAAACATATTGCAGATGAAATATGAATGACATATTAAAAAATGTGGTCATTTTACAATCTATAAAATATGTCACCAACTAATCTGCAAATGAATGTCATTTTTAGATGAAACATCCAAAACGGCCATTTTAGACCTGCTGTTCTATCTAGTTTAGGCACCAGTCTCACAATTACAGTTTTTTGTATAGCCCCTAAGATACACTAAAAAATAAGTTTTATTATTGCTATTATTTATTTGTATTTTTAATTGTTTGAGAGAATAAAAATATTTTTATATTTTTATTATTTATTTTACAATTGTGCAGTCACGTTAATAGTGCGCGCAAGTCCTAAAGGCGGCCACCCACTTACAGTCCGCCTGCAGTTTTTCGTCTGTCCAGCGGCCTGCAGTCCTTATGTCATCAATGTCATCATAATTTTATTACCTCAGACTGAAATAATAACATTATTTTATTCTTTTATTCTGATGTTATTACGTATAAAATGACAACGGCCATAGACTGTCCGGCCTTTAATTGTCTTTGCTGACCAAAATCGTCAAGCGGCCACACACATATTATCCGTCAGTCCAAAATCGTAAACAAAACTTAAGTGTGTGGACTATTGCGATGAACTGATAGACCGATATCATCCGGTTGTCGTTCGATAAACTGTTAGTGGGTGGCCGCCTTATGACGGGAGTTTTATAACTTGTGGTGTAGGTATGTAATAATATGCACCTACTTTATTATTTACACCATCACCTGTAAGAAATACCTGTAGCATGAAGTCTGCCTGTGTCGATAAACAAATTCATTACACGTGTACAGTGTGACGTACCTGTGCCAACAGCTGCAGCGCGTCCTGCGGCGGCGGCACCATGTCTGCCGTGAGGGCGGGCGGAGGCGCCACTCCTCGGAGAGCGTTCCTCACCAGCCACATGGCCAGTGCGAACTGATTGCACGACAGCTTGCCCACGCCCTCCATGTCGCACAGTGCCCTGGGGACATGGGGATTTGTGTTACGGGACATAGAACAGCTATGTGGCGATACCTAGCGCCATCTAGCGATAGCAGCCTGAACTACTTCGATGAGGAGGCGCCACTCCCCTGACGACATTCCTCACGAGCTACATGGTGAGTGCGAACTGATTGCACGACAGTTTGCCCACGCCCTCCGTGTCGCACAGTGCCCTAGGGAATACAGACTTGTGTTACGAAACACTATAGTTTATGCGGTTACACCTAGCGCCATCTAACGGTAGAAGGCTGAACTACTACGAGAGGCGCCACTCCTTGGAGAACATTCCTCACAAGCCACATGGCCAGCGCGAACTGATTGCACGACAGCTTGCCCACGCCCTCCATGTCGCACAGTGCCCTGGGGAATACAGGGAATTGTGTTACGGGACATAGAAGAACTATGTGGCGATACCTAGTGCCATCTACCGATAGCAGCCTTAACTACTACGATACTGCTATGCCTGCATCGCGCAATTGAAATTCTGAAGCTGACAACATTACTTAATAGTATAACAATCAGCGGGATATTTCCCATGTTTTTACATTCGTTATTAAGTCCATTCTTGATCTTCTTTGTTATACTATCAATGTTAACTTACACACACATATGTTCACAGTAGGCAGGCAGCCAATCGCAATGCCCCTTGATACGTTTACGTTCCAAATACAAATATTTTTCGTGCTCGGGGCACAGCCCTCCTAGACAAGTGACAATTCGTTGCTCGGCGTATGATGGAATAGAATGATAAATGTATGGGAATTGACGTTTTTGACATTCGTTGACGCCTGTCCTATACGTCAAATCCCATACATTTGGCATTCTATTCCATCAAACGCCGAGCAACGAATTGCCACTTGTCTAGAGAGGCTGATCACTTTAGCCAAGCAATCAACGAGGTTTACACATCCCGAACGAGAGTCCCCTTTCCATTTTATCTTTCACTTATTTTTGCTATCATGGAAGCGACAAGCATGAGATGCAATCCGGCCACAAAGCCTCATTCCCTATGCACTTGAGCACAAGGTAGCATATGAGGTAGGTTTGGGCTCCAAAGATCTTAATAGGACTTCATACATCTAGAATATCTAGATAAAACTTGTGTATAAGATTCTTTGTTCATTGCTCACCATATATGTGCCAACGTCTGCTGTGGAAGTCCAGAATCAAGGAACACATGTTTGATCTCCAACCCGGACACGAACCCGTCGCGGTCGGTGTCGGCTGCCGCGAACTGCGCGTCGAAGGTCGCCTTTTCCACGGGTGTTACCACCCAGTTGGTCCCCGCGGTTGCGGGGGGCAGGTGGGGCATCGCGGGGACCGTGGGCAAGGGGGGCGCGGTTTGGGTGGGGGGCTGGGGAAATATAACACAATAAATTATTATTAAAGTAATCGCTATCTAAAAAGCCCGTTTGGACATTTCAAGTCCATGAAGTTCTCAATTTTGAGAACGTAAAACAATGATATTTTTCAAACGTAGAATGACATTTTTCATTGATGGGTACCGCCCACTCCGCTCAGTGCTGTCCATAACGAGTTTTTTATACTCTCCACAGACTATTAATAAATTGATTATGGTAAAAATAAATCGATTAAGATATTTTTTTTAATTTTATCATAAAAATGTCTAAGACAAAGTTAAAGATCGTACACTTATCTGTAAAAATCCGGTCAAGTGCAAAACGTGTGTTAATGCGCAAACACGACTCGTGTTTGCGCATTAAAGATTCCTCACGAAACTGAATTGTGGTGCGAACTAATGCTACATGACCGGCAATATGCTACATGACCGGCAATATGCTACAGTACTGGCAATATGCTACATGGCCGGCAATATACTACAAGACCGGCAATACTTTGATTGCGTTGAATTAGAAGTTTGATTTTAGGGTACTCCTCGTTGAGCGAGAATCCTGAAATGTGAGACGAAGCAAGGTCATAGAGCACAAATAAAAGGAAGCGTTTAACATTTAACATTTAACATTTTAACATTTTTAACGGATTCTATCGCGATTAATTCTTTATTACTTTACCCCGAAGTTTCGGCTGCTAAGCAACCGTGGTCGCGGAGTGACTAAACATCAGCGACTATTTACGTAGAATGAGCTCGCGGTTTCGTTAAGTCTGACTGTTTTTTGCTGTTTTCTAGGTCTTTTTTAAATTTTAGGCTTGTAGACTTCAAGATTTGTAGGTTTAATTATGTCTAGAAGCCTGGAAGCCTAGAAACCTAGCCCTGGACCCCCAGAACTATTACCCAGTCTTCTTTAGTAATTTTGGCACAAGCTTCATTCAGCAATGTCATCATTTTCTTAGTGGAGAATGGCCGCTTTGTATTGTGGCGTGCTGCATATCCTTTCATTTGAGCCCAGATCAGCTCAATAGCATTGTACTGACAATGGTATGACGGCGTTCTTGTCACTTTATGTCCATGCTGAAGTGCCCATTCATCAATTTAATTTTTTAATTTTGCAGGTTTAATTTTTTTACCAGTTACAGCAATTCAGCTCTTAACTATTTCGTATCAGCTTCAACGCCTGATCTTTGTATCCATGCTACTAAATCGGCCTTTTTGTTTGCTTGAGTAGGTGCTTTATTTATTTGAACTGAGTGGTCACGGTGCATTGTACACAATAATTTTATTATGCACTGTTCAGAGAGGTTTTCTAACAGGTTAGTAAACCACTCTGTGATATTATTTTGTACTTTTAGACTCAAATGCGAGCAAGGTATCATTCACAAAACCACCACTAGCTGACCCGACGACGTGGCAGATGATTAAGCGTCCACCTTTTCCTATTGGCACTTTTGAGCAAGAGGCCTTGGTATCATCTGTCCATGACTGCGGCACGGTATGATTCGAGTTCAGCCAAGTCTCATCGACAAATATGACATTATCCCAATTTGTGACTTTGTTGTGTTTGCTGTTATCTAGGTTTTTTTATTCCTAGGCTTCAAATATCATCTTAAGTCACCCCGGGACCAGGGCTGCTAGAAAGTAGCCGACGTAGGGTTAAAAGTAAATAGTGACAGATAAATCGCGATAGAAGCCGTTAAAAAGTGGTTTCATTTCAATAAGTGATATAAGCGTAAACTTCAGACAGTAGGTGTCAAGAAAATGATTTACTAAAGATTCATTTTCATGCGATTTCTATTGGTTATTATTGAGTGAATATTATTGTAATAAAAATGTTAAATGAAAGAAAATTGACTTTTCGCAGTATTGTATTGTTTAAAAATACCTACAATATCATAGTTTAGATTAAATTTTCTAATTAGAACTTTAAGCCAATGAACTTTACACTACAATACAATACATATTCTAATCGATCAAATACGCATACAAACTTGAATCGATTTATCTTGAGTATCGTGTACCGAGTGGTGTGGTTACATCCCTAGTTACGTCCAAATGACAAATGTCATAGTGGGCCTCTTACGTTGAGACTACTTTAGTGACCATATTAAGTAGACCAATTGAAAAACGGATTTGTAATTCTGTCGAATTTTAAAATATCACACGAGACAAAATAAATGTACAAAATTCGAATCTAGCACCATCCACAGCACGCATATTTTTATATAAAAACACAACTTAGGTCATCCTTTTCCACCAGTGCTATGCTATGTGGACCAATGTATATGATTGTTGGATATCAAACGCATCTATAGAAACGTAGCATAGGACATCTCTGATGGCCTTTCTTTGTTAGCATCAGTCTAAATAACGATTTGCAGTAATTCTTAGATTATTTTATTTATTAGACTACAAAAACAACTACATATACCTCGGGACACGTATCTTGGACCTACATCGTGAGACAAACGAGGCCCTGGCGCGCACGGATTGTTTTGTAATCCTCTATGCCGTAGCACCCCGTGCTATCCTCAAAAGACACCCCAAGAAACGTGTACTACGCGTATAGAGCACATTTTAGTTCCAAGATATGTGTCCCGACAAATACCATTGAGATACTCACCGTGGTCAGATCCAAGAGTCCTTCTAGCAGTGCAGCATTCCCCTGCGGCTGCTGTGGGGGCGGTTGGGGGCGTGGGGGGCGGTTGCCCGGGGACGGGGGGCGGGACGCGGGCCGCGAGGGGGGGCGCGACGGGGGGCGGGACGGGGGGCGAGCGGGCCGAGCCCGAAGTTCCGGGGGAAGTGTTGTGGGGACTGCGTGCTTCTCCAGCGCTTTGTACACCAGGTGCATGGCCTGTGGGACCATATGATATCGGTGAATATACAATGGAAATAATATGTACCCGGTAAAACGGGGTGAATGGAGAGTAAAGGGTGAATAGAAATAAAATGGTCGGCTGAATTCTGTAGTTATTTTCTTTCAAGTGAAACTGTTAACTTTTTCAATGTAGTAATGAACAGATTTATCAAATATCTGGTTAGATACTCAAAATTTTGTAAAGAAATTATTTTAAAAGTCTAACAGCCATTTTATTTCTATTCACCCATTGATCTCTGTTCACCCCGTTTTACGGTATAAGCAAAATTGTAAATTAAATTATTCCTCCATCACGCTTTAAGAATTCCGAGAGGATAGACTAGAGGTTAAAGCACTCACCACCATGAACTCGTGTCTGTCAAGCATCCCATCTTTGTCCTGGTCCGCGAGGTCCCAGATCTTGCCCAGGGTCTCTATAGGGAGCTTCGACTCCATCAGCACTCCTTTCACCTGGAACGCACAAGTAAACGGAACATACATGTGATGGCAGAAGTCGTGAACATCTTAAACAAATCAATGGTAAAATATTTTTTAAACGGGAAATGTATTTTTGGTACTCAAAATGGTAGATTTGCCGCTAAATACGGTAGATTTGCCGCCAAACACAGCAAATTTGTCACCAAATATTTAAATTTTTGTCTGCAGAACACTACACCGTGGTTACTTGTGATTGCATGAAAATATTAAAGTGCATCTATGGAGCCGTTGACGTCGCTCGTCGAGATTACATGGAGCTTGTGTCGAGATTACACGGTCTATAAAGGACGTCAAGGTAGTGACTACCATCAACACTTAAGGTAGCAGATATCTGGAATGGTAGCCCGTATTTACTGGGCTTCACCCTAGCTTCATCTAACCGAATGAGTTTACTAATGGTGTTATTACTTACAGAGTTGAAAGTAACTCTGTCTATCGGTCTGTCTGTTACACTTTCACGCCTAAACCACTGAATCGATTTGGATGAAGTTTGGTACAGAGGTAGATTAGACCTTGGGAAAGCACTTAGGCAATGTTCAGTCCCGAGAACCCATATCCACGCAGGCGGAGCCGCGGGCGACAGCTAGTTAGATATATAAGAAAATGTTAAGTACCTTGTTCCCCGCGATGAGTCCATTGTTGGGCTGCAAAGACTCGAACAGCTGGTTATATCTGTCCCTCTCGGCGGGCTTCATGCTCCAGTCGCTTAGGGGAAGCGAGGGGGATGGCGTGGGGGCCGCGGGGCGCGCGGGGGGCGCCGACACCACCGGCGGGACCTTGGGGAGCTCGCCCTGGAGTCACGGAGTGACAGGTTACAATGCAGCTCTATTTCCGTTGCTTACATGCAATGATTTCTTTGACTAATATGAGCTTGCATGAGCTAACCAGTCGGAAACTGCAATGTAATGTTCTCGAAAATTCCAATTTTTTTTTTTCACATTTTTTTATACAACTTAGGTGGCAGACAAGGACTCGGCTCACCTGATGAAAAGTGGTTACCGTGACGTATAGATGTAACCTTCTACGAGTAATGCACATCTTGAAGAACCCCATAAGTACTGTAGTAGCTTAGAAAAACTACGAATTGAATATAGCTTAATGAAAACAATTGAATATAGTTTTTTTTTTCTACCCAATTCTTTATATTCGATGTACTGACCAATAGTGAATCTCCTCGTGTAGTAAAGCATCTGATACATACAAAGAAATCATTGATCAATACTTACAACTTTAGGTGGTGGTGCCTCGGAGTGTATGTTGCTCATGTTGATGTCCTTGCCGGCCTGCGCAAGAGCAACCAGCTTCAGGGCCACGAACAAACCCGCCTGTATGAGAACAATAATGAATATGATAAAGGGTGGCTGGACACCTGGGTGCTAACTATCCATAGCAGTTGAAGAAGAATTGTTTTTCCATTTGAACGCCTTCTTTAAAGTGCGGAAATGCCGTTGGATCCCCCGCCCCCGCCTTAAGTCAGACCCGAACCGACTAAAACCGCACGTTGTCTTTTTTGGAGAATTTTATAGGCCTTTTAACATTTTCTTTTCAAATATTAGCGGTAAAACCTGCAGTAATATCGAATATCAAATTGTTTCAGAATAAATTACTACACTTAAATATGAGGAACTGTCCTTGATCTTTTTTTGTACTAACAATGAAGATTTACTGGCCGACAGTCCCGCATAGATTCTAAATTTAGTACAATAATACTATAAACAATAAGTAAACGAGTAAGTATTTACCTGTTGTAACTCTATTATTAACAAAACAATTTCAATGAATCATAATTATATTCACTGGTCAGTCTCTAAATAACCATCTTCATAAGGATCTTGTGGTAATAGAGTAAGTTTAAGCAATACTAGCCAGGTCAGTCTTAAGATGGATGACCATTGACTGTTCTTAACATAATGAACAGTCTCCGTGTGTCACCACGTCAAGCCGTCGCCGTCGGTCCCGGTTGCCATAGGAACATCTGTGGCATACATTAACCCGTAAAGAATGTTCCTATGACAACTGGGACCTCTGAAACTCCTCCCTCTAAGGGTTCCTCGCTACCCTTTTTTTTTTTTTTTTTTTTATCGTGCGAAAAATCCCCACGGATACCTCCCCCGCCGGAGCCGGAGGAAGAGGTTATGTCGGACTCGAACCGACTAAAACGCACGCCGTCTGTGGGCCGTCGGTTGCCGAAGGTGAGGTTGTCGTAGCCATATCCCTCGCTCCCCGGCCGACCCAGGGCCAAATCTCTCGATCTGGCCCTCATCCCGTGTGGGGACCACAGAGTCCCCAACTCGCCCCGGGTATGGGGAGGCACGCAATGCGCGCCGCCGCCGCGGCCTGCTTCTGCTAGGGTGACAGGCGGCTCCACCCGTCACCCCCAGGCCCGCGCTCATGGGGGACGGAGGTCATTCTGCGACCTCCGACGCCCGAGTTGCCGACGCTCGTTGCGGGCCGCGCGGTTAGCGATTCTCCTGCGCTCCTCGCGGGCGGCAAGGTCTGCGATTGTCCTTCGCTCCCGCTCCGCCGCCCACTTTACGAGCATGATTTGCTCGCAGAAGGAGGCGCCCGCGGCCCACGCATCCGCGCAGCGAACCATCGCTGCGAGCAGAGTGGCGAGCGTGAGAGCTCTCACTCCCAGGGTCGCCACCAGCTCCCGTCTCGGCGCCTCCCACGCCGGACACTCGGTGAGCGTGTGCAGCGCCGAATCCTCGCTCGCGTCGCAGTGATGGCACTCGGACGTTGGCTCTTTCTTCGCGATCCGATGCAGATACCGCCCGAAGCATCCATGATTGGTGATGATCTGCGTCAGCCAGAACGAGAGGCCACCGTGTGGCCTCTCTAGCCACTCCCCCATGATGGGTCTTACCGCCGCTACTACGGCGTGCCCTGCGCGCGGTCGCCCAAGTCGTAGCTCCCACTCCGCTACCATGTCCCTGTGGAGCCGGGATTTCACGGCCCGAATTTCTTCAGGCTCAGGATTGTGTCCCCGCTCCCGCGCCTCCTTTCGGAAACGATATAGCGCCGAAAAGGGTTCCTCGCTACCCAGTGGGGACCCTAAAAAGTCTGACAACTGGTCTAACTACAGAACTTCGATATCACCAGTGGGTTGTAGAGGCGAGATGGCAGTCCCTTCAGAGGCTCACTCAATGAATTTTATTGAAAGACTATTTCTCACGTTTTACTCAACCACTACCAGCCGCCATTAACATGTGTGTTGTGAACCATTTAATATGGTTTAAAAACACTGAAAAAAAGCTCTCACCAAATTTTTCAGAACACGTTTCAACTTAACCACACTTATTCAACTAACATCGTAATTAACACTTAAAAACTATTATAAAAACAGACACTATTGGGTAGTTCACAGTCTAGATTCCACAAAAACGAAATGCACAAAGATTTAATTTTGAAAAATTCTGAAATACATTATATTGTCTGAAGAGAGACACACATGGAAATGAAACTATACCTATTTAAAAGTTAAATCGCGATAGAATCCGTTTTGAAACTTTATAAAAAAAACACTGATCTTCACACTAGGATCACAGATTAATAAATAGTTACTCTAGGATTCCCTGTGTCGTGCGTGAAGACTAGTACTTTTATTATAAAATAGTATTATTCCAATTTACAAATTGTAAAATCACAGATATCCGTGTGTAAAATTGTAGTAGTACATTACTACAATTTTTTACACTGTAAATGGCGCTCGTCAGAGAGTGTAGTTGGTTCAATTATCCGGTACTGCGGGACAGATAACACGCTATCATAAAATTTGTAATTAAATACGTCCTGGCTGTGATGTTTGAAGATTCGTTATTCAGGCTTTACGTATTTTATGATAGGAAAATTTGTCTTGAATTCAATGACAGCTGGTTAAGAGTTAGGATTTTTAAGTATAAAGGTACATATGATTCTCAAGCCGACCGCATACGACAACTGCCGAGGCGTGCAGCAAATACAGCGTACCCATTACTTGTTTAACTCCGATACGAATATTGGGGACCATTGAGAAGCCGCAATGAACTATGCGCGTCTGCTGCGTGCGTCAGTAGTTGTTGTTGAGGCCGGCTACGGAATCATATCTTTAGGCGGTCCATACCGTCTCAAAATGGCAGTTGTAGTTGCGAATTGCAATAAATAATAAATAGACTGTAACTATCCAGTACCCCGTCTAAATTTATTATTCGCTCGAATACCGGATAATAAGCGAGTATCTGAATGAAATTTTGAAGCATTTACTATGCTAACTGTTCAAATCGATTAAGAAAGGGAAAAAGAATCGACCTCGGACGGGACTCGAACCCGCGATCTTTCCCTTACAGGGGGAACGCTCTGACCACTAAGCCACCGAGACACGTATAAGGGAATTTGGATTGATTTCGTACGTGTCTCGGTGGCTTAGTGGTCAGAGCGTTCCCCCTGTAAGGGAAAGATCGCGGGTTCGAGTCCCGTCCGAGGTCGATTCTTTTTCCCTTTCTTAATCGAAGCGAGTATCTGCTCAGAAACAGCATAGTAAAAAAAAATTATTTTGTTTTGCTTCGTTGAAATATGTAACCTTTTAATTGTTTTAGTACAGCGATAGACGGGACCTCGGGAAAGGACATAGGACAGGACCACCATAGGATAGGACAGGACAGGTCGCTTTAACCGACATCCACGCGGGTGGACCCACAGGCAACAGCTAATAATTGCATATTTTTTTCGGTTTCATCAGCGAAATAATCTGGCTTAATTAATATCGGGCAAACAATACGGACAACATCTTTCCCTAGGCGGTGGCTGATCTAATAACACCATAATAAACAAAACATACATTTCGTAGGTCATCTTTTGTTTCGTCCTAAAAGGAAAGTATGCCTGGGGGCAGGGGCTGGGGAACTCGCATTGAATGACCGAGAAAACGACCTTTATGCTAAAAAATACCGTCCCATAAAGGCCGAAGCTGACTGGCGACAGGGTATGGCATAGGCATAACATTTTTACGCGCAATGTCGATTTGCGTGACTTTTAATTATAGCTATCTCCAGTTCTACTCAACAAATTGCGATCAAACAAACGTAAAATTTTAAGCGCTTTCAAACAAAAAAACTGCATCTAAATCCGCTAAGTACTTTTTACGTCTATCGCAGACAAACAGACAAGAATTAAAAGAGCGAAAGGAAAGCCTTCTCCAACAATCAGCAGACCCGAGAGCGTGTAAATTCGATTTGACCAGCGTTTTTTTAAGCTTATAAAGACCATCATGTAAATTAAAACTTTATGTCCATTAATCTAAGGTATATTTCTATTCGTCACATAAAAAATCATTTTCCGTGCCGCTAGTCGGCTCAGGCCCTATGTCACCAAACATCCCTTTAAGGCCAGGCGTCCGGGAAAGAGGTTATAGATAAAGGACCCATCTTAGATGACCGGGCAGCTGCATAGTTTGTGAACGGATATAGATCAAAGTGTCCAGTCGAGTGAAAGTGGGGTCTAGTTAGACATAAAGTCAATGAACAGCCTATGATTTTGTTATTATTGCTCGAGACATCTTGGACTTAGAAAGTGCCCAAAATGTGCTCTGTGGGGTGAGCACGAACTACTATCGTAATCGTATCGTGAACGTAACGATAGCACGGAGCATTGCGATTGGCAGGCTTCAGGCAGGCGGCCAATCGCAATGCTCCGTGCTCTCGTTACGTTCACGATACGATTACGATAGTTGTTCGTGCTCACCCCACTGTACGCGCAGTACCCGTTGCTTGAGTGTCTTTTGAGGATAGCGCGGTGTGTTACTTCACCAAGCATAGATTATTATGAAACCCTCTGCGCGCGCTAAATCCTCGTTAGTCTCACGATTTAGGTCTAAGATACGTGTCCTGAGGTATACCCCGACGAAGACAATTGGTCGGATCCTGCCGTTCTTTCTCAACTAAAAGCAATATTCTTCGCAAGTAAATCCATTACATTTCATGTCTAGACTATTATGCAACGCCACAGAACCGACTAAAAAGATTGAGTCAATCCCCTTCGCCATTGACTATGACGCTATAACTTTTTTAAGAATACCGTAGTTTAAAAATTGGCAACATATTTACCCTTTGACCTTGTTTAGTCATATAAAGACTTAGAGTATCCATTACTATAGTAATAAAGAGGTCGAAACGTAGAAATAGTATTAACATCCAGTAATTTTATATGCTATTGATTTAGTATATGATGTCGCAGCCGTCTAGACAACCAGTAAGCTACGCTTACACACATAACATAAAGTCATGCCTCATTCCCATGAGGGTAGGCAGAGCCCAGGGCAAGATGGAGACATCGAAACCGGAGATGGCCTTGGGTCAGTCGAGTGGTCACCGGAGGTGAGATTGACTGATGGCTCCTATACATGTAGACAAATTCATCTGCAGATTTCATCGGTAGACGCGCCATTAACATCTGCAGATAAATCTGTCTACGTGTAAAGGACCCTTGAATCGTATCTCTCGCACCCCAGCCGACCCAGGGGCCCCGGTCGACCCAGGCTACGATCCTGCCCTTCTCCGTACGATTGTTTTCGCACATACTAGTCGACTGCGGGTAGAGATTTTGGCCTTTTCTAAAACGTCCTCTATTTGATACATTTTGTCTGAATAGTGTATTTGCTGTAGTGATACGTAAACAGATTTAGATAAAGAGATATTCAGAGAGGTTGCTCCGAGCACATCGAGTAAGAACTCGCTCAAGGGCGTTGATAAAATGTTTATATTTGTTTTGAAGTCTCTCGAATATTTCATGACATTTCTTTACGAGGTTTGTGTTATTTTGTTTGCAGTCGCGATCCATTAGCTTTGATAGAAAAAAAATGGAAACGGGTTGCGCATATAGGAGGCAACTCGCCCCTGGGCCGTGGCCCAATGTACACACCCTGGTAACAGTAGGGGGAAAGTGGTCCAAACGAGCGGCCAAGATTTCCACACCAAAATGAGCCTATGGTAAACTGGGCCAATTTATTTTTTATTGAATAGAAGGTCATACTCGAATTATTTTGGTATGAACTATTGATTATTAAGGGACGTTTACAAAACAAAAAATATGTATTTTTAGCGTTTATTTCAATTAATAAGAAAAATAAAAACTATATCATACGAAAACTACCTACAAAAGTAATAAGTATATACTTAAAATCAAAACATTAACTAAAAATTGGTAAGAAAATCAACATATTTTTATACAGAAAAAAAACAAATATTTATTAATCAAACGCGTAAATTTGTAATACAAAATTGGTAAGAAAATCAACATTTTTTTTTTTTTTCAAAAAAAAATTACGATTTATTAATCAACTCTCGTAAATTACTTGTAGTACAACAAAAAACATATAATCAACTTTACAATGCTGTAAATAGTGACATAATAAGAACCAAGAAACTTAGCAGTTTACTAATTTTTCTATACAATGACCGACTGTTATTTCACCGTCTGTCAATTCTTTAATATTACTTTGAATTTTGACAGGTTTCTTTCTTCTTCTGACTAATGTAACCTTGAATTTGAAAAAGACCAAAGTAATAACTTGAATCCTGTGTTAATTTAGACAACAAAGCTTACTTCTCTGACAAATGGTGTTTTTACAACATAAGCCACAGGACCAACAACGCTAATGAATCCTGGAACGCAAGACTCAATAAAAAGGTTACGTCGAAACCAAATCTTGCTAATCTTTTGTCAAAATTAACACAGGATTCAAGTTATTACTTTGGTCTTTTTCAAATTCAAGGTTACATTAGTCAGAAGAAGAAAGAAACCATATGGACCCATGACAAAATTCAAAGTAATATTAAAGAATTGACAGACGGTGAAATAACAGTCGGTCATTGTATAGAAAAATTAGTAAACTGCTAAGTTTCTTGGTTCTTATTATGTCACTATTTACAGCATTGTAAAGTTGATTATATGTTTTTTGTTGTACTACAAGTAATTTACGAGAGTTGATTAATAAATCGTAATTTTTTTTTGAAAAAAAAAAAATGTTGATTTTCTTACCAATTTTGTATTACAAATTTACGCGTTTGATTAATAAATATTTGTTTTTTTTCTGTATAAAAATATGTTGATTTTCTTACCAATTTTTAGTTAATGTTTTGATTTTAAGTATATACTTATTACTTTTGTAGGTAGTTTTCGTATGATATAGTTTTTATTTTTCTTATTAATTGAAATAAACGCTAAAAATACATATTTTTTGTTTTGTAAACGTCCCTTAATAATCAATAGTTCATACCAAAATAATTCGAGTATGACCTTCTATTCAATAAAAAATAAATTGGCCCAGTTTACCATAGGCTCATTTTGGTGTGGAAATCTTGGCCGCTCGTTTGGACCACTTTCCCCCTACTGTTACCAGAGTGTGTACATTAGGCCACGGCCCAGGGGCGAGTTGCCTCCTAACTCTAATAAATTTCTTTATGAGACTAATATACTTACCTAAGCATATTTGTGGATACGTACAGTAGACTCCAGAAGCGCCTGGAGAGTTATATTATAGCCCTTAGGCGCATTGAGAAACAGTTTACCTGTACGGGCTAGTTGCACCGAAAAGTTTCCATGGCAACACAAATTATGATAATTCGCCTTTTACATTACGACGAATTGACATGATGATTACACGGACAGGATTACACGTACCAGGCTTCCCGACCTGTTTCTCTGTGTAAGCACCCTAAAGGTATGATTCCGTAGTCGACCGCACACGACAACTGCCGACGCATGCAGCAAATACAGCGTACCCATTACTTGTTTAACTTCGATACGGATAAAGGGCACCATTGAGATGCTGCAATGAATTCCGTGCATCTGCTGCGTGCGTCGGCAGTTCTCGTATGCGGTTGACTTCGGAATCATACCTTAAGGTAGGGTGGGCCTTATGAACCTGACTGTAGATACATCTCCTTCTAATATATAAAAATCAATGCCACTTTTCGTTGTTATTTTATAACTCAAGAACGGCTGAACCGATTTGGCTAATTTTAGTCTTGAAATATTCGTGGGTGTCCAGGGAAGGTTTAAAGGATGAGAAAATAGGTGCAGCAGGAACGGGAAAAATATGGCGGTACGAAGTTCGCCGGGACAAGCACATGTAATGTCCTCCCAAACATCAGATTCGCATCACGACACGACAGCACATCAGATAACGGTCCATTATCGCTATGATTGACATCTCATTGTGTGGGACATAACGTATCTACAGTATTACAAGATAAATACTGTGATGTGGACTCTCTGTATCTTTGCTTTAGGAATATATAACATTGGCTCTTGCTCGCGATTCCACGTAGTACATATTTTACTGATCCCGGTCCCGGATACCAAATCATCTGCAGATCTGGATGAAAAATTTGGTAAATATAAAAAGAACAATCCCAGGGATATATATAGCCTGTTAGCCAAGACTAGAACTTCAAATGCTAAATGGGGTCTGCAATAGCCAATAGGGTTATCCCGGCCTGGAATATCCTAGGCTTATAGCCTTTTTATCCCGGAAATGGTTTATTATGAAGTGAACGGGATCAGTATTTTACGTGGGAGCCACTTGACTCTTGAAACCTTAACACCAAAATATGCTTTGTTCCGTCATTTGGGAATCATGACCCAGACATAGGTTTACGGGAGTTCCACCTTGTGGCGCGTCAACTCTCAGCTCCACTGCCTGCCGCATTTTCCCCTCTACCAAACCAGACTTAGTCTATAGAATCCCTACTTATATTATAAACGCGAATGTAACTCTGTCTGTATGTCTGTTACGCTTTCACGCCTAAACCACTAAACCGATTTTGATAAAATTTGGTAACGAGATAAATTAGACCTTGCGGAAGGATAACCGCGATAACCGACATACATGCGGGCGGAGCCGCTAACAACAGCTACTATAAATTATAATACATACCTTATCGAGGTACCCCTTGCCGGTGGGGTCGGAGAGGTCCCATATCTTGCTGAGCACCACATCGCTGAGCCGGGACTTCTTGAGGAACCGCGCCGCGTCCAACGCCTGGATCGTTCCTGCGCCATTGGGGTCAACCTGCAATGGAGATTATGATTGGTTCACTTTCTTTTTCTTAGCGCTTCTTCATCCGAGTGCCGATGGCACCAAAAGCTTGGATTTTGAGCAGCTACAGTGGACCCCAGCACTGTAGCTAGTGCTAGGTTTATAATAGCGTATAGTCAAGTGGTTATTGTTGTATGCTCTTTCTTGAAAGAGTACTGCTAACCGAAATCACTATTATTTATTTATTTATTTTATTTATTTATACTTTATTGTACACCATATAAAATACAAATTTAAAAATTATGACTAAGGAATCAGTACAAGGGCGGCCTTATCGCTATAAGCGATTTCTGCCAGGCAACCTTTGGATGGTCATAATGTTTGTAGGATTGAGTGGTAGTTGTTTTGGCGTACTTTCTGTCGATATCATAGGTAAATACATAAAAGACAGGTATCATATCTAATTTTATTTACATTAATACACACATACACATATACATACATACATCTATAATACATACACATACATACACATATACATACGTATACATAAATACATACATACATACATAAAGTTTATACATATCTAGATATAGTAAACTCGCCATCACAGAGCCCCTTCACAGTAATAGATAATGTTCCTTTACCATGGTTTTGCATTATTTAAGTTCTGAGCTTTTCTTATTTGTACTGGTAGGTTATTCCATAGACGGATAGCCGTAACTGTGAAGGAGTTGTCGTAAAATACAGTTTTGTGCGACGGCATCCTTATTCTTAAGTTCTCTGATGACCTTAGGCATTTCGAATGTGTATCGTGTAGGAACTCGAAGCGTTCCTTAAGATAGGACGGGGTGGAAGGATGAAATAAAATACTGTACAGCAAAGAAAGGATGTGAGCATTCCGGCGAAGTCGTATGGGTAGCCACTTAAGCTCTGTTCGAAACTGCGAAACATGATCATACTTGCGTAATCCAAATATAAATCTTATAGCGACATTTTGGAGGCGCTCAAGTTTATCTAACTGGCTTTCGGTTAAATCAAGATAACTGACGTCCGCATAATCAAGGATGGGCAGTAACAATGTGTTTGCCAGCGAAATTTTGGTAGCAATAGGAAGGAAATATTGTAACTTACGTAGTGATCCCATTGACGCAAACATCCTACGACTCACCTCCTGGAGTTGCGAGTCCCAAGAAAGACTGGAATCCATATATATCCCGAGGTTTTTTACTTTATCACTAATCGGAACTACAGTGCCATCAAAAACAACCGGCGGGAGCTGCGAAGTAACAACTTTGGCTCTAATAAAGGAGCTGCCTACAATGGCTACCTGAGTTTTTGCGGGGTTGACTTTAAGACCGTAGGTCTTACTCCAAGCAGCTATACGAGCCAAATCTTCGTTGATCATCTCCACAGCCTCCGCCAGCTGTGCATGTGGCGCCTGTGCATAAATTTGTAGATCGTCTGCATATAGGTGGTAGGAACAACGAAGATTATTTGAGATAGAATTTATGAAAATTGCGAAGAGTAAAGGAGATAGAACGCCACCCTGGGGTACACCAACAGAAGTATTACACCAACTAGACAAAGTATTTTCATTGTGGATACGTTGTCGGCGACCACACAGGTAACTGCGAAGCCAATCAATCACCGTCGGAGATATGTTAAGAGAGTGCAATAGGCAGAGCAAAATATCAGAATCAACCGTGTTGAAGGCATTGCTAAAGTCAAGCAGAGCAATGACAGTCAGCCTTCCGCCCTCCATCCCGATCCCATCGCGCTAACTATTCCAGCAAGTCAAATTGCTTGTATTTAGAGTGGGTGCACGAATTTATTTCACCAGAATGGTGTTCCTGGTAAAATATAGAAAAGAAAGGATCGATGGGATATTAAGGAACGTAAATGGGAGGACGATATGAAAAAAATAACAGAACCGTGTTGGACAATAATACATGCTCTCAGACAGATTCACTGTCAGAATCGTATATTAGAAAAAGAAAACGAGTCTATTGCCATTTGCAAGGATAATTGCACTTTTTGTTTGGGAATTCGGAATAGTGCCTCAGAGTCTGACAACACTCAGAAGGTAGGGTAGGGAAACCACTATTTTCCATCACTCAGGTAGGTACCGATGTAACGATCGCACGCGACCACAAGCTCAAACTGCCACGAGACTAACGAAGAAAACAAAAATATTAAGATAATATTCGTTACTATAAGAACAGTTATGTAAATCGTTACGTCGGTAACGTAATAAGTATAAAATAGATCGATACCGCAATTGCATTTTTAGGGTCAACACAGACGAGGCAGCAAAATGCTCGAGCATTTTTTAAGTGTCCGATATCTCATTTACACAAAGCTGGAAATAGTATCTTCTTCATCCTAGCGTTAACCCCAGTCGCATCCGAAGCTTTCAGTCTGGGGTCCGCTTTACCAGTCTAACTGCGGATTTGGCTGGACTTCGATATTTTCCATGAAGACTGCCATCTGACCTCCACAACCCAATAGCGATATTGGACGATACCGAAGCATTGCAGCTTGCAGCTAGACCAATTGTTGAACTTTTTTTAGGACTCCCAACTACTTAATAGTATGCAGAGTAATAAAATAAGACTGTAGCACGTTTTTGTATACTATATTAAGCTTTGTTTTAATTAAATAAGGTTGATATTTAATCAACAGTTCAAAGTGCTCGAGCATTTTGCCGCTTGGTCTATATCGCCCCTTACGGAATGATCGTTGTTACAATTACACTGGAACCGTTATTCCCTAGTAGCAATGGTCCAATGGGTGGTCGATATTCGTCCGTAACTCATTTGAAGTGCTACGTTATTGAGGTTCTTTTATGACCTCTGTAGTCATTGCATATCGTTTTTGAACGTTGTTTTATTACGTCAACAGCGAGCGAGTACAGAAACGTCATTGCGTTTGACATACGTTTACGTAAACCATGATTGTTTTTTTTTTTGTTGACGTTCGCCAACGTCAATAAAAAACTATGTTTTTTGTTGTAGTACTTTAACAAGTCCCAAGCAAGTTTTTTTTTATGCAGGACCCGTCAATTTGACTTCAACTTGCCCGATGGTAAGCTGATGGCAAAGTCTTCGATTCCAAAGAGAGTCACCATTATAGACACGTAACATGTTACAATGGCACTCAGCTTGTCGGCCTCATCAGATGCTTTACAGTCTTTACACGCCCCGCTTAAAGGACCCGTGACTTTAGTAAGAAGAAAACACGTGAGCTGGTAAGGAATTTCAGGTCTTAATGGTGTAGCAAAGAAAAGAGTCACTGAACCACTTGGTTGTTGATGGAATATTCTGCATTGTATGCAGGTGATAACACTAAGCCCTGCATGTGGTGCCTGTCTAGGAAAGGTGAGGGAGGGGTAGGACTAAATGGAAGAGCTCATCAGAACATTCACCATGGTACAGATGGTAAAATACCGCCAAGGTCGCAAATCTCTAGATATCTGTAAGGGCTCACGTTCAGGTTCCCAATAATGCGGACCGCACGTCGCTGCAACATGTCGAGAGCATGTATTAATTACTTTGCGGAGCCATCCTAGAGATGCGGGCGATATTCCACGCAAGAGCTAATTTGAGTCTTGTATAGAAGGCACCGCTGTCCTGGCGTGAAAAAGCTTTTGCGCATACTAATTCTCTGGAGAGGAGACAACCCAACAGACAGTCTAAGGTCAGCCGTACACGGACTGCTTCAAGCAGTTGAGACCGACTGCTTGAAGCCGCGACCGCGCGGTGAACTATAGTCATTCATTCGCTGCCGTACACACAACTGCTCGAGCAGTCGCAACCGCTTCAAGCCGTCAACTGTATGACGAAATTCCATCGTGCCGTCTCGACCGCTCGTGAGCGGTCGCGAGGCATACACCGACTGCTCGAGCCGTCCATAAGCAAATGATGGAATTGTCCATGTTGTTCTCTTAATTCCAAAATTGGATGAATTGCCTTAACTGGGGGTGTGTGACGACCACCATTGTATACCCCAAAGTGTCCTTTAAGGTCCAACCCCACCAAACGGACGGCATCGGAACGGATTTTACAATCTTTAAACAAAATAAATCTTATATCACAGCATTTAAAGTTTATATTACCAAGCCACGCATGACAGCTTGACGTGCGTCATGCCGCCGCACGTCGCTGTCAAGCTGTTGTGCGTGACTTGGTATTATAAACTTCAAACACTGTGATAATAAGATTTAATTTTGTTTAAAGATTGTAAAATCCGGGCCAATGCCGTCCGTTTGGTGGGGTTGGACCTTTATTCGCCATTTATTTCTCGTTCACATATAACGCCGACGAGCAGCCCTGAACAATGTTACAATAATTTTTAAACATCGTATTTAATTACTCCATTTAATTAATTGGAATTGGTTGCTAGCTCAAGTCTCATTATGGATATTGACTTTTCCAATTAAAATTTATATAAATTTTTGGCCTGTATGTTTACTGCTAGATGCTGAACAGCCTACTTCATAGAGCTGGAAGAGTAATATTCACCCTGTGTGTAACTAGCTGTGGTTGGTGAATCCTTCTTTTGCTACACCAGTAAGGAATGATTCATATGACAACTGCCGACGCATGCAGCAGATACAGCGTACCCATTACTTGTTAAATTCCGATACAGATAAAGGAAACCATTGCGAAGCCGCAATGAATTACGCGCATGTGCTGCGTGCGTATGCATTTGTCGTATGCGGTCGGCTTCGGAATCATACTTTTCAATCAATCAATCAATCAATTAGCCTACTGCAGTCCACTGCTGGACATAGGCCTCTCCCAATGTGCGCCACGTTTGCCGATCCTCCGCCTTCCGCATCATACTTTTAAGACCTGGAATTCCTTGCCAGCTGACGTGTTTCCCTCTTCTTACAGTCCTGGATCATTTAAGCGCGTGTGTAAAAGCATCTGATAGGCCATCGAGTGCCACTTTTGTAACATGGTACATGTGTCTATAATGGTGACTATCTTTTCGGAGACTTTACCTTCAGCTTACCTTACCAGGCAAGGTGAAGTCAAATTGATGTGTCCTATATAATAAAAAATATATACAATTATACATACATACTTATCTATCATCATCATCCTCTGAAGCTTCCCCCAACTCAGTTGGGCGACCCCAGCTTTTCAGTCTAACATCTTTACCATCGGCATTTACATAGTCATCTACATTAATCGCAGGTTTATAAGTGCCCGGTTAATGGCAATAGGCTCGCCACCTATTACATTGGGACCTAAACATAAACGACGAAATGTGGGTGCTAGGTGCTAGCACCTCTGCCTACCCCTTCGGGGATATAGGCGTGAGTTTATGTTATGTCATCTACATTCAGATGTACATACCCAAAATGGTAAGCAGAGGCAATAAAAACCCACATTTTACTATGGGTATTCTCAAAAGGTCTACTCAAAAGGGAATGGGTGTTTTTTTTTTTATACCACTTAGGTGGCAGACAAGCACACGGCCCACCTGATGGAAAGTGGTTACCGTGGCCTATGGACGTATGCAACACCAGGGGCGTCACACTCGCGCTGCCGACCCTGAAGAAACCTTCTAACGCCCTTCTTGAAGAACCCCATATTGTAGTCGCTTGGGAAAACCATTGCGGGGAGTTAAGTGGCGGTTATTGATGTTAAGTGGCCAGTTTATGCATGGCTCAAGTGCAGGCTTTACTCCCAGAGTTGGGAAGACCAAATCTTGCTATTTTAAGAAAACCAATTTGGCAGCAGTAGTGATTAATAACAAGACAAAGAACAATTCTCAGTGCTTTGTTTCTGTGAGGGAATTAGAAAAAAAAATCAGTTAAAATTTCAGTAAACTGAACAAAAAAAACAGTAAACCCAATGTTAGATAATAGGCTACTTGTGAATATTTACTTTGGGTAATTTCACGATGCCTAATTTTTTGCTAATTTCGGTGGTATTTTTCAATCATAGGTTTTCCAATGAAAAAATTTAATGGAGTTCTTTTAAAACACATCAGTATTCTAGATATTCTAAAAGAACTCCATTAAATTTTTTCATCGGAAAACCTATGATTGAAAAATACCACCGAAATTAGCAAAAATTTAGGCATCGTGAAATTACCCCTTTAATAATACTTCCTTTCTTTTTATTTTAATAGGTAGGTAGAGGTGTATTAACATTCACATTTTGTTAACTATGATTTTCGGTCCTACGTAAAAGGGCTGAGCCTATTGCCATCAAGTGGGAACTTGATTAAGGTCTGTACGTTCACTATCAGATGGAGAATAGCACTATTTTCCTTGATATTCCTTGATGTGTTGACAATTATTATTGTGTATCATCACTGTAACATTTATTTTAATATGTTGATATTTAGTGGTTTTGCCACTTGTAGTCTTTTCACATGTTACATGAATACTTTTTGTCAAATAGTAAAATTTGCTTACTTCATGGTAGACTGAAGCCAACTCCACTGGGTAGGGAACAGGTAAAAGTATGTATTAGAGACTCATTGTCTCATATTAAGATTAATAAAGAACTGAATATTCAGGGTCGGCAGCATGAGTGTGACGCCCCTGGTGTTGCATACGTCCATAGACCACGGTAACCACTTTCCATCAGGTGGGCCGCTGCCACCTGAGTGGTATAAAAAAAAACTGAAAATAAATAATGTTGCAAAGAACTGGCAATTTACATACAAGAATCTTTATACATTTTTATAATAAAGATGTAGATATGTATGTACCTACCCAAACAACTAAACAGCAGGACCAAGTTTGATGAAATTATGTGTTTGAAAAGGTCCCTTAGATGGTTTAGATTCACAATAAAATTGGATTGTAGTATTATTGTTTCATTGTGTAATAGGGTGTAGTACCCTTCTTATATTTTTTCTTCTTTTAATTCATATATTTATTTTTTCTATTAGTAACTCAGACAGAACATACATCAAATCTTCCTACCAGATTTAACTATAGCCTTAAAGAGTTGGCTGCATGCCAAGTCCTTAACAACAAAAGACATCCTAATCGGTTGAGCCATTTAGGATGCAAAGACACACACTTATGAATGAATAAAGATGAACACTCTTATAAACATTGCTTAATAATATTTAATTAAGCAACACCAGTCCATAGTCTACAACAGTAAAAAACAGTTCTATATTAATTCAAGGTTACATGTAGCCCAGCCAATAGAGAACAGACTTATGCTAGATCTTATTTGGTAGGCACTAGGCACTTTTAAGTCAGACATTGAAACCTTTTTGGAACTGTCAGGTCAAGTTCAGGCTAGATTAAAGTTATATCATTCACTATTTAAAACATTTGTATAAATAAACTCACAGTTATGTTATTTGTTATCACACTGGGTACAGCCAGACTGAATATTGATTGCAATTTAACAAACCGGTAATTTTATAATAGCCTTTACTACCCAGTTATAAGGGCTACTTTTCATTACAATCTCTTTTATTTGTCCCATTACACATTTGCCTAGATGCCTTGGATTTGAAGGCATTACAAATATTTATTTAGAAACACAGATAACACTTCTGTAAATAAAAACTGTTCAGAATCACACCTTTGGTTTAACAGTCGTAATAATTGAAGTAAATTAACAACAGAATGTATTGGTCTTACCTGGTGATAGTACGCTTCGTATATAGCGCTGTGGGTCCCTGCCACCTGCAACCGGTCAAGCCCCATTTTCAGAACGTAAATCTCACAACAAATAAGATATTACAGACGTATTTTGAACGGGAATGGGTGTGACATTTCAATAATCCTGACTACTCTTCATAACGTTCGTAAAACTAATATAAAATGACGGTCACCGAACAAAATAGAATCAAAGACAACATAAAACACTAATTAGAATATTGTACACTGAATTTCTAGTTGGAATAATTCATGAAATACGCGGTGAAACTATTGAAATCAAATATATAAGAGCGTATTCCGTTCACAGTACACTAAACTTTGACGTCAAAAATGTTAATGTTTTCAAGTTCAATATGAAAATTTCACTGCACTGAACCGTAGATACGTTCATAAACTGTACTTAGGATTTCGAATTTATATAGTTTTAGGAGTATATACTACCTAAATCTCAAATAATTCTACCTGAGTAGGAGAGGGCAAGGCAGCCATTTTTTACATCTCCTCGTCGACCAATCAATAAGCGGCCATAGACTGAAGGATCTTTGACATCTAAATGTAAAGAGTCTACTTGGCTGAGATTTCACATTATTTCGTCTGTGGTAGTTTGCTACAACACTACTGTATAACGATTTATGATATGTAATCGAATGCTTTATTATAATCGAATTAAGCAAAATAAAAACACCTATAGCAATAGCACAATATAATTTTATTGTAATTACTACATACTACTTTACAGAGTACATTATACACGCTGCTTTAAAATATTTACAAATTCCTGTAAACGACTTAAACCACGTTTGTTTATTTCAAAACAAGGAAAAATATTTAAGTTTTCCAACCACTCGTTTACTTTTTCATGGCGCTCCAACAACGGGACCAATATTTTCAAAGAGCTCACCGTTGTTCCGCAACATAGGTCGCTAAGTCGAATCTGTAACAAATAATCAATATTATTATTTACTTGCAGATGAATAGATAAAAATTGATTTTACAGGTCCTTTTTTAAGTTAATTATTAATAAGATGTAGATAGAATTCATAGATTAATCACGCACACTTTTTAATGAATTGCAATCGGTTTAAATACCTTATCGTCGCTAAGAAACTTATTTTTGTTCAACTTCTGTTCTAAGTGATCCAGAGCATTATACCATTTCTGTACTTTCATCTCATCTGATGATTGGCCAGCGAATAATTCCGACTGTAATGTAAAAAAAAAAATAGATGGATCACTGGAATTACATAAGTAATTTAGTATGTATGAAAAATACGTAAGAATTTATGTACTGTTTGGTGGTTGTTAGGTGTTAGGGGACCAAGAAGGCCTCCATGGTTGGCCAGGTTGGCCTATCTCACCTTCATCTCTTCACCTTCCATTCCATCTCACCTTTTTTGTAAGGTTTTCAGTGCATGTCAGTTTGTCAGTGCAGAATAAAAACATTTTCTTTTCTCTTTCGTTCTCCTGCAAGCCGATGCACCTGCAGATTGATAGACGAAGCTCTTGCACCGGCTTCCTTCTCGGGGACGAGAAAAAAAGCCAAACTAAACAAAATTGTTGAAAACATGAGTGGGATAGCGAACCTCCCGCTTCAAGCATTGAATACATTGGGATTGGCGCTTTGATAAAGAAGACAATGAAGGTACCTACAACGAGGCGTGCCTGTTGTCAAAAACTTTTTTGTGCGGTCGATATGATCCCATTAATAATCTGGGACCGTTGACTAAAACTGACTGCTTTTTAAAGAAAAAAATGTCTTACAAATATTGCACTATCAATCGGAAACAAGACGCCAGAGTTATAGTACATCATCTCATCAATCTTCGCCTTTAGAACATCATCTTCAGGGTACAAGTCGTTGTTTTTGCGTATTCGGCACAAATGTAAGGCTATTGCATGGCTGTCACAAATCACCTCGCCTTGTATTGACAAGACAGGGACTTTCTGGAGAGGGTTCAGCTGGAACAATGAAATAATGAGGCAATTAATAGGTGTGCTAGCTTTTCCTCTAAAGAATTGGAAGAGTCAACATCCAACCCGCGACAAGTAGTAACCTTTCTATAATAGGGGGGATACTCTAGATAAGTTAGTGACCTGGAGACTACTGAGCTACAGTTTGTAACAGCTGGATAACATCATTCAGTGTTACCATTAATTCGCAATCGCTCCTGTGTCGCCTCAAAACTTATATCAATCAATCAATTAGCCTACTGTAGTCCAATACTGGACATTGGTATCTCCCAATGTGCAGCATAGCACTCGATCCTCCACCTTGCAGGTGTTGGGGTTTCAGTGCCTATCGAAAGTAGGGGTTCGTAAGGTCGATATCCCAGCCACCTTTTTCAGGTCGTCCGTAAATCATGCTGCGTCCCACCTTCCGTTTGCCGATTCGCAATCTCCACTCTAGGACTCGTTCGCTCAATCGACTATCGGTCCTTCGGCAGATGTTGTATAATTTCGGCTTTCCAGGATATGTCCAGATAACTCAATTGGTCAGGGTATCCTCCCTAGAAAAGGTATGAGGTAGGGATGCACGTTACGATGCGATTTTTGTGAAGATCGATTCAAGGGAATACGATCTAGCGATTTTTTGAATCGATTCACTTCAATACGATCTTCATTCGAATCGATTCAAAAGTATAGTGAATCGAATCCTTTGGATCGTATTACCGACAATGTATTACTGTGAAGATTTATTACTTTTAATAAACAAAGTTCGATTACAAAGTAATGCCGACACCTTAAATTTATTTATGTTTCGCCATTCGTTTGTAATCTATCTTAATCATCATAGTTTGCAATGTTTATTTTATGACAGTACGAAGCGAAGCAAGCAAATCGATAGGCAAAATAATGAAATATGATGAAGGTAGTTCAGAAAAGTCATCGTTGATTTTATTTTGCTTTGGTCATGGTCATTTGTGCCGTACTAATTACCACGTATCACCGTTTAGTATTTTTGATAAGAAATTCATATTTTTGTTTTATAAATCCTAAATACGGCGTATGAATCGCATTTTTGGTGTGAATTCGATAAAAAAGGTCTTCTCATTTTGTGTGATTTTGTAGTTTTTTTTGGGATGGGACATGTTTAGTTAATCAGTTGGTTTTTTTGCACAACATTTATTATTCTGTTATGCATTCAGTTAATTAGAGGAATTGTCTAGCGCGCAAAAATATTCATATTAAGTGCATTTATATAGGTATATACCTTTGCAAACAATGACATTTTTCCCTTATGGACCTTCTGATTCGGAGGGCCTTATTCTATGTTTAAAAAAGTAAAATTATTGATTTTTTTTTCTATTTTAGACTTCATTAAAGTTTAAGTTTGTGTAAAATAATGTTTTATTTGTTAAAATTAATGCAAATTTTGATTCGATTTTTGAATCGATTTTTAAGAAATCGATTCAAGACAATACGATCCGATCCACGAATCGATTCAAGGGCTTACGATCCATTACGATCCAAAAAATCGATTCAAAGAGAAAAATCGTGCATCCCTAGTATGAGGTAAAAGGGGAAGGTCGCTCCAACTCCCGTTGCAACCATGGGTCTTTCGGCAGACGTATTTGAATAATTTCAACTTTCCAGAATATGTCTAGTTATCTCTATTGGTCAGGGTATTCTCCCTAGAAAGGGTAAGAGGAAAAAGGGAAATGTCGCGAATTGAACTCCCGTCCTGTGACTTTTATTCCATTAAATTTTTTCCAGAATATTATTATATCCTACAATTGCATACCTTTTTATAGAATTCAGTAGTATTTTCTGCCTTGAAAAGATCAATTTTGTGAAATTCAATGTCCAATGCGAGTGCCGATGCCGTCATCAGGGCGAACCTGGTAGGTGGTGACGCCTCATCTCCGTACAGGATTGACTTCTTCTCCTGAGACATATTCCTAGGGAATTTCAAAATAGAATTTATGCATTGATAGCTTAGTAGTTTGGATTCGGTCGAGAGGTACCAGGTTCGAATCTTGGTTATTATTAGGCACACTACCGACGACTTGAGGGGTTAGCGGAGATACAAGTAATTTAAAAAAGGTAATATTCTTTAAAAAAAATATATTTTTACGTCATTATTTGACTGCACCTCGTTTGATGGTGAGCTAGAGGGGGTTTGGTTAAGGCACAGTTATCATACTGCTTAAACTATTGATTGGATATCGTTTTTAAGTCGGGTTTTGTTTCTAAGTTTTTAAACGATAAAAGTTTAATAGATTGAGTGTTTAAATAAAAAAATTAAAGGACACATCAAGTTTGTTTACCTTTAGCAAAGTAGTTAGGTAATTTACTAAAGGTAAACAAATGGAGCATAATGGTATAGACTAGTATAGAGCGAATCGTCCCACATTAAAAACATAATAATAGTACCTAATATAATATTATGTAATAAGATAGTTGGCTAGAGCACTAGGATAGTCTTAGGTACTCACCTCGCAATGAAGGGTCTAACAACTCGAATAACTTTACAAGACATACAACGAACTAACATCATTAGATACTTATAAGGTACCTACTTAATGTTTTTAAATACAAATAACAACACAGTCCAGTACAATCCAGCAAGAAATCCCGAGTCGTTATGGCATATGACGCACATTAGTCACATTACCCATGCCTTATCGACTTATTTAAAAAAACTGGTCAAACACGAGTCGGGCTACCGTACCGAGGGTTCCTTACTAAACTGGATTGAGAGACAAACTAACTGTTGTTATTAAAAAACTGTTATCCTCATACATTGATATAGGTAGCAATCAATTTACCAACGGTAAATAACTTTGTAACGACAAATGGGATGGTGGGACGCGAATACGTCCAATTAATAATCTAAGGTGGGACGCTCCCAAGCCAGATGAACTGATAAATAGATTGCATGAGGAGAGGGTTATTCCCACTACGTATCCCCCATCAACTTTGTCCCCACTGTGGGCAACTGGGAATTGATCGGTTGCCATGTCATAAATTAGGAGAGTCATACAGTGAGGTGCATCCATGCATTCTGGTTTCCTTTGGATACACAGGCAGACAAACAGACGGACAGCGAAGTGGTTCAATAGAGGTTCCGTTTTTTTTTTGAGGTACATACATTTTAGTCCCTGAAGAGTAGATTAGAGTTGGAATGCGAGCCACATTTCGGCAACTATCATTTTCGGTCCCACGCAACAGCGAGGCGAGCCTATTGCCGTCAAGCGGGTACTTTGTCATGGGCTGTATTTTTACCATCTGATGTCAAACAGCCCTATCCCTATTAGTCGTCTTCTATGAAATCCACGGGAAGAGATAAGGTCGCCAGCAGCCTTATTCTACTCCACCGGAAACCAACACGGCACATTTTTGTAGTCGTTACGGAACCCTAAAACCAAAACCAGAAATATAATAAAGCAATACGACGCCTCGCAGATCAAATTCATTGTATCCGTAATCCGTTACGTGTTACTTAATGCATGTGTATCGTTCTCCGGTTATATTTGAATTTAAGATTATTATAATATTGCGTCCAGACTTTTTTTATTGGATAAGGAAGGAGACAAAGAAAAACTACATTCTAAAAATTACTTTGTTATTGTCTGAACAAACAAAACAACAACTAAACATGGCTAGACTTCTACTGAAATACCACTTAGCAGCCACCCATCCAAATAGCAACTGCGCATAAGTAGCTTAACTCACTGATCAACCATCATTTACCGAACAGTGAGCGCAAACGTTTCATTGAAATTCCACAAATATTATACTTTTTGGGGAAAGCATAATAATTCCACATCGATATTATTTTTCCCCAGGATTGCAAAAATTCGCAATATGACTAAATACTCTATTCTGCCAAACATAAATTTTATTTAAAAAGTCATTTTGTTTTTGCGACAGCGCAAAGTCGCTGTCATGCAATCTCAAAAAAATAGCTAAAAATTATTGTTGTGAACCTTCCTGCATCAAAATCTCATACCTACCATTTTTTTAAATAGCCGAAGTATTTTTCGGAATAACATGAAAAGAGATTGTTTTTATTATTAAAAGGAAAAATACAAGTTTATTTAATGGGTGCTGCTGCTACGAAAGGTGTCATAGCCACACAAGGGCTTAAGTGAGTACTAGTTATCAAGTGATTTTAGTAATTTACATACATATGATACAGTCACGCCGCTTTCCCAGTGGGGTAGGCAAAGGCCACAATACATGTTGCCACTTGATCCTGGCATACATCTTCTGCTTCTTCGACTTTTATAATTATTTTCATACATGCTCACCGGTTTCGTGTACTCTTGATTGAGCCTTTCTATAAAATGACTGCCTCTGTGGCGTAGCGGTAGTGAACGCGGCCGCTACGCAGGAGGCGCGGGTTCGATCCCCGCTCAGTGCAAATATTTGTGTGCATGAATATGAATATTTGCATTGGTCTGGGTGTTTCTATGTATAATATGTATGTATTTACAAAAAAAAAAAATGTATCTAAGTATGTTTATCCGCATTCTAGAACCCATAACACAAGCTAGTTAAGCTATGCTTACCTTGGGTCTAGATAGCGTTGTGTAGAATGTCCTACAATATTTATTATTATTATTATTATTAAAATGCCCTCCAATTTTACATTTTACATCATAAATGTTGAAGAAAGGTGGCCACTACTACTGGTATTGTCGCGCCATGACAGTGCCAGTATCAAACAGTAGATTACAAACAAATCGACCACGCCTACGCATTAAGTCGTAACGCGATTTTTTCGCAAATTGAGATTTTGGTGCCATCGGAACAATATTATATCATACTATATTTCCATGAAGACAGATTTTTAAAAAACTCAATAAGTAAGGAGATTTTCAAGCGATAATAGTTGTAACTTTTGAACACAACCGCGCATATAGTCGCATTGCAAGTTACAATCATAAGCGCTGATCAATCGATTGCTCACGGGTCAAACTCAACAGAGTTCCGACGTCGTATGATACGAGGTTTCAACGCATAACGTCGTAACATCCTTGTTACGACTCTATGCGGCAGTCTATTAGCATGTTTGTGGTTAGTTACGACTTTATACTATTCAAAAATATTACACCAGGGGTCGTAACTTATACTTACGACCATATGCACTGTTGTAATTTAAAATTATACAAATGTATATAGGCGTAACACAATGTTAAGACTGTATGCTTGGTTACATAGTAAAGATACTGTTATTTGTTTTTTAATAATTCACATAAATACTATTAAAATTTTACTTTATCATAATTATTTTACAATATCTTTCAATTATCATTATTTCCCTATGTTTTTGAAGTATAGGTGGCACTTGAAGTTGAATTTCAGATATTTGATCACGAACCAATATTAGGAGAGCCAGTACATAGTTCACTACAGTTTTTAATAAGAATACTTTATATTATACAATAATGCTAGAATACTTTAGTTTGGTTGTCTGATAACAGTGAATCAACGTAATTAATGCAAAGAGATTATAATATTTAAAAAGTTTAAGAAAAGTGAATTTGAGTAAAAATGGAGCGCGTACACATGCATAGTTTTAAAAAAAACCATGTTCAATTTCTGGGCTAAAATTCTTATAAAAGTTAAATTAGGCTAAGTATAAAAAGGAAGATGGACTAATAGCAAAATGAATACAGATGTATGAAAATGTGTACCATTACAACTCGGGTGTCATTCTAAGTAATTAAATAATATTGTTTATCGTAGATACCTTTTACTAAATATACGAGTAACTCGGATGTACCTATTAAGGTGTTCATCTTTAAAGCGATATTACTTTACACGCTTTAAATAGGGGAGAGAATAGTTCAAATATTATTTAAAAAATAATACCTAAGTAGGTATCTGTTTCTCTGGATTGGTGTGAGTGAACTCGACAAGACTATTTTGATAGGTGATGAAACCAAACAGAGAGATGGAAGGTCTTAACATGCCCTAAAAGTCACTGTTGCCGATTAAGTATTATTATGAGCGCAAAATTTCACTATTTTATCTATAGAATGGGGATGATGAGGACTGGCTAAATTTACAAAATCCAACAGAAACTGACATGTATTTACTTTTTATACTTATATTATTATTGCGCGAAAATATGTATGATACGTTGCTAAACTAGTCAAAAGGTATTGTACGTTTCAGAACTTTTAGACCAATTTTATGTTGATTCTTTTCCTATTACAGCTACCTTTATCTTAATGATTTGTTAAGTAGGTATTTTTCAACGTTAATTAGGGTCATTAGGTGTGTCCTTCTACTGGTGTGATATAAGCAGGAAGTTCGTATCACGGAGATAAAAATGCTGCGTTGGTGCACGGGGTCACGCATAAAGATCGCGGGAGGTACTCCTGCATCCGCGGCAGCCTTCATATACGAGACATCGTAGATAAAACCCTAGAGTCTTTTTTGCTGGTACGATCACGTTTGCAACTACCGCCAAGGAACGAATGAGCCAAATATCTGGCCATGGTACCCCCGCCGCCGGTCTTGGTAAAAGGAGTAGACCCTAAACGAGCTAGCTAAATGTCGTCGAGGGTGAGGCATACCCGTGCGTAGTGAAGAGGTAAGTTTATTTCTCAAAGTCTAATAAAGTATCTACTATGATGCAAGTATATACAACCTTACAGCTTATTGATTATGTTGTCATGGTTTTCATCTAGTTATCTTTCTTATTGCATCTACTTTATTATTCTCTGCACCACCTATAAGGTTGGTTGGTAGAGAATGCCTATGGCATTAAGTTTGCAAAATATTAGAGCACACTAACAGAACAGAACTATATTACACTGCTAATACATGTAACTCACAATGTTAGGTAAATTTTTATTTGCGTTTAGTTTTTTATTAAATTGGAATGAAGTTGATCTCATATCAGAATTATTACTTTATTAACATTTATTGTTACATAATCTATAATTTTCAAGCAAATTGTCAGAGTATTTCCGTTAATTTTATGTTATGTATCAATAAAAAATATATATTACAGGGATGTTTAAAGCTGATTTGAACAAGCATTATTGCAGTTTTTATTTTGTACCGTACCGTGATACGACTGTTTTCCTTAGACGTATGCGGGTATGCCGCGTAAAATACTACGCCGTATACCGTCGTAACTAAAACATATGACCTTATTCGTGTTGTCTAAATAGGTGTGAATAGTGGCATATGGTTGTAGCAATAACATACGACCTTTGTACCACTAGTATAAGGTCGTAATTCACTAAATTAGGCTATATTTTCGTAAATATGGCTTTTATTAAGTTCATACCTCGGCACGATATTAGTACGCCAATTATTCATAACATTAGACAAAAACATCACCAAATACGATTTCAAAAATCAAATTAAACAAGAAAGTTTCTTTAAACAGCTCTCCTGAAAAAACAGCTTTTTAGCGTTTCGACCTTATGCGTAGGTGTGGTCGAAATAGTTCAGTTAGTAACTATCATTTGTTATTCTTTTTAACATCATCACTTTGTTAACGCTAAATGCTGGCAATATTTACGATCTTCTCGTAGACACTGTGTACTGTGGAAAGCAGACCGCAGCCCCGCGTGCAGAGCCGTCATGATGGCGCTTGACTCCATGAACCTCAGCATTACAGAAGTAGACGTTGACATGGATTCTGGGGAGCACAGGGCGCCGGAGCTGTCTGCAGTAAGTATGAAACCAACCCAGGCAAGTTAAAGTTTCAATAAATCAGGTAGGAAGAAGTAAAGAGTCATTGGAGACCGCGTTTTGGATTCCCACAAGCATAAGGCCCACCTGAAGGAAAGCGGTTACCGCAGCCTATGTTTGTGTGCAACACCAGGAGCGTCACATTCGCGCTCTCGACCTTGCAAGAGTCTTTTAGCCTTTTTCCAGAAATGCCTACCAACTGGATAATGCACATTTCTTCCCTTCCCTCCCCCCCCCCTCCCCCTCCCCCTCTTACTCCGAAAACGCGTGAGATGCTTTCCTATCCGTAAAGAGTTTCTTTTTCGACAGATAAATCCAATGCAAACTCTACCAATATTCAAAGACAGAGAACTGATTCTAGCCGATAGGTAAGTTGTAATATTATGTGGTAATATGATAATTATTTACCTCCGTGATCGCGATATCGATTATGATAGATAAGAAGTAGGTACACTAGGTAGGTACACATTAAACTTACAATGGCTACAATATTTCGTGACATCCGATTCACGATGTGCTACAATCGATCCATACAAAGTTTAATATCATATTATGTGTAAGTAATTATGCTATTATTATTGCACACTTAGCCTTCTCATAATATATTCACATACTGAAATTATCGCTTGGTATTTTGGGAAGAATATGCCGGCTAAAAATCCGCTTGCTCCAGTTTTGTGGAATGCCCGCAATGTGGTATAATAAAATTGACACAGTAACCCAATATTTTGGGCCAGGCAGTCTAAAAATTTAAAATCACTATCAAATCGATTCCCTACAGTGGCTACAGTCCCGGGTCCTATAAGCAGGCCGTGAAAAACCATCTGATGAGGCCGTCAAGCCGAGTGCCACCATTGTAACATGATACGTGTCTATAATGGTGACCCTCTTTTTCCAAGACTTTGCCTTCAGCTTAACATCAGGCGAGGTGAATTCAAATAGAGGTGTCCTAATAAAAAAAATGCTCAAGACGGGACCTGGAACCCGCTACCCGCTCAGTTGGTCAGAACATTCCCCCTGTAAGTGACTGGTCGTCGGTTCAAATTCCGTGTTAAGCATTCATTTTCTTCCAATCTAAATCGATACGTGTTAGTTATCCAAAATACTACAGGCACTAGTACATTAAACACTAACGTATAAATAAATAAATAAATATAAATATTGTAGGACATTCGACACAACGCTATCTAGACCCAAAGTAAGCATAGCTTAACTAGCTTGTGTTATGGGTTCTAGAATGCGGATAAACATACTTAGATACATTTTTTTTTTGTAAATACATACATATTATACATAGAAACACCCAGACCAATGCAAATATTTATATTTCATGCACACAAATATTTGCACTGAGCGGGGATCGAACCCGCGCCTCCTGCGTAGCGGCCGCGTTCACTACCGCTACGCCACAGAGGCAGTCATATTTTGATAAGTACATATTTTGATAACCATCATCACATCTACTTATCTGCCAATGGACCCTTGAAATACAGTTCTACTTCCAGCCACGCGATTTGCACGTACTTAGCAGGCCGCTACTGCGAGTCCAATCCGGTTCTCCCGAAGGACCCTGGCGGGCGGTCATTAATTGATCAGCACTTACATTACAATAGCGGAATTCTGCATCCGCGGTTTCGAGCTGCAGCTGTGAGTAAAACCTCAATACAATAGTTAGGTACTAGGTACTACAATATAGGTTTAGCATACTGCAGTAAGGTGAAAAAGAAGGTTTATGTGTTTGTCCTGACCTGTATCTGACCTGTGGTCTGGTGTGCTGTTATCATAGTGTTTGACTATGATGAACACCGCGTGGTTCCCGGCAGAGTAGAATTTGGGCCACCCCATCTCTTCCCATGCGGTCGTATAAGACGATTCAAAGGATAGGGCTGTTTAACATCAGACTGATATAATTATGTCCAGACTCAGCCTCAGATGCATGGCTTGAATCTACAATAGTGCCCGGAATACGGCAATAGGCTCGCCCCCTATTACGTGTGACGTAATACAATGATTGGTGAAATGTGGGTGTTAATTACCTACGTTTACCTCTGCCCAACCCTCCATGATTAAGGCGTGATTATATTATGTACAGACCGATCGGTTACAATTTTATTATATGTATAGATGTTGACTATGATGTCTATGATTCTTATGGCTCAGGCGCAAAACGTCTCTTTCGCAAAATGTCCCCTGGTCGTAAAACGTCTCTTTCGCAGAATTTATCTTTCGCAACAATCGCAACTCGTATAGACTGCGAGTGAGACAGGCTACAACGACGACGCCTTCATAAAATATCACAGCAACTACTACCGTGAGACGAACGTAGGTGCTCTGCTGTGGCTTTAATCAACCAGCTATCCAATTCTCTTCTCGCAAACAGCCGACAGCGACATCATTATTAGAGATTGTCATTGGTCGGACTGGATGACGTCACTGGAGATCGACCAATGACAATCTCTATCAAGACTCGCAGCGATATGCTCGGTGCTGCATTGCATAGCTGGTTGACTAAATCCACGTAATATCAGCATGCACAATAGACCCGGATTTGGTGTTTTCTCTCGACTCAAACAAAAATCGTACTAAACCGGAAAAGAGACTATTACCCATGGTGGCCATGGTCGAAGGACCTACAATGTGCAGCTGCTTGTATCATAAGATTCATAAGTTCATATATCAAAGGGATTTTTTCAGTGGACAAGTTTTTAACACATGCCCCATGGATCTGCTCTCTAAAGCTAGTCATGGAAGGTTTCCAACAATGAATGCAACAATAATTGAGAGCGAATGTCACCAATAATGTATACTATTGACAGAAACTATTTAAAATCAAATAAAAGTAAACCAAACAGCGCTCTTCTTCAGCCTAGCGTTAATACCAGTCACATCCGAAGCTTTCACCTCGAAGTCTGGGGTCCGCTTTACCAGTCTAGCTGCGGATACCAGTTTAACGATAATTATTTATTTTTCCAGTACCCTATCTTATACGAAAACTGTCATTTTGTGATGCCGCAACAAATCGTCGAGATAGAATGCGCCTACGCAGACTTGGAGATTATGCTAGCTGGACGCAATTGGTTCGGTGGTAGCTGGGTTACTCTCAGCGACATCGTATTTGCTTCGACCATCAGCACATTGGACATTCTCATACCTATCGATAAACAAAAGTGGGTTACGTAGATAGCATATTTAGTTATTTCGTTCTATATCAAAGCAATAAAACCTTCTTTCTTCATTAGATTTCCCCGGCTCGCGAACTGGCTGCACAGAGTGTCAGACGAGCTATTTTTCGTTACTGCGAACAAGAAAGGACTCAGTGAATTTACACGAAGAATAGGCGAGTTATCACATGTAAAACAGTCATAGATTTTTATCGCAATATGTATTTGGTTATCTCAAACAATATGTTTGTCAACATCAGATACTGGCTGGGGTAGTGACGAGAATGAGTTCAAGTGTCCACGCAGTTCTCTGAGAAGACGAAACTTTATGGGAGACGATTTATCTAAAAAGTATCAATATGTACAGTAGTCGAAATATTGTGAAGAAACTGAAATAGACGAGCCCAATAATGTTCATGTCATGTCTTCGGTCGCGCAACTAAAGAAATATTGAAACTTTCTACAGGATATTTTTAATAAACGTTTTAAATTTTTAGACGTAGTTTTATTCATTTAAATACACCTTTCCCTCCGGAAGATCACTGCGAAGTGCGAATAGCTGCCTTGTTCCCGTTGTGTCACACCATTTTGTGTAACACTGTTACCCATTGGTAAAAAAATTACCGATTAGTAACACTGTTACTCAATGCCACATTTTTTTTTCACTTTGAGTAACAGTGTTACTCAACAAAACTCGCAATTGGTCCAATTTGTTCATTATAGTTAACACCCCGACTCAGAGTACCCCAACTTGGATAGGTTAGGTTAGAAGGCTTAGTCTTCGTGGTTATTTATTTTTAAATCACCCAGAAATAGGAGCCCCGCGGAGCGGGGCTTCGTCGAAATATCTTAGCCCATTTAAGTTTTTGTTTTTTGAGTGGTGTCACTCAAAGGGAAAAAAAATGTGGCAGTGAGTAACAGTGTTACTAATCGGTAATTTTTTTACCAATGGGTAACAGTGTTACACAAAATGGTGTGACACAACGGGAACAAAGGGAATAGCTCAAAGTTGTATAAAGAACTGAATTTGATTTGAAACAAATCTCAATCCACTTGTCAACATCAGTAGACGGCTCGCTAGCAGTAAAGTCCAAGCGTGACTCGCGAGCCATGCTCGTACTTAATGTTTGCGAGCCAAGGTGAGCCAGTTTGAGCATTTACTTTTGAGTAGGTACTCATAGTTACATCCATCCACACTGCGTGAAAAGAGAAGCGTGGGTCGAGCCGCCTTTGAGCATCCTCTTAAAAACCAACAACGTTCGCGATTTCCGTCTATTCCACGCCACCTAGTTACATTGTAGTTACATTGATGTAACTAGTTGAACATTTTTGTTCCAAGTAGTTACATTATTTGGAAATTTTATTTTAATGTAACTAATGAGACTTTTCTGTCCATTTAGTTACAGGCCAAATGGTCAACTACAATAGGAGTAAGGTAACTGTACCAATGCTCGACACTGTACCAATGCTAGACACTTTCGAACAAAACCCAGTATTTTGAGAAAATTATCCATTTGTTTTATAAGACTATTGACTTAAAAGATGCCTAATGGTGTCTATAAGATATGTTCAAATATTCGCAACACCATCCGAAGTAAATTTAGAAAGACGACAGTTGACAGCAAATAATGGGACTCCGTGAACACGGTCGTGTTATTTCTTAAGATTTTTGCCAAGGGTACTGATTTTTATAGGTGTGATTTTTTTGTTTATAAGTAATGATTATTACTAATTTTAGTATAAACGTTATAAATATTGAAGTTATTGACATACTTGGACCATTGCCCGCGTATTTTGGTTAGGTTTTGTACTATTACTACATATACTACATTTATGTGCTATGTCTACTATTGGTACAAAAAATCTTAGATGTTCCAATGATAGACACTTTGGAATAATGCCTTTATTTCATGAAAATAAGATGTTATACCTACGCTAAATGTGATAAATACATTGAAATTCAGCACATGTACCGGTAATAACTAATAATGCTCGCGCTAGCCCACTCTAACCACGTGGATGTCGCTTATCGCGTAGTATTGTAAATTTTAGTGCTGCGAGTCAAGCATTGTGCACTTAGTCAACACTATTGAACAACTTGACTCTCTATTTGACTATCAACTTACCTTTCTCCCCCATCCACCCTACCCTCCCCCATTCCCTTACCCTGCCCTACACACATTCTTACAACTCTCCACCCATCCCTTTCCGCCCTCACTATTTAGCCCACAATTTCGCCCTTCCCCACGCTCTCCTCTCCTTTCCCTACATTCCCCACACACCTACTTTCCTTACTCCTTCCCATGACCTTCTTCCTCAGCTCTTATGCCATACCGAAACACACCGCAAGATTCCCCCTCCCTCTCTCACCTATTCCCTCGCTCCTTCCCACACATTCCCACGCTCCTACCCCAAATTTTCCCCCACTCTTTCCATTTCCTCCACCCCTTCTCCCACTCCTACCTCTTACTCGTCTCTCTTCTTTAGCTCAATCCTTCGTGGTCCTTCCTAATCATTTCATCAGAAAGGACCATCTTCAAGGGAAATTTTCATCCAGTATTACCCCCAGGTATCGAGGTCTAGCCAAATCCGTAGTTAGGACTGGTAAAGCGGACCCCAGACTCCGAGCTGAAGGCTTCGGATGCGACTTGGAATTAACGCTAGGAGGAAGAAGATTACCCCCCCTCCCTTTAACAACAATAAAAAGCCTATATCCGTTCCCGAGCTCTAATCCATCTCTGTACCAAATTTTATAAAGATCGGTTCAGCCATTTGAATAATATGAGGAGTGAAAGTGGCAATGTAACATCTAATATTTTCAAATATGGTGTGTTGGGTATCAAGTGACAGGTCATAATTTATACATCACGATACAGCTTTCGCCATTAATAATTTTATAAACATTTATAATTTACTTGATATTGGCAAACTGACGGCGATTTGCTGCAGACGCCATTAAGAAGAAGTTGAAGTCTTATGGAAATCGGTTGAGTGGTTATACATGTAAAAAGTATGAAATAAAAAATAAAAATAAAAATTTAAAAAACCCCCGATCCAAAATGAACCTTTAAAAAGTAAAACCCACCTTTTGTCATTTGTCTCGTCGGGGGACCGCCGTCTGACCGTAGCTCGGGGGGAATAGGGCATACCAAGGCACTTAGCGGTCTGATATTCAATTTTGTAGAGAGAAATTAAAGTGTCTACTATTGGTACAAATAGGTGTCTAGCATTGGGACAATGATGTCTAGCATTGGTGTTTTCGACCAAGTGCATAATAATTTAATTTAAAGTAAAAGTATGATAGATTTTAAAGATTTTATGGGCAAAAGTTAATGTCTAATTGTTGCTGTAACAGTTAAAAAAGAATGTAACGACCATGCTGTAATTAATTTGTTAAATTTTTTAGATTGAAATTTTATTTTTCCTTAAAGTGTCTACCATTGGTACAGTTACCTTAATAGGTTTTATAAAATCGTTCGAGCGGCGCTTGTGCGAGCAAACTTGTAACTGAGGCATTAGCTCATGACAGGAGCCGTGCTCAGTCGATCTGGCTGGACGCGGCAAATGGGAGAGGACTCAGAGGACTTAGCGACTTTATTTAGCTAGCTTTAGTAATTTATATTTAATCTATATTTCTTTATTGATGATTGATTCAGTCTATGGATTTTATCTGCTATCTGTGGCTATCTGTCAGATGTGTTGTCTGCGCTTCAGGGGGGCCCCGTTCTACCTTAGAGTATATAGTATAAGAGACGAAACTACTACGATTTCATTCATAAAATCGACTGAAGTTTGACGCCAAATCGCCATCTTTTGTTCCAAGCAACAAGTACATAGTTACGTCATTCGAGGCTTGTTTACCATTGTTTACTACGATTATCTAGCAAATAAACGTGTAATCCAGTGATTTTGGTGTGAAGTGTGAAAAAATACGTGTGACAAAGATGCCTACCTGCTCAATTGTTGGATGTGGATCATATTATGCAAGAAATAAGCCAGAAATAACATTACATAAGTACGTATTCTTCTCATCGAGATATCATTGTTATTTGTTGACCTACGACATCAATAGTTCGTTTTGTCTGTCTGTAAAGCAAACAAGCTTGTAAAACTCACAATTTAAATCAATAATTACGTCGTATTTTTCTAAAATTCAATAAAACATCTTTGTATGGAAAACGCTAGTGTTGCGGTGATACGATTTTGATTATCGATATTTTTTTTGTAATTTATATATTCATAAATTAATATCCACTCCGTATTGTTATTCGACTGGCCCACGACGCAAATTTTCTACACACGTATATATATGTATGTACTTTTTTTTGTATGTATTAATTTATTTATTAATAGATACATAATATTCACAAAATTTTCTTCACCAAACTGCTACAGCAGTTTGTAGGCATTCGCTCATACAACCTTTTATGTTATTTCTATATAAAGTTCGCATCTTGTTTTAGGCAAATCCGTCAGTACCTTAAGACGAATTGCATTGGAAGGACAAAGAAATAAAGGAATTTTCACCACATCAGGAAAGCATAGAGCGGGACGGCCTAGAAAAGAAGACCCACCCAAGAGAAGACCCACCCCAAAGCTCAGATGAACACTTTTCTGGCGTGGAATATTTGGATGAAAGTTTTTTAGATTCCGATTAGAACACATTCGATTGTACTATTAAATTGTTTTACATTACACTCAGTTCAATCGTTTTATTCTTTTTCTTTTAGGGATTAACGCTAGAACTAGCTTTAATCCGAGACGCATCCGAAGATCTTACCTCGGAGTCTGGGGTCTGCTTTACCAGTCTTACTACGGATTTGACCGAATTTTGTCATTTTTCGTGAAGCAACTGCCATCTGACCTCCACAACCCAATAGCGATATTGGGCGATAATGAAGTATTGCAGCTAGACCAGTTTTTAGACTTTTTTAGGGCTCTAACTACCCGTAATGACTGCCATAAGATGTTCGTATGGCAACCGGGACCGACGGCTTAACGCGCTATCCGAGGCACGACCACGACCAATACAAATATCCATATTTATGCATACAAATTTTATCAAATATACTGACAAACAGAAGTAGTAGGCACATTTTATAAATAGTGTACAAAATCGAAGTATCAAAGCTGTTTTGGTCGTAGTATATAGGGTGGCTACATGCACGATTGTGGCGCCCCTATTAATTTCACGACTTTTTTGCCAAGCTGTATTTAAACATACAATAATTATCATTTTAACGAAATAATAAAATTGTGATTTAAGTAAAAAGTTTTACAATATTATGTAACGAACTGCCCGTTCTTCTTTGTAATATAAAGGACATATTGAATAAAAGCACTTGTACTCTTCCACAATTATTTAATTTTTTGTTGCCTAACCGGTTTCGCCTTACGGCATTCTCATAGGTTTACAATGGTTCAAACTATTATATTTAGCAAATATATGCTAAATACTAGCCTTTCGCCCGCGTGGATCTCTTATCTTCGGTTCTACTCAACCGATTGCAGTAAAACAGACGTACGATTTTAAATCCAAACAAGACCTTTCTAACAAAAAAAACTGCATCAAAATCCATTTTAGTAGTTTTTACGTCCATCGCGGACAAACATTTTCCATTTATAATTATATAATAGTATAGTATAGAGTATAGATAGATAGATAATAGTTTAAACCCTTGCTTACATTTTTAGTCTGTGCTTCTTTTATATCGATAAGTAGTTATCGACAGTTTACTGGGCTTCTCTATTATAGACGCCATTTAATGTTCTTATCCAAGTTTAGGTATACAGTTTTTTTTCGTAGGTATGCCACCTCTTATATACTCTAAGCGTTCTACATATAGAAATTCTAGTAGGGATGTGACATTGAAGGAAAAAAATCGATTAAATAAAAATCGATTTTTTCTTTACTCAATATAAATCGATTTGTCAAAAATCGATTTTATGAAAATAAATAATCGATTTTTTTGAAAAAATCGATTTTTTTTTCTAATTTTTAAAAATCTGCATGCTTTTCGTATTCTAATAATAAACCTACTGACATTACAAAATTATCAGATTAAAAATAAAATAAAATAATAATGATTAATAAAAATAATCCTAACCAATTATAACTAAATCTCAAAGAAAATGTTCTTTTAAACTTTCAAGGTAACTATTTCAATTTCATAAAAATGTAGAAATTGATTTCCGCAAAACTATTTTTTTTACTGGCAACACTAAAAGAAACGACGACCGCTCCGTAACACCGCTGCCGCTGTGTCATAATGGCACTGGTGTGACGGTTAGGGAAGAAAATTATAATCGTCACACTATTCGCTGTCATTGTTATAATGACACAGGCAGCGGTGTAAAGGTCCAACCCCACCAAACGGATGGCATCGGCCCGGATTTTACAATCTTCAAACAAAATTAAATTTTATTATCACAGTGTTTGAAGTTTATATTACCAAGTCACGCACAACCGCTTGACAGCGACGTGCGGCGGCATGACGCACGTCAAGCTGTCATGCGTGACTTGGTAATATAAACTTTAAATGCTGTGATATAAGATTTATTTTGTTTAAAGATTGTAAAATCCGTTCCGATGCCGTCCGTTTGGTGGGGTTGGACCTTTACTGTTAGTTTGTCGTCAAAGATAAGTCAACGAAGTCAATTTTGTCCGTATCATATTTTCATTATCACAACAATATGAACAAACTTTTTTGTAACTCTTTTAGAAAATTATAAATTAAATAAAACTATAAACTGAACAGATAATACTACTAGCGTAACCATAGTGTGAGTGATTCGAGAACCGAGAAGTCATATATCATACAAAGTGTTCATAAAATGTTACGAAAATTTCGCATTTACGAAAATCGATTTAAACGTGTAAGCTAAAAAAATCGATTTTTTAAAAATCGATTAATATTACTAAAAAAATCGCGTTTAAAAAATCGATTATAAGAAAAAAATAATCGATTTTTTTAAAAATCGATTATTTTTTAACATCCCTAAATTCTAGTTATACAAATATGAGGCAAACATGAATTGAACCTTGATTATATCACTTTGTCTCTTTTTTTTCAATATACAGTTGTGTCTGCTAAAAAGAGACAAAAAATTTAAGTTATTGCTCACTTGGGAAAATGAGTATGAGAATTTGACAGCGTGCCGACGGTGCCAACATTTATGAATGATTTGCGCCAACATTATGAATGATTTGCGACAGCCATTGTTGAATTTTTCTAGAACATACTACTACAAGCATAATAGTGATGTACTCCAATAAAAGACTTGACGACGAAACTATTCTTCTTTACAAAAATGTACTCTTTTGAAGAAATACGAATTGACAAAATTGTTATGTCTTCTGTATTTCCGTATTAGAACTGGGCAATTGTGGTATTGTTAGAAACGTCTTGATCATCCGCTGGTTATAGGCAATATGACGTGTGAATGACTCTCTGAAACTGACTATAATGAAAAAAAAACTTGAGATATATAGACCGTGTTTGGTATGAAATTAAAGGGCTCAATTAGCACATTAAAAACATGTATACATTATTAGGTGTTGCTTGCACCAAAATAATACAAATAAAAATCCAGTTTCAAACTAAAATCCGACTACTGCAAATCACGCTCTAAGAAGTATTAAGCAAGAAAATATCAAGAATAGCCGTGGTCGTATACCATTTACTCTAACAAAACAATACATTCTAGGGATTCGTGATTCTGCAGTAGTCGGGTTTTAGTTTTATAGTTGCGCCACGTATCTTGAACCTAAATCATAAGACATACGAGGCTCTGGCTGGCGCCCGCGGAATGCTTTGTAATATTCTATGCTGGGTGAATTTGAGTTCGTCTACCGCAGTAACATCCCGTGCTATCCTCAATAGACACCCAAGAAATGTGTACTGCGCGTATAGGGCACGTTTTGAGCACATTTTAGGTCCAAGATACGTGGCGCGGGTTATAGTATAAATAGATATCGACAAATATTACGATAGTAGAAGGTGCATCCCTAGCATAGTAACCGTCGTCAAACGTTCATTCATAAAAATGGAACATAGGTATACACGTCAATTCTGTAGGTATACCCTGTCTATAGTATCTAAGTCTATGATTCATGTTCACAGGGGGGCCCCGTTCAACATATAGAAATTCTAGTTATACAAATATGAGGCAAACATGAATTGAACCTTGATTATATCACTTTGTCTCTTTTTTTCCAATATACAGTTGTGTCTGCTAAAAAGAGAAAAAAAAATTTAAGTTATTGCTCACTTGGGAAAATGAGTATGAGAATTTGACAGCGTGCCGACGGTGCCAACATTTATGAATGATTTGCGCCAACATTATGAATGATTTGCGACAGCCATTGTTGAATTTTTCTAGAACATACTACTACAAGCATAATAGTGATGTACTCCAATAAAAGATTTGACGACGAAACTATTCTTCTTTACAAAAATGTACTCTTTTGAAGAAATACGAATTGACAAAATTGTAATGTCTTCTGTTAGGAACGTCTTGATCATCCGCTGGTTATAGGCAATATGACGTGTGAATGACTCTCTGAAACTCTGACTATAATGAAAAAAAACTTGAGATATATAGACCGTGTTTGGTATGAAATTAAAGGGCTCAATTAGCACATTAAAAACATGTATACATTATTAGGTGTTGCTTGCACCAAAATAATACAAATAAAAATCAAGTTTCAAACTAAAATCCGACTACTGCAAATCACGCTCTAAGAAGTATTAAGCAAGAAAATATCAAGAATAGCCGTGGTCGTATACCATTTACTCAAATAAAACAATACATTCTAGAGATTCGTGATTTTGCATAGTCGGGTTTTAGTTTTAAAGTTATGGTTAGTACACTTTAACAGGTAGTATAGAAAGATATCGACAAATGTTACGATAATAGAAGGTAATCCCTAGCATAGTAACCGTCGGCAAACGTTCATTCATAAAAATGGAACGTAGGTAATACACGTTAATTCTGTAGGTATAACCCATCTGTTCTATTATAAATTTATGGCTTAAGCCCGCTACCATAAATTTATAAGAGAGCAGATGGGTTATACCTACAGAATTAACGTGTATTACCTACGTTCCATTTTTATGAATGAACGTTTGCCGACGGTTACTATGCTAGGGATTACCTTCTATTATCGTAACATTTGTCGATATCTTTCTATACTACCTGTTAAAGTGTACTAACCATAACTTTAAAACTAAAACCCGACTACTGCAAAATCACGAATCTATAGAATGTATTGTTTTAGTAGAGTAAATGGTATACTACCACGGCTATTCTTGATATTTTCTTGCTTAATACTTCTTAGAGCGTGATTTGCAGTAGTCGGATTTTAGTTTGAAACTTGATTTTTATTTGTATTATTTTGGTGCAAGCAACACCTAATAATGTAACATGTTTTTAATGTGCTAATTGAGCCCTTTAATGTCATACCAAACACGGTCTATATATCTCAAGTTGTTTTTCATTATAGTCAGTTTCAGAGAGTCATTCACACATCATATTGCCTATAACCAGCGGATGATCAAGACGTTTCTAACAATACCACAATTGCCCAGTTCTAATACGGAAAAACAGAAGACATTACAATTTTGTCAATTCGTATTTCTTCAAAAGAGTACATTTTTGTAAAGAAGAATAGTTTCGTCGTCAAATCTTTTATTGGAGTACATCACTATTATGCTTGTAGTAGTATGTTCTAGAAAAATTCAACAATGGCTGTCGCAAATCATTCATAATGTTGGCGCAAATCATTCATAAATGTTGGCACCGTCGGCACGCTGTCAAATTCTCATACTCATTTTCCCAAGTGAGCAATAACTTAAATTTTTTGTCTCTTTTTAGCAGACACAACTGTATATTGGAAAAAAAGAGACAAAGTGATATAATCAAGGTTCAATTCATGTTTGCCTCATATTTGTATAACTAGAATTTCTATATGTTGAACGGGGCCCCCCTGTGCCCGCTACAGACGCTCCAATTCGGTCGGGTCCAACCATCCGACAGCTTCCGCTAGCCGACAAGTGTTGCCGTTTCGGGAAAAATAAAAAAGTCAGTGTTGCCGTTTCGGGAAAAATAAACTTTACCAAAATGTCACTAGATTGTAAGGAATAAAATAAAAAATTAATTATTTATTATTATTATATTTTAATTATTTTATTCCTTACAATCTAGTGACATTTTGGTAAAGTTTATTTTTCCCGAAACGGCAACACTGACTTTTTTATTTTTCCCGAAACGGCAACACTTGTCGGCTAGCGGAAGCTGTCGGATGGTTGGACCCGACCGAATTGGAGCGTCTGGTACGGGCTTTATTAGAGTATATAGTTGTCTGTTAAACTCTAAGGTTGTCTGTCATTGCCTGTCACTTCTGTCAGTCTGATCTGAGCTGTCAAGTCAGTCAGGCAGGTATTGTCCGTGCTTGTGATTATCTTTCCGATTGAAACAGTTTATTTATTGTCGATTGTGGAGGTGGGGTGAATGAGTGAGGAGCGCCCGACGCAATTAATTATGTAGATTATCAAACATTGTTACTCGTTACCTATTGTTCGTTCAGAGTTCACAGGGGAAACGTAAAAAGTTCATTGAGGATTCTCTCACGGAATGTAATGAAAGTTGTCGTGAAAGGTTTGTGTTGTGCTATGAGTCGTGTCGTAGCCCGTGCTCCGAGGCAGGTGCCGTCACCATGTCTTCCGTGTCGTGGTAATACATAGCAAAATATTACGTTCGCGAAATAATTTCATGTTTTCACATTTGTGACTATTTAAAAAAGTAGTTAGAATACTTTCCATCGTCCAGCACTTACGATGGCAGGGTTCCAGACGAGCGACACGATGCCCAAGTTCGGACACGTGACGGATCTGCGCGAGCAGTGGCTCGTACGGACCGATGGTGCTCTCGCGAACCGTCTCCAAGACCGTGAGATATCCTCACACCTCTGCGAGAACAGGTACCGCAACCAACAGATCCGTGAAGACTTTCCCATCGCATTAAATGAGCAAAGAGATATCGAACATGAAGTCCACTTACGAGAGCTCACTCGCCGGAGGCAAGCTGAAATCGATGCTGAAATTGCGCGAGAAATGGCTGAGATAAATCTGAGAAGGCAACGGAGGCAGCGTAATACTGATATGTTGCAACAACCGAGTTCGTCTCGTGCTGCTCCGCCGGCTCCTATGCCTGTGGCTCTGCCTGGTCCTAGTGAGGAAATTAACCCAGAAGAGCTGGGGCTGTCACCTGACGAGCTAATAGAAATGAAGCGACGACTAGAACAAGAAGAGATAGATGCCAGACTCGCTAGAGAGTTGAGCTGTAAAGACAATAACCAAGACGCTCTCTTAGCTGACATGAGATGTGCAGTAGAAGCTCAAGACGGTGAACTAGCCCGATTATTGCAAGAAAGAGAGTATAAAAAACTACAGCGAGCTAAAGAAAAAGCGAGACAGAAGGCTTTATTGAAGAAGCAACAGAGAATGGCACAACAACAACACCAGTCATTGCCCCATGAACATGAACAATCACCACCTCCACAAGCTACTCTATGTGATGCATACAGCAACCCTCGTGATATAATCCGAGAAAATCGACTAAGACTCTGCAAATCTGTTGACTCAGATTTGAATTACGTTGAACCGTTCGAAAAAGAGTCTATCCAATCAAAGGCCAGTGCTCTTCAGTCATTGGAAATGTCAAGCCAATATTACGCTGAGCAATCTGAAGCAGGAACTTCAGGAGGCAACAGCATGTCTCACATTCATTCAAGATCTTATGATGATAAGAGAATGCCTCCTAACCCCACTCAAATACAGCATAGACAGCCTCCGCCACCACCAGCTACGAGTAAAAAACCTCGGTTTCCAGATCCAGTGAGTATCAGACCTGCGTCACATTACGCTACTGATGAGCTGTTGCCTGAGAGTGTACTTCCTACAAACATACCTCACAGTTACAGTGAGAATAATAATTTGTACAGTTCCACATACCCACCTGATGTCAGTCCTCCTCGTTTAGGGCAGGATCGTAATGACAGTAGTAAAAGACTCTCTGTAATCTCAGATATAACGGCTGAAGGACTGGCGAAAAAGAAGAGTAAGCAAGCTGATTTCAATAAGAAACGTAAAGGATGCAAGATACAGTAACAGTGTGTTTGTGTGTGTGTGTGTGTGAGTGAGGAACCGTGTAAAGTGTGTAGTGTATCAAAGATTAGTGGTAAAAAGTAAGGTAAACTGGTGGTGGTAGCTTAAAGATCTAATTCGGTAGCTGATTTTACATACATGTGTTGATTTTGCATACATGGTGTTGATTTTGCATACATGATGATGATTTTATATACATGGTGTTGATTTTAGATGCATACTTTTGATTCTACATACAATTCTAATATCACCAGCAGTATGTGACCTCATTAATCATGTAGTCTCTCCAAAGTTTTGAGAGATATGAGAATAATTTTTATCTGTCATTTACTTTTTAACAGATTAAAATATCTTAGATCTTATAATTATTGAATCTCAAATAAATGAACACCATGTAAATCTTACCATGCTAAAATAAAAAAAAGGATATTACACAATTACACAAATCAATGATCTTATAAGAAAATGAGGTAGATACTGGTGCTTAAAACTTATCACTCGAATAACTTGCATACCGCAATACAAGCATAAGTGCACCAGAAAATGCACATAAGTGTAAATGAGACCAAAGTATAATCTCTGTCAGACAATGCAGTACATTTTGACATCATGACATCATTTTGAGATAACATGTCTACCTCATTTTAAAATAAGAACAATGATGCAAATATTCTGGATAAACATTACACATTCCTGCTCAGTATGGTTCCAAATTCAATTTATACTCGTATTTTTTTAAATATATTCTATTTTTTTATTAAGCTTAGAGGCCAGTAGGCAAGGTTTTTTTTTTATATTAGTCTTAGTAATTATTTATTCTTACATTCTAAATCCTGTAGTATCATTCACTATTCTGGCAAGTTCATTAAATTACTAATTAAATTAACAACACTACATACCTACCTATTTACATATTACCGTAATCTTTTTTTTTTTTTTTCAAAACATTTTTTTTCTTTCTCAATCAGAATACATTTTATACCCATTCACTTATTAGCATCGCTATAGGCTTTCTTTTTCAAGGCCAAAAACCAACTATGTAGTTTAAAGTTTCATATGACAACAAGAACTAAATAACCTCGTGTTGTGTTCCCGGCGGTGAGTAGGGTAGCCAGAGCTATCAAAGCCTTGTCCTGCTTGTCTTCTGCGCTGACGGCACAGAATCTCTCTGTTCTTACAGGGTCAGCAGCGCGAGTGTGACTCCCCTGGTGTTGCACTCGTCCACAGAACACAGCTTAACCACTTTCCATCAGGTGGGCCGTGTGCTTTTCTGCGATCTAAGTAGTATAAAAACAACCATGATACTTTATTTAATTTATGGCGTATGTGTCTCAGTCCCTCATAGATTCAGTTCAGAAACTGGCAAAAGAGACCTAAAAAACTGTTCCTACACAACTTCGTTGTCAAAATGTTCGCCGGTCATACTTATTATTGATCAATCTATCGTTCCGCCCTTACCCTTGACATGGCTTCACTTGACATGGTAAATAGCTCTTTATCATAATCACTTAAGTCTTTAAGTAGGTACTACTACTTACGTACATTGCTTCCCGAATATTCATATCTATATTATGTTTTGGCATCCTTGGGTTGAAGACAAATACCTACTCAGAAATGACAGTAGCCGAGTTAAAGCTGGACTTGTAGCGAGATCGCGGGTCCGAATTAGTTCCTCTCCAGGAGCATTATTTCTTAGGAAACGTAACAGCGATATCACGATATTGAATCGCGATATTTATTAACTGACTAAGGATTCGGTGGATTACAATTGGACGGATATAAAGCTAAACCATCTTACCTAATCTTCCAATCTAGGACTTGCTTACTTCCGTAGTATCTGATTTGGTGATATTCAATAATAAACCAAGACTTTACACACATAAAGTTCAGTATATTTGAGATCTTAAGTTATTTAAATATAATTTAAATGAACAGAAATAACTTCAAAACGAAAGTACGCCAGCGACACAGTAATATATCGACAGAATCACCTCATTTGCATCTTACATATTAATTCGCAGGCGGTTATATAAAATGTATTTACTTTAGATATTAAACTTATTCTATGCACCTGCCTTTGGCAAGCACAAAAATCCTTCACAGACTCCTCTCTAGCATGCATGTGCACGCAATGCATAAGCGTCATTCTTGAGTGCACAAGAATGACGCTTAGGCATTGCGTGTATGCACAAGAATGACGCTTATGCATTGCGTGTAAAGTAAATGATGAGTTGATGACCACTGTCATCAACTCATCATTTACTCCGAGGCAACATTGGTATACCTCGGGACAATATCTTGGACCTAAAAGGTGTTCAGTACACGATTCATGGGTGTCTTTTGAGGATAGCACGGGGTGCTACAGCGGTGGGCGAGTTAAAATTCAATTGCGTTCTGCGCGCTAGAGCCTAGTTTGTTTTACAACTTAGATCCAAGATGTGTGTTCCGAGGTATATGCATATACAAAGCTTTCGTATCGAAAGGACATTTAAGCACAACGCCCTAATAGCAGAATGTCCTAAAAGCAAAACGGCATATTCTCACATCACTCCTTTTTCTCCTCACCGCTGTTGAGTAAACAGAAAAACGTGAATGATACTACAGGTTCCTTTGCAGAAGTACCTGCAGAAACCAATGAGCCATTATATGTTCTAAGGTCAACGTGTGCCTTGTTTAAGATAAGATATGTTTATACGAACATTCCATTTTATTGTCGTTGTAAGATTATTTTAGGTATGTGTGTACTATGCGTCTAACTTGATCACCACTCGGAACAATCTACGAGTCGAAACACTCGAAACTGCCGCAACTTTAGGCTCAAAAATAATCAATTAGCTTATTGCAGTCCACTGCTGGACATAGGCCTCTTCCAATGTGCTCCTTTGCTCCCGATCCTCCACCTACCGCATCTAGTCCATCCCAGCCACCTTTTTCAGTTCATCGTCAGTTCATCTGGCTAGGAAGCGTCCCACCTTTCGATGGCCTTCTCGCGGTCTCCACTCTAGGAATCGTATGCTCTAACAGCCATCGGTCCTTCGACAGATGTGGTCAGCCCACTGCCACTTCAGCTTGCTTATTCTGCCAGCTATGTCGGTTTAGTTCTTTGTCGGATGACCTCGTTATTTTTCTATCCAAAGAGAGTCCACATAGTTCAACTTAGGATAATGAGAAAATATTTAGAGAAAATAACTCTTGAAGTTCAGAGCAGTGATCAAGTTAGATGCGTAGTGCGTAGTATATAAATGTAAGTCTCTCTAAATATCTATGTATTTGGGCAATAGTTGACAGTGACGCAAATGGCCACTATTTTATATTAACCGAGATAAAAAATACTACTAAAATATTAATTTATATACGTAAACAAAAACAAAAGAGGACAAGATAATTATACTTACTAAAACGCTCCTAATAAACAAGTAGAAAATTAGTATTTGTTATTGTAGGTATCTCAGTATATAGATATATCCATGTATTTTATGATATAAAAGCTGTATTTCCATAACGTTGATATTGCTCGGAACAGGAAATAATATTGATAATATCTTGGATCTAAAATGTGCTCAAAATATGCTCTAGATACGCGCAGTACACGTTTCTTGGGTGTCTTTTGATAGCTCGGGATTCTCCTGCGGTGGACGAGCTCAAATTCACCAAGTATAGATTATTACAAAACAATTCGCAGGCGCCAGGGCCTCGTTTGTCCCTCGATTTAGAGCCAAGATACGTATATCCCGAGGTACATAAATATAGTAATCGGCAATCGCAGATTACATGCCCATCGAATCGAAGCAAATCGGATTTCGGAAACGGTTCCATTTCGTTACAACTTCAATCTTAGCAATGTAGCTATTAAGTGATTTCTATAAGCCGATTCTGTGCTTCCAAGGTCGGATTAGCGTTAGCAAAAGGGCGTTAGCGTTGCGGAAAGAATAGTGAAAATCTACTAACTGTTTCAGTGTCATTATTTCGATTTCTTGAACGTTTCATTAGACGAAATTTTAATTATCCACATTGGCCATCACGAATCTCTATTATTAATTCATTCAGTTATATAAAGAGTATCATTATCTTGAAGATACACATGATATACGATCGTGAGTCTCAAGTATGTTTTTTCTTATTTTTCTATTATTTACGAAAACAATATTGTGCTGATTTGAATTGCGAACTGAAGATAAGATAAGATAAGGTATGAAATATATGATTAAAAAAATACGATTTGATTTTAGAAGTTAACCGTAAATCATAATAACGTAATTGGCATAAACCATTTTAATTTTATATTTTTGTTATGAGGGAATTGATTGATATTGGAACCCAATTTTGTACTTAACCTGTAAAATTTTAAGACTGATTTTTATAATAACCACAACCACAATTTTTATTAACAGTGGGGTTTATATCTTTATATTATATCTCTCTAATAGTTTATGTTAACTGCCGCCTTGCATGGTGCTCGTTTGAAGAATTTATATTTAGTTTATGGTCTGGCCTAATTTAGAAATTAGGTACACCAAATACATACAAGTGCGTCACACTATATATTTTGTAATATTTCTTAACCAATATCGTTCAATGAGGTGATTATCTTAAAATTAAACTATCAACTTGCCAGTTGAAAAGTATTGAATCCTAAAATATGTTTGTATAACGTTAATAAAAATATATTTTTAGGGCCCTGCCCTAGCTGGGGTGTATAATAAAATAAAGTTATAAAATTGTCAAAGTAACTTTTCAAAACTGCACTTAAAAACAGTGTGTCGTGTCGTTTTATAAAGGTGCAATTTCAGCGAACGTTTGAAACGTTCCATCGATATTTATAAAATCTACTTGTACCTATAAGCATTTAAAAGAGTTTTTTTGTAAACAGGCCTTTGTGCTTTTTAAGTTTTATCATAATTAAGAATCATAAACGCTATAATTATAATGATTAACTTTTTATGTTCGCAAAATGATTACTAATAAGCAACCGTGTGCTGGAAAATTGTAATTACGACAATAACTTTCTCTGGCGGATGAGCGCTATTCTTCCACACAATACACCATGTTCAAATGTTTAATTTGTTCACACCTACCCATGATACTAGTTTATATAATAATATTTAACATTCCAATGGTTTTCTTGTAATGTTTTACATACTGCCTACACATTTTTATGGCTCGCGTGAATTTCACACGCCAAATTCAATGCTATTATTTTTTAAAGAATTCCGTATAAATAATTATGGTAATATATAATGGTAATTGTTCGTATCGTGAGGTGCTTACACAAATATGTTACTTGTGAATTTCTTTATTATGTGTGCATGGTTAGGTAAAAGCTATTTATTGATGTCAAGTGATATTCACCAACTAAAATAATCAATTGGTGCACTTCTAAAAAGGACACCTCTCAAAACAGACATCTCTCAAAATGAGAATTTTTTATTGTAAATGGTCTCAAAATAAAAACAAAAGCCAACCATTTGCTAATAGCACATTCTTTATGCAGTGAACAATATGTATTGCGAAGTGCATATTCTGCGACGTTGCCAGTGGTTGATAATTATATTATTTACAAAACAAGTACACTCAGAGAGTTCTAGCTAGCGAACTTGAAAACTACGATGCCAAGTTTTTAATCTTTGGTTTTGAGACTAAACACTCCTCACACCCAGTAATCGAAGGATATCCAAGACAAAGTGGCAAAGACAGCAAACGCAATGATTGGCTTCCACTTGCTTATTACCCACAATGGCTTAAGTGAATATCTATTGCCTGCATCCGGTTGACTCACAAATATTCTAGTCCTATCTGCAGTCCCCAATGCCCACAAGTCTTTAAAGAATTTAAAAATATGCTGTTTTCCAACCATGCGCACATATTAATTGAGAAACGAGCAATATTTCGACCATTTCTTATGTATTATAGCAATCTCATTTACATAATTACTTGTCGATTGTGACAACATACGATTAAGACATTGCGTCGCCGACATGTTGTAGTGTTCATAACTCATAAGTATATTTTAATTAAGTATTTACTCAATAAGTACTCATAAAGCCTCGTATACATCGGGCAACATTTGACGCGCGCCATGTTGCACAACACACCACACACCAAAGCAGCATTTGCTGCGCACAGCAAATATGTCAAGAGGCATTTGCTGCATAAATGTAGTGCACCAAAGCAGGGCTTGCTGTATGCGCAGTTAATGCTGCTTTGGTGCGTAGCCATCCTTGCGCGTTAGCGGCAACGTTGCGCGTTGTTGTGCAACGTTGCTTAACTTGTTGAGCGTCACTTATTGCGCGTCAACTGTTGCCTAGTAGATACGAGGCTTAAGTTGTAAGCTTTAAACGCAATGTACGGCCTCGAATGTGCCTTAGTGGAACCGAACCAAACTTGAATATTTATAATCTTTTATAACGGTTATTTTAGTGAACTAATATTGTAATAGAAATAGACATTTGTTTGTTTTGCTTCTTCAGCAAATAGTTGTTCGCTATTTATGCAACAGTAACTTTGAGATAAGTCTTAGCTGCACTCTCAATTTCGCAACTTTCTGTTAAACCCGGATTTGACGAACTAAGTAGGTTTAGTAATATAACTAAACTATTTCCTGAATTATTAAATAACCTAATACATATCTCAATAGGTATGTGCAACATGAGTAACAGTGGGACTTCAATTGCATTCAACGTAGTTGACGCATACATTTATCTGTACCTAGATTGCTGACAGTGATGGGACTGGATGCGACATACGACACTGTTCACTTGTTTTGATTAAGATAAGCCTGCACTCACTGCACTTAGGCACATTAAATGCAGCTTTTTCAGGATCATCCGCATGAATTGGTATCAACAAGTCTCTTTATCTCTATTTATCGTGCAAAAAATCCCCATGGATAACTCCCCCGCCGAAGCCGATAGAAGGGATTATGTTGGATTCGAACCGAGTAAAACGCACGCCGTCTGTGGGCACCCCGGCCGACCCAGGGAATAAGTCTCTTCTCATCAGTAATATAGTTATCATCAGTCACGTCGGTTAGATCCGATCTCTCATATAGGAACCTGGAGTCCACTTCCTGGATTTTACTCCTCCACCTCGCACGGTCTTTAGGCCACAATCGTGCAAAATAGCTTTAACAAATGCGCTTCTGTATTGGCCATAATCGCAGCATATTAAATGGCTTCAACCATCACGAAGACATGCCCCGATTGCTTCTGAGGCCTTCACTTCGGAGTCCAGGGTACTTTTAGTTTCTCCTTCACTTTGCACGGTTTCGGGCATCCATGGTAGTGAGACCGATTGAACAATGTTTCACATACCTACTTAGAAATATCGTTCACGCTTGTACCTAAGTATATAATCGTTGAACAGTTTAGTATGTGACATCTTTATAAACACTCAAGAATGCAAGCGAATAAATTGTCTATTTCTCAGAAAGGAATTAAATAAGTAGTTGGTAATGGCGCAAGGAACACCAATTCACAGTAACCATTCAATGATCTTGTATTAAAATGAGATAAAGCGCGTATAGAGTCAATTTAAATTGCAATCCAATATCGTAAACCAGTGGAGGGACCAATCGTGTTGTTGCAAACCAACAATATCAAACGTTGATTACGCGATTGGTCTTTGCACCGGATCAGGATATAAATATTGACAGTCTATGTGCGCAAATAGATATAGAGTATTGTAATATGCGTATTGACATCGCGATGGTATTGATATAACATATCTACATCATTGTAATATAACATCATTGTAACTTTCTGTTTGTTGGAAAATTTCTAGCAATAAAACATTGAAATGTGTGTAACTAGCGCCTATTTTTGTATAAAACAGAATTATTCGAATTATTCCAGTCAATGACCCCAATTCTGTCTTGTCACAAGCTAACTAAAATAAGCTAAAAATCTCTAAATGTCAGTTTAGTCCTGTCAAAATGTAATTTCGTATTCTGAGAACACACAACTAACTTAAAATTAGCTTGACACAATTAAAATTAGAGAAAGTACTCAACTGTCATTTTTGGTTAAACGGTATTCTGTTGTACGTATATGCACTAAAATAAGAAATGTCAAACTAAAATTAGACATCATCTAAAATAATGCCAATTGTCGTTCTATATACGCTTAAAGCCTTTATAAAGCTCTATAAATCGTCGATTGATTTGGATTTTATAAATAACTAGCGGACCCCGCGAACTTGCCAGGTACGTGGACCGAGAAAAACTGTATTTGCTTGGTTAAGACTGAGAAATATCACAGTTTGTTTACTATTTGATCAATAATATGCACTAATTATCATTTGTCGGCATTCTAAAGACTTATTAAGATAAGTTTTTACAGATTTTAGGAAAAATTTTATCGTTCATTCTTAATTTTTTAATAGTTGTAACACTCGTTTTAGCGACGTCATATTCAAATTTAGTGCTGTCTTGTGCTTAGCAAACACTAAATTTAGTTTGACATAACAACAGAATACGGTTAGAAATATCAATCGCTTATCTAAAATAAGAAAATTTTAGAGAAATTTAAGTTTAGAGATGGTAACGTCAGAATTGGGGTCAATGTAAGTTTATGATTACTTTATCTGAATAAACATCCTTGATTTTGTAACAGGATATGTTTTATTTCGCGGTTAATCTGTGTATTAGTGGGCGGATATGATATAAGTTGAGTATTTTTTTTTTAAATATCGTGTTTTAGAAACGTTGTGTTCAATGTTAAAATAAAGTTGGATTTCAGCGGTGAGAATAATGTGCAATGAAGTTGAACTGAACATTTTGCTCATTTAGGCTTGATTCTCATACACTTTAAATATTTATACCTTCTTCTTCTTCATCCTAGTGTTAATCCCAGACGCATCCGAAGCTTTCACCTCGGAGTCTAGTGTAAATATTTATACCCAGCATCTCAATTGACTCAACCCCACTGGGTTGGTAAGCAGTAAGGGTAAAGTCCTGAAGATATCAGCTACGATTCCCGAACCCGAACTTTGACGGCTTCGACAGATGCTTCAAGGACCCAGGATTGTAAGAAAAAACAGAACACGTGTTTCAGTTCATAGTATGACACAAAAAAGAATTAGCGAACCGCTTGGTTCGCGATGGTAACTAACGATTGCATTTGCATTGGCATAGATGGCACCTGAGTAAAGCACTTGTTATTCTTGATAGGGTGCGTCTCCTAGGGACGGTGAGATTAGTTCAAAGAGCTTCATCTATCTTGCAGTGCCACCCATAGGTTCACGTAAAACAAACTGAACTAAACTGTCTATGGAAGTTCAAAATTTTTTATTTGAAAGTCATAGGTACAGTAAGTATAATTATGCTGGAAGCATAGTTCCATCTTCAGCAATCCTAGAGATAGTATAGCAACCCGTTTCTTTTGACACTCACCCTACCAAATGCATCAACCCTGTACGTATTGACCAAACAACCACACAGGATACTGTATCTACTACGGTTGTAGGTGTGGGTACATCGGTTATGCTTGGCGAGTTATAGCGCATGCCCAAATTGGTCTGCATAAAAGAATATTTAAATACTGTCCTAGATATTATCACGATAAAGCACACGTGCATCAGAATCTGTAAGTACCTATGGCACTGTACTGTTAGCTATATTTATTCTGTGGTGCGGTGGAGAACCCCCATTGTTTTGAAAATTAGTCAACAGTCTTGTCCCTGAGCCCTTTTTCCTAATCTGGTTATGAGTTACTAGCTGTTGTGTTGTCCGCGGCTCCGTCCACGTGGATGTCAGTTTATGGCGACCAAACGTAGCCTATGTCATTTTCTCAAGGTCTAATCTATCTCTATACCAAATTTCATCAAGATCGGTTCAGTGGTTTAGGCGTGAAAGCGTAACAAACAGACAGAGTTACTTTCGCATTTATAATATGGATATGGATGTATGACCCTGATTGACTTTTGTCGCAATCAAAGCTTGTACTTTGAGCCCGGGTTCTAAATTGGAGCCCTAAAAGCCCAACAACTGACCTTACTGCAATAGGTACTTCGATATCGCCAATTGTTTGTGAAGGTCAGATGTCAGTCGCTTCACGGAAAATATCGAAGATCAGCCAAACCCGTAGTTAGGTGGAAAAAGCGGTCCTCAGACTTCGAGGTTGAAAATTTCGGAAGCGACTGGAATTAACGCTAGGATGAAAAAGACAATCTGAATCTCAGATACAAACTTCGGTATGTAACGAAGCTCCGTGGACCGTGAGTCAATAAACTAACCATACCTCAGGACAAATATCTTAGACCTAAGTCGCGGGACAACGAAGCCCATGGCGCGGACAGATTGTTTTCCAATAATCAATAATGAATTTGAGCTCGTCCAGCATCTAAACACCCCGTGCTATCCTCAATAGACACCCAAGAAACGTACACTACGGGTATAGTAGAGCACATTTCATTTGAGATAATTTTAAAGCATATTTTAGTATGCTAAACTAAACTATACAAATTATTTTAAATTGGAAAAAGCGAAATCAATACTCGCGATCTTTCCCTTACAGGGGGAATGCTCTAACCACTGAGCCACCGAGCTTCGCCCGAGATTGATCCAAATTTTCCAATACATCCATCTTAGGGCGATGGTGGGAGCAATCTACCGATATTCGTACGAACTGCCCGAGTATTGATTTCGCTTTTTCCAATTTAAAATAATTTGTTTAGCACATTTCATGTCCAAGATATATGACCCGAGGTATACATCTCACCGGAGAGGCAGACATTCATTTAACATGAGTCAGTTGACCCCACGTTACATCGGAAAAGGATAACGGTGACCTAACTTTACACCAGTTAGAAGAATGCCTCGACAACAACCGGGTACGAACTGCATCTACCTCATAATTACTATGCTGCTCGCGGCCGGCTACTCGATATGTTAATATAGATTATAGTGTATCTAAATAGCACTTGTCCGTCTAGGCGTGCGTACAAACGCATCCTAATGACTTTAGAAATTACAATCCCTACTTATTATAAATGCGAAAGTAACTCTGTCTGTCTGTCTCACTTTTACGACTAAACCGCTGAACCGATTTTGATGAAATTTGGTATAGAGGTAGGTTAGACCTTGAGAAAGGACATAGGCTATGTTTGATCGCGATAACCGACATCCACGCGGGCGGAGCCGCGGGCAAAAGCTAGTTGCTAGATAAATAGCACTTGTCATGTTTCTGATTTGAATTGAATTCAGTGATTGTAATTTTACCTACATCGACTACATCGTTGATCTTAGCTTGATGACCTCCGTGACAAGGCGGTAGAGCATTCGATTGCTAAAGAGGTCGCTGGTTCGATGCCTGCTGTGTGCAAATATTTGTAAACTTTGGATGTAATAGCACTGTGTATAACTCCGGACACACATGTATCTTGGACCTAAATCGCAAGATACATGAGGCTCTGGCGCCCGCGAATTGCTTCGTAATAATCTATGCTTGGTGAATTTGAGCTCGTCCACCACAGAAGCACCTCGTGCTATCCTCAAAAGACACCCAAGAAATGTGTTCTGCGCGTATAGGGCACCTTTTGAGCACATTTTCGGTCCAAGATACGTGTCCGGAGTTATAGAATCACAAGAATGCTATAATATTCATTCATTTCTTAGTAGCTTTTACCAGCGGCTCCGCCCGCGTGGATGTCGGTTATCGCGACCAAACATAGCCTATGTCCTTTACCAAGGTCTAATCTATCTCTATACAAAATTTCATGAAAATCGGTTCGGTAGTTTCGGCGTGAAAGCGTAACAGACAGACGTTTACTTTCGCATTTATAATAAGTATGGATATGGATTGATTTGAATTAAATTTTAAAGCAATTAGTATACCTACCTACTTTGGTTGGAATGCCTCATGGGTGGGGCCTGGGGCCCGGCTGCTCTGTTGTCAGAGCATTCCTCCTGTAAAAGACTAGTCGCAGGTTCGAGTCCCGCCTGGGCGATTCACTTTTGTCGATATTTATTATTTTTTGCTCTTCTGCAGTTTCAGCGATAGAATAAAAAAAATATAATTTCTCTTATAATAGTAGAGGGTTCTCTTGATAGTAACAGATGAGTACGTACAAAAATCATCAATGAAACAAGCTCCGAACTAAAAAAAGAAAGACGTGTTGGCAAAGTTAAAAATAAGTATCACTTCCGGCAATTAGCGGGCTTAGCCGGTTTGGACACCCCTGCCCCCTCAAGGTGAAGAGGCATTTAACCCAACGGGTTTAACAACAACCTATAATGCCGCGGTCCACAGGAACCTATTCCCTGGATAAGAAGTGGCCTATGTGTTATTCCAGACTTCCGAACAGTAGGGAAGTATGTACTTTTTTTTTTTTTTTTTTTTTTTTTTATCGTGCGCAAAATCCCCACGGATACCTCCCCCATCGTAGCCGGAGGAGGAGGTTATGTCGGACTCGAACCGACTAAAACGCACGCCGTCTGTGGGCCGTCAGTTGCCGGAGGTGAGATTGTCGTAGCCATATCCCTCGCAGGGAAGTATGTACCTAGGTAATTTATGTCTTATGTCCATCATCTCTACGCCAAATTACAGGATCCGTGCAGCTATTTTGACGTGAACGTGATTGACAGTCAGCATCAGATTGATCTTGTTGAACAAAGTATTGAAAATGCCTTGGTTTCCCCCCCTTCCTGTTGACTGACTGTTCTGGTATTTGGTACACAACAATAAAACAGTTTGATTTGCACTTAATACCTTGGTTAACCCGCGCCACGTATCTTGGACCTAAATCGTAAGACATACGAGGCTCTGGCGCCCGCGGATTGCTTTAAAATAGTCTATGCTTGGTAAATTTGAATTCGTCTACCGCAGTAGCATCGCGCGCTATCCTGAAAAGACACCCAAGAAATGTGTACTGCGCGCATAGGGCACGTTTTGAGCACATTTTAGGTCCAAGATACGTGCCGCGGGTAATATTACCTAAGACCGTTATTTTTGAGACTTCGCAGTCAAGATCGTTGTATGACACTAACTGTAGGAACCTACCTAACAAACGTTTACAATTTTATGAAATTTTGAAGCATTTATTATTGCTTACTTTACAAATCGATTTAGAAAGGAAAAATAATTGACTTTGGGCGGGACTCGGGACGCCACCGTCGCCCCAAAGACGGTAGTAGAGGAATTTTGATTGGCTTCGTGCAGGCTTCGGTGGCTTAGCGATCAGATAATTCCCCCTGTAAGGGAAATATCGCGGGTTCGAGTCCCGCGCGAAGTCAATTCTTTTTCCTTTCTAAATCGAGTTTACAATTTTGTATCTAGGTACCTACTTACCGTAAGATTCTATAGAATATAGATCTTCAATAGGTAACCTTTAGCTATACTCTAGCTCTACTAGGTAGGTACCTATCTATATCATATTTATATTACCTATTACCATAGTTGCCTATACTCAACGACCTTGGCATAAGACATAAAGTGAATAACATCATCGCACCGTGAATAGAATATTTATTTGCCCACTACGGGCAATAACAAGTACTTAACGTTGTCGAACGGAACACCTGCCGGTCGACCTTGAACCGGCCGTGAATGGAGCTTCGTTCGGAAATGCAGAGCGGGCGGTCATTCTAGTAATTACTACACTCGTTTATGTTGCTAGCTGGTACTTGTGGCAGGCAGAACTGCGTGAAATAATATTATTCGAAAGAAAAAGTACCTACCTATCTAGGCAGGTAGGTATTGCTCGAGACAATATCTTGGACCTAAACCACAGTATAGAACCTAAACTGTGCTCAAAATGCGCGTGCTCTATACGCGCAGAACACGTTTCTTGGGTGTCTTGTGTCTTTTAAGGATAGCACGGGGTGCTACTGCGGTGGACGACCTCAAATTCACCAAGTATAGATAATAAAACCATCCGCAGTCGCGGTTTAGATCCAACTGTCCAAGATACGTGTCTCGGGTTATACCTAGCTAGCTATAACTTTATTCTGTGCTATAAATATGCGTAATATACAGAATCGATTCAGTGATCTAGGCGTGAAAAGGTAACAGATAGTTACTTACACTTCCCGACCAGACGTGGCGCATATTGGGAGAGGCCTATGTCCAGCAGAGAACTGCAATAGGCTAATTGATTAATTGATTGAAGGAGGCATGCAGTGCTTACATACATGGGGGCTTTAAATCGTTGGATTTTTTATTAAGGAACAAACAGGAGCGGAGTTTAAATTTTTAATTTCGCTAATATAATTTAAGAAAAGAAAATATAGAAAAGCTGCTACTTCTTTATACTGCGTATGTTCCCACTCGCCTTACAAAATAAATAAATCGAAACCAAAATTAAATAGGTGCCGATTTAATTTCGTAAGAAGACACCATCCCATTCCCAGTCGGTTCTCCCTTGTTTGGTATAACAACGTTTGGTCGAATGTTACTAATTCGAACAACGTTTGAGAAAATAATTGCTTTGCATAATATCGATTGACATAATTTTCATTTCATCGAATATTTATTAGCGAAAACAACGTTTGCGCTATTGATCAAAAAATATAATGCTCATTTCATGTAATGTTCAGTTGGTATCAATATGTATTTCATCGAATATTCAATTGGTATAATGTAAATGTAGTGTAGAAATTTATTTATCTGGCCCTCGGCGGCCGCTGCCGCGGCACGCTCGCTTCGCTCGCTCGCCTCGTGCTTGTTGTGGTTACAGTTCTAACCTAACCTAACCCTGCCGATTTCCGTGATTTAAGAAAACCACTAAGAGTATGTTTCATGAAAAACAATACAAGTAAAATTGAAAAACTGTCAGTGCAATCGGCAGGGTTAGGTTAGGTTAGAACTGTGACCATAACAAGCACGAGGCGAGCGGGCGAAGCGAGCGTGCCGCGGCAGCGGCCGCCGAGTGCCAGATAAAAACAGAATATGAAAAAACAATGAAACCACCATCAGTTAATTGACAATGAAAGGAAACTAAGTAATACTAAACCGAATATTCGGTATGATCTCTCGACTAAATCATTATTAGTCTAATGAAGCATTAGTTTAAATAAAATTAGTGCAAATGAAAATTCGGTGAAATGATATTATTCCAACTAAATAATTATGCTAAATAAAATTCTACCAATTAAATATTCGGTCAAATGAATAATTATGTGAAATGACTTTATTGTAACTGAAATTAGTTCAAGTGATATTCGACCAAACGTTGTTATACCAAACAAGGGAGAACCTTCCCAGTCGGCCGCAGGAAGCGGCCTCACCGCAAAGTGCGGAGTGCCCTGCCTACCTACTTTGAAATATAGTACCAGTAGCGAATTGTGAACAAAAGGGAAGCCGATGAAAGTCAATGTAGTGTAGTGAGCCAGAAATCATTTATTTTGTTCAAACCATTAAAACGGCACTTACAAAACGTCAAAGGTTGAAGATGAAGATGTGATTTTTTTTTATTGCAGAATTTCAACGAAGTTGTCAGTGCCAGAATCGTATGGTATTAACTACTAAAGGAATGTTATTGGTAAGTCTGTCCTCCGTGGGTAAAACTTACTAAGAAATTCAGTTCATCCTAGCGTTAATTCCGGTTGCATCCGAAGCTTTTGTCTCGGGAATCTGGGGTTCGCTTTTTTCAGTCTGCGTGTTTGGCTGAACTTCGATATTTTCCGTGAAGCGACTGCCATCTGACCTCTACAACCCATAGGTGATAACGAAACATTGTAGTTAGACCAGTTGTTAACTTTTTAGGACTCCAACTACCCGTGACAACTGTCATGTTCGTATGGCAACCAGGACCGACGGCTTAACATGCTATCCGAGGCACGGAAATACTCAAACCAATGTAGGTAAATAACATTGCGACCGGCAACGGTGCGCACTGTACGGTATGAAAGGAACTCGCACACTCAAGCTGTGGAATGAAGAACTCCCCACGATGGTTTTCCGAAGCGACTACAATGTGGGGTTCTTCAAGAAGGGCATTAGGTTTCTTCAGGGTCGGCAGCACGAGTATGACGCCCCAGGTGTTGCATACGTCCATAGGCCACGCCACGATAACCACTTTCCATCAGGTGGGCCGTCTGCCACCCAAATGGTATTAAAAAAAATACACATATTCATGCATACTAAGTTGCCAATGTTTGTACTTCAAAGGAATATTCTAGTCCAACACATTAAGGATGTCTGGAAGGAAACTCTGCTATGTAATGCGATGGATGAATAAATGTGGTCAATCAAAGTTAATACTTACACTGGGTAAAAAATGTAGAAATCGACCCCGCGGCCCGTGCAATCACTTACAAATCTACTAACGCCCCTTCAAAACAGGAGACAAGCAGACGTTTTGTGGGAACACAAAATTCCGAGTGTCGTCACTTACATCATTTGAGTGCAGGCGACCGAGACGAATACTCCTTGGGTGAGACATGAGAATAAAATCCTTTGTTGTATTCACGACTGGGCCCACCTGTGGCGCGGCGGTGGAGCGTGCGATTGCTACGTCGGAAGTCGCGGGTACGATTCCCGCTCAGCGAAAAAACACAAATATTTTTATTGGTCTGGGTGTTTGTTTGTGTAAATAGCTCCTACGTATAATAGTACATAATATCAATATTACTCTGTGATAGCTAGCTATGCTACTTTATTCACGTAAATTAAGATCTAGGTTTATTTTTTTTTTCCAAATAAAACCCAAACCTTGTAAAACCCGCGCCACGTATCTTGGACCTAAATCGTAAGACATACGAGGCTCTGGCGCCCGCGGATTGCTTTGCAATAGTCGATGCTTGGTGAATTTGAGTTCGTCTACCGCAGTAGCACCCCGTGCTATCCTGAAAAGACACCCAAGAAATGTGTACTGCGCGTATAGGGCACGTTTTGAGCACATTTTAGGTCCAAGATACGTGGCGCGGGTTTATACTTATTTGAAACCCTGAACACTTTTTCGAAAATAAAATTGTTGAAGTTACGCCCATATGTATAAAAACTAATTTATTATACACATACATAATCACGTTTGTTACAACATCAACTATCTACAATAAAAATTCCATCAAAATCGGTCCAGCCAATTCAGAGATTAAATAAGTATATAACAAAAACGCAATTTTCAATTTTTATTGTTTTCTGTCTGTTTATTCCGCAATCTCCGAAACGGCTGGGCCGATTTTGACAGGATTTTTAGTGTGGACAACTGATGTTCAATAAGGTGGCTACTTTTATAGTAGAAAAATTAGTCCGCGCAGACGAAGTTAGTGCTATATATTCGGAAACTAGCGCTTGGTCGTCGTCGCCTAAAGCTCGCTCAGCCCGGAGTGCCGCGGTTCGGCCGTAAGCTTATGAACCACCAGCTTTAATTCTATCCAACTGACCTCGGACAGGTCGTCCTCATCCACGCTTGGCGCCATAGGGCTTCGATTGTGCCTTGAAACGTAAGTTGTAAACAATCCTTCAGCATTTTCCCGTTTACGTAGCAAAACGTTCGTATAAGACTATTTAATGCTACCTAAATTACAATTTTACCAATTGTTTACCTTTAAAAGACGCGACAAGGAATTAAATATTGCAATATAATTACTTTGCAAATTTTCAAATTTTATGAAGACTTTTCAATTTGACGGGCTGGGTTTTGTGGGGGTCATGTCCCCTGTGACACCCCCCCCCTCCCCCTCGGACCGCGCCTGCTCAGCCTCAGATGCATGGCTCGAGTCAACAATAATGCCTGGAATACCGAATACGGCAAGTCTCACCCCCTATTACGTGCGACCGAATACAATGATTGGTGAAATGTTGATGTTCATTCACTTCTGCCTAACCCTCCGGGGATAAAGGCGTAATTATATGTATGTATGTTGCACTAACAATACAAAACCCCTTTCATGTTTTTAATAATCCATATACTCCGTTAGGCTAGGTACTTAACTAAAGGTAAAAATCTAGATATTTCTTTAAAAAAAAACACTGCTTATACTAGAGATCCGATTTCGAAACCGCGTTTTATTGTTTAAACTGAGTTTTTAAATAAACAAAGATTAAAAGGGTTGTCGAGATTGTTTACCTTCAGGTAAATACCTATAGTTGTGGCACGCTATGATCAGTGCTATGATGGCCGTTTTGACATAAAAATAGATTATATTTTAGAAATGAACTTATAATATTAATGTAGCAGTCTAGCAGATAGCAGTGACGACAGTGAAAATAGCTTTTTTTTAGTAAAATAGATTGGCCTTTGTGGCACCTTTGCGTATAGCGTGCCGCAACTATAACCAAAAGTAATAAATAAAGTATAGATTCATAATATCACCCGAAATAAATTAATAAAACTTCGCAGGAGGTGAATTTTTTCTAAAAGTAAATCAATAATTTATTCCATAATTAATTTATGAATTTATAACATTATACATCATCTCTCGTCAGTAATCCTCTGTCGCGAGCCAACAAACTTGTAAATATATAATTCACAATAATATATATATCTACTTTGGTCATTTATTGGTGGCGGATGGTAGGTAAACAATTGAATACAGAACTAAGCGGTATTTAATGCTATTTAGAGAGATTAGCAGCTTGTTTTTTCGCTTTAACTAACTCCACTAACTCCTTGTAACGCTTCATGCAGTCTTTTTTAGTACGATTAGGTATACAGTCGGCAATCTTGTCCCATCTCTCCGAAGTGCTAACTGGGAACGTCTTAATTGCCTGTTCGAGTAGCTCTTGTTCAGTTTTTGTCCAAGCCCTATCATCAGGTTTTGCAACGACTTCCTCAGGCTTAGGTGTGGCTGTCCCGTTCACTATTTTTACTTTAGATGGATTATCACTTTTTGAAATACCGCTATCATCAATATGATTGTGCATTTTTTTCTTCTCCTTCTCAAACTGGTCAAAAGCTTCCTCATTTGCAGCTTTTTTGAGGCTGCTTTTAGAGAAGTCAGAGCTTTGCAAATCTTTTGCTTTATTCAGTACATCTTTAGCTATAAACCGCCTTTCATCAGTAAACGTGCCATGTTGATTTAAAAAGTTGGCTACGACGTCCCATCTCTGGTTCGTTCCAGCTGGGAATAAGTTCACAGCCTTTATGAGAAGTTGTGTCATTTCTACGGACCAGTCTATCGGTTGTTTGAGAGCAGATTCCTTTCTAGCTTTTTGTTCTTCAACTTTCCTATTTTCGAACAGAGCTCTTCTCTCCGCTTCTAATTTCTCCTCAGTCTCTTTAACCGTGTTGAGGAACGCATCTCTCCCTTTACTCTCAAGTTCTTTTATAAACTCCTGTAATTCTACTACTTTTAACATTTCACATATTTTTTCTACAGCAGCCATGTGTGCCACGGACTCTTCTTCGGTCTTGGAATAATAATTATTGGACTTGCAGAGATCTCTGAAAGCTTTACGTTCTTTCCTAAGGTTCTTTTTCTGCTGTTCACGTTCAGCACGAGCGGCTTCTATCCGAGCTCGTTCTACCTCGTCAGCCTTCTGTTTGGCAAGAAGTGCCTCCTTTATGAGACGTTCCTCTTCAGCTTTCTTGGCTTGAACTGCATCCTGGAATGGAGATAAAACATGTTTCATAAAAGAAATCTCAAATATTAAAGAGATGGATATAAATGTATACTTATAAAACATTGTATTCCTTGGTTTTGTATCAGATTGATGTTATAACTAAATCTTTGGCAAGAAATTCAATTATTATACCTAATCAAGTGGATCTATTGTCAAATTTTGTTGCCTTACATCCTTCAGTACTTGAAACTGAATGAGAGTTTAAAAAATTTGAAATCATTTTCAAGTAAGTGTCTAGTCTAGAAATCAGTTATTTCATGCATACAGTTTATGTTCATCATTTATAATACAATAAAATTTATTGTACTGTATCCACAGTGGAACATTAAAGCATGACTCAGATTTTCTATATTTACTCTCACATACCCATATCTTCATTTTCTTCTTTCACCCATACCTCATAAGCAGTATTCAACTACTAAATAAAGAGCTTCTATATTTACCTGCTTGGCTCGTTTAGCAGCCAGTTTCTTATCCTTATCTTCTTGCTTAAACCGCTGGATCCTAGGGTCTGAAGCATAGGCAATATCCACTAAGCTACGTAAACGGGCCATCTCTTCTTTCTTCAGTTTGGCTCTCGCAACCTTGTTTTGCTTTTCTATCCATCGCCTCTCCTCCCGATCCTGCCCTCTCTCTTTCTCCTCCTCATCCAGGTAAGAAAACTCGCGCCAAGAGTCAAAGTCGTACCAAAACGCATAAAACCTTTCGACTTGTTCCCGAGTACTATTATCATCACCCAACAAAGGCACATTCTTTTTTTCTGACCACCGAGCATTGGATTCAAAGTGTTTAGTAAAGGATTTGTAGAAACCATCCTTTTTGACGTCGGCCTGCGACGGTACGGTATCGTCGACGGTAGGGTCTATAGAATCATAAGATCTACGCTTGATTGGTGTACCTAAGATCTCATAGGCCTTAGTGATACAAGTGAAATAGTCGTCATCACTGCGTATCTCCTCGCCCTGCGCCTTACGCTTGTCGGGGTGGTGCTTTAAGACCTTTTGTCGGTATGCACGTTTTATATCATCATCAGTTGCTTTATATCTCAATTTTTTCATACCTAGAACAGCATAATGGTCCTGCATCTTCCAATCCTTGGGGTCCAAGCTCCGCAGGTACTCAACGTCATCGTCGAAGACAACTTCTTCCGCCTTTTCATTGGACTTGTGGGTTTCAAAAAACGCGTCGCCACCATGGCACTTGACATTGTGATATCTGAGAAACGCTGCGCCAGCGCACTCGACTCTCCTCTTCACAAAGGCGCATGGAATCGCCACGACCTTAATATTTTCAGTGGAGTCGCCGTTGGTCATTTTTTAATTAGTTTAGTTGTAAAATATGGACCAAGCACTAACATAACCTACAAACAAGGTAAACACCTACGAGTTAAATGGACTCCGGTGTCTTACTATGTAATTACGATGATATTTAAGTAACTATTAGAGTGATTTTGATAAATATAACCATTTATGTGTGTTATAATAACATTTTACAAGACAAAACGCGCCATGAAACCACTCAAAGACGTCTCATCCTACGTAGTACATAACTAATTAATCTGTGTCTCATCCGACATTTGACGAATGAATGATTTTCTGAATATGAATGAATGTGAATCATGTGAACGGAATATACTGATTGAATAAAATTGAATGGAAATTATAGACTAAATATTGAGTCACAGAGTAAGTAAGTATGATAATAATATTGAGTAAATAATGATAAACGTAAAAGTAGGTACAGGCGTATTCTGGCTAGGTAAATATAAATATTATATTATTCTTGAATGTACGTGATCATTACTTCTTCGTGATCATCATTACTTTTGAGGCCCAATTCAAGTCAGCACACCTTCTCAACGAATGAGGCGAGGGTGCATGCTTTGCTCTCAGGGTTAGAAGTGTTAGGACTAGTTGAAAAAGAGTCGCTTCCATAAAAGCCAACATACCATTAAAAAAATAAGTAGGTCTCGGGCTCCAACGTGCAAATTTTGGACGTAATTGGCATAGCTATCGCTCTCGCTCATCGTCTCCTTTTTAGTGTGAGTTTATGAAAAAGCTAAAAATATGTTGCTGAATATCAAAGAAAGTTCAGCTAAAATTACTTGTATTAGGCGGGGGTCAAACTCAATAATGTTACAATTACAAACCAGTACGAACCCGGCCACGTCCTCTCGAACTTAGCTCGACCAATTTGGCTGATTATTCTGATTACTTTATTGCTGTATTTGTTATTAACAAGACAATACACAAGGCTCTTAATATACAATCAGTGTGTACGATGGAGGTACTTCCCCGGTCTAACTGCTCAATTGGGACTGGAATACAGTCGTGTCGTGTCCTACCCCCATCATACTCTTTCTTAGGGAGCATTCATTAATTACGTAATCATTTTTTCGATTTGGTGTGAGGACTCGAGCATATCCATTTAGGTACATATCAGGAAGAGTTGCAGAACTCTGAGATTGATTAAGTGGATAGAGGGATTATCTATATCTATCTTCTATATCTATCTATACTATTATATAATTGTAAAGTGGTCGTGTCTGTACATTGGCGATATTTAAAAAAAAATACTTGGGAGTTATGTTAACGATACTGAACACGAAAATATTTTTTTAATATTTTTTTTAATTTCCTGTCTGTTTGTCTGTTTGTCCGCGATGGATGCAAAAACTACTGGACGGATTTTAACTGACGGTTTTTTTTTGTTAGCAAGGGCTTACTCAGACTTAAAATCTTACGTTTGTTTGATCGCAATCGGTTGAGTCGAACCGAAGATATGAGCAAAGGTCGCGTTAACCGAGATGCACGTGGGTGGAGCTGTGAGCGGAAGGCTAGAGTTTATAATTTTCCTACGAATTTCTTTTAGCAGTCTAAGTACCTCTTACACTATTTAGATTGTATCACTAGATTGATATAATAATGTACCTAGGTATATCTGTTGACCTCCTAAACGTCTAAGCTGCAAGAAAAAAGAATTAGCTACTACTGGGTCAATTTTTGTTCACAGATCAACAACTTTCAAGGTTTTGAGGGTGTCATTCACATTAGGTTTGCACTAACCACAGAAAAGTACCTATTACGAGTACAGTCGATGATAATAACAACGTAATATAATATACCTAATTAAATTGGTATTATGCCAGTACACTATTACGTAGCTAATAGATAAGTACTACGTGAGAGAATGGGCATTGACCACTGGGACAATACTTTGCGGTTGGGAGGAAAAAAACAGCCAGTGGTCATTCTTATTCACCCTTATCTACTTTATAAATTTATATAATAAATAGGTACATTTCAAATTTACCCACCGCATTACGCAGATACTACAAATATGGAATATAAAAAATAAACTAGCAGTTCACTAAAAAGGAAAACAGCGAATTAATTGCTGGATTTACCTCGATTGGATTATATTATTACGTTCAATATTATTAATTAATACGTATACCTACCTAGAAATTCAGTGCAATCAATCCGTACTGCTAAGCAGGCGCAAAAATCTGTTCGCAGTCTACATATTTTTGTACTTTGTTTCATTTGAGACGGTCTAAGACATAGTTTTTAACGCAAAATGAATGATATTTCGAGTGCAAATGATCATAAAGTGGTTCTTGTGACCGGCTTTGGACCAACTGTTACGGAAAGAGGCAAAGAAATCAACTCAAGTGGTGAGGCCGTGAAACTGATCCGGAAGGAATTGTTTGATAACATCACGCTGGTGACCAGGCAGGTACCTGTAGAGTACAAATACGTGGACAAGAACATACCCAGAATGTGGCAGGCGTATGAACCACACGTAAGTAGATAACGACGACGGTGCTCTGGCGCATGGTTTCCTCTCGAGGTTGGGTGGCCAGACGGCAGTCGTTGATTTATTTGCAAATAGAAACCAATAATGTCCAGACTTAAAGTGCAAGTTGGTCGGTAAAGGAAACATAAAATAATTCAACTTGATAGGATTAGGACAACTGCATTGCATGTTATATCAAAACTTGTAAAAGAACCTAATATTCTTTACCCACCCCTTACCAAACACAGTTAGGTAGTTACACTTTATAAAGACTTTCGCTTTCCCCATCAACGTGTGACGTATTTAATCGATGTAGTTTAAAGTTTGTTACTATGCTACTAGAATAATTTTATTCTCATTTACTTCCAGTTAACTATCCATGTCGGAAAATCCGACATCACGCAGGGCTTCACACTGGAGAAGCAGGCAAGAAAAGCTGGCTATATCTTTGGAGACAATAATAAGAGTATACCTGATGGGAAATTGAATCCGATTCAGGGTCCTGAGGTTATAACTACTGATCTAGATGTTGAACTGATCTGCAAGGAATTCAACTGCGAACTGTCTGTAGACGATTTGATATGTAATACTTCTGACGAGGCTGGCAAGTGAGTGTACCGATTTTGTACTTATACCAACCTATACTTATATGTACTCCAAGTACTCCAACCTAGCTAGGCATTGTTAGGCACAGTTAAAATTGTATATAATTGAACGCGAAAGTTTAAAAGTTTGTAGAAAAATTCCCATTACAAACTCTTATTATTTTCTTGACTCATTTATTATGCTAAGTCGTTCAAGTCAGCCTCACCATGCGAGGTCACCGTACCTGCACACCATTACACCTACATTTTACTGATTGGCGGACGAGGCACTGGTGCACAGTGGCGGATCCAGGGGGGGGGGTCATGGGGGTCATGACCCCCCCCTGGGCGGGTCACCTACTAAAAAATATCCGAATGTCTGATAAATTTTAAAAAATAACACGCATAAGAAGACTGTCTCTTTGTTACCTACTAGTATTATAATTTAATGAGGCACCAACCGCACCAAACATCAGTATGAATATTATTCGCACGATTGAAAATTTCAATTTATCGTGCAGCGCAGCCGATCTACCGGTGGACTCGAATAGTTTTCGGACCTGACACCCTGTCCACTATGTGCTATGACCCGTGTGTAATAAGCTGCGTCAGCCGGTACGAGAGGCCTCTCTAGCCACTCCCCCATAGGATGGGATGGGTCTTACTACCGCTATTACCGCGGGCCAGTGGCCACTTTCTGCTGCGTATCACGCAACTGGCTCATATGCCTGACCTTTTTTTTTATCGTGCGAAAAATCCCCGCGGATACCTTCCCTGCCGGAGCCGGAGGAGGAGGTTATGTCGGACTCGAACCGGCTAAAACGTCAGTTGCCGGAGGTGAAATTGTCGTAGCCATATCCCTCGTACCCCGGCCGACACAGGGCCATATCTCTCGATCTGGCCCTCTTCCGTTGTGGGGACCATAGAGTCCCCAACTCGCCCCCGGGTATGGGGAGGCACGCAATGCGCGCCGCCACGGCCTGCTTCTGCTAGGGTGGAGCCGCCTGTCACCCACAGGCGGCTCCACCCGTCACCCCCAGGCCCGCGCTCATGGGGGACAGAGGTCATTCTGCAATCTCCGACGCCCGAGTTGCCGCCGCTCGTCGCGGGCCGCGCGGTTTGTGATTCTCCTTCGCTCCTCGCGGGCCGCAAGGTCTGCGATTCTCCTTTGCTCCTGCTCCGCCGCCTCCTTCACGAGCATTAGAAGGAGGCGCCGGCGGCCTGCGCATCCGCGCAGCGAACCATCGCTGCGAGCAAAGTGGCGAGCGTGAGAGCTCTCACTCCCAGCATATGCCTGGCCTTACATCTGCACATTCTACAACGTCAAGCTTTTGGGGCTAGCCCTCCCACAGGGGCCCGCCCGGGGCGCCATTGCCAGACATTTGGTATCCACCTAGCCTGGTGGTTGCCGCAAAAGTTGCTGTTCGATGACTTGGTCGAGCGCACGGACCAGGTTAAGTACATGGGATCTGTACTTCACGTGACTGGTCACATCAACCGCGACGTCAAGGCACGGATTGCCGCCATGTGGGCCAAGGGGCGGGAAATGATAGGCGTCACATTTGACCCTAAAATGCCAGTTTGGTTGACGGGGTAGGTCTATAAAACGATCATTAGGCCTGTCTTTTTACACGGCTGTAAGGCATGGCCGCTGCTGGAGCGACATAAGCAGGAGCTACGTGTCACGGAGATGAAAATGCTGTGGTGGATGTGCGGCGTCACGCGTAAAGATCGCATGAGGAACTCTCAGATCCGCGGCAGCCTTCATGTCCGCGACATCACACATAAAATGCAAGAGAGCCGCCTTCGCTGTTGTGGCCACGTCTTGCAGCAACTGCCAGGCTACGAGGGTAACAAATGGCTGGCAGTAGCACAGCCGCCGGGACCAGGTGGAAAGGCTATCCTTTCCTTCTAGCTAGGCTATCCTTTGGGCCTATGCCCAAGAAGTCTTTCCTTGAAGTCGTGGAGGGTGACATGCGTGCAAATGGTCTCATCTCACCACCATGGATGCCCAACGTGGTGCGAAGTGGAGGAGGAAGAGACGGAAGGCGGCCCCTGAGCTCCGAGGTCACCTCGGATTCGGAAGCAATCATGAAAATATGTACGATAATCATGAAAGGGAGAGGCGCGCATCGCGCCGCCAACGCGGCCTGCTTCTTCTAGAGTGTCAAGCGGTTCCCCCTGTCATTTGCAGGCCCGTTCTAATGGAGACCGATATGGAGATATTGATACGATAATGGAGATGTTGAGTGACCTACGTCGCCCAAGTCCTTCGCGCATAGTGTATTATGCGGAATGGGAAACAACTGAATCTTCTCCAGACCCGTTCCCCCGCCTCCTTCTCGAGCATTAATTGCTCTCAGATGGAGGCGGTGGCAGCCGCGAGCTTACGGTTTTACGCCATCACTGTAAGCAAGCGAGAGAGAGTGCTGAGCGAGAGAACTCCTATCCCGAGGGCCGCCACAAGGATCCGCTTCGGCGTTTCCCATGCCGGGTATTCAGTCTGCGTATGCAGCCCCGTGTCCTCGCTTGCATCACAGTGATGACACCCGGGCGTTGGCTCCTTCTGAATTCGCCGCAGCTAACTTCCGAAACATCCATATCCGGTGATCATCTGCGTCAACCGGTACGAGAGTTCCCCATTGAAGCCTTTCTAGCCAGTTCTCCATGATGGGTTTTCTTACCACCACTATAACGACGTGCCCTGTGCTTGGTTGTCCAAGTCGTAGTTTGAACTCCACCATGTCCCGATAAAGCTGGGACTTCGTAGCCTCGAATTCTCGCCTTTTGATACGGATTTAGTACCGAAGGTGCTCTGACATCTTCATTCGCCAGAGAATGAGTCCTCCAGCCCCCTCAAGCCAGAGTGCCAGCTGCGTCCTTCAACTTGGGGGCCAGCAGCTTAACCGGGTTCTGGATCGTATTTAACAACAGTCGTTCAAGGTGTCTTACTTTTCTCCTCTCACCTCGTTCCTCCTCCATTATTTCGTCAAATAAATGTGTATGAAATTCATTCATACACATATAATATTTTCATTGTATTTATTGGGAGACTACACACAAACCCCCCCCAACCCGAAACTAACTCTCGGCTACACCATGACCCCCCCCTGAATTGAAAGCTGGATCCGCCCCTGCTGGTGCAAGCATTCCTCCTAGGATTGGTAAGTTAGACGGCAGTCGCTCCCATAATAGCTATATGAGTCAAACCAAAAGACGGAGAATGCTATAATATAAACGCACGTGTACAAAAATGTGATTCAGTATCCGATCAAGTGCAGTGCCAAGCAAACAACTTTGATAAAAACCAACAAGAATATCATGTTTGACTTGTTTCCATATGTTTTATTACAGTTTCGTCTGCGAATATATCTACTACACGTCGTTGTGCCAGCAACTGAATGAGTGCAGATACACATTGTTCGTCCACGTGCCTACCATGAAGCGTCAGGAGGAATTTGAAAAGCTGGCTAGAGGATTGGAGCGATTAGTGGCGATCTGTGCCGCTCAAATCAGGAGCCGTGACACTGAATTCCCTCTTCCTATTGATGAGAATGACGAGTTTGATGAAAACTTATAAAAATAATCATAAAAGGAGACACCATTCCTCATGACGAGAATCTCGTGAAAGCCACAAAAGAAAAATGAATCAGATTTCAATTTTGGAGGTTGTCGGCATGTGGCATCAGAAATTAGCAATCAGTTTATTTTGCTCCTCGATACGGTACGCATAATGAGGAAGTTCCTCCAGAGAGAGGTGCTCTGACGGTAGTTAGCCTGTACTTAATGCCGGTGGCCCTACTTTTTATATTTTAAGGATGTATTATATTTAAAAAGATTTATTTCAAAATGTAACTATTAAGAAATTAATGTGAATAAAGAGAATAATTTTAATTAGAATAAATTACAGAAGTCTTTGAATGCAATTTTTTACAATAACCGGTTGTAGGTACCTACCTAATGATAATGAAACAAAACTCATATTTTATTCCAAAATTTCTGTTTAGCTATGAATGTAATAATGCCTTCTTCATCCTCGCGTTAATTCCGTCTGGAATGAATGATATGAGAACGCGCTGGATGCGACCCGCTTCCAACCGGTCTTATTGGAGATCTATAGGGGAGGCCTATGTCCAGCAGTGGACTTCCTATGGCTGACATGATGATGATGATGATGATGGTGATATAAGAAGCTTATTCTGAAGTTATCTACAAACAAGTACGAGGATTTCCTGTTGTGTGTGTGTGTGTGTGTACGGAAGGTTGCCTGTAAGAGATCACTTGCAGCAAGATGATGTAACATCATTCACTATTTACTTTAAGTCGTAACATCGGAGAAATGACAGGAATTTTGGAATTTAACGGAAAAATGCCTGTAAAATGTCAAAATATTGAACATCAAATAAATAAACAGACATATTTCATGTAAGTACTTAGAGTATCCATTACTATAGTATAGAGCAAGTCTAACACTATGGTCCATTGTGCCGAGTGTAAGCAGTTTTTTATCTGTGGTATAAAGCGCCTATAGTGATGTTTCATGTACATATTACCAAAATTATCGATAGTTGGTTATGTTGTGAATTTAGTGTGCCGCATGCGTGGATGAATGGATAAAATTAAAACCAAGATACAAATATTAGTATCATTGAAAATTGAATTGCAGAAATTAAAATCCCACAAATCTAACATATCAACAGACAGAGTCGTATATAATATTACGTCGTTGCGCTTGCCAAAACCTCTATGTGTTTTTGGTCAAGTTTTCAGGAGAGACAATAAGCTGTTTTATTAAATAATTGATGAGCGTATCAAAAAAACTAAAAATGCAGTATGATGCCAAAAAATATTTTGAATGAACTGAGATATAAGTGAAAATCATAAACGGTACTGTCCATCCACAATAAATTGTTTTTCCCATTTTGATACACATATCAGAATTGTCTTCCTAGTGCCATTTCTTACAAGTGAAAAATGTACACGTATCAGATTTGTTATGGAACTCAATAGGATTTATTTAGCCGATAAATACTGACTGGTGGCAAGGTACATTTGATGTAAATAACATACGATGTAAATAAATAGGTACTATAAACTTGATAAGGCATACAAGTAACAAAAAAGAACAATACTGAGTTAAGCTCGCCTTTGTACATCAAAATGTATCAGTTGCTAGTCGGTGCACATGTTAAACAACGGACGAGGCTCTGGTGCCGACTTTGCTCTCGGAGTTGGGAACTAATCGCTGATCGTTCCCAGTATAGCCGATAATATGACAATCAGAAAAGAAGAGCAATTCCCGAGTTCCAAGCACATTATGGTACCAATTAGTTATACAATTTATTCCCTCTAGTCTCAGTAGTCCGGTTGCTAGTCCGGTTGATTCGCATCCGAGCCCTTCACCTCGGAGTCCGGGATACGCTTTTCCAGTCTAATTGCGACGCGGCTAAGCTTCGATATTTTCCGTAAAGTGCCATCTGACCTCCACAATCCTTTGGTGAATCTTTGATATCGAAGTACTGCTGCTAGATCAGTTGTCGATCTTTTACTACGTCACGTGACCATAGAAGTTTGTGTGGTGAAATGTGTGTGTTAAGTGTTATATAATACACCTTGCCCTACACCTTCGTGAGCGTTCGAGGACGACTGTATCGGGAACACATATTAGGTACACAGGCAAATATCCCTCAGTCAGCGATGGAGGTAAGTCACAAACTTGTGTCTGAAATCGAGACTACTCTCACTAGAGTATCCGATTGGGGACGACTAACCCTAGGCCAATTCAACTCGGCTAAGACACAAGTATGTGCATTCACCGCTAAGAAAACCCCATTTATTGTAGCGCCGCAATTTTCTAGACACACCGTTTACCATCTCTTCGAGTATAGGGATCCTCGTTGTTGGTATCTTCAGCGACGATCAACGCCGTAGTCACTTGAAAGACTAAGTCAAGCTGGTATCAAAGAAACCAGGAGTGCTCAACAGGACGAGGCAGTACATCACTGCGGGGCAAAGACTTCTTCTTTATAACGCGCCCGTTCGGCCCCACATGGAGTACTGCTGTCACGTTTTTACCTAGACCCTTTCAACTTGGCGCAAAGACGGACGCTGAGGATCGTCGACGATCCCATACTCACAGGCGGGGTGGTAGTCCCTCTCAACCTCAGAACGAACTTCCTTGCTGTGGGTGTTTTACCGCCGATGGTTTGTGTTCAGAAGAATTGTTCGACATAATGCCTAGAATTTCGTTACTTTTCATCGCCGCACCGCTCGCCATACGAGTAGACAGTGAATTCATTCTCACACATTACGACCGGAAACGGTGCGCACTGTGCGGTATGAAAGGAACTTCATCCCACGTACGCTCAAGCAGTGGAATGATCTCCCTGTTGTTTTTCCACGCGACTTCAATATGTATGGGGTTCTTCAAGAAGGTCTTTATATTAAGGTTTCTACAGGGTCAGCAGCACGAGTATCACGCCCCTGGTTCAAAGGCCACTAACACTAACTACTTTCTAAAAGGAGGGCTGTGTGCTAAAAGCCATCCCAGAAATACCAGCAGTATTCCACGAAGGAGCGAATTTGTGTCTTGTACAGAAGACACCGCTGCTCCGACGTGTAAAAACGTCTCACTTTGTTCAGGACTTCAACCTTACGCGAGGCTGTTTTGATGATACTCTAAGTGTAGTTTTCGTTGTTCAGTTTGCAGTGAACATCCAAACCGAGGATACTGAGATTTTCCTACTGTAGCAGTGGCGTGCTCTGAAGAGTGGAAGGAAAGAAGATATCTTTGCACTGAACTTCTTGGTCTTCTTGGCACTGAACTCGATCAGGTTCTCAGAGCCCCATTCGGAAATGTGCTTCAGGATCCGGTCGAGCTCAGTGACAAGAAGCTGCCTTTGTTCCACAATATCAGACTGCTCGGCCACAGGATGTCCATGATAACTCAAGTGTAAGGTTAGCATCTGCATAGCATAGCGTCTGCATAGCAATTAATGCTGTCAGTGGACAGCATACGTTTATATGCAGAAGAAAGAATGGATGATAAGACGGACCCCTTCGGCATGCCAGCATTTACCTGCAAGAACTCCGAAGTTCGTCCATCTCTAAAGGCGCAAATACGGCACACCTGCAGGAAGTTAGCCACCCAGTCGTACAGTTTGGGAGGACTGTGCGACTGGGTGGCCAGAGGCTGGTAGACGGGAAGGAAGGCGCCAGATTCTATGGAAAGCTTTGGCGATGTCAAGACTAATTTGCCAGTGACCCCAAAACTGAGAACAGCAATATTATTGTACAAAATTTAGTCACCTGTCTCGTTTTATTTCCTATTATAAGATTATTTACGTTGTTACAAAGGTAGAACACCAATTTTACAACCAACAAACCGAAGAGAAACAAGCTGTCAAATTATCTATGTGCAAACCAATTCTGACATGTGCAATATGAGGGTGAAAAACTTTTGATGTGGACACATAACCAATTTTGCAGGGTCAGAAGTGCACATCCATATTTTGTCAAATCTATTTCTAGAAGGAATTAACACTTGTTTGTTTTTTCAGCCGATGCGCAATTTTTTTTTTAAGGCCGTCTAGCGAATAATTTTTTTTTCGAAAAAATGGACATAACGACTTTGGCAGGCGCACTGAAGTATGGATAAGCATATAAAGTTTTGACGCACTTTGGAAGAGGCCAGTGGTTAATTGAAATATAAAGTTTTGCATAAGCATTTACCTACGTGGAGGTAAAGTTCTGGTACTGCATCGTCATTCAGTTTGCAAAGCCCTTTCTTAGTTACTTATTTGAAATCAAGCTTAAAATAGATAGAACAGATGAAACTTCGAATATTCGGCTCCCAATCAGGCCTCTTTATAGCTTTTAGCTTTCACTCATGCATCTATTATTATGCATCTTAGTATTTTTGTAAACCTAACAAAAATAATAGTGCATAATATATAAAAGTAAAATGAGTAAAATGAGATTTATTTGTTTACGCAGTAAATACTCTATACTACATAAAAGAAAATAAACCTACAATGAAATTCTATTGCAAAAAGAAAATTATCGTAACCGAAAGTGCATGTGCTACATCACTATTCATTTAAAAGCAAAAATGGCCGATGACAGCCGTCAGCTGTAACCCGCCCCGCGTTTCTCGCATCCCCCTAGGAGACCCGTATAAATTTTATGAAAACAAATAAATTAGTCATATAATACTACTCACGGGTGATATGAAATGTTATCATTCTTTTTATTTTTCTTTCGGGAATCGTTTTGAGAGCCTGGCAATGCACAGTTCACCATTATTACCACAAAATGAAATAAACTGTTATTTGCGAAATCACTTTGGCAGATATTGTTTTGCTACTGATTGCAGTTGTCAAAAATTCTAGGCACTGTTCACACCCGTGATAGCAGTTCATACTTGCTAAGACGCGCTCTACAGGTGATAGATACTCTAAGTGTAAGTAGGTACATAGTGTACATACCTTCTTTATTTAACAAATAGGTATTAAGATAACATAAATTATTCATAATGTACATCATAAAAGCATTGTACGATAAAAATTTAACAATTGATTTAGGTACACAGAATGCATATGGGCGGCCTATTGCTTACGGCGATTTCTTCCAGGCAAACTTCGGATTGATAAGCAAAAGGGATGAAAAAAAACATATTTTCCTCTTCAATTTAATATCTTCTTGGTGCTGATGTACTTATCTATTGCAATGGTTTAAAGTAATATGTAGAAGTCGCTCCAGGCCCTGGGCGATGTGTTCGTGGGAGTACCCTTCATGAGGTACATGAACGAATAACACCCTTTTTGTGTCTGAATGATACAGTGATGTGTAGTAAACATACTCGCATAGAAACCTGAAACAAGAAATTCTTTGTTATAAAATATTCTTTTTCATCGTCTGATTGAATTTTTTAGTTTGACTTTGATGATTTACGCGACGATTACGACGAATTTACGTATGACGTAGTTTATGGATGGACCCTAATACAATTCGGTGATGTCAAAAAGGAGGGCTTTTGACTTTATGTGTGTAATGTGCCGGAATATCGTAGGTATTCATATCCCCGAATTTTCGAAGGAGGCGATAAATCCGTATTTATCCATTACTTTTCTGCAGATACTTGCGCCATGGCCCCACCCCGTCCATCAGCAGGTTTACGGCTCAGGTCAGGTTAGCTGGTTTTTTCTTAAACCCTTGAATAAACTCAAAATACTCACTTCCCAGCATTACAAGATACTTCAGCACAGAGTTTTTCCGGTGGTTCAGCGTTATACTCCTCCAAAATAGCATCGACGTCAAAAGCTGTGTTGAAGATAGTATCTTTTTCCCCTAGAGGGTGTACAAAGTCTGCTGGACAGCAACCATTGCAGTCCTCATTTATATAAGCCTCTTTACAAGCCTGCTTCTCAAGCCTGAGACCCGATACTTTTGCGATCCCAACATGGATGACTAGCTGAAAAACGTCAGAATTTTTTATATTACTTTGTGTTTTATTCCTTGGTGTTAGAATTGGTAAGAGAGTGAGTAAGTATAGGCAGGTACTATTTTGAAGGGTGGAAATTTCTACGGCTACATCCATGGGTGGTTATGTCAGACTCGAACTGATTAATACCGCTCGCCATATTTGGATCTTCAGTTACCGGAGCCAGAAACATATCTCTCACACGCCCACCCCAGTGGACCCAGGGCGATCTCTGGTCTCGAGTTGGGCTCCCTCGGTATCTTGACCCCGAATATGGGGAGTCCCCCTCTGAGTGAATAAGAATACTACAGTGACTGCGTCTATTCCCGTAAATAAATCATTGTCTTTGAACAGTACAGAGGGCCAATCTTAAACCATCACAAAACGTTGAATTGACATCTAATTATGAATTGACAGAATATTCTGGTCATAAAAAATCCGTAACTATCGGTTTCATATAACGAACGAATTTAGTAAACAGTTTACAATGAATTAACATCACAAATAAGTAGACAACAAAAATACACTTACGCCATAATCTTTATTTTCCTCCCACAGTTCTGTCATCTTAGCATGTACCTTATCGTAGTCTACTGTCAGGTCCTGAACAACCAGCTCGATCCCATATTGTGACTCGATCTTTCCTTTATCCAGCTTCTGCACACCCTCCCAACTTGCATTTACATCCACCTTTTCGATTACGGTGTCGTATGGGCCAAAACCAGTTATTAGAACACGCATTTTTGTGCAACAGTCCGTCGGTCTTCACGTATAACTACAGTCTGATATTCAAATGTGAATTATGTTATTTATATACCTAGGTTTAGCGTCATAGTGTTATTCATACGCTAGATAATTTTTTGAGAATAAACCATTTTAATGCGTGTTTTATTACTCATGTACTACCTACCTTATGTATGTTTTGTAGTTTTGGTTGTTATTTTCCTCTAAAGAACTAGTTCATAATAACCGCAATCTGTAAAATAAAACAATTATTTTAATCTAGTGCGTCCACAGGTTATCGGTGTTTGTTATAATTAACTTATGCCGTGATTTATTACATATTGAGCGCATTTCGTTGCAGGATCTTAATTTATAGTTATTTACATTACTTTTACTATATCTACTATAAATATACCAAAATTTTATTTCAATGAATAAATTAATCTACTTTATTAAATACAATACAAAAAAATATATACAATTAGTTATAAAATACATACAAAACTATGCTATAAACTATATAAATAAAAATAAAAAATAGGGAGTGGTGACTCTGGGCTCGGGGCTCCAGGGAAGGAAAGGTTTTAAATCAGCAGGTGATGGGTGCTTGCTCTTCAAATCTGCCAGAGTATCTTGAGAGCAAGGCACCATAACATCACTGCTGAATAAAAACTTTACAGCTTCCCTAATATCACCTTCTCTTAGCTTGGACTCTAAATAGAGTGGTAGACGGAATTTTTATGGAAATTGGTGAATTTCGGGTCAAAAGTCTGAGACAAAGAACAGTATTAATGTGCACGTGAACGGCAAATGTCTTTAAAATGTAGAAATATTGAACAACAAATAAATAAACAGACATATTACACGAACCTTCTTTATTTAACAAACATTATGATAAGATAAAATATTCAAATCGATTAAGAAAGAGAAAAGAGAATCGACCTCGGGCGGGACTCGAACCCGCGATCTTTCCCTACGTCTTTCTAAGACGGATGTATAGAGGAATAAAATTTGGATCGACTTCGGGCGGGTCTCGGTGGCTTAGTGGTCAGAGCATTCCCCCTGTAAGGGAAAGATTGCGGGTTCGAGTCCCGCGCGAGGTCGATTCTCTTTTCTCTTTCTTAATCGATTTGAATAGTTAGCATAACAAAAGCTTTAAAATTTCATTCAAAAGATAAATATTCTTCATTTTTACACCATAAAAGCGTTGTAAGATAAGAATTTAACAATTGATTTACAATTATCTTTCTTAATCGATTTGAATAATTAGCATAACAAAAGCTTTAAAATTTCATTCAAAAGATGTAAAATATTCTTCATTTTACACCATAAAAGCATTGGAAGATAAGAATTTAATAATTGATTTACAAATAAAGCACAGGGGCGGCCTATCGCTAACAGCGATTTCTTTCAGGCAACCTTTGGATTGATAGAAGCAAAAGGGATGAAAAAGAAAAACATATTTTCCTCTTCATTTTAATATCTTCTTGGTGCTGTGCTGATGTAGGTACTTATCTATTGCAGTGGCTTAAAGTGATATCTAGGAGTCGCTCCAGGCCCTGGGCGATGTGTTCGTGGGAGAACCCTTCGTGAGGCACATGGACGAATAACACCCTTCTTGTTTCTGAATGATACAATGATGTGTAGTAAACAAACTCGCACAGAAACCTGAAACAAGATTTTTTTGTTATAAATTAATATTCTTTTTCATCGTATTTTTGTCGTCGACTTTTTTAATGGTTAATGTTAAATTAATAAATCAAACAAAATTAATTTTATTCATGAACATAAACATTGTTTTTTTATTTAAGTAAATTAACAATTTTTATTTTAAAAGGAACTCTCACGGCGACTCTTGTTTGAATGTAAGTGCCATTTTAATAATATTTTTTTAGTTTAACTTTGGTGACTTACGATACGACCACAGAATAAATAATAGTACCTAGTAATTAATAGTACTACGTACGCTTACAACGACGATTACGACGATTATGTCGAATTTACGTATGACGTAGTTTATGGATGGACCCTAATACAACTCAACGATATCAAAAAGGAGGGTTTTTGACTTTATGTGTGTAATGTGCATGTGTTAGATACAAATATTCGGCATATCAAGCCGAATTATCGTAGGTATTCGTTTCCCCGGATTTTCGAAGGATAAGATAGGTATGTACCTACATAACCATTACGTTTCTATCAGCTGGTTTACGGCTCAAAAGCTTAGAGTATTAAAGAGTAGCAACAACTACGATTTCATTCATAAAATCGAATCAAGCTTGACGCCAAATCGCCATCTTTCGTTCTCATATACTTCTATTTTCATGAATGAACGTGTGTAGACCATAGACTTAGATTGTAGACGGTTACTATGTTAGGGATGTATCATGTATCTCTATTATCGTAATATTTGTCGATATCTATCTATCCTGTCATCTAATGTGTATTAACCAAAAGAGAGCGGAAAAATGCTAAGCTCATGATATTATGATAAATGATAATGATAATTTTATGGTTTATGTGAGATAAAGCGACAATAAAATAAATTATTATTTCTAAATATGATTGATAATAAAATTTAATATCTAAGAACTAAGAAGGCCTCATCAGATGCTTTTTATGCCCCGCTTAAAGGACCCGGGACTGTAGGAGGGAATTTTGTATGGTTAGTATCATTTATATACCATAAACGAAGTATATTTATTTCTTCTTCATCCTAAAGTTAATTTCATCGGCTCTCATACTATAAGATTTAGACAATAACTCGCCGAGCGGCGTTAGATATTCCTTTTTAGGGTTCCGTACAGTAATATGAAAAACTAGAACCCTTATAGGATCACTTTGTTGTCCGTTTGTCTGTCTGTTAAGACCTTTTTTTCGGGAATGTGTGGACGGATAAGTTGAAATTTTTATTATTATATGTATTATGAGTTTGTTCTTTAATTTAGTTCTGTACAGTGCGCGAGTCTGACTCGCACTTGTCCGGTTTTTTATCAAACTGTGACTTTTTCATTGCTATTATTCACAAGTGAGTTATAGATTCTTTTTTAAATCTTACAGGTTAAGTTTCTATGTTCTTAAAAAAGTTTCGATACAAAAAAGAACGTGTTTAATAGAACGAAAACCAACTTGTAATACTTGTATAATAAACAAAATTATCACTCAAATTTAACTTTTTTTTTCTCAAGTACAGAAAAAAACAGAGTAAAAAAAAGTCAAATTCAAACCTCACTTTTAAATATGGCCGATCGCCATTGTTAGATGCGCGCGCATAGGAAAACGAATTGTAGTATTGTTTTATTCGCAAGTGTGTTGTAAAACGTCGTATGCCACGCATGAGTATGATAATTACCAACTTTACTCACTTGTACCATAATGTACTATTTTTAAATTTATTTTGATACTCTGGGCATAAAGATCATATTATTATCCTTCATTAAAGTTTTATTTTTAATTTTTTAATGTGTACATTTCAGTATGATGATGAAGCTACATTATGAGTGTGTTGAAAAATATATTTTAGCAAAAATAAGCTCTACATTTAATAAATGTTACATTACTGAATGTTACATTTATTATAATAACAGTAATAATTATTTTCAGACAGTATTAATAACCATGCACTGAAAAATATGTATTTAAACATACAATAATTATCATTTTAACGAAACAATTGTGATAATATAGGTAAAAAGTATTACAATATTATGTAACGAACTGCCCGTTCTCCTTTGTTGATGGATATATATTAATATAAAGGACATATTGAATAAAGCACTAAACTTGTACTCTTCCACAATTGTTTTATTTTTTGTTGCCTAACCGGTTTCGCCTTACGGCATTCTCAAAGGTTTACAATGGTTCAAACTATTATATTTAGCAAATATATGCTAAATACTAGCCTTTCGCCCGCGGCTCCGCCCGCGTGGATCTCTTATCTTCGGTTCTACTCAACCGATTGCAGTAAAACAGACGTAAGATTTTAAATTCCAACAAGACCTTTCTAACAAAAAAACTGCATCAAAATCCATTTAGTAGTTTTTGCGTCCATCGCGGACAAACATTTTCAATTTACAATTATATAATAGTATAGATAGATAGAAGATAGATTAAGGTAACTGTACCAATGCTCGACACTGTACCAATGCTAGACACTTTCGAACAAAACCCAGTATTTTGAGAAAATTATCCATTTGTTTTATAAGACTATTGACTTAAAAGATGCCTTATGGTATCTATAAGATATATTATGTTCAAATATTCGCAACACCATCCGAAGTAAATTTAGAAAGACTGTTGATAGCAAATAATGTGACTCCGTGAACACGGTCGTGTTATTTCTTAAGATTTTTGCCAAGGGTAGTGATTTTTATAGGTGTGATTTTTTTGTTTATAAGTTATGATTATTACTAATTTTAGTATAAACGTTATAAATATTGAAGTTATTGACATATTTGGACCATTGGGACAATGATGTCTAGCATTGGTGTTTTCGACCAAGTGCATAATAATTTAATTTAAAGTAAAAGTATGATAGATTTTAAAGATTTTATGGGCAAAAGTTAATGTCTAATTGTTGCTGTAACAGTTAAAAAAGAATGTAACGACCATGCTGTAATTAATTTGTTAAATTTTTTAGATTGAAATTTTATTTTTCCTTAAAGTGTCGAGCATTGGTACAGTTACCTTAATAGTTTAAACCCTTGTTTACATTTTTAGTCTGTGCTTCTTTTATATCGATAAGGTGGTTATCGACAGTTTACTGGGCTTCCCTATTATAGACGCCATTTTCCGTTCTCATCCAAGTTTAGGTATACAGTTTTTTTTCGTAGGTATTTCATCTCCATATACTTCCATACTCAAAGCTCAAAAGTCAGGTTAGCTCAATGACATTTCATAACATAGACATGTCATATGCTTACAAATCAACGTAGAAAAATGTGCCGAACTCACACACATTTTTAATTCATCTACACTTTTGTTGTATTAACTTTAGAGTAATAGTTCGTGCAGTGTCTATAAACATACGATGGCATTTTCGTTATTTTTTTAAGGCTTTTTTTCTTAAACCCTTGAATAAACTCAAATTACTCACTTCCCAGCTTCATCAGACACTTCAGCACAGAGTTGTTCCGGGGGCTCAGCGTTATATTCCTCCGAAATAGCATCAACGTCAAAAGATGTGAAGATGGTTTCTTCTTCCCCTAGAGGGTGTACAAAGTCTACTGGACAGCAACCATTGCAGTCTCCAACTACATAAATCTCTTTACAAGCCTTCTTCTCGAGCCTGAGACCCGATAAATCTTTTACCATCCCTACATGGATGACTAGCTGAAAAACGTCAGAAATTTTTATATTAGGTACTTTGTTTATTATTCCTTGGTGTTAGAATAGATTAGAGAGTGATTAAGGTACTTTTAAATCCCCACGCGGAACTGACTAAAACCGCTTGCCATCTTCGGGTCTTTAGTTGTCGGTAAGATAGCCAGACACACATCTTTCACACCCCGGCAGATCCGGATCCATCTCTAGTTCCGAGATGTCATGTCCCCTCGGGTGTGAGAACCACGGTGTCCCTATCTTGCCCACTTTGGTATCAGACAAGCACGCGGCGGCAACACCTGATGGAAATTGGTTACCGTGGCCTATGGGCGTATTCAATACTAGCCTTCCGCCCGCGGCTCCGCCCGCGTGCATCTCGGGTAACGCGACCTTTGCTCATATCTTCGGTTCTACTCAACCGATTGCGATCAAACAAACGTAGGATTTTAAGTCTGACCAAGCTCTTTCTAACAAAAAAAAAACGCACCAAAATCCGTCCAGTAGTTCTTGCGTCCATCGCGAACAAACAGACAGGAAATTCAAATAAAATATTTTCGTGTTCAGTATCGTTAACATAACATATCCCAAGTATTTTTTTTTTAAATATCTCCAATGTTGTACAGACACGACCACTTTACAATTATATAATAGTATAGATAGATCAGAGACGTTACATTCGTAACCTGAAAAAACCATCTAATATCCTTCTTGAAAAACACCGTATTGCAGTCGCTTGGAAAAAACACACTAGGGAGTTCATTCCACAACTTGAGCGTTCGAGGAAGGCCCCGAATCAGATTAGCATCGTAAAATCGGTATTTTCGAAACCGTTTTTCTTTTTAACTATAAAACCTAAAAATCTGGAATTTACATCCCTGCATACTACAGGATATACAGAGTAACTTCACCTTTTCATAAATTCAATAAAAAAGGAGGAAATAGTTGAAAAGAGGCTCTGAACATCACTCTACTCTTTCTTATGAAACCAAATATTTTCTACAATATGTATCCAAATAGTGTAAAATTTCAGATATATGTTAAATGAGTGTATTAGCATGACGTGACCTTCTTATTTTGTAATCGTCCCCTATAAAATTATCTACTAAAATTAGTTTTACTGATTTATACGGCTGAAAAACGAGCGAATAACCTTGAGCATTTCCTGACTATATGGCGAGAGGTGTGATGATAGAATGTAGCTGTGTGCATCATATCAAACAATTCATAGGCAGTAAAAGATAGCGAGGCAAAGTCGGGAGGGACTTTGCCTCGCTATCTTTTACTGCCTATGAAGGTATTCCTGAAGGTAAGAGATTCCATATCACCCGATATTATGGGCTTGTCGACGAGCCCGTCTTTGCACCGAGTCGAAGGGGTCAAGCTACAATCAATTAAATATAAAGTAGGTATCTATACTATTATATAATTGTAAAGTGGTCGTGTCTGTACATTGGAGATATTTAAAAAAAAATATTTGGGGTATGTTATGTTAACGATACTGAACACGAAAATATATTTTTTTAATTTCCTGTCTGTTTGTCTGTTTGTCTGTTTGTCTGTTTGTCTGTTTGTCTGTTTGTCTGTTTGTCTGTTTGTCTGTTTGTCCGCGATGGACGCAAAAACTACTGGACGGATTTTGATGCGGTTTTTTTTGTTAGAAAGGGCTTACTCAGACTTAAAATCTTACGTTTGTTTGATCGCAATCGGTTGAGTAGAACCGAAGATATGAGCAAAGGTCGCGGTAACCGAGATGCACGCAGGCGGAGCCGCGGGCGGAAGGCTAGTACAAAATAAACTTACGCCATAATCTTTGCTTTCCTCCCACAGTTCTGTCATCTTCGCATGTGCCTCATCATAGTTGACTGTCAGGTAATGAACATTAAGCTCGATCCCATATTGTGACTCGAGCTTTTCTTTATCCAGTCTCTGCACACCCTCCCAACTTGCATTTACATCCACCTTATCGAATCCGATGTCGTATGGGCCAAAACCAGTTATTAGAACACGCATTTTTCGTGTGCAACAGACCGTCGCTCTTCACGTATAATTCCAGTCTGAGAACAAAATAGGAATACGTTTTATTATATACCTAGGTCTAGTTGTATCATAAGTGCTCAAGGTTAGTGCCAAATGCATTGAGAAAAAAGTTTGTTGACTGATTTAACCCAGCGACTGTCCGCCCGCGTGAATCTTTATTTTGGCTACACAAAAATTCTTACCTACTATGTTGCGATATTTTAGAAAATAACTAACATAACATAACATAACATAAACTCACGCCTATATCCCCGAAGGGGTAGGCAGAGGTGCTAGCACCCACATTTCGCCGTTTATGTTTAGGTCCCAATGTAATAGGTGGCGAGCCTATTGCCATTAACCGGGCACTTATAAACCTGCGATAAATACACACTTAACTTCGAAAAGCATCGAAAAGTCATTGGAGTCGAAAATAACTAACGTTAGACAAAGGGGTTGGTATTGCCTTTGCTAACTAAATGAAGTAAATAACTCATTTATTTATTTCAGACTTACTTAATGAATAAATATCTGGGGGCACGGTAGTGCCCCCGCCAAGTCGAGCAAAAAAGAGCGGCACGGCCGTAACACTATTTTCTCGAAGCAGGCCATTTTCGACCCCCTAGAACTTCGTTGTGGATAAACCTAGAAGCCTGAATCTTCGGTTACTAAGTAGGCACTGTAAAAACACTTTATATTTCAAATTTCATTTAATTTGAACAAGTAGTTTAAGAATTATAACTAGTCAAAGTTTGCAAATTTTGCAAATTTTGTCACTCACTGCCTGACCGATCATCAAAACTCTAAGGCACTTCTAGCAGACGTAGAAGCCTCAAATTTAGAAGATAAGTAGTGTTTAGTGTACAACTCAAGGGAAAATTAAAATATTCTTCAATTGCAGCAATTTCACCAACTGCATAAATAACTTTGTAATCTCCTATAAATATATGGGATTACAAAGTTACATTTGCAGTGAACGTTTCAGTGTACATGAATCCATCCATACTAATATCAGTCTTACTAAGTATTATAATAAATGCGAAAGTAACTATCTGAGCGTCTGTTATTTGTTAGTATTACGCTTTCACGCCTAAACTAGTATCTGAATAAACTTGATGATGATGAAAAGTGAAGAAGTAGGAGTGGGAGTGGGAGTGGGAGTGAGTGAAACCGGAAAGGTAATCTACAAAAAGAACTGAAATCCCATCAAAAACAATACTTGTAAAAAAATGCCAAGCCTCGCCGCCCTCGGTTCTTCTACCGCAAAAAGTTGTGAGATCCATGTAATACCAAGTCGGTTAATTTATTCAGTCCCTACTTCAGATACCTTCTGTCCTAAGTTATTATGTAATAAGTTTTTATGTTTGGAATATAATAAATTGACTTGGCCATCGCATGAAAACACAATGTATAGCACATCACAATAATTAGATACATTATATAAGATTGTTTAGTGCGATTGCCAAGTCAATTTATTACATTTAAAACATAAAAACTTATTACGTAATAACTTAGGACAGAAGGTATCTGAAGTAGGGACTGAATAAATTAACCGACTTGGTATTACATGGATCTCACAACTTTTTGCGGTAGAAGAACCGAGGGCGGCGAGGCTTGGCATTTTTTTACAAGTATTGTTTTTGATGGGATTTTATTTACATTATATTAGTTAACTAGCTGACTCGGCGAACTTCGTACCGCCATATTTTCTGAACCCGTTCCCGCTGCATATCTCTAAATTTATCAGTGTTTCTCTAAAATATTATGCATGTATTATATGTATAACCCTTCCTCTTGAATCACTCTATCTATTAAAAAAACCGCTTCAAAATCCGTTGCGTAGTTTCGAAGATTTAAGCATACATAGGGACGGACAGACAGCGACAGCGACTTTGTTTTATAATATGTAGTGATGATAGTGATAGTGAAGTGATGATAAGTAGTTATTATTTTTTAATTGTTTTTGACTCAACTTTTCTCATTGACGGCATCACCTTGATTTAGTTTATAAAACGAACTGATAATCGAAACGTTCTGTCGGCGACTCATTCAGCGGAGAAACGTTTGTCGGAGTTGTGTTTCAGAAATTCAGACCCATTAAAATTGCCGGGGGAATCGGTAAAAGGGTGAATCGGAACTAAAATTTTCACTTTTGGGGTAACATAAAATCCTACTAAATCCCTAGGTAGGTACTAATATTATAAATGCGAAAGTAACTCTGTCTGTCTGCCTGTCTGTCTCACTTTTACGACTAAACCGCTGAACCGATTTTGATGAAATTTGGTATAGAGGTAGGTTAGACCTTGAGAAAGGACATAGGCTATGTTTGGTCGCGATAACCGACATCCACGCGGGCGGAGCCGCGGGCAAAAGCTAGTACCTATATTATAAACGCGAAAGTTTGTAAGTAGGTATGTGAGGATGTTAGTTACCTACTCTTTCACGTAAAAACTACTGAATGGATTTTAATGAAACTTTACAATAATATAGCTTATACATGATATAAGTACATCAGAATAACACATAGGCCATCAGAATTCCACGCAGGCGGAGCCGCAGGAACAGCTAGTTATTTCAAAAAAACTTTAAATAACAAGCTTTCCTTAGTAATCTGCTGTACCAAAAAGATAATAATAATTATCTCTGTGCGCAGGTTGCGCGGGTTCGATCTCCGCTCAGTGCAAATATTGGTATGCATGAGTACTTATGGGGATAGAAGCTCGCAGCCTGCCGCCCCGGGCCATGGCTCCCTTGGCCCTAGGGTAAATACAAATACACCACTGATTAAACCCCCACCCCACCTAAGTTCTTGAAGTCCCTTTTTTTTTTTTTTTTTTTTTTTTTTTTTTTTTTTTTTTTTTTTTTGAGGCAGGAAAAAATGCACCTTCCGCATTTCGCGGGCTCGGGGTAGCCACGCGGGTATGTGGGGCTCTCACCACACTAAAACAACCTGCCGTGTGCCATACGCCGCGTCTTAGTGAGTGACCCGTCGGAAACACTACGCTCTCGTCGACGGATCACCCAAGCGCCAGCCCGCAAAGGTGCGGTGCGGGCCCGTCTTCTGATTGGGCGATGTCCAGACACACCAGGACATCACCCCTTCGCGGGAGGCTCTACAGCGGGTGGAGGGCTAACCCCGACCCATCCACCCGCGGTCCCGAGCCCGAGCCAACCTCAGCTGTAAGTTGACAACCTGCTCATAGACGGATCCGACTAGGAGGCAATCTATTTTCTGGCGCAGATTTGGGGTTTGGGTTACTAAAAGCTGGATGACTGGCGGTGAATAGTCAGATGGGCAGACACCAACGGAAAAGCCAAAATGAACCAAATTGGGACAAGGAGGAGGAGTAGGGGAGCGGATACCGGGGTACAGGGTGCAGGGTGGGATAAAGAATATCTGAGAGAAATACGAAAGATTCCAAATAGTGACTTTAGTTTAGCATCTTCGACTTTTTATGTCCAACATCAAACGATTAAAAAAAAATCACATAAGGGTCTACCCACATTTATCGACGTGGAATCGGCTAAGCCGAGTGCGTATCACCACACTGTCGGTGGTGTCACATCGCGTCGGCCGAGCCGAGCCCGAGCCGATGCGAAAGGTATGAGTAGGTAACACCCTTATTCCGTCGGCATACTTTTTTGACCGGCGGCGTTAGCCGATTCCTCGTCGATAAATGTGGGTAGACCCTAAAGATACGATTCCGAAGCCGACCGCATACGACTACTGCCGACGCATGCAGCACATGCAGCGTACCCATTACTTGTTAAACTCTAAACTCCGATACATAATATAAAGAGGACCATTGAAAAGCCGCAATGAAATACGCGCATTTGCTGCGTGCGTCTGTAGTTGTCGTATGTGTTCGGCTACGGAATCTGAATACCTTTAGACATCGATATAATAATATGTATTAACATACCTTTAGATATCAAAAATAAATTAAACATATCACGTTCAACCAATACTACACTTAGGCAAGAAATTCCAACCAAAACTTCCCAGACCACTTGCAAGTCTAGAAATAAATACACAACATAGCTAGGTATCAAAATAAATACATAAATTATCTATGTGTACCTACCCATATGTCGCGCTTGAATTTGTTCTGTAAATTAGCAATTCAAGCGCGACAAAAATAAATGCGCCGGAATTTAGAATACCTAGTTAATTTACTTTTTTATATTTTAATGACCGATACCAGGAAAGAAGGGTTATCTGTTTGACCTGGGTTTGGCCTGGTAGGTATGTACATGTATGACCGTCGTTTTCCTATGTTTATTGTTTTCGTGGACTGTATTTTATATTTATTTTTAGTTTTATTGGTAACTAGCTGACCCGGTGAACTTCGTACCGCCGAATATCGAATCATCTGGAAGACAAGGTCAAGCTGGTATCAAAGAAACTTGGGGTGCTCAACAGGGCGAAACTTCACTGCGGGGCAACGACCCCTCCTTTATAAGGCACTCAGGTTCGGCCCCACATGCAGTACTGCTGTCACCTTTTTCTTTCTTTCTTTCTTTCTTTACATGATGCCCACAGCTACATTCTATCATTGCACTTCTCGCCATAGGCGGGAGATTCATCCTCACACATTGCGACCGGAAACGGTGCGCACTGTGCGGCATCAAAAGGAACTTCATCCCACGCACACTCAAGCTGTGGAATGAACTCCCCGTGGTGGTTTTCCCAAGCGAATACAATATGGGGTTCTTCAAGGAGGGCATTAGAAGGTTTCTTCAGGGTCGGCAGCACGAGTGTGACGTCCCTGTTGTTGTATACGTCCATAGGCCACGGTAACCACTTTCCATCTGGTGGGCCGTGTGCTTGTCTGCCACCTAAGTGGTATGAAAAAAAGACGTGATTGCTTCTAGCACTGGGTCTACATGGTCTACATCTTCAGATTCATTTGTGTCGTACATTTTTCTGACTTGAATCTGGCAAGCATTTTGGCCAAGGTGTGAAGTCGATAGGTACCTACATCCATCTTGCAGGGTGTACCTTATTCTTAAGATGGATTCGGCAAATAATTATATGCTTTGTATAGTGTTTATGGTTTAATTTTAAAATAATGAAATAAAGATAAGAATTATTATTATGATTATATTTTTAAATAGGTAGCACGGATTCCAAATCATTGGCTTGGTGGTAAAAATCACCCAATTCCCTCCAAACTCATTATTTCCCCCCCCCCCCCCGAACATCCCCCCAAAAATATTGCCCCCCCCCCCCCCCAAATATCCCCCCGTAACTATTAAAAAAAAACAAATTTGGGGGGAATCCCCCCAATCTGGCAACAGTGTAAACTGTCGTAATAATTTGAAACATATTGCATCGGGGGGACCGAGTCAAACCTATATAAAAAAGAACTTTTTTGGAAAAAAGTAGTGTAAAATGTAAAAAAAAAAATTAATTAAAAAGAACAATCAAGATATAAGCAAGATTTAAAGTATTCATATAAAATACTTACCTATTATTCCCAATCTCAGTCCCAATTCCAATCTTCATCTTTTTGCACTCGATAGAAATTATATCGATATTATTTTATTAACTAAAGCCATATAAAGCTGAAAGCACTATGCATACTCAATGTTGACAACATCACGAAATTGAAGTCATCTGACTTATGTCAAACCTTATCAATAACGTCAAAAAAGGTAAACAAACTTGAAAAGACTTGCAGTTGCAGTCTAATTGGGAATTGGGATTTGGGAACCAGTTGAATTATTTAAATACATTGAAACAATGTGCAACGATTTTGATTCTATGTTCAAACCCATAGTCCTTGTGACGGGTTTCGGCCCCTATGTAGGTCACCCAGTTAACGCCAGCTGGGAAGCCGTGAAGATTATGAATAAGGAAGAAATTGAGACGAAACATAATGTGGAACTGGTTTTGATTGAAATCCCAGTCACGTATGAGAATGTGGATGAATTCGTGCCTGCCTTGTGGGAAACACATACCCCTAAAGTGAGTTTACATGTCTGTAATGGTGACCCTCTTTCTTAAAACTTTGCTTTCAGCTTACCATCAGGCAATGTGAAGTCAAATTGATGTGTCCTATATAAAAAAAAGCATATAAGGCATTCCGGGTGGCTAATACTGTAAAGTAAGTATATTAAAGACATGTAGAGATTTACATCTCTATGGTTGAAATGGAATGGAAAGGGGACTCTTTTGTCCGCACTTAGCCTCCTTTTTGGACCATTGTGCGTGGAATCTATGGTTTTACACAATATTTTTTTATGGTTTAATAAAACATGAGCTTTAGCCATACCTTAATATAGCGTTTTATGTTCCACAGCTGATGATACATGTGGGAGTATCAGGTCAAGCTACCTGCTTCGACCTGGAGTCCTGGGCTCATAGGAAGGGGTACAAGAAACAGGACTACTTCGACCGGTGTCCCGTGGACAATGTCTGCACCGCTGAAGGGGCCATGCGGCTTCAAAGCAAGCTGGACATAGAAAGGATCAGCAAGGAGTTCAATGAAGGCCGTGTATTTGATGAGAGGATAAAGACACAGGTGTCCAAAGATGCTGGCAGGTACTGAACTGTTTTTACTATATTTTTTCTTACATTTTTTTTTCTACAGTTTTTCTTTTTCTACATAATTATTTTCTTTTTCTACACATTTTCTTTTTATCCATATTGTAGGACATTCAACACAACCTTCTTCTAACTTAAGTAATTTAGCTTGCCAATTGCCAATAAATTCTCCTGATTTTTTAAAGATTAGCAAAGGTAGGGTAAGGTTAGTAATAGTGGTTACTAATAATATTAAAAAATATATATTTTAATATACATCTACACTAGGGTTGCCATAAGTGTGGGGACCCAGACCGGGACATTTGAAGAAAAATTAGCAAAGGTAGAAAAATAGGAACTTTTATTACAACAACTTTTGACACTGCCATTAAACAAGCGTTAAACAAGCGGGCAGCGACCCGGGCTTCCTATGTTTTCTGAAAGGCGAAAAATTATCAGAATTAACTCAAGATGACCCCGGAGCTCAGTGTCCACCTTCCGGCTCTTTCTCCTCCACTTGACACGATCTTGGGCGTCCATGGTAGTGAGACCATTTGCACGCATATCACTCTCCACGACGTCAAGCCAGGACTTCTTGGGCCTATCCCTTCTACCTGGACCCGGCGGGGGCGCCATTGTCAGGCATTTGCTACCCACGTATCCTGGCGGTTGCCGCAAGACGTGGCCGCACCAGCGAAGGCGGCTCTCTTGCATTTTATCTGCGATGTCATGGACATGAAGGCTGCCGCGGCTGCAAGAGTTCCTCACGCAGCATTTTTATCTCCGTGACATGCAGCTCTTACGTGCTTACGCTCTTGCTCTCACAACCATGTAAGAGGACAGGCTTAATGATCGTCTTATAGACCTGCCCCTTCAACCTGACTGGCATTTTGGGATCACCCGTGACGCCAGTCATTTCTCACCACCTGGCCCACGCGGAAGCAATGCGTGCCCTGATGTCGTAGTCGATTTCACTGGTCACATGAAGTACAGATCCCAGGTACTTAAACCGAATCATCGCCTATGCGGACTGGTGTGAAATCTGTCGAGTTTAACGCTAAACTTTCTGTCATCGCTACATTTAGCTTCATAACACCGTTCTCAAGCGCTTCCTTCCACACTTTCACGTGTTGCACCAATCTGCTCCTGTCCGCGTCCTTCAGCGCAATATCATCAGCATACATGAGCAACCACGGAGGCTGCTTATGTGGTATTCTGATACTGTCCAACAAGACGTCTAATACCGAGCTGAACAAGTAAGGACTAAGGACGGATCCTTGGTGTACTCCGATGGTGATGGGGAAGGCTTTTGAGTCACCAAAAGCACTCCGAACCACGGAACCAGAATCATGATACATATCTTGGATGGTGTCAATGTAGGTCTCTGGAACTCACTTAGCCCACAGTACCCACCAGATCACCGCGCGAGGAACACAGTCGAAGGCCTTCTGCATGTCTAAGAATAGGCAGTACAGGGGCGTGTTCTTCGTCCTGTATTTCCCCACCACAATCCTTAGGGAGAACACCGGATCAATGATCCCGTGCCCGGGACGAAACCCATACTGACTCCGAGAGTGTACTCTCCTGTCGGATCCGGGAGTCGATTATCTGCTCATAGAGCTTCATGGTGTGGGACATTATCTTTATACCGCGGTTACTACCACACTCCTGCACCGATCCCTTGCCTTTGAATACTGGCGTAATGAAGCTCAGTCTCCACTGGCTCAGGATCTCACGGTGAGAGAAGTACGCGGTTATACAGATTTGTTAGAATGCTCACACCACGAGCACCCAAAGCACCCATTGCCTTCTAAGCCTCGATGGGGATTTCGTCGAGGCCGAGTCTGTACTTCTGCAGGCGTTATCGGTGGCACTAGTCCTTGTTTCGGAAAGAGGTCTGGTGGATGCACCTCTTGCTGCTTATTCAGCATGTCGTTGGAAGTATGAGCGCCATCTGTCCTTCATCGCGTTTTTCTCGTAAAATAATTGGCCCCGGGGTCTTTATTACTCATTAACATATTCATGTATGGAAAGATATCAGCGCTTACGTCGTTCTATCTACGTATTAATAGCCTAGCTACTTAGTCGCGTTTATTGTAGGTATATTACTGTTTACCAACCAAGTCCAGCACTCTAATATAATACTAAAAATGTTTAACCGGGACAATTTGCTTATTGGCCGGGACGCCGGGACACCAGGCCTCAAACGGGGACATGTCCCGGCGTACGGGGACGTATGGCAACCCTAATCTACACCCATAGTAACTGTGCTATGCTATTAAATAACCATAAGCGTATTAATATAATGAGAATAACAATATATTCTAAACATCATGAAATCATAAATTAATTGTATGTATCTGTTCATTGAATTTTATATTGTTATGTAGAAAGTAATGTACCTCTTGTTTGCAACTGATATGATTTATATAGTAAATAAATACTGAAAGTTATCTGAATGTCGTAGTAAATAACACCTATCTAACAGTGAGATAAAACATGTTGTCTTTGAAGATAAGAGAGATAAACTTAATATTTATAGCACTTGAAACTTAGTTACATTGAGACACTTGATGCTACATTGACAGCCATAATTGCAATGCCATAGGTACCAAGGTCTTCAGAGCCGAAGCCAACCACACCTGCAAGCAGATCCACCTGCTGATGAGTGGACGAAGTTCTGATGTAGTAGGCCTACATGCTAGGTACTTTATATACTAGCAGATGCAGACCGGGACGGGCGGTGTGATGAAACCCTTCTTCCTTCCGGGGGTTAGATGGGGACACCGCGGTGCCAACACGCGAAGGGGCTATCTCGAAACGCGTCTAAGGGCCTAACGATACAACCCGGGGCTTGAGCTATTGGGCGATATCGAAACATTACAGCTAGACCAGTTGTTGAATTTTTTAGGGCTCCAACTACCCGTAACGACTCCTATAGATGTTCGTATTGCAACCGGGACCGACGGTTTAACGTACTCTCCGAGGCACGACCAGACCAATGCAAATACCCATATTCATGCATACAAATATTTGCGCTGAGCGGGGATCTAACCCGCGCCTCCTGCGTAGCGGCCGCGTTCACTACCGCTACCCCACAGAAGCCTAGATTATATTATTTATTTATTCTTAACTTTCAGGTACCTTTGCGAGTACATCTACTATACATCATTGAGCATAGACAACACGCGTACGCTCTTCGTGCACGTGCCCGTCAAAGAAATCTACTCCGCGGACGAGACCGCCCGAGGACTGGAGCATATCCTCTCCCTGTGCCTCAACCAAATAGACGAGAGGGACAACGTGTCAAAAGTCGCTGATAAGTTAAATGACGCTGAGCTATCAGATGATAGTTAAATTAACCATTATTATAGTCATAATCATATTTATTTATGTACATACATACAGTAAACACGCCTTTACCCCGGAAGGTTAGATAGAAGTGAATAAAAAACGCCCACATTTCACCAATCATTGTATTAGGTCCCACGTAATAGGGGGTGAGCCTATTGCCGTATTCCGGGTACTGTTGTTGACTCGAGCCATATATCTAAGGCTAAGCCTGAGCTGTATATATCTGTCTGATGTTAAACAGCCCTATCCCTTAGTCGCCTTGTGCGACACCGCAAGGGAGGAGATGGGGTGGCCCAAATTCTAACCTGCCGGGAACCACGCGGCGAAGTCGTATTCATATTTATTTACATATATACATACTTACATAATCATGCCTTTATCCCCGGAGGGTTAGGCAGAAGTGAATAAAAAACGCCCACATTTCACCAATCCTTGTATTAGGTCGAGCTAATTACTGACTCGAGCCATGCATCTGAGGCTGTAATATCTGTCTGATGTTAAACAGCCCTTTCCCTTAGTCGCCTTGTACGACACCGCATGGGAAGAAATGGGGTGGCCCAAATTCTACTCTGCCGGGCATTAAATTAATCATTATTATAGTAATTTATGTACCTATATATTTATTATATAGCTGTTATCCAGCTGCTCTGCCCGTGTGGATGTCGATTATCGTGACTAAATATAGCCTATGTCCTTTCCCCAGCTCTAAGTTATCTCTATTATATTTCATTAAAATCAGTTCAGCGGTTTATGCGTGAAACCGTAACAGACAGACAGAGTTACTTTCGCATTATAATATGAATAAGAATAGTAAGTATTTATTATAGCTGAATTTCACAGTGAAAATCTAAGTTTAACTAAACTAACGATAGTTTAGAATTCCCCAGATTTGTTGACATTTATAGTTACTGTTCCGCTCTCTTGAGCAGCATTTATTTCTGGCAGCTCTTTTTTTTCCTTATTTATGTTAGGTACTGAAAGGTTTTAGACCTAATCAGTGAGTAAAAAACCGGTCATTCTGTATGGATAATTTTGTTGTAATCAATTAAAGTTTACTTGTAATAAATATACAGTTATTGAAGTTACATTTCTTGCGTTTTATTTGTGTATCATATTTAATAAAAGAAAACTCGATTTCGGAAGAAGGTTTTCGGCCTAATAGGTTCACAGTAGGCATGTGGCCAATCGCAATGCTCCCTACTCTCGATACGTCTACGAATACGAATATTTTTCGTGCTTTCGGCACTGTTTTCAGTTATAAAGTTTTTCTTTTTATTTTTTTTTTTTTATTTAAGTGTGTATTTATATTTCACTACAATTGAATCTTTGTACCCCGTTAACTGCCCATACACCAATCCATTGCGCACTTTTCCATTGAGGTTGTCTGGAAGAAATCGCGCTTAGCGATAAGACCGCCGTTTGTACTGCCACTAATGTATCATTGTTGTTTTTCTTTTGTTTTTTTATATGGTGTACAATAAAGAATATTGTATTGTAAAGTAAGTTACAACAATAAATCGGTCGTTTTTACAAATAGCCACAGTCACCCTCCCTGGACTAGACGCTGGAGAGTACATCGTCTAATTCAGGTCTGCTGGGTAGCATTAAAAAAAAAACTCTGCATGACGAAGCGAAGTTTTCGTGTAAAGCGTCTTGGGAGTTGACTAAAGTAGTCGAAAAGAAACTAATGGAATTTCAGAATGTAATATTTCAGCTTGAATTTTTAAGAGTCATTTTGAATTATGGCGGGATTTTATTCTTTATTTTTCATTTTGCGAGCAAGACGACATAATATCTTAGAGTATATACTATACAATAGTTTCTATTTATTAATTTGAGTGTTGTTACCTTTGAATCGTAATGTTGGGGTTTATCGAATCAAATTATCTCACCTCATATCGATTTTGGTTTATGTAATTTTTTTTCTTTTTATTATTATTTTTATTAAAATATGCTTATTCTTGGTTTACCTACTATTCAAGTTTATTCTTTGGCGGTTTTTTACCGTCTCTACCATGGTGAATGTTCTGATGAGCTCTTCCAAGTAATCTCACCCTCTCCTTTCCTATATAGGACAACACGTGCAGGACTTAGATGCCACCCGCATACGGTGCAGAATATTCCATCAAGAACCAAGCGATTCGGCGACTCCTTCTTCTGCCGCACTATTAAGACTTGGAATTCCTTGCCAGCTCACGTGTTTCCTTCCTCCTAAGTCCCGGGTCCTTTAAGCGGGGCGTGAAAAAGCATCTGATGAGGCCGTCAAGCTGAGTGCCACCATTGTAACATGGTACGTGTTGTAATGGTGGCCTTCTTTTCAGAGACTTTGCCTTCAGCTTACCATCAGGCGAGGCGAAGTCAAATTGACGTGTCCTATAAAAAAAAAAAAAAAATCATTCGAACCCATCTTTTGTTTGAATGAATAAGTGAGTAGTATTTTACTCAAAAAGAAATATACATAATAAGATTAATAAGTTTATGCTAGGTACTATTTTATTTGGAAAATTATTTTTGTTTAGTTCAATGTAGGTATTTTAATTTTGACTGAATGTAATTAAGATTTCAAGATTAAAAACGTATTGGTATGTAGGTAAGTACTTATTTGATTCCAAAATTACAGGTTAAAGATAATTGAACAAGATTATTTTACTATCATTTTGTGCCGTCCGGATTCATCCGCGTAATACCTGATCCACACAAATATTACTATTTTAACATAATTGATGATCTTTCAGTCATAAATTAATATGTTACTTAAGTATTTGTTGAAATAAAACCACATTTTCACGGTTTTTATTTTGATTTATTGTCTGAATTGATCATTCGGTTATCGATTTCTAGATACTACAACTACAGCCCTAGACTGACTGTGCTGTCAAAGTAGTGTCAGCTGTCAAGTGTCAAATCAAAGTCAAGCTGCGCTTTTGTTGTTGTGATTGTTTGTTGTATATTTGTATTGTGTATGTAGTATAGTCAAATAGTATTTAATTGTTTGAATTCCACAGAATTTGTTTGTTCATTTATTGATATGAGTGATAATAGAAGAGTTGAGCTACAAGGTAGAGCACGCGAAGTCGTGTTTAACGTATACAAGTATTTAGAGTCAGAGAAAGCTCATGCAAATGAATTACTCCAGCAAATGAGTAGCGCGAAAGATGACCCTCTTTCGGAGGACACGTCCAAGATTTCAGTTGCACTGTTTGTTCGATTGAAAGACTTTTTAAAAAAAAGAAAGAACGTCACAGAGCGTGTTGTTCTGTCGACTGGTGTTAACAAAAATACCATAACCAGAATTAAACGTTTAGGAATACATGCTGAAAAAACTGGCGGGAAAATTCTTACACCGACGAGGAAACCTCGAGGCAAGTCAATAGAACTAGACAAATATGGTATAAAGGCCCTTAGACAGAAGATAAAGGACTTTTACTCAGTGAACAAAGAAATGCCGACGTTAAATCAAATTTATTTAGAAGCAAAGGATGATTTAAATTTTAAAGGTAGCAAAACTAGCCTATGGAGAGTGTTGAGGAGACAGCTTGGTTATAAATTCAAATCACGTGATGGCAAGAAAAGTTCGAAAATATTTCAAAGGACTAATATGAAGGCTTGGCAAGCAAAGTACCTCAGACACATACGTGAAAGTGATACCTATGATGATGACAGTGATTATATTTTAATAGTGGCGTAATTAAAGTTCGTGAAATGTGAAAAGGTGTCAAATTAATTCACAAATGTCATTGTATGAAATCAAATTCATTCATAAAGTGTAACTCAGGCGCAGTTGCAGCTTGAAGTTTTGGGGAGGGGTCACTTCGGATATTCCTTAAGAAATTTAACCCCCCCTCCCCTCGTACTGGGACTTTTCAATATGACATGCATGGTTTTGGGGGGTTATGTCCCCTGTTACCCCCCCCCCCCCCCCCCCCTCGGACCGCGCCTGGTGTAACTAGGGTACTTTATGTACATTGAACTGACAATCAGCACCTAGGAAAGCATCATTCCTAAATGCTATGGTGATAATTAAAACCTATGTGGTTACTCTATTACTATGGCCAGTGGAGATGCCGTTGACCTTTATATTATAACTGTTGACTCTTGACCACATGAGTAGATAAGCCGCCTTGACCCTATATTATACAAGAGGGTATGAAGGTTTCTACCAGCTTAATCTCTGTACAAACAACTTAAGGCTCTCCATGCATAGTTGAGCTATAACAATCTGAAAATGAGTTATGGGAAGGAAGTGGTCGGTCGGTGGGAAGTGATCGTATGGGCCAGTAGTCATTTTGGGAATACATATTTCGGTAAAGTGTACATTATGGGAAGTGTATAAATTGAAAAGGAGACTTTGCCAGCCAAAAGGTCTTGCACTGAGCACTTTGCACTGTCATATCTCATAAATTCAGTGTCCCTTCGCCCAGCATACTCACCATGGAATCTTGATATTTCATGAATGCAAAAAAATAATTCTGAAATAGTTGCGAAAGGAAAAAAATAGTTCTCTTATACTTACGAAATTACAGCCATAGTTCTATGAGTATGCTGGGCGAAGGTTTCGTCCAGCATACTCACCTTCGTTTGGGGAATCTGCGTACGCTTCAAACACAATTCATACTTCAAAAAATAGTTCATATCGGTGTCCAAAAAGAAAAAAATAGTGCTCTAATAACTCCGGAGTTATAGGCTTTGTTCACTGAGTATGCTGGGCGTAGGTTCTACGCCCAGCATACTCACCTCACTGCGCAAATACCGAACGAGCTATAGACTCAATTTATGTCTCAAAAAATAGTTCTTGAAATAGTTGTTAATATCAGTCTAATTTTCGCTTGACTTTTGACCTAGAAAACCATTAAATTTGGTTGTAAACTTCTACATACATTCGATTTTAGTACAGTCGGGTACAAAACTTTCTAATAACTTAGGTACATTTTGTACTAGGTATAACAATTTTTAACCCCCGATGCAAAAACGGACGGAAGTTTGACGTGTCTGTGTTTATGTCTGTGTACATGGTATCGTAGCTCCCGAACCGATTTTGTTTTTTTTTTGTTTGAAAGGCGAATTAGTCGGGAGTGTTCTTAGCTATGTTTGATGAAAATTGGTTCAGTTGTTTAACCACGGTGTATATATTATGATTGCGGAATTGAACTTTATTTCCAATGGGGTAAAGTTCAATATAGTGTGTGCACGTACGGTAGGCACCGGGCGATGCGCGGCGCGGATTAAACGAGTAGGTTCGTTTATGTTCATATAGATGGCTCTTCTCCGGCTGGCTTCTCCTACATCTTACGATAAGTTTAGGCAAGATTGACTTTTTTCGTCAAACGATGCCGCGGCAGGCTGTGGCATGCCCAGGGGCGGATCCAGCTTTCAATTCAGGGGGGGGTCATGGTGTAGCCGACACTTGGTTTGGGGGGGGGGGGGGGGGGTTTGTCTAGTCTCCCAATAAAATGTCATTGAACAAAAATAATGGAGGAGGAATGAGGTGAGAGGAGAAAAGTAAGATACCTTGAACGACTGTTGTTAATGCGATCCAGAACCCGGCTAAGCTGCTGGCCCCCAAGTTGAAGGACGCAGCTGGCACTCTGGCTTGAGGGGGCTGGAGGACTCCTGTAGGAGACTCTATGGCGAATGAAGATATCAGAGCACCTTCGGTACTAAATCCGTATCAAAAGGCGAGAAATCGAGGCTACGAAGTCCCAGCTTTATCGGGACATGGTGGAGTTGAAACTACGACTTGGACAACCAAGCGTAGGGCACGCCGTGATAGTGGTGGTAAGAAAACCCATCATGGAGAACTAGCTAGAAAGGCTTCAATGGGGAACTCTCGTACCGGTTGACGCAGATGATCACCGGATATGGATGTTTCGGAAGTTAGCTGCGGTGAATTCAGAAGGAGCCAACGCCCGGGTGTCATCACTGTGATGCAAGCGAGGACACGGGGCTGCATACGCGGACCGAATACCCGGCATGGGAAACGCCGAAGCGGGTCTTGTGGCGGCCCTCGGGATGGGAGTTCTCTCGCTCAGCACTCTCTCTCTCTCGCTTGCTTACAGTGATGGCGTAAAACCGTAAGCTCGCGGCTGCCACCGCCTTCAGCTGAGAGCAAGTAATGCTCGAGAAGGAGGCGGGGGAACGGGTCTGGAGAAGATTCAGTTGTTTCCCATTCCGCATAATACACAATGCGCGAAGGACTCGGGCGACGTAGGTCACTCAACATCTTCATTATCGTATCAATATCTCCATATCGGTCCCCATTAGCACGAGCCTGAAAATAACAGGGGGAACCGCCTGAGACTGTAGAAGAAGCAGGCCGCGTTGGCCGCGCGATGCGCGGGAGGCGCATGATTATCGTATATATTTTCCTGATTGCTTCCGAATCCGAGGTGACCTCGGAGCTCAGGGGCCGCCGTCTGTCTCTTCCTCCTCCACTTCGCATGACGTTGGGGGTCCATGGTGGTGAGATGAGACCATTTGCACGCATGTCACCCTTCACGACTTCAAGCCAAGTCTTCTTGGGCCTATCCTTTCCACCTGATCCCGGTGGCTGTGCTACTGCCAGCCATTTGTTACCCACGTAGCCTGGCGGTTGCTGCAAGACGTGGCCACACCAGCGAAGGCGGCTCTCTTGCATTTTATGTGTGATGTCGCGGACATGAAGGCTGCCGCGGATCTGAGAGTTCCTCATGTGATCTTTACGTGTGACGCCGCACATCCACCACACCATTTTCATCTCCGTGACACGTAGCTCCTGCTTATGTCGCTCCAGCAGTGGCCACGCCTTACAGCCGTGTAAAAAGACAGGCCTAATGACAGTGGCGTAGCTAGGTGACCAAGGGCCCCGGTGCAAAAAGAAACAGGGGGCCCCCCTATTTTTTTTTTGGTTCTGAAAATTCCTTCGGGTGTCGCACGTCGCCTTACCGAAGTAAACGATGAGGTAGGCATATCCCCTACCGGTCGCTAACGTGCTGTTGGGGATCAAATCCCTCCTCTCTACCTCTTTTTCGTGCGGAAATCCCCTCAGATACCACCCCCGTCGTCGGCCATCGAGGGTAGTTTTGTCGGACTCGGACCGCTTAGTTACCACACGCCGTCTCGGATCTTCAGATACCAGAGCTGCCGGGGTGCAAGGTTACCGAGAGCAAATCACTGGCACCCCGGCTGATTCTGGGCCATCTACGGTTTTAAAATGGCCTCCTCTGGTGTAAGAAGCACAGTGTCCCCATAGAACTCTGAAAAGAGGGACGAACATCGAACTGCGGCGCCAGTGGGGGTGAAAGGGTGACAGGCGGCCGCACATGTAACCCGCACGCCTCCGCTCGGTAACCGGTCCGCTCCTTGCCTGCTCTCCATTGTTCCCTTTGCTAGTCAGTGGGACATGTGAAAAGTCTCCGACCAGCCCTCAACAGATCTGCAAGAGAGGAGCACTGCCGTCTCCGTTGCCCAGGGTGCACCGCGTGGTGACCGCAGACCTCGCACCCCAATCCTCCTTCCCTTGTAGAGAGGCACGCGGAAACAATCTAAATATACATGAAGCTTGTTTCCGCGCTTATATACGTAAATTTCCATTTATTTTCGTGTGCCTACAGAATACTTGGCGTTAAACTCTACAGATTCCACACCCGTTCACATAGGCGATAATTTGGTCGACCAAACAGATCAGGCTAAGTACCTGGGCTCTGTACTTCATGTGACTGGTGAAATCGACTACAACGTCAAGACACGCATTGCTGCCGCGTGGGCCAAGTGGCGAGAAATGACTGGCGTCACGTGTGATCCCATAATGCCAGTCAGGTTGAAGGAAAAGAAAGGAAGAAAAGAAAATACATTTATTGCAAAACACAACGCACATTACACAATACACAATTAGGGGGAGGTCTTTAGGCCACGGAGGTCATGGAGATGAAAATGCTATGCGGCGGCGTTACGCGTAAAGATCGCGTGACGAACTCTCGCATCCGCAGCAGCCTTCATGTCCGTGATACTGATATAGTGGATAAAATGCCTTCGCTGGTGCGGCCACGTCTTGCGGCAACCGCCAGGCTACGTGGGTAACAAATGCATGGCAATGGCGCCCCCGCCGGGTCCAGGTAAAAGGGGTAGGCCCAAGAAGTCCTGACTTGATGTCGTGGAGGGTGATATGCGTGCGAATTTTTCTCACTTTCATGGACGCCCAAGATCGTGAGAAGTGGAGGAGGAAGAGCCGGAAGGAGGACCCTGAGCTCCGAGGTCATGAGGGCCACGGATGCAATCAGGAAAATGCATCTATATGCAGATGATCATCATTCGGTGAAGGTGTTTAGGCCGGAATCGAACCAACTAAAACTACATGCAAGCGACGGAGTGTAAGCAGGACCAATAAGAAAATTCCATTGCACCTCAACAGACCCTGGGCCATATACAACTTTGAGATGGCCCCCACAAATATGAGAACTACGATATCTCCATCTGGCCCAGGACCATCCCACCCCTTTACTTGCTTTCCACTGTGACAGTTGCTAATCAGAGTTACACGTGGAAAGTTCATAGTTGGCCATAGCCAGGCCACAGCGTCTATGCCATCTTGAGACAGGCTGCTGCTGTCTCCGTTACCCAGGGTGCGCAAATGGTCTTCAATAGAAGACCAGCGATTATCTAGCAAAAAAGAAAAAGTAGGTACTGGAACTCGCATTACTATTATAATATTACTAGTTACAATCAATTTACTATAAGTAAAATATTTTATTATGACTGCTAGAATATTATCACACTGTAGTCTCTAGACATTAAGCTTGGCCCTTGGGGGCCTCCAAGCTAGCTGCAAATGTGATGGCGAATCTTTCAACGAGACAATACTGCACAAAATTCCCAACAAATGAGTTGCACTGATTAGAGTTGTGCTACAACCTATTTTCGCATTCCAAAATTAAGACTTTTTGGTAGTTCAATATGAGATTTGCTAGTTCAGGCTCGGGCTTGGGGGGCCCAAGCCCGAGCCTGGACTAGCAAATCTCATATTGCACAAAATACTGCACAAAATTCTCAAAAAATGAGTTGCACTGATTAGAGTTAAGCTACAACCCTTTTTCGCATTCCAAATTTAGAACTTTTTTGGTAGTTCAGTATGAGATTTGCTAGTCCAGGCTCAGGCTTGGGGGGCCCCCTGAACCTGGGGGCCCTGGTGCACCGCACCACCTTGCCCACCCATAGCTACGCCAGTGCCTAATGATCGTTTTATAGACCTACCCCGTCAACCAGACTGGCACTTTAGGGTTAAATGTGACGCCAATCATTTCCCGCCCCTTGGCCCACATGGCGGCAATCCGTGCCTTGACGTCGCGGTTGATGTGACCAGTCACGTGAAGTACAGATCCCAGGTACTTAGCCTGGTCCGTGCGCTCGACCAAGTCATCGCCTATGCGAACAACAACTTTTGCGGCAACCACCAGGCTAGGTGGATACCAAATGTCTGGCAATGGCGCCCCGGGTGGGCCCCTGTGGGAGGGTTAGCCCCAAAAAGTGCTGGCTTGACGTCGTAGAATGTGCAGATGTAAGGCCAGGCATATGCTGGGAGTGAGAGCTCTCACGCTCGCCACTTTGCTCGCAGCGATGGTTCGCTGCGCGGATGCGTGGGCCGCCGGCGCATCCTTCTAATGCTCGTGAAGGAGGCGGCGGAGCGGGAGCGAAGTAGAAGTAGTAGCGGCGGCAACTCGGGCATCGGAGGTCGCAGAATGACCTCCGTCCCCCATGAGCGCGGGCCTGGGGGTGACGGGTGGAGCCGCCTGTCACCCTAGCAGAAGCAGGCCGCGACGGCGCGCATTGCGTGCCTCTCCGTACCTGGGGGCGAGCTGAGGACTCTATGGTCCCCACACCGGAAGACGACCAGATCGAGAGATATGGCCCTGGGTCGGCCGGGGTGCGAGGGATATGGCTACGACAATCTCACCTCCGGCAACTGACGGCCCACAGACGGCGTACATTTTAGTCGGTTCGAGTCCGACATAGCCTCCTCCGGCGGGGGAGGTATCCGCGAGGATTTTTCGCACGATAAAAAAAAGGACCAGGCATATGAGCCAGCTGCGTCATCCGCAGCAGAAGATGGCCCCTGGCCACAACCGCTGGGCCCGCGGTAATAGCGGTAGTAAGGCCCGTCCCATCCTACGGGGGAGTGGCTAGAGAGGCCACACGGCTGCCTCTCGTACAGGCTGACGCAGGTTATTACCGGGCACGGGTGCTTTGGTGACTACCTACGTCGGATCCAGAAAGGAAGGCTTCTTCCAAGTTCACTAAAAGTTTTTGTAAGCAAACAGTAACATAAATACGGGGCCTTTGAAGCTGAGCCCAAGTCAAGTTGTTGCCCGAATCGAAAAAGTACCTCATGGCTGTCAGCTCCAGAGCTTCGACTGCCGGCCCGGTTAGTCATTCGCGCTTATTTCTTTAACATAGCGGACAGGGTGTCAGGTCCGAAAACTATTCGAGTCCATCGGTTGATCGGCTGCGCTGCACGATAAATTGAAATTTTCAATCGTGTGAATAATATTCATACTGATGTTTGGTGCCTCATACAATTATAATACTAGTAGGTACAAAGAGACAGTCTTCTTATGCGTATTATTTTTTAAAATTTAACAGTGACATTGGGATATTTTTTAGTAGGTGACCCGCCCAGGGGGGGGTCATGACCCCCATGACCCCCCCCCTGGATCCGCCACTGGGCATGCCGCGGCATTGTTTTTACGTAAAGTAAAATGAATTATAAAGCATATACGATAAGGTTCAAAATAACTTGATTAGTAATAAATTCCATGCCGTGCATGCCGGTACAGCTGTGCAATTCACTAACAAGCACAACGATGCGACAACGATGCGAGTCGCAACGATGTGCGCGATAGACACTGTCATTGGTCGATTTCCAATGACGTGATACAATCTGACCAATGACAATCTACGTTGCGCCTCGCATCGTTGTGCTCGCTTAGTGAATTACAGTGCTGGGCGCCGGCCCTAAAGCCTACCACAAAGCTAATGCCCTCGGTCGTCTCTTAGGGCCGGCGCCTACTGCCGGCACCCACTGCCGGCACGGCATGGCATGGCATCCCGCGGCATGCTGCGGCACGCTGTGGCATGCCGAGGCATGCCCGTGGCAACCTGCTAAAAGTCCAGCTACTCTTGGATCTCGGATATCTGTGCTTGCATCATTTTTGCTCTTCGTGGATTCGAAGTTGGTTGTGTGATTGTGTCGTTATGGTTGACTGGGATTTAGTATTAATAATAATAATAAAATAACCTGTAGTTAAGACTGGTAAAGCGGACCCCAGACTCCGAGCTGAAAAGCTTCGGATGCGACTGGGAATTAACGCTAGGATGAAGAATGATAATAAAATAAATAAATTATATGTGTAACGGGGCTTTATTATATTGGTTACAAGGGAAGTTAAGTTACACCGTACTGAACAGGGTATACGCGACAATGATTGTTTGCTATCGTAGCGCAACGTCGACCGTCTGCTCTCACTGCGCGGCACCGACTGTCTCGTCCTTCGATCGACGCGGCGCGTCGCACGCGCCATAAGTACCTTTTAGAACTGGCGTAGTCTGGTAGACGTGATGTCCGAATAAGCATCGCTTGCCATAAGTACATGTTTAGGAGTGGTGTAGCTAGTAGACGTGATGTCGGGTTACATACTCCCCCTCTAGTTCGGACAAGGCGCCCTCGCGTTCGGACTAGCACTCGATTAGCCTACGTGGCCGACCGCGTCTGCGCTTCTCCCTAACGGGTGGGTCTACGGCGCTGCCTACGTAAGGTGTCAAATGGGAGACGTGATACTTCCCTACGTACTCACCTCTCGTGATGCCATCCACTATGTATGTCGTGGGGCTCGCCACCTCCTTAACCCGGTAAGGGCCATCCCTTCTAGGTATAAACTTGGCGGACTGGCTGGGAGCCATATCCACAGCCACATCGTTAGCGCCTCGCGTCTCTAATAAGGCTAGGTCACTTACCTTACAATCAGAAGGGGTTCGTCTCCCTTCGTCCTTGTATCTCTTCTTGACACGCTGGGCCCTTTCATGGACCTTCCCAGCGTCATGGAAGTCAGCAAATATCCTTCCTCTTTCACATACAGGGACCACGAGGCAGGCGGAATCGACGTCATCTACCTCGGGTGCGCACCTGTGCGGTACTCCGTCAGATATCAACCGGTTTCTCCCCCTGATGGGGTCGTCGGGGCCCTCCCCCTGCATTGGAACTGCTCCGAGACAGTAACCACTACTGTCGATCTTCGGAGAGGAAAGCCCGGTTTCGACAGTACGCTGCAGCTTCTCTATCTCAACGCCTAGTAGCTCCATCTTACCTCGCGACATCCGGTACGATGGGGAAGCGGTCTGCTCCTGCTTCTCATCGACTCGAATGCGTTGGGTAGCGCACGGCGTTGGGGGTCTCGCTGCAGCGAAGCGCTCGGCCTTCGACACTGCAAGCTGGTTCAGCTGCGTTCTCTGACCGGGTGACAGCTTGAAGCCCTCGTCCTGCCTTAGCTTGAGACTGACGGTACTAATCCGCATCAGCTCTGCGTCGTTGGCGGCTTCAAGACTGTAAGACTGCACAAAGGGAAATTTCTCCTTTGGTAAATTATTAAAAGACCAACAACCCTGTTGGAGGTCGAGTAGTATACCTGCTTTCGCTATGAAGTCCTGTCCGAGTAGCGTTCTGTTGTCGGCGTCCGGTAACACCAAAAAGCTTACGGGGATAACTCGACCCTGTATAGTAACGGTGGTGTCACCTATTAAGGTTTCGCGCGACTGACGCGTCCCGTCCGCCAGGCCTATGGAGCGACGCACTTCGGTAAAACTTACCCCATTGTCGGTTAAAATCTTGTAGAGTCCGGGACTCGCAAGGCTCTCGGTGGCGCCGGTGTCGAGCACGGCGACACCAGTTCGAGATGCTACTTGAATCATCACTGTGGGCCGCGTCACATCTGGATCGTTGGTGACGGCACTTTGGAAACTTACCTTATTAGTTGCGGAGGCATCCTTACACGTCGGGCATTTAGACCGTATCACACCTTCCCGTCCGCAGCCATAGCAAGCCAGTGGCACCTTGTTGTCCGTTGTACTATCACTACTTTTTGACTTATCCTTACATTCATCTATCGTATGACCAAACCGTCTACAAAAAGCGCAGCGCGGCCTTACACGTTTCTGTGCAGAGTCGCGATCGTTATTGTTTACATTTTCGGGTTTAGCTATAACTTTGCTATCGGCGATCGCAGGGTTAACACTGCGACGCATTGTATTATTCGCGGCATTAGGGGGAGCAGTATTAGTATTTGATCGACTCACCTCACCCAGCGACTCCTCTACATACCTCGCTCGTGAAAGCAGACCGTCGACACTATCAACACTATCTCTTGACACTCTTTCCCTAACCTTACGATCTAAGAGTCCATATACAATGTCTAGCTGCACTATCTCCGGTAGATCATACGGTAATCGCGAGAGGTTTGCGCGCACTCGCGATATGTACGAATCGGCACTTTCGTCACTCTGTTCTCGGGCGAAGATCTCACGGAAGATCCGGTGCGCGGGGCGGGGTGCGCCGTACATGAAACGCAGCCGCCGTAATGCTTCGTCCCAGGTCTTCGTGGAATTTTTCACACCGTGCCACCACACGGCGGCTTCTCCAGTCAGCAGCATCGGTAGCCCCCGTAGTGCGTGCTCGTCGCTGACGTTCGCACATTCCTTATACACCTGTGTGCTTTCGAGGAACGTTTCTAGCACATCGGCGTTCCGGGTGGCCCCGTCGAATCGGGCCGTGCATCTGGTGAAGTTGCTCGTCGGTCCGGCACATTCGGCGAACGTGGGCGTCGGCGTCGGTGTCGCGACACCTCGCATCACGTTGGTCAGGAGCCTCGTAAGTTGATCTTCCGTCATGGTGATCGTGCCCCTGTCGGCCGCCATCCTCGTCGTCGCGTGGTTTGCCTCAGGTTCGTCGATTGTCGTCGGCGTCGGTGTCGCGGCGTTCTGCGCCGCGTGAGCGTGACGACCAGTCTCGCTACTGCAACCGGCGGCGACGTGATCGCCGGCGCTAACCACGTACCTTATCTCGCTGTTGGCTCCGTTGTTTGCTGTCGGCGTCGCGGCGTGCAGCGCCGCGTGAGCGTGACCTTCAGTCTCGCTACTGCAACCGGCATTGTCGTGGTCGTCGGCGGTTTGTTGGCGTGTCCTTGGCATGTCTGTCGTCTATGCCTACGCTCGTTCTCGATCCGACTCGCACTCAAAACGCGGGAACTGTCCACGGATGTACGCAGGTAGGTAAATGCGGCGCGTCGGTGCCGCCTTGTTAGTATCTACTTGAGTACGGGCCCCACGTTGGGCGCCATTTGTAACGGGGCTTTATTATATTGGTTACAAGGGAAGTTAAGTTACACCGTACTGAACAGGGTATACGCGACAATGATTGTTTGCTATCGTAGCGCAACGTCGACCGTCTGCTCTCACTGCGCGGCACCGACTGTCTCGTCCTTCGATCGACGCGGCGCGTCGCACGCGCCATAAGTACCTTTTAGAACTGGCGTAGTCTGGTAGACGTGATGTCCGAATAAGCACCGCTTGCCATAAGTACATGTTTAGGAGTGGTGTAGCTAGTAGACGTGATGTCGGGTTACATATGTAATAAAATAATAAATAAATATTATACGACAATCTACACAACGCTATCTAGACCCAAAGTATAGCTTAACTAGCTTGTGTTATGGGTTCTAGAAAGCCTATAAACATACTTGATACAATTTTTTTTTTGTAAATATATACATATTATACAGCAGCAGACTGTTGCCCGCGGCTCCGCCCACGTGAAATTCTGATCCCGTTCATCGCTTAATATAGCCAATACGTTATTCTGATGTACAAGCTATATTAGCGTAAAGTTTCATCAATATCCATTCAGTAGTTTTTACGTGAAAGAGTAACAAACATCCTCACATACTTACAAACTTTCACGTTTATAATATTAGTAGGATAGAAACCAGACCAATGCAAATATTCATATTCATGCATACAAATATTTGCACTGAGCAGGAATCGAACCCGCACCTCCTGCTTAGCGGCCGCCTTCACTACCGACAAAGTGGCAGTCAAACGGAATGTGGCACATCGCGCGGCCTGCCGCGGCATCGTTTGACGAAATAAAGTAAAATGAATTCTAAATTTACTGAAATAAGATTCGAAATAACTTGATTAGTAATAAAATCCTTTGCCATGCCATGCCGTGCCATGCTGGCAGTGGGCGCCGGCCCTTAGGCACTTAACTGAGTTGGATCGTTGATTTTCCAGGCAGTGAGTTATCTGTTCCAACTATTAGGTAATCTGTGCTTTAGTGTCCAGACAATTTTTTTGGCAAATAGTTCACCCTACAAGCAATGAAGTAATAGGATTTATTTACGCTTACAGTTTCATTTATTTTATTATTATTAAAAAATATATACGTACTAGCTAAATGCTAGTAAATTTTTTTCGACTGTTTTTGAATGTGAGATAATACCACTATATTATTCCCAATCACAACGCCCATCATTAGAATGTTTTATATTTTTATATTATAAAAACATTGTGTGGACGACTGTACCTCATTTAACGTTAGTATGTAGAAGTTTACAACCAAATTTAATGGTTTTCTAGGTCAAAAGTCAAGCGAAAATTAGACTGATATTAACAACTATTTTTTGAGACATAAATTGAGTCTATAGCTCGTTCGGTATTTGCGCAGTGAGGTGAGTATGCTGGGCGTAGAACCTACGCCCAGCATACTCAGTGAACAAAGTCTATAACTCCGGAGTTATTAGAGCACTATTTTTTCTTTTTGGACACCGTTATGAACTATTTATTAACTATTTTTTGAAGTATGAATTGTGTTTGAAGCGTACGCAGATTCCCCAAACGAAGGTGAGTATGCTGGACGAAACCTTCGCCCAGCATACTCATAGAACTATGGCTGTAATTTCGTAAGTATAAGAGAACTATTTTTTTCCTTTCGCAACTATTTAAAACTATTTCAGAACTATTTTTTGGCATTCATGAAATATCAAGATTCCATGGTGAGTATGCTGGGCGAAGGGACACTAAATTCATCATTCAATTCTACAACTACTTGCTACTTGTCAGGGGGCTGTAATCGACTGTCATTCGAATCGATTCATAGGTAATACGAAATAAAAACACTGCAATAGATGTTAACAAGTCCATTTATTGGTCTAATCCTCCTCCTCGTCGGCCGCGGCGCCTCCGCCCTGCCCCTTGCGGAGGTTCTTCCTCTTGACGCGGCCGGGCCTGCCGCCGCCGAAGGGCGACTTCAGCGAGAAGTCGATGTGCTTGCCCGAGTCCAGGCGGACGATGAACGATGGGATGTTCACCACCTGCTTGCGGACGCTGTGGACAAAAAGAGTTCGACTTTAGTACGATTTCGTTGTTGGTTATATCACAAAAACGGTTTATTGAAATACATTGTGTGTTGGTAATAACAAGCGCTATTGAGCTGTTGTTGTTGTGTGAATGTTTCAGCATTTTCTGTTACAAATTTTTAATCAGGTAAATGCTCACTGCCATTTTTAGGTATTAAGGTCGGCTGGTGAAATGGCGTTTGCCTACCCGAAGGCCTGTAGCGTGGGCAGATCGAGATTAGTTTGTAGTGAGAATGAAACCAGTGGTAGTGCTGATACGGGCAGCAGAAGAACTTGAAAGAGGCAGAGCAATATATTTACTCCTAAAAAATTTCTTAGGCATTGGACATCCTCCTGGTATTGTTCCCACTTGTATTCAAGGCTTTACACCTAGGAGGCCTGTGTATGATTCACATGTTATGATTGTCTACAACAAGACCAATTGCAATCAGACCCCACCCAACCCTGAAGAACAACTGATGTGCCAGTTAATAGGTTGGCTTGTGTCCCAAAGATGTTAAAGGATTCCATACACTCCTTAGCAACAAAATAAAGGACCCTCATACAGTACCTGTATTCAGCTCAAAGAGCTTTTAACACATTTCAAGACATTGACCTCACAAGTGAGGTTCAAGTGGTCTATAAGATATAATTCAGAGCCAGGGAGCTGCGGGCCAGCGCTCACCATTCACCTGTGGTTGAGTTTAGCATTATAACATTTTCAGGGTAGAATTATTAAGCTTCTGGATAAAAATCAAGGTCAATTTCAAATTCCTCCATTTAGTTTCATGACAACAACCTTAATAACAATTTAACCATTAATGCAGAACAGAAATTAGCAGCAGCAGACACCATACTGTCTGCACCATAGATAAATTGAGAAATATGCTTCAGTAGACTATATTTTTGACCAAGTTTGACTAACTTCCCATTAGTTCAGGTATAAGTGGAATTGTAATCATGAGTGTTTAATTCTTGCATGACTTCTCCACTTTTTTTTTATTATTTATATTTTTGGTCTCAACTGACAGCACCCCACTAGATGGTAAAATGGATAACATTTCTAAAGCTATTGGCCTTAAAATGGTGGTCTGTGCCTTGAGTCAGTTAAAAGGCACATAAGGCATTTCTATACTAATTTAGACAGTTCGACAGTTAAGTTTACAAGGTTAAAGCTTAACATAGGTGCTATGTTAGTGTATTCAATTGAATTAAATATAGTTTCTCACCGAATATGCCTCTGCCTAATGAGAATGCGGGCATGATGGATTGACTTAGCTAAGCCAGCCTTGAAGACCTGTGTCTGGAGACGACGCTCCAAGAAGTCCTCGATCTTCAGACCGAGCACATAATCGAGCTTCATCTGCTTCTCATCCAAGACTCCGATACGTACCAGACGTCGGAGCAGTGCATTACCTGGAATGATAGAAGAATGTTGAGCATTAGAGCGAGTTATAATAAATTTTGTAATTGTGTATTGATAGAATTATTGTCAGATATTGAGAAGTCAACATTAGTACTCTGATAAGAGGTTGCCAGATATTTTTCATCATTTAAGTTTTGGGTTTGTTACAACATGTAGCTTGTTTTTATTTGTATTGTTATTGCCTGATCTACATGTTGGTGACTGCATTGGCGAACACACCCTACCGATCACACAATGGCCCAAAACAGAGGCCGAGTGCAGATAAAAGAGTCCTCTTTCCACACCCTCCCGATGCCCTACCAGACATCAAGAATGGCACAAATCCCTGCTCTATAAGTTCACCAATGTGTTGTCCAACATGCTCTACATGTATCAGAATCACACTTAAAAATATCATACCTACATGTGATTAAAACAAACAATAACATTGGCTTCAAAAACAAGCACAATTTTGAGGTTATCAAGGTTATGTTCAGGTAAATTACCGCATGGTACACATTAAAACATTACCAGATCTGTATTCTAATCATTTACATAGTTCAAATTGATCTGCAGGTTAGAGGGCCTATTCAATATCATGAGGCACATGTTTTCTACTGATTCGTTGAGACCAATAATACAAAAGAACGGATTGAAATGTGATTTACCTTCAAACAACCTCTTGGGGTCTTTCTCCTCAAGCGTGAGCAACTCACGGGCAGCCTTACGGATGCGAGCGAGGGTGTACTTCACGCGCCAGACTTCGCGCTTGTTCCTCAAACCATACTCTCCGATGATCTTTAACTCCTGATCTAAACGTGCCTTTTCGAACGGACGACGAGGCGTCACGTACGTCTTCGAGAATACCGACGGTACTCGGTTGTTCACCATGATGGCGAGCTGAAAACGACAGTAGAAAACATGAATATGCGCGTTCAGTGATTGAAAGTTGAATTTGCGACAACAGACGGCTCACTTTTGGAGAATTTTAGAGGGGGTTGTCGCCACAAACCGTTGCAAACGCACGAGTCTCACACCTCCCAGAAGCTTGAGTTTTTATGCGCTTGGGAATCAATGCTCGGGGCAATTCTTTAGCCTAGGTTGTCCACTCACAACGATAAACATAAAATCGCCATGATCTACTACAAGGCACAAATAGGTTATGTCAACGTAATCCGTTTAAATCGCACTAAATATGGAATACTTGCCGCTAATAGTAGCGCTAATTAGGAATTATTAAAGGATAGCACGAATATCAACATGTATTTTGCACAAACACACTATAATTAGAACAATTTTAGCAATATTCACCTTGTTCCGTTCACAGCGCTCGCCGAAAGAGAGCTGTCAAAATGATTCAGTGTTGTCGTTGCATAAAATTTGAAAACGATTCGCTAGCCAGCGTTAAAAATTTTGGATACAATAATTAAAAAAAAAAAACTTTTGTTAGTAATCCGCTAAATGTCGTCTAACTTTATACGAAGTGAGTAAAATTATTATGTAATGTTAATAAGGTGTCGATATTGACTTAGCGAATGATACATTAAGTATTAAGTAAATGGGGCAGGCCAGGCGCAAGAGTAAAGAGTATAAGTAGTAATATATAGGAGCGCAAGACTCAAGAGGCAAGTCGGAGTCGGTGCAAGAGGGGTCGACTTTGCAAAACAATAAAACAACTGAAAATGGAACTGGCGAGGCAGTGTGAATGTCTATTGTCAAAATCAATGGCATTACGTTTAGACGCTTATAGATTAATTCTAGCATACCTTTGCTACTGCAAATATTTAGAATCTTAGAGTATCTTTAGTTAGTATACTTGCCTCTTGCCTCTGGCTTCACCTCACCGGAACTAGTGATGTGCCGGATACATATGCTTCTCTTCATTCGCTGATATCTGATGGAGAAAAAAGATCCGCATACGTTTGCGGTTCTTTATCTTTTACCTTATAAATTTTCAATACATATTTTATGCAGAATTGTCTTAAAGGGCATGGATGGTCTAATCCTCGGAGCTTTGGGCCGGAATTTAGTGACAACTGACTACTAAAACGCCACGTGCATGGACGCATATCCCTGGATCTTGAGTAATCTTGACAACGAATATCAGTATCCGCGGATATATTTTCTTTTAACGGTCCGGCACATCATATTGATAATCCCTACTAGTCCCTACTAATATTATAAATGTGAAAGTAACTCTGTCTGTCTGTCTATCACGCCCAAACCACTGTACCGATTTTGATGAAATTTGGTATAGGGGTAGATTAGACCTCGAGAAAGGACATAGGCTATGTTTGGTCGCGATAACCGACATCCACGCGGCTCCCGCGGGCAAAAGCTATAATAACTATTCTCTGGCTGGAATCTACTGAAGTTACCGACAATGATATTGGTCTAAACGGTGAGCTACACTTGAAAAGATTGATGGTGTAACTTGTAATTCACATATATTATAACCAACCTTCAGGAAATGAATGTTACATTCGAACCCCGAATATTTGTTCTCAAAAAAATCTAATTCTTGTCCAAGAATTGAGAAAACGAGCTGTAGAAATTGGTTGAAATAAATATCCCACAATTTTAATATAATCATCATTTTATTTACACTATACAAAAGTATTAGCCGAGATATTGAAAATTAACAAATTATCAAATACCTAATTGATAAGTATTTTTCGCTTCTTTAAGATTTTTACATTGAAGTATTTATTTTTCGTACATACGTACTAATATAATTGAACTATGACCACTTGTAGTTTTTGAACATCATTATAACAAAATAATAATACAATCACACAATATCGGTCCAGCCGTTTAGCACATAAGGACAACACATAATCATCCTCTAGGCCTTCGCCGCAATCGGGTAATGCCATAAGTAATTTTGTTGTGAATAATAATTTATATAAAATGTAATCAATTCTAATATTTCTTGAAATGTAAAAAGTTCTTATACTTCTTAGGATTCAATCCGAACGCCTTCAGTCTCTCATCTGACATATTGATAAGAGGATTGACAGGCCCTTTATTTTTAAATCCACCATTTTGTTTGAAATCTTTCTTATTACCTTTCTTTTTCTTATTATTTGGCTGCCCATTCTCTGCAAAATTAGCCTTACGCTTTAGATTTTTATCTTTCTTTGTGGAATTATCTGTAGTAGAATTATTATTAGCTGTTTGTGCTTTCTTTTCTTTAGTATTATCAGTGTTTATACTCTCTCCAGATTTAGATTTATCTTTTTTCTTTTTCTTTCCTATGACTGCAGTACTTTCGTGAGTAGGTTCAGCGTTCGTCACGTCTTCTACGACAAAGCCATCAGGTTTGTGTTTGTCCCTTTTGTTATTTTGTTTTAGTTCACTATTCTCTTCTGTTATTGTTTGTTCTTCTTGTGTTGTAGTTTCTTCTTCTCTATCTTTTATTTTATGTTTCTTTTTCTTCTTTTTAGGTTTGTCAGCATTGACATCTTGTTCACCTTCAATTGATTCTGTTACATCATCATTTTGAACTTCAATCTCTTGCTGGTCTACAGATTTATTTGTGTCTGTCACTTCTGTATCTTTATTTTTATTCTTTTTCTTCTTCTTTTTTTTCTTTTTCCCTTCTTCTATAGGTACTACAATTTCGGGATTCCTGAAAACAGTAAGAGCATAATGTATAATTTTGTTGTATTACAATATTTAGTTTTAAGAAATGATTACTCGTTTTTAATTTTAAATTAAATTGATCTTTGTTATACAAATAACGGCAGAACGGCTGAACGGATCCGGATGGAATTTAGCATCCGGATCTGAGAGATAAAATTATGAAGAATGGTGGGGGTCTTAGACGCCTTGTCGAAACGACAGGCGTCTAAAGCCCCCCCATACCTATGGAGTCAAGCCACCTAACATCTGCTAATGGACGGACGAGATTCTGGCGCAAACTTTCCTCTCAGAATTGGGGAGTCAGACGGCCCCCAAAAATCATACCGATACAAGAACCAGTAAGCAGACCCCGGGGTTTCAGATTAAAGCCTTGAATACAACCAGGATATCTTTAGATCATTTAGATGACGATGGTGGATGGCTTACTCGGGCAATTTCTTGAACAAGCTGGGCAGTATTTTCTTCTTGAGCGAGACGTCGGCGGCCTTCAGCGCGTATGTCTTCGCGTCTCCCTTCTCCGCGTTGTCAGGCCGGTGTTTGAGGATCTTCCTCAGAGGCACCCACTGGGTCAGCTCTTTGTCGTCTGCTAGCAGGATCTAGAACATTATTGTAAAGTTTGTTATTAATTCATAACGGCCTGGATCCCGACTTTATACAAGTTTTCGCAAAGAATCCTATAACCCGATTGCAACATAGAATTTTAAATTGCACAAAAAATAGCTAATTCTTAAAAGCGGACCCCAGAGTCCAAACTGAAAAGCTTCGCATGAGACTGGGAATTAACGCTAGGATGAGGATATCACTTCTACTCGATTCAAATTTATAGGAAACATTTCCATACTAATCATTAAAAAAAATCATACAATTAATAAGGAGTACCGAGTAAGTTCCAAATAATTTTACAAGATGGCGCTGTCTGTAACTTTATATGCCACTCACCTCTTCAACAGTCAATCCGTAGTCATTAGGCATGGCCTGCCTATACTTGAACCTCGTAGGCAAGTCTCCCCCGATGACATCCTCACAGTCCATCTTGTAATACTCCTCCATATACTCGTCGTAGCTCTTCTCAGCCACCGTAGGGATAAACTTGGGCTTCTCTGACTCTAGAACTTGAGCCAGTTTAGATTTCTTCTTTCTGTTTCTCCGTTTCTTGCCTTGTAGAGTCCTCTTTACTTCCTCTAGAAGATTATCGCGGGCTTTCTTTGGGTCGTAGTCCGCGTCCATCTGGGTATTACAGGTAGGTATTAGAATATATAAATGTTGGACAGCCTCTATGGCGTACCGTAAAATGGGGTGAATAGGGATAAAATAGTTGTTAGATTTTTTGGATAATTTCTCTCCCGAATTCGAAGTATCTAACCAGATATTATTGATAACTCTGCTAATTATTACATTGAACTAAACAATTTTATCCCTATTCACCCCTAAAGATAAAGGTACCGGTAGTGAATTTGATATTCAGGAGGCGCGGGTTTGATCCCCGCTCAGTGCAAACATTTGTATGCATGAATATGTATTTGCATTGGTCTAGTCGTGTCTCGGAGAGCACGTTAAGCCATCGGTCCATGTCGCCATATGAACATCTATGGCAGTCGTTACGGGTAGTTGGAGCCCTAAAAAGTTCAAGCTGCAATCGCCATCGCCAGAGGTCAGATGGCAGTCGCTCCACTGAAAATATTTTTTTTTTATGTTTTTTGAAGTTTTAGCTAGCTAAAATCTTTTCCTAACCCCACTCAAACCACATGTTATCTTGGATTTCAAATACTAGAGTGTAAGATTGCTCAATAAGGCTTTTTGTCGCACGCCGACTTCTGACTTGACCCAAAGCGGATCCTAGGCTCCGAAATGAAGACCTCAGACGCGACTAGAAACAACACTAAGATGATACGGAGCTGAACTCACGTTGAAGTCAATTAACCCACCAATCAGCGTTGGTCGTTCGCAATGTTAGCATACGTCAATCCCTACTAATATTATAAATGCGAAAGTAACTCTGTCTGTCTGTCTGTCTGTCTGTCTGTCTGTCTGTCTCACTTTTACGACTAAACCGCTGAACCGATTTTGATGAAATTTGGTATAGAGGTAGGTTAGACCTTGAGAAAGGACATAGGCTATGTTTGGTCGCGATAACCGACATCCACGCGGGCGGAGCCGCGGGCAAAAGCTAGTAATTCATACATAGTTTTCATATCTTAGAAGAAATAAATTGCTCATTACGTTGTTGAAATAAGGGTGAATTTGCTGTACATACAACTTTTTAACCGACCTCAAAAAAAAAGAGGTTCTCAATTCGTACCTTACTTTTTTCTATTTTTTATTTTTATTTTAGATTAAACGCTTCAATGCGGACCCCGGGCTCTGAAATGAAGGCCTCAGACGCGACTAGAAACAACACTAAGATGATGATGGGCTGTACTCACGTTGAAGTCTTCATCTTCACAATGTGGTCCGTCGTCTCCGCCCTGCTCACCTTCTCCAGCGCACTCAGGATCATAGTTGTCCCAGTTCTCTGCAAGATCAAATAAATTAATATTCTAGGACATTAAAAATAAAGGACTGCCCGTCCTGTAGACAGAAAGAGGAAGAATTCTGTTTACCCCGGAGGGGCAATAGGCATGAGCGTATCCATACTTCCATACTAATATTATAAATGCGAAAGTAACTTTGTATGTCTGTTACGCTTTCACGCCCACCGATTTTGATGAAAGGAGACGGGGACTTCTGGGCCAAAATTGTAATGAGTTGAGATATTTCTTAAAAAAAGCGGTATTTTTTTCTATTTCAAAATATTAAAAAACCAGCTCAATTGAAAATCTTGAAGACGAGAAATCTTAAAACTAAATTTATTTCACTAGCAAAATAAAATATCGATTACTAAAAATTATTTAAACAATATTGCGTATTATAACACTTGCATCACAATTTGATATTAAATCAATCAGAGTGAACAAAACTTAATCATAATAATAATAATAACCATTAAAATACCAAATAATAGTGTAATAAAAATAAATTCTGAATCGATTTCCGTTAATCGATTAATTATTTCTTGTGTTTATCAACTGTATTTTTAAGCTGTGACAGCTGACAGCTCCATTTTCTGTCAATCAGGCCCACGAATGTATGGAAGAGTATCCATCTCCTTTGGTACAGAGATAGATTAGACCTTTGGAAAGGACATAGGCTATGTTTGGTCGCGATAACCGATATCCACGCATGCGGAGCGGGCAAAAGCTAGTGTATGTATATATTACACAAAAATTTACAAAGAAACATCCAGACCAATAGAAACCATATCTATTTGCATAGGCTCTTCTAATATAGTTACCTATTTCCAGTTCCTCATCGAGGTCAGGGAAGACAGGTTTGTGTGCGTCAGCGTCTCCGTAGTACTCCTCGTCGAATATCTCCTTCATTCTCTTGTCGTGCTCTGCGGGGTCGAACTCACTGTTCAGGTCATCATCCTGAAATACAACGATATAATGTAAATAATCTATACTATTATATAATTGTAAAGTGGTCGTGTCTGTACATTGGAGATATTTAAAAAGAAATACTTGGGTTATGTTATGTTAACGATCTTGAACACGAAAATATTTTTTTTTAATTTCCTGTCTGTTTATCTGCTTGTTTGTTTGTCCGCGATGGACGCAAAAACTACTCGACGGATTTTGATGCGGTTTTTATTCTTAGAAAGGGCTTGCTCAGACTTAAAATCTTACATTTGTTTGATCGCAATCGGTTCAGTAGAACCGAAGAGATGAGCAAAGGTCGCGTTAACCGAGATGCACGCAGGCGGAGCCGCGGCCCAAAAGCTAGTATAATATATCTCTATACTTACTTACTTAATCCATACTTAAGATTGGTAAAGCGGACCCCAGACTCAGAGCTGTAAGCTTCGGATGCGACTGGGCATTAACGCTAGGATGAAGAAAAATATATCTCATGCATCTAAATAATTTTTATAAGAGTATGTGGAATGTACCAAAAGTGACGGATGAAAGACGATTGCATGTGGCAGAGATGTGCATGTTAAGATGGATGCATGGTGTGACAAGAATGGATAAGATTAGGAATGAGAAGTTTGAAAGTAGCACCGATCACGGAGAAGCTACGAGGCAATCGTGTGTCCTGTAATGCGGAGGGATGAAAGTAATATCGTAAGTAATATGTCCGTAATAACAATTAAAACACGAAATTATGTAACTGTATGTTTATTGTGCTAGGTAGCAAGTCATGATACATAGATTGAGAACTACCCCCAACTTAGTTTATCTTATACATATGGATACGACATATAGGCAATAATTGAAACCATATACTTGGTACCCCCTAAGCTTCAAGCAGGAAAAGTTTGAACAAAATTGGTCCAGTATTAAGGACAGAAACTAGAGTTTTAATTTTATAGAATTTGAACAATTTTGAGCACTCTGTAGAATCGCATGTTGCCGCTAAGCTGTTCGAGTAAGTTACCTACTATGCCTATTGTTGTGTGTGTGTGTGAAGTTGTTGTGTGTGTGTGTGTGAAGGTGTGTGCGTATTTATTAATGACTTATGACACAGTCAATGACTTTAAAGCAATGGATGAAACTATTTAATGACTTATACAAGTGGTTGCATTTTCTACATTTATTTTAATAATTATTTTGTTAGAAAATTTCGGATTTTATAAATCAGGGAATTTAAGTTTAAATTTAATTTGGTTCTATTCCTACGGACCAGGATGCTTCGCGGTTTCAGTATTTGCACATATGTCGTATCCATATCGTATGTCAACAAGACGAACAAGTACCTGCAACTGTCAATACACACCTATCTGAACTACACTCACAAACTACAATCATGTATATGACAGTAAGGAAGGTATTAACTATGGAAGTGGATGGCTACAAGGGGAGAGGAAGACCTGAAAGGAGGTGAATGGACTGGGGGAATAAATAAATAAATAAATATTTCTACTCAACGCTATCTACACCCAACGTAAGCATAGCTTAACTAGCTTGTGTTATGGGTTCTAGAATGCGGATAAACATACTTAGATACATTTTTTTTTTGTAAATACATACATATTATACATAGGAACACCCAGACCAATGCAAATATTCATATTCATGCACACAAATATTTGCACTGAGCGGGGATCGAACCCGCGCCTCCTGCGTAGCGGCCGCGTTCACTACCGCTACGCCACAGAGGCAGTCAAATAGAGAGCACACATGTTGCGCCAACCCCAAATAAACTTGGAATAAGGGTAGGATGATGATGAGTATGTAGAATGTACCTTAAAAGCCAAGTCCTCATTCCCAGTGACCTCCTTGATCTTGGCGAGCTTCTCCTGTATCTCCTTCAGCTTGAGCGCCTTGAGCCTGGCGATCTCCTCCATCTTCTTCTGCTTCTCTTGCTCCTTGCGCGTGCGCAGCTCGGTACGTTTGCGCGAGCGCCGGTCGTCCTTGGGGCGGATGTAGTTCATCGTGCGCGGGAAGCGTTTGAGCTGTAACATACATTTTAGTGATTAATTTTGCGTCTCTGCTTTAAGTTTCAGAAGTTTTTAAGCTATTGCATAGCTTTTATCGCGGGCCTTGAGCGTGGAGACCGAATCCAGAAATTCCGTAACGAAAAATGGTAACACCTCCGAGCTCGCACGAACAGAGCCGAGCTGCTCCGAAGTAGCTTCGCTTAACGTAAGTAATTATAATTGCATAAGTTGTTAGTTTTCAAATTCAAATTCAAATTCAGACTCGGACTCGGACTCGAAGTCAGAAGTCAGAAGTCCGAAATCCGAAATCCGAAATCCGAAATCCGAAATTCAAATTCAAATTATTATTTATTATAATTGCATAAGTTCATAAAAAATGCTATGCAATAGCTTTACCGCGGCAGTCCCCGAGTGCCACACGTCTTTTTTTTTTTAATATATGACACGTCAATTTGACTTCGCCTCGCCTGATGGTAAGCTGAAGGCAAAGTCTCTGAAAAGAGGGTCACCATTACAGACACGTACTATGTTACAATGGTGGCACTCAGCTTTACGGCCTCATCAGATGATTTTTTACGCCCCGCTTAATATTCTGTGGGTGTCTGTCTGTGTCATTGTAAAAGTGGGAGAAATCAAAAATGTATTGAAAAAAGGACAGGTTAAAGTACTAGAAAACGGTGGACTTGCATTTTTTTATACTACTTAGGCGGCAGACAAGCAGGCCCAGCTGATGGAAAGTGGTTACCGTGGCCTATGGACGTATGCAACACCAGGGGCGTCACACTCGCGCTGCCGACCCTGAAGAAACCTTCTAATGCCCGTCTTGAAGAACCCCATATTGTAGTCGCTTGGGAAAACCAGTGTGAAAAGTGTGAGGTTTAATGATAGTAGAGGAAACCTTTTCAGGTAACATATCCATCCATCCATACTAATCCATACTAATCCATACTAATATTATAAATGCGAAAGTAACTCTGTCTGTTACGCTTTCACGCCTAAACCACTGGACCGATTCGGATGAAATTTGGTATAGGGGTAGATTAGACCTTGAGAAAGGACATAGGCTATGTTTGGTCGCGATAACCGACATCCACGCGGGCGGAGCCGCGGGCAAAAGCTAGTTTCGTCTATATACGCGACTACAATATGGGGATCTTCAAGAAGGGCATTAGAAGCTTTTTATAGGCACTGTAACCACTTCCCATCAAGCGGGCCGTGTGTTTGTCCGCCAATGCGGTGCAATGAGAATACTCACAAACTCCTGGTCGGGCTCCTCGAAGCGGAAGTTGTAGGCCCTCTCGAACTTGCCCTGTTCCTCGACCCTCTCCTCGTCAGCCTCCAACTCTTCATCATCGCGGATCTTGTCTTCGGCCTCGCCGACATCACCGTCTTCCAGATATCTGTGAATCATGATTTATAATACAAACTACCTAGTAGGTAGTACCTACTACCTCACAGTTTCTCCTATTTGTATTGATTTGAATTTTGGCACACTTATCAAAGTCTGATGACAATCATCATTATCATCATCACTTCACTACATATTATAAAACAAAGTCGCTGTCTGTCCGTCCCTATGTATGCTTAAATCTTCAAAACTACGCAACGGATTTTGTTTTTTTTTTTTAATAGATAGAGTGATTCAAGAGGAAGGTTTATAATGTATAAAACATGCATAATATTGTAGAATGTAGAGAAACACTGATAAATCGGGATAAGAATACGAGAAGAAAATATGGCGGTACGAAGTTCGCCGGGTCAGCTAGTATATAATAAAAAAAAAAAGAAAAACCTCGACTCTTGCCTGTATTTTAAGAAAATTTGAGTAAACTTGTGAGATTGTGTGGCTGAGCCTATATATATTATTACGTTTATCTTTACATGATATTCTCAATAGCAGTATTGAGTTTAGAAAACATGCCTTCTTAACGGCATCAGGCTCACTGCGCTTAAGATCAAAACCTCCACATGACAGCAGATATGTACTTATTACCCCTCCGTGAACATCAAAATTACATATTTTTGTACCTACTGTTTGTTCAGTATGTAATCCCTCAAGAAAGCTTCTCCATCATTCAGCTTAGGGTCGGTCCATTCTGCTTTGAGAGGCGCTAGACATTTCTCCACTTCATCATCTATGTGCTCAGCCTTCCCAGTCAAGTAATCCTTGAGTTTACCTTCCTGGAAGATAAAAAAAATTGGTAAGAACATAAAAAATAAGTGAAATATCCTACTAATATTATTAATGTGAAAGTAACTCTGTCTGTTACCCTTTCACTCCTAAACCACTGAAGCGATTTTAATGAAATTTGGTACAGAACAGAGAAAGATTAGACCTTAGGAAAGGACATAGGCTATGAATGGTCGCGATAATCGATATTTACGCGCGCGGAGCAGCTAATAAAAAAAGAAATGTAATATGGTACTATAGGTGGGACACCCCCTAGTCAGGTGGGACAACCCCTAGCCAGGTGGGACAACCCCTAGCCAGATGGACTGACGACCTGCGAAAGGTGGCTGGGACGGACTGGGTGCGGAAGGCGGAGGATCGGCAAACGTGGCGCATATTGGGAGAGGCCTATGTCCAGTAGTGGATTGCAATAGGCTAATCAAATTGATTGATGCTACTAATATTATAATATGTGAATATTTGATAAAATTTCGATGCAGGAGAAGCAAAGGATGTCTATTTTACCAGCCGCGGTCGCAGCTTGAAGTTTTGGGGGGGGTCACTTCGGAAATTCCTTAAGAAATTTAACCCCCCTGCCTCGTACTGGGACTTTTCAATGTCCCAGTACGAGGCAGGGGGGGTTAAATTAAAACCCCCCTCTCGGACCGCGCCTGTATTCTACTATATCTAATAATTATTGAAAAAATTCTGCCCAATCGGTAATTTTTGTTCATACTACTTAGGTTGCAGACAAGCACTATGCCCACTGGATGGTAAGTGGTTTTCGTGGCCCATGGGCGAGTGCAACACCCGGGGAGCTACACTCACTATTATCAAGAGATCGCATAAAAAACGTTCTAGAAAATATGCAATCTAAAATAGCCATGTTTAAAGGACCTTAAAGTACATCTTCTTCATGCTAGCGTTAATTCCCAGTCGCATCCGAAGCTCTCAGCCCGGAGTCTGGGGACCGCTTAACCAGTCTTAACTACGGATTTGGCTAGACCTTAAAGGAAAAACAAATACTTTGATTTGACTAATGAGTTAACCAAAAATGGCTATGTGGTTAAACTCTACGCCGTAGAAGTAGGAGCAAGGGGAATTCCAGCTAAATCCCTGTACAACTTACTTAAAGACCTCGGATTACCAAGAGCTTCAGTAAGCTCTTTAATCAAATATCAAAAGCGGCATTGATAGGAAGGTAGGGGGGAAACTCTACTGATGGTGGAGGTGAGCGCTGATGCATCACAAGGTGGCCACCCTAAACCTATATCTGGGTCGCAAGTCCCAGTCGCCGTCACGGTGTTCCTCCCTGTATCACGCTACGGACCCGGCGACCACACGCACCATCCATGGAGTGCTGAGAATCGGATCTCTATCTTATATATAAAATTCTCGTGTCACAATGTGCGTAATCGAACTCCTCCGAAACGGCTTGACCGATTTTGATGAAATTTTTTGTGCTTATCCGGTATCTATGAGAATCGGCCAACATCTATTTTTCATCCTCCTAAATGTTAAGGGTGGTCCACCCCTTAATTTTTATTTTTTATTTTTCAGACAAAATTTTTATTTTTTATTTTTTTATGATACATCATACAAAAATACATGCAACCCTAAATTTTCACCCCTCTACGATCAACCCTTATTTTTTATTTGGTAAAATATATAAAATTCTTCTGTCATGGGGTGCGTAATCGAAGTCCTCCGAAACGGCTTGACCGATTTTGATGAAATTTTTTGTGCTTATCCGGTATCTATGAGAATCGGCCAACATCTATTTTTCATCCCCCTAAGTGATAAGGGTGCAGCGGGAACGGGATTTGAATACCACGCGGGCCGAAAATATGGCGGTACGAAGTTCGCCGGGGCAGCTAGTTATAATATAAAGTTATACATACTTTTGTTGTACTTTTCTTCTGTTTCTGACTATCATCAGCTATCTCCGCTTCCTTCGCAGAGGTGAAGACATCACCGTCATCTTCATCATCATCATCATCATCGCTGTCCACAAAAGTCAATTTTTTTTCAGATGTGGTCTCCTTTTCTAAAATAAAAACAATTGTTTATAAACATGTTAGCACACATAAAATTGTAAAAATATAGTTTGTTAGAGTAGTCATCATCATCATCATGTAGACACATTTTCCTGATTGCATATGTGGCCAAGATGACCTCGGAGGTCAGGGTCTGCCTTCCAGCTCTTTCTCCTCCACTTTGCACGATCTTGGTATAGTATGGTATAACTGGTATCCACAACTCCACGCGTGGCACGGTTTTTGCGTGTGGGCTGGCATTTTATTTGGTCCACCCCAACTCTTTGACAAAACTCATAAATCCTGGAAGAGGTAGGCAGGGGTGTTTTAACACCCACATTTCGCCGAATAATATTTTCATTCCCATGTAATAGGGGACGAGCAAATTGACATCAAGCAGTTTTCTGAAAAAAAAAACTGTTGAATTTGTTTAAAAATAAGTACCTGGCCCTTTTGTCTCCTTTTCGTCAAAGCATTTAAAGGTAGGATCATAAATCCTAGGGTCTTTAGTCTTCAGCAATGCCAAGGTCTTTAGAAACTGTGCCTCGGTTTCTTCCGATACCTCCAGTGGTTCATCACTCTCATCCTCACTGTCTGATGATAATGAAGCGTCCGAGTCCAATGCTTTGGAACCATATTTTTGTTCAACTGAAATGTATAGAATATATTTTATATAATTTTGTTCATTCAGTTTAGGTACAGTATATACAGTAAAAATCTTAATAGAAATGTATGGTTATCGGTTTAAATGTGGCCGGGCGCCGTGTATAAACGCGCTGCCACTGCAGACCTTCGCATAATGTATATAACAATTAGGAAGATTTAGATTTCAATTAGAATTCTAAAACAATTTGATGGATGTGGTTTTCTTTATTATTTTTTTATGTGTTGTTTGTTTTTTAATTTAGAAGACCCGTAAGTAGTAGTGATGTACTCTAAATACAGTTAATGGTAGATAAAATCTACATACAGTTTAGACTTATAAATAAAACAAATAAACATACGCTTATGCATTTCTTCCTTTTCTCGCCATTTATCATATTTCTTGGCGTATTCATTTTCTGTTTTGAGAGATACTTCATCTTCAGACTCCTCATCAAAAAGTTTCTGTTTAGGCATTTTAGTCACAAATAGAATCAAAATAACACTGAAATACGGTTTCGAAACCTAACCTCTTCGATGTCAACACGTTTGAAAAATCTTGGCTGTTCTAGGGATGCTCGATGATCATCAATTTTCGATAATCATCGATGTTAAAAGACAAAACATCGATGTTTTAACATCGATATTGCATTATATAAAACATCGCGATATCGATGTCACGGGCACATAATCGAAATTTGGTCGCGCGCGAACACATAATCGAAATCTATGAACGCATCCACAAAGTAACTATCAATATCCTGAACGCATCCAAAACACGAAATAAAACTTTTGTCTCGTACAGTCCATAAAGCATAAATTAATATTAATTCGTGGTTCGTTCTCATCTGTGGACTGCGCTGTTTACATAGAGTGCGCTGTTTATCGTAGTACATAACTATTAATATGTGCTGTTTATGTGTGATGTCAGATGTGTGCACCGGTGATCCGTTGAAAATAAAGATTTTGTTTGTTATGTACATCAATGTTGTTATCACTTATTTTTTATAGTCAACTTATGATTTAGAACATCTATTTTCCAAGGCTGGTTCAACCCTTTATCAACAACGCAACAGGTTAAAAGGTTCTGCGCTCTCAAAATTATTATTTGTACAGTCGATTGACAAAAAGTATTGGAACTTATAAAGTGTTCTTACGCCTTAATATCTCAAATTTAAACATTTCTTTTGTTGATTAAAAACGAGTGATTTTATCGTTGTTTTATTTTTTATAAAAAAAACATCGATGTTGGCCGATATCGATATTTTGCTTTCGATAAACATCGAACATCGATGTTTAGCTATCGATATCATAATCGATGTCATCATCGATGTTGTTGCAACATCGATCATCCCTCGCTGTTCTGCTGTCAAAACAAGGTAAAGAGTGCAAACTGTGCAAAAGAGTGCGTAGTGCGTTCGGAGAGCATGCTATTAGCCCCAAAATTATAAAATGGCAACACTACGATTGTGATAATGATTGTTAATCTCGTTAAGTATGTCCGAGGTCGTTAGGTTCAGTGCAAATATTTGAATGCCATTATGCCATATTAAGATATATGGATATTATGTATTTAGAGGTATTTACAGTTCGTTTACCTATAAAGAGTAGATATTAATGAGGGCGCCACCGGCATAAACCAAGTGGCCAAGTCCTCTAAATTACTATACTTTTTTAAGCCAAGGGAATCTTGCGAAGTTCGCCTCCAAATTTTCATACTTCTGATTGACTATTAGTCAAAATAAAAAAAATTGTGAAGAATCGTCAAACGGAACTTACAAAACGTCAAAATTATACATTTTGACGTTTTGAAAATCCGTTGGACGTTAATATTTTTTATCTATGTCTATCAGTCAATATACAGGTGTTAATAAGAAAACTTTTTAAAGCCCGACCAGGAAAATAAAATACCTCGCCATATTGCGGTAAACTATTGGAACTAATTTCTTCATATGGTAACAATCTATACAATGTCATTATGGTCATCTGTCAGTGTGGTGTCAATTGTGCGTGTTGTTGAGTTTGAGAGCGCTACAAAACTACAAAACTATAGTAATATGCCGAAAACTATTAAAAGCCAGTTAAGAAAAGTAATTTATAATATAACAAAGTATTTGTCGGATAAAAAGTAGGAAGGATTGGACTCTGTTCCTCTAAATAACATCACAGACCTTGTTGTCAACATGACGGGTAAGTACATCATAGAGTACGTGCAATGAAATTGGCCTAAACTACTGATTTTACTGTGACTAATTATTATTCACATTTTTAGGTATATCCCGATCTTCTGTAATAAAAATACGAAGAGAAGGTCAAACGTCAAATGTATTTTCTACGCCTAAGAAAAATAAGCCTAACGCAAATAAGAAAATCATGCTCGATTATTTTGATCTCTGTGCTGTTAGGCATAAAATACAAGAATTTTATGCAGTCCGAAAACCAATATCGCGTGGTCCCTGTTCTATACATAGTGTAATGTAACTGTATGTCTAACTTGTATTCACCATTCCAAGCAGTACACTATTATACGGATACTACTGTGTTTTGATTTGTGCCCAGTCCTTGTAACCAGTATAACACGCCGCGTCTATTTTTCTATTTTAACCAGAAAACTTAACAGAGAAAAACTTAACTTTTTAACAGAGAAAAAAAAAATACATTTTAGTGAAAGTTTTGTATATTAAACACGTACTACAAGTTGAAATTATCTTTTAAAATACGAAGCTGCATGAAATGAGCAAGCAATAGGTATATTAATTCGTTTGTAATATTGGACACGATCTTTTTTGTATCAAAACTTTTTTAAGTCAAAGTCAAAGTCTTTATTTCTCAAAATAGTGCAACACTGTTACAGCTTTTTGACGTCAAAAACTCCTTAAAACTAAGTTTACCACCGCTTCCTAAGCGCTAATGGAGAAGAAACGGCGCAACAAACTCCACTGCGGCATTTTAAGGACGTCAGTTTACAAAAAATAAAAGGGTTTCTTAAGACTAAATATGAACGTATGTACATTTGTCTCGCGTCAAGTAGGTATATAAAAAATAAAACCTTATATAAAACCTTATATAAGAACAAAGCAACTTAATCAATGAAATTAAAAAAAAGAAGTCTATAACTCACTTTTGTGAATAATAGCAATGAAAAACATGACAGCCTCCGTGGCGTAGCGGTAGTGAACGCGGCCGCTACGCAGGAGGCGCGGGTTCGATCCCCGCTTAATGCAAATATTTGTGTGCATTAAATATGGGTATTTGCATTGGTCTGGTCGTGCCTCGGACAGCACGTTAAGCCGTCGGTCCCGGTTGCCATAAGAACATCTATGGCAGTCGTTACGGGTAGTTGGTGCCCTAAAAAGTCCAAAAACAACGGTCTAGCTGCAAAGCTTCGATATCGCCTAATGTTAACATTGGGTCGTGGAGGTCAGGTGGCAATCGCTTCACGGAAAATATCGAGGTCTAGCCAAATCTGTAGCTATGACTGGTAAAAGCGGACCCCAGACTCCAAGCTGAAAGCTTCGGATGCGACTGGGAATAACGCTAGGAGGAAGAAGAAGCAATGAAAAAGTCACAGTTTTATATTAGGTGTCATTCCGTGCTTAATTGCGGGGAAATAAAAGCCTGTTCATAAGCAAGTGTGTTGAAAAAATATTTGTACACTTGGCATTTTACATGTGTATCACTATACTTGGTGTTGTCATATCATAGATGTTTTTGGCGCCCCCAGTACGGGTTTTTTATTTTCCTGGTCGGGCTTTAACACCTGTATATTGCCAGTACTTACATACGGCTGCCAAACCTGGGCACTCAACAAATCACACTACAGGAAGCTCGAATCTTGTCAGAATGCAATGGAACGAAGTATGCTAGGGAAAAGATTGTCGGACAGAATAAGAACTTCAACTATTAAGAGGCAAACAAAGACAAAGGATGTTACAGCTACCATTAGGAAGCTCAAATGGAAGTGGGCAGGCCACACCGTAAGAGGAAAGGACAAATGGTCAAGGACAGTACTAAGCTGGTTCACGAGAAACAGGAAGAGGAAGCAAGGCAGGCCAAATAGAAGATGGGTTGACGAAATAAAAACGGTGGCAGGAGCAAGATGGACAACAATAGCCACAGAAAGAGATAAATGGAGTCAGTTGGAGGAGGCCTTTGCCAATAAAGGGCATACGGGCATTGCAAATATAACAGAAACTAATTGAGATTCAAATAAACAAAATCAAGAAATTAATTATTCAAAATAATAAAATTAATATAATGAATTGCATGTATTCAAATTGAAATTGTAATGTCTGAATAAAAGGCTTTTATTATTATTATTATTATGTCTATCAGTGGCGAGGAGCCCCTATAACTCGATTCCTGTCGGCTTCCCAATAGGTCGCATGGTGAATGAAAAACTTATTGTTACTTGATCGAGGTAAGTTTTTTTTTCACCGGCTTCCCTTTTGAAAATGTTCACCCATCGCCACTGATGTCTATATATTCTTTAAATACCATTAAAACGAAACTTACAAAAAATTACCTAACTTTTAACAAAACAATAGTGTGAACAAACATAACAGGCATTCAACGTTCATATTATGTGTGCTTACGATATAACGTCAAAATTAGATATCTATGCTTTGGATTGCACCTCAGCTTATCAACAGGCAGGGTGTATACAATTTTATGATTTAATCTAAAAAAAATATATGACTGGGAATTCAAACTGACCTCAACATTTTGACCGAGTTGAAACGTTAACATAACACTTTTATACAAGCACCACAGGAACGAAGGCCCGCTGCTAGCTATCTGAGCGCCCGCGTGCAAGACCGATTATGCCGCCCCCTTTTTTGTAGTGTGGAAATCCCTCGTATATGGGGGAGGGGGGGGGAATCTAGGGAAGATTCGACATCTAAGGGGCGGCAAAACTAGGTAAGGTTGTGGGCAGCAAACCTGGGGAAAATTTGACGTCTGGGGGGGCGGCAAATCTATGTATGAAAAAAATAAGAGATTTGACGTCAAGGAAGGTGGGAAATTTAGGGAAGATTCAACATCCAGGGGGCGGCAAAACTAGGGAAGACTACGACCAGGGGCGGCAAAACTAGAAAAGATTTGACGTCTAGGGGGGCGTAAAATCTAGGAAACATTTAACGTCTAGGCACGGCATAACTAACGAAGATTTGGTTTTCAGGGGGCGGAAAATCAAGTGAAAATTCGAGTTCCAGAAGGGCAGCAAATCTAGAAAAGATTTGACGTCTAGGGGGTGGCAAATCTAGGGAAGATTTGATGTCTAGGGGGCGGCAAATCTAGGGAAGATTTGACGTCTAGGGGGCGGCAAATCTTGGAAAGGTTTGATGAACAAGGGGTGGCGGTGCCGCCCCCCTGGACGTGCCGCCCGCGTGCGGTGCACGCGTTGCACGCCCGCTATTAGCGGCCCTGCTCAGGAACGATCTGACCATCACTGCAGCTGTTGAATAAAACTAACATCCATTCAATTCCATTATTAAATAAAAACGAAGGAAAATGCATTTCGTATTTATGCAGTGTAAGATAAATCAAAAATACATGAACAAAACCTGCTGACAAAATTGTTCAAAATCCATTCGTAAAAAATCATTATTTACAACAACTTTTACTCTTGTTATCTCTTAGCAATATAGGTACTGACCTGAACGAGTAGTGTTATCAGGTTATCACTTTTAATAAATATAAAAACTTTGACTTTGATTGTAATAAAAGTAGTGTAGTCCAAGTCCAATTTGTGTCAACACCATGGTATACTTCGAACTGCCTTGGCTAATTGTGTGCGCAATTATACTGTCGGCTACGACCGGTGAGTTCAATGTTCAGATTGATAGGGTTGATATAAAATACTTCTGACCTAAGTATACCTCCCGCCATATATCTTGGATCCAAAACATGCCATATGCGCATTACGCGTTTTTGGGGGTCTTTTGAGGATAACATGGGGTGCTACGGCGGTGGACGAACTCAAATTCACCAAAAAAAAAGTAAATATAGTCCAACAACTGGTCTAGCTTCAGTGCTTCGATAACGCCCAGTATCGACATTGAGTTGTCGCTCCACAGAAAATATTGAAGTCCAACCAAATCCGCAGTTATACTGGTAAAGCGGATCCCAGACTCCAGTTTAAAAAAAAATGGTTAATGACTAAATATTTCATGTTCATAGATATCGTGCAGGGCAAGTACACCTACAAGTCAGAAATACAACGTTCTGTATCGCAGAACAAAATTGTAGCGACGTGGCAGAGAGCCGCGGACAAATGTAAGAAACAAGGTACGCAGAACAAACAATATTACACGATACATTTGAAATTTCGGTAGTGAACGTGGCTGCTACGCAGGAGACGCGGATTCGATCCCCACTCAGTGCAAATACTTGTATGCATGAATATGTATATTTGCATTGGTCTGGGTGTTTTCTATTTATAATATGTATGTATTTACAAAAAAAGTATCTAAGTATGTTTATCCGCATTCTAGAACCCATAACAAAAGCTAGTTAAGCTATACTAACTTTGGGTCTAGATAGCGTTGTGTAGAATGTCCTTTTAATATTTTAATATTTATTATTATTATTAGTTTTAACAGGTTCCAGTAGGGGGCACTGCAATGAGGTTTTATAATTCTGTAAATTACTTTTAGATGAAATTGTAGTGTGTTTGAACGCATTACTGGAGAGTTCAGTTAAATATGTAATAAAATTGGTGCTGCAGTCCGGTTTTGTTACTTGCAATTTTTGACAATTACAGGAGCAATACTGGCGTCACCCATCGATGCCGAAGTGCTCAAAGTTATGAAGTCATATATCGATGTTAACAACCATACCTCTGCCTACTTCATAGGTGTTAAGGCAAAACATAACTCCGTCACCGGCTCCAATGACGATGATGTACAGTACGTTTCAATAGAAGGTTAGTACCACCAGTCTGATCCTAAGAGGACCCCAAAATGGAAATCAACAACTGGGATAAAACTTGGGTTCAACAGTTCATATCTAGATAAACTAGTACTATGATCAACTTAGCTACATGTATCCATACCGGATTAGCGCCTACGGATACACAATGACCACTTCGCAAAGTTACCACATTCCGTAATTCTTAAAAAAAAGACGTATGACACTCGGGCACTGACGCGGTAAAGCTATTGCATAGCATTTTTTATCAACTTATGCAATTATCCCCCCACTCCGACTCTATTTATATTATGACTCCGAGCTCGCACGAATCGAGCCGAGCTGCTCCGAAATCGGCTTGATTCGTGCGAGCTCGGAGTGTCAACTTAGGTTTGGACCTGACCTGACCTTGACGTTGACCTTTACCTTGACCTTGACCTTGACTTGTGGCACTCGGGGACTACCGCGGTAAAGCTATTGCATAGCATTCGGAGCAGCTCGGCTCGATTCGTGCGAGCTCGGAGTTGGGGGTGTTACCTTTTTTCGTTACGGAATTTCTGGATTCGGTCTCCACGCTCAAGGCCCGCGATAGAAGCTATGCAATAGCTTAAAAAAAACCACTGTTAAAAGGACCATTTCTCAAAAATACTATACCTATTTGTCTCAAGCCAACGCACCTGAGTATTTAAAAATTTCACACTCTAGTGCAATGACGCCTTTTATTTGGGCCTCAGTTTATAGCCCATTATAATGTGTCACGTAGTGTTTTTTCGACAGTCATAGGTACTTTCTTTACAGCGAAAAGCGATGCCGACCCCGACGATGCCGAAACGACCTCATGTGACTCGAAAGACACATTTTACAAAAAGCAATCAGACTTATTTTATTCTTCGCAGGAGTCGATCTCGATGATATGCCCGACGCTACTTTGGAAATGATTGACAAAATAGATCCACTCGAGGGCGACTGCTTAAGTATGAATGCCCGGTATATAAGCGCTGTGCCCTGTGACTCGCGCTTACCTTATATATGCTACACAGACATAAGATCAAGTGATAACTCAACTACAGAGAAACCATCAACAAATACCGTTTTAAGTCCAAACGAAGCAGGCCCGAATGAAAGTAAGAATCAAAGTATAAGCTTAGGATTCTTAATAAACTAACAACGATTAACTTGAACCCTCTTTCTTTCTCTGCTATTAACTTGGATGACTTCGATTGTTATGGGTTCGATTCCCACATGGGTCAAGCCTTGATGTGATTGACTTGTTCATTGATATTATGCCTCAAAACAAATAAGAAAATATGGGATATATCCCGGTGAGTGTTATAACATCTATATTTATGTAATGTTTAGGAATCAATCTCCGTAAAATAGAAGAAGTTCCCTCGCCCGAGAGTTCTTGTACTAAGATAAGAACAAATAAAATTTTGTCCAAATTCATGAAGAATGATGGCATAATAATAAATTTCTAAAATTTCAAATAGGTCAACCAGATACAACCGAGGGAAAGTTAATAAAAGAATTCTCAATGCCAAAGTTAGTTATAAAAGGAAAAGATGCCGAATTAAAATGTGAAGTGGAAGATTGCTGCGAACATTCGATTATAGTCAAGTGGTTTTGGATACCACTATTGTCACGGGACAATTCATCGGTGCTAATCTATGAAAGAATATCGTCACAATGGGAGCAACACCGCCCGAAGGTCTATCAAAATAGTTCTCCTAGTAAAATAAGTTGGTATCTCGTAATTTCTTTATTTTTTTTAAATTTTCGTCTCAGATACAATAGCTTTTGAATTTCTTGTTCTTGAAGTCATATTCATACTGTTTTCCATATCTGCAATTCCTCATTACGATTTAAGTGTAAGACCCAAATACTATCCAACATTAGTATTTTGAACCGATTGTATCGCGCTAAAATCGTGCCTGCCTAGGATCAAGAGTATTCTTCATCCTAGGTGACTGCACATTCCAAATCATTTCGTCATTCACGCTTGCAACCCTATCCTATAAATCATAACAGTACTCAGGTACTCTCATAATGAAATCAGTGTCTTTTACCTGGATTATGTACCTACCTAGTTAACACGGAAAATGTATTCGATGTCCCTGGCACGAAGTTATTAAAAAAAAATTAATTAAATATAAATCGCGGGTACAGCCCTAGAACACACGTAAATTGTAATGATGTGTTCTGCAAAGTCGTACTTTTCGCAGCGCACGCGAAGCTCGGGGTCATATCAGCTTTATCATTCATTAGGGATAGGATAGGGTCAAGATGGTTATGTCTGAGATAGGTGGTGGCGCTTAAAACAATGTAACATGCATCGTAAGAATAAAATTGTCTTTATTTTCAGTGGTGAGAGGACATAGAGACACACATGACAATATTGTGTTAAAAAATGTTAAGGAAGCGAGCGCGGGAGAGTACATATGTCAAGTGTCCACCTTTACTGATGAAGAGCAAAGACGCGATAGCTTAACTATTTTAAACGCTAGGTAAACAGGTGAGTTTCACAGATATGAGATGCTGCTTGCTTACTCGTAGTCCTATATGCAAGTTGACTTATTTTTTACAAAATCTTTCAACTTGTACACGAGTTCCTCGCAGACCATCAACGTGACCCGGTACTTTTAAATTATTATATCCCAGATGTGGTTGTGAAACATTTTTTTGCATTTATAGAAGTACTTCTTGATCTCAATATCATCTTCTTTATTTACACCCATTTCATCAGGCACTTCTCAAATTTTACTTTCTCGCAGGTGACGTGAAAAAGATAAGACGTGAAGAAAATAAGCAAGCAGAGCCTCAGACCCTATTTCAATTTGTATGTAGTGTATCCAAATAAAAACAAATAAATATTTTTCATGAAGTCTTATTGTGTTTCTTTGATTATAGCTCCGACCGTAACATACCTTTAAGTACGCACAAGTTTAAAAAAATATATAACAAAAAAATATATTAACGGATTCTATAGCAAATATTTGCGATTTATTTGGTATTATTTAACTATAATTAAATATCCAGTTGAATCTATTCTTACAGGGTCAGCAGCACGAGTGTGACTCCCCTGGTGTTGCACTGTGTGCTTGTCTGTGACCTAAGTAGTATATAAAAAAAATTACAATATGGATTCACCCTTCGATGTGCATGTGGTTTAGTTCGCGGCATATATCTTAACTTCAATCACGTCATGCATGACATGTACCTACTACTCTATAAGCGCAGTACGCATTTTTTGGGTGTCTTTTGAGAACAGGATGGGTACTCCAGTGAAGGAACTCAAATCCACCAATCATAGATTAAATCAAATGTTGGGTTGTCACTGGGTAACTCCATGTTGTAATACAATTAAGCCGTCACACCGCTGTATGGTACCTACAACTGTCGACTGTCGAGAAGATTTGAAATGGTGCTTAGAATGATCGTAGCCTTCTTTGAGGTACAAACCCCCAAATCTAGAAACCAAGCTTTTGTTAGTTTTGCACAATTTTTGATCATTTGATGGATCAATACCTTGTTCAACCAATCGAGCATAGCTCGATAGAGTAAGTACAAAAATGAGTCTCTATTTTTTTATAAAGACTATGGAAAACTAAAAAAAATCTAATTGCTGAAGTTACAAAAATCGCTGTGTCCTAGAATTATAAAAGCGCCTAAAGCCTTCGTTAAATTTATATTTAGATTCTAGGGCACTATTCAACGCTAAAACTTACTCTCCAAACCTACCCTAACCCTAGTATTTTTATTTTACATATGGCAACACAGTTATAACCTGTCTTTTACCGGCTGCTGTAGTAAATTGTTTTGCTTTACGTATTGAATTGTAATTGTAATATTCTGATATTTATCACTAATATTAACAATGACGACAAACCCAAGGAAGGGTACCGATCCGGTGCCGTTGGAAGAAAGCGACCAGCTGACTATTAGACCACTGTAAAGAACATTTTTTCGTAATATTTATACCGAAATTTCACCACATTCTGAAATACTTTAACAGATAACAATAGTTTGTTTTTATGATGATATTACTTATACTTGCATAACTGCTACAGAATATGCTTCTAAATGCAATAAATACTTTTGAAGTTTTAGGACCATTATAATGCCTTGAAAACTCTATGAAACCCATTCAATGACTGATATTTTTTTAGTACCTCTACCAAAGAAAAAATTGTATTGCACTATACCAGGAACCACGTAATAAACATACAGACATCATATAAATTACATTATACACCTATATGTTTTAAAAATCCATGTAATACAAAATGAATAAAATATGTACAAAAAAAAAAGAAAGCACATATTTGGTTGGGATTACCAATATCTACCAGGGTAGGGGTTATTTTAACTATTCCATGCCCAACGGTTAATAAAGATAGTAGTTAAAACTATATAAAAACAAGGTTGGTACTAAACAAATAGTAATGGGAATGGGAAATGGCACAGAGGAAGACTTACTTGTTGTCAACAACAGGGACCTCTGTAGATCAGACGGGTGATTTACCCTTCTGAGTGGGTCATTTCACCTTTCACACCATTTCACCCTGTTCCTACCCTAGGGATGACTTAATAATTGAATTAAAGAATATTATTCTTAAAATACATGGTGAAGAATGTTGAAAAGGTTAAAAAAATATTCTATGTGTGAATTTAATGTTTTAGGGGAGCCGGCCAAGAAGTAGGCAGGTCCTGCATAATGTTGGAGTTTAAAGGAAAAAAGATTATGGTATGTTCACTTTTCCATAATAAATTTTGTACTTCCACATTTAACAACATATTTTTTCTGTCTTTTTAAAAGAATATTAGCAACCAAAATCCCTACTAATTCCCTACTAATATTATAAATGTCAAAGTAAACTCTGTCTGTCTGTCTGTCACGCCCAAACCACTGTACCGATTTTGATGAAATTTGGTATAGAGGTAGATTAGACCTCGAGAAAGGACATATGCTATGTTTGGTCGCGATAACCGACATCCACGCGGGCGGAGCCGCGGGTAAAAGCTAGTTACTAATATTCCCGTTAACCCCTCCAGCTAAGCTAAATTGCTTGTGTTAGGAGTGGGTACACGTCGGTAGTGTAATGGCCAGGATTTGAACCAGGGACCTCTCGTAAGGCCGACTCCTTAACCCGACCACTAAACTACCGACGCTTCTATTATTTCATACATACAGATATTACACAGAAACAGTATATTATTGCATGCAAACCTACCTCGAATTTGTTCAATATACTTTTGCACACCGAATACTGTGAAACATGCTGCACTAATCAAAATATGTCAACCTATCACCATTTTTAAATCATGTTTCTTGCAAATTAAGCTTTCATTTCATTTCTTTTATACACAACTAGTTGACCCTGCGTTCTTCGTACGGCCTAACAGTTGATTCTTTATTTTTTTTTATTTTTCGCTCCATAAGAACCATCCTCGTACTTCAAGGAATATTCTAAAAAAAAATTAGCAAAATCGGTTCAGCCGTTCTCGAAATTTGTGCTTAGCAACACATTTGGGGACTCATTTTTATATTATAGATTATGCTAGACACAGTTACAATATAGCCAAGCCAACTGAAATATACATTTTAACATATTCAGTAAACACAATCTTTTTTTCTAGTTGGACTGCGGCATACACCCTGGTCTTTCTGGGATGGATGCTCTACCTTTTGTGGACCTAATAGAAGCGGATGAAGTGGACTTACTTCTCATATCACAGTGAGTACTGAAGCATAAGTTTGGTACAACATGAAAACAAATGACAAAAAGGTTTTTTGAATTGTTACATGAAATAAAAATGCAGATTAGATACCAAAAGTTGAAATGAACAAGGGTGAAAGTTACATCAAATGTTCAAAGGAAAAAGTTCCTAAAAGATATCATAATTATTTTATTAAAAAGCAATTTTTGTGTGAACTACAAATTGTAGCTCAAGCCATTTTGCTTTTCAACCATCAATATGAATTTATTTCAGATATTTTTTTTGATTTATATTTTTTTAATGAAATTAAAAAACTCCCAAATAACTTGTAACTTTGAAATTTGTAACTTGTAAAATGATATAGAATATAAAGTTAGGTAAATATGCATGTATGTACATTAATCGTAATTTATTTTGATTTATATTTTTATTGATGAAAATAAAAAGGTTCCAAATAATTTGTTACTTGTAACTTTATAATTTGTTACTTGTAAAATGATATAAAATATGAAGCCAGGTAAACATGCATATATAACCCGCGCCACGTATCTTGGACCTAAATCGTAAGACATACGAGGCTCTGGCGCCCGCGGATTGCTTTGTTATAGTCTATGCTCGGTAAATTTGAGTTCGTCTACCGCAGTAGCATCCTGTGCTATCCTCAAAAGACACCCAAGAAATGTGTACTGCGCGTATAGGGCACGTTTTGAGCACATTTTAGGTCCATGATACGTGTCGCGGGTTATACAACTAGTAGGTATAAAATTGCTTTTAGTTAGATATTCTTATTTCTACTTAAGATTATTTGTTTTCTCTTCAGTTTCCACCTGGACCACAGTGGTGCACTGCCATGGTTTCTAACGAAGACGTCATTCAAGGGTCGCGTGTTCATGACTCACGCCACGAAAGCCATTTACCGGTGGCTCGTCTCAGATTATATCAAAGTCAGGTAAGATATATTTTTTATATATATCACATCAAACATAAGTATGATCACAAGCACTTCACAGGCACATCACATCACATAACATCACACCACAACACACTCATCATCATATCACAGGCACATCACAACATATGCTCATCACCTGATGGGCACATCACATCACATTACATTAAACCACAACACACACATCACATCCAACTTATATCACATTTACATCATATCACAAGCACACCACAACAAATGCTCATCACCTCACAGGCACATCACTTATTACACCACAAAACAAATCTCATCCAACTTATATCACACTCACATCATATCACAGACACATCACAACAAATGCGTATCAGCTCACAGGCACATCACATCTCATAACATTACATCAGGTAGCATTATACCACAACACACACATCACATCCAACTTATATCCCACTCACATCATATCACAGGCACATCACAAAAAATGCTCATCAGTTCACAGGCACATCACATAACATTACACCACAACACACAAATCACATCAAACATATATCACACTCACATCAAATCACAGGCACATCACAAAACATTACACTACTCATTGATTTGTAACCATTCCTATATCTTTATTACAGCAACATATCCACAGAACAGATGCTGTATACAGAGTCAGACCTGGAAAACTCCATGGACCGTATCGAAACCATCAATTTCCACGAAGAGAAAGATGTGCGAGGAGTCCGGTTCTGGGCCTACAACGCTGGCCACGTGCTCGGAGCCGCCATGTTCATGATCGAGATCGCTGGAGTCAAGGTAGGGACGACAAACGGCAGCCGGGGGTGTCAGGGTATGGGCCACTACTATGAGACTGACGAGACGGCGAGTAGTTTTAGTCGGTTCGAGTCTGATATGACCACCCCTGCTGCCCAGGAGGGAGGAGCTGGGGAGGAGGCTATCCATGAGATTTCCGCATGAAAATAAGATAAGATAAGATATCTCTTTATTGCATGTACACAAATACAGAAGAATACAGAAAAAATAAAATAAAAAATACAGTAAATACAATTGGCGGCCTTATCGCACAAACTGCGAATTTGCGAGGACGTTATGTCGTAGAAGGAGATGGTAAGGTGGATGAAGGTTTATATCTTATCAATTCCATGATGGCGGTAGCTGGGGAATGCGATTTTCGTTTTCGAAAATTAATTTTCGCCTCATCCTAAAACGTGACACAATTCAATTTTTAGAATGAGATCAAGAAAAAAAAAATGAAGCGGTGACATTCTATTACCGTCACTCTTTTCCACAGGTATTGTACACGGGAGACTTCTCGCGGCAAGAGGACAGGCATCTAATGGCAGCTGAAATACCAACCGTACATCCTGACGTTTTGATTACGGTAAGATCAATATTTTAATCTTTAGCATAGGTTCTGTCAAGGTTCTAAATTCGCTGAATTTCTGGAATGAGAATGTTGGGTTTTCGCTACCCCGTTAGGGAAGGTGGACCAGCCTAGAAGACTGCAGAGTGATTTTCAGCCTATATGACCTATGTCCATAGTGTGCTTGGGCTGCTAGCTGAATTATCAGAAGCATAGGGCGTGGTGTCCTATCATTTGACAAAAAACAAATGAGAAAGGAGAACATTTACTCTCCATACATATCTGGGCTAATTTTGAAAGTGCCGGCCAAAGAAAAAAAATACGATATTCTGTTAGAGCTTGTTCTTACTAGCATTTTTATTATTGCGTCAAAGTTGAGAGATCACTTCCAACGGTTTTATTTGAGTTTAAAAATCTTAAAAATATACACTTTTTAAGATACGAACTATTAAAAATAAATGAAAAATATTGTTCTACATTGGAAGAATAGTTAATAAAAGCAATATAAAATAAACCCTATACTGCATATTGTTGTTTTTCGTCCATTCATTTAGATCCAAAATTGAAAGTGCCGGTCAAAGAAAACAAATATGATATTCCGCTAGAGCTTGTCCTCATCAGCACTTTTTATTACGTCGTCAAAGCTGAGAGACCACTGCCCTCGGTTTTATTGGCGTTCAAAAATCTTAGAAACATATAATTTTTATGATACGATATATTGAAAATGAATGAAAAATATTGTTCTATATTGGAAGAATAGTTATTAAACGCAATAACAAATAAACCCCATACTGCATATCGCTGTTTTTCGTTAGTTTATTTAGGTCTAAAATTGAAAGTGCCGGCCAAAAAAAAAAGATATTCCGTTAGCGCTTGTCCTTATTGGCATAAGCATATAAAAATAAAATACACGAGCAATAATACTGTTTCATTGCACTTCACCCTTCTTGTTTTATCTATGATAATGTATGTATAATGTTGACGAACCTGGACATGACGTGACTGCTATCGTCCACGAATCATCCATAAGGCATTGCCATTAGTGCCTTGTAACTGTGGAATATGATGAACTCATTTACTAAGTTCAATTGGAAATGCACTTTTAACCAATATAAATCAATATTTCTCATTCATTTTCAATAATTCGTAAAAAAAAATGTATATATCCAAGATTTTTGAACTCAAATAAAACCGAGGGAAGTTATCCTTCAGCTTTGACACCATAAAAAAATGCTAATGAGGACAAGCTCTAGCGGAATATCATATCTATTTGTTTTCTTTGACCGGCACTTTCAATTTTTGAACTAAGTAATTAAATAGTCACACTTTATACTAAATATTGAACCCTAAATAAAATCTCAAGGAATCGATTTAGAACTTTGGTGTAGTAATAAAAAATGCTTACAATGTTGTGTTCTATCAAAATCAAGCACTTTTTTTTAGTGGCCGGCAAAATATTTACTAAGTTCAATTGGAAATGCACCTTTAACCAATATAAATCAATATTTCTCATTCATTTTCAATAATACGTATAAAAAATGTATAAACCCAAGATTTTTGAACTCAAAAAAAAAAACCAAGGGAAGTTGTCCTTCAGCTTTGACACCATAATAAAAATGCAAACGCGTACAAGCTCTAGCGGAATATCACATTTGTTTTCTTTGACTGGCACTTTCAATTTTTAACCTAGATAAATGGATGAAAAACAACGATATGTAATATGCGGTTTATTTTTTATTACTTATATGAACTACTCTTCCAATATAGAACAATATTTTTAATTCATTTTCAATAGTTCGTATCATAAAAAATGTATGTTTTCAAGATTTTTGAATATAAATAAAACCGAGGGAAGTGGTCCCTCAGCTATGACGCCATAATAAAAAATGCTAATAAGGAAAAATTCTAGCGGATTTTATTTTCTTTAATCGACACTTTTAATTTTAGCCGTAAATAAATGGACGAAAAACAACAATATGCAGTATGGGGTTTATTTTTTATTGCTTTTATTAACTATTCTTCCAATGTATAACAATATTTTTCATTTATTTTGAATAGTTCGTATCATAAAAAGTGTATATTTTTAAGATTTTTAAACTCTAATAAAACCATTGGAAGTGGTCCCTCAACTTTGACGCACTAATAAAAAATGTTAGTAAGAACAAGCTCTAACCGAATATTGTATTTTTTTTCTTTGGCCGGCAAAATAAAAATTAGCCCAATCTGAATGATGTCCTTTTCATTTGACAAACAACGTTTGATAAAATTATACTTGATAAATGTATCATTTGACAAACTATTGTTTAATAAACTACTCATTAGACAAAATATTTATTTGGAAAAAAATCATTATATAAAACATCATTTCACAAATTGATTACTTTAAAAACATGTTAGTTGACAAACAGATATGTTTAGTGATAGATTATTGAGAAACCTGCTCATTCCGACTTGGATAGATAGATTAGGTTAGAAAAATGATTATATTTCGCCGCTTCATTCTCGATATAATTAACCAGGTAGTCCCTTATATCTACTAGGCAACGTCGCACATTTTTAAGAGATATGAATATGACTAAAAATTTTACAAGTACCTACGGAGCTGTGCTCTTGACAGATACTCATTCTTTATTTGTGCGTGGCAACGCGAGCACGTCTTCAGCAATGCGAAAACGCAGCGCCGAAGAAAAAATAAATCAAAAAGTGAAAGTTATCGTCGTATATAGATATAAAAGTTAAAACTATAAGTGAAAAAGTGAAAGTTATCGTCGTATATAGTTATATCCTTACCACCATTGTGGTACTGGTATATACAATAAATACCTCACATGTACATCGGGGTTGACCGAGGGTCTCCAACGATGATACTTATTTTACGTAAATCGTAAAACAATCTTTATCATATCGTGCATTACGATATTGCTACAGGTACGGATTGACTGCGAGTCAATATCTGCCTCACATGTACATCGGGGTTGACCGAGGGTCTCCAACGATGATACTTATTTTACGTAAATCGTAAAACAATCTTTATCATATCGTACATTACGATATTGCTACAGGTATGTACAATAAATACCTTTCATAAAATAATCATCGGGGTTCGCTGCGTGCGTCCAACGATAATTACATGGTGAAACAGTAATATCAACCATTACTGTGCGGCAATGCATAAAACGAGTGTCGAAAATATTTTTATTTTTATACCCTCATTTATACATAATAGCGGCATACTATTAAATACAAGAGAGCAATGCAGTTTTATATCATTTTAGGTCAAAAAGACCAAATGATTGAGAGCTCAGCTCCAACACTTATCGATAATTTTGTCTCAATCGGAAAACAAGAAATCACCGACTTAACTACAACACCTAGCGTTAATCCTGAACCGTTGACATTGGGCGACCCAGGTCACGACCCAAAACTGTTATCAGCACTGGGCGAATCCACCCCTGAGCCACCAGACTATGGCGAAAAAATCCTTTATGGCTACCACTTCTAAAGAAGGGTATGCCCATAGATAATAAATAAAAATGGTTTTAGGAGTATTAATCCTAGACAATTGTAGATTATTGCAAGCACCTAAACTTAATTTTGCGGAGATTGCAGCCGCCATACCCGACAGGGTTAGAAATAAAGAAAAAAATATCCTTTATACCCAGTAACAAGTCAATTCAGGAATTACGGCCATAAATAAGGTCATGGACCTTTTCTTATTAGGTGAACATAAAATTCAGGCAATAAAGCCCCTAAGCTATGGGTGCTGTTTACTAATACTTACGAACTCAAACTGCAAGCGCCTCCCAACAGGTAGGCCTCTATCCCTATCCACACCAGGGAAACTGGCAAGCTCCTCGCTTCCCATCGAACAAGAAGGGGGGGGGGGGGGGAGCGGGGAGGGAACCGTCGCCAGGCGCCAACTGCGAGTTCGCGCCGCGACAACCAGTGTGTTCCCAACACGAAGAGCAGGAGCATTTCTTCGAACAAGCCCCGTGCAACGACACAACCATAGTTCAAGTATACATACCGACCGTATGACCTACTTTTATAATTGTCGGCTTATGGTTACCCAAAATACAATAAAATTGCTCTCAAATGAATTTAAGAGTGGTTATTCAATTCCATTTTGCAAAGACGTTCGGCAAGTCACCGGCCCTAATAATAATTTTTCAAAAAAAAAAAAAAATAATAATATTAAGATTTCAATTCGAATCTGCCTCCAGGGTAAAAACCACCTAGGAGTTCACAGCTTTACCATAATATATGGGTTATCAGTGCAGTGACACCAAGAGTCTTCACAAACATAATATGAAGCAGGTGTTATCTTATTTATGAAACGGCAGCTTTAGGTCCGTGGTGTACCTACTCGTACAGTCGGACGACATATTGGGCATAAGAGATCACTATTCTGAGTGTCTTCTTCCTAAGATATAAACGAAACACTGTAGTTTTTAAAATACTTGGCCTCGTTATAAATTATATTGGGGTAAATTGCAAGTTAGCTGCGATCACAAAATTAACTTTGAACAAACATAAATACAATCTAAAATAGATAGACACGTACTTACACTTTTTATTATCTGCGAGATAATAATGCATTACCCTTTTTTATTCAAATCCTGTCACGGTATACCTACACATGGGCTATTAACAAAAATGCCGCCTATATACACAAACATTATAGAACGATCTAAGTAAATTTCCTATGTTATCGAATAACGAAACCAAGATTAGACTCCCTTCAGAGTTATTGAAAGACCTTGATTGGCGGAGCAAGATAATATTCTCAAAATCTAATCATATGCCCCTTGCTCACTTTAAATTCGAGATTTGCACGAATGCCTCCCGGATAAACTGGGCTGCAGTGTGTAATAACAGTCGAACTAACGGAATGTTGTCAACTTTTGAACGCGAAAAACACAAATTACTTAGTCCTTAAGTTTTTCTTGGATTAGAGACCTTAATACGGTTAGAGAATAACTGTGTAGTATTACTTCGCGTCGATAATACGACAACCATAAACTACGTAAATCGAATGTGTGGAATTCAATTCCCCCAGTTAAACGACCTGTCTCGGCTCATTTGGCAGTGGTGCGAGAAACGTAATATTTGGATCGTGACTTCAATTCATAAATAATAAATCCGGACACGGAATAAGAGCTATCAAATAAAGCATTCGAAATGATTACAAGACGTTTAGGTCACCCCGAAATCAACCTATCCGCTTCTCGCACCAGTACAAAATGCGATACGATCTAAACAACATCCTGATACCTTAGCATAAAAATGCATCAGAAAAGTGATTGACGACAAAGCTACTGGCCCTCACAGCCCTGATTTCCCATGTTGAAATAGTTGATAAATTCAGAAATACTTTACCTTTAATTCTGATTTAAATACCCTCTTCAATCTTTTTTTTTAGAGACCAACATCCCCTTCATCGGAACCTTACCCTGGCTGCAGCGAGGCCCTGTGGCAGGCCTTCATTAAGCGAGGGTCTCCTCCCGATGCACTAAATCTATTAATAGCTTCGTTAGCAGACAGTACTATTATGCAGTATAAGTATCTATTACTTTAAGGCTGTGGTGGCAATTGCCAACACAACCATTAATTTATTCAAACCTCCAATAGCGGCAGTACTATCATTTTTAAGTCAACAGTTTACTAACGGATGTTCATACAGTAGCTTAAATAGTCACCAATCAGCATTATCAATATTCCCTGGTGACAATATCGGCTCAGACGAAAGATGCATCTACTGTAAGATGCATTTAGGTCAATGCCTAAATATTTCCAATACTGACTTAGATTAAAAAAAAAAAAAAAAAAAAAACACTAGAAATAGTAATCTTTCCTGCTCTATGTACAGCTCATTGTGTACAAACATTTTTTTAAATCGAAAATATATATTTTTTTCAAACAATGGTATTCACATCTCGATAACGATATGTCAAAGTCAAAGTCTTTGTTTCGCAAAATGGTGCAACACTGTTACAGCTTTTTAGACGTCAAAATGATAAAAACTACCGCTCCTGGACGTGACCAACCTATTCTGTTCCTACCTCATTTCGAGGATAACATACACGTATTTACCTGCCCTGCAACAGTCCTCAAGGAATATATTTTTGCTACAAAAATAAGAGAACTGCCAGTACGGGTCAATGAAATTGTTGTTAACATACAAAGCACCACACAGACCAGCTACCACACAATCAGTTGGTCGCTGGATAAAACAGGTGCTGACAGAGAGCGGCGTCGACACGTGCGTCTCTAGCGCACACTGCATGCGCCATGACGCCACATCCGCCGCGCACTCGCGCGGTCTTCCAGTCGAAGCTATTCTGTAAATTGCTGGCTGGACCAGCACATCCAATACACTCACAAAATCCTATAACCTAACGGTAATCAGTGACGAAAATTTTGCTTACCTTTAGGTACCTTACCTAGTATTAGGTAATAAGTACTTAGTTGGAATTTACTATTGCATTAGTAACTTATTTAAATAAATTAAATGGATAAGTAACTGTTTTTGCTCCCAATAATCATTAAGTTCATATTGAGAGTTCCACTGAATTAAAAACTTTCTGTGCTATCTCTGAAAGTCTACCTGGTTAATTATATCGAGAATGAAGCGGCGAAATATAATAGATGATCAAACGAACTTCTCGAATGAAGTTCGATCATTATTATATGAGCCGCTTCATTCGAAGATATAAACTCCCTCCCACCCATAGTACACAAACAGTATTGTTAATAGGTTTGATACTGTACCCAAAGCAAGAAAGTTTTATGCGTTATACCTTTATCTCTAAAGAATGAGTATCTGTCAAGAGCACAGCTCCGTAGGTACTTGTAAAATTTTTAGTCATATTCATATCTCTTAAAAATGTGCGACGTTGCCTAGTAGATATAAGGGACTACCTGGTTAATTATATCGAGAATGAAGCGGCGAAATATAATAATGATCGAACTTCATTCGAGAAGTTCGTTTGATCATCTATTATTTTTAAAGTAATATGTTTGCGAAATGAAAGTTTGTCAAATGATTAGTTTTTCAAACGTTGTTTTGTCATACGTTTTTTGTCAAACAAGAGTGAACCATAGGGCGCACAGGTTCTTCGGGGCTATTTGCAGCTTATGTACTAAAAATGTGTGTATACGAGTATGATGTTATGGCGCAGGAGTCGACGTACGGCACGCACATCCACGAGAAGCGCGAGGAGCGCGAGTCGCGCTTCACGGGGCTGGTGAGCGACATCGTGGCGCGCGGCGGCCGCTGCCTCATCCCCGTGTTCGCGCTCGGCCGCGCGCAGGAGCTGCTGCTCATCCTCGGTACGTATCCACAGAACGCTTCACGGGGCTGGTGAGCGACATCGTGGCGCGCGGCGGCCGCTGCCTCATCCCCGTGTTCGCGCTCGGCCGCGCGCAGGAGCTGCTGCTCATCCTCGGTACGTATCCACAGAACGCTTCACGGGGCTGGTGAGCGACATCGTGGCGCGCGGCGGCCGCTGCCTCATCCCCGTGTTCGCGCTCGGCCGCGCGCAGGAGCTGCTGCTCATCCTCGGTACGTATCCACAGAACGCTTCACGGGGCTGGTGAGCGACATCGTGGCGCGCGGCGGCCGCTGCCTCATCCCCGTGTTCGCGCTCGGCCGCGCGCAGGAGCTGCTGCTCATCCTCGGTACGTATCCACAGAACGCTTCACGGGGCTGGTGAGCGACATCGTGGCGCGCGGCGGCCGCTGCCTCATCCCCGTGTTCGCGCTCGGCCGCGCGCAGGAGCTGCTGCTCATCCTCGGTACGTATCCACAGAACGCTTCACGGGGCTGGTGAGCGACATCGTGGCGCGTTGCGACTCGCATCGCTGTGCTCCCTCACCTTCTCAGGAGACGAAAAACTGATAACTGATAAAGCTCAGTGGACAATAATTCAGAACTAACAATATTGTACTAAGACCCTGATGACACACTAAGAAGACTGCATTCCACAAGGTTCTCTGATAATTCGTATACCATCACAGCTGTTCGTTTGTGGAATAGACTACGTTTTTTGTAATTCTTAACAAATTGACTCTAATTATTTTCCCTAAAGGCTGCCCCATAAAAGCAGGGATCGACCAATCACGTTGGATGCAATTCCTAAACTTTTTCACTCCACTTGACTTTCTCCACTTCTGTGAAAATGCACGTACAATGTCAGTTAGTACTGGCTGACTTTTTCTTACCCATTTTTTGTTTGACAGACGAATACTGGTCTCTTCACCCGGAGCTACAAGACATCCCAATATACTACGCGTCGTCTCTAGCCAAGAAGTGCATGGCAGTATACCAGACATATGTGAACGCTATGAACGATAGAATCCGACGACAGATCGCCATCAACAACCCGTTCGTCTTCAGACATATCTCCAACTTAAAGGTAAGTAATTTTGATAGTTATACAAGCGTCTTACAGGTGCCGTGTGGTTCCCAGCAGAGTAAAATTTGGGCCACCCCATCTCCTCCCATGCGGTGTCGTACAAGGCGACTAAGGGATAAGGCTGTTTAAACGACTCAGCCTCAGATGCATGACTCGAGTCAACAGTAGTGCCTGGAATACGGCAATAGGCTAATCCCCTATTACGTGGGACGGAATGCAATGATTGGTGAAATGTGGGTGTTAATTCACCTCTGCCTAAACCTTCGGGGATAAAAGCGTGATTACGTGTATGTATGTTATAGGTACAGATTGGATATGGAAGATGGAGGATCGGGTACTATGGCGTTGAGAGAGACATGTGTTCAGCACTGGACTCCAATTGCCTTGCCATGGTTTCTTAGTCACGTGAAATTAAATTGTTCCTTTTGCTGTAATTATGTACGTACCTGTCGTTTCTGCATCGCGCTATAGAAATCTTCACGCTGCGCTGGTTACATAAATATGTTTTCAAACTCACCGAAAGCTGCTATACAAAAGTTAAAACTAATAGAAGAGAAAAGATCCTTATAGATCACGGGGTCTTTAATACTCGTTCTGAATAGTTAAAGGTCCTGATTATGGTACGTGAGTGATTACGGGTAAAAGGAAAAAAAGAAAGCATACAAAATGTTTCAAACGTTTATTTGATAACATTCACTTTGGTGTACAAATTCTAAAAATTACGCAATAACATTTTCTTCACCGATAGCGAACACATCAATCTCTGGTTTGGTCTTATCATACAGATGGGGGAACGCCCCATTCGCCTTATACTTCTTGCGGACCTCCTCGTACAAAGACAGGTCAAACATGACCTCAAACTCCTCACGAGTCATAAAAGTATCCGCATACAAGAAAGAATATCCTCCCACCTCCCTGGTAAACTCCTCCATCTTCCTCATAGCAACCACTGGGTTGTAAGGTTTCTTGTCCTTAACCTTCCCTGGAACGCCATAAACTCCTAAGTCATTATACATCGCGAAGTTAGTTCCTGGGACCAAGTACTTCGGATCTGGTCTCTTCAACTGCCCCGATGATGGACCGTGGTCGATGATCTTGCACGGATAGACCAGCAGAGGGAATTTCTCGAATAACACGCTGGCTATTTCGATTTGTCGCTCCAATTCTTGGATCGGGAGGACAATATCTTGGAAGACCTGCTTCGTGAAAGTGTAAGCTCGGATTCCAGGTGTTGTGGTCCATTTCAAGAAGGCTGGTTTGGGAGGTAATAGCCAGCCGAATAGATACCGGAATAAAGTGTCGTTTCCAAAAGACAACATGTCTTCAACCACCCAGAAAATTGCTCTGTTATGTCTTAACAAATAGTCTCTTAACGGAATCAGTTCTTCAGATTCTCCCTTCTCCAAGAAAGTCTCCACGTGTTTGTAGAACCAGGGTTTGTACCACCTCGAGCAGCTGTTCACGGGGATCTTTGGGTCGTAGTCTGCGTAATCCCCAACCATGACTACAGCCTCGTCTTTGCTGTAGATAGTACCCTCGATATAATCAGGAAACTCCTTAGGAACAGCTTCGTAAGTTCCAGAAAATTCTCTCAACATGTCGCAATACTTCTTCTGGCCTCTGACAGGGATGTACTTGATTTTGAGATAGGGTTTAATCTTGACTATCCTGAGGGTCAATGCTACCAGGAAACCAAGACTTCCATGGCACCACGGGAGTGTTTTGAACAGATCTGCATATTCGTTGTCGGCTGTTGCCGTTACTAAAGACCCGTCAGCGAGAACTACTTCGTAACTCGTGATAGTTTCGTGGTAAAGGCCTGCCTTGTGAGAGTGGGTCGACATTCCTGTGCCGAATGCGAGACCTGAAAGTTAAACATTCATATTATATAAATTAGCGTATAACTCGAGGGTTGCTGCGTAGCTACGTAGCTCTCATTTAAAACTTAGGATATTTACAAAGCATTTTCTAGACTTAATTTAAGTTATATAAATAAGGGACGTTGCTGTCGAAAGCACTACCGCCATATCACAGGATTTCAAAGTTACAGTATGAGATCCTTGGATGTTCGGCATAAGGAAATTATTAATGGCATCACGAATTCGGGAAAAACAAAATCCAGTTGACGTCAATAGCATCAAATGAATATGTAGCGCAGGAACTCGCATCCATAAATTCATGACCGTTAATTTGAATAAAACATCATCCATAAATTGTTTAATATTCAATCTCTGTGCTGTTGAAATGATTCAACAGTTTTTTTAACTTTGCATGTCTCGATGGGATAGGCTGTAGGCAGTTGTATATGTAATGAATAAGGCACACATCCACATTTGCCTGTCACGTTTACAGGCCGAGTACTACTACTAAAGGCCTCTGCATACGTAACGGGTTTTTTCACGGACGGGACGGGACGTGAAGCAAAATGTATGCGGCCCGTCCCGTCCCGTCCGTGGCCCCGTGACATATGCATTGCCGCATACATTTTGTATGAAACGATATTTCCAAAACTTCACGTCCCGTCCCGTCCGTGAAAAAACCCGTTACGTATGCAGAGACCTTAAGTCCTCATCATTCGAGTCCCGGTTGCATCCAAAGCTTGCTCTTTGGAGCCCGGGATTTGCTCTCCTACACCTCTTTTCCTTTTGGATCGGTTTTATTTTAGCTTTTCAGAAGCGACTGTAAATCTGACATCCCAACTAAGGTTGGCTTGGGTTCCGAAGATTTTAGTACGATGTGACAACCATGACAAAATACCCGCTTCACGGCAATAGGTTCGCACCCTATTACGTGCGACCAAATATCATAGGTAGTTGGCGAAATGTGAGTGTAATACACCTCTGCCTACCCCTGTGGGATTTACAGGCGTTATACGTATGTATGCCACAAACTTCTGAATGCTTTGCCCAATTCGGAAATCAAACTCTAGACTTTAAAACAGCTGTACCCACTTCTGACGAATCAACGGCACTTCTACTTTCAAATTCTGTTTTCCCAGTGTACTGCTACCTGGATTGCGTCCTCAGAGGAACTCATTAGCTCCTCCAAGTAATTGGACCCACTAACAAAGTTCTACTAACCTCCTAAAGTAGCATCCGTCAGTTCTATAGTCACAGCCAAGGAGTACCCCTTCGGTATGAGGTACTCCGTGATGTCTCCTATGGTCGCCATGGGCTCCACCCTGACGGTCATGGCCTCTTCGTTGAGCTCCAGAATGTCGTACAGAGGGATGGGCACCTGGTGGTGGAGGTGCTTTTGGAAGAATGTGACGGATAAGGAGAGCCAGTTCGGGCGCGAGGTGCAGAGGAGACGACGTTTTTCGGCTGGTAACTTGTTCCATTGTTGTACCTGGGGAGTAGATTTATTTGTTTACTAGCCTTATCTCCAGTTCTATTCAACCGAGTGTAATCAAACAAACGTAACAAACGACCTTTCTAACAAAAAACCACATCAAAATCCGTTCAGTAGTTTTGCGTCCATCGCGGACAAACATTTCCAATTTAAAATTATATGATAGTATAGATAGATAGCGTCGAAGGAGTAGGCAGAGTTCTATCGACACCCAGATTTGGTCAACTCACTAATACTTCTCATTAGCTGTATGACTACTGTTGGCATTGCATGCAAATGCATTTAGCATTGCCGTTTAGACGGTCAACAATGTACGTGATCCAGTATCGTGCGTGATCTGGTGAATATACTCAGGTACGGATCGCGATAATAATGACAGGATCGCTATATACAAAATTCGCGGCAAAAGAGAGATATACACTTATTCGTACAACTTTAATGAAAAGGTGTATACTTTTCTCATCCGTGTGGTGAAGGAGAAAGAAAAGAATACAAGTATCGTAAGAGGCGACTAACTGAAAAATACGCAAACAATTTTACTGTGAGAGAAGCAAAACTCAAAATAAAACCCTGTACCAACCCGTCTGGCCAGCGTGGAAACAGTTGTCCAAAGCCCCCCAACATTGGAAGAGACCTTTGTCCAGCAGTGGACTACGACAGGCTAATTGATTGATACTTTTCTCCTTTGTCATGTGTACGAATACATTCCCATCCCTATTTCATAAAACTACATCAGTTCAGAATATCCCATACCTTATTTTGTATCTCCCTGACGTTACTCTCGTGGCGCTGAGGATCGCTGTTCAGCCTCCGCACGTATGCTCTGAACCTGATGAACAGGGTGAAGAGGAAGCTGGCCGGCAGGCAGAAGAAGGCCACCACGAACTCCCTGTGGTCTTCCAGCCATCTGATGAGCCGGGATTTGATTGCGTCGGGTAACATTGCTGGGGAATATAATGTTTAGTTAAAAGGATTGTGAGACTAAAGGTATTATTAGGTTCCGGTCTCCATGAGCCAGTGCATCATTAGACCAGTGTGTAAGGGCAATGTTTTGGAATAACCTTCGCCCTTCCAGAAGCAGGCTCAGGCTTGGTTGTCAAGGGTCGAGGTCTTAAGGAGTTTTCCCCTAGGACTTGACACACTTGGGTACACCCGGTCCCTGGTAACACAGATAGATGTGGTGGAACACCGTGCGATTTTTTTTGTGATGATGTCCCTTTGTATTCTGGGTATAAACTATCGTCATTTAAAAAGTTTCATTGAAATTTATTGAATAATTATAGCGTGAAAAAGTCAAACAACATTCTCATTTATAACACTATCTGTATTGGGATGGCACTGGGTCACTTGCATGTAAATGGCTCCCACACAAGTCTTAACATCAGCTAACCATGTGCTTGTTTGCCGCCTTAGTGGTGCAAAAAGAACAAGTAGCCTCTGTTATTGTGTGGCAGCTCGTCCAATCTCGTGACTTCTTAAACCTTCATAAAATTATCCTAGTCCGTGTGTATCAATTTTTTTTTTGTTTTTTTTAAAAAGAAGTTCCCATGAGTCACGGGAACGGGAAAAGAACGGGCGAAGGAACAGCTGGCGTTAATAAGAAAATCTTCGAACATGAGTATAATCATAGTCACGAAACACCTTGATTTTAATTTTCACAAATTTTCTAAGTATTTGTAGGTGAATAAATCATTTCCTAATATTTATTTCTTTTTCTCTCGTTTCCTCATTCTCCTGAAAATTTGACTTACATACCTATAGGTACTTGTACATCTGCCGGTAAAATTTTCTGAAACTTCTAACTAAAACAGAGCGTTGATTTAATAGCTATAAAACCGGTTAATGATTGAATATTTTTATCACTATAACCATGTTACTTCTCTTTACATCGAGTACATAATAAATAACACAACATAAACGATATACAGTAACAAAATACGTACTTTTTTACTTAATTAGCACCAATTTTTCTTTTTTATTTCACTCCTGTCCGCCCCGGCTCGCGCGCGTCACAACACTACAGATTATATAGACGCGTTCGGTTACACAATCTTATCTGTGTACGATTAGCTGCAGTAATAAGATTAATAATTTAAAACTATAATAATTCAGAACATAGGTCATTGATATTATTAACGTGTATTATTAATACGGAATATTTCAAGTAACACTATTTTCCGGTTAATTTTAGCTGCTGTTTAACGAAACGTAAATCAAAGTCAAGGTCATGCCAAAGGTTGTAAATATTTATGCTGCTAATCTATAAAAAGGCGGTAAAAGTTACGCCCATATACCATAAATTTATAATATAACAGATGGGTTATACCTACAGAATTAACGTGTATTACCTACGTTCCATTTTTATGAATGAACGTTTGCCGACCGTTACTATGCTAGGGATTACCTTCTATTATCGTAACATTTGTCGATATCTTTCTATACTACCTGTTAAAGTGTACTAACCATAACTTTAAAACTAAAACCCGACTACTGCAAAATCACGAATCTCTAGAATGTATTGTTTTATTAGAGTAAATGGTATACGACCACGGCTATTCTTGATATTTTCTTGCTTAATACTTCTTAGAGCGTGATTTGCAGTAGTCGGATTTTAGTTTGAAACTTGATTTTTATTTGTATTATTTTGGTGCAAGCAACACCTAATAATGTATACATGTTTTTAATGTGCTAATTGAGCCCTTTAATTTCATACCAAACACGGTCTATATAATTATCTCAAGTTTTTTTTCATTATAGTCAGAGTTCAAGACGTTTCTAACAATACCACAATTGCCCAGTTCTAATATGGAAAAACAGAAGACATTACAATTTTGTCAATTCGTATTATTTCTTCAAAAGAGTACATTTTTGTAAAGAAGAATAGTTTCGTCGTCAAATCTTTTATTGGAGTACATCACTATTATGCTTGTAGTAGTATGTTCTAGAAAAATTCAACAATGGCTGTCGCAAATCATTCATAATGTTGGCGCAAATCATTCATAAATGTTGGTACCGTCGGCACGCTGTCAAATTCTCATACTCATTTTCCCAAGTGAGCAATAACTTAAATTTTTTGTCTCTTTTTAGCAGACACAACTGTATATTGGAAAAAAAGAGACAAAGTGATATAATCAAGGTTCAATTCATGTTTGCCTCATATTTGTATAACTAGAATTTCTATATGTTGAACGGGGCCCCCCTGTGCCATATACTAAGAGAAGATTTCAACAAGAATTCAACCATGGACGCACCCAGTTTTTTTTTAGGGATGGGGCAAAAATCTTTAAAGGATAGGGCAAAAATCTTTAAAGGATAGGGCAAAAGTCAAGTCGGATTTTGGGGTATTGCTGTGTGTTTCTTCGGGCAGAGTAGAGCAGGGTGGCAGGGCTTGCCCCCCTATGGGTACGCCCATCCAACAATAGAAACTACGTTCAAGACGAACAAACCCGCATTACCATAATATAAATACCTAACTCAATTTAATTTCATTGTTAAAACATAAGACCTAATTTTTAATAGTTTTTGTGAAATAATGGTTTAAAACAGCGATGAAATAAGGCGGTAAAATGAGTTCGAATACATTATCGTAATACATGAAAGATGTAAAGTTGTTACAGTAGCATTTTGTTACAAAATAATATGACCTTGACTCCTATCAGACAAGAATTCGGTGATTCAGATTCAGAAACATTACATCAAGCAAAACTGTATCTTATTCTTATAGTTATACGAACTATATTACATTGGTAATGTGTTATTAGATTTTAGTTACTATGTAACACGGGCATCTATAATTTATAATCTGAGATAATAGATACTATTGCGTTACGTCACTCAACACGGGCGATTTAGGGATCTGAGAAAATATGTATATACATATATTCACGCCTGTAAATATCCAAAGGTGTAAGCAGAGCTGTATTAGCACCCAAATTTTGCCAACTATGATTATAGTCCCACGTAATAGGGAGCGACACTATTGCCGTCAAACGGGCACTTTGCTATGAGCTGTATGTATACTGTCGGATGGAGAACAGTCCTATCCCTTAGTCCCCTTCTGCGACACCCACAGGAAGAGATGGGGGTGGCCTTATTCTACTCCACCGGGTATAGTATGGACCTCGCCTTCCCTAGGCCATTAGGGTGTATACACCCTGTATTCGGAGCCCAAGCCAATTTCTGGCCTGAATTCGCAAGCTGGTATTCTTGCCGATTAACGAATAAGTTTCTGGCGCAAGCTTTCCTTTCGGGACTGAAGGGTCAGACGTAAAAGCCAAGATGAGCTAAATCGGAAATAGTAGTAAATCAGAAATAGTAGTAGGTAATTAGACTTACACTGTGATGATGATGATTATGTATAGCTTATCAAGGTGAAGGTTGGAAATATCCAAAAAAATAAACTCTTGGAAAATTCTTACCTCTAGTACTGAGCCGGAAGGAATCGGGAATTACAGGGACCCCTCGCCATAAAAAAAACCCCCTATTCCTCGTCCTGCCTTTCGCATTTAAAATACCAAGATAGTGAAAAAAATAAGTCAACAGTAAATTATTTGTTCCAGGGTATAGACCACTTCGAGGATATCGGGCCGTGCGTGATCATGGCCTCGCCTGGTATGATGCAGTCAGGTCTCTCCCGGGAGCTCTTCGAGTCTTGGTGTACAGACCCTAAAAACGGAGTCATTATTGCTGGTAATTTATTTTTATTAAAGTTAAAGAAATAAAAAATCACTTTTCACAGGGTCGGCAGCGCGAGTGTGACTCCCTTGGTGTTGCACTCGTCCATAGGCCACGGTAACCACTTTCCATCAGATGGGCCGTGTGCTTGTCTGCGACCTAAGTGGTATTAAAAAAAAAACAATTATTCTATATATGTAGGGTACATATATAGATGTAGGGTACATATATAGAATAATTGTTTTTTTTTTAATACCACTTAGGTCGCAGACAAGCACGGCAAAAACGGCACTTACAAAACGTCAAAATGAAAAATATTAAAGATGGATGAAAATACCCATAATTCTTCTTCTTCCTCCTAGCGGTAATTCCCAGTCGCATCCGAAGCTTTCACCTCGTAGTCTGGGGTCCGCTTTACCAGTCTAACTGCGGATTTGGCTGGACCTCGATATTTTCCGTGAAGCGACTGTTATCATAGTTCTTCTTGTATGCCAATCCCTCAAAAGCGAAGTTTTTCAGCATGAACCAATGTCCCCAGGCTACTGCGTGGAGGGCACGCTGGCTAAGACGATCCTGTCGGAGCCGGAGGAGATCACGTCGATGTCGGGGCAGAAGCTGCCGCTGAAGATGTCGGTGGACTACATCTCGTTCTCGGCGCACACGGACTACCAGCAGACGTCGGAGTTCATCAATATATTGAAACCGCCGCATGTGGTAAGATGTATTTTGGTTTTATAAATATCCAATGAACAGAACGCTACTTCTCGTAGTAAAAAGATGTGCAAAATTCAGTTTCGGTGTAACCTTCATCAATGTCAAAATGTTAGATACTTCTCGTTTGATTTCTAGAAAGTTATTGATGTCATTTTACTCATTAGGTAACGTACTTTCGATATCAGTTTAAAGTTTTTTGATATCTGTAAAAGTTACGGAATAATCGCCTGGACACACTTAACGATTATCCTTTTGTTTTGCTTTTTCCTTTATCCCCCAAAGGTTTGCTGGGAGAAAACTCAAGAATGAGTTAAGCTCGCCTTTGTACATCTTAATGTGTTTATGTTTGTTAATTTGTTAATTTCAGTGTACAATAAAGAATTAAATAATTAAATAAATAACGATTACACCCTGTATATGTCCAGAAGACATCCGACGGCACTGACCTTTTGATGTCCATGTCGTTTGAAATTGGGCAATATGACCAAAGTGTGAAAACTTGTTTTTATGGAGCAGTTGACATGGTTTCAGTTTTGTCTCAGCAAAGCAGATTCTTTGATCGACAAGGGACAATAAGAGCGAGTTCAAGGGAAGGGCTCACGAAAAAGAAAATCTGTTTAAAAATAACTTTGAGTGGCAGTGGAGGTAGATCTGCCGCCAAATATATCGGTTATTCGATTTAGATTGAAAAAAAAAGTCGAAAGAGCAAAGAAAAATGAAAGAGATGGAAAAAAGGGAAAAATATCATGAAATAGGTCCATAGAATACAACACCGCGGGCATTAACATTCTAGTAATGCACGAAAATTGGGGGGCCCCCTGTGGGGCCCCTTCGGTATCGTTCCAGGTTACAAATGATTTGTCAGCAATATAGTAGATCCCGTAGATCCTAAATATTTTAACAGCAAATATACTATTATGCTGCCAACCCTATTTTGTAGCGACCGCGACAGCTTAAATCCCATCCATCTTAATCGATATTCCTTGCAATGGCCAGGTGCTGGTGCACGGCGAGCAGAACGAGATGTCTCGGCTGAAGGCGGCGCTGCAGCGCGAGCACCGCGGCCGCCTGCTCATCCACACGCCGCGCAACACGCAGCAGCTCGCGCTCACCTTCCGCGGGGACAAGACCGCCAAGGTACGTGGCGCGCGCCTCGAGCTCACGTCAGGACGAGGTGCCGCGCCTCGAGCTCACGTCAGGACGAGGTGCCGCGCCTCGAGCTCACGTCAGGACGAGGTGCCGCGCCTCGAGCTCACCTCAGTAGTTTCATTTTCATAGCTTGATGTCCTATGGAATACTACTTTGGGCAAATGCGGCAGATTTAGAGACTATCTTTATATTACAAAAAAGGGCAGCACGTGCCATTTATTGTTTAGGCAAGAGAGATTCTCTTAGGGAACGATTTAAGGACATTAATATTTTAACTGTAGCTTCCCAATATATATTTGAAAACATACTATATGTCAGGAAAAATATTACTAAATTTACAAAAGTAAGTGACATTACAGACAGAAATCTGCGCAATAAAAATAAACTGCTCCTTCCATGCTATCGGCTTAGCAAAGTTAGTGATTCTTTTAAAGGGAAAGGTATACGATTTTATAATAAGTTACCTGAATCGGTCCTTGGTATGCCTGAAAACCAATTTAAAAATCATGTAAAGACCACCCTATGCAAAAAAGCATACTATAGGACAAACGATTATATTAAAGGCAAAAATGTATGGCTTGAGCATGGTGCAGGCCCCTCTTGAAGTTGTCTTATTTTTATTTTATATAAGGTTTTATTTTTATTTTTTATATACCTACTTGACGCGAGACAAATGTACATACGTTCATATTTAGTCTTAAGAAACCCTTTTATTTTTTGTAAACTGACGTCCTTAAAATGCCGCAGTGGAGTTTGTTGCGCCGTTTCTTCTCCATTAGCGCCTAGGAAGCGGTGGTAAACTTAGTTTAGAGTTTTTGACGTCAAAAAGCTGTAACAGTGTTGCACTATTTTGAGAAATAAAGACTTTGACTTCTGACTTTGTACGAGGATACCGTCTTCTGTGAGACAATGTCCTCGCTTGAGGTGACCCTAACCTCCGGAAGGGGGTTTCAAGGAGGAAACGTCCTTCCGGAGGTTGTAATGTAGATCAGAGAGGTGACTACTCTCATTCATCTGGTGCATCATAGGTGAACTGAATGTATAAGTCAAACGTTCCTGCCTCTCATTTCACTGGTTGTATTGAGTAGTTAAAAAGGTACATTTTGTGAAAGGCATAATATGAGAAAGGGAAATTTTGCGAAGTGGAAGAATGAATCCGCTGATGAGCTATATATTTCTTGTGAGAATAATCAGTCGACGCGAATGAGAAAATAAACATTAACATTGTAATTACAGCTTAAATTGTTGTGTACAGGTAATGGGCTCGTTGGCCGTGGAGAAACCTGAACCTGGCAAGCAGCTACAGGGTATTCTAGTCAAAAGGAACTTCAACTATCACATACTGGCACCCTCCGATCTGAACAGTGAGTATTGGTTAGCTGCTTGGATGTGTTTTTTTAAAGGGAGATAATTCAAGACTTTTATACTTTTATTTCTTTCATTGATAAATCTTGTTGACGATGAGGCAGGTTTGTATCACAAACTGTTGCCCACGCGCATTTTGATCCCGTTCCCGCAACCCATGGGAAACTAGTCTCGGAATAAAAGTAGCTTATTCCTGACTATAATTTATCTTAAACGCAGACAGATTCGTTCAGCTGTTAGAGAGTGTTTGAATAACTCGCCCAAAACTTCAAATATTTAATGGTAGATCTACAGATGAAAGAAAATTAAGAAGCGTCGGTAGCTTAGTGGTTAAGGAGTCGGCCTTACGATCGAGAGGTCCCGGGTTCGAATCCTGGCCATTACACTACCGACGTGAACCTACTCCTAGCACAAGCAAAAAAAAATCAGAAATGCCCTCCCCGCAGAGTATACGGAGCTGACGCAGTCGGAGGTGACGCAGCGGCAGTCCATCCAGTACGGCGGGTCGGTGGGGCTGGTGCGCCACGTGGTCATGCAGCTGGCCGGCGCCGTGGACTTCCTCAGCGAGGCGCGCTGGCGCGTGTACGGCTGCATCGACCTCACGCTCGACGCCGCCACCATCACGCTCGAGGTCGGTGTCCGACGGGGACTGACGTGTGACGCGTGACCTGATCCTAACGCGAGTATTGTGTACATGTGCAGTGGGCGGCGGGCCCGGTGTCGGACATGTACGCGGACGCGCTGGTGGCCGCCATCCTCAGCGCCTCGTCGCTGCCCGCGCCGCGCCACCTGCCGCTGGCGCCCAAGCTCGACAGGATGCACTTCAAGGTACGTCCTGTCCACTAGTGGGGCCCTGTCGCCATGTACCGGACGCGCTGGTGGCCGCCATCCTCAGCGCCTCGTCGCTGCCCGCGCCGCGCCACCTGCCGCTGGCGCCCAAGCTCGACAGGATGCACTTCAAGGTACGTCCTGTCCACTAGTGGGGCCCTGTCGCCATGTACCGGACGCGCTGGTGGCCGCCATCCTCAGCGCCTCGTCGCTGCCCGCGCCGCGCCACCTGCCGCTGGCGCCCAAGCTCGACAGGATGCACTTCAAGGTACGTCCTGTCCACTAGTGGGGCCCTGTCGCCATGTACCGGACGCGCTGGTGGCCGCCATCCTCAGCGCCTCGTCGCTGCCCGCGCCGCGCCACCTGCCGCTGGCGCCCAAGCTCGACAGGATGCACTTCAAGGTACGTCCTGTCCACTAGTGGGGCCCTGTCGCCATGTACCGGACGCGCTGGTGGCCGCCATCCTCAGCGCCTCGTCGCTGCCCGCGCCGCGCCACCTGCCGCTGGCGCCCAAGCTCGACAGGATGCACTTCAAGGTACGTCCTGTCCACTAGTGGGGCCCTGTCGCCATGTACCGGACGCGCTGGTGGCCGCCATCCTCAGCGCCTCGTCGCTGCCCGCGCCGCGCCACCTGCCGCTGGCGCCCAAGCTCGACAGGATGCACTTCAAGGTACGTCCTGTCCACTAGTGGGGCCCTGTCGCCATGTACCGGACGCGCTGGTGGCCGCCATCCTCAGCGCCTCGTCGCTGCCCGCGCCGCGCCACCTGCCGCTGGCGCCCAAGCTCGACAGGATGCACTTCAAGGTACGTCCTGTCCACTAGTGGGGCCCTGTCGCCATGTACCGGACGCGCTGGTGGCCGCCATCCTCAGCGCCTCGTCGCTGCCCGCGCCGCGCCACCTGCCGCTGGCGCCCAAGCTCGACAGGATGCACTTCAAGGTACGTCCTGTCCACTAGTGGGGCCCTGTCGCCATGTACCGGACGGGCTGGTGGCCGCCATCCTCAGCGCCTCGTCGCTGCCCGCGCCGCGCCACCTGCCGCTGGCGCCCAAGCTCGACAGGATGCACTTCAAGGTACGTCCTGTCCACTAGTGGGGCCCTGTCGCCATGTACCGGACGCGCTGGTGGCCGCCATCCTCAGCGCCTCGTCGCTGCCCGCGCCGCGCCACCTGCCGCTGGCGCCCAAGCTCGACAGGATGCACTTCAAGGTACGTCCTGTCCACTAGTGGGGCCCTGTCGCCATGTACCGGACGCGCTGGTGGCCGCCATCCTCAGCGCCTCGTCGCTGCCCGCGCCGCGCCACCTGCCGCTGGCGCCCAAGCTCGACAGGATGCACTTCAAGGTACGTCCTGTCCACTAGTGGGGCCCTGTCGCCATGTACCGGACGCGCTGGTGGCCGCCATCCTCAGCGCCTTAAGTGTTGGACTATAATGAACTTTTACCGAAAGATTTTTACTATACACAACACATCTGTCTGTGCAATCTTTACAGAAGCACGGGCCGTTGCAGTGGGCCTTGTACTTTACACTAGTCCACTAGCCCTTGAAATGTACCGTACCTTCTGTTTTCAGGAGTGTGCGATCGAGATGCTACAAGAGATGTTCGGCGAGGACTCGGTGCCGAAGATATTCAAGGGCGACAAGCTGCACGTGACCGTCGACGACAAACGCGCCGACATTGATCTGCTCAATATGGTAACGTACCGCCTTCTGCTATTGACGAACTTTTTTTTATTTATCGAAAAATGTCTTTTTCGAAAGTCTTGCTTATTTGTGAGGCCTTTAGTTGTATCAATACGTAACTTCCCATTACGATACCACTGTAGCTAAACTTTTTCTGCATACTCTGTGGACACTCGAGTAGTACTATAAAAAAAAGACGTGTGGCACTCGGGGACTGCTGCGGTAAAGCTATTGCATAGCATTTTTATGAACTTATGCAATTATAATAAATAATAATTTGAATTTGAATTTGAATTTGATTTCTAGTTCCGAGTTCTGAGTCTGAATTTGAATTTGAAAACTAACAACTTATGCAATTATAATTACTTACGTTAAGCGGAGCTACTTCGGAGCAGCTCGGCTCGATTCGTGCGAGCTCGGAGTTGGGGGTGTTACCATTTTTCGTTACGGAATTTCTGGATTCGGTCTCCACGCTCAAGGCCCGCGATAGAAGCTATGCAATAGCTTAAAAAACTCGCCTACAGCTCGCTTTTTTAACTCACACTCGTGTTTATTATGCAACAGTTCCATAAAGTACAATGATTGTGTGGTGCAGGAGGTGAAGTGCCCCGAGGACGAGTCCCTGGAGCGCGTGGTGCAGTCGGCCATCTCCAAGCTGTACGCCGCGCTCGCGCCCGTCAAGCCGCCGCCGCTACCCGCAGAGTGATTACCTCCCCCCACCCCACCCTGTATACTGCCCCCCCCACCCTGTATACTGCCCCCCACCCTGTATACTGCCCCCCCCCCCCCACCCTGTATACAGGGTGGTTTTATTGTCGTTTCGGATAAAAAGATTTTGGACACAGTGTCAATAGCAAAATCGTCTGAAAGTATAAAGTTAGCGGAACAAAAAAACTTTTTTTTATAATGTAATGTTTAGATATGCAGCGGGAAAGGGGTCAGAAAATATGGCGGTACGAAGTTCGCCGGGTCAGCTAACCCGCGAACTTCGTACCGCCATATTTTCTGATCCCGTTCATTATCTCTAAATTTATCAGTGTTTCTCTACAATATTATGCATGTATTATACATATAAACCTTCCTCTTGAATCATTCTATCTATTGAAAAAACCGCTTCAAAATTCGTTGCGTAGTTTTGAAGATTTAAGCATACATAGGGACGGACAGACAGCGACAGCGACTTTGTTTTATAATATGTAGTGATGATAGTGATGATGGGAATAACGTACAGGGGTGAAAGGCATATTTTACGAGGGTGGTAAAAAAATATATTTTTTTTCGCGAAAATAATACTTTCAGACGATTTTGCTAACGAAACTGTGCCCAAAATCTTTTTATCCGAAACGACTATTACACCCGTATTCACAAACGATACTGTGAGGTCTCATAGTGTGCTCGAGCGCATAGGGCTGGTAAAATTAATTCACAAACATCACGGAGCAGTATCTAAAATTTTTCAAATTCAAATTCAAATTACTTTATTGTGAAACACAGGTACAGAGATGGTCTTTTACATAATTTGATCAGCTATGTTCAGCCATATTGGCATACAATATTGTGACAAAATTAGTCAAGTTATATTACATTAATATTCAAATACAATTATATTTATTTAACTAACGCAGTGCGTTCCCTCAACGAAGTATTACTTAAGTGTTGTCTATGAATAAAAAGGCTTGCCAAAACGAACGCACTGAGAATTTGTCGTTCTTTGCACAGTTTTGGTAGTACGCATAGCGAAGTATTGTTTGTGAATACGGGTGTAAAATCACCCGGTATAGCTAGCGGCAAACTTCGTGAACAAACGTCAAAAATTTAATGAAAGTTTAAAGCATTTAGTATGCTAACTATTCAAATTGATTAAGATAGAAAAAAGCGAATACAGCTTAGACGGGACTCGAACCCGCGATCTTTCCCTAATCTGAGTACATTGTCACCAAGTTTGCCGGTAATTATATCAAACTGTGCAGTTTAAAATGCGTATTTTAGTATTTGTATAAAGACCTTACTTTCGTCTGATAGGCTTTTTGTGTAAAAGTTCAGGTATTTTTAATTTATGACCCAAATACAAGCTTAGGATTACAAGAATGGAATGTAATTCCAGTATATAACTTTGTAAATAACTAAGCCAGAACTGCGTAATTTTTAAAAACGATAGGGTAGTTAGTAAAGTTGAATCGATTTATTGTTATTAAATTTAAACGTCAAAATGGTGAGTTCTATGGAAACTGGTGTGGAAAACAAGAAATGATGCTATAGTTCCCGGCATTAATCTTGATCCCAAATGGCGAGAGAAACTATGCTCTGGCGTGTGTGGATTGGTTTGATATAACCTATGATTGGTGGATTAGAGTGCCACCGTAGCACACCGTGCTATCCTCAAAAACATAAAAAAACGCATATAGAGTATACATTTTGTGACGTGATTGCGATCATGATATACAGGGTGTCCCAAAATTCAAGGATAAGCCGGCAACAGGGGGTGGCCCTACTTATGGCTGCTCAGGAAAAAATAAGAAAAAAAATATATCTCTATTTTTTTTTAAATTACTCGAACTTTTTTAAAATCCGTCGAAATTCGGTACCCTTAATGATATTTTCAACTACCAGGTCCACAATTTTGCAAATATTTTTGAACTCTTTTCTGTATTAGCAAGCTAAGAAGCATGGCTATCCATCACCACCCTGAAAAATTATAGGATATTTGTAGTTATTTTACAAAAATAAGTCAAAATATTTTTTTGTCGTCAAATTTTCATACATTTTTACTTTCGACCCACTTTATCTTATCTCGGTGAAAAAAAAAAGTATGAACACCACTATGGCATTCTTTTTCAAAAATTGGCGCAACTATCCAATATTTCAAAATGGTATGATTTGGGTATGATACTATAATGAAATAGTAAAAAAAAAAATTTTTTTGTAAATAAGAATCACATTTAATACATTGCTCTTATTGAAAATCACCAGATTTACTTTGTACACAATGCATTCATCCTCAATAAAAAATCATTGACGGGACTTGTGACAAAGTGGTAACCGAGTAGATTATCACATTACGAGGTTAAGCAACATAAGCCAGGGTAGTTTTCGGATGGATGACCATTCTTAAGACATTAAGACACCACGGAGGTGTCTTAATGTCTCTGTGTCACCTGACCTCCACAACCCATTGGCGATATCAAAGTTATGTAGTGCGTCCAGTTGTTGGACTTTTAGGGCTCCGACTACCCGTAACAACTGTCATAGATGTTCGTATGGCCATTACGATCGCCGGCCTAACGTACTTTCTGAGGAATGGAGGTGTCTCAATGGGGATCCTGCCTTTTCGCCGAAAATTGTTTGGCCGATTATCAAACTGTGACAAAGTGGTAACCGAGTAGATTATCACATTACGAGGTTAAGCAACATAAGCCAGTGTAGTTTTCGGATGGATGACCATTCTTAAGACATTGAGACGGATCTCTGCCTTTTCGCCGAAAATTGTTTGGCCGATTATCACTTGCCAACTAACGTTTCGCAGAATTTTATTTGACAATCGTTAGTCGTCAAAGTGAAAAATAGGCGAAACGTTGGTTGGCAAGTGATAATCGGCCAAACAATTTTCGGCGAAAAGGCAGGATCCCCATTGAGACACCTCCATTCCTCAGAAAGTACGTTAGGCCGGCGATCGTAATGGCCATACGAACATCTATGACAGTTGTTACGGGTAGTCGGAGCCCTAAAAGTCCAACAACTGGACGCACTACATAACTTTGATATCGCCAATGGGTTGTGGAGGTCAGGTGACACAGAGACATTAAGACACCTCCGTGGTGTCTTAATGTCTTAAGAATGTTCATCCATCCGAAAACCACCCTGGCTTATGTTGCTTAACCTCGTAATGTGATAACCTACTCGGTTACCACTTTGTCACAAGTCCCGTCAATGATTTTTTATTGAGGATGAATGCATTGTGTACAAAGTAAATCTGGTGATTTTCAATAAGAGCAATGTATTAAATGTGATTCTCATTTACAAAAAAAATTTTTTTTTAGTATTTCATTATAGTATCATACCCAAATTATGCCATTTTGAAATCTTGGATAGTTGCGCCAATTTTTGAAAAAGAATGCCATAGTGGTGTCCATACTTTTTTTTTTCACCGAGATAAGATAAAGTGGGTCGAAAGTAAAAATGTATGTAAAACTGACGACAAAAAAATATTTTGACTTATTTTTGTAAAATAACTACAAATATTCTATAATTTTTCAGGGTGTTGATGGATAGTCATGCTTCTTTAGCTTGCTAATACAGAAAAGAGTTCAGAAATATTTGCAAAATTGTGGACCTGGTAGTTGAAAATATCATTAGGGGTACCGAATTTCCAAAGATTTAAAAAAAGTTTAAATAAATAAAAAAAAATAGAGATACATTTTTTTTCTTATTTTTTCCAGAGCAGCCATAAGTAGGGCCACCCTCTGTTACCGGCTTATTCTTGAATTTTGGGACACCCTGTATATGCCTGTAATTATACCTCGTTGTTAATGCTTGGATGAGTGATTAAAAATAAATAAGTGAAATAAAAATTAATGCATTTTTTACGGCTCTTTTAGTATTATTCAGTTCTAGTATAAAAAAACTACCCGACTGTAAAATGCTATCAAGAGAAAAGACAGAAAAAAACAGAAAAATATGTAAAAATATGTGGGTTTTTACAGAAAAAATAATGTTCCTTCCACAATAACATCGATAAGTTTTTATTACTACAAGACAGTTGGTTAGTGTGAATGTATAGCATTCTAGTGCGCTAGTATGGATGTTTATATCTTATTTTTCTTATTGTTAAGAAATTCTTAATAAACATAAGTGAGATTAAGCTAGTTGTACACGATACAGACTGTCATTTTATAAATATTTAGGCTTATATAGACGAGAGGAGTTTCTCGCATGCAAGATACGATTGTCAAAAGAACAGAAAAAAGTTACTTCATCTAATATTCGCTGAAACAATAGCAGTTAGCTCGTCCACGCCTGGCAAGAATCGCCTCGCAATTGAATATTAGTAATGTCCGTCTTTAAACAGAATTTCCAAGCAATAATCGTAGGTTCTTTGACATAGGCGATGATTTGACTTGCGAATCTCGTATCGTAAGCGAGAATTTAAGTGTTTGCCTGTTTTTTTTTTATACCACTTACGTGGCAGACAAGCACACGGCTCACCTGATGGAAAGTCGTCACAGTGGCCTATGGACGTATGCAACACCAGGGGCGTCACACTCGCGCTACCGACCCTGAAGAAACCTTCTAATGCCCTTTTTGAAGAACCCCATATTGTAGTCGCTTGGGAAAACCCCCGCAGGGAGTTCATTCCACAGCTTGAGTGTGCGAGGGATGAAGTTGCTTTCATACCACACAGTGCGCACCGTTTCCGGACGCAATAAATATTATTTAAATATTTTGATACGATAATTGATTGCTAGTGATAGTCGCGTACGATTTTCCGAACCGAAACTTGCGAGAAAATCTCCCCGTCTCAGTGATGCCTTAGGTAGACAATATTATAGATATAGCTACGCCCAATGTGTATAATAGGGACATTATAAATGTTGGGTTGTAAAGTGATCAAGGTTTAAAAATGTTTGATTCTGAATAGTATTATTATGGATGTTGATAATACAGTTTTTATCAAGAAATTGTGATTTCATTTGACGCTATCTCTCCTTCTGCCTTACCTCTTTTTCTAACGTTGCGTTGGATGATACTGCTGCTTAACAATACATACATATACTCACGCTTGTAAATCCCCGAAGGCCCCATATTACCAAGTCACGCACAACAGCTTGACAGCGACGTGCGGCGGCATGACGCACGTCAAGCTGTCATGCGTGACTTGGTAATATAAACTTTAAATGCTGTGATATAAGATTTATTTTGTTTAAAGATTGTAAAATCCGTTCCGATGCCGTCCGTTTGGTGGGGTTGAACCTATAAGTTCTAAAATTGAATGCAATTTTTTGCAGTCTCTGTGGTTTGACAGTGGTTGTGCTTTAGCAGAATCGAGGGCCTGGTGTATAACATATAGGTACAGGTAAAAATCAAAGAAAATATCCATATAACTAATTTTATTTACATACATACGTCAGCGCACGGCGCTGATTGCCGCATGAGATCTACAAATTCGTCTTAGTTAGGTACTTTATACCTATAGTTCTCACCGCGGAACATAAAATCTTGAAAAGCTGCCGTAATGTCCTGTATACCTCAGGACACGTATCTTGGGCCTAAATCGCGAGACAAACGAGGGATTGTCTTGTAATAATCTATGCTTGGTGAATTTGAGCTCGACCACCGCAGTAGCACCCCGTGCTATCCACAAAATACACACAAGAAACGTGTACTGCGCGTATAGAGCACATTTTGACCACATTTTAGGACCAAGATATAATTATATCCCGGGCAATACAAATATTCAGTAATATTCGCAATGCTATTGGCTACTAATAAGTAGGCTTCTTGCTGAAAATTGTAACTAATCTCTAGTGTTTTTGTGTGAGGTGATTAGTCATATTATGTGAGAGTTTGACGACTCTTGTCTTCGTATGAGGTTGAAGGGCACTTAAACTTGATTTTATATTCCGCGGCTCTCCCAACCTTATAACTAATTGTTAATGAGAGTTACTCATTCACGTGCATAAGCAAAAGTTACTATAATACGATGAGATATACATAGTTTCTTTTTGATATTTCCGTATAATCTGTCAAAACTAAATCATACTAGAAACACTGATAGTTTGATATAGGTCTTGAAATAACACGTTTTAAAATTGAAATTTAGATCCGGTCCCTGGGTAGGTATTTCTTAGTTTGTCACAATTTTATATTTGAAATAAAACTATTTTTAACGCGATTTTGTGTACCTACACTGAGCCCGAAGTTTTGCTTGCTTTTTATTAGTAACCATAGTCACGAGGAAACTCGTAAATAACTAATACTAAAATAATCCCAATAGAATCTGCTAAAAATAGTTTCATTTTTTTTTCTCTTCTCTGTCTTCCTAAACTCCCTACAGTATCAACATTACACCTGTTACACTTATCACAGATATTCCCTTGCTCCCTATTGTCAGTGTCCAGGGCGCTACGAGCTCTTGGAGTACCTCTTCCAGAACCTCTTGACGTCATCGTGTCCGTGCCTGGTGACCACCATGGTGCGGGAGCGTTCGTTCTGCCACGTGAGCACGCCTTGCTGCTTCGCGTAGTCGCGGAGTACTACGAAGTCCGCCTGGCGATGGGTTTACAATTTAATATTATGATTGGTATACCTACTACGTTCATTGATACCACGACTAGCCTATGAAAGTTTCTTCAGGGTCGGCAGCACGAGTGTGACGCCCCAGGTGTTGCATACTTCCATAGGCCACGGTAACCACTTCCCATCAGGTGGGCCGTGTGCTTGTCTGCCAACTAAGTGGTATAAAAAATAATGTTTTAATTTCTGGCTGGTACGTGTTGATGGCACGGCGGAGCGTCGACCCGTGTTAAGTAAAAAAAATAAGTGCGCGTATTCTGTCTCTGTACTTGTACTCAGTAGGTACCTAAATATTTTTTTCATAGAAAGGGGATGAAAGGTGTATATTATGTCTCGAGAGCAAATAATTTTTCTTTCGGGCGATGTACTTTGAACGCCTCGCTGCGCTCAGGATGTAAAATCCTAAAAACCCTCGCTACGATCGGTATTCTATTCTAGAATCCTTTGCTTCGCTCGTGGTTCAAAGTAGCGTCCTCGTCGTAAAAAATACTATTTTGTTCCCTTGTCATAAAATTTACTATTACCGATAGAAATTTTCTAACTATGTGATTAGAGTCTGTTCGCAAATTGTTCAATACCATTACACAAAATACATTAGGATCTAAGCAACACCTGGAACATAACAAGCATAGTTTACAGAGGTTGTAGCGCGCGGTTTTAGTCGGTTAGAGTCTGACATAACTAACCCTGCCCGCCTTGACAGTGATGTATCGAAGGGGATTTCGCACTATAAAAAACATACATACATACAATCACGCCTTTATCCCCGGAAGGATAGGCAGAGGTGAATTAACACCCACATTTCACCAATCATTGTATCAGGTCCCACGTAGGAGGCGAGCCTATTGCCGTTTTTCGGGCACTATTGTTGACTCGAGCCATGTATAGTCTGAGTCTAGGTTGTATATCTGTCTGATGTTAAACAGCCCTATACCTTAGTCGCCTTGTACGACACCGCATGGGAGGAGATGGGGTGGCCCAAATTCTACTCTGCCGGGAACCACGTGGCTCTGTACAGAGAACTATAAACAAATTACCTGCGACAGGAACTGGTTGTACACGACGCCTTCTGTGTACGTGAAGCGGTTGCGCTCGCTCTCCCACAGCTTGACTTGGTCCACCACCGTCGGGGGCAGCATGGACGTCGTTCTGATGCCGCCAGTCTCAGACTTTAACATCTGGAGAATGTCATGGGAACGTTATATTGTTGTCAGGCAGGATGGTGGCTTTGAAAATAACATCAATATCGTTAGAAGATAGTAGTTGTACAAGCCAGTACTCCTTCCCTACTAATATTATAAATGCGAAAGTAACTCTGTCTGTCTGTCTCACTTTTACGACTAAACCGCTGAACCGATTTTGATGAAATTTGGTATAGAGGTAGGTTAGACCTTGAGAAAGGACATAGGCTATGTTTGGTCGCGATAACCGACATCCACGCGGGCGGAGCCGCGGGCAAAAGCTAGTTGTTTTATATGTATAAGTCCGCGTAAGCATTTCTGATACTGTAGCTGTGACATACATTAATTACAATATTATAGTTAGTTCTCAAATTGCCGCACTAGTGTAAACAGGTAGGTTTTGTGGTGCAAATAAACGTGCTCAAGTACGTCAGCATATCATTTAACCTCGTGTATCAAACGGTACATGCAGACAAGTGCTCGTACAGTAGTTTATGAAACTCATTATCCCTACTTCCCTACTAATATTATAAATGTGAAAGTAACTCTGTCTGTTTGTCTGTCTGTCTGTCTGTCACGCTTTCACGCCCATACCACTGAACCGATTTTAATGAAATTTGGTATAGGGTTAGATTAGACCTCGAGAAAGGACATAGGCTATGTTTGGTCGCGATAACCGACATCCACGCGGGCGGAGCCGTGGGCAAAAGCTAGTGGGTTATTAAAACACGAGTGTGAATTAAAAAAACGAGCCGCAGGCGAGATTTTTTATAGTATCACACGAGTGTTTTCGTCCGTGCCGTTGCGATTGGCAGGCTTCACATACACACAGGTACACAGGTTCACAGGAGGCAGGCGGCCAATCGCAATGCTCCGTTCTCTCGATGCGTTTACGTTACGATTTTAAGTTTTTCGTGCTTGAGGCACAGGTGGACCGTGCTTGTCTGCCAGCTAAGTTGTACAAAATAATGGTATTTGGACAAAATATCGAGATATCTCTTACCTGCGGGTGCGCGTGTTGCTCCAGGTAGTGTATGATCTGTTGCGCCGTGATGCCGCCGCGCAGCGCCTGGCGGACTGACTCGCGCGTCAGCACGCCCACCACCAGGTTGGGGAACCTGGACCATACACACACATGTTAGCAGGGAACCAGTGGACTGGAGGTTCATGTGGCCAAGACTGAGTACCCCACACCCTGTTGAGTACATTGGACCACCTAGTGGAGTACTGAGGATCTATACTTCTCGCGACTGGTGATGTGAAATGGCGTGAACAAGTGTCGTGGGATGTCTGGTATCATTTGTCACCCCAATGTATCGGTTAAATTGAAAACGCAGGTCAATGGAATTATCATTAGGCCTGTCCTCAGACAGCTGAGAAGCGTGACCATGGTAACAATGGCAGGTACAGGTACACGTTGGTCTCCACCACGATGTACCCGCGCTGTGTACTCACCTGTACATGAGCTCAGTGAACAGTCCCAGCAGCTCGACCTGCAGGTTGGTCTGCGTGTAGGCGTACACGCGGTAGTTGGTCTCCACCACGATGTACCCGCGCTGCTGGGGCGCGGCACTGGCCAAGGGGGCGGCGCTATTGTTGGCCACGCACGCGATGTTCAGCGCCAGGCGCGTTGGATAGAAACGACCGGCTTTGCGCTGTTCACATAATTATCGTAGTTAGGATCATAATTATGTTGGTTCCATAATTACGACTTTGCAAATTTGTAACGGACTTTTTAAGCTATTGCATAGCTTCTATCGCGGGCCTTGAGCGTGGAGACCGAATCCAGAAATTCCGTAACGGAAAATGGTAACACCCCCAACTCCGAGCTCGCACGAATCGAGCCGAGCTGCTCCGAATGCTATGCAATAGCTTTACCGCGGCAGTCCCCGAGTGCCACAAGTCAAAGTCAAGGTCAAGGTCAAGGTCAGGTCCAAACCTAAGCTGACACTCCGAGCTCGCAGGAATCAAGCCGATTTCGGAGCAGCTCGGCTCGATTCGTGCGAGCTCGGCGTCATAGTATAAATAGAGTCGGAGTGGAGGGATAATTGCATAAGTTGATAAAAAATGCTATGCAATAGCTTTACCGCGGCAGTCCCCCAGTGCCACACGTCTTTTTTTATTGTATCAGAACAGAATGTCACATGACACTTGGACAGATAGCTAAATGGCGCGCACAAGTAACTCTATCTATAGCTATATGCTCTATAACAAGATTATAGTATTACGTGTTTTACCATTATACTACACTTTTGACCTGGATTACGATTTTGGACGGAAAATGCATACAGTCACGCCTCTTTTCCAGTAGGGTAGGCAAAGACTACATTTTTCCACTTGCTGCGATTCTGACATACATCTTTCGCTTCTGCTACTTTCATAATTTTATACATAAAAATGGATTAGTAAAAAAAAAATCCTATAGCCCGATTGCAATTGCAAGTGATACTTCAGAAGATATTTCAAAATTATGTTATAATAGCTTTTGCCCGCGGCTCCGCCCGCGTGGATATCGGTTATCGCGACCAAACATAGTCTATGTCCTTTCTCAAGGTCTAATCTACCCCTATACCAAATTTCATCAAAATCGGTTCATTGGTTTAGGCACAGACAGACAGAGTTACTTTCGCATTTATAATATGAGTATGGATATGGATATAAAAAGTAATAATCTATATCCAAGCCGTGCATCTCATAGAAAAAATAGACACTGCCTATCCTAATATTTTTCAAGGTAAACAAAATAAGTAAAGAAATAAATCATAAGTCGCAATCAAACATATTTTTTTGCATTACGGGTGATGGCCACCCATCCAGAAATGTAAAAGTGACTTACCTTCCTCTGATAGACAAGTCCAAATTCCCTCAAATGTTGCAGGAACACCAGCATGTTGTTGCTCATGCCCTCTGTGCTGTAATCCTGAAAATATGACAAGGATGCTACTCAGACAGTACATTGGTATTAGATTAAGTAAACAGACAAAAAAGACCGCTGAATTTCTGGCCCAGAAGCTTCTCAGGATGGGGTTGTGTTATAAACTGGTGGTGGTTTATTTGCTGTATGTAAATTTAGGGATGTTGGTTCAGGCGCGGTCTCAGCTTGAAGTTTTGGGGGGGGGGGGGTCACTTCGGAAATTCTTTAAGAAATTTAACCCCCCCCTCCCCTCGTACTGGGACTTTTCAATATGACGTAAATGGTTTTGGGAGGGGGGGGGGGGGGGGGAAATAGGGCCACCCCATCTGTTCCTGTGGGTGTCGTAAAAGGCGACTAAGGGATAGGGCTGTTCTCCATCTGACAGTAAACATACAGCCAAAGTGTCTAGACGGCTACAGACTCGCCCCCTATTACGTGAGAGCGAAAATTATAGTTAGCGAAATGATGCGAAACGTGTACTACGCGTATAGAGTACATTTTAGGTCCAAGAAGATGGGGAAGTATCTCCGCTCTACAGAACACCGCGGCTTAATAACCTCGTGTTATTTCCGACGGTGAGTAGGGTAGCCAGAGCTTACTGCAGAGATTTTGTGCTGTCAGTGGGAATACCAAAGGCATTGTTCTACTTATACTTAGCGCTGACGGCACAGAGTCTTTATGTTCTTACCCCGCGTTTACACTCTGCCCATCGCATTGCTCATCGCGTTGTCGGAAATATTCACGCGAATAATACCCTAGCATTCAAACACTCGCATCATCGCGATGGTTCGCATTACAGTATTCGCCTTGCAATGGAGACGGCAGTAAACGTATGGAGGACAACGCTGTAGCAGTGTACTGATTATGCTTTTAGAGCATAGCGAATTAATTAAATAAATTATTACTAAATCCTAAAATATATTTATAATAATAAAATATACGTCTTATATTTATAAAGGCCACGAGCGCTCGATGCAAAGTGCGTTCATCGCGAACACATCGCGGGTGTGTGAATAGTTCATCGCGCTAGTATTGCCGCTCCTTTGACTCGCGCCGCCATGCCGACATTCGCAGCAGTTCTCGCGGCATGACGAATATACCATTCACACCACGTCTCTGCCCACTTCTCTCGCCACTTCCCTCGATCATCGTCGAGTATGTAAACGCAGGAGGGCCGTGTGCTTGTCTGCGACCTAGGTAGATGCTTACCTTGCCAAGGGTGCTGAAGCTCAGCTGGTAGAGGAAGGCGAGGCACTCGGCGGCGCTGAGGCTGCGCTTCTCCGCCGTGTGCAGGTAGTGCTGCAGGAACAGCCACACCTGGGGGGGGGGGGGGAGAAGGGTGGGGGGTGGTTACGTACTTTGTTCATAGTTGGGTGGTTGCTTATAGGTATTCAATGCAAACAGTAATACGGCAGTAACAATCAAGGGTAATTATTAGTTTTCGGTATATTTACCATGTACTGTTTTGAATATCCGATATTTTGGCACTGCTGCTAACGCCATGATCACGGAGGAAATCTCAGATACACAAAACAATACATCCCGAAAAAAACTGCTGTAAGAATTAGTGCGGCTGCGGGAATTAAATTAATTAATTACTTTTTATTCTCTGCAACACCTATTAGGTTGACTGGTAGAGGATGCCTATGGCATTAAGTCCGTGCATGAAGTTTAAAATAAATAAAATAAAAATTAACGGTAATAGAGTTTTCGGCTTAAGTACCATCGGAAGAAATATTGGGTACTCAAAATAATGTAATCTGGTAAATATCCCGAAAAATTTAATAGTAATGTGAGTGACCTTGATTATTATTATTATTGTTCGATACACTAGCAGCTTAGAGCTGATGCGTGTACATCACTGCACTTGTGTTTTATGTTTCAAATGATTGTCCAGTCTATTCTTAAATATGTTCACGTCAGGAGCACTTATCACCGCCTCTGGTAGTGAGTTCCACGACCACGTTTGTTTAAATACATAAAGTGAAACCTCAATCACTCAGATGCGTTATTATCGCTCGATATCTGTTTTTAGTATATCAAGTATTAAGACGTGACAACGATGACACACTGCTGCGATAATAACGACGGACACAGATGTTTGAAGGAATAGGGATTCACACGCACAATAACGCGTGCGATGTTATCGACCGATAATAACACAAGCGGTATAATTGATCGATAATAAAGCGCGCGGTATTATCGATCTATAATAAAGCGCGCAGTATTATCAATCTATAATAAAGCGCGCGGTATTATCGATCTATAATAAAGCGCGCGGTATTATCGATCTATAATAAAGCGCGCGGTATTATCAATCTTAATATATATAAATCTCGTGTCACAATGTTTGTCCTCAATGGACTCCTAAACCACTTAACCGATTATAATAAAATTCGCACACCATGTACAGTTCGATCCAACTTGAGAGATAGGATAGTTTAAATCTCAAATTATAGTCGCAATTTTAATTTATCGCGATAACCAACATCCACGCGGGCGGAGCCGCGGGCAAAGGCTAGTCTATAATAAAGCGCACGGTATTATCGAGCGATAATAACATGTCTATATTTGAGGCACCACAAGTAGCACCTGTAAAGAGCAGTAGATACATTACCTGTTTAGCTGTACTCAGGAGTAGGAACTGAAAACCGGCTCGTGTTATAACTGCAGATCCGTCTTCAGCATCCCTGCAATTATTAGGTGATTTGTTATTTTGTTTTCTAGTTTGTTATTCAGATATATGAAATAGCCTGGTTGACGCCAATAGGCTCGCCTCTGTTACATCGGACATCTATAAATACAGATAGCGTAATGTAGGTTTTAATAAACCTCTGCTTAACAGCTTGGAAGATAAGATAGATATACATGTGTGCATCCATTCTGGGTCAGTCTGATGTAAGCTAGTAAGTCTGTCCTTAGTTGTTGAGGTGGGGTATTTTTGATCAGCTCGTATCTAGCAATAGTATAGTCAAAGTCTTTATTTCTCAAAATAGTGCAACACTGTTACAGCTTTTTGACGTCAAAAACTCCTTAAAACTAAGTTTACCACCGCATCCTAAGCGCTAATGGAGAAGAAACGGCGCAACAAACTCCACTGCGGCATTTAAAGGATGCTATCCATTCATTCGATCTATTGCAAACCTAGTGCTGTCATTCTACGAAGATGAAGATTAGATTTAATAGGAGAAAGGTATATCAATGAAGGAAAGGTCTCTGGCTTATGGCCTGAAGTGGGTGTCACCACTCTGGGGTGCCCTCGTACCTGGTCATGAGGCCGGCGTGAAGCAGGATGCGTACGGCGTCAGCGCTGATGCCTTCTGTCTGCGCGCTGCCCACCATGTAGTGCAGTACGCACTCCCAGCGCTCCAGCGCGTACGCGTCCAGGAACGCCACGTCACGCGCCTTGCCGTCCGGCTCTAAGGATGATGACATGCTCCAGGGACGGCCCCTGGGGAGCATCGGGATTTGTTACTGACATACACAGTTTCATTTATTCAGTTCAGGCAGATAATACGCAAAAACCGCGCCATGACGTGGAGTTGCGGAAACCAGCCCGCCATACCATACCATACCATTCAGGCAGATAAAGGGCAGAGACAATTAAATGATTTCTAATTTTGATTCTAACTTTTGTAAGACAAGCATAGAACTGTGCCTTGAGGACGAAAAGTACTAAATTTTTTGTAAAAAATAAAGGACTTACCCTCCAAGCAGTGCAACTTTCAAATGCTTCTTGAATGACTGTGCTAGCATCCACCCCGGCATACCACCTGGTATGGGTGCCTCCTGCCATACTGACAGCTCCGACAATGCTTCACAAGCCTTAGCTTGTTCTCTGAAAAAATGGACGGACTTTATCATATCATCAGATATAACAGTACCCTATCCCAGTTTTGCATGGGCAAGTAAAATTGTTTTTCATCCCACCATCTCGGAAAGAGTACTTTTTTTCTTCGATATCTGAGTGTAAAAGTCGCTTTTATCCTCTAGAGTGGAAAGTAAATTTGAATTTAGAACATCGTGTGTACTAGGTTTGTGAACTCAAAACATCATTAAACCTATTTACTTCTACCTCTATGGTGCCGATTTATCATACAACTTTTTTTTAATTTATGAAAAACTCAACTCGGAACCTCCTTGGTGTACCTACTTTTTTTTTTAAATTTGCTTTGCGCGCATAATTTTTTTTTTTCACGTCCTATGGTTGAACATTGTTTAAGTATTATTACACATAATTATTATACAGCCTCCGTGGCGTAGTGGTAGTGAACGTGGCCGCAACGCAGGAGGCGCGGGTCCGATCCCCGCTCAGTGCAAATATTTGTATGCATAAAAAGTTCAACAACAACGGTCTAGCTGCAATGCTTCGATATCGCCTAATGTCACCATTGGGTTGTGGAGGTCACATGGCAGTCGCTTTACGAAAAATATCGAGGTCCAGCCAAATCCGCAGTTAAGACTGGTAAAGCGGACCCCGAACTCCGAGGTGAGAGCTTCGGATGCGACTGGGAATTAACGCTAGGAAGAAGAAGCATTTCATTATTTCCTCGCTGAGGTGGGATGAAAAGTTACGTGTTGCACTCGAGTGCAAAGATTTTACACCTTGTGCTCTTTTGATTCCCTCGCTAACGCTCAAGATTCTAATTTATGAATCACTCGCTATGCTCGTGATTCAAATTTAGAATCTTTCGCTTGCTCGGTCATCAAAACTGAGCACGCGGTTAAAAAGCAACTTTGCACTCTTGTATAACAAATAACTATTACTTCATAGGTTCACAATTTTCAAAAATCAATTTTTTTATAAAACTTAGGATCATCATGCAGAGTGGTTACTGTAGCCTATGGTATGGATGTATGCAACACCAGGGGTGTCACACTCGCGCTGCCAACCTAATAAGAACCGTCTAATGCACTTATTGAAGAACCTAATACTGTAGTCGCTTGTAAAAATCACAGCAGGGAGTTCATTCCGCAGATTAAGCACCTTTCCTAAATTACAACATAAAGGGTCATAAGCTTGTAGATTTAGGCTCTGCATTTCAGTCAAGTGACACCATTTTCAATTTAAAAAAATATGCCTATTCCATAACATGATCTGAATGCTATTAATGTACAACACTTACTTGGCAAAAGTTTGTGACACCCAAGAGGTGACGACCGCTTGTGGCACCGGTTGCTCTACAAACAACAACCTGATGACAAAGTGTCGTGCCAGTTCCGGTAACTCCCTGAAGAAATATACACACAACTTATAAATACTTCTTAAAAGTAGACAGTAAGTACCTATTGCCTATTGATTGAGAGAATTTACTGTTTCACATCTCACCCTACCAGTTTAATATGCAGTCAGCATCATATTGCTCTTGACTACAAAGTTTCAAAATGATCAATGAATGATAAACTGTTTTATTGATTTAAATGAGCAGTTTTCCAGTAGGTATAATAATCAGTTGGTTTTTAAATCATAAAGAGATGGCGCTAGCATAGCTTTTGGTAATTTTAATGTACTCTGTGGTTTGTTTGTGCAATGTTGCCAAAGTTTAATTTCATTTACCCATATTACAATAGATAAAATATGATAAAACGCTTAATTCTTTTCGCGTCACTGTCTGTAATTTTAAATAATATTATATTTATAATAATATTATCAAAAAAAAATGTCAAAACATTTATGTAAAGTAAATTATTACAAAACCGAAGAACATTTTTTCCATAAATTAGAGAACACTAGATGTGAGACCACACTCTTCTTACCAAAAGTGCCGGCTGCGCCATCTAGCTTGTCCTTAAAGTAGTCTCAACGTAAGAGGCCCACTATGACATTTGTCATTTGGACGTAACTAGGGATGTAACCACACCACTCGGTACACGATACTCAAGATAAATCGATTCAAGTTTGTATGCGTATTTGATCGATTAGAATATGTATTGTATTGTAGTGTAAAGTTCATTGGCTTAAAGTTCTAATTAGAAAATTTAATCTAAACTTTGATATTGTAGGTATTTTTAAACAATACAATACTGCGAAAAGTCAATTTTCTTTCATTTAACATTTTTATTACAATAATATTCACTCAATAATAACCAAAAGAAATCGCATGAAAATGAATCTTTAGTAAATCATTTTCTTGATACCTACTGTCTGAAGTTTACGCTTATATCACTTATTGAAATGAAACCACTTTTTAACGGCTTCTATCGCGATTTATCTGTCACTATTTACTTTTAACCCTACGTCGGCTACTTTCTAGCAGCCCTGGTCCCGGGGTGACTTAAGATGATATTTGAAGCCTAGGAATAAAAAAACCTAGATAACAGCAAACACAACAAAGTCACAAATTGGGATAATGTCATATTTGTCGATGAGACTTGGCTGAACTCGAATCATACCGTGCCGCAGTCATGGACAGATGATACCAAGGCCTCTTGCTCAAAAGTGCCAATAGGAAAAGGTGGACGCTTAATCATCTGCCACGTCGTCGGGTCAGCTAGTGGTGGTTTTGTGAATGATTCACGGTTGCTGAAAGTTAGCCGAAACTTCGGGTTAAAGTAATAAAGAATTAATCGCGATAGAATCCGTTAAAAATGTTAAAATGTTAAATGTTAAACGCTTCCTTTTATTTGTGCTCTATGACCTTGCTTCGTCTCACATTTCAGGATTCTCGCTCAACGAGGAGTACCCTAAAATCAAACTTCTAATTCAACGCAATCAAAGTATTGCCGGTCTTGTAGTATATTGCCGGCCATGTAGCATATTGCCAGTACTGTAGCATATTGCCGGTCATGTAGCATATTGCCGGTCATGTAGCATTAGTTCGCACCACAATTCAGTTTCGTGAGGAATCTTTAATGCGCAAACACGAGTCGTGTTTGCGCATTAACACACGTTTTGCACTTGACCGGATTTTTACAGATAAGTGTACGATCTTTAACTTTGTCTTAGACATTTTTATGATAAAATTAAAAAAAATATCTTAATCGATTTATTTTTACCACAACCAATTTATTAATAGTCTGTGGAGGGTATAAAAAACTCGTTATGGACAGCACTGAGCGGAGTGGGCGGTACCCATCAATGAAAAATGTCATTCTACGTTTGAAAAATATCATTGTTTTACGTTCTCAAAATTGAGAACTTCATGGACTTGAAATGTCCAAACGGGCTTTTTAGATAGCGATTACTTTAGGAACCCTATAAATACCTACTGGAAAACTGCTCATTGTATTATTGTCCAAAATAAAGGTGTGTGCCAAATATCAGAAGAGTCAGTCAACAGGAAGGGGGAATACCAAGGTGTAAAGATATTTTTGAGTACTTTGTCAAGATTGATCTGACTGATGCTGACAGTTCACAGTAGGTACTAAATTCACTCAAAATTCAAGTATCTATAGCTATAATCATTTGTTATGCAATTCCTCCAAGATTATACAGAGAGAAATAAGAATGAGATGTCTATAAAATATTTAACAGTGGCCAGAAACAGAAAATATTATGATGGAACTTAACCTCCAATTCATTTGCAAAAGGTTTATAGTGATAAAAGGTCTTAGTGGTATTAAAAAACAAAATACAGTAATACACAAACCTGTATACTGCTAAACATATTGTAGGATAATTGTACAAAGTCTCCAAAAACTGTGCAGAACGACTTTTGAGATATTCGTGTAGATCTTTACATTGCAAAGTAGGTGATGGGTTTAGATTTAATGAAGATTTTGATTTAGAAGATTCCGACATGATTCTTTTATACTAAACTGACTTCAGATACGTATTATTAACCTTTGTTAGTAATTAATTTCATTACATTACAAACAATAACTTAACAACAATAAAGACAAGACACAAACCATAGACTGACACAAACAGAAAATTGTGATATGACGTTAATGACAGATGACATGACAGTGTGACATTAAACCAAAAACAATAATTCAAAGTTGAAGCCATGTCTTTTACATTCGCTCTTGTCAAATCATCAAATTAATCATTTCTTTAGAGGATTTTCTTTTGAAAATCCTCATTTTCTATTACATTAATATGTTATGTTGTTTTTAATAGAAACATTATAATAGTTTTCATGATAGTGAAGAGTTTTGTTATTGCACTATATTCTCTCGATAGCAAATTTTCTAAACGTCAATTACGTTTCGTTATCAGATTTGTATCCTGTCAGGTTAACCCCTCACCGCTGATGGATAACTTTTTACCTTTTTAGAAAGTTTTTTTTATAACATCTGACACGATGTTGAGTAAATTCTAATAAGAATAACAAAATAGCAGACTTTCTTATTTCAATACAATCGAATTACTTACTTAATCGAACTTTATTTATTTTAGTCACTTATAGGTACTTATACTTACACTTATAAAAGTGATATAGCTAAAACTTTATGTTTTACCAAAATACCTAACAACAAAATATACATAGTTAACATAACAGCTGCTTTCTATAGAAATTTGTGGATATGTTTTATTTGAGCAGGTACATTTTACCTTTTATATCACCTCTTCTTCTCATCGTTTCTATAAATAAGTTTGGTTGACTTTTACGGGAGTGACTGTCCTCCAACCACAAAACTCCAAGAGGAAATCTAGCCTCATCCGTCAATCAGCTGGCTTGCACGGTGCACCTGAGGTTGACTAGGGCCCAAAGATCTTAATGATGCCCTAGCCAGGGCCTAAACGTTCGAACTTGAAATGTAGCAAGTTAGCATTTTAATAATGTACATTATTAAAATTATTGTTTTGTGCACTTTCAATGTGAACCTATAAATGCATCGTTCTGCGCTTTTGACTAAACATTAAACATTTTTCGGCAATCTATTTTCGAGCCAAATCGCGTGTAGTTATAGGAGAATTTTCAAAATATCCAGGATGATTTCGCCCCCTGAAAGGGACTGGTCGGGGATATTGAATTTTTGCAATACATACATTATCTATGTGTACGCAATATTTGGCAAATAGCCACATTTTTAAAATACTTTGAACCTCACTTTTGCCAAAAAACGCGTTAACTACACATTTGTTGTTTCCGATATTTCAAAACTAGATACTGTGAGCTAGTTCTCCATTTTTTTATTACTAAGTGAGAAACTTACAACATATGTACGCATTTTAATGTAGCATTAAGTAGACGATGTAATACATCATTATCTTTATTTATTGAAATGAATTGAAATAGTAATTAGTTGTAATGACTAATGAATGAAAGGTATACCTAAGTGACAAGAATTTAATTTCATTCATACATTATTTCGTTGGAGAGTACAGAATCTATATAAAATGGAGTACAGAATCTATACCTAGGTACATGAAGGTGTTGTTTCCGGTTGTATCCAAGATCTTCACCGGGGTCTGCTTACTTTTTCTCCTAGTTTTGGTTTGACTTATACGACTTTTATGGGAGTGACTGCCGTTAGAGCTCCCAACTAACCCCATAAGGAAAACCTGCATTTGAGTCTCGTCAGCCCGTGTTTCAGCTCGTAAAAAGTGTTAAAGTTTCGGCCTTAAAGGTCCTAGTGGGCCCCATACCCTACTCGAATCCTATAAATGATCGGCCTAAGAACCACAACAGCCCATTAAAAGATCAATGTCTCAATCTCAAACTCTCTCAAACTAAAGACATCTTGTGTGACGACTTAATAAAATCCTCACATTCAATGCTATGAATCAAACGCATAGAATTATTTAGTTAGACACTATCTGAGCGCGTTGTAGTTGCATTGCATCGCAGTTTTAGACTACTTAGGCAATAGGCACATAGGTAATCTATCCTGTGTCGGACGTAAAATGCAATGAAGAGGACTCAAGAACCTTCTATTTATATATTAATACGCAATATGTAGGTACGTGTGTAACTAGTAAGTTACTTGTAAACACAACAACATTCCTACCGTACCTACCTACCTAGTTATACTTAGGTATATCTACGTCCTACCTAAGTTGTGAAAAGTTTCGTAAGACTCTTGGTAACGATTATTCACAAGTATTATACTCATAATAAAATAATGTTCGTATTCAAGGATCCACAAATAATGGCTCCATGACGTTCGGAATCGCTGAGAAAAAGAAATACCTTATTCATAATCCCATACAAAGAAAAAAAGGTTAACTCACTCACACAGGTACACAGGTGACGCATACGAGTATAATTTCCCCGCGCACTCACACTCGCGCACTCTCGCACACACGCGTCTCGTAGAGCGAGTTCCCCGCATTTCATTCTCGTCGGCAGATGGCGGATGCAGTGGACGCCCTCCGTCAGTCGCGCATAGACAACTCACCGAGCGTAGTGTGCTTGCGATTCTCTCAGCACCATTTTGTGTATATCTTTTCGAACGGGACATTGTGTGTATGTGCTCCGTGAATAATCGTGAACCACGACTATCAGAGTTTCGAACAGTGCTCAGTGTTTTACTTTCGATATGCTCGTCGAGGGATCGATGCGATATCTCGGGCGCCCGTAGAAACCGCGCCTCCGTCATGAGCGAGTGATCGTCGACGTAAAAAAAGTTAACACAGGAAACATGTCTGGGCGGACCGCCGACGCGGATGCGAGCGAAGGGTTCCAGTTCGAAATTCGAATGCGGTCATGTCATCGCCTCTCGGATTTCTCATAAGTCACCGTCCAATGTCAAAATCGTGCACGTACCGCGAGCGCCGACCCTCCGGATCGTGCGGAAAATGCAATCGTTGGTAGTTTGGTGGGCGGTGGTGTCGGCCGCCTGGGCGCTGGCGGGCGCGTGCTCCAGCTCCATCTCCAAGCGCCCGGCGCGGCCCGCGCGCCCGCAGCGGCCCATGCCGCAGCCGCAGCCGCCGTCGCGCATCAACGTCACCTTCCCGCTGTTCAAGTGCGAGCCCGCCTACTCGGAGTACTACTGCCTCAATGGCGGCACCTGCTTCACCGTGGTGATCTCGGACAGCCCGATCTACAACTGCGAGTGCCGGAGCGGGTTCGTGGGCCAGCGCTGCGAGTTCAAGGACCTGGACGACTCGTATGTGTTCTCGAGCCGGCACCTCATGATGGAGACGGCGTCGATCGCGGGCGGCGCGACGGTGGCCGTGTTCCTCGCCATTCTAGTCTGCTTCGGCGCGTGGGTGCGCCTGCACCGGCGCGGCAAGGCGCCGCCGTCGCCCGAGCGCGGCCAGGTGCAGCTGGTGGCCGTGCCGCTCAAGGCGCCGCTCTAGACTGTGGCCGAGGCCCTGTATATTGTATGTCGTGTACATATTATAGATAGATTATGTGTTAAGTTATGTGGAGAGAACGGAAGATATAAGGAGAAATTTATGTGATAATTATTTTACGAAGTTTATAATTTATTCGGAAGTAATTTTGTTTGTACCTCTCGGATCGGTTCCGTGGTGGGTTCCACTTCTCAAGTTGAAAATTTCAGTCTTCTACCCCAGTGTTCGTTTTGTGGATTGTAATCTGTATTATTCTGTTCACATTGAGTGTGTATCGGATGTGTGAGATTGAACAACGACCGTGTACCTAATGCTACTCGCTTCAAGTAGAGCTGTTATATGTTATATTGTTGTTTGCACTGTATCAGAAGATACGAAAGGCTGAGCTGATGTCTCACACTAAAGAAATCAACTCCTTGTCTGACTCTTTTGAAGATCAAAACAGTACAAACAGCAATTGGTCTGTTTAGTGTGAGGAGCTGGCGCGTGCCCAGCACGAGCTGGGCACGCGCCACATGTTATTGTTTGTTAAGGTAGCGGGGACGTACCAGTGAGAGCTACGAACGCTATACTTAGATAATTGTGAATCAATGTTAATTGTATTTATTAATATTCCATTCTATACAAATAGAATTTGTGATGAATTTATTGTACGCTTGTGCGAGGCAGCGAGTAGCGCAGTTTGGTTCCTATTGCTGTTCTGGGCCGAGTGCCCGCACATTCCATCTCGCGGATAGAGTATTTTACTGGTGTCAGTATTATTTTGTAATACAAGTCTTAAGCCGGCAGCTTTATTTTTAATTTATACCTGTTATCCCACTGTGGGATAGTGCTGTATTATATTTGTTTAAAGGCTGAATATGTGCCGTCGATGAGGAAGGCTTTTTTTGTAAATATAGCCCGTGTAGGTATTTATTAGATATTTATGATCGTTTATTTATTGACTGCTTTATTTAGTTAATCTCGATGATCAGTGCATCCAAGGCGCCTAACTAAGCGGTTAACGGTTGTATTTTCATTTCACCCTGCTAAGCATGGCCTCGCGTAATGTATATTCAATTGTAATCTCATAATGAATCTCCGTAGTAATTTCTTTGTAAAAATTGAAACAACATTGGATGGTGTTAAAATATTGTGCCTCTACAGTGTGTATCGTCCGCGCCTGTCTCTGGCATTGCTGCCTGATTGATTGTATATATTCAAGTCATAAATCCACTATTATGTTGCTAGAAATATGGTAATCCTAATCATAAACATAGTTCCTATGTTTTAGGTCATTGATGTACATACTTTAACTATTCAATCTTAATTTAATCTGTAATGCAGCAATTGCTATGTAAGCCTATCTAATTCTGTAAAAAATTCTTATATATTCTTTGTAAATTAACTTTATAATGGCTGTATCATATTGATAGAGATTGAAATTATTGAAAATGGCATGTAACATTCCTATGAGGAATATCATGGGCTCTAAATCAAGAGTATCTTGACACCTTAAAACCTAGGTTGTGTCTGAAAGTTTGTCTTAAAACCCTAAAAAATACGCGCTAATAAATTAGAGTTTTATCGCTATTGATGTGTACTCTGTACTGTTTTCGACGATGGACACTGTGTGAGGCACACAAAAAAATAGCAAAGTTATATCTAGGCTGTGAGTTCACAGGGCAGTGAGAGGCGGTGGTGGGCAGGCGCAAGTTTTACCCTAGACCCGGACCATTAGAAATGGCGATTTCATGTTTGACGTATTGTGTAGTCTGCCCGCCACCGCCTCCACGAGAAAAAGTAACAAATTGACCGCATTTCATAAGCTAATGCGGGACAAAGGTGGAGTGAAATGTGGAGTCCCATGTACATTGATTCATATGAGATCCTTTATATGAACATTCCAAAGTATTTGTAAAATATTACCTACAACACTAATAATTTCGAAGTATCTGTTAAGACGCTACTTGTTAATTATACAATTTTCTATTGATCATTTGTTAAAGAAAATTATATGAAACTAAATCCTTATGTCTATGTTTCATTTCACAACCGGTACAGCGATGTTCTAATTAAAAGGCTTTGTTTGAACGAGCAGGAAGGAGATTTGGTCTGTGTTTAGAATAACAACCGCACCTTTTGCTAATTATTATAATCTTGAACTAGTTTCCAGTAACGTGAAATAGCTGCGAACACTCGTTCCTATTATTCGGCATCGGCACACTCGCGGCCGATACACAACTCGGCGAGCATGTACGCGCTATTTATTAGATAAGTATTCATTAGTTGTGCAACTATCGAAAAGATCTAGTAGTGACTGTAGTGAGGCAAGTCGGCTACGTCACACGCCGCCCACGCGAATAATCGTTTTTCGTATACTTGTGCAATAAACACACCTGTCTGCGAGCGAATCACTTCAAAAATAATAGGTATCTGCTCACTGTGAAATTGGATAATGGCCCATCGATTCTAGTTGTGTATTGTTACACGATAAAGAAAGTCCATCACCTGGGAGTCGTGCCCGGGACAGATCCGAAACGTTTCCGTTGTTTCATCACGTCTCGAAATTCGTAAAGAAAACGTACGTGATCCGATCCGTATGCCATAAAAGACCTTTAGAAGTAAAAAGGCGCAATGCGACGGCACTCCATTGAGCGTGTCTGGGAGCATAATTTTTATGAATACCCGAGCGGACCGGTCCGCCACCGACGTCGCATGCATAGAGTTCATTGAATGAGTGCCCGTGCGTTTGTTGACATTCCCCGAAAACCTGCCCCGCCCGGAATAGCTGTGTATCACAGGCTCCCGATGGATGGACAACGACCCAAAATAGACGCCGCGCCGAAGTAGATTAAATGCCGTTTTTGGTTTTCAATGCGTACAGAGCTTACGTATTTTTTGTGCAGGAAGTCGGTGGATTACAAATGTCTAGCAGTCCAAAGGTGTATCATATTTAGGTGTTTACAATGGTTTAGTCACAATTTTCAATGTTGTGAATGAATTCGTAGGAATTCGGAAATGAAATCAATTTTAATAAGAATTGAAAGGACATCATGGAAAAATTTCCGTGACATTAGTTCTTTGAATTTGGATGATTCGTTTTCAAAAAGTGTATCTGTCTGACCCAAATTGTTAGATCATTTCTGTAGTTATTATTTGATTTATGTTAAGATGTTTAATATCGAACATTTTCTTATTTGATAGAGTTTTTCTAGGAAAATTTTCGATTGATGAAACCAGCAAACCTGGAGCAAAACAAGCGTCGTTTTCTCTAGGTTCTCGATGAAGATCCGTTCAACTAAACTGATTCACACGTTAATCTAAACGTGATAACGCAGTTTGTTCTGACTTGATCTCGATTCCTATCATTTAGTAGGTAGGTATAATCTGCTTTAACTGGGTAAACTCCATTACTTAGATATAGATGCACATTATCTCTACGATATCTAAAATTCTCAGAACAAAAACTTCAGAGAAAAAAAACTTTCCGTAATGGTAAGAGTGCTAGGTTGCCAATTAACTGAATTGTCATAAAATCGAAAATTAACGGCCCCTATAGCTTTTGGCCTGATTTATACTTCGTAACAGTGTTTGGCAGTGAGCCCGGCATACTAAACGTGCCTAGTGACTTGTGCCGCTAATCACAATTGTTATTTTAATGGCTTAACAATGGAGTCGAATCTTAGAACTGATCGTAACTTGTACCCACAACTTCTGCTCAAAGCTTGTAAGTACTTAGCTACTGTAGTTATTGTAGTATCGTCGAAATAAAACAAAAGTAGATACAAAACAAGAATTAGACAAAGCTAGACAGCGGACGTCAGAAAAACGCTGTGAATGAAAACATCAAGCCAAGTCAAGGCAATGTGAGACAATCGCGGCGAGCACATCTACTAGCCTCCACGCTCAATATCCAGCTTCATTAGACCCGTAGCTGCTTATACCGTCCATCCAGTGAAGGTTCAGGGGTCTGGTCGTACGTATAGACGGTGCGTCGCTCGGCCCACGCTGGATTCGTTTATGGCCGTCGGCCGGTGGTCATTGCGTCCAATTATCGTGCCTACGTGTTACAGCCCACTTGTCATTACCTCGCCTCGCGAAAATCTTCCTGCGACATGTATGGAGCCGTGTGTGCCGGTTCACGGTGCCTCCTGCACAGCGACATCATTTTGAGAGAAGCTCGCGTTCGTTTCTTAGGTCATCATGCTCATCGTATTCTTGGAAATAACGTCATCCATTCAGTTGCATAACTGTTGTAAGAGATGATTAACTTTACTCTAGATGCTTCAAGTTCAGTATACTATCAGACGAGGTTAAGTTAAATTGCTTTAAAACACCAACGTCATTAAAAAACTAGAGATTTTGTCCTTGGTTCCATCTGCGTGGAAGACTGTTCCCGTTCTCGCGATCCACAGGTATCTACATTTTTAGATATCGAATAGACCTATGTGCTATTCAAGACCATACCTAATCTATCTATGTGCTAAATTTCATCCAGATCCGTCCAGTTGTTTGGGCGTGATTGAGTACCAAACACCCTTACAAACTTGTGCATTAATAAATAACTAGCTGTTGTCCACAGCTCCGCTCGCGTGCATATCGGTACGGTGTCGGACCACACATAGGCTATGACCTTTCCTGTACTCTAGTCTATCTACTAAATTTTATCAAAATTGGTTCAGTGGTTTAGGCGTGAAGTGTAACAGATAGACAGTTACTTTCACAAGTAGACATATCGGTGGCCAGAGCCCTCTAAGACGTGGCAATTTCTTGGCCGGTATAGTATAATTTATAAAACAGAATAATGAATGTATGGGATTAATACATATTTTGACGTTTATAAGAGTCGCCAATCCCATATATTGATCAATCTCTTCTATTCTAAATTATGTCGCCGCTTGTCTACAGGTGGAGGTTCCCTAGGCAATGGCTCAGAGTACCCAATGAGAAATACCTAGGACTACTGTGTCTAGAGCACTTTAATGGTTCAGAAAATGAAACAGCAAAATCGAATTTCTTATCTAATAGCTATATTATCGCGTTTTGGTCCCAAATTAGTGAATATAAATGACCATAACTCACACATTATGTTTATTAATCACCTATTAACTTGAAACATTACCGGCCATTACTTACCAATATAGAGTGGGTGTATGGGCCTCACCATGACCTTCCAACCAAGTCAAACTTACCTGCAAGACTTGAAGGACGAGGCTTTCCTCTCAAGGTCAGACGGCAGTCGCTCCTATAAAAGGGGTAAGTGGAACCATGGTTTCCGAGTTTACCTCAGAAAACAGGCTCGAAAGCAATCGGGAACATATTCAATGAAATTTTAAAGTACCTAAGTAATTGGCATGCTATTTAAATTAAATCGATTACGAATGGAAAAAGTGGATCGCCCAGGTGGGACTCGAACCTGTGACCAGTTGCTTAAAGGGGGAATGATCTGACCACTGAGCTTTGATAGCTCAGCCTGAAGCGTTACAAATTCTCCTATACTACAATCTTGGGGCGACGGGGAAAGGGGTTATAAATCCAGGCGGGCGAAGCGAAGTAATCTCTGATAACAGATAGTTAGACAATCAATTAGCCTATCACAGTCCACTGCTAGACATATTACTCTCCCAATGTTGGGAGGCTTTGGTCTACTGTTTCCACGCTGGCCAGACTGGTTGGTACGGGGTTTTATTGCGAGTTTCCCTTCTCTCGTAGTGATATCGTCTGCGTATTGTTCCGTTAGTCGCCTCTTACGACACCCTTCGGATGAGATGGGATGGTGATTCTTTCTCCGTCACCACACGGGTAATAGGTAGACAATACCACGAGAATAATAAATATACATATATGTCCGTAGTATAATAAACCAAAATCGTAAATCCTTTGATTATGACGGGTGTATAATCAAAGCGTAAATCACTGTTTTATCGTTCGGTTTATGTTTATGCATGCCAAATGGTTTATTCAATATGTTATGCAGATCAATAGGCACTAAGTTCATGTGTAGATCACTTTGAACAGACTTGATAGCAACTTAGCTGTTCTGGCATCAATCGGTACTTAGCTGAGAGGTACAACATTTCAATTCATATTATTGCAAATCCGCTATATGCATTATTACATTTGGGTTCTATATTTCGATATTATCATTAAAAGGAGAGGCTCTGCGCTAATGAAAACTACTGAGCTAGCAAAGTAGGCAGTGGCGAAGGTTTGCACTGAATCCATAGATGGGGGGTGGATTCGAAAACGATTGTGGGTGTACACTTGTTCAGGGCTCTACCAACACCTTTGGGGACCAATCCAATCTCTACTGCTTTGTCCACCGAGATTGTCCAAGACATATCTCACGCACCCCGGCCAACCCAGGGCCATCTCTTTCGAGCTAGCCTTCTTCGGGTGTGGGGAACTTGGATTCTCCATCTAGACCCTAGGTGTGGGGAGGCGCTAACACAGCCTGCTTCTGCTAGGGTGACAGGTGGCTCCACCCGGTACCTCCAGGCCGGTGCTCATGGTTTCTTTTGATGGTTCTGCGACCTCCGATGCTCGAGTCCGCCTCTAAGATTTACCAAGATACACCTTCAAGTATTGTTTAGCGGAGTAAATTCTTGAAAAATGTATTCATCGTTTGTAAATAGTGTGGATGACGCAAAAAATATAGATTTTTATTCAATATTCTCTATATCTACAGATTTGAATGGCCAGTTGTGTGTTTTAATATGGCTTTTGTACCTAATTAACACCTTATGTGGGGAGGGCTTGTCATCACACGTAGGCAGAGCAGGTATTGGTGAGGAGATCGCTCAACCGTCTCGAGTATTGTCTCAGTTACCAACCACACAAATTAATAACATAATGATCGTTAATGGAACTAATTCTACCCACTCGCGTATAACTGGGACTCCTGTATGGTACCTGCCAGGTATTTTTTGTTCTATTGAGTCGTCTAAGGCAGTCTTCATATCCGAGAGATTGTTAACAAAATGCAGTAGATTGGCATTCATTGCTGAGGTCAGGTTATGCGGTAACTCATAACTGGCCTGTTACGTGGGTAACAAATGGATGAGGAGTAGCAGCAAGGGAAGACTCGCAGTCCTGGCTTGATGTCGTAATGGATGACATATGCGTGTCAAGGGTGACGGGGTGATGGGAGCGTGCCTAATGGAGAAGTAGGCTGGAAAATGCACCTCGCTCTGGGAGGTGCGGGCCTCGAAATCCTCGAATGCAAGTGGACTCAACGCTGAATAAGCGCTAAGTCTTCTTCATCGCTTTCCTACTTTTTCATCGTAGTAGACTTCGCGCTGTTTTCATATTCACCTGTTTAATTTAGACTGATATGATAAAATAATATGGCAACAGGTAGTTCCTCTTAAAGTAGGCTATAGGCATAGGGCAGGGCATATGTGAATAGATTTTACATAGGTATTTCTCTATTAAAAAAACATAATATCTCCCCTAATATGGTAATAAATGAGGCAACATAGGGTGCCTGGTTACTCGATACTTACTTTTAATTTGTTGTAAACTTTTCTGTCAAGTGACAGTTTAGGCCGCATGAGTGTTTTTTTTTTAAATATTTTTTTGACACGTTTGGCGGACCACAGATAATATCACCTGTGCTGTCAGCACGTTCAGAAGCCCGGCTTCCACTTGAGCGCTCTTCCTGCACCAGATGGTGGCACGTGCGCTTGCGCACAAAAACGTATGCGTGCCATAGATTAAGTTATTGCGTTAATTATAATTTATGGATGATTAGGGACGATAGGCATAATATTGTTTTTGTTTTATAAACACTATGCGTGATTTTAATTGCTATCAACTCAAAGTACCTAGGTATTGTAAGTGGTACTTACCTAAATAAAGTTTTAGGTTTTATTGGAGGAATTTTATAAACCTTGTTACTTATCCCGGCGTAGTTTGGCTTTTAGCTCGAGCCTCGAGGTCTACTAACTCTTACGTGACAGTCGTCTGACCTTCCAATCTCGAGGGGAAATCTCTCGAGATTGGAAGGTCAGACGACTGTGAAGATCGTGGTGTGACTCCAAATGCACCTCTTTCTGATAGTTGTACTGTACCTACTGTACCCAGGGTCGGACTGGCCATACATTCAATGTGGCGTTTGCCGCACGGGCCCCAGCCTGCGCGGGCCCCCCGGTCCTGGTTTGAGGGACGGCAAACGTAAGATAGGACTTGATACTGATGATACTTGGCCCGCACAGGCTAGGTTCCAGCTCTTGTGGATTAAATGTAAAATAAAACTAGATCATATATAATCGTTCATGAAATGAGAGAGAAATGAAATAGAAAATTCAACAAATGGTTTATCTTGAGCAAGCCCATCCCCAGAAACTAGTTTAGGTTTTTTTCTGAGCGGTACGAAAACGGCCTGCTCTGGGATCAGCCTGAAATCTGCGGTTAGAAGATCGACGGCATCCTCTAAAAAGTTTCACAAAAAATTGGCACAAGAGGGAAATTGGTCTAAAGTGAAGTACCTGGGGTCGTCAGTGGGTTTCTGGTGGAAACCCCGGCGTAGCTATGGGTGGGCAAGGTGGTGCGGTGCACCAGGGCCCCCAAGCTCAGGGCCCCCGAGCCTGAACTACCAAATCTCATATCGAACTACCAAAAAAATCTTACTTTTGGAATGTGAAAATGGGTTGTAACACAACTCTAATCTAAAATAGAGGGGCCCCTGTGTCTTTTTGCACCGGGGCCCTTGGTCATCTAGCTACGCCACTGGCGTGGAAACCACGCTAGTTTCGGAATTGCAATGACTTCGACTTTCCTCCAGACACGGAGGATGCTAACAGAAGCCATGCAGGTATTCTAGTGTTAGGAGTCATGACACGGCGACAGGCCTAAGGTGTTGGATTTGTTCAACTGAGATGTTGTCCATTCCGGAGGCTGTTTCTGTGAGGTCCTTAATTCCGAAAAAGGAGTCGCATGAAGTCGCCGGCACCTATTCTATTTCAATATTTTCCGATAGTATCCCATCTGCCATCAGGTGCCAATTATATCTCTGGACTACTCATCAGCAGATTGGGATGCACTGCGTGAGTATTTTGCGTCCATCCCGTGGGTTGCACGTTGCTTTGAAGGTAAGAACCCATGGGACAGTGTCACTGCTGTTGCCAGTGAGATCAGTCTGGGTATGAAATACTATAACCCATACACTGATGTCACCGGTGTCAGCAGAGCGCGCCCTATGCTCGCGCGCGAGTGCGCAGAGGCTGTTGACCAAAAAGAGTATGTGTACTGCGCTTGGGTATGGGCGCGCGCCACGCGCGGATTCAACATGGGGCACATCAAAGCGGTGTACAACAACAAAGGTCTGCGAGAGGGCTTACGTCAGAGCGGATGCTCAGCGCATAGCGTGGTTTGGTCAAAAGCTAGTGGTGCATCTCATGGGCAGTCGCTGCCGGGCCGCTCTCTGGCCCATGAGCCTCAAGATAAAACAAATTTGCTGGTTAATCTCTTTGCGGCCAACTTCCGAATCTAGAATTATGGTATGCAGCCACCGACACTGTCCATCAGTGACCACGCAATGCCTGATATCCTTATCAGACAACGCGATGTCCGTGCTGTACTGTAATCACTCGATGTCTGGCAAGCCAGCTGACCAGATAGTATTCCAGTGGTGGTTCTTCAAAAATGTGCAGCGGAGTTGTCTCCAATGCTTACGCGGCTGTACCGATTATCTTACATCTCGGGTGAAGTGCCATCGGCTTCGAAAATATGCGAATGTACAGCCGATCACCAAGAAGGGGGATCGCACAGACCCAGCCAACTGTCGGCCGATAGCCGTCACCTCAGTGCTGTGCAAGGTATTCGAGCACATCATCAACACATCAACGGCTCATGAGTCAGTCACCTAGATTATCACTCCATAATCAATGATCGGCAAAACAGTTTTCGGTCAAACCGGTTTACGGGTGATCTTCTGGCGCACGTTACCCATCTTTGGGGTGAGGCTATGGACAAGTAAGGTGAGTCACGATTCACTGGCAAATCGTCTTGACATTGCCAAAGCTTTGAACAGAGTCTGGCAAAAATCGCTTCTTTCCAAGCTACCAAGCTTTGGTCTGCCTTCTAGACTATGCGACTGGATGGCTTCCTGTAGGAGCGCCGTATACGCGTATTTTATATAATGGTCGAACTTCGGAGTAATTGCAGGTAAATGCTGGCGTATCACAGGGGTCTGTTTTATCACCTGTCTTTCTTATGCATTTCAACGACATGCTGTCCACTGGCAGCATTCATTGCTATGCAAACGATAGCACCTTACATGAGAGTTATTACGGATATCCTGCGACCAAGCAGTCTGATATCGGGGAAAAAGGCAGGTTCTCGTCACTGGGCTTGACTGGATCTTGAACCACATTTCTCAATGGGAATCAGAAACCTGCTCGAGTTCAATACCAAGAAGATGCAGGCATGTGCGTTTACAGCAAAGGTACAGTATCTTCTTTCCTTCCCCTTCTCACTCTTTAGAGCATGCCACTACAGGACAATCTCAATTTTCTTAGTATGTTCGCTACACACTGAATAATTATTAAAAACTGCATTGAGAGTATCTTCAAAACAGCCTCGTGTAAACTCGGAGTTCTGAACAAAGTGAAACGTTTTTTCAAGCCGGAGCAGCGGTGTTTTCTATACAAGATACAAATTTGCTCCTGCGTGGAATACTGCACAAGTGCACACACCTTTAGGATGGCTCCGTAAAGTACTTACTAGATGCTCTCGACAGGTTGCAGCAATGTGCGGTCCCTATATTGGGAATCCGGAGGTCACTAACATCCTCGAGCCTTTGCAGATGCGTAGAGATGTTGCGTCCTTGGCAATATTTTACCGTCTCTACAATGGTGAATGTTCTAATGAGCTCTTCCGAATTAGTCCCACCCTCTCCTTTCCTATATAAAACAGCACGTGCAGGACTTAGATCTCACCCGCATACGGTGCAGAATATTCTATCTAGAACCCAGCGGCTCGGCGACTCCTTCTGCCACACCAATAAGACATGGAATTTCTTAGCAGCTCACGTGTTTCCCTCTTCCTACAGTCCCGGGTCCTTTAAGCGGGGCCTAAAAAGCATCGGAGTAGGCCGTCAAGCCGAGTGCCACCATTGTAACTTGGTATGTGTCTCTATATGAGAGTTCTCACGCTCGCCACTTTGCTCGCAGCGATGGTTCGCTGCGCAGATGCGTGGGCCCCCGGCGACTCCTTCTACGAGCAAGTAATGCTCGTGAAGGAGGCGGCGGAGCGAGAGCGCGAGGAGCGAAGGAGAATCGCAAACCGCGCGGCCCGCAACGAGCGGCGGCAACTTGGGCGTCGGATGTCGCAGAATGACCTCCGTCCCCCATGTGCGCGGGCCTGGGGGTGACGGGTAGAGCCGCCTGTAACCCTAGCAGAAGCAGGCCGCGGCGGCGGCTCGCGTTGCGTGCCTCCCCATACCTGGGGGCGGGTTGGGGACTCTGTGGTCCCCTCACCGGAAGAGGGCCAGATCGAGAGATATGGCCCTTGGTCGGCCGGGGTGCGAGGGATATGGCTACGACAATCTCACCTCCGGCAACTGACGGCACACAGACTGCGTGCGTTTTAGTCGGTTCGAGTCCGACATAACCTCCTCCTCCGGTTACGGTGGGGGAGGTATCCGTGGGGATTTTGCGCACGATAAAAAAGAAAAAAAAAAAAAAGGTATGTGTCTCTATAAATAATTGTGACCCTCTTTTCAGAGACTTTACCTTTAGCTTACCATCAGGCGAGGTGAAGTCAAATTGAGGCACGTCAATTTGACTTCACCTCCCCTATATAAATCTAGTTTCGGGCCCCGGCTTGTGGTTAGCCGCCCGGGCCCTTTCGGCCCAGTCCGACCCTGACTGTACCTAAGTCTGTAGGTGGATAAAATCTTTCTCCGTAATTTTATTTGCATTTTAGAAGTTATTAATGCTCCAATTACCTACTTAACAATTTACTAGTTGCAACAATGATTGCGCAGGATTATTTTTTTTACTAAAACGAGGTGTTAAGTTATTCAATGCTGTGAATGTAGTTGAATACTGTATCAATTAAACCTACAGAAGCAAGACGATGATTGTGACAGAGTTTAATTTAAAAGCACACAAGAGCCATACAAGCACCTATGACAGTCGTTTAAACGGGTAGTTGGAGCCTTCCAAACTGGTCCAAACAAGGTCTCACTACAGAACTTCGATATCGCCAATTAGTTGTAGATCAGATGGCAGTCGCTTCCCGAAAAATATTAAAGTTAAAAAAAAAATACAGATCCGACTGCAACTGGTTTGGCTCAGAGTATGATAAGTTTTCTCACAAAACTCATGAGAAACTCATGTCACCCGTGAGCATATGCACACCTATAGTAAGTAACATTATAGTTCATCTCATCAAAAGTTAGGTATCTGTCACATCTTCGAAAACGGCAGCCTGCGTAGTCCGCGAATCGAGTTCATAAAACCAGTTGTGCTCTGGGGGTGGGCTGAAAAAACATTCGAACGCACGTGTCACCTGCCTCTTATCACATCGTTGTCTCGAGTGCCATAGAGCGACATCTTGATTGGCTGTATAACGAGCGATCAGTGCCTAAAAAAAACAACGTTTAAAAATATATTCTAACCTCAATTTCTTTGAAATAAAGTTCAAAAATGAGTGCGTTTTCTTTTAAAAGGATATTGTTTCAGATAATTTCGTGGTCTTTGTACTCTTTTGTGTTCGCAGCGTGAATTATCGATGTTAAGTACATGTTTTGTAAGTAATCGATAGCGTTGAGGGCGGGCTTTGGTCGATCGATCGTTATAGAATTTAGAAATGAAGCAGCAAAAATTTTTTGAGTAGTAGGTCGTTTTTTGTACCACTTAGGTCGCAGACAAGCACACGGCCAACCTGATGGAAAGTGGTTACCGCGGCCTGTGGACGAATGCAATGCAAGGGGATTCACACACGTGCTGTCGACCCAGTAACAACTGAGAGATTCTGTAAAGACAAGGGAAGGAAGACCCACTGACAGCACAAAACCTCTCCAGTGAGCTCTGGCTACCCTACTGACCGCCGGGATCGCAACATGAGGTTATTATAACCACAGTATTCTGTAGGGCGAAGGTACTTCCCCACTCGGACGGCTCGATTGGGTCAGCAACGCCGTTGTGTCCTATCCTATCTCCTACAGAGTCATTGGTTTTCTACCGCTATTTCAGGCTAGCTCGTTCTCCTCCGTATTTTCCTGACAGATATCTTCTCTCCAGTGTCGCCTTTCTTTGCCATCTCATTTTAAATTTATGTACCCTAAACCCTATCAAAAGAAACCCAAAGTAACTTCATCAGGCGCGGTCCGAGGGGGGAGGGGGGGGTCACAGGGGACATGACCCCCCCAAAACCATGCACGTCATATTGAAAAGTCCCAGTACGAGGGGAGGGGGGTTACATTTCTTAAGGAATTTCCGAAGTGACCCCCCCCAAAACTTCAAGCTGCGACCGCGCCTGAACTTCATGGTAGCTAGCTGCTAAATCTTTCATTCGTGCTCAAAGCTTCGGACGTAGTTTTCATAACCTTACAATAAAACTATTTACTTCATACCGGATTCTATCGTGATATATTTGTATAACCGCGGTAGCCTAGTGGTATGGGGTAATGGACTGCTGAGACGAGGTCTCGGGTTCGATCCCAGGTTTTATCATGGTACAAACCAATGACTTTTCGATGCTTTTCGAAGTTATGTGTGTATTTATCGCAGGTTTATAAGTTTTTTATTTTTTATTTTTTTATGTGTCCTATACACGTCAATTTGACTTTGCCTCGCCTGATGGTAAGCTGAAGGCAAAGTCTCTGAAAAGAGGGTCACCATTACAGACATGTACCATGTTACAATGGTGGCACTCAGCTTGACGGCCTCATCAGATGCTTTTTCACGCCCCGCTTAAAGGACCCGGGACTATAGGAGGAGGGAAACACGTGAGCTGGTAAGGAATTCCAAGTCTTAATAGTAAAAGTGCCCGGTTAATGGCAATAGGCTCGACCTATTACATTGGGACCTAAACATAAACGGTGAAATGTGGGTGCTAGCACCTCTGTCTACCCCTTCGGGGATATAGGCGTGAGTTTATGTTATTATGCTGTTTTATTTGTTATTATGGACTTTTAGCTTATTTTTTCGGCGACCTTTCAGCGGCCATGGTTGCGGGTATTGTTGGCGGGCGAAATAAGAATAACAAATAGGTTTATCGCGAGTATAAGCAGTTTTACTTCCAATTTTTACTCTTTCAAATTTACTTTTTCACGGCACGAAACCACGAATGCTAATTTATATCAAGGTTAACGCAGGCAGAGGTTCACCTGCATAAAACTGCAGTAGCATCGATCCACAGTGCACTATCTATGGTGCAGAGTGCTGGCCGATTGACAGCGATAGGTGGATAAACCACCTGTTGACGTATGCGGGTACTTAATGTACTTATACCTCAGATGGTGGTCTTGGACACTCCTTAGGTAAGCAACAGCACTGCAATTCACTAAGCGAGCACAACGATGCGAGGCGCAACGTAGATTGTCATTGGTCAGATTGCATCACGTCATTGGAAATCGACCAATGACAGTGTCTATCGCGCACATCGTTGCGACTCGCATCGTTGTCGCGTCGTTGTGCTTGTTAGTGAATTGCACACCGAATAATCTATACTGATATAGTAAATGTGAAAGTAACTCTGTCTGTCTATCTGTCCGTCTGTTTTTTATGCTTTTCACGCCTAAAAAATTCAACCGATTTTGATCAAATTTGATACAGAGACAGATTAGACTTTGGGGAAGGATAGGCTATGTTTGGTCGCGATAACCGACGTCCACGCGGGTGGAGCCGCGGGTGACAGCTAGTAAGACATATCTTCAAATTCGCATACTCACTAGGTATATCACAATGGAATGAATTAGCTGTGCTAATATATTATTAAATGAAGGTAACTATCACTTTTTCAAGCCTCGACAGCTGAAAAGTTTTTTTAATGTTTAGAATTGCGATATTACTCGGGATATATACCTTGGACCTAAAATGTGCACAAAATGTACGCGTATATAGAGTACTAGCCTTCCACCCGCGGCTCCGCCCGCGAATATCTCTTATCCCGGTTCTATTCAACCGATTGCAATCAAACAAACGTAAGATTTTAAGTCTGACCAAGACCTTTCCAACAAAAAAAACCACATCGAAGTCCGTTCAGTAGTTTTTGCGTCCATCGCGGACAAACATTTCCAATCTACAATTATATAATAGTATAGAATAGATGCGTTTCTTGGGTGCCTTTTGAGTATAGCACGGGGTACTACCGCGGTGGACGAGCTCAAATTCACCAAGCATAGATTATTACAAAACAATCCGTGTTTAGGTCCAAGATACGTGGCCGTTGTATGCCTACATAAGTGGCAATACCTATGAGGCGAAAATTGAGATTTTTAATTTGAAAAAAGCTATTTTTCGCGATACTACACATGGATGAAGTCGCGGTCAATAGCAAATGGCTATATAACCTGGACAATCTGGTCTAGCATTTAGTAGTCGAGATTAAAATGAAGGAAGTACCTGCCAATTCACCATTTTTGTAATAAATCAAAAAAATAATACGCGTCTGCCTTTTTTTTTTCTTTTTTTTTATCGTGCGAAAAATCCCCACGGATACCTCCCCCGCCGGAACCGGAGGAGGAGGTTATGTCGGACTCGAACCGACTAAAACGCACGCCGTCTGTGGGCCGTCAGTTGCCGGAGGTGAGATTGTCGTAGCCATATCCCTCGCACCCCGGCCGACTCAGGGCCATATCTCTCGATCTGGCCCTCTCGCCTCTGCTTACCCCTTCAGGGATTAAGAATGTGTGTATCAAAAAAATGTTTCTTAAAATATTTTAGTTACTAAACATTTTTACGATCTTTGTATTTATTGTTATCATCAACGTTTAATATTGTTATCAATTCAGTTTTGTTTCTCAAATTCAACATGCTAGTTATCTTAAACTGTGGGAACCTTCCTAAAAAGTCTAATTCACCTTTTTATTTAAAAGTAAGCATTATCATCATCATCTTATCGTTGTTAACGGTGTTGTTCCCTGTTCTACCCGGGGCTTTAGACTTTAGAGCCTCAGAGACAGAGTAAGCGGACCCTGCTTACTTTTTCTCCTCCTTTCGATTTTGACTTTTAAAGGAGCGACTACCGTTTGACCTCCCAACCCCGAGAGGACAGCCATGGTCGCATCAAGGTCTTACGGCAGTACCATAAAAGAGTCTGATGCAATTGAGAATTACGCTAAGAAATGATGATGCTTGCCTCTGAAAAATCAATGTATTTTTACGTTTATGCCAGTCTTACACCCGTATTCACAAACAACACTGTGAGGTCTCATAGTGTGCTCGAGCGCATAGGGCTGGTAAAATTAATTCACAAACATCACGGAGCAGTACCTAACGCAGTGCGTTCCCTCAACGAAGTATTACTTAAGTGTTGTCTATGAATAAAAAGGCTTGCCAAAACGAACGCACTGAGAATTTGTGGTTCTTTGCACAGTTTTTGTATTACGCATAGCGAAGTATTGTTTGTGAATACGGGTGTTAAACAATGTCAATATCATACATCAATTATTCATTAACTCCTATTCTATTCTTCAAACGGATGCCACTTGTCTAGGGGGGGCTTGCCTATCTCACCCCCGCAACCTACGACCCACAGACGGTATGCGTTTTAGTCGGTTCGAGTCCAATATAACCACCCCTGTCGGCTCCGGCGAGGAGGGGAGGGTATCCGTGAGGATAATACGCACGTTGACAAAAAAAGAAGGTTGACGAATAATATCCCCGGTTATTAACAAGCAACATGTGCCTAAAAGCAGCTTTTCACCCAGTTTGCTAGCACCAGATCAACGTAGGCATCTGTCCGCCTCTCTTTGATACCATCAGGACTTCGTTTCGCCGGTTTCGCGAGATGAAGTCTCGTAGAAGGTCGCGACCGCTGTGAACCATCTGCCGCCAGCCGCAGAGTGTGATGACCTGTAGATGAACTAAACTGGTGAAAAACTAGTCGTAATATGCCAAATAATGGTCAAAGAACAATGACCAATTTAAAATAATTCAAAACGAGACAAATATTTGTGGAGATTTTTTTTATAGGAGCAAGCATAGTACTCGTATTTTAACAGTTACAATTCGGTTTAATAGCTAGAATGTCTGATTTTCGAAGAATATTGCGGGTTGAAATCCCAGCTGACGTGTGGTGACGGAGAAATAACACAAATATTATCACCCCACATCCGAAGGGGTGTCGTAAGAGGCGACTAGCGGAAAAATACGCAGACACTGCAATGGAGCGCATGCTTGCAATTTATAAAAAAAAATGGACTGAAGTTTCAAAAAGGATTACATTATATTTTCAACATAATAAATTGAAATCACACGTTACACATATCTTATTAAATATTTATAAGTACGGTACATAACGAAATAATATGTATTAGAGTTTTTTTTTTAAATTTTTTATTTCGTAATTCTTTTTTTATAACGCGAGTTTGTTTTGCTATCTACAAGCCACCACTATTACCTATTATGTCTATTACGGTAAAATTCGCAAAGAGTCGCACTCGTGCTGCCGACCCTGGAGAAGCCTTCAAATGCCCTTCTTGAAGAACCCCATGACCCCATATTGTAGTCGCTTGGACCACCGGCACCGCAGGGAGTTCATTCCACAGCTTGACTACCGCATACCGCACTTGCATACCGCCCGGGTTCGGGTTGTAATGTGTGAGGATGAACTCCCTGCCTATGGGTATTTTTTTTGCGAGGGCAGTAGGTAGTTATAATAAGGTGGTAGTGAATTTTCTTTAGGCGGTTGCAGTTTTCAAATACCTACTGTTGAACCTTTTGATGCTGCTAAACCACACAAACAAGGTGTTGACCTAAAATATCTGTTGTTGTTGTCTCAGCAGCTGCAGTATCGAGAATCCATTATTGTTTCTGTCACTGGCGTAGCTATGGGTGGGCAAGGTGGTGCGGTGCACCAGGGCCCCCAGGCCCAGGGGGCCCCCAAGCCCGAGCCTGAACTAGCAAAAAATCCCATATTGAACTACCAAAAAAGTCTTAATTTTGGAATGCGAAAATGGGTTGTAGCACAACACTCTAATCAGTGCATTCATTTGTTAGGAAATTTGTGCAGTATTGTCTCGTTGAAAGATTCGCCATCACATTTACAGCTAGCTTGGAGGCCCCCTGAGCCCTCAGGAGGCCTCCAAGCTTAATGTCTAGAGACCAGAGAGTGATATTATTCTAGCAGTCATAATAAAATATTTTACAACACACCTGCTCATAACAGTGATATTATTTTACCGCAATTAAGCACGGAATGACACCTATTATAAAACTGTGACTTTTTCATTACTATTATTCACAAAAGTGAGTTATAGATTCTTTTTTAAATTTTATAGGAAGTGTCTATAATTGTCTATGTTCTTAAAAAAGTTTTGATACAAAAAATAACGTGTTTAATAGTACGAATAAATTAATACGCCTATTGTATGGTCATTTGATGCATTTTCGTATTTAAATAAATAATTTCAACTTGTAATACTTGTGTAATAAACAAAATTTTCGCTCAAATTTAACTTTTTTTTTCTCTAAGTACAGAAAAAAAAACAGAGTAAAAAAAAGTTAAGTTCAAACCTAATTTTTTTTTAAATATGGTCGACCGCCATTGTTAAATGCGCGCGCATAGGAAAACGAATTAATTTGTAGTATTGTTTATTTAGTACTAGCTGTTGCCCGCGGCTCCGCCCGCGTGGACTTCGGATTCCGTACAAACTTTTCTTTCGTGCTAAAATTGCCTCGGATACCATCCTCGTCAGCCATCAGGAGTGCCATGTGGAATTCGGACCCACTAAACAGCATGCCGTCGCGGGTCTTCAGTTGCTGGAGTGTAAAATTGCCTAGGGCATTTTCCGCACCCCCCGGCTGACCCTGGGCCATCTACAATTTTAAGATGGCCCTCTCAGAAGTGAGAAACGATGTCCCATCGAATTCCGGAAATAGACCTTTTTAAGTTATACATTTCTACAGTACATTATTTTGTTCTATCTTCAATAGTTTTCGCAGCGTACGCGATGTAAGGAATTTTTTAGGTCATTTTTTTTACACCTTGGGTTACATTATTGAAGTTTTATCCAGGATCCCTATTTTTTTGATAGTGCAGCTTTCTAATGGTAAAAGAATTTTTGAAATCGGTTCAGTAGTTCTTGAGTTTACTCGAATACAAAAATACCAATCTAATATTAGTAAAGAATGTATGGAAATCTGCCCGATTTATTGACATTTATGCTCACTGCTCCGCTCCCTTTAGTAGTAGCGTGATGTTATATAGCCTATGTTACTCCCAGATAGTGTAGCTTTCTATAGGTGAAAGAATTATTGAAATCGGTCCAGTAGTTTCGGAGCCTATTCGTTACAAACAAAAAAACAAACAAACAAACAAACAAAAAAACAAATCTTTCCTCTTTATAATATTAGTATTAAGTATTAAGTATAGATTTGTAGTATTATTTTATTCGCAAGAGTGTTGTAAAACGTCGTATGGCACGTGTGAGCATGATGATTACCGACGTTGCTCACTTGTACCATAATGTACTATTACTTATAGTAAATTGATTGTAACTAGTAATATTATATGTATTAGTAATATGAGATCCAGTACCTACTTATTTTTTTTTGCTAGATAATAATCGCTGGTCTTCTAATGAAAACCAAGTGTGCACCCTGGGTAACGGAGGCAGGAGCAGCCTGTCTCAAGATGGCATAGACGCTGCGGCCTAAGGCCAACTATGAACTTTTCACTTGTAACTCTGATTAGCAACTGTCGTAGTGGAAAGCAAGTAAGGGGGTGGGATGGTTCTGGGCCAGATGGAGATATCGTGGTTCCCATATTATTTGAGGCGACCATTTTAAAGTCGTATATGGCCCAGGGTCTGTCGAGGTGCAATGGAATTTCCTTATTGGTCCCGCTTACACTCCGCCGCTTAAGACCCGAGACTGCATGCAGTTTTAGTTGGTTCGATTCCGGCTTAAACACCTTCACCGAATGTTTAAACCATAAACACGAAATCATCATCATCCACATATAGACGCTTGATGTTTTTTTTAGCAATTTTTTAAACCCCCCCCCCCCCCATGGTGATACGTGGTGAGGTTTTAGACTACCCCCCCCCCCTCCCTAGCCAAAATCACGTGTATTTTTTATTCATTATTTAATGCTAAAAAACTAAGAATCGTGACAAAAATCGCGAGTTATAAGAAAAAATAAATACACGTGATATCTCAATATACCCCTCCCTCCCCCCTGGTGATGTTTCGTGATTTTTTCCGACCCCCCCCCCCCTCCCTCCCCTTTGAGCCTCACGTGATTAATGTACAGCCCCTAAGGCGACATGCGATGCCCGAAGGAATTTTCAGAACCAAAAAAAATTGGGGGGCCCCCTGTTTCTTTTTGCACCGGGGCCCTTGGTCACCTAGCTACGCCACTGGTTTCTGTATATTTATAAACAAAATCACAAATGCAAATATCTTGCACTTGGAATTAAAAAGAAATGTTTACACTGCCATCTTTGTTTAGTTTTTATTTAAACTTTGATGTTCAAGTTATAATGGGATGACTTGCATGCCTCGAAAGAAAAGATAGCAAATGACTAGTATTTGTCGACTTGCATGCCGCTAACTAAAGACTGGCCTTAATGCTACCACATTTCTTTAAATCTAGAAAATTTTAGTGTTTTTGGGCTCTACTAAGATTTTAGGACCCATACCAACCTCACGGGACGAGAGTACGAGACTCAGGCGCGGGCTTCCTTTCGGAATGTGGAGGTCTAACGGAAAAGTCACATAAGAATTTTTTTGATAACAATTGATAAAAAACTTTCGAAGTCTATCGCGATTTAATTGGTGTTATTTTTTTTACTTCATTGAGCGATATTTGAGTAAAATTCTGACAGTATCACACACAGTATACCTATATAAACCAATCCATACTCCATACTTAATATTATAGATGCGAAAGTAACTCTGTCTGTCTGTTACGCTTTCACGCTCAAACCACTGAACCGATTTTGATGAAATTTGGTACAGGGGTAGATTAGACCTTGAGAAAGGACATAGGCTATGTTTGGTCGCGATAACCGTCATCCACGCGGGCGGAGTCACGGGCAAAAGCTAGTCAAAGATAAAAGCGGACCCCATGCTTCAATGTACAAAGTTTGGAAAAACTCGAAAACCACCATAAGGAACTAGGAAGATGATGAAGAAATAGAAAATCGTAGATCAGTAATATTCCTCTAATTACCATTCCCGTTGTGTTATGAAACGGATAAAGATCAGCGCATCAATGGCGAAAGCTTACAGGTAATTGACATAGCTGGCAGTGGCAACACCGCGATCATATCGCAGTACTCGGCACGCGAACTCCTAGCAACGATCATTTACCTGCATAATGAATGTCATATCTAAATACATAGGTACATAACAGCTGCAGTGAAGATATCCATTAGCAAATTCCATAGGTATTTATTTGTGATGATTTTTCGTTTCATCTTTGCTTGCAGTCAGCAGTCATCTCAATGTTGAGTAACTTATTAGCCATTTTTCTCACGCAATCCCTCTCTTCGAAAGTAAACCTTGCCCGTGAGCCCTTGTTCATGAGAACACCTTTAATCCGTATATTTGGATTGCCAACTTCCCAATCTCAGTCTCATAGTAGAAAAAGAATGTATATTATACTCTGCCATAATACAGATCTAGGGAAAACTACTGTCGAAACTTCTTCATCCAAGTAAGCTTCTGCATCCAATCTAAAGCTTGAACTCTGGTGCGCAGTTTTATTGCCGACAGGAATGACATTTTTATACCACTTAGGTCGCAGACAAGCACGCGGCCCACTTAATGAAAAGTGGTTACCATGGCCTATATACAAGTGAACGGAGAGATTCTGTGCCGTCAGCGAAGAAGACATGCAGGACAAGAAGCACTGACAGCACAAAACCTCTCCAGTGAGCTCTGATAATCCAACCTTGTTTCAATCAGTAGGTAGTAGGTAGGTAATACAGGCTTACAAATGACATTGATTTGACCCCAGAGACCTTGGGGCCCACTCTAGAAGTCTCCTGTTGTTTGAGTCACATCAATCAGATACCCCCCAGTGTATTTCTCCTTCAGAATTCAAAGAAATTCGTCTAGCACGATTTTGTTTACGTTATATCCAGACAATAGTGAATTATTGTAGATTGAAAACAAAGCATAGTATTTATGTGTTTGGTGTTGACTAGCCGTCTGCACTCGGTCAGGCCATTGTGACGAATAGGTCAATTGTTCAAACATTAAATATTTCCCTCTCGTTCAAAATATTTCTACTGTTCACTGAAAAATGACCCATTATTTGAAGTATCGGAAGAAAAGCAGAAAGGTTATTATTATTATTATTTTAGGGGTTTTGTTTAAACCTACAGGCAGTCGTCTTATTTATTAATTTATTATGTACTTTATTGTAGGTACGCCAATCACAATATTCGTTGATACAGAAATTAAGAAGACAAGAGCATTAAAGGGCGGACTTGTTGCTTTACTCAATTTCTGCCAGGCAACCTTTGACATTTTGAAATAAAATTATTTTCAACGGATTATATAACCGAAAAGTAGCCGAAATTTCGGGTTCAGTGTGAATAATAAGATAACACGAAATAAATCGCGATGAAATCAGAGTTAAAACAGTTTTGTTTCAATGTGTAACATTCACTTAACTTCCAACAGTTCATCGCATTAGTGAACGCATTGTTTAATTTTGCCAACACCACTAAATCCTAGGTTCCAGTCTTCGTTTGCATCCCTCAGTTCTGTCTTTATCCTATCCATTAAGTTAGATACAAGTTATTGTAATGTAATAATGCCTTCTAGTACATAATTGAGAACACTGGTAACCCTAGAATTCTTTAAAAATTCTAGGTAAAATTCTAAGTATTTCGGGGGTTCTCGGGGCCAAGATTTTCGGCGCCTAAATCAACATCCCTTCAAGTTGGTATACCTTCGATTGATGGACGAGACTGTCTCATTAGCTTTCCTGCCGGGGTTGGGAGTTCAAACGGCGGGCGCTCCCATAAAAACCGTATAAGCCTAACCAAAAGAAGAAAACGGTAATAGGGTTCCAAATTGCGAAGTGAAGGCTTCAAAGACAATCAGGTACTACAACACTATGATGATGGTTTCCGTAGGATATTTTTTAGTTTAGTTTTTAAAATATCGCAGGCAAGTAGCAGCATCGTCATCGTTGAGCTACGGAATTCTGTAAATAGATCATTTTCCATAATGTGCATATTATGCTAACTACCGCCAACGGGTTTGTCCTAATCTAGATTCATGTAGGTACCTTCGTTATTATTGTTGCCAGAAAATGGAATATTCCCAAATCTTGGGGTTCCTGAAATTCCTAAAATCAACATTTTATCACAGTCCTAATCGGGGGCGTGAAAAAGTATCTAATGAGACCAGAGAGGGCGACCATTCTAACATAGTTGGTGTATGTATGGTGACCCTCTTTCCTGAGACATTGTCTTCGGCTTACCATCAGGCTAGGTGAGGTCGTATTGAGTCGTGTCAAAGAAAATATTAAACAATCACTGCTAAAACAGCTCATATTTCAAAGATTGGCTATCCCAATATGTATAATGTAGCTGTAGCAACTACATTGGATATCTTGAACAAAGCTGTAAGAAGAACTTAGCTCTCTCTGAATGTCTCACTTGTTCTATAACCTGATATAAGCGCCGGTTAATTTAAACCAGGGACCTGCTTAGGCACATCATTCGCCGAGGCTTTCCCAATATTTGGGGTCAAATTTTAGTCTAACTACGAAACGACCCATGAAGCGACTGGCAGTTGACGTTCATATTCTTGTATATAGGTAATTTTCTACCGTATTTTACAATTATGCGAAAAATTTAAAACAATGGTATCACCAGCCAGCCGGCAGTAGCAAAAGTAGACTATTTAAGGGACATTACAATTCAAGGTTGTGGTAACCCATTCCGGTTAGTTCTGTCTGGGGTCATACAGTCTGGCGCGCCTCGTGTCAGCTCTACCGATCTATAATACAATACATCATCATCGACTCCACCCGTTTTGGGCACTTGACTCGAATTTTCCATTGTTTTAATCCTCGCCTACTCAAAACATTTGATACCTAATACGAATAATTTATAATTGGTTTTGAAATGTTAGAATTCTTGTATGATTTGACCGGCTATGAGTTATTTCATTGATCTAAGAATAGATATGAATGAACTCCGCAGATTGATGTTAGACATTTTTAGTGTTGAATAGAATTTTGACCGTGGCCTTTATGATTGGTTTGCGGTTTGGTTGGTCACACGTCATCATGAGGGTGTTATCCGCATATCACGTCACGTCAACACCCTCTAATAGAGCACTATGAAGCACCCAATCGTAACCGATGTTCTAAGGAAGTGGCCCCAGTACCGAACCCTGTGGAACACCGCACGACAAATCTCACCGAGTTAGACCTGCTCTTAGGTAGATAAGCTTTATCCAAATAGTAAGCAGCAGTTTTTTATAGTGTGAGAAACCCCTCTGTTGCCTCGCCACCAGATGACGGGTTCGGTTATAACGACGAACAGACTAGAACCGAATACCGTCTTGGGTTTTCGGATGCCAGAGGTGAGATTTTCAGCGATATATCCCTCGCTCTCCGTCAGTACCAGGGAGGTAGCTACTCTGACATGCGACAGTGTGATAGAGGTAGAGTGGCGCTTGATGAATGGATATTAATTAGGATAGGAAATGAAATGGGTTTTTTTTACAGTATCCGTAGTATGACTGTGATTTTGTTTTAGCAGAATTAAGGCCCTGGTCTTTTGCCTCATGAATGGTGTCGTAAGAGCGTTTATCTCAGATATGAATGCTTATTCGACGGTGTGTAAGGCGTGGGCTACCCGCAAGGCGCGCTGACGTCACTTGGACCCTCGTCTCCGGACAGATTCCGTGACGTAGTGCTTATGGATCAATAGTAGCTTCACCACTTCACTTGCTGATGATCACCTGTAAATTCTCGTCGGGGTAGGCAGGCGCGGTCGCAGCTTAAAGTTTGGGGGGGGGGGGTCGCCTCGTACTGGGACTTTTCAGTATGACGTGCATGGTTTTGGGGAGGGGAGGGGGGGGGGGTCATGTCCCCTGTAACTCCCCCACTCCGACCGCGCCTGGGGGTAGGCAGAGGTATATGAAGACTCATATTTCGCCAATGATTTTCGGGCCTACATACCTAATAGGGTACGAGTCTATTCCCATCAAATGGGCTCTTTAACATGGGCTGTATGTTTAACTGTCAGATGCAGAACTTTGTAATGTCTATCTATCTATGCTATAATTGTACATTGGAAATGTTTGTTCGTGATAGATGACGCAAAAAGTACTGAACGAATTGCAGGCGGAATGCTAGTTACTTATATTTGAAAAGGTTCAAGGGGTTTTGTCTCTGAGGTTAGCTGCTAATATACAAAAACTGTATAAAACTTTACAAATCTTCTCATTCTGCCAAATATCTGCCCAACAACAGCAATCAAGCTTCTAAGACTGACGTAAATTACCTACATTTAAATTTATTTTTAAATGCAAATTCACACATTGCTAGACGTGGTGTAGGTGTGTCATACCAAACACTTGTCAAGACTGACCGATGAATGAACAGAACTGAAGCCAAACTGCATTGCACTAAAATGAATGCACTGAGCCAAACTAGGTCAAGATGCATTCTGACTTAATAGGAACTTCCGTAGCTCTTATTTGTCCGTTTGTAACAAAAATACCGGCAGTTTAACACGATTTTAAATCAATTAGGCTATTGTGGTCCACTGATCTAGATAGGCGTCTCAAAATGTGCGTTCATTACCTGATCCTCCGCCTTCTGTATTCAATCTATGCCATCCAATCACTGACAATGAACCACCGGCCAATGCGTAACTTTTTATTAAGAGATTCTAGGCAACAGATGTTAAACCAATTGAACAAGAATTGAACACAAATTGTTTAAGTTTACTGTGACATTGACAACTATGTTTTTAATCTGTATTTACGGAGCTTAGCTACAACCTTAGGGGTCCATTACACGGTAGGTTTTGCCATGGTTTAACCATCAATCACGCCGTGATTGACCAATAACATAACGTCTAGTAACCGATTGACCAATAATATTCATGATTGACGGCATGATGCATGACGCTTGCATGAGCGTGCAATGGACCCCTTAGATTGTTAATATGGCGATAACATGTCAACCTCAACTCAAGCCTCAACTGTGTTAAAATGATTTCCATTTCTACACATATTGATAACACAGTTGTAGGTAAGTACGTTTCCTAGATAATTAGTATTGAACCTGACCGATTTTGCCTTATGGCATTCTCAAAGGTTTACATTGCGGTCTGGTGCAATAATAAATATCGTGTTCAAGTTCCACTAAGTGCCATCAATCAACAGTATAAATATGACCATTTCCTAATCAGATTCTGTCCTCCGTGGACCATTTCTCTGGAACCATGACCTAATTTTGTTTTAAACAGCACGTCCAGTATTAATAAAAGTACCTACCTGCTCCTCCGCCTTCCGTACATTAATCCAGCTACTTACCTTGCCTTTAATTGGGTCATCACTTCATCAGGCGTCCCACCTTCCCATATTACGTGTACTTACCCAAAATTTCGTGCTAAAACTTTAATAATGATTCATTGAGACGTGGTAATAGTAGTCAAATCAGTCAGTTCCTGCTCGCGGCAATTGGTAATGGCGGCGCTTCCCGACTTCCCGCGCAAATGTGACACGCGCTGAGTGATGGCCGCCGCCGTCTAACGCCACATTAAAAAATTACAAGCGATGATAGATTACCGAATTAGCAATGTCTGTTATTCTGTCACTAAACTGTAGGCGGTGTTTAGCGTAAATTCGTACAGTAGACCACTTTTGATTTGGCATGTCAAGAATAGCAAATGTTCTGATCGGCTTGTTTCGGTTTTGTAGTGTTCTCTCTGTCGCACATAAGACTGACAGTTTGATACCTTTACAGAGTAGTTGAAACCGTTTGTTCGCATAAGATATTAAAAGTATAATTTTGGTTATAACTGGGTCTATGGAGGCTCTCCAAGAACTATGTAGACTGAGTCAAGTCTGTAAACCTCACCTACAAGTAGGTGTACTTGCTGATAAACGGATGAGGCTCGTTGGTGTTCCTCATGAGATTGGGAGTTCAGCGGCTGTCACTCTAGGAAAAAACCGTCATACCTATCAATTAAAAACACTGACCTCGGGCTCCAGAGACAGTTGTCAACGTATTTCATAAACGTCAAAACAGGTGTCGCATACGTCAAATCCCATACATTCATTCATTCTATTCTACATTTTTTTGTCTACGGGGCTATACTTCCTGTGTCTATTTATGTCTGGCAGAATATACCGTCGTCATTGGCTTTCCACTGTCATAAAGTATCGATAATGACCGATAAGAATGAACGTAACCGCGTACGTTTTCCTCTATAGTGTCTATGTGAGTGAGTTATGAAGGGAGAGTGACTGATACAGTATATGAGCCATGATTGTTTTGTGGTTTTGCCAATAATGAGATAGCTGTTTCTCGATAGCTTGTGTTATGAGGAAATAAATTTATATTATGTAGGTAGGGTATGGTATTAGGTATCTATTGTATACTGACTTACCACTGTTATTTATCGTTACAATGATTTTCTATAGGCACGTAAAGTAACGGAATAATTATTCAGGTATGCCTGTCGGTACATATATCTGCTAATTTTTGTAGTCATATCAAAACAGCATTAGAAGGTTCCTAAAGGGTCGGCACGAGTGTAACGCCCCTGGGTGTTGCACACGTCCATAACCATTTACTACTAGGTGGGCCGTGTGCTCGATTGCCAGCCAAGTGGTATTGAAAACATATTGAAATTATCTATAATTTGTACTTCACTATTTACTTTCATCATAACCTCAGTATTGCATGCAGGAGTTGCATCCGAGGCTTCACCTCGGATCACGGGGTTCGCTTAGTTGTTTTTATTCTTTTTTTGACCTTTAAGTACGGCTGCAACCATAGAATTGGAAAGAGCAACCGTCTAACCTTCATTAGACCTCTGTAAAAAACTTCAGGGTTCAGAGTTTTCCTAACCCTGAAAATTTTTGTATCTCTGTCTATTTGTAACGGGTACTTTCCGAAGAGGTTGGGCTGATTTTGACAGGATTTTTACTGTATATAGCTGACATTGCTCGGGACATCTATCTTGCACCTAAAATGTGCTCAAAATGTGCTTTAAACGTGCAGTACACGTTTGTTAGGAGTCTTTTGAGGATAGCACGGGGTGCTTCGGCGGTGGACGAGCTCAAATTCATGAAGCATAGATTATTTATTATTAAACAATCCGCACGTGACAGGGCCTCATTTGTTTCGCGATGTAGGTCCAATAGCTTATGCTACTTTCCGAAAAGTATTACACCCGTATTCACAAACAATACTGTGAGGTCTCATAGTGTGCTCGAGCGCACAGGGCTGGTAAAATTAATTCAAAAACATCACGGAGCAGTATCTAACGCAGTGCGATCCCTCAACGAAGTATTACTTAAGTGTTATCAATGAATAAAAAGGCTTGCCAAAACGAACGCACTGAGAATTTGTCGTTCTTTGCACAGTTTTGGTAGTACGCATAGCGAAGTATTGTTTGTGAATACGGGTGTTAGTCTGCGATAGCTAGTAGACAATAAAAGCCCAATTTTGTCTGACTGTGGTCTTAGTGTAGCCAACGGAAATAATAGTTATGACATAAGATGACTGTTTCGCGTGGAGTTTCGCAAGTGGCTGATGACTTCACTGGCGCAGGAACGAGTGGGCGCGTCCCGGCGGCGGCGCTAGGACGCCCGGTTGTTGGCTATCCGGACACAAATACTAACTGTACTGTACTCACGTGGAACTTCTACTAAGTACTAAATAATCTGCAAGGACAGCCTCTGTGCTGTTCGTTTCCCGCTCATTACCTACATTTGTATGGTTTTTTGCAATGGTCTGGTTGTGCCTCGGAGGGCACGTTAACCCATCTCGGTTGCCATAAGAACATCTATGGCCGCCGTTACTGGTAGTTAGAGCCCTAAAAAGTCCAATAATTGGTCTACCTGCAAAGCTTCGATATCGCCAAATGGATTCTGGTCATATGGCAGTCGCTTTATGGAAAATATCGAAATTCAGCAAAACCCGCAGTTATACTGGGAAAAACGAACCCCAGACTCCGAAGTGAAAGCGTATTGCGCGTAGAGAGCACATGTTAGGTCCAAGATACGTGTTTGGAGTTATAGTCCTTTATGTAGCGCGTACCTAGTCTAGCCTCTAGACCGGCGACCTGGCCGATGTGGGTCAAGTGAGGCCCGACTGACTAGGGCCCACGTGTAGGAACATAAGTAGGCGAAATTCGTGCCGCAACCAGACTGAAGTTTAAGCAATCTTATGCTATTTGTAAAAGGTGAATTATATTATGTTCTTTTTCTAATTCATCATTATATCACAGTCTTAGTCTTGGTTGCATCCAACGCTTGTAATCTGGAGCCCAGGCTTCGCTCTCTTTCTCTCTTGAAGTATCTTGGCTTTTACGAGAGTGACTGCTATCTGACCTCTCAATTCTGAGAGGGAAGTCTATGGGTGAATTTCAACAGGTCCATTAAAATCTTCATTCCGTGGATTTTTTTTACCTTAAGTTTTGTAGTTAAAACAAATCGCGTTTATTATAGCTTTTGATACTATATGTATTCTTGCTTAATATCTAGCAGATAAATAAAAAAGCTAACGAGATATACAAAATCAAAAATTACGCGCCACGGCGATGACACATGCGTGCGCGGCAATGAAACAAGCATCCACGGGCATGAAATAAATATACCAAGGGAATGAAAAAATCAACCATGGAAATGAAAATACATAATATAAAACATAATATTTTATGTACCTACTTACATGAGAAATTATACTTACATACAATAAAAATACAAAGGGGATTAGGCAATTTATTGTGTATGGACATTGGCGTCATTTATTTTTTCAGTGGCACTGTGTTAAACACGCGTATGAGTGTCGTTATTTTTATTGTAAGTAATATCGGAGCTGCGATATACAGGGTGGAACATTTCGACTTTACCTGGAGGGAAAGTACCCTCATACTAGAGATAGCGAATTTTACTTAAATTAAACATAACCTTATTTTTAAAGGGAAACAAACCTGCATTCAAAGATTTCTAAAAATAACACACCTGATGATCAAACCGCCTAAAATCTTCCTATACCTTCTCTTTTATGGGTTTCCTTTGACTTATTTTACCAAGTTTGTTAGAGATATTTGATCCCTAAGATTGACCCTATCGATTGATGCAATTAAAATATAGCTTCATCCGGATTTTATTCGGTTCGATTACCGGGTGTGGCAAGCGATTTTTTTTGGAAATCCTTAAACGCAGTGTATTTTTTAAGATTAAGAGAGTGTTTCCTTTGCTGCTGCCCAACCTAGGTGGATCCTGGCTAGTTTTTTCTACGAGTTGTTTTTACCAAGCTGGATAACTTATCCCAGGCAGATTTTTTCTTGAACAACTTCGAGTGTAACCCCATCGATGGCTGTCTGTCTGTCCCTGTGTATGCTTAAATCTTCAAAATTACGCAACGGATTTAGAATCGGTTTTTTTAATAGATAGAGTAATTCAAGAGGAAGATTTATATGCATAATACATGCATAATATTGTAGAGAAATATTGATAAATTTAGAGATATGCAGCGGGAAGTTCGCTGGGTCAGCTAGTATTAGATAAACGATACCGCGTTTGCATTGGAGATGTGGAGGGAAAGTACTCTAAATACTGGAGATAGCTAATGTCATTCAGAAGAAACATTTCCTCATTTTTAAAAAGAAAAAAAAACTGCGTTTTACGAATGCTGAAAAATTGCTTGCCACATCCTGTAATTGAACCGACTAAAATCGGAAAAAATAACAGCCAGTATTTTTATTGCTTTAATCGATAGGATTAATTATAAGACTATATAATTTAATTTAACTTAATTATTAATCTCCAATGATAATGACTAATAATTTCAAAATAACATCTTATTGTATTGATTTAATTTAACTTAATTTATAATCTCCAATGATAATGAATCACTAATAACTTCAGGAATGTAACTATTCACAGATTAATTATATTGGCTTAATTGCTATTGACATGTATAATACTCAACTGATAAACTAATTTGATATGTTTTATCTGGTTATGGGAAGAATGAGGGCTTCTAGCACAGGTATCTTTTTACTTAAAAGAAGTCCTCAACAAATATTTTTGTAAATGTTTATTGGTTAAGAAATAAAGATTATTATTATTTATTATTAAGACTCGAATCTCTCTAAGAAACCTGGTAAACTGCAGGTACTTTCATATTATACCATTTTCATTCATGGCTGCTCAATTCCAAAACGACGCCAATTCTTTTACACGAAAAAGAAATGGGAAATTAACAAATTAATATGATATACTTTTGTCAATTTGCTATGGCGATGAGAACATAAGTTACGGAAATGAAACATCTGGTCATGGCAATGAGACTAAATTGTTTTACAAGGCATGGCAATGATTTTTTTTTCATTGCCGCGTTTTTTTCTACATTACCATAGCAAATTTTGACCACGGAAACCATGGAAATGAAAGCACGGTGGTGAAAAACGAGCCAAAAATATAATATAAGAAAAAATCTATTAATTATTCGAAGTAATAAACACTTCACTAAAATAAACAAGATAAATTTCGTTCTATTGAATGTATAATTAAGAGGATAAACTTATTGGAATAGACAGTTATACCTATCCACAGTAATGAAAGAAAAAATGTCCAGTAACATAAAAATGATATACTTTTATTTATGGTGCCAAAACGCAGGTACGTGTGTACGTCCTTCCATGTCGAGCACTTAGGCGGCACCAATATGCAACGTTTAGCGGATATGAGGGAGGATACAAGTCGTTAGATAAAACGATATTCTAAAATATGTTTAGAACATGGCGATTAAAGGTAACTCTAGGACAAATGAACTTTTATTAACCATTCGTTGTATTGTCTAAATATTTGAATAAAATATGTATTTCGTAACAATACTTTAACTATTCACGTATCAAATAAAACTAGGTTTTAATTAAAAAAACCAATAGATTTTTATCAATGAGGTATCACAACACAATAGGTGATGTGTGGACAAACACGGCAATGAAAAATTTCGAGGTTTAAATTTTTTTTTTGGCGAATCTATAATCCTATTTAATAAAATATTTAGTGCTCCACATAGATCACTATATCGCCTAACCAGAAAAAAATGTTAGAGTATTGTAAAAATGATTTTTAGTACCGATTTCATCGATGCCACGCAATTTTTGGCCCCGGGAAATTAACCCCTATGTCAGAGCCGCGTCCTTAGCAGGTATCTGCTAGCAGATGTGATTTGCTTGGGCCCAGAAAATTCTAGTAGTGAGGGCCCATCCATTTTTGAATTTAAATATTGTTCGAAAAATATAAGGCATAGACTAGATGAGTATGTAGTCCATTCAAAAAAGTCGTTTAGAACATCTTGGTGTCACTGTTGACGACAAAAAATATTATTTTTTTATGACTGACTGACTGGACATATAACTGGCTGAATGAGGAAACCCATTGTATTTTTTTTCTTCAGAAAAGTCAAAAAAGTTTTCGTTATTTTTCAAGCATAGCTTTATTCTTTTTGTTAGTATCTAATTTAATTTCATTAATACAATTTGACGTCAAATAATTGGCTAGATAATTAGTTGAACAACAAGCAAAATATTTTACGACTCTATTGTTTAAAATATCAATTAGTCAAATTTACTTTCTTCATCTTTTACTTTGTCATTCGTAAATGAGACTATGAACATGAATTTTATTTTCCCACGGGAATGGCATACTTTGTACTTATTTCCTTACTTCAAGAAAGGTAATATGTATTACCCAACAAGGCTGTAAGCCACAGGTGTCAATGCCATTGTCATAAATAAAAATCCTTCATTCAAAGACTTCACTTTCGCACGGTTCATTCATAAATAAGACAATGTTAGCCTCCAATCGTTTTGTCTTTTTTTTAATGTCCTTTTTCTATTATCTATTGGTCGATTGCATTCATACACTTTACGATTCGTACGGTAGTGTCCTAAAGTGTGGTTAAGTCGTGGACAATGGTTGCGTTTATTTTTTGAGTACAGTAATTTGTTTTACAAACACTCTAAGGACATAACGAAGTTTGTCATCGCTTGTTCCACGGAGCAAATAGAATTACAGTACAGAATTTGATGTAGTTCATCTTGAATAGACACTGATGGAGTGAGAGTCCGGTGAAGATTTTTTTAAAGAGTACTAGGTTCATAGTAACCAATATCACTTTTATTCTATTTTACTCTTTAACTCTTTACTAACTCTTAAGGAGTGCGATCACTTCCGTAGTATAATGGTAAAGATACAAACCGACCCGGAACTTCTCTAAGATACTGACTGCTTGATTTTGCTTCTATTTTGTAGAGTAATGTAGAGAATTAGCTCTATATTTTTTTTTCCTGAAGAATCGGCAGAAATTGATCTCCAACAAGCTTTGGATGCTACCGGGATTGTCACTCGGATGATGACGATGTCAACTGTTGTTAGCTAATCGATATAAGAATCTTTATAATTTGCAAGTAAAATTTGGCAATGCTGAAAAGACTGCAAAAAAGGAAAAGACAGTCCGGTACTTTCATGTGAAAGTTTGTGAAAAGCTTTGTTGTTTGAGCACGCTTTATGGGCTGAAATTGAGTACAGGGAAGTATAATAATAATAATATAGTCTGGAATAACACATAGTTGCAGTAACGAGATCAGAAATCCACTCGGGGGAAGCCGCTGGCAATACCTACTTAGTGAATTATTTTTGCTTTTGATTCTTAGCTACCCGTCATGTTAGCTAAAAAGAGAATGCATTGAGACATTGACTGGTGTCACACTGTCGCTTGAGTCGGACTGTTAGTCTGTTATAATACTTAGAATTCACAAATGAATCACATCGACTCACTTCACAGGTATTACGGAATTAAGATACTGAATAATCCGGCTAAGCGTGTGTCAGATTTATATATGTACGGTTCCGTACCACAACATTCATCATCTTACCGGTTGTATCCTAGGCATTCACCTCGGAGCCCGACGTCAGGTCATCATCATCATCCTGACCAGGTCAGTTAACTTCTCCTCTTTTTGTTTTAACAGCCTACCTCAGCTCTGCTCATGCTCTGCCTAATCTGCTCCTGACCACGCCAGCTGGTGTTCTGACCAGCCCCTCTAGACAAGTGGTCTTGGCCGGTGTATTGTAGAATAGAATGATGAATGTATGGGATTGACATCATCATCATTATCATCATTTCAGCCATAGGAATTCCACTGCTGGACATAGGCCTCTCCTATAGATCTCCAATAAGACCGATATATTGGGATTGACATTATATGACACATCTTTAGACGTTTATGACATACGAGTACGTTGACGACCACCATACATTCTTCGATTCTGCTAAAGCAAAATGACTGTCATACCACGGACACTACAAAAAAAATGTCTAAATGACTTTTTGTAGTGTGAATACGGGTGGGTGAACGTATATCGGATACTCGAAAAATCCAAAAAAACATGTTAAATATCCCGGTGAGTTTCATACTACTAAACTAATAAGTAGGTAGGTATTCTCAGACTCTCTCACTTCTACCTGTACCGATATATGTAATAAAAACAAGGTTACACTGCACACATGAGGTAACGAAATGCCCAGAATGATTAGTAAACTTACTCACGTGTAGAAATAAAGTATTTCGTCGAACCGTACGGCACGGGTCACCTCTCGCGCATAGATTGCGACACGCGCTGAAAATAGGAAGCAAAAGTGGGTTGGATTCACTATAAAACTGCTCATTAATAAAACGTTTAAGCCTTCATTTTTATACACACACTCACGAGACAGGGTAGGCAGAGATATAGGCGTATTACACACTTGTGTATTTTATTACTGGCTATATAAAATGAAACGGTGTAATATCCGGTAGATGATTTTTATTCAGAAATGAATGAATCGGATGAAATTAGGAACAGTGATGGATCATAGTCTGAAACAGCTCATGGATGTAGCTAGTAGGTAATAGGATATTGGTTAGCAAAAGCGTGTCGAAAAGGTAATAAACAGACAGACAGATATTCAATAACGTATATGCTATTGTGTATAATTTGTAAAGAGGACGTCTCTATATTGGAGGTCATTAAATTTCTTTTTCGGAATTCTAGTACGTTTGTTATGTTTATTTTTTATACCACTTAGCTGGCAGACAAGCATACGGCCCACCTGATAAAAAGTGGTCACCGTGGCCTATGGACGTATGCAACACCAGGGGAATCACACTCGCGCTGTTAAAATTTCTGCTGCTGTCGTCCCCTTGAAGAACCCACGATGGACGCAAAAACTACTCAACGGATTTTGATGTGTTTTTTTTGTTTAAAAGGTCTTTGGTCAGACTTAAAATCTTACGTCTGTTTGGTCACAATTGGTTGAGTAAAACCGAAGATATGATTAAAAATTGCGTTAACTTCTGGGTCCTTTAAGTGGGGCGTGAAAAAGCATCTGATGAGGCCGTCAAGCTGAGTGTCACCATTGTAACATGGTATATGTCTGTAATGGTGGCCCTCTTTTCCGAGACTTTGCCTTCAGCTTACCATCAGATGAATGAATCCCTAAATGCGTTGCTAAGCGCAAATCTCGAGAACGGCTGAACCTTAGAGTATACATTGCTAACAATCAGCGCCAAAGACCTGAGTGATAGGCGCGCTCTATATTTGTAATGTATTATCTAAGGGCTGAACCGATTACGCTAATTCTTTTTTTAGAATATTCCTTAAAGTACGAGGATGGTTCTTACGGCGAGAAAAAATAATAAAAAAAGGGCGATACGAAGTCAGCTAGTAATCAATAAATTACATAGGTTCTTAACTTTATCGTGCATTATTGCATTGTGGTCATTGCTTGAGTAGGTATTCTAGGCATGTATAATTTAAATGTGGGCATTTAGGGAGCTTAAATAGGTATTTGTATTTACTGATATATTACATCAGGTGAGGTGAAGTCAAATTGACGTGTCCTATATATAAGAAAAAAAAACTGATATCCAAGCGGGTGCAGCGGCGAGCGGAAGGCTAGTTTACAATATGAATGTTGAAATCCGTGCCAAGTTTCCGCAGCCATTGACTATACTTCCCACGGCAGGCAGTGAGTTATATGAGTTCAGAGCTAATAAATATGAGTATCTGTCTACTCATGATTGAACACTGCTACGGTACAATATTAATACGTAGGAATTAGCTATGTGCCCTGAATTTACCTGCTTTTTTCGCTATGCAATTATTGATGTAATTATTGTATAACTTACAAATGTGTGATTTACTTACTTAGTTACTTACTTCCAGCTGGGGACGCCGCCGTTGGCCGGACGGGTGATCCGCCCATTGGTACGGGCCACTTCACCCATTTCCCCTGTGTCTCCTTCGTAGAGGAGTTGGGGTTATCCGGCAATCACGGCGTTTCGTCGAACCTATCTTCTATTTCCAACTTGTCCGTTCCCATAATAAGAATGTGTGATATATCTGTATATTTACATCACTTAGGTGGCAGATAAGCACACGGTCACCTGATGGAAAGTGGTTACCGTGGCCTATGGGAGTGTGCAACACCATGCAAAAGTAACAAAAAGAGTGGAAGAAGAAAAACGAAGAATATATACATTTGCATTGATCTAGAATTCTAAAAGAAGAAGAAGCCATTTTTTCCCATCTCCTCTGTAGGGGGCAACGTGGAAACAAAATATTATTTCGTAGGCACAGTTTATTCAAATACCGAAAACTCTTTTCTTTTTCCTATTCGCCAATTTTCCCCCATCCTCTCTGCAGCTGGAAATTCCGTTCAAAAACCCCAACGCGGAATTATTTATCTATCTATGACACACGGAGAGTACCGTAGGACTTTTTTTCGCACTCACCATTTTTCACCGATTTCCGGTATATTTTTCAAACACCCCGAAAGCCTCTTACCAACAGCCGGACCGTGCCCATAATGACAAAATACAGTTATTCAAATAATTACGTATTACCTGCACATGTGTCAAATAACATAATTGCAAGAGTTACAAACGTAGGAACGGTTTATTCAAATACCGAAAAGTCTTTCCTTTTTTCATATTCGCCACTTTTCCCCTCTACTGTAAGTAGGTGGAAAATCCGTTCAAAAAACCCAACGCGGAAATTATTCAACTTTCCGGTTATTTCTCTTTTTTCCCACTCACCATTTCCCCCCTGATATCTTTTTCAGAGTCCGCTTGCCAACAGCTGGACCGTGCCTAATGACACAACACAGTTATTCAATATAACCTGCACATGTGTTAAATAACGCCATTGCAAGAGTTACATAAATTAAGTGAACCACAAAGTATGTCCGCGCCAGGTCATTTTCACTGTGCGCAGGCGCAGGCTTGTTCTCACGGTCGGCGCACACACACTGTTATCAGGACAGTTCACAAACAAAAGGATTGTCGCGCATTAGCTGATATAATATAATCTGTGGCATAGCGCGTCACGGCTAAATAGTTCTGTGTTTGCGTAACTGTTTTTTTTAAATAATATTATGAGAAACTAGTTATTTTATTTGTTGCTAGCTTTATCCCTCGGTTTTACTCACCAAATCAGTGGCAATTCGTTTGCCGACATATTACAGAATAGAATCACGACTGCCTCGGAGAGGACGTTAAGCCGTCGGTCCCGGTTGCCATACGAACATCTATGGCAGTCGTTACGGGTAGTCGGAGCCCTAAAAAGTTCAAAAAACAACGGTCTAGCTGCAAAGCTTCGATATCGCTTAATGTTACCATTGGGTTTTGGAGGTCAGATGGCAATCGCTTCACGGAAAATATCGAGGTCTTGCCAAACCCGTAAAGACTGGTAAAGCGGACCCCAGACTCCGAGCTGAAAAGCTTCGGATGCGACTGGAAGAAGAAGAATCACGAATGTACGGAATGTATGGGATTTGACGTTTATGATATACCTATGTTGACGATTGTCATATAGGTACCTACGTTCATGATTGATTTCTTTCATAATTTCATGATGAATGAGAATGATGATGAATGAATGTGAAATTCATCATTTTTTTTTGTACAATACGCCGGCCGACGAATTGCCACTTGTCTAGGGGAGCCCCCCTCATACCACCTCATCATAACTCCCATGGGCATCTTCCTCATCTTATTGTTCAGCTCCTAGGGTCGTAGCGTGATGTTATATAGCCCGCAATGGCTATAACCTTCTCCATGAATTGGGCTATCAAATTCAAAATTATTTTTTCCAATAGCTTTTTTTTTATCGTGTGAAAAATCCCCACGGATACCTCCCCCGCCGGAGCCGGTGGAGGAGGTTATGTCGGACTCGAACCGACTAAAACGCACGCCGCGCCGTCTGTGGGCCGTCGGTTGCCGGAGGTGAGGTTGTCGTAGCCTAGGGTTGCCATAAGTGTGGGGACCACGGAGGACAGAATATGATTAGTAAACGGAGATGTTCCAGTGAAATTTCTCGTAATAAAAACGCGTCGCCAAATGCGGGTGAGAAGAAGACGCGGGGGGCATGACGCCATACCTCGTCCCCCACGCGTCTCTTCTCCTGAGTCTAAGCCCCTCCCACTTTTTAGAATGCCACCTAGTGTGGCATGGCGAAACCAAATAGAAATAATGCATGCTATTTCCATTGTAGTTTTACCACTCGCCACAAAGCGCTGCACAGAATTCTAGAATAATCTATGTGTTTAATGACAGCGGGACCACTTACATATTGACCACTATATATACAAGCTGTTGCCCGCGGCTCCGTCCGCGTGGAATTCTGATATAAGGAATATAAGGACATAATGATTGGGTTGCATTATTGGAGTTTTAGCGCCTTCGCTGGCATAGGCGGGTGCGGGTCGCGGACGTCAGGCGCGGGCGCCCGGGCCGGGCGCCCGCCTGTCCGCTGCTCCGTCGCGGACGTCCGCGACGGGCGTCTGTCACCAGTATAATTTCAATAGCGTCGGTGTACAGTCGATAACTATGGATCATTTATTGATATATTACTTAGCCAAAAGACGACGACGTGAACAAAGGCGTCAGCCAATTAGCCCATATTATGTCACGTCTAGATTGTTGTGTGGCGAATTTGTAACCAAGTTTTCGTATAAGAATGTACATCTATCATAATTAGTTTATTGTAAATCAAAGACAATTTTGCACGGTTTGTCAAAACTGAAGAGAAAGAGGCGAACTCCTTTGGTTCACGGAATTTTTGGTTTTACTTTACACAATATACCTATTAGCAGGGCTGGCTCGCGACTCGCTTGGGGGTACAAGTGGTGCAATGCATCCGGGAGCAGGTTCCTGCTTTTGCATTTTATATTGATATATTATGTTGTTCTATGAATAATATAAGACTGACCTTCAAAATAACATTCTATTTAAGTTTCGTTTACCAAAAAATTTCAAAGGTATTTGCCGTAAAAAAGCTTTCAGTTTGCAGCTAAGGATTATTCTAAGTTTATTGCAACGACTGTACAAGCACGGCGCGTGTGACACGGATAACGTAGCGGCGGTCGATGATTTTGTTGAAACAGACCCGCTCGCGTGCTCCGTCGCGCGGACACACGGCGCGTGCCCCGTTGCCCGCGTGGCGGGCCCCGCCGCCCGTGTCACGTGTGACGGGTATCCACCTCACGTAGCGCTGCTCTTGAAATAACATGAAACAAGCACGCGAAGCGGACGTCCGTGACCCGCATCCGCCTATGCCAGCGAAGGCGCTAAGTACGGATCCCTAACTTTTTCAAAAAGGAAATTAATAAAGCAAGAAAATAATGTAGAAATATAAAAAAATTATGTTATTATATTGTAAAATTTTCACTTATGTATTTCTGGTATACGTATATACAATTAGGTATAGCAAATTTAGGCAGTAATTTTTTAAATCACTTTTTTGTTTTATAGAAGTCATCTTCATTGAAGGACCTCGAACAGATTCTGGAATATTTTGTGGGGTACCTACCAGCTGGAAGGTCTATTTAAAATACGTACCTATCCACGCATTTTTTTATTTCTGGGTTACTGGGAAATCTAAAATGATATAATATAATGTTGACAATTTTATTGGCTTCCTAAAAATAATGTGAATATAGTGGTCTCACTACTATGATGCACACCATTTATTTTAAATAAGGCCATCTGTAGAATTATAGCAGAATCATTTAGCCCCCCTAAATGATTTGGGCAGATACCGACAGATGGCTCAATTTTTTTATTTTCAATTTTCAATTTCACCCAAATATAATGTAAGAATTAATAAAATAACAATTGCGGAATTACTAATGAAGTGCGGTGAAATTATTGTGGTGATTTTTTTATAGAATGAATTGAATTGTTGTTACAACATTATACAAGTAAGACAAGGTTACTTATTTCTTCTCTCCGCTAGATGGTTCTATAAAGACATTTTTTTTCTAAAAATGAAAATAAAATTATAGCGGACTTACTGATGAAATGTTATATCATCAATATATTTAAACATCTTATCTCTACAATTTGTACACCCTTGTACCGCACACTTCATTCTTAAATCGGGTCAAAACTATTTTTATCTTTGAACTTTTAACCAAAAATGACAACCTATCGCAACGACGTGCCACTAGAACTGAGTGGTGACGTCACAGAACTGACGTCTATATATAGGAGTCCTTTTGACAGTATGGAAGCACGCGACTCGATTGCCTTTGCAACAACTCCGCTATCATTTCCTTCTCCATGGTGGGGACCCAGACGGGGACATTTGAAGAAAAATTAGTAAAGGTAGAAAAATAGGAACTTTTATTACAACAACTTTTAACACTGCCATTAAACAAGCGTTAAACAAGCGGGCAGCGACCCGGGCTTCCTATGTTTTCTGAAAGGCGAAAAATTATCAGAATTAACTTCTTATAATTTTGTACAAAATATTTTGACGAAATCAACATTAAGTTAAACATCATTTTCATGTAGACGCTTTCTCCCGATTGCATCCCTGGCCAAGATGACCCCGGAGCTCAGGGTCCGCCTTCCGGCTCTTCCTCCTCCACTTGACACGATCTTGGGCGTCCATGGTAGTGAGATCATTTGCACGCATATCACTCTCCATGACGTCAAGCCAGGACTTCTTGGGCCTATCCCTTCTACCTGGACCCGGTGGGGGCGCCATTGTCAGGCATTTGCTACCCACGTATCCTGGCGGTTTCCGCAAGACGTGGCCGCACCAGCGAAGGCGGCTCTCTAGCATTATTTTTATCGGCGATGTCATGGACATGAAGGCTGCCGCGGCTGCAAGAGTTCCTCACGCAGCATTTTTATCTCCGTGACATGCAGCTCTTACGTGCTTACGCTCTTGCTCTCACAACCATGTAAGAGGACAGGCTTAATGATCGTCTTATAGACCTGCTCCTTCAACCTGACTGGCATTTTGGGATCACCCGTGACGCCAGTCATTTCTCACCACCTGGCCCACGCGGAAGCAATGCGTGCCCTGATGTCGTAGTCGATTTCACTGGTCACATGAAGTACATGATACCCAGGTACTTAAACCGAATCATCGCCTATGCGGACCGGTGTGAAATCTGTCGAGTTTAACGCTAAACTTTCTGTCATCGCTACATTTAGCTTCATACCGCCGTTCTCAAGCGCTTCCTTCCACACTTTCACGTGTTGCACCAATCTGCTCCTGTCCGCGTCCTTCAGCGCAATATCATCAGCATACATGAGCAACCACGGAGGCTGCTTATGTGGTTTTCTGATACTGTCCAACAAGACGTCTAATACCGAGCTGAACAAGTAAGGACTAAGGACGGATCCTTGGTGTACTCCGATGGTGATGGGGAAGGCTTTTGAGTCACCAAAAGCACTCCGAACCACGGAACCAGAATCATGATACATATCTTGGATGGTGTCAATGTAGGTCTCTGGAACTCCCTTAGCCCACAGTACCCACCAGATCACCGCGCGAGGAACACAGTCGAAGGTCTTCTGCATGTCTAAGAATAGGCAGTGCAGGGACGTGTTCTTCGCCCTGTATTTCCTCACCACAATCCTTAGGTAGAACACCGGATCAATGATCCCGTGCCCGGGACGAAACCCATACTGACACTCCGAGAGTGTACTCTCCTGTCGGATCCAGGAGTCGATTATCTGCTCATAGAGCTTCATGGTGTGGGACATTATCTTTATACCGCGGTTACTACCACACTCCTGCACCGATCCCTTGCCTTTGAATACTGGCGTAATGAAGCTCAGTCTCCACTGGCTCAGGATCTCACGGTGAGAAGTACGCGGTTATACAGATTTGTTAGAAAGCTCACACCACGAGCACCCAATGCACCCATTGCCTTCCAAGCCTCGATGGGGATTTCGTCGAGGCCGAGTCTGTACTTCTGCAGGCGTTATCGGTGGCACTAGTCCTTGTCCTTGTTGGAAAGAGGTCTGGTGGATGCACCTCTTGCTGCTTATTCAGCATGTCGTTGGAAGTATGAGCGCCATCTGTCCTTCATCGCGTTTTTCTCGTAAAATCATTGGCCCCGGGGTCTTTATTACTCATTAACATATTCATGTATGGAAAAATATCAGCGCTTTCGTCGTTCTATCTACGTATTAATAGCCTAGCTACTTAGTCGCGTTTATTGTAGGTATATTACTGATTACCAACCAAGTCCAGCTCTCTAATATAATACCTACTAAAAATGTTTAACCGGGACAATTTGCTTATTGGCCGGGACGCCGGGACACCAGGCCTCAAACGGGGACATGTCCCGGCGTACGGGGACGTATGGCAACCCTATCGTAGCCATATCCCTCGCACCCCGGAACATGTCATCAGTTTCCCAAATCAGGCGGGGTGTGAGTGTTTGCATAGGTATTATGTTTGCTACACAACTTCATAAGTACCTACCCATATACCACCTACATGGGAAACACATAGGTACTCTCAAACTGTTTTCCCCATCACAGACTTGAACTAGGGTGAAGTCTCCCAGTATCGGCCACGTCCTAATATCGGCCTTTTCGAAAAAATGGTTCATAACTATGAAAATAACCCTAAAATTATGATCGTTTTTATGCAAAAAGTGACTCTATATCCATACGAATAACATCCCATATTTTGGTGCGGGTACCTCCACATTTGAACGTTCAGGTGGCAATAGAGCACGCGCAGGTACCGACTTGTGTCGTTTGTTGGCATTTCCGAGTCAAATCCCAGAGTCGACGCACTTCGTTGATAAGTATTTGAATGGAATTAAACATACCTATGGTATTTTATATTATTTTATAATAAAGAAAAACAGTCGAAGTACCGTTTAGGTAGTGTGTTTTTAAATTTAGTTGTACTTTTTATGAAATAATCGGGGGGTCGAGATTAGGGATCTTTATTTTGGACAAATCTCAATATCGGCCACCTGGTCGATATTGGGGAAATGCATGAAAACACTTAACTATAGGTTTAGCTATTTTATATATTAGCAGTAACATTAATAAGGTTAAAAATGAAATAACAGCTCTGTTTGATGACTAGATCCTAACATCGGCCGCCTAAAAACTTTTTTTGCAAGCTACGGCCGATATTTAGAGAATCGATGCGTAATAACGGCCACTTTATTTTGTATAGGGTACTTACTTTCCTACAACCTTCGAACTTTACAATAAACAGGGATGTGGTGAAAAATGAACAAATACTTAGGTATTTTAATTTTAGTCAACAGGTAGGTATGCCATAATGATGTCCCAACAAAAAGAGAAAGGTTTCAAACCTATGGTTATATGACCATAGGTTCTATGACCCCTACAGGTTCTATGACCCCTATAGGTTCTATGACCTCTATAGGTTCTATGACCCCTATAGGTTCTATGACCCCTATAGGTTCTATGACCCCTATAGGTTTTATGACCCCTATAGATTCTATGACCCCTATAGGTTCTATGACCCCCATAGGTTATATGACTCCTATAGGTTCTATGACCCCTATAGGTTCTATGACCCCTATAGGTTCTCTGACCCCTATAGGGTCTATGACCCCTATAGGTTCTATGATCCCTATAGTTTCTATGACCGTAGTAGAATAAGAGATAGAGTAAATGCCGTTCAAAGAAGCAGGCAGTAATACAATGCTTCGATGTTACCATTGGGCTTGTGAATAATATAATAAATAAAAAATACCGAGGTCTAGCCTTATCCGCAGTTAAGACTGGCAAAGCGGACCCCAGAATCCGAGGTGTAAGCTTCGATTGCGACTGGGAATTAATGATAGGATGAAGTAGAAGAAGAGAGCATTTCGACAATACGAAATTTTCAGGATCACTTTACCAGACAGACTTCCTAGAAGAATAGATATAGAGAGAAAGAGAAGTCTGGACAATAGAATATAAAACATAAACTAGTCAAATAAAATGAAACTAGTAGATAGAAGAAGAAGAGTATTAAAATAGAAGAAGAGAATATTAACGGACAGCGTAACTAACCTCATGATTTACCTTTTTAAGAAGAAAAGGTGAAAATTCTTTATGGTGGCTGTGAAGTAGAACTAATTAGTGATGTCGAAGAAGATGAAGCCAAAAATATTAAATGTGACTTACCTATGTATACAAATAGTTCCACTTAAAGTGTACAGTTCCTCGTGGGCGAAATTATATTGATGTGGCTAAAGAAGATTTTACTTGCCGTCACTGTTTAGTGCATTTAAATTGAAAAACCTTTAAAGAAAGTCAAGTTTTCTGTTGACTTTATTAAATAATATTTTTTCTTATAATAATATATTTTGAAAATCTTCATTTGTCTTAAATTTTTTTAATCATTGTGATCATTAGTTTATAATAACAGCAATTTCTGTAATTTTCAAGGCTGAGATATAAAGAAAAGACAAATTAATGATAGATAAGCGTTAAAAAAAAAATTTGAACCTGAATTGGAATATAAAACGTTATATTTTTTTACTTTACTTAGTTTTATTGACCTAAATTCACGTTGGAAAAGGTATGACGATATTAGGGTCACAGGCGGCAGAAATTAGGGTGTTAGAGGCCGATATTAAGGGAAATCGTCAAACCCGGAAAAAAACATCTATATTTTCAAAAATAACAAAGAATTGGTAATTTTACGAATGTAGTAATGGAGTTTCAGTATCCCTCTACCCGAAAAAGGCATCGCAGGAAAGCAAATGCTATAAACCAAAAAATTACAATCAATCAAAGGTCAAAAAATGTTGACATGGCCGATATTTGGTGCCACCACCCTACCTTAAATTCAAAATAAAACCAATTTAATGAGCATTGCTATGTGACAACTAGGGTGGTGGCACCAATTATCGGCCATGTCAACATTTTTTGACCTTTGATTGATTGTAATTTTTTGGTTTATAGCATTTGCTTTCTTGTAATGCCTTTTTTGGATAGAGGGATACTGAAACTCCATTACTACATTCGCAAAATTACCAATTCTTTGTTATTTTTTAAAATACAGAGGTTTTTTTCCGAGTATGTCGATTTCCCTTAATATCGGCCTCTAACACCCTAATTTCTGCCGCCTGTGACCTTAATATCGTCATACCTTTTCCAACGTGAATTTAGGTCAATAAAACTAAGTAAAGTAAAAAATTATAACGTTTTATATTCCAATTCAGGTTGAAATTTTTTTTTAACGCTTATCTATCATTAATTTGTCTTTTCTTTATATCTCAGCCTTAAAAATTACAGTAATTGCTGTTATTATAAACTAATGATCACAATGATTAAAAAAAATTAAGAGAAATAAACATTTCCAAAATATATAATTATAAAGGAAAAATATTATTAAAGTCAACAGAAAACTTGAATTTCTTTAAAGGCTTTTCAATTTAAATGCACTAAACAGTGGGTGTGTAATGTTTGATATAATAACAAATGCTCTAATTTCAATTGAAATAACGTTCATATGTTATAATTTTCATATGCTATAATATCAAATAACCTAATTTCATATGATCTAATGTTTTATATGTTATAATCTTCCTTTGATATAATAACATTTAGTATAAAGTTCATATTATATAATTTTCAAAATGCATAATATTCTTTTAATATAACGTTCATTTAACCTAATGTTCTTTTGACCTAATTGGTCGACGGAGCCCCGCTTCGCGGGGCTCCTACTTCTGGTTGGTTTATAAAAAAAATAACCACGAAGGGAATGGCGGGGTCTACGACCCCGCCATCCCCTTCTAACCTAACCTATCCGAGTCGGGGTGCCCTAAAGTCCAAATTGTATCCAGATCCTCCTGGTAACAATAGTTGGATGTGGCTGATGTATAGGGTATAAAGCGTGGAGTTAGCAGGCGTTTAAAATCGTATCAGATATTCTAAATTATATTAAAAGTTACTTAGTGATTATGAATATTATAGTAAATGAATAATATACTAAATGAATATTATGTCAAATGTGCATTATAAGAAATGTTCAGTATATCAAAAGAAATTAGGTAAAATGAAATTATAACTACAATTCATTATGACAACTGATCGTTATATTAAACAAAATTATATTAAGTGAAATTATGTCAAGTGAACGTTAGATTTTTTGTTATTATATCAACCGTTACACACCCCTAAACAGTGACGGCAAGTAAAATCTTCTTTAGCCACATCAATATAATTTCGCACACGATGAACTGTACTTTAAGTGGAACCATATGGGGCATTATGTCACAGTTAATATTTTTGGCTTCATCTTCTTCGAAATCACTAATTCTACTTCACAGGCACCACAAAGAATTTTCTACTTTTCTTCTTGAGAAGGTAAATCATGAGGTCAGTTACGCTGTCCTTTAATAGGTATTCTCTTCTTCTATTCATACTGTTCTTCTTCTAACTACTAGTTTTATTTTATTTGACTGGTTTATGTTTTATATTCCATTTTCCAGATTTTTCTTTCTTGACCAACGGGAATAACCCTCTGTATCTATTCTTCCAGGAAGTCTGTCTTGTAAAGTGATCCTGGGAATTTCGTGTTGTCGAAAAGCTACTCTTGTTCTACTTCATCCTATTATTAATTCCTAGTCGCAATCGAAGCTTGCACCGAGGCTAGACCTCGATATTTTCCGCGAAACGACTTCCATCTGTCCTCTACAACCCCAATGGTAACATCGAAGCATTGCATTACTGCCTGCTTCTTTGAACGGCATTTACTCCATCCCTTATTCTACTACGGTCATAGAAACATTAGAAACTATAGGGGTCATAGAACCTATTAGGGGTCAAAGAACCTAAAGGGGTCATAGAACCTATAGGGGTCATAGAACTTATAGGGGTCATAGAACCTATGGGGGTCATAGAACCTATAAGGATCATAGAACCTATAGGGGTCATCGAACCTATAGGGGTCATCGAACCTATAGGGGTCATAGAACCTATATGGGTCATAGAATCTATACGGTTTATGGAACCTATGGTCATATAACCATAGGTTTGATACCCTTCTCTTTTTGTTGGGACGACATGATTATGGCATACTTGTTGACTAAAATTAGGATACCTAAGTATTTGTTCATTTTGCACCACGTCCCTGTTTATTATAAAGTTCAAAGGTTGTAGGACAGTAAGTACCCTGTACAAAATAAGGTGGCCGTTATTACGCATCGATTCTCTAGATATCGGCCGTAGCTGGCAAAAAAAGTTTTTAGGCGGCCGATGTTAGGATCTAGTCATCAAACAGAGCTGTTATTTCATTTTTAACCTTATTAATGTTACTGCTAATATACAAAATAGCTAAACATATAGTTTAGTGTTTTCATGCATTTCCCTAAAATCGACCAGGTGGCCGATATTGAGATTTATCCAAAATAAAGATCCCTAACCTCGACCCCGCGATTATTTCATAAAAAGTACAAATAAAATTAAAAACACACTACCTAAACGGTACTTCGACTGTTTTTCTTTAATAAAAAATAATATAAAATACCATAGGTATATTTAATTCCTTTCAAATACTATCCCACTCAGTGCGTCGACTCCGGGATTTGACTCGGAATTGCCACCAAATCACATACGTCGGTACCTGCGCGTGCTCTATTGCCACCTGAACGTTCAAAAGTGGAGGTACCCGCACCAAAATATGGAATGGTATTCGTATGGATATAGAGTCGCTTTTTGCATAAAAACTATAATAATTTCAGGATTATTTTCATAGTTATGTTCCATTTTCTCGAAAAGGCCGATATTAGGACGTGGCCGATAAAAGGAGACTTCACCCTACTATCTTTAGTCAACCCGCGACCTTTACTGCAGAAAACTGGCAAACAAGCACACGGCCCACTTAATGGAATGTGGTTACCGTGTCCTATGGCCTATGGACGTATGCAACCCAAGGACGTCACACTCGCGCTACCGACATTTCGTCTAATTTTCTGCAGCTATGGTCGCGGGTTGACTGAAAAGCAGCCGAAACTTCGTCGGTCTAAAAGTACTATACAATAACAAAACTAAAAATAAATAAATAAAAATTAAAACAAATATATCGCGATAGAATCTGTAAAAAAGTAGTTTTATTTCAATAAAAAAATACCATAGACAGTGTTCGGCTATAATTTCGGGTACTAGAAATATTGTTTAAAAAAAAAGTTTCACTTTCTTTTATATTTAATCTGTGTTTTTACCTGTTTTCTTGCAAACCCGTCTATTTGTCTTTGTCCGAAAATGGTTTGCTAAACAAGCACGTGTTTCAGATTACCTTTATCTTTATTCAATTACACATAATTATTGTTCTAGATATGGTATTACAAGTTTGTAGACATCTGTTTAGACTCTAGAATATAGGTTTATAGGCTGAATGGACTTCTGTCCTTTGCCAATCGTGGTTGGGTATTAAAACCACCTGTATACAATTAATATGGTATCATTTACCTGTTCTTATCGTCAAAAAGTAAAAATTATATCCTCAAGCATTAAGAAACTGTAGGTACCTAGTTATATTTTTACTACAATATGAGCAAGGGATTTCCTAATAATATTACTGTGCCCTAGGAACATCAAGGTGTCCTGTAGGTTAGGTGGCGAGAGTTTTTTTTAAATATAATGAGTTAATGACACGTCAACTTGAATATTTCATACAAATCTCAGTTTTAATTAATTTTCCTACAGGTTATTTATGAATTAAATACTCTGACGGGCACGTACCATTCATTCACGAGTGCAAAATCAGGAAAATATTTAATTTCATAAACTGTAACAATACAAATGAAATAGTATATGATAATTGTACCTACTAAAGTGTATTAAATACAATAAGTATAATGTTTCATTTATTATGTTACGTAAAGTACATTGTGTACTTGATACCTACTATGTCTGTATTGTCTGTGATTTGTCTTTTATCTGTGGTTTTACTCATTATGAGCAATAAGTTCCAGTTATTTAGTATTACCATATTACTTTGTTTCAATGGACTTTACTGAATAGATTAAAGTACCTACTAATAATGATATTAATTGGTAAATATTATTTATGCGGACACTCCCTTTTGTCTTAAAACAACGGTTGAAGTTCCTTCATGACAAGGACATCGGAAAATTGAGTTCATTCCACAAGACCTCGCCATTATACTCGTATTGTCACTATTCAAACGATTCGTTTGTAGAATCACCTTTGTGTAAGCCGACTCCAACTGTGTTGAGAAAAGGTTCAGAGCATGATGCACATAAGAGAGAGAGTAGAGACGCGATGTACATAAACTTTGATACATCTAGAGTTTCTAGCTTTTGATTAAATACCTGAATTTTTATATAATAGTACATTATGGTACAAGTAATCATCATGCTCACGCGTGCCATAGGACGTTTTACAACACACTTGCGAATAAAATAATACTACAAATACTAACTAAATAAACAATACTACAAATTACATAATTCGTTTTCCTATGCGCGCGCATTTAACAATGGCGGTCGACCATATTTAAAAAAAATGAAGTTTGAATATAACTTTTTTTTACTGTTTTTTTTCTGTACTTAGAGAAAAAAAAAAGTTAAATTTGAGTGAAAATTTTGTTTATTATACAAGTATTATACAAGTTGAAATTATTTATTTAAATACGAAAATGGATGAAATGACCATACAATAGGCGTATTAATTTATTCGTACTATTAAACACGTTATTTTTTGTATCAAAACTTTTTTAAGAACATAGACAAATTATAGACACTTCCTATAAAATTTAAAAAAGAATCTCTCGTAATAGCAATGAAAAAGTCACAGTTTGATAATAGGTGTCATTACGTGCCTAATTGCGGTAAAATAATATCACTTTTATAAGCAGGTGTGTGTTGTATTTGGTGTGTTGTAAATATATTTACAACACACAGTGCTCATAAAAGTGATATTATTTTACCGCAATTAGGCACGTAATGACACCTATTATCAAACTGTGAATTTTTCATTGCTATTATTCACAAGTGAGTTATAGATTCTTTTTTAAATTTTATAGGAAGTGTCTATAATTGTCTATGTTCTTAAAAAAGTTTTGATACAAAAAATAACATGTTTAATAGTACGAATAAATTAATACGCCTATTGTATGGTTATTTGATGCATTTTCGCATTTAAATAAATAATTTCAACTTGTAATAGGTACTTGTATAATAAACCAAATTTTCACTCAAATTTAACTTTTTTTTTCTCTAAGTACAGAAAAAAAAACAGTAAAAAAAAGTTAAGTTCAAACCTCATTTTTTTTAAAATATGGTCGACCGCCATTGTTAAATGCGCGCGCATAGGAAAACGAATTAATTTGTAGTATTGTTTATTTAGTATTGGTAGTATTATTTTATTCGCAAGTGTGTTGTAAAACGTCGTATGGCACGTGTGAGCATGATGATTACCGTCCTCGGCTGTCTTAAGACCCTCGCCTGGCGGCTCGGGTCTCAATGGCGCCTCGGCGGTAATCACCAACGTTGCTCACTTGTACCATAATGTACTATTAGAGCTAAAGTGGCTATTACACCTTCCTAAATTCAGAATCCGATATTTAGGACGTCCTGAATTTAGGAAAGTGTAATCGCATTTAGGATGGTAGCATCCTAATTAGGAAACGATTTAGGATAAAGGACGGCTTCCGACGTCCTAAATGGCTAAATCGGATGAGTGTAATCGCATTTCCTAAATTCAGGACGCTCAGTGGCCGCTCACCGCCGCAGTATCGATACATATTGTATCGATAAATATCGATATTGATAATTTTATAATAAAGCTATCGATATATTGACATAATGTATGTATGTATGTACGTGGGTATGTACGTATGTATGTTTGTATGTATCATACGTATGTATGCATGTATGTACGTATGTATGTATGTACGTATGTATGTATGTATGTACGTATGTATGTATGTACGTACCTATGTATGTACGTACCTATGTATGTATGTACGTATGTATGTATGTATGTATGTACGTACGTACGTATGTATGTAGGTAGGTAGGTAGGTATGTATGTATGTAGGTAGGTAGGTAGGTAGGTATGTATGTATGTATGTTTGTATGTATGTATGTAGGTAGGTAGGTATGTATGTATGTAGGTAGGTATGTAGGTATGTATGTAGGTAGGTATGTATGTATGTATGTATGTATTATCGATTCTTTTTTATTCAGAAGTATGCGCGCAATGAGATTATTGACAGATTAAGTTGCTAATTTAAAAATTAGCCTCAGCAAATAGAGTCGACCATAACAATATTATGAAATGTAATTTGTTAGAAATATATAACAGTAACATCATACGGCAACATCATCAAAGTAATATTCAATAACATCGATATCAAAATCGTAACCTAATTTATCATCCATCTCTATTCGACAGCGACACCTGCGACACGTCCGTCGCTTGCCGCTCGTCCAACAAAACTGATTTAGGATCCTAATTTAGTGAAAGTGTAATCGCGAGCTCCGGCGACTGAATTTCTCGTCCTAAATCGTTTCCTAAATATCGTTTCCTAAATTTAGGAAGGTGTAATAGCGCTTTAAGCTATTAAGTTTTGTAATTCATCTTTTATCAAACTACAACAGTTACTGCTGTTCTTCCCGCGGGTTCATTTGACCACTTTTAGTATTATTTCCTGGTCGACTCGGCCTTTATTCTATCAGCCGATAACCCTTATCAACCCCTCAAAAGTAGTTAGTCAGTCCACGGTTACATCATCTCTCCTCATAGTGAAGTATATCACTTCAGGCTATATAACGTGTCAATATCTTGGCCATTTTCCTCTACAGATAAGCGCTAACCGTGGTGTAATAGTTCTGACACATCGCAGGACCTTATGTGCAAGTGACAATGTATTTATATAACAGTCCTGGAAAAATATTGCGTTATTTGTTGACTCATATTTTTGGTATACGAGTACACGGTGTTTTTTCAGCAGCTGGGCAAATCTCTAAGCAGTCGAGTGTAGTACTGCGACCAACCTTGATATAAATTGTCATTGGTCGATCTCCAGTGACGTCACCCAGGCCGACCAATGACAATCTCAATCAAAGTCGGTCATAGAATTGCACAGCTGCACGTTGCTGGCTGAATCCAAAACTATGAGGATTAGCCAAAAAAGCTTAAAGGAGTCTCAAACCCCATTTTGATGAAAACTAAAAGGTTTCGGATTTGGCCACCACGCCCAGTTGGAAAATTCGTCCTTTAGGATTTTCTATCGTCGTACTTTTCATGGTTCTAAATATTTTGGTAAGTATTTACCGCTTTTCCTAGAGTCATCAATTAATCATTCTCATAGTAATTTCCCAGTTGCGTCCGAAGTTTGTCCTTTGGAGCCCGAGGTCTGTGTATTTATTTTTAATCGGTAACTATGTAGACTTTTCCGGGAACGATTACCGTCTGATTTCCCAAACCAAGGAGGAAAGTCTGCACCAGAGTATGGTCCGTTGTTTGGCAGGTGAGGTTAGTTGAGCCTGAAGTTAGTAGGGCCCTCTACCCCTAAAGCCTTTTGCTCGAGTGTCTGCCCAAAATGGTTTCTGCATTAGGTGCAAGGTGACGTCGGTCAAATCTTTCTTTTTCGCCGCATTGGCTTTTATGAGACGGACTTGTATCACAACTGGGCTTTACGTAAACGGACTCAGGACTTCGTGGTGAAAGCCTTGTATGCAACTGGGAACAGCGCTAAGATGATGATGATTTAGTAGGTTGTAACAGTTTGTGAGAACACCTTACTTACCTTCTTTCTTCTTTTGAATTTAGAAGCGCAAGAATTTGAATTTCGAATTCCCTGCTGTAGATGGTATTGCAAGCCTTGTGGTACCGGTTTTCCCCGGATCAGCAGAATGAGTCCTAACTACAAGAAGTATGAATGACTGGCGAAACTAAATAACATCCTTCCAAAGGCGAATTGGTCTGAATTGCTGGCGCCAGTGAGGGGCTCCGGCGGCAGCGCGTGCGCATATACCTGTTATTGGATGATTGCTGTATGATTGTATGATTGTCATGACGAAACATCCTTATCAGACACTGGCCAGTGAGTCAGGGAAATTTTCCGCTTTATTTGTAATGATGTGACGCGCTAACATATCCGTTTTTTAGTCATAGACAAATACTAAGGTGGGGTTTCAGGTTTTTATGACGTCAGATAGGTATCTATTGTTTATGACGCAATTGTTAAAGGTACATTTCGGGGTTTTTAGTTTCTCCTGCGGAAGTCCTACCTATACTTATAAGGAAAAACCATGAACCAAAAGACAACAACCAAAATCCAACCAGAACCATGCTTTCAGGAAGCTTACTGAGATGAAGGACCCTTTACCATTATAAGTATGTGCATCAGCTAAAATTTAATGGGCCTTCTATCATGGGGTCCTCCGCCACTGTGTCACACACACACTTTTTTTATACCACTTAGGTGGTAGACAAGCAAACGGTCCGACTGATGGAAAGTGATTACCGTGGCCTATGGATTTACGCAACACCAGGAGAGTCATACTCATGTTGACGACGCTGAAGTGTTGCCGACTTGAAAACCGACCGTGCTATGTTTGGCCGTTTCGTAGGTTAGACTGAAAAGCCAACCCCAACTGGGTTGGGAAACGGCTTAGTTACAGGATGATGATCGCTTAGACCAGTGGTGAGCAAACTTTCATAATGGGGGCCAGAAAGAGGAGGGCCAGAATTAAGTACCTATAGAAAAAATGTACAGCGATGAAGACCACAGAACCCCACTAACGAAATATACCTTGGTTGGACGATGTCGACCAGTGCAAGGTAGAGGCGGCTCTAAAGCAGATACTGTGGTACCAGAATCTACTATATACTTCTGGACCGTGAAAATATAATTATAGCGGGTCATTTAGGCACTAATTACGTGGTCTCCGTCCCCCATGAGCGCGGGCCTGGGGGTGACGGGTGGGGTCGCCTGTTACCCTAGCAGAAGCTGGCCACGGCGGTGGCGCGCATTGCGTGCCCCCCCATACCCGGGGGCGAGTTGGGGACTCCGTGGTCCCCACACTGGAAGAGGGCCAGATCAAGATGAGATATGGCCCTGGGTCGGCCGGGGTGCGAGGGATATGGCTATGACAATCTCACCTCCGGCAACTGACGGCCCACAGAAGGCGTGCATTTTAGTCGGTTCGAGTCCGACATAACCTCCTCCTCCGGCTACGGTGGGGGAGGTATCCGTGGGGATTTTGCGCACGATAAAAAAAAAAAAAAAGGTAGACAAGCAAACGGCCCGACTGATGGAAAGTGATTACCGTGGCCTAAGGAGTTACGCAACGCCAGGAGAGTCATACTCGTGTTGACGACGCTGAAGTGTAGCCAACCTGAAAACCGACCGGGCTATGTTTGGCCGTTTCGTAGGTTAGACTGAAAAGCCAATCCCTACTGAGTCGGGAAACGGCTTAGTTACAGGATGATGATCGCTTAGACCAGTGGTGAGCAAACTTTCTTAATTGGGGCCAGAAAGTGGAGGGCCAGAATTAAGTACCTATAGGAAAAATGTACAGCGATGAAGACCACAGAACGCCACTAACACGCATTATACCTTGGTTGTAGATACCCGATATCAACCAGTGCAAGGTAGATGCGTCTCTAAAGCAGATACTGTGACACCAGAATCTATTATATACTTCTGGACCGTGAAAATATAATTATAGCGGGCCATATAGGCACTAATTACGTGGCCTCCGTCCCCCATGAGCGCGGGCCTGGGGTGGGGTCGCCTGTTACCCTAGCAGAAGCTGGCCACGGCGGTGGCGCGCATTGCGTGCCCCCCCATACCCGGGGGCGAGTTGGGGACTCCGTGGTCCCCACACCGGAAGAGGGCCAGATCGAGAGATATGGCTCTGGGTCGGCCGGGGTGCGAGGGATATGGCTATGACAATCTCACCTCCGGCAACTGACGGCCCACAGAAGGCGTGCGTTTTAGTCGGTTCGAGTCCGACATAACCTCCTCCTCCGACCTCGGCGGGGGAGGTATCCGTGGGGATTATTCGCACGATAAAAAAAAAAAAAAGGCACTAATTACGTCGAAGGACCGATGACGGGCCGGATTAAATTCTTTCGCGGCCGTACGTACTTTGAATCAAATAAAATTCAATTCTATTCATCCCCCGCATGCTTAAATTGTGGAATGAACTCCCTGCCGTGGGTTTTCCAAGCGATTACAGTATGAGGTTGTTCAAGATGGCCATTAAAAGGTTCTTACGGGGTCGGCAGCGCGAATGTGACGCCCCTGGTGTTGCATACGTCCATGGGCCACGGTAACCACTACATCAGGCCCTCGATTCTGCTAAAGCAAAACCACTGTCGTGCCACAGTCTCTGCAAAAATTGGCATTAAATTTTAGACTTTATTGCTATAGCTTAAAGTCCAAAGTTAAATGACAATATTTTCATTATACGCTTTCGTTCACTCTACAAAAAGCCATTCAATTTTAAACTTTAACAGAATTACTTTAAAGGCTAAAATCAAATAGAATTTTCTCGCAGTCTCTGTGGTGTGACAGTGGTTGTGCTTTAGTAGAATCGAGGGCCAGGTGGGCTGTCCGTAAGACGTACTTCCTGTATTTCATCACATCAAGCACATAATGAACTGCGCCACAAATTATTAGATCTTTGGACTTAACGACGCAAAACAAACAGGTAGGTAAGCAGTGTACATGTCACCAACTTAATTGCGGTTTGTACCTTTATCTTAGTCAACAGCGGTGAGAAACGATCGATCCTTTGCTTCAGGAGAACGAACTTAGTCACCAGAGTTGATCTACGTAAACGGGGTTCTACAAAATTTATAACATGAAATCATTTGCACACTACAAATCATCAACTTCTGCTTCTTACTCCTAGCGTTAATTCCCAGTCGCATCCGAAGCTTTTTAGCTCGGAGTCTGGGGTCCGCTTTACCAATCTTAACTACGGATTTGGATAGGCTCGATATTATCCGTGAAGCGATTGCCATCTGACCTTTGTGGAGGTCAATCAATGTTAACATTAGGCGATATCGAAGCTTTGCAGCTAGACCGTTGTTTTTTGTACTTTTTAGGGCTCCAACTACCCGTAACGACTGCCATAGATGTTCTTATGGCAACCGGGACCGACGACGGCTTAACGTGCTCTCCGAGGCACAACCAGACCAATGCAAATACTCATATTTGCACTGAGCTGGAGCTAACTACAAATCATCAACATAACAGATTTAGTTAAGGTTGCATTCAAAGTTTGCACCTTGGTTCCGGTGTGTACTCTGCTACACGTTTTCCTGATTTGCCTTAATTTGCCTTTGCGGGAGTGACTGCCATCTGACCTGGGTGAATTACGCGTGGGGGAAACCCCATCATGTACAGGTCATACCTCAGTTTTATATTTACAACATCAAATAAACACATTACCACTCCATTGCGTCGCGCAGCCGGGTAAATCCTATTAGTATCATGAAATCTTGGAATTCTTTACAACCACACGTGGTTCCTCCTTCCTACAGTCTGTGGTTCTATAAGCAGGGCGTGAAACAGCATCTGCAGATGCCGTCAAGCTGAGGGATTTCGATTGCCTCTGTGGCGTAGCGTACCGGTAGCGGCCGCTACGCAGGAGGCGTGGGTTCGATCCCCGCTCAGTGCAAATATTTGTATGGATGAATATGAATATTTGCATTGGTCTGGGTGTTTCTATGTATAATATGTATGTATTTACGAAAAAAAAATGTATCTAAGTATGTTTATCCGCACTCTAGTACCCATAACACAAGCTAGTTAGCTATGCTTACTTTGGGTCTAGATAGCGCTGTGTAGAATGTCCAACAATATTTATTTATTTATTTATTTATTGTATGCAACATTGTTGATTGTTGATGTAATACTAAGCATTATTTGTAAATAGACCAAAAAAAAAAAAGCCCGCTGAGTTTCTTGCCGGAGTCTTCTCAGGCCAGGGCCGCGTTTCGAACCGGTGGTCCATTTGCTAACCTAGTCTTTAGTACATAATTATATATTTTTGACGTTTTGTAAGTGCCGTTTTAATGGTCTATACAGAATAAATGATTTTTGACTTTGACTTGACTATCCTCTTTCATGAGATTTTACCTTCAGCTTGCCATCAGGCTAGGTGACGTCATATTGATGTGTCGTATGTACCTATAAAAAAATACTAGTATGGTCGTTAGCTCAAATAAAACACATCGTGAACCCACGCCAAACCCGGAATTCGCTAGAGGGTAGCTGAGCGAATTCTTTGTAATGGGAGTGGGTTCACGTCTATAGTTTATGAGATGGGGTTCGAAGGCGTAATGTCTTAATTGAATGTCCAACGTTTTGGCCATTACGCCACTACCTACGCTACCAGTTGACGTCGATGGGGAGGAATTTTTCGACACCTACACCCGCAGGAATTAGGGTATGTCTAATAAATTATGGCACTCATTGTAACATGGCACGTGTCTATAGTGGTGACATTATTTTCCCGAGACCTTGCCTTCAGCTTACCATCAGGCGAGGTGAAGTCAAATTGACGTGTCCTATATATAAAAAAAAATACGTGTTTCATAAAAAAATACCCATAATTCATCTAATTTTACCAACCAAAAAAAAATTGAAACACTTTTACAGTATTAGGTAGTATGCTTCCGATTGTGAGTTCCTGGGTTCGATTCTGAAGTCAAGTAAAGTGTTATCAGAGGCTCTCACCCTCGGTGATTGTTCACCCAAGACAGATTACGGTTTTAGTCGGTTCGAGTCTGACATAACCATCCCAACTTGTTCCGTCGGGGGCGTACCTGAGGGGATTTCAGCACCTTCTTTTTGTTTTTTGTTTTTTAGATAAGTAATAAGGCTCAATTAGCAATGTAAACTATTAAATGTCGGTATGGTATTAGATTCGGCCCCTTACATATTCAATTAATATTCATATAAAAAATCATGAATCCCTGAATTGGAACAGTTTCTCCAATTATTGTTATAAGTCTCATAAAGTTCAAAGTCTATGCAACAAACGTAAGTAGGTAATTCTAAAATCGATAACAACGGGACTGTATCCATACTGCTGTTGTGCAACGTGCAACGTACAATTACAGATCTCTACATCTGCGCGTGCGCGTGTCACGGGACAGCTCTCATTATATTTGCCATTTCAGGCTAATTATTATCTGTGCTCCAAACTGGCGCCAACTGCTTCTAGTATACAACGGGACACATAATCCATGGACCTAAGTTGACAGCCTCCGTGGCGTAGCGGTAGTGAACGCGGCCTTGCAGGAGGCGCGGGTTCGATCCCCGCTCAGTGCAAATATTTGTGTGCATAAAATATGAGTATTTGCATTGGTCTGGTCTCGTGCCTCGGAGAGCACGTTAAGCCGTTGGTCCCGGTTGCCATAAGAACATCTATGGCAGTCGTTACGGGTAGTTGGAGCCCTAAAAAATCCAAAAACAACGGTCTAGCTGCAAAGCTTCGATATCGCCTAATGTTAACATTGGGTTGTGGAGGTCAGATGACAATCGCTTCACGGAAAATATCGAAGTCTAGCCAAATCCGTAGTTAAGACTGGTAAAGCAGACCCCAGACTCCGAACTGAAAAGCTTCGGATGCGACTGGGAATTAACGCTAAGAGGAAGGAAGGAATTCTTGGACCTAAGTCGTGAGACAAACGCGGCCTTGACGTGCGTAGATTGTTTTGTAATAGTAATACTTGGGAAATTTGAGCTCGTCTACCGCAGTAGCACCCCGTGCTATCCTCAAAAGACACCCAAGAAACGTGTACTGCGCGTATAGAGCTAATTTTGAGTACATTTTAGGGTCAAGATATATGTTCCGAGCAAAGACATATCAGCGTCTACATAATCCCGAGGTATTTTGCTGGCAAGTGGTAGGTACTTTTTTTATCGTGCGAAAATCCCCGCGATTATAGGTCTCTGCATACGTAACGGGTTTTTTCACAGACGGGACGGGGACGTGAAGTTTTGGAAATATCGTTACATACAAAATGTATGCGGCAATGCATATGTCACGAGGCCACGGACGGGACGGGACGGGACGGGATGGGCCGCATACATTTTGCTTCACGGCCCGTCCCGTCCGTGAAAAAACCCGTTACGTATGCAGAGACCTTTACTCTTTCGCCGGAGCCGGAGGAGGAGGTTATGTCGGACTCGAACCGACTAAAACGCACGCCGGTGGGCAGCCAGTTACCTGAGGTGAGATTGTCGTAGCCATATCCCTCGCACCCCGGCTGACCCAGGGCCGTATCTCTTGATCTGGCCCTCTTCCGGTGTGGTACCTACGTCTATTCTTGTTTAAAATGTCACTGAGGACTAAATGGAGAACGGGTCTACTTAAGTAGCACACTCGTAGGTAGTGCATACATATAATCACGCCTTTATCCCCGGAGGATTAGACAGAGGTGAATTAACACCCACATTTCACCAATCATTGTATACGGTCCCACGTAATAGGGGGCGAGCTTGTTACCATATACCGGGCACTATTGTTGACTCGAGCCATCCGTCTGAGTCTGAGTCTGGGCTGAAGAGTATTAGTAAATCCGTCTACCTACTTGTGCATGAAGTTTAAAAATAAATAAATAAGTATCTGTATGATGTTAAACAGCCCTATCCCTTAGTCGCCTTGTACGACACCGCATGCGAGGAGATGGGGTGCCCCAAATTGTACTCTGCCCTGGGATCCACGCGGCTTTAGGCATAAGAACTTCGGTGCTACGAAACAAATCCCTTTGAATTAGGTAAATTGTTCTAAAGGAAATCCCGTACTTGATATTATAGTGGTTTTGATGTTTACACACAGGATATTATTTTCATTTATAAGTGCATACGCACAACATGGTTAGTTCTGTATAATTTTATAACAGAGTTCTCGTTCGCGTTATGTAAATTCATATTTCCACATATGTATGACGCAAAGAAAACAGAAATAACATGCCTACAAACATGTTGCTACGAGATAATAACTATTTTATTATTATTGTATATTAATTATTACATAATTACTATATGATATTAATTAAAGTTTATTATATTATTAAGTCCGTGGCCTAACGCAGAGTAGGTAGTACTCTGCGTTAGGCCATGGGGTGGTTATGCGGTCTTAAATGTCAAATTCTATATTTAAACAACATTCCAATTAAAATTAAAGCTAGCTTCATCAATCATCTTCCATTAGCCTATTACAGTACACTGCTGGACATAGGCCTCTCCCAACGTGCGCCATTTGTGCCGATCCTCCGCCTTCCGCATCCAGTCCGTCCCAAAGTTAGCTTAAAAGTCAAATTATTACCACTGTGTATAATAAAATAGGAAATTACAGAAAGAAAAACTAATTCGATCACTCAAACCTGCTCGCAAGTTTTGTAGAAAGCCATGTAATAGAATTAACATAAATACAACATTTTCTTAATATTCCCACGATAACAAGCGCCTATTATTTAATAAGAAACATTATTTATATCAATGAATCACACATTCTTCATTCTGATGCAGGTAAAAAAGAACAAATAAAAAAAAAACTATGCAAAGGTCGCAATCTCACTCACCGCATGCCAAAGTTCGTTCATTTCTGCGAATGAATGAATCACAATGTCAGACTTTTCGCGGTATTCGGCCTCTTTTTCCCGCGAATTCACGCATAGACACCTAGATATACACTGTGCAGGCATTTTATGAATAAAATTGTAATAAACGATGATAATATTATACGTAATTGCGTAATTAGTTGCTACATATTTGATTAACATTATACTAATGTTGTGTGAAAATTAAATATATTAACATAAATTATGCTGCTATAATTACAACGATAATTGGTAAAAGTAATTAATGTTTGGTTTGATTTTTTTTTCATAACAGTACTTGCAATACATAACAATAATTTTAATAGGGTTCTCAGGTCAGTGTATGATTGTACTACATAAATGATTAGTCTATAACTATCATCAAAGAATAAACAAAGAAAAAGTCTTTCATCCATTACACCTTTAAATAAAATTACCAATATCATCTGGTGTCTGCCGTCTGACCAGAGCCTCGTCCGTTGATCGATAGGCGTACCAACTAACAGATGAGGATGCCAACGGCATAAGACGCGGCATGAGACACGGCATTAAAAAAGCCTCAAAGAAAGATTAGCCTGCGTTATGAAAGGAAGCTCATCCACCGCACACCCTACCGTGGTATTTCGAAGCGACTGCAGTATGGGGTTCTTCAAGATGGGCATTAGAAGGTTCTTAAAGGGTCGGCATCACGAGTGTGACTCTCCGAGTGTTGCATATGTCCATAGGCCACGGTAACCACTTTCCATCGGGTCTACATGCTTCTAGGATATCATATGTTACCATGTTTAAAGGCAAATAAATTATTCTATTAATTATCTATACTCTATACTAATATTATAAAGAGGAAAGATTTGTTTGTTTGTTTGTTTGTTTGTTTGTTTGTTTTTTTGTTTGTAACGAATAGGCTCCGAAACTACTGGACCGATTTCAATAATTCTTTCACCTATAGAAAGCTACACTATCTGGGAGTAACATAGGCTATATAACATCACGCTACTACTAAAGGGAGCGGAGCAGTGAGCATAAATGTCAATAAATCGGGCAGATTTCCATACATTCTTTACTAATATAAGATTTGTATTTTTGTATTCGAGTAAACTCAAGAACTACTGAACCGATTTCAATAATTCTTTTACCATTAGAAAGCTGCACTATCACTGACTAACATAGGCTATCATTAATTTTCAAAAAAATAGGGATCCTGGATAAAACTTCAATAATGTAACCCAAGGTGTAAAAAAATGACCTAAAAAATTCCTTACATCGCGTACGCTGCGAAAACTATTGAAGATAGAACAAAATAATGTACTGTAGAAATGTATAACTTAAAAAGGTCTACATAAAAGTCCGCGACAGCATATGTCTATCTAATAAGGGTAGCTCACAATAACCATTTTTATCTTTTACAAATTATAAAAAAAATATGTGTCATTTTCGAAGCTATTTTTAACAATATAGTGTTAAGCCTTATCTGACTAAATACGTTAGATACATTGTACATTTAATGTAGATCAAAATTGCCCTTTACACTGTATAATTATAATGAATATTTTAGAATCTATTGCAGTATGAAAGTAACGCGCGACGATATAAATTTAAGCCGAAATGCCGATCAAAGTCAGACCACGGAATCTATACCTTTATATTAATTCTTATCTAAATAAATCGTTTGGTATTTAAGATTGTTTCAATGCCTGTTGATTACTTTTTGAATTATTGAAATCGGACGTTCAATTCAAAAGATATTACGAAATTATAATGTCAATAAATCCGGTAAATTACCATACATTATTTGAAAACTAATTATTATTACGGGCATGGGCTAAAAGGGTGCAACCACGGGTGTTCGAAGTATTTCACGAGCGAAGACAGGGAAGGTCAGCTGAACACAAGATGCAACGGTAACGGGATCCGAATGCGGGATTGGAACCTCCATGTGATGCATCCTGGGTAACGGAGGCATTAACGCCCCTCACCCAGGGGAGGCGCTACCGCCTACGGCAAATACATACAGCAACGGGAGCAGCTCTATAGAGGGCTGCTCAAAGGCTTCCCACATGTCCCTCTGACTACGAGGAGGCCCAGTAGAGAGCAGGAAAGGGAAGGGCTGGTCACCGAGCGCGGACGTGAGGATTATAGGTCCGGCCTCCTGTCATCCCTTCACGCCCGTCTCCTCCCTTTCCGGAATTCGATGGGACATCGTGCTTCCCACTTCTGAGAGGGCCATCTTAAAATTGTAGATGGCCCAGGGTCAGCCGGGGGGTGTGGAAAATGCCCTAGGCAATTTTACACTCCAGCAACTGAAGGCCCGCGACGGCATGCTGTTTAGTGGGTCCGAATTCCACATGGCACTCCTGATGGCTGACGGGGATGGTATCCGAGGCAATTTTAGCACGAAAGAAAAGTTTGTACGGAATCCGAATTCCACGCGGGCGGAGCCGCGGGCAACAGCTAGTTCTATTATATACTCGTACATTCTACCGGAACTAAGCGGCAAGTTTTGTAAGTCAATTGCTGGTAAATACTATCAAATAATTTCATCAACACATTTCAATTAATAATTACCACTCGCTTGGTATTTATAGAAGCAAAAGTTCAAGTTCAATTCTAATTTTACCTTTTTTTTTACCAACGATATCTAGTATCTCTTATAAGTTAGGTTTTATATCGGTAAAGTTGAGTCAGAGTCAGAGCGTCCTTGTATACTATGTCAGGGTCCTCCACATGTTTGCACCGACGTACAGTTGGAACTATGTTTTACTAATGATTCACTTAGAAGGAATTTGCGCCAGTTATGTAAGATGTTGTATGTTTTGAATTATGTTGCTCGCGGTAGCAAATGAATACTGTACCTTGCGTAATATTGTGTCTGTTTAACTATTATGTTACTGAGTGTGTATGTATTTAATAGGTTATTTTGTTTTCAAAGTAAATATATCATAATCTTGTTACCCGACTACGGGAAAGACAAAACTTATGACTTTTTTATTAATTGTGCTTTCAAAATTAATTTAATGAAACCAATATGACAAAGGATACCCATTGTTTATTTTACTCAAAACTCATTATAACGTAAAAGCTCCTATCAACGACCCCCTAAAATTTGTATACTATCACCGATCTAATTTTTAAATCTTTCATATCAGACATAATATAGGTTCCAGAGAACTTATATCTTGAAAATATGTGAGGTACATTTTGTTGGACAGCAAAAAGTATAAAGTTCGCGTATCTAAATTGCCTGTGAATGAAATAATTTAACAATAAGTGGGACGCGCCCGAAACGGACGGACTTTTCATAGTGACGCGGCTCCAGCCACGTAAGTACACCTCAATATTAAATATTTAAATATAATTTATTAAATATAAATTAATTTATTTAAATATAAAATATGTTCTTGCTATCGCATTACAACTGTTATGTATATATTCAATTTCTAAACTAACTTTTAATATTATGCTTTTCATTGGTTTTAATGTTATATAATCATGTTTTAATTTGAGGCGGTGATAGAATCCATATTTCAAAACTTGAGTCTATCAACGATCCATGGCGTTGTTAGGAATTTGACAATATTTTGTATTTTCAAATAATCTCTATTATAAACTACCTAATTTTATTTTATTTGTTTCTTGTTCAATTCTTAAAACGATTTTACTTCGTTAGATCAATTAACGACCAAGCATATTCTTAAATTTTTAGGGTAAATCTAGATTCAACGTTACCCATCATCTGTAATATTATATAGGATATTATACTTTAAATAACCTTTATTATTTGAATTAATGAGTAATTGATATTAAAAGAAAATGTATAGCAGTGAGATCGAGTGTAACAGTTTTTCATAAAGTAGATATTTTAGCGGTTTGTTATTAATTGTATAGGTCGCTAATAGAATATTGTAATCTTCATACTTAATTCTATTACCGACTCACAGCTGTAACGATATTTTGGTACATAATATTATAGTACTTACACAAAAATGAAGTGTATGTTTTTAACAAATTGGCTTAGATGCTTACCAATTTTCTAACCACCGACATAAAAGAAGGGTATTATAGGTGTGAAGTGTGTGTGTGAAGTGTGTGTGTGTGTGTGTGTGTGTGTGTGTGTGTGTGTGTGTGTGTGTGTGTGTTGTGTGTGTGTGGTGTGGTGTGTGTGTGTGTTGTGTGTATGTGTGAGTGAGTATGTTGTATGACAGATAAAAATATTTTTGTTAGGTTTTAATATTTCTTTCCTGTTCCTGAGACTGATTTATTTTTTTGATTTATGATTATAATATAGTAATATTGATCTCAAAACTATTGTTATTACTTATTAATACCTCAAAACCTTTTTTATTTTATCTAATCGAAAAGAAGTGACAATTTCTTATGGGTCGGTAAAAGAAGCAGAATTAATAGAATAGAATCTTGCCGCATTCTATGGGTCGGTGATAGAATCAACTACTCTTTCGGATTAAACAATTATTTAATAAATATTGTGTTATTTAATATTGAATTTAAGTACTGAATTTCAAAGAATACTTCGTTGAGGTTAATTATAAATTATAACATCTTTGCTAACATAACAGCTTATAACTATTTTTTTGAAGTGAATCCAAAGACAGCTAAAACTGGCGGTAATAGGCGCATTTACGTTACCGTCAATGAATGAATGATATGAACGATGAATGAATTATGTGCTAGAATGAATTAGTGAAGCATGAGAATGAATGAAAGATATGAATAAAAAATATGAAACTATGAATGATAATAAGAATGAATGAATGACTTCGACAGGTTGTAGTATTGAAGAACTTCTTTACAAAAATCAAAATAGCATGTCACCTAACTCGAGAATTGAACCTGTGACCTTACACACAGTAGTAGCCTCGCTATCGCAGCGGCTCCAAGGAAGGCGGAACAGAACAGAATGTCAATATGAGTTGAATATAGTCCCTAAACCCGTTACTCGGCGCGTGGTGACCGCAGGGTGTCGAGTTTCAAGGGGTACGTCGTATCGATTATAAACGACACTTCCACGATAGAGCGTATTATTTGATGATTATTACTGTCCAATTGAATGGGTCCACAGGGCCCTACCAAAATCTTTAAGGCCTAAGCGTCCTCTTCGTCGGTCGGTCTAAAAACGGCGGAGGAATATGCTTTCTTCTCAAACTTAGGAGGTTATTCGGCAGTCGCCCCTAGAAAATATACTAAATATTCGGACCTCGGGTTCTGAAGTGTTTTGGGTGCAACTTGGAAATTGCTATGAGGATGATGATGATGATTCCTGTTCAATTGATAATAGAGTTTATCTAAAAAGCCTAACTGTCATGTTAGTCAGTCATTGGTTCCATCGGATTTCTGATGAGATTGGCTGGGGCCCCAGCCAATCTCCGATTATCCACAGGTTAATGGATGAAGTTCTGATGTGGGCTTTTGTTTCAGGATGTGGAGGTGAAATAACCGTCGCTTCCATGAAGGCAAAGACCAACCAAACCAAATCAAGAGCAGAAGTGGGAGATGCGGGGGAAAAAATTGATGAGACGAGAAAAAAATCTAGAGGAACAAGGAAACTGTTGCAGTACCTAGGCAAAATATTTAACATTTCACCAATGCTCTTCGGTCTTATTATTCTCCCGGACGTGACTGCCCCGTGGCACTACCCAATGGCACTACTGGTAGTGTCAAGGGTAAAATTCTTGCCCCATGGCACTACCGGTAGTGTCAAGGGTACAAATGATTCCCAATGACACCACCAGTAGTGTCAAAGGTAATTTTTGAGCCGTCAACTAGACATTTTATTTACTACTAGCTTTCCGCCCGCAGGTTCGCCTGCGTAGAGATGTCGACTTTTGATAGCGGTAAAAGTATTTTTTCTAAACTGACAGACTGGTTTACTATATGATGAAGAATAGAATTATCCCTTGCTAGGTCAGTAGGTAGCATTATAAGCCTTTTCGATCCAAATCCAGCAGCAACAATATCGTGATATAATATAATTATGATAAAATTCCTCGGAGCGCAGTCGGTGACGTGTGGTCCTTATCACATAACCGCGGCGGTCGTAAAAGTTCGCTGAGCGACTGCGACTAGCGACCATTGTCGTAACAACTTTATTGCCAATAACGGCTATCGATTACTGTGTAATGTCGGCTTAGCACACAGCTATGCAGCCACGAGCGGTACCCATGTTGTGGGGAGATTGGAGGAATGCTACGATGCCTGAAGTTGCTGATGAAAAATGGTTTTTATCGGAGTGATTCCGATATTTCGGTTGCTTTTAGCAGTCATGGCATAGATGTTAGATAACTTTACTGTGGTATTGCGATCAGGTTAGTAAATACATAAAAGAACACCAAATAGGTAGGTATATCACGGTAAAATCAGTTCAATTTACATACGCTCATGCCATTTTCTCTCCCTGGTAAGCAGAGTCTGCCATTTGACTCTATCCTTACATACTTCACGAGTTTAATTTACTTTCATTAATCTTTTTATGCAAGCCCATCGGTTTCGAATACTTCTGACCTGCCTTTCTTTCAATTTTTTCTTCAAAATTACAAAAATGAAACATTCAATTTAAATATTGTAATTTTGTATGAGTCAACGAAGTCTAATTAGAACCATTTGAGTATTTTGAGTATATGGAGAGCCCTACCAAGATTTTCGGGGCCCATGCCGTAAATCTAAATGAACGGAGAACTGAGGCTTTGACGCATGCTTTCCTCTTGGGATTAAGAAGGAGAGACGTCAGCCGGATGAATATAAACGCTTTAATTTCATTTGAACTATATAGCACATTTACTTAATGAAATTCATGGAAGAAAACATGAAAATTTAGTTCAGTTTAAATAAAATTGATATCGTTTCCTATCATTGATGTAATCCGTTCTCAATATTAAAGGTCAAAGTAACACTGGCAACCCTTTCAAAACACAATGGCCCACACCGGCGTGTGAAGCAAAAGCTCAAACATAAAGCCTTATGCAAAACAAATTGTTATCCAACTTCGCTGTTATGTAATAAGGTAACTTTAATTGATTAGTTCTCGTTTACAAAAATGTCGATCAAATATTAATTTCACGGTTGCTATATTAATTAAGGGTAGACTTCGAAATTGTTGCGTTTGTCATTAATATTGGCTATGGTTCCGTAGATAAGGATTATGTAAAAAGAGTTTTGTGTGTAGAGTATAAAGTTGCGAATATTTTAAGTTTTAAATGAACTTGAATTTAGGAAAAGTTTCGTATTCAGTTCCGGGTTTTTTAGTAATAACTGTTTTGATATGTTTCATCTTGTAAAGCAATTAGATAAGATATTTTTTGAATTGGACATTACTTTAATAAGCGTGATGGTAAGCTAAAGGTGAAATTTCAGGAAAAAGGGTCACTATTTTAGACGCCAACAATTGTTATAATAGTGGCCCCCAGCTTGCAAAGAAGTTAGATGATGATTATTGATTATTACTTGAAAAGTCGAATAATTAACCTTCATAGACAACATATTTCACCCAAATATATTATATTCTTTTAAAAAATGTAACATTTGCATTAACTATGTGGTAAAATTTATCTCCAAAACACTCAAATATTTTCTTACGAATTGATATCACTTTTTCTCACTTTTAAGTTAGTTGGTTAAAATAGTCTAATTAAGCAACACATTAAAATAATTAGGCAATCTTATCTTTTTAATACTTTATATAATTAGGTGTACTTAAGGTAGGCAGAGGTGTAGTAACACCCATATTTCATCAACTGCTTTCGGTCCCACTTTTTCACGGACAGTTTAACGTTGGATAGAGAACCTACCTACCCACGGCTATAGATGAAGTAGCCCTATATACTACTTGTATGTTATCAAGAGCCACTCGAGCATAATTAATAACTCGAGTACTCATACAAGTACCTACCCATCTAATTAATAATAATAAAAAAATAACAATAATAATAAAAATGTAATTTAGAGTTAATAAAAAGGAAATAAAAAATAAATATTCTGGGGTATAGTGTTTTTTTTTATACCATTTAGGTCGCAGACAAGTTCACGAGTGCAACACCAGGGGAGTCACACTCGTGCTGGTGACTCTGTAAGAAAAAAAAACATTCTGTGCAGTCAGCCAGAAGACAAGCAGGACAAGCCTTTGGTCTGCCCACTGACATTACAAAATCTCTCCAGTGAGGTTAAATTTAATAATTAAAATAATAATATTGACATCAATAAGTTGTAGCCATGATAAATTATGCTGAATAAATTAACTGAATTTCAATTAAATTATTTTGAGTTTTTTTTTTTAAACATTCTCTACATCTGAGCGCCTATCCGCATCCAAAACACGCAATTTGTAGCTAAGGTCCGCTCTCCTTCTCCTTGGTCTGTTATGGTTGTTATAGGAGCGACTGCCGACTGACTCCCTAACCCCGAGGAAAGCTTGCTCCAGGGCCTGCTCTATCAATAAGCAGGTGTATAAACTTGCAGGTGAAATGAACTTTGTCCCTAAAGATCCCACTGGAGAGGTTTTGTGGAGACCAAAGGTTTAACTTACTTGTCTTCTGCGCTGACGTCACAGAATCTCTATATTCTTGCAGGGTCGGCAGCACGAGTGTGACTCCCCTGGTGTTGCACTCGCCCATAGGCCACAATAACCATTTCTGCGACCTAAGTGGAGTAAAAAATAATATCTTAGTTGACAGCCTCCGTGGCGTAGCGGTAGTGAACGCGGCCGCAACGCAGGAGGCGCGGGTTCGATCCCCGCTCAGTGCAAATATTTATGTTCATGAAATATGGGTATTTGCATTGGTCTGGTCGTGCCTCGGAGAGCACGTTAAGCCGTCGGTCCCGGTTGCCATAAGAACATCTATGGCAGTCTTTACGGGTAGTTGGAGCCCTCAAAAATCCAAAAAAAACAACGGTCTAGCTGCAAAGCTTCGATATCGCCTAATTTTAACATTGGGTTGTGGAGGTCAGATGACAATCGCTTCATGGAAAATATCGAGGTCTAGCCAAATTCGTAGTTAAGACTGATAAAGCAGACCCCAGACTCCGAGCTGAAAAAAGCTTCGGATGCGACTGGGAATTAACGCTAAGAGGAAGATGAAGTTGAACCCCATTTCCAACAAAGTTTTTCAAGACATTCTTTGTCTGTATAGTGGTCACCAACTACGGAACCCCAAGCCGGTCGGTGTGAGCGGTGATTACGAAGCAATTTGCCGTCCCCAGCGCGCCGAGCGTGAAGCACAGGTGCGGTTCCGCGGCGCGCGCGCATCCACCGCACTTATTGATTTTCACTATCATTAGACCACTAAAGAGATTTTTGTGACCCCTTGACTTCACTTCCTATAGACTTACGGACGTTCTTAGACTTTTATCATCTGAATGAAATTTTGAAGCATTTATAATGCTATCAATTCAAATTGATTGAGAAAGAGAAAAGAGAATCGTCCTCTGGCGGGACTCGAATACGCGATCTTTCCCTTACAGGGGGAATGCTCTGACCGCTAAGCCACCGAAGCCCGCACGAAGCCGCTCCAAATTCCTCTAGACCCAAAGACGGAAAGTATATAGAGGAATTTGGATCGGTTTCGTGTGGGCTTCGGTGGTTTAGCGGTTAGAGCATTCCCCCTGTAAGGGAAAGATCGCGTATTCGAGTCCCGCCAGAGGACGATTCTCTTTTCTCTTTGTAAATCGATGAGGAAATGATATCTAACAGGAATATATGGGGAAGAATGTCATGTTGCACCGAGCACAAATAATTGAGATAGGAGCAGCAATTGTTAGCGGTCTTAAACATAACTCCTCTTTAATGCCTTCACCGCAGTTGGGTAGACTCAACGATGGATAGGTAGAATAAATAAGAACTTAATAGAGTTGTGCAATGCCAAACTTGTTATTAAGTAAAGGAAAATGGGTTCACGTTTGTGTTTCGAGATAACAATGTCAACCTCAGTGACCCCGGGGTAATTACCGTGATCGTTGAGCGACAGAATAATTGCCTTTTAATTAAATTAAATTAAATTAAATATCATTTATTTCAAGTATCAAAACTCATTTCAGTAGGATACATTAGGGATAGTCACATTATTATTATTATTATTACATTGCGATTATTAACCAAAGTCATTATTTTAGAAACATGCATGTCAGTAATCATAAAAAAAAATCAAATAAATTAAATCAATACATGTCAATATTTCAAATACAATAAAATCACAGGTCACATTAAATTATCATTATAGATTCACAGAGCAATACATATACATATACAGTCAGAAAAGCCAGTCTCTGTGGCCAACATGCAGGCGACTGCAATGACTCATGTACGGGCAGTCGAGCCTTACCGCGAGCGCGGCCAGCATGCTGTTGGGGCTCCCCCGCACGCGCCGCACTAGTGAGGCAGCTCGCTTGCGCATCGTGGTGTAGAAACAATCTACACGCGCCTCCGCGAACATCGTAGACGCACTGCAAAAGCGGGGGAGCCCCATCACCATCCTAAACGCGTTATTAAACTGGACGCGAAGGGCCCCATACGATTTTTGCGTATAGCCAGACCACAGACTGCACGTGTAGAAAGAGGTGCAGTAGGCTCTGAAAGTATTGTAGGGGTTAGAGCACCCTCGAGTGGGACAAAGATTATCTATGCAGATGAGACATGACACTTGGTTGATGATGACAGTGAGGAATATTACAGACGCACTAGACTTTGGCACAGGTGAGCCCCGTAAAAATAGACCCCCGACTGTTTTTTATGGAATACTACCACGGCATCTCTTTGCAGAGTAAGCCGGTAGGAATCGGGTTATAGGGTTCGACACCGCTATATACCTGCCCTACTTCACCTGCCCTTTGCCAAGGGGGAGTTAGAGAAATCCTCGACGACAAGAAAGAATCAGGCTGTATATATAAAAACAATAAACAAAGGGTGTATAATCCGCATCTTTCAACCCCTTCATCTCTTCATATGACAGTGAAATACTTTTTTAGTCTTTGCCAACCCTTCCTCGCTACGCATTAAGAGTCATTCATCAAGTTGTTAATACCCCTAATGGTCATAATGACCGCGACACACTATTTATACATAGGCAGCGTAGGGTTAAACGTGTCTAATTAATATCCGCACTACGGTGGAATACGGTGGTTGTTGTTAAGGGTTAAGTTTCTGTTACGCTGAATTATTGTTTATTAGTTTTTATACCGCAAAGTGGCATATGGTAAGCGGTTATCGTAGCTTATGGAACACTTGTAACAAACAATTTGTGTTTTGATGTTATAACAGTTCTAAGGGTCGGCAGTACGAGTGTGACTCATAGGCTACGGTAATCACTTACCATCAGGAGGGTCATGTGCTTGTCTGCGACCTAAGTAGCATATAAAAAAAGTTATGATAGGGGTGTAGCCTTGGTCTACGGGGTCAAGCCAACTTTACCATGCAAGCCGGTAAACGACGACTGATTGGCGAACGAGGCTTTGGTGCAGGCTTTCCTCAAGAAGTTGGGTGGTCAGACGGCAGTCGCTCCCATAGAAGCAGTATGGTATTAGCCAAGGGCCCCAGGCTCCGAAGTGAAAGCTTCGGATGCAATCGAGAATAAATGACGAAAACGTCTTTTTTGTCTTTTTATACCACTTAGGTTAGGTGGCAGACAAGCACACGGTCCACCTGATGAAAAGTAGTTGCAGTGGCCTATGGACGTATGCAACATCAGGGGCTTCACACTCGCGCTGTCGACCCTGAAGAAACCTTCTAATGCCCTTCTTGAAGAACCCCATATTGTAGTCGCTAAGCATGTAACATGACATAGCTAAGACATCTGAATTCTGATACTATATTAGTATACATACAATCACGCCTTTATCTACGGAGGGTTAGGCAGAGGTGAAAATAACACCCACATTTCACCAATCATTGTATTAGGTCCCACGTAATAGGGGGTGAGCCTATTGCCGTTTTCCTGGCATTATTGTTGACTCGAGCCATGTATAGGCTGAGTCTGGACTGTATATATCTGTCTGATGTTAAACAGCCCTATCCCTTAGTCGCCTTGTACGACACCGCATGAGAGGAGATGGGGTGGCCCAATTTCGACCCTTTCGGGAACCACACGTCTTTGTGGAAAACCACCAAGGTTCTGATATTAACACTATTCCTAAAGGCTTACAAAGAGGATTTCCAAGCAATTTAGCTTAGCTGGAGATTTTACTCAAACCTTAGTACTTATATTATGTTCTATTACTGGCAGTTTAAAAAAAATAAAATTACCCATAAAACTGTGCAGTTATACGGAGCAGATTAAACCGCCCCCTCCGGCGTAGTAATGGGCCATCAACTCGTCTAGCCGATTTAATGGCAACTAGCTTGGCGCTTGGCAAGGGACCACATCTTATTGCAGTTTCGGCTATCTCCGGATTTCTAGATTTATTTTGTACGCTGTAAATTTTAATATTCTTTTATGGGAGGATGCAGTTTTTCTTAGTTTAATGAAATACCTAACTGCAATGCTTCGATATCGCCTAATATCACCATTGGGTTGTGGAGGTCAGGTGGCAGTCGCTTCATGGAAAATATCGAGTTCCAGCTAAATCCGCAGTTAAGACTGGTAAAGCGGACCCCAGACTCCGAGGTGAAAGCTTCGGATGCGACTGGGAATTAACGCTAGGATGAAGAAGAATGAAATACTCAGTTAATATTTCATATTTAATCACCAGGCTAGCTGTACAGTTATTAAGAGTTTTCCACTTCCATTTGTGTCGAAGTTCTAGATGTTAAAAATGCCACAGATTTTGGTATGGCAACTAGGACGGACAGCTTAGGTTTAGCGTGCTCTTTGAGAAACGGAGGAGTCGTAAAGAATGGTCACTCATCTTAAGATTGTCCTGGCTACTTGATAACCTACTTAACCTTACTTACACTTACGCCCAGTTTCCGAAAGGCTGATCAATGTCAAATTAACATTGTTTTTTTTTTCAAGTAGAAATTGGGTTGCTAAAAGCATGGTTAAATAGTATAATTTGATCATCGTGTTGGTTAATCAGCTATTTTAACGGATACGATGATCAAATTAAACTATATAACCATGATTGTAGCAACCCAATTGCTGCTTGATAAGAGATTTGACAGCCGATTAGTTAATTTGACGTTGATCAGCCTTTCGGAAACTGGGCGTAAGCCACAAACTCCTTGTAGTAGGTACATAATAATATTCTTGTTTACAGCCCCAACTTTAGCAAACTTTTTGCCAAAAACTCCAATTAGACACTTCAAGTTTGGCAATAGTTTGATGTCTCCGTTGTGTTTAGTTCCGAAGACGTTATGGCTCTGTTGAGTGTTGTTTCGTAGTTCGAGACAGTTGCCAACGCATTATCGACAAAGTTTCGGTTACTATCCAGTCTTTATTGCGACTGGGTTTAGTTTAATTATAATATCCTATGTTGTTATAGTCCTATGTAACGGATTAGTGATTAGATGACGAATTAGATGACGGATCGAGTGAGGAACAGCGTGATAAGGGAACGTTGTGGTGTGGGTGAAGATGTAGTGACTAAAATAGAGAAAGGGATGCTTAGATGGTTCGGACACGTGGAGAGGATGGACGAAAGAAGACTGACGAAATAGATTTATGAAGCGAGGGTGAATGGGCAACCCGGTAGGGGTCGACCTAGACATACGTATGTCAGTCAGATCGAAGACATTTTAAAGAAAGGACATGTCAAGAGTACCCGAAACCGGCGAGCATGTATGAAAACAATTATGAAAGTAGAGGTCACTATAGGCATATGCCACATAGGTATTTCATTATAATGGTCCTGTATAACTTCCCTTGACGGCCAATATTGGGCCACAGTCCAACACAACCACACTTACCTCATACAAGACAAAACAGCTTATCACTCATCCATTTCTAATCTCAACATTGATCTCTCACCACACATACATATCCAAATGACAAAGACAGAATCTAATCTACGCCACACGTGTTTTTTCCAGCGGAGTAAGTTACAATTTCTAAACAATACTTCGGTTCCCGTCGTCGGCCGCCATTGTCGTCAGCGTTTCCCACGTGGCTTGGAACTTGCCTAGTCGATCACTACACCACACTTTCACTGATGACACCAGGATGTTGGGAATGGAGGAATTTTGACATTAGCTGATTGATTGTGGCTGGATGCTATAGTCTACTTACGTCATCTTGGAGATCGATAGCAGTTGTTAGGTCAAAGGAACCTGCCAAGGTGGTGAAACCTGGTCTCACCTTCCAATAGCTATGTGTGTTACAACGCTGGATAAGTATTTTTGAGCTGGATAAAAGTTACATATAGTTCCAAATCTTAATCCGTTCAGAGTTATTCTATAATAAACATAGTAATTTTACAAGATGTGAAAGACTTAGCGGGTTACATACATACGTATAATCATGCTATTATCCCCAGAGGGTTAGGCAGAGGTGAATTGACACCCAAATTTCACTAATCATTGTATTAAGTCCCACGTAAGAGGGTTGAGCCTATTGCCGTATCCGGGCATATAGACATTCTGCAACTTGGGCATTTTGTTATCTGGTCATTTTGCAATCAGAACGTTTTACGACAAATGGGTAGGCATTATGAGACTAACCCCTTTTGTTGACTAGAGCCATGCATTTGATGCTGAGTCTGAGTCGTTTATCTGTCTGATGTTAAACAGTCCTATCCCTTATTCGCCCTGTACGACACCGCATGGGAAGAGATGAGGTAGCCCAAATTCTACTCTTTCGGGAACCACACGTCTTTCTGGAAATCCTCACGGATACCCTCCCGCTGATCCCCTGCGGAGGTGGTTATGTCGACCGACTAAAACCACACTCCGCGTTGGGTTATTTATTCTCGAAGGTGAGGTTGCCACTAGCATATCCTTTGCACCCGACTCACCCAGGACCAGAAGATGGTCTCCTCGGCTATGAAACCACGGTGTCCCTATCGTGTCCCCAATAGGAGGGGCGCATCGCACCGCCTCGGCCTGCTTCTGCTAGGGTGACAGGCGACTCCATCGGTCCACTCCAGCCCCAGTATGGAGTACGGAGGTTGTTGAGCGACCTCCTACACTATAGTTGCCTTAGTGCACTTGTACTCATATGCTATGATGTCAATTGCTCAGTACGCCACCAGTAAGGCGAAATGTCATCATCATCTTAGCGTAGTCCATGGAGAAGAATCATAATATATACTGTCCTTCGTGGCGTAGTCATATGTTGCATCTCTTGTTGAGACTTTTACCTCGGAGCCAGTTTACTCCTTGTTTTGGTTTGACTTGTACAGCTTTTATAGAGCGACTACCGTCTGTCTGTTAGAGAGGAAAGTCTAAGCCAGAGTTTCATCCGTCAATCGGAAGGAGTGCGAACCTTTCTCAGTGCTCTCTTAGAATAAAAGTAGAACAACATACATACATATACTCACGCCTGTAAATTCCCAAAGGGGTAGGCAGAGGTGTTTTAACACCCACATTTCGCCAACTATGTTTTCGGTCCCACGTAATAGGGGGTGAACCTATTGACGTCAAGCGGGCACTTAGTCATGGGCTGTATGTTTACCGTCGGATGAAGAACAGCCCTATCCCTTAGTCGCCTTCTGGCTTCTGGCCTGACTACTCCACCGGGAACCTTCACGTCTTAGGCTCTTTTAGAATAAAAGAAGAACAAGTACAATTGAAATCATTTTAATCATCTTCTCTTATTACAAATAATTTATAAAATTACGTACAATATTCATTTATCGTTACGATTCATATATTTGTACAAAATTCATGGTTAATTTCCTTTTAAAATTCTTACAAACACTACATACGTACACATTTTGAACCAAACGGCTCAAGAATCTTTGAAATTGAGTATTTATTGATAGATATCTAGATAAATAATAAATTAAAAGGAGTATTATATATCTGAGTATAGTACCTAATCCCAATGCTGGGCAAAGGTGGAATGAAGGGAATAATGAACTCGGCTTAACAAGAATAGATTCCAGGGGCCTTAGACAAAGTGACATTCTATTGGCGAAAACGCCAGTGGAATCGCTAATTGTAGTATGAAATTGACGTAAATCATTAATATAACTAATTTTTTTAAATGAAATTTGAGTCTTTGTAACTCGAAATACATTATTTAACTTATCATTATTACTGTAACCACCGCAATGTCCCGAAATCCATTGTTAAAATCTTAAAAATCGTTCGCTTCAGAGCGATTCCGTCAATAGAATGTCACTTTGTCTAGGGCCCCAGGACATCGAAAGAAATGTGGTAAGTAACGAAGTTAATTCGCCTTGGTCGTAATTCCTATCAATGGTGAAGTCTAGTTAGCCTAAACTTAGTTTAGATTAGGAATGCTCTTGATAGAAATCTAAGTATTGCCGGTTTTGTTTTCAGTTTCGACAATCACCAGAGTTTGACATATTCCAAAAAAGTAGGCATATTACTTTCAATTTTAATTGGAGATTATATTAGAGTTGTCCAGACCCACCTACTGTACTTTCATAATCGTAGAAAATTTGCCTTGCGTTTTAATTACATACAATTTTGTTAAAGCACTCGAAGGCACTCGAATTAGTAATTTCTATAATACGATTTTTTGGTTCGAGTGACAAATTTTTATCGAAATCGGATGGACAACTGACAGGAATGTAATAAACGTATTAAATTTTTCGAATACGAGTGATTCTCGCGGCTTTTTTGTAGTTTGAAGATACTGAACCTGTTACTATTTTTAAACATGATCCAATTATGTTTAAAGATAGCACGCTTTGAAAGGTCTGAAAAGTGAAAAGGTTGGTGTATTAAATATTGTACAGAAGCTGCTTTGTGTGTTGGAATTTGGGTAGCGGATTGTGGAAGGCATAAACGTTAGGATGATGATGATGCAACTTTTGATTTTGGTGGCCAAAATCTAGACGAGTATCTCCATGATAAAATAAAGCTTCCGTAAATATTCCCAAGGCTTTTAGAACTAGCAGAAAAGAATATCATTGATTCCTACATCAGATTCACTTATTTACATATTTGAACACATGCCAAGTATAAATCGTTCATACAAAATAACATTTATTTGTACTTGTCTCTATACAACAATATCTTATGTCTAACTTATGATACAATAGAGCTAAGTGGCGAAGTGGGATATGTCTTAAATTAATCATTTAATGAACAAATAACAACACAAGCGGCGATATGTCACGCATATATTTTATATTATATTAAGCTGAAATTATTTAAAGCTGACGTCGTTTATATCCAGATAACTTACGCCCCTTTATTACAATAGAAGGTTCACTTTTTGCAACATTTGGTCGCGCGAACGTAATGGCAAGGCAAAAAATATCATTACAAATAACACTAGTGAGCAAAGATGTTACAGAATGAATGAAATTCACATTTTAAACCGATTAATACCAAATTACATGTTCGACATAAATTTGTCGAAACCCTTTATAATTTGAACCTTTTATATAGATAGCGATTGTTACGCGCGAGCACGTCACAACATGATTAAGCACATGCGCTTCGTACACCTGGTTTTTATTATTCGTGACTTAGGCACGTACTGCGGTAGGCCTATCGTGGCAAGACGAAAGCAGCTAAGGAAGACTTTGTATTCTATCTAACAATACTATGGCGTTGGGGGGCTACAAAATCTATCAAAAATTCAGTCTTTTATATCGGAGGTCGGTGTCACTAGGATGGGTAGGCACTATGAGGAGCCAGGATCACGAGATGATGCAGTTCTTGTCATGTTGGGCATTCTTTCTCTGTCTCTCGCGTTTTGCGCAGGCCACCGCGTCGTTTGGAACGTAAGATATTCTTACACCACCATATGCTCTTCTTGTGGGTAGAGTGTAGGATTCTGCAGATGACGAGGAAGATGAACAGGTACTGCAGTAACTGGCAGCGTCTTCTTCTTTAATCTTTTCTCTTCTCGGCGGCTCGTCCGGCTCGAATGCTGCATTGTCGTCTCCAGAAAACCTTACCGTTCTACCACCTCTGGGTTTCCTTGGTGACTTGCCATCAACTAAAGTTAGCTCTGGCATTGAAGAGGAATGGCCAGGCGTGACCACAGCCAGAGCCTCGACAGGATGTGGAGGTCTCCAATCTTCAGGCGTTTCTTCTTTCTGATCGTCTGAAGTTGGTGTCGGCTGTAGCTGATGTTCTGTCATTGATTGTTCTAGTCTAATGTCTGCTAGGGCTCGGTCGAGGCTAAGACAAGCGTGTGGAGGCGGAGGCGGATGCGGAGGTGGTGACTCCGGTGCTAAGGAGACGCTGGGCTCTGAGTCAGCGTCTATGTGATGAGGTGATGGTTCCCTTTGAGGCGTTCTCGGTGGAGATTTGGGTGAAGGCACTCTTCTAGGTTTTGGCACTCGTGGAGGTCTGGGGCCTGGTCCTGAGGAATCTGAGGGCGTGGGAGGCTCGCCTTTAGAGCACGCTATTGAACAGAATATTGCTCCTTTTCGTGGAAGGAAGGGCCTGCCGAGTAAGCTGGCTCGGCAAGTGTGGCAAGCGAAGCATCTTTCTGTGGCGTGCCAGTGTTGGCCTTCGTGGGACATTTGGCCTTGGTCTACGCCGATGGGTTCTCCGCACGCGTCGCAGTATTCTGCGAAGCAGTTGTCGAAGCAGGGTAGGCAGTAGGGGCGTGCTTCGCGCATGATGTAGCGCTGCCCGCCCAACTGCCGCGCGCACTCCGCGCACGCGAAGTGCTTCATGTGCCATGCGCGACCTTCTGCTTCTGTGCACTCGTCAGCCAAGATTATCTGTGGACAAAACGATATGATTTAATATAGATCGAATGAGTACATAGCAGTCTTTTATATGGGGCCAATCAAATATCTTTTATTGCATATCGATATAGGTAGGTCACAAAGTAACACTTGAATACTACTGAAAGTCAAATAAAATGTATATTCCCCCGCTGTTTTTTTAAATGTGTACTAAAATATCGCTCTAATAATGCCCATATCCAACCAACCTATCCAACCATTAAAATGTCACTTTCATCGGTCATTCCACTACTAGTGGTCGTAAACCTGAACATTTCGTTGGAGTGACTGACTCTAACGCGAACTCCATTCGTTGTCATTGTTGCGTAGATAAAAATAATAATAATTAATTATTATAATAATTATTTCCGGCAATTATAAAAAACTGGATATTATTTAAAAGTTAATGTGTCCCAGTTTATTTATTCTGGGTATGGCCGGCCACAATGGCCGAGGGTCGAGAGCTCGCGCTCGTCTCGTACATTAAGAGCAGTTAATGGCGGATTGCGCAACGCGGGCATACTGGGGCAGGTGAGTATAATATATGTGTCTCGGGCTGGCGCCGGCGCCGACGACGACGGCCGCTGTTGGCCGTGACGCACCACAGCGCCAGCCTGCTGAGGCGTGCACTTCGCACTCTCAACTTCACAGTTAATGTGATAGGCCAGCAACTCTAGACAAGTGGCAATACCTCAGTAGAATAGGAACAATAGAATATATTTATCAATCTATGGGATTGAAAGGCGTTGACGACTGTCATAAACGTAATAAACAGTCCCATGTCCCATGCATTCATCATTCTATTTTACAATACGTCGGCTAATTAATTGCCACTTGTCTACGGGAACCGTTCAGTGGCGATCATAGCTTTGAGGATAATCTTTATTTAAGCAAAATTCTGTACATATCTATGTCAGTGAACTCTGCCTAGTCTGCTGTGCGATGCACCGATTTCCCTGTAATTTCACGTGTCTGTTGATCCACAATTGAAAATTGTAGGTGGCGCTGGAATTACGTTGGGTAATCTATTCGCAGATGATCACTTTTCGTTAAGAATATCGAAGTTTTCTTGTAACAACTTTGAAGCTACAGCAACTGTGAGAGAAACGTTTCTATCCTCACGTGGCGACGCATAGCCACGTGCCTTCTTGCACGTATCTCTGTGCCCAGAGGAATTTTCGCTGTGCGCATTACTTTGAATTTAGATTTACATGCAACCCACAGACGTGAAAATAAATGGTAAATTATTTGAAAAACTGCTAAAACTAGCTAATGAAAAACCTATTCTACGATATGCATAAATTCTTTGTAAGCAAATAAACTACACATTGCAACACCGCGAGCAAGTTGTTGAGACACAAACTATAACAATTTATGTAATAAATATCTTTCTTTATCTTTAAAAGATAGTCCACACAATAACCCTGTCCCTCAGCAATAATTACCCACTAATCAACAAAAGAATCGCATGCATAAATCAACTCCTGTTATCATTTAATGAATGTCATGTTCACATCGATGTCCATCATTCTACGGGTTATATCTTCACACTATCAGGTGGCTACCTTCCCCGCCATTTTCAATTAAAACATATATTTGCCTGAACCGGTTCAATTTAATTAATTACCTGGATAAACAAGGTTTAATTAGGCATTATTATTCATAGTGTTTATCGTTTCTATCGTCGGGGGCCGGTGTACGACCCCAGAAAGCTGGCGACCGCGACAATGGCTCTGGGAACATTTCCCACGGACGGAGTTATATTTTGTTCGTGTTCATTAGTGGACTGTTCGGTGTATTCACTCATTATTAATATTTCAAAAACGGTATTTTGTGTCGTGGACTGACGCTGCTCGCTGACGAGCCGTCGCCGTCACATTCTGTTGTGGATAGGTGAATCGGACTCAGTCTAGTTCATTTAACGCATTGTTGTACGAAGATTGGTTTCTTAACCTTTGTAGACGACTTACATACAATAAGGAAATAATTTTCTTAGTAAATAATTAAATCATGAAAGAGGGATTCGCGAGGAGAATATTTCCGGGTTCTATTTGAGGTATGAAAAAGCGTTGCAATCTTTAAAGGCTGTCAAATTGATGACCGATATTTTGTTGTTTAGGAATTTGAATTTGAAGTCAACTTGAGAATTAAAGAAGGGTAATAAATAATAATGACCGAGGGAAAGACCATGTACTTGATTATGTGATTTATTGTTTGATTTTCGATGAGAGGAAAAATGTAAAAACGAAAAAAGAAATCCCGCGAATAGGGAACACATAATTGATTGAAAATTGGACAGTACAAAGTTTGTCGAAGTAACTTTATCTATTTATATTGACAGAAGGACAGCAGAGCCCACAGGACTCACCTGCAAATCGGATACAAATGGACTAGATGCTAGCTTTCCTCTAGGGGGTAAGCAGCAGTCGCTCCCGCGAAAACAAAATAATATCTAGCGCTATAGAAGAGCGAACCCCGGGCTGCGTGTAAGCTTCAGATGCTACCGGGTTCAGCCATTGGTTGCAACAGATTAATTTTAAATTGAAGAAAATTTCTAACGTATGATGTTAGGAGTTAACGTTGATAGCTAAGCCGCCGGTCATTGTCTCCGCGATAGCCTCTAGTTTCTCACTAATACAATAACTGTACCGAACAAAGTCATCGTAAACACCTGAAGTAACAAAAAACATTGGATTTTTCAAGTTTATCACCAGGCAATTAAAAGTTTGTTCAACTTCTTGACCCTAGGTTTGTGAGATACGCGGTATTTATTGTCGAATAGTTTGGTATTTTGTGGTTATGGTAGATATTGTCACAATTAAGGCTGGATTTCATAATCACACTGGATTCTACCACACTGAAACTGGGTTTACACAATAAAGTTCTTTAAGTAAAGGCCTATGTCCAGCAGTGGACTGCAAAAGGCTATTGATTGAAGTAAAACACAAGCATTTTCCCAACTCAATTCGGGTTGTCTTTTTCAGTTTTAACTGTCAAACGACTGAATTCCGATATGTTCCGCGTAGGAATACCGAAAGTCTATACCAGAGTCTTGTCCGCCAATCAACATAATAAACGAACTTGCGGATGAGGTAGGCTTGGGATCCATAGGTCTTGTTACACATACTACATCGCAATACATGCGTCTGAATTTGAGTTCTTCCTACGATCTCTTGCAAAATCATGGCTTAATTCCCAAGGTGATAAGCCGACAGTAGCCCGTGGGACTGTCGCATCCCGCGGGTGCCTGAGAGCGCGATGAACGTGTGGCGGTACGGCGCGGGCATGGGAGCCATGGGAGCCGTGCTATCGGCCTCATTATCGCACTGCAACCGTATATTGTTACTGTATAACTGCGTACTGACCGGCTTCGCTAATATGCCTTTAGTGACTGCCGGCAGAACTAAAAGCATATGAGCGAAGCCGTTCAGTACCCCCATGAGGAAAGCCAGCGTGGGAGCTTCCTGCGTCAATCAGTAGGGTACGGGCTTGCAGATGAGGTAGGCTTGGCCTTAAAGGGCTTGGCGGGGCTTTGTACAGCCTTCTTATCTAAATACTTCAGATATACTTCCCATCCCTTTATTACTACGACTACTTCTCTGCTAATCAAAGTTTAACTGAGAGAGAACTCGTACTGAGTTAAGTTCGCCTTTGTACATTTACCTAGTAATTTTCTTTGTGTATGATCTCTGTACTGTATGTGTGCTATAAAGAATTGCTTGTATTCACTCCATTTACATTCGAAAGTGTATTGACTGGGGTTAAAATCTCACAATTCCAATGCTTTGACATCAGTACACTCTTTATCTAAGTTTTAATTTAAATCCAGCTTTCTTCTACTTCTCCGAGGCGCGGTCTGAGGGGAGGGGGTCACAGGGGACATGACCCCCCCCAAAACCATGCACGTCATATTGAAAAGTCCCAGTACGAGGGGAGGGGGGGTTAAATTTCTTAAGGAATTTCCAAAGTGACCCCCCCCAAAACTTCAAACTGCGATCGCACCAGTCTCCCTAGTAGTAGTAAAAGTACGTTTAAAAGACTTTAAGTAACTGAAGCCAGGTGTTAGAATAATATTATGTAAAGCATAAAGTAATTGGATGATGTAACTAGTGTTGTCCTCGTGTAATATTGATGTAAGTGTATCGATACGTTGCGATACGACACGTGGTCGCAGGCATTCGATGTGATTCATCGATATCTAGTTTGTTGATACAATTGTAGCGGTACTTTCAGTTTTAGAGCTTATGTGCCTGAGACATGTTGTTTAAACAAAATATTTGTCTTAGAGGCCCAGTATTATGAAATTTTAGGTGATTTTTATGTAATCTATTCCAAGACGATTTACCTTTCCCTGGGGCTACCTGTCGATGTTTTGATGGTGTCGCGATAATCGTTTCCAATAACGTTATTTAATCTTCTTCTTCTTTCTCTTAGCGTTAATTCCCAGTCACATCCGAAGCTTTCAGCTCGGAGTCTGGGGTCCGCTTTTTTACCAGTCTTAACCACGGATTTGACTAGACCTCGATATTTTCCGTGAAGCGATTGTCATCTGACCTCCACAACCCAATGTTAACATTAGGCGATATCGAAGTTTAGTAGTTAGACCGTTGTTTTTGGATTTTTGAGGGCTCCAACTACCCGTAACGACTGCCATAGATGTTCTCATGGCAACCGGGACCGACGGCTTAACGTGCTCTCCGAGGCACGACCAGACCAATGCAAATACTCATATTTCATTCACACAAATATTTGCACTGAGCGGGGATCGAACCCGCGCCTCCTGCGTAGCGGCCGCGTTCACTACCGCTACGCCACGGAGGCTGTCTATAACGTTATTTAATAAAAAGCCCATTTGCCACCCCACTAGAAAGTACCTACAACAAAAGCTTTATATGATACCCTTCACGTGATAACACTCACTATAATATATCATAAGTCCAGAAATGTTTCGTTTATGACTGCACGTAGACAGAAATGGTACTTAACGGACTTTTAGCCATTTCAGTCCCGTTCCCCGCGAGGCACAAACGCTCAAATTCGCAAATTATTATTCACCCGTGACTTTACGTCATGTCCCCGGACAGTAAATCATTTGTTTGTGCCAGTTACAGGCCCAGGGGCAATAGTTTTTCACTTGTCAGAGTGCTGTCCGTAAACGGTTTCAATGCTAACCTTAGGTAGGTCAGCTTATTTTACTACTAGATTTGCACGGGGGCAACTTGATGTGCCTTTTTTCGATTGTATATTATGCATACAAGCCTTCCGTAGAGAAATATTTAAATGACGGTGAAAACAGCGTAAATCAACGAATATTTATGCGGTTTTTTTATACCACTCAGGTGGCAAAAACGGTCCAACCGATTGAAAATGGTTACTGTGGCCAATGGACGTGAGCAACACCGGAATCACACTCGTGCTGGTGACCCTGTAAGAACAGAGAGTTTCGTGCCGTCAGCGCAGAAGACAAGCAGGTCAAGCTTTTGATCTTCCCACTTAAAGCACAAAGACTCTCCAGTGAGCTCTCTCTGGCTACAGGAAGGTGCCCTACTCATCACCGCAGCGGTGAGTAGGACAACCTCGTATTGAGTTCCCGGCGCGCAATGTTATTATGGCCGCGATATTCTGTAGGGCGAAGGTACTACTATTTTCTTTCGTAAATATAGTATTATGTTTGTACTGGATAACATACCTATATTTCACCGCCTTGTACGTTACGAGTTACGAGTAAATTCGCCGGAATTCACGATTTTTTTTCCTATAATCTATACCACACAGGTGATTATATCGTTCGTTACGTATAAACTAGACAACCACAAGGTTACCTACTGCATACAAACCTATATAATATCTGCCACGTGAATACGCAAGTAATCGTGTACGTCGGCAGTTCGCGAGGCTACGTCTAATAAATACCAGATGTCTGCATTGCTGTACTGCGCGCAACTCCTTGACATTGGCTGCGGGCTAATGATTTATTTTAACTGACCTTTCTGACGTTTATTATTAGAGGTAAAACGTTGTTGTATTTGCCAAATATGGTGCACTCACGAGAGGAAGTGCGGCTGTCTTGGCCCTGAAGGTACTTTTTTTTAATGAGTGGAAATTCTCACGGATACCCGCCAGAGCTAGCTGAGGTGGTTATGTCGGACTCGAACCGACCAAAACCGTACGGCTGACCTAAGCTAGCATATCCCTCGCACCCCCGTTGACCAAGGCCCCCTCGGGCAGCTCTGAAGTGGTGGGACGAAAAGTCCGAAATAAATAATCGAAAGTTAAGAGATAGAGTAGGACAGCGAAATCCGGGTTGAAAGGTGCAAGTTTTGAATGTAATCGGGACTAACGGTGTACTGATGATGATGACAAGAGAGTCTAGTGCTTGAACTAGAGCGTTCTACATATTTTTATATACCTTTAAGTGGCAAGAAAAGCACACGACCCATCTGATGGGTAGTGGTTATTGTGATCAATGGACATGTACTGTTGCTGACCCAGTTAGAGTCTTCTAATAATACCCTTCTTGAATAACCCCATATTGTAGTCGCTTGGGAAAACCACGGCAGGAAAATCATTCCACAGCCCAAACGTCCGCGAAATGAACCCCTTTCATACATCACTTAAAATGTAATTCTGAAAACGTGAGCTTTATGACTACTCCACTTACCCCTTTCGAAGGTTTATCAACGCGAATATAAAAATACGATAATTACAGTCGAGATTCCGGATGCAAATCTATCGCTGATAAGGAAACAATAGAGAGGTGAGTTGTGTCGGTTCCCTCGCGACGGTAGCGTGATGGTGGCGCGGACAGTGGCGCTTTATGGCCGGCACACACGCGACCATTACTGATAGGGGTATCTCGTTACATGGCGGATAGAAAAGAGTTGTAGGTAGTGGGTTAAAACGATATTAAGATTACTAGGTATGTTAAGATTTCAAAGATATTAGTTATTGTTACAATGACATCGCGTTTACGTCTATTTCTTATCCTAAAATAAATTAGCCTATTGCATAGCGAGTGTGTTTGCGACAAAGTAGAATTTGGGCCACCCCATGCGGTGTCGTACAGCGATACATACAGCCCAGACTCAGCCTCAAATGCATGGCTCGAGTCAACAATAGTGCCCGGAATACGGCAATAGGCTTACCCCCTATTACGTGGGACCTAACACAATGGTGGAGTTGCGGGTAACAGCTAGACAGATATAAAGTTGAGTGAAGATTGTTCAAAATATCTAGTGATTTATGTTCATAAAATCTAAACTCATATTTAGTTTTAGCTGTACCCACTTAAATATAGTTTCAAGTTGAGGTCAATGCTTGAGTATCTTTCTAGAATGCAGTTTAGGCTCAAATACAGGGTAGAATTAGGCCTAGACGAGGGTTAAATGAACCTAACTAAAAAGGTTCTGCAAAAGAAAGTTTCGTGCCATATCACGCAGTACGCGACCATTATGCTTTTAAAGTGGCCCTTACGATGGCCCTGTACTGAAAACCTTGACTCTTTACCTAGAATTATCAAACTAGCCCAAAAGACTTCTAGCTAACGCGTGCGTGACTGTAATATATTATTAAAAACGAAAGTAAAGTCTTAAAACTTAACGTCCTTGACTGGAACTGTTCAACCAATTAAATAACGATTAATAAACAATATCTAGAAATAATTTAGGAGACCTTACGTTACTGGATATTATAATAAATGGGAACGTTTGTCTGTACATACGTTAATCCTTAACTTTTCTATGTGTATGGGGCCTTATCAAAGTCTTTGAGACCCTCATCCCGAAATCCTATTCCTACAGTCCCGGGTTCGTTAAGCGGGGCGTGAAAAAACATCTGTAGGGACCGTCAAAGTACCAATATTCTAGGAACAGCATCTGTAAAGGTGGCCACTATTCTTCACACTGCACCCCAGCTTACCATCAGGTAGGGTGTTTGACGACCTAAATAATATAAAAATGTAGATTTGGTTAAAATTGATTTGTGACACTGGGAATCATTTGCGCATCATAAATTATCTTGTTATATGTGATTTTTTTATGCCACTTAGGTGGCAGACAAGCCCACGGCTCACCTGATGGAAAGTGGTTACCGTGGCCTATGGACGTATGCAACACCATCACACTCGTGCCGCCGACCCTGAAGAAACCTGATGCCCTTCTTGAAGAACCCCATATTGTTGTCGCTTAGGAAAACTACACCAGGGAGTTCATTCCACAACTTAATCGTGTGAGTTTATTTATTTTACACTTTATTGTACACCATTAAAATACATAATTATTAGAATCTACAACTATGGAACTAGTAGAATGGGCGATTTCTGCCAGGCAACCTTTGATAGTTTTACAAAAATTGCAAGGAGCACAACCGCGGGTAATTGCTTGCTAAATTAATTATTAAAAAACACATAACCTAAATTAATTAGTGAAATTTATAAGTTTGATAAGTGAATTATCGACATCACCGGGGTTACAGTTACACGTGAAAAGCTAATAGTCGTATAACATTTGTGTTGATCGTAACCGTTCGTAACTATCGCGGTCACATCTCGCATGCATGTGCGTTAATTAGTTATAAGTTAAGGGAATTATGGCCTTATAGGGTCATTACTAATTTCTGGATAAAGGGTTAGGATATTATTTGCTTGGTACACGACATCGGCTTGCTGGTCAATCTTTAGAATCGGCCGAAATGGAACATACTTAACCTAATTTTAAAAAAGGCCTTTAAGAAGACTGGTAGCGTAAATCTCATGTTTCGGGCGGATGTTTAGAGGCAAACTACTTTTTTATTTGTAGACGTATTTGAAAACTGTTCATACTGTGTTATTTGTTGGTTTCTTGTCTACAGTTTGAACGTTTTGTTGTTATTCTCACTTTATAATTACTATATGAAAATTGTTTCCAAAGTTACGAGGTCATTCAAAAGAAAACTTGAAACTATTTTCAAACGAAAAGGATTTTTTAGTTTTTTAATTATAAGAAAGGTAAAGATTTGAAGTATAAACTGTACGGTTTTCTAGTACCGTCTATGAAAAGTAACTTAAAGGATGAATTTTATTGGTATATAGGGACGGAGGACGTAGACCTGAAAGTCACCCAGCGGGCTATGGAGCGAGCTACATAATGCTTGGAGTCTCTTTGAAGGATAGAATTCGCAACGAAGTCATCCGACAAAGCACTAAAGTTACTGACATAGCTTGCAGAATAAGCAAACTGAAGTGGCAGTGGGGCGACATCTGTCGAAGGACCAATGATCGTTGGAGCAAACGAGTCCTAGAGTGAAGACCGCGAAAAGCAAATGGAATGTGGGACACCCTTTAAACAGATGAACTGACGACTTGATAAATGCCTCTAGGACTGCTGACTGGATGCGAAAGGCAAAGTATCGGGAGAATACCAATCCAATCAGGAGAAGTAGCAGAGCGAATCTGGGGTACCAAAGTGTAAGTTTTCGATACAACCGGAATCGATATTATGAAGAGGATGGCCTATACATAAAGTGCACGCTTAAATATGTTATTTTTAAAATGATTACCTTCAAAGTAAACTGTCCTTTATACCTACATTTAAATTTAACTAATGACAAAACTCGCACGCACATTGTAACTAACCCACTATTTGCTATCAGTTAACAAATATTAAAACATAACGAAATAAAAACGCAAACAAAATAGCGCGAAAGCCACCAAAGACAAATAAATTCATGAACTAGTTTTTTTTTTACAATGACAGCGCAGAGAACAAACTTCACACGGCCAGTCATAAGCATCACTTGAAATTCGACACAACAGAGTTATTATCTCCTAAATACTGTTTCACCGGTTATAATCTGTTTTAATTAATATCTGTGCTGAACGAGTGAGTGAATGAAAGGCAATGAAGACATCAGACCAGCTCCCATAGCCTTCGAGGTGTTATTATCGGAGATATAATCTGCGGTTATTCCGTAATCATAATCTTGCAATTTACGATTTATCTCAAATAAAGGTTATCAAAGACCTTTTGTGTCTGAATTTAGGTATTTAATGGTAGGTGTAATTTTGAAATAATTTTAAAACGTAAATGTGCATTGTGCATGTCTTACATTTTGAGAGCATCTGTCAATTCTGTCATTATCATCATATTCATCATACAAGCGAAAATCTCTGTTGCACCCAAAGCTTGCACTTTGGTGATCGGCGTCCGCTCTCCCCTTATTTATATAGATTTATCTTAGCTTTTATGGGAGTGACTGCTGCCTGACCCCCAACCACGAGAGAAAAGTCTCTGACAGAACTGTAAATCAGCAAGTGTATCGGTTGGGGCCCCGAACATCTTCGTGTGACCCCATAAAGGTTTGTGTGTTGTACCTGTATTGAAATAACGTCTTTTATTAAAGCTATTTTATACTAAAGAATTAATATAGCGAAGTTAATTAAGTTCAAGTTTGCTAAAGAACTGATTTCTTATTGACCTACTTATATTCATTTTCTTAATACATTAACATAATGTAAAAAATCATAATCTTGATTTCAAAAACACACAAATTTAATATCAGAAGCCCACTTGACCCAAATGTTCGTTATCGAACACAAATCGGGGAGGTGGGGGTTATTTGGACGTTTTAGTGCGTTTCCTCTCGACCTAGATGTGGTTATCGGGGGTTATTCGTCTGGTGAACGCTTCCGCTGCAGACGGGCTTTACTCAGCCTTGTGGCACTAGGGCTGTGATTTTTTCCTGACGCCTTTTTATGCTACTTAGCTGGCAGACGAGCACACGGCCCACCTGTTAGAATGTGGTTACCGTGGCCTTAAGACCTGGGGTCTGCCTGTTGTTCTTGATTGGTATGTCGGTTTTTCCGGGAGCTATACTGCCGTTTAGTCTCCCAATCCCGATAAGAGAGTCTATGTCAGAACCCCCCTCTTTTTTTACGAGTGCACCTGTAATGATTAGTAACCCAACCTATCTACTCTACTAGACTCTAACTACTAACTAGACTACTAACTAAACTAGACATCAGATCAATAGGTTGATTCTGAAGAAAGAACAGGCGTCAAACCAAACTAAGTCAAACGTGTCGGCATACGAACACACGCGTTCACGATAAGGTTGGTCAATCAGAATAAGGGAGCACATCAGTTTCTCCTAGCGAAATATAACCTGAAAGAAACTAAGTCATAATGTTGGCAACCCTAACTTTAAGTTATCAAAATCGTTGAGAGCGAGGGGTCGTTGCTCCCCACTGCCCCCTCAGGTGGTAACACTTAATACAAAGCACGCAGGACGAGTACTAAGTATATTCGCATTGTAAAACGGAAAGTGGACCATAATTTGTGCGTAATGCCGCCATATTTGATTGCACAAGCGGTGCAGTGATTTGAGTGGGCATCTCGCCAACTAGCACTGCGATTGTGGCTTCTAAGCTCGTATACTCACGCTGGTATATCCCGGAAGGGTTAAGCAGAGGTATATATTACCCATATTTTGTTAATTAATTAAGTCAATCAATCAATAAGCCTATTGCAGTCCACTATTGGACATAGGCCTCTACCAACGTGCGCCATAGCACCCGATTCTCAGCCTTCTAGCTAATTTCACTTGCTAGCAAGTTGCCCTAATGATTAACGGACGAGGGGGATGCGTTGTGTCTAGGTCAGACGGCAGTCACTCTCATAGAAGTCAAAATAATCCAAATAAAATGGAGGAGGAAGAATAAACGAACCACATGCTCTGAAGTGAAAGCCTCAAAGCAACTAGGATGATAATGCCTTTACTGTACATTTTCTAAAAAAAACCGAAAAGAAATTCACCTGTATACGTATCCGGAAATTTGTACACGACAGCCGCACTGAATACCGCTGCGCATCGATGCATAAACTATGTATGTTCTAAAAACATTTATGCTAATACCAAAACCGATTGTTATAACCCCATATGTTTGATAAACATAAATTTCGCGAGTGTCCGTCCACCGTGAAACTGCATTATACAGGGGATGTACCAACCCCCCGATGATATCGCACTTCCGGCTTGTGGCGGAAACGCCGGATATTGCCAACTGTACGGACAATTGCACCGGCGCGGCGCGTGCGCAGACTGCCGATTGTTATGATAATGCGTGTAGGGCGGAGATTCAACGTTTTGTACTGATAACTGATAAGATTGTTACTGTAGATAGCTGCGTGCTTGAGGTCTCCGGTTCGATGTAATTTTTGTATCAAAATAATGTTATATTAATTTTATATAAATAGTTTTAGGTATTATAATTACGGTAATTAAAAGAGTATTTTGTAAATTGATTTTCTAGTTAGATTCTTTTCTCATTCACTCGTTTTACCTTGGTACAAGTAATAATCTAGAAGTTTATACGTGTTACTTTGTGACTCAAATTAATTAAAAACATAACTATTTGTTAATCAACATCTTTACATAACAATTTGGTGTTATCTGTAAGTTTAAGGTGAGATTTTGACAGACCATAGCATAATTATACAAATATGTATATACATACGTTGTATCCCGAAATTCCTATTGGAACGTGAAATTTTCACCCAAAACCAAAGCAGCACGTAACCGGGTTTAGCTAGTTCAATGCTGTTACCCATGGCTCCGTCCGCATGGATGTCGATTAACGCGACCAAACAGCCTATGTCCTTTCCCAAGGTCTAATCTATCTCTGTACCAAATTTCATCAAAATCGGTTAACTGGTTTAAGCGTGTAAGAGTAACAGACAGACAGAGTTACTTGCGCATTTATAATATTAGTATGGATATGGATTTATAGATTCTCACCTCATCGCACGCTGAACATCTCGGCTTCAACGTTTCCGCGTGATGCCTCCCGCAGAACAGCCGGCCTTCCTTCCAGAAGTACACCAGGTCTACCAGCAGCTCCTGACACGAGGAGCACACGAAGCAGGCGGGGTGCCAGCGCGCGGAGGGGCCCGCTCGGGCCGCTGACACGCACATATCACCCGCTGACATGGACTCTTCACACTGCGAAAGAAGAAGAAAGGTGTTTAGTACAGGATGGTATTCAAGTAATGTTTAATTATCGTGGGTAACTGGGCACCACCCAGTGATCCCCATCTTATAGACCGATCATAACAATCGATCCATATCTAGGCACTTGTCGTGACGGATTTCAACGACGACTTTTTAGGATGGTTGTTTTAAGGAGGGAAGGAATGTCCACAACATTTTACTACCTACTTTTTGGGATTTTGGGGAATGGACATTTTAGAACATTTTATTTTAAGGAATATGGTTATTTTAGGACTTTTGACTTGACTTGTGCATATTCTGGGATAAAACTCCTAGAATGTCCTGTAATTTCAGAGATTTGGACTTGACAACTTCAGGATCGTTTATTTTAGTAATGTGAGGTGGTTGAATATTTTAAAAAGTTTCCATTTTAGGACAGGTAATTTTAGTTGGACATTTCAAGGCTTGCCAGACTTAAAGCGCTGGAAATCCTGTAAACAATAACCTGACATTTGACAACGATTATTCGAAGAGTTTTATACTCAATTGATTCGTCTATCAAAGCCGGTATATGACTAAGAGCAACCGCACATACAGGTATTTGCTCGATCTACGCGGCCAAAATTATTTTAATGCATAATTGGTATCTAAACAAGATAAATAAACAATAAAAATACTTATTTTTTTTAAATAATACTATATTTTACAAAAAACGCCTTAGTGGAGTACCTAGTATAGTAATATAGCTTTTTTTAAGTTAATTCATCGCTTTCTGATGAATTTTCTATTATTGGATTGTATTCTGCAGACACAAACAGCCAAAGTTTCAGGCAAAAATGTTTTCGCTTTCCTTTTTTTTATATTTCGCATGCTACTTAGCAGAGTTCTGCTCAGTTCAGATCCTCTGCTAAGTACATACATGTGTAATGTATATACTTAGCAGAGGATCTGAACTGGGCAGAATCGGTTAATTATATCTTGATTGCAATTTGTCCTCGAACATTTTCTTGCTAAATCTTGATGGTAACAGCTGAAGTGTTTATTTCTAGCCACAGCTGCATCTCGGAAAGCTCTCCTATTGACAATAATGCCTTTTCAATTATGACTGCGCCATAATCGTTATCGTACACGATTCTTCTTGGCTTTTTGTAATGCACTTTAACACGGAAAAAATCCTTAATGGTCTTTCTCATAATCTCGTACTGTCCTTGTGTCAAATCGGCATCTATAAACATTTGCAAAGCCTGCATTGGTGTCAAGGAGGACTCCTCTTTACTGGATCGCGTAAGCAAAAATGCCTTTATCTTTTCGGACAATTGATGCATCTTTGTTACCAGATCTACCCAGTTCCACTTTCGCAGCATGTATAAAAGTCTACTTTTCAAAGTTAGAACGTAGTTCTTCAGTCTTTTGCCTTTTGCTCTGGCTCTTTTTGAGAAGTTTTATCAACAGGTATTCCAAAAGTGCCTTCCAGCCAAGACCGGTTGTATTTTATAAATTTATCTTGAGCTTTGGTTCACCTTTGTTTTATTTCAGATTGCAAATCATGAATTTGGTCGTTATTGTAACCTTCACATGACAAAAGTTTATCTTTTAAATAGTTTAATTTGGCATCTAAAGTAAGGAAATTTTCTTTCTTTATTAGATCAAATAAGTGTTGGCGTGTTACAACTATTACTCCTGATGCATCTTCTGAACCTAAAACAAACAAATACAATGTAGAAAGTCACTAAAAGATATTTCCTATTTTAAACGATATTTAGCTGAATTTCTTCAATACCTCTAAACTGTATTTATCCGGACGTATCCGGAGATGATTTTCACTGTATTTACAAAGTAAAGGATCAGAGAATAACCTACAATACAAATTATAGCCGGATCTAACCCGATACATAAACAAAAACACTAGCAAAGATTTTTTTTTGAAATAAGTTATGGTGTGAAAATGGGTTTTTTTATCACTACAAAAAAAATGTAGCTTGTTAATTGATCATAATTTTATTTATGCATTTTATAAGTCTTTTACCTTGTCCATCAGAATCCATCACTTTCAATTCGTAGGAAGAACTTGAGAATTAAGAAACACACTTCGAAAGTTTGATGTTTAGAAAAGCGCCAACATGAAATACGCACACTAAGTGAAACGGTCAAATTGCGACTGATGCCACAGAGGCGGGGTGTAAGGTAGCAGGTAGATAAAGCATGGGTATTGTGCCAGGGTTCATATTCTGATCGTGGAACTAGTTTTTATGAATGTTATTGAATTTTTGATAATGGGACTTTTGGCCGCGTAGATCGAGCAAATACCTGTATGTGAACCGTTCCCGCGCCGTGCCTGCCTATTACCACTGCATACTAATTCACCAATATTAGAAACCATTTCCGTTAATATATTCTAGATATCACAAACGAGTTATATAGCCGACCTTGCGCTCCAGCGAACGGACAGAAGGACGCGCATTGTTCCTCTTATGGCAACACCAACGACCTGATGCGAATGGTTGTATCCCTAATGATGACCTTCTTTAAGGGACTAGTGTGAATTTTAAACATACATAGAGTATGGATTTTTTTAATTGATCGCATCTCATCGTACACAAATTGCATTCACTCTTCTTTCAACACCAACTTTATGTGTATAAGACGTAAGGCATAATATTCAAAAGAACAGGTGGACACTAATAAGGTGTGGAAGTAATCTTGCTCTGATTCCACCTCATGCTTTTTCTGTGTAATTTACACCTTAGGCAGCAAAATACTTTTATTGAAGCTTATCTACAAAAACCCTTTGCCGCATTCCACTTTTTTTGGTTTACGTTAAAATTCGCGTGTGAATACAACCGGGGCCTACGCACGTACGGACCACGGCCCTTCCCAGAAGGTGCATACGCATAACTATAAAGGTATGTGATTGTTGCAATAATGTCGGCCTCTCTGATGAAGGGAAGGTCTTCGTTGAGAATATTGTGTTGTTAAAACTTTCCGTTCCTTGGGTGTTCTCAACTAGACGAAGACTTAAGTAATTTATTAATTTATATGGCTTAGTGATAACCGAGTAGGTCAACGCATTACATACATATATACACACAACCGGTCTTATTGGAGATCTATAGGGGAGGCTTATGTCCAGCAGTGGACTTCCTATGACTGAAATGATAATGATGATGATGATACACACAATTATGCCTTTATTCCCAGAATTAGGTGATATAACACTCACATTTCACCAATCATTGGGTTATTCCCAGTAGCCCCCACTGTCGACGCCACCACTTATTGTATTTTGGTCCCACGTAACAGGGGGTGGCTCTTTTGACGTATTTCGGGCACTATAGTTGACTCGAGTCATGTATCTGAGACTGAGTCTTGGCTGTATATATCCGTCTGATGTTAACGCATACATTACAAGGTTACTCAAGTAAGTCTTAAGATGGGGAATCGTTCACCTGTCCGCTCCGTGCCCCAGAGAACACGTTAAGCTGTCTTTCCCAGCTCTGTGGCTTTCATTACGGGTAATAAGAACCCAAAAAGTCAGGAAACCTGGTATTTCCTGTGACGTAATTGCTTCTAATGAGTGACAATTAATTTGGCGATACTAGTTTCGACTAAAAAAAGTCAAGGGTACTTCCTGATGATATTTTGTGTCTACCCCTTTGCAGAGACACAGGCGTGAGTATAGGTATCAGTATCTGCGTTAAGAATAAAATCCTTACAGCACGGAATGCATTATACAATCTGGATGCTAGGCACGCTTACTAGCGCGATATTTGTGTGTGTGGATACAGCGTAGTGGCGGCCGCGTCTGGGAGGCGCAGGCGCAGACGATCCTGTGTGACTGACTCATTGTTCCGCCATGCGGCGCGTGCGCATGTCATACGCGAAAGCGGAAAGTAAAGACACGTGTTGATAGTTCATGGTCACTCATGCCGATATATTTCCGAAAAAGCATATTCTTCTCCTAGGGGGTCCGTGGTAAACGGCTCACCGTGTGGGTTCCATCCCTATGTAGTCATTCACCGTTAGTTCTAGTGAGGGCTTTCCTTGTTAACTTTGTAACCTCTCTATACTGCAAATTGCGAACGGGATTGTTGAACTCCCCACTTGCCCCTCACCCAAGTGTTAAGTTTATAGAGTGACCAAAATTGCTTGTGTTAGGAGTAGGTTTACGTTGATGGTATAGATAAAGGCCAGGATTCAAATCGTGTATCTTTCGATCTTAAGGCCGACTCCTAGAACACTAAGCTGCCAGACCCTTCGAGTTGGTGGGACTCCAGAAAGCTAGTCAGTAGGATACTTTGTTAGACCAGCCAGCGTATTTGCTAAGCACCTACCAACTCAAACCATTATAAATGCGAAAGCAACCCTATCTGACCGATTTAGATGAAATTTGGCACAGAGATAGTTTAACCCTTGAGAAAGAACATAGGCTTTGTTTTTTCGCGATAACCGACATACATGATGCAGAGCAACCTGCATCAGATAGTTCATTCATAAAACCAAAGTCCATACATGAATCAATGACTATGACTAATACTTTGACTTTCACTGGGACGTGACAGACAGACGGACACTCCGCAGTCAGCTGAGCGACGGAAACGGACGTGACGCAACAAGCATTGTTCACCTACGATTCTTGGAGCCTCAGTGGTGATCCGGTAGTGAGTGGTGGGGAGAGCCGAGGATATTGCGACTTCCCACCACCGGGAATGGGATTTGAATGCGAAATGTGTAATGTGGGTATTGTTTACGGTGTATTGCGGACGTTTAGGACCAATTGTTGGTTTGATTTAGCATATTAGTGTAGGGTTATAAATAAATAGGATTTTATTAGATGCTAAAATTCAACTGGGTAGGTACGTTAATTTTAAAGAAACAATTTTTAGATTGAAATGCACCAATGAATCAATCAATCAATTAGCCTATTGCAGTCCACTGCCGGATATAGGCCTCTCTCAATATGCGCCAAGTTTGCCGATCCTCCGCCTTCCGCAGTCTGTCCCAGTCAACTTTCGCAAGTCGTCAGTCAAAATGCTAATAAATAATAATATAATTGTCGATTTTAGTAATTCTTAGAAGATAAGTTCAAGGTACCTAAATGTTTTTTTTATATAGGACACGTCAATATGACTTCACCTCGCCTGAAGGTAAGCTGAAGGTTCACCTCGCCAGAAAAAAGGGGTGCTTCCTATTGGTCAGATTAGAGATTCGTCTTTTTTTTTTCTAACTTTAAAATATCCAAGTGTTTCAGTCATTTTTGCGTGATTGAATAACAAACATAAAATCTTTAAATCCATAAGTAGTTAATAGTTAGCTTACAAACTCTTGATAGCGTGTCGTAGCGTTAAATTTCTAATTTAAAACCAAAACAAACAAAATATTGTAGGACCACACAAATTATTCTCAAAACGGGCAGTCATCATCAAAAAAGCTGATCACAGGCGAAATAGACCCCCGCCGGGAACTAATCGTTGCTAATTTGTTAAAAAACAACCGGCGGGGTCCAAATCAAACAGAGGTCCTTCAGACCCGCCCCCTCCACTATATAATCCCAGCATGAAAGAACGCCGACTTGGATCAACCATCATTACCAACAAAAACCCCACAGTTGTACACCCAACGATTATTCCAAAACAATCCTTATTCCACAGACATAAAGATGTATTTGATTATAACAATCAGCAGACAAATGTTGGTGATATCCTAGCAAAAACTTGTCCAACGTTTCGGCAAAGTAATGACAAGGTGCAATGTACTGACGATTTGTAAAATATCGCGCAAATATTGGTGTTGGACTAATGAGGACCACCAACATGGTTGTTGGAAAAAAAGTGTTTCGGTGTCTTTGTTTATAGAGTTATTTGTAGGGTACTTAATGGGAGGGGGGAGGGGAGGTTAATGGCGCTATGACCGCTGCTAATAGAGCAGTCGGCGGCTTTGAAGATTCAGACTGTTTAGTGGAAAGATTTGTTGGTATAGTAGGTAGGTCTGTGTGATTATTGGTACTAACGAGGAGATCATTTTTTTATATAGTCACGCCTGTATATCCGTAAGAGGGTAGGCTGAAGCGTGTTGCGTTATAAAACCACATTTTGTTAGTCTTTGATGCCTAGATCAATCGCTCTTGCTAGGCAGTGCACTTGCTGAGCAACGAACGACTCAGGCGCAGGTTTTTCTCTCAAGTTGGAAGGTTAGACTGCAGTCCCTCCCATAAAAGTTGTATAAAACAAGAAGGAAGCCAAATACAAGTATAAAACAGTAATGGTTAAGTTAAAGTTCTGGATTACGGTAAATCCCCTTATTAAGGCTTTTGCGAAATAAATTCAACTCCGGAACAACTAGATATGAGTCACAGTTTGGGTTTGTATCGAGAATTATCTCATTACACCTGACGCACTGGAATTTCACGTTCTGGGCTTGGTACCGAATAAATTAATCATTCTATTAACTTACAGCTATTAAAATAGTTTAAAATCTCTTTATACTAAAACTTGAATAAAATTTTTGCCAGAAATTTGAAAAACAAAATTAAATTTTTGACCCACCGACGAGGTGGATTGTAAGGGTCACCCTATCTCCTCCCAAGGACTATTTTCCATCCACACACCATAATAAATAAGAAAGTGCACTCGCCCCCTATAACTACCCGGGTCTTTTAAGTGGGGCATGAAAAAGTATTTTTCAAGATTTAGGATTAGGACTTATTCCTTGTCTTATCCATTCTTGTCCCAAAGCATACTATACATCCATTTCGGCATTCGCATCTCGCATTTCGGCATTGGCGCAAAAACCGTAAACTGAAATACATACCAAAATTTCAACCAAATACTTAACGATTTTAAAACCATATTAAATATCTGTGGGACTTCCACAAGGACCAATCGTAGGTCCCTACTGCACATAACTCAACTAAAATCCCAAATAGCTGGGACATTCCCACAGCGCCGGAGTAGCGTCACGCACTTGTCCTACACTTGTCTTATTTTTTAATTTTCTTTTTTCGAGATACCTGTCTGTCATTTTAACGCTTCAACTGCGGAACGAACTAAGGCATGCTTTCGACACGTTTGATATCGACTGCCGTTTTCGTTCTAAGTTGTCTTTCATACTGTGATCTGAAGAGGTAATGGATTACGTCCATTGGAGTTTTGTGGTGTCTTTTGATGAGGAAATGTGTAATATCGGGCGGATCGAACTGGGATCACGTATTGACCATGTTCCGAGAAAGCTGTGGTAATGGCGAAACCGTCGTATTATTCGACAAATAGATTGACAAAATTGTGTCTAGCCTGTAGGCACCGATTTAGTACCTATCTACGTTAGAAGTTGTTTATGTAGTCGGGTAGGTGCAAATTAATTTAGTATTTGGACAATATGAAGACTCGAAGACATAATAATTCCCATACATTCCTATTTCGTATCATCATTATATAAAAAGTACAATCTAATGTATAAGATGTAGACCTTATCATTTTCAATTCGACATCCATGGATATGCTAAATTATATGATCAATATTGTTGAAGCTCTTTATGTAATGGGGTCAGCAGAACAAACGTTAACGTGGAAAATGACTATGATACTGATTTTTATTTCTTCGATAAATGAATATCGATGAAATTAATAGATATAATGCTTCATGATACCGTTCATGATTTATGATACCTATACATTATTATACGAAAATTCACAATACAGATAATTAAAGGGAGAAGAGCAATACACCGCATCTCTTCCCGTAGGTGTCGTAGAAGGAGACTAAGGCATAGGGCGGGAACAAGTAGCCCATGACAAAGTGTCCCCTGGCCTATAGTATGTGGGATGGAAAGTTATGGTTGGCGAAATGTGGGTGTTAATAAACCTCTACCTACCCCTTCGGGAATATACAGGCGTGAACATTAAGTATATAATCTATCTATATATATAAAAATGAAACCCGTTTTCCGTTGTCACGACATGGCATGAAAACGGCTGGACCGATTTCGCTAATTCTTTTTTTAGAACATTCCTTAAAGTACGGGGATGGTTCTTACGGAGAGAAAAATTGAAAAAAAAAAAAGGATTGACTGTTAGGCGGTACGAAGTTCGCGGGGTCAGCTAGTATATTATATAAATAGAATATTAGGTATGGTGTGACTTGCGAAAGCTGAAACGTCAGTGATGGATAAAGCGATACACATGAAGTGGTTTTGTTAGAAAATAGATGATTGATTAGGTAGTTCGGATATGTGGTCAAGATGGATGACAGAAAATGGACGCAATGGATTTAGGAAGCAAGTGTGAATGGACAAACTGGTAACGTTTTTTTTTTATAAAAAGCTAGGATGAAAACGCTAATAAAAGTAGATGCACGGAATACTATGTATTTCAGGATCGTAGCAAGTGCAATACTACTCAGCCTGAATGTGTATTTTTTATGTTTTTTTATAACACTTCGATCGCAGAAAAGTACACAGAGTCACAGAGGAGTCACACTCGTGCTGCCCTGTAAGAACCTCGCTTCAAAGATAGAGTTATTATCTACTTTGCAAAAAAATGTATGGTGCTGTAATTGTGTTTGATTTTTAATGAGTTTATTCCCTAGCGAAGCTGGACCCGGGTTGCCTTCACCGTTTTAATTTCCTTCGGTATTACCCATGACGATGTTCTTCATACCTTTTACTATGCTCCATATTACGAAGACCGCGTGGTTCTCGGCAGAGTAGAACTTGGGCCACCTCATCTCTTTCCATGCGGTGTCGTACAAGGCGACTAAGGGATAGGGCTGTTGGATGAGCCTAAACTTAGCTTCAGATGCATGGCTCCAATCAACAATAGTGCCCGGAATACGGCAATAAGCTCACCCCCTATTACGTGGAACCTAATACAATGATTGTTGAAATATGGGTATTAATTTCACATCTACCTAATCCGCCGGGTATAAAGGCGTATACATGGATGTATTATTACGACGGAATCAACATTTTCATACCTCCAGAACAGCTTATTCGTATCTCTCAGTAGGTAAGTAAGTACGTAGTGTGTGTGTTTGTTTGTGTGCTATGTGGGAGACGTCTCGAACTCTGTTTGTGCTCATATCGTTCGCTAACACGGACCGCTAAAGGGAAAACGGGTCACTAACCTGTGCAGATAGGCACAATTTTTTGTTATTGGATTTCCTTGTCAAGTGTATTACGTCATTGTGTTTTTCCATTACTTAACGGAATAGATTTTTCTAGAAACTTCGGACAGATAAGCTCTCGTGATGGAATACCGTGTGATTTTAGTCTGTTCCATTCTGATGAATCGAACAGACTTTACAAACTTTACACACTGTACACTTTACCGCTAGTCCCGGTGAGATGGTAGCTGAGGGAACCATGAGCAAAAAAAGAAGATGTATAGCATATAGCCTCACCTAGATCTTGGGGGCAATAGCTACAGTAACCTACTAACCGGTATAACTGCTGATTAAAATAGGGCTCTGGCCAAAGCTTTGATCTCGGGACTGGCGGTCAACCGGCAGTCGCTCCCGTACTGGATTTTTGCCTTCTGATATTGCCAGCGGGCCATAGTTAACAGTTTTAGATGTATTTTATTATGACACAAAATAGTGGTGTTCAATATGGTTGACACCACCAGTTTAGCAATTGCATCTAAACTTTATTTACAGTACAGGTTCAAGTATCAAAAGGTGAAGTGCAGATACAAACAAGCCCAATTTATCAAAAAAATAAGAAACGTTTTGAGATTGGAGAAAACAATTCTCCAATCTCAAAACTTTTCTAATCAGGCGAGCTGTTTTTTCCACCCTCGGCAGATCTTTATCAAGTGTACAAGAGACGTCGCAATTCATCACATTTAAGAGCCTTACCGGTTTCCACAGCGAGATCTCAGTGAGGTAAAATAGACATCACAGTGGAGAGTAAAAAAGGTCGGTCGTCTGCGCCTGCGCGGGCGGTCTGAGACGCGTGTGGGAACATCGGACGCGTGAAATCGCCGCCACCTAGCGATGCAACACGGACAAAAGTGGCGCGTTTACAGGCCACGGGGACGACACGGATACGATGTCACACGATCTGACATTCATTTAGAGCCAATGTAGAAAAATCTATTTAACAATGTGTATATTATCGTATTTTAGGAAGTTGTTTTTACAAAGTTTTCTACATTTTTGGTAACCTTTTTGAATGGAACTTAAATGCTAACTTAAACAACTGCAATAGTAAATTTAATGAAAGTTTACGACTCAGAGATTCACAAAGCACATGCCAATTAAATGAAACTTCACAAAATAGGTCAGAATAAAATATCTTAAGTTTGTTTTAAAATTTTCTATACCACTTAGGTGGCAGACAAGCACACGACCCACCTGAAGTGGTTACCGTGGTACCGTAAGCACAGACTAATAAATAGTTAAAAATTCGCCAGTCGTTCTCGTATCGTATTCCTAAAAGAAAAATAATGAGAACATATTTGTTCATAATCTACATTAGATGCAATGTCAAGTGGGTGAATCCCGTTTCTTCACTTCTGAGTCAAATCCATTAGCTTTTATAACTAATAAAACACTTGAAAAATATTTGGAAGTCAATCAAAAGCGTATGCTCTTGACTTGAGACATGATATTGGAAATGACTAATATTTTACAGAGTTTTTTTAAAGGAATTCCCAATGACGCATTATATTTTTTTGGAGAAGTATGTCTGCCTATTATAATTATAAATTTAAATTTCTTCTTTCTTTCTAAAATTACTGGAAGGTTTGACCGAGAGGAGAAAAGATATAACATAGGGCATGTCGAATGTCCTCAAGTCAACGGAATGTCAGCTGTAAATGAAGTCAAATAAACGATTAAATGCGCCCGATGCGATGGTTCGCTATACGTCAGATTCTGGAATTGGACAGATTCGTGGATTGGACAGTAACAATTGTAAATAAAGAAAATATCAAGTGAAACAAAAAAGGCCGTCGAACGCAACGATACGACTACGGGACGAGTACGGGTGGTGACGGAATAATGCAGATAAACAAGATAGTGCGACAAAAACAAAAAATGGACTGTTTGATTCGATTTTCAAAAATATTTCGATTTATTGTTTGCTGATACGACCACAGTATCAACATGATATTGAAATAAATAGTCGTTATTATGATTAAATTAAATACTGACTCTTTACGAAGCGAGCATTCGTGCAGTTAATTTAGCTAAAAATATTACATTACGCTAAACGCCTTTCAGTTCCCACTTCATAATCGAAGATATCAATTAACAACTTGAATTTTTAAAAGACCGATCCTTTTATCACATTTGACTAAGAGCTATTACACCTAAAACCACCATTTACCGATAGGTAACTCTAAAAACAATCAATGGCAGGGACAACATGGTCAATAATTATTTTTATCTGTGGCGCTGTAACCGATCCCATCGTGATAGATTTACGCGCGTCCACGCCGACTGACATAGACAACTTTATATTCTTTTAAACTTTTTTTTCTTCTTTCTTTTTTCACACTAAACAATGCGTCGGTAAATGATAATTAAAAGTGGCTGTAAAGGCTCTAGCGCCTATCCTTAAAGTTTTTTTTGTTCTTTTTTTTCTCTCGGCTTGGAATGTAATCCAATTGGGTTTACGGCACTGACTAATTGATTGGTTTGGTGTTTATTTTTGTTATCTATTGTGAGAGATAGTGTTGATTTATTTTATGCCTGTTTTAAGAAAATTTTACAAGATATTTTGGGAGCGTTTTTTGAGACAACCTATGTCAAGATGTTGCAGTTTCACTAGTCAAACGATAACACCTTCTACTGTGATTCTAGTTTGTATGAATGGGACCTTCCTACGTCTTGGGACAGTCAGGACAGGACCCATATCAACTTCACCTGTTAGCTAGTGTGTACAGCCGCTATCGGCGTTAGTTTAACACATTCCTAGTTACTGATCACCTTAGCTTTAAAAACTGCACAAAATTATTAACAAAAGCTGAAAAAATGTTAAATTGATTGTCCTCTGAGGATTAGAATTATTTTCAATGTGAAGATTGGTCAAATATGTAATAAATACTAGTTTTTATACATAAGGATCGATTGCATAAATGTTAGTGTTTAGACACTTCTGAGGGCACTCACCAGGTATACTAAAATGGCAACGTCCAAGTGACATAGTTATTTGAGATTGGTAGTAGATTTACGCCATGATAATCAGCAGGTAAGCAATATGCTTGTTTATCACCTCGGTAACAGATTAACAACTAAAGATGATCGCCGAAGTCGTAATTGATTCAGCAAGAATCATCAGCATCATTGCCAAACTGAATTCCTTAAAGCTGATTTAGTTATTTTAGTCATATTCATAAAATCTTGCGTCTTAGGCTTCCCAGGGTAGGTACTTCTTTTCATCCTATTGATTTGACTTTATAAATACGGTATTATTGGGATCGCAGAGCGCTGTTAGACTGCAGTCTGACCTGCCACCCCTGTGAGGAAAGCTTGTGACGACGAAGCCTTTATGGGTAAAATCACATCGCTAGGCCACAAAGGCATAAGGCCAACCAAGTCTGTGGACCCTAAACAAACCCTTTTCCTTCTTTTATTAAAACACTAAATTATTTCAAAGTTATGCTGCTTCTTAACCATCGGTATTCTAATCTTGATGGGCGTGGTCCAAACACAAACCCCATTTAAAAATCTATTGAAATAAATTCATGTGTGGCGGCCATCTTTGTATGAGTTCCATTCGAATCAGGATTTATTTTAGGGGTATGCCAAGCATTTAACCTTCGCATGCTCGCTAAAGAATTTTAATTGCGTTTTGTTGTGAATTTGAAGGTAAAAATAAGGTATTAGATGTTGAGAAGGGGTCAGAATTAATTGTGGAAAGTAATACAGCTTGCGATATAGCGAGTTCTACATGTTACCTTGCATTGTGGAGGAGTTGTTCAACACGAAATTGTATAATTGACGTTAATTGGAAATTTTTTAAAAGTCAAAAATTGTTAAAATTGCATACAAAGCAGCAAGCAAACGTCAAACACTACTTATAATATCATTAGGTTAATCCTGAGAAGACTTAGCCTGCTTTACTAATTCAAGAAAATTTTTGATTTAGAGTAGAGCGTAGTAAGAGGCAACTAACGGAAAAATACTAGAGGACAGCACTGCGAGAGAAGGAAAACACGAAATAAAACCCTGTACCAACCCATTTGGCCAGCGTGGAAACAGCAGGCCAATATTGCCCAATATTGGGAGAGGCCTATGTCAGGACTGCGATAGGCTAATTGATTGAGAGTCTAGAAGAAAAGGAGTAGAAGGTATTTTATGTATTTCTTTTTCCGAATGGAATGTAGCATTATGAAACAGACATACTTCGCAACAACTGATTCTGCATCGCGATATGTAAGTTCTCACACTGGTTACTACATACATAACGTCTTAACGAAGGCGGAAGGATCTCTTTCTGTGTCGGATGAAGACCATATTCGTGATGTTTGTGGAAGGAGCTGATGGCCTTTTAACAATCGTGGACCGGTGTAAAGCAGAATTAAGAATTGTGGGACTGTTAGAGGGTGCTTTGAACCCCACCCAAAACTTGGGAGCCCAAGCCAACCTCACCAGAAAGTTTTGGCATTAATGTATTTGGAAAGATGGCCTGGGAAAACGCCGCGCCAGGTACGAACCGAAGGAGTACCAAATAATATAGACTTATCGAAGTGGTCCCAACTGCATAACACAATCAACCTACTTTAACATGATAAACTATAAAGCTAATATAAATGAGACGGAAAATAAAACGAGTACCTTTGTAAGTCCTTTGCAAGAAAGGGACCACAATATCTCATTGTATTTATATAATGGTTTGTCTACAAGCGTGTACGATTGTGCTTTAGTCCCGAGACTTTTTTTTTATTTGATCTTATTATTCATAGGTAAGTATTATTGTGTGGCCAAGATTCTGGTGGTTGCTTGGGAATTAGGGTTCTTTGGTTGTAGTGCATATTTCGTTTCTGGAGTTGGCAAAATTAGGTCAATATGGCTCTGATTCAGACAGATATTATAACTTTAACCAATGCGTTCGACTCTTCCTTCTCGGAAGTCAGTTGGGGTTGACTTTGTCTTACTTTATAAACTGCTATATTTTCTGTGAGGCGACTGCCATCTGACTCTACAACACAACCAACTGGCGTTCGTACTTTTTAAGACTTCCATAACGAATACCATAGATGTTCTTATAGCAATCTGAACCGATGGTTGAGTGAGTATGCTGTCCGAATAAGTCAGTCTCAATATATCCAGAATGGTCACCCATTCTAACACACACCTGACTAGCATTGGTTAACCTTGCAATGCACCAACTTACATTCATGTCATTTTAAGATTTACATGTTCCAATCAATCAATCAGCCTATTGCAGTCCACTGCTAACCATAGACTTCTGACTTCCGCATTCAGTCTATCATAGCATTTTTTTAAAATTTCATATAACTGGGTATGTTACAAATATTGTATAGGCAAGATGTTCTTATTCATAAAACATGTCCAGTTTCCCCGCCTTGTAGATCATCATTCTTACCTTGTTTGTTTCATATTTTAGCTTTATTATCAACAATTGAGCCACCATCGAACTCAACAAATCAAGTAGTACCAATAAAGTATCCACAGATCCCAATATAAAATGGGAATCACTAGTTTTTTGTGAGCTCCACGATTTGTGTGAGGAATGTGGACTAGAGGAGATTAAGTCGGCGGTACAAAGTGGAGGTACGGGCATGGCGGGTATTGTGGGCACGCCAACATCAATGCGGTACATTCCGCCATACAGTTTCACAAACTCGGTCAATATTTATACGAACTATTGATATAGTGTGAGGTCTATGATATGTTTTTCATAGATAAGTAACAAAAACTCGTGATATTGTTGATACAAGAAATTGATGAGGGGTACTTAAATGTCCATGGTATGGAATACAAACATGAGTAGTGCAAAATTTTGTACGTTCAAATATGAACATTATATCTATGGTCTAGAATCTAGAAGACATATATGCAAAAAAATTGCACTTTGCACATTTTGTCTTCTAGTCCCTAGACTATTGCATGTGCTATTTTGTGTGCAAGTGATGGTGAGCTTATTGCCGTATTCCGGGCACTATTGTTGACTCGAGCCATGCATCTGAGGCTGAGTCTAAGGGCTGTGTATATCTCTGTCTGATGTTAAACAGCCCTATCCCTCAGTCACCCTGTACGACACCGCATGGGAAGAGATGGGGTGGCCCGAATTCTCCTCTGCCGGGAACCACGCGGCAAGTAAGGCTTTATCTAAACATATTGTCTCAAGCATCGTGAGAACCTCGGCCCGTTATGCTATCTTATCGACGATAGCTCCGTTTGGGCTTTGTGTCAGGTAACGATGCTCACTTGATAACTTAATTGGCTAACTTAGATTTTGTCAACAACATGCAACTTGTTATTTTGCTAATATTTTGGTCAAAGACTTCTATAGCTACTAAAAAGATGTTTAGAAAAAAATGTGTTACAGATCGGAATGAATTATAAATTATTTAAGTATTACAGTCTGAACTGATACTTAAGCTACTTTTCATCACAGGAATTAGTTCCTATTGATAGATCACTGAAATTGGATAAGTTCTACCTATAATAGGCGGGTGCCGCCACTGGCAACAGCTAGTAAAATTTAAAAAGATCCTAGATCGTTTTGTCCGATCTTATTTTAATTTAAAAAATATTTCAGCTTTCAGCTAATGAAATTAACAATATCTTGATCGTGATTCCATCTAGCTTCACATTTATTTTCAAAATGAAATATTAATTTTATACATATATTAGTGTAATTCAACATTTGTCTAAGTACCTAATACGAGTATTCAATGCCGTGGGGACTCCACACGTTAACCTTGGATAAAATACCCTCGTCTAGACTGAACAAATTCCTAACACAAGCTTTCGATGTATACACACAACTACCTTGTTTCATATACATCGCAGTTTTGTTTCTATTATACTTCATTACCTTTAGAAGTAGAAAGGTAATGTATATCAACAAATACAATTCGATTTTATCGTCAAGTAATTTTTTCTAAGTATTAGTATTATAGGGTACCCCAGGGTATGCTATTGGGACCTCAGTTCAAAGGTGACCCCTTTGAAGGACGCCCTTTATGATTCGAAGTTGTTTACTCCGTTTTACGCAGTAGACTGGGTAATTCAATTACCTACTACAACTGACTTTGTCTAGAGGAAATCGCTTGTTCGTTACTATTTACTTTGACAAATATCACTTTTTGCAAAAATCTTACTTTTTTTAGGGATTTGGAAAAGTTATCACTGCATGATGGATTTATATTTAGTAAGAAGTATTTTCTAAGCTGCTTGTAGTCTCCCCGCAGTGCAACTGGAAGCAGCTAATCGTGACTATGACTACCTCATGGCTTGATCATTTTCCAAATAACCATTGACAACAAGAAGAATAAACCCCCGCTATATTAAAAACATAGTATGAGCTCTTAAATATTTATTATTTAAATAACAATCGGGACAAAAAAAATGAAGGCACAGATGACAGGAGACATGATGATACGAACACGTCGCTGAGAACAGTAAAAGCAACAATTTAAGATAAAGTATAAGGGTGTGTTTTTTCAATGAATATTCTAGCCCACGATTATCATAATCGGGAGACAAGCTGCGAACGAGCGCGGGCGTGTCAAACTTGTAAAGAAACTAATAAAAATGCAAACATCAGTTTGGGAATTGATAAAAAAATTGACAGGCAAGAGTTTTTAAATGTAGAATGAATTCCGTACAATGAATAAGGTATGGTATAAGGAATAAGGCTCTTGACCCGATCCCAGATTTCACCCACTAGGGAATTGTAACCACAAACCAAATCCTAAATTGCCAGAATATGAAACATTAATGGATATAAGATTTTTTTCAGTACCACTAACGTGATAAACATATACATGTTTAACCAAGAAAAGCCTACCCTACCAAGGAAGGAAAAGAGGTACTTAGGGTGGCGATCACACACAGTAAAACTGCGACATAACATGGGTAGCTAGTGGGTGGTGCCTGAGTGGCAAGAATTGCCCGGGAATATATATACATATAAAAACATAATCCTTCTTGACAGTCGCCTAAATAGTAAAAATGAGGCATAAAACGATTTAAAAAGCTCTATCAGTCACCACGTAACCCTAAAAATTTGAAATACCAAAAAATATTATGTAAATTAGTAAAAAAATATAATCTACAACAAAAAACTGTCTCGTGCCGATGTGTTATCTAAATAGATTGTATATTGCATGTAGTTATAAGTTTCTACGCTTTTTGTCAACTCGTACGCAACCGAAACTTTGTAATAGATTCTTTATAGCTTTTTAATCGATGTTTTGAATATTATTCTGTTTATTATACAGGACCGTTAGATTAAGATTTTAGACAATTGATAAAGTGTGTTTAAACCATTTTATACCTCAGAATAAACATATTTGGTTAACATTGGGTGGAGGAATAGCACACGGCATACAAATTCATCATACAATGATTATGTATGATGAAAAGCAGACTAATTCCCTGTTTGAGTAATTTTTCGGAACCTAGCTTGTTTGCCTAGGTGTAACCTAGTCACTAGAGTATAACTTGTGGTCAATGAAGTTCTTACTGAAAGAAAAATTAAGAAAAAGTTCTAAGATGGAAAATTTTAAAAAACCTAAAGACCACTTCAGTATTTGATGCGGGTGAAGCTGAGGACAAGAATTAGTTCCAATACAAAACAATTGTGTGCGGTATCATGTTGAGCCGATGACAAACCTTGATCCAATAAATGTATACTAAAGAGAACCGGTTTCCCATCTTCAACCCGCCATCATCAGCAAATGAACTTTGGCAGAAAATAATTTGGTCCCTTTGGGTGGTCTGATACACGTGCGAGGGGCCCCACACCTCTACTTGCATTTCTGTTAGTCATTATATTAACTTGTGTTAAAACAACTTTATTTCAAACTCTTAAAATTCATAAGTTTATTGTCGATTCCTCACAATATTTGCTTTTGGATGTTTTTCCTTTACACGAGTAACGTTACCGGTTTTTGATATTATTGACTTCGTTTTATATGTGTATGGAGAAGCTGGATCTTTCAATGCTATAAAGAATATTCTATCTATCAATAGATTCTTTGGAGGGGTTTGAGTACAGTGTATGTCATGTCATCCATTACAAAATTTTTATTGCAAATTGCTTCAGGACTAATAGAAACATGAATGAAGAATGAAGTTGAACGACAACAGACTGAAGTCATTGTGTGATAATATTTGTACCTACAGTGTTACCTACACTACATATTATATAATTTATCTTAATTGTTGAGTATAGTTCAAGGTTCTCGGGTGTCTAATTGTAGCGCATCTAATATATATCGATATATCGTGTTTATTGATTTCAACCAGACATGTATTATGCAGATTTTTGGTTTATGCTAGGTTTTTGACAAATGAGTTTTAATGCTTGTTAATATTTCCTGTGACAAGTTCCATAATAAAAAAATAAAGCACCGTCAAGCGCCGCCGTCCATCACTGTTTTTAGTGTCAATAAATGTCAAAATAGAAAATGTCATTATTTGGCCATTGGAAATTTTCTGTAAAATAAATAATGGGTTTAGAGGAAGACGTGAAATCGGTGCCAATAAGACAATATGCGAACATCGAGTACCGATACATTCCGTCTAAAGCAACCTGTCCGGTTGCCAATAGAGTGAATCCATTTAATACAGTTGGTAACTACCATGAGAGACGTTTGAGAGACAAACTACAGAAAAGGAACAATGGCGAAATTATCAATATCTATAAATACAACACCACAACACCCCTCAGTGCAAGTACTTCTAACAACGCACAAATAACACAAGAAATAAAGCAAGAACTTATTGAAGATGTTTTTTCAAAACAAACCCACGTTCGGGATGAACCAATGTCTGCTATTTATAAAAGACAAGATAAAAGTATGTCACAGCCTGCGTGTAATCTAACAACTAAACGTTTAGATAATCCTTATGCTACTGCAACTCCAAGAACTACCCCTAAAAGCTATAGTTACAGGCAAGATAAGTACAATAACTATGATCAAAATAACAAACAAGAGTATTTTACAAGAAATATCTTCAACAAACCTGTTGGTTATGACTATAGATACCCTGAAAAAGTTACAAATTATAGTCCGCTACATAATATGTGTAATGAAGAGTTCGTTTTAAAAACTATGCAGCGACACGCAAGGTTGCAGAAAATTGTAAAGAAATTAGTAATTGAGCGCCAAAAGGAGAAACAGAGAGAAGCATGGAATAATTATATTAATGAACTAAAAAATAAACATAGTTACTACAGCAATGAACCGACTAGAATTGTCCCACAATATGTACCGAACGAGGATGAGTTTATTGATGATTTTTGGGAGACGAGGTGTAGCTGGGAACAACCTAAACCAGGTCGAAACTTAATGAACAATGGCTACGGCGGTCATGGGAATGTCCAACCAAGTAAATATATTAATATGCCATGTCCACAACCTAGACAATATTATGAACGTAATCCTTATTGCTATCCCACATGCTCACAAGGACGTCTTATGATGCTAAACAAAGAAAGAGAACGTATTAATTCAATATCACGACCATTATATAAATACAAATCCATTGATATTGATAGAAGCCTAAATAGGCGACGATATCAAACAATAAATTGCGACAAATCGTTTGAAAATATACAAACGGAAACAAAAAAGTTGAATACACAAGGCATCGTCACCGAAAACGTAATTCGAGAATGTGATAAGAAGGATTCAATACGGGGAATACTTAAAAGGCAACTACCTAAAATGACGAGTTTGAAAGAACAGATACTACAGACAGACCAGCTTAACGAAACACCAATCGAGAGTATCGGGGAGAAGTTAGATGGATTGATAAAGTCGGTTAATTCGGTTATAGTAGAAATAAGAGCGCAGAAGAAAGAATATATACATGTGTACAAAAGACCCGTCACTAGTTCTCGATCCGTATCATGTATGTTACGAAAACTTTCGAGCTTAGCCATAGGTAAAGCTAAAAGTGAATCTTGCGGATTCCAAAAAGACAACGACGTTTTGTATACAACTGTCGTAAAAAATAGTCCGACACATTTAATAGTTACAGAAATTGGAACTAGTGCGCATCAGTCCAAAGAAACTAACGAGAAAGAACTAGAAAAAATAATAGAAGAAGAGAAGAAAAAAAGTGAGAAAATAAGAAAAGACATCGAGGAGTTACTTCACACAAAGTGTAACAGACAGTGTTCAGTAGAGATAGAGTTTGATATTCCAACAAGAGAGATATCTACAGCTGTAGGAAGCTCACTACCCAAAACGCAATACACAGTGCAACAAGTAAATAAACACAGCTTGATAAGGCCCGATGAAGGAAACAACAGACGAAATATGACGATAGCAGTGAACACGGATCCTTTGGGATTGTGTGCATTATTACAGGTGTCAGCAGATACCATAAAGCAGTTACTTTCGTATATGATGAACTTGAACAATTATTACTCTTACCTGTCGGCGCCAGTACCGAGGCAGACATGTGCAGGGCATTACATTTGCAATATTTGCGAAGAAGCGTTCTCCAGTCCGTCACAACTCAGTGACCATATTGAAAACCATTACTTTGGAGAGAAGAGGTAGGTTATTTGGATATTTTTGTATCATGTGTCTGCTAAATCTATAAAGCGGATGTTATTTTGTTTGATAAAAAATGTATAAAGGTAATTGAGCTGTTTATAACGGTGATAAAAATCGTAACTATTTAGTTACGTTTCAAGATAAACGTTCACATTATTAGATAATAGCAATCCATCTCGGAATAAAAATGGTAAAAAGAATCTGTAACCATATTATAGCGCCACCTATCGAGTTCATTGAGAAAAACAACCATACAAGGACCTATTTATACACACAGACGATATTAGGTTACTTACATTAAGTTTAACATTGATTTTCATGCTTTTACCTTCAAAAGTTAATTCAAACTTTCCATATAAACTGTAGACTTACCCACTTATGGATAAAAAATTCTGGCTTTAAAACTTTTAAAAGTGACACAATTTTCATCCTCCCCGTAAGATATAAAAGGCCAAAATGACAAATATGTAGCCCAACGGTTTAGATTTTCAGTCAGGACAAGTGTAGGTATATTTTCATGAACTGATCGCTCCCCAGGGACTGCTGTGTCTGCCGCCATATGCTCGACTTGCAGAAGGACCGCATCGGCTTATTTGACTGCAAGTACTGTGGTCAAAGGTTCACCAGGGCCTACTGCTGTGACCTACACCAACAAGCTTGTGCGAGACGGTTCGGTCAGCGGCACAACACCAGCTCCAATTTGATGCTTCTGAGGTAGAAACAAAATACCTGACATATGTCCGATAGTAAAAAGTTTGAAAATATGTGAATTACATTTCGTGCATTCATGTATTTGCTAGATAAAAGTGATGCTGATTTGTTTAGGTACTCAAAAATTATACGGAATTCAAGTAGGTTCTTCAAATAAAAGCCTGGTATGGCTTGCAATAACGAAACAATATGTTTGTCCATTTCGAAAAATAAATGTGATTTTTACAGCATGTTTTATTTATAAGAAAGTAGCCCTACAGAGATGTTACGTAGACAGTGGGCCGGCAACGATTCAGGTGGACAAAATCTATACTTTTTCGTTATAATTGGACGTAGAGGGGTACGTGAACGCTGTCAATGGGCCTTTTGTGTGTGCCGCGATGCATCCATCAATGCTTGTTTGTACCCCGATTTAGGGACACCCATTATGGTGAAATGGGCATAAAATTCCGTCGATGCATCACAATAGTCGAAATCTACATTGTATGTAATTATGTCAGGTTTGAGGTGAAGCGTTATAATGATATTACAGTTGCCAAGGAATCGATTGTGGTGCTTCTAGTATAAGTAAAGATGTCGTAGAATTACAATAAACGGCCATTGTAGTTTGGCAATTAATTTAATGGCTTTACAGTGAGCGTTCAGTAAAAAATTACAATATTCGATCTCAATTTTATAGTTTATTACAGCAATAACAATGAATACACATGGACGATATGCTATTCTAAATATAATAGCCGAAAAATTATAATCTCCGTTAAAATTTAGTTCCAGAGCAAATTACAATGCCGATCCTAAATACGACAATAACAGTTTTAGTGTCGATTATCTGCTCAATCGTTTTTTTTTTTCGGACATTTCGGCAAGTATTTAGTGTAAGCACTATTGTCCCTTACGCAGAGGTGCGAATTCAATAATAAAGTGAATAAATACAATGCGATTTGTGCGGCTCGGTGCATGCCAGCCCACCGGGTGTCCCAAACCTACTAATTTATATACCGTTAAATATTTGCCACGGCTTCGTAAGATCATGTCTGTCTATTTGTTTAGGTGAAATTGTAAGTATTGTTGGTAGTGGACGTGGGAAGGAAGTTGCAATAAAAAATATTGTAAGGTGAATTGATTTCTGTGAAGCCGTGCGGTTTCTCTTTTACAACAATATTTTGTGTTTGCTGATGTTGATTGGGGCGGGTCTGTCGTGACCGCACTGTGCTTGATTTGGCCTACCTACGTTTGCATACCATAGTATCATGTAGACTTTTTTATATTGATAACTAAATAGCCCACTGGATTATTAGCAGTTTTTGAGTATCACCAGATTTGTCTCTCGTGCGTTTCATGGATAAGAACTAAGAAATTGCTGAGTTTATTAATAGATAAATCCAATAGCACTTGCCCGAACCATAAATCAAACCCTGGAAATTATGATCGCATGCAAATATACTCTCAAATATTACAATCCGTCTTGACAGCATGGTAACCACTTACCCTCAGGTGAGGCATCTGTTTGTTTCCTATCTTAGCTAAAAAATACATAAAAATAGAATCCCCCGATAAATTTTATCACCAAACCATATTTACACTACAAATCCGCTATCATTAATTTAAGCCATGGACACAATAGACGGTTACAAGAAAACCACAAAATCAGCCTCCACCTGCCCTTATCAAACAGTAAAAAAGTTGTTAGTTGTTATTGAGAAGCTAATGTTTGATATTCTAATCACAACATGCACCTTGTGGCACGTGGTAATCTTATCAACTATTTGACTAATGCACGTTTGGTTTTATTATCTAGACCGGTAGTTTTCAGATTCGAAAATAACATAAAACATCAAACTGATTGTTTTTTTTTTTGGACCACAAATTTTATGAGCAGAACCACTGTGCATTTTAATTACTAATGTTTATTTTGTGGGTTTGCGAACATTTTGCTTGGTTGTTTTGTTAATAAATTGCTACATTGTAGTTTTATGTATTGGATTTTGATTCCGTTTTCTGTCTTGTTGGACCAATAAACTTTTTATATAAACAGGTACAAAACACAAAGCCACACGTGGATAAATAACACTTGCAATACACACACACAGACAGACACATAAACTCAAAGATTCAAGTATCATTTCAAACGAACTAAAAAAACTAATAACTAACACCTCTGATCTCATTTATCTGTTGAAGAAAATTACTCCAAACCACTTTTTGAGTTTCGATTATTGTTTATTTTATAAGCAAAACACATACATAGAAAATAAAACTTTATCACTTAGAAATAAAGTTTAAATTCCCCCATTTTTCCCTGGAGTGGATCTTGATAAAGCAGATTATGACGTGTAGTCGTTCAAAGGGTAACTTTTGAATATCTTAATTTTATTTTTGGGCGCCATTTGCCTCGTTTTTTGTGTAAGCACCTTATGGTATTGAATTAATTTTTATTTTTAAAAATAGGGATACTTTTTGGTCCACAGTTTGTGAGTGATGGACTATTGTGTGGCAGTCAGTAAAATATTGTTGAAGTGTCAATTGTGTAATAATAAGGTAGTTGACTGCTCTTTTCATTATAGTGGTTTGTATGTACAATCAAGCAGACAAACGAGTACAACACTTATCTGATGACGAGCGGTTACTAGAGAAGAAGAATTATATTAACACCGTTTAGATTTAGGAGCGACTGCCGTCTGACCTTCTGAACGCTAAAAGGAAAACCTGCGCCAGAGAGTTCATCTACTGATTAATAAACCGGTATACATCAGGGCATGAATCTTGGACTTAATTCGCGAGACAAACCGGGCCCTGGTGTGTGTTAATTATTTTGTTATAAGCTATGCTTGGTGAATTTGAGCTCGTCCACCGCAGTAGCACCCCGTGCTATCCTCAAAAGACATCCAAGAAACGTGTACTGCGCGTATAGAGCACATTTTAGGTTCCGAGGAACCGGAGGAGGAGGTTATGTCGGACTCGAACCGACTAAAACGCACGCCGACTGTGGGCCGTCGGTTGCCAGAGGTGATATTGTCGTAGCCATATCCCTCGCACCCCGGCCGACCCAGGGCCATATCTCTCGAACTGGCCCTCATCCGGTGTGGGGACCACGGAGTCCCCAACTCGCCCCCGGTTATGGGGAAGCACGCAATGCGCCACCGCCGCGGCCTGCTTCTGCTAGGGGGTTTAAGATATACCTATGTCCCGAGCAATAGGCTTGTAGGTAGTGTAAGACCGAAGGTGACGCTGAAGCTTCGGCTTCGGCTTCGGCCACCGACTGAAGCCGGAGCTATCGAAATAGGGTCATTACGCCTTCGGCTTTAGCTTCGGTTTGGGCTTCGGCCGAAGGTTTTGTTGATTAATCGGCTTCGGCTTCGGCCAGATTCGGTCGGACACAACTTGCAGGTAAGGTTCCCAGAGTCTTAGTGGGGCCCCACTCATGTTCTCACCAGACAACTCTATCACACAAGTCTAACGACATATTTATGGTGAGTAGATAAAGCTGTAGTGTCAAATGAAGCGCGTGGACATGTCAGAACAAGTCGGTGATAAGCTTCCGTTACGCCACGGTGTTCGACACACTGACGTCATGACGTCATTATCTGATGTCATTGGCTCACTTTATTTCAATTACACTTGTATTTAGAACGAACCATTGGGTACTATGGAACTACAACTCGTTTACATTAAGTTAACATGACCCCCCCCCCCCCACCTTCCCCCCAATCGTGCACATCAAATTGAAAAGTCTTCTAAAAAGGGATTTTCTAAAGGAATTTCCGCACTTAATTACAATGACTCCCTCCAAATTTTCAAATTTTCCGGCAGAGACCGCACCTGCGGAAAATTTTAGTAGTATGAGGCTCTAAGAGTTGGATGGTCAGATGGCAGCTGCTAGCTGTAAGAGACCGGAGCCCAGGCTATAAGTGCACATACGTCCTAGAAAGAGAGATGTTTGAACTTTCGCGTCCAAAAATCTTTGAAACAAAACTGTCTATAAAATTTCGTATCATTTGTCTGAGTACATGTGTTCGGTAACGGAAACTGATGCAAATGCGCGTGAGCAACGTTCGGTGCGCGTGCGCAGCGGCGGCGCGTATGTCGCCTCACTCGTACTAATGTTATTGTTATAGTTATTCGCTTCCCGTAGAAGGACATTACGGGCAAGTCCGGCTTTCTAATAGTTAATTATAGGTTGGATTCAGGTAAGTATAGGCCTTATAGGGCTCCTCAGTGAATTAGGACTCCTTAGTGAATTAGGACTCCTTGGTCTTTTCATATTTGCGCGTTTGTATCACTGTTCAAATTTTTTTCACGTTGTACGCGTATTTTTTTCTTTACAGAGGTTCTCCTGGTTCAAATTGTAAAATTCGTTTTGTGTTGAATAGTACGTCTATCAACAAATCCACCTTTTACATTTACGAATACTGTTCCGCTCCTTATTAGGGTAGTAGCGTGAAATTATATAGCCTTCGAACGGACTTCTTCATCCTAGCGTTAATTCCCAGTCGCATCCGAAGCTTTCACCTCAGAGCCCAGATTACGAGGATTACCAGGATACTATAAATTACACAAGTGCAATCCGCACGTGTCTCTGACGTTTTCTGAACTAAATCAGCCACATGACACTTCCGAAGTAGTTATTATTCAGTCGGGGTAGGAAACCCCGAATTTAAGGACAATAAACATGCAGACAGACATGCGACACATTAGATTTATCCCACAATACAATGGCCGATTATCATGTTCATAATAATAATGTATCTCGTTCTAATTCATTGTTTAGATACGTTTTGTTTTTACTATCAGTAATTTATTTCTTTTGGAAGCCTCAACAACAGTTCACAGGAAAATCACTGTCTTTTTAACTGTTTCTGATGTTGTTAAGAACCTTTTTTCATTTGACAAGTCGATGTCGCTTGTACCTTTTTGACTTTGTAACCGTCGATATTGTTCCTGTCACTATTAATAATAAGAAGTTTATAATATAATAGATCGTTGATCGTCATTTCAAATATATTAATAAATTTACGACCGATCCTGGGGAAATAATTGACTGTGAAAGTGATTGAAGTAGAGAAAATGTTTCCTGGGATTCATTTAGATTTTCCGGGTATTGTGTGGACTCTGGAATATAGAATGAAGAGAAGAATCATCTTTAAACTTTGTTAGTAGGTTGCGTAGACGGCCGTAGCGGGAAAACTAGTGTCATCAAACTACCAAACACGTCACGCCTCATGCAAAATGATGAGGTACCTATGTCACTACTTGTCAATGCCAATTTTGTCCTTCAAAAAAATAAGTGATGTGCAGCATTTAGATTATGGACTAGTCGGCACCTTTATTTGCTACCTTAGTAAGTGAGGTAGGTACTAAATGAAGAGCCCTATAGTGTGCCAGTTCTTCTCGTTTTATTAAACCCTCTTCACGCTAAAACCTAAAAGCATTCACACACAAAGTGACATTTAATTAAAACATTAATATATCGGGATAAGACTATCGCATCGTTTAGCCTTAACTGGCATTTATCAGAGTTATCTGAGGGGCATCAGGCACCGGTGACCACCGGCCAGCGCCCAGCGTGCCCGCCAGATAAGGGATGGTGGCGCCCTGGCCTTACCACACAGATATACACACTGTGGAACAGATTTTATACGATTGTTTTTTTGACTCTATAGGAATTTACTCAAAGATGCTCACTTTTGATTTCAGTGCTTCTGTTATGAGGATCCAATCAAGATCTCTAGGTTCAAGCTAATCTTGCCAATACACCTGTTTGATTGACGAGGCTCTGACTGGTATGGTATTAGTACACACCAGCTGTGGCTCACGACTCTGCCCGCGTGAATGTCGGTTATCGCGACCAAATGTAGCCTATGTGTTTATTCTGATATAAAAGCCATATTATTGTAAAGTTTCATTCGGCAGTTTTTACGTGAAAGAGTAACAAACATCCATCCATACTTACAAACTTTCGTGTTTATAATATTAGTAGGATCTGATAAGTGCCCATATTCCACAGACTGGTCAAAGCAAAGCCGAAAATGTGTCGTTCTTGAACATATTGGCATGGAGCAGGGCACATTAACAGATGAGCCATATTCTGAGGAGTATCTTGTATCTCCACATTAGGATGTGTAAATTTCCTCTTTTAATAACGATCATAGTAAGCAGCTAATCATATCTGACTCCTATCATTGCCAATCAATATATTAAGTATATCCAATGTACATCAACCTTGTAATAAAACGAAGTGTGAAAATAAAGAAATAGATTGAGTTACTGTTTTGTAACTATTTGAGCGAAAGTAAATCTTATATTTGATTTCAATTCGTGTTGAAATTAATTCGGAACGGTGTTTATTAATTTTTGATATCACATGCAAAAACCAATTGTCTTTTGAAGTGTTTGGTGATGTTTTATTATAAAGTTTTGGATGGTAAATGAGTTATCTGACCCCATTTCTGTTTAAGAACTAATATTTTTGAAATTTTAATCTAGTTCTGTTTTCGAATCAATAGATGGCATTATTACATTCTGTTGAATTGCAATATCGTTTCGTTACACTAGAAAGTATAATTAATTGAGAAATTTAATATCTAATCAAAATGAAGAATTTTATCGCCAGATGTACTGTTGAGTGCGGATTTACCTTAAGGAAAAAGGCACCTTATAATCTAACTTTTGTTGCTGGTAGGTAGACCTAAGAAGTCGCTGGCTTGCCATAGAACCTGTGACTCTCGTCTGATCACACAACCTTGTGGAGAAATCCTGTGTCAGTTGAACAGTACAGGGTACAGGTGTTTGCAGGTAAGGTCGACTTGACTCCGAGGGTCTTGATGGGACATCGTACACCCTTCATTTAGACCACTAAAATCAAGGAGAAGAAATTCTTCCAGATTTTTTATTCTGTGGTTAAAAGCGTCGCACATATCTCTCCACCGTTTCTCCTTTTTTGCCATGACAACTCTCACTGCCCTCAAACGAAGACCACAAAAAGGCGCTCAGTGATGTCGCTTCCATTCTATTTATATGCGCGTAGTCGGCGTCGGCGCATGGGTGCGATGGTCCACGAGTGTTTTTATCGTTTTCGGCGCGGGCGCAGGCGCGGTGGTGTTAATCGAGAATCAATGTATTGTGTTCCAGGAACGGCTACAACGGAGGAGCTGTAAAGATAAAGAGGAATGGAGTAGGCAGATTTATGTGAAGCTGAAACTCTCATGTTGGATTTTGTTTGTAAATCATGGTTTGTTTCTTATGTGACGAGTATTTGCAATTACACATTTGCTTCATCACTTGCGCGCTATACCCACATAAGTACGGGAACTACTTCCACTGAACTACAATGGATTCGAATATTGCCTAGATCAGTCTCATCGCATAATGTCGTTTCTCGAAATGTCCTTAATGTCCTTTCTCAAAATGTCCTTTTCCCAAAATGTCCTTTTCTCAAAATGTCCTTTTCTCAAAATGTCCCTTTCTCAATATGTGCACTACATGATTAGTCTTTATACTAAACATGTCCGCCCACAATCAGACTTGGATAGATTAGGATTATTAAAAAACTAATAAGTAAGTAACTAAGCATCTATAAGGACTGTAATCCTGTACTGCACATATTTTGAGAAAGGCACATTTTGTGAAAAGGACATTTCGCGAACAGGACATTTTGAGAAAAGGACATTTTGAGAAAGGACATTTTGAGAAAGGACATTTCGAGAAAAGGACATTATGCAATGAGACGCCTAGATCTTTGGGACCCAAATCAAACTGGACTTGAATCCTTACTTTGCAATGGGTATCCCACCCTCTCCTTTCCTGTCCACAACTACTTGCTGGCCTGCGGCTGCGGTGCCATCGACATACGATGGAATCTATGCCGTCTCGCACCAAACGGTTTAAGTCTCCTTCCTCTGCCGCACAATAAAGAGATGCTGTGCAAATAGGGCGGATTGGGTCACGCCAGGACCCAATCCAACCGAATTGCACAGCAAGATCGGAGGAGCGGATTCGGAGATCGACCAATGACAATCTGTATCGGACACAACGTTGCGACTCGCATCGTTGTGCTCGCTTAGTGAATTGCATTGCTGGAATGGTCTGCCCGCGCAAGTGTTTCTATCTTCTTACAGTCTCGGGTTCTTCAAGCGGGGCGTGAAAAAGCATCTTTAAGGCTCTCAAGTAAGGTACCACCATTTTAAGGTCAATAGCACCAGAAATGGTGGTCCGTATCTTTTGGACTTCACCACAGCTTTTTACCATCTAGCGGGTGCATTCAATTCACAGACCAATATAAAATAAATTTTATAAAATTGAATATTCTCCCAGTAACACTGAAGTAGACGGTGCCATGAAATTACTTGCCACATCCAAAGTTAGGAGCTCGTTTCCCCTACACGCAGACCCAAAAGCGCTTGGAATGTGCCGTCGAGATATAAATAAATAAAAAACTAAATAAATATATAACGATCCTTTATCAGATCAAGACGAAGATAATGGATTGACCCATTTAGTGTGTGAATCATTCAGTACGGTCAAACAAACATACATTTTGCCGTTGTAAAAACGACTTTTGTAACATTTTTTAGGGAAATTTTGAATATTAAACTGTATTAATAAGTTTGTGATGAGATTTTCGATTTTAAATCCGATCTCGATGTGTTTGTTTTGGTAATAAGACGTAAATGATGGGTAATAACAATAAATTAACATGATTCTTGAATATTTGATGTGTATTGGCGTGTATTACAATTATGGCGAATGCAGAGACGTATAGGTACCTACCTACCTGGCGAGGTGCAAAGAAGGGTAACCCATCCTTTACAGCCCCCCTAGACAAGTGGCAATTCGTTGCTCGGCGTATGATGGAATAGAAAGACAAATGTATAGGATTTGACGTTTTTGACATTCGTTGACACCTGTCATATCAAATCTTCAAATCCAATACATTTGGCATTCTATTCTATCATACGCCGAGCAACGAATTGCCACTTGTCTAGAGGGGCAGAACTGATAACAGTGAAATCTACGTATAGTTATTAAGATTTACATTTTGATGAGTTACCACCGAATAGGTATGCTTTACCCGCGACTCAGTCCAAAAGATTTTTTTCCATGCCTTTATGAACTTCGAACATTGTGGAAATCGAGGGTTCTACCTAGCTTTCAAGGAGGTCTAATAACATTATTCTAATGTCTAATAATACTAGTAGAATATTAACAACCGAAATGACTAAAATCTCCAATAACCCCTCCAGCTAAGCAAATTGCTGTGTTAGGAGTGGGTTCACGTCGGTAGTGCAATGGCCAGGACTCGAACCCGGGGCCTTTCGCTCGTAAGGCTAATTCAACCACTAAGCTACCGACGTTTATGGCAGTATCGAAGTCCAGCCAAATCCGCAGTTAGACTGGTAAAGCGGACCCCAGACTCCGAGGTGAACGCTTCAGATGCGACTGGGATTAGCGCTAGGATGATGAAGAAGAAGATTATTGATTGATGGCATTTGTTGGTGGAACTTGCAACACATATCGAACAAACACTTGTACTTTTCCACAATACTTATTTTACTTTTTTAACCTTTCGGGTTTCGCCTCACGGCATCGGTATTCTCAACTGCATTAGTTGCCTAATAAAAATGTCTTTTTTTTAATCTTAAACGTCATCTGCGGCATTATGCAATTGTAGAAAAAAACATCGAAAAGTTGAAAAACCTGGAGAAAAGTTGTCCAATTTGTTCAACCGGTTGAACAGATAGTTGAACATACTGGAGTAGAGGAACAAATAACCTCATAATAGGTACCTAATTACAAAAGTTTATTCATTATCTAAACTATAATTATTATTACGTATTTCATGATTCATCTATTACGTACTTCGTGATACTACATAAAGAAATTTTAACTGATTTTCGATTACCTACGCAAAATTTCAGTTCTCCATAATACCACACGCCCTACCTACGATATAAATTTTCATATCACCTTGCGTGTGTGCCTAAAGTACTTTTTGGTCTACAACATTATCCAAATCTAGCCTTCAATTATGGCTAATAAAATAACTCAGGACTGTGATAATAGGTCTGTACCTAGGCCATATTAGCCGCCATTTGTAGATGCTATCACATTGACATTCTAGGTCTTGAGTATTTTATTGTAGAAATAAAAGCGATAACGACTCTCACGTAAAAGAGTGAAAGTGAAAAATTGTGTTTTCACTTACGTGCGATTTGTTTCGCATTCGTCTCGAAGTTTCGCCTCGCACAAATAATAACGTAATCGCCCTATGTTTTATTCGTCTTTTACATCGAAAATCTTGTTTTTATATTTATATCTAGACATAGAGATAATGACAGCAATTTCGCGATTATCAACAGTAGGTATTTTAGTCGTGTATGGTGACTTCTTCGATATCCAAGTGCCTAGTTTGAGTTCTTCCCCTAATCTTCCTCCTAGCGTTAATTCCCAGTCGCATCCGAAGCTTTCAGCTCGGAGTCTGGGGTCCGCTTTTACCAGTCATAGCTACAGATTTGGCTAGACCTCGATATTTTCCGTGAAGCGATTGCCATCTGACCTCCACGACCCAATGTTAACATTAGGCGATATCGAATCTTTGCAGCTAGACCGTTGTTTTTGGACTTTATAGGGGACCAACTACCCGTAACGACTGCCATAGATGTTCTTGACCAATGCAAATACTCATATTTAATGCACACAAATATTTGCACGGAGCGGGGATCGAACCCGCGCCTCCTGCGTAGCGGCCGCGTTCACTACCGCTACGCCACGGAGGCTGTCGTTCTTCCCCTAATAACTCCCTTTAAAATATTTGTGATTAGTGGTGGAAATTTCGTCATGGTCTCACAGTTTTTGTTTTTTTTTTCCCTGCATTATTACATGCACGTATTTTTCCGCGTGGTGACGGAGCAAGAATACAAGAATGACGAACCCATCTCATACAAAGGGTGTCGTAAGAGACGACTAACGGAAAAATACGCCGACGGTATCACTGCGAGAGAAGGAAAACTCGAAATAAAACCCTGTACCAACCCGTCTGGCCAGCGTGGAAACAGTAGGCCAAAGCCTCCCAACATTGGGAGAGGCCTATGTCCAGCTGTGGACTGTGATAGACTAATTGATTGATTGATTTCATAACAAAAGTTTCCCTCCATAAAAAGGGTATGCTGAAATTTAGCACTCAATCAGTAAACGGGTAAGCCCCACAAACGAACAGTTTGAGAATCGAAATAAATTCCATGATTATCATCCACACAATAGTTCAAAAACCGCAGACAGAAAATAAGTTCCATCCTAATAATTTACTGCTACAGAAACGTACCTATTAGGTCTTTCATAGTAAACCCCATAATTTTCCCTCGTAAGCGTACCTTGCTAAACGCAGAGGACCTTGCCCTCGCAGACGACAGACGCTCTAATGTATCACGAAACTCAAATGAGGGTAACTACCGCTCATAAAAATTGTGCGTGACACGGCCACGGCTCCGTGTGCGTTTACGACTTGTCGTGTTCGCGCACCACGCGGCGCTCGCGTCTGTCGCGCGATTGGGAATCGTGAGTTACAATATCTGTGGTTGAAATGTAAAAAAGCATAAGTGACACTGACAGTTAGGGGGTCCACACACCAAAAATCTGTATTTTTACTGTCGGATGGAGAACAGCCCTATTCCTTAATCGTCTTGCACGACACCCACAGGAAGAGATGGGGTGGCACTATTCTATTCCACAGAGAGGCAACACAGCCTACTTTACTGACGATATTTATTATATTGATACCGAAACATATAATATCTTTTTTCTTTCTTTTATATTTTAAATTCCCATTTTGTACCACTGCTGGATACAGTCCTCCAGATCTTCCCACCTTTCTATATATCTTTTAGAAAATTAATGGAAACTTATCGGAAAAATTCTTTGAAATATACCTATATATAATGATCCTCGATGAACTATATATTGATATCATCACGCTACGTTAGTTTATTCGAAAACTAATAAATTACGGGCATATATAGGTTAAAGGGGTGCAACGGGGTTCGAACTATGTCACGAGCGAAGTCGGAGAGGGCCAGATAGTACACAAGATCGTTGTTTGCCATTCAATCTACCACGGCAACATTAGTAGGCTTTCCCAGCCTCAAGCTCATTCAACGAGAGTGAAAAAACATTGCCTCCACTCAACACTGGATATATTTACATAGTTGTTTGTCCTGATTGTTGGTTCGTCTGTCCCTACGTGCCTGTTGGTCGAAATTGAGCGCCTCGCCGCCGCCGACTGAACGAGTCGTTTGTGTACATCCATCGATTGTAAAGACATCAGACTTTATGTTTGGATAACATTGTCCATTCATGTGTTCACTCATTCATATGTTCATTCTTTTTTTTTGTTGACAGTTTTTAAAAGTTTATGATAGTTTTTTAAAGTGAACGTGTGATTTGTCTCAATGGTGCAGCGGTGGGGAATATACAGCTGTGTATGAGGTTATACGTATGATTTTTACAAGCAAATCTATACATAAAATTACTTGTCCCGACTACCGACTAAGTGACTTCTTAGTCTAAACCACTGGACTTATAAACTTGAAATTTTGATAGTTGAGGCTTTTAATCTTGTAAGTACAGGCCGGTATCCGAGTTCCAAGCATCCACTAAGAAAGGATTTTTGGAAATTTTGTTTCTAAGGGGGTAAAATAAGGGAGGTTTGTTTGTGTTTTTCGTTATAAGACATTATTGCGAATTTGAAATACTGGTGTATTTCTTTCTTCTATACTATTATATATAATTGTAAAGTGGTCGTGTCTGTACATTGGATATATTTAAAAAAAAAATACTTGGGTTATGTTAAGTTAACGATACTGAACACGAAAATATTTTTTTTGAATTTCCTGTCTGTTTGTCTGTTTGTTCGCGATGGACGCAAAAACTACTGGACGGATTTTGATGCGGTTTTTTTGTTAGAAAGGGCTTGATCAGACTTAAAATCTTACGTTTGTTTGATCGCAATTGGTTGAGTAGAACCGAAGATATGAGCAAAGGTCGCGTTACCCGAGATGCACGCGGGCGGAACCGCGGGCGGAAGGCTAGTAAATAAATAAAATAAATGAAACTTCGAGCCCATCAACACCACTATACAGATTATTTTAATTGATCCACAATTTAAGGTTCGGTAAGTATCTTGAAAGCAGTACGGCATTGGGATTTAATGCTGAGTCCTGACTGCTCAATTAATATTAAGTTGAGTGGTTCCATTAAGAAGTAAATACAAGGCGGTATAAAATTCAATGTCAGAAAAGGAGTAAGTGAACCTCGAACTTTGAGGTGGAAAAGTCTGACTTTTTATTGCGAAATAAAACAGTATAATGTCCAAAATCGCAGCTGTGTAGGCTACCTAAAATTATTTGATCAAATTTCGCCTAGGCGTGGCGTAGGCGTAGGCGTAGCGTGCCTAGACCGGGGGCAATTATCGCGCGCGACCTTGTCGCTCACTCCGACTCTACCTAATTTAACTATACCACCATTTTGTTTTAGATGAACCACTCAAATTTTCTCGCTGCCTAACATAAAAGTTGGATACATAGAAAAATTACACAACTTTTTAGAGCTCACGTGTTTCCTTCCTACAGTCCCGGGTCCTTTAAGCGGGGCGTGAAAAAGCATCTGATGAGGCTGTCAAGTTAAGTGCCACTGTTGTAACATGGTACGTGTGTGTAATGGTGACCCTCTTGAATAGTCAAAGTCAAAAAGTCAAAGTCAAAAATAATTTATTCTGTATAGACCATCAAAACGGCACTTACAAAACATCAAAATTATACATAAGTATGTACTAAAGACTAGCTTAGCAAATGGACCACCGGTTCGAAACGCGGCCCTGGCCTGAGAAGACTCCGGCAAGAAACTCAGCGGGCTTTTTTTTTGGTCTATTTACAAAAAATGCTATACTTAGTCTAAATACAATCATTTGTTTGAGAAGCATGCATGAGTGAACAGCTCAATTCCAAGCAAGTTTATCATCTAAATATTCTTGTATTTTATAATAGCCTTTTTGGCACAATTTCCTCTTAATTACATTTTTAAATTTATTTATAGGTAAATCCCTAATTTCATTAGGGAGCTTGTTAAAAAAAAAAAAAATAATAATAGGACTTTGCCTTCTGTTCTGCTTACCATCAGGCGAGATGAAGTAAAATTCACGAGTCCTATATAAAAAAAAATATATCGCTTATTGGTTATGGAAGTCACATGGCAGTCGCTTCACGGAAAATTTTGATGTTCAACCGCATTTCAGTTAGACTGGAAAGCCGACCCTAACTGAGTTCAGAAAAAACTCAAAGTTGAACATGTACCAATGTACCTATATAGACATTTGGGCCGCTCATCAAGTTCCACCGAAGTCCATTTCACCTGCTGGCTGGTAGATACATACATACAGTCACGCCTCTCTCCCAGTGGGGTAGGTAGAGACCACAGTTTTCCACTTATTACGATTCTGGCATACATCTTTCGCTTCTTCTACTTTCGTAATTGTTTATACTGGAGATTGATGGCACTTGGTGGAACTTGCTACACATATTAAATAAATCACTTGTACTTTTCCACAATTATTTATTTATTTGAACCTTACCGGTTTCACCTTACGGCATTATCAAAGGTTTACAATGGGTAAAAAAAAACCATTGTAAAACTTTCGTAAAATTGTTTTCATACATGCTGGTAGATTCACCAATTAATAGACGAGGCTCTGGCGCAGGTTTTTTTCTGGTAGTGAAAGGTCAGGCGGCAGTAGTTCTCGCAAAAACCAATCGAAAACGAGATTTTATTTTGAAAACGTGACGTTTTCAGTCTCTCAACCAATCATGTCTCACATAAAACAATGATTAGTCGTAATTGTTCCACAGAAAACAAGTCTACAACTAACTTTAGCAACATTAATTCAGCCGTTCCGTAATTAAGTTGTAACACACAAGCTTACACATTTAAAATATATAGACCCTAAAAGAAATATATAAAGAGAAGTGTCGTAAACTCGACCAGCTCATAAAATTGTACAAAGGTATTTATGACATACCTCTGGAACACATCGCGTGACACCGTTACCGTTAAATCACCATAAAATTAACCTTCATATTTAACGGAATTGCATCTAAACATTCACTCGATTACGGGCCGAGGTATGAAGTCATAAACACGCGTATTTGCAGACGTTACATCATTATTATGGTTATAATAATAAAAAAATATGATTGTTAAAATCAACCTAATAAGTCCGAACTCGAGCGGTTTACTATTACAATAACTGCTGCTTATTATTTATAGTAACTTCGGCAACGGCACACCGAAAACCTACCTGGAACATTATTAGTGAGTATAGGTGTTCTAAAGATGTTTAAAGTCCTTGTACCTACACTGGAGGACCTTATGAGCGCCTTCAAGGACGCAATCCAACAGGTCTAAAAACGCCACTTTATTGAAATCGTATTAGGATAATATTTTATACGATACTAGCTGACCCGGCGAACTTCGCACCGCCATATTTTCCACCCGCGTGGTATTATCTCTAAATTTATCAGTGTTTCTCTACAATATTATGCATGTATTATACATATAAACTCTCCTCTTGAATCACTCTATCTATTAAAAAAACCGCTTCAAAATCCGTTGCGTAGTTTTGATTGATGATTTAAGCATACATAGGGACGGACAGACAGCGACAGCGACTTTGTTTTATAATATGTAGTGATTTACACGAAATTGGAATCTGCTTAGTAAATGTATCTACTATTGTGATTCTGCTCATATGAGCGACCATTACACGAATTTTATAAGAATCTATTGAGATCTACTGGGAGTTCATAAAGTTACTCGTTTCTAGCGGAATCGCTCAATGTGGCCTTTTAAACCCGCTGGACATGAACGGCAGTGGATAATAGCTTTATAGCAGACTAGCCTTTGCCCGCGGCTCCGCCCGCGTGCATGTCGGTTATCGCGACCAAACATACCCTATGTCCTTTCTCAAGGTCTAAACTACCCCTATACCAAATTTCATCAAAATCGGTTCAGTGGTTTAGGCTTGAAAGCGTAACAGACAGACAGACAGAGTTACTTTCGCATTTATAATATTATAGTATGGATATGAATAATCCGTGTCTATAGTATAGGTACCTCGGAACATACCTATATCTTCGACCTAAAACGTGCCCAATGTGCTCTATACGCGGAGTACACGTTTCTTGAGTGTCTTTTGAGGATAGCGTGGGGTGCTACGACGGTGGACGAGCTCAGATTCACCAAGCATAGAATATTACAAAACAATCCGTGTGCCATAGCCTCGTTTTTCAACTTAGGGTCGAAATACGTGTTCCGAGGTATACCTACTTATAAATTATAACTTAGAATATTAGTCGTCGTTCGATTAAAGAAAACTCTACTGTATTAATCGTGAGTTAGGTTGGATCAGGTAAAAATAATTAATTTTAGTGGTATCATATTTAGTAGATGTCAGTAGGCTAAATCCTACCTATTATGGGTACCTAATTTTCAAACAGTATAAACTAGCACTTATTTAGTTTAAACGAATTGACACGACCAATGTTAACCATAGAGATTAACATCTCTATAACTACACTTTTAATTAAAAAGAAACATAGGTACTTAATAGCGTGTTGTTTATTAAGTAGTTAGACTTTATAAAAAGTTAATAAATTACCCATTATTGAGCTATAAAGTTTATTGTTGCAGTCAAAACTCATAATGGGTCAAAAGTACTTTTGACTAAAAAGTAAACAGTCAAGTAGGTATGTCATCCGACATAGAACCAAAGTTACCGATATAGCTCGCAGAATAAGCAAGCTGAAGTGGCAGTGGGCTGGCCACATCTGTCGAAGGACTGATGGCCGTTGGAGCAGACGAGTCCTAGAGTGGAGAACGCAAGAAGGAAAACGGAATAACATCCCCTAGCCAGGTGGACTGACGACCTGCGAAAGGTGGCTGGGACAGACTGGATTGGCAAACGTGGCGTATATTCGGAGAGGCCTATGTCCAGCAGTGGACTGCAATAGGCTTATTGATTTATTGAAGCAAGCACGGGTACAGTCAGCGTCAGATCGATATTGACTGCAAAGTCTCAAAATGATCTTAATACCAAGGTATATAGAGCAAATCAAACTGTTTTATTGATTTAAATTGAATCATTGTCCGAGCTAAAGGTGTGTACCAAATATCAGAACAATCAGTCAACAGGAAGGGATGAAAACCAAAGCTTTTTGAATACTTTATTCGTCTCTATTGTGTAACCAAGGTAAGGTCAAGTAGTAAAACAGGAATGACTTGTCATCTGGTTTTGCGATCAATAGCGCTGTGGATTTTATGCCAAATTATTTACATTTACTCCCTATTTTCCTCCAAGGTGTCTACCCTGACAGAGACAACAGTCCACCATCTGCTTCTATCAATTAAGTACCTACATATTTCACGACCTTTCATGCAAGCCCGCCGGTTTCAAGGGGGGTCTTGACGCAGAACGTCACTTTCGCAAAATGTCATCGTGAAAAAGGGGGTTGGGTAATGTTGGCGTCGTGTTGGAATTGAGCGGCCATCAATGAAATTGGTTTAATATGAAAGTACAGTATAAAGTGATCAAAAGTTAGTATGGACAAACTTCTCTAAACTATATCGGGACTTAGCTATACAGGGTGGTATTTTTCAACTTTACTTAGATGGAAGTACTCTAAATACTGAAGATAGCGAATTCCACTGAAAGGAAACATTCCCTTATTTTTTAAAAGAAACAAAACTGCATTCAAAGTTTTCTGAAAAGGCCACACCCGGTAGTCGAACCGACTAAAATCTTCCTAAACCTTCTATTTCATGGATTTCCTTTTATTTAATTTACCAAGTTTGTTAGAGAGATTTGATCCTTATGATCGACCCTATCGATTGATGCAATAAAAATACAGGGTGTTATTTTTTCGAATTGTAGTCGGTTCGATTATAAGGCGTGGCAAACAATTTTTCAGCATTCCTTAAATGCAGTTCTGTTTCTTTTTTATAAACATACTAAACTGTATTCAAAGTTTTCTGAAAATGCCACACCCGGTAGTCGAACCGACTGAAATCTTTCTAAATCTTCTATTTCATGAATTTCCAATGAAATAGAAGATTTAGAAAGATTTTAGTCGGTTCGACTACCGGGTGTGGCATTTTCAGAAAACTTTGAATACAGTTTAGTATGTTTATAAAAAAGAAACAGAACTGCATTTAAGGAATGCTGAAAAATTGTTTGCCACGCCTTATAATCGAACCGACTACAATTCGAAAAAATAACACCCTGTATTTTTATTGCATCAATCGATAGGGTCGATCATAAGGATCAAATCTCTCTAACAAACTTGGTAAATTAAATAAAAGGAAATCCATGAAATAGAAGGTTTAGGAAGATTTTAGTCGGTTCGACTACCGGGTGTGGCCTTTTCAGAAAACTTTGAATGCAGTTTTGTTTCTTTTAAAAAATAAGGGAATGTTTCCTTTCAGTGGAATTCGCTATCTTCAGTATTTAGAGTACTTCCATCTAAGTAAAGTTGAAAAATACCACCCTGTATAGCTAAGTCCCGATATAGTTTAGAGAAGTTTGTCCATACTAACTTTTGATCACTTTATACTGTACTTTCATATTAAACCAATTTCATTGATGGCCGCTCAATTCCAACACGACGCCAACATTACCCAACCCCCTTTTTCACGATGACATTTTGCGAAAGTGACGTTCTGCGTCAAGACCCCCCTTGAAACCGGCGGGCTTGCATGAAAGGTCGTGAAATATGTAGGTACTTAATTGATAGAAGCAGATGGTGGACTGTTGTCTCTGTCAGGGTAGACACCTTGGAGGAAAATAGGGAGTAAATGTAAATAATTTGGCATAAAATCCACAGCGCTATTGATCGCAAAACCAGATGACAAGTCATTCCTGTTTTACTACTTGACCTTACCTTGGTTACACAATAGAGACGAATAAAGTATTCAAAAAGCTTTGGTTTTCATCCCTTCCTGTTGACTGATTGTTCTGATATTTGGTACACACCTTTAGCTCGGACAATGATTCAATTTAAATCAATAAAACAGTTTGATTTGCTCTATATACCTTGGTATTAAGATCATTTTGAGACTTTGCAGTCAATATCGATCTGACGCTGACTGTACCAATCATGGATTTCCTTTTATTTAATTTACCAAGTTTGTTAGAGAGATTTGATCCTTATGATCGACCCTATCGATTGATGCAATAAAAATACAGGGTGTTATTTTTTCGAATTGTAGTCGGTTCGATTATAAGGCGTGGCAAACAATTTTTCAGCATTCCTTAAATGCAGTTCTGTTTCTTTTTTATAAACATACTAAACTGTATTCAAAGTTTTCTGAAAATGCCACACCCGGTAGTCGAACCGACTGAAATCTTTCTAAATCTTCTATTTCATGAATTTCCAATGAAATAGAAGATTTAGAAAGATTTTAGTCGGTTCGACTACCGGGTGTGGCATTTTCAAAAGTCTTTGAATGCAGTTTTGTTTCTTTTTAAAAATAAGGTAATGTTTCCTTTAAGTAAAATTCGCTATTTTTAGTATGAGGGTACTTTCCTTCAAGGTAAAGTCGAAATGTTGCACCCTGTATATCGCAGCTCCGATATTACTTACAATGAAAATAATGACATTTGTACGTGTGTTTAACACAGTACAATGAAGTGATATAAAAGTTATAGATGGCTGCTGAAAAAATTAAGGACGCCACTGTCCATACTAGATTACCCAATCCCCTTTGGTCACTTTAACGCAATGTCAATTTCGCAAAAATACTTCACTTTCTTAGAATGTCACTTTTGCAAAAAAGATACCCCTTACAAAATATAGTAAGTAATTATTTGCTTTTATTTAGACTTTTTCAGTCAAAAAGACTTTTAGCCGATTAAGTGTCTTGACCGTAACATTAATAATTTTTAATTAGGCCTGTTAATATAGTTTGCTATAGGCTGTTGATACCTGTTATCTTTATCTTTTTATCAGCAACTATCCATAACGGCGCAATCATTAAATTATAAATATAACGCCTTTCTACTAATTAGAGTCGATGACTAAGTACCGCAGTCACTGGTAACAAGTGCGGCTCCTGCGCGTGAGGTAGCGGGTTCGACTGTTTTATTATAATTGATAATGTTCTTGAATGTTTGAGTGTGTGTGTGCGTGAGGGAGAGATAGAGAGTAATGGGTGAATATGTGCGGTTAGTATTGAAAAAAATCTGATAATACAAACTTAAATTAGAAAGAATTATCCAAATATAGAGAATCTGTCCCCTTAGACAAGTGACAATTCGTTGACCGGCGTATTGTAGAATAGAAAGACAAATGTATGGGATTGGATTTGACGTATATGACAGTCGTCAACGTATGTCATAAACGTCAAATGAATTTCATAAGTCAAATCAAATCGCCGTATCGTAGGATTTGACGTATATGACACACAACTGTCACATAATATGTCAAATTCCATATATTCGTCATTCGATTCTACAATACGCCGACCTATGAATGCCACTTGTCTGGCCACAGGCAGTTGTTGGTATGCATGCGGCCAAAAAACCCTTTCAGGGACATACTATCGTCACTATACCGCTACCAAAACGTCACAAGTCCAAGTTCCTTGCCCTTAGTCCATCCCTTCGTAGTTATTTCACAGTTGGCTTGCCCCCTGTGATTGCAAGCCTGCACACCTGTCCCTTCGCGGTCTGCTGCAGAGTGCGGGGTAAATTGATTACCTATTGGGAATTAATGGCTCAATCCGAGCTGTCTGGACATTGATACCATTAAATTGACCTTTTTTATACCACTTAGGTAGCAGAAAAGTATACGGCCTAGGTAGAATAACTCCATATTTAGGAAGTGGTTACCGTGGCCTATGGACTTATGTCTATGACCTGTACACCGGAGGACCTTATGAGTGCCTCCGAGAACGCGATCCAGGGATCTCAGCACACTGGGAAAATAACGTTTGAGAATAGAAGTGTCATCGATTCGATAGGAGGAGGAGATGAACTTGTGTAACCACAGGGACTCATACTCGTGCTGCCTACCTCGTAAGAACCTTCTGATGCCTTTCTAGAAGAACCGCATGTTTAGTCGCTTGGAAAAACCACCGCAGAGAGATCATTCTATAGATTTATTCTCCACATCCACATCTCTAGTATTTAAATCATGCTCAGTATTGCTATTCGAGTTATCAGGATATTTGCCATGTATTGTGTTGGTTTGAGTGTCCGATATTTTAGCAGTTGCCAGTACTTCAGATCGTCCGTGACCATGACGCTTGTTTCGACACTGTTGCACTAATCAACATAGTTATTGTCTCATTGTGAGGTCTTAAGAAATGGTCCTCGTAAGTTTTCATGGGAAAAACAGATGTAAACAAGAAACGACCCAAAAAAGCAAATATGCTTATGAAGTTTTGGAAAAAAAGGTATATTTATTTTACTTAAGAATATAGTGCTCATAAATAACAAGCATAAGTAGCTGAACACGTCAAGTTACACATTAATTCAATCTAAACGACTCCAATTATTATATTAATTTATATGCACCGCCATATTTTTTGTCTACATTCAACAACCGTAATAAAATACGGTTTCGCCAAAGGTCGAGATAATTCCACACAAATATTTTACGAATTCACCATGATAATCCACAACAATGCCACACTACTCACGTGCGCTTGCGCCTGTGCCAAATGCCACGATTTTTTGTCGCGAACTTGCACTTACCTGAGAAGAAAAAAACACATTAGATATAAATTCAATAGGATCTTTAGAAAAGGTCGCCCACCTCGCACCAGATGGTTGATCTATAAAATTGGTTTCCGATACACGAAAGGTGCAAAAATCGGTAGAAAGGGAATCGGCAACTGTGTATTACTAAACAATGTTGTAACTGCAGATGTTGACCTATAATTAGAACTAATTTGAACTTTATATGTGAAGAAATATGAGCTATAGGGTTCAGAAGGGATGTTCTTAATAACTTGGTCGATAACGGTAATAATAGTGATCCAAAATGCTTAATAAATGGTGGTAGGACACGTGTTGATACTGTAACATATCAAGACGATGAAATCAGAAAGAACGTGGCTATTTTTTGCGCTTAACAATTTATTTAGTATCGTCGAAAGTTTCAGCGATACTATAAACTACTACTATATAGATACTATAAACTATAAAGCGGACCCCAGACTCCGAGCTGAAAAGCTTCGGATGTGACTGGGAATTAACGCTAGGATGAGAGATGAGAGAGAGTCGAAAGTTTCAGCGAATATAACTTTCGTATTTACTTGAAATATCCGACGCTTCATTTGCTTTTCAGCGGCCTCCCCATGGCCATGGTTGTTTAAAAGCAACCTAATAGTTGCCTGAAAGAGGTTGCCATTGTGCCATAAAGCCGTAAAATTGTATATACGTACCCACATAATAGTTTTGTCTCAAACTTTGTATATAACGACTCATAGGCTTAAATGGTTCGCGTTTGATATTGGTTGATACTGATCAACCAACGCTATTTTTTAGCTATTTCCAATTTGATTTTGGACCAATTGTCCATTTAAACCAAATAAACAAAGAAAGGTCTGATTTTATTGGTTTTTTGGTTGATCCGTATACCTTATAAGTAAGTAACGCAGACTTTCCCTTCAATACCCCGACTTTTGTTCTAGATGTGTGCCGGTACCCTTTTACTCCAAACAAATGTAATGACCGATTAACTGTATTAAAACGACATAATTCCGTAAACCCTTGAAATGCGTACAAAATTTTTGAAAAATAAAATAGGTACTAAATTAAGTCAACCTGTTAAATGAGCAGATGTTTAGGCTAACTAACCTACTTAGACATACTGTTAACTTATGAGTGCAAAAGTAAATGATCCTGTTACAGATATGAGCAGGACGTTATGGAGACTCCCGTTACCTGACACATATAGTTTGAGAGCCTTTTCACTTCTCTTTGTGAACTGTAAACGTCTGGTGAACATGCCACCTGATAAATTCGAAATAACTAATTAAACCGAGTATTTATTAATTGAAATACTCACATAATTATGTAGATTTTAGTTTTTTTTCTTTGTAGTTTCTGGAAAATGCGTATCAAGATCTTTTAATCCACCTTGTTTTTTATTGCCTTATCTAAAAGAATATTATTATTACCTGAAATTATTGGTATTCCCTCTAACCTCTTTAGCCAGGCTGAATGGCTTGTGCTAGGTTAAATCGATGAACTCATTAATACTCATTTTCCTATTTATTTACATAAAACTATCTATATAGCTATCTTTTTTGGGATATACTGTACTCCCGAATTCCCAACTGTATTCTCGATCTGACACAACAAAAGGTTAACCTTGGAAAATTGTCACTAACCGGGCACTATTTCTAGACACACTGTGTTGCTACTAAGAATTTCGCTACATAAAAACCCCTAACCTTGATCTGGGAATTGAACCCGGAAACTCATGCACAACACACTTTCTCTCAGTTTCAATAAAATTAATATAAAATATTTGACCTTCGACCGTATTTTATCTGGATTTACCCTTACACCATTTCATAAATATACTAAGGTATTACCACACACAACGATATCCATTATATTGATATTATTAGCCTCATAGTGACCGCAGCCCTCACCGATCCACTCAACGCCCAATATCCACTCGAGAAGTTCCAAATCAGCAAACATTTAAAACCGGAAAAACATCATAGACATTATTTGTGTGTGTTAGTTACGGAAGTTGAAGATGTGATGGTTTTTCTGCAAGAGCCGCCCCTCGCCACGTGTCCGCAGACTCTGTATGTCTTCTAAAAGCGGGCCTACTATAGACCCTTGCGGCACACCTGCCCGAAATGCTAACTTAACTGTGTCTATTTCAAGCGAAATTGAGTTCTATTGACGTAGGAATAAGATTTGATGGGAGTGCAGGATAAGATGGTCAAGTGTCAAGCGTATATTTGGCAGGAAGAGGGTGTACATTGAATTATATTTAGTCGTAAGCTCCCTACAGTTCTGTTATGATCGAACAAACGATACGTCGACAAGGTGTGCGAAGCACGCTCCTTTCTGATAATATTTTCATTATACACTTCAGTGGTTTACTTAAGTAAAGGCTAGAAAAGGTTACTCTTGAACTTTGGTTTATTTATATTGCAATTAGAATAAGGTAGATATGTGTCAGTTCATATTTATAAAAGATTTTTCCAAAGTTTGCACCTTAGAGCCCAGGCGTGCTTGTTTGTGACTACCGTCTGGCCTTCCAATCCCAGCCTACCAGACTTTTTGGAAACTTACGCATACATATATTCATTCGCCCGTAAATCCCCGAAGGGGTAGGCAGAGGTGTATTGGGTGTTAATGTGCAATTTCGCCAAGTACAATTTTCCATCCCACGTAATGGGGTACTTCAAGAAGGGTATTAGAAAGTTTCTACAGGGTCGTGACGCCTTTAGTGTTGCACACTTCCATAGGCCACAGCCCTCCGAATCAGATGGTCCATAAGGGAAAAATGTCATTGTTTGCAGAAGGTCCACATGTTTAAACGTCTATCAGTAACCAATTTCCATCAGGTGGGGTGAGCACGAACAACTATCGTATTCGTACTGTGAACGTAACGAGAGCACGGAGCATTGCGATTGGCCGCCTGCCTGAAGCCTGCCAATCGCGATGCTCCGTGCTATCGTTACGTTCACGATACGATTACGATAGTTGTTCATGCTCACCCCACAGGTGGGTCGTGTGCCTGCCTGACACCTAAATACTTAGCATAAAAAAAAAACTTAAGTATTCATTACTCTTAGATAAGCACACTTTTTCCGTAGAGATTTTTTAAACCAACGTACAACAATTTTATATTTCTTTTTAATCAGTTTTACAGGTAGATAAGTACGTTTCACCGTCACCAAAAGCATGTAATTTACTAGAAACTATGAAAACAAATTGTTAGTTGGAGCGTATTATATGGGGGAGTAGTTTTACTGACGTTTATAGCATATAGTTTGGCTTTAAATAGATAAGTTCACGATATGAAAAGCTAAATTTCACTGTTCGTTTTACATCTTAGTAATCATTATAGGACTGCTCGCCTAGACAAATGGCAAATCGTTGATCGGCTTATTGTAGAATAGTGTAGAATGAATAAAACCATGAATGTATTGGATTTACTCGTATTTTGACGTTCATGGCAGTTGTCAACATCACTACATATTATAAAACAAAGTCGCTGTCGCTGTCTGTCCGTCCCTATGTATGTTTAAATCTTCAAAACTACGCAACGGATTTTGAAGCGGTTTTTTTTAATAGATAGAGTGATTCAAGAGGAAGGTTTATATGTATAATACATGCATAATATTGCAGAGAAACACTGATAAATTTAGAAATAATACCACGCGGGCGGAAAATATGGCGGTACGAAGTTCGCCGGGTCAGCTAAATATATCTCATAAACGTCAAATCCGATACAATAAATTATCATTCTTGAATCCGTAAAAAATACCGAAGGTCGATATGCCTATCTTCAAAATCCAGGGTTCAAAATTTCAGGAGAGGTTTTGTGCTGTCAGTGGGAAAACCAAAGGCTTTGTCCTACTTATCTTTTGTGCTGACGGCACAGAATATCTCTGTTCTTACAGGGTCGGCAGCGCGAGTGTGACCCTGGTGTTGCAAACGCCCATATGCCACGGTAACCACTTACCATCAGGAAGGCCGTGTGCTTGTTTGCGACCTAAGTAGGTAGTATAAAAAAAAACGTTCAAAATCCGGAAGATCAAAATCCCGAAAATCGGTCTTACCTATGAAATTCGGTATTTAGTCCTTTGGGATTATGATACGTAACCATTTAAGTCTAACCCCACTTCCTTTAAATTTCCAATTACGTGGCGTAACCTAATTTTTCTCATAATTACCCACCCCAAATCTTGATATATAAAACACACATATCATAAATATTAAATATACAATTCAAACGCCATAATCAAGGGAATGTTGCCAATGAATTAGAATTAAAGGCACCCATTAATGTACCAACTTGACATGCAAACGAACTTAATATGTGGCGACAATCTTTTTCACTGCCTACTAAAGCGATAGATTGGCATCTCCAAATGTTAACCGTTCAATGCTGGGTAGGTACGTCGCGTGAGCGGCTGAGGGTTACTTGTACTAGTTACGAAAAGGCTCATACGGATTTTTACGATTCACCTAGTCTCATTTTTTGATGGCAGTTAGAGTGGGAACGAAGGGTATTGGCGTGAAGATTGATTGAGATTGAGGCGTATGAATTTTAAACTTTGTAGTGTTCTAAGTGGCTTCTTCTTTATTAGTCAATGGTTATAGATTATTTTAAAGATGTTTATTTATTTATTTATTGGAAACTTAACACCTATATTTACATAGATCATGGGTAAGACTAAGAATTACTTAGGACTCTAAGCCAATAACAAAGTTTCCCGACAAGTACGAGGAAATGTCAATGTTAATGTTAGAGATTATTCGACAAAAACATAGCCAAAGAGGTATAATATGTATGTATGTATTTACATATCGCTGATTAAATGCCAAAGGGTCACAAGACGGAAATGGTAAATTTTACAGGAGAGCCCATCAAAGTTTTCGCCGCGTTATTTTTACTTTTTTTACGAATCTATAAGTGCTACATCTATGTGTTATATATCATTCGATGCGTATTTTGGAGCTTTATTAATGTATTACTAACTAATTTCAGTAGCTTGCATCTACAAAAGTATAATACCCCATTAGTCCGTTTTGCTTATAAAAATGAGTCTTGAATCTGTGAATATTTATTTAATAAAATGCCACATAAAGTCAAATAAGTAATGTCTATACAAACACAACAAAACACAGACCCTACATTCCCCTCGTAATGACTTCGTTATCCACGGCAGCAGTAAACAGTCTGCGAGTCAGGCAGCACAAATATTATTGGTACCATCCAATAGCTTGTCTAAACTGAAATATGGGGTTCTTCAAGAAAGGCATTAGAAGGTTCCTACAGGGTCGGCAGCACGAGTTTGTCATCCCTGGTGTTGCAAACGTTCATAGGCCACGGTAACCACTATCCCATCAGGTGGGCCGTGTGCTTGTCTGCCACCTAAGTGATATAAAACAAATTGGGCTTAGACTTAGACTAACTACACCTAATTGTTTAGGTAGGTACTAACTTGGTATTCTGTGACTTGGTGCACAGAGTAGCTACGCAAGCGTACCTACTGAAAGCAAATGAAGTATCCGCCCGCCCTAGAAAAGTGGCAATTCGTTGCTTGGCGTATCACGGAATAGAATGACGAATGTATAGGATTTGACGTTTTTGACATTCGTTGATGCCTGTCATATACGTCAAATCCTATACATTTGGCATTCTATTCTACGAAACGCCGACCGACGTATTGCCACTTGTCTAGAGGGGCTGGTACACTAGTGTACTTCAATCAATTTCAATTAGCCTATCTAATTGCAAACCACTGCTGGACATAGGCCTCCCCCAATGTGCGCCACGTTTGCCGATCCTCCGCCTTCCGCATCCAGTCCGTCCCAGCCACCTTTCGCAGGTCGTCGGTCCATCTGGCTAGGGGATGTCCTACCCTCCGTTTTCCTACGCGCGGTCTCCATTCTAGGACTCGTTTGCTCCAACGGCCATCAGTCCTTCGGCAGATGTGGCCAGCCCACTGCCACTTCAGCTTGCTTATTCTGCGAGCTATGTCGGTAACTTTGGTTCTTTATCGGATAACCTCGTTACGAATTCTATCCTTCAAAGAAACTCCAAGCATAGCTCGCTCCATAGCCCGCTGTGCGACTTTTAGGTCACGGACTAACCCCACCGTCAGTGGCCACGTTTCGGCACCGTAGGTCATAACAGGCAGGACGCACTGGTCGAAAACCTTTGTTTTGAGGCATTGCGGCAGGGGGGAGGAGAAGACCCGGCGCAATTTGCCAAATGCTGCCCACCCTACTTGGATTCTTCTGGCTACTTCTTTCTCGAAGTTGTTTTTACCGAGCTGGATAACTTGCCCCAGGTAAATATATTTTTGAACAACTTCGAGTGTCGCCCCTTCGATGGCAATCGGTCTCGGTACAACATGTTCGTTGATCATAATCTTGGTTTTATCCAAGTTTACACCGAGAAGCTCCATTCAGGCTGTGCAGCATTTCGTCCAGTTGTTCCAGCGACTCCGCAACTATAACGATGTCGTCAGCGAATCGAAGGTGCGAGATGTACTCACCGTTGATGTTGATGCCCCGCCCAGTCCAATCCAGAGTCTTGAAGACGTCCTCCAATGCGTTGGAGAATAGTTTGGGAGATATAATATCTCCCTGTCTCACTCCACGCTGGAGGCTAATGGGCTAGTGTACTTATTTCCCGCAATTATTACTTAAAAATATAGTTTTAGGTAAAATCTATTAACTGGCTAAAAAAATACCTACAAGCGAACCATTACACACATCGATACAGTCACAAAAGAAACATGTCCAATTTACGTAAAGAAATAGTATTGTATGTATTTACTTTTTTCTTATATACAAAACAGACGCATAAGAAGTACTGCACTTTCATCTTAAAAAATTAATAATAAGCTCATAGTATTAAAATGCAAAGCGGACACATTTCATAATAAGGCTCTTTGGCATATAAAATAATGTTGTACTTACTTTATATTTATATTCCACACGGCCACAATCCAAAATATGGCACTTTAGTCTATAAAATTTAATTAAAACTCAGACTTCTCTCGCAATGTGGCCCTTTGTCTTAAAAAAGACGTGCACTCACGCCGACTGCGAGGGTTCAACTGACAAGATGGCCGTTTCGTCCTGAAGTTAGTCAACAAAGTCGCGGAATGCCAAAAAGGCGGTTGTCTGATTGGTCCATTTTTGGCGCTAGAATCACGGGTGTCTTTTTCGAATTATAAAATTATAATGATTTGGATGTCATTTTTAAAATAAAAAGAGTTTCAGTTTTTTTTGCATTGTGGCCCTTTGGCATTTAATCAGCGATATCCTCGATAATATAGGTAGAGGCCCTCCACTGGAGGGGCATAGTCTGTAAGAGAGTGAGTGCGACATGTACTGGGATTGGGCCCTGTGTTCACAGAGCAATAAAGTTTCAAGCTACCCATAGTTAGAAACTTAAGTACCTACACCACAGAAGTGGATTAACCCACCTCCCCAACTATCCAGTAAAGACATAATATTGTCTTGTGGGCAGGTATCCTAAAGTTGCCCACAAGGTGCGCGCGTCCCAGCGGAGGCGACTCAGACATCGGAGGTCCCTCAAAAACCTCTTTCCTCCATGAGCAAAGGCCTGGGAGGTGACTCCGCCTCCCAGCAAAGGAAAAATATAGTGACATGTAGTCTATCAACTCATACTAGACTATGATGTGACATGTCGTACGTCAAGCCGTTGTATCCTGAGAAAATTACAGGTCTCTAAACTCATTAATAAATTTTAATATATTTACAAAACCACCGACTACAATTTAAATAACCATTTAAGTCATTGTCTTTGACGTGATTTCACACGAGTACAAACATAATTGTGTTATATTTTCCGGTGTATTAATACAGTTGACACTTAGCACATGCAATACAAAGCTATTGCAAAAAATACTCGGAAAGATGTCTGTTAGTTAGAAATGAGCTCTTTTAACAGGCGCGGTCACATGAATTAAGTTCTCTTGGTATTAATTTAGATAAGAACGTTAGAAATTATGGGGTATTGTAATTATTCGTATTATCACTTGTTCAAACATGTAGTAAGGTAGTGGCTTGCATTGTATTTTAAAGATGTAAAATATACACATGCATATGCATTGCCTACCCCTCCGGGGATTTACGAGCATATATATGCTCGTAAATCCCCGGAGGGGTAGGCAGAGTTGTATTGACACCCACATTTTGCGAACTATGATGTTTGGTACCACGAAATAAGGCTCTAGTACTATGTCATCAGCTATATGTTTACTATCGATATAACACCATTTTTAATAGACTCTATCGCGATTTATTCTGGCTGTTACCCGCGACTCTGTCCGCATGGAAACCTGTTCCCGTTTAAGCAAATCGTGAGAACCTTCCTGGGATTAAAACCTTATCAAACTATAATCTTTTTCTGTGCCAAATTTTCATCCAGACCCATTAAACCATTTCTTCACGAAAGAGTAACGAACATTCATCCATGCTTTCATCCTCGCAAGCATTTATAATATCAGTAGGACTTCATCATTATCATCATCCTCAAAATAAAACCAAACCTAATTTTTTATCCATTTAGGCCAATACAAAACAAACCGACAACACGTCGGCCGAATCCCCCGCGAGATTAAATCGAGCGGCTTGACAAATGGCCAGGGGTACACGCTATATGCCGTGCCTGGCCAGGGGACATTGTACCTCACGAATGGTACATTTTCCACATAGTTTTCATCAAACTTGAAATATTGTACTACATTCGTATTGAGCCTATAAGGGTGTATTTATACTACGATGATACTGGTAAATACGGGTCATCTGATTGGGGTCTAATAAGATTTATTTGGGCCCTGGAGCTGCTAATTGAGGGATAAGACTCTGGTGCAAGTTTTCCTCCCGGTCAGGTCAGATGGCAGTAGTTTCCATAAAAGCCGTATAAGCCAAGCCAAAACAAAACAAAACTAGGTTCGGTAATAAAAGCCTTGATTGAAACCTGGAAATTTTTTAAGATGATGATGATACTGGTACACGGCTCATCTAATGGCATCCCCATACACCATCAGGTGAGCCGTGTCATCATCAGGGTCGGCCTGCAAGCCGGTACCTACACCTGTTCATAAATGGACGAGGCTCTGGTGCAAGTTTTCCTCTCGGGGTTAGGAGTCAGAAGGTAGTCACTACTTTCGCTGTCCTATTCCTTCATAATTTTAATTTTGCTTGGCATGCATGGGAGCGACTGTAAGTAACTGTCCTTCTAACCTAGAGAAGAAACCCCGCTAAGTAGTAACTAATACGAAACTAAAATAAATTTCCTACAAATTTTGTTGCAGGAAAAAACCCTTCAATTCAATTCAATTCAATTCAATTTATTCAATAATTACAATGATTGGTTCATATTTTCTATCTTAGAGTTAACATTATACAGTATTATGATTCACAATTTTTACAATTTTTAGTTTAAAGATTATTGGAACAATTTTTCATAAAGTAGCAAGATAGAGTAAACCCTTCCCTCCTAAACCAACTCGGACTTGACTGATCTATTTAAAATTATGTGAAAGAGGTTAACTGAAGGACGCGGTGACTTTGACAGAATGGAGGTCAAAGTCAAACAATACATTTCGAAGTCGCATTAATTTGTAATAACAATAACTCAATACTACCGCAGTCCTTGAACATTAAACATTAGAAGTCATTTAATAAGGGGCCCTTACAAAGTGACATTCTATTGATGGAATCGCGCTGAAGCGAACTATTTTTAAGGTTTTAACAATGGATTTCGGGACATTGCGGTGGTTATAGTAATAATGATAAGTTAAAAAATAATGTATTTTGAGTTACAAATACTCAAATTTCATAAAAAAATAAATAGTTATATTAATGATTTATGTCAATTTCATACTACAATTAGCGATTCCACTGGCGTTTTCGCCAATAGAATGTCACTTTGTCTAAGGCCCAAGTACAGTCGCCGTCGAAAGCTGCTAAACACGCAAATTTACTCATTGAAATAAAACCACTTTTTAACGGATTCTGCTAAACCTGCACTTGTCAATTAACGGACAAGAGTCTGGCGAGCGTTTCTCCTCGGTGTTTTGGGGGGTCAGACGGCATTCGTACTCACAAAAGCTAAGATAAACCATTCACAGAAAGAAGTAGAGAGTGGCTATAAAGTAACGGGTGGCGCAAAAGTAAAGACCCTATTTGGTTCGGCTATAACATTTTTTCTAAATTAGAAAACTAGATTTAGGTTTTTTTAAATGTATATTTGTACCATTAAATTTCGTACCATTAGGATTTAAAGATGATGTCTTTTAAATGGTGACCTCCAGAGTTGATACATTTGAGCCCTATTTATGACATTTTGCATAACTTGCCGTAACACTACCTGCGATATGTTCGTTATTTCTTGACGAATGTTTTCTTTTAGAGCTGCGAGAGTCTGTGGCTTGTTCACATACACCCGAGATTTCAAAAAACCCCAAAGAAAGAAGTCTGGACTGGTCAGATCGGGTGATCTTGCAGGCCAAGGCAAATCGCCAAAACGAGAGATAACTCGGCCTGGAAAAGCGTTTGACACAATTATTCCACGTTCTTGGGGAGTAAAACGGTCCATGTTTATTTTCAGTGTATTTTACATTTGTTCACTACACAATTTTCAACAACAGAATGACAGAAAATTTCATATAAAAAAAATAAAGGTATTTTCTTTGGTGCCACTACTTTTGCGCCACCCAGTACAAGCTTTTACAAGTTTTGGAGATAGCACTCGGATGATGAGAGACTTCTGAGGGAGACTCGTTCATAGGCCACGGTAACCACTTTCCATCAGGTGGGCCGCGTGCTTGTTTGCAACCTAAGTGGTATAAAAAAAAGTTTGCGAATACAAATTTATTCATTTGCAGAATCATGCCGTTTACTGGTTATATTTTCAGCTATTAGTATTAGCGTGCTCTCCTAAATACTGTAGTACAACTTCATACTGTGTAAGAAAACACCTGTCACTAGTGTTCCTAGGTGTTTGTGACAACGTTTTACCCATCTAAAAAATAGTCTCTATCGAAGTTGTTTAACCGTGTAAAACGCTTGAGATTGCAAAGCGCTACGTATTCATCAGCAATTCATCCTTTTGGTGTACACTTGAATATATTATTTACACACTAAAAACCGCAACTACACGAGGGTATAATATGTGTCTATCCCACTAGTTTATTAAGCGATATGTATCATAAATTAATGTTAAATATACAATCATTTAATGATATCAATTATCATTATAATCATTACCACAATTATTAATTTTTAATCGCTATTATAAACTCTATTTCTTTTACAATAAAGAAATCATTGAGGGTGTATTCAGTACTCACTTGAATTTTAAAATACTTCAATTCTTAAGCTGTTAGGAATAAAGCTCAGATTTCAATGATATAATGTTTTTGGAGTGCAAAATAAAATTGGTATAGTTGCTAAGGGGTGTATTTAATGTAAGGCGGTTTCTTGAAAGATAAAGACCTTCGTGCACTGAGGCGGTGATCGGAACTTGAGATTTTGAGGTTATGTAAATTTCATGTAATGTAGAAGGAAGTAAAGTATAAATTTAAAGAAATAAATGCATGAATTCAGGCAGTGCTTTACTCAATGGAAGAAGTGGAACTAAATACGACTAATATTATAAATGTGAAAGTTTCTGAAGATGTTTGAATGATTGTTATTCAATCACTCGTAAACGGATTTGGCTGATATTTGGTTAGATTATAAAATAAAGTCTGGAGTAGCACATACTTATATATTATGCTACTTTTTATCTAAGGAATAACTACGGTCCCATAGTTTACGAGAATGGGGACTTGGTTAACTTAATGGTTACTTAAAACAGAAAGGAAGGGAAACTAAAATGTAATTGTTTTCTTATAGCTCCAACGTGAGGCTGGTGCTTATGAAATTACTTGTGTACTTATATTTTTATGACGTCACGTCATTTAGGTAAGTATCTCACGATATTTAAATTACATATTTTTTTATAAACATAGTAAAGACAATGGTACGGTGTAGTGGGAACTTCTGAGATGGTAGTAAAGATAAAATGTGTCAATATGTGGTATGATTATCATTTTCTTTCTTTACAGTAGCTTTACAAAATCAAAATGTCACAAATAGTATTTACGTTAGGCAACGCGATAGAGTAGTAACCATATTTTAAATAAAATAAACATAAATCAATTCATCCTCAACAGAATAAAAACTAATACCAAATGATATATAAATGATGTTCTTTTATTTCTTTTCACATTCGCCTTACAACCGAAGCTTACACTTCGATGTGCGAAGACCCTAATCCGGCGCAAGCGCACGCCAGATGGCGCTGAGGGCATTGACTCCTTAAATATATTTTTTTGTTCACAAATCGCGACCCCTAAATGCGGTTACCGAAGAACTCGCGCTTAATTTGCCTTAAGTGGCGCCGCCTGTGGTTAACTTAGTAGTATTATTCACTTTATACCGATGCCACTAAATATTAGCTTACTGGAGAGACTGCGTTTTTATATAAATATGAAAATAAACTACCTACGTACACACGGCGCCAGACCTCGGTTTACAGGCCACACCAACATAAAGGAAGTGTGCGTGACAGCAATACTATTAATACATTGCTTATAGATGTGTGTCATAACAAGTAAACCAATCAGGGCCTTTGACGCACTCACACAATTGCCATTTTACTTACATAAAATGCACCAAGGTTATAATATCAATAATATCATATTCTAAACTAATTTTATGAAATGTATGCAGCATTTTGTTTCTATAACTAATAGGGGTTATCAAATTTAGTCACTATACTATCTGTTCTCATAGTCGAGATGGATAAGAATGCAAGTAAGTAAGTTTGGACCTCACCGTTGTCGCCGGTCGTTGGTTCGGAACTTAACAACAGAATTCGCTTTTTGTCATTCGTGCATCTTTATGTCAGTCAATTTAATAGACATAACATTTTATTTTATGTTCCAATATCTTTTTAGAAGTTTATAATTTATACGTATGTGTTTTTTATATTTTTTATTAAAGATCAAATATTTTTATCTGATACTTAATTAATTATTATCTATAAATAATTAATTATACCCATACTTAAGAAAAATATCATGCTTATAATAGTAAATATATTATTGCATTGCAACAATAAGTTAATTATTTTATTTTCCTTTCCTTTTATCCATTAAGAATAAATAGTATCATCAAGGAAATATACAAAAAATATATTAAATTAAGTAAATAAACTAGACCAATCGGACTTCAATATATTGAGGAACAAAAAGAGCACCTCGCTCGAGGACCGAACCCGGTATTGATTCTATTGGTTCAGCTGCATATTTAAACCATTCAGCTATATCTACTTATTCGTTTTTCGCTAAATATGCTATTATAACTTGGTGCAGTGGCTATCATCAATACCTATATTTCATGTAAGTAAAATAGCGAATGTGTGAGTGCGTCAAGGGCCCTGATTGGTTTACTTGTTATGACACACATCTTTAAGCAATGTATTAATAGTATTGCTGTCACGCACACTTCCTTTATGTTGGTGTGGCCTGTAAACCGAGGTCTGGCGCCGTGTGTACTAATTTTTATAAGTAGGCACATGCAAGTAATAACTTGACAAAGCTTTATCGTAACTGGATTAACAGCTCCTAAACAAGTGGTAATTCATTATTGGTCGGCGTATTGTTTAATAGAATGATGAATGTGTGGGATTTGACGTATATGACAGTCGTCAACGTATGTCATAAGTGTCAAAATACGTGTCATATACGTCAAATCCAATTCATTCATCATTCTGTTCTAGAAAACGCCGGCCTACGAATTAGGTACCACTTGTCTAGGGCTGTACGACAGTTACATATATACGAATAAAACATACATTGATTAGACAGATTATAATGTACTACTGAAATGTAAACCAATTATGTCAAAAGTCTAACAAAATAAAAACGAGCTCAGACACATAGAATACCAACAAGCTTAATTTCTTATCAACTTAATTCAGTTATTTGCCTGCGGGTGCTGCCTGCCTGTGACATTTATACTTTTTACTGCTGTCCACACCACAGATAAGCGAAGGCGGCAATAACTATACAGCCACATCGAGTGCATTAAGAAAAAAAAAAAAGCTATGATTACTGAGCATACGAACGCAAAAGTTCAAATTTCAAAAATAGAATGACGCGTGCGTTTGGATCTCGTCTGAATGTAATAGCACTAAATAGCATGTTATGGCATGGCCGCTCACCTGCAGTGGTTAACAGCATGCGAAATATCGTCTTTTTGCATGCTAACTTGTTAAATTACTAATTAACAGTGAAACGAAATGCAAGTTTAACTTCCAAGGTTATAGGAAGATGCATAAAATCGGCTTACTGTTTCATAACTGCTTTAGGCTTTGGCGGACTTCGTATAGCGTATTATAAAAAACAAATCCTCAAATCATTTAAAAAAAAGCATAAGTATTTAGTTCATTCACTTCAATTTTAGTCTGTGTAACTGTCATAAAGTAAAGGCGCGTATATTATCTGTTGATACCGCCGATACCGGAAAGGCGCGAAAATTATAATTTATAATAGACTTAATTTTATTAAATTTGCTTGTAGTACATACTTGTACGTTTATAATTTGTTAATGTGAGCTAAGTATAACACTATTTAAAAGTTTGATTCCTTTTTATCACGTTACCCTCGCATTTGCACCCGCACTTCCGAACAGTAAAACAATTTTTATTCTAAATTATTTTTGTTTAGTAATTACTTTCAACTCGTAATGTTCTTTAGAAACATTCCTTCCCAAAACTACTGTTTCGCATTAATAAAATATTCAAATGGGTTAAATTATTATGATAAATACGACGATTACTAAATTCTAAGCATCCCAAACGATATCCCGAGGGCGAATTGTTGCGAATTTGGGCGTAATCACGATCATTTCGTGTTTGGCGCCAATCAAATCATTACCGCTCAGAGATTATATGGGATAATTCCGTATTTTCCGTGTTTATACTGAATTATTCATATAAAATGCTTACGTAATTCTGTAATCGTTGTAATCGGTTTCATGTCAACATGCGAACATGAGGAAGCTCGATCAAAACATCCGTGTGGAGAATCATTTTGTAATTTCAAATTAACTTTATTTTTGAGTTCTTTTGTAAAGCGTAATATAAAAAGATTTACGATCACGAAAGTATTATTTATTGCTCTTTGGGTAAGTTACAAGTTGTCATAGTAAGCATATCAGCCCCAGTAGACAAGTGGAAATGAATTTGTATTGGATTTGACGTATATGACAGACGTCAAACGTATGTCTTAAACGTCAAATCCCTTTTATATTGGTCATTCTATTCCACAATACGCTGGCTAATGAATTGTCACTTGTCTAGAGGGGCAGTACAAGTTATTTTATGGGTAAGATGCAATGGTGCATGGAGCATCACACTACCCAATGCTTTTCTCATTTCCTTTTTTGCTGCCTATTCTCCCCTGTGTTAACACGCAAGTGACCCTTTGGACGTAGGTCATGGCTTACCATCGGGTGCCCTGCTTACTGTGTTAAAGGCTTACCCACAGAAGCAATTCAATATACAACAGTAACTAGCAATATTTAGATTTAGAAAAATAACTTCCCACAGAATTAAACTAACTTTTAAACTCTCGCCGTCCATAATATACAATAATGTTAACGGGAAGTATCCCGGCAATTTGCCAGTCAGCCTGTGACCACGGTCGGTATAACTTGGTCGAAATGTCAGGCAAATCAAAGGTATTACCTATACCATGATCGCGTTAATTCCCGTTAACATTATTGTTCACACAGAATGATGCTGATATCACCTAGGCTAGCCAAGAGATCTAGTCTCATCCCAAAAACCGCTCGAGATGTATTTATATAATTGGCATGTGTCTGGTCCAGCTGTGGGGTACTGTTAGCGGCAGCTGCGCGCGCAGCTGGGTGCGCCCGCGCAGGTACACCGCACGTGCGAACAAGTTCAGCTCATTTGCATGACGGGGAAAGTGACGGGATGCTGTTGTAGGACTTCATTAGAGCATACTCTAATGTTAGAGTTGGTAGCTCAGTGGTTAATGAGTCGGGGAATATGGTCGAGAGGTCCCAAGTTCCAATCCTGGTCATCCACTATCGAGCTGGAGGAGTTAGCGGAAATACTAGTAATTTAGATTACTACTATTCTTTATAAAACTTACTCGGGTTTTTGTTTGGAGAGTAAGAGACCAGCCTAGATCCGATTATAGGAGCGTACTCGACTTACGCACATGGAACTGACAATTTGGTTTATATAGGATATAAAATATGTTTGTATTTGTAAAATATTGCAACTATAACTATGATTTTAACTACTCTAGAAAGATGTAGCATGTGCTGTGAGATAGAGAGATTGCTCTACATGGCTCTACCTACAACATCGAAGCAAGTCGAGTACTTTTCTTCTCGAGGCGAGACGCGACGTGCTAGGTTTAAAGATGATAATGTAAGTCTAAATAGAGTACCTACTATGTTTTGATCTATTAATCTCATTCAATGTGGGTGCTGGCCCTAGAAATGCAAGACAATCAATAAAGATGATGTAAAGCAGCATCCACCTGTGTCTTAGCTGTTGTCCATATTCTCAGATAAACAATAGTTCTATTTTCCTCAGGAAACTGTAGCTGGAAGCACTGCTCCCGTAAAACTTTATAAGGAGGATTTTTCACAAACATACTTATAAATATATCGAAAAAAATAAATGGCGGTGAAAAGTGCATCATCATAATCGTATCACCCTGCGTCGATTTGAACTTGGTCTCGATTATAATCAAAGAGATCACAATATATTTTGTTAACTGCAGTTTCATCTGAGGGTATAAATCCAAACAACCACTGGAAAATTAAACAGAGCTTAAAATTCGTCGCCAACGAGAGGAGGCGCGTGCGCAGAAATTAAACGCGCATCTGCCGCGAAACGTGACACGCCCGCGCTCCTTACCATATGAATTATTCTACTTCCGAAAAAAAATCCAGAAAAAATTGTACCTCAAGCTAAAACCAGCTTTATTGCAACAAGGATAAAGGTCAAAATATTTAAATATTTTAATGTTTTTATAAATTTAACTGTTAATGTAATTTAGACTTTATTTTCTTGTAGCGTAAGTGCGTACGCAACTCAGAAGTCATCTGGATCGGCATGTGTGTGTGTATTTCGCGAGGAACAGAACAGATGTCGTCTAGCGGAGACGTCTAGGAGCATACAGCCTCTTTTTTGTCCATCACAATGTGTAGCGGTTTATCTGATCCTGTTATTTGTTGTTATAATGTTTATAAAATTATGTGGGTCAGACGAGAAATATTAAGTACAACACTAGCTGAAATCTATGGCGGTAATTTTTTGTTTGCAATCTACTTAAACGCAGTTATTAAATCGTAAAAATTACATATAAAAATGTGTTTTCCGGATGGTTTCTGAATGTAATTTTAGCTATTTTTCGCGAATTGTGGCGGTCATACCGGAAGTTACCACTCGGCTGGATTGCAAACTCGCTGCCACTTACTCTATGGTCAACTTGTTTTTGGTACTATTCTTACAATACAATAATGTAACAGTTGTTTGCTCTTTTGTTGACAAATATTTATAAGATTAATTGTTATGTAGGTAAGTATATTGTATTTGTTTTTTATTTTAAACTTTCCGCAATCGCATTAGCACATTTTTTTATAAGTATGTTATTTTAAATAATAGTTTCGGTACAATTAATTTACTGTACTTACCTTTAATGAACATAATTATGTATAAGATATCTAAACTACGGTAGGTACAGTTATAATATCGAGCTCGTAAATTGCTTAAATACATTACGTAAAATATAAAAATATTCAGATAAGTTCCTACCTACTTACTACCTTAAGTACCTACCTAAACTGTGAACTTTCAAATATTTTAACATTTATTTTCATTATTAAAAAAATCACACAATATCCATATATTTTAACTGCCTATTATACCCGCAGGTCTCGTGCGAGTGAAATCAAATAGTTCTCGTAGAACTACGACTGTTCTGATACTATTGTAGGTATGAGCGGATAGGGTTTCCGTGGTACCCGACAGAGTAGAATTTGGGCCACCCCACCTCCTCCCATGCGGTGTCGTACAAGGCGACCAAGAGATAGGGCTGTTTAACATCAGACAGATATATACACTACAGCTCAGATTCAGCCTCAAATGCATGGCTCAAGTCAACAATAGTGCCCGAAAATACAACAATAGGCTCACCCCCTATTACGTGGGACCTAATACAATGATTGAAATGTGGTTGTTGATTCACCTCTGCCTAACCTTCCGGGGATAAAGGCGTGATTATATGTATGTATGTACAAAATACTGGATACAAAAGTTTTCTGTCAAAACGAAGACGATGAAATATGATAACTTATGCGATTTGATATTCAATGGCACACATTTGATACGAGCATTCGGCTGTATCGCGTGTAGGCGGACGTAACTGTACAAACAATTATTGATAATTTGTATTCCATAAACGATATTATAAGCTTTTGGATGTCACCGCGTCTCGTCACAGTCGATTTCCGTCCAACACTAGTTTAGTGAAAAAAAAATCGAACCATCTGTCAAATAATTAAAAACTAATGTAATCTATGGTTTCTTTTGTCGTTTAAAAAAGAAATGGCGCATTACACTATTTTATCGATGTTTGAAAAAAGAACATTGGTCCTAATTCTGTTGTGCATCTCACTAAACTAAATTTCTAAAATGTTTTTTTTTTTATTTCGAAACTTTACTCTATTTAACATCGCATTAAACTTAGAATTAAATAAAAAGAGATAGCATTTAATATGAATATTGAATACTTAGACTTTATACTTTACGTCCTTTTGTCAACATTTTAGCTAAGTGTTTTTTCCCGGCTGTTAAGATAACAAGATTCTAGGGAAAAGTGGGAAACTCTACACTAGGAGGAAAAGTGGCATACGGCCACGGCTATTTTTTGAACAATACTATGAATTTATTTTAATTAAACCAATCTAAAAATTAAACAGGTAAATTAATTTCAGATGAGAATATTTTATTGTTTCATGTTCTTTATAGAGCGATCTCTCCGTAGTCGCTTTTGAACTTAATTTTCAGTCTAATTTAGAGAGTTTAGTAACAACAGAATCAGCACCATCGTTACAGACTATAAATTCAAATACGCTCGAACAATAGAATTTGTTTTAGTTCGTTCACTTCGTTCAGTGGATGACTAGACGCACTATCATTAGCACCGCACAAATGCTACAGACTACAGACTCAATGATCGACGCCCACGTTATTTTCGTCCATATGAAATTTCCATAAAAACGCAACGCAACCTTATTTTGTGCATTCCGAAATAACTATTGCAGTGTGGTTCAATTGGTAAACTTGTTTAAAAACGCGAAATAGCTTTGGTTTGCAATATCGATGAATTTATTTTCAAAAATAATTATATAACCATGAAAATTATAAAACACTTGTTATTCGATTTAGAAGAAAATAGCATAGAAACAGAAGTGTGACTCTTTTTACCCGACTACGGCAAAGCCGAAGGGGGTTATGATTTTGACAGGCTATATTGTATGTATGTACCTATGTATTTATATTAAGTATCTATGTATTAAGTATGTAATAAGTATACATAGTACATATGCTCTATCGGAGGCTTTACTCGGGGCGGGCTAGAAAACCTCCGCGCGGTGCACCCTGGGCAACGGAAGTGGCAACTCCTCCCTAAAAACTTTGGGGAGGAGTTGCGGCTTTTGGCCGATATTCTGCCGAGGTCGAAACGACCTGAGAGAAGGAAAACTCGAGATAAACCCTTTGCCAACCCGTCTGGCCAGCGTGGCAATAATAGGCTATAAACCCCCTTAAAAATGCACAGACGCCCAATTAAAAGGCCCCCAGTTCCCGGTGGTCCCGCTATTCCCAGCTATGGTAGCGGTTCGGGTAACGGCGGGGCGGGGGGTGCTAAGAATCTCCGGGTTACGGAAGGCTACCGAAAACAACAAATACTGCTGGCAGCCTACAACTGCAGTACACTGCGGCTGGAAGAGCACCTCACCGAACTCCAGGTGGAACTGGGTCGCATAAACTGGCACATATTGGGGCTGTCAGAGGTCCGAAGAGAGGGTGAGGACACGACAACCCTTGAGTCAGGCGACCTGTTCTACTTCAGAGAAGGTGATGTGCGCTCCCAGGGAGGCGTCGGCTTTCTTGTAAAAAAGGACCTCATCAGCAGCGTTGTTGAAGTCGGCAGTGTGTCGAACCGGGTAGCGTACCTTATCATAAAAATCACGAACAGTCGTTCGCTGAAGGTGATACAGGTATATGCGCCGACCTCGTCCCACCCCGACGAAACCGCCGAGGCCGTATATGAGGACATTGCCAAGGCAATGAATCATATCGCCAAGGCCACCTACAACGTTGTTATGGGGGACTTCAATGCCAAAGTGGGAGTACAAGAACGCGGCGAGACGAAAATCGGACCTTACGGAGTGGGGTGCAGAAATCGCAGGGGGCAAATGCTAGTCAGCTTCCTCGAGTCACAGGGGCTCTTCTTAATGAATAGCTTCTTTAAGAAAAAACCCCACAGGAAATGGACTTGGCAACGCCGGGACTCTGCGATAAGGAACGAGATTGACTTTTTCATAACGGACAGTAAGCACATATTTAGAGATGTCTCTGTGATCAACAAGTTTAAAACTGGAAGCGATCATCGACTTATCCGAGGCTCTCTAAATATCAACATCAAGGCTGAAAGGTTCCGAATGATAAGGTCAACCCTCCGACCTACGCCGCTCCAAGTAGCTCTGGGGTCCGAAAAGTTCCAATTGGAACTTCAAAATCGTTTCGCAATGCTGGAAACCTCTAGGGGCATTGACGAGAAGGCCGACATAGTGGTCAAAACATTGCAGGAAGTGTCTCGAAAGTTGTTTCCCGGAAAACGCAAACAGCAAGAGTCCAAGCTCTCTCCTGAGACTCTCGAACTTATGAGAAAGAGGCGTGAACAACCATCCACACAGTCGTCTTCGTCGAATGGGAGAGCCTTAAACCAACAAATTAAAAAGCTGATACGACGAGACCTCCGACGCTCCAACACACGCGCCATTCAGGAGGCAATTGAGCGTAATAGGGGGTCGAAAGTGTTCGCTCAGCAGTTGGGGAGGCCCCATCTGACGAAACTTAAAACTGAGGATGGCAAAACGATTACCTCAAAGTTCGAGATACTCGAAGAGATCGAGAAATTCTATGGACAGCTATATGCATCACGGACGAGTAAACCGACGGGACACAGCGATGAAGATCACAGAGCCCCACTCACGCGCCACTACACCGAGGATTTGCCAGATGTCGAGCAGTGCGAGGTAGGGGCGGCTCTCAGGCAACTGAAGAACAACAGGTGCCCTGGCGATGACGGAATTACTACTGAGCTGCTGAAAGCAGGTGGCGCTCCAATCCTGAAAGAGCTAGCAAGTCTCTTCAGTTCCGTCATCCAGCAAGGGCTAACACCTAGGGCATGGAGCGGGAGTGCGGTGGTACTGTTCTTCAAAAAAGGCGATAAGACCTTGCTGAAGAATTATAGGCCCATCTCACTCCTGAGTCATGTCTACAAGCTGTTCTCGAGAGTCGTCACAAATCGCCTCGCGGCTAAGCTCGACGAGTTCCAGCCACCTGAGCAAGCCGGGTTTCGAAAAGGCTACAGTACCGTGGACCACATCCATACTGTTAGGCAGATTGTAGAAAAGATGCAGGAGTACAACCAGCCGCTGTGTATGGCGTTCGTGGACTACGAAAAAGCCTTCGACTCTATCGAAACCTGGGCTGTGCTGGATGCCCTGCAGCGGTGCCGTGTCGATTGGCGATACATCGAGGTGCTGAGATGCTTGTATGACACTGCCACAATGTCCGTCCAGCTCCAAGATCAGAAGACGAAACCCATTAGCCTCCAGCGTGGAGTGAGACAGGGAGATGTTATATCTCCCAAACTATTCACCAACGCATTGGAGGACGTCTTCAAGACTCTGGATTGGACTGGGCGGGGCATCAACATCAACGGTGAGTACATCTCGCACCTTCGATTCGCTGACGACATCGTCATAGTTGCGGAGTCGCTGGAACAACTGGACGAAATGCTGCACAGCCTGAATGGAGCTTCTCGACACGTCGGCCTCGGTGTAAACTTGGATAAAACCAAGATTATGACCAACGAACATGTTGTACCGAGACCGATTGCCATCGAAGGGGCGACACTCGAAGTTGTTCAAAAATATATCTACCTGGGGCAAGTTATCCAGCTCGGTAAAAACAACTTCGAGAAAGAAGTAGCCAGAAGAATCCAACTAGGGTGGGCAGCATTTGGCAAATTGCGCCGGGTCTTCTCCTCCCCTCTGCCGCAATGCCTCAAAACCAAGGTTTTCGACCAGTGCGTCCTGCCTGTTATGACCTACGGTGCCGAAACGTGGCCGTCAGTGGTGGGGTTAGTCCGTGACCTAAAAGTCGCGCAGCGGGCTATGGAGCGAGCTATGCTTGGAGTTTCTTTGAAGGATAGAATTCGTAACGAGGTTATCCGACAAAGAACCAAAGTTACCGACATAGCTCGCAGAATAAGCAAGCTGAAGTGGCAGTGGGCTGGCCACATCTGCCGAAGGACTGATGGCCGTTGGAGCAAACGAGTCCTAGAGTGGAGACCGCGCGTAGGAAAACGGAGGGTAGGACATCCCCTAGCCAGATGGACCGACGACCTGCGAAAGGTGGCTGGGACGGACTGGATGCGGAAGGCGGAGGATCGGCAAACGTGGCGCACATTGGGGGAGGCCTATGTCCAGCAGTGGACTGCAATTAGATAGGCTAATTGATTGATTGATTGAGGCTTTACCCTCGAAATTGGGAGGGCAGACGGCAGTTGCTTCTAGAAATGCCGTAGATACAAATAAAATTTCCCAAATCCGCTTCGAGCTTCGAGGTGAAAGTGTAGCAAACTCGCTAAAACTCGAGAACGGCTGAACGGATTTATTTTATCTTGATCTTGAAATGTTCGTGGATATCTAGGGAAAGTTTAAACGGTGAGAAAATAGGTGCAGCGGGAACGGGAAAAATATGGCTGTACGAAGTTCGCCGGGACAGCTAGTAATAAATAAAAATAACCGACATTGAACCGGTGTCTACAAACGCTATATCGTCTATCTTGTATAGAGCCTCGTCAGTCATGTCTATCGTGTTGGCAACACTGTGTTCACACATGTATATCGAGAACACAGCCTATTGAGCAGGTTACATGTGATATAATGGCAATACCACCAAATTTACGACCCATCGCTACAAGTGAAGAGCGTGACCTCATTTTCGGGGAAATATTTCCCCTATTTTATGAAGGGAAGCCCTTTTAAGATTAGTTTTTTATGAGCTTTTCCGAGCGTTGTATATTTATCGTAATATACTCGTATATCATCATCATCTTCGTAGCGATTTCCCGGTTCAATCCAAAGTTTGCACTTTGGGATCTCTTTTTTTTATGCTACTTAGGTGGCAGACAACCACACGGCCCTCCTGATGTTAAGAGGTTACCGTAGCCTATGGGCGAGTGCAACACCAGGGGAGTCACACTCGTGCTGTCGACCATTCTGTGCCGTCATCATTTTTGATAGTTTAACTTCCCAACCCGGAGAGGAATGGGAGTGTTGGGTTTATGGGGTCGCACCAAGACCTATGAGACTAAGCCATCCTCACCTGCTCACCGGTTCTTACGCCAGCTGAATGACGGACGAGGTCCTAGCGCAGGTTTTCCTCTCGAGGTAGGAACAGACGACACTCACTCCCATAAAATCGGTATAAACCAAAAGAGGGAAAACAAACGAAAATTCCAGACTCCAAAATGAAAGCCTCAGATGCAACCAGGTTCAACGCTAAGGTGTTGATGATGATGATGATACAATGCGAGGTCAATAACCTTACAGAAGTGACAAGTCAATAAATTATTTTGAGTATGAACCCCTGAACATACCCGCGTTAGCAAAACCACATCATTAAGTTGATATGAAAGAAAACTTCTAGTCACTGTCTGACGTCTGTCTGTAGTCTATTCTTTTCCAGCTATTGTCACTGAAATATCCTACTATTACAGTTATATTGAAAATCCCGGGTAGGCATAAGTGTTTTAGCTCCTACGTTATACTACGAGTAGCTGGTACATTTTAATCGATATACATCAGTCAATGTGAAGAAGAATTTTCTTTTTTATACTGAATGATTTTTGAACGACTACAGGTGATAAATGAACTTAATATGAGATAATTTTCGCGCCAATTTGTTTATAAGTCACAAAGGGTAAACACAATATAGACTTCTATATTTAATAGACAAGTTGTTCGGAACAAAACTGTAATCACGGTTTACTTAATTTTATTGAATTAATTTTAAATTTGGAACGGGACGACTAGATAGAATGAGACACGAAATGAGATAAAAAAATTAGACATTTACATGTTCAGATAGCGCGTTTTTTTACCCGACTGTCAAAAAGGGATATTATAATATCAACTGTATGACAGCTACAAAAAGTTGAACATTGTTGCTATCAAGTATGTAGTGACCTGCAAGTCCTGCAACAAACCAAATTTATTTTTGTACGAAACAATAAATCAGTCGATCTGTCTAAAAAGTCTTAGGTGAACATTACCGTCTTTCTAGCACCTACGACTTAAGTTGCCAGAAAAATCAATGCTCTCGGAAAGATAAAACAGCTTTGCGCTGACGAAATAATATATAGGGAGTACATAAAGCCTTGATATTTGGAGTACATACTCATTTGAATAACAATACTATTATGTCGGAAGTTATTGGCAAGACCATAGGCCGTTGTTGCTAGCTGGCCGGCAGATGAGCCATTTGTATGAATGCGCTGAATAATGGAGAGTATACGAGTATACGTTATTATAAATCATTGCAATATTGCGTATAAATTTCGTCAGCAGATGCTGTGCATAATCTTATTATTCATATTCATTTACTTGAGTGTGAAAGTGGCTGTAGTGCCAATGGGAGATCTTACTTAAGATCTTCGGGGACTAAGGCTATGGCAACCTCATCTGGAAGCTATTACCTGCTGATTAAAGTACAAGGTTCTAAAATAGGAGTCCGGGATCCGTTCTCCAGAGCTTTCTACTCCTGATATGGCTTATCTTGATTTTGACAGGAATGACTACACCAGAGCCTCGATCATTCATCAACAGGTGTCCTGGCTAGCAGGCGTGGTCGTCGTGGCACCGAAGATCTTGAGAGGTCGCCATTCACCTAAGCATTTTATTCAATCCGTTTCAGCAAGGATTTAATTAATTATATCCAATTATAATTAGAACAGGATAAACGTCAGTATGAATCCATAAACGAGTCATCGAAGGCTCCACATTACGAAATCAATCATGACAACACTTATAGATCTCTATCGAGTGCGTCCCGCATGCAAATATCCTGCGCTAGCGCCATGCACGACGACGGAGGGGGGAGGAGGGCCATGTGGGAGGGGGCGGCGTCGAGACGTCGTCTGCGCATCCCGTTGCGAAGCAGCTTTGATCTGCGCAAGAGTTCAGCACCGACGTAGACACAACATTCGGGGAAATAATTACAAATGTTAATACAGTTGATACACGTAAATACGTTCGGAAACAAGTTTGTTAGACTGGCAGACGTCTAAAATGTCTGTGAAATTAATTAAAATACAGTCTTTTATTTGACAATCTGTGGTAGATCTACCAATATTTAGTTTTGAGTGGAACTGATATTGATCTACTGTTTAATTTTAAAAAGTAATTCAGTGTATAATTAGGAAATTTGCATTATTACTGTGGGAATTACAAAAATACATATATGACGTAAGGACTAACTTTTCAATTATAATAAACTGGTCTAATTTTCAGACCGGTTCAGTTATAACTAAATAAAATAATAATAAAATTATTTTAATTTTAATTCTGTCGCTATTTATTTGGTGTTAAGTTTAAGTATATTGTATTATTTCCACATTTATCTTTATTTTATCATCATCACCATCAATATTTGAAAAAATATTTATACAAATAAATCGCGATAGAAGCCGAAAAATTGATTTTTAATTCAATATGTGATTGGTATTCGCATAAACTTCGAACAATATCATTCGAGTAGTTCATTTTGGTCATTCTCATAATTCAGTAAAAATCCAAAATGATAATTTTAAAATAACACTAAACAAATTAACACTGTCCAGCTTTGTTACTTTCTATGGTCTGTGCGCCATCAGTCTGTTGGGGGCCGCGGCCGCCGCCGTTTATTTGTCCTGGCTGAAAGCTACGTTCAGTTTAATGCTATCAAAACAGTCAGACAAACAGAAATAGACTTGATTTCGCGAAAATTTATACTCGCCAGATACATTCACATTGATTGAGTGAGCTATTCTCTGAAGAGCCATTGTCCGTTGTGCTAATTCCAATGCACCAGCCATTTAAAAAGTTAAATTGATTAGCTACTTAATCTAAATTCAAAAATCTTTTAATTAAAATATAAAATATGGCGTCTGGCTATTTTTTTATTTTAAATGCCGAATGTCATCAATTTAAAAAATGTATTATTATAATATTATTATATGTAGTAAAATTATATTTCAATACGTTGCATTCATTTTTTTATTAACATTATAATATTATTCATTGTTATCAATGCTTTATTCCTACAGTTATTTTTGTAGCTAAATCGTTCATTAAGTAGGTAATATTCGCGTAACTTTTCTACAGCTCTATGTAAAACTTCCTGAAAACAGACCTCTCTCAATAAAAAGTTCATGAGTAGCGACTTCACAATGATCAAGAAAATGAAAATACCCGTTTCTTGTCTTTTAGGTTATGGTGGCAAGTTGAACAAGCTGAGGACCACCATTGTAACATTGTAGGTGTCTGTAATAAATGGTGGACCCTCTTTCCTGAGAAAAAAAACCCTTTTGCACGGCGACCCAAAGATCACACAGTAAAAAGTGATCATGTAGTCTAATGACTCCAAAATCGAATTACTACACCCCAACACTTAAAAGCTGCCAACCATACAAAGAAAACCATTTCTTTTCAATCAAGACGAAATAATTAAAGATAAAATAAAAGAGATAGTACGAAATGGCAATTTTCATGTCGTGTTATTGAAATGGGCTTTTAAAAGGCCATTATTTTCTGTTTAACAGTGTGAACCGATCGCAATCGTCGTCGTAAAATAAGGGCGTAATGAAAATGTCGCCATTTGCAATTGACTTTTTTTTCTGTCATGTTTTAGCACTGGGAACAAATAATTGAGATTTTATAGGAGTTCCTTTTTCGAATGTGGTGAAGTTGATTAGAATATTATAATTAAAAAATGATTTTGAACTTAAATAGAGGAATAAGAAGGACTTTAGTACGGAAGTAGATGGTTACAAAGAGAGAAGAAGATCTAAAAAGAGGTGAATGGGCTTTGTAAGCCTTCCTTGGTTTCGATTTTCTTAGTCACCTGTTTCTCCTTTTCCCACAGATGTAAAGGGTCAGCAGTACCTGCCTCTGTGTGGCAAGTGGTGGTTACATCTATCCAGTGAGCCAAAAGCTGATCTGCCATCTTAGTAGAACAAAAAATGCATGTGGTCAAAACCACACTAACACGATCGCAAAACCGCCTTAACATAACGACCATCGCCTTATTATTTATTAGTTAATTCCTTCCGCTAACATGACGCATCTTACATCCTCTTAGAGTCTTGTGGTCACACAATTAACACTAGCGCATTCGTCACATATTTATTGTGACAAAGATGTCTAGACATCTAAATATACGCACAGGAGTGTCCCGGTGTCCGACACTCCGGCACATGGTGGAATACAGGAATACCTTATTCAAACGTTCGCTATAATTAGAAAGATTAATTTAAGTGTCACACTTTGTGCAATGGCGATTTAAGTGGGAATAGTTTGAATTCTTAATGGACGTGGACGTTCAGAGGCGTTTATAGAGATAGTTTTTTATAGTACTGATGACGTGGCTGAAGCTCCAGCTGATGGTGAGTGGTTACCATCACCTATGAAAGTTTTAAACACTAGTTGTGACTGCACTCGTAAGAAAAAATATGTTTTAAGTTTTGAATATTTGGCTGGTCCCAGGCGTAGTAGAATTATGTCCAGCTCATCTCTTTCTGTGTCTTACAAGGTCAATAATGTAATGTTATGAGGATAATGATGATGATGACAGGGTAAATATGTAGGTGTTAATACTCTTTTGCCTATCCCTTTGAAGATATGGAGGTGAAGCATTATTCACCTCTATATCTCCAAAGCAACTTTTTAAAGTAAAAATATAGATGTTCTAGTTGAATGAACCGCTCGAGGTCGATTCTCTTTTCTCTTTCTTAATAGATGTTTTAATTCGCAATTGAGAATACATTGTGTCACAGATAACATAATACTAAAGTATATGTGATTGTGTATAGTTTTTTTCAAAGTCAAAGTCAAAGTCAAATCATTTTATTGGTGATTGGTGATTTTCAGTCAAAGGCGCAAAAGAACTAGACGATACTAAAGAATTTACTCTTTCATTGCAAAAATTCTGAAAGAATGTTTATATTTCCTTCAAACAACAAAAACTACAATCAAACATCAAAAAGTCAATTTCGACTTTTTGCATTTACGTCTATATTCTATCAGAGTGAATGCTATTTCATTATTCCTTCCTTACATAACTTATATTAAATGTTCTAAGTACGAAGTACCCGCCATGGTGCGAGCGATGGCGATGGTGCCAAACGATGGTGAATTGACATTTGGGATGTCTCCAAGGACTCTCCAGTGTTGGAAACTAATTTCCGACTAGGGATGTGGTTATATCGATAAAGGAATAAGTAGATTATCTTTATTACATTTTTTTCATTATGATAACTATAATACGAAAAAGGGGTAGGTCAGAAGTAGACTGCAGTGTGGTTGTAGTGGTTTTTGAGAGACAGCAAGCGTCGATAGCTTAGTCCTTCAGGGGTCAATCTTACGATCGTGAAGTCCCAGGTTCGAATCCTTGTCATTACACCACCGAAGTGAACCCACTCCTAATAATTTAGCTTAGCTGAAAGGTGGAAAAGGTAACTACTAATAATTTCGATTACCTACTAATATTCTATCGTGGTGGCATCCAAAGTTCCAAACGTGCATTTAGATGCCTAGCCTATTCCTCTTTTCTTATTTGGATTTGATAAGCTTTTACAGGTGCAGCTGCTCTCTGACCTCAAAAACGACTTCCAAGATTCCTACAGTTGATTTTAGTAATGTCATTTTCTTTTTAACCTATCGCGGTGTAAACTCATAGTTTTTGTGATACCAGGACTTATCGTGATTACCTATATAATAATTATAATTATTATTATGGAACTTATGTACTTGTGCCGACGTTTCGGGGGCTTTGCTTTCAAGTCAAGTGACAACGGGTGCTGCAACGGGTACGGGACCTATAGTAATGTAATTTTAAAAATATTATAAAAAACTGTTATCGATATTTTCCCAATCCCACCTCTATCCGGCTTCCTAGACAATCATAATTTACAAGGACTAGCGGGAACTCAACAATAGAGTTGTAGCTAGGCGGCTTGCTGCCAAAACCCATACGTTACAGCCACAATGATACTGACATGGGGGCATTGACCTTAACTTCTTTCCGCTATTATTCACTGCTAAATTTTATTTTATTCACGCCTATGCCCCCGATGGGGAAGGCAGAGATAATTATGCAACCATATTTTGCCACCAATGGGCGATATCAGGGTTTGAAAACAAGGCTAGGCTGTCTCTTCTACAGCCAAGAACCAATCCCAGTTGCAGCCAAAGCTTGCAATTTGGAACCTGGGGCACAGATTACCTAATAGCATAGTACCTCATCTACCTTCTAATTTTCAATAATATGATTCACTCAATTTCTTACGAGAAAAACTGCCGTCTGAAACTAAAATCCACTGAGGAAGTCATTCTTTCAGGCGTTTATGATATTTTCCTGTATACCAAAAGAAAATCTCAATAAAACTTTTCCCGAACCGCCATCGAACCCAAAAAAGTATAAACTTTATACAACTTGAACAAACGTGACTTTAAAACACGATAATGTGACTTTATCGTATTTACTTAATTTATTTCCAAAAAACCACAAATCGTAATTCTTAACCCTATTCACTTCATATTTGTTCAACTCAACACTGCATATTTTAATTACCCTTTTCACACTTTAAAGGGTTACAATAAAAAAAAAACAAAAATTAAATTAAGAGGTGCTAATCCCGCAAACACATTAATTAAAAAAGCACCCTCAAGAAGCTGCTGGGTGTCTTAAAAAAACTCTTTAAAAATATAATAGTTACCCCTGACTGCGGTCGCCATAAAATATGGTTAAACAGCCGTCGTAATGATATGAAAAAGTAACAGACAGATGCTAAAAAAGTTATAGCAAAAAGTCTGTGTGTTGCGCTGGGGTGCCCCGGCTGACGAGAGTAGGGGTAACTTTGAACAGCTCTCGTGAGGTGAGCGAATCACAGATCAGATAATCTTGGAGTAAATTTAGTTTAGTGAAGTTTTAATGCAATTTGTATGCTATCTTTTCCTATAGATTAGGTCGTATTCTAGAATGGTATTCAGTTCTGAATCTCCAATTATCTGAGTACAGATTGCATACTTAGAGATTCTGTTAAATCTGTGAATCTGTCTATACAATCTGCCCTCAGATAAATATATTCAGTACTGAGTGTTGTTCTATAATACGGGCCGAATATCGGAAAATGTCTGAAAAGAAAAGACTTTCAGGACGGAATTTGGACCTTCGACCAGAAATTTTCCTATACATGCATCTTGGGGCGACTCTGGAGGACGCTTTAAAGGAGAATTTCGGATATCCAGGACGTTTCCAGGTAGTTCAGTTCATCAGAGTAAGAGTTCCTCCTGTAAGGGACTGTGAGTCGCCAGTTCAAGTCCTGTCGTTGAAGCTACCTTTTTCCAATCTAAATCTATAGAAAATGTCATTGTTGAGTTATCGAGTAAAACGTTTGTCACTAACAGGGAATGTCATTAATGATAAGATCCAAGTTCAATTAAAATTAAACTGAGTTATCCTAAGTTACAAGAATTCTGCCTAATTCGTAATAATACGTTCAAATATCACTACATTTTTGCTAAATAGGTCATGTGTTGCCATTAAAAAAAAAATATTGGAACTGTGCAAGCCTTTTTACGCAGCCCCTGGCCAGGTCGCGTGTCCACCTGGCTCCAACTACTTTATTTGTTTATTGCGTTTACTTCATCCAAAAGACCAGACGGGCGTACGCAATAAAGAAAAAAAATAAACAAAAACCAACAATATCAGCGTCCGCGCACATGCGCCATATTTGAATTTTGAATTTCGAATCGGATGCGAAAAAAACAGGCGCAATGTGCTGGCGCACGCGCCGCCCCGCCATATGTCAGGAGTTGAGAAAAAAGGTTTTTTTTATTCATCAAACAGAGATAAGTAATAGAAAAAATGGTTACATAAGCATAATGTTAGGCGTAGAAAAAGCGCGGCAAAAAGTTAAGGTACTAGCTTTGAGGTTAAATAGGGGATGTCAGGAAGTGCTCCATAGGGCTGCTTGTTACCTTCGTACAAGAAAAACGTACTGAAATCTTGGTTTCAGCTTTACCTATTCTTATGTGAAATAGTAAGTAAATGTAGAATTTTCCTCCCTATAAGTATAGAAATCTCCCCGGTGGCTGTGGTGATAGGCTGGATAACTCTCGCTCTAGTAGAGAAGGTGACTTGCTTTGTCAGTGCTTCTAGAGAGAGGAAAAAGGCTTGCTTCTCTCCCAAAAGTAGTATTATTTGCAATAGTGACTCCGGGTGAACCATCTCTCCCGACGTAGGTCTGATGTTGCTAACACCATGAAGCATTTGATAACACAGGCACGCAGGCCTCATCTACCGAAGAATGGACAGCCGTTGAAGCACACGAGTCCTAGAGAGGAGACTATGACTGATTCGGAAGGCAGGTGGAACGCCAGATCGCGAGTAGTTGGGATAGCCTGGAGGCAGAAAACAGGGAATCTAGTACTATGGTGCGTATAGAAGAGGTCTATATACAGCAGTGGACTGTAATTAGATAATTGATTGGTAGATTTAAAACTTCTGAAAATTATTCTCATATTTTATGATTAACTTTATTTTTGTAACTTGCATCCCAAACAGCAAGTTTACCAATAGTTTACGGGTATTCAAGTCAAGTGTTGCCAGACGTTCCACCAGGTATTTATAAACATGTCACATTTTTTGCCACATTATCTATTAATAACTGCAAGCGTGGCAGCCCTATTCGCCAGGCTGCGCGTGCGCACAGGCCACATCTGTCACCGCATTAGTTCCTCACTTGCGCCGGCGCCGATTCAAATGGCGAATGCCGAACACTGCAGTACCTACGTAATTTTGATTTCTACTATTGGAAATTGACGCGTGTGAGATTACTGTTTGGAAATCAGGTTGGAACGAATTTGCGCATTTCTTGTTATATCATACCTATTGCATTTGTACATAACTCTTACTGCTACGGTGGCAAAGAGGCACAGAACCTATCTGTTTTTTTTTTTAAGTAAGTAAGTAAGTAAATCATTTATTGCTTGGTATTTATTGGTCACTATCATCAGCTATTGTACTAATCATTTGGGGTCGGCGTAATGATTCAAATGTCATTCTCCTCTACGTTATATATGGAACATTTCACACGTCATCTTCGTATGTTAGATTTTTACTTGTAATTTTTTTTTTCAAGCAATCCAACCATCGTTTAATAGTAACTTTTTTTTCATAATTCATAATTCATTTATTCGTCTTTTTAGGAGTGCCATTGGTTAGTTGTAGATTCTGTAATTTTTTTTATTCAAGTTTTCTCCTACGAGGTCGTTTTTATAGAACTTAATCCTACTAATATTATAAATGTGAAAGTTTGTGAGAATGGATGTGTGGATGTGTGGATGTTTGTTACTCTTTCACGCATAAATGCCTGGACCGATTTGGTTGAAATTTGGTATGTATATAGGTTATACCCTGGATTAACATATAGGCTATATATCAGCTATGAACGGGATCAGAATTCCACGCGGGCGGAGCCGCGGGCAACAGCTAGTCTTAAATAGGCAAGAAGTCTTTTAAAAAGCACATCAGGCTAGTCTTTAGTCACAGAACAGATAATGCTTTAGTTATGTTTGTAAAAAAAATTGCATTTTCTGAAAGCTTTTGCTTTTTTTTTTGTATTTCGACAGGTCTGTGTGTCAGTGCCATAAAAACTGTTATTTGTAAATCCTGTAGATACATTTAATGAATAAAAATACGTGATTTATTTCAAATTCTGGGTGATATAATAATTACAAAAAGCCTTGTTTTACCACAAGTTTTTTTAAAAACGAATGTTATACTAAACAGGTCCCCGTCTGATCTACTTACATAAATGGCGGCTAATTCCCGCCGGCGGCCGCGCAGCCTTTGATCTGAAGGCTTTTTCGTTAAACTGCCTCTTAAAAGTACTTTTAGAAGAAATTCTTACTTTACTACATGTGATTATGGTCTTTTTGTTTAAAAACTGTCGACTTTTTATTGAATTTCGGAGTTGTAACAAGGTTTATTGGAAGAAAAAGTCTTATAAAAGATTACCTCTTTCAGAAGAAGAGGTTATGTTTCAATTTGCTGTTGTAACAATGTAGGCATGATGGCGTAAAAAGTGTAAAAACTAAGTTAAGTTTAACATAAACCTAGAAGTAATATGATATAGATGATAATATGATAATGGTAGGCTGAATCACAATCATCTTGAAAAATCATGTTTTATAAAACACAAATAGCCTCAGCAGCCCATATGTAACTACTTATTAGTAGTTACATATGGGCTGCTGAGGCTATTGAGGCTCACCCCTATTACCCGGAAGCCATAGGGTATGGGTAAGATCACCTACCTGAATAGGGCTATTCGTAAAATTTTTATGTTTTTAGCATGTTTGTTATTTCTATATTATGTTCTGTTTCATGAACCGTTTATAAATAAATAAAATGTCACATCTGCAACGCTATTTATTGAGATTAAAGCCCTCCCCTGGGTATAATATACTACAATTCAAGGGAATTAAGAAAAATTCGTTAAATCGAGAAATTTGCTATATTGAGGGTCGTTATATCAAGGTTGCACTGTATAAGCTTCAATACTACAATTTAAAAATTGAGCCCTATTAAGTCCAATTTATTGTGTCTACACACCGAGCCTAAACGGTAGTATTAATATTATTAAATTACATAAAACTCTTTATGTGCCCAGTTGCGCCCGTCAGCCGCGAGGTGGCAGGTGTGTCGGAGGGCAAAAAGCCTCCCTCACGATTTTTCATAAAAAGCGCGCCTTTTATTGATATTTTATTACCAGTCACTGCTTTTTGTTGTTTAGTTCATTTTATATTGTGTTAGGTTACACTTGGCTATTACGGGAAGGACGGACTATCATCGATGGCGTATACCTATTATAAATGTGAAAGTTTGTGAAGATGGGCGGATATATAGATGGATAATAGTGACTATTTCACATATTAGCAGCTGAATGGATCTGGATGAAATTTAGCTCGTTTCTCTTCAGTTCTGAGGGTGCCGACGTAGAATGTTACAGGGGGAGAGGCACTTGTCCAAGCCTCTGGGAACCTTTCGTAGGGCAGCGCAAGCCAGATAGCAGTGAAACTTATGACTATCTGTGGTCTCTGACTAAAATTGATGACAGTTGATGCATAGAGACACAAACAATTAAATACTGTCTGCCCCAGGAAAAGGTTCTTATGGGTCGGTTAATTCTGTAGGTCAGACAGTAGTCTTTCCAATAAAAACCAAAAAAATCATAAACGAGAGCTTGCAGGAGAGTGCACTCCGGATTCCAAAGTGCAAGCATTGGATACTAGCGGATTGAATGCAATTTTGAAGCATTTGTTAAGCTAACTTTTCTAAATCGAATTCTTAAGCTATCTAGAATCCTCAACTCAGGATGTTCCGTGAATATGAGTCCTACATCCACAATAGTATGAATCGTCAGCGAATTCCACATTTAATAGCGCAGTGAACGAGCTAAAGATAGCCGCCGTAGCCCATTCATAACGCCGGCCATGTCGGCGCGGTGTCCGCTGACTGAATGAACGCCTGACAGGCAAACATTTTGTGTAGAAATCTGCAATAGTAGCGGACTTGCACTGATTTGTTGTTTCTGAACGTGTAAGCAACACATTTCTCTTTGCTTTTGAAGCTGCGCGTGCTGAGATTTATGGATATTTCAGCATAGGACGTATGCTGAAATGTCCATAAATCTTATAAATCGCTTGTAACCTGTTACAGTTATTGCCTGGAACATTATTTTACCTAAAATAGGCTCAAAAAGCTGCTCTATACTCTTTTGAGTTTAGCACGAGGGGCCAAAGCGGTGAACGAGCCCAAATTCACCAAGCATAGATTATTACGAATCAGTCCGCGTCCGCGGGCGGGGCCAGTGGTTTGTTTGTCTTGCGATTTAGGTCCAAGATACATATCCCAAGGTATACTGGCATATAATCTTGACTCCAAAGACGTCACAAAATGTAAGTAGGTACCATTTATGCGCAGTATTTTTTTGGGTCTTTCACAGGGTGCTACGGTAGCGGAGGAGCCCAAATCAACTGAATCAACCTGAAATACCTTTCAGAGTCAATTTTGTTTTCCAAAATTTGTACTGAGTTAGTAGGTGTGTTGAGAATCCTGAAGATCGTGCAAAGTGGAAGTGCCTCGGATGTTCTTGAGATAAGTAGGTATGCCTTAGAGGGAGATGATGATACTACATTCTGATGACACTCTCTACGTGTACCTAAGTATCGCAAGTGCATTTGACTTTGCCGTGCAGTTGTCCACTACACCTGTAACTAAGTTACTCATATTGAGTTAGTGAGTTGGTTGCTAAATACCATAAATCGGCAACTACATCAACTACATGTCAAAGTTGATCAAGGGCAATTGAAAATAGGACTTATATTATGTAACTGTAACAGGAAAATGTAGAGTGTCGCTACGTAGAGGTAGAAAAACTTATTTAATGCATACAAATTGTAAGTTAGTAAATTATATTGTAAGTTACAATATAATTATGTACTTACAAAAAAGTATGTAAGTAAGTATGTACCTATGTCCCGTATTCAAAATTCCATAACACAAGCTATTTGCTATGCTTACTTTGATTCCCGATAGCGCTTTAGAATATCGTAGAATATTTATTTATTTATTACTAACAATATGGTGTTGCTTATGCTTAAATAAATGGCTATTAATCAAAAACCATTTACAAAGTTGGATATACGTATTTAGACTTATTATCAAAGAATATCAACTACTTTTACGATAGGTTTGTTTAAAGTATCACCATAGATCTCACAGTTACGGTTAAAATTAAACAAAATAATGAAAAACGTAATAGTTTACACCCTTTCATTGATCCTGGCTAGTTTAATGACCATCGACACATCCGTACACAAAGGACTGCGTACCATCACAAGTAACCTGTTCATTCAACTATCGGACAGAAAAAAAAACTTTTTGTTGTTGTCTATAGTTCGACCTGTTTCTAAGTAATAAGGTTGGTTTTAAAAGTATTGTTTTGTCTATGAATGAATAAGTATTTTTAGATAAAAAAACAGTGTTTTACTCTTGCATAGTGTTACGTATTTAGGTTAGGTAATCATTTAGTGTTACGTTTTGGTACAAGAGGACGCTCTCGTTTGTTAACAGTAATGGATACCTACCAACTTCTATTTATTTTTATGATATTTCCACGGACGGTGGGACGCCCCCTTACCAGGTGGACTGACGACCTGGTACTCATTACCTATTTAGCACAAGAATTCTTAGTAAGTACCCTAGGTACAATCACCCACAGAAATAGCTTAACACTGTCGAAGATATCAATAAACAGCTTAGCTATTATATAATTTAAACGAAGCATGAAAATTTAATCAAATTACCTACTTATGTAGTTAAACATCAAGTAAGTACCTACCTAATTATCTTTGTAAATATAATTTGTAAAATCTATATTGTTCAAAAACTTTTTAAGACGACTGCATCGGAATTAAGCGTTTTACCTGTCCATTATTAAAATAAATAGATACGATCTCATAAAATAGGTAGTAAAATAACTAAGAACATAACATTTTTATTCCCGTAGAAGTGCGTAAAACAGAAAATTGTGTCAAGTAAATGTTCTTTGTGTTCTCAATAAAATCTAAAACTTTTCTAATCGGAAAATAGTGAGACGATTCGAAATGCCACGTCGCTGTCCGCAGACGTGATGCAACGACTTGTAAGCACAATAAACAACAATAACGCCATTGCCATGCTATGCGGCTTTTACAACGCTTCATAATCTATGAATATACACACTACCTGGCCCCATCGTTCCCACGGCCATACGAAACAAAAAAAAAATATAAGAAGAAGAACAAAAATGATTTTCACACCTTCGCGGAAAGGTTTTAAGATGGTTTTATTACGAATGTAAAATAATAATGGATGCATAACTTTCTTTGGTTTAACTTTTGTGTTTGAAACTTTTGAGAAAGTGGATGGTAGTGACATCTAGTTTCTGGTAATAGTATTTTTGAGTACAACGCCATCTAGGAGTGCAATAAATACTTAAGACGAATACAGTTCTTACAAGAGTACATTATTTACTAGAGGCAAAATACAATTTTATGTAATACTTTGGTACAAGAGAAGCTAATAAAATATAAAATAATACTAAATTAAAATAGTACGCTATTGCCGTAGTAACACTGTTTATTTCAAGTAACATAAGTAACTCTGAGAACAGCGCCATCTATCCATTGACTACTAATACACCAAGCCTTGAAATTACAAAGGCTGTTATAAGTGTCGCAAGTATATCATGAATCCCAAAGAGGGCGCTGTTAAAAATTAATATGGCGCACAAAAAAATACGTACCTGAACGATTTCTTCAATAACAATACTATTAAAATTCATTTTAAAATATTCATATTTAAAATAACGACGATCCAATCTCAACAGCAGCCCACAATACAATGATTCCATCATACAGGGATTACAACAAGTAGAAAATTTCACTTGATAAGGTGTGTAATCTTGGTTTTCTTCAGCGGTTACTGCATTAAAACTTAACTAGGCACAAATTATAGGAAAGTGAAAATACAGATTATAACGTGAGAAAATTAAACTTTCTCTACGAAAATCGCAAAATGCGTCACGACGCTTAACAGCTTAATAAAATATTTACTAACGAAATTTTAAAGCATTAGTATGATAACATTGATAACTATTCAAAACGAATAAGATTGGAAAGGTGAAACGACTCAGACAGTATGACTACATACTGAGCTACCGAATCACGTCACCCCCCCCAAGATGGTTGTATAGGAGAATTTGGAACGCTTCAGGTGTGACCCGTGTGACTCGGTAGCTCAGTGGCCAGAGCTCAGTGGTCGTTTCACTTATTCCAATATTTGAGTTGATGACACAAAAATAATTCAAAATCGAAAATTGCCAACTCGCGGGCGCTCGCGAATTTGACGATCGCGAGATGGTGAATGACTCAAATTTTAATGAGTACTTACCTAGAACATTTTTACGTACAAGGTTACAATACAATGTTTAACATCAGACTTGTGCTACTACATCAGATATTTACAGCCCAGACTCAGCCATCTGAGGCTCGAGTCGAGATGGTCAACTATAGGGTAAAACCGGGATGGATGCCCCAGTGTGATAATTGCCCCAGTTTTAAATTCTATAATATGTTAGGGTCGTTAATGACGATAACACTTTATTATAATTTTATGAGGTCCTCATGTAGACTGTAGTGTCATAAAAAATATCAGTGCAGCTCAACCCTAACTTAGAGAATTTAAAACTGGGGCAACTATCCCACTGGGGCATCTATCCCGGTTTTACCCTAGTGCCCGGAATACGGCAACAGAGCCACTTCCGTTACGTGGGACCTAATACGAGTACAATGATATTGATGAAATGTAGGTAATTCACCTCTGCCAAACCCTCCGGGGCCAAAGGCGTGATTGTGTTTAAGTGTGTACAATAAGGGTCCCCTTCTACTTACCCTTTAGGGAGAATCCTAGAGAGTAAAAGTTCTAGATGTAGGAATTAAATAAAACCAATTTTATTGCACTTCAGATAAGTTCTTGAAATTAGGTTTTAGACATTGAAAAGTACCAACCAGGCGCCGCCCGCGGCTCCACGTTACGTACAATAAATAAAATATCTAAAAACCGACTGCAGCGCAACCTATCGAGTCTCATAATATATCATTCTATCCAGTGAGTTGTTATTCAGTTACACACAAAATTTAATCAAAATCAGTTCAGTCGTTTAGTGCCAAACACAAACACACATACTGGTAAAATCCCAAACAATAGTGAAATCTGCCCTAAAATCACTATTCTAAACTAAAAATTAGAACCTACTAACCGATTAAGATCAGAAAAAGTGAAATACTCAGACGGGACTTGAACCCGCGATAAATAAATTAATACCTTAGTAGGTCAACCATCTAGCATACGAACAGGGCCCTTTTCTCTTTAGGTTTCATCTTAGCTTACCACCAGGCGGGGTACGATCATCAAAAACACTCTTACCCTTTATTTAATCACAAAAATAACGTTCGCTACATCATTACACCTATACTCCATATTCAAACAACCGATAATAAGCTAATAACCAACGAAATACGTCTCAAATATTGAACCAACACACATTTGCACTCAAAGAAAGCGATAATCGCATGTTTAATCAACAATTATGTGTCGTACAACTCTGCTACCCCTCCGCAATAAATCGGCGGGATTCTAATAAACAACTCCGTGGCGCCATCTGTCCGCGACACGTGCTCATTACTTGGGGCTATAAATCAAGAATATCATAACAGAGGGCGCTGCAAGTTGTGCAATTTATCTTTTGTCGAAAGTTGCGAACTGGGAAAGATTGTGTTTATGAGCGCGGGTTGGGCCAGGTGCGCTTGAGAAGTGTTAGGAGTTTTTTCATAACTTTTATTGTAATTGTAGTTGATAATATGGAGGCAGGGGTTGTATTTCGATGTTTGTTCTCTCTAAAAAGTGGCATAAATAGATAGATAGATAGACAATTCTTGTACACCAATAAATTTACAGTAGGACTAAGAAGTAGGCGGCATGTATACAGTTTAATGTACTCAATGGGCAGCTTTAACGCTGGAAGCGGTTTCTACCAGGCAATCTTCGGATGGACAAATGTGATAAAGACAAAATACCTACATAGTATTTTGGAGTACCTATGCAAAAACTTGGAGACCGCGAATCGGTAAAAGCTCTATTAATGACAAATTTATAAACGAATTTAATAAGTTAAATAATAATCTAACGAAAATATCTGTATTCAGAATTTTGTAGTAATTCTGACAAATTGTGACACAGTGTCGCATCCATAAAGCTATTTAGAGCTCGGACACGCTCAAATTCCAACTCAGTACTAACGGGCACGATTTCTTTTCACATTTCTTGCCCTATAATAACACTTTAGAACAGGCTAATCAAGCTAGCCAAATTAAGCTTATATTTTCCCAGGCGCTACGGCACACAATACGCAATTTAACGTAGGTAGACCTAATCCACTTGTCTCCTGCTGTGATAGTGGCATGGCACATGTCAGTTAATGGCCAATTTAGCCACCACACGTGGCGTGTGTCTTTGTAGCTCGTAATAGTCGTAATGTATAGGCTTGCGGCGAAATGGCGCTGAGCGGCGAGATTTATTGAGTCCTTATGAATAATTATTACTTAAATAGCTCTGAGGTGATTTCGCAAACAAAGGTAACTCTGATAGGGGTGAATTAAACTTTGGTAACTAGCATATTTTATTTGATACGACTGGCGTAGTGAAAGAGAGTTCGACTGCTAAGTAAATGGTCGCGGGTTCGATTCTCGTTTAGTGCCAGTACTTGTAAGTATGAATATACATAATATTCGCTATTTCTATGTATAATTTGTAGGTATATATAAGAAAGAATGTATATTGATCCACCTTCTAGTGAATTCTAGTCTAAAGGCCGTGACACATGCTATTACTGTTTACCTATGTTTACTTTAGATCTTAGAATATGTATTTTACTCGATAAATTACATTTTATTGCGGTGGTAATATCGGTTGGTATTTCACGGGTCGCGGGTTCAACTACTGAATGCGTCAAAAAATACAACTCAAATTGGAAACTTCCTCCTTTTTGAAGTCGGTTAAAAATACAATTTTTAGTTAAAATATTACTAACGACACTATACAGACAAGTTCAAATTCCTTACAGTAAAATAATATTCATTGCACATTATTCCAAACACGTATTTCGCAAAGTAGGTAATCCTGCATACATAAGTTCAATAAACAAGAACCAGATGGCGTTGTACACATTACATGATTACAATCTACCTGTTTCGTATCTTCCTCAATAAAATAATGTCTTGGCAAGCAGTCGGGGAATCTTGGCGCCAAAATTATGGTTTTGAGAAACTTTGAGATACGTGTGTGTGTTGATAAGTTTGTAATGACTTTCATACAGGGTATATTATGAAAGGTACCGAAATGCTGGGGTCCGTTTCTATAATTTGGCTAATTTTGTCTTTTACGGGAGCGAGTATCATCAAACTATAATTCAATCAATTTATTGCTTCTAAAGGTTTATGGTTTATGGATTCTAAAGGTTTAATAGCATCACGAAAACGTAGGAAGGTTGTATTTTTATAGATCATACAGAATACCAATTATTTTTTATGTTTTTATTTCTAAACGAAGTAAAATCACACGTTTTGCAGAGTTTTATTCTTATAAGTGCTTGTCTGCCACCTAAGTGGTATAAAAAAAATAAAAAGTAGGTCCCGAAGAGCACGTGTAGCCGTACGGCAATCGTTACGAGTAGTTGGAGCCCTCTGAAGTCCGACTAGTCTAACTACAGAACTTCGATTCACCAAATTGGTTGTAGAGGTCATACGGTAGTCGCTTCACGGAAATCAAAGTTCAGCTGCATCTTAGTTAGACTAGAAAGCAAAGCCAACCCCACCAAAGTTGGGAGAAAGCTTACAGAAAGAAGACAAGTATTCGAGAGAACAAATTGGCAGCCAACCCAAACCAAATACAACAAACATTAACTTACCAGCAATATACAGTCGTCTCGCGGTGTTGCTCGCGATTGACGTCATAAAATCTGCGAGAAACGCACCACTCAACGGAAGCACAGTACAAGACGGAAGTTTAAGTGCTCGAGTGTGTTTCCATTGTTGTCAAGGATTATTAGTACATAGTACATTACCACTCCTTTGCGTCGTACAGTCGGGTAATATCGTACAGTAAGTAAAGCACAGTTATTCACGGTTGTAGGTACAGCCGACGAAAGAGATACGATTGCACTTTCACATACAACTGTATATTGTGCAACCGTAGGTATATCCTTTATCGACTGTATGTATATTCCCTGAAGAATATGCAGAGTCGTAGGTGTCGTATATTTTTCCAGCTATATAAGCTCACATAATAGGTTGCGAGTCTATTGAAATCGCCTAGCGTCACGATTAGAATATAACAGTACACAAATAAAAATGCTGTATGGCCCTAATTTTCTTACAATATTTTCACGAAAGTAATAAAAAAAAGGCACAGTCACACCTGTACCAGAAGATTTTCATAAAAAAAGCAACTCAGAAATGGCCTAGGATTTGACAGAAAAGTCAAGAAAAAGCATCCAATTGATGATTATAGGCAAGCCCTCTTACATAACATAAACTCACGCCTATATCCCCGAAGGGGTAGGCAGAGGTGCCCTCTTGTACTTTCCTAATATGTAAATACTTAAAAACTTATTCCTACAGACGACGTGAGTAAGATTACAATAGAAAATCGTATCGTGATGAACAATGGAAACAAACACCCTAAGAAAATGAAAGAGTGCTTTCCATAACCTTGAGTGTTTCCAGTGCATTAAGCGCTAATTTGTCGGCGGGCGGGACCGCGGCGGGGGGTGCAAGCGGGTGTTGATTTCACGGAGTCGCGCACTCGCTAGTTTAGGGTTGCCATACGTCCCCGTACGCCGGGACATGTCCCGGTTTGAAGCATGGTGTCCCGGCGTCCCGGCCGATAAGCAAATTGTCCCGGTTTAAAAATCATAGTATTATATCAGAGAGCTGGACTTGGTAATCAGTAATATACCTACAATAAACGCGACTTACTACTTCTTTCTTTCTTTTTTCTGGATTGAACGATGTAAGCGCTGACATTTTTCCATACACGATTAAGTTAATGAGTAATAAAGACCCTGGAAGCAATCTGTTGTACGAGAAAGAAGCGGTGCCGGAGAGATGGCGCTCATACTTCCACGACCGGTTGAATAAGCAGCTTAAAGAGTTGCAACCACCAGACCTCTTTCTGAATAACTAAGGACTAGTGCCACCGTTGACGCCTGCTGAAGTACTGCCATTCGCCGCATGAAGAACCGGAAAGCTGTCGGACACAACGAGGTCCCCATCGAGGCTTGGTTTGGTAGGCAATGGGTGGTCGTGGTGTGCATTCTAACAAATCTGTATAACCACGTACTCCTCACCGGTGAGATCCTGAGCCAGTGGAGACTGAGCATCATTACGCCAGTATTCAAAGGTAAGGGATCGGTGCAAAAGTGTGGCAGTAACCGCGATCGACTCCCGGATCCGACAGGAGAGTACACCCTCGGAATGTCAGTATGGGTTTCGTCCCGGGCACGGGACTATGGATCCGGTGTTCGCCCTAAGGATTGTGGTGGGGAAATACAGGGCGAAGAACACGCTCCTGCACTGCCTATTCTTAGACGTGGTGAAGGCCTTCAACTGTGTTCCTCGCGCGGTGATCTGGTGGGCACTGCGGGCTAAGAGAGTTCCAGAGACCTACATTGACACCATCCAGGACATGTATCATGATTCTGGTTCCGTGGTTCGCTTTTCGATTGCTGTTGGTGACTCGAAAACCTTCCCCATCACCGTCGGAGTACACGAAGGATCCCTCCTTACTTGTTCAGCGTGGTGTTAAACGTCTTGTCGGACAGTATCAGAAACCCACATGAGCAGCCTCCGTGGTTGCTCATGTATACTGATGATATTGCGCTGATGGACGCGGACAGGAGCAGATTGGTGCGACACGTGAAAGTGTAGAAGGAGGCGCTTGAGAACGGTGGTCTGAAGCTAAATGTAGCGAAGACAGAAAGCTTAGCGTTAAATTAGATGACATAGACATAGACGATGATTCGGTTTAAGTACCTGGGATCTGTACTTCATGTGACCGGTGAAATTGACTACGACGTCAGGGCACGCATTACTGTCGCGTGGGCCAGGCGGTGAGAAATGACTGGCGTCACGTGTGATCCCAAAATGCCAGTTAGTTTGAAGGTCATAAGACGATCATTAGGCCTGTCCTCTAACATGGTTGTGAGGCGTGCCCGCTGCTGGAGCGACACAAGCAAGAGCTGCGGGTCACGGAGATGAAAATGCTGCGGTGGATGTGCGGCGTCACGCGTAAAGATTGTGGGAAGAACTCCGCAGCAGCCCTCATGTCCGTGACATCGCAGATAAAATGCAAAAGAGCCGCCTTCGCTGGTGCAGCCACGTCTTGCGGCAACCGCCAGGCTACGTGGGTAGCATATACCTAACAATGGCGCGCCTGCCGGGTCCAGGTAGAAGGGGTAGGACCAAGAAGACGTACTGACCTACCCCTGGCTTGACGTCGTGGAGATCGTCGTGGTTATTTTGGCCACGGATGCAATCGGGAGAAAACGTCTACATGAAGATGATGTTTCAGTTAATGTTGATTTCGTCAAAATATTTTGTAAAATTAACTGAAGTTAATTCTGATAATTTTTCGCCTTTCAGAAAAAACAGAAAGCCCGAGTCGCTGCCCGCTGGTATTTAATGGCAGTGTTAAAAGTTGTTTTAAACTTTAAAAGTTACCTATTGATGAAATAAAAGTTCAAATTTTTTACCTTTACTATTTTTTCTTCAAATGTCCCGGTCTGGGCCCCCACACTTATGGCAACCCTACGCTAGTTGCACAGACATTGCGGCTAAGATCTGTGCTCCTCCATAATTGCGATTATTTTATGCGCCACTGAATGCTGAGTGGCAAAAGTTGAAGATAAATTGTTGAATTTTATGTAATATTCGGGTTGATTAAGATCATAATGATATAGGTAGAGATATAGGTGTAATTTGAAATGTTTTAAGTGTGTATAGATTGTAATGAATTTGAATAAAACTGATAAAGACACTATCGCTATTTAGTATGTATTACCCGACTGCCAAGGAATGGAATGAGTTTATTTGACTGCCTCTGTGGCGTAGCGGTAGTGAACGCGGCTGCTACGCAGGAGGCGCGGGTTCGATTCCCGCTCAGTGCCAATATTTGTATGCATGAATAAAAATATTTGCATTGGTCTGGGTGTTTCTATGTATAATATGTATGTATTTACAAAAAAAAAAAAGTATCTAAGTATGTATATCCGCATTCTAGATTCCATAACACAAGCTAATTAAGCTTACCATGGGTCTAGATAGCGTTGTGTAGAATGTTGTAGAATATTTATTTATTTATTATTTATTTATTTTTCTATCTATAAGTACTAAGTACTCTATGATCGTCTTCATCTTGGTTATCCTCTCCGTGGCATTCGAGGCTTTCACCTCAGAGCCCCGGATTTGCTTTCCATTCTATGTTTGTTTATTTTAGCAGATACGGGAGCAACTGCCTCCTAACCTCCCAATCCCGACAAGAAAGCCGACACCCGTTGATTAGCAGCTGCACTACCCGTAGCCCACAGCGAAGAGTGGATCGCCTTTTGGTCAACGGTGTCACCTGCTGGCGGTAACTAGCAGGTGAATTTGTTCCAAAAGAAACCAATGAAAATTAACTAAAGTATAGTGGAACATGAGAGCGAGCCATGGACCCTAAAGATGCAACTAGGATTGGTGGTCAAATGAAAACCAATAATCAAAAAAATACATAAAAATCTTAAAAATAATGTCTACTATCTCTCATCTCCCTAAACACAAAGATATTAAAACAATAGAAGATCTCGGCCCCCCTCATTAACAAAACTAATAAAAATAAAACGGAAGCTGTTTCCCCTTTCGTAGGGGCACTTGGGGTTAAGCGTGCTATCGGCCGCGGGGCAGTCGCGGTTCTTGATTTTATTGCCCCGCCCCGGGGCTCAGACCGTCTGCCAAGAAGATTCGGTTAATAGGGATGGGTGGGTTGATATCGCGATGTTTGATTTAATTAGGATAATAATAATTTCTATAACATACATAAAATATGTTATTTTTATTTTCTTTCTTTGCTCAGATTGTTTGTTATTACGTCATATCATGTGACTTTTTTTACCCGACACCTATCTTTTAATATTATCTAATTGAAACTTTTTACGAAATATGCCTCAATTAAATAAATAATTTCAATAAACGGATTATATTAAAAACAGAAATCTGCAAGTCTAAAAAGGTCATTTTATTGGAATTAATATTTGAGATCTAGGTACCTACTGGAAATAAATAAAGTTACTCATTTTTAGGGGAATCCCTCAATGTGGTATTGTTAAGTTTTTTTTGCCAGGAAAGTCAGTAGGAGTTTGGCATCATGAAAGAAAGAAAGAAACAGTTTATTCGGCCGAAACACATGACAACTCCTAAAATGTAAACTATAGTCTAATATCTGAAAGTAGAAGAACAAAATATCGAGTATCTCCCATAGGGATGGAATGAATAGGGATTCGCCGATTTGAGAGAGCAACATTTAAATGAGTTAGACGCGTCTCAGTCCAGAGTTCAATTCCCAATTGACACTGTGAATTCACTAATAACAGACAACTAAGAGAATCGTTATAGTCTATTTTCTAAAACTCACACCTATGGGAATAGCCATATTCCTAGCACTGAGAATGGAAAGCATGTTAAGTGGGTAGACAGATCGGGGTCGACCTCACGGATCAAACACCTAGTAAAGTAATGGTGTCCCTATTGAAAAAAGGGCAGGTCAGAAGTACTCGAAGCCGGTGGGCTTGCATGAAAGGGAAGCTCGTGAAGTGGGGAAGGATAAAAGCATCTATGACTACCCTGAAGCGAAAAAGTCGTGAGTATATGTATGTATTTCTAGCATCATGTAATAAATAAACCTGTATGTCGCGCGTCGCCTGGAAGAAATCGCTTTCAGCGATAATGCCGCCCTTGTTGTGTTGTTGCCTACTTGTCGTTATGTAAATCTATTGGTGTACAATAAAGAATTATCTATATAACTAGGTATCTATTTATCAATGAGATGTAATGTTTCCACTTTTGTAAAGTCTGTGCGAGTGTGGGGTATCTTACCCCCTTATCCTCTTTATTCTATTTCTCATTATTTTGCCGTAACACCACCAGTTCTTAGGCTACGGTGACCGCTTATTATGGTTTAGTAAATGTATTTGCTTGCTACCTTAGCAGTATAAACACAGAGTCCCATAAAAAATGCAAGCCGCGTAAAAATATCTAACTCAAACATTAAAACTCAAATTGCACTTTCAAAATTATAACGACTTCGAATTAAAACAGAAAAACTCTGAGTCATGAGAAAATCCAATTTAAAAGTTGTGTGATTAAAGAAATTGAGACGTCTGGGAGTCGAACCGTGTACCTACCGGTAATTGTTACTGCACCGTTTAATTAAGGGCGCTCTTTTAGGGAGTGAAAATTAAAAGTTTGTTCTGTCTTAGCAAATTGTAAGTAATTTAAAATATTTGAGGGAAAATTCATTTTACGGTTGCTTGGAGATCAAATTAGAGAACGGAAAATTAAGATTTAGAAGGAATTAAGTTATTTGGACGTTGCTCACTGGCTATATTATTATAGTAACAAATAATGTCTGGCCAAGCCGTCTTCGCCGGGTGGACTCAAGAAAGAAGTCGTAGAAGATCAAATACGTGTCAATGGTTTCACTACCATGGATACCCAAGACCGTGCGAAGAGGAGATATAAGAACCAGAAAACAGACCCCGGTTTCCGGAGTGAAGGAGAGAAGAAGAGAAGGAGAGAATAAGAGAAGGAGATTTATTCGGACCCGTCTGATTGTCAGGAACGCGTCGTCGCGTTACGTAGCTGGGTCTGGGTCCACGGCTTGCAGCAGAAGGCGGATGTGCAGGCAGTGCAGGACACTTACTTACAAGACTTAAACTAATGCTTTAATATCTATTGGGTTTAGAATGCGGATAAACGACAAATATTTCGGTACATTTATTTGTAAAAATTAAATTATATTTGTATTCTCAAGAAAAAGTACGTTTTCTCTTATATGAAAGGTACCCTTATGGCCTCTCTATCCTCTATTGGTCCAGTAGTTAAGAAGCAAGGTTTCATTGTTGTGCAGAAATTACTAACATTTAACTTATAGTTTTAATAATTCACAGAAAATTTACCAAGGAAAGTCAAGGGATCCAAATAAGCCAATAACCCTATGCCTCCTTAAATACAACAAAACAGAGTCCGAATTTTCAAAGTCTGCACGTCTGCAGGGTTAACATAAACATATCGCAATATAACTAAACAGACAGGCCACCCCTGGACAAAAAAAAAGTGTATCAATTGCAACGGGGGCACATGATTTATTGCAAGAGAATTAAATTGTAGCCTCGCCGGGGACACAGTGCGCTGAGCAGCGGGGGCTGTGATTAATATACTGTTCGATTATATTGTTGAAATTGGGTTCACGGCGACATAATAGTGTCGTCACTGGTAATTTATTAACTGTGAAAGATATTGTGAAGGCTCGCGAATAAGGTCGGATGTTAGCAGTGACAATGGCTGAGGTAAAGTCGAAGCAAATTAGATTATCACTACATATTTATTATATTTTACTGAATGAATTTCATTAGGAGAAAATGTGAACCCAGTTTAGTTGAATGTGACTAGACTTGACTCGTTAAGTACTATGTAATAGCGATGAGCCTCCTAACGTCAACCGGCCACTTATTCAGACTTTATATGCCTCCTTTTTTATTGTGCGAAAATTCCTGACGGACTTGAATCAATTAAACACGCCATCTGTGGGTCGTAGATTGCCGGAGGTGAGATTGTCTGAGACATGCCTTTCGCACCCCGGCCGATCCATGGTAATCTCTCTCGAGCCGGCTCTCTTTGGGAATGAGAACCACGGAGTCCCCCATCTAGCCCCCGGGTATGGTAGGAGTGCATTGCGCGCCTCCGCCTCCTGCTTATGCTGCTTGTTTTTAGAGAATCACCTGACAGAGAAATTCAGTCACACTTCGGCCATCTTCGGTCGCAACCTGAGGCCTTATCTATAGTATAATTACGATAGTTTTAATAAGCTTTCCGTTCCGTTGAAATGACAGTAACCGCGATCAAGTATATATGAAGACCCACCAAAATCTTCGCACGCTGATAAATGAACGAGACTCTGGTGCAGTCTCTTGGGGTTGCAAGGTCAGACAGCAGTCAAAAACCAAGATAAGTCAAATCAAGGTACCTAAAGAGTAGGAAAGTGGATCCTAGGCTCCATATTCTACAGCGCATGTTTACTAATAATCTTATCTGTGCTTTGGATGCGACCAAGACTAACACTGTGGATAATTCAATTAAGATTAGATGTACAAGATATTTTAAAAAATCGCGGAGTCACTAAGTCCGCACCCGAATGATCCGAGACGAGTCCCGGCTAATACCCAGCTGTGTGTGAATAAATTGGGAGGATTTACTTTGCCCGGGTAAAAGGATCGGCGTCAAAAATATCGCCACATCTGTTTTATGGCGTGTCAACAGTTTTTGAGATCAACTTGCAGTTTTGTGAAGGAATTTTTCTGTATGCAGATAAGATTACCTGAAGGAGAATGATTTATGAGAACGGTATGTCTGGAAAGAGAATAATATCTACATTGTGCTAACAGTTGATTGGTTACGAAGCCGTGTTGGTTCCCAGTGTGTTCCACCTTAACTCTTCTCGTGGGTTTCGTAGAAGGCAACTAAGAGCGGAAACACACGATGCGTTGCGGCGACGCACCGCAGAAATTTCGCCGCAGTAGCGGGCACACGAGCGGTGCGACGCCGCTGCGTTGTTATGACGCAGTGGCGCCGCGTGCGCCCCAGCTGCGTTGTAATGTCTGTTAATAATAGTGCAAGCGCTAGAGGTAGTTGAGTATGCAAAATCCGAGTGACGGCAACTATGACCGGATTCTTATACCTGATCCTCTAAATAATGACAAAGAAATCTTGCCGCCGGGTGTGATGGTCCCTTCCCGCTCCCTTCACATCCCCTCTGCGCCCTTAAAGTAAGCATAGCGCGCGTATGCGTTTAGTGTGTTTCTACATCTATTGACGTAAAGAAGTTGCTTTATTAAGTCGTGTTTTTGTATCCATTTTTATTTTATACTACTTAGGTGGCAAACAAGCACACAGCCCATCTAATGGGAAGTGGTCACCGTGGCCTATGGACGTATGCAACACCAGGGGCATCACACTGCCAACCCTGAATCCATATTTCCATACTAATATTATAAATGCGAAAGTAACTGTCTGTGTGTCAGTCACGCTTTCACGCCTTAACCACTGAACCGATTTTGATGAAATTTAGTATAGGGGTAGATTAGACCTTGAGAAAGGACATAGGCTATGTTTGGTCGCGATAACCGACATCCACGCGGGCGGAGCCGCGGGCAAAAGCTAATATAATATATATCGATGATTAAATATAATAACATTTTGCTGACAACATTAGTATCATTAATGCTAGGTACCTACCTAGGCATATATAAAAGTACACTTTTACGAAAAGCTCAACAGTGACTTACGTCCACGACAAAATGACTATACAAGCCGTCTTTACCAAAGTTATTAATTCCCCCCATGTAAATGAACTGTAAATTGTCGCACAAGGTCTTGTAATTGCAATAAATCTGAATTGGTTTGTATTCATTATGTAAATGCATCAATAACAAATGTCAAAATTAAAAATAAGTATTTTTTACCTACTTTAAGAAAATTTATGCTTGAATTCGCTGGTTGTTCGAATAACTTTTTTTTTTTTAAATATTACTTTTATTTTCGTTTTTTTTTTATTAAGCACCTATTTAAGAATCCATCCTCACTTTTACCATTAGAACAAACTATAAATTATAACGAAAATATTCATTAAAATGATTTTATATCATGTACCTACTCAATACATTTCCTTTCGAATAAGACAAGAGGGGGTAAAAGAAAATAGACCGGCAAGATCCGCATTATCATTCTTGGAACTTTTCTTCACTTAAATCCGTTGGCGAAATTCGGTACTCACATTTTGCATACTCATACCTCTAGCGCCCGGTCTATAAATCATAAACAACTACGCGGCGGCGTGCGGCGCGCGCCGGAGCGGTGCCGCTCCGGCGTCGCAACGCATTCACCCCTCCCCGCCTCGTCTCGGTGGTTGCAAGTCCGGTGCGGCGACGCAGCGCATCGTGTGACATGCTACAGATATTTCTATGTAAAACGACGCAGCGACACCGCTCCGGCGTCGCGCCGCCGCCGCAACGCATCGTGTGTTTCCGCTCTAAAGGATAGGGCTGTCCTGCATCCGATACAGCCCATGACAAAGTGCCTACGTGACAGCAAATGGCTTGCTGAAAAGAAAATCAATGTTGCAAAACATGGGTGCTTATACACCTCTGCCTACCCCTTCGGGGGTTTAGTGGCGTGAATATGTATGTACCACGAGTAGAAAATTGTATGGTGATTTTGTTGAACATGAATGAATACCCTCCGAGAAAATTCGCCTAAATATACTTTTTTTAACAATATTAGCAACCGAAATAACTATTGACTAGTATTCTCCCTAACTCTTCTAGTAGGAAATTCATATGGTGACGAAAACGAATACAGGTATCACCACCCCATCTCATCTGAAGGGTGTCGTAAGAGGCGACTGACAGAAAAATACGCAGACGATATCACTGCGAGAGAAGGAAAACTCGAAATAAAACCCTTGCAACATTGGGAGAGGCCTATGTCCAGCAGGGGACTGCGATAAATTCATTGATTCGGGTTACTAGCATAATGTTTTTTTCGCGTAATGACAATTCAGTTAGGTTGACATGAAAGCATGTTACCTAGATAGCTGAAAGACAATTCAGCTAAAAGACATAAAAACAGAATACCCAGTTAGCAGAGAGTCAACTCTGCTAGAAGACATAAAAGCAGTAAAGATAAATTGTTTGTGTTAAGAGTGGGTTCACATTCGGTAGTGTTATAACCAGGATTCGAACCCGGGACCTCTTGATCGTCGATTCGCACGAATTTACCAGCACCCGTTTTTCCTTCTTCCTACAGTCCCGGGTCTTAAGCGGGGCGTGAAAAAGCATCTGATAAGACCGTCAAGCTGAGTGCCACCATTGTAACATGGTACGTGTCTGTAATGGTGACCCTCTTCCTTCCCTGAGATTTTGCCTTCAGCTTACCATCAGACGAGCTGAAGTCATATTGGCGTGTCCTATATAAAAAAAACTAATCTACCGAACAATATCCGAATCCGTTCCATAAAAATATATAATTTACTATTGTATAATATATCATTATTTTATCTGCCATCTTAAATTAATTATTCCTACAATTTTCCTAACACAGTTGCACAACCTCGTAATGAAAATATCCCGTCTGCACAATATTAATCAGTCCCCTTCCTCAGGGATGAAGATATTAGAACGCTACGTGCGCAGGGCACCGAGCAGAACAGTAATGAACACGTACCAAAATAATTGAATACCGCCAGGGCAATATGGTAAGAAGAACTTATTACTCATATAGACTTATGATATATACTTACTGTTGTATAATAATGACATATTATAAAGACATATTTGTATGTCTGTTTATAAAGACTGAATCAAATACAATTGTATCGATTATAAAAAATCTATCACGGAGTTTTGGAAAGCTCTATTATTTTATCAGTGAATAACATTGGCTTTTTTATTCGAAGGAGATCAGGAATGGGATCGGCGCTTTTTTTATATCACTAAGGTGGCAGACAAGCACACGGCCCACCTGATGGGAAGTGGTCACCGTGGCCTATGGACGTTTGGTATGACGTTTTTGCACTCCCAATCCCAATAGTAGGCTTATTTTTATACCTGTTCGAGCTTTCCTCCCGACTTTTGTTCATGATTGCCGGTTCTTTATACCACTTAAGTAGCAGACAAGTACATTAAGTAGGTACATTTGCCCACCGAAAGTGGTTACCGTGGCCTATGGACGCATACAACACTAGGGGCGTCACACTCAAACTGCCTGTTAGAACCTTTTAATGCCCATCTTGAAGAACCACATACTGTCGTCGCATGGATAAATCATTATCAGGGAGTTAATTTCATACCGCATTATGAGGACGACTTCCCTGCCTATTATGGCGAGAGGTGCGATGATAGAATGTAGCTGTGGACATCATGTCGAACAATTCCTCTGAACATAACCAAACTATCTGAATCTGTAAAATACATTGTGCGAAAGCTATAACTTTTCAGCATACAGGAGAAGGTACGTACCCGGTCGCACGGTGCAGGCGCATGCAGCTGCCTTGCCTGCCCCCTCCCCAGCGCGTCCCGTTTCCTCTGCGCGCTGAACAGCCTCAGCTCCTTGCGTTCCTCGTCCGATAGCGCGTGGCAGTAGCGCACCTGGAAAAACCCGTCGAAACTGTTATTATGATGGTTCTTTACTCCTTTTCTTGATAGAAAAAAAAAGAAATGAATCAAGAAAGTCGGAATTAGGACAATATTTCCCCCAATCCCACCAGCTAAGCGGTGCAACCAAGATTTGAACCCAGGTCCTCGATCGTAAGGCAAATCATTAACTACTAAGTAATCTTTTTTTTTAGCTTTTTTAGCTAGTTTTTTTAGTTAGCTAAGCTGGAGATGTTAGAAGATGGTTCCAATCGGTAAATTTTGAACCGGAAAATTCCAACATCTTAGACGTTTCTGGATCCCGCGAAGTAGTTATTTTCTAGGTGGAATATTCTGACCACTAGAGCTATCTATCACGACCAGATTCTGTACATACGTCTTGGAGTGTTTTTGTATTTAGATATAGGAATTTATGTTATTTCATTTAGATAAAACCTTAGCTATAAGTTAAAATTGTTAAAATAGAATTCGAGAGGGAAAACATAAGATAGGAAAATAAACAAAGCCTCTGATTGGCTGGAGCAAATGTAGGCAGAAATAGAAGGGCTCTGATTGGTCGGAGTACCCTTTAAATACCGGCCGTTTTGCCTCACGAATTCAGTCCGGAACCGGCAGCCCTAGTGAACACACCTAAATAAAGAAAAGTCAGAAATCACTAGTTGGAAGTTTCACTTACTGGAAAGATCCCTCAAGAGTATAGTACCCGTCTGCGGTCAGCAAGCCGCATCAAGAGAAAAGTCAAGCGTTCCCGATCCTACGCACCGCATCGGCATCTTCATCCACCCGCCAGCTACGAGACCTACCTACCCTATACTACAGTCCATTCGCCGCCCGACGGAAGCAGAAAGCTGCGGTTAAAAAGTCTATTGGCCGTCTACCTTATTCTGTTTCTGTCGTGAGCAACATTTTTGGTCCTTCGAGCCGGATTGGGTCAAGAATTGAAGAAAAGAAGATGCCAACCACAAGAGCAGGATCAGAACAATCGAAGACTTCAGAAGAAACCACCTCGTCGGACTGGAGCATGAATACGCCGGGTGAAGCGAGCACCGCCACGACGAGCACCGGTTCATCAACCACGGGTACTGCGGGGTCCGCAAGTACAGTAAGCAGGAAGAAGCCAGTTCCGCTGATTCAGAAGCAAGCAAGACTACAATCCTTCGATGGGTCAAGATTGGAGTCTGCACAAGGGGAGCCGACTCGCACGGCGCCTCCGCCCAGCATCATTGAAGAGGAATTTGAAGATTCTGAGGAGCAGAGTACCATCACAGCCAGCCATACAACGTTGCAAGACAGTCAGCGAAGTGTCACTTCACGTCGGGACGAAGCAAGCGCACCGACATCGAAGTATGAAGACTGTCTGCAGCGGCCTCACCCTAAGAAGTCGACCCGCAACACGGACACACCGTCCCGCTCGTCGCATAGGAAGAGAGCAGAAGTTCAAGCGAAGATGGCGTTGGCACTACGGGAGCTCGAGCTAGCCGAGGCGCGGTCCAAGGTAGCTCGGGCTAAGCTGGAACTCATCGCCGCAGAATCAGAAGAAGAAGATGCTGGAGAAGAGTCGTACGAAATAACCCAAGTTGAAAAATGGGTCGTCGAGACAGGGGTCGGGTCCACCGAAGAAAGAAAGTCTTCTGAACGTGAAGAAAAGAAGAGCGACATCCAGGAGTTAGCTCAAACTATTAAAGAGCTTTCTCAGAAGTCGCATGAAACAATGTCATCGAAGATGGTCGAACTCCCTCACTTCAACGGTTCCTGTGAAGAATGGTTGGCGTTCAAGAGGACCTTCGAAGACACAGCTGCCTCGTTCTCTAATATACAGAACATGGCACGCTTCAGAAGAGCGATCCAGGGAAGAGCAAAGGAAGCCGTCCAGAGCCTACTGTTCACCGCTGAAGATCCCTACGAAGTACTCAAGGCGCTGGAATCAAGATTTGGAAGACCTGGGGCACTAGCACTAGCGGAATTAGAGAAGATCAAGAGCCTACCTAAAGTCGCTGAAAACCCAAGCGACATCTGTACGTTTGCAAGTAAAATCAAGAACGCCGTTCAAACGATCAAAGCCTTGAAGAAGCCGCAGTACCTCAGCTCTCCTGAAACATTGAAAGCTATCACTGAGAAGATGCCTCCAGCTATGAAATTCAGATGGTTCGCCTACCATAGAAGCCGAAGGGAGGAAGACTTACAAGAGCTACTACTCATTGAAGAATTTTTGGAAGTAGAAGCCGACATGTGCGGTGACTTTGCCCCAATTGAAGAGCCTTCAGATCAGAAGAGGGGTACAAGAAGACCCGTGCATACGATTCAAGAAGAGTCTTCACATGAAACTGAACGAGAGAAGTTCAAGAAGAGTTGTCCCATATGTCAAGAAGAGCATTTCCTGATAGAATGCAAGAAGCTGAAAGAAGCAAACATTGATGAAAAATGGGAAATAGTGAAGAAAGCTAGAACCTGCTTCAAGTGTCTACGGTTCCAGCATTCAAGAAACAACTGTAAAGCTCCGAACTGCAAGAAATGTGGAAGATTGCATCACACTATCTTACACTCCGACAAGCCGCCGAAGCCATTTGAGAAGAAAGAAGAAAGAAGCTCATCAGAAGGAAAGGTCGCCTCCATCCACAACACCATCGGTGAAGAAAAAGCATACCTGAAGATCGTGCCAGTCGACGTCTACGGGCCGAGAGGACAAGCTCGGGTGCTAGCGTTGCTGGATGAAGGCTCAACCATCACGCTTCTAGACCAGGCGGTGGCAGAGAAGATTGGAGCTGAGGGCAAGAAAGAAACACTGACGATTGAAACAGTCGGTACGAAGATCGTCAAGGGCTCCCAGAAGATCCAACTGAAGATCAAAGGTGCCTTCAGAAGAGACAAGAAGAACATCACTGCGAGAACCATCGACGATCTCAACCTGTCAGAACAAAGAATAAAGAAGGACACTATTACCAGCTGCCAGCATTTAAAGAAGATTGAAGATCAACTTCTCTACACAACCGAGAAACCGAAGATGTTGATAGGTCAAGACAACTGGGGTCTTATCGTCACAAGAAAACTGAAGAAAGGAAAACCATCAGAGCCCGTAGCCTCACTCACTAGTCTAGGGTGGGTGCTACATGGGTGTGAAAAGGGTTCCAGCGCTGCGGTACACTTCATCCACTACGGTAGAGCCAAGACACCAGATGAAGCAATGGAAGACGTCATCCGAGAGCATTTCCAACTAGAATCACTTGGGATTCAGAACAAGCTACCAACGAACGACAGCGACAGAAGAGCCCTGGAGATCCTCGAGAAGACAACGAAGCAACTTCCCAGCGGTCAGTTCGAGACAGGCCTACTGTGGAGAAGCGAAGACGAGTCCTTGCCTAACAACTACAATCAAGCTCTACGACGCTTGGTGAACGTAGAGAAGAAACTAGATCGAGACAGCGAGGTCAAGCAGTCCTACGAGAAGCAGATCAAGAACCTCATTGAAAAGGGTTATGCAGAGAAGGCTTCAGACGTCGTCAGTGAAGGTAGAACCTTCTATCTACCTCACTTCGCCGTGATTCACCCGATCAAGAAGAAACCAAGAATAGTCTTCGATGCAGCTGCCAAGCACGATGGGAAGAGCCTCAACGACGTGCTGCTACCAGGCCCAGATCTACTGCAGTCGTTGTTTGGGGTGCTGCTGCGCTTCAGAGAAGGTCCAGTGGCAATCATGGCTGACATTCAAGACATGTTTCTTCGTATCAAGATTAGAGAAGAGGATCGGGACAGTCTTCGGTTCCTGTGGCGAGGTGAGAAGAGGACAGGCAAGCCAGAAGAGTATCGTATGACGTCAGTCATCTTTGGAGCAGCGTCATCACCGGCGACAGCGATATACGTCATGAATAAGAACGCAGAAGACTTCAAAGAGACTCGACCCGAAGCAGTGAAAGCCATCAGCCGAAATCACTACATGGACGACTATCTCCAGAGCTTCGAGGCTACACAAGAAGCAAAGAAGATAGCCGAGCAAGTAAAAGAAATCCATGCAAGAGCAAGTTTTCATCTCAAGGGCTGGGCCAGTAACTACGCGACTGCGTTGCCTGACATAGAAGAAGCAAATAAAGAAGATTCACTGCCACTCGCAAAAGAAGAGAAGACTCTGGGTTTAAGATGGTTGGTGAAAGAAGACGCGTTAGCCTTCAACATTGGACTACGCAACACGCCAGAAGAGCTGCTGAATGGGCAACGGACTCCGACCAAGAGAGAAGTCACGAGCGCCGTTATGTCTACATTCGACCCATTGGGATTCGCCGCGCCAGTATTAATACAGGGAAAGAAATTAATTCAAGAAATCTGGCGTACTAAGACGGACTGGGACGAAGCAATAAGTGAAAAACAAGAAGCAGCCTGGCGAAGGTACCTAGAAGATGTATCGACATTAACAAGTTTGAAGATCCCGAGGTGCATCTCACCGTGCAGTCGAAGCGGACAGCTGCATACATTCACCGACGCAAGTGAAGAGGCCTATGCAGCAGTCGTCTATTGGGGGACAACAGAGCCCGGGGGACGAGTTCACCTTTCGATGATCGCCGGCAGAGCCAGAGTCGCGCCTACGAAGCCAGTGTCTATCCCAAGGCTTGAATTACAAGCGGCCTTGCTTGGTAGTAGGCTAGCGGCGTCGATCATAGAAGAGATGGAGCTCGAAGTACTGAAGACGACCTACTGGACCGACTCCAGCACTGTACTGCAATGGATCAACTCAGAACCTAGAAAATTCAAGACGTTCGTGGCAAACCGACTGGCAGAGATAGAAGAGAAAACGAAACCTGAAGAATGGAGATGGGTGCCTACCAAGCAAAACCCAGCTGATGACGCCACGAGAGGTGTCCCAGCTGAGTTCGACGGCAACGCCAGGTGGTTCCAGGGCCCGTCATTTCTCCGCCAGCCAGAAGAAGAATGGCCACGCCGTGACTTCAAGCAAGGAGGTGCGCTGCTAGAAGAGAAAAATGAAGTAAAAACAATGGCAACGAAAGCAACAGACAGTCTACTCGACCTGGAGCGTTTCTCAAGCTGGGAGCGACTGCTGCGAACTACTGCGAGAGTCATCGCCTTCGTCAGCCGCCTGAAGACCCGCAAGGCAACCACCGCCGCCGCCCGAGAGAAGGACGAGCCCTGGAAGCCACAGAAGAGAGCCAAGCCCAGTAAGCTTCAAGTCTCCGCCAGCGCGAACAAGCAGCCATACGTACCTCTAGATGAAGAACACTTGAAGAAAGCTGAAAAATTATTGTTGAAGATAAGTCAAGCCGACAGTTTCTCGGCTGACTTAAGAAGTTTGAAGGCTAAGAAACCATTAGAAAATGCAAGTCGAATAAAGAAAATTGACGTCTACGTGAGTGAAGACAACATTATGAAACTAAGAAGCCGAACAAACAAGTTTCAAGATGAAGGCGAAAGAAAAATGAATCCTGTTGTGCTAGATGGAAGGCACAAAATCACGCGCCTTCTCATCGAACACTATCATAAGAAGTTCCTGCATGCAAACAACGCGACGGTCATGAACGAGATTCGTCAGAAGTATTGGGTCCTCGGCTTGAGAACAACACTGAAAGCCATATCTCACGGCTGTCAGTGGTGCAGAGCAAGAAAAGGTACGCCGGGGATACCACCAGCGGGAGACTTACCAAGAGAGCGCCTTCAGCATCATCAGTTCCCGTTCACCAATGCCGCCGTCGATTACTTCGGGCCAATGCACGTCACCGTGGGGAGAAGAAGAGAGAAGCGCTGGGGGGCACTATTCACTTGCCTCACCACCAGAGCTGTACATCTCGAGTTAGTGCCATCACTAAGCACTAGCTCTATGATTATGGCACTCCGACGGATGGCAGCAAGAAGAGGAACTCCGAAGACAATCTTCAGCGACAACGGGACGAACTTCGTCGGGGCGAACAAGGAGCTGCAGCAAGCCGCACAAGAAAGAGGGATCACCTGGAAGTTCATCCCTCCTGGTTGTCCGAACATGGGAGGTGCCTGGGAGAGACTCGTGAGGTCAGTCAAGACAGCGTTGGCAGCGGTCCTAGAAGAGAAGTCGCCGCCAGAAGAAGTGCTTCACACGCTTCTAACCGAAGTGGAGCACACCGTCAACTCAAGACCCCTCACCCCCGTCAGCATGGACCCCACCGAAGAAGAAAGTTTGACCCCCAACCACTTCCTGTTGGGTAGGTCATGCGGCATGTCAGCACCCGGCGAGTTCAACGACACCGAGTTAATAGGACGACCCAGCTGGAAGACTACGCAACGGCTCGCGGACCACTTCTGGAAGAGATGGATCAAAGAGTACTTACCCCTCTTGATGCCTCGAAAGCTAGAGGGTAAGGAAACGAACGATCCGAAGATAGGCGACATCGTGCTCATAGTCGACGCGACGCTGCCAAGAAATTCGTGGCCCCGAGGCGAGGTCGTCAAGGCGTATCCAGGACCAGACGGAAGAACCAGGATATTGGACGTGCGGACTTCAGGGGGAGTACTCCGTCGGCCGACACGTCGAGTCATCGTGCTGGTACCTGCTACATCGTCGCTGCCCGAGGATGCAGTGCTACGCACCGTGGGGGAGAATGTTAGCGACGACGCCTATGTAATGAGAGTATAGTATGTAAGAAATAGTAATAAGGTTTATTTTACTTTTCGATATTCCGAGAGCACGTGGTTTTTACTACACGTGGAGTGCACGCGGTTTTATTACTGCACGTGGTTTTTACTACACGTGGAGTGCACGCGGTTTTTATTACTGCACGTGGTTTTTACTCTCTCGGGGAGTCGGACCTCTTCCTGCGTCCTAAATGTTAGCGACGACGCCTATGTAATGTAAATATAGTATGTGAGAAATAGTAATAAGGTTTATCTAAAAGAATTTTGTAACTAGGAAATAAAGAGTGCGAATGAGACTCCATTCATTGCCGCTTGGCGGCGCCACCTTCGCGGTAACACACCGCAAAGCTAAGGTACCACGGACCTTTACCGTAGCGAGGACCGTTGTATATTTTTGTAATTTTTAGGCTTATTTTTGTATTTAGATATAGGAATTTATGTTATTTCATTTAGATAAAACCTTAGCTATAAGTTAAAATTGTTAAAATAGAATTCGAGAGGGAAAACATAAGATAGGAAAATAAACAAAGCCTCTGATTGGCTGGAGCAAATGTAGGCAGAAATAGAAGGGCTCTGATTGGTCGGAGTACCCTTTAAATACCGGCCGTTTTGCCTCACGAATTCAGTCCGGAACCGGCAGCCCTAGTGAACACACCTAAATAAAGAAAAGTCAGAAATCACTAGTTGGAAGTTTCACTTACTGGAAAGATCCCTCAAGAGTATAGTACCCGTCTGCGGTCAGCAAGCCGCATCAAGAGAAAAGTCAAGCGTTCCCGATCCTACGCACCGCATCGGCATCTTCATCCACCCGCCAGCTACGAGACCTACCTACCCTATACTACAGTCCATTCGCCGCCCGACGGAAGCAGAAAGCTGCGGTTAAAAAGTCTATTGGCCGTCTACCTTATTCTGTTTCTGTCGTGAGCAACAGTTACAATCATTTTTCAAATATGAAAATTTTCGTCCTCCCCTTACGACCTGGATAAGTACCATAAATAAAGATCTGTTGACGATAGGCGCAAGCCTTGAAATGACGCAAAACAGGCTGGAATGGCGCAAGTTGATACGGAGAGCCCACCCCAAATGAAATGGGAGAAAGGCCAGGATGGATGGATGTAGTTTAGTAAGCTAGGTTTAGCTACTTAGCTTACCATCAGGCAGAGGCATTATGTAAAGTTTGCGACAGTTACCTCGTTATCTTGCGGTGGCAGTTGCTGGAGCAGCTGTTTCAGCCTGTACCTTTCACCCACGCTGTTGACGTAGGGCACCTTGTCTTCTGGCAGCGCTGAGAAGTACAGGTGGACCTGGAACACGAGAAGACATAGGTTTATCAGCGACGATGAAAGAAGGGATCGCTTTTACACTTATTATATCCTATCCATTCAGGGCTGTATAACATCAGACAGATATATACAGCCACGACTCAGTCTATACATGGCTCGAGTCAACAATAGTGCCCGGAAAACGGCAATAGGCTCACCCCCTATTACGTGGGACCTGATACAATGATTGGTGAAATGTGGATGTTAATTCACCTCTGCCTATTTGTATTAATAGAGTATTCGCCAGGTACGTTTTGTTTTGGTGTTCCTATAATTCTTGGTGGTATAGAGAGTTTAATAGACAAACTTGTCTAACTGCTAAGCCTGTCTTTATCGTACTTTACGGGAGCTACTGCCGTATGACTTCATAACCCTGAGAGTCGAACCTGCATCAGAGTCGAGTTAGCTTGGGTCCCAAAATTCTCCATGGAGTCATTCCAAATCTGTTCAGCCATTTAAAAGTCATGACGAAATAGAAAGAATCATATTGGTACCCCGAAAACATTACATTCCTTTTTACGCAGTCGTGTAAGAATATGATCAAACATCGCAGACAAAACTATCTTTCCATAAATAACATTTGCTATAATACTCGGTCATTAGAAGTACGTGGGTGAAATGAGAAATACTACATCGGTCAGTGTGGGGGCCTGATACCCGCCTTATGGGATTAGGTGCGCAGATATATTGTCGTCTTAACTGGACGCCATTGATTCAGTTTATGAGCTACGGCACGATTAGGTGGGAAATTAATGTGTTTTATGAGACAGTGATGTTAGAAAAGTTATTACGAGAGAGAGTGTGTATGTCTGGACAACCTCTGTGGCGTAGCGGTAGGGAACATGACTGATACGCAAAGGGCACGGATTCAATTCTCAGTGCAAATATTTGTATGCATGAATATGACTATTTGCATTGGTCTGGTCGTGTCTGGGAGAGCACGGTCCCGGTTGCCATATGAACATCTATGGCAGTCGTTACAGGTAGTTAGAGCACTAAAAAAGTCCTATAACTTGTCTAGCTGCAATGCTTAGATATCGCCCAATATCGCTATTGGTTTGTGGAGGTCAGATAGCAGTCGCTTCACGTAAAATATCGTAGTCCAGCCAAATCCGCAGTTAGACTGGTAAAGCGGACCCAGTCTTCGAGGTGAAAAGCTTCGATTGCGACTGGGATTAACGCTAGAATGAAGAAGTGTGTGTTGTGTATGTATATCAAGCTGTCAGGGTGGACCAAAATTTTTTTTTTAATATTTTTCTTTTGGCCGGGAACACCCAACAATTCCGAAATACTTAATTCCGAATTTTAATATTCCGATTTTCAAAATTCCGAATATTATAATTCCTAAGAAACAAAACTCCGAGTATTCAAAAACACGATAGTTATTTATCCGAAAGTTATAAATACGAATGTTCATTCTTCCGAATTTCATTTTTACGAATAATTAAAAATCCGTAGTATTATGGGCCCGAAAAACGTTATTCCGAATTACAAATTTCCGAAAATTCATTGCTCAAATTGAAAATTTGTATCAAAAATAGGTAAAAATTGATATGACATGTTGCGCATTTTAGAGTTGATTTATAATATAATAATAAATTAATTTTCTCGCCAATTATTACGTATAAAAATTAAGCCAAACCCGACTTGCCGTGGTCCTACTGCCGTGGTACTTGTTTGCCCTACACTAGAGTGTTATTTAAAAACCGGAGGCGCGGAGGGAGGGCAGTCCTCGCCCGCAGTAACGAAGCTCAGGCGCCCGGGCGAGCTGGAGCGGCTGAAGCCGAAGCTGCGGAAGCGAGCATGGGTGCCCGAACTTTGTTACGCAAGGGCGGAAGGACTGCACATCCCGTAGCGCCGGAGAAGAGCGAAACTAATGCATGCCTGCATGCTTGCCTGCATGCATGCTTGCCTGAATGCATGCTTGCCTGCATGTATGCTTGCCTGCATGCATGCTTGCTTGCATGCATGCTTGCCCGCATGCCTGCCTGCATGCTTGCCTGCATGCATGCTTGTTACTGAAAGTTGTATGGCAACGTGTTTTTTTGTAATCATTAGCATAAATAAATTAAAATAATAGTTCAATAATTCTATTTCCTGTTTATCTCGTGTACCCCGAAAATAGCAACTATCCTACTTACCTAATGCAGGTTTACAAGGCGCTTGATTGTCGGGTTTGTGTTGTTTCGGAGTTTTGATAATCGGAATTCGTATTTATGATATTTCGGATTATTAATAATTCGGAATTGTAATGGTTCGGTATCTTCAAATTCGAAATTTTAATATTCGCAGTTATAATCGTTAGGAATTTTGAAATTCGGGTTTTCAATAAATAGGATTTATGATAATACATCGGATATCTGACTTTCGGAATTTTGAATGATTCGGAATTATGAAATTCGGAATTTTGAAATTCGTGATTGTAACTTTCGGAATAAGACTTTTCGTATTTATGTAGTGTACCCCTTTTGGCCACCCTATAAATTTGTTACATGTATTTATAGTAATAACATAGTAAAATATCAGCGAACTAGCTCAAGTAGAACAGGGTGCTCAATCGAGTGTTGTTTTTGAATTTTCGTGTAAAATACTATTTTTTTTTTCTATTTCTTACAGGTTACAGTTTCGTGTATTAAACTCAATTGATACATTACTAAATAAATATTAAATAAACTAGTAAAGGTTTATTTGCTCATTTAAACAGTTTATTAATACTTATTTAGTATAGTGTGCAGTGAATCAGTGTAATAAAATGTTTTCATCTACTCGAAAAAAAGACGAAATTTTTCTACTTGGGGTTCGAGATGTTGAACCATTGTTGAGGCTTAACCAACTCCCTACTCAACGGCAAGTGTTACTCCGTTATTACTATATATTAAATGAATCCAAAAATGTGAAAGATTCCGCGCATGCACTTATTCAAGAACTTATAGAAGTATGGAGCAAATCTAGTATTCCGACCAGACAACAAAATCACTGCATTGAAAAAGTGATTAAATTTCATAACAACTGGCTGCTTTTGAAGAAAAATAGGAGAAGAAATTCTGAAGCACAAAGAAAGAGGGAGAATTTGTTTACAAAAGAACTAGATACACTTTTCGATATTGCCCATGCAAGCGCTATGAGTATGATTAAAATTGCGGAAGACAGAGCGTTTCTCAGAGAGAAATAGCTGCTAAAAGTAATGCTTCATCTTCGGTGGTTTCAAGTCAAGAATTAGGACCTGAGTGCAGCTTCAGTAGTACTTCTAGTGAGTCCAAAGATGACTTTGTGGTGCCTGTACCAAAAAAGACCGAGAGTGTTTCTGTTTCCTGTGGCATTCAGCCATCTACTAGTGGTATATTTACACAACACGTTACCAGTGCGCTTGACCATAACAAGATCACCGACCGAGAAGCAATGTGACTGATTATTCCATTATCTGCCGCCCTTGGTTGCAATCCTGCTTCACTACCAATCTCTCGCAGCAGTATTCGACGTGCAAGAAAAAAAGCGAGAACCGAATACAACTGTGATATAAAAGAAAAATTTGAAATTGATTCTCCATTAGTAGTTCACTGGGATGGCAAACTAATGCCCGATATAATTGGCAAAAAGAAAGTAGAGCGTCTGCCGATTCTTGTCTCTGGTAATGGTTGTGAAAAATTATTAGGAGTACCTAAACTTATTGCAGGAACGGGAGAACAAATATCTGACGCTGTTTATGACACAGTACAGCAGTGGAATGTCACGAATAAAATCCGGGCAATGAGTTTTGACACTACTGCTTCTAACACTGGTGCCAAAAAGGGAGCTTGCGTTCTTTTAGAAGATAAAATGGGACGTGATCTTTTGTGGCTAGCTTGTCGTCATCATTTATTTGAAATAATGCTGTCAAAAATATTTACATTATGTTTTGGGCCATCAAGCTCTCCTGAAATCCCACTGTTTAAAAGATTTCGCGATGTTTGGGAAACATTACCAAAGGAACACTATAATTACCTTAACCTCGAAGAAAACGCTATACAGTTCGCTACAAGTACTCTTGAGAGTCTTACTACAGCTCTATCTGGAGAGAGTCAAGTTCGTGATGATTATGAAGAGCTAATAAATCTTACAATGATTGTTCTGAATAAACCACCTGCGAAGATACAATGGCGTGCTCCAGGTCCAATTCATCATGCCCGTTGGATGGCAAAATTATTATATGCCTTGAAGATTTTTCTCTTTCGAAATAACTTACAAGCATTTAAACTAACCACGAGAGAAGAAAAACAAATTGTTCGATTTGTTAGCTTTGGTGTGCTCATCTACACCAAAATATGGATCGAGGCGCCTTTGGCAGCAGATGCACCAGTAAATGACTTACTACTTTGGAAGAACTTACGATTGTATGAAGCCATTGATCCTGAAATCGGTAAAGCCGCTAGGGTTGTCTTGGAGCGTCATTTATGGTATTTGTCTGACGAATTAGTTGCACTTGCCCTATTTTCTGACAAGCTGTCTAATGGAGACAAAGAGGCCATTGTTCAAAAAATAAATTCTGATGGCGGTAATCGTTCAGTACGAGGTGATTCTGCTAAGCTTACATCAGAGGTTACATTAGAAGCTTTTGTAACACAAAGAACAATAAAAACACTTTCAGTTCTTGATATCAAGGACTCTTTCTTGCAATTACCCCCTGACACTTGGAATGAAAATGTTGACTACCTAAAAGGCAAATACTGCGTCAAAAAATTGCGTGTGGTTAATGATACGGCGGAGAGAGGTGTTAAACTATTTGAAGATTACAACACGATACTTACTAAGAATGAGGAAGAAAAGCAATTTTTACTTCACATCGTTGAACAAAACAGAAAAATCGTTTCTACTGGAACATCCAAAAAGGAGCTTACAAATATAGTTTTGAAAGATTGCGACTGATATTATATGTTGGAGATAAGCTGCTAATGTGTTTAATGTGATATTTTCTATACCTGCTTATTTAATTAAAATACCTACTTGTAATATCAGTAAACCTTAAATTTCGTGTTTTACTTAAAATCCTAAACTTTTTCAATAACTTTCATTCGATGAGCACCCCCTTGTAAGATAGGAGGCTGAAATTTTTTAAACATTATAGAAATGGTAGGTATAACAAATTAAGTGGGTGGCGAAACCTAAATTCGAAAAAAAAAAATTCGCTGTATGGGCTTGGACCACCCTCAAGAGTCATAAAGTTATATTCTGACTAGTAAATGTGAAAGTTGCGAGCGAGTCAGGCCCGGGGACGAATTGGGGACTCCGTGGTCCCCACACCGGAAGGGAGCCCGGGCCAGATCGACGACGAAAATAATAATATATTATCTAAGATACTCTCAGCTCAAGCAAAAGACGACGGCCCACAGACGGCGTGCGTTTTAGTCGGTTCGAGTCCGACATAACCTCCCCCACCGGTTCCGGCGGGGCTTTGATGGTGTCCTAGTATCAAAGGGTCCCTATAAAGCGATTCCCGCCGGTTTTTCTTCACAGGTAAGTCGATCAATAGATCACATGGTGCGTGATAAACTACATAGAAGTAAAAAAAATCCAATTGCTTCCCTTTTTGAAAGTTTTCACCATTGGCCACTGTCAGTGGTGTCCTGTATAACCCAGACCATTGCAAACACATTCCTAAAGCCGACCGCTTTACCGCACAGGTCGGCAATAATACAATTTTTTTTTATTGCATCTATTATCAACTTTTTCATTCAGACCACAATGACAATGAATAGGTACGTTGAATTTTTTTCATGAATATTATCAAGTGAAATTACAAATACTCCCTCTAATCTACCAGCTAAGTTAATTTGCTTGCGTTAGAAGTGGGTTCAAGTCGGTAGGGTAATGACCAGGATTTGAACCTGGGACCTTTCGATCGTAAGGCCGACTCTTTAACCACTAAGCTATCAACCTTCCAGATTCCATTGCAAAGACCGAATTCCAAAGAGATATTTTAGAATCTCAGTAAAGAAGTTGTCTTAAAATATAATTGACCTTTTAATTCCAAGTCTTTCTGGCACTTAAAATTCATTCTGTTGTTTCTCGGGTAGTTTACGACGGGCAAGGGTCGCACTCGCAGGGGGACAGCTCAGGAGAGTAATTTTAATTTTTTGCTTCGTTGCCTCCGACTTAATACTTTATTTTTAGTGTAATTATAAATACTGAAGATACTCGTATTTTGGTATTCAAAGTGCGGCGTCATTACAAACTGTAGGGTGGCTATGTTTGGAGTAAGAGTTAGGGATGTGGACTGGTTATTTTTGGAGTGTCGATGTTTCGATTAATCCATACTAAACTAATATTATTATAAATGCGAAATTAATTTATTTATTTATTTATTCATTTAACCAACTTATACTTACAGCTAACTAGTCATATAAGTTATAGGTCACATACATAATTTCTCATCCGAATCATTTACATAGTGATCACAGTCATCATTATAGTAACAATAATATTCCATTTAAATATAGATCGCAAAAAATCATAAAATTTTACCATCTTACATTAGGTGATATAATTAGGATGTCAGAATAACATATTGTGTGTCAGTATAAAATAATAATAAAACTAAGTCGGAATACAATAATATGGATGTCAAACACTGATTATAGAGATCAATGATATCAAAAAAAATACTGCAAAGAGAATACATTTTAAATGGCAATTAACTCTGTCTGTCTATCTGTTTGTCTGTCTATCTGTCTGTCTGTCTGTCTATCTGTCTGTCTGTCTGTCTGTAACGCTTTCACGCTTAAACCACGGAACCGATTTTGATGAAATTTGGTATATTATAAATCCTACTAGTAGGTAGGTAACCATTTACTGTCACGCATGAGCCATTATCAAATTTACTATTCATAATATTATAATCACTTTCTTACGTAACAAACTAGAAACATATAGGTATAGAATAGAATAGAAATAAACTTTATTGTACACCAAACAAAAAGAAAAGTATACATAAAATAAATGGCAAACATAATTAGGTAATGTACAAATGGCGGCCTTATCGCTAAAAGCAATATCTTACAGGCAACCTAAGGTATTCGTTATGTTACCCGATAGTCATACTCATATAACAGCTTGACTTTTACTTGGTAATATCATAATTATCTAGATATGGTACCTACATTTTCTAATTCTGCAGAATTAGCAGGCGTAACAAACCATAAATATGAAAAAAGGACCTCTATGTCTAGCTACAAGAAAATGCATATACATACATATACTCACGCCATCTTAGCACCCACATTTCGCCAACAATGGTTTTCGGTCCTACGTTATAAGGGGCGAGCCTATTGCCGTCAAATGGGCACTTATTCATGGTTTGTATGTTTACTGTCGGATGGAGAACATCCCTATCCCTTAATCGCCTTCTACGACACCCACAGGAAGAGATGGGATGGTCCTATTCTACGGCACCGGGAAACAACACGGCCATAGTGGCTTGGTGACCACTTAAGGCCCCGAATCAGATTAGCATCGAAAAATCGGTATTTTCGAAACCGTTTTTCTTTTTAACTATAAAACCTAAAGATCTGGAATTTACATCCCTGCATACTACAGGATATACAGAGTAACTTCGCCTTTTCATAAATTCAATAAAAAAGGAGGAAATAGTTGAAAAGAGGCTCTGAACATCACTCTACTCTTTCTTATGAAACCAAATATTTTCTACAATACGTATCCAAATAGTCTAAAATTTCAGATATATGTTAAATGAGTGTATTAGCCTGACGTGACCTTCTTAGTTTGTAATCGTCTCCTATAAAATTATCTATTAAAATTAGTTTTACTGATTTTTACGGCTGAAAAACGAGCGAATGACCTTGAGCATTTGTATGGTCAAAGTCATTTGCGTATGTAATCACCTTAAAACAATGCAATACCTTCCTATTTGAAAATAGGACCATTTGAAATGTCAGCGGCGTAAACTTTCTTACGATTGAAACAAATGTGTGGTCACCCTACTTATTGTGGACCGCCCGGGGCACGCTCGGGTACATGATTACAATATTTTTAAATTATTACGGAACGTATAGATAGGATTGATTTTATGCATTTACTAGTAGTACCTATATTAATATCTGTGTACGGTTCATTAGAAGGAAAATAGTAGATCGGTCGAGAAATAAGTATACAGCTCATCGTATGGTAAGCGCTCATCAGCGGTTATGAACGCTTGTGACACCAGAGGGACCACTTATGCTACGTTTACACACTCGCGGCAGAGCGAGGGAAGTGGCGAGAGAAGTGGGCAGAGACGTGGTGTGAATGGTATATTCGTCATGCCGCGAGTACTGCCGCGTTTGTTGCGCAAATACTAGCGCGATGAACTATACGAGACCGCTAGATGGCGCTAAACTAAATAAAACACGACTTTCGTTATTGCTCCTCGAATATTTACTTTTAAAAATATTTATATCGATCTACGGAAAGTGTATAGTAGTTGAAAGTGATAGTTTTTATTCATAATCTATTTAATTAATTCGCTATGCTGTAAAAGCTTATTGCGTACACTGCTACAGCGTTGTCCTCCATACGTTTACGTCCGTCTCCGTTGCAGGGCGAATACTGTAATGCGGACCAACGCGATGATGGGAGTGTGTGAATGCTAGGGCATTAATCGCGCGAATATTTCTGGCAACACGATGAGCAATGCGAGCGGCAGTATGTAAACGCGGGGTTACAGTTAGCCCCTTTCAAATGGCATGATAGAGGGAGTAAACCGAGAGAGAGATAAGATCGTCATTCATCAAGATAACTGCGAGGTTATTGATCAACTTCTACTGGATTTCATCACATTTTACGTTTTATTCGGTAATAAGTATATTCGTACAAGAATCCTATACGAACTTTCAGTACAACTGTTCGTCGCTAATTTTACCCCCTCAGTAGTGAAATTTTTTAAAACTCTTAGTGGATGCTTACACCACATAATCTGCCAAGATGTCAAGTTTGTCTAGCGGTAGTAATTTTATATGTATGGAGTGCGTATGTAGGTATGACTAGACTACTAAACAAGTTTCCTAAATCATTTATTTTATGATTAAATCAATAGCTTTTACCAATAACAAGTTGCAAAACAAGTCCCCTTTCCAAAAAACACTTTCATTCCGGTTCTCAACGCACCAAAAAAGAGCAAACTTTATGAAACAATAGCTCTGCGCACAAAGGCTCTATTGTGGTGAGCGAAACAGCCACAATGGCGACCAGGCGACCACTTTTGTCGTCCCTACAGACGACGGCGGTAAAAATTCCTTGTCCGTTTGTATTTGCCATTCGTCATATTGTTGAATGCAAATATTCCATAGCATATAGGCAATATTTTAGCTCGTGGTGCACTTGTATTGTCTTTGGAAAAGAGCCTTTGACATGTCATTGCATAGGTGAATTGTTACAGCGACAAAGTGGTTGATAAAAGACATTAGTTATACTCAAGTTGTAGGGACAATCGTCTGGTGCTCAATGAAGAGAAAATTTGCTGAATTTTCACCAACGCATATTTTGACGCTTTCGCCGCCATATTTTGATAATTATCTCTTTTCCATTTCACGAAAAATATACCTATTGGTGATATTCTGAATAAGGCAGGTCATGACCATTCAAAACTGTAGGCATGTATGAAAGGAAGCTCATAAAATGTGAGAGAACACAGGAACTAACTTATACAGGTTCTCTGCCAACTGCAGATTTGTGACGAGAACTCATTGACCCATCCAAGGTTCATTTATATTTGCCGTTGTATATGTTTCAAGGAGTTAATAAAATAATGAAGTAAAACAATTACCTGTTCCGGCCGCAGTCCTGGTGGCACCCACGTGTACTCCTCAAGCGCACATCCCGAATCATCATCCGACTGCGAATGTCTGTGAGGGTCTCCAGGCTTCATGAGCCTCTCCGCATGTTCCAACAGCCCCCGGAGCTTCCCCTGAGGCACCGGATGAGGAGACAACGACATAGCAGATTGAGGAGATTGGGGAGACTGGTAACTTTGCCCAGGGTTGTTCAACTGAGAGACAGAATGACTGTGAAGTAGTCCAAATTCTTGGAAGTTCTGCCCTTGAGGTGGTTGACTTCTTCTGTAGTTTGGGTAGGAGTAAGGGTGTGGGGAGTTTGATTGGCTGGGGGCTGAAGACCCACTGTGGGAGGGTTGTGGTGATGGAAGCGATGGGAGGAGCCTTGGTGATGTGATTGGAGACGCTGGCGCGGGCGGCGGTGGGGAGGATGGTTGCTCGTGAATGGGTGGTGGTGACGAGCCCGTTGGTGATACCACGCAGTTTCGGCAAACGGGTCTGGAACAAGAGAGAATAATAGGTTAAAATAATGAAGATATATTATTTGGATTTCTAATACAATGTAAAGTATTAAAGGATCTTTTTTATTTCGTATTGTAAATTATCCAACAAGTCTAGATAATTCAATATCGACTCAATGCAAGACCTCAGAATGCGAGTATCTCAGAGTGGATAACAAAGTTTCTCATAAGATTAAAAAATGGGGCAAAAACTAATATTCTAACTAAAATTTTAATGACTATCGCAGCGTTGATCCCTATTGGATCCAAAACTTATACTTTGGAACCCTGGATCCTGGATCCCAAGCACCAACTCCCTTTAGTCGTAGTTGTAACCGCGTCATTATATCAGAAGTAAACATCCAAAAAATATTCCTGTCTTGTCCAAGGTTCGATTCTATCAATATCATACCGTGACTGCACTAACATTGTCTCGATTGATCTATTACTCACCTAATCATTAATCTTAACGATAACGATCTCAGATCATTAATTACACGCAATACACGAGTTAACGGCAGGAATGTTATTTTGATTGCTAAAACAATATAATATTAAATGATTAAAAATAAAACATTCAATTAAATAGTTTAGTAGCCATTAGTGTTTTATTGCTTTGTTAAATCAAAAGGTGGCGTTACTAGTCCTTTTTTAGATGTCGCTATGGATAAGTGCGAGTCAGATTCGGGCACGGGTTCCGTTCCGTACATACTTACGAATCGAATTTCAATGAATAATGCTGTAACTAAAGTTTGTAAACTATGAAACTTACCAAACATTACTTTGACGAAAACATATTTTTAAAAAATAACAGAATTATCTAAACAAACCGACAAGACCAAAATGATCTATGGTACCTATTGATGATTAAGATTGTCTATTTGTATTTTTCAAACTACGGAATCCTCAAAACTTTTATACTTCACTACTTTAGACAAAAAAAAAACTGTATTCGATACTAGACCATTAAAACGGAACTTACAAAACGTCAAAATTACAAAAAAATGCAACTTTTGCAAATTGACCACCTGGATAAATCAATTATTATATGTATAAACAGACAGACAACCAATGATACGTTAAGATTGTCTATTTCTATTTTTCAAATTACGGAATCCTCAATATTATTATAGGTAGGTACTTAACTACTGTAGAGATATTTAAAAAAGCCGGATTGTTATCTTAAACCCTTTACGACTTAATTTTTATAGTTTTATTACATTCTACACCTGAATACTTATGATATGTATAGAATATAAATTAAAGAATAGATAAGTACTAGAATTATAACTGCGGATAACGCTACGAGATGGCGCTGACATTCTCGTCATAAGTTGACAATAAAAACGGCAGAGAGTTCAAATAAAACCACTTTCTGACGGATTCTATCGCGATATATTTGTTATTCAATCAATCAATTAGCCTACTGCAGTCCACTGCTGGACATAGGCCTCTCCCAATCCGTTATTTCGCATTAAACGCATTTGTTATTATTTACTGTTAACCCGACGTTTTGACTACTTTTCAGCAGTCATGGTCGCGGGTTTCAATGAGTGAGATTCGCATAGACTTCAGACAATATCTGAGCGAGAGTGTTCTCTAAAATATTATTCTAGAACTACATTCAGTCCTGAATATTCATACCTAATCAACCATTATCATCATGGTGCGGTATTAGCACCTTCAAGTTCAGGAGGCTCTTGTTTTGGCTTATCTTCACTTTTACACGAGCGACTACAGCTGACCTCCCATCCCGAGAAAAAAACCTGCGTCAGAGTCTCTTCCGTTAATCGGCAGGTGTATCAACCAGCAGGTGAAGTAGGTAACGATGTAATCAAGCCACATACACCCTTGTAATCTTTATACCATTACTAAATACAGTAATTACTCCATGGTAATCCGTTCCAATCTATTAGGTATATTACAGAGGTACTTATACTAAGTAGTTAACATGAAAAGGTCGCCATAAAACGGTAAGTATTTATGGGCGATATAATAAAAACATAAAATGTCATCGGTATAAAGTACTTAGTAAGTACAACAAAGTTCGAGTATAACCGCATCTGAGTTAAATCGTAAAACTGTTACACTTTCAGTAGTTTTAACTTATTATTGCAGGAAATGAGCTCATAAAAGCAATTGTACACAACACTCGGCGAGTCAGAACTTGCGCATATCTCGTCTACGAGGCAATGTCTATTTTTTTAAGCGCTTATAAATAAACCATATTTTATTCTTTTATTTTTTTTATATAGGACACGTCAATTTGACTTCGCCTCGCCTGATGATAAGCTGAAGGCAAAGTCTCTGAAAAGAGGGTCACCATTACAGACACGTATCATGTTACAATGGTGGCACTCAGCTTGACGGCCTCATCGGATGCTTTTTCACGCCCCGCTTAAAGGACCCGGGACTGTTGGAGGAGGGAAACACGTGAACTGGTAAGGAATTCCAAGACTTAATGGTGCGGCAGAAGAAAGAGTCGCTGAACCGCTTGGTTCTCGATGGAATATTCTGCACCGTATGCGGGTGGCATCTAAGCCCTGCACGTGTTGTCCTATATAGGAAAGGAGAGGGTGTTCAAAATATGCTCTATACGCGCAGTATACGTTTCTCGGGTGTCTTTTGAGGATAGCACGGGGTGCTACTGCGGTGGACGAACTCAAATTCACCAAGCATAAATCATTATAAAACTATTCGCGCGCGCCAAGGTATCGTTTATCTAGCGATTTAGGTCCGAGATACGTGTCCCGAATTCAAACATAATTCATATTTCAAATAACTCTATAATAATGAGAAATCATCTCGAAAATCATTAAAATCCGAGCGTCAATTCTAGTTGCAGCCAAAGCATGCATTTTGAAGCCCAGGGTTTCATTCCTTCTTTTTGTAATATAATTTATTTTGGATTTTCCTGATACCCATCAATTCCGACAGAGAAGCCTTCTCCAAAGCCTCGTCCGATGATCGACAGGTGCGGTTAGTTTAGTCTCCAAAGATCTGGGGAAGAGGGGGGTATCCATAATGTATACTGGGGTGTATGAATACAGATCACATAATTCCAACAAAACTACTCAAACCATCCAGGGACCATCTTTCTTTACCGCGCCAAAAGACTTGAAATTCTATTCCGAACAAAACGTCTTCAGAAAAATTCCTAAAATAAAATACCCTTGCAAATAATCTAAACCTCAACATAATTATGCCTGTCATAAGGTTAACATAGAACTGTCTCTGAACGGAATTAAACCAAGCCATAGTCACTGTCATCCGTCAACCTTTGAAGCCGACTCATCCGCCGCACGCAGTCCTACCGACCGCTATCGATTCGATCTCAACGAGTTCAATACTCGATACTATCGCGTATCGACAATTGAATCGATACATCAAAGTGCCAGTAATTGCTCAGTTGATGCCGATGATATTAATAGAACGAGTGAGATTCTTCTGGTTATATCTGGTTGTAGAATTTTATTAATTTGTGTTGTATGGAGTGTATTAAGTAGTAGTTTTTGCTTAGACGCTTTGAAGTCAGTGTGTGGGTAGATGATGGATATCCGGATACTTTAGAAGATTTTGATTTTATTCTTATTGCGAAACTTGAAAACTTATCGCAACAGAATTTGGGTGTACACGATTCTAACTTTGAGGTCAAGTTAACCTCACCATCCAGATCGATGTACCTGCTAAACAATAGACGTGGCTCTGGTACAAGCTTTCCCCTCGTTGTTGGGAAGTCAAAGAGCAGTCGCAGCCGGAAAATCCGACTTACCAATCAAAACAGTAAGTGAACCCCAGGCTATAAAAGGAAATGTTTGAAAGCAACCGGAAAATCGCTGTGATGATTATACTATGACTCCTCGGAACAGAAGTTAATTGAAACTGATGAGATCTTCCAATTAATCCCATCCTCTCCTTTCCTATATAGGACAACACGTGCAGGGCTTAGATGCCACCCGCATACGGTGCAGAATATTCCATCAAGAACCAAGCGGTTCGGCGACTCCTTCTTCTGCCGCACCATTAAGTCTTGGAATTCCTTACCAGTTCACGTGTTTCCCTCCTCCTACAGTCCCGGGTCCTTTAAGCGGGGCGTGAAAAAGCATCTGATGAGGCCGTCAAGCTGAGTGCCACCATTGTAACATGATACGTGTTTGTAATGGTGACGCTCTTTTCAGAGACTTTGCCTTCAGCTTACCATCAGGCGAGGCGAAGTCAAATTGACATGTACTATATAAAAAAAAAATGTGGTGACCGTGTGATATGAAGCTGCCCGGTACCCGGATATCCAGTCAATACATAGATGCCGGATATCAAAGCGACTAGGTACAGTATGGGGTTCTTCAAGATCATCATCATCATCATCATCATTTCAGCCATAGGAAGTCCACTGCTGGACATAGGCCTCCCTTATAGATCTCCAATAGGACCGGTTGGAAGCGGCTCGCATCCAGCGCGTTCCCGCGGCCTTAATGAGGTCGTTCTTCAAGATGGGCATTATAAATTAGAAGGTTCTTACGAGGTCCGCAGCGCGAATGTGACGCCCTTGCCCTTTTGGCATACGTTACTTGGCATACGTTCATAGGCCACGGTAACCACTTTCCATCAGGTGGGTCGTGTGCTTGTCTACCACCTAAGTTGAAAAAAAAAATTGTTACCCACGATTTAGCAATATTTTTATTGGGGAAATATTTATTGGGTAGTACATACGCGCTTTCTAGGCCCAAGCTTGGGTAATTTCTTTAATTTATTTCAATAACTGTTAGCGGTACAGTACCAAGCCACTTTGGCTCTACTCAAAGTAGTCTTGGTATTTGGCTAGTTGGTGCCTGCTGTTGACACAGGTGTTATAAACTATCAGGAAGGTAACCTACATACCACGCAAATTCTTCGATAGGAGAGGATGAAGGCTATTGGAAGGGCCTGGTAGCAGTGCTTTTGTTACTTAGATTTTAGTGTATACACTTGTATAAATAAATTGCGTACCTATGTAGCAGTAGCGAGGGCCCGTTTGACATGGAGAAGCTTCTGACCACAGCTTCTGACATAATTTCATATCTATTTATAGTCTGTAGTATATTAATTTGTTCTGTGCGTGTGTCATTATTCTTTTTCATCCTAGCGTTAATCCTAGACCCGTCCGAAGCTTTCACCTCGGAATCTGGAGTCCGCTGTACCATTCTTAACTGCGGATTTGACTCTACCTCGATATTTTCCGTGAAGCGACTGTCATCTGACCTCGACAACCCAATGGTAACATTAGGCGATATTGAAGCATTGCAGTCAGACCAGTCGGCTGCTATAGATATTCGTATGACAAATGGGACCGACGGCTTATCGTGCTCTCATAGGCGTAATCAGAGCAATTCAAATAGCCTTATTCGTGCATATAAATATTTGCACTAAACGGGAATCGAACCAGTCGCGTTCACTACCGCCATGCCACAGTGGCTGTAAGCTGTACTAACATACATATTATACACATTCTGTAAATCCCCGAAGGAATAAGCAGAGGTGTATTAACAGTTAACACCAACTGTAAGCTGTAACCCTATCTAAATGATAAGGGCTCAAGTCAACCCCACCTCCTTTAAGTCGGTATACTGACTGATTGATAGCCAAGGTTCACTACTCTGTGGCTACTAATTTAAAAAAAAACCATGTTTAAATTACTAATCTCAAAGGTTAAGAATCAAACGTTACCAAATAATCTATTTTACATAATTATCATGTTTCCCAGAGAGCTGACCGTCCACTACCATCTTTCTTCACTCGATAATACACTTTCTAGTAAAATTAATAAGGGTTACAATCGTACGAATTATCGTTAATATATTATTTATTGCATAGAAAGTAAGAAATCGGTCGGATAATGAAACGTCGGGGTATTTATGACCCTCGGCGCCGGACAGGTTAACGGTTAACTACCACTTGTGTGATTCTCTTGAGTAGGTTGCTTGATTATGGTATAACATTTTGGAAGACTAACTTCTATCTTCAAGCAATCTCGGGTCTTTTAGCAAGGCGTGAAGAAGCAACTACAGGGTGGTGCAATAGAACGTGCATATTTAAAAAAAATCATTAAAAAATAAATACAAGAAGTAAAGTTAAAATGAAACTGGGGAATTGTAGAAAAATAATTGAAGTTTGATGCGAGCCGCTTCCAACCGGTCTTATTGGAGATCTATAGGGGAGGCCTATGTCCAGCAGTGGACTTCCTATGGCTGAAATGATGATGAATTGAAGTTTCTTTTTTAAAAATAACGTCATCTATCTAAATGATGACCGTCTCTACGATGACACTTGACCTGATTGATGTTTTTCGGATTATTACTGTGGACTTTGTGTTTGAGATATTCCCACAAAAAAGTCAGTCGTCAAAGTCTGGCTATTAGCTGGAGGTCAGCACTTTATGCTATCATCTAGATATGAAATGAACTTCAAACAAGCTCAGCATCTGAAGCCGAACTGAAGTTAAACTTAACTTAGGCTCATTTTAAATCAGGCGAAAAAATACTCGAGCAATTTTAAGTGGTAATTAAATAGGAACCTAATTATCATACTACTACACACTATAGCATCACACGGTATAACTTCGGACACGTATCTTGGACCTAAAATGTGCTCAAAATGTGCTCTATACGCGCAGTACACATTTCTTGGGTGTCTTTTGAGGATAGCACGGGGTGCTAGGAACTGCGGTGGACGAACTCAAATTCACCAAGCATAGATTAATATAAAGCAATCCGCGGGCGCCAGAGCCTCGTTTCTCTTGCGATTTAGGTCCAAGATACGTGTCCGGAGTTATAGCTTCTGAAGCTTTCACCTCGGACTCCGGTCTTCCTCCTTTATATTAAATTATACGACTTTCGTGGGAGCGACTACCGTTATACAGCCTGCATCAGAGCCTATCACTTATCAGTTAATCAGCAGGTTGGTTTTGGTCCTCGAAGATGCGCAAGAGTCGATCCGAAGTGCTTGCTAGTGCCTCCTTACTAGAGCTATATTTCTAACATCTTAAATTCTTTGCATAACCCCCATAAGGATACAGAGAAATAGTTAATCCTAAATACCTACAAGGATGTGAAGTGTCCAATATAAACGTTATATTATTGTGTGCGACTGGCGTCTGCGCACAATTGAACATTCTCACGCATGTTGGATGCGCCTGCGCCGAATACAAAGGACACTTGTTACTACACAGCTACACACAGATCATTGTCAGTACGTGATGAATTTGTCAACTAGATTATTGTTGTAACAATTTTGTGTTTATATGGTAAGTATAGCGAAGAGTATACAGATTTTTATTATGCTAAGCTATGTGATGGCAGGTGGCATACCTAAGGGGTTGAGAGGTTAGACCGCAGTCGCTTGTGAAAAACCGACAAACCAATCAAAATAATAAGCGACTGCGGAATTCCTATATATTTCTTATGGTGTTCAGTATTTTTCAAGCTTAAGTTTTTTTTTAAAATATCTCCAATCATTGTCTCCAATGTACAGACACAGTTACTTTACAATTATATTATCCTACTAATATTAGAAACGCGAAAGTTTGTAAGTAGGTATGGATGGATATTGGTCACTCTTTCACGTAAAAACTACTGAATGGATTTTAATGAAACTTTACAATAATATAGCTTAACTATACATAAGAAAAACACATAGGCTACTTATGGTCGCGATAACTGACATCCAGGCGAGCGGAGCCACGGGCAACAACTAGTAATAGAATAAATATATTTATATAATGATTGCGTTAATACCCGTTATCATAATGATAAGTAAATATAGGTAAAAACTATGCAATCAGACCACTGAACTTATAATTTCCACGTCGATTGAGTTCAATCTTCACGCATGTCGGAGGCAGAATATTTCTCATCAGAAGCATCGCCAATCAGATTGTGATGCTATGCTTCCACTAATTAGGAGTCGGGAGCCAACGACCTCGGCCAGCAGACCGGAAACCTTCGATCTTCGCTAGTACAGCCATCCAAATGTCTACATTATTGTATAGATTTTGTTCTAGACGTAGGTACAGTCAGCGCCAAAAATAGATGATTATTGATAGGTTTTCAATTCTTACACCCGTATTCACAAACGATACTGTGAGGTCTCATAGTGTGCTCGAGCGCATAGGGCTGGTAAAATGAATTCACAAACATCACGGAGCAGTATTTAACGCAGCGCGTTCCCTCAATGAAGTATTACTTAAGTGTTATCAATGAATAAAAAGGCTTGCCAAAACGAACGCACTGAGAATTTGTCGTTCTTTGCACAGTTTTGGTTCTACGCATAGCCAAAGTCAAAAAAGTCAAAGTCAAAAATCATTTATTCTGTATAGACCATCAAAACGGCACTTACAAAACGTCAATAATATACATATATGTACTAAAGACTAGCTTAGCAAATGGACCACCGGTTCGAAACGCGGCCCCGGCCTGAGAAGACTCCGGCAAGAAACTCAGCGGGCTTTTTTTTTTTTTTTGGTCTATTTACAAAAAATGCTTAGTCTACTTAGTCTAAATACAATCATTTGTTTGAGAAGCATGCATGAGTGAACAGCTCAATTCCAAGCAAGTTTATCATCTAAATATTCTTGTATTTTATAATAGCCTTTTTGGCACAATTTCCTCTTAACTTCATTTTTAAATTTATTTATAGGTAAATCCCTAATTTCATTAGGGAGCTTGTTAAAAAAGCGTATACAGTTACCCTGGAAAGAATTACTAATTTTTTGGAGTCTGCTATCACAGACTACAAGATTGTTTTTATGTCTCGTATTTACGTTATGCCTGTCACAAATTTTTGGAAATTTGGAAATATTTTTCCTTACATACATTAGGTTCTCGAAAATGTATTGTGACACTACGGTCAGAATGTCTATTTCTTTAAACTTTTCTCTGAGGGAGACTCTTGGGCCCAAATTATAAATAGCTCGCACAGCCCGCTTTTGTAATATAAATATTGTATTCAAATCCGCGGAATTACCCCAAAGGAGAATTCCGTAGCTCAAAATACTATGAAAATAACTGAAATAAACTATTCTAGCCGTATCCACATCTGTCAGAGTCCTAATCTTTTTTACAGCGTAGGAAGCTGAACTTAATCTACTGGCTATTTTATCAATATGTGATCCCCACTGCAGTTTGGCATCAATACTTAAACCTAAGAACACTGTTGATTCCACAAGGTTCAACACCTGACCATTGAGTTGTACATTGGTTTCCACCTGTTCAACATTAGGTAGGGTAAATTTAATACATTTAGTTTTATTCCCATTAAGGCAAAGATTATTTGTACTAAACCAATGGACCACTCTTGTTAGTGCACTATTCACTTCGTCATAATTGTTTAGTTGCCTCTTAATTTTAAATATTAACGAAGTATCGTCAGCAAATAAAATAATACTATTTTTGTCTCTTACGTAGTAAGGGAGGTCGTTTATATAAATTAAGAATAAAAATGGTCCTAGTATCGAACCCTGTGGAACGCCCATCGAAACCACAGATCCTACTGAGCGTGTACCGTTAACATCGACCCTCTGAATTCTATTGTTCAAATATGAAGTCAGAAGATCGAGAGCCTTGTTCCTTATTCCGTAATGTTCTAATTTCCTGATTAATGTGTCATGGTGGACGCAATCGAAAGCCTTGGATAGATCACAGAAGACACCCAATGCATCATGCTTATCTTCCCAGGCCTTGTGAATACAATTTAATAATTCTACACCAGCATCGGTGGTCGAACGTCCTTTAGTAAACCCAAACTGTTTATCATGAAACAGTTTGTTTTCACCAAAATGGGTTAGCATCTGTCCTAGAATTAGTTTCTCAAATACCTTACTCAAGGTCGGCAACACAGAAACGGGTCGGAAATTAGAAGGATCTGTGGTGCTGCCAGCCTTGAACAAAGGTATGACTTTGCTATGTTTCATTAAATCAGGAAATATACCGTTGCTGACACAGTCATTAAACACAGTTGCTAGGTGGGGAGCAATGACATCAATAATACTTGATACAGTTTTGACTGATAATCCCCATAGATCCGCGGTCTTTTTAATATCAATAGATTTAAACGCTTTGGTGATATCCTTGCTATTAACAACTGAGAATACGAAAGTGTCCTCACATTTTTTTACTGATTCCATAAGCAATGACTCGGCGGAGGTGGAAGACGACTGGAGAGTTTTGGTTGTCAATAAGGGAATGTTTGTAAAAAAAATTTCAAACTCTGTCGCAACTTCCATGTCCTCCGTGACATGGCGATCTTCTATTTTTAAATGGAAATCTCTTGCAACTGATGAAGATTTCCCACATTCAGAATTTATTATGTTCCAAGTAGTCTTAATTTTATTAACAGAATTCGCTATTTTCTTTTTAATGAAGTTTGACTTCGCAAAGGAACAGGCTCGCTTGAATATTTTGGAGTAATTTTTAACATAATTCTGAAAAGCAGGGTTGAAATTGTATGATTTTTCAGAATACAGATCAAACAATCTCCTCCTACTTCTATAGATTCCCGTCGTTGCCCAGTCACTGAAAATAGGACGCTCGCCAATCGATATTGTTTTTGAGGTAAAAATTCTCCCAAACTCAGTATTGATTAGGTTAATTAGATCCACATAAGACTCTTCTACACTAGTATACGAGGGCAAGTAGCGAAGTATTGTTTGTGAATACGGGTGTGAGATTTCATATTTCAGAATCATTATTATAGAGATTTAATACAGCCCAGACTCAGCCTCAGCTGCATGGCTTGAGTCAACAACAGTGCCCGGAAAACGGCAATAGGCTCACCCCCTATTACGTGGGACCTAATACAACGACTGGGGAAATGTGGATGTTAATTCACCTCTGCCTAACCCTCTGGGGATGAAGGCGTGATTGTATGTATGTATGTATGTATGTATGTATGTATATATTATAGAGACGTATTTACCTGATGGCATCCGAGATCAAGGCTTTTCTTCGTGCCCTTCCCACGATATTGGGCGTAATCGTATTTCAGAATACCTATTAGTAATTTCAGTTAGATACTAGTGCCTAAACGTTAGATACATTTTTTTTGTATAGGACAATATGACTTCATCTCGCTTATTGGTAAGTTGAAGGCAAAGTCTCAGGAAAAAGGGTCACCATTACAGACACCTACAATGTTACAATGATGGCCCTCAGCTTGACGGCTTAAAGGACCAAGGACTGTAGGAAGAAGGGATTTTTAAGCAAATTGATTTATATTTTTTATGAAAATGCTGTCCAACCAGTTTTTCGACTCTATTAAGGTTAGCTATGTAGTTTTAAATTTTGGTAATTTTCAATCAGATCTTTACAAATCTGTGCCATCATCATCTACTTTTCTCACAGACTGTACCTACATCTTAATTAAACAAAATTCAAGTTTTTTTCCTTAATTAAGTGTAATTTGGTATTTCTGTGTTGATTGGGAGGTAATTGTGACCCTGTCCTCATTACGGATTCTTTGAATAATCAAGCCTTTTGATTTCATCATATTATTTATTATGTGTTATTCTAATTGCCATTTACTGGGCACTTTTTAGACTAGCCTATTGCTTACACCGGGAGTGAATACAGGGATTGGTGGAATATGGGCGTTTTCCAATTTTACCGAACTCTTTTGATATAAAATTTAGTACCTTTTACATCGGAAATACAAGGGAAATAGAAAGAATAAAGCACATTTGCAGTTTTAAATTTTTAAATAGGGATAGTTATGTCAAAAAAAGTGAAGTGTCATTTAGGTTTAAAAAAGTAGAACCTACAGAGATTATAAAAATAATAGAAAATCTAGATCATAACAAATCTCCCGGATATGACCAAATTAGGGTACAGGACTTAAAATTCATTAAAAAAGATGTAAGTTTAATACTTTCTAAATTTGTAAACATGTGTGTTATGCAGGGAACATATCCCCTAGATCTGAAAAAATCTCTAATTCGACCTATTTATAATCAGGGATGCCATACGGAGTACACTAACTACAGACCAATTGCTATACTTTCAGTAATAAATAAAATTGTTGAAAAAGTTATTGTAACACAAATAAGTTCATTTTTGGAAACACATAACATTTTAGCAGATTGTCAACACGGTTTTAGAAGGAATAGGAGCACCAATACAGCACTCACACAATTTACTGATTACATTAATTGTATGCTTAATGAAAAGAACCAAATTTTGGCCCTTTTCATTGATTTTAAAAAAACATTTGATACTTTGGAACATAATCAGCTATTACAAGCCATGGACGAGTGTGGTATAAGTGGCCCTATGAATAGGTTCTTTTGTAGCTATCTGAAAAACCGAACACTATGTACTGTTATTGAGAACACCACCGGGGTAGAGTCTGCAATAACATTAGGCGTACCGACCGGCTCCGTGTATGGACCGATTGGCTACATAATGCATGTCAACAGCATGGTGAACGTGGTTGAGCACAGTAGGGTGTTCATGTACGCTGATGACACTTGTTTATTGGTAGCTGGTAGAAATCTTCAACAACTAGAAGCTCAGATGCAACATGACTTTGATAGCATCACAAAATGGGCACATGATAATGGTATAATAATTAACACTTGTAAAACAAAGTGCATGCGTATATATTCACCCTACAATAAACCAAAACTACATTACAGCAGTAGCAGTGTAAACATAACTGGTCACTCCTATGAATGTCTACATGCTAATAAAGTAGACTGTCACTGTGAGAAAACTGAATGTGTAAATACTATTAAGTACCTGGGCCTAATTATAGACAGTACCTTTAACTGGCAGCCACATATCAATTCTGTATGCAGTAAATTAAGGACAGTGCTCAGTCAATTCTACCATCTTAGAAGAGCAGTAGACACACGTACCTTGTTCATGGTTTATTATGCGCTAGCAGAGTCATTGATAGGCTATGGGTTGAGTTGCTATGGCTTAACATTTAAAACATATTTAGAAAAGCTAAAGAAATTGCAAATAAGATTTCTAAAAATCATTGCTAATAAGAAAATACTGAACAGATGTAAAGATGATTACAGTAAATTATTTTCAGAATTAAAATTAATGCCAATCCATGTAAAGGTTAAATATTTAATTACCATAGAAACATATTACAAAGAAGAATTTAAGATTAGGAAGATCTACAAGTACAGTGTCAGGTCAAGTAAAATAGGTAAACTGGTTACAGATAAAGTGAATAATTACTATGGGGAAAGAACAAGGAAATATATTGTGCCAAGGGTTTATAACAAGTACATAATGTTGAGAAAGATAAAAAACAAAGCTGCATTCAAAAGGAAATTAAAAAATATATTCATAACTTGATATATATGTATATGTACCTACTATTATTTTTTGAGTTGCTACAGATTAATATTATTATGTGGCCTGTGCTGACTATTATTTGTATAGTGCAAATAATAAATCAGCATAGGTATCCATACAGTGCATTCATGACTATCAGGCAGATAGTCATGTTAATGATGAGTATTTATAAATAATAAATGTTTAATGTATTATAATATAATAAATATAAATAAATTGGGTGAATGGGTAGATATAATGTAGATATAAGTATAATAACTGTATGAGCGAACGCCTACAAACTGCTCTAGCAGTTTGGCGAAGAAAATTTTTGTAAATACTATTTATCTAATTATTGAATAAAAGATTATAATAATAATAATCGAACTTATTTCAATCTGGTATTATTTATTTAATTTGATTTTTTTTTATTTAAAATTAAACTGAATAATATCAGATAGCCTAAGATACACTTTATAACATTAACTTTCCGCCAAAACCCCGTTAATTTTGGCTTAGCCATTTCGGAGTCTTGTCGGAACAAACAGACAGCAGACACAAAAAAATCTAAATTGTTTTATTGTTATACAACTAAATATTGTACATTCTTATTCTTGTAAATATTATTAAAGTTTTTATTTTATCAATACACAGCTGGGACACTTCAATCCCTACTAATATTATAAATGTGAAGGTAACTGTCTGTCTGTCTGTCTGTGTGTGTGTCTGTCTGTCTGTCTGTCTGTCTTTCACGCCCAAACCACTGAACCGATTTTGATGAAATTTGGTATAGGGGTAGATTAGACCTTGAGAAAGGACATAGGCTATGTTTGGTCGCCATAACCGACATCCACGCGGGCGGAGCCGCGGGCAAAAGCTAGTTTTCTATATTTTCTTCTTTCAAAACGGTTTCTACTGTAACATAATAAATATTGTAAATATAAATAAATAAATAAATATTGTAGGACATTCTACACAACGCTATCTAGACCCAAAGTAAGCATAGCTTAACTAGCTTGTGTTATCATTCTAGAATGCGGATAAACATACTTAATACATTTTTTTTTGTAAATACATACATATTATACATAGAAACACCCAGACCAATGCAAATATTCATATTCATGCACACAAATATTTGCACTGAGCGGGGATCGAACCCGCGCCTCCTGTGTAGCGGCCGCGTTCACTACCGCTACGCCACGGAGGCAGTCAATAATCAACTGTAACATAATAATGTCTCGTAGGTTTGCAGATCCAGGTCCCAACATTTAGACGTATTTCTAAAACTAAGGTATTCTAGGATTCTTCTATTAAGCAAAGCATATTTTTTATCTGACTGTACAAAAAGTTTGGATAATGTCTGAATTAAAACTGAAAGTCCCTACTTGTCCCTAACATTGGCTAGTTATATCTGCAAACGCGTCCTTATAAAACTGCCTAGCATTATTCAAGTAATTAACTAGATAATACCTGGGCATTTCCTGTTTTATTTTCGTTGTCCATTGAGATTCGCACTTGACACCGACCGAGACGAATCAATCGCTTCGGTGCTTTGACGAGAGGCATTTTACGACCACCATTATGATTCTTAACGGTCTATCTAGACTCCAATTCTGCTAAGTGTCAACCATTGTCATACTTCAGTTATTGCAAATTATGCCATTATACACTTTATATATATAGATTTAAAGTCCAAAATCGAATGAAAAAGAGTTTATTGCATTTTTTTTTCTTTTACTACAAGATGCTATTTAATTTTCTTTATTAGTCTTTAATTTCTTAGCAGTAGATAAAGTATATAATTAAATGTAATTTTTTATAGTACCTGTGACATCATACTGGTTGACAATATATTATCTAAATCGACCGTTGAGAGTCGGGTAAGAGTTACAAGTTCGGAGGTATTGAGAAGCCATGCATTTACCATTTTCAGCAGGTCGACTGCCATGTTGACTAAACACGGCAGTTGACTTCCATCTCTAATGAACATCATAGGACACCACTGTAAAGTGTAATAAAATTCCATACACAGCAGTAATACTAAAATCAAAGTAGGTTCTCCCTTGTTTGGTATAACAACGTTTGATCGAATGTTACTAATTCGAACAACGTTTGAGAAAATAATTGCTTTGCATAATATTAATTGACATAATTTTCATTTCATCGAATATTTATTTGCGATAACAACCTTTGCGCTATTGATCAAAAAGTATAATGCTCATTTCATGTAATGTTCAGTTGATATTATTATGTATTTCATCGAATATTCAATTGGTATAATGTTAATGTAGTGTAGAAATTTATTTATCTGGCCCTCGGCGGCCGCTGCCGCGGCACGCTCGCTTCGCTCGCTCGCCTCGTGCTTGTTGTGGTCACAGTTCTAACCTAACCTAACCCTGCCGATTTCCGTGATGTAAGAAAACCACTAAGAGTATGTTTCATGAAAAACAATACAAGTAAAATTGAAAAACTCTCAGTGCAATCGGCAGGGTTAGGTTAGGTTAGAACTGTGACCACAACAAGCACGAGGCGAGCGAGCGAAGCGAGCGTGCCGCGGTAGCGGCCGCCGAGTGATTCGGTATGATCTCTCGACTAAATCATTATTAGTCTAATGAAGCATTAGTTTAAATAAAATTAGTGCAAATGAAAATTCGGTGAAATGATATTATTCCAACCAAATAATTATGCTAAATAAAATTCTACCAATTAAATATTCGGTCAAATGAATAATTATGTGAAATGACTTTATTGTAACTGAAATTAGTTCAAGTGATATTCGACCAAACGTTGTTATACCTAACAAGGGAGAACCATCAAAGTATCATTATAAACCCACTCTCTTTCTTCTGCATATCAACGACATGCTGTCCACTGGCAGCATTAATTGCTATGCAGACGATAGCACCTTACACGGGAGTTATCACGGACCTCCTGCGGCCAAGCAGTCTGATATCTCTCGTCAGTGAACTTGACCGGACCCTGAACCACGTTTCCCAATGGGGCTCTGAAAACCTGGTCGAGTTCAATGCCAAGAAGACGCAGGCATGCGCGTTTACAGCAAAGGTATCTTCGTTCCTTCCCCTTCCAACTCTACAGAGCACGCCACTGCCACTGCAGGACAATCTCAATATCTTAGGTATGGATGTCCGCTACAAACTGAACAACAAAAACTACATTGAACGAGTCCTGAACAGAGTGAGACGTTTTTTCACGCCGGATCAGCGGTGCCTTCTCTACAAGACACAAATTCGCTCTTGCGTAGAATACTGCTCTCATCTCTGGGATGGCTCCGCAAATTACTTACTAGATGCTCTCGACAGGTTGCAGCGACGTGCAGTCCGCATTATTGGAAATCCTGAGATCACCAAAACCCTCGAGCCTTTGCAGTTGCGTAGAGATGTGGCATCTTTGGAGGTATTTTACCGTCTCTACCATGGTGAATGTTCTGATGAGCTCTTCCAATTAATCCCACCCTCTCCTTTCCTATATAGGACAACACGTGCAGGGCTTAGATGCCACCCGCATACGGTGCAGAATATCCCATCAAGAACCAAGCGGTTCGGCGACTCCTTCTTCTACCGTACCATTAAATCTTGGAATTCCTTACCAGTTCACGTGTTTCCCTCCTCCTACAGTCCCGGGTCCTTTAAGCGGGGCGTGAAAAAGCATCTGATGAGGCCGTCAAGCTGAGTGCCACCATTGTAACATGATACGTGTCTGTAGTGGTGACCCTCTTTTCAGAGACTTTGTCTTCAGCTTACCATCAGGCGAGGCGAAGTTAAATTGACGTGTCCTATATATATAAAAAAAAGTTATAGCATATTATGCAATAACTTATATCGTTTCAACACTTCTCTCGTTAAAAGCTTGCTATAAAGCGTTCGCTAATAACTAATCGTTACACGTTATTTCATTTCCATTTTAGCATTTTGAATAACTGTTGTTAATTAAATTAAGCGCGCTATCAGATACTTACCATTATTTTTGATGAAATGGCGTGAAAGCTCGTAAACTAGTAGAGAAATTTAATAAGATAGCTCGTTACCAGTTAATCTTTAAGTTTATTTAATTATTTGTTTCCTACTTTCAATAAAATACGTGAATAGAAATTTGTTCGTAGCGAATAGTTTTCTACTGTTTTGCCCTTATCTTGTAAGAAGATTTTGCTATATTATTTTTTTGTATAAAGGACATGTCAATTCAACTTCGCCTCGCCTGATGATTAGTTGAAGGCAAAGTCTCGGAAAAGAGGGTCCCCATTATAAACTCGTACCATGTTACAATGGTGGCACTCAGCTTGACGGCCTCATCAGATGCTTTTTGCTTATTCAGATATTTTTTTGTCATCTGAATGAAAGCATGAAAAAAATTGCACCTTCGTAGCTGGTTATGAAAATGACAGTTACGAAAATGGACGAACCCGTTATAATAGATTTAGATGCTTGTCAGCCCCGAATTATAATAAGCCCTACCTCCGTGGCGAAGTGGCTGAGCATTCGACTGCTATGTTGGATGTCACGTGTTCGATGCCCGCTCGGGGTAAATATTTGTATGTATGAATGTTTATTTGCATTGGTATGTGTGCTGTAATTGTACTTATGTACATATTGTACTTATGTACAAAAATAGTAAGTATCTACGTATAGCCACATTCTAGTTATTTTGCACTTACTGTGGTTTTAGACAGTGTTGTGAAGATTTTCTTAAAATATTAAAAAAAACCGTACCGTAGTCGACGCAGACAAAATATGGGGTATGAAACAATAGGTACTATCTCAGATTACTTATGAAGCTTTCTTTTACAACAAAATCAAGCGATAATTACTTTCTATTAAGTACGTAAACACCGTGAAGTTGTTAGACCAGTTGGCAATTACAGCCATGTCTACTTATCGTAATTCATTTCCAATTACGAGCTCAAAGCAAGATGCCTTCTCGTAGTTCCTGATAACTCTTACACACAAACATTACACACACATTTATGCGAATTTCTGAAGGCCTAGATTGCTACCCACATAATTATGGTTGGTTTTGTTTATTACCTTAGTAGTGTACAAATGAATAATGAAAAGAATTTGACTCTGACAAAATCTCTGCCCATAGTTTTCCAGAAATGTGACCAACTGCATATTTTAAGCAGGAAGCCTGCTTGCTATCAGAAGATGCAGCGTTTTTTGTAGTAGGTAGTATACAAAAGTATCATTGTAATTGATCAGTTTAATAGTCCTTCATTCATTCCGTATTGTATCATATGGTAGGGAGAAGTCCCTTATGAAAAATACCATAGAGTGTTAGGAATTCTAAAGGTTTAATTTAGCATAGACTGACGACCTGGCTGGGACAGACTGGATGCGGAAGGCGGAGGATCAGCAGACGTAGCGTACATTGGGAGATGTCTATGTCCAGCAGTGGACTGCAATATGCTAATTGATTGATTGATTGAACCTCATAAAGTGAAAGCTCAAACGATACGTACAGAGAAGACTTCATGCAACGAGTGAATTAAGTTAATAATAACGAATTATTTCTTATTTTACATAAACCATCTACGTAAAATAACCATTAACCGTTATTACAGTATAATGAACAAATTGTTAAACTGCTATTTCCTCTCATATCACTTCCATAAAATATAGCAGTTAGTTTTGAAGAAATAGCGGCGGAAGCAGTAGAGGGGAAATTAAAAATTATAATCAAATTCACATAATATGTTATGTTTTTATTAGTCGTGCACGATACTAAATCATAGCTCAATAATTTGGAGATAATGATTATTAGAAAATACAAGCGATAGTGATATTTTTCAATTACCATCATCATTCTCTATCGCGGTTGGATCTGAATCATTATTATACCTTTGGCGCCTGAGGGCTGGTCTTCAATCACGTAATGTAAAATACAATTCAAACGTAGTTTTCGGCTATATGGTGTCACATCGAGATCTTTAAAGTTCAAGCTAAGCTTTAGTTAGGAAGTCAGATGGCAGTCACTTCCGTAACATCCAAGATAAACCAAATTATGGAAAGGAGAAGAAGGAGTGCAATTCCCGGACCCAGAGTGCAGTGTCCCGAGTTGACGCGTTGGCACACAGATAATGATGGATAGGCGGTTCACGCTTATAAGAGTGCAAAGACCCGATAAGACTTTAATTGAAGAATAAGAAAATATCGAAATAGGGACATTTGATCATAAACATTCGAAATTATGTTGTATTCGGTGTGGCATACCTTCGCATTAACGTGAGTCGTGTTTCAGTACACTCGGATTACCGTTCATCGCGATTTTAGACTTTGAAATTCAGTAGGACAGTCTTGATATCAGGCGCGATCCGAGGGGGCGGGGGGTCACAGGGGACATGACCCATGACCCCTCCCCCCACAAAATTGTGCACGTTAATTAAAAAGGTATTTATAAGGAATTCCCGCGTGACGCTCCTCCCCCCTTCAATTTCCTTCTTATCAGTCGCATTCGCTACTGTTCTGCAGCAGAAATAGATTATTAAACTAAAGGTAGGTAATCAAAGAAAGGCGTGTGTGTGGCATAGCAAATAATATAAATATGACTTGCTCCTTTTATTTTTGTGCACAAATGATTCTCCACTCGAGTTAATTATAATAACTAGTCAGAATCCATTTGCAAGACAAAAGTTATTCCGGTCATGCGGTCCGCCATTGTGTGCCGTGAGTGCTGTAAAATGTAAGCTATTGTTTTTATTGTTGTCGTTATAACAGTTAAATTTGGGTTAATATGCTATTTACATTTCTTTAGTTTTGCTGTTTTTTATAAGAACGAGTTGAGTGACATTGAAAAACAGTTTTGAGATAGATGGATTTGAGATTTATTATAATTTTGCAATTTGCTTATTTTGAGAAGTTTCCCTAAGCAACTACTATATGGGGTTCTTCAAGTATCATAAGAAGGTTTCTACAGGGTCGGCAGCACGAGTGTGACCCCTGGTGCTGCATACGTCCATAGGTCACGCAGGCGTGGTCACAGCTTGAAGTTTGGGGGGGAGGGGTTCACTTCGGAAATTCCTTAAGAAATTTAACCCCCCCTTCCCTCGTACTGGGACTTTTCAATATGACGTGCATGGTTTTGGGGAGGGGGGGGGGGGAGAGGGAGTCATGTCCCCTGTGACCCGCCCCCTCCCTCTGACCGCGCCTGAGGTCGCGGTAAACACTATAATCCGGTGGGCCGTGTGCTTGTCTGTCACCTGAGTGGTATAAAAAAACCATCACACAAATATTTGATGTGTAATTGGTTCCTGCTGCGTGACCATATTTTTTTTCTGTCTCTACCACCATCCGACGTGGGTTCGTTAATCCTTAGATGTTCTAGTTCCTCTTACTACGAAGGTTGTGGAGGTCAGATGGTAGTCGCTTTATAGAAAACTAGCTTTTGCCCGCGGCTCCGCCCGCGTGGATGTCGGTTATCGCGACCAAACATAGCCTATGTCCTTTCTCAAGGTCTAACCTACCTCTATACCAAATTTCATCAAAATCGGTTAAGCGGTTTAGTCGTAAAAGTGAGACAGACAGACAGACAGACAGACAGAGTTACTTTCGCATTTATAATATTAGTAGGGATGTCGAAGACCTTTTTTTTCGGAAGAGGATTTTTTACCGAATCTAACCAAATGAATAATATTAAGTTTGTCCACCTGCGCATACGCCGATAATTTGATAATGCGTTCTCTTTCCCACTAACACATGAATACAATAAAAACAGGAATCGGTTTTTAGATGATACAGTAAAAGTCATTATAATCAAAAGTTTCCGAGAAAATTATTCACAATAATTAACGTACACAATTTTTTCTCGGTTATTCCCCTTATGTGAAGCAATCTAATTAAATCAGACCCTAATAAAACTTAAACATAATTACACCTAGTATATTATTATAGTGCTCTTGCAGTAAATTGGACTTTTATTGCCAACCAAAATGAAGGGCGCTAACGAAGCCAATACTGTGCGATCGTACTTTAAAGCACCACTATAACTTGACACCTAATTCCTAACTATAAATAGGCAGAGAGATGTCCAATTAAAGTGGAGATATTTATAAAAATCCAAGATGAGCTTTCATGGAGTTATGTCAACTCAGTTATTCAGGGCTGACATAAATGGTGATTATTGCCAGTGTAAGTTGAGACTTCCTGTCGGTAATACTGTGAAGGAATGTGTGTCAATTGATGCTGGGCGCTGAGGAATGTAGATTATTGGGTAGACTGGTCTATTCCACATCGCTTGATTTAAGATACTTTTAGGTTTGAATGTCATCATAATCATCATCATGTATTAGTGTTTTTTCGAACCTCTCCGAGGCTTTTACCTTAGAGCTAGGATGTCCTGTCCTAGCTTGCAATTTAAGGTTGTGTCGTCGTCAGTCGCTCTAGTAAAAGTCAACAAACCAATCAAATTTAACAATCGAACCTCTTAGGTAGGTACTATCGTAATTAAAAGTGCATTAGCACCGTAATGTTTATAATCGCTTGTCCGGTTAAACGCGTATCTATGTGTATGTAATGTTTAACGCATACATTTATACGTCACACAGTATCGATATGAGAAAATATAAATGTGTGTGATGCGAAACAAAGAAAACGTTATGCTTGCCTTTTCATACTATTATGTTCGAAGCATGCATCTATATAAAGTAATGCAAAAATTCGTTATTCTACGTAAGGCAGTGCGTAGCCTGGTCGGTAACAAGGCTGCTATGGATAGTGTTGAAATTGGATGTTGTGGGTTCGGATCTTAGTTTTTCCACTTTTTGTTGTTTTGTTTTCATGAAATTTTAGGAACAAGTTAACAGAATTAGAAATAATTATTTACAAATAGAAAAATATTATACTTAATTTACAATAGATTATAAATAAAACAATAGTTTAAAAAAAAGTTTATTAAAAGAATTATCCAATGTTAATTTGTGGTTATAATAATTTCATCCAAAAAATATACTTTTATAATAAAATTAATATTGCATATTGAGGTTATAGCTTAATTATTCATTTTCTCGAAAGTTTTTTTTCGGAAAAGAGGATTGAAACTTAACCTCAACCATACAGTCTTATACTAATTACAGGCCAGCACGTCCCTTGATAGGCTCAGTAGTCTCAATAGGCTCAACTGAAATTAAATAACAAAAATATTTAAACAGAATAGCTTAGCACGGAGTAACAATATCACGAGAGCTTTCACTTTAAATTGAGCCTAACTATTTTATATAAAATATAATATATAATAACAATAACTTTTATCTCTCTTTGCACCATTAAACCCCATATATTCTCAATCGGGTTCAAATCAAGGGATCGTGCTGGCCAAGGAAATTCAGTGGCGAGGAGTACTCATAACACGATTCCTGCCGGCTTGCTCTGCAAAGGGAAGTCATGAAAGATGCTTAAGTTTAATGCATTATTACATGTATTACACCTAAAATTCAGTACCTATCTAAAATTTGAGAGAATTTCATACAAAATTGCCATGGTTGTTCTTTGGGATTTGCCACCGGCTTCCCTTTTGAACATTTTCACCCTTCGCCACAGCAAGGAATAACTTTACGTTCACTAAACCATTCGCGAAGTATGGTGGCTCGATGAATGGGACAATTATCGTGCACAAAACTTATATCATTTTTTTATACCACTTAGGTGGGAGACAAGCACACGGCCCACCTGATAGAAAGTGATTACCGTGGCCTTTGGACGTATGCAACACCAGGGGCGTCACACTCATGCTGCCGACCCTGAAGAAACCTTCTAATGCCCTTAAACCTTCATTTATATCTGGATAGACATTTCGCACTGTGGGCAACATTATATCTTCTAACACTTTCACATAATTTGCACTATTTGCACGCGTAGATATTGGGTCTAATTCACCCGGCCCTTGCGCTCTAATCCACCCCCACATAATTTACACTTAGATTCAGTGTTCGGTACTATGTTGTTTTCACACCACCGTGTTTTATCCTTATGCCATAAATGTAATCTTCCTTTTTGAGATGATTTAAACGTTTTTTCATCAGAAAATATTGTTGATTCCCAGTTAAAGTAAATACTCTTCGTTATTCGTTTCATATTCTGCTACCATATAACGCCGCATCAGCAGGTCTTCCACTTCTCCTCCAACTCTGCAACTCTTCTTCCTCAAATTGTTTCACGCAACGACTCCCAGTATTTCTCTAAAAAAACAACAACCATATTACACAATTGCAACCAATGAACAAAATTGCACTACAACAATATTAATTAATTAATTAACTTACAGATAAGCCCGTCTCATTAGAAATTTGAGATATATTCAGACCATTCGAATATGGCCACAATATTAGCTTTTGCTTCAATACTTATATTTGACATTATTGATTTATTAAAAAAGAAATGTAATCGCTCGAACAGTAATTAACACAAACAGTCGTAACCATAGATGATATAATATATAAATAGGGTAGTCGTAACTGACTTCACCAACCAACAACTTCACTCATAGCCAATGAATCCATTTTATTTCAAATGCACCCTCAAATAATTATTTTCTCGCTAAGTTTAAAATTCTACCTAAGAAACATTTTTATATTCGTATCAACATTTATATATCATAACTTTTAAATATAAAACACAAAAAATTATATTAGTTCCGGTAGGTTCGAACCATCACCGACAGGTTTCATACTATTCATTAAGCCGCACCTTAAACCACTCAGCTACGGGGCGGCTTACGTATGATATTGAAATTAACAATATCAATCAACGAGTGAACAATATTAATGTGTGTGTATGTGTGTGTGTGAATTATCTTCAAAGATTAAGGTCATAACTTCAAAAGTTTAGTAAGAGTACTGTACGACGTAGTGTTGACGTGTATGTGTGTGTGAATTGTCTTCAAAGAATAAGGTCATAAGTACGACTATTGTTGACGCGCTATAGTTGCGTCAGATTGGTACTGCACTTATGATCGCGATAGTACCTCTCCAATACATAATACGTAACTGGTTAATCGCTAGGAGGATGATGATGCCTTTATCGGTAAAGTGACAATCATTACGTCACACTACTACGATTACACAACTACAGAAGACCTGTAAAGAAAGTGACGAAGGTATGCATCAGCCATTGCACTGGGAAACGCATAAGACCTTTAATAGCGCCTAATGACATCGATCACCATTATAAAACAATACCTGATTAATCGAAACTGATTCATAAAACATAGGTAATAAGGTGCATAGATGGGTTATCAATATAGGTTAATGGTAGCAGAAAATAAAGTACAGTTGACAGGATAAGACAGATTAACAAATTATTAGTTTTTGCTGATCTTATAACTGTGAATAGCGCCATCTATGGCCGGTTTAGGTGACATAATGTGTTGGCGAAGCGGTTAATTTTTATTCTGTTTATTGGTAAGCTTAATCATGTTATTATATTGGTTATATACATTTTTAGCATATCGAATGATGAATTCCTTAGGATATACCCTTCTTCGTTCTAGCGTTGTCCCAGTAGTCACCAAAGCGTCCATTTTGGTACATGGACTTTGCAACTTTTTATGGGTATCTACTTCCAGTTTTCCCCACTAAGCGTCCCCACTCCCCACTAGTAGGGCAAAGTGCATCATATCAGTTGCCACGAAATATTTGAAAAGGGAAGCTGGTGGAAAAAAAATCTTACCTGTATTATAGAACCACCATAGGAATATTTATGAAATTCTCTCTTTGCAGAGCAAGCCGGCAGTAATCGGATTATACGGACCCCTCGCCACAGGTCTGTTTCCCGTTTCCATCTTCAGAGCCCAGGGTCCTCCTTGCGACATTTTCTCCTTCACTTTGCCCGACCTTGAGTATTTGTGGCAATGATACCATTGATAGGTAGGATGCATGTCACCTTTAAGTCATCAAACCAGCTTGAATCTACCTCATAGTTATTCACCCAATTAGAAAACTACTGAAGCAATCATCCGATAATCTCTCCACAGACATTTCGAAGCGAATCTTATCAGTCTATACTTCTTATAATTAGTTTCTTCCTAAAAAGTCTAGTTAATAATATTCCTCTCATTAAACCACAACACAGATATCAATTATACGGTGTAATTGGAAACAAAGCCGCAACAATAGCGACACCGAGAGACCATTCTGCGGAGACTGACACCGGAGCTACATGCGCATGTAATTTGACGCGCCGACTTTCACGCTTCACGCCTCGCTGTCCATCCGTCTGTCCGTCTGGTTGCGCCCTAATTCACGCTTTGTTGTTGGACTAAATAACAGTGTTTTAGGGTTAGGTCGTAACTTCATGCAACTTGATATCTCCGATGCTGTTGACAGTTTTTTTAATAAAAAGGGTCTTAAGTTCAGAGTGTAGGTATTTTGGGTTCACCAAGGTTTTTGGGGTCTAAGTCATCCTTATCTGCTGATTGAATAACGAGGCTCTGACACAGGTTATTCAGTATTGGCAGGTCAGACGGCGGCAACTACTCCCTTATAAGCCGAATAAACCAAACCTAAAGGAAAACAATGAGTAAACTGACCCTCCGAGGAGACAGCGTTGGATGTAATCGGGAACAACGATAAGATGGTCATGTCATGATTTACAAAACAAAATCTATGTATCTAAGTATATTTATCCGCATTCTAGAACCTATAATATCAAAGACTACTTAAGCTATGCTTGCTTTAGGTCTTAAAAGCGCTATTATGTCATAGAATATTAGGTATTTATGTATATAAATTTATTTTAATTAATTAATTACAATCTCTACAATCAACTCCTCCATTTTCATTGCCCCACATTTGGGTTTTCATTCACACGCATTTGTGTCAATCACTAACACCTCTCACCTCATCACGTTGTCGCTCTCATGTACGCGTCATGTCATGTCATGTAACTGACGTCACTTTCACGCTTCACGCCCGCCCGTCCATCGCCGGTGTGCACCCTGCCGGGCGGGTGCACGCGGGTGAACTTACATGCAAACGAATTAGGTAACATGTCAAATGAGAACGCACTGTTTAACCAATGGGTAATTATTTGGATAAAGTTTTTGTTTTATTGCGTGTTTATTAAGGCCATCAGTTGTGTTGAGCGGTTTGGTTTTGTATAAAGACAAACGCTGGCGAGTCACCTGTCATAAGATTTGTTCGCGACATTACCCGCTGCGTGCGAACGCTAACTAGCTTTCTATATTATATGGCATTGCGGTATTCGAACCGGGGACCTTCGTTAGGTTAACTTCTGAACCAATGACCTACTGATGTATTATCTTTTCTTCCGCAAGTGGTGACAGGAAAATTATACTACTGCTTGGTGTATTGTAACAAAAATCCCGAATTGCGAGTTGGACAAGCATTCAAAGTTTTCCGTACCATTATGCTTTTGTCTGTTTTCAGTTGTTATAGCGGCGACAGAAATACGTCATCTGTGAAAATTTCTAGCTGTCTAGCTATCACGGTTCACTAGATACGGCCTAGTGATAGACAGACGGAGAGGGGACTCTTATAAATGAGGTTTCCGTTTTTATTACCCTTTGGGTACGGAACCCTAAAAAGAATACTGTTATAGATTTAACAGTCATCGCAAAATCCTTTATGCTACCACTAGTATAAAAAACTAATATATTTAGCACCGATGTCTACATGAAGATAAATGTCGAAAACCCATTACACTAGCCGCATTACATTCCTAATTAAGGCCACAGTAACATTTTCTATAAAAGCCAATCTTAATTAATTATCTATTTAATTAAAATGGCCGCGGTGCGAACGGGCCCTTTCGTCTGAAGTCGCCATTTTTACGATGGTGTATCTCGATGCGAGTCGATGTCGTAAATTGTAAAGTTTTATAGAGAACCTTTTCGTCAATCTTAGATAAACGTAATTAGGGCGTAACGGGATTATGTTTTTTTTTATTGGTACCACTTAGGTGGCAGACAAGCACACGGTCCACCTGATGGGAAGTGGTTACCGTGGCCTATGGACGTATGCAACACCAGGGGCGTCACACTCGTGCTGCCGACCCTAAAGAAATCTTCTAATGCCCTTCTTGAAGAACCCCATATTGTAGTCGTTTGGGAAAACCACCGCAGGGAGTTCATTCCACAGCTTGAGTGTGCGTGGGATAAAGTGTCTTTCTTGAATGTGAAGTTGTTTTTACTAACAAGGTATTGTACCTTCATAAGTGTAGAGAATGAAGACAAATGATCGATACTTTTGGCTTGAGTTTGAATATCACCAGTGAAAATATTGGGGTTACTTTAAAGTAAAATAATTGCGTTCAAGCGTCGTTGATAGTTTAGTGAGCCGAGATTGAGAGGTCCCAGGTTCGGATGCTGACCATTACACTATCTATGTAGCCACTCCTTCCTAACATTAGCAATTTATCTTGGCTAGAGGGGCTAACGGGAACTATTTACTACACTATTTGCTTTTTACGGTCCCGACTGCCGTTTGACCTTCCAACCCTAAGTGAAAATCCTACACTAAAGCCTCGTCCTTCAATCAGCAGATGTACCGGCTTGCAGGTGAGTACTGGCTTATCTAACGGAATAACTTACAAAACATTAAAGATAAAATATGAAAACTACGACACTTACTATGTATTATTGAAATTGAATATGTAAAATTGTATGTACGTAATTTTGTTATTGCTGCCAATATACGCCAATAGGCTTTATTCGAGCTCGTACAGGCTTTATAAGGAGTATTGGTTTCATTGTGAGTCGTTATTGAGTTGGTCTGCAACTTGCTCACAATGTGATACGAGTGTATCGGTTTAGGTATTGGAGCCCATAATGGACTAAGAAGAGCCCACTACAGTCAGACTTACGTCATTTCGAAGATTGAAACGGATTCAGATTATTGAGTGTATAATCTTAAATTGAAGGGGTGGAAGTTTTACGTAAGCATTTTTATTATAGCGGCTGTACACGTTGTGCCAAGTTAAAGCAATGTGCGTCTCACACACAGTACTTTATCCCTTCAAAAACAATACTTGTAAAAAGATACCAAGTCTCGCCGCCCTCGCTTCTTCTACCGCAAAAAGTAATGAGATCCATGTAATACCAAGTCGCTTAATTTATTCAGTCCCTACTTCAGGGACCTTCTGTCCTAAGTTATTACGTAATGAGCTTTTATGTTTTAAATATAATAAATAATAATGTGCGATAGATTGTGTTTCCATGCGATGGCCAAGTCAATTTATTATATTTGAAACTTAAAAGCTTATTACGTAATAACTTAGGACAGAAGGTTCCTGAAATAGGGACTGAATAAATTAACCGACTTGGTATTACATGGATCTCATTACTTTTTGCGGTAGAAGAAGCGAGGGCGGCGAGACTTGGTATCTTTTTACAAGTATTGTTTTTGAAAGGATTTCAGTTCTTTTTGTAGATTAGCACGCCCACTCCCACTCCTACTCCCATTTCCAATCCCACTCCCACGCCCACTCCCACTCCCACTCCCACTCCCACTCCCACTCCCACTCCCACTCCCACTCCCACTCCCACTCCCACTCCCACTCCCACTCCCACTCCCACTCCCACTCCCACTCCCACTCCCACTCCCACTCCCACTCCCACTCCCACTCCCACTCCCACTCCCACTCCCACTCCCACTCCCACTCCCACTCCCACTCCCACTCCCACTCCCACTCCCACTCCCACTCCCACTCCCACTCCCACTCCCACTCCCACTCCCACTCCCACTCCCACTCCCACTCCCACTCCCACTCCCACTCCCACTCCCACTCCCACTCCCACTCCCACTCCCACTCCCACTCCCACTCCCACTCCCACTCCCACTCCCACTCCCACTCCCACTCCCACTCCCACTCCCACTCCCACTCCCACTCCCACTCCCACTCCCACTCCCACTCCCACTCCCACTCCCACTCCCACTCCCACTCCCACTCCCACTCCCACTCCCACTCCCACTCCCACTCCCACTCCCACTCCCACTCCCACTCCCACTCCCACTCCCACTCCCACTCCCACTCCCACTCCCACTCCCACTCCCACTCCCACTCCCACTCCCACTCCCACTCCCACTCCCACTCCCACTCCCACTCCCACTCCCACACCCACACCCACTCACACTCACACTCCCACTTGTACTTCTTCACTTTTCGTTATCAAGTTTATTCAGTTAGTAGTTTAGGCGTGAAAGCGAAAATAACTAATAACAGTATTAACACTAATAACTGACGGACGCTCAGATAGTTACTTTCGCATTTTATAATACTTCGTTAGACTGATATTAGTAAAGTGGATGGATTCACGTACAAGCGTACGAAGCGTTCACAGCAAATGTAACTTTGTAATCCTATATATTTATATGAGATTACAAAGTTATTTATGCAGTTGGTGAAATTGCTGAAATTGAAGAATGTTTTAATTTTCCCTTGGGTTGTACACTAAACACTACTTATGTTCTAAAGTTGAGGCTTCTACGTCTGCTAGAAGTGCCTTAGACTTTTGATGATCGGTCAGTCAGTGAGTGACAAAATTTGCAAACTTTGACTAGTTATAATTCTTAAACTACCGGTTCAAATTGAATGAAATTTAAAATACACAGTGTTAATACCAGAGATCACTTGGTAACCGAAGATTCAGGCTTCTAGGTTTATCCATAACGAAGTTCTAGGGGGTCGAAAATGGCCTGAGTTGCTTCGAGAAAATAGTGTTACGGCCGTGCCGCTCTGTTTGCTCGACTTGTCGGGGGCACTGCCGTGCCCCCAGATGTCTAATAAGGGTAACCGCACACATGCGTTAATATATTGTCAATAAAATATTACACTATTGAGTCACAGAACAGATAATAGTACTAGCGTAACTGAGTGACATTAAGTATCACTCAATAATAATATGGGATATAGATACAGTCCGCTTAAATACACCATATCAACATAAACAGTCAACGATAAAAGTAGTTTAACAATTTCTAATTTATTGATCGCTGTGAGTACTGTGACCCCTAAACCTGACATAAAATAATGAAAAAAACATTAAATATAATAACATTGTCCTCTGGGGATCTTAAAACTACCTACTTATAAATGACTTATTGATACTTGTTAATCAACTTGTCGTTATTCGCATTTGGTATGATTTAAGAATGGTATGAGTTCTCGTGGTATGAAGACGGAACAACCCTATTTTTAGCACTTATCCCTTTAATGTTTAATATTATTACATGACGTTCGTTAGATTTAAACTATTCTCAGAATATTAAACTACCATTTCATGTTTTTCTTTTTTTTCAATTACCATGTCATTTTGCGTAAACTTAACGCTGTAATATTGGGCCTGCGGACGTTGGAGCCGATGTGTACAACCGACTTTAGAATTTCCCTGGTTTAATTATATTATATTTCTGGTGAAATCTGAGATGCCTTCCAATTATTGCCAATTTTTATATAAACGTAAATGGCAACAGCTGCAAATCAGCATATCGCGATTGTGAATATAATTTTGGTTATTAAACGGAGCAGATGTGGAACCAGAATTAATTACTAACTTTTAACATTTCCATCGTATTCTTATTCTCTTATCCAATTTTGGCAATGGGAAAAGGTCTTAAGGTTCGGTTCCACCATTATTATATTAATCTTTGAATATCTATGATATTAATACTCAATGAATTGGTGTCCAAACAAATGCGTGAAAATATGATCCTGACAGTGTCCTGCTCGCATCCAAAGTATGTACTGTGTAGCCAGATATCGGCTGTCCTTCTTAATTTGACGGCTCTTAGCTTTTGCGGAGCACCCTCCATATGACCCTACCAAAGCCTGCGCCAGACCCTCATAGTAAAACCAGTAAAACCAACGATCTAAACTGATCTAAAATTGGAATTATGGTTGTCACTCTTGTCACTGTCGAATGCATTCTGTTTTATTGCAAATCAAAGACATATCTGGTATTTTGCGCATAAAGGTTTAGCACGATTCGACAATATTGAAGGGAAGGTGGCGGCCTCCTTCAGATCACGGAGTTTTTGGTTTTACTATAGGCAGTACGCTGCCTTTTGTAAGGTTTGTGACCTATACAAAAAATGAAATCTGTTGACAAACGTAAACGATGGTACTAAACAGTTTTGTCTTTGCCTATTCATAATGTAGATGTTACATTTTTTATTTGACAGCTAGCTGTCAGTCAGGTGGTGTCAGATTCGCGTGGGAGCGCGGCCGTCCATCGTTGTATGTAAATTAATTTATGTGCTCTGGTAACACGGCAATAAATAAACGAGGAATCGATGTTCTGCTGACATGTTTGATGAGCCGGATGTTCCATTATAGGCAGGTATTTGTAAACAATTCCTTTTATAGATTTATATTTAAATTAAACATGATCTAGCTAATTAAAAATGTCTTATAAGATTTAAAGTCCGACCAATAAAATAAAAAACCCGTACTGGGGGCGCCAAAAACATCTATGAATATGACAACACCAAGTATAGTGATACACATGTAAAATGCCAAGTGTACAAATATTTTTTCAACACACTTGCTTATGAACAGGCTTTTATTTCCCCGCAATTAAGCACGGAATGACACCTAATATAAAACTGTGACTTTTTCATTGCTTCTTCTTCCTCCTAGCGTTATTCCCAGTCTCATCCGAAGCTTTCAGCTTGAAGTCTGGGGTCCGCTTTTACCACTCATAGCTACCTACAGATTTGGCTAGACCTCGATATTTTCCGTGAAGCGATTGCCACCTGACCTCCACGACCCAATGTTAACATTAGGCGATATCGAAGCTTTGCAGCTAGACCGTTGTTTTTGGACTTTTTAGGGCACCAACTACCCGTAACGACTGCCATAGATGTTCTTATGGCAACCGGGACCGACGACGGCTTAACGTGCTCTCCGAGGCACGACCAGACCAATGCAAATACCCATATTTAATGCACACAAATATTTGCACTGAGCGGGGATCGAACCCGCGCCTCCTGAGTAGCGGCCGCGTTCACTACCGCTACGCCACGGAGGCTGTCATGTTTTTCATTGCTATTATTCACAAAAGTGAGTTATAGACTATGGGTGAAAACTATATTTGAAAACTAATAGGTAGGTATATTAATTCGTTTGTAATATTGGACACGATCTTTTTTGTATCGAAACTTTTTTAAGAACAAAGCAACTTAGTTTTCAAATTCAAATTCAGACTCAGACTCAGACTCGGAACTCGGAACTCGGAACTCAGAACTCAGACTCAGACTCAGGACTCAGACTCAGAACTCAGAACTCAGACTCAGAACTCAGAACTCAGAACTCAGACTCAGAACTCAAATTCAAATTCAAATTATTATTTATTACAATTGCATAAGTTCATAAAAATGCTATGCAATAGCTTTACCGCGGCAGTCCCCGAGTGCCACACGTCTTTTTTTTTTCTCTGTTAAAAAGTTAAGTTTTTCTCTGTTAAGTTTTCTGGTTAAAATAGAAAAATAGACGCGGCGTGTTATACTGGTTACAAGGACTGGGCACAAATCACAACACAGTACCCAACAAACATTTTAGTCGTATAAGTGAAAATTACACGACTTAATGTTCTATAAACGTCGTATAGAAGTCATTTTAGGTTTTAATACGACTCAGTGCCTCTTTATCCTTATACAACTTGTAGTCGTATAAAGACGTCGTATAAACGTCTCCGCGACTGTTTTCTATGACCATTATACAACTTTCAGTGGTAAAACCGATGATGTCGTCTTACTAACGTCTATACAACTTTTACACCAAACTGAATCGTATTAGAGTCGCAAGAACTACTTATACGCGATAATCGTAATAGAGTGATAAATTGCACTCTTACACGACTTTTAGTCATTTTGAACACTATTAGACTACCATTAAGTGACTGAATGTCGCATAGCTGTAGAGTACCTTAACATTACAAGTCAGTCATTCTTTATCTCTATTTTTAATGAAACTGAAGGTGGTTCCGTACAAAATTTAATTTTGAGTTCAGGAGAGTTCCTTGCAAAATCAAAGCGCAGAAAGCGGATGTAGAGAGACTTTGCCTTTAGCTTACCATCAGGCGAGGCTAAGTCAAATTGACGTGTCCTATATAAAAAAAAAAAAAAAAAAAAAAAAAAAGTTGTCTTGAAGTAGTAGAGACAAAACAAGATAAATAAGATGAAATATTTGAAAAAATATGTTTCAGTGATAGTGAAATAGACTATGAAAGCGAAAGCGAAACCAGCAAAAATGATAAACTTCGGATAATGAAAAATTCGTTAAAGCGAGAAATTCGTTATTTTAAGGGTCGTTATATCAAGGTTGCACTATATAATACAGTGGAATTACGGAATTTTCCTCTGGGGCAATTCCGTGGATATAAATACAATATTTATGCTGTGCTCAAAATCTCTTCTTCCGAAATGACTATAAAATCGCCCTGTCTATTTGCATATTAGAAAAAAAGAGACAAGTGATATTTCAAGGTCCGTTTCTTACCTATTTGATTTATATTTATATAGGTAGGTAACTAGAGTTTGTATGTAGAATTACGCAGCTCTTTATGTATATCACCATGGAAGTTATAAGTAAATAAAATAGTTAAGTAACATTGGTTGGTTTTATTTATTTTAAATGGTGATAGAGATGTGTGTGGATATCCATAGCCATCTCAAATACATAATTATGTATTAACTTCGAAAAATCTATCTTGGTTAAAAACTTATCGACGTCCATTAAATCACATCATATTATTTTAACTACTAAAATAAAATTTAAAATTTACTCGTTGAACCCTAATTTTGTTAATATGGCGGCTAATTATTGCACATAAAATTAACTGCACAGAATGAAAGGTCGTTTTGTAGTCGTATTACGGTTGTGTCGCGTCTTAGAGTCGTATAAAAGTAACTTTTAGCACGTGCGCTAAAAATATAGTGAGAAATGTTGTTTAATTTTAAGCATTTCTAAGGCGCGTGCATTATACTAAGAAAACTAGCGCATATTACACGATAAAATTAATTCCCCAATAGATTAATGCACTTCAACACGCGTTTCGAGATATAACATATTGAAATTAAATGAATATGGCTAACTTAAACTAGGTAGAGTTTTGACAACTCTAATTTATAATGTCTCTTTCACTCTTCACTGTTATGAGTACAACAAAATTCAATAAAAATGTCGTCATTTGCACTGGTATTCGACAAAGTGTCGTAAAACAGTGGTATTGTAGACCATAATGCAGCAAAAAATGAATTTCACTACATCTATGCGACCATTATACGACTGAATATGTCATTGATACGACTACTATGCGACTCTTATACAACTCTAAGTCGTATAAAATGGGCCCTTTTTCGGTCGTAGCGACGTGATAACGACGTTTTGGCGACATGCTTATACAACCAAAAGTTACATTCGGCACGTTGTGGCGACTTCAAAAATGTTTGTTGGGTAGTATCCGTATAATAGTTTACTGCTTGGAATGGTAAATACAAGTTAGACATACAGTTACATTACACTATGTATAGAACAGGGACCACGCGATATTGTTTTTCGGACTGCATAAAATTCTTGTATTTTATGCCTAACAGCACAGAGATCAAAATAATCGAGCATGATTTTCTTTTTTGCGTTAGGCTTATTTTTCTTAGGCGTAGAAAATACATTTGACGTTTGACCTTCTCTTCGTATTTTTATTACAGAAGATCGGGATATACCTAAAAATGTGAATAATAATTAGTCACAGTAAAATCAGTAGTTTAGGCCAATTTCATTGCACGTACTCTATGATGTACTTACCCGTCATGTTGACAACAAGGTCCGTGATGTTATTTAGAGGAACAGAGTCCAATCCTTCCTACTTTTTATCCGACAAATACTTTGTTATATTATAAATTACTTTTCTTAACTGGCTTTTAATAGTTTTCGGCATATTACTATAGTTTTGTAGTTTTGTAGCGCTCTCAAACTCAACAACACGCACAATTGACACCACACTGACAGATGACCATAATGACATTGTATAGATTGTTACCATATGAAGAAATTAGTTCCAATACTTTACCGCAATATGGCGAGGTATTTTATTTTACTGGTCGGGCTTTAAACAACAATTAAATATCTTGATACAATGAAAATGATGGACTAAACATATTTTTGTTGATCTACACCAGGAGTGGCAACTTTATGCATTTATTGTCCCATCATTCTAAAAAAATAGTAAAAGCACAAGGCGCACCTGATGGAAATTGGTTACCATGGCCTATGGACGACTGCAACTGCAACACCAGGGGAGTCACACTCGTGCTGCCTGTAAGGACAGTGGACAAGTCTTTAGTTTTGCCACTGACAGCACAAAACCTCTCTAGTGTGCTCTGACTACTATACTCACCGTACCTCAAATACAACACGAGGTTACTAAAGCTGCGGTATTCTGTGGGACGAGGTACTTCCCCAGTCGGACTGCTCGATTGGGACGGAAATATATTCGTGTCCTGGTATATCATAAACCCTACAAACGGCATCACACTGCCTAAGTATATACCCATTATCAGATGAGGCTCTACAGCAGCATCCCTCTCATGACTGGCAGAGTTAGACATCAGTCATTCCCGCAAAAGCCAATAAAAGTAAAATCAAGAATGAAAGAGCCGACCACTGGCTCCAAAGTAAAAGCTAGTAGTTCCCTACTAACTACAAGCGTAACTTCAGTCAATAGTATTGTACTCGTAGTTATTTGTCGGCGATATCGTCTAAAGAGGGCCATTCATTCCGCGAGTACTGTCACATTTGTTGCGGCGCGCTGTGTCGTACTGTTATCGCACGATCGTCTGGTGTATGGCTCGATTTTAGTCTGCGACGCTCAAAGTTTTCGGTATTAAAATTAAAAACCCTAAAAACAGGTGGCTGAGTAGCCGGGAATACATACGCGCCGACTAGGCATGATGACGTAGTCACGTCAAAGGATCCGCTCTTCACATCATACCTGGCGTTATGACAGTTCTATGATTCGTGTAATCACTGATTACACGATTCGATAGAAGGGAGGAAAAGAGCTATTTAATAAAAATTTGAAGCAATTAGTATGCTAACTGTTCAAATCGATTAAGATTGAAAAAATGAAATGACTCAGACGGGACTCGAACCCGCGACTATTCCCTTACAGGGGAAATGCTCTGACCTCTGAGCTACCGAGTCATAGGTACCTTAAGTGTCTAAGTCGTTTCACTTTTTCTAATCTTAGTGAGTGCTATTTGACCTGCAGCCTGTTGTTAAATAGTCTTGTGGTCTCTTCGGAAGAGAATCTATTGCACTCGACATCTAGAAAACCTTTTTGTAGAGCGTTTGATTGTATTAAAAGATATCGAATAGAAGATCTGCCTCCGGAGTAGCTTAAAAAAAGATATCAATCGATAGTCTAATGGGTATTTGTCGAAAAGTCATCTCTAAAACAAACAAAACCGTTTCTATTGCTTTTACTCCAAATCAAAATTGTCCTTATCTCAACAAAGACTTTGTAATTTAATAATAAACTTTGACAGCCTTTGTCTCAAACAACTAAAATCTTCATGTACTCATTCACTTTGACATAAGGTCCGCCACAAGCGATACAATGTAGTGCGATGTCGTGCGACTAACGCATCACATATTAGAACTGATTAGGGCGATGGAAGCTATTAGACGATTGGTACTTTACTAAGTGGAAAGTCAGTTTCCCGGTAAACATATTGGATCGATAATGTACCTACATGCCAGTAGTGAGTTTTGTACAAAGTAGTTTCATTACTACAATGTGTGGCTTCTCTCTTATTAGAATTTGATCAAGGTAACTAAAGAAGTTTTATATTTTAGTTCCTTTTTTATTTGTTCTTTTCTGAATGAATTTTTAAGGCTTTTAGTATACTAACTATTTAATTAATAATAATTATATTAACTATTCAATTAAGAAAGAAAAAATTGGGTCAGCTTCGGGCGAGTCTCGGTGGCTCAGTGGTCAGAGCATTTCCCCTGTAAGGAATAAATTGCGGGTTCGAATCCCGCCTGAGCTGGATCCAAATTTGTCTATCTTAATCGATTGTCCTTTTCTGATAAAATATTGCGATTAAATATAATTAAAAAAAAAAACGTTAGTAGTCTAGACTTGACTCGTAAAGTAGTGTCAAACTAAATAAACTTAAATATCCATACATCTCCAATTCATACCGAAAGGGTTATTTGCTACAACAGAGTTACTTAACGAGCAGTTACTACTATTTCTAGTTTTACTAGAATAAATAAATCTAAGAACCAATTTTCATACCACAACAAATGTAATAAATCCCGAACTATCAGCACTTCAGTCGACTCCCCCGTAAAGTGGCGGCGACGGATCGTGCGCATTCATCAAGTGCGCCGCGGTCGTGTCGCGATTCCGTGCGACAGATAGTCGCGACGTGAGCAGCCCGCCTACGCATCACGTGGGTGTCGATTTAAAATATCATTTCGCAGACAAATTGTTGATAGGACGTTGTTTTTACTCAAAGTTTTTAGTCTACTTATTAATCTTTTTGGGAACGTACAGTACCTACAAGTTTAAATTAAAATACAATCAATACTGCAATAGGTTGGACCGAAGGAGTGCAATTGTTCCTCCGTCTAATAATGACAGTCATTGCCGTCAGTTAGGTTAGGACTTTGCCTAATTTTTTGCTTATACTCATATATTATTTTTGAAAACTTGCTACTGCGCCTTTAGGCTTTATTCTAAGAAACTTCAGTGAAATAATTACATAAAAATCAGTTTATCTTTGTACCTACAATCTAACAAGGATATCCGCATCATTACGTAAAAATCTATTTAAAAATAATAAATCTCTCTTAAGTCCGTTTAAAAAGGAAGGAAAAGAAAATAATCACAGAAAACGCGTGAATGAACCCATTACTTTGAACAACAAAACCACTTAAGTCCATCGGAAAGTTACGTCAAGCGGAATTCACATCGATAGCATCGGATCGGATCGGATCGTTTAGGCTACTTACACAGCTGCGACTATCTGTCGGCGGCGATCGATATGTCGCACGAATGCACTGATCTGATGATAGGGAGTTAATTCTTTTCGTATTGCTTTGTTTTTGTCGATTAAATGGAGTCAGGCGAGGTATAGCTTGATCTCATGAGAAATGGTATTTGAACTCTGTGCTTTTAGCATCAATTTCGCCAATGTCAGATGGTATTTAAAGTTGTGGTACAGGAAAACAATATAAAGGTGCGTACATATTATATTGCATAACATGTTATAAAACAATGTTATATAACATGTTTCAGTAATGTAGACACTGAAGTTAGTACAATGTTGCAAAGTTATAAAACAATGTTAGATAATGTGGACGTGTTATATAACACAAGTTATACAACATGTTACATAATCTGTACGCACTTTTATGTAGTCGGTTTCGAAAATGGTACCTAGGTATATGTTTTTTGGCTTGGTAGTTGTCGAAAAAAGAAGCCTAACATAATCCAAGTTACCGAACGTGAACGTTCGAGGTTTCGTTTACCCCGATTTTTTTTAAATTGCGAGATAAGACGCTATTTTAAAACCGAAATTTTTTCGAGGGAATAGAAAACTGGGGAAATCGCGACTATTCCTGTATAACTATTTTGTCTCTTCATCCTAGCGTTAAAATTGTTGTGAAGTTGTCTATCTAAACGTAATAAACAAACAATTATAAGACATATCAAGTTTTAGGATTTTTTTCACAAAATTGCCCCGTGCGAACCCGGGACGGGTCAGTTACTTTTTATAACAACGGGTTTTTGATCGCCATGTTTTTTGAGATACCCATCTAAACATCGTTTCTGACAAATTGTACGGACTATAATAGATGTAATCTTTGTAGATAGACACGTGTTAATGTATGTTTACACGTGTAGATGTCGAATTGAGGTAGCAATAGATAGTTCAATCGGAATATCATTTTGTTTTCAAGTAAGTAACTTACTAGACTAGATCATGGTATTCAACCAGATATATAGCCTCTGTGGTGTGGTGGTAGTGAACACGACCGCTACGCAGGAGGTGCGGGTTCGATTCCAGCGCAGTGCAAATATTTGTAAACATAAATATGGCTATTGGACTGGTCGTAACTCAGAGAACACGCTAAGTCGTCGATCCTGGTTTCCATACGAACATCTAGGCAGTCGTTACAGGTAGTTGGAGCCCTTAAAGTCCGACTAGTCTAACCATAGAATTTCGATATCACCAATTGGTTGTGGAGGTCAGATGGCAGTCGCTTCACGGAAAATATCGAAATCCAGCCCGCATCTTAGACTGAAAGCCGAACCCAACCGAGTTGAGAAAAGACTCAAAGAATGATGATAGTACCGCAATAACTGACCGACATCCACACGGGCCGAGCCGCGGACATTGACCCCAATTCTGTCTTGTCACAAGCTAACTAAAATAAGCTAAAAATCTCTAAATGTCAGTTTAGTCCTGTCAAAATGTAATTTCGTATTCTGAGAACACACAAATAACTTAAAATTAGCTTGACACAACTAAAATTAGAGAAAGTACTCAACTGTCATTTTTGGATAAACGGTATTCTGTTGTACGTTTATGCACTAAAATAAGAAATGTCAAACTAAAATTAGACATCATCTAAAATAATGCCAATTGTCGTTCTATATACGCTTAAAGCCTTTATAAAGCTCTATAAATCGTCGATTGATTTGGATTTTATAAATAACTAGCGGACCCGGCGAACTTGCCAGGTACGTGGACCGAGAAAAACTGTATTTGCTTGGTTAAGGCTGAGAAATATCACAGTTTGTTTACTATTTGATCAATAATATGCACTAATTATCATTTGTCGGCATTCTAAAGACTTATTAAGATAAGTTTTTACAGATTTTATGAAAATCTTTATCGTTCATTCTTAATTTTTTAATAGTTGTAACACTCGTTTTAGTTACGTCATATTCAAATTTAGTGCTGTCTTGTGCTTAGCAAACTCTAAATTTAGTTTGACATAACAACAAAATACGGTTAGAAATGTCAATCGCTTAACTAAAATAAGAAAATTTTAGAGAAATTTAAGTTTAGAGATGGTAACGTCAGAATTGGGGTCATTAACTAGTGCTTATCTATATTATGTCCATATTACTAAAGCTCCAGGACCTACTAAACCTGCTCCGTAGATAATTGTTAATGCAAATCCTCAACAAAATCGTGCGCAGGAGCTAAAATGACAAAGTAATTCATGCATGTCTTTTGATTCCGTAAGCCCATCGGATCCGCTCACTTCTGTCATCGGCTTTAGCTGATGAGCGGCCTAATGAGGCGGATTAACTCTTTATGAGCACTAATGAAAGGTATCTTATGTCATATTTGTAAAGCAGGCGGCTGTAGAATGGAAGGGGTGATATTTCAAACGTATTTGTAGGTTATCAAAATTGTTTTAATTTTTTTTCGCACTTTTTTGGACTTTATGGGTTTTATATCTACAATGTATTATAACATCTAATACGACTTCTTACGCGTGAAGTACGTTCTAAATCCGTTCTTAGCGGATGTCTACACCCTATAAAGAACCTAAGTGCCACGATATCCCAGAAACTATAATAGTTTCTGAGATTTCGTGATTAATCAGTGAGTGGTATTTCACTTTTATATATACCTAGATATACCTAGATGTACCTACATACATAATAAAATACCTGTATGCAGTATTACGTGATAGGAAGTAAGTTTAATATACTATGGTTTAATGCCGTTTACCCGACATTTTTTCTTGATACAAATCACTGGCAAAAGGGGTATCTGAATACAAAAAATATTCCGAGCGCTGTGGGACGCTTGGCAGATGTGAAGCACCTCAATTATGTTTTCATTCTTTACCTGTAACCTTTACCTGTACAAAAACAAATGTTAGGTTTTAATTAATCGATTGACGGGCGATAGAATTTGCTATGAATACAGCTAAGAAGTAGAACTCCCTTCCTGGGTCTGTTCCCAGAAAGCCTGAGAATCAAGTCAGGAATAGATTCATTCTAGGCCAATGTGTTTCTTCGTTGACCACAATCACTAATTTAAACTTGTAAATTCAATCACCAACTTTTTAATATTAGTATCCGCAGGTAGCAAACAAGTATATAATCAACATACAGACATACACTCACGCCTCTTTCCCAGTGGGGTAGGTAGAGACCACTGTTTTCCCCTTACTACGGTCCTGGCATACATCTTCCACTTCTTCTACTTTCATAATTGGTTTTTATATGCTCATCGGTTTCGGGTACCTACTCCTGACATGTCCTTTCTTTAAAATTATTTAAAACTAGCTGACCCCGCGAACTTCGTACCGCCTTTTTTTTTAAATTTTTCTCTCCGTAAGAACCATCCCCGTACTTCAAGGAATATTCTTAAAGAATAATTAGCGAAATCGGTCCAGCCGTTCACGCGTGATGTCGTGACCAAGGGGATATAGGGATTCATTTTTACCTATATATAGAAGATAGATAGATAAAAATATAAATGTAAAAGGAAAATATAATCAAACGCTTTAAAATATAGCAGCTATCACCCGACTCTTGTGATATCAATTTGCGACCTAAACACATTTTTATTACTCGTCCGGTTTCTTCGAGCTTCCCTCCAAGGGTTTACGATTGTATTACCGCCATGTTCCTTTTATAAGACTTTCCAAGATTTTATTTCAATTAACAGAATGTTGTGAAGCCTGTACAATACCTCTAGATATTTATTTTTATCGCCACTGAGTCTGAGTCATGCCACCATTGTAGCCCACTACCTATGGAACTGCTTGGACACAGATTTTCGATTGCAAAAAGATTACAAGTATCGATTTTGAATAGAAATTTTTTGAGTAAGGAAAGTGTTGTTTAAATAAGTACCTAATTCCGCCAAGCCCCTTCCACCATCGAACGACCAGAGGCACGGGGACCCGCCACCGATAAGACGTGGACATTCCACTTATACCTATGTACCAAACGATTCGGTGATACGTTTATCATGGGTACCGCCAAGGTTGAAATGCCTTGCCCGAATCTGTTTCCGGATAGTTATAGCTATCCGGAAATAGATTCGGGCAAGGGGGTGTGTTCAAGACTAGAGTGAATAGGTTACTTCTAGGCAAGCGTGCTTCACCGTCAGCCACATCGTCACTTACCAACAGGTGAGATAGTGGTCAAACGCGAGCCTATCAGCCATAAAAAAGTGTATAGGTACAGAGTGTATTTTTGAAACGGGGTAGTTATATTTGGTTCTTCAACTACTATTTCGTAGAGAAAAAGGTGCTTTTACACAGTGAAGTCAGTCCATTCATGTCGGGCAAAAGCAAAGTTCTACTACTCCTGACACTAATGGACTTATTGGTGTTTCCTTTTGCCAATTTAAAAAAAAAAAAAAAAAAAAATAGACACAGATAAAAAATCTCCACTGACAGGTGTCAAAGTCAATAAGACAATATGCGGCGCTAATGGCGTAGCACATGTCAACTGTCATAATTGTATATCCTTAACTGTGTGAGCCCATCGGCCATGGCGACAATACAATTAAAAACCATTTAGGAGAGATTATCGTAGGCCTTGTCGAAAATTGACAACTGGTTACTTTGATTTTGAAGCGAAAAAAAGGAGAGAGCTAATAATGTAAAGGAAGGTCAAATATACAGTTTAGGTGCTTATGTACAGTCACCGACAAAAAGGCACCATTACTACTTGTATAGTGATTGAAAGAATAATAATGAAGCAATTAGTATGCTAACTTTGCAAATCTAACTAAAGAGCTAAAAAAAACAATGTAAACAGAAATAGGCAGCAGTCTGGTTTACACACTTTTTGCATACTAAAATTTATAGTATTGCCAACTGTCGTCGTCAGAAGAAATTTAAAGTGGCAATAAGCAGGGGATTCCAGAGGCCTAGGTCTGTCTAGAAGTTTTTAAAAGCATAAATTTTGCAATGATGTCGTGTGACAAAGAACTAAGGTTATCGACATAAGTCGCAGAAGAAGCATAATGCCTTATTGACCAAATTTGCCGAAAGGTCCGAAGGAACAAACGAAACCACAAATCGCCAAACGGAAGGTGGGACGCCCAGGAACCCTCAGCATGACGGCCTCATCAGATGCTTTTTCACGACCCGCTCTAAGGACCCAGGACTGTAGGAAGAGGGAAACACGTGAGCTAGTAAAACATTCCAAGAGTTTAAGGTGCGGCAAAGAAGAGTCACTGAACCACTTGGTTCATGTGGGTGATATCTAAGCCCTGTTGTCCAGTATAGATTAGGAGAGGGTGGGGCCAATCAGAAGATCGATGGTGGCTACGGCAAACATCAGGAGAGGCCATGTCCATCCGTGGAATGCAATAGACTAATGATTGATATAACTGAATGTACAGTAGATGCAGTTTTAATTACTTTTGCATCGCGTAATTGAAATAGGTCTTTTTATGGTTGTCAACTGGAACTATAAGTTATGAAATCTATTACTGAGTCTATCGCGGCCATCTTCACGTATTAACTAGCATCCCCAAAGAATGTTGTTTGAAAAATACTTGCGGGAGTAATTTATAAAAGCAATTCGTGTTTTATGTGTACGCTGTAAATGCTGCATGCATTTGCAGTTGTCGTATCGATAGTTACGTCACGACGGTATTTCCGTCTGGGGAAACTTCACCGTATAGAATACCGCGGCCATAATAACCTCGGTGAGTAGGGTAGCCAGATCCCACTGGCGAGTTTTTGTGCTGTCAGTGGGCAGACCAAAGGCTTAATAATAAGATTTCTTGGCTGGAGGTGAATAGGTGAATTCCATCAAGATCTTCGGAGTTCAAATTCAGGTTCATCCAGCTGATTGATGGATGAGGTTCTGGCACTGGTTTTCCTCTAGTGGCTTTCCTCTGGCCTGGGGTTAAAGACGGTCTTGCCTGGTAAAGTTGATCAAAAACAATAAACGGATCCCAGGATTCAAAGTGCAAACTTTGAACATAATTGTGTCATTCTTAAACACACTCAGACACACTCACATACTCACACACACACACACACACACACACACACACACACACACACACACACACACACACACACACACACACACACACACACACACACACACACACACACACACAAACAGAGACAAAAAAAATATTGTTAACTTCTTGATTTAAGAGTTTACTTGTAACAATATTCTTGATATGGAAGAGCGGAGTGTCCTACTACAAGCATTTTTTGCTTAAGGTGATTACATACGCGAATGACTTTGACCATACATAATGCTCAAGGTCATTCGCTCGTTTTTCAGCCGTAAAACTCAGTAAAACTAATTTTAATAGATAATTTTATAGGGGACGATTACAAACTAAGAAGGTCACGTCATGCTAATACACTCATTTAACATATATCTGAAATTTTAGATTATTTGGATACATATTGCAGAAAATATTTGGTTTCATAAGAAAGAGTAGAGTGATGTTCAGAGCCTCTTTTCAACTATTTCCTCCTTTTTATTGAATTTATGAAAAGGTGAAGTTACTCTGTATATCCTGTAGTATGCAGGGATGTAAATTCCAGATCTTTAGGTTTTATAGTTAAAAAGAAAAACGGTTTCGAAAATACCGATTTTTCGATGCTAATCTGATTCGGGGCCTCAATGTTTATTGTATTTTTGTTACCGAATAAAGAATTTTGAATTTTGAATTTGCTATGATGATGATGATGTATAACTAGCTATTTAATTGCTCGCGACTGCATTCCCGTGGAATTTCGCTCCCGTTCCCGCGACCCATGGGAACGTATTCCCGAAATAAAAGTATGTGTTTTTCCAGGCTATAAGCTATCCCTGTGCCAAATTTCAGCCAGATCCGTTCAGCCGTTAGACCGTGATTGAATAATAAACATCCAGACATATTCACAAACTTTCACATTTATAGTCTTAGTAGGATTCAAATATAATTTACTATCGGAATATTTTATTTTATGCCTTCGGATATTTCACATCTGCCATTTTTTTAATGATGAGGTAAGATACACCCATGCAGGCAGACCTGGTCATTACCTGGGCATCTTTGTGAGGGTATGCCCACGTTCGTTAGGTAATTACTACTCATCTGAGCTCCTCCGGCTACATAGGCATCTTATCAGTAGTCAGGACCTGTAATTAGTGACATTAATGTAAGAGGGGTATACTTTTGATTATAAATGTGAAGTTGTGTAGGATGTAGATAATTCTATACAGGTATGACTGCTTCTGTGGCGTTCGATAGGCTAAGTCAGAAGTCGTGGGTGCGATTCTCGTTCAGTAAAAATTTAATATTGTATGTATGAATATATTGTATGGATTGTGGCCTGGGCGTTTCTATGTATAATATGGGATGTATGTATTTACAAAAAATAAATAATAAATAATCCTGTACCAAGGTACTGTCGGCTTCAAAAATTCGGCTTTATTAATACCAAGGTATTATTCAGTCTAGCAAAGTCCTCAAATAATACTTGGCTTAGTATTATTTCAGTATCTACTTTACTAGTCAAAGTCAAGATCGATTTGATGCCGGCTGTACATAAAAAAAAAATAATAATAATAAATATTCCACAACATGCCACAAAACGCTATCTGAACCCATGGTAAGCATAGCTTAACTAGCTTGTGTTATGGGATCTAGAATGCAGATAAACGTACTTAAATACTTTTGCTTTGTTATCTCTACTAATATTATAAATGCGAAAGTAACTCTGTCTGTCTGTCTGTCTCGCTTTCACGCCTAAACCACTGAACCGATTTTGATGAAATTTGGTATAGGGATAGATTAGACCTTGAGAAAGAACATAGGCTATGTTTGGTCGCGATAACCGACATCCACGCGGGCGGAGCCGCGGGCAAAAGCTAGTAAATATATAAATATTATACATAGAAACACCCAGACCAATGCAAATAGATATAATTATGCGTACAAATATTTGTACTGAGCGGAGATCAAACCCGCGCCACCTGCGTAGCAGCCTGCGGCGTTCACTACCGCCACGGCACATAATGCTGTCGTATGATTTCAATGTTGGTAAATCCTGGATATCCGGTAATTAACAAACTTGCCAATGTTCATCAACTCCTTATGAAATGAACTATCATATAAGTGCAGGTGTAAGTTGAGAGATTTATGATCATTTCGTGTGTATGATGAAGAGTGTGGGTATACCATCGCGTGACAACAGACCTGCGTGTGCGCAGCTCCTGTACTCGGACTTATTTCATTCGTTTTGTTTGAATTTTTATTGAGTGGCTTTGGTTGGTGAAAGGGAATGGCTACTTGGTCTTGGGAATGCCTGACGAATGTTTTTGACACGCTTATTACGTCTATAAATATCTAGTTGAGAAGACGTATGAGATTTTTCCTTTACTTGTGCTATAAGACCTTATTTCTTACATTTCATGATTCTAGAGCTACGGGAAGTACCCTATAGGTTCTAATACCCTTGTGATTATCGAAATATGCTGAACCTTTAGATTGCGTTTACTTGGGAATACTTATGATTTTAACATTTTTTTTTACTAATTTCCGACTTCCGAACGTTCCTGAGAAAATGTCTTGATAGACTGACAGGCAGAGATCTAATTGATCCTATAAGTTTCCCGTTTTTTGTTTCCTTTTGAGGAACACTGAAAAAAGTTATGTCACAGTCATTTTAGTGTTCTTTTAGCAGCTACAGCGAGATACTGCATTCAAAGGTTGCCTGGTAGAGTAGTTCTGTGTTTCGTCCCACGATAGTTTCGGCCCATGGGACGAAACAATACTTTTCTTTATTATAATAATTTTCATTCGTCGATTCGTCCCATCGATTTAATTTTAAAGATATCTAAGTTTTAGTATGGTCAACAAAACAATGGTGATTACTTTAGTAAAATAAGTTTTCAAGGGTTCGTGGCTTACGCCCCCGGTGGTCGACGCCGCTGTGGCCGAAGCCCCCGAATCCAAATTTATACTGTTTCTATTTTTGCACAACCCTGTAGGTCAATGACTGAGTCAGGGTTTGGATGGGTAACCATTCTTTACAACAAGAGGTTAAGCAATGGTGACCGTTCTTCACATTGGCGGTTAAGTAAAATTGGCGACTTAGCCCGCGTGGAATTTGGTCCATGTCAACTTTTTTTCGTGTTACAGTTCACTCGGATACCTCCCCTGTCGGCCGGCCATCAGGAGTGGTTATGTTGGACTCGGTCCCACTATAAACGCATGCCGTCGCGGGTCTTCAGTTGCTGGAGTGTAAAATTCCCTGGGGCATATTCCGCGCTCCCCGGCTGACCCTTGGCCATGTACGATTTTAAGGTGGCCCCTCTCAGAAGTGGGAAGCACAGTGTCCCTATTGAATCCCGGAAAGGGGGAGCCCTCCGCTTGCCTGTTTTCCACTGTGCCCTCTGGTAGTCAAAGGGATATGTGGGAAGGCTCTGAGCAGCCGCTATACTACTATACTATAGAGTCGCTCCCTTTGCGGCCGGCATTTGCCGTAGGCGGCAACGCCTTCCCTGGGTCCTCAACCAGGCCCCTCGGCCTTTGGAGGATCCGACCTGGCATTCGGATTCCGTTCCCGTTGCATCTTTTGTTCAGCTGACCCTCCCCTTCTTCGCTGGTGACATACATCGAATACACGTTGCACCCTTTTTTACGCGACTACGGCGAAGCCAAAGGAGGGCTATGATTTTGGCAGGCTATGTATGTATGCATGTATGCATGTATGTATGTATGTATGTATGTTCGTTTGTTCCCGCATAGCTCTATAACAACTTATTAGAACTGGACAATTGAGGTATCGTTAGAAGCGTCTTGATCGTCCGCTGGTTATAGGCTATATCACGTGTCACTAAATCAAATGTGGCGCCCTCTAGCGGTCATAAAGTACTGCATTCAAAAATAAACTTGAGATAAATAGGCTGTGTTTGATATCAAATTAAAGGGCTGAATTAGCACATTCCAAATATGTATAAATTATTGGGTGTTGCTTGCCCCAAAATAATATAAATAAAAATTAAGTTTAAAACTAAAACCCGATTGCTGTAAATTCACGCTCGCTCTAAAAAGTATTAAACAAGAAAATATACTTTTTCCTATTTTTGTTAGAGTGGCATACGACCACGGCTATTCTACTTTTAAACCTAATTTTTATTCCAAATACGTCCAATTTCAATAATTCAAAAAGCAATCAACATGTTTGTATTGAAACAATCTTGAATACCATCCGTGGTCTGGCTTTGATCGGCATTTCTGCTTGAATTTATTTTACCGATATAATTACTGTTACTATGATATTGTTAAAAAAATCACGCTCTGAAAAGTATTAAACAAGAAAATATCTAGGATAGCCGTGGTCGTATGCCACTTTCCCTTAGAATAGCATGTATGTATCGTTTTATTATAGTAAGTGGCATACGACCACGGCTATCCTAGATATTTTCTTGTTTAATACTTTTCAGAGCGTGATTTTTAAGTAGTCGGGTTTTAGTTTTAAACTTATTTTTTAAGTAGTCGGTTTTTAGTTTTAAACTTATTTAACCCAACAACTATAATTTATGCATATTTGGAATGTGCTAATTGAGCTCTTTAATTTGATACCATACACGGCATATTTATCTCAAATTATTTTTTCAACACAGTACTTTATGGCCGCTAGAGGGCGCCACATTAGATTTAGTGACACGTCATATAGCCTATAACCATCGGACGATCAAGACGATTCTAACGATATGCTATATGTCCAGTTCTAATAAGTAGTTGAGCAGCTATGAGGGAACAAACGAACATACTTACATACATACATACATACATACATACATACCTACATACATACATACATACATAGCCTGTCAAAATCATAACCCTCCTTTGGCTTCGCCGTAGTCGGGTAAAAATAGTTTCTTATAATTTTGTAAAAAATAAAAGTCCGTAATAGCATAGGTATGTCTATCTAATATGGGTAGCTCCCTTATTAGATAGACATAATATGCTATTGCGGACTTAAATGAAGACCTTTTTAAGTGATACATTTCCACAGTAAATTATTTTGTTCTATCTTTAATAGTTTTTAGGTCCTTTTTTTACACCTTAGGTTACATTATTGAAGTTTTAGTAAAGATCCTTAATTTTTTTAAATTTAATTTAGCCTATGTTAGTCATTGATAGTGCAGCTTTCTAATGGTTTAAAAATGTTTGAAATCGGTTCAGTGTTTTTTGAGTTTATTCGAATACAAAAATACAAATCTTTAATCTTTATAATATTAGTAAAGATGTACTTATGGAAATCTGCCCGATTTGTAGACATTTATGCTCACTGCTCCGCTCACTTTTGTAGTAGCGTGATGATATATAGCCTATAACATTTGTCGATAAATGGACTATTCAACAGAAAAAGATTTTTTCAATTCAAACTGGTAGTTTTTGAGACTAGCGTGTTGTGCCTAACCTCGTAATGTAAAGAACGGCCACCCATCCAAAACTCAACCCAGCCAATTTTACTTAACCACGTAATGTAAAGAACGGTCACCCATCCTAAACCAGACCCAGCCAATTTTGCTTAACTTCGTAATGTAAAGAACGGTCACCCATCCTAAACCTGACCCAGCCAATTTTACTTAACCGCGTAATGTAAAGAACGGCCAACCATCCAAAAGCCGACCCAGCCAATTTTACTTAACCGCGTAATGTAAAATACGGCCACCCATCCAAAACCCGACCCAGCCAATTTTACTCAACCGCCAATGTAAAGAATGGCCACCCATCCAAAACCCGACCCAGCCAACATTGCTTAACCTCCTGTTGTAAAGAACGGTCACCCATCCAAACCCCGACACAGTCATTGACCTACAAAAAGTGGGTTGTGCTAAAATAGAAACAGTACAAATTTTGATTCGGGGGCCTCGGCCACAGGGGCGTCGACCACCGGGGGCGTAAGCCACGAACCCTTGAAAACTTATTTTACTAAAATAATCACCATTGTTTTGTTGACCATACTAAACCTTAGATATCTTTAAAATTAAATCGATGGGACGAATCAACGAATGAATATTATTATATTATAGAAAAGTATTGTTTCGTCCCATGGGCCGAAACTATCGTGGGACGAAACACAGAACTACTCGCCTGGTAGAAATCGCTTAAAGCGATAAGGCCGCCCATTGTACTGGTTCCGTAGTTTTAGATACTATAAATGATGAATTTTAATGGTGTACAATAAAATATCCCTACTAATATTATAAATGCGAAAGTAACTCTGTCTGTCTGTATGTCTGTCTGTCTGTCTGTCTCACTTTTACGACTAAACCGCTGAACCGATTTTGATGAAATTTGGTATAGAGGTAGGTTAGACCTTGAGAAAGGACATAGGCTATGTTTGGTCGCGATAACCGACATCCACGCGGGCGGAGCCGCGGGCAAAAGCTAGTAATAAATAAATAAGTTGCCTCCCTAAATCCCTTAAAAATTAAGTGTTTTTTAATTAAGGTATTTCTCGAACTTGAGCGCCTAATGAACTAAGTTTACATTCGGACCACCCATTGGACAACTAGTTAGAATTAATTTATGACCTGACGCTATTGGAATGAATTGTTAATTAATTAATACATTTTTGATCGGTTTCATTTTGTATCTAAATAATTAAACTGTATTTTATTTTTATATAGGACATGTCAAATTGACATCACTTCGCCTGATGGGGTGAGCTGAAGACAAAGTCTCGGAAAAGAGGGTCACCATCACCATTATAGACACGTACCATGTTACAATGGTGGCACTCAGCATAACGGCCTCATCAGATGCTTTTTCACGCTTAAAGGACCCGGGATGGAATTAAGCATAATGTATAATTTCTATTCGTTGTGATCAAGATAGAGAACGGAATGCGTAAATGAATCGGCCAGCACATGTGTTTCCCTCTTTCTACAGTCCCGGGTCCTTTAACCGGCCGTGAAAAAGCATCTGATGAGGCAGTGAAGCTGAGGGCTACCATTGTAAGATTGTTAGTATCTATAATTATGTCCCTTTTTTGTGAGACGTTGCCTTCATCTTACCAACAGGCTAGGCGAAGACGTATTGATGTGTCCTATATAAAAAAGACCTACTTAGGATGAACGAAAGAATAGAAGAAACAAATTAATTCATGTGCAATAACTACTTCAGTGAAAGCGAAAAGTAGAAAGATATTTCCTGCCTACCTCTATTGTAAAGAGGCATGAATATACCTACGTGTGTCTGTAGATATGTTTCAATCATTTATCAGTAAAAACAGTAGGATATAACTGTACGCCATAAAGTAAACATAAAACTTGTAAAATAACGGTTACTTGACTAACAAAAGGTATTTGCTAATAAAAGTCATACTTAAAGAAAAATCATTGAAGTTTCGCTGAACAAAAGTCTATTACCCAAGAAGATATGGCCGGCAACGCTCCGTACAAAGTGGATAAACATATCTTGTACAATAAGCAATTAAAATCAAGGAATTCCTGTAAACAGAATAACAGACAACCTCAACAGGGCGAAGCAGTGCTTCACTGCGGGGCAACGACTCGTCCTTTATAAGGCACAGGTTCGGCCCCACATGGAGTACTGCTGTCATCTTTTCCGCCAGCCAGCTTGACCCCTTCGACTCGGTATAAAGACGGGCGTTGAAGCTCGTCGACAATCTCCTATATGTGGAACCTCTCAGTCTCGGAAGGGATTTTGCCTCACTGTGTGTGTTCTACCGCCTATACAAGGGTTTGTGCTCCGATGAATTGTTTGAATGATGCCCACAGCTACATTCTATCATCGCACCTCTCGCGATAGGCAGGGAATTCATCCCTACACATTGCGACCGGAAACGGTTGCGCACTGTGCGGTATGAAAGGAACTTCATCCCACGCACACTCAAGCTGTGGAATGAACTCCCTGCGGTGGTTTTCCCAAGCGACTACAATATAGGGTTCTTCAAGAAGGATATTAGAAGGTTTCTTCAGGGTAGGCAGCACGATTGTTACACTCCTGGAGTTGCATGCGTCAATTCAATAGGCCACGGTAACCACTTTCGGTTTGTACCAGGTAATCGCCGTAACGACTAAGCCGATTTTGAAGAGATTTTTACTATGGGTAGCTGATATTATAAGGTGTACCTTAGACTAATTTTATTTCAGAAAAAAATATAAGGATTCCGCGTGAAAAAATAAAAACAAAACTCCCGGCTGACGAACTCGCGGACACATCTAGTCTTACCTATGTATATTTATTTTATAGAGGTTGTTAATCTAGCACAAGTACGTACACAGAAAAGTAATTACCTCATACACAATAACACTGTCATTAAAATATTACGGTGTTAAATTTGTAAAGAAATGTTATTAGCTTCAAGAATGCCAGACCTCCGAGTGCCGCCGAGGAAGTATTTATGTCCAAACATGAGGTAACTACTTATTACTTCAATTTCCTTTAATAGCCAATAGATACTAAATTGATTTCTGTACAAAAAATATGTTCAATTTCAATAGAACTTGTGTACATCTACAATCAGATGGTGTGCGTATTCGTTGTTTGGCACGACACGGGAATATCGTGAGCGGTATAGAGTGAATCGATGTATATGTGTCTTGAATAGATGCGTATTGTATTGCTTGATAAAGCTATTTCTGAACGCACAACAACATAGGAACTATTTCAGAGAAATAAATATGTATTTAAACATTTAAATACCTACACCTCGCACACGATAAACATGATTACAAATTTGATTTTCAATTGATGGGGTAGTTTGTCATTGAAATCATTTGCGAACATAGATACAATTTGGGTCGCTCTCTTTATACTTATGCAGCATAAAATAACTCACTGTGATTGAATCGGCAACAATGTAGGTTTCAATAATATGAACTTAAATTCCTTAAGTTTAAATTTAGCGAAAATATTCTTCGCTACTCGACCTTAGACTTAATAGGTTATGAACGTTTAGCGCTGAAATTTAACTAAATATGAGTACAAATTCTGACAATCCGTTTTCTAGTATAGTTTTTCCGTTATTTTAACGCCCCAAAACACGTGATTCAATGGAAACATACACCTCCCAACTTCATCAATCAACAGCCGTCGAGCATGGCATAAGTACTTATTTATTTCTAATTATCTCCTAATCAATATTAATGCATCCGTACATAATGTATGATTCCATGCATATTGATTACCTGTCCCACTCTCAATGCAAGTACAAGTGTAATCGGTATTCATGAGGCGACTTGTACCATCAGACTTGTACTATAGAGAAAATATGTTATAATTGATCCACGCTTTTTGCTTCTAGGTATTGATTAAAATAGATAAATCGATAATTTTGCGCACGTACCTATATGTAGTGGGCACATGCACACCTGCATGTGTGCAATTCAGTTTTGATCTACTATCAATCTCCTAAATGTCAAAAACGATCACGGTTTAAATGAAAAAAGGGTCCATTCTCGTAATAAAAATGTACTTATTCTTCAAGTTTCTTTCTCGCTATAACATTAGGTACCTATGTCGAATTTTACTATTAAGTATTTAGATTTTTTCTTCAAGTTGTTTTATAATGTGTCCTAGCTAGGTACCATAGATTGGTAGCTACCGTAGTGTTAGTTAAAACCCATTCAATAAAATTAAGCTTCAATAAATGAATTATAAAACTCGATGACTGAAAAAATCGATATCAATATTTTTAGAGTCGGATATTGCTCGTAACGATTTTTATTGCACATCTCAATAAATCAGACAAAATTTCAAACGGTATTAGTTAGATTTGGATATAGTGTGGAATAATACTTAGTTATATTATTGATATTTATTGCTCTAAACTCTAAACTATAAGTCGAAGACTCTAATAAATCCTCATCATCTGGCTCCAGCATCCAAAATATAGAAAATAAAATAAGTTGTCTATAGCCTGCAGTTTTCCAGTCTTACCTAATATGGCTTAGATGTAACAAACAACATTCATAAAAGAGTCTTATTTGCTTGTGATTTCAATCAAGGGTTATCGACTTCGAACTTACAACCTGGGTTCCAATTCAGTAACATCACGTTTTCAAATCGCGTGATTTCTATTCGATTAAAAAGAACAACGTAAAAATAACTTTTTAAATTTGTTAATACACAAGCTACCTACGTTTTCAGGCGGTCTGCAAACCTTGAAAATCACTCATAAATACACAAATTACATTTGAGAGGTTATTTCACAAAATTCCGTAAGTTTTGAAATCACACGTTTTGAAGATTGAATCTATGAATATCCATAGCAATTGTAATAAATGGTTAGGATAAGTACAGAACTTACATAGCGGCAGTGAGTTATGGAGGTCAGATGGCAGTCACTTCACAGAAAATATCGAAATTTGGTAATTACACTGAAAGCCCACCAACTGAGTTGGGAAGAGTCCGTAGGATTATAATGACCTCCTACACCTCTGCTTAGCCCTTCAACAAGGTACGGATGCGAGTATACAAAAAAAAATATCCTGCTTATTGATTTCATATCCAGTTCCTGACAGGTACAGCTTTCCAACCTTCCGTATAAATCTCTTGATGACAAGAGATTGACAATATAAATACCTTTGGAATCATGTCGGACTGTTTGCAAGTGACATGAACAACTTAACTGTAAGTTCAGCGGGTACCTACACCGATTAATACTGATTTATGTTCGCTGGACTTTTATAGGCTAGCTAATAAGAAGCTTGCACTTCGTAGAATGGAATTGTGTTTTTACAGAATAGGGTATCTTAACTATGGATTGAGACTGTCTGAGATTAACCCTGCGGGTTTCTTTATGGCTAGCACACACTACACATCATATTGACACATAGATGGGTTGGATTTTACTGGTAAAAAAAATCCTCAAAATCTGTTGATAAATTAATGAAGATAAATACAAAATTCAGTCGAATAGGATCCATTAGAAAGTGGTATAAAAGTTATGGATACGTAACGGGGCGACATGAAATAAATTGGGTCAAGTGCGTGTCGGACTCGCCCATGAAGGGTTCCGTACCAGCAAAGGCGAAAATTGCGATTTATGACGTATTAAAAAAAACTACTTAATGAATCTCGTTCAAACCAATTTTCGTTGGTAGTTTGCATGGCAATGTACATTATATATTTTTTTTAGATTTATCATTCTCTTTTTCTATTTAATGCTAGTTATGATTTTAATATCACATTAAAAACCAAATTCGCTAAGTTAGGTAGCCAAACAACATAAATCTTGAGAGCCCTGCCTACACCCGCATTAAGTTGATTTATTAACCACGGCAAACAAAATGATCGATGATGTGGAACCACCATAAAAAATATAATTACATTAATTCATTACGAGGCGAATGATAATTATTTCACTGGTCAAACAAGTTAGTGTGGCCGAAAAAGATGAATAAAAAAGACACTTTTGTTCACCTGGGTGAATCAAATTTGAGGCGAACAAACACTAAACAATGTCAGATTACCTACTAGGAATTCGTAGCGAATAAATGACATTAAATAAAGTCGGATTGTTTCACCCAGTAGCAAAAGCGTAGGTATGATTTCGAAGTGATAGGTACGAGGGCAGCAAAATTTTCACTGTGTTCACCTGGGTTATATCATATCACTACGTCGCGGGTGAACTGAGTGAAATTAACTTGCAAAATTGGAGGTATTACTTACGGAAATCTTGATAATCTATATTTATGATGATAGTAGGCACTCACCTGTAACAAAAGAAAGAAAATAATTAGTCAAAAATAAAAAAAAATCAAAATAAATAATCTTTTCAACATGAAGTTGATAAAAAGGCTTTTGCAGCAGACTGCGTGTGTCGGATTGTTTCACCTAAAGATAAAGCATAGGTGAATTGATTTCGAAGTGATACGAGGACACCATACTTGCCACTTGGTTCACCTGGGTGTCACTTTGTGTAAAACATAGTTCCCACTTTGGTACAAGTTGATATATATCAGACATCCCATAACTGCACACATTGACAGTTTAAAGAACAACATTGACATAGTTACTCACATATAACGTGTATTTCACGTCGTTTTTATATTATTTTATTTTATATGATCGTTTTTATATGATGCATTTTGTCAGAAATGCTGTGGCTATACAGTACCTAAGTATATGCTCTAAGTGAAAAGGTGAACACCTATGATTTAAAATGTTGGTGTTAAACCATTAAACGCAGGTAATTTTAAACTGAGTTCACTACCGCAATCTGATATAACGAAACGCGTTACAAGAATGATCGAACACGTTCTTAGTAAACGCGTTAGATATAAAATATTACTCTGTCTGTCTCGATGTTGATAAAATGAGAGCTTTTATTACTAGAAAACACATTCCGCGGTTCCATTATCAGCAGATCTACTTAAAAACTGGAATGTAACTTTTAGAAATGCGCGAAATAATCCAAAAAAGTAAACTCGTTTCAAACCAGTTTCAATTTCAATTCCGCATTCTTTTAAAAGTATCATAAGTAGGTATAATTAAAATACGAAAAATAATTTCACTTGATTGATGAATGAGAGGACACCTTGCCTTGTCAAACGACCTTCTCCGGGCGACGATGCTGTGATTTTCCGAAGCGACTACAATATGGGGTTTTTCAAGAAGGTTCCTCCAGGGTCGGCAGCACGAGTGTGACGCCCCTGGTGTTGCACACGTCCATAACCACTTCCAATCAGGTGGCCCGTGTGCTTGTCTGCCATATAAAGGAACATACTGGCACCCGTTAAAGTTTTTGATCATCTCTATTGTGTGGCGGTTGAGCGTTCAACGCTAAATCACGGAGGTAACGGATTCTATTCCCGTTCAAATAGATATTCGACGTTTTTACCAACTTTAGGAATTCGTAATTAGTTGCATTAAATGATGAACAAAGGTATGGATCTATTTTATGGCCCAGGGCATCCCAGACTGTTTTTCTGAATCTGAACACATAAATAATTGAAAAAAAAAGCACACACTGTTGATTTTAAGGAAATATTTTTTGATAATAATTTAATTTAATTGACGCCTGGAAAATGCCGCAGAGGAGTTTGTTGCCCTACCGCTACAAGTGCCGATGAAGTGGTGGGTACAAAATTGATGTCAATAAGTTATATTATAACATTGTTGTCAAATAAAAAATAATACTAAACTGATTATACAAAAACATATTCGATGAAATGTGGGTCTCTGGGTGTCTATAAATCGCCTAAGAGTACCAAAATTATATAATGAATGCCGACACTGGTCAGCGACCACATTTAAAACTATTTTTCACATCGAACTTTCATCATTACATTAACATAATGACCACAGTATATCATCGACAGCTTTGTGGCCGCACCACTATCATGGTAGTGTTACATTCCTAGACGCGACCACGACACCACTAAGGTACCTACAATATTGTTAATCTATGCACACCATTTGTCAAAATGAATAACATGGTTTTTATTGTAAAAAAAGTTAAATTGTGAATTAATGTGATTTAAAATGTGTTGGCAAAAGATATTCAGTATCTGATTGTATACCTGTTTTTCCTGGTTTTGGATAAAATTTATCTTTTTTTTTTCACATCACTTAGGTCACAGACAAGGCCACGGCCCATCTGATGATTAGTGGTTACCATGGCCTATGATCGAGTGCAACACCTGGGGAGTCACACTCGTACTGTCGAGTCGACCCTTCAGAACAGAAATATTTTAAGCCGTCAGCGCAAAAGATAAGTAGGACAAGCCTTTGGTCTTCCTACTGACAGCAAAAAACCTCTCCAGAGAGCTCTGACTACCTTTACTCATGTTTTATACTCTTTTTCTTTCATTGACTTTTATAGGAATGACTGCCATCTGAACCAAATTGAATCCTGAGTAGAAAGAGTTTTGCGCTAGAGCATCGTCCGTCAATCAGAAAGAGTACCAACCAGAGGCAAAAGCTGAAAATTTTCTCATAATCATATTTTTCATAATCTAGCATGTCATGCACCGTCAGGAATCGGGATATAGGGACCGACTCACTGGTGCCGACGTTCAAGTGACCTAAGTATGGGCCCCGAAGACCTCTGTAGTCCACATACACCCTAATTCTATCTGTACCTCCATGACAAAAGAAATTACTGCCATTCTACCTGCCGCTGGTCCTCCCAACAATGGAGGTTTGAATTCCTTTTGATTAAGGTCGACACACTTTTAAAGGCTCCATTACATTTTATTGATCCTGAGGATGTTGCCTACGCCTATTACCGTCAGAAGCGTCACAAATTCGATTACGAAGATGGCGGTTGCTTTAATCCATCTATCTATCCCATGGGGTGTATATCAGATAACAGAGGAACTTGTATCATTGAAAAATGCCGACTTAAATTTTGAAAGCCAAGAATATCATTGAAAGATGCACTACGAGAGTCTTGAATATTGATGTATCTATACTTGCAAGCCCATGGCCGCATGGGTGTTGTTTGGTCGGACGCATTTCGGTGACTAGTTTTCACTATCCGACACCCAAAACAATCATTTTCGAATCTCTGTCATCAAAACTGTCAGGCGGAAGTCGTCTCGGGATGCCTCGACAACCGTTCACATATTATTACTTTTATTACTGCCCTTGCCCGTCCTGCCCTTCCTCGATGCTTGATTGGAGTCCCAGCTTCGATTTCCGGGTGTGACCAAGCGTGAATGATTTTTAAGGTTGGACTCGTAACGGACGATAGAACAGACAATGATTGTCAAACAATTGTAATCTATAAGCTATAACGGTGAATGAAATATTGTTTAGATCTAACTGATAAATACTTCTATAGGTACTTTTACATAGTTGTACATTAGAAATGTTTGTTAGCAATGCACGCAAGAACTACTGAATGGATTTTGATGCAGTTTTTTTGTTACACTTAAAGTTCCTAAATCATGCATTGTTTCCGATAGTTTGCAAAAATTTCAGTGTCGCTGATTCAAATCTGGTTCCAGATGACTTTTGCCGATTTAAACTTCAAGCACAGATAACTTCGTTCGTGTTTATTTCGGACTTAAATTTCGGAGATACGTTCCATAGTAGCCCCCAAGTGATGTACGCCTGTACCAGTTTAGCGATAGACTAGAACGGACTGTCATTCAACGAAAATTCATTGTTATCGCCATCTAGATCTTTCTACGAGTTGAAATACATTGAAATCTTGTATCTTTGCTTGTTCTCTGAATGTTTCCCCAGCGTATAATAGCACCACATTGGTGATCTCTGACCCTGATGTCTTATTACGTGGTTTAACAGCAACGGCGAGCAACTTTATTGTTGTTTAGAGGCTTTTATTATTGAATAACCTTTTGACCTGATGGGTATTGACGGTTGATGACGGTTGGAGGTCACGGGTTCGGTTTATGCGCTGTGCAAATATTTGAATGGAGAAACGTTTATTAAGAGCCCCACACACTAGTTGGTCCATGAGGAAAACGTGACTAACAGTCTACCGAACACACTTTTAAGTCTCCAGTTCTCGATCATAGTCACTATAATTTCTTCCATACCACTACGTTCCTGATTTCAGCTGCTCAACACCACTGCTTACTCCTTCGTAGATATACAGTAAGTATACGTCGTGTTATATTTCGGAGATAGCCACAAACTAAACAAAAACTTACTATATTTATTATTGTACTGACCTGAATACTTACAAGGCTTAAGAAAACGCTCCATGTTCAACAATGTGAATGAATGAAAGTTCCCATATCTGTGGGAAACATCTAAATTGTGATAAACAGACACAACTAAAATAAATTATCAAATTGAGTCGCAAAGATGCATATCTCTTCAACTCATTTACGCTCACAAATAAGTTTGGAATTTCCTGTTCTGTTTAGATTAAAGTTTTCTTTATAAGTTATGTAAATTTTAATGTGGGACATCTATTAGCGGGAGTGGAGATATAGAAATGGTATCTACACACAGCAAAGGAGATAGATTAGACACATTATCGTATAGGTGTAGTTGTATGAAAAGTAAGCAAGCCGAAGTGGCAGTGGGCTGGCCACATCTGCCGAAGGACTGATGGCCGTTGGAGCAAACGAGTCCTAGAGTGGAGACCGCTAGAAGGAAAACGGAAGGTGGGACATCCCCTAGTCAGATGGACTGATGACCTGCGAAAGGTGGATGGGACAGACTGGATGCGGAAGACGGAGGATCGGCAAAGAGAGAGGCCTATGTCCATCAGTGGACTGCAATAGGCTAATTGATTGATTGATTGTATGAGAAATAAAAAATATACAACTAGTAAGTTCTGTGAACTATACACTTCGCGATCACCCTTTCTCACAGTAACCTATCAGAAATCATGTCCTTGGTGGTTCATCCAAAAATCATCAAGATCCATTCATAAATAACGCGACAGCAAATTTTACCCATTTTCTCCTCTATAATAGAGGACCCATCCACATTTTTCCAGAGCTTTTTTGCCTCTATCCAAAAAAACTCTGGAAAAAAATGGATGGGTTGGAAATTGGAAACAAGTGGTTTTTGCGCCTTCTAGAATGGAACTGACAAACATACTGACATACATATGTGAACGACAGCAAAATCGGTCACCTTGACGAAACGAAGGATCCCGCTCGCTTCGCTAGCTCGGTCAATTAGTGAAAATAAAATCAACTACTGTTTACAAGACAAGGGCAAGAGTCTTAACACTAAATAAAGGCCATCTAAACACATAATAACTATGTGTCGTCTGCTCATCTCGTTTCATTTCCATAATCATGAATATATTTGTTAAGCCAGACGTTCGCCGCCCGTATAAACGCTCAGATTTTATTATCTTAAAGTTTTATAGCTTCATTCTGAAGTTCGATTGTCCATAAGAGGCCCGTTTTGTATGTGGGCCGACTTTGTTTGGGCCATAGACTTAGAGTGGGCCAGATAACATACGTGCAATATATAGTATGAAAACTGACTGGCCTTATTTCGTTACCAATATACACGAGCTCTTTATTCATGGCATAAAGCACAATAATTAAAATAACATTTCATTATTTCAATTAGAATGCTTGTGTGGTACAATTTTTTATTAGAAAGTGCTCTCAAACTTGTTAAGTATGGAAACTAGTGTCACCAAACTGTCACAAATATTAGAGTCAGGAAAAGTTACTTCATTTTTAAGACTGAACAGTTTTTCAGAACAGTAATTGCATTGCGAATTATATTAGACAACTTCACAGCATTTGACATATTCCGTTTGACTGTCGTCGGCAAGGCCGGATGTAAATTGAAGTAGGAATGCGGAAAGGCCCGCTTCTGCACTACACCAGTTTGGTCAGTTTGGTGGAGAGACACGTAGGGACGGACGGACGGTTTACGTTATCTAGAATAATCTAAATCTATGGTTTGTAACTTTCACAGTTCAGGGTGACGTTAATGTTTGTAATATATACGATAATAACATCGTGGACAGCTCAATTGACGCGTCTCTGACCATAGAAGGCAATTCTGCTATTTAATACGATATGATTTAATTATCACTTGTTGTTTAAGGAAAATATTTAAGCAGAACTCTCTCTCTATGTTGCTCTAGAAGTCACTGGATGTAGTCGATTACAGTCCACAGCTGAATATAGACCACTCCTAATGTCAAGACAGAGGGGAAGTCAAGACAGAGTTCTATGGCCCACCATAGAACTCTGTCTTGACTTCCCCTTCTGCACAATCACAACTACTTTGTTCAAATCTAGGTATGTACCTCGTCTGAGTTTATGCTGAGAAAAAATTAAAAAAAGTAGTGTCCGCGTACACCAAGCTCTATCACATGCCGGGTTCGCTTAGGTGCCTGCAGCCTATCTGCCAGTCCTGATGACCTTACACTTTTTATGGGAGTACCCCGCAAGAGAGCATTCGGTCCCGGTTACCATACGAACTATGACAGTCGTTACGACTAGTTGGAGCCCTAAAAAGTCCAACAACTGGTCTAGCTGCAATACTTCGATATCGCTCAATTTCACTACTGAGTTATGGGGGTCAAATGGCAGTCTTCTCACGGAAATCAATATATCAATCTATCGAAATATCGACCAATGAAAACGAATCTTCAGTATCGTGCACATATTACAATGACATATTGTTCTATTTACATTTGTTTTCACTACACACAGTCAAACCAAGTTCTCTTGCGAGATTCCCAGGCGCCTAATGACTCTACTATTCTATTACCGCTACGACCATACCTAGTATGAACACTCAAAAACTAGTTTGGTATGTTCTTTTTTTCAACTATATAAGTACAATTTTCTCATCGCTGCATGTATGTTTATTGTACCTGTTCTACGACCTCAAATATTGTAGTATACCTCGGGATACGTATCTTGGAGCTAAGTCACGAGTCAAATGAGGCCCTGACGCGTGCGGATGTGTTGTAATAATCTATGCTTGGTGAATTTGAGCTCGTCCACCGCAGTAGCACCCCGTGCTATCCTCCAAAGACACTCAAGAAACGTGAACTGCGCGTATAGAGCACATTTTAGGTCCAAGCGGGGCTTCAAGGTGGATAATCAAACCCCAAATTGAAGTTTACTTGCGTTTAATGTCCATAAACTTAATTACATTAATTGGGAGCAGAGAGCTCGCACTCAGATTTTAGGTGACAAGGAAGTGATAATTTTGGGTGTATCCCACTATTTCCATGGAAATGCAAAATGGAAAAAGTGGGACAAGCGTTTTGTACAAATTATATCCCATTATTTCCATTGGGGCAAAAAACCTCTAGTACCCGCTTATTCCACTTTTCCCCATTGACAATTCCCATTGATGGGGATAATTGAACTTTTTGTTCACTATTCCCCGTTGACGCAAAAAAAAAAGTCGTCGGGTACTCTGAGTCGAGGTCTTAACTATAATAATTTGTGTCAACGGGGAATATTGAAAAATTAAAATTCTTAAGAGGCAATGGAAATAGTGGGAGACTCTGTCCCAGTATTTCCATTAATGGAAATACATAATGGAAATAGTGGGTTTCACCTATAATTTTAGTGTCGGTACATAGAAAAATATTAGTTGACGCCTGATGGACTTGATTAGCAGCATATCACGGGTCCTTGATATCCTTATGATAGTAGGCGTAAACACCAAGATATATGTCCTGAGCGATATTTCAGGACAGGTGTCCAAATATTCTGCTAGAACCTAAACGTGTGACTGTAATTTAGATTTGAATTGCAATTAAATATTAGAGTTACGATGTAATGGCTGTAATTAGTTCAGGTACGTGTAGTCTCAATTAGAGATTTATGGTTTTTTGGAATCTGGCTACATCAAGTCTAGCTACTGTGTAGTCAGTAGACAGTAGTTTTAGACGTGATGATGACGCATTTAGAGAGAAGATGGCTGATTGTTCTAGTCTTGAAAAAAATTCACATCAAGGAAACCTGGTTTGAAGAAGGTAGGTTACCTACAAAAAGTTCATGGGGGAATGTAAATAGTAGTGTTGGGTGTATGGAGAGATTCATCGGGATTTTTGAGGCCTAAGCCAAGCTCCCCTGCCAATATACCCGTCGATTACCGGACGAGGTAGGAGGGGTCAGACAGCAGACACTCGTGCGAATATATCCACGGATACTACAGATGGTCCTGAAATTGTTTACACGATGAAGGTGACATTTCACTGGTGGGGCCACGTCTTGCGGCAACCGCCGGGCTACGTGGGTAGCAAATGCCTGGCAATGGCGCCCCCGCCGGGTCCAGGTAGAAGGGGTAGGCCCAAGATGTCCTGGCCTGACGCCGTGGAGGGTGACATGCGTGCCAATGGTCTCACTACTAAGGACGTCCAAGTTCGTGCGTAGTGGAGAAGGAAGAGCTGGAAGGCGGACCCTGAGCTCCGAGGTCATCTTGGCCACGGATGCAATCAGGAAAATGCGTCTATATGAAGGTGATGGACATGTCAAGAGAGAATCCAATCTCACTCTTTGGAGTTAAAAGCACTCGGTTACGCCTAGTCCAGCAACTAATTAATAATTTCATATTATACTCCTCATGAATAGTCATGAATAGTATCTCAAAGTTCCACCCGACGTATCTAAGTTTTAATGAATGGCCTATTAGTACGAGTACAGAAGACATAGTGAGCTTCTTGTCTTGTCTTCTGATTGCCTATGTCCTGTACCTATGTTGTCATGATGTCAATTAGTACCAGATATTTTCATTTGATTTACTGCCCCATTCAATAAGTAATTAGTATAACTAGCAGTCCGAATGGATAGGCAGATGTGTATTTTCGGTCCTACGGAATCTACTGATACTTTATCATGGGCTGTATGCTGTATGTTTACTGTGGGATGGGAACTAAATACAAATTATGAGAAAGTTTATGAGTTCAAAGATACAATACAGACTGACAGGTACGACCCATGAGTTAACCGGTCAAATCCATACTTAATATTATAAATTCGAAAGTAACTCTGTCTGTCTGTTACGCTTTCACGCCTAAACCACTGGACCGATTGTGATGAAATTTGGTATAGGGGTAGATTAGACCTTGGGAAAGGACATAGGCTGTGCTTGGTCGCGATAACTGACATCTACGCGGGCGGGGCCGCGGGTGAAAGCTAGTAACCCTTATAATAAAAATATGTTATGATTAAACTCGTTAAAGAAAAGTTAATCTGTGTCATCTTTATAATAAAGATATTGAAACATAGTCTTGTTGCGTCGTCCACAGTATATGATTATATGTCATACACATAATATTCAATGCTACATAGATAAACACATCGTGACCCCAATACGGAGTAATAACCAATAATTTGGAGCCTGAAGCCGAAGCCTCGGGGAGACATCACCAATTTAGTGGAAACATACGAACAAGTTATTCATCAACTCCCCCTCAATAAACTCGCCCAATCGGGGGAGATGGCACAATAGTACATTATGGTACAAGTGAGCAACGTTGGTGATTACCGCCGAGGCGCCATTGAGACCCGAGCCGCCAGGCGAGGGTCTTAAGACAGCCGAGGACGGTAATCATCATGCTCACACGTGCCATACGACGTTTTACAACACACTTGCGAATAAAATAATACTACAAATACTAAATAAACAATACTACAAATTAATTCGTTTTCCTACGCGCGCGCATTTAACAATGGCGGTCGACCATATTTAAAAAAAAATGAGGTTTGAACTTAACTTTTTTTACTCTGTTTTTTTTTCTGTACTTAGAGAAAAAAAAAAGTTAAATTTGAGCGAAAATTTTGTTTATTACACAAGTATTACAAGTTGAAATTATTTATTTAAATACGAAAATGCATCAAATGACCATACAATAGGCGTATTAATTTATTCGTACTATTAAACACGTTATTTTTTGTTTCAAAACTTTTTTAAGAACATAGACAATTATAGACACTTCCTATAAAATTTAAAAAAGAATCTATAACTCACTTTTGTGAATAATAGCAATGAAAAAGTCACAGTTTTATAATAGGTGTCATTCCGTGCTTAATTGCGGTAAGGTAACTGTACCAATGCTCGACACTTTAAGGAAAAATAAAATTTCAATCTAAAAAATTTAACAAATTAATTACAGCATGGTCGTTACATTCTTTTTTAACTGTTACAGCAACAATTAGACATTAACTTTTGCCCATAAAATCTTTAAAATCTATCATACTTTTACTTTAAATTAAATTATTATGCACTTGGTCGAAAACACCAATGCTAGACATCATTGTCCCAATGGTCCAAGTATGTCAATAACTTCAATATTTATAACGTTTATACTAAAATTAGTAATAATCATAACTTATAAACAAAAAAATCACACCTATAAAAATCAGTACCCTTGGCAAAAATCTTAAGAAATAACACGACCGTGTTCACGGAGTCACATTATTTGCTGTCAACAGTCTTTCTAAATTTACTTCGGATGGTGTTGCGAATATTTGAACATATCTTATAGATACCATTAGGCATCTTTTAAGTCAATAGTCTTATAAAACAAATGGATAATTTTCTCAAAATACTGGGTTTTGTTCGAAAGTGTCTAGCATTGGTACAGTGTCGAGCATTGGTACAGTTACCTTAAAATAATATCACTTTTATGAGCAGGTGTGTTGTAAAATAATTTAATTTATTTTTCTATTCGTCAAGTCGTCAACTCGCACGACACTTAAAATCATTGCTGATTTGGTACAGTCAACTATAAAAATCTTTTGGAGAACTCAAATTCGTACTGGATGCGTTGAGTACAACTGGTTTGTAGCCAGAATTTGGTTTAACGGACAGACATTTTCAAATTATTGATACTTATATGATACATGCTAAACTGCTAAAGCAACTCTGTCTGTTTGTTACGCTTTCACGCCTAAACCACGGCAAATAACTTTGATACAAAGATAGGTTAGACTGTGAGCTTGGGAAAAGAAGACGAAGTCAATTAGTAAAAGATAAATAGAGAAGTACTACCTAGGTACATAGTTTGGGTATCTACTGGCTTTTAGAAGCATCATGAAACCTGTTACAGAATTACTTACAGAATACTTGAAAGTAGTGGTAGCAGAATTCGCAGAATCATTTATTTAAGCAAAAATTTATTTGAAAAGTTTTGTAATTAACGAAATTATCTTATCTGGTCCAGTGCTTAGGCTGTTAGATTCGTATTGATACACAATCCATACTTCCCTACTAATATTATAAATGCGAAAGTAACTCTGTCTGTCTGTATCTCTGTTGCGCTTGCACGCTTAAACCACTGAACCGATTTTGATAAATTTTGGTACAGAGATAGATGAGACCTTGGTAAAGGACATAGGCTATGTTTGGTCGCGATAACTGACATCTACGCGGATGGAGCCGCGCGCAACAGCTAGTATACAATATGTTCCACAGATACATTGATATGGTATGGTAATCATGTCTAATTTATGTTGTCGATGGGAAGATGAGTAATATTCTTAGCTGCCATCTCTTAACTTGGTGATATTTATACAAGCTTCAGCGTAAGTGGTGGAATGCGGTTTCCATTTATATGGAAATCATTGCAAATGAACATAAACACTTGGGATGGAGTGCGCAAATATTACTTACATTTAATATTGTGGAGAGTACCCACTGCTTAATTATAAGTGTAAATTATGGAATACCTACATATTAAAAACGGCATGATTACGATGCGATGTGCACCGAACATATCGAATCTGGATAATCCAAAAAAACTGGCCAAGCGCGAGTCGGACTCGCGCACGGATGGTTTCGTACCATTCTGTTTTTTTTTTAAATTATGTATTAGGACACGTCAATTTAACCTCGCCTTGCCTGATGGTAAGCTGAGGGCAAAGTCTTGGAAAGATAGTCACCATTATAGACACATACCATGCTACAATGGTGGCACTCAGCTTGACGGCCTCATCAGATGCATTTTCACGCCCCGCTTAAAGGACCCGGGACTGTAGGATGTTTTTGATATTTTTTGTTAAAGGAGCAACATAAATACATCATCTGGGAAAATTTTGACCGTTTAGCTATCACGCTTCATGAGATACGGTCTGGTGACAGACAGACAATTAAGGTTCCGTTCTTATTCTTTGGATACGGAACCCTACAAACGATAAGGTCACTTGTAAATACAATATACCGAACGTATCGCAAGAGAATAACCCCAAAATCAGGCTTCAATCACCGTACCTATATTATACAAAGTACTCATATCATATCGATTTACAAAGAGAAAAGAGACGGGACTCGAACCCGCGATCTTTCCCTTGGAATGGAAAGGGTGACTCTTTTTTTCGCACTTAGCCTCCTTTTTGGGCCATTGTGCGTGATCTTTCCCTTATCGCGGGTTCGAACCCGCCCAAAGTCGAGTCTCTTTTCTCTTTGTAAATCGATTTGAACAATCAGCATAATACATGCTCAAAATTTCATTCAATACTCGTATCATATCTAGTATCCTTCCCAAGAGGTTCTAACACTCAACTCCTCGAATTTTATAATTAAACTCCACCAACCGTGTAGGTACTTAAAAGTGAAACATAAAAGCCTAAACATTCTTTAATATAGCAATAAATAACCGCAAAAAGACAAGCGCACGCGCACGCCGCGGCTATCGGCCCGCGATCTGCCCGCTACCTTATAAATTAGAGCCTCCTTCCAACTAATTATGGAGCAGTTGGTACACGAATCTTGCCGGACTTACGCTTTGCCGAAACCGGTCCTTATTCGAAACACACAACCAAACTTACACTGGTAATGGTGCATCCAAACACTTGACGATGAGCGAGGAAAGTGGCTAGAGAAGTAGGCAGAGACGTGGTGTGGATGGTATATTCGTCATGCCGCGAATGTTGCCGCAAACGGTTTGTATATATTCTTAGGTAGTAAATAAGCAGACTTCGTCGATTCACACCACAAGCTGTTCGGACCACGGTGTGAATCGCACAAGGCCCCTTTTTGAATTCGTCGTTTTGGACCAGTATCAGTAGTGTGAATCGACGAATGTCCATTTTGTACTTCGTCGTTTCGCACCACGCCACGGTACCACGGTAATACTATCATACAGTAGCGTGACTTCATATAAACGGACGAAACGCGTGTTATACTTACGCGCCTCGGCCTCGATCTCGGCATGCGCTCGGCATGCAACCGGTGTGAGCCAGTCAGGAATGTCGCGCAGAGATGAATGGGGTCAGCCGGGGTGCGAGGGATATGTCTACGACTATCTCACCTCCGGCAACCGACGGCCCACAGATGGCGCGTGCGTTTTAGTCGGTGCAAGTCCGACATAACCTTCTCCACCGGCTCCGGCGGAGGGGTTCCGTGGGGATTTTTCGCACGATAAAAAAAAGGTATACGATACGACCTATCAGGCGATTCGCCTTTAGCCCACTGTGTAAACCAATTGAAATCCACGGACTATTGACGTTAACTCTGTGATTAAGGCGTGTTGTCAACGAGAATAATGCTTCTGATGGTAGATTACTCTCACAGATTAGTTTATAGTTACTTTGTAGTAACCGTAGGCTATGTACGCGGCTCATGTAACTGCGCTTGTAACACTGAGATATCGCTCATGGGTTGCCAACTTTTTTCTTATTTTATACTATGCAGTGCAGGGTAATATGAGTTTAACTGTCAAGATGGTAAGCTAAAAAGTTAAGTCCCAGGAATAAAGTTCACTATTCTATAGGTTAATTCTGCTATTAATGGTAGCCTTTAGTTTGTCGCCAACAACAGGTGATAAACTACGAGAGACTTCTCTTACGATAATATACGTGAGTAAAACCCTCTGTGAGGAAGGTGGAGAGATTCGCAGAGGATCTGTTCTTCTTTCACCAGGTATTATATACTTATTATTCATGGTGGAATATTAGAAACTATGGAGCTGTGAATGTGATGATGGAATGTAGTTACCGTACCTATGGACGCGTGTAACACCAGGGGAGTCACAATCGTGTTGCTGACCCTGTAAGAACTGCCGCATCCCAGTAGTTCCATTCTCTAGTTCCATTATGAAACTACTGGGAATTACAGGGTTTCTGTGCCGTCAGTGCACTTCAGCAGACCTCCCACTGACAGCACAAACACTATGTAGTGAGCTGTGGTTAACCCTGCTCACCGCCGGGAACTCGTTTTGTGCCGTTAGCGCACTTCAACCGACTTCCCACTGAGACTACAAACACTGTCTAGTGAGCTGTGGCTAACCCTGCTCACCGCCGGGAACTCGTTTTGTGCCGTTAGCGCACTTCAACCGACTTCCCACTGAGACTACAAACACTGTCTAGTGAGCTGTGGCTAACCCTGCTCACCGCCGGGGACTCATTCTGTGCCGTCAGCGCACTTCAGCCGACCTCCCACTGACAGCACAAACACTGTATAGTGAGCTGTGGCTAACCCTGCTCACCGCCGGGGACTCATTCTGTGCCGTCAGCGCACTTCAGCCGACCTCCCACTGACAGCACAAACACTGTCTAGTGAGCTGTGGCTAACCCTGCTCACCGCCGGGAACTCGTTCTGTGCCGTCAGCGCACTACAGCCGACTTCCCACTGACAGCACAAACACTGTCTAGTGAGCTGTGGTCTGGCTACCCTACTCTACGCGAGATAATCATGGCCGTGGTATTCTATAGGGCAGAGGTAGGTACTTCCCTAGTCGGACTGCTCAGTTGGGACGGGAATATCATCATGTCCTACGTCGTCCGTCTTCAACAAACTTAATCAAAATGGCCTCCACATAATTATTTCTTTTTATTAATTGACTTTCGATTATACTTTAGCAGGATTAAAAACACAAATAATTGAGGTATGTGCTCCATTAAAAGTCTCATTGAATCGTAGTGGGAAGATTTATCCCCTACACCTGTACAAATAATTAGAAGTGTCTGTTTGTAGCGTTAAAATAACAGCTTTTTAATTAATGCCTATGAATTAAATACACGATATCTTTAAAAAAGTAATCTGTCTGTCTGATTAATTAATACCTATGAATTTAATATTACACGATATCTTTAACAAAAAAAAAAAAAACATCTGTCTGACTGACTGTCGGACGTTCTATACTTCGAATATAAATAAGCTCCTCCTTTTTGAAGTCGGTTAGAAATACGAGTTAGTAAACTTTTCTACTCCTTGTAACCTTATAAAATTAGTTGAATGCATGAGCGTGCTATCCGTACTTTTTTGTATTAGTGGGGTTAGTCTCATTGCGTTGGTATGAGTGTTATGAATGGTGCGAGATATGAATGATATGAATAAGCAATACGCATTTGGTATGATTTAAGAACGTATAGGTTTTCGTGGTATGAAGACGGAACAACCCTTTCTTTCTGTTTCTTTGCTCCAGGAAATCTCTTAAGTGACTGCTCTGCTCTAATTTTGACCGAATTTTAAATGTAGATAACTAATGTTATAAGGCGTGACCTAGGCTACTTTAAAAAAAGTACATATTAGGAATTCCTCGCAAAAAAAATTAAAACTCAGATGTCAGTTAATGTGGAAAAAGTCACGGCTAAATCTAGTTTTAAATTAAAAACCGTGTTGATTAGCTACTTGTCTTAGATAAATGAGTGATCATTGACATTAATGAACTCAGGTGATAATTATAATTAGACGTCATCGCACAGATTTGAGGTCGCGATAGGATATTCAAATTGAAACCAGTTTGTCGGACAAACCGGAAGGCGATAATAACGTTTATGTATGTAACTGTTGCTTGAGAAAAAAGGTGTTGAATACAAATGCTAAGTCTAGATGTAAACAGGTACTAAACAGGTGTTTTTGGGCTACAACCGATGACGTATTAATTATTAATAATAGACATGACATGCAGGAATATGGCGGCTATGAAAAAGGCGCAAACATTAAGTACCTATAAAAAATATAACTCGCGTTACATAAAAAAAATACTGTTTATACTGGAGATTGATGGCACTTGGTGGAACTTGCTACACATATTGAATAAATCACTTATACTTTTCCACAATTTTGTGGAAAAAAAATTGTGGAAAAGTACAAGTGATTTATTCAATATGTATAAAAAAAAAAATTAAACCAATCAATCAATTAGCCTTAGCGCAGTCTACTGCTGGACATTGGCTTCTCCCAATATTGGGAGTTTTTTTTAAATACTACTAAGTCGCAGACAAGCACACGGCCCTCCTGATGGTAAGTGGTTCCCGTGGCCTACTGGCGAGTGCAACACCAGGGGAGTCACACTCGTGCTATCGATCCTTTAAGAACAGAGAGATTCTGTGCCGTCAGCGCAAAAGATAAGTAGGTTTTGGCATACTGTTTCCACGCTGGCCAAACGGATTGGTACAGGATTTTATTTTGAATTTTCCTTCTCTCGCAGTGATATCGTCTGCGTATGTTTCCGTTAGTCACCTCTTACGACACCTTTCGGTTGAGATGGGGTAGTGATACTTGTATTCTTTTTCTATCACCACACGGATAGTGGTCCTATATTTGAAGGCCCCGTGACAGCCTCCGTGGCGTAGCGGTAGTGAACGCGGCCGCTACGCAGGAGGCGCGGGTTCGATCCCCGCTCAGTGCAAATATTTGTGTGCATGAAATATGAGTATTTGCATTGGTCTGGTCGTGCCTCGGAGAGAACGTTAAGCCGTCAGTCCCGGTTGCCATAAGAACATCTATGGCAATCGTTACGGGTAGTTGGAGCCCTAAAAAATTTCAAAAACAACGGTCTAACTGCAGAGCTTCGATATCGCCTAATGTTAACATTGGGTTGTGGAGGTCAGATGACAATCGCTTCACGGAAAATATCGAGGTCTAGCCAATCCGTAGTTAAGACTGGTAAAAGCGGACCCCAGACTCCGAGCTGAAAGCTCGGATGCGACTGGGAATTAACGCTAAGAGGAAGAAGATTTGAAGGCCCCGTAAAATGCCTATTGATACCTATTTCTACCACTACTGGTCTAATACAGAGTCTTCCAAGTAACTCAGCAGCACGAGTATAACGCTCTTGGTGTTGCATACGTCCATAGGCCACAGTAACCACTACCCATTAGGTGGGCCGTGTGCTTGTCTGCCATCTAAGTGTATAAAAAAAAAAAAATAACTTTAGCACACTTTGTACTATCCTGACAGGAAACTTTGAGGTCTACTGGCTCTTCGTACCATAACAATAAGTGCCCACGATCACAAGCTACTCATTAGCGCCGCAATGACTGCGGCCCGTGTACCCGGCACTAACATGCTACCTAATTATGGCCCGCTATTTATAGGGCCATAGCGCTGGAATCTGGAATAGATGCCCATCTATGGCCCGGCAACCGTATTAATTAATGATTACAGATTGTGGTCTTTTTACTTGCTAATGTATAGGTAGTGGAGTTATATGTAGCTTTGTATGTAATCATGTTGGTAGTCTGTTATTAATTGTAGAATTAACATAGGAACTAGGTTGTGGTAAAAGTATTCTATGTACTAGGCATGTAAGGAACTTAAATGGATTTATTAGATATACGGTTTTGTTTAGCTGTGATCGGTTGAAACACGAAATTCTTGTCAGTGTTTTGGCGTCGCGTTGCGTCGTTCAGAAACTTACTACTCAGAGCCACGGAGGTCCACTTACTTTTTCTTCTCTATTGGTTTGGGTTTTACTACTTTCATGGTAGCGACTTATGTCTGACCTCCCTACGCCGAGAGGAAGCGTGTGCCAGAGCCTCGTTCAGTAATCAGGAGATGTAGCGGTTTCCAGGTGAGATTGACTTGCCTGACCTGTTCCGTATTTTCCCGTTTCACAAAATTCGAAAAAGACAGATCAAAATGTAAATTACCAGTAACCACACACAGGTTCTTATCGTAGTAATGGCGGGGAATCGAACTTCTAACTTTGTGACATCAAGCGTTGCGAACGGAGACCATAGAAAAATAATAATGAAACGTCAAATCGGAACACTAAAATAACATTTTAAGAGGCTCGAATCTTCCATTTCCACTTCACACCTGTGCGTTATCTAAAAGTAAAGTACCACGGGCTCACAATAATATGGTAACACCACACCGACGGTAAAAAACAACCACCACTTACCATTCCTAACCACTTCTGGCCACCACATACCACCTGCTCCTCAAATAATTAGAAAAGTCAACGTCACTACGAGAGCTCGGCAAATATCACGGCCTACCGAGAAATCTGACGTTTCTATCTCTTGCTGACTTATTGTATTGCTATATGTGTGAGTGTGATGGAAGATGTGGAAAAATGTGAGAATAAATATTGATGGACTGACCAGCATTGGTGTTTTGTTGTGTAATAAGTTCAACGTTAGGTATTGTCAAACAGTTTTGAGGAGCCACCGTAACAGCAGAAGCTGCTTATTAGTGAAATTTATATTGGTTCGTAGAAAGTGGCAAAACCGGATATTGTTATATGTAATGCCATCTAGAATTAAAATCACGTTACCAGTAGGTTGGTACGCATTCTTTTCCGTTTCTCAGTGATTAACCTGCGAACGGCACATCGCATGTGGCGAAGAAATATATAAAATTCAATTATTAATTACGTTTGATCCGCAGAAGGTTTTTATTGCATCTATGTGTATCAATTAATTGCTTCGTGGCAGATTTCCAATTTCGATGGACCGAGGAGGCTGTAAATCATGTTCGAGGTGGATTTATTGGCTTGCAACACGAACAGCATCCGCTGCAATTACAATATGGACCGGCTTTAGATTCGGCCCGTATTGCTGGTGTTGCGTTCCACTATGATCTGAAGTTAGAAAATGGTCAAGTTCAAGCTTGAGTTATTTAGATATTGTTCGGGACATACATCTAGAACCTAAAATGTGTTCAAAATGTGCTCTATACGCGCAGTGTAACGTTTCTTGGGTGTCTTTTGAGGATAGCTCGGGGTGCTACGGCGGTGGACGCGCTCAAATTCGCCAGGCATAAATTCTTAGGCGGCCTCGCTTTTCTCACGATTTAGGTCCAAGATGCGTGTTCCGGGGTATTTTACGAGTATGTTTAATTGAATGGAAAATTTTCAGAGGGACTGCTTCAAAAAAATCCGTACAAAATATTTTATTTTATAATGTAATCCAAATTACTTGCAGATGACGTTGGTTTGGGCGGGTGTTCTTAACCCAAAATGGGTTGAGTAAGGAATATTCATTCGGGGTGTTTTAATAAAGGGATGAGTTTATGAACAACTCGTTTAGGCTGCCAGTCACCTGACTGAACTCAGTTTGCTAAAGGGATATCTTCTAGAGAATGAGGCATTTTAGTATTTTGAAGATATACAAAAGCCATAGGTACGTAGTATCTTGGGCACTATTGATTTTTAATAACTGTCATTTGAAAAGCCATATTTGGCTTCGTACTACCAAATATGGCATTCCTAAAGTTTTTTACAATTAATAAATTTCGAGAAATCAAATTTTCTGGTGAATAAATTTTAGCGCAGTATAATCACCATGGCGTGATGGTGCGACCTTTACACCGATTCACCATGACACTGAAATGAATCTGAGCTGATTTTACGACGGCGGGCGATTATTTCTGCTAACTTTATGGCCACTAACATGACTTTTGCTAATCGTATCACTTTACGATTATTATACCATGGCAACGGCAGAGAACCTTTCTTTTTTACAGTTGCTTATTGGAAAGAAAGTAAGTAAGAGAAGAGAATGAAAAATAGAAATAATAGGCAGATAGATTTTTTAATATTTTTATACAAAAACAACAAAAAAAATAATTCGACTACGAGAAAGTTTGTGAAGATGTTTGTATGTTTGTTAGGTATTCAATCATGTTCCTATTGACACGGATCACGAGGCCTTTACCTAACCTTCGGGGGATAAAGGCGTGATTAGATATAATATATTTGTATGCATATGTAACAAAAATGAATTGCCCAGGATTTTGCTTGTGACTGTGCAAATTGGATCACACAATAAAAATAGCTGAGACTAATAATAGCTTAGGAAGATTTATTTCAAATCAATTCTGTAACACAGTGAATAGAACATATTGGCGCCAATGACACACCTCTAGAAAACACCTACCTCCTACATATATATTGGTCACCAATTGATAGTACATTCAAGATCAAAACTGTTATCGTAACATAATTATATAGCCCTATGTAGATAGACCAGTTTACCGGCATTTTTGTGCGTATCGGACACCTCAAAATAATTGTACTAGTAGTTATAAATCATAGGGCATGTGTGCCCGCAGGCTGAGCGCGGTGTCGCGGCTCGAGCTTACTCATTGGGGCTGCCGGCCACCGCTGGCTTCGGTAATGATACATTTCGATTTACTAGTTAATGGAAGTTATTCTGTATAACGGTTATGATAACAATCACTTATGTTTGTCTATATAGATTAAAATATCGTAGTCTTGACTCCGTGCAGCGCTACAATCCAAGTTTGTAATTAGGTATCTACAAAAATCTGCGCGTGATTAAAATGTAATTTATTTGTTCAACGAATAATGTTATTTTTTGTTGTGAATACTGATTTTAAATTACAAAGTAATAAAGTATTATATTCTTAGAGCGCCTACTGATTATACCAAGGTATTTAAAGACACTAGAAAATGCTGTCGAGAAAAATAGTTGCCTCCATTTTTTTATATAGAACACGTCAAATTGACTTGGCTTTTTACTTTAAACTTTTGTACATACTAACTGCTCTTTTCTCAGAGAATTACAATATGATTAATTCATAGAAGTCTGGGCTGTACTTATAAATATCTGTCTGATGTTAAACAGCCCTGCCCTATCCCTTAGTCGCCTTGTACCGCATGGGAAGAGATGGGGTGGCCCAAATTCTACTCTGCCGAGAACCACGCGTTACAAATACTCAATTTCATATTCATTGGTGATAAATAATATTATGGTCTTTATATATCTGTAACAGAAACTAACCGTACAACGCTTTACGCGCATGTAGAACCTAAGTGTCGAACTGTCCACACACATCTGGCGGAATAAATACAGGTATCTGAGAGTATTGACTTGAAACACGGTCGAGTTAATTTTATCTCGAGTTACAGTTTTGATAGTTTAGATAGGCTTTTAGTAAATACTTTTTACAAATTAGGTGAAGACAGACGAATCTGTCACTGTCTTAAAACTTTCGTAACCGCAATTAGTAAACCGCAACTACTAAAAAGTATTATATAAAATTTCTCACATCGTAATAAGATGAATAACATCCTATAGGTTTCGCCGTGTAATTTAAATATTGTGCAGTTCATAAACGAGATTTGGCAAGATATACCGGTAGCCATGAATCATAGAGGAGAGAGGAAGGATTCTCGTGAGAACCGAGAAGCCTTATTGTGACAACCGGCGGGTGGCGCAGGCGCAGAGTCGAGTTCTTACCAACATTTCTGTTACTTTTGCAACTACATAAAGTGTGTGATTACAGTATTAATATGGGAATAAATATTCGCTGTTATGTCGCAGATAATAATCAAAGCTTGTTTCACTAAACAGGTAAGTTTTGTGAACCGTTATAACAGAATTTACTTCAACTTTTAAAATATTCACTGTTAAAATTATAATTTGTTTTATATAGAGGTTCTTAGTGAATAAAAGTAGTTTTTTATCAATGTAAGGTATTCATTTTATCATCAGATTCAGGTTTATATGCGTTGTTGCATCTAGTTACAACCATGATTACAAAATAATGTTATTAAAAGGCTGAAAAGCTTCTTTAAAATAAGGATATTTTAAAAAAGCTTTTCTTGAATAATACGATTAGGTTTAATTCATTCAAATGTTTTTATTTACATGAATTCCAAATAGCATTCGTTAAAAAGTAATTTTATTTCAAGAAGTGAGATTCGCGTAAACTTTAGACCGTATTACGTAAATATATTTAAGTTTACTTTACATATTTTTGACACTCCCTGTAATTTCTACGTATAGTATCGAATCTGCATTTGAACAACTGCACGACATGATTGTCAAATACAGTTACGACACTATACGCAATAGATGTAACTACGTAGCGTTCTACTAACAACAGAAAGAAATAAAAAGATTACAACGCTTACATTATGATTTCGCTTATTACATCTTCATCCATTACCATTGCAATTGCAAAAAACGAGATACAAAACAAAGGATTTCTTAGCAATTAATGTGATTATAGCTTTAGATTGATTTAAACCTCCAAGTTTCGTTCAACCAAGGTTCGGAAATAGACTGTGTCGAACTCGCGTTTACTTTTTTAACAAGTTTACTGACCTGTTGGTTAGTGACGGTTAATTTTATTGTATGTATCCAATGATCTTGTTTTAAAAATATATCGCAAGTGTACCGCGTTGTATAAACTTGTGTTGAATCCTCGTTGCGAAGCATACAAGGCAAATCCGTAGCACCCAGTGCTATCCTTAAAACATACAAAACACGCGAATTGTGCAAAGAGGGTACATTTTGTGACGCGACTCCCAAGTCACATCACAAAATGTACCTTTGTCGATCTTGACCCTTCAAGATCCATACTAATGTCTGTCTTTCTGTCGGTCAGTTTGTCTGTCTACGCTCTCACTCCTAAACCAATGAACCGATTTTGATGAAATTTGTTACAAAGAGGCTGTATTTGGTCGTGATAACCGACATCCACGAGGGTGAAACCGCGGGCAACAGCTAGTACATAATATGCCGCTAACTATACCTCTACAAAATCATTGTACCAATAGACCGGAGGCGTTTCATGTACCATGGGAACGACGAATCTATTTTTTATGTATTCCTACCTTATCTAATTCGAATTTTCGTGTTTAATTACTATTTTACTCTAAAATGACAGTTCAATGTTCGTATTCACTAAAATTGTAATCGATAAAGATAATAAATATGAAGTAATTATCATTAGAGAAGTCATTATCAGGTTCCGGTCTAACACTTATAGTACTCTGGCTTCTGTGAAGAGTTCGGTTAAGATCGGCTTTCTTCGATTTTGTAGAGCGTTCTCTCTGTCGCACATCAGACTGACAGTTTGATACCTTTATAGAGTAGTTAATACAACTGTTTGGTTATTAAATTTAAATTTTAACGTCAGTTTTAACAACTCTAAGACCGGGTATTCTATCATGTGATCTAATGTATAACTCCATCAGAGGTTCAGTTCAATTAAAAATAAAAGCCTTAAAAACCCTTTGGTATTCTGTAAGCTACTGTTTTTATTTTGCGCAAAATCCCCACGGATACAACCCTCGCTGGAGCCGAGAGGAGTGGTTATTTCGGACTTGAACCGACTAAAACGCATGCTATTTACGCTTGCACTACAACGCGGACAGCATTAAGCTGAGAGGCGGCCTTTATTCTACCTAGCCATATAGATGCATATAACTTTATTCTGGTTGCTAAGCTGTGTATATTTTTGTTTATGTAAGCTGGGTTGAATAAAAAATATTTTCTTTCTTTCTTTCTTTCTATTTGTGAGTCGTTGGTTGCCGGAGGTGAGTTTAGCTGAGATATATCTCTCGCACCTCGGCCATACTCAGCGCCATCTGTCTTTTCAGGTTTTCGTGAGATTATTAGAGCACTCATTAGTTTGATTCGTTTTTTAAATCTTCCAAGTGTATTTCAATATCACACGTATAACTACTGAATCGGGCCTCAGATTCTGTTAAATACAAACCATTTTTTGGATTAATCGATCACTGTGCCCGTTGGCGGCAGAACAATAAAGCTACATTGTAAACGGTAGCTCAGAGATACGATCACTTGTGTTGCTTGTGTCCGACGCCATGTTGGATTTATGTTTTTCATTTTTTGGCGCGCAAGCTTTGCGTGTTCCCAGATTCAAATAAGAGTTATTTAATGACTTTTTTTAGCAGGTACATATTTTTCTTTCAACGCGATTTCACGCGTACAGTCGCCCTAAAAGTAGCTTGAAATATTTTTAGTTACCGATCATCTTAGCTCTAAGGCCAGAAAAATCCATTAGGTATACAGAAAATGCAAGAGGTATATTGTATGTACCTACGTATCGACGCAGTTTTGCTTTGGCATTTTTAGCCATTTCTATCCTAATTCAAGTCTAAAACAAAGAAAAACTAACTTACCCTCCAAATATTACAAAAATGTTTTATACTCGTTAACAATACAATTCAATTCAATTCAATTCAATTTATTCAATAATTACAATGATTGGTTCATATTTTCTATCTTAGAGTTAACATTATACAGTATTTTGATTCACAATTATTTACAATTTTTAGTTATAAGATTATTGGAACAATTTTCATAAAGTAAAGACGTAGTAAGATAGAGTAAACGACGAAGTCTGTGCTAGTATAAACTGTGTGACAGACATCGACGCCCTCCCGTTAAGCGAAATTACTGGAAAATAAGTCAATATTTCGGATACAATGAATAAGATAATCTAAATAATAAAAATAAAAATTCAAAGGAATATGGTTGCACATATTATTAGAACTTAATTTTAATTATATTATATTTATGTAGTTATTAAAAGAACTAGAGACATGCAATATTAAGTAAGTGGAGATGGTTGAGTGAGTCTGAGTGCGTGTGTAAGGGTGTGGGTGTGATTGTGAGCATGTGTTTGTATGTGTGTGTGTGTGTGTGTGTGTGTGTGTGTGTGTGTGTGTGTGTGTGTGTGTGTGTGTGTGTGTGTGTGTGTGTGTGTGTGTGTGTGTGTACGGGCTAGTATGAGACACCTGTAGGATAGTGAGGTAGGTACGTATGTGAAATGTTAGAAATGTATGATTATTCTTGTGAGGAGGTATGGTGACAATCTACGAGATACACTCAAGTAAATCCTCCGTCTCCTCGTATGTTAGACGTAGTAGGTTAGCTTTTACCAGAGACTTACATTCCTGTCTTGAGAGAGAATAGATATGGCAAGTTTTGCTCATTTTGTTGTAGAGGCGACTGCCAAGATACAGGTAGTGACGACTTGCTAGGCCAGTTCTTGTGAGCTCTGTGGGACACACAAGATCTTTACGGCGTTTTTGCGATAATAATTGGGGGTTGTAGGTCAAAGTACAGTGTTTGTGCAATATTATTTGAAGGACGTATAACTGCCTAACAGTCAGTACTGACGCATCCGTAAATAGTTGGTGTGTTGGATAAAGAAAAGGTTTATTTAAAGCAACCTTTAAAACAGCTCTTTGTGCTCTTTCAAGTTTCAGCATTTCGGTCTTATGAGTACCGCCCCACACTGTAATACAGTAGGCAAGTACCGACTGTACCAGCGAGAAATAAACTGCTTTTAGTAAAGGCACATCGGCCACGTGCCTCAACTGTTTAAAAGGGAACATTAACTTTCGGACACGCGAAATGGTCAATTCCAGATGCTTCTGCCAAGACAACCTATAGTCAATGACCACGCCCAAGTATTTTATATCAGTAGCCCTCTGTATGACCGGACAAAGACAAGAGCCACGGGTAGGTAACATGTGTGTGCAGTTATGAGCTCGAACGTTAATGAGTGCTGGCACGGAAAGTGAACTGGCTGAGAAGGTGATATAGCGAGTTTTAGAGATATTTAGGGTAAGTAGACTAGAGGCAAGCCAGTCCATCACAATCTCAAGGGCATTTTCTGCAGACCGACATGCTGCATCCCAAGTGGGTCCACTTATTACGAGAGCCGTATCATCTGCATATGTATATATTTTGCAGTTAGGTATGGAAAGGTGACAGAGACTATCCACGTATATGAGGAACAGTGTTGGACCCAGAACGCTGCCCTGCGGCACACCAAAACTGACTCCCACATCATCGCTGATGTAGTTGTCAACCTTGACGCTCTGACTACGACCGGACAGGTAGTCCCGGAAAATATCCAAGGCGATATCTCTAACTCCGCAAGCTTCCAATCTGTGTAAAAGGGTTGGCGCGGCGACCGTGTCAAAAGCTTTGGCTAGATCAAGAAAAATTCCAATTGTTTTTGTACCAGTGTCAAGGTTTTTCACAATAGAGTTTGTTAAATCCAAGACTGCGTCCTCGGAAGATTTGTTTTTCCTAAAACCGTATTGATTTGGAGCAAGAGTCTTATTATGTTCCAAGAAGCTGAGTAATCTTGTATTTAGAATTTTTTCTAAGATTTTTGATAGAGTTGACAGGACTGATATCGGTCTATAGTTTTCGACACGGTCCCCGTCACCACCCTTAAAGACCGGATGAACGAGAGCCTTCTTAAAAACATTGGGGAACATGCCTTTTGAGAGGCAGAGATTGCAAAGATAGGTGACCACTGGGGCTAGAACATGACGAGCCCCCTTTATGACAGACACTGGGATCCCGTCGTAACCAGCTGCACAGTTACTTTTCAAACCAGTAATTATAGTATTAATTTCCGCAATGTCCGTCTCTATCAGGCCCAGGGAGTTACCCTGTGGATTTGTTATGGAGTTTAAACTGAAGTTAGTGCGAGGTATCCGATTTTGGCGCTGGACATCCCGGGCTAGGTGCGCTCCAACACTGGCAAAGTAGTCATTTATGTAATTAACCGAAGCCGTTGGACTATTACATAAGTCAAGAAGGTCCTCCACCGAACCCCGCGCCTTCCCGCTCAAGTGACTTATTGACCTCACGATATCCCAGGTTGCCTTGAGATTTCCACTAGCTTTTCGGAGTTCATCTCGTTCATACTCGTTTTTTACTTTTTTGAGCAGATTATTACAGTAATTTCGGTACCTAGTATATGTAACTTTTGCTATAATATTATCAGGATCGTTTTTAGTTTTTTTGTGGAGCTTATCCCTATTTCGGATACATCTCAAGAGGCCGGCCGGCCGGCCAATAAGTATATTACAACAATATTCATACATTAACTTAAAACTAGAACTAGAACTTTAGTTAATTCATAAGTTTTCAGCAACTTTTGAAGGCAACGATGAGTAGGTACTATAGCGTCTTCTAATACGACCATCATTAAGGTTTAAAACTTTTATAATGACAACACGACCACGCCGGGCACATTACACATTATACAGCTAAATTGAACATATTAAAGTTCATCGCATAACATTGTACACAGGCTGAGTCGCCGCCGACCCACCATAAATCTTACGATATCAATCTACTGTTTTATTGAAGGCTTTTTTATGTGGCAACACTGGCAACTGTCACGAGAATGTCAATGTGACAACAGTGTTTTTGTATTTGCGTTTACCGTTCAGACGACAGATAAAGGTTAATTTAGACCAAACGGACATAGAGCTAGAAAGAGAGCGTTCTTTCTTATTTTTTTAGTGTTTTTTTTTATGTAGGACACGTCAGTTTGACTTCGCTTCGCTTTATGATAAGCTGAAGGTATAATCTCGGCAAAGAGGTTCACCATTATAGACACGTACCATGTAACAATGGTGGCACTCAGCTTGACGTCCTCATTAGATGCTTTTTCACGCTCCGCTTAAAGGACCCGGGACTGTAGGAAGAGGGAAACATATGAACCTTATTTTCAGCGTTTACATCCTTCCTCCTGTACTAAAGAAGACCTAAACAAAGCCACTGACAGCGCAGTCGAGATGGCGGAATATTACTATGGAATAATTTAGAGCAGTTATAAAGAGGATCATTGACTCGAAAGAAGAAGAAGCGTTTACATAGAATGAACAACGAACAAATGTTCTGTCACCGTTTACACCAATAGAATTTGACGAAGAGGGGACAAAATGAGCATTCGCTCGTCTGGTGTAAATCATCCTTAAGAAGTGAGGTGATTGATTGAAGAATAAGTTTTCTTTCATGTTCTAGTTTTGCGATGGGTGAGATAAAAATCTAAGAAAATACTTAACATTGCGTTTACGCATTTATTCCTTAAGGCAATCGCACCATCAGTATGTGGTAATATTATTGAGAGCCCCGCATACTATTTATTGTACAGACTTTTTATCTGCCGATAGACCGGGTTGGGCTATTGAACGCGTACACAGACCCAACTAAACTATGACAGAAGTTCTGTTTGAAGACAATTGTCCATACTGAATAAGAGCCTTTGAGCGTGGTGGCACTGGTGACGGAAAAAGAATACATGTATCAACACCCCATCTCCTCCTAAGGGTGTCGTAAGAGCTGACTAATAGAAAAATACGCAGACGATATCACTCCAAGAGAAGGAAAACTCGAAATAAAACCCTGTACCAGCCCGTCTGGCCAGCGTGGAAACAGTAGTAGGCCTACATTGGGAGAGGCCTATGTCTAGCATCGGACTGCGATAAGCTAATATATAGACTCATTGAAGCTATCGATCAATAGAAGCCTCTAACGGCTGTTCCCAATAACCTATCTATCGCCAGTTTTGACATTAGAAAGGATAAAAACGTCATCCATCTCTATGGTAACGCAATTCATAGTAGCAAAATAACAATAGAATATGACAAAAGAACTATCTCTACCTTTACCTTTATCTGTAGATATATGTTATTGGGAACGGCCGTTAAGCGCAATCTGAATTATATCATACGACGAAATCCGCACGTTAACAATGTTAACATGGCTAAACAAACAATCTGTGACGCCCGAACAGTGTCTTCATTAAAAATTAAGAAATTATATACAAACATCGAATAGGTTTCACTTCAAGTAAATAGTCATTTGAAATGTCTTAAAAACAGTAAAATCCTTTTCTTTATTTCATTCCCGAGCGCATCATCCATAATTTACCAACATTGTAAGAGAATTCTCGTTGCTAATCAAATTAAATCTAGCAAAAAACACACAGGTTTTTATGAAAACACCACAAGCAGACACCGCAGTCGCCAATTCATACTCATCAAAACATAAATCTTTTTTTCATAAATTGTTTTACAAAAGTACAGACTCCTGGCTAGTACAGTAACCACGAGACCGCAACAGCAGATGCCGCGTAACGTCATTACCGGACGGAACTGCGGTGACATTGCGCAGGCGGCGGTACAACGAATGCGGGCTTTACGGGGCTTTGCGGTCACCCATCACGTTAAAGAACTTTCAACTTTATTTCTTTTAAAGTAAGATCTATATTACAGTGTGTACAAAGTCAGACTGTGTTGGCAAAAATAAATTGGAAAATATTATTCTTTGGCATTTCGTTCGCTCGTCAGTATATAATACATACATATACTCACGCCTGTGAATCCCCAAAGGGGTAGGTAGAGGTGTATTAACACCCATGTTTCGCCAACTATTATTTTCGCGCCTTATGGACGAGCCTATTGCCGTCTAGCGGGCACTTTGTCATAGGCCGTATGTTTAATGTCAGATGGAAAACAGCTCTGTCCCTTAGTCCCCTTTTACGAGACCCACTGGAAGAGATGGGGTGGCCCTATTCTCCATCAAGAACCAACACGGCTATAATATGTTTATAATATGGACTTAAATTAGTACTTACTCATTGCACGACGTCATAGAAGTCTGCGTCACGGTGACCAGGGTTGTAGTCGTCGTCGTCAGCTTGTCCCCTATACACTTTTTCCTAAAACACTCATCCAGCACTTTGTCCTCCTTCAGAGGCTGCAGAACCTCCTTCACTTTATTCGGCCCCATTTTAACAGTAGACCTTTGAAACTTAAGATTCGCTAACGTCCTTCCATCAGTAGAAATCTCAGTTTCCTCAGTAACCAATGCCCCTTTCCTTGTCCTACATACAGTTTTGGAAGTTTTACCAACAGTATTACCATTTCTAACTATTTCTTCCTTTGCGTCTATTACTGTAGATCTAGTTTGAGGTAGACCGTTTTCTAACATACTCTTAATACTATCTGCGTTGAGCCTCGAGTTTAAAATCTTGTCTAAATCTGTTGTGTTAATGTATTCTTCGTAACCCTGATTAATTGGTTGTCTTCTTTGGTCTTTCTGCCACGTCGTTTGGTAATCAAAGCCGTATGTAGGTTCTGTTTCAGCGCCGAAGTTGACTTCACCATTTTGTGCGTCTTCATCAGGCGCTGGTTCAATTTGAGAGCAGTTATCTTCGAAGAAATCATCTGTGAGTTCAGTAATTTGCGCTCCAGGTCTTTTGATATCTGTATCGTCGAAGTTTAGGAAGGTTGTGTTCATGTTGTTGTGTTTCTTTCTCCCGTAGAGCTGTCGGTAGTACTTCTCCTGGTCGCCATACATCCAACACACTTTCCACCATTGTTTGCACATCAGTATGTTGGCTGAGTTGGACGCTTTCACGTGCCGGGTCGCGGTGGCCGACATTTTTGTTGCTGTTGATTTTGATAAAGCGTTTGAAAGGGAAGTTATGCAAATGCTTTGACGTAAACCTTTAGAATGCTAAACGTCCGTACTCTCTTGGACTTTACTTCATCAGAGCTAGCAATGAGGTGAGCATCTCGAATTCGAACTAACTAAACTGTACTATCTGTATTATCGCTATCGCCAGTTAAATTGGTTATGCCGTTTATAGCCTTATTTGAATATACACTCTATCCCTTCGGACCCCGGTGTAGGCAGACTTCACCTTAATGAGCTTCTTCTACCATCATCAAACCTTTCACACAAAAATTAATCTCAAAGTCCGACCGACTTTTGCCTAACATTCGGCCGTACCTCTTCGTTCTACAAACCGAAAACACCTGAACATACATCTTCATATTTATCATCTCTCATAACGTAACTACATTCATTTTCAAGCCACACTGCACGCATACCTTCATCCTTACTACAGACATCATCTAACATTAATTTCAAATTTCATGCTAACCGCAAAACCTAACTCAGCTACTCGCAGATGCGCGCTGCGGGCCTTGAGCTATCACTCATAAACTGTCATTACCGTCAGCCGACTCAATCGCGACCATCGCGGTTGTTCAGCTTCCCTTTGAGCCCCACCATTGTGCCCTATTCCGCCATATTCTATTCTGATTTATAGCCTAATTGTCTATGTATAGACTTCATAAATCTTAGTATTTGATCGAGGCTTTTAGTACTTATCACATAATTTATTGGAAGGAAAATGAGATGTAGACTACCTATGGAGTTAAATAAATGATACTATAGAACCTATTCAATTTTATTAGAAAGTAGTTATTTCTTTGATCTATTGAAATCGAAAACGAATTATGGGAGCGACTGTCATTTGACCACCTAATCTCGAGAGAGAACTTGCGACAGAACCTCGTCCGTCATTCAGCTTACAGATGAGGTTAGTTTCATCCCTATAAGCCAATTAAGGGTTTAATCGGCTAATTAGTTTATTAAGAGAAAAACCACACAATTACGCTTAATTAGATCGGAATGTGCAAGACGAATCTGAGTCTCAGGAGCTCAGTTGATCAAAGCATTCCCTCTGTCGCGTCGTCGCGTGTTTAAATCCCGTCTCAGATGTTTACTTTTACCAATCCAAATCAATAGGAAAAGTTAGCATATTGTTTGCTTTATCATAAAATTGCTTGTTTCATCAAAAAAAAACATGCGTCTAATACCTTCCTTGTTTAATCTAACGGTACTTTAGTACCCATACCTATTCGAAACATCAAAATTACCGTTACCCTCAGATGTAACACTTAGATTGTTACGTCTCGCTCCCCCGCGCCCTATCATCACCAGCCCGGAGAAATTACCCACTGTTATGATTAGGGACCATGCCACTTGGGCTTACTTCCACAAGATTTATCTACTTATTCAGTCTAGGATAAGTATGATAATGAATCTAGGAGCTGGATCAACCCAACAAGATAATAATAGTGAAGTAATACGGATTCTTTCGCGATTTATTTTGTACCAGCTGTGCCTGCTACTTTGTCGAATATAAAAGTTGCCTGTTACACCTTATAGCATCAGTTAAGTAAAGACCCCGTCAAAATCGGCTCAGCCGTTTCAGAGGTTATCCGTATAAGTAAACGGACAGACAAACAAAAAAAAATTGAATGATTATTTTATGATACCTGGATATCGTTACTTAAACAGGCACTCCAATTTTATTTGTTTGTATAGGTTATTTTACCAAGCCGACTGTGCCGATGTTTCGGTTGATTTTCAGCAGCCAAGGTCAGAGGGAAACAGGAAACCAGTAAAAATCCTACAGTCCCGGGTCCTTTAAGCGGGGCGTGAAAAAGCATCTGATGAGGCCGTCAAGCTGAGTGCCACCATTGTAACATGGTACGTGTCTGTAATGGTGACGCTCTTTTCAGGGACTTTGCCTTCAGCTTACCATCAGGCGAGGCGAAGTCAAATTGACGTGTCCTATATAAAAAAAAAAAAAAAATTAAGTCGCTTTGAAACGTCAAAGTAATTAATAGATAATATCAGTTAATTAATATTATAAGGCGTAATTTAGACTTTTATTAGAAAAATAATTAAGGCTCTGCACAATATAACTCCATAAAATTGGGAACAAAATATGTTCTATGTGGGCAAAGTCACGGGTAGCATCAGCTAATATACTTGTATAAAACATTTTCGTACCATTGTCACAAATTGTATGTAAACTCATACACCATGAAAGTGCCTACCCACGCTAGAAATAGAAAGTATAATGATATATCTGGGCCAATTACTGATACATCATAGACAATAGAGATATTACATATTGTGTTCGGTAATGAGAAATATAACAATTGAATTTATTACTTTTAGATGTTGTGACTCTTGCTTGCGACCTTGTCGGTGTAAGTTTTTGTACTACTAGGGTAGCAAGCAAACATACAATTAACAAAGAATACGTTGCAGAATATATTAGGGTAAGGTAAAAGAGAAAAGGAACGTGAATAGGTCGGCGAAATTCTCACCAGATCTAAGAATATTATAGTATACTGCTACTTAATAAGGATGAAGTTCGACTAAGATAGCAAAAAGCGAATACAGCTCAGGCGGGGCACGAACTCGCGATCTTTCCCTTGGCAATGCTCTGACGACTGAGCCACCGAGCCTCGCCCGAAGTGGATTCAAATTTATTTTTTTAATTTGCCGACCCGGTAAGAACCTTCTTGAAGAACCCCATATTGTAGTCGCTTGGGAAAACCGCAGTAAACAAATTTTCTACGGCCGTTTCAGCACTGCGGTGTATGTAAATGTAAATACCGTCAATTCCTACCAGATTGTTTCTTTTCATAGAATTTCATAAATTACCAGCCAATAGGCTATTTGACAACATTAAAAATATACTACAAATTATGGTCATCCTATTAGAAAATAACGTTAAAAGACCTACGAGACTACAATTTACTCTCAAATATGTGTATTTTATGAGAATTTCAATTATAAAAATGTTATATTTTGTTGATTTATTGTCTATGGCGAAAACGCTCGTGATTGGTCAGAGCTCTGGGTGACGTCATTCCTACAAAATATCTCCAGTTGTATGAGCTATTATTGTTTGTTTCGGTGTTATTATTTGCTTTTTCCTTGATTATCGCGAGTTTTATGGACATATTTTGTGATTAAGTTCGAAATGGATACAAATTTTGTGCGAGCTGATGATAACAGCAACTTACAGTGACGTCAATACTCACACGCATTGCCATTTTGATTAAATTAAGCGTTTTTCGCGCACTTTTGAAAATTTAAACTTTATCATTGATTTTTTAACATAATGCATTGTTTTTTTACAGAAATATTAATGTCATATGTTTATACTGTAATAAGCAATCATTTAAAGTGGTTTTTGAACATTAGTCAAATAGCCTATTGTATGTATTGGTTGGCTTCGCTCCCTAGGATTTTATTTGTGTACAAAGCAAATAAAACAAAAATTTCTAACATACTGTACAATTACTTACATAGCGAGTGCTTACGAGGAACAACTCTAATTGTAGAGATGCGCTGCGGTATCGCAATTATCGATGTTATCGACTCGATAATGCGCACCACTATCGAACGCTTGATTTGGAGTCTTTTAGTTCATATTGTTATGTGTTATTAAATCTAAGTAAGATAAGTAAGATTGGTTTATCTATACATAGGTATGTAATTACTTGTCTCGACGTTTGTTCTAAGTATTCACTAAGGAAGGAATTTTGTACACGAGCGAACGGTTGTACTATATTACTATTGGAACTTTTTTTCTATAGGACACGTCAATTTGACTTCACCTCGCCTGATGGTAAATGGAAGGCAGTATTTTTTTTTCTATAGGACACATCAATTTGACTTCACCTCGCCTGATGGTAAGATGAAGGCAAAGTCTCATGAAAGATAGTCACTATTACAACAATGTTACAACATTATGAACAATGTTACAATATCATCACTTCACTACATATTATAAAACAAAGTCACTGTCGCTGTCTGTCCGTCCCTATGTATGCTTAAATCTTCAAAACTACGCAACGGATTTTGAAGCGGTTTTTTTTAATAGATAGAGTGATTCAAGAGAAAGGTTTATTTATGTATAATATATGTATAATATTGTAGAGAAACACTGATAAATTTAGAGATAATTCCACGCGGGCGGCAAATATGGCGGTACGAAGTTCGCCAGGTTAGCTAGTTCTAAATAAGAAACGACAGGGTGAGACAAACGAACAAATACCTGAGACAAGAGAAAGGTGGTAAAACATTATCTAAAAACAAATTATTGTGTGTGTATGTGTGTGTGTTTTAAAATGCTCTCAAAAACAAGTTATTAAAAGCATATTAAAACAGTAGCACTCTTGTATTTACCACGCATTGTTTTCGAGTTACAAGCAGTCTTATCTCAGATCTAGGAGATGACTTAGTGAGATCACACGCAAATACGAATCGTACAAATAGCTTCGACTATAACATCATGATGGGAGCGAGAGAAAGTTTTGTTTGTCTGTACATCTGACTAAACGAAGTATCAGTTAATCTGAGAACACTTGCTTCAAGAGGTAAAAGTTTAAATGTTATGTTTGTAATGATATGCAGATAATCTCCCAATGGGAAGGTATTATAAGAATGAAGCAATTAGTATTAATCTGTCTGAGTCTATGTTTCATGATAACTATAACCCAGATAATGATATCCAGCCCCCTTAGACAAGTGATAATTAGTTGTATATTGTAAAATAACGCCGTTTTTTCCGTTTCGACAGATTTTAATTTCGCCAGATTTTGTTTTCGTCGGATTTTCGTTTTGCCAGATTTTTGTTCTGACAGCGTGTCACTTTGTTATGTCAAACGTACAGGTAAGTGCAAAATAAAAATCTGACGAAACAAAAATCCAACGAAACCAAAATCTGGCTAAATTAAAATATGTCAAAACGGAAATAATCCAAATAACGAATTGCCACTTGTCTAGGGGGGCGGGTTATAGCTATCCTAAAACACACGTTTGCCTAGAAGGAAGTCGTTAGTGAAATTCTTCTAAGCAAACGTGTTCTATCGTAGGCAACATCTTCATTAACTAGCAGGTGAGATAGAGGTCAAACGTCAGCTTATTAATGGTATAAATCGTATAGTTATTTTAATCAAAACATCATGAACTGATTCTGTAGTTTGTCAGAACTTTGATAGGTATATGGCTCTTAAAACACAAATGAGAAGTTCAGCTATCTAAGATGGTACCAGGATACCAGGTTACAAGTTGGCAGAGGAAATCCGTATGAAAGGGACTTTTTTTTTATTTTTTTTTTTTAATCGTGCGAAAAATCCCCACGGATACCTCCCCCGCCGGAACCGGAGGAGGAGGTTATGTCGGACTCGAACCGACTAAAACGCAAGCTGACTGTGGGCCGTCGGTTGCCGGAGGTGGGATTGTCGTAGCCATATCCCACGCACCCCAGCCGACCCAGGGCCATATCTCTCGAACTGGCCCTCATCCGGTGTGGGGACCACGGAGTCCCCAACTCGCCCCCGGGTATGGGGAGGCACGCTATGCGCGCCACCGCCGCGGCCTGCTTCTGCTAGGGTGACAGGCGGCTCCACCCGTCACCCCCAGGCCCGTATGAAAGGGACTATCGTGGTCAAAAGTTCCTCACTACCATGAATGACCAAGATCGGGTGGAGTGAAGGAAAAAGAGCTGGAAAGTGGACTGTAAGCCGAGCTCGGATGTGACCGGGATTAACACTTAAATGATGATGATTACGAGAAGTCCCGTTTTGGACACTAATTTTCCAATTGGAATCAGGCGAGGCGAAGTGAAATTGACGTGTCCTATAAAAAAAAAAAAAACCCTAACATCTAAGACAAGACTTGTCCAATCTCTTCCTATGGTAAATAATCTGCCAATAAAGCATCAGTAAACCACTTAATGCCACCAAAATTGAAACCAGCTTTAGCGGATACAAAATATTTAAATTGCAACGAAATATTCGCACCCGGGTCGTATAACAGTGACACATTAACAATCGTATAAAACAGACTGTCAATAGACGACCAACAACTTGTTACACCGTTATCGCATTTATACATCGCCTTATTAACCCCGAACACGGACGGCCTGCGCTAGCGCACCGCACGCATGCAGATTAACCGAACACGTAAAACAAAAGCTCAAAAAATACACCTATCCTTTTCGCACTTTAATAAAACTGCAAGTGTAATAAAGACAGATATATGTTCGAAGGTTTTTGCTTTGTCGAACATCAGTGATTAAGGTAATATCAACATTTTTGTTTTGGAGCGCTACCGAAGCGAATTTTTGGTCCCTTAATTTGGTGAAAATATCTTTTTATGGCTGTAACTTTGCCTTTTTGTGGAGTGAGTGCCATAAGCCAGTTCCCACACTTCGATTGAGTGATACAAGTTTTTGTTACCGCAAAACTAATTAACTTCCCGGGCTTCTTTCGGCAGTAAAGGGTTAAAGCAATACAACGTGATATCGCGCTGTTAAGATCAGAGACATAATTAACTTGGCCCATAATACTTATTTAAAGTTCTCTTAAATTTTTATCACCGGGAAGAATTTTATAGCTTGTATAATTTTTAATTATCGATCGAAAATTAACTAAAAGCGGATTTCAGCAATGAAAGGTACCAACATCGATGAAAATGAAACTGCGTTATCACTTTTCTCATAATTCGTATTATACTCAATGAGGTTTAGGTGAAATGATAGGCACTATTTCGCGTAATTGTACCAAAAATGACAAACAGTATAGTTATTTGAAATATGAAATTGTGGTTCTAGATCTAGATAAAATAGAGTCTAAGATAAAAATAGTGAAACACTTGTATCAGCATTGTTCAATAATTGAGAATCTCGCTAGGGATAGGGATAAAACAGCATTTTTAAGTTAGTTTATGTTCAAAAACTTCAATTCATTACTTCTTCAGTATAAAATTAACCTAACCTAGGATAAAACTTCTTTAAGTTTAGGATCATTGATAGTAAAAATTAATGATTATTGATTTACTAAGAACTAATGGCCAATCATCATTGAAATAACAAGCTATTTCCCACACACTTGAGAGGCTCCTCCATAACTATAAATAACGAGTTAGTCACAACAAAATATTGTTATAATTGTGGTAATTAATAATTTACGGCTATTTTATTAAACGGCGACTATTAACTGTGTGATTATAATCTGTGGACGCGCGGTTTGCGTCAGGACGCCTATAAAAATAATGTTGTTAGGAATGTTTACACAAGGTCCATATTTAAAGTCAGCTATACATGTTGGCCGAGCGTAGGCCAACGCGAGCATCGGCAAGTTCAACAAGTTCGCTTAACGCCAATGCCAGCTAATAATGAGTGTCTGTAGAGCCGCCCACACTTTGGCCGAGCGCAGACGAGCGCCTTTGATTAGAGCATAAACCGACAACAATCCGAAGTGACGGCAAGCGAAGATAAGAACTCTACACACGTTGGTGCTTGGATTCACTCGGCCAACCAGGCGAGTGACACCGAGCGATGACCAGGCAAGGCAAATAGACTGTCTCTACACGTTGGCATAGGCTCTCACTCGGCCAGCGTGTGTAGGCGCCATAACAACATTGCCCATGGTGTAGATCACGAGATAAACGCCATTAAGTTAAATTATATAATTTTTTAATGACGTTGAAATATTTGTTTATTGGAAAATAAAATTGAAAGATATTAACAAGTTTTTAGTTTATTACTATTCGAATGTTAAACATTCATAGAGAATGAATAACGTTTTGATTTTTTTTTCAATCAGTAGGTACTTAATTAATAAAAAAAAGTAAGCTTTTAGTCCTATTCCTGTGTAATAAAATATTCATGAATAATAATTTACTATTCTTGTTCTTTTAGTTTAATAAAATAACCAATTTGGAAACCAATTTTCGTAATTTATAATTTTAATGAGAGCACAATTTGATATCACGTTTTCTCTTTTTTATTATATAGGTACCTTTACCCTATACACGCAATCGTTTTCGTTAATAGACGAAATACGTGCATACTTAAGTAGTTGTTGGCATTTATCGATAAATAGTGTTACCATTAAGTAAGTATCCATATCATAAAATATTTACTATAATTTTTCTTTAAACCTTTATCTACGAGTATACCAAATGTGGTGTGATGAGATTTTTGATGGTTACAGTTAAATTTGCTTTCATAGTGCATTTCTATCAGTTATGATAGAAATGCACTATGAAAGCAAATTTAAAGACGTTTTCACATTAAAACTTGATGTACAAGGGCTCTACACTCTACAGTACTAACCAGTATATATATTAATCTATGGTACTAACATCCTGGACACAACAAAACCTCACCTGCCAGCCGGCACACCTACTGAACAACGGACAAAACTCAGACGTAGGCTTTCCTCTCAGTTAGGGCGGTTAGATAGCCACTGAAAAAATTGATACCAATCAAAACTTTGCCCGCAACTGGGTAATCGCTATAGTTGCGGGCAAAGTTTTTACTTTGGAGCCCAAAATGCTCCTGTTGTTTTTGATTGGTGAGTCGATTTGTTTGGGGGCGATAGCCGTCTGATCTCCGTCTGATCTGAAGTTCGAGTTTATAGATTATTACATTATGTTATGATACTGTATAATAGTTTCGTTTTTAAGTCATCATGTTATGGTGATTCATTATGGAATCTAAGTTTCTCTTTTAGAGCTATCCTAAATGGAAGGCGAAAGTATGCGCGTGGAATTGAGCGCATAAACCAGTTCCGTGTCCGCCTGAATTATTGCCATCGCCGATTATAAACCGTTAGGGATATCTTAGACCTCACTCATGTGACTAAACACATTATAATTGTTTTTTGCGCTATTGAGACCAAATAATGGTTATTTATAATAACGTTTATATTTCGTTGTTCGAAAGATGTTTGAAAATCTTTATAAAGCTGCCTCTACACGTTGACAGATTCATCTATACATGCGTCCGCCGACGCGACGTGTAGACGGCAAAATTTACTCGTCGGTACTGAATGTTTTACGTCTGTAGACGTGTTTGCTTCGACTGATTCTTACGAGAACGATTGCCGTCTGACACTCAACCCTAGGAGGAAAGCCTGCGTCAGAGCGTGGTCTAATAATCAGCAGGTGTACAGGCTTACAGGTGGGCTTGGGTCCCGAAGAATTTGTAGGAACTCCTATTATTTACTGCTCGCCCTCATAATTATTTATAATGAATCAAAATATCGGCCCCTCTTGACAATTGGCTATACGTTTATAGAATAGAATAATCAATGTATGGGATTGACATCTGTTTACGACTGTAATAAACGTCAAAACACGTGTCAATCCATACGTGTTAAGGTGTTCGTGCGTATTCATAAGACTGCACTCAATTGCCACTTCACAAAAGATAAAAGAGCGTAATTGAGGTTGTGTTGCAAAGTAGAAAAATGCTAAAGTATGATCAGTGCGGATTACGTCAGTTTCTTATTATGGAGGTGTAGAATGCCACTTGTCATACTTGTGTCATTAATGTCATTATATTGTACATAGACAAGTTCTTCGCTTTCGTTTGTAATTACGATGGATATGTACCACTTAGTGCTCTGCTGTCTGTACCTCCTAGGGACTAGACATCGCATGTAAATTAAATAGTTTGAAATCTGAGCGTAGATGAAAATTTCTAAGTTTAATAATAGTATATTATACCAAGATCTTCGTGACTCTAGGTCTATGTCAGTCTTTGCGAGAAAGCAGTAAATAGTTAATAATAGAATTTAGGTGAGAACGGAGACTAAGCTGCTCATATTCAAAAGGAATGTAGTCGGCATTGCCCAGAGTACTTTATGATTAGAAATGGGTCAAAATAAAGTATTTGGATTATGATGAGTCATGCCACACATTGGGTACCTATAACGGGCGCCTTCTCCTTTTGTAAGTTCTTACAAATTATGTAATTCAAAATGCATGTTTTCATCGACAGTACATAGACTTGACCAATAGCGTATTTGGCAAGTTTCATAATTGGACAAACAGTCGATTTGACGAACTACAGCTTTGACCATTATCACATTGGACGAAATGCCGATTTGACGAATATCAGATTTGACCAATGTCGTTCAACCCCTTCCATCTTCCCCGTATCCTTCACCTACACACAAAACACAAGCATTAAAGCAAAATACCAATCAAATTCGGTGGCACAAACGGCACCAAATCCAATCGACCATCAATCTACATATCTGGATCAAAATTAGAAAATCATCCCGACATCTCAGAACGGCATTAAAAATCAATTACCGAAAAAAAATAAAAGAATTCAAAATGAGCAGTAGTCTCAGCTGGCCGCCAGGACCAGTCTGCACATGCCAAGCAGATGTCAACTCTGAATACATAGATATAAGATTGCTTTTTAAAGAAGAAAAATTTTGCCTCGCCGCGAGCGATTTGTCTCGAGCAATTTTAAGCCGTATCGCCTCGAGTTAAGAAAGTATTGAGTAGTCAGGTAATATTAGCCTCCAGGTTAGGTCCTGTCTAGGGCTGTAATAAATTTGCGATGTTTATATCGATATTATAATGATAATGCATACGATATTATCGATATAGTAGCGAAGAACATCAACTATGATGAGATTTTCTTGTCTGAGCATAGATTTTCACACGTGTTATATTACCGTTTTCGCTTTCACAAGGTGATAACATTGAATGATGTGTGTCTTTGGTAAGTGTATCGACTAAGTCTCAATTATTTTAGACGTATGTACCAAGTTCATTGTTTTCACTATCATTTATTTTCACGACAATATTTTGAAATTAAATTTCAGAAAATAACGGCTTAAAAATTCATCAATATTGAAATTCATACTCAGATTCAGAGAGGAAAATTCTACCCAAAAAGATCTGGTAAATCGATATCTTTAACGTGTGACGATGGTTTTGGCCTCATATTGCCTCTACAACCTCACCTATAGATCAGACTACGAGAGGACTAATGGTCCGCAATCAAGAGCATCGAATGGACCCCCCCCCCTACCCCCTCGCCAAAACTCCTAGAAAAATGGCAATTCATTGGCCGGCGAATAGAATTATGAATGTATATAATTTGACATAAGTATATGAGTCATAAACGACAAATTCCATGCATTCATCATTCTATACTGCAATACTTACAACGAATTGCCGCCACTTGACTAGGTGGGCTGATAGATATTATTATTGTCAATTTTTTTTATTTACAGGACACGTCAATTTGACTTCGCCTCGCATGATGGTAAGCTGAAGGCAAAGTCTCGGGAAAGGTTGAAAAGAGGGACCATTACAGACACGTACCATATTACAATGGTGGCACTCAGCTTGACGGCTTGACATTTCTATCGATATTAAGACAACTTGACATCCCTAGTCCAGTTTAAATTACAGTGGACGGACACCCGGTTCCAAATGGAGGTTATATTATTGTGTTGGTTGGCTGACAGTTGCATTCTGTAAGCAATGTTAAAAATGGATAATGACGGACTTGGCATGTCAGGTTTCGTGAGAGGACTGACATCTTGGTTTTTTGCCTTACGCACCGTTTTCTGGTTAGGTAATGATAAGACTCAATTATCTAGACCTGATTGTGGTCACTTGTAATATAATAATTCATAAACTGGTACGAGAATACAGTTTTGACTGCAGGTCTAAAAATAACACTACATATTGGAATCGTAGGATAATAATTTTGTCATGCGGTGTTATTTACACGAATTACGAATCTGCTCAGTGAATGAATTGTTGTGATTCTGCTCATATGAGTGTCCAATTTATGAATTTTATAGGATCTATGAGTTATAGTATAGTAGTTATTCGTTTTTAGCGGATTCGCTCAATGTGGCCGTTTTAGACCCGCTATTTGGAGTTGAGTCGAACAAGATGATTGGTTTTATTTTTATTTTTTATTTTATACACAGTTACAAATTTAAACCCAGTGAACTTCAGATCTTTAGATTCAATAAATGCTTACTGGGTTCTGTGCCCAAGGTGCAGTCTCCTCCTTTGATTAGACTTTTACAGGAGCGACTGAGTCTGAGCTTTCCTAAAGCATCCAGTACTAGAAACTACTCCAGCGTGTCATCCTTCAAATGTTAGACTTAGCTTCAACGTTTAGTCCCCATATACCTACCCCTTATTCTGTATGCCTATTTGAAGTACAACCGATCATGTGATCATCCCGGGCTACTATAAAGTATACCTCTATCACTTATAGAAGATTTTTAATCATTGTTATTGCTACACAAAGTTACAAACTCAATCCGACCAAGCAATCTTCCAATAGAATTCTAGAAATATTTGCACCATACGAAACAACTGTTTCAATTTAACGAAGAGTACACACAAGCGAACAGTAATTACAGTAAAAACAGCCAATCGTCTCGAGTGAGACGTTCGCCTTGCCTCAGTAACATCACTCGCAGTTGCCTCGTTAGGCACGAGAATCACTACACCGTTTGTGGTGCTAATTGTTTTTGTTATTGATTGCCTATTGACCAAACAGACTTGCAAGTCTTGCAACATATTATTATGAGTTGTCTCAGTATCGCCACAGAACAGACAAAGTACTTGCGTAGTATCGCAGTGGTTGCACCGATGTATGACCGGGTTTACAATATGCTAGGACAGGGTTACTTTCGACGGAGTTTTGTAGCGTTTCTTTGGTATTTAATACCAAGATATTGATGTTATCCTACTAATTCTACTAGTCCTACATGCTACTAATATTATAAATTTGAAAGTTTAAGAAGATTTTTCGATGTCACGCTCTAACGGCTGCAATTTCGTATATAGCGACTTTTTTCTTTTTATCGTGCGAAAAATCCCCACGGATACCTCCCCCGCCGGAGCCGAAGGTTATGTCGGACTCGAACCGACTAAAACGCACGTCGTCTGTGGGCCGTCAGTTGCCGGAGGTGAGATTGTCGTAGCCATATCCCTCGCACCCCGGCCGACCCAGGGCCATATCTGTCGATCTGGCCCTCTTTCGGTGAGGGGACCACGGAGTCCCCAACTCGCCCCCGGGTTCGTATATAGCGACTATGCCTAGTCTGGAAAAACATATAGGCTACTTTTTATCCTGAGAATAAGTTCCTGTGGACTACGGGACCTGGATCCAAATTTCACGCAGGTGGAGCCGCGGGCTTCATCTCGTTGCATATAAATGATGACGCGACGAGCCTATCATCCAAGTAGAGTGTGCTAGTACAGAATTTCCTCCGTGTGTAGCGCTAGACTTATCGAGATTTTCTATTAAAAAAATTTTAGTAGGAGCACGTCCCAAAATTTTACGGTAAACTGATGAATTTTAAGCTATTGCATAGCTTTTATCGCGGGCCTTGAGCGTGGAGACCGAATCCAGAAATTCCGTAACGAAAAATGGTAACACCCCCAACTCCGAGCTCGCACGAATCGAGCCGAGTTGCTTCGAATGCTATGCAATAGCTTTACCGCGGCAGTCCCCGAGTGCCACAAGTCAATGTCAAGGTCAAGGTCTAAGTCAAGGTCAAGGTCAGGTCAGGTCAGGTCAGGTCCAAACCTAAGCTGACACTCCGAGCTCGCACGAATCAAGCCGATTTCGGAGCAGCTCGGCTCGATTCGTGCGAGCTCGGAGTCATAGTATAAATAGAGTCGGAGTGGGGGGATAATTGCATAAGTTGATAAAAAATGCTATGCAATAGCTTTACCGCGGCAGTCCCCGAGTGCCACACGTCTTTTTTTTGTAATTGTTTTAAAAGCCGGGTAATCTCTACTCACATAAAAAGTTATGTTAAGGTAAGATAGTGATCAAACGCGAGCCAAATAATACAAACGTAAAAAATATAGAACAAAAAATGTATCGCACAGTATAGCTACAAGATTATTGTATCATGTAGCCTGCAGGCTGATGAGCTATTTATTAAAAATGCTACTTAAACATTACTCCAAGACCGAGGGCAATAACCTCTGTTAGTGTCTTTTGAATAAAAACATTTTTTATGTATTTTTGAAGTCTTTCGGACTACAACCATGAGTTATTTGCGCTAAAAACTATTGCGTACAGATCCTCACTGAGATATACAGCCAATCTCAACATGGTAACCAAGTCAACCAAGACTGGTAAAGCGGACCCCAGACTTCGCAGTGAAAACTTCGGATGCGACTGGGAATTAACGCTAGGATGAAAAAAGTACGATGTCCCACTCAAGATATAACTGGGCGATCTGTGCTTAGGACCTAGTCTAGTAGTATACATGATTGCAATTAGTTTACCCATTAACTTGCAAAATGATAGAATATGTCCAAATTCACCACAGCCTAGTCCCATATAAGCCCTCTCAGATACTGCCATAGACGATGGTTTTTACACGATCACTGATTTATTAATACGTCCATGTTTAGAGCTGTGTGTTACAGCAAAAAGCGAGTTTATCTCACTCATCGGGGAGCTATGTAATGAGGGAGATTTTTTGCTGGTGTTATTATTTCGTTAGAAATTTATTGTGTTTTTGTGGATTGTTGTGATCTTAGTAACATGTTGAGTGGGATTCGAGTTATAGATTGGACATGATTATTAGTTTACTTATAAAGGTTACGATATTGATCAGTATTTGGTGTTGTTCTTACTTTGGTGAACCGGTGAGATACGGTTAATACCACTTACTACTAATACGCAATAGACAAGCACGCGGCCCACCTGATGGGAACTGTGTGCGCTTGTGAACGTGTGCATCGGAAAAAAAGAAAAGCGAAAAGCGTCGGTAGCTTAGTGGTTAAGGAGTCGGCCTTACGATCGAAAGGTCCCGGGTTCGAATCCTGGCCATTTTACTACTGACATGAACCCACTCCTAACATAAGACTCCACGCTTAGCTGGAGGGTTAGAGGGAATATTTGTAATTTAGGTTGCTAATATTGTTTTTCAACAAAAAAAATTGGTAGTGTAGATTAGTGTAGCCAGGATTCATACCCTGGCCCTCTCTAACGTAATTCCGACCTCCTTTCCGAATGGGATATAATTAAAGGCTCTTCATTCCAAAAAAGAACCTAGACAATACATCACGCCTTTATCCCCGAAGGGTTAGGCAGAGGTGAAATTAACACCCACATTTCACCACTCATTGTATTCGGTCCCACGTAATAGGGGGTGAGCCTATTGCCATATTCCGGGCACTATTGTTGACTCGAGCCATGTATCTGCGGCTGAGTCTGGGCTGTATATATCTGTCTGATGTTAAACAGCCCTACCTACCTAGACAATGCAGTAGAATATTTGTAGAAAGCTAGTTATTCTCAATATCAATAACATTCATAATCCTCTTTCCACATACAACTAATACAAACATTGGTACTTGCATTGAATTCACATGCGCTAAGATACAACTTGCGCGTGCGCAATAAATATTGTCTTAGCAGGCGTCGAACCCGCGACACCACGCATAAACAAATGAGGACATCACATTCTAACGTTTCTCCTTTTGCTAACTCGTTGCAGCGAGTTTCTAACTAAGCTCGAGTATTGTATTGAGGCATACTTGATACTCGTAATATTGAATTTAAGCTAGTTGTTAGATTTTGGATTTAAAAAATTCATCTAGGAAGGTAGCCAGATGGACTGAAGACTTGAATGACTAATTCTATCGCTTCTGAAAAGTAATGGAAACGTCAGGACTATCATTCTGTAGATACTACTTATTGAAAAATTGAAAATTAGTCGTGTCTTTAGGTAGGTATATTGAAAAAATAACTTGGGTCATGTGAAATTACCGACAATGGAATTGGAATTTTGTGCGTTTCTTTGCGATGGACATAAAAGTAAAACTACTGAATCGATTTTGACGCGGTTTATATTATTAGAAAGGTCCGGGTCAGACTTAAAATACTGTCGTATGCTTGATTGAGATTGAGCCGACGTATTGCCACAGATTACCTAATAGTTGGAAGTATTGCCACTTGTCTAGAGGGGCTGCCCGGGCTGCCCCTCTAGTGGCAATACGTCGGCCGGCGTTTGGAAGAATAGAATGCCAAATGTATGGGATTTGACGTATATGACAGGCGTCAACGAATGTCAAAAACGTCAAATCCTATACATTTGTCATTCTATTCCATCATACGCCGAGCAACGAATTGCCACTTGTCTTGGGGCAGAACTGCAGATATATGACCGAAAACCGCGATAACAGTCATCCACACAGGCGGAACCGTATATAATAATATAGGCTAGTGTAATAATAAATTAACAACATAAATCTCAATAATATCCGTTAAAAACAGTTTTTATTTCTGTTTCATTACAGTTATTGTCTCAACAAGTTGTTATATTCAAGACAATGTGAATACCTCTCTCATGGCGGAGTATCGCGGCGGTTTGGTTACAAGTGTACCGAGGAATGCCGACGAGCGACGACGAGTGCAACAGCTCGTATATTGTTATTAACTGTACGGATAAAGGGTTCTTCAGGATATTCACGCTGGTGTACTCTGAAGGGGTAGGCTGAAAGATAGTAGATTTTATGGAGTTATACCGAAGTTTCATGTAAATAGAAGGTGAATCTTTTACCGTGAATACTTGGCGCTCGGGTAGGAAGAGCAGGAAGACAGACCCTGAGCTCCGAGGCTCTATTTATACTATGTCCAAGGTCATCTTGGCCACGGATGCAATCAGGAAAATGCGTCTACATGAAGATGATAAGTTGGCGCTGAACACACTGGATCCCTCAAATTATTACCCTGTACCCTTCTCTCGTCTCTTCCAATATTTGAGATTCCCAGCCGTCACCGTTCTGTTATTTTATAGTCGGATATTCTATAGTCCTTACCCTCTGGATCCGCGTATTATTTCAGTTCTGTTTTTTTTTTACATTTGCGAGAGCGACTACCATATTTGACCCCCAACCTCAGCAAGAAAGTCTACGCTAGAACCTCGTCCATCAATCAGTAGTTTTACTAACTTGCAGGTGAGGTCCTAAAGATTTTAGTGAGGTCCCTTATGCGAAGTAACTGTAAGTGTAATCGGCAAACAGCTGAAGTTCAAACAAACGCGATGCCTTTCTCATCGTCGGTGTTTATGTACAGCACTGAACAATGGCCCCAACAATGCACAGTTTTCACTCGCTGCATAATAGACAGTTTATTTCGTACACTCTACAGTCTATGGCTATGTCCTACTTGTGCAATGACTTCTGTGCTCGTACTAACCATGCCATGAATGGAAAGATGGCACCACCGTCCCTTCAATATTGTCAAATCATGCTAAATTGTATTTAATGGGCAATAAAACAGTAGGTATGCTTTTGACAGTGACAACCGTAGTTCCGATTTTAGACACTTCGCGGATTCGTTAGTCCTTCTATCCATACTAATATTATAAATGCAAAAGTAACTGTCTGTCTTTCAATCTGTCTGTCTGTAACGCTTTCACACCATACCTAACCGAATTTGATGATATTTAGTACAGAGATAGATTAGACCTTGAGAAAGGACATAGGGACATTAGGTTTGGAAGCAATAAATATTTTTTATAATAAAATTAAACATTTTATATTTTTTTACAATTAGATTATTTCTACCATACAAAACAGTAAGACATCAAATTATAAAAAAAAAACTTTTATCGATTTTTTTTATGTCAAAGAATCACTTCACCCTATTTTTTCCCATGTCAAAAGTTCATCAACTAACGACTACAAGAAATAGTGGCTACTGTGTCCACCTGTAGCCCCCGATAACGATCTACATCCACCTGCCACCTGTCACACCCTGACGACACATCCCTTCCCACAAGAAACGAGTCGTGCGTGACCCCCTGATTACTCAAGAATGACGATTGTAATTTAAGAAAGCGGAAGGGTGAATCTTGTAATATTACAATTCAAATGTTATTTTAATTTTATTTGATTGCTAGTTGTGGCAAAAGGGTTTGTCCGACTGGAATTGTAATTCCGTCTCCACGATTCATGGTATACTCCGGGATACGTATCTTGGACCTAAATCTTGAGAAAAATGAGGCTCTAGCGCATGCGGATTGTTTTGCAATAATCTATGCTTGGTGAATTTGAACTCGTCCACCGCAGTAGCACCCGTAATATACACAAAAGACACCCAAAAAACATGTAGCGCGCATATAAAGCACCTTTTGAGCACATTTTACGTCCAAGATATATGTCCTGAGCTATAGCCTGTTCCAGAGATAAGAAGTAGCCTATGTGTTATTCCAAGCTTCAGCCAGATCTGTTCAGCTTTTACGTGATTGACTAACAAACATTCAAACCTCCAAGCATAAAAACATCTTCACAAATCACATTCATAATTAAAATTCGGACTTTAATTCTAAATTCGATTTTATTACCGAATATAAAACTTTTGAATTTCGATTTTAATATTTCGTCGTAAATGTATTTGTTCTTCTTTTATGTATCGAACGACTCGATGACATTCGGAATTTAAATCTAAGCTTGACTTTTATGACTTTATAATAAAGTTAGTTTTTATTTTAAATTCTATAAAATTTACAGACATAGCTATAAAACTTCTTTTGCTTATCAACTTATTCGATAAAATTCGAAATTGGTTAATTATCTCCGAAGAGTTTTCCGCTATATGTCAACACCGACATTTTACGCCCAACTGCCATCAATGGACACTCTTTTGTTGGCTTTATATTTACTGTGGAATCGTAGAGAACAGTCCTATCCGTATACCCTATCCCAGTATTCTTCTGTGTCGGCAATCACTAGAATTGAACGAAACTTATTAATATTATTGTTAAGAACGACTAATAACTACTGAGAACTAGTTAGTACTACTGAGAACTACTGAGAACTACTGAGAACGACTGAGAACTACTGAGAACTACCGAGAACTACCGAGAACTATTGAGAACTACTTAGAACTACAGAGAATTAATGAGAACTAGTTAGAACTACTAAGAACTACTGATAACTACTTAGAACTACTCTCTAACGTACTCGTTAATTTATGACTTTGATCCCAAATATTTCGCTATATATATTGTCTCTACAATGAAATCACATCGAGTCTTTTACAAAAAGTGGCAATGAGAGTTTTTGTCTGTTTTCTCATGTTCAGCTCACACCTAGAACACGTTTTAATTGTTACCGTGTCTAAAGATCATTAACTTAATTTCTCACAAATGAGGTTTTAAACTTCGCCAATTAAAAATAATAAAGTATTAATAAGAATTAATTTTTGATAGCGATATTTACATTTAATAATTACTTCTTTTATTTTTATCTCCGTTGACAAGCCCATAATACAACTTATTTATCAGTCGAATCAATCAATTAACCTACTGCAGTCCATAATTTATGACTATCAGATATTTAAGTAATGTTCCTACAAAGAGGATGTGAAAATAGGCATGACCATCATATTCGTAGGCAAAGAACATGATGGTCATGCCTTGTCTCAACACCCTCTGCTGGAGGGTGTTGAGACAATGCATGACACAAAAGTGAGTCGAGAAGTCCCCGGTTCGAATCCTGACTTTTCACTACCGACGTAAACCTACACTCCTGCCCAAGTAATTTAGCTTGACCGGAGGGGAAGAGTACTTACTAGTAAATTACTATTATTTTCGCTAAATATTAGTAATTTTCATTGCTATAGTACCTTATAAGCCCTTAAAAGTCCAACAACGGTCTAGCTGCAATGCTTCGATATCGCCTACTGTCACCATTGGGTTGTGGAGGTCAGATGGCAGTCGCTTCATGGAAAATATCGAGGTCCAGCCAAATCTGCAGTTAGACTGGTAAAGCGGACCCTAGACTCCGAGGTGAAAGCTTCGGATGCGACTGAAAACTAACGCTAGGCACAAGAAATACCTAACCTTTAAAAACATAATTATTTTATTATACTCAGTCAATAAATGACAACTGAAACATAAAAAGAGAACTAGGTATTCATTATCACTACATAATATTATAAAACAAAGTCGCTGTCGCTGTCTGTCCGTCCCTATGTATGCTTAAATCTTCAAAACTACGCAACGGATTTTGAAGCGGTTTTTTTAATAGATAGAGTGATTCAAGAGGAAGGTTTATATGTGTAATACATGCTTAATATTCTAGAGAAACACTGATAAATCCAGAGATATGCAGCGGGAACGGGATCAGAAAATATGGCGGTACGAAGTTCGCCGGGTCAGCAAGTAATTTATGACTGACTTTTTCTCGCTAGGTGCAGTCCTATTGCGTGGTTGCTAGATCCTATAATAACTCATTCAATGGTGATTAATCCGACAAGAAGCTTCCATTGAAGCGATTCAATTAGGTTTTGCTATTAAATCATATTGTGTGAACCTTGTGTGAACTAAGTTTAGTTAACAAACGAGGAAATTCAAGAACGGTATACCTAGCTTGAAAGATGATAGTTGAAAAAATATGCTGATTACGAATTACGAAGGACCAAAAGCAATCAGATTAGTGCTGGATTTTGTTTGGCAGCCCCGTGGTGGTCGAATTAAGCATTTGTATACATAAAATTAATTTTACTTTTGAATAGGTGAGCTCCTCTATGCTTTTTATTTTTATAATCAATTCAATCAATTAGCCTATCGCAGTCCACTGTTAAATCAAATCCAAAGACCAAAATCAAAGGCCACATTGGGAGAAGCCTATCCTCTCCTCACAAGTGGCAATTCGTAGGCCGGCGTATTGTAGAATAAAATGACGAATGTATGGGATTTGACGTTTATGACATACGTTGACGACTGTCATATACGTCAAATCCCATACATTCGTCATTCTATTCTACAATCCGCCGGCCTACGACTTGCCACTTGTCTAGAGGGCAGATCATAGTTTTAACGTCAATACTTTGTATTCTACTAAGTATATTTAAATACCTTTAAGACTTAAAAGGCTCAGCGTAAAAACGGCGTCTCCTCGTCAGAGCCAGTTATAATAATAAATATGTATCTCACACTCGATAGAGAAGGTTAGACCGTACGTCGGCGCGCGTGAGAATACTTGTAATTGTCACACTTACTTAGGTACTCGCCTTTGCCACCATTTTTTCGCGAAAGGTCCGTAATATAATTTTATAAAGCTTAGATGGTTTATAAACTTATGGCGAAGGAAAGACTGCGTTTCCACTGCAGCGAAGCGAGCTGAGTCGAGCGGAGTCATGCAGAAATCGATCAATCGTGTTGATTTCTTGCATCGCTTCGCGGTTTGACCCGGGTAGGTCTTGATCCCGTGGGAATATTGGGAAGAAAGTAGCCTATGTTGCTTCTGAATAAATTGGCTTTCTAATGGTAAAAAAATCAGTTCATTCGTTTATTGATGACAAACAAACAAATATTGCCTCTGTATAATATTAGCAGGTAAATATTATAATTATTCTACATCTACAACATTCTACACAACGCTATGTAGACCCATGGTAAACTAGGTAAATAGGAACTTAAGTACAGTTAATACTCATCACGTCTACAGTTACCTTCTATCGTAATTTATCTGACATTATTTTATTAATTACAGTAAGGCCGACGTTTCAGTTCCTTTTCAGCTTCTATCTAGTTTTCCGCGTACAAAATTAATTCCCGTCTCTCATTACTATACTTTGGATTGAATGCTCGCTTGCAAGTAGTCCATTTTATTGGTCGATTTTCCACGCTTTTCTCACCTGGTACGCTTGCTACAGTGAAAACAGGCCTTTTCATGCAGACCTCGACAACATGACTCCAGCAAGCCTGGTCGTGAGCAGTAAGTAAGCTCTAAAAGAAGATTATACAACTAATTGTGAGATTCTACTTGCTAATGACAAATGTTTTATTTATATTACACTTACGCCAGGAAATTCACCCGGATTCGAACATTGGAAAAACGAGTACAGTGCAGCGGTATACCGTTAACAACTAATCCTAGTGATGCTAACTCCTGGGTCGCATACTTCCCATAAAAGAGAGTGGGAAAAATCTGCACGGCGAATATTTTAGGGTTAGAATTTTATTTACGAATATATTCGTTAAAGAAATAACCCAATCTTAATATTTTGTAAATCACTATTTAATATTAATACTTAACTTCAATATAATAATTCATGTTTAGTGGGTGCAATCCATAAATTGAATTATTAAATATCGTATTTAGTAGGTAACATTACTTTTAAATAATTTATGAACAGATATTCTTAAAAATTTCATTGTTTTAGGGGGTTTACACACATAACTGAATGAAAGTATTTTGTAGGTTTGGAATACTATGAGTGGTGGTAAAGTTACCATCGTCTAATCATAAATTGTTTAGTAATTAACAAAAGTATATACCTTTTACTAATAACTAAGTAATACTAATTTATAAAATTTTCACTTCACTATCGTGTGTCTACAACAACTTATTTCTATTTATGGGTCTAGTTTTAATCTCGATGGAAATTATCCAATTACGTAAATGCGTAATTATAGAGCTATTAGATGCCATCGGTAAACATACCCCATAGGGATAGATATACCATGCATATATTAACAAGATAGTTGCTGCTAGTATGTTGGCTAGTATAGACCGGTATAGTGGCTGGTGCTAGGGTGACACAAGAACGCACATAAACTGTCACCTTCGCTGCTCATCTTCATTTTAACGCTATGCCCGGTTCTATCTGACACTAAACTTGACTAGATTACCTCGTAAAAGGGGCATGTCTGTCGATAGGTCAAATGCCGAAGGTCATACGAAAGGAGGAGAAGATATAGTGAAAATGGATCCTGAGCTCTACAGTGCAAAAAGCGTTTTTTTTTAGTTTTAGACCAATACGCCGGGCAGCGAATTGCTACTTGTCTAGGGGGCTGATTACCCTATATACAAAGAAAGAATAGTCCACTGAGTTTCTTGCCGGAGTCTTTTCAGGGGCCAAGCCAAGTTTCGAACCGGTGCCGGTGGTCTATTTGACGAATACTTTTTAATTTTTTTTTTTTTTTTACTTTGACTTGGAAATCTTAGCCTCGTAGGCGTTGGCTTAAGTCCTTGAAAAATGCATTTTGTAAAAAACTAACGACTGGGTAGGTTACTAAGTGCGCTAATAAGTTTTTTATCATCAAAATCATCGCCCATGTTTACGCGGGATTCAGGCTCCGCTTTTTTACCAACTTAAAAAATAGGTTCTCGTCTTGTCCTGGCTAAATTTTTCATCCCAATATTTATGATAGTACCCATGCATTTATAGCTCACTAGTTCAACCTGTTATACAGCTTCATAGCAATTAATATAATAATAGTAGGTATAAGCGTACCTAATTACTTTTGGAATCATAATATAGAATGTTTCTTGGCATAATTTAGTAATGCAATCATATTTTTACAAGATAACAAAAAGCAAATGAAATTAATGTCATTAGCTAAAATTACTTCACGATTTTCACGGAAATCAGTCGCACCTCTGCCCTATTAGGACAGACAGAGGGTAAATATTTCCACTTCCTACGATTTATTTCGCTTCTTCTACTTTGATCATTGTTTTCATATAATGCTTGCTTGTTTTTGACTTAGCATTTCCTCAAAACCCCCTAGAGCTGAGCTATAAAACCCTTATGGGGTTGCGCATTCGTCCTCACGTCGTATATAAATCATTTTACGTGTCCGAACTATCTTTGCATTGGTATAATATGCATATCCAGTAACACCCAAATAAGGTAATGTAAGAGTAAATTTCACCAGTTATACTAAACACGATCACGTTAATATAAACAGCGTTATCACGATTTACTCAATGAATGCAATGAGTCCAATGTGTGAACCAAGTTTTAAACTTAATCTCAATTATTTTTATGTAAAATCTGACCTTAGTTCGTCTTCTACCATATCACAACATTCTCTTGTCACGCTGTCCATCAATGTCACTCCAACTCTCATTTCCATGCCGTTCACTTTCAAACTTCTACCATATCACAACACTCTCTTGTCATGCTGTCCCTCACTTAGCCCATCAACGTCACTCCTCTATCTCTCATTTCCAATTTCCACAGTATTTAAGTTTCTTCTGCCATAAAACAATGGATGAACCAATCCCGTTATAACCTTTATTAGAAACTGAGCAGACAGGTGATATCGCATCACACCTGACTCTGACAGCCTACACAGCCTATCATTACGAACCAAGAGAGGTAGCTACGTCTTTGGTACTTCTATACTTATTACTACAACGGTTTACATCATAAAGCATGCATATTTCCCTTCCGCACGCAATTCATTAGCAAATAGATCGTGGTTCTCACGTGTTTCCAAACAATAACACTGAAATCCTTTGAAATTTCACTTTCTATATAACACAAAACACAAACTGAACATTTTTTGTCACATTAGAACACACCTCATACACTACACGTCATCCAAAATGTCAAAAAATGTATCACGGTTCACTAGATCGTGTATCACTGGCCGAAAACTTTGCGCGAAAACGCGTTCGATTTTCAAACGCGAACACTTGCCGCGGCTGCGTGTGCGCAACTGAGTGACACACGGCCAGTCAACCGTTGCGCGTGCCCACTAGACCGAGAGAGAACATATTTTTCCGCGGATGTTAGAGCAAGATGGTTGTTAAGAAAAGCATCCCTTCAAATAGCTTCGATTGCTAGCTTTATTTTTTACTATTTAATTGAACTACACATTCGAATAAATTATGATATGAAGTTAATGAGGACTATTAAAATTCTTAGTTATATTGGCGTATTCGGAATGCAAAGCCTTTTACGAGCGGTTCAAGTTTGTAGTTATGTAAGGTAAAGGTACTCCAACAAACCAAGGTAAAGCGGACCCCAGACTCCGAGGTGAAAACTTCGGATGCGACTGGGAGTAACGCTAGGATAGAGAAGAAGTAACCAAGATAAAGAAGAACTAAACTACAGTGTGATCTCATATTAGACACTCCCAAAGAACCCGACATAGGTAGGGTACCAATAAAAAATATAAGCCAATCTCAGGCTCCAAAATACAATCTTAGACGCAACTGAGAAATCACTATAAAGATGGCGAAAGCTATAAATAAGAAGAAAGGCAGAGAATTTAAAGAGCTTGAAAATAGTAAAGCTTTTATAGGATGGTGTGTAATTAAGCCTGAGAAACTACACCTAGGAACACGAGGCACATGACCTATCTTATATGGCAAAGACCACCCTTGAGGCTGTATCAATACAGGATATTATGGATATGAAAGAAAATCCTTGGCAATTAATATAATGGTACGATAATTGAATTCCTTATAAGGAAAGCTGTAAAAAGCAGATGCTAAAACATGTTGTTGGTATTTAATTTCTTGAAAAACGAATAGTTGATCATTCTATTGAAATCTATCAATCGCATCCGTAGCTTTCACGGGTCTGCTTTTTTCAACTTAATGTGGATTTTGCTAAACTTCACTTATTGTGGATTTTGCTAAACATCAGACTTTTACAACCCTTTAGCAATATCGAAGCATTGTAGTTAGACCAGTTGATGGATTTTTAGGGCTTGAACTACCCGTAACGACTGCCATAGATATTCGTATGGCAACTGGCACCGACGGCTAGACGTGTTCTCCGAGGTACGACAATATCGAAATAGCCATTCATGCATACAAATTGTACTAGGCGGGAAATAAATCCACGCATCCTATGAGTAGTTGCGTTCACTACCGCCATGCCACAGGGACTGCCAGCAGAGCCATGGTTTTTTAATGATTTTGACTTTTACGAAACACTGTCACGCGAGAGAGAACCCTGAATCTCTTCCGTCAGTCAGCAGGTGAGTACAAGCCAGTAGGCTTGCAGCTGGCACGGATGTCCCGAAGGTTATGGTGGTTATCACAGCTTGATCCTCAAACATTGTATTCCAGTATTAAGTTAATGGATACGTACGAGTTTGCAGCAGGGTTCGGTGCCTATAAAATCAGATGACCGTAATTTTAAAAGTCCTTTTTTATAGCTCGTTAAAAAGTAAGGCTTATAAAAACAGCAATATTGTACCGTAAAATGAAGCTAGCAACCCACTTAATATTATCTTATTAAATAAGTTGCTATAATAACATTTATGAGTCAATAAGATATGCTATTTAATATCACTGGAGTAAAGATTCTATTGGAGTACTTATCGGTAGTTAATGCGATCTAGTCTTTGATAGGGTTAGTTGGAACACTAAAATGTTATAGTGCGATAAATACATACGATATTATCCACTTATATTTATAGTTTTTACCTATTATTTATTTTTTACTAGCTTTCGCCCGCGGCTCCACCTGCGTGGATGTCGGTCATCGCGACCAAACATAGCCTATGTCCTTTCTCAAGGTCTAATCTACTCCTATACCAAATTTCATCAAAATCGGTTCAGTGGTTTAGGCGTGAAAGCGTAACAGACAGACAGACAGACAGACAGACAGACAGAGTTACTTTCACATTTACAATATTAGTATGGAGTATGGATATGGATGGATGGATAATATTAGTATGGATATGGATGGATAATACATTTGAAAATATTTCACCCATTTCTCTGAATGAAAATGAATTATTTGTAACATTTGTCACAAGTATTGAATAAATTACTTGTACTTTTCCACAATTATTTATTTATTTGAACCTTACCGGTTTCACCTTACGGCATTATCAAAAGTGATTTATTCAATATGTGTAGCAAGTTCCACCAAGTGCCATCAATCTCCAGTATAAATAAATTTATCACAAGCTCCCAGCGAATTTATAGTTCAAAAACAACAAAATTCCAATTAAAAGTAAACAAGAAAATAACCCAATGAATGCCATAAAAGTAATTCGCTTGATTGTTTCATCCGCAGCTTATAGTTACTTGTAAGTAAATATGTAGCTAAAATGTGTGTCCAAAATATCCTCCAAAATGGATCGCAATTTAAGCTAACTATTGAACATTTTGAACAAAAACTTAAAACTATACGAATATTGCTTATTTAAAGCAATAGCTCTTTTAACTTATCTCATAGAAATCAGCTAAGAACACATCGTTTGGAAAATGAATTAACCCTAAGCTTAAGTGGCGAAGAAAGCAGTCGCAGATGTGTGCCATCAGATAGTGGGAACTAATTCCACCAGCGCAGCGTCTAATTAACACGGAAAGTCTTCAAGGGAAAATGTTTGGAAAGTGCCGATATTATTTACGAGCCACTCAAGTTATCTCTGAATTTATTGACGTTGATTTCGATGAGGCGTTTGATTGCGTCGATCATATTAAAATGGTAATTGAGTGGAGTTCTCCAAGGAGGTGGGTATGAGAGCAAAGTATTTTCTATCTGGATAGCTGTATAAGATAAAAGTTTGGATAAAGTTAAGTTAATATAATTACTAATGCATTAGTGATGTTGAATATTCAGTGTTGCTCTTCAAGTCGAGCGCATAATGCGAGAAGCAAAAAGTACTTTTATTTTTTCCAGCCAAATTAAATAATAGGCAAGCACTTAAACTTCGTCATAATTGTTTGCGTAGACGTGTTTTTGAATCTAAAATATTTTAGTCTACCTTCCATTATCATGATTCCGAAGGTGACAGCATACGACAACTGCGTCGGCAGTTCTGTGCCTTAATACTGATTGACTAGTGACAAATACTAGTTGCCTAAGAAGGCTGGTCGCAGTGGTTGCATTTTTTTTTTTTCATTTTGAATGTGTAAGTCATTTAAGTTTAGATTGCATCCTATTTTTTATCAGTTTTTATTCCCTTAACGTATTTATTTTTTACCGCATACTACTCATCCATGGTAATAGTCTTTGACATGGTGCTATCTACTGAAAACAATGTTGCACCTGCCAAACGGTTACTTTTCATAGTAAAAGGAAATAGTTATTTGTTATACAAGAGTGCAAAGTTGCTTTTTAACCGCGTGCTCAGTTTTGATGACCGAGCAAGCGAAAGATTCTAAATTTGAATCACGAGCATAGCGAGTGATTCATAAATTAGAATCTTGAGCGTTAGCGAGGGAATCAAAAGAGCACAAGGTGTAAAATCTTTGCACTCGAGTGCAACACGTAACTTTTCATCCCACCTCAGCGAGGAAATAATGAAATGCTTCTTCTTCCTAGCGTTAATTCCCAGTCGCATCCGAAGCTTTCACCTCGGAGTTCGGGGTCCGCTTTACCAGTGTTAACTGCGAATTTGGCTGGACCTCGATATTTTTCGTAAAGCGACTGCCATGTGACCTCCACAACCCAATGGTGACATTAGGCGATATCGAAGCATTGCAGCTAGACCGTTGTTGTTGAACTTTTTATGCATACAAATATTTGCACTGAGCGGGGATCGGACCCGCGCCTCCTGCGTTGCGGCCACGTTCACTACCACTACGCCACGGAGGCTGTATAATAATTATGTGTAATAATACTAATAATAAAATATCAACAAATAAAATTCAACAACAATGTTCAACCATAGGACGTGAAATAGTTATTTGTTATACAAGAGTGCAAAGTTGCTTTTTAACCGCGTGCTCAGTTTTAATGACCGAGCCAGCGAAAGATTCTAAATTTGAATCACGAGCGTAGCGAGTGATTCACAAATTAGAATCTTGAGCGTTAGCGAGGGAATCAAAAGAGCACAAGGTGAAAAATCTTTGCACTCGAGTGCAACACGTAACTTTTCATCCCACCTCAGCGAGGAAATATTGAAATGCTTCTCCTTCCTAGCGTTAATTCCCAGTCGCATCCGAAGCTTTCACCTCGGAGTCCGGGGTCCGCTTTACCAGTCTTAACTGCGGATATGGCTGGACCTCGATATTTTCCGTGAAGCGACTGACCTCCACAACCCAATGGTGACATTAGGCGATATCGAAGCATTGCAGCTAGACCGTTGTTGTTGAACTTTTTAGGGCTCCAACTACCCGTAACGACTGCCATAGATGTTCGTATGGCATCCGTGACCGACGGCTTAACGTGCTCTCCAAGGCACGAACAGACCAATGCAAATACCCATTTTCATGCATAAAAAATATTTGCACTGAGCGGGGATCGAACCCGTGCCTCCTGCGTAGCGGCCGCGTTCACTACCACTACGCCAAGGAGGCTGTATAATATGTGTATTAATACTAATAATAAAGTACAAAAAAAAATAAAAATTCAACAACAATGTTCAATAATATGACGTGAAAAAAATTGATGCGCGCAAAGCAAATTAAAAAAAAAGTACACCAAGGAGGTTCCGAGTCTGAGTTTTTCATAAATTAAAAAAAGTTGTATGATAAATTCGGCACCATAGAGGTAGAAGTAAATAGGTTTAATGATGTTTTGAGTTCACAAACCTAGTACACACGATGTTCTAAATTCAAATTTACTTTATCCTCTAGAGGATAAAAACGACTTTTACGCTCAGTTATCGAAGAGCAAAAATACTCTTTCCGAGATGGTGGGATGAAAAAAAAATTATGCGCGCAAAGCAAATTTAAAAAAAAAAGTAGGTACACCAAGGAGGTTCCGAGTTGAGTTTTTCATAAATTAAAAAAAAGTTGTATGATAAATCGGCACCATAGAGGTAGAAGTAAATAGGTTTAATGATGTTTTGAGTTCACAAACCTAGTACACACGATGTTCTAAATTCAAATTTACTTTACCACTCTAGAGGATAAAAGCGACTTTTACACTCAGATATCGAAGAAAAAAAGTACTCTTTCCGAGATGGTGGGATGAAAATGAATTTTCCGCTTTAGCCAGAGCATTCAAAATCGCTTGCAATCATATTGGCAAGTTATTATGTATTGATTATAAAACTAGACAAAAGAAAAAGATACTATAGTAAAAGGACTCAAAGTTCAATTTTGTATGTTTTGTGTCGGTAACGGAAAGCTGCGCGTGCGCTTCTGTAGACTACTACTAATACAGTTTTGTTATGAGGAAAAGGTACTAAATCAATCTTCTATACTTGTCCTAGCTGATTAACGCCGCGCCGAGCCTAACTGTTAGCTACAAACTTAAAATTTTGTTGATACTTTTTTTAAATGAAATTTTAATTTTAGTTAGGGTTTTTGGAAAATTCACGCCTATGGGATAACACATGGAATTTTTTCGCGCGTATGTAGTCCACTAGTACCTAAGTACACTATCTTATTTTTCAAGTAGAATTAACAAATCATCGCCCAATACGTTATCAAATCAACAGATTGGGAATATTATTTTGAGCTGGTAAAAAAAACTCTTATGACTCTCCTTCTTGACCAAACTCTTAAAGTTATTGTATAAAGCTAAATTGATTTCAAATGAGATAGGAAACCGATGGGGTAAGCTACTAAGTTCGAAGACGAAGATCTTAAAGATGGAATTGGAATGGAATAAAGAAATGTAATGATCGAAATATAGATTTATGACAGTGACAAAAAACTATACATAAAATAATATTAAGCTTCATAATTAGATAGAGGAAGATTCAATGGCGAAATGAAACCTAATAGAATAATGTGCTCATTGAACACAGACCTGCAACAAGATCAATTGATGAAGTGTCATAACCCTTGGCAAAATATGACTTGGTCAGAACTGATAATGACAATGCTGGCCGTGTATTTATCATTTTTTATGCGAAATGCTCGCACGTATACATGCAAATGTATAATGGAATAAAAATAAAAATACCTCATCCAAAATGACTTACATTATCCAAAGACCTAAGAAGATAACCTGCACTTATCGTAAACACTATAATATCTGCTATGTGACATGATTTCCCATCTCAAATCGATATCAATTCCTGTTAATCCTGGTACAAAAAAACGCACCTCTTGGTGCACCGGCGCGGGCGCATCGAATCATCCCGTGTAGTGATTACGTTGATTGCGGTAGCAAATGATACCGTGGCTGCATGCCGCTGCATGCCGCAGCAATCTGTTCCCACTGGGGCATGGGTTCGCATGCCTACGCTTCCTACCGCAAACACGAAGGACTGATGGGGTTTTGAAATTATTGAAAGGGACCAGAATCGTGAGTTGCGGTTGATATTGACGGCAAGATTGTGTTTTAAGAAGTTTTACGAAGATAAATATATTCTAGGACATTTTACACAGTGCTATCTAGATTCTAGACCCAAAAACAGCTTAATATAACGTATGGGTTTTAGAAGCAGATAAACAAACATACTCAGATACATTTTATTGATGTGAATACATTCAAATTATACGTAGCTATGGAAATATCCATATTAATATTTCTTGGATGAAAATATTTGCAGTGAGTGGGATCGAACCCGGGACCTGCGACGTAGCAATCGAATGCTCTACCGCCGTGCTACAGAAGTTACAAATTATACCACTTATTGGTAAGTGACGATGTGGTCGATGATAGAGCACGCTTGCCAAAGGCTGATTTACATCTGAGCTAATGCTCAATCTATCCCCTCTACATCAAATTGTATTAGTGTAAACAGTGACAGAACATTCGTTCGTTGTTCTTTCTTATGTAAACGCTGAAAACAAGGTTTCGTTTACACTAAAATATTAAGAAAGAATGCTCTTATTCTAGCTCTAGCTCCAAGTTCATTTGGTCTAAATTCATCATGAAGTCACTTACTTATTTACTCTAGTCTTGAAGACTCCTAAGCAGTGACGAGGAGTCCCAATAACCAGATTTTAGTCACCTTCCTAATGGGTAGAGCTCGAAATAAGTATTTTTACAGCCTAATTTATAGCTTTTCGGACGTTTCTCTGCATTCTAGAATCCATATCACAAAGTACGCTTAGTTCGGGTCTAAATAAAGCTGCGTATGCTCCAAAATATTCAAAATTATGAATGTTTTTATCACAAAACTGATGCTCCGAATGTTTCTCCATGTTAACCGTCAGCCCAAAAGCAATTAATATCGAAACTAAAACTGTAGCAGGCTAGTTTCAACAGCCGTTTACGCGCCGAACTTGGCCACACCCATTCTCTGTCTGGCCATACCCTTAGGCAAGGAAACAATTACAGAAACATGACCTGTGGACAACTTTGAACTTTAAAATTTATAAAATAAGGTGCTATTTTGTGGGAAGAATGAAGTGGTGAGGTATTTTTGGGTTTGTATTTGCAGCAGGTTGTTGAATCAGAATCGTTTCGGTGAATGATATTTTGGAGAAATATTAGTTGAATATTGAATCTTGGAATCAAATCTTTAAAAAACATGTGGGTTCTGAAGAGTTGTTGGTATTATATTAGAAGCCGTTTTACAGCACATTTTAGAATTACACATTATCAAGCCTCAATGCCAAACTGTCTAATAGAGAAATTTTTTGTTATCCTCGAATTTCAGTGTCAACATAGAAATATAACGTAGCTCTACTTCGTTTTTGGTTCCATAAAATTCAACGCTTCCGCTCTGCCTCCATGAAGCTCAGGTACAGTCTTCCTCATTAAAAAAATATCCAGCTAAGTATATTCTTAAATCGGTATAGTAGTACCTGAGATTAGCTTATAATTATAAACCATATCAGGATAATGTTTGTCTCCTACGTGGAGTCAGATTATTATAGCTATCGAAAAGCAGTCCCCATCTTTTCCAGGATATTACTAGAAAATTCATCGTACCACTTTCAGATGCCTTATCATCACTGGTAGATTATTGTACCCTTTCTAAACGCAGATAACATCCACGTCGTGAGCCTAAACTCTTCATAAATATACATTATCTTGTAAAGCTCCTTGATTCCAACAATTTACATACAAGACTCCTGGTTAAGTGGTTATCAGCACTACTGCTATGCTATTAGTCCACTTGTTTGTTTACTAAGTGCTTTATCTAAGTGTTTATGTCCTTCGATATACAAACACTTTGCTTATTTCAAACATGCTAAAGAGCATTTTCTTCATAATGGTTGCTTAATAATATACATATATACAATCATGCCGTAATCCCCGGAGGATTAGGCAGAGGTGAATTAACACCCACATTTCACCAATCATTGTTTTCGGTCCCACGTAATAGAGGATGAGCCTATTGCCATATTCCGGGCACTATTGTTGACTCGAGCCAAGCCATGAGGCTGAGGCTGGGCTGTATATGTCTGTCTAATGTTAAACAGCCCTATCCCTTAGCCGCCATGTACGACACCGCATGGGAGGAGATGGGGTGGACCAAATTCTACTCTGCCGGGAACAGTAGTTCCCGGTTCTAAATGTGGTATTCAAAATCGTCTATTTCCTAAGGCATAGCTGTCAAATAACATCACGTGTCAGTAATATTGATTTACCAACCACAAATTACATATAGTACAACAAAATTATATGTATCATTGAATCATTCCAAAACATAGCTTTTATATGTCATTCATAATTCGGTACGTTTACACTACAATGGCCGATAGAATGTAATATTTATGCACCGAATCATTCAAATTGCTTGTAATTTTAGGAGAGGTTGTATGGAATAATCTTGGAAAAGATTGTAGGGCTGGCTACAATAGAATACAGTTTATATAACTAAGGTAGCAAAGCGTAAAAAGAATAAGAAATAATTCATCGTAATCAAGTTGAAGAAGTGGCAGTGGGCTGGACACATCTGTTGAAAGACTGATGGCAGTTGGAGCAAACGAGTTCTAGAGTGGAGACCACGAGAAGGCAAACGGAACGTGGGAAACCTTCTAGCCAGATAAACTGACGACCTGAAAAAAGTTGCTGAGACAGACTGGATGCGGAAGGTGAAGGATCGTGGATCGAGAGCAATGACGCAAAGGGGATTGGGTAATCTAGTATGGACAGTGGCGTTCTTAATTTTTTCAGCGGCCATAATTAATTTTGATACCACTTCACTGTACTGTGTTAAACACACGTACAAATGTCATTATTTTCATTGTAAGTAATATCGGAGCTGCGATATACAGGGTGGAACATTTCGACTTTACCTTGAAGGAAAGTACCCTCATACTAAAGATAGCGAATTTTACTTAAAGGAAACTTTACCTTATTTTTTAAAAGAAACAAAACTGCATTCAAATACTTTTGAAAATGCCACACCCGGTAGTCGAACCGACTAATATTTTACAAAACCTTCTTTTTCATGGACTTCCTTTTATTTAATTTACCAAGTTTGTTAGAGAGATTTGATCCCTATGATCGACCCTATCGATTGATGTAATAAAAATACAGGATGTTATTTTTTCGAATTGTAGTCGGTTCGATTATAAGGCGTGGCAAACGATTTTTCAGCATTCCTTAAATGCAGTGCTGTTTCTTTTTTAAAAACACACTAAACTGTATTCAAAGTTTTCTGAAAATGTCACACACGGTAGTCGAACCGGGTACGAGTACCTACTCTTACTACCGGAGATAGTTAATTTCATTCAAAGGAAACACTCTCTTATTTAAAAAAGAATACAAAGCTGCATTTAAGGAATTTCGGAAGATCGCTTGCCACGCCCTGTAATCGAACCGACTAAAATTCTAAAAAATAACACCCTATATTTTTATTGCATCAATCGATAGGGTTGATCATAAGGATCTAATCTCTCTAACAAACTTGGTAAATTAAATGAAAGGAAATCCATGAAATAGAAGATTTAGAAAGATTTTATTCGGTTCGACTACTAGGTGTGGCATTTTCAGAAAACTTTGAATACAGTTTAGTGTGTTTTTGAAAAAGAAACAGCCCTGCATTGAAGGAATGCTGAAAAATCATTTGCCACGCCTCATAATCGAACCGACTACAATTTGAAAAAATAACACCCTGTATTTATATTGCATCAATCGATAGGGTCAATTTATAAGGATCAAATCTCTTTAACAAACTTGGTAAATTAAATAAAAGGAAATCCATGAAATAGAAGATTTAGAAAGATTTTAGTCTGTTCGACTATCGGGTGTGGCATTTTCGGAAAACTTTGAATACAGTTTAGTATGTTTTTAAAAAAGAAATAGAACTGCATTTAAGGAATGCTGAAAAATCGTTTGCCCCGCCCTATAATCGAACAATTCGAAAAAATAACACCCTATATTTTTATTGCATCAATCGATAGGGTCGATCATAAGGATCAAATCTCTCTAACAAACTTGGTAAATTAAATAAAAGGAAATCCATGAAATAGAAGATTTAAGAAGATTTAGGAAGATTTTAGTCGGTTCGACTACCGGGTGTGGCATTTTCAGAAAACTTTGCATGCAGTTTAGTATGTTTTTAAAAAAGAAACAGAACTGCATTTAAGGAATGCTGAAAACTCATTTACCACGCCTTATAAGTAATCGAACCAACTACAATTCGAAAAAATAACACCCTGTATTTTTATTACATCAATCTATAGGGTCGATCATAAGGTTGAAATCTCTCTAACAAACTTGGTAAATTAAGTAAAAGGAAATCTATGAAATAGAAGCTTATAGGAAGATTTTAGTCGGTTCGACTACCGGGTGTGGCATTTTCAGAAAACTATGAATGCAGTTTTGATTCTTTTTAAAAATAAAGGAATGTTTCTTTTCAGTGGAATTCGCTATCTTCAGTATTTAGAGTACTTCCATCTAAGTAAAGTTGAAAAATACCACCCTGTATAGCTAAGTCCCGATATAGTTTAGAGAAGTTTGTCCATAGTAACTTTTGATCACTTTATACTGTACTTTCATATTATACCAATTTCATTGATGGCCGCTCAATTCCGACACGACGCCAACATTACCCAACCCCCTTTGGAGAGGCTTATGTACCCTTGATTGATTGAAGGTAACAAACCAGGGTAAGCGGATACCGTACCCTATGAAGACTTGCAATATCCAGTCAGTTACATGTTTTCTTATGAGGATATAACCTATCCCGTGCTATACAACAATGACCTACGAAAATGTAGCGTAATAAATGACACTCGGACAGTTCCGGGCAAACCAACGTCGATATTGGTCAGAAGTAAATTATGATTATGATTGATCAATGTATAGGATTGACATACGTTAACGACCATCATGAATGACGAAATATGTGTCAATTTCGTATATTCATCATTATATTCTACAATTCTATAAATCTATTTTACGCCTTCCGAGTTTTGCACGATCTCACCTACTTTGGATTTGGTTACCAGTCTCGACTGTAGTCGTCTCACAATGTTACCTATTTATTTAATAAACAATACACAGAGCACTTCATTCGCCGGTGTGATCCCGGCGGCTCCACAGGTGTCTGCGCCATCCCTAGCAGTCGTCGGCACCTCCAAATTACCCATAATGACGGCCCCCGACGCGCCGGGCGGCTCCGCCGTCGCCGGCTCTGACCGGCCGAGATGTTTTGAATCCATTAACGCTTGCCATGGGTCGCCGCACCCCATGCTATGTGAACCTCCAAATATTACGTGAAGGTCACCAATTATTATTAATATTTGTTGCTATTGTAATTATTTTGGTGGTTAGACATCAATGAAGGGGAATATGCTCGTATGAAGAGGTTTTGAAAAAAAAGGTGGTTCGAATCTTAGGTCGGACAAGTTGTTGTTAAAGAGTATTTCTTTTGTTTTTGTTTTTTATAGTACTTACGTCGCAGACAAGCACATTCTCCTGATGGTAAGTACCTAGGCCTATGGATGAGTGGAACACCAGGGGAGTCACACTCGTTCTGCCAACCCTATAAGAACAGAGAGATTCTGTGCCGTCAGCGCAAAAGATAAGTAGGACAAAGCCTGTGGTTTTTCCACTGACAGCACAAAACCTCTCCTGTGAGCTCTAGCTACCCTACTCACCGTCGGAAACACAACACGAAGTTATTAAGCCGCGGTCTTCTGCAGGCATATCTTTGTCTTTCTCACTTCGCGTGAAGTCAATTTGACTAAACAATAAGAGAAGGGAGAGTAGGAGAACGGCTTTGGCAGAACCAGGGTTGGCGCATCATGATAATGACTGAATAGTCCAAGATCTCAAAACCACCCATTTCATTTCCGAGAAATTAATTAATTTATGGCGACTCTAAAAGATACTATGCATATCTGTACTTTAGCAAACCTAGTACAAGTCAAAACCAATGAATCTCTTTTCAGGGTCGGCAGCACGAATGTGACTCCCCTGATGTTGCACACGTCCTAGGCCACGGTAACCACTATCCATCAGGTGCACCGTGTACTTGTCTGCCACTTAAGTGGTATAAAAAACTACTACTGATGAAACACTCGTGACAATACATTTTACTTCTCAAATAGTCTCTGTCGGGTCCCAAACCAGTAGTCGAGGTTACCGCAATGCACACACCTATGTGTTTGTAATGGTCAAGGGAGTGATAACCGTCGGCTCACGGCGTCGCGTCGGTTCCGATTTGATCCCCGGTCACGTGGACCCCACTTTCGGTAGTACGTAGGAACATGCGTCTTGGAAATAATTATCACTTGCTTTAAAAAGTCTCTATAGGTTTATAAATCCATAGATCCGTTTCGGGTGAGGTGAATGAGCTTTCTGGTCTTTTATTTACCCTCATAATATTGTATAGTGAGGTATATGAGGCGCAAGAGAGGGTTATAAGGGTTAGCGGCAGTCGGTCCCGTAGCAGTCAAGTTAGCGGAACTATTGAAAGAAGGAGTGCGAGAGTAGAACCCTGGCATTGGATGCAGCCGGAATTGGCGGTCAATGCTAATGAAGTCATTCGTCACCTGTCCAGGGCTTAATTACGAATAAGATTTTTTTTATTGTAGTGCGGAAATCCTCACGGATACCTCCCCCACCACAGCCAGCGTGGGGGAGGGGGAAAGGGGGGTTATGTCGGACTCGAACCGACTAAAATTGCGCGTCGTCTCGGGTTATCAGTTGCCGAGGTAGAGATTGCTCTAGGCCATCTAGAGCCATCGAGATAGCCCCCCTTGGGTGTGGGACCACGTGTCCCGATCTTTCTCCGGATATGGGAGGCACATAACGCGCCACCGCTTCGCCCTGCTTCTGCTAGGGTGACAGGCTGCTTATCCTGTCACCACCAGGCCCGCACTCATGGAGGACGGAGGTCATTGGGCGACCTCCGACGCCCGAATCGCCGTCTAATAAGTACAGTGCAGATGAGACTCATATTGATTTAAAAAAGTATGTTGTGGTTGCTACATATTCACGGATCCTCCCAGCCGCTAATACTATGCTAATTCTTCCTATCTGAAGCTAATCGGTTAGACAAATTCAACTCGTTTCTAGTCACCAATTAGCATATTTATGTTCCTACTGATTTATATGTAGACATAATTCATTTATAAGGTATTAATGCTTGTTGTGAAAGTGAGTTTATATACATTTAGCAAGTTTAGCAGTAGGATTTGAGCGACCATTGCAGAGGCGGTTTGCCCGAGATTAAAAATCTATGCAATATTTATTTTTTAATAGATAGGTATTTGGTCCGTCAATTGATCACACATACCGCTAGACGGTAAAAAGCTGAGGTACAGTACAAAAGATACGACCACCACTTCTGACGCTATTGGCCTCAAAGTAGTGGTCTTAATAGAATGCTTTTCATTCATTTTATCGAAAATTGTAGTAGATACCTAGTCAGTTATCGGTGAAGGCATATCAGGATTGAAGTTCAAGCACATAAGCTAAGAAGGCATTACCAGGAACTTCGGTAGCCTTAGCCGCCTGAAGAACAGCAAGCGGCCACGAACCACGAATCCCGGGGACTTTACCCTCTCAGTCGAGAGAGGCACCCTGCAGTTACCTGTCTGTCTTGTATCTGCTTCTGCTAGGATGACATCCTCGACTTGGTGGTACCACGTACCAGGCTTGTGAAAACGTACCTGAAACAAAAAAATAATGATGTTGAGGAACAATTCATTTTAGAAAGATTTGTTGGCTACCCTGTGTTTCTCCGCATCGATGTCTCTGTGGAGAAGCAGTCGATAGCCTTGGACATCACGGACTATCTTGCTGCAGGAGCGCAGGCCGCATGTCCAGACATGCCAATATTAACGACATTATCCGTCGGGCTCTTGTCACCGCCGGCGTGCCAGCTTTACTTGAACCTGTTGGCTTGGCGCGCGACGATGGCAAGAGACCCGACGGTATGTCGTTGATGCCTTGGAGGATGGGTAGGCCTTTGGTGTGGGATGCAACTTGTGTCGACACCCTGGCGCCTTCCCATCTTCCAAGTACGATGGACTGCGTATGCGCTGCTGCAGCATCAGCGGAGACTCTCAAACGGCGAAAATATACCAATTTAGCTGGTAGCTACATTTTTGAGCCGTTTGGAGTCGAAACGTTGGGTCCGTGGGGTCCAAGCGCGCGCGCGCTATTTAAGGAAATATCAAAGCGACTAATCGACGCTTCCCGTGACCATAGGGCTGGCCTTTACCTCGCTCAGAGGATTGGCATCGCCATTCAGCGAGGTAATGCCGCCAGCCTTCTGGGCACGGTCCCAGTAGAGATCGATGGGGAGGAATTTTTCGATGCCTAACGGTCACTTTTTTGTATATATAGCATAGTTTTGTATAGTTATGTATATTTTGTAAGTAATTGTATATTTTTTTTGTCTCCATATTTTTATAGTAACCTAATATGCCTACCTAATTATTGTAAATATCAGAAAGATTTTAAGTAGAGATAAAACTTACAAAAGCCAATTCTCTTAATAAAAATCTGTTCAAAATTCAATCTCGATTTAATCACGATCGCCTAAATGTCAAAAAATAAAATTGTGTTGCGTGCAAGAATTACGTTTTTGACAATTTGGGTAATTTAGATTAGGTCTAGACTGAATTGAAGAGATTTTTATAAGAATGTAATTTTTTATTTAGATTTTTTTTTTTATTTAAAAAGAGTCCTATAAGAACTTGATCGCAAAGCCGACTTTAGCCAACAAGCTACGAAAGCAGATTAAACTTATATAGTTACATCTGACATAAATCGAACTCATTAATCCAAATCCAACAACATACGTGCTCATTATAATTGCCTATCAACTTGTAACTATAACTCATATCACTTCATGCCTTGTTTGCTACCATAATAACATAAAAAACACCTTTCACCACGGTAGCAAATAAAAATTCCGTTACAAATGGGTGAATTTCCCAAATGGCTTTTTTTTTTGTCTTCGGTGAAATTAGTATTTGAAAAAAGGAATATTGTTCTGAATTATTTTTTTTAGTATTCAATAGGTTGTTAATGAGTTGTGGCAAAAATATATTTAGGCTAGGACTATATATAAAGGTAGAAATAAATACATAAACCTCTATTTTCTTCAAATCGGTGCTGTCCCTCTACTTTTTTTACAAACAAAAAAGCTTATACACTAATAAAAATAAGTGAATTAAGTATAATAAATTATTCTATTTCATAGAATATTAGTTTTATTATTAATTTAAATCATATTTTATTATATAATTAACGAATATTATTACTGAGAGGCACAAACGTACTTGTCCTGCGAAATGTTCTCAAATCGGTGACCAAAAGTAATTTACACATAACTTTATATCGACGAGTCCGACAGTGTCCCCACCTCAATTTTATTTCTCTCGTTAGTGCCTGCTAGTGCGCAGTCAGGACGGACGTATGTTAAATCACTGCATATTCCCGCCAATAATATAAGTACGCCATTTTAGTTGCTCCCGGACAATTATTTTATACTATCGGTGGTGGCATCTTTCTAGTGTAGTAAGCAGTTTTATTATTGTTTTTTGGTTCTAATAGAGGTAGGAAGTGAATTAGCTTCATTGATTGTTATTGAATTTAACCTAGATATTACGCATTTTTTCTAATATTCTAAAAAGTGTGAAATTTCTCACGTCGGTGTTCGCATATCGGTGTAATCGGTGGTCTTTATTACCACGGATATGATAATTTACACCGAAAATGATAAGAAAAGACGAATCGGTGTCTTACACCTAATATCGGTGTTTTGATTCATGATCAATGCACAGTTTTGTCACATCGGTGGATTGCTTTATCATATCGGTAGATATTTTTTCATCTCGGTGAGTCGTTTTATCATATCGGTTGATCCCGTGCGATTTCGTTAAGTATACAAAGGAAAAATGGAACATACATATAAACACATATATACATAGGGGGGACTTCAATGCCAAAGTGGGAATACAAGAACGCGACGAGAAGAAAATCGGATCATAAGGAGTGGTATGCAGAAATCGCAGGGGGCAAATGCTAGTCAGCTTCCTCTAGTCACAGGCATCTCTTCTTAATGAATAGTTTCTTTAAGAAAATACCCCACAAGCAGTGGACTATAATAAGGAACGATATAGACTTTTTTCATAATGGTACCTAAGCACATATTCAGAGATCAACAAGTGTGATCAACAAGTTTAATACTGGAAGCGATTTCCGACTTATCTGAGGCTCTCTAAATATCAAGATTCCGAATGATAAGGTCAGCCCTCCCACCTACGCCGCTCCAAGTAGCTCTAGGGTCGCAATACTGGAAACCTCTAGGGAGGCATTGACGGGAAGGCCGACTAGTGGTCAAACCATTGCATTGTGGGGCTCCAATCCTGAAAGAGCTAGCAAGCCTCTTTAATTCCGTCATCCCGCAAGGGCTAACACCTAGGGCATGGAGCGGGAGTGCGGTGGTACTGTTCTTCAAAAAAGGTGACAAGACCATGCTGAAGAACGCAGGCCATCTCACTCCTGAGTCATGTCTACAAGTTGTTCTCGAGAGTCGTCACAAATCGCCTCGCAGGTAAGCTCGACGAGTTCCAGCCACCTGAGCAAGTCAGGTTTTGAAAAGACCATAGTACCGTGGACCACAATCATATACTGTTTGGCAGATTGTAGAAAAGACTCAGGAGTACAACCAGCCGCTGTGTATGGCGTTTGTGGACTACGGAAAAGCCTTCGACTCTATCGAAATCTGGGCAGTGCTGGATGCGCTGCAGCGGTGCCGCCTCGATTGCACATCGAGGTGCTGAGATGCTTGTATTACACTGTCGAAGAAGAAGACAAAACCCATTAGCCTCCAACGTGGAGTGAGACTGGGAGATGTTAAATCTCCCAAACTATTTACCAACGCATTGGAGGACGTCTTTAAGACTCTGGGCTGGACTGGGCGGGGTATCAACATCAACGGTGAGTACATCTCGCACCCTTGGTTCGCCGACGACATCATAATAGTTGCGGAGTCGCTGGAACAACTGGGCAAAATGATGCACAGCTTGAATGGAGCTTCTCGACAAGTCGGCCTCAGTGTAAACTTGGATAAAACCAAGATACATAATCTTGGTTTTATCCAAAACGAACATGTTGTACCGAGAGCAATTGCCATCGAAGGAACGACACTCGAAGTTGTTCAAAAATAGGTATATCTATCTGGGGCAGGTTATTCAGCTCGGTAAAAACAACTTCGAGAAAGAAGAAGCCAGAACAATCCAACTGGGGTGGGCAGCATTTGGCAAATTACGTCGGGTCTTCTCCTCCCCCTTGCCGCAATGCCTTAAAACAAAGGTTTTCCGACCAGTGCGTTCTGCCTGTTATGACTTACGGTGCCGAAACGTGGCCACTGAAGGTGGGGTTAGTCCGTGACCTAATAATCGCACAGCGGGCTATGGGAGCAAGCTATGCTTGGAGTTTCTTTGATGGATAGAATTAGAAACGAGGTCATCCGACATTACAACCAAAGTTACCGACATAGCTCGCAGAATAAGCAAGCTGAAGTGGCAGTGGGCTGGCCACATCTGCCGATGGACTGATTGCCGTTGGAACAGACGAGTCGTAGAGTGGAGACTGCGAGGAGTAAAACTGAAGGTGGGACACCCCCTGGCCAGGTGGACTGACGACCTACGAAAGGTGGCTGGGAAGGACTGGATGCGGAAGGCGGAGGATCAGCAAACGTGGCGCATATTGGGAGAGGCCTATGACCAGCAGTGGACTGCAATAGGCTAATTGATTGATTTGTGTTACCAGCTTATAAACGTTCTTTTTTAAATTAATTATATATTATAAAAAAGAATAGAAGAAAGTAAATATAATAAAATAGGTACCTATATAATTTCAAAAAATATAATATTTTCATTGGATCTTCAAGAACTCTATTCTCGTCGGATATGATCTTCTTCAGGTCAGGCATTCAGTTTTAAGTCACTCTTGTAAAAATAAGGCACCTACTATTTCCTTTTTGATGTTCAAAGGTGGATAGATTATCATTTCGGTGAATATTTTATCATAATGGTGGATATGTATATAATTTCGGTGGATAAACTTATAAAATCGGTGTACAGAAAAAATAATCGGTGCGGGTTTGTCATGTCGGTGGAAACCAAAATTAAAACTGAATTTTCTCCATAATCTTAAATGATACGTTGATGATATTAAATTTGGGGATACATGATTATCACAAAGATTACATAAAACCTTAAAAATGTACAAAAAACATATAAATGAAAAAGTTCACCGATATGATAAAAAAAATGGCATTTGTTGAAATTCACCCAAATATAATAATTTCTTTTCTTTCTCGAAACCGTCAAAAGTCGAAGTAATTTGTACCTACAAGGAATTTTTTGTTGTCGCGTGAAGCGGTTTGGCCGGATATCGATAACCGGTAGCCGGAGACGGTGACACCCCGGGCTAGACATCATTATCTCGTCTCTTAGTACAAAGACACTAGTGCCGCTTTATCGTGACTTAAAGGAGATTTTTTGAACAACTTTCTTTTATTTGAATTGAAATATCTGTCGATATAGTCAGCATCCTCTCTGGTGGTAAGCCCTCTGGCTTACCATAAACTCTTAAAACAGGTCAATAATTGAACTGCTGTCATTCTACCAACTGCAAATGTCACTTTGTAATGTCATATAAAGGATTACAATAAATAATGCCTTGGTTTTCCCTCTTCCCTGTTGACTGATTGTTCTGATAATATTTGGTATGTTACACACCTTTAGTTCGGACGATAATACAATTTAAATCAATAAAACAGTCGGAACTGCTCTTAATGCCTTGGTAAGTAAGATCATTTTGAGACTTTGCAGTCAAGATCATTCTGACACTGACTGTATTTTCATAATAATTCCCACCCACATTCCCACTACTGTAGCTCCGGAACCACGGACACACCAAGTAATGACATTCTGGAAGTCCCAGGAAAAGTAGTGACATTTCTTCAGAAGTAATTTGGAAGAGATAGTAACGAGATCCACGCTTTCCCAAAGTCTACCCCTATACCAGATTTCGTCAGAATCTGTTCAGTGGTTTAAGCGTGAAAGTGTAACAGACAGACAGACAGAATTACTTTCGCATTTATAATATTAGTATGAATAATGTCGATACCCCATTCTCGTCATAACAACTTAATTCCCATAATTATGCTGTCATAAGAATACTTTCAACTGAGACAAGTCGAGACTGCCATAAATTATGACTTTTAAAGTTTTCCAATATCATGGAATGTATAGCTTGTGACAGATATGTATTATGCACATAAGTTAGCCGAGAGCTATTTCTCAAAAACATGAGAAAAACCGCATTTAAAGGTTCTTTAAAACAAGTTAATCACCTTTCCTTTCAAAAGTTTCGGAAGAACCGGTACCATCTGCATAATAGCAGTCAGAATCGAACCAGTGTGCAGTGTACCGACTGCATAAATAGCACTCAAGTCGAGTATACACAACAGCACAAATTGTTAATTATTATATAGCTAAATCTATTCAGTATGTTGTGCTTATTTTATGTTATAAATGCTGTGCTCCGCGGTTTTACGTGCCTTCTTCTGTTCGGGTCACCGTGTTACTTCGCTAATAAATATTAGTCTTTTTGAAATGTTTGTTTACTTATTACTCGACTCCTAAGAGTAATATCGTGATATTACATAGACTATTCCCAAAAACTGGGCTGTCAAATGCAAAAAGGTTTTTGTGAACGAACAGTTTCAGAGATCGATGCGTTTTAACAAACAAAGAAACTATTCAATTAGAATAGAAATTACTTACATGCACACACACAATTCTAGCATTCAATTGCATTAAAATATCGATGGACTTCATATTAAGGTTTACTTACAAGGAAATGTTTAAAGTAATTTGATTTCTGTAAACGTCGAGATATTCGCACGAATCGATTTATTTCAAATGTTATAACTCCGATGACCGGAGAGAAATTCAATATTATGAGAAAGTTGTACATGCATTCGATAGATTTTGAATAAATTATTTTCTAAGTATATGTTAGTAAGTATCGGGGTTTTGATAGAAAAACGTCTGAATGGATATGGAAAAAATAGAGTATTATGATTTGTAATAACTGATAATACATAGGCTAAATATTTCACGAAGGTGCACCCGTTGTCTCACTTGCATCTTGCATGTAACATAAAATATTATCTACCGTCTTCAAAGAGTAAGCTTCAACTATCTACTGTCTGCGATGTAATGAATACCGATATCTCCACACAACCAGTACACATCATAACCAGTTAACGGCAATTGGTGTTGTTATACATTTTAATCTTGACCAAGATAAAAAATGACCTAGAATGAATAGGATACGCCCATCGTAAACTCCATACACTTTTCAAACACGCTGTTAAAATTGCAATTAAAAAGTACAACCAATCTATAAAGGTGCCACCACACTAACCTTCGTCATGTGTTACACCGGTTACACGGGTTGGCCGTATTCGCCCAAATATGTTACCATGTGTGTGACCAACATACACATGCCTTTAGTCCAAAAGAGTAACATAGATGAACCGTATAGAACGTGTGAAGGCACCTAAAGTACCTAATACCACAGTCTGTGGTAATACTACAGTAGTATCATTTCACTCGCACTCGTTTGTGCACTTATCTAGTGGGAACGAAATGATAATAAGTACGTTACATGCTATCCATATTTCGTGCTGATGTATCAATTGTATATGTGTGTTACTGTTGTTGTACAAGCGGCTTACTCGTGTCCGTTCATAAGTGTAACAAAGTAGACGGTGTAAAAGCCGATGCGCCGGTTACGCGTTTTTGCTATTCGCACATAGGTAAGCATTATGCGTGCGAATAAAGGAAATAAAGACGAATGCGTAGTCGCTCTCCACATTGCGTAGGATGCGACCGACTAAAGCGAATAGCAAATATAACTATGAAGTGTGGTTCTACCTTTATGTCGCTACACTATGCGCTATCCGGTTTACAACAAAACGTCTAGAAAAAATGTAATTAAAAATATGGCCTCTCCCTATTGACGTGTCAGTATGGATTGTGGTAAAAACGAGGTGTTCTAAAGCGCCAATGAAAGGTGTTAATGCTTCGTGATCGATTTAACAAAACGGGTATGAGGTAAAAAGTGGTCGCTGTAATTTTATGAGGTGACTACGGTGATATACAGGTTGGTTCGTTTTTAGAAGAGCCATACTTACACAGCAAATAGTACAAGTAAAATAAATGAGGCTTTATCGATCGGTCGCAAGAGTCCTGTTATTGTGGGACCCAATCCTATTCCATGTCATATTTGCTCTCCTGCTCGCTGTGCCCTTTCACCTGTATTTTTTTTTGCTGTGGCTGAGTTTTGGGGCGACAAAATTAAAAAAAACTAGTCCCTATTTCTCAGATCCAACCATTGACTCGAAGAAGTACAAGTACATGGCATTCAGGGATCAGTCCTTTCTTTCTATTTAATTGTTAGAAATTTTGTTTCAGAACTACCTTAGATATGTGGGTGGGTGGGGTCTAACTAATATATTTGTGAGTCTGCAAACTAGTACCTCTACTGAATGACAGACGCAGAGCAACAAAAAGAAATTTAACTATCACAAAACCCAAAGATTTTTATAAAAAAAATACAGATTTAGATTCGAAAAAGTAAACGTACATACAAGAAGGAATAGTTAGCATACTAATATGTGATTATTTTAGGTGTTAGTAGAAATTTTTATCGTCTTGCCGGTAAGTGCCTATACTGTCTTATAATGAGGTACATAAACGGTTAGCTAATGTCCTATTCACACACACAGTACGTAGCTAAAACGCCGCAACTTGCAAACATCCTGTATATCAGCCAAGGCGTAAATGGTGCGTAGATTAATATTAGCAATTGTTGGGTAGCGATTAATCAACGAGCGCCATAGTTGGTAGTAATGCGTTAGACCGGCATGCGGGCTGTAAACTGCAACATACTATTGCCGTTGGTATATCTGCCGGCAAACTTAGTGACAATGTACTCAGGTTAAAACACCTTTTGTGGGAAGTGCGAGGCGCAGGATGCATTATTGCTGATCGTTACTTTTGATTGAGTTATCTATTGATTTTAGAGGAAAAGCTTTAAAGCTTTAAGCACGTTAAGCATATTTTTGTTGAGCACTTTTTGGGTGAATAAAAATCATGGACCTCCGTCACGCTGACGTCACGACGATACAATTTACAAGTTACTTGGCAAACTGTGATAATTCCCATGTTACTATTCTATAGTATTTTATGGGTAACAAAGATTTTCTAGTTCTATATTATGTACAGTCGACAAAGAAGATACAGTCACATCTTTACACAATGTTGTATCAAAAGGGCGACCTGCAGGCACATGCTGTAACAAACATCTCGAATGATCGAAGTGAGCTCGATAGCTGAATCCGCGGTGATTGGTCAATTTCGCGAAATTGACCAATCACCGCGGATTCAGCTATCGAGCTCACTTCGATCATTCGAGATGCAAGTTACAGCATGTGCCTACTGTTTTTGTCGACTGTACTTTTTTGTAAATAAGAACTTTTACGTTTTTCACAAGTCACATAAGTTTTTATGTCTACCGCCATTACTGCCATTCCCCAATACTGCCTTACATTTTTTTATTCATCATAGACTTAACACTACAGATTTATAGAATACTTTTTAATACTTTTTTGTACTCCAGATACGGTATGATATGACGTCTAAGGTGTAGAGAACCCCCATCAAGACCTTCTGACCATGCTAACTTCACCTGTACGACCAGCAGATTGTCGTCCACTTTTCTCGTCCACTCCTGCGCATATTTCGTCGCCGTCCGTCTACAAGTCAATCTTGTTCTGTATTTATGGCTGGTACACTACACACCTTCAATCTTGATTGGCGCCATAGTTCTGTGTAGATTCTTTATAGCGTTTATGCCTAGGCGTATTTTATACTTTGATTCCAAAATGAATATGCAGTATATCGATGGGTTCCTGGCTTCAAGGCAGGCTTTTAGGGGTTTTTTAATCTACAGATTAGCAACCTTCCGTTATTTTTTATAATATTGATAGATAATAATTTTAATTTTTGGGCCCCACTCCATTATAAGACACCTTTTTTATGCAGAATTCCCCTGATAATAATAATAATTCTACCGACTAAAACCCCCGGCTGATTTCTACTTTATCCAAGGGAAATTCCAGTTGGCATGATATGGTTATGCCGGACTCACACTGACTAAATCCGCACGCCGCCGCCGCGACATCTTGAGTCATCAATTGCCGACGCGACGCTGAGATTGCATGCCCCGACTAAATCATATTATTAGACTTCCTTAAAACTAGAACCTAGCTACGTTCGTGGCATCTCTACGGAACCATGACATATTTTTTACTGACTCCTATTACATGAGTATCTAAAATCTGAACAAGGTATCTCGAATTGATGTTTCTTGTGTAATGATGACGTAGCACTTCTCGTGTTATCTTCATGCCAATCTCGATGTACCGCTACGTTAAAACAATAAATCAGTGCCATATTTAGATCCCTACAGATGTTAATCTTAGCTGGGGCATTATTCTACTTGACAGTGAATTTAATCGCGGTCGTAACGTGAATAGAAGATGGACTTCAATTGATTGACTTAACAGATAGAATAGAATTGGTGAAAATGTGTCGGATAACGCCGGGTATTCACGGTGCGAGGTAACACGGAGTTCACGGATGCGGACGCAGATACGGACGCAGATACGGACGCATTTACTGTGATAAACGTGTCTGCAGTATATCTCAGGATATATATCTTGAATCTAAAATGTGCTCAAAATGTGCTCTATACGTGCAGTACACGTTTCTTGGGTGTCTTTTGAGGAGAGCATAGGTGCTGCTGCGGTGGGCGAGCTCCAATTCACCAAGCATAGATTATTACAAAAAAATTCGCGCGCGCCAGGACCTCGTTTGTCTCTGGACTTAGGTCCATGATACGTGTCCCGTGTAAATCACAGACTAGCTTCTTTCCACGTTGCGTGGTGCGCCCAATCACGTATGCGTCTTTAAAACCTAGCACCGTGAAAATATGGTGGAAACCCGTCGTTATACGTTACGTTACGGTACAGTTTGGCAAGCCGAATAAGGCCCTGTATCATCAATTAGGTTATGTCAAAGATCACGGAAGGTGTAAAATGCAGAGAACCGATGTCGTATTTATTACACACAGGTTTTAAAAGTGAACAGTTAATTTATAGAGGGAAACACGCCATGTTAACATAAAAACCGGTGCTTTTGGCTTGTACAACAATAAGGGAATGTTTTTATTGACAGCGTGAGACGCATGTTTTATGCGAATGTACAGACAGACACGATGTTACATTTGAATAAATTAATCTTACTACTATCTTAAATTGTAGTTTGAATGTATGGTTGGATAAGTGGATTAATGTTTGTTACTTAGCCACGCCAGAACAACTGTATAGATCTAGATAGAATTTGGCACAGCCTATACTCCAGCTTAAGTCCTAGATACTAGCTGAAGTCCTATCTACCAGCTAAATACTATCACGCTTCGGGACAAGACTAGCTGCGGTCCCGCCTGGCCACTGAGAGCTGAACTGCTGCTCGTCCGGTTTCACTCGTCCACCACCTTTTCCACTCCGGGAGACGAATCTCCAGGCCAGCAAGCGGTCTGGGGTCTGTTTCAGGAACGCCTGACCGAGCCGGACGTTCCCCAATTAGCCTGATCTCTCTGGCAACAGCACTGAGCACTAACAACATCTACACTAGGACTCACCCCTGAGACTCTGAGGGCCGGAGAATAAATACATAGATTGTAAGAACCTTATCTTCTTTTATTTTCCCTGATCTCTGTGACCTTCCAAGGTTACAGTGGCAGGTACAGATTATAGCCTGTAGTATTATACCCTATAGTATAAGGGTAATGATCTACTTTTTTATCCCAGGAATTGCCAAGACGCGTCAATAAGTACCATACTTGGATTCATAGATCAGAATTTGATGTACGCGGAGCCGCATTACTTAACATATTTTATGTTTGGTTTATGATAAGTTTTTAGAACTAAGGCGATCAGTACATTGGAATTTGTTAAGCTACTTTTATGCTGACTGTACTGTGTTTGAAGCGAGTGAAAGTGTTTTTTATAACCCTTTATTGTCTACAAGTACAAGTAGAAATTGCCCCTGGGTATAATTCTTATTACATACATACATTCACGTCTCTAAATCCCCGAAGGAGTAGGCAGAGGTGTTTTAACACGAACATTTCGCTAATTATGATTTTCGGTCCCGCGTAATAGAGGACGAGCCTATTGCCGTCAAGCGGGAAAATTCAAATTCAAATTCTTTATTTCTCAAAATTGTGCAACGCTGTTATACCTTTCTGACGTCAAATTCTGCTTAAAACTAAGTTTACCACCGCGCTACCATTTTTTAGGCGCTAGTGGAGAAGAAAAGGTTTAACAAACTCCACTACGGTGGCACCCACGGGTAGAGATGAGGTCCCTCTATTTTACTCCAAACTATGGAATAATAAATAGTCTTATCTGCTGGTGAAAATAATCATGTACAGGAAAACAAGCCAGCAATGAACCGCTCGCACCAATATTTTCAATTTTTACTACTGTTTGCAGCTGTACGATGATACGGAACTCTTTGTATACAAGCCCGACTCACACTACATCGATTTTCAAACAATATTACTCACATCCATACAAATCATCTAAATATCCTGTCAAACTATAGTCCAGCCATTGAGTTATGATCGACATGTTCACGACACGACAGTAATTATAACAAGAAAGATATTTATGGCAACACTTAACTCGTTCGATGGTTCGATGGCTAGGTCACGACTCGCATGTAAGAGACGGCCACACACTGACGCTCTTGTCATAGCGACAGTTTTGTTGTCAACTAACGTATGACATCTGTCACTGTCTAGACGTTTCGCCAAAGTACCGATTTCGTTCATTATTCGCTACATCAGTTATTTGGTTTGATAAAGTGTGGATGTCAATAAAGGTAAAAATTAACTTGACTTGTCTTGCCCGTTAATTTACTAATTACTAATATTGCATTGTGGTTTCACTCGTCTACAATGGTGAAAGACTTATTCAGTCCAAAACATTTTTAGTTTATTCTTTTTTTTATAGGATACGTCAATTAGACTTCGCTTCGCCTGATGGTAAGCTGAAGGTAAAGTCTCAGGAAAGAGGGTCAACATTACATAAACCTTCAATATTATAATGGTGTCCCTCAGCTTGACAGCCTCATCAGATGCTTTTTCATTCCCCGCATTGAAGACCCAAGATCGGGATGTCACCACGGTAAGGATTTGTCTTTCATGTTAGATAATAACTAACTAGCATTGCATTTTTGGATTCATTCGCCATGTCCTGATTCCGTGGAAATATCTGGATGGCACTCAGCTTCTATCAGTCCAATGGTGAAAGATTTTTTAAACCGGTTCAATAGTTTTTTCTTTATTCTTTACAAATGAAATTAATCTTTCCTCTTTGCAACATTACTCGTACTAGATATTAAATGTCACTGATCCCTGTGCAATCATGGTCATTCTACCCTTGCTCTCTGTCCATGGCTACTAAAAACCATCTGAATCATGATCAAATCCATAAAGTTAAGTTTAAAGTAATTTCAAAACGTTTAGAAAAATAATGATCACCCTATATATTTCCTATGCTATCTCATACTGTTTTATTAATCATACTATCGATAGTTTCAATCGACACACATTCCTTTCTCAGAAACTCACTCATATGTCACTTCGTAAGGCATATCGCATATCGCAAGCTACTTTGATAGTGGCCCGTAATTGGTCTCATATCCGTCCCCAATATGCCTTACTGGTACAACACATTCACCTCAATATACCCTGATTATACAATGTCGGGCACACCCAAGATCTTCAGAAGCAAGGCAATACCCCTGCTGATCGATAGATGAGGATTTGTCGCAGGGTTTCCTCTCGAAGTTAGCCAGCCAAAAGATGAAGAACGAATAAGCGGATACCAGGCTCAGAGGTGAAAGCAGTCAGTCGGCATTTGTATTGCTTCACGGTCTTAAAGATCGCCCCACCGTCTGTGTCAAAACCGAACGTGCGAAATGGCTATCTTGGCAGTTAGCTAAAAATCCAAGATCATTTAGAATAATTTAGATGATATACAAGCTTGGAAATGAGCTGTTCGCTCAACTATGCTATTCAAGGAAGTTGTTGTATTTGTACATATATAGTAACAGTATAAATCTATAATTTAAACTAAGTACCTAGTAAATGTTTGTTATAGGACCAAAAAAATACCCTGTAAGTTTCTTGCCGGAGTCTTCTCAGGCCGGGATTTCGTTTCGAACAGGTGGTCCATTTGCTAAACTAGTCTTAACTATTTTTTTTTTTTGACATTTTTTATACTGAATAAATAATTTTTGACTTAAACTTTGACTCTGTGTAGTGCCTTAAAGGAGTGGAGAAGGAGAACAAATAGAGTTAGATATTTACTATCGTTTATTTGCGTGTCTATTAACAGCAACATAGTTTCCAGAAGGTAAAGCTATCTTTAGCATAATAATTTCATACATAGTTCTCTCACAATCTCAGAGCAACATCAGAACGAAATAAAGGTGTAAACAGGTCAGGTAGCGTCGCTCCCAAGACTCCCGAGTCTCCCGAGAAACTAATTAACTCCGTCGGCCTCCGTCCGCCGATGTTTGCCGAAGCCTCCGATCGTATCGCGTGTTGCGTGCGCGCAGATCGCTCGCTACTTCACTTTATGCGATGCGCTTCAGATTGCATCACAAATTATTTTTTCATTTAACGTGTACAATTTGAAATATTATGGCAACACTGCTGATAGCGATATCGAGTCATAAAATGAAGTGAAGATCAACGAACGGAATCGAAAGGAACAAAGTAATTGACCAATAAATGGTTAACCACTTACTTACCTTCATTTTTTATTACAGAAAACACACGCACAATATATACCCACGCGTTACTTCCTCCGGGGTACGCAGAGACAGTCCATTACCTACTTTTGTCCCTACACAAACACTAAATGTAAATATTCTAATTTCTCTTTTTTTATGCATACCGATAAGGGGTGGAACTCGGTGCCTGGGTCTAGGTATCAGGAAGACCATAATCTGGTCACCGGAGCCCAAACACCTATGGAGCCTCCAACACTAATAGAAAACTGGAGCACATAATATACCTATCCTATGCAGTCTCCATGGCTGTTTTTCTTCCAACCGTAAAGATTTTTGCTACCCGAGTAAGTCTGTAAGAGCTCTACTTCTCCCTTCTATTCGCTTGGTTCATATTGGCTTTTAGGGGAACAAATTGCATTGTTTTTTTTTACGAGAATTATTCCAAATTTTTTTACCCAGGCACAAAAAATCCAACAGCATAAAAATTATAATCGGTCAAGCCGTTCTCGGGTTATAAATGGTGTAACAAACAAGATTTTCGACTTTCTTTTATTTTCAAATATAGATTAGTAATGGTTATTGAAATGACCATGTCAATCAAAAACATAATTCATAACCCTTCCTTTTTACCTTCAGGCAATAAAAATAAATTAGAACTATGTATTTGAGATTATAGTCATAATTTATTAGACATCACTCAAATATCTATCATAACATTAAGAAGATAATGTACCGTTACCAGCCATCAGCATCCACCCCATCGATCACGAATTCGCTCCACGTGTCAGTAAGCACAAATCACATCACGAAAAGCACATTTTTTGTTGAAATTAATTCCAAATTAATAGTACCCCATGAATAACTGCTTATATCATCACGCCATTCACCGTGGCGGTCACCTGACCACGTCATATAGTTCACAGTGGATGTGAACACAATAGAACGGTGTTGCTTCGTGGAGTACCATGGATAATGTGCGAGCTATTACAGTAATGACCACGGTGGATGGGCATTGGTTTCCTGCCTTTCCTGGCTACTAAGTGATAGTTTACTTTTTTGTATGGTCACGGCCGTATATGTGCGAGGGGATAGATAGGTAGGATTCTAAGTCAAAGTCAAAGTCAAAAATCATTTATTCTGTATAGACCATCAAAACGGCACTTACAAAACGTCAAAAATATACATATCGACGGTTAAAAGGCGACTTGATTCAAGCGCCATTTTGAGAACTTTACAGGAGAGCATTTTAAAGTTTATTTTTTAAGAAAAAAAATCACTGTTCCTAAAGTATTTAATAAAAATGTACAAATCTCCCCAAATAATAAGCGGTATATTTTATGCTAATTTATGATTACATTATAACAAAGAAAAGGTGTTTTCAAAGCAAGTTAGATGTAACTTGAGCCATTTTGCACAATTCTTTGATCAGGGCAGAAAGGTCTATGTACACGATAACGATTTATGTATTCAAAGCAAAATAGTTTATGTGTCCCTTGCTTCTTGAACAGATCAAGAATAAATGATTTAAATCACTTACCCATTTGTCAACTGTTCATGGATACATGATTTAAATCACTTACCTATTTGTCAATTGTTCGTGGATAAATGAGTTAACCCGCTCACCTAGTTGTAACTGTTCAAGGAGGAATGACTCAAATTACGCAGTGTTATAATAACTATTTATAGAAAATTGTTTTAATCGCAAGATTTATTTGAATCTGACTTGAGGAAAATAGCTCAAAGATAATAAAATAAATTTCACGATGCAGGGAAAGCGAATGAAATGACACATCAATTTTAAGAAAAGTAACTTAAATAGGATAAGAATAAGAATAAGAATAAGAATAAATTTATTTCAAAAAAGAGAGTTGTACAATGTTGTTTGTGGGAGCTCCTTTTAAGCAAAAGATGCCTGTGTTAGGATAGAAGCGAAGGTTTATGAGGGCGATTTGAGAGGTGCCGTCCGCCTTGTGGTGTCGGACGGTTCCTTCGCACAGCGGGATTCCGGTACACTCGCTGCCTTACAGGATAAGCATCCTGCTCCTTCGCATCCGCTCAGTTTCCCACCAGATGCAGGCTTACCCCTTACAGCAGTGAATGTCGCCGTAGAGGACGTGAGTTCGGCACTAGAGTCTTTTTACACGGGTTCGGCGGCGGGATTAGACGGGATCCGGCCCGAACACCTCAAAGAGTTGATATCTGTGTCGGCGGGGGAGAACGGTAGGCGTCTCTTAGCAAGTTTGACCAGTCTGGTAAACTTTTTACTCAGTGGTCAAGTAAATCTTCAAGTGTGTCCATATCAGTACGGGGCCACCCTCTTTGCATTGGCCAAAAAAGATGGAGGCTTGAGACCAATAGCAGTCGGTAGCGTTTTTCGCCGCTTGACTGCCAAAGTGGCTTGCCGTGTTGTCAAAGAGGAGATGGCCGAATACCTACAGCCACACCAACTGGGTTTCGGGACACGCCGTGGATGCAAGGCCGCAATCCACGCCACCCGAGCGATCTTTATGGATCATAGGAAAGAAGGCTCGATATTGTTGAAATTGGACATCCGTAACGCATTCAATACTTTGGCGAGAGACGTTTTGTTGAGTGAGGTTAAGGAAAAAATCCCGTCTCTCTATCCTTTTCTTCACCAAGCCTACAGACTCCCTTCCAATCTTTTCTTAGATTATAAACTCATCCTCTCAAATGTGGGAGCCCAACAGGGACATCAACTCGGTCCTCTGGTGTTTAGCCTGGCTATCCATAAGGCGATCCGTGATCTCAAATCCACCCTTAACATATGGTACTTGGATGATGGCACTATCGGGGCCAAACCAGAAGACGTGTTCCAGGACCTGGAGGCCTTAGTCCCCAGTTTTAGAAACCTGGGTTTGGAGGTCAACCCCTCGAAGTGCGAGTTCTTTCCCTGTGGCACCGAGGATCGAACACACTTTTCACACTTTAATTCCCTTCTCCCCGGCCTCAAGGAACTTTCATTCTCTAACTTCAGCCTTTTGGGATCGCCAATATTTCTCACTGCGGTTCCTGAGGCCATCACTACTCGGAAGCAACTTCTCCTAACTGCTGTCTAAAAGGCTTGTCCGCGCACGTCGCGATTGTTTTGTTACGGATGTGTTTCGCTCTCCCTAGGGTCACCTATTTAATGCGAACCGCCCCGACTTGGCTCTGCCCTGAGGAAGTTTCATCCTTCGATGCTGCGCTGAGGTCGGTGGTTGAGTCAGTCTTCAATATCTCCCTGAATGAGACCCAGTGGATTCAGGCGGCTTTGCCAATCAGGTGTGTTGGTCTGAGGGTACGTCGCATGAGTGATCCACATCACTCATGCGACGTCAGGCGCCAGGAATGGAATGGCGTCTGCTCATGGGGTTGAGAACCTTGTCACTACTTTATTCAATTCTAATAGTGACGGGGGGATCATGCCTTTTGTGTCGGGTGCTATGACTGCTTGGTCGGCTACCAGCATGGGAGCATCGATCCCTGAGGCAATGCATCTTCAGCGGGCGTGGGGTGAAGCGACTCCAGGGTAAACTATTAGGAGATGCTACGGGGGCCGATAAATCCAGGCTGCGGGCGGTGTCGCAACCAGAATCCGGAGCGTGGTTGCAAACGTTGCCTGAAGGTACCCAGGTGAGGTGAAGAGAGTCGTCATCGTGAAGGTACCCTACTCGATGACGACTCTCTGCGGGTGGCAGTTGCTTTTCGCCTGGGCTGTAAGGTGTGTGAACCCCATATATGCACCTGCGGCTCCACGGTGAAAGCAGATGGCCATCACGCTTTGAGTTGTCGGAGGTGCACTGGGAGGTTTCCGCGACACCACGCTCTGAACGATATCGTTCGCAGGGCCCTGATATCAGCGAACGTTCCCTGCGTGCTTGAGCCTCCGGGACTTAGTAGGTCGGACGGCAAGAGGCCAGACGGGCTGATTTTGGTGCCCTGGAAGAACGGCAAGTGCCTAATTTGGGACGCAACCTGCGTCAGCACAGTAGCCGCCAGTCACCTTAGTCGCACCGTTAACGCCCCGTGTGCGGCCGCGGAAGAGGCTAGCTTAAGGAAGAGGCTTAATACGCCGACCTGGAGCCGCTTTACAACTTCATACCGGTGGCCGTAGAGACTCTGGGGAGCCCATCATGGGGGAGTGGCTAGAGAGACCACACGGTGGCTCTCGTTCTGGCTGACGCAGATTATCACCGACCATGGATGCTTCGGGCGGTATCTGCATCGGACCGCGAAGAAAGAGCCAACGTCCGAGTGCCATCACTGCGACGTGAGCGAGGACTCGGCGCTGCACACGCTCACCGAGTGTCCGGCGTGGGAGACACCGAGACGGGAGCTGGTGGCGACCCTGGGAGTGAGAGTTCTCACGCTCACCACTTTGCTCGCAGCGATGGTTCGCTGCGCGGATGCGTGGGCCGCCGGCGCCTCCGTCTGCGAGCAAATAATGCTCGTGAAGTGGGCGGTGGAGCGGGAGCGAAGGAGAATCGCAGACCATGCGGCCCACGAGGAGCGCAGGAGAATCGCTAACCGCGCAGCCCGCAACGAGCGGCGGCAACTCGGGCGTCGGAGGTCGCAGAATGACCTCCGTCCCGCATGAGCGCCGGCCTGGGGGTGACGGGTGGAGCCGCCTGTCACCCTAGCAGAAGCAGGTCGCAGCGGCGGCGCGCATAGCGTGCCTCCCCATACCCGGGGGCGAGTTGGGGACTCCGTGGTCCCCAAACCGGAAGAGGGCCAGATCGAGAGATATGGCCCTGGGTCGGCCGGGGTGCGAGGGATATGACTACGACAATCTCACCTCCGGTAACTGACGGCCCACAGAATGCGTGCGTTTTAGTCGGTTCGAGTCCGACATAACCTCCTCCTCCGGCTCCGGCGGGGGAGGTATCCGGGGGGATTTTTGGCACGATAAAAAAAAAAGACGGGAGTTGGGGCAAGGAGGCCAGAGCCTAAAGAAATTGGACAAAGACTGAATAATGCAACAGGGGACTATCGATCTGGGTCGTTCCTGGTGCAAAGGCTGGCCATCGCAATCCAGCATAGAAACGCGGCGAGTGTGATGGGCACTTTTCCACCGGGAACGCTCAGAAACGGGCTATGTTATTAGTTATTAGACATTCTATATTTCAAGTATATTCTTATATTGTATTATACAAATAATGTAAATTTCGGTCATTTAAATAGATAAAATTGGCATCCGACTTATCTGGCATCGCGCAGTAGACTGAACCGACCTCGAATCCACGCGCGACATGCGTTTTGTGGGTTCAAGTACCTACCCGCGTTGGTTTGTGTTCTGTTGCTTGAGATAATAAACGCCAATTTTAATGCGAGGTGAAAGAAGTAAACTGATTTAAGTATGACATAAGTTTAATTATTAAATTAATACAAAGGAATCAAACGTGCAGATATTTATTTTATGCATAGAGAAAATTGTTCTAAATGGCATAAACACTAAAAACTGGTCAAGGATAATTAGCACAAGTCATATACTTCCATTATACTTATTCAGGTAAGATTGATTCAAGCGACGGAGATAATGTTTAAATGTTCAAGGCAAAATGATCTAATAATCAAACATTAATAAATCTGGTTGAAGCAAAATGAATTAACATCCATGTTAAATTATTTAAGATCAAGTAAAAACAATTCAAACGTCAAAACCATTTTATTTGATCCAGGGATTAATGGTTTAAACTACAGATAGTAAGAAAAAACGTTTTTTTTGATGGGTCTATATACATGCTTTGAAAAAAACAACCAAAATTGCTACACTTGATACCTCGTAAATAGAAAAGATACCCAAATTCGTAATGGAGCCAAGCGCCAAAAAAGTGCTCAGATTAACCTCAAACCCGGCTCAAACGACGCGGAAAAATTCCACGATTCCAATGATGTATATAACTCAATATCGCCCAAGGTGGCGCTTGAATCAATTCGCCTTTTAACCGTCGATATTATTATAGACTAAAGACTAGCTTTGCAAATGGACCACCGTGCACCGGTTCGAAACGCGGCCTCGGCCTGAGAAGACTCCGGCAAGAAACTCAGCGAGCTTTTTTTTTGGTCTATTTACAAAAAATTTAGTTACTTGTAAAACGTTATTTTAAATATATATGGGTATTTGCATTGGTCTGGTCGTGCCTCGGTCGGTTCCGGTTGCCATAAGAACATCTATGGCAGTCGTTACGGGTAGTTGGAGCCCTCAAAAATCCAAAAACAACAGTCTAGCTGCAAAGCTTCGATATCGCCTAATGTAGCCATTGGGATGTGGAGGTCAGATGGCAATCGCTTCACAGAAAATATCGAGGTCTAGCCAAATCCGTAGTTAAGACTGGCAAAAGCGGACCCCAGACTCCGAGCTGAAAGCTTCGGATGCGACTGGGAATTAACGCTAAGAGGATTTTAAATAGACTAGCTCCCTCTAACCACTCCATCCCTCCCCCCGCCCTTTAGGTTAATGTCGGTGGCCAGGATTCGAACTCTCATAAGAACGCCTTCCTAACCACTAACCACTAAGCCAGCGATCTGATTGCGATGAAACTTTATCAAGTTATAAGTATACCTATGTACCTAATTGCGGATAGATTATCATATCCAATACAAATATTCAACCTGGTACTTGTTTTAGGTTTTGTTTCCATGCGAAAGCGAGACACATCCGCTAGTAACATACAAATTAAAATTAACATATTCGTTCACCGAAAAAAATTTGTCGAAATCTACTTCAATTCGGACCCTACGCCTTGGGCACAGTACCCTAGCATTAACCGCCATTAAAACCACAGCCAGGGAGATTTATGTAGATCTATACCGGATACAGGGTATTAACATTGTTTGGGATATCTCCTCTATTATTTGTGGTTCAGAATCTATGGTTTTTTCCCAAAGTTCCAAGGAGATAGCCAGGTAGTCATGCAGGTGCTGACATTATACTCTTCATTAATAAGTACTGATAATATATTCTGGATAGGTAGTAGAATGACAGCCTCCGTGGCGTAGCGGTAGTGAACGCGGCCGTTACGCAGGAGGCGCGGGTTCTATCCCCGCTCAGTGCAAATATTTGTGTGCATGAAATATGGTTATTTGCATTGGTCTGGTCGTGTCTCGGAGAGCACGTTAAGCCGTCAGTCCCGGTTGCCATAAGAAGATCTATGGCAGTCGTAACGGGTAGTTGGAACCCTAAAAAGTCCAAAAACAACGGTCTAGCTGCAAAGCTTCGATATCGCCTAATTGAGTTGTGGAGGTCAGATGGCAATCACTTCACGGAAAATATCGAGGTCGGATCGAAAATACGGATGCGACTGGGAATTAACGCTAGGATGAAGAAGAGGTAGTAGAATTATGGTCATATTTAGGTCAGGGCAATACGCATTCTAGCCCCAGCGGCGACTCCACTAAGGAGTTTTACGATTGGTTGATTTTTCAGTGCAAATTGAGAATTAGTCGGAAGGCAAGATGGGGACCATGGTTCCCATACCCGAGGGGATTATCTCGAAAGATAGCCCTAGGTTAGCCGGGGTGTGAAGGATATGCCAGTGGCAATCTCACCTTCAGGAACTGATGACCTACGTATACTTTTAGTCGGTTCGAGTACGACATAATCCACTCGATTACTCGATAACAAGTGGTCGGTTACCGCAACTCGATACGAGCTTGGAAATGCATAATTCTATCAATCGATTCTCGCAATTTACCGATTTTTTAGTTCAAGGAAAACCGGTACCGACTCGCCACATGTCATCGTGATCTAGATTCTGTAACTCAAATTATAGAGGGCACAAAATGGTAATGTGGCATAGAAAGTGGAGCTCCCAACTATACCGGTGTATATGTTGGAAGCCCTTTTGTATTAGATGTTGGAAGATGAATTCAGTGGCGAAAGGTGAAAATGTTCAATAGGTAAGCCGGTGGAACAGAAAACTTACTTGGATCTAGTTTTCTCATGCACCATCCCACCACCCGAATCGGGTTATAGTGACCCTTCGCCTCTGAGACCTAGGTACTATGAAAACTATTTCTTAACTAAGCTTGACAGAAGACAGATTAACTTGAAGAAAAATACTTATAATGTAAGAGCAGGCTGTGCTGCAAAAATGTACCTACGTAACTTTCTCTCAAAAGGTTATCATATCATCCTAGCGAGCGGTTACATTCTAAACTTGCAATTTGGAACTCAGGGCCCACTTTCTGACATTTTCTCTGGTAGAAACTTGGCTTTTAGGAGAGCCACAGTTACTGTCTAACCTGATACACCTTGCCCTATACCACTCCCCCATACAACCAACTGTCAAAAGGTCATAACATTTATAATGTCATGTGTGCTGGGCGGTCACACGTCACTTGTTCATCTGTTTTGTTATTCATAGCTCCGTAACTTCGATGTAGGTAATGTTGATTGACAAGCGAGTGATCGAGTGACAACGTACGGGAAGTGAAGCTAGTACCTCTTGCTAGCACGCAGGCACGCTCACCGGGAAGTGGAAATAACTAGTATGGGTACTTGCTTTGTGTAATGAATGTGTATTGAATATAATTGTATTCTAATTATAGCTTTTCTATTCTTAAAAGTAACTGGATAATTACTTTTGCCTCTCTTTCGCAGAATAAGTAAACTGAGGTCCAACAGAACACGATGTTTAAAAGGTTTCACGGGCGGTAAGGTACTCATATAAGCAAAATCCAAGTTTGAAGGTCCAAACAGTGCAAGGACGTCGAAAGCTTCATATTTATGGATGAAGTCCAAACGAAAACTAGTGAAATGATTCTTTTATTGAGGTCCAAATTGAAGTGTCATTGTGGTGGAGAAATCTGTCAAAATAATGATGAAACAAGCGGGTTCTGGAGTACAAACAACCAATCGGGAGAGTACTTAGGATGTTCCGTTTGCTGATGTCAAAGAAAAGAGCAGTAACTATGAAAGCGGTCCCCGGGACAAGTTTTGGATGGCAGGATTGGTGCTCGAATTATTTTAACCTATACATTCGTCATTATATTCCACAATACGCCTGCCTACGAATTGCCACTTGTCTAGGAGCGTAGACCATTTACAGCAATCAGTTTAAAATGTTTAATAGGAGCCCAAGATGTCATAAAATCCTTAATAATGTACAATATTTAATGACAGAGCGGCGATTAACAAAGCTGCTTGTGCTATCGCAAATCGAAAACTAATCCCTGCGGTTGTTGCCTACCTGTATCCATTGGTTACGCAGGTCCGCGCTAGTATGCGCAGGAGTTTCATTCGCAGTTAACATACATTAGGCCGAGCCCATAGATGTTATGGCCGGTATGCAGGGCTGGTAGGGACACCAGATTTTATAGAGCCGCGATTTGTATATAACAAGCTATGTCCTAAGTAGTCAAACCTAGTCTACACCTGAGTCAAATTAAGTGGCTTGGAAGATTTTACTAGAACGAAAGCATAACGCCTAGTGAATTTGTCTGTTCGTTCACGATGGACGCATAAATTAGGTACTGAAGGAATTTAGATTTTTTATTTTTTATTTATTTATGTACATGATTTTGTTGGTAAAGTCTTGGTCTGACTTAAAATATTAGGTAAGTACAAAAGTTTTATTGCAATTGATTAAGCAGAACTTAAGATATCGTTAAAAATCGCGAAAAACGATGTCACACGGCGAGTCCGCGGTCATCAGCTAGATTGATCATAAACCTATAGAATGTCTACGTAACTCTTACTACTAAAGACTATTAATCTCATGAGATGAAAGCCTGCAACCGGGCACAGCCAGGATTAGGGTGGATATAAACTATCTAGTAGTAAGTAGTAGTAGTATCTAGCTAGTAACAATAGGCTCACCCCCTATTACGTGGGACCTAATACAATGATTGGTGAAATTTAATGTGGGTGTTAATTCACCTCTGCCTAACCCTCCAGGTATAAAGGCGTGATTGTATGTATGTATTTATGTAGTATGTACCTAATATTAAAAACGATACACTTATGTGGAGAAACTGCAGAATAGCGTCAGCCCTACCATAATCCATAGCCAGAAACATCTCCGTGCCGGCCTTATGCGCCGGCGCACGTATTACGAAACATTTACGAGTAATTAGCACGCAAATACATTGCTAGTTCTCGCGGACTGGTCTTCTACTAACACTGTTTATATGTATAAATAAGAACTTACTAAGTAACTGCTGCTCGCGATTTTGCTTGTGCCCACGACTGTTAAAACCTAATCCTGGGGTACGCTGCTATCCAGCAGAAAATAAGATAAAAATTTTGAAAAGGGAAACCAGTGCAAAATAACCTGTTATAGAACGACCGTAGGATGTTTTTATGGAATTCTTTGCAGAGCAAACCGGTAGGAATTGGGTGGTTGGGACCCCTCGCCACTAATGCTGTCCAGGCTGCATAATGAATCATCATCTTGGCGTGACTCCTGAATGTATCGAAGGTTTGGAGACCAGGGTTTCGGCTTCTCCTTCCCCTCCTTTGAATTTGGCTAATAGGTACGACTTTCATAGATGCGACTGCCATCTGACCTCCTAACCTACCTATAACAATCTATCTCTGTGCCAAATGTCATCCATATCCGTTCAGCAGCGCGAGTATGACGCCCCTGGTGTTGCATACGGCCATAGGCCACGGTAACCACTTCTCATCAGGTGGGCCGTGTGCTTGTCTACCGCCTAAGTTGTATAAAAAACTTCTAAATCCTTTCCAACTTAACGCGGACGTATTCCCGGGTACCCGGGTAGCCCGGGAGTCAGTAACAACAAATTGCCCAGGTTTGTAAAATAAAGATTTCACGGTACCTACATAGCTGGCGAAATGTGGGTGTTATTAATCACCCGGTTAGTATGTACGTGGGCATAATGTAGCTACAAACACATAAATCTAATACTAAGGTGTCGATAATGTCTATCTAAACTAGTTTCTGCAGTAATCAATGTAATCATTCAGTATAAAGGTACCGAAATATCGATTTGGGAATTGATTTAGTGGGTAACGATAGCTAAGTCATAAATCCGATGATTATTCCGATATTATTTAAGTGGAAGACAACTTTTATGACAGAAAATTGGCTACTGATGAGTGATGGAATGTTTCTTTAATTAGTTTATATCGTACATGCCTAATTCTAGTGATGTAGTACTAGCTGTCCGCTCGGTGTAATTCTGATCTCGTTACCATAACGCATAGGGAACTATTACTCGGGTTAAATAGCCTATGTCCTATTCCAGGCCATAATGTCTCTGTCTCTGTATCAAATTTCATTCAGATTAGTTCAACCGTTTTGCGTGAAATCGTGTATATTAGTGAGATACGATGCCATTCGCATCATTATTTTGACAAAAATTAAAATACAAGTCCTCAGAAGTTTGTATGAATATTGCAGAAATTACGTAGGTATATAAGAGTGGGCAGGTACTTGTGTGTCGGCAATGTAAAATTGTAGGCAGTAATTCCCACTCTAGTTAGGGGTAGAAGTTAGAAACCACCGACTCCCTTCCTATCAAGAACAACATGTTGTGCTGGACTGCAATGCCACCCGTATACGGTTAAAGTTATGGTGGAAGAAAGAACCTCATACATACAACAACCCTGCAAACATTACACTCCTTTTGTAGGCAGCGGTCTAAAAATAACCAATGTATTTAATTACCAAGATTACTTGCAAAACGAAGCGACAAACGACATTTAATAAAAAAAAACCTTTCGCAGAATTAATATGCAACAAAGAAACTACCATTAAATTATAACACAGGCTATACAGCATTCCGATAAATTAAAAATCCTTCCACGGTAAACGAACTACAAGCGAATTTACATAAACTCCACACCAATAACATTTTACGACACCAGCATCCCTGCGGCCAATAGCAGAACTAAAACGAATGAAACTCTTAAACCCAATCACAGATGGCGCTTTAGCTAATATCTGCAACAACTTTAACTGGTTCGAATTAAAACTAATTGCTGTGCGGTCGGTACCCTTCATATTTTCATTTATTATTGGTTTTTGTTACTTTCCCGCCCCGGGATTGCAATAGGAGGATGGTACCGGCCATTTTGTGAGCAATAATAATGAAAGGCTATTGTTATTGCAAGTTTAATGTTAGTTAGCGAGCTAATGCAGCGCTCGGACTGCTCGAAATTGCAGTTAATTTCTCTATTATTAAAATGAGTACTGTTACGAGTTGTATATCATAAATGATATTGCTAATATGGAAATGAGATGGATATTATTTTATTTTAATGTCTGGTTGGGTGTGAAAATTGACGATTATTACCTGCTATCATCATCTTACATAGGTAGGTACTCGTAGTTTAAAATAAAGTTAGTTTAATTAAATGTTCGATTCGAAACAAGGAAAGGTCATCATTCTTGTAGCGATTTACCTACCAATTGCTCAGAAGTTTTCAATTTGGAGCCCAAGATTGGTAGTGTCGGCTTTCTGAGGAGCGACTGCTGTATGACCTCCTAACCCTATACGAAAGCCTGCGGAAGAGCCTTCATCCATTGTTAGCAGGCGCACCAACTTACAATTGAAGGTTGAACCCGTTGACTTCTTTCACTGTCTATGACTGTCTTATTGGTGACCCTCTTTTCCGAGACTTTGCCTTCAGCTTACCGTCAAGCGAGGTGAAGTCAAATTGACATGTCCTATATAAAAAACTACTTGGAAAGAATGATGTTGTTTAGACCATAATATTAGACTTTTAATTTAAAGCAGATATTGTTTGTGTTTTAAGTATTGCTGACAGTGTTTATAAGTCACTATAACCGCTTACTTATTTGCCACCACGTAGTACAAATATGCTGTAAGTATAGTCTATGGCTATACTGGATGGAGAATACAAAACAATGTCATATTAAGTAATTAAAGCATAGCGTGTTCACCATATCCCCTACACCAGCAACGCCGGAAACCTAACAGTAAATCTCACGATTTTCTCGGGAAACATACAATTTAAATAAAGCACGGCTCTCTAAGATATAATTTAGTAAACCAGCACACAGTATTCCGGTGAGAAATCACTATAATAATACACAGAAATAATACAGATCACGCCTTGTAGCCATTACGGAAATAATAGGCGAAAACTATGGAAAATTGTTTAATCTACTGCCCTTTGGAGGTCAATGTCAAAGGAATGTGAACCTTAATACGGGGGGAGAAGGTTGATTGATGTTAGAAGAGATAGTTGGTGACACGGAAGCGACATTTTGAGGAAATTTCCATGATAATGACAACATAATACGAACGTACTACATGTTTATTATGCTCCGGATATAATGTCATTATCATCGTCGAGCGCCATTTTGGAGCCTGGGATCCGCTCTAGTAGTTCTCTGAAATGTGGTTTACTTGACTTTCATGGGAGCAACTACCAGCTAATCATCTAGCTAAGCGTCAGTCAACAGGTGTATCGACTTGCAGGTGAGATTGGCTTGCAATGTGAATATATACCTACTTAATAGTGCTTCTGTACTAAAGTGTACAATGCTTTAAAGACATTGACGACATTGTTAAGTTAATAAACATAACTGAACTATAAAAATCGTACCAATTTCCACCATGCTTTAATTGTATTTTAACAGTCAGTTCAGTTTACACAGAAAACTATAATTGCATGTAAACGCCTGCAAAATGTAATAGTAGCACCATTACACATTGCGGTTACTTTTTAATCAGGCACTATTTGGACGAATTTCATCATTCAATATTTACAACACTTACGTTACGACTATATTTTTACTTTGAAGTTTGGAGGGCTCGTATAGTGCATGAAGAGAAAATAAATACGTACACCTAGGTACATAAGTAGTCTTATTTCAGGTCGTAACTAGTAGAACGACGCGATAGAATCCGTCTATTTATATACTCGTTGAAGATTAATCCCATATGAACTTAGAGTATCTATCTTACCTGTAGAGCGCGTCTTAGCAAGTATGAACTGCTATCACAGGTGTGAACAGTGCCTAGAATTTTTGACAACTGCAATCAGTAGCAAAACAATATCTGCCAAAGTGATTTCGCAAATAACAGTTTATTTCATTTTGTGGTAATAATGGTGAACTCTGCATTGCCAGGCTCTCAAAACGATTCCCGGAAGAAAAATAAAAAGAATGATAACATTTCATATCACCCGTGAGTAGTATTATATGACTAATTTATTTGTTTTCATAAAATTTATACGGGTCTCCTAGGGGGATGCGAGAAACGCGGGGCGGGTTACAGCTGACGGCTGTCACCGGCCATATTTTCTTTTAAATGAATAGTGATGTAGCACATGCACTTTCGGTTACGATAATTTTCTTTTTGCAATAGAATTTCATTGTAGGTTTATTTTCTTTTATGTAGTATAGAGTATTTACTGCGTAAACAAATAAATCTGCTCATTTTACTTTTATATATTATGCACTATTATTTTTGTTAGGTTTACAAAAATACTAAGATGCATAATAATAGATGCATGAGTGAAAGCTAAAAGCTATAAAGAGGCCTGATTGGGAGCCGAATATTCGAAGTTTCATCTGTTCTATCTATTTTAAGCTTGATTTCAAATAAGTAACTAAGAAAGGGCTTTTCAAACTGAATGACGATGCAGTACCAGAACTTTACCTCCACGTAGGTAAATGCTTATGCAAAACTTTATATTTCAATTAACCACTGGCCTCTTCCAAAGTGCGTCAAAACTTTATATGCTTATCCATACTTCAGTGCGCCTGCCAAAGTCGTTATGTGCATTTTTTCGAAAAAAAATTTATTCGCTAGACGGCCTTAAAAAAAATTGCGCATCGGCTGAAAAAACAAACAAGTGTTAATTCCTTCTAGAAATAGATTTGACAAAATATGGATGTGCACTTCTGACCCTGCAAAATTGGTTATGTGTCCACATAAAAAGTTTTTCACCCTCATATTGCACATGTCAGAATTGGTTTGCACATAGATAATTTTTTTTTTTTTTTTTTTTTTTTTTTTTTACTAACAAAGTATGTAATACTTTATTTATATTACAATCTAGCCTAATGGCTAATAAGTAAATAAATTTAACCTAAATTACTACTTAAGCATAATCTAAGAATGCGTCCATTAACACTTTCTTATTTTTTGTTAAGGCGAAGACACTTTGTTCATGTGTTCTTTGTACGCGGCACTTATCACTGCATTTTTTTATCACTACAACACTATACTAACTCAAACGGTTTTGTCCGTTTCAGTCTTCTCACTAAATTAGTAATGTCAAGGAGCTGGATTGCCTCGACATTCACATGATGATGAAGTCTCTTTTCATGGGCTTCGGCATATTTTTGTATGACTTGGTCTACTACGGACATGTTTAGGTCACGATGTAGATCACAGTTGCGAATGTACCAGGGTGCATTGACAATATCCCTGAGCACTTTATTTTGAAATCGTTGTATGATCTGACGATTGCTTTTACTGGTACAGCCCCACAGCTGGATACCATAAGTCCATACTGGCATCAATACCTGTTTATATAGTAGGACTTTGTTGTGTACTGATACAAGAGAGTTTTTCCCAAGCAGCCAGTACATTTTCTGGTAGCGTATTTTTAGTTCAGATCTTTTCTTCTTAACGTGTGCTTTCCAGCGCAGTTTAGCGTCAAGAGTCATTCCGAGGTATTTAGCTGTAGAAGCGTATGGTACTTTTTCGCCATTTATAAATACAGGAAAATACTGTGTTCTCTTATTTGTGAAGTCAACGTGAATTGACTTGCTTTCATTTAGTCTGATGCGCCATTTTTTAGTCCAGCAAATAACTTCATTGATTACTATTTGGACCTTTTTAACTGCCTCTTGGTGATTATCTCCTATCGCCATTATGGCCGTGTCATCGGCAAAGGTTGCAATGGGATTGTTTTCGTTGAATGGAATATCACTGGTGTATAGTAGGTACAGAATTGGGCCTAATACACTTCCTTGTGGTACCCCAGCTTTGATAGGTCTTATTTCTGAGTACGCGTCTTCTTGGCGAATGCGAAATACTCTATTCAGTATGTAAGATTCAAGAATCTGAGCAAATTGTTGCGGTAGCAATACTTTCAGTTTGTATATGAGTCCTTCATGCCAAACTTTATCGAAGGCTTGTGCTACATCAAGGAATATGGTAGTACAAACCTTTTTTTCTTCTAGTGCTTTTTCTATGATATTAGTTATTCTATGTACCTGGTCAATTGTAGAATGCTTCTCTCTGAAGCCAAATTGATGGTCGGGAATAATATTATTGTTTTCGATAACTGGTTTAAGTCTTTTTAACAATAACTTCTCAAATACTTTTGATATTATTGGTAGTAGAGAAATTGGTCTATATGAAGTGGGTTCATGTGGTGGTTTGCCAGGTTTCGGTATCATAATTATTTCAGCTACTTTCCACAGGTCAGGTACGTGCTTTAATCGAAAAGCAGCATTTATGAGAGTGGTCAGTTTTACGATCGCTTTACGATTGAAATTTTTCAGAATTTCACCGGTTATAAGTTCGTAGCCAGGTGATTTGTTTGAATTTATGTGATACTTAATCATGTTGGACACTTCCTTTGGTGTGACGAGTTTTATATCGAAATTATCATATTTTGATTGTCCAGTACTCGTTATTGCAGCAGCGCTCGATGATTCAACATTGGGTTGAAATATAAGCTCGAGGTGTTGGGCAAACCTTTCAGCTTTTTGTTGATTACTTCTGGCCCATTTACCGTTTTCCTCTCTTATAGGAGGGATTTGCGTAATAGGTGTTTTCATGTTTCTCGTTACTTTCCATAGATTGTAATCTGACTTAGTATCTGTGGTTAGCTGACGTAGGTAGTTGTTAGTAAGCACATTATTGTGACTTATTATTTCTCGTTTCACACGTTTGGTCAGATTATTAAGCTCGGTTTTATCTTGCGGGCATCGGGTTAGATGCCATCTTCTCCGCTGCCTTCGTTTTTGCATTATAAGATTTCTAATATGTTCAGGATATACAGCTCTATTGACCCGTATTGGCTTGTCAGGTGTATTTTGCCATGCTGCCTGTTGTATCTGTGCTATAAATTGTCTAACTTCTAGGTCTAATTGTTCAATCGTTTTTAACGGAACTCTTAATTCTATACTATTGTCTAGTTCTATTCTAAAACTGTCCCAATCTGTATACTTATTAGTTAAGATTGGTCTTTTCTCTTTATACAGCATACGTCTGCATAACGTTAGTGATATAGGAGAATGATCTGAATTCATGTCGTGGCACTCTTCTATATTAATCTCATTTCTGGAGATATTTTTACAGACAAAGAAGTCAATCAAGTCTGGAATTCTATTTGGATCTGTAGGCCAGTAGGTTGGTTTTCCTGTAGACACAGCTTCACAGTGTAGCTCTTGTATTGCTTTGAATAATTCCCTGCCTTTGGTATTAATTAGTCTCGATCCCCAATGTGTATGCTTGGCGTTAAAATCACCTCCTACAATGAATCTTTGCCCGTATTGGCTTAGGAAGCTTACATATTCTTCTTTTCTAATAGTGTATCTAGGAGGACAATACAGAGCCGCTATTGTTAGAGGGTAAAGACTGCACTCTACTCGTATTGCCACTGCTTGTATCTCAGGTTGCTCATGCTTAGTTTCTTCATAATGTTGAAGGTTTTCTTTTACTATAATTGCACTACCACCATGTGCATTATTTCTGGGATGTATTGCATGGTACACTTTGTATCCTTGAAACTTAACATAACATTGTCTGGTGAAGTGAGTTTCTGAAACCAGACATATATCAATATTTTCTATATCTAGGACTACTTGAAGTTCTTGTTGGTGTTTAAGTAGACCATTAGCATTCCATGCCATAATTTTCAGCGTGTTCTTCATTTTTTGTTTGATTTTTTGCTAATGGACAGCTTGGCTCCATTTTCCAGCTTTTGTAGCCTGCCATCGAAAGATGACATTAATTTGAGTATCTCATCTAATTTTCCAGCCAGGTTATTATGCGGCTGGTTTATAATATTGTCACTAGTAGAGTGCTGAGAGGGTTTAGCGACGACTTGTGCATAGGTATGCTCGCTCGCGACGCGTTTTGATGGTCGTTTCGGAGCCTCAATATGTTCCTGATTAGTCACTGACGTTTTTCTAACTGTTTTATTTTTGATGTGTTGCATTTCCTTGGCTACTATACATCCTCTGTAGTTAGCTGGATGTGCTTCACCACAATGCACACACTTTGGTTTTTCTTCTGCTGGTTTATTGCAGTCTCGAGTAAGGTGTTTACCTGTACACTTAACGCATCGTGGTTCCTTAGAACAATATTTGTGCGTGTGGCCATACGCCTGACATCTTTTGCACTGGGGTACCAATTTGGATGTTTTGATCGGCTGTACTTCTACTTTACATCCTAATATAGCCTTTATGCTGTATATTTTACTGGTGTCCTCGTCGTTTGCAAAAGTTAGCATAAACATATTTAGAGGTTCTTTTTTCTTCCAGCTAAGTTTGTTAGCTGCGTCTATTATTTTTAGGGCCTTCTTTTGTAGATCTTCAACAATTCTTTCGGGTTTGCATGTATAGTGCAGATTTTTGACCATAACTCTGATAGGCCGTTCCTGTTTATTTTCGTATGAGTGCCACAGATGGCCACTTTTGGACAATATGTCCCTAAGAACCTTGTAAGAGTCCTCATTCTTGGCATTGATTTTTACACACTTACCATTCAAGATTTTAGTGGTAAATGCGTCTCCCTGGGTATTCGCTGCTATCAAATCGAAGAAGGCTTGGTAATCCTCTATGCCATCTATGATTATAGGAGGAGGGGGTGGAACCTTCTTTGTTTTGGCGTTTTTGATAGGTGAGCCAGCCTTTTGGGGTTCTTCCGTTTGAGTAGGCGAGGAGCTCAGTTTCCTTTTTTTTCTGGTTTTAACCCGTATCCATTCGGTTTCCTTAGCCAGATCTTCTTCGTCTGTACAGTACTCCGAGCATTTGGTAGAGTTGTCAGTAGGGGTGGCTTTTACTTTGTTGTGGGTGGCTTTGCTTTCATGAGTGAAATTCATGATTTGTTTTTGCAGGTCATCGATTTGAGCCTGCATGTTCTGTATGATCTGGCGAAGATTAGCATTTTCAGCTTTTTCTTCACTGTATGCTTTAAACAACAGGTGTTCATTCTGAGTTGTAAGTTTTATTGGACTCGACGTCATAGTTAAAAAGAATAAAGCGATTCGCCTTAATTAATATTTATGTTTCTCGTACCTTGCAATATGAAGCGTGCGTCATCGCGACGAGCGTTCAGCCGACGCGCGACTTTCTGCAACGTTAGCACTTTGCACTATTAATTGGAGCATGCGCGCAACACGACTATTCTCCAATAGATTTTTGATTGGAATGTAAAATTGGTGTTCTACCTTTGTAGCAACGTAAATAATCTTATAATGGGAAATAAAACGAGACAGGTGACTAAATGTTGTACAATAATATTGCTGTTCTCAGTTTTGGGGTCACTGGCAAATTAGTCTTGACATCGCCAAAGCTTTCTATAGAATCTGGCGCCTTCCTTCCCGTCTACCAGCCTCTGGCCACCCAGTCGCACAGTCCTCCCAAACTGTACGACTGGGTGGCTAACTTCCTGCAGGTGTGCCGTATTTGCGCCTTTAGAGATGGACGAACTTCGGAGTTCTTGCAGGTAAATGCTGGCATGCCGAAGGGGTCCGTCTTATCATCCATTCTTTCTTCTGCATATAAACGTATGCTGTCCACTGACAGCATTAATTGCTATGCAGACGCTATGCTATGCAGATGCTAACCTTACACTTGAGTTATCATGGACATCCTGTGGCCGAGCAGTCTGATATTGTGGAACAAAGGCAGCTTCTTGTCACTGAGCTCGACCGGATCCTGAAGCACATTTCCGAATGGGGCTCTGAGAACCTGATCGAGTTCAGTGCCAAGAAGACCAAGAAGTTCAGTGCAAAGATATCTTCTTTCCTTCCACTCTTCAGAGCACGCCACTGCTACAGTAGAAAAATCTCAGTATCCTCGGTTTGGATGTTCGCTGCAAACTGAACAACAAAAACTACACTTAGAGTATCATCAAAACAGCCTCGCGTAAGGTTGAAGTCCTGAACAAAGTGAGACGTTTTTACACGTCGGAGCAGCGGTGTCTTCTGTACAAGACACAAATTCGCTCCTTCGTGGAATACTGCTGGTATTTCTGGGATGGCTTTTAGCACACAGCCCTCCTTTTAGAAAGTAGTTAGTGTTAGTGGCCTTTGAACCAGGGGCGTCATACTCGTGCTGCTGACCCTGTAGAAACCTTATAAAGACCTTCTTGAAGAACCCCATACATATTGAAGTCGCGTGGAAAAACAACAGGGAGATCATTCCACTGCTTGAGCGTACGTGGGATGAAGTTCCTTTCATACCGCACAGTGCGCACCGTTTCCGGTCGTAATGTGTCAGAATGAATTCACTGTCTACTCGTATGGCGAGCGGCGCGGCGATGAAAAGTAACGAAATTCTAGGCATTATGTCGAACAATTCTTCTGAACACAAACCATCGGCGGTAAAACACCCACAGCAAGGAAGTTCGTTCTGAGGTTGAAAGGGACTACCACCCCGCCTGTGAGTATGGGATCGTCGACGATCCTCAGCGTCCGTCTTTGCGCCAAGTTGAAAGGGTCTAGGTAAAAACGTGACAGCAGTACTCCATGTGGGGCCGAACGGGCGCGTTATAAAGAAGAAGTCTTTGCCCCGCAGTGATGTACTGCCTCGTCCTGTTGAGCACTCCTGGTTTCTTTGATACCAGCTTGACTTAGTCTTTCAAGTGACTACGGCGTTGATCGTCGCTGAAGATACCAACACCGAGGATCCCTATACTCGAAGAGATGGTAAACGGTGTGTCTAGAAAATTGCGGCGCTACAATAAATGGGGTTTTCTTAGCGGTGAATGCACATACTTGTGTCTTAGCCGAGTTGAATTGGCCTAGGGTTAGTCGTCCCCAATCGGATACTCTAGTGAGAGTAGTCTCGATTTCAGACACAAGTTTGTGACTTACCTCCATCGCTGACTGAGGGATATTTTGATGACTGAGCCTGTGTACCTAATATGTGTTCCCGATACAGTCGTCCTCGAACGCTCACGAAGGTGTAGGGCAAGGTGTATTCTTAACACACACATTTCACCACACAAACTTCTATGGTCACGTGACGTAGTAAAAGATCGACAACTGATCTAGCAGCAGTACTTCGATACCAAAGATTCACCAAAGGATTGTGGAGGTCAGATGGCACTTTACGGAAAATATTGAAGCTTAGCCGCGTCGCAATTAGACTGGAAAAGCGTATCCCGGACTCCGAGGTGAAGGGCTCGGATGCGAATCAACCGGACTAGCAACCGGACTACTGAGACTAGAGGGACTAAATTGTATAACTAATTGGTACCATAATGTGCTTGGAACTCGAGAATTGCTCTTCTTTTCTGATTGTCATATTATCGGCTATACTGGGAACGATCAGCGATTAGTTCCCAACTCCGAGAGCAAAGTCGGCACCAGAGCCTCGTCCGTTGTTTAACATGTGCACCGACTAGCAACTTCTGTGCTGTTCTTTTTTGTTACTTGTATGCCTTATCAAGTTTATAGTACGTATTTATTTACATCGTATGTTATTTACATCAAATGTACCTTGCCACCAGTCAGTATTTATCGGCTAAATAAATCCTATTGAGTTCCATAACAAATCTGATATGTGTACATTTTTCACTTGTAAGAAATGGCACTAGGAAGACAATTCTGATATGTGTATCAAAATGGGAAAAACAATTTATTGTGGATGGACAGTACCGTTTATGATTTTCACTTATATCTCAGTTCATTCAAAATATTTTTTGGCATCATACTGCATTTTTAGTTTTTTGATACGCTCATCAATTATTTAATAAAACAGCTTATTGTCTCTCCTGAAAACTTGACCAAAAACACATAGAGGTTTTGGCAAGCGCAACGACGTAATATTATACAGGGCGTCCCACGGCGATGCCACATGGAGGGAAGGTACCTTAAATCCTTAAGTTAGCTCATTTTACTTAAAGGAGACATCATTTTATTTTTAAAAAGAAACAAAACTGCATTTAAAGATTTTTTAAAATTCGCTTGCCACACCCGGTAATCGAACCGACTAAAATCCGAAAAAGTAACATCCTGTATTTTTATGGCATCAATCGATAATGTCAATTATAAGGATCAAATCTCTCTAAGGAACATGGTAAATTAAACGAAAGGAAGTCCTTGAAACCTAAAACTATAAATTCAATTTGGCAAAATAAAACACTTTAACTCAAAGTTCATCCATCCATCTGATACCATATTAACAATAAAATTCCATATTTAAACTACTTTTCTTTTTTAATCGTGCTGACACCGCTGCTGGTCAGCAGTAGTATTTAGGTATGTCGAACTCAAACCGATTAAAACCGCACGCCGTCTAAATTAACAGGTTACAAGTTGATCCATAGGGCAATTCTCTTGCCATTTTCGTTGCACAGGGTACACCGCGTGCAGGTTTCTAATCAAGCACCCAAAAATAACTACCTACCCTACTTACACATACCTCATGCAGTTCCCCAATAAAGTTACATTCTAAACAGGTAACAAATTTCATTCATTTAGTACTCATTTTACTGAATAAATTTCATCAAAGATATCTCTAGTGTTGATACCTTGTGAGAAATTCTTACAAGGTATCAAGTGTATCAACACTAGAGATATCTTTGATGTGTTGATACCTTGTAAGAAATTCTTACAAGGTATCAACACTAGAGATATCTTTGATTTGATTAGAAACCTGCACGCGGTGTACCCTGTGCAACGAAAATGGCAAGAGAATTGCCCTATGGATCAACTTATAACCTGTTAAGTTAGATGGCGTGCGGTTTTAGTCGGTTTGAGTTCGACCTAACTAAATACTACTGCTGACCAGCAGCGGTGTCAGCACGATAAAAAAAGAAAAGTAGTTTAAATATGGAATTTTATTGTTAATATGGTATCAGATGGATGGATGAACTTTGAGTTAAAGTGTTTTATTTTGCCAAATTGAATTTATAATTTTAGATTTCAAGGACTTCCTTTCGTTTAATTTACCATGTTTTTTAGAGAGATTTGATCCTTATGATTGACACTATCCATTGATGCCATAAAAATACAGAATGTTACTTTTTCGGATTTTAGTCAGTTCGATTACCGGGTGTGGCTAGCGAATTTTTAAAAATCTTTGAATGCAGTTTTGTTTCTTTTTAAAAATAAAATGATGTCTCCTTTAAGTAAAATGCGCTAACTTAAGGATTTAAGGTACTTTCCCTCCATGTGGCATCGCCGTGGGACGCCCTGTATACGACTCTGTCTGTTGATATGTTAGATTTGTGGGATTTTAATTTCTGTAATTCATTAAATGATACTAATATTTGTATCTTGGTTTTAATTTTATCCATTCATCCACGCATGCGTCACACTAAATTCACAACATAACCAACTATCGATAATTTTGGTAATATGTACATGAAACATCACTATAGGCGCTTTATACCACAGATAAAAAACTGCTTACACTCGGCACAATGGACCATAGTGTTAGACTTGCTCTATACTATAGTAATGGATACTCTAAGCATATGAACCTGAAATTCTACGGGTTAGGCTAACCGTTACGTATTAGGTAGTACCCGAGCCCGTTTCCTAATAACAAAACTAATCGATCGTCGAACACATGCCTATTCCCACCAGTAGATTAAAAGCTTCGTGGTAATGAAATTATAGGGTATGAACGACATAAATACGGGCGTACGAACTGTGACATCATTATTTAATACAGAAGTAACCAGGTCACACTGCCCGTGGTTACAGGCTCAGGTCCACCTAGCTCCACCCACATAGGACTAGAAAAATCACTTACGGAGGTCTGTTATTGTTCAAGATAGTTTGCCATCGTATTCATGAAAATACGCTTGAATTATACATGAAAATTAACCTCAAATTATTCTCCACATCACAATATTACCATTAGGTATACCATAACGTAGATATTATTAGTAAATACTGGTAACACTTCAAAATATACTGTTGAAGAATATAGATTTTAAAATACTGACGATTGAAAGAACAATACTCCTTTACTTGTATTCCATCACTTTATTCGCTTGTATCACACTAATATACTTATAATATAATTTATAATATGTAACTTCTAAGACAACCTTCAACGTCGGTAGCTCGAAATAAAAGTGATCAAAATTGAATAACGTACCAAAATGGCGGCTCTTTATATTCGCTAGTTTTAGTCCGTGTTGCCAGACCAAAAGTGAAAAATGGTGTACTAAATTGGTGTTGTATCAATAAATATTATGAACCCGATTATTGAATATGCTAACATTCGGCTAATCCTGACGTTAAACGTGGCCTCACGTTTAAAACAAAAGAAATACGAACAAGAGGATTTTAAAACAATCACAGAATTACTTAGTTAACAAATAGTTAGATATGTAATTATTGATAATTCAATCACTTAGAAGTAGCGACTCACTCTTAAAACTAATCATCGCATACAGGCACTCTCACCTGCAGCGACTCACTCTTAAAGCTAATCATCGACTACAGGCACTCTCACCTGTAGCGACTCACTCTTAAACTAAACATCGACTACAGGCACTCTCACCTGTAGCGACTCACTCTTAAACTAAACATCGACTACAGGCACTCTCACCTGTAGCGACTCACTCTTAAAACTAAACATCGACTACAGGCACTCTCACCTGTAGCGACTCACTCTTAAAACTAAACATCGACTACAGGCACTCTCACCTGTAGCGACTCACTCTTAAAACTAATCATCGACTACAGGCACTCTCACCTGTAGCGACTCACTCTTAAAGCTAAATATCGACTACAGGCACTCTCACCTGTAGCGACTCACTCTTAAAACTAAACATTGACTACAGGCACTCTCACCTGTAGCAGCTCTCTAATCATCACTATTATATTTTAGGTGATTTATCACTATCACTGCCTCAATAATATATCATCATTGATATATTATCGATCATATACAGCTACAATATTAATTCACTTAAATAGATATATATATCTCTTCTACACTATTCAATGATTTAGATTGCATTTGTTTAAAACAACACTTCACTTCGTTTTAACTTAATTAATGTAAAACATAGTTACGGCCCTTGATATCACACACTGTCACAATAATCATTAATGTACTTCGCTTTCGTAATCTATGAAACATTGCTACCTTTTACTCTGAGTCACTCGATACAGCATCATAAGTATAGACAAGCCAGGGGTATAATTTATCGACGGCATAAATCGACCTATAAGGTTTTGAACCTGCTTTTCGAGTAATTGGAGTATCCTCTATCTCATAACGATCATTACCAATTATTTTAGAGATTCTATACGGCCCCACACATTTAGGTAGCAATTTGCGACTGTGCCCAGGATCTGTACGGATATCTTTTTCAACGCGAACCAGGTCACCTATTTTATATTGGGTAGGTTTTTTACGAGACCTGTCAAAACGCTCTTTCTGTTTCTGTTGGTTTATTTGAATGAGTGAATCTGCGTCGGATCTTATTATATCACGGTCTAGCAAAGAATGGGATTCTGAAACTAGGGAATTCATGTAGCTATCTGAGGCACCGGTTGTTTGAAGGCCAAACAACATTTCCGAGGGAGTACGACCGGTTGATTTGTTTATGGTGTTATTCAATGACCACTGTATTTGAGGTAGACACAAATCCCACTCGTTATCCGGTTTGTCATGGTTTGCTGTCGTTATTGCGTCAACTATGGTCCGGTTATACCTCTCTACCTGGCCATTAGCCCTAGGGGTTGCTACAGCATTTAAGATGTGTTTTATACCGCGTTTATTAATAAAATCGGAGAACTCCCTACTAGTGAAACCAGTTCCGCGGTCAGATATTAGGCGTCGTGGCACACCAAATAATGAGAAATATTCCGTAAATATCTGAATGCTAGTGCTACTTTTAACGTTTTTAACCGGTTTTATGTAAATAAATTTCGTAAATGCATCGATTATTACTAAAATATGACAGTTCTTCTTCTTACTGAGTGGGAAAGGACCACAGTGGTCGGTATGTAAGGTATCAAACGGTTTGTTAATTTTGGGGATGGGATGGAGTTCCCCTTCTTTAGCTCCCGCTGGTAACTTATTATGAGCACAGCTTAAACATGACTTACAATATTTTTTAATGAAACGTCTCATTCCCTTAAACCAATAAGTTTGCTTAATCCTACTATATGTCTTATCAAAGCTAAAGTGTCCGGCATCGTCATGATTCATACGAACTATCTGCCATCTTACTGACTTTGGGACTACCCATTTTAAATCTACGTCATCATTTTTATCTCTAATTATTCTGTATAAACGGCCATTCTTAACAGTGTAGTTCCCATGAATATCGACAACATCTTTTGTTGTTGGATCACCTAGTACATTAATTATTCTTTGAATTTCAGAATCTTGTTCTTGAACTGTGCGCAGCCATGCGTCATCATCTATCGCTAAAATATCTACCGATTTTGTTTCGTCTTGAGATTCAAAGGGACTGGGGTTACGTGACAGGGCATCTACATGAGTCATTTTGGCACCGTCTCGATGTTCGACAATGAAGTCATATTCCTGCATAGATATATACCAGCGCGCAACTCTCGGTATCAAATCCTTTTTAGTCATTGTACTACGTATAGCTGCGCAATCGGTAATTACTCTAAATGATTTACCTAACACATAAACTCTGAATCTATTTAACGCACAAACAACCGCCAAGGTTTCAAGCTCATAGGAGTGTAATTTGCTTTCATCAGCTGTTGTTTGACGACTGTAATACGAGATAGGATGAAGTTTGTCATCGGGCTTCCCACGTTGTAGCAAGATAGCTCCTATGCCAATCTTACTAGCGTCGGTGTGAATTTCCAACTCAGCCTCCGAGTCGTATAGAGCCAATACCGGCCGCGTTGTCAATTTAGTTTTTAGGTCATTAAACGCATTAATCTGAGCTTCATCAAAACACCAAGGAGTGTTTTTCTTTGTAAGAGATGTTAGTGGTTTTGCTATTATAGAATAATTTTGAATGAATCTCCGGAAATAACTTGTAAGGCCTACGAATTGCCGTACCTCGTGAACGTTTTTCGGTAACGGAAAGTCTATCACAGCGCTGATTTTGACAGCCCCGGGGCGTATACCATCGGAACTAATTTCATAGCCCAAATAGTTTATACGAGTCTGAAAGAAGTTACACTTTTTCAAATTTAGTGTTAAATGAGAAGACCTTAATAATTGAAAGACTTGTGTCAATTTATCTAAGCCCTCATCGACCGACCGGGACGTCACCAGTAGGTCGTCCATATAAGCTAACGCCAGATTTTGTTTACCCTTAAGCATACAATTTATTGTCCTCTGGAAAACACTTGGTGCATTGGCCAGACCAAACGGCATTCTCTGAAACTCGTACAAACCATCAGGAGTAACGAATGCGGTAAGCCTCTTACTAGTCTCGCTCATAGACACTTGATAGTACCCTGATGTAAGATCAAGGCTAGTGAAGAATCTATTGCCACCTAGTCTATCCAATTGGTCTTCAATGCGCGGTAACGGATACTTATCCTTCAAAGTTTTTCGATTTAGTGACCTATAGTCCACGCATAATCGCTTATCACCGTTTTTCTTACTTACTAAGATAACGGGACTAGAATAATCGGATGTGCTCTCGCGAATAATACCATTTGTTAATAGTTCTTCAATAATTTTATTTAAATGATCGCGCTCACTCTGTGATATCCTATATGGGCGATATACTACGGGTCTACTGTCAGTTAACGCGATATTCATTTCTGTTAAATTTGTTTTACCTAGCTCTGCTAAATTCATTGCAAAACAATCCCTGTACTGTTCTAACAGGTTAAATAATTTGCACCTTTGTTGTTCTGTCACCTCAGTGCTAATCATTATATCGGTTAGGGGTAGTTGCTCGTAATGTTTAGTTTCTGTTGTTAATCCTACGTATTCGCTATTGACCTCCTGATACTTTTGCCCACGAGCTAATAACATTCCCTTATGAATCTTTAAATCATTAGGTGATAAGTTAGTTAACATTATGTATCCGTAACCCTCTTTAAAGGCAAAAACCCCAGATAAAATAGCATATTCACTAAACGGTAAAATACGTAAACTGTACTGCAACAATAAGCCATCATTATATTTATTTTCGACTCTAACATCTATTGGCATCGTAGTTTTATGTTTAACAATTACATCACAATCTGCGTAAACTTTAATTTTATTGTCATTGTCGGTCAAATCGAGTGCATACAAAAACTTTAACTCATTTACCGTTTTTAAGAGTATCACATTTGGCTTTTCCGTAAATGATTGACCTACTAAAATTGGTGTTCTCAAATAATGATTATCTACGACTAAGAGTTCCGTTTCAGCTTTAACCAACTCTATCTCTAGAGTCGCCATAAACTTTCCGAGAGGCTTTACTGCAGAATTCCCGAACCCCTGTAAAATCGGCAGATGAATTGTGTCCCAATTATCTACCAAACGTCTTGCGTCCGATTCCCGTATAAGAGTACATTTGCTGCCCAGGTCAACGTATCCTTGTAGAACAACGTCGTTGACTTTTATATCCTTGTAATATTTTGAATTACCAGACTCACTGTTAGTAATGCACAAGACGGTCTTATTAAGTTCCTCTGTGTTGCTATTTTTACTTATTTTATCGCTACTATTCTCTTTTCTTTTAAAACAGTCCTTGGATTCATGTCCCAATTTAAAGCAAATATTACACTTTTTAATGGGTTTATTACATTTTAAACTTATGTGACCCGTTTCGTTGCAATTAAAACAACGAACGTTATCACTTCTATGTATTATTTCATTAGTGGGTTTATTGGAATTCTTAGATGTTGTGTTACCTTTATTTCGAAAAGTAGACATCGATGAACTATTCTCATGTTGGGAGATTGTACGCAAATAATTGAGGATCTGTTCCGGTTCATTAAACATGCAAGCGCTCGCCCCCATTCTTACAAATTTGTCATCAATCCCATGTATGAGGCAGCCCACAGCTTTATTACCCGTAATTTGACATTTATTTATAAGCGCCATTTTATCGTAATAGTAATGTTCTAACGATTGACCAAACTTACATCGAAGTTTCAACATTGACGTCAACAGGTCCCCATAATTTTCATTAGACGGGAAAGCCAGTTTAAATTTTTGAACCCATTCGTCCCAAGTATATAATACTGAAGGTAAACCCTGGTACCATTTCCTAGCTAAACCGTTTAATTTAGGGAGCGCGTAGTGACATATCTGACGATCATTCCAACAATAGATCTGCGCACACTCATTAACTTTGTTTATCCAATTATCTATGGTTTGGCTATTATCGCTTGGGTCAAACTCAGGTACGACACTAAAAGCTACAGGAAAATTATTTTGAGCCCAGAAGTTGGGGACTGTTACTGACGTAGTAGAGTCTCTAACGGTTTTATTCGCTATCGAGAGATCATTTGTTGAATTACTATTGTTATTTACTAAGTTAGAGTCACTCAGTTGTGTCGATGTTAATGGAGGTGTCTTAGTAAGTTCACGACTTTTCGTAGTTCTATATGATTGTCTATCGCGACGTTTAGTAGAACGGCTTCGTTTCCTACCTCTCTTGCCATGCTTATGGCTACTATGCCTTTTATCGCGACGGTTTTTGTGATGCCTCGGCCGATCACTGTCACTAGAACCTACCGATTCACTGCTCTCACTTGCGTCACGTCGCCTTCTTTTGTTATTACCCATTATTACAGTTCAAACGATACGAAACAATTCACATTAAAATCTAAATACCATAAATACGGGCAACAACAAAATTAATCAGAGTATTTTAAACATATGCAATTCACTTTTAATCATCCTAAACAAAATAAACTTACATAAATAATTATTGCGTAGTTATTGCAGTAATATAACCTATAACTTCCAGGTAGGTATTACCTACCCACTTATACTATTCGTTAACGCCAGATAATTTATTCACAGTAAAATCTAGATGCTATAAATAGTGACAGCTATAAATTAAGCAGAGTATTGTAAATATAATTCACTAATAATTACACCCTGTAATAACAACTCACAAAAATTATCACATCACACGCATGTCAATTACAAATTGTTTGAAGATAGATTAATAGTTCGCGCTAGTATCACTGTATTTCACTGCACAGTATATTTTTATATCTAGTTCAGTAGCATTAAAACAGCAGCAAATATACGAAAAATTCTGGCGGTTAAAGTTATAACAATATACCATAATTATTGTTATAACGGCACAGCTAAATCTTCAGGTGGGGTGCAATGCATTAAAAACTCTGACCTTAAACCATCGTTGTTGTTCAGGAGACAGCCACAACGGAGGACGTAGATGATCATCACACTTCTGACTTGAAAGAACAATACTCCTTTACTTGTATTCCATCACTTTATTCGCTTGTATCACACTAATATACTTATAATATAATTTATAATATGTAACTTCTAAGACAACCTTCAACGTCGGTAGCTCGAAATAAAAGTGATCAAAATTGAATAACGTACCAAAATGGCGGCTCTTTATATTCGCTAGTTTTAGTCCGTGTTGCCAGACCAAAAGTGAAAAATGGTGTACTAAATTGGTGTTGTATCAATAAATATTATGAACCCGATTATTGAATATGCTAACACGATGTAATCACCATTGGGGACAGATTGAAGAAACTTTAGCGTTCCTTAGCGACTCAGCCGTCATAAAATCGAAGCAAGTCATGAATTTATAATGTACTGAACACTGGACCAGTTCAAGACTTCGAGCACCTACCTACACTGTAAAATTCGAACGACCTTTAAATAGAACGCCTACTCAAAAATATAAATAGTTGTGAATGAGACAAATTGCTATCGGTTTTCTTTAAGGCGTTATGACTATACACGATGAAGCCAGATAAATAAACTTCCTTTGAAATGATGGTCTACTGTTAGCACCACACTAGTTTAATTGTACATCCCTAGTGGAAGAGTGTCTATGACGACCATAGATACATAAGTTGTAACAAGATGGCGAATTCGGTAATACAGTTTGTGATACAGTACACCAGTGATTTTTATTTATCCGAATGAATACAGTTACATACACAACAGAAGTGGCGACGAGGATCAAAAATGGAAGCCGTGTTGACGGAACTTACCAAAGTATTGAAGATTTTGCAAAAAGAACCTCAACTTCAACATCAAAATCAATCCACGCCGAATACAATACAACCATTCGACGAACACAATGAGACTTTCGATAATTTCTTAGCGCGAATACAAAACTTTATACACCTTAAAGAGTGGACAGATCCGCAAAAATGTACACGCATCTTTCTCAATTTCATCGGGCCGAAATATTTCCAAACGATCTGCAACCTAACGGCACCCGATAAACCTGAAAATAAGACTTACGAAGAACTAGTGGCACTTCTACGGACGCACGTCTGCCCAAAACCAAGTGAGATAGCGGAACAACATAAATTTTGCATCCGATTACAAAAAGAAGGTGAGTCAATTGCTAACTATATTGCTGAACTCAAAAATATAGGAGGAAATTGCAATTTTACATGTACACACTGCAAGAAGTCTACAATAGACACCCATTTAAGAGTTCAATTCATTAGAGGTCTAAGATGCAGTGAAACCAAAGAGAGGTTATTACAAGAACCTGATATAGAGAAATTCACAGATGTAGTAAAGGTAGCGCAAGCGATTGAATTATCTAAAAAGGAAAGTCAACAAATGGTACAGCCATCTACAAATATAAATAAAATAAATATAAATAATAAGCATTACAAAAGCAGAAATACAAATACACCTAAAATACATAATAACAAAGGGGAAAATACAAATAAAAATACACAAATAAGATGTTACAAATGTGGGAGAAATAACCATAAAGCAAATAAATGCAGAGCGAGGAATTTACAGTGCATTACATGCAATGCAAAAGGGCATGTCACAGAAGTATGTTTCAAGAAGACGGCAATAAAGCAAATGGAGATACATAATGAAGGCTCTGACGAGGAAATATACGAAATAAGAAACATGTGGAGTGATACAGGCTCAAATATTACAGGAAAATTTTACATTACAGTACAAATACAAGAAAAACCATGCAAATTTGAAGTGGACACAGGCGCAGCAGTGTCAGTATGTTCATATGACTTCTACAAAAACAATTTCCCTAATATAAAAATTTCAGCATCATCAGCCAAATTAAGGACATATACAGGAGAGCAGATAAAACCTTTGGGGACATGTACAGTACAATACACATACAAAAATAATACAAGTACAGGCAGAATATTTATTCTACGAAAACCAGTTTCTGCAATCATAGGACGTGAATGGTTACGAACAATGGACTGGAGTTTTCAAAATTTAAACATAAAGGAAATGGAGGTAACAGATACAGGAACCTACAAGGTAAAATTGAACAATTTATTACACAATTACAGCGACTTATTCTCAGAAGAAATAGGTAAAATTCAAAATTACAAAGCTAACTTGAAACTAAAAGATAATGTGAAACCTGTATTCTTACGCCCCAGACCGGTACCATTTGCAATGAGAGAACGAATAGAAGCTGAAATTGACAGGTTAGAAAAGAATGGAATAATTGAAAAAGTTACATATTCACAGTGGGGAACCCCAGTAGTACCAGCCATCAAACCAGATGGAAGAATAAGGTTGTGTGCAGACTACAGAGCCACGCTGAACAGGAATCTACTGGATGACAACTACCCGATACCCCGAATAGAGGAGGTGTTCGCCCGACTCAGTGGAGGTAAATACTTTTGTACACTCGATATTAACCAAGCATACCTTCATATGGAAACAGACGAGGAAACAGCTATGATGCAAGCTATAAGTACTAGTAAAGGTACATACAAGGTTAAACGCTTAATGTTTGGTACGAAAGTAGCACCTAATATTTGGCAGAGATACATGGACCAAACACTCCAAGGTCTTACAGGAGTAGCTTGTTTTTATGATGACATTGCTTTACAAGGCCGCACCTATGAAGAATTATTACACAGATTAAGACTAGTATTTGACAGACTGCGAGACAGTGGACTACACTTGAATAAAAAAAAGTGTCAATTCTACAGAGATTCTATTACCTATTTAGGACATACAATTGATCAGAATGGGTTACACCCAATGAAAGAAAAACTTGCTGAGATTACGAATACAACTCCACCTACTGATGTCACTACACTACGACATTTTTTAGGTTTGATTAATTATTACCAGCAATACATACCAAATTTATCATCTAAATTACACCCATTATATAAGCTTTTGAGAAAGGATACAAAATACATTTGGACAAAACAATGTCAAGTTGCATTTCAAGAATTAAAGAAGGAAATATGCAGTGACAAGGTATTAGTTCCATTTAATACTGAATTACAAGTCAGTCTAGCTACAGATGCATCACCAACAGGATTTGGAGCAGTCCTATCGAACATCATGCCAGATGGATCAGAGAGACCAGTTGCTTTCGCATCCAAATCGCTGACAAAAGCAGAACTAAACTACAGTCAATTAGACAAAGAAGCAGCAGCTTTAATATGGGGACTAAAGAAATTTTTTCAATTTTGCTACGGAAGAAAAATTCTATTAATAGTAGACAATCAGCCATTAGCTAGAATTCTACACCCAGATAAACCATTACCAGTTACTACAGCATTAAGGTTAGTACACTACGCCAATTTTCTAGGAGGATTCAATTACGAAATTAAAGTCAGAAGGACGCATGAACATGCAAATGCAGACTATTTTTCAAGAATAAAAGGAAATACAGAAAATATAGAAGATCTTACAAATGATGATACTTTTTACATAAGTCAAATACAAGAACTACCTATAACTACAGAAGAAATAAGAAAAGCTACACAAAAAGATGAAGAATGCCGAGAATTATACAATAAAATACAGTCAGGACAAGGCAATAGAAATACACTACATGAGTACACATTACAAAATGGATGCATATTTAATGGAATCAGAATAGTCATACCAAAACAACTACAAAACAAAATACTACAAGAATTACATACAGCACATACAGGAATAGTGAAGATGAAGGCTATTGCAAGAAGCTATGTATGGTGGAATGGAATAGACAAGGATATTGAGAAGACAGTCAAAGAATGTAGAAATTGCAGTTTAATTCAGAAAAATCCAGTGAAAGCACCAATACACCCTTGGGAATACCCAAAAGAACCATGGACTAGAATACATATAGACTATGCGGGACCTATGTACAACTATTATTTTTTAATTATAGTGGATGCTTACACAAAATGGATGGAAGTGATACCAACTAAAACTACTACAGCTACAGCTACAATAAATATACTAAAGCAATTATTCACTACATTTGGTTTACCAGTCACAGTAGTATCAGACAATGGATCTCAATTCAAGTCACAAGAAATGATAAAATTTTTAAGAGAATATGGTATACAAACTAAATACTCCGCACCATACCACCCAGCCTCAAACGGTCAAGCCGAAAGGTATGTACAGACTTTCAAATACAAACTAAGAAAAATTATACATGAACCAGGAGACCTACAGGACAAAATAAATACAATACTCATGCAATACAGGAAGACACCTAATAGTACTACCGGTTTGAGCCCAGGAGAAATGATGTTCAAGAGAAATTACAGAACCAAGATTGATACACTAAAAAGAAATTTATACACAGAAAGCTTTGACAAAAAGAAGAAAGAAGAATATACTTTAAATAGAGAATACCAAGTTGGAGATACAGTAGTGGCAAGATTTTATATAAATGAAGAAGAAAAATGGAAAGCAGGGATTATTACAAGAAGACTAGGAACACTTAATTACGAAATATTGATTGATGGAAAGAAACATATTAGACACATAAACCAGATAAAGAAAACAGAGATGGAAATCCCATACAAAAACCCTATACCCATAATAAGGTTCTTTTCAGGTACACAAGCTAAACCTACAGCTACAGGGACCAGAGAAGAGCTGCCCACATACATGGACCAGCCTACTACGAGAGAGGAGAGACCATCTACACCGAGCTCATCCAGCCAGCCCGACGTCCAATCACAGGAGCAGGAGATGTCAAGAGCACATAAGAGTCAACCTACACCTGCAGTTCAAACACAGCAACTCCGAAGATCAGCAAGAAGTGTTAAAATACCTAACCGTTTAGATCTTTAACTGCTATATATTTTGTTTCATATTTTACTATCAAAATTCAATTCAATTTCTTTCCTTTATATAAATACTTGGTCAACCTAGATTTGTTATACACTTACCCTTCATTCTTTTATACAATCATGTACGTAGTTCAGCTTTTCATATAATAGCGTGGGGGAGTGTTAGCACCACACTAGTTTAATTGTACATCCCTAGTGGAAGAGTGTCTATGACGACCATAGATACATAAGTTGTAACAAGATGGCGAATTCGGTAATACAGTTTGTGATACAGTACACCAGTGATTTTTATTTATCCGAATGAATACAGTTACATACACAACATCTACCTGTATGTATAATCAATTAAAATAAACTGTATTGTTATGAACATTAAGGCTAATGATTTGTTATGCTAATAAAGTTCAATGACTCTCTGTATACAATAATAGCCTACCTATTTATTATACCCTACCTACGCAAAGAAATATTTTTTCTACCTTAAGTTATTTAGGTAATGGAAGTCCGTACCTACTCAGTAGGTAATAAGTAGGTACCTGTATGATACTTATGTAGGTAGTTACTTACTTATATATTGATATTTATATTTATATTTTAATTGGAAGAAATAGAAAGATACTTACTGAATTAAAATTAGGCGGTAGATTACAGCGTTTTGATAAATAAAATCCAATTACCTGAAACAAAAAAAAAACATTATTAGTGAATATCCAAATCAATTATGTTCAGCCGTGTAGACTTGTGAATTGTGTGTAATTAAAGCTGATGTACTGAATAGATAGCGGCTTCTAATTAATTAACTTGGTAACGTCCATGTCCGCCAAACCCATCATCATAACATAATACAACAATGCGACTTGTTCTACTCGTATTTAAGCCGAAATGTGTGAAAGAGAAATTAAGAGTCATTTTATCGTCAGGGTATAAGCTTATTTTCTATTGACGCTATCTATAATATCTTGTAGGTTAGTAGTATAATGTATACGATCCGGTTTCGGGTCCGATCCGATCCCAACTCAGTGCCAGAATTTTGCATTGATCTGGTCGTTGGAGAGCACGTTAAGCCGTCGGTCCCGGTTGCCATACGAACATCTATGGCAGTCGTTAGGTACGGGTGGTTGGAGCCCTAAAAAGCCAAAAACTGTTCTAGCTGCAATGCTTAGATATCGCTATAGGGATGTGAAGGTGAGAGGGCAGTCGCCTCATAGAGGTTCAGCCAACTCCGCAGTTAGACTGGTATAAAACTGACCCCAAACTTCGAGGTGAAAGTTTCAGATGCGACTTTGATTAATGCAGATGAAGAAGATTCTTTCAGCATATTTTTTTATTAAAAGGAGCCAGACATGGCGCACTGGGGTGCTTACAAACAGTCACTAAAAAGCAGGCTCCCTCTACCTACAGTCGGGGCGTGAAAAAACATCTGATGAGGCCGTCAAGCTGAGTGCCACCATTGTAACATGGTATGTGTCTGTAATGGTGACCCTCTTTTCAGAGACTTTGCCATCACCTTACCATCAGGCGAGGCGAAGTCAAATTGACGTGTTCTATATAAAAAAGGCTATTAGGGTTTATTTCCATTCCGTAGCACCCAAAATAGAATTACTGTTTGGGAAATTCCTTCCTGTCGATTTGGATTTATGCGGTTTTTAAGGAAGTGACTGCAGTCTAGCCTGGCAGTCCCCAAGTCGTCTCTCAATCAGCAGATGTACCCAGTTGCAGTTGAGGTTGGCTTACCTCAAAAGGTTTATAAGGGGCCCATACACCCTGATAATATGAAGCCAACACTTTATTTAATACCTAGAAACTATTATGTTTTGTGTTTATATTGCTACAACAGAACGGTTAGCACAGATTAGTAGGTACTAGGTACTAAACAATACTGCCTTTGTGCATAGGCGCTAAAAACGCTAAGTGTACAATACAAATCCCATAGAAGTCTATTGTGTGAACCTTATAGCCACGTCTACAATCTATCTAATACAAATAAAAGAATTTCTGTTTCCTTTGGTCATGCATGCCATAACTTGAGAACTACTTATGTACTACATACATACATACATACATACATACATACATACATACATACATACATACAATCACGTCTTTATCCCCGGAGGGTTAGGCAGAGATGAATTAACACCCACATTTCACCAATCATTGTATTAGGTCCCACGTAATAGGGGGTGAGCCTATTGCCGTTTTCCGGGCGCTATTGTTGACTCGAGCCATGTACATGTACAGGCTGAGTCTGGACTGTATATATCTGTCTGATGTTAAACAGCCCTATCCCTTAGTCGCATTGTACGACACCGCATGGGAGGAGATGGGGTGGCGCAAATTCTACTTTACCGGGAACCACGGGGCTACATACGCTCACGCCTATTTCTCTCTGAGGTAGGCAGCGACACCAGCCCGCCATTTGACTCTATCCTTACATAATTCACGGGCTTCCTCTAAACTAATTACTTGTCATGGATTCCCGCCGGTTTCGAGTAGGTACTTCTGATCTACCCTTTTTTCAAAATTTTATTCATTTGTCAGTGTGTACTGCGAGGTCGACTCTGACTGGTCTGCCCATTCACCTGTGCCTTACATACCTATTGCTCGGGATATAATATATATGTATCATGGACCTAAATCGTGAGACAAACAAGCCCCTAGTACCTGCGGATTATTTTGTAATAATCTGTACTTAGTAAATTTGAGCTTCACCACCACAGTAGTATCCCGTGCTGTCCTCAAAAGACACCCAAGATAGGTGTACTGTGCGTATAGAGTACATTTTAGGTACAAGATATATAAATGTCCCAAGCAACTCTATTTACAGCTCTCTTGCCTCTGTGGCGTAGCGGTAGTGAACGCGGCTGCTACGCAGGAGGTGCGGGTTCGATCCCCGCTCAGTGCCAATATTTGTATACATGAATATAAATATTTGCATTGGTCTGGGTGTTTCTATGTATAATATGTATGTATTTACAAAAAAAAAAAAATATCTAAGTATGTATATCCGCATTCTAGATTCCATAACACAAGCTAATTAAGCTTACCATGGGTCTAGATAGCGTTGTGTAGAATGTTGTAGAATATTTAAAAAAAAAAAATGTTAGATTTATCTTAATAATTAGCCGCGTAGTTCCCGGCAGAGTAGAATTTGGGCCACCACATCTCCGCCCATGCGGTGTCGTATAGGGCGACTAAGGGATAGGCCTGTTTAACATCAGACAGATATAATATACAGCCCAGACTCAACCTCAGATACATGACACGAGTCAACAGTAGTGCCTGAAATACAGCATATCTCACCCCTTATTACGTCGGACCTAATTACATGATTGGTGAAATGTGGGTGTTAATTCACCTCTGCCTAACCCTCCGGAGATAAAGGCGTGATTGTATGTATGTATGTATTTTATAATTTTGTTCAGACACGATTGTTAATTAGTAAACTGGAACTGCATGAGGTCTGAGGTTCGATTTCTAAGTCAAGAATAAATTAAATAGGTACTTAGTTTTTCTGTTAACTATTTTTTTTATTAGTAATAGTATTTTTTTATTAGTATGAGGTTTAAGCGTTCAATTTGACGACGATAGACTTGCCCCATATTACTTGTGCAGTGTGAGGTTGTACATCTATGTCTACCCATTTAATGTTATACAGACATTCTTTGATTTGCATTAGGTACTACTTTTAATTTTAAAGTGAGATTCAGATAGAGCTACATTTAGTTGACATAAAATTAGGGCTAAATTGATTCCATAAACCTTAGAATGCCCAGTAAGAAATACTTCTTTACACACGTAATAACGACATTTCTAAAAATGTAATATTTCCTGACATTACACTAAATACACCCAAACTCTTGGAACGCACAACAATGCTGCGATGGCTAGAATGTAAACAAAAGAACAAAGGATGTAAACAACAAATTCTTAGAGACAACAACACAACACAATGCCACAAAGTCACGGCTAGGGACAGTCGCATATCTCGCCGCAAGAGAAACAGTTATCAAAGTGCCTAAAACAGTAAAAAGATTCAGTGGTGATATCAAATTAACTAACTATTAACTTATATTTAATCTACAAATAAAAGCGACTATGAAATAGATTCAAATATACATAATTTAATGATATTTCAATTTTAAATCATCAATATAATATAGAGCATGAGAAAAAAAAACTTAAAACTAAACAAATAAATTCATCAACATACTAATGGAATTTAGTTTTACTAAATATTATTTACACAGTAAATTAAATTACAATAGAAACAATACTTATAAACAAAGACGATGATGCACAAGTTAAAAGTGATTCGAAAGATAACTCTCTAGAATATGAAGATGCAATGTCTGCTAACGCTACTGACGAATTATGCAAAATATGTGATGGACGAATCGAATGTGCTCCTACTGCCATCCTCTTGATCTCATTAGTGCATACCCTCTACGGCTACATTGGTCCTGAGCCTAACTACTTTGGTAATAACAAAAAAGGACTGTTGAAACAAAGTGGTACTGAAAAGTATGCTTACAGTAAGCAGTTTTCGTATTTCGATAAATTCCCTAGTGAGAGGAATAAGGAGAAATATGATTCTTCGGAGCCGGAGGAGCCGATTTACGATTTTATTGTGGTGGGTGGTGGCACTGCTGGGTGCGTCATCGCGAGTAGACTGTCGGAAAATAGGAAATGGAAGGTAAAATCTCCCTTCAGTTAATCTTCACAACTATTACCATTACCATTAACGTCATATTTGCCATGTTTGTCTGTTTTGTACAGGTCCAGTGCACTGTGTTATTTTATAGGTATGTAGTTTTTAAACTTTTTGCTTCGCCTGCTGCCATCTGACCAATCGCAAGAGGTATGCTTTAGCAGGTGTTACGACTGGGGCTGGAGCAGGTGTAAATTTTAGGGGCCCAAGCCAATATCCTAGCTTCTTCAATGATCCAATATTATACGGATCCTATCGTCAAGTTTACTTACCTTTCAAAATAGCAGATACGTCCTTGAACACCAATAAAATATGCTTTCTTTATAAGACAAAATTATTTTAGGTGCTACTGGTCGAAGCTGGGCCTGAAGAGCCAAAGATGGCGTTGATCCCTGGCCTCACAAGTGAGTTCAAGGGTTCTTCCATGGACTGGCAGTTCACCATGCGACCGAAGAAGGGGTGAGATTTACTCTTCACAGTGACTTAAAGGATCTGTCGATGGATTTTGCAATTAGTAGTTTTACTGTAGTTCCTTTGCTGAAATTTGTCGACAGATCCTGAGCAGGCAACTGTAGTTTTTATCAATCGTATAGTTCTATGACGTTATAGGTTCTGCCAGAAGCGGGCTGACAGGGGCTGTGAGATGGTCCAAGGCCGAGTTCTAGGAGGGACCTCGACTATCAACGATATGGCGTACATGAGGGGCAGTGCGGCTGACTACGACGAGTGGGCCATCAACGGCAATGAGGGCTGGTCTTACAGTGAAGTGCTGCCGTTCTTCAAATATTCCGAAGGGAATTATGATAAGGACATTTCTAAAAATAAGTACTTTCATTCAACACAGGGTCCATTAGATGTGGGGCGCTATCCTTATGTAGATGACAATGTGGACATTTTATTGAGTGCCTTGAACGAGTTAGGATATAATTACACGGACGTAAATGGAAGACATCAGTTGGGGTTCATGAGGATACAGACTACCTCTTATTTTGGAGAGCGTGTGAGTTCATACACAGCTTTCATAGAACCCATCAAAAAGTTAAGAGCTAATTTAGAGATAGTTTCAGAAGCCCTAGTTATTAAGATATTATTTGAGGAGACTAGAGATAGCATATCAGCGTTTGGTGTAGAATATATAAAAAATGGTACAATAAATAGGGCAAAGGCTAGAAAGGAGATCATATTGTCCGCAGGCGCTATAAATAGTCCTAAATTGTTAATGCAGTCTGGCATAGGACCAAAGGAGTACCTAGAATATTTAGATTTAAAGGTAGTATACGATTTGCCAGTAGGAGCGAACTTTCATGATCATCTGTCGGTGTGCTTACCGGTAATCAAGTTAACTAAGACCGCAACAACTTCAAAGTTCTCAGACAAACTGAAGGATATCACTAATTACTACTCAAAAGGCGTCGGTCCTCTATCAGCCAATTTTCAGGTTGTAGCATTTTTAGAGAGTTCCATATCTGAAATTCTGGGCACTCCTGACATTGAAGTAAGGTTTAGAGGGCACGACTCAAATATGTATTACGATAAAATCGAAATGTGTGTATCTCTATTGACACCCAAAAGTCGGGGTCAGGTAGTTTTGAACGCCACAGACCCAATTTTTGGCAAACCACTGATTTATCCAAACTTTCTAAAAGATCCAACTGATGAGAAAAAGTTATTAGAAGGAATACAAGAGATAGTGAAATTATTTGACACAGAAGTGTTTAAAAGTGCCGAATATGCCTTCGATCCACGTCCAATACTTAACAACGATTGTAAAGACCATGAACGAGTATCTGAAGAGTTCTGGTTATGTATCATAAAACATTTTTCAACACCTCTACATAATTACGTCGGTACATGCAAAATGGGATCACCCTCAGATGCAGAATCGGTTGTAGACAAGAATCTAAGAGTTTATGGAGTAAATGCTCTGAGAGTGGTCGACGCCTCCATCATGCCGAAAATAACCCGAGGATCTACGGCAGCACCTGTAATAATGATAGCGGAAAAAGCAAGTGATATGATAAAAACTAGTTGGTACTAATAAAATATTTTATTTACAATACTATACTAATTTATTTTCATATATCGTTACCGCCTTTTATAATGTCCTTTGTTGTCTTTCCAGTCTTTAATGATCAATCTTGCTCCCTTTTCAGCAATCATCATAGTAGGTGCAAAGATACCTCCCCTTACGTGCGAAGGCAATACTGAAGCATCTATGACCCGTAAGCCCTCGATACCATGAACCTTTAACTGGTAGTCTACAACAGAATTAGTGCTATTTTCTCCCATTCTACACGTGCCAATAGGATGACTCATAGCTTTGGTGTAATGTCTTGCAACACAATTCCATTGATCTCTATTAGTTAGTCGATCACAAGGGAAGAGATCTAATGGTGCAAACTTTATTTCAGTTTTCTTGAACTCTCTTGTGGTAAGCAACTGCAGTGCTATATCTATACTATCAACTAGAGTATCCAAATCTTCAGTCTCTTTAAGAAAGTTCGCTTGAACTATCGGTCGACCATATTTCGGATTCCTTTTGTTCAGCATCACTTTCCCTTTACTCTTAGGTCTGAGCAGAACTGGATTGATATTAACCAAATTATAATACCCTAAAGGTAAATTTGATTCCTCCGCAGCATGTACACTTACGTTGGTCAACATAAACTTATCGCTTCTAATAAAATTACCTTCTAAAGTCAGTTCTACATCAGGTGCATTGAAGTTTTCGTACAATTGTATGAAGGCAGATATCTGACCAATACCTCGAGAAGCTAATAATCCTGTGCGACTTTCAAACCACGTTTTAAATTCCTTTGTAACTTCATCTTCTGAGACTGTAGGAACATCATTTAAAGCAAATGCCAGACCGCCTACAGTAACTTGATCTTGATAATTCAGTCCTACAGGTAATTCAATGATTGTTGTAATATTATGTTTATTCAAATCAGCTTTAGGACCAATCCCAGATAGATGCAAGAGTCTTACATTATTGATAGCTCCAGCTGTCAGAATTATTTCTCGTTTAGAGTACGCTGGACGCTCTTTGCCCTTTTCAACTTGATAAAGAACACCCTCTACAGAGTTCTCAGCTTGGTTAATAACTATTTTAGTCACAGTAGCTCCAGTTATGACTTGTAGATTCTTCCTATGTCTTACAGGCTTTAGAAAAGCACTATTGGAACTGAGTCTGGTATTATTAGAGATGGTGAATTGGTGGTTAACGATAGCTTCCTGGACGTTAGTATTGATGTCCTGGGTGCGGAGTCCTAATTCTACGAAGCCAGCTGTGAAGATCTCTATGGGTCTGTCTGCGTGTTTGATGCGCTGGACGTGTAGCTCTCCACCTCGGGAGTGGTAGTGAGAGTTCATCAGGATATCGTAGTCACCTTAAAATAAAGATTTAGAACATCGTTTTAAGAAGTCTTCTTCTTCCTCCTAGCGTTAATTCCCAGTCGCATCCGAAGCTTTCAGCTCGGAGTCTGGGGTCCGCTTTTATCAGTCTTAACCACGGATTTGGCTAGACCTCGATATTTTCTGTGAAGCGATTGTCATCTGACCTCCACAACCCAATGTTAACATTAGGCGATATCGAGGCTTTGCAGTTAGACCGTTGTTTTTGGATTTTTGAGGGCTCCAACTACCCGTAACGACTGCCATAGATGTTCTCATGGCAACCGGGACCGACGCCGGCTTAACGTGCTCTCCGAGGCACGAACAGACCAATGCAAATACTCATATTTCATTTACACAAATATTTGCACTGAGCGGGGATCGAACCCGCGCCTCTTGCGTAGCGGCCGCGTTCACTACCGCTACGCCACGGAGGCTGTCTATATCGTTTTAAGAAGTAAATTACTTAGTGAAATACAACACAACTAATGGAATATTATTATTTGTCACGATCAAATTCGTATCGGACAATTTCACGTAGGCAAGGGGTATGCAGAGGTGTATTACCACCCACATTTTGACCAACCATGATTTTCGGTCCCACGTAATAGGGGGTGAGCCTATTGCCATCAAGTGGGCAATTAGTCATGACTCATGGGCTGTCTGTATGTTTAGGCGAATTATTAGCCGACTTCAAACAAGAGAAGGTGGTGTCACTAACATGTTAGTTATGTCTACATGTAACTGGACTTTATTCTTCACTTACAGTTTACCATTAGGCAGGGTGCAATGACATTCAAGTGCTCTATATAAGAACATTACCGTTATCTTCCACACTTTTGAAGTGTTCTAGAACATTGTCGAACTTCCACTGCAGGGAGTCCAGGTGGCCGGTCGTATGCCATCCATCATAGTCCAGCTTGTGCCCTCTGGTGTACTTCATGTCATTGGTCACGCTGGAGCCGCCCAGCACCTTCAATGATAGCTTCTTGTTATAAATATATTATTAATGAACTTTTGGATTTTGATGAATAAAAAAATATAAAAATCTCAATAAAATGAAAAGAAAAAAAACTTGAAAATCACACTGCAAATGATGAGATTAACTTATAAGCAAATGAACTGAAGAACTAAAACAAGATTGACAATAAAAAACTACAATAAACTAAAATTTATAAACAATAAAATGTAAATGATAAACTAAACATATTATGTAAACCAAAGTAATGATTTATAAGCTGGTACTCTACTAAAGCATACAGTTTGAAAGCCGAATTGACAGCATTTTTTTATTTTTGCACTGCGCTCAATCTTACCATCAGGCAATTTTTTTAGATATTTGGTCCGTCAATTGACTGCATCCCGCTAGATGGTAAAAAGCTGAAGTGCATTCCAGAAGATAGGACCACAATTCCTGATGCTATTGACCTTAAAATGGTGTATAGAGGGAGGAAATGCAGTCAAATTATCTGACCAAACATAAAACGAACGCTTCTTGTCACCTACCTTTCCAGTCTTGACCTCACAAGCGCCTCCCGGCCGAGACAGGCAGGAGTACCCGTTCCTCTCGGTCTTATAGTTCCACAGTATCGGTCGGTAGTCCTTCGTCGGCACTCCTGGTATGTCGAAGTCTATGTTCTCCTCAGGACCTGACTCCAGAACTAAGACCTATTAGAATTGGTTCGTTAATTAAGGGTTCCATTTCTATAAAGCTAACCTCACTGGTAAACCGCTGACGGGAATGGTTCAGGTGCAGGTTGTGTCTTTCGGAGTCGAGGGTAGATACATACGGATCCCAGAAAAGTCGAGTTAATCAAATTCTGTAGAGGAGATCGAATCTTGGGCTTGGGAAGTTGGGAGTGTACGTAAAGGATGCAACCTTTTTTTTTTTTTTTTTAAACTTAGGAAGAAGCGAAATCAACTCAGGCGGGACTCGGACCCACGATCTTTCCCTTAGAAAGGGAATGCTCTGATTACTGAGCCACCGAGGCTCACCTGAAGCTTATCCAAATTCTTCTAAACATCCGTCCTATTACATCTGATTTCGCTTTTTTCTACCTTAGTCGATTTTAATAGTTAGCACACTAAATGCTTTAAAATGTTATTCAATACCCTGGATTTGTTAAAATCCCCGTTTCTGAACGCATCAATGTCTTCTGATATTCTCAAAAGAGAATCCAATGATTATTATTTATTTATTCACATATTACATGGGACGCTACCATGAAACGAACAGTCGAAATTACGGGCCCATAGAAAACTCGGGTTCCGTACGTAGTTTCGAATGACGTTGCAGCGATAGGTCGTTGTGGCGAAAATCTTTTAGCGTGGTACGCTGGAGCGAAAAGTCATTGAAGCGAATTCGATCGAAGTGACGTATTTAGCTACCTAGTTCACTGTCGATTACCTTCAATACGGTTGAACGACATTTCTCGTGCCGTATTCAGGCCCGAAGCTTTGGCAGTATGTCATCGTAAATCCGAAAAAACAACAAAAAAAGAAAGAATTTCAGCGCCTCATGGCCCTCATGTAATAGACCTAGTTAGTTACTTAGTCGGGTTTTCCCCAATCCTTGCGTGAGTGTATTCATAATCTAAGTCATGATCAATATCACTGGGCAAACTTACTGTTATGATATTTAGGTCTAGGCGAATGGCATCGCATGCTTCTAGGCAATTAGTCAATTGTAGACGAGACTCAACTAGTGTGTAACATGCCTAATATTGAATTAATAACTTCCGAATAAATACAATTAGTAATTAGATCAACCTTTATCTAAATATACCTGATACACTGGTACCTAGTCACTTTCATGCCTCTGAGTCTAAATCACCGAGATTTTTATGAAATTTGGGAAAAAATATAAGCTAAATAAGACACGCGGGCGGAGCCGCCGACAAGCAGCTAGTATGACATACTTCACGGAAGCAATTAAATGTATATTTTGTATATCCTACCAACGTATTTGGGGTCCCAAGCCAATCTCGCCTGCAAACCAGTAGTCATTGTATATCAAACTCCAACTGTTCGCTTAAAAGCGAAGATTAAACCTATGAAGGAAGTCCAAAGTCGGTAGCTTAGTACAAAAAATCGGCCTCTTAATCGAGGGGTCCGGATTTCGAATCCTGGTCATTACACTACAGACGTGAACCCACTCCTAGCACAAGCAAATTAACTTAGCTGGATGGGTAGCTGGACATTTAGGGAAAATAGTAATCCAAATTACTAATATTTAGGGAATATTAGTAAATATTCCCTAAATATTAGTAATTTCGATTACTATTTTACTAAATATTCTTGTGCAAACTTTGAATGCAACCGGGATTGCCCCAGGTACCCTGGGTGGAAGATTTCCCACCAACATTAAAATCTGAAAGACAGACCAATTTAGAAAAGATATTCCGTCACCATATATGTTTTTCACACCATACCTTCCAATCGTTAACAGCGGACAGCCTGTTAGCCAGCAGACAGCCTGCAGTTCCACCTCCCACGATGATGAAGTCAAACACGCTGTTCCTTACGTCACGCTCCTCTGCCCTCGTCTTGGTCGCTTTCAAGAACAAGTCAGCATCCATCACAGATGGGCAGAGAAGTAGGTATATGACTAGTCTGTTAGGAGAATAGTCCACTTTTAATATTTGATCCTTACTACTGTGTGGTGACGGAGTAAGAATACAAGAATCACCATCCCATCTCATCTGAAGGGTGTCGTAAGAGGCGAATGACGGAAAAATACGCAGACGATATCACTGCGAGAGAAGGAACACTCGAAATAAAACCCTGTACCAACCCGACTGGCCAGCGTGGAAACAGTAGGACAAAGTCTTCCAACATTGGGAGAAGCCTATGTCCAGCAGTGGACTGCGATAAGCTAATTGAATGATCAATTCTAATGTTCCTTTGCAACTATATCACAATCATATTTCACAAACTAAATACACGATATACCTAATAGTCCTTTTTTATATAGGACACGTCAGTTTGACTTCACCTCACCTGATGATAAGCTAAAGGCAAAGTCTCGGAAAAGAGAGTCACCATTATAGACACGTACCATGTTAGAATGGTGGCACTCAGCTTGACGGCCTCATCAGATGTTTTTTCACGCCCCGCTTATTTCCCTTCACCCGAATCTTTTGTCTGACATTTTGTTCAAACAGGGAATCAAACCTTCACACACGTACTCAATCCATAATAACAAATATAGTCTAATTTACCGTAAAATCCTGTTCTTCATTTTGTGTGTATCACTAACACTAGTTGAGTGAACTGTTAGCCAGTGGTGATTGGGTGCGTGTGCGCCGCCACGCCTGGGCAGCCACGAGGCCTGGCTTGCGAAACGAGGGATGTAGGGAAACTGGCCACCTTGACTTTGCTGCTTGACTTGAGGATGTGTTTGTATAAGGCATATAGTTTGCTGCCGACTGATTGTTATGACGGAGATTGTGGGACTGTGAATTGGATCGTGAATACTGAAACTGACCTGATTATCCTGATATGAAATCCTGTTCAAAAATAGCAGTATACTTAATGTAAGAGAAAAGGAACCAAAAACAAACTGATCGGTTTGCTTTATTTTGTTTTGACTCTTGAACAATAGGGTAACTCCTTAAATTATTCTGCAACACCAAAAATTGTTTGCCTGAGTTTGTGTAAAACTGTAAACGAAAAAATACGTTCGTTATTCTTTCAGTAAATGCTGAAAATAAGGTTTAATTCACACTAAAATATTAAGAATGCTCTTGTTCTAGCTCTAGCTCTATGTCTGTTTCGTCTAAATCCACCTTGAGATACTGTCGCAAACAACACAGACTGTAATTTGCTACAAACTCATTGCCAAATAGGAACGATACCTTAATTTTACGGATAAAGGATGTAGAATGTTATTATTCCGAAGTGAAGCAATGTACACACAGTTGTATTCCTGGTTTTCACTCCTTATGTACGGATATGGCGTAAAGACCAGCTTGTGTATGGGTTTTATGACATTTTTTATGGTCTACTAGGTGGTTTTAATCATAACATAATCGGCCGTCAAGCTGAGTGCCACCATTGTAACATGGTACGTGTCTATAATGGTCTCCTACGTAAACCGATTGGTCACAAGTCCAAGTTCTGTCTTGGGTGTGGCCTTTTTCAATTCATATGTGACTTATTGTATGTTCTTTAAACAACGTGCCCGTATTTCCTTTTCATTAAATTCATCATGGTCATATAGCTCGCAGAATAAGCAAGCTGAAGTGGCAGAGGGCTGGTCACATCAGTCGAAGGACTGATGGCCGTTGGAGCAGACGAGTCCTGGAGCAAACGGAAGGCGGGACACCCCCTAGCCACGTGGACTGACGACCTGCGAAGGGTGGCTGGGACGGACTGGATGCTGAAGGTGGAAGATCGGCAAACGTGGCGCATATTGGAAGAGGCCTATGTCCAGCAGTGGACTGCAATAGGCTAATTGATTGATGATTGATCAATTCATCAGACTGGTGTTTGAAGATGGCACTGAACTTCGTTAGTCAATAGTAGACGCGTCGTCGCCTAGCCTTGATATTGGAGCCGTTATTTCACTCCTACGCCTATTATTATAACGACTTGCCTACATCATTATAACATTACTGTTTACGAAACTACGATTCTAGGTAGGTGTACCTAGACTAAAATGAATCTCCAAAATGAGTAGGTAGTAAAGCGGCAAACTTTGGAATTGCTAATTGTTCTTTTTATATTGTCGTTGAGGCACAAGGAAAGTTCTTATGGAGAGAAAGAACGTAAAAATGACGAAGAAAATAGTTAAAACAACACATCTACTTTACTCTATACCTACTCAATTATATTACTGAAGCTACAGCTAATGACTAATCGCAGAAAAACTAAAACTATATTAATTTAATAAATAAAAATATTATAATTAAAGCTGAAGAGTTTGTTTGTTTGGTTGAAGGCGCTAATCTCAGGAACTACTGGATTGAATTGAAAAAATATTTTTGTGTTTAATAGCCCATTTATCGAGGAAGGTTATAATATGCTAAATTTCATCACGCTATTACTTAAGGGAGCATATCAATAAATCCGGCAGATTTCGATACTTTAATTGAAAATTTATAAATGGCTGACCTATTATAGATGACGGTTTCGAATTGTGCCACGGACGAAACCTGGGCAAGTCGACTAGTGTCACTATGAAATGCCATACAAAAAAAACAATCTAAGCATTATATTTTTAACTCTTTTCTCTTTGTTATGACCTTGGGTGACATTTGAAACAGCTGACAATGCCCACGCCTCTTATTCCGTGCGAAGGCCGTTTCTTTTTCAAGAGTATCTGTATTAATAGTGTCACGTCAGGCTCGCAGCGTCAGACTTGCGATCTGTCAGTCCGGGGACGCATTTGAAGTTGCAGACATCGCCGCCTGCTGTGAAGATATTTCCTTTTGTTGTTCAAAGTCGATTTTTATAATTAACTAGAGATTTGCTCAGGTTATGCACGGGATGATTTCAAGTCTGTTTATTTAGGACTAGCCTACTGGACATAATGGCGTTTCAAAATTTTCAATCATGAGGATAAGGCCGCCCTTTGTACTGCTTCTGTTTTCATAATTCCTGTATCACAATATTGTAATTTGGCGCACAATAAAGTATATAATAAATAAATAAATAAAATAAATAATATCATAGATCTACCTTTGAAAATCCGATCCAAATGGGCTCAACCGTTTCGGGGATTACCCGAAACCACAGACGGAAAGACAGACAAAAATTTAACAAAATGGCTGTATAACGGACGATGCTTTATTGCAAGCGTTAAGGGGTCAGACGGCAGTTAGAATGTTTCTTCAAGGTTGGCAGCGCGAGCGTGACGCCCCTGGTATTGCATTCGTCCATAGGCCACGGTGACCACCTACCATCAGGTGGGCCGTGTGCTTGTCTGCCACTTAAGTGGTATATAAAAAAAAGTTACTTCCGTAAAAATTAAAATAAACCAAATTAAGGAGACGTAAGCGGCCTTGAAAGTGCAAGCATTGAATGCAACCGGGACGAACGCTATGATGATGATGATAGCATAAGCTCAATTAGCGTTTCAGGAGATCTACAGAACAGATGTTGTTCACCTAAACTACCAAGAATAGCTTACGTTACGTTACGCCACGCGCCAGTGCCCGGTCTTTCATGTCGTATCGACATTTGGCACGTGGAAGCTAAATATTATTGTTGGACCATCGATTTGTTGACTAACAAGCCGAGGATATGTTGGGGCGAAGTGTTATTGAACAGAACGTTATACATCGGGAATTTGAAGTGGCTAAAGCTTCAAGATGAGTTCCAGGAGTCTCTGGCTCGAAGCAACGGAAATGTATCACACCCGTATTCACAAACAATACTTCGCTATGCGTACCACCAAAACTGTGCAAAGAACGACAAATTCTCAGTGCGTTCGTTTTGGCAAGCCTTTTTATTCATTGATAACACTTAAGTAATACTTCGTTGAGGGAACGCACTGCGTTAGATACTGTTCCGTGATGTTTGTGAATTAATTTTACCAGCCCTATGCGCTCGAGCACACTATGAGACCTCACAGTATCGTTTGTGAATACGGGTGTTAGAGTAGAACGGCCATAAGCAGTGTCGAATTTTGGTACCGACTGCAGTCGATCCCAAAAAAGCCGACATTATAATCCAAAACAATAATCGAATTCCAGCCAGGGCTCCAAAATGCGAACGGTGGGCGTGACTAGGCAATCACTGTGACGATACTGATGATGGATTTCAATAACTGTGAATCCACTACACTGTGAGCTACAGATATACCTACTGCCATTTTTTTGTATACGACACGTCAATATGCCTTCACCTCGCTTTATAGTAAGCTGAAGACAAAGTCTCAGGAAGAAGGGTCACCATTACAGACACCAACAGTCTTACAATGGTAGTCTTCAGCTTGAAGGCCTCATCAGATCCTTTTGCACGCCCCACTTAAAGGACACGGGACTGTACGAAGAAAGAAACACGTGAGCTGATAATTCCAAGACTTTATTTTTTATAATCAATTTCCCAAAACGACTAAAAGATACATCCTCAGGGAAATTACTGTCGTCCGATCTAACGCAATGCAAACATTACGTAACGAGCCACCCCTTTCGGCTTGTAAATATTTACTGGCCAGTGGGGTGACCTGTTGAATAAGCCGCCCAGGCACGCATGCCATAGCCTCGGTTATTAATAGAGCCGAGTCGACACACCATGGCCGTCCGTCCATAATCAATATTCAGGCAACAAGTTGGCATATTTACAATCATTCTATGTCACACGAACTCTTTTTAGGTCTCAGGAAAGCTCGGAAATGAGGTCACTTGAGTGAAGCAGCGTTGAAAGTTTTGAAGAGCAGTAAAACGGGCCTTTGTTTGTTTATCTGTCAATCATAAAAAAAGCCATGTCAAGCCACCCGGCGTGCTAGTATAAAAACAATTATGGAAGTAGAAGAAGCGAAAGATGTATTGTAAAATAGAAAAACAAATGTATGGGATTTGACGTTTTTTTTTCTCTCTTCTGGGATCTGACGTTTATACGATGCTTTGACGACTGTCATATACGCCGGCCAATTAATTGCCACTTGTCTAGGGGGGCTGTTCTGTTCAGAGCCTCACTTTAAAGTGTAGGAAGCCTTGAGGCACGCGTGGAACACAACGTAACATCGTCTCGGGCATGTTTCTCTTTCTGCTAGTGCTTACACTACCCTTTCGTTCCCAGACCCGCGCTTATGGAGAACGGACATCTCACAGAGTCAGCCCTGCAATATCAGGATACTACGAGGAGAAGTTCCCTTTAGGCAGTCATAAGCTACAGTGCCTACTAAACTTAGCACAGACATTATTGTCAAGTCAGTTATACACATGTATCGATTGTGTTTAATAAATAATCCTGAGATCGATCAAGATATCACATATGCTATTGACCTAGATTTTTCATGATATAGTGAGTAAGTTCAGCCGTCGAAAAAATCCTCGCCATCGATGTTGACTGGTAAAGTACCCAAAAGGCTGGCGGCATTGCCCCATTGCATTGCAATGTATCCTTTGGGGGGAAAAGTGGCCAGCCCAACTGTAACAACTCTCTGGCACATGGTAACAGTAGGCTAAAGCCTTCCAACATTGGGAGAGGCCTATGTCCAGAAGTGGACTGCGATAGGCTAAAATTGACTGACTTTCATTTGATACCAAATCAAATCAAATTTTATTTCCATAGAACATGGTTACATTAAAGGTGTTGTAACATTGTTTTGGAGCAGCACATTCTGCCGTGAGGCGCGGCCATATTTATTACATGGAGTAAAATTAAAATGAAATATATTCGAACTTTGTCCAGTCGTTATCAAACATATTGACGTGTCACAAAATTAATAAATTGGATAGATATGATAAATAAATTATAATGAATAGTCCGTGTGTAATAATACTAATAATTAATAATGAATGAGGTAAATTAGAATGGATAAATAAATGAACAGAATTCAATAACATCAGTTTGAACTAAATTCAGTCTTTATCACAAATTGTGATTTTATCATCGAAATACTCTGTCACTGTATAGTAGCCCTTTATCGTTTAATATTCTAAACAATGTCCTAAGAAACCGCAAACCTTCTAATTATAATAAATTGGAAAAAGCGAAATCAATTCTCGGGCGGGACTCGAACCCGCGATCTTTCCCTTACAGGGGGGGGAGTCCCGCCCAAGAATTGATTTCGCTTTTTCCAATTTATTATAATTTGTTTAGTTTAGCAAACTAATTGCTTTAAAATTATCTCAATCGCAAACCTTCTAGTTCTTTTAAGTTTAGTATTCTGGCAGATTATGGTTATACAGTGTTATGCACATCAATGAAGTTTTCTTGGACACCTGTAGTGGTCTTTGGGATCTGCAGTCTAGTCTTATGCCTTGTACGACTGTTTGGCATGTCTCCTAATTCCTAAAATAAATGTGAATGTTTTTTTTTTACAAAAATGCACATTTCGAATATTATTTAAGTAGAACTTCATATCAACGTCGCGTCGCGTCGGCGCAATCTTGTTTATTCAATACTTCAAAAAACTTAGTATTAAGTAGTATCCTAGGGTACTTGTACAAACTTAGCTGTACAAACACACTTTTTGTGTACCTACAGATAATGTCATGTCTGGATTATCGCCACTTCGTACTGATACTGAATTTTTAGTTCATACTAGCCCCGATTTAGGCGTTTTTGTCGGATAAATATTAGTGAAATCAAATACTGACGGTCATATCAAATTAGCTCCTTTAAGACCTATAATATTGTGTCCATTGAACAGGGTCTCTTTTATAAGTAGTTGGTATATTTCTCTTCCGTTTCCTAGAAAGGGAAATGGATTTGTTATATTTTTAATTTTTGAACTCCTCTAATTTACTTCTGAATCATTTCAATACCATTAATCAATACTAGCCATGTCTGTCTTATTTTTTTTTATACCACTTAGGTGGCAGACAAGCACACGGCCCACCTGATGGGAAGTGGTTACCGTGGTCTATGGACGTATGCAACTCCTAAGATAGATCTGAGATCAATCTCAACTCGTTGACCCCTCGGTGCCTCGGAGAGCACGTAAAGTGATTGGTTTTGATTACCTATGAAACGTCCGTGGCATTTGTGGCGAATAATAGGAAGTCCTAAAAAGTTTGATAACAATATCTGACTAAAGAACTTCCATATCGTCATTGGGTTGTGGAGGTAGCTTCTAGAAACTGTCTTAGTTCAGTCGTTACTTATACTGAAAGGGCTCGGAGGGAGAGAGTTTAATTTAAGGTAAATGTCTGTTACTACCATACCATAATTACTGTTATCAATATTTGCTGTGCCACGTGGGGCATAAGAATCTAACACAATTTTGGTGAATTTCGATACCAGCTGATATGATAAGGTTTTATCATATTGATGGATTATATCAGCGTCATAGATATTTAGAGCGATGAACAAGCATTGAGGCCGAACTTTCACATTATGATCCACTTGGAAACATTTAAATTTTGGAGGAAAAATGTTCAGAATATTTTATGTAAAAAAAAAAAATCTACAATCAATTAGCCTACAGCAGTCCATTGCTGGACATAGGCCTCTCCCAATGTAGACTGTGGCACCCGATCCTCCTTGCGCATTCTGTCAATCCCAGCCACTTTTTTCAGGTTGTCTGTCCTAGCTAGGGGCATCCTACCTTCCGTTTGCCAATTCACTTGCCCCAGTATCCATCGGTCCTTCGGCAGATGCAGCCAGGCCATTGCCACCTCAGCTTGTGTATTCTGCATCGTTTGCATCATAGGACATCTTCAGCGCTGCAAGTATTGTCGGACTACGGTGTAACCACATACTATCAGGTGGAGTGTACATTTTGCTACTTATAATATTTGGTTACGTTATAAATGGGGCCGGGGAGGGGGTCCATTTTTATCATACTGATAACAGCGTAACATTGATCTATTATAATTTAGGGCTTAGCAACTAGATACCAAACCAGTTTCAGTATCCTAATACTATGCCTGAAATCCGTCAGAAGAGTTAAAAAATGCTTAGAGCACTTAGAAATTAGTCAAAAAAAACGACTTAGTTTTTAGTATACTTTGGTAACTTTAACTCATTATTATTATTGTAGCAATATTTAAATGGAGTAGCTTAATAGAGCCAGTTCATTTGTTAAATACTTTTTTGGCATCTAGCCGAGGGCTCACGAAAGAGACAGACCTATTTAATAGTATTCTCGCTAGCCTCTCTTTAGAGAACGCGAAAAGGCGAAGAGGCGAGCGAGAATAAGTAGTAGGGCAGCTAAAGTCTGTTTCATAAATAAACAATAATAAGTAACTACTCGACAGCTTTATCGAGGGCGGCTCATTTAGTGACAGAGCCCTCGCTAATAAATAAACAGACAAAAAAGCATTTTTGGCCAAGGCGAGGGAATGTCGCCGACTGTTACAAGAAGACATTTATGACGACTGCGATAAAAGCTACTTTTGATGCTAGTCCTGCTGGAGAGTCACAGGGGACATGCCCCCCCCTCCCCAAAACCATGCACGTCATATTGAAAAGTCCCAGTACGAGGGGAGGGGGGGTTAAATTTCTTAAGGAATTTCCGAAGTGACCCCTCCCAAAACTTCAAGCTGCGACCGGCCCTGCTAAACCGCGGAACAAACGAGGCTCTTCTATTCCTAAAAGACACCCATGAAACGTGTACCTACTGCGCGTATAGAGTACATTTTGAGCACATTTTAGGTCCCGAACAATAGCTCAGTATAGTACGGTGGCCGGCAATAATAATGGCTGCCAGAAACTTGATAGCCTTCTCGAGTGCTATATCGGCAATCGTTGATTTTCCTCAGATTTATCGCCAACACATGAATCATTATAGCAGCGAGAATAATGGCCTGACCGGGGAATGTGTTATTACTGTATTAGCTCTGTGTTGCATTGTGTTGGAGCGCGTAATGACTTCATATTACTCAGGGTATATTTCATCCATTTTGGTTGACCTTCAACATTTCTGGTAGTGATCCATGAGCACATTTGTCATCTTTGAAGACGTAACCCATCAGTGTGTATGGCTAGACAAATGAATCGAAAAATTTACACAAATCATCACCATTTTTTTTTATATAGGATACGTCAATTTGACTCCACCTCACCTTTTGGTAAGCTGAAGGCAAAGTCTCAGAAAAGAGGGTCACCATTATAGACACGTACCATGTTACAATGGTGGCACTCAGCTTGACGGCCTCATCAGATGCTTTTTCGCGCCCCGCCTATAGTCCGGGTCCTCTAAGCGGGGCGACTTTGCCTTCAGCTTACCATCAGGGGAGGAGAAGTCAAATTGACGTGTCCTATATAAAAAATAAAACTCATTTCAGTGTGTAAAACTTGACTGAGTCTGTTGCTATCGTTAGCGACAAAATCAATAACTTTGATTACTATCTACTAATATCTAGGCTCCAAAATCGTACACCCACGGCTGTGACGTCTGTCTGCCTAACATATACATTATACATATATTATTTTGCTAACACATGTATATTTTATATTAGTAGGCAAGTTTCCTTGAATGTTGTATAGCAGTTCTTAAATATTTTTTTACACGTTCGCGTTTCATGTATACCTAATACTGTAGGGATATTATAGTCTAGTCTAGACAATCTTACAGTCCGGTATCTCAAGACCCGGCGTGCGGTTTTGGTTGGTCCGGGTTCGACATAACCACCCCCCATGGCCTACATGGGTGGTCTGTACACAAAAAAAAAACATAAAATATATACCTTTGAATTGCAGTCAGTCTGTGGCCACGGCGGCCGATGTAACCTCGATAAAAGGGGGAAACAGAATTAACCCATACAGCCACGCATATTTGGAGTAGGCATCCGCCATTATATATTCAATTACTGTGCAAAACAACGCAGTTTTTACCTTTTAGTGGGAAGGAAAACACAAAAAATAAGTTATAAATAAAACAAATACACACAAAAATGTGCAAATATTGTATACCTACTTATTTTACTTTTTAGTTAAGTATCTGCGCATTGACGGACGCTATCTACAATAATCTAGTGTTCATGCAATAGGTAATCTTTAGCCGTATGATTATTTTTATCATTATTTTTGTGGCACATATTTATTAGATTAACTGGACATCGATAGTAAGCTGGTGAATTGCTGCAGTATCTTCGCACGAGGTCATTACCTTATCAACAAGTCAATAATCTTAATAACAGTCTTTTTACGACTTTTAATATTGCTTGAGATATATTCTTGGACCTAAAACGACGCAGCACACGTTTCTTGGGTGTCTTGAGGACGGTAAGCTACTGTGTGGTGGACGAGCTCAAATTCACCAAGATACGTGTTAAAGTTTTTTTATTTATTTGTTGAATTTCACGAGAGCGTCTTCCGCCTGACCTTCTAATCTAATCTCTACTAGAGGATACCCTGGCCTGTACCATAGATAGAATTATTATTGACTGTTGTTTAGCAGGCGAGGGCCCTATCTGTATATACATACATAATGTAGGATACAACAAGTGACGAAAGAGATGGTACAATAAAACACAAACGTATATAAAAGAAATATATATTTTTTGTACGTTATATTATACATTTTTTGTACATTATATTTTACATTATTACGTAAAAATATAAATAAGTTTGTCTTTTACAAATGCTCAACAACAATGAATGCAGAACCATTACCTATCACACACTCTGTGGTCGCACATGTATTATAATATAATCCGTGGTAGGTATTATGTTATTTGTACATAAAAAAACTTATAATAGGTAATTCCAATTCGACCTCTATACAATGTTGTCTTAATGACGTCACTTGGTCCGGTTTCCGACTTGAGAATTCTCAACTAATAATGGTTATTTGTTTATACATTTCTACCAATTTCGATAGACTTAGTTCGTTGTGTTATTTAGAAACAAATACCTATATTTAATTTTTTGTCTTTGTGTAGCACACGTCCATAGGCCACGGTAACCACTCTCCACTTGGTGGGCCGTGTGCTTGCCTGCCACCTAAGTGGTATAAAAAACTCAGCCTGTATTTATAAAATGAAAATTCACGTCTCAAACTTTTTTTTCGTGCGGAAAATCTGCACGGAAAATCTCCTCCCTTCGCCCAGCGGGTAGGGGAGAACTCTCCAAGGAATTTAAGTTTTTAAAAGTCATAACAACAATATTTAAAACTATTCTTTGGTACTTTCATAAATTCTAACATACATTTGCAGGTATACATATAAATTAAGGGTGCCGTCTATTTGGTAGAAACTTGATACTCCGAAACCTATTTGGGATAACTCACTTCGCAGAAACTTCTTTAATCGATCATTTATTAGGCATTAAAAATATTTGACATAAATATTTTTAGGCATAATGTGCTTATGACCGAATTTAGAATGGCATACATTTAAGATAGTAGAATTTTATTTGGCATAATTACCTTTGGCATAGTTAAAATTTTGTATAACTTCATTTAGCATAACGTTCATTTAGAGTACAGATTATTTGGCATAATTTGACTAGGCGTATGCCAGAATTATAGTATTATAAAGAGCATAGAATTTCAATTAGAATAATATAGATTGGGTTACTTTCTTCTTTAAAAATGGGTAGGTTAGGTTAGGTTAGAACTGTGACCTCTGTGGCCAGAATAGATAGTTGTTTACACCCCGACACAGAGTACCCCGACTCGGATAGGTTAGGTTAGGTTAGAACTGTGACCCCAACAGCGCGAGCCGAGCGAGCGAAGCGAGCGTGCCGCGGTAGCGGCCGGCGAAGCGCCAGAATAGATAGTTGTTAACACCCCGACACAGGGTACCCGACAAATAATAATGATTCATGTGATTACTACCTCCAACTAATAGCAATAGTAAAAATGATACTTTTAAATAGTTATGGATAAGAAATATATACCAAAAGATGAATCTGGTTTTGAACTTTCTGCTATGTGATGGTTATACATTGTGATTATTATGGATACAAAAATTATGCGTACAGATGATTCTGACTTACAAAATTATGGGTTTCAATGTATGCAAAATGAGTTTATGCCAAACGATATTCTGCGAAAAGAGGTTTATGCTCTTAGTTGTTATGCAATATAAAATTATTACTTAAAAAGTTCTACTATATGAGGTGTACCCATAAATTAAAAATAACATCTTTCCTGTCATATTCACATAACTAAATCAATAATCAATATTTTATATCCTTCCGTTAACAAAATAAACTTATTTTATTTTAATATTATTTTGAGACTAAACTGCGAAGCCAAAACCGCACTGCGGAACTTTTTATTTCATGCAGGATTCTGTGACTTACGGAAATTCACGTACTTACGAAAAATGCGTGCGGATTCAATTGCGCTAATCTGTTTGTTGACACAAAACAAAACCCACCAATCGTCTTACATACAATGCGAATAAATCAAATCAAATCGCGGTACGGATTTGATTTGATTTATTCGCATTGCATATAAGAAGACGGGTATTTGCAATATAGGAACATAGGGGTATTTACAACCAGAAGAAAAATCGTTTCACGAGATTTCGCAGTGCGGCTTTGGCCTACACAGTTTGTTTCCATACTACCATGTTCTACATACTTTCAATGCTGCTGCCTGAAGCTAACACATGGCAGATAACAGCTCCTTACACGTGCTTACACTACAGGGAATGCTTTGTATGTTCACATACTTTTCAAGGATAACGTTATTGAATTACAATTTTGTTATTCAGGTCACAATGTAGCGGCAAAATTGGATGCTTTCTTTTTTATATTTACAGCTAACAAGGCGTTATATCATTTGAGAAGCGAACTAGACAGTGGAAACTCACAGCCAGTAATTATAATGATTTTAACAAACAACTCAGACATACATTTTAGGGTCATAGCAGACATAACAACTCAAAAATGAATCGTAACAGTATCGCGTAAAACAAATGAAAATATAAAGCAAAGTAAATCATTTATTGTTTGGAACACGGTATGTTACAACGGTAATGGTATGGTATGGTAATGGTATGTTACAAGTGGTATGTTACAATGGTAATGGTAATGGTATGGTAACGGTGTGTTACAATTATAAAGCAAAGTAAATCATTTATTGTTTGAAACACGGTATGTTACAAGTGTTACAAAATTAAATAAGTCCGACGTGTTTCGCGGATTCTCTGCATGCAAAATTATTAATTTAAAATGTCAGAAAAAACAAATGAACACGCACTTACGGCTCTCTGTCTCGCCGCATCAGCGCAAAATATACCATATGTGACTAACTCTTTTTCCTTTAATTTTGGACTTTAGCGTACACCCATAAAGTCTAAAATTGCTGGTACCGGAACCCCGTCCGGTGCCAGCTAGGTCAACCAGCGGTAAAGGCGTCGAAAGCGCGGCGTCGTCTAGCCGAAAGGCGATACAGTGACGATCCCTTTCCGAGTTGATATGTCTGTTATGTCCCTTATTTGCACGTTGGTGTGAAGGGTTAGTCAAACAATTTCTCCGTCCATATTGAATACGTAATCTGAGCAGTCAGTATGTGATAATATTTATTGAAGGCGACTGCAAAGTTACTTAGTACCTCTTTTAATATTCAGTCTCAGTCATATTGTGCACTATTTCTAGCACCAGAACTATCGAGAGATTTGAGTCTGATATGTTCACAGCATGACCCAGATAGGAAATGAATTTGTAGCTATCTAGAAGTTTATTCTTACTTATTGATTTCTCTGCGGGTGGAAGATAACTTCAGAAGCTTTTAAAATATCCGGCAAGGACTTCGTACAAAGAGGGCATAGTTAATGTTAGTTGCAAGAAATTAAGTATACAAAATAAAGAAATTAACACAATTTAATGAAAACTACGTAACTCCAACTTCATATGTTACATTGACAAAGAACCAATTCTAGCAATTCAACACCAGTCAAACAATTTTGATAAGTATGTAGTACTAAAACCTTGAAACAGTAATTATTTTTTTGTTGTTTCAATCAATATGAGGTATGAAGTACCCCAGCTACTAGATATAGTAGTATATAGGCCTATACTGTAAATATTACGACCCAAAATTAAAATCTCATATTGTCTAGTTTTACGCGAATGTTGCACATTTAGATAAAAATATTTTTAACAGTGTATCTTGACTTTTTGTTGAAATCGCGATTTATTTGTTTGTTTTCGCGTTATAAAGTGGTTTTATTTCAATGAGTGACATTTATTTTCATTCATTTTCAACAGTACCTAGGTACTTACCTATTGAATTTTTGTGTTGATACTGGAGACCCCAATCTTTAGTCTCCAGCAATACCTGCGGAAAAGCAACTAAAACGTCGTGATTATTGTAAATAATAAAATAACACCAAGTAAATCGTGATAGAATCAAATAAAAATAGATATATTTAAGTAGTCCTATTTGTTAAAATGATACTTGACACAACTAATATTTGAAAGATTATAAATCTAGATATTAATGAGGTCTCGAAAGTAAGTGTGACCCCGTCTATATTTTACATATTTTATGGCACTTTCGTGGTGTCAAGGATTCTGAAGGCACTTGAGAACTTAAAAAAACATAACCTTTCTTGGCAGTCGGGTAGAAAAGAGAAGTATCGAGTGGTATTATTTATGTCGAAGAAGAACTTTACAAACTGCTACTAATGTCAATTGCGTAATGGCACGGATTATATAGATAAACGTAACACAGATTTTTTGGCAGAAACAGCTGAATGGATTTGGCTAGAGTTTTGCATACAGGTAGAATATCTACGACTGTTGATTCTATATAAAAAAGGGTGAACCTATTGACGTCAACAGGACACAAATATGCTAGGAAATTCTCAGTAAAATACGGGATTTCAAAACGGGAATATGTGTGTTTTCTACAACTTCAAGAATTAGTGGATTCTTGGGATGGGGCCCGAGAGGCTGATGTACCAGGTCTTCCTAATTTATAAATTTATTAAGTGTGATCTTATTCAAGTTTCTTACTAAAGTACTTCAAAATTTGCATGCTGTGTCCACTTCGAGAAGGTGACACTCGCCCCATACATTTTTTTGTTTTTTTTTGTTTCTCGGATTTAAACATAAAGAGTGTATCCAGTTTTGTGGACCAATAAAAGAAAAAAAAAACTTGGGGCCAAAAGTAGAAGGTATAGCGAGCGATATAAGAATGTGTTGTCTTGTCGTCTAGAGGGCGAACATATTGCGGTAAATTCTTCACGGACTGTATGTTTACTGTCGGATGAAGACCAACCTCTGCAACATTCAGGGGAAGAGTCACCATGGATCTTTTACCAGTCAGTCGGCTTTCCAATATAACTTTGATGCGGCTGAATTCCAATATTTTACATGAATTGACCATTCTGACCTACACATTCAACAGCGATATCGAAATTTTATAAATTAGACTAAGTAGTCGGACTTTTAAGGGCTTAATCACTCATAGATGTTCAATATGCTCTCCAGATCTGAATACCAATGCAAATAGATATATTCATGCATACAAAGAATTGTATGTAATACGAGTGCACTGATATGTATAGGTACAGTGATGAATTTGCAAAATGCAATTAATGCAAAAAAATGCTAAACGACAAAAAATTTCATTATCGCGAGAAATCCCGATGATTACAAAGAATATTATAGATAATGTGACTATTTATTTCTGAAATTTTCAGAGTGAACATTTATTCAAAATTCTGTCCGTGTATACATTTCATGGGTACCCCATTTCATTGCACGTGACTGTATGTATGAATTGTAAGGTAATAGGGGGCGAGCCTATTGCCATATTTCGGACACTATTGTTGACTCGAGCCATGCGACTAAGGCTTAATCTAGGTTGTTTAATATCTGCCTGATGTCAAACAGCCCTATCCTTTAACCATCCGGCGTTAAATGCGTGATTAGGTATATAACCCGCGCCACGTATCTTGGACCTAAATCGTAAGACATACGGCTCTGGCGCCCGCGGATTGCTTTGTAATTGTCTATACTTGGTGAATTTGAATTCGTCTACCGCAGTAGCATTCCGCGCTGTCCTCAAAAGACGCCCAAGAAATGTGTACTGCGCGTATAGGGCACGTTTTGAGCACATTTTAGGTCCAAGATACGTGGCGCGGGTTATACATAAGAATATGTATGTTTGTATGTATAAATGTTTGCACGGTCACTACCATACCACACTAATTCACACTATACATAGGTTATTTTATGTGTTCATTAACCAGTAACTTCAATGCTAGATATACTGTTTGGAACCATAATTGTGCGTGTAAGTGTACTACAGTAGACAATAGAAATCAGGCGTTATGAGTACTTAGTTGTAGTTCATGGTCAGCCAATGTTTCGTCTACAATACAACGAGTGACAAAAATACAAACTAGCGAACTAATTACGACTACGCAACTGAATACAAAAGATGAAAATATCACATTCTTGTGCCGATAGAGAGCTGTGGGGGATTTTTTAACCGACTTCAAAAATGAGGTGTCGTATTATTCGTATTAGACTCGTATGAAAGTATAAGTTTGTTTCGTGAATTTTATTAGAGAAAATTCGTTCAACTAAATGTGGGTTCTCATGTTTTACTAATTTATTGATTATATACGAACAAAAATTGTATGTAAAACTGTAAGTAAAACGCAGCAAATCCATACTAATATTATAAATGGGAAAGTCTGTCTGTCTGATTTTGATGAAATTTTGTATAGGGGTAGATTAGACATTGAGAAAGGACATAGGCTATGTTTGATCGCGATAGCCGACATCCACGCGGGCGAAGCCGCGGGCGAAAGCTAGTCTGTAAATAAAACTCTCAGTAAAATTCCAGTGAAACCTCAAGTGAAACTCTAAATAAAACACTGAAAGTAAACCTTGGTAGGGTGGGACCAATGGGTGCTGACCCGATGCAAAGCTCCTTGAGTATATTCCAAACTCATTTGGGTTGGTTTTCACTCGAACTACAAAACGACCAAACTTCGATATTAACCGTGACGCGACTGCCGTCTGACCTCCACAATACACGGGGGTATAGAAGTTATGTAGTTAGATCTGATCGTCAGACTTTTTAGGGCTCCAACTAACCGGAACGAACGCCACACATGTTCGCATGGCCGTAACGGTTTTTGGTGGGAATATATTTTGACCTCTATAACAGTATTACGTGCATAACCACATTACCCTCTTTAGAGCCTGCAGTCGGGTAAAAAAGCATTGCTCACTTCGAATAAAAAATGACCGCCGATGACACTCCCGCCTGATAAACTAACAACCTGAAAAAGTTAGCTGGGTTAGACTGGATGCGGAAAATTCTTGTTATTTTTTAAGCTGAGGAGAAGCACGCGGCCCACCTGATGGAAAGCGGTTACCCGCTTTCCATCAGGTGGGCCGCGTGCTTATCTGCCACGTAAGTAGTATAAAAAATGTAAGAGAGTCTCGAATGGAATCGCCCGCCACATTTCAGAAGTGTGTCACCATGTCCTTTTGAAAGTATTTCTTTATAATGGTCACATAAATATGATTTCACCTCATCTCAAGTCTCACAAATTATAGACACCAGCAATATTACAATAGTGGCACTCAGCTTGAAGGCCTCATCAGATGCTTTTTCACACACCGCTTAAAGGACCCGGGACTGTAGGAAGAGGGGAAACACGTGAACTAGTAAGGTTTTCCAAGACTTTATGGTGCGGCAAAAGTCAGCGAACCGCTTGGTTCTTGAGGGAATTGTTTGCACCATTTGAAGGTGACCTAATCAGACTTCAAGAAGTACCTATCGAATATATTATCATTAATATCGGTCACAGTCACAGTCTCCAAACCTGTTGTCAAATTTAAAAAAGGAGTCGGCCTTACGATCAAGAGGTCCCGGTTTGGAATCCTGGCCATTTTTATAAATACCACTTAGGTCGCAGACAAGCACCCGGTCCACCTGATGGAAAGTGGTTACCGTGTGCAACACCAGGGGAATCACACTCATGCTGCCGACCCTTTCAGAAACACGAGTAATTTAGCTTAGCTGGAGGGGTTAACGGTAATATAAGTAATACTGATTACTAATACTTTCGTAATTAATTCTCAGTGTTGACTATCACATTTTGATAGAGTGGACGAGATGGCCCTAAAGGCCGGTTAGGTAACAATACCCAACAACGGTTTTGTTAATAATCAAATCTGACATTTACGTTTAACCTTGACATTTAAAATTATGCTCGTTAGTTGTTCTAATAACCTTGGATATTCAAATTTGAAAAAATAAAACAAACAGTCCTTGACTAGACGGATAAGGGTCAATTGAGAACAGGCGGTGAAATGCTCGAGTTGATTTAAGCGGTAATGACTGCCTCTGTGGCGGGCGTAGCGGTAGTGAACGCGGCTGCTACGCAGGAGGCGCGGGTTCGATCCCCGCTCAGTGCCAATATTTATATGCGTGAATATAAATATTTGCATTGGTCTGGGTGTTTCTATATATAATAAGTATGTATGTATTTACAAAAAAAAAAGTATCTAAGTATGTATATCCGCATTCTAGATTCCATAACACAAGCTAATTATGCTTACCATGGGTCTAGAAAGCGTTGTGTAGAATGTTGTGGAATATTTATTTATTTATTTTTTATTAATTAAATATCAACTTTATGCTGTTTGAATAAAGTTTAAAACAGTATGCAGTAACGCGTTTATGTCTTATCAAATAAGATTTTGGTGTTTCACTGCAACTGAACACCAAACACTGCAAGTGAACACCAAACAGTAACTATTTAGTAATCTGTGACCAAACACTGCAACTGAACACTAAACTCCATCTCCTTTGAAGGGAGTCGTAAGTGACGATTAACGGAAAATACGCAGACGATGTCACTGCGAGGGAAGGAAAACTCAAAAATAAAACCATTCCCGTATTCTAGAAAAACCCTCGGTCCTGAATTTCGACTCGACCGGCCTCTACGCAGGAGGAGCAAATTTTTGTATGCATCAAAATGGATATTTGCATCGGTCTGGGTGTTTCTATGTATAATATGTATGTATTTACGAAAAAAAAAATTAAGTATGTTTATGCGCATTTTAGAAGCCATAACACAAGCTAGTTAAGCTATGCTTACTTTGGGTCTAGATAGCGTTGTGTAGAATGTCCTACAATATTTATTTATTTATTTATTATTTATTATATGAGGGCAGATGTATTTATTGACAGATTTGACAGATTGGATATATAATCTGTTCTCAGATAAAATACGGAATAATATTATAGGTACCTAGTTAGCGTAGTTTATAAAATTGGACCGGATACCAATACCTAATTAGTATTTATAACCATATACGCATATTAATAATTCTCTGTGAAGTATTTTATTATTAAAACCATCGCGCCATAACAAGTTATAGGAAATTTATTTAGGTATATTATGTAAGTGCTATTAATAATTTGCCTCAATACAAATTAATATACTCTAAATGCATAACGAGTGAATAATAGTAGTTTATGAAACTGTTGCATAATAAGGGTTCTTAAAACACGAGTGTGAGTTAAAAAAACGAGCCGCGGGCGAGTTTTTTTATTGTATCACACGAGTATTTTCTGACCAAATTATGTGCAGTTTCATACACTACTTTATCTAATTTCATGAAATAATTTCATTTATGTAAAATGACAGAATTGTTGAGCGGCAAAATCCTAAAAAATAATTAGCTCATCGCGCATACGCGGCCACAGATTATATAGAGACAAACTGCATAGAAACCTACTTGATCTAGCTGAAGGTGTATCGTAATGGAAAAAATGTTATATTATGATACAGGTGGCCATAGAAGAGCAGTATAATATAATGTATTTTTTTAAATTTATTTTTATACTCTGTGCGTAAAGAGTATCATTTAAAGTATTGTTTTAATATTTTAATGTGTGCATTTCAGTATGAGATTAGATAAAAGAGTAAAGCCAAGGGGAATTAAAGGGATACAAATCAAAGTTGTACGTATTGATGCGATATTAATATGCAATCACGTCGATAAGTACGAATTTGATTTGATTACGCCTTACACCTAATGCCTTTTCTGTGTGATGCATTCATAAGATGCAAAAGTACGATACCCATTGGTCCCCTAAAACTCGTCTCCTATAATATTTGAGACACCCACTCGTCCCCTGGTGTATTTATTTTTTGGTCCTGACTAAGTATTTCTCTCGTCCTACAGTCCCGGGTCCTTCTGCAATCAAAATCATCAAAAGCATCTGATGAAGCTGTTAAGCTGAGTGTCGCCATTGTAACATGGTACGTGTCTATAATGGTGATCTCTCTTCTGAGACTTTGCCTTCAGCTTACCATCAGGCGAGGTGAAGTCAAATTGACATGTCCAGTATTATATTTAAAAAAATTCTAAAAAGAGAGAGTTTTATAGAGCTGAATAGTTTTTGTAAAGTTACTAAAAAAACTCGTTGTCCGATTTGACTGTTTTCTTTCGATAGCCCACATTCTATTGAAAAAGATGGCAGGCCGTTATTTTTTTTTTTCACTGGGATGAGACAAAGACCCAGGTACTAAAGTCAATAAATGACGCGATGGGTTATAGCCGGGGGGTTCCCGGTAAAGTAAAATACAATGCAATAGCTAGTGAATCTCTTTCCGGGAATGTCCTACAAGAAAATGGTCTAGTAATGGTCTTCATCCAATAGTAAACACATGAAAAAGTGTCCGGTTGACGGCAATAGCTCGCTCGAATGTATAAAAAGATATTAATACAAAGTATCTATCAATCTCATCTAGTTATCGTTAACGGACACTGTTATATCTTTAGTATAGAAAGAAAATGAATGAAATAAAAAGCCTATGATTGTAAGAATCATGAAAAATAACTTCTGTATGCAAAACCTTATCTAATATCAAATTAATTTTACCGTCATGTTATCTATTATAGCTATAAAAGTATTATTGCAGGCAAATTCTTTGGGTTAGGAATTAAAAAAATGCCTTACGATAAAGTTTTATTTCCCATGTTCACGATAAGTGCACGCATACACGTAATCCATGGCATGTAGTCTTGCTTGGCATCTTAAACGCATCGGCAATAGAAAGTGTCTTATAGGGCACATTTTGAATTATAACAACACTATATTCACACTCGGACTAGAATATGTCACATTCTCAGAGAGCACGTAATATGATTTTAAACAAATCGAGTCACAACAACAGGCCGAGTCGATCTACAATAGTTAAATTATTATTTTTATCAATATTTAAAAAAGAATTTAGAATAATTAAATTAAAATAAAGTAAATTGGGGGGAGGGTGGGAGGGGGGCGATACTGAGCATGCGCAAGTCCTATTCTACACTCGGGTTGGTTTTTTAAAATGGCTCAGACGCAGAATGTCACTTCTCAAAATGTCCACTGGTCGCAACAACATAAACTTTTAACGCCTATTTCACCCTCTCAATAGTTCCATTTCGACATACTGCAGACTTATTATGATTTATAATTATATCGCAATTTATTTTTTATATCTTTGAGTTTAATAGAACATATTCAACAGCAATGCCAATTCGAAAACGGAGATAAATTCCATCAATGAAAGATCATGAAATTCTGTTCAGTCGTTCTTGAGTAATAAGAAAGATTTACCCCTTTTTACCCACTTAGCGGATGAATTTCAGAAAATCCTTTCTTAGTACACCTCCACGCACCAAAACAAACACTCCCTCTATATTTTATTCCATATTTTATTACTAAGGGCCTATAAACACAACAATAATATAGTGGCTCGTGTCAAAGCACCAACATTCCGAATATCCACATTTGGTAACTAGTAACTTAACCTAGCAAGGCAGTCCATCACGAATTATCACGATTAGTCACTCATCACAAGGACTTTTTGTCCCCCAAGCTCTTACACAGTCCGCATAAGTCAAAACTCTCTCTAGTACTAAACGAGGTCACTTTTGGTTCGTGTAAACAGTCCCTAAACTTTCTTAAGAGGCATCTTTTATTCGCCTCAATCAGGTACCTTTTCTCTGGATCCATTAACACTTCAGGTTGACTTAAAAGACTGCTTTCTCCATATATTAATACGGCATCGTATTCACTCATTGGTAAAAAACCTATATTATTTGTTATAAAACACCTTCCACAATTTTTCGAGCTGAATACGTCAGCCCCTTCGGCGTCAAAGAAAACAGGTGTTCTTGGCGCCACGAGGAACATAAACACATATTTGTCCCCTAATCGGAACTCTTCACTTATAAACGAGATTCTTGTTTCTGGAGACAGAGCGTAGGATAGGATTAAGTAAAGTATTAAGTAGAAAAGTAAGATGAAAAGAGATTTTCGTAATTTTGAGACGCGTTTCCAGCACATCGCGAGTGGGAGCGAGCCGAGTGCGCGCGTCGAGCATGTCCGCGCGCTCCGCTACGTGTGGCGCGCGGCGCTCGCTCGATACCCCGCGTCAAGACAACCCTTATCTAACCACATTCCAAATATAACCTTAACACTTCCGCATAAAGTTTAAATTGGATCTACATTATTTTAGTAAACTTGTCACATGGTATGGTACAAGTTTGACGCGTTTTCTTTGACTTTAAACTGCGAAAATAGATGAAACTGTATGTCTTGTGAAGTAAGGTCGATTATCGAGTGAGTAAGAAAATGCGGCGTGCGTTCAATGACAGTTTGCGTGCCTACTGCAGTGAAGTCCGCATTCTATGTCTATTTTTTTACATACATGGAAGGGAAGATACACCCACATTTCGCCAGTCACTTTTGGGCCAGTTACCGTCTCTGGTAACTCTCTTAAGGAGTTGACCAGCTTACATCAAAGAGGAAATGGAGATGCAAATATGCTGCTAGCTCGTGGACTAGGTAAGCAGAGATAGCACCACATTTTGAGAGCTGTTTTCTTTCCATATGTAAGTAATAGGGGAAATCTTTTGTCTCTCTTTCTATGTTGCTAGCTGTTGCTCGCGTCTTCACCCGAGTGCAATATAAATCCCCTTCCTGCAACCCGTGTTATTGCAGACTATAATCTATCCCTGTATCAAATTTCAGCCAGATCCGTGCAGCCGTTGAAGCGTAATTGATTAACAAACATCCAAACCTCTTCACAGACTTTCTTCTATCTTATCTTCGCTTATCTTAACTTGCTTCTATCTAATCCTATGATATCTTTCTTCTATCGATCTTCACAAAAATTCACATTTAAAATATTAGTAGGATAAACAATAAATAGTTTATTGGGTCAATGTCTGCGACTAACAGGAAACTAAGCAGACGATATCACTGCGAGAGAAGGAAAACTCGAAATAAAACTCGTCTTATTAATTAGCGTCTGGCCAGCGTGGAAACAGTAGGCCAAAGTCTCTCAACATTGGGAGACCGAGAGGCCTATGTCCAGCAGTGGACTGCGATAGACTAATTGACAATACATTTAATCACTAATTAATTAGCGTACATACAGTGAAGACATAAACTTTGTAAATACAGACATTATGACTCACCGTCTGGCATTTTTACAACAGTTTTTTTACGTTATTATGCACGTCAATATCATAAGTTTGTCTTGCAATAATATTGAAGGTCATTATCATGACTAGTGGTAGACGGTAAAATACTGCCAAAGACGCAACATCTCTTCGCGTCTGCAAAGGCTCGAGGGTGTTATTTTTTTATACCACTTAGGTGGCAGACAAGCACACGACCCACCTCCACCTGATAGAAAGTGGTTACCGTGGCCTATGGGCGTATGCAACACCAGAGGCGTCACACTCGCGCTGCCGACCCTGAAGAAATCTTCTAATGCCCTTCTTAAAGAACCCCATATTGTAGTCGCTTGGGAAAACCATCGCGGGGACATTGAGATATAATATCTCAATGCGCGGGGAGTTCATTCAGCTTGAGTGTGCGAGGGGTGTTGGTGACTCCAGTATTCAAAATAAGAAGAAGGAAAGAAGATATCATGCATTGATGTAAACGCACATGCCTGCGTCTTCTTGGCTTTGAACTCGATCAAGTTCTCAGAGCCCCATTGGGAAATGGATTCAGGATTCGGTCGAGCGCATTTCTGTCTTATACAGAAGCCACCGCTGCTCCGGCGTGAAATAACTACTCATTCATCCATCCAATTATTCATTATTCCAAGTTCTCATAGTGCTACAAAGAGGTGTGATAAATAACAGAATTGTTGGGTCTCACGGGTCATAGAAACGGTATGTATTATTAATAATATCTTATAACAATAGATCGATATCGCTATTATACATAAGATACGGTAATTGTTCGAAACAATAACATTTAACGTATGGGGAAAACAATTGTATAGTGTCATGACAGCCTCTGTGGTGAGGTGGAAGTGAACGTGAATGCTATGCAGAGGCTCGGGTTCAATCCCCGATCAGTGCAAATATTTGTATGCATGAATATGACTACTTGCATTGGTCTGTTCGTGCCTCGGAGAGCACGTTAGGTCATCGGTCCCGGTTGTCATATAAACATCTATGGTAGTCCTTACGGGTAGTTCGAGCCCTAAAAAATTCAACAACTAGTCTAACTGCAATGCTTTGATATCGCCAATGGATTGTGAAGGTCAGATGGTAGTCACTTCACAGAAAATATCGAAGATCAGCCAAACTAGCAGTTAGATTGGAAAATAAGGACCCGAGGCTCCGAGGTGAAAGCTTCGGATGCGACTGGGATAAATGCTAGGATGAAGAAGAAGGTGGCTTAGGTGGCAGACAAACATACGGCCCACCTGATGGAAAGTGGTTACTGAGGCCTATAGACATGTGCAACACTAGGGAAGTCACACTCGTGATGCCAATGCTGAACGCTGTAAGAACAGAGTTTCTGTGCCTTAAGTGCAGAAACTGCAAAGAAGGTATCTACAGAAACTCTCTGTTCGTGCAGAAGACAAAGCAGGAAGTGAAAGTTTAATTTGAAAGAAAGAAAGTAAAATCTATAATTATTTTTATAATATATCGACACCTCTGGGTTCAATTGGCGTATAAACCAAAACACGACTTTTCAGGAGAGCAAAAAAACAATTTTATTTTTAGAAAAAAAATCATAACTTTTTTATTTTAGAAGCTACATAAAAAATTCCAAACAGAAAGATTCTTAGAATTTGGGGATGAAGAAGGCTAAATCATTCAATCATATCTATCTTCTTTGGTTTGGAAGTTAGCATGGATATACGTCTTAGAAAATACCAATTTATGGTGTATACACCCCATGAAAATTGGATGAAAAACCAAATATGGATATAAGCTGTACTTATATCCATATTTGGTAAAATTAAGTTCACATTTACTGATGTAAAAGCACGTAACTGTAGATTTTTTTGCTGTAAAAACTATTTACTTTGCACATCAATAGAATTATAATTAATAAAAACAATCTCGATACTGTTAGAATGTGGTAGAATTACATTAATATTAGTCTTACTACAGAATTGTGGTCGATATATACGAAATTAAACTACCAGAAACGAAATTAACTTAGTTTTATTAAATAAAACAGATAATTATGGCACACCTTATCAATCATTATCAAACAAATAAAGGCAATTATTTAAATCTGTAGCTCTTCCACAGACATCTCTCCTTCACCGCGACTTCCTCGTACAACAGATTGTCCTCAGGGTCTTTGTCTTTAATTCAGCGGCACTTGGACAGAGCCTGCGCCATTTTGGCCGTGGAACGCGCCAACTTATAGATAAGCTTTTGCCCCTCTGACGATTCCAACTTGTTATATAGCGGTTGCAAGTGGTCTCGTTTGGCCCTGGCTACCGCTCTCCTGGTGGCGCGTTTTGCATCTTTGTACGCGTCGCGGTCATCGAAAGATTTAGACGCTTGCCACTTTTTTAAGGAGGGCTTTCTTCACCCTGATCTCTCTCTGCACTGTGTCGTTCCACCACCAAGTGTCCCTGTCATAGATGCGTCCACCCTTAGACGTACCGAGCACCGCCCTCCCCGCCTCAAGGATAGCTCTGCCTGAATCCTGTCCCAGCAAACCTGTGCTGGTTCGTTTACAGCATCAGCGCACTTGTCACCGATGGCTGAGACGAGACTTTGAGACTTGGCTTCACCACCACCTGATTCTGCGTTGGCCACGCTCGGCGCGTTTGTCTTTGGGTTTCACGCGGAGGTCCATGACAAGGAGACGGTGTTGGCTAGTGAGACTCTCTCCGGGTATTACCTTGCAGTTGGTCACCCTGCTGATGCTATGCCTATTAGTGAGTAGGAAATGGATCTGGGTAGCGTGCTCTCCGCTCTTGCAGGTGACAAGTTCGGCTTTCTTTTTGAAGAACCTGTTCACGACAGCAAGTTCGGTGGCCGTACATGTTTTGGGGATGTGCTCACCCTCTGGGTTACGGCTACCGTATCCAAAACTGCCGCCGGCACGTCCATACTCCTCACACCTGTCACCCACATGTTCGTGCAGTGGTTTTACTTTAGCAGAATCGAGGGCCAGGGCCTCGATTCTGCTAAAGCAAAACCACCGTCATAACACGGACACTAATAATTTTATGAATTTTTACCATTTAATTTAAAACTTTAAAGCAATGTATGTAAAATCTAAAATTAAATGGCCTTAATTGTAGAGTGAACGAAAGCGTGTAGTAAAAATATTGTCAATTAATTTTGGACTTTAATTCTATAGCAATAAAGTCTAAAATTGAATACCATTTTTTGCAATGGATATGGTTTATACGTCCATATATTATTTAAATGTTTGGATTTACGACCTCAATTTTAAATTACGTTTAAGAAATATATTTATTCGTCACGGCGTAAAAACCATTTACAATCAAGGCAAATCTTACGCCCCGGGTTGGTAAAAATCTTGGTCATAACGTCTTACCAAAAATTTAAAAAAGAAAAATTTGGCTGTTACATTAACATTTTATCTTTTTTGTGGTAGGATGATCTAAATTTTTTGGGTCGTAAAAGCTATTTTTTGGGAATTTGAACATTTTAAATATACAGATCGATAGAGAAAAAAATTCTGAACTAAACGGTGTATATAACTCATTTTGGCCAAAATGGTTTATACGCCAATTGAACCCAGAGGTGTCGATATGTATGTATTTACAAAAAAAAAAAGTATCTCAGTATGTATATCCGCATTCTAGATTCCATAACACAAGCTAATTAAGCTTACCATGGGTCTAGATAGCGTTGTGTAGAATGTTGTAGAATATTTATTAAAAAAAAAAAAAAAAAAAAAACCTATATTTATTTTGACCCGCAGCACACAATACAGTCAATGAATATTGACAAATGGCAACACTGCCCTGCACTACTATATGCCATAGTTGTTAGTGTTACAGTCCATGAGGTCTATGGTCATTTTGTGATGTAATCTGTATACCAGGATGGTAACAGGCAGGCAGTTGTGGTCTCTGCTAGCCCCATTACTGAGCCACGCCTCTTCCTGGGCCCCTAGCCCAGTAAGAGGCGTGACTGTACTGTCATTACTAGCTCATTTACCTCTGTCATCTAAAAATACAGGGCATAGTACTAAAATAGCAGCTAAACTTCCTAAAACATTAGGTAAGCCCAAATAATTGGCTCCTTCCCAGCTATCCCGGTCGTTAGCCGTCTCGATTGTACTCGGATTAATATTTTTTGTTGGTGGGTAATAAAATCAATAGTTCTGGCAACCCTTTGTACACAAATCGTTACGAATAAAATATTGAAGTGTGTGTTTGTAACGTCAAAATTACCGCAGACTACTCTACACGATAATAACAAAACAATGTTGTTTTTATTTTTTATTTTAGTCCGTATGTTTTTATTACAGTGGTTTTTATTGTGGTTTTTATCGACTTTTAAAGGCACTTTCTCCAAGGATATAATAATATTATCTATTAGATAGATACGTCATACAAGAACATGGCAGCATCAAAAATAGCGCGAACACTAAGTATAATAAATTATAGCTATTTACTAATACGTACTTCAATTTTATTAATTTATGTGAATTATAGTATCATCACTATCACTTCACTATCACTTCACTACATATTATAAAACAAAGTCGCTGTCGCTGTCTGTCCGTCCCTATGTATGCTTAAATCTTCAAAACTACGCAACGGATTTTGAAGCGGTTTTTTTTAATAGATAGAGTGGTTCAAGAGGAAGGTTTATATGTATAATACATGCATAATATTGTAGAGAAACACTGATAAATTAAGAGATAATACCACGCGGGCAGAAAATATGGCGGTACGAAGTTCGCCGGGTCAGCTAGTTATTTATAAATCAATCAAACACGACGACAGTCGACGACAAAAAAAATGATGATCAAAGTCATAATTTTTTGTCGTTATTTATCTAAGTATACAGGGTGGAAGATTTTAACCTTACCTGGAGGGAAAGTACTTTAAATACTGGAGATAGCTAATTTCACTCAAAGGAAACATTCCTTTATTTTTAAAAAGAAACAAAACTGCATTCATTGTTTTTTGAAAATTCCCTTGCCATGCCCGGTAATCGAACCGACTAAAATCCAAAAAAATAACATCCTGTATTTTATAGCTTCAATCGATAGTGTCAATCATGAGGATCGAAACTCTCTAATAAACATAGTAAATTAAATGAAAGGAAGTCAATAAAATCTTAACTTATAAATTCCATTCCAACAGATACAGTACTTTTGCTCAACGTGCCATCACATACCTTATCAACAATAACGCCATATACCTAAATTTAGTTTATAAAATACTAGCTTTTGCCCGCGGCTCCGCCCGCGTGGATGTCGGTTATCGCGACCAAACATAGCACATAACAAATTTCATCAAAATCGGTTCAGCGGTTTAGTCGTAAGAGCGAGACAGACAGACAGACAGACAGACTGACAGACAGAGTTACTTTCGCATTTATAATATTAGTAGGGACTAGTAGGGATAATAATTATCATTAACTGTCTCTTGATTATAAGTTCCGTGAATATTAGTCCATAAAACTGCGCCGAATTTGTTGACATAACTAAAACTAAAAAAACTGTCTAAAACTGCATTCAAATCGGCAATTTGCAACTCGCAACCCAGATGCATACCATCTGTGCATTACTGAAATATGATGTATATATAAAAAAATGGCGCCTTTGATGACGTCATCAGCATTTTGCCGCGCTTAGCGCTGAACGTCTAATGAAATTCCTGGCGAGCGCTCCGGGAAGCTCACTTACTATGATAATCGTACAAGTAGATCACATCTTCAATCTATTTGCAAATATAGGGACCTTCTTATGGAGATATTCATGGGATTGTTTATGGGAAATGTGTGTTTAATGCCCTACGTAATAGTAAGACTGCGGCCTTACCATAAACCTTAAAACAGGTAAATAATTGAACTGCTGTCATTCTACCAACTGCAAATGTCACTTTGTAATCTCATATAAATATAGAGGATTACAAAGGGATTACAATTTGACATTTGCAGTTGGTAGAATGACAGCAGTTCAATTATTGACCTGTTTTAAGAGTTCATGGTATGGGCCCTGATGCTATTCCGTACAATCCCTACTTCCCTACTAATATTATAAATGTGAAAGTAACTCTGTCTGTCTGTCTGTCTGTCTGTCACGCCCAAACCACTGTTCCGATTTTGATGAAATTTGGTATAGGGGTAGATTAGACCTCGAGAAAGGACATAGGCTATGTTTGGTCGCGATAACCGACATCCACGCGGGCGGAGCCGCGGGCAAAAGCTAGTATAATATAAGCCTGTAAATCCCCGACGGGTAGGTAGGTGGAGGTTTATTATCAGTATTATCACCCACATTTCGCCAACTATAATTTTCTGCCCATGTAATAGAGGGCAAGCCCATTGCCGTCAAGCGGACACTTTTTACAGGCTGTAAGTTTACTATCGGATGGAGAGCAGCCGTTTCCCTTAGTCGCCTTCTACGACACCCATAGGAAGAGAATGGGGTGCCTATTCTACTCCACCGGGAACAAACACGGCATAAATACATACAATCACGCCTTTATACCCGGAGGGTTAGGCAGAGGTGAATTAACACCCACATTTTACCAATCATTGTAGTAGGTCCCACGTAATAGGGGGTGAGCCTATCGCCGTTTTCCGGGCACTATTGTTGGCTCGAGCCATGTATAGGCTGAGTCGTGGCTGTATATATCTGCCTGATGTTAAACAGCCCTATCCCTTAGTCCCTTGTACGACACCGCATGGGAGGAGATGGGGTGACCCAAATTCTACTCTACCACGCGGTGGGAAAATTTAATTCACAATAGTTAATTTTACTTAACAGACAGTCGCGTTCCCTATCCCTAACCCCCTATTCGTAACCTATCCCTAGAGGGACTACACCTTTAGCTTACCATCAGGCAGGTAAATAACCTAAAAGTGCCTTACATATAAAAATAGCGAAGTCATTGACTGTACCTGCTGCGTTGTATACCTGTTGTACGTAAATTTTGGACATCATTGAGTAAAAGTGCCCTCATTAGATTTAGAGATTAATGTAATAATTTTATAATATGTATTGTATGCCTACATGGTTCAACATGGCTGAACCACTCATTGTTATACTATCTACATAATATATGTACCCATATTGCACAATAAAGTATTTTAATTATAATGGGACAGTGTCACCAAAACCCAGTACATTTATTTTGACTAATTTCGTCACAAACCAGTGAGTTCATTAAATGCTTTCAACACAGAACAAGTCCAAAGCAAGCCTACGTCCTGACTTTGTAAACATATTCCCAGTATTATTGTAGCATACCTGGCCATTTCCTATTGGATTTGCAGACTTTGAAATGTCAAACTGCGACCTATATTATCATTCATTGATAAGAATGTCAACATTTTGTAAAGATCTTTGGATGTTTATTACGCTGAAAATCGTGAACAGATCAGACTGACTATTGGTAGTACCAATTTTGTATATATTGGATAGACTATAGTCTCTAGAATAACACATAGGCTAGTTTTATCTCTGGAATATAGATTTATTACAGGTTTATTGTAGGTTGCGGGAACGGGACCCGAGTTCCACGAGGGTAGAGCCATGGACCTTTTCTCTTCTTCGTAGCTAATGGGGCTACCAAACGCATTTTTCGGAATCCTGAGGTCACGAACACCCTAGAACTTTGCATATGCATACAGATATTGCGTCCTTGGCAGTATTTTACCGACTCTACCATGGCAAATATTCTGATGAACTCTTCCCATTTGTCCCACCCTCTCCGTTCCTACACAGGACAACACGTGCAGGGCTTTGATGTCACCCACATACGGTGCAGAATATTCCATCAAGAACCAAGCGGTTCGGTGACACTTTCCTTTGCCGCACCATAAAGACCTGGAATTCTTAACCAGCACTCGTGTTTCCTTCTTCTTACAGTGCCGGGTCCTTAAATCTAAGCATGTAAAAGCATCTCATGACTCCGTCAAGCTGAGTGCCACCATCGTAACATGGTATGTGTCTGTAATGGTGACCCTCTTTGCTGAGACTTCGCCTTCAGCTTACCATCAGGCGAGGTAAAGTCAAATGGACGTGTCCTATATCCAGCTACACGAACATTGTTCATGCGCAAACCACCTGCGCAGGTAAAACTGCACTGAAACTTGCGCGTATAGTGGTAGCCCATAAGGACACTTACAAAAACAATATGTCACTTTCGGGTTGCTAACCAAGATACATTTAATTGATATCCTTACACTAGATATTGTTAATTAGACCTCCCATGTGACACCACGAGACACTCTCAGACTAGAATGTGTGCTGATTGAATTAATCTTCGTCCTAGTTGTCCCAATTCCCAACTACTTGGGATCTGTAATTGCTGACGATTATATAGCGTGGCCGTGAGATTTTAATTCTAGATTTTTGGTAAGGCTAGGTTTCCTATTGTCTTGTGAATTTGGTTTCAATCAACGCAGGGCATAGGTGAAGCAGCAGGGTTTACTACGGCCTACTGATTAAATTCTGTGCTAATCTGGGGTAAAGTAGATAAATTGAGACATTGAGATTTAAAAAATAACCTCCTACTTTTTTTTAAGTCGGTTAAAAATAGAATCAAGATTCTACAAAAGAAACAGAGGAATACGCACACCGCAGGAAGCACATTCTACCAACGCCTGTCTCGAGAGTGAACAATTACTCTAAACAAACTGTAGAATGCAATGATCATCTTGAATTCTTAGAAAAAGTTGAAGTCTTTTTTGGGTTTTCTTTTTAGGGTTCTGTACCCAAAGCGGACAACACGAAACCCAATTACTAAAGATGCGGCTATCCGTCTGTCTGTCAGTCTCTAGGCTGTCTCTCATGAGCCCTGCCCCTCTAGACAAGTGGCAATTCGTTGCTCGGCGTATGATGGAATATAATGCCAAATGTATAGGATTTGACGTATATGACAGGCGTCAACGAATGTCAAAAACGTCAAATCCTATACATTTGTCATTCTATTCCATCATACGCCGAGTAACGAATAGCCTCTTGTCTAGGGGGGCTGATAGCTAGACTAGAGGTTGAAATTTTCAAAGACACTATATTTCTGCTGCCGCTATAACAAAAAGTAAGTAACACAGAAAAAAGTGCGCGAGTCCGACTCGAACTTGGCCTGTTTTTTCTTGAGCTATCCTCATGTTAGGTTGGCCATCTGTTTCCTATGCAATCAATTCTTTGCGACACCATAATATATGTATTTTCTAAATGGGGGCAGCTCCTTTTCAGTTTAGAACAATGAGGTTGGAGTCCATAAATATCCAGCTGTCAATTTCTTTTTAATCCAGTTCTGGGTAGACCCGGGTCATAAATAACTCATGCGTTTAGGATACGATTTTTTTAAGTATCAATATTAATATGTCACTTGACGATGCCAAGAATTTAGATACTTTTATTATTTTATTTATTAATCTAATGCAAAAAATCATTTGCACTGAACGGTAATCGAACACTGCACGCTCTTCCGCCATGCCTCACTAAAAACATCTAAATCATTACTGACCAGTGACCACAACACTTATCTCAAACCGATAAAGCCATGAAGTTTTCTGCATACCCCATAACTTTACCACAGGGTGCCATCCCGGAAATTAAACCCGATGTTTGCACAGCCACTGCCCCTCAAGTGGGTACGCCCAGTGTTCGCTTACCGGCAATCAATAAATAATCTAACAGAGTGGTTATTCAGCTGAGTCGTGTGTTTGTTCTATAAACCGACTTCAAGAAGAGAGGTTCTGTGTTAGACCATTATAAGAAATGCTATGTCTAACTGTTGTATACAAGTTTTCTTTCTTATAAGTTGGTTATTTTTTTTTAAATTCTATACGGCCAGTAGTACCTATTTGACAAATTATGACATTTCACATGTGACGCCTTTTTGAAGTGAAAACTTATTAAGCGTGTTGAGCACTTAATTATGAAGTAATATTTTATTTTTATTTTCTATACTTATACACTATTTTCACTTCTGTCGGCTTTTTTTAAAGGTTCACGAAATAAAACATTATAGTCTTCGGATATGACGGTTTGAGCAAAAATTATATTCCTAAACTAGCTGACCCCGCGAACTTCGTACCGCATAACAGTCGATTTTTTTTTTAAATTTTCTCTCCTTAAGAACCATCCTCGTACTTTAAGGAATATTCTAAAAAAAGAATTAGCGAAATCGGTTCAGCCGTTCTCGAGATTTGCGCTTAGCAAAGACGTATCATAACATAGACATGGCATATGCTTACAAATCAACGTAGAAAAATGTGCCGAACTCACACACGCACATTTTTAATTCATCTACACTTCCCTACATAACCAATGGATTGAAAAGAGAGGACATGAAAAATACAATATAAAAGAAGAAGAAAGCTATTGTTTGTCACTTGGACTTTAATGATAACAATGTACCAATCACAGTGCGGTTGCTAGTCCGTGACATAGGCTAACAAAATTATTGAAAAAGAAGGTACAGAGCTCTCTGAATTGAGGTTATTGCCTAATTTTGTTTAGACAAAGATGTTTGTTTAACTTTGTTAATGTATTTTAAAAAAGCTAGGTATAATTTTTAAATTTCATTATTTTGTTGCTGTCAATAGTACAATTTTAACAAGTACCTAAGTAGGTACTTGCCAGTAAAGTGAAGTTTGAGATAATTGCGTAATTTTGTTTAGACAAAGATGTTTGTTTGTCATTGTTATTGTATCTTCTTCTTACATATAAAATTCTCGTGTCACAATGTTCGTTCCCGTACTCCTCCGAAACGGCTTGACCGATTCTCATGAAATTTTGTGAGCATATTGAGTAGGTCTGAAAATCGGCCAACATCTATTTTTCAAACCCCTAAGTGAAGTGATAAGGGTGTAGCGGGAACGGGATTTGAATACCACGCGGGCCGAAAATATGGCGGTACGAAGTTCGCCGGGGCAGCTAGTTAAGTATAAAAAAGCTAGGTATGTTTATTATATTTCATTATTTTGTTGCTGCCAATAGTACCTACAAATTTTAACAAGTAGGTACTTACCTAAGTAGATACTTGCCAGTGAAGTGAAGTTCGCACTTATTAACTTACTTGAACCACATAGTATTAGTAGGCAATTATAAAAAACAACAAATTAAAATTGGGAGGTAGTATGTAGTGAGTTTAATGCCTACGATATTCTCATCTGTACTTTAATCTATGTTCGGATCACACACGTCCTTGTCGCTCACGCACCAAATTATATCATACTGTCTCTTTTTATTTTCGTGCTGATAATTTTACTTGAATATTATGAAAGTCAGAAATTTGGTCTTTATCAGTCGAAATATGTATTATTTCCATGTGATATGAAATCCCTTTTGATGTGTTAACTTTAGAGTAATAGTTCGTGCAGTGTCTATAAACATACGATGGCATTTTCGTTATTTTTATAAGTCACTGATGCTTCTGCTCAACGTCCGGCCGGCGCCGCTCGGCACGCGGTACTAGAGGCAAACGTTCCAATTGACTCGTTTTCGAATCTTCACGATTTTCGCGCAATAACGAATCTACTTCTTTTTATATATAATATCTTTGGCGCTTAGCAACACATTTAGGGATTCATTTTTATATTATAGATGTGTGAACTGCGTGACTAAAATAAGAAAGGATAATTTCAGGCTAATTCTACTAACAAAAGACAGAGGCCCGTATTCTAGATTGACACCCAGTCCAGAAGCGCGATTTATCTGGGGATCGAGATTTAGAACTGAGTGCCATTCTAAAATACGGGCTACGGTTTCAGAGAATATGAGAACAAAGATTAATTAGCAGCAATTGACAATTCGTCAGTTTTTTTCTTATCTGCCTTTTAGCTTGCAAACTTTACTCGCACATTCCCACTTGCAGAGGGGAATCCCGCAGACTATCCAGGAAGGTGTAAGGGGACACCTTTGAGTTGTAGCACGCAGTTTCTAGTTACTGCTATCAACAGGTAGCTAAGCAGTACGGATTGAAATACCCATGAAAAGATGAACAAGCTAGTTATGAAAGGTAATTTATTACAAAAGAAATAATGTCAACACGACTCACTATTCACGAACATTAGTATAACTATTCACCAACAGATGGCAATAAACTCAAAATCACTAAAAGCGCTATTTGTTTCGGAAACAATCAGTCCTGTCTGAAGGACCCTTAACAAGGACGGCCATTGAAAATGTTTAGTAACGATCACGTCATTGATGACGTCAGCGGCGGCCATACTGGCGCCAGCATTTGAAATAGGAACCCTTAATGTTACGTCATTTTAATGACGGAGTAGTTTGAACACAATATAAGTGGATGAACTGAAGTAGGTCCTGATTACCTACGACAGAATAATCAGATCGGGTTTCTCTTAGAATAACTATAGTATATTATCGCTGAAGAGTTTGTTTGTTTAGTTGAACGCGCTTGACTCAGGAACTCCTGGTTCGAATTGAAAAAATATTGTTGGGTTCAATAGGCTATATATCATCACGCTACTACTCAAGGGAGCTGAGCAGTAATCATAAATGTCAGGTAAAATGCAGATTCCCATACATACCAAAAAAAAAATCGGGCATAGGTATGGGTTAAAGGTACCAATACGGGGTTTAAAAGTATGCCTAAAATTACGCGTATTTATTATTTAATGTAAATAAACCACCAACCCGCCCCTGTTGAGCCTCACGTAATTAATGGACAACTCCTCACAATCATTAATAAAAAGTTTAATTTGTAACATATCGGCTACTCCACAGTTTCCATTGTCCTATAATTATAGTTTGTTCTCAGAGAAATCAATGTTATCAGCAATTATAGTTAATTTATTACTTCCACACTCCTAACAGGAAGTTAAGTGTTCGTTGTCGGGACTTTACCTCTCCAGTGGCGATAAATGGGCAGGTACAATTGAAATTTTGACTAGTTCTCTGAGTATCTTGCTGATAACTTCTCAGTAGAAAGAATAATTTTCAAATGATTTCATACAATTAGCCTACTGCAGTCCACTGCTGGACATAGGCCTCTCCCAATACGCACCACGTTTGCCGATCTATGATTTATTTTACTTTATTTAATTAGGTACTTCTTGACATAGGTAATTGTAATATTTTGACGTTCATATTATGTGCTCTCTAGAACACCTATGGCAGTCCTTACGGGTAAATTGGAACCATAAAAAGTTCAACAACAACGGTATAGCTGCAATGCTTCGATATCGCCTAATGTCACCATTGGGTTGTGAAGGTCATAAAATGGCAGTCGCTTCACGGAAAATATCGAGGTCTAGCCAAAATCCGCAGTTAAGACTGGTGAAGCAGACCCCAGACTCCGAGCTGAAAGCTTCGGATGCGACTGGGAATTAACGCTAGGAGGAAGATGATGTGCTCTCTAGAAGTGCCTAAACTGAATAAATGAAATTGATTTTTTGATTCTTTGAAAAGGTTGTTGTTTTGTCAAGGGTATCGTATGTTTAATTTATGATTGTTTTAAAACCCAAAGCTGCTATAAAAACATAATGATTGCATCGATTCCGGCCCAGACATTGTCGAGCAAAGAAAATATTCTAAATTACAAAAAAGCTCTTCGCATAGGAATCGAATATAGTAAGTAGTACTTGACAATAATGTTCCTGCATGACCTGCATTAACATAAGCGCAATCTTATTGCATAAGAAGTGGCAAATACAATAATCTATATCTACCAAGCCTTATATATTCACAGGCGTGATGTTAATACGGTAGCCTAACTTTATGAGAGACATGCAATGTACATTTTATGCGCGCGGTTTTATTCGTCGCATCGAATAAATTGTGGGCCCTGTTGCCGTCACCAGGGTTTAGCGGCGCGTCGATTTATAGGGCGCCCTGTGACATAGTTGACAGTAATGGATGGGTTGGATTGAATAAATTCGTTTATTGCCATTGGTACTTTATTCATTATGTGGTCGAGGGCTGTACCAACAACTTTAGAGGGCAAGTATGTGAAACTGCTACATAATGTACAAGGCTCTGGCGCAGGCTTTCCTGCTAGAGTTGGGTGGTCAGATGGCAGTCGCTCCCAGAAAAGCTGGTATACCAATCAACAACACTATAAAGGAACCCCAGACTCCAAGGTACAAATTTTGGACGCAAATTGGAAATCGCCGTATTCAAAGCGATCTTTAACAAGGACGTCAGAAGGATCCTATAGGGCCGACAGCACGAGTGTGACGCCCCTAGTGTTATACTCGTTCATAGGCCACGATAACCACTTTACTTTAGATTGGCCGTGTGCTTTTCTGATACATAGGAAATATAAAAAGCACTCTACTTGGGTCTCTTAATCTGTGTGAGACTCCCAAGCCTTTTCAGAAACAGACTCAGACAAGGCCCTATGTTCCGGGACTTTGCCTTCAGCTTACCATCAGGCGAGGTGAAGTCAAATTAACGTGTTCTATATATAAAAAAGTCATTCAGTTCCACTCCTTAGTAGTAGATACCCAGAAGTAACGTATCGCAATAGCATTGTAATTCATGATACAGTAAGTAGCCATTGATTTATATATTGTAACTAAAGACAGTAGCTCATAAAATACAAACAAACATTTAGTTTCGTAGATAAGAAAGGATATACAATACATGAAATGCAGTCACTTAAGAACAACTACAAATCTTTTAACCCTAAAACGCAATCTGGTTGTCCCATCAAGACGGCTATAGCGTCACGTAATGTCCGGCGACCCCCGGCCGGCGGCGGACGCTAATCCGGCCGCGTCCGGCGCGCTGCGACCGGATCCGAACCGGCAGATAAACATCTTGAGACGTTTTGCTATTTAGTTACGTTTGGGTTAGTGTAGAGTGAAGATGTTTACACAAGGCTGTGCAAAAATGAAAATACTTTGTGGTTACATGAAAATGGTTTAGTAAAGTTTGTTAGAATAAAAGGGTCATCTGAACATAATCACTTTGATGTCATAGAGGCGATGATGTATGTAAGGTTTTCGGTTAAATCCTTTTTCACCTGCAAGTAGTAGGTACCCTCTGCTGGTAGGCGCACGAGGCTCTGGTGCAGGTTTTAGTCACTCCCGTAAGTCAAGATAAATCAAATTCCCATTAATTGACCCAAAGTGTGCAAATTGTTATTACCTGGATATATGCATAATTGTTTTATTGTCAACAAAGTTTATCTTATCTTATCTAAGGAACTACTCCTATTCGTAGACCTAGAGCTCCCTAAATGGAAACTTTGGATGCAACCAGGATTGTTATTACTAGTAAATAAGTAACTCAAATTATACATTATTGATAACACACTTGTACTTTTCCACAATATTTATTGTTCTCCTAACCGGTTTCACCTCACGGCATTCTCAAAGGATTACATTGATGATGATTACATTGCTTAATCATCAATGTAATCCTTTGAGAATGCCGTGAGGTGAAACCGGTTAGGAGAACAATAAATATTGTGGAAAAGTACAAGTGTGTTATCAATAATGTATAATAATAACTTCCACCAAGTGCCATCAATCAACAGTATGAATAACTCAAATTAGTTAGTATCATATTATCTGGGTACATATCAAAATGTACAAATAGACTAAACAGGATTGTATATTTCCACTTGCCATATCTAAACATTTCACAGGTCTACACGATACCTTCTCAAGGGTCAGTTAGACAAATCGCTGACTATCAACGCGAGATAGCCATCATTACACGCAGCTGCGATTGTCGCGCGACACCGGCACATCCCGGGATTCACCGGGATTCTCCGGGATTAACCCCCCAGCGTCACCAGGTGGACGTTGTGTCTCTAATGACGGGATTTATGGACGATAAATGTTGATGGGTTAGGATTTACTGGCGATTGAGACAATCGACGGACATTAGGTACGGCTGTGTAGTAGGTATTACTGTTTGTTTGGAGTAAATTAGACCTTCGTGATCTAATTATGCTAAATTTTCGTATAAATCAACAGAGCTACCAGAATCTGTCCTGTCCTCTAGACTAGTGGCAATTCGTCGGCCGGCGTTTTGTAGACTAGAATGCCAAATGTATGGGATTTGACGTATATGACAGGCGTCAACGAATGTCAAAAACGTCAGATCCTATACATTTGTCATCTATTTCATGATACGCCGAGCAACGAATTGCCACTTTTGCATTGCATTGAATTGTCTAGAAATACACACAGTTAAAAACAACAAAAGAAAATTTGGTACAAAAAGTCACATCCACGTAGTACTTAGCTATGAAATATTAAGAGCTACTAATATTAGTAAGTTACTAAATTAGCTATAAATCAGTCTACAGTGTGTACACACACTGAAGAGTGAAGACTATCTTCAAATATTTACATGTTATGTCTTCTAAATGTGCACAGGGTTGGTTTTACGCAAAAAAAAGTATAAAAAAATACCTCAGACTTGTAATGATGGTAAGTCAGATCTCCAGCTACATACCTGAAACAAAAAAAAAATAACAATAAGTACTTGTGATAAGTATAAGTACACAATATATAATACCTATAGAACCTTTAGGTAATTGCAGGTCGTAGAATTTTCGGAGTATTGGTCATTTCACGTATTGGTAATTTGTTGATGATGTTATTTTCATTTGTCGTTATTCAGTACAACAGTTAAACCCATGAATTACGGCGTACAAAAACTGCGGAACTGGCAAAGGACAGGACACTACAGATTTATGAGGCTCGCCGGCGCACAGTGGTTCGAAATTTGAGCTCCGTTGACATAGAAACTTAAAGTGAGAAAATTAAAAAAAAAAAATTGTAATGGCTCTGGCATACCTCGCTGTATGTCATATTAACGTATGAATGGTATAAGTAGCTCCACGCGTGAGAAAAAAAAGTTTTGTGTTTTTTTTGTATGGGAGAAAACACTTAAAGTGCTTTTTCTTTCAACTGAATGAAACTGAAGGGCTGGTGCTCACACCAGCTATTGTACCACACACGGCGATCAAGATGACATCAAATTCACGCACCTTTACGCACCACTCCGCACGTAGTAAAATTTTGAAATATTGAATTTTCGATATGTGATTTTTCAAATCTTTGACGTAGTTAAATGTAGTTGCCGGCCCATTTACTTATAATGTCATTAGTTTTTAGCCTATTAGTGACTTTTAGGATGACAAAAATTAAAAATAATATTGATTATACGCATAATTTTTTTTACAAAATTGCATTCTGAGAGCTAAGTAGCTCATTTGTTAATCACCGTGATTATGGTTGTTTGTGATTAAATATGATTGACGTGAGATTAACCAATTAGGCTCTGGCATATCTCGCTTTATGTCATATTAACGTATGAATGGTATAAGTAGCCCCACGCGTGAGAAAAAAAAGTTTTGTGTTTTTTTTGTATGGGAGAAAACACTTAAAGTACTTTTTCTTTCAACTAAATGGAACTGAAGGGCTGGTGCTCACACCAGCTATTGTACCACACACGGCGATCAAGATGACATCAAATTCACGCACCTTTACGCGCCACTCCGCACGTAGTAAAATTTTGAAATGTTGAATTTCTGATATGTGATTTTTAAAATCTTTGACGTAGTTAAATGTAGTTGCCGATCCAATTACTTATAATGTCATTAGTTTTTAGCCTATTAGTGACTTTAAGGATGACAAAAATTAAAAATAATATTGATTATACGCATAATTTTTTTTACAAAATTGCATTCCGAGAGCTAAGTAGCTCATTTGTTAATCACCGTGATTATGGTTGTTTATGATTAAATATGATTGACGTGAGATTAACCAATTAGGCTCTGGCATATCTCGCTTTATGTCATATTAACGTATGAATGGTATAAGTAGCCCCACGCGTGAGAAAAAAAAGTTTTGTGTTTTTTTTGTATGGGAGAAAACACTTAAAGTACTTTTTCTTTCAACTGAATGGAACTGAAGGGCTGGTGCTCACACCAGCTATTGTACCACACACGGCGATCAAGATGACATCAAATTCACGCACCTTTACGCGCCACTCCGCACGTAGTAAAATTTTGAAATGTTGAATTTCTGATATGTGATTTTAAAAATCTTTGACGTAGTTAAATGTAGTTGCCGATCCAATTACTTATAATGTCAATAGTTTTTAGCCTATTAGTGACTTTTATGATGACAATAATTAAAAATAATGTTGATTATAAGCATAAGTTTTTTTACAAAATTGCATTCCGAGAGCTAAGTAGCTCCCTTGTTAATCACCGTGATTATGGTTGTTTATGATTAAATATTATTGACATGAGATTAACCAATTAGGCTCTAGCGGAGCCAAATAGGTCCTACTCACATACTCACAATGCAACTCCATTATCTGTAATATAGGTACTTAATTAAACAATAGCGAACGTTAATGAGGGTAGTTGTATAAAAATAGGACGTTGAGCCTAATTTTATCAGTAGCTCTCGGCACTTGTGCCTGCTAACTTATTACCTACATATTATATTTCGTTACTGTGTTATGTTATAATGGAAGGTTTTGCTACCAATTTGGACAATTTTATATTTGTGGCAAACAATAGTTGTTTTTCACAACCTAGTGTGTTATTTGAAGTTTTTAAAAATATTGTTGTATTGTCAGAAAATGAAAAAAAGGAATTAAAACAATTCATCCAGACCTGTGTGCTCGTTGAGGAATAAATGGGTCTCGTGTAAACATTAGACGTACCTACATTCATTAAAAAGTATGAGACATGGCTGCAAGAGGATATAAAATGACCTAAGGTCGTGCGGGGGAAAAATGAACTCCTCTTCAGTGTCAGTAGAGGAGCAACCATGTACTAGTTTTGACTCTAGTTTAAATGAGGGTGCATCCACATCCTCTGGACCGGAGACATGCAATGTTGGAACGTCAACATTAGTTGTGAGTCCAAGAAAACCTTTCATGGAGCTAAGTGCGCGACAAAAGAGAAGGAGAGTGGAAGAGCTCCTAACGCATAGCACTGAAAGCCTATTGTCTATTTTTGCTGTTAAAAGGCTTTAACATTTTTTTTATTTTTGTAGCCTCTTCGGGATGTTCCGTGACAAGTTTAATTATATCTGCTATATTCTGGTTTTGTGATTTTAAAACAGTAGCATGAACAAGGCTTTCAGTGCTATGCGTTAGGAGCTTCTCTTTTCTTATTTTAAAAATCACATATCAGAAATTCAACATTTCAAAATTTTACTACGTGCGGAGTGGCGCGTAAAGGTGCGTGAATTTGATGTTATCTTGATCGCCGTGTGTGGTACAATAGCTGGTGTAAGCACCAGCCCTTCAGTTCCATTCAGTTGAAAGAAAAAGCACTTTATGTGTTTTCTCCCATACAAAAAAAAAACACAAAACTTTTTTTTCTCACGCGTGGGGCTACTTATGCCATTCATACGTTAATATGACATAAAGCGAGATATGCCAGAGCCTAATTGGTTAATCTCACGTAAATCATATTTAATCATAAACAACCATAATCACGGTGATTAACAAATGAGCTACTTAGCTCTCAGAATGCAATTTTGTAAAAAACTTATGCGTATAATCAATATTATTTTTAATTATTGTCATCCTAAAAGTCACTAATAGGCTAAAAACTAATGACATTATAAGTAAATGGGCCGGCAACTACATTTAACTACGTCAAAGATTTGAAAAATCACATATCGAAAATTCAATATTTCAAAATTTTACTACGTGCGGAGTGGTGCGTAAAGGTGCGTGAATTTGATGTCATCTTGATCGCCGTGTGTGGTACAATAGCTGGTGTGAGCACCAGCCCTTCAGTTCCATTCAGTTGAAAGAAAAAGCACTTTAAGTGTTTTCTCCCATACAAAAAAAACACAAAACTTTTTTTTCTCACGCGTGGAGCTACTTATACCATTCATACGTTAATATGACATACAGCGAGGTATGCCAGAGCCATTACAATTTTTTTTTTTTAATTTCCTCACTTTAAGTTTCTATGTCAACGGAGCTCAAATTTCGAACCACTGTGCGGCGACCGCAGCGCCTGTGCCAGGAGCCAGCGGATGAATCTGTCTGTGGAATCAATCGTCTGGGTCGAAGCCACAGCCCATTTATCGCCAATGGCTACAATGTGTACAAAAGACCACTAACGAATCAACAAATAATGCGTTACTTTTTGTAGATCTCATGCTGATGATAGATGCCGTTATAATAGATTCATTTATCGCGATTTATTGGTGTTATTTTATTGTTTAGTAGCTGTTAACCGCGGCTGGTGGATGTGCGGCGTTACGCGTAAAGATCGCGTACGGAACTCTCGCATCCGCGGCAGCCTCCATGTCCGTGACATCGCGGATAAAATGCAAGAGAGCCGCCTTCGCTGGTGCGGCCACGTCTTGCGGCATCCGCCAGGCTACGTGGGGAACAAATGCCTGGCAATGGTGCCCCCGCCGGGTCCAGGTAAAAGAGGTAGGCCAAAGAAGTCCTGGCTTGACGTCGTGGAGGGTGATATGCGTGCTAATGGTCTCACTACCATGGACGCCCAAGATCGTGCGAAGTGGAGAAGGAAGAGCCGGAAGGCGGACCCTGAGCTCCGAGGTCATCTTGGCCACGGATGCAATCAGGAGAATAGGTACGTCTATATGCAGATGATGATGAACCGCGGCCTATGACCATTCAAGTAAGTACAGATAGAGTGAAATAAACAAATCTGTGTTTAGGCAGACACTTTATTCCTTCATGAAACCTTACTAGCAAACATCATAATATGAGTGTTAATAATTCTATTGACCCCATAACATTAGGGGTCAATAAGGTGACCTATATTCATGAGTCTCCTGGAGGGCCCCCCAAATCACAATAATTGAAGACGAGTTCAAAAGGTCGACCTACGTGTATGTTTGTCAATTAGATTTTTTTTTTTTCATTTTTAAAAGAATATTAGATAGATAGATAGATAGATAGATAATTCTTTATTGTACACCAATAGATTTACAAAGATGACAAGTAGGTAGCATGTACTATAGTTTAATGTATAATGGGCGGCCTTATCGCTGGAAGCGATTTCTTCTAGGCAACCTTGGGATGGACAGTAGAGATAAAAACAAAAGATATGGTGTAGTTATCAAATAAACTAGATACGAGAGAGAGAGAGAGAGAGAGAGAGAGAGAGAGAGAGAGAGAGAGAGAGAGGTACAAATCAAGTAAAATTAAATAAATATACAACTTTACGTAAACCGAAATTACTAATATTCCCGTTAACCCCTCCAACTAAGCTAAATTGCTTGTGCTAGGAGTGGGTTCACGTCGGTAGTGTAATGGCCAGGATTCGAACCCGGGACCTCTCGATCGTAAGGCCGACTCCTTAACCTACCGACGCTGCAAAGATTGAGGACAGTTTAAGGAAAGATCAGGTCGGATAGAAGAAGATAAAAGCGTATATTAGGATCATAGCAAGTGGAAAGATGTGTCTCTGCCTACCCTAATATATAGTACCTATACCAATATATATACTCACTCCATCAATATATGGGGTTCTTCAAGAAGGGTATTAGAAGGTTTCTTCAGGGTCGGCAGCGCGAGTGTGACGCCCCTGGTGTTGCATATGTCCATAGGACACGGTAACCACCTTCCATTAGGTGGGCCGTGTGCTTGTCTGCCACCTAAGTGGTTGGCACCTAAGTTATTTACAAATTTCTAGTTTCCATTACGTTTCTATGATGTGTGTTTAAAAAAATATGTATCCTAGGTATATTTTTAAGAAGCGTCAGTAGCATGTGGTTTAGGACAGGCGCGGTCCGAGGGGGGGGGGTCACAGGGGACATGGCCCCCCCCCCCAAACCATGCACGTCATATTGAAAAGTCCCAATACGAGGGGAGGGGGGGTTAAATTTCTTAAGGAATTTCCAAAGTGACCCCCCCCAAAACTTCAAACTGCGATCGGCCCTGGGTTTAGGAGTCGGGCTTACGAACCAGCGCCTAGTTCGAATTCTGGCCATTACACCACCGATATTTAACACGAACCCACTCCTTACACAAGCAATAAAATTAGGCTTAGCTGGAGGTTCATTTCAGTTGACAATTTTTTTAAAAATATTTTTAAAGCATTTTGTACAGTTCTAAAACATTAACAACTACTGAATGAACTCTGCATTAGATCCCATTTTGTCACTATATTTTAATATTACTTTATGCAGTCACCGCATGGCCATGTCAGGGATAGACCACGCGCATAATGAAGATGTTACGGAGATGTAATGAAGAGTTATATGTGACTAGATTAGCGCGGCCTAACTTATGGAGCCGGGGAGTGCGGGCACGTTGTTGTACGGCACGTGAACGGGGTTGAATTCAGAACCATCACGTTTTCAAAACGTGTGATTTTAATCCGATTACAAGTAAAAACGTAAAAGATACTAAACCTATACTTAAACCTGTCAAAACAAAACTAATTTACATTTTCATGACGTTATTAAACCTCAATCGTAGTTAAGTTTGATTCATTTTCAATTTTAATTTTATGTTTGCTTAAGTTTTGTACGAACGTTTTGATAACGTAATTTTAGTATATCGAGCTCCAGGTGAAAATTACTGGGAAGTTATTGTAAAAAGCATCGTAACGTCAAAAAAGATTGAATCATACTCTAATCAGAAAATATTTGCCCACTGATTACATAGGTAAGACATCTAGTGCAGATACAAAATATCTGAACAAAAATTATCTCGTTCTGCGGTAAGTGAGTATAGGTAAAATATATTCATTACTTATTAATTATTAGATACCTACAAGAATTCTCACCCCACAAGTAGGTAACTACGATACTTTAGTGGTCTATATTATTTTTTAAAATATTTTTGCATACATTTTCCAGCAGTTATGCATTTAGTTCAGAGGCATGGACGTTTCTTTCTTTCTGTTATATGTCAGCAATGTATTCAAGCTAAATAAAATAAATTGTAGTAGTGGAGCTCCGCGTGCTAGGCGGGGTGTGACGCATAGCTATCTACTAAAAGTCGTCTCGTCTGCACTAATGTCGTGACGTGACTGCAATATCGTCCCATTCTCGTGGTACAGTGGAGCTGCTCGCGCCCAGGCGGGGTGTGACGCACGGCTATCAAGTTAATGCGCCTCTAAACACATAGTCGTGTCGTCTGCGTCGCGTTATTAGCGACGTATCGTTCCACTAACTAGTATGTTACGGCCTTCATACAAGTACGCCTTACGCCTTATGTTTAGACAAACATGTCTGACTTGGGTTAAGTTAAGTAGTTGTTTACCTCGGGAAACGTATCTTGGACCTAACTTGTGAGACAAACGAGCCCTGGCGTTCGTGGATTGTTTTGTAATAATCTTTGTTTGGTGAATTTAAGCTCGTCCACCCCTGTAGCACCCCGTGCTATCCTCAAAAGAAGACACACAAGAAACGTGTTCTGCGCGAATCAGAGCACATTTTGAGCACATTTTAGGACCAAGAATATAATATGTCCCGAGCAATACATCGGCCAGCATCTTTAAAATCAAAGTTAGAAATGATTAAGATTTCAAATTATTTTCTCTGTAATGCATAATAATAATAAAAAAAAGAAACACATTTATATCTCGAAAGATACGATCCCTCCGATCGATCTTCGATGCTTTAACATCCAAAGATGATTAACAGGCTTTTTTTACTTTTGTCTTTCTAATCGAATTCAAATCACACGTTTGAAAACGTCAAATTCAAAACGCGTGATTTCAAAACGATTTTGGCGTTAATCAATGGGCCCAGTACAGCAGAAAGTACTGACACATATTAATTAACGTAAGGGATGTTTTCTTTCAGGAGTTCAAATGCCTTGGATGTTTTGATAGAAAAGTTAGTATATCTACTAATAATTGACTTTAAATATAACATCCTCACGCCTTTCCTCCTAAAATGATAGGCAGATACAATTTTTGTCTTTATCTCCCTCACTGCCCGTAGTCCATTTGGGCTATACACATGGAGACCACGTGTACATTTATAAGAAAGGATAACTAGGATTTAGAAAAAAAACGATTGAACATATTTTGTACTTCGCAATCGATGACGGAGCTATTACCACAATTACTGTCAAACGGGCACTGTTCCATGGTGTCAGGTTGCTATTACAAAGTCTCCTATAGTGAAACCCTTCAGTGGCTCTTCAAGGAAATCTGCAAATTATGACTATGATAGGTCACGCATGTTAGCAGCACTGGTAGGTAAGTACAGTCAGCAACAAAGTATCTTAACATGATAAAATTTACAGACCATCTTAGTTCTAAAATGATGCTTGCATAGTATGAAACAATAAAGTTACTTTTATGCGTCTGTCTGTCTTTCTGTAAACTTCCTATTAACCATACAACGGAATATGATAGCGTTTTAACTTTCCTTCCTTCGTTTAGTGTATTTCACCTTAAATAAGCTATTGGAAAACGAGAAATAAAATTGTACGTATGCGTAAAAAAGAATAGAAAAAATAACCGAATTATTTATTTGGGTTTCGGCATTATTCCCCTACGAGTTTCGTAAAGCTTATCAAATTCTTTATTCAGTCCACATTTTACTGATATTAATTATTTTCGGGGTAAAGGGGAGAATTATAATAAAATTTATCAATATTACAAAAATAAATAATAATTATTAAAAAAAATTGTGGGTTTCAACAACTTTTGTCACAGACTACCCAACCTTACAATGTATGCAAGGGCTAATTAGCCTAAATTGATTATCTCATACACTATATTTAAGATTGTTAGTTAGGTAGCCAACCTGCAATATTGTAACGTACTTCGGCAACAAAACAGTGCCATCTATAATTATAAATCAACTAGGTATTAATTTTGCAACAATTATGACAAAGTAGCACCCTGTATATAACGTCAGGGAGTCATGGAACATCTACAGTTGACAAGATGGCGGCCAGGAGGCCATGGAAGCTGGTGTTGGTGATGTGCGTGGCAGTCGGTTGGGAGGAGGTCTCTGGGTCTCAGGAGGTGATGACGAAGCTGACGGGAGGGTTCGCCAAGGTCTTGGAGACGTGTAAAACAGAGGTGATGGAAATTATCTTAACTTATTTTTGTTACAATTAAATATTTTTAGAAAATTGGTTTTGCCGTAAGTTGATAGTAAATGAACTTACTATTTGTCGTGGGATCAATATGGATCAAAAATCAGTATGAGTTAAGAAATTTCGAAACGGTATGAGTTTCAAAGGGATGAATGAAACCCGTCGGGATTATTTTGTATAAAACATTCCAGCTAAGATAAATTGCTAGTGCTAGTGTTAGAAGTGGCACCAGTGATCAAAGACTGTATGTCCCAAACTTCAGGCACAAAACTACCACAGTTCTAAATCAGCTATCTCTTCAATTCAGATTTTCAGATGTGTCCCGTTTTGAAAATACTTTCAATTCGTTCAAAAAGCACGTGAAGTAAGCTTGCCTATAAGTAGTCTAGAACACATCCAAGATATATAATCATTTTTAAAACTCCCAAGTTTTAAAATCACACGTTTTAAAAGCGCACTTTTACGTAAACCTGAATTCTATTCCTGCATTGCCAGTTTTTAGAGCATATTTCTTCTTCCGTGTTCGCCAATCAGTTAGGTGCTGGCGACCACATCATCCAGGACTTCTACAACTACTGGCGCGAGAGCTACGAGCTGGTGAACCGCGACATGGGCTGCATGATCATCTGCATGGCGTCCAAGCTGAATCTCCTCGACGACAACATGAACATGCACCACGGGAATGCGCAGGAGTTCGCCAAAGCTCATGGCGCTGGTGAGAATTTGATTTATTTCTTTGGATATTTTTTGGGTCTGTACAATGATTTTATACTCTCCTGTCACTCAATTTTTCAAGAGGGGTCGGCTTTACAGTCTAACTGATGCGGCTGAACTTCTATAAATTCCAAGAAACGACTGCCATTATGACATTCCGAATTTGAAGATACCGAACCATTACAATTCCGAATTATTAATAATCCGAAATATCATAAATACGAATTCCGATTATCAAAACTCCGAAACAACACAAATTCGACAATCAAGCGCCTTGTAAACCTGCATTAGGTAAGTAGGATAGTTGCTATTTTCGGGGTACACGAGATAAACAGGAAATAGAATTATTGAACTATTATTTTAATTTATTTATGCTAATGATTACAAAATATACGTTGCCATACAACTTTCAGTAACAAGCATGCATGCAGGCAAGCATGCAGGCAAGCATGCAGGCAAGCATACATTCAGGCAAGCATGCATTCAGGCAAGCATGCATGCAGGCAAGCATGCAGGCATGCATTAGTTTCGCTCTTCTCCGGCGCTACGGGATGTGCAGTCCTTCCGCCCTTGCGTAACAAAGTTCGGGCACCCATGCTCGCTTCCGCAGCTTCGGCTTGCTGGTCGCCTCCGGCGACCAGCCTCAGCCGCTCCAGCTCGCCCGGGCGCCTGAGCTTCGTTACTGCGGGCGAGGACTGCCCTCCCTCCGCGCCTCCGGTTTTTAAATAACACGCTAGTGTAGGGCAAACAAGTACCACGGCAGTAGGACCACGGCAAGTCGGGTTTGGCTTAATTTTTATACGTAATAATTGGCGAGAAAATTAATTTATTATTATAAAAAATAAACTCTAAATGCGCAACATGTCAAATCAATTTTAACTTTTACCTATTTTTGATACAAATTTTCAATTTGAGCAATGAATTTTCGGAAATTTGAAATTCGGAATAACGTTTTTCGGGCCAATAATACTACGGATTTTTAATTATTCGTAAAAATGAAATTCGGAAGAATGAACATTCGTATTTATAACTTTCGGATAAATAACTATCGTGCTTTTGAATACTCGGAGTTTTGTTTCTTAGGAATTATAATATTCGGAATTTTGAAAATCGGAATATTGAAATTCGGAATTAAGTATTTCGGAATTGTTGGGTGTTCCCACTTCATATACGCGTAGCTTAGTGGTTAAGGAGTCGACCTTACAAACGAGAGGTCCCAGGTTTGAATCTTAACCATTACACTATCAACGTGAAGCCACTCCTATATTTAGCTTAGTTAACGGGAATATTAGTAATTTCAGTTGCTAATATTCTTTAAAAAAAAAAGTGATATCGAAGTTAAGTTGTTAGACTAGTCGGACTATTGAGGGCTCCTAATGATGGCCATAGACATTCGTATGGTATCCTGGCTTGTAATAGACATATTAACACACATAAATATTTGCACTGAGCGGAAATCAAACACTTTTACTCAAGCTCCCAGTAATACCGAATTTCGCTGCAAATTTTGAAGCAGTTTCGTGCTGGAGATGTTGAAAAGATATATTTACTTTTGTAGACGATGCCACTTCGAAGCAAATAGTGGATATCCTCCACGAATGTGGGAACACCCACAACTCCGTTGATGACCCTTGCACCAACGCGCTGGAGATCTCCAAATGCTTCCGCACCAAGATCCATGAGCTCAAGTGGGCCCCGGACATGCAGGTGGTCCTCGGCGAGGTCATGACAGGCCTCTAAACGTAACTGAACGTACAGGATTAGGTGATCATGCATTTATTATGTACATGCTTAGTAAGAAAGATGATGGTGAAAGAGTAGAAATGATTGCATGATCACCTAGTGGATGTGATAGAAACCCGACAACTGTGCATGGAATAAGGACTTATTGAGTAATTTAATTTCTTTATTTTTCAACATACCACCACTTCCTAGGCGCTAGTGGAGAAGAAACGGCGTAACAAACTCCACACCTTATATAATATCACCTCGTCAGCTTAGCATAATATTATTATTATTGGTGAAAGTATTACCTATCTAATAAATTGTTTGTTGCAAGCTATACCTGTATATTATTACCCTAATTGACTCTAGAAGTCTCTCTGGGCACCCCTAATCTTTGGAGCCCAAGCCAATCTAGACTGAAAGCCGGCAGACTTTCGTCTTATATGGTAGTCGCTAAGTCGAAGAAACAAGTTAGGAGTGGTAGTAGAGTGGTAGGCTTACTAACCCTGGGCCATTAGAACGGCTTCATGGTGCAAGCTTTGAATACAAGCGGGACCAACAATGTAATGATAATGATGAATAGTATCATGATGATGATGCACACAGAACAGAATAAAAATTATTCTAGTATTATATAATTTATAAAAAATCTATTAAACATTACTAAGGGGAAGCGTTTCACCAACGCACATTAAATTTTATTTCTCTTTAACAAATAAATAAATAAAGCGCCCTATAGCTGTAAGCACACCCGATGGGGAACACGCCACACGTACAGGGTCCAATAAAGAGCGCACCTGGTTCCGTATCAATTGTACTCGGATTCGCAACACGCTCGTACAAATAAAATTATAAACAAAAGTATCTATTCTATTTTATTCCAGTCACACCCTCGTCGAACTGTGCATGACAAGCAAAAGAAAGAAGGTTAAGTTTGCACGGAACGAAATAAGCTGAATAATCTTGATACTTTTTATCAGTCTTATTTTTATTTTGAACTTCGATACTTGAGAAATTGTCTTTTATCATTTTTGTAAACCTCAAATAGTAATACAATATTGGCATTTCATGTATTAATAGATAGAAAGATGCTATTTAAAAATGAATCCGACAGTAATCTACAATTCAAAGACATACCTAAATAAAATCGAAGTCAAAAATTGTTAATTTTGTTTGGACTATACTACTTAATAACGTCAAGAAAAAGTTTAGGGCAGGCATGAACGTGATTTCTACAAGGTAATTGTTAAGTATAAAATAATAATGTTATTAACTAGGAAATCACGTCTTCTGCCGAAAAATATATTGAAGAGAATTCGCCTACCAACTTCTACCTATACTTCTGTCGCATACCTGTCGAATAAGGGATGCACAATAAAAGTAAATAACCTGTCGCCTGGCTCAGGTGCGGTGTCGTCTCATCGTCGCCGAGTAAACAGATTTAACTGCGCGTAGTTTGTAGATGCTCCTTTATCTTAACCCTGTCGCTGAAGATGCTCACAGTGTCTTCAAAAATAGACTAGTGAGATTATCTTCATTTGAATACTGTTGATGACGATGTTAATAAATACAGGGAATAATCTATAACAGAAAATCCTTATTTGCAGCACTTATTGTTCCTATTTTACTCTGAAAACCATTATTTCAAAGAACCGTTTTTTCTTGTCATTATGTGACTCTTATTTTTTTTTTATACCACTTAGGTGGCAGACAAGCACACGGCCCACCTTTTTTCTTGTCATTCTGTGACTCTTATATTCTGCATTTCTGCCTCATTCCATTACGTTACGGTACTAAAAATCGTTTTTACCTAACTAAGTATAGTGTCTGAATCCACAATTAAGTCTTCCAGGAAACCTTCCATTTATTGTTAAACCTTCTATAAATCAGTACTTCGAAGGAGCATCTTTTCTAATAAACTGGATTTGTTTGAGCTAATCAAAAAGATAAGCTCAAACAAATCCACTTAACAAACTAAACAGCTAGTTGTACTAAAACAGCGTAAATTACACAAAACCTATCTTTGTACATCAGAGTTCGATTAACGCTAGTAGGTGCGGAGGATGCGTGGGCGCACCGGTGCGCACGCCGCGATTGTCCTGTCTAGGAGAAGCGCGATTGTGCAAAATTATTGCACAATTAACAGCGGGATCACATCTCACGTAGCAGCGGAGGGTTAACCCGTGAGAAAAGATTTACATAGCGTGTGAGGAAGATTGAACGCAGGAACTTAATTCCATGAAAGACTCTTTTTAGTGGAAAGTTACTCTGTCAACTAAATTACCAGTTCCCCTAGACAAGTGCCAATTCGTTGGCCGACTTATTGTAGAATAGAACCCTTCATGGTCAACTGAGCCCACATCCCATTGAGCCCGCGGGCTCAGTTGACCACGTTCGTTTTTTTTGGTAGTGACTCAGCCCACTAACCAGCCAACTTAACCTGCGGGCTCAGTTAACCACTTGCTACGGCTATGGGTCTACTCAGCCCGTGGGCTCAGTTAACCACTTGCTACGGCTATGGGTCTACTCAGCCCGTGGGCTCAGTTAACCACTTGGTACGGCTAAGGGTTTACCCAGCACACGGACAAAATATCCATTTAAACTGCCGAATCTAGAATTTTTACTCACTTTTGCATATAGGATATGACGTTTATGACAAACGTGCACGACTGTCATATTAGTCATATTGTCTAGGGGGGCTGGAGTTTTCCAGTTGGTCTACCGTGACGTGCTACAAGTACCTATGCGTGTCCGATCAAGGAAGGAAGATGAAGCTCTGTACCCTATTTAAATCATATCTTTTTCACACCAGGAATGCGAACGCTTATAAGAGGTCATGGTAGATTTTCTGGATAGCTAAATTTCTTGTTACATACATTTTAGGGCAGGTAGAGATAGCTCATTTGGCAAAGTATTCACCATAGAAAGAAATTGTCGCAGGGTGTACATACAGACTGTACAGTCATAGTATAAATAGGTACAGTCCTGGATGGTAACTTTTACTGATATAAAATATCAACGCGTAGTGTCAAACGGCGATCCAATGCATTTCCAACACATTCACGACAGAATCAACTGTGAAATAATGTAGATACCTACACTGTGTACCTACAATCATAGAATTCATTTGTCCATAGACATGGTAGACAGAGATCATAATAGCATATAACAGCACAACGCATATGAGAGAAAAGCGAGGGTATCCAAGAACTTCAGGTATTTTTGGTATAGCAAATCTACGGTTCACTTTACGCTGCAGCGATGTCAATATAATGACAGATCACTTCAGCCCGCCATATTGGCATACAAGAAAAACGTATAAAAGCCTAATTGAGGACCAGCAGGACCAGTTTAGAAGTTGGTTAAAAACAATAAAACGCAACCCCATAAAATATAATGTCATAATTTATTTCTCACATCTCAGTCAGTATTTCTTCCACGATGTAATCGACCTTGGGAGCCCAGTTCAAGGCGTGGATCTGGGTACGGAAACATTTGGCTATCTCCAGGACCCGGAGACAATCGTCCTCATTCCCCTCGTTTAGTTTCTCGCACTCGTGGAGAGCTGACACCATTTTAGCAGCTTTGTCTTCCTCTGAAAAGGGATGTTAACAGTGAACTGAGTTTATAGGTTGTTTCTGAATGGTCTTGTGTAGCCATCTTTAGAGAAAAGAATAAGAGAGAATGAGATGAAACCACAGAGTTTCCTTTGCAGTTAAGACTCTCTTATCGCCTTAAGAACTGCTCTACTTCATTGAAAAAAGATAGGATAATATAAATTTAATTGCCATAAAATACTAAGGCTCATTTCAGGAGCAGAGTGTGGATACTACCACACTAAAATTAGATAAGTAGTATTAGACTAAGTGATAAGACGTACATCACCTAATAAATCAATACCTACTTAATAAATCAATAGAATCCAAAAAGAATTAAAACCATATTACAAAATTAACTATGTCTAAAGAAATAAAAAAGCGTTACCAGCTCCGTGTTTCATAGCAAACTCTTTAGCATTTCCATGATGTAGCTTCCCGCTGCTGTCTAATAGGTCGTGCTTTTTAGACATGCAGATGATAATACAGCCAGTGTCTCTGTGCAGCAGGTCGTACTCCAGTCTCCAGAAGTTGAACAGATCTGCCAGGATATTGTCTCCCAAGTTAAGCTAGAATACACAATGGAGATCACGAATCTCATTCAGCAAAATGCATTGAATCAAATTTTGGATCCAGAATATGGCAAAGTTTGGTAAACATTTTGTTTTACTACCTCACGCTTGCACTCGTCTAGAACCTTTACAAATCCTGAATTAATAGACCTCATTGCATTTTTAGATGGTTCTATTCTTCCCACTGCCATTACCAACAAAATAAAAGACAAGTAGACCGTACTGGCACCCATTTTCGAAAGACTAAAGTAAGAAAATTAATGTCCGGCCACTTTTATAGGGTTTAGCGCAAAGTGGGGTGTATGTATAATTGAGTTTAATTGTAGATGGGATACTTAATGATTTCCTCTTTGATATGTGATTGAAAGTAATTAGAGGATTTGAGGTGGCAATCAATGGTGGTTAATTAAGTATCTGCTTGCCACGATTTCTAGTATCTTCACTGAGATGACATGTTGTACAAGGTTTTCCAGTAGATAAGAGTACGTTCATTTTATAATTATCTAAGGGCATTACAGTTTTTCATCGTCACCTACGTTGTATGGAGTTATCAAGATCTTCGGGGCCCTTTGTATCTGCTGATTGATGGATTAGTATTGGGGGTTCAGACAGGAGTCGACCCGCAAAGAAAAGTAAACTAAATTTAGAGCAGTGGAGGAGCGGACTCCGAGTTCTGATGTGCAATTTTTCGGTGTAACCGTGTTGCACTTGGACAAAATTTGTTTTTTGACTTGATTCTAGGACTCATTTGTCCCAACGACATTCAGTTATTCGGTAGATGTGTCACTTAGTATATTATACTCAATTTATGACCTACTAGCCTTCCGCCCGCGGCTCCGCCCGCGTGGATCTCTTATCTCCGGTTTTACTCCACCGCATTGCATTGCAATCAACAAACAAAATTCGTTCAGTAGTTTTTGCGTCCATCGCCAACGAACAGACAAGCAAACAAAAATTACAAAAACAATATATTATTTTCGTATTCAGTATTGTTAAATATAACATAGCGCAGGTATAGTTTTTTAGATATCTCCAATGTACAGACACGATCACAATTCACAATTATGTAATAGTATAGGTAGATGTAGTTCTTTAACTTGATGCACAAAGTACAACGTCAGATTACTTAAAAAAAAATTCAAGCATATTTTGTTCTATCACCTATAGATGTGACTTTTTATTTATAAAAAAAAACTGCAGAGAAAGGCAATCAAAATTATTTATTCAAGACAAGTCTTGCGTTATAGTCCAGAGCAGTTGCAGAAGAAAAAATATCAATAATAGTTGATCTATCGAAAATGGAAGTATCTATCTATACTATTATATAATTGTAAAGTGGTCGTGTCTGTACATTGGAGATATTTAAAAAAAAATACTTGGGTTATGTTAAGTTAACGATACTGAACACGAAAATATTTTTTTTGAATTTCCTGTCTGTTTGTCTGTTTGTCTGTTTGTCTGTTTGTCCGCGATGGACGCAAAAACTACTGAACGGATTTTGATGCGGTTTTTTTTGTTAGATAGGGCTTGGTCAGACTTAAAATCTTACGTTTGTTTGATCGCAATCGGTTGAGTAGAACCGGAGTTGTGAACAATATTGATATTATACGGAATATGAGTGGAAATATAGATGGCGCTTTTTTATTCTTATGGATGAAATTTTATATCTTATTACATCCGAGCAAGTATGTAAATAAATAGACTTTAATTTACATTTACAGTTGTGTAAACAAATGCGATTTTAATCATGAAATTATTATTTTTTTGTCAATGAATTTATTTTCACCTGCGTAACTAGATGGCGTTAACGCGGTTTTGAACTTACTATGGTTTCGTTCCAACTGGACGTATAAGCATTTTTAATCATTTTTTTTTCAATTTTCTAATTTTGTCAGGTATGAAATAGATGTCGGTACTGTCTTAAGATGAGTTACAAAATCGTTTTCCACACAAAGACAGATTACGTAGAGCTTGGTGAACAGGTGAAGGATATAGTGGAGTAGACAAGAGATACAACGGGGAAGCGAAGGAGTAGGAGAGAGGGTGGGGGAAGGGCAAAGGTATTGGGAGTCTGGGAGTAGAGTAGAGAGTCGAGTAGATATTATGCAGGTAGAACATTATTTTTATACCACTTAGGTGGCAGACAACCACACGGCCCACCTGATGGAAAGTGGTTACTGTGCCCTATGAACGTATGCAATACCAGGGGCGTCACACTCGCCCTTCTTAAAGTAACCCATACTATAGTCGGGAGTCGTACTGTAGTCATGAGGTCGCAAACAAGCACGCGGCCCTCCTGATGGTAAGTGGTTACCTTGGCCTATGGGTGAGTGCAACACCAAGGGAGTCACACTTGTGCTGCCTACCCTGTAAGAACTAAGAGCAGGGATGGCGAACCTTTTTTGTGGCTATCGTATAACACGGGCGCATCTAAATACCTAGGTAGGTACTTTGTGGGGGCACTGCTGGCGTGCTCAAAAAATTGTGCCGCGTGCCACCTTTGGCACGTTTCGTGCCATTGGTTCGCCATTCCTGGATTAGAGCGTGATGAGGGATATAGTGGAGTAGACAAGAGATACAACGGGGAAGGGGAAGGAGTAGGGGAGAGGGTGGGGGAAGGGCAAAGGTATGGGGAGTAGAGACTCGAGTAAATAATGCAGGTAGAATTTTTTTTTATACCACTTAGGTGGTAGACAAGCACACGGCCCACTTGATGGTAAGTGGTTACCGTGGCCTATGGGTGAGTGCAACACCAGAGGAGTCACACTCGAGCTGCCTACCCTGTAAGAACTTAGAAAATCTGTGCCGTCAGCGCAAAAGATAAGTCGGACAAAGCCTTTGGTTTTCCCACTGATAGCACAAAGCACAAGCTACTCTCCAGTGAGCTTTGGCTACCCTACTCACCGTCGGAAACACAACACGAGGTTATTAAGCCGCGGCCTTCTGTAGGGCGGAGATACTTCCCCAGTCGGACTACTCCATTAGGACGAATATACCGTTGTGTACCTACCTCCTCGAGTCGAATAGAGAGGCGAGTACAATGTCTAATCAGCGTTCAACGCTCAACTTTCAGCACTATTTACAACACCACGCGATAAACGACATCCACGCGGGCGGAGCCGCGGGCAACAGCTAGTAATGTAATATAATAAAATATAGAATTTGAATAAAAGAAGGGGAAGTACATAATGAATTTATTTTTCCCATTGTTTTCGCTATTTCCTTCCTTAACATATAGGTTTCGTGCTGTTAATAATCATTTATCGTTCTTGTCACTACTAGGGGCCCTGGGCCTTGCCAACCTTTAGGAGCCCATTGCAATTTAAAGATGCCATACCGGAAGCATTTGAATATTTCCAGGCCTAGAATACAGCCATTCTCTGGTTTCTTGATGATGGCCGCTTCTGAACATAGATTGAACAGCTCCATCATCCTACCTGACATTGTAGGGTCTGCAAAAGTAAAAATAACATCAATGGAATGTACATTCATTGACTATGTAAACCTTTGAGAATGCCGTGTGGCAAAACCGGTCAGGTTGATAAATGAAATAAAGCGGAAAAGTACCTACAACTAATATCAATGGAAAGAAATTCTCTAACCAGAAATGTTTTTTTTTTCTTATTGAATGCCAAAGAGTCATATCCTAAAATGATTCAATATTCTATATACGTACACATTATATTCACGCTGTAAATTCTAAAGGGGTAAGCAGAGGTGTATTAACATCAACATTTAGCCAACTATGATTTTCGTTCCCACGTAATAGGGAACTGCGGCCCTATCAACCTACAATATCCTACTTCTAGGACAGGCGAATATGTCCGACTTGAACCGAGAAACTGCATTATATTTTGTCACATCTGACTTGTATGGCCGGAAAACCAGAAAAGAATATCCTTGTAGCCCTGACCCATGCACAGTCCAAGGTGGGAGGGGGGTGCCACAGCGGACATCAACCCCCCCCCCCCCCCCCTTCCAAAAAGGTATTTTCTCTTCATCCGCAAGTGACCCCTCTACTTCCCCCCCCCTCCCCCCCCCCATATTCAGGCCACGACCGCACCTGCCCTAACCGGCCAGCTAAGGTTGCCGACCCGTACGCCGATTTGCACCTAAGGAGTACCTATAAGATAAGAATGAATTACCAGCGCCATTGGCCTTAAGGAAAGCCACTGCGTTGTCTTTCCTGAGCTGCCCCCCTCGTTCCATGAGCTGCAGGGTCCTCAGCACGCATGCGATGGCACAGCCCATGTTCGTGTTCCTGAGGGCTTGCTTCGGATTCCAGAATGATAGGAAGTCGTCTATTACATCGCTTTTGAAGCCCATCTAGAATTGGTAATTTAGTGATAGGATTATAATTATTATTTGACTAGCTTTTGCCCGCGGCTCCGCCCGCGTGGATGTCGGTTATCGCGACCAAACATAGCCTATGTCCTTTCCCAAGGTCTAATCTACCTCTATACCAAATTTCATCAAAATCGGTTCAGCGGTTTAGTCGTAAAAGTGAGACAGACAGACAGACAGACAGAGTTACTTTCGCATTTATAATATTAGTAGGGATGGAACACTAGTAAAATAGTTCAGCAATAAAATGATTTGATTTGAAAAGATTTGATTTGAAATTATTATTAAAATTTTCTCATAGGTATTACTATTTTATTCTTTAAGTACTATAAATGTAGGTACCTATCTGTTTGTTAAATGTAGGTATTCGATTCCCTCTTCCCACAGTCCCGGGTCCTTTAAGCGGGGCGTGTAAAAGCATCTGATGAGGCCGTCAAGCTGAGTGCCACCATTATGACATGGTACGTGTCTGTAATGGTGACCGTCTTTCCTGAGACTTTGCCTTCAGATTACCATCAGGCGTGGTGAAATCAAATTGACGTGTCCTATACCTATAAAAAAAACCCGCTGAACTAACTTTGATGAAATTTGGTACAGAAATAGACCAGATAGAGGTACCTAGTTAGTTTCATAAATGTGAAAATTTATGATGATTCTTATGGTGTATGGCTGTATTTTTCTCAATCACGCTCAAACGAATTAACTAATATGGCTGCAATTTAGTACAGGGATACAGGTTGTTATAGGCTACTTATTATTCTTCAAAAAGTTTCCATGGCTTACGGGAATAGAAGCAGAATGGGAGAATGCTAAACGGGTCCCAGTAGACTATTTCCAATTAGGTCATCCATCAATCAGCCTATCTTTGGACATAGGCCTCTCCCAGAGGCTTTGGCCTACTATTTCCACGCAGACGGGTTGGTACAGGGTTTCATTCGAGTTTTCCTTCTCTCGTAGTGTTATCGTCTGCGTATTTTTCCGTTAGCCGTCTCTTACGACACCCTTAGGATGAGATACGTCACCACACGGATCTAAGCTATCTAAATCTTGCTGAACTATGAACCTGTCTTGTCATACCTCGTATTCACACTGAAGCACCACATTGCCAATGTGCTCGCTGATGGAGTTCATCACCTTACCCCCATCGCTGCCCAACACTGGCACTAAAACCGTGCAGAACCAAATTATATGTTTCATTTGCATTGTGCCCTACAAGTGTATCGCGAATGAAGGCCCTGTGATAATATCGCGGCGCGTACACCGTGAAATTGAGTTATGTTTTGTTAATGGAGTTACATTTTTGTAATCTTGTAGAGAATTCTAGGAGAACACGATATGGAATATTACTTAGACTAGAGAGCTAGCGCATGTGGCCCCACGAAGGTCTTAAAGGCACATATCTTGACCCTTAACACGTCATTAAATGTACTCTTTGCGAAGTACGCGTTTCTTATGTGTGTTTGGGCGGAGGAGATTTCTAATCCACCAGTCATAGAGTATATCAAACCAATCCCCGGGTGCTAGGGCCCAGTTTAAGTTAGGATATTTGCTGGTAGCTATACATCTGCTAATTATTGACGAGGCTTTGGCGCAGACCATCCTCTTGGGATTGAAGAAAAAGTTAAAATAAACCCGATTATAGAAATCAGAAGTAGGACTGCGGAGCCCGGGGTCCAAAGTGCAATCTTTCGATGCAACCGGAATTGGCCCTCCGATTATGACTCAGACGAAACAGTTCATAGGGTAACTTAACTCACAGACTTTTTCTGTCATTACCATGGTTATAAAGTTAAAATTGACGTCACAACAACGATAGTACGCGGTTACCGTACGTTACTACAGCATCCGTGGAAAGGAAGAGAAAGTAAGGAAGGGATGTGACGATGGCGGGTTTTTAAACTTTTTAATAAATAAAGAGACTTTATAACTGACTTTAAGAAGTAAATAAGACAAATATATCAGTTGCTGTATTAATAATCATTTATTCTACCAAACCAGCATGACGAGGGAGTTCCTTAAAACTAATAATCATAAACTACTAAATACTATCAGAAATCCACTAAACAAGCCAAGTCTTTTTAATGATGGAACGACATATAAATTCCTAAAAACTTGTCAATAAATAATTATATAAGATGAAATTATGAATAGTAGAGCTGCGTAATCTAAAGATTGGGGCCAATTATGATTTTGAAGGTATAAGAACATTAGGTTGTACAAAATATAGTAGACATTGGATATCATAAAATGGCTACCAACCTTTTAAAGACGAACAAGAGAGGCGAAAATATTCTAGTAATTATAGCATGAATTTTCATCATAAGAATTAACATGATATAAAAAGTAATGAGGTGTCTAATGAGTAAAGTACAAAATGATCCTGCCATATTTGTATCAAAGTTTCTGATGAAAAAATGTTAAAGTTGATGGCATCATTGAAGGTTTCCGTTATGTTTCGGCTAACAGCTCTGCCACTATAAGGTCCACGCTTGGGGCCCAGTTGAGCTTGTGTATTTCCGCCTTGAAGCAAACGGCGGACTTCAGGGTCTTCTCGCAAGGGTCGACTGGATCGTCAGGCTGGTTCTGGGCACAGTTGTGGATGATGTCTACTAGCTGCTGTGCCATGGCGTGATCTGGAGATAATTATATATTGTGTGAACAAATTAGGTGTGGTGTCGGAGAAAGGATACAAGTATCATCGCCACATTTCATTCGAAGGGTGTCGAGAGGACTAACAGAAAAATGGAAAGACGATATCACTGAGAGAGAAGGAAAAATCTAAATAAAACTCTTTACCAACTCGCGTGGGCTAGCGTGGAGACAGTAGGACCAAGCCTCGCAACATTTGGAGAGGCCTATGCAGTGGACTGAGATAGGCAGATTACTGTTAGCCGCGGCTCCGTCCGTGTGGCTATCGCGATCAAACATAGCCTATGTCCTTTCCCAAGGTCTAATCTAACCCTGTACCAAATTCCATCAAACTCGGGTTAGTGGTTTAGGCGTGAAAGCGCAGACAAACAGACAGAGTTACTTTCACATTTATAATATTACTCGTAGTATGGATATGGATAATACGAACCAGCGCCATGTTTCTTAGCAAACTCCATAGCGTTCCCGTGGTGGAGATTGTACTCGGCGTCTAGTAGCTCCAGCTTCGAGGCCATGCACAGGATGGCACAACCCATTTGCCGATCTTTTAGCTCGTGTCCTTCCCTCCAGAAGTTGACAAAGTCTTGAATCACCGAATCCGGTATATCCATCTACAGGATTACAATTTAGTTAGCTTTGTTGTTTTAGCATGTCCTAATTGGTGAAGATTGGATCTTCACCAATTAGGACATGACCGAAATCAACATTTTTTGAACGTTTACAATCCTCAGATTAGATGAGCAAATACTACCTTCTACTAGGCTAAAGAGGTCTTCTTCTCTTCTGTCGAGTCGACGACGTTGAATTGCCACAATGGTGTAGTAATTGATGTCACGGTGGTGCCGGGCAGGCTTACTACTACGTAAGAGGTAAGGAAAAGTTTGCAAATGATGTAAATCCTACTTACTTCTTTCTTGCAAACCTCCAAAGGCTTCGCAAAATTGATTGATAGCTGCTTCATCACGTCCTGAGACGCTTCCACCCTGACCGACAGACACATAGCCACTATCAGTGCCAATTTGACGGACATTGTGACCTATGTACCGATATTCTCTGTCCTCACACCATGGATTTACGAGTATTTATTCATGGTTTAATTAACAGTCTGTGACTAGTCTGACGTGCTAATAAGCTCATTATGCGTTATAACAACAAAATAACTAGTTACGATTTCTTTATTAACGAGTATTTACATGTAACTCCATTGAACACCATGCCCTGAGGGGTGTCGTGGCTTGGATGACGTCGAATTAGGGTCAATTATGTCCATGTTGATGTATTAATTGCATGTTGTCTAATAAAATTGCTGGTTTTGGATTAACAAGAACCGTGCCATACCATAATCCATGGCATACGATTCGTTATTTCTGTGCTGTATTTCTAACCGAAAGAACGCATGTAAGTATCACTGAGTTAGAATTTTGAGAAACTATATTTTTAAATTCGTATTTGTGGAAGAATGTGAGAGACTTAAGTTCAATGGTGGATAGATGTGTTTTATATTACTAAAGTGACAGACAGTGGCATGCCCACCTGATGGGAAGCGGTCACCGTGCTTTATGGACATGTGAAGTCCAGAGGAATCACACTACTACCGACCCTTTATAAACTTTCTAATGCCCTTCTTGAAGAACCCCATTTTGTAGCCGCTTTGAAAAATCACAGCAGAGAGTCCACAGCCCAAGCTCCACAAGGACTGGGTCAAGGACTTGCGCAGAAGGCCTTAGTTTTCCAAGCGCTTCCAAGCGACTACAATATGGGGTTCTTCAAGAAGAGCATTAGGTTCCCACAGGGTCGGCAGCGCGAGTGTGACGCCCCTGGTGTTGCACACGTCCATAGGCCACGGTAACCACTTTCCAACAGGTAGGCCGTGTGCTTGTCTGCCACCTAAATTGTATAAAAAAATCACTTAACTATATCGAAAAAGAGCTTTGTCAGGACACGAAAGTAAAACAACTAATTTTTTTAACAATTTAATATTAGAAACCATATTTTTTTTTACATTTTCTTTCTTGCTGAAACTTAAAACTAGTAAAACTTTAATAAAGATCCGTACTATGCAGTTGTCATTCGAAGTCGTGTCGAAGTCGCTAGTATTTCTCTATTACGGCTTCGATCATAGCGACTTCGGGCGCGATTCCCTCCTTCTTGGAGTCCTCTTTGAAGCAGGCCGCGACTTTGACGACCCTCTCGCAGTCATCTGTCATGTCGTCGAATTTCTTCTCGCAATTGTGGATTAGGGAGACCATCTTTGCAGCGAGAACGTCTCCTAGATTACGAAGTAAAATATTAATTAGCATTTGTAAATTCTTAATAATACATGTGTTATACTAAAACTTTTATTATTTGCACACGTGTGACATAAATTAATTTAAATAAGTTTATAAATAAATAAATAAATATTGTAGGATAGAATGTACACAACGCTATTAGCATAACTAACTTGTGTTATATTAGGAGGTTAATTATTTTTCCTTTCTAAATCGATTTGATTAGTGATAAGCCCACATCACTCATAAGCTATCACTACTTATTGCTGCACTAGGCTCTGGTGCAGGCTTTCACCGTGCCTAGCACGCCGTGTTATCCCTAAAAGACACCCAAGAAACGTTTAGGTATAGGTACTGGGGGTATAGAATACATATCTACAGATCACTATTTGAGTCTAAGATATACGACGAGGTTTAAGTGGATAGATTTTTCAATCCGTTCAACATTCATGAATACAAGTCTTCGGTACTAGGTATCACATCATTTTGAACACTTCGCAAAAATTATCCTTTCAAACAAAGGATTTGAAAGTAATAATGAAAATGTATCGCGTGCTGTTCGCGATGGTGGCATGCTCGGGAACAACTGCAGGAGAACCATAAATCATGTCGTAGACTTACTAACGTGCTTTTATTAACTCTTTTCTGTTGCTGAGGTTACTGCAGTGGTATGGTAAAAATATGATGTAATGCTGCTGAGAATTTTTATTTGATCCCCAACAACAATGCCTGACCTGGGAGTCATGTAGTGAAGCCACATGCATTTATCACTGTACCACTGAAGCCGTTATCGTCATAGTGTTGTATAACTTGGGACATTCTTAATCTTGTATTTAAAATGTGCTCCATACGCGCAGTACACGGTGTGCTACTGCGGTGGACGAGCTCAAATTCACCAAGCATAGATTATACAAAACATATCGCGCGCGCCAGTGTCTCGTTTTCTCGTGACTTAGGTCGAAGATATGTGACCCGAAGTATACCCAGTTACATCTGAGGCTTTCCCCTCGGAGCCTACTTACTCTTTCTCCTACTTTTGTCTACGGCTTTTATAGGAGAGACAGTCGTCTGACCTCTCAATCTCAAAAGGAAAGCCTGTGCCAGATCCCCGTACGTTATTTAGCAAGTACACCTTGCAACTTGCAAGAGAGGTTGGCTGGACCCCGAAGGATTCGATGTGACTCCATATCTTTGGACCCTAGACCAACGGCTTGCTGTAGCCTAATTTCAATGTTTATTTTAATGTTTTTTTTTATAATACTTAGGTCGCAGACAAGCACATGGCTCTCCTAATGGCCAGTGGTTACCGTGGCCTATGGGCGAGTGCAACACCAAGGGAGTCACACTCGTGCTGTCAACTCTGTAAGAACAGAGAGATTCTGTGCCGTTAGCGCAACAGATAAGTAGGACAAGCTCCCACTGACAGCACAAAACCTCTCCAGTGAGCTCTGGCTACCCTACTCACCGTCGGAAACACAAGACGAGGTTATTAAGCCGCGGTCTTCTGTAGGGCCGAGGTACTTCCCCAGTCGGACGGCTCGATTGGAACCGATAAGGATGTATAATTAATCAATCAATTAGCCTACTGCAGTCCACTGCTATGCGGGCTATAGAGCGAGTTATGCTTGGCGTCTCTTTGAAGAATAGAATCCGCAACGAGGTCATCCGACATAGAACCAAAGTTACCGACATAGCTCGCAGAATAAGCAAGCTGAAGTGGCAGTGGGCTGGCCACATCTTTCGAAGGACTGATGGCCGTTGGAGCAAACGAGTCCTAGAGACCGCGCGAAGGAAAACGGAAGGTGGGACATCCCCTAGCCAGGTGGACTGACGACCTGGGAAAGGTGGCTTGGACAGACTGGATGCGTAAGGCGGAGGATCGGCAAACGTGACGCATATTGTTAGAGGCCTATGTATATTAAATACCGTTAGGGAATCCTTTGACGTAGTCGTCCATGTTGACGTGGTGCATCCTGGCGTCGTCCTGCATCAGGCTGAACTTGTTGGACATGCAGATGATGGCGCAGCCCAGCTCGCGGTGCACCACCTCGAAGTCCTCGCTCCAGAAGTGCTTGAACTCCTCCATGATTTCTGGCGATAGTCCTGACTGAGGGGGTAAGACATTGAAAGAACATCTATCTTCTATACCAACATTTATAGTTGCTTGTCCTGACTGACTGATTCATCGACGCAGATCCTAAAGCTGGATCTACAAACTTGATGTCAGTAGATGCTTTTTATGTCTGTCTGACTAAGAAAGGGTTTTTGGAAAGCTACTAAGGAGGTAAAATAAGGGATGAAAGTTTTTTTTTTTCAAAATGGCGGCGACTGTCGGGGGACTGTCTGCAAGGGTTACAACAACCCCACAAACATGGATTTGACTTTAAACTGACCCCTCTTCCCACCCCCCTAAACAAGAAAATTGCATCTCAACAAGTAAATTACATACTCTGACAAATGCAACCCTAAATATAACCTTTCAATGGTCCATGTATTACCCGTGGTGTCTAGTAATAACTGAGGGTTAAATACCGGTCGTACAATACGTGACACCATTGATATCACTTAAGTATAGAGGTATCTTTGACCATGTTACGGGTATGTGGAGATTTCCTCTGACTAATTACTTACTGTGGTTCTAAAAATAAACGTCATTACACGCATTCTGTGAATATTTCCTACGAATAATGAATCTGACATACATATTTTATTTTGTACAACCTCGAGTTTATCTTCTAGCACACATTCTAAGCGTTCTTTTTAGTGCAGCACATGTTACAATAAATAAAATGTATCACATAAACCTTGTTGCACTAAAAAAGGAGGCCAGTCCAGCACTTTACCAGACATGAGTTTGGTTCATGCCCTGTTGATTCCCAGTGGAGTAGAATCCCATCTCCCGTGGGTATCGTAGAAGGCGAGTATAGGGCTGGTCTCCTTCTTCCTCCTAGCGTTAATTCTCAGTCGCGATCCGAAGCTTTCAGTTTGGAGTCTGGGGTCCGCTTCACCAGTCTTACGGATTTTGGCTAGACCTCGATACTTTTGGTGAAGCGATTGCCATCTGACCTCCACAACCCAATCGTAACATTAGGCGATATCGAAGCTTTGCAGCTAGACCGTTGTTTTTGGACTTTTTAGGGCTCCAACTACCCGTAACGACTGCCATAGATGTTAAGGCAACCGGGATCGACGGCTTAACGTGCTCTCCGAGGCACGACTAGACCAATGCAAATACCCATATTTCAAGCACACAAATATTTGCACTGAGCGGGGATCGAACCCGCGCCTCCTGCGTAGCGGCCGCGTTCACTACCGCTACGCCACGGAGGCTATCTGCATCCGTCAGTAAACATACAAAGTGCGCTCAACGGCAATAAGCTCATATGAATAATAAAAAATCAAAAGGTTTAAAACTTACCTCTTCCCTGCACTCTTCGAGAGCCTTCCCAAAATGTGCGGTGACATGACTCATGACCTCCGCCGTGCCCAGCACTGAGGAGGCGAGGGAGGCAACAACGGCCAACAACAAACAACTCTTCGCCATCATCGTATCAACTGTACCCAACAACATCACCCCGCGGCTTATATATTAGTAAAACTTTTTTATTTCAGCGGATTACATACTATTAGCTTTACTAACAATGACTGCAGTAAGTGTATACTCTTTCCTGATGTTATAAAGTTAATTTTTCCGTGATTTGTCGGTAAGTGGTATCTTTGTAGGATGGCTGGTGTGGTAGCCAATAATTTTCTCAAAACACTTAATATGATGTTAGGTGTAATTGTTGCGAATCTCGCCAGTCACAGTACATCGTTATTGTAATAAGTAGGTGGTTCTATGGAGGTTTAGTTATATGCCGGGATTGGCAGGAAGCGGCTAAGTGATGTAACCTTATATTATATTGTCATTAGTGATGTATGACATATATATAACAATATATTTATGTCCTGCCAGACGTATTCATTAGCGTGACTGTTTTCAGCAATATTTTTGCAGTCATTCTAGTCTTCAATAGACAGTCGTAAGAAGCATACTGCAAGTGCTTTCTTGCAAATTATACTCGTATCTTAGTTTTGGGTGTACAAGGGTTTAGGACTATGTTTTCGGGGCTGGTGTTGGAGTCAATAAGCTCACACCCACCTGAAGGTAAGTGATCACCAGTATCACCACAATCTAAGAAATTTTAAAAGACCAAGACTTACTTTATAGCTTTTGTAAGAGAGGAACCTATATAGGAATAAAATAATACAGGATTACTCCTTAAAAATTATGAATATCGCCTACCTATGCACTTTTGTACAAAAACTTCAAATAAATACTTTGCCTGTGATTCAAAGTTTTCCAAAGCGACTACAATATGGGGTTCTTCAAGAAGGGCATTAGAAGGCGGTATGTAAGTTTCAAATTTAAAAAAACAAAATAATATTGGAACAGGAGGTTGAAGGTTCTAAATTCAAAAAACGACAATATACATAGTTTTGATTTTGATCTAATTGATATTCCGTGGTTTCTACAAATACGCACCAAAATATTTCTTACTTAACCTCAAAAAACATCAACAATTTTCTTGTTGCCAATAAATATTTTTTTAAATCTGTGAATAATACAAGTTTTAGGAATCAGAATCAGGGGCAGGTGTGTACTGCGGCCATTAGGCGAGTATAATCCTGCAATAGTATTCTGGCCACGTATTCCATCTCACGGGCCATTGGTTCAGATCGGTTGCATACATGCGTACTTCGTGTGTACAGCCCCTGTCCGGGTAGCGTGATGCATTGTGCAAGGGAGAATGGGGGATTTACCGTAAGTTCTGTTCAAAATACTTAGAATAAAGGCAGTAAGTAGGACTGAGTTCAATTTTGTTTTTTTTATTGTATACGAGCAATTCAAACCTGACGTAGGTACGGACCTTTCCCGCGTATTTTTCACAAATTTTTCTTTCATCTGGCGAGTAATTTCAAGGTTTTTGCGCTCAATTACAATATAGCGATATATAGTGATTGCTTTTCTTGAAAGAGTGCTAGTAATTCTTCGCAACTAGGGACTTTTTCCAAACTAGGCACTGAGAATTTCATAACGGCAAAATCCAACTTATAAATAACTCGGGACGAGGATCGAATTTGTGATCTCTATGCTAGAGACATTACCTCATTACTAGTGGTACAATGACAACTGAAAATAACAATTTAACCTCCATATTTTTGTAGTCGGTTAAAAAGATAATATGAAGTCAAACGAACGAATACTTAATGATTCAACTAAATGATATGCTAATGTTTCTTTGGCAATGCGTGCCGCGATATCGTGATATCACTGTATCATTAACTTCTATCATTAAGGATGTACCTCACCCTTAAGAGAAACATACTCTGCAAATAGTTTGTAACTGATTCTAAGCAGCCGATCTTTTCTACTGTGACTTCAGTGGCAACTGTATCGTACAAATTACTACCTAAAGAAATCAATATACCTACTATAGGCAGTGTTTCCTTTATGTAATCTAACAAATATATATCGTTGATTTTGTAACACAATGCAGATCCTTTTCATAGCGAGACGTGCAATAGAAAGCAGGTGAGATTGGTTAGATTACAAGGGAATTTCATTCATTCCTTCAGCGCATTCGATCACCTACTTATTAATAACAGCGACTAAATAAATATTATCAGTAACTGAAATTTAGTCTTGCCATTTTTGCTGATATTGCCACACTTATTCTGGCACCAATGCTATTAGCAATATAGGCATTGGTGCCAGGATAAGCGTGACAATACCTATAACCTAACCAATTTTACGTCTAAGAATTTGCAGCAAACTGTTCGCCTAGTGCGATTGGCAGTGCGATATAACTATTCTTAGCGAAGTTTTATCATCAATCATAGGTGTCTGGGGAGCGAGCAGAAACAGTGATCTGTCAACGGTAATAAGCGCACCTCTGACAGGTGGAGAGAGGGTAGAATTAAAATTGTTTTTCCTGAAATGTTTTGTGATTTATAGGTTTTGTATGCTGTGCTGTTTATATGCGGCCGATAATTTGACAAAAAATATCACAGAAATTACACAGCAGTTTTTGTAATTTTATAATTTTTTAACTAAACAATCATGGTGTTCAAATATCCAAGTACGTAGTAGATATCTAATAAAAAATGTTTTTTTTTGGCACGAAGATACATAAACCTTTTAATATAGGATACATCATTATGACTTCACCTCGCCTGATGTTAAGCTGAAGGCAAAATATCAGGGAAGAGGGTCACCATTACAGACATTTGCCAGGTTACAATGCATGGTGGCTCTCAGCTTGACGGCCACATTAGATGCTTCTTCACGCCCCGGCTAAAGGACCTGGGACTGCAGGAAGAAGGAAACACGTATGCTGGGCAAGCTGCGAACTGTTTTATCTAGTCTATAGAGATTTCAAATATAGACATGCTAGTGTCGCCCTGCGCGGCGGTTTGAACCGCGTAAGCCGTGATTCTGTGGGAATATCGGGATAAAAAGTAGCCTATGTCACTCAGGGATAATGCACCGTTTTAGTGATGATTTTTTTTTGAAATTGGACCAGTAGTTTCCGAGCTTATCGATCATAAACAAACGAATCTTTTCTCTTTATAATATTACACAGTCTTCGCATACAGCTATTAATATTGTGATATGAGTAAGAATAGATTGCTGAAGAGTAGCCGAGTCCTCTCATAAGCCAGATGTTACTGACAAGTTGTTTTAGGGGAGTAAAGAAATATGTAGTATCTTATTAAATTGAGAAAAACATATAAGTACTTATAGGTGATTGTTTATTCACAAAGACACAGAACAATCACGCTACAGCCTATAAACTAAGGGGTAGAGACAATGAGTAATAGTCGCGGGTTGCCAGCCTCTCCCCATTCGCATCACGTAGTGTTGCCAGGGGAGAAATAAATATTTCCCGAGAAATCCGCGTCTTGCTCTATATGTAAATTTTTATATTTTTTCCTTCAAATAAACTTGTGTCGCGTGTGGTTTTATAATTTTACAATATTGGGGCAGGTGTTGTTCGACAATAAAAGTGAAATGACGCTTCGGGTAGAGACAATATAAAATTTGAACATATTTTGTAGTTTATTTTGACTACCTACTGTGTGGGGTGTTCATTACCATAAGTCTTGGAATACATGAGGCCAACCCATCTCTGCCCGTGGGAGAATGAGAGATAGAGCTAGTTTTTGTACGACACTTAGTATTGAAAGCTGCGAAAAAGTACCCAGTTTACGGCAATAGGGTCCCATAATGAGAATAATTTTTAATGCAGAAGAAGCCAGAGATGAATACTAAGATCGTAGCAAGTGGAAACATGGTAGCCTCAGCCTATAATATAATAGGTAAGAGGTGTATAAAATTGTGAGCATATATGTATAAGCCGAGTCAAAAATTATAACATGTCTGCTGTTCAAAACATGTCAAAATTACGTGAAAATACCCGCCATTAGTATCCATACATCAACTATAATGAAATTCACGGAGTACTGCAACCATCCATCACGCTGTCGTTGCAGTCTGCAGTCCACAAACTTACATTTGCACTCAAAACACTTCAAAATACACGAACAACTGTCATATCGACTGCATTTATAACTTTGTTTTAAAACACCATTAGTGTACCTTTACAACTGTGACAGAGAAAAATGATCCTTAATGGCCAGAAAATATATGTTATTTTGAAAGTAAAAACGTTGGCAGTAAAAGTCAAAACAGGAGTGCAATTTGACAAACATAGCTTTGTAGTTTAGCAAATTAATACGGTCCGTAGTGCGAAGGAATAAAGCTGATTTTTGAATGTAAACCGTTTTGATGTAGGTTATGTATAAGTTGGTTCCTGGAAAGCATGCGTTCCTAAGGGAATTCGACCATTTTTCTTGAAAACAGCGCAGTGAATATTGAGCGGCTCAACAAAAGCCTTAATAGAGTCGAGTTTACATTCACGTCAGACACTTCATTTATAAAATGAATGTAATGTTTAAATTAAGTTCAGGATTAAGACATTTCCCAACGCATTGAAGTCGAACAATTGGAAAAGTAAATGTAACTTAGGCACGAGTACAGTCGACGTCAAAAGTAGATTATATTTTCAGATTTACAAAAAAAATGTTTTGAGCAAAGTAATTGATATTGCTTCATAAACATGCTATTTAACCACTTAGTGAACTCCTAATTAGTTTTAAAATTTGATTAAAATGTAATCAATAAATTCAGCCTGCTGCAATGCGAACTCATTCTTAGTTAAGTTAGATTTAGACAAAACGAACATAGCTAGCTAGAGCTAGGACAAGAGTATTCTAAGAGCATTCTTTCTTAATATATTAGTGTAAATGAAACCTTATTTTCAGCATTTACATTTAAAAGAACAAAGAATAAATGTTCTGTCACTGTTTATACTAATAGAACTAGACGCAGAGGGGATAGAATGAGCATTACAGCAATTACAGCTCTTAGGTACTTCCTAATTCTCACTCACTTTACCTTTATGTAGAGAAATTCCTCACAACTTACCTGGCTATGGTGTGGAGATGCGCGCTGGTGGCCAGCTTCACCAGCGGCCTGTGAGGGGGGCGGCTGGGCCTCGTGGGGGGGCTGTAGGTGTACTCCGCCGCCCCGGAGCCCGTCAGCCACGACCAGTGTTCCGTCATGTCTTACTACACTACACTTGCACCACGATTCATGAAAGTTCTTTTGCACTTAAGCTAGCACTTATTTCTAGAATATTTTTTAAGTTTTTGTAATATTTTTGCTGCATAAGCTATAATAAAAATATGTTTTATGGATAAATGTAGGTACTTATGAAATACAACCTGTGATTTTTTTGGGAATTTTCAAAATAATAATAGGGTTCATGATAAATTACTGAAGTATCGGACTTGAAGAGGTCGCGCGCCGGTTTGAATAAAGAAAACCACCCTGTGGTTTATAATCCAAATTTAAAAAAAAAACAATCACTTATACCGGTAGTTTAAAAATACGTTATGAAAAACGTTGTAGGTACAATATAATAAATAAGCTAAGTTACAAAACTAAATCGTTTCGTTATGTTTTTAAGTTTGAAGGCGATGTCTTTTTCCTAAAACCAAATAAGAATTTATAAAACCGACGATTTACCTTTCAATAAACAACTAATCACAAACTTTTCACGAACTTTTCACAACCTCTCACGCTGCTCATCCTACACATCTCCAAATCCTATTAAATTCCTAAATCATGATTGATAGTACAACTTCTATGAGACAGCTAACACCTCCAAGATTTTCAGATAACAAACGCGAAAATAGTACTTATTCTTAAATACATAAGGTATAAGGTACCAACCTTGTCAATGAAGATTTCAGGTGTCGTACTCTCCAGCAGAGCCACCTTCATGGCATGCTAAAATAGTTTTCAGTGATTTTTTGGATAATATTCAATCTAAAATATACCTTAGCACTATCTCAATAAGTGTTATTATAGAAAAACTATCTTAAATCAAGATTACTCCATCTCAACTACCGTTACGAACTCCCTTTTGAAATTTTGAAAAACGAATGAGAAAATTCGAATCGGTTCATCTGTTTCTCTCTCACGTGTGTGATTATAGCGAGGGGTCCGATCGGATACGGTTAATACCCGCACTAGTGTTAAGTAAAGCAATAAATCTCTTCTATAAGGGAGAGGAAGGTATTGAGAATTCATAGCGACACATAAGTGTGACGTCATGCGGCTCGAGAAATGAAATTTTTGAGGATGAGTCATCGCTCCAGGGTGCCAGCGGGGAAACTGCTTCGAAGGAGAAATTGTCCCTTGTTATGGGACGCTGATGGGGTCTTATGGTATGTTATATTGACCATAACGTAATTATTGGTTGAGTGGATAACGAAAGTGGCTATATAGATTCTGGTAAGTGAATTCAGTACTGAACATTTTGAGGTTTTGATTGAAAAAAATATAATCTTCATCATAAGTTGTCGGCTAAAGTGAAGAGGTACATTTTGGAGCCGAGGGTTCGTTAATTTATTGATATTAAGCCTTTTTTGGAAGTGACTGCTGTCTGACCCCCTACACCTAGTAGAGGAAGACCTGCGCCAGAGCCTGTGGACTTGTTTTTTTCATATAGGTCACGTCAATTTGACTTCGCCTCGCCTGATGGCAAGCTAAAGACAAAGTCTCGGTCAAAAAGAGGGCCACCATTATAGACACGTGTCATATGTGGCACACGTTACAATGGTGGCACTCAGCTTGACGGCCTCATCAGATGCTTTTTCACGCCCCGCTTAAAGGACCCGGAACTGTAGGAGGAGGGAAACACGTGAACTGGTAAGGAATTCCAAGTCTCCAATTCGGATATCTGTGGGTGCGGCAGAAGAATAATTATGGGAAGGATATGGCACTGTAAATAACATTCGAATAAAAATCACTTCTTCGAAGTACCATTCACCTACATTAATGACAGACCTAGGGCACTAAACCTCAACGTGATAGACCTGTTTAGTGCCTAGCGCAGGCACTAAACGGTTGACAGGCAACCGGCAAAAGGTAATGTAGTATCACAATAGCGTAGTTTTGGTCGTAAACCACAGATTATTATTACCTATAAAAGTGCAAGTGTGAGGAATGCCCGCTACGTTTTAATGCCATAGATTTATTACACGTAGAGTGAATAGTTATGCAATTGTTGTTGGCGATTTGTCTTTAGAAATAGGTAATAGGTACAGATGGTCACTTCGCTGAAAGAATAGAGAAGTACAGTACTCGGCTTATTATTTGGCACCGCGTCGGGAAGATGAGTGTTTATTTTTGATTTATTACAATCAAAATCATAATGCTCAATGCACATCGTAAACAGAATCGTCCCAAGTCACCAAAATTTAGCTTTTCATGTTAAATTAAATTATATTTAGGTTGTACTTAAACTTAAGTACAAGCTTGGAAAAGCTAGAGAAAGAAAGCATCGCAAGAAATTTGTGACACCTGTGGAAGGACGGCTTGCGGTGGTTAGCTTAGGTACTGTAAATATTTTGACACCATTAGAGTAATTTAACCTTGAATTAAATAAAAAGAAAATTCAATTTTGAATTGCAATTAACCGCTCTTAAAATTTCATTCAAGTTAAAATAAGAATAGCTGAGGACTAGAATTAGAACACATTATTAATTCATCATTATAATCATTACAGATTCCAGATTTTCTCCCACAATTTTACAACTTCCTAATCTGCGGCCCTATGGCTCTACGGCACTTGCAGGATACTTCCTATGGCATTTCGTAGGGTGTTCCGAGCTGCAAGTGCCCGTGGCGTTCACATTTACAAGTTTAGTGATGAATGTGCAAATAACAAGGACAGCAGTCCCGGTAAGCCTCGAGAATTAGATATTCAACTCCTATACAATATGGATACGACATAAAGGCAATAATTGAAACCATATACTTGGTACCCCCTAAGCTTCAAGCAGGAAAAGTTTGAACAAAATTGGTCCAGTATTAAGGGCAGAAACTAGAGCTTTAATTTTATAGAATTTGAACAAAATTTAATTTGGTTCTATTCCTACGGACCAGGATGCTTCGCGGTTTCAGTATTTGCACATATGTCGTATCCATATCGTATGTGCCTTGAAGTGAGTGAAACAATAGGAAATCTGTGTCAACTATTGCGCTAGCGCCTACTCAGAGTTGTGAAGCAATTTATGATTGTTAGCATAAATACTTATGGCTCTTTACAATCTAATTTTCAAAAATAAATACTATAACACACATTGGTTTACCTACTTTGGTTGAATGCCAATGGCCAATTTAATGCCAATTTTTTTAGGTAAATTTTTTTTTATACAGAATAATTACTAGCTACTATATTATTAGCTACATTCTGGCTTCGACTTTCAATTTTATACAGGGCCCGTCAATTTATCTACACCTCGCCTGATAATAAAAAGATGCAAGTGAAGTATACAGAATGTAAGAAACCATAATTAATTATTGATGCGCGACATGAAATAGCTCAAATAGAGCCATTGTTGAATAACTTTATATTTTAGTCTACTTTACCTTTGTCGTGTCGCGCGTAGGTATAAAATAAATTATGGCATTTAACATGAATTCTGCAGACATTTTCGGGAATGCCGCCACCGTTCCCGGGTAGCATGTAGCGTGTCACCAGGCCACGCTCACTCTATGTACTTGCGCGCTATATTCACCTACTCGCCGCGGGTCGCCGACGGTCCTCCGTCGTCAGATTACGTTCGTTAAGTAACTGTACCTACCTATGATAATATTCAATATGCATCATAAATTACTTTGTACAGTTGTACAAAGTAATTTAAGTACCTACCCACTTCGCTACCTACTATACGGAAAGACTTAAAAAATGTTGGATTCAGTACTTAGGCTATTTAATAATAGGTTGGTTGGTACATGATGTAGCTATCTGACCTAGTACCTACTTATATCTAACGGCCCGGGTCCTGACTTAACACTTGAATGCAATCGTAAATAAAAAATCGTAGGCAGGATGGTAGAGCGAGGCGCTCAGCGACGGCGACGCCGACGGCCGGCGCCGCTGCGCCGCTGTCGCGTGCTGACGCTTGACTCCCATGTACTTGTGTAGGTAATCTGTCGGTGCGTTACCTCTACTTTATGCGCGAATTAATCGTGTATGTTTTTTCAGGAGATCTGCATTGTTTTCGTTCAAATCTATAAAGTAAGAATAATCGCCACTGTGCACTAAGAATAGTAAGTTTATCTAAAGCCGCTCGGTGAGCTATTAGCTTATCTACTCTTGAGTTGCTGGTAGGATTGAGATGAAATACATATTTGACCGAATGTCGAATAATATTCAGCTGTTATTCGATATTCGATAAATAGGTGAGACAAATGTTAAACTATTGAAAAAATATTCCTTTATTAAGCGAGGCAAGAGGCAACCCTAGCGTCATACAGTTTGCTAGTACGTTACTACGAGGACGAGGCCGAGCGGCTGCAAAGTAATAATAACCGTATGGCTGTCTGTTAAGATACATATTCGTATGGAGTTGTTGATCACGTGGACTTGTAGGCACTTAACTGAGTTGGATCGTTGATTTTCCAGGCAGTGAGTTATCTGTTCCAACTATTAGGTAATCTGTGGTGTCACGTCGCGTACTTAGCCCGCGGCATACGCCACTGTACGGTGGTGCCATACTGCGGGATTTGCGCTATTTATGACATTGTTCGTATGGGGAGCGGGAATTAGCTGATTATAAAGATTAGCAATTAAATTTTAAGCTGTTTGTTTGCTTTTGACTTTTGCGGGTTGTCGAATGGGGTACGAATTAGGAGTTATAATTATGTTGTAGTCTAACAAAACCTATAGGACATAGTCAGTCAGGTATAACATTAACTGCAAATAGGTACAATGAGTCACATGGACGTTTACACAGACCTTAAATGGGTCGAATATAGGCTAAAAACGTCTTTATTTTACCGTACGTATGGGCTAAAAACGGGCGTGTCGTAGTCCCTGAAATCCCTCAGATTCATTATAAATATTATTACCCATTTGCACACACAAGACAGTGACCAGTTCTAGGTACCTGAAGGAATGATCATCATCTTCCGAGCAATCCGAACCTTTTCCCAGACTGCTATAAAATCGGAGGGAGTCGAAGTCGGTTTGGAGTCGGAGTGAAATCAGAGTAGTGTTTCACATTTAACACGCAACAACTCACTAGTGAAATATCGTTTGTAACAGACTAAAAAGACATTAACTTATTCTATAAACTAGTTTTTTCTTAGAATACCCGTGTCTTACAAGACAATTTATTTATACATCAATAATTAATATATTCCTCTACTTCATCTAAACAGCACTTGTTCTACATGGTCACAACGTTTATCAAATATTTGTAAGTAAACCTCAGCACCTGCTTTGGACATTCCTGCCCAAGATTTTAATTGATACGCCAGGTGCCGGGAAATATATGTTTTTACTTTTATGTAATGATGGCGCCCACAAAATTTGAGCCCACACTTTTCAATTATTTCTATAGTTATTTTAAAAACATGTTTTAAATCCATGATCACTTTATGAATATTAAGTATGTTAATGCTAGTGAATGAACCATGTATTGACTAACTAGTTCATGCCCCGTATGCATGCCTTGCAATGCTTCTTAAATTCATTCTAGGTATATCTACTAGCTGTTCGAGCGACTTCATTTGCCTGGAGTTTGACTAGTATTTTAATCTTTCTAGAAATAAATGTGTAGTCCAAGTTAAGCCTTATAATATAAGCTATCTGCCAGTGATAGTCCTGTCACAATCGGCCCAGCCAGCCGTTCCAAAGAGAATAAGATAACCCATTACAAAGAGACAGAAAGAGAGAAAGCTGTTTGACGCATTCCGAGGGCCTTCAGCCTTCATATATCCTAGTTTCCTACCACAGTATTTTTATAACCAAGCAACCTTGGTTCCCGGTAGAGTAGAATTTGGGCCACCGTGTCTCCTCCCATGCGGTGTCGTACAAGGTGACTAGGGATAGGGCTGTTTAACATCAGGCAGATATACCCACATCCTACACTACACTCAGCCTCAGATGCATGGCTCGAGTCAACAATAATGCCCGGCATAGGCTCATCTCTTATTACGTGGGACCTAATACAATGATTGGTGAAATGTGGGTGTTAATTCACCTCTGCCTAACCCTTTGGGGATAAAGGCGTGATTATATGTATGTAAGTATGTTCAAATAACCATCAAACGAAAGACTAACAAAGCAGGAAATGAGCTGCCTTTACAGACCGACGGACCCTCTATACTTTAAACGAAAATGATTACTTAAAATTTCAATCAACTAGCTCACAATACAGTGCCACTACCCAATCTTTCAATACACTTGCTCAGATTAATCTTATCTCTATGCACCGGGGGGTACCTCCGACGTACCTCCCACTGCAGCGGGAGGGCGACTCCGGAGGGCGGAGGGTTAGCGGAGATATTGAGATTAGAGTTGATTAAGGCTGATTTATTGGTATTGGGTGGTAATTAGTGTATTGTTATGTAAATTGAGTTATACTTATATAGGTGTGTATGTAGATAATATACCTATTATATGTGTATTATTTGACTACACTGTACTGTATTACAACTGTAGTACAGTCAATTAATATGCCTAGAAATAATACTACCCAGTACTGGGTCATTCATACGGGTTCGATTCCAGGACTAAATGTATATTTGGTGGTATTACTACGCTACGGTAGCAAGGGTAAACAAAAGGTAACCTATGACACTACACCATAGATAAAACTATGTAGGTATTATAAACTTTTAATTGTAAATTAGTCTTGTCGTGCAATTTTTTTAAATTCTAGTAAACAACGGGGCTTCGCGATGGGCGGTAAATTAAAACTACTGAACGGATTTTGATGCAGTTTTATAAATTGGAAAGGCCTTGATCAAACTTGTTGTGTAGATATATGATCAAAAGTCGCTATAACAAACAACGACGCGACGACGTGTACCTAAATAAAAGTACAACAAAACGATAATTGTATAAAAATTACGAGCTTTTATTACATTTCCCCCTCCCACAAATATAACTTTTATATCTACGGTAATGATAATTTATTTCGTCAGTTATAGGTGAGTGCACCCTGCACCCCACGAGTGCAGCATCCCTCGCCAGTCGCCACCATCCGCCAAGAGACGAGACACGGACATGCGTGGAGAGGGGCGGCTTGATTAAAAATATTAATTGAAATGGTTTGTCCCTTGATTTTAGGAGGGATGAACGATCAGGCAGTGACAGCAGAGCTTCCTAGGTTTGTTTCTTATACAAATAAATGGATGTACAAAGGTACACTAAATGCCTTGAGAATTATCTACCAGTCAACCTTAGGGTGATGCGGAGAGAGCCAAGGTAGGTGTTTAATCTATTTAATAATATGGAATATAATAATCTATCTACTAATCTTTTGTTGTAATTTATTTTTCAAAAATGGTACATAATTTCTTACTGATTAGATCGGTATGGGTCAAGTCCCATATGAGACATATGTAAGTTAAATTGAAATTAGATACTATCATGCAGGTATAAGAGGAATTTTATTCCCCGTATGCTTGATCTGTGGAATGAACTCCTTGTCGTGGTTTTTCAAATTACAAGCCAAGCTTAGTTTGGTTCTAGATAGCGCTGTGTAGAATATACACAGCGCTATCTAGAATCAAACATAAGAGTATTGTAATAATATTTTTAGAAATATCTTAAAATAGTATTATATACTCTTATTATACAAATACTTTATAGTCAACCCTTCATAAGGGTTTCCTAAAACTCAGCTAAAAGTGGACGAAACTTCGTACAAGTTCACAAAACACGTTAGTCTCGTAATAACAGAGTGGTTAATTCCTCCGCGGGGGGAAGGCGGGAGGGTGTGCCCTCAGCTCTAAGAGGGACTTGCCCCTTTATTGGGTGGCCACTGATTTATGGGCACTACATCCATTTGAGTGATACGAGTAGTGGTAGTTTGCTGATAAGCCTATTTTTGGTCTCTGCGTGGAAACCTCCGGGTACTAATAGGTACCCAGTCGAGGATAAGCAGTGGTCCGAGTCGAATAAAAAATAATAAAACAATTGCAAATACGAGTATTGCAATAACATGTATTTTAATCGCAGTTTGCAATAATAAATTACTCTCTCTGTGGCGTAGCGGTAGTGAACGCGGCCGCTATACAGGAGGCGCGGCGCGGGTTTGATCCCCGCTCAGTGCAAATATTTGTGTGCATGAATATGAATATTTCCATTGGTCTGGGTGTTTCTATGTATAATATGTATGTATTTTCAAAAAAAAATGTATCTAAGTATCTATGTTTATCCGCATTAAAAAAAAAACATTTAAAAATAGAGCGGGGATTTTTTTATTTATCATTTTATTCATTCACCCAACCCAATCCTTAATAGCATTATGTATGTATTCTTCTAACGAATCCGTGAAATCGGACCTACAGCTACGGTTCTCACTCAATTTGGCACGATTAGACAATATTGAAGGGACGGTGGCGCTATCCAGTCACAGACAGTTCTACAGATGTAACCCCTTCTACACATACCTAAATAACCACCCTCACCATAGAAATACAACGCATTTTCCAATACCAAGTGGTCCATGCTACAAAAAACCACCAAACATTACCAAACTACAGAACACACCATAGTACTACCAGAGTGCTCACAGCAAATTTACCTCCGACCACTCTCTAAACTCCTCCATTAAAAAACCCTCCAGGTGAGTATACCTTGAGACACATATCTTGGACCTAGGTCGCGAAACAAACGAGCTCCATCGCGCGCTGATTGTTTTGTAATCTATGGGGCTGTCCATTAATCACGTGAGGCTCAAAAGGGGGGGGGGGGGTCGGAAAATATCACGAAACATCACCAGGGGGGAGGGAGGGATATATTGAGATATCACGTGTATTTATTTTTTCTTATAACTCGCGATTTTTGTCACGATTCTTAGTTTTTTAGCATTAAATAATGAATAAAAAAATACACGTGATTTTGGGAAGGGTAGTCTAAAACCTCATCACGTATCACCATGGGGGAGGGGGGGTTAAAAAATTGCTAAAAAAACATCACGTGATTAATGGACAGCCCCTATACTTGGTGAATTTGAGCTCGTCTACCGCAGTATAGTAGCTCACCGTGCTATCCTCAAGACATCCAAGAAACGTGTACTGCGCGGTATAGAGCACATTTTGAGTCCAAGATATATGTCCCGAGGTATAGTCCTGTCTATTATATACATGGCTGTGTTTCCCGTTTGCGCCTGTATTTAACTCTTATACATCTCCCCGATTATCGTACGTAGGATCAAAACAACGTCATCTGTTATTCTAACTTGAACTTTCGTCCTCACAGTTTAGGTTCAAATTGATTTGTATATTCGTTATGAGGGGATGTTATCCCCATTTAGACTGTCTAAGCGCATAGATGAAATTAAAATGCACATGTCTATTCGCATAAATTTCATGGGTATTTTTATTTTAATGGGATACTATGTTCAAATATATATAATTTAAAGAAAAATAAATTCTCGGAACAATAAAGGTGGTAATTATTGCAGTGCGATTTATGTTTTTTATAAGTTTAATATTAATTATTGACATGCTGATCTTGAACTTATCCCCATTCAAGTTTTCTGATAAGATGCTAAACTATTAAAATTTGATGTTTAAATAACGGCACTCGAACAGGGCCTAACGAAAAAAAAGACTATCCATAATATTTTCGAAAGTTTATGTGAATGTTAGCTACATATTTAATCCTCTCCCTTCCGTAACTATGGCTGCTGAAACGCCTATATCAGTGTAAATAGGTACTTAATAGAGAAACACCAAATACATCGCGATATACCTAATCCGTTAAAATAGATAAATTTCAAAACACTATGCACTTTTTGTTTAGACAAAAATATGCTTGCTATTGAAGCTAATGCAATACTAACTTTACTTTTTACTAGACTCAAATGTTCTAAATATTCTAGAATATAAAATCATGTACACCTCATAAACATCATATCCTTTGTTAGCTCTTAATAAAGAAAGAAAAGGTAACGCAATCTGAGTGTACCAGACTGGCCGGCGCCTGACGGCGCCGTGTCGGCAACGCGCCGCAGCGTGACTCATGGTAAAGCCCCGACTCTCACAGGCGCAGAGCGGGTACCCGCCGTCGGCTGCTGGGCGCAGTGTGCGTGAAAGGACGAGGTCTTAGTGATAGCGAATCTGGCTCATACATTCTTGTATGAATATTGAAATATGTTTAATGATAGTTTGATCACACGTGTTACATACTTTACTTGTCATGAATTGTTAAATTACTTTACCTATCAATTAGCCTATTGCAGTCCACTGCTGGACATAGGCGTCTCCTAATTATTTTACTAAGATTTTTAAAAAGCTAAGTAAATTAACCTTTTATTTTATATTTAAAGTTGAATCTAATATATAGGTATAGTAGAGAGGTCCCGGACTCGAATCTTGGCCATTACACTATTGACGTGAACCCACTCATAACATGAAGGGGCTAGCAGGAATATTAACACAAAAATATATTAGGTACGTATCTATACGTAGAACTGTTACGGTTCTAGTCTGAGATCTACGGTAGATCTTAGATGACGATGCCAATACCTGTGCGTTGAATCATTCACTTTTGACAGTTCAGATATCTAACATAATTATAAAATTCTCGTTTCACAATGTGCGTAATCGAACTCCTCCGAAACGGCTTGACCGATTTTGATGAATTTTTTTGTGCTTATCCGGTATCTATGAGAATCGGCCAACATCTATTTTTCATCCCCCTAAATGTTAAGGGTGGTCCACCCCTTAATTTTTTTTTTTTTTTTTCAGACAAAATTTTTTTTTTATTTTTTTATGATACATCATACAAAAATACATGCAACCCTAAATTTTCACCCCTCTACGATCAACCCTTATTTTTTATTTGGTAAAATATATAAAATTCTTCTGTCACGGGGTGCGTAATCGAACTCCTCCGAAACGGCTTGACCGATTTTGATGACATTTTTTGTGCTTATCCGGTATCTATGAGAATCGGCCAACATCTATTTTTCATCCCCCTAAGTGATAAGGGTGCAGCGGGAACGGGATTTGAATACCACGCGGGCTGAAAATATGGTGGTACGAAGTTCGCCGGGGCAGCTAGTAACTTAATATAGGTACTTAATTACTATTTATTGCATTACAAACAAACCTAGGGTCTAAACTATGTTTATTTACGTGAATACAAAGTTTTGACAGCTGCGTTCCCCCGCGCCCGCTACCGCGCCCCTCAGTCCCCTGCCTTACGTCGGGTGGCACTTTATGTGAAATCGATGCACGCTGTTTGTAAACACTTGCACTTTATGCCAGCTCGTGATACCATGGAGAATTATTAAATGAATATTCTTAGAAAAATAATTTATAGGAAGATATTTTCAAGCTGAAGAAAAAATGGCAATAATGCTAGCAATCAACAAGAGTTGTATTTCATAATAAGTAGTATTTTATGAATTTCTTTTCTATTTTTATCATAACACTATTTTGCTTACTTTTTAAAATTTAAACAATAAAAATTGTCATAATATAATTATGACAGAACATTCACACTCACACAGACACAAAACTGTTTGACACACGCACGGCGGCGTTAACGCGCGAAAATCACCTCAAATAACCGCGAAATTTATTTTTTTAATTTTTCAAATATGGAAGTTAATTTTGGAATATTTGGCGTGCGGGAGGTGGCGCGGCCAGGCGGCCACGTTGCGAACTAACCTAACCTTGCCGAGTGCACGCGGGGTGCGATCGTAAAATTTCTACAACTTCTAAAATATTCTTGATACTTGTAATCGTACATAATATATGGACGTAGCACTTCTGGATTTGTCGTTATTGTTTGGAGTCGTAAATTAAATACAAAATTAATTCTTTAAAGGTTATGAGAGTACTCTCAAAGATTATGAGGCGTAAACCCCTAATTAATTATTTAATGATGATGAAAGTAATCAAAAATATTATGAGATACCTACCTATAAATTAAGATTAAAAAAATAATTAGCACTCAGATTAAATTTAGGTGTAGGTACTTTATTCAAATCATAAGTGAAATACGCAATTAAAAGTCTTCGAAAGTTCCACAGCGATAGAAAATTCCCTGACCATGAACCCTGACACCGGGGTTTTATTTAATTTTTTACTTAATTTCATTGTATACATATTAAGTGAATTATTAACGTCTGTTGTTTATTCAGATATCTACAGTAGCGTACCTACCAGGTCCTAATCCCGAAAACCTTGAAGAAAGTTTTTAATTTTAAATATTCGATTAAGGTGTAGCAGTCTGTTATACTTACCTGAAACTTTTCTTTCTCTTACCGCATGTAAATGGTACATGAAGCTACTTTCATACAACTAACTAAAGTTAAATAACACAATTACCTATCCACACAGCATCGTATTTTAACACCACATTAAGACATAGCAAGTATCAAGACTACGGAGTCGCAGTACTTTCAACCCCGTGTGTCCGGCGCACCCCTCGTTCATTCATTTGCCGTAGTACGCGACTAGGCACGGGTGGGGTGGAGTGGTGACCTTGTAAAGCGCAAGTTTTCACTTTACATAATCAAATAGTACATATTTACCAACAAATTCTACTGTATTTTCTAAATATTATTCGGTAATTAGAAGCGTAGTAGATCTTTCACTACTGGTGTTCCAAATAATATGGAACGAAGATAAGCATCATCTTTGTGCCATATTTGGCACACCACCATCTAAATAATATTTTTTTTTAAATATCGGATTATATATTTTTTTTTAATATACAAACTTTGTATTTTTATAATTGTAATGAATAAATATGTATAGCAACAATACATCGAATCACACAATACACTTATTGCCGTGTGCGCCCCCCGACGGCAACAGAACGCATAAACATTAAACATTGCTGTCTATCTAGTCTGTTCCCCTCTTGCACCCCCAAATCGTCATTTATTACAACATGATTTCTCTTAGTAAGCAGTACATTGCGCGTTTTAAACACACGTACTACTAAAATTTTTAAAGAAAAGCATCAATAGAACTATGTAGTAGAGTTTTCGTCAATTTTCTGTATTGTTGCGTAGTGTGTAGGCTCCCTTATCGGCACGCGTCACGCGTAATGTTGAAATTCAATAGTTTTTATTTGCACTTGTGCGTTAATAATAGTAATAGACTAGCACTTAATCAATAAAATAAAAGTTCGAGACATTATTGCGTGAATTTCATACAGAAACTTGAGAACCCAATAGGGTTATAGCACGTCATGATGGTAGACAAACCAACAGTGATAGACAGCAGTAGGTACCGTAAAACGTAAAACGAGTTGAATAGAGATTAATGGATGAATAGAAGTAAAATGGTCGGGTAGATTTTTATATATAATTAATTTCACATTTTTTTTTCAATCAGATATTTGATAATTCTGTTCATTATTACATTGAACTAGTCTATAGTTTCACTTGAAAGAAAATAAAGAAGAAAGAAAGAGACATTTTTTATTTAGTGCAAAGTTGTCAAAATACAAGAATATAAAAAAAAAGAAATCAAAGAAATCAAAATGACTACAGAATTTAGCTTACCATTTAATTTCTATTCACCATGATCTCTATTCTCCCCATTTTACCCGGTACGTCTAAAATTAGCGGGTTCGTCCACTCTGATCATATGATCCGTTGCAAGTGGAAACGGATCAGGCATTTTAGTACACTCCGATCGCGATATCAGTTTCGCCTAAAATTAAACGATTAAAAAGTAGAATCCGATCGCGATATCAGTTTCGCCTAAAATTAAACGATTAAAAACTAGAATCGGATCGCGTGATCCGATTCCACCGAGACAACGTATAGACAATGTCCACTCTGATCACATAAACTTCAAAGTGTTGCACAAACAGGTTTTAAAAGAATCAAATTAAACAAATTAGAACAAATCAACAAAGCTATATTGTCTTAAACATGTTCTCATATTAATTATGTCATATTAGGATACAGCATTCTAAATCTAATCATATATATATACAGGGTGTCCCAAAATTCAAGGATAAGCCGGCAACAGGGGGTGGCCCTACTTATGGCTGCTCAGGAAAAAAAAAGAAAAAAAATATATCTCTATTTTTTTTTTAATTACTCGAACTTTTTTAAAATCCCTCGAAATTCGGTACCCTTAATGATATTTTCAACTACCAGGTCCACAATTTTGCAAATATTTTTGAACTCTTTTCTGTATTAGCAAGCTAAGAAGCATAGCTATCCATCACCACCCTGAAAAATTATAGGATATTAGTAGTTATTTTACAAAAATAAGTCAAAATATTTTTTCGTCGTCAAATTTTCATACATTTTTACTTTCGACCCACTTTATCTTATCTCGGTGAAAAAAAAAAGTATGGACACCACTATGGCATTCTTTTTCAAAAATTGGCGCAACTATCCAAGATTTCAAAATGGTATAATTTGGGTATGATACTATAATGAAATATTAAAAAAAAAAATTTTTGTAAATAAGAATCACATATAATACATTGCTCTTATTGAAAATCACCAGATTTACTTTGTACACAATGCATTCACCCTCAATAAAAAACCACTGACGGGACTTGTGACAAAGTGGTAACCGAGTAGGTTATCACATTACGAGGATAAGCAACATAAGCCAGGGTGGTTTTCGGATGGATGACCATTCTTAAGACATTGAGACACCTCCATTCCTCAGAAAGTACGTTAGGCCGTCGATCGTAGTGGCCATACGAGCATCTATGACAGTTGTTACGGGTAGTCGGACCCCTAAAAGTCCAACAACTGGACGCACTACATAACTTTGATATCGCCAATGGGTTGTGGAGGTCAGGTGGCAGTCGCTTCACGGAAAATTTCGCGGTTCTGCTGTTTCACAGTTAACCATAAAATTCGACTCTGTATTTTGTAAAGGTTCAGAGGATGAAAATCCATACTGTTAAAATATTAAACAAACATAATGGTATAATTTTATAATTATTGCATTATTGTTAATATTTTTTTTTATTTTACATTTTTAATTGTTTGCCACCGGCATTAATACATTTTATTTTTCGTGCATTTCTTTTGTCAGAAATATAATCCGTAGCCGCATTGATATTTGAATGAAACTAGTCCAGCGTTGCAATTGCTTTCGGAAACCTAATTGTTTTTAAAACAATTCCAATAAAACTCTGAGCCTCAGATTTTCCGGCTAACTGTGAAACAGCAGAAATGCGAAATTTGCCGTGAAGCGACTGCCACCTGACCTCCACAACCCACTGGCGATATCAAAGTTATGTAGTGAGTCCAGTTGTTGGACTTTTAGGGGTCCGACTAACTGTCATAGATACTCATATGGCCACCGGGATCTACGACCTAACGCACTCTCTGAGAAACAGAGGACGGCGGTGTCTTAATGTCTTAAGAATGGTCATCCATCCGAAAACCACCCTGGCTTATGTTGCTTAACCTCGTAATGTGATAACCTACTCGGTTACCACTTTGTCACAAGTCCCGTCAATGATTTTTTATTGAGGATGAATGCATTGTGTACAAAGTAAATCTGGTGATTTTCAATAAGAGCAATGTATTAAATGTGATTCTTATTTACAAAAAAAAATTTTTTTTTAGTATTTCATTATAGTATCATACCCAAATTATACCATTTTGAAATCTTGGATAGTTGCGCCAATTTTTGAAAAAGAATGCCATAGTGGTGTTCATACTTTTTTTTTTCACCGAGATAAGATAAAGTGGGTAGAAAGTAAAAATGTATGAAAATTTGACGACAAAAAAATATTTTGACTTATTTTTGTAAAATAACCACAAATATTCTAGAATTTTTCAGGGTGTTGGTGGATAGTCATACTTCTTAGCTTGCTAATACAGAAAAGAGTTTAGAAATATTTGCAAAATTGTGGACCTGGTAGTTGAAAATATCATTAGGGGTACCGAATTTCCAAAGATTTTAAAAAAGTTTAAATAATTAAAAAAAAAATAGAGATACATTTTTTTTCTTATTTTTTCCAGAGCAGCCATAAGTAGGGCCACCCTCTGTTACCGGCTTATCCTTGAATTTTGGGACACCCTGTATATAACAATCTTAATATATTATCTTACTAATATTATAAATGTGAAAGTTTGTGTTTTTTGCGTTTAATCACATCACGGTAACCACTGAAACGACGTCTGCCATCACGAGTTTTTTATGTATTTAATAATTATAAAAACTAAATAATTGAGATTAAAAACATCTGCCTCTAATCTATTTTCTTAATTTCTCAAGGCGATGAACCACGCTAATTGTTTTATTTTCTAATTGCTCCAAGACATATGTAATCCACCTTTCGCGCGATTTATATTTAAGCAATTTTTCACTGCCCCCGTTTGACTTTATACGAATTGAATAATATTTACTATCATTTTTCAACACTTTCAACAACAATAGTAGTGTCGGTTTCTTTTTACGCACGATTTTGTTAAGTCTTCCATTCCATGCCTCCAATGCGTTATTTGTACGATGGAGTTCTTTGTTTGCGCACCAAATATCTATCCATGTCACATCACATATGACATAAATAATATGAGAACATGTTTAAGACAAAATAGCTTTGTTGATTTGTTCTAATTTGTTTAATTTGATTCTTTTAAAACCTGTTTGTGCAACACTTTGAAGTTTATGTGATCAGAGTGGACATTGTCTATACGTTGTCTCGGTGGAATCGGATCACGCGATCGGATTCTACTTTTTAATTGTTTAATTTTAGGCGAAACTGATATCGCGATCGGATTCTACTTTTTAATCGTTTAATTTTAGGCGAAACTGATATCGCGATCGGAGTGTACTAAAATGCCTGATCCGTTTCCACTTGCAACGGATCATATGATCAGAGTGGACGAACCCCAACTTATTTATTTGTCAGTTAAGTTTAACCCTGCAAATACCGCTATATCGTCGGGGGCCTCGCCGCGTTTGCGTCTGAGCAAACATCTTGCAGAACTAATAGGACATCTTTAAGTTAATTAAAGAAAGTTCTAGTACTTTGTCATATTAAAATAAATTGTTAAGCTTCATTTGTTAGCTGAATAGTCATAAAAAGCTTCGATAGGTTAGGAATCTGTCTTACAACCGAGAGGTCGCGGGTTCGAATCCTGGCCATTACACTACCGACGTATATCCACTCCTAACATAAATTATTTATCTTAGCTGGAGGAGTTAAGGGGAATACTATTAAACTAGGTAGGTCCTTAATAGACATTCCTAAAAAACATCGTTCATTTTTAAAGATGTCTGATGTTATATTTCGTTTCGTCGCACAACTTTTCTAGACAAGCGAACTTTTCAACTCGCTGTGGTGGCACACCCATCGCCATTAGCGGCAAATAGGCTGAACAACTTCGAAACAACTGATCCTGCAACGAAAGCTGACAGTCAATTACCTGCCTGCTATGGGCACAACACCCGTGAGGCATAATCATGGATCCAGGTCGGAAAACACACATTTGTATTGAAGATTATGGCGCTGCTACACTTTCTTTGTTTCATTGTTACCTCGTGAATAGATGTCCACCTTTCTCTTCAGATCCTCTTTATAAAATGCATTGTTTTATGTTTTTTATGTACATACTTGGTTATTTGTATGTATGTGGTGGTGGCGAAGGGTGAAAATTTTAAAAAGGTAGTCGGAAAAATCTTAGGTAGGTACCTACCTCTTATACTCGTAGAACGACTATAGCAATTTTGTGTGGAATTTGTGTGGATTTAAAATATCGAATTTAATATAGCAACTGAATTTCAGTTACTAAGTATAAATTTAAACAACTCTACCACGGCTTAGGAAGCTGTTTTGCAGAGCAAGCCAGCAAGGAATGGGGTTATAGGGACCCCCGCGCGGGTTATAGCGACCCCACGCCACTGGTATATGGTCCTACCAAGATCTTTGAGGTTTGGGGTCCAAACCAACATCACCTTTAAGTTGATACACCGGCCTGCCCTTTCAAAATGCAAGCTTTATAATACAACTGAGAACCCTGTGATGAAGAAAATGATTACGTCTCTACCTCCCACCTCGGAGATATAAAGACGATGTGTCTTTATGTGCAAAGATTGTGCGTGATCATAACAAATTTAATAATCATAAAACTTGCTTAAACTTTCCAATAAAAGGTTCTTGTACCTAATTATGGCGTGCGCGCATCTGCCGAAGTGCTCGTGAGTTGATTGAGATAACTACTGAACATTCTGCTACCCGTGGCTCTAATACGAGAGTCGTGCGCACGAGTCGATCCACTAAAACAAAATTAAACTAGAAATACAAAATAAATTGTAGTCTTAATTTATGCCTTCGAATTTTTGCCATCCCTATAAGTTATTTAGTTTCCTGATCTACTTATTGCCTTCATTCACATACTTGTTTAATTATTAAAGTTAACTTAGAGCTGTGGACAAAATAGACATGTCAATGATAATAATGAGTGGATATGAATAGATATGTGCGTAACTACAAAAGTTAAAAATCCTGTCAGCAAAAGAGTATGATTCTGTTTTCTGCCACTTGTGCCCTTAACGAATATTGAAGATCATAGATGATCCGATCGAAAGGAGAAGTAGCATACAAATATTTTTGTAATTTTATGATATTAAATGTTAGTACATATCACACAATATCATTTATCACTAAAACCTAGACACACTAATGTATCCGATAACACTAATCAAATAATATAACCCTAAATAGCAATACACAACTCACCATCACGTTCAACCCCCCCATTGCTGTGCAACTGCTCGTCTCGCGTCCCGGCCCCGCACAGTGTGTTATAGAAGCCGACTTGCGGTCATGTGTGGTTTATATGTCTATTTGATGGGCATCATCGTGATGAAGAATTGACAGAAACCCCGATACAATAATCTTCTCTAGTTTTAGAGATATTAATTTTTCTATGAGAGGTCAATGACCTTAAGAAAATCTTTATTTATTTTTATTGGGAAAATTATGACCCCATTATACTTTTTTAGTACTCAGAGTAGTGTAACTGTATGCTATATATTTATATTAAAAAGTAGAAGACAGTAGCTTTAGTAGTCTGAGAAATATTAAATATTTTCTGTTTTTCACAATTATATTTTTGATAATTGTACATTAGCGTTGTAGCATTTTATTTTTGGTTATTACTATGCGCATTATTGTCGTCTACAATATCCTAAAATTTCACAAACTACAAACTTACGTTATACGAGAAAAAGCGTTTCTAAGTTTTTTAGAAATTTCTATGGAAATAGGGTTGTCAATATTTAATTAATTACAAATATTAAAATCAAAGTTTTTAGGAGATTAAGGTTGAGAAGAGATTAAGGAAGGAGAGAGATTTATGTAGATTGTTGCGCCAACTCCATGTTGACGTGGTAAATAATCCCAAAATTAAATAAAGACTAATAATAAGTTTTTTGTTTTTCATTTTTAGGACTCCTCATCAGAGTGAATTAATACTTCTTCTGACGACAAAGAAAGTGTCTCATCAAGTCTATGAAGAGTAACATTTTTTCTGTCGAGGGTTTTAACAAAGAAAGGACTCTCTCGGGTAGGGCTGTGCGTTTATTTTTATTCTTTCGCAAGTCAAAGGACATGGTTGTTATGAGTGGATCTGAGGATTCCAAAGCTCGGTGAAACAAATCGAGAATGGTAGTTTGGCGATTTAATTTTCGCGTATGATGCTCGCGGTCATAACGCCAAAACTTATTTCTCGATTCACCGGCTTGTTCTGAAAGCAAACCAATCGGCAAGGAAATCGATTCTATAATGTTTTCACCATGTATCAGTATTTTATGGGTGTGCGTTGTTTTATAGCTAATTGTTTTATAGAATTTCGTTTCACATAAAAATTTTCTCATATTTTCGTTTCATAGAATAATCAATACACAGAATACTTACTTTGAAGATTTTTAAATCATTGATTTTTGTTTCACATAACGTTTAATGTTAGAATAATCATATCATAGAATAACAAATCAAACATTCTTTAATAACATAACATACATTATATATAAAATCGTTTCACATACCACTCAAAAGATATAAAACTTATTTGTGCTAAGATAATTCGACGGAGCCCCGCGGAGGTTTCTGGGTGGTTTTAAAAAAAATAACCACAAAGGCCTAAGGCGGGAGCTCCGCTCCGCTTCGCTCCGCCTTAGCCTTCTAACCTAACCTATCCAAGTGGGGGTACTCTGAGTCGGGGTGTAAACTATAATGATGTGTTCTAAATTATTAAACGTTAGACCAAATTATTTTCGATTATGGTGGTGGTTTAATGTTCCTTAAAAATAATTCTACTGTTTGATAAGTTTATTAAACAAATAAATGTAAATAAAAATTCATTAAATTGATTTTCTGTGAAATATGTTTCATTCTGGTAAATTGTCTTTGAAACAATAATATTCGAAATAAAAATATAAGTACCAAATTGTGAAACATTTTCTGTGAAACGAAATTCTATGAAATTTCTGTCTGCGAAACAAGGGGCTCCCGTATTTTATGCAAGGTGACTGACATATAAAACCACTTATAGTGTTCCACATATCTAGTGGCGAGATCATAGCAAAATACTTTAAACTTTTTAGAATCTATTTCCAAACCACTTCCACGAGAATAGTATGTAGGTCCAAAATGTTGGCAAAAGTTTTGCGATTGGTGTCTGATAATGCAGTGCGGGCAGTATTACCATCATTGGTAGTGACTGCATTTGGCCGTACAATATCCACAAGTAAACCCATTTTTTGTCTGATTTCTGGGTCAGTTCCTGTTGAGGCAAAGTGGTGTCATGGGTCTTTAAAGGCTCCATGACGCCTCACCCCCGCTTCTCCAGTCATCATGTACTGATATTGGATTTTAGCATATGCCTAACGAGGGCGGACCCCTTCCCAATACCACACGATGACCTTCATAGAAGAAAAATTGCCAAGTAGCATATCTTTTGCCATGAGAATAGTATATTTACAATAAGTACATAATATTTACCTATAACGTCAATTATGAGTCATCAGTAAGAACTTTGCGGATCATAAATGGTACATGTCACACAATAACTTAATTTTTGACAACCCTAAGCAAGATTTAAAAAAATCATATCTTACGAAACGCGTGTTTTTCGCGTCTGGTTTTTTTTGTGGCAATACATATTAACATTATACATATAATTCAATTTGAAACAAATGCTGCAATGCAATAGTTTTCGAAAAAAAAAAAATATTTAAGTTATCATAGAAAATATTTTTTTTCTTTTTTTTAGTACTCCAATCATCAATTATTTATGTGTACATTTGCTCTTTAGGTCAACATTCATCATGTTTATAAACAATTTATGGTTAAAAATCATAAGGAAAACAGCTATAAAGTTTTTCTGATTTCTATGGATTTTTCTCGATTTTTTTAATTTCTCAAAAACTATGAGACATACATCAACGAAAGTTTTTTTAAGTTGTTTGTCTTAAAATTCTCTATATGAAGAGTTTATAAAACGGAGATGACCGCAAATCGGCTTCTATAACACACTGTGCCCCGGGACGACACATGTCCGCGCATAAATTAGCAGCGGCGGAGGCAGGGCTACGGCGGAATACGAGATTGCTTACCTGGAACAAAAAACTTTAATTAATTAGAGGAAATTTTTTTCTTTACGTAACGTGTCTTATCTGCGGTTGTCTTTGGGTAATATTGAATTATGGGCACCTGAATAGGGGTCGAATTTATTAATTAAAATAAATTTTGTTCCAGAGGACGAATGGGTGCCTTAAAAATTAATAAATATTATTGGTCCCCTACCGAAGGACCAATGGGCACCTAAAAAGGGGACGAATTTACAACTTTTATGCTAGAGGTCGAGTTTTAGAGGACCAATGGGTGCTGACCCAATTAAAAGTATGTAAACAAAAAATTAAAGATAAAAAGGGGGCCATAAATTGATCCTTTTTACTATGAATTTTCTCCTTGTTTCTGTAGATAAAGTCCATTATTTTTATTTCCTTTTTCATGAGCGGTTTCGAGCCTTCGAGGCTGAAAACCTCACGGTGATACTTTACATCTGCCTGGGCTACCGGAGCCCTATCAATCTCTGGAACTAGGAAATCACTGGCACTAAGGTGGGAAAGTCCACTAATGCACAATAATCTATTGCATAAATGAAGCAAGAAAATTATTAATATCACACCAAAAAAGCTTCTTCTACATACATACACACAGTCACGCCTCTTTCCCAGTGGGTTAGGTAGAGACCACAGTTTTCCACTTGCTACGATCCTGGTATACATCTTTCGCTTCTTCTACGTTCTTTATTGTTTTCATACATGCTCGCCGGTTTCGGGTACTCTTGACATGTCCTTTCTTTAAAGTGCCTTCGATCTGACTGACATTCGTATACTGACGTACGCATTAACTCTTACTGTCTCTTATTAATAGTTTTTTAATACGGGACATTTTCGATTAGAAAGAAAGAAAGAAAGAAAGAAAGAAGGAAAGAAAAAGAAAGAAATAAAGAACGAATTTAGGTGGGTACACACATAACTCCAATGGCAATGCAATCCACTACATCACTCAGCTGAGCCCGTTTTCGCACTTACTTATAACATACTTTGTGTGTACGCGAAAAACAATGGTTTTTTATATCCACTTAGGTGGCAGACAAGCACACGGCCCACCTGATGGGAAGTGGTTACCGTGACCTATGGACGTATGCAACACCAGGGGCGTCACACTCGCGCTGCCGACCCTGAAGAAACCTTCTAATGCCCTTCTTGAAGAACCTCATATTGTAGGTACTACGGGCAGTTCATAAGGTACTCGTTTATAGACCCGCATGTCAATGAATGAACATTAATGAACAATCAATATAATTTAAAAAAATCATTGTAACTACATACATACTAAAAAGAGTAACATATAATATAATGTAGCGATAAGGCCGCCATTTGTACAATATCTTATATTGTCCCTAATGTACTGTTAATTTGTTTGTGTACAATAAAGAATTATCTTATCTTATCTTATCTTATCTTATCTTATCTTATCTTATCTTATCTTATCTTATCTTATCTTATCTTATCTTATCTTATCTGATCTTATCTTAACTTATCTTATCTTATCTTATCATATCATAAATCACCACAATATTCTCATGCCCCGAGCCCGACACAGCACTATGTCCGGTGCGTCCGGGTGCTCCATTCCCACTACAATGCAACAACTAAACGCGTTGTACTTGTATAGGGTGCTTATTAGGGCTTCGGAAGTGACGGCGATTGAGCCAAGCGCTGGCGGAGATTGCCGACCGGTTCGTTAGACATCGAAAGTGCTAGACCGAGGGAAATTAAAAAAAAAAAAGGTCCTTTCGAATTTTCGCTACGTAGTGAATGCAACTTGAAGTAGGTAGGTAATTATTTTGTCCCGTGTCGGTAAAGCCGAGCGTCAATTTTCTGTTAGCAATATTGTAATCAAAAGTGCATGCTTGACAGCAAAATAGGCTTCAATTGGCGAGGATTCCCTATAACCCGAATCCTACCGGCTTCACTATAGGTCGCATGGGGCATGAAAAAATATATCGTACTTAGTTTCTTTTTTTTTTACACCGGCTTCCCTTCTGATTCGCCAATAATAGCCTCACTCTTTTTAGATGCCGAAAATATAATAGTGAAATGTGACCGTTAATACAATCCAGCCTACCCCCTATAAAAAACCGTGAGCACGGAAATACAAACAAACATCCAAACCACTCATCAATACTTACATTAGAATTTAAAACCGCAATACATCTTCCAGTGCAGGCGGCCTGATGGGGAACCCCCTCAAGTGGCGCATAGCTGTCAAAACATAATGTGCCGATGACAGTATGGCCCGCATCGTCGTGACGGCGACGTCGTTCAATTTACGACAAATCACTTTGAATAATATCAAATATTTTCTCGCAAGACGCTACCAAGGGAGAGCGCAGGGTTATAAATGTTTAGAGGTGTTAAGTACCTATGAAGGTATTCAGTCTTTCGAAGAGACAAAGGATTTGCAATGAACGATTCTATGCATATAATAAAGTATAATTCTCTTCCAAAGTGGTGAGACGTGTTCATTTACGTCTGCGTATTTTTTTATAATATTCTTCTTGAAGTACCTATCGTACTTTTAGCGCCATCTGTTATCGAATAGCGGGCAACTAATAATTTCCAATGCACATTTTTATCTTTACTCTACTAAGTACTATCAACACTGCATCGGCATAAAAATGAACACCTCTGGATTCGCAACTTTTAGATTAAAGTCGTAATTACATAGGTAAAATAACAATATTTATGTATATCTGCCAATTTTTTGTTCTCATTGTTACATACGTTCCTATTTCACCAACCAATTTATATTAATTAAAAAAAAACATGAAGGACTAAAATTTTGCAATCTGTATTAGTGCAATGTCTGCCCAAACATTTTTCGCGACGTCTTCTCTAAACATTCATCACCCACGTGCCATATCTCAGTTTGACAGATTGTCGCTATGACGAAAATATGGCCCGGGTCATAATAATAAAACGGCGAGTTGGCCCGCTATCTTAATAGAATATCGAACGGTTCACGCCCTGGGACCCTGGGGCCCACGATTTGCATCCAAGGGCTCCCAAGAATGTGCCATTTCACTTTTGAATGGCGCACCCTTTAAACGAAAATAGTTTTCTTATTCGCTGAGTCAGCGTTTTGTTGAAAGACTGGGGGTGGGGGAGAAGAAAGTCGGATGTTATTTTAAATAGGATTTCAATACTATTAAACTTTATGTTCTTTGGTCATAGTGGTGGCGAAAAGCCTCTGAGAGGGCTAAGAAGAAATATTCTTCTTCTTTCGAAATTGGTTTCGTACGCGGCCGAAGCGAAAGCATGTATGTATGGTTATTATGTTTTCAGCTTCAGCTTATTTTAGAATGAGCAAGCTGAAGTGGCAGTGGGTAGCAATAGCCGTTGGAGCAGACGAGTCCTAGAGTGGAGATCGCGAGAAGGAAAACGGAAGGTGGGACACCCCCTAGGCAGGTGGACTGACGACCTGCGAAAGGTGGTTTGGACGGACTGGATGCGGAAGGCGGACGATCGGCAAACGAGGCGCATATTGGGAGAGGCCTATGTCCAGCGGTGGACTGCAATAGGCTAATTGATTAAATTAATAGGCTAATTAATTATTAATGATGACCTATACCTATACTTATAATGCAGCTGGAGTTTGTTTGTTTGAACGCGCTAATCTCTGGAACTACATGTGCGATTACACAAATGTAACAGTTGCTATGTCTTGTATCCGGTGAGACACGTGTACATGTGTACAATCACAGCTGTGCTCCGTTCACACAGGAGAGTGCGCTCGGTACTTTACTTGGGTAAAGATGGTACAGCATGCAGGGTGAATTCGTATAATTGATTAAAATTGAAGATAGCGATCGAATTGAGCATTAGTTTGATACAATCAAGGTGTTTCGAGTCAGCATGTGGATCTCTCTGCAACAAGTAACCATTTAGAATTGGACCTTTTTGGCAAAGTCTCAAGAAAGATGGCCTCATCAGATGCTCTTTCACGTCCCGCGTAAAGAACCTGGGACTGTAAGAAGAAGGAAACATGTGAGCCGGTGAGGAATTCCAGGTCAGGCGCAGCAAAGGAAAGCGTCACTGAACCGCTTGGTTCTTGATGGAATATTCTACACCGCAAGCGGATGACATCTAAGCTCTGCACATGTAGGATAGGAGAGGGTGGGACTAATTGGAAGAGGCTCTGATGAGCTCTTCCGAACAGCTCATCAGAACTTGGTGGAACTTAATCTAACCACTTTTTTGATCCTGTAAAAAAGCTGTATGCTTTTTCATTCTATGAAACGATTGATCCTTATGGTCTAGTAGCAAGCCAGCACTGGTGGTCGAGTGGCGTAGAGCTACAACGCGCCCGCGTGCTCGCTCTCGTGCACTGCACGACAGATTTAACTCGTTTTGTTTATTACTTGCGGCTCGACCGCAGTTATTTCTGGTGCCTACCTGCGCTTGCGCACGTCCTGGTGCGTTCCACCTCATTATAATACGTTTAAAATATCCTGTACAAAAATATCTAAGGAAAATTTTGTTTCAGGTGGTAATCACCATTCTCTCATTTAATATTTAAGTTTCTCTACTGATTTAACTTATCTTGATGCAGTCCCCGTTCACTGCAAATATTATTTTGAGGTAAGGCATGTAAATATAACTTCACTTCGCCTGATGGTAAGTTAAAGGGGAAATCTCAGGAATGTGGGATAAAAAATTGTTATATCCCTCACTTACAGGACCCGGGATTGTAGGCAGAAGGAAACGCGTGTGTTAATAAGGAAGTTTCACTCTTTATGGTGCGGAAATAGTTGCAGAAGAAGAACCACCTGATCCTGGATGAAACTGGTTGCGCCGTAAGAGAGTGACCCCAAGTACATGTTGTTCTCCATAGGAAAGGAGAGGGTGGAACTAATTGAAACATTTTATAATATTAGTCGGAAGTAAGTAGGAAGATTTCTTCCTACTTCCGACTAATATTATAAAATGTGAAAGATGTTTGAATGTTTGTTCCACAAACACGCTCTAATGGCTGAACGGATCTGGCTGAATTTTCGTAGAGGAATAGACTACTTATAGGATGGAATAACATATACCTACGCTACTTTTCATCCCGGGGATAAGTTCCCATGAATAGCGGGAACTGTTCCAAATTACAAACTCAGTGTTATAATATAAGTATGTAGGTATGTTTTCACAACAATCCGAGTATGTTTATCTACATTTTAAAACCCATAGTTCCTTACCCATGCGGTATCATTGCATTTCTCACGTTAGCCCCGATGCCAGCCAATCAGCACATGTTTTATTCATCGGCTGGTATCACTGGGCCATACATACGGACAGACGAACGATATCGGACCAGTCTTAATGCACTTACTGCTCTAAGGTATTAATTATGCTGGGACTTATTGCAAATTTACATATGGCATACACTTTGTGGCTGACCGTTGGCTGTTGGACTGGCAGACTATGTTATATGAGAAATAGTAATGTGTGTGAATGTGATATTGTATACAGAAGAAGTTTGAATTTGGGTAAGCGTTTTAACTAATATTATTAATGAGAGAAAGTGAGATAACAGTACTAGCGTAATCCAGATTTTAGTTAGAAAATTATGCATAAGTACAGGTCTCTTTTGCACACCTGTCCAACTCTTATTATCCGGAACGGGACATACGCTACTTTTATCCCGGGAATAGGTTTCTGTGCAAAGTGTATAATTCTTTAACGAGCGAGCTCGCAGGCATAAGCTAGTAAAACATATTATTATGTACAAAATGTGTGAACACCATCAATGTTCACGGCCAATCAATCAAAACGCTTTTAAATTACTAAGCTTGCCGGTTGACGGTAAGCTAGTGCCTTAACTCACTTATCTTGTCCCCCTGGCAAACTTTAGCAATGCTACTCATTCATAGGGGCTTAAGACTTAAGTTAGATAATTACTGCTATTTAGCCTTTTCTAGTCCTTCATAATTTTTTCTTAAGCTTACATAGACTTGGCTTAGAGATCGATTTCCATCTACATACATACATATAATTAGCCTTTATCCCCAGAAGGTTAGTAGAGGTGAATTAACGTCCACATTTCACTAATCATTGTATTAGGTCCCACGTAATAGGGGGGAGCCTATTCCGGGCACTATTGTTGATTCAAACCATGCATCTGAGGCTGAGTCTGGGCTGTATATATCTGTCTTATGTTAAACAGTCCTATCCCTTAGTCACCTTGTACTATGTCCATCTAATAGTAATTTTACTAACGTAACGTAAGTGTTATAAAATTTGCAGTTTGCTGCGTATTATTTGCTTGGTCTTAATGGTTTATATTATTGTAATTCGGTTAGGTACTTAAAAATAAATGGTTTATCAAACCAGAAAGGTAGCACATTGAATTATTGCCGCTTGGCGAGTGATAATGCGCTAATATATCCAGTTTACGTTTTAATTGGCTCCGAAGTGTCGATGTGACCAAAATGTACCGAATAAATATATGGTCAATGCGCTTTTTTGCTTGCACTGGGTAGACTGAGTATGGACTGACGCAGATTGTATTAAATAGTTTTGGAATCCTGCTCATTTTAAACGAACCAACCGAATTAATACGAGTATTATGGTCAATGCGCTTTTTTGCTTGCACTGGGTAGACTAAGTTTAGTATGGACTGACGCAAATTGTATTAAATAGTTTTGGAATCCTGCTCATTTAAAATTAACCTACCGAATTAATACGAGTACCTATTATGGTTTATGGTCAATGCGCTTTTTCGCTTGCACTGGGCAGACAGGCTGACGCTGACGCAGATGTTATTAAATATTTTTGGAATACTGCTGGTTTATATATTTTTATTTTACAATTTATAAAACTTACAGCTATTATTTTGAAAAAAAAAGTGATAGACAAATGTTATAAAATGTGAAAAGTGGGGATGGATAGGACGGATGTTTGTAATTTTTTTTTAAGTTTTTACATTATAAATATGTAATACTTTTTTTTAACACAAAAAAACGGTTGAATCCGTTCCACCTGATATAAGTAAGTGAAGTATGAGTTATAGAAAAATAAGAATAGCGTAACTTTTACCACAGTTCACAGTTTCAGTTAAGTAATTTATTTCCACTATGAAAATCTTGTGCCTTTGGTAACTTGTAACTTTTCAGCAAATAATTAACGTTTGTTATGTATGATCTAGTAATAATATACAATATGAAACTAAATTAAGCTAATTTTAAGGGATTCTGTAGTGATTTTTATACTACTTATTTGTACTAATACCGATATTTTTGTCCCATTATAATTCACGAAAGTTTTTTACCGAGTAGCGAAATCGCGTTAAAAAAAGTTCGACATTATACAAATTAAGTGTACTGTAAGTTTTGATTTTGAATTGAGAACAAAAATTACACCATACCTGCTATATTCCTCAACTCCTGATATCCACAGTACTGCTGACACACATAGATTCAACACTATAAACACACACAGTTACTCAACACTTCCATAGTTATAAAAAACAACTTTTGCTTCAAAGAACAACGTCACCATACAAACAACACAACAGTTCAAAGTATCCCAACAATATTCTAAAACAACAAACAACAAATCCCGATTAAAATAGATTTCTTAGAACACTCATTAAACAATACAATAGTTCTTCATTCCCAACAATTTTCTAAAAACAAAAAACAATTCTCGATAAAATCGAATAAAATTCACTTAAAGTTTCAATAACATCCTATTTAAAATTCCAAAACACGTTATATAGAATACGTTATAATAAAACTTGTACAATATCCCGTATTCTAAACTTTCAGAGTACGACAACGATTCTGAACACGTCGCGTGTCATTCCCCGCTGGCGCTAGGGCGGGCGGCGGCGCTAGGCGGGCAGACGGCGCGGCGGCTGGGCGCCAACTAGCCTCCGTAGGTACTCAGTGTACTCACTACTCCGGGGCCTCCTCTCCTGGCGGGACCGCGGGACTGCGCCCCGGGGCCCGGGATCGGCGCACGTGTGTTACACACCGGGATCAACTCTGCTACTAGCACTAAGCTATAAGTATGCCTCGTTTAGTATCAGCTATTTTTTTTTTACTTTTGAATGAAATGTTGAAGCAATTATTATGCTGATTGTTAAAATCGATTAACGACTTTTTCGGCTTCGTGCGGGCTTCGAAGGCTTAGCGGTCAGAGCATTCCCCCTGTAAGGGAAAGATCGCGGGTTCGAGTCCCGCCGAAGTCGATTCTCTTTTCTCTTTCTAAATCAATTATTTAAACTTTACTCTAATAAAGATGTACAAAGGTGGAATTGTTAAGATAGGTGCTTGAAAGTTATTGAGAGAGTGTGTGATCTAGTACAGTCAGCGTCAGAGAAAACAGACTCCCTCATGCTTTCATATCATTAACAAGGGGGGGTCTCTTTTCTCTGAAGCTTACTGTACCTACACAGTGTTATCACAACGAGATCGGTAGTTGAATGAAAAGCATTTATTTAGTATGTTAACTATTCAAATCGAATAAGACAGAAAAAAGCGAAGCCTCTTCAGGCGGTACTCGAACCCGCGATCTTTCCCTTACAAGGGGAACGGAATGCTTTGACCACTGAGCCACCGATGCTCGCCAAAAGCTGATCCAAATTTTTCAATACATCCGTGTTATGGCGACGCGACGCGACGGTGGGAGCCATCTACCGATACTCGTACGAACTATCGGAAACAATAAATATAAGAAGTAATACATACAATCATTTTTAAACATTGATTTTTGATGACTCCGCCCAAATAATTGAATGAAATTTTCAAGCATTTAATATGCTAACTTTTTTTTTTATTTTTATTTTTTTTATTTGAACTTCATGCACATATGTACATAGGCGAACTTAATGCCATAGGCATTCTCTACCAGTCAACCTAATAGGTGGTGCAGAGAATAAAAAAGTAGGTGCATTAAGAAAGAAAATAAACCATTAGGTACTTTATACTTAGTAGATAAGCTGTAAGGTAGATATATACAATATATACATGGAAATATACCTACATAAATATATGAATAAAATATACGTACACATAATAATAACAATACATATAAAATATAGATACTAAATATAGAAAATATAGATACTATGAAGTTTCTTCCAATTTATCGAGCATGCGTTTCCGAACCGCCGATTTAAAAGTGTAACTTTTCAAATCGATTAAAATAATAAAATTCTCCTGTAAGGGAAAGATCGCGGGTTCGAGTCCCGGGTGAAGTGGATTCGCTTTTTCTAACTTAATCGACGTGATCAGTAGTGTAGCGGCATCGGCAGAGCGATTGGCACACCAAAATCAAAGGTTCGATTCCCACTCAACGCACCTGTTTGTATGGAAGAACATATTATTATGTAGTAGGATAGCAAATTTCAATTGAAATACTTAGAATTGAAATTTTGTGTAAGAAAAGAAATGACTTAGACAAAATAAATATAATTCCACGTTCACAGCTGAATGTTCCCATGCACATGCATAGGACATACTGGCGGGATGTCGTCGGGCCGATAAATTATGCTTGCACTGACTACAATAACCAACACGAGGCAAATTATAGTAAAAAAAATATTTTCAATAGTTATTTATATAAAATAAAACAGAGTTGATGAAGTAAGAACATTGTTTGATACATTTTTTTTGTAGGATAGGACACGTCAATTTAACCTCGCCTCACCTGATGGTAAAGTATCAATTTTATTAAAAAGCACACAAAATTATTAAAATTATAGGATAATTTTCGTTCGTTACGTTTATTACAAATAATCCACATTACAATTTATAGGGACGTACAGATAAAATATATTGGCGTGAAAGCAATAAAAAGCACGTGAGAATAGTGTAAAGTAACATAAGACAATAGCATAGAAATGAGTTACAACGTTCGTTCGGTATCTAATGAAATTATGACAACGGCGGTGCCGATGCAATGGTCCACCTGAAGCGTTCCCTGTCTTCGTAAATATCGCCGTTGTGTCCCATCAGCAACCTGTCCCCATAATAGTCAGTCTTTATTACCAATTTTAAACCTTGACCGTACCTCCGGTTTATTATACAGAACACTATATTGCCGTTTTTTATGGACGGCTCCAAAAAATAATCTATCGATTGATTCTTGGAATCTGTAGTACCCCAAGCTTGTCTGTCCCCTATGTTGTCTCCACTGACAGCCAATTTCAAATACATGCCGTGTTCAATATTATACAGATGGAAGGTAACTTCGTTATTCGACCAAACAGGTTCAAGTCGCCAGTTCACCCTCTTACTGGTCGTATCGTCATAGTCTCCCCACGCGAGCCTGTCGCCGTAACTATCTTTATTGGCGTCTAGTTTCAGAGCCTGGTGATATTCCGTGTTCACTATAGTAACGTTTTCTTGGTCAAAAATGAATTTGATAGGAGCTGGAAAATTATTTTGAACAACGTCTTGAGCTCCGCTGTTCCACAGTGTGTATGCATATGACATCAATTTTGCTCGATTGCTTGAATCAGAGTGCAAAAGTGTTTGTACAGCTTCGGCCACCAGTTTATCTACGCTTTCCTTATCGAATGTTTCGTATCGAATAAGCTTTACTGCAGCATCATACTTGCGATCAGTGACGTGTTTACACAATTGCTGTTTAAGCTCATAGTTACGCGGTGACCACGATTCAATGGTCCATCTAAAGTGCTTCTCGTCTTCTTCTATATCACCTCTGTGTCCCATCATTAGCCTATCCCCATAAGAGTCAGTGTTTAGAAACAATTTTAAATTTTCGTGGTACTTACAGTTAAATATACGGAATTCTAAAACTTCTTTGTTTATATACGGCTCCAAATAATAACCGTTTGAGTCATTTTCGGAATTTTTTGTGCCCCAAGCTTGGCGGTCTCCTTTGTCGTCACCCGTAGCAGCCAGTTTCAAGTACATATCGCAGTCAACATTATACAGTTTGAAGGTTACATCGTTATTCAACCAGACGGGTACAAACTGCCAGTTCATCCGCTTACTGGTTTTATCGTAGCTGTCTCCCCACGCGAGCCTGTCGCCGTCGTCGTCCGTATTGACGTCCAGTTTCAGAGCCTGAAGATAACCTGTGTTCACTATGGAGACGTTCTTTTGGTCAAGGATGAGTTTAATAGGAGCTGGAAAACTATTTTGAACAAAATCTTGAGCTCCGTTGTTCCACAGTTTGTATGCATATGACATCACGTTTTTATGAACGCTTGTATTGGAGCGCAGTAGTTTTTGTACAGCATTGTTTACTACTCCATCTGTCCTTGCCTTGTCTAAGGCTTTCGTAAGTGTTACGGCATCATCATATTGGCTATCAGTGATGAGTTTACATAACTGATCTTTAAGATCGATGGTGTCTGGTGACCATGTTTCAATTGTCCACATGAAGCGTCCGTCATCTTTAGAAATATCACCATTGTGTCCCATCAGTAACCTATCCCCTATGGAATCTTTACGTATTACCAATTTTAACCCTTGCCCGTATATACAGTTTATTATACGGAACCTCAAATTTCCTTTCTCTATGGAGGGCTGCACATAGTATGCTTGTCTGTCTTCCTCCGAATCTTTTGTGCCCCAGGCTTGTCTGTCTCCTATAGTATCACCAACTGCACCCATCTTTAAATACATGTCACAATCGACATTATAAAGATAGAAGGAAAGGTCATTATTTACCCAAACGGGTACAAATCGCCAGTTTAACCTTTTACTAGTTTTATCGTAGTTATCTCCCCACGCGAGCCTGTCGCCGTCATCATCCGTATTGACATCCAGTTTCAGAGCCTGGAGATAACCTGTGTTGACTATAGTAACGTTCTGTTGGCTAACGATTAGTTTGATAGTCGCTGGAAAATTTCTTTCAACCACCTCTAAAGCTCCACTGCTCCATAACTTATATGCATATGTCAACAATTTTCTGTCAACAGTAGAGTTGGAGTGAAGAAGTTTGTGTACCACATGAGTCACTATCGCGTCATGTTTCTCGTCGATTTCTTTCGTCAGTGTGACGGCAGCATCGTATTCACCATCGTTCACGAGTTTATATAAAATGTTTTTAATCTCACTGGGGTTTAAAAAAGCGATATGGTTATCGAATGCTGTTAAACCTTGAAGTTCACTTGGCAGCTTGTAGTTGGTATAATGGTATAGACCGTTGGTTTTCAGTGAAGCGATAAGATTCTGAATATCTTTTGAGTTACTATCGAAACCATACACGACTACTTTGCCAAGATCGTTATTGACCATGCGGGCTATGTCTGCTGCGCAGCTTTCGTTGATTGGGGCGTCCATGAGAGTCACTGTCAGGACAGAATTACCTCTGATGTAAGCGCTAGTGTCACAGCTGGGGCTTGTTTGCACGGGGATCCTGTTTGGGATCTTCCTGTCACGATCTTCACCTTTGCTGACCAGCTGATAAGCACGATTTACATTGTAAGAGTTTGCAAAGCCACTCGTGCCATCTTCAGTCACTACTTTGCCTTCTCCCCAATAGTCTACGTGATCTATGAGTTTATTGAGAGAGAGAGGGAGCTTGACCAGCTTGTACTCGCCGATGAAGGGGACTTCGGAGTAAGGGTATACCCGGTCGATGTTGGTGACGTAGTTTGGTGAAGGCGCACTTCTCCAAAGCGTTATGGAATGCATCTTCAAATTCCGTTTTAATATCTGAAATATAAACGTTAATTTTTTTTATAATGGTCGGGTTGTAGTATTGAGTCGGTACCTAATTTTTTGTTCCTTACAGCCAGCTTAGTAGGAGCGCACTGTACAGGACCGTACCAAAATCATTGCAAGCAAGTCGGTGCATCTGCTAAATAAATAAAGAGACCTTGTTGCGGGGTTTCCTCTCAAGCTTGGGAGTCAGACAGCAGTCGCTTCCAGAGAAGACATCAGGTTCCAAAGTACAGATTTTAAACGCAACTGGGGAATCTCTATGATGATAGTATTATTGCGGGTGTGAATAAAGATACCACAGTTGGTCTATCGATTTGTTCACCGACTCTTATTAAGCCTTTATTGCTTTTTTAAACACTGTAATATAAAATTACGAGTTCAAAAAATTCCTTCCATCTATCTCTATCTCTCGCTATTTACATATAATTAATGGATGTTATATACTAAAGTTTTACGCTAACTTTGTAGTGCGAGCTGGCAACAAGTGCCACGTCTTGTTATTTGCTAACTTTACGTCATTCGTATTTACACAATTTAATTCCCTTATAGGAATCACGTCCTGCCTATCCATGACTGTCATAGTGTATTAATACTAGTGAATAATTAATAATCTATCAAATTACTAATAAAAAAAATAATATTCACCCGAATCTGAGCTAGTCCCGGCGCTTGCGATGTGCGAACGAGTCGAACTGTGTGTCGTACGGGACTGTGCAGACCTTTATACACTTTTCACAACACCCATTAGGTACCTTTTATACGTTTGGTGATGCCAACCACACACTTCACAATGTTCAATTTAAGTACATACACAAAATGAAATGCTATATTTTTGTGGTGGGTATTGAGCGGAAGTTTCGACTTTATCGCATATAAACATCCGCTAAACTTTTACCAATTATATTTTGCTATTATCATTATATGGTTAGTATGAGATAATAACAAAAAGATTTGGAAGGAGTCCCACGGTTTTTGTATCTACCTATAAAATATAGGCCTGTCCTGGCTGTCTATTAAGTACTTGATGCATCATGAAGAAAATCAATGCCCAAAACGTGGATCCTGGCATAGTGGCAATAGCTGCAGGGTACACCACGAAGACCAGCCACGTCCTGGACCTGTTTCCTGAAGTGTGCGCCATGTAGCCAAGGACGCTGAAGATCACGAAACCAGCCACGAATGATGTTGCGGAGTTGATCACGCTTATCCACTAAAGAAGGATTTTGCTATTTAAACCCTTAGGGGGTAAAATAAAGGATGAATGCTTAAGTGGCGAGGGTTCCCATATAAGCCAATTTAAGTCGGCTTCATTATGGGTCGCATAGAGTTAAGTTTCTTTTTCCAACCAGCTTTCCTTGAGAAAATTTACAACCTTAGCCTTATTGCTTAGTCCATATACTGTAAGACGCAGTAGGTATTGCTAATAAAATGCATCGCAAAAAAACGGCGTAAAATATACGTTAAGGGAGGGTGAGTAAGCTAATGTCGACTTGTACTAGAGTAGCAGCTATTTTCAACGCCGCGTTGGAGTGACAGTTAATGCGTCCAGAGTATGTAACCAAGATAGAAGGGTTATTTGAAAAATTGCATTTTCAAAGTTAGAAGCACGAAATTCGATGCACGATTCTGCAGACTTTATGACACAAACATGATGACTGACATGACACATGATCGGACATTCAGTCACCGCACACAATTTATGAACAATTTATTTATAGTTTTCCACGGTGCGTAACTTGTGTGCGTTTCCTCAGACCCACTTTCCACGGTGAATCGTCGGTGCGGGCTAACTAATCCACGTTCGTCCGTAAAACCATGCGCCGCGCCGTGGAAAGGCGCCGTAACGTAACACGCAACTGTTTGCTGTTATGTTCAGTGATAGTGCAGATAAGGCGATCAATTAAAGCGAGCTCGAACCTGCGACCTGCCGGACCACTTCCCGCTCCCGTTACCAACCTAGATAGAAACCTAACGGTGCTCAGTGTTAGGGCTAGTTTGGTAGCCATTACTTTTAGCGGATTCCTAGTAAGGAAGGAGGAATCTTCGAATATGATAATCCACTTAGAGGCTTTACCCAACATAGAGTTGGAATTCAACCTATTACACAACGGGAACACTTCGATATTTTACGTAAAACGACTGCCGTCTGACCTCCACAACTATTGGCGATATCAAAGTTCTGTAGTTAGACTAGTCGGACTTTTTAAAGCACCCACGCAACGAAGGCCTAGATGTTCTTAAGGCAACTGGGACCGAGTGCGTGCTCTCTGAGGCACGGCAGAATTTCAATGTGTTAAGGACGGTCATCCATCCTTAGGTTATGATTATTGTGCTTAACTTTGCAATGTGTTATCACTCAGCAACGAGCCCCTCGATATGATTTCACTCCGTAAGATGGTAAGAAACTGTAAGAAAACCCTATAGAAAGAAGCATGTTCTATTTTTATATTTGGATTGACTGCACCTCGTTACATGGTAAAACGTTGAGGTACATTCCAGAGCCGGCCGGGGTGCGAGGGATATGTCTTCGGCTACCTCACCTCCGGCAACCGACGGCCCACAGATGGCGTGCGTTTTAGTCGGTTCAAGTACGACATAACCTCCTCCCCCGGCTCCGGCGGAGGTGTATCCGTGAGGATTTTCCGCACGATAAAAAAAAGTATATTCCAGAAGATACGGGCCGCCATTTCTGATGCTATTGACTTAAAATGGTGGTCACTAACTTAACGGCTTTGATGCTTTTTCATGCCTCGTTTGAAGGACCCAGTACTGTAGGAAGAGACGACGCGAGACTCGCCCTCGCACTTGGCCGGTTATTTAAGTATTAGCACGGTAATTTAGATTATACCTACCTATTAAGTATTCAAAACTAAAATCCTCGAGGCCATACCAGCCCCTCTAGACAAGTGGCAATTCGTTGCTCGGCGTATGATGGAATAGAATGCCAAATGTATGGGATTTGACGTATATGACAGGCGCTAACGAATGTCAAAAACGTCAAATCCTATACATTTATCGTTCTATTCCATCATACGCCGAGCAACGAATTGCCAGTCTAGAGGGGCAGTATTGCACGAAAAAACTCATTACTGGCAAAAAAACCGAAACTCCATGCAGAGTACTTAATGCTAAAAAGCGGCACTCTGCCTGTATATTATATATGCTTGTCCCAATAACCACATGCTGCGTATTTCCAATCGCTGGTTCGTTGACCGTACACCACATAATTGAACATCGTGACACAGAGCTGATACGAGAGGCGATTAGGAAAAAGGTTGTCAACAGTACTTTTCACTATGTTTCGTGATCTGCCCATTTCGGTCTCAAAGTGTCACTAATGTGGTCCAAAGAATGAACGGTCGTATTATAGATGGTGACAATATCACAATGTAGTACTTCCCTTTCAAAAGTTCAATGCTTCGATATCGCCTAATGTCACTATTGGGTTGTGGACTTGTGGAGGTCAGATGGCAGTCGCTTCACGGAAAATATCGAAATCCTGCCAAATCTGCGGTTAAAACTGGTAAGCGGACCCCAGACTCCGAGGTGATAGCTTCGAATGCGACTGATAATTAACGCTAGGATGTAGAAGAAGTACTTCCCTGACGGTCTCTGAAAGAAAGAAAGAAGTGCTGAACAATGACTAAAAAGTAACTGATGTCTGCGGCTCCGCCCGCGTGGAATTCTATGCCTGATCCCGCAACCCATGGGAATCTTGCCGGGATAAAAAGCTTGCAAGATTTGAAACTGGATTTGGATCAAAGTTTTATTACGAGAAGGCTCTCAGGATACAAGTCTCAGGATACTAGGCTAGCAACACTAGCCGTCCCGCTCCGGCTTTGCCCGTGGCATACTTCGAAACAGCCCTTTATGCAATAATATATGCCCGTGTTTAATTTAATTTATGGGAATCTGCCGGATTTCTTGACATTTATGCTCACTGCGCCACTCCCTTGGGTAGTAGCGTGATGTTATATAGCCTTAAACCTTTCTCGATAGATGGACTATTCAACACAAATAATATTTCAATTCGAACCAGTAGTTCCTGAGATTAGCGTGTTCAACCAAACTAACAAACTCTTCAGCTTTATGTTAATAGTAGGTATAGATTAATATTTAATCCTAACCAGTCGGCTAGTATGTGAGCAGTCACTGAGATATATCTGCACCGGACGTGACGTCACGCAGCCGTCGCGCCGCCTGGTGGCAGGTGACGTAATCTATGTGCCGGCACCTGCGACTGTCAGTAGTGTCCCGGCCGTCGGAGAGACAACATCGGTATCGTGACAATGAAAGCTGAGTTATGGCGGTTTGTTGTGTTAGAATACGGTTAGATGTCGAAGCAGTATGTAAATTGTTTTCATGAATAATGAATTAGAAGAGATTGTGATGCGAACTTGTTATTCTAATAAACCTATTTTAAAATTGAAAAATTGAAGGAAATTTTACGGTTATGCTGGAACCAGGTTATTGATTCTCCGTCAAAATGAGGGCTTGTATAATTAATAATGTCCACAGACACTAACACACTGGCCTTGGAAAACTTTTTACGGACTACCCATCGAAGCTACGACGACGACCGACGACGCGCCATTTTTGGAGTTACAAACAAAAACCCAAAAGGGGCAACCTTTACCAACTCCAACAACCCTTACCTGGGATGAACAGAGTTCTTTTTTGTATTTTATATTTTCACACTTTATGCACAGTAAATTGTAAAAAAGCGGACTTAATTCCAAAGGCATTACCTGACAGTCTACCTTAGAGTGATGCAGAGAAATATTGAAGTAGGTGCAGGCAGGAAAACAGACTATTTAGTATAACCCCAGCTCATCTCCTAGATGTCGCGTCGGGATTTTCGATATGTTCCCTACGTAAACAGTAGCACTTAACCAGTTTCTGAAGAAATTGGTAACGATATTAGTATGGATTCTGTCTGATCGTGGGAAAAAGGTACCCAGAAATGAAAATATGTATACAGTTAGATAATGTACACCAAGAGATGCAATGCACACCTGTGTTGTGTACCTAGTCGTGTCCACGAGAGCCGGTCGCGCATTCGATTTATAAATATAATGCCGCGTTCACAGCTGAATGTTCCCATGCACGTTACTCGCGTGATGGCGGGGCGACGATTAAGCTTGCACTGACTACAATAACCAATACGAGCCAATAGCATTAACCGCTTGTATGTAAATCGGCGCAGGCGTACGGATACCATCGTCGTAGGGTCACCATAAATGTTCTAGGACATTCTATTCAGAATAGCTATTCTATAGATAGAAGGGCTCGCTACAAGTGAGATGTCTTCTGCTTTTTGACCTTTGATACTAGTTAGTTCTATGTTTTCTATTCGTTTTCTTATCCTTTTTGCTTCAACTTGGCCGTGTTGGTTCCCGGTGCAGTAGAATGGAGCACCCCATCTCTTCCTGTGGGTATCGTAGAAGGTGACTAAGGGATAGGGATGTTCTCCATCCGACAGTAAACATACAGCCCATGAATAAGTGCCCGCTTGACAGCAACAGGCTCGCCCCCTATTACGTGAGACCAAAAATCATAGTTGGCGGAATGTGGTTGATAATTGATAATACACCTCTGCCTACCCCTTCGGAGATTTACAGGCGTGAGTATATGTATGTATGTTCAACTGCCCTAATAATAAGCGAAGGTTTAAGGTTGAGGATCTCGGACAGGCCTTCCACTCGTGGTTTTGTAGTAGTTCCAATAAAAATCGTATAGACGGTTTAGTCCACGTTCAACCCCTACAATCTCTACCCCCGGCCATGTTCAACCCCTAAAACGTTGTCCACGTTCAACCCCCAGGGGTAGAACGTGGATTTCAATACATTAGACTAAACCAAAAGTTTTGTAAATGGACCCTGGAGAGAGAAGGCACGCTTTGTTGATTATGATTAGTACCCTTAGCACGAGAAACTATCGTAATCGTAATCGTAACGTAAGTGTATTGAGAAAACAGAGTATTGTGATTGGCAGGCTTCACACACACACACAAACACACACACACACAGGTTCACAGTAGGCAGGCGGCCAATTGCAATACTCCGTTGTCATGATACTTACGATTACGATAGTTTTTCGTGTTCAGGGCACTGATTTTAATTTAACATTCGATCAGTATTCTTAAATGCCCAAATCCTGGTTGCCCTACATCAGATAAGAACCGCGCAGGAACAATTTGCATGCGCGGGAATGCGCTGTAAGTGTCGCGGACATATTTTGTTGAGCGCACATATTTATTTGTGCGTGTGCGCACTTATGAGTCGGGCTCGTAAACTAGTTCTTTGCGAATTGACTATGATATGAAGTAAAGTGAAAAATTAAGCACGTTGTATCTATTCAGAATGCAAGGGGTTCAACCACGAACGACAGAATATGATTCGATAATTCCTCCGTGAGCCCAACCAACTACTTCGGATCTCAAACCAAATCAAGTTCACTTGCAAGCTGGTGCTTAAGTATATAGTTTATTGACGGACGAAGCTCCAGCGCAGGTTCTTCGGGTTTTTTTTATACTACTTAGTTGGCAGACAAGCACACGGCCCACCTGATGGGAAGCAGTCACCGCCTATGGACGTATGCAACACCAAGTAGATCCGCTCCCAAAAAGCCCGGGATAATCCAAATCATGGAGAGACAATCAAGAGGGGAGCGGACCAAAATGAAGGTTTTGGATGTGTACTGAATGTAAGGTGAAATTAAGGTCTCTAAGGTCTTTAAGTCACCATGCTGATACGAGGTAAAAAAGAGGCGCTTGTCCAAAATCTGTCTCGGTGGCGGGCGGTGGCACAGTAGTAGCAAGTGCGACTGCTGTAATTATGTATATCACGTGTTCGATTCCCAAATTGATATTCCATTCATAGTTCATCCATTGTATATCCACATCTGATGTACGATTCCATTCGAGTTCGATAACGTTCTACAGCATTCGATCTAATCGCAAATAGAGCAGAAATGCTTCTGGGAAATTAAACAACAATGTCCTGAAATTCTCCAGCCTCTTCCAGCTAATCTGTTAAGAGGCAATCGTTTATATTTATTGTCGCGGATGGTTGACAATGGGGCACCAATCTTGCACGACTCGTCGAATTATCGCGATAGGGGGCGCACGGCCGCGCCCTCCTGTAGGTACCTACTCTAGTTGGGTAGAAAACTTCACAAAACATACGGGTGAACGTTATGCACGTTTCTGTTGTCACTGGGTGGTTGGAACCCCATCAAAACCCTCGGAGTCAACCTCAAATGCAAATACTCCTGTTGATTGACAAACAAAGCTCAGTGGCAGGCTGTACTCTCGTGGTTGGGAGGTCAGATGGCAGTCTAAAAAAATTTAATTTAGAGGCCGCCAATACATTTTACACTTATATTTATGTAGTTCTAACAGAAATCACAAATAATTCAAACGCTTTACTTTTGTCGTTAGTTTCCAATTTTTAAGTATTGTTCATCGCACGACGCGAGTTCAAGAATCTACCCAATCCACAGATCTGTCGAGTTAGGAATCTGCTAAACTGCCTCTGTGGCGTAGCGGTAATACGCAGGAGGCGCGGGTTCGATCCCCGCTCAGTGCCAATATTTGTATGCATGAATATAAATATTTGCATTGGTCTGGGTGTTTCTATGTATAATATGTATGTATTTACAAAAAAAAAGTATTTAAGTATGTATATCCGCATTCTAGATTCCATAACACAAGCTAATTAAGCTTACCATGGGTCTAGATACCGTTGTGTAGAATGTTGTAGAATTGTTGTAGAAATCACGAATCTGCCCAATCCAGAATCTGTCGTACTGGTACACTAAATAATCAATCAATCAATCAAGCAATTAGCTTATTGTAGCCCACTGCTGGACATAGGCCTCTCCCAATATGCGCCACGTTTGCCGATCGTCCGGGAAATAATGTTAACTACGAAATGAAATTTTTGCAGAAAAAATTGTTTGAAGTCAAGAACGTCCTTTTGTGTGACAGCGCCAATTCGAGTCCCTGATGGTATATGCATATCTCCAAAGTTGGATAACTATGTTGCCAATCCAAATTACTCCGGCCAACAAAAAGTGCAGTCGTTTACAAAACGCATTCCCGTATATTCCTGTCTACCGATAGGGCCAAACCCAGTTCCCATTGAATCTCAGCTATCATCTTATTTGCATCGCAATACCTCTTGCGTACCTCGCCCTCTTACGAAGGGTATCACTTACCGCTCTGATTGCGCCGGTATACAGGATCGATGCTTACCTGAAACAAAATATTACCTCTATTAGCTGATTGAGTTTCCTTCTCAAGCTGTTAGGGAGATTGTTTTCGAAACAATTAAGTGTAATAAATAGCCCAATTTGAATATTTTAGTTGAGTGTATTTGCTTGTAAATTGTAGGTAAGTAGAAGATGGTTGTTAGCGACTGGTAAATCTGGTAATAATACATCATGGGTTTGATACCCAGATTTATTACCCATTGCTTTCCGCGGCTCAAATAGGTTAGCTGGATAGGAAATTAAGATGGGGTCAGCAGCGCGAGCGGAAGTGTGACGTCCCTGGTGTTTCATATGTCCGTAAGCCACGGTAACCACTTTCCATCAGGTGGGCCGCGTGCTTGTCTGCCACCTAAGTGGAATAAAAAAAGTTTTTGAGAATTGTCTACTTGTAACACGTGGCTACAAATTAACAGTTATCAAAGTTCAAGAAGTGACTATAGAAGGCTTTAGAAGCAGAGCTAGGCTCAAGAAAAGTTTAAAGTAATGCATGAAAGGGTGCTTCATTGATAATAAAACAAATGATTGAGGATTATGACTCTGACATCGCTCAATGACCTTTTTATTTTACTATCCTGCTAACAAACTACACTAGTGATATTTAACTATAGAATTAAATCCATGCCCATATCCTTACACAGCTGCCTCAGACCACAGATTAATAAATAGTTACGCTCAGACTTACGACACTTCAATATAAAGAGCAGTGGACCTCATATAAAACTGTAAGCACTTTCAATTGAAAAACCACCGAGTTATTTAAAGGTGAACACAACTGCAATATTTCTTATAGCTGATCTAGCTTCAGTCTGCAGCCGTCAAACAATTTCTCAGCAGCTAGTGTGAAAGCTACATTTCAATACAATGGTGGATATAAATGGTTTTATATAGAATTATTCAGTACCGCGCGTAATGCCGTCGGCTCGCTAATTCGACGGTCATCGCCGACGCCGATATGTTTTATTCAAAGTACTTTATATGCTTTTGAAAGGTCGCCGAAGTGGAATTTTCATCTTGAGACTTAGGTTATAAAATATACCATACATTAATTACTTTAGACACAGAATAAGTGCGTAGTGTCATTGCGATAAAAACAATAAATTCTTTTGTGAGTGTCCCTCCATTTGTTTTCCCTTCATTTAAAATTATTTTACCCTTGACATTTACATATTGTGCAATCACTCTCTCCTTTCCTACACAGGACAACACGTGCAGGACTTAGATGTCACCTGCATATTATGGTGCAGAACATTCCATCAAGAACCAAGTTGTTCGGCGACTCCTTCCTCTGTTCTGGAATTCCTTACCAGTTCACGTGTTTCCCTCCTCTTACAGGCCCGCGTCCTTTAAACGGGGCGTGAAAAAGGATCTGATGAGGCCGTCAAGCTGAGAACCACCATTGTAACATGGTACGTGTCTATAATGGTGACCCTCTTTCCCGAGACTTTGCCTTCAGCTTACCATCAGGCGAGGTGAGTCAAATTAACGCGATAAAAAAGCCTTTTCTATCATATAGCATTTTAAAAAACCACGAAAATTTTAAAATAATATTTTATGTCATGGCGGCTTTTCAAATCTGCCGACATTTCCGTCTTCAGCCGTTAGTTTATCGTTGAGAATACGTCCACACAGCGTGTCCACAAGGTAGTTTGCATGAGTTTTACATTCCCTCGTAAATCATAGAAACAACGAATAACTTACTAGCAAGATTCATAGTACTTCAGGCTGGCAGGCCGGTGCAGCTTCCCTACAGCTCATCAGATAGCCGCGACCACAGATATAGGGCAGACTAGGTAGGTACTGCATGCCAGTCCCACCACATTCCCAAAATAATGTAGTTTCTATATTCCGACTTTCGTCTTATTTTCATCATCATAAAAATGCCGACTGACGCTTTGCGAACTGCGGTCGAACCAATTTTATTTATGGGGATTCATCATCACCATCATCATCATCTTAACATCGAACCCGGTTGCCCTTTGGAGCACGAGGCTCGCACCCCTAGTCATTCTGATTAGTTTTTAGGGGAGCAATTACTAGCTAACCCCCTGATCCAGAAAGGAAAGCCAGCAATAGAATCTTCTCTGCCAATCAGAGAGTGTACTGCTTTGGGCACCATATTCTGTTTATGGAGAGTATTATTACCAAATACCTCACGTAATACAAATGGTGGTGGCGAAAATATGGCACGTTCTATATTCATATTCTAATGCCATCTAGCTGACTCTACATCTGTGGCGGCTTCATCGCAACTTTGTATTACAGGTATGCTAAACCTTCGGTTACTTTGTGCGCCGTGCTTCAATTCAATTTAAATTTACAACAATGTACGATGTGTATTTCTATTCGTCGCATGCATTGGCAATTCATATATATTATCATCTCGAGTCCGAGTGCACGTTTTTGGTGTGTTATCTCTGCCTATGCTATAGGTCTAGCCATATTCATTACATCTATTAAATCTAGGAAACTTGTTGTTTAACTATTGCCTTGATTTCCTTTATCTACTACTAGATGCAACCTGGCGTCTTCAGCAACATAGAACGTCATTTCGTTCACAAATTCATGGATTTTCTTTTTTAAGATACATCATCTCAAGCACAATTTCACTCAAATTGTGCTTGAGATGATGTATCTTAAATTCATATAATATATTATTTCTATTTATATTTCTATTTATAAGCTTGTAATGTCTATGTACTGAAGTATGAATCATGTGTATCGCGCACAGGCTCCGGTAGCCTTAGCGATACCTTAAACTAAGTTTAATTTGTATACAACGTGTTACAGAAAGGTGTGGTCATATTTAAGGGTCGTTACACATGTCTGATAAGGATCTCCTGTGCACCGACTAAAGTACAAATAGTAATAAAGTGATGACATCGTTATTCATCGTACAAAATTTTAAAATTCCTTAATTTAATCGATACATTAGTAAACGGGGTAGGTGACATCACTATTGTATTTTGTCCTTTTGCGATAAGTTCACTCAGCTGTTCGCCTGGTAACCGAACAGTAGTTTGGCTATCAGGCGAACAGCTGTGTAGAGGTGTAGTGTAGGTACCTACAATGGAGCTTACGAATACATCGGAGATATTTTGATTATCACATACCGGGGTCTACTTTCAGCGAAGCGGTGATATACCTAATCAGGTAAGTGTACAACCACAGGAATGCACTAATTTATCACTTCACGAGCACGAATCAAGGAGTTTTAACTATCACTCACAAACACAAGTACTGAAGAGTTCATGACGCCACAGCATGCTTAAAACTCCACGGCATGCGGCATACGTTTTTAAAATGACATGCTATGTTTGCTATTTTATTCAGATAGAATAGCTATGTTTACCCTTTTTTTCGTAATATTTTTATAAACTTTAGATACACTGACTAAACAACGTGGTTGCTAAGAAACCACGTCCAAAAAGGTAAATCTTACCAGGATTGCAGAAAAAGTTTTTATTATCAATTATTTTAGGGTACCGTAGCATTTGTTATTTCAAAAACTTGACCGCTCTTACATGTTATGTTATCCTGGTATTTGAATATGCTTTTTGTTCTATTTTTGCGTAACATTTTGCAAAAAAACGTAAATAATGGATGCAAAAAATTTAAATTGGGTACAGAACCAATTTTAAATAGTATAATATTAATGGGCGTGGCTGGAAATTCGGTGGTCCACGGCTCCTGGTATTGAATGTAGGTTAACCTTAAGTAAAGGCAGCGTTTGAGACAGTCTCACATTCAGCATGAATGATTTCAGAAACATAAAAATGTTTTCTTATTAATTAAGTGAATTTTATCATCATTTTGAGACTATTTAATAAGTTAGAAGCTGCTCCAGAATTTTTTTGCCCGATAACATCATAAAATTAACTTTCCTGGAAATCGAGTAGGACGATATTGAGACTGTCTCACCAATTCAGATCGTTTGGTAAACCTACTCGGGTTCAAATCGTAGTTCATTTTGTAAACAGCTGGTAACAGCGTACCTACTGCAGCCCCGGTTATTTTGTAGTGCGGTACGTTTATCGGCAATTTTCACCAGTTTACAAATGGTCGATAAAAAAGAAAAGCATTTTTCTACGTCATAGCAAGTAAATCGCATTTGTGCCCCATGCCAATTTGTTATTTATATGACACTTAATGCGTCCCCCGAATATGACCACACCTTTCTGTAACACGTTGTATAATATATTATTACGTACTCTGGTAATGAAATAAATTTTAAAAAAAATTCTTTCTGAAATAAAAGAAGCATCTATAGGTCTGCTAGTGAAAATCGTATTAAAATCGACCTATTTATTAAACTTTTTTTCTGATCGATGTTTTATAGTTTCGCCTGTTCGACCTTCTGTCTATATGAACCAGCCGGATTAACTGGAACAAACAGATAGAAGAACGGACCTACTCGTACCATATTTTACTATACCTGCCTACCGTAAAGAATGCGTTAAGTACAAAGATGAGTCCTTGCCATTAAAACACAACCAATTAACAACAATACCACTCACATCAACATTTAAACCGCCATCGCTATTCATATAAATCGACTTTCAGTTCATTAAGCGTGCCCCAAAAACCATCCCCTGCGATTATTCAAAAATTATGAATTACCGCATTCAAGCACGTTAGGCCGGCGCAAACGAGTGATATAGGTGTCGTGTCTGACCGCTGTTGACAGCGAGTACTGCGCCCTCGTGCGCAGTTAGCCTTATCTGTCCATGTTTGTGAAATAACAGAGGCAGGTTATGGCCGCTGTGTTCCGCTGACACTGTTTTATTACTTGTATGCATGTGCTTATCGTAAACGGTTTCAGAAATAATAGTAATTAACTTTATAAGTTAGCTTTCATGGAAATAGGTCGTCTTTCTTTATAGATAAAATCTTGATTACTGGTTATACGCATTTTGTATTTGGGGGATTTGTTCGTAATCATTTTATTGCTAGTCTAAATAGAACTGCAGTCATCGCCAACTTCTTCCCAGTTGGGTCTAATGCCTTCAACCACAGCCCAGGGTACACTTTCATACAATTACTCCTCCAATACGCCCTATCTGGCATCATTGGCAGTGAGACCTGCCCCCCTAGACAAGTGGCAATTCGTTGCTCGGCGTATGATGGAATAGAATGCCAAATGTATGGGATTTGACGTATATGACAGGCGTCAACGAATGTCAAAAACGTCAAATCCTATACATTTGGCAGGGCAGAAATGATAGCGGTGGGCGTCAATTCTAGAAGACAATTTTATTGTGAGAAAATTTCTTGGCATTACAACTTTTATTTTGTTTAATTAAATATGCTAACTATTCAAATCGATAAAGATTGGAAAAAGAAAAACGACTCAGGCACGACTTGAACCTGCGACCCGTCCTTTACAAAGGGAATGCAGGAGCAATACCGATAGTTCGTACGACTACCGGTAAATGGCTCCCACCATTGCCCCAAGATGGTAGTATGGGAGAATTTGGAATATTCAAAACGTGGCTCGGTAGTCATGGTGTTCAGAGCATTTCCCCTGTAAAGAACTAGTTCGTTCGTTCAAGAACTCCCTGAGTATTTCACTTTTTTCAATTTTAATTGATTTTACTTTGTTAATCGATACAACTGGGACACAAGCAATCGTCAGCCTGTTGCACAATTCAGCAGAGGCAAATGCAGTTCGGGCAATAGCGGCTGATAACACCAGTTATATGCTCTCTTCTTTGACTGTTAAATGAGTTTGAGTGAGCCGAAGGACAGAAGTCATTGTTGCACTCAACAACTCGTCTTTGACAGAGTAAAGGTACGAGTTGGCAGCGGGCGACATGAGGCAGCAGCGGACGACGTGTCGCAGCGACACTACTGGTGCTACCAACTTATACCTTATTTCCATGAAATAGCGGACGACATGAGGCAGCAGCGGACGACGTGTCGCAGCGACACTACTGCTGCTACCAACTTGTAACTTATTTCCATGAAATAGCGGACGACATGAGGCTGCAGCGGACGACGTGATGCAGCTACACTACTGGTTTCAATGTATTTCCATGAAAGCGACGACACGTCGCGTCGTCTGCTCTTGCGACATGAAGTCGGCTTCCAACTTGTACCTTAAAAAGGTATTATTTGTTAAGGAAGCTATTTCGGTACAATTGTTTTTTGCTCGTAAATATTTGGAATATACCAGGATAAGATTGTAATCGCTCGTTCATTACGTATTCAAGGCTTCCAAACAGTAATTTGTGCGTAGCGTTCAAACAAAGCGAACTATTGACATCCGCGGCCCGCAATAAAGCACGCAGCGGGAGGGTCGCGGGTTCGGTGCCGGCTCCGTGCACTGGAGCTATTAATTATCGCACCACTACCGGAATGGGGCGTTTGGACAACCTGCTGCATTGTGGAAAAGGATTCTGTTTTTTTTATAAGCTTTTGTTTATGCCACCTGTCAGTTGGTTTAGTAAGGCATCAAATCATTTCGCAGACTACTGGAAGGTTACCGTGGCTTATGAACGCTTACAATACTGGTAGTCACAATCATCATCAAAGAAATCAATTTTCTCTGGGAAAGTATACAATCATTTTGGGAATTCAACATTTTGGGAATTCAACATTTTGCAAATTCAACATTGCGGTCCGAAAGGCATCATTTTGGGAAAGTAATCATTTTGGGATTTCAACATTTTCGGAATTGAACATTCTGTTCCTGGAGGATCATTTGCCTGCTCTTGTTGCGATAATTTGGGGTTAGTACAAAATGTCATTCTCTTTTTTTTATACCACTTAGGTGGCAGACAAGCACACAGCCCACCTGATGGAAAGTGGTTACCTTGGCCTATGGGACGTATGCAATACCAGGGATGTCACACTCGCGCTGCCGACCCCGTAATTACCTTCTAATGCCCTTCTTGAAGAACCCCATACTGTAGTCACTTGGAAGAACCACTGTAGAGATACTAGGGAGTTCATTCCACAGCTCATCGCCAACAATCTCTTCCATACTTCGTGACGTCATCTCTTCAGATAACTCTTTCCTAAGTAATACTTCTTTTCATAAGTTTTGTATCTATCTCTGTGTCGTTCCAGCATAAGAATTTAGTGTATTTGACGCTAGCCAATTCGTCTAGGAAAATTATGAACACCTGGTTGGCGCACCTGAAAACTTTAAGGATATTTTAATATGCATTCATCCTTGTCTCGATCTTCAGCCTGCAGAACATCGCATAGGCACATACGTTATAAATATGCCTTATTTCACACAAAAAGTGGTCTCCACACAACCAGTATGTTTCGTAAATATGTCCACCGCGCAGTATATCATACTGTCCGCTATCAGCTCCACCATTACGGATTAAAAAACTCTTCGCGGACCATCTAGATATCGCCAACAATCGTCCAAAAACGTCATAACCACCATAAAACATCACACACAATATTCAACCTTCTTATTATCCACCAGAAGGGATATTTTAGCATTGATGAAAACATCCTTTGGGTTATATATGGGTATTTTAATTCAGTAGGATCGTACACTGAATTAGTAATGGATTCAAGTGGCCGCCGGGGACCGCGGTCGATTCCGGGTTGGTCCCTTGTTTTGTTAAATTAATTTTCGTTATATTGTTGTTTTGGACGTCTTACTTTTGGGACTACAAGGGTTTAATTTGCATATTTTTTGGGAAAAATGTTTGACAGATTAATATGGTAATGGATTCTAATATGTTAAGGTGTTTGGAAGATATGACGAGGGTTCAAACGTGGAGGAACTTATGTCTTTTAATATAGGTTAGATTTAAATGACATTAATTTAGTTATTGGTAATCGTGTATGTTTTACACAGCCTCCGTGGCGTAGCGGTAGTGAACGCTGCCGCTACGCTGGAGGCGCGGGTTCGATCCCCGCTCAGTGCAAATATTTGTGTGCATTAAATATGCGTATTTGCATTGGTCTGGTCGTGCCTCGGAGAGCACGTTAAGCCGTCGGTCCCGGTTGCCATAAGAACATCTATAGCAGTCGTTACGGGTAGTCGGTGCCCTAAAAAGTCCAAAAACAGCGGTCTAGCTGCAAAGCTTCGATATCGCCTAATGTTAACATTGGGTCGTGGAGCAATCGAGGCAATCGCTTCACGGAAAATATCGAGGTCTAGCCAAATCTGTAGCTATGACTGGCAAAAGCGGACCCCAGACTCCGAGCTGAAAGCTTCGGATGCGACTGGGAATTAACGCTAGGAGGAAGAAGAATCGTGTATGTTTTTACAATCGTCAACTACTGTTTCCGTTAAATACTTTCAAAGTATCTCAAAACTATTTTACCGATAGGGGATTTGGGTTGAAAAGGTAAAAATCAAAGGAGAATACAATTTAGGTATTTAAACTATCATGGTCGTTCACATTATATTACAGCTTTACATTTCCATTACAGCTTTACATCTACATTAAAGCTACTACGAGTACTAATATCGGAAACTTCAAACAATACATGGTAAATATCCCGATAGCTCTAATAGTAGATAATGAGAATAGAATTAAAAGTGGAGTTCTTAAGTGAAACTAAAACTGAAATTGGTAGAGACCTATGTCCAGTATTTGATTGTATTGTAAAACACAAATAACAACAAATAAAAACAAATATCCGAAAAGTATTTTGATATTCGAAAATTGCTAACTCGGGTACGCATGTTCTTATGAACATTTTAAATTTCTATTCCTCTCGCTAGAAGGTCGAACCTATATTATAATGAGAAATATGACTCATTCCTTTGCTTGCCTCATACTTACTGAATTAAACTGTCCCAGCACCGAATACATTATTTCATATTGGTATTTGGTGTCACAACACTCGCTTGGTCACTAAAGCAGATGTTCTTCCATCTTTACTTAATGTATTAAGTATCAAGTTAAGTAATCATTTTGTCCCATAAATTAAAGATTAGATACATAAATCGAGACACCATTAGTGTTGCCATTAACGCGATTATCGTCTAATTATACATTAGAGTAAATCATGGAATCTTCGGGTCCAAACCAATCTCACCTGTTGATTAATGGACGAAGCTCTGCCGCAGAGTTGGGTTGTTAGACGGTAGTCGCTCGCACAAAAGCCAAGATAATTTAAATAAAAAAAGAGTCGCAGAGCGGTCCCATGTAACAGTTATTTTAAGCAAATGACGACGAATGATATTGAGGATCTAAATATTAAAAACAAAATAATGCGGATTTGATCTTTTTTTCATACTACTTAGGAGGCAGACAAGCGGTTTAAAATACATTCATACATATACTAACGTATGTAAATCCCCGAAGGGGGAAGGCAGAGGTGCATATTTCCCCAACTTCTGATTGATTTTCGGTCCCACGGAATAGGGGGCGAGCCTATTGCCGCCCAGCGGGCACTTATTCATCGGCTATTCTGTTGGATGGAGAACAGCCCTATCCCTTAGTCACTTTTTACGATACTCACAGGAAGAAAAGGTGGGGGTGGCACTACTACTCCACCGAAAACCAACACGGCAACATTAAAAACAAAAAACAAACGTTTTAAAAACGTGTACCGAAAAAACGAGTAGGTACCTAAACAATCTTTGCACATGTCGGCGATTTTCAACAGTCATCGGCCATTTCGCGTATTGGCACAAACTTAACACATCGTTAACAACTACACGACATGATTGACGTGTGCTCGCCAATCACAATTGTAAATATTTTGCCGTTCGTATTCCGTAATGGTTATCATGTACCTTTTCTGCCTATAACCTCATTTTTTACCGAATCTTTGGCATCTGTCGTGTGTTAATTGGCACTATCAATATCATTATCAGCATAGCCTTGGTTAGCCAGAGGTTGAGGTCTCGGGTCGGCTGCTGTAGGGAGAACCGGGTAAAATGGGGTTACCTGGACGCAGAGAGTGGTGGTTGCGACTGTGCTGCACCTCTGCAGTCAATGGATCACCTTCTGTCGTGTCCGTTGTGTCCCTACACCTGCACAACTGCCGACCTAAATGAAGTGACGGAAGGTGCAGTCAATGTCGCCGAGTTCTGGGCTGGGCGCATCTAATTTTATTTAAATTAATTTTAATTTGCTGCCAATGACATGATGAAGAAGAAGATCATAGCCTTATTCCTGGATGCATCCGAGGCCATCGCCTCGGAGTCTAGGGTAAAGAGTAAGGAGACCTCCTCGTTCTGTTTTGGGTTAGGTATACAGCTGTTATACCTCTGAACCCCGAGAGGATAACCTGTGTCGTCCATCAATCAGCAGGTGTACAGCTTGCAGGTGAAGATGGCACCAAAGGTCTGGTGAGTGAGACTACATGTATCGCGTTAGCACCAATATTGTTACGAATCAATAGTATTTCTAAAGTAACATTTTTTAATAAATTTGATGTTTATGAGTCATTGCTATCCTCGTATTCACAAAAATTATACGCCAAGTGGTAAAAATAAATAAATAAATATAGTTATAACTTATAATCCATACTTAATATTATAAATGTGAAAGTAACTCTGTCTGTCTGTCTTTCTGTATCTCTGTCTGTCTGTCTGTTACGCTTTTACGCCTAAACCACTGAACCAATTTTGATGAAATTTGATATAGGGGTAGATTAGACATTGAGAAAGGACATAGGCTATGTTTGGTCGCGATAACCGACATGCGAAAGCTAGTAAGTTATAAAACTACTGTGATGGAAATAAAAATTGAATAAAAACAAGTTATACGAATATCCATTTATCATCATTACATAAATACTTAATTTGATGTGAATGGCTATTCATGTTCGATTTATTATGGAGCCAGGGTCATATCGATAGTCATAATTCATCAGGACTCCTTATTTTGTCAACCCATTTCATAAAAACTTTAAGTAAAATTAATTACTTACATGAAACTCAACAATTAATTTAGGAAGTCACGTAAATTTAAACTCTTACAAAAATACTGATTGATATAAATGAGTGACAAGTAGGAGGACCAGCGATGAAACATAACATCATTGCTAACGAGTATAACGAGCCATAAACTCTTTTTACAAAACTTAACTGGGATAACAAAACCAGACAGTGAACCATCGACGCAGTAGACACACGTGAATTTTATAAAGCAGACTTGAAGTACATTTCTCAGATCAGACAGGTTCTCTCGGAGCGAGCATTCCGCCTTGTTGCACGCACGCAACAGCTACAAAACGATACAAGAAGCCAACTGGTCGTTTTATAACATCGAACTCTGACCCTAACAGATTAAGATATAAAATGGACCAAAAATCAAGCCCTGCGTAAACCCTTGTATCACCATAACGGGTTCTAGGTTTTTTAATGACAAACGTGACAACGGCTCAGCTATCACTCAATAAAATGAGTTTTATTTCGAGACTGCAACAGATCAATGTCCCGCGTGTTTTTGTAGAAGGTTTCGCTGTAGTGCACAGAGTCGAATGCTTTAGTGAATTCTGCATAACGAGTAAGGCATTCCTTATTTAATTTTGGTTGGTTTGAGTTCGTTTCGCTATTTCAGGTATCGGTGTTATTAGCGGTTATGTCGATCTGAATGTGTACCTGTTCGGAATCAATTAGCGACGCAGAATGGACCGGTTCGACCCATTTCGCCATATTCGCATATAGAAGCTTGGTGCGACCTGAAACTCACTAAGGAACATTTCTATTTCAAAACAGATCACATGACTAGTGAAAACGCAACTCGTTTTTGTTACTACATTAGTAACTAATTTGTCATAACTGGTTAAAGTATAAAAGGAAATGGAGACGTAGAACTGTCAGTTAATACTCGTATTTGCTTGGCTTATAGCAGCAATTTGTAAGTAATTACCTCGGTAGCGTCTTTGTATGTAATAGAGAAATGAATATGTACAATTAATCATCCATTTTACTGGCTGACCTCTAAATGATACCATTAACAGTAATTATATTTAACTTCGACTATGAACAAAGCCCTATTATGGTGCGCGGCCTCTTCATCAATCTATTCTGTGTAAAACGATCCATCATGTTCTCATAGGCATATGTTAATTATATTTGGCAAGTCTTAAAGAATTCCAGCATCACTAGTATGTATTATTTGATGTGAACGTTATCAATTTGCGGCCGATGCTCTTAAATCAAGTGGCAAGTTAATGATACCCATTCGTTATTGGCTACTATCATTAGTCTTCATCTCGAACATTCCCACTGCTCATCCATTATCTTTATCATTTTTTTTCTTCACAATCGTGATGTGTAAATAGCTCGGACAAACCGAATGGTCGATTATAAACTGTAAATAGTCTGTGCAGTTCCCTTTTATGATGACGTCAATATTGTTTATTGGGTACTATTTATATTTCTAGATTTGAACTTGATTTTCTCAAGTGTATTTGCGCTGAATAAGAAATAATAATTGGTAGTATTATAAATAACTAGCTAGAGGCTGCGTGAATACCCTTTATCGTGGAAAATTGAAGATTGAACGCAGAGTAAATTCTCTTCGCTTCATAAATGGAGGCATTGTCTCTTTCATGCCTCCAACAGTTTTTATTGATTTGATTCATGATTTGTGTGGGATACATACATACACAAAGTCATGCCTCTTTTCAAATGAGGTAGGCAGAGACTACATATTTCCACTTGTTACGATCCTCATACACCTTTACCACTATGTGGGATAGGATAGGAATGAAATATTGCAGTCCAATTATTTAATGGATTCTATTCAGCGAAAAGTTTTGAGATTAAGTAACTGTAAATATCTTGCGAGTGACTGCCTACATTTTTGAATAGATTACCTGGTCCTGGCGTGACAACAAACTTCAAAGCTAATAAAATTCACCTATCGTGATTATCTAAGATGTCGCTTTTGTAACTCAAAACCACCATTTAATTATTACTTTTTAACTACCAATTACGTCTGCCTTTATTTTTATTATTTATATTTCCTTCAAACCGATTCCGCCTGTGATATTATCAGTTATAATTTTTGTGACAACGATCATAAAAACGAACTAAAGTTGCGGCCAGACCGCCCACGATTTTATTTGTGGGACAATTGGATTATCGGTTTTAAAGGATTATTGGATAATTACTTTTTTATTAGTGTCATAAAAATTACCTTTTAGGGAGAACCTGTCTCTTCTGCTGAAAGGATGTTATTAGGAACCCTATCAAGGTCTTTGGGAGCCCAGTGAATCTCATCTGCAAGCCGGTGGTACACCCGTTGAAGGAAGAAGCTCTGGCGAAGATTTATCTCTAGGAGTTGGTCAGACTGTAGTCGCTCCCGTAAGAGCCGAGATACCAGAAGTGCGAACCCTTGACTCCAAACTGCAAGTTTTAAATGCAACCAGGACTAACACTGCAATGATGATGTGGCCTTGTACTACCATAATGAGAGGAGAGTTACATACATACATTTATTTTACACCTGTATATATCCCGATAGGGTAGGCAGAGGAGTATTAACATCTACATTTCTATGATTTTCGGCCCCACGTAATAGGGAGCGAGCCTATTGCCGTAGAGCAGACATTTTTTCAAGGGCTGAAAGTTAAATGTCGAATAGAGAATAGCCCTATTCCTTAGTTACCTTCTGTGACATTCACGAGAGACAAGAGATGGGGTGGCCCATTCTACTCCACCGGGTACCAATATCCGCTCACACCCAATGCACCTCGCGAGCGTCGGGTAGCAACAGAATCGCCGCATGACGTCACCCTAGCGGCACGCGTGTTCGAGTGTTTACATTATCGCATTGTTATCATAACACGAGCTCGAGTTCGGCCAGCTCGCTGAAGTGTTATTTTTTATGAAGACTATGAGTCATTCGTTCGCTTCTTAGAAGGATGGTGATTACACTTAACGTTTTATTTATTGTTAGCGGCGGTGAACTTTTATGATCGTTGAGAATGTTAAAATGTAATCTTTACGTATGTATTATGTAAAATGTAGATGGATATTCTTTTATTGTATGATTTTAAATAGTCTAGAGGTTCTAACGACACACGTTTATACATAAAAATATATGCAATAGTACAAAAATATTTATTTACAGGCCCATATCTAGGACGAAACATTTGCTGGCGGCGAGCAATTTTTAGGCATTTTTCGGCCAAATTAAATCATTTATTAGAATTTTATCGTGACATGTATCGTAAATATATGATTACTAGAAGAAAGCTAAGGTCATATTATAAAAGATAGTGTGAACTTATATCCCTAGGTTACCATTTGGGATAAACAATATGAGATTTATTGAATGTATTACCAGTTTCGTAACAACGCATGTAACCTTTGACCTTTGACCTATTATTTGTTCAGTGAAGTTTGAGTAACGGATATACATTAAACGTATCTATTTTCTACAAGTAACGCCCATTCCAATGATATATAACAATTAAAGTATAATCGCAATTGTAATAATATACAAGTAAATAAATAAAACTCATCTACATGAGCGCAGCCATTTTGATTGATTTTTTTCGTGCCTACATTTTACGAGTTGTAATATATTTCGTAACTCTAATACATTTGGAGAATCTGTATTTGTAACGTATTAAGGATTACATATTCAACCTAAAAGTAATTACTTTTCACACAAAATAGTGCCACAATTTAATATACCGATGATAGAATAATGACAAAGTTAGGTTACCGGTAGGCATACATGTAAAATTATGCAAATATGGAAATTTACTTACCTGTATGAGAATTTGTATATACACCCACTCACTACACACACTAATCACTTGAAAATCACTCACTTTCTATCACTTTGCACGATTGTATTGATGTTTAAGGATTTTTACGAAGAACGATACGCGCGCGATTAATGTAAACAAAACACTGGCGCTATGGTCAACTATTTCTTTTTTTTTTAAACTGTGCGTTCCAGTGTCGCTTTATTGAACATATTTAAAACATGTAGGGACGTGTCCTTAGTCGATTAGAATGAGACAAACCGAGAATAACTCGCGTGTTAAAAAGAAATGGATAGATTTAGCCGCGAAAGCGCGGACCTGGAATTTTATCCGTTTGTCCCATCTACTTTTTTTCATAGCCAAGAATTTTGGGACCAATTCCGTATGACCGGATATAGGGTCGGTAGTACGAGTGTGACGTCACTGGTGTTACACACATCCATAGGCCACGGTAACTACCTTCTATCAGGGAGCCGTGTGCTTGATTTCAAATCACAGTACAAGAGACTGTGTTAGAAACATTCCTATGCAATCTACGTTCATAAATAGCCCCTCCCCCAAATCTCGGTACTTATCCCCCATCTATAGAATACATCTTTAACGAAACAATACAAGTTTCCAATAACTGCGAAGGGGAGGGAAAATGGGTTGAAATAAAAAGTATGACGTAGTTACGGAACTGGATCACAGAGGGCGCTGTACGTGAGCGGGTTGGCAAATTGGACATCTTGTGCGTGGTGAGTAGGGATACCATAATTTTAGGAGATACACACTTTTTTACGAAGTGGTATTTTGTTGCACTTATTGTGGTAATTATTTTTTCATCCCACCATCTCGGAAAGAGTATTTTTGCTCTTCGATAACTGAGCGTAAAAGTCGTTTTTATCCTCTAGAGGATAAAGTAAATTTGAATTTAGAACATCGTGTGTACTAGGTTTGTGAACTCAAAACATCATTAAACCTATTCACTTCTACCTCTATGGTGCCGAATTTATCATACAACTTTTTTTTAATTTATGAAAAAATCAGACTCGGAACCTCCTTGGTGTACTTTTTTTTTTTAATTTGCTTTGCGCGCACAATTTTTTCACGTCATATTGTTGAACATTGTTGTTGAATTTTTATTTTTTTGTATTTTATTATTATTAATACACATATTATACAGCCTCCGTGGCGTAGTGGTAGTGAACGCGGCCGCTACGCAGGAGGCACGGGTTCAATCCCCGCTCAGTGCAAATATTTTTTATGCATGAAAATGGGTATTTGCATTGGTCTGGTCGTGCCTTAGAGAGCACGTTAAGCCGTCGGTCACGGATGCCATACGAACATCTATGGCAGTCGTAACGGGTAGTTGGAGCCCTAAAAAGTTCAACAACAACGGTCTAGCTGCAATGCTTCGATATCGCCTAATGTCACCATTGGGTTGTGGAGGTCAGATGGCAGTCGCTTCACGGAAAATATCGAGGTCAAGCCAAATCCGCAGTTAAAACTGGTAAAGCGGACCCCGGACTCCGAGGTGAAAGCTTCGGATGCGACTGGGAATTAACGCTAGGAAGGAGAAGCATTTCATTATTTCCTCGCTGAGGTGGGATGAAAAGTTACGTGTTGCACTCGAGTGCAAAGATTTTTCACCTTGTGCTCTTTTGATTCCCTCGCTAACGCTCAAGATTCTAATTTGTGAATCACTCGCTACGCTCGTGATTCAAATTTAGAATCTTTCACTTGCTCGGTCATCAAAACTGAGCACGCGGTTAAAAAGCAACTTTGCACTCTTGTATAACAAATAACTATTAATGATAAGAAAAGTTTTCGTTGTACCTAAAAAATAAGTTTAAAACACTTGTAAAATATAATATGTATAGCCAAAGAACCACAAAGCGATAGAGTGTTATGTAAAGTACAGTGTACAAAGCTATTCGGGTCAGTACCATGTGATGGGAAGCGCATAATGAAAATGAGCTCCATACTTACTGACACTTGTTTGAACTGCCCTCGTAGAACCAAATAATATGTATGACTCTACCCACAGGTATCCAAACTCTACCATTTAATTAGCTACATTTAATACGGTTTTCAATATTTAAAAATGAGTTTATTTTATAGGCCCTGTGCCACTAATTACGAGTATAATTTATTTGAAATTATAAGCCCATGCAATAAATAACCTCAATAAAAAATGATATTGTATTTTAAGACACATTACGTCTAATGTTACACAGAAATTACCTAACTGTACAAACTGTTAGCATTGTCACCCTACTAGGTCCTGAGACGAACCAGGCGACCGAACAGCCAATATGGAGATATAAAGCGTCGCCAAGTGAGGCCTCGCCCCGAGCCACAAATCTGGAGAAACGACTCCATGATAAACGACATCTACATAGGAAATGCCATTATTGTACCATTACTACTTAATATTATATTTTATGTGAGATTCAGAGTACATTTTGGGGTAAAAAAGTGACGTTATTTATTGTGTGTAGCCGGCCTTATTAGGTTATTGTATTTTTAGAAGCGGTAAAAAAGTTAAATAACAATTTTCAAGCCGATAATCAGCTGTATTCAGTAGAAGTCTATTGAGTAACGATGCTTCTTATAAAATTGCGAAAAAATACTTGGTAAAAAGCTTGCAACAGTACTCTGAGAATGGAGAGTTGTTTGTGAAACGACTGTATGTTTGAGTTTGAGACGAACATTGAATTCATTGTCATTTTTTGACAGACAGAAGCTAAAAACAGCATTTTTGTGGTTATTTTTTGTGCAATTCACAACCGTTGTATGCTGAATAGAGATTCTGATTAAGGTAATTTTCTTATGATGATTAGTTAAATAAGGCAAGTAAATCAAACATAGACTATCCACCTTACCTTCCTATTGGGTCTTTTTATTTTTGGAACCAGTTTTTTTTTCTTTTCTTTTTTTTTATGGTGAGGGTAACCTATTCCTGTAACCCATGAGGGTTGTGGGAATGGAAACAAAATTATATGCAGTCGGAACCCCGGTTTACTGCTAGTAGTTTGAGATTTCTGTCGTTTCAATAATTCCAACAGATTCAACGGATTCTATTTCAGTCATAATTAAATCTGCAACGAAACTTACAAAAACAAAGTTAGGTTTTCTTAACTTAACTTTCATCGTTACGTTTATCGAACATACTGATATCGCGCTATTAACATAGTATTTACATAATCCAGCCGTTCCGCGTCTCGCCAATACTCCTCTGCTACACAGGAGCTTAGCACATTTTTAGCCATTTCACCTGTATGTTAACAAGATGGCGATCGATCCAATCCGTGTTCGAATTTTAAACTGATCGCATCTTAATCCGGCTATAACGAAAAGTCTTTATCTAAGTGCGTAATAACGGGGAGGGCGCGCCTCCCTCACTTGGCAGGATAGTCACGTGCCGCGTCATCTGCGGCCGTCTTCCTTTTGTTTTCGTTTTAGATTACAGATTATATAGAAAAGCTGGTAAGCTTCAGAGCCTTCCGCGAATATCTAATATTATTTTTGTGTTTTCTATTGTTTGTGGTTACAGAAAAATACTTGAGCATGTTGTGTGATAATAGTACATTATGGTACAAGCGTGTAAAGGTGGCGATTACCGCTGAGGCGACATTGAGACCCGAGCCGTAAGGCGAGGGTCTTAAGAGAGCCGAGGACGGTAATCACCATACACGCGAGTGCCATGCGACTATTTTCAACACACTTGCGAATAAAATAATACTAAAAATAGTAAAAATACTACATAACACAATCAAAACACAATAGTAAAATTCTATTTGTTGTCATATGCGCGCGCAACTAACATTTTTTTTTGTTACTTTCGGAACAGGCTAAGGTGCTATCACCATTCTGCCTTGTCATCTACTTACTTATTTGAATTATGTTTTTTTTGCTCTGTAAGTAAATACTCACAGAGAAAAAAAATACATTTCAGTGAAAGTTTTGTTTATTAAACACGTATTACAAGTTGAAATTATCTTTCAAAATAGGAAGTTGCATGAAATGAGCAAGCAATAGGTATATTAATTCGTTTGTACTATTGGACACGATCTTTTTGTATCGAAACTTTTTTAAGAACAAAGCAACCTAATCAATGAAATTTAAAAAAAAAGAAGTCTATAACTCACTTGTGAATAATAATATTAATAATAATGAAAAAGTCATAATTTTGTAACAGGTGTCATTCCGTGCTTAATGAGGATGAATCACATAATGGAATATTGTATTTTTAATCAGTATACCAGGTGCGCTATACCTTTCTGAGTATCCTATTTTTTAAATAATCAAAATCCGTCAAGAAATGACGAAGCTATTAGGGATTTCTTAACGAGTACTTAAAAACGCCCGCTTACACTGCGATTTAGACGATGACGTCATCTGTTATGAACGCGTCCCGACTAGCGCAGTCGCCAGTCAGTCAGTACAAATTCTTTCGTGGATCGACTAGTAGTGCTCGCGTTTTATTGGTTTTTCTTAGTACTTTATTTGTGTTTTAAGTTCTTTGGTGATTATTCAAATACAGTTTGTTTTTAAAATACTTTATAATATACGTAGTTCGTCCTAACGCTTGTACTTATTTACCTACCTTATGATGTTCTGTCGAAAGTTGTACCTACTGTGTTGTCAAGCGAGTAATAAACCACGTTAGAAATGACGTGAAATAACTGAAGCTAGTATAATACAGGTTCAGAAAAGGAAAAGGTGTTAAGTTTTATAATAAAATGAAGTACTTAAGTAGGTATTACCGTCATGACCACTTCAAAAGTATTTAGGAGACTTACTCGTAGTGGTGCAAGTCTGTAACTTTTAAAAATGATAGAATAGGTAGGTATATAGTATACGCCTGCAGGATAATTTCTAGACTGAATTTTGTTATCATGTATAGACATAGGTAGGTACGCAATATAGGTATTTAAACTTTCATGGCCTTTCACATTACTATTATTGGAAGCTCCAAACAATACATGGTAAATATCTCGATAGTTCTAATAGTAATAGGTACACAATACCTACTTACGACAAAATGATCTTCGCAACAATGTAAAACACTTTCGCTTGAAAGAAGAGTTTTATCATCTCTTATTACTTTAACCCATTTTTAAGGTTCCGTAGCCAAATGGCAAAAAACGGAACCCTTATAGATTCGTCATGTCTGTCCGTCCGTCTGTCTGTCTGTCTGTCTGTCCGTCCGTATGTCACAGCCACTTTTCTCCGAAACTATAAGGCCTATGTTGTTGAAACTTGGTAAGAAGATGTATTCTGTGAACCGCATTAAGAATTTTACACAAAAATAAAAAAAAAGCATTAAATTTTGGGGGTCCCCATACTTAGAACTGAAACTCAAATTTTTTTTTTCATCAAACCCATACGTGTGGGGTATCTATAGATAGGTCTTCAAAAATGCTATTGAGGTTTCTATCATAATTTTTGTCTAAACTGAACAGTTTGCGCGAGAGACACTTCCAAAGTGGAAAAATGTGTCCGTCCCCCCCCCCTCTAACTTCTAAACTAAGAGAATGATAAATCTAAAAAAAATATATGATGTAAATTGCCATGAAAACTACCACTAAAAATTGATTCGAACGAGATCCAGTCAGTAGTTTTTTTTTTAATACGTCATAAACCGCAATTTTCGCCTTTGCTACTACGGAACCCTTCATGGGCGAGTCCGACTCGCACTTGGCCGATTTTATTTTCTTATCTTTGCATCTCTCGGAACATAAAAAAAAACAGTTTATTAGGCGTAGTAACACTTGTATTCTTGCATTTTGGCACAATACAATATTTGTATGGGGGCATTATTACCACCGAAACAATAACAAACGTTCCAGTATACACTACAGTGGACTGCGTTGCGTCAGGCCTCCGTCACTCGCTCAAGGCCGCGCGCGCGCTATACACCTACCGCTCGGTGAGTCGTCGACGACACAAACTGGCAGAGGGCTGCCGAACCAGTATATATATATATTAATCTATGTGCCGAACGCCCTCCTGAGCGCTCGCATCACACCGCACCGCACGTTTCCCGCTCTTACGCTTACATAACGCTGAAGTTCTTCATTGTAATCAAATAGTTTGAATAGCAATTTTAATGTACATTAAATGCATAATATATTGAACGTATTTAATTGGATAAGGAATGATACTGTATTGTTAAAAATAGCTTCGATAATGACACATTATTATTTTGTAATTTTTAAAAGATAAAAATGATTGCTGTGGGTTTTTCTTAGGAGATAGACATATGCTATCGCGGACTTTTATGTAGACCTTTTTAAGTTACATATTTCCGCAGTACATTATCTTATTCTATCATCAATAGTTTTCGCAGCGCACGCGATGTAAGAAATATTTTAAGTATTTTTTTTTACATCTTGGATTTCATTATTGAAGTTTTAGTAAGGATTCCTAATTTGTTTGAAAATAAAATAAAGTCTATGTTAGTCAGTGATAATGCAGCTTTCTAATGGTAAAAGAATTTTCGAAATCGGTCAAGTAGTTTTTGAGTTTAATCGAATACAAAAATACAAATCTTCCCTCTTTATTACTATGTTAACATAGATGTATGAAAGTCTGCCGGATTTGTTGACATTTATGAACACTGCTCCGCTCCCTTTTGTAGTAGCGTGATGTTATATAGCCTATAACCTTCATCGATAAATGGACTATTCAACAGAAAAAGAGCTTTTCAATTCGAACCGGTGGTTCCTGAGATTAGCGCGTTCAAACAAACAAACTCTTCAGTTTCATAATATTATGAGTAAGTATAGATATAGTTATTTTTATTAAAAAAATATTGAAGTAAATAGCACAAAAACTATATTATTAGAAGCTCTGTAAATTACTTAAAATCCGTACAAAATTTCAAAATTATACGTTACGAAATAAAACAGCTATGGAGTCTTAACCCAAAAGAGCCCTAAGTCTTCATACTCTCCATAGCGGCGGCGCGCGCTGTCATAACAGATGACGTCACACAGTATTTTGGCGCGGCGGCGAGCGTTTTTGAGATTACTGCATTAAAATTGCTGTATCTTCGTCATTTTTGATCGGATTGAAATAATTATTTCACAGTGTTTATTGTTTTTTTTCATCTTTATAAATCTGCATACTCAGCTAAAAACGTCAATGATCCTCATTGTGGTGAAATAAAAGCCTGTTTATAAGCAAGTGTGTTGAAAAATTATATTTTAAACAATAGCTTAGTTAAGTTAGCCGTTATACTAGAGTATACTCGTACTAGATTAACTATTTTTTTAACTGTTTTGGCGCATTTAAATTATCAGTATCTATCTATTTGTTATCTGTGAAATACTTGCCCCTCTAGACAAGTGGCAATTATTTAGGGGGCGTAGATATTGTAGAATAGAATAATGGATGTATGTGATTTGACGTATATGACACGCATTTTGAGGTTTATGACATTTGACGGCCGGCTGTCGTTACAAGGTCGGCAGCACGAGTTTAACACCCCTGGTGTTGCACACGTCCATAGGCCACGATAACCACTTTCCATCAGGTGGGCCATGTGTCTGTGAATTAGCAGGAGTTTCGAGCCGAAGATCTTGCAGGATCCCATCAACATATATCTTAGACCTAAATCGAGTAACAAATAAGGCCATGGCACGTGTATTGTTTTATAACAATCTATACTCGTACTTGGTGAATTTAAGCTTGTCCGCCGCAGTAGCACCCCGTGTTATCCTCAATAGACACCCAAGAAACGTGTACTGCGCGTATAGAGCACATTATAGGTCCAATCCTTCCTACTAATATTATAAATGTGAAAGTTTGTGAGAATGGATGTGTGGATGTGTGGATGTTCGTTACTCTTTCACGCATAAACGGCTGGACCGATTTGGTTGAAATTTGGTATGTATATAGGTTATACCCTGGATTAACATATAGGCTATATATCAGCGATGAACGGGATCAGAATTCCACGCGGGCGGAGCCGCGGGCAACAGCTAGTATACAATATGTGCCGAGCAATACTAATTGTAATAATTACATCACTTAATATTTCTCGACGCTCCGGAATGATTACAATAGGAAAACCGAGAGTAGGTACCTTATATAGAGTTACATCTTCAACATTGTCCAACCGGCTTCACCCTCATAAAGCCGTCACGGCTTGCACATAAATCCGACAAAACCTACATTGTTGTGGTAACAGGCTTTTTACCCAGGCTTAATTGGAATGGTAAGCACAAAAATATCGATAGTCCCTCAGTAACTTCATTAGCGGACTCCTGAGACGCAAGAACATAATCATTGGAACATACGAGTATGGAATGCAAGCCGCCATCATGTTCGTTCTCCTGTCCCTCGCAAAAACAACGAGCAATTAAGTTCCCTCTTTTAAAACCATCAGTCAGTACTGTCAAAGCCAGAATGTTGGGAGGCTCGCAGTACGGCTCGCAATTACTGATTGTGGGCGCGTTATACGCTTTCGTTTTATTAAAAAAACACGTGCTATAGTATACCTAGTAGTGTATGTTTGGAGTAAATAGAATTTTATGTCACTGAGTTACTTATAATGTTATAAAAAAATGAAGTACCTACTTACAGTTTTTTGGCACAGATCCATTTATTATTTACTGTCTGTTACCCATGGCTCCACCCGCGTGGATGAGATCATCGCGACCAACAAAGCATATCCATTCCCAAGGTGTAATCTATCTCTGTACCAAATTTCATCAAAATCGGTACAGCGGTTTAGGCATGAAAGCGTAACAGACAGACAATATATGATTTATTCTTAATTTTTGGATAAGAATACTAGCAGGCCATCCCCGACTTTGCCCGTAGCATACTCTTTGAGGCATACTTAGGCATATCTTTAAGCACTCAATTTATTAATTTTCAATTAATATATGGGAATTGCCGGATTTGTTGACAAGATTTTTCAATTAGAACCTATAGCTTGTAAGATTAATGCATCCAAACAAACTCTTTAGCTCTATAATATAGTACCTAACCAAAATGTCTAGTTTTAATTGTCAGGAATGGATTCACGTCTGTAATGCAACGGCTCGGATTTAAACCCGGAACCTCTCGATCCCAAAACCGACTTACTACTTACAATTGTCAATTTGTTCATGTTGGAATCTCAGTTGAAATAACACAATTACGGAACACAAAGTTGTTGATTAATACAACTAACTTATCTGTTAAGTAATGCCACTAACTTGTCTCTGTGTTGCAGACGTGCGGAAACTTGGGTCCCTTGTCGAAAGTACAGAAGTACATGACTGTATACCTATAGTCAGAGACACTGTAGTTAGGTTAGTTACTTCTGATAAATATAAAGAAATTTTTATTTCAAAATGTCAGAATTGCATACGATACTTAATATATTATGTTTTAAATACGTCGTTCTACCTACCTATACCACAGATTACTAAATAGTTACCTATGCATGCAAATCTGAAATAAATCAATTAAAAAGACCCGCATTAAAACTTACAAAATAAAGTTTAAAAAGGAATAATAGCAATCATCATACTGTTACAATCCTACTTGTAATAAACTTTTACTGTTATGGTAGATCGTACGGGAACAATATGCATTAATATAAATATGTTATGGGTATGGCTCACGATACAACAATATACATTAATACTAACTCTTGTTACCTACTATTACATTACATGGTATTAATCTCTTCTCGCACAATGGCCCAAAAAGAGGCTAAGTCCGGGCACAAGAGTCCTCTCGCCCTAGTATAAATCTTACTAACAATATACCTAAATGTAAAAGTTTGTTTGTTAATATATTCGGATGTTTGTTATTCAATCATCCTCTAACGGCTGAACGAATCTGGCTGAAAGGCTTTCAGGCACAAAAGCGTTCCGGAAGTTAGCAAACCTGATTTTGTTTTGACTAAATTGTCTAAAATACATTGCTAAGGCTTATTGGAACAATAACAATACAATTTGACTGCTAAACTGCACAATTTACTAGACAAAACATCCTGAAGACGGTTATCAAAACGACAAAGCGTCTATTAACGTAAACGATTCGTACGTGGCGATGCTGCGATGACCTCCCATCTCCGAGAGCGTCTTACATTAAGTGTATCTGTGGGGAGCATCTCGCATCTCGGGCCGCAGCCTCCGCGACAGATGGACCGATAGGGAGTCTTACTGGCGGCTAGTGGTTGAATTGTTAGTTATTTTATTGTTTTGTGTATTGTTATCAAGGGTTTTGTCTTATTTTGCTGCTGAATATAGGTAATTCGAACTCTCTGAATCGCTACAATCAATTACACTATTGCAGTCCACTGCTGGACATAGGCCTCTCCCAATATGCGCCACGTTTGCCGATCCTCCGCCTTCTGAATCGCTTAACCAATAATATTCTCAAGACACACCTCCGTCAAAAACAGTATCTTTGAGGAGAGCGTTGTTGATTCTGGCTAATTTTCTGCTGATAATTCTTAACTTCGATACAGCCAATTGGTTGTGGAGGTCAGATGGCAGTCGTTTCATGAAAAATATTTTTTTTTATACCACTTAGGTGGCAGACAAGCACACGGCCCACCTGATGGAAAGTGGTTACCGTGGCCTATGGACGTAAGCAACACCAGGAGCGTCACACTCGTGCTGCCGACCCTGAAGAAACCTTCTAATGCCCTTCTTGAAGAACCCCATATTGTAGTCGCTTGGGAAAACCATCGCGGGGAGTTCATTCCACAGCTTGAGTGTGCGAGGGATGAAGTTCCTTTCATACCGCACAGTGCGCACCGTTTCCGGTCGCAATGTGTGAGGATGAATTCCCCGCCTATGGCGAGAAGTGCGATGATAGAATGTAGCTGTGGGCATCATGTCAAACAATTCATCTGAGCACCGAAGTTCAGCCGCATCACAGCTAGACTGAAAAGTCAGCCGAACCCGAATGGGTTAGGAAGGCTCAGATAATGATGACAGGTTCTAATTAGCGGGTTCTGGTTCCTCTGAAGATGTGGTAGGTGATAATGATTGAGACCAAGATTAGCAAGACAATTTTAGCAAATACGCTCAGATTACTTTACAATTACGTACTTCCTGAATTAGAATAAAACCCGGACTACAACTACAAATCATACTTAATTGATATAACAGTTACAATGTCTAATACCAGAATAAATGAATCCGACTCACATTACTATCTCAATAAGTAAATGTTTATCGTATAGATATTTAAACTACCTTGCAATGGTCGTTCACATAACTATGTATTAGAGCTTTCGTCGCAGGCCCCATGAGCACTGAGGAACTCGAGTAATGGTAAATGGTGAAAAAGTTTTTAGGAGTACATTATATCGATCTACTCTCTTTCGAGTTCTCACGTAATAGGGGTTAGGCGGAAAAGGCGGACCCTGCGCTCCGAGGTCATCTTGGACACGGATGCAATCAGGAAAATGCGTCTGCTTGAAGATGATGATGATGACTCTCTTTCGAGTTCTGTACGCGTATGAGCACTACCACTGGCTTGACTCTCACTACAAACTCGAACTCGAACCACATAGGTGTACCACGGGTCAGAAAGGATCTCGATCACGCTCACGACACACTATGCTCACTGTATCTACTCGCGATTTTGTTTCTCGCGATACTCAAATCAATATAATACCCCGATAGTTCTAACGTAAATATTTACAGATTAGAATTATGCACATTAACATTTTCTGACTTAAATATTTAATCAACTTAAGTTTTATGACGAACTAAAACCCGAATGAACTCAAGTTAATGATTAACCATGATTTTATGGTGACACTAATGATATTGATCAGATTACAACAAGTTTGTGAATTTAATGCTGTATAAAATTAATAATTATTCATAAATTAAATTATGTTCAAATGGAACATACGCTAGTAAACGAAATATTCAATTATTAATAAAAGTCGTAAACACAAAATTAAACGCGGAATAAATTACTATTAAAATTACACAGTTATGAAGCAAATGCTAAATATTTGTTATATTAATAAGTCGTAAATTACTGGTTATACACTTTAACTACCTACCTAACCGTTACGACTTCAATGGCAAATTTTATGTGAATAGTCTCATCTACTACCTCCTGTATATGAAACCTATGTACACACTCACTGGGTGTGTCAGCAGGAATCCTGGACTCCTCCTTCTCATGGACTGTCTTGAATCGGCAACGAATTGACTAAAAATGATTTATTTGGATCAAAAAAATATCCCTTTCCTCCTTAATGAAGCTTAAGGACTAAGAAAATATGTGAATATTTCACAAAAAAAGAGGCTCTGCAGATTCGTATTTATGCTACATTTTTAATAGTTAGTTATTGTTTTAAAATCCCGGCCACCTAGAGTCATCTATTGAAGATCTTGAGAACTACAACAACAATGAATGATGGTTACTATCTTTTTTTCGGTATCATACAGAACAGGTCCAACAGCGTAGTTTTTATTAAATATTCCCCTATAGAAAGGCACTGTCGTGGGTTCAACATCCAGCCAAAATTTTTTTCTGATTCCAATTTATAATTTTCAAATCAATATTAATTTTTATGTCCCTGCCTACATTTTGTAGAACTGCTTCATTAATTAATTTCTGTTATCGATTGCGCCCGCGCAGGAAATCCGCCGCAAATTCTATCTCTGAACCAATTAGATTCCTAACACCTATCTAATTGGCAATAGACAACATATTTCTTGATAACCTACCAGTGCCATCTGTCGACTAACCGCCAAGCAATTACTACTACTAACTCTACTAACTTTATGATAATTGACGCGAGATGTGATAAAAAATTATGACTATGTAATCATAAATACTCGTATATCTTATTATTTAACAATAATAACTCATTCAATAAACAATAGGAGTTGATACGAGGTGGTAGCAATCAATTTGATTTACATAATGGCTATATTGTTTAAACGTCAATAAATTATAAAAGCGATGAGATGTATCTCCGCCATTTATAAGTCTAATCAATCAATTACTTCATATTTTATGGATAGACAACTTGTTTTTATTTCTTGTAACGCTTTTGCTGTTTTCCATATATTATTATGATTATAAATGCAGAAGCTTGAACGGAACCAGATGAAATTTATTAAGACTGATTTACATTAGACGAGCGAATGCTCATTCTATCCCGTCTACGTCAAATTCTATTAGTGTGAAAAGTGTCAGAATATTCGTTCGTTGTTCTTTCATATGCAAACGCTGAAAAGAAGGTTTCGTTTACACTAAAATATAAGAAAGAATGCTCTTTTTCTAGCCCTAGCACTATGTTCATTTGGTTTAAATCCACCTATACAGAAATACATAATAGATGAAGTATATAATCTGAAATAGTTGAAAGGCTACTTTTGATTGAAATTTTGAAGCAAGGGAAAGATCGCGGGTTCGAGTCCCGCCGAAGTCGATTCTTTTTCCTTTCTAAATCGAAAGGCTACTTTTGTCCCGAATAGAGTTTCTATAGGTAGGAAATATACGCATACGCACAACCTATGGGTACAGATAGGACATGCCGCAGGCAACAGCTACGAAGAAGGAATGGATGTTAATTTGTTACTCTGTCACGCAAAGACGGCTGAACGGATCCAAATGAAAATTTGTACAAAGACGGATTCATATTCTTGAAAATAGATTGCTGTAATTCCCGGGAACGGGTTCTGAATTCCACATGGACGGAGCCGGCGGCGGTAAGTTATTTATTTATGAAATTCGAAGTTGCGGTCAGTGTGCGATTCATACGATCGTGGTTCGTTAGCACCTGGGGCCTTACTCCGAAAATCGAAAACTATCGTGTTCGTTGACGTTTCGGCCATTTAGCTACCCCGAAAGTGTTTCGTATCCGTCTTCGATCGTTTGACATTGAGGTTGTCGATCGTGGTCGGTGCACCTACTCCCAAAATACATTTGACGTTTTCGTTGTCGTTGTTTGACAAGTAATCTTGCGGATTATTACTTGAAATTCAACGAAAGCTATATACCTTTCGTAAGGCTTTCGAAGCTGATTTTTTATCTAAGAAAATGGCGAGATTTTTATTGTTGGACGAAATGATGAGGGAAGAAGCGGCTGAGCGAAGCCAAAATCGTCACCGGCTTCGTGAAAAAAAATTTTTGAGGCAAATTCCGGACATGGAATTTGTCTCTAATTATAGATTGACTAGGGTACTTTTTGAGGAGCTATGCGAGGAAATCATTCCTCTACTACCTTAAAAAAACAACATTTTGGTAAAGGGGCATTGAACCAAACCAACAACCATTATCCATTACGGAAGTATTTGATGACCCCAGTAGATGGCGCTACACACATACGGACACCATGACGGGCACTCATCTCTATTAACTTAATAGAGATAGTGCATACGGGTATCAAAGTTTCAAATTTGAAATTGTCAAACTGTCAAAGTACGTATTAAAAACATAGAACAATATTATGGCACGAGGGTTTTTAAGATCGTTCACATTAAATATACGTAAATTCTTGAAAAATGACATTTTAGTGATCTAACAGTACCTTTGTAATAAAAATCTCATATATTTTTTAATTTGACGCTCTTTTCATGAGAATACAACTATATTTGTTGATTTTTCATTTGTTAACGGTTTTTAGATGTTTATAATATATCGGTCCACACTATTCATCTAGACTCGATCGTTAGTCTATGATTCCGAAGACGGCGGCATCCGTCAGTCGTCACCGAAAGGTTTTCAGAGTAACTTTAATGGTCCGTGTTCGGCGACCGTTCGTTTCGATCCGAAACGTTCATGTTCGTTTTTGGGAGTAAGGCCCCTGCTTCCGTTACAGCTCTCCTGTTGTTTTTGTGTCGGTTAACAATTGAGGAATTGTTATTATTACGGCATATAAAGTCACGAGGGAGTGTCCGGCAGCTATCGTTTGTGTGTCACAATGCTTCATAGATGTATGTAAACATTTCAAAATCCATATTAATATTATTAATGCGAAAGTAACTATGTCTGTCCGTCTGTCTGTATGTTACGCTTTCATGCCTAAACCACTGAACCGATTTTGATGTAATTTGGTAGAGGGGTAGATTAGACCTTGAGAAAGGACATAGGCCATGTTTGGTCGCGATAACCGACATCCACGCGGGCGGAGCCGCGGGCAAAAGCTAGTCGTCAATAAATTCATTATTATAATGTTAGTTGTTGGTTTTAAACCTAGGTCCTCTTATCCAGGAGCTCCAGAGCCTCTTATCCACCGCTATGGAGGCAGTCGTCTTATTGAATAATAGAGAACATGTGTCACCATCAATCTGTTGGTACAATATTGTAGAGGGTAGAACGTGAATCATCCCAAGTTCCAACTCCATCTGCGGAGACCATTCCAGCCGACATATTGAAAGCGAGACGTGACTTGAGAGCGAGTTTAAACTCCTAATAACCCGGCAGTGAGGAAAGTGTGGTTTTGATACTTGTGAAAATTTAAAAGTAGAAGAGGAGAGTGGTTTATTGGGGACACTTGACGGAATCGTTTAATAAAACACAATATTTTTCATTTTTTATCTTTGTACATAATAACCTCATACTCATATTGGTACCTACAAGCTCGTAGCGGATCAAAAATTAAATTTTCCGAAATATTAATAACAGGATTTGTTAAAGGTTTATTAAGTAGATACTCATGCAGTATTTAAGCTGTTTTCGATCCTCATAAAAATATAAGAGGGAGCGAGCCTAATGCCATCAAGATGCTTTCCCTGAAACTAATATATATAGTATCTGATACTTCCTTATTTTCATCTTTATTTATTTACAGAACTTCTAATGGGTGATACTTCCTACTGGCGAAGAAATTTTTAACAAGAAAACCCAGTAAATGAGGTATGAAAATATCCAAGTATCAAATAAGAAAGGTCACTGTATACCACTCAAAGCACGTTCCGAAATTCGAACTCCGAATTCAGAACTCGTGTCGACGTTGCCATGACAACGAGATGACTGTATCGTACACCACCGATGTCACTAATCTCGTATTTTAACCTTTATTGTGAAGTGAACGAGTGAATTAACTCACTCATTTATCTAGCTAGTTTCTGCATCTTGTTCTAAATTTAAAATTCATTCCCACCTCACTCAGAACCGCGATATAATTTTTAATCTAAATAGCGTGTCTAGAGATAAACGTCTATGGTCACTTAAGTTTGGTTAGTTGACATCACTTCGGTCTATCACCTGCAAAGGCGCCAAAGGAGCGGACGATAGAGATAGGGAAATTAAAATTAAGTCAGTAACTCACTTTTACTACGGGTTTTCTGTTTATTCCTATTACCGAGCACCTTTCTGCCCTTCCTCATCTCTGTTCTGTGACACATTTTTGTGCAAAAGTGTTTGACTACATTATAAATATAACCACAACCGCATACATTGTTTGAAAAATGTTCGTAACCCCGAATAATTTTCAAACAATGTATGCTGCTTCGCTCCCTTGAGTAACAGCGTGATGATATTTAGCTCTTTCTTCAATAAACGGGCTATTTAACATAAAAATGATTATTCAATTCCAACCAGTAGTTTCTGAGATTAGCGCGATTAACGAAACAAACAAACTCTTCAGATAAGATATGGAAAAGAGAATCGACCTCGGGCGGGACCCGAACCCGCGATCTTTCCCTTACAGAGGGAATCCTCTGACCAGGCAGGGGGAATTCGGATCAGCTTCGGGCGGGTCTCGGTAGCTCAGTGGTCAGAGCATTCCCCTTGTAAGGGAAAGATCGTGGGTTCGAGTCCCGCCTGAGGTCGATTCTCTTTTCTATATCTTTTTCTCCTTCTACTATGAGTATCTTATAAATTTTAAAGCATACTAAATGCTTAAAATTTTCAACAAACAAAAAAACATTTTGCCTAACGAAGGCAGGCAACGGTACAAGCTGGAGAATTTGTACCGTTGCCTGCCTTCATTAGGCTCAATGTTTTTTTTTTTTTGTGTATGGTTTTCGTGCATTTCTGTGCAAAATAAAAACTGCTTTCAGCTTTATAATATTAGTACAGATGTGTATTTAGAGCAGAATTAGAAATATTTACGTAGTTGAGTCATGATGGTTGAGCGCGAATAATGCTGGTCAGCGAGATGCCATCGATAACCCCTGATCGTGTCACCAGATACAGTGATACATCTGTGAACGTCCCAGTATTATGTTATCAGACTAATAAATAGCTGACATGTGTGGTCTGTGATAAGATTAAGCCACCCAACGGCTTAGGAGAGAGAGAGTTAAATCTAGGTGAAGATAACAAGAGGCTCTGAAGAATTCCGGCGGCAGGAGTAACCCGATTGGGGAGGTTACGTCTTCCTGGGTTGAAATTGAAGTTACAATAACCTGTAGTCACAGCACTGCATCCATTTCTTATTTCGGAATGTCTAATCGGACTAAAAGACTCAGTAGTCCGATGATTTATAATCTTCTGCATCATCGGACTACTGAGCCGAAAAAGTCTCAGTAGTTCGATTATCGGACTACTGAAAGTATCAACAATTGATCAAAATTTTCCTTTTTTATACCACTTATGTGGCAGACAAGCACACTGCCCACCTGATGGAAAGTGGTTGCCGAGGCCTATTGACGTATGCAACTCGCTCTGTCGACCCCGTAAGAACTTTCTCATACCCTTCTTGAACCCCATACTGTAATCGTTTGAAAAAACCACGACAGGGAGTTCATTATTGGGGTTGTATTATTATTTTTTTAATTATTATTTGTTGTTATTATGTTATTTTATTTCTATTTTTTTTTCTTGTCTTCATATGTGTGATTCACAATACAAATAAATTTCTTTCTTTTCTTTCTTTCTTTCTTTCTTTCCATACCACAGTTTAAGCGTGCTGGGGATGAAGTTCCTTTCATACCTGACTTTGCGTACTGTTTCCAGTCGCAACGTGTGGGGATGAATATTTTTTCAATTATTTTTAGATAAACTTATTTTGGAATGTATTCTATTCTTATTAATCCTTTTTATAATCATTTTCTTTGGATTATGAATGTGTAATGGTGGCCCACAATTCGAAAGCGTCATGCCCCTCCCACAATTAAGATCTACGATAGCCATTCAATTACATCCAACTTTAAACACTATACGTTATAGTTTTAATTTTATTACCTCTTAAGTAGTAATTAAATCTTGAATTATTAATGGCTAAGACCGAGTTGGGCAGGTGAACAAGCACCAGGGTTAATGAAATCAAAGAAAGTTATAGACCTCGTTAGCTATAGAGAAGGCACTTAATATTTTAAAGTACGCGTTACTTAAATAAAAGTCATTAAGTCGTAATGAGTAATTATTGGGCTGTAAAACTACTTTTAAAACAATTTTCTCGGTAAATTTTAGGTCGTATTAATATTTATAGATCTGTACTTAATTATCTAAACTGTAATTAAAGACATCATTAAATAATAGGTAAATGTAATAGCGACCCGGATCCCAGCTTCGATTGGGAGTAACAAAAAAATGATTGTAGCGACAATAATTAAACCAAGCTCAAAAGAAAAAAGCGGTTTACACACACAACATCTTGTCAATACCTACATATTTGAGTTTTTAGAGTGTACACAAATAAACTTATTATTGTACTGACCTACATTTATTTATTTATTTTATAACCATTTTTAAAGAGCTAGTTGATAATGTATACAACTACATATCCCATATCTTTTCAGGAGCAAAACTCTTCATGTTTCAGAGCTCTTCCGAGCTTTCTCCTTGTGGTGTTATCTTAACTTTTACGGGGGCGACTGACATCTGAGCCTATAATCACGGGACGAAATGAGTGTATGCATAAATTATTTCATTTAACTAAATTTAGTTAATATTTCCGGAGTAGGTACATCTTCTAAATGCTAAATTAGTTATAAAAGCTACAAATAGGATTTTTATTTTATTACTACAATCATTAAAATATCTAGCGACTAAATTAGTGTCCATAACTATTATGAATAATATAGTGTGAAATAAATAAATACTTAGTATGTTCCCAACGAAAACTCCATAAGTTCCACTTTATGTTTGAGTACTAAAGATAACCGTGTTTTACCGTAAAATTATCGTTTATCTTCGGTTTACATTAAGGCCCCGATAAAGGAGATGTAACTGTGAAAAGAAATCGTTAACTGCTTTGAAACTTTAACAGTAAGGTCAGCAAGAAAAATAGCCTAACACACAATGATGCAATATAAAAAAGGAAATGGTAGATACTGGCTTACAAACCATCACTGAGAACTAGCATAATTTACCTACTGTAATACAAAAAAAAATGCAACAGGACAGGACATACCGATGCACTAATATAAGTCATTTTTTTCATTTCATTTCATTTATTCATTAACAATTTTTTACAATCGTGTCTGAATGTAGTACCTACCTACATTCAGACACGATTGTAAAAAATTAATTAAAACATAGTAAAAAAATTTTTTTTTTTTTATTTTTTTTTTTTTATTCATTTATATTTTTTAAAGAACGTTTACAGACTAATAAAGCAATTGAGTACACATGAAAAAATCATGAAAGAAATCAGAACGAAATCAAAGTTTTATCAAACAATGCGGTACCTACAAAAATGTAAGCTTTTGTAATTGTGATGGTATTGTGATAACATCACATAGCGGATTCTAAGATATTATAAGCTCATGGCCAACACCATTAATTACAGATCGTCTTACTTAACTTAGCTTACTTTTAAGGAAATAAAAAAGGATTACAAATATATTATGTTTATTGGGGCTAATCCCACCCATAATTCCCACTACGATTCACAAAAATCCCGAATAAATTGAAAGGGTTAGAAATAAGATAAATAAATAATTTACCGATGAGTTTCAATGTGATAAATTCGTAATATAAGCTTCGTAAAATAAAACTTGTTAACTAACTTAGTCTTTACACATAATATAATATGATATAATGTATTAAATCTGTTTACGTTCAGTCACTTTAGGTAACGTTCATTGCTGACTGTACCTCCTAAAATGCATTTGTCAAACCGTAAAATTAAGTCGGTGGTTGTTACTTGTTACCCCGGATGGATTTAATTTATTCCCCACTACTACAGTGAGATAGCTTAAGTACCCCAAACACAGGTTGAGTATGTATTAATAGAGTCTAATGGGGTATCGATTAGATTACACCGGGCTGCTAAGTGACGCTATTAGCCTGTAGTGATAAATTGGTACTATTTGGTACCCCGTCACACCGTCTCCTCCCATGCGGTGTCGTACAAGGCGAGCAATGCCCGGTTTACACGAGGCTAGTTTTTTAAGCTTCGATAGCAAGCTAGTGATAGTAAGCTAGCAAGCTGGCATTACTAGCTTTGTGTAAACAAAATTATCTTCAATTTTAAGCTAGTAAGCTAGTTTACAAGCCAGGATAGTTTTTAATAGGATGGAGTTCTATTTTCAGGCTAGTAGCATCCCCCAAAACTGATTTTACTGTCCTGGCTTGTTTACTAGCTTCATGTGACCGCACCAGAGATGTGCTTTGGGTTTTCGTAAGCCATCTGTTGAATGAATTCCCTGCCGTAGTTTTCCCAAGAGACTACAATATGAGGTTCTTCAAGGAGGGCTTTAGAAGGTTTTAAGAGGGTCGGCAGTACGAGTGTGACGACCCTGGTGTTGCACGGCCGTGTGCTTGTCTGCCACTAAGTGTTATATAAATAAAAAAGCTTGAAAAAACACTGGTTGATTAAAGAAAATTAGTAACTAACCAACAATAAATTCAAATCAAGATGCTTGTCAAAGTTGTGAACGAAGTGGGTTCAAGTCAATATTATAACGGTTTAGGTTCGAATCTCAAGAACACACTAAACTAACGCCAATGTGTTGCTTCTCCTTACACTTTACTGAACCAGGAATCCGAACCTAGGACCACCCAACCCAAAGGACTTACCCAACAGTCTCTCTGGTTACCGCTGTGTTATCGAGAATTAACTAATATTATGTAAGTGTTGTGACCTTCCCAGAGGTCGTATCCTGGTTTCCACGTACTCCAGCCGTTTATTATGTTAATACAGCAGGCGTGCTCACGACTCGCCCCTCGGAGGATCAGCACGGCTGTACAGCACACGAAATGTACATTAACTAGATTCACAAATTGTTATTACGTATTAAACAAATAAGAATTTGAACTAGTGGCTCAGTGGGATTAGTGTGTCGTATGGTAACCTGGCCCGATGGGGATGGCCTGACGTCACAGATTAATAAATAGTTACTACGCTGCGATGTCTTAAGACTGACTTGGCTAGTTTTCCTTCACCTTGCAATCTAGATGCTTCTTCCCGCTCTGTTCGAAATATCTGCAATTGCAGGAAGACGTGTGCTAGCACAGAAGTCCAAGGTTAAGTCTACCAGCTGCTTTTTTTCTAACATAGCGGTACTTCCCCAAATTCAGCTCGGTATTCAAACGGAGTAGGTATGCTCAATTAAAAACGTATACATACCGAAGTAGGTTTTAACTTTTAACATAAATATTTTTTACTTCATAGAGCTATAATTTACTAGCTGTATAGGTATAAAATAGTCTAATTTATAATGTATTCAACCGGTGTTGAACTGTTGACCCCACGAACACATCAAAGTGTTTTGCACAAAGATCCACATCCATAATATTAATAATCTTTGACGCGAACAATTTATTAATCACTTCTTTTTGGAACCTGTTATATACTTAGCAAACTAGTTTCAGGTAGTGTGCTAACTATTCAAATTGATTCATCATCATCATCATTTCAGCCATAGGAAGTCCACTGCTGGACATAGGCTTCCTCTATAGATCTCCAATAAGACCGGTTGAAAGCGGCTCGCATCCAGCGCCATATATAGGTTAAATGTGAAATCAGCTCAGGCTCGGTGGCTCAGTGGTCAGAGCATTCCCCCTGTAAGAGAAAGATCGCGGGTTCGAGTCCCGCCTTAACTGATTTCGCTTTTTCCTTTCTTAATCAATTTCAGTTCTGATGTTCTTCGACCACTGCCGTTTTTAGAGAATGACCTACAAACAACAGGTGAGCCTGTAAACAATCAAAAAAATATTAGAAGCTGAAAGCGTATGCCAGGATTGGAGCAAGCAGGCAGTTGTCTTTGCCTACATATATTTGAAAGAGAAAATACCACTTCTTGAGTTTCTTAGACACCCCCGCTTTAAATATTGATCCCCGACAGTCGAACATACAAAAATTCACACAAAATCGTATGAAAGTAACTCCATCCCCGCACACTTAAACTGTGGAATGAACTCCCTGCCGCGGTTTTCCAAGGGTTCTTTTAAAGAAAGAAAGAAAGAAAATATTTTTATTCAACCCAGCTTACATAAACAATTGTGCATACATAACAATGTTATATGCATCTATATGGCTAGGTAGAATAAAGGCCGCCTCTCAGCTTAATGCTGTCCGCGTTGTAGTGCAAGCGGACAGCGCTGGTTTTCAGAGACGGCCGTCTTTTCTTCAAGATGGTCATTAGAAGGCAGCGCGAGTGTAACAAACCTGAGTTGCATACGTCCATAGGCCACGGTAACCACTTTTCATCAGGTGGGCCGTGTCGGCCAATCAAGCCTTTTTGGAAAAAATATTCAATGTAGGTACAATTATTTTGCTGCTCTTCTCGATTTTATTGTATGTTTTCGTATTATTTTCTTTTACAGATATCTCTTGTCCAACACGTTTTATTTGTATGTTATTATTCACTTGGCAGATATACAATTACTGCTAGTACGGACTATCACGTTACAGGCAGAGCCGGCGGGCGCGGCACGTGAGGCGGCGTCCGCGCCGGCGCACGTGACGGCATCTCGCCTGCGCCCTGCCCTGCACTGCCCCGACCAACACCGCACCACTTTAGATTGCTACACCGGCGATATAAAAAGATGTTTACAATTTAAACAAGATGAAAAATCGAATTGAATTTAACTAAATTGAAAATTAACACTTATTGATAGACTAGCTGTGCCCTGTGCTTTCACTTGCCTTACTTGATTTTTTTTTTAAATATATGACACCAATTTTACTTCGCCTCACCTGATGGTAAGCTGAATTCTGATCGGCCATCGTTTGCACTACCCGCCTACCCACGTATTTATGATATTTTTTCTTTTTACTCAGCTCTAAAAATTCCTAGCGAGAGATCAAAAGCCTGAAACCTTTAATCTTCCTAAAGAACTGGGTTACTAAATGTAGCATATCCAAACGCAAGTGCAAAGAATGAGTAGACAAAGTTGGATGAACGGTAGAAGGCAGCGCAATACAATGTCTAAAACATGGAGACGGACTGGTAGACGAACTTAATATGTAAAGAGATAATAAAGAAATTAAACAAGTTTTTGAACATGTTCAAATTGCTAATGAGCTCATAAACGTTATCGACATAGACATACCTATATAGCGCCGTGTCCACAATGTCGTCTGTATGCAGATGTAGACAGCTACGATTATATTGAAACACACGCCACGGCCACGCGACAGATATTGTGCAGAAGACCAACTACGCACTGTGACGGTTGGTCAACTTATATAATTATGTGATGTTGTTGAGTATCTGTTTTCGACATCAGCACAGACATGTCCTGGTTGCATTGCATCTAATGCTTGAACGTTGGATTAAGGGTTCCGTTCTTCTATTCTTTTACGGAAAAGATTATTGTCTGAACCTGCAGGCTCGAGAGGAAGATGGGCGCCAGTACCACTCCTATCAATCAGCAAGTTGCAAGTGCGGTTGGCTTGTGTGAGTTACTTAGAGGAGCACAATACACCCAAATCATTTAATAGCTTTATTTCTTATTTTGATCGCTATACCCCATGGACATATCTCTCAACTAAAATAAAAAAGATAGTTTTATGTTAAAAAATTTTAATCGAATCTACAAAAACCGTTCACATTTTGTGTAATTCTGTTAATACACAAAACCTGTAGTTTTACGAATAGGTATACATTGATACAATAAAACTGCTTAAAATCTTGACAATCCAATATAAAATTACGCCCTTATTCCCTCGGGGAATTGCTTAATTAAAAGAAGAGTGAAATTCTCATACGTAGAAATGTCAACATGCGTTTTTACTCTTTGTACGAAGCTGACCTACTGTATATCATCACATTGTCACGCAGCGGTCTGTACTATGACTATGCCATATAAACGATTTAATACGGTTCCCTATATTGTTGACAGTTATAGCAGTGGGCGCACCCAGGCACGCCACGCTAGTTAACTATCAACTACGTAATAATAGCCAGCGAGAAATAAACATAGCAATAAAAGATATTCGCCATTTGTTAGCTGCGAGTTCAATTTCTTCGGCAATGAGAGCTCGCTGTCATTCACGAAGATATTGAATAGGGTTGAATTAACTCTAACTAGGAGATAACACTCTTAAAATGTGTGTCAGATTGCAGTGTGAAGTATGAAGCCTCCTTTTGTAATGAGGTATCGGCTTACATGGGCCTGTACATCAAATGCTGCGAAAGTTTCAATTCAATCAGTTGAAAAGTAGATACCTATAAAAATGCAAAGAGGGCAACCATAGAAACAATATTTTTTGAAAATGAGAAAACTTTATACTTTATAGGATCACTTTGTTGTTCGCTTGTCAGACAATAAGTTTATCTCGGAATACATATCTTGGTACGCGCGGAAGTTTTTTGAGGTCGTCCACCGCAGTAACACCTGGTACTATCCTCAAAAGACGCAATTGCGTAGAGATGTGCCATCTTTGGCGGTATTTTACCGTCTCTACCACGGTGAATGTTCTGATGAGCTCTTCCAATTAATCCCACCCTCTCCTTTCCTATATAGGACAACACGTGCAGGGCTTAGATGCCACCCGCATACGGTGCAGAATATTCCATCAAGAACGCGGACAGCATTAAGCTGAGAGGCGGCCTTTATTCTACCTAGCCATATAGATGCATATAACTTTATTCTGGTTGCTAAGCTGTGTATATTTTTGTTTATGTAAGCTGGGTTGAATAAAAAATATTTTCTTTCTTTCTTTCTTTCTAACCAAGCGGTTCGGCGACTTCTTCTTCTGCCGCACCATTAAGTATTGGAATTCCTTACCAGTTCACGTGTTTCCCTCCTCCTACAGTCCCTGGTCCTTTAAGCGGGGCGTGAAAAAGCTTTTGATGAGGCCGTCAAGCTGAGTGCCACCATTGTAACATGATACGTGTCTGTAATGGTGACCCTCTTTTCAGAGACTTTCCTTCAGCTTACCATCAGGCGAGGCGAAGTCAAATTGACGTGTCCTATATAAAATAAAAAAAAAGACCCAAGAAACGTGTACTGAGCATAAATAGCACATTTTGAGCACATTTTAGGTCCAAGATTTAAGTCCCGAGCAATACCACGTAGAGTATTCGATTCTCCGTCTTCATTGATTCAGAAACGTCAAGTTTATAGAATAGAATAGAGTTTACAACTGTCAGAAACGTCAAAATAGGTGTCAATCCCTTGTCAATCCTCTACATTCATCATTCTTTTCTAGAATACGTCGGCCAATTGGCGGCTAATCTTCAGTTCTACCTATATCAGTGTCAAGTTCCCATATGTTTCTCCTTTTCTGCCACCTAAATCGTATACAAACCTTCCAACCTTCCAACATAGTTAAATGCCGCTAAAATAACGGCAGCGAGACCGCAATCTCTCCATCAACTGGCCATATCTCCACATCGTGAGAACCGCGGTATCACCACCCAGATACCATCGATGGTGCGTGCCTACTGTACCATTATACTTCGAAGAGGTAATTATATAGTACGTGATGATATGGCGTGATGCTATCGGAATACGACCTTTAGGTAGACTGGGTTTCGGTGCTGGTTATGAGGTTTTATTACCATATTTGGAGAATTTGAGTTGTATTCTGCACAGGATCATGGTATTTAGCATGATTGTATGCTTAGTTCATGAATGTCATGTCATTTTTGGCTGAAATTTGATACCAAGGGATAAATTACAGTCTGTACACACATAGGCTACGTTTTATCCTGGAATAGGATATCCTACGGATTGCGGGTATCAGCTAGTATTATATAAGACATCATACGATTTATGAGGTGAAAACAATCATCATCATCATCATCATCATTTCAGCCATAGGAAGTCCACTGCTGGACATAGGCCTCCCCTATAGATCTCCAATAGATAAACAATAGATTCTGAATATTAACCTAATTTATTATTTTTTTTATTACTATTTTATTTACTTTATTTTATGACTTGTGTTCTTCGTTAGTCGAAGTAAGTATTATGAAAACCACAATCAAATTGAGCGATAGCATACCAACATCCCAATATACGGTTCTTAAAGAAAAATATTAGCTTTTGTAAACAGCACGCGTTCTACGGTACCTCTTCAAAGTTTGATCTAAAGCCTTGAAAACTTACAGAGAGGTAACTTGATTCCACGCTTACGAAGTCGCGAGCTACTCCTTGCACGGTTATTTATCTCCAAGCAAATCAAAACACTGACTCTTAAATTGCAATAAAAACAGATAATTGTTCAGGTGTTCAGACAGCAGCCCACCGTGTGTTTAAGAGAAGAAAACATAAAAGATTTCGTATACCTATTCGGTTTATTGCTGAAGGCTCACTGGCCTTATCTTTATAGGCATTACGGCGCCAACCGCTCCTGTGTGCAGTCTCTGTCTCTACTCACGTCCCGCGATGAATAGCGATCCAAGTAATAACTTTCAATCGTAATTAAGCTGTACTCATTCGTATATAATACTTTTATCACAGCTTTCCAAGCAATAAAACATACTTCATTTTCAAATAATCGTTTGGAAGCAGCCATTAAATTATTGTATTCGTAAAAAGAACTTGTAATGTGTTCTTAGAAATTCAGTATTGTCTTTTCAATGATATTTTCTCTAGTCGCTTAGGTATAAACTGTATAAAGATTTCTAATTTTATTTTATAGAACACTAACTTTGCCCGCGGCTCCGCCCGCGTGGATGTCGGTTATCGCATCCAAACATAGCCTATATCCTTCCTCAAGGTCTGAACTACTCCTATACCAAATTTCATCAAAATCGGTTCAGTGGTTTAGATATACCTATTATGAAAGCGTAACAGACAGACAGAGTTACTTTTGCATTTATAATATTAGTATGTATGGATTATTTTATTATATTAAAAGACAAACCTCGCTGTTTTTTTATGAAAACAGATTACACTGCAGTATCACCCCGTGCTATCCTCAAAAGACACCCAGAAACGGGGTTATTCCCAGTTGCCCCCACTGTCGACGCCACCACTGGTGACAAATGGGATTTGTTTCCAAAAAAATTCCCACTTGCCACCACTGGTGGCGTCACCAGCGGTGGCAACTGGGAATGGTCACTCTTTTTGTTCCCAGTTGCCACCAGTGGTGACAGATGGGAAAAATAATTTGATAAGCCCCCAGTACTGACGTTGGACTAGTGGAGTTAGAACTGAAAATATACTGCGCGTATAGAGCACATACGGCCGCTACGCAGGAGGCGCGGGTTCGATCCCCGCTCAGTGCAAATATTTGTGTTCATGAAATATGGGTATTTGCATTGGTCTGGTCGTGCCTCGGAGAGCACGTTAAGCCGTCGGTCCCGGTTGCCATAAGAACATCTGTGGCAGTCGTTACGGATAGTTGGAGCCCTAAAAAAATCCAAAAACAACGGTCTAGCTGCAAAGCTTCGATATCGCCTAATGTTATCATTGGGCTGTGGAGGTCAGATGGCAATCGCTTCACGAAAAAATATCGAGGTCTAGCCAAATCTGTAGTTAAGACGGTAAAGCGGACCCCAGACTCCGAGCTGAAAAGCTTCGGATGCGACTGGGAATTAACGCTAGGATGAGAGAGCACATTGTAAGCACATTAAATTTTAGGTCCAAGATTATATGTTCACGAGCAATACAAGTCTACGGCATAATCCACCATATTGATATTCCCGTGTTGTCCCGTACGCGGAGGCACGCGCACTAGTACTACACCCCGTCTCCGCCCGCGCCGGCCGCGAGCAAGGAGTTAGCATGCAAAACGTGACCGGCCGTCAGCGGTGGGATGGATGACTTAGTTTATTGCGAGCGCTTATTGCGTGGCCGGGGAACCGTTTTAATAACTTGAGGATTATGTTTTATTATTGAAATAACTTGGGAATGACACGTCTAGTATATTAGATGGACATTTTTCTATCGACATTTGGTGCAATTTTATTATTTACACCGATCCCGAAGTTACTTTGCTTTTCAGCGGCCATGGTCACGGGGGTGCTTTTAGAAAATAGGGGTGAGTGTTCCAGAGAAATTACAGAAAGAAAGCACCAAAGGTGAAACAGCTACATATTGGCAGGACTCTCATTCTAGTATACATACAGCCCATGACAAAGTATCTACTTACGACAATAGACTGGCACCCTATTACTTGGGACCGAAAATCACAGCTGATGAAATTTGTATGTTAATACACCTGTCATTAAGTGTATAAATTAGGTTAACTAAATAAAAAAACTACCAAAATTAATTTCGATTTTCATTCAAACATTTCCACTAAACTCTTTTAATCATTGATTTAATTTGCACTAAACTCCTTTAACCATTGATTACCTATTTAAATGTTACTTATGCCTTTAACCCTTTATTTGATGAATAGCAAACGGAGTGTGCCTTCACCACTGCAACATATTGAAAGATACTTAACTTACACTATAAAATCTAAGTATAAACGCTGAAACACTTAACTTTGAGGGTTGGCAGTTCGGACGGCGGGTCCTGCGCACACCCGCGGCCGCGGGGGACGGACGCCACGTGTGTCCCTCGTAAACTCAGGACAGAACTATTTTAGTGCGAATGTGCGCGCACTTATGAAGTGTTCGCACTTTACGAGAGCTTTATAACTTTTGCAGACGGTGTGAGTGTTTCTGAGAACAAATAGGTAATTGAGTGAGGAATGTGTGGGGATCTGAAATGTCGTGGAGATATGATTTTCTGGCATGGACCATCTCTAAGTTCCATTTTGTTATTTTATTCATGAAAGTAGACGAAGCTCTAGAAGTATGTAAGGATATTAAAGATAGAAACAGATCGCGGGTTGCCGGTAGTTTAGTCCAACGATCCAGAGACGGATCTCCAATGACGTCTACGTCATCCAGTCCGACCAATGACAATGTTTATCAAGGTTGTCGCAACGTTGTGCTCGTCCATGTGCGCCTACAGAATTGCATTGCATTGCTGGTCATTACACTACCCACTCCTTAGGAGCAATTCTGTTTAACTGGATGGGTTCAATCCAATAGAAAGAGCAATCCACTCCAGGGATAAAAAATGGTCTAGATTATGGTTCACGATTTGTGATAATCTAGGTGTGGCTGCTTTATCTCCGGAGGGTTAGGCAGAGGTGAATTACCCATATTTCACCAATCATTGTATTAGGTCCCATGTAATGGGGGTACCATTGTTGATGCAAGTCATGTATCTGAAGCTGAGTCTGTACTGTTATATATCGTCGCCATTGTGTGAATAAGTAAAAAATATGCAAACATCGTCATAAACTTTCTCTTTTTTATTATTAAAATAGAATATCGTCCGTATACCTATTTAACAATTGGATCGAACCTACAACGAACCACCGCATGTCGGCCTCTCTTTTGAAACCCAATCACCTTTCACCACTAACCCTCATCAAATACAAGTCAAGTCACAAGGTTTTGTTTACTGTGACGTTACATTACACATTACACATTACATTTTGTTGCTCAATCTCTCTCTGTTTGTGGTCGGCCAAGTAATTCAATCTTCATACACCATGTTATTTGCCGACCACTAATGTGTTACCAATATGAAATACGACCATTTCTCGACCACAAATGGCTATCTAACACATAAATCTAATCAGTTTGAACAATGGGAGGTGGAATTCTATTATTTTAATGGAGATCTTCCTAAGGTGTAGTATTAAGTTCGTAAGAGTTTAAGTGTACCACACAGACGTACAATAATTTGCTTGACTTCCGTTGATGCGGTCTGTGTCCTAAAGTAGATATTCTATTAAAATTAGCAGCCCGTCCCGTATTCCAAAATAAAACGTATCCTAAGAACCGTATTCTAGAATGGTACTCAGTTCTGAATCACGATTTATCTGAGAACTGATTGCACAGAGAATTTGTTCAATCTGTCTATACTATACAATCTGTCCTTAGATAATCCTAGATTCAGGACTAGTGTCGTTCTAGAATATGAGCTTTAGTAACGCCTTATAACATCAGTGAAAGTTCCGTTAAAATCAGCATAGCTGTTACAGAGCCTGAAACGGTTAAGTTGATTGAATGATGAAATGCCTGAAATGACTCAATATTACAAACAGACAAGGACTAAGTGTCTACACTTAGTCTTACACCCGTATTCACAAACAACACTGTGAGGTCATAGTGTGCTCGAGCGCATAGGGCTGGTAAAAGTAATTCACAAACATCACGGAGCAGTATCTAACGCAGTACGTTCCCTTAACGAAGTATTACTTAAGTGTTGTCTATGAATAAAAAGGCTTGCCAAAACGAACGCACTGAGAATTTGTTGTTCTTTGCACAGTTTTTGTAGTACGCATAGCGAAGTATTGTTTGTGAATACGGGTGTTAGTCTAGTCTTGGCCATGGTGTTAAATCAGTTTTATTCTGTGTTATACATGGTGGTGGTCATGATCGCATCCACACCACCAGACAGCGCCAATGGTAGCTGAAGGTATAATCTGTGATCGGTTGCGTCACGACCGGCACCGAACCTTAACCTTCTTATTTTTAAAACCAAATTACACAGTTTTTTCGTTGTGGGTCGATCACGTGCGCAAGTAATGGGGAGGGCGGGGCTCTGCGCGCGCGCACACTACTTATCTTAATGAAAATCCAAAGCCGAACACTTTTACACACTTGGATATTACGATAGAGTTGAAAAGAAATTACAAAGGTTTGAGAGGGTTTTGTGGAGCTTGAGATTAATGAAAAGATCGTTTCTTCGCTTTGAGAGGAGTTGTTAAATTGAGAAAAATACCAAAATACTTTATAGTCTTTTCTCAATTTGCCACTCACAAGTGTAATTTTTTTGTTGTTTTTCTACGAACCACAACAATATTACATACGTGCCCTATAAGGAGTACTTACCCTCAGTCATCAGTTTCCGAGTCTTTTCCGAATTTATTTAGGGTCGGCTTTCCAGTCTATTTGTGATGCGGTGCGGCAGATATTTTTCGTGAAGCGACTGCCATCTGCCCTCCACAACCAATTGGCGATATCGAAGTTTTATAATTACTCGGACTATTTAAGGCTCCAACTAGGTACCCGAAACGCCTGCCGGAGATGTTCATATGGTACCTACCCGGGATCGACGGCATAACGTGCTCTCCGTCTCCAGTATACCTTCAATAAGTATGTCTAATCTAAAGTCGTCATTAGTTTTTTAAGTGAAACACTAAGGTACCAATAGAAATTATTAGGTATCAAATTCGGGTGTCAAACTCCATGCGACAGAGGCATGCCCCTTTGTCCCACTACCGCTACATTCTCTAATAGACACACACGTAATAAACACATATCGCTTTCGATATTGAAGAATTCTAACGGCAGCTCCCATTCTTTAAACGGTAATACTATAAAATATAGAATTTTTATGAGTGGCGGCTATGAACAATAAAACAAAATCTCGAGTCTCTCAAGTGATGAAACAAACGTGCTATAACAATATCTTACGACAGTAGCTCTGCACTACTCTAAAGCGGTCGTTAAAGATAATCGCATTTCAGGAAAGGTCTGAGAACTACGATACGATATTACATCACCAGGCACAGTTCCATTGTTATACGGTATTTGTAACTATTAGCTAAACTTGAAGAAGGATGACCTTTGAATTAGTTAAAAAGTCTGCTAGGTATATCCGAAGTGTAAAAGAGTAAAAAATAAATGTCTCCTCTTTCTTCTAAAGATACCTTCTTTGGTTTTTACTTTTGATCAACAGCGTTGATTTTTTCGATTGAACTTCTTCTTCTCACGAATCGACGGCACTTCGACTCTCAAATTCTGTTTTGCCAATGTGCTGCTTCCTGGTTGGGTTCTCGGAAGCGCTCATAAGCTTCTTCTACTTGTATATGGGCATGCAGCATACGTTAACAGCGACTATTTATATACCTTGAAGAATTTTTGTCTAGTATTGGTTCGCTAGTACTAGTTAGGTATATTATAAAGCAAGGTTTCTCAACGTGGGTATTCGCGTCAAGATCCACGTAATGGTGAATCGATGCTATGATAGATTTTTGGGTAGGTAGACAGGAAGGAAGTTTAAGAAACTCTGTTCTAGGGAATTGTTTTAAATTATCAGCCACACTGCTCTTACTTTCAAAATTGGGTTAAAATTGTTGAATCAATTATACGATTATTTTCTTAGTCACTACAGAATTTGACAGAGCCTACAATGTATTAGTAGCTTGTGATATTGCAAGGCTGTGGTGCAGCTGCAGACAGACAGGTCACACGCCACTTTGACACCTCGGTAAAATCATAATTACATAAATCATGACTATCACCATGTATCTAATGCGCAATGCCACGCGCTAATTACCGGAGATAGCATCTACGGGGGTTCGGACAAACTTGGCCGTAATTACAGCGCTCGTTTTACAAGTATTTGTGTATAATTACGACGCGGGCGCAGCGGTGCCGACAGAACTATGCCTCCTGACATCGCTGCCATGTTTCCAGATATTTTAACGTTTATAGTTTCTTGGGAAACTACCGCAGGGGACTCGTGAGGAATGTGCTCTGGATGTTATCTTTGCAAATATTCTATAAGTGAATAGGTACCAGTGGTGAAATGCGTAGTTCGAATACTTCACGACGGAAATATTATGTGCCTGGAATCCATTGATTTAAATGTTACTTAATTGGAATCGATGTTATGCGACTAAAGAGAAGCAAGCAATAATAGCAATTGAGAAATTGAAATCGAATCGTAGCCCCTTTTAAATTAGCCCCTAATAAAACACCATAACTTAACTTAACTTAAGTAATATATTAAATTATCGCTATTATTAAACGGACTATGGCAAAGGATGAGCCGGATGGCAAAGGAAATGCTTTATGGGTTCACCTTACACCCCGGCATTTAAGATTCAAGACGTCCGTCGTGCAGTTTTAGTCGGTTTGAGTCCATAATGTCCTTCGGGATTTCTGTACTGGTATTCCCGTAACCCATTCTAAACTATTTTTCTGTATTAGGAAATGGGTTCACTACGGAAGTGTAATAGCCAGAATTCGAACCCGGGACTTGTGAATAGTAAGGCCGAGTCCTTAACCACTAAGCTACTTTTTGCTCACACATAACTACTTTTTTGCTCACACATAACAGCACATTTAAGAATGCACCTCGGCCCGCCGGCGTTTCTCACGGATATTAATTTAATATAATAAGAATGTATCATTATTCTGGCAACACAGTTAATTGATAGGAAATAACGTCCATTAACAAAATTAACAAATACAAACTCGTTCCGCGATCGACAGGAATGCGATAAAAATGTCAGCGGTCGGCCGATTGTAACGTAACACACATACTGACATGCAATCGAGCCTCTTTCCTATTGGGGTAGGCAGGGACAGAGATGACATTTTATTTTAGTCGCGTCGGGCATTTTTTAATACTGACATGACATTTCCTTTTTGAGTTGAGGAAAACCATTAACTCGCGACACTTCTGCCGTCACCGTTACCAACACCTCTGTATATAAGCATTTATGTATCTTGACGAGAATTGAGTTTTTAATAGATATATACGTCAATATGACCTGAATATCGAGGTCCAGCCTTGCAGTTAAGACTGGTAAAGCGGACCCCAGACTCCGAGGTGAAAACTTCGAATGCGACTGGGATTAACGCTAGGAGGAAGAAGATGAAGAAGTATATGACCGTGATGAGACCTGACGGAAAGCTGAAATATCAGAAAAGGGTCGGTATTAAGCTGCGTTTACATACTCGCGGCAGAGCGAGGGAAGTGGGCAGAGACGTGGTGTGAATGGTATATTCGTCATGCCGCGAGTACTGCCGCGTATGTTGCTGCGAATGTCGGCTTGGCGGCGTGAGTCAAAGGAGCGACAATACTAGCGCGATGAACTTGTGGGAAGTTGACTCCTCGTACTTCCCAACACCAGTTAGGTATCTAGGTACTATATCGACACTATTTATATTCTCGATCCGAAGGCGTGGAAGTGAAGGTAAGTTGATGATGATATTAAATAACGAACACCAGGTATGTATGATAACGATAGTTCACTATTGATATAGTATTTGTTTACAAGCACTGTATACACCAGTAAGTAATACAAGTAGAACTTAGTTTATTAATAATTACAATATCGTAAGCAAGATAGAAATTAGATTAGGCTAGCAGCTATGTACGTCTCCAAGTAGTGAGTAAAAAACTACCTTTCTTTTGTCTCAATGCAGGTGCGACGTGAGACAACATCGGTTGTTTCACTCGCACTCATACGCAAAATGATAAGGAATGCGGTGCATAGTGCATAAGGCTGTGGTACAAGAAATAAGCGGGAAGCGGAGAGGAAGCGTTTATAAATATAGATATTTTTGTTAATGATAGTTGATCTAAAATATTATTAGTAATTGATTTATGATAGTTATGTAAGTATTTAATTTATAGTATATTTATTACATAATATTATATAGGCATTAAGATTTGTAAATAGTTTGTACATACGTAAATAAATATATATAAGGTAAGATAGTAAATATAAGTGTAGGATTTAGGTATATAAGGTAGGGACGTGGTCACTACATCACTCCCCCGCTGAGACCATGGCTATGGTCGATATCTATCGGGAAAGTGTACTCTTCTGCCGCTACGAGTCCTTCTCTCCGTTGGCTGTTGAACTTCCTCTGGTTTTTCCGGTGAGTTCACAGGTGAAGCAGGATTCATGATTGGTGTGGAGATGGAAGCTGGCGAAGAAGTAGCAGTTGGTGCATCATCATCTTTCATTGTGTAGGCTGGCTTCAGTCGGTCAATGCTAACGTTCGTTTTTCGACCCTGGACGTCTATTGTGAAATATTTCGGACTTCTTTCGATGACCTTGTATGGTCCAGCATAAGGGGGTTCCAGGGGTCGGCGTACGTGGTCTTGACGCAGGAAGACATGTGTAGATGACGAGAGATTTTTGGGAATATAAAAGAGGCTTGATTTGTGCCATGATGTTGGCTTTGGAGTGACGTGCGCAATATGAGCCCGAAGGCGAGAGATAAACTCGGTAGTATCAGTTACCAAATGACTGTCTGAACGAGAGAGAAACTGGCTAGGTAAGCGTAGAGGTTCCCCATAAAGAAGCTCGGCACTTGATGCTTGAAGATCTTCCTTCCAGGCGGTTCTTATTCCCAGTAAAACGAGTGGAAGTACTTCCGTCCATTGCGATGTACTGTGGCACATGATGGCTGCTTTCATCTGGCGGTGAAAACGTTCCACCAAACCATTTGCGGCAGGATGGTATGCAGTGGTTCGTAAGTGCTGTGCGCCAATCATGGCTGTGAGTGAGGAGAAGAGGTGGCTCTCGAACTGGCGTCCTCGATCCGTTGTGATTCGACTCGGGCAGCCAAACCTGGAGATCCAGCCTGATAAGAGAGCGGTCGCGCAGGTCTCTGCAGTGATGTCTTTGATTGGAATTGCCTCAGGCCAACGGGTGAAGCGATCGATGACCGTGAGGCAGTATCTGTAATCATGAGACAAAGGTAAAGGCCCTACGATGTCAAGGTGTATGTGGAAAAACCTTGACGGAGGGATAGGAAAAGTGGATAAGGGAGAGGAAGTATGGCGGTGGACTTTGGATTTTTGGCATTGTAAACAATGCTTGGTCCACTCTCTACAGTTTTTTCTGATTCCTGGCCATACAAATCTGTGTGTTACCAGGCGTACTGTAGCTGTAGCTCCTGGGTGACTGAATTGATGAAGGGATTCAAATATCAACCTTCGGAAATGAGCAGGCACATATGGTCGAGGAGGCGTAATTACTACGTTACGTAATACAAGCACCTCTGCACGGTATGCAGAGGTGCTTGTATTGTTGCAGCATTAGGAATAAAACGGCGGAAAAAGTTCACCATACCCAGGAAACGGCGAAGTTCTTTGATCGTCTTGGGCGTCGGGTAATCGGTAATGGCTTGAACTTTTGACGATAATGGTTTGATACCTGCTGCTGAGACTGTGTGGCCAAGAAAAGTAACCAGCTCTTGTCCAAGAACGCACTTGGCTGTGTTCACCACGACGCCATAGTTCTGAAGGCGTTCAAATAGCTGGCGTAAGTGCTGTTTGTGCTGCTCAGGCGAAGATGAGAAAACCAATATGTCGTCGATGTAGCCAAAGCAGAAATCTAAATCACGAAGAACCTCATCAATAAACCTCTGGAATGTTTGCGCGGCGTTCCGGAGGCCAAAATTCATGTGAGTAAAATCAAACAATCCGAAGGGCGTGGTTATAGCCGTTTTTGGCACGTCATCAGGGTTGACCAAGATCTGATTATACGCCTTAACCAGGTCGATTGTGGAGAAAATGTTACATCCTGACAACTGGTAAGTAAAATCGTGCAGATGTCGTATAGGATATGCATCAGGGATAGTCCTTGCGTTAAGTGCCCTGTAGTCACCACATGGCCTCCAGCCTTGATCCTTTTTTCTGACCAGGTGTAATGCTGAAGACCAGGGGCTGTCCGATCGTTTGGCAATTCCGCTAGTGACCATAGACTCAAACTCCTTCTTGGCTATTTGCAGACGTTGCGGGTCAAGCCGTCTTGGTTTACAGGATACAGGCGGTCCAGGAGTAGTGCGGATGTGGTGCACTGTATTGTGTTTGGGGTGAGTAAGTATTCCAGCTGGTTTCGTGACATCAGGGAACTGGCGCAGTAGCTCGTGGTAAATTGTCTCGCCGGATATCACCTTGATAGAAGAGATGTCGTCAGCCTTCTTATGATGAACTGGAATTGACAGTGATGTAAGTCGGTCAACCAGGCGTTGGTTCCTGCAGTCAACTAGTAGGTCATAAAAACTCAAAAAATCCACTCCAATAATTGGTTTGGAAACTTCAGCAACGGTGAAATTCCACTGGTAGGTTCTTCTTAGTCCAAGGTCTAACTTAAGCTGAACAGGGCCATAGGTGTGAATAATAGTACCATTTGCAGCCACCAGGTCATAGTTGTTGCGTGTGCAACGTGTCTTCATAGCTGATCGAGGGAAAACGCTCAAGTCCGAACCTGTGTCGATAAGAAACATCATTTTCGATACTCGATCAGTGAGAAATAGGCGGCCTGAAGATGGTGGGGGGCAGTCGTTAGCCGCTACTTCCTGCCCTGTGCGTTTCCCGAATGGTAGTTGCAGGGTTGCTTGCATTGCTTAGCCTTAGAACCAAAATTGTAGTGGTAGAAACAGTGGGGGTGAGCTTCAGGAGGTTGGCGCAAGTGGTATTTCGATCTACTGTGGGAGCGACTTCTAACACGACCCTTTGAGTTGGAACGAGATTGATGACGTCGTTGGTTAAAGTGCGAAGTAAGTAGTGCTACTTGCTTAGTAAGTTCACTAATTTGTTTAGTGATGTCATTAGTAGGTGTTGCTAAACTTGTTGAAGCACTCGCCACTTGCGGCATAGGCGGAGCGATTTCAATAATTTTATCCGCTATCTCCGTTATCTTGGACAGCGGCAAATCTGCTTGAGATGCAATGACCGTTTGTATATTGTGGGGTAGTCTGCTAGACCATATAGTTTTCAAAAAAGTCTCCGGTACTGATGGGCCTGCAAGATCCTGGAGATGCCTGAGGAACTGGGATGGTTTCCGGTCACCTAATTCCTCGTGCATAAGAAGCTGTTTAACTTTTTTTTCTTGCGAGGCAGATAGACGTTTAATCAATTCGGTTTTCAGGGCTTCGTACATACCAGTTTTTGGCGGATTAATGATTACGTCTTTCACTTCAGCCGCGTATTGGTGGTCAAGTTGGGCAATCACATAGTAGAACTTGGTAGTGTCATTAGTAATGTTAGATAAAACGAACTGACCTTCGATTTGTGAAAACCATAACGCAGGTTCTTCCGGCCAAAATTGCGGTATTCGCACACCCACACGAAACACATCACCACCACCTTCCTTAGGTGGATCCATTTCCAGAAGATTCTTTTTTTTTTTTTTTCGATGTTCGTAGACGGGGTCACCAGAATGTGGGAAGTTGACTCCTCGTACTTCCCAACACCAGTTAGGTATCTAGGTACTATATCGACACTATTTATATTCTCGATCCGAAGGCGTGGAAGTGAAGGTAAGTTGATGATGATATTAAATAACGAACACCAGGTATGTATGATAACGATAGTTCACTATTGATATAGTATTTGTTTACAAGCACTGTATACACCAGTAAGTAATACAAGTAGAACTTAGTTTATTAATAATTACAATATCGTAAGCAAGATAGAAATTAGATTAGGCTAGCAGCTATGTACGTCTCCAAGTAGTGAGTAAAAAACTACCTTTCTTTTGTCTCAATGCAGGTGCGACGTGAGACAACATCGGTTGTTTCACTCGCACTCATACGCAAAATGATAAGGAATGCGGTGCATAGTGCATAAGGCTGTGGTACAAGAAATAAGCGGGAAGCGGAGAGGAAGCGTTTATAAATATAGATATTTTTGTTAATGATAGTTGATCTAAAATATTATTAGTAATTGATTTATGATAGTTATGTAAGTATTTAATTTATAGTATATTTATTACATAATATTATATAGGCATTAAGATTTGTAAATAGTTTGTACATACGTAAATAAATATATATAAGGTAAGATAGTAAATATAAGTGTAGGATTTAGGTATATAAGGTAGGGACGTGGTCACTACAACTATATGAGATCGCTAGATGGCGCTAATCAGTAAACACGGCTTTCTTGCTATTGCTCCTCGAATATTTACTTTTAAAAATATTTATATCGATCTACGGAAAGTGTATAGTAGTTGAAAGTGATAGTTTTTATTAATAATCTATTTAATTAATTCGCTATGCTGTAAAAGCGTAATGCGTACACTGCTACAGCGTTGTCCTCCATACGTTTACGTCCGTCTCCATTGCAGGGCGAATACTGTAATGCGGACCAACGCGATGATGCGCGTGTGTTCCATCCAATTACCAATCCAATACAATCCGTGTACCATCCAAAGGTTGCCTGGCAGAAATCGCTTAAAGCGATAAGGCCGCCCATTGTACTAGTTCCATAGTTGTAGATTATAATAATTGTGTATTTTAATGGTGTACAATAAAGTGTAAAAATAAATAAAAAATAAAAAAAAACGCTAGGGCATTAATCGCGCGAATATTTCCGGCAACACGATGAGCAATGCGAGCGGCAGTATGTAAACGCGGGGTTACAGACAAAGAGGCATTAGCCACCTGGCCTTTGTCAAAATAAAGCATCTGTCGACGCCATCACGATAGGATCACCATTTTAAGATCACTACAGCATCTGAAATGCTGGACCGTTTTTTTTTAACTTCTCGTTCACCCTATAGCTTCTTACTGAACTGCGGCACAGTATAAGCGAAAGATGTCTCGAAGACACAGTAAAAACTCCGCGAAGAGCTAGCATTCCCATATCATAAAGGTACTTCAGATTTTTCCTGTAGAGTCTAAACAAAGTGCCGTCGCTGTGCCCGATTGCGGGATAAATGCATTTTTTTTGCACCAATTGCACAATAACCAAAGAGAACAAAATACTACGTAGACACGTAACTTTGGTTCTATTCGGAGGTGGGTGGACTCGTCATGACAGACCTGACAGACCAATTGATTGACATACGTCCGTCTGTGTCGCAAAAAGTATAATATGAAAGTGGATTTTATAGGAATAAAAACTGTTGAGACAAAAGTTGAAACACTGTAGTGAGGCAGAAAAACCTTCCGGTCCGCCGGCGGTAATCGGAGGAGCAAGTTTTTATCAGTGCATTAAGTGGTGCGCAGACGCACTGCGACCTGTAGGGTGCGCATAATTTTCATGGGCAATATGGGATACGCATTATAGACTTACGGCCCGGCCACATAGGTATGCTAGATTGAAACTGAGAGAATCGCGGTCGGAATGGTAGTTGGTATATTTGTCGACGCATATGAAGTTTGAATATTCGCGGGAACTTTTATTTGCTTCCTAAAATTAGATTGGTAGTTCCTGCAATTGAAAGTTCTCGCGAATATTCAAACAAAGATCTTTTCATTGTCTGCAAATTAATAAAATATATATTTTGTCAATTATCTTCTTGATGAGCATTTGTCTCCCAAACTCTTCACAGAAACACGTAGTACTATTATTTATTTTGTGACAGAATTGCTGCACTCTGCTGTCCGTGAAAGACCTTTTTCTCATTTTGCTGCCAAAACCCTTGATGTTTTAGTTTTCTACAAGGTTGAATCGTCAAAAAGGAATTTAAACACATCTCATCCAAATACCTACAAAACCACTACTATAAATTGAAAGTCAGGCCGAAAGAAACTTAAAAAATCAACAGGAAGCTCAGTTAGTCTTATAAAAAGTTACAGCTATTGAACTTCTAAAATTTTATCCGAAACAAATTGTTAAATGAATGACCTGCCAATGAATATAACATCAAATAGTTGCATGCTGGATGGCTGAATGTGGAGATACACCACTATAAACGTTAATGTACAATACAATACCCATAACATATTTAGCAAATTATAAAAAATAAATGTAACAGTAGAGATAAGAAAAGTAAATCACAGTAACAATTAGGAATGTCTCCTCCACTACGCAAGAGATGACCACCCTACTTAACCGGCTGTCTGGCGATGCGCCAGTTCTCATTATCATCCAATTACCGAATCTCTCCGAATCTCTGGTTAAGTATGAACCAAAGGACCGCCACAGAGCCTTCACGGTCTGTTTGTTTTGACTTACACTTTTCTAATTGTGGTTAATTGACCATCACTAAAATGGTCTTGACACCTCCCAAGTAATTAATATTGATGTAATTCGTTTCAAAGTTCGTCAAACAAAGTAGGTTAAGCGAAGAAGCCAAGTAATATTTCAGATACAACTGATGGTGAGCATGTAAGTAATGATGCATATATAATTATGTTGTGGATGCCGAAAAACAAAAGATGCTTACCTACTATACGCAGTAGGTACAACGAGATTTAAAAAAAAAAAAACGAATATAACGTCAGCAAGTGGACAAGGTCTAGAGGGTTCCTTTAACACGTTTCCGGCCGGCTTGTTTTTGCAGAGATGGTAGAAACCAATGAATCGCACGGTGCGTGACAAACTAGATCGCGGTAAAATAAGAAATTCCACCGGCTTCCCCATAGAAAATTTTAATCCTTCGCCACTGCGAAGTAGCCTTATATTGTAAATTCAAATAAACAACCATAAATAAGTAGGTACCGCCGTAATCTATACTTACTCATCGATTTATCGCTATTTTGTCTATTTTTTACAAAAATTACAGACTAATCAATCAGCTTTATTATCTTCGCTATGTTAGAATTAAACATAGCAAAGATTGTTCGCAACATCTGATAAATAAATTATCGATTAAAAAAGTAGTTGTAACAGCCTCTGTAGAGAAAAAAAAATGTTACTTTTATTATAAAGTATCTATACAATACCAGTGATTCAGGAATAACAGGTTTGTTGACTTAAACCAGGTATCGCTTTATCATGATATTGGAAGCACGAAGGAGCAGATTAATATGCTCTTCCTATTTTACTATTGCGGCATTTCGTCCAAATGAATACAAGTAAATATAGTTTTATTAGCTTCCTAGGCAGTCAATAAACACGAGTTATTACCCAGTCTAGCTATAAATAGCTACCTAATGGCTACCTATATATACCTGGCTATAATGAGGCTTCCGGCGACTGGGACCACAATTAAATTTATTTTAAATTTAATATTTTTCTTCCGGCGACTGGGACCACCCATAAAAAAGAACAAAAAAAATATAGTTAAAACCAAAAACAGTACAGTCAAACAAAAAGACGAAGAGACGTAATAATTAAAGCAAAATCGGATCAATTCAAAAATATCATTGGCTTTAGTAATTTCTTTAACGTACACCAATAAAACAAATTAAAACTACAGTAATATGTCACCTTAAATACTAAATTCGAACATCATGTCAAAATTAATCAACTAACCCGCCCCGCCGCCCGTCACCGTAACAGGGGCAAAGCATGACGCTAGCGGCATTGCCCCGCTGTATAGCAACGGCCAACCTCTGCCCCCGGTATGAGGCGAAGCGAATGTCACCGGTTTTCTTGTAGCGGTTACTGGAGACAGGACGGTACGGCACACGTGGTTGCGGTATCAGTCGATACAAATGCTCTCCGGAGTATGTCGTTGAGAGCATGGTGACGCGGAAACCTACCCGCGCTTCTTCGACAACTCAGTGCGTGCTGACCGTCGCCGCCCACCATGGAGCCGCAGGTGCATTTATGGGGTTCACACACCTTGCAGCCCAGGTGGAGGGCCACTGCCACCCGCAAAGAATTGTCGTCCAATAAAGTGCCCAGGTCTAGTGCCACCGATAACGCCTGCGGAAGTCCAGACTGCCATTCGCCGCATGAAGAACCGGAAAGCTGTCGGACCCGACGAGATCCCCATCGAGGCTTGGAAGGCAATGGGCGCCCGTGGTGTGGGCATTCTAGCAAATCTTTATAACCGCGTACTCCTCACCGGTGAGATCCCGAGCCAGTGGAGGCTGAGCATCATCACGCCAGTCTTCAAAGGCAAGGGATCGGTGCAGGAGTGTGGTAGTTACCACGGTATAAAGATAATGTCCCACACCATGAAGCTCTATGAGCGGATAATCGACTCTCGGATCCGACAGGAAAGTACACTCTCGGAGTGCCAGTACGGGTTCCGTCCCGGGCACGGGACCATGGACCCAGTGTTCGCCCTATGGGTTGTGGCGGGGAAATACAGGGCGAGGAACACGCCCCTGCACCGCCTATTCTTAGACATGCAGAAGGCCTTCGACTGTGTTCCTCGCACGGTGATCTGGTGGGCACTGCGGGCCAAGGGTGTTCCAGAGACTTACATTGACACCATCCGAGACATGTACTACGATTCCGGTTCCGTGGTTCGGACTGCTGTTGGCGACTCGAAAGCCTTCCCCATCACCGTCGGGGTACACCAAGAATCCGTCCTTAGTCCTTCCTTACCTGTTCAGCGTGGTATTAGATGTTTTGTCGGACAGCATTAGAAACTCACATGAGCAGCCTCCGTGGTTGCTCATGTATGCTGATGATATTGCGCTGATGGACGCGGACAGGAGCAGATTGGTGCGACGCGTGAAAGGATGGAAAGAAGCGCTTGAGAACGGCGGTCTGAAGCTAAATGTAGCGAAGACAGAATACTTAGCGTTAAACTCCACAGATCCCACACCCGTCCGCATAGGCGATGATTTGGTCGAGCGCACGGACCAGGTTTAGTACCTGGGATCTGTACTTCATGTGACCGGTGAGATCGACCACGACGTCAAGGCACGCATTGCTGCCGCGTGGGCCAAGTGGTCAGGTTGAAGGGGCAGGTCTATAAGACGATCATTAGGCCTGTTCTCTTGTATGGTTGTGAGGCGTGGCCGCTGCTCGAGCGGCACAAACAAGAGCTGCGTGTCACGGAGATGAAAATGTTGCGGTGGATGTGCGGCGTTACGCGTAAAGATCGCGTACGGAACTCTCGCATCCGCGGCAGCCTCCATGTCCGTGACATCGCGGATAAAATGCAAGAGAGCCGCCTTCGCTGGTGCGGCCACGTCTTGCGGCAACCGCCAGGCTACGTGGGGAACAAATGCCTGGCAATGGTACCCCCGCCGGGTCCAGGTAAAAGGGGTAGGCCAAAGAAGTCCTGGCTTGACGTCGTGGAGGGTGATATGCGTGCTAATGGTCTCACTACCATGGACGCCCAAGATCGTGCGAAGTGGAGAAGGAAGAGCCGGAAGGCGGACCCTGAGCTTCGAGGTAATCTTGGCCACGGATGCAATCAGGAGAATACGTCTATATGCAGATGATGATGATGATGATGATGAAAGTGCCCAGGTGAGGTGAAGGCAGCGCGTGCAGCCATGCTGTAAGCCTTCGAGCTGTGCCATCGTCCCGAGCGCGCTGGACATGAGGCGTGACAGGGCCTGACGCCGCCGAACTGCGGGCAAGCCACATTGTCTCGGCGTCCGCTGCAAAGGGCACGGTTACTCTGCCACCATTATTATGGAGGATGGCAGTAACAAGGTCCGCAGCCCCATGTGCCGATGCCAGCATAGCCGGCAAACCCAAATCCCGCGCGCGTTTCACCCAATACCCCCGGACGGTTGGGGAGAGTCGCCTGTACCCATTGGTTTTCGTTGAGCCATACATTGAGGATCGACTCAACTGTGGACTTGAGGATGTCATCGAAAGCCGCAACGTCTGCCGGACAAACCCAGGTTAGCGCGGTCCGCAGCAGGTACGTCAGCTTAGGGAGGGCAAAGCACATGCGCAAAAGCACCAATGCCACATGCGCAGAAAGATTTCAGGAGAGAAGTCAGGAGAAGCTTATTACGGGAAAAGATTGCCTCGTGCACCCCTTCAGGGAAAAAATCATTAATTATGTATAATATGTATAAGTATCTAGGTATACTTTCTTATTCTAGGCATGAGTTTATTGCCTGCAATTACAAAAACATAGATTTTCCTAGCAGTCACTTTTCCATTGATTTTCTTACCCGTGTTTTATTCTATTCTATTTTCGTCCTGAAAAATGCCTCTATTACTACCAGACAAATTCGAAAAAGGTTTTTCACAAAAAAATGACAGATAGGTACCGGGATACGCTATTTCTTAATAAAACGGTGTCAAAAATATTTCAATCACCTCAGTTTTACGAAACCTCGACTTCAGCAAAAACTTTGTGTTGAAATCGGGCTGAGCTGCGGCTATCCTTATATGCCCCCCCCTCCCCCCTCCCCCATATACTTTTTTTGGTCACACCTACACGTACCTTCATGACTATTACATACACATATTCACGCCTGAAAGCCCATATTTCAATAATTATGTTTTCGGTCCCGTGTAACCAGTCTCAGGGAGCGAGCCTATTGCCGTCAAGTGGGCACTGTGTCTTAGGCTGTAGGTAGATATATTTACTGACGGATGAAGAACAGCCCAGACATGACAGATGGAGTTCCCGTAGTCGAAGGTGACTACGGAATAAGGCTGTTCTCCATCCGTTGGCCCTATCCACCGTAAACCAACACTGTTTAGGAACAAATTGATACTAGTGTCAATGTAGGGTCCGCGTTTTTTCGCATAACTTTTAAGTTATTTTAAGGGAAGCCCGAATATGTTTCTAATACCTACCATTGATCCATTCCCTGAGCCTTTATCCAACTCAGGATCGAACTTTAATACTTACCGTGAAGCGACTGCTACCTGACCTCCTATTTGAAGCTACGGCGCTAATTTTAAACTAATAGTGAATGTTGACTATCACTATGATATTTTAAGTAACAGAGGTGATAACTTAGAATACCATCCAGGGTGCCACCAAATTGCATACAAAAAAATTCATTCAAATCGATCCAGCCGTTTAGGAGGAGTTGATGAGTGACATATACGATATATAGATGACATTTTTCAATCAAAGAGTTTTTTCTTTAAATTAAAACCAACCTTTTTTTGTTTGACTGTACTGTTTTGGCTAAAACAATAGATTTTTTGATACATTTATAGGTGGTCCCAGTCGATGGAAGAAAAATATTAAATTTAAATGAATCCGGCAACTGGGACCGCGGTCCGAGTTAATTGTGGTCCCAGTCGCCGGAAGCCTCGCTATAATAAAATCAAATTTAATGAAGTGCGAAGCAGGTCCTATATTATTATCATTATTCGTAAGTATTTTACACATAATTTGCTCGTAAACCAATACCAATTTTCATTACTAAGCAATAAGATGTAATTTACTTCGCTCGCCAATCCATCAGAAAATAAAAATTGGTGCAGCCTGTTATATGCTGTATTACAACTAGCGAAAGCTTAGTTTAGCTTGTATTCATATAAGTTATCGATCGCTTCATGGCTATCAATCATGAAAATATTAATATTGAGACACTAGAGTCCGCGTGTAACAATGGCGAGCCTTGTCACCGCATCTTGGGTCATACGACATTTTTAGGACACGATTTCTTATTTAATATTACTTGGATGGAATGTAGAGGCTTGTATGTTGTATGTGATATTAAATTGCACATAATATTAAATTTCACTTAGTACTAATTACCTAAAAACACGCTCAAGTAACAAGTAGAAAATATTTATTGAATGTGAATAATCTGATCCATGCCATATGCCATGACATTAAAAAGTTCACGTTCACATTCTCCTGTGTTTACTAAGCGATTTCCTTGTTTTTGTTTTTAGCTTATCAATAGTAGGTTGCCTATCGAAAAATGGAACCATGAGCGTGGGTGGAACAGAATTGGAACAGTGGTAAATGGGAAAATATGGGGGAAATGTTTTCTTATTTCTAATGACGCTCGAATTCCGATCAACAGATAAGCATACAGCCTAATGTTGGTTTGGCGGTGGTCAGTTAAGTAGACATTATGGTAGTCTGCATTTTAACGCTCATGGTCGTTCATATTACTATTAGAATTATCGAGATATTAACCATGTAGGTATTGTATTGAGTATCCGATATTTCGGCGCTGTTTTCGGCCTGCTGTTGTGCTTTATGATATACATAAATAAATTATTCAAATGATTACAACGAATATTGACTTTCACCTCATATTTCAAGTCCATAATATAATGTATGTTTAAGAGCTCCCACGATATGGTATCTTTATCCATTTCGTATCTCAAGACTACTGCGTACCTTACAATGTCTGTTTATACATTTTGTATTCGCTTAACACTCTCTCTTATAAATAACGAGTCGAAGACGTTTGGGACACAAATTCTACGGACACTGTGTCCCTAAGTGTACTTTCAAATTTATTTATTTTTTCGAAGACGTTACGGACACAAAATATAAAACGATAGTTTTGTACAGTCGACATGGAAAACTTATTCAATATTGGATAGGTTGTACAAAAGAAAGTGTTAATATGTTGTTGGAGGAAGTGCCTGGAATAAGGGAAATTCGGAGGGGCCCATTGGGCTTCTGGTGGTTTTATTAAAACTAAGGACAGGTGATTCTGATGAAAGAATATATACATTTTAGTTAATGTGCCTAGGCGAACTTTAGAAGTTTTTTAACAGGATTTGTGCCAGCCCAGCTTGGGATTAGCCATATTCAGTGATGCCAACTTAGGGGTTTTCCCCCTAAATTTAGGGGGAAAGAACATGTTTAGGGGATTTTCTAGGGGGTAAATTTATTTAGGGGGATTTTTAGGGGTAGATTATTCAAGGATTATCGTTGTTTTTTTTAAGTGTCCGCCATTGGTGCTTTACTATTAATTTGTTTAATCATCCAAATAATGTTGTGACGTATCTTAGTCACGAAATAAAAAATCACGAAATCTCACCAGGGGGGAGGTATAATAAGATATCACGTGTATTTATTTCTTCTTATAATGCGCGATTTTTAGGATAGATAGATAGATAACACTTTATTGTACACCAATAGATGTACAGTAGAGACAAGTAGGTATCATGTATACAAGGACCATCAGGGGGTACCGCACGATATCCTTTGAAGCGGCGAGTCTCCTCGCCGGATCGCTACCGTGGATCCTGGAAGCGAGATCCCTTTCGGCGCTATACCGCTTCCGAAAGGCGGCGCGGGAGCGGGGACACGATCCTGAGCCTGAAGAAATTCGGGCCGTGAGATCCCGGCCCCACAGGGACATGGTGGCGGAGTGGGAGCTACAACTTGGGCAACCACGCGCAGGGCACGCCGTAGTAGCGGCGGTAAGACCCATCATGGGGGAGTGGCTAGAGAGGCCACACGGCGGCCTCTCGTTCTGGCTGACGCAGATCATCACCAATCATGGGTGTTTTGGGCGGTATCTGCATCGGATCGCGCAGAAAGAGCCAACGTCCGAGTGCCATCACTGCGACGCGAGCGAGGACTCGGCGCTGCACACGCTCACTGAGTGTCCGGCGTGGGAGACGCCGAGACGGGAGCTGGTGGCGACCCTAGGAGTGAGAGTTCTCACGCTCGCCACTTTGCTCGCAGCGATGGTTCGCTGCGCAGATTCGTGGGCCGCCGGCGACTCCTTCTGCGAGCAAGTAATGCTCGTGAAGGAGGCGGCGGAGCGGGAGCGCGAGGAGCGAAGGAGAATCGCAAACCTCGCGGCTCGCAACGAGCAGTGGCAACTCGGGCGTCGGAGGTCGCAGAATGACCTCCGTCCCCCATGAGCGCGGGCCTGGGGGTGACGGGTAGAGCCGCCTGTCACCCTAGCAGAAGCAGGCCGCGGCGGTGGCGGGTTGGGGACTCTGTGGTCCCCTCACCGGAAGAGGGCTAGATCGAGAGATATGGTCCTGGGTCGGCTGGGGTGCGAGGGATATGGCTACGACAATCTCACCTCCGGTAACTGACGGCCCTCAGACGGCGTGCGTTTTAGTCGGTTCTAGTCCGACATAACCTCCTCCTCCGGCTACGGTGGGGGAGGTATCCGTGGGGATTTTGCGCACGATAAAAAAAAATAAAAAAAAAGGTATCATGTATACAGCTAGATTCGATTTTTATCATGTTTCTTAATTATCAAGCATTCAAAAAAATATTAAAAAATACACATGATCTTGGTTAAGGGATAGGGGGAGGGGGGTAGTCTAAAATCTCACCAGGTATCACCATGGGGGAGGGAGGGTTAAAAAATTGGTAAAAAAGTTTAGGGGTAAAAACCCCTGTTTCTGTACTTGCATAAGTACTTGCACAATTGATTAATTGTTACCTGGCCATATTGCCAGGGAACAAGTAATCAATCGTACTTTGTTAATACCTAATGGGCTGTATGGTAAAAGACATAATAGTATAGTTATCTGTGATGGCAGATGTATTAATATTAATAAAAGCGCAAACTATAATGTTTCAAAAACAAACATCATGTCTCTCTCCAATCGCTACAATCATGAATGGTTTTAATGCGTCCGGTCCATAAGAGCTTAATCCCAAAATGTCTAGCTAATCAATAGGACTGCATCTCATAATGCCGGAAATTGAATACGCATGAATTTTGTAACAACTGAAGGTCATTCAAGTGCAGAAACAGGGGTTTTTACCCCTAAACTTTTTTACTAATTTTTTAACCCTCCCTCCCCCATGGTGATACCTGGTGAGATTTTAGACTACCCCCCTCCCCCTATCCCTTAACCAAGATCATGTGTATTTTTTAATATTTTTTTGAATGCTAGATAATTAAGAAACATGATAAAAATCGACTCTAGCTGTATACATGATACCTACTTGTCTCTACTGTACATCTATTGGTGTAAAATAAAGTGTTATCTATCTATCTATCCTAAAAATCGCGCGTTATAAGAAGAAATAAATACACGTAATATCTTATTATACCTCCCCCCTGGTGATTTTTTATTTCGTGACTAAGATACGGCACAACATTATTTGAGTGATTAAACAAATTTATAATAAAGCACCAATGGCGGACACTTAAAAAAAACAACGATAATCCTTGAATAATCTACCCCTAAAAATCCCCCTAATTAAATTTACCCCCTAGAAAATCCCCTAGACATGTTCTTTCCCCCTAAATTTAGGGGGAAAACCCCTAAGTTGGCATCACTGAATATGGCTAATCCCAAGCTGGGCTGGCACAAATCCTGTTAAAGAACTTCTAAAGTTCGCCTAGGCACATTAACTAATGTATATATTCTTTCATCAGAATCACCTGTCCTTAGTTTTAATAAAACCACCAGAAGCCCAATGGGCCCCTCCGAATTTCCCTTATTCCAGGCACTTCCTCCAACAACATATTAACACTTTCTTTTGTACAACCTATCCAATATTGAATAAGTTTTCCATGTCGACTGTACAAAACTATCGTTTTATATTGGTGTCCGTAACGTCTTCGAAAAAATAAATAAATTTGAAAGTACACTTAGGGACACAGTGTCCGTAGAATTTGTGTCCCAAACGTCTTCGACTCTAAATAACAAGTCCGCTGCATTCCATTACAAATCCGATGTGCAAGAGGCATGAGCAGAGGCAGCCCCGTCAGTCTCGGGATCAGATTAACCCATCTGCGTCATCTGACAGGTGGTGCCGCTGTCACTTCACTCACTTTTTACCTTTTTACAATTGCGCATTACGATATCAGGTGTTAATGTAATGTGCCTTATAAGTGTAATTCTCTGATTCATTTAGTAGTTTTTGTGGTATTACAAGTACGTGAACCGCTTTAGTTATAGCGATGCCGATAATACCTATATACTGGCCAGGAGTGATTGATTAGGTGATGAAACTGTTAGGTCTCCTTGTGGTTTGGTTTGACAAGCATGAAGTCCCGAATTTGATTCTTAGGACAGGCTATATAAGGCAGGAGTTAAGTGAGAAAAGAAAATGGAAATAAAATCACAACCATTCTATTTTAATCGTCAGTTATTACAATGACTGTAAACAAATGAAAGACAAGATATGCTAAACTATAATATACTAACAAGATATTATGGTTTAATTGCAATTGTTGGATGATGCAAGTACCTACTTCTGCACGTCCCCAGCAGATTGCCTGGACTTTCGCACGGAAGTCTCGGTCAATAAACTAACTCACTTGTCGTATTTTATATTAGTGAAAGCTTTACAATACCTATTACGTCGTTCCGCAGTCCGCTCTATAAACAGGATTACAATTACCTGAGAAACAAACAAGTACTATTTAATATAACGTTTAAACAATAAACTATAAACCTGCATAGATAATTGTCTCATGATAAAATATAATTACAATTGGCAGAATTATACGTATTACTCTTGGAAAGCAGGACCCCTAGTACCCTAGGGAATAAGTGGCAGCAATAACTATAAACACGGCCCACCATTCAATTAACTATCAACAACCTCATTTGATTCGATGGTCCAGTGATACATTAGCCATCAAGGTGAGGTAGGATTGCAGGTTTGAGGCTGGCAACGGGCAATCAGGTTTATTGTTTTTTTTTTTTTTTTTTTTTTTTTTTTTTTTTTTTTATTTATTTTACACACATAACAGATTACAACTATTACATTACATTACATACCTAGTTCGTATGTATAGAAAATAAAAAGTATGAGCTAGGTTGCAATCCACAAAAATGCGTTTACATGGAAAATAAAAGAGTTTAATACATCTATGAACCAAAATGATTAATTATTATACTAAATTATTATACATTAATTTAGGTACTTATATATAGCTGCTTATGTATACGATATGGCAAGAAACTATGAAAACGGCAGATACTTCAAGCGGAAGCCCATTTACAATATTAATGCTTAAACTGTTGATTCTTTAATTGAGAGGATATTATTAATGTTCTTAATAAATAAAGCCAATTTTGGTAAAAATATGTCAAACACTGGATTATCCTTGACAATTTCATTGCACTGACGTGCCATCCTAACCAAAGGATTGTAAAAAGATGTATTGTTTCGATACACTTGTAAGGCAAAAAGTCCTGTACTATTGGATCTACGAGCACTGTATTTGATATTAAAAGTTATTTGAGCAAGCAAGTTAGGTACATCTAGTATAGAGTGAATTATTTTATAAATATAAATAAAATCAAAATACAGCCTACGCATCGCCAGCTTCTGCATATTAAATTTAACTAAGCGAGCCTCGTAGCCTACGAGGGCACGCCCCAGGTGTTGACGGTAACATAAAATTCGTAAACACCTTCTTTGTACTCTTTCAATATTATCAATATGAACTTGATAGTGTGGAGTCCATAATGGAGTACCATATTCCAAAATACTTCTAACGAGCGTCTTGTACAAGTAGAGAATTGAACGAGCACTTCTAAAGTCTCTGGTGGATCTAAAGACAAAACCTAGTAATCTATTAGCCTTTATCATTATGTACTGATAATGCTCCCGAAATGTAAGCCCATTATCAAAGACAATCCCGAGATCTTTAGCAGCGTGAGACCTCTTAAGGACCCTATTATCAATGCTGTAGTCATTAACGATCGCATGACGCTTATTAGTAAAAGTAATAACAAAGCACTTATCAATATTAAGGTACATCAAGTTACCCTTGCACCAACGGGAGATAACATTTAAGTCACTTTGTAATATATTACAGTCGTCAGAACATGTGATCGTTTTAAAAAATTTTAAATCGTCAGCATATAAGAGACATTCGCAAGATATATTGTTCATGAGATCGTTAATGAAAACAATAAACAACAATGGTCCCAAATGTGATCCCTGAGGCACACCAGATGGTACGCTTGCAGGGGAAGAAGTAAATCCTCTTAAAGCTACCAGTTGACTCCTTTCATTTAAGTAAGAGGTCAACCAGCGAAGGAGACTGCCATGAACGCCATAAGAAGCGAGCTTGTTGCAAAGCAATCGATGATTAACTTTGTCAAATGCCTTTGCAAAATCTGTATAGATAGAATCAACCTGACCACCTACGGCAAAACTCTTACACAGGTAGTTTTTATACACCAAAAGATTAGATATGGTTGATCTACCTTTTACAAATCCGTGTTGATTTTCACATATAATAGGCTTAAAATGATTGTACAACTGTGCATATACTAAAGACTCAAAAAGTTTTGCAAGACATGACAAAATGCTTATGGGTCTATAGTTCTCGCAGCGAGATTTATCACCGCTCTTGAAAATGGGGACAATGTGAGCAATCTTCCATCGACTGGGGAAGATCCCATTTGTGAGAGACTTGTTGAATAAAATATTCAATGGTGTGCTCAGTTCCCTTCCACAGCGTTTGACCAATGATGGGGGTATTTGATCTGAACCTGCTCCCTTTGCCTCATCAAGATGTTTAATTTTCTCCATTATATTTTCGTCTGTGATATGAATTAATGAAATATAGTCCATAGCGCTACACTCAAGTGACTGATGGTCGTTTGGGAGAACAGAAGAAGCATGATCCGATTCAAACACTGAAGCAAAATAATCGGAAAACATCTCACAGACACCCTGCCCAGTCGAAGAAGAAGAATTACCAAACTGCATGACATTAGGAATCGAGACATGCCCCCTCCTATTGTTAACAAACTTCCAAAAATATTTAACATTGTTTGTCAAAGACGCTTCGATCGAAGTGACATAATTTTTGTAACACTGATCCATCAATTTTTTAGATCTAGCACGTAACAGAGAAAACGTATCATAATCACGTGGATTATTAAACTTTTTGAAGAGCTTGTGGTACTTATTCTTTTCTACGATACATTTTATTAAGGGTTTGCTATACCAATCAGGATATTTATTTGATTTTACTGTTGTTAGTGGAGTATTTTTATTTATAATTTCTAGAAATTTCTCGTAAAAAAGATCCACACATACATTGACGTCTGAACCCGATAAAAGGTTTTGCCAATCTATCAAATTCAAACAAATACGCATCCCTTCATAATTACATTTTGCAAAGTTGAAACGCTTACTATTATTAGGTTTTAAGTTTTTTGACGTATCACATATAGAGGGAACTTCGAATTCCAAAGCAGGATGGTGTCTATCTTTTAAGCTCAGTGCGTCCGCTTCAGTAACATTCAATGAACAAACGGATGAGAGTATCAAATCAAGATACCGATCTTTTTCATTTGAGATGTTGTTACTTTGATACAAGTTACAAAGCGAGATGAACTCCTGTAAAAGAAGAAGTCTCTTACATTGTGGGGTATAAGATGGTTCACCAATACTAATAGAGATAGGGGAGTACTCGGGTGTGTTAAAATCACCCACGATCAAGTTTGTGTCCTCTTGGCAATGATTTAACAGAACTCTCTGACAATTCGAATAAAATTCATCCCTCTTTGAGCAGTTCAAGTCAGGAGGTAGGTAACAAACACATATATTAACTTTAAGAGCGCTGCAATCTTTTGGTATAATAGTTATCCAGATATCCTCCAGATTACTATCCCAATATGCCTGTCTAAGAACTTGGAACGATTTTTTCACTGCCACCAGGACACCACCGCCGTCATCCTTTGAGGAATTAATGTCATCGCGATCTCTTCTAAATATGTTATAACGAGAGTCAAGAACCTCTCCATCAAAGATATTGTTATTTAAGTTTGTTTCCGTGAGACATATAACATCATAATTACAATTCAATACATTTTGATAAAATTGTGGTAACTTAGTACGCAATCCGTTAATATTCTGATAATACATGCTTATCATTATGTTAAATAATTTGAAACCGTACATAAAAAGAAAAATAAAATATTTTAGTTATAAAGTATTAATTTAACCTAATCTTATTGAGACAATCAATGGTTTTGACATGTTGAGCAGGACTTTGCTCATCCTTGCGAACGTATACTTGGCCGAATCGAATCCATACAAACCTAAAATTATTCTCTCTACAGAATTTTCGCGCAGCGCTATGTACTTCCTTAGATTCAGGAGAGAGATGCTCAGCCACATATATTCTACGTGTTTCCCCCGTGAAGCCAATATGAGTAGAGGCGAGTTTATCTCTCGGATGAGCCTTGTTAAAACGAGTCACCGATGACAATATCAGATCACGAAGTTTCTGCGATGAAAGAGAGACCAGTATATTGCGGGGACGCTCCGACGATGAATTCATTTTCGAGACACGACGGCAGGCTCTTAATTCGCCCACTGGAATATCAACTTGCAAACACTCACAAAGTTTCATAAAAATGCCAGACAGGTTCTCGTTTTTATTCTCGGGCACCTCGTGTATCTCCAGATTCATATCGCGCGAGATCTTTTCCATAACCTGCACTCGTGTCTGAAATTTAGCGAGCGAATTCTGACATTTTGAGAGGTCGGATTGCAACTGTTTGACCAAGTTGTCCTTTTCTTGAATCTTAGATCTCAAATCTACTTGCTCTGAAGCCAGGTAGTCAGTGGTTGTAGAGAAGTCAACCTTCAAATCTTCGATTGCCCGATTCACCTGCACAGCCACCATCTTCTCGATGTCTTTATTGAGAGCCGCTCTCAAGTTCGTCATGAACGCGGAGTCTGGTGCCAACTTTGAGTCGAAAAGTTTACCAATACTTTCCATTGTTACGGGTTCGTTTGCTGGGTTAACGCTCATGGGGACACCAGCATTAGGTTTGGTTTTTTGGTTTAAGGTTAGACACGTATTTCGTAGTTTATGATGAGTATAAAATTTGTGGGGTACAATTATAACAATGACTTTTATGTATAGGTACTAGACAAGCTATTTAGAACAAACATGGTATCATGGTTTCTTCATGGATGAGGCGGGCATGAATTTCAAATTTGAAACCAACGAAATAATTATTTTAATCGATATTCCTAAACTAATATAAAAAATTGGATTCAATTATAAAACTGAAAAATTCGGCAACACGTTTGGGCGCCAAAAATACGCCATTTTGATTGTTTAAATACTTATATTTTTTTTGTATCCAGTAACACACCTTACTTGTTTACCTATCATTTAGAACCACAATCTATTCAGCTGTTTAGTAGTTACGAGGAAATATAGTTCAAACACAAAATAAATCATTTATTTTTTATCTTCGCCGCAGTCCTACTTATAATAAATAGTTCGGATGCAAATGATGAACTAAAGGCTATCCAATCCCAAATTATACCATCAAAATTTGATACCCGACCCAAGACTGTAATTCCCATAGTGTTCCAAGACCACTTAGCCTGTCTGCCGCCCCCATTATCCATGATTAGGGCAGCATACTGAAGAAAGGTGGTATGCCAACTTTTTGCGTGTTCTGGGAAGCGAACCGGCTGTAACAAGGAGTCGATCTGCTGGCCGATACGTCGCTGTGAGGTACATATTTATGAGGTTGTTCGTCGTAACTGTTTATACGTCGAGCGCGAGTGTTAACATAACTTTAGATCAAGTTGGCCATCGCTCCACCGCCGACCGACGGGAATTTATCATGAATATAGTATACCTAATACTTTATTATAAAGTGTCTACAGGTAGGTATTAATAGGTGTACATTAGATAATCGTATTGTGAGTCTTTCAATCCAACAAGTTAATTCCCCTGTCCCTACAGTCCCGGAAAAAGCATCTGATGAGGCCGTCAAGCTGAGTGCCACCATTGTAACATGGTACGAGTGTATAATGGTGACCCTCTTCTCCGAGACTTTGCCTTTAGCTTACCATCAGGCGAGATAAAGTCAAATTGACGGATCCTATATAAAAAAAAATACAAAAACGCTGTCGCCTGCGGCTACACTTGCGTGCAATTGTTATTCCCTTCCCACAAACCATATGCCTTGGTTAATCCAAGGCCTTCCTTCAGCCAGATCCGTGTAATCGTTTGAGCGTGATTGAGTAGCAAACATTTTCACCAAACTTACACTCATAACAATATTAGCAACCGTAGTGACTAATATTCCCGTTAACCCCTCCTTCTTCATCATCCTAGCGTTAACTCCCAGTCGCATCCGAAGCTTTCACCTCGGAGTCTGGGGTCCGCTTTACCAGTCTTTACTGCGGATTTGGTTGGACCCAACCAACTAAGCTAAATTGCTTGTGCTAAGAGTGGGTTCACGTCGGTAGTGTATTGGGTTGGGACCTCTCGATCGTAGGCCGACTCCTTAACCACTTATCTACCGACTTCACCGACCCCTCTTTTGCTTCCTTTGTTACATAGAATTTAATAATAAGATGTCTCATTATTAAAAGTTCTCTATTGAGTAAAAACATAATGAACTCATCGAAGACCCAACGCACGCGGCGGCGTCGTAAAACATCCGTACGTCATTACAGCGCATTGCAATACGATTTCAATCTTAGCATTTATAGATCGTTCAGAGGAGCCATCTAGCCCTATGTGGACCTTTATAGGAGTGGTCCAGTGTGTCTGTCGGAGAAATCAACACCATAACTGGTTCAGAAGAGATACGAGCTAAAGCCGGCACACTGTGGTAAATACCTACTTTGTATGGAACGCTTGAGGTAATGTCGTCATTAGGAGAATATAATGTGTATTTTTTTGTAAACAGTAATCCTATCAAAAACAATACTTGTAAAAAAATACCAAGCCTCGCCGCCCTCGGTTCTTCTACCGTTCTTCTATTGTATTCGGTTCCACTATTGTTGACTCGAGTCATGCATGTGAGGTTGAGTCTGGGCTGTATATATCTGTCTAATGTTAAACAGCCCTTTCCCAAATTCTACTCCGCCGGGTATCACGCGGTCAATTAATTTATAGCTAATATATTTTGATAAAGATACTCCTTCTAATTCAATCTTCATTATCCCATTATCGCTAATTCCGATAGCATCCAAAAGCTCGTACTTTGGAAAACAAGATCGTCTCTACTACTCTTTCTCTTTCTTTACCTAAATACCTCGTCTAGCACTATCTTTGTTACATTTGTATTATTATATTTCTTAGTTAATCAGTCCGCTAGCCGTTCATAAATCACGATGAGTGTGCAAACTGTAGACCACATTTTGTCTGCTAACTGACAACTGCGCCTAAACATGTCATGGGATTGCTTTAACAACCAATTACGAGTATATATTATATCAGGCTCGGAGAAAACTCACTTTTTGTCGTCAATAGGCTCGTTAAGGCGTGATATCAATACTGCGGAGTCCATTCCGTGCGGTAACCTGATCACACTTGTCGTTATAACTACTTCATTGATCAATCAATCTTGTTATCCGATATCCTGTCATTTACTGTTTGCGCATTCCCATGACTGTGACTTCGAAGTTATGGTCATTCTTACTGACAGCCTCGGACTAGAATCTCGTCTGCATGGCAGGCAAGTTTTCAGTTAAACTGCGACTTCTTAAATTCGCAAAAAGGATATTTAGTTGAAGGATAAAGGTGGAAGGAAAGGAAGGAAAGGGAAGACGGAAAAGAAAAAGAGAACGGAAGGATTCGTAATGAGGCCATTCAACGTTGAGCTAAAGTTAGTGCCTATAGACATAGCTCACGCAATAAACAAGCTGAACAGGCCATGTCTGGCAAAAGGACGTCAAAGCAGGTGAGTCCTCGGGTGGACACTGCGAAACAGCAAGCGGATTGTTGTACATGCTCCACCTAGATGGACTGAGGAACTGAAGGTAGTTGGGACAGACTAGATACGGAAGGCGGAGGATTGGTCATTGCATTAATTGATTTTAAAAACCAAGGTTGCTTTCACTGCGGGCATTAATATGTGTGTCCTGCCCAAAACGTTGTCAATATTGTGAAAGAGACGCTTTTGTATCGGCATCTACAATAATATATTAATTAATAAAACATGTCTTGCTGTCGTAATCAAACGTCAACACAGAACAAAATGGCAGCTAGACAAGGGGCTTTACGATGCGTGTAAACATTATATTGTTTATTGACAACCCATCATATTCTTAAAGTTAAAGATCATCCGTCGAATACTGGTGAGATCTTATGCAGACTCACGTTGGACGCCCGTACGATGACATTATCGAACATAAAGGATACTAACTGTGTGAGGTCGAAGGTTCGTATGGCCCATCAAGACGTTTGAAACCAAGCCAACCTCGTCTGCAAGTCGACAGACTTTCCTCTTGGGTTTGGGAAAAATATATCTTCACGAATCGGTCGAGTTGGGCATCGCCGAATCAAGAATCAGTTCAATGATTCGGACAGTCGTCTATTTTATACCAGTGTGTCTTATGTCATAAATTTCCAGAATTAGATAATTAGCGGGGCAGTCACGTATCTTTTCTGCACTCTCAGTAAAAGAGAATTTTATATCTCTGTAACCCTTCGAAGCCATAATCACAAGAATTCATAGCATCACCTTTGTATGAATGTGTGTCAACGTGTTAGGCGCATTCCACTTGAGCCGACATGCGACACAGGCGTCATGCTCGCGCCACGCTGTCGACACCTTGTCAAGAAGCATGACGCTGCACTCTTCGGACTCTCAAGAGACTTTCAATGCGGCTGTTTATTCTATATGGAATGTACTTCAATTATTCTTTGTTTGGGTGGAACGGGTTGTAAATATTTTTTCAATATAAGTATTATTTTTAAGTTAAGAGCATAGATGGCTTGGCTATTGGCTGTCGTTTTAGACATTTAAGGAATGTAGTTTGATTGATAAAGTTGAGCAAATGAGACCTCACTAAGACCTACGGAACCTCGGAAACATACCGTAATTTACCTTGATATGGTATTCAAAAGCAAGCTCTACCATCGCTCCAAGATGATTGTTTATGAGAGTTTCGAATGCCCAAGATATGTCCATGTAGCTACGTTGATCAGACTGGTCGCGAGCTCCCGTCCTGAGCATTCACTGTTTCCAATCTAAATCGATGATAAAATACGCCAACATATCTACCGGGCGTCGCATTAAATACTGCGCGTACGCAGCCAGGAAGGCTTGACGTCACGTCCACGTCACACGTCGCATTAGCCGACGTGGGTGCGCTTGCGCATTTAGTATTTTAATTAAACCTTCTTCAAAGTAGTGACAAGGGACGTGGTTCGGTTGGCCTAAGTCTCATTTAATTTATAGAAATGAAGGGTTTTTTCTATTTTTATCAGATCCTTTTCCACTCCGAAGGAGAAATGCGCTTAGGGGGTATAATAACTTCTAAAGTCCTTTAAGCGGGGCGTGTAAATGCATCTGATGAGGCCGGCAAGCTGAGTGCCACTATTGTAACATAGGGTAAAGTCGGGATAGATGCCCCACTTTTTGAAAAAGGCTCGTAATTCTAAAACTATTAATTGTATATGACTAATTTCTATGAATTTTACTAGTTCAATCATTCCTCTTGAATTATTAATTGTTTTCTTTTACCTATCAATTACAGATTTTGAAAAATTTAGCTTTTTGTAGACCCTTAATTTTTAGGATAGATGCCTCACTGTATGGATAGTTGCCCCACCGTGGATATACTAAGAAGGATAGATGCCCTTTACATTGCTTAAACGAAAAATAACACCAAATTTCAGTACCATTTCATATTTTACCTTTATAGAGTTCTGTAAAAAGGGAATAAATAACGAGAATACTGTTATTAAGAAGTAATCAACTAAAATATTAATTTATTGTTTACTTTTAAATCATAAAAAATAAACATAAAAAATGAAGGCCTCCAAACTGTAAGTTACCCATTGATAAAGTATTTTCTCCATTATGTACTATGAATGCAAGTGTTAAATTATTTTTAATCTTTTGTCCAACTTATGCGGCGGGATAGTTGGCCTTTCCCATAGAGCGCACTAAGGGCAACTATCCGCAAAAGTAATTGGGGCAACTATCCTTTTTGATACGGATAGTTGCCTTTTTTAATTTCTAAAAAAATAAAAACTATTCGAGAACAAAATGTATTAAATAGTGTAATATAAACTCTAATGCATGCAAAGAAACAAAAAAAATTCTGATTCCTCAATCAGTTATAAAAATATTCAATAGAAAAGACTTAGCAATATAAATGTTTCGACCATCGAGGTATGGCCGCGGGACATTTTCGCTCACACAGAAAAAACGTATACATCTGCACTGATAATTTTTATGACACTACAGTCTACATGAGGTGCTCTTACATTTATAGTAAAGTATTAACGTCACTAACGACCCTAACATATAGAATTTAAAACTGGGGCAACTATCCAACTGGGGCATCTATCCCGACTTTACCCTAGTAGGTACGTGTCTATAATGGTGACCCTCTTTTACGAGATTCTGCCATAAAGCGAGGTGAAGGCAAATTGACGTATATACATATAAAATAAGTTGTGAGCCTCTATAAACCGCGGTAACTGCTTGCCATCAGGTGGACCGTGTTTTTTTCGCTACGTTGGCATTTCAAAGCCCTTCTGTCAAAAGAAAAGGGTCAATTACTTTGACCTTTAGCGATTTTTTGTAACGATGGCGTGCAATTAGCGGCGTGGTCGGCGCCGGCGCAGGTCGCGGCGCGTCGGCCTCAATTAGGGAACGGTCAGCGTCATGGTTGCGCAGTGAAAGTATGGGATTATGATGTATTGATGGTATTTTATGAGAATTTCATACGAATGTTATACTAATGAGCTCCCTTTTGTTATAAATTTGTCTGTACATTTACAATTATTTGTAGATATTATTAATGTTCTTTTCTTCGTCAAGACGAAGTACCCTGCAGCTATTGCTTATTCGCTACAATACTGCAAAAATATTCAACAAAATTTGCATAAAATGGCAATCAAATGACATTTAACTTAGGATTAACGTTTTCCGTCATTAAAATCATAACCAATCACATTTATTTTTTCGTTTTTCGTGTAATCCCAACATAAGCTGATAATAATCTTTAAACGCCTGAGCTGATTTTATAAATTTTAATTCTCGAACAAAAACGGATTCACTCGCTACAATGCCAATAGAGAAGCACACATACACACATATCTTTTTGTGCGGTAATTATAATTATTAACTGTAGTCGGGGTTGAAAATACATCAGTTCTAATTGAATATATTATTGTAAATATGGAGGACAGAACATGAATGGAATCCATCATAATATCTACCCAACCCAACGGGTCTAAAGTTGTATCTTCACACCACGATGTAATGAAGCTGGAGTGGACAGACAAGAACATGACATCTACAACATATTGAACACCTTGGACCTGCCTTGAAGATGAAGAAAAACTCAACAATGGCATCTGGAATCTGGACCTCAGCAGGTTACAATCGACAGTGGGAAGACAAAAGGTGACAACTACATCGACTTTTCAAACGAAAAAGGTCCTTAACAACATCACAAACACTTTACTGAATAGTGATTTTCCAGTCAACTGTCAGTCACTTGCAATCTTTCTACTTTTCAACCGTCGATATGTTAGTTTAACAAGAACAAACTTTATTACTTGCGGGTTAAGATTGAATTTGACTGTTACTTTATTAGCTGGGTAAAATTTGTACCAGTTAGGCGAAAAGAAGCCTTATTATAAGTGGATAAGGTTTATGAAATAGTATTTTTGTTTGTGCATCCAGGAATCCAGACTGGAGGCTAATTGTGCAGACGTGATCTCAAAAAGGCTGAGACGTTATTAACAAGTACAGGTAGGTAATGAAAAATAGCTACATTAATTGCTTTTTCTAAGGGAAGGTGGCACAATAGCTGTTCCCGCGACTTCGTCCAGTTGCTATACTGATTCCGTTCTTGCGACCACACTTGCGATACAGGATTCCGTTGCTGAGATACAAAGCCCATGTGCTTTAGCCAATGACATTTCATAACATAGACATGTCATATGCTTACAAATCAACGTAGAAAAATGTGCCGAACTCACACACACACATTTTTAATTCATCTACACTTTTGGTATATTAACTTTAGAGTAATATTTCGTGCAGTGTCTATAAACATACGATGGCATTTTCGTTATTTTTTTAAGTCACTGATGCTTCCGCTCAACGTCCGACCGGCGCGGCGCCACTCGGCACGCGGTACTAGAGGCAAACGTTCCAATTGACTCGTTTTCGGATCTTCACGATTTTCGCGCAATGACATATCTACTTCTTTTTATATAATATCTTTGGCTTTAGCAGACTTATAATGTGCTTATAATCAATCTCTTTGCCAAATTTCATTCACCACTTTCGTTCAGCCGTATTTTGTGTAAACGGGTCGGGAGTCTTTCGGGACCAAGGCCACGGTCCCAGATTCCCCTTACAAAAACATTTATAGAACTTGGTTATAGGATTGTGATGTGTTTTTGTATTTTTCAGGAATATTCAATAGGAGAGTAATGCAACATATCAAGTGAAAAACTACGGAGTAATATCTTTTTGTCGTCCAAGTAGGTATGCATTTTTTATTTAGGTACGGATGAATGGAATTCACGTCACATGTAATTATATTATCTCCTATTAATGTCAATGACCTCAGTCTACCTATAAAACCAATCGATGCCGAACTGGTAATGCCAATACGACCAATTTGCATTGCATTTCACGATCCAATAAACACGCCTCAACACAATCTCAGTTAAATAATAATAGCGCTTGTAAAGGACTTCGGAACTAGGAAACGATTTGCATACTAAAAACCAAAATATCAGTGTTAATTCACAGTTGGCCAATTAAGTCAGAAGAAATTGTGAAATCGGAATCTCAACTAAAACGGTAAAATCTGATCTGAAAGTTATTTAGATTACCTTGAGAATCGATCATCGAAGCCTAAATGGTTTTAGTCAATCTAGCAATTTAGGAAATTATTTAAACTGGGTTAAAGATCCTTTGATATTCGTTCAAATATTTAGCAAAACAAAAAAGTTTTCTAAGGTCGAAGAATTATGGACAAATCTATAGGGCAGTTTTTTGTTTAGCCCACTTGATAAATCCACCAGAAGCCAAGGAAGAGAGAGCAAAGCATCGGCTAAAAGATAAAACAGGGTCGCTAAGCACTCTTGCAAAGTTTAAGCCTCAGACAAATAAAAATACACATTTTACTTCTACTTTTTTATTGCTCTGAGATGTTAGCATACCTACTTATTGACCCAAGACTCACAATCTTCTAAGCGTCAATAATACTCTTTCTCCCGTGGTCAAAAGCTTGCAAAAAAGGCTTGCACATTACTTCTTCTATGAGAGACGTCCCTCAGTCTCGGCACTCGGCAGATGATGGATTTTTACATAGAAACAGGCTGACCAATGTAAACAAATATTTGCACTGCACTGAGCGATATTTAACTCGCGACCTCTAACCTCTAACGTAGAAGTCGAAAGTCCAACTACTGCGCCACACAGGTCGTCATTACATGAACTTTGTAACATCATCATTGACATTTCATTTTAGCCTCCCAATTGACATCATACCAGTCACGCTATGTGCCACCGGTCATCACCATGACAATGCTCTTCGAATGACCAATCACATATTTTCCCATTGACGAAACAGGAAACGGGTAACGTAATTTTTGAAAGTTCCTTGGTCATCAGATGATCTGATAGTGTCTGACGAGGCTCGACACCCATGTTGGAATGTCGTTAACAACGGGTGACATGCGCACGCGCACCACATACAAATGAGCGGCGGTGACACGCGGACGATGACTCGGTGCAAGGTCGACTATATTGTTACTTCTATGTATAGAAATTAAATGAGAACAAGTTGAATGTTTTCAAATTTATATCTAGCGACCGGTTTTACGCTTATCTTGAGCCAATCTAGACAGATCAAGTTACATGTTATCGAGCAAATAATATATTATAGTGATGAAATATATCCATTTATTCATAGCGCCGGTCGACTGCTATTAGCACAGATTACCTAAAGGTCAAAGGTGATACCTAGACAGCTACTGATAATTATACCTCGGGGGTCAGGTCACGTATCTTGGACCTAAATCGCGAGTCAAACGAGGCCCTGGGATGCGCGGATTGTTTTGTAACAATCTACGAGTACGCTTGGTGAATTTGAGCTCGTCCACCGCAGTGGCGCCCCGTGCTATCGTGTAGAGGCGTAGAGCACATAATTATCTACAAGATATAGGTATGTCCGGTGCCGTATCAACATACATATATATTCAGGTCATTTGCCCTTCGGAGTAGGCAGAAACAACAGCCCGGCATTTTTTTATCGTGCGTAAAATCCCCACGGATACCGCCCCCCGCCGGAGCCGGTGGAGGAGGCTATGTCGGACTTGAACCGACAAAAACAGTCAGTGGGTACTTCACATTCACAAACTTCCTCTGCTTTCATTAAACCTTTCATGTAAGTCCGCCGGCTTCGAGTATTTCTGGCTTTTTTATCTCTTGGGTCATCAGTTGCCGAGGGCGAGATTGCCTCTGGCCTAGCGCCAACTCGAGATGGCCCTCTCTTGTTACCGGATAAGGGGAGGCGCCGCGGCGCCGCTTCGGCTTGCTTCTGCTAGATTGAGAGATGGCTCCACTATTCACCTCCAGGCCCGTACTCATGGGGGACGGCGGTCGATGAGCGACCTCCGACGCTCGAGTCGCCTCCAAGCAATGCAATGCTTTAATGCCAATTTTATTATAGTGTTGATAAAAAGAAATTGCAGTCAAACAGTTATTGAAATGAAACGAAAAACTTTAAAACTAGAGAAGTATCGTTAATTGTATCCGTGGGTGATATTTATTAAGTGTGATCGAATTCACAGATAGCTGATATTGGAGAGCCTAATGTGAGAATTTTTTCGCAAAATTGATATCAATGTGTCAAATTCTATTTGAAATTCCAAAGAAGTATACATTAATTTCGTTAAGTTTATAGAAATAAATTGCTCTCAGACCAGATAAAGTAATAATAATATGGGAAATCAGTAGGCAGTTCTACTAGAATCGGATTAAAAAACAAAAAGCGAAATAATAAATTATACGCATCTTAATTAGAGGCTGTCCATTAATAAAAAATGTTAGCTATCTATATATCCTATTATGTTTAATCCTTCTTAACCTAACTAATCTAAAATCAGAAATAAACGAAAATAAGTTTGTTTATTTTATTAACGCAAAAACGGAGCCCAACGAATTTTGGGGGTTCAGTAGGTACGTAGCCGGCACAGAGTACTTTATTAAATATGGTAGCCGGCTCAGGCTCAACGGATATCGCTGATATTTTGCACTTAAGTAGAGTAACCACGAGCAGCAATAGGATATAGGCAATAGGACACATCATGCTGGCTGGCTTGCCCGGCCCCATGGACTAACTGCATGTAGGAAGCGGAGGATCGGGTACAATGGCGCACATTGGACTCTCACAATTCCACTGCTGGACTGTGGAATTGGCAGCAAACATACTGTAGAGCATTTCTTTTCCTAGGCATACAAACAAAACGACAGGTTCCTTCAACACTTAAATAAAAGAATAAGGTGACCATTGCGCCGGCAACTGGTTGCGGTCGGGCTGTCGGACGAGAACACCTGTATATAACACCTCGTCTGTCCGTCTGTCCCCCGCGGCAACACCGCGCGCCGCCGCCGGTGTGTACTCGATACTCGTGCGCAAGCGCATGTTGTCTAACATTTAATTATTGTACCTAATTATATAAGTGACAGCTGTGAAATAGTTAGTGTTTTTTATTTTGTACTATTAGTATTATGATTACCAGGCCTTATTGTAAATAAGGTTACTTGACTAATAGCAAGACACCAAAACCTATGGGGTTTCTATTTAAACGCACCGAAAACTGCACCACCAATCTCACATTATTTTATAATACTTTCGCCTCTCGCTAATCAAAAGTGGCCAAAACAATGGAGTACTCCTCAGTAGTGACGGCTCAACACAAAAACTTCAGTCAACACCTGAGACACCCACCACAGATATAGGAATTACTGGATACCGCAAGCCGACCGTCCGTCACAGCGTGTCACTAAATTGGCGCAGTGCATAAGCATTACAAACCTTTCTGCGCACATATTGTAATCTAATTTCACCTTGCTTATTGATAGTAAACGATTCGGTCTATTTAAGATGAACATTATCATCATCAATACCAATCCATCCATGAATATCGCCATCAAGACCAATCTCGGTTGCATCTTGTAATTTGGACGCTGAATTCGTACTCCTATTTCTCCTTCCTTGTGGATTGATATATTTTGGCTTTTATGGGAGCGATGCTGTCTGACCTCGAGAACCTCGTTCGTCAATCAGTAGGTGCACCGACTATTAGTTAAGTTTGGTTTGGGTCTGCAAGATCCAATTCGCTCAGAATTGGAGTTGGTACAATTCCTAATTTGTACAACGACTTGAAAGTCTTTATTCGTCCAATCTTAGTGGGTGTCTCATAAACCTGTGTTTAAGCAGACCATCCCTACTAATATTATAAATGCGAAAGAAACTCTGTCTGTCTGTCTGTCTGTCTCGCTTTTACGACTAAACCGCTGAACCGATTTTGATGAAATTTGGTATAGGGGTAGATTAGACCTTGAGAAAGGACATAGGCTATGTTTGGTCGCGATAACCGACATCCACGCGGGCGGAGCCGCGGGCAAAAGCTAGTTATCTTTAAATGGTTTACATGACGTCATTGACAAGGAGAAAACTATCACGCTTGGTGTTCCATACTGCGGTATCTAGTTCACTCTAATTCTGTGCAACCACCATTACGATAAAACCAGTGTTCATCCTCGTACGACAACAGGGCGACTAAGCTACCATTATTGTATGGCGGCCTACGAACAGCATTCCGTCATTGCCACTTCGACTTATTGCTGCCTTCTTGGAAGATGCTGCTTGGTATTTCCTTGAAAGGATTCTTTGAGGTTGATAAGCAAGATTTTTTTCATGCTCGCACTGTAGGTGCACTAAAAGGAAAGGTGTTCTACAAAGAAAATGGGAGAGTGACACAGGAGAATAGAATAATATTACCGAGTGCTATCTAGATATGATTATTCATATCTAGAAAGCACTAGGTTTCACTAGACAGTCACTAGGACAGCACTTCAAACATACACTTTATACATAATTAAAAGAATATTAGCAACCGAAATTATTAAAATGCCCACTAACCACTCCAGCTAAGCCAAAATGCTTGTGTTAGGAGTGGAATATTAGCACTGAGCGGGAATTGAACCCTGACATAATAATAGCGTAGTGGTATAGCCGTCACTCCCCACAGATCGTCTAAAAGTTATGTGTGAGAGCCCCTCTTACGAACCGTAGGTACCTATCTACGATCTACGTTATGCTAAATACTGGTGCTCAAGTTAATATTAAGATTTCATTAAGTGAGAGGGTGGCTCTTTTAATGGTTCTATTAACACTTATTATTAACTTATTAACATAAAATTTCACTTTCATCATTAAAAATAATTACAGTCGTAACCTTTAAAGCACTCATCTTCATTTAACATTCTCCATCAAAGATATTTAAACCGTAACTGTGAGAAACTATCGTATTGAATGTTCTGTGTAATATAGCCTACAAATGAGAAGTTTTATTCAAATCATTCGGTCTCAATTTGTGAACGAATGAGCGCTCAAACAGACAATGAGAGTCGTAAATCATTTCTGAACGGACAAATCCGAGTGAACAAAGACAGGCGTAGTTCCCACCGCGCATTACCGGTTATTACGAGCGAACCAGGGAACACAATCAATGATTAGTTTGTAATGTTCACACTCTCGACCGCCATTATTTTTATATTTGAATACAGAATTGTTAAGGGTCGGTTGCACTTGACAACTCCTGTCAATGGGAATTCATGGGCGATATAATAGTTACTGGTAATATTTAAAAAAAGGAGAAACGAACTGGTAATTGTACAATAAAAGTTTACAAATGGAATAACTAGAATTTGTTGCTTACTTTAAAGTAATGTTGGTTTTTCTAATTATAAATGCATAGATTTATTCAGTTTTAATGTGAAAAATCAACAAAAACTAAGTACAACTCTAATACAAAAACTTCATTCTGATTTTATTATGCTTAACTTTTTTACGTTAGTAACACTTATGATTAACATACAATAAATAAGCCTAGTGTTTTCTTATATTATCAAACACTAACTTTTCGTTGATTATTATCAAACGTACCTTACCTACCATATTTAAAACACATTTAAAACATATTTGAAACTAACACCGTACATAACACACATTTCTTTTAATAGGCCTATAATAATAATCTACCGGTTTAAACCACACCGAGTCTAGATCCGACGGAATGTGTCTCGTCCTTAAGACCATAAAGCTACAGAGCGTGAAATGATGGCCAGGTATCACTCCGCTCCGTGGGAAGCGGAGTGACGGCTGTCAGCGAGGCGGTGGACGAGCGGCCTGCGTAATAGCTGCGCGATGATACTGCAATTAAATCATAAATGGAGTTAATAAGAACCAGTCCAGCTGGCCACCGGAATTATTGCCAACGGAGGCTGTTCATTCTGCACCTGTATTAAAACAAATAATCTTCTAGTCAGCGCCTGTTAAAGTTTGAGCTTTCAATAGTTTTATTGCTTTTCTGTAAGTAGAAGTACTAAGGGAGTGAAGAGGCACAAGAAATGTTTATTTTTCGACTGCGCAGTCGCTGACGCAGTCTGTCGCTGCTTGACGCTTCGTAGCAACCGTAGCGCTTCGGTAAAGGTCGTTTGGAGATAGTTTTGAAATATTCTTGTGTGTAAGAATGTTACGGTGCTTCCTCGTAGTCAAACTTTTTGGATAAGTGATTCGTATTAACAAGACTAACAACACCTACTCAAATCATTTAGTTATGATCATAATTCTCAAAAATAATATGCTTTAGTGCCAAAAAGTGAAATAAAGACAATGCGAACAATGACTACTACTTGACCAGCAATAATGTACATCTTATTGCAGCTGTCATCATGTCACGAATGGTATTATTATTTTTTATACCACTTAGGTGGCAGACAAGCACTCGGCCCACCTGATGGAAAGTTCCAGTTTCTTCTATATTCAAATTCCCTTTCACTCCCGTACCGCGACACATTTACCTATTGTTCTGCTGTGCAAGTTAAGCATACAACAAGCACAGCGCGAGCGTTGCGAAAGCCTGGATAGAGATTATCATTGGTCGGACTGGGTGACGTCACTGTAGATCGACCAATGATAATCTCTATCAAGGATGTCGCAGCGCAGTGCTCTACGCTGTATGCTTAAAGAACTGCACAGCTGAAATCTTGTCTAATATCCATAGAAGTGATTGGTTGCTAATTACGATGGCCGTATAGCTCTCTCTCATCCTAGCGTTAATTCCCAGTCGCATCCGAACCTTTTCAGCTCGGAGTCTGGGGTCCGCTTTACCGTCTTAACTACAGATTCGGCTAGACCTCGATATTTTTTTTTCGTGAAGCGATTGCCATCTGACCTCCACAGCCCAATGATAACATTAGGCGATATCGAAGCTTTGCAGCTAGACCGTTGTTTTTGGATTTTTTAGGGCTCCAACTACCCGTAACGATTGCCATAGATGTTCTTATAGCAACCGGGACCGACGGCTTAACGTGCTCTCCGAGGCACGACCAGACCAATGCAAATACCCATATTTCATGAACACAAATATTTGCACTGAGCGGGGATCGAACCCGCGCCTCCTGCGTAGCGGCCGCGTTCGCTACCGCTACGCCACGGAGGCTGGCCATATAGCTATCTAGTCCAAATGCGATGTAGTCATATTGAGCTTTACACCCGTATTCACAAACAATACTGTGAGGTCTCATAGTGTGCTCGAGCGCATAGGGCTGGTTAAATTAATTCACAAACATCACGGAGTAGTATCTAACGCAGTGCGTTCCCTCAACGAAGTATTACTTAAGTGTTATCAATGAATAAAAAGGCTTGCCAAAACGAACGCACTGAGAATTTGTCGTTCTTTGCATAGTTTTGGTGGTACGCATAGCGAAGTATTGTTTGTGAATACGGGTGTTAGTCTTATAGCGAACTAGTCATATTGATACCTTGTCTTATCGAGAAGTAGTCCTAAAGCTTCTATCCTCGTCGAACATTTCCACAATACGGTGGCGGGTGGCGGCACACGAGCGGCAGCCGCGGGGCACTTCCTCTTCATATCTCGATACACTTACATATTGCTCGTTATGAGATATAAATAATATAATGATCCTGTCGTGCAACATATTCGCCCCATTTCCGGCTCTGACTGACTACTGGTGTTATTCAAGCCAAGCCTGATTGACTTGACTAACACCAGTAGTCAGTGCGTACAGGCTGACGACATTTTTATTGTAATTAGGTATGCAATTCTGTCCAAAAAAAATGAGTTACAGTAAGCGGCTTTTATTTTGAAGTTGCGTCGCCGTCGCGTCGTCGCGTCGTGAAGAAGAAAGAAAAAGAATTCGGATCGGTTTGCTCCGGTTTCGTAAAACGTTCTTTATTATTATTCGGTGCTCGCAGCAGATAAAAGATGAAGGTCAGAGATGTATTGATTTCTATATGCTGTAAAGATCATAAAATTCAAACAGAAATACATTTCAACCGATGAAAAAAATTTCGCCAGATGAAAAAAAACTGCAAAACGGTAGTTATATTATTCGCAAAATAGCATGAGATTTATAAAAATAGTTTCCGTTTTGATAAACTTACTATATTCTTCAAAGCGCAGAAAAAATCAAAAATAAAAAAAAGTTAAAAAAGAGACATTTGACCCCGACGTGATTTGAACACGCAACCTTCTGATCTGGAGTCAGACGCGCTACCGTTGCGCCACGGAGTCGGTACTGTGCACGTCGAAATACTCCGCCGGTATCTATTCGCGACATTGACGTCATCTAGTGACGTAGTGAAAGCGTTAGTGCAAAATCTACGCCCACGGGCGACGACCTTGACTCTGCTTTCGTACTTTTACTTACCGTTTGACTATTGTAATATAATTATAGTGATAGTCTAGTATGTTTTTATATAAGACAATAATTATTTATGAATCAATTAAAGTACTTACTATTTAATATGTAACTGTATAGTACCAATTGCGTATAATATGTAGGTATAGTATCAGGTATGATTAGGCGTTATCTAATATTTACTAAATGTTTATACTATATTGATAATGAATATAGGCAAATAAGACTGTCGGTGTTAGCATAGGCAGCCTGAGGAATTGCGTCTAAGAAGCTGAGATCTTAGGTTCAATTTCCGGGTAATACAGTGTTATTGAGATTTCTGTTAGAAATGAGACAATAACTATAAATTTGCAAAAATTTCCAGCTCTACTTACCCCTTTAATTTATACAAGCGTGAGTGTACGAATGTGATATACTAACAGAGACTTACAGAGAGTTTGCAGAAGCATTTTATCACGTGTTATCTGTGAACATACTACCTACATACAGATAGATAGCGCGCCATACATCATCGTTAGCGACACTGTTGTATTTGCTAAACATTTTGCCGCTCAGGTGATGTAATTAGCGATGTACAGTCGGCTGCTGATAACATTTACACTGTTATGATAATATTAATATTCTAGGATGTACTGGGGAAGTACCCCCACCGAATACTGCGGGTATACTATCCTCGTGTAGTGTTCCCGGCGGCGAGTAGGGTAGCCAGAGCTTACTGGAGAGGTTTTGTGCTGTCAATGGGAAGACCAAAGGCTTGTCCTGCTTGTCTTGTTCACTGATGGCACGGAATCTCTCTGTTCTTAAAGGGTCGGCAGCACAAGTATGACTTCCCTGCCCCTGTAGACAAGTGGCAATTCGTTGCTCGGCGTATGATGGAGTAGAATGCCAAATGTATGGGATTTGACGTATTTCTACGTATGACAGGCGTCCACGAATGTCAAAAATGTCAAATCCTATACATTTGTCATTCTATTCCATCATACGCCGAGCAACGAATTGCCACTTGTCTAGGGGGGCTGGTGTTGCACTCGTCCATAGTCTCTCAGCGACTAAAACATAAGCAACTGCGGCCCGAGACCTGCGACAGTATTCCAAGAGCATTTGTGCAGAATGGATCTGACGTTACGATAGTTGCTCGTAGTGTGAATGCTTGCTTCCATTGTGCGTAATGGGTCTAAACGACAACATTGAGAATCCGCAATCACAATAAACAATGATTTCGAATTTAGTTCATTTGTCGAATTTAGTTTATTTTTATAAGTAGCTCTAGAATGTTAATAAGCATTCTTAGATACTTTTTTAAATTCTTTCAGTAGGTACAACGAGATACAGTTGAGTTTGAATTGTTTTCAGTATTTTCATCATGGTTTCATTTTGTTATTGCTTTTTTTTCCTTTTCTTATTATTCTGTTAAGTGTAGTCCTCCTAGTCGAACTATCGCGCGTCGACTGTACTGTCAGTACACAAGCCTCCCGTCTACGTCTCCGAAGAGATAAGCGAAGTCGCACAACTGCGCTAAGCTAACAACCAACTGTTTGATAATGTTTGCTCACTCGCTAATGGTTCCTCAATAGATTACGAACGTGTGTGTTTTACGTAATTGTAATTAGTAATTACAAACCATACGCCCAGTTTCCGAAAGGCTGATCAATGTCAAATTAACTAATCGGCTGCAAAATGTTTTTTCAAGTAGCAATTGGGTTGTTAAAAGCATGTTTAAATAGTATAATTTGATCATCGTGTTGCTTAATCAGCTATTTTAACCGACTTAAACTATTTAACGAAAATATTTGACGAAATTAAACTATTTAACCATGATTCTAGCAACCCAATTGCTACTTGACAAGAGATTTGACAGTCGATTAGTTAATTTGACGTTGATCAGCCTTTCGGAAACCGGGAGAAGTAAAATAAATCTAGCTTTACACCTTAATGGTTGTGGTGGCAAGTCATGTCAAGTCATGGGATACTATTACTGGGAAAAAATATGGTGATAATGTGTTATTCCAGCATGTAATCGGTCTGACTATCAGATTGGTTCAGCCGTTAGAACGTGGTTGAATAAAAAAACAAACATCCAAACAACTACACAAACTTTTACATTATAATATTAATAGGAAGTAGGATTTAGAGGTATAATGTAAGACACAAAATAATTAGCAAAATATTGCTTTTTATAATAAGTACGTATCTGCTTACAAATAAGGATATTGAACTCTATTAGTAGACTCTAGTATCTAATACCTATATCTCTTCTCTGAGAATGACTTTTCTTCAAATGCCACTATCAAAAATAAATATTTAAACTAATAGTAAGTACCTACCTAAAAATACAAAAAAATATACGACAAAAAAGAAAAAAAAATACTAATTCGGCTTCCGAAGTCCCAACCCAACAATGGCAGCAGTAACAGTCCAAAGCAAGCTGTTCTGTTATTTACGAGACAATCGCCTTCAATCCTCGCTATCGAGGAAATCTTTTAAACAGTTTCCCCTCACACTTAAGTTAAAGAGCCGTCAACTAACCGCCAATAAAGGCGCTCGTTTGAATACATCGCACCCCCGGCAGTGCACCCCGGCACCTGCACCCCCGCGCCCCCGCGCTAGAGGTGTCGGGGTACGAATATATCCGGCAATCGGACATTATTTATCTTAGAAACACCTACCAAGAAGTGCAATTTATGGGCCATCAGTGTATACCATAGTTAGAGTATACATTATATATAGAGCTTTCCGTCCAAGGTCCGTTGTGCCAAGCGTAGGCATGGGTATGAACAGTACCGAGGCAGATGCTTAGCGATGGTATAAGTGCACCTATACTGACGTTATATAGGACGTTGGACTTATGAATTTTGTATAATATTATGAAGTTTTTTGTTCGATTTCCTATGAATGGATAAAATTAAAACCAAAATACAAAATAATGGTATCATGTTATGTATTATGAAAACAATAAATACTACAAATATACGATGTAATATAAAACATTGATACGAGTATAACATATTGAATTAAATATTATTTCCTAAGACACTTTGACGCGTATTGTTTTGCTACCGATTGAGGATGAGCCAGGAGCCTCGGTATGAACATTACTCGTGCCTACGGTTTATACTTAATAGGCGCACTCTATAGTTAATGTAACCAATAACAAAACTTGCGCCGATAAACGGACTATTCATCAGAAAAATAATTTTGCAATTCGAACTAGTACTCTCAGCTTTTAGCTCAAAATATTAGAGTACAGATTGCGACTTCATCTTTCGTAAATTCGTTTCATAATAGCTAGCCGGAGCTGCACGGTATCCGGATAAATACGAAGTGCGGTGCCTCTAGTGATCGCGCCGGGGCTCCCTCGCGCCCCGGAGTCCATTCGCTATTTTTCACAGTAGCAGTACATTGGGACCCTCGAGGAAAAGAATGGTAATCCTTGTTTAAAAGTAAAGTCATTTATCGCCAGAGCCGCTGATCCGACAGGGGCTCTCAAACGGTTTGAGTCATGAGGATTGGAAACGATTTAGAATTTCTTTTAAACTTAATACATGTAAGTATTTATGGAAAAAAGTTTACATAAATACTAAGCCTAAATGCATATAGATAAAACATACGGTGTCACCACATTTTACTTAATGCTTCATTGCTTAATTTGAAAGAGATTTTAATGATGAAATTCGGGCTAAGAATCTTTAAATATCGCAAGATACCTACGTCAAAACTTTACCACTCTAAATATTATAAATACTTTTTTCTGCAATAAGCAATGGACACAAAATAAGTATATCATCTTGAAAATAAAATTAGTGTTATTTACCTACAGCTAAATTCTCGAGAGAATAGATTTCTTCTGGATCTAAAACTGGTCGGTTTATATCCTACTAGCTTTTGCCCGCGGCTCCGCCCGCGTGGATGTCGGTTATCGCGACCAAACATAGTCTATGTCCTTTCTCGAGGTCTAATCTACCCCTATACCAAATTTCATCAAAATCGGTACAGTGGTTTGGGCGTGACAGACAGACAGACAGACAGAGTTACTTTCACATTTATAATATTAGTAGGGATAGGGATTAACTGTTGCCCGCAGCTCCACCCGCGTAGATGTCGGTTATCGCGACCAAACATAACCTAGCTGCCTAGGTCTATAATCTATCTCTGTACCAAATTTCATTAAAATCGGTTCAGTGTGTTAGGCGTGAAAGCGTAACAGACAGAGTTCCTTTTGCATTTGTAATATTAGTATGGATGAATATTTCAAACGAAAGCGCCTCTCACTTCTAAATACCTACTAAGTAATTAGAATATCTTTAAAAAATCATCGAAATGAAAGTAATCGTTACCAAAAGTATCGTAATTTTATCAATATCTATTCGCATTATGTCTATTGTCGTTGCCGCGTGGTTACCGGCAGAGTAGAATTTACACCACCTCATCTCTACCCATGCGGTGTCATACAAGGCGACTAAGGGATTGGGCTGTTTAACATCAGACAGCTATATATACAGCCCAGACTCAGCCTCAAATGCATGGCTCGAGTCAACAAATAGTGCCTGGAATACGGCAATAGGCTCACCCCCTATCACGTGGGACCTAATACAATGACTGGTGAAATGTGGGTGTTAATTCACCTCTGCCTAACCCTCCGTGGATAAAGGTGTGATTATATGTAAGTATGTATGTCTATGTATGACGCAAGTGAGCGAGTCATGTAGCGCCACTCTAACACGGTTAGGGCGGGAGGCAGTCGCCGCGGGCTGCGGAGACAAACGGCGCAGATAACTCAAGCTGCTCTAAACTGAGGCGGTACTTAGCGGACATTTTATTAGCCGCAGTTATTGTTGGAGGAGGGGTACATACTTCTACTGGGAGATATGTATCAGTTTGGTGCCTGGGATGTGTTTGCTGGCGTGTGGGTTGGCTGGTTTGACAGATACAGATGAATTAATATCAGTTGAGAGGTTGAGACAGTCGTACGAATCGCGCACATATGGGTAATCGCAGGGATTTAGATATTATTTGCAATTGTTCATATTCATGAACTGTCTAAAAGTTTTGAGATATCTTTTGTTAAGTATGAGCTCTCCAACTACGGGTGCTGTTTTTGCAATTGTTACCACGTCTTTGCGAGAACCTTACAATGGCGAAGGGTGAAAATTAGCATAGCAATTTTCGCACAGCAATTCAGTTTTAGTTAATGCATCATGTTATTATTTTATTAAAGTAAACATCAACAGAGCTTTCCTTCCTTCTAGAGCAAGCCGGCAGGAATCGGGTTATCGGATGCAAACTATCATAGTTTAAGGACCACAGCTATATTGCTCAAAGCGAAGCAAAACGGTAGCAACATATAGATAGATATACTTCTTCTTCCTCTTAGCGTTAATTCCCAGTCGCATCCGAAGCTTTCAGCTCGGAGTCTGGGGTCCGCTTTTGCCAGTCTTAACTACGGATTTGGCTAGACCTCGATATTTTCTGTGAAGCGATTGCCATCTGACCTCCACATCCCAATGGTAACATTAGGCGATATCGAAGCTTTGCAGCTAGACTGTTGTTTTTGGATTTTTGAGGGCTCCAACTACCCGTAACGACTGCCATAGATGTTCTTATGGCAACCGGGACCGACGGCTTAACGTGCTCTCCGAGGCACGACCAGACCAATGCAAATACCCATATTTCATGAACACAAATATTTGCACTGAGCGGGGATCGAACCCACGCCTCCTGCGTAGCGGCCGCGTTCACTACCGCTACGCCACGGAGGCTGTCAAGGAGGTGTATAGATAGATATACTATAACAGGTTAAAATTATCTTAACCATTATCTTAATTCTAAACCCTTCCAAATTACAATTACCTATATTGTTATCGTCAATCATATTTCGCTCTCTTGCAACGCTTAAGCTATAATTTTTCGGTAATTTGGTCCATGTTGAAAAGTTCTTAAACAAAGAGGGTTGTTCCGAGACAAATACCACGCATTTTTACGAGGTACTTATACTGGGCTAAATCTGGTGGAGGCAGGTAGCTCACGACCAGCTTACGGCTCCTGCCCCTAGCCCCACGTGAAGTGGCAATAAGACACTCAAATAAACGGCTAGGTACTGTACCTCTAGTGTAGGGTGATCAGGATTTGTAAATATGAGGGACATTCCCGTTTACACTTCGCAGGTTTCGTCAATATGATTTTGATATATTTACATATACAATTTTGTCGTACATCCCTGAAGTTATGCATAGAGAGATGTATTGAGACCCACATTCAACCGAATATTATGTTTTAAGTGCACATTACAAGTTAATCTCGTGAAGTATGCAAGGGTGGCGGTCTGTTTTCTCTGCCTACCTCGGAAGGAAATAAGCGTGAGCGTATGTATGTATTACAAGTTAATTACATTATTTTTTGATTATGTAGTTGCCTGCAATTCTCCCTGCGTATCACAATTAAACCTATTCCCGGTTTAAAAACAGGTAAGCTATGTGCTATCGCTGACCATAATCTATTTTTGTACCAAACTCCATCCATCTAGATCCGGCCCACCGCTTTTGCATCACGATTTTGCTAATTTCAGATTATTGGTAGATACAAATAAACAAAACAGTTGTATAACCCTTCACATTTTAAGGAAAGTTCTCCTGTTCGCCCTTTAGTTGGTGTCACTAGTCCTACTTCGCGTAAAGATTCGCTCTTCCTCACAAACTGAACCGTGTGCTGCGAATGGCCTGCAATGGCCTCCAACGGCTGCAACTGCATATTATATTTTATACGACTCGCCTCCAACTGATTCATACGACCATAAACATTTCCTTTATTAGGTTTACGGTCAACAAAAAATAGATTACTAAAATGATTTGCGAGAAATAGCTCGCATTCAATTTGCGAACTAACAATTATGAACCTCCTATCCTATCCTACTAATATCTATTATAAATGATGTTTGGATGTTTGTCTTGGCTGAAATTTGATACAGGAATAGATTACAGTCGGGAACAGTGCCGTGGGGTCATATTTATACACAATCTGCCGTAAGTATACCTAGCTGATCTCAATTGGGTGAGTAGAACCGAAGATATATCCAACAGACGCGATAACTGGCGTTCACGCGAGCGGATCAACTTCTTCCTCCTAGCGTTAATCCCAGTCGCATACGAAGCTTTCACCTCGGAGTCTGGGGTCCGCTTTACCAGTCTAACTGCGGATTTGGCTGAACCTCAATATTTTCTGTGAAGCGACTGCCACCTGACCTCAACTAGTATGTACTAATATAAAACTCTGCAAAAATTACAGTTATAAGCTACAGGAAGATATTCTTGTTAAGTTTATATCTTGTACTAACCACACTTTTATGCTCTTATGAAATCGATGTAAAATTCTATATGAACACTCAAAAGCGTACGCAGTAGGTACTTAAAAATGTAGCAATTAAATAGTAATGTCTGTTGGACTGAAATTAAGGTGATCATAAAATTTACGGGTTGCCTCGTGATGCAGGCAGAAAGTCTACCATAGGAATCTCAATAATTATGGACTGAAACATGAGTTATTGTTACACTTTATAGACTCAGATTAAACGTGAGTAATTTTATTGGCCGCGTTAGTTAATATAGCGAGAGAAGTATAAGGAGTGTATGTATGCACATATACTACACTATGAAGTGAAGATTCAGATTCAGATTCAGAGCGCGATTCAGAAACCGTAGTCCTGTAAAAATTCAGCTAAACTTCAACAGATGGTTGAATGAAATTTTAAATCATTTATTATGCTAACTATTCAAGTCGCCCCAAGACGGATGTTTAGTAAAATTTGGATTGGCTTCGGGTGGGCTTCGGTGGCTTATTGGTCAGAGTATTCCCCCTGTAAGGGTTCGAGTCCCGCCCGAGGTCAATTCTCTTTTCTTAATCGATTTTAATAGATGGCGCTTGAGACATCGATGTGCAGCTGGCACAAATCACAAACGCAACATAAATATTAGTTATCAAACCAATAGATCGCTCAGCTCTGATCGATTGGTCCCACTAACGAGCGAGAAGCGCTGACATGAAAAGGACAGTTCCGCACTTAGCAGCTATGTAATTAAAATATAAATGGAGATTAACTACTGCAGCATTTCACACGATTACGAGCCATTACTAGCCAATTAAATTACTGGCCATGGCCATAACCATACCTGTGGCCAATGAATGTATGTTAATAAATCTTTAAGTGGACGAGTGACCGGTCCGACCAGGTAACTACCCTCTCGCATAATATCGACTTATGCTTAAACTGTCGTACCTACTGCTTTTCCTCCATACTTTAGTTCTATTTTCATTCCCCTTATGCCTTCAATTATCTTCTGTATACTGTAATAAGGAAAGTTTAAGTAAGTAATTGGAAGAGTTCATCGGAATAGCTGTTACTGCAGAGGCCATAAATACTGCCAAGTAAAGTCTATACATAACTGCAAAGGTTCAAGAGTGTTGGTGAAATGCGCGACGGTGCCGGTGCAACCTGTCGAAAGCTCCCAATGTGTAGAGTCATCGCAGAGTCAGAATTGGATCGCATCAGAGTCTTATACAAAAAACTCTGGTGCTCCAGCGGGAAAATACCGTCTGCCTGTCCCAATAAAGCCGCCCTACAGAATATTGCGACTATAGTAGACTGATGTTGTATTCCTGGCGTTGAGTAGGAAAGTTAAAGCTCAGATTAGTGCTGTCAGTGGGAAGATCAAAGTTTGTCTTGCTTTGTCTTCTGCACTAACGGCACACAAACTCTGTCCTTACAGGGTCAGCAGCACAAGCGTGACTCCCCTGCACACTTCCATGGGCCACGGTAACCACTTCTGCCACAACTTTGTGCTTGTCTACCACCTAAGTGGTATGAAAAAAAAAAGTAAATATTATTATACTGAACCTGTCGTCGTAATCGTTTAAACACCAAGAGCCTCGCCTCATGTGACGTGAAAAATCGCCTACCCCATGAGAGTATACAATACAGGCCTGAGTATAATAAGTACGTAAGCATCTTCATTAAATACTTCATTTTATGACTGACGAGTGCTCTAAGAGGATCCTCCGGATGCACTCAATGCACGGGGATTTTATGATGATTTTATAGTCGCTTGTGTGCCGTGGCAGGTAGCTAGCCTTATTACACAATTAGTAATGTACTGTGCTCAGTAGTTAAGAGGCCATTCTTGCTGGAACGTGCGGGTTAAACAGGAAATGAGAAATAATATAAACCTGTATAATATTACTATGTCTCTCGAATAATTAGACTCGGCAATCAGAAATCTATAATTATGTTGTGTTGTGTAACAGGGGAAGATATGTTTTAGGTCGTAATAATTACATTTAAACAAGTTTATTGATTCTAGATCGTTATATATTTATTTATGCCTACTAATAATAAAAATGGAGTCTTTATTTGCTTGTTTGATCACGCCAATCTCTGGAACTAATTAATTAATGGTCCAAGTTAAAAAAAACGTTTTGATGGTCTAATTTTTTGGGAAGGGTTAAGTTAAGACTATATATAAAATCGCAATTTACGCACATATCCGTTTTTATCGGTGCCTTTATCCTGTCTAGATTTCTTTAAAAAAAAAATTACATAATAGTATTCATTTACACTATGAGGGATCTCCATTTTAGACGTGATAACGTTTATAAGATAGAAATGCCGCAAGTACTAGGTGCTTATACAAATGCGAAGGTGGATAAACTGGATATGCCACCTTTGACATTCTTAATGTCGATTTTTTTTATATCTTTGGATGGACAGGTGTAATTAGTTTTGAAATAGTTGTGGGTAATAGTTGTAGTCATAAAACTTATAAATGTATTCAATTTGAGTGAAACTAAAAAGTAATCAAATAGATATTTAAGTAGCGCAATGATCGCATCCATCACTTAAATGCTCTCTCTCTCTCTCTCTCGGGGCTAAGAGATCATACAGCAGTCGCTCCCATGAATGCTATATAAGCTAAATCAAAGAGAGAAGCAGTAAGCGTTGCCCGGGCTCCAAGGTGAAAACCTCGGATGCAACCGGAAATAATGCTAAAATGATGAAACTAATATGACAGCCTCCGTGGCGTAGCGGTAGTGAACGCGGCCGCTACGCAGGAGGCGCGGGTTCGATCCCCGCTCAGTGCAAATATTTGTGCGCATTAAATATGGGTATTTGCATTGGTCTGGTCGTGCCTCGGAGAGCACGTTAAGCCGTAGATCCCGGTTGCCATAAGAACATCTATTGGCAGTCGTTACGGGTAGTTGGTGCCCTAAAAAAGCCCAAAAACAACGGTCTAGCTGCAAAGCTTCGATATAGCCTAATGTTAACATTGGGTTGTGGAGGTCAGATGGCAATCGCTTCACGGAAAATATCGAGGTCTAGCCAAATCCATAGTTAAGACTGGTAAAGCGGACCCCAGACTCCGAGCTGAAAGCTTCGGATGCGACTGGGAATTAACGCTAGGAGGAAGAAGATGAAACTAATATATGTTTACCATAGATACCTACAAGAAATACCCTGGCCTATGCAAATTTTGCTACGGGAATCGATCCCGTTACTAAATACTATACTAAAGTCTCTATTAGAGGCGATATTTCATCGCTATCTCGCCAATAAACCGGCGGCTATCGTGAGGTCCGGACAGGCGACGCCCGGGCCGGACACCTGCCGGACTCGACCCGACGCTATCGGACGTGATATCACTTGGCGACGCGACGGTACCGGATAGTGCCTGGTTCATTTATCTTTTGTTAGGAATTACAATCAACTTTTGTACAGGTTAACGAGCTTTTTGAAATTCAAATTAAGAACAGGTGAGATAGTGGTCAAACGTGGATCTATTCAGATATTTTAAAAAAGATTCACCTGTGTTTATTGTTATTTGATATACAGTCAAGGACAGTAAGTAAATCACAGTAAGGTGAGGGTTCTAATTCTAGACTGCATGCCACCCTTGGAAGGTCTGCGCCAGAGCCTCGTCCAGAAGGTATCCAGCTTGCAGGTGAGGTTGACTTGACCTCGAAGGTCTTGGTGGGCCTCATGCACCCTAAGATCCCTCTTGAGGTATCCATACTTCCATATCCATACTAATATTATAAATGCGAAAGTAGGTAACTCTGTCTGTCTGTCTGTTACGCTTTCACTCCTAAACCACGGAACCAATTTTGATGAAATTTAGTACAGAGATAGATTAGACTTTGGGAAAGGACATAGGTTATGTTGGGTCGCGATAACCGACATCCACGCGGGCGGAGCCGCGGGCAACAGCTCTTCTTTATATATTTTCTTTATATAGTTTATTTAGATAAACTCAGTCAATTTACTTTAGTTAAATTAAAACTTTAAAGACACATACCAATTGCTGATTCGTCAGTAAATAGTAAAGTAAAAGTGGGATCAATTAAGAATTTTCGAATTCGGGACAACTTTCGTGGGATCAATACGAACCAACCCCGCACAGATTCACACACCAAATACTAGTCTTGTGCGATTTCGTAATCTGTAATTTTTTTGCTATATTCTGTGGCCTAAGATTACTTGGACTACTCTATCACCTCTCCATAGATACATTAGGTACGTCAAACGTGCAATCTTATTATGTATTAGTTCTTCGGCCGGCTTTCTTCGTGATATTTTCTCGAAGTCCTTAAATCACGTCACTCACTGGCAACTCCGCCGCGCTCGCAGCCCTCACGAGCTAACTCCTTACACCATAATATCTGACAATATTAGACAATAAAACTGTCAAAACCCATTTATATGAATAATGTTGTCTTGCAGAGATTTTTTAAAACATAACACATCAAAATATACTTTATCTCATAGCACTAAGGTTCGTTTTAGTACAGTGAAGTAGTTTATAAAGTAAGTTAACTGCATTTTTATGGAGCGTATGGAAACTGCCACTTACGACGGTTTACTGGAATATGGCGGGAAGGTTTATGGGTTTTTTAAATTTGAGGGTATTTGAGGCGCGAGGGAGATGGGAGAGGGCGAGCCGCTGAGCTATGGGTGTTACATGAAAATCTCAAGAAATAAATTTTCTTTAAAGTCACGGGCGTATTTTCACAGGGCGCTGAAGTTTCGCGTGCCAACTCAAAATTGACCTTTCAACAATAATAACTGAAACTAGACTGCGTTATCACGTTTTATTTCAGTTATTTTACTAAGTAAAACGTGAGAACTCAGATTCCAGTGAATTTCATTAGGTAAAATACGTTCAACTCTCAGTCCCTTTTTTATAGCACACGCCAATTTAACTTCTTCTCGCCAGATAGTAAGTTGAAGGCAATCTCAGGAAAGAGGGTCACTATTATGGACACCTACGATACAATGGAACAATGTTGACACCAAAAATCAGCTTTTAGGAATGGAAACAATCCACAACACCTACATCTCTGACTCAACTAGTAAAGTGGGTCTAAATACTTAAATCTTTTACTTGTTTTAGAGCTCTTTCAAGCGGTACTGAGAACTTCTAAGAAGGTGAACCTATTCAGGTAATACGAGGTGGATCCTCGACAGTCGGCACGTGTTTTACGTCTACATGAGGCGAGGCGTCCTCAGGACAGCCTGGCAGCGAGAGACTGGTTGTCAATAAAGAATTCCGTATAAACTGGTCATAATGCGTTAAATACAGGTAATACTTATGGTATTTATAATTGTGATATGAATGCCGGCGCTTTATCGTCGATATTTCCGGTGTAGGTATAATAATTTTATTGCCGTCGCGCGTCGTTCAGTGAATCTTTCACAATAGCTTCTTCTCTCGTGTTTGAAACGTCTGTGGGTTTGCGAACCGATGTCAAATATTAATTTGAGTTTTATTATTAAATAAATAAATATAAATATAATATTCTACAACATTCTACACAACGCTATCTAGACCCATGGTAAGCTTAATTAGCTTGTGTTATGGAATCTAGAATGCGGATATACATACTTAGATACTTTTTTTTTTTGTAAATACATACATATTATACATAGAATCATCCAGACCAATGCAAATATTTATATTCAAGCATACAAATATTGGCACTGAGCGGGGATCGAACCGCAGGAATTTATTATTAGCAGCTTAAGAACAAGCCGTAATTACTATCAGCATAAAAACTTTATTTTGTGTCTGTTATGATATGACTTACGATGCCGCAACGTTTCTTTATAGGATTAAATTCTTAAAGAGTTAAAAAACACTACATATAGGTACATATAAATATTAACTAAGGTCAGCTCAGTGCTACAGAGAGACCTACGTCAAGCTCAGTGCTACGTCAAGCCGAGTGAGAAAAGAATCGCAGAATTATGAGCTCGAGGCGTCGTATCGCGCATCCAACAAGAGTCTGTTTCTCAATGACAGGTTGAAATTCACAAATGATACTTTATAGCCTACTTTGCCTATAAGAATAAAGATTGTGAAGCTTACAGTATCTCAAGAACAAGCGCAGGCGAACCAATCAGCGGTTACAGCGCGTTGCGGTAACGTTTTCAATTTACACGTGACCGCAGAAACGGATATGGTAACTGACAGCCGATGAGTTTACAGATACACGGACATGACTGAGGTTTTATTTGTGTTGCGCTTAGAGAGTAACCCGAGAGATTTGATTGATGGGATGGGTGAGCGGACACGATGGCGGCGCCGCTCGGAGGAGAGAGATGATGATTGTCGTGTAAAGTTGAGCTGTCCACATAATATATGGAGTAGTTTGTTGTGGTCCCATTGCTGTCAGCGGATCATACAAGTAATATGTAAGGCACTTACGTTCTACGATGCAAGAGTAGATAACGAACCTGCCTATAATATTGTATTAACCTGCAGTCAACCTATTTGTCAAATTTGGATTACCTGCCCAGTGGACTACTGGTACCTATGCAAATGTAAAGTTAAATTTTTGCCCTTTTGCGATTTTGAAGTTAAGTATTCGCTTTTGTAACATTGTGGACAATTTGCATCGCATTTTTCGTACTTTCGGTGTACTCCTAATGGTATTTTATGTTCTTATGTTAATTATTTTTTCTTGTTGTCATTAATCAACCAATTAGCCTATTTGCAGTCCACTGCTGGACATAGCCCTCTACTAATGTGTGCTATGTCTCCCGATCCTCCGCCTTCCGTATCCAGTTTACCTTTTTCAGGTCGTCCATCCATCTTTATGCATACAAATAAATACCGATTTCTTTCATCACACTTTCAACCGCATTACCGGGGCAGTAACCTAACCGCACATAAAACCACAGAACACAGCTAGTATATCATAAACATATGTAACCGCTCACCGAAACATCTGTAAGCTTGTATTTCTCGATCAAACGCGCCGCAGTATTCGTATCACAAACACACCGGCCGCTTGCAGCCATGCCGGCCACTGAGCCACCACTCTACCGCGGAAGGTAGCTTGTGGTGAGTCCAGTGTTACTTATAATTACTGTTTTAACGTTTGTGGTGGCATAGACGAATTTGGTTTTGAAATGTGGTATAATATTACAGCCTGTCTGCCTACACCAATAAAAAAGGTTATTGCACCACTGTACAATGTATGAAATGTATGTAATCTATTACAACGTTTTTGTAGCTGACTGTACACAAATACGTCATATTTTCACAAACGCGCGAGTTGATGACACAAAAATAATTCAAAATCGAAAATTGCCAACTCGCGCGCGCTCGCGAATTTGACACTCACGATCGCGAGATGGTGAATGACTCAATATAACAGTGTGAACCACAAAATAGGATTTTTTTTTAAATTACGCTAGCCAAAATCAATAGTATGCTCATTGCCCATATTTGGAGCTTAGTGGAGTGGGTTCAAGTCGGTACTGTAATGTAAATTTTAAATCGTTCGCATTCGTTCGTTCCGATCCTCAGTTCTCCTCCTCTCTATCGTAAGGTCGACTCTCTAACCGCTAAGCTAACGATCAATACGAGGTTCTCTCAAACCTCTTTAGAAAGAAAACTATCGATACCAAACTCTCATATCATGACAAGTGACGTCACACAAAACAGTGACGTTATTGGTCATCATTTTCAACAGAGTAGGTACAAGCATTCCCACAAGTAAAGCTCAGGTCAGTCCAGGTGGGTCACAGGTCGGCCCGAGCGAGACACCGACTCGTTGTTAATCAAATACAATAAAGTGTTGATGATCGCAGTCGGGTGCGCGCCGCCCGGGGCGCCTGCGCCCGCGCATCGTACCGCGCCGCTATTGTGATGCACATTACGGTGAATGTAGTACTATGATTGAACTGTTACGTAGTGCACGAGCTGTTACTTCTTAATTGGCGATGCACTGGCACTATTATTGGATTGGATAGTTAGATATCTTTAACCGAATTCAAAATTAAGAGGCGCCAATTCGCAGATTTTTTAGTTCATTTTATATCTTTATAATAATAATTTCATTTCTTCCGTTCTCCTCTTCTTTTCCAAGGTATGATTCCGAAGCCGACCGCATACGACAACTGCCGACGCATGCAGCACATTCAGCGTACCCATTACTCGTTAAACTCCGATACGGATAAAGGGGACCGTTGAGAAGTCGCAATGAATAACACGCATCTGCTGCGTGCGTCGGCAGTTGTCGTATGCGGTCGGCTACGGAATCATATCTTTACCCTAAGTTAGTTAAAAGTTAAATGTAATAATAAAAGTAGTTTAAAATAGGGGCAAAAGTATGAAAAACTTCTAGTAGCAATTATCTTTCAGACTTCGTTGCAGGAGGCCACTGGCCACTGGCTCTACATTTGGTTTTGCGTGTTATTCGGTTCGTTGTGTTATCTGCCATTTTGAAAAAAAAAAACAAATTCGGCATCCTAATTGTAGGAAATTTAATTCCAGTGACCTCCCCCAAAGAATTCCCCAAGATAATGGCTACTAGAATTTTTAGTTTGCTTGTTTGTTCCTTCGTTACTTAAGCAGTTCAAAAAAAGTCTTACGGAATTCCAAGCATGATTTTTAATTTTTGTAATATAAAAAATCCAATTATTTCTCTATCAACCGAGAGCCTAGCGAGACAACCAATTAACTTCACGAATTAAAAACTAAAAGAATCAAAGACCATAGAAATCGCAATGTTATGGAAATTACATCGAACTAATAGCTGTTCGATATGTAAGAACTATAGCACGTCCAATCGATTATAGGCCAAGGATTTTAATTTTATGCTATTTTAAATCGTACCTACGCAAAAATTTGTTGAACAAAAATATTGCTAAAACCAAAATAGGACTCCCTCGGTGTGATGTAGCATGTGACTGTAGTTGGGGTTTTCTGTTAGTCAATTTATGTGGCAACAAGGCTGACAAAAGTACCCGGTTGGCGCCCTTTGCGTGCGACATAAAACAAATGAAAACAGGGGCCTTAGACAAAGTGACATTCTATTGGCGAAAACACCAGTGGAATCGTTAATTGTATTATAGTATGAAATCGACATAAATCATTAATATAACTATATTTTTTTAATAAAATTTGAGTCTTTGTAACTCGAAAACGAAATACATTATTTAACTTATCATTATTAGTATAACTACCGCAATGTCCCGAAATCCATTGTTAAAACCTTAAAAATGGTTAGCTTCAGCGCGATTCCATCAATAGAATGTCACTTTGTCTAGGGCCCCTGGTGTTCTGCAGACTCTTTTGGAGATAGACAAGCTTTAATTTCTACCAAAAATAGCCTATTTTTGTCCACCATTACTGGACATGGCAAAGCCTCTCCCAAGTTAAGTCAGAAAAACGTTTTTCATCGCATTCGCAAATAAATTATTTTCATAATACTTTATCATGTTATTGTCACACAGATTGATATTTTCCAAAAATATACAACAGTCGACGATAGACCCTGGGGGACAGTTCCACAAAGGCACCAACACGCGCGGGTTGACAACAATGGGCGACCTCATTCGACTTCCGCGAGTGCCCTCGAACTGTGTCATACACCAGTAGGTAGATAGGTACCTGTGTGAGCGCAGTCACAGATACAGAGATGTATTAGCATATGAAAAGGAGAGTGTTCGTACAACACAATATGGCATTTTCTCTATTAGATTTATTATAGGACCAGCGGCAAGTCCCGGCTACGCAAAAATATCGTAAAAATATTCCTAAAACCCGATTACAGTATTACTTTTTCAGGTTAGTCGCGATTCCTCCTGAAAATTTTTGTTTGATAATAGAGTTATAAAACATTATGTAAAACCGAAAATCTTTCGTGGGAAATCGCGACTAACTAAATCGAAAATTTCACAAGAAAATATTGTGCAGTCCTCAGTCGCCTTTTTACATGAAAACACTTAGCGTCAGTAACTAGAATTTGAATCTTGGTCATTACACTATCAAACTTGAACCCATTGTTATGTAATTTCGGAAAAACAAAACAAATTAGGTTATATATCAGTTTATGTCAATGCCGTGATGTGTCACCTTCGATATCTGTCTATCAAGTTATTTTGGTAAATTGACTTACATTAAGAAAACATGCGTTTCAAAACTTGCAAATGTGGTAGCAAAAGGCACTTTCGATATAGACCGCTCTGGTCAGTGCCCGCCACTGTCTGCAAACAGCTTTCTCTAGCTGCATTTATCATAGAAATCTGGAAAGTTAGTAAATGGAGCTTCAAAATATATAGGCGAAGGTGTTCATAACCAGCCTGTGCGTAAGAACACCTTTTGAATCGTGCATACTGCGTAATGGCCGAGCTAACCGGTCGCAGGCCATGTTTGGGTCAGTTTGGCGAATGTTGTTAGTTAATAGTTCAGCTCTATCGAGGTTTACGATACGCGTGAAATTTTGGAGCCTCGTTTAGTTTGCGTGCGTGTTACTGCGACGCCTCGTTGATTAGCGGATTACCGTAAGAAATTAGACTTTTTGTTCAATAATTTTAATAATTCTACTTCATATTACAGGAGCATATTCCCCAGAAACGGCCCGAAAATGACCTCAACTTTAGATATTGAACCCTCGGATTTCTGCGACTGCGATCATGACCCATGTGACGATAGTTAGCGGTGTGTTCGCTTGCCATAGATGTCCTGCTTAGCATTAGGTGGGTTATGTTTTTGTTTCCTACTTTAAAAGTGTAGCTATGACACGGACCCTACGCCACTGAACGTTCTGTCCATATTGTCATGCCGTACTATGACGTGCCTACCTTCAGTCACGTGATACATTCTCAGAATCGTAATCAAGCTCGTCTAGTCTTAGCTTATTTGACATATAATGATAATTATAATAACTAGGTACTTATTATAGTATGTTATTTAAGACTTACCCAAATAAGAAATAAGCTCAGATGAAGGCGGGCTACATTACGATAAATAAATGACGTGGTCACGCGACTGACTGCACGTAGTACGTCATTACGCCGCGTTAGTCATACTTTTACTGCTTAAATAAAATAAATACATGCTCAGTTTTAATCACACATGCTTAAACCATTCAAATAAAACGTTGAATTGAATTTGCACTAGAAACAAGAAGATGTGCGTCCACGGCAGTAGCACATTGTGCTCCTCAAAGGACACCCAAGAAACGTGTACTGCGCGTATAAAACACATTTTGAGCACATTTTAGGTTCGAGACTGTATGCAATAACAATACACATAGGAAGCAACCTAGTCTCTCACTCACCTGTCATGATGCATGACGTCAGCGCGCACCCAGGGCACGGCGCCCCACTCCTCGTGGTCCAGCTCGGCCTGCTCGTCGGGCTTGGGCCGCAGCAGCCCCGACAGCCACGTGTACGACTTGCTGCGCTTCATAACAACTGCCCATCAACACAGCCCCGCACCCGTTGTTGACACGGCATAACAACAACAACGGTTCACCACTAGTTGTGTTCGACGCACATCACTATTGTAGCACCTAGGAACTTTTTTACACTGAGCACTTTGTTTTTATTAATATTTGAGTTTTTATTTGGGTATTTTTGACACACATTCACGAATCTAATCTGGGAGCACTTATTGTACACACTTTTCTAATTGAATTACACTTTTATGGTGATTATTGCTTTGAGATAAAATTTGTACACTTCTTTTGTCGAGATTTTTTATTGTCCTTTTTTACACGTATTGTTAAGGCTCTTGCCAATGTTTACAAACTTTTTTGGACCGTACGCTTGCACGAAGCTCACCGAACTATTCGTCATCCTTTCACAAAAAGTATCAATGCCGTCCTTATTAGTCTGTTTCGACACATGAACATATTGCTTCAACTAACATCAAAATATCAATTAATTTTGACTCATTAAAATTTCTGAGTCGCGTTCAATCACAGAACTATTCAAACATAAACGTAAGGTTACAAATTTAATCTCTTTGGGGATTTAAATATAGTTTATAATTGTACGGTCCTCTGTGAAAAGGCATTTTGTATTCTCATCGAAGAAAATTGCCGTCGGAGGAAGGTGTTGTGAAACTGGTTGTTCACTTAGAGCTCCGCGGGGCAGTGCGCGTCGCTGTGTGCCCGACAATTCACGTCTACTTGTTAATATTATTAGGTAATACAAGTTTTTAACCGACCAAAATAACTTTTGACAGCTACATATGTTTCCTTATAAAGAAAATGCGATATATTTGGATAGCGTGTAATTAATTTTATGGGCGGAGCAAATATTCGAGAAGCTGTGGCTTGAGACAGATAGAGATCAGAGGAAGGAGCGGTGTATATTTGTCAAATTTTGACTTTTACAGATAACGAATAGTGTAGATAGAAGTTGTCGAACTTCTAATGAGCCTATTAAGATTGTATAAAAAAGATTCATCCATTAAAGCTACGTAGATACAACTACAGATAACAGGGTTTGAATAAATCTTGTGTTATTAACAAACACGTATTCGTAAAGCCAACACATCTAAGGTATGATGCACTAAAATATTGACGATCTTCGATATTAACTCTATTGTCAACAATTAGTCAAGACACATATTATACGATATAGCTACACGCTAAAATACAATGTGTAGGGCTGTAAAATTTCATTTACGTTATCTGGACAATAGACACAAGCGACAAAATGCAAGACGAGCACAAACCTGTAGGAAAATATGCCGTATTGTAAAGCTAGCAAGGTAACGAATAGTTTGGTGAGCGTGTGGCCGCTGGGAGAGCACTAACACTAATCCAGTGACGCGACGAGTACCTGTAACAAGAGAAACAGAATTTTAGATGTGTAATGGACACGGATATCGATGTAACACTACATGTTAGGAATGTCCCGACGTTGTTTTATATGGGAAAATCTTTATTTTATCTCACGAGTTACAGCGCAGCGCCTAACTTACTGATTTAATTTGTAAATTGAGATAAAAAGGGCCATGAGATTTAATTCTTATATTGACTAGCTATCATATTTTACCATCATCCTCTAGAGCTTTTTGAAAGATGTGTACATTTCATATTGTGCTGACTTACACGGCAGAGTGGTTACTTAATTGAACACAGTTACAACGGCAGGCATAGAGGATGCCATCATACACCCTCGGTTCATCAATCCGAAAATGCAAGTTGGTGAGACTTTCTGAAGGCTTTTCCCCCTAAATTTTTCCTCTCATTTCTCATCTGCAATCAATAAAGCACGAATAACACCTGTATTGCAAGAGTGCATAATCCACAGTGACCGCTGCTAACCGACAATGACCATTAGGCAATATGCCTGTTTGCTACCTTACCAGTATGAAGACACAATTATTTGTTACTTTTCTTCTTTGCATCCGGTCACATACAATTACGACGACTTACGGCGACACCTACACCCACATACTTAATATAATAATTTTATTATTCTTACATACGGACACACTTAACCCGGTTCCAAAATTATCCGCAAGGTAATTTCCACTTTGGAGCCCATGACCCGCTTAATGATTTCGATTGGTATATCGGCTTTTTCGGAAACGACTGCCGTCTGACCTCCCAGTTCCGAGAGCAAAAGCCAGCCTCAGAGCCTCATCTGTTGTTTAGCAGGTGTACTTCAAGGATGTTAATAGTCCCCTGCCCATCACTAAACCGAGTTTGTATGTGTCCATTAATATTGTTGTATACATTATATATCTCGTCATATCGTTGCATGGCTCAGATACTTTATCAGGGAAACTGAACATTTAATTTAATTTGTATATTACACGTATGACTTAGAACCCAGATCATTTACTAGGGAAATATAATATTTAATTATGTAATAAAAATAAAAATTATATTTTATATTTCCCTGATAATTCTGATAAACCATCTTAGTGCGATAATATTAGTGAAAAAATAGCAAATTGGGTTTAGTGTTAGTGCGCCTGTGTTAGAACGTGTAATGTGTGTATGTGGGTGTAGGTGTCAGTGTAAGTGTTGGTGCGTGTGTGCATGGCCGGATGTCGCAAGTGTGAGAGCGCCATCAACGAACTGGGTTTATGTGATTATTATTAGTTATTAAGTTTACTTAAAGAATTAAGTCTAGTTACGCACATCACAGTTGCGGTTTTATTTCCAATTAGCCACGTTTTATTGCTACTAATTCTTATCACTGTCACACATTATTTTCATTATAAGAAACCAGTTAATTCGATTTAGTTTCTGGGAACGAACATACAGGGTGTTTCATAAAATGATTCAAGTTTCATACCTAACCTGACAAGAAAAAACAAGATTAATGAATTTATCGGCCGGTTCCTCGAGCAGCGACCAAACCATTTGTCTTAATCACTTAAGAAATCACTCATTGTGCAATAAATAATAACCTCTCTGCAGACGATGATGTTTAATTTTTATGGCTAATTAGGTTCAATTTGTAGTCGTAAGTTCGTAACGGCAGCCGGCCTTTTATTGAACACCGAGATCTGCGAACGAGTTGGGTACCCACTTTATGTAAGGTAGGGACTAAGTAAGTAATCATAAGTTACTCATTTGTGCTTGTTTCTAACCTGTAATAATTTTTCTATGAATTTCATTGAGTAAAACGTTAGTAATCCGACCTTAGCAGCTTTATAAAGGGGATTGGGTAATCTAGTATGGACAGTGGCGTTCTTAATTTTTTCAGCGGCCATAATTAATTTTGATACCACTTCATTGTACTGTGTTAAACACACGTACAAATGTCATTATTTTCATTGTAAGTAATATCGGAGCTGCGATATACAGGGTGGAACATTTCGACTTTACCTTGAAGGAAAGTACCCTCATACTAAAGATAGCGAATTTTACTTAAAGGAAACTTTACCTTATTTTTTAAAAGAAACAAAACTGCATTCATAGACTTTTGAAAATACCACACCCGGTAGTCGAACCGACTAATATTTTACAAAACCTTCTTTTTCATGGACTTCCTTTTATTTAATTTACCAAGTTTGTTAGAGAGATTTGATCCCTATGATCGACCCTATCGATTGATGTAATAAAAATACAGGGTGTTATTTTTTCCAATTATAGTCGGTTCGATTATAAGGCGTGGCAAACGATTTTTCAGCATTCCTTAAATGCAGTGCTGTTTCTTTTTTAAAAACACACTAAACTGTATTCAAAGTTTTCTGAAAATGCCACACACGGTAGTCGAACCGGGTACGAGTACCTACTCTTACTACCGGAGATAGTTAATTTCATTCAAAGGAAACACTCTCTTATTTAAAAAAGAATACAAAGCTGCATTTAAGGAATTTCGAAAGATCGCTTGCCACGCCCTGTAATCGAGGCGACTAAAATTCTAAAAAATAACACCCTATATTTTTATTGCATCAATCGATAGGGTCGATCATAAGGATCAAATCTCTCTAACAAACTTGGTAAATTAAATAAAAGGAAATCCATGAAATAGAAGATTTAAGAAGATTTAGGAAGATTTTAGTCGGTTCGACTACCGGGTGTGGCATTTTCAGAAAACTTTGCATACAGTTTAGTATGTTTTAAAAAAAGAAACAGAACTGTATTTAAGGAATGCTGAAAACTCGTTTACCACGCCTTATAATCGAACCGACTACAATTCGAAAAAATAACACCCTGTATTTTTATTACATCAATCTATAGGGTCGATCGTAAGGTTCAAATCTCTCTAACAAACTTGGTAAATTAAGTAAAAGGAAATCTATGAAATAGAAGGTTATAGGAAGATTTTAGTCGGTTCGACTACCGGGTGTGGCATTTTCAGAAAACTATGAATGCAGTTTTGATTCTTTTTAAAAATAAGGGAATGTTTCTTTTCAGTGGAATTCGCTATCTTCAGTATTTAGAGTACTTCCGTCTAAGTAAAGTTGAAAAATACCACCCTGTATAGCTAAGTCCCGATATAGTTTACAGAAGTTTGTCCATAGTAACTTTTGATCACTTTATACTGTACTTTCATATTATACCAATTTCATTGATGGCCGCTCAATTCCGACACGACGCCAACATTACCCAACCCCCTTTCACACACAATGATGTTAATTCTGTTACGTCACAAACTAACTAAAATTAGTTAAAAATCGATAAAAGTTAGTTTAGCCCTGTCAAATGTCGTTTCGTATTCTGAGAACACACGACTAACCTAAAATTAGTTTGACACGACCATAAGTAGCAAAGTTACCCAACTTAGTGTTTTTTTAGAGAATTGGTATTTTGTTGTATGTTTTAAATGTAAAATATTCATGTCACTTGTTTGAGTGTGTACATTTAGAATTATCGGAGTGATCAACATTCATGCGGCTAAGAACACCCTGTATTTAAAATTTACACAAAATTGCGTTTAAAATTACCCTACTACGTATAGAAATAGGCAAGTTTTTAACCAAACCGTGAGATAACTTCAGGGGAATGTTTACAAAACCATACTTAATTAATACTTAAAAATACATAAATCCAACATGTTGAATCTAATACAATAATATGACGATGCTATCTGCCAGCAACTGGACTTACTAATATCGTCATTATTAATAATTACATCAGCCGCGAAATATAGGATGCAGATTAACATATTAATTTGTTAGTTAAGATTTTGTTAAGACGTTGCCACACGAGCGCGCCTACGTCCGCCATGTTTGTTAAACTTTTGTCAATTCTAATTTCTAATGATTCGACACTTCGATATTTAAATGTACGTAGGTAGCTACTGTCAATTACATTTGATATTTACATTCTGAATGAAGCGGATGCTTAATTGTACAGCAGTTTAGGCTGGATAATTTATTTTATTGATATGTTCCACATGTAAATTTATTATTATTGTATTTAATCTTTAGATTTAAAATATTTATATCTGCTATTAACATAGCTCGGCGGATGATAGGCGTTACAGTAAAATATGCTTTCGACACCGCGGGCGTCATTCAGGCATTCCTACTTGATTTGGGAATGAGTGATGGGATAAAGGTAGAGAAATGGGAAAAATCAAAAAGACCGCTGATTAACGATTTTACTGTAGGATTATACAAACAAAGCAAGGTAAAAAATATGATAAGACCTTACATCAAATATATTTATTCCACATCGCTTTTTTATATCACTTAGGTTGCAGATAAGCACACGGCCCAACTGATGGAAAGTGGTTACCGTGGCCTATGGACGTAAGCAACACCAGAGGCGTCACACTCCGTAAGAACCTTGTAATGCCCTTCTTACTTACTTTAGAACCTCATACAGTAACTGTAGTCGTTTGTAAAAACTACGGCAGGGAGTTTATTTCACTGTAATGAAAATAGAGTAGATACCTACTTGATAAACTTAATAAATACATCTTCCAGTTCAATTATATATGAGGTGCGCAAGCGCATGTTTTGCTGCTCTTTCGAAAGTGACATGTTTAATGTAAACCTGTAAATATGCCCTGCGAGCTATGGCGGGCGAGCTGGCCATTTAACATACTGGACATAAGGAACAGATTCGCTACTGCGCCTGCGTGCAAACGATGATTTAGTACGAGCACTTTCCAGTTTATGGTCCATTAGGAAGCTGCTCGAGATTTAAGAGTAAGCACTAAGAGTAGTGGGTGTAGTCCGTTGAACAGTTTATTATTATAAACTTACTAGATATTATTAAGACAGTGATGTACAGAGCGACGATGATTTATCCGTTTGTAACCAAAGCTTGTACCTACTTTCGGGCCAGTACATAGCCCCCCCCCTTTCCCCTGCTATGATAGACACGTGTCTATCCCATCAGTTATCAAAAAATTCTTATCAGCAGCCTGAAGTCAGGCAAAAATGCCTATTTTTTTTTTTTTTTTTTTTTTTATACCACTTAGGTGGCAGACAAGCACACGGCCCACCTGATGGAAAGTGGTCACCGTGGCCCATGGACGTATGCAACACCAGGGGTGTCACATTCGTGCTGCCGACCCTGAAGAAACCTTCTAATGCCCTTCTTGAAGAACCCCATATTGTAGTCGCTTGGGAAAACCATCGCGGGGAGTTCATTCCACATCCACAGCTTGAGTGTGCGAGGGATGAAGTTCCTTTCATACCGCACAGTGCGCACCGTTTCCGGTCGCAATGTGTGAGGATGAACTCCCCGTCTATGACGAGAAGTGCGATGATAGAATGTAGCTGTGGGCATCATGTCAAACAATTCATCTGAGCACAAACCATTGTATAGGCGGTAAAACACACACAGTGAAGCAAAGTCTCTCCTGAGACTGAGTGGTTCCACATCGCCTGTGAGTATGGGATTGCCGACGAGCCTCAACGCCCGTCTTTGTACCGAGTCGAAAGGGTCAAGCTGGCACGCAGGCGCTCCGGCGAAAAGGTGACAGCATTACTCCATGTGGCGCCGAACCTGTGCCTTATAAAGGAGTAGTCGTTGCCCCGCAGTGAAGTACTGCTTCGCCCTGTTGAGCACCCCAAGTTTCTTTGATGCCAACCTGACCTTGTCTTCCAGATGACTTCGGTATTGGACGTCGCTGGAGATATCGACACCAAGAATCCCGATACTTGAGGAGATGGTGAGCGGTGTGCCCAGGAATTGCGGCGCTACAACAAATGGAGCCTTCTTAGCGGTGAATACACATACTTGTGTCTTGGTAGGGTTGAATTGGACTAAATTTAGTCGTCCCCAATCAGATACTCCAGAGAGAGTAGTCTCAATTTCGGACACAAGTTGTTCGCGACTCTCCTCCACTTCCGACCTAGGGATATTTGCACGGCCCGTGTAATACGTGTCACCGGTGCTGTCATCTGCATAGCAATGGATGGAGCCATCAGACAGCATGTCATTGATATGCAGCAGAAACACTATGCTCACCCGTTTCTGCATGGGATTCGAATATAAAGTTCGCGATAGTATAAAAATGTGAAACAATCCCTTACCTCTCAAGCTTAAAGAAAAATTTCGTTATTAAATTCTCAAACTTTCTCAACCTCATAACCGAAAGAAAAATAATGCATTTCTGTAAATGCGCCAAGTGCCCGTAGATATGAGCGAAGTTTAAAAGTTCTCTTTAGAATGATTCATGGTGACACTTAGTGAATTTCCACTTAATGGGCCAGCCCAGGGCGGAGGCGGAGGTCTAACTTATAATGAGTCGGCGACTGCAAGTCAGGACCAAATGAAAACTTTCAGACCGGGAGGTGGAAAACATAAAGGACTTTTCAGACTCACAAGTAGGAAATTTAAATATATTATCTCTAACGTCCCACTCAGTGATTTATCGTTCTTCAGAAGTTTTTTCAGGATGAAAAATCTTACATAGAATTATTTAAATGAGTGTGAAAACTGTATCAAAACGCGTGGTCATAAGGAAGTTAGTGAAAAAACAGTCGCGTAAAAAAAACTTTGTGATTTTTTGCACTTTTTTGGCTGAACGTAATATTTTTAAATTGGAGTTATCCTATACATGCAAGCACATTAAAAGCATGCAAGCATATTTTAAGTCTGAAAATATAATGCTACCAGCACACGTGTTTTCTTCTTCGCGGGACGTGAAAAGCATCTGAACAGGCCTTCTATTAAGGGTCACCATTGTAACGTTATTGGCGTTTGTGATGGTGATCCTCTTTCCGGAGGCTTTGCCTTCACGTTTATTTTACTTTGCGAGGTGAAGTCGTAATAATGTGTCCTCCTTGCATAAAAGGTTGAATTTATTTTATTATTTATTTTATTTTACAATTTTAGGGAAACTTACAGCAATTTTCCATTAAACGGATGTGACATCGCAGCGACCCCGCCTGTAAGTGTGAAAACACTTTATATCACCTAAATGACTTGTGACTCTGGAGTGGACAATTTGACGATCACTCGTCTAGAACAGTGCGGGTAAGCGCGAGTGCGAGTGAGACAGAGCCTTAAGTACCGTTTGTGATGCTCCATCACGTCGTAGAGTTTTGTTGCGTCATTGTTTAGTGCGCATCGGTTTTACGCCAAGTTTAGTGTTCACACATTTCTGACATTTCACATTTCAGTTCTTGAGTAAATATTCAAGAAATAATATGTACCTATATAGTTGACGTGCGATGTGATTAGGTGGGTACTATAAATAAACATCGTTTATCTTTCTACCACAAATTGTGTATTTAGCAGCATTTCGTCGAACTTGTGATCGAGAGGTCTCGTATATACCTACCCAGAACACTATTAAGATATAAGTATCCCGATCTATTAAATTCGGGGTCTGCTCTCCTAAGCTCTCTCCTTCAGATATGGCTTACCTTGGCTTTTACGGGAGCGGAAGGTGGCTGCCGTCTGACCTCCCAACCTCGATATGAAAGCCTACGCCAAACCCTCGTCCGTTAACCAGCAGGTTTACCGGTTCCCAAATGACCCTTCCCCCACAATGCACAAAGGGGGTTGGGTAATGTTGGCGTCGTGTCGGAATTGAGCGGCCATCAATGAAATTGGTATAATATGAAAGTACAGTATAAAGTGATCAAAAGTTACTATGGGCAAACTTCTCTAAACTATATCGGGACTTAGCTATACAGGGTGGTATTTTTCAACTTTACTTAGATGGAATTACTCTAAATACTGAAGATAGCGAATTCCACTGAAAAGAAACATTCCCTTATTTTTAAAAAGAATCAAAACTGCATTCAAAGTTTTCTGAAAATGCCACACCTAGTAGTCGAACCGAATAAAATCTTTCTAAATCTTCTATTTCATGGATTTCCTTTCATTTAATTTACCAAGTTTGTTAGAGAGATTAGATCCTTATGATCAACCCTATCGATTGATGCAATAAAAATATAGGGTGTTATTTTTTAGAATTTTAGTCGGTTCGATTACAGGGCGTGGCAAGCGATCTTTCGAAATTCCTTAAATGCAGCTTTGTATTCTTTTTTAAATAAGAGAGTGTTTCCTTTGAATGAAATTAACTATCTCCGGTAGTAAGAGTAGGTACTCGTACCCGGTTCGACTACCGTGTGTGGCATTTTCAGAAAACTTTGAATACAGTTTAGTGTGTTTTTAAAAAAGAAACAGCACTGCATTTAAGGAATGCTGAAAAATCGTTTGCCCCGCCCTATAATCGAACAATTCGAAAAAATAACACCCTATATTTTTATTGCATCAATCGATAGGGTCGATCATAAGGATCAAATCTTTCTAACAAACTTGGTAAATTAAATAAATGGAATCCATGAAATAGAAGATTTAAGAAGATTTAGGAAGATTTTAGTCGGTTCGACTACCGGGTGTGGCATTTTCAGAAAACTTTGCATACAGTTTAGTATGTTTTTAAAAAAGAAACAGAACTGCATTTAAGGAATGCTGAAAACTCGTTTAGCACGCCTTACAATCGAACCGACTACAATTCGAAAAAAAAACACCCTGTATTTTTAGTACATCAATCGATAGGGTCGTTCATAGGGATCAAATCTCTCTAACAAACTTGGTAAATTAAATAAAAGGAAGTCCATGAAAAAGAAGGTTTTGTGAAATATTAGTCGGTTCGACTACCGGGTGTGGCATTTTCAAAAGTCTTTGAATGCAGTTTTGTTTCTTTTAAAAAATAAGGTAAAGTTTCCTTTAAGTAAAATTCGCTATCTTTAGTATGAGGGTACTTTCCTTCAAGGTAAAGTCGAAATGTTCCACCCTGTATATCGCAGCTCCGATATTACTTACAATGAAAATAATGACATTTGTACGTGTGTTTAACACAGTACAATGAAGTGGTATCAAAATTAATTATGGCCGCTGAAAAAATTAAGAACGCCACTGCCCATACTAGATTACCCAATCCCCTTTGAAATATTCGCGAGCTTTTGTATCAGTCATTTATGAAAATGTATGTCATGCCTCGTGCAGAAGTAGTTACTACGCGGTAGATAAAATGATAAAATGGGTTTCCGCCATTGTTCATTAAAATATCAGTAGGTTTCAGATCCGGTTGTCAAGTGTGAAGCTTCGTATGGTATATTGGCCTGACAGACACATGTGACATTTCTCACCTAGAGGGTAGACCCCACAGAGCACAGAATTGGGTATCTATGGTAAGATACACAATAAAAGTTACATGATAGATAGTGAAAGGCTTCGAAATGTATCTTTATCCTAAAATGTAATTGTGTGTAAATTGTACAGTTAGTAGGTAATCATAATCAAACAGAATTGCTTAAGTAACTTCAGCTTTACTCAACTAGGCGTGGCGTCGGTAGCTTAATGGTTAATGATTCGGCCTTACGATTGAAAGGTCTTGAGATGAAATCCTGGCCACTACAAAAAAAAATTGCTTGCTAGAGGACACAGGTATCCTATTTGCAAACTATTAAGATGCAGTACTCCACAATAAAACATCAAATCGTGTTCCCCTTATACGAGACATCCCCTCGACCGCTAGAGGGTGACCCGACTGACCTAAACTGACTACAGTGCCTACACACTTACATCTCTCCTACTTATTCTCTTAAAGCGTCGGATGTAATCGACCGCGCTATGATAACTAAGATGAGTGTTGATTTATTACTAAGTCAATACTATATTCAATCTAAATAGTTCCGCAGCTCACCTTTGATCAGTGAGCCCAAACGCTGAGCAAATATTGACAGGTGGTGTGTCGGATCGGTTTCCCGCTCAAGTGCCAGGCGTGAGCCGCACTGCGCGTGACGTCACCACGCTGTGTAATCACTTGTAATGGTACAGTCGGTAAGTGATTCTCAATGCTTAGTGCTTGGAGGCAAGGTCACTTTTTCTCGGCAGCGAGAACTTTTTGGGTACTTTCAAACAGTATTTTTGACAGCGGAATGTTCCCATTTAACCCTTCCAGCCAAGATAAATTGCTTGTGTTAGGAGTGGGTTCAGGTCAGTAGTGTAATGACTTCGAACCCGGGCACTCTCGATCGTAAGGCCGACTCCTTAACCATTAAACTACAGACGTTTGTAGAATGACTACTTATAGCTTCTATCCTTGTACAAACAATACCAATATACTCGTAATACATTCACTTTGTCTATTTATTTAGGTATACACTTAGAAAACATCACTTGCAGAGCAGCCAGCAAAAACCTTTGTGATTACCTTAGATTACACACATCACGTAATTGTAACACGCGCCCTGTTACTGTAAGTAGATCAATCAAGCAGCTACATTGGTTTAATCACAGCCTCTATTAGTGCAGCGAACATGTTCATCTCCTGAGCGCTTCTGGGGTCATCTATCACTCCGGTGACTGAATACCCATAGGTGATTAAGGGTTAACAGTACCAAGAGTATCATATCGTAACTTGCGAATTTAATTTACCATAGGTACTCATAAAACTATATTAGCTTTTGAATAAGGACATGTTCTAAGAGTCTCTGCTAGGGAGTACGTTCACAAGTAGAGCTACAATCAATGCAAAGTATTTTGTTACCTTGTGTACGTAGGTTGAGTAGGCAGAGGTACAACGATAACGCCATAAGTACATTATGTAATCTATGTTAACATACATCATTTGAAGATAATTGATCGATATTTATATAATTATGGTGACTCTGCAACGCAAACACGACACGACACACATTTTGTTGTTTTATTGAAGAAAATGTAATATGCAAGGAATCAAAATGAAATCAATAATAAACATTATCATTTTTTGATAATTCTCTAGTCTGTAAAAAGCCTGTGTAAACACTAATAAAGAAATATTCAAGTAGCTTATTTATAGTAACATATTAAACATTAAAATTTCCTATTTGTTTAAATTAAATAACGTCTTGATAAAACTACTATGCGTAGTAGAGTTTTATCAAGACGTATACTGTCTTCTTAGAGAAATTAAATTAATTCATTTTTATTCCGCAACATCAACTTAAATGTTTTATCTAACAATTAATATTTGTCAAGAGATTCTGCCACTGCCGCGAATTTGTCTAAGAAATACATGAAAATAAACATATCACATAAAAGTGCCTGTTCAAACAGTGGGCAGATTAGTGTGCACGTGAGACTGTCAGTCTGGCGAGATAACTGAACTTGCATTATATGAACAGCCTCCATACGCCACGTGTACCTACTGACTATAGAATAGGTTATTCTGTCCTCCGTTATTAGGTTACATTTAGTTACACACATTTTGAGCACATTTTTTTTCGCTGTTTTTTAACTCTGGATCGGATGCTATTGACTTTATTCTTAAAGATTTAGGTGTCTCATTTACCTACATGTTTTATATGACACTAGCTGACCCAGCGAACTTCGTACCGCCATATTTTCTGATCCCGTTCCCGCTGCATATCTCTAAATTTATCGGTGTTTCTCTACAATATTATGCATGTATTATACATATAAACCTTCCTCTTGAATCACTCTATCTATTGAAAAAAAAACGCTTCAAAATCCGTTGCGTAGTTTTGAAGATTTAAGCATACACAGGGACGGACAGACAGCGACAGCGACTTTGTTTTATAATATGTAGTGATGATGATGATAGTGATGATGATGATGATGAAGTGTACACTATGTGCAGCCTTGAGAATTCGTATCAATTTAACATTTTGATAAACGGATCACTAAAATAAATATACCCAAGTTGCGCACTCCGCAGCATTTCACTTGTCATGTCGTTAGTCACCAGTCACCTTGCTTGTTTGTATTTGATTTAAGACAGATTACACGAGATCTTAAACATATAATATACAATTAATGATCATCGTCATCCTAATGGAAAAGAGGCGCAGCTTTATTATGGAAGTATCATCCTTCTAGCGATGGTCTCGGTTGCTTCCGAAGTGTCTCCTCGGAGCCCGGGGTCCGCTTCTCATTTCTACCTTTCTTTCCACTTCGCGCGATCTTCAGCGTAGCCGACAGTGAGACCATTGACGTCATGTTAATCTTTGCGACGCCGATGTCAAGCCGGCATTTCTTGGGTTTTCCCCTTCAGGGTCCAGTAGAACAAAAATGGCCAGAGATTTGTTACCCACGTAGCCAGACAGTCGCCGGAAAACGAAGCCGCAGTCCATGGCCATTTCACATGTCATTTTGACAAAGCTGAAGGATTTGAGTTAACTTAAGATTAGAATTAGCACAGAACGGTACACCTACGCTCTGATGATAGCTAAGAGAGTATCGATGAGAAAAGTTAGGAGCTTGGCTCTCCACAAAATCTAATAATTTCTTAATTTGTCAGTGCGAGCAATTTTATTCGTCTTAGTGTTAGTTCACATGAAAATGCTATTGATTTGGTGCGATTTATAAACTTCTGAATTTTGCGCTGGAATTTCAAATGCATGTTCTCCGATCAGGTCAAACACCAGCAATGAAGCTCCGCTCCGAAGGTGCCCCGATCACATCTCGAGGCAAGGTAGCAAGGCGTGGCTGCCGCTAGGAAACCTTGAGACGGACCATGACCAAAACCAATAGTTTAAAGCAAGCAAGTCATGTTCTTGAGGATGACCCCAACCGAGTGGGCAGGTCTCGCTTATATTTGCCTTAATATTGATAACAAATGTACATAATCAATTGAAAATAAACACGATATCTCGGTAGGCACTGCTTGCTAAGATTCGACAGAGTCACGACTCTCAACTCACCAGTGGGAGGGCAGGGCAGGCAGCAACTTGGTGCTTATCACTATCAGTCCTGCCACAATAAATATTTAATGAACATCGGTATATATGAGCCTCCGCGACTGCACGCGACACGGCAGGTGCGCGCGCGCCGCCACACCAGCACCCGCGCCCTCTGCGCCGCCTCACAACTAACTATATTTCCTTTATTATTATAAATTAATTCAGTTTTTAATTAACGATATTAACCTTGAAAGTGTTGACAATTATTTCTTGTATTTATTTGACCAACGGCTCGGAATATTTAGTGAATTTTATAGTAATTTTGTGATCAGTGCGGAATACACGTGTTGTGTTGTGTTTGTTAGTATATTTTTAATATGAATCGTGGAATTACCTAAAAAGTTATAAGTAAAACTCAGGTTCAGTGCCATATCATTTAAACTTCAAAGGCTAGTTCACGATGGAGGACCCGGCAGACAGCAAGCGGGTGCACCTGGACGACGTGCTGGGCCAGCTAGGCGCCTTCGGGCCGCACCAGCTCATCACCATGGCCATGCTGGCGCTGGTGTACGCCACCAACTCCATGTACAACGTCAACTATGTGTTCGCCGTCGAGGATGTCGGCTACAGGTGACTAGACTACTGACACTTCCACGCACAGACACACACACACATCGCTCGCAGCAAATACAAACATCGATGTTCCTATCTAAAGTTTACTCGAATATCAAAAGCAATATATAGCAAGACTTAACGATACTGTGAGCTCATTCTGCGTATACATAATAATATAGTAACACCAATAATTATTCATCATAATCCGGTCACTGTCAGATAATTCAAACTATGTAACTAGCATCTTTAGTCACCCTGCGACCATGGCTGCTAAAAAGTAGCCGAAATATTGGGCTAAATGTAAATAACACCAATTATATCGCGATAGGATCCGATGTTATTTTGGTTCCTTCAAATACTGACGATAAAAATAGCAGTATCATGTAGCTCACAAGTCCGGTAGTCTTGCCTCTCTTCTATTCTACACCAATCTCATCATTGGGCAATCTATCTTCTATGCAAGTGGTAACACCAAAGGTGTTCATAAAGAACTAAAACCAGTGAGATAGCTGTGTGAGGTCCAGGGTCTAACACCCGTATTCACAAACAATACTTCGCTATGCGTACTACCAAAACTGTGCAAAGAACGACAAATTCTCAGTGCGTTCGTTTTAGCAAGCCTTTTTATTCATTGATAACACTTAAGTAATACTTCGTTGAGGGAACGCACTGCGTTAGATACTGCTCCGTGATGTTTGTGAATTAATTTTACCAGCCCTATGCGCTCGAGCACACTATGAGACCTCACAGTATTGTTTGTGAATACGGGTGTAAGTCCAGGTCCCTCAGAAACCGTACAAATTGCACCTTGTACAAGTCGATGTTTACTATTAGAGAGAGAGTGGTAGATGTTTACTAGTAGAAAGAATCAACTCCACTGGCTTATTCAGTAATAAGCCAGTGGAGTTGATTCTTTTGTACCTACTAGTAAAAGAGTGGCAATGTCAACTTTAACAAAATGGATAATGTAGGCCAGTGTAGTCATGGACGAAATTTAACTATTTGTCTTATTACCATTAGGCGTCCTACAAACTTAAACACAGATGTGCATGGAACATAGATTTAAGGTCTGTTACATGCCGCGTGTGCAATAAAAATAGTACAGCTATGCTAGTAGATGGAGATCCAGCACATTCAATCACACCCTGATAATATAAGTTCAGTTCAGACGTAATCATCTTGTCGCCTCTGTTAATGTAAAACGTAAATGAGTACCTAACGGGTTGCCAACTCGAAACCCTCAGCATTCTAGAAGCTACTCCACTCATTTACCTCACATTCAAAAAGAATATATACCTATTTTACATAACTTGCAAAAAAAGTTCCGAGGTATGGGCCTAGTGGTATGGGTAATGAACTGCTGAGACGAGGTCTCGGGTTCGATCCCAGGTTTACCATGGCATACACCAATGACTTTTCAATGCTTTTCGAAGTTATGTGTGTATTTATCGCAGGTTTATAAGTGCCCGGTTAATGGCAATAGGCTCGCCACCTATTACATTGGGACCTAAACATAAACGGCGAAATGTGGGTGCTAGCACCTCTGCCTACCCCTTCGGGGATATAGGCGTGAGTTTATGTTATGTTATGCAAAAAAAGTGGAAAATCACGAGAATGTATTTATTTATTCATACCTTTCAGTCGTGCACCGATCTCTAGTTCTGATAATAAGTTTTCCTGCTATTGTTTTTTTTTTTGCATACCTTGCAACATTGGGAAGCTAAGGCGGTGGGGATTCCTACTACTACAAACCAACCAGTCTTATCTGCCTTATATTCTAAATAAAACTAGTGGATCTACAGTGCATGTTCGACCTGATATGTGCAAAATGCCGGCAACAAAAAATCTCCTCGTTTGCACGTCGCCTTACAGCAGAAGTTTAAGGAGTTAAAGTCCTCTTCCGCCTCCCACGCACAGATGTCACTCATCGTGGCTCACGGCGCGGGAGCGCACGCGCAGGACGCCAGCACAGATTAGCTAAAAATAGCTCTTTCATTACATATTATAATGTGTCAGGTTAAGAGTAGGTGGTCAAGGAATGTACTCATACAGTCGCCATCGATGTTAGCTTAACATATTCCAACTACTGACTATCACGAGGTCCTGCGCTAAAACTGTGGAATGAACTTCCTGCTGCGGTTGTCCCAAGCGACTACAATATGGGGTTTTTCAAGAAGGGCTTTAGAAGGTTCTTACGGGGTCGGTAGCGCGAGTGTGACGCATTTACGTGGTATTACACACGTAAATGCGTGGTTGCCGTGGTGGATAACCGCTTTCCATCAGGTGGGCCTTGTGCTTGCCTGCCTAAGTGGTATTAAAAAAAGTTAGACATGCTTTATAATATGCTATGCGTACTTTGGGTCTAGATAGCGCTGTGTAGAATGTCCTTCAATATTTATTTATTTATAATACTGACTTTCCTAAACAAAAGACTTGCACTAATGTTAGTTTTAGATATACATTGTGTGGATATGACGAAGGTCAATGACATAGACAACAATATTATACAGTCAACAATGTGCATCGTACAACAGATGATAATTTTGTCCTCTGAGAATTACAATTGATAGATTCTTTTCATAGTTCAGTAACTTCTGAGGATTGTACCGACAGTAGCGAGAACAATATCGTCTCGTGAGGACAACTAATTAATAGATCCATCACGTAAATCCTGGCACAGTTACATTATTCATGACTTGAGAAACATTGTTTTATTATAATTAGCACAGGGACATTAAGACAAGTTTTGCGTAAACCTTTTCAATAGACTGTGTTACTGCCATGAAGAGAAATTGGAATGAATTATACCGGCAGACACCTAGAAAAAAATCCAGCATGATCGCGCGTGCGCACTTACACGGGCTAAAGACTTTAAGGCCCCGAATCAGATTAGCATAAAAAAATCGGTATTTTCGAAACCGTTTTTCTTTTTAACTATAAAACCTAAAGATCTGGAATTTACATCCCTGCATACTACAGGATATACAGAGTAACTTCACCTTTTCATAAATTCAATAAAAAAGGAGGAAATAGTTGAAAAGTTGAAAAGAGGCTCTGAACATCACTCTACTCTTTGTTATGAAAACAAATATTTTCTGCAATATGTATCCAAATAATCTAAAATTTCAGATATATGTTAAATGAGTGTATTAGCATGACGTGACCTTTTTAGTTTGTAATCGTCCCCTATAAAATTATCTATTAAAATTAGTTTTACTGATTTTTACGGCTGAAAAACGAGCGAATGACCTTGAGCATTTGTATGGTCAAAGTCATTCGCGTATGTAATCACCTTAAATTCGCACATTATGACTGCTTCTGCGGCCGGCGTAGCAATAGTGAACGTGGCCGCTATGCAGAAGGCGCGGGTTCGATCCCCGCTCAGTGCAAATATTTATATGCATGAATATGCGTAGGTATTTTTCTAGTTACATTGATCCCTCGAAGAGCACGTTAAGTCACCGATCCCGGTTGCCATACGAACATCTATGGCAGTCGTTAGGGGTAGTTAGAGCTCTAAAAAGTTCAACAACAACAGTCTAGCTGCAAGCTTCGGTATCGCTTAATGTTACCATTGGGTTATGGAGGACAGATGGCAAAATATCGAGGTCCAGCCAAATCCGCAGTTAAGACTGGTCAAGCAGACCCCAGACTCTGAGCTGAAAACTGCGGATGCGACTAGGAATTAACGCTAGGATGAAGAAGAAGGTACTTAGTACTTATTGAATTATCAGTATGTATTCAATTGATAAGTAGTACTCGTAGATATATTTTACGAATTCAATTAATAAAACTATGTATAAAATTAATAATTGGCTTTTTAATGTAGGTATTTTGAGCTGGAAACGTTGCAAACTATGCTTTCATTAATTTATTATTATTATTAATTTAACTAATAGCAGTGCATGCAATGAAATAAATACAATATGTATTAATAATACATGAACCTCTGATTAGGAATTGGGCTTTTATATAAATAAAGTAACTAATAGTTCTGCTGTAATGTGATAAATATATCATTTTTAGAAATTTCGATTTACAATCACTCCCTACTACGTGGGACATACCTATATACAATACATACAGTCATACATATAACTACGCCTTTATCCCCAGAGAGTTAGGCAGGGGTGAATTAACACCCACATTTCATTTCACTGGTTTGAAGGAAGGTTTTTGACATAAAATATAAAATATGATTTTGTGTGGAACAAATGTGATATAATCTTATCAGTAGCGAAGGGAGTCTTCAAAAAGGAAGCCCGTGGAAAAAATCTTTGCGTTCTGAATACTATCCATATTGGTGCAAGTGAAGCCGCGGGTAAAGCCGAGTCAACAATAAACATCCAGTAGAGACAATAAATGACACATTTATGGATAAGTTGACCTTTCCCTTATTTGCTGCTACAAATGCTACAATGCCGAGATTGATCCTCACACGTGAGCCGAACACGAATACATTTGCATAATGAATGACGGAGTTGCGCCCGCGCAGTATGTCCACACGAAACAAGTTCCCAAGTGGTAATTTATTAATAACTATAATGTTTGTTTGTTTACTCGTATTTTACACGCCGTATACTGTTCATCAGATTATGGTAAAACTTTGTCAGGTTATAGCACCTGCTTACAGGCATCGTCTGGAAAGAAGATGACGCTTTAAACGGGTTTTAGATAGTTTTACGCGTATTTTCCCACATGAAACCTGGAGAGATCGGCTAACATCGTGAACTAGTTGTAATCCCTTACTTAATAATAACACTGATCCCTTCCCCATCACCGGGAGTCTCATTCCGATATTATAAAGAACCTATGTTGATATTCCAGTCTGTAATCTTTGTCTGTGACAAATGACATCCAGATTCATCTAGCAATTTTGGCGTACAAGTGTCAAATCCCTTCATCAACACTGTTACTGAGGGCCACCATTGTAACATTGTTGGTGTCTGTAATGGTGGCCCGCTGTCCTGCGACTTTGCCTTCTGACACAGCGTCGAGCACAACGCTGTGTCACCCATAATATAGAGAGATTGTCATTGGTCGATGTCCAGTGACGTCACTATAGATCGACCAATGACAATGTCTATCAAGGATATCGCAGCGCTGTGCTCGACGCTGCGTGCTTAGAGAATTTCCCAGCAGGTTATCAGGCGAGGCGAAGCCATATTAAACTCAAATTAAATACATTATTTTTAAATTTATTTTTAACTAGCTTTCGCCCGCGGCTCCGCCCGCGTGTATGTCGGTTATCGCGACCAAACATAGCCTATGTCCTTTCTCAAGGTCTAATCTACCTCTATACCAAATTTCATCAAAATCGGTTCAGTGGTTTAGGCGTGAAAGCGTGACAGACAGACAGACAGACAGACAGACAGACAGACAGACAGACAGACAGACAGAAAGACAGACAGAGTTACTTTCGCATTTATAATATTAAGTAGGGATAAATTAACATGTCCTATTGCTATTTGTATAAAAAAACATCCTTCTCAAAATGTAATTTGTTACAGGTGTAAGGTCCCATCGTGTGAAGGTCCCAACTCGAGTTTCCTGACACCGTGGCTGGACGCGTCCCAGATGGGGGACGAGCCCGTGAAGCAGTGCTGGCAGCCCCCCGTGACGTCAAACTGCAGCACCCAGTCCCCGTCCCCTCACGCCAACGTCAGGTGCACAGAGTGGGTGTACGAGGTCCCTGACAGTTTCGTGGCTGAGGTATGCACTTCTACTGACCTTCACAACCAACTGGCGATATTAAAGTTCTGTAGTTAGACGTGACCGTATAGCAACCGGGAGTGAATGCTCTCCGAGGCACGGAGGGGTCTCACACCCGTATTCACAAACAATACTGTGAGGTCTCATAGTGTGCTCGAGCGCATACGGCTGGTAAGATTAATTCACAAACATCACGGAGCAGTATCTAACGCAGTGCGTTCCCTCAACAAAGTATTACTTAAGTGTTATCAATGAATAAAAAGGCTTGCCAAAACGAACGCACTGAGAATTTGTCGTTCTTTGCACAGTTTTGGTGGTACGCATAGCGAAGTATTGTTTGTGAATACGGGTGTCAGTGTCTTTAGAATGACCACCCATCTTAAGCCTAACCTACCGCTCTAGACAAGTGCCAATACGTTTGCAGAATGGAATAGAATGGAAGAGATTGATCTATGTATGGGATTCAACATACGTTGACACCTGTCATAAACGTCATTAACGTCAAAATAATGTTAGTTTCAGAAGCAACTTCGAACAGATATTGTTACAAAGAACACACAGTAACAAGGGCTTGAATCGCTAAGCTTGACTAGACAACTAACGTTAGGCAACGAGCGGAAACTGTAGGTCTAAGCGGCCATGTGGCACCTCTAAACCCTGATGATCTGGATAGCCGTTCACTCTATTAAGGTCCATGTTGGGGTCTCACGCGCGCAGATCTATAGGAGATGAGGAAAGGCTTACTCTCCTCTACAGAAACGGAATCGCATTCGTGGTAATTGGTTTGACTCTTGAATTGGTCGAATACAGTCTGCAGTTTTAATTAGGGTGCATCTAAGATGGTATGTAGATAATAGTTGCGTCGTGTCTTCAGCGAGGCGGTACTCTGAAACTTCGATACGTACGGAAGACAGCACTGTGGAAATGATATCCTTAATTTATAAAAAGTCATCTAAAGCCTGTAAAATAATTAAGCTTCTACGTTGGTCTTACATCTAAACACCTTCAAGCACACTAACGACTACCGCGATTGACCGAGAGCTTTATTGATATATTTTTAAAACGCATTTAAAGCTCAACACTGACACGTACCTACTAATGTCCTGCGACTGCCCAGTAATTACACACCTCGGCGATTTAATTATCGCGTGATTATTTTAAAACGGCCGACTTGGCTTTTATTTGTTTTTCATTAACCAACTAATAAATAATGCCGGCTTGAAGGGAAGCAGCACTATGACATAATATCCTATGACATAATAATATCGACCTTATTGTACCTAGAAGGCTACAAGGATCCTCCAGTTAGAAACGACTTGTCAATACTACCTAGATACCTACCTATCTCACTTTTTCTGCGTGAGAAACCCCGTCGTGCTTGTCTTACTTGTCAGGAATGGTGTGTATTTATTTGCATTATAGCACTAGTGCTTATAATGTACATTATTCTGCAAGTTTCCTATACCTATTTACAGAAAACAAGCCACAAAAAGCTGTAGTAAGCTCATGTCGGCGGCCAGTTTAATGGCCGCTTATAAATGCAAATATAAGTCGGCGCTATCAGTTAATGCTCATTGCAGACATAATGGAGTTCATCGGAATGTATTCATACATATTTAATAAATATTTTAAATTGCAATTTGTTTATCGAGGATTTGCGTCAATTAGGGGTTTTTAATGAATTAATTCAAAGCGTTATCTCAGCGGAAACTAATTTCGCTGTGTTTGTATGAGACTATGATTGTAACTATTATCATTTTATCATGATAATGTAAATTGAAACATTTCTTCTAATTGTATATTGATTAGATTACATAGTGCTTAAGATTATTTAAACATATTAAACTTAGGTTAAATAGAATTGACGTCAATAAGAAAAGTCTAACTGTGTTATACTTACTATATTAAAAAATAAAGAATATTGAATAATATTACATATTATTATATTTAAATAAAATAAAAAAAAACTAATTAAATTATGTTTAAAAGAAGAATCTCCCTGGCGCCATGTTGCGCACGATAACATAATAATTATAATTAACGACCACAGACAGGTGTCACAACAAGTCATTCGGGAATCGGAACTGTTCCATTCACTCATTCACTGTCATTCATTGTAAAAAAATACGATACTTCATAAAATAAATAAATTGCGTGTGATTATTATGTGTTATTATTATTTGATTTTGATAATGATATAGTCGTCAATTACAATTTGAAGCAACCTGTCCTTTAGAATAATATGTAAATTAAGTCATAATTAATTATTTCTTGAATAATATTATCTAACTAACTACCTAATAAAATTCAAAAAGTTGACATCTAATAGTGAACAAAACATTTGAATTCCTCTCTAAACTATTTTAAACTTTTTGTGTCGAATTTTCAGTTCGATTTATTGAGTCCGAAGATTTACAAGTTGTAAATCCTCTTTAGGGACACTTGTCTGACATTACAATCATTAACGTTTCCTGTTCGCTTTAGTCACGGGAAAAGAAAGTGACGTGACAGTCCGGGCGCGACGAAACACGCCACGAAAGCCGTCACAGATAATACATGAACACTACGCTCACGTTATTGTAATTAAAATGCCTTGTTACCTCTGTTTGTCACGCTTTCATAGTATACATCAGGCAACGGAGGGCATAAAATACTTGCACCGGTCTGGGAAGGTACCAACTGCAATTATCTTTTTGCAATTATTAACATCCTTGATAAAAATTGCCATTGGTCGGATTGAGTGACGTCACTGGAGATCGACCAATAACAATCTTTATCAAGGCTGTACTCGACGCTGTGTTCTTTAAGAATTGCACAGCTGATCTTCCTTCTTATAGAAAACTGTACCTAATCAAATAGTATAACTTGAACCACAATGAAAGTTGATAAAAAATAAATAACTGAACACAATATTCCATTCTTATTCATTCATTCACCGCAAGTAGTATAAACATAAGATAAATGATAGCCCACGTCTATGCTATAACACAATCCAGTCAGTCCAGGTACAGGCACCCAACGGTCCTGGAGTGAGGGGGGAGGACACTTGATCAGTTTTTGCGCGAGCGCCGGCGAACGACCGGTCTGCGCGCGAGCTCTGCACTTGTGAAGTCGTGTACTTACTGTGTAGTACATTTAACATAGTCTAACGTAGCCATAATTATGTGCATTGCATAAGGTATTTATAGCTAGTATAGCAACAGGCATGCGGGCTCAAGGGGCTCGGTATTAAGATTTAGAATGGCATACACGTGCGAGTAATTTGTTAAGGAAATGCTGGTCAACGTCAGGAATCGTATCGTAAACCGAAGGTTTGAGGTTTGGTTGATTTTAAATTTAGCTGTACGCCTCTGATGGTGTTACAGATTAAAGTCTGGGGTCCGCTTTACCGATGTAACTACGGATTTTGCTGACTGCCTGTCGTGAATCTGACCTCCACAACTCAATAGCGATAGCGAAGCATTGCAGCTAGACCAGTTGTTGGACTCTTTAGAGCTCTAACTACCCGTAACGACTGCCATAAATGTTCATATGATACAATCGGGAACGGGGGTATGCATATTCATGCATACAAATATTTGTAGTGACTAAAAATTCTGATCATGTAACTTATACATTGGTTTACTCATTTTACTGTACTTTACTCATTATAACTTCGCATGAGTTCGAGAAGGTATATAAAAGTTTGTATGAATGTGATGAAGCCATTGACTGAAGTGGTCTCACAAATAATTGTCAGTGAGCTTGAGCTAGCCACGTCTAAACACACGATAATCGATCAATTTGGCCAAATAGAAATCAATCATACCTTACTAGTCCATCATATATGCTACTAGTTGATGAGACCACAAACCGCAGACACTAACGATCAAGTTCGTGTCATGACGTGCATTTTTTTTAAAATCGTCACTCATTCATCTGTCAAAACAAATGACAAAATCGAAAGCTTTCCAAAGAACTGAAAAGAAAAACGTTTACTTTTTAATTCTATTTTTTTTTTTAATTAACTGGCAGTTGTACCGTGTACCGTGTACGTCACTTTTAGACTGACGTCGTACATTGCGTGATGTCTGTATGTGAATTACGTTTGTTCCAGTTCAACCTGGCCTGCGAGGACTGGAAGCCGACGCTGGTGGGCACGGCGCACAGCTTCGGCAGCATGCTGGGTGTGCTCGTGCAAGGCCAGATCTCTGACAGGTATTATCACGGGACATTAAGTGAAGGCGTATTTTTTTTTCTTTGTTTTTTTTTTCGATACCTGGTGCATTGAATGCTAATTTCCCTTTCTAGCGATTATAGTGCATAATAATCGGAGGCGAAATTCGGACAAATATGAGAGGTGTAGCCTCAAGGCACCCTGACGCGAATATCTCAATAAATTCTATAAACGTGTTATTTATATTTATCGTGAGAATGTACGCCATTTCGTATTTTAATAGTCCTTATAATTACATTCATATTCAATTAGAGACTGGTGTCCCGCGACAGCTCTCATGATGAAGTCCACTACAATTTAAGTGCCTGGGCATGTAAGAGCATCGTGTCCGGGCTATTAGTCAACTTGTACGTCTGTCTGTCCCATGAGAGACGATTAAGAGCACGTTGTGTCTTAATTAGCCCTCACCGGCGATTTATTGCATATCGAGTAACGACACACTTGACAAATAGTATGTGGCAGACTTTACGGAGCGTAATTTTGTAGCATGATCTTTATCTGCTAAAAATGTGTATACGAGTATAAAGCAGCTCAATCTAGAAAAATTGTGGGATTGATTATAATCTGCCGCATTAGATGCTCGTTAAATTTCACGTGCGCAAAACCAAACAGCCTATCTGCCTTTTGTGCTTTTCGTAGCCGTATTCGAGCGGCAGCAGCGGTTGATTTTTAGGATTCGTAAGAATGGCTTATTCCCGTCCGCTCCACGATTTTGCTCCCAAGCTCTCCAAGACTAAAATTAAATATTATTATTATTTTATAAAATCGTTCTCAAGAGCTCCAAAAACTTATGAAAGCTTTTTCATTCATAACTTCCTATCTCTATACATCAATTCCCAGGAACTCCAAATTATACTACCTAAATTAAAAAAGACTCATATAATACCTACTGTGTTCCCAATTAATACTATAATATTACCTTTATAATAGATAACGGTAAACATGGTTTTATAAAAAAAAAATAACCACGAAGGCTAATGCGGGAGCTTCGCTCCGCTCCGCTCCCGTATTAGCCTTCTAACCATCTATCCAAGTCGGAATGAGCAGCTTTGGGAAAGATTTTTATATTGAAGAATTGACTTTTTCTTGGAGCTGCTGGGAATAATATCTCAACGTAACTAGACAATATTTTGGAGCTCTAGGGAATGAAAGTGGTAAATGTGGCTTTGTTTATTATTTTAATACAAACATCCTTGGAGCTCCTGGTAATCAATGTATGAAAATATGAATTTTAGAGAACAATAGATTTGGGGCGCACGGGAATAAGCCGTAAGAAGGCTGTAAGAATACGTGAGGCCTGCTTCATTTCCTTATTCTAGTTCTCTTACTCTTTCCTTTAATTCCGTCAAAAGATGGTAAGACAAGAAGGGCATTAGAAGGTTTCTTCAGGGTCGGCGGCACGAGTGTGACGCCCCTGGTGTTGCATACGTCCACAGGCCACGGTAACCACTTTCCATCAGGTGGGCCGTGTGCTTGTCTGCCATCTAAGTGGTATAAAAAAAGGCACTTTTCTCAAGGATACTTACAAAATAGTTATGGCATGCAGAATTTCATATCCCCATACAGTCCGCTCAGTACAGACGCGCCCTAAGCAACCTGTGAGTGATGGCCACCTTCGCCAGCGAGGCTCCTCCCCCAGCAACTCGTTCTGACTGACATGACGGCTTAACTACTTTGTAATGAAATTTGCTTTATGATGGTAGGCACGATGGTAGGTATAATAAACAAACACGACGCGTTTGTCGGTGCGTCGGTACAGTCAACAGTAGGCTCGCTTACGGTACTCTTGCCGCTCTATTTGCGTGTGTAATGAAAAAAATACTCACATCAAATCACAGGCAAAGAGAGATTTGGTGTGATTTGGCCCTTACGACATGAGGCTAGGCAAGTTACTTTCATATTTTTTTTGATTGACAGACGAGATTCAGGCGCAGGCTGGCTTTGGCGGTTAGACAGCTCAGTCGTTTCCGTAAAAACAAAAATAAACCAATAATTAGAATAAAGATAGATTTTATTAGAGCACACCCTGAGCTTCAAATTGCAAGCTTTGAATGCAATTGATATCAACAGAATCGACAAGCTAGTACTATTCACAGGCTTGACGAATCTAAACAATTTTCAGGCGACCAATCATGCCTAGATCTCTAAATTGGTGGCTAGAATAGTGATGATGATGAGCATAAGTTAATATATTAGGTGATAAATAGTGATAATGGGTGGTTGTCATGTGTTCAGGTTCGGTCGCAAGACAGCGGCGGTGTTCGCGGGCACCATGGGCGCGGTGCTGGGCCTCACCAAGAGCTTCGTGGGCAACTTCTGGGGCTACGTGGGGCTGGAGGCGCTGGAGGCCGCCATCGGGGACGCGCTGTCGCCCATGTTCATGCTCAGTACGTACCCGCCACGCAGTATTTACCATTTAGAACTATTTATAAGTTAAGGGTGAAAAGATGACGAGTCGAAAGTTGATCAGTTCGAGGTAGTTCTATGAAAAGACCAGGCAAGCAACCAGCCAGCATGTATAAAAGGCGTATGTCTCTACCTACCCCAGTGGGGAAGATGAGAGTTTTAGGGTTTATTATTCAGGGTACTACTGATATAATTGGGACAAGGGTAGGTATACAATTATTGAATTATGTATAAGTCATCAACATAATCAAATAAACATACCTTTATTATAAACTTAATCGAAAATTCAAAATGCAAGACAAGAATTGAACCCGCGACAGTCCCTTTCTGAAGGGGCACTGAGAGTTTAAATAAGCTACGGTTCCCGATCACTTGGTGGGTGATCGTGGGCCACCAATGCATTTCATTGAAATGATTATAGAATACTGTAATATAGTACGTGTGGTTGGGCCCCTGCCAGACCACAAGACATCGTGCACGCAGTACAGACAACTCAATGACGTGCTGTCAGTCAGCATCAAAGCGCGTCCATGGATCACCTCGTAAATGTCCGATACATTGAACACGCTGACTTCTGAATACTATCTAACACAACTTGTTGCTATCGTGTAGCAGGTAATCGTTATAATGTGACCATAAAGTCGTACAGTTTATTGGTTTGAGCTAGAAGTATTTTAAAGCTGGCTCTACACTCGCGTCCGCGAACTTTAAATGCGATTCACGCATTTTCTGCGTGATAAATATGACCGTCTACATCTAGATTCGCACTAGCATCCCAAGCGCGTCCGACATCGACCGAGGAACAACGTGAAGCACGACTGCAAAACGGCTTACATTAATATTTCATGTCTTTCACACCAAGTGCAGACCTGGCTTAATAAATTCACCTCTAAATACTATAGTGTGGTAGTAGTTGCTGATCAAAGTATTTTGATTCCAGGTATAGAAATAGTTGAGAAGAAGAGCGCGGTGCTCTTCCAGATGATACTTCTAAACTTCTACACGTTCAGCCTGATAGTGATGCCCTTCATCTCCTACATGGTGCCCAACTGGAGGAGCTTCCTCCGCGTCATATATGCTCCTACCCTTCTCGTTTCGGTATACGCTTTCTTCCTTGATGAGAGCATCAGATGGTTGTTCAGCAAAGGAAAGAAAGAAAGAGCTGTGGCGTTAATAGAGAAGATTGCTAAAAGGAACAACGTGAAGCTGGACAGGAGACAGTTGGACAGGCTGGACTACATCGACGAGGAGACTAAGAGTGGAGTGGTGAGCGACAGGAAGGTGCTGCTGAAGACGTTCAAGTCCAGGATTATGATGAAGAGGTAGGTGACTGCTGATTCACGATTGGAGTATCGAAATTAATGTCGAAATATTTAAAAATTAATGGCCGTATTGGCTTATTTCATGAATTTTGGGTTTGAAAAGCATAAAGCGGATAACAAATTAGAGATCGGCAGCTGCAGTGAAGGACATTTTTAAGTAAAAGCAGCTTCATAATACTCCCACGGCGTAATTCGTCAGATACTTTTGTATTAGTCGCGAAGTAATTAAATCTTTGCCGATGGCCTCGAAAGTAATAAACCATATTTATAGATTAATATTTTCCCTTTATTATCATTCGCCGGTTGTCATTTCAGATTTGTGATCTGCATTGTGTGGTGGTTGACGACCACGCTAATTAACTACGGCATGATGATCAGCTCGGTGCTGATCGCCGGCAACAAGTACGTCAACTTCGCCCTGCTCATGCTGATGGACATTCCTGCCAACGTGTTCTACTGGTTGGTGCTTTCGAAGTACAAGAGAAAGATTCCGTTATTCCTGGCGTTTCTGGTCGGAGGACTGTTCTGTATTTTACAGCCGTTTTTGCCAAAAGGTAGGTCACGTTACTAGTTTGATAATTCCATTTCAAGCTTATCTTGGTTGGGAACATCAGAACATGTCAAAAAAATTAAGAGTTAATTTACTATACATGTTACGTGGCTAAACAGCAACGGATGTAAGCAAACTGCATGAGGACAAAGGCAACTCTATGTAGCGGAGATGCGTATGAGGGATGTATGGTGTGACGAGAATGGACAGAATAAGGAATGACTAGTTATATTAGGCGAAATTCGAAATTAACACCAGCGAATGAAAAATTGAGGAGTGTGGCTTTCACGGTGTGGACATACTCTATGAGAAAAAATGAAATAAATTTTGTGAAAAAGTATGAATGTAGATAATATTGTAGGACATTCTACACAACGCTATCTAGACCCAAAGTAAGCATAGCTTAACTAGCTTGTGTTATGGTGATATTTTTCTAGAATGGTGACGTGAAAAAAGATGGACGGCTTTAGGAGTAGAGATAGGTCCAAGAGATGGGTGGATTGCGTGAAAGAGAATGTGGCAAAGAAAGAAGTGACTGAGGAAATGACATAATATGAGAAGGACAACATGTCCTTGCGCCGATCGCAAATAATTGTTATAAGGGCAAGTAGATGATGATGACTTGGCTAATCAGACATTGTGTGTTGTTGCAGGCTACGCGTGGCTGGCCGTGACGCTGTTCATGCTGTTCGAGACGCTGGCGACGTTCTCGTACAACATCGTGTACATGTACACGTCGGAGCTGTTCCCCACGTACACGCGCAACTCCATGCACGCCATCTGCTCCTCCGTCGGCCGCCTAGGCTCGCTGCTCGCACCGCAGACACCCTTGCTCGTAAGTATTTTACATTATTAAGTTACGTGTCACGGAGATGAAAATGCTGAGGTGGATGTGCGGCGTCACGCGTAAAGATCGCATGAGGAACTCTCGCATCCGCGGCAGCCTTCATGTCCGTGATATCGCGGATAAAATGCAAGAGAGCCGCCTTCGCTAGTGCGGCCAAGTCTTGCGGCAACCACCGAGCTACGTGGGTAGCAAATGTCTGGCATTGGCGCCCCCGCCGGGTCCAGGTAGAAGGAGTAGGCCCAAGAAGTCCTGGCTTGACGTCGTGGAGGTTGACATGCGTGCAAAATGGTCTCACTAGTATGGACGCCCACATCGTGTGAAGTGGAGGAGGAAGAGCCCGAAGGTGTACCCTGAGCTCCGAGGTCATCGTGGCCACAGATGCAATCAGGAAAATACGTCTACATGAAGATGATAAGTCGGGTAACCAGCACAGGACCCGTCTGAGGGTGAATCTTTACGTGTGCCTGCAAATGCTTGCAGTGCCAGATGTCTCATTCAGGTGTTACCCTACCCAGCAGAGTAGGTTTGGTAACAATGCTACATACATAAATACTACTAGTTTAGTGATATATGGGGTAATATTTCGACTTTTCCTCTGACCCTGAAATTTCTTTCTCAGATGTCAATTTGGTATGGATTGCCAACATTCCTGTTCGGTGTGACGTCAATCCTGTCGGGGTGTCTCACCCTGCTCATGCCGGAGACGGCCAACACTGAGCTGCCGGACACCGTTGAAGAGGCCGAGCGCATCGGACGAGCGCCCAAGTCTCAGACCCCCTTGCTTCCTGAACAAGAGACCGAGCAGAATAAGGCTCACATCACATAGGTTAAGAAATCAATGCATTTAGAAATTTTACACAACATAGTGCAGCTAGGAATGTTTCAATTGACGTAAACTTAGTGCAGAAGATAAGACATGATGTTATGAGGTATAAGTGAGTGCCGACTTTGTGTAGACATACTAGACATGCAGTTGGCACCGACAAAGTGTTCATTCTCAAAGGTAGTAAGTAGACTCAGCGTAGACGCAGCATTTCTCGAATACATTTGAACAAACAATGAAGGTGTGATTGCATTGTTGACTAGTGTGTAAAGTAAACCAATAAAGTGCATTCAGTTAAATAGTTCAAGTAATCCTTAGTTACATATTGACTCAATTATGACTTAAATAAATAATGAAATTGAGATGTGAACGTGAGGTCCACAGCAATAACTCAACCCTACGAGTTGAACATTAATAATTTAAGTGATGAATCATAAGTATTATATTAAGTATTTGTAATTTTATGTAAATAAGTTTTCTATATTTATAAGATGTTTGTGCGGCTTGCTCAATACTCATACATTTCATTATAAACTTAGGACCTAAGTAAAACTTCATCGTTTTTGACGATTATTATCTGTCATTAAGTTGGTTAATCAAATTACCGCTAATTTTAACAGCGTCATAGTGATGTTACATATTTTTTGAAACCATTTTTAATACAATGCTGAAACAGGGTACCACACACAGGTATCATCACAGGGCGAGCGTAGAATATGTAGCGAAATGTTTGTTTTAATTACGATTAAATGTTATTTCTTGTTAAACATGTTTTATTGTAAAACCTACAGATTATATTATAGAATCTGTGTACACATTTAATAAATTGACAGTCAGTAAACAACCTTCTATGACTGCTAGAGGCGTCGCGACGTCATTATCCGTACACATTGGTAGTAAATTATATTAAGGATATAAAGTAATGATTATCGTTAAACTCCTGATGATTTTAAATTATTTTATTTGGGTAGATGGCATAATAAAATGGCGGCGGACGTCGAACGTCTCCAGCCGGCCGGCAGTACCGCCACCAGACGTCATTATGACATGTTGTGGTGTTGCTACTTGTTCAGGGCATCGGCTATTGGCGCCGCAGTACACGCTGGACGAGACACCGTCATTACATTTTATTAAAAAAGTTGTTATAGTAATAGCAGGTCCTCAACTCCTCATAAAAAAGATCATTGAAATAAATAAAAACCTGGTCAAGTGTGAGTCGAACCGGTATGGCACACGAAGGGTTTCCTGCCATAACACTGTTGTGTTGTGAAAGAAAGGTGGTTTAATAATGTTTATTTTTTATATTGAAATAGCAATAGTACATATACATAATTGAAGGGACGATAGAAGAAAGAGATAAGGGGTAGGCTTTTAATGGAACAGTAAAAGGAAATGATACAAGTCGTATCATAATAAAACGTCAAAGTATTGGTAGAGCCAAGGGAAGAGTGGATTGCTTCACCGACTAGACTTTGTATACCTAAATATGCTCAATGTTGGAGCCCCGGCAGCCCCGGTTGCAAAATATCCCGGCTCCAATTACCGAATCAGGTAAAATGAGTATCATGTTTTTTTGTTAGGAAATTCTCAGTGGCAACACTAAAAAGCCCGCGATGTGTGTATTAATCCGTCCCGGGGTTATACAGGTATGGTGTGTACAAACTGTCGGTTTCGTTTGACTCCTAAAGCAATCGTTCGCATGTTTACCCTACAAATAGCCCACTAGTGGAGGAGTCCCAAAGCGGCGACAGCGTGCCCGGGACGTTTGCCCTGCCATTAGAGGAGCATGTCGCGCTCTCACGCCTCCACAGTAAACAGTCGGTGTCTGAGGGACACCCTCCTCACAACACATGTGCAGGATACCAGTTTACGGTTTGACGGTCGTATACCAAGTTAGAAGAAGTTTTTAAATATAAATAAATCTGTTGTTTGCCTCTCTATTCATCTTTATGCCTGATACCGTTGATAGAAAAAGCAAGAGCATTACAGTAGGTAATGATACCCAATCGATAAGAAGATCAATCAACTGTATCTATTTGCTTTAAACCTAATTAGTTATACCCATAGTAATCTGATATTATATTCTTATATACTTCGCTAGTATTCTTCAAATAGAGAGAAACTCCATACAATTTTACTGTAAGTAATGCAGTTGCGGGACTTGCGGGTTCTGTAAATATTGAGTAGGTAAGTGTACCTTGGGCCCTAAACAAAGTGACATTCTATTGGCTGTTCTGTGGTAATAGTATAATGCGAAAGTAACTCTGTCTGTCTGTCTGTTACTTACGCTTTCACGCCTAAACCACTGAACCGATTATTGATAAAATTTGGTATAGGGGTAGATTAGACCTTGAGTAAGGACATAGGCTATGTTTTGTGGCGATAACCGACATCCACGCGGGCGAAGCCGCGGGCAAAAGCTAGTCATTAATATAACTATTTTTTCGTAATCATTATTTCACATAATTATAATTATATCTAGCGTAGTGTCACGTAATTCACTGTTAAAAATTGAAAACGGTTCGCTTCGAGTCGAGGCGATTCCATCAATAGAATGTCACTTTGTCTAGGGCCTCTGCTCACATATTTCATCGTAAAGTTTAGTGTTACAGTGGTTAACATTAAACATTACGAAGTGTGTCAGTGGCAGCAGTCGCAAGCTCGGCGCTGTCTGTTCGTCGATGTAAAAGCGGACTGGACTTCTTTCACCTTTAGCGGCGATTGGAGAGTGACGAGTGGTCCAACACTCGCGTCGTCGATCTGTCGACCATTGGGTGCTGCCGTTTTCTATTTTCATGAGATAAATGTTTATTTATAAGATTTTCTCAAACAGCTCTAAAGTTTCACCATTTGATGCATGAAACGTTAACATAAAATTCAGTATCGAGGTAGCCTGAACCTGAGGAAGGATATAAAAATGTAATAATTGTGCTTTCGACTCACGACTTTCGACAAAAACTAGTAGGTAATTGAATATTTTTTAACTACTAATCTTTACTGTCTGAAATTACGTCACAGTCTGAACTCTTAGCTACTCGTGTCTTTATTTATTTATTTTTTTGTTTAATAACATTCGCTAGGTTAGAGCTTTCTAATGGAAGAATTTTTTAATCAAGTGACAGAAAGGTGCTTCAAATTATAATTTCTTCCATCATTTCCTTTTCATTCAACCTACTTACCTATTTTCTTTCGAAAAATCAAACAGTGCATAGTTAATGTGTGTGCGCAGTGCGAGTGCGGGGAGTGGCGCAGAGGCACCTGCACGTGCGACGAACTTGCACCTTGCGCGGGCACACGACACACTACAAGTAGAGACAATGAACTCCTAGACTCTAGTAGACTATGGCTGATAGTGGCAGGCAGTGTGACTAGCATTATCACAAACACAATACCTGTCCTTCAATTATTTGACTACATATTGGAGTTATCGGTACTTGATTTTGTTTATCGGAGGGGTAGGGGCAGGTGCTGTTTGCATTGCATTTGCATTTTCGCTAAATAAGTAGTTATATTTTGTTGCCAATTCCAACGTAACAAGGTGACATAGGTAGAGCCTATTGCCGTATACGCGACAGAGAGTCATGCATCGATAGTGTCTGGCAGTCTACACGTCGAATGTTCTCGGAAACTTTCAACTAAGCTTTCAAATTAACAGCCTATAAAAATCAAAACTTCCATAAAAATATGAAACCAGATAATTGTTACTGAATGCCAAGAGTGCGACGCCGCGGAAGTTCGTTACACGATAATCACACGAATATTCCCAAATCAACTTCCTTCTGAAGACGTCCGCGGTTTTTTACAGCCGCCTGGCCAATCTTCTCCACATCTCATATACCTAGTCTAATCGATTACCTACTAAAATTGAAGTGGCCAAAAAACCCGAATAGTAAAAATGCTCGATTCGCGACAGCCCATTTCATTGTATCCAATTAATTTATATTGAATGCTCGGAGCTTCACAATAGCGTTGGTAATCGTATAATTGTTTTGACCTCTGGCAGAGCCTCTATAGCACCGCTTAGCCCTCCCTCTAATTTAATGGAAACATATTCACGCGAGTTATGTTATAGCTCACAATATCTACGTTACTGCAACCTTACACGGAAAGTTTGACTCTCGTTAATTTGATCGATTCGCTGTTCAGTTAAAATTTAAATGTTTTATAGGCCTGCAGACCCTTGCTGGCACAGAATTGAGGAATGCTACCTATTAATAAGGTTTGTGAGGGCGCTGGGACGTCAATCAGTCATCACTATACATTTTCTTACATTCCGCAAATGGAAATGACCCTATCACCTTTCTGGTGTTGCAAACATACATAGGAAGTTCATGTGAGAAGACTTCGAGAAAGATGACAATGATTACACATGCGACGAACAGGTACCTACTCAATTTCTGTAAGGCCCTGAATCAAGAGGAAGAAGGAAGAGCTTCACATAACGTGAGCCTCAAATCACTGAGCTCTTTTATCTCTAATCGGCAAATCAAGGTTGTAGCAGCTTCATAAGCTTCCAATTCAACAGCGATCAGTCAGCCATCAATATTCGTGACACAACAATCTCCTGTAATAAAGCGAGTACCTGGTATTATGTTACTGTTAAAGCTCTAATTTCGTCAAAATCACATTATACTGAAAAAACGGTCTTTTAACCGGAATCTGGTCAAAAGTTACAGTTTTTTGACAAAAGGCTTTTAAAAAACAGGTTAGTTAAAATTAAATCTTCGAGTGGAGTAATAAGTTAGAATAATTGTTAAGTAAAAGTTAATTATTTCCATGACCACCTGATTTCTTTCTTGCAATATTACCAGAGACCTAACACGAGGAGTATAGTGGATTCCTTCGAATAATCCATCCATTATCATATAAACAAATTCGTACTACTTATAAGTAATATATTTTTACTATTTCCTATCTATGTAGATAAAAACGATATTGACCGATGCTCTACTGATTAAAAATTGTTTTGACTCATACGTAACCTTTGTCAAAAGGTCAAAACTCGGTAGGTACTTGAGTGCTGTCAAAATCACCAGTGATTGCCAGACAAATATACTTTTGCCCTTCTAGGTGCTTTGACTGTTACACACTGTTAATAATAGGTATGTGATGCTGTACCGAGCCATGTTTGAACACTTTGAACCAAAGACGCGTCCCATTGCAAGCAGGCCGGCGAGCCGGTGACACATGTCGTGTCTGATGGCAAGCGGCCTTATACGTCTGATGTTTTGTTACGTAAACAATCGCGTTTGTGTCGCTCCGTTATCTTTTGTGGTGGAAGCTGAATGTGCATACAGTTGTGTGTCGCTTAGAACTTAGACGATTCGAACGGATCGGTGCTGGTGCGGGGTATTAAGCACCTCCTAATAGGTCTCGTATGTGTCATTGTTAATGTGAAGATAATAACATAACATCGGTACCTACTTTTGTGTGTCACGTTATCAGTGGAAATGTTTACGAGTTAAATGTCTATTTCAAATATTTTCTCAGGCTGGCTTTCCTCTCGAGCTTGGGAGATCAGACAGCAAAAGTTTTCATAGAAACAGTATATAGGTATACCAAGGGGAGGTTAAAGAGTAAGCGGGTACCATACTCCCAGGTGAAAGAAGCTAAGAAGAGATGCTAAGATGATAATATCGTGAAGAATGACAACGTTATAGATAGATAGATAATTCTTTATTGTACACCAATAGATTTACAGTTATTAAGTAGTACAGTTATTTCGGATTTTTGTTCGGAGTTGCATTACACATTTGCAGTTTGTTATTCGGTTTCGGTTTTCGAGTGCGCCTCAAAGCGCTCAAAGTTCGAATATGTGCGGCTACAACATTAGTTCAAGTTAGTTTAGTACCTACTCGTAAATCACTAACTAAGTGACTATATTCATTACGGCAAGGCGAACAAACCAGTTCATAGTATGTACCTAGCTTGTAGTATTCTAGAATGTTAAAGTATTTTCAAACTTAAAACAATTACTTACATACCAACTAAAGTGAACATGAAAAATGATTTTTTTTTAGAAATACGCTAGGTATGCCTATTCATTATTTATTTAAGAATAAGTAAGATTGGTTCGATTGTATAAACACTTTTTTGGCGAACAAACGACAAAACGATAATGTATGTTCGTGTCACACGCGTGAAGCACGGAGACTTACTTATAGCATAACTGTTAACTCGACATCACACATCACACCTCGCGGCCCGAATTGTGGCCACCTCTTAATGTTGCGGTAAATCACATAGTAAGTGCGTACCTACGTACCTCACGTACTTACTCGTACATTATTTCGGCCGTTTCCGGTCATCAATCATATTGTATGCAGACAGCCGATACTTTTTAATTTTCTATACTTTGTTAGTACATACAAAACAGAACACATAACCGTTCAAAAACTTGAACCTTGACTTTCAGACTATTTATTAATCTGTGCTTTCAGTCCATAACGCCTCCGCTTACCTTACCTTTCAAAATGTTAGGTTAGATACGCTCTATCACAGCAGATTTACACGAGGCTACCGTTTTTATGAATATGCAGGTTTGACTGTTTGTAACTCCACCACGCAGGAATGACGCGTACCATCTCCATTTGAGGTGTGACTGTGACTGTGAATGGAGCTTGGCGCACCTGCTGACCAACGGACTGACGACTGACGAAGGTGCCCTTTTCAGGATTAGGAGGTGAGGTGATACGATAATTTGTGTCGAAATAGCATGCATGCAACTTAAAGTCTTGGATAATACATAGACTTCGTTTATCCATGCATCAATGCGAAGAGATTGGCCTAAATTAAAACATACGCATACGACCACGATTGCGTGTAGATGAAAATGCGGCGCTTACCCGCGATGTTGCTCGCATTAAACAACATGATGCTTTTAACCGGTATAGTCACATCAAAATGATACGAGCGTTGCGGTACTCACTTGCAGCCACAAAACACAACCTCACTTGATTGACAGACATTAGAAGGTCGTGGTCTATACGCTGTATGAGCTACCAGTGGCAAGAGGTCCCTACAAGCCGATTCCTGTCGGTTTTCCAATGGGTCTCAGGGTGAATGACAAACTAGATAAAGGAAAGATTTTTTCAACCGACTTCCCTTTTGAAAATTTTCGCCCTTCGCCACCGTGAGCTACGTCACTGTTGTGAATACTTTTACAAAAATGGTGGAAAGGTCTGAATTCTGTTTCACTTCAAGCCGGTGCAGTGCACTTGCTGATGGACAGGCGAGGCTCTGACGCAGGCTATCTTCTCGGGGTTAGCTGTCAAACGACAGTCGCTCCCTTAATAGTCGTAAATAACAAGTGCACCCACTTGCAAGTGAAGTTAGCGTGAGCCCCAAGGACCTTGGCCCTGTACCAATCATTCATGTTCGTGCGTAATAAATGTGACTTAAACGCCTATATGTAATACCATAGGTATTGCATACCAGTTAACCTGAGTAATGCAAAGTTTACAGAGATGTACAGAGATACACAATGTGGTTGCATCATCTGACGTAGCGTTGGTACAATGTTAGCGATAGCTATGATGGTCCCACGGGCAATTAAATAGTCATCCGAAACTTACACAATAAAGCACTGACGATAATCCAAGTCAGGCTGAGGCAGGACTGGCTGAACAAGTCTGAGTACTAAAACGGCAATGGTGGACGTAGAACACATCACCTTATTATCTACATACTTTAAGACTAATTTCGATTATTGGTTGAACGGTTATTTTCTTAGTTAATATATAATCGATGTTTTAAAAGTATACTGTATAATTACGGCGGGATCTGATCCCGTTATATATTGAGATTAGATAAACGTGATGATAATAAGTATCTGCGGCTGTGGGTGCGTATGCGCAGCTTGCGGTGAACTCCCGCCAGAGGGCAGGCTAGGCGTGTAATTAGACGTAATTAATTTTAACTTATTATTTTTAGACTTTTGTAGATAACAACTTTTCATATGAATGCCATAAAATTAAATGGAAAAGTTTTTATTTTAAATTGGAAAAAGCGTAATCAATACTCGGGCAGGACTCGAACCCTGGTGGGTACTGGTGGCTCAGTGGTCAGAGCATTCCCCCTGGAAAAATCGCGGGTTCGAGTCCTGCCCGAGTATTGATTTCGCTTTTTCCAATTTAAAATAATTTGTTTAGTATAGCATACTAAATGCTTTAAAATTATCTCAAATGAAAAGTTTTTTTCATAAAGAAGAGGTAGGCAGAGTTGTATCAACAGCCTATCCCTTAGTCGCCTTCTACTACACCTGCGGCTGAGGGCAGAGACAGGATGGCAAGATACGCAATATAGAGGTACTTAATAAAAATCGATGTAATTGTTCCACCGCTTGAGCATGCTCGGGCTGAAGAGCTTCTGAGCATGATCCTGAAAAAAAAACAGGTTCCGAATCTGTTTTTTTTTTAGGGTCATGCTCATACTTAAGCTTATACAAATCAGAAGATTATTTTATCAAATTAGACTGAATTCAAAAAGCCATACCTTAAAGGCCCACAACGTAGCTTGCGCACCTACCAAGATCAAGATAATATAATTAAGAATAATTTCTATGTTAATATTCAGTATTTATACCATACATCTCTGATAGTCAGACATTTCAAACATTTTATCATCAATACTGCTGTGCATGATACGATACTAAAAAAGCTTTTTCTCCTCAGCACAAAGCACTCGGGACATAGATGTCTCCTCTATAATTTAACCAAATGGAATGCGCAAGCGCCGGTCATCGGCAAATGACGTGGCACAATCTGTAATGGCGTCTTATGAGCAGCGGGACTGCCAAGTGCCACTTTGTCACTTATTTAGTGCCATTTAGGGTTATAGCACTTTGTTGAAAGTAACGGACTTCAGCGTTCAGACAAATGTTAGCCATTTGCGAAGTTCTGAATAAGTAGATACTTTGCTTCTCATAATATCTATTGATCAATAGTTTGCAGAACTCAAGGCCGCTAGCTGTCACGATTAAAAGCACTCAAGCACTTGTAACATTAACGACACATCATGAAGTGAACAGCAAAAGGCTACATTCAGGATTTTTTATTACCACTTAGGTCGCAGACAAGCACCTGATGAAAAGTGGTTACCGTGGCTTATGGACGAGTGCAACACCCGGAGTCACACCCGTGCTGCCGACCCTGTAAGAACAGATTGATTCTTTGCCGTCAGCGTAGAAGACAAGCAGGTCAAGCGTTTGTTCTTCTCACTGACAGCATAAAACCTTGTGGCTATCCTACTCACCACCGGGAACAAAACAGGAGGTTATTATACCCGTGGTATTCTGAAGGGCGGAGGACTTCCCAGTCAGACTGCTCGATTAGGAAGGAAATACCGTCGTGTCCTACCTCTTGCTGTTAGGATTAACTGCCGAATACTCTGTCAGCTGAGTCAGTTGGTGCACAAACGAAGAATTACTACTTAAACGTAAAGGTTTGTCGCCTTGCCTCAACATCTAGGAAGTGTACAAGCTGGTGTCCTCAGAAACTGTTCGAGATTGCCTTATACCTATAATAAGGCAGTCACATATTCACGGCTGTAAATCCCCAGATAGGCAGAAATGTATTAACATCCTCATTTCGCCAACGTACGCCACGTAGGAGAGGCCGAGCATATTGCCGACAAGCGGGACTGTAAGTATACAGTTGTACGGATTGAGAACTGCCTTACCTCTGTCGCCTTCTATGACTTTACTCATTAAACCTGCTGTACTAGCTGATTTCTTGTATTGTTTATTTATTGGTACTTAAGAAACATTGGTAGGTAGGTAGGTAGGTACGGCGCAAGGGTTATCACAGGTTAATTCTGGACCACCCAACAGTTATTGCGAGAAGTTGTTCCTTTTAAATAATAATTAGGCACTAGGCTAGGCCCTTACTCGGTGTTGTAAGTAAGCGCGTTAAACCACGCTCGTAAGTTGCCTGCCTGCCTGTAAGTTAGTTGTATGAATAGTAATAATAGAATAGGCGAAGAACTAGGCACTTAGGTAACATTTTTAATCGATTAAGAAAGGGAAAAAGAATCGACCTCGGACGGGACTCGAACCCGCGATCTTTCCCTTACAGGGGGAACGCTCTGACCACTAAGCCACCGTCGTCTTGTTGTACTTAAGACGGTTGTACTGGGTGGCGCAAAAGTACTGGCACTAAAGAAAATACCTTTATTTTTTTTATATGACATTTTCTGTCATTCTGTTGTTGAAAATTGTGTAGTGAACAAATGTAAAATACACTGAAAATAAACATGGACCGTTTTACTCCCCAAGAACGTGGAATAATTGTGTCAATGTTCTTACGGAATAATTCATCAGTGATAAGAACACAACGTGAATTTCGTCGACGATTTCCCCACCGTCCGGCACCGATTGGTCGCACAATTCGACGCTTTGCCACACGCCTTGAAGCAACTGGCTCAACATTGGATAGACCTAAGTCTGGGAGACCAAGAACAGGCCGTTCAGCTGAAAATATCGATGCTGTGCGCGAAGATGTGGAAGAGTGTCCAGAAACATCAACGAGGCGACGTGCCACGCAATTGGGCATTTCCAGACGGACCCTGCAGCGTATTTTGGTGAAAGACTTAAAGATGTTCCCGTATAAAACTCAAATGACTCATCAGCTGCTGCCTGCTGACCACCGAGCTCGTCTAGATTACTGCCAGCGCGTCATAAACCTCAACCTTGAAGAGGATGATTTTCCTTCAATTTGGTTATGAGTGACGAAGCGCATTTCCATCTCTCAGGGCATGTCAATAAGCAGAATACTCGGTTCTGGGGCACTGATAATCCGCGCATTATTCAAGAAACACCTCTACACCCACTAAAAGTTACTGTATGGTGTGGCATCTGTGTTGACAGAGTGATCGGACCCTATTTTTTCGAAGACGCTGGAGGCAATGCGATAACTGTCACTGGAGAACGCTACAGAACCATGTTACGTGAGTTTTTGATACCCAGTTTGGACGAATTGGGGCTGGAGCACATCTGGTTTCAACAAGACGGCGCTACGGCACACACAGCGCGCGACACTATGGACTTAGTGAGGGACGCTTTTCCAGGCCGAGTTATCTCTCGTTTTGGCGATTTGCCTTGGCCTGCAAGATCACCCGATCTGACCAGTCCAGACTTCTTTCTTTGGGGTTTTTTGAAATCTCGGGTGTATGTGAACAAGCCACAGACTCCCGCAGCTCTAAGAGAAAACATTCGTCAAGAAATAACGAACATATCGCAGGAAGTGTTACGGCAAGTTATGCAAAATGTCATAAATAGGGCTCAAATGTGTATCAACTCTGGAGGTCACCATTTAAAAGACATCATCTTTAAATCCTAATGGTACGAAATTTATTGGTACAAATATACATTTAAAAAAACCTAAATCTAGTTTTCTAATTTAGAAAAAATGTTATAGCCGAACCAAATAGGGTCTTTACTTTTGCGCCACCCAGGGAACATTTTTAATGTTTTAGACTTAATTTTTTTGTATACAGGTCACGTCAATTTGACTTCACCATCACCTCATCACCAAAAGGACCTTCACCTCGCCTGATGGTAAGCTGAAAGCAAAGTTTCAGGAAAGAGGGCCACCATTACAGACACGCTATGTAGGTACCTACAATGGTAGCACTCAGCTTGACGGCCTTTTTCACGCCCCGCTTAAAGGACCTGCGACTGTGGGCAGAAGGAAACACGTGAGCTGGTGAGGAATTCCAGGTCTTAATGGTGAGGCAGAGGAAAGAGTCGCTGAACCGCTTGGTTGCTATTCATATACCTACCTACATACGACTCTACCAAATACAATTAGTTACATTTGGGTTTGTAGTAAACAGAAACAGGTAAACTTACTGTAAGTACTTAAATAGAATTGATGAAACAAGTGCAGTGAAAATCAAAACGTCAGTAGGCCTGCCATTAAGTAATTAGCGAGGCAAAACGTTAAAGCCCTAGCGCAAAAAGCTCCGCTTGGACCGGTCGGTCCCTCCGAAAAGCGGAACATGTTCCGCGAACCCATAACTACAATACGCGTGCATCCTTCTCAGGGATAATTACGGTCATACCTACGTACCTACTTATTATTTTACGCGCAGCTATTTTTTGCTAAAACGTTCGGTTCAGTGCTCTTAGTAGATCATGTAGAAGGTTAAAGGTAAATATGAATAATATACGGCACCTACACTACACATAAAGATGAATCACTGTAAGAGCAGTTTGTAGAGCTTCCCTGCAGTGATTGTTTAAATTAGTACCTACTATAGAGCCGCTCCAACTGGAATCTTAGCAGAAAGACCGGATACCTGTTTTACGACCCGCACCTAGGCACTAGGCACTAGGCAGACATTCCCTTAGATCTTACAAATGTGATCCAATAAAATAGTTACCGTTTATTGCACGACACAAATACTGGGGCATCGAACTGCCCCCGGTCAACGCTCTGGCTGCTATCTCTTCATCATGCAGCAGGCTGCAGTGGGGTGCAGGCGTGCAGCAGCCCGCAGGCGCGAGTGCTGTAGGTACCACTTGCGGCACTGACACTGAACACAGCACAAACACACGTCGTCACGTCACACACAAGTACACAGGCGGGTCGGGCACTCCCGGGCGCGAATTGCGACAGTTACGGTTCAAACAGCCGGTGAGTTCACACAGGACACGTCACGTGTGGGCGAGCGGCGCGCGCGCACTGGCGGAGGCAGCCCCGCGCCCGCGCCGCCACAACCTGCTCCTCGGAGCTTTTTGCGTTAAAAGCTCCACAGATAAAAGTAAAATGATTGCGCTCCCACGACGCAGCCGACCGGCCGCATACTGCGGTGCAATTAATAGGCAGAGCTTTGTGTTTATCTCGTGGAAACTTCGGCCAAATGAGCGCTCGCAGGCCGAGACTCCGCAAAATAAAAGTGAGAGGTTGTTGAGATAATTGCACATTGACTGATGATAATACCCACCTGCTGAAAACGTCCGAACGGTGACTGTTTCCCATCAGGGAGACAAGTTGAAGGAACTGGTGGTAGTTCCCCCGCTTTCAGACAGCCTCTGTGGCGTAGCGTTAGTGCACGGGGCTGCTACACAAACGCAGGTTCGATCCCCGCTCAGTGCAAATATTTGTATGCATGAATATGGTATATGAATGATGGTATATGATGATGATGAATATTTGCATTGGTCTGGTCGAAAGCACATTAGCCGTATCGGTAGTTGGTAGTTAAGCCCTAAAACTGGTCTAGTTGCAATGCTTCGATATCGCCCAATAGTGCTATTGGGTTGTGAAGGTCAGATGGCAGTCGGCCAGCCAAATCCGCAGTTAGACTGGTAAAGCGGACCCCAGACTCCGAGGTGAAAGCTTCGGATGCGACTGGGATTAACGCTAGGATGAAGAAGAAGAAGAAGAAATATTGAAGGAGCTGGTGGTAGTTCCACCGTTTGAGGTGGCTCAATTTCCTGCAGTCAGCTGGGTCGTTGCAAATTTCAACCCCATCAAGAATACCAGTGATATGAATCCACTGCTAGCACAAATGATTATTTTAACTTAACTGTCCACTCCGACGACCTTCCGACGACCCAGCGGGCACAGGTAGTTTAAAACAAAATGATCTTATTTATATTGCAGGAATGCTATTTCTTCTCTGCTCCTCCCGGGACCTAATGTGACAGGAGTACAGTAGGCACATGCTGTAAGAACATTTCGAACGATCGAACGAACTCGACAGCTCAATCCGCGGCGATATTTCCATTCTGCTTGCTGTAAATTTTGTGTCGTCACATTCTCGAGCATGAGGGTGATGTATGTTTACGTGTTCGAGAACGTGACATCACCAAAACAGCATGCGATATTGAAATATCACTGCAGATTCAGCTTTCGAGTTCGTTCGATCGTTCGAAATGTTCTTACAGCATGTGCCTACAGGACTGAATCAAATCGGACACGAAGGCGTCTGGGCAGCTTTATAAAATAATTACTATCACAGATTACCTAATAGATATTATTAATAACTTGCAAACTGGTTTATTTTGTGATGGGTATAGAGCTGAACTAATCGTAAATAATGCCTATTCAAGCAGATTTTGATTTTAATAATAAATTAAACCGGTTCTACTATCTGGCTGGATCTTATCAAAACTTGCTTGCATATGCTAGTGTCATAAGCAGTTTTACCCGGTAGAGGCAGAGCGATGGACGTCAGAGGGGAGCTGCTTCGATTCCTGCTCAATGTCAACAGCCCAGGTGCACTGATTTGGATATTTCTACTTAGGTAAGTAGGTTAGTATTATGTTGTTTGTGTTCCAGGACCTATGTTACGAGCTCTGCTTACTTGGTAATTATCTAAACGCGCTGTGCTGAGTTACATAAAAACAATTATTTACCTTTTTTTATCGTGTGAACAATCCCCACGGATACCTCTCCCGCTCCCTCCCTCTCCGGTGGAGGAGGCTATGACGGACTTGACTAAAACGCACGCCGCTGTCTGTGGGCCGTTCCTTGCCAGAGATAAATTATTATCGCAGACATATCCCTCGCACCGCACATCTCTCGATCTGGCCCTCTTCCGGTGTGGAGATCACGAAGTCCCCAACTCGCCCCCGGATGTATTATTTATTTTCCTTCATTATCTCTTTGTCAATAACGCATATGTTGGCATAACTTAATATTCTATTTATTCATAGAGAAATTACAGTTTAATAGTTGTTCGTCTCTAGTCATTGCTTGGCATAAATGGCGTCTCTTTTGATTGATACCGCGGTTGATGTATTCGGATCGTGGAATTGATTCCGATTCTCTAGGACTTTGTAAAATGTGTCCGATATGAGTTGTAGTTTCCTGTTTGTGATGTGAGGCCGTTCATCAATCCGGTTTGAAGGATCACGCAGTGGACCGTTTAATCGATGGCTACTGTTAGCACTGAGTACCAGCCGTGAGCCGTGGGGGCTATAATGACATCCGAGAAGGTTAGTAATTAGAAGCTAGTAGACTTCTATCATAATAACAATAGTTACCAAGTAAAGCTACCGACCTACGAAGGAGACATCTCGATGATTCCAGAAACTCGGAGTTTTTGAGCCCATTTATAATTTAAAAAACACTCGAGTTTTTTAATTTAGCAATGGGCTCTCCTTTCCTTCACGCTAGCTTTCTCCCTTGTGGACTTCAAAGCTACGGGGTGCGCTTCTCTAAGAAAAGCTGCCCTATGATCGCTGAGCACCCAACCCCGAAGGCAGCCACCTTTTATATCTCAGTCACCTTTATTTGGTCCTAATTAAACTAACACCCGTATTCATAAACAATACTTCGCTATGCGTACCACCAAAACTGTGCAAAGAACGACAAATTCTCAGTGCGTTCGTTTTGACAAGCCTTTTTATTCATTGATAATAACACTTAAATACCTAATACTTCGTTGAGGGAACGCACTGCGTTAGATACTGCTCCGTGATGTTTGTGAATTAATTTTTCCAGCCCTATGCGCTCGAGCACACTATGAGACCTCACAGTATCGTTTGTGAATACGGGTGTAAGACCTAATAAACAAATTTAATGAAGTACAACTATACCTAGTTTGCCGTACATCAATTAAGTCCCGTTAGTGGCGAGAATTCGCGTAAGTACTGTTAGAGCCAGTTAATACATACTGCGACAATGTTTTCAAACTAAACAAGTTAATGTTTATAACACTAACTTACATAAATAAACAAGTGACATATTTTTAAGAGCGCCGAGTAAATTTGTTTTGTAATAAATTGTAACTGATAACTGATAACATGGTTATAGAATTCAATTTAACCGAGTGCATCTGTGAGTCACGGAGGCGCCTCCACTCCTCTTATTTATCGTTGACGTCGGAGCATCCCAGATGGATCCAACAGATAAGCTTCCTCGGATGCTGCGCAGACGCACGATCTGACTTGTTCAAATGAATTACGTTATTTACAAGATGCTAAACTGATAAATGTTTAATATTTGTTTTGACGATTAAAAAATAGATACCTAAGTATCAGGTCCTTGCTCTGATGAGAGCCTACTTTGATATCTCGAAGTCAAGAGGTTCCAACCCTACTATTTTGGAAAGTGACGAAAGCGGTGATGTAGAAGCAAAAATAGAATCTTAATAAGTTTTGCAGGAGAGGATCGTCTCTATTGTAACTTTTGCATTGTGCGTGCGTGTCTGATGATGAATTAATCTGAACTAATTTATCATGACGATCACAAATGTGTATGCAGGAGGTGGTAGTGCCACGTAATCTTCCTACAAATGAACTGGCCTAATGTTGTTGCTTTGCCTAGTATTGAAAGTCGTCGTAAACACGATAACCTTGTTTCCCTCATACTTTGTAGTATGAAGAAGATTTTATTATACGAACAGGACACACACATTATATGTGGGTAAGCAATACAATATCTACAGATGGACGATCTCTGACTGTAACTACAATACATTCTTAACCGAGACACTGCATAGTGGACCTCTGACCGCTTAAGATATAAATTAAATGATGTCACCTCTAGCACAAAGAGCTGAGTGTTTGTGAGCCGGCGCACGCGCAAGTGCCGCGCTCCAATAATCAGGCGAGCGCTTTGTGCGACACCGGCCGCTCTTTGTGACAGGGTTCACGTGGTCAGCAGGCCGCCGCAGCGCCGCCGAGGCTTCGGGACTCGGCCACTATTGAATCGGCTATTCAGGTTTTTATGTTGCCAGTTAACAACCCATCATATTACGTATTTAGGGAAGGACTCTACCTCAAAAGAAAAAGCAGTAGCTACCTACCACTATAGCGTCAATGCTTATGGTTTTTATTCTTTAGACAAAAATGGAGACCAAAAACAGTTAGTTTGGTTGTAGCCTATTATAGTAGGAGGTCGTTGCACAATTGCACCATGGAAGGAAGTTCCATTGTTTTTAAAAAGTACAAACACTGCACTAGCTAATATAATAATTATTCTTTTAGGATAATTTGTTGTAATGACTGTGCACCTAACCCATAGGATATGGTGACTGCTTAATATGCCAAGATGTGTCGTCTCGCCAGCGCAGCGTACCTAGTCAATGTCAAGTCAACCCCTGAGATCCGATTATATAAAGTCTTTAAAACGCGTGTAGAGTCGAGGGCATACCCCTCTACATGGAATAGAACCTGTAAATTTACCGACACAGGACACATTAGACACGTATTATCTCAGGTGTAATCGATACAAATATGTAAAATGTTGCGACTTGTCAACATCCGGATAAATAGACCGGTACCTACTTAATCATTTTCTTAGTAGATGGGTCAATATCAACAATACGTATTTTTTGTCAATTTCGGTGGCGGAATTTATTCTCTGGCTTTTGTAAAAAATAAGGACGCAGTTTAAGAATAGATAGTCAAAGTTAGAAGAATCTGTAAAAGGACTGCAAATCTATTTATAACTTTTTGAAATAATTCAGTTTTAAGTTTAGGGTGGCCACCAAAATTGAAAGTCAACCACCAAAATTGAAAATCGCCCACCAAACTTAAAATTAGTGGCAGCAAAATTTAATTTCTTTCACAAACCTCAATCTCGCCAGCTCTAGCCCACAAATTCTTAGGAGTTTAGCAGTAATTCAAAGGATAATAAAACTACATTGTGAAAAATATTTTATATTTTATGTAAAGACAGAAAACACAAATACACGTACCATAATTCTTCTTATTGCAAAAAAAATAGTTAAAAATTACCTTATAAAGATTCCTAATCAAAACTAAGAAATCTAATATGATTAAATAGTTATAAAAATATTTAAATATTGGATTTCAATATTTTTATACTTCATCATATTATATTGCTTAGTTTTGGGTGAAGTTTTTACTTCCAACTGTTATTTTAACACAAACAATTAAAAACACAAGTCACAACACAATTATTGAAGTTTGTGACAAAAAAAAACAAACAAAAACAAATGTTTTTTCTTTGTAATTAAAATACTTTTCAAAAATCACATTAAGTATAAAGTTTTCTAAACAATACCGATGTTTAGTAAATTTTTTCAATGATCAAAATTAAACATGACTATAGATAAAAGTTGAGGTTCTTATTGCCCTAAAATCTGCCACTTGAGCATTTAAGCGATGGTTACTTTGATTTATAGTTAATTGAACAAGTGCGACCAAAACTTAGATTTTTGCTTGGACAAACTTGGATTCGGGAATCCTGCGCTTTTAAATTATATTTTCTCATATGGTTAAATTGTTAATGATAATGTGTTTTGTACATTGTAGATACGAAATATTTTTTTTTTATTAAACCTTATGGTTTTGTTTTGGTGAATACATTTATGTAAAAAAAAGGAGATGGGACAAGCCACCAAACTTGAATGACGAAGCGATTTTTTTTATTCCTTATTTATTATTATACATTTATAATGAAAAAATGTTGCCCCAAGTAGATTAAGTTACACAGTTCACATAAAAAAAATAAAAAGGAAAATTCTGTCATATTACACCGCGATTTCCAGTGAGGACATATAAAATTTGCCGCTGGGATATTCACCCAGATATAAAAGTTGGGAAAATATCAAATAGTTAATTTGAATTAAGCACTTAATAAGTACCAAGTATGTAGATACTTATCCAAGATCTGGTACCGACTTATCTGATTAGCACTTAGGTAGGTACCTACTTATCGAGATAACACGACGGAGTCTTATTTATGGTAATTAGGAAATCAGTCGTAAGATTGGTTAATTTGATGTGCTGTGTTTGTGTAATTGGTGTGAAATCATTACCACTCATCTTAGATTTAGAGACAATTACTATTTTTGATTCGTGTCAGGTAAATTAATAACGGGATGTTAGTGTGGCTTTAGTTCTTGAGTAAACGTCGTTTGACAATTTGTTTATTTGTAGACCACGTAACTATAACTTCTTAAGTGTTTGTATTAGCTCAAAGGATGTGTCAAAGGGATACTCCTGCGTATTGTTACACTGTTAAAAAAAGCTCATTAATAACTTTTTCTTCGATTAGCTCAATTCGTGTTCATGTACGACACGTGTCGTCCCAATGAAGGCGACGAGTTGGAAACTATTGCGGTAATTTTCTGACTAAATCAAAATAAATTAATGTTACAATGCAATGCATGTTAGCTACAGTACAGGCTATAGTCAAGAGAGAGCTGTACGTGCGCATGCGCATCTCGTGCGAGACGAGTAACGCGACACCGCGGGACGACGACGCGACGTTGTATTATGTCGTTGCGCTAACGCATCCTGACACTACCTCCACTGCTCGGAGGTGGCTAGGGTTGCCAGTTGTCACTGAGGTGTACGACTGCCCGGGGTGAGCAAAAAGTAATTACAAGGGTTTTTAGAACATTTCTACAGTATCACTTAGGTAGTTTATTAAGGCAGCAAGTTAGTTAAGTCAGTGAAAGGTACTTACAAAGAAACCCCTTGCAAGTACAATACAGTACACGGTACAAACCACCAACTCGGCGGTACCACACTATGAGCTGATCCTGACGTTCAGTAGCAACACGATTTTCCTTTCATATTACTTCTCTTTTCCTACTCTTTTTCAACCCTTTCCTTATATACAACTCTATTTGAATGAAACTCCCTTTCGATGTTATATACAACTCTATTTGAATGATAAATACTCTAGGAACACTCCGATTTGTGTCAACCCTGCGCTTGCCGGTAAGTCCCCGACAGACGGGGCGGGTAGAGTTACACGGTCACGCACAAAAAACGCCTCGTATGTCAGGACCTCACCAAACGTAGGACTGCAGATACATCTGCACTATAGATTAGTGCCTGATAAGAGTATTGCGACAGGTACGCATTGTGCAGGTGCGCGTGCGCCCAATGACTAATGACATACCTGGCCCAGGTATTGGACTGCAGAATGTTATCTAAAGTGGCCGGGACGGGGCACCGGCAATGTTATCTTAGGTTAATATTAAATATTTCTTACAATTAATAGTCAAGCAGTGCCTTGTCTCGCGAAGTTTTCACATAACATAAGTAACATAACTATAAGTTACATGTAAATACCTTCGTTATAACATTCCTGGATTTGTTACATTCTATTAGTAATGTAATTACTAATCCTAACAATGAACGTGAGTTGTTTTATTAATTAATCACTAGAAAACCACTGAACTGTTTTGGCAAGGGTACACCCAAGGTAGAGACGACCGGGAATAGAGGTTCTATTTCTATTCAAGTGAATAGAAGTAACGAAAACGATATATTTATTGATTACCTATGTAAAACTAGCCTGTATTGTGTGAGACGCGACGCGATGGTGCTTTGTACAGAAGGCTCGCTTCTTGAATCTTCAAAAAAGCTGCTGATGTACCTTATAACCAGTGTTTTTACTTTGACTATACCCGATAAACTATAGGTACTCTATCAGTACTTATTACTAAACTGTACTGTAAAATAAACTAAGGATAAAGAAGTGACAGTGCCCGAAAATCATAATTTTATTGGCGAAATATAGGTGATGGACACCCATATTTCGCCAATTATCTATGATTTTTTTTTCAAACACCTCCGCCTACACCTTTGGAATCCCCAGATACAGGCATGAATATATTATGTATATATGCAGGATAAAAAAATCAACGTCGGTCGCGAGCACCTTGCACCTGGGAACTGGAACCCAATCTTCTACGAGGAGTAGTACTTTTTTTTTTTTTTTTTCTTAGGTACAAATGGCATACTTATATTTTATGACGAATAGTTGAAGTAGAGCTGCGTGCTCATCATCATAAAACGATTGTAGTTAATTAAGTACTTTCTGCCAGAGAGTGACGTTCCACTTAGGGGTATAATCATAGTCACATCAACGTAATATAGAAATAAATGTCACTCCTGAGCACCAGGACAGGACAGGACAGGGCAGGGTATGACGAATGGCTCTACTTGGGAAAGTGCAGAATCATACATCAAAACGTTTTTGCATGTGACTGCAATTAACGGCATTTTTTTTCTTCTTTACCTCAGGTACAAGGCAACGGTGTTCTTTAGCTCAGGAGTGGATCCATGTATGAAGTAGATAGGTACCTATGTATGTTTATATTGCCATAATTTGGTGGTGAGATCCTCAAGAGAACCTGGAGTACCTACCGTGTATTATTTTGTCCTGGGCGATGGTTCAAGCTATAAGACAGGTACTGTAGATGCTCGATTTGACGTACCTACACATTTTTATATAGGTAATAACTTTAAGATTTATAGATCTTTACAACTTCTAAAAAGGTTTAATCTAATTTTTTTTTTAAATAAGTAAAATGGTTTGTAACGTTTACAGAATATAAATATATCAATGGTTTACAGGCACTCTATTGGACCACCGATATTGTAAAAATAATACCCTGAACTGAAAGATATAGAAAAGCGATTTGAGCGTGTTCATTTGACAGCAGCCCCACACGTACCTGTGCATAAAGACTAGGTTTCAATTAAAAACTAGTTATTTCTACAGCCTTAAATAAAAACGTCAATATTTCGTACAGTTTAGTGCCTATCGTGTCGGTCCACAGCCCATGGGGTGAGAACGGCGGGTCCTCACCGGAATGCCTGACAGATTCCTTCCTGCCCGTGTGTTGTTTCTACGAAGACATAGTCCGGCTTGTGCTGAGAGACAAATGTGTGGAGATACGGCGATAGTGCTGACAAATCGCTCAGATTACGCGATACTGAATATTTGGAGGTACCTGCAAGGCACTGGCGTGTATCTATTTAATAGATGTAGATAATTTAGAGTTGAGAAATTGAAATGACTGTGTGCTTGTTTCAAATCAAATATCGTTTCTAGATCGATTAAAATAGAAAAAAGTGATAACTACAGCTCAGGCAGGACGCTTCTATCTTAATCACTATTATAAGTTTAGCATCTTAAATGCTTTAAATTTTCCTTCAATCGTTTCTAGATTCGTTACTAGAATTAAAAATTAAGTAAGTATCATGACTTCATAGCACTTTTATCAGTCCCGAAAAATCGGAAACTTGACACTCTGTAGGTACTCAAACACAATAATCTAAACTAAAAGATTATGCTGGATTTCAAATTGAGATATAAATATCATAGGATGGACCGTGTGCTTGTCTGCCACCTGAGTTGTATAAAAAAAATCTGGCTGTCGCCTTTGAACATCTAACCAGATAGGTAACTATAAGTACTAATTCTTATAGAAACATTAATACATAATAATGTTTTTGCTTTCTACGTAGGCAACGTGTGATTTTTGAAGTCGGTTTATGTGTATTTGAAGATAAATATTTTACTATAGCAGCCGATGACCTCATCGATATAAATGGCGGTATTTTCAAGCGATTAGTATTAATTTATTAGAGTCAATATAGTTTATCTCTAATAGTGGGTACTGTGCTAGGCACACTCGTATAATATACGCACAATAAATCCATTCGCCGTGCTGTTATCGTTCCAATTTCCGCTTGATTCAGAACATACTTCGGATTGATATGTCTAATGGGGATAATAACTCAATCTACACAATCGTACAGACTGTCCCTCGTTAGGGAGTTCCGCTCCACAGTTATAGCTTATAGCAACCGGTAACATATTGTAGCGTCTTGATATTTAAACAGAAAAATCTCTGATAGTTACCTAATTCATCCTATAAAACTCATTCCATCATACGCCGAGCAACGAATTGCCACTTGTCTAAAGGGGCTGACCAGGGTATCGAAACGCCTTTTTTGGGTCTATAGACTAGACTGATGCTGCATTCGTGCGATTTTCTCCTCTGCAGCTATATAGTTAGTCAAAGTCACTCGTCAGGTGTTTCAGGCGATAATACATAAGTTACCGCTATCGCTTACCACGAGAAAATAGTAACAAAGACTAAATAATTGAATCACGTGAAGTGCGGTTAACAAGAGAAGAACACGGAGTAGGTACCACAGACGATAGTACGGAGAGCTAGGCTTCCGGAAACTTTCGGTAACGTACGAAATTCAAGACACCGGCCAGATATAGGTAGGTACAGAGGTGTTGAGTTTCGTACGGTTATCAAAAGTTTCATCTGTAATTAATTTTATCATTCGTGCTGGGGAAAACATGAGCAAGGCTCTCCACAAAGTATTACTACATTCATTTTTGAGTTATGACAACCTCTACACATTTATAATGAACTTGAACATTATATTGCATTTAATAAGCAATAATAAATGCATAATGATAACGACAGCATAAATATGTTCTTCCACCCAGTAATGGAGAACACACAGACTGCTTAAAATGATAATATTATGAAGTCGCATTTAATATTCATCATACGCGAGTATGACATACGACCTGTTGTCAGGTGTCCCTGGTAGGTACTTGTTATCCACGCCATCCGTCATTATGCCTTGTACTTAAATTATAAGGCAATATAATGATGGTGCAGTACTCGCTAATAATTTCGTTTTCCGAGTGAATTATATTATCCATTCCTGTCGGAGCTAATATTTCGCAAAAAGCCCTCGATGCTTTGCTCTGCAGTTCATTATCACAATCATTCGTTTTCGCCCACGAATGGTCCTTATTTAACTTCTTACAAAGGTTCAATTCTATTACAAAACGTGGTTAGTTAGGGAGGGTTAGTCATTCCGCACGTGTAATATCTACCTATCGATCTGACCATTTAGTAACTGGGATTGAGATATCGATTTAGGTGATGTTGTTATTTCACTTAATATATCAAAATACTTAGCACACAATGTAGAAAAGTTGTATTATTTGTTTTTTTTTTAAATAGGGGTCCATCCATTGGAGATATGCTTTTTAATGCCTCGCTTGAAGGATCCATGCTTTAGGAGTAGGGAAACACGTGCGCAGGCCGGCAGTCAGAGCATTCCAGTTTTTTATCGTGCGGCAGAGGAAGAGGGCCTCAAACCGTTTGGTGCGAGATGGAATGGATTCCACCGTATGTGGGTGGCACCACAGGCTAGCACGAGTTGTTCTGGATGGGAAGGGAGAGGGTGGGATCCGTTAAAATAGTTCGTCACAACACTGGCTGTGCTAGAGGTGGTAGAAAACGGCCAGGGAGGCAACGTCTCTATAACGAAAGTAGAAGTAACGTTGCCGTTGTTGCAAATGCCATCATGTTGTGGTCTCTACCTACCCCAATCGGAAAGAGGCGTGTGGTGAGTAGGTAAGAGTACGATATCACAGATTACCTAATACTTGGCAATATACAGACAGGATAGGTATGTCCCTATTGATATTTGGGGTACCTAAGTAATAACAGCTAATGTTAATGTTTTTCACGAACCTTCCAATACATCTCATTTACCTACCAATTATTGAACATGTTAGTGAGTGACCTTAGCCACCTTGGCGCGAATGAGATCACCGATTCGATCCAGCGCCGGTTCGCACACGTGGACCGTGATTGGAACCAAATTAACATTCAGGAAGTCGTGAAGTCGTGACTCACCTATTGACGGAACGGACAAAAAACCACCATCAACCACGCGCTAGTCGCCACTCGCCACTCGCCACTCGCCGGAGCGTTGAGTTACTCGAGTTGTTAGGAGCCGCGGCCGCGGGGCGGCGCCAGTCCGCGGCGCGCCAATCAGCGCCGAGCGCCGCCGAGCGACGCCGAGCCCACGCCTTTGTTGTCCTAATTACGATCACCCATTGTCCACAAATTCGTGATTAACACAAGCCACTATCAACGTTACGATGTATCAAACCGGCAAAACTGTGCGGCGACAATTGCTTGCACTTGGAACTGCCTTACAGTTATGTACGTCATCAGAAAGCATATAAGGAATTATTTATCTAAGTAAGTTACATATATACATGCGTTATATACAATACAATTTGTATTTTATGTATAGAGAACTATGCCTAAGTCAAAGCCACCAAACGTGACTGGTATGTAGGACAGTGGTGCCTATGTTCCTAGTTTTGTTACTTACATCCTTACATCCAATTACTTTCTGGTGTATAGGTAATCTATCACTGTCGCTTAGATGATGATATGAAGTTCTTCAAGACAGTATAGGACACTCCCAGCATGTACACCTCACGCCACGTATCTTGGACTTAAAATGTGCTCTATATACGCAGTATGCGTTTTTGGATGACTTTGAGGATAGCACGGCGTGCTACGGCGCGTGGTCGAGCTCAAATCCACCAATCATAGATTACATCAAAACGATCAGCGCGCGCCAGGCACCAGGGCCTCTAAAATAGCGAGTAGCTACATCGAGCTGATGAGCTTCCATTGAATAAAATGACGTCCAGCCACGATAGGTCTATGGCTGTAAGTTCGATATAATATATGGCTATAAAGCGCCCGCTGCTCGCACGCAAACTCTGTAGGTAACCAGTAATTGGCTCCATTAGTCAACGACAACTCCTCACCACGGCGACCACTACTTACAATTATGACTTATAAGTTAATTAACTTGATGCTTATATCAGGCCTGGCTCCGACCGCAGGTGGTGGGACCTGCTCTGGCCATCGGCGAATTTTATGAAGATTTTTCGGCTGTAGTACCTAACGTCTAAATCCAAATTATTGTTGCCGATTCATTTATACTTAGGTATACGTATTCAGATTATTTCTATCAGTCAGGTTCCCTCATTTGACTGCACCTCTAATGGTATCTAAGCTAGAGTAATGTCCAAAATGTAAAACTTTCCCTCAAAACGTATTGATTTGCCACCTGTTATGGTGACTAGGACCTGCTGGGTGCCGGTGTAGAGCCGACACCAGATAAGCTAACCGCTTTGCAATGCCTTCAGACCTGGTGGTAACCGGTACCCAAAGGCTTCCACAGGGAATAAAAATAAATCAGACGCGAACGTGTAGCTCAATAATAAAGTGAGTTTTAGGTAACATACCAACCTCTACGAGCCTCTACGTAACTGTAAAGGCTCTACGGCATTCATGCGGCATCTTGGAGATGTTGCTTATTTCTAATGGACCTAAAAACCGTAATTATTTATCAAGCGACTCTCACAGTCTCCAGACGCGCAATGAGCAGGAGTAATTACATAACGAGCGACAATTTGTCGCTCACACGGCGCGGGGCGCCCGCCGCGCTGGTGCTCTATCCTCCATACTACTTAATACTTACATATTATAAATGCGAAAGTAACTCACTAACTTTACTGTCTGTCTGTTACTCTTTCACGCCATAGCCACTGAACTGATTGTGATGGAATTTGGTACAGAGATGGACTAGGTAGAGCTTGGAAAAGGACGTACGCGAAAATCATTATCTCACGGAAAAAGCTTTGCAGGTGTTCAAACAGAAGATGAAAGTTTAAATGAACGTTCGTCATTTTCTGAAAATAATACTATAAAACTTTATACTTAGGTATAGGATCTTGGTAATAAATACTTAATATAATTATCTTAGAGCGTTATTGAAAATAACTGTCTGCCTGAGGATGAAAAAGAGATTCATAATTTTTGGTGGCGATAACCGCCATTTATGCGGGTGAAACCGCAGGCCATAACTAGTGTACTATATTATAAAGTGCGTACAATAAAATGTTTGCATTGCGCAATATTTCACGTGCCGGTGCGCGGGCGCAGGGGGCGGGGCGCAGGCGCGGGGCGACTTCCTCGCGCGGTAATTGCGGGCCAATGACACGAAATGCTAGTTTTAATGAGTTCCGACTATGAAGGATAATGTACTAAATGGTAGGAAATCTTAAAGGATATGATAAAAAAATGCAGACATTAGTAAAGTCTTGCAGTTAACTAACTTTATCCTGCTCTCGTGTCAAAAATCTTTATACAATCCAGGTAAGTTCCGAAGCATCCCCGTAAGGGAACACCTTAAGGAAAGCCGTGATTAGATTTCCCTTTAGACTTTGTAAGGGTAAGGAAACACTTAACAATATTATTATGAACATTACATTGTAGTGCCTATTTAAATGTTTAGAGCTCGAATTTGAAGTTCGAGTTGTAGTTGTGTGTGTAGTTGCTATATATTTTTTGTCAGGCGCATTCATTCTGTGATGTTGGGTCGTACGGACCAACAGTACAGTCTAAACTCTAAACGTAGCAGTATTTCGTAGGACATTATTCAGTAAGCGTCAATCACATAAATTACATATTTCATCAGTACCTACACATTTGCATCCGAATCACCGCCGACGCGATTATCATCTATCATTAGTTGTATCAATTAGTATCTAATAATTATATTTCCATCAATCAACTCTTTCAATATGAATTTATCGAACATTAACTACTAACTACAAAAATTACCTTACGTCTTTTTGGTCCTTCGAGCCAGAGCATTTTTTGCATTCAACCCAATAGAGGAGAGAGAGAGAGAGAGAGAGAGAGAGAGAATAAGGCCATCCAATCTCTTTCCGTGGATGTCGTAGAAGGCTCTTAAGGTATGGCTGTTCTCCATGCGACAGTAAACATACCTACAGCCCATGACAAAATCCACGCTTGACGGCACTAAGCTCACCCATTACGTCTGAAAATACTAGTAGACGAAATATGAATGTTAATGCACCTCTGCCTACCCCTTCGGAGTTTTAAAGGCGTAAATATATATGTAGGTATATAGATATGTATGTACATAGGTATGTACTCTTAAATACTATCCGCATTCTCAAGTCCTCGCTCAGTAAACGGCTAGAACAAATCATCTAGTTTTTGTGCAAGTCGCATGTCTGTAGAAGCATCTGTTTGTTTGTGAGTAACAATTAACTGCGGAACAGCCTCCGCTCTATCATAATAATGAATTGCTATTTGAATCGGGCCCTATTTATGACGTCATATCCTGCGACTTCTTTACTGCACCTCTCATTACTGAAGCACCATGCACTGTTCTATTGCAACTAGATTTATTAATATGTCTGGGTCCATGTAGACTTTGCATTGAAGAACCTCGATTATTTATTGGATATACCTCGGGACACGTATCTTGGACCTAATTCGTGTGACAAAAGAGACCCTGGCGCATGCGGATTACTTTGTAATAATCTATGCTTGGTGAGTTTGAGTTCGTCCACCGCAGTAGCACCCCGTGCTATCCTCAAAAAATATCCTACACATTTTGAGCACAGTTAGGTCCAAGATATATGGCCCGAAATATAGGTACTTAAGTCATTGTATAAATAGGACTTAAGTGTCGCTACATGCGCAAAGAAAAAAAAAAAAACATGTAGATAAGATTCTCCACATTTTTTTGGGAAAATGCAATTTCCGGAATAAAAATTCTTCTTTGCTCTTCAATATTTGTAGACGTGGATGGATAAGGAGCTAGTATTTATACTTTTAAAGGTACAGCTTTATAAAGCAATCAAGCGTCAGTTGTTCACATGTTTTAGTTCAGTTTGATGGCCACCATTTATTGATATCAATCCCACAGTGAGCAGTTAGGTGTCGTTAACGTATCGAGACGATCGTAATCTGATCGAACCGAGACCAATCAATGAACCGCGTGAAGAATGGGCTCTGTAGGTGTGATTGTAGAACATGTATTTTAATTTAAATGGTTTAACTAACATCCAGCCCTTGGTTACCGAATTATTGCCAAGCTTGTTGTGTTTGCAGCGATGAGTAGTGTAGCCAGAGCTCACTGGAGAGTTTTTGTACTGTCAGTGGAAAGACCAAAGGCTTGTCATGCTTGTCATGTTCGCTGTCGGCACAGAATCTCTCTGTTCTTACAGGGTCGGCAGCACAAGTGTGACTCCCCTGGTGTTGCACTCGTCCATAGGCTACGGTAACTACTTTCCATCAGGCGGGCCGTGTGTTTGTCTACGACCTAGGTAAGTGGTATAAAAAAAGCTTGAACTTTGCATGGGTGTCCAGTATCCATTCTCCTACTACACCTGATACCTTTATTGTCCTCTTAACGCTATACCCGCTCCCATCTGAGGCTTGCACCTCAGAGCTCGGGGTTCGTTTACTCTTTCTCCACCATTTGATTTAGCTTATCTTGGGAGTTAACGGAGCGACTGACGTCTGACCTCCGAATCACGAGAAAAAAGCCTGCGCCAGAGCCTCGTCCGTTAATCAGGTGGCGTGGCGGCTTGCAGGTGAGGTTGAATTGGCCCCAAAAATATCTTGGAGTCCATATAGGACATATACTGAGTACTCATACCTACTTATTTGTCTGCATGTATAAGCAAGTTCAAACCATACAAACTTGTGTGTGACCAAAAGTAAATCCAAGCTTACTTGACTGTACGACTGACAGTCAGCTTAATGTTACAATGTTATAGATTAGTGCAGATAGATCTTTGTTGGTTACTTGTGGGTACTAGCTAATTTAATGTGTATAAATATAAGGAAGACGTTGTAATTCCAAAATGGCAAAATATACCCACGCAAAGTGCGGCGGCGACATCAAACGCTATGATTAACACTAATTATGCGCTTAATTGCGGCAGAGAGCTGCGCCCGCGCAAACGCACACACCCACCGCACACACGCACACACACGCGTTGTACATGCACCAAAATATTTTAATTACCATTTACGGTAGTCGTTTATCAATTTACGGAGAACTAGCCCGATAATGGGCTTTAATTGATTTTATGACCTTTCCTCTGGACGGCAATGGGCAGACACAAGTACATGCAAGTAGTAGTGGGCGCTCATCTCACGGTGTCTGCCTGATTAATTGCTTTTTTTACGTGTTATGGATCCATTAGATTAGAGCTTCAATTTAATATGTAGATGCTTGTATGTTTATGGGTACATACCACGGCATGTGAATTCAAGACCAAGTAGGTACCTCACAGCTGTCATGTGTGTGCCTACTTAATAAGTGTTGTGAAAAAACGGCACGGTTTAGTGAGAGTTTGGTAACATCAGTTTCCATGCCCTTATGGCTCAAAGCACTTTCTCAATGATTTTTTATTTCCTAAAGTGCTACATAGTGTCTTTTGTATTGAATTTTGAAGCATTTATTATGCTGATCGCCCCTAAGACAGAAAGTATAGAGGAATTTGGATTGGCTTCGTGCGGGCTTCGGTGGCTTAGCGGTTAGAGCATTCCCCCTGTAAGGGAAAGATCGCGGGTTCGAATCCCGCCCGAATTCAAATTCTCTTTTATCTTTGTAAATTGAGAGTGTCTTATTTGGTAACACTGACCAAGATTACTTATTAATCAGATGGTAAAGCGATTGGATGGTAGAATAATTTGGTTCTTGTTTCGACTGCCTGGCCAGTCGAACGAGAACAAAAGATTCTGTCTTTGGTAGGTACAAAAGACATGTTGTTACAAGGCTCCGAACATTCGGAGCAGCATTTAGTTACTTATACAATACATAGTAGTAAACTGCTTAATATATACGAACGAAACCCTAAAAATAACTGTAGAGAGTGCTCTATCCTGTGTCCCGTTGAGGCGGGCTATTATTTATTCTGTGGCCAAGTTCCCACACTCGCTACAGTTGCTACGAGCCGGCTATGCCTATTTTCTACTTCTACGAATACTTCAAACTTCAAAGCTCGCCGATTAAATCAATAAATATTTACGAGAAGTAATTATACTTAAATACTGATTATAATGTTGGTTTTGTATTCAAACAACTCGTTATAAACTTACTTTGTGTAATTTAATGTTTTTTACACTTATCTCCTAATATCTAGTTTTTTATGTAAGTAGCGTAGGTATAATCCGGTGGCTGCTAATGATAATGAGATGGCTAATTGCAGTACACGGAGCATTACGCCGGACGAGCACTCGAGATAACAAGAGGACGTGGAGTACCTGGCACTCTGAGCAGGCTGAGAACGATACACTAACGACCTGATAAGCGGGAAGCTTTTTCGCGTTGCGTGCGCGTGCGTTCCCCACAATCGCTATCGAGTAGATAAATCGCATAACTTGACACAAGTTCTCCTCCTTATAGTTCGATTTATACTGTTTATATGGAAGCAACTGCCATCTGACCTCCCAAACCCGAAATGAAAGCTCGTGTCAGACAGTCTCATCCGTCAATTGTCAGCATTTTCGGATTGAAGGTGAGGTGAGCTTGGTCCCAAGCTCGATACATTCAAAGAATGAATCTTTTCATAATATGTATCTTACAAATCGGATAAAATAAATGTAGGTATAATTTATGTAAACGGTATGCCAAACCGATAATAATTTTACCATTATTGCTATCAGACTTCATTAACAATCGACGGGGCCGCCTGTAGTTTAATTAATTGTTTCCTATGTCTGTTCTACAACCTGCCCGGCGCAGTGTTACATTAGATTAGATATAAATATTATTTTAATGATCCACCTGTAATGACAAAATAATATTTAATATCGTCTATCTGCTATCCGCTTCGACAAATAAAAGGATAATGAGTTATCAAAGCTGTCTTATTTTCAGACATTTAGAATAATATTTCCCCACTCATTAAGTAAGAGAAAAAAAATCGCACTAATAAACTTACAGATTTGTAAGGTACGCATTCGAAAAGTTTAATTAACCCCTCCAAAACAATATTATCCATTAAAAATATTATAGCGCATAAACCTTCCTTCAATGTAAATACAAATTATTTTACGAAATAACTAATTTGTTGTAGCTATTATTTTTATCGAGAGCACGAAACAAATCGTTATCTTTCGCCTCAATATCTGTACAAAGTTAATTTTATTACAAGTTTAACGACGCACTTGTCCCCTTATTGCGGGTGCGGGAGGCTGCGGTCCTCAGGCGGCGCTTATCAAACGTTTAGAATGCGATATTATACTTATTTATGCTATTAGCTCTTTGCACTAACGCTGCCGGTCGCGGACCACCCGCACTGTACTCGTGCCTCCTGTGCCAAAGCACAAAGTCCCCCGTCTCTCAACACGTGACAAGCACATGATGGCGCTGACAGGTGTCCTGATAACTTGGGGGCGGATATGATGAGATGACAATTAATATGCTATAATGTGAAGTGATTTGCATACCTTTGGAAGTAAAGCCTCTGTCTCTCTGTCACTGTCACGTAGGAAAGAAAGATTCTTTTAATTTTTACTTGGATATGCTTACTATTTGGTATCTACTACTACTAAATGAATTTCACTAATAGCCATAACTGCGAAGATTTGTGAGTTAGGTAGTGCATTTTGTTTGTTGCATGCTTCACAATTTAAAGAATCAACTTTCTGCTTTTATCAAATACAGATATCTAGTTATATATCAATTGTATCATAAAACACTATCCGATCCAACAATCGAACTAAAGACCACGCGTTCGGAAGCGTTACACCTCGGAACCAATAAGGCACTGTTCCGACTAGGTTCCGTTGAACCAGTCAGTACTGTGGCCGATTATTACCTGCATTCTTTGCCCAACGCAGGCATATTTGGCTCCCATCGACTACTAATTAGTGCTTTGACCTCTAAGGTCGGACTAATATCTTGTTATTCGGATGGCGTTAACCTTATACTGAGTGTGAAATTTTGACTACAGTGTAGAAAGAATAATATGTAGTTAGATTATTATGGAAAATCTTACTGAGGCAGCAAGCAAGCACACGATCCACATAACGATAAACAAGTAACATGAAAGGCCGTGCAAGTGCAACAATATACATTAAAAAAAAAAGATACTGCTGCAGTGGTTCGTCCACCACACCAAGAAGCCTTTTTCCTCCTCCGGCTCTTTTTCAGAGTGGAAAATCATGTATACCATTTCAATGGACCGCTTTGTTCGTCAATTGGGGCACCATACAGCCTCCGGCAGTCCTGACCCCCGTTTGGGACCCCATCCTTATGGAGGAGAGAGGACACAGAGGACATTTTTGATAACACGCTCGCCGGCTCGTTGCTCCATCTGTCACCAACAGATTATAATCTGTGTACAATAAACTATAATACCTTTTTGATAGTATACAGATGATGATGAGTGAGACCCTTGAGCTGAGATTCTTTTGAGCTCTCGCGCGAGAAACAGACAGCGAGGAACCTGTCAATGAAGTACACTTACGTAATTAGTGCGAACGTGTAATTAATAGGCTTGCGGCGTTTTACTTTGTTGACCGTCGAATGTTTAAATAATTATTATATCGTAATATTTTATTTAAAAGATAAATAGTTAAATACCTACTGAAGGGAAGAGTGAAACTGAAAACCTTTATTTTTACAGCATCTTGTTATAAAAGGTAAGCTATTACTTAGATGTGCTAATGGGAATCATATCCATGCCACCAGTTTTAGAAACTCTCATTTATGATATGGGTATAAAAACCAGCAGTAGGTAGATACATAAAGTCCTTATACAAAGTAAGACATAAGTAATTTCGCAGTACAAATTCGTACAATCTAATACCGAGGGCGTGTCGTACCGCGCCTTACCGTGCCGTACGTCCTACAATTAGCCTGTCCCTGATTATACTCTTTACCGCGTCAAGACGGCGAGTACCGCGTCGGTACCGCGCCGCGCCGGGACGTGACCGCGTTCACACGAGCCCACCACCGCCAACTGGCGGTAATTATTGTAGCAAATGAAAACAAAACAACTTAGATACTGCAACAAGTGCACAGGATGCGATAATGCGCAGGGAGCTAACTCGATCTTGGGCTGCTTATTATGGAGGTGATTGGAGAGAATGCGCTCCAGAATATGTATATTATAGAGGTGTGCACACTTAGGAATATTCTCAATGGTATTGCACTGAAATTAGTCTCAGAACGAAGATTTCTAGAGCATTGGGGGGACGTGTAAATGCCAATGTAAAGGTGTAAATGATTGCTCACGAGAATTACCATGGCAAAGTTTTCAACTTCGTGAAAAAAAGAGACGCGGTAAGAGCTCTTATCTGTATTATAACAATCACATTATTAAGGTTCCTTACCCAAAGGGTCAAAACGGAACCGTATACAAAGACTCCGTCCGACTTGCACTTGATCGGTTTAATGTTTTACTTCGTAAGTAACAGAAATTATAGTTTCGCTAAATCTCTACATTACTCTACAATATCATATCAAAGATTAAACTAACTAAATCCGGTTGAGTATTTATTTTGCATTGGAAATATTGGAACATGGCCACTCCGCCCGCATGATCTAATCTAGTGATTAGAGCCCCAACAGTCTCTCGGGCAGGTGTTCACTAACAGCCTGGAGGAAACTGACGCTATCATGAACATGAATATAAGAAAATATAAAGAACTTCGGGACCACGCCCGTTCTTTTACTACCGTCTTTTGATGCATATCAACACTCCGTATAACAAGGGTGGCATTCCACGAACTCTGGTTGTAGATACAGCATAATTACCCTAGCCAGCACTTGGATGTGCAGCGTGAAGCTCCTCGCTCCAGCGCGGCAGCGTCTGCTACAGCTGATACATATTCATTTTATTGACTTTAAATAAAGAAATTGTCAACTTGTCGGGAGTTGTTTACGAATTAATTATTTTTAGGATCATTGCAAAATAACTCTCAAATTAGTGTCGTGATTAAGTAATCTGTGCGATAAACATTATTTTGATTGTGACGCTACACTACCTAACCTGCTAACCGAACTGTAGCACAGATAACATAATACTACTGTGGGTAACAAAGGCGACTGCGGGCCGTGTGGTCGAGTACTGTATGTTTGCATAATGCTCTGTAATTGTCGCTCCCCCCTCATACAGTCATACGTACGCTAATGAAGTGATGGACGACAAACGTCCATCACTGCCATCAGAAATACGTGCAATTATTTATTTGGTCACGGTTTGTTTAGCAGCGAGGCCTAATTACGCACCGCGACACTGCTTGTTTACTTACCATAGGTACCACTAGGTACCATATAGGTACTGATGTTTGCTACTTCACGTAAAGGTACAGGTGGTGACAAAAGTGGCTGATCACTAAATAATTGATGTTATACCTATATGTCGATATGTCGATTTCTTTAATAAGTATGTCTATATGTAAGTATATAAATATCCGTCTTCTGTCATATTTAGTTAAGTTAACTCATATAATTATGGTTTCTGCTAAGTAAATGTGGTGATTGGAGAATAGTGGCGTGCGTTAGCCTGGCTCTATCTCGTAGATCTGCCTGTTGCCTTTCCGTTCAAGTATTGAATGCAAACATAACCCTTGACCATCACAAGCGTTCTTTTGTGATCCACGCCATCAAATAATACCTTATCATTTTAGCCCCTGTTACACTTAGATTATGACTAAGTACATGAATAAATAAATCCATCAAGTGCCCGTACGCGGAGTTGCCACACTGTTGTCACAGGCGTTTTAAGAATTTACTGTGGTTTTGGTCTTGAAAATGTGTCTGGGTATGTCCACCATCGTCTATATTCTGACAGCAGTCATCCAAATGCGCATAAACTTTTGCATATTGCAACACATCCAAGCATTATCTAGCTTGTTTAGTAGAAATTAAACTAAATTTAGTTGATTATGCAAGTAATTGGGTTAAAAAAAAAACATCAAGTAACTACCCAAATAATGTTATTACTAATCAAATAGCAAACTTTAGTACCTACTTAAATATACAAAGCTGTATTCAATAACACGGGGCTGACGATGAACCAAAGATAATATGATAAAGAATATTATGAATGACTCAAATCAACCGTTGATGTCGACTGTAAGCCACGTAGGTATAGTTTTCTTTTAATTGTTCTATTCTAGGTATTTTAAAAACGTTACAATGGAAAAAAATACAAACAAACTAATAGATGCTTCCTCCGCTGTGCTCCTCCCAGCTGTGAATACCATACATTAGGCAGCCTCGCTCGTGCAGCCCGTGATTAGGCCGGCTATATGAGCCCGCGCGGAGGGCCGGGGCTCAGAGACCACTCAGGAGCGACCATGAAGGGCGCACTGATCGCCGCGACCGTCCTGGCGGTAGCAGCCGTGCTGCGGGCTGACGTCAACGTCATGAAGGATGTCACCCTGGGCTTCGGAGCAGCGCTCGAGCGGTGCCGCGAGGAGGTGAGTGTTCAGTTTTAGGCCTCTTAAATACAGGTAAAGCTGGTCTTTGTAGTCACTTCCTTCGAATAACTTACCAATATAATTAACCTATATCAACAATAGAGAAGTATGGTGGCGAAACCAGTATTTTGTGGGGGGAGGGGGTAATTTGGCCCTGTAAAACTCTGGCCACTAAGACCTCTGGGGCAAGTCGATCCGCTGGTGGAAGAGGAGGCTTTGGCGCAGGCTTTTCTGTTCGGGTTTGCAGGTTAGACAGCAGTCGCTCCCATAAAAGCCATCGAAATGAGATTGGATGTGACTGAGAACAATGCTAAAATATAATGATGATAGGCTATGATAAGAATTTTTTTTAATGCGTAATGTGACCTCGATGTCACGATGAAGCGAATGACTACAGAAGTAATATGCAGAGTTCCTATGAAGCTTGGCAATACATAAATCAGTAAACCTTAGACAGTAAAACCATGTGGCTCTTACCTGTTGTGAAATATAAATGATCTCTTGTATCGCAGAGCAACCTGGACGAGGAGAAGATGGAGGAGTTCTTCCACTTCTGGAGAGACGACTTCAAGTTCGAGCACCGCGAGCTGGGCTGCGCCATCCAGTGCATGAGCCACCACTACAACCTGCTCACCGACTCCTCGCGCATGCACCACGAGAACACCGACAAGTTCATCAAGTCCTTCCCCAACGGTACATAGCTCTTATTCGATGACTATCAGGACCTCTACCATGGCGACTTTTGTACGAGAAAGGGATAGATTTGTATGCACACCCTGTAATACCATCCCCTCGCTAGACAACCTCTGGGCGAGGCGGTAGAGCGCTCGTCCACTGAGTTGACAGGCGGCGGTTTCGATTCGATTGTCTGTTTGCATGGTGCATAAATCTGAGTGGTTTGATAGCAATTAGCAACTCGATGCATGCTGGTGAGTTGTCCTCAAGGTGATTAATGTAAAGGCTAACGTGTGTCATAGTCTCACTTCTTTCTAGATGACCATTTCTGTACACAACGCCTTTAGTAAACGTAAAAGACCAAGTATGATCAGTCACTTGACAGCGTTAATTTATATCTATGTGTGTTTGCGCAGGCGAGGTGCTGGCGCACCAGATGATCGAGATCATCCACGAGTGCGAGAAGCAGTTCGACCACGAGGCGGACCACTGCTGGCGCATCCTGCGCACCGCCGAGTGCTTCAAGGTCACGTGCGTGCGGCGCGACATCGCGCCCACCATGGAGCTCATGATGGCCGAGTTCATCATGGAGGCCGAAGCCGAGGCCGCGTGACGCGCCACCGCACGACACGACCACGACACGACACACAACGACGACGACCCTTACATATTACGATATACAATTACAGTGCTCCTAAGTTTTAAGGTGATTTTCACGCGCAAGGCAAACGCCAATAACAGTTTTATCAGTTTCCTTGTTAGAAAAATGTAAATAGTACGAGTATACCTACTGACTTCTTTAGGTGTTTTAGGAGATTGTTACATACTTAGATACATTTAATTCTTTGTACTTACATTTTGTTTGTGCAAGCTATATTTATTATCACATGGGGTTGCGCGTAGGACGCAAGTAAATACTTCCTGTATGTTAACTCTTACTTCAACTGTAACACCCCCTGGGCTGGGGTCCAATGAATTAGGTACGAACCATTATGTGTAAAATGATTTTCAGGCAGTTTACAATAGTTATTTATGTACAGTTACTGGGACGACTGCTCGCAAATGGCTATGAGATATAATTTAAGAATTGTGAAGGGTAAAAAACTAATACAAAAAGGTGACGGTTTAATTAATATTAAGTAAAATAATTTGTAATGTAATTTTAAAGCAACTAGTAAAAAGACAAAAAAACTATGGTGGAGGAATAAATACTGGTACGTGCCTACTTTACGTAGTCTTATTTGTTTAACTTTCTTTTTCTGTAAGAGCTGTTGAATGGTAAAATAATCACCATTAAGTGAGTATCCTTATTGGGTCCCGGTTCACGTTGGAGAGTGTGATAGTGAGACCAGATAGAAATATCATATTATCACATTCACAGCTGCCTTCCTTTACAATTGCGCAATGCCGCGGTATAAAAGCATTTCAAGTCTAAAGAGACAATGAAGTTGAAATCCACCATCGCAACATTATGGGCGCCTGTAGTGATGGGCTCTATTCCTGAGAGCCTACCTCTATCATGTCTAATCTTGTCAACCGGAGTGACGGCAAACGACACGAGTGTAAGTATAATAAACTGTTTCGTAGTAAAGATCATAATATGTACCTAGTATGTAAGTAGGTAGGTATATTGAAAAGGGGGTGTTTTGTGGTTACGGTTACGAAGTCAATGCGGCTGCTCTAGGGTTGCCAACCATACTGTTTAAAACAGTATTATACTGTTTTACACCCAATTATACTGTTTACTGTTCAACAAATAAACAGTATCCAAAGTACTGTTTTCAGCATGAAAATGCATAACACTACAAAAATGTGCAGCAATTGATACAATTTTAATTAATTGGGCACCAATTTGCAATTATTTTATAAGTTTAGGTGTTGATTGTCCCATGATAATCCAAAATTTATTAATGATAAATCATAATATAGAAAATAATACAGTTCACAGCTATCTTCTATTTGCCAGCCATATATTAAATCTTTTAATTTATCCACCGGTGGCACACACCAATGACTTTTCGATGCTTTTCGAAGTTATGTGTGTATTTATCGCAGGTTTATAAGTGCCCGGTTAATGGCAATAGGCTCGCCACCTATTACATTGGGACCTAAACATAAACCGCGAAATGTGGGTGCTAGCACCTCTGCCTACCCCTTCAGGGATATAGGCGTGAGTTTATGTTATGTTATGTTTAATTTATCCATAAAAAATTTGATGGGAACCATATTACCATTTTAGATGTTTACGAAACCATGCTTTTTTTTAAGACAGACAGACCTAAGGGGGCAAAATAGGTGACGAACCGGTGTATGTAAAACCGTATTTTGTGAAACGGATTTTTATGATCTTTGTTTTGTTGGAGAGAGAAAGTTGGTTCAGGGAGCCAGAATCGGATGACAGGATCAAGGGAGTCAGGATTGGATAACAGGATCTAGGGAAATCCTCAAAATGGTGGCAAAACACTGTTTCTGCTGTTTTAACATAATTTAATATCAGTATTTGCATTTAAAAATTATCTGCTCGTGATTTTAAGCTGCTGATGATAGGAACCTAAGCAAAGGATGGACGATGGATCGATTTTAACTCACTAAAAAGAGAAAAATAAATTAAAAGCTTCTCGGGCTAGGCACCGCAGTTATTTTTTCGTTTCTTGAAGTCGGTTAAACTTTTTTGTTAAGAGTTAATTTATGTAATTGTAAAATACTGTTCTATTTTCTAGAATACTGTTCAATTTTCTTCTCAGACCTAAATATACTTTTTTTCTCGAAGAAAGAGTTGGCAACCCTAGGCTGCTCGGCTACGTACCTACCTACTGGACCCTCAAAATTCGACCTTATCTATAAATATGATCCATTGGACCTCCATGTTAGAATTGGACCCTCAATCTTGGATTTTATTTTTACTTTAGTGCCCATTAGACCCTCTGTCAAACAACGAGTTCCATTCGACCTCATTTGTACATCTTCATTTGAAAAAGTTAAAATACAATCACGCACAAAAGTGATAAATTGTGGAAAAGAGGAGTAGGCTAGGATAGAGAAGAGACTACTTCTCTGCCGCCTACCAGTGTATGAGCTAAGTATGTGCTTGTTTTCTACCTTAGTAGTAAGTTTTAGTAAACAATGTAACTCAAACATCCGTCACACCTTCAACAGCGCCTTAATTGTATTTATTTATGTGACAGAAATATTCAAAAAAAAATTAAGCTAATCAGCCGCCAGGTGGCGCTGTAATAGCCACCCAGCTTGTTATCCGCTAATATGTCAGAGTAGTATTCACGGAGTACTTTGGTAGGATTCGAACCCGTTACCTCTCACCTCACAGCCTATTCAATACACGAAGCGTATTGAATAGAGACAGAATGTATTTAGCTCTATCGCTTCAACTTTGTCTGTTCACCGAACTCACCGAGTGCGTATTCAAAGTAAGTCAAGGCAATACCGTGACGTATCGTGTAGTGAGAGGTCTTACCAACTAATAAAAAAATTCAATCGATTTGCCAGCAGGGGATGTAGCTCAGTGGTAGAGCGTTCGCTTTGCATGTGAAAGGCCCCGGGTTCGATCCCCGGCATCTCCAAATTTTGGTCTCCGTTATAAAATACAGTTTTGCTATTTAATTTAACTTTTTTTTTAAATATCTACCGAATGTCAATGGTTGATTAACTAGAAAGTAATAAAAAGATTTTTTGGAAATTTCAAAGTTTTTCCAAAAGAGTTTTTGACCCCGACGTGATTTGAACACGCAACCTTCTGATCTGGAGTCAGACGCGCTACCGTTGCGCCACGGAGTCAGTGGTGGCAGTAGCGAAATTACAGTTAGCTTACCTAATGTATAAATGTGAAAAAAAAAACTTTACACGGAATTCCCCGTACAAAGATAAATAAAAGAGCAAGTATATTATGTGATCACTGATCATAAGTATGAACACTGATCGGCCATTGCATTAACAGCATAGGAGGTAGTTAAAGAACGTTCTGGTTGTCATAAATATCATTCCTAATTTATTAATCGTAGCGCGTTATTCCCAACGTCTCTAACCTCCAGTTTTTTATATTATGTAAACCTTTATTAAGATAGAATCTAACTCTTAGATTCTAAGTTATTCTTTAGATTCAGATTCGTACATAAACTTACTCACATATTTTCACCTTTAAATCCCTGAAGGGGGTAGGTAGAGTGTGTATAACGTCCACATCTCGCCAACTATGATACTCAGCCCACGTAAAAGAGGGCGAGCCTTTTGCCGTCAAGCGGTTTACTGTCCTATGGGGAATAGGACAGTCGCTTTCTACAACACGCACGGGCAAGGATGAGGTGGCCCTATTTAACTCTACCGTGAACCGACACGGCAACTATTGTGTTGTTCACAATGTTAATTACGATACTGCCAGTGCCATCTAGTGAGGAGTTGCTTGAACTATATTTAGTGGTAAAGTAGTGATTAAGCACATTTTCACCTGGCTATTATCTCAAGACACGTAAATTGAAGATGTTTGGGTCCACTAGGGTCTCTGTACTAAAAAAATCTATAGATCGTCTGTATTCGGTTCGGCGTTATTATAGTTCCAACTATTTAGTACCTATTTATGTAATCTGTTATGAAGGCGTTACTCAATTAAAGTTCCAAGTAGGTACCTACTGAATGTTAGTAAGTAAATAGGTATAGGTATCTCTCAGACAGAACCTGCCATGGCCGGTATGGAGGTCTCTGAATCGTCTACGTATGTACAGTCGACAAAGGAGATACGGTTAAACATGTTCATACAAATTTGTGAAATTTGTATGTAAGGGTGCGACCGTATCTCCTTTGTCGACTGTACACTAGTCGGCCGGTCACTCGAGACAAAGAACCTATATGCAGGTGGGTAATGCGACACTTGTGACTGTGGAGCCCCCGTGCAGTCCATGGCGCACTTGGTTTCGTGTCCCCTATGTCTATGTCCTACCTCCTGCGCTAAAGAAGATCTAAACAAAGCCACTGACAGCGCAGTCTAGATGGTAGATTATTATTCTGGAATAATATAAAGCAGTGAAAAAGAGGATCATTGACTGACACGAAAAAATAAGTCAACATTTAAGTAGATACCTACTAATTAGCAGGATTCATATTTTTATAGGCATTGATATCAATTAATACCTCTCTACACTACACTATATATCTATAATAAGAAGTTAAAGGTACCTACCACACATACAAAATGTTGATTGAATTGAACTTATTTGTTAAAACATAATACCTAGTGTCAACTCAATAATACAACGTGGTTAAGAGATTAACTGGAACAACAGTCAGACCCAATAAATCTAATTAGTTTAGGTACCTATCCTCAATTTGTATAAATATAATCCTAACTAAAATATTACCACAGTAGAACAGCACACTGCATTGTTGTAGTAGGTACCTAATTAGGTAATTGACCAGTTTTCCTCAAGTTAATCCTCCTCAGAGTACCTACCTAGATATAAAACAGGCATTGCCTCGTCGGGGACAGAACGCGGCGCACTGATCGTCGCTCACACAGTCACACAACACGACACTCCCTATTCCAACATGTTGACAAGAGCCGTTCTACTACTGGCCCTCGCCTCGCTGGTCTGCTGTCAGGTGGAGCAGAGTATTTTCGCGCAGTTCTACCCTCGATCTCAAAAGGTACGAGAGCAACCGTCGACTGTGAAGGCTGTACCGGCCATGTCTCCGCCGCAGCTGGCCGTAGCGAGGACCAAGAGGAGCCACTTCGACCGGGACGTGGACACCGAGGGCAACACCGCGCTGCTGAAGCGCCTGCAGGCCGACATGAGGGATCCTGGCTGGGTGCCCGAGATACGGCCCAGGAACAACTTCCACTTTTGATCGTGGCGATGGTGGCTGCAGTGGATTGAAGTAAATTGTTCTAATTGCCGTCTGTGAAGTTTATATCATGTATGTTTAACGTTATTGGTGCAATTCGTAAAGTACAGAATGTTGTAAACAAACCAGTTTGAAGTTATCACTGGCCCTGGAGCTCGTATAGCCAGTGCGTTGGCATTCTAGTGTATTCGCAACTACGGATACACTGTTCAATAAAATGAGTTTGATGTTTTATCGAAATATTTCAATTTTCATCGAAACAAAAGCAGGATTTTTTTGCATTTTAGTTGGGTTGGTTTACTTAGTAAAAAGACTCACTTGTTTTACGGTATGGAAAATATAAATTATACTTACTGGGTGATTTTATAGTCTTTTCGGAGCGAAAGATTTTGGGCACAGTTTCGTCTCAGACTAAATATTCTTTTAGTCTGAGAGTTTCGTTAGCAAAATCGTCTAGAAGTATTATTTTGGCGAAAAAAAACTTTTTTTTTTCAACCCCTATACAATATGCTTTTCACCTGTAATTATTCCCAAACATTATAAAATAAAAATAAAAAATTTTCGCCAAATTAATATACTTCCAGACGCTTTCGCTATCGAAACTGTGCTCAAAATCTTTCGCTCAGCAACGACTACAAAATCATCTTGTATCAGGCCAACAAGGATGAACTTATCTAGTATAAAGTGTTTAGAAATACCTTGACTCTGTAAATAGACCACTACATCAAGTCGCACGTGCAAAACGTCTTACAAATACTCCTGTCAGTCCAGTTCCATTTCCATATTGTGGATAAGTTTACTTTAGATCCATTGACGTTAGTGTCCGCAAGGTCACATGCGTCATTCAGTGCGTCAAAGCTAGTTTACAGTTCACTATTATCATACTACAAAACAAATTAGGTACCTACAAAGCGAACGGCAGCGCGAGCGCAGCATTGTATAAATAAGAACCATGTCAGACTAGATTCTAGTGTCTAAATACAGAATTACTTAAATTACCTCTGTACGGCAGTATTGCGAGGTACCCTGTGGATTTTATTTATATCTAGAGGTAGATACTATGAACCGTTGCTAAAATTATGCACTGTAATACACTCAGCATCAGAGTCACACAAATAGTTTATGACATGTGCATCATTCGAGGAAGTGCCGAAATTTGGGAAATTCCTCGTCAACGATTTGGTGAACGGTTCTTGGAGACGCCCACGACCACTGAGTAATTGTCTGTGTACTAAAATGTGAATGACTGTCTGTTCTGTATCACAGTGATCACTGTACTATGTAGTACCAAGCTACTTAGGTATACGTGACTTGAGTGAGTAACATTCGCAGTAGGTGTGGTCAGGCCTCTAGAAAAATAAACCGCGGCTACGCAAAGCGTTCAGGAAAATCAATTTGAAAAGTAAGTTACGGGCAGGAAAACTTTTCTTAGCATCGGTGCCGGCTTTATTTGAGCAAGTTGTCTCAAGCGGATGCGTGTCTATGTGGACTGTTGTATGCTCTTACGGCTTTACTACGCTAAAGCACAGATTACTTAAACACCAAGCACAGCACCAAGCCACGAAATACAGTTTCACCACGGTAAGTAAACTATGCTGTGGCCTCACCGTGTCCATGGCCAGTAGGCGTTTGAAACAACATTTTTTTGCCATCTCGAGGTCCTTCCACCGTACGTGGCAGAATATGAAGGACCAGAGTATTGTAACATCTATTGCACCATATTCTAGAAAATAAATATTTGATTTGATCTGAGCCTAATAAGTCCTAAGCCTATCACCCAAACCTGCAATACTTAGTAATAGATTTTTGTGTCGAGAAGGTGCTGCTCAGGTGGCTCTTTCCAAATCTAATTATTAAAACAGTTGTAGTCTGAGGCAGTTTCATCATCCAACAAACCAAAGCCTTGCATTAAAATAATATAAGTGGTCGTTTTCCTGTGAGCTGGGAATCCCAGCCATAACACGAGTATCACACATGTAGGTAGATGATCTAACATTGGGTGTTTATTTTGAAATCTAATCCACAATCTCGTGAGGTATTACCGCTTCAACTTTTCCGTCAACAGTTACTTGATCCGTCATTTAGTTTTTTTTTGTCACTGCTGGAGTCATCAGTATGATGTGTAAAATTTTGCTTAGTCTGTTGTTTTTCTACAGTAAAGGTACTCATCATAAAGTAGGTCCAGCGTAGACGTGAGTATGTTCAGCTAAAGATTTCCGGGTCCCGTTAGGCACTAATGGAAGGCTACTCCGCAGAGAATTCACTCTCTCACTTGTAATCGACTTAAAATTCGCCAAATACTGCATTTCTTACAGATCGTGAGAGAGCCGGAGGCGGCGGGGGCTTCATTTCCCCAACTTTCCTTAAATAGGCTCTTGCAGATAGGTAACAGTCTCGAAAGTCTCCTCCGCTGGACAGGTAAACCAGGCAGGTAGCAATAAGCTTGCCTCCTATTACCTACCTAGCTGCGTGGCCGTGTACTAGTACTTAAACCTAATTAATCTGAGTCTCAGCTCGGTGTGAATATATATTTTCATATAACAATAAAAGCAGAATAAAATAAAATCGAAAGTAACAACAGTCCCGAGCCGCAGTAGCGAGGCGCTTGCGCATGGCTCGTGCCGCGGTTGGCCTACCACAGATTACTCAACAGTTACTTTGTTTTACCTCCTGTGTGCTGTACAGGTGGCTATCGACGTGGTGACCTAAGGCCCCAAGGCGACAGTTGTACGCACGCGCCAACGACATACGTCATGACTAGTCATGAGCCATCCATACGCCGCAACTATTGTCCATTCTCCTCTTTATAGTCCGAAAGCTGGTACGATTTTTGAGTACATGCTTGAGACAAGCTGAAAACTCGTCACACAACAGAACTCTCCTGTTATACCCCAACACGAAGCGGCAGACCTTGACCTGGCTGGTGGGTACGGGGCTAAATCAAAACCTGAATTTTTTTTAATTAAAAAAAAATATCCATACAACATGTTTGAGGCAAATATGTTAAGGAATACATAAAAAAAGACAGGCGACTTGGTGGGGGCTTTATCATTGCCAGGCGGGTTCAAAGGTAATTTCACTAATTTCCAAAAAGAGAGAAAGGATACACAAGTTGAGCGAATAAGTAATCTTAGACGAAATAATAAAATAACTGCAGAGATAATTCGCTAACAACTAGTCGATAAGAATTAGAGACGCGACGACGAGACGGCGAAACTTAGGTTTTCCTCAAGTGTCCTTCGTGCGACCCACATGGCCGACGTTCATCGTCGTATCAGCTATTTGTCGCAAGCTACACACAAATGGTACGTACGGTGCACATCGGGTACTACCGCGGGTTCTCACTGGCTCGTAGGGTATTAGTCTGTGCGGTACATAATTCGATCCTGTTGAGCTTTCATAAAAATATAGTGCCATGGAAACGTTTAGCGCTCACGTAGCTCTCATCAAACCGGAATCGGGGGGATTTCGAAGTCAACAGTGCTGCATTGCTTGATCTGGGGTTCGCTTTACCAGTCTAACTGCAGATTTAGCTAGACTTCGATACTTTCCGTGAAGCGAAGGACTGCCATCTGACCTCCACAATCCAATGGCGATATTGGGCGATATCGAAGCATTGCAGCTAGAGCAGTTGTTGGGCTTATAAGGATCCAACTACCCTCGAGTCGAGTGAGTAACGTATGAGAATGTTCACGTGGTAGGGCGCGCTGCTGCAGACGCGACGTGCTCGTGCGCCCGTACTCCGCGCGGACCAGTTGGGCTTTCCCACATTCCGCGATAAAGGCACCGCCTGCCGCCACTCGGGGCCACACCACGCCGCGCGATTACTTGATGGTTGATGGATTATCTCATTTCTCCGTATTCACGTTCAGTACCTATGCATTAGTCGACTCATAAATATCAAGAATGATAAATATTTCCCTATCTAAGGAAATACATGGAGGAAATATAAGAAAATAAATAACACTTGTCAACGATGGGTAAGTAAGCAGGAATCTATTTTAAAAGAAGTCTTATCACTTTAAATTTTCAAAGAATTGTAGGTAGGTACTTCTTAAAAACCATCTGCATATTTAATTATTACTTAGTTAATTTAATAACTTAAGTAGTTTTTACCAGACATCACGGAAAATATATCGAAGGACGGCTGTTTCGTAATTATACTATAGGCCGACTGTTTGTGATTTGGAAAATAGTACCCAGAGGGTAAGAATGATAGTGACTGCCCCGTGGCACTAGCACTACTCAATGGCACTACTGGTAGTGGGTGGGTGATGAAATGCAGGTATCTACTCCAAAATTCAGCATTTTTTATTGAAGGTGTATCTAGGTCAAAAGAAATTGTTAATACCCTTCCCAATAATTGATTTTGATTCGAAGTGCGAACCCAGTCTCTGAATGACGCTACTAGGTATATACGTATTAAATTAAAAATTAAAAATTCTTTATTTATAAAAATCCTAGTTTATACATTGTTGGGGCTTCCCAGTAAGTAGTCATAGACACTTGTGATGGGAATGCCTCGCTCTTCCTGTGTTACATATTCTTGGATTTATTAAAAGTCTCAGCTTAATCTAGACAGATGTGGAGTCAGTATGTGAATACTAATTTATATGTGTGTTTATTTTATTTATCTATTGTTATTGATATTTTATATATATATGTGTATGTGTTTATTATATGTATGTGTTGGTGGGTGTGTGTGTGCATATGCGTATGCATGAGTGTGTGAATAATTATTTGTGTGTATGTGTGTGTATGTGTGTATACGTGCAAATGTGTATTTACAAATAGAGAGATTAGCCATTTTACCTAAGTAATTCTTGTTAAAAGTTCTTCAACATTTTCATAAGTAAGCGTATTTAGCCATTTTGTAATGGAGACCTTGCAATCATGAAGTAACATGGGGTAAACACGTATACCATTAGATATTTAGATATAATTTACCACCACTGACGCTTACGAACATTAAAATTTAGCCAGTAGGTAGGTAATTATTATCTAATTGCAGTTTCATACGAACTAGTTCGGAAAGCCCGAAATTATAATTATGCGTCGTGTCGGAAAACACGGCGACGTCACATCGCAGTCTTGAGACGTTCTCCGTACTGGACAATGGCACATTATTTGGGTATGTGAGCATGAGTGGTGTGGCTCGTATTTAAAAAAGTGAGTCAACGACCTATTTGCTGATTCACTATTTATAGACATCCTCACTAATAAGTATTGGTTTATCATACTAACTATACTAAGTAGGTATTAGTTAGGAGTTGATTTTCATCTGTGATATGATAATCCATTCTACCAAACTAAGTTCTTAGATTTTACTCGAAGAATTTCATCTTCTTCTTCATCCTACCGTTAATCTCAGTCGCATCCGAAGCTTTCACCCCCGAGTCTGGGTCCACTTTTGGGGCAGTTCGACTGGAAACTGCAGATTTGACTGATCTTCGATATTTTCCTTGAAGCGACTGCCATCTGACCTCCATAACCCATTGGCGACATCGAAGTATTGCAGTGAGACCAATTTTTGAACTTTTTAGGGCCCCAACTAACTACCCGTGAGGACTGTCATAGATGTTCGTATGACAATGCAAATAGCCCTATTCATGCATACAAATATATATTTACACTGAGCGGGAATCGAACCCGCTCCCCCTGCGTAGTAGTCGCGTTCACTACCGCCACTATCAGAAAAATTTCATACAGTAAAATCTAGTAAATAACGCACTTTGGTCAGCCTTTTTGTAGAGTTACTACTTAGCATTGACATGGTGAAATCTTGGTAGAGCTCCATAGTCTCACAGTTCCTCTACGGCTCTACCTATGGTTATTAACTTTAGGAATAAATAGAATACCGGTATAAGGTGTCAGTTTGGGTCTGAAAAGTGTTTTGTTTTTAACACACTGACGGATGCAAGACCAAGTGCCCAGGCTGGGGAGAGGTCGTGGAGGAGGGGCACCTGACTCCTTTTGGTCACTGCAGTATATTACTTACTCTGTGGTCACTGCTGCCGAGCGTTTCTCTACGCAAGTCGCATGCATGTACCTACCAAATGACCTTTATATACTTTTCATGCATTTCGCGAGACCAATCCTAGTGAAGGTCTTTTTGCCTTGCATCGAATTATTGGGTACTTGTGTGACTTTTTTTAAGCAGGTAACCAATAAAAAATGACACTTTTTGGTAGACTTCTCTTATAAGCCGCACCCGCACAGCATCCACGCTTCTTCCTTCAATAGTTGCCGTAAGACGAGACTATTTTCCTTCTCCTTTCGAACATTTCCTTTAGTTATAAGTAAAAAGCGAGTGATACCTGTGTGATTTTCCTCCTTAGTAGTGTGTACCATTTACGCCTGTACCTCACCAAAGTGACGGTCAGGTCGGTATTTACAGCCATTCTGGTCTATTTTTGCCTCTTTTTTCCTTGGTGCAGTTGTCCCAGGTGTGTATCAATGCCCATTCAATGAATTGAACCCAGAACGTGATAAACTTGACTCACTTGGCTAGTTTCAAAACCAAGTAGTTACACAGTGTGGCTTGGCTTATACATATTATATGCTTCTTCTGTAAGGGGCCTGATCGAAGTATTAATTCTTTGATCGATTGATATTATGTAAGTAGGTACTTCATGAGACTAGTTGGAATTTTCCTGGTCGTTGAATTAAGATTAGATTCTTACAGAACTTTATGCTTTATCATACGTTTGTTGAGTTATTAGGAATTATACTGGGAAATTACAGAACGACGCGGGCGCATATATAAACATGTGGAGCGCTATCTTTGCGATTAGTCGCAGACGCTCCTACACCCGCGATGGCCGCAGTCACACGAGTCGCCTCCGTCGCCTGCGTCCTCCTGGCGCTCGCCGCCTGCGCATGCAGCGCGCCGCACAACAGGCAGCCATTCGAGACCGGAACCATTTCTCCACAATCAGGACAGTTGTTGGACAAACTAAGCAGTTCAAAAACCAGTGCACCGGTTGACGACAGAGTAATGTACGTGAAGAGGATACCGTGTGATAGAAACGACGACAAGTGCTTGCATTTCCAGTACTATGAGTTCGACCTAATGGGCGCGCAGGACGGCGGACCACACCGGTATTCGGATTATTGAGTGTGAACGTGCGTGCTTCCGACTTCCGAGTGTGTGACTGTGATTGTCTTGAAGAAGGGGCACAGGATACTTCTAGTGAACATTTTAACTAGTGTGCCTAGGTACCTACTTAGTGTTTTCCGACCAGTATTACAGCCAGTATTATTAATAATTAGCGTATGTAGGTACCTACTAGGTATCCACTTAAGTATCGACTCTACAGTTGGACTTGGTCATGTATTTTTTTAGGGCTAGGCACGTCGCAGACGTGATGAATTGTACTGAGGAATAGTATCTCTATTATTATATCGATGGCAGCTAGAGTGGAGGTTTAATTACAATAGAGGAAGCTTGGGAGTAGCTATGCAAAGAAAGACAAGCAATTTCGGGTTGTTGTGTCTGCTTATCGCAGAGAGAAAGATGAGTAGGTACTACCTATATGTTGGTACCAACTAGATATTGTGTAATCTAGTGTGTTACTGTTGTTATTTTAACTTATTGCCTTCTACAGACAGCTAACATAAATTATGCCATGCCAATATAGTTTTAGTGCTAAATAAATATATTTGTAAGTTTTTAAACTCTTTGTATTTATTTATTTTCTAGCGTCGCGTCGTGTGAAGACGTTTAATGTGCGCTTTATAATGTATCCGACAGAAAGAGGTTTCGAGTTCTTACCCCGTAACCGACCGATCTCATTACTAGTCTATGGCCCGTATTCTAGGATGGTACTCAGTTCTGAATCTCGATTTATCTGAGGACAGATTGTGTTGACAATCTGTCAAATCTTTTAATCCGTTCTCAGGTAAATTATAATTCAGGACTGAATATCGTTCTAGAATACCTAGCTATGACACTCACAATCAATGTGGTTTTCTATTGGTAAACCGATTTGGAAAATCGTTTCAGCAGATCCAGAGATTACCCCTTACAGCCTCATAATCGCACAAAAGATGGTGGTGTTATCACTCATTTACACAGTACTCTGTAGGCCAGCTCAACAGATTTCAGTGAATTTCAAAATGTAGACAACTTGTTTCGAATATACCGATCTCCAGCTTACAAGAGCCAGGTCCATACCGAAAATATGGACACGGTTTGAGCCGCGGAAAGCAAGTAGGTAAATTGCGACATAACTGGGTGTATTTTGCATTTTTTTAAATATAGTCTTTATACCCCCGAGATAGTGTAGCTACTCGACAATCTCGACGGTGTAAGAATTTTTCAAATCAGTAATTTCGGAACCTATTTCAAACAAAAAAATAATCAAATCTTTCCTCTTTATAATATTAGTACCTAGGCATATATAGAATAGATGTAGAGATATAAATAAATACTAAGTACAGTCAGCGCCAAAAGTAGATTAACACTTTATAATTAAGAGATTTCCTGAACTCCAAAACGTTACATGAAGTAACCATAATATACATCTATATTTCTATACATTACATTGTATATGTAATATGTATTTCTATACTAAGATGTAACTTTGGAGTACCTCCATATATGACACTTCTATACATAAGTACATAATACAATTATAGATAAGGATCAAATCTCTTTAACCAACATAGTCAATGGAATAAAAGGAAATCCTGCCTGAAATGAAATCTAAACTTTCCTCTGTGAACTCTACAAAAATAAACTTATGTGTAGGTCACAAACCGAACGATAAACCAGCTAGCGGAGCGGTGAAGCTCCTATTTCTATGGGGTTCTCTAAAAAGTGCATTAGGTTTTTTCAGGGTCGGCAGCATACAAGTGTAACGTCCCTGGTTTGCATACGTCAATAAGCCACAATAGCCACTTGCCATCAGGCGGGCCGTGTGCTTGTCTGCCACCTAAGTGGTATAAAAAAAATATTTTCTGCATCATTACGATTTAGAAATATTTGAGAGGTGTTACCTCCTTTCATTTCGCGAGGCGTGAAAAGGTCTCTATCGAGTCGATTCCACTATTTTAGCATTTGTATCTTCTACAACTCTTCACACATATTTTTCCATCAGGCGATGTGAAGATCAACCAGACGAAGATGAACTGGCAACTGGTATTAATGTATGTACAAACGATACTAGCTAGACCAACGCGTTTGTGCCTCTACAATTATAATTACAGTACAGAAAATAAACCGATTTTTGATTTGTAAATATTATAGAAGTGTGTGCTTTCCTTTCGTTGCCGTCATTAAAGAACAAGCTCCACGGACAGAACCGCAGTCGTGTTGCTGTGATGGAGAAACATCTTAGGTTACCTACCCAAATATCAGTTCCAAAAAATCCACAGAATATAGATCTACTTATGTACCTACCTAGTCCTAGGCAAAGCGATAAATGAGCAGTTTTCCAGTAGGTATTTATAGCGTTCCTAAAGACGCGCTAGATGGCGCAGCCGGCACTTTTGGTAAGAAGAGTGTGGTGTCACATCTAGTGTTCCCTATTTTATGGAAAAAATGGTCTTCGGTTTTGTAATGATTTAATTTACATAAATATTTTGCGGTTCTTTCCCACCGTCCACCTTCCCAGACCACCTGGGTGTACGGTGGTAATTGTCATTTTTTCTGATAAAAAAAAATTACCACCGTACACCCAGTGGTCTGGAAAGGTGAACGGTGGAAGAGAACCGATATTTTGTCATTTTTTCTGATAAAATTATTATTATTATTTTAAATTACAGACAGTGACGCGAAAAGAATTTAGCTTTTTATTATATTTTATCTATTATAATATGGGTAACTTAAATTAAACTTTGGCTACATCGCAAATTCATGAAAAAATACTACAAACAAACCACAGAGTACATTAAAATTACCAAAAGCTATGCTAGCGCCATCTCGTGATGACTTAAAAACCAACTGATTATTATACCTACTGGAAAACTGCTCATTACAACACACAACACCTTGTACACTACAACGTCTTCAACCTACAACACTGTATACGCTGAACCAAAAACAATATCATTGTATTTATTTACGTAATTCGTTAAATGGCAGGATACATTTTACTAAATAATATGTAATACCTATAAAATATGTATATTTCTAGAATATGTAAGTAATAACTGCAGTGGTCGGAATTAGGTAGAGTGATTTATGTACTTGCGACGAAATGTTGATATTAATGTGGATCTTCCCGAGTGATCTGACGGACAAACCCGTGTGGCCGTCCGATTTTGATGCAGTTTTCAGATATGGGTTCGGGTTCGATTGGTGCATGTTGTAAGACAGGTGTTATGGTGACAATTCACCAGGGGGCGCTGCAGCAAACATTTTTTGAGCAAAATAATATAGCCATTTTTCACCAAAACTAGTCCGATTTTGATGCAGTTTTCAGTTATGGGTTCGGGTTTGATTACAAAATATTCTGAGATAGGTTTTATAGCAACAACTCACCAGGTGGCGCTGCAGCAAACATAATGTATACTCTCTCATTATAGTATAAATTAAAAAAGAACTAAAAACACCCACGACGGTTAAAAAAACTTAAAGTAGGTATACTCGTATACAAATAATTTAATAATACAAAATTTAAGGAACTCGACACAAAACAATACCTCCAAAAAGAAAAAAATAAATCGTATGCCCTTTTCCTTTGATATAGGTCCCTAGTAATATTTTGATTTAAGCGTTGTAGTGTTAGTGGACCTTAGATCGTTATGGCTTATACAACAAGTCCGTCAGTTTAGAAATATATTTTTGGTGGCGTTAACACACAACACAGGCGGAGCTGCGGGTGGAAAGTTTTCTATAAACTCGATCACACATTTCTTTTCTTATTCTTTCTTTTCTAAGAAATAGATGCAAGCTATTTTGGACCTTATTAACTATCTACATAAGAGATATATATATAGATGACTAATGTACATAAAATGAATAAAATCTTTGTAAAAACAAATGAAGTACATATTTTTGTATTGATCTTCACACAGACACGGCGAAAAACCGTGCAAGCGACTTTCGACCTTAATGACATTTTATTGACAACATGTTTTTTCGCACTCCGCGATGACGCTGATCAAGAATTTAAGAAAAAAAACTCGATACTTTGTGATGTCAATAAGGTCGAAAATCGATTGCAATACTTGTTTCTTGTATTCATAGCTGGAGACCATCGCAAGAAATAGGCGCTAGCTATTTTTTACTTTATCGACTATGTACATAAGAGATATAGACGATTATGTAAATGTGATTAATAAAATCTTACTAAAAACAAATGAAGAACATATGTTTTGTGTCCACGGCACTGTCACGTCACTGACGTTTGTAAACAGAAAGGCTCCGATAGCGCACGGATGCTTAGGGTGCGGCCACATTGCGCGGCACCGCACCACACCCTATTACGCCGCACCGCACTAGCGGCCACATGGGCGGTGCGGCGTCGCAACGTTTTTACGTCCCTGCCACGGCGCCGGTGCGGTACCGCAACAGGTTAGGGTTGTACTCCCAGTTCCCAGTTGACGACAGTCTAAAATAAACAATGGATCGGAAACAGCTCGGTACTCTTTTTTTTAATCATTGGTGAGAGGTAGGTATATACGTAATTAAATAGAATCCACAAGCGTGCACTTTTCTTTATACCGTACAAAAAACTGAGCGGTGCCGCAGCGCGCCGCACTGCTTGCAACCCTCCCCGCCCCGCCTGTCTCATTCCCAAGTCCGGTGCGCATGCTGTGCGCCTGCGGTCGCGTGGCATACCCCCCCTTTTTGTATGTAGAAAGCCGTTGCGGCCCCGCGCAGGCGCCGTGCCGGAGCCGCACCACGCCGTGTGGCCGCACCCTTAGTCGGCCACGTTCCGGTCACGGCACGGACCAGTGTGGGCAGCCCTTTTGGTTTTGTTTCCTAATTTGCCCCGCAACAAGATTCAGAGCATGGGCTAAGTCTTTTTTTTCCTAACCTTTTTTCAATAAGGATTCACTAGGTAGATTAATATTTTTGCAATTGCAATGCAACACATTTCTTTTCAAAAAATGTTTTAAATGCATTGTTGCACAGTTGGGACCATGATATGTTACAAATATCGATAAATCACTAAATTAATAAATCACGGAATTTTTTCTACTCTTTAACATTAATCTTGGGATTCGAGGCATATCCACATTATTAAAAATCAGTGCAAGTACATGAATCACTCTACCTAATTCCGACCACTATAAGTTTAGTATTCAAATTAATCAAAATAATACTATTTTTTACTATTAACTGGTATACATTTGAGTTTTTCGTAAACATTTTACTTTTTTTATTGTTTGCAATACTAATTACGTAACGTCACCTATCTGTCATCACGTCTTGTCTTGTGTCATTGTCATACATTTCGCACAATAGGCTGTACAGCGTTGAATTAAATTGTTTTTATAGGAAGATAATCACAGCAACAATGTCATCATAGTGGCTCAAAACGGAGGTACGCTCAGGCCGCAACCATGGGCTACGACATAGGGTGGATCATCCCGCGGCTGCGGAACCCCGGGAGGTTGTGGTCTTGTGCGAGCTCGATCACTGTGGCCGTCGTCGGTTTATTTAGCAAAATTATCATAGGTGAGCCAAATTATTGTTTGTTTCACACAACAGTTTGTCTATCGTCATCATTTCATGATTGTAATCTTGTAAAAAAATAATCTAATACACGTAATCACACGTTTCAAAGTGTACAGTACTTGCAAACATCGCACATCAGCTAAGTTTCACTTTTATTGCTTACAGCGCATACGACGTGTTCCGATTTGTTACCGTTTGTTATTATTATGTAGTTCACGAAGGAATACCCAATAATTAGCGGACTAACATGAAAGATTTAAATCTGAATACAGTTACATTACACATTCATTACATGTCCACTTACATAAACTGTATATTATTTCAACATCTCACATCACCTGGCAAATCATATTTTCCGTTAACTATTTCTATCCTGTTAAATATAGAACCTTTTATATTATTAGTTATTAAAAAATAATGTGGAGAAGTGTTTACCAATTCAAAACATAGCTAACATAACATTGTCTTAAGGTATCAAACCATGGATAGACATTCCTTTGTGTGTAGGAAGAATTATCTAAGTAGTTGTATATGGCATTCATTGTCAGACATCTTTGGGTTAAATACATAATCTCTCCAAGTGCAGGTGACCTAGACACTAAACTAGTTGCTAACAGACAATGAAACAAGTACTAGAACCACATTCATTACTGTCACCACAGTACAGGGACTGGTGCGGTGAGTGAGTGTGTGTGATGTGAGCACATTTGAGAACAATTGAATTATCTTATAACATGATATACTGCTCTCTTGTCAAACTTTATGAATAAGAAAGTGTTAAAATTCCACTTAAATTATGAATAAGAATTTGCCCTCAATAAATATGTAAAATAGTGCTGATCAACTTCTATGTTTACAAGCTAATATTATCTTTTGTTCCAAGCGAGTGAATGTCACACAACAAACTTGTAACAAAGTGTGCAACAGTCAGCAAAGGTCAACAACCTACACTAATATAACATGCTAATCATTGGTCATTTGAGTCTCAAATTACATGCATGTATTACAAATTAATTTTTGCTTGCTCTATCCCTACTAATATTATAAATGCGAAAGTAACTCTGTCTGTCTGTCTGTCTGTCTGTCTGTCTGTCTCGCTTTTACGACTAAACCGCTGAACCGATTTTGATGAAATTTGGTATAGGGGTAGATTAGACCTTGAGAAAGGACATAGGCTATGTTTGGTCGCGATAACCGACATCCACGCGGGCGGAGCCGCGGGCAAAAGCTAGTAGTGTAATAAAACTGATACAATTAGTATACCTAATTTTCCCCTAACATACACATACATACATATAATCACGCCTTTATCCCTAGAGGGGTTAGGCAGAGTTGAGTTAACACCCACATTTCACCACTCATTGTATAAGATGCCAAGTAATGGGGGATGAGCCTATTGCCATATTCCACGCATTATTGTTGACTCCAGCCATATTGTGTCTTTGTTCTGACCCATCGTAATGAAATGAGGCCCAATTGGAATTTAGTTTCTAAACAGAAAAACTTCAGATGGTTTCTATTATTTCCAATTGGGCCTCATTTTGAAAACTACAAATCGAAATTGAACCTCAACTTAGTTAGTTACCCTATTTTTTTTTTAAATGTGTTTTTATTAAGAGTCTCTACAAGATTGATTACCTTTAGTTGAGTACCTAACATAATGGTGTATGAGTACATAATTATATTTGCATTAACCATTAAACCAGCAACCTTTAACCGTGACTGAATTTCACCAGTAAAAAATAAGTTTATGTAAATGAAGTTATATCATGCCTATTCTATGAAATTCTTTGAGAACAAAGTCTAATGCAGTTTGAATTGAATTAAGTGAGATTTAATGGAATCATTCATCCATGAAATCCAGCCTAACTAGCCAAACACACACATAGGTACTATATTTCGAATCTGTTGATCTATCACTATCTACTAATGCGATGTGTTGAGTATAATGAATTACAATTATCAGTTCAGCTGATTACAATTTGTACTGTCTGTGTTATTTGGTTGAAATGTGCCAAGCACCAGCCATTGTGTACTGCAGTGTGTCAGCCAGCGCTGATTTAACTAATGGATAGCAAGTCTCACATATTCATGTGGTGCTAAGGTGAAACAAGTCAAATATTTCAATAGTACAGCGCTACCTTGCCTTCACTGTCGAGTCATTTGCTTCCTGCATTGTTAACATATTTTATTGTTAATGCCTGAATATGCTCATTTGAATATTATTCCGTGAGCTGGTGTATATTTTTACTGCTCACTCACCTATGTACTATGTATATCCAAAGGGGTAGACAGAAGTGATTTAATAGCCACTTTTTCTGCCAACTATGTTTTCGATTCCACATTATGTGCGAAAAAAGGATGAGCCTTTTATTTTTCTAACTTTGCTGTTATTGATCATTTCCTTAAAAAAACGCTATTACTTTTTGTCCGACCGCGTCGCGCGTCGATGTGATTAGGGACCAACGGCAAGAGGGCAGACAAAGTCGTCATCTTTGAATTTTGACTGTATAGGGAACTAGTTCTGGCGTGAGTCGTAACCTCGAGCGCTTAAAGTAAGGACCAGACCACTATTCCTTTCCTCAGTCCTTTCAAAAAATCTCTATTATCATAATCACTCAGATAGCCTCTTTGTAATGAGCTGGAGTCTCACGAGTAGCGAACTAGAGTTCTCTTACTGACAGTTCGTCATCACATATCATTTCATAAGTTGAGAGACCAATTTTGAACCTGAATTCACATGTGTTTGTCAAGAAAAGAGATGAAGCCAGAGGTCGCCATCTAGCAAAACCTTGACAGGCCGGGTGCTTTAAAACCTCCTCTTTCGACCATAAATCGAATGTCCAAGACGCTTGTTGATTTCAATCCGTATGACTCCGACGTAACCGCTCCGTCAGGGTCCCGATATTTTGAATTTAAAAGCATGAACTATCTGATTCTGAAATTAAAACAGTTGTACCTATAAGTTTGTAAGGAAAACCTGATAACAATCCCGCAATTGATTGTTACTAATATTAGACCTCCAGAAAATTAGGGGATATGAATGACATGCATTAAAAATGCTTAAGTCATATTTTGTATTGATTATGAAAGTTTATAGTGTTTAAAGCCATAAAATAGGAGTGCGTCTATGATGTTGATAACTCACTATCAATATATGTAGGTTCGTACAGCGCGTTATCTAAGCGCCCTATCTGCTGAATATCTAGTGACCCTGTTTAGTAAACAGTAGTGGCGTAACACACGAGCCCCGGGATTGGATTGGCTGAGTTGCGAGTAATCTAGTGTAATTCATTCACAAATTATACAGGTATTTTCCATCTAAGAACCAAGGATACCACGATGTGTTGAGCTCCCATTATAAATATTATATCAACGAAAGTAATATGTTTACGATATTTTGTGGTGCAAAGAACAACGGTGTCGATCTTTAGCGCTCTGAGAGTAAAAGCGTTAGTAAATTTTACTAACCCTCTGGCAGGTCATTTGCCTGAAGTTAGACTTCGTCTAAGCTTCTAGGGGGAGTGGTTCGGAAAAAATCACCTGCGGGGAGGTCAGGGTATAGGGAGATATCTAAAACCTCATCGCATATCGGGTGGGAGGGTTAAAAAATTGCTAGAAAACATCACGTGATTAATGGACAGCCCCTAGTCTATATATATCGACACCTGCTCACCTGCATGGAAAAACAACGTAGCTCAGTTTACATGTATTGTTCCAAGTTTCATCCTTACACAAAGCATAAAAGCATCAGAAACCATGTTTCTTTCATACCACTTAGGTGGCAGACAAGCATACCTAGATGTGTGAAAGACGTCGTACTTGCGTAAAACCCTTTTAAAAACAGACCTAATGTCTTTCTGAAAGAACCCCATATTGGCCCATATTGTAGTCGCTTTGGTGTCCCACAGCAGTTAATTATTTTCTTAGGAGATGTGGACACAAGTGGACATGCTTCATTTATGATGATCCGCTTTTCTCCAAAGACAGTCAAGCAGCGCAGCACGTTGTGCACTGATACAATTTGCTGAAAAAACACAATTACAATCGTATATGCACTCAAAGTGAACGAGTAGGTACGCGATGGACGCGCTCTGGCGGTTCCGTCCGCGTCGAAAGACGAATATACGCTCGTAAATATAACTACATTCTAATGTTTAGTGTTCTACGAGTTCGAACTCCCACTCGGTACTCTACTGACTCTAGCGAGCCATTCCTTTTGTACATAGTGTACATACCCACCCTCTGCGTTCGCGGAGGAGTACGTAGATGAATATGGAACACGCACATTTTACCAACTTTCTGTGTAATGCCACTTAATAGAAAACGAAAGTCATTGCCGTCAACAAGGCACTTTTTCAAGACAGTCTTTTGTTTTACACAAAAAAAAAATACCGTCGTATTTGTGCCAGCTACATTTTTGTTCTAAGTTAGGATGCCTAGCTGGAAAAATTGGAAGCATATAAAGGGAAAGGTAAGAACGTGACACCTATTTAATAGAGAAGGATTTAGGCTGAAAAGCAATGCCTCCAGAACTTATGTAGTAGGTATCGCGTCGCCAGACCACGAAGTGCGGGGGGCGCCGAATGTTGTTATGGTAGATTGGATACAATTTACTTAGATTAAAAAAAACTGTACGGTATGAAAGACACTTCATCCCACGCACACTCAAGCTGTGGAATGAACTGCCTGCGGTGGTTTTCCCAAGCGACTACAATATGGGGTTCTTCAAGAAGGGCATTAGGTTTCTTCAGGGTCGGCAGCGTGAGTGTGACGCCCCTGGTGTTGCAGACTTCCATAGGCCACGGTGACCACTTCCCATCAGGTGGGCCGTGTGTTTGTCTGCCAACTAAATGGTATAAAAAAAATGTACATTCATTTGAAAGTTCCATAACCTGTACACGTCGGCCCCTTTTATTTTTCTCATAATATGTGTCAGTGTAATGGTGGCCTCAACAAAACACCGACATGGTAAATGTCCCGATAAGTAAGTCATTATAGGAGTAATGCCTAGAACAGATAGCAAAGAGCGATAACTAAAGTTATATTATTCAGCCACTTGAACCGGTGCTGACGGTGCCGACCCGTCCACGTCCCTTCGACCACGCTCGTAACTGACCTTTCGGTCCAGTTATTTATAGGAACTTTGTTCGCGTTAGCATAGCCGTGATACCGAGATCAATTAAAAATATACTTCGTGTCGTTGAATTTTATTAAGTAAAATCTGAGAATTCAGTTTAGTTGAGGATCCTGAAGAGAACCTCTCTGATCGAGTTCAATGCCAAGAAAGTGCACTTCCCACTCTTCAGTGCACGCCACTACCCCTACGGGACAATCTCAATATCTTCGGTATAGACACAGTATAGTATGGACGTTTGCTGCAAACTGAATAACAAAAACTACCTAGGTACATTGAGAGTATCATCAGCGCAGCGCTCTTGGCTTTAGCGCGTATGGCGTTTTAATATCTCCTATTCATCATATTTACTCGTACTTCTAGCATATGACCAATAACTTCAATACTTCCTAGCTTCTCCCAACTGTGGAGGGCAAACACGAACTCTTATCGAGGGTGAACACGCTTCGCGAAATCGTCTCAATCGCACTGTACCGTTTGAACTGCACCGATAAATGAAAGCGAGTGTGCGATAAAAATTGTACCGTTTAAGATTTTTTGAAACTGTTCCGTCGAACGGAGTAGTGTGAAAATTAGAATAGATAAAACAGAATCAGAAGTAACTGTGGATAATGTCGTCACGGGTGTGCCATTAGAGTGCGGCCGGTGCGGTGTTCGCACGGCCCACGGGGCGCTAGGTGTATGTGGACATAAGCGTGCTCACAAGTACTCGTACGAAATGGGTCACCGCACCGCGAATGGCTCGCGGGTTAATGTCATGTATTCCAGTCTCTTGGAAGCCAATTACTTTAACAAATGTACAAGACAATGAGCTTCTCATCATTAGCCATTCCTTCCACAAACTTTTACGATTTTTCGTTTCCTGATATTTTCTGTTTCTGGGTTTTTATGAGCAATAATGCAACAATAGCTAATGCGTCATCTGGTATGAAATAAGTAAATATGTAAATAAATATTCTAGCACAAAAGGTTCTCAGCACAATCTAGACTAGACACAAACTAAAAGCATAGCATGTAATGTGAGTTCCACAAAATGGCTAAACATGCAAGGTCCGGCGCTGTGTTGGATCTCCTCCAGGGCTGTTGGGCCATGTGCTTATTTGCCAGCGTAGTAGTGTAAATTCGCTAACGGATAATATGAATTTCCTCTGTATACTAAACAGTAATGCTAGCGTGACCCACTTGCCAGCCACAGCCCTAATCGCACGAGTGACGCACCCACACCCGACTGTCAAAGGTCGTCGGTTCGGACCCCGCACGCGACACTTCACTAAACATCCAGATATAATAACATTATCTTTTGTGAGCGGCAACTCTGTAATTGTTGAGACCGGATTTCAACAACGATAAGAACGAGATCAAGGCGAACTATGCGATACTACATTTTGTTCAATGAATTTCATGGAATAAAACGTGCAACTCAGTTCAGTTACACAGATTTTCACTATTGCTACTCTTTCTTTCTATCAGTTTCTGTCTGTTTCGATGGCGACAGTAAGGAAAGCATTCCTTTTTTTAAAGATTCCCCTTCTCTCTCCCCTACTCCCGTTTTTGCTAGCACGATAAAGAAAAATAAAGCTTTGCTCTCACATTAAAACAAGGACTCTATCCTATAGTTACCGTCAAGTGAGGTGCGGGTGAATAGTCGGGCCAAACGTCAACATAAAGAAAGTTCTAGAAGTACTTTGTTTCCTATACATAACATATCCTGATAGCGTTTGGGTAGTCTCCATAAATGTAATAAAATATTATCATTTATTTTATCATGTTGTATAAAGCACGAGACATGACTTCACATCTCACTTTACGTCCCTCACGTTATTTTTTTTCTATTAGACTTGCAGGCGTTTTAGCACTCGTCTTACATTGTAAATATTGTAATTAAATTGGACGCTCGCTCCGCAAAGAGGCTTTACCTGCCTCATCTCACAATTCGACCTGTTGCATTGCGAACCACGCTTTGCAAATACAATATTCTTGCCATCAAAAGAGTCACATTGTCACCAGCTATTCCTACTTAATGAAATATTTTCATTTCATTTAATTCTTTTTACTTATTTTGATGCCATGCAGAGCTACTCGTATCGTGACAAACTTTCATAACTTACCTTTACACCACATGCAAAATATAATGTATTGTGTTAGTTGTTGAATTTCAAATTAGGCGAGTGAGAACACCACCAGGCTGGTGACAGTCGCGTCTTCCTGCGGCGCCGCCCGGCCCCGCCCGGGCGAGGCCGCGCGGTGTCCTCGGGGCACAGGAACCCAAACTGTGCCTTGTGGACGCTGCGTTAACACCTACTGTTAGTGCCATGGAAGGGCGCGACTGAAGGTCAGCAGGGAGTGTCTCTTTACAAGTTTACATAACTCATTAAGTCATGTGCTTTTGTTACCCATGTGTCTCCTACATGCAATGCATCCTTATATGGCTACTTACAGTACTTACTACTTATGATATTATTATAAACAATCCTAAGTTTAACTATTGGCAGAGAAAATTAAGAAATTTGAGCAATGCATTCAGCATTTTTACTCCATCATTCCATCCTCACGGTTCAATCAATGTGATCTATCACATCCCTGGCCGCGTACGGCGGCGGCGGGCCATCAGACAAATGTAAGATGTGCGCGGTGTATGGTTGCAGAGTTCCTGAACAAGACGACGGTGTACAACCGCGAGACGCTGGACCGCGCGGCGCGGCGGCCGCACGGCGTGCCGCTGCTCACCGTGTCCAACCACCACTCGTGCTTCGACGACCCGGGCCTCTGGGGTAAGACAGCCCTGGGCAGCTTTGTAATCAGCCCCTCTAGACAAGTGGCAATTCGTCGGCCGGCGTTTTGTAGAATAGAATGCCAAATGTATGGAATTTGACGTATATGACAGGCGTCAACAAATGTCAAAAACGTCAAATCCTATACATTTGTCATTCTATTCCATCATACGCAGAGCAACGAATTGCCACTTGCCTAAGGGGCCAGAATCACTCTTTATATGCCAGCAAAAGTTCTCATTCGCGTGTGTGTGCTCACCTGCAAGGGGAAGAAGGAAGGGGCAAATACGGTAAAATTAAAGGAAGGGAAGTATATACGAAAGTCGTACACGACTACTTCTTCATCATGAGGGTAGTATTCACACCCACATGTCGCCAACTCGTTATTGGGCCCATACTTGATTTTTATAGTAAAATTATTTAGGTACTAACCATGCGTAATGGACGTTTTGCAATAAAAGATACTGACTAACTATATACTGAATCTACTGTTAATCGAATGTAGGTCGCTATTTTTACCGCAAAGATGAACGTTTTGCTTATTAAACATAATATCATTTGTAAATACATATTGTATTACGATGCAACTTGTTAAATCGTACACCTACTTCTTATAATATTATGCATATTTCTTTAAATCATTCTGTGAGAAAATGTCGAATACATACCTACCTAGCTAAATTATAAATAGCACGTATGGATAGCTTTTGAGGAAGTTACCGAAATAGTTCGTGTATTATCTTCCCTGCCCCACGGCAGCACTCTGTACTCCGTAGGACATGATGCTGTAACAAAAATAAAACCTCCTGGCAAGTTGGTCTATACAATTTTCTGTTGCAATGAGGTGTAGGGTTCGTTATTTTATTTATTTATATTTACCCTACATAACACACGTGTCTTTTGCGTTAAGAATATTTTTAGCTAGAAATCAAGCAACATGCTCAAGCGAACTGTTTTAGTACTTTATCAAAATGAACAATGTATTTAAAATAGGTGACATATCTACAGCTAATAAAACAATATCGTATAGCACAAGTTCTGCACGTATTATATGGTACAGGTACCATTAATATAGATTAAGAACATAAAGGGACCAAGAATAGATCCTTGCGGCACCCCGTGACAACACAATACATGACCGAGATGACCTAGTTCCATTGCCATCAACTTGTTGTGTTCTATCTCTGACTGAGACTGAGTCCATGAAGTGAAATGAAGTTGATTTTCTCTCGAAGTAGGCATGGTACATTGGAATAATAATGCATAATGCATGAGTTTCCGCAAGAGTGTTTTATGTTCAACGTAATCTAGACTTGGGAGAGATCGCAGAGTACATCAATAACATGTTGCTATTGGCCGAGTACGTCTGCACTCAGCAGGCAGGCGCCTTCCGACGGAATTTAATGGAGTGCGAGTTGACTTTGACGACACATAAATCGGCCCACTTTCAAGCTAGCCGCTCATTTTAGATTTTAGATTTTCTCAAAACAAAATCTGCACTGAAAAGACGCTTGGAAGGAACTGTAAGATAGGTTAAGATCTCATATGAACAATAACATTGAGATACAATATATTTGAGGCAATGTATAATGATTGAAGCCAATTGATGGAAACGTGCGATATCGATCGTTATCGTGTTTGTCATACAATAACACGCCGCCCTCGCCGCAGCCACAATGGCTAGACATGTAAACAAATAAAACTTTATCTTGCTTGGGCTCGGTGCTCGGTGGCGGCGCGGCGCCGCGACCGACTGCCTCAGCACTGCTACATTGATGGCAGTGGGCACATGCGGCCAGTGAGGAACTGTGTACTTTATGACACAGCAATAAATCATAGAAACTGTCCGGTCTGCCGCTTTCATGGCGGTTATAACGACAATAACCATTAATTCAACACTGTTACGCAGGTTACGCTCGAACATCGAAAGCGCTCATTACGCGAACATCTTCTTGGCCACACGTATAAAAAGAACGACGACGACGTGACCAAAGAATATAATTATTCAAGAGAAGAAGTATTACTCGTATCTCCCTAGCAAAATAAAGACATCTTATTGTTAGTTTCGACTACGAGGCCGCAACAGCGCTGGTGTACCTATACGTGTACACTAACGCTGTTGTGGCCTCGCAGTTAAAGCTTGAGTACAATTGGTAAGTGAGCGGGTGAGCAAGATCATATCGCACATCGTAGGAGCTCTTCTATTGTAATATTGGACAATATTGCCCCCCCCTCCCCCTCGATGTTACGTCCGGCACGTGTTCCCTGCGGCGCGTACAGAGCTAGGCGTAACTGACGAGTATGGCGGTGTGGTTGCAGGCGTGCTGGGCTGCAACGTGCTGCTGCGCAAGTCGCGCATGCGCTGGTCGCTGGCGGCGCACGACATCTGCTTCACCAACGCGCTGCACTCGTGCTTCTTCGCGCTGGGCAAGTGCGTGCCCGTGGTGCGCGGCGCCGGCGTGCACCAGCCCGCCATCGACTTCTGCGTGGAGCGCCTGTCGCAGGGCGACTGGGTGCACATCTTCCCCGAGGGCCGCGTCAACGTCAACAAGGTGAGCGTGCCCCCTCTCCACGCGCGACATCTGCTCCACCGACGCGCGGCACTCGTGCTTCTTCGCGCTGGCCAAGTTTTTGGGATGTTGGGACAAATTCTGTCAGCCACGCTCTAGTGCTGGTTCGCTGCGGGTTGAAACCTTTTCCTGATTGACTTATATTTTCAACTAAATAGCGTATTTCCGCCGGCAGGAGCACATCCGCTTCAAGTGGGGCGTGGGGCGGCTGGTGGCGGACTGCGCCGCGCCGCCGCTGATCGTGCCGGTGTGGCACGAGGGCATGGACCGCGTGCTGCCCAACCAGGAGCCCTACCTGCTCAAGTTCCGCAAGCGCGTCGTGCTCAACGTGGGCGAGCCCATCCAGATACACCACCTGCTCGACAAGTACGTACACTATGCGATGGAACAGATCCATTCGAGCCGAAATAAAGCGGCTCGCGGGTGACACTGGTCGGTTTCTGAATTGAAAAATGCACGTCGAGTCTCCCCAGGCGCCTAGTTTAGTTAAGGAACTCGGCCCCAATTCCTCAACTCAGAAACCGAACCATCATCTGCTACGTCCACTGAGAGCCGTCGCTAACGGGCGCCCCCGGTATGCGGCAGGTTGCGGCAGGCCAACGCGAGCGAGGAGGAGACGCGCGCCGCCATCACGCAGCGCATCCAGGACGAGCTGCTGCGCCTGCGCGAGCGCACGCGGGCGCTCATCGCGCGCGCCACCGGCCACAAGCGCGAGCGCGAGCACGAGCACAAGCACGAGCGCGAGCACACGCACGAGCACAAGCACGAGCGCGAGCACACGCACGAGCACAAGCACGAGCGCGCCAGCAACGGCAAGGAGCGCGAGCACGAGTCGTAGGCGCGGCGTGCGGTAGGTCGCGCCGCGCCCTAGTTAATGTAAGTGTACTACGTGGGAATGTTTATCGGTAAGGTTCAATACGATGTAGTGTACAGTGTAGGTGTCGTGACTGTGTGTGTGTCGTGTGCGCCCCCTCGCCCCCGCGCCCGCCCTGTGGCGCACTTGTCACTCAAACACAAGAAAGCATGTAAACTTATTTACAATCAAAATAATGACTGAAATAACCAGACGACACGATATACGTGTCGTTTGGTTAGGAGGTTAAGAAACAGTGATAGATATAAATGTATATACAATACATATATTATGTATAACTTCATTAGTTTCGCCCAGAATGACAACCTCTACAATATATTTTTGATAGTTTTTCCTTCCCTCAATTTAGCACAAATACTGGAAACGAATTTTTTCCAGCGCAATTAGCATTCCACTAATTCCTTTGTTTTAGTAATAGGTACTAGTTTTTAAAATTTATTTTTAAAAGGATCTAACATTAACGAAACACCGAGCACGAAGAAATATGTTCTCGTGTCATTGGACTACTGCTAGCTACTGGCGGTTGTTCATGCTCTAGTACTAGTAGTACCGTCTCGTCCTACGGGCACTCGGGGACGGCGGACGGCGGACGGCACGCCCGCGCCGAGGCTAATACAATAAATGTCGCGCCGCCAGCGGCTAGCGCTAGCACTTACTACAGTGTTCCTGCCCCTCTAGACAAGTGGCAATTCGTGAAATTCGTCGGCCGGCGCTTTGTGTAAGAATGCCAGATGTATGGGATTTAACGTATATGACAGGCGTCAACGAAGTCAAAAACGTCGGATAATTTTACACTTGTTCTTTCACACGTTAAAACTGAGTCGTTAGCGGAATTATTGGGATCGCCATAGACCAAAAAAAAAAGTCAAAAATGTCAAATTGTATACATTTGTCATTCTATTCCATGATACGCCAAGCAACGAAATGCCACTTGTATTGGGGGGCTGGTGGTTCTGTAGCGAGCGAACGCTCGGAACAAATATTAACTAATTTATTGTTTTATAATTATATTACAAACGCGACTCGCGTAGTGAATGTCGTTTGTTGATCGACACATGAAAACATAAACACAAAAAAAATTACATATCATTCAGTTATACCTAGTAGTTACCTAATGGTAAAATGTACAGCCTATATTACTTTATTTATACCCATTTTAATTCCTTTGAACGAATGCGGTGCCTACGTGTGTTGTGTTGTGTTGTGTTGTGAGGGAGAGGGGCGAGTGGGGCACTGTTGTTGTCGTCGGCGTTACAGGAGCTTCTATTTTGTAGTGACTCACTTCCGAGAATAATTTTTATATCGAGTTTTTTGAGTATTTTTTACACCGTTTACCTAGTCCGTATGATTTGTACCCTGTAGGCTAACTGTTACCGACCCCGCGGGGAGCAGGACGTATCGACTTATCGACGTTCAGATATCATATTGTGATGAGATGTTATCGAGGCCGCCGCCATCTCTACAACCAAAGACTGTTGCACGTTACGTGTAAACAATATTTTATATCCAACATATTTTTAAACGTGTTTATTAAAAAAACTCTTTAAATGATGAATGATATTTTCTCAAAGTTAAATATGACCTATATTAGCCCTAGTTGGGACCCGGGCCGGCGGCGTGCCGGGCGCGAGGCGGCCGGGACTCGCCGGAACCGTTCAAGTATTTAATTTATATCGAGTATTATTATAAGCGCTGTAAATGGTGAGCGAGTAAATGTTTTATATTGTGTAGTGTACATATTGTGCGAGCAAGTGGAGCAATCATTCCTAGCGTCGCGCCCTGGCACGCCAGTCTTCCTACTGTCTGTATTTACTATTTATTTATTAGTCGTGTACACTGGCGGGCGACAGCTGCCACTTTGTATATATTGTAACGTGTTCGTTGACACGTCATATTGTTGTGTTAAGCCATAACATAATCATGTTCTGTTGTCCAAATAAATATGATGTGCTTTTTGAGAACTACTTTTTTCAAAATAAATCGATGGACTTGTACTGTGTTGTTTGTATTCACCGTATGTGACCCTCACCAGCCTACGCAACCTACACTCCGATGAACACTCGCATGCATGGATAGTCATGAAAGTCCGCCGATTTCGTGACGTGTTAAGAACAGAAGTAGACGGCGGGCTGTTGTTTCTGCCTACCCCATGGAGAAGAAGCCGTAGGTATATGTATATATTTATGTTTCAAGATACGTAGAAGTTTTAGGTCCAAGGTATTGTATGTCGCGAGGCGCCGGGCGCTCCGTCGACCTCGCTCACCGGAAGAACCGTCGAGCTCGCGAGCCGCTCCGAGTGCTCGCTCGCCTGCCATGTTGGGCTCGGACGAGTCATCACCTCGAAAGGACGAATTATGATGTCGTTCTTGTCAATAAAAAGAAACTGTCAGTACACATATTGCTTGGGACATGTAGGTATCTTATTGGACCTAAAATGTGCTCTATACGCACAGTGCACGTTTCTTGGGTGTCTCTTGAGTATAGCACGGGTATAGACTTAGGTACGATACGAGCGACTGGCGGGTGACCTCCCAACCTTCAAGTGAGATTGGCTTAGTCTTAAAGGTTTTGCTGTAACCCTCGCCCTGCACTCCATCAGGCTGGAAAAGCAACGCAAAAATATTGCAGACTTGCGTTGCGTAGCCAGCAGTACAGTCAGCATCAGATCGATCTTGACGAACAAAGTATTCAAAGTGATCTTAATGCCGTGAACTACATACATATAATAAATTTGAAATACAACTGAAATCAGTAAAGCAGCTTGACTGCCTCTTACTACCTTGGTATAAAGATCGTTTTGAGACTTTATAGTCAAGATAGATCTGATGCTGACTGTACAGGTACCTACGCCACGACCATGAGCCTCTCGTGAGCTCGTCTATAGGAACAAGGACTTGAGGAAATAATAACTAAATGAAATTCAATACGCAACTAACAATTTTATTAAAATTATTTAAATGCAATTTATAAAATATAATCACTTCATATAAAATGTCGATCGCCTATATAGCAGTTGGTCCGTATGTCCCACTCCGAGCGCGGACCGTCACATTGTTCTCCTCTCCTCAGAGCTTTGCAATACATTGAACTATTCACAGGCTGTCCTTGTGCTACGCACTAGTTCATGTTCAAGTACAGGGTTCGCACCGTCTCGTCTGCTCTCGGCCACTGATATCCTCCAACCTATTATACTTGAGCCAATTTTCTTTACATTTAAATGGGGAAAGTGAACATCTAAGACGGGCCTTGAGCCCGCGACCACGCAGTCCCTTAGGTACAGGGCGGTGTTCTGATCAACTACAACAGTGTATTTTTCATCCCCCACCTCAGAAAGAGTATTTTTGCTCTTCGATAATATATATGAGTGCAAAAGTCGTTTTTATCCTCTAGTCTAGAGGGTAAAGTAAATTTGAATTTAGAACATCGTGTGCGCTAAGTTTGTGAATTCAAAACATCAACCTATTTACTTACTTCTACCTCTATGGTGCCGAATTTATCATACAACTTTTTTTTAACCTTGGTGTACTTTTTTTTTAAATTTGCTTTGCACGCATCATTTTCTTGTCACGTCATATTGTTAACTTTTTTTTAGCATTTAGTTATTTCCTCGCTGAGGTGGGATGAAAAGTAACATGTTGCACTCGAGTGCAAAGATTTTTCACCTTGTGCTCTTTTGATTCCCTCGCTAACGCTCAGGATTCTAATTGTGACGTTTGGCTCAAATATAATGAGATAGTGTTTAAATTCATTATACACATGCGCATTGTCAAGATCAAGACGGAGTCATTGGTTAAAAATTATAATTACATCCCGAGTGCGTCACCCATAAAATGTACAGCCCCGGGGGTTTGGGGCCAGGTGGCCACCTTGGCGTACCTAGAGGTGAGTCGGTTCGACTAAATTGGTAATGAGCTTAACCTTATTATTAAGTTAATAGCCGCCTTTACATACTTTACCAATAATATCATAATGATGGGCGTTTCTTCACAGTCGATACATGAAGAAATGTGCCGACACTAGATATCAAATCAAAAAGTAGCAATTTAAAGTCGGTTCCGGGCGTCCCGTCGCCGGACATTGCGGCCTGTCGACCACGGGTGACCTCCTTCGTTCATGAGCAGTTGGGATGTGTTGCGTTTGAGATAGTTAGGTAGGTATGAATTCAAATATTGAAATATTTAGTAAAGTCCTCACCCTAGGCACGCCAAAATGTATTCCTGTCGCACTTTAATTACGTATTTATGTAATAGATCCTACATTCGCCTCCCCCGCACACTCCGCGACAGTGTCAGCATCTCCGTGTGGAGCGTCACTCGATCGCTGGCGCTTATATTTACTAAGCGTGCGAAATTAATTAGTCTATAGTCGTCGATCGGGGACCGCAGTTTATATCACTATGGTTTGTTTTCCCGTCACACGGGCTACTTTAAAAAATGGTAAAAGTAGTCGGTATCTCGGTCGCAGCGGTCGCGGTTACAGGATCGTTTTACAAGTAATAACAACTCGCGCACCATTCCGACGATCCCGAGTGACCCCGCAGAACGAGCCCCGGCGGCCGGGGCGGCGGTCAGGTCGGATTAAAATTATCGAGAGGTTAATCGAGACGCGCGACGATATCGCAGTGCGGCCCTAGGCGCGCTCATGCGGCGCCGGCGCCGGCGCGTCGTCGGCGGGGTGCAGCGCCAGCACGGGCGCCGCGCCGAAGGGCGGCCGGTACGCCACGCCCAGCGCGCGCAGCAGGCGCGGCGGCGGCGCCACGTCCGCCAGGTACAGCCGGCCCAGCGACGGCGCCAGCGCCGCCGGCAGCACGCCCAGCACGGCGGCGCGGCAGCACACGCCCGCCCAGCCGCCCGCCGGCGGCTCCAGCGCCACCAGCGCCGCGCGCGCGCCGCCCGCCCAGCGCAGCGCCGCGCCGTACGCCTCCTCGCCCGGGCCCGCGCCCTCGGGGTCGTGCAGCGCCAGCAGCACCACGTCGGGCCGCGGCAGCGCGCCCGGCGCCGCCGCCAGCTCCACGTGCGCGTCGCCCAGCGCCGCCAGCTCGCGCCGCAGCGCGCCGTCCGCGTCCGCCGGCGCCGGCGCCGCCAGCAGGGCCGCCGCGCGCGCGCCGTGCGACGCCAGCAGGCGCGCCGCCGTGAGGCCGGCCGCGCCCGCCGCGTGCGGGCCCGCCAGCACCACGACGGTGGGCGCCTGGTGCGCGTTGCGCGGGTCCAGGCGCCGGCCGCCGCCCACCAGGCGCAGCGCCACGTCGGCGGCGGCGCGCGCCAGCAGCACGTGCGCGCCCGCCAGCAGGCCGCGCGCGCGCAGGGCCGCCCACAGGCGCGCGCGCAGGGCCACGGTGGCGCTGGCCACGCCGAGCCCCTCGTCCGTGACGTAGTCCACGGGCCCGCGCAGCTCGTCGGGCAGGCGCACGGCGTGGCGCAGCGCGGGCGCGGCGCCGAGCACGTTCTCGTCGTGGCGGAACTTGCCCGCGTCGTCGGCGTGCCGCACCACGTCCGGCTTGTGCGAGTTGCGGATCTGCTCCCACAGCTCGCGCTTGTTGAACAGCGCGAGGTTGCCCTCGAAGTCGAAATCGTCGAGCAGCGCGGGGTCGGCGGCGTCGCCGAAGCACGCCTCGTTGCGGCGCCGCGCCTTGTCGGTAGGAGCGCGCGCGCGCGGCACGCAGTTGGTGGGCGCGGCGGGCGAGTACTGCGCGGCACCACTCTTGCCGCCGCGCGCGCCCTGTATGTCGATGGGCTTGCTGCGCGCGGGAGGCGCGGCGGCGCGGGCCGGGCCCGACTTGCCGGCGCCGGGCGCGGCCGCCGACGCCTGGTTACCGGCTACAACAATTGTACATATGTTGTAATTTGTACACTAAACTAACCTGAACTCCACTAGTCGTACAGATGGATAATAACAATAACTAGAGGATGAAGTTAGAGTCGACCGAAAGAAACTGACCATCCACACGATAGTCACCATTTCACCACACCCAAAACCGTTTTATAGTATAATACTACTCAAAACATATCAATAAATTGATATTAAAACTCTTTGGTGCCCGATCTCTTTCATGCTGGTGTTCTTATTCCTAATTTGAAAAGTATTAGCCATCCTTTAAAAAAGAAATTAACAGCCAAAATCAACATTGAGTTTGTGTGAACACTAGTACAGATGGCACCAGTGGTGTTGTTCAACGTCAGCAAGGCAAGGGGTTGGCATTGGTTTCATGTCCTTTCCAAGAAAATAGGTTTCAGATTGAATCATCACAGGGAGTTACATTGCATGCATTGATCTGACTTTCACTACACTCTTGAACCATGTCTTCTTTTTCACATATATTTTGTTAAATACTTTGCGTGGGTAGTATTGATTTTTCAATTGTTACAAATTTTCATAATAATCAATATATTCACGAATAGTTTAATGATCTAACTTTTAGAACATTTATACAACAGTCCTGTGCCCTTACAACTTTCTTCAATTTGTTTGGGGACTATAAAAATGTATTAAGTGCAAAATCTGCCAAGTATCTTGTTTAGGCCCTGCGCAGACGGCACACTTTTTGTGCGATCGAGTCTGCGGCGCACAAAAAGTCTGCATGGCGCGCAAAAAGTCGGGCGCGGATTTTTCACAGACTCAACGCACACGACGCACATCTTCGATCATTTTGTCGGCAGAGCTGTAGGGACGTAGACGCTATGGAAATCGTGCAGAGATCGCGAAGTATTATTTTGTACATGAAGTACAGAAAAAGAAGAAGAAATAGAGAATTTTGGGTACATCCTATACTTTCGGAAAGATTACTGAAGGGACAGTTCCACCCCTAGCAAATGCAGATTGCCGACTAAAGTGTGCGCCGTCTGCGTTAGCGCGCGTTGAAGCAAACGTTCAATTTTTTTCACACACTTTTTGTGCGGAGCGGCGCGCCGCGGCGCGGTGCGGTCTGCCCGAATTACACGGATTTTTTGTGCGCCGGACTTTTTGCGCGTCGTGTGCGTTACTGCTTATAATTGCATAGGTTCTATTTTCACAGACTAAAAAGTGCGTCACGGATAGTCTGTCGTCTGCGCAGGGCCTTAAAGATGTTGTTGTGAATAGTAACTATTGAGGGTAGATGACTGATATACCCCCAATTTTTGTAACATTTTCATGTTAAATTAATAAACAAATATTTTATTCCAGTTGGTTGCAGAAGGTGGATCATCAACAGACTACCAAATGACATTCAGTCCTAAATCTCAATTCTTTTTGAGGACTATTGTATTGATAGATTTGAATGGAGATTCAGAACTGACTCCCATACTAGAATATGGGCCTTAGTTGTTAAACTCAATGGGTTATTCAAAATCAGTCTCCTACTTGGGACTAAGGGTCAACTTAGCAGACCAGCTGCTAGCTAGCTTCAGATTTAGATTACAAGAAGAGTTAGACAACCTAAATTAATTTGAAATTAGTGCTCTGGGAGTACAAGTAACTCAAACTCTGTCACTAAACAAATGCAGTGTAGATGCAACAAGGACTCACTGGCGCTGGTAGGGTTGGCCTGCAGAGTCTCGCACACTGTAGCGCGTTGCACTTTCTTATTGCTCTTTGAGACAGCCACTGTGCTGTGCGTCTGCTCTGAAGGTTCCGCTTTTGACTCGATTATCTTCAATTCCTTAATATCCGCAGCACTGGTAAGCAAATATTATATATTTTTGGTATAAAATAACTTAAGCGAAATAAATATATAGGCAATTAACAACTTACTTCAGAGTTACTTGTGATTTCGGGTAAGGAAAGCCATTCCTGAAAGCTTTTGTTAAAGTTATTGTATTACCGTCGGCCTCTACAATAGTTCCCTGATAACAGCCGAGAGGCTCGCCACAGTTTACCGAAATGGCATATCCGACCCAGTTGGACATCTTTCCCGATATTTAACTCAAAGTAGGTATGCATACAGATTATAAGAAAGTGATCTAGTACCACTTATTACGATGATCACGTTTATATATTACACTTATAACCAATAACATTTAAGAACTGTACAAGAAATCCATCTTCATTGAATCAAATTGAAATAAATCACAATGAAAATACCAGTTGATAAATGTACTTTACTCCTACATATAAGTTATAATAAGTCAAGTCAATGGGAATATTAGGAATCCGAATTATACAGCAAGCAACGAACGATACACAGGAGGTCCATAATATGACAATTTGACAACAGTGACAATCATACATGTCACTTGTCATTGTCACTGTCACTAATCAGTCAGTTTCCATTGTATCTTGGATCTGCTTGGATCCTTCAAAAGAAACGTGAGTTTCTTTGAGCATGTCGTGAGTTCGTGTGTTCGTGAGCAATTTATAAAATATAAATCTAATACCCGAGTATTATCGAGACACATATCATCATAAAAATAATGTGCTCAAAATACTGCGCGTATAGAGCACTATACGCGCAGTAAAATACATGTTTCTTAGGTATCTTCTGAGGAGGGGATAGCACGGGCGGGGTGCACCAGTGATGGCAGTGCATGCAACCATCCATACCCCAGCCCAAGCCTCTGGCTGGGCTGGGACATAGCTAGTATTCTCGCCCAATCCACCCCAGCTGCATTCTCCAAACGCCTTTCGTGCATAGATTAATATAATGTACATACTAGACTAGACTTTCGGGGTGCCTGTCGGACTCCCACCTCATTCCAAAACCTCGGACATGAGGTGTCATTGGGATCCTCGTTGTTAAGTTGTTTGTTTGCTGTTAAATTTCTGGCAGCTTTTAGTAAGTTATCTCTAAAGTTCCAAATATGGCAAATAAAATAAAAAATGTTGTGAAAAACCATAGAGATGTAAAATCTATGTTTTTAGTGAAAATATTGGGATAAACATGAGCTGTAGCTGTACCTTTAAATATTACAAAAAATATGACAGACAGGCTTGACTATATAATATACCTCTATATACTCAAAGCTTGACAGTAATAGCGTCAGATCTGACGTCTGACGTATTGGATTATTTGATGTCAATGTTAGTTCGTATCGTACTTCTTCAATAACTTCAATTTGTAACAAGGAGTTGATAAAGTTAGCCCGCCGCCCGCCGCAGATCTTTAGTAAATTCGATACGACCTGCGGTCTCGCACGAATAGAAAAGCAGCAGTTTATTTTTGACGTTAGAAAATAAATGTGCAAACTGCGTTCCATTAGCCTTAGCTAGAGAAGTTAATGAACGAGAGTATCAATCATGGTAAGAAATAATATTTTTAAAATAAATAGCGCAAAACTAATACATGTAAAATTCAGAAAGGAAGTAGTCAGTGCGGCACAAATATTATCATGTGCTCATTTGAAAGTTCTCTGTTATCTGCCGCTCCAGCTGATCTAGATCTGCTAGCCTAGCTGACTGCCAATCGGTCTACTGGATACGCCGCAGTTCATATTTAAGAAAATGAGAATTATTAATTAACTGCAGATAAAACATTAACAAAAAAAATAACAAGTTACACTAAAGTATGTAAGGCCTTTACATACTTTAGTCACTTGTACATAGCATAAATAATTATGAGATCCTTTTATAAGCAATCATAATGTTGGGGTTGGTGGTCAGACGACAGCCACTCAGGGACAGTTGAACCTTTTGTACAAGCCTGCTGATTTGGGTGCTCATAACCTTCTGTTTTGAAGACATCAATACCATTAGAATTTCTTGCCCACTTGCAAAGCTCTGTATGTATACTCAAACCAACTCGTCCAACCAGTAGTTACTCTATGCACACATACCTTTACCGTTGCAACACTGTTTTCAACTCAAGTCACTGCTAAGGGCTAAGTCAGCTGTACTAATAATCTTCTTCCTCTTAGCGTTAATTCCCAGTCGCATCCGAAGCTTTCAGCTCGGAGTCTGGGGTCCGCTTTTTGCCAGTCTTAACTACGGATTTGGCTAGACCTCGATATTTTCTGTGAAGCGATTGCCATCTGACCTCCACATCCCAATGGTAACATTAGGCGATATCGAAGCTTTGCAGCTAGACTGTTTTTGGATTTTTGAGGGCTCCAACTACCCGTAACGACTGCCATAAATGTTCTTATGGCAACCGGGACCGACGGCTTAACGTGCTCTCCGACGCACGACCAGACCAATGCAAATACCCATATTTCATGAACACAAATATTTGCACTGAGCGGGGATCGAACCCACGCCTCCTGCGTAGCGGCCGCGTTCACTACCGCTACGCCACGGAGGCTGTACTAATAATATTCATACAAAATTACACACACACAGTATGAATATATTTTTTACAAAATGGTATGATGTTCAAAAGTTTCTATCACACGGACTGCATACCCCTGTGATCTGTCGAGAGTGCCTAATGAGTAAAGGTCTGACATGTGCATTTTTTGTCAAATAATAGTACATTATGGTACAAGTGAGCAACGTTGGTGATTACCGCCGAGGCGCCATTGAGACCCGAGCCGACAGCCGAGGACGGTAATCATCATGCTCACACGTGCCATACGACGTTTTACAACACACTTGCGAATAAAATAATACTACAAATACTAAATAAACAATACTACAAATTAATTCGTTTTCCTATGCGCGCGCATTTAACAATGGCGGTCGACCATATTTAAAAAAAAATGAGGTTTGAACTTAACTTTTTTTTACTCTGTTTTTTTTTCTGTACTTAGAGAAAAAAAAAAGTTAAATTTGAGCGAAAATTTTGTTTATTACACAAGTATTACAAGTTGAAATTATTTATTTAAATACGAAAATGTATCAAATGACCATACAATAGGCGTATTAATTTATTCGTACTATTAAACACGTTATTTTTTGTATCAAAACTTTTTTAAATAAATAAATAATAAATAAATATTCTTCAACATTCTACACAACGCTATCTAAACCCATGGTAAGCTTAATTAGCTTGTGTTATGGAATCTAGAATGCGGATATACATACTTAGATATTTTTTTTATTTTTTGTAAATACATACATATTATACATAGAAACACCCAGACCAATGTAAATATTTATATTCATGCATACAAATATTTGCACTGAGCGGGGATCGAACCCGCGCCTCCTGCGTAGTAGCCGCGTTCACTACCGCTACGCCACAGAGGCAGTCAAAGTTAAGAACATACGTCTATGTTCTTAAAAAAGTTTTGATACAAAAAATAACGTGTTTAATAGTACGAATAAATTAATACGCCTATTGTATGGTCATTTGATGCATTTTCGTATTTAAATAAATAATTTCAACTTGTAATACTTGTGTAATAAACAAAATTTTCGCTCAAATTTAACTTTTTTTTTTCTCTAAGTACAGAAAAAAAAACAGAGTAAAAAAAAAGTTAAGTTCAAACCTCATTTTTTTTTAAATATGGTCGACCGCCATTGTTAAATGCGCGCGCATAGGAAAACGAATTAATTTGTAGTATTGTTTATTTAGTATTTGTAGTATTATTTTATTCGCAAGTGTGTTGTAAAACGTCGTATGGCACGTGTGAGCATGATGATTACCGTCCTCGGCTGTCTTAAGACCCTCGCCTGGCGGCTCGGGTCTCAATGGCGCCTCGGCGGTAATCACCAACGTTGCTCACTTGTACCATAATGTACTATTATACAGACTGTTTCCACTCTGTCGGCACTCCAGAGTGCCACAAAAAATTGTGGCACTCTGGAGTATTTCTCAACATCAGTCTGCCACACTGCTGATTTTTCGAAGAAGCCACTCAGTCGGGAGTGCAACGCGAGAGATAGACATTTAATACAACGGCTACTGTACAGCTGAGAGCTGAGGAGGACTGGGTGAAGGAGAACAAGCCGCCGCCGCCCGTGCTGTCGAGCGCGTGGCTGCTGGTGGGGCTGGCGCTGAGCGCGGGCGCCGTGCTGGCGGCGCTGGCCGTGGACCTGGCGCTGCCCGCGCCGCTGCCGCGCCGCGCCGCGCACGACACGCCCGAGCTCTTCGTGGGCGAGCTGGCGCGCGACCACCTCGACAACCTCACCGCGGTCGGCCCGCGGGTACTCTCTCCTCTGTCTTACATTGATTAACTGAGCTCCGTTAGGTTGAGACGCTCCAGGGCTAATCGGTCCTGGAGTTGAACCCGCGTAGTCATTGTAACTAAATAGTCCTTGCTAAACGTGAAAATGTTTATAGAAGTGTTTCGCCTTCGCTTTTTTTTTGTATCATATCGTATCCACTGGACGGCGCGTGACGTAACGCATATCGTCGCTCGTTCGACGACTGATCGGGCGTGGACGGGCATAGACGACGTCGCCGTCTTCAAACAAAGTTCCGCATCGCCGCAGGCAACGCATCGTGCGTTAAATGTCGCCCAGTGGATGCGAGGCACGCAATACTACATTTCACCTAGTAATACACATAAAAGTAAACTGAACTCTCAAGACTCGTAGACGTACAACGCTCCGACGCACCCGCGAGGCGCGCTGGACGTCTACGAGTCGTAGCGGCTGAGCGCGTGATGAGTGTCGGCGTGGTGCGGCAGGTGGCGGGCAGCTACGAGAACGAGGTGGTGACGGTGGCGGTGCTGGTGGCGGCCATCCGCAGCATCGCGGCGCAGGCGTCGGCGCACAACCACGTGGAGCTGGACGTGCAGCGCGCCAGCGGCAGCTTCGCGCTCAGCTTCATGGACGGTGCGTACGGGGGGTGGGGGGCGGGCCTGGTGAGGTAGGGGAGCGCCTGTACCGACTGTAACGCGCGCGTGTTGCAGGCATGAACCACGTGTACCGCGACGTGCAGAACGTGGTGGCGCGCGTGCGCGGCGCGGGCGGCGCCGCCGGGCGCTCGGCGCTGCTGCTCAACTGCCACTTCGACAGCGTGCCCGACAGCCCCGGTACGTGCACAGGTACCCCTCGGGGCACGTATCTTGGACCTCCGGCGCGAGACTAAACGAGGCCCTGGCGCCCGCGGATTGATCTGTAATAATTCATGCTTAGTGAATTTGAGCTCGTTCTCCGCAGTAATACCCCGTGCTATCCTAAGTGCACTCCCAGAAAACACGTACTACGCGTATAGAGCACATTTTAGGTCCAAGATATATGTCCCGAGCGATGCAGGCGTTGGGACCTAAAGTCGTATTCGGAGACAGTCGTCAATATTGAATATATACCTACTCATATTGTTGTGATTGAAACGTTGTCGTGTCGGAGGACCTTGGATCGTTCCGATACTAGCGTACCTGGTGCTTCTCCATTTAGAGATCTTCCCACACGACAACGCTTCAATCGCAACACTGCAATATGATGAATATTTTATTTTTTGAAGGTATTTTTGTGTCGGGGTTTTATAAACTTTTAATTTAATTTTCGAGATAAGAGTGTGTATGCATAAGTAGTAGCGAGTGCGCCAAAGCAGCGCTACTGCGAAGGTCGGCCGCTACGTCTGCGTCCGGCGTCAGGTTCAATGTACAATAGGAAGCGTGTGGCAGAAAAAACAACAACAGTGAAGGTCATCACTTGTTTCTTACATACATTAGTAATTACAACATTATGTATGTGCACAAACGACGCCACCCGCCGGAGAGCTGCAGCGATGCTATGTGTGACTCGCCAGGGGGCGCGGGTGCGGTCTGTCACAGTCACAGGGGCTACAAGTTTAAACAACAAAAGTGTCTGAGACGTCTCCGAGTATAGTTTGTAGAGAACACCTCCATATTTACTAACGCCTGTACTGCACCCATCTACCAGCCGAGCGGCTGTACGAAACTAACAGTTCGTTACGGGCGAGTGCCCACAACTCGTTTTATCGATAGAATACACTATTTTATTGCTATTTTACAAAAACATTAAGGCAATAAATAGACAACTCAACTTCATTATTTAATTACTTCTTTTAAATGTAGGTACGTGTATGAAGTAGGTACCTAGCTAATATCTACCAAATTATAATGTTACGACTTACGAACTGATGACGCGACTCCGATCGTGAGGATGTTTTTTATACCACTTAGATGGTAAGTAAGCACGTGTGCAACACCGGGGGCTTGGCACTGGCACTCATGCTGCCGACCTGTAGGAACCTTCTAATAATCTTCTTGAAGCCCCCCACAGAACCGCGGCAGGGAGTTCATTCATTCACGCCTTATGTTTGTGTGGGATGAAGTTCCTTTCGTACTGCGTACTATTTCCGGTCGCAATATGTGAGGATGTATTCCCTGATATGTAGCTGTAAGCAACGTTTGAATTGGACTGGGTTTAGTCTACCCCAATCGGACACTATTGAGAGTAGCCTCGATTCCGGACTCAAGTGGTCGCGACTGTCGCCCACCTCGTCGACGGACGTCGGACGTCAGCGCGTCGCCGCGCCGGTGCATGATCCGCTCCACCAAACATACTCGTACAAGTAGCGCACGTCGTCGATGCGCACTCACTTTATTTTCAAATAACATAAATAAATCGATTTACAAAGAGAAATCAATGTTTATAAATGGTTGTAAAATCATTCATTATTTCCGATAGCACTCGTATGAGTATCGGTAGATGGCTCCATCGTCGCCCAAAGACGGAAAGTATAGAGGAATTTGGATTGGCTTCGTGCGGGCTTCGGTGGCTTAGCGGTTAGAGCATTCGCCCTGTAAGGGAAAGATCGCGGGTTCGAATCCCGCCCGAAGTCAATTCTCTTTCCTCTTTATGAATCGATTTGAACAATCAGCATAATAAATGCTTCAAAATTTCATTCAACATAAATATATAAACACACTAAAAACTCGATGGAGGTTCTATTTGTCTCGGCTGGATAATCTGAGTTCTATAGCCGTAATTATTGATGTATAAACATTTATATGATTGCAGAGGATAGGTACTGTCAATATATTTAATGTCTTGTTCATTATTTTATGCGATGTTTAGGGGGCCACAGTGATCAATAAATTAAAAGTTGATAAGCTACTTTTGTCGTTGACTGCACCTACTTACACCCACGCTAGCACAATGTGTGTGTTTGTACGGCAGGCTCGTTCGCCACAATTCGTTCGATATAAAATTTCTAAAACAGTGCTAATCACTCCTCGCCGAATATATTACTCTGCATCGCTAATAATGCTAACGCCGCGCGCCGGGGCATCTTGTTAACGAACGGGAAGCACCTGGTGCCGTCATTCGCTTCATTAGCATCCTTTTATAAGGCCTTCAGTCCCTACCTACCCTCACTCCCAAGCGTAATGTGCATTGTACATAGTTAATTCAGTCCTTCAACAGACAGCAGCCGGTGTTGTGTTCAATTTAATTCCTAGGTAACCTATACCACAACGTGATTGTGACCGCCAAGTTCGCTCGCTCGGTCGCTTGGTAGTCAAAGTGCCAGTTCGATAAGGGACCATCGTACACGTACCTTACCGGAAACCACGAGGTTTAATTAGTGTTACGCCAATAGATTGTTTTCTTCAATAACCGACAATCGTTATCATATCACCGAGACCTTCACAGTAATAACAAAACCAACAAACAGAAACGACGCTCTAATAGGACGCTCAGCGCTAACGTCATTCAGATTCACTGGAGCATTACGCACGTCCTCATTCGTCATTCGTTTAATTAGATACTAGCGCCGCGCTCGTGTGTCGCCCGCGTGCAGTCGGCAGCAGTCTTCAGTGATCGTCTCGACGACTGCCACGGGCCACAACCACCCACGTCTAGCTGTTGATCCCCACATGAGTCAAATTTGTGACAGTTCCGAACCTGCTCTAGATAGAGATAAATAATTTTCTACGTAAGAACAGATATCAAATCGTTCAATGCCCTCATGTCAAAGACGGTGCAGCCCCGTTAACCTGTGTAATTGGCCTCAATGTGCCGGAATGTACTGGTAATGGGTCGAGCCGCCATCGCGCGCGAGAGCTGACTCGCAGTCAATGAGGCCAATCGCTCATCTATTGCGGCTCCGGGTTGTGTAATCGTAGAACACCTAATAGATAACCAAGCTGTTCTAAACGAAGATCACCCAAAATCGTACTCACATAAATTTGCATACGTTCAGGCCGTAAAACAAAGTGGCTAGATATGGTGTTGATACACCAGTGCCTCTGTGCGGCCCGCGCCCCCATGTGCTCTGCCACAGGACTCCCACCGCCTGGTGCCCTCAGGCACGCGGCGCGCGCCGTGTGCTGGGACGGTTACAGAGCTCTACGCCCAAACCTCTCCGTTTAATGTATTATCCACTGCGACTACAGAGCGGTATCCTCGCACCGACCGCGAGCGGCTTGGCCGAAGGTACGAGTCTCTCTACAAGAATGGCTGCATTTATAACGCAGTGTTCGCTTGGTGCGTCCAATTAGACCTTCACGTGTCTCTTGCTTTTTAGAAGAAGATTTTCTTCTTCATCCCAGCGTTAATCCCAGTCGCATCCGAAACTTTCACCTCGGAGTCTGGGATCCGTTTTCCAGAATAAGATAGAAATAGCTAAGTACCTACTTATAGCTGACAGTGGAAGTAAAGATAAAACAGCAATAGGTCATTATTACCTATTGCTGTTTTAGCGCCTGTACCTAGGAAATCACACAAGTCATTACTTGTGTGATTTCCTAGGTACAGACGCTAATGAGAACCGAGGCGTTTATTAATTGACCTCGTTCGATTTACACGCCATCCATTCGCCTCACAAGTGCACACAAACTATAAACTTATAACGCGATAGGCGCTATTCACAGTCTTATCAGCTGACGGTCTGGGCCGTGTTGTAAGGTGATGGTAAGCGCTTCCTCGCTACGACCAGCGACGACGGAACAGTCGTACAGTACGCACGACTGAGCCATCGGAAACGTAAACACCCAAGACAAGACAATACTGTTGTGTTAGTGTTACAGACAAAGCAAAGGTTCTGGGGGAAGTTCTGTTGAGAAAGGAAATTGTAAAGAACGAAAAATAATTTTATTTTGTTGATTAATACGAATACCTATAGACTTAAATAATTTGCTTCACACTAAACACATTATAATATTATTAGGTACCATTATTCCAAAAGAAAGTGTCTCGTATTTAAAATATTTCGTAATGCGATTGGCTGCCTACTGACATTTGGTTTACGTCGTACTACATGCGCATATCTTGGGAGCGGGACATGTATCTTGGACGATGCTTGGTAAATTCTAGCTCGTCCACCGCCGTAGCTCACCGTGCTATACTCAAAAGACACCCAAGAAACGTGTACTGCGCGTATAGAGCACACTTTAAGTCCAAGATATATGTCCCGAGTGCTGTGCCTATAGAGTGCAGTGTAGATGTGTTGTCCCGGCAGGCGCCAGCGACGACGGCGCGGGCTGCGCGGTGATGCTGGAGACGCTGCGCGCGCTGGCGGCGAGCGCGCAGCCGCTGCGCCACGACGCCATCTTCCTGTTCAACGGCGCCGAGGAGAACGTGCTGCAGGCCTCGCACGCCTTCATCACGCAGCACAAGTAACGCTCAGTGCCCACTGGGACTAACCACTAACCAGTAGTAGACTCGTGTCACGGTTGAGAACGGCGTTGTGTGTGCGCAGGTGGGCGCGGTCGGTGCGCGCCTTCATCAACATCGAGGCGTGCGGCGCGGGCGGGCGCGAGGTCATGTTCCAGGCGGGCCCGCGCGACCCCTGGATCATCGAGGTGAGCGCCAGTCGACACACTGGATTAATTGTTAGCCGAGAATAAGTTACTGATTTTTATAATGATTGGCCATGTTTGAGCGTGCTATGTGTTTTGTGAATGTGGCAGGTGTACGCGGGCGCGGCGCCGCACCCGTACGCGTCGTCGCTGGCGCAGGAGCTGTTCCAGAGCGGCGCCATCCCCGCCGACACGGACTTCCGCATCTTCCGCGACTTCGGCAAGCTCTCCGGTAAGGCCGCCCGCCGCAGTGCTATGTGCTAGGTATACGCAGGAGCTGTTCCAGAGCGGCGCCATCCCCGCCGACACGGACTTCCGCATCTTCCGCGACTTCGGCAAGCTCTCCGGTAAGGCCGCCCGCCGCAGTGCTATGTGCTAGGTATACGCAGGAGCTGTTCCAGAGCGGCGCCATCCCCGCCGACACGGACTTCCGCATCTTCCGCGACTTCGGCAAGCTCTCCGGTAAGGCCGCCCGCCGCAGTGCTATGTGCTAGGTGTACGCAGGAGCTGTTCCAGAGCGGCCTCGGTTCCACCGCAGATCTGGCTGCGCAGGCCGGATCTGACACGAACACTGTGCGTGTGCTTGGTAAAACTGATACAGTTAGGTGCAATGTTCCGGAGCAAATCGGCCTGCGCCGGTCGAACTGTGGTGGGGCTTGTGAGTGTGTGTGGCAGGTGGTAGGCCCATTATATTATTAATTTATTATGAACGAATGCAGGGAAGTGTTCATGTTGGGGGTTTCTAAGTGTCAAGCAACAAGTCAATTCTTTCTTGTGAGTGATATCTCTGTCAGTTCCCAATCCGTAGGCTTCCGTTAGGCAGTTTGGATTGCAGGGACTATTAATAAAAGCTTCCGAGTGTATTTAGGATACCGTTTAAATTATTGAAGTAAATTGGACTGCATTTTTATTGTATTGGGTGTGTACCTAACGTAATGTAGAACACGCTGTGACGCATATACCTAACATGTAACATATGACATCGATCAGTGTCGTCTATCGACTGTCCTTAATCTTGTTCCAAACATTAACCTGCCATTCAATCAGAATTAATAATAAGCAGTTAGATAAGATTAGTATTATTAACGGTGTTCTAATTACTGAAAGATAAAGAGCACAATTATAACTATTTTTGTAATTATTAGCTATCGTTTACGGCACATGCACATATTGCACATGTAACCAAACAACAATGGCGGATAACTGTGAACGTTTCGCTCGTGCCCCGCACCACCAGGCTGCACTGCTAGTAGTACCGACGCGATTTCTTCCCGTCTGATAGCGCGTACCGTACATACTTATGCGTTCCCCCGTTCCCCACAACTCGACCTAGGAGTACTTGTTTGGTGGCGTTTGTGTACGGGGTTCCACCCTCGTCACTGTATCTATCTATTGGTCTATACTATTATATATGGTCGTCGGACATTTACGGTGTCCTTCCTTTTCAAAATTACTGGTCTTGATTCTTGGTTTGGAATATTGTTTTATCTACTCTCATATTGAAATGTAAACATTAAAAAATTAAAAACAGTACTTTAATGACACACTTTACGCACAGAGTCTCAAAATCAATTTAAAAATAGTACATTATGGTACAAGTGAGCAACGTTGGTGATTACCGCCGAGGCGCCATTGAGACCCGAGCCGCCAGGCGAGGGTCTTAAGAGAGCCGAGGACGGTAATCATCATGCTCACACGTGCCATACGACGTTTTACAACACACTTGCGAATAAAATAATACTACAAATACTAAATAAACAATACTACAAATTAATTCGTTTTCCCATGCGCGCGCATTTAACAATGGCGGTCGACCATATTTAAAAAAAAATGAGGTTTGAACTTAACTTTTTTTTACTCTGTTTTTTTTTCTGTACTTAGAGAAAAAAAAAAGTTAAATTTGAGTGAAAATTTTGTTTATTACACAAGTATTACAAGTTGAAATTATTTATTTAAATACGAAAATGCATCAAATGACCATACAATAGGCGTATTAATTTATTCGTACTATTAAACACGTTATTTTTTGTATCAAAACTTTTTTAAGAACATAGACACTTCCTATAAAATTTAAAAAAGAATCTATAACTCACTTTTGTGAATAATAGTAATGAAAAAGTCACAGTTTTATAATAGGTGTCATTCCGTGCTTAATTGCGGTAAAATAATATCACTGTTATGAGCAGGTGTGTTGTAAATTATATTATGATACTGCTCTTCTATGGGGAACTGTATCATAATATGTATAACTTTTTAATCTTTTTAATTCTATAAAAATTGTACGTCATTGAACGTAACGTTGTAATTTTATGTAAATTATTTTAACTTTTTCATGAGATTAGATAAAGTAGTGTATGAAACTGCACATAATTTGGTCTTAAAACACTCGTGAGATGCTATAAAACCACTCAACTTCGGTTCGTGGTTTTAACTCACACTCGTGTTTTAAGAACCTTTATTATGCAACAGTTTCATAATCTACTATTAATATATAATTTAATAATTTATAATATAATAACGAGGGTGAAATCTAGTCTGCAACCGATACAAAATGTATATCGGTTGGGAGGTGGGCGTGGGCGGTAACATGGCGCGGCGGCTACAGCGCGGGCTCGCACTGTTGCAGGCGTGGACCTGGCGTGGAGTGCCAACGGCTACGTGTACCACACGCGCCTCGACACGGCCGAGCGCGTGCCGCCCGCCGTGCTGCAGCGCACCGGCGACAACGTGCTGGCGCTGGCGCGCGGCCTGCTGGCCAGCCCGCGCCTGGCCGGCCCCGGCGACGACGCCGAGCGCGCGCCCGCCTTCTTCGACGTGCTGGGCTGCGTGCTGCTGGTGGCGGGCCCGCGCGCCGCCGCCGCGCTGGCGGCCGCGGCGCTGGCGCTGCTGGCGCTCAAGGTGCACGCCAACGCGCGCGCGGCGCAGCGCCGCCTGTACGTGGCGTACGGCGCGTGGTGGCGCGCGGCGCTGGCGGGCGCGGCGGCGGCGCTGCTGGCGGGCGCGGGCGGCGCGGCGGCGGCGGCGGGCGCGGGCGCGCTGCTGCACGCGGCGGGCGCGCGCCTGGCGTGGTTCTCGCGGCCGTGGCTGCTGGCGCCGCTGTACGTGCTGCCGGGCGTGGGCGTGAGCTGGGCGCTGCTGGCGGCGCTGTGGCGCGCGGCGCTGCGGCGCCTGGCGGGCGGCGCGCTGCTGCGGCGCGGCTGGTGGAGCGCGCGCGCGCTGCACGACGCGGTGGCGCTGCTGGCGGGCGGCGCGCTGGCGGCGTGCGCGGCGCGCGGGCTGCGCTCGGGCTTCCTGCCGCTGCTGTGGGTGCTGCTGCCGAGCGCGGCGGACGCGGCGGCGGGCGCGCTGCGCCTGCGCGGCCGCTCGCGCGCGGCGCTGTGGGTGGCGGGCGCGGCGCTGCCGCTGCTGCAGACGGCGTACCTACTGCTTAACACGCTGCGCATGTTCGTACCCATCATGGGCCGCGCCGGCGCGCAGGCCGCTCCGCCCGACGTACGTACCTCGCAGAATCTCCCTTGCATGCAATTTTCTAGCCTTACTTATAGCTCTCCTGAACAATGCTGCGATATCGCCTAATGTCACTATTGAGTTGTAGAGGTCAGATGGTAGTCACTTATATCTATAGTCAATTTGCGGACAAGTGTGTCGATTACATGGTGAATAATTAGTATAGGTTTTTATGCTATTGCATAGCTTCTATCGCGGGCCTTGAGCGTGGAGACCGAATCTAGAAATTCCGTAACGAAAAAACCTAAGCTAACACTCCGACCGGTACGGTCGGAATGTTAGGTTAGCGGTCATACTTTTTAGTTTTGCCATCTATCGATTTGAATTTTAATTTGATCCAACAACCCCTACTCCGACCGGCACAGCGGTGATACTTTTCAGTTTTGCCATCTATCGATGAATAGCAGAACTTCTAATGACTACATAAATAAAATAAATAAATAATTATAATTGCATAAGTTCATAAAAAATGCTATGCAATAGCTTTACCGCGGCAGTCCCCGAGTGCCACACGTCTTTTTTTTTAAACTTAAATAATACCTGTGCGTGCCGCAGGTGGTGATGGCGCTGCTGACGGTGTCGCTGACGCTCATGGCGCTGAGCTGGCTGCTGCCCTTCGTGGTGGTCGCGCGGGACGTGGCGCGCCTGGTGAGTGACGTCACGCGGCTAGCTCGTACCACGGCTCGGACACGTACCGCCCGCCTCTTGCCAAGTAATCATATTTCGACCTCACTAGTTGTCGTTGTGGAGTAAACTTAATGGTATTGTGTATAACACATCGTTTGGTTACAGTAGCTGTAGCTAGTGGCGACGACACTAGTCATGTTTATACTGGAGATTGATGGCGTCTGGTGGAGTTTGCTACACATATTGAATAAAGCATTTGTACTGTCTACAATTTGTGGAAAAGTATAAGCGGTTTATTGAATAAGATTATAACGTGTGAACAGTAGTAGAGGTGACGGGGCGGGCATGTCTGAGTGTGTCGGTGTCGCGTTCGATCTGGCGGGGGCGCGTAGTTCGGCGGTTGTGGTATTGTTGTTAAGTAATAAAAAGTATTTCTTAGATCTATTCAGGCTCGGTCAAACCAACGCGATCAGCTTCCGTCCGCGGTGGTGATCAGTCGCTGGCCAATCGCAGGCCGCGGCGGTGGAACGCGTCGGTTTGACCGAGCCCTTCGGCAGTGTCCTGCAAATAGGCTAATTGATGATGATTCTTCCGGCGAGTGAGTTATGGCAAAGCTGAGATATCTTGCACGGGTCGTCGGCAAAAACTTACGTTACGTTACCTATTTTATATACATACACACGCTCATGCCTATTTCCCTTCTGAATAGGCAGAGCCAACAGCCCGCCATTTGACTCTATCGTGAGGATAGAGTCCGCACGACTTAAATTATGTTTACAACACACCTGCTCATAAAATAGCTATTATTTCACTGCAATTAGGCACGTAATGACACCTATTATCAAACTATGACTTTTTCATTGCTATTATTCACAAGTGAGTTATAGATTCTTATTAAAATTTTATAGGTTAAGTTTCTATGTTCTTAAAAAAGTTTCGATACAAAAAAGAACGTACAAATAAATTAATATGCCTATTGTATGGTCATTTGATGCATTTTCGTATTTAAATAAATAATTTCAACTTGTAATACTTGTATAATAAACAAAATTTTCACTCAAATTTAACTTTTTTTTTTTCTCTTACGTACAGAAAAAAAAAACAGAATAAAAAAAAGTGAAATTAAAACCTCATTCTTTTAAATATGGCCGAACGCCATTGTTAGGTGCGCGTGCATAGGAAAACGAATTAATTTGTAGTATTGTTTATTTAGTAAGTATTTGTAGTATTATTTTATTCGCAAATGTGTTGTAAAACGTCGTATGGCACGCGTGAGTATGATGATTATCGTCCTCGGCTCTCTTAAGACCCTCGCCTGACGGCTTGGGGCTCAATGGCGCCTGGGCAATCACCAACTTTACTCACTTGTACCATAATGTACTATTATTAAATAAGCGTATGTGGAAGTCGTACCCGCGGCGTGGCACACTAACGCGTGTGTGTGTGTATGTGCGGGCGCAGGCGTGGTGCGTGTGCGCGCTGGGCGGCGCGGCGCTGGCGCTGGCGGCGGCGGGCGCGGCGGGCGAGCCGTACGGCGCGCTCACGCCGCAGCGCCTCATGCTGTTCCACACGCGCCGCACCACGCACGCCCTGACCACTACCGGTACTAGTGAGGGTGACGTCAGCGGCGAGCCCGAGCACTTCTACTGGGTGCCCGAGCTGGACGCCAACACGCTGCGCACGCTACAAGAACACGGTGCGTAGCGCACGCTTACTGCGTTCACCACTTACATTTGGGCTTGCATTTGTCCGAGAATACGATATAATTTTCTAGATATCAGAAGGGGGTCAGCTTGCAATCCTCGTGCCGCAACCGCCGTCCTGGGTAAAAAGTGTGGTTATGGTATATTTAACGAACTGCAGGTCTCACAAAATAAATTAATTAGCATTTTTTGTTGCCAGTGATTTCATAGAACGAAATATAAAAAAGATGTAAATATAAGTCCCTGGAAACCTGTAAAATAGTAAAGTCGATCTAAACCAAATTACAGGAATGACTTGTCATATTCATAATTGTTATCTAAATTAACATAGTCAACTAAATAAAAATATACTCGTAGAAAATTATCATTCTTCGAAAGTCATTCATGCCTAATATAGGTAATTCTATCATCTGAAGATTATGCCATTGCTAATTCAAATATATGACCATTCTACTAAAATATAATTCCATTTGATAAATTGTTGTGCCTCAAAAATGATCAATTACATTACATAAAATTATTCCAAATGAATTCTTCAGTATGTTGTTCAGTATATCATAGTATCACTAATATTTATGTATATCAATATTTTTTTATCCCCACGGATACTTCTCCCACCGGATCCGGTAAGCGGGTTATGTCGGACTCGAACCGACTAAAACGCACGCCGTTTGTGGGCTGTTGGTTGCGGAAGATGAGATTATTTATTGATCGATGATGAAATTATATTATCTTAGGTGTGATTATGAGTTTACATATCCATAGCACCTCCCTCGATCTGGCCTTCTTCAGGTGTGAGGGCTACGGAGTACCTAGTTGGCCCCGGGTACGGCCGTACGGGGAATATAACGAGAACAATAGTATTCGTTTCGCAATGCTGTACAATTTTAACCAATGAAAACAGTTAAAAAGTTTGTTTAGATAAACCATTTAAGATATTTTTGAAAAACCCATTTTTGAAAGTAGTCTGATGTGTCTTTTTTGTAAAATGGTTAGATCGGTAATCGGTATCGGTAAATAGAATTTTGTTTTACGACTTAAGTTACTTGACAAAAGTTGGGTAATGTTTTTGGTAACCAAAAATGCTAACTTTTTTATTTTTATTTTATTCAGGAAACATACAGTCATGCACTTATGTATCTAAATAACATGATATTCTTTAAGACTTAGAGTTTCATAAAATATTGTAATTATAAAAATAATAATAAGGCCACATTGCCGCACAAATGGTATACACAGAAGAAAAGAAAGAAAACGACTATTCTATTCGATGAACATAGCTCTTAAATGCATTCAACATTATAGTCCCGAACGCTGCGTCTGAAAAAGCTGTTACCGGTATATACAGTTTTATACAATGGAACAGAGAATAACTGGAGTTTTTGTGAGAGCTTAAATGCGTCAGATATATCATTAAAATCATTTGCGCCCCTTTATCCAGGATGGTGACCGTGGCAGGTGCAATTCCTAAAACTCGGATATAACTTTAAACTGACCTTCTGTCGATATCTAATAAAGAAAATGGCATTCTCTGATAAATACATGCTAAGCCCAAAACATGTAAGTTTAGCTCGGAGTGAGTGAGTGTGGTGTGGGCGCAGTGGGCGCGGCGGCGGCGCTGGGCGCGGCGGAGTGCGCGCGCGCGCCCTACTGCGGCGCGCCCTACTACCTGCCGGTGCTGGCGCTCGTGGGGCGCTCGTACGTCGTGCCGGCGCCCGCCGCGCCCCTCGCGCGCCTGGACGCGGCGCTGCGCGTCACGGGCGCGGCGGGTGGCGCGCGCACGCTGTGGCTCAACGTGACGCGCGCGCCGCAGCACGTGGTGCTCATCGTGGCGCCGGCGGACGGCGTGGAGCTGCTGGGCGTGGCGGAGGGCGCGGCGCCGCTGGCGGGCGCGGCGTGGGGCGCGCGGCGCACGTACTTCTACTCGCTGCACAGTGCGCGCGCGCCCGCCACGTGGCAGCTGGAGCTGCGCTTCCGGGGCGGCAGCGCGCGCCTGGGCGCCGTGTCGCTGGCGGGCCACGCCATGTTCGGCGCGTCGCGCCTGCACGCCGCGCACGCCGCGCTGCTGCGCCGCCTGCCGCCGCGCGTGGCCGCCACGGGCTGGGGCGCCGACCTGCACCTGTACGAGCTGTAGCCGCCGACGAGCGAGACGAGCTCGCCCTCCGTTAGTTTACTTAACTTTTACTCGCACGCACGGAACGTTACACGGGTAGAACGGTGAAAAAGTTACGAGTGTAGTTTATCTACCGCCCGGGTGCTACGGTGCGGCGGCAGAGTAGCGTATCTGCCCCCGGAGCGTAGCGCGGACGACGCGACGTAACTTTGCTGACAATAATTCGGTGGTGGACGTGGGGGACGCCCGAACTATCCGTACCTCTACAGTAGTATGTGATGGAGCGAATGTAGTGACAATAGTGTAATAAAAATAGAAAATGTAGTTTTATTATATGTAATTGTACATATCTCACCGTTCTCGGGGGCCGCGAACGTCGCGATCGCCCCGTGTATCTCTTAATTGTACGAAACTCCCGAGCGAAACTTGCCTCAGTATCGCTTGGGAATGATATCTTGGACCTAAAATATGCTCGAAAGGTGCTCTATACAGGCAATACACGTTTCTCGAGTGTCTTTTGAGAATAGCACAACGGTGCTACGGCGGTGGTCGAGCTACATTATTACAAAATCATCCGCGGGCACCGAAGCCTTGTTTGTTTCGCAATTAAGGTCCAACAATGTGTCCCTAGGCACGTGACACATGAGCATATCGCGCATTTCGCTATGTGGTACTTTATTCGCCTCATTCGGCAGCATACGTCAAAGTGTGAAGCGCTCATTCGTCTATATCACAGACATATAAAATAGTTATTTGCTTTATTCACACGACAACAAATACGCGTATCCGTCTACTTGTTTTTTTAACATATCAAAGGATACGCATAGGCCGCTAGCACGACAGCAATCATGCTCAGGTACATAATATTTGTGCGAATGCAGCCTAGCCGCATTAGAAATAACACATGACTGTGAACGATGGTTGCCGGCGCCTTCACATTATATTCCACTTCCGTGCGCTAGCGACGCCGGCAGTCGGCAGTCGGCGTGTGTACGACTGGCACGAACGTAGCACTCGCTACAACGCACGCCACTAAACATTTTACATCGAAATGCTTCGCATATAGCGACCCCTTATACTCTGTCGAGTATTATATACATTTTTATAAACTTATTTTTTATATACGAATATATCGAAGTATGACGAGTAATTATGATACACTACAATAATTAGTAGTACGGTAGTACCACAAGGCACCCGCTTGAATCGTAACATATCTACACCGTTCTACAGGAAGTAGATCACTCGTGGTGCCATCAGTCAGTAGAAACAGAAATCAACAATAGACCGCACTCGTCGTATACGTGAGTGTACGCGAGCGAGTGGAACTTCCAAGTATATTGGACAAACTGCAGATTTGGACAGCCTCAGATCTTCAATTTTCTGTAGGCGGGGCAACATTGAAAATGCCGCCCCCTCCCACTTTTTTGTTGTGTGTAAATTCCCTCAGACACTGGTCTGGATATCCACCAAGGGGGTTTCGAATCATAAGTAAAACCGCCCGATCTTTTCCGGGACACGTGGGCCGCACATCGCGCTATACCACTTGTACTAGGATGGCATCCTGTGACCCCAGGCTGGCGCCCATGAAAGATGGATGTCGTGGAGCAACCTCCGCCCCGCGTCCTCGAGCTATGCGGCCCGGGAGAGCCCTATGTGTCCCGGGCCGCCGCGCCGTGGCCCGGGAGAGCGTTGCTTGCGCGAGGAGGCGCAGGCGGCCCACGTCGGCCAGCCTCCAGCGTGGGCCGTCCTGAGTCAGGACTCTACGACGTCACAGTGACGATACACAGAATGATGTTGACTCCTTCCTGATCCACGAAACTCCCGGAGATCACCTACGTCGGCCGGTACGGCAGGCTCCCGTGTCGCCCCTCTAGCCGGTCCCCCGCGATAGGCCTTAGGTACCGCCGGTAGCACGGCGTGCCCTGCGCTGGGTCGCCCGAGTCGTTCCTTCTACTCCACCGTGAGACGTCCTGGCGGATCGAAAACGAATCGAGGCCGTGAAGCCAGTACTTCACGGCCTCGATTTCTCGAAGCTCAGGTTCCCGTCCCCGCGTCGACTTTCACCACTAATATAGCAATATGGAGACTTACTCGCTTGGTTGTGAACTCATTACGGGGCACCCGGTCGTATCCGATGCTCCACAGGAGCGACCCGAAGACATTTCGTGTGGATTACCGCTTGACATTTCACGACGATCGAGGCCGGTCACTGTTGGGTAGATGATGACTCTCTCCGTCAGATACGCCCCGACTATGCGGCGAAGGTAGAGAGGCACTTCGTGATACACGAGCGCCTCCCTAATGCAAGTCCAGGGCAAGGGTGAACGTGCTGGCGATGTTCAAGGACACCGCTGACGTTACCTCGCCCCGGGCAACCGCATCCTTCACCAGAACCCTCGTGCGCGTGATGGTATCTACGGTAGAGCGCCTCCGGCTGAAGCCATATTGACCACCCGCCAGCTCCGGCCACACTCTGGGGCGGTGCCCAATGAAGCACTTCGCTATAACTCTTTCAAAGAGTTTGTACATCTCGTCAAGCAACACTGGGTCGGTAGGCAGACGGTAAGTCCGCCGGGCGCCCTTCCAACGAGGACCAGTTTCCCCGTCTTCCACAATTGCGGAAACTGGCTCCGCTACAAACAGCGCATGTTTGAAAAACGGTTATCTTACTTCTTAGCTCTGAGCATTGCAACGCCGGCGCCAGCTCTAGTTCTACACAAGTGACCTCGGGCACGTCGTTGTCCTTCGTGGGCCACCCTGACTGAGCCACTCGGTCACCTGCGGTGGAACGTGTTCCGTCTGTCTGCGGGCTGTGCTGGGAACAGGGAGTGCGACTCCTATGAGTAGCACTGGTGGACACACCGAGTCAACGGCGGGGTCCAGGACCGCAGCTTGCCCTTCGTCTCCCGCCCCCGGCTCCCGCTCCTCCCCCTAGATCCGACCCTGGATGTAGACGTAGCTACGCAGACGCTCATCTTTCAAGTGTAACCGACTTTCTAGACAATACTCCGGAAAACGATCTCGGCCTTATTGCGCAGTACATTCGAGGAATGTTGGGGTGCTCGCATAGAGAAACAGGTTACCTTACCGGTACCGGCTACCTGCACCGACAAGTTTCCATAGCAACAAAAATTATGATAAATAGCATAGTCGTTAACGTTCTCAAACCACATTTATTCCGCATTCGCGCCAATATGTTTATAATATGTCCGCGAATACTTTGCTTTGAGGTGTGCGTGAGCGTACAAACGTGTAGATATACCTAGTAAGAGGCGGCCTTATTGATCACCACTTGTAGTAGGTTTGATAGGATATAATATAGTGGGTGCACGCGGCACGTGTCTGACGTGTCCCACTATCAGCTCATCAAAACTAGTGATTTAGGTGGAATGCCTGTAATATAATTATCGAGCTTTAATACTACACGTGAGCGTGAGCCTGTGCATTGTACGCGGAGTACACTCTGCGTAGATAATCACTTTCAGGTTTTTTCTAATTAAAATTCTGCCTAATAATCAATAATGACTTACAGATTTAGATCGGAGAAATAGGAAGATGATTATTAACTTGAACCTGGCTACAAGTGTACTCGACTCGGACACTCGGCGGATTCTCGTTCCGGCTTTCGCAGATTATGTCCGGGCAGGGTGCTTCGGGCGATGTCTGCATCGGATCGTCGGGCAAGAGCCAGCGTCCGAGTGCCTCGGCGCGGCACACGCTCGGCGAGTGCGGCGTGGGCGGCGCCGGGGCGGGGGCTGGCGGCGGCCCTGCTGTGCAATTCACTAAGCAAGCACAACGATGCAAGTCACAACGTTTATACAGATTGTCATTGGTCGATCCCCAGTGACGTGACTCAACGCGACCAATGACAATCTTATCGCTTAGTGAATTGCAGAGCAGGGAGTGAGAGTTCTCACGCTCGCCACCTCGTGAGCGGCGATGGTTCGCTGCGCGGATGCGTGGGCTGCCGGCGCCTCCTTGGCTGAGACGGCGGAGCTGCAGCGAAGAAGAATCAGGCCCGTGACGTGCGGAGGAACTTGGCCATTGGAGGTCGCAGAATGAACTCCGTCCCCCATTACCTGGGGGTGACGGGTGGAACCGCGGCGGCGGCGCGCATTGCGTGTCTCCCCATACCCGGGGGCGAGTTGGGGACTCCGTAGTCCCCACACCGGAAGAGGGCCAGATCGAGAGATATGGCCCTGGGTCGGCCGGGGTGCGAGGGATATGTTTACGATTACCGCACCTCCGGCAACCGACGGCCCACAGACGGCGAGCGTTTTAGTCGGGTCGAATCCAACATGACCTCCTCTACCGGCTCCGGCGGGAGGGTATCCGTGGGGATTTTTCGCACGATAAAAAAAATAAAGTGTAGGTACTCGAGTCGATGCAAGTAACTAACCGGTTGTCCTCAGAGGCTTTTCCCAACGAGTTGGGGTTGGCTTGAGCCTAGCTAGCTACGGAACGGCCTTCGATATTTTACGTGTAAGCGACTGCCATCAGTGATGGTATTCTGTACATACATAGTTACGCCTGTAAATCCCCGAAGGGGTAGGCAGAGGCCGCAGAGACGTATTAACTCAACACCCACATTTCACCTACTATGATTTTCGGTCTCATTTAACAGGAGGCCGAGCAACAGCCCTCAGTCGCCTTCTACGACAATGAGGCAAGGGCAAGAGATGGTATAGTTTGATAAGGTAGAGGTACATATGGCGGCTCGCTTGGTATCGCTCGCCCCGGCCCCCCTGGGCGCCGGGGGCGGGGGTATGTCTAGGGCGCCCTCACCTCCGCCGACCGCCCGCCGCCGGCCCACAAGCAGTGTGCGTTTAGTCGGTACGAGCCCGACATAACCCACCGGCTCCGGCGAGGGAGGTATCACGTAGGAGCCCATTCTTTCTTTTCCCGTGTTCTCGTCTCCGCTGCAGCCCTCCGTCCAAACGTTCCTAGACCTCGGTGCTGTTTACTGGCCTAAAAATAAAACCGGCACATCGTCTTCCGTGACCAACTTGAAAGTTATTAAATCACCTGCAAAACGGGGCTATATCGGTCGGTCGCAGGTGTTCTGTGATGGCGGGTCTCCGGTCCGCTGCGCCCTCCGCCTGCTCCCCGAGGAGTGCCGTAGCACTCGGCACGCGCCTCGGGTGCACCCGGGCCTAGCGCTGGGATGAAAGTGACCTTTTTGCAAATTAGTTAAGCCGGGAGCCTGTTCACGCCATTTTGACCTGGCTCTAGTTTGTTGGCGCACGAGGTTCACGCTGTCGCGGCTTGGGGGGCCCACTGTCGAGATGACATTACGATTGCATTGCAATAGCTTATTAAACTTTTATTGTATTTATTAATGTAGGTAATATTGTGTTCATAGTCGCTACCTCGCTTACGAACGCCGAGCGGGTGCGCCTCGTGGCTGTAATAACGTAACTTTAGGGTCAATCTACACTGAAAAAGCAGCAGCCCGCAGCGGCTTTTCGAGGTAAAATATTACAATCCATTTTGAATCTTATCTACGGGAAAAAGGTCATAGTCATTCGAAGGTGCCTCGCAATCATTTCTACTAACAAGTTGTGGCCGCCGCCGGCCGCTGCTCGTTCACTGCGGATTGGCGCTGGTCGTCCCGTACCACGAGCTGTTCACTCGACGCGACAACTCGAGAGCGCTGCTCGCGGGAGATGCTGCTCATCGTCGTAGAAACTAATTTATTTACTGTGATCATAGTGACTGTTTATAGAAAATAGCTTTATGTTACACTATTAAAGGTTTATTACATGCTTACTCGTATTATTTTAATGTAGTCTTCTTAGGAGCAGAGTAATACTAGTAACAGGCCGTGACGGTAGCGGTAGAGCACGTACAGTGAGTTGTGAACCATTGCCGTTGCGCTCGCCCGTTTGTTGCTTCGAGGCCGCATCCCCGTTCAAAATGGGGGTATCGGTTCTCCTCCAGGGCTACACCCTATATAGAAATAATACACTTTGATTGAGAAAAACTTACACAACCACTAGCTAGACGAACACCCTCCACAACAGAAGTCAAGGTACGAGGGCTAGGGCTAGTGGTAGGGGACACGTGGAAGTTCGACAATCACCCATTACCAGAAGAACCATTTGTTTTCATCATAATATGCAAGTCAGTGTTCATGACAATTTTGGTTTAGCTTGTTTATTTTTTTCGTTTTTCTTTTTGCAGGCAAGCGCAAGCCTAAACGATTGGTTTTGTAAATAAGTTATCTTCCTTATGATATCAAGTTGGCTTGGCTATCAGATTGGACAGTAGGTACCTGTTCACTTCCATGTGTGGCTCGCCATGAGCCATGAACAAACATAAGTAGGCAAGCTCACCTGTAGTGCGTGCTAGATCGATGGAGTTTTGACAGCAAAAGCAAATTTAAAGTCTAAAGTTGGTACATAACCCCAATAATAAAAACAATGAGTAATATTATTTTTAACGGTGTTTTACACCATTAAAAATAATATTACTCACCTTGCGCCTTGCGCCTGTGCTGCTGCGGCATCTGCGTAGACCCTCAAACGGCACAAATATGAATATATAGCCAACAATTAGATATATTTGAGCCGTTTGGGGTCGAAACATTGGGTTCGAGGGGTCCGAGCGCACGGTCGTTTTACAAAGAAATAGCAAAGCGACTGGTGGATGCTTCGCGTGACCAAAGGGCTGTTTCTTTTTTGCCCAACGGATTGGCATTGCCATCCAACGGAATAAAGGTTCACGCGGGCGCCAGACGGCTGCAGTCAATTTCGCTTTAATGTGAAAAATGTTTAAAACCCGTGGTTTCGACCCTTTAACCAGTCCAAATCAGGCACAAGGCACAAGGTCAACTCGGTCGACTAACTTTAATCTCAATCCAAAGTGGTCCTTCGAGCCGAAACTTGCGCTTACTCCTTCTAGAGCATTTGATCGCGGGCCGCGCTCACTGTTACAATTCGTTGCCAGTGACAGTTCAGGTTGACCTTATAGTACCTACGAGATACAGTTTAAGAAATACTCTCCTTTATTATTTGACAGAAGCAGAGACTAATAGGAGTGACAGGGAAGACACGCATTACTCAACGTGACAGACGGATGCAGAAAGTTCTACTCAAAGACTGTGCATTATGCTTCTGGCATAATGCACAGTCTTTGGAAGTGAATTAAAATATTAAGTTACTTAATGGCATCGGGACAAAATTTATTTAGCCTCGCAACAACGGCAACAACGTTCCCTCAGGCGTCGTCGCGTCACGTGGGCCGCTCATAGCACCCGGGACCGAGCGCCATGCCGATGCCGGGGTGAGGAAGGGGTCCAATACAATGAAACAACAGATTAACATTTAAATTTATTGATGACAGTATGAGGCTAACACTGAGCTGTCGGACGCGCCGACACAACTAACGCTAAAATAAATAGTCGCAAAACTAACATCACTCGCCAACGTGCTCGATAACCAATATTTACATACATTACTTACTCAGTTACATGTTCATTATATATCGCGTACTCTAACCGACTAGGACTATGGTATATCCGACTAATAGCTACAACACAAGTATGCGCCCGCGCCGGCCCCGCTCGCGCCCTCGCCTTACGCCCAGATCTGGAATGGACAGTTTAGTCGGTTAACACATACAGTTACAGCTAAACGATCCGAGACATAATGGTCTTGGAATATTCTTAGTTTCTATGTATGTACAGGCAAAATCAACATTCAGGAATCCATAACACAAAGTAAACCGGTTCATTGCCACCCTTTATTTTTACAAATTACTGTTCAGTAGGAACGTACTGTAAGAACCTTTCGAACGATCCAAAGGACTCGGCAGCTGAATCTGCGGTGAGATTAAAATTTCGCATGCTGTTAAATTTTGTGACGTCACGTCATCGAGCACATAAATATACATCACTGTCGACTCATGCTCGACAACGACAACGAACGTCACGGCGAGTCCGTTCGATCGTTCGTAACGTTCTTAAAGCATGTGTCTGCAGCTCACATAGATTGTTCGAAGTCAATTTCCTGTGGGGCATATAATACTAACTAATAATTAAATCCAATACACGAAAAAGTAAACTTCAATATCCTTAAAGAACAATACTTTAATAAAAATATACAATTCAAAATAGAGCATTCTGTATATACACGACGAGTGGCACAAAAAAAACTTGCTACTGTGAGGGCAAGGAATTGCTACGGCGAGCGGACAAGTACATTCCTTGTACCGCGCCTTATCAATTCTTTGCCTACCTCCATGCGAGAGAAAATTAATGTGAGGAATGTTAAATTTAAACTCAAATCCTATTTTTTAGCAGAATTGTAGGTAAGAATGCCTGCAGTTCTGTTGGAGGGTACGCGTACGACTTTTGCTTACTTGATTGTATGTACTGTGTAGGTATTTTGTTTGCAATGATTGTATATTTAATTCATCCTTCTATCTATTCTATGTATTTTATAAAATTGTAATGTCTGTGTACTGAAGTGGGAATCACGTGTATCGCGCACAGGCTCCGGTAGCCTTAGCGATACTTTAAGCTAAGCTTTTATTGTAACTATGTATTCTGGTAAAATAAATAAAAAATAAAAAAAAATAAATAAGCATTTTTTTTTCATCAAATCAATTTTCGATAGGGCTGTTGTGACGCATATATGCGCCACAACAGGCCTGTTTGATGAATTTGCTGACGTGACGCGGTGCTCGTGCCGCACAGCACTATAGCTAGACACTGTACTGACCCGGAGAGTGCAGTCCCAGGACGCGGTGCCGAGCGCGGTGCCGTCGGGCGCGAGCTGCACGCGCGTGACGCGGTGCTCGTGCCGCACAGCACTATAGCTAGACACTGTACTGACCCGGAGAGTGCAGTCCCAGGACGCGGTGCCGAGCGCGGTGCCGTCGGGCGCGAGCTGCACGCGCGTGACGCGGTGCTCGTGCCGCACAGCACTATAGCTAGACACTGTACTGACCCGGAGAGTGCAGTCCCAGGACGCGGTGCCGAGCGCGGTGCCGTCGGGCGCGAGCTGCACGCGCGTGACGCGGTGCTCGTGCCGCACAGCACTATAGCTAGACACTGTACTGACCCGGAGAGTGCAGTCCCAGGACGCGGTGCCGAGCGCGGTGCCGTCGGGCGCGAGCTGCACGCGCGTGACGCGGTGCTCGTGCCGCACAGCACTATAGCTAGACACTGTACTGACCCGGAGAGTGCAGTCCCAGGACGCGGTGCCGAGCGCGGTGCCGTCGGGCGCGAGCTGCACGCGCGTGACGCGGTGCTCGTGCCGCACAGCACTATAGCTAGACACTGTACTGACCCGGAGAGTGCAGTCCCAGGACGCGGTGCCGAGCGCGGTGCCGTCGGGCGCGAGCTGCACGCGCGTGACGCGGTGCTCGTGCCGCACAGCACTATAGCTAGACACTGTACTGACCCGGAGAGTGCAGTCCCAGGACGCGGTGCCGAGCGCGGTGCCGTCGGGCGCGAGCTGCACGCGCGTGACGCGGTGCTCGTGCCGCACAGCACTATAGCTAGACACTGTACTGACCCGGAGAGTGCAGTCCCAGGACGCGGTGCCGAGCGCGGTGCCGTCGGGCGCGAGCTGCACGCGCGTGACGCGGTGCTCGTGCCGCACAGCACTATAGCTAGACACTGTACTGACCCGGAGAGTGCAGTCCCAGGACGCGGTGCCGAGCGCGGTGCCGTCGGGCGCGAGCTGCACGCGCGTGACGCGGTGCTCGTGCCGCACAGCACTATAGCTAGACACTGTACTGACCCGGAGAGTGCAGTCCCAGGACGCGGTGCCGAGCGCGGTGCCGTCGGGCGCGAGCTGCACGCGCGTGACGCGGTGCTCGTGCCGCACAGCACTATAGCTAGACACTGTACTGACCCGGAGAGTGCAGTCCCAGGACGCGGTGCCGAGCGCGGTGCCGTCGGGCGCGAGCTGCACGCGCGTGACGCGGTGCTCGTGCCGCACAGCACTATAGCTAGACACTGTACTGACCCGGAGAGTGCAGTCCCAGGACGCGGTGCCGAGCGCGGTGCCGTCGGGCGCGAGCTGCACGCGCGTGACGCGGTGCTCGTGCCGCACAGCACTATAGCTAGACACTGTACTGACCCGGAGAGTGCAGTCCCAGGACGCGGTGCCGAGCGCGGTGCCGTCGGGCGCGAGCTGCACGCGCGTGACGCGGTGCTCGTGGCCGCACAGCACGCACACGCGCACGCCGCGCAGCGCGTCCCAGGCGCACGCCGTGTAGTCGCTGTAGCCCGCGAAGATCAGGCGGCCCGACAGCGACCACTCCACGGAGTTGACGCCGAAGATGAGGCTCTCCTTGGCGTAGCGCGCCACCTCGCGGTCGGCGCGCAGGTCGAACAGGCGGCAGCACGCGTCGTCGGAGCCCGAGGCCACGGAGTCGCCGGACGGGTGGAAGCGCACGCTGGTGACGTCGGAGTCGTGCGCGTCGAAGGCCTGCACGGCCTGCCCCGTGCGCATGTCCCACAGCAGCACGGCGCGGTCGCAGCCGCCCGACACGAACGTGTCGCCCGCGTCCGCCGGCGCCAGGTCCAGCGCCGTCACGTCCGCGCCGTGCGCCTGCGCGACACCACTTCCGTAAACAGGGTGGAAAAATAAGTCGGGCTCTGAAGGGAAACTACCTAAATCTTTAAGTTAAGTCGCTTGCCTCGCCTGGTAATCGAACAGACTGAAATTCGAAAAAGTTACATCCTGTATTTTTATGACATCAATCGATAGTGTCAATCATAAGGATCAAATCTCTCTAACAAACATGGTGAATTAAACGAAAGGAAGTCCATAAAATCTTAACTTATAAATGCAATGCCAACAGACAGCACTTACTCAAAGATCCATCAGATACTTACCTCCTAAATTATTCTCATAAAATTATCTTTACTGAAATTAATTTATTTAAATGAGTACTAAATGACTGAACGTTGTTACCGGTTTAAAATGAAACTTTATTGGGTAATCGCATGAGGTATGCAGGTAGGGTAAATATTAATATTTGGGGTGCTTGATCAGAAACCTCCACGTGCCCTGGGCAACGGAGATGGTGAGATAATTGCTCTCTAATGGGTCACCTTATAAACTGTTGAGACCTGAGACCTTTGAGTTCGATATAAATACCACTGCTGGCCAGCGGTATTCTCCGGTGTTCTCTTAATTTAAATATGGTATTTGCTAATTATGATATCAGATGGATGGGATGGAACTTTGAGTTGAAATGCATTATTTTGCCAAATTGAATTTATAAGTTTAGATTTCAAGGATTTCCTTTCATTTAATTCACTATATATGTTGGGGAGGTTTTATTCCAATGATTTACACTATCGGTTGATGTCATAAAAATACAAGAAGTTATTTTTTCAGGTTTTTGTCGGTTAGATTTCCGGCTGTGGCAAGTGATGTTCCGAAAATCTTTGAATGCAGTTTAGTTTCGTTTTTTAAAATAAAGGAATGTCTCATTTAAGTAAAATGAGTGTACATTACCCCAGCAAGAAAGTACCTCGTAGAGTGACATGAGTGGCACGTATAATTAGAGCGATATATGCTATTAATGTGCGCCGCATAAAAAAATTTGTGCGTGTTGTAGTTTTGGAAAAAAACGGAGAAAATGATTTCTGCTGGGGGAACGTTGTTCCAGCAAGAAAATTCTGAACGAATAATCGGAGAGAGAAATATTATGCATGGGCAGAGAGCTTATACTTGTGCTATGATGTGCGCCGAAAATGAAATTTGTGCCTCTTCAGGTTTTCGAGAAATTGCATTTCTTGCTGGAGTAACGTTTCGCAAAATCGTGTATCTCTGAAACCATTCTATGTGCGGCTGTGTAGTAAACATATACGAGAATCTCCTAATTTGTGCTTATTTCTGGCAGAATTAGATTTTACAAAACATTTATAGTTTTCAAGTATTTTCGCTTTTTTGAAAATAAAATAAACCTTCGCTGCGCCTACATGATAAAACTTATGAGCTCGCTGAAAACTTTATTCGGTCCTCCTTGGCGTGTATAATAACCATAAATTATTTCAAACGCGTGCATTCACTCGTTATTGAATAATATTACTAAAAGCCAAACCGACGGCACCTTAACTTTGAGGCCGCCGCACAAGAAAAGGGCCTAAGCTAAGATGTATGGGTGTAAGCTAATAAATAGAGCGTCTAGTCAATTAACTTATTGCAAAATATCAGCTTGAAATGTTTCGCAGTTAAATTGTTATAAATATAATACTAAACGTATAAGCCACGACTGATTATCCGACCAAATTAGAATGACTACAAAAAAGCGACGGAATAGTACATATTGATGACCTTCTTAATTTGTTCACGAACTGGTTATAAAGTGTTGTACATGAGTACACTTACGTAGAAAATAACTAACTCAAAGAATAAATTTACTATTGAATAATCTGGATATGTTAGTTTTTTGACTTTGCACATTACTAAGTACAAGTACATTCAGTATATGTAGATATTTGTTGATTTTAGTCTTATTAAATACTAACTACTTCGTTTTTTTTTAATACTATTAGTACTACTTAGGTCGCAGACAAGCACATGACCCACCTGATGGAAAGTGGTAAAAATTAATATGCACAAAAATCAATGTGCACTAAAAGTCAAAAATAATTGCGTATTCGTAATTAATTATTCTACAACTTCATAATCAACTTAGTTTTCCTACTTATCAATATAATATTTTTTAGAGTTCTTAAGTAAAATGAAATGAAAAAGATATTAGACTACTTATAAGTAAATCAAATTTTTATTAAATAGATAATGAATTAAATAATTGAAAAATAAAAAAAATAGTCTTTTATAAACGAAAAAAATAATTAGGATAATATAATTAGTTACAATAATTGTTATTTTTGGAGTCGGTATCAGCCAAGGTAAGTTCGTAACTCTATACATACATAGTTACAGGTGAGATGTATCTATTCGTGTCGCACGCGTTCCTTGACGACAGTCGAGGCGAATGGCGAGAGTGGGGTCGCGGGGCTGGAGGGGAGCTGCTGGCCGGGGCGGGCGCGACACGCCGTGCACGCATGACGACGGACGGTATCGCTTTAACGCGTTACATGTTGTTAGTTTTGTTTAAATTAGGTAATTGTTTTTATTTTGGTTTGGTTCTGGTCAGTATGTAAAAATAATTTATACCTACAGACAGTACCCGATTTTGATAAAAAGGTGATTGAAGATTTTATTTCAAAAAAATGTCCTCGTATCTAATGTAAGTATAAAAAATATAAAAAATCAACATATTCCTGTAAATTGCTATTGTATTGCAATTGCTTATCTTAATAGGTAGGTACATACCTTCTGAGCAAGCAAAGCGCACCACCGGTTTGATGACCCACCAGCCGCCACTGATTAGGTACACAAATAATTTGATTTAACTATTTGTGTTTTCTTATTTTGGGTAATTGACCTGTGATTTGATGTTATAATATAAGAATGAAGATAATAATTCATATATCAAAAATGTGTGTCATTTGATATGGTCATAACTTTAATTTAATGTATATTTGAATTAGCTTCCAAAACTAAATCACACAGTTGCCAATAAACGTTTGAACGCGACTGTACGGACAACAGCTTATGATTAAGACGTTAAAAAAGAAGGTCATCGATATGTACTATTCCGTCGCTTTTTGTAGTCATTTTAATTTGGTTGGATAATCAGTCATTGCTTATACGTTTAGTATTATATTTATAACAATTTAAATGCGAAATATTTCAAGCTGATATTTTGCAATAAGTTAATTGACTAGACGCTCTATTTATTAGCTTACACCCACACATCTTACCTTGGGCCGTTTTCTTGTGCGGCGACCTCAAAGTTAAGGTGCCGTCGGTTTGGCTTTTAGTAATATTATTCAATAACGAGTGAATGCACGCGTTTGAAATAATTTATGGTTATTATACACGCCAAGGAGGACCGAATAAAGTTTTCAGCGAGCTCATAAGTTTTATCATATAGGCGCAGCGAAGGTTTATTTTATTTTCAAAAAAGCGAAAATACTTGAAAACTATAAATGTTTTGTAAAATCTAATTCTGCCAGAAATAAGCACAAATTAAGAGATTCTCGTATATGTTTACTACACAGCCGCACATAGAATGGTTTCAGAGATACACGATTTTGCGAAACGTTACTCCAGCAAGAAATGCAATTTCTCGAAAACCTGAAGAGGCACAAATTTCATTTTCGGCGCACATCATAGCACAAGTATAAGCTCTCTGCCCATGCATAATATTTCTCTCTCCGATTATTCGTTCAGAATTTTCTTGCTGAAACAACGTTCCCCCAGCAGAAATCATTTTCTCCGTTTTTTTCCAAAACTACAACACGCACAAATTGTTTTATGCGGCGCACATTAATAGCATATATCGCTCTAATTATACGTGCCACTCATGTCACTCTACGAGGTACTTTCTTGCTGGGGTAATGTACACGTAAAATGAGCCAACTTTAGGATTTAAGATAGTTTCCCTTCAGGGCCCGACTTATTTTTCCACCCTGTATACTCCACCTCCACGATGGGGATCTCATGGCCATCGCCCACAACACAAGTATCGCGATTCTACCGATTGTTGGACTTTTAGGACTCGCAACGACTGCCATAGATGTTCATTTGATGTTAATAATATCATACTAGTTTGCAAGTCATAGTCATACATTTATGATACATAACATAACAAGTGATATAGGTAAACTAATAATACGCAGTCTACGTTACATAACTACAACTTAAACTAGATTTTTGTGCATTTGCGTGTTGTGACTAGATCTTGAAGTTATGTTGTTGCTTTTATTTATTTCAAAATTTACCTGATTCATTAAAGCGTACCAACTCACAATTTGTTACCCGACTAGTGTCAAACAAATGCCATCAAAAACAACACTTGTAAAAAGTACCAAGCCGCGCAACTCTGTTATTCTACCGTAAAAAGTTGTGAGATCCATGTTTTTTCAGTCCCTACTTCAGGGACCTTCTCTCAAGTTATTACGTAGTTAGCTAACCTAACAACATCTTATACCTAGTAACCTGAAAATATTAAAAATCTCTTACGTTTTAAACATAATAAATTGACTTGCTATTGTAATAATATCTTGTACATGCGTGCCATAGGCTCGCCATCCCTGACATAGGGGGTCGAAAATGGCCTAAGTGCTTCGAGAAAGTAATGGTACGGCCATGTCGCTTTATTTTGCTCGACTTGGCGGTCGCAGGCTGGCGCAGATAATATAATTTACAACACACCTGCTCATAAAAGTGGTATTATTTCACCGCAAATAGGCACGTAATGACACCTATTATCAAACTGTGACTTTTTAATTGCTATTATTCACAAGTGAGTTATAGATTCTTTTTTAAATTATATAGGTTAAGTTTCTATGTTCTTAAAAAAGTTTAGATACAAAAAAGAACGTGTTTAATAGTACGAATACATTAATATGCCTATTGTATGTTCATTTGATGCATTTTCGTATTTAAATAAATAATTTCAACTTGTACTACTTGTTTATTAAACAAAATTTTCACTCAAATTTAACTTTTTTTTTTCTCTAAGTACAGAAAAAAAAACAGTAGAAAAAAGTTAAAATCAAACCTCATTTTTTTTTTAATATGGCCGACCGCCATTGTTAGATGCGCGCACATAGGAAAACGAATTAATTTGTAGTATTGTTTATTTAGTATTTGTAGTATTATTTTATTCGCAAGTGTGTTGTAAAACGTCGTATGGCACGCGTGAGTATGATGATTACCGTCCTCGGATCTCTTAAGACCCTCGCCTAGCGGCTCGGGTTTCAATAGCGCCTCGGCGGTAATCACCAACTTTGCTCACTTGTACCATAATTTACTATTAATTATTATACAGGTGTCCCTATTTTTACAAAAATAAGTCAAAATTCAAAATATTTATTTTTCGTAAAATTTTCATTGGTTTTTTTTTCGATCCAACTTATCTCATCTTGGTGAAAAAAAAGTAAGGACACCACAGTGGCATCCTTTTTTTAAAATTAGCCCAACTATCCAAGATTTCAATAAGTACTCTACTAAAGCACTCGTAAAAAAAATGTACATAATTATCATTTTTGTAAATATAAAATCATATTTCACACATTGCTTTTATTGAAAATCAGATTTACTATTCATCATCAATAAAAAAAATCATTGAAGGGACTCGTGGCTAAGTGGTAATCGAGTAGATTAATACATTATAAGGTTAAGCAACTCTAGTCAGGTTGGTTTTCGGATGGGTGACCATTCTTAAGACATTGAGACATCTCCATTCCCCAGAGAGTTAACATACTCTCTAGACGTCGATCCCGGCTGCCATACGAACTATGACAGTTGTGAATATATTAGAGTGTCCTACCCAAATCATACCATTTTAAATCTTGGATAGTGGCGCCAACTTTTAAAAAAGGTTGCCATAGTGAAAAGTGCCACAAAAAAGAGTTTAAAGATATTTGCAAAATTGGGGCCTGGGGGTTGAAAATATCATAAGGGGTATCGAATATCGAAGGATTATAAAAATGAGTGACTAAAAAAAATAGAGATTTTTTCCTTATTTTTTTCTTGAGCAGCCATAAGTAGGGCCACCCCCTGTTGCCGGCTTATCCTTGAATTTTGGGACACCCTGTATATTTTTTCTTATTTTGTCTCGCCATAAGGCTACCCTCTGTTGCCGGCTTATCCTTGAATTTTGGGACACCTGTATAAATAATAGCTATATTTTTGTTTGAAAAAGCAAAGAAAACTAAACGTTCGCAAGACTGATCGAAATAAGTAATAAATAAGCGCTAGTGTTTGGCGCTCGGGCACCTGGAAGCTCTGCAGCAGCTGGCCCGACTCCACGTCCCACAGCGCGCACGTGCCGTCGCCCGAGCCCGTGAGGATCTGGCGGTCCGTGTTGGGGAACAGGCAGCACGCCATGTACGACGTGTGCGTGGCGAACGTGCGCTTGCGCGCCGCCGGCTCCTCCTCGCCGCCCGCGCCCGCGCCCAGCGGGAACACCGTCACCTTGTTGTCCAGGCCCCTGCACAGTGCGACGGCATCGTCAGGCGCCAGCTCGGGCCGCGCTGCGCGGTCCGGCGGCGTACGTACCCGGCGGCGACCATGTTGCCGGAGGGCGCGTAGGCGCAGGCCATCACCCACGTGCTCGGCATGGGGATCGTCAGCTCCTTGGTGCCCGTGAACGCGTCCCACACTATCACCTTGCCGTCCTGCAAACCGATGGACAATGTGTGACACACGTTAAGTGATGTGCACGGGCACGCACTCTAATTGTTAAATCAATGATTCAAAATGTCGTTATGGGTGGTTTGGCTTGGCACTCGGACAACTTTTCTTATGTACATTAGTAAATAAAATAAATTATTAAAAAACAAAAAACGTATGATGTGACATGTATATACTTTTGTAATCTCACTACAATGCTAAAAAGACCTTGCTCCAGTGCAGTGATGTGTATACATCAGCAAGTTTGCTGCTCGTCCATAAAGATGATAAGATAATAATAATAATAGCTCTGCAGAGACAGCTTGCGGTGAGCTGTTGGTGAGTGGCCACACCCCACGCACAATGGCCCAAAAAGGAGGCTAAGTGCGGACAACAGAGTCCCCTTTCCGAGTGGCGACTGGCGACACCCTGATTCTCTCGAGGTTCGGATTTATTCCCCCTCACCTCATATGCTTGCCTTTATTGGCTGGCCATAAGTGGAATCCCAAGATCAGAACCTAGGGTCCAGGTTGAAAGTGTAAAATGTCACAACGCCAGGGGCATGCTGATCGACATATCGTTTTCTTGCGCCCACAGGCAGAGATGTATTAACAATTAATTTTCAGTCTCACACTGCACATGACACACGCTGCACACTTACTTGTGATGATGAGACGATGTGCCGCTTATCGGGTGACCAGTCACAGCAGAGCACCTTGGACTGATGGCCCTTCATGACGCGCCGCAGCTTCAGGTTGGGGAACGTGATCGGCTCTAGTCGCTCCGCCACGCAAGACACTGCCATGGGCCAACATATATTATTGTTTTGTACTAAAATAATGTGAACATATGGGATACATACATGAAATCAACAGACATTTGGTCTACTGTACTAGGCATAACATAGGTAGTACAAAAGGGTTACAATTAAAAATAAAGCTTGAGGGCCAATTGTCACTGAAAGAATAGCCACTGGTCAAATTGTTGTTCAAGCAGTCTCACTGTACCTTGCTGCCTCTTGTTTATCTTTAGATGGCTATGAACTCGTCACTCACAATGATAACATTCAGAATTGTATGTCATATGCCTGGTAAAGCCACTGCTCCTTCAGTGGGGCTTGACCACAAGGGCAGGCCACACTCACTCTATGTACTTGCGCGCTATATTCACCTACTCGCCGCGGGTCGCCGACGGTCCTCCGTCGTCAGTCGGGCTGCCGCTAGCCGCGCATGTGCACGGTACAAACGCGCGTAATACGTTTGATTATTATTTATTACGTTTCAATCGAGCCTTTTTGTTTGTTATTAAAATAATTAATACTCAATCTATGATGATATTATGAACGCATAACGGGGAAGGCTCCGTGGGCAGTGTATGGGTGCGAATCTAACGAATCAAATAAAAATCTTTCTTTCTTCTGCTTGCCTGTTAATGGAGAACGGCAAGTAGGTACCTACTTAATAATTGCAATTACGTTCGTTAAGTAACTGTACCTACCTATGATAATATTCAATATGCATCATAAATTACTTTGTTTATTTAAGTACCTACCCACTTCGCTACCTACTAAGTATACGGAAAGACTTAAAAAATGTTGGATTCAGTACTTAGGCTATTTAATAAAAAATTAAAAGGTAATAGGTTGGTTGGTACATGATGTACTTAGCTATCTGACCTAGTACCTACTTATATCTAACGGCCCGGGCCCTGACTTAACACTTGAATGCAATCGTAAATAAAAAATCGTAGGCAGGATGGTAGGTGCGAGGCACTCAGTGACGGCGACTCCGACGACCGGCGCCGCTGTCGCGTGCTGACGCTTGACTCCCATGTACTTGTGTAGGTAATCTGTCGGTGCGTTACCTCTACTTTATGCGCGAATTAATCGTGTATGTTTTTTCAGGAGATCTGCATTGTTTTTGTTCAAATCTATAAAGTAGGAATAATCGCCACTGTGCACTAAGAATAGTAGTTTATCTAAAGCCGCTCGGTGAGCTATTAGCTTACCTACTCTTGAGTTGCTGGTAGGATTGAGATGAAATACATATTTGACCGAATGTCCAATAATATTCAGCTGTTATTCAATATTCGATAAATAGGTGAGAAAAATGTTAAACTATTGAAAAAATATTCCTTTATTAAGCGAGGCAAGAGGCAACCCTAGCGTCATACAGTTTGCTAGTACGTTACTACGAGGACGAGGCCGAGCGGCTGCAAAGTAATAATAACCGTATGGCTGTCTGTTAAGATACATATTCGTATGGAGTTGTTGATCACGTGGACTTGTAGGCACTTAACTGAGTTGGATCGATGATTTTCCAGGCAGTGAGTTATCTGTTCCAACTATTAGGTAATCTGTGACAAGGGTCAGTTCTCACTACAAAAGCATTCTAACCTACAGTTAATTATGTATCTTTAATACCAACCTCATCCTGAACAAGCATAACAAAAAGAATGACTTGGTGCAGTTTTTTGAAAGATATAGGGGCGGATGTACATTTTGGTGATTAGTTTTTATAATAATTATTAATTATATAGCTATAAAGTTAACTGATGTGTACACATTTTCACATAGTTTAATTTAATAGGAATAAATTATATTGTACAGTAACATAGTCATCTGATGGACAGTCAAGGGTCATTGACCTATGACTAATTATGCACTGCACTGCAACTGACACATTATTAGATACTACTGTAGAAGAAATAATTGAAAAAAGCTAAGTTCAAGTTACACCTAAACATTGATAAACAGCACAGAATTCCAGTTATTTGCAGCAGAAGCACGGAGCTATGTGCGATAAGTAACTAACTTGTTCCTTAATGTACCATGTACACCCACTTGGCATGCAATCATTATGTACTGTTGTCATACTTGTCACAAGGGTGCTCAGAGCTGATCACTTTAGACCACTGAAAATATACCTCAAATTCACACACTGCTAGCTACTGCACTACAAACTACAGCTAGACTCATTACTTACGAGACACATCGTTCAGTTTCTGCCTCTCTTCTTCGAGTTTCTGCTTGAGCGCCTCTGCTTCGCGCAGAAGTGACTCGAGGGTCTCTTCGGGGCTGGCCGCCACGGCGGTGTCCGCTGCCATTGCGCCGCACCCGTAGTCCTGACCTTGTGCTTCGTGCCTCTAGCACCACATTTTGGTGTCAAGTCCTCCTTTCACGCCCCTCGGCTGCGAGTGCGCCGCGTCTCACCACACCCACAGCCACCGCTGTTACTTTTGAGAGTAATGATCTCTGAACATAGGACGCTCTCAACAATGAGACATCCGTTGTATGAGTAGACAACCAAATGTTAAATTCATATCCAGTACAGACATTAGCTACTGCTTCACACAATCGATACCAAACTTCTTGGTTGGTCCGTCTAACAATTGTCAATGTCATTAAATTGTCATTATTTTATCTGTTTTTTTTTTTAATTTGTTCCTTTCAGAACAGGCTTAGGTGCTATCACCATGCTGCCTTGTCATCTAGCTAAAGTCATCACAAAATAAAATGCCCGTTTTGACATTTGCTTTCGCGACGTAACTAGTGATGTAACCATACACCTCGGTAGTCGATACTCACGATAAATCGATTCAAGTTTGTATGCGTATTTGATCGATTAGAATATTATGTATTGTATTGTAAAGTGCAAAACAATACTGCGAAAAATCAATTTTCTTTCATTTAACATTTTTATTACAATAAAATTCACTCAATTACCAATAGAAATCGCGTAAAAGTAGTAAATCATTTTCTTGATACTCTCTGAAGTTTACGCGTATATCACTCATTGAAATGAAAGTGAAACCACTTTATAACGGATTCTATCGCGATTTATTTGTCACTATTTACTTTTAACCCTACGTCTCGGCTACTTTCTAGCAGCCTTGGTCCCGGGGTGATTAAAGATGATATTTGAAGCTTAGGAATTAAAAAAAAACCTAGTTAAGGTAACTGTACCAATGGTAGACACTTTAAGGAAAAATAAAATTTCAATCTAAAAAATTTAACAAATTAATTACAGCATGGTCGTTACATTCTTTTTTAACTGTTACAGCAACAATTAGACATTAACTTTTGCCCATAAAATCTTTAAAATCTATCATACTTTTACTTTAAATTAAATTATTATGCACTTGGTCGAAAACACCAATGCTAGACATCATTGTCCCAATGGTCCAAGTATGTCAATAACTTCAATATTTATAACGTTTATACTAAAATTAGTAATAATCATAACTTATAAACAAAAAAATCACACCTATAAAAATCAGTACCCTTGGCAAAAATCTTAAGAAATAACACGACCGTGTTCACGGAGTCACATTATTTGCTGTCAACAGTCTTTCTAAATTTACTTCGGATGGTGTTGCGAATATTTGAACATATCTTATAGATACCATTAGGCATCTTTTAAGTCAATAGTCTTATAAAACAAATGGATAATTTTCTCAAAATACTGGGTTTTGTTCGAAAGTGTCTAGCATTGGTACAGTGTCGAGCATTGGTACAGTTACCTTACTTAACAGCAAACACAACAAAGTCACAAATTGGGATAATATCATATTTGTCGATGAGACTTGGCTGAACTCGAATCATACCGTGCCGCAGTCGTGGATAGATGATACCAAGGCCTCTTGCTCAAAAGTGCCAATAGGAAAAGGTGGACGCTTAATAATCTGCCACGCCGGGTCAACTGGTGGCGGTTTTGTGAATGATGCCTTGCTCGCATTTGAGTTTCTAAAGAATATCACGGAGTGGTTTACTAACCTGTTTACAAACCTCCCTGAACAGTGCATAATTATTATGTACAATGGCACCGTAACCACTCAGTTCAAATAGATAAAGCACCTACTCAAGCAAACAAAAAGGCCGATTTAGTAGCATTGATACAAAGACCAGGCGTTGAAGCTGATACGAAATAGTTAAGAGCTGAATTGCTGCAACTGGTTAAAGAAATTAAACTTGCAAAATTAAAATATAAAAAATATATCGTGATCGATTTATTTTTTCCTTAACCAATTATTCTCTTGTCTATGGACAGTATGAAAAAATCGTTATGGACAGCACTGAGCGGAGTGGGCGGTACCCATCAATGAAAAATGTCATTCTACGTTTGAAAAATGTCATTGTTTTACGTTCTCAAAATTGAGAACTTCATGGACTTGAACTGTCAAAGCGGGCTTTTTATTTTGCGATTACTTTAGTTATTATTATTATTATACTGCTATCGTGATTAGTTCCGCCACCCTTCCCGGGGCGGCAGCACTTTCCATACATGCAAGTTTTTGCACAGAGTTGCCACTCTTCTCCTTATATTCTTTAACTCTCATTCAGTATATTTAATAATCTATGGCCCTTATCTTATCAATAAAAAAAAAATTATACATTTGCTTCCTTTTATTTAAGAGGTTATGTTTTTGTTGTCGTTATAAATAGCGAAGCAAATATTTATCTATTCAAGAATATAAATCTATAAGCTTTAAACTTTATGATCAAATGGTGCCAAAATATTTCTTTGGTATGAAGAAATACTTTAGTGTGTTCGTAACTTAAGATTCATTTTATTTAAATAGCTTCAAAACCGAATAAATATGTAAGTAATATTAGCACTATAATAACCAGTTTCTTATAAAGAAAATGAATCGATTATTTTTGATGTTTAAAATGTATTAATTTCAGGTCTTTTAGTCCAAATTCGAGTATAGTAAATCGTACGATAGATCTCAACTACGCTAACAAAAAGCGCTCTAGTTCGCTCAAATGGCTCGCCGTCAACATCGTTTTGCTGCTTCTGTTCGCTTATGATTTGTGAGTAGTTATATTTTATGTATCTAGCGGTAGAGTTATTTAATAATTATTCATGGATAACATAACACCATTTTAATAACTTCCACTATAACCTCACAAAAGTTAGTATTAGAAGAAGGTTTGCAAGCGTAGCTAATACTGACTGGCTGGCATGAGAGAATGATGGATGTTTAAAATACGGGTGTGTTTTTCTATTGAGTTTGTCTGTCATATGTAACATGTGAATTGTTTCGTGTTTAATATTGTAATTGAAATAGAAAAGTTAAATAAACATATATATCTCTTATGTTTACGTTTCTCAATTACCTCAATAGGTTATGGACCTAGCACGGTATTGTTTTCGAGAACATTAACTTTTTTTTTTGCAAGAGTGCAAAAACAAAATTTCAATGATGAGTACGCCGACTACATCGAGTTCCATTGAGAAGCTACGAGGGAGTTCAAATTTTGATAGCTGGAAATTTGACATGGAGTGCATACTCGTCCATGATGATTTGTGGCAGTATGTTGAGAGTCCTCCTGGTGATGAAACTAAAATACGTGGTGACCAGAAAGCAAGGACGAAAATATGTCTTCTGATTGAGAATCAATGCAAGGTACATGTACGTAGAGCGAAGACGGCGCATGAAACGTGGAACAATCTGAGAGCCGCATATGAAGATAAGGGCATTAACAACAGGTGCAGACTGTTATCCAAGTTAGTCAGCCTTAAGTTGAACATGTTTGCGACAATTACAGACTATGTTACGGAGTTGATGAGAGTATCGAATCAGCTGTCTGACTTAGGCAAAGAGATAGACGACGAACTTTTAGCTGCATTAATGTTACAAGGGATGCCAGATGAGTATACACCAATGAGATTGGCGTTAGAGAGCACCAATACTATCTTGACAACAGATTTTGTCAAAACAAAACTTTTACAACTCGATGGAGACAACCAGAATAAAGACTCGAGTGCTGCAAGTCCTACTTCTGCGTTTACTGCGAAGCCTAAGGGTCGGAGGGAAGGTGTTCAAAGGAATGATAACAGGAAAAAGGTTAATAAGACTATTAAGTGCTTCATATGTGCGGGGCCACATAAAGCAATCGACTGTCCTGTTAACCCCAGGAAAACGAGTAAGAAGAATGACGTTTCTTTGGCAACGGCATCGGCACTTGGTTCACAGTATAAAGAAAAGTCTAATCAAGATGATTCCTGGATACTCGATTCCGGAGCTTCAGAGAATATGACCTACAAGAAGGATTGGATGCATGATATTGGAAAAGTTAATCGTAAGATAGAGGTTACTTGTGCGAATGGAGGTAAGGTTTATGGTGAAGGATTTGGTACTGTAGCTTGTGAGAAGCTGAATTTTACTGTTGATAATGTAATGTATGTACCTGATATTAATTCAAACCTTATTAGTGTTAGTAAAATCACAGCTAAACAAAAGATTGTCGTATTTTCAGATGAGGACTGTAAAATTTATAATGCAAGCGATTGTAAAGTTACAGGTGAACCAGTTTTAAGAGGTGTGGTTGAGAAAGGCATTTATAAACTTAAATGTTCACAGGCGAGTGTGTATGCAACCACAGCTGCTAGTGCTGATATGGAGTTATGGCACAAGAGGCTGGCGCATCTGGGTATGAAAAATCTTTGCTTGTTGAGTGAGAAAATGGCGACTGGGTTGAGTTTTTCAAAATCGAACGTTCAAAAGTTAGAGTGTGTTGCTTGTCTTTTAGGTAAGCAAACTAGACAACCGTTTGAACGCAATAAGGCTACACGAGCTAAAGGTGTTCTAGAGCTAGTACATTCTGACCTTTGTGGGCCAATGTCTAGTGATTCTTTGGGTGGTAAACGGTATTTTATGACTTTTATAGACGATTATACACGAAAAACTTATGTTTATTTTCTCAAGCAGAAGAGTGAAGCTTTTGAAGTTTTTAAAGAATTTAAAGCTCATGCGGAAACTCAGACGGGCAACAAGATGAAGATTTGGAGGACTGACAATGGATCTGAATTTGTCAATAAGAGATTTGACAGTTTTCTGAAGGAGCACGGAATTAAACACCAACTTACAATTTCGTATACACCACAACAAAATGGGGTTGCTGAGCGTGCGAATCGTACTATTGTCGAAAAGGCACGGACTATGCTGCAGGAAGCAGGGCTACCCGTTAGTTATTGGGCTGAAGCAGTGAATACGGCGGTCTATTTAAAGAATAGAAGTCCAACTGTAGCAGTGAGAAACAAAACGCCAGAAGAGGCATGGTCAGGTCGTAGAGTCAATCTGAGTCATTTAAAAGTGTTCGGTTGCAAGGCATTTGCACACATTCCAGATGAAAAGAGAACCAAATGGGATAAAAAGAGTGAAGAGTTGATATTCGTGGGATACTGCTCTGAGTCGAAAGGATACAGGCTTATTAATCCAGTTAGCGGAGAACTTTGCAGAGCGAGAGATGTAGTATTTTTCGAAAAGCAGTTATATAAAGATGTGTCAAAAACTCAGAAGAAGATGAGAAGCCACGGCACAGTATATTATTTTGCCTCAGTAGCGGTCATCCTCCTTTTATAGCCAATTTCGATAGATATAATCGTAATACATCATAATATGACACACCAAAAAAAAAATATGGCTTAGTTTTTAAAATATACAGCTTCTTTTGAAAGGTCATTGAACTTTGACAAAAAGATTTTTACAGATTTAGCGCGAAATAATAAAAAAATATCTTATTTAAAATTACCAAATAATGGAGGAATATATATGTAATTGACTGTAAAGATCACAAGTCTGTAACTACTCTGAAATAAGAAAAAAAAAATATTTAGCAAATTTCAGAAAAATAATAATAGTAAATTTTCTAGAAGATTGTCGCATGCTTTTTTGCTGGCAAAATATACTCCAGCAATGTAGCTTCCTTTTTACAAACTTTCGTTTTTTTTCGATGTAGGACAGCTGAGGTATGGCGTTTCTAAGTTTTTTATGAGTTTCTATGGAAATAGGGTTGTCACAAAAAAATTATAGGTATCCAAAATTTATAATATTCAGATTGACGGTACGATTGAGATAAAGTTAGACTGGCTTAAATTTTAGCATGATTTAGTGACACAGCCCTATTTTTAACTTAAGATATATATAAGCGGAACTCTTTAATTTTCGCTTTAAGTTCGTAAGACGTTTCAGATATAATGTATGTTTGTCAGTTGCGGATAGCCGTCATTCAACTAATTAAAGCGTGATTGTGATGTTTCTTTCCGGTTTGATAAGTCGTGCAATAGAGGTAGTATATTGAATTTCATCAAAAATGATTCAGCACTACTTGTTTGAGGTAAAGACAAAAATATATAGGTATGCAATTAAAAACGTTACTATTTGGTTTCTTTTGATAAACATTTTTCACTTTTTAATTTTCATTTTAATTTAGAGTTTATTTATCATTATTATTATTTTGATAGATTACTTGTAATTTACTTATCATATTAGTAAGCCGATATTAATTCATATTATTTCATAATGCTCTTCTTCATTATCTTAGTGTTAATCCCATTCGCATTCGAAGCTTTCACCTCGAAGTCTGGGATCCACTTTACGTACCGCGGATTAGGCTGAACTTCGATATTTTCCGTAAAGCAACTGCCATCTGACTAGTTAAGGACTTATTAGGGTTCCAACTACCCGTAACGTAAATGTTCGTAAGGCAACCGGGACTAACGGCATAACGTGCTCTTCGAGGTACGCCCAGACCAATGCAAATACCCAATGTTTATGCATAGAAATAATTGCACGAAGCGGGGATCGAACCCGCGTCTCTTGCATAGCAGCTACATTCACTACCGCCACGTCTCAGAGGCTATCAGTTTTGATTCAAATTAATAACAAATAAAAAATATACCTAATGATAACTGAACTATGTATACCATAGACTTGAACCCTAACTAAAAACTTCAAAACTGAATAACGCAGCTCTCTTGAGCTCGTAGTGTTTAATTTTTTTTGTAGTAGTAGTAATAACTGCAGTTAACAATTTGTTATAAAAAAAATACGCGACAGAGCAGAGATACGTCTTTAAAAAAATAAATGAAATAATTGAAAAAAATATATATATTTTCCCTAAATTAGACAAGATGATTTCACTGTTTATTTTATAAATCGGTGCCTAAATTATAACAGGATCATATTAAAAAAATCCATGAAAAAGAACGAATAACAACAGAGATGAATGGTTTCTATGGACTTTTCTCGATTTCCCAAATTTCTCTGAAACCATGAGAGATAAAAATTTAAGAGTTTTACTACAAATTAAATATGGTTGTTATCCATCTTAAAACATAATAAGAAGAGAATGATCGCTACTGAGGCAAAATAATACACTGTGCCTCGGAATCTGGGGTCCGCTATACCTACTGCAGATTTGGCTGAACTTCAATATTTTCCGTGAAGCGACTGCCATTCAACTAGTTGAGGACTTATTAGGGTTCCAAATCCCCGTAACGTAGATCTTCGTATGGCAACCGGGATTGACGGCTTAACGTGCTCTTCGAGGTACGCCCAGACCAATAAAAATACCCAATGTTTATGCATATTATTTGCACTAAGCGGGGATCGAACCCGCGTCTCCTGCATAGCACCCGCATTCACTACCACCACGTCTCAGAGGCTATCATTCAGTTTTGATTCAAAATAATAACAAAAATAATATATAATGACAACTAAACTATACCATAGACTTGAGAGACAACCCTAACTAAAAACTTTAAAACTGAATATCGCAGCTGTCCTAAGCTCGTAACGTCTAGTTTTTTTTTTGGTAGTAGTAATAACTGCAGTTAACAATTTGTGATTAAAAAAACGTGCGACCGTCCAGAGATACGTCTTTAAAAAAATAAATGAAATAATTGAAAAATAAAATATTCTGCCTAAATTAGAGAACATTATTTCACTTTTTTTTTATAAATCGGTGCCTAAATTATAACAGGATCATATAAAAAAAAATCCATGAAAAAGAACGAATAACAACGGAGATTAATGGTTTCTATGGTTTCTATGGACTTTTCTCGATTTTCCAAATTTCTCTTAAACCATGATAGATAAAAATTTGGGAGTTTCACTACAAATCTAGTTTGGTTGTTTCCCATCTTAAAACACAAAAAAAAGAGGATGACCGCTACTGAGGCAAAATAATATACTGTGCACGGTAATCAAGAAGAACCGATGCCACAGAGAGCAACTATTCAACTTGAAGAGTCACTTCAGGAAGATGAGTCACGTGATGGTGAAGAACCTGAAATAGTTGAGAATGAACTCTGGGAATCTTTAGATGAAGATGACGGTGAAGACAATGAGAGAGTGACAGAGACAGAAGTTGAGAGAGAAAGAAGATATCCTCAAAGAGATAGAAGGCCAACTACTTTCCCTGATTACGTCACTTACCAAACTATGTCGGAAGACAGTGATCCAGTCACAGTGCAAGAGGCATTATCTCGCAAAGATGCGAAATTCTGGAGAGCAGCTATTAAGGAGGAGTTAGATTCTCTTAAAAATAATGGTACTTGGGTACTAGTTAAACCCGAGCAACGTGTAAATGTTGTTGATTCTAAATGGATTTTTAGAATTAAAAAACAGGGGGGAAATATAACACGATACAAAGCACGTTTGGTTGCTCGTGGTTTTAGTCAAAGAAGAGGAATTGACTATGATGAAACTTTTGCACCTGTCATTCGCCACAGTACTCTGAGGTTACTGTTAGCGTTAGCTGTTAATTTGCAGCTGAAAGTAGATCACATGGATGTGACCACTGCATTTCTCAACGGAAATATAGATGAAGTTATTTATATGAGACAGCCACCACAGTTTGAGGAACGAGGGAAGGAGGATCACTTGTGTTTACTGAAGAAATCACTATACGGTCTTAAACAAGCTCCGCGTTCTTGGAATTTGAGATTGCACTCAGAGCTAGAGAACTTAAACTTCAAGAGATGCAAGAATGAACCATGTGTGTACACAAGAACCAATGGTAGGGATAGGATTATCCTCGCTATTTATGTGGATAATATACTTGTGTTCTATAATAATGAGCGAGAGATGCAGATTATGAAACGAGAACTTATGTCCAAATTCAAAATGAAGGACTTAGGACGAGTTAGCCTATTTTTAGGTATGAGAATCAAGCAAGAGAATGATTGTATTAGTGTTGATCAAGAAGAGTATGTTGACAAGCTTCTAAACAAGTTTGGAATGACCGAGTGTAAATCAGTTTCCACTCCTGGAGTTGCTGGTCAACATTTCAGAAAACAAGAAGGATCTAAGCCAGATGAAAGAATACCTTATCGAGAACTTATAGGCTCACTGATGTATTTAGCAGTCTGTACGAGACCAGACATTGCACACACAGTAAATTACATGAGCCAGTTCTGCAGCCACTACGAAGAGATCCATTGGATGGCCACCAAAAGAATCTTAAGGTATCTTAAAGGGACAAAGAGTATGGACCTTAAGTATTATAAAGGTGCTAATAAAGAAATTATAGGCTTTGCAGACGCCGATCATGCCAGCGACCTTGTAGATAGACGGTCGTACTCAGGCTGTGTTTTTAAGATGGCGAATGGGGCAATTTCTTGGCAAAGCACAAAACAGAGGAGCATTGCAATTTCAACCGCAGAGGCTGAGTATGTCAGCCTATCGGAAGCTGTTAAAGAAGCAATATTTTTAAAACGGTTCCTGGAAGAGTTGATGCAGACGCCAATGCTTCCTATAATGATATATACGGATAGTCAGTCTGCCATGGCCATATCAATAAATCCAGTCCACCATCAGCGTACCAAGCATATTGACATAAGGCATCACTTTGTAAGAGAAGCGTTAGAGAATGACTTTATAAAAGTGAATTATTTAGAGACACAGTTGATGGTTGCGGACATTCTGACAAAATCATTGCCAAAGGGCAAGCTGGAATTTTGTCGAAGGGAGATGGGTGTGTGTGTGTGTACGCATGAGTAAGTATGAGGGATACGCTTGAGGAGGAGTATTAGAAGAAGGTTTGCAAGCGTAGCTAATACTGACTGGCTGGCATGAGAGAATGATGGATGTTTAAAATACGGGTGTGTTTTTCTATTGAGTTTGTCTGTCATATGTAACATGTGAATTGTTTCGTGTTTAATATTGTAATTGAAATAGAAAAGTTAAATAAACATATATATCTCTTATGTTTACGTTTCTCAATTACCTCAATAGTTAGACCTGGTTTTTGAAATTTTGCAATTTTGAATTGTTAAATAATTTTGTTATATTGGACATTAAAAATAAAAGTAGCTAAGTCAACATAGCTGCAGTACCTAGTGAAGTTAGTACCTACCGGATAAAGTAGCTAAGTCAACATAGCTGCAGTACCTAGTGAAGTTAGTACCTACCGGATAAAGTAGCTAAGTCAACATAGCTGCAGTACCTAGTGAAGTTAGTACCTACCGGATAAAGTAGCTAAGTCAACATAGCTGCAGTACCTAGTGAAGTTAGTACCTACCGGATAAAGTAGCTAAGTCAACATAGCTGCAGTACCTAGTGAAGTTAGTACCTACCGGATAAAGTAGCTAAGTCAACATAGCTGCAGTACCTAGTGAAGTTAGTACCGGATGGGTGCCGTGAGCGCTCCCCCTGCACAAGGTGATAGCTTCTTTTACAGCTTTATTGAGTTACCTTATTATCATTACCTGGTAGTTCCTCCTGTCTCTGTCTGTTCATCTCATGAGCCTAGCATATTCCCACTCTCTTTAGGTTAATATATGTTAATAGATTGATAGTCTATTGCAGAGGTAAAGTAAGATACTAAAGTTAGGTAATCCGTTTATTTACCGATTCCTATTAATTGATATAGCAATATCTTACAGATTAAATAACAGTTCTTATATACTATAGTCTAGCACTATGTGTAGTGAGAGTGTCTCTTCTGGTCATGTCCTATAGATCGAGCTCACTTGCATTATTCTTGCTATGGCAGAGGATGTGATTTCCTAACAATTATTATACTTTATAATTTCCATATAGAAATCATGTCCCAGCTTACCATGACTACCTTAGTATCCTTTAATAATGGACTAAGAGCCTGTGATCACCAGACCTTCATCATTTTATAGAGGCTGAAAGTTTGTCAGTGCGTGCTTCCAACACAGGTAAGAACAATGGCCAGTTATGAAGTTTGGGTCATAGTGGCTTTGGCAGATATTCAGTACTAAAGTTGTAAAAAAAATGAAGTGTAATTTTTAGGTATTACCTACAAAATATTGTTAGAAATCACGTCATTCACAGCCAGACACTTTAACATTGTGGTAACCCCTTGCCAGACACCCTTAATGTTCAGGAAATTATAATTATGTTTTAGTTTATATTGAAAAAAAAATTCTGCCAAAGCCACTATGATACAAACTTCATAATTGGTGATCGTTCTTACCTGTGTTGGGTACATGCACTGACAAACTTTCAGCTTTTATAAAATGACGAAGTTCTGGCGTTCTCGGGCTCAAAGTCCCTTTTAGTCTGAGGTCCCTTCTTACTTCAAAAAAAAATCCCCTTGGTACTACCAGTAGTGCCACCGGTAGTACCATGGGTAAGAAGGGTTATAAATTCTATACTGATTTACTATCCTAATGCCCTTTAATATGTGTCTACCATAGCCTTATAATAATGTGCATACCTGCATACTCAAAAATCCAACCCTATTAGTATATTAAGTCGGGCGATAAATATCACAATAGAAGAAGGTAACCCACGTACAAACCGAAGAAGAAGGAAGAATCAAATGAAATAAACAAGTGTATCCACTTTAGTAAGAGATACTGTTTGACCCATTTTAACAACATAACATTAGTAATGTCACAGTATAACGAGTTCGTTAGACTGTGTGCACTATGATATATATATCCTGAACTACACTATGGGAGCGTCATGACATCATCGCATCATATCAAGCGTCTGTAGCTCAGTGGTTAAGGAGTCGGCCTTACGATCGAGAACTCCCACGTTCGAATCCTGTCATTACACTACCGACGTGAACCCACTCCTAGCAGTCCTAGCACAAGCAATTTAGCTTAGTTGAAGGGGTTAAAGGGAATATTGGTAATTTCGGTTGGTAATATTCTCCTAAGGAAAAAAAAGAAGGAGGTGGTGGTAAGGCCCCAGCCCTAACATAGTAGCCATCTGTCAAATGTTCAATCGTGAAAATAGAATGTATAGTTGCGGTACACTATGATGGCCGCCATGATGGACGCTATTATGGCGGATTAATACAAAAAGGTGCCACAAAATGCCATATTTAATCAGATTCGTCCATACCGCTATTTTCACTGTCGTTACTGCTACGGCTACGGCCATCACACCTACATTATTTATCTAATTTTCATAAGTGGACAAACGTCAAAGGCCATCATGGCTTTCGGTCCATCCCTAGAAGACTAGCCCCATTCCTAAAAGAATGCTGGGCAAAATAGTTGACCGCCCCTGGTGCGCAGGTCGGCGCGCTGCGCGGGCCCGCTGGCGGCGCTGCACTGGCTGGAGCTGGCGCTGGCGGGCGCGCTGGGCGCCAACGCGCTGCAGCACGCGCTGTGCCTGGCGCGCGCGCGCCGCGCCCCCGCCGCGCCGCGCGCGCCGCCCGCGCGCCCTCCCGCCGCGCCGCCCGCGCCCGACGCGGAGTCGCTGTCCCCGCCGCGCGCCTGGCGCGTGGCGGACGCGTCGCCGCCGCCGTCGCCGCCGTCACCCGCGTCGCCGGTGTCGCCGCGCCTGGAGCGCCTCGCCGCCGCCGACGAGTTCATCGCCGACCGTCGCTCGCTGGCCGACTACCTCAGGTATTGCCCCGGCCGCGCCTGCTGGCCGCTCGCGCCGTCCCGCCCGGCCGCTCGCCAGTCTCGCTACAGCTGTGGTCGTGTCCCGCAGGTCGCAGGGCGCCCGGCGCGCGGCCGCCGGCGCCGACGAGTGGGCGCCGCTGCCGCCGGCCGCGCCGCCCGCCGCCTACCAGCTGGCCTCGCTCGACTCCGGTGAGACCCCCTCTTATGTACTTACGCGGCACACCGCACGCCTGCCCAAATTCTTTATTTGAGAAAGACGATAATATTGATAATATTTTATGTTCTTTTATAGACGTGAATATACAGGGCGTCCCACGGCGATGCCACATGGAGGGAAAGTACCTAAAATCCTTAAGTTAGCTCATTTTGTTTAAAGGAGACATCATTCTATTTTTAAAAAGAAACAGAACTGCATTCAAAGATTTTTAAAAATTCGCTTGCCACACCTTTTTTTTTTTTTTTTTATCGTGCGAAAAATCCCCACGGATACCTCCCCCGCCGGGGTCGGAGGAGGAGGTTATGTCGGACTCGAACCGACTAAAACGCACGCCTTCTGTGGGCCGTCAGTTGCCGGAGGTGAGATTGTCATAGCCATATCCCTCGCACCCCGGCCGACCCAGGGCCATATCGCTTGCCACACCCGGTTATCGAACCGACTAAAATCCGAAAAAGTAAAATCCTGTATTTTTATGGCATCAATCGATAGTGTCAATCATAAGGATCAAATCTCTCTAAGGAACATGGTAAATTAAACGAAAGGAAGTCCTTGAAACCTAAAATTATAAATTCAATTTGGCAAAATAAAACACTTTAACTCAAAGTTCATCCATCCATCTGATACCATATTAACAATAAAATTCCATATTTAAATTACTTTTCTTTTTTTATCGTGCTGAGACCGCTGCTGGTCAGCAGTAGTATTTAGGTATGTTGAACTCAAACCGACTAAAACCGCACGCCGTCTCAATAAACAGGTTATAAGTTGATCCAATGGGGCAATTCTCTCGCCATTTTAGTTGCACAGGGTACACCGCGTGCAGGTTTCTAATCAAGCACCCAAAAATAACTACCTACCCTACCTACATACCCCATGCAGTTGCCCAATGAAGTTACATTCTAAACAGGTAACAAAGTTCATTCATTTAGTACTCATTTTACTAAATAAATTTCATCAAAGATATCTCTAGTGTTGATAGGCAGGGTTGAACGACATTACCTTATAAGAAAGTGTTTTATGTTACCAAATTGAATTTATAATTTTAGGTTTCAAGGATTTCCTTTCATTTAATTTACCATGTTTCTTAGAGAGATTTGATCCTTATGATTGACACTATCGATTAATGCCATAAAAATACAGGTGTTACTTTTTCGGATTTTAGTCGGTTCGATTTCCGGGTGTGGCAAGCGAATTTTTAAAAATCTTTGAATGCAGTTTTGTTTCTTTAAAAAAATAAAATGATGTCTCCTTTAAGTAAAATGAGCTAACTTAAGGATTTAAAGTACTTTCCCTCCATGTGGCATCGCCGTGGGACGCCCTGTATATGTATGATATGCACCATAATTTAGAGATGGTCGTTATCAGAATAGTCGTTATTCGGTAACGTTATTCTACGGTAACGAATAACAGTGTTTTTGAAATTTCCAAATAACGACTATCGGGAACGAACGTGTTATCGATTATTGACTCCTATTGGTGGTTGAATAGCAGGCTGCTAGCGTTATTTTGTTGGTACTTTGTAAGAGTAGGATAGGAAAGGAATGCAATCACGTAGGTATGGTAGGTGTAAGAGTAAGATAGAGATGGTGTTTGTTTGCGTTTGAACTTTTTCTATATATGTGTTACGGCTAATACCCGAAGTGCGGCTGCACCTAGTTTTAGCCGGTTAGAACTAGGTGTAGCCACTTTAGAAAATTACATTAAATTAGAAATTTCAATGACGAAATTAATTATCGTTAACACCCCGACTCAGTGCAATCCGACTCGGATAGGTTAGGTTAGAAGACGAAGCGAAGCGAAGCGGAGCTCCCGCCTTAGTCTTTGTGGTTTTTTTTTAAACCATTAGCGGGGCTCCATCGAGCTTATTTATTTTAGGCTACACCTAGTTCTAACCGGCTAAAACTAGGTGCAGCCGCACTTCGGGTATTAGCCGTAACATATGTATTACGTAGGCTAGCTTATGATTATTTATTATAATTTAGTCTCTATTAGAACGTTCTAAAATTTATATTTGCTTGTAACGTTTTCTATCATCCGATTCCTGTAATTTAAACTTATAAATTATGTTTTACAATTTTCCGATGCCTTCTTTTGGAAGCTAGTTAAGCTACTCTTATATAGAATAGAATGTCCTAGAACATTTATTAGAATACTAGCCGTTTCCCGTGGCTCTGCCCGCGTGGAATTCAGATCCCGTTCATCGCTTATATATAGCCTATGTGTTAGCTTAGCTTAGCTATATTATTGAAAGTATTCATGAAAATCCGTTAAGTAGTTTTTACGTGAAAGGGGTCCTTCGCTGTTTGACACCACGAATTATTGACACCACGGTGTCAATCGCAGAAGAACGTTTTTTGAATTGGCTTCCTCACATACATACATCCTTACATACCTACATCCTCACATACTTACAAACTTTTGCGTTCACAATATTAGTAGGATTTATAAAGAAATAAATATATGAAGTCACATACTTGCAACGTAATAAAACAGAAATATTACCTACTAGCTTCCGCCCGCGGCTTCGCCCGCGTGGTGTGTTGATAAAAAGCAGCCTATATGTTAATCCAGGGTATAACCTATATACATACAAAATTTCAACCAAATCGGTCCAGCCGTTTATGCGTGAAAGAGTAACAAACATCCACACATCCATTCTCACAAACTTTCACATTTATAATATTAGTAGGATTTATAATATTAGTAGGATTGTGTGCCTGGGCATAAATATCAATAATAAATTTCATACCTAATCATTATTTTCACTTCACTTACATACTTCGCTCGAATGAATGAGTCAAGGTGACTGGTAACACTGTATCTAATAACAGAATAACAAAAAAAACTCTTTAAAATAACAGCGATCAAAAACGCTGAAAAACACCGCTATCTAATGTCGTCTTGTCGGCGACGTAAGATAACGGCGTTTTTGAGCGCGGTTTCAAATAACGTTATTGAGAAAACACGGGAACGATAGCATCGTTCTTATAAAATAGCCGTTATTGCCATCGCTAATCATAATCATACTATACATGACCCTTGAACATGAATAAAGGTGACTGCGTGCATGTAGGCAGAGTTGCAGGGGGTGACAGGATCACGATCACCGTAGTGAATTAAGTCTACGGAAACGTTGAAACGGCTAGGCGTGGTTGCTAGTCAGCTGTACTGGCTGTACAGGAGGTGGCTGCGTGCCGGGAGACCGGTGCAAAGCCGACATCTGAACTGAACTGATCTAGATGAAAGGCAGAGATAGATCGTATCAACTGTATGTATGGATTCTTGGGCATTATTAGATAGATTTTATCCCGGGAATATGTTTCTGTGAGTCTCTGTGGACAGCGGTAGTAATCTGTTAAAATGAATCGCTCTCGCGCAGAACGCTCGGCGCTGGAGGAGAGCGCGGGCGGCGCGGGCGCGGCGCGCGGCGCGCCGGCGTGGCGCCGCCTGCTGCTGGAGCCGGCGCGCGTGACGGAGTGGAACCAGAACCTGCGCCTGTGGCTGCACGTCACCATCCTGCAGCGCCTCGTGCGCGAGATGGCGCGCGCCGACGCGGCGCTGGCGGCGCTGGGGCTGGGCGAGGCGCGCCTGGGCGCCGTGGGCGTGGAGCGCCTGCAGAAGCTGCCGGCGGCGGCCGCGCTGCCGGCGCTGGGCGCGCTGCTGCCGTACCTGGAGCCCTTCGCCGACCAGCGCTACGCCGTGCAGCGCGTGCGCGAGCTGGCGGCCGGCGGCTGCCTCAGCGCCTACCGCTGGAGCGGCGGCGGCTCGGACTGGGACGAGGGCAAGCCCACGGACGCCGAGCTGCTGCTGCGCCTGCTGGCCGCCTACCTGGACGGGCAGCTGCCGGGCGCGCCGGCCGCGCGGCCCTTCAGCTCGGCGCACCTGTCGGCCGCGCCCCAGGCGCCGCCGCGCGGCCCCCGCGCGCTCGCCATCCACCGCGCCGCCGCGCGCCCGCCGCACTACGTGCTGGCGCTGGGCGACGAGACCGTGGAGGTACGTGCCCTTACACTCCCATTTGATCTGCTATCGCGCACGTGTTTGTCACCCGATTCTTTTTCCGTTGAAAATGTTTATGTTTCCGTCGCGCGGCAGGTGGCGCGCGGGCGCAACAACCTGCTGCACACGGTGCTGCTGTTCGTGGCGGCGGCGGCGCGCAGCGAGCCGCCCACGCTGCAGCGCCTGCACCTGGGGCCCGCCGGCCTCAACATGCTGTGGATCATCGGCCGGTAACCGCCCCGCCCCCCTCAACATGCTGTGGATCATCGGCCGGTAACCGCCCCGCCCCCCTCAACATGCTGTGGATCATCGGCCGGTAACCGCCCCGCCCCCCTCAACATGCTGTGGATCATCGGCCGGTGAGCGCCCTGCCTGCACTGGAGCGCACCGATCCACATCTAACCTCTCATTAATAGTATCTAAATATAATATTCATGAACGAGTACTGTTTATCATTGATTCTTCTTCCGATATGCGATTAGGATGGATGCAAACATGGATAGCATTACAAGAAGTGGTGGCCTTCGAATTCTTATTAATTTTATTGCTTCAAACATGGTCATGTGTAGAGTATTTATACTAAATCGCGTTTGATTTGAAGGGCGAAAGCATCGCGATATCAAGGCAATGGATTACAGCGAAGTTACACTATATTCTAACCCACATCCATATCCATACTAATATTATAACGAAAGTAACTATGTCTATCTGTTACGCTTTCTGACTCTGACTCTGACTCTGACTGAACCGATCTTGATGAAACTTGGTACAGTACAATTAAAATCAGTTGAACATTCGGCTTTTTTCGGGTATCATCGCCTAAATCCGGAGACGGAAATGACACGACATACATTACCGCGATTTCTTTTATGTAGCATTTAATTTGAAATATCATAAACGCAATGTATAGCATCTGCCAAGATGACATTACTAACCGTAGACCTAAGAAAAATTATGCAGAAGCGACATGAATTTGAAAATGAATTGACAATTTCAAGAGATTGAGCAACAATTATTTTACCACGCTTTAAATTTGTTGAAGCCATGATACATAACAAGGTAATTTTGATAAAATTTGATAGAATCGAATATTTTCACGAATGAAAGCGTTCATAAATATAAATGTATCATAATAATCGTCAAATAACATTTTTGTGTTAGTTTTGAGCTACAAAGGAGCAGGCGCGGATCCAGGCGCGGAATTAGGTTGTGGGCACAGGTACCCGAAAATGTGCGAAAAGTGCGAACTCATGTCAAGCATGTTAAATACGCCCGGGGGGGGGGGGGGGGGGGGGTGTCTTTGACGGTGTTGGCCTCACATTGACCTGTTGAATTGAACGCGGCGAGACGAAAATCAAACCTTATGGAGTAGGTTGCAGAAATCGCAGGGGCAAATGCTAGTCAGCTTCCTCGAGTCTATAGTTCCTTTAACAAAAACCCCAACAGGAAGTGGACTTGGCAACGCCGGGACTCTGCGATAAAGAACAAGATTTAGAGATGTCTTTGTGATCAACAAGTTTCAAACTGAAAGCGATCACTGACTTATCCGATGCTCTCTAAATATCAACATCAAGGCTGAAAGATTCCGAATGATAAGGTCAACCGACCTACGCCGCTCCAAGTAGCTCTAGGGTCCGAAAAGTTCGAGAGGAGAAGGCCGACATAGTGGTCAAAATATTGCAGGAAGTGTCTCGAAAGTTGTTTCCCGGAAAACGCATACAGCAAAAGTCCAAGCTCTTTCCTGAGACTCTCGAACTTATGAGGAAGAAGCGTGAACACTGAACAACCATACACACAGTCGTCTTCGTCAGATGGGAGAGCCTTAAACCAATAAATCAAAAAGCCGATACGACGCGACCTTAAACGCTCCAACACTCACTCCATCCAGGAGGCAATCGAGCGATATAGGGGGTCAAAAGTGTTCGCTCAGCAGTTGGGAAGGCCCCATCTGACGAAACTTACAACTGAGCTATATGCAGCACGGATGAGTAAACCGACGGGACTCAGCGACGAAGACCACAGATCCCCACTCACGCGCCATTACACCGAGGAGATACCAAATGTCGAGTAGTCAGGCAACTGAAGAACAACAGATGCCCTGGTGATGATGGAAATTACTACTGAGGTGCTGAAAACAGGTGGCGCTCCAATCCTGAAAGAGCTAGCGAGTCTCTTTAATTCCATCATCGGGCAAGAGCTAACACCTAGGGCACATAGCGGGAGTGCGGTGGTACTGTTCTTCAAAAAAAGGTGATAAGACTCTCTCACTCCTGAGCCATGTCTACAAGTTGTTCTCAAGAGTCGTCACAAATCACCTCGCGGATAAGCTCGACGAGTTCCAGCCACCTGAGCAAGCCGGGTTTCGAAAAGGCTATAGTACCGTGGCGTGGACCACATCTATACTGTTCGGCAGATTGTAGAAAAGTCGCAGGAGTACAATCAGCCGCTGTGTATGGCGTTTGTGGACAACGAAAAAGCCTTCGACTCCATCGAAACTTGGGCAGTGCTGGATGCCCTGCAGCAGTGTCGTGTAGATTGGCGATACATCAAGATGCTGAGATGTTTGTATGACACTGCCACAATGTCCATCCTGCTCCAAGACCAGAAGACGAAACCCATTAGCCTCCAGCGTGGAGTGAGATAGGGAGATGTTATATCTCCCAAACTATTCACCAATGCATTGGAGGACGTTTTCAAGACTCTGGATTGGACTTTGGCGGGGTACCAACATCCACGGTGAGTACATCTCGCATCTTCGGTTCGACGACGACTTCGTCATAGTTGGTTAGTAGTGACTAAGCAACTATGACGAAGTCGTCGTCGAACCTTATGAGACCTTATGGAGTAGGGTGCAGAAATCGCAGGGGCAAATGCTAGTCAGCTTCCTCGAGTCAGGGGCACAGGGCCTCTCAAGCTGTGCAGCATTTCGCCCAGTTGTTCCCACTGGAACAACTGGGCGAAATGCTGCACAGCTTGAATGGAGCTTCTCGACAAGTTGGCCTGGGTGTAAACTTGGACAACACCATGATTATGTTCAACAAACATGTTGTATCGAGTCGATTTCCATCGAAGGGGTGACACTCAGAGTTGTTCAAAAATATATCTCCTGGGGCAGGTTATCCAGCTCAGTAAAAACAACTTCGAGAAAGAAATAGCCAGATCCAACTGGGGTGGGCAGCATTTGGCAAACTACGTCGGGCTTTCTCCTCCCCCCTACCACAATGCCTCAAAGGTTTTCAACCAGTGCGTCCTGCCTGCTATGACCTACGGTGCTGGATGGACTGGATGCGGAAGACGGAGGATCGGCAGACGTGGCGCATTTTCGGAGAAGCAGTGGACTGCAATATACTATCTGATTGATTGATTGATTGACTGTACACCTCAGACCTGTGTGTGCTCCTTATAAAGGTGTACATAAAAGCCGCAATAATAGTGTGTAATTTCTGATATTGTAACTGTGTGAACAAATGCTGGTATATCGTCTATTGCACTATACACTGTGTTCCAAATCACGCGTGATTCATGATTAATTTTGGTTTTTTTTTTCAATAAACCATAAAAAAGTGACGTCACAGGTCTATTAAGGTGGTGGGCATGCCCATATTGCCCACCCTAGTGGATCCGCGCCTGCAAAGGAGGTTTTGTTGCTCATGTCGTGCTTGTATTGTATTCATTAAGACAACGGGTAATATAATTAAAGGTCATATCTGTAAATTGATAACTCTATGTGAGAGACGAGGGATTCACAACAATTACCGAGTTTGGCCGAATCTTCAACTGATTTTAATCGTACTGTACAGAGATAGATTGAAGCATGGCAACGGACATATGCTACCTTTTTTCGCGAAAATGGGGGATCAAAGGGATGAAAGTTTGTATGAAAGTTCATCATTTTTAGGGTTCCGTAGCCAAATGGCAAAAAACGGAACCCTTATAGATTCGTCATGTCTGTCCGTCCGTCTGTCTGTCCGTCCGTCTGTCTGTCCGTCCGTATGTCACAGCCACTTTTCCCCGAAACTATAAGGCCTATGCTGTTGAAATTTGGTAAGATGTATTCTGTGAACCGCATTAAGAATTTCACACAAAAATAAAAAAAAGCATTTAATTTTGGGGGTCATACTTAGAACTGAAACTCAAATTTTTTTTTTCATCAAACCCATACGTGTGGGGTATCTATAGATAGGTCTTTAAAAATGCTATTGAGGTTTCTAACATAATTTTTTGGGCGAGTCCGACTCGCACTTGGCCGATTTTATTCAAGATATTCTGATACAATTTGGTATAGAGATAGATCAGAGCTTGGAAACGGAAACGAGTTAGGGGGAGGGGGGGGGAATAGTTGATAAAAATTTGTTTGAAAATGAGCAGTTTTCCAGTAGGTATAATAATCAGTTGGGTTTTTAAGTCATCAGGAGATGGCGCTAGCATAGCTTTTGGTGATTTTAATGTACTCTGTGGTTTGTTTGTAGTATTTTTTCATGAATTTGCGATGTTGCCAAAGTTTAATTTCATTTACCCATATTATAATAGATAAAATATAATAAAAAGCTTAATGAGCAGTTTTCCAGTAGGTATTTATAGGGTTCCTAAAGACGCGCTAGATGGCGCAGCCGGCACTTTTGGTAAGAAGAGTGTGGTGTCACATCTATTGTTCCCTAATTTATGGAAAAAATGTTCTTCGGTTTTGTAATGATTTACTTTACTTAAATATTCTGTCATTTTTTCTGATACAATTATTTTAAATATAATATTATTATTTTAAATTACAGACAGTGACGCGAAAAGAATTAAGCGTTTTATTATATTTCATCTATTATAATATGGGTAAATGAAATTAAACTTTGGCAACATCGCAAATTCATGAAAAAATACCACAAACAAACCACAGAGTACATTAAAATTACCAAAAGCTATGCTAGCGCCATCTCCAGATGACTTAAAAACCAACTGATTATTATACCTACTGGAAAACTGCTCATTCTTTTCGCGTCACTGTCTGCAATTTAAACTAATAATACGAGGGCTGCTACTTATGTATGCAGAATAGAAAAAAAATAAACAAATGTATATGGCTCAATGGCTCAATATGCTTTTATTGTTTTTCAAAGTATTCTCCACTATGATCGATGCACTTTTGCTTAGAGCTATAAAATATTGCCTGATATAGACTATTAATACTGTTGATTGATGGCGCTTGGAGGAACTTATTGTACTTATGAAGTGTTCCAGGCTCCAGCTATCCCAATCCCATTAATATTATAAACGTGAGGTGGCGGGCTCACTCTCAATCGTGCACACCCACACTCCCTTCTGTCTTACCACTCACTGTCTAAACTTGCCGGCGCAATCCGTCAATAGTTTTAAAACTCCCGTCATGCCGATGACGCATATATGCGTCACACACAACATAGAGAAGAGAGGCTTCTCTATATTGGCGTCTAATTTCGTAAGTAAGTAGTTCCACATGCCTGGTTAGTGGGAGGAGCGGGAATTAGTTTGCAATATCCGATATCAATCGACGTTCCCGTCGGAGTTTACTATTTTCAAATCGGGTTTTCCACTCCGATCAACTGAAACTAATCAACTATTTTTTGTTCCCAACGAATCAACCTTTTAGTTGATCCGATAGGAACATTTATTATTCTTATTGCAATAAAGATTTATTTATTTATTTATTTATTTACGTATTACTAGCCTTCAGCCCGCGGCTCCGCCCGCGTGCATCTCGGTTAACGCGACCTTTGCTCATATCTTCGGTTCTACTCAACCGATTGCGATCAAACAAACGTAAGATTTTAAGTCTGAGTAAGCCCTTTCTAACAAAAAAAACCGCATCAAAATCCGTCCAGTAGTTTTTGCGTCCATCGCGAACAAACAGACAGGAAATTAAAAAAAAATATTTTCGTGTTCAGTAGCGCTAACATAACATAACCCAAGTATTTTTTTAAATATCTCCAATGTACAGACACGACCACTTTACAATTATATATAATAGTATAGATTTATTGAAACACGAGATACTATGATTACGATTTTCTCAACATCTGTAAATGCGGTTCAGAATACACATTTGAAAATGTTCGGTATGGATAGTCTATCTATACTATACTCCTTGGGATAGTCACCTATATAGGAACGTTTGCCTGTCAAAAAAAGACACTAGGTAAGTATAATATAATATGCATGCAGCAATGCAGCAGTGAATAAAGGCAGTTTCTCATCATCTTTAGTTTGTTATTTTTATGGGCATGTATTTATCGCAGCGACAAATTAATTCGAATTAGGGGTTTAAAAACATTAAAGCGGGTAGCAAAAATAATAGATTGGCAGTCTTAGACTCAAGTATACTAGGTAATCTTTAACTTTATGACACTCTAATGGAAGTCAAAACAAGGCGATTGAAACTAAAATTTAAGAAGTTTAAAGCTTATTTATTAGTCTACCTAGACTTAAATAATAGCTAGGGCATGGGGAAAGTGATAAAATGTTCATGCCAGTCCATGGCAGTCGGTGGGCGCGGTGGTGGGCGCGGTGGTGGGCGCGGTGGTGGGTGCGGCGGTGTCGTCCAGCTCGGCCGCGTCCGTCAGGTACTCGTGCAGCGCGGCCCGCAGCGCCGCCACGAAGCGCAGCAGGTCGGGCGCGCCGGGCTCGCGCGAGTGCAGCGCGCGCGCCAGGAAGGGCAGGCGCCGCAGCGCGCGGCCCGACAGGCGCGCCGCCGCCGCCGCGCGCGCCAGCTCCCACAGGCGCAGGCTCGGCCGCGACGACTCGCCCTCGGCGAAGCGCGAGTCCTCCAGCACGCGCAGCTCGAACACGGGCTCGCGCGGCGCCAGCACGCCGCGCGCCATGAGCTCGGCGCAGCAGCCGCGCAGGATGGCGTAGGCGGCGCGCGCCGACGGCGGGCCCACGCGCCGCTTGATGTCGGCGCGGTCCACGAAGGCCACGTCGATGGCGCCCGTCACGTTGGACGTGGTGAGCACGAGCGCGTTGGGCCGGCGCCGCAGCCGGTCCAGCTGCGTGAGCAGCGCGTTGACGGCGCGGATGGAGTCGGACGGCTCCAGGCCCGACAGCGCGGCGCGGCGCGCGTGCGCCAGCGACTCCACTTCGTCCACGAGCACGCACGCCAGCAGGCGCCGGTCGGCCGCGATCTCCTCCAGCCGCTCGAACAGGCGCGCCACCAGCTTGCCGCTCTCGGCGAACCACTTGGAGAACAGCCCGTGGGCGTTGATTTCGACGAGTCTGGCGCGCGGAAAGCGCTCGGCGAGACGTATGGACAGTTTCTGTGCGAGGGCGCGACAGAGGCTAGTCTTGCCGGTTCCGGGCGGCCCGTGTAGAAGCACTACGCGATTCCAGCCGATGATATTAGGGTCGACGCCTTTATCGGCGAAGTCGAAAGCTGTTTCTACGAATCGCACTGTGTCCTCTTTCAGCCTAGTATCGTAAATGAGGCTCTCCCATAATCCGTGAAATTCTTGGCTAGGTAACGCCCACATGTCAGCCGCGGCGAATTCCTCACCGGTGCTGGTGTCTGTCATTGTATCTGTTTCGGCACCGAAAGAGTCTAATTTATATATGTGATAAACGAACTCTGCTTGAGTAACTAACACTTCAGTTTCATGGTCAACGTCACAGAAAGATATCTTTTGGACGTGTTCTTTGAGGTCGAGATTATCTTCAAAATCAATTTCTGTTAAGGAGGCACCAGGATTAATAGAAATAAAATTGATAAGTAAAGACTGAACCAGACCCTTAATATAGTCCTTGTTAGCACGACTTAAAGATTTTTGAACCACTTCTACGTGAAGTGGTGGATTCATTTTATAAAGTTTTCTGTCCTTTTACATAAGTTCACCAACTATGTAATCTAAACTGTCCACAAATTAATTCCAGAGGTTCACTCACAACACAATAGCGCTCAAAGGAAAATCAAATTTAAAATTCAACAGACAGAGACTGCGTACCAAATTTGACGTTGACAATTGACTTGACATTACAAACAAAGAATAAAAAGAAACCTATGACAAAAAATAATAATTTTATTCTCTATGGAATTAAAATAAAGGTGCGTCCAGAGCTCATGTTTTTCGCAATATTTTCATTAATGATTAAACACCTTAGAGTATCTATCACCTGTAGAGCGCGTCTTAGCAAGTATGAACTGCTATCACGGGTGTGAACAGTGCCTAGAATTTTTGACAACTGCAATCAGTAGCAAAACAATATCTGCCAAAGTGATTTCGCAAATAACAGTTTATTTCATTTTGTGGTAATAATGGTGAACTGTGCATTGCCAGGCTCTCAAAACGATTCCCGAAAGAAAAATAAAAAGAATGATAACATTTCATATCACCCGTGAGTAGTATTATATGACTAATTTATTTGTTTTCATAAAATTTATACGGGTCTCCTAGGGGGATGCGAGAAACGCGGGGCGGGTTACAGCTGACGGCTGTCATCGGCCATTTTTGCTTTTAAATGAATAGTGATGTAGCACATGCACTTTCGGTTACGATAATTTTCTTTTTGCAATAGAATTTCATTGTAGGTTTATTTTCTTTTATGTAGTATAGAGTATTTACTGCGTAAACAAATAAATCTCATTTTACTCATTTTACTTTTATATATTATGCACTATTATTTTTGTTAGGTTTACAAAAATACTAAGATGCATAATAATAGATGCATGAGTGAAAGCTAAAAGCTATAAAGAGGCCTGATTGGGAGCCGAATATTCGAAGTTTCATCTGTTCTATCTATTTTAAGCTTGATTTCAAATAAGTAACTAAGAAAGGGCTTTGCAAACTGAATGACGATGCAGTACCAGAACTTTACCTCCACGTAGGTAAATGCTTATGCAAAACTTTATATTTCAATTAACCACTGGCCTCTTCCAAAGTGCGTCAAAACTTTATATGCTTATCCATACTTCAGTGCGCCTGCCAAAGTCGTTATGTGCATTTTTTCGAAAAAAAAAATTATTCGCTAGACGGCCTTAAAAAAAAATTGCGCATCGGCTGAAAAAACAAACAAGTGTTAATTCCTTCTAGAAATAGATTTGACAAAATATGGATGTGCACTTCTGACCCTGCAAAATTGGTTATGTGTCCACATCAAAAGTTTTTCACCCTCATATTGCACATGTCAGAATTGGTTTGCACATAGATAATTTGACAGCTTGTTTCTCTTCGGTTTGTTGGTTGTAAAATTGGTGTTCTACCTTTGTAACAACGTAAATAATCTTATAATAGGAAATAAAACGAGACAGGTGACTAAATTTTGTACAATAATATTGCTGTTCTCAGTTTTGGGGTCACTGGCAAATTAGTCTTGACATCGCCAAAGCTTTCTATAGAATCTGGCGCCTTCCTTCCCGTCTACCAGCCTCTGGCCACCCAGTCGCACAGTCCTCCCAAACTGTACGACTGGGTGGCTAACTTCCTGCAGGTGTGCCGTATTTGCGCCTTTAGAGATGGACGAACTTCGGAGTTCTTGCAGGTAAATGCTGGCATGCCGAAGGGGTCCGTCTTATCATCCATTCTTTCTTCTGCATATAAACGTATGCTGTCCACTGACAGCATTAATTGCTATGCAGACGCTATGCTATGCAGATGCTAACCTTACACTTGAGTTATCATGGACATCCTGTGGCCGAGCAGTCTGATATTGTGGAACAAAGGCAGCTTCTTGTCACTGAGCTCGACCGGATCCTGAAGCACATTTCCGAATGGGGCTCTGAGAACCTGATCGAGTTCAGTGCCAAGAAGACCAAGAAGTTCAGTGCAAAGATATCTTCTTTCCTTCCACTCTTCAGAGCACGCCACTGCTACAGTAGGAAAATCTCAGTATCCTCGGTTTGGATGTTCGCTGCAAACTGAACAACAAAAACTACACTTAGAGTATCATCAAAACAGCCTCGCGTAAGGTTGAAGTCCTGAACAAAGTGAGACGTTTTTACACGTCGGAGCAGCGGTGTCTTCTGTACAAGACACAAATTCGCTCCTTCGTGGAATACTGCTGGTATTTCTGGGATGGCTTTTAGCACACAGCCCTCCTTTTAGAAAGTAGTTAGTGTTAGTGGCCTTTGAACCAGGGGCGTGATACTCGTGCTGCTGACCCTGTAGAAACCTTAATATAAAGACCTTCTTGAAGAACCCCATACATATTGAAGTCGCGTGGAAAAACAACAGGGAGATCATTCCACTGCTTGAGCGTACGTGGGATGAAGTTCCTTTCATACCGCACAGTGCGCACCGTTTCCGGTCGTAATGTGTGAGAATGAATTCACTGTCTACTCGTATGGCGAGCGGTGCGGCGATGAAAAGTAACGAAATTCTAGGCATTATGTCGAACAATTCTTCTGAACACAAACCATCGGCGGTAAAACACCCACAGCAAGGAAGTTCGTTCTGAGGTTGAGAGGGACTACCACCCCGCCTGTGAGTATGGGATCGTCGACGATCCTCAGCGTCCGTCTTTGCGCCAAGTTGAAAGGGTCTAGGTAAAAATGTGACAGCAGTACTCCATGTGGGGCCGAACGGGCGCGTTATAAAGAAGAAGTCTTTGCCCCGCAGTGATGTACTGCCTCGTCCTGTTGAGCACTCCTGGTTTCTTTGATACCAGCTTGACTTAGTCTTTCAAGTGACTACGGCGTTGATCGTCGCTGAAGATACCAACACCGAGGATCCCTATACTCGAAGAGATGGTAAACGGTGTGTCTAGAAAATTGCGGCGCTACAATAAATGGGGTTTTCTTAGCGGTGAATGCACATACTTGTGTCTTAGCCGAGTTGAATTGGCCTAGGGTTAGTCGTCCCCAATCGGATACTCTAGTGAGAGTAGTCTCGATTTCAGACACAAGTTTGTGACTTACCTCCATCGCTGACTGAGGGATATTTGCCTGTGTACCTAATATGTGTTCCCGATACAGTCGTCCTCGAACGCTCACGAAGGTGTAGGGCAAGGTGTATTATATAACACTTAACACACACATTTCACCACACAAACTTCTATGGTCACGTGACGTAGTAAAAGATCGACAACTGATCTAGCAGCAGTACTTCGATATCAAAGATTCACCAAAGGATTGTGGAGGTCAGATGGCACTTTACGGAAAATATCGAAGCTTAGCCGCGTCGCAATTAGACTGGAAAAGCGTATCCCGGACTCCGAGGTGAAGGGCTCGGATGCGAATCAACCGGACTAGCAACCGGACTACTGAGACTAGAGGGACTAAATTGTATAACTAATTGGTACCATAATGTGCTTGGAACTCGGGAATTGCTCTTCTTTTCTGATTGTCATATTATCGGCTATACTGGGAACGATCAGCGATTAGTTCCCAACTCCGAGAGCAAAGTCGGCACCAGAGCCTCGTCCGTTGTTTAACATGTGCACCGACTAGCAACTGATACATTTTGATGTACAAAGGCGAGCTTAACTCAGTATTGTTCTTTTTTGTTACTTGTATGCCTTATCAAGTTTATAGTACGTATTTATTTACATCGTATGTTATTTACATCAAATGTACCTTGCCACCAGTCAGTATTTATCGGCTAAATAAATCCTATTGAGTTCCATAACAAATCTGATACGTGTACATTTTTCACTTGTAAGAAATGGCACTAGGAAGACAATTCTGATATGTGTATCAAAATGGGAAAAACAATTTATTGTGGATGGACAGTACCGTTTATGATTTTCACTTATATCTCAGTTCATTCAAAATATTTTTTGGCATCATACTGCATTTTTAGTTTTTTTGATACGTTCATCAATTATTTAATAAAACAGCTTATTGTCTCTCCTGAAAACTTGACCAAAAACACATAGAGGTTTTGGCAAGCGCAACGACGTAATATTATATACGACTCTGTCTGTTGATATGTTAGATTTGTGGGATTTTAATTTCTGCAATTCATTCAATGATAGGTACTAATATTTGTATCTTGGTTTTAATTTTATCCATTCATCCACGCATGCGTCACACTAAATTCACAACATAACCAACTATCGATAATTTTGGTAATATGTACATGAAACATCACTATAGGCGCTTTATACCACAGATAAAAAACTGCTTACACTCGGCACAATGGACCATAGTGTTAGACTTGCTCTATACTATAGTAATGGATAGGTACTCTAAGTTAAACACGCAATACGGCCATATAGAGATTTATTTCTCTACGTGCTTGCTGTTATATTTAGCACGTCGGGGTCCATTACACGCTTAGGGGTTCATTATACTGTAGGTTTTGCTGTCAGTTTAACCATCAATCACGCCGTGATTGACCAATAACATAACGTCTAATAACCGATTGACCAATAAAATTCATGATTGACGGCATGACGCATGCTTAGGGCCGGCGCCCACTGCCGCCACGGCCCGTGGCAACCTGCTAAAAGCCCAGCTACTCTAGCATCATTTTTGCTCTTCGTGGATTCGAAGTTGGCTGTAAGTATAGCTTAACTAGCTTGTGTTATGGGTTCTAGAAAGCCTATAAACATACTTAGATACAATTTGTTTTTGTAAATACATACATATTTAATTATACAGCAGCTGTTGCCCGCAGCTCCACCCGCGTGGAATTCTGATCCCGTTCATCGGTAAATATAGCCTATATAAGCTATATTATCGTAAAGTTTCATCAACATCCATTGAGTAGTTTTAACGTGAAAGAGTAACAAACAACCTCACATACATACATCCTCACAATCTTACAAACTTTCACGTTTATACTAAATGTAGGAGAGAAACCAGACCAATGCAAATATTCGTACTCATGCATACAAATATTTGCACTGAGCGGGAATCGAACCCGCGCCTCCTGCGTAGCGGCCGCTTTCACTACCGTTACGACAAAGAGGCAGTCAAATGGAATGTGGCTCGCCGCGACATGTCGTGGCACGTCGCGGAATGCCGTGGCAAGTCGTCGCATACCGCGGCATGCCACGCCGCCACGGCCTGCCGCGGCATCGTTTGACGAAATAAAGTAAAACGAATTCTAAAGTCACTGAAATAAGGGGGACCCCTTATTTCAGTGACTTTAGAATTTATTTTTCATTTTAATGGACCCCTTATGCAAGCGTCATGCCATCATGCCGTCAATCATGAATGTCACTATAACAACAGTACATAATATGGTAACCCCAAAGGTCTTTTTTTATTACATACTGATTGCTGCGCTGCGCCATTTTTTTCATTCATTTCATTGTGCCTTGCCTTTGCTATCAGCCAGTATCAGTGGAAGATACGTGCGTTTTATTTTAAAAGTCTTTAATAAAATTAGATTGATTTAATTTAAGTACAAAATTTAGTTTCGTTTTGTATGGTGTGATTTAGTCAAATTACACCACGATGAGGCGACAATTCGCACTGGTTCTTGCTCTTCTATTTATAGCGCTTGGAGTTCCCTCAAACGCACAAAGTGAGTAAAATAATAATTATTATTTTATTTATTTTCGCCCAGTACCTACATTGTAGGTATTGTTTGGTTGATATACAATAGTTTCGTGCGTGAAAGCACAAGCCGTTTCACGCAGGTTGTCGATATCGCGTTCAATAGATGGGCGACGAGCTTGCATGATGTCACTGGATGAGTAATTAACTGCTACGACCTCTTTGTGTTCATAACATAATGTATTCATCCAATTTAGCTGAATTATCGGTGACCACTATTTGTTAATTGATTGAGCAGTAAACGACTGTCGGGAGTATTAAGTGATTGGCGGTCGTAGGGTCTATCTACTTCCAAGGACGGTCGAAATCGCGCAGTTCGATGCTGTTGTTACCGATTGATTACTATTCCAATGACAGTTTGTATCTAGTTGAGCATGGGATGTGTCCCCCATTGTGCTAGTATGAATGTTGCATCTTATGAGTAGTTCCTTGGCTGCTACATTAATAGTTCTTGACAAGACATTGATTCATACATTTTAGCCTTTGTTTTCTTTACTATTGGGAGAAAGATCAGTATTATCACTTTCGGGTTTCATACTCATTATCGATAGACACTTCACAGTGAATAAGTACAAAACTGATAAATTAAAGAGTCTAGAAAATCCTTTAGCACTGGGCTGATCATAGGTAGGTATTCCATATTCTGTTTAATATCTCATTATATTCAAACTAAGTTTTCAAAATGGTAAGTTACAAGAAATTTTTTATGAAAAAACAATTTTCATGTCATAATTTTTTTAGTCCATTTAATTTACTATTCTAGGTTGGGTGGATGATTAAAAATAAAAGTATTAAAATAAGAATAGACTCAACTGTTACTGCTCTTTTACCATTGTTAATGTAATGAGCATAGATAAATATTATTTTAACTATATAAAAATATACAATTACTGACTACACCCCGGCTTATCAGGCGGTCAAATGCATGGTTTGATTTTGATATATATTAACTTAAAGGAAAAGTCACAGTACCATTTGTGTTCATGTAACATGTAATATAACAAATTATATATTCAAATATGATACTAGCAACAATTGGTTGTAGCTGATTGTTAAGAGTTGTTGATACATTCATGTGAAGCATAAATAGTGCTCCTTGCCTTGTTGTTTGTTAGACATGGGCGCTATCTGTGTGATAACTGATAACAGTGAGAACAAACAAGCTGTGCTATCCTACTGTTATTTGAGATTTAAAAGTAATAACTTGTTGTTCCTTTTGTTCAACTGTAATGTGTGTACTTGAGCTGTATGAAATTACTTCACATTTCATGTTAATTTGTAGTTGCCAAAATAAATAAGAGATTGTAAATTTAAACTCAAGGTTTATAAAAGAAACAAACAAAACAACCTTATAAAGCCTAGCCTGTTAGAAGTCAAGACGTCTTGAACCCCCCATTGTGCAATATAAAGGGAAATATTGTAGGTACAATTTCACATAGGTAGCCTATCCAGTGGCACATTATATTTTTCAACAACACTACTGACATTGTCTTTATGCCAAGTGCCTACAGCACTGCCTGTTGGTTATGGGACACTGCACACACGCTATAATGTTGACAACAAAGTAGGTACATAAGGTTTTGTGGGTATAAGATTGCGAACCTTCCTAGAAGTTTATTCTGTACATGTTTGTCCATACATTGAGTGTACTCCAGAGCCATGTTTTCCTCTCCGGACTTTCTGTCTGTGCTACAGATGGAGCTATTGATGTACAATTTCCAGACATTTTGCAGTCCCATCTGAATTCTGTTTTCATGTCATACATGTAATCGTCCCCTATCAGGTCATCATTGGAAAAGATCATCAACTGCTTCTTTTCATATCTTTTGCATGGCATGGCTTGGTGGCCTGGCGGCCAGTTCATAGATTTTGACTTCTCAGTTAAAACCATTGTTATCTATTTTTTTTACTTCTAGATTCAGAAGGGTTAAGACCTAAGTATTGTGATTTCTAGAGGAAGTAGGTAGTCTTCAAGACCGCCTTTTAATTTTGTCTAATGCAATTTGTAGTCATGTTGATAATGTAGAATTCTGGGCAAAATTATTGCCTGTATATCCACTGTACTGTTACAGATTTCATTCAATCATCCTTTGAGCATGTGTTACTTTGCTAAAGTGGGTCTCGCAGGTTATGCAGTGGAGGATTAAACAGTTCATTCGTTGACGTGTATGGAATACTTACTTTAACCAGTTGTCAGAGATGGGCTTTATAAAATGAAATAGGACTACGCGATATGGGCTGACAGAAACTAAGATTAAATAGTTACATGGCTACGCTACGCATATTGCCATTTAAATATGACCACTCTGCTTTCTATTCATATTAGTGACCATTTTGGTAACATACTACATATTCATGTCATGGATGACCTCAGTCACGAATGGTCACAATTTTATTATCTAGGTGTAAGGCTCTAGCTAAATTTTTTAATAGGTACCAATTAGTTTGGCGTGTATAAAAAGCAGTCTATAAAAATAACATAAATAACGTGCATACGTTACAATAGTATGTATGCACGTTGTCTATCGTAAGAGCGTAGAACGCGGAGAGGTCGCTAGCAGTGACGGGGGTACGGGTAGTACGGGTAGCACGGGAAGCACGGGAGAGTGCGGCGTGCGGCAGTGGGTGGTAGTGACGCGTGGCGTGCGCAGACGCAGACGCAGGCGAGGAGACGCGCGTCACGGTGGACGAGGGCGCGCCGCTCACCGTGGAGTGCGCGCTGCGCGTGGACGAGCGCGCCGACTGGCGCCTGGACGGGCGGCCCGTGCCCGCCGACCTGCGGCCCGCCGGCGAGGCGGCGGCCGGCGCGCGGCTGACGGCGCGCCTGGCCGCGCCCGCCGCGCGCGCGCACCACGCCGGCGCCTACACGTGCGCGCGCGAGCCCGCCCAGCGCGTGCGCGTGCTCGTGCGCGCCCTGCCCGGTACCGCCGCCTGCACTGTAGCGCTCGCATGATGCTCGCCGTGCCGCTGACCGCTGACCGCTGACCGCTCCCGTGAGCCCGCAGACTTACGGCCTACCGCAGCACCGCTCTTCCGCGGACGTCTTCACTTGTCAGTTCATGAATAGCGGCGTGGCGAGTTTTGTTTGCCGTGTTCTCTTGTGATTCGAGGATAATGCCATACTTATATCTACCAGTAAACATTCGTTGCATTGCCACAGCTGTTGTACTTGACACAACTGAGAACCCGTAACAAATGTTCATTGGCCGACGCGAGGACCTAGGGTACTGAATCGCTTCGCTCTTTGTACACTTTGGTAGTTAGATCGTCGTAGGTACTGTATTATGGTATTAGTTTGTTTATCATAATGCTATTATTAGTTCTGAGAGTTTTGAAATAGTCGTTGGTAGATAAGCATTACAGTAGTGGTCATGCTGTGTAGTGAAATGTTTAGAATAAAAGGCATCGGGACGGATCGATCGCTGCACATGCCCCATGCATGATTGGCGAGCGACGACGCGACCGACGCCCTGCCGGTGCCGCCTGTCCTGTAGCTAGGCGCCTCAGAGTCGGTATCGTGTCTAGTGTGTCATATCGCCGCTGTAATCTTCGGTAGAATTGCCGCAGCCTAGTTAATAATTAGATAAACTTTGTAGTAACGTTATCTATGTAGGTAATTAATGATAAGTACACTTTTTGTTTCTGGTATTTGCGCAAGGATTTTGTCGTCACGTACTACTAGGTATACTTTGAGACGTCGCATAATATATTGCACTGAGCTGAGCCAGGCGGTACGTGAGAGCTCAGTGACGTGCGCTGCTCAATGACTGCTTCCTGAGTGGCTTAATAACTGGTACATACTGTACTGTGCGTTAATTTGTCCAGATAATCGAAATGCTCCTCTCCCTCGTGTAACACTACATGGCTATGATATACAGATATAGAGACGGGTTTTGATGCACCGATCATTCAGTGTTCATACGAGAACTGGTTCGGTACACCCAGCTCATTAATTCCTGACGAAAAAAAAACGATCTACCTAGCACCGATAGGTACTGCGATTCGTATTGAACTAATTCCTATGAACGACTAAGGTCCAAGATGTATGTCCCGAGGTTTACATAATACAAGCCAAGTCACACCGATCTAAGGTACCGTACCGTATAAATTATGCCGCGTCCAGGGCCGTGCCGCGCCAGTGTGCCAAGTGTGCGGCGCACACAGGCGCCAAGACAATAGGGGCGTCGCCGCCTGACCTGCATATGGCCAATATGTTCTTCCGCCAGGGGCACTCCAGATGCCATCTCTGATGAAGGATGCGGTTGCACGGGGCGAGGTAATGTTGGTGGTGCCCGTGAACATGGCCGACACGCTGAACACCTTGCCCTGGAGTTGCATTAGGGAGGCGCTCGTGTATCACCAAGTGGCTCTACCTTCGCCGCAAAATCGGGCCGTATCTGACGGAGACAGCCGTCATCTACCCAACTCGTGCGGTGTACCGCAGGCTAGGATCGGTCCTGGGGCCGCTCCTGTGGAACATCGGATACGACCGAGTGCTGCGCGAAGAGCTCGCAAACAATGCCGCCGTCACTTGTTATGCGGACACGCTCGTGACGGCGCGCAGTGCTACATACCGCGAAGCGACCCTGAAGGCCACAATCGCTATTTCCCAAGTCATGGAGCAGCTCTGGCGACTGTCGAGGTGGCACTCCATAAACCGTGGCCTTGTCCTTTAATGAGTCTCGGAGCGTGCCACCTGAAGGATCCAGCTTCATAGTGAAAGGCATACCTAGCATCTAGCCCTCATGTTTCCCTCTTCCTACAGTCCCGGGTCCTTTAAGCGGGGCGTGAAAACGCATCAGCAATTTAATAACCATTTTTGGGTTCTAAGCTAAATATAATTCGAGTGTTTTAACATCTAATTATAAGTATTTAATTTGCATGACGTACTATAAAAATGAGCTACTTCCTCGTGTCCTTATGTTTGATCTTATATGTTACCTCGAGGTAATAACGAAATCTTTTCAAGATAGTTGTCAGAAAATTGACGTCTAAGGACGCCTCGCTTACACATCCGAGGGTAAATAATTTGCACCCAGCTGGTTCCCTCACACGCATCATGAATTCATGAACCTGTATCAACCGAGGTGCGAGAGATATTATGTTTCTGGCTGTCTCACTTCCGGTAACTGAAGACGCAAAGACAGCGTGCGGTTTTAGTGGGTTCAAGTCCGACAATCCGGCGGGTCCCTGGATTACGTTTATTACACAAGTTCGCGTCTCAATTCAGCTCTGTACCGTGGGCGAGAATGTCTCGGGTTTCATAGATAACTAGTTGTTACCCGTGTGGAATTCTGATCCAGTTTCATTTCTTTTCGTGCGGAACCCCCTCTGACAAGCGTGACCAGACCGCCCTTTGCCTGCTCTCCACTGTGCGCTATGTCAGAGGACAGTCAGAGGGACATGTGGGACAGTAGGAAGCCTCCCAGCAGCCCTCTACAGACCCGCTCCCGTCGCGGCCGGTATTTACCATGACCAGACCATGCATCCTGATCTCTTTACTACTGTTACCCCCCATTTTCGCGAAAAAAGGTAGCCTATACCGTTTTCATGCTTCAATCTATCTCTGTACCAAATGTCATCAAGATCGGTTCAGTGGTTTAGGCATGAAAGCGTGACAGACACACGGAGTTACTTAGTATGGATTAATAATATAATTATATTTGTTTTGGTCATTTTCTTACACCTCGGGCTACAATATGGGAGGTTTAGTAAGGATCCCTTTTTTTTTTTTAAATAATGTAGCCTATGATAATCAGTGATGTGATAATGCAGCTTTCTATTTTTTTTGTAATGAAAAAATATTTTTTGGAATCAGTCCAGTAGTTTAGTTTATTTGCGTTAAATAATAATAAAAAAAAAACAAATCTTTCCTCTTTATATTACAAAATACAAATACATATAATACATTATATTAGTATAGATTGCATGATCTTAAATATAGAAATTTTTTGACTTTCATTACCTTCAATAAAAAAAATTCAGGTACCTATCCGATCGATGAATACATTTTAGATTTCATTTATGATGGTGCTTGAACAATCCTACCAACTTTCAGCTGGATGTGAATTATTATTGTTATTATATCCTCTTTTGGTTTTATTTTACCGCGCGGCCTTTCGTATTGAAACCTCGAGTCACTAGATTCGAAGCACGTTGTGCAGAAACGATCCAACCTATTGTAATTTTGTTCGTCCAATTTCTATAAAACTGCACGACGCGCCTAAAGAAGTTTTACCCTCAATCAACACAATAAAAAAGATATTAGAGAAGAGACATACATTTCGGCTTATTTTTAGACAGTTTGTGGGTTAGATCATTTCTGCACAACACGGACCGATTAAAGCCCTTAACAAAAGACGATAACGAGCGCGTGTCGCGTGTCGCAGGCACCGGCACAGGCACGGCCGCGCCCAGCGCCGCGCCCGCGCCCGCGCCGCCCGCCGAGGCCCCCGTGCTGCCCGTGGTGCACTACGACGTGGGCCGCTACTTCTCGCTCAACTGCAGCGCCGTGCCGCTCGCCGGCGCCGCCGTCGTGTGGTGAGTCCACCTGCACCGCCCTCGCCGCCCTCCCCGCCTCCCCGCCTCACCACCCTCGCCCTGTCGCCAACGACGCCCACTTTCTGTCGCAGGCAGAAGAACGGCACGGCGGTGGAGAACATCGCCGACCTGAGCGGCCGCTACGCGCTGGACAAGGAAGGGACCGTGTTCCGCCTGACCGCGCGCAGCACCGAGGACGACTTCGGCAACTACACGTGCGCGCTCGGCGACGCGAGCGAGACGTGGGAGGTGCGCGGCCGGCCGCACTCCAAGCTGCCGCACAACACCAACGTCGTGGAGAAGCAGACGCTCAAGCTCACCTGCAAGGTACGTACGCCGCACGGGCCGGGCGCGCCGCTCGCGGCGGGCCGGGCCCCGTGCTGACCGCGCTCTGCCCCGCAGCTGACGGGCAAGCCGTACCCGGCGGTGACGTGGACCTTCACCAACGCCACGGAGAACGCGTCGGACGTGGCGGCGCTGCTGGGCGAGCGCGTGCGCCTGCAGGCCAGCGCGCAGGGCGTGGCGGGCGCGGAGCTGGTGCTGGCGGAGGCGGCGCGCTCGGACGCGGGCTCGTTCGCGTGCGTGCCCGAGGGCGGCGCGCCGGCCGCCACCACGCTGCGCGTCAAGGACCAGTACGCGGCGCTGTGGCCCTTCCTGGGCATCTGCGCCGAGGTGTTCGTGCTGTGCGCCATCATCCTGGTGTACGAGAAGCGCCGCACCAAGCCCGAGCTGGACGACTCGGACACCGACAACCACGACCAGTGAGTGCCGCCCGCGCCCCCCCGCCCCCGCCCTGCGCGCGCTCACGCCTCTGCTTGTTGTTGCAGGAAGAAGTCGTAAGCGTCGGGGGCCGTGGCGGCGCGCGAGCCGCCGCCGCATCGTTGACTTTGTGATCGTTGTTATGTTTCGTTCGCAATACGTTTTATATTTGTTTTCATATTTCGTTGACGACGGAGCGCCTCCGCCCGGCCGGCCGGCGGCGGTCGGTCGCCGCGCCGCGCCGCCGGGAGCCGACCGGTTTCGCTTTATGTTTACGTTGTATTATAGCTTTGTAATATATGCGCTGACTCGTGTACTTATCGTTTGGATCGCCGTGGATATCCGTCATCGATCGGCTGTAGGTGTATGCTCCTCACGGCGAAGTGGCGAGCGGCTGGGTGCAGCACCGCCACGTTCCGACGTGTGATACCCGTGGCGCCATGGTGCGCGGCACGTCGTACGCCGCACGCGGTACTGCCGGTAGCACGTCGTGCCGCGCCGCGCGCCGCGGTGCTCGGCCACCGAGCCGCTCGAATTCGACCATTTTTATGTATTGTAATACCAAAACGTAGATTATATGTTATAAATATAAATTATTATGTTAACATTGTTGTTTTATTTTCTTTACGTGCTGCAGAGAAGGGAAGCGTTAACGTTTAGCTTATTTTATTTTTGCGTAAAGCTTACAAACCTCAGACCAAAAGAATAATATAGACGCGGAGTGTGTAGAATAAACTAGTGAAGCCAAATGACGCTTCCGTGTACCGATACCACTAACTTAATAAACCGTCTAGGTCTAGGGCCCTTTATATAACACCGGACACGTATCTTGCTTGGACCTAAATCGTAAGACACGAGGCTCTGGCGCCCGCGCGGATTGCTTTGTAATAATCTACTGCGCGTATAGGGCACATTTTGAGCACATTTTAGGTCCATACGTGTCCGGATACGACGATCGCATAACACATAAACAAAGTAAACATCCGAATCCTCCTCCTTTTTATAAGTCGGATAAACAACAGTATCACAAAATCACAACACAAATGCTTATATTTCGGTACACACTTGCATGGTGGGTGGAGGGGTAATCGTGAATTACCCCTCCACCCACCAGTGGGAAACTCCAGTGGGTGGACGGGGCGGGACCCCAACAGTTGAAGTGCTCGGGGCCCAGGTACCCTCACTTTTCGCTAAACGATCAGTGGGTTAAGCTACATGGACGCGGTTGTAATTTGGATGGATGACCACTAAGTGGTATTTCATCTGAGCGGCATTGTCAGTTCCAGATATCAATAGTCGTTAGGTTAAGACAGGCCTATGTTGGTAACCTGAATACCTATCTTTGTCAGTGGTTACCACTAATCAGAACTCAGGCTAGGAGGTCAGGTTGCAGTCCCTCCCAAGATTGCCTAAAAAACCAAGCCACAAGATGGATGTCACAAGATCACACTGGGATGCTTCGTTGTGCGTGCGACCGATCTGATTGCATAAATTCTAGCCATCGACATACAGGGCGCCACGTCGCACGGCAATGCCACATGGAGGGAGTGCCTTAATAAAATTATTGGATATTTTACTGAAAGAAGCCTTAATTTTAAGTTAATAAACCATTTTAACTGCATTTACACATTTTTAATAATTGCCTCCTTGAACGAACCCCCGGTAGGTACACGAGAAAAAAATATCGGTCTGTATCGGAAGGTATCATCGTAAGGGTTATTTTTTGCTAAATAAATTAGTATCAGAAATAAAGGGAAGACCATGAAACCACGATACCCTTAAGCTGTAGGCTTAAGGGTTTCGTGTTCCGGTCATGGAGCACGCACGTCTACACCACACCGTTGCAGAGCGTCCAGAACTGCCAGAACTAGCCAGGCTCGGTGGAGTCGAAGCCGTCCTCGTAATCCACAGAAGCCAGAAGCCACCCTATCCGGCGGATGATTGTAGGTACTTGCGGCGGTTTGTAAAAGTAGGCAATCTACCGAACAGTATGAACGGAGTCTGCAGTTAGGTACAGTGAACCTCTTAAGGAATTAACCCCCCCCCCCCCCCTCCTTCGGTATCAAGTACATTTCGTTTTTAATATGATCCGATCATATTAAAAACGAAATACAGAATAAGCAATTGCGTTGTAAGTGTAACAAAAGAAAATTAACCGCTTCGCGTGAGTTCGAGCTTCCTGTCTAGAATCTAGATGGTAGGTAGGTACCTACCCAAAAGTCTATCAGAGATATTCTTTTTAAATCAGCTTCTAACGCGGGTTGCGCTAGTCGCCACGAAGTTGGTGACGAAGTGCCGCGAATGGAATTCGCCGCGTTTAGGCAGTGCGGTGGCCGCACATGTACGGTTTCCGGAGACGGTTTCCGTCCACGGTTTCCTGATTTGGAATTCCGTGTGCCGAGCGCACACGTCAGGTTTTTTGCATTAGGTTTTTTTATTATTAGTTCGAAGCGAGCAGTGTTGCCAGTGCTAAATTATCAAATGTAACACAAGCTGGCTTAAAAGTTGCATTTTCGGGGGAAAAGTTACGTATTCTTGTTTTTTTATATAGTATTTCTTGTTTTTTACAAATCCTCTCGGTTTATCTCGGGTATCCGCCCAATTTAGGAGCCGGCCTTCCGAGATGCTCCTTGAAATCCCACTGGCCATTGAGGACGAGCCCCAGCTATTTCATCTGGGACTTAATGCAGCTGAGAGCGTCTACCACTATGGGGCTGGGTCGTAAGATAGTCAAAAGTTACGCAAAATGTAACAAAAGTTACAATACAATCTGGCAACCCCGGAAGCGAGACACAATCAGTGTTGCCAATTACTGATGATCTGAATTCCCCACAAACCCAACAGAAAGGCCCCAATATTAGACATTGATAACTACATTACTTCTCTTGAAGTTTCCCTCTATATTCACCACTTGCGATGTTTATTGCGGCTCGTGTACATAATATTGCCAATAAAGAGTTAAATAGTACCTTAATGTCGGATATTTTGCTTTAATAATTTATCAATATGTATAATACTTGCCACTTATTACTTCTGAGTTTATGTCTAGTGTGAATGTCTAAATGCCCCACATAAGCACAATCCCCACAAATTCCCTAATCGGCTTGAAAGTCCCCACTCTCTTGGGAATTGACAACGCTGGACACAATTTAAGCGCGATTCCGGATGGAAATTTCCTGACGTGTGCGGCGATTAGTACAAAATGTATGCGAGTGCTGCGTTCGGTATGACGTCATTAGGTTTTTTCCATTCTAACCGAACGTCAGGTTTTTTCCGTTCTGCAAAAAGTAAGGACGTGTGCGGCTAGTAGAACATTTTGTATGAAAATGGAGCATTCGGTTTTTCAAATCTGACTTTTTGATCAGGAAACCGTGGACGGAAACCGTGCGTGTGCGGGGAGCCTTATAAACGGTTATAGATATTATACCTAATATCGGTATAATTAAGAACATACAGTCTACATGTATTCTTATTAATACCGATATTATACCAACCGTGCTAAAACGAATGAAGTGGTGAATTATAACAACATTTTCTTGATTTTACCGATTTAGGGATATAACTGAGTACCTACTTATACACTTTAAACTCTTTAAGAGTGTTTTCACACCATCCGATATCTGTATCCGACGACGATGGCCGACATCCGATATCCGACACCATTTATTATGTTGTTTTTATATAAATATCCGATAAAATCGGTCCGATTAGGCTATTTGCTCCATAGCACAGACTAGTTAAGGATGCTAGGGATAAAAAACCTTAAAAAACGTAGTGCAAGCAATTTTCGACCTTAATGACATGACATAGAATCGAGTTTTTTTTCTTATATTCGTAATCAGTGTCATCTATTAGCGCAAAAAGACATGTAATTAAGATAATGTCATTAAGGTCGAAAGTCGCTTACAGTCGCTGTTTTAGTATCTGTGTGAAAGTTGTACTCAAATTATATAATATTCCTACATATTATAATAAAATAAGTAGGTACCGTACATCTTGACTCCAAGTCGCTAGAGATGCTCGTATTGGTTTGATTATGGTCTATGATTGGTGGATTTGAGCTTTTCCGTCACCATGTTCCACGGGGTACCATGGTGGCGAAGAAGCTCTAATCCACCTAATCCACAAAAGACATCCAAAAAACGCGTGTTACTGCGCATATACATAATATATAAGTAGGTACATTTTGTAACGTCACTGAGGTCAAGATATATAATATTCCGGTATCTACCTATCTATATACCAATACCTACTGTACATAGGTCTGTACTTAAGTTTTCGTTTAGTAGGTAGGTGGAAGCACAGTTATTTCAATTTTTGTATGTGAGTTTAGCGGGAATAATTCCGGAATATTTGAGAATATTTGGGAATAATTCCGAATAATACGGAATAATTCGGAATTATTCGGGATTTTTACATCTATAGTTCATAAAGTTGTTTGACACAAGATTTGAGAAAAATTTGAGGAATTTGGTCTGGCCCAGGGCCTTTGTTGATGTCCAATGATTCTAAAGATTTTAATAAATCTGATTTCGATATCTCGAAGTTATGTATATGCTTGTGGGTAGTGCCATTGATGTCGAAATCTTGGTGGTCACTGTTTTCAAAAGTTGTGTCAAACGTTGAATAAAAATACTGAGAGAACAATTCCGCGATATCCTTGCCACCACGCGCTGTTTCATTTTGTAAATACATGTCATCCGGTATGTCACAGCTATTAGATTTTGAAAAGGAGATGATTTATTTTCGGCCCATCAATACAACGACTTTTAAGTTTTTGTTTCTTATGTAAAACATCAAAGCGAGAGTGAGAGAAGAGAGAGACAACAGAGAATAGGGCATGAACAGTCATTGTACAATATGCACAAAATACGAATCCATTTATTATCATAATTGGACGAAGAATGTTCCAATCTCTAACCGATTCACGATAACTTATTAAAGAGTGTTTTTATCATTTATTATATTTGTGAAAATTCTTAGGGTGGCCGCACATGTACGGTTTCCGGAGACGGTTTACGTCCACGGTTTCCTGATTTGGAATTCCGTGTGCCGAGCGCACACGTTCGGTTTTTTGCATTAGGTTTTTTTATTATTAGTTCGAAGCGAGCAGTGTTGCCAGTGCCAAATTGTCAAATGTAACACAAGCTGGCTTAAAAGTTGCATTTTCGGGGGAAAAGTTACGTATTCTTGTTTTTTTATATAGTGTTTCTTGTTTTTTACAAATCCTCTCGGTTTATCTGGGGTATCCGCCCAATTTAGGAGCCGGCCTTCCGAGATGCTCCTTGAAATCCCACTGGCCATTGAGTACGAGCCCCAGCTATTTCATCTGGGACTTAATGCAGCTGAGAGCGTCTACCACTATGGGCCTGGGTCGTAAGAGAGTCAAAAGTTACGCAAAATGTAACAAAAGTTATAATACAATCTGGCAACCCCGGAAGCGAGACACAATCAGTGTTGCCAATTACTGATGATCTGAATTCCCCACAAACCCTACAGAAAGGCCCCAATATTAGACATTGATAACTACATTACCTACTTCTCTTGAAGTTTCCCGCTATATTCACCACTTGCGATGTTTATTGCGGCTCGTGTACATATATTGCCAATAAAGAGTTAAATAGTACCTTAATGTCGGATATTTTGCTTTAATAATTTATCAATATGTATAATACTTGCCACTTATTACTTCTGAGTTTAGGTCTAGTGTGAATGTCTAAATGCCCCACATAAGCACAATCCCCACAAATTCCCTAATCGGCTTGAAAGTCCCCACTCTCTTGGGAATTGACAACGCTGGACACAATTTAAGCGCGATTCCGGATGGAAATTTCCTGACGTGTGCGGCGATTAGTACAAAATGTATGCGAGTGCTGCGTTCGGTATGACGTCATTAGGTTTTTTCCATTCTGAGGCTCCGCGCAAACGTACGGTTTCCGTCCACGGTTTCCTGATCAAAAAGTCAGATTCAAAAAACCGAATGCTCCATTTTCATACAAAATGTTCTACTAGCCGCACACGTCCTTACTTTTTGAAGAACGGAAAAAACCTGACGTTCGGTTCAGAATGGAAAAAACCTAATGACGTCATACCGAACGCAGCACTCGCATACATTTTGTACTAATCGCCGCACACGTCAGGAAATTTCCATCCGGAATCGCGCTTAAATTGTGTCCAGCGTTGTCAATTCCCAAGAGAGTGGGGACTTTCAAGCCGATTAGGGAATTTGTGGGGATTGTGCTTATGTGGGGCATTTAGACATTCACACTAGACCTAAACTCAGAAGTAATAAGTGGCAAGTATTATACATATTGATAAATTATTAAAGCAAAATATCCGACATTAAGGTACTATTTAACTCTTTATTGGCAATATATGTACACGAGCCGCAATAAACATCGCAAGTGGTGAATATAGCGGGAAACTTCAAGAGAAGTAGGTAATGTAGTTATCAATGTCTAATATTGGGGCCTTTCTGTTGGGTTTGTGGGGAATTCAGATCATCAGTAATTGGCAACACTGATTGTGTCTCGCTTCCGGGGTTGCCAGATTGTATTATAACTTTTGTTACATTTTGCGTAACTTTTGACTCTCTTACGACCCAGCCCCATAGTGGTAGACGCTCTCAGCTGCATTAAGTCCCAGATGAAATAGCTGGGGCTCGTACTCAATGGCCAGTGGGATTTCAAGGAGCATCTCGGAAGGCCGGCTCCTAAATTGGGCGGATACCCGAGATAAACCGAGAGGATTTGTAAAAAACAAGAAACACTATATAAAAAAACAAGAATACGTAACTTTTCCCCCGAAAATGCAACTTTTAAGCCAGCTTGTGTTACATTTGACAATTTGGCACTGGCAACACTGCTCGCTTCGAAATAATAATAAAAAAACCTAATGCAAAAAACCGAACGTGTGCGCTCGGCACACGGAATTCCAAATCAGGAAATCGTGGACGGAAACCGTCTCCGGAAACCGTACATGTGCGGCCACCCTGAACCGAACGTCAGGTTTTTTCCGTTCTGCAAAAAGTAAGGACGTGTGCGGCTAGTAGAACATTTTGTATGAAAATGGAGCATTCGGTTTTTTGAATCTGACTTTTTGATCAGGAAACCGTGGACGGAAACCGTACGTTTGCGCGGAGCCTAATATTTCACATGACAAGATGTTAAAATGTTGCCAGACATCTTCTTTACCATAGACTCAAATCGATTAATAATGCGATTGTATTCGATGAAACTACAGGCACATATAGGTTTTTTCTTCAAATCTTCAATCTTACAATTCTCATTCCATATGACATTATCGAAAGTTTTTGCTAATAAAAGTATTTTGCTATAAACGAATCTTCATAGAATGCGTTGTAGATAGTTTTATTTCAATGTGTAATTGAAATAAAACTATCTACAACGCAATCTATGAAGATTCGTTTTCAGTTATTTCATTACATACTGTCATCATCATATACTGATTTATCTCCGGAGAATTAGGCAGAGTGAATTAACACCCACATTTTACCAATCATCCCCACGTAATAGGCTGTAATAGAATCCGTTTAAATATTTTTATTTCAATGATGTTATAACACAACAGTCCATATTATTTACAGTATGCCTGTCTAGAAGTAAACACTAAACTACAATACTCTCAGGTTATAGCTTTACGAATACAAAAATACAACGTTAGGTTGGGCATTGCACTCTTTACCTACTTGGTTGTCGTCATCATTATCGTGGCCTAACCTTCGAGTCCGGGATGCACCTCTTCCAGTCATCTGACCTCCACAGCCCGATAATGAAGATTATTTTAATTTAAAACTGATGTTTTAGTTTTATTTTAAAGTATCAATTGAGGAATCGATTCCATGTGGTAAAAACTGTTAGCGAATACGATTTCATTATTTCGAATGGCAATACAATCCCAAAAGTGCCAAAAATTGTTTGACAGTTATTTTGTGATTATTTTGAGTGATTGATTAGTGAATTTTCTTGTTGTTCAATGATCATTGTAAAAAAAATAATATTATATAAGTACAGACGTTACACAGGCAGCTGCTATGTAAATCAATGGCTAGTATTGAATAATATGGACGAGTGGAGTATTACAGTGTCTATAAGTGATGTAGTCAAACAATTCTAATAAATACACCAGTCGTACCGCCAACCATCTTTTTCAGATGAATTACTGCAAATCAGTAAACAACCAAGGCACTAGGAGAATATAATATATGTTATTTACATTAATTGAGTTTTCTTTTTGCTCATTTACTATAATTACTATGATTTGTATGCTTTTTGGACGACATACCTACCAGCAATAAAAAAACGTTTTATATACCTATGTAATAAATAAATATTAATATAATATGGTTTTGTTTGTTTTTATTTCATTGGATACCTACTTTCATTTCATGGTGTAAGTATGAATCATCATCTTAGGAGTTTTGCCTAGTTGTAACCGAGGCTTTTACCGGCCGCTTGCTCCTTCTCTTTTATTCGGTTTGGAAATATGCCTTTTATGGCAGCGGCTGCCGTCTGACCGCCCAACTAGTTAAGATAATCCTGCTTTTCTACATCCGAAAAACATATAGACTGTGAAAAACGGCACATGCCCGTACTTTGTAATCACATATTGATGTATTCACGGCCATGCGGGTTTTGTCGGTTCGAGTCCGATAACCACCCTCACTGGCTCCGGCGGATTTGAGTGGATTTCCACTTGTTAAAAAGAAGGTTATTGCCCTATCCATCTTCTATTTATTCAATACATTGCATAAGACATGATTTTAATGACGTCTATTATTATGTCATACTAAATAATAAAATTATAATTTTCTGAGATTGGCGCCATGACAGTTTCACATTGATTTTAGTATCAGTTTTGATTTGGTTTATATCAATGCTCCGGTTAGACTAGCTAAGAAGCAATGTACCATTGTAATCCCGATAAAATTACAAATAAATCAATACTCGTTTCATAATTGTTCTCCAAAATTTGTAGGTGGCCGAAAGCTCAAACATAAAAAATCGTCTCCTAATGAAGTTCCAGAAGTAGGTATTTAGGGTTTCTCTTAATGTTCTCTTTCGCATCCGCTTTAAATTTGGAATAACATTGTGCTATCATTTTGCTGCAGGAGCCCTCACCTCAGCATGTTATAGGTTAATTTGTCTCGAGGATTGTTATACTTTTTGTAAATTCTGTGAAACTTCGACTTTTCATTTAGTGCATTGAGCAGAGAGGAACTGTACCACATGGGATATCTGAGATCCTTTCTTTTAGTTAAAGGCGTGTATTTTTTAATTATTGGCATTGTAAGATTATAGAAAACATCGACCATGTGATCTATGTCATTCATGTTTACGAAACTCTTAGACCAATGTATATTGGATAGTTCACTTGCGATTGCTTCATAATTAGCTATGTTGAAATTAAAGATGGATTCTCTATTTATTTTGGGTATTTTTAGTGAGTTTGACTTGAAAGTGGTCACAAGTGCTGGATGGTAGACGTCTATTTCAACTAAAGGATGGTCAGACTCTGAAATACTGAATAGGTGATCCCGATTTGTAAGAATTAAGTCTAGAGTTCTGTCTAGGTTATTTGTTACATTATTCAGTTGCGCGAGATTAGTACATTGTATCCACGAGCAGTTTTTCCATTTCAGATGTAGGATTTAAGGGAGACAGCGCACCAGAGTCATCATCGTAGCCCCACTTTAGATGTTGCTGATTGAAATCACCAGCTATAAGTATTATCGATTTTGTGTTAGCTTTGTACTGGATCGTTCTGGTCCGTATCTAGTTACCTATACTGTAATGTCGAGTGGTACCTAGTACCTACTGGCTTGCTTAGCAACAAGTCGCGCGATGCGCGCGCTTCACGGCGCATGCGCGCCACGCCCTTACACCCCCGTCTCCCGCGCACACCCGAGAGCGTCTTGCGCGGCGCTCGCTCTACGAAATACGAAACGAACGCCAGTCGGCCAATAAACACATTTGTAACCGTACGTGTCGCATCTTACTTGTCCATCCTTACCTACCAACTATAGTACCTACTTAACATATACCTACTATAAAATAAAGATAGTCGAACGTTACGTACCCGACACCCGACCAACTCACCGACTCATCAACGCAGAACCTAAACCGCTGGACCATGGCGTCCATGGCCCTACAAACCTCACATTTTGGCCGTAGGTGCTCTTTTTATGTTGTAAGCATCAACAAAGAAAGGATGTTTGGAAAACACACGGCCCACCTGATGGGAAGCGGTCACCGTGACCTATGGACGTATGCAACACCGAGGGCGTCACACTCGCGCTGCCGACCCTGAAGAAACCTTCTAATGCTCTTCTTGAAGAACCGCATATTGTAGTCGCTTTATAACAGCAAGATGTTAAAATATAAGCGACGAACGCGTTTGTCTTTAATAGATAGAATGTTCCTCATTTTCAAAGCTAAAAGCTAGTAATGAAAGAGTCGATACAGTGGAACATTTAATTCATAAGGCACTAGGTATTCCAAGAGTTTCGAACAAAAAAAAGGCAATAGTCGCTCGATCGCATAGAACTAATGAGAAGAGGTAGGTACCTCCACCTCCTATTATTAATTCTGTGTTCGATCGCGGTCCGTTCTGCGGCGGGAGGTGACTACTCCTTGGCTTCCTTGAGCTTCTTTAAATGACTGTCAACACGTTTGTTCTTAAAGAACGTGCGGTTTTTCATTTTCAAATCTTTCTTGATCTGCGACAGCGACATCGGCGCGCGTCGCCCGCCGCCCGCGCCCGCCGCGCCGCCCGCGCCGCGCCCGCCGCGCGCCAGCGCCTCGAAGCGCCGGCCCACCTCGCGCGCCTGCGCACACCAGCACCTGTACTCACGCCTCACACGACGGCACGTACTGCACGTAGTGCGCAGGCGGCAGCCTCACGTCGAGAGCGTCGCCGTCCACGCTGCCGTCGCTCAGGAAGCCGTAGAGCAGGTCGTCGCCCTCGCGCTCGGCGCGCTCGGTGGGTGGCGGCGGCGCGGGGCCCGTGAGCTCCTTGCGCACGTTGTCGATGGTGGCCTGCATGCCGCTGATCTTCTCCTGCAGCCGCTCCTGCAACACGCCGGCCGTGAGCGCGCCACCGGTCGTACGGTAGCGCAGTAGCACAGCGGTGGGCGGCAGGCAGGTACCTTCTCGGCGCGGACGTCGAGGATGATGGCCATCTGCGCGGCCAGCTCCTGGTCCTTGCCGTCGGCGGCGCGGCGCGCGGCGTCGGCGGCGGCGTCGGCGCGGTAGCGCGCCTGCGCCTCGGCGCCCAGGTCCGCCATGAGGCGCGCCACGGCGGCGCTGCGCGCCTCCAGCTCGCGCGCGCGCGACTCCGCCGCCGCGCTCAGCTCCGCGATGGTGCGCGCGTCCGCCGCTCTGATCCATGTCCATACTAATATTGTAAATGCGAAAGTAACTCTGTCTGTCTGTTACGCTTTCACACCAACCGCAACCGCTGAACTGATCTTGATGAAATTTGGTATAGAGATAGATTGAAGCATGGGAACGGCATAGGCTACCTTTTTTCGTGAAAATAAGGGATCAAAGGAGGGAAATAGGGGATGAAAGTGCCGTATGAAACAAACTTCATCTCGCTCCACTAAAACTGTGGAACTCCTTGTTGTGGTTTATAAGGTTCTCCAAGGGCACTAGAATGTTCCTACGGGGTCGGCGGCACGAGCGTGCGTCCCCTGGCGCAACACACGTCCGCGCCGGCCGTGGCCCCGCGCCCGCCACCCCAGTGTCGTCGTGGTGTCGTGGTGTGGTGGTGTGGTGGCTAGGCGGTGGCGGTGCGTACCGCTGCGCGTCCCGCTCGGCGCGCGCGTCGGCCAGCTGCGCGTCGGCGTGCGCGGCGCGCTGCTCGGCCAGCTCGGCGTCGCGCGCGCGCCGCTCGGCCAGCTCCGCACCGCGCCGCTCGGCGTCGGTCAGGCGCACGCCCAGCTCGCGCGCCTGCACCTCCAGCGCCGCCACCGAGGTCTCGAGCGTCGCCACGCGCTGCGACAGACGATCCGTTCCATTTCTTTAGCCTCGGAAAGAGCAGGTGAGACGTAGGCGGGCGGTCGCGCTCGTCACCTGGTCGCGCTCCTCGACGACCCTTTCGATCCTCGCCTTGTCCTCGCCGAGCGCCACCAGCTCCGCCCGCATGCGCTCGACGGCAGTGGCGGCCTCCTGCAACAGCGGGCGTGTGAGCGGACGCGCGGGAGCAGCTCGGCGCCGGTGTGTGTGTGTGTGTGTGTGTGGGTGTGAGTGAATGTGGTGCTAACCGCGCGGTGCGCCGTGTGCGCGCGCGCCCGCTCGCGCGCGGCGCCCAGCTCGCGCTCGAGCGCGGCGGCGCGCGCCTGGCCCGCCTCCTCGCGCGCCCGCGCCGCCTCCGCCCTGTAAGCGCGACGCATGGGAGAGCATTTTTATAAGCAGTGCTAAAGCCAGCATAAGCAGTGTAGTGTCAACCGACGCCATTGTACAACTGACCTGATTAAAACGTAGAAGCTAGAAGTTACGAGTGATTACAAGATTACAACGCACCTGTATCGGATACTTACTTCCAGTTTGTCCCACCGAGCGTCCCCACTGGTGGGGCAAAGTTATCGCTGTAGGTATCTGCGAGTAAGTATACGTGAAGTAGGCACGCGTTCCACGTTCACCCGTGGGCCGTGACGTGACCCTAATAAGTTATATAGGTATGTATGCCACCTTAGTGTTATAAAAAAAGCTTTCCAAAACAGCACAACCTTTAGATAAAAATATGATTATGATCGTTTAAGTGCGAGTAGGTACGTCCTGTGCGTCACTCACTCGTCGCGGTGCGCGGCGGCCGCGCGCTGCGCGTCCAGCTCGCGCGCGTCGCGCTCCCGCGCCAGCCGCGCCACCTCCGCGCGCAGCGCCGCCGCCGTCTGCTCGCGCTGCACACGACACGGACACGGTACACAGGGGGCAGTGGGCAGTGGGCAGTGGGCTCGGCGGCGACAGGGGAGTACCCGCGACAGGGAGACCTGTGCCGTCGGCGAGGACGACGAGCAGGACGAGCCTTTGGTCTTCCCACTGGCAGCACTAAACCTCTCAGTGAGATTAGGATTTAGGCAGCGCTCGAGGCTCGCGTCTCGCCACGATAGGATAGCCTGGGAGTTCGGAGCTCCTGGGTAGGGGAGGGGGTGCGGAGCTCGCTAGCGTCGTCGGTAATACCTACTGAGTTCTGTAAAATGTCATGATGCCTCGCCGGCCAAATAGACATACGATCCGGGGCTCGGGGTCGCGCCTGGGAGGGACGACTCACCTGGCGCAGCTCGGCGACGTGGCGCTCCAGCTGGGCGGCGAGGTCCCGGCGGCGCTCGTGCGCCTGCGCCAGCAGCCGGCGGTCGGCGGCGCGGCGCTGTGCGGCGGCGCGCGCCCCGGCGGCGAGGGCGCGCACGCGCGCGGCGCACGCGGCGTAGGCGGCGCCGAGCGCGCGCTGGTCGGCGCGTGCGCGCGCCACGCCGCGCCGCAGCCGCTCGCCGTACTCCTCCAGCGCGTCGCAGATGCCGCGCGTGCCGCTCAACCTGCCGCGCGTCGTACGCTCGCTAGACATTGCGCGCTCCGCTCGTCGGCGCGGTTCGAATTCGGTGTGTCCTCGGGAGGCGTCTCGCGATCACTCGCGATCGAAAGTTCCGGCTGAACCGTTACCGAATGACCCGTGAGGTAGGCTCGGCTCTCGAGGATAAGTATATGATAGTGTGGAGACACCGTCACAGAAGCACATTATTATGATATGTTATACCTTTTACTGGAAATCACCGGAGTTCCCAGTTTCCAGAGAAAATATATCATACATAGCTTAATAAGATACCATAGAACGTGTCGCGACCTTTCGTCACGAGATATAAACACCGCAGTCAACGATATTTTCAATTATATTTCGCGTGGGCAGTGTAGCGAAGTTCCTTCACGAATAAACCTCCTTGTTAGCTCACTGGCCTTAGATTTATAATTTACCTCAAATTCAAATAGGTATTGTTTCTTTTCTCATGTCTATCGATGACATTCAAAGTCAATCTAGTATCAGCAAAAGTTTTCATGGGTAGGTATATCCATCCCATCCACCTGGCCATTCAATAACACCCAAACGAGTAACACTTTTATGAATATGGAAATTAGTGTTATGGATTGACAGAGCTGTAACGGATACAGCACGCTACGGAGACAGCTAAGTACAATAGATTAATTTTCCACCTTTGTTATTACCAATTAAGCAATGATTTAGTTAATGGTAGATATCGGTGATGCCGTGAGACGGCGCGTTCACCAGGAAAAGATGGGGGCCCCAAATAGAACTAAATCATTTTTTATTTTGACTTGTGTGTAGCTGGTTCCATATATTTAGAATCAACGGTAACATCACTTTCGTCAGTGCACTGCCACTAGTGCCACTACTGCCAGGCCCTCGTGAGAGAGACAGTGCTTGTCGCGACAGCAGGGGCATTACTCGAACCCACGCATACAATAGCGTGCGATACACTAGTGAGTCCGTACACAGGTGACTGACTTGTTGAGCGTGTCCGGCCGCAGGCGCAGCTCCTCCTGGTACTGGCCCGACACTGCCTCGTGCTGCATCTGCACCTCCACCATATTCTGCTGCAGACGCTCGTGGTTCGTCTCCAGCTGGTGCAGCTTCTCCTTCAAATCCCAGTATGCCGTATCTTGTGCTACCTGTACACAGGCGTAAACTGAACTGTTCCCGTATCAAGTTACAAAAACTTTACATGAAAGAGCAGGTAAGTACCTATAGGCAATGATGTTATGTCATTGCCTATAGGTACTTACCTTACTTACCTACATTAGACTGCTTGTATTTTCCCTTTAGTCGCATTATGTCCAATTCGCAAAAGGTCCAACTGTCCAATTCTCAATAGGTCCAGTTTCCGTGACAAGAATACTTGAGTTATACTCCATTCGGTTAGGTACTTAACTAAAGGTACCTAAACATTCTTGTAGCGACTTTTTAGAATAAATAACACATACCTCTCAACACCTATTTCTCAATCATGTACGGTGGGCTTACCTATTACTGTGAGCTCCAATGTATGATTTCAGATTAATATTATAACAATCGGAATACTTACCAGGTGCTTTATTTAAACTTCAAAAAAATGTACCTATCAATTCATAAAGTTGTTGGAAAGCTATTAGGACGAATAAACTAAGAACAAAGATAAGATCAAAATGCGTAGTAAGTAAAGTAACCTACCTTCAATTTAATAATCTTAGCAGTTTCTCGTGAAACTTTTTCCCTGAGTTTCTCTGCATCAGTGTTCATTCTTTTTCTGCTGGCAACCTTACTAATATCAGTTATATCCATTTTGATAGGTACAGTAACAGAATTCAAATAGTGAAAAACGGAGCAGTGAATATGTAACTTGATTAAAATCAATAATCGCAGTATTTTTTTTTTATTTATTCCCGCCAATATATTTTTTTATAAAAAAATAAATTGCCAGGTTTAAATATGAAGTTAATAAGGTCTAAAAGGGCACTTTATTTCCTCCATAATGTAAATGCACCATATATTATACTGGGTGGCGCAAAAGTACTGGCACTAAAGAAAATACCTTTATTTTTTTTATATGACATTTTCTGTCATTCTGTTGTTGAAAATTGTGTAGTGAACAAATGTAAAATACACTGAAAATAAACATGGACCGTTTTACTCCCCAAGAACGTGGAATAATTGTGTCAATGTTCTTACGGAATAATTCATCAGTGATAAGAACACAACGTGAATTTCGTCGACGATTTCCCCACCGTCCGGCACCGATTGGTCGCACAATTCGACGCTTTGCCACACGCCTTGAAGCAACTGGCTCAACATTGGATAGACCTAAGTCTGGGAGACCAAGAACAGGCCGTTCAGCTGAAAATATCGATGCTGTGCGCGAAGATGTGGAAGAGTGTCCAGAAACATCAACGAGGCGACGTGCCACGCAATTGGGCATTTCCAGACGGACCCTGCAGCGTATTTTGGTGAAAGACTTAAAGATGTTCCCGTATAAAACTCAAATGACTCATCAGCTGCTGCCTGCTGACCACCGAGCTCGTCTAGATTACTGCCAGCGCGTCATAAACCTCAACCTTGAAGAGGATGATTTTCCTTCAAAATTGGTTATGAGTGACGAAGCGCATTTCCATCTCTCAGGGCATGTCAATAAGCAGAATACTCGGTTCTGGGGCACTGATAATCCGCGCATTATTCAAGAAACACCTCTACACCCACTAAAAGTTACTGTATGGTGTGGCATCTGTGTTGACAGAGTGATCGGACCCTATTTTTTCGAAGACGCTGGAGGCAATGCGATAACTGTCACTGGAGAACGCTACAGAACCATGTTACGTGAGTTTTTGATACCCAGTTTGGACGAATTGGGGCTGGAGCACATCTGGTTTCAACAAGACGGCGCTACGGCACACACAGCGCGCGACACTATGGACTTAGTGAGGGACGCTTTTCCAGGCCGAGTTATCTCTCGTTTTGGCGATTTGCCTTGGCCTGCAAGATCACCCGATCTGACCAGTCCAGACTTCTTTCTTTGGGGTTTTTTGAAATCTCGGGTGTATGTGAACAAGCCACAGACTCTCGCAGCTCTAAAAGAAAACAATTGTCAAGAAATAACGAACATATCGCAGGAAGTGTTACGGCAAGATATGCAAAATGTCATAAATAGGGCTCAAATTTGTATCAACTCTGGAGGTCACCATTTAAAAGACATCATCTTTAAATCCTAATGGTACGAAATTTAATGGTACAAATATACATTTAAAAAAACCTAAATCTAGTTTTCTAATTTAGAAAAAATGTTATAGCCGAACCAAATAGGGTCTTTACTTTTGCGCCACCCAGTAGTACCTAAGTACTTAAAAGTAGGTCACATCACATCCTAATTACTTAGGTACATGATTAAGAAAAATTATTAAAACTTTGTTTCATCACTTAAGTATTAATTTTTATCTACTCTCATATTGTAAAGGTGCGTCTAGAGCTCATGTTTTTCGCAAAATGTTTACTAAAAACACGCAACACTACATAAGTATAGAGATTTACATCTCTATGGTTTTACACAACATGTTTAATGCTTAGGGGTCCATTTACACGGTAGGTTTTGCCATGGTTTAACCATCAATCACACCGTGATTGACCAATAACATAACGTCTAATAACCGATTGACCAATAATATTCATGATTGACGGCATGATGCATGACGCTTGCATTATGTTGTCCTTGTCCCAGTTTTGACACTTCTATGATGGATGGTGAAGTGACGTTTCGAAACGCGCGCGTGCATGTTTAGGTTCCAATCGGAAATAATAATTATGTACTTTCTTTGGTGTGAGCACAGAGTACTATACTATATACTGGTGTGAGAATGTGACTGCAGAATGAAATAGATGTCTTGTATGTACACAGATGAATATTTGTTTACTAGAATAAAACTCCTAATGAACAACCTAACGAACATTGGTGATAAATAATAAGAAATTCATTCCAAGTTCCAACGCGTTAAGTGGTTTAGTGTTTAATTCTTTGTTACATTGTCTAAATTGTTATGATTTTTTTACTATTACTACCATTGATATTAAATATTTACACATTACTACACATCACGCGTAATCAGAACAACATGGTGTCAGTGAGCGTATGCACGTGTTTTGAAACTTTAAAAACTTCATTATCTTTATTTTTTTTTTTGAATGGTCGGGTATTTCTGTTATCGTATATTTAGTTTTATATTTTTGAACGGTCGGTCGGTCGGTCAGTCTGTCTGTCTGTCTGTCTGTCTGTCTGTCTGTCTGTCTGTCTGTCTGTCTGTCTGTCTGTCTGTCTGTCTGTCTGTCTGTCTGTCTGTCTGTCTGTCTGTCTGTCTGTCTGTCTGTCTGTCTGTCTGTCTGTCTGTCTGTCTGTCTGTCTGTCTGTCTGTCTGTCTGTCTGTCTGTCTGTCTGTCTGTCTGTCTGTCTGTCTGTCTGTCTGTCTGTCTGTCTGTCTGTCTGTCTGTCTGTCTGTCTGTCTGTCTGTCTGTCTGTCTGTCTGTCTGTCTGTCTGTCTGTCTGTCTGTCTGTCTGTCTGTCTGTCTGTCTGTCTGTCTGTCTGTCTGTCTGTCTGTCTGTCTGTCTGTCTGTCTGTCTGTCTGTCTGTCTGTCTGTCTGTCTGTCTGTCTGTCTGTCTGTCTGTCTGTCTGTCTGTCTGTCTGTCTGTCTGTCTGTCTGTCTGTCTGTCTGTCTGTCTGTCTGTCTGTCTGTCTGTCTGTCTGTCTGTCTGTCTGTCTGTCTGTCTGTCTGTCTGTCTGTCTGTCTGTCTGTCTGTCTGTCTGTCTGTCTGTCTGTCTGTCTGTCTGTCTGTCTGTCTGTCTGTCTGTCTGTCTGTCTGTCTGTCTGTCTGTCTGTCTGTCTGTCTGTCTGTCTGTCTGTCTGTCTGTCTGTCTGTCTGTCTGTCTGTCTGTCTGTCTGTCTGTCTGTCTGTCTGTCTGTCTGTCTGTCTGTCTGTCTGTCTGTCTGTCTGTCTGTCTGTCTGTCTGTCTGTCTGTCTGTCTGTCTGTCTGTCTGTCTGTCTGTCTGTCTGTCTGTCTGTCTGTCTGTCTGTCTGTCTGTCTGTCTGTCTGTCTGTCTGTCTGTCTGTCTGTCTGTCTGTCTGTCTGTCTGTCTGTCTGTCTGTCTGTCTGTCTGTCTGTCTGTCTGTCTGTCTGTCTGTCTGTCTGTCTGTCTGTCTGTCTGTCTGTCTGTCTGTCTGTCTGTCTGTCTGTCTGTCTGTCTGTCTGTCTGTCTGTCTGTCTGTCTGTCTGTCTGTCTGTCTGTCTGTCTGTCTGTCTGTCTGTCTGTCTGTCTGTCTGTCTGTCTGTCTGTCTGTCTGTCTGTCTGTCTGTCTGTCTGTCTGTCTGTCTGTCTGTCTGTCTGTCTGTCTGTCTGTCTGTCTGTCTGTCTGTCTGTCTGTCTGTCTGTCTGTCTGTCTGTCTGTCTGTCTGTCTGTCTGTCTGTCTGTCTGTCTGTCTGTCTGTCTGTCTGTCTGTCTGTCTGTCTGTCTGTCTGTCTGTCTGTCTGTCTGTCTGTCTGTCTGTCTGTCTGTCTGTCTGTCTGTCTGTCTGTCTGTCTGTCTGTCTGTCTGTCTGTCTGTCTGTCTGTCTGTCTGTCTGTCTGTCTGTCTGTCTGTCTGTCTGTCTGTCTGTCTGTCTGTCTGTCTGTCTGTCTGTCTGTCTGTCTGTCTGTCTGTCTGTCTGTCTGTCTGTCTGTCTGTCTGTCTGTCTGTCTGTCTGTCTGTCTGTCTGTCTGTCTGTCTGTCTGTCTGTCTGTCTGTCTGTCTGTCTGTCTGTCTGTCTGTCTGTCTGTCTGTCTGTCTGTCTGTCTGTCTGTCTGTCTGTCTGTCTGTCTGTCTGTCTGTCTGTCTGTCTGTCTGTCTGTCTGTCTGTCTGTCTGTCTGTCTGTCTGTCTGTCTGTCTGTCTGTCTGTCTGTCTGTCTGTCTGTCTGTCTGTCTGTCTGTCTGTCTGTCTGTCTGTCTGTCTGTCTGTCTGTCTGTCTGTCTGTCTGTCTGTCTGTCTGTCTGTCTGTCTGTCTGTCTGTCTGTCTGTCTGTCTGTCTGTCTGTCTGTCTGTCTGTCTGTCTGTCTGTCTGTCTGTCTGTCTGTCTGTCTGTCTGTCTGTCTGTCTGTCTGTCTGTCTGTCTGTCTGTCTGTCTGTCTGTCTGTCTGTCTGTCTGTCTGTCTGTCTGTCTGTCTGTCTGTCTGTCTGTCTGTCTGTCTGTCTGTCTGTCTGTCTGTCTGTCTGTCTGTCTGTCTGTCTGTCTGTCTGTCTGTCTGTCTGTCTGTCTGTCTGTCTGTCTGTCTGTCTGTCTGTCTGTCTGTCTGTCTGTCTGTCTGTCTGTCTGTCTGTCTGTCTGTCTGTCTGTCTGTCTGTCTGTCTGTCTGTCTGTCTGTCTGTCTGTCTGTCTGTCTGTCTGTCTGTCTGTCTGTCTGTCTGTCTGTCTGTCTGTCTGTCTGTCTGTCTGTCTGTCTGTCTGTCTGTCTGTCTGTCTGTCTGTCTGTCTGTCTGTCTGTCTGTCTGTCTGTCTGTCTGTCTGTCTGTCTGTCTGTCTGTCTGTCTGTCTGTCTGTCTGTCTGTCTGTCTGTCTGTCTGTCTGTCTGTCTGTCTGTCTGTCTGTCTGTCTGTCTGTCTGTCTGTCTGTCTGTCTGTCTGTCTGTCTGTCTGTCTGTCTGTCTGTCTGTCTGTCTGTCTGTCTGTCTGTCTGTCTGTCTGTCTGTCTGTCTGTCTGTCTGTCTGTCTGTCTGTCTGTCTGTCTGTCTGTCTGTCTGTCTGTCTGTCTGTCTGTCTGTCTGTCTGTCTGTCTGTCTGTCTGTCTGTCTGTCTGTCTGTCTGTCTGTCTGTCTGTCTGTCTGTCTGTCTGTCTGTCTGTCTGTCTGTCTGTCTGTCTGTCTGTCTGTCTGTCTGTCTGTCTGTCTGTCTGTCTGTCTGTCTGTCTGTCTGTCTGTCTGTCTGTCTGTCTGTCTGTCTGTCTGTCTGTCTGTCTGTCTGTCTGTCTGTCTGTCTGTCTGTCTGTCTGTCTGTCTGTCTGTCTGTCTGTCTGTCTGTCTGTCTGTCTGTCTGTCTGTCTGTCTGTCTGTCTGTCTGTCTGTCTGTCTGTCTGTCTGTCTGTCTGTCTGTCTGTCTGTCTGTCTGTCTGTCTGTCTGTCTGTCTGTCTGTCTGTCTGTCTGTCTGTCTGTCTGTCTGTCTGTCTGTCTGTCTGTCTGTCTGTCTGTCTGTCTGTCTGTCTGTCTGTCTGTCTGTCTGTCTGTCTGTCTGTCTGTCTGTCTGTCTGTCTGTCTGTCTGTCTGTCTGTCTGTCTGTCTGTCTGTCTGTCTGTCTGTCTGTCTGTCTGTCTGTCTGTCTGTCTGTCTGTCTGTCTGTCTGTCTGTCTGTCTGTCTGTCTGTCTGTCTGTCTGTCTGTCTGTCTGTCTGTCTGTCTGTCTGTCTGTCTGTCTGTCTGTCTGTCTGTCTGTCTGTCTGTCTGTCTGTCTGTCTGTCTGTCTGTCTGTCTGTCTGTCTGTCTGTCTGTCTGTCTGTCTGTCTGTCTGTCTGTCTGTCTGTCTGTCTGTCTGTCTGTCTGTCTGTCTGTCTGTCTGTCTGTCTGTCTGTCTGTCTGTCTGTCTGTCTGTCTGTCTGTCTGTCTGTCTGTCTGTCTGTCTGTCTGTCTGTCTGTCTGTCTGTCTGTCTGTCTGTCTGTCTGTCTGTCTGTCTGTCTGTCTGTCTGTCTGTCTGTCTGTCTGTCTGTCTGTCTGTCTGTCTGTCTGTCTGTCTGTCTGTCTGTCTGTCTGTCTGTCTGTCTGTCTGTCTGTCTGTCTGTCTGTCTGTCTGTCTGTCTGTCTGTCTGTCTGTCTGTCTGTCTGTCTGTCTGTCTGTCTGTCTGTCTGTCTGTCTGTCTGTCTGTCTGTCTGTCTGTCTGTCTGTCTGTCTGTCTGTCTGTCTGTCTGTCTGTCTGTCTGTCTGTCTGTCTGTCTGTCTGTCTGTCTGTCTGTCTGTCTGTCTGTCTGTCTGTCTGTCTGTCTGTCTGTCTGTCTGTCTGTCTGTCTGTCTGTCTGTCTGTCTGTCTGTCTGTCTGTCTGTCTGTCTGTCTGTCTGTCTGTCTGTCTGTCTGTCTGTCTGTCTGTCTGTCTGTCTGTCTGTCTGTCTGTCTGTCTGTCTGTCTGTCTGTCTGTCTGTCTGTCTGTCTGTCTGTCTGTCTGTCTGTCTGTCTGTCTGTCTGTCTGTCTGTCTGTCTGTCTGTCTGTCTGTCTGTCTGTCTGTCTGTCTGTCTGTCTGTCTGTCTGTCTGTCTGTCTGTCTGTCTGTCTGTCTGTCTGTCTGTCTGTCTGTCTGTCTGTCTGTCTGTCTGTCTGTCTGTCTGTCTGTCTGTCTGTCTGTCTGTCTGTCTGTCTGTCTGTCTGTCTGTCTGTCTGTCTGTCTGTCTGTCTGTCTGTCTGTCTGGTTAGGTTAGGTTAGGTTAGGTTAGGTTAGGTTAGGTTAGGTTAGGTTAGGTTAGGTTAGGTTAGGTTAGGTTAGGTTAGGTTAGGTTGGGGCACGCCCCAAGAGCTATCCAGTACGTCCCCGTCGTGTGCCCTGGACCCCAACGTGACCACCGTAACGGAGTGGCACGTTGGGTGACCAAATCTGGTATAGCGACTCTTGCGGCAAGCAGTTTTACTGTGTTCTTTTGAGTGTCCTCTGACAGGTTCGGCACTGTCCTTTTCAGGACGATGCCCAACACTGGAAGAGAGAGTGAGTCGTGCCGGGACCAAGCTCCCGAGCGACAGGCGCGTGAGCGCGAGGAGCAGACGGCGGGGTCTAGCCGGGACCAAGTTCCCGAAGGACAGACTCGCCGATGCTCGGTAAGGCTGTCGAGGCTGTCGAGGCCTTCGACACCAGGACCTACGCAGTCCATGGCGGGATCCGACATGGATCGCAGCGCGACGTCGTCGCGCGATAGCAGTGCTGCTCACAAGAGGCAGCACAGCGAGGAGGAGACCGAGTCCCCGGTCCTCCAAGGCGCGGTGAAGAGACAGGCCATCGAGCAAATGGCCCAACCGGATGGCACGGTGGCAGGATCGCGGTCGTCTTCAGTGGCGTCGCGATCCTCCAGGAGAAGGGCAGACCCGTCATGGGAAAAACTGCCCACCGATTTGTTGGCGGCAAAGGTCCGAGAAAATATGGGCCTTGTGTTGGACGTCGCCAACAAATCAAAAAACCTGAAGGGTGGCTTCATAAAGGCCCTCAAGGGCGCGGCATTCGACGTCATCGATGCCGTAGACGTGCTTGAGGGCCGGAACGTCAATGACGAGGTGGCCACCCTTCGAGCGGAGGTGGAGAGGCTCCGGATGGAGGTCCGCTTTCTCCGGGAGGAGAAGGAGAAGGCAGCGGAACCAGCCGCTGTCGCTCCCCTGGAGGAGATGTCGCGGGCCATCATGGACCGCGTGCTGTCCGCGGTGGACGCGAGGTGGGCGGGCTTGGAGTCCAGACTCCTGCCGGAGCCACGCCTCCGCCCGCCCCTAGCGTCTGACGCCAGGCGCAAGGCCGACCCAAGGCCCGGTCCATCGACTCAGTCGGAGCCATCACCACCGGCTCCCTCTAAGCCGTCGCCGCCACCCCTTCCCCCGCAAGCGGGGTCATCGAAGGGAAAGGGGAAGGGGAAGAAGAGCACCCCCACCCCTCCCCCCAAGGAGAGAGAGCCGAGGCCGCTGCCGCCTGCACCGTCGTCAATGGACGAGGCGTGGACGACGGTAGCCAAGAGGCCCAAAAAGAAGAAGCCTGGAGCGCCGGCTGCTGCCCAAGAGGCCAGCACGTCGGCCCGGACTGCAGCTTCCTCTGCAACCTCTTCTTCTAAGAAGAAGAGGCGTACACGCAAGAGGAAGGGACCGCGTGCGCCCCGCTCTTCGGCAGTAGTGATAACGCTGCTGCCGGAGGCCTCAGAAAGGGGCGCTACGTACGCGGAGGTCATACGGGGGTTAAAGTCGCAGGTTAACCTGCAAGACTTTGATATCCCCCGTACGAACTACAAGAAGGCGCAGACCGGTGCCACCATCTTGGAGGTGGCCGGTGACTCCAGCGGGGAGAAGGCCGACAGGCTGGCGGCGCGTCTCCGGGAGGTGCTCGGCTCCGGGACGGCAAATGTGTCCAGGCCGGTCAAGTGCGCAGACATGCGCATTACCGGTCTGGACGAATCAGTGACGAGGGAGGAGGTGGCTGACGCAGTCGCGCGCCACGGCAGCTGCCCTCCCCTGAACGTCAGGGTTGGTGAGATTCGCCGGGCGTTGAGGGGGAGCGGCACGGTGGTAGTCAGCTGCCCCGTGGAAGCGGCCAGTAAAGTGGCCGCTGGACGCCTTACAGTTGGCTGGGTCTCTGCTCGAGTAACTTTGCTTGGGCGAAGACCCATGAGGTGTTTCCGGTGCCTGATGTCAGGACACGTCAGGGCACAGTGCACCTCACAGGAAGACCGCGGTGAAATCTGCTACCGCTGCGGTCGTCCTGGCCACAAAGCTGCGGCATGCTCGGTCGACCCCCACTGCGTCATCTGCGCAGCAATGGGAGGCGGACCGAGCAACCACATAGCTTCCTCCAGGCGAATCTCAACCACTCCGCCCGGGCGCAGGACCTCCTCCTGCAGTCCATGGCGGAGTGGTCCATTGATGTGGCGGTAGTTTCCGACCCGTACTTTGTCCCTCCTCACGGTCTGTGGTTGGGGGACACTGACGGGTCGGTGTGTGTTATCGCGTCTGGGACACAGCGAGTGGCACCCCCCTCCCTCATTTCCAGGGGGAGGGGCTTCGTGGCCTGCGGGTGGGGGAGGTACATCATCATTGCGGTGTACTTCCCTCCCAGCATGAGACTGGCCGAGTTCGAGACGGCGCTGGATGCGGTGGGTGCCCTGCTGGGGCAAATCTCACCCCGTCTGGCGGTGGTCGCCGGGGACTTTAATGCCAAATCCACGGCTTGGGGTTCCCCGGTGGCCGACGAGCGCGGCCGGTTGCTGGAGGAGTGGGCCACGACGACCGGCCTGATGATAAGTAATCGTGGGTCGGTCGACACGTTCGTGTCGCAGCAGGGAAGGTCCATCGTGGACATCACGTTCACGACCCCTGCTGTCGCACAGGCCGTCCGGGACTGGCGAGTCCTGGACGACGTGGAGAATCTGACGGATCATCGGTACATCCGTTACGATGTCTCCACGGGCCAGAACGTGGCGAGTCCCAGACGCGAGGGGCCGTCCGCCAACAGGTGGGTCCTGGGGCGCATAGACCGTGAGGCGTTGGAGCTGGCGTCGATCGTCCAGTCTTGGGCGACTCCTCCGGCGGAAGTAGGAGTCGAGGCGGAGGCGGAATGGTTCGGGAGCGCCGCGTCGCAGATCTGCGACGCGTGCATGCCTCGGGCCAAGCCTCGACTCCCCAACCGGAAGGTGTACTGGTGGACGCCGGAGATCGCTGAACTGCGATCTCTGTGCGTCGCGAAACGTCGCCGGTACACCCGGTACCGCCGCAGGGCGCGGCGGGTGCCGGAGGAGGAGGCGCAGCTGTACGCCGAATATCGGTCGTGCGCTCAGTCTCTCGGGGTGGCAATAGGAGACGCGAAGGAAGCTTCGAGGGCGTCTCTGTTAGCCACCCTTGACAGGGACCCCTGGGGACGGCCCTACAAGATGGTCAGGGCTAAGCTCCGCCCATGGGCGCCTCCAGTCACGGAGTGCCTGGAGTCGAGAGTGCTGGGGGAGGTTATCTCCTCCCTATTTCCAGAGAGGGAGGAGGGGTTTGTTCCCCCGGTGATGGCTCCGGCGCGCAGAGAGGAGGTCGTGACGGAGGTGCCGCAGGTCACAACGGCGGAGCTGGCTGTGGCCGTCAGGCGGGTTCAGGAGAAAGGGGTGAAGGCTCCTGGACCCGACGGAGTTCCTGGACGCGTTTTGGTGGTCGCGCTCCGGGAGCTCGAGGAGCGATTCTGCGGGCTGATGAGTGCGTGCCTGCAAACCGGGCAATACCCGGTCCGATGGAGAACGGGCAGGCTCGTCCTCATCGAGAAGGGGGGACGGCCCGCGGAATCGCCCTCGGTGGCGTACCGACCGATAGTGCTGCTGGACGAGGCGGGCAAGCTCTTTGAGAGAGTGTTGTTCGCTCGCATCGTCCGGCACCTCGAGGATGGAGATCGCGGCCTGTCCGACTACCAATATGGTTTTCGGACACGTCGCTCGACCGTCGACGCCGTCCTTCGGGTGAAGGCGCTGGCGCAAGAGGAGGTCCGCAAGGGCGGGGTTCTGTTGGCGGTGTCGCTGGACATCGCCAATGCGTTCAATACCCTGCCCTGGGAGTGCATACGGGAGGCGCTCAAATACCATGACGTGCCTCCCTACCTCCGCAGAATCGTCGGCGCCTATCTATCGGAGCGGTACGTGGAGTGCCCAGGAGAGGATGGCAGCCTTCACAGGTGGGCCATGTGCCGCGGTGTTCCACAGGGGTCAGTGTTGGGGCCCCTCTTGTGGAACATCGGGTACGACTGGGTACTCCGAGGAGCTCGCCTCCCGGGTGTCAACGTGACCTGCTATGCAGACGACACGTTGGTTACCGCCCGGGGGGCGACCTATGAACACGCCGCGCGCCTCGCCACTGCGTCGGTGGCCATGGTCGTGCGGCGAATAACGATGTTGGGACTCGGGGTGGCGCTCAGCAAGTCGGGGGCCATTTGTTTCCATGGCCCTCGGCGAGTGCCACCGGCGGGCTCCCACATCGTAGTGAGTGGCACCCGGATCGAGGTCAAGTCTGAAATGAGGTACCTTGGACTTGTCCTCGATCCACGATGGAGCTTCCGCGCTCATTTCGCCCGCCTGGTCCCCCGTCTGTTTGGCACGACCACCGCCCTCCGGCGGTTGATGCCGAACCTAGGGGGACCCCAGTCGAGCAGCCGCCTCCTTTATTTGGGAGTGGTGCGGTCGATGGCCCTATACGGGGCCCCCGTATGGGCCGACGCCCTGAGGGCACACCACGTCGCCCTCTTGCAACGTCCGCAGAGGGCGATGGCCATCGGGGCGGTGAGAGGGTACCGCTCCATCTCATTCGAGGCGGCGTGCGTTATGGCGGGCTCCCCTCCGTGGGAGCTGGAGGTCGGGGTCCTCGCGTCAGTGTATCATTGGCGCGAGGAGGCCCGGAGCCGGGGCGAGTTCCCGGCACCCTCGGAGGTGGGCGAGCGGAGGCTTCAGGCGAGGCGGTCCATGCTCCTAGAGTGGGAGCGGCGGCTGGCCAATCCCACGGCTGGCATCAGGACCGTCGAGGCGATCCGTCCGGTCCTCAGGGACTGGATGGACAGATCGCGGGGGTCGGTGACGTTCCGGATGGCGCAGGTCCTCTCGGGGCATGGATGCTTCGGGAGACGCCTGTGCCAGGTGGGACGAGAGCCGACCAATGGGTGCCACCACTGTGGTGGCGATAATGACACGGCGCAGCACACCCTAGAGGAGTGCCCCGCGTGGGCTGGGGAGCGCCGTGCTCTTATCGCCGAAGTGGGGACGGACCTCTCGCTGCCGACCGTAGTTCTGTCTATGGTCGGTGGCGATGAGGCGTGGGCGGCGGTTCAGGCCTTCTGCGAGACGGTGATGTCGCAGAAGGAGGCGGCGGAGAGGGAGAGGGAATGCGACCCACGTTCCCTCCCGCAGCGCCGCAAGCGAACCGGGGCCCGGAGGAGAAGGTACCACCAACTCCTCCCCCCCTAACCGGGCCGGGCAGTAGACGCGGGGGCGTCTGCTGCCCTTACAAGGCCTCGAGGATGAAGGCACACGTCGTGTCGCGTGTGCCTTGCCTAGGCGGGCGGCAGAAGGACTCCTCTTCTGCCGCAACAGAGACGGGCCTGCCGCTGTTCAGCGGCGGGCGACCCACACGGCGATGGCGGAAGATGCTGTTCCCGCCATCGTCGATATGTGGTGACGACGGACACCGTGGTGGTTTAGTGGGTAGTCTGGCCTTTAGATGCCAGGAGTCCCACACGAAGCTCGCCCCCTGCCCCCGCGGGGGGGGAGCGAAGTGCGTAAATGCATTCCACCACGTAAAAAAAAAAAAAAAAAAAAAAAAAAAAGGTTAGGTTAGGTTAGGTTAGGTTAGGTTAGGTTAGGTTAGGTTAGGTTAGGTTAGGTTAGGTTAGGTTAGGTTAGGTTAGGTTAGGTTAGGTTAGGTTAGGTTAGGTTAGGTTAGGTTAGGTTAGGTTAGGTTAGGTTAGGTTAGGTTAGGTTAGGTTAGGTTAGGTTAGGTTAGGTTAGGTTAGGTTAGGTTAGGTTAGGTTAGGTTAGGTTAGGTTAGGTTAGGTTAGGTTAGGTTAGGTTAGGTTAGGTTAGGTTAGGTTAGGTTAGGTTAGGTTAGGTTAGGTTAGGTTAGGTTAGGTTAGGTTAGGTTAGGTTAGGTTAGGTTAGGTTAGGTTAGGTTAGGTTAGGTTAGGTTAGGTTAGGTTAGGTTAGGTTAGGTTAGGTTAGGTTAGGTTAGGTTAGGTTAGGTTAGGTTAGGTTAGGTTAGGTTTTTTTTTTTTTTTTTTTTTTTTTTTTTTTTTTTTTTTTTTTTTTTTTTTTTTTTATTACACCTAGTTCTCCGATATTCATAATTCGGAGTTCTTCCTAGACTAGTCCTTTCATTCCAGTTCTCGCATTTGCTACTTCTCGTACTTTCATGCCGCATACTTGATCTTTCTTTTATACATCCTTTCATACCCAAGCAATTATTTTGCTTTATTCTATTCTCTACTTTTTTATTTTACTTTTTATTTCTTTTTCTTACGCTAGTAACACGGGTAATAAGTTGTGTACACACTATTTAATCTTTATTTCATTCCTTCATGTTGGGTATTAGGATAGGGTTGGACTGATTTATTTCTTACTTTTTATACATATAACAATACTTTACTATAAACTAATTACACACAGTTTTATCTTATTCTTAACACTTAGGTATTACATAGTATTTATTTCTGTATTCTCTCACATCTATTATATATACTATTTAGTCTTATTACATATATAATGATAACCTTAGGTTATCTTAATATTAATAATCTTAATCTACTTTATTTCTGTTGTTTACTGATTTAATAACGTTAATACAGAAATCTAGAAACTGTTTTCTATTCTTTTTACAGGTAATAATTTGCCTCAGGTTCTCTAATGTTATTTGCGTTTCTACTTTTTGTTCTAGGTCAAATCTTTGCCCTGCGTATATCGGGCATTCTGTAATTAAATGCGGAACACTCTCGGGCTGATCCGGATCGCATGCACACGATGGATCCTCCTTGCACTTAAACCTTGCCAAGTACTCGGAGAATCCACCGTGCCCCGTCAGCAGCTGCGTTGTGAATTTAGTGGGTTCGAATTTCCTGATAGTGATATATGCGTCCAACGCACTTGGGAAGAAGAGTCTTGTGACTGAGGCGGACTCGCCCGACTCGTACCTCCGGTTCCACTCGCCCAGCGTATCCTTACGGATTTTCCGTTTGACGAATGAGACCGGACAAAGGTCGTAGTCGGGTGCACGCCTCAGCCCCAAGGCTGCCTCTTTTGCCAGTCGGTCGGCCCTCTCGTTCCCCTCCATCCCCGCGTGTGCCTTGATCCAGAACAACTTCACAGGTTTGTTTTGGTGGAAACTTGATCTTATATTTTTCCTCGTTTGAACTGCCAGGGGATGGAGACAACCGGGATTCACGACCGTCTGGAGTGCTGCGGTTGAGTCGCTGTAGATTCCAAAAGAGGCCGGCTCATGTCTCAGGATCACCCTCGTTGCTTCACATATCGCCAAGAGTTCCGCCTGGTAGACGGTACAATAGGACGGCAAGGCAAGCTTGAGGGCCCGGGTTTCTGTCCCGCCCCTCCACATGGACAGTGCGGCTCCCACCCTGCCCTCAATCTTGCTGCCGTCCGTATAGATCTGCATAGTGGTGTCAAGGGTACCTTCCACTTGCTCATTGGTCTCCAGGCTTAGGAACTCCAGGCGCATATGTTCCGCAGGATGAGGGTTTTCCAATGCCGATGACATCCGCTCGATCTCCCTCCCCCCCAGGTCCGGAATGGGATCCCCCCTCTTGACCCTATACAGTAAGGCTGCTTCGCGTACGCGAAAGTCAAGAGGGAGTATCCCTGCCAAGAGTACTGCCGAGTGGAGGGAGACCGTGCGGTATGCTTTGCAGATCTTTTGCGCAAAACCTCTCTGGATAAAGTTTAACCTCTTTTGGATCCCCAACTTATCAACCGCCGGAGCCCACGCGCTGGCCGCATACAACACTATCGGTTCGACTGTGGCAGTGTAGATTGTGTGTACTATTTCCGGGTGCAAACCCCAACTAGCCCTAGCCGCCCTAGTCAGCTGTTTGTAGATGCCGGTGACTTTCCTGCAGGTGTTGTCGACGTGCTGGTTAAAGGTTAATTTGTCGTCGATAGTTAGTCCAAGCACCTTAACCTCCTTTGACATGCAAATGCCTATCCCGCCCATGCTCAGACGTGGGGTGTCATATTTGAGTTTTCTTGTTATGACCATTGCGTTTGTTTTGTGGGGTGCAAATTTTAGTTTATTTGCATCTCCCCACCCCTGAACATAGGCGAGAGCGGCATTGGCACGCCTCTCTATCTCGGCAGCTGTGTCACCGTGGAAGACCAGGACGACATCGTCCGCAAATGCCTGAGCATAATGCTCCCTATCCTCAAGACCTCGCAGCAGTGGATCCAGAAGGAGATTCCAGAGGATTGGCCCACCAATTGAGCCTTGGACGCAACCCTTTCTCGTGCTTTTGCTATATTCCTTGCCGGCGTACCTCACCTTGACCTGTCTGTCTTCCAGGTAGCTATTAATGAGCCTTCTAAGGCCCTCCGGACACTTCTCCTCCGCGAGTCGGACTTTAATCGCCGGCCACCAGGCGCTGTCGAAGGCGCCCTCTATATCCAAGGAAACCAGCACCACGATCTGCTTGTCATCAAGCTTTGATCTTATGTGCTGGACCAGGGTATACAGGGCGTCCTCACAGCTCCTTTGTGGCATGAACCCGTATTGGCGGGCGCTGATACTTGGGTGGAGATGGTGCCGCAGTCTTGCCATTAACATCTTCTCAAGTATCTTGCCCATGACTGGAAGCAGTCCGATGGGCCTATATGACTTGGGAAGACTGTAGCTATCTCGACCTGGTTTCCGAAGTGCGACGACAGTTGCTACTTTCCAGGTTTTCGGAAAGTGGTGAAGTGTCAGGCATTTATTTGCCATGGCAAGGAACAGCTGGGGTTCGTTTCTGATGGCGTGGTTGCAGATATCAGCCGTGAGACCGTCTGCCCCTGGTGCTTTCTTGGAGTTGAAGGATTTGGCCGCCATTTCAAGTTCGAAAAGAGTGAACGGGGGGTCCCGCTGCTCTGCGCAGGGCCCACCGCTCACCCCCCTCGCTCTTTCCCTCAAGCGGGCCTGTTCTGCCGTATCCTCCTCCTCCAAGTCTTCCGGGTAAAACACATCGGCCATAAGCCGCACGGACTGTTCCGCGTTCATGACCACGCCATTCAGCTCCAGGGGTACGTCCTCCGCTCTCTTGGTAGTTCTACCAATCACCCTGTAAATCCCCTCCCACATCCCTTCTCTATCTTGTTTGCAGCAAAACTCCTTCCAGCTTGTAATCTGGGCTTTTTTAGCCTCCGTTTCATAGCGTTCTTTGCTGGTTAGGTACTCATTCACTACCCTATCGCGTCGGGCCGGCGCGGCACCTTTAATCCTGCGCCTCCTGGTGGTGACCTCCCTCTTTAGCTTGGCGAGTTCCTCTGACCACCACGGAATCCTAATCTTTTGGTCAGCGCTTTTTGTTGGTATAGATGTGGTACATGCTTTCGTGACCAGTGACGTGTACCTTGTCACAGTTTCCTCTAATTGCCCCCAATCCCTGATGTTTTCCACCTCTGTAATGGTTAGGCTGTTTTCAGTTTTCAACTTAGTTAGTTCGTTGTGAAACTGGTCCCAACTAGCTTTTCGTGTGTTATACAGTCTGGTTGTGCGTTTGATATCGGTACCTTGTGACCTTCGCAGTCTGATGCCAAAAGTGATTCCGTTGTGGTCCGAGCTCGTGAGGTTCTCCTCTACCTTCCAGTTCACCACCAGGTTTAGCGCGTTGGACGAGCAGACGGTTAAGTCCACGTGACTTTGAAATCGTCGACCACCCCTGACGGTATCAAATGTAGGGGTGTCGCCCTCATTTAAAATATGGAGACCCAATTCGTCGAACATCTCCATTATTTCTTCCCCCCGCTCGTCCACTTCAACGCTGCCCCACCATGTGTTCCAGGCATTGGCGTCACCCCCCATGATTTTCAACCCCAATCCAGGTGTTTGAGCTACATTCTTAAGCTCACAAATGTACGGACCTATAGGGCGGTCCGGCTCGAAGTAAAAGGATACTAGCGTGATCCTCCATGCCGTGGTCGAGAGTCCCACCACCACGATGTGATCGGTGGTGAGGTGGGGGTATTGCACAACATCTAGGCTACCGTCAAATACGGCGATTGCCGCTTTGACGGTACCCTCCCCCGTGGCATTATTTTGGAAGATCCGGACGCCAGCGTAGTTCCTCATACTTCGAGCCGCACCGACGTAGGGTTCCTGGATTAGGGCGGCCGCAATCTTACGCTTGGAAGCCTCCATGATGAGCTCTTCCGTCGCGAGCTTCTTTTTATTTAGATTGGCCTGGAACACACGGTATGCCAAGGTCCCCGTCTCCACCTTAGCAGTACGCTACGGTGGACCGCGCCAGTGCATCCCATCGCCTGCGGACAGGGCAATCCTCGCTAAAGGCGTTGTGATCCGTGCGAGCCATTTTTGCCTTAGTGCAATTTTTGCACGTGGGTGTGACACCCAGCGTCCACAGCTCGCACTTTGCCTTCAGGTGAGAACCCCCACAGTGGCTGCACGTGTCACTCTCCTCCGTGCAGTACCTCCTGGTGTGGCCATACGCCAAACATCGGGAGCACTGCACAAGAGGCGACTGGTCCACAACTCGGACCCGTTGCAAGTCCACATGCAGCGCACCCAGCCCTGTCACTCTTCTCCAAATGACCGGAGATACGGCCAGGACTAGGTGGTTAGTGTGGGGGTTCCTGGTCTTCTTTTTATACTTAACCTGAATCCGGTCATCCCCCTTCCCGAGGCCCCCAAAAACATCCCGGTTTTGTTTCCGGAGTGCGCTGAGTACCTCCTCGTCCGAGTTGACACTCAGCACATCCTTCAGCATCACCAAGGGATCCTTGTTTTTGATGTCCTCGACAATGAGCCGACCGGACTCAAGTCTTTCCCGCGCCTTGTCCCTGTCCGCCGACGTCGCACACCCCAGAATTATTTTGCGGTCCTTGGCCCGTCGGACCCTTTCCACCTTGACCCATCCCTCCTTTGCGTCCACCGCCTTACGGACCCTCTCCATGACCTCATCTCCCGACTCATCCTCCCTCTCCGACGAGACTATGATTGAGTGGAGAGCAGGTCTATCAGGGCTTCGCATAGGTGGAGGTTTTGCAGCCATGGACGCATAGGTGGGGTTTGTCAGTGCCGCGGTGTTCTCTTGAAGTGCCGTCTGCACCGCTTTCATCGCCTCTGCGTTTTGGTTTAGGAGCTTTGTGTGCTCTTCGATTTTGGCTGCAAGAGTGGCATACTCGTATTGGTCACGGGCTTTTGGCTGTTCGACTGGCGGCTTTTCCCTAGCGGACTCAGGTCCCGCCTCCAGCTGTTTCACCAGCGCGAATAATTTTTTCAGTGCCTGCATGACACCTGATTTTATTTCACCTTTTAGGTTACGTGACTCCCCCAAGAAACGCATACCACTCTGCATATACGCTTTGGCTTCTTCAAGCTTACTGGTGTATACCTTCGTGCTTGGGTCCTCAGGGCCAAGGTTGAGCCTGCTGACGACTCCAGCTGACCCACTCCGCCCGGAAACAGGCGACACCACTGCCTTCTCGGTCGACTTACCCGCGGCCACCGCGGTCCTCGATCCCGGCGCACTCCTGCCAGATCTGTCTCCAGACCTGGCCCCCCCGGGTCCCGAAACGGGCGCAGCCCCACCGAGCCTAGACTCGGGTGAGGTTCTGCTGACCCCCGCTCCGACCCCGCAGGACTTCGATTCAGGCGTTGTTCGACCAATCCTGCTCCCAGCAGGTCCCCCCGGCCCCGGCCCAGGCGCTGTCCCGCCCGTCCCGGGCGCCGTTGCCTTCCGCGATGTGGGTTTCGCGACTTCCTCTACTCCCTGAAAGGTCTCCAGGCTTCGCCTGAAGGCAGACTGCTTTATAACGGTTCTGGCTAGGTCCCCCTCTCCTCCACCGACGACTTCCGCATCCTTCGTCACTGGAGTCCTAGGTGTGGCCATATTCGCTAGTTATGGCTTATACAGTAAAATGTCTGGTGGTATGTAAAGGGTACCCCAGGTGTTTTGTTAGTTGTGTGTGTGTCCTGTATAGTCTCCTGTGGTGTGTTATGTGCAAGTGATGTGTGTTGTGCGTGTTCGTGTGTGTTAGATGAGTGAATGTAGTGTTTGTGCGTGTGTAGTTTTGTGTGTATGTACGCAGCTCTAACCGTTCTGCGTGTCAGTAATTAAACGAAATAAAGCCGAGACAGTATACGCAATGAAGTTAAAAATAATTAAAATAGAATACAATAAAAGAAGAAATATAATAAGGGTCAATACAATTTTTGTAGGTCTGCTCTACACGTTCGTGGTAGCTCAGCTACCCTGTCTTGTTTTTGGCCAATAGGGGCCTTAGTCAAGTGTCAGAGTTTTGGGTAGAGACCTTCTACCTGTCCTCAGTAGCCCTGCTACTCGTCTTTTAGGCCAATAGGGCACTAGTTATATTTAAACTTATACTACTTACAAACTACTTAGGCTAATATATACAAATCGCTAAGGCGATGATAGTTAATAAACAATTACGCTATTGTCTAGTTTACAAAAGTAACCTAACCTAAGTCGCCCTACCACAAGGTCCCGACCCAGGAGACGTAGCGCCTGCAGAAATTTAAGCTCTGGGGCACCGTTTTTAACGGCTCTACAGGCAAACTCTTCCCCGGCTCTATGTAGAGTCACTCTACCAGGACGAGCTGATAGAGCTCCCCGAGCCCTCCAAAACGAACCCAAACTCGAGGGTCCTAGGCCCACGGGTTCGGAGACAATCGGCTTCCAAAATTTTGGTCCTAACCTAGGACCAAAACTTGGAACCGGGTTTGCTCGCGAACCAGAAGTCCGAACTCGTCGAGATCGGGTTCCCCTGAAAGGTCTCGACGAGACCTACCCCCTGACGTACCTGTCAGTCGAGTTGGGTGACCCCCAAAATTTGACCCCCCAATTTGGTGGGGTCAAATCCCCACCCCACTAGTCCGAAGCGGAGCGGAATGCCAAGCCCCCCAGCGGAAATCGCAATCCGCTACGACCACCCGTTGCCAAGATACACCGGTTTGTAATTTTCCAAGATGGCGGCTTTACTGAACTTTGAACCGGTGTATTTCGGGTCCCAGGCGTCCCAGCGAGCCGCGAAAAATTCCCTGCTGGATGGCTTCGCCCTCCCCACCACTTCCGGCTATAAAATTGGCCAAAAAATTTTTGGCAAAATTTTGCCCCCTTTCCCCCAAAAAGGTGGAAGGTGGGAA